>CM075675.1:10010000-20010000 GCA_037962975.1 Clitoria ternatea
CGCTGGAGGAGGAGCTTCAATCACAGCTCGTAAGAATCATCATAGAATGATTCTATCTGTGCAGGGGAAAGTCAAAGACAATCGCCCTTACAAAGGTGGGATTGAGGCTCCAACAATCTCTTTCTCCGATGAGGATTTTGGCCCAACCATTCCTGGTGGTGATGATGCTGTGGTCATCACAGCAGTGATAGCCAACAAGGACGTCCGAAGAATCCTTGTTGATCAGGGAAGTTCCTGCGATGTTATTTTCTATAATTGCTTTGAAAGGATGGGTTTTAAAGACTCAGACTTACAGCCTTATACGCAGGAACTAACAGCTTTCAACGGAGCAAAGCAATCGACTAAAGGGTATCTTGATACCCTTATTTCGTTTGAAGGCGAACCAGGGGCCAGGACGGTTAAATCCCGAGTGCTAGTGATTGATGTCAAATCACCATTTAATGGCATCATAGGCCGCCCCACACTAAATGCAATGGAGGCAGTTGTATCAACCCCACATCTCCTTATCAAGTTCATTGACAAGGATAATTCTGTTTCGTCTATCCGGGGTGATCAAGAGATGGCTAGGTACTGCAACAACCTAAGCCTCAACATGACAAAGCTGGACGCCTCCAATAAAAAGAGGAAACTCAATGATGCTGGAGCAGCCGCTGGATCTGTAAGCCTTGTCGACCTGGACCCTAGGGCGGATTTGAACATCGATCCGTCCAACCCATTAAAGCCCACACCGGATGGAAGTTCCAGGGACATCGTCTTGGGAGATTCTCCAGAAAAGATCACCCATATTAATGACAAGCTAGATACAGAAATGGAACAGCGACTACTGACGCTCCTGCAAGAATTTAAAGACCTCTTTGCATGGACCGCAGCCGATATGCCTGGCATAGACCCTGCTTTCTGCTGTCATAAACTATCCGTCTATCCTGAGACGAGACCGGTTGCACAAAAGAAAAGGAGATTGGGCCCAGAGAAACAGAAGGCAGCTTGCCAGCAAACTGAGGAATTGCTGAAGGCCGGATTTATCAAAGAAATCCGTTATTCCTCTTGGCTATCAAACGTCGTGATGGTCCGTAAATCCAATGGTAAATGGAGAATATGCATTGATTATGTAGATCTCAACCGCTGCTGTCCAAAGGATCCTTATCCTCTTCCTAATATAGATCGGATGGTAGATGATTCCTCTGGTTATCAATACTTGAGCTTCATGGATGCTTATTCAGGTTACAACCAGATTCCGATGTGCGAAGAGGATCAAGAAAAGACAGCTTTTATAAATGATCGTGGTGTCTTTTGCTATATAGTTATGCCCTTTGGCCTGAAAAATGCTGGGGCAACATATCAGCGTATGATCAACAAGGTTTTTGAAGGTATGCATACCAAACTTGTTGAAGTATACATTGATGATATAATAGCCAAGACACCGGTTGGAGGTGATCATATTGAAGACCTACGCCAAATATTCACCCGTTTGAGAGAATTTAACATGAGGCTAAACCCGATGAAATGCACTTTCGCTGTCCCTGCTGGGAAGTTCTTGGGTTTCATGTTAACTCAACGCGGTATTGAAGCCAATCCAGGGAAATGCCAAACGATTCTAGACATGCAAAGTCCAAAGAATCTCAGAGAAGTCCAATCCCTGAATGGCAAAGTGGCAGCTTTGGCACGATTCATGCCAAAGATGGCTCATAGATCCCTCCCTCTGTATAAGATACTGAAAAAGTCCAAGAAGTTCGAGTGGGGACAGGAACAAGAGAAAGCATTCCAAGAGCTTAAGGAGGTGTTGTCCAAACCTCCCATTCTCACAAAGCCTGACCCCGAAGACACACTCATCCTATACTTGGCTATTTCAGACGAAGCTTTGGGCGTTGCCTTGATAAAAGAAACTCCCGATGGACAGAGACCGGTCTATTTCACTAGCAAAACCTTACAAGGTGCTGAGCTCCGGTATCAAAAAATTGAAAAGGCCTCCCTCGCTGTTGTTTGGGCCTCTCGACGGCTGCGTCCGTATTTTCACGCCCATCCGATCATAGTGAGAACGGATTTACCACTCCGCTCTGTTTTAATTAAGCCCGATCTCGCTGGGAGGATGATCAAATGGTCTATTGAACTCTCTGAGTTTGATATATCCTATGAACCCCGAAGCGCTATTAAAGCTCAAGTCCTGGCTGATTTTATTGTGGAAATGACAGGGACTGATCCAGATTTCCCTCGTGTCCATTGGACCATTTACGTTGATGGTTCATCGAACCAAAGAGGCTCTGGAGCGGGTGTAGTCCTAGAAAGTGACGACGGAGTACACCTGGAAATCTCCCTTCGTTTTAATTTCAAAACATCCAACAACCAAGCCGAGTACGAAGCTTGTTTGGCCAGACTTAGAGCTGCAATTGACATCGAAGCTTCTGAGGCGACGCTCTGCATTGATTCACAACTGGTGATTTCATAAATCTTAGGAGATTATCAGGCTCGCGAACCTCAACTCCAATTATACTTGAACTGTGTCAAGGAGTTGAGAGAGAAATTCTCGAAAATGGAATTCAAGCATGTTCCACGCGAAGAAAATACTAGAGCGGATATACTCTCCAGATTAGCAAGCACCAAACGATCAGGTAGCACAACTACGCTGGTTCAAAGCACATTAACGTCGCCCAGCATTCCTCTTTTCCCTTCTCTAAATGCCATAATGACAAACTCTCTTTATGGAGACACATGGATGGCCCCTTACATCCATTATTTAGCCGATGGACAGCTACCTACGGACGAGAAGGAAAAGACGAGGATAAGGAGAGAATTACCATACTTTACTATGATCGATGGTAATCTTTACAGAAGGGCGCTTTCCGTGCCCTATTTGATTTGTCTCAAAGAGAATGAGGTGCAAGACGTAATGGAGGAAGTGCATGAAGGACAATGTGGACACCACGCCGGAGGAAGAAGCTTAATGCAAAAGATCCTCAGGGCTGGATACTGGTGGCCCACGATGAAGCAGGACTCCATTGACTTTGTTAAAAAATGCGACGCTTGCCAAAAATTCTCTAATCTTCACCACACACCGGCGGAAGAACTCTTCACATCCGCTGTTCCATGGCCCTTCTACCAATAGGGATTGGATATTCTGGGCCCCTTTCCAACTGCTCCTGGGGGCATCAAATATCTCATTGTAGGGGTCGACTATTTCACTAAGTGGATAGAAGCAGAGCCGGTGGTACATATTACTTCAGCCCGAACTCGTCGTTTCATGTATGAAAACATTATAACACGGTTCGGGGTCCCAGCGCGGATTGTCACAGATAATGGCACCCAATTCACGGATAGAAAATTCACAGATTTACTCGAAGGGTTAGGAATAACCCAGATATTCTCATCCGTTGAACATCCCCAAACTAACGGCCAAGCTGAAGTGGCCAATAGGGAAGTGCTGAAAGGACTAAAGAAATGCCTTGGTGAAGCCAAAGGCGGATGGACAGACCAGCTATGCCACGTCCTGTGGGCATACCGGACAACGCCTCATTCATCTACTAACGAATCCCCATATCGCCTGACATATGGGGTAGAGGCAATGATACCCGTGGAACTGCAGATTGCTTCCACAAGGGTCAAATACTTCTCTGAAGAGTCTAATAATGCTAATTTGGCGTCAGAAATGGATGTCATACAAGAACTCAGAGAAGATGCATTCGTCAGAGACCAAGCTATCAAAGCCAAAGTTGCTCTCCGATACAACAAGCGAGTTCAATCAAGGACTTTCAACGTCGGAGATTTGGTTTTGAGAAAAGCAAGTATAGGGAATAAATTTGCTCATCAAGGCAAACTAGCCCCAAACTAGGAAGGCCCATACAGGGTATCCGAGGTTACTGGCAAAGGCTCTTACCGCCTTGAGAACCTTGATGGCACTCCAATCCGAAATAAGTGGAACACCCAAAACTTGCGCGTCTACTATAGCTAGCTGTTGGAGCAATACATATTCTCCTATCCTCATTTTGGATTGAATACTGGAGAAATCATTTTCCCAGCTACGCTTTCATTGTAATTCTTATTTTTGACTTAATAAGAATCTCTCAGAACAATTTAACTCTTTTGAGTTTTTCTTATGCTGTGATTTTCAGTTTATCCGGCGTACAGAAACGTATTCAGGACGGATGATCTCAGCTACTTATTCTGTGGTTGACGATGCAACTCCTCGAATATGTGCAGCGCACAAGAGCACATTCAGGACGGATGATCTCAATTACCCATTCTGTAATTGACGATGTAACTCCTCGAGTGTGTCCAAGTAACTGAAGGCCCGGATTGTAGGATTAAACCGAACTCTGGGTACGGTTAGTAAGTTTGGCTGAACACCGGTGAAGACCTGGGCTGTAGGATTAAACCGAACCTCAGGAAATGGGTTGTAGGATTGAACCAAACCCCATTCTAAGAGCGGTAAAAGGGTAGAACCCAACACCGTAGTGAAGGCTTGGGCGCAGTAAGCTGGTCCTTCTTCAAGACCACGCTGAACCCCAAGTAACGGGCACAGTAGGTTCAGGATTAGCCCTGATCTGAACCCCGTGTTGAAGGCTCGGATTGTAGGATTAAACCGAACTCCGAGTACGACTAGTAGGATTGACCGAACGTCGGTGAAGAATCGTCATTTGGTAAAATCAAAAACCGATTGGAGAACGGTTAGTAGGATTAAACCGAACACCAAATACGATATAGATTGTAGGGTCAAACCGAACTCCAAACACAACAATTGAAATTGAAACTGTGTCACCAGAGATGGAAAAGCTGAAAGGGCTCAAAGCTGGAGTGAATTCCGTAGCAGCTAAAAATGACATCCAAGCAAAACGGAATTCAAAGAAAGCTACAGCTGAGACGATAATTTTAACTTCATCTGCTGGTGACGATATTCCCTTGCTTGAGGGCGGATCCGAAAAACCGGCCTCTAAGGTTGCGGTTGAGAAGGTCGGGGATAAAAAGAAAAGGT
Organism: Clitoria ternatea; assembly: GCA_037962975.1. Lineage (NCBI taxonomy): Eukaryota > Viridiplantae > Streptophyta > Magnoliopsida > Fabales > Fabaceae > Clitoria > Clitoria ternatea. The sequence continues at coordinate 10,014,964 of CM075675.1, forward strand.
CAAAACGTGATTCCTCCAAGACCTCGGACCGTCAATCTTCTCCCAAGAAACCAAAAACTTCAAGAGGGGTTGCTGATCCGGAGCTTTCTAAGGGAAAGAATGTGGAAGGACCCGCTCCGGATGCCCCAGGCGACACGATCACTTATGGTGCAAAGCCAATAACGACTTATTTTGCACCTAAAGTTCCCCAAGATTCAAAAATAAAAAGTCATACATATACAGGGACCTTTCGTCCGGAATATGACAAATCCGATCAGATGGCAGCGGAGCTAACGCCATAAAGCACCTTTTGTATTTATCCTTTTTGAAGACCGTAAAACGCGTTTCCAACTCCGCTCCATCCTCTCGAGCGTGGACTGATGCCGTTTCGCGAAATTCCTCAGCCACCCAGCTGAATGGGCGTTTCTTTTGGAATTTCACCCAGTCGATCCGGTGTGCAACCACGTTACACAGCCCGGAAGCTGTCTTCAATATATACTGCTGAGAGGGTGCTTCCCCTCCAGATGATTTTCCCCCAGTCACTTTCTTCACCACCATTGTGAAAGCTTTTACGCTGTGGTAAAAATCCACATCGTCAGAAAGATACAAATCACCACTCTCAGCACTCTCACTAGAGGAGGATTCTGAAGAGGGTATAATCGCCTCCCTCTCTGAGCTTTGTGGCTTCGATTTGAAGACCACTGGAATCCTCCCACCACGAACTGTGGGGTTTCGAGTTAAGGCCCTTCCTCCTCTTCCTCTAGGGCTAACACCACTAAGACTAACACCTTTCCTAGACATTTTCAGATATTGAAACGAGACATAAAAAATGGAAAGAAAGTGGTTACCTAAGGATGGATGAGGATAGTGAATTAAGATTCACAGAGGCAGACACGATAATCTTCTTGAAACTTTTGCAGAGGTTCGTCAAGAGAGTAAGAAGAAATGATAACTGAGATTGCCAAATATGCCTTTTTCAGGGCATGAAAATTCAAATACAGACTCAAAGCAACCTGTCGTTTACCCTCAAACGACTCTCCGTTTAGTGGGTTAAAATTGTCGTTTTTAACCCAAAGGCGCCAAAATGCCATCGTTTCATCACAGAGCTTTCTAAATGGGCCTATTAAATCCAAATTCTAGGCCCAACAAGCCCCTGCGTGACGATTATTAAGATATGCGCATTTAACGCATTTAACCCACGTGATTAAAGACATTAAATGTCCAATCATGAGAAACGTGGCCACCATTACCCGAATACCAAGGGTTGTGAAATTCGATAAACTCCTGAGATTCTCATTGTTCTAATCCGCCCTCAAGCGATCCATCACAACGGAACCTTGTTCCCAGAGCGGATATTTACACACCAGTACAATTCCGAAATCCAGACGTACTACGATCGACATAGCTTATATGAGCAAATCTACTAATTCCTCACATAAGCTAGGGGGCCAGTAGAATACTGATGGTCTCTGATTTCGGATACGAAAATTGAATCCATACGATTGAGAAGCATCCACCTCAATCTGCACTCTTATGATTGGAAAAATGTCTCCAGGACGGATGATCTTAATCACCTATTCTGTGATTCGATGATGCAACTCCTGGTACGAACAATTCCAATCATCACCCCAGGACGGATGATCTCAATCACCTATTCTGTGATTCGATGACGTAACTCCTGGTATGAACAATTCTCATCATCATCCTTACGATGGAAACTTTTGAAAACTGAGAACTATTCATTCAATCCGTACTCCTACGATTGAAAGCGTCTCCAGGACGGATTATCTAAATCACTTAATCTATGATCTGACAATATAACTCTTGGCGTTGTGTACTTTTCCAGAACGGATATCCTCAGTCACCCATTATGTGATATGACGATGTAACTCCTGACGTTGTGTACTTGCCCAGGACGGATGATTTCAATCACCCATTTTGTGATCTGACGATGTAACTCCTGGCGCCATACACACCCCAAGGACGGATGATCTTAATCACCTACTATGTGACCTGACGAAATAATTCCTGGTGTCGTATACATCCCCAAGACGGATGATCTCAATCACCTATGAAGTGATTCGACGATAAAACTCCTGGTACGAACAATTCCCATAATCATTCCTATGATGGAAATCTCTGAAAGTCAATCCGTACTTTCGCTCTCAAGTGGTATTCTCCCAGGACGGATATTCTTTATCACCTATTCTGTGATACAATGACATAACTTCTGGCATAGAAAAACTCCCATCATTATCCTTATGATGGAGGACTCAAAACACCACTTTCTTACACCTTTGCAGTTCCCCAAACTTGGAACAATAGTCTTACAATGGACGACATAGTTTTCTCCAGTGAGAATAACATGAATAAAATACAGCCATCCGTCCTGTTACACTACTCTACTAAACAGCGGATCGACCCATCTTTCCCCCAAAAGAATCAAGGATCATGCCCTAAAGACAGGCACCTTTTTCTTAAACATACTTGGGGACATGTATATATTCCTCCGTTCTAAATTCATTTGTTGTTTAATCTTCCGAGGCAGTTATTCCAATCCGACCTCAAGGTTAATCATACAAAACGGATTAGCAACGATTTAATTATACATGAAATGTTGAAGACAAATTTCTTAAATGAAGTTTATTCATAAAGGACGAAATTATGCAATTGTTCAAAACTGGAGTTGATCCCGGTACACAACTATACATTTAAATGAAAATACAACTATGGAGGAGGAATCTGTTCTTCAGTTTTCTGTGCCTCCTCAGCACTAGGCCCTTGTGTCCCTTCCTTCGGGACTTCTACAGGAATCTCCCCTCCGGGAGCCTCAGTTCTTTCTTCAGATGAAGGAACCTCAGACACGGGAAGGACGAAACCCGGTCCCATAGTTTGACCCTCAGGAAGAGGAGGCAAACCATACAGGGACGTCGGAGGATCTTCGTGGCGACCATCAACCACTGTGACTAACTTTCCTCCATGAAATTCATAGTACGGACTCATTCCATAGAGATTAAATTTCACAGTGGGGTTGCGGTAGAAAACTTGGCGTATAGCTAAGCCGAAGGACTCTTCAACAGCCTGGCTGCATATGTCAATTGCTTCTTCTTTCTCAGCTTTCGCTATGGCCAATTCTTCCCGCAACTTGGACAGCTCCCCACTAGATCCTTCAGATTCCGTTCTCCTAGCCTTCAGTCCTTCGATCTCAAGAAGGAGCTTCTTCTCCCTTTGGGACCACTCCTCAGCAGCAGCTTTGCTTTTATCCTGGCTGCTACGGAGTTCTTCCTCCTTCTCTGCCAGCTTGCCTTCCAAGTCTTTGAAGTCACCTTTAAGCTTGAGATTCTCTTTATTCATGATATCTCCGAACTCCTTAGACTTGGCAAGACGATCTTCCATTAGCTTTATGGTGGCTTTGTCTTTCCCCGATGAAAGGTTGAGTTGTTCCAATTTGTCACTCAATTCTTCAACCTTATCGACGTTGTCAGCCAACTCGCTGACTGAATAAAGTATTCCAGCAAGTTCGGCTAACTGCCACCTTCCGGCCTCGCATGCTTCTTTAATTTCTTTAGTGCTGAGCGTAGGCCAGAGTTTGTACATCGGCTGTGGAAGAGTAGCTGGAGTAGATCCCTCGTATATGAGGAAGGGGTGAGAAACGAGGTGGTTGGGTAGGAGGTCGTCTTCGCCCCAGAAACCCTGGCAGCAATTCCTTTATTAAGTCCGGGGGAAGCAACAGCTGCTTCCGAGGTTTCAACAGGTTTATCCTCCGAAGTCCTACGCTTCTTGGACGGACCCCCCACAGAGTCGTTCTTAATTTTTCTCCTTCTCTTATTGACTGAGGGCTGAAATGTGGCTGCGCCAACATCGGATGAACTGCCCTCAGCCAGTGGAATGTCCCCTTCAGCATCCGAGGTCAGGATGATTAACTCAGGACGATCCTTTGTGGAGGGCTTAGGCTTAATCTCATTTTCGCGGGCAACGGATCTACCCGCCGCCTTAAATCCCTTCAACTTATTCATTTCTGAAGTTTCTTGTTCTATTTCACCTGCATGAACAAGCACAAGAGATTAGCAACTGCAAAATGTTCGATATATTTAACAAAGGAGAAAAAGTGAAATAAAATGAGTATTACGCAGATAATCATCCCGGACTCCTCTTGAACTACTTAAAAGACGCCTACACGAAAATACGTTGCGACGTGTAGTATGTGCTTCAAGTGCAAACAACACTTTTGACGACTCGGGAGACAACTCAGATTGATCAGCGTAATATGCATGGGAGCTCATGAGAAAATGCTTATGGGTCCAACTCAGAGGAAATTTGTTAACACCCTCTTCATCCTTCCAAAATATCGGTTTGCTCTTCTTAATGGAGATCCGGGTGAAGTAGGTCTTAAACGACTTTCCGTCAACTTTGGCTGAATCGGTGTAAGACTCAAAGTTCACAAAAGAACAGATGAGTCCGGAGTGTCACCAAACCAACACCACCTTGCTTATTTGCCCTCCGAACTACTTGGGTGTAGTAAAATAGCATTGCCACAGTAGGTGTGAAGTTGAAATGTTCACCCAAGACCTCCAATGCACGAATGAGGCCCCAGCCGTTGGGATGAAGTTGGGAGGGTGCACAGTTTAAAAACCTCAACACTCCCATCTGAAGCTCGGTTAGAGGGAAACGAACTCCCAAGTAATGAAAGATAAAATCATACATATACACAGAACGGTCGTTCGGTACGACGTGGTATATCCGTTCTGTAGGGAGCGGTGCATAAACCCTAAACCACTTCTTCGTTTCCTCTTCCGCATGGAGCGTGAACCTTGGCTGAATCTTGGCTCCATCCTCATCTGCATGATGGGAAGCCAAGTCCTTGAATTCACTGGACACCCAACAGAAAGGCCATTTGGCCTGAAGCTCTTCCCAATTCAGCTTGGAAACAGCGACGCTGTAGAGACCTTCAGCTATCTTCGAAATGGCACTATCTCCAGAAGATCCTTCTCCAGTTGCCATTTGAAATATCTAGACCGAACTCCTTAATCTACGATAAGAAATCATGTCGTCAGAAAGTTGATAATCATTACTCACTTCATCATCTACAAAGCGACTACAATCAGAGGACGACTCTGAGAAGGGAAAAGTCACTTTCCACAGTGAGTAAGATCCCCTTTTTGAGCGACATGACTCAACCCTATAAAGAATCACAAGGATTCTTCCCCATGACTATTAGGGTTGCGAGAAATTATTCTCCCCCTAAATAAACTACATTCTCTTCAAGCAAGAATAACAGACCCAAAATAAGACGAGGTTTACAAGGGAAGAAGAAATAATTACCTCAGGTAATGACGATGAAGGTGAAGAATGAATAAAGTCTCGTAGAGTAAGCAACGAACTTCCTTGCGAGATTTTTGCAGAGTTTTGTTAAGAAAACAGAAGCAAGTGGAACTCAGAACCCACTAAGTGTTTCTTTTATAAGAAACGAAGAGGTTCGGTTACTCACTCTGGAAGCTGTGTCGTTCTCGATTAAACGCATTGCTTTACAAGCGAAACGACACAACCGTTCCAAATTCATGGGCGCCAAAACAATAGCAATTCGATGAAGGGCCTGTCTACTAGGCCCAAAAGTTCTGAAGACTCCAGGCCCATTAAGCCCAAAACGATGGTTAATAAGATTTCCATCTCAGGCGCAATAATTGCTTGCCCACGTGATTGAAAGCATTAATGTCTAATCATGCAACGCAATTCGCGCTTTACAGCCGTTACACGAACTTCAAGAGCTTTCAATTCTAATAAACTCTTGAAATTCCCGTACAACGAATCTTTGTCTGAATCCGTTGTGACGACACCAACAGACCATATCTCTTTATCTGAGAACGGTTCTTTGCCAATAAATGCTAAGGAACAATTTAACGCATAAGTTCACCGGTATTCATACCTCTCGCAGGTTGAGTAGCTTATGTGAACAACCACTCAGTCCCTCACACAAGCTAGGGGACATATGATCCGGTCTCAATACCGGTATCCAACCTGCAAGACATATTTCAATGTCTTTGTCAAGACATCAACATGTAACCGGTGTCATCGGTATACATCCGGACTGTAATTCCGTATCAGGCGTTCTCCCTATACCGGTTGTTCAGGATAACACCATGACACCGGACAACACACACGTCACTGTGCTAAAGACAAGGATAATTGCTACAGGGATCGATCAATAATTCCCTACACTACGAGCCAAATTCTGCTCACGGGAATGATCAAGTTGTTCCCTAATCCTAGTCTATATTCTCCATGCTCAATATAAAATAGCCACTTGACCCAATCATGCTGGTAAGTGCGCAATAAAATAATGCTAATGGGAGTTAGTGGTTCCCCACTAACGAGTCCTCAAAAAACGAGCCAATCAGGTATATGAACTCATTTCATTAATGAAGTGGGGGATCTTCAACTGATTTTAGGCACAATAACTCTCTGAAATACATTCCTGACTTGGAATATCATCACTGACTTGAGCGTCGGAGAATCTTTGCAGGTGACTCCACCATTCGCCCACTTCAACGCGTTAGGTCGGTGTGAAGGACCTCCAGGACGCCCAGTCCGCTCTCTCCGCTCAAGGACAACAGATACTTATACTGGATATTCATACATCCGGTCTCTTATACGGTATTTACATACTGTTTGTGACTGACTTGAGTCTGGATCTCTAGACCCCGGTTCAGGACAGATCAATTGTGATTGATGAGATTACTATACTTGATTGTGGTTGATGAATGATTGATGATCTTGTGATATGAAGTTTGAGCATATAGCAAGCATGACGGAAAGTTAAAACTCAGTAAGAATTTTCTTACCTTACTCTTTAAATTTTTATTCCAAGAGAAAGTATTTTGTAATTATTTTAGTCTTTTATTTCTTCTTATAAATAATTTTTATTAACTTTATTTTTAATCTCTATAATAAAATCTAGTATTAGAAAGAAGCTATTTTATGAAAATCAGAGGTTGAGATAATTAATTCTTGAATTAAAGAAAATTTTTATAGTTTTAAGTATTCTTAGTTAATGATTTTAAATTATTTTCTTTAGAAATTAGAAGTTTAAAGTAAATTATTTTGGTTTTCCCCAACGAAATAACTAAAGAATATTTTGTGGAGATTTCAAAAACTCAATCTAGTTAAGATTCAAATTGAGAAAGATTATGTAAATATATGAAGATTTTTAAGAGAAAGCTTTGAGATATTTAAGGCTTGGAAACTCAATTTTGGTAAGATCTGAATTTGAAGACTGTACTAAATTATTTCAGTATAACAGAAGTTCAAAGAAGAACTTATGGAAATGTACAGTTTATTGTGATGATTTTGTGAACCTTTATGGTATTTAATAATTGAGTTTCTAAAAGCCTTAACCAACTAAATATACGAGTAGTTCATGCATCATGAATCATTAAAGAGAAATGAGATGTGATATTGCCTGGGGACGGATTATAGAAACTGAGGATACGTTAAAGGAGGCTTAATTGCGAGCCTTGGGATGAGAGAGTGTGAAAGGGTGCTTCAGGTGACCTGGGGTCGCTCCCTGGTGTCGGGTACTTTCACAATAAAAACTTTCTCAGTCTGACTAGTCTCTAAGTGTTTCCATGCCAGTTGAGCTGTTCATATGCCATGAAGGCATTTATGTTATTATTATCCAGAATTTATGAAACAGTGTAAACTCCTGGTTGGCCCAGTGCAAACTAAAACTTTAAGGGCCCACATGCATAAACTGAATGAGATAGTAGCATAAGCATTACATAACATTCATGTGATTGTGACATTCTATATGGATGGTTATGAAGGAAAATATAAGTGTTATGTATGTGGAAACCCTATATTCATAATTGATTGTATATGAGAATATGACTGATATTACTATATTAGTTTGTGAAAACCCTTATGCTTATGTCTTATCTGTAATATATTATATTTTGTTTCTCACTCCTTCTTGTTTGAATTTTTGTGTCCAAAATATATGTTATATGATATATAGCTAGCAGTCCAAGATGGAAGGATATGTAATTACAAGAGGATAAAGTGGTCTCATCCTCAATCGATTAGATGAAGAGATATGACAAGAGTAGGATTCAAAAACTCGATGGTTCAAGGACTAGGAAATGTTTGTTCACATTTGTAGTAGAGGTATAGTTTAATTTTATTTTGCCTTATTATAATATCAAGTAGATAATTGTAACAAGGTAAAGGTTAAACTTTGATAAACTCTTTCATTCGGATATAATATTGTAATGATTTATCACTTATGATTTCTATAAATTATTTTGTCATTATGGACAAATATTGAAAGACAATTTTTTTTTACTTTCAATATTCAAAGGAAATCAGATGTATATACGTCCTTGTATACACGAGATAAAGAGTGATAAATATGTATATCTTTCTAAAAAGTTTTTTTTATCTCGTGTATATAAGGGGGTGTTACACCCCGCACGTTGGTATGGACGACAGGTGGTGTCACCTGCGGAGATGCTCCGACGCTCAAGTTAGAAAGGTGTTCATTCACTCAGCTAATACTCAAGCAGTATAATAGAGAGAGTAAGAGAGAGAGTCACGTCCCATTTTCGTGTATTGAAATATGGTATTTATAGTTGAGCGTGGAAGGTGAATCATTGGGTGCCAATGGGCCCGAAGGTTTTGATAACGTGTATAAAGAGACAATCCGAGTGGGCCAGTATTCAGAGTGTGTCAGGAGGGTAGGTGAATTATCAGTGTACGATTCTGACACAGGGATGGAAGATAATCACCTTTTCCATAAATTCCGCCGGTGATTGTACCCACTTCTGTCGGTGAATGAAAGGGACCTATTCCCCTGTGCAGAATACCTTCCTCGTTATGACACTGGGGCAGTTGGTTAGAAGCCACCCGGTGTAGGAGAGCAGATAAGCCACCCGGTGTAGGAGAGCGGATAAGCCACCCGGTGTAGGAGAGCGGATAATATGTTAACGGACCGGATCATTGACTGGTGAGATCGGTTGTCCTCTAGGTTAGTTAGATGACTTCTTAACCTTGAAGCTGGTGTTCAATACGGATTAATATACGTACCTAATGGACCATTATCCTGGGATACCGATTGACCTCTAGGACGGCTAAAATGGCCTCTTATCCTAAGGACCGGTATCCAAACCGGATAATCTTGGGGCCGGTATCCAGACCGGATCATTTGTCCCCTAGCTTGTGTGAGGGACTGTAAGTTGCTCATATAAGCTATACAGTTCATGAGAGGTCTGTATGCCGGCATAACCTGCAAGAATACATGTTAAGTTTTTACCTTCGCAATACTCGTTAATTGTTAAAGATTGTCCCCGAGCGTTATCGGGTGATCGGTTCCGAGTGAGAGACTCTGAATTGGCCATTGACTTTGAATGAGCGACTCCGAGTGAGGTTGGGTCTGGCCGTGTCACTTGGGACGTTCCACTACCTGTAACCTCCTCATGCTGCTTGGTAAAAATATATACGCGTTATCCGAGTCTTATTTTTATGTCGAGGATGCGTGCTTTGTCTTAAAAAATTCTGAGTGACACTTCCGAGTGGAAGCTTTCAGATTGATTCTTCCGGGAGGAGGATTTCCGAGTGATCCTTCTGGGGGAAAGATTTTAGAGTGATCGTTCCCGTGTGGAAGATTTCCGATTGACAATTCCCGAGTGGAAGATTCCGAATGGTCCTTCGACGGCGCTTGTTTAATCATACCAACCACACTCGGAATTCGGTTTATTCCTACAATCTGAGTCTTCATTCGGGTTGGAAGTTCCCGAGTGCAACTTTCCTGAGTGGGATGTCCCCAGTGTGACACTTCCGCGTGGGGTGGCACTGAGTGAGACATTTTCGATTCCCGCGTGGTACGGTACCGAGTGGAACATTTTCCGGGTGAAACACTTTCGGACAGATAAAGACTTTGACTTCGCATGAGTGCGTTTCGGGTAGAGACATTCCCGAGTAAATAATTTCAAGTGAAGAATTCCCAGGTGAGATACTTCTGGGCGAATTCAATAATAAGAATAATGATTGATTCTTCTACAACGTTCGACAAAACCTACTAGTCGTACTTGGAGTTTGGTTCAATCCTACAATCCAAGCCTTCGATTGGGGTTTGGTTTGATCCTACAACCCATGTCTTCAATGGCGTTCGGTTTAATCCTACTAATCGTTCTTCTTCAATCGGTGTTGGATTTTACCCATTCACTATTCTTCTTCAATCGGTGTTGGTTTTTACCCATTCACCATTCTTCTTCAATCGGCGTTGGATTTTACCCATTCACCGTACTCGGGGTTCAGCGTGGCCTGAGAAAAAGGACCAGCTTACTACGCCCAAGCCTTCACCGACGTTTGGCCAAACCTACTAGTCGTACTCGGAGTTCGGTTTAATCCTACAATCTAAGCCTTCACCGGTGTTCAGCCAAACTTACTAACCGTACCCAGAGTTCGGTTTAATCCTACAATCTGGGCCTTCGAATAGGGTTCGATGTAATCCTACAACCCATTTCCTGAGGTTCGGTTCAATCCTACAACCCAGGTCTTCACCGGTGTTCGGTTTAATCCTACTAACCGTACTCGGAGTTCGGTTTATTCCTACAATCCGAGCCTTCGAAATATGGTTCACCCAGTTGTACCTTCGAAGAGGTCCATCACTAACGACGGATATGTTGTTAGGATCATCCATCCTGAAAGTATCTTGTCACAACACAGTTGTGCATCAAATAGAATCATAAAGACAATAGAGAGAATATTTCATTAAATATGAATTATAATACAAAAGAGAGAAAGAGAGCCGAGTCAGGGTTATGCCTCGTTAAACCTTTTTTGGTAAAACCCGATTGGAAAAACCCAAGTTAGGAAAGAGTGCACACCGTTTTACCGACTAGCTACAGCAGCAGAGGGCGTTCTTAGCTTTGATGGTCTGACCCCTAATAAATGACCTCTTTACAGCCCTGACGTTGTTATTGGGGCATAACATTTTGTTGTGCAGGCTCACCAACCAGAACTCCCTTTTGCTTTTCCAAAGCAGTAAACCTTCTGATCAGAGTGGAGCTATCGTCATCACCGTACTCATGATACCTCCCTCTTTTCTCAATTTGGTCTGGGTCATCAAAAGTCCCTTCTTTGAAAAGGTACTGTTTGAGTTTACCCTCTCGGATCAGGGTCTCAATAGTATTTTTCAAGGCTTGACATTCGTTTGCCGAGTGACCCCTTTGCTCATGGAATTCATAGTATTTTCGGGGGTCACCATGTTTGCAAAGCTAGGGCAGTTTTCTGACCCCGTATGTACTAAGTGTTGGCCATCCGATCTCCCTCAGAATTTGTGAACACTTAGAGTTTAGCGGAACATAATTGCTAAACGCACTTACTCTATTTTCTTGGTACTGCGGAGCAGGGCTATCGAAAGTGTTGCCACCGAACGGTCTCTCCATGCGTTCCGATCGGGGTCTGTCCTTATCTCTCTGTTGTGGTTGATGTGGCGTTGGGGATTTCCCTCTCGCCGCTGCTGCTTCTAAGTGCATTTCAATGCCTACGTACTTCGAAGCTTTTCTTCGAAACTCCTCCAATGAAGTCAGAGGACTCTTTGCCAAAGACAAAGTAAAGGTGGATCCAGGTTGCAAGGCTTCAACAATAATATAAAGCTGAATAGCCTCCGTGAGATTAGCTACCAAAGCAGCCTCTTTGTAAAATCTCTTCAGAAACTCCTTAAGAGTTTCACTTTCTCCCTGCCTTATCTGAGCCAAGGTATGAGAAGTCCTTGGAACGTCTCGAGAGATAATGAAACGGCTCTCAAATGAAGTTGCTATTTCCTCCCAAGAGTCTATTGATCCCGAGGGTAAGCTTTTGAACCAACCAAGAGCCTCCTCCATCAGGGTTCGTGGAAACATCCTGTACATCACATCCTCATCGACTCCCAAGTACATGGCCTTATACGTGTAAGCATCGAGATGTTTAGTGGGATCAGTCTCCCCACTGTACTTTCCGATTGAAAGTGGTTGGGTCATTTGCAAGTATTTGGAGATGAGTATACCCATGAGCCTCCTTGAGAAAGGGACATTGAGTCGGTATGCCCCAGAAGTCATCACAACCGGCTCCCTCCTCCTTGCACCGGTTCTGTCCCCAGAATCTTGAGTTTGTTCTCTCTTCTCACAAGTGGGGATCTTGGAATACTGGAGAGTTGTGAACTTTTCTCTCGCAGATGCATGGCGAGTATTCTCTTTCTGAGACATCACTCGGTTCCCAGTTCCTCCTTTCTCCCTTTGCAACTCCATTAATTCTTCCCTGAGCTGCCTAATAATTTCATCTCGAGGGTCAGGAGTTGCCACTGGTACCACTCTCCTTGAGTAGGTTGCAGGTGATTCGAAAGCGAATCTTTTATCAACATGTTGATGGGTCACATCTTCCACATGACCATCCACCAAGTCACCTCCATCTCCTTCCATGGTCGACTACTAACTTCTGCAGAAAGTGGGAATAACTCTACCGAGTCCCACCGGGCGTGCCAATGTTCTGTCCTGCAAGAAATCAGGGTTACGTAGTTCTTTGTGTTTTTCTTTTAGGAAGAGATTGGGAAAATGTTGCTAGGTATCATCTTGGTGAGGAACCCATACAAGACGAAGTTTTTCGCACGTATACGGATCCTATAGAGGTTGTGTTGACGGAAGTATTTTCCGTACGACACTGATTAAAAATGATTTATTTCTTTTTTTGATTTTATTTAGATCTGAAAGAAAACACAGGAAACATTTATTTCCCTTTATTATATATTTTTTACTGTGAAGCAAAAGACGGAGGGTAGCAGAAGCTACAAGAGAGAAAGGGAAACAGTAAGTTCGGAAAAGAGAGGGGAAAATAAGCGAAAACCAAGTGGGAGAAGAGAAAACCGAGTGAGAAAAAGGGAAAAACCGAGTAAAAGTGGAAAAACTGAGTAAAAAATAGAGAACCGAGTGAAAAATGAAAATACCGAGTGAAAGTTGAAAATACTTAGTGAAAGTTGAAAATACCGAGTGGTGGAGCAGGAGAGCTGGACTCTGGACGGTGTAAAGGATTTATGAGGAACTTGGGCAGTGTTGGAGGGAGAGAGAAGGGTGCTGGTGAGTGAAGAGCAGGTCAGTTTTAAGGTTTAAGGGGAAGGACGGGGTGGTTTTTGGGTGAGGAGAAGGAGGTCGGTTTTGGAAGGATGAGGTCGGATGGTGTGGGTAAGGAGTGAGGGGCTGTACCAAGTTTAGAAGAGGTCGGATGGAGTGGACTTAAAGGAGGAAGGGACGGTGTGGTGTGGATTTAGGAGGTGGATTGGAACAGAATCGGTGTGGTGGACTTGGTTATGGGTCGGTGTGCAGTTGGTGCTTCCGTTTTCAAGAGAAGATAAGTGTGTTGGGGATGAGTTCTTTAGGTTCAAGTCTCTGAAGTGAATTTTTGCCAGAGGTTCCCCTGTCTTTTAGCTCTCTCCCTTGTGCCTCTTCGATTAAGGAATTTATAGAGGCTTTAGGACATGGGCTGAGTGCTTTGACAGCACGAGTCTCCACTCGCCCATGTGCCTAGTGGAGACAGCCTGGCTGTTAAAATAATAGGGGGACAGCGGCTGGTGGATAATTTTTAATTTCTTCACTTCCGCCCAGCTGTCTGCCACTTCCAGGATTCCTGGATCCACTTGGATTGTGGGAATCCATGTCAGCACATGCAATCCGAGAGAGCAGGATGAAATCCAAGAGAGGATATTGAAATCCGAGAGACATGTGGGAAATCCGAGAGGATGGTGGAAATCCGAGAGAGGATGACTCGGATTAGCCTCTCAGTCAGCATTCATCCTCAGTTGGAGTCAATTCCGAGTGGAATGAAGGTTTTCCAATAGAAAACCGAGTGAAAATAGTCCTTTCCGAGTGAGAATTCTTCTGGGAGGAGCTCTCCTATGGAAGGCCGAGTGGAAGTTTTGCTCGGTATTGGGTCGCTGTGGGGAGAATCCGAGTGAAAAAGTGTGTAATTGGATTGAGGGGACAAACAAGGCAATTCTGATTGGAACAATCAATCAGACCGACTGAAAATTGACTCAGAACCGATTGAAAAGGATAGCTCAGATTTAAGTGGGAGTCCTCACTCGGGAGTGGGTGAGAAAGGAATGACTCGGAACTGACTGAAGATTCTTCACTTATTGCTGACCTTGGAGATTCTTCACCCGGAAAGAGCCTTCTCACTCAGAATTTGGGATCTTGGCAATTTTCACTCGGAAAGAGCCTTTCTTCTTACTCAGAAATTGGACTCTTGGACATTTTCACTCGGAAAGAGCCTTCTCCTCACTCAGAATTTTCATTCAGTCATCAATTGTTCAGTGTACTCACTCTTCCTTATTTTCCAATCACGAATCACTTTCACTCGGCAACCAGCTGCTCGGTACACTCACTTGGGAGTCGTCTTCAGAAGGATTTCACACGGATTTGCCTTTCTTCAGTCTAATCGGACACATTTATTCAGAAATCCTTTCATTCAGTCGTTGCCACTTGGAAACCGATTGAATATTGACAACGAAACTGATTGAAGAATGGCTCAGTCGGCAAATATTCATTCGGAGTTGTCACTCGGATTTGTCACTCGGAGTTGATTGAAAAAGTTGCTCAGAATTTGATGAAAATGGTGGCTCAGTAATGGCTAAAAGGATAGCTCAGAATCAGTGGCTCGGAATTGGTTTAAAGAGTGATGGCTCGGGATTGATTTGAAGGGATTGACTCGGAATTGGTTTGAAGGGTGATGACTCGGCATTGGGGCAAATGATTCAGTCGGCCCCTTATTTGAAGGATGAGTGAAGATTGGCTCGGAAATCTGACTGAAAAGGACTCGGAAATGGTTGTAGAATGGCCCACTCGGCAAATATTCACTTGGACTCGATCTTCTATCCTCTTAGAAGTTGGTACTTGAGAGAATCTGACCACTCAGATAGATTTAGAGTTAGACTTTTCTTCCAGTCTGAATCTGACCACTCAGTTACACTCGGAGTCAGTCTTTTTTACTTCAGTTAGGAGAGCTCCATTCAACATCTGACCCTCGGATGTGCTTACTCGGACTTGGTTATTCGGACTCGGTTTTGCCCAGAAAAACACACTACTCAATCAGATTCACTTCAATCAGCAATAGTATTCCACTCGGAAATGACTCATTCTGAGTAATTCTACTCGGATTGGATCATTTATGGGTCATTCCGCTCGGATTTCCTAACAGGAGCCTATTCCACTCGGAAATGCTTCATTACGACTCGGATTTGATCATTTTTTGAGTCATTCCACTCGGATTTCTCTTCAACAGGGACATACTCCACTCGGAAAAGCTTCCTTCAGGGCCGTCCTGCTCGGATCTGATCATTTTGGAGCCATTCCACTCAGATTTATCTTCAACAGGGCTATTTTTCACTCGGAAATGCTTCAATCAGAGTTATCCCGTTCGAACTTGATTATTTTTGAGCCATTCTACATCGGAATTCAGTATAAAAGATTCGTTCTACTTGGACCGGACCAAAAGAGGTGTTCACAGTGTTATATGGGTATCCCAGGGTTTGAGGTAATGTTTTCATACACACCCCATCATAGTGTGAGCTAACCTTTCCTTTAAGGACGATATTGTACAAACAATACCTCATCGTGAGAATCACTCTCTAAGTTCAATTTATCTTATGAGCCTAGAGTCATTATCAAGGGATAGGTTTTAGTAGACTTTATGACATAAATGACTGAAGAAGGCCCAAAAGGAAAACATGTGCATTAGACTGTGTATGTTGATGAATCCTCTAACGTCAAAGGATATGGAACCAATATTATGGTGGAAAAGGATGATAGGGTGCATATCGAGATCTCTCTATGATTCGATTTAAGACATGTAATAACCAGGAAGAGTATGAAGAGTGTTTGGCCAGTTTGTGAGAGGCCATTGATGTTAGTGCTAGGATGGTAACACTCTAGTGATTTTCAACTTGTCATCTCCTAAATTTCAGGAGAATATCAAACTAAGGAGTCCCTATTATAGGAATACCTAGCTAAGGTAAAAGAGCTTGAGAAAAGCTTTGGCAAGATTGAATTTAAGCATGTCCTAAGGGAAGAGAACACCCAAGCTAACATCTTGCCTAGACTCGCTAGTACCAAAAAGGTGGGTTCAACCGCGATAATGATTCAAAGCACTTTAGCCACACGCAACAAAGTGGCCCCAATCCACATAAACGGACTCTGGTCCCGTGTTTAAGATGATGATTCCTAGCTGGTGCCAATCGTCAAGTATATGGCAAAAGGCCAATGACCTACAGATCTAGTGGACCAGAAGAGGTTGAAGAAAGATCTCTATAATTACACCATGGTGGATGATATACTATTTCATAAAGGCCATTCAGTATCTTACCGCAAATGCCATAACAAAATTGAAACAGAGAAAACCATGACTGAGGTCCATAAAGGAACATGTGGACACCATACTGGTAGCAAAAGCTTAATGTAAAAAATCCTCAAGATAGATTATTGGTGGCCCATGATGAAAAAAGACAAGACAAAATCTACTAAGAAATGTGATTCTTGTTAGAAATTCACAAACCTGCATCATGTCCTAGTAGAGGGATTCTTCACATCAGTCGTTCATTGTCAATTCCACCAATGAGGCTTAAATATCTTGGAATCCTTCCCAACAACGTCTGGTGGTATCAAGTATTTAAATGTTGGAGTAGATTATTTCACCAAGTGGATTGAAGCTAGGGTTGTAGTCCATATGACAGTAGCTAGGACTAGGAAGTTTGTCTACGAGAACATTATCACAAGGTTTGACGTCCCTAGAAAATTTATGATTGATAATGACACCTAATTTACAAATCTCAAGTTTATGGACTTACTTGAAAGGTTGCAAATCTAACAGATCTTTTCCTTTATAAAGCACTCTCAAATGAATAGTCAAGATGAGGTAGCCAACAAAGAGATTCTCAAAGGCCTCAGGAAAAGGTTGGAAGACACAAAAGGAGAGTAAATCAACCAATTATGAGCATATTAGACAACATCTCACATTTCCACTAGTGAATCCCCATTTTGTTTAACTTATGGTGTGGAAGTGGTTATCCCAATAAAAATCAATGGGACCTCATGTCGGATCTAGCATTTCTATGAAGAAACCAACAAGGTTCATTTAATGAGTGAGTTGGATGATTTTATGGAATTACACGAAGAGGCATTTATCCAGGATCAAGCTATCAAAGTCAAAGCAACGTTCCAATATAATAAGAAGGTGCAACTTTAATGCTCTAATGTTGGAGACTTAGTTTAGAGATATGCCAGTGTGGGAAACAAGTTTATCTATCAAGGAAAGTTAACACCTAATTGGAAAGGCCTATACAAGGTAGCAAATGTCACTACAAAAGAGGCATATTGGTTAGAAACTCTTCAATGAGAGACTATCAAGAATAAGTGAAAATGTACAAAATCTTCGAGTCTACTACAGCTAACTGGGATAAAAAACCATGTACTTATTTTTCAACCTTAGGTTTTTTCCCACTGGGTTTTACCTAAGGAAGTTTTAACGAGGCATGCCACCAGTATAGCACGATGTACTCTAGAATTAATAAAATTATATTTCCATATAACTTATTCTATGTGGTAAATTTGGCTACTTGAATCTTTTCAACCATAATGAGTAGCGAGGTCAATCACCTAATATGAGCTTGATTGACCAAATCTCAACGGGTGGCATCCTAAGCCCCAACAAGTGGTGAGGTCAATCACCGATATGGGCATGATTGACCAGACCCTAACGAATGACATACTAAACCCCAATGAGTGACGAGATCAATCACCTGATATGAGTGTGATTGACAAAACCCTAACGAGTGGCATCTTATAGCCTCAACAAGAAGAATAACGATGACGAGTCTAAGTGGAAGAGACAGGAACAACGCTAGGGGGAATCGTCATCTGCTGCCAAAAAGGTAAAAAATAAAGAAGTGGTTGAAGAATACGAGGTCCTTGAAAACACCATTAATTTGTCATCTACAGCCATTGAACAAGGGATAGAGGCATCTCCACCAAGAATAATGACGTCAGAGTAGTTACATGCTTCTTCCTCAGGGCGAAGATTGAGTGCCTACCTGGCTTGACGTGGAAATAAAGAAGACTAGGGGCAACTGAAGGTATCTCAATACTGTCTTCCCTTCGACTTGGATCTGAGCAAAGTGGAGGCAGCCATAAAGGCTGGGAGGTGGCACCTGCGGAAGGTGGAAGGGATGCTTGAATCCTTCAAAGGTCTCGTAGATCATGTCAAGCAAAGCTCGTCTTATTATGATTGGATCCAAGCCTTGGATGTCGAGCTTTGGGATGCCACCAAAGAAAGGTCTGTATTGGAAGAGGTAGTCAAGGTCAAGACAAAGTTATGGATGAGAAGGAAACTGCTCTTGTTACCACCTAAAGGACCTGGAGCAGTTAAAACCAGAAGCTGGAGGAGGAGAACAAAAACTTAGTGTAAGAGGCCACTAAAGCCAAGAATGATGTTAAAAAAGCATAAGATGAGCTCCAAATAATAAGTTGATGAGAGCACAAGGCGATCATAATAGAGATCAGAAGCAGTATGAAGCTAAAATTGCTTTATTGAAAGAGAAGATTGAAGATGCGACCGCCTTTAATGAAGAGAATGACATGTTGCGGGAAAAGTGAGGGTAGATCTAGGAAGGGCGATGCAGGCAGTGGAACTTTGTGGGATTGTGGTGCTTGAAATGTTTAGTACCGCTATCTGCCAAGTCATGCATCGCAACCTTGGTGTGGTTCTTAATCTGAACGGCATCAGCCCATATTTCCAATTTCATGAAGGGAAGTTGGTGGCTATAGCTAACAATAGACATCGAGAGCCTGACAATGTCCCATTCAAACTCGCCCCTTTGCCACCCAACTAATCGATAACTCTGAAATAAACTGCTTTCTAGCAAGAAAGTGTCAAAGTTACTCTTGATGATGCTTTTGGAATTGGCCGAAAAACTACTCCACCTCTGTGACTACCTCTAGCATTAATAAATTCCTCCTTTGGTCCTTTATTAATTTACTTGTGTAGAACGTTATAGCCTTGTCCCGAGATAGGCTCTGGGTTTTTGAACTTTGTAATTTTTCTCTTGAAGTATGAATGAAAATTACTTTACTCTTTTAAGTTGTGTATTTTCCTTTATGGCCTTCATGACTTGTAAAAATCGAAAGAATTCCAAAGACTTGTTTATGCTTTGCTGTAATTTCTCAAAGTAAGAAATGATATCTTCAGAACGACTTTTATCTGCTGTAAACGATTTGTAGAACTCGAAAGCCATTGTAATTCTTAAGTTAAAGTCATGGTAACTTATCTTGAACTGAATCAAGTTTTACTTCCACTCCTTAGGGTGTAGTACGGTCGATATTAACTGATCTTTGTCACTCATTAAGGTCATGTAACTAATTCCATTTGGAAATTGGGGTGCTACTTATTGGGTCCGATACAGCCTTAGTCAGATCTGATCCCCGCCACTTGTTGGGGTAAAAAGTTCTACTTGCACCCCTAATCAGGGTCCAATACATCGTTAAGAGGTCCAATCCTCACTATTCATTGGGCCCAAGTAGCCAATCCTTGTTTAAGGGACTGGGGTGCCGCTTGTTGAGGTCCGGTAAGGCCTCATTCGAGGTCCAATCCTTGTCACTCATTGGTGAAATGAATAAAAGAATTTTATAGAGAAAAGAAATGAGGTTGAAAGCTTGAGAAACATTTTATTGATATACTGAATATACATCAAAGCTATAATGGGGCATTGCCTTGTTAAAACCTTTTTAAGTAAAACCAGTGGGAAAAAACCTTAAGTTAGGAAAAAGATTACACATCAGTAATTCCCTTTACCCAAAACTTCTAAGACACGGTAGAGTCTTTCCTAGGACGATGCAAGCTTGCCTTGGTGGGTGAATTTATTGCCAATACTAGTCAGGCGTAACACTAAATCACCAATTTCAAAACACCTTTGTGAAACTCGCTTATTGTAATGGAGAGTGGCCTTAGCTTTGATCGCCTGATCCCAGACGAAGGCTTCTTCTCTTAGTTCCCCAATAACATCCAACTCACTCAACAAATTCTCCTCATTGCTTTCTGCATGGAACTGTTGGACTCTGGTAAATGATATTTCAAGCTTTACTGGGATCATGGCTTCAACCCCGTATGTAAGTCTGAATGGCGACTCGTTAGTGGATGAGTGAGGGGTAGTCTGATATGCCCATAACACATGACATAATTGATTGGTCTAATCTCCCTTCGTGTCTCATAGTCATTTTTAAGACCCTTGAGAATCTCCTAATTTTCGACCTTGGCTTGTCCATTGGTTTGGGGATTTGCAGCAGATGAAAAAACTTGTACATTGTTTAACCCCCTCAAGTAACTAAGTGAACTTGCAATCTGTAAATTAAGTGCCATTTTCTGTGACAATCCACCCTGGTACACTAAAACAAGCAATTATGTTCTCATAAATAAAGTGTCTAGTTCTGGCAGAGGTGATGTGGGCTACTGGCTCGACTTCAATCCATTTGGTGAAATAATCCACCCCTACAATCATTTACTTAATGCCTCTAGGGGCTGTAGGGGGTGGACCTAAGATATCCAAAACCTATTGATGAAAGGGTCAAGAGACCGCAGATGTTGATAATTCCTCTGCAAGGGTGTGGTGTAACTTGGTAAACCTTTGACAAAGATCATACTTCTAAACATACTTTGTTGTATCTTTTCTCATTGTGGGCCACCAAAATCCGACTCGGAGGATTTTCCTCATTAGACTTCTTGAACTAGAATGGTGTCCACACTGCCCCTCATGTATTTCAGCCATCGTCGCATGAACATCATTCTCATGTAAGCATAAGAGATAGGGGACAGAAAAGCCTCGTCAAAATAGCTTTCCATTTACCATAGTGAAAATGGTAACTCCTTTTTTATTTTTCTTTATTCAGTCTTATCTATAGGGAGTTAACCATTCACCATATATCAAACACAAGGTGCCATCCAAAAGTCTTTAGAAAATCTAGTTAACTGAATGGCATTAATAGAAGAGTTGTCAGCGATACTAGGCTCTATTAGAGTGTTTTGCACTACTGACGTAGTACTCTTTGCCTTTTTTAGACTAGTTAATCGTGAAAAGATGTCGGCCCTAATATTCTCTTATTTTGGGACATGCTTGAAGGTAATAGATTGAAACTCTTCTTCCAGCTCATGAGCACAAGCCAAATATTGTTAAAGTAAGGGCTCCTTCGCTTGGTATTCGCCAAGAATCTGTGATATGACTAATTGGGAGTCGTTACACAGGGTGACAGTCTTGGCTCCAATGTCCAAGAATGCTCTCAAGCCTATGAGGCATGCTTCATATTCTACTTGATTGTTGGAGGTAGTGAAGTTAAAATGAAGGGGAATTTCAAGGAGCACTCCATCATCACTTTCCATAACAATACTAGATCCACAACCTTTGTTGTTAGAGGATCCGTCCATATATATCGTCCAATGGAAACAGGATGCCTCTGGATTTGACCTTAAAAGCTCAACTATAAAGTCTGCCAAAACTTGCACCTTAATGGCATTGCGTGGCTCATAAGTGATGTCGAACTCAGACAATTCAATGACCCATTTAATCATTCTGCCTACCAGGTTAGGTTTGAAAAGAATTATTCAGAGTGGGAGATCTGTGTGTACTATTATTGGGTGAACATGGAAATATGGCCTCAGACGTCGTGAAGCCCAAATGACGGTGAATGCGGCATTTTCAATCTTCTGATAGTGGAGTTCTGCTCCATGTAACGTTTTACCAATGAAGTATACCGACCTTTTCCCCTTTAACGTCTCTTTGACTAAGACAACTCCCAAAGCTTCATCTAAAATAGAAAGATAAAGGATTAATCACTT
The DNA here is from genome assembly GCA_037962975.1 of Clitoria ternatea. Taxonomy (NCBI): domain Eukaryota; kingdom Viridiplantae; phylum Streptophyta; class Magnoliopsida; order Fabales; family Fabaceae; genus Clitoria; species Clitoria ternatea. Next base: position 10,036,840 of record CM075675.1, read on the forward strand.
ACCAGGGTCAAGCTTAACCAAAATAGAAGATTTGGATAAACTTCCTTTAAATCCTGGAAAGTTGTGTCCTGCTCGAGTCCCCACTCAAACTTCTTGCTTTTTTTTAGAATCTTGTAGAGTGGCAAAGATCCGTGGGCCATGTTTGGCATGAAGCGGGCTAAGGCTGCTATTTTTCCATTCAGAGACTACACCTCTCGCAATTTTTGGGACTTTACAACTCCTGAATCATCTTGCACTTGTCTGGGTTTACCTCAATACCGTGCTGAGTCAACATGAAACCTAGAAATCTTCTACTAGGAACAGCGAAGGTACACTTGAGTGGGTTTAGGCGCATATCATACTGATGTAGCTTTTGGAAATTTTTTTAGAAATCTTCAACGTGATCACCTCTGACTGGTATCTTGGCAATAATATCGTCGATGTACACTTCAACCAACTTCGTGTGCATGCCCTCAAACACCTTATTGATCATACGCTGATAAGTGGCTTCGGTATTCTTTAAATTGAAAGGCATGACAATGTAATAGAATACACCCTTTTCATTAACAAAAATAGTCTTCTCTTGGTCCCATTCCCATATCAGAATCTGGTTGTACCCAAAATAAGCATTCATTAGGGAAAAGGGTAGGGGTCTTTGGGGCAACACTTATCAGGTCCACATAGTCTGTGCACATGCGCCATTTGCCATTAGATTTCTGCACCATTACTATGTTAGACAACCAAGAGGAATATTGTATTTATTTGATGAAACCAACCTTCAGTATCTCCTCAGTCTGCTCACAAGTAGCTTTCTTCTTTTCAGGATCCAATCGCCTATTCTTCTGTGCCACCGGCCTTGTCTCTGGGTAGACAGTTAACTTGTGGTAGTAAAATTTGGATCCATCCCTGGCATATCGGCAGCTGTTCAAGCAAACAACTCCTTAAACTCCCTTAATAATGAAACCAAACACTCCTCCATGCCAGGCTCAAGCTTCTCATTAATTTGAGTCACTCTATCCAGGGTATCGCCTAAAATGATTGCCTATGAACCTTTGTCTAGGGTTGGTTTAGAGGGGTTGAGGGGGTCTATCTTTAATTCAGCTCTGGGGTCCAAATCCACTAGGTTAACAAATGCTTTCATCATGCCCCCATCATTCACCTTCCGCTTTTTGCTAATCGCATCCAGCTTCACCATGTTGAGGCTAAGGTTGTAATAATACCTAGCCATTTCCTAGTCACCTATACAGAGGATACCCTACTGTCTTTATCAATAAACTTGATAAGGAGATGTGGGGTTGAGATAATAAGCTCTATTGCATTCAGTGTAGGACGACCTATGATGTCGTTGTAAGATGATTTCACGTCAATGAGCAAAATTCTGGTCTTCACTATTCGAGCTCCTAGTTCCTCATCGAAGATAATATGGGTATCCAAATACCTCTTTGTGGGCTGCTTAACCCCATTAAATGCAGTGAGATCTTGCGTGTACGGCTATAAGTCAGTGTCAGTGAGGCCCATTCTTTTGAAACATTCGTAGAAAATTACGTCGCAAGAGCTACCTTGGTCCACCAAAATTCTCTTGACGTCGATATTAGCAATAACGACAACAATCACCACCATGTCATCTCCTACAAGGATGGTAAAACCAAAATCATAATCAGAAAAGGGAAATGACGGGGTTTGCACACCATCCCTGAAAGGGCGATTATCTTATTTCTTACCTTTATAGACAAGATCACGGTGGTGGTTTTTTCACATTGTAATAGAAGCGCCTCCTCCAACAAAAGCCCCAACAATCATATCGATCACTTCATGCCTGCCATGTTGAGGTAGAGACGGCATCCGCTTTGCCTCTTGTACACATCCACTATAGGACCCTTTTACTTCTTTGCCGCGGTGAACCGTTTGGGACCCCGATCATCATCAAGGTCAGGAGAGTGGTCTTTGTGCCTTTTCTCCATTCAATCAGGCTCATCCAAAGACTTCTTCTTGAAGAGATACTACTTTAGTTTGCCCTCTTGAATCAAAACTTTAATGGCATCCTTTAGCTGCCAACACTCATCGATGGAATGCCCTGTCTGCTCATGGAAGTCATAGTACTTTCTAGGGTTTCCAGGCCTCTTGACAGACACGGGTCTCCTCATCCCATACACACTAAAAGAAGTCCAACCAACCTCTCCAAGATCTGGGAGGGTTAACGTTAAGAGAAGCATAATGAGAAAATGCAGTAACACGTTTCTCCTGTTGTCGTGGCTGCTGAACCCCACATCAATCCTTCTAAGGTGTATTTTCAAGTTGGGCCTTTCCTTTTCCTTCTCCATAACTGGTGTAGGGGTTGGTGGCTTGCTCCTAGTTGTTGTGGCCTCCAGGTGCATCTCAATACCCACGTATTTAGACACCTTGTGTCTAAACTCTTCTAGGGTGATGGGTGGTCCTTTTGCTAAAGACATAGCAAATAAAGAATTAGGTTAGAAAGCCTCAATGATAATATAAAGCTAAATAGCTTCTGTTAGATTTGGAACCGTGGTTGTTTCCTTGTAAAACCTCTTCAGAAAATCCTTAAGAGACTCTGTTTCCTCTTGCATAATCTGATCCAAGGTATGAAATGTCCTAGGTACATCTCTAGAGATGAAAAATGCTGCCCAAATACCTCAGCCATCTCTTCCCATAAATCTATAGCCTCTAAAGGTAAACCCTTGAACCATGCTAGGGTTTCACCCGTTAACGTCCATGGGAAATACAACACATTACATCAGCTTCAACCTTTAAAAATATTGCTTTGTAAAAATAAGCATCAAGATGCTTGCATGGGTCTGTATCACCCGTATATTTGCCTATAGAAAGAGGCTGGGTGGTTTGAAGGTTCTTGGGGATAGGCACATTCATGAGTCTCTTGGAGAAAGGGATGCTTAGCTTGTATCCAGACGAAGGAAAACTGGAAATAACATATTTGCGCCTAAGATTTGGTTGATCTGCATAGGATTGAGTCTCTTGCTCCTCCTTGTACATAAGAATCTTAGAGTAAGACAACGTACATGACATCTCATGCCTGGAAACTTCAGGTTGTTGCTACTGAGCCTTGTTTAGGCTCACCCTTTCTGCATGGGCAGATCATTGACGTCTCAACTCAGCTATCTCCTACCTGAGTTGCCTGATAATCTCATCCCTAGGGTCAGGGGTGATCATCGGGACTACCTTCCTCACGGATGCACTCGCACTATCAAAAGCCAAACGTCTTGGCTCTAAGAACGTTAGATCTTCAACACGACCTTTAGGCTCATGATTCTCCATGACTTTGTAACTCAAGAAATGAAAATGGGACTTGAAATTTACAAGTCTCACTAGGTGTGCCAATGAACTAGTATGGGTCGGGGTGCAATATCCAGCCTCATGATAGTCCTTAATTCTCATGTTCACTCTCTGGTATTACATCGGTCCACCCCTATTCTAGTGTGGAATAATGGTCTTAGAGTGATTCCTCGTACCAACAGTACCAACCTTGCGCGTTAGGGGGCGAAAAGTAGTGTCACCTGCAAGGACACTCTTGATGCTCAAGTTAGTGAAAGTTCAAAGGAATTTAAGAGCTCAAGCGTAAGGCTAGAGAGAATATTCTTACCATGTTATGTTGATGCATGAGCGTTTATACCTGAAGGGAGTAAAATGGCCTTTTTGCTTTCCAAGTCTTTCGTACATGGTGTTAGTACTTACTCTACTCTTCTGTAGGAAAGATGACTTATGATAGAGACATTTCACAGCGGCTCTACATACCCATCAGTCATTTTACAGGCTACTTCTTAAGCACGCTAGGACATATGTCAACTCTGACCCTCCAGTATTGAGTGAACAACTCGTAATGGGGTCAGTTTAAGGACCTTTCGTTGATAACGGATTTCGATGTTTAAATCATTTCGTTAGTAAGACGCCAACGTTGAGAGAATAATTTACACCGGTCATCATGTCATACCGATTCTAGAGGTTGGATTTTAGTCAAATTACCTTTAAGTTTAGGGGCCGGTCTCAGGACCGGATCAATTACCAAATTTTAGGTTTAGTCTATATAAAAATTTTACTACATGTTTTTTATCCCTCATAAATATTTTTAACACATTTTTCATTCCTTATTAATATAAAATATTCAAACTTAGTCCCTTATTAATTAATTATTTTATTTTAGTCCATTATTTTTCTTGTTACTTAAAACTTCTTAGCAGATTCTCATCGCTTCTGATATGTTATCTAATTATCTTTTTGTATCATTTAATTTATAAATTATTAATGTGAAAAATATGACAATGTGTCCATTTGACACAACAAGCTCATAGCTTTTATGAGGAGCTTATGGCTTTTCAAAAGTTACCAAAACTATTTTGTGAACACAAAAATAAAAGCTATAAACTTCTAAATTCTTGAAAGCTAAGGAAGCTTATATGTTCGTTTGACGTTAGCTTATAACTTTTTTCCCGAGCTTATGACTTTTTAAAACTTCTAGGGCTGGTTGGTGAACCTAAAAAATGTGGAGCTTATAACGTTTGAAAAACTATAAGCTCCTAACTTTTGGAAAACTACTTGAGAAAACTTATGACTTTTCAAAAGCTATAGCCCCCTTATTAATTGTTTAAAGTGTGTTTGAATACGTAATTTAATTAAGAATTTATGCAATAAGTCACTTTTAAATGGGAGCTGTAACATCCTAGGCTATTTTTGCATTTATTTTTATTCAAACAATTACCTCTTACGATAAATTTTTCCTTTTCTTGAAAATTAATCGATATTTAGTGAAAAAGCATTTATTTTTACTGAGTTATTCAAGTGACAGCAGTCACAGTTAAATTAATTAAATGAGGTCTAGAAAAGAAAAGCAAGTTAATTTAAGCACACCGGATGAGAGAAAGGGAATCAGGGCTTCTCGCTTGAGCGAGGCCCCTACTCGTCTAAGCGAGATTCCGGACTCTCACTTAAACGAGGTTTCTATTCGCTTGAGCGAATACCTTTCACACACCGGATTAGACAAGACATGCAGACGGACTCCCGCAAGTCTCACCCTAAAAATGATTCTGTGAACCAAAGAGTTATCATAGCTACCATGAAAGCGTATGTAAATAACAGTGATGTATTTTAAAATATAGGTTTACATCCGGTCCGGTCTTAATTAAACACAACTAACAAAATACTAAAAGGTTCTTATACACACATATAACTCTATAGAGAGTTACTCAAAGACGCTCGGACCCTGGCACCGTTCTCCCCCTTGGCGCGACTCCATGGCTCCTTCCCCCTCCCTGTCTCTGGTTACTAAAAAAAAAAAGCCAAGGGTGAGTGTTTGGCATTGTAATTAATATAGAATGGAACTTAACAAATATACATGCATATTTATACATACACATCAAGCATCACTCGTAAGTAAGCATACCGAAACATAGTGTATTACATACAGTAACTATATTAAACCAACCACACAATTCCATCACATTCATCATGATCACAACTGACTCTCATACAATTTGACTCCTAGTATCCGGATACTAAAGGATTGGCCTTCAGCTGGGGGTCCTACTTGACACCCCGTGAACCCTGCTTGGTTCACCGAGTCCTGCTTGACTTTCCACCTCGACCACTGGGTCCTACTTGACCACTGGGTAGCTCAACTGGGCATGAAAACCACGGGAGCCGGAAATGAGGGGCTATCATATACCGTCGGCCATCCCACACCACATAATAATTCAACAGTTTACCTTTCACATAATAACATCAATTCCTCATCACTCGGGTAGCCTGCTTGCTAACCCGACGTCACATAACGCTGATCATTTCAACATTAGATATCACAAGATCATAAATTGATAACTCAACCACACCCGATCTTCCACTAATTAATGAACCCAGTCACGCATGCACAAGCATAAACACACAACTACGTTTAGTAACATTTTCCTTAACCTGTTTACATTACCTCAATGACTTGAATAAGAAGCGAGTCCTATTCTAATTAATTATAACCCGAACATCCCCCTTACTTTGGTTCCACGCTTCGATGATCTGTTCTCTGTGTCGATTCCTTCCTCTGAGCACTGGTTTCGCAGTCTCAACTCCGTCACTCAGTCTTCCGTTGCTTAGCCTACTACCTACGAATTATAAAGTACAGCTCATCACTTCAACGCCCTTGGTTCATGGACTGCATTTGGGCTCACACCCACCGGAGGAGTGGAGAACAGCCACGAATATAGCCATGCATGGCTCTAAACCGTCAAAAATAAAAGGAATAAGGGAATCACAATTGGAACGGATCAGTAGACTCACCTTGAAGCCTCGATCACAGGAATAGGAATAAATTGAAGTTTAGACACAAATGGAGTCCCTCTCCAGCGCATGCAACTTAGCGTTAAGAGAGGAGAAAAACGAAAGTGAAGGAACAGACTAACAGCAAGGTAACTTGTAAAAATGAAGAAGGAAGGAAGAGAATTTCTTTATATATATATAGCTCATGGGCAAGATCGCCTTTTCCTTTATTTTATTTGTATTCTTACTAAATTTAATCAATTTCACTATATTAAACTATTGCATAGTTATCAAATCAATTACACTTATTTATTCCCTCAATGTTTAATTATTCACAATTCTCTAATACTTCGCAAGAGTATAGGCCCAATATAAAGATTGGCCCCCCAGTGTCCTAGCTTAGTGTTCATACCTCGGAAATCCGAGCTACAACCTGAGAGGTCGGATATCTCATCCGTGCTCACCTCTTGGTTACTTACATCCGTTGTTTCAGTCATTATGAGGTTAATCCGAGCTATGACCCCGTGTGAGGCGCTCTCCTCACAACGGTTGGACCAGACCGCCTAGCCCTGCCCGCTCTTCTCCTACACTTCCGATCTTTAACTCCGCCTGCTCGCGCTTCTGAGACCGATCTCGACACCGGCTTTCTTATCTCTGGCTCATACAAAACAAATATTAAATAAAACTTCTAAAACATTTACTAATCATTTCCCATTTCTTATAATTCTCATTAAAACATCAGGGATGTTACAGGAGCTTACACTATATATTTTATCGTAAAACTGGTTGAAATAAGTTAAAGATAACTTATTTTAATAAGTTATATCAAAATTATTAAAATAAGCCAAGAACGACTTATGAAAACCATAAGCTATTTTCATAAGTTCTTATCAAACTCTTCCCAACTCACCTTTAGTTATCATTTTTATCTTTTCTTATGACAACTTTTATCTCACATAATTAAAATATTTTGTGTCTTTTAAAGTTATTTAATACAATTTATACTAGTTTTACCGAACACCTCTATTTCAATAAGTTTCTTAAAAAGCTATAAGTTACTCAAAAAGTCATAAGTCATAAATCATAAGCTAAAAGCTCGTTTTGCCAAATGGATCTTATGGTTTCTTAAAAGCTATAACTGTAACATCCCTGATGTTTTAATGAGAATTATAAGAAATGGGAAATGATTAGTAAATGTTTTAGAAGTTTTATTTAATATTTGTTCTGTATGAGCCAGAGATAAGAAAGCCGGTGTCGAGATCGGTCTCAGAAGCGCGAGCAGGCGGAGTTAAAGATCGGGAGTGTAGGAGAAGAGCGGACAGAGTTAGGTGGTCTGGTCCAACCGTTGTGAGGAGAGCGCCTCACACGGGGTCATAGCCCGGATTAACCTCATAATGACTAAAACAAAGGATGTAGGTAACCAAGAGGTGAGCACGGATGAGGTATCCGATCTCTCAGGTTGTAGCTCGGATTTCCAAGGTATGAACACTAAGTTAGGACGTCGGGGGCCGATATTTATATTGGGCCTATACTCTTGCGAAGTATTAGAGAATTGTGAATAATTAAACGTTGAGGGAATAAATTAGTATAATTGATTTGATAACTATGCAATAGTTTAATATAGTGAAATTGATTAAATTTAGTAAGAATACAAATAAAATAAAGGAAAAGACGATCTTGCCCATGAGCTATATATATATATATATGGAGATTCTCTTCCTTCCCTCTTCATTATTTACAAGTTACCTTTGCTGTTGGTCTGTTCCTTCTCTTTCGTTTTTCTCTCCTCTCTTAACGCTGAGTTGCATGCGCTGGAGAGGGACTCCAATTGTGTCCAAACTTCAATTTATTCTCATTCCTGTGATCGAGGCTTCAAGGTGAGTCTACTGATCCGTTCCAATTGTGATTCCCTTATTCCTTTTATTCTTTGGCGGTTTAAAGCCATGCATGGCTATATTCGTGGCTGTTCTCCACTCCTCTGGTGAGTGTGAGCCCAGATGCAGTCCATGAACTGAGGGCGTTAAAGTGATGAGCTGTACTTTATGATCCGTAGGCAGTAGGCTAAGCAACGGAAGACTGAGTGACAGAGTTGAGACTGCGAAACCAGTGCTCAGAGGAAGAAATCGACACAGAGAGCAGATCATCGAAGCGTGGAACCAATGTAAGGGGGGTGTTCGGGTTATAATTAATTAGAATAGGACTCACTTCTTATACAGGTCATTGAAGTAACGTAAACAGGTTAAGGAAAATGTTGCTAAACGTAGTTGTGTGTTTATGCTTGTGCATGTGTGACTGAGTACTGATAAGTGTTTTAGAACACTATTTTTCACTGTTTAATTTATTTACATTTTCTGTTGTTACTGTATTATTTTCCCCGATTTTCATGATTTCTGCTTTAATTTCACTGTCTCTATTCAAATGTTGTATTTTGCATGAATCAATGAAAATGGAACAATTAAAGAACAACAATTTTGAGAATTGGAAAAATATGTTGAATTGATATTTAATTGATCACAATAGAAAATATTAATTCCAAGAAATTAAACTTATTTTTCCATTTCTACAAATTGTAAGTTTTAAATGTTCCATTTAAATTATCAAAATACAATGTTTTGTTTATCTAATAAATTTCATTGGTGCAGAATTTTTTAGACTAACAATATACCATTGTTTGGACCATCCATGCACCATTGTTTCCACCTTTCACCTTTGGTAAAACCATACAAAATTCACACGGCCCACCCTTTGAAAAATGCTCACTTTTATTTCATTCTTTATTCAAGGAATTCAATGATCTACTTTGCCAATTCCTTGGTCCATTCACGGCTGCACCATAACAAATGGTTCTATCATTCATTTGTTTAAAGCCATTAAATCACTACCATGTCCCATATGCATTTGTTTAATCACTTTGTTAATTCATCCATCCTTTCCACCAAAAATACATTCAAGAAAGGCAAGTTTCAATATTTTAATGTGCCAATTGCCAATTCATTCACGGCTGAAAACAAGAGAAAAGGCATTGCAATTATTTTATGAATTTTTGACCAATTCAAAGCTTCATTGCATGGATAGAAATTCAGCCAAGGCAAAGTGCTTCATTGTTTAATCATTCTTTGACAATTCAAAGAACAATTACGGCTAGGACAATAAAGGAAAAGGCAATGTAAAATTTATCAATTGTTTAATGCATTCTTGGACCATTTCAAACATATCACACGGCTGCACCAAGAAGAAAGCAAGAAATTCATTATTTTATGTTCCATGGACCAAGTCCAACTTCATTCCCACGGCTGGTTTTCTTCTCCATGACAAGTGCTTTTTGCAATTTGCAATTTAATATCCTATGTTAGCAAGCACACGGCTGAATTCAAGGCTGAAACAAAGGCACATTTTCATTCTATTTTAACCATATGTGCACCGAAAATTATGAAAGGAGCTGGCCACAAGAAATGCCATGCATAAATGCCATAATTTAAGGAAAAGGTTGGTGAAATTTCATCTATAAATGGGCTGGAAATTGCACCATTCATTCATCATATTTCAACCTTAAAAATTAGTGAGAAGTGCAGAATTTGTTAGAAAAAACGTGCAGAAACAGAGTGCTGGAAAAACAGTGACAGACAGCAGAAACAGCAGTGGAAACAGCAGCAAAATACAGTGAAAACAGCAGTAGAAACAGTGGAGCTGCTGAAAAATACAGACAGCAGTAAAAATACAGTGAGTGCAGTAAAAAAATACAGTAATGTATTCTTTGTCTTGTTATACTTTCTGTATGGATATTGTATTCTGTATGAGTAACTAAATTTATTTATCTTGGGATGACGTGGGTACGATAATATTTTACGTTGATGTTATTTTAACTTGAAGTAAATAAATTTTTGTTTTCCATTTAGTTCAATTTTGCTTAATGCTTTTAGTGATTCCTAACAAGAACCTAAATGGCAAAACTATGTACTTGCGGGTATGTTAGTAAGTTTAGGTAATTAATAAAATCGAGAGATTTATTTTTACCAGAAAGCTTTGAACTAAACCTAAGATTTTTGAGACGCTTTTTGTGACCTCGGTAAATCCGTGAAAGTAATCAAGAATCTTTTAAGGAACTAAAAAGGAATTTTCATAAAACGATAATGGGCCTTTCTGAGGATTAAGCAGCGCTTTCCATAGGTTAGGTACATTAATAGGATTCCGAGAGGAACATATTAATTAGCTTTTGGAAAATTCACCTTGGAAAACTTAATTTGATTCTTATTTATGAAAAGTTAAAATTCATTAACATAAAATAGAGTCTTGATCCCCCGAAATCCCAAGATACTCTCAACTCTGTTTTTCACCCATGGTAAATTTTTATTTTTACTGTAAGGTAAAAAAATTTTACTGTTAATTTTTATTTTTCACAAATACCAAAAATTGAAAGAGAATTGTGTGGATAATCAAATTTTGATATGCCGGTACTTTGAAAACAGTCCATGTGGAGAACGATAATCTTTTATATTACGCGATATAACCCGTACGCTTGCGGGCCCTGTCAAGTTTTTGGCGCCGTTGCCGGGGACTGTTGTCCCTCGAATATCGGCAATATTGAAATTCGATTAGATCATACTTGTTAATATTTTTATTGTTATTTTTATTTTTATTTTGTTTGTAATTTTGTATTTTGTTCTATATTCTGTGTATCTGTTGTGGTTTTATTTTTGTAATTGTTTGTTTTATTTGTCATTTACTTTCTTTTTATGCGACGAAGCCGTAGTGTCGATCTAAACTTAGGATTTGACCCTGAGATAGAACGTACCCTTAGAGCTTTAAGAAAACAACAAAAACAACAAAAAGAACAAAAAGAAAAACAAATGGCGGACCAACATAGACCCTTAAGAGATTTTGCCGCTCCAAGCACTAATGGGAGAGGATCTAGCATCCTCAGACCCACAGTGGAGGCTAACAATTTTGAATTGAAGCCTTCACTACTCTCAATGGTTCAACAGAACCAATTCGGAGGATTACCCTCCGAAGATCCAAATCTTCATCTTCAAATCTTTCTTGAATACTGTGACACCCTGAAGATGAACGGAGCCACCAATGATGCCATTCGCTTAAGACTTTTCCCTTTCTCCTTAAGAGATAAAGCAAGAGCATGGTTATACTCTCTTCCTGAAGGATCCATCACAACTTGGGAACAATTGTCCAGTGCTTTTATCAATAAATGGTACCCAAGGAACAAGACTGATGTTCTGAGAAAACAAATCATCAATTTTTCACAAAAAGATGATGAATCCTTGTATGAAGCCTGGGAAAGATACAGAGAGTTGCTAAGAGAATGTCCTCACCATGGGATAGAAAAGTGGTTAACGATCCATATTTTCTATAATGGACTAACTTCCACACAAAAGATTTCTTTAGATGCTGCAGCTGGAGGAGCCTTCATGAGTAAAAATGTTGATGAAGCTGAGAACCTGATCGAGGAAATAGCTCAAAACAGTCACCAATGGAACTCTGAGAGAGGATTACCTTCTAAAACACCAGGTAAGTACTCTGTTGATGCTCTTTCCTTACTTTCTGCCAAAGTTGAAGCATTAACATTAAAACTTGATAAAATAGGGTCAACAGGTGCTACTAATATTGTTTGTGAAGTTTGTGGTGTTTCAGGACATGGAGCTACAAACTGTCATTTAGCAATGACCCCTAATCAAGAACAAGAAATGCATCAGGTGGACGCTATTGGAAACTATGGTGGAAACTATCAAGGTAACTACAGACCTCCATAAGGTCCACCTGGCTTCCAAAATAGGCCACCTCAATTCCAAAGTAACTACAAACCTCAACAAGGAACCTATATTCCACAAAAATCAAAGCTAGAATCCTTGATGGAGACATTTGTAGCTACTCAACTTAAACAAAATGATGAATTCTCTGATGCAATAAAAAACTTGGCTTCAAAAGTGGACTCTCTTGCCACTCACAACAAAATACTAGAAAATCAAATTGCCCAACAAGCCTCCTATTCTCAAAGAGCACCGGGAACATTTCCTGGGAAACCAGAGGCTGGACCATCTAACCAAACCATGGCTGTCACTCTTAGGAGTGGTACTCAATACGATGGGCCAGTTGACAAGACAAAAAAGAAGGAAAAGAAAGTCGATGAATCTTCATCTCATCCAGTAATTGAAGAAGAGAAACCACAAGAAAAGAATGAGGAGGTTAAGCCATATCAACCTCCCATTCCATTTCCTCAGCGCTTAGCTAAAGCAAAGTTGGACAAACAATTTGGTAAGTTCCTTGATGTTTTAAAGAAATTGTATATTAATATTCCTTTTACAGATGCTTTGCAGCAAATGCCCACATATGCAAAGTTCCTGAAGGACATTCTGTCCAACAAAAGAAGACTGGAGGAAGATGGTACAGTTGCATTTACTGAAGAATGCAGTGCTCTAATTCAAAAGAAACTTCCACCCAAGCTCCAAGATCCAGGTAGTTTCTCTATTCCTTGCATGATTGGTGACATGAATATAGATAAAGCATTGTGTGATTTAGGAGTAAGTGTGAGTTTAATGCCATTATCTATTGCTGAAAAGTTAGGATTAGGTGAGCTAAAACCTACTAGGATGTCTTTACAATTGGCTGATAGATCTGTAAAATATCCTGTAGGAATTTTAGAGGATGTTCCTATTAAGATAGGAAAATTTTTTATACCTGCTGACTTTGTTGTGCTTGAAATGGATGAAGATTCTTTGATTCCTATTATTTTAGGCAGACCATTTTTAGCAACTGCAGGTGCTGTGATTGATGTCAAGAATGGTAAGTTGTCTCTAACTGTTGGAGACCAAAAAGTTGATTTCAACTTGAAAAATGTTTTAGAAAAACCTTATAATGATGTTTGCTGTACTGTGGATTTTGTCGAACAAGTGGTAAAGGAAGCAACCCTTCCTAATGACCCACTTGAAACTATTTTCATGATTGAGTCGACAGAAACATCTGATTGCTCTGAGGCCCCACATGATACTGAGATCATGTGTGACAAAGTGGTAAGCCCCAATGTGGAATTAAAACCCTTACCAGCTTCATTAAGGTATGAATTTCTTGGTCCTAATTCCACATATCCTGTGATTATCAATGCTGAATTGAATCCATCTGAAACTGAAAAACTTTTGAAACAACTTAGGTTGTATAGAAAGGTAATAGGTTATACAATGGATGATATCAAAGGGATTAGCCCTTCTCTTTGTATGCACAGGATTACTGTAGAAGATGAAAGTAAGCCCACAGTAGAACCACTTAGGAGATTAAATCCTAAAATGCAAGAAGTGGTTAAAAAGGAAATTTTGAAATTGCTTGATGCTGGAGTCATATATCCTGTTGATAGTAGTAAATGGGTGAGTCCTGTCCATGTGGTGCCTAAAAAGGGGGGAATAACTGTGATTGAAAATGATAAACATAACTTGATTCCTACTAGGATTGTCTCTGGTTGGTGCATGTGCATTGATTATAGGAAGTTAAATAGCGCCACGAAAAAAGATCATTTTCCCCTCCCTTTTATTGATCAGATGCTTGAAAGACTTGCGAAACACTCTTATTTCTGTTATTTGGATGGGTATTCAGGTTTTCATCAAATTCCCATTCATCCATCTGATCAAGAAAAGACTACCTTCACTTGCCCTTATGGGACTTATGCTTACAGACGTATGCCTTTTGGTTTATGTAATGCACCTGCGACTTTTCAAAGGTGTATGCAAGCAATTTTTTCTGATCTTATTGAAAATGTGATGGAAGTCTTTATGGATGATTTTTCAGTGCATGGTTTGGATTTTGATAATTGTTTAACAAATTTGTGCCAAGTCTTGCAGCGTTGTGAAGAAACCAATTTGGTTCTAAATTGGGAAAAATGTCATTTCATGGTAAGAGAAGGCATAGTTCTTGGACACCTGGTGTCTGAGAGAGGTATAGAAGTTGATAAGGCTAAAGTGGAAGTGATTGAAAAATTGCCTCCACCCACAAATGTGAAAGGTATTCGGAGTTTTCTTGGACATGCAGGGTTTTACCGTAGGTTCATTAAAGATTTCTCCAAGATCACAAAGCCTCTTACAACTCTTCTAGGTAAGGATGTGCCTTTCAATTTTGATTCATCTTGTATGGAAGCTTTTTGCAGGATTAAGCAAGCTTTAATCTCTGCCCCCATCGTACAACCACCTGATTGGAAACTCCCATTTGAGCTGATGTGCGATGCAAGTGATTACGCAGTGGGAGCTGTGTTGGGGCAAAGAAAGGATAAAAAGCTCTATGTAATTCATTATGCCAGCCGGACGCTAGATGATGCTCAGGTAAATTATGCCACAACTGAAAAAGAACTGTTAGCTATTGTCTTTGCTTTTGATAAATTTAGATCTTATTTGGTAGGTTCACATGTTACTGTTTACACTGACCACTCTGCCATTAAGTATCTATTGAATAAAAAGGAAGCAAAGCCTAGATTAATTAGGTGGATTCTAATATTGCAAGAATTTGACTTGGAAATTAAGGACAAGAAGGGTACCGAGAACTTGGTCGCTGACCACCTATCTAGGTTGACATCTGAAAAAGAAGAAACAGATAATATTCCCATCAATGAATCTTTTCCAGATGAACAACTCTTGAATCTTAGTATCCAACGTGTTCCTTGGTATGCTGATTTTGTAAATTTTCTTGCATGTGGTATCTTACCTCCTGATCTTAGCTTTCAGCAAAGGAAAAAGTTTTATGCAGATGTCAAGCATTATTATTGGGATGAACCATTCCTTTTCAAGCAATGTGCAGATGGTATGATTCGGAGATGTGTTTCACAAGATGATGTCCATGCTATCCTGGATCATTGCCATTCTCTTTCTGGAGGGCACATGAGCACCTCCAAGACAGCTGCTAAAATATTGCAAGCTAGGTTTTATTGGCCAAATATTTTTAAGGATGTACGTAAGTATGTTCTAACTTGTGATGCTTGCCAAAGAACAGGTAACATTGGTAAGAGACAAGAAATGCCATTGAATACAATTTTAGAAGTTGAACTGTTTGATGTATGGGGTGTTGATTTTATGGGTCCCTTTCCCTCTTCTTTTGGAAATCAGTTCATATTAGTGGCAGTTGACTATGTGTCAAAATGGGTGGAAGCCATTGCTTCACCCCATTCTGATGCTAAGACTGTTATTAAACTTTTCAAGAAAATAATATTTCCAAGGTTTGGGGTCCCAAAATGTGTTATAAGTGATGGAGGGTCTCATTTTATTGAGAAAACTTTTCAGACCCTTCTAAAGAAATATGGAGTTAAGCATAAGGTTGCTACACCTTATCACCCACAAACTAGTGGACAAGTTGAGGTATCCAATCGGGAAATTAAAAATATTCTTCAAAAAGTGGTGAATACATCACGTAAGGATTGGTCTATTAAGTTAGATGATTCCTTATGGGCGTATCGGACCGCATACAAAACTCCCATTGGAACCACACCTTTTAAGCTAGTATATGGGAAGCCCTGTCATTTACCTGTTGAGCTAGAATATAAATCTTTTTGGGCTGTTAAAACTCTTAACTTTGATCATAAGGCTGCAGGTGAACAAAGATTGTTGGAATTAAATGAGCTTGAAGAACTCCGTCTAGATGCATACGAAAATGCCAGAATTTATAAAGAAAAAACCAAACAATGGCATGATCGTCACATCCAACGGAGAACATTTAATCCAAGTGATATGGTTTTACTGTTTAATTCCAGACTGAAGCTCTTTCCAGGTAAACTGAGATCCCGATGGTCGGGACCATTCAAGGTGACAAAAGTCTTTCCCTTTGGAGCTGTCGAACTATGGAGCGAGAAATCTGGTGCATTTAGGGTAAATGGACAGAGAGTAAAGCATTACTTCACCGGTCAACCAATACAACAAGCAAGTGACTTGGACTTGTTTGATGCTCCTGATGAGTAAATCCAAACGGTGAGAAGTCTGGCTGAAGACTTAAAACTTAGCACTGATAGGGAGGTAACCCTATAAAAAGTTGTTGTTTTATTTTAAGCTTTTATATAAAAAAAAAAACCAACTATGTCAGATGCTAGTTTGGGGTTATTACAGGTAAGTTTTCTTATCCTTTTATCATCCATTTTAACATTGAGGACAATGTCAAATTCTGGTTTGGGGTGGTAGGTAAGAAAACTTAACTATTTTGTTTACGTTGTGTGATTGTCATTTTATTATGCATGTGTGTTTTTTTTGATTTGTTTGTAATCTTGTAATTTACCATGATTGCATGATAAATTTACTTTGAACACAAGGCTAAAGTATCTAAGGATCCCAAAATTTTGAGTAAAATTTTCAAAATTTGATTGTTTAAATGCCAAATAAATGCTAAAATGAACCTTATGTGATTAAAATTTTCTTTGAAAAGACTTTCCATGGTTAGACTTGAGCCAAAATGGGTTATTTATCAAACAAATTTTCAAAACCCATATTTTCTTGATTGAGTGAATCTCATAGTCATTAATACTCTAGAACTTGTTTTTCAACCGATTCAAAATGGTTTTTGATTATATGTCTTAGGATGATAAAGGCACAATTAGGTCTTATTCTTAAGCCTCAGAATTTTGTATAATTTCACCCCTAGTTGCCCCTTTTGAGCCTAAAAGCGAAAATTTTTCCTTGAAACCTTTCATTGAATAATATTCTCTTAATGGTGAAAAAGTTGGAAATTTAGTGGAGCAAAGAAATAAAAAAGGACTTAAGAAAAATATGATATTAGATGCAAAGAAATGCAAGAAAAAGAAAAGAAAATCAAAAGGATGATATTGAATGAATTCCAAAAAGTCCATAAAAATTCAAAAATTTGCTCTGTTAAATTTTTGATGATAATTTGAATCATTCATGACTGTTAAAGCCCTTTTGTATTCTATTTTTCTTGAAATTCCTACCTTGACAATACAACCCAAGGCCACGTTACAACCTTTGAAAGACCTTTAGACTTTGACATATTTTCTATCTAAACTGTGGAGTTTCTGGTTTATTAACAAGCTTATGGTAATATTTTTGACTATGATGATTTGAGAGATACAGAAACCTTGAAACACTTGAGTGAAAATTGTGAGAAGAGTATCTCAAGTCTTGACATTGAAATTTGATTCACATAAATTAAAATTGGCATTTGAATAAATCTTTTTCTGTTTTGGATTCCTAAATTTATTAAGCTTAATGTTTTCTGTATTTTATCTCGTGAATATGGTGATTGCTTGAGGACAAGCAATGTTTTGGTTTGGGGTATTTTGATAAGTGTTTTAGAACACTATTTTTCACTGTTTAATTTATTTATATTTTCTATTGTTACTGTATTATTTTCCCCGATTTTCATGATTTCTGCTTTAATTTCACTGTCTCTATTCAAATGTTGTATTTTGCATGAATCAATGAAAATGGAACAATTAAAGAACAACAATTTTGAGAATTGGAAAAATATGTTGAATTGATATTTAATTGATCACAATAGAAAATATTAATTCCAAGAAATTAAACTTATTTTTCCATTTCTACAAATTATAAGTTTTAAATGTTCCATTTAAATTATCAAAATACAATGTTTTGTTTGTCTAATAAATTTCATTGGTGCAGAATTTTTTAGACTAACAATATACCATTGTTTGGACCATCCATGCACCATTGTTTCCACCTTTCACCTTTGGTAAAACCATACAAAATTCACACGGCCCACCCTTTGAAAAATGCTCACTTTTATTTCATTCTTTATTCAAGGAATTCAATGATCTACTTTGCCAATTCCTTGGTCCATTCACGGCTGCACCATAACAAATGGTTCTATCATTCATTTGTTTAAAGCCATTAAATCACTACCATGTCCCATATGCATTTGTTTAATCACTTTGTCAATTCATCCATCCTTTCCACCAAAAATACATTCAAGAAAGGCTAGTTTCAATATTTTAATGTGCCAATTGCCAATTCATTCACGGCTGAAAACAAGAGAAAAGGCATTGCAATTATTTTATGAATTTTTGACCAATTCAAAGCTTCATTGCATGGATAGAAATTCAGCCAAGGCAAAGTGCTTCATTGTTTAATCATTCTTTGACAATTCAAAGAACAATTACGGCTAGGACAACAAAGGAAAAGGCAATGCAAAATTTATCAATTGTTTAATGCATTCTTGGACCATTTCAAACATATCACACGGCTGCACCAAGAAGAAAGCAAGAAATTCATTATTTTATGTTCCATGGACCAAGTCCAACTTCATTCCCACGGCTGGTTTTCTTCTCCATGACAAGTGCTTTTTGCAATTTGCAATTTAATATCCTATGTTAGCAAGCACACGGCTGAATTCAAGGCTGAAACAAAGGCACATTTTCATTCTATTTTAACCATATGTGCACCGAAAATTATGAAAGGAGCTGGCCACAAGAAATGCCATGCATAAATGCCATAATTTAAGGAAAAGGTTGGTGAAATTTCATCTATAAATGGGCTGGAAATTGCACCATTCATTCATCATATTTCAGCCTTAAAAATTAGTGAGAAGTGCAGAATTTGTTAGAAAAAACGTGCAGAAACAGAGTGCTGGAAAAACAGTGACAGACAGCAGAAACAGCAGTGGAAACAGCAGCAAAATACAGTGGAAACAGCAGTAGAAACAGTGGAGCTGCTGAAAAATACAGACAGCAGTAAAAATACAGTGAGTGCAGTAAAAAAATACAGTAATGTATTCTTTGTCTTGTTATACTTTCTGTATGGATATTGTATTCTGTATGAGTAACTAAATTTATTTATCTTGGGATGACGTGGGTACGATAATATTTTACGTTGATGTTATTTTAACTTGAAGTAAATAAATTTCTGTTTTCCATTTAGTTCAATTTTGCTTAATGCTTTTAGTGATTCCTAACAAGAACCTAAATGGCAAAACTATGTACTTGCGGGTATGTTAGTAAGTTTAGGTAATTAATAAAATCGAGAGATTTATTTTTACCAGAAAGCTTTGAACTAAACCTAAGATTTTTGAGACGCTTTTTGTGACCTCGGTAAATCCGTGAAAGTAATCAAGAATCTTTTGAGGAACTAAAAAGGAATTTTCATAAAACGATAATGGGCCTTTCTGAGGATTAAGCAGCGCTTTCCATAGGTTAGGTACATTAATAGGATTCCGAGAGGAACATATTAATTAGCTTTTGGAAAATTCACCTTGGAAAACTTAATTTGATTCTTATTTATGAAAAGTTAAAATTCATTAACATAAAATAGAGTCTTGATCCCCCGAAATCCCAAGATACTCTCAACTCTGTTTTTCACCCACGGTAAATTTTTATTTTTACTGTAAGGTAAAAAAATTTTACTGTTAATTTTTATTTTTCACAAATACCAAAAATTGAAAGAGAATTGTGTGGATAATCAAATTTTGATATGCCGGTACTTTGAAAACAGTCCCTGTGGAGAACGATAATCTTTTATATTACGCGACATAACCCGTACGCTTGCGGGCCCTGTCAAGTACATTAATTAGTGGAGGATCGGGTGTGGATGAGTTTATCATGTATGATCTTATGATATCTAATGTGAAATGATCAGTGTTATGTGACGTCGGGTTAGCAAGCAGGCTACCCGAGTGATGGGGAATTGATATTATTATGTGAAAGGTAAATTGTTGAATGACTATATGGTGTGGGATGGCCGACGGTATATGATAGCCCCTCATTTCCGGCTCCCGTGGTTTTCGTGCCTAGTTGAGCTACCCAGTGGTCAAGTAGGACCCAGTGGTCGAGGTAGAGAGTCAAGCAGGACTCGGTGAACCAAGCAGGGTTCACGGGGTGTCAAGTAGGACCCCCAGCTGAAGGCCAATCCTTTAGTATCCGGATACTAGGAGTCAGATTGTATGAGAGTCAGTTGTGATTGTGATGAATGTGATGGAATTGTGTAGTTGGTTTAATATAGTTACTGTATGTAATACACTATGTTTCGGTATGCTTACTTACAAGTGGTGCTTTATGTGTATGTATAAATATGCATGTATATTTTTAGGTTCCATTCTATATTAATTATAATGCCAAACACTCACCCTTGCCCTTTTTTTTTAGTAACCAGAGACAGGGAGGGGGAAGGAGCCATGGAGTCGCGCCAAGGGGGAGAACGGTGCCAGGGTCCGAGTGACTCTCTATAGAGTTATATGTGTGTATAAGAACCTCTTAGTATTATTATTAGTTGTGTTTAATTAAGACCGGACCGGATGTAAACCTATATTTTAAAATACATCACTGTTATTTACATACGCTTTCATGGTAGCTATGATAACTCTTTGGTTCACAGAATCATTTTTAGGGTGAGACTTGCGGGAGTCCGTCTGCATGTCTTGTCTAATCCAGTGTGTGAAAGGTATTCGCTCAAGCGAATAGAAACCTCGTTTAAGTGAGAGTCCGGAATCTCGCTTAGACGAGTAGGGGCCTCGCTCAAGCGAGAAGCCCTGATTCCCTTTCTCCCATCCGTTGTGCTAAAATTAACTTGTTCTTCTTTTCTAGACCTCATTTAATTAATCTAACTGTGACTGCTGTCACTTGGATAAGTCAATAAAAATAAATACTTTTTCACTAAATATCAATTAATTTTCAAGAAAAGGAAAATTTATCGTAAGATGTAATCGTTTGAATAAAAATAAATGCAAAAATAACCTAGGACGTTACAATAACTCCCTTCATTAATTGCTTAATTATTATTTTTATCTTTTTTTACAATAACTTTTATCTCTCATATAATTAAAATATTATATATCCTTCAAATTTAATACAATTTTAGCTAGTTTTTACCAAATAACTCTATTTCAATAAATTTCATAAAAGCTATAAGTTATAAACTACTCAATTTACCATAAGTCATAAGCTATAAACTCGTTTTGTCAAATAGACCCAATATATAATATGAGGGTATCAATTATACTAATAAAAAAATATTATGAGAAATTAAATATTTTCACCTCAAAGACTTCTTATATTAATCTTTAAGATAATTAGATAATATATTAATAAATTATGGGAAGAGTTGTTTAACAAATCAGTTTCTAATAATAAATTTGAAGGTTAGAGCCGGAACTATTTTTGAGAGAAAAAAATATAATAAAAATTTATGAGATGAAAATTAAAATTTATTAATTTTCCAGCACAAACTACATATTAACCCTAAAATTTAATTGAAGACGAGAGAAATAAAAAAGCAAAAGAGAGATATATTTTTTTTTGTGTTGAACGATAGATTTCACACTGGGCTATTGGGCTTAGGCCCGGTCCTTAATAAAAATTGATTTTTAAAAAATAAAAAAAGAAAATATGCCTCTTTTATAAAGTAGTTAAAAGTATTTGAGAATCACCTAAAACAACAGTGTTTAAGCCCTTGCAACTCCTCTCCCGTATCAAAGAAAAAAAAAGAAAGAATATTTTCGTTAATGCTAACACTTGTAAGATATGTAGTAAAAAGATTCGCATCACAATGGGTAGAAATCAATAATCGACTGTCCTTCTTATCTCAGATATGGAGCCGGCGTCTCCGTCGTCTCCGTCGTCCTCGACTTCGCCGCCACCGCGAAGCTACTGGCGGTGGAGCAAGCGAGACTTCTTCCCGGAGCCCTCATTCGAGAGCGCCAAATCGTACCGAACCGCTCTGGCCTACACGTGTCCGCGCCTCAAGGACCGTCTCCTTAACCGCTCCACCGACTCACACGAGCTCCTCGTGCTCCCCCTAGCGAGCGAGAACCGCATGACACGTTGCCTAACGTGGTGGGACATCACCTGGCTCGCCTTCGGCTCCGTCGTCGGCTCCGGCATCTTCGTCGTCACCGGCCAAGAAGCCCGTCTCCACGCCGGCCCCGCCATCGTCCTCTCCTACGCCGCTTCCGGCTTCTCCGCCCTCCTATCCTCCCTCTGCTACACCGAGTTCGCCGTCGACGTCCCCGTCGCCGGCGGCTCCTTCTCCTTCCTCCGCATCGAGCTCGGCGACTTCGTCGCCTATATCGCCGCCGGCAACATCCTCCTCGAAGCCTTCGTCGGCGCCGCTGGCCTCGGCCGTTCATGGTCCTCCTACTTCGCCACCATGGTAAAAAACGACCCTGACTTCTTCCGAATCCGCGTCAATTCCTTCAAAGAGGGTTTTAATTTGCTTGATCCTTTGGCCGTTGGCGTTCTCCTCATCGCCAATGGAATCGCCGCCAGCGGCACCAGAAAGACTTCGATTCTAACTTGGCTCAGTTCCATTATCACCACGTTAGTTATTGCTTTTATCATCGTTATCGGTTTCGTTCACGGAAAGTCATCGAACTTGACGCCGTTCTTACCTTACGGCGTTGGTGGCGTTTTCAACGCCGCCGCGGTGGTGTATTGGTCGTACACCGGTTTTGACATGGTGGCCACTATGGCTGAAGAGACTAAGAACCCTTCGAGGGATATACCTATTGGTTTAGTTGGTTCGATGGTTTTGATTACTGTGATTTATTGTTTGATGTCTCTGTCGCTTGTGACAATGGTGAAGTATTCTGAGATTGATGTTGATGCTGCATTTTCTGTGGCTTTTGTTCAAATTGGGATGACTTGGGCTAAGTATCTTGTTAGTGTTTGTGCTTTGAAGGGAATGACTACTAGTTTGTTGGTTGGGTCAATGGGGCAATCTAGATACACTACTCAGATTGCGAGATCACACATGATCCCACCTTTTTTTGCGCTTGTCCATCCCAAGACTGGGACACCTGTTAATGCTACTCTGCTGACCACTATATGTAGTTCTGTGGTTGCTCTTTTCTCTAGCTTGGATGTTTTGTCTAGTGTTTTTTCCATTAGTACTCTGTTCATTTTCATGCTTATGGCTCTTGCACTGCTTGTGAGGCGATATTATGCAAGGGGATCTGGGAGTAAAAATGACCTGATCAGGGTTGTTGTGGGCTTGTTTGTTATTGTTTGTTCTTCTGCTGTGGGGGCGGTGTTTTGGAACTCAGGGAAGTTCGGTTGGATCGGGTACACGGTAGCTGCTTGTGTTTGGTTTTTAGGTACTTTGGGAATGAGTTTTCTCCCGAAGCAGAGGGCCCCGAAGGTGTGGGGGGTTCCTTTGGTTCCATGGCTGCCTTCGTTGTCCATTGCGACGAACCTTTTCCTCATTGGGTCGCTGGGCTCTCAGGCTTTCTGGAGGTTCTTGATTTGCACTTCTGTGATGTTTTTGTATTATTTGTTTGTTGGTGTCCATGCGACTTATGATGTGGAGCACCAAAATAATAGTCGAGCTACAAAGAATGATGAGGGAATGGAAGATGCCAATCAAAGGGTCTCATAGCAACTCTCCCCAAGTTCAGTCTACGGTATGCAGATCTGAACAGGTCCATATTGCTGTGTTTTTTTCAATGATGTGTAAAGTAAAGGGTTCTGCTCTCTGGAGTATGGACATATTTGTATGTGATTTGTTTGAATGGGGAAAGCCTCCATTCTTAATAATCTTGGATTTGAGTTAGCTTTGTCCAAGAGTTTAAAATCATGTTCACAGGTCATAGGTCCTTTTTAAATTTATATTCTCACTTTTATTAAATAATGTTGGAACCCTTATCATAACTGTGACGTAGGCTGAGGCGTGTCAAATGAAATCGGTTTAATCAACATTCAGGGCACACTACTTGAGCTTACATTGGGTCTTCCAGTTTATGTAAGCATCTCATGCAGTCATGCATATATGTTTCTGTTTGAACAGTCATCGGTTTTACTGTGACAACCTATTTCGAAAATTTTCTGATGATAAATTTTGGGTTTGATTTCCGAGAGCATTTGTGTCTTTCACAAAAACTAATGAAATTATGTCAGTGGAAGGATTATAAAAAACAAGGAAAGAGAATAAAATCATATCCCTAGAAATCAGGGGATATACTTTTGAAGATATGCACAATTAATTTCTTAAAATCAATAAATAGAATATGCTATTGTGCAGCGGCGACGAGGCGAGGAAAGTAGGTGATTGGCGCGTGGGGATGACGCGGTGGTGCTCGGCAGGGTCGAAAAATGGTGATCGTTCCGCAGCCTCAAGAATATCGCACGGTGGTGTTCTGTGGAAGGGAGATGTTTTAGACTTTTAGTTATTTGTTGCACTACACAACATATCTACGTGTCTTTTTGGTTTCTAGTTGAAGAAACGAAATTGGGAAAATAAAAAAATATAAGGGTCGATATTGATTCTTCACGCCGTTCGAGATAGTTAAAACTCAATTTAACCGTAAGATTTATTTTGACTAACCCAACTTAATATCCAAATAAGCATTAAATAAGAGCTAAAATAATTTTTTTCCCCTGAAATGAAGATTTTCAATTTCTTCTTTTTTGGAGACTGATTAATATTCACCCGAAATATTACCCCATAAAAACTTGAAGATTCAATTTCTTCTTTGTTTCCTTAAATTGAAGCAAAATGGTATGTTATTGAATATGATTTGTGTGTTTTTTAATCATATTTGTAGGTGTTTCGAGAGAAAAGAAGTGTTTTTTCACAAAGGACTTTGTGTGCTGAAACATTGATACTGGTTCTGGGTACTGGAGATCTATAGGCAAAGAAAAACATATTGTTCTGGTTTTTTAGAATTAATACTTTGAATTTTGTAGACATGTTCTTCGAGGATATTATTTATGAATTTGTGAATGAGAAAAGATGCTCTTCTATTGAAGAGAAGGAGATAAAGATGATGGTGACATTTGTGTTCAGAAATTAGCGGTTGAAAATGGTTAGAAATTAAGATTTTAACCATCACTAATCAAAGTGTTTTTTTAAATACCATGTAGACGGTTCTTTTTTTTTTTTTCAATCAGCAAACAGAATTAATTTAGAGTGTAAAAGGCGCTCAAACCCTACTTTATCTCTCACTTCTTCACCTACTTCCTACTTTATCCCTCACTTCTTCACCTACTTCCATTATCTAAACTAGATCCTATCCATTACCTCCTTCGCATCCACCTATGCATTCTAAAAATCAATAGTATTCCTATGCAACCACAAAGACCAAACAGTCAAAACAAAAATCACAAAAGAAGCCCTCAGTAGATTCCTTCCTCTTAACATAGCCCACAAAATCTAAAGCCCAAGAACAAAAATCTCCGGGTGGACAAACCAAACCACTTATATCATACTTGTTTTGCAATATCAATATCAATACACAAATAAATGTTCAACATTCTCATTAACCAGACCATAAAAACAGCATTTAGCATTATTTAACAGCACTCCCCTCCTCACCAAATTTAATTTTGAGGGGGAAAGAATTAAGCAATATCCGCCACATAAAAACCAAGCACTTTCGTAGCAAAGCATTTCCATAACTCTCGAAGAACAGCCCTAACATTATCAAAAACCAAGGGACAAATCAAATAAATATTTTCTAACAACTTATACGTCCAGGAACAGAGAATACTTAAGAGGAGTCACCTTTCCAAGACCATCTATCCAAGTCATTATTTGTAGTAGATATAGCAGAAATAAGTTCTAGCAATTGATTTACAGTCTGTTGTTCCCATTGAAAAAGAGGTCGTCGCCGTTGAAAATCCCAGTACCATATACTATCCCTCTTGACACCTATTCCAACCAGAATACTGTTGTTGTTCAAAAATAGAAATTAACCGACCTTCAAACACCTATTACCAACCACGTAGTTATCAAATACTTAACAGAAAGAACTTAATTAAATTAACTTTTTAAATGTTAGGGGTCTTTTTGGATAAGAAAAAAGGGATTGACTCGAATCGATCTTAAAACTTAAGAAACTAAAAGTATAATTTCACGCATATTTTTGGTTCAATTGTTGTTGTTATACACCCCACTCACGCTTGTTTCTCATTTGCTGCATAAATTGTTTCAGCAACCACGCATACTAATATTTATACAAATTTACTGAAATCAAACTTTAACTTGGTACATTATATGTAGTGTCTGCCATTGATAACTCATTTTTGGTTCTTCATTATGTACGTGTTGATTGCATCTATATTCTATCGTAAATGAAGAAACCATTTTTGCCAAATCAGTTGGAGATAGGTGTTTATCTTACCCAGATCATGTTAGTTTCTCTCCCTCCTTCTAAGGCCAAAAGGAAATTTATTCAATTTGTGTAGCCATGTGAGGCCTTCAAATCTCCCGAACAATAACATCCACTTGATCTAGATTAAACTGTGGTGCATGATTATATTTCTCACAGTGATAATATGATACAGGACTGGATTCTTGACTTGTGTTAAAAGAATATTTAACTCAATTGATATGTAATGGCTTCTGGAAGTTTGGAATGTCAGGAAAGATAGATTTGTCACAGTTGAAAATTATGCCTTTTCAAGAGTATATTTTTCTTTATTACTGCTTATTGCATATTGCGATGGAATATAAAACAACCTTAAAAAAAGTTTTCATTTAACTGGAGCAAAGTCTCTAATTTAATAATGGATATTGAAAATTGGCCCACAAGGAAGATTCAAGACAAACACTTATACACGTCATCATTGTAAACTTCAATTACGCAAAGCTAAGGGACACATATTTAATCCTTTTATTAGGATTTTTTATACTCGCTTTTGGAGGATAAGTGGTTTAGTTATTTATTGTTTAAACATCAAAGGGCATTGAATGGATAATTTTTAACTTGTTTAAAATTAGACTCGTACAAATTTGATATATCTAAGTTCTTTTTTATATAAGTTGTCTCTTTCGTGCCAGCTTTTTAACAATTTGTACCTTTGGTGAAGGAACTTGAATCTCCATCTACCTCTTGTCTCATTTCATTGGAATCAAAATTTACTTCGTTGCTGCTATTGTTTCACTCCTTTATGTAATTCATAACTTCTGCAATTGATTTTTTTGTAATGAAATTGTCGCTCCTCTAATCCTCTGGACTGTGCCTTGAAAGGTAAATCTACCGTAGCCTTAATTAATATTTCTCAGAAGGAAAAGAAAAACATAAATAAATTGAGGTACTGGTGTACGTTGGTTAGATAGGTTTATAATAGACTAAAAAATATCAACCGTTAAATATTAATCAACAGTTAAGATTAATTAATGGTAATTTGTTTAATAGGTCATCATTTAAGATTTATGCTATTTTAATTTTTTCCCCAGAAATTTTATTAATCGTTAATGTTTCTAGTTTTAATAACATTGTTTAACTCAATCACATAATAATGTAATAGTCTAATCACATTATGTAATACATTGATTAAGAGCCTGTTTGGTTCAACACCGAAACCTCCGTTCACCTCCGTTCAACTGCGTTCCGTCACGTTGAACACAACCCTTCCCCCTCCACGCGTGTTTGGCTGCTAGAAAAAGCTTCGTTCCGTCGAGGTGAACGGCAACGCACTCCGTTAGGCAGAAGGAGGCTCGAGCTGCTTCCATTCAACGGCAACACGCTCCGTTTGGGGGAAAGTCCACAATACCCCCCGCACAACACCCCTCTTTCACAGATCTGAAGCACTAACGGTCCTAGGCGTTGAAAGACCCCATCGTCGTCCTCGGATCTGAACATGCGACGTCACCTTGCTTGGGGAAGCTGCGAGCCTTGTGGACACCGATCCCTTTTCTTTTTTCATTTGTTTTGGTTTTTTTTGTGTTGGTTGTTGGGGTCTGATTTTGAGACTGTCGGGGGGTGGTCGTGGGTTTCATTTGGGGTTTCTGGTATGGTGGTGGGTGGTGGTTTGGGGAGTTGGGCGTGGGGGGTTCTCGCGGTCTGGGGTTGGGTTATGCTTGGGGTGTGGGTTGGGTTTTGTTGGTCACTGTTGTTGGTGGTGGTATGGAGGCTTGGTCATGGCAGTGGGGGTGGAGGTGTGGTTTGTGGTGGACGGTGGTGGTGATGGACCTTGGTGATGGTAGGTTAGATGGACGGTGGTGATTGGTGGGGTGTACGGGTGAGGAGGTTGTGATGGGTGTACAGTAGCAAACCCTTTTTTTATCATTTTTAAGTTTTTAAAAATAATTTATAATTTATAATATATACAAATAATCACATTAATTTATTAGTTTTAATATATATATATATATAATTTTACATTTACTAGTTTTAATATATTAATTCTGTTGTTAAATATTATTATTAAATTTAATACCTTTTTTGGTTTAATAGTAAACATTTAATATTAATAAAAATAAATATACACAAATTTTATATATTTAAACTATACCCTTTTTAGTAATTTTATCCTTAACTACCATTTTCTAAATCCAATTCTACTACAAACCAAACAAAATCACTATAACTCAACTCACTTTAACTTAACTATCAACCAAACAAAACTCCGTTTACAAAATCTCAATTTTCTAAACTCCATTTACAAAACCCCAGTTTTCTAAACTCCATCAACTCAACTTTACACCAAACACCCCCTAACATTGTTTAACAAAAGAAAAACGTTGGTTTTCTTAGTCCCCTTTACTGTTGTCTTCATCTTCTCCTACGGTTTGGTATGGTTCCACCGAACCCCAAACCCCATGCACGATGACCGTGTCACCTTCTATCTCTTTGCACTCTCTTGTTCGCTTTTTTAGGCTTTGGAAAATCGACGATGGTGAACCCGAAACTCGTTTCCGTTTGATAGTTTTCGTAAACCCTAACCCCCTAAAATCCATGGTTAAAGTAGCAGTTGTCCTCTTCCTTGGTTTCCTTCGATAATTTCCTTTACGAGGTCGACAACCACCTCTCGTTCCTCAAGCACGAACTCATCCACCTCATTAACCGTGACTGCACCGCTTTTGTCAACCCTAGCAGCAAAGTAGTGGATGCCGTCGTCATCCACATGCAGACCCACCCGTGGAGCAGTGGAGCTCTTGACTATATTAGAAAATGTTCGCTTGCCAAGTCCATCTAATTTTTTTTCTATATTAAGATCTCAAAGTGATTCTAGATCCATTGTACATTTCGGTTTATAGTAGCAAATATGATTCTAACTTTCCTTCTTTTTCCATTTTGGGCTTGGTTTCTGAAGGAAGTTGTTTTCTTGTGTTCAGATTTATGAGGCCTGAAGATATTCCTGTTCAATATGGAGGACTGAATCGACCCAGTGATTTGTAGAATGGTCCCCTAAAACCTGCATCTGAGTTCACAATCAAAGGAAGGGATAGAGTGAACACACGAATAAAAGGAATTGAGGTGATAGCTCACCCTCATTCCATTGAGTGCATCTTTAAATTAACTTTGTCTCAGATGCAAAAAATTTTGAACCATTTTGAGAAAAATGATTATTTTGTCAAAATAATTTATTTATCCAAACATGTTTAGATTAGATCAATAGTAAAATAAAATTTTCATAGTCCAATTCTTTTTTTAAGGTTTTTCCTTGTCCTCTTCTTCAGGAATTATGGAAGCCATTATCTCCACTCATAAGTCATAAATCCTGCTTGTATATGTTGGCTTCCCTTGTTATCTGCATGATTAAAATTTATTGCAGTCGGTATCCACTTTTATATCTTTACCTAATCCATCTTTTAGGCTTGATAATGATTGATATACTGGTAGCTTGCATTTATGCTGATTAACTGTGCTGTGCATTATTTTCATCTACCACTTTGTCTTAAAAGCAAAGTTGTTTTTGTTCATTTGTCATTTTTAACTCGAGCAGTGCTACTTTTGAAGTCTGTAGATTATGGTCGAATGGCTGGAATATTGGTACAGAGGCAGGTTCTTCAGATGAATTTACTAGGCTAACAACTATCACATGGGTAACTGGTATTGCATTGTTGACTTCATTCTCAATAACTTTTATTTACTTTATTCATAAGGTTGGCTGGCATCTTCTCAAAAATAAAGAAAAAATTTAGCTACTATTTTGTGTTCATTTTACTTAAGTATGTCTACATTCTCTTTTTAACAGATAAATGAGTTTGTCAAACTTGATGGAGACCAGCTTGTTCCATATTATGTTGACATTCTTGGAGCTATTTTGCCTTGTATATCAGATAAAGAAGAAAAAAATTAGAGTTGTATGTTACCTTTATGTTTGCTTGTGTTATTTCCTATGTTATTTTTCTGCATTTTATGTTCTTTAGATCTTTAATTTACATTGCCTCCTTCTTTGTAAAATAATAAATTTGGAATTATGTATTTCTTGTCTAAAAAGTTGTTTGTGAAAGCAATGAAGAGCTACATGCCCTTAAGGCTGATCCAACTGAAGTGGTTGATGTTGGATCTATCGTCTCCATTGCCAGGAGGTGTAGTTTTTCTCACCCAACCAATGTAGAAGCTATCATTTTGTTTAGTTGACTACTGTATTTTGGACTGGTTATTCTATAGAATGATTTTAGAATGGTTTTGACTAATCAGGCAATTATCAAGTGAATGGGAGGGTACTGGAATCGAAGCTTTGCACTGGATATCAACCCTTTTAAACAATTATCATATTGAGGTGACTTGATTGTTTGAATCCCGCTTTTCTTTTGTCGTGTGTATCTTGTTTCTTAATATGCCTATTGGAGTTCTATGTCATCACAACATATTTTTCTTACATTTATTCGTGATACTAGGACTTTAATATTATTATTGTTATTATTTGACCTATAATACCTCTTTCTAATCTGCTTCCAATTAACTTGGAAATAATTATGCATTTTCATGCCTGACAAATTTTATACCATTTTTTTATGTTGAAAGTTCCACATTAACTAGAGATATGATCAATTAATAGTATATAAGGTGAGAGTAATTTTCATCTTATGAACTAGCTTTTAGGATTGAGTTAGGCCTAATATCCAAGTTTAAAATGGTGCCAAAGCCTATCTTAGATCTGTTATTGAGTCACCCGTGAGGGGGTGTGTTGTAAGTCCCACGTTTTTGGGCCCACCCATATTTGTTCATGCGTCATATGTTTATTCTTGGGCGTGAAGAGGTATGGTGAAAGTCTCATATTAATTAGAGATAAGACCAATTACTAGTGTATAAGGTGATGATAGTCCTTATCTTATGAGCTAGCTTTTAGGATTGTGTTAGACCCAGTATCCAAATTTAAGATTGTGCAAAATGTTTATTAAATATTAATATTAATGTTATCCCCTGTTTAAGTAATTGCTATTTCTGTCTGTTTACTTGAAATGCTCTATAAAGGTTTTTTGTGTGATCTTTTAATGAGATATTTTAGTTTCCATGCTGATATATTGACTTTTCATCTCTGAAACAGGTTTTGCAATTTCTGAATGACATATTTGACACTCTCCTCAAGGCATCTTCGGATCCATATGATGCGGTAGCATTGTTATCCCTGGTATATATCTTTTGATCTATAATTCATCAAATCATGAATTTGTCAAAAATTTGGTGCTAATGCGGTTTTACATGTATGCTTATCTTAAACTATCATTTGATCAAACATATAGGTAAGTTACTGTTGGAATCATTTTGTCAACCTAGGATGTTCACGTTTGTTGTTCCACCCATTTTTAATGTAGCAAAAATTGCTTTTGGAAGATAAGTGACCAGTTATTAAAATAATAAACACCATTCTTATGTGTTTGGCAAGAATATGGAGTGGTATGAACATTAGAGTCTCACTAACTCTTGTGAATGTAGGTTTAAGCATCGAATGTACTTTAATGTAGAGTGGTATGGATATTCGGTCTCTATTAATGAGGCTGTTCAGGCTTTATTGAATGCTTTAGTGCAAATTCCAATTGGTGGAAATGTTAGGGTATGATTGTAAATCCTCTTCTCAGTTAAAATATAATATGCTATAGGTTGATGTAAAAGAGCTGAGGGAGGCACTGATTCAGCATTGAAGATGTTGGAGGCAATGATATCCAATATCCAAAGATTCATGCCAAAGGTAAGACAAATGAGATGGATTTAATAGTTACCTATATGAAGCATGGTTAATTATAATAATTCACCATGTGGCTTCCTCCCCACCTTTAATGTGTGGAAATAGATGCACTAATAAAACTTTGTCTCCAGGCAGAAGAAACAATATTTGTATTTCAGAATTAGCCAGAGTTGTTGGTGGGGAAAGATCTCTTATTGGAGAATGTGATGTGTTATTGTCAAAGACATACAATTCACATGTTTGTCATGCACACAATCTCTCTCATATTCATTGTATGGAATGGCTGAATTATTCTACATTCATATGAAATGTATGTAGAGTACTGTTAATCTCCTATAGTTTATTACATATTGAGGCTGCTCTAATTTTCAGGTAGAGGAATGCAGCTTAAGGGGCCAGCTAATCCAACTGCATTCTGTTTGCCATAACGATAAGAATAAAGAATATCAACAAGCAACTGATAACTGATAATACAATTACAAGTTAGTTGTGGAAATAGTGAAATACTAGTTGATGATGGAGCATCAACATTTCCCTTTCACATTCTTTTTCCATTAGTTGAGACATGGGGAAGAAAGGATCATGTTCATAATGCATTGTAGTAGCATTGGATTCTTTCTTATGAATGTAGCTCATGGGCCCAGCTTTCACTCATTGCATTTTGTCAATAAAGGTAATAGGACACTTTGTCCTTGAATGAATGGAATGCTTGTTACATGTTATATAGTTTCTTTGAACTTCTGTGTCAGTCTGTATTTTGTTCACAATAATATTGTAAAATACTGTTCTTATACATGTATAAGAAGCGAAAACTAAAGTTTAACTTATCTAAACGTGCTAGAATTTATCTTTTTAATTAGTCGAATTTTACTCCCTCAAGTACTCAACTATATAATTTCATCATAAATTTTAATAAGAGGGAAGAAAGAAATATTTAGGATAAATTGTCCTTGAAAAAGCCGAGAAAACTAGTATAAATTCTGTATTGGAAGTGAATCAGAATAAATTTTCTGTGTTGATTTCTTTCTTGATCTTTAAAAGTCTGTTTTTGTAGAGATTGATTATCTATTTTCCTTGGTTCATTATTCCGCGAAAACAGTCCCTGACTTGTTCAACCTTCCCTCTCCCAAGTCAGACTCTGAACCATCATAATCTTTTAAAATTAACAGAGAATTAACTTAGTTCATATTAGAGTTTAAGAGCTATTAAAATAACAAAAAAATCATAAACATCTTATTATATATGTGAATTAACTTAGTTCATATTAGAGTTTAAGAGCTATTAAAATAACAAAAAAATCATAAACATCTTATTATATATGTGTGTATAACACACATGTGAGAACAACCAACAAATATAGTCAACTTTCTGTGATCAAGCTTTTCTGAAATCATAATCATCTCTTATCTTTCAAATTTTCCTTAAGAACCCAAAAGAACTAAATAAGTGTTATGATGCTTCCTTCAATAAAGGTAAGTTATAGGTTCATCACATTGGAAGAGTTCTAATGATAAGAATCAAGATACTCGGATTCATCAAAAACACTAGAAAAACGTACCCAAAACTCACTTTCATCCAATTCAATTAGCCAAAATATCCATACAACACTTTATGAGCAATTATTTATACCTTTCCTCGCCTATTTAAGTTGTGAATGTACTTGGGCCTATGCTAGCCCAATTGAGTCAAATTAGAGCTTGTTTGTAGTTGATCTTTTTACACATGGCCTAATTATCACCTACAACACTTTATGAAAATTTTTGAACATGAAATTATCAAAATGCATTTCACTCAATAATCCAAAATTAGTTTCTCCAAAATCTAGAAACTTTCCCCTAAAAGGATAGGTTGTCTCCTTCTTCTTTGTAGCATTGTATGGAAAATTAAAAAATCCATAATAAAAGGAAAGTTGTATATGCCATTTTTGACATATGCCACATTGGTAAATTTTTAAAAGTAATAACAAAATAAATTACACAAGGGTAAAAAGGAAGAAGGAGAAGTATGAAATCTAGAGAATTATATTCCCAACACTTTACACTTATACCATGCACTAATTGTACTAGCCTTAAAAGACCTATTAAATATTAATTATGCATGTATGTTGTGATATTTCACTTTTCATTAGATGAGATTAAATTTATTTTTTTATTATTCATAATATGATTTTAGTTAATATATGACGACATTATAAATGATATATTATATGATGTTAATATGTACTTTTTATAATTTAAAATCCAGAAATACTTGCATATATCCATAAATACTCACAATTTATGTAGAAAACAATTTTTTAGACTATAATTTGTTAGGATTTTTGGTTAATATCTTAGAATTTGTGTTGTTTTCGTTTATTTTTTCTTTCTTTTTGTGTTTTGGCCGTTTATGCGTTGTTTTTGTGTTTTGTAGGTAACATGTGAAAATGCCCTATTTTGGGATAAATAGAAAGGCATGCACAAAGCAAGGTCAATGAAGAGTTGAAGTGGGCCAACTAAAGCTCAATGGGATACTTGATGCACTCCAAAATTTAAGAAAGACTCCAGAGTTGGCCATGGGTGCATGCCTAGGCCGGGGGTTGGTTTAACATGTCTTTAAGTCCCTTTTTTATTCGATTGTTCGTGGCCCAATTTGTATTTGATTTTTCAAACTTATTAGGCTTTTTAGTTGGAGTTTTTAGACATAAATTGTAAGTTTGGAATTAGTTTTAGTTTCTAGAGAATAATCATAGTTTTAGAGTTTTTCATAGAATACTTTGAGGAATCGTGAAGAGACGTTCTCATCTCATCTCTATTCTTTAGGTATTCATTGATTTTAGTTTCTTTTCTTTTTCCTATTAACAATGGTGAGTGGTATAAGATTTTGTGTGACCTCCACGATCATGAGTTAGTAGTGGTGTTTACACATAGGGATGTAAGAGTAGTCCCAATTAAAGAATCGTATACTTGATAATTATTTATTTGATTTCATATTTATGCTTGTTTTGTATTCCGATAAGGAATTATGACAGTCTTAAAAGGATTAATTAATATCGTGAGAATAATCCCGATAAGTCAAACTTAGGGAGAGATGTCCCTAAGAGCAACTTAACTAAGCATGCTTCACATAGACTTCATAGGTCAATATTTTGAGATGAAAAGAAACCCCTATAAGTGTTTTAAGTAATCAAACAACTTCGAAATTTCAAGTTCAAATCAACACACTAAACTATTTAAAACCTAAACTATTACCAGTCATGCCCAAAAAACAATTAGATCTGTGAAAAAAAATAAAGGACCACACATTTAGTACAACATGTCCAACCGTATAAGTCAAACCTAATTATGTGAAAATAACTAAGCATATGTTAACTCCCATGTGATTGACATATGTCTTGTCAAAAACATGAATAAAACGCATAATGTGTTGGAATACTTAATTTCAAAAGGTAGATGTTTACCTTTTATATATAACTAGTTGATCAGGTAACTGATACAAATTTGGACCGTTAATATGCATATGAACGAATCTAAAGATTCATAGAGCTAGAGCTTTCACAAGCTAAACTCTATGTGGTGGGGTGAATGGAAAAAACATGTTTGATATTGAAAAAGAAAAAGAAAACGCACCAATATGAACCGAGGGTAGGAGCAGGATGACAAAATAGGGTAACCTAATGTTCAGCTTGTTTCACCAAAAAAAATGTTAAGCTTGTAAAAAATGACGGGGTGGATAAAGTTTAGCCGTTGTCCACCAAAGCCCAACCCGCTAACTTGGCGGGCTAACACCTTGGCGAGGCGGGCCAGCCCAATGAGCCACGCTTAAGGATTAAAATAATATAAATATTAATAATAAAATAATTTATATTTTATTTTTTAAAAATTTTATACTTTTATTTTCTAAAACTAAAAAAAGTCACATCTCTTTTCATTACTTGTACTATTCTTTGATTTCTTTTAAAAAAGTAAATTTTTTTGTTTTTTTATATTAGTTCGATATATATATATATATATATATATATATATATATATATATATATCTTTTCCTAAAAAAAATAGATTTTTATACTTTGGCAAGCTAACACGCTATTAGACGAAATAGACCTTATTTTTAGACCTTTTTAGTTTGACGGGGTAGAATAACCCATTTTGCCATCCCTAGGTTGGAGAATGAGATATTGATAAAAGATAATACTACATCCGATTCTAAATATAAGCAAATATAAATACTTTCACACATTTTAAGAATATTGGTTGAAAGTAATTATTTGTATTAATGTTATCAAATATTTGATGTAATATTTTAAAATATCCATAATATCATTTAATATACAAAATATTAGTTGTCTTGAGAATATATATAAAGAGAACATATTTGGTAGACAAATATTTTATGACATTGAAAAAAAATAATATTGCTTATTTTATGAGAGTAAAAAATTTCACTAAAATTTATTTAATTTTAAACTAGATAGTAATATATATATATATATATAATATAAAATATAATATAATATAATATAAAGAGCGGAAGGAGGAGGAAAATCCTGCCAAAGTTCCTTCCCTTCCTTTTGTTATTATAAATTATTTCTGCAACTTTATAATTGTTCTCATATTAATTGGGATTCGTATTCCCCTTTCTGTCCCCACCCTATATTTTTGACCACTTGATATAGCGATTCCTTATTAAAAAAACCATTTCTTCTACCACCAAACAAAACCATTATTCTTAATAACATGATTAAAATACAAATTCTTCCCTTCCAATTATATATAGGGTTTAGAAACTCTTCATTATATGATTTTTTTTAGTCTTTTAAATTTTTAAGAATGATTAAAAAACACTTTTATCAACCATTGTCAAGGGTGTCATTTATATTATTATTAAAATACTTATTTTTATAAGGTTTTACCTGAAGTCTATATTTTATAGGAGTGAATTTGTATTTTATGTAATAATTAATTTCAAAAATAAAATGAAAAAAAAAGAATTCGAAAAAGAAAACAGTAGAGAAGAGACAGACAGCACAGAGATCATCAACAAACATCCCAAATTTTGTTCCTCTGCACACCAACACTACACAAGAAACAAACACCACACCATTTATCCACTCTATTTTTTCTTCTATTCCAATTTCCATGGCATCATCCATCAGCTCCACTCCCACGTGCACACCCTCTTCTCTCCAGCTTCGACTCGCCTTCCGCCCCCCGCCCGTGCGCCTCCGCAATTTCAACCCCATCCCTCGCCTTCGCCCTTTACGCGCCATCCGCTCCGAATGGGCCGGCCCGGGCCCCAAACTCGACGCCTTCTCGGGCTGGTCCGATACCGAACGGCCCAACAACAATACCTCCCTCAAGAAGGAATCATACGGAGGTAACTGCAGTTCTCGAATGTTCCATTTCCTGTTCAACGTTGCTCCCAATTCAATTCATTTTATTTGATTCTCTGTTTTATTAATTTTTCCAGGGAAATGTTCAATATGAAATAACTTAAAAGTCAAATGTATTATTATTATTATTATTGGTTTGCATGTTTGAATTTGGGTGTGGTTCTTGCTGCATGTGAAACTTGATGGGACTTTTTTAGTTCATGATTGAGCTTGATTTTGACTGGGTTATTGGATTTCGATTGCATGTTAGTATTAAACTTTTGATAAAAAATGTATGCAAGTGTTAATTATCAGTGTTTTATTAAATTTTGCGGAGAAGAATAATTATGAGATAATTTGAAGTCAAATTTACTATGAAGTCGACTATACCTTGAATTCAAGTTGTATTCTTATCTAACATGAGGTTTTACAAATAAAATGAATTAGTCTTCGGCTCTGGGCCCAGGGACGAAGCATCGTTGGGTTCACTTCACCTAAAAAATGAGGTTTAACAAAATTTCACATGATACCTTTTTTTTTTTGACGCTACACAAATCTACCTCAATTCTACCTAATTTATATACAAACATAACACCTTTTACCTGTCTTGTTAACGCTGACTGCCGAGTTCTTATGCAGTTATATAGGTAAAGGGAGGTCAAAGTAATGTAAGAAAAAGATATCATTGCAATTTCATTAAACCATAAGATGTTTGAGTGTAATTAGCTTTTTGTTATTATGGTAGGTATTGATGAGGGGAAGTTTGGAATTACTTGTGGTTGTTGCTATGTATGAAACTTGATGGGTTTCTTCATTCATGATTGAACTTGATTTTGACCAGGCTATTGAATTTGGATTGCGTGTTAGTGTTAATGAATGTGGTTGGGAAATGGGAAATTCAGATACAGGATGTGAATTGCTGAAAAATGCTGTGTTTTGTGAAGTATTAGTGTCTCCGCATTGCTTAATAACACTTTGGAAGTAGCTTGCTTTCAGGGGTTGTTGGAGTAGGAGTTGCTGGAGTGCTTCTTCTTTCAGGGCTTACCTTTGCTGCCTTATCTCTTGGAAAACGAACAGGTTCCAGTAAGTAATCTTTGCTTGTTTCTCTCACGTGATAAACATCAAGTTGGGTGTCACAGGTGTTTTGAGTGAGCTGATTTGTCTTCTGCATGTTTAATTTTAAAATTTCTTTATTGGAATTTAGAATGTGTGTGATTGGATACAGGACCGGAACAACACATGAAGCCCTTGACAACACAGCAGGAGGAACTTTTGTCTTCTGATGATCATAACGATAAAATTACAGAACAAGTGAATGCTGACAGCAGGTTGGAGCAAGGAAATGATAAAATGGAAGGTCAGATAGATATAACCAGGGACTATTCATCTCCTGAGTCTGATAACATTTACAGTGACTATAGCATTGATGTTTCTGATATAGGAACCCAGTTGGTGTATGATAGTAAAAACACTTCCAATCATATTGATGATGCCCCTAAACATATATCTGTTCAAGATGACCTACAGCATGAGCCAACTCTCGATAACACGCTAGTTGTTCCCTGTGAAAGCCAAATGTCACTTGAATCTGAAAATACAGTTGATTCTTTTAATGCTTATGGAATTAGAGATTTTGAAAACAACCCTGTTGTAGATATAGTAGAGTCTACTGCCGATCTTAAAGAAAACCTATTCAATGTTGAACCAGGAATCATGCCCAACTATGATGATGCTGAGCCACTACAGCTTAATACTGAGCAGCAGGATGAAATAACCAGTTCAAGTGGAAGTATAAGTTCTGGTCTTTCCAAAACCTCTTCTAATTTAGGTGCTGATAATGAAATTGAATTTGTCAGCATTGTGGTCAATCCTGAGTCAAATAAAACAATTTCAGATCCTAAGTTTTTCAATGAAGATGATCAAGAGAATATCCTGTCAGCTTCAAAGAAAGAAAACCTTGACCCTAACGAAATTCCACAGGTCTCGGCTGAGGGAAATAAGCCATTCTTTGAAGAGCGGAGCTTCCCAGGAAATGACCTGTTTAAAGAATCATCTGTCTCATCGTCAACCAATACGTTGGTAGATGAGCAGGTTAGAAATGATAATAATGAGATTGATAAAGTTAGATTGGAATCTCCAAATTCTGAATCATTTTTCTCCGTTCCTGGCATTCCTGCTCCATCAGTAGTTTCTGCAGCTGTACAGGCACTTCCTGGAAAGGTTTTGGTTCCTGCTGCTGTCGATCAGGTTCAGGGACAAGCACTAGCTGCATTGCAAGTTTTAAAGGTAATTGTTTGTTCTCGTGGTGCACTTGCTTAAGGTGACTATGGTATGGTGCTGTGTGCATTAATAGTTCAATCCTAGTTTTCTTTATTTCTTTTTACTTTTATTTTTTAAGCACTTCTTTCTAAAATCCATGAAGAATAATTTATAATTACATACAATAAAGAATGGGTGTTACCTCAAGGCTCTGACCTATTGGGGTTTGGGAAGGGTAGATGTACTTAGTATTTCTTAGAAACAGAGAGAAGGTAGAAGAAAAGAGAGAGAATTGAACTTCATTCTGTTACTTCAGTTTTGGTAAAATGAACACAAAATGCATGCTTGTACACAATCATTTGGAGGGAAATATTTATAGCCTATCTAATCTTGCTGAGCAGGCCACACAGGGACAACTCAGCACTAGCAAACTTACAGCTGGCACTAACTGACTAACAGCTCTTGGGAGCTGATCTAACAACATGCTGAAGGCATGTATCGAGTTTATGCAAGCACAGCAGATATATGAGCTGCTAACGGAGTTTATACTCTCATATCCTCCCTCAAGCTCAGGATGGATGAGAAATGCTGAATTTGTCAAACACCCTGAGCTTGTTGAGAAAACCAATGGCTGGAATGTGAGTCACGATGAGGCTGCCCGCAATGACCTTTTCCCTGAGAAAGCAGAGATCAATTTCCTTATGTTTGGTACGGGCACGGAGCATTGGATTATGGGAAGGATTAACGGTGCTAAGGTTGTCACATTACACAATGGGAACAGGAGAGGGAATCTGCGGTTCAGAGAGCAGGGATTGAATCCATAGGATCTCAACAGTGTAGTTAGCAAGGCTTTGATATTCAGCTTCAGTGCTGGAACGTGCGACTAGGGACTGGTTTTTGCTCCACTATGAGACGAGGTTGGGGCCAAGGAAAATGGCAAAGCCAGAGGTGGATCGGTGGTCATCAAGATTGGAGGCCCAATCAGCATCACAAAATGCAGAAATGGAGACAGGAGAATGAGATGGAGCTGGTTGAAGAAGGGGGCCAAGGTTGAGAGTGCCCCAAAGATAGTGTAGTATCCGTTTAACAGCCTTCCAATGAGTGATGAGGGGCTGTGACATAAATTGACAAACCTTGTCGACAAGGTAACTAAGTTCAGGTCAGGTGATGGTGAAATATTGTAAGGCACCAACGACTGAACAGTATAAGGAAGGATTGTCAAAATAATCACTCCCAAACTTAGACAGCTTTAGGGAACTAGAAATAGGAGTGGCTATGCACTTGGCTTCCTGCATGCCAACCTTGGTCAAAGATCATGAACATATTTGGATTGAGATAGAAGAATACTACCACTGGATTGGGGAACAACTTCAATACCAAGAAAATATTCAAGGGATCCAAGGAGCTTAAGGGCAAAGGTTGCATTGAGTTGAGAAATAGGAGGATTGATTATAAGAGTAAGAGGTACCCGTGACAATGATGTCATCAACATACACTAATATATAAGTTTTGGTAGAGGAGGTAACCTAAATGAAAAGTGAAGGATCACACTTACTGGATTTGAACCTTGCTACAAGGTGGAGGAAAGCTTTTCAAACCAAGCACGTGGGGCTTGCTTTAAGCCATAAAGAGCTTTATGAAGTTTACAAACAAGGGTAGGATTAGAGGACTCGAACCCTTAGTGGCTGAACCATGTACACTTCCTCATGTAACATGCCATTAAAAAGGGGGGAGAAGGTTTTGGTATAATCAAAACTGGGTTTTTGATGAAACCCTTTGGCTACAAGACGTGCTTTGTAGCAACTGATTATGCCATCGAGATTCTCTTTGACAAGATAGACCCGTTTGCAGCCAATAGGAGTTCGATCTGAAGGTAAGGGGACAAGGGATTGGGTGGAACAAAGGGGGAAAAGGTTTTGGTATAATCAAAACTGGGTTTTTGATGAAACCCTTTGGCTACAAGACGTTCTTTGTAGTGACTGATTGTGCCATCAGGATTCTGTTTGACAAGATAGACCCGTTTGCAGCCAATAGGAGTTTGATCTGAAGGTAAAGGAACAAGGGATTGGGTGGAATTGCACAGAAGAGCATCATACTCTACTTTCATGGCCTACAGCCAATTGGGGTGAGAGAAGGCATCACGCAGGTTTGTGGGTTCACCATGGGCCAAGAGAAGAGTTCAGTTGAGTCAAGGTTTTGCAACACCTAACTTAGAACGGGTTTGCATAGGTGAAGATTAGCATGGGAAGTAAGAAGTTCAGGAGTGGGGGGGGGGGGGGAATAGTAATAGGTTCAGCAAGATAAGATGGAGTTGTAGTGGGTTGCGGGAAAGTGTAAGATGATGATGCAGGGAGATGAAAAATATCTGGGAGGAAGGATTGGTGAAGAGATGCCGTAGTAGGAAGGTTAGGAACAGAAACTAGGGAGGGTTGTGCAAAGATGGTGTTTGAAGTGAGGGATAAGATGAAGGAAAATAGTCAACAATAGTGGAACGGGTAGACTCAGAAGTAGTGGCAAAGGGAAACCTGAATTCGTTGTATAGAACATCCTTAGAAATGTAAAGTCGCCCGGAAGAGGAGAGGCACTTTAAGCCTTTGTGATGAGTAGAGTATCCAAGGAAAGTGCAATCGAAGGACCTAAAGTCAAGCTTGTTAGCATTATAGGGCCTTAGCAGTGGAAAGTATGCATGGAGGTTTTAAAGGACTTGTAATCAAGTAGGGAGCCATGAAGAAGTTGGAAGGGAACAACATAATTCAAGGAAGAGGATGATGAGGAAAATAGCTGTAAGGAATGCATGGTCCCAGAAACGGAGAGGCATGGCAGCTTGAGCAAGCAGAGCGTGGCCTAATTCAACAATATGATGATGCTTACGTTCAACAGTGTCATTCTGGTGATGTGTATGTGCGCATATGAGCCTATGAGCGATTCCAAAATCAGGTAGGACCTTGGGAAAGGTGCGGAATTCACCACCCCAGTCAGATTGAAGGGATTTAATTTTAGCATTGAGTAGCAATTCAATCATTTTCTTGAACTGAATGAAGCACTAGAGTGCTTTAGATTTGACCTTGAGCAAGTAAATCCAAGAGTACTGTGTAGTAGCATCAACGAAGGTAATATAGTATTTGTAGCCTCCATGGGAGGCAAGTGGAGTGGACCCCACAAGTCAGTCAGTATGAGATCAAGGGGAGAAGTATACTTAGTTGAAGAAGGTGTAGAAGGAATGTGATGTATTTTTCCCAAACAAGAAGTTGAGCAAAAGTCTAAAACGTTTTTAGGAACAAATGGTACATTATAACTATTCAAAACACATTTTACAACTATAGGTTGAGGATGGTTGAGTTGGCGATGCCACAAGGCATAACGAGAGTTTTCATTATTAGAGAAAATTGAGTTAAAGGAGACTTTAACAACACTGAGAGAGGAGGAAGATCCGGCAAGTGACATTGGGATGCCTTGAGCTGCTGTGAGACTGAGAAGAGATGGTGTTGATGCATTAATGCTTGGGAGAGGATGAAGATTGGAAAATTTGTAGAGTCCATCAGACTCGAGGCTTCCTTTCAAAAAGTATATTTTACAACATGACGAGAGGGTTGAAACTCAAAATAAGCATTATTATCCCTCGAGAAGTGACTGTCACTAAGTAAGTTACATGTAATGGTTGGAACATGAAGTAACTAAAGTAGTGTGTGGAGATATAGGTGATGTGAAGTGAGATGAGCCAATGGACTTAATGGGAATTGAAAGACCATTACCCATATAGATGACACTAGTGCCATCAATGTCGAGTCAATGATCAACAA
Source organism: Clitoria ternatea (assembly GCA_037962975.1). NCBI lineage: Eukaryota > Viridiplantae > Streptophyta > Magnoliopsida > Fabales > Fabaceae > Clitoria > Clitoria ternatea. The sequence continues at coordinate 10,080,290 of CM075675.1, forward strand.
ATTGAGCATTTAAGGTCACATGGTGTGATGCGCCAGAATTCAGATACCAATCATAGGTAGTATCAGGTGTAGAAGGACGACTGAACTAAGCCATGTAAGAAGTAGGATGGGTGAAACCCGGAGGAGTAGAGGAACCTGCATAATGCTGTGCCGGGAAGTGGGAGGAATATGAGGTTGAGAGTTAGACGGAATCTGAGATGGAGGATGAGGTGTGTATGGAGGGTAAGAGTTTGGGAAAACGAAGGGTGAGGGGATGGTGGAAATTGAGAAACATAAGAGGTGAGTTCCAGATTTAAGAGGAATGTTGTGAGGGTTGATTGTGTTGAGGACCATTGGTGAATCCAAAACGATGCCGACATACAGAGGCTTCATGACCATTCTTATTATAGATATTACAAAACAAGTGAGAATGAAAGCTTCCTCTACCTCCTCGGCCATGATACCAGCCTCCACGATCACCTCTTCCACGACTAAATTGAGGATGCATTAGATGGTAACCAGCGGGTTGATAGTGTGAAGTTGGAGGATTGTATGGCATGGATGGCATAGACCCAGATGATTGAACAATATTACTATCACTGGAAGGCTTGGAAGTAGGTGGATCTGCACCAGAATGTTGGAATGTTGGGGCAGGGGAGGGTATGGTTGATGATGAGCCATATTTTTTGAGAATGAATCCAGTACACTCTTCTTGATTTGCTCCAATCGAGTCTCAAAAGTGAGAAGCATAGACTTAATATCATTGAATGACTAAGGATCGAGTTTGCTGATAAGATTTGTAACAAATGCCTCGTAATCATCACTTAATTCTTCAAGAATTGCATCAGTATATTCTTAAGAGGATATCGGAGATCCAATAGATCCAAGAGTATCAGCGATTGTTTTCAACTTTAGCAGGTAATCAGAGATTGGTCCAATGCCTTTCTTCGTGCTTCGAAGCTCTTGACGAAGTTGTTGAAACCTTTGCTCTTGTGATCTTGTCGATAGGAATGAATTGATCCTACCATATGAATAGAGAGTGAATCGGAGAGAGAGGAGAGCAACCATGAAAACAGCAACTGTTCTTGTTGCTCCCATTTCAAAAATTCTTCGTTCACTTTGTTCATCACACGATCTTCTTCTGGAAGAAACTTGAGCAGAATCAAAGGATTTATCACATATCAATGTAGCTTGTGACCTTTGATTGCTGCTTTGACTTGCTGTTTTCAAATCAAGTAGTTGCGATTGAGTTTAACTGAAACAGGTTGTGAGAAAGTGACCATTGCTTGAACGTTCTTCATCTGAGATTGATTTGTTGTATCCGTCGTTGTTCGAGTTATCATGTTGAGAGGATTGAGTCAACACTAATGAATTTACAGCTGGCACTCACTAACTAACAGCTCTTGGGAGCGGATCTAACAAGCTGAAAGCTCAGCAGATATATGAGCTGCTAACAGAGTTTATACTCTAATAGTATTGCACCTGTAAGGAGGGAGGTTGTTTCCTGTCAGGATTTGAATCTGTGATCATGTCACAAAGCGCTGAAGGCAGAGTGACCTTACAGTGCTTCAAGGTCTGCCCCTAATTTAACTAACACAATATTTTATCAAAAGAACTATAAATTGATGCGGATCCAATCTGAAGGATAAAATATTTTATCAAAAGAACTATAAATTTTCAGTCTTATTGATTTACTGTGATGTGTTAGCCATGCACTATCTTATTGTGCCAAAGGTTTGCTGGAAGGAATAATTTAAGTTATTGTTGAAGAAACTAGAAAGCAACAGCAATTGATAATTTCTTAGCTTTATGTTTGCTCCTATTGTAGGGATACTAGGTCAAGTATTATTTGCAAAGCACGTTGTATGTAATTAACGAACTGCTGAAAGATACACTTGAAAACATTCTTCATAAACATGTCTCTGATTAAATGCAGATATTTGTTAATATATCTTAGTCTGATACTCTGATTATTAAGAAAAGGCTCTTATTGTTCCCTCGGATATTGTTACATCCTCAGGTCATTGAGCCTGATGTTCAACCCAGTGATTTATGTACACGTCGTGAATATGCCCGCTGGTTGGTGTCTGCTAGCAGTGCTCTTTCTAGGTACTACTTCATTTCTTCTTTCTACACATGATGTGAATAAAAAAATGATAACAAAGTTAACTATTTACTACATGTAATACATGGCTTTACTTGGCCTTTCTGATTACTTCTTAGGAGCACAGTTTCAAAAGTGTATCCTGCCATGTACATAGACAATGTTACTGAGCTTGCATTTGATGATGTCACCCCTGAGGACCCAGATTTTTCTTCCATTCAAGGTCAGAACAGGGCATGATAATAATTTTTAACAATACAACTTGTTGGTATATTCACATCATGTCTAAAGAATATCGGTTTTCAGGCTTGGCTGAAGCTGGACTTATTGAAAGCAGGCTTTCAAGGCATGATGTACAATTGTCTGCTGTTGAAGACGATAGCCCATTTTACTTCTCTGCTGAAAGGTATCTTCTTTCTGAATTTTGATGTCTAATCTGTGGTTACATTATGTCCCCTTGCAGCTGTGCAGCCAAGTTCAAAATTATGGTGATTCTCCTTTTTTAAAAACATTGACTTGTTATCTTATTTTTTCTTAGATGGTGCATAGTTGCTCCTTCTCTTTGAGATGTTCTTGTAAGTTGTAACTTTAAATGGTATACGCTACCATTGTAATATCCTTTTTCTCCTATATTAATTTCTGCAGTCCTTTAACACGTCAAGAGCTAGTCAGTTGGAAAATGGCCCTGGAGAAAAGACAGCTTCCCAATGCTGACAGAAAGGTTGCTCAACTTGTTTCTTTGTCTGATATGCTGAAACTATCTTCTTTAATTCCTAACTGCGTTGAACTGATGAATGTGTTTATCAAATCCAATGACTGATGGGCAGAAGCTGTACCAACTTTCTGGTTTTATAGACACCGACAAAATACATCCTAATGCATGCCCTGCTCTAGTAGCTGATCTATCTTCTGGGGAGCATGGAATAATAGCTCTTGCATTTGGTGAGTCATATTCTCTGTGTATTCCTTTAAAAATATTTAATCATATGCTTGATAGTGGATTTTTAGTTGTTTTTATAATAATTTCTTTGTATTATATTTTTAATCTTTTGGTTTTTAGTTTTCACTTGTTCTTCTAATTTTGGGGGCTGGGGTGGGTTATTCAAGGGTATACACGATTGTTCCAGCCAGATAAACCAGTAACAAAAGCCCAAGCAGCCATTGCTCTAGCTACTGGAGATGCTTCTGACATAGTTAGTGAAGAGCTTGCACGCATCGAAGCAGAATCTATTGCTGAAAATGCTGTTGCTGCACATAGTGCTTTAGTAGCCCAAGTTGAGAAGGATATCAATGCAAATTTTGAGCAGGAGCTTTCCATAGAGAGGGAAAAAATCAATGCTATTGAAAGAATGGCTGAGGAGGCAAGACTCGAGTTGGAAAGGTTAAGAGCTGAGAGGGAAAAAGATAACCTTGCATTGACGAAGGAACGTGCTGTTATTGAATCAGAAATGGAGGTGTTTTCAAAGTTAAGGCATGAGGTTGAGGATCAGCTACAAAACCTTATGAATGACAAGGTAGAAATAGCACATGAGAAAGAGAGGATTAGCAAGCTTCGGGAACAAGCAGAAGTTGAAAACAAGGAGATTACCCGTTTACAGTATGAGCTAGAGGTTGAACGGAAGGCCCTGTCCATGGCCAGGTAAAATTATGAAACTTTTATGGGCTACTTAATTATGTTCAACCAGCATCCAATTCAGGTTTCATAGAATTGGAAAAGGCAGATATGATGTTTGAAGCACTAGCAAATATATCTTCTTGCCCTTTAATTTTTTTGCCTTGGGCTGGGATTGATTAAACAGTAAATCTATAACCTTCTATGATTGAGTGGATTTGGTGGTGTATAAGGGACTTAAAATTCCCAATAATAGAGGTAATATAATTAAAATGAAATCTGATAGATTGTCACACACACATGTATATATATTTCTAAAAGTAATAAAACCAAGCCAATGCGCAAGTCGTTCACAGTCGTACATGACAGCAACAATGGTCATCACTACTGCTCATAATGAATTAATTAAACTTTAAACATTAAAGGGTCTAAATATACTTTCAGTACTTAACAGTCAATTTTAATTTGGTCCCTACACTTCACAATGGTATAATCAACATATGGCATTATAAAAGAAATATATGGAAGGGCCAAATATAAACTGATTAAAAATATAGGGACTAAATTGAAAGTCATTTTTATACAGAAGATCAAATTTAAAATGGTCTCACATTTAGGGACCAAAAATATACTTTAACCAAAATAGCAGAACTTCCTATTGGGCAATAGTTATTTTCTGTTAATTGCTTTCAATTGTACATGTAGCACTCATTTATCTAGAGCTACTTGAATTTGTGACACTAAGGTTGTTGACACTATACAAGACACATGTCATTTGTGGTCAATTTTTCCTAATTTACAATCCTTTTTTAAAAATGGGAGTTGGGGAAAACTCCTAAATAAAGATAACTGCAATGGAGGAGGTATTATAGTCTACATGAGTACCAAAAATTTACTTCCTTTTGTAGGGCTAATGCCTTTTGGCATTTATTGCTTATCCTAGTTAAACAGTTCAGATAATCTCTGTTTTTCTGTCTCTTGTATTGTCCAGTCACAAAATTATAGTTCTTATCCTCTTACAAGTTGAGTGAATAATGCTTATTCTTGGACTAGGGCTTGGGCTGAGGATGAGGCCAAACGAGTAAGGGAACAGGCAACGGCCTTAGAGGAGGCTAGAGATCGTTGGGAAAGGCATGGAATCAAAGTGGTGGTTGACGAGGACCTCCGCAAGGAGGCTGCTGCTGGAGTTACATGGCTCAATGCCTCGGAGCAGTTCTCGGTTCAAGGAACAGTTGATAGGGCTGAGAGCTTATTGGACAAGCTCAAACACATGGCAGCAGATATCAGAGGAAAATCTAGAGTTACACTTGACAAGATCATCCACACGGTTTCCCTGTTTGTATCCAACTTGAGGGGATGGGCATCCAAAGCAGCAAAACAGGCTGAAGAATTAAGGGAAGCTGCCATCTCAAAGGCAGGTAAGTCAGCCAATGAGTTGCAGCAGAGTGCCCTTGAATTTGGAGTTACTGTCAAAGAAAGTGCAAAGCGAGTTGCTGGTGATTGCAGAGAAGGAGTTGAGAAAATGACCCAAAAATTCACACAGAAGTTCAAGACCTGATCTTCTCTATGTTGGACCTCCCAACGTTTTTTCAAGCTTACTGGCTGCTGATTGGCCAGAGCTGTAATTTACTTCGATTTTCTGTTTCCAGTGCTTTTATAGAGACGCATACCAGATGGATGCAGGTACATTGGCAGTTCTAACATCTAATAACTTCCTTTTGAAGATCATATGTTTTGTGAAGCCGTGTTTGTATAATTGAAACCAGCTGTAGTTGAGGAATAATTGTTGTACTTCAACAGATTACTGTGTCCTTCAGCTCATCTTGAGTATGCAAAGATGATCAGCATGGATCCTTTGTTTTTTTGAAGTATGGTGAGTAAAGGTTGTCATCATCATGATTTATGACTCTCAAAATTCTCTATTATTAGATGCATTTTGGCACATCCTCTGCTTGGGTTGTCACTGAAAGCTCACGCTGAAATGTTCTGATTAGAATAAATTAGCTGTACTGCACATTTCTGATGAACATAGGCACGTGGGTACTATTTTTAATTACAGGAATTTATGTTTGTGTATCTTGAATATGTTATATCTTGTAAAGGAACCTACAATTATAATTGCCAAAATTTAGTAGAATATACTTGAATTTTCGAAGCTTGTGTGCTGACTAGGTTAAACTGCTAGTTTAAGAAGTTCTGGATTAGAAGCATAGGCTCAAGTAGGTTCAACCTAGGTAGAATACGTATGCATTTTAACGTAAAGTATATACTAAGAAATGCGTGATATACTTACAAATTTCAATAACGGAGGAAAATAAAGAGTGAGTGTAGTGGTAATTCCCTTTGTCTTTTAACCACACATGTGGGAGTTCAATCTATAATGAGAATGAAGAGGCATTTAATCTTGCAAGTTTAGTTGCAGGAATAAATTGGTCACTGCTTCCAACATTAAATACCTGGGGGATCTAAAAATAGAATTGGTGGACACTGCATTGATCTTCTATCCAGCTTTCACATGCTGTCGTTAGTCCACAAGTAACTATTCCCTTTCTAGTTGGTATAAAAAATAAAGGGGAAAATTGCCGTTCACTGAATCCATGTTGAGAATTGAATCTGATCCCCTCGTCAACTTCCTTGCACAGACTGACATTTTCATCCCTTGGCAAAAGTGTGATTCAAATTCAATAAAGTTGAATTGCTATTTATTTACTCAGTATTAGATAATGAAAACCAATTGATTTCCCATATAACTTTTTACAGACAATAGAATTCACTATTACCAATTCAAACTCTTGAAAATGGATATAAATCTGGGGAAGACGCAACTATTCCTTTGTTGAAAGTGTGAAGCCATGTCTTTGTGAAGGAAAAGTCATTCCTTTGTTGGCAGTGCTGTAAGGATTTCACATGTGTCTTTTGAAGGACACTTAAAAAGTGATTTACCACATGCTGATCAAATAGGGCAGTGCAATTATAGCTGCAAATACCAAAATTGTTGGCATCACCACTTTTTCTGAGACTATGATTAGTGTAAATTGATTGTTTCAATCCGAAGCAAGGCAGTCTATAAATGGGGAATAACAATACATTGATGTTGAAACTATTCAACCAAGTTAGTATATACAAGCTGCTTTGTAGTTAGCAAGGACTAGACTCGAGCTTGTGAGTAACAAAATCAATGATGAAAAAGAAAAATCATCTGAACACGATTAGTTTATCCAAATAAAAACACTAGTATGTAGTCAAATAAATTTTGTGTTGACTTATCATGATCTAAAGCAGGTAAAATCATAGATCCCAAATGAAAAAATGTCATTAGATGCCTTAAATTACAGATCCCAGGTAAAAAAATGTCATAGTATATAGTATATTTGGATGTGTTAGATGATAAATAATTTTAAAAAAATTTAACATGTTTGGATTGTTTAAAATAATTAATTATTTTATAGTAAATTACAACAAAAAGGTATGAAATAAAATATTTGAAATCTATTTCATTTTCGAGTCTCAAGAAGTGCTTTCTTGTGGTGACAAACTTTGTTATCATGTAATGGTTTGAGTAACTATATACATGTACTACCCTAACAACGTTTCCTAGTGGCAACATTAGCATAGAAATCATGTAATGTTTTTATTATGCACGCCAAGCATTAAGAACAAAAAAACATTAATCAAAATAATAAACATACATAACATACAAATACATAGATCTTGACAAGAGATTCACTACACTTAATCTCAACAAAAAGAGATTTAGTTGCATATTGTCATGTGAACTATTCCAAAAAATACGAGATACCAAAAGGGAAAGTAAATAGGCCTAAAACTTATGCTCCAATGGCTTGCACAATAGAATGGATCGCTCCCACGACACCACACCAAGTGCTACAACTCCTCTAGAACTAAAAGAATGACAAGCAGAGAAGTAAAGAGGACAACTTAGGGTTTACTATAATTCTTTCTTTTAAGACGCACGTTGAAACAAGCAAACAACTACCTCATATATATAGTGAAGTGTTTCTTGGCCACCAACACCTTTGTGAGCTCGCTTTAGCGATCCCAACTTCGCCTCAACTTGTAGCTAAGGTTTCCAAAGGTGACACTTTTAGGCTTAAGCGAGATCTGGGTATGAACTTCATCATGTAGTTGTCAGGTACCATCTTGGGTGCCAAGCAACCACTTTTTTTCTTATTTAAAAGGCTCATGATTGTACAGATTCAAGAGATTTTCATGTTTCATTCTTTCTTCCCCTCATCTTTTCAAACAATAATTTTTAACATTTTACCCCAAGCTCCAAAATTTTTTATAGGTATTTCATTACCCTTTCTTCCGCTTCTTAGAGTTACCTCTTGTAGCACAATACAAGATGAATTCCCATTGGTCTTGCAAATTTCATGTTTCAAAACAATAATAGAGATTTAAAATAACAACCTTATCCTTTAGGAGTCTACACAAGAACTTCTACCAGAAACTGCACTTGGAATCCTAGTTCGTCAAAGTGTGACCCTCATAACTTTTACGATATTTTGTATATATTACTTGAGCAGCTGCCTATGAGCATTTCATGCTCTATTTATATGCTCGGGGTATGACCCGATGAGCTCTCTATAATGATTAGGCTCCTTACTCATTTTAAATAAGCCAGGCCCAATAGTAGAGATTTAAAATTTGTTTAGAGTTAGCGCAGTACAAGACAAATTCCCATTGATCTTGCAAATTTCATGTTTCAAAGCAATAATAGAAATTTAAAATTCGTTTAGAGTTACCTCTTGTAGCGCAATACAAGATGATCTCAAAACAATAACAACCTTGTCCTTTAGGAGTCTACACAAGCACTCCTACTAGAAACTACACTAGGAATCCTAGTTCGTCAAAGTGTGACCCTCGTAACTTTTAGAATATTCCATGTATATTACTTGAGCAGCTGCCTATGAGCATTTCATGCTTTATTTATATGCTCAGGGTATGACCCGATGAGTTCTCTATGATGATTAGGCTCCTGACTCATTTTAAATAAGTTAGGCCTAATAGTAGAGATTTAAAATTTGTTTAGAGTTAGCGCAGTACAAGATAAGTTCCCATTGATCTTGTAAATTTCATGTTTCAAAGCAATAATAGAAATTTAAAATGCGTTTAAAGTTACCTCTTGCAGCGCAATACAAGATGATCTCAAAAACAGTAACAACCTTGTCCTTTAGGAGTCTACACAAGCACTCCTACCAGAAACTGCACTAGGAATCCTAATTCGTAAAAGTGTGACCCTCGTAACTTTTAGAATATTTTGTGTATACTACTTGAGCAGCTGCCTATGAGCATTTCATGCATGTAACATCCCTAATATTTTAGAAAAGTTTTAATTGACGAAAAATATTAATAATTGCCCAACCGGATTTATTGAAATTTTGGGAATTATTAGTATTAAAAATGCAATTAGAAATAATTAAATGTTGTGGGAATAAATAAATTTATTTGATTAATCAATTATAAAAGATTAAATGAAGGTAAATAGAAGGAGGTAAATTTGAAGTTACAATGGGGTAAAAGGTGAAGGGTGAAAGGTAAAGGTAAAAGTTTTAATTAAAACTTTTAAAGGAAAAAGTAATTGAAATAGGAAATGACCAAACTGCCCTTGAGTATTAAAAATCTAAATTTCCTCTTCTTCTTCCTCACTTCACGCATGCATCCTTCTTCTTCTTCTCCCCAAAGTGGCCGTGACTAGCATGCCTTGAAGGAAGGTTGATTTCGCGCCGAAACTTTAAGATAACTACGTTTTTGCGATCGTGGCTTCGAGGTGAGTCCAATGGGTCCTTTAAATTAAGCTTTCGTAGTTCTTTCATTTTCTCCGTTAACCCGAGGGGTCGTGCATAGAGGGGTGAGCTTCGGTTCCCTACTCCTCTAGTGTGTAGAAGCTTGAAAAATGGCTTTTAGAGTAATGAGAACGGTTTAACGTTGATGGGTTTTGCGTTTCGACCTCCGTAGGTGACGAAACAGTCGTCGGAGGATCGAACGGAGAAGTGGGTGTTGATTTCGGACGTGGAACGTCGGATATAGCGTCGAGGGAACGCCAATCTCATCAAGAACGAGTCGTCGGAACTCGGAACCAAGGTAAGGGGGGTGTTCGGGTTATAATTAATTAGAATAGGTAAATGTAATTGAATTGAGTAAGTGAATTAAATGCAGAACTAACGAGAACTTACAAGAAAATGATAATTGTATGTGTATGAATGTAAATTGTGTATGATTTGTGATGATTATGAGTACAATGTGGATTGAATAGTGATGAGTTGATGAGTATGGTGGCATTGTGGTGATGGGCTTGACAAGTAGGTCGCCCAATTGATGAGTATGTGTTTTGTTGTTGGCCACTTGCAGTATGATATGAGAAATATGAATTTACATGTGTAATTATGTGGTGTAGGACGGCCGACGGTATGTACAGCCCCTCGTTTCTGGCTCCCGTGGTGTTTATGCCCAGTTGAGCTACCCAGTGGTCAAGTAGGACCCAGTGGTTGAGGTGGAGAGTCAAGTAGGACTCGGTGGACCAAGCAGGGTTCACGGGGTGTCAAGTAGGACCCCCAGCTGAAGGCCGATCCTTTTAGTATCCGGATACTAGGCGTCGATTTAATATGAGAGTCAGTTGTGTTATTTGATGCATTGTTAGCATTGTAGAATGATATGAATGTGTTTCATGATAATTGTTGATTGTGATTGGCAAATTGTGGATCAAGAGATTGGAATCAAATTTGATTGGTAAGTGGAAATTGAGGACAAGAGGTAAGATAAATGGCAGAAACTACAACTAGTGAATATGTATCTTGTTATTGAATTGTCATTGTATATTAATTATGATACCAAACACTCGTCCTTGCTGTTGTTTCTTTAATTTTAGTAACCAATGACAGGGAAGAGGTTGAAGCCCCGGAGACGCGCCAAGCGGAGAGTTGATGCCAAGGAGTGCAGAGAATTATGAATTGAAGGATGTGTGTGTGTTGTGCTTTATATGTGTTATGTTGATATATGCCTTCCATGTGTGTTAGACTAATTTAAGTGTGATTAATGTAGTTATGAAGGTTTGTAATAAGTATTAGATAGAGATTGTATGTTGGTGATGGAAAAGAGAATTCATTATAAGCTTCATAAATTAGACATAAATGTTTATGGGCAGGTCTTGCTTGTTTGATGGAGAATGAATGTTGGGAGTGTGAATTATAGCTCCTTAGGTGGTGTGTTTTAAGCTTTTGGATAGTTGTTTTATGCATGAGCTAGGAACTAGCATGGTCAAATGATGATATATGTGGTTTTGATGTAGTGGAAGGGATGCAATGGCTTAGATATGTTAATTGTGGTTTGTGAAGAATGGAATGGACCCATTTTGCCAAAAATGGACTCATTGACTACCCTAAAATGCCTTAAAATGGGATAAACGCATTTAGGCGCATAAATCTCTCATTTTTAGGAATTTTTGAGTGCGGTCAGCTGTCACACGTCACAATTAATGTGTTTTGACTTGTGTTAAAATTTGGTGGCATTCCGACATCGTTTACATAATCTTTGGTAGTTAAGAAGTTCACTTGGGATGCAAAATCTGCATAATTTCTGCATAATGACAGGGTGTAATCGATTAGCCTCTAAGGTGTAATCGATTACAAGGCCTCTGTCTGCAACATAATCGATTATACCTCAGTGGGTAATCGATTACGTGTCAAACAGAAACCTTGTAATCGATTAGCCAAGGTTCTGTAATCGATTGTGAACTCAACAGAACCATGGTAATCGATTAGGGTTTTGAGGTAATCGATTAAATACTGCCCCTGATCCTATGAACCATTCCAGGAAGCTGGTAATCGATTACTCGTTGCTTGGTAATCGATTAGGACATTGTAATTAACTATTTTCGGTCCGTCCAAGCCTTGATTAATCAAAGGGATATACGATTACGCTATTTGAGTAAAAGAGAACATGTCCTTTGAACATGTTAGGGAGAAATGAATGCTATTTTGATTTAGGGCTTAATTAATTATTGTTAAATGTGAAAAATTTATTGTAAAATTTACTAGAATGAATAAAAATAAATGTAAATTGACCTAGGATGTCACAAGTGGTATCAGAGCGGTTCTTTCTGGAGCCGGGTGAATGGGCAGTGTTAGAGAATTGTTTAAGTCCCATGTCGGACTATCTTTGCATTGTATGGAAATTGTTGTGTTATAATTGAGTTGTAACAGGTTCACTTGGCATCATTTCCCTTGGCACTCTGGTGGCATTATGTTATGTATATGTATGAGGTAAATGCCCTATCCCTGATAGATCATTGGTTATTAATGGTGATGTGTTTGGTTATTGTAGAACTACTTTATGGCTGAAGAAACTAGTTCAGAAGGAGGAGATGATTTCTTCTCAAAATTTTCCCAACTGTTGAGTAGGACTGAATCTGGTCCCACTCTTGATAAATTCCTGAAGAGGAATCCACCTGTTTATAGAGGGGGCCATGATTATGATGGGGCTCATGTCTGGATGCGAGAAATTGAGCAAACATTTGAATACTTTGAATGCTCTGAAGAACAGAAAGTCCAATTTGCTACTTATCAATTGAAGGATGAGGCTCGTGTGTGGTGGTCAAGGACTAAGGTTCAGATGAATGCTGCGAGTGAACCATTAATGTGGATGAATTTCAAGCGGAGATTTCTTGCTAAATACTTTCCAGATAATTACAAAATCCGCAAGGAGATGGAATTCTTAAAACTTGAGCAAGGCAAAATGTCAGTGGCAGAATACACGTCACAGTTTGATGAACTATGTGATTTCTATCATCCTTTTTCTCTTGAAGGAACCGAAGGTAGTAAGTGTGCAAAGTATGAATCCGGGCTGAGAATTGAAATCCGAAGTGTCATTGTTCCTATGGAGATCCGTGACTATCCTACTCTGGTAAATAAGGCCAGACTTGCTGAGGAAGTGCAGTTACAGAGAGCGTCTCAATCAAGGGACAAAAGACCCTTGAAGGCTAAAGGATTCAGTTTTAAAAAGATGGGTCAGTTTTTCCGTGGAGGCAAGTCTTCCACTACATCTTCTTCTTCGGGCCGTAGTTCTGCAGGCCGTTCTGGTGGTCACTCTGGTAGCCGTGCCTATTATAATTGTGGCCGGGAGGGCCATATTGCAAAACATTGTCCGGCCAACCAAATTGTTTGCTTCCAATGTGGACAACCGGGGCATCTTAGGCCAGATTGCCCACAGAGGCAGCAACAAGATGAACATAGCAGTCGAGCTAATACTTCTGTGGCCCGTGGTAGCAATTTTCAAAGAGGAGGTAGGAATAGCAGTGGTCGTGTAGGCCAACGCCTGAGGAGGACTGATGCCCAATCTAGCGGTGCTCAAAATGTCATGACTGGACGAGTATTCGCTTTCGATGCTTCAGAGGTTGCAAGAACTGATAATTTGGTGCAGGGTAAGTGCGTTATTCATGACTGTCTGGTAAATGTAATTTATGATTCGGGTGCAACACATTCTTTTATTTCTGAAAGTTGTGTGAGGCGGTTTGGGTTACCAGTGGTGTTAATGGAGAATGCCCTTAATGTCTCCACCCCTACTGGTTCTACATTCCGTGCCACCACCATGTGTGGAGGATTACCAATGCAAATTGAAGACCGTTCCTTTTGGGTAAATTTAATATGTATGCCGTTGAAAGAATTAGATGTTATCCTGGGTCTTGACTGGTTGTCTGCAAACCATGTTATGGTGGATTGTTACCGCAAGACTATAGTATTCTCTCAGGAATTGGACACTAAGAATGTGGTAAGTAATGTCTCCGTAACTTATGCTATTCTATTTACTTCAGAAGGACGGTATAATCTTAATCCCAATGATATTCCCGTAGTGTGTGATTTTCCTGATGTATTTCCGGGAGAAATTCCGGGGTTACCTCCCAATCGGAAGATTAACTTTGCCATTGATTTGATTCCCGGAGCCGAGCCTGTGTCCCGTGCACCTTATAGAATGTCTTCGGTGGAGCTGACTGAAGTGAAAAAGCAAGTGAATGAGCTGTTAGAAAAGGGGTTTATCCGACCGAGTGCTTCACCTTGGGGTGCTCCGGTATTATTGGTGAAAAAGAAGGATGGCAGTATGCGAATGTGTATCGATTATCGGCAGCTGAATAAGTTGACAGTTAAAAACAAATACCCTTTACCACGAATCGATGATCTATTGGATCAGTTGAGAGGCGTTGAGGTATTTTCCAAGATTGACTTAAGATCCGGATATCACCAAATAAGAGTGAAGTCGGAAGATATTCCCAAGACGGCGTTCCGGACTCGATATGGACACTTTGAGTATGTTGTAATGCCCTTTGGAGTGACGAATGCTCCTGCTATCTTCATGGACTACATGAATAGGATCTTCCAACCTTACTTGGATCAATTTGTGGTAGTATTCATCGATGATATATTGGTGTATTCAAAGTCCATTGAGGAACATGCACAACATCTTCGAATTGTTTTACAGATATTGCGGGAGAAAGGGTTGTATGCCAAGCTGTCTAAATGTGATTTCTGGGAAGGAAGTGTGCAATTCTTGGGCCATGTAATTTCTAGGGATGGAGTATCTGTTGATCCATCCAAAATTGAAGCAGTTATGGGCTGGGAGAGACCTAAATCAGTGACAAAGATTAGGAGTTTCCTGGGACTGGCTGGTTACTATCGCCGTTTTATTGAAGGATTTTCTCGTATTGCTCTTCCTTTAACTCAATTGACAAGAAAGGATAACCCATTTGTATGGTCAGATAAGTGTGAATTGAGTTTTCAAACTCTAAAGCGATGTTTAACTACTGCACCTGTGCTTGCACTACCAGATGTGACAAAAGAATTTGTGGTATATTGTGACGCATCTAAGTTTGGTTTAGGATATGTATTGATGCAGGACGACAGGGTGATTGCCTATGCTTCAAGGCAATTGAGACCCCATGAGCAGAATTACCCTACCCATGACTTAGAGCTTGCAGCAGTGGTGTTTGCATTAAAAATCTGGTGTCATTATTTATATGGTTCTCGTTTTGTGGTATTTAGTGACCACAAAAGCTTGAAATACTTGTTCGATCAGAAAGAGTTAAACATGAGACAAAGGAGATGGGTAGAATACCTAAAAGATTATGATTTTAATTTGAAGTACCATCCTGGAAAAGCAAATGTTGTGGCAGATGCTTTAAGTAGAAAAGTATTACATGCAGCCTTCTTGATGGGCAAAGAGCAAGAATTGTTAGAAGACTTTCGCGACATGAACCTTGGGGTTGCTGTGCAAGCTCCGAATCAAATGATGATTGGGATGCTGAAGATCTCTAATGAATTCTTAGAATCTTTAGCTGTGGCTCAGGAGAAAGATGAAGAGTTACTAGAATTGCTCGATACCCAAGCAAGAGGAAAGAATATGGAGCTAATCAAAGGTACTGATGGAATTTGGAGATTCAGAAACCGGGTTGTAGTGCCTACAAAAGGTGACTTTAGGCAGGCCGTGTTAGCTGAAGCCCATAAAAGTTCTTTTAGCATTCATCCAGGTGTTACAAAAATGTACCATGATTTGAAGAGAGAGTTCTGGTGGCCAGACATGAAACAAGCAATCATAAAGTATGTAAGATCTTGTGTGGTATGTCAGAAGTGTAAGGTCGAACACCAGAGACCCCCAGGTCTACTTCAACCTCCGGAGATTCCAATGTGGAAATGGGAAGGCATTACTATGGATTTCGTATCCGGGTTACCCCGTACCCGTTCTGGTTGTAATGCAATATGGGTAATTGTGGATAGGCTGACAAAGAGTGCTCACTTCTTAGCTATGAATATGAAATGGTCATTGGACCGGCTGGCTAGATTATACATTACAGAAATTGTGAGACTACATGGTGTACCTGTGAGTATTATTTCAGATCGTGATCCTCGGTTTACTTCTAGATTCTGGGGAAGTTTACAACAGGAATTGGGTACTGAACTGAGGTTGAGTTCTGCTCATCATCCCCAGACTGATGGCCAGTCTGAACGCACAATCCAGACCTTAGAAGACATGCTTAGAGCTTGTGTACTGGAGCAAGGTGGTTCATGGGAGAGATACCTACCATTAGTGGAATTTGCTTATAATAACAGTTACCATAGTAGCATTGGAATGGCTCCTTATGAAGCTTTATATGGAAGACGGTGTCGTACGCCTTTATGCTGGAATGAAGACAGAGATGCAATCCATTTGGGGCCTGAGTTAATTCAGGAAATGAATGATCAGGTGATAATGATTCGTGAAAAGATGAAAATTGCACAAGACCGTCAGAAGAGTTACTATGACAATCGTCATAGGCCACTTGAGTTTCAAGTGGGAGATTGGGTGTTCCTGAAAGTTTCACCTACCAAAGGTGTAGGTCGGATACTAAAGAGCCATAAGCTTAACCCGCGGTACATTGGACCATATCAGATTCTGGAGAGAATTGGTGATGTTGCTTACCGACTGGATCTTCCCCAATCGTTAACTAATATTCACAATATGTTTCATGTGTCACAACTTCGAGCATACATTCCTTGTGACTCCATGATCGTACCTGAAGACTCTATTGAGCTGAAAGAAGATTTGACTGTAGAGGTGACACCTATTGGTATTGAAGGATATCAAGCTAAACGATTGAGAAACAAAGAGGTACCATTGGTGAAAGTGAAGTGGCAGAATATAAATGGAGTGACTTACACGTGGGAGTTGGAATCAGACATGAGACGAGTGTACCCCGACCTTTTCAATGAGGTACGTTGATTTCGGGGACGAAATCCCTTTTTAGGGGGGGGTGGATGTAACATCCCTAATATTTTAGAAAAGTTTTAATTGACGAAAAATATTAATAATTGCCGAACCGGATTTATTGAAATTTTGGGAATTATTAGTATTAAAAATGCAATTAGAAATAATTAAATGTTGTGGGAATAAATAAATTTATTTGATTAATCAATTATAAAAGATTAAATGAAGGTAAATAGAAGGAGGTAAATTTGAAGTTACAATGGGGTAAAAGGTGAAGGGTGAAAGGTAAAGGTAAAAGTTTTAATTAAAACTTTTAAAGGAAAAAATAATTGAAATAGGAAATGACCAAACTGCCCTTGAGTATTAAAAATCTAAATTTCCTCTTCTTCTTCCTCACTTCACGCATGCATCCTTCTTCTTCTTCTCCCCAAAGTGGCTGTGACTAGCATGCCTTGAAGGAAGGTTGATTTCGCGCCGAAACTTTGAGATAACTACGTTTTTGCGATCGTGGCTTCGAGGTGAGTCCAATGGGTCCTTTAAATTAAGCTTTCGTAGTTCTTTCGTTTTCTCCGTTAACTCGAGGGGTCGTGCATGGAGGGGTGAGCTTCGGTTCCCTACTCCTCTAGTGTGTAGAAGCTTGAAAAATGGCTTTTAGAGTAATGAGAACGGTTTAACGTTGATGGGTTTTGCGTTTCGACCTCCGTAGGTGACGAAACAGTCGGTGGAGGATCGAACGGAGAAGTGGGTGTTGATTTCGGACGTGGAACGTCAGACATAGCATCAAGGGAACGCCAATCTCATCAAGAACGAGTCGTCGGAACTCGGAACCAAGGTAAGGGGGGTGTTCGGGTTATAATTAATTAGAATAGGTAAATGTAATTGAATTGAGTAAGTGAATTAAATGCGGAACTAACGAGAACTTACAAGAAAATGATAATTGTATGTGTATGAATGTAAATTGTGTATGATTTGTGATGATTATGAGTACAATGTGGATTGAATAGTGATGAGTTGATGAGTATGGTGGCATTATGGTGATGGGCTTGACAAGTAGGTCACCCAATTGATGAGTATGTGTTTTGTTGTTGGCCACTTGCAGTATGATATGAGAAATATGAATTTACATGTGTAATTATGTGGTGTAGGACGGCCGACGGTATGTACAGCCCCTCATTTCTGGCTCCCGTGGTGTTTATGCCCAGTTGAGCTACCCAGTGGTCAAGTAGGACCCAGTGGTTGAGGTGGAGAGTCAAGTAGGACTCGGTGGACCAAGCAGGGTTCACGGGGTGTCAAGTAGGACCCCCAGCTGAAGGCCGATCCTTTTAGTATCCGGATACTAGGCGTCGATTTAATATGAGAGTCAGTTATGTTATTTGATGCATTGTTAGCATTGTAGAATGATATGAATGTGTTTCATGATAATTGTTGATTGTGATTGGCAAATTGTGGATCAAGAGATTGGAATCAAATTTGATTGGTAAGTGGAAATTGAGGACAAGAGGTAAGATAAATGGTAGAAACTACAACTAGTGAATATGTATCTTGTTATTGAATTGCCATTCTATATTAATTATGATACCAAACACTCACCCTTGCTGTTGTTTCTTTAATTTTAGTAACCAATGACAGGGAAGAGGTTGAAGCCCCGGAGACGCGCCAAGCGGAGAGTTGATGCCAAGGAGTGCAGAGAATTATGAATTGAAGGATGTGTGTGTGTTGTGCTTTATATGTGTTATGTTGATATATGCCTTCCATGTGTGTTAGACTAATTTAAGTGTGATTAATGTAGTTATGAAGGTTTGTAATAAGTATTAGATAGAGATTGTATGTTGGTGATGGAAAAGAGAATTCATTATAAGCTTCATAAATTAGACATAAATGTTTATGGGCAGGTCTTGCTTGTTTGATGGAGAATGAATGTTGGGAGTGTGAATTATAGCTCCTTAGGTGGTGTGTTTTAAGCTTTTGGATAGTTGTTTTATGCATGAGCTAGGAACTAGCATGGTCAAATGATGATATATGTGGTTTTGATGTAGTGGAAGGGATGCAATGGCTTAGATATGTTAATTGTGGTTTGTGAAGAATGGAATGGACCCATTTTGCCAAAAATGGACTCATTGACTACCCTAAAATGCCTTAAAATGGGATAAACGCATTTAGGCGCATAAATCTCTCATTTTTAGGAATTTTTGAGTGCGGTCAGCTGTCACACGTCACAATTAATGTGTTTTGACTTGTGTTAAAATTTGATGGCATTCCGACATCGTTTACATAATCTTTGGTAGTTAAGAAGTTCACTTGGGATGCAAAATCTGCATAATTTCTGCATAATGACAGGGTGTAATCGATTAGCCTCTAAGGTGTAATCGATTACAAGGCCTCTGTCTGCAACATAATCGATTATACCTCAGTGGGTAATCGATTACGTGTCAAACAGAAACCTTGTAATCGATTAGCCAAGGTTCTGTAATCGATTGTGAACTCAACAGAACCATGGTAATCGATTAGGGTTTTGAGGTAATCGATTAAATACTGCCCCTGATCCTATGAACCATTCCAGGAAGCTGGTAATCGATTACTCGTTGCTTGGTAATCGATTAGGACATTGTAATTAACTATTTTCGGTCCGTCCAAGCCTTGATTAATCAAAGGGATATACGATTACGCTATTTAAGTAAAAGAGAACATGTCCTTTGGACATGTTAGGGAGAAATGAATGCTATTTTGATTTAGGGCTTAATTAATTATTGTTAAATGTGAAAAATTTATTGTAAAATTTACTAGAATGAATAAAAATAAATGTAAATTGACCTAGGACGTCACATTATTTATATGCTTGGGGTATGACCCGATGAGCTCTCTATGATGATTAGGCTCCTGACTCATTTTAAATGAACTAGGCCTAATAATTTTATTTTAATCTAATTAAAACAAAACTGTTCTTTAATGGGATACTCAGTGTGACCTTATAGGAAAAATATTCTGACATAGTAATAATAAACCCTTTTATTATTAACATAAAATAAGAGCAACATCTAGCAATGCATCATTGTATCTGAATATTATTTAATATCAACATAACCTATATGTGATAACCATTTCATATGTTTGTTCCCTTTGTCACAATATCTAATTGGCCCAAGGCTTGGCCGTCCTCATCCTTGTATGACCTAATTTGTTTTACTTAATACTAGCATACATTTTACCTGAATAAATATTATTCTTCCTAGCATGACCATGTATTTCCTTAAGTCTCACTTCATCAAGTGACTCATAGATATCACTCTCGTTTGATTGCATTAAAGCAACAAACTCCTTATACAGGAATGATAGTGACTTTAGGTCGAAGGACCATATATATCATTATCACATTGAGAAGCGTTTATGACACTCATGTAATAATCTATGCAACATTCTCATAGTGGGTTTGTCCAATACATCATTACTCTTAAGTGTACTCGTATGAAGATTTGACATCATCCATATTCATGATCTATAAGATCATATCATCAATATATTCACATTAGTCTTAAAGTATTTATATGTCCCCATATAAATACTTGACTAGGGATAATTTAAAGATAATTCTCATATTGACCCATTATTCTAGGGACTAATAAAGGTTGTTAAACAATTTAACAAAAATGTTTTATTCAAAATGATGCGTCCTTTATAGGCTCTTAGTGCATATTACCAACAATCTCCCAATTGCACTTAGAGCTGATTAGACTCCAATGACTGATGCCTATATGTTTCTACTACGTAAGAGGTTTTACTAGTGAGTTTCTAACATTTTTGTTGGTATATACATTGCATATTTTCACATCTCCCTGAGATGGAATCATCTAAGCATATGCTTGGATTGACTCATTTCTTATGTTGTCCTATGGTTCCATTATCATCACAACGGAGACTTAAGGTACACAACATTTGGAATGATCCTAATCCTTCAAATGTAAATTTCCTCCTTTTGTAATCTAACACAACAAGATACTTATTTTGTAGTAGAATCAACTACTATTTTCACATTGAATCTTTCAAGCATACTTTACAACCACTTTGACAAACATGTATATATTTTGTAACATCCTAATTTTCAATTGAGTAGAAAATTTTAGAAACAAATTAATAATTTGATTGAATTAAAGTAATTAAATATTAAGATCTAGATTATTAGATTTTTTTGGTATATTAGATAAATTAAACTTGTTAGGGTTGTATAAATTAATTTAAAAATGGTTGATATTTATTGTGTGAAAATTAAAAGTAATAGATTGATATATGTAATGGAATTTGGGAAAAATTAAAATAGGATTTAAATGAGTTGGAATTAAATGAAAAGGAAAAAACAAAATAAACTAAATAAACTAATTCATTTCCTTCTCTAATTCACTCTCTCACGTGCTCTCCCTCTCTTTCCCTCACTCATGTTTCCATTCTCCATCACTAACCATCATCTTCTTTCTTTTCCTTCTTCCACCCAAACTCGTGCCCTCTCTTCCTCCATTCCACCTCAATCTTCGTTCTTGCTTGCATTAAGGTAAGGTGCATGTTCTCTAAATTTCATTTCTTTTTCTCCATCCCTAATTTCAATTTCATGATAATGGTTCCAATTTCATTTTCCTTTCTCTTTCTAGCCGCGACAGCCACTGATAGTGGTAGG
Organism: Clitoria ternatea; assembly: GCA_037962975.1. Lineage (NCBI taxonomy): Eukaryota > Viridiplantae > Streptophyta > Magnoliopsida > Fabales > Fabaceae > Clitoria > Clitoria ternatea. The sequence continues at coordinate 10,101,398 of CM075675.1, forward strand.
TGAAGCTTAAATTCTTAAAACCTCACTTTTGAAGCTTCTAAGGTAAGGACTCAAGCTTATGCCATTTTCAATTCCTTTTCTAGTGATGGAAATCATAAACCCATTCCTCCATTTTCGTAGTTTTACTTTGAGTAATTGTCGAAAAGTGTTTGGGGTCTGTTTTAGAGATTGTCAGAAGGATTTCAAAGTCCCTAAGTAGTTTCGGTATTCCGACGGCAAGTTTTGTAACCTTCGGTAAGTAAAACCGTTTTCGAAACTCTTTAACATTCTAGCCTTGATTCTTGTATTTTGGTGGTTTGTAGGTTACAAGAATAATTTTAATTAATTTTTTAGAATTATTCGAATATAGGATTTTGACGTTCGAAGTTGAATCGGAGTTTGGAACTTAATTCGGAAAGCTGGAGTTGCTATAAGGTACATGTTTAAATAGGGAGGGGGTTTATTGCTTGAGTAGCGAATAGTAGGTACAAAAATAAATAAACCAAGAATTCTTATATATATATATATATATATATATGAGTATATTGAAAATTTGGCTTATACACATTTAATTTGGAATGTTCTAATGTTACATTGTTATTATTTGTGCGTTGTATTTGTACTATATAAATTAAATCATGGAATGCGAGTATATGTGATGTTTGGCAAACTGTTGTTGACAGTGTCTGATGGTGTTGTTAACTAAGTTAAATTATGAAATTGTATAGTTCCTTGAAATTAATTTTGTATATGTGAGGTGATGAATGATAAATTGATGAATATTAAGGTTAGTTGAGCATATTACCCTGCGGACTAGTTTGGTCTATTGCGCATAGATTCGCTTAGCACTTAGATTTACTACATGGGTCCGTCAATTATAGCACTTAGATTTGTTTTGGCATATATATATATATATATATATATATATATATATATATATATATATATATATATATATATATATATACGGGGATGTATCTTATGAGAAAAGTCCTCTTATATGAGAGTGAGAGGGGCAAATCTGGGCCGTATAACCATACATGGGTGGTTGAGATTAAAAGTTTTTAAAAGTCACATGATCACTTAAAAGGTTACATGACTTCTTAAAAAACTCACATGATTAATCTCAACCATCCATTGTATGGTTATACGGCCCAGATTTACCCCTCTCACTCTCATATAAGAGAGCCTTTCTCATATGATACATGTATGTATGTATGTATTTTAAATGTTAATGATGTATTATTTTTGGGAATTGATACGGTAGAATCCCATTTTGAACTCACATTGATTTGTTAGTAAACGAGATGAATTGTGATTACAATGTTATGCCTTGATATGCATATGAACGTATATAAATATGCTTACAAATGTATGTCAATCATATGAGATTATGTTGTGAAGAGAATTTAATTTCTCACGTGCCCAGCAACTGCTTGGGTTGTGATATTAATAATTACTATGTGAAATGGACAGGTTATGTGAAATTGAATTGAGAAATGCCATAATAAATGCCAGCATCTGATAGTAGATGATCTTTGTGGGTTGTGAAATGGACATTCCAATTAAATATTCATAATAACGCCCTCATTTTTTCCCTTCATTTTAATGTTTCATATCCATGTTTTTACATGTTCATTTTGTTTTTCGAATCTGTTGCATTCTTTAGTTGAGTTTGTGTTATTGTTGTAATGTTAAATGCTTGTTATTAATTTTTTTTTATCTTCTTTTTTGTTAAGTGGTATTGAAATGTTTTTAAGAATGGGTGACTTATTAAATACCCGACTTGCCTTTGTGGTAAATTTTTTGAAAGGTTCAATACAGACTATCTATGTTTTATGGACTTGATAAGTGAGGTTTTTGGTGTTCTGCGATTGGATTGCAACGTTGATCTGAAACTTGATGGTGAGCTACCTGGTGGAAAAATAATTTGGGTTAAGGATGAGAAGAGTTGGAGGAGAATGACAAACCACACCTTTATGCCGAAAGGGTTGAGCAACCCACAAAAGCCATCAGGTGGCAACACTGTGATTCACTGATTTGATAAAGTGATAAGGGGAAGGAGGCAATCGAGAGTGTTGATGAGTTGGACATGCTGGATATGAGTCCACTCGATGATGAAGGTTGAAATTGATACGGTCCAATCACCACCGGTGATGAGATTTCTTGGGAGGTTAATGAAAACCAAAAAGAGAAAGCTTGTTGAAGATGTAGAACCAGGGAGTGTAAAAAGATCATCTACTATCAGATGCATGACATGTTAAGTATTTGGGCATAATAAACGTACTTGTCCTAGGGCCTAGGTAAAAAAGGTGGGACCCAAAAACCAAATAAGATAAGGGTGAAGATCAGACTAATAATGATATTCAAGGAGACGCCACTCCAACTACTTGCGAGGGTGGAGAAAGAAGCAAAGCAAGGGAGACTACAACGAGTTCAACAAAGAAGAAACAGGAGACCCCTCTCTTATTTCTTCCGTCGCCACTAAACTGTGGCACTAATACTACATTGTCACCAACACAGTGCACCACTTCACAATAACTTTATCCTCCCTTTACATACCAGTCAAAAATGTTCCCCAAGTTTTTAACTTTGTTGGGTTTTGAATTCATATACTCTTTCTTTTGAAAAAGCAAAAAAGGTTAAGAAAGGGACAGAGGGAAAATGCAGGAGAAAATAAGTGCTCCATTGTGTTATTCCCTTTGCATTAGATTTTCTCATTTTATTGTTAATCTTTTTTTTTTTTACTTTAGTGTTAGTATCTTTCCCTTTTGCCTAAGCCTACATATAACCCAAACTCGTTCTAACCCACACCCGCATAAACCAAAATTTACTATAGTTGGGATGGGTTGATATTTTCTATCATTGGTTAATCAAACAAGCTCTAAATGCCTATTTGGTAATTATGAAAATAAAATTTGGCTACTGACATATTAATACATCATCTAACACACTTTCTAACTTTATTTAACCAACAGTTGAAAAATTACTTCCAGCTAACCCTAGTTGGATATTCCAACTACCAAACAGACACCAACACATCTAACCCATCGGAACACATCGGATGGGGCTCTAAATAAGGAAGCATCATCTTAAATCAGAAGCATTAACTTGACGGGAAATTCCTAAACGAGGGTGTTGATTTTGCAGTTGGGAATACGAGGGATCAAAGAGAGTTTTTACAAAGGGATTACCTCGTGTCAAAGTACTGATTATTGACCGAAAAAATAGTTTAGAGGAATACATAAGAGGCTTAAATTTTTAAAGCATTTCAAGCCGGACTAACATGAAAACACTAAAACCCATTAGACTAATCTGTTACTAAGTAATCATTGTTATGGAAACAAATCAAAGCCAACAGGCTCAGTATTAAACTAAGAAATCCTTCAACCCTGATTCCAATTAAATGAGAAATGCTTAAACGGTAGATTAATTTATTGAAACTACTATATTTTTTTTAGTCACTCTACATTCGGTGTAGTTCTAACGTTGCCTTGCCATCGAAAAAAGGTCGCAGTCACACAAATAGCATGAGGATGTTTAGATAGCAACGAAAATACAATTTTGGCTCCAAAAAAAACATTTTACCTAGTTTCTAGTATAACATAATTAAACCAATGGAACTTTCCATAAATCTCATAGTGTAAACAAAACAAATCTATAAGTTTTACAAAATTTGAAGCAAACAAAATGAAGCTTGTCCTTCAAAATCAAAACATTGATCCATCATACAAAGCAGGAATGACAAAAATAAGACTTACTTCTTCTTATCACCGGCTCCACCAGACCTGCATATGATTTAAAAAATATATAACATAAGAAGTCTACTTTCATGAACTGATACACAAGTTTGATTAAATATAGCACAAATGGTAAACAAGATCACAAATGAACGAAGGGAAACCTCATCTTTCTGAGAACGTTTGACATCTCCTCTCTCTTCTTCTTAGCACGTTTGTGGGTTCCGAGCTTTCTCTTGGCAACTTTCAGAGCCCTCTTATCTTTCCCAACCTTGAGCAACTCAGTTATACGTTTTTCATATGGTGCAAAACCGGCTACCTCACGAATGAGGTTCCTCACAAAGTGCACCCGCTTGCTTGTTTTCTGTTCAAAAAATATCATAATTTTTTTTACCACACTAAAGACCGAACAAGTGTCTTCTTACATATTACCGGAATGTATCTAGTAACAAGTTGGAAACTTCAAATGAAGACTTAATAAATTAAACATCTAAAATGAGGGAAAACGGTGCCTGCAAGGCTGCAATCAACAAAACCCATAGACATACAGTGACAGATTCCCTAATATGTGCAAAGTTAAATAGGATAAGAAATCAAAAGGTATAAAATTTTCAAAAACACATTTATATTAATATAGTCCCTGATCCCCTAATTTCCAAGACACCCAACATAATTCCTAATAAAAAAAATTGTTTTTTTTATTTCTTAGCATGTGCAACCATGTATATAACTCCTAAATCCTTTCCAGATATCGTGCAATTTCCATTATTGTAAACACAATAACTAACTACAACTTCAAGGTATTAAATCACCTAATACGAAAATCAATGAAGTTAAAATGAACTGACCCCAATCGATAATCGTTTAAAACTCCAAACACATAGCATGGAAAAATAATATATATATATATATATATATATATATATATATATATATATATATAATGAGTGTAGCAAATGAATATATAAATTAATAACTTGGAATGCAAAATACAAAAGAGGGAAACTATAAACATACCCCTTTGCGATCAGAGGGTCGAGGAGGGAGTTCCTTCTTGGTAACAATGTGACCCTTATTCAACCCAACGAAAAGACCCGTACTTGGCTGTTTCGGAGCCATTTTCCTGTTCCAAACAACATCATCAACAACAACCACACAGCCATTTTACGTTGCTCAAGAGGAATCTAAGAGCAACGTCAAAAACATCAAATATAAAACAAACGAGTAATCGAAAGCGCGAAAATAAGAGTGAGAGAATTAGTCTTCCGTTACCTGCGGTGGTTGTGGAAGAACTAGGTTTTTGAGAGTTTCTGGTTCGCTTTTATCTCAGGTCGGGTCATGGAAGCCCTATTAGTATTGGGCTGAGGGGAAATTATCCATATAGGCCCTAAATAGTTTTGGGCTCGTGCCTAATCATAGACCATGACACAATACAAGGGGAAAAATAATAGTTCACCAAAAAAATAGGGAAAAAAATGTAAAAAGATGTGTGAAACAAATTTTTCCTTTAATTTAACCCCAGAAAAGGATTTAGGAAAAAATTACTATTGATCCGATCTCGATACCGGTGTAAAGATATGAGGGTAATTTCATTTGCCCTCACACTCACTACCGGTGTCATAGGTAATCATGGTAATCATCTGGACTGTAAATCCGTATCAGACGTCCTTCTATACCGGTATGTCCAGGTCAGCGCCTTGTACACTCAAAAACTTTCATGTCACCGGACAAAAAGTACAGGGTACAGGTACGGGGGAACGTTCGCAAGAGACGCGGAGCCACCTGCGTCGTGTGTCAGAATCGTACATTACAATGTACTATTGGTCCCCTAACCCTAGAGACTCTTCATTCTCCATGCACGTATATAAATACCAACGATTTCACTACTCTAGTATGTTAGACTCATTCTGAAACTTACGGTTGAGAAATCTTGCTTTCTATTGTTGGTTACTGACTTGAGCGTCGGAGAATCTTCGCAGGTGACACCACCTTTCGCCCCTCACCAACGCGAAAGCCCGGTGTGAAGGATCTCCAGGACTTCAAGACCTTTATTCTCTTACCGAGATAAAGGATATAATACCAGATACTCACTGCACCGATGTATAAACCCTTCTCAATAGTTGACATTTGTGGGTGGTCCCACACTAGATCGTTGACCCCTTCAGGCCAGTTCACCTATTAAAGAATTATTATCTTTATCCCTTAAGATTTTAAGTTGACTGTAAAAATTTTATGTTGTTAATAAACTTTGTTAAATGTTGAGGTGATTAATATTAATGTTACCTTCACACTATCATATAATTATCACGTATCAATTTTTTATATATAAAAAAATTAGTTTTCTTGTCAGGATTTGCATCACTTAGGCTAATATTTTGAATAACATATTTACAAGATGAAACATGCAAAGGTACTGACATATGATGGTTCCCTAATCCATTTCCTTTGCAGCTTCTTGATTATTGAAGGTAGCCATTATTTTCTCCACAATCCAGTTCCTTTACAGCTTCTTGATAATTAATAATTGTCTTAATAACAAAATTTCAGCAAACCTCGAGTGTACTCGAACTTTGATATTGCTCCCCAAGCACTCTAAGTCTTGCATGTTGGAATCTCTATGACACTACTCAAAGTGGAATAAGACTTCTGATGGTATATGTATTCTAGGTATATGTTGATTCAACCTTTGTAGGAAAAAAAATCTACATATCCTAGAGTTAAAGAATTAATGGTCTTTAACAAACATTTAATGTATAAGTATGAAGTTTATTTACTAGAATGGGAAGATTAACCTCAATATGATAAATTGTGTCATGGTTATTAGTGATTGGCCTGAAAGCAAAATCCGACAGACTTATAATGCAGTCGAACGTAGGTATTGCTCCCTAAGGGTTTACACAGCCACTTGTCTCACTCAATGCACTTTGAGTATTTCATGTTAGAATCTCTACAACACTGCTCAGAAAGAGAATACAACTTTTGATGGTATATGTCTTTTAGTGTATGTTGATTTGACCTTTATAGTAAAAACCAACAGCTCCCAAAGCTACAGAATAGGTGGTCTTTAACTAACATGTAATGCCATAACCGTCAAGAAACGACTCCATTTAATAGATAATGCACCATCAAAAGTCAATGGAAACAAAAAAAATAATTGTTATTAATAGTTTGTCTAATATAAAATCTTTTCCTAATTTATTTAAATATTTCTAAAAAAAATTCATGATTTACTGTTATGGCATACTTTAGGAATCACTTTCTTGTCAATAAATAATTAAACATACTTCACAACTAATGTCTAGGTTGTTTATAAGTTGTGTTGAGAAAAAGTCTGGTAATAAGTATAAATTTCAAGTCCTGTAGGACCAGACCCCAGATTTTATAAATTACTGAATCTCTTTATATCATTCATCAAGTATTTTCGTTAAATGAATAAAGTCTGAACTATTCATAATGTTTTTTTTAGTGCCTAAGTAATTTTAGGATACGAAGATTAGGTTGTAAAAACAAAAGGGAGCGCATGTGTTCTAAAAGTCTGGTAGAATAACAAAAGTCTGATAGAAACATCTTGATCAAAGAGCTCTTCTTTAATATTCATAAATTCTATTTTGGTGATGCTTCAAGAGAAATAATCATATCATATTTGCGTGCTTATCATCAAAGAACAAAAAAATACAAAATCAATATAAGTAGCAACTGTCAGCGTACCTACCTCTACGAACTCTAATCATAAGTCAGAGATATCATTAGGATGTCTCAAAAAGAGACCTTTCGCTCAATCAAGAATTAGTTCACGAATGGTTTTGTGCATGGAAATGCATGAGAAACCATTCTCGTGAAAATACTGAAATATGATTCAGACCTCTCTCGAACTTGAATTCAACTTCAAAGTCTTATCTCAAGAAGCTTTAGGCAAAATACCTTTAAAGGATTTCCAACGTTTATATCTACTTTCAAGAAGCAATAACATATATATCCTTCAAGTCACTATAAATATCAAGGAAGTTTAAACATCAAGGGACACAAGAAAATCCTAAAAGAAAACTCTTGAAGTTATCATTCACTCTTATTCTTGTATATTTTCTTGTAGAGACAAAGACCCTCATTACTTTCTAGTTTTGCTTCTAGCAGACTCAAGTCTTGTGTAAAAAACACTTAGTGTTTGATCTCAAAATTGTTTATTATTTGTATATTAAGTTTTGAAAACATTTTTATTCTTGCTATTTGTATAAGTCTGGTGTGTTACCAGAACAAGTTTGTGTGTTGGGAAACACTTTGGCCTGAAGAGACTTTCGAAAGAATACTTGGATTAAGCCAGGAGTGGCTTGTTGAAAGAATACTTGAGATAAGCCAGAAGCGGCTAGTGTCAAGAATACTTGTAGCACGGGTCTGGTGTTGACATTGTAAAGGAGATTTTTACAATAGTGGAAATCTTTCAAGTTTGAAGGGACTAGATGTAGCTTCTGTGTTAGAAGTGAACCAGTATAAACTCTGTGTGTTTATTCTTTCTTATTCATCATCGTTTGATTACTTGTAAATTTTATTTGATTCAAAGTTTGGTAAAAAAGAGTCTAATACTTATTCAACCTCCCCTTCTAAGTCTGACTCTGAACCATCAATTGGTATCAGAACTTATCCTTTGGGTTGATTACTCCCTCAAGTGAAAAGGATCAAGACATATGACAGCTTCTCAAAGCAATCAATCGATCACAGAAGGATCCTCCATTAACAGACCCCCAACTTTCTTTGGGTAAGACTTTCCATACTGAAAGGAGAGGATGGAAATGTTCATAAAATCTACTTAATATTGTCTTTGGGCACTCATCATTAATGGTGATTATGGCTCTCTTATAAATGGTGAAGAACAACCTAAGGCAGAAAGCGAATGGAGTTCTGATGAAATCAAAAAGATGGAGATCAATGCCAAAGCCAGATTTCTTCTCACATGCGCTTAGTAAGTCTTAATACAACAAGGTATTCAGCTATAAAACAGTTAAAGAAATCTGGGATGCTCTTCAACGCAACTACGGAGGAACGTCGAATGTCAAGAGATCCAAGAAAATATTGTTAACCAAACAATATGACAACTTTAAAATGGAGGAACATGAGTTAGCAGATTAAATATTTGGAAGATTCCAAACCCTACTGAATGACTTAAAAAATCTTGGAACTACTCCTTCTATAGAATACATAAACGCCAAGCTTCTCGGATGCTTGCTTGAAAGATTTAATGTAAAATACTCCGCTCTAGAAGAGGCTAAGGATCTGAGTACCTTCTCTCTAGATGAGTTGCTTGGAGTTCTCAGGGTTCATGAGCTAAATACTCTCTCTGCTTCCACTAAGAGCATCGCCTTGAAGTCTGATGAAATAAGAAAAGGCAAGGGTCTGAAAGCAGAAGAAGCATATAATTATGAATTAGACTTTGATGAATCAGATGATGACACTGATGAAGAATTGGCTCTTGTAACTATAAGATTTCATAAGTTACTAAGAAAGAAAAAGTTCAGACCTTTTAAAAGAAAGACTACAAAGGTAGAAGTCAATTTAAGTTTAAAATTGACAAATCTATTTTAAAATGTTTTAATTGCAGAAAGACAGGACACATAAAAGTAGAGTGTTCTTTTCTAAACAAAGGTAAAAAGGACAGAAGGGAAAGAAGGAACGAAGAAACAAAAAGGTCTGATCACTTGGGATGATGAAGGATCATCCAGCTTAGAAGAATTTGATGAAGAAAGCGAGTGAGCCCAATCTGTCTCATGGCAAGCAAAGAAACAGACTCAGATGCCAGCCTCAGCGATTCAGACTCTGAAGAAATTGTTGGAACAATTTTCCAAAGTAAGGGTGAACCAAAAGATGAACAACAATTTAGAGGACTTGATATGATCTTCTAGGCATGCAGAGCACTTTCCTAAAATTAGTATTTCGTCCCTATAGAGTGTGGGTATCACGAAATCCAATTTTGAGATACAAAGAAGATTCAACAACAATACTCACTCTTGTATTGTTGCAAAACAAGAACAAAGGATGAAAGAAATTTAATTTGTGTTTTATTTCTGTGTTTTTGAGTAATGCACTTGGATCCCTTTATATAGATGTTGATCAGACATCTTCTGAATCAAAGGGACACAAATTTATGAATTGTTATAACTCTTCATAAAAGGTTGAGACTCTTTAAATTTACTGAAAAGGCATGTAATTAATTACAACACAATGGTAATCAATTACACCTTTTGAAAAGTCATACCAATTGGCATTACACCTTTGAAAAGTCATACCATTTGGCGTCTCAAAATTTAAAAAGTTACTCAATCAGAATTTTCACTCTTTGATAATCGATTACACACAATGGTAATCGATTATCAGAGAATTTAATTCTCAAATCTCAACAATCCTCCCCCATTTGAGAGTATTAAATAATTACTACACACAAATTTAAATTTAATATATACAATCTTACACGTAAATGAAAGTGTACATAGACTTGAACTTCCACTTAGTAGAGTATACATTCCAAGAAATCGTATTTTATTGGTATCGAAACGATTGAACCGATATAATACATAATGAAAACTTGAAGATACAACTACATATAAGATAAACTACATGTTCTTGTTGTACTTGACACAATAGGGCCATGCATCCATATCTATTCATAAGTGCATCAAAGTCATTGCCCCTTGACTTCTTGAAGCGGCCAAACTTCGCACTTACATAGGTTGATTTCTTAGGTAAAACATGTTCCTGCGATAAAACATAAGTTCAAGAAATCAATTAAGAATTATTCAACCTCCTTACATCACAGGTCCAAAGCACCCTTGTGCTTTCAATCATCAAATAAGAGATTTAATCTTATTGAACTTAAGACTTAATGTCATATTAAGCGTTAAGTTAAGATTCCCTTACTAGTGATTAATTATGGGCTCCATTCCAATTTCAATAGACATTCTAGAGATGGAATCTTTAGCCAATGCCTTTGTAAAACCATCAGCCAAATTAAGCTTTGTTCGAACGAAATCAATGGTAATAATACCATCCTTGATAAGTCCTTGGACATAACTATGTCTCACACCTATATGTCTTGATTTTCCATTGTACACTTGACTATAAGCTTTAGCCAAAGTTGCAACATTATCACAATGTATTGCTACAGGTGATATTGGTTTTTGTAACAGTGGTATCTCAAACATGAGGTTCCTTAGCCATTCAGCTTCCTTTCCTGCTGAAGCTAGAGCTATAAATTCTGAAGCCATAGTGGAATCAGTAATGCAAGTTTGTTTCTTGGATGACCAAGAAATTGCTCCTCCTCCAAAGAGGAAAACCCAACCACTAGTAGAAGAGTGATCTTCTTGGTTTGTAATCCAACTTGCATCAGAATATCCTTCCAAAACTGAAGGATAACCACTATATGTCAAACCATGATCAATAGTTTTCTTTAAGTACTTAAGTACTCGACGTACAGCTTGCCAATGTGATAAACTAGGGTTACTAGTATATCTACTCAGTTTACCTACCGCAAATGCGATATCTGGCCTTGTACTTGTCATTGCATACATCAAACATCCTATTACCCTTGCATATTCTAATTGTGAAATAGCCTTACCACCATTAGGTAATATCTTTAAACTTGGGTCCATAGGAGTTGAAACAAGAGAGCATTCAAAGTTATTGAATTTCTTGAGAACTTTCTCAATGTAATGTGATTGAGACAGGATAAGTTTCCCATTGTCTCTCTTAATTTTTATACCTAGGATGACATCAGCTTCTCCCATATCTTTCATGGAGAAATATGATGATAGAAATGTTTTGGTCAAATTTACTTGATCTAAATTTGTTCCAAAAATCAGCATGTCATCCACATACAAGCAAATTATGACACCATTACCTTTGTCATCAAATTTACTATACACACACTTATCTGAATTGTTTATTTTGAAACCATTTGATAATACAACATCATCAAACTTTTGGTGCCATTGTTTTGGCGCTTGTTTCAATCCGTACAAGGATTTAATCAATTTACAGACCTTGTGTTCTTGGTTTTCCATAACAAAACCTTCAGGTTGTTTCATATACACTTCTTCTTCTAGTTCTCCATTTAAGAATGCAGTCTTGACATCCATTTGATGTATCACAAGTTTATGAATAGCAGCAAGTGCTATTAATAACCTTATAGTGGAGATTCTAGCCACAGGTGCATATGTATCGAAATAATCGATTCCAGGTTTTTGTCTAAACCCTTGTGCCACTAAACGTGCTTTAAACTTATCAATAGTTCCATCAGCTTTGATTTTCTTCTTGAAAATCCATTTACATCCTATTGGTTTACACTTAGGAGGTAAGTCAACCAAAATCCATGTGTTATTTCCCATGATGGATTCCATCTCATCATTAATTGCTTCTTTCCAGAAAGCAGCATCTTGAGACCTCATAGCCTCTTGATATGTCAATGGATCTTCTTCTATATTATAACAATATGAGCACTTTGTTAAGATAGAATCTCTTGTACCTTCAACTAAGTACACATGAAAATCTGGGCCAAAGGATTTTTCTTTTCTTGCCCTTTTACTTCTTTTAGGTTGAGATGTGGAAGCATCATTCTCATCTAGAGTTTGAACATTTGATCCTTGATCAATCAAGCTTTGATCCAATTCTTCAATATTGGTATTAGGAGTTAAATCCTTTGAATGAGGAATTGAAGAAAATCTCCTTTCATCAAAAATTGCATCTCTAGATTCTATGATTGAATGTAGTGACACATAATCATTTTGTCCTATTACATAGAACCTATAGGCTTTGCTATGTTCAGCATAACCTATAAAAATGCATTCAATTCCTCTTTCACCCAATTTCTTACGCTTGGGTTCCGGTATTTTTACAATTGCCCTACAACCCCAAACTTTGAGATAAGTCAAATTTGGCTTTCTTTTATACCAAAGCTCATACGGGGTTACCTCATTCCTTTTTATCGGAACTCGGTTTAGAATATAACAAGCCGTTAACATGGCTTCACCCCAAAATCCATCACTTAGACCAGAATAGGACAACATAGAATTAACCATTTCTTCCAAAGTCCTATTCTTTCTTTCTGCTATACCATTTTGTTGTGGTGTATATGCAGTAGTTGTTTCATGGATAATACCCACAGATTGAAAATAAATTGGATCATAATATTCACCACCTTTATCAGTTCTCAACTTTTTAATTTTAGTATTAAGTTGCAATTCTACTTCATTTTTATAAACCTTAAACTTTTCTAAGGCTTCATTTTTCGTAAACAAAAGATAAACATAGCAAAAGCGTGTATGATCATCAATGAATGTTATCATATATTTCTTATTTCCTAATGAAGGTGTACTATGAAAATCACATAAATCACTATGTACTAATTCAAGCAAAGTTGAATTCCTTTCAATATTAGGAAAAGGTTTTCTTGTTATCTTTGTTAGCATGCATGTTCTACACTTTTCTATGTTCAAATCAAATGGAGGAATCAGATCAAATTTAGACATAGAATGTAGTTTTCGATAATTAACATGTCCAAGACGAAAATGCCATAAAGAAGAATCATGATTAATAATATAAGCAGAATCAATAACACGATTTATTGTACTTAATTTAAACATATTGTTATAGAGATATCCTAGACCAATAAATACACCACCTTTAGATAGTACAAACTTATCAGCTTCAAATACCAATTTATAACCTAATCGATTCAAGATTACTCCAGACACTAAGTTTCTCCTTAATTCTGGAGCATATAGTACATCTCTTAATACAAGTGATTTTCCAGAACTAAGTAATAATTCTACTTGTCCACAACCTAGGACTTTAGCCATAGAATCATTTCCCATGTAAAGAACTTCTCCATTGTCACCTTCCTTCAAGGATTTGAATAGAGACCGATCTTTACACACGTGTCTTGAAGCTCCTGAGTCGATCCACCAAGAATCATCAGTCTGCACACAGAAGATTTCAGAAACCATTTCCACAAAATTCAAATTGGAATTATGTGCAATGTGTGCAAAATTACCTTTCTTAGGTTGGTCTTGGCTAGAATTGCCTTGACCTTGCTTTCCACCATTCTTGGCCATTTTCCTTTTCCAGATTGTACAATCTCTTTTCATGTGACCGGAATTGCCACACTCCCAACAAGTTGCTTGTTGATTTGCCTTACCAAATTTAGGCCTCTTGTTCCTACTTCCTTTATTGAAATTAAAGGGCCTTTTCTTGAACTTTGGTATTGCCTTTGATTTCTCATCTTCCACCATATTAACAGTGGACAAATTAGGATTGCTAGAATCCTTATTACCATCTTGTAGACGGATTCCTTCTTCAATTCGAAGATGTGTTGCCAATTGTTCAACACTTATATCATCCTTGTTGTGCTTTAAAGAATTTCTCACATCTTTCCAATTGGGTGGTAATTTATCAATTATAGAAGAAACAATAAAAGTCTCATCCATAGCAATATTATGTTGCCTAAAACTTCCAAGGATTCTTTGGATTTCATGGAATTGTTCCATTATAGGTCTAACATCACTCATCTTATAATTATTAAAATTACTAACAAGGAATTTCTTACTTGATGCATCTTCAGAAATGTATTTGCCTTCAAGTTGATCCCACAATTCTTTGGCCGATTCTACATACTGATACACATCGAATAATGCATCGGTCATGCCATTCAGAATGTGACCACGGCATATGTAATCATCATTCTCCCACTTGTGCCTCTTTCTTTGTTCTTCCAAAGTTTCCTCTTCTCTCTCCTTTGGTTGTGGAGTGCTAAGAACATAGGCCACATTAAGGGCGGAGAGGAGGAAGTGCATCTTCTTTTGCCATCTACGAAAACCAACGCCTTCAAATTTGTCTAATTTGTGGAAATTTGTAGACATATCACGGATTGTTGCCATTTTTCTTGGAAATACTAATTTTAGATTGTTGGAACAATTTTCCAAAGTAAGGGTGAACCAAAAGATGAACAACAATTTAGAGGACTTGATATGATCTTCTAGGCATGCAGAGCACTTTCCTAAAATTAGTATTTCGTCCCTATAGAGTGTGGGTATCACGAAATCCAATTTTGAGATACAAAGAAGATTCAACAACAATACTCACTCTTGTATTGTTGCAAAACAAGAACAAAGGATGAAAGAAATTTAATTTGTGTTTTATTTCTGTGTTTTTGAGTAATGCACTTGGATCCCTTTATATAGATGTTGATCAGACATCTTCTGAATCAAAGGGACACAAATTTATGAATTGTTATAACTCTTCATAAAAGGTTGAGACTCTTTAAATTTACTGAAAAGGCATGTAATTAATTACAACACAATGGTAATCAATTACACCTTTTGAAAAGTCATACCAATTGGCATTACACCTTTGAAAAGTCATACCATTTGGCGTCTCAAAATTTAAAAAGTTACTCAATCAGAGTTTTCACTCTTTGATAATCGATTACACACAATGGTAATCGATTATCAGAGAATTTAATTCTCAAATCTCAACAGAAATATGTTTGAAATCAAGAACAAAAACTCTACAATGATATCTAGACAGTGGATGCTCACATCATATGAGAAAAAAAGGTTTATGTTCCTAGACTTGAAGAAATTTAAAGGAGGATCTGTCACATTTAGAGGGAATCAGACTGGAAGAATCATTGGATCTGGTAAAGTGGGTAAATTTCCTTCACTTGTTATTGAAAATGTATTTCTTGTTGAAGAATTGAAACATAGGCATTAATCAATTTTGTGACAGTGAGTAGCAAGTTTCATTTGACAAAAATAAGTGTACGATCATCAATCATGACGAAACCATACTCTTTAATGCAAACACACACGATAACCTCTTCACATAAACTCCCCCAACAACCTTATTATGAGTTTGACTAATTCACTTACATGTTTGGTCCTTGCCTTTTTTTTTATTTCAAAATTGATTATTCCATTTGAATATTCACAATTCTCCAATAAATGATACATTACATTATTACTCCATTCTACAGCTCATAGTCATACCATCCAGCACATGCCAAATAATATTCCTCAATCTTCACATGCTCCTCCTCCTAGTCCAAGGTCTTATTGTTCACAAAATGACAAACTATGACTCCGTTCCACTAAACGAAGTTTAGTTCTTTGGACTTCTGGGTTCTTCAATCCTCAATCAACACTGAATTTCGGTACTGGGTGTCTTTTCTTTTCCACTTTCCTTCATTATTGATTGTTCTTCTTCTGGGTGAGTCCTTTTGCCCAGTGCAATTTTTTGCTTATCTTGATCAATCCTCCACTTAGTTTCTGGGAGTGCATCGATCCCTCCTCTTCACAATTTCGCTGCTTATTTGAGTCCTTATGTATGTAATTTTTTTTGGAGCTTATTGGATTATCCATATCTTTTTGTAATTAGTTTCACAACCCCCTTGTGATTTGAATCTGTTACCCAAGTAGTGTCAACTGTTATATAGCACGGAAGTTACCTTTTGTTGATTGTCTCTAGTTAGCTATCTATCCACTTGAACTTTTTCAGCCCACACCACAACTTTTCATTGTTGTGTATCTTCTGCTACACTGAAAGTCAACTCTAGATCCTTAATTTGTTCCGAATCTGTATATTGATATTCTTTTTGTTGTACTAGAAAGTGAATACCATGCATCTTTTAAAGTTTTAATTCAATTTCCGTTGTTTTTGTGCTCATATTTGTAAGTGTATAAGAAAGTCACTCCCTTGAGAGAGGAAATTTGTGGAAAACCCATATTGGTTTCCAGTATATAGACCTTAGCATGCATATGCTGTAGTTGCGATGTCAATTGCGTGTGGCATTCCACTTCTTGAGTGTGTGTACTGTTTGGGTTGTGCTCGTTGGGCTTGGAAAAGATGTCTTCATACTGCAGGTCATGACAGTGAGAATTGGGGCTTTGCCACGGTAGAAGAATTTGAGCCTGTACCTCGCCTTTGTCGCTATATTTTAGCCGTGTATGAAGACGATCTTCGCCACCCTCTCTGGGCACCTCCTGGTGGCTATGGAATTAACCCTGATTGGTTAGTGCTCAAAAAGACATATGAAGATACCCATGGAAGGGCTCCACCATATGTACTGTATCTTGATCATGATCATGATGATATAGTTCTTGCCATTAGGGGTCTAAATTTGGCAAAGGAGAGTGACTATGCAGTTCTGCTGGACAATAGATTAGGAAAGAGGAAGTTTGATGGAGGGTATGTTCACAATGGGTTGTTGAAGGCTGCTGGATGGGTTTTGGATGCTGAATGTGAAGTTTTGAGGAAGTTGGTAGAGAAGCATCCGGATTACACGCTGACTTTTGTTGGACATTCTCTTGGATCTGGTGTAGCTGCTATGCTGACAATGGTGGTGGTGCAGAATCGACATAGATTGGGAAACATTGAGAGGAAGAGGGTCAGATGCTACGCCATTGCACCTGCAAGGTGTATGTCGCTGAACTTGGCAGTCAGATATGCAGATGTCATCAACTCTGTTGTGCTGCAGGCAAGTTATCAAACCTGTGTTTTGTTTTTCTTATTTGGTTGGTGATGGTTGAAGGATCCTGTGTGGATCCTTGATTATTCCTTATCAAATTGAGAAAAGCAGATGTAAAATAATGGAGTTATTAGTAACAACTAACAATTTTTGGACTACAAGACTATGTGTCCAAGTAACCAACCCATTACACAAACCAAACTCCAATCAGTGGCAGCCTCATAGTC
Organism: Clitoria ternatea; assembly: GCA_037962975.1. Classification (NCBI taxonomy): domain Eukaryota; kingdom Viridiplantae; phylum Streptophyta; class Magnoliopsida; order Fabales; family Fabaceae; genus Clitoria; species Clitoria ternatea. Next base: position 10,118,848 of record CM075675.1, read on the forward strand.
AAAAGTCTAACATCATCGGAGTCAATATAAATTTGTCTGATATAAATGTCCTTTTGATGTATGTTTATATGAACTTCTTCCCTTGCTTGCAGAAAGTAAGCATTCTGCAATGCAAAGTGAAAGTTTGAATACGTGGACTTCTTATACAGATAATGCTTACAAACAGGGTAAGGGGATAAAAATGAATGTATGGTCCCAATCCAACAACCTCTAATTACAATCGATAACTTTCATTGCTTTTTCTCTTATAGAGAAAGTTTTTCAGTCTCGGAGTTGCAGATTCTGTTCAAAAAAAGCTTTGGTTTTCTTAATGATGACTTTCACCTTCAGGTTTCACAGTCAAGTGTGTAACCAATTCAGCTAATGTCTTGTGTGGGAAGGTTATGTGCTTCTCAGTGTCTCTGAATTTTGAAAACCATTATATCCTTTGTGGCAGCTTTCAGTGGGAGAATGAAGGAACACATTAAAGTGTTAAGAGAGCTACAATTTTTGGAGAGCTTGCATGATTGTTGGTCCGAGCAACACGTATTAAATATTGGGATAAAGACTGTTTGGTTTGGAACATAATGAATTTTTAGATGATTTATTCTTATTAAGTAGTGTATTGCTTAAAATTATAATATATGCCTAAGAATTAAGATAGTATAAAATGTTAGCCTAGTTGCTAGCATAAGCTGCATTACGAAATACAAATCTTTCCTCTTGCTTCCATGTACTTGATATCACCGATTCTACTACTTTGAAGTTGACCACTCTTTACTTTAGCAGGATGACTTCTTACCAAGGACAGCCACTCCATTGGAAGATGTATTCAAGTCTCTTTTCTGGTAAGTCTTGACTCTTGAAGACCTATATAATTGTGGCTTTCTTTTTATCAATACTAAGGATGGAAGAGGTTTTCAGCATAATGAAGTGTATGCTACATGTTCAATCCCCTTCAAAATGGCCTATATCAATAACTAACCCTGATTTTCTAATCCCTGGCAAAAGCAAACCTCATACAACCCAAATTTCAGTGAGGCAATTTTCCTGGGTTAAAAAAGGTTTATGCTTGTTTTATTAAAGGTTATTGCATTCCAGTAGCTTAACGAGAAAACTGTGTACTTGCTGTGGAAAATACTTTAATAACAACTGTAATACTATTAAAAGGTGGTGTCAGCAGTTGGCAAAAACCATTCTTTTTGTAATTTTAATGGATGAGAAATGCTAACTAGTGCCCCCAGGGTACTGACTAAGGAATCATAAACAAAAAGTTTTAATTTAAAAATATTATTAATGCTGACCCTCTGATTTCCAAGGCATTCTCAACATAATTTCTTGTAAACTTCCCATTTTTTATTCGTTAAACCCTTACGCTAAGTTTGGATGGAGAATTTTAGAATTCTAGAGATTGTTAAATCAGTAATGAGTGATTATAAAAATGTCAAGTAAGAAAGTAACTGTAAATGGTAATTTAAGGTCAATTAAACAAAAAGGGGGAATTTTAAAACATATTGAATATGTGTAATTTAAAATTCATTCTATTTATATTAAAAAGTATCAAGTTAGAATTTTGTAGGATTCTTAAAATTTTTCCTTGGTATTCAAACATATTGTCAATTTGAAAATTCTTTAGAATTTTGAAGTTCTTCATCTAATGACAAAGTTAATGTATTCATGGTGACATCGTTTGTACTTGTTAAGAAAGAAACGAAAGAGCATAGAATGAATTCCCTTTACCATCCTTACGTGGCTGAGGACGGTTAGTGTTGTGAGAGACCAAAGCAGAAGAATCAACAGGAGGAGGGGTCAAAGACTCAAAGGGAGCTTTGATAGGAACAAGAAAGAGAGTCATCCAAGTACTAGCCATGGTAGCTTTTGTGGGACTGCCTAGGATCTAATCATGACATTAGAATAGTTTGCAGGCAAACCATACAAGGCCAGGGACATGAAAAACTTCTAGCAATTTTCAAGCTCCTTTGTAGGAGTGGCAACAAGAGGTAGCAATTCATTGTCGTCATAGAAGAGACTAGATTGGTCCCTTCAAAAAGGACGTAGAATCATTAATCTGACCGACATTAAGGATGGTCATGAGATCTTCACAAACTTGATAAAGCTGCTGAGAAGTGTTGTTATAGACCATAGAGTGTCTTGGTCTGTGCCCAAACGACTTCATAGGTTTTATGAGCATGAAACACATGGCGAAAAGATGGTGAATGGTGGCCTGGATGATGCAACACAACTGAGCATCAACCTTTTTCCACGGAGGATGGTCTGAGTCGGGACATTGTCTTCTGTTTTGGTGAAACGTGTCTCATAACCCTGCCCAACAAGCTGAGTTCAACGTGAGAAGCCCAAGATGAGTAGTTCTTACCATTCAATAGCTCAGAAGAGTGCAGTGCAATAATGTGGTTAGTAAAAATTTGAGTGCTAGGCTTCAGAGTGCCAAATGTAACCATGGGTTAACGAGAAGTGGGAGAAAATACCCAAACAACAAAAAGACGGCCAAAACAGTGTCGAATAGGAATTGAAACACTGAACCAAGACCAGAATCGGGTAGAGGAGAGAGGGGTGAGCAAAGCCTAGTAGACAGCGTCAGGACCTGGGCAAAACAATGATGCAAGCGGCAAAGCAAAGTTCAAAAACTGGACTTGAAACACGGTTTTCGAAAAAAGTTTTAGTCAACAATGAACAGTGAGTTTGTCGGGAGAGTCTGGAATTGGCCTCTCGTTAGGTTCTAGATACCATGTTGAAAGATAAAAAAACGAGAAAGCGTAAAACGAATTTGTCTGTTTTGTCTATAGTGGAGCTATTAAGATATACAAATACCCTATTTAGGCTAATTACCTAACTACAAAATCAATTGAGTTAATCTTAATATATAGTTACATTATTTACATGATTCTAACGGTACTGATAAAAAAAATGATTTTTCTGGCGGGCAGTTTGCCATGCCTATTGTGCTTGAGATGCATGAGGGATACATGTATACCAGAGGAGAAGATGCTCAAAGATCCAAGGAGACTCTATGCACCTGGTCGCCTTTATCACATTGTTGAGAGGAAGCCTTTAAGGTATGGTCAAGGAAACAGAAGTTACAAAACCATACAAAATTTACAATCTTTTTAATTGTCTGGCATATGTTTATTCTCTTGTTCCATGCTTAAAATATAACATGTTTATGTTAAAAATATGTTTATACAGCTCTTTCTTTTTTCCTTGCCTTAAGTCATGAACGTCTTCCCTTTGCAGAATGGGAAGGTTTCCACCAGTTGTGAGGACGGCAGTTCCTGTAGATGGAAGGTTTGAGCACATAGTCCTTTCTTGTAATGCCACATCTGATCATGCCATCATTTGGATAGAGAAAGAAGCTCAAAGAGCTCTGGATGTAAGTCATTTTAACCTCTGTCTCTCTTTCTCTATGATAAGATAACCATAATTAACTGTGACTCTGGATGCAATATCATACTTTTTTTTGTCCTGTTTATCCAATACCCTTCAGATTTGAAATTAGAGTGAGATTACTTTTTCATATTATAACTTGAGAACCCGATTATAGTCTAGTTTGGCAGTTTTTGGTATTTTTTTATAAAAAAGAAAATTATAATCTTTAGATTATTTTATTTATAAAGGAAACAAATTATAATTTATGATCTTATACTTTGGATATTATAATTAAAAACTGTTGAATTTTTTTTCTATCTTACTCCCAGTTTCACATTTTTTCTCCATCAATTAATTAATTTGAATAAAAATCTAACTACTACAAATAATTTCATGATTTTTTTTGTAATTTTATTATAAAATAATTGATTATTTTAGAGGATTCACACGAAATAGATTATTTTGAAAACACTTGTCACCTAACACATCCAAATATATATTATCAATTATAACCAAAATCAATTATTGAAATAATATCTTAAAATAATTTAACTCAAGCACACCCTTATTGGAATACTAGTATATGAATTTTGAGAAATCTGTAATTTGATACTAAGTCATAAGAATTCCTATACCTCTAGTCCTCTACTGTGCCTCTCTCATATGGAGTAGGAAAAATTTAACCAAAGAGCTTTTAATTGTTTTTCCTTTATACGTGTAGCGTTCTATAAATACGCTAGCTTGTTCGTCGTAACTATATTTTAAGGGTCCTGTTAATCAGTGCTCTAAGGGTATTTTTTAAGGAAACAAAAGTAGAATTATTATTTTTTTTTTGGAAATTGAGTGAGAATTACTTAGAAATCAGAATGGGTGAGTTTTAATGATGTTTTTGAATAAAACTTTGTACTTGTGCTTCCTTAACCTGTGTCCTAAGGGTACTTGTTTAATATTTTCCTTATTTTAAAGCCTATCATGGTTGGGAGGAAGTGAAAAATTATCACTACATCCAACGATATTGAAATTTGTGTCATAACATATCACTACCATTCATTTATTTTTGTAACTTGTGTCACATTATATCAACTATAAACCAAACATATGCAAAATCAGGCTCCATTGATTTGGCACACTATATGATGAACAGGAGTTAACCTTTCCGTGGTGTTTTTCTATCAACTGCAGTTGATGCTGGAGAAAGATGGTCCTATGGATGTCCCCGCAAAGCAAACGATGGAGCGCCAGGAAACACTAACCAGACACAAGGATGAATACAAAGCAGCATTACAGAGGGCCAAAACGTTAGATGTTCCATATGCTTATACACCACCATTAGAGTATGGCACTTTTGATGAAGAGGGAGAGGAGGGGTCTGCAAGATCACAGGGTGAGTCTTCTAATCATAGTACAGTGGATGAAAGCTGGGATCAATTGATTGAGCGTCATTTTGATAAGGATCGTCAGCATGGTCACAAAGGGCTGAAGAAAGATTCATTAAATAAGTCGTTTTAGCATACTTCAGGGTATATACTGTGAAGAAAATTACATTCATTCTTTATGCTTTGTGTGGATTCAGAGAGGAAACAGACGGGAGAGAACTAAGATGGAAGGAAAGAGGAGGGTGGGAAATGGAGTGGAAATTAGATGGAAAATAAGTGTGTTTAAATGAGTTGAAATTGAAGAGTCTTGTATTTTCTATCCTTTAGAGACAGTTGTGTTCAATACTTAGTAACACTTGAAGCTCTTCGCTCCTATCAAGAATATTGTTTGGATAAGGGAAAAGTATTTATTTGATTTATTTAATTTTTCTTTGGATAAAAATGCCCCTACCTATTATTTATTTATTTTATTTATTATTTAGAAAAATGTAGCAATCTCTAGTCTCCACCTCGTCTCTTCGATGGAACCACCAGTTTCTTCTCACACCCCAAAATTCTTTTTGTTTTTTCAAATTTCAAGTGCCAATTTACTTTGTTATTTTCTTTTAAATATCAGTTATTCTCACCCCTATGCTCAATGTGTATAGATCACTAAGAACTACAAGGTTTTTTCTCTGCTCCATCCTCTTTATGCAATAATCTATTCACATATGCAAAAACTGAAAAGCACACACAATCCTTGATTGGACATGAGATCATTAGTCAAGCGAAAAGTTTCAACAAATCCATAATGGAGCATGTGCAACCGCGACAACCTTGCCAGAATCCTTTTGACGTGCATCGGACCTTTCCTTTTATCATCTCCATCGAACACTTTAGAAATGTTTGTGATGTCTGGCAGGGATGTGGAGCCACGTTGATACTAGTTGTTGCCCTTCCTCCTAAACTCATACCGATGCCAATGGCATCCTTGTCGACGCTGAGCATGATTATGTGCATCCATTTATCATTTAATGAATGTTACTTGTGATTTCACACCTTCCAATAAATTTTAGCTAATGAGATAATGTGTTTAAAAGAATGTGTTAGAAAGTGTGTTTCTAATATTCCTCTTTGTATGTAATACCACCATAACAAGTATGCTACATGATTCAAATTGAGTTGATTGGGTATTTCCACTTAGCAATTTTCACCTAAGAATATTATTGTGGGTTGATCATGTAACTTATAAGTCAGTCCCAACCAATAAAAGGAATCTTGAACTGACTGTTATAGGAAGAAAAAGTCAAGGGCTAAAGGTTGTTGTGATATAACAGGTTGATGCAACTAACATTACCAAGGTAACAGGTTTGTTGAAACAAGTTGTCATAGGACTAGGTAATTAGAGGCAGGATGTCCCAGGTAGTTGAGTCCTCACAACTATGAACGCTCATTGGAAGAAGCCCTACCAAACCATTGTGAAGGAGGCAAGTGAGTGTAGGAGGTAGATGAGTTTATAATATGTCTTATTGAAGTAATAAAATTGGAATCAAAATGCTGCTTATTTGTGTCTTATTACACATGAAATCATTCATTTAAATGTAAACTTGTGATTTCGATTAATATATTTACAAAGGTTGAAATAGAGAAGACTAAAAGTGTGAGAAGTATATCAATTTTTTCGTTATTTTATATGTTAATATGTATCCTTTGTCAATTTTTTCCCGAAGTTTGGAGTTTAGTCATAATCAAATGTTTACATTTTTCTTGAAGTTAGTAGAGTTTGAACTTAATTTTTTTTGCTGACCACAAGTATTCTCATTAGAAATAATTTTGTTTGGGGTATGATCACATATGCCCTCCCAATAAGTGTGTAGTGATTCTTTCAATCTTAGTCAGCATTGTGAATTGAGCCACAATCAAACTTGGAGTTTGTTTCTACTAAAATGAAAATAAAAAATACAATTGGTAAATGATACCCATCTTAAAAAATATTTTTGCCCCTTTATAGACTTGTTGGAGTAAGATGAAGGGACATAGCTTTTTTTGGTTTTTACTTACTTCCTTCCATCATTTTTTATAAGATCTTATTACATAATTTCATAATCATCAAATAATTTAGTAATGTTAGGTAAATGTATTAAATTTGTTGTTTATTCTTGTTATACTTCAAAATTTGCCTTTTATATTAACAAAAAGAGATAAATGAATTCTTTAAATTTCATTGGTATCAAGAAAGAGGAAATGTATTTCATCTGTTCCTTTTTATCTGTCTAATTTGATGTTCTTAGGACTTAAGAGCTCCTGAATTATTTTACACTTGTCGGGGTTGGCCTCAATGCCTCTTTGAGTCAGCATAAACCCTAGAAATCTTCTGAGGACAGCAACAATACACTTCAAAGGGTTGAGGCGCATGTTATAGTGTGGGAGGCGTTGAAAGATCTTATGAAGATCTTTGACATGATCTCCTCCAGCAGGGGTTTTAGCGATGATATCATCAATATACACCTTTACTAGCTTTGTATGCATGCCTTTGAACACCTTGTTAATCATACGCCGGTATGTGGCCCCAGCGTTCTTCAAGCCAAACGACATAATGGTGTAGCAGAATACACCTCTATTGTTCATGAAGGCTGTCTTTTCTTAATCCCTCTCTGACGTCAGAATCTGGTTATAACCAAAATAAGCTTCCATGAAGGATAAATACTAGTAACAAGAAGAATCGCCAACCATCCTGTCGATGTTAGGTAAGGGGTATGGATCCTTGGGGCAGCACTTATTCAAATCCACATAATCAGTGCACATCCGTCACTTTCCATTAGATTTTTAGACCATTACAATGTTTATAAGCCAAGACGAATAACAGATTTTCCTGATAAATTTGACTTTGAAAAGCTCTTCTGTCTACTTGCAAACAACCTTTTGCTTTGCGGGACCCAGACACTTTTTCTTTTGGGCTACATGTCTGGTCTCAGGGTACACAGACAGCAGAAATCTGGGTCCATGCCTGGCATATCAGCAACCGTTCAAGAAAACAAGTTCTTATACTCCTTGAGCAGGGCCAACAACCACTGGTCCATCCCGACTTCAAGCTTCTAATTGATATGAGTTACTTTATCTGGGGTATCCCCTAAGACCCTTCGTACGGGGTTAGTTTGGACGGGTTGAAGGGGTTTATCTTCAACTCAGCTCTTGGGTCAAGATCAACAAGATTTACAGACCCAGCTGCTCCTCCATCGTTCAACTTACACCTTTTATTGATGGCTTCGAGCTTCACCCAGGCTCGGTCTTAATATTTCATGGGCCCTGGGCGACACAACAAATAAAGACCTCTTAATATTTTTTTAAGAAATTTTTTATTAAATAATCAAATCAACATTAACAAAGTCATTATAAATTCTAAACTCATGAATCAAATATATCATCCTGGTGATAATAACAAGCCAAAAAATAATGAACGGTGCTCATATAGTCTTATGCTTTCCTTTAAAAATCATTGTTCCACTTATATTGAAGCAAACAAAAACACAAATTATCATAAAAAATGGTTTCTTCTTGCATCTGTAGTCGTAAAATCATTAATAAAAACATCAACATCAATACTCCCTAACATATCCTTTTCAATAGATAAAATTGTCAAACCATTAACCTCTCTTGTGACATTGATGATTTTAAATAATTTTTTTATTAATTTTAGATTTGAAAAACTTCTTTCAGCAGATGCTACAGTTACAGACATAGTTAATAAAATTCTATAGGCAATCAAGACATTTGGATAACAATCGGATGCTTTGATGAACTTGAGAATTTCAATAGCTGACATTACTCACTTTCAACACTTTCAATTAAAAAAAAATCATCTAATTCAACATCTGATAAATTTCCCTTAGAAAATGTAGAGTGAACTTTAGCATAACATTCTTTTAGTTCATTATCATTTAATGATTTTAACTTTTTTGAATTAAACAAAAATCCAAAAGTATTTTCAAATATCTTTAATTGCTCAAATCTAGTCTTTAAAGAAGTGATAGTCATGTCTACAATAGCTAAAAAATAATTAACTCTAAATGATTCATCAACTGATTGAACTTCTTCATCATGACTATTTTCATCAAATTGTTTTTTCCTAATAGCATGACGTTTTGTTAAAAGAATAGGTTCAACATCCATATCAAGTGCAACTTCTTTAGCAACATTCATACTAGACGTGAAACCTTCAACTTTATACTTTTCAAAAATAATAATATAGCTTCTAACTATTTTATGGTATCATCAATGCACATTGATTAGATTGTAATTTCTTACTCACCATATTAATATAAAATAAAATATCATATCAAATAATCATGCCCCATAAAAATTCAAAATTCTTAAGTGCATTAGCTAAACTCTCAGCTTCACTTTTTGATCTAGCATCATCACAAAATTTATGTAATTCCAACAAAGCAAATCTTATTTGAGGAGCTTGAAATCTAATAGCTTTAATACTTTTAATTCGACTCTCCCATCGGGTATTAGACAAAGATTTCACGGTTAACCCCAGAACACAATCAAGAAAAATTTTACATCTTTTTGGTGAACTTGAAAATAATGAATATATGTGTTGAACAATTCCAAAAAAAGAAATAGCTTTAACACAAAAATATGACATATCACTAAGAGTAAGATTAAGACTATGACAAGCACAAGGCATACATAATGCTCTCTGATTTATTTCAAGAAATCGTGTTTGAACTCCTTGGTGCTTTCCTTTCATGTTAGAACCATTATCATGACCTTGACCTCTCACATCATCAATATGAAGATCAAGAGACTTTAACACATTTTGCAATTATTAAAAAGTCCTAATCCAGATGTATCATTTACTTTTAAAAACTCTAAAAAATATTCCTCAATTTTTAGTTTATTACTTAACATATTCACACATCGTACTATTAGAGTCATTTTTTCTTGATGACTCATGTCAGGGGTACAATCAAGAATTACAAAAAAATATTTTGCTTCTTTAATGTTCTTTACATTTGAACTTCTAACACTATAAGCTAAAAGTGAAATTAATTCATTTTGAATTTTATGCCTAAGTGATAATGAATTTCACGAAATTTTAAGCTAAAAGTGAAATTAATTCCATTACTGTCTTGATATAATTTTTCATTAGATCCTCGAAAAGCCAAATTATTTTTAGCAAGATAGTTCACAACTGAAAATATTCTTAATAAAACTTGTCGCCGACATTCTTTCTCTTTCATAATCTCTTGTTGTAATTTTGATTTTTGTCCAATCTCGCTCTCATTTCATTACAAGTATCAATGTTAGTCATATGTTCAAAACTATTTTCATGTTGTTTTAGTCTCTCACTGATACGCTTCCAATCACTAAAACCCTCATTTGCCAATAAACTTTTTTTATTATCAGATTTGAACAACTTACAACAAAAACAATATACTTTATCAACATGCTTGGAATAAACCAACTATTTTCTATCACTAGTCTCACCATTACTTAGCTTTCTAGAATAATAGTCGTATGAAAAATGTCTAGAAGTATTATCCAAAGGAAAAATAAGATTCTTTTCTCTAATGGGTCCTTTTTCGATTAAAATATCCTTTCCTTTGTTATCAAGATTACCCCAATTTCTAGGATCATAAATATCTAAAGGAGGAATTAGTTTCTCTTCTTTAATGTTAATATTTTCCATATTAGATTTATTTGACACATTATTAGGTTCACTAAAATCATTAACTTCATTCTTATTTAAAAGAATTTCATCATGCACAATTTCAATTGATTGATCTAAATTTTCATAAGAATCTATTTCTTTAAAAACAAATTATCAAGAGCTCCTCTTTGTGATTTAATTAACTCTTCCTCTCGTTTTCGTTTTTTTCTTTTTTCACTTCCAGATAAATGTTTTTTAGGAGGCATATTATGAAAGATAATTAAAATAATAAATTAACACAAGAAAATAAGTAAAGAACAATATAACCTAGAAAGAGAAGCTGATGTTGGATACCCCTTCACAACCTCACACGTTTATGTTAATTCCAATAGTTAAATTTCAACTCTATAAGCACATAATCCACAAATTAATATGAAAATTGAAACAGCCAACCAATTAATAATAACTATTATAAATTTAAAAATTAAATATTCTTAACATAAAAATAATAAAAATATAAAAAAGAATTAAACAATTGACAATGACTATATATAACAACATAAATTATAATTTAATTAAACACATACCAATTTTATGATTTTCTAATGTAATTGTGGTGATTGAGATTTGAGAGGGATCAAACCGCCAAAGTAAAAAAGAATTATAGAAACAAAAGAAGAGGAGGAAATGAAGAATTGTGGAATAAGAAACTATAATTCTTTTAGTCATATATATATAAATATTATTACCGTTAATTTATTTATCCGTTACAATAGTAACATTGTTAGAAATTTGTAACGTTAGTGAATGTTAATGCGCCTGTTAGAATTCCATGAGAAAGATTTAATTAAAAAAATTGAAGTAGGCAGGGAATCGAATCAGAGTCCGTTAAGCGAAAGTTATGCACATTCACCACTGAATTATGTAAATTTTATTGAAATTTGTTGATTTTTTTCTATATAAGCTAAGCATTATTTATTTTGGGCCCCTATTAACCATGGGCCTTGGGTTATTTCCCCTGTTTCCTAGGCCCAGGGCCGTCCTTGGCTTCACCATATTCAAGTTGAGGTTGTAACAATACCTCGCCATCTCTTGATCACCTCAGACGAGGACACCCTGTTATCCTTGTTGATAAACTTGATGAGGAGGTGTGGGGTGGATACGATGGTTTCCATGGCATTTAACATGAGACGACCTATTACGTTATATGAGGACTGCATATTGATGACCAGGATTCTCGACTTCACCATCCTAGCTCCTGGCTCACCATCAAACGTGATGTGAGTATCTAGATACCCCTTGGTAGACTGCTTTGCTCTGTTGAAGGTCGTTAGGTCCTGCGTATACGACTGCGAATCTGTATCAATAAGACCCATAATCTTGAAACAATCATAAAAGAGGATGTTACAAGAGCTCCCGTGATCTACGAAGATCCTCTTTATATCCATGTTAGCAATCACAACCATAACGACAATCACTACAACATCATCTCCTCCTGGGATCGTGGGTCTGAAGTCATCATCAAAGAAAGAGATTGGCAGGGTCTACTCACCGTCTCTAAAAGGACGGTTATCTTGCTTCTAGCCTTGAACAAAAAAAACCATGCGATCATGATTTTTTCTTACGGTGAACACACCTCCTCTCGCAAAACCTTATATGATCATGTCAATTACTTCTTGCCTACCCTGTTACGGAGGTGGAGGTAGCTCTTCCTCCTGAACTGTCTCTATAAGAAATCCCTTCTACTTCTCAGTAGGGGTGAACCTCTTGGGACCCCGACTATCATCCATGTCAGGAGACCGGTCCTTGTGCCTTTTCTCCATTCGTTTAGGCTTATCCAAGGACTTGCTTTTGAAGATGTACTGCTTCAGTTTTCCCTCTCTGATCAAGACCTCGATGACGTCTTTCAACTGTCATGAATGCCCAATCTGTTCATGAAAGTCATAGTACTTTCTTGGATTTCCCAGCCTCTTTGTAGGAGCAAGTTTTCTGACCCCGTAAACATTGAACGATGCCTAGCTAACCTTTCTCGGGATCTGGGATGGTTTTGCATTCAGTGGAGCGTAGTGGCTGAAGGTCGCAACTCTTTTGTCTTGTTGACGAGGCTGTTGCTCCCTACCTCATTTCTTATGAGGAACCTTCTCATGTTTCTACTTCTCCTTTTCCTTCTCCACCTGAGGCTATTGCACATAGGGCTTGCTTCGCGCAGCCGTGGCTTCCAAGTGTATCTCTATACCAACATACTTAGAAGCTTTATGTCTGAACTCTTCAAACGTAGTGGGTGATCTCTTTGCCAAAGATAGGGCAAAGGGAGATTTAGGTTGCAAAGCCTCAATCACGATATGCAATTGAATAGCCTCCGTAAGGTCTGGGACCATCGCTTCCTCCTTGTAGAACCTCTTTAAGAAATATTTCAAAGATTTTGTTTTGCCCTGCTTAATCTGCGCCAAGGTGTGGGATTTCTTAGGTACATCCCTGGAGATCACAAAGTGCTCTCCAAATGCTTTAGGCTAGTGACGTCCAGCAAGACTTACCTTCTCCACACGCGTTCGCGCCTTAACTCAGTTATCTCCTCCCTGAGTTGCCTGGTAACTTCATCCCTGGGGTCAGGAGTTGCCACTGGCACCACACGCTTCGTAAATGCACGAGGAGTTTCAAAGGCTAGTCGTCCTTGCTCCAAAAATGTTAGATCTTCAACATGACCCTCAGGAACGTTCGTGTTATCCTTCATGACGATTTTCTTACTCATGCAAACATGAGAATCAATTTATAGGGTCCCACTAGGCGTGCCAATGAACTGGTTTAGGTCGGGGTGCAAAGTCTGGTGTGACTACCAGTCCTCAAATGATGCTTTATCTATATGTTTTACACTGACCCAGTGGAGATCTAGTATTATAACTCTTATACTAATAAGGTGATAAGAGTCTTGGAGTGATCCCTCGATCAATATCACCAACCTCACACGTTGTGGGGGTGAAAGAGGGTGTCACCTAGAAGGACTCTCTGACGCCAAAGTTAGTGGATATTTTGAGAGAATAAAAGTGCTCGAGCGTAAGTTTGTAGTCAGAATGTTCTACCTTTCTTTCGTTGATTTGTAAGTCTACATACCTTGGGGCAGTGAAAGAGTTGTTTCGGGTAGATGGTTTACCATACGAAATGCCAGTGTGCAACAGTGACCCTACCTACCAATTGTACTTTTCCATCAGTCACTTTGCAGGTTACTTTTTCAATACACGATTACAAGTCAGCTCTAACCTTCCAGTATTGAGAAAATGAATCATAACGGTGTTAAGTCATGAGTCTCATACACGGTGTTAGAAGTCGATATCTAGTTTCAATAGCTCATGCGATGCCGGTCTTGCATGACGACTTTTAAGTCGAATGACTTTTCTGCCTATATACTGGTATCGAGATCGGATAAATATTTAATATATTTGTTGTAAATGCATTCAAATTAAATGTTATATATATATATATATATATATATATATTATTAATTAATACATTTAATAAATTATTCATTAATATATTTAAAAACATTAAATATTTATTAATATACTAAATATTATAACCAATGTATATATAATTATTACCATACATAAAAGAATGTATTTGATCTAAAGGTAAAGATTCTTAAGCTTTTCCTTCATCATATTCACATCATTAATTATGTTAGTTCGAAACTAACCTTACCAAATTAAAATTTTAAAAAAGATAAAATAGGGTCCAATAAACATATTTAGTAATCAAATAAAGAAAAGAGACGGCCGTATGTAAGGTGGAATAATTTGGCAAAGAATAACAGAAAAAAGGCAAAGGAACGATGCAAGCGGAGAAGAGAAGCAAAATCATGAATCTGCATCACTGCCAATCGGAAATTCCCGATTTCAGATTATCGATAAACACAGAAGAACTTGCGTTTGCATAAGCACTTTCTTCGTCACGTCACGTTGATCTCCCCGATCCCGTTCTCCACCACTTCACATATTCCAATGCCTTCTCACTCATTTCTTCTCACCCTTTTCCTCTTCTCCCTAATTGCTTCGTCGGCCAGGTGAATTCCATAAATGCCCCTCCCATCTCTCTCTTCTCATGAATTCTCCTATATTTTCTTTTTTTGCCATTTAGATCAAAAGAAAAACCTGAACCGGTTTTTTTGTGTGAGATTAAATATTAAACATAAAATTAGGGTCTGATATTAATTATATATCTAAACATTTTTCTATTAATAATTGAATTAATTAATGGTTAGATTGGTCGCTTAACCATGAACATTATGCCTAAGGTTTAAGAAACTTTTTTTAGAGTCACTGGCTTGATAAGTTTTTTTTGTTGTCTCGAGTAATTAATGAAATGTCGATTTTGTTTGTTTCTTATTTTCAAAGAATTGTACGGAACGAAGCTCGAATTTGTTATTTTCATTATAAAACAGAAATAAAGTGAAAAAATTAGAGGCATTTTTGTTATTATTTTCACTGGCTTGCATGTTTCCTTCAAATTAGTTTACATTTATCATTCGGCAGGTAGATTAATTAGTGAGTGGTGGGGTTGTTCTACTTTAAACTAAAGGTCTCGAGTTCGAGCCGGAGGAAGGAAACTACATTAAAATTTGGTGCTTTGCCACCCCCAAAAAAATTAGTTTACACTTAATTGATCTTGAGGACTAATTTCAATGATTAAATTTGAACAAGGGTGAGATTAATTGGAAGATTAAATGAATAATGATACTTAGGAATCATGGAATGGATTTAATTCTGATAATTTGTCTAATATGATTGATGTTGTGCTTTTTAAGACTAAATCGACTATTTTGTTATTAATCAAAATCTGTGATATTTGTAATTTGCATTAGCAGTAGGAAGAAATTAAGGAACAATCAGGAAACTCCATTACAGGTTTTAGAGCGCTCAGTTCATTATTCCAACAGAATTGACCCATCACGTGCCGTCCAAATCTCTTGGCAACCAAGGTCAGGTACTTTCTAGAACTTTCTCTTGAATCACTCATGGTTATGCTACTGATTAGCATAAGGAAATATTGCAATGTATACTTCTTAATTTGTTTAGTAGAGCCAGTCTTTTTGTTGCTTTTAAATTTTCAAGCTCTTATGTTGCCCATGTTGCTGTAGGGTCTTTCTATACAGAAATTTTTTGTCAGACAAGGAGTGTGACTACCTTATTTCTTCAGTACGAATATGATATGTTTCTTCTGTTTCCAATGGTTTTCATATTGGTTTCTAGTACATTGGGCTAATCTTCGAATTTAACTCACCCACCCCTTCTTTTTCTGTTTTTTGCATAGGCATATACTGTAAAAGAAAAATCCTCAGGGAATGATGACCATACACAGGGTGTTGAAATTTCCTTGGACTTAGAAGTGAGTTCAAACTTTTTCCATACCTATTTGGATGAACTGGAATGTGGCAAATAGGTTATGTCGGTTGTTGCTAGTTATGGTCTGGAATGTGCTTTTTTGCTTTTGGAGATGTTTGCATATAAAGGAATCTTTTAGGTTTATTTTCCTGATATTTACCGTTTTCACTTTTCAACTTTTCACTGATGGTGAAATCTTGAGTGGTGTGAAAATCCCCCTCAACATTCAATGTAATATTGATTTTACTTTATTTTAATAAAAAAATGGAATATGGATTTGCTTATGGTTAGTAGTAAACTTCTAGACTTTATTATGGGCTTTGGGCAAAATTCCTGTACATGCTTTACCTATCAGGGTCGGAGTTTATTCCAGAATCGGGGAAAAATAAAACGTTTTGTGGAGTGTATCTATTTATATATAATTCTAGGTTCAAACTACTCACAGTTCTGCTGGTTGTAACTTGTAGGTTTAAGTTGTTAAGATGCTTCACATGCTAGGAATATAACTAGAATACTCCCTACAGGGCTTGTGATTGTGGTAGCCTTTCTCTCTAGTGCTAACTCTTAGGATGGGTTAGGCCCGCATCATCTTCTATAAAGAGTTCATTAAACTATCCATATTTAATTCTTTTTGGTAAACAAATGTCCATATTTAATTTGATATAAAAGAACTGAGATCTTTTACCACAATGTTTTTATTTTTCTCAACTTGAAAACTTGAAATCATTTTTAATTCCTTTTCTGCCATTACGATGAGACTGTGCAGCTAGTCAGCTACAATACTCTGCCATTGCTCAATGTTTTAAGCTTGCCACTTCACCTAAACTGGTTATTACACGTTTTTGCTTCTTGTGGTCATAGTTATGATGATGTTCTATATTGTTATGTTCTAGGATGATATTGTTGCAAGGATTGAAGAAAGACTTTCAGTTTGGACTTTCCTTCCTAAAGGTAGCCATTGGTCGATCCAAACCCATATTTGTCTGTGCATACTCTGATACATGGTCTAATATATGATTTTCTTGTTTGTTGATAATCATTTCCACTAGAGAACAGCAAGCCCTTGCAGGTCATGCATTACAAGCATGAACAAGGAGGCCATAACTTAGACTATTTTACAGACAAAAGCAAATTGGAATTAAGTGGACCTTTAATGGCAACAGTTGTTTTATATCTCTCAAATACTACTCAAGGGGGTCAAATTCTCTTTCCTGAATCGATGGTAAAACCCTTTAATTTTTTTATTCTGTGTGCTATTTATTTAGTTTAACCTCGTCCTTGTTCTAAACCAGTCTTTTACTATTTAATCATTGTGAATGTATTCTCAGCCCAAGAGTAGCAGCTGGTCTAATTGTAGAAGTAGTAGTGAAATTCTCCAACCAGTAAAAGGGAATGCAATTTTGTTTTTCTCTCTTCACCCAAGTGCATCTCCTGACAAGAGTAGTATCCATGCTAGATGCCCTGTCCTTAAGGGGGAGATGTGGTCTGCAATTAAATACTTCTACACAAGATCAATCAGTGAAGGGAAGGTCTCAACCATAGCAGAATCAGATGGTGGTGAATGTACTGATGAGGATGACAGTTGTCACGCTTGGGCAGCCCTGGGAGAATGTCAAAGAAATCCTGTGTTCATGATTGGGTCTCCGGATTATTATGGTACGTGTAGGAAAAGTTGTAATGCATGCTGATCATAAGTTGACTGTCCACTTTTTAGTATAAATATCTTTCATTATTTCCAGAATTTTTGTAACTGTCCTCCCCCAAAACCTTAACTTATTTGTTGATTGGTTTTGAGAAATACATATATCATACAATACATTTCTTAGAAAGTTTTCCTCCTCTCAATATTGTATTAGAATTGACACAATTGATTAACATTTTTCAAATTAATGGATGGATATTTACATTGTTAACAAGTTATAATTCACTCAAGATATGATTTTTTGAGAGTATTTAGTATAGTAGTCAACAACTTTTACTTGCACGACAATCTATGATTAGATAACAAAATTAAAAATCTGGATAACAGTATTAAAATTTTTTATATTATATTCTAATTTAATTCTGAAATCATCTTCTGTTCTCTGAAAAAGAGTGAAATGGCTGTGTATATGATTATAGGTCTACTCAATGATTTTGCTTTTAGGTGATCGTTTGGGAAAGAGGCTCTATTCCTTGATATGCGTTTCCCGTTCTCTCTATAGAGTTTTTTGGACTTGTGTAACTTTATAAGTTAGCTATCACTGGCATTTGGAAGATGGTAAAGAAAGTGCCGTAAATAATCAACTGAATTGTAAAGGAAAAGTTGTGAATAAAACTGGAAAGAAAAAAGAAACATACATGGTTGAAATATAAAATGGAGTTAGGGACCCTTTTACGATTGGTTTCTCCTGTATATATTATTATAACAGTAATACAAAAATGATAAAAGAAAAAAGAAACTAATGCGAGATACCATGGATGTGGCTCCCTCCACAACGAGCAGTGGGTAACCACTAGTTTTTTTCAGTTTTAAAACAATCTAAACACAAAATAGAATAGCTCAGTAATGCACTTGAAGATAAAAGAATAATATTCGGTATCCTTACTCAAAATATCACACATTAACAAACTCAGTATATAAATAAAGTAAATAATAAAGCTATCACCATAGACAGGGAAACCCATGAGCTCTATCTACCGGTGTATGGATTGGATAAGTGTAAATTCAATCTAAATCCAATTTAAAACCATTTATTAAGATTGGATTTCAAAATAAATCTATTTTTTTATACTAAACTGAATTTGGCCCAAATCCAATTTTTTAAAAATGGATTTGTTCAAATCCAATTTTCAATATACAGATTTAGTCAAATCTTATTTTTTAAATTTGGATTTTATCTAAATTTAAATACAAATCTGGTTTTTCTATGTTGAGATTTATATTTATTTTTCTTTTGCTTTTTGTGTTTTTTTCTGTGTTTTTTGTTCGTGATAAAAACTTCAAACAACAATGTAGAAAAGAAGGAATGGTCGTTCTTAAATGCTGAAACTACATCTAATGCCCAGGCTAAAACTTATTGCTTATTATGGGAGCAACGTTCCTTAAGCAACAAAAGCAGGCTGTATTCAATAAAGCGGGCCGTATAATTATTGAATAATGATATTTATGCTAAGGGGCCTAATTTTTTATTGTTAATTAGGTCTTTTATGTTTTTAAA
The DNA here is from genome assembly GCA_037962975.1 of Clitoria ternatea. NCBI lineage: Eukaryota > Viridiplantae > Streptophyta > Magnoliopsida > Fabales > Fabaceae > Clitoria > Clitoria ternatea. The sequence goes on from CM075675.1 coordinate 10,137,797, forward strand.
AATTTATAAAGTTTTTCTTTTGTTAACATTTTTTAAAAACTTAGCAGTCAACCACTATCATCATCCACCACCACTTATAAACTTTCCCTCCCTAAACTTACCACCACCTACCACCCTTTTTCTATAACAACCCACAAAACTCACATCCTCCCACCCCTACCCTAATTGAAGCTTACAGATGAGAATTAGGGAGGGAGGGAGAGGGGTACCTCCAAACTGGGCAGCGTGAAAGCGGCAAACAAGAAACTATGAAGTCCCGACAAAGGTGAGCCAACAGAAGTAATGGACTTGATGCAACTCACAACGAGACAATTTTAGATTGAGAAGGAAAACGAGGAGAAGGTGTTGTGTGGTCAAAACTAAAAAGGGGCATGGCAATACTTCGATTGGTTTATAATTAAAGCTCCAAAGTTGGTTTAATCAAAAACCTTAAGTATTTAAAAAGGGTACAATTACTGAATGGAAAGAGAGCAACACTATCCTGGTTCATGTCCAAGATGGAACACCGGTCATTGCCACTTTATAAGATCTTGAAGAAGAACAAGAAATATGAGTGAGGGGAAGAACAATAAAAGGTTTTCCAAAATCTAAAAGATGTGTTAGATCAACCACTGATGTTGGTGAAACCTAATCCTGGAGAAAAGTTGTTTCCTACTTGTCAGTTTTAGACGAAGCCTTAGGATTGGTCCTTGTGAAGGAAACCTTAGAAGGCCAAAGATCAATGTACTTCACAAGGAAGACCCTCAAAGGGGTAGAGCTTTAGTATTAGAAGATCGAAAAGGCAATAATGGCGATCATATGTCATCCCGGATGTTAAAATTTAAATTTATTTTATGCATGGGATTAATAAATATTTTGGAGATAAATTAAATTTATTCCAATTTAATTAGGAATTTTTCTAAATTATTATAAATTAATTGAGAATTATTCTTTTTTAAGGTAATAAATTTGAATAAATTAATTTTTAGTGATTAATTAGTAAAAATTAAAATTTAGAATTAGTGGTAGTGGTAAAATATAATTGACCATGAGATAAAAGTGAGTTTTTATTAAAGGAAATAAAAGAAAATAGAAAATAAAGCACAAATTGATGGAATTGCCCCTAAACTTTATATTTTTTTCCATTCTCTTTCTTTCTTCCCGCGAGCATCTTTTGAAGAAAGGAAACAAAGAATCCAGTTTATCCTCCATGGTCGTGTAGCTTCATTGACCCGATTGAAGTCTGATTTCGCGTTGAAACTTAAAATTGATCGCATATTCAGACTACTAGGAATGAGGTGAGCACTTTGGTACCTTCAATTTCTAGTTTCAGTGACTTCTTCTCTAAACCAATTTTCACTCATAATGGAAGGGACTTTTATTTTTCATTGCATTTTTACATTTTGAGCTTGAAAATAAAGCTTTGGAACAATGTATATTGAGAATTCATTGACGGGTTTTCATTTCGATGCCCGTAGGTTACAAACCAAGGATCGGCAAAGCGTTGACCAAAAAGGAACTCAAAACTAATAGTGAAATCAACTAAGGTAAGGTTCAAATGCTTTAAAAGTATATTTTGAACTATTTTGATAAGGTGAGTTTTGATTTTGGGGGTTGAAATTCTAACCCATTTTATAATTTCTTTAAATTATAGATATTGAGCGTACCTGGCATAAAGGATAAAAGTTGAAAGCTTGGAATCAAGGTAAGAGAGTGTTTAGAGTATTAGCTAATTTAGAAATATTATTTGACGCCAATTCGCATCCGGAGAAAGGGATATAATTAGCGTTAATTAGCTAATTTAACTATATATATGAAATTGATAGAATTCATAGTTAGAGCAGTGGTTAGATTTGAAATTAGAAAGGTTGAGAATGAAATGTGTCAATGGTTATGTATAAATCTAGTATAGTGATGGAATAATGAGATTGATAATCAGTAGTCATTGAGATTGAATAGATAGTGTAAGTATATATGAGTATTATAATGGAATGAGTTTCCAATTGTAGAGTAAAGAAAATGATGGGATGTCAATTTGATATATAGATATACATCTATATCGGAATGAGTTTCGAGATGTCTTATGATAAAAGCTATATTGTATGAGAACTTATGAATGAAATTGCATTTGAGTGATTGATTAATGTTGTGGTTAAACTTATACTAATAAATGTTTATACCTTAGTGGTTAGTTGGTATTAATTGAATATTGTTAGGCCTGAGTGGCTTTGTGTTGTTATGATCTTAATTAAATATTGATGACGCCTGAGTGGTCATATGTTGATGTGTAAACATAATTCATGATGAACATGCTTGAGTGGTTTTGGGTTGTTACTATATTGATTGAACATCATTGTGCCTGAGTGGCTTTTGTTTGATATGAAATTAAATAATGATGAATAGGGAATTGAAGTATGGTGTGTGCCTGAGTGACCGTCATTTTATTGATATTAAAGCCCGATTGGCTAGTTATGACATAGATTTCCTAAGTGGTTGGTCGTAAAATGATTTATGACAATGGCTTTATGGTATTTATTAAGAGAATTTATTAATTAAATTAAAGAAAGTGGATTAAAACGAATATATGTGATTCTAAGAAGTTTGGCTCAGTTTTGGCTTCTGTGGTCAAGTAGCTAGTTGAGCTACCTAGTGGTTAAAAAGAACCTAATGATTGAGGTGGAGAGCAGAACAAGGCTTAGTGGACCAGGTAGGGTTCATAGGGTGTCAAGTAGGACCCTCAATTGTGACACCCAAAACCCAAATTACAAATTCCAATTAATTAACCCAAATTTTTGAAATAGATTTTTTTTGTGTTTAAAGAATCATTTTAAAATTCATAATTTAAATTCTGAGGTCACATAAAAATTGATAAATACGGAATATTGTCATGCATACTAGTGTGAACGAATAAAACATAATACATTTATATATCAGAAACGATAGATAAGATTGCAGTACGAGGTACATAATATTATTACAACATATTAAAACTCAAATGAAGTCAAAGTCCAAGCAATAAAACATAAAAGCTTCATTAATTGCACCACTCGTCATTCTGTGAAGCATGCACTGTAAAAATAATGTAAGAGTAAGATAAAATATAGAATAAATATAAAATAAGTAAAATTGCACAAACACAATCAAAAAACAATTATGATATGATGAATATGCCAAATAAGGTCATTTACATTTAATAATCTTTAATTTGCCAAATAATGTCATGCTGGATCCATTTTGATTTAGTGGGAATACTGCAGTAAAAAGTCTCATAGAGACACAAGTAGGACTTAGCATAATGCCACGAATCCCTACCCTTCGTAGCGCTCAAGTACCAAAGTACACAAGTAGGACTTAGTATATACCATGAATCCCTACCCTTCATGACGTTCAAGTACTGAAGTACACAAGTAGGACTTAGCATAAACCATGAATCCCTACCCTTCATGGCGCTCAACAAAAATAAGGCTTTAACTCATCATAGAGTAACCCCCCACCAGGGTCGGCAATCATGGAACCCTTAAATTCCATGGTGCGTCCAAATGTTTATGATACATGAATGCCTTTAATTCTCTTTATCAATTTAGCATACCATGATATCACTACTTCCATAATCACTTGGATAGCCATAAGTCCTCAAAGGACACATCACATATATCAATTTTCAAATCATGGATTTACAGTTCAACAACATATCTCAATAAACCACAAGGCATTCATGTATACATTAATTTAGTCATTCATAATTACTCATCACAAAGATATACATACTGTATGACATTCATAGGACACTCAATAACATCCATAATAATCAATAATCCCTCAATAATTCATAAATAAATTATTACCCACATGAAAAATATCATTTTCATCTATAGTAACCATCATAGGTAAATTTCAGAAATTTACAACAGCAACATACATTAGTAAAAAGGCCATAACGTGAGAAAATCAAATCTTTTTAAGTAATTCGACTTTCTATAGTTCCATAACAAAATTATCTACAACATTCATGAAGACCATAATTTTAAATTCCAAACAGAAACATCACATAATCACGTAATAATCAATAGGTTATCATTTTTCATTATCACCAATTACTGGAAAATTTACTGGTTTGACAATCTTTAGTAAATTAGCTATAACTCATGGTATACAAATAATTTTTGAATAAGGCCAAGTTCCGTGTTTCAATAATTCCATTATCTATAATTTTCATGAAGACCAAAAATTCCAAATCCAAACAGAAATATCACAAATTCATAGTATACTAAACTATCTCAAAGAAAGTAACAAAATGTACATATGTTGGTAAAATCAACGTTTTTGGAGCTACAAAAATAATTTTGGCATGATACCAGTTCTAAATTACTTATAACACAAATATCTAAAACTTTTATGAAGACACTAAACACTAATTCTCATCACAAAATTCTCAGTTTTAAAAATACAAACAGTGATTCACGTCAATAGGTTTTTAGCATGAACATACTTCTGTATTTTAGGTATAACTAGAGCTACAAATATCCTTTTAACTTGAAATTACTTTCTATTGACCCATAACATAAATATCTACAACTTTTATGAAGATATACGTACATATGTTGGTAAAAATCAACGTGTCTGGAGCTACAAAAATAATTTTGGCATGAGACTAGTTCTAAATTACTCATAACACAAATATCTAAAACTTTTATGAAGACACTAAACACTAATTCTCATCACAAAATTTCCAGTTTTAAAAATACAAACAGTGATTCACGTCAATAGGTTTTCAGCATGAACATACTTCTGTATTTTAGGTTTAACTAAAGCTACAAATATCTTTTTAACTTGAAACCACTTTCTATAGATCCATAACATAAATATCTACAACTTTTATGAAGACATCAAAGTCTAAATATGTATGTATAATTCTCAGAATATTAATATTTACATAAAATAGAAGGTACGTATTTCAGAATAGACATATTGTAGTATTTTGACTATAACTCATGCTATACATATCCAAATCAGTTGGTTCAAGTCTCAAAATTCACATAACGAAAAGATCTACAACTTTGATGAACAAGTAAAAGTCAAATTCATACATTTTCAGCTTCAAAATTAAGTAACAAGTTACAGAAATAAATCTGGAAATTCTAGAACAGCATGCAATTCTACCCATTCCATATTTATTCACAACCCTATCCCCTCTTACCTTAATGGAGGTTCCTAAAGTGGTTAAAAGTGTTAACTTAGCTTGAACTTGATGGAGAAAATGAAAGAAAATAAGAGATATGTCTTCACTAGCTTAGCTTGTTATAAGATTTCATACTTGGGAACAAGATGTAGTGTTGATTTAATCATGCAAATGACAAGTGGGGGACAAACTTTTTGTAATGGGATTGTAGTGAGATGTTAGGTGCATTAATTGTGGTGATAATGGAGGTTTTAGGTGAGAAAAATAGGCTGAATTGTTGACCATTTCCGCAGCCTATATAATGTAGCTTGTATGATTGAAGTAAATATCAATTCTGACATTATTTCGATATTTTAGGCATATCTCTCTCATATCTTAATGGATTTTAATAAATTTGGTCTTGTTGGAAAGCTAAGACAACGAGAAACAACTTTGTAGTTTACCACTTTTTCAAATTCGGATTCTAACTAGGCATTAAAATATGTACAAGATGATATGATTGAAGTAAAATACCAATTCTAAAACAGTTTCGGTATTTTGGGCATATCTCTCTCAAATCTTAATGGATTTTAACCAATTTGGTCTTATTAGAAAGCTAAGAAAAATAAGAAAAACTTTGTAGTTGACTATATTTCCACATTCAGATTCTAACTAGCAATTAAAATATGTATAAGATGACGTATTTTGAGTGGAGTATGTGGTAATTTGATGAGAGTAATTAGAAAAGCCCAAGAAATTAATAACTAAGGAAATAGGTAATAAGTTATTTGATTAACTTTTACTTAAGGTATAAAGTTAAAATTATTTACCATAGTAAAAGGTTAAATTAAAGATATTGTCCTAACCAAAATTTACGTAGAAAGTCGAGATAAAATGGATAATACCATTGATGATCTTAATCAAAATAATTATACATGAGAATGAAATTTTTGAGATGTTACACCAGCTGGAGGTCGGCCCTTTTTTAGTATTTGGATACTAGCGAGTCTGGTCAAACTCTGTGTGAGAGCTAATTATGCTATTGTGTGCTTAATATATAGGAGCTGGCGCATTATGTGATATCATGAGTTTTTGAAATGATCAAAGGTAAATTTGATGTGTATGTGTCATTATGTACAACCTAAGTGACATATAATGTGATGAATTATTGAGATGATTGAGGATGAATTGATATAGGTTGTATATATATTACTATTATAGCTTGAATGGCTCATAACGCTTGGGTGTGCTTGTGGGTAATTAGTGATTGACCAGGTGTGCTATGAAAATGACATGAAAAGCTGAACAATATATATATATATATATATATATATATATGTATAACTATGTCAAATTATAAGACTAATGATATATTTTTTTGTTTTGAGTTTCTATATTAATTGATATGTCTGACACTTACCCTTTTTCGTTGTTGTGGTTTTCTTTTTAGTAACCAATGCCAGGAATATCACGAACACCACAGAGGCCAGCACCAGAGAAGCCTGAGATGCCAAGGAATGATGGATGAAGTTATACTGTAATAATAATGTAAATTATGAGTAATTGTTGAAGTAATTATGTTATGATCTTTTATGTTGCCTTATGCATATGTGTGTTGATTTGAATGGCATGAAGCCATCATATCTTGATAGATTGTGTGATATATTGACAGGTAATGTGATAGAGTAGTATATGTGTGTATGTCTTGCTAATAGATGACACTGAGCTAATTAGATGATGATGATGATGGATTATATGTATATATATGTTATGCCCAGGCATTGCAAATATTAGTATGGAATGACATTGAGGCAAGGTAGTGATGAAATTGAGTTCCATGGGCAGGATATGTTTGATTGATGGTGATGTGTTATTATGTGCTTGATCAAAGTAGATGATTAGAAGAGTTGATATGTATGTATATGTATATATATATATATATATATATATATATATATATAGGTAGAGATTTTTCTTTAAGAAGATAATTGACTATTTAAGTGAACTAAATGGGTGATTTTGAGTTCCGGGTGGGACTCAAAGTCCCTGAAAGGTGCTCGTAGGATTATATGCATATATAGAACTTGTGTACAATATTGAATTCTCCCTTGGATGATATTTGGTGTGGTTTCATTATAGAAGTTGCTTGAAGATGAGTAGAATGCATTTTAGCACATACCTCTGTGATCTAGAGGAATGTTTTAGCACGGATTGCAGCAACAGATCTGAAATAGGTTGCATATAGTGCCGAAAAAGTTTTGTAGCATTCAGAGGTCAAATGGGTAAGTTAGGGGTTGTGGAAGTTGGCCCGAAGACTGAAATCTACATAAAACCTGTATTTGTGCTAATAGTAATCTATTACAGGGGTCCTATAATCAATTACCCACGAGCAGAAATGAGTTCCTACACAAGTTGCTTTCTAGTAATTAGCTACAACATTCTAGTAATTGATTACCAACTTTTTTGAAACTGCTCTTGATCTAGGCCAAATTGAGTTATGGATATTTCCTCTTTTGATTCACCTCAATCAGAAGTTTGTAGCTCAAGTTATGTCTAAAATACTACAAGGTGTGTAGGCTAAAAATTTTAAGCGGAATGGTTTTACATTTCTATGAATTGGGAGATCTTAGGGGTATAATTATTCTTTGACCCCCTCATAACAGTCGTAGATAATTGAGTTATAGAGGTGTACCAATTGAGTTCACCTTGATCGAAGTTTTATAGCTCTTGTTAGATGCAAAATACTGAACAATATGTAAGAAAAATATACCATGAAATTTTTTCTTAAGAGTTTCTTCATGTTATTGTTTGAGTTTTTGATAGAGTTATCTTGTTTAAAGTAGAACTTATTAAATTGAGGTTAAAACCTCTATTTTATATTAAGTAAATGTGGCAGGATGTTATGGGTGGTCTCAGAGCAGTTCCGTTTCAGATCGAATAAATTTTATGAGATTATGTGATGTTAAAATACATTAGTTAAATGTTGTGGTGAATTATATGCCATTTAAGTGAATTATTGGCTACGTGATGACTTATTTGAGTCCTGTGTGGACATTTTTCTTGTAATGCATTAAGGTTATCACGGGCCTTTTGGTTGATGTCGTTAGTCCTAACATTATCCTTTTAAGGTAGGCAACCTTGATAAGCATCTCTTGATTTCGGTGATGGACCTTTGCTTGCTTCTTTTATAGTTGTTGCCTCTTTTTCTTCAAATTTCTTACCCCCTTCGAGGTTCTATGTTATTGGTGCAAAGAGTGAAGCACGCTTAAGCTCTTTAAACCGAACATGATGGCACCAAAATAAACATACTTTAACTCCTCTTCGTTTAATTTGTCTTTCAAGTAGAGCGACATGATAAAATGCTTGGCGTGGTCGCCAGTTGGCTCAAAGTGATGTAAATAATCCCATCCACTGGAAAGGTCAAATAGGATAATGATTATTTTCAAATGCTTGTCATCCACAAACGTCACTTGGACTAGGATGACTTCTTCCACTTCAATAGTTTTTCCCTTACCTTTATCCTTAGGCTTCTCTGGTTTTGTCAACTTGGAAGAGCCACTCCAGCTCTTCTTCTTTGACATTAACCCTTCACCACTATCCTACTGACACCTTTTCTTCTTAGGTTTAGATCTACCTTTTTAGTGCATCTTGGTGCCCTTCTCATATAGAAGGTTGATGGTCGTATCCTTTTTCATCTTCAGGAAAACCTGATTTTCAGCTTCCCCGGGGGTAGGGTTCATAGTTCCCTTTGGCCTAGAAGGTTGTTTAATGCTTCAAACTTTATGTTACTTGCATATTGAAAATAAAAAAGTTAGAATGTCACGTAAATGATACAAGTCAATATATGAAAGCAGGGTAAAAGGTTAGAAATTAACTAAGAGAATTAAAGTAATCATTTCGTTTTTCATCATTTCCAAGCAGACTTCAATATTTAATGGGAGCAAAATGAGTAGCCTCAGAGAACGCGTTGATTACGTACCTTAACCTCAAAGAAAGTTGATCTTTGGTGATTACATAGACAAAATTCTCTAAGAAGAAGTGTTCATCGTCCAATTTGTGTAGAACTTTTAGGGTCCATCAGTATTATCCTAGAACACCAGTTTCCCCAGTTAAACATAGACTTTGTATAATGAATGCTTGAAGGATTGATTAGTCATCTTTGTAAACTTGACAAAGGATTAAAAATTGATAATGTCTCTCATCAGAGGTTGTGAAGGTTAATCCACCATCTAGATTACCCTGTCTCAGTGCCTTCCCAAGATTTTAAGGGAAAGCATCAACCCCAAACCGTTTGGGTGGAGCTAACTATGGGAGACATCTAAAAATTGCAGCACTACCATCTCAAACTAGTTTAAGGGAAACTTAATTACTACCTTAGTAAATAAAATTTCATACATGTACAGAAAGCATGACCCTGACATATGGTAGATTTGATTACTAATAGCATTATTTATTATTGCCAAATCCTCTTTGTGTCTCAAGGAAGCGTGAACAGGAATCTCGTTCAGCTCCACACTGTTATGTTCTTTGTAGTAGCGAAAGGGTATTGACATTGGTTTCCAATGAACCCATAAATATTGATCCTTGGATTTTTTAATAATCCAATCTATATGGTCCATTATTACACTTATGTTCATAAGGTCGGCCATTGTCTATTTGCTTACAGCTTTAGACTGATAGGATCCTTCAGAGGTCATTGGTTGGACTACATGATGCAATAACGGGACACATTGGTTGAAAAGGATGTTGTTAGAATGACAGTGAGAAAAACTTGAGTTCATATCCCGGGAGAGGGATAAGGACAATATCAATGATGTAGGGTTTAACCCACTAGTGGAATCAGATGAAGATGTGGAGTCAGATAAAGATATAGAGTCAGATGAAGCTATCAGGGTATCAATGTTTTGGTATAGGGCCTCACCTAAAAGGCGCCTTATCCTGGAAACGAAGGCATCTCAAAGGACGAAGGCTTTGATAAGGCCGTTATTAAATTTCTTGTATCCATACTTATGAACCTATGTATATCCATTTGTCACATTTGTAGTTTGCATTGGGAATTCATAAACAGTCATGATGATGGCTCAAAAGTATTTCAACTGACTTGTTACTCGTGTGGTCGTTCCTTATATCCTAGATTTTGAAGAAAAATGATTTTAAAAAACACAAAGTTAAAAAGCCAAGATAGAGAGGATACTTAGGCGAATGATGTTAACAGTTTGCTTTATACGAGTTAGAGAAATCAGTATGCACAGGCAATATCGGAGCAACAATAGTTTTTGGGAAGCAAAATGAAAAATGATATGAATGAGCCTTAATTTTATAGAAAAAGCTTAAAGGGTAAAGAGACGCAAGACGTTACAGTGCAATGATTACGTCTACCACAGGCGTTGTTTCACTTCCAAACAGCTACATCACAAAAATCGAAACAAAACAACCATTCACAACTTAACAGGCATATTGTCAGACTTCTCACTCCATAAAAAGATCTCATCTCAGTTCATATTTTTTAAGCAAATAGGTTCTCAAAGAGAACTACTATGACAACAAACATTAGCTCAGTTAAGTAATCCCCAAGTCACTTCAAAAAGCTAAGAGGCAACTGATCTAGGCTTGATGCTGGCCTAGACCTTGGGATCATACTGGTATATGGCGTAAGCACATCCGATATGACTTGGAACCAAAAAACTGGTATTGAGCTCCTCTACGCGAGGAAGTCCCGTACAAGGCCCCTTACACTAGGATCCAACTAATTTGGTATTGGCAGAGGTCATCGGACAATTGTGGGCATACCGGCCAAAAAACCTACAAAGGGTGTCAAAAATGTATGCACTTGTGTCAGTTTTCCTTGTACTTTATGAAAAAGGTACTGACACAGACCACGAAACACTCAACCACCACCCAACTCTATAAATACATCACATTTACTATTGTTAAGGTATGTTCACCAACCTATCGCTTGAACTTCGTATATTATTTACCCGACATTGACTTGAGCGTTAGAGTCTTACAAGTGACACCCTATTTCATCCCATAACATAAAATAATGGTAATTGCTGGACAGGAAACATCCAAATCTTGAGATCTCCATTAGACTCAGATATATAATACTGGATTTTTACTTTACTAATGTAATTAAGGATGACAAAATAATCCCTACCCATGGGTACCTGTAAATATACTTGAAATGGGTACTTGTAAATTCTCTAAACGGGTGGGTACGTGTATTGTACTACCCATCTTGCGGGTACCCATATACGTATTTATACTTATTTTATATTAAATATATTCAAATGTAAAGATATTTTATTATTTTATAATGAGATAAAAAATTAATATTGTTCAACGATAATATTTTTAATGCCTAAAATTGTAATTATATTATACAATATTAATTTATATAATATTATAAGGAAATAATATTATATTTAGTATATGTCGTTTATTATTATTGGTTTTTAAGTATTATAAATAAATAAATATATTGGGTACCCATTCTCTTACCTACAAATACCTATACTTGCTCTTATATCTATGGATACCGGTACATATATCATACTACCTACATTTGACACTTGACTCTAGGTGTACTATGGGGGAACTTAAGATATTGGAATCCATACCAAACATTGTCCCCCTATATCTAAAGGTGTCCAATCTCAATATTGCCCATTCGAACCTGAGAAATTCAAATTAAAAGGAAGGCATGGGTCAGTTTACAACGGGTCTTGAGTTAAAATGGGTCAATTTAAAGGTTTGTGTTGGCTAGAAACGGGCGGGCTCGGTAAAAAAATATGAGACCTGATTATAATCAAACCCGTTCGTATATAAAATTTAAAGGTTTAATGTTTTTATTTTACTTGGGTTTAACTTATATGACCCAAATCAAATATAAGTCATTAAAAATCTATGGTTTTTCATTAAAAGGCTTTTGCTTTTGCCTAACTTGGTAATATTCAAACTTATCAAAATGTTAAAAAATTAACCTATTGAGGAATTGGATTTTTAGGATAAAAACATTACGCTTGAAAAAAATGATTGTTTGCTAAAATTATTTTATAGAAAAAAATTTTTTGGAAAAAAATAAAAATCAAACTTTTCTAAGAAACTCAACCAAAAAACTCGACTGAAAAATTTGAGAACTACCATTAATCGAACCCGAGCAAATCGACCATTGTATTGTGTGAAAATAGGTTATTATATATGTTTCAAGGATAATAAAGAGTGGAATAAAAACTAACCGAATTCGACTGAACTCGTCCAATGGACAACCCTACCTATATCAGACATAACATATATATTTAAATTAATTAGTAAAAATAAAAAGTAATAAAATAATAATTTATTGACTTACCATCATAATTTATAAAATCTTAACTTATAGATTATAATCTGATTTCTTCACATTATAATCAGATCATGATCCACACAAGCAGATTACATAATAATAATAATAATAATAATAATAATAATAATAATAATAATAATAATAATAATAATAAAAGTTACCAAAAATAATAATAAAAATAAAAATCCAAACACACACGAGACGTGTCGGAGAATTGTGCTTTGTTTTTTTTTTTTTAATAAAAGAGAATTGTGTTTTGAAAGAATAAAACGAGTCGCTATAATAAGGAGCGTTTTGGTTTCGGTAGTGAAAATATTTTTTCCCATTTGCAACGGCTACTTCCACTTGAGCTTCTTCTTTCTCTCTTCTTTTTATCTCTCTTCTTTCTCTCTCATCCAAATCACTGTAACACTCTCCTTCGTATTGCTCTCTCAATCTTCGCTCTGCGAATTCGCATCCAAACCCAACTCTGCTTCCATGGTTTCCACACAGTTCGATCGCGCATGCTCCAATGCGCCTCCCAAGGTTCGGGTCGTCGCCAAGATCCGTGGTTCTTTGCCTCCCGATGCTAATTCCGAAGCCGCTGCTTCGAAGCCGGCGGAATGGGTTTCAGTTAACCGCGAAAGCTCTGAGTCTGTCTCCATCTCCTTCGGCGACCAATCTTCTAGGTACTGTAGTTGGGTTTCCGAGTTTCGTTGTTTCAGCTTCAAAAAGTTTGAATTTGGAATGGAAAACAATTAACTAATTAACTAATTAACTAATCATTGAAATTTTATTTTTTTAGGGTTTGTGGTTTTTGAATTGTGAAGATTAGAATTTTCGTGAAACGTAACTGATTAGTATTTGGAATGTTGAAATTTAAGCAATCTTTAGTCTTGGTTTTATTTTTTGTTTTTCTTTTAATTTTGGAAATTGTTATTTGATGATTTTGTTGTGGAGTAGATTTGATAAAAGGGGTTAATTCACTTATTTGAGTTAATGTTTGTTGTTGTGTAGTCGGTATCTTGTGGACTATTGCTATAAGGAACATGAAGATAATGAAATGATGTACTCAAAGGAGGTGAAACCTCTTATTTCAGCGGCTTTCGAAGGTCAATACAGCACTGTTGTTGCACTTGGTGCTAGAGGCAGTGGCAAGACCTGGGTAATTCAGGTTTGACTCATTCTCTATGCACCTGCTAGTTTTCGTGTCTTGGGGATGGTTATGGACAATCTTGAAATAGTTGATTTATCTGGACTTATGTTTTTGTGCTGATAATAATTCCTTTGCTGTTTTAGGGCTCTGCTGAGAAGCCGGGTTTGGCAGTGCTTGCTATTGCCGAGTTTCTTTCGGTGGCTGAGAAAAATGGGAAATCAATAGCTGTTTCTTTCTATGAGGTTGATCATCACGATCATGCCATTGATTTATTGAACCCAGGACAACCACCGATTTTGGTTTTGGAGGATCGTGGAAGAATTCAGTTTAAAGGACTTACTCAGGTAGAATTCGGAATATAGAAAATGGGGGTTTCAAGGTGGATCATAGAGCATGAGTAATTTGCGTGTTCTGTTACATTTCTGTTTGCAGGTTCCTGTGAAATCAGTTGCTGAGTTTCAGAACTTGTACTTCACTGCAAGTTCTGTACAGAAAGGAGCTCCCAAAAAAGGCAGCTATGAACATGTTCGAAGAAGCCACTTGGGATTAGTTGTGCATGTCTTTTCACGGAATAGAAGTGTGGAGAGTCTTGTGAGCAAAATGAATTTTGTTGATTTGGCAGGTTATAATCTTAGCTCAAATGAAATGCGTAATAAGCTTTTCTTTCTGCCTAGTGTTGACATATTTAAAATTTGACTGACAATGTTATACTTTTATTATCAGGTTATGAAGATGCTAGAAAGAAAAATGGCGAGGGCTCTGGCCTTGCCGAGATTAACAAAATTAACAAGTCAATTTATGCCTTGCTGAATGTTTGTCATGCTTTAAGTGCAAATGAAAGTCGTGTTCCCTACCGGGAAAGCAAACTTACGCGCATGCTGCAGGATTCCTTGAGGGGGAATAGTAGAATTTTGTTGGTTTCCTGCATGGTGATTATGACTGGTTTTGAGTTCATTTTTTTTAATCTAGACTGTCAGTAATTTAACTTTGATTTTGGTCATTTTCTATTTTGTATTGCGAATTTAGAACCCAACATTTTGCCAAGACACTATTTATATGGTGAGCTTAGCATCACGGTCATGTCATTGGATTCATCTGGCAACCTTCGATTCTGCTAAGAAATGTGGAAGTTCAGCACGACAGATGGTGAATTCTAATAAGAACCAGATACCCAAAAGTGTTTCAGGAACAGGAAAGAAATTACATGGTTCTAAATTACTTGAAAACAAAACTGCTGTTGCTATGCAGTCTGCCATAAAAGGAAGGTTTGTACTGAGTTTCTGTACATATTTTATTAGGTTAAATTTTAAAGCAGTTATTTTTATCAATTTGCGGATATTGATATACTTTTTTGTTTTGATTAAAGGAAATTGTTTGATGAGGCCGGCCATTCTGCTGCTAAAGCTAAGAAGGTATTGGATTTCTTCTTTTCTAATATTTTAATATTATTTTGTCTATGTTTTAAAGATGTTGAAAGTCCCACATTAACTAGAGATAAGGCTAATCAATAATGGGCTCGTTGGTTTAAACTTATTTTAAGAGATAAGTACTTTTTTAATTAAAAAAAGCACTTATTTTAAATTTTTGATGTGTTTGTTTAAAGTTTTAAAAATAAGCAGAAGCTGAAAAATAAGCAGGTTTCTGCTTATTATTTTAAGAAACAACTCTGATTTGCTTATTAGAAAAGTACTTATAAAGAAAGTGCTTTTTGAAAAAACACTTAAAAATAAGCTTAAACAAACGGGCCCAATATATAAAATGGGAGTAATCCTCCTCCTATGACTAACTTTTAGGATTGCGTTATGCTTAATATCCAAATTTTAAGAGAAGACATTAAAAAGAACAACTCTTCCTGTTTGGCTGAAAGTAGAGGAGTTGGCAAGAAAAAATGTAGCCAAGCCTGGCTGGCTCAATTTGGACTAAAATTCAAATATTATTTTTGGCTATCTATCTTTATATATATCTGTATCTCTATATGTATTTGCATGTCCTTGTTTGATGGGTTCAACCATTGAAAAGGTGAAATTGGAGTATCATTTCTTATTGATGAGTTAGGATGTTAGGTGTAGTAAAAAGTAATATGACAGTAGGGAGTAGGGACTATGTGAAGTGTCATTAATGGATAAAATTATTTTTGATGCAGGAAATTTCCATTGCCCGTGTTACTCAAGCATCAGAGCCTTTGTTGGTATGGCATCTTTTATGTTTTATTTTCTTCTGTTATTGACAAACATTAGAATTCTCAATGCATCAGTTGGTATGTAACACAGGACAAGTCATTATCAGAAGCTGGAAATAATATCAAACTCAACTCTGGAGTGGAAAAGGTTATACATAAGAAATCATTTACCTTAAATCCCCATATGAAGAAAACCTTGACCCAAAATATGTTGTCAATTTTGTTCTTGTGGCATCTTATACTCATTGGAGGTTGACAAATCTTTTATGCAGGATAATTCATTCCCAGATGCTAGTCGTAAAGTGAAACTCAATCTGATGGATGAAAATGTAATGACTTGATTTGTAAAATTTAAATATATTCATAACCTTTTCAGCCAAGAACATTTACTAATTTGATACCTGACATCTTTTCGTTCAAGACTGATAGATGATGTTCTATGCAGGATGACTCATCTTTGAATACTAGCAGTAAAGTGGAATTAAATCCCTTAGCAGACAAGGTAATATTATTCAGGAACTTTTTGTTAAGAACATTTGTTAAGTTCATACCTGGCATTTTTCAGTCAAGAAACTGATAAATATGCTGTGTGCAGGATGACTCATCATTGAATGCTAGCAGGGAAGTGGAACTCAATCCCCTGGCTGTACAGGTAATTTTATTCATGCTTCCACCAGGTCCATCTTCCTTTTCTCTCTTCTATTAGACATTTTTAAAACCTATCAAAACCTTGGTGCTAAAACATTGACATGGTTGCTCTTGGAATATTTTATTTGGCTTGCATACAGATGACAGTTAATAATGTTGTGCTTGTATGTTTATATGTAGGGCATTTCTGCGGATAGAGAAGATCACCAGGGGAAAGATACCCTTTATGCCAATAATTACTCTGAAGGATTGTCAATTATAGTTCAAGAAGATTGTGAGTGAATGGCATTTAAAAGATAAATTGATTGACTAAACATATGAAGCATATCTTGATACATTGACGTTTATTTTGCTATTACAGACCATAACATGAACAAGGAGAACAACAATTCAAGTGCAAATGTAGATGGTTCACCATCCATTAGTGCTCAGCTGCGTGAACTTTCAAACAGTCTTAAATTGCTATATTCGTCAACTCCATCATGCATGCAGATACCAGAGAAGGAGCCCGTTCCACTTGATATTCAGATGTCTGCTGAAAGCATGGAACCAAAAACTCCTACAATTAAACAAAATATGAGTGCTGATAATAGATGGGATATAATGAATGCCAAAAGTCCCTGGGAAGCATTCAGCATGCGCGGTTCTGGAATGAAGGTTTGATTTATTCTTGGAGTTGTCAATGACTGTATAATGCTTTCAATGTTTTTAACTCAAGTTTCTTTTGATTGTAGGATTCTCTTGTTCAAGAATACCTTAGGTTTTTAAACACAGCTGACAAGTAAGCAAACACTTTATGTAATACATAATTTTAAATGATTATACTTTTTCTTATACATGACTTGCTCATTGGCTATTAAGTATATATATATATATATATATATATATATATATATATATATATATATATATATATATACATATTAAGGTTGTGTTTGGATGAAGAATTTTTAGAATTCTAGAAAACTGTGAAATTGACAATGTGTTTGAGTGATAAGAAATGATTTTAAGATTATGATAAACATTTTATATAATGCGTAATTTTATATGATTATACTTTTTCTTATACACGACTTGCTCATTGGCTATTAAGTGTGTGTGTGTATATATATATATAAAATATCAAAGTTGTGTTTGAATGAAGAATTTTTAGAATTCTGGAAAACTGTGAAATTGCCAATGTATTTTGAGTGGTAAGGAATGGAATGATTACGATAAAATTCTAACTTCACAATTTTTAATACAAGTTAAAAGAATTTTAAGTAACATATTGAAAGAGAATTTTCAAATTCCTTCATCTTATATTATAGTATAATCATTACTTTCATATTGACTTTTTTATAATCACTCTCCATTATTAATTTAACAATTCTAGAAATTTAAAATTCTCCATCCAAACACACTCTAAAAGTAATTGGATTTAAATTCTCTCCCAAAGAACTTACCGAATTTAAAAGTAAACAATCAAGATGATAGGATTCCAGTTGTCATAAAAAAAAAGAATTTCACACCTTATCTGAGAATCTCACTGGTTTGCTTTTTGTTCTTTTTCTAATTTATATCATGAATGCCAACAGGGAAGAATTAAAGAAATTGAAGGTAGGAAATATTTCACCTTTCAATTTATGATGATGATCCCCCCGCCCCCGCCCCCGCCCCCGCCCCCAATCTTGCATGATAACTGATTGAACTGATTCTTATTTTAGGGAATTGGGGAGAAGAGAGCAACCTTCATACTTGAGCTTCGAGATGAATCTCCGGAACCTTTCAAGAGTGTATGTCCTTAAAAGATTTCTTAATAATAAAATTTGACACTACTTTGTTATATGCTAATAATTATTTTATAAGTTAGATGTGTTTATATAATCTCTGACAATTTTGAAACTGTGAATCAATTTTTCATTCACAGTTAGATGATTTAAAGGAAATTGGACTCTCAGCAAAGCAGGTATCATTCTCCTCATAGTATTATTGTCATATTCTTAGTTTTCTTGTTTGTTTGATTATCCATAGATTAACAATGCAAAACAATTCAATAGCTATTGACTACATGTAACTATGATTTTATTTTATATTACACAGATTAAAGGAATGATGAAGAAGGAAGTTGGGGAGCTTTT
Organism: Clitoria ternatea; assembly: GCA_037962975.1. NCBI lineage: Eukaryota > Viridiplantae > Streptophyta > Magnoliopsida > Fabales > Fabaceae > Clitoria > Clitoria ternatea. Next base: position 10,156,361 of record CM075675.1, read on the forward strand.
CAGTTAGGAACCAAAGGCATTGCTGAATTTGTGTAAGTGTCTGGAATAGCTTGCAGTTTATGAGACCTCTGGATGTGTCTGTACCTGAACTTGATTTATATTGGCAACCTGAAGTTGCCCTTTACTTGTGTATTATCGACATGTGTACTGGTGTAACTTGAAGTTGCCCATTACTGTGTATTATCGTCATGTGTATTGGTAACTTAAAAGTTGCCCTTTACTTGTGTATTATTGGCAACCTCTGGATGTATGTTTCTTTGTTATATTTTTTTTATGAGAAGTTTATATTTTACATTGGAGTGTAGAAAATGATTGGTCAAAAATAAGAAGTAATATAATATATATTTGAAAGTATGGAATCAACTTCTTGCAATCTTATTTGTAAATCAATGGAATTTCCAAGCTTAATTTTTTCTTACCTTAACACTTTTTGTGTCAAAAACAGTGAAATTATTTGTATGCAAGTTGTCCAATGAAATTTAACCGAGTAACTATTGAATATTATATTTTTCCTTCTAAGTTGAGAAATTACGCTTGTTCGGATTAATTTATTTTGAAAAATAGTTGTTTTTGTTACAAATTTTCAAGAGGATATAAATAATTAATATTTTGTCACTTATTGTTCTATACTAATTTTGTCATTTTTGTTTTTATAAGAAAATCAAGTGAATATTATTTAATCATTCGTTTAACTTGCCAATGTTATTATTTTGGACTAAATACATAGATTGATTTTATTTTTTTTTATCTTTGACTGTCTGTTAACTAACAGCCGTTGGTTTTAAAATTTGAAAAAAATAGTCCCGTCCCGGTCTTGAACACAAAATCTAAGGAATGATATACTAGATGCTTAACCATTAAAATATTAAACACAAGGTTTTTTTATAAATCCAAGACATGTTACAGGTTTTTATTTTAATGTTACTTTAACTACGATATTTAATATAAGATATATTTTTGAATAATATACTTAAATAAATATATTAATTATCTATTTTAATAAATATATTTAAATATTATATTTATATTAAATATATTTTTAATAATATATTTTTAATAAATATATTTTAATGATATTAAATATACTTTTTAATAATGTGTTTTAATAAATATATTTTAATAATATTCGTAACATCCTCATTTTTTATTAATAAGGATATGTTCGGATATTTTAGGGAATCAAGTTGATTATTTAAGAGGCATTAAATAAAGTTTTAGGGCATGACCATTAAATCAAAGAATCGATTAAGTTAATTTTATTTTCCATTTTCTCTCTCTTTTTACCACACTCATTAGCTCACTATACTTTCTTTCTTTAAAATTCTAACTCTATTTTTTCTTAACCCTTATGGTACCACACTACCTCTCCTATTTTTATCTCTCTCTCTCTCTCTCTCTATATATATATATATATATATATATTTATCGCCACCAACACGCCACTTCTTCCTCTTGAATCCCTCGCATGCATAGTCGGCCGTGTCGCGAAGCTCGGAGGTTCATCGAGGGTTAACTGAACGTTCGATCGAAAGCCAGAGCGAGGGTTCTTGATCACCGATCAGTGCGGAATCAACATCAGTAAGTTAAAATCTCCCTCTTTCCCTTGCATGTATGATCATCACATGCATGATAACCTTTGCATGCATGATCATTTCTTCCCTTTTAATGCATGAGTGAAATTGTGATTTTGTGGATTTTGATCAGCTTGCATGAGGAATTTTTTATATGTTCTTGGGAAAATCATCAACACTAAAGTTATTTCTATTTCTTGCCTCTTTCCAAGGAGCTATAGAACACCTGAATCTGATATCTAGAACGCAAGTTATGCTCCTAAAATTGAGCACCACCTTGGCTGGAAACTAGTTACGGGCAATGACCTTATTTTGAAATCTGGGGTTGTTTGGCTTAGAATTGGCTTTTGGTGTTTTCATAAAAGTTGTAGTAAATTTCGTTAAGAAAAATTAGAGACCAAGATCACTGAAATCAAACATCTGTAGCTTGAGTTGTGATTAAAATACTAAAGTATATGTATGTTACTCTTTTCGATTGCATGCATGTTTTTCTTTTGCGTTGCATGTAATATTTTTGACGTTCCCCTTTCGCTTCTTTAGCTTGCCCGCATACGATAGAAAAGGCGTCAGTAGGATTTTGAACCTCCGGGGTAGTTTCGACACTGCGTCGACGAGAGTCGTAATCCTCAGATATTGACGTTCGGAGTTGAGTCGGAAGTAGACACTTTATTTTGGAAAGCTGAATAACACCCTAAGGTATGCGTTGACATATGAGGGGGTCTACCACTCGAGTAACGAGTAGGGATTTTATTTCCAGGTTAGGTTTTTATAATTAAAAAGTTCACTTTAAATATCGACGCTCAAAAATATTAATTTTTATAAAATAGAAATATAATTCTTATTGTGATATGAAGTATTTCTCCATTAAATATGTTGCTTGATATATGTTGTTGAAAATGGTCATGATGGTGTTGATGATATTCTGGAAATGAAATGTTGTGAAATAATATTTATGAAGTGAAAGTTTAGAACTTGGTATGGTTAATGATTAATTGGTATTTTTTATTGGAATGTTGTTGGCTATGCCCCGTGGTGGCATTAAGTATATGTTGAAATATGTTGTGATTACTATGTGTGTTGTTGGAAATTTATTGATCAATGACAATATTATATTATAAGTTTTTAATTCATTAAATGTCATCGAATATAGTGCTGGATATTGTGGTTAATAACGATCTATGATGGTATTGAGGATATTGTGAAAATTGGATTTTTTTATTATGTAATAATGTTTATAAAGTAAAGCCTAGTGCTCGATGTTGTTGATGATTATTGATATCGTTTATATTGAAACGTTATTGGATACGCCCTGAGGTGGCATTAAGGATTTATTGAAGTCTAAGATGCTGGTTGTGTTGTTGAATGTGTATTGTTGTGTAGTTTTTGTGGATGGTTAAGTGTTAATGATATGTATTGTTGAAATTGACCTTGTGGGCATTATGCATATATTGATAATTATGTTATCTATAGTATTGGTGGCTCTATGAGCTTAATTTAGATTTTCGTGGTAATGTGGGTTGGTGAGTAATGAGGTCAGTGGAGCTAGGCTATAATGTCAGAATGGTTGTGTATGCGCCATGATTCGCATCCATGCATTTTTGCATTATCATGACATCATATGTATTATAAAGTACTTTGATTCGCTTAACACTTAAATTTACTATTTGTTATACATTTCTCAAGGTATCACTGATTGTAGCACTACGATTTGTTTTTGTTAACCAAGTGGCCTCAATACTCAAGAGAGGCTGAATTGAGTGTTTAAAACTTTTCCTTGGAATGCCTTTGAAATTGGTTCTTATTTCATAATTAATACAATGTAACAGAAATGATAGCAGTTAAGCAAATATCAGACTTTAATCAATATAATAAATAGTGACAATATTTAGCTTTGATAATTTAGACAGGTTGTTGGTTTATGCAATTTATCAAAGTGTTGGTATGCATAAATTAATTTCAACAAGAAGCAAGGTAAATTCAACTTAAACAATTTACCAGATAATTTATATGCACAAATGTAAAGAGTTTAAGGAAGAGAAAATTACAAACTGATGTACGAGTTCCACCACTCCGGTGTACGTCTCGCCTTCAAGCAAACCACTTGAAGGATTCCACTATTGAGAGTTTGAGATACAAGCTTTGAGCAATTGTAGCTTCCTAGTGTCCCACACTCAAAGAACTCAATTCTCACAAGCAAAGGGTAACCCACCCAATCTCACAATCTCTCAATAACCAAGGTTGAACCTCAACCTAAAACTCTTAGATTTTTAGTAATGGGTGTTTACAAGAATAAACTCTCAATAGAGTGGGTATATAAATTGAAAGCTCTCATAACATACTAAGTCTCGAATAGAGAGGATATGCAAATCTAAGAACAAAAGTTTCACAAATAAAACTGTACAAAGAAGAGAACTCAGAAAGCAGAAGGAATTGCTTGAATTGAATGCAACTGTTGGTATATCCTCCTGCTTCAATTTCTTCTCTATTTATAGGCCTTCGAAAGGGTCGTAGCCGTTGGATAAGTGCTTCTGTAGGTTGGACACCACTTGTATAATGCGTTATGGGATACAATTTCTTATTTGAAATCCTGTTTAAAGGTGTCTCCTATTTACATAAATCGATTCCTAAAAGGCATGAATTAATTCATTGCATTTTGTACCTTCAAATTTGTCAAATTCACAACGTGTGAATCGATTCCTATAGTTCATGAATCGATTCACAAGGCTTGTTTTATGTAATTTTTGAAGTCCAGCACGCATAAATCGATTCCCAGTGCAATGAATTGATTCCTAGGCTTCTGTTTCTCAATTATGTGAAGTTCCAGCACCATGAATCGATTCCTACTTATTGTGAATCGATTTCCACGCAATTGTTTTGATGTTTTTGGACTTCCAGTGACATGAATTGGTTCATATACTTTCTTGATTCGATTGCTAACTCTGTAAGTCAATTTCCATGACTTGTTGGTGTATTTATTTCTTGATTATTCTTCATGAATTATTCCTTTGATCCTTATGCTTTTATTTCTTGATTTTTCTTAAATCCTTAATCAAATACTTGTCATTATCAAAACCTGTTACAATATGCAAATACAGTTGTATGGTTACCAAGATGTCTGTCGAGTTATAGTACTTAATTGTTGTGTGGATTATCCATTTTGGCACTTAAATTTTCCATGACACTCAGATTTGTCATTGATGAAGTCGGATCCGCATTGCATGTTTTTATGCATTTGAAAATATTTGATTTTGAAAGTCCATAGCATTCGATCACTTACATCAAGAGAGTAATGAGATATGTATATGTATAGGTATTGGAAGAATTGAAAGTATTTGGTGACGTTTGGGGTATTGATATATATATATATATATATATATATATATATATATATATATATACTTGGTGATATTTGAAGTTAAAATGATGATTGCTAAATTTTTACATGGTGATGTTTAATGTTGAAGTGGTGATGGATATATATATATAGGATAAAATACCTTTTTAGCCCTCTTAAAGTTTAGGGTTTAGAAAAAGCCCTTTTAAAAAAACCCTATGATTTTTGCCCTTATAAAGTTTTAGGGTTTTTTAATTTAAGGAAAACGTTAGCTTTGGATGTTAACTGATGAGGTGGCTAATGTATGTGCCACCTTATTAGTAATACATGTTAGAAATATTATTAATCAATTATACGTACGTCCAGATGGTTGTTGACGTGTGAAGTTGTAATCTTCCCTAAATTAAGAAACCCTAATGAACAAGGGTGGGAGCACATTAATCCCAGTCGTCTTCAACCTCTGGACCAGAACGTAAAAACACATGGCAATATCAAATGTCTCAACTGGGTGTTCCTCATCCATGGAGATTGAACACGTTTGATATAAGTGTGGGGAGCACCCTATACTTCTTGTTTCAAAAACAAAGAAGAACAATGGAAGTTCCTTTTGGAGGTATCTATTTTTCTTGGTAAGTAGGAGAATGCAATTATTTTCATTAAGGATTTTTGTAGCTGAGTTTTTTTTATGGTTTGTATTTTCTTATCTCAGAGCAATAAAGGTTGTGGGTTTTCAAGTGGGCTTGTACTGCTTCTACTGCTCAGGTTGAAGGAATTGAGGGTATGGGTTATACTTACAAGTGAGATCTAGAGAAAATACGTGAGGAATTTTATATGAAGAATGCAAAAATGAAATCTAAGTTGGTGGCTAAAAATAGCAAATCTTTAATGTTAATGACAGTTATAATTATTTCATGGGCCATTACATTGATGATAATGATGTTACATGTAGCAACCAAGCATTGAGGATTGGGTTTTAGGGTTAAAACCCGTGCTTTGGTTTTTTTTGTAAGAACTCTGTATTTAGTGGGGTTTAGAAAAAAAAACTCTATAATATCAAGGGTTTAGGGTTTAACCCTTGTTTCATGTAGGGTTTATGGTTTAGCCCCTTTTGGATGTAGGGTTTGTTATGCTGTGTTGGTCTATAATCAACAAGTATTCTAATAGAATGATTTGGTTTATTCATTATATGTTTATTCTATTTTCAATGAAGTCAAATTGGAACACTATGCACACAATAACCCAATGCAAATTGGAACTCAATGCACACAATAACCTAATAAAACTACAACTCAACAAGCATTCAATAAGTTTGTGAAAGACCTATTAAATTAAGGTTAAGATGTTATATATACAGATAATTGAAGGATATATTGGTCAGGTTCTAAACTAATACATTAGGTTGAAATTCTGCAAAATGAAAAGCTAAGAGTAAATTCAATTGTTGACATTTTGCTAGGTGCCTGGGAAGTCATAGCATTTAGTTGTAGTCTTTGGCACAGCCTCAGATCCCCTTCCCCTTCCTCTTGCTCCTCCTTTTCCTCTTTGCCTTCCTCTAGGTTTGCCCCTCATTAACGTTGTTATGGCATCAAGTGCATTAGACTGACTATCATATATGCATCAGGTTAACCCCCATGATTGTTTGTATCAACATGTGCAGGATCATCAGGTTGACGACCACCAACACTAATATCAGTATCAACAAATGCATGTATATTTTGAAAAAAAAATGGAACATGTTATATTGCAGGTGTAGGTGCAAGTTATATAGTCAAAGTGTATTTTGAAAAAAGCAAATGGTGGAACATGTTATATAGTCAGAGTGTACTATTGGCTTTGGACATGTTCTGTTATGACCAGTACCATCACAACTTATGCAATGGTACTGGCTTGTAAATCTTGGGCGTTTGGAAGGGTTGTCTTCTTCATAAGGGTCTCTCCTTCTAAGTTTTTTTGGTCTTCCAAGGCCCCTCTTGTATTGAGAAGTGTGCAGTCGTAGGTGGAGTAGATATAACACTATTTTCACCAATAAAGAAAGCTTTGATTCAGGGAATCTCTGAATGCGTGAGATAGAGGTGAAACTTAGTTGCTTTTCAGACTAGATTAAAATCCACCTTATTTAGTCAATCTTTCTTTCAAGATTCTTTTCTTTAAGCTTCGATGAAGATGACTTATGACCGTTGATGCTTCATATATTAGACTGCTCTTAAAGGTTTGAAGGGAGATAACAGGGTCTGATGTTTTTGTATTTTTTGAAGCTTGAAATTGTCTTATTCCAGTCTGGTCTGGTAAGTTATTTTGATGCAAGAGAATTTAATTTGAAGTGAATTACCAAACTTTTGATTCTTCCTTTGTCTTGGATTGAAGAGTTCATGTTATAATTAATCTTCCAGACTTTTGATTGCATGAGCTTTGACAGGGCCCGCAAGCGCACAGGTTATGTCGCGTAATATAAAAGATTATCGTTCTCCACAGGGACTATGTTCAAAGTACCAGCATATTGAAATTTAATTATCCACATAATTAATTTTTAAGATTTTTATAAAATAAAGCATAAATTAAAGTTGCACAGAATATAAAAATAAAATTTACTTGACACTAAAAAAAATTAGAGTTGAGAGTATCTTGGGATTTTGGGGGATTAAGATTCTATTTTATATTTAATGAATTTTAACTTTTCATAAATAAGAATCGAATTAAGTTTTCCAAGGCGAATTTTCCAAAAGCTAATTAATATGTTCCTCTCGGAATCCTATTAATGTACCTAACCTATGGAAAGCGCTGCTTAATCCTCAGAAAGGCCCATTATCGTTTTATGAAAATCCCTTTTATTTCCTCAAAAGAATTTTGATTACTTTCACGGTTTTACCGAGGTCACAAAAAGCATCTCAAAAATCTTAGGTTTAGTTCAAAGCTTTCTGGTAAAAATAAATCTCTTGATTCTATTTATTACCTAAACTTACTAATATACCCGTAAGTATACAGTTTTATCATTTAGGTTCTTGTTAGGAATTACTAAAAGCATTAAGCATAATTGAACTAAATGGAAAACATAAATTTATTTAATTCCAAGTCAAAATAACATTAAAATAAAATATTATCATACCCCCTTTATCCCAAGATAATTAATTTAGCTACTCATGAAATAATTTAAATTCATGTAAATAATGGAAAAATAAAACATACAAGACATGGTAAAAATAAAGACTTACGGGTTTCTCCAAAAGCTCAGAATAATTTACCACTGTATTTCCTTGTTGCAATAATTTCTCCACCAATTACAAATTTAAATTCTCACTTTTACAGCCCTCACACTCTTACAAAATAAAAGAAGGAAAAGAAAATAAAAAGAAAGAGAAGAAAAACGAACAGAGAAAGAAAAAATGGAAAAGAAGAAAACTAAAGAGAAAACGAAGAAAGGAAATCTGATGTGGTTGATGGAAGTGATTTTAGACTTGGAAGAAGTTATTTTTCGCTGATGGGTTGCTCTCCTTTTTATAGGCGAATGGATGAATGAATCCAGCTTGGAAAACGCGTTGCCAGTTGGTGCAATTTTCTTCTTCTCAGCCGCCCCACCGTCACAGCTTGGAGGCAACCTGGATGATGTCAAGTAGGAGAAAACTTTCGGTGCATGTGACTTCCAACTGTGCCAACTTGTTTCCAATTTGCATATTTTAATATATCCAATAATTCGGTGCTTGGATTTTAGTGAAGATTGGTGCAGAATGATGAAATTCAGAGTGGAAAAATGTTATTTTCCCACAAATCCGGGTGAAAGCTTGCTGGACGGTGTAGGGAGTGAACTGGACAGCGTGGAGAGGAGTTGCTGGGCGGTATTGGTTTGTATGTGGCAGGTATGGTGATATGAGGGACGGTGGAGTTGCTGGACGATGTGGTGGATGGAGCCGGTGTTTCTGGGCGGTGTTGAGAGGAGTCTGGGCGGTGTTGGTTTAAGAGTCTGGGCGGAGTTGATTAGGGAGAAGTCTGGGCGGTGTTCTGGATTGAGGACGGAGTTTGTGGAGTAGGTCGGTTTTCTCTTGTTTTTGACCCTTTATTTCCTTAATTCCTGCAAAATAACATACCCAAGTAGAATAGAGTGGAAAGAGAGCAAAAATCGCAATAAATAAAGGAAATACAGTGGACAATGACTAAAATCCTAAGCAAACTAGATCTTATTTATTATATTAAAAAGCACTTATCAAGCTTTCTATACGTAGGCTTCCCTTTTCTTTTGTAGTTTAGGTCTTTTCCTGAAACACTTAAATACCAATATCAAGTGAAAACAAATGTCTTCATTTAAGTTAGAATTTTTAATGTTAGTTATCAACAAATCTCATGAGTTATGGTTAAAATAATTTGACATTTTCTAGACTTTTCCTCAACAATAATAATAATCTAAGTGAGCAAGGATAAAAATTCAATTATAATTTTCTCACTGAGAAAGGGCTACATTTTTCTCTTTGGCAAAAAATTACATTTATAGTGAAAAATGTTACCGGATATGGAAATAAAATATATCAAGTTACCTAAAATAAGTCATGATTTGAAAAAGTCCAACATTGAATGGTTGGGTTGAACCAATATTAGTAGTGGTTCAAACTATCCTGGTCAATGGTTCAAACCACTCCTCTTGGTTGGTTCGAACCATTTAGCCTTTTTTGAGTCCTGATGCTTAGTTCATTAATTTATCTTTTAAGTTAGCTAATTAAAGTGCAAGATTAATTAATTACGAGTTAGACAACTTAGTATATTCACTTAAACTATTACTTAACCTCTACACAAATCTAAAGGAAGTCTTCAAGCCTTCAACGACTTTATTTTTTGAATAAGATCAAATACTTTTGAACTCTTTAGGTTTGTTCATTTCAAATAAGCTTGATCCTTTTTGCTACCATCAACCTTCTAGAGTTAAACTTTACTGAAAACTTTAACTCTCTTGATACATTATTCACTCTAGGAAGTTAGTCTATCCATTATAACTTGTTTGAAGTCATCAAAACAGACATCATTTGAAGCTTTGTTTGTCATCATCAAAACCTATTTCAACACAACATTCACAATCTGAAACATACACACCTACTTTTTGTTAGGAAATCCCTAAACATGAGCAGCGGAAAAAAAAGGATTCCATAGGATTTGCAAAGTTCCGTGTTTCAAAGCACAAAACAAACACAAAAAAATTCATTTTAGATTACCTCTTGAAGAACACCGAAGCAGTCGTAGCCTCGTCCTTTAGGAGTCCACACGAGCACTCCCACCAGAATCGCAACACTTGCCAACTGCTGGTTTGACGGCGTATAGCTCTTGCAACTTTTGCGAATTTGTGTCTCACTTGAGTGAATGGCCTATGAGCATTTTATGCTCTATTTATAGGCTTAGGTTTAACCTAATTTGTTCTCTCTAAAGAGTGGGCTCCTTACTCATTCTAAATGAGTTAGGCCCAATAGCTTTATTTTAGTCCAATTAAAATAAAACAAAACATTTTCTGATGGGCTTACTCTATGTGTGTGACCCTATAGGTAAAATACCCGGTCATATTAATAATAAATTATTTTATTATTAATATAAAATAAGAGCGACATCTAGCAATGCATCATTATGTCTGAATATTATTTAATATCAATATAACCTATAAGTGATAATTATTTAATATGTTTGTTCCTTTTGTCACGATATCCTAATTGGGCCCAAGGCATGGTCGCGTCATCCTTGTACGGCCCAATTTATTTTACTTGATACCGGAGTAGACTGGATCCGAATAAATATTTAATATTTATTCTTTCTAGCATGGCCATGCGTTTTCTTAGTCTTACTCCATCAAGTGGCCTATAGATATCACTCTCGTCACATAGGAGAGACAAATCCCATCTACATCCCTCACATCCCTCTGCATAATTTGTTCATTGCCTAATCACAACCTTTATAGTCCTCTTGTTACAGAAGATGTTTAATTGTATTAAAACAATAAACTCCTCATGTAGGAATCGTAGTGACTTCAGGTCGAAGGACTACATATACCATATCACATTGAGAATCGTTTATGACAATCATGTAACGATCCATGCAACGTTCTCATGGTGGGTCTGTCCAGTACATCATTACTCTTAATGTGTACCTGTGTGAAGACTTGATATCATCTATATCTATGATCTGTGAGATCAGGTCATCAGTACACTCACACACTAGTCTCAATGTATTTACATGTCCCCATGTAAATACTTGACTAGGGATATTTTAGGAATAACTTTTATATGACCTATTACTCCAAGGATAAATACGTTTTAAAACAATTTTAAACTGAAATATTTATTTTATTGATAAGCAGAAAAATGATACAAATGAAAAAGCATAAAAACTCATAATGCATACACCAACACTTTTTTCTATTCCTTATATTTTTCCATTCTATGCATGAAGTTCCCTTTATTCTCTCCTTTTCTTTTTTCCTCCAAAACCCTATAGCTTCCCAGCCATACACTTCTCATATAAAGTCTGAATATAAAAAATATCTAAAATTAAAGTTGTTTCATTCAATATAGAAGGAGATATGGGAAAAAGGCTGAAGCTGCCCTGAGACACTTCTCCTTTTCCATTACAAGCTCTTAATGACCCTTTTATGGTCTGATTTTGAAAACGTGTCCAAAACATAAGTTGTTCCTATTATTTTTTCCTTCTCAACAAGCTAAAGATCATAACTATACATTCAATGTAGGTTAAGAAATCACCAAAATATCATAGGTCCTCCAAATCACTCTTGCCTAACTTCTCCTTTGTAGATCTGTAACTTGCAAGCCTTTAATGCCTCATTTATTAAAATCCGTAAAAGTGTAGTGTCTAAGACAAAAGTCGTTCATCTCTACATTACCTTTCTAGTTCGACATTGATCTTCTTTTTCCATTTAGAATCAAGGAAGGTATGGTATAAATAGTAAACTTGCTCTAAAATGTTCTCTCTCATCTTTCCCTCCCTAGATCCATGACTTTTAAGCCCTGCATGTGTTGTTTGGGTTTGAATTTGTGAACATATAAAGTTTAAAATTGTTCCTTATCTTCTTATCTTTCCAACAAAATAAAGATCATAAAATCTCATTCGGTATTAAGTGAAATATGACTCAAACACCAAAACTTCTCCAAAATACTCATTCCTTATAATGACTTACAAGTATTACTTTGTTTGGCTTGTTCATGTTAGGAATCTCTTTAAATTCAAAACATAAAGGTTCTTCCTCTTCCACTTAGCTTTCTAAAGAACTAACAACCACCAACTTTCATTAAGGAATGAGTGAGATCTACCCCAAACACAAAAAATGTTCCATGATTTCTAGTCTTCCCACTGTCTCTAAAATATGTCCCTTTCTAGTCTAGCTTTGTTCCATGTATCAAAAACCTTAAAACATAAAAGTTTTTTCCCACGTGTCTCTTTTTTCCAAAAAGCTGAAGTCCATAAAAAAAACAATTGAGAAAGAAGAAGGGAAAAACCTTTGACTTTCTTTTTCACTCATTTTCACCTAGGATCTCTCCAATCTATGAACACAAAAGTTCTTCCTTTTTATGTCTTTTTTTCATAGAGTCTTGGTTCATCAAATTCTAATGAGCCATTTGGGAGACATGCCCCAATAATTAAGAAGTGCTCACATTATTCCTCTTTAAACTCATGGTCTTCATTAAGGTATAATGAGTTTCTCTAACCTTTAAGAATTCATGCATGACACTAGAGAGTGTAAACCTCCCTAGGATTTTCACTATAGAAGCTTTCTTTTTAAAAGTTTGGACTTTTCTTAAGAATTTTTGGCAAAGATATGACCTTTAATTTTAAAACCCTAACTTTCCTCATGAGATGAAAGATGCCAAATAGTCCTTTAGAAAAGTTTCAAGCTTGTCATATTTTGCGCTAAAAATGCCATTTTGTGGCTTTTACTTTGATAATGTCATATACTTGTCTTTACATGATATATCATGATGATTTGATTGAATACAGATGGCACCTTTGCATATGTTTACTCCAACCTCTTAAGATAGTTTGGTCTTACCATGTTTTTAAATAGCTTTTGATGATATGAAAATGTTTGTGATCTTGATGAATACTAATCAAATATACCTTAATCTAATTATTAAACTTACAAAGTTGGTATTTTTCCTTGATGTGTAATTCAGCCAAGGTACTTGTAGGCCTTAGAGAGTTTTTGAAATTTGTTTGATGGTAGGAATATGTTTCTTATGAATGTCATGATTCCATATACATATTTATCTTGCGAATTGACAAAGTATGTTAACTTTGGAGGTTGAATATTGCTTAACATGTATTATGATGAATGAATTGTTTGAAAATAAATTGTTCCTCCTTTAGTTGGTTTAGTGCATGATTCAGCTATATATGATGAGTAAAATATGAAAGAAAATGTGTTCTTGTGTTTGGTTAAAAGCTTCACATAAACTTGTATGAAAGAAGCAAGATTTTATTAAATAGAGAAATGAAAACCCTAATGTTGTGGGTAATACATGGCTAGATCATGAGAAAAGGAAGGAATGGACTTAGTTTCATTGTTCTTAAGTGAATATTAAGTGTTAAGAGGACTAACATGTAATTTCTAAAAAAATTTGCAAAATAGGATGAGTTGCCATTAAATAAAACTCCTTAAGGGACTAAGTTGTAAAATAAAGGAATAACTATTGGTCTAATCCATGAGGCTGTTAGTTGAAGAATTTAGGCCTTGGAAAATTGAAGATTTGCCTAAGAACAAGTTAGGCACAATAAGGCCCAATATAACAAAACAAGTTGGCCTTGTAAGGCCCAGAACTATTAATGATAGAATTTTAGGTCCAATAGGCTTAGACCGAATTATTTTTTTTAGGTGAAGCTTAGACCGAATGTGAAAAATGATCATGAAACACTTATAAGGAACTGGACTTAACTCAAGAGCCAATAAGTATTAGGCATAAGCACAATCCATTAGGCTCTAACTCATAATCATGTCATGAAGGATTAAATCTAACTTAATGATTGATACATAATTAAGGAAGTTTAATATATTAAATTAGCAAGTGATTAAGAAGGGGTTAGTTGATTAAGGTTTAATGAGGGAGGATTAGTTGATTAATTAATGATTAATTATAGGTGATTAATTAATTAAGACTTGATAAGGGAAGATTAGTAGCTTAATTAAAGATGGTTGATTGGTTGATTAAGAAGTGACTAGTGAACTAATTAAGTAACTAGCTCTTAATTACAAATGATTAAGTAGTAATTAGAAAATGATTAAGGTTTTAATCAAAGTAATTAAAAGCCTCAACCAATCGTTAAGACCAATCATAACACTTACACAAAGAAAACCCTCAACACTTAGATCCAAGAAGGAACTAACCTCCTTCACAATAAATCAGTACCTAGTGAGGATAATGAACTAGAATCCCCAAAGTTTTGAACATAGAAAGTATGAAGGGTAACTCTAACAAGTACCTGTTCCCTATGTCTCGAAATACTAAAGCGAATAATAAAGAACACAAAAGTCTATAAATTGGTTGACATGCATCATATGCATTGAGATATAGAAAGGAAGCAATTGTACAAGGCATATTATGGTACACATCGTTCTGCTTCTGAAGTCTGAGCCTTGGGATTGTGTTGGGTTCAGAGCAACTTAATGGACAAGTGATGCACCCTTGTGTCGAGTACCCGTTGAAAGCCTGACAAATTCAACTAAGACGAACATAACCATGGTCATGGATGAGCCAATCCTAAAAATTGTGATGATCAATTGAGAACTTCATAGATGAATGATAGGGCCAAGGGCTCTGATGCTTTAGTAAGGATTATGACCGCTTCCTAGATTGATTGATTAATGATGAGAAATGATGAATGGGCCCATGTGCATCATGACATTAAAAAGATTAACCGCAAAATAGAAACATGTATTGCATACATTATTCTCTATGGACGCTATCTTGAATTGATTGATGGGTGGTGATTGGTTAAACATGTTTGATATGATTGCTTGATATGCGATACATTTGGATGGGGACCTTGTAGCTTTAGTGTTATGTAGTTCCCATTTGGTTGAGGTGATAAACTCACCCCCTACATTTTTGCCTGTGTGTGTATTCTCCCCGTGGTGCAGTAGAATAAAGTTCTGGAAGCACGATATATCCACAATATCAGTAGCTAGAGACGATCTACAAGAGGACATAAGCGGCACGGGTGGATAGTTAGGGTGTAAGTATAAGAGGTCTGCAACCACAGACGTGTGCGTCGCAAGAGTTGATCGACTAGTGGAGTAGAACGTAGTGCCCCTTTTATCTTTCTAGACATTGATCCTATAATTGTAAGTGACTGTATAAGTTACCTATGGAACATCAAAGCTTAGGTTATATATGTAATGTACTTCAAGTTCTGAACTCGAATAATTTTATTTACGGCTGCTTCATTTTAATTTCACATTTTCAAGCAAAAACATCACACATATGCACGCTCGTTGTATGAGATGGGACTGAGAGTTATATATATATATATCACTATATATGAATTCCCATCTTGTATAATTGAAGGTGTCACATGTAGCATCATGTGTTTTTAATGTCCTAAACTTTTTACTTTTCATGCATTAATGGTCATTCTACTTTTCTGTCAAATTAGCAATTTAAAGTGAGACATCTCTAATATGTGAGTGTGTTATAACTATTTTTTTAATTAGTATACTATTAAACACTATTTGCTTGATTAGTAAGTTTTAATCGTATCCTAATTTACATGAGTCAGTCTTGATCCAAACATTACTTACTGATATATCCAAATTAAGGCTAAGATACCCTCTTAACACCTCGAATTGCACATGACGAATATCTCAACTGGACATCCTAACCTAGCAGACTGAGTTCAATGCACGTGAGACCGCATTCACAACAAAGGCCACCCTCAGCCAAGTGGACCAGACATTGGTCTCTTGGTCCATGTTATCAATAACCTCTGCAACACAATTGACACAGTCATCGTGATCTTTTTCATGTCTTAAGGTATATTTTTCTGAACCTTCATTGTACATTGATTATTGCTCTTATTCTTTACTAACTTGAGTGTCTTGCAAGGGAATCTCTCATCTCGTAGCTTTGTAGGACGTCGGCTTAGACTTGAGACCTTAAGACTAGTGTACCTGAAGGACTTATGATATACCACTCTTTCTATATCTAACATCAGAAAAAATCAAGTCTTAATGTCATGCATTTTAATTGTGATGCATTACTAAATGACTGGCGTAAGTCATGGGTCATATGTGTATGTTGTATCCTTTTCCGAAATGGGAATTTGTTAATGATTAGGTTAAATAGCATTTATTGGAAAGGTGAATTGCAAACTTCCTTTCTTGGAAAGTTGGCCACCATAATTTTAATGTTGTATGATGGTTATTATTTTGTATTAATTCATGAGGTTTCACCCTACATTCTGCCATGATGAAATCAAGTGTGTTATTATATCTAGAACTTATTGGTTTAAATTTTTTTTTTTTTATAGTTGTAACCATTGAACTTGATATAAATTTTACACGTGTTTTTGTTTATTTTTCCAACTTAGTAAGGTTTAGCTAATCACTGCATGTGACTTCATTATGATGAATTGCATGAACTCCTTCTTTTATTGTTATGTCATTAGTACTTATATCTTCAAAGGTTATTGAATTAAGATTTTTGTTGTCATTTTTTGTACTTTTTTATTTCGCGTAAATTGAATAACTTTTTGTTACATGGTTCACAAATATGGTAAATAATGTATTCACACTTGGCATAATATCAATAACCTTTTTATCTCATATTCCTTACAATTGGCCACATTATATTTTTCTTCCTAGACATTCTAACAAACCAAACTCTTGTTACAATGATTGTATTTCAATTATACTTTGACATGCCACCCTAGTCTAGGTTGACAAGGCTATAAAGCACGGAGACTAAGCCCTAATAGATAAACACTAAGAACCCTACTAACAATTTTCTCATCTTCCAAATCAAATTTGTTTGTAAAAAGTCATAATTAATATTCATGACACCCAAATCATTGTTTTCAATGTTATTAATCATTTGACTCAATGTATTAGGTCATCTGGCTCTTAATTGAACTCGTGTATTATTGGGTTAAATTTTTTTAATTATATGCATATATGAAAAGTAGAAATTAAAAAAAGTTTAAAATATATGAAATCGGTCTTTTTTTTTTTATCAATCCATATGGTAAAATTTATTTATAATAATTGACCTTTACTATTTTGATAAGTATGTAACTATTTTTTTTTTCTCTTAATGTCTTCTCTAAGCAATGACTAGACAAACATTGAGGGAGAACTCTAGTTCAACAACAAAAGAGCAACATTGTTAAGAAGCAGCACAAGGCATCAAATGCCCAACATGACAATCTTTGGTTTTACTTCCTTCAATAATTGTTTCAATTCGATTTAATTATATGTTATGTTTAATTAATTTTCTTCCTATTCACTGTTGGTTTTCAATCAATTTAATAGCATTGCTCCAAAATTCTTACATATACCCTTCCAAATTGAATCTAACTTGTCATCTATGTATAGAAATTAAATATTTCTTCTGAACATTTTTATAATCAATGCATCTATATGCATGGTTGGTAAGTTTCTTTCAAGACTCATTCTTCTATATGCAATTTTTCTCATATTTAATCTTGATTACTAATAATGAATTCTTAGTGCTTAAGACTTTATCTCTATCAAAGAATTTATAGTTTGAACATTTTATTCTCTTATGTAATGGTTTGGAAGAATAACTTCGTAGTTATTTAGTTTTTAAAAATATTTTTATTTCACATTTAACTATAAAATTGTTAAACTATTTTTATCTTATTTTCAGTTTTCAAAAGCAAGTTTAATATTTCTTCAGTTTCATATATAAGGCAAAGCTAATTGAATTATAAAGACCCGTAAATATAGTTAAGTGTATTGGTTTTTAAAAAAATAATGTGACATTAAATGTTATTGATAATTAAGAGTATGTTTAATGTTATGTATAATATGTAGACAAATTAATAAGGGTAAATATGAAAAAGATAATAAATGCTTTATGAAAAATGTAACTCTTTAAACGACCATTTTTTAAAAATCATATAATAGATGATTGAGATTAAAAGTTTTTAAAAGTCACATGATAACTTAAAAGGTCATATGACTTCTTTAAAAACTCACATGATTAATCTTAACCACCCATGTATGGTTGTACGGCCCAGATTTGTCTTTCTTACTCTTATATAAGAGGACCTTTCTCATACAATACACTATATATATATATATATATATATATATATATATATATATATGATGTATCATATGAGAAAGAGTCTCTTATGTGAGAATAAGAGAAATGAATCTGCGCCGTATAACCATAAAATGAATGGTTGATATTAATCATGTGAGTTTTTAAAGAAGTCATATGACCTTTTAAATGATCATGTAACTTTAAAAAATTTTAATCTCAATCATCCACTATATGGTTATACAACACACATTCACTCATCTCACTCTCACATAAAAGAACTTTTCTCATAAAATACATCCCCTTACATTATATATTGAGTCAATGAACTTTACAACAAATAAATGAATTTCCTATCTAGATTATGTACAAAGTTGGGCTCAATAACTTTATAACTTTTATATCAAGTTCAATGTGAACCTAAGTTAGAAAATTCAACGTTATTTAATTGTATAGACTAAATAATTTCTTATGCATTTCAAAATACCTCAGGTCAAAATATCAATACCACTATTTATCAGCATTTTATTTCATTATATTTTTTAACCATAAAAATCTTTAAATTCAAGTTTAAGCAATATAAATATTCTACTCATGCATAACACGCAAAAATGTATGTTATCAAATGTACCCTGTGTGTGCAATCACACGTGGGTCATATACATTGCTAGTTTTATAAATAAACTAATTATTAGCGTAACTCTAATCTATTTTTTACATGAAATGTTTTATAACAATTTCCAAATAAACAATTATCTTAAAAATATATACATTTTGTCATTTTATTAAGACTAAGGTTTAAGAAATCAAAATTTATAGGTTGATAATACAATGTAAATAAAATGGGTAAAAATATTTTTTATTAGAAAATACTTCTTTTGATCTCTCGCGTGTGTATGTATAGGGGATGTATCTTATGAGGGATGTTCTCGTATGTGTGAGTGAGAAGAGTGAATCCGGGCCACATAATCATACAATGGATGACTGAGATTAAAAGTTTTTAAAAGTCACATGACTACTTAAAAGGTCACATGACTTTTTTAAAAACTCACATGATTAATCTCAATCATCCATTATATGGTTGTATGACGTAAATTCACTTCTTTCACTCTCACATAAGAGACTCTTTCATATGATACATCCTTTATAATATGACAAAATATGTTTAATAATAAGTAATAGAAAGATTTCATAATACAAAGTTTATTTAAAATCAGACAGTGAAACTAAAGATGACATGTTTTCTGTGTTGGTAAGGATATTCTTAGTGTTACACAATAAAAGTTGAAATGAAACCGACTAAAGAAATGTCTAATATAATCAATCATGATAATTCAATAAGTAATTTAAAAAATGGAACCGAGTTCTTAGGCTGCTTTTAGTTCATAAGTTTTCTTAGAAAAATAAAAAATTATTCTTAAAAAATAAAAAAATAAAAAAGTTGTTTATTTATAAAATATTTTAAAATTTTTTATAGAAAAATAGAAAACCTGATTTTCTATTTTTTAAGAAAATTAGAAAATTCTTCTAAAAGGTGAATATGCATGTCGTAGTAATTATTAAATATGGCTCATGCATTTCTGTAGCACTTCGTGGTGTCAAGAGATATTCCCAAGACATCACATACTTTGGCGCAAATAAGATAAGGAGCGGAGGAAAGTTTGAAGGATTTTCGTAAGAGATTTTATAAGGAAGCTATATCGGTACCAGGATTGACGGAGGAAATACAAATACACATTGCGGTGGAGGCCTTACAACCGCAGTCACCCTTTGCATTGTCTTTAGCAAAGGGACCACCCCGTACGTTTGAAGAGTTCAAAAGCAAAGCAGCAAAGTATGTTGGAAGAGAAATGCATTTGATAGCAGTTAAACAAAAGAGTACGGCCCAGGAAGAAATTCAGAAGACGGAGAGGAAGATGTTGAAACAAGAAAGGAAGGGTCTTGTTAGAGAGATGTTCCCAAGGACTAGAGAAAAGAGGAATGTGAATGCCATTCAGTACACCCCATTAGCAGTACGGCCTAGCCAAATTCTGAGGGAAGTAGGTTTAAGAGGAATGATGGTGTATGGAGTGAAGAAACATTTACCTATGAAGAGAACTGGGAACACCAGTAAGTATTGTGAGATTCATGAGCAGACCAGACATAGTACTGATAAATGTCGACAGCTGAAGGAAGCTATTGAGTCGCTGATAAGAGAAGGAAAGTTGAAGCAGTACTTGTTTAGGTAAAGAGCAAATCCAGAGTCTGAAAGAGCAGCACTAAGGAGAAAGGAGATCAGCCCGGTTGAGGAAGAAGAGGCCCGAAGTTCAAAGAAGCCTATGTTAGGCAAGGGAAAAACGATGGTAGACAACATTGATGAGGATGATGAGTCATGGATGAAGCCTCCACCAAGTTCGGGCAAAAGGGATTTTATGACCGTTGTGATTTTACGACCGTTGTGCAGATGCGTTCGATATGCCATGCATGGTGGGTTAGGTGAAGCATTTAATATGCGTCGCCTAAAAAAACCATCCTTTCACGTGGATTGCTGACGTGGCGAATCATGAATGGTTGCTTTACTTCACGCGTTGTCTGATGACGTCACTCTGGTGCAAAACGACGCTTACTTTTGGGCCATGTCGCTTTGACTTCCATCTCGTCCATGAGCCGTGATGCTTAAACTTCGGCCCATGGGATTTCAAAGTCTATATAAGGAATAACCTTTACTTTCTTTTACTTTGCATTTTTCCTCCCCGAAACTCTGCCCATTCGTAATCTGTCTTTGTTCTTACCTCGTCCTGGCCCGTACTAGAAAAACAATTCACACCATACACACAGGTAGCTTCTCAACCTCTTCTTTTATTTATGATGTCTGCTTTTTTAACTAACCACGACCAAGATCGGGACAACTCTTGTGAAATTATTTTAAATCCTTCAACCTTTTGGCCACCCGGTGTAACGCCCCGGCCACTTTTCAGGAATGAACGACTCGCCCTACAGACTAACACGAGACCTTTATAGTGTGCTTTGTCCTCAATCACACACTTCTCGAGAACTTCCTAGGAGGTCACCCATCCCAGAATTACTCCAAGTTAAGCACGCTTAACTTTGGAGTCCTTATGTGATAGGCCACTGAAAAGGCTAATGCATTTGTTGGTATAGGTAGTACTAATTCATTTCTTTAAGCTATCCTCAACTGTATAGTCTCATACCTATACAGCCTTTGGATCCCTCTTATTCTGGTATGTATTCGGTTCGTTCAAGTGTCCTTTCCACTGGAAGCCTACCTGGAGCCGCTCCTTGTCCGTGCCTACGCACCGGCGATTCACTCCCCGCCCTCAACAGTGCCCGAGATGTCACATTCCCCGCTGGAAGCCTGCTAGGAGCCACTCCTTGTTCGTGCCCGTATACCAGCGATCACTCCTCACCCTCAACAGCGCCAGGATGTCACATGCCCACCAGCTTCCGCCTGGTTCATCCCCGAACCATACCGTACTAAAAGAGGCTAGGCTCGGATACCACTGTAACGCCCCAGCCACTTTTCAGGAATGAACGACTCGCCCTACAGACCAACACGAGACCTTTCTAGTGTACTTTGTCCTCAATCACACACTTCCCGAGAACTTCCCAGGAGGTCACCCATCCCAGAATCACTCCAAGTTAAGCACGCTTAACTTTGGAATCCTTATGTGATAGGCCACCGAGAAGGCTAATGTATTTGTTGGTATAGGTAGTACTAATTCATTTCTTTAAGCTATTCTCGACTGTATAGTCTCATACCTATACAGTCTTTGGATCCCTCTCATTCTGGTATTATTTGGTTCGTTCATGTGTCCCTTCCACTGGAAGCCTGCCAAGAGTCGCTCCTTGTCTGTGCCTATGCACCGGCGATCACTCCCCGTCCTCAACAGTGCCCGGGATGTCACATTCCCCGCTGGAAGCCTGCCAGGAGCCGCTCCTTGTCCATGCTCATGCACCGACGATCACTCCCCGCCCTCAACAGCGCCAGGATGTCACACATATAACGTCCCAATTTTTAAAATAGTTTTCTAAAATTCAAACAAATTTTTCGTGAATAAATTTCAGGTTTAAAACAAAATTTGAATTAATATAATAACGCAGTCGGCAATACATCAACCATCTCATTCATGTTTACATATATATAATAAAAATTGGTATACACAGGAGCCGGCCAAGGCTACTACAAAACAACTATGTGCATCATATATACATAATGCTCCATGCAGGCTGAGTGACCTCATATATCATCTCTGCGTCCTATATCCACTGTAAAAAAAATAACCACAAATAGGGGGTGAGCATAAACATGTCAAATGATAGTTATTGAATCGGATTAGGTGTCCAATTCATAACTACGCATAATTCATAATCATATCATACAATCTCATCATATATCATTTATTCTCATATCCTCAAGTGATCATATCATCATGTTATTCTCAATAACATAAATCAATGCATATGCATACGGATCCGACTCTAATGATGGGATTTACACAACATAATATCTCAGCTCTCAGCTGATTCGGCCGTTTTACAGGTACCAAACCGCTCGCCCATAATGTAACACCAGTCACTCTCAGTGACAGCGGTAACTCAACTCGGTGTTACGGGCCGGCCTTGAGTCCAACTCAAAGGCGTCTGTGGAATCCGAAGAAACCACCACAGGGTCTGTGCCTTATCATCAGGCCGCCCTCCCATCTGGGCCGGCATCACAGGCCCCCTGCAGTCATGTGTGCGTCTGAATGCACATGCTATGCCAAATAATAATCAATCATCATCACGTAAGCATATCATGTTTTATCAATATGCATCACATGCATTTATATATATCATGAAATCTTCATGAATATCATTCATATCATCATCATCAATCACATATCAACATCATATTTCCTACTGCATCTCATGCATAGGAATAATCATAAATTCATACATCATATATACAGTTCATATCTCATATAAATTCAATATCAATACCACTCACATATGAACGGAAAACATCATATCTCATAATATATCACACATATCACATATATTCGGGATTTCTTATTAAATACAATAATATTATCCCGAATCTGTTCATAAACCATGCATTTAAAATGTAAACGCCCCCTACCTGGAATAAAGTATTCCAGCAGCTCCTCAGGCTATATCCAATCACAGTTCAGAAGTTCCGACTGGAATTTCTAACTCTGAACCTGTCCAAAGCTTCTTCTTCCTAAAAACCAAGCTTCTACGTGAAAGAGAAGATGTGAAGATTGGTTTCCTCTTTAATTGATAATTTCCAGTAAAGATTGGAAAAGAAAAGGATTAGAGGTGATGTTTACACTCTTAAAATTTTAAGCTGATCCCACGATAGAATTTGATATATATATCGTTCATGAAAAAGAGACGTGAACGAAGTGAAAGTACTGATACGTGTATTAAAAGATAAGGAAGAAACAAGATATTTAAAGAAAAGAAGATAGGACAAAATAGAGAGGGTCCCATACTTAGAAAAATATCAGAAAAGAGAATCTGCTAGAATTTAGAAGAATAGTGACATGGAAAGCCTCAATAATTAAAGTAATTATCAATTCTGACTCGGTTTTGGTATTTTGGGCATATCCCTCTTTCCGAGAAAAATTCATCAGAGCCTCTTCCGATCAGAATTACTTCACTTGGAGGAAATTAGCTCGGAACTATTTTTACATGAAACATTGTCATAGCTTTCCTTCCTCGGAAATGATCCACTCAGAAAGGTCTCACCTGGAAACACCTCATTCAGAAATGTCTCATTCGGATATATCTCTGCCCGAGTCTAAGCCTTTCTTCACTTGAAATATTTCTCTCGGAAGTACATCACTCGGAAGTCTTACAACCGAAAAGATCACTCGGAATCAAAGTTCAATCCTCTCTCGGAAATCTTTCCACTTGGGAATATCACTCGGAGTCGAAAATAATCTCAAAGACGAAACCGAGCACAAGCTCTCGGCAACTCTGAATATGAACCCGAGCACAGACTCTAGGCAATGTTTAAGACACCCGAGCACGAATTGAATGAATTCACCACTTGGATATTTACTTCCCTCGGAAACTATTCACTCAGAAACATACTCATTCAGAGTTAAAGTCTTTCTCTGTCCAGAAGTACTTCCCCTGAAAAAGTCTCACTCGATATATCTCAATCGGTGCCATACCACTCGGAAGTCGGAAATATCTCACTTGACGCTATTCCACTTGGAAACGTCTCACTCGGTCACTATTCAAAAATATCTCAGCCCGAGAAGTACTCATTCGAAATCAAAGCTTCTCTTCATTCGGAGGTACTTCTCTCGGAAATGATCCATTCGGAAACGTTTCACTCGGAGACGTTTCACTCGGATTTGCCTTACTCAAAAGTGTCTTATTCGGACACAGAGTTTTTCTTAACTCAAAAATGATTCTCTCAATCATGTTTCACTCGGAAACATGTTAACCTTTCTTCACTCAGAATCATATCCATTTTTCACTCGGAAGGTCTTGTCTCAGACATAATTCACTCAGAAATTCACTCAGAAATTCTCCACTGATCCTTAATGAATTATTTTTCTAAAATTCTCAATTTTAGGATGTTACAACACCCGGGGTCCCTCGTCAAGAACTTCGGCTCACACAAATGGACATTCGCAGTTGGATGACTCCAGTCAACTGGGGTAATCCAAATCCCCAAGAGCTGGAGTCTTCTACTTCTGGAGTTCAGGAGCCTCAATCACCCTTACCTCTCTTATCTCCGGGCAGGGGTGAGGATTCCAGCGTAGTGCATTACTACGCTGATGATATTGACTTCTACTCCACTGTACCATTTTTAGAACACGTCGTAACCATTGACGTTGCCGATTCATCTGTACTAAGGAATGACCCTGATGACACCTTTACGATAGCTGATAAAGCGAATCGGTTGGCCCGAAAAGTCGAAGACCCATACTTCTAGATTTCACAAGACGTTCTGGTCGTCTACAGCCGCCTTGCCAAGCCTACGGACAACGTGGAGCTTGAAATTGAGTACCACCGGCGTGCTAGGAAGTATGCCAACTCCTTTGCCCTTTTTTCTCCTACACTCGTAGAGCGGATCTACCACATTCCAAGAGACCGCTTCTTATTTTTCCATGACTGCACAATAACAAAGGTGGGAGTCCGGTTCCCCTTAAATAAATTTGAAATTAGGGTATTGCGTTTTCTAGACATCACCCCCAGTCAACTCTATCCCAATGGTTGGGCATTGATCCTTGCCTTAGAGGTCCTTGGCAAGCATTTAGGTTTCACCTCAACCGTCACCATTTTCTTTCGGTTTGCCCGCGTAATGCGCCAAGGTGGTACCAGTATGGGATTTGTAAACTTGAGGTGCCAGAGCGACATCGTCAACTTCGAGGCATTCGCTGAGTCGTGTAAGATAGCAGGGGCATCTTTCAAGAATTCTTTTCTGAAACTCTTCGTTAAGGGGATGGACCCCCTCTTTTTGAAGGACGAGCAAGGTCAGTTCAAGATCCACACCGGCTGGACTCATAAACATTTTCTTCTGGAGAGCACGGCTTATGTTGTTGAGGATTCTTCCCTCTCCGAATCTTCCAAGGTCGTGGTCAGCGCCCTTCATAATCTTTCCCGAGGTGCTCCCCTCAAATGCCACTCTCTCCTTAGCACTACGTAGACACGAAATGATTACCTTACTCATTTGGGTATTTACCCTCTCTTTCCCTTTTCTTTTACTGATTTCTCATACTTCAATTTTATTGACTACTTGTCTTCTTTTCAAGAAACATAAGTGCTGATGCTTTGGAGAACCTCTGACAGCTTATGGAGGGTTCAGTGGCCGATAGGGATGGAAATGGGTCAGGCCGTCCGTCGGGGGCCTATGGCCTGGCTCGTTTAAAGCCTACATAGGCCAGGCTTATTGGGCTAGAAGGCCAGACCTAGGCTTTTAAAAGGGCCTTTTTAACTAAACAAGTCAAGCCATAGGCTTTCTAAAAAGCCTTTGAAGCCCAACAGACCGGCCTATTTAATTAGATTAATTGTTAATTATTATATATATAATATATTTATAACATATAATAATATATATATATATATATTACATATGTATATTTATATAATATAAATTAATATTACAAGTTTACAATTAAAGAAAATTAGGAGGGAATGAAACACAAATATTTTTAGGTTGGTTTTGGCCTTTTAAAAAGGTCTTTTAAACAGGTTTTTAAACGGCTCAGGCCTTAAAAAAAGCCTATAATGGGCTAATAGGGGCCTTGAAAATTTGATGTAGGTCAGGCTCAGGTCTTTCAAAGCCTGGCCTGGCCCATTTCCATCCCTAGTGGCCGACGTCTCCGCTGAGAACAACGTCACCCCAAATATTATTATAAATATTTAAATGTTTTTTAAATAATTAATTAAATATGTAATATTAATATTAAATTTGAATATTAATTATTAAGTACTAAATTAATTATTATATATTAAATTAAATATTAGTAGGGAATAATTATCAACTAATTGATACTTAATTAAACAAAATAATCATCATTAATATATTGTCTCTAATCAAACAACGTTATTTAACGTTATTACTATTATTATTCTCTTATCTCAGTCTCTCTCACTCATCATTATGCATGTTTATCATTCTTCTCATTTTATATTCTCTTGTTACTCGTGTATCTTACATTTAATATCTCAACTGGTTTCTCTTCTCACTATTTTCTCATACTAAAACTAATCAGGAATAGGCCGAAGCCTTAAGCTTTGTACAAAAAGCTTTACAGGGCACCCCTAGGAGTCCCTGAGGGTCTGGGTTCCTGTGCTAAAAATCAAGGTTGTTACAGGGGCTATTTTGGCTTATACATTGAAACCTATTGAATTAGTAAATGACTTTATACTTTATTTAGTTCCTGGAAGCAAAAAAGAATATTTAAGTTCTGATGTAACATGTGTATTAGATGGAGATTCTGGAATTAGGGGAGAATGGTTTACAACTGAATTCCTAAATGATATCAAGTTTTTGGATATCCCATCCATGTATTAAAATTAAAAGTTGGGGTTCCAATCATGTTTTTAAGGAACATTGACCAATCTAATGGATTATATAATGACATTAGGTTGGAAGTTACTTGTAACATCCTATTTTTTTACTCAAATAGAAAATAGATATTAATATCTCTTTAATGAGAAAATACTTACTATTAGATAGTTGATTTGTAACTAATTAATATTTTTATAAAATTTTGGTATTTATATTTAATCATTTTTTAAAAATAAAATAAAATAATAATAAAATAAAAATATATATATTGAACAAATATTTTAAAACGACTTAATTAGTATTCACTAATTAAGAAAATTATATTAAGAATTTTTAATATCTTTATTATTCACAATTTATATTTATGTTTTTACATATTTAAGATTTAACTCTTATTAGAATTTTAAAATAAAAATTTGAAGAAATTAGAATATGATTCTTTAGAACTTTTTGATCTCTGCATTATTTATGATTTTCTGGTATTTTTTGATTTTTTTAATAAATATTTTAGAAAATAACCAAAATACCACTGCTGACATCATTGCTTACTTATTGCTTACATCATCGGTTGGTAAATACTTATATCATGAATAGTCACCGGTGGGTAAATACTTACATCACGTATAGTGACCGGTGGGTAAATACTTACATCATGAATAGTGACCCATTGGTAAATACTTACATCATGAATAGTGACCGGTGGGTAAATACTTATATCATGAATAGTGACCGGTTGGTAAATACTTAATCATGAATAGTAAAATAAATAATTAAATAATCTTAAATAGTAAATTTCTCTTCCTATAAATAGATGGCTCATTTACAACATTTCCACACCAAAATTAGAGAGAGAATCTAGAGAGATAGTGCGTAAGAAATTTATGAGGAGTAAATTCTTTTAGTAAAAAGAGGTTCTGCCGGAGGTGTAAGGTAATAACATATTTCTTCTATATTCTTTTTATGATTATCTAGATTATTCTTTTTAGCACTCGTAAACCATTAATATACTACTACTATGAATAAGTTACTACGGTAAAAATAAATTACCACTATGTTATTTTTACAATTTACTATTACTATTCACTATTTACTATTACTATTTACACTTTACCATTTACTGTTATTATTCAAAATTTATTATTTACCGTTGTTATTCAAAATTTATTAGTTACTGTTATTTACCGTTACTATTCAAAATCTACTACTTGTCTTTTCTATTTACGATTTAACATTTATTGTTATTATTTAAAATTTACTATTGACTGATACTATTCAAAAGTTATTATTTACATTTCTATTTACGATTTATCATTTACTGTTACTATTTAAAATTTACTATTTACCGTTACTATTCAAAAGTTACTATTTACCATTTCTATTTACGATTTACTGTTACTATTTAAAATTTACTATTTAACATTACTATTCATGATTTACTATTTATCATTACTATTTAAAAATTACTATTTACCATTACTATTGATAATTTACTATTACTATTACTATTATTATGCATAATTACTATTTATCATTTTTAATAGTAATCTTAATTTTCATAGTATGCCTATACTGAAATAAATTAGTATTAATATTTTTTTTAGAACTCGGAGGCACAGAGCGAATTCACTTTTGGTAGCAATTCCAGGTAAGGGGGAGTGAGATAAAAATATAATATGAAAAGACATAAGAATAATGGGAGGAGTCCCCTACTCCTTTTAAATTTAACAATATTATTATTTTAAAATAATAAATTTTAAATTAAGTATCTTGTGTAACTTACTCTGAAATACATTTACAAGGATCTGAACTTTTATAACCTATATAGACTAAACTAAACCTATGCAAGGATTGGGCTATATGGACTTGCATAGACCTATGCGAGGAATGAACTATAAGGGCTTGGAATTAAGTTTATTAAATTAAATAACTATTAAACTTTAAATTATGATATTTATGAATGATATTTATTTGATTTGATTATGATTGATAATATTGGCGATTGATGATATTTGATTGTGATTGATGATATTACAATACTTGATTGTGATTGATAATCTTGTGATATGGAGTTTGACCATATAGCAAACACGACGGGAAGCTAAAACTCAGTAAGAATATACTTATTCCTTACTCTTTACAGTATTATTTTAAAAGAAATTATTTATGATAATTTCTCAATATTTATTCAGAATTATTGTTAAGAAATTTTTCTTAATTTTCAACAAAAGTATATAATTTCTATAACTTACCTATTTCTTTCAAAATAAATTATTTAATTAAAGTTTAGAATAATTTTTAGAAAAAGAAATTGTTTTACGAAAATAATATATTCATATATGTATATCTATGAAAATATTTGATTCTCAAATGGAAATAAGATACTTCAATAATATTTCATTTTAAACTTCTGAAAATAAGAGTTTTAATTTCAAAAGTGTTTTATTATATATTTTTCAAGTATTATAATTAAAGATGGAAAAATGTTGATAATTCAAATTTGTGTCTAAAGTAAATTAATTTCCTATCAATGCTCTAAAGAAGGTTTGGGACATATATTAAGACTTTGAAACTCAAATCATAATAATATTGATTTGTGAATGATAAAGAAAACTGTACTGAGATTCTTTTGTGTGTGGCAAAACTTATTTAAGAGTTTGGAAATGTGCAGTTTATCGGGGTGGCTATGTTGTTATTTGTAGGCCCCGAAGATATAATTTATACTTGAGTTTCTAAAAGTCTTAACCAACTCAATAGCGAGTAGTTCATGCATCATGAATCATTAAAGAGAAATGAAATATGATATTGCCTGGGGACGAATTATAGAAACCGATGATACATTAGAGGAGACTTGATTGCGAGCCTTGGGATGAGAGGGTGTGAAAGGGTGCTTCAGGTGACCTGGGGTCGCTCCCTAGTGTCGGGTACTTTCACAATAAAACCTTCTCAATCTGACTAGTCTCTGCATTTATGTTATTATTATCCGGAATTATGAAACAGTGTAAACTCCTGGTTGACCCAGTGCAAATTAAAACTTTAAGGGCCCACATGCATAAATTGAATGAGATAGTAGCATAAGCATTACTTTCTATGTGGGTGGTTGTGAATGAAAATATAAGTGTTATGTATATGGAAACCCTATATTCATAATTGATTTTGTATGAGATTATGATTGATATTATTATATTAGTTTGTGAAAACCCTTATGCTTATGTCTTATCTGTAATATATTATATTTTGTTTCTCACTCCTTCTTGTTTGAATTTTTGTGTCCAAAATATATGTTATATGATATATAGCTAGAAGTCTAAGATAGAAGGATATGTAATTACAAGAGGGTAAAGTGGTCTCATCCTCAAATCAGATAGATGAAGAGATATGACAAGAGTAGAATTCAAAAACTCGATGGTTCAAGGACTAGGAAATGATTGGTCACATTTGTAGTAGAGGTATAGTTTAGTTTTACTTTGCCTTATTACAATATCAAGTTAGATAATTGTAAAAAGGTAAAAATTAAACTTTGATAAACTTTTTCATTCGGATATAATATTGTAATGATTTATCACTTATGATTTCTATAAATTATTTTGTCATTATGGACAAATATTGAAAGACAATGTTTTTTTTTACTTTCAATATTCAAAGGAAATCAGATGTATATACGTCCTTGTATACGCGAGATAAAGAGTGATAAATATGTATATCTTTCTAAAAGTTTTTTTTAAAAGCAAGAAGAATACATATATATCTCGTGTATATAAGGGGTGTTACATTACTCACTCAGGAAATAATGTTATTGGTGTTATTGTGATTACAAGGTCACACATCGAAGATAAAATCTACATTTCAAGAATGTCTATGATTCCATCTGATTCAAGATTATCGTTCAAATTTGAACGATGTCAATTTTCTATTTGTTTATGTTTTGGTATGACAATAAACAAGACTCAGGACTAATCTTTATCTCATGTTGGATTGTATCTTTTGAGACCTGTATTCACGCATGGATAATTATATGTTGCTATTTCAAGGGTGAGATAAAAAAAAAGGATTGAAGTTTTTGATTTTAACAATGTAGAAAATTAGCAACACAACAACAAATGTAGTCTTCAGAGAAGTATTTGGAAATGTTTGATTTTAACATTTTAGTTGGGTAATATATACATATATATTGACCTTCTTTTATTTATTGAATTATAGTTCCTACTTTGTTTATTACTCTATTAGTCAATACTATATTTCAAACTGCACTTTTGATTCAAATTATTTCTACTTTTCTTATGATTTGTAAAATTAAATTAATATGAATTATATAAAAAATACCAACTCAACCCGTGCAAGACATGAGTATCATTATTGGTTTTGATACAATTAGCATAACATATTTTGTATTGTCAACTGATTAAACAATATTTGTTAGAACCAAGTTTGGTTTGTAAAGGATTTCAAATTATTGATTATCATTTACTAGATCCCAAGATTTGTTAATAACACACATCAAGGCATTTAATTAAATAAAGTATGCCTACGTCTTATCTAACCTGTTCAATTAAGTGTTCCAGGATACAAACCTAAGATGCATAGATTACAAATGATAGGGGGAGTTCACCAATTAAAAGGTTTGTCTTGAGCCATGTAAGTTATTTTAGAACAAGTCTGCCTAGGATCAAAAATAGCTTGTGTATAAGCTCGCCCCAAGAAAAGTTTGATCCTAGAATATTTCTCAAGAAGAGTCTAATTCAAGTGCGCTCGTCCAGACTTTTGGACTACTGAGTATACGCATTTTGAACTTAGCACGCGTACTTGCTTCATCAATCAGACCCCATACTTTTGAAGCAACAAGAACGCTACTCCAAAACTTCCATCAAACAAAGATCAAAGTTTATTTTAAAGATGCTTTGAACCAAGTTCTTATCAAGAGAAACTGCTCTTATCATCAAAAGAGAAAAGAGGAGAAACTAGTGCAAGAACCAAAGCTTGCATGGGAAGAAACCAATGTAGTTGTTCTGCGCATTTCAAAAAAACTGATGAAGATCAGTACTTGTGTCAAAAAGCCTTCAGAAGGTCAACCCTATATGTTCTGCATGTTCTAGTTGAAAGAAAGCCGATAAAAGGTCTTTTGCTTTGAAGCTCTCAAGGAACACCATTTCAAAGCAAGCTCTGATGTTCCTCATACCAAACCTTTTGTCTTCATCTCTTCTTCAAGGTCCAATGCTCACAATGGCTAAATCCATTCAACGGGTTCATAACAGCTATCTCAAAGGCCTATATATATGAAGGGATCTGAGAATCAGATTCACGAAAGCTTCTCTTTGCTCTTTCAAGCTCTCAGTCTTAGCTTTCTTCTCTAAAGCAAAGACTTTCTTGTTGTTCTGTTTCTAGCAGACCTTAGTCTTTGTTTTGTATACTTAGTGTATCTGCTCTTTATCTTGTATCCTTTGTATACACTAAGTTATCAGAAACATAAACAAAAACACTCTTTCAAATCCTTATTTGTGTAAAAGTTTGATGTGTTATCAGCCTTAGTTTCTATTGAGAAACAATTGTTTGGCTTGAAAAGACTTTTAAAAAAATACTTGGGATTAAGTTAAGAGTGGCTTGTTGAAACAATACTTAGGATAAGCCAGAAGTGACCGAAGTCAACAGTACTTGTAGCACGGGTGGTGCTATGGTTGTAAAAGGTATTTTTACAATAGTAAAAATCCTTCAAGTCTGAAGGTACTGGACGTAACTTCTTCGTTGGAAATGAACTAGTATAAATCATTTGTGCTCAATCTCTCTATTCCTTATCTTATAAAGTTTGGTTCAAAAGTCTACCAAGTTTTTGATTAAAAAGCTTAAGTTCACACAAAAAGAACCTAAACCTTATTCAACCTCTTTTTAAGTCTGACTCTAAGCTATCCACATTTTATATATAACATCTAAAAAATATTAAAAGTTATTTTTTAATATAAATGATAATATAATGATATATATAATATAATATAATACAATACATAAGACTTACCTTATCAGTATATTCATATAAAATAAAATTCTATTGAAAAATCTTGTTAACGTAACGGAGAATTAATTAATTTTTGAATTTTTTAAAGGTCAAGTCAACTAGGCATATATTAATTACTAGAAAAATATTATTTAGTCCTGTGTCGTTATCTCAATTAATATTTGTTAACAAATATGTTATTTGTATTTTTTTTATCTCCATTAAATTCTTACAGATTTTCATATTTGTTAAATAATTATTAGTTAGGACGATAATGATGTGGTGGTCTAAACTACCTAATACTATTTTTGTTTCTTAATATAATAACTTCTTAACTAATTTTAATTTTTAAGAAAAGTAAATTAATGTAGTTAAAGTCATTTAATTTGTTTATAAGTTATGCTAGTTTTTTAAAAGTACCCTCTTACTTTTGTTGGTACTAAAAAATCTTACTCTCTTTCTATTTAATTAATACTTATTTCATTAATGACTAATAATAGTATTTTGATGAAAAAATAATTAATGTTGTTGACTTTCTAATGAGGTTCTTGTATTAAAGACAAAAAAATCTCTTAAAAGGTTCTTGTAATATGAGACGAAGATAGTAATTCTTATTAATTACACAACCCACTTACCAACATATTTTTTTTAATAATCTTTATATTCTTAATATTCATTACACACACACACACACACACACACACATATATATATATATATATATATATATATATATATATATTAACACATATATCTCATTCTCATTCTTACTCTGTGGCCTTAAACCTTTATCCTTAATTTCTTTCTTGATGTGTTACTAATTTTCCTTCTTTATAAGCACTCCCTCTTTGCGTGGTTGATGCTCGAGATTTCTCATTTTCAAGTTCCCTCTTCCTTTTACATTTTATTTGGTACGTGATCTAGTCTCACTTTATTCTACTTTCTCTCACTCACCTCTCATCTTTTTTCTTTTTTCTTTTCCAAAATAATTTTAAAATGTGTAGTGTTTCTATACTCTCTAGAAAAATAGAGCTTCAATTTATGAACTATATTTTTTAATGCTTTTTTCAAGGTAGGGATGACACTCTCATGGGTTTGGGCATGGTATTATAGGACTTATTCTCGTACTTATATTTCAAAAAATTACCTATACCTGAATCTATACCTATTAGTCAATGCCAATCCACCAAAAAAATTTAGGGTGCATTAGATGTATTAGACCTATCACACCATATAACCAGTGTGTATATATACACAAAAGCATATTAAAAGTATGGGGTGAGGTGTGCATATAACACTTGTACTCCCACCAGTTCCACTATTTTTTTTATGGGTATTCATATTCAATCTCATGCCTATTAAGTAGATTAATGCCTTGCCCATTAGCAGTAATTTTTATATATGTTTATTGAGTCTTCGTCCAATTGTCATCTTTACTTTCATTTTTTAGGTTATTAGAGTGGGGTTGTTGTTATTGTCATTTCTCCATTCTTACCTCACTTCTTTCAAATCCTTTGTTTTTTGTTTTCTGAAATGACTTTGAAATAATTAGGGTGTGTTTAGTTCACAATTTTTTTTAAGAAAAATGAAAAACTATTTTTGAAAAAGTTAGAAAAATATAAAATGTATTTGTTTACAAAATATTAAAAGAAAATTTATAGAAAATTATAGAAAACTGAAAATTGGGTTTTCTATTTTTCTAGAAAAATAGATAAGTCTTTAAAGAAGTTTTCCAAGAACACTGAGAAGTTAAAAAAAATTCAAAAATTTTTCTAGTTATTCTAAGAAATGAAAATTTTAAAAAGCAAACAAAAAACTTTTCTAAAAAAACTATGTAACTAAATGCAGCCTTAGTGTTTCTTTAGTCTAGAATGAAAAAGGAGTTTCAACTTGTGAAATACTTTTTTATGTGTTTATTGTCTTTTATTTATTTCTTTAATGTCTATGTTTTGTCATTAATGCT
Source organism: Clitoria ternatea (assembly GCA_037962975.1). NCBI lineage: Eukaryota > Viridiplantae > Streptophyta > Magnoliopsida > Fabales > Fabaceae > Clitoria > Clitoria ternatea. Next base: position 10,191,505 of record CM075675.1, read on the forward strand.
TTTTCTAGGTTGTTGATTTTTTTGTGTGTGTTTTATCTCATTTCATGTTAAATCAAACAGTTTTTATTGAAGGTCTAAAATACCTACAAGTGAAATAAACTATCGATCTATTTAGTAAAATGTTTCTAGTTTTAATTTATATCTTATAACTTATCAGTTTTTAGATATTTATGTATTTTTAACTAGTTTATTAAAATGAATTATTTAGCTTAAATTTTATTAATAACTTTAAATAATTATGTTGTAATAAAAATATTATATTCATTAATGTCTATAAATTTCATGATAGGTACCTAAAGATTTATAGTAAACTTCAATAGAAGTTTCTCTTGATGGAATAATGCATTGATCTAATTGCCACCGAACCACAAAGGACTATGGAAATTAATTCTTTTCCGTTGAAAAGCTCCAATTGCATCACAGTAATTAAAAAAAGTTTGCATACTAATAGTTATCATCCACATTTTTTTATTTTTAGAATTTATGCAAGTAGACAGACTATCTATTTAAACAAAGGAGATAAAAGTTTTCTTAAAAAATATAAGGGTAATTAAAAATAACAATTAAGATGTTAATGAGGGAACTTATAATTTTTTTAAAAAATCATAAACTACTCTAAGTAATTTTTTTTAAAATTGAGAGCTTATAATTTTTTTAAAATTATAAATTCTCTTATTGTTATATTTATTAAACATTTTTATAGCTTTCGAAAATTATAAACTTCCCAAAATAATTTAAACAACCTTTGCCAAACATACAACCTTATCTTATTTTTTTTAACAATTGACTATCTTATAGCATTATTCATACGCATTCGAACAAACCATCTAACGTTTCAAATAAAAAACTGACCATAAAACGCAGTCAATATTCATGGCTCACACTCCAGTGTTGTTAAATTTAAATTGATAATTGGCTCAATCAAGATACTGGATAACTAGTTAAACTTGCTCAATGTATCTACATATTAATCTTATAAAAGTAAAACAAAAAACAAAAAACATTGAATTAATCTTATTTACTTCTATTAATGCATATTACAGTAAAATGTGTTAAAAAAAAATCACTTTTCCAACTTTGAAAAACATGAGACTTTGGTAAGATGCATTCTTTTTCTTCAACATATATCATTATAAACATAATTATAAGGAAAGGAAGCAAAGCCTCTTGCTCTCATACTTCTTTATAAGAATAAATTCAATCTTTTCAACTTTTTTTAATCTTTTCTACTTCATATTACTTCATCGTGTAACATAAAAAAATTTCAACTAATTTTTTTAAATTAACTAATATAGTTAAAGCTATTCAATATATCAATAAATTATAGTTATTTTTCAAAAGTATCTTATAATATATATTAAGACTTAAAAATTTTATACTTTTTAATTAATCTTTATTTTATTAATAGTTAATAAGAGTATTTTAATAAAATATTAATTAATGTTGTTCACCTTTTTATAAGATTTGTACATTAATAATAACCAAATAAATTTATTAAAACGTTGTTATATTAAGGGAATAGTATATTTTGTCATTAATTTCTGTGATTTTCTTTTACTTTGATTTTATCTCTCTGTCTCGGCTTGTTCTCTCCATGGATTGTTAAAGGAACATTGAAGACAACTCTATGGTCTATAACGATAAAAAAGTGCAAGACATAAAGGTTTTCTGATGATTATTTTTTTACCTTTCAATAATTGTTTAACTTAATCCAACTGTTTGATTTGTTTTCTTCTAATTCATCAATGCTTCGCTAGTTTAATTGTAAAAACAAATTGTTAACGTGATTGGATCAATAAGGAATCATATTTTTTATTTGGCTCTCGACTATCTAGTATGAATTTAACTTCCCATAAAAAAAATGAATTTAACTTGTATTTAGCTTGCCATGCATGGCAGAAAATCAAAGTATTCCTCCTCAACAACTTCATGATAAAAGCAAATACTCATATTGATAAGCAAAGTTATTTAAATACTCAATCTTTTATATATTATTTATCTAATATTCAATATTGAACAACTTTTGTGGAATAAAATCTTACTTTTGCATCATTGATAATGGAATCTTGGTATTTAAAACTATGTTTTTTCAGTGATTTTTTTCTTTAAACCTTTTCTCTTTTTAGTGGCTTTTTGATTGAAAAACATATTTTTATTTTTAATTACTAAGTTTATTTCCTATTTTAAAAATTTTGGATAAAAAAACATCTTAATAAAATAACAAAAGAAAACATAATACTTCTTTTAGTATGTGAAAATTGAGTTTTCTTTTTACAGCTTAGAATCATGATACTTTATCACCAAATATCAAATGCGCACTACTCAAATTTTTTATCTTTAAGTTAGTTTTAATGAGTTAAAATAAATATATTATTTTTTAAACTAAAATAATAAACATATTCGAAGAAACCTTTCTTATAAAAATATTTAAATATTTGTTTTTTTGAAAAATAATTTAAATATTTTATTTTCATATCAAAATTAAATTAAATTTAAATTATATATATTTGGTATCAAGTTTGTCGGTGTAAAAAAACTTGTTAGTCAAAATAATATTTTATAAATACTTTTTAAAGTAATTAATAATTTAAAAATATGTGCTCTATTAATATATTTATATTAAATGACATTATATTTAAAAAATATTATTCCAATAAAATGAAATTTAAATAAAAATTAATCTTTAAATTTCTTTAAAAAACCAAGCCACCTAAGCATATATATTAACTACATACACGGTTCACTGAAACATTTTTTTCCATTTTTTTTCCTTTTACAATCTTAATTTCATTCCATAAAAGATGAAGCAAAATCAAAATAAAATTCATTTCATATTTTTTATATATATTTTCTCACTCTCTCGCTCTGTGTCTTTCTCTCTCTAAACCTTCTTCCCTGATCGCTTTCTCGCCGATTTCCTTCCCGCCAAACAACCTCTCCTCCATAGCCGCCGCCGCTTCTCATTCCTCCGATCTTCTTCTCCGCCTCCGACCTCTCTCTCCCTCCGCATTCCTATCTGGTACGTGATTCATTCTCACTCCACTCTCCACTCCCTTACAAATCACCTTCTTACAATTCCTTTTCTCTTTTCCAAAATGATTATCAAACATTCACTGTTTCGATACTCTTGAATGAAAGAGAAGCTTGAATTTGTCAACTATTTTTTTTTGTGGAATTTTTTTTGTTCTCTTTTATTCGTTTTCTCAATGTCGGTTTTGTGAACGATCGTCGATGCTCGCATTTGGCTCAGGTAATCGTTGTTTAATTCTTAATGTTATGGTTATTGATTTTGTCGATCAATGGAGAAGAAAAGAATCTGAGCTTCGACCGTTTCACATTTCCTTTATAATATATAATGTGTATGCAATTATATTTTCTGATGAGAAAAAGAAAAGGAAAAAAAATAGCAGAGATTACAATGCTGTGTCTATGTCGATCGGTTTTAATTAGATTCTGTGTTTAATTTTTTATAAATGGCATGTGACATTTTTGTTGATGTTGTTTTGAATATTTAAATTAAATCTATCTAATAGTGTTAGACAAAAAAGAATCTACTAATGTAGAAGTGAGTAGTAGTTGACCAGTGTGTGTGTTTTGAACACCTTATATGATTAGCTTGCTGTTGGTAAGTGAAATGGCCTTATTAATGGTGTTGTTGGTTTGCTGGGGATGTGATTGTTGGTTTAATTAAATGCATCTACTGTTGATGTTGTCAGTATTATAAATAGCGGATTGTTGGAAATACTATTGGAAAGCTAAAAATCTGCCATGTGAAATAGCTGATAGTGTCACATAGCGGTTGAAATAAACTTCTTGTGTTTAGAGTGGTGCATTACGTTAACAATGGGTGATGAAAAAGTAACGTGCAGTTGCATGCATTGTGAATGTTGATTTTTTATTTTTTATTTTTGAGAAAAAAACCCTAAAACTATTCTGTCACCTGCAATGCTCGCAAATCTGCCATGCCTGCAACCACAATTGTGGCCTGTTTTGCAGAATTTTCCAAACCCATAATGCAATAGCAGTTTAGTGCTGCTATAACCGCTCTTTTAACAACACTGGCTGTTGTTCAATTAAATTGAAGCTGTTGTTAGATGTCCGGTGCATGATTTTTCATGTCTAAATTGTTGCTATCATGGCAGCACATATAATTTATGTGTGAAGAAGGAAAAATGAGATCCACTTGATTTAATTATTTTCCTTCATTCATTCTGTGCTAGTCTGATAATAGATATTTGCTGAACTTTTTGTTGTATATTATTTAAACCTGTTTTGGTTCTTGTAAGTACAAATAAGCTTATGTTATTCAAGAATGGACATAACTATCCCTCCATCCCAACTTTAACACTTGGGCAGATGTGGTGACCATGGCCCTATGTCTCGGTACTCAGCTTAGTCTAGTCTCATTGTATCTTCTCTTTTTCTCTAGAAAGAGAAATTTATTTGGTAGTCATGGTTGATAATTGCTCATGGAACCTTTTCAGATTCTTGTAATTAGGTGAATTTCAGATTGACAGACATATAAGGGTACACGCAGTCCTGACCTGCAATGGTTTGCTGGACTGCGCTGGCAAGTGGCAATGCATGTTTTAAATTGTAATTTATAACTAAGTAATTTGTGAACCTAATCTTTTATTTTGGTAGCAATGAACTAATTGTCAGGTGCTTAGATTCACATATTTTTTGAAGGGTTTGGTATCTATAATTATTAATTAATGAATTTACAAAACTATGGTTATGTTGTGTTTTGCCTGTTGACCTGTTAATCGGTCTGACTGCATAATCTTGAGGTGTGTTCTTTTTCATATATATGGAAACTGCACAGAAATAATTCAGGGGAATCTTTCCCCTTTACAGATGAGATTTTCTCTTATTCTCTTGAGCATTACAATTTATTTTCAGAAAGCTAATTATGTACAATAAATACATTAGATATAACACTTACTTGCATACTGCACAGCCTATAAAAACTCTTAGGATATTTCTCCCGGGCCCTGATGATCCTGGCCAAAGTTGCAGCAATCTTAATTGCGGTTGCCACCAGTACTATTAAAGCAAAGCTGATGCAACTGATCAAGAAGGTATCAATTTGCACCTATGAAAAATTGATGACAGGTGTGAGGTATTGCCTAGGTATGAGACAATTTCTCTGAATTTTGAGGATCCCTACTACGTCTGCATCATTTTGGGGCAACCAGTTCTATCAATAGCATTGTAACCAAACAATTGAAGAATGCAATAGGAAAAAATAATTCATGGCTAGAAGTACCTTCAATAGTGTCCATAGGAATGCATATGCTGACTTACTTGCTGGACAGCAGAAAAAATGTTTTAACATACAATGGTAAAAAAAATAGGGCTGGAACCAAGATCCTTTGTAAAGTTGAAACGAAGCCTGAAGCTGCTGTCTCTGGTCACTGTTGGACCTATTGATGACAGTATCATCAACACAAACAAGAACAATACCACAAGCTATCTTGTGAAGGAACAGTGAAGAATCATACTAGCTCTAGGTGAAAGAAAAACCAAGAGAAAAAATTTCTCGAAAAATGCAGAAGCTTGTTTAAAACGGTAAACTGTAAAGATAACATTTCCGCTTATGCACACCAGCAGCTAGATCACTGGAAGAAGAAAATAAGTGTGGAGGTGGAGTCATAAATTTTTCTTCCTTAACTTATGTTAGAATGCATTCTTAATGTTCATTTGCTGGAGGGACCATCCTTTGAAAGCAGCAATAGATAGAATTGTTCCCACAATAATCATCTTAGCTGTTAGAGCAAACATCCCTTCATAATCCACCTCATATTCCTTCTTGTTGTCAAGGGAAACTAGCTGAGTCCTATAGTGGTCTAAGTACCACTAGTGTTAAGCTTCACAAAATACACCCACTAGGAGGCACACACTAAGGAGGTGGGTCAATGTTAGGTGGGGATAAAGGGGGCTTACATCTTGTATACACTACACCTTGTTTGAAATGCTCAACAGAACAAGAACAACACTGAAGTTAGGAAGCATGAAAAGAGTGTTAGAAGATCTTCAGGTCTTCTCATTCAATATATATAGAAACCGAACAGAAACAATTCAGGGAAAATTTTTCCCATTTATAGATGAGATTTTCTCTTATTTGCTTGAGCTGGAGAATCTTTGTTCTTTTTAGAACTAATTATGCTCAATAAATACATTGAATATGACACTTGTCTGCCACACTGCACAACACACAAAACCTATTCAAAGACAGCTGCAAGGCTTTAACAGACCTTGGCTGAAGTTAAGATAAACTTAATTAGGATTGCCCGCTTGTCCTACTTACATGATTGATAATCTAATATGAGGTGCCATGATATCAAGGACACTAGCTATTTGGTCTGATCTAGAGATGAGCTTTTAACTTCTCAACCAAGGGTCAGGTCTTTGGGAGAAAGTGGAATAGAAAACGATTGTACTACTCTTACATTTCTTTAAGTTTCAAAGGGTACATTCAGGGAGTGAATTCATGTTTTTACTCTGGTGTTGATCTATCAATTTATGGGATCATGTCTCTCTTTTTTCTTTTTAGTGAATAATCAGGGAGAAACCCAGTATCAAACAAGTGCCGTGTCTTCTCCCCCTCTTGAACCAAGTCTTGACAACTTTTACTTGTGTGTTAGAAATTTAATTTTTCAAAACGAGAACATTCACCTTCTTTCCTTGCAATATATATCACATTTAGCCTGATTTACATGTATTCCTTTATACTTTATGCAGGTAGTCTAGTAAACTTGCTTGGTAAGTTTTTGTGTGAATAGATGCCAGCTGCAAAACCGAAGGCATCTGGCACTCCAGATATCATGAATGCAGAAGACAGAATAGATAACATAATCAGACAGGCAATTGGCAAAGAACCTTTATTTTCTTTTCCAAGGGCCAGTGAGAACCCCATACACTGGATTCAATTACTCAATGCTTTGGATCCGCAAGGTGTTAGCAATTCCCTTTCAGGTTTGTCTATGTATGTTTTTGAATGTTCATTTTCAAAAGCATCTTGTGGGTAACAGTTTGGATGCATTGATGTTAATTAAAATAAAACATGTATTAATCATGTGATATGTATGTCATGCCTGAAATAGTAAAAAATTTTAGAAGAATTGAAGCAGGTGTTTAGAATCTTTATATTTTAATTTAAACTACTGTTGTCTTTGTGCTGTCCTATTCAAGGTTAAGAGAGTTATATGTCCAATTTATCATAAGTAACTTGTGAGCTTGTTATAGATACACTTAGTTGTAAACTTGATATCGCTTCCAATTTATATGACAGAATTTCCAGGGTGGCCTTTACTCTTTCCTCTGAAGGTTCAGTTGCAGAAGTGTGACAAGTGCTCTAGAGAGTTTTGCTCCCCTGTTAATTACAGAAGACATACACGTGTACACCACCGGTTGAAAAAGCTTAACAAGGTTTTGTTTAGATCTCACAAATAATGATATCTATCATATTATTTCTCTTAGTTCATGCATTTACCCTTGTGTATTTCCTTCCTATTATATCTTGGTAGCAGCTCATTTGTTTCTTTTTGTTGTTGTCCTTAAGTTATCCTTATGCTTTTTACATATTGCAGGACTATACAAAAACTAGGGAACTTTTAGGAGCATATTGGGATAAGGTAACTTTTTACCATGTTTAATTTTACATATATGATATGAGTAATACAACTTGTGTTGATGTATTGATTGATTTATTCATAATGTATAGCTCTCCGTAGAAAAGGCAAAGGAAGTTGTATCATTCAAGGATGTGATGCTGGAGGTAATCATTGTTGCTTCTTACATGAATAAGTTATTTGAGCATGAAGTTATTTTAATTTTAATCATCTTGCATGCATTCTGTTGATAAACCACATTAGGCTGTGAATTGGAAAAGATGAAACCTGGGGTAGTTGAGTCGAATTAAGAGTTAGGTAGTGCCACAGCCCACTGATCATGGGTATGAAATCTTGAAATGCTGTCACAAATATGCTATATATTGTCATCTCTTTGTACCTTTAGTACTTTTCTGATCATAATTCTTCTCCTACATCTTCATTTATAGCTGTATATTTTTTTTTCCTTATGATTTCTATCTATCTTGAGTAACAAAATCCCCAGCACCTGTTCCCTTCTAGTGTGTTTGGAAGGTTGTAGGTTTCTTTTGAGATGTAAAAGCATGTTTTGCAACTTCTCCATCCTTTTGTTATGCCTAGAAACAATATTTTCATAGAAGAAATTTTATTAGATAAAAAAGAGAAAAAATACAAGCAGGGGCAGGATAAGAAATTCTCTTAATACCAACAATGCTGCTACATCTATCTGCATTCTGCACCTAGCAAAACCTATCAAACAGCCATCAGCAGAACACCACAGAGAAGCTATAAACAACTTGGTTTTGTATGAAAGTGGGAACTGATTCCCTCGAAATATATGTAATCAGTTCCAAGTTCCAACAACAGATGTAGGTAACCACATAAATTGTACACTGCCATAGAGTTTTAGTCTCCTTATGTTTTATAATGAACCCCCCTCCCAAAAACAAAAATAACTCTATTAAGCCATAACCCTAGAAACCTTGTTCGAGGGAAATTTATCACCTTTTGGTGCAAGAATAAGTTGCTTACTTTCTCTGAGCTAGATCAGCATAAACATTAGAAAAAAGAATAGCATGAGTTGTACAAATTTGCTGCAAGTTGTTTGTATTAATCCCATTATGCCTGTTGGCTGCTGTCCATAAAAAAAACACTTCGCCTTGGAGGCAGCTTTGATTTCCAAGGTGTTTTCTCTATATTGAATTTTAAAACACGGATTACTCCAGGATTCCAAACATTCTATGTTGACTGAGAAGACCAAATATGTTTCCTAGGCATGATGGATAAGAAATAAAACTGCACAGACTGCAGATGCAGATATGCAGCACATGTCTTTTGGTTTCTCTTCTTTTCAGTTCTTATTGCATTTCACATCTCGTTTTCTTTTTGAAAATTAATCCAAATATCTTACTTTTCCTCATTGACAACACTTTCAAGGAAGTTCCAGGTTCTTCAATTTTAAAAGCTTTGATTAGTTTTATTCAAAGACAAGCATTTTCTCCACTTCCACCATATTATCTGAGGGCTGGTGCTGCCCTTTTGGTAAGCAGCTTTACTGTCTGACTTTTCAATTAGTTTTTCATGTTTAATTTCATTAAATGCTTCTCTTTGGCATATTAATACAATGTATTCAAATTGTTTACAGGATATTGTTCAATCTAGGCCTTCCAGTTTCCCTATATCTTCCCATGAGTTATTCAGCATCCTTGATGATGCTAGCGAAAGGACATGTTTTTCGGGGTCGGCTGTGTCAATGCAAAAATATGTTTTTGATGGAGAGGCTGGAAAAACTTGTCTTGAACCTAGAAACCTAGTTGCTTGCACAAGTTTCTTGCTGGAACAGATATTGGTAATTGTGTTTCTTAACTTCTTAAATTTGTTTGTATGACTTCCCCCCTCCCTTATTTCTGTCATATCATATCTCTTAGGATTTGTTATCATGTTTTCTTTTATTGTTATGATTTATTTTCCTAATTATATAAGATTATAATTAGTATAAATAGGGAATAGTTCTCTAGGTTTTAGACACATCTATACGTATCAACATATTGTAATCCTTTCAATATCAATTACTTCTCCATTATCTTTCACCTTTTTCTCTCCCTCTATAACTAAAACCCCATAATTTCAACAGGGTTTCAGAGCTATACCATCCTCTTTGACTTGTCCCATTGCTATTCCGTTTTGAAATTCTCTCAACTATGAAACTACTTTATTGTCACAATTCATCTTTTTGATCTATTGTCTTTTTTGTCGTGTTTCTCTTATAACATTTGTGTTCGCTGTGTTATTCCTTCGCGCGAGTTCAATCCTCCTTTAGTAGTGTTCTTTATTCCGACCGTTTTCTTATTTACCTTCGCTTCCACCACAATTTCATAGTGTATTTTAGTTTTTATCTCTATATTTAGTTTTACCCTCTTATCAAACATGTCACATGTGCTATGGGATTTGAGACATCAATCTGATCCCGAGGTTTTCCTCAAAAGTCCAAAAGAAAGTTGTCCTAATCTTAATTTGTGTTTGATTTATTTTATTCAAAGGGTTTATTGGTAATAAGCTTAAAGCTTTAGTAAGCTTTAGCTTGGGGAGTGTTAGAATATATGGAATTATATTATCATATCTGATAATATCTTGAAATATCTCAGATTATTATCTAGAATTAGTTTCTTTATTTCTATCATATAATATCTCTTAGGATTTGTTACCATATTTTCATTTATTATTATGATTTATTTCCCTAATTATATGAAATCATAATTAGTATAAATAAGGAATAGGTCTTTAGGTTTTAGACACATCTATACACATCAACATATTGTAATCATTTCAATATCAATTATTTCTCCATTATCTTTCACCTCCTCTCCCTTTATACCTAAAACCCTGTAATTTCAACACACCTCAAAAGGAGTGGTTGTACCACTTCACCCCAGTTCATGCTATGCTGCTTCCGTGATCATTATCATGAAAAGGATTCAGAAATTGGACGATGTACTGTCTGTAGTCCACATGTCGACCAGCTGCCATTTCATACATGTACATAGATATCCTTCTCTTGCACTCAAGGAAGAGAAATTAGTTGAAAGAAGGATAGAAAGGGAAAATCGATGTGAGCAGTTTATCAGCATCAACTGCAGCTGAATAACCTTTGCAATTCAAATTAATTGACTCATGGATCCAGCACATGTCATGTCATATTATTTGAATTTGTAGAGAAGGTGCCAATAGAATAGGTCATGGCATAACTAGCACATAAAATACAAAACATCAAATCCTAGTTGTTTTATAAAAAATTAAAAAGCTTAATTTCCCAAATAAGGTTGTTTTGGTCCTAGTCATGATGAAATATGAGCTTTTGTTTACTTAGGTGAAGGCATGGCTTGCTGATAAGGATGCTGAAGCACTGAGGTGCCAGAAGCAATTGGTTGAGGAGGAAGAAATGGCTCGGAAAAGGTACCAGTTTTTGTTTTGAGCAATACTATGAAAGTCTAGTTTTGAAAGAAAAATGATTAATATGTTGGTCTTGCTATTAGATTTTATGAATACTTTGCGCTTAAATTGATGTATGAACATATGATGCTTTACAATGATTTTCATTTGAATTTTATATGATTTCTTTACCTTCTGATGAACTATTGTAATTTATAAATATATAACAAAAAATTTAAGAGATGCAGCTTAAAATGCACTCTTGAGAAATGGTCATTTATTGATAATAAGACTCTATTTAATAATCCCCTCTATGTTTATTATAGGCAAGCTGAGATTTTGGAGAAGAAACGCCAGAAGAAGCTTAGACAAAAAGAACAGAAGGCTAGGGAACAAAGAAACAAAGCTGAGGCAGAAATTAAAGGCAATATTGACAATACTGTGAAGGCTTTATCACCAGCAGAAGCATCTTTGGATACATACAATCTTGAAGCCCATAGTCCAAATACCTTTGCAGATAATGCAACTTTCCAATACCCTGATACTAATGAAGAAATAGATGGGGGTGCTGATTCAGGATATGATTTTGTCACTGATCAAAATATTGAGAAACAGTCAGAGCGAGAACATAATCATCAGCATGTAGCAGTTGCCAGGCATCAGGGGCAGTCAAAATCCCCCCGGGCTGTATCCAGTGATTTTGATACAAACCAGAATTCTCCAATTTCAAAACTTGAAGTCATTCAGAAATATGGAACCCACCATGACCAAAAGGCATCTGCTAATGGTAGTAAAGTATGGAGTCGAAAGCCTAAAACAGAAATTGACAAGACGATTTCAAACATGATAGAGAAAGAATCACACCTCCTTAAGAATCAGGAAGTTTTGATAGGTTCTATATCTGTTAATCTAGGCAATTGCAGCCTATCAGAGGGTAATGAAGCGGCTTCTGTAGAGGACTACACTGTTGAGAACTTGGCCAAGCAGAATAATTCTCAGGATAAGCCACTGAAACCTGATTTTGTCATGAGTCGCAACAATCAATCAACAGCTAAGCTTTGGAGGCCTGTTAGCCGGCTTGAAACTAAAGATCCACTTCCAGTTCAAAGTGGTGGGACAGAGGCTGATGCAGTACCTGGAAATGGAGATGCTCAAAACTTGTCAGGTCCAAGTTGTTTAAGGTCGTGTAGTATAGATGATAGGGATATTGGTTCTGAAAACAATTTGTTCCATCTAGAGGGTAGACCGGTTCCAGCAAGCTTCCGGTTATCCTGCCAGGCTGCAAAAGCTTTCCTTGCGCAAAGTAAGCTTTGTCACTTAGTGCATTTTGTTATGGTTCTTCTATTTTGCCACTAGTGTGATCCAATGCTTGGCACGGTCTTTAATTCATTTTTGCCTAATTAAAACAATTCTCATGCAGGGTGGAAAGAAGCTATCTCATCGAAGCATGCAACATTGCTTGTTTGCACTGACTCTGAGCCGTCTGGGTCGCAGCAGATAGAAGATAGTAAAACAGAAGCATGCCAATCATCTGATGTTGATGGAAGCAACATTCTCACTGATGCAGATAAGAGGTTGCCTGCAACCTCGATGGTTACTAAATCCAAACCCAGATTTAAGTCTGGAAAAGCAAACAAGACAAAGTATATTCCCAAGCGGAAGACAACCACCTAATATGAAAGAAGAAATTGGACTAGTTAGTTATACAGGTATACACAGTTTGACTTGTTGCCAATTATTATGTTAGCCATGGTTCCGGTTTTACAAGATGGTCTTCTGTCAAAATGTTGAAAGTAGATTTTGGCGGATAAGCTTCTTTTTATTTTTATATTCAGCCCTTTTCCTTCCAACGACAATATGGGATTGGGTAACTAGTTAGGTGAATTTATCGTCAAATGACAAATTTACTTGTGGAATTATCATCAAATTGTGTAATAAACTTGTGGTATTGGTTAATCATCTTCGCTCTTTACTTAGTTCTTTGATTAGCCCTTTCAAGGGAGCTTCATATCGAGGACAGGTACTTTGGAAAATGGAAAATGCAATCTTGGCGCGTGAATTGTTTCATTGCATTTCTACCACTGAAGCATAAGGAGAGAGGCTTTGGTTTCAAAATTGATTTGGAGAAAACATGATAGAATTCGCTGGGATTTTCTTGAGCAAGCTCTTAAGGATTTTATGTTCCCTAATATTATTATCAAGTTGATTATGTGGTGCATTAAAAATCAGCATATTAGCATTTTGTGGAATGGTGCTAAACTTGATAGTTTACACCCTCTTAAGGATTACGTTAGGATCTTTTATCCTCTTATCTCTTTCTCCTTTTCATGAAAAAATTGGTGATTATAATTAATCAATCGATGGAATCACATGTTTGGAAGCCTTAACACATTTCAAAAAATGGACCGAGAATCTCATTTATTCTGTGGACACAATGTTTTGTTTTTTGTTTTCGGTGAAACAATCTATATCTAGGTTGGATAAGTTTTTAAAAATTTTTAGTTTGACCATTAATTTTGGAAAGTCTAAAGCTATTCCTTTGTGACTAGCAACAAAGAAAGCTTAGACTTAACTCAATCTTAAAAACTAACTCATAAGAGAAGCATTACCCCCACATTATATACTTTTAATGGGTCATATGTGACTTTCAACACATCCTCTCACGCTCATGAATAAATGTCTTAAGCACGGACAAATATAGGTAGTCCAATGATAGGGGACTGGGCTTGATTTTGGGTTCTATCAAGGATTCCCTTTTATTAAAAGGAGAATGAAGAACCATTTTAGTCATGTGGGTGGAAACCTGATCTCATTAGGCCAGATAAAATTTGTTTAGCCAAATTTGTGATTAGTAGCATACCTAATTGTACTATGCAAAATTCTTGACTTTCAGAGTCAACATTTTGAGATATAAACAAGGCCACGAGACATTTTATTTGGTCAAAGAGTAACAATGAGAGGATGTTACCAAGTGGTCTCAACACTCTAGAAGGAGGGAGTGAATTGAGTGTTTTAAAAACTTTGAAATACCTTTAAAAAATCGTTCTTATATACTTAATAATTACTTAATATATAAAATAATGAGTAAAGCGGGATTTTAATACTTAGCCAGAGCAATACAAATAGAGCACTAAAATTAAACAATGGCAGCAAATATAAAAAGTTTAGGGAAAAGAGAAATTGCAAGCCGATATACTAGTTCCACCACTTCCACTTGTGGTGTATGCCTAGTCCCCAAGCAAACCACTTAGAGAAATTTCACTATTGAAGATTTGAGATACACTCTTGAGCAATTACAGTTTCACAATGTCTCAGACTAAACTTAATCCTCACAAAGTTTGGGTAACCTACCCACTCTCACAATCTCTCAATAACACTTAGGTTCAACAACCAAACTCTTTAGGAATCAACAATAAGGATTTACAACAGCTATATCCTCTTAAAGGATGAATGAAACAAGTTGAAAGCTCAAGAAGGACTACTGTAACGCCCTCCGTTACATCTTAATAAATTTTAAAAAAATTCATAAAATTTGGACCACGGTATTAGAACGTGCTATATTTACTGCCGAGATTTTTCGATCCTTCCCTCTGAACCATCAATTTAAAACATATGAAATAAAACCACAGGAGTGAGAAACAGAATATAATATTCCCTGATGGGGCATAAGCAATAAAGGGTTTTCATAAACTAATATATAATAATATCAATCATAATCACATACACAATCAATTATGAATGCATGAATGTTATGCAATATCTTCATCATAACTTACTTATATATGTGGGCCCTTAAATTTTAATTTGTACTGGGTCAACCAGGAATTTACACTGTTTTATAAGTCCGGATAATAATAACATGAACAGCTCAACTGAAAACACTTAGAGATTAGTCAGATTGAGAAAGTTTTTATTATGAAAGTACCCGACACTAGGGAGCTACCCCAGGTCCCCTGAAGCACCCTTTCACACCCTCTCATCCCAAGACTCGCAATTAAGCCTCCTCTAATGTATCATCGGTTTCTATAATCCGTCCCCAGACAATATCATTTTGTTTCACTTTAATGATTCATGATGCATGAACTACTCGCGTATTTAATTGGTTATGGCTGGTTAAGGCTTTTAGAAACTCAATTATTAAATATCATAAAGATTTACAATATCATCTTAATAAACTGTACATTTCCTCAATTTCTTCTCTGAATTTCTGTCATATAGAAATAAATTTTGTACAGTTTTCAAATTTAAATCTCACTAAAATTGAGTTTACAAGCCTTAAATATCTCAAAACTTTCTCATATAAAACTGTACATAATCTTTTTCAAATTAAATCTTAGCAAGATCAAATTTAGAAATCTCAATTATTTCCAAATATCTTTAGTTATTAAGTTGGAAAGAAAACAAAATAACTTACTTTTGAAAATTTTATTTTATAAAAAAATAATTCTTAATTCATTAACTAAAAATACTTAAAATTATAAAATTTTTCTTTAATTCAAAAATTAATTATCTCAACCTTTTTATAAATTAATTTTCATGAAATGGCTTCTTTTTGAAATAAATACTAGATTTTTTTATTCTAAAGATTAAAAGTAAAATTAATGAAAATAATTTCTAAGAAGAAATAAAAGACTAAAATGATTATAAAATATTTTCTCTTAGAATAAAAAAATTAAAAGAGTAAGGTAAGAAAATTCTTACCTAAGTTTTAGCTTTCCGTCATGCTTGCTATATGCTCAAACTCCACATCACAAGATCATCAATCACAATCAATTTATTATCAATCACAGTTAAATATTATCAATCAAATATTATCGATCACAATTAGATATCATCAATCAGAATCAAATATTATTAATCACAATTAGATATCATTAATCAAAATCAAATATTATCAATTATAATCAAATCAAATCAATTAAATATCACTCATAAATTTAATTTAACTTTTAATTTATTTAAATTAATAAAATTGATTTTGAGTCCTTATAGTCCATTCCTCGCATAGGTCTATATAAGTCCATATCATCTAGTCCTTGCATAGGTTTACTCCAGTTCGCATAGGTTATCCAAGTCTTTGCATAGGTATTTCAGATTAAGTTACGCAAGATACTCAATTTAAAATTTATTATAAATTTTTAAGTTAAATAGTTATTATTTTAAAAAGATAATATTATTACTAAAGTTAAAAGGAGTAGGAGACTCCTTCCATTATTCTTATATCTTTTCATATTATATTCCTATCTCAGTCCCCCTTACCTTGAATTGTTACCAAAAGAGAGTTCGTTTTGCGCCTCCGATTTCTAGAAATATTAATACCAATTTATTTCAGTATAGGCATAAGATGAAAATTAAGATTACTACTTAAAACAAAAATGGTAAATTTTGAATAGTGAATAGTAAATAGTAAAAGGTAAATAGTAAATCGTGAATAGTAATAGTAAATAGTAATAGTAAATAGTAAAAGTAAATAGTAATTTACTATTCGTAATAGTAATTTACTATTAAAATAGTAATTTACTATTAAAATAGTAATTTACTATTCAGAATAGTAACTTAAAATAATATTATATCCATTATAATAATAAATTTCTAAAACGATATGAAAATAACCCTAAAAAATATAAAAGAGAGGTATTCTTACCTTATTATTTTTGCAGAACCTCATTCCAAAAAATTTATTTTTCTCTCTTACTTCCACCACTATCTCTCTAGCACTACTATATTAAGAAAATTTAATAAGAAACTGTGATTTTCCTTCATTCCTTCGCTCGGTATTTATAGGAAGGAAAATTACTATATATTCTATTATTTTATTATAAAAGTACTGTGCAAGAATTGAACATTTCATATAGATTACTGTGCAAAGTTTGTAAATTTCATAAATGCATTTTCACGTGAAGGAATCTGGTGCATTATGAGGGGTGGTGCGAATAGCAATTTAGGGGGTGTGAATAACAATTTCATTTTTTAAATATATTTTAAAAAAATTTAAAAAAATCTGAAAAAATATACTGATCAAAAACTTCTAAAGGTCTATGGTCAAATCTCATCAAGATTTTAATGTAAAATTTTCTATAATAAATTAAAATAAAAATAGGGGTGTTACAACTACTCATAAGGACAAACAAATTCTAAGAGCAAAAACTCAATAATAACCAAGTACCAATTTCTCTCTTGTCTTGTGTGTTGTCTTCTTACGATTTGATCCTTATTTATAAGGTCTTGGAGCTTGAAAATCTAGAAGGTGCAAATTAGGATTCATGCTTTATTTTGGGAACAAATGATTTACTTTCAGCATTTCCCTTTTTAAAATATGATATATGTCATTTTTGTGTATCCTAATCGATTAGACTAACATGCTAATCGATTAGTCCCAATCTAATCGATTATGATATCTCTGCTAATCGATTACATTAATGATATATCCTATTTCTTTTCATTTTGAATATTCTAATCAATTATGACTATTGTGCTAATCGATTATATTGATGAGATTTCTTTTTCTTTTTCTTTTTAAGTCCTCTAATCAATTATGCCTATTGTGTTAATCGATTAACACGTGGCTGATAGCAGTTCTAAGCTCTTTTACATGATAGCGATCTCTATATATTTTCATCCCTTTTGCTTATGGATCCTATACATGTAATTCTATCAAAATTATGACTGATCATGAATTCTTTGACAAATAACTTCATTTTATCTTGAATTTGATTTCTTTGAGAGGATTTTTTTGTCATTATTAAAACCTGTGATGCAAACATATGCAAACACATTCTCTCCATTTTTGATGATGACAATTATCATGTTTATCTCATGGAGGTGTTAGTTTTTTGACAAATATATATATATAAAGAATTTTCTCCCCCTTAAAATTGTAATATAAGCGCAAAGAATCATATATGTCTATCATGTCTATTACAGCGTAAAGAAATCACAATCACAAGCATACCATATTTATCACAGCGTAAAGAAATCATAATCACAAACATGATCACAATCATAAAATCAAATCACAAACATGTCTCACCCCTTTTGGCATCATCAAAATATAAATATATATAAAGTGAAAGCGTAAATTATAATATAATCCAAAACCATAAGAGTGTCAAGGAATAATATAAGCGGAAACTATTAAATGATATAGTCTAACACAAATATAACTAGGAGTCATCAAGCATCAGGTGTGAAAAAGAGCTAATCATTAAATTTTTGTGTAAAATCAGAGAATTGCTGACGGAGGTCATCATAGTCTTATTGCTCAGTCTGTTGGAGATGCTGGATCGAGGCTTTGATATGATCATATCAAGCATCGAGACAATCAAAGCATCTATTAAGGTAATTGTACAAACCAACAAAAGCATCAGTAGGTACAATAGGAGGAGTGTCAGCAGGTGCAGGTTTTGCCATATATAGGTGATCGCTTGTGTGACCATCGCTTTTGAGGTACCACTGGTCCTCATTATGATACATGCCCATTTTGGTTAGGTGGTGGCTGCCAATGATGGATTTGGTTGTAACCTACTCCTTTACTTCTCTAGAAAAGTTGACTCTAAAATGCCTAAATAGTTTGGTGAGCAAGACAACATATGGTAACTTGTGTTGGTCTTTAGCTTTCAATATGTGAAGTTTAACTAGATCAATTCAGTTGATGTCTTTACCATTGTTGATAGCCCATATAACTAAGACATCATCCTCTTCAACCAAAGCATAATTTCCTCCTCTAGGAATTAAAATCTTAACAAGCAGAAAGTGGAGCAGTCTATTATTCGTAGTGAGTTGACCGATAGTTTTGACATTTGTACCTGAAAGGTTGGCTCTCCATAAGGATTGCCAGGCGACAAGGGGATTGTATTGCCATCCTTTAACAGGGATGTGACCTTGGAAATCAGAGTTTGTGTCAGGAAGACTACCAATTTGGGATAGGATCTGATTGAGGATTCGAAGAGTGTCATTTTTAACTTGTGTAAGTAGGATCCCATCTTTAATGGGAAGATTTGAGTAGAAGACACAAATAAGTTCAAGATAGAAGGATTTCTCCTTTTGAGTGACAAAAGGGATGAGTTTTTAGTGGTAGAGAAGATCCATCAAAGTGAAGGATGGATTATGAAAGAGTTCTCCATCAATCCATATGGGGGCAATAATTCCATTTTTAGAGAAGTTTTTCATAAAGTGTTGCATGTCTTTTTAGGTGTTGAAGAAATGGGAGTAGTCAAAGAATCAAATAAGAATGAAGGCTCTAGCAATATTGGCCCTTTACTTTTTGTGAGGGCTAGAAAATGATGGGTTTGACATGGTGAGAATGATTGGGGAAGGGTTTTGACCTATAGGGAAGGAGGGAGATGGATTTTGAGGAAGAGAAATAGGATTTTAGAGAGAGGGTTACACATAAGATGTCCTAAAATCGCATATTTCAATTTATACCTCTAGTGCCAATCGATTAGATAAGATATAGATGCAACCGTAACTGCTGTTGAAATTTGAAAACTGATCATCCTAAGAGAACAAATAATTGATTATAGAGCAGGTCAGAAACATCTTAATCGATTAGAAATAAGGTTAATCAATTTGAAGAGGAGACAGAATCATCCTAATGGATTACATGAAAGAGAAATCAATTATAGGAAAGTCAGAAACATCCTAATCGATTACGTGAAAAATTGAATCAATTTGAAGGGAAACAGAATCATCGTAATCGATTATGGAAAAGAGCAAATCAATTAGGTATTGACATAAAATGCTTTAAATCAATAAGAAAAATGTGTTAATCAATTATAGAATCTCACAGAATGGGCTTAATTGATTATAGCATAGAGATAATTGATTATGGGGACCATAAAATTGAAAATTTTGAATTTTTCATAGATTTCATATTATCAAGCATGCAAACATCATAGTAACAAACACATGATACATCCAATACACCTAGTTCTCTTTTAATATTTATAAATGAATCCTTAGGTAATGGTTTAGTGAATATATTAGGTAATTACTTAGATGTTTCCACATATTCAAGCACACAATATTTTTTTAGTACATGATCTCTTATGAAATGATGTCTAATTTCAATATGTTTGGTTCTAGAATGCATGACTAGGTTCTTTGAACTATTTATGGTAGTCGTATTATCACATTTAATGGGAATATTATTTAACTTAACACCAAAGTCTAGGAGTTGTTGTTTCATCCATAAAACCTGTGCACAATAACTACCAGCAACGACATATTCAGCCTCTGTTATGGATAGAGCTACACTGACTTATTTCTTATTATGCTAAGAAATAAAGGAATTTCCAAGCAAGTGGCAGGTACCACTAGTGTTTTTTCTATCAAGTTTACAACTAGGAAAATCAGAATTTAAATAGCCAATAAGGGTGCAATTAGCCTTTTTAGGATCGCAGCCCTACATTTTGAGTTTCTTTTAGATATTTCATTATTCTTTTAATAGCCTTTAAGTGTGACTCTTTAGGACATGCTTGAAATCTAGCCCACATACATACAACAAACATAATATCTGGGCGACTAGCAAATAAATATATTAAAGATCTTATCATACCTCTATATTTAGTTATGTCTATGTCCCTGCCTTTTTCATCCTCGTCTAGGTAACAAGATGTGCTTATGGGAGTTGTAATTTTGTTCGCTTTATCCATGCCAAACTTTTTTAGAAGTTCATTGTAATATTTGGCTTGACTAGTGAACATTCCTTCACTTGTTTTCTTAATTTGTAGTCTGAGGAAGAACGTGAGCTCTCCCATTATTGACATCTCAAATTGGTTCTGCATGGTCTTAACAAATTCTTTAACAAAACTTTATTAGTAGCATCAAATATAATATCATTAACATACACTTGAACTAATAAGATGTCAAGGTTTTTACACTTAATAAACAGTGTAGTATCAACCTTTCTGTTGAAGAAAAGATTGGTCAATGTCAAATCATTTAAACCAGAACCCACGAGATTTGTTGATAACTAACATTATGAATTCTAACTTAAATGAAGACGTTTGTTATCACTCGATGTGGGTATTTAAGTGTTTCAGGAAAATGTCTAAGCTATAAAATAAAAGGGGAGACTACGCATCAAAAGTCTAGAATACTTAATCGGAACATGAACTCTACAATCTAAGATAAAAGAAGAATCAAAAAGTCTGGTAATTCGCTTAAAAAAATTTCTCTCGCATTAGAATAACTCACCAGACTCAGACTTGAAAAACATCATTCAAGCTTCAGAAGATATGAAAGCATTAGACTTCTTCTCCCTTCAAACTTTTAGAAGCGGTTTGATAATGAAGCATCAACGGTCATAAGTCATCTCCATCAAAGATTAAAGAAAAGACTCTTGAAAGGACAATTGACTAAATAGGGGGGATTCTAATCTAGTCTGGAAAGCATCTAAGTTTTACTTTTATCTCACGCATTTAAAAATCTTCTGAATCAAAGCTTTCTCTCTTCGTGAAACTTATGATACCTATACTTCACCTATATCTGCACACATCTTAAAGCTCTCAAATTTATATTACGTGTACAGAACATCTCTCTCTGACAATAAAAGCTCTTACTCTTTGTGCAACTCCAACATAAAAGGCTTTTGTCACTTGTACAACAACTCTCTCAATGGTCATATGGTTGATGGCCTCTCTGAGCTCAACAGGATGATTCTATATAAACAGAATTGATCTCTTCTCTAAAGAAGCCTCTTGAAAAACATAGAAGAAAATATAAAGAGAGAAAAATCTATTACCGAAAGTTGAGGTTAAAAAGAAATAATAGAGAGTAAAATGAAAAAAAGAGAGAGCTTGTAAAAAGAAGAAGATGAGCTAAAACACACTAATCAATGTGTAATGAAAGAAGGAGAAAATATCATGAATGAATACCAAACATTCATATACAAAAGTTCATGAGAAATGAAGAAATGGTAGTATACTCATGAACGAGTAACTTTACCTAGAAGATCTGCCATGGAGACTATAACATCCTAAAAATAGGATTTATTATTAAAATAAGGTTTAAAGAGGGATTTAAAGGTAAATGGGAAATTAATTTAAATAATTACCAAAATGACGGATACATCCCTAACATTTGCCGTAATGATGGACGCGTCCCTTGATCTTTTAAATTCAAAAATCCCTTCTCCTTTCCATTCAAACTTTCGTAAGCTTGAGAGATTGAAAGGGTTTACTTCTAAATTCTTCTTCTCATCCCATATCATCATCTCTAATCCATTTCTTTTCAATTTCTAGTGAGAAACATCAAATTGAAGAAGAACTCCATCATCTTCTCCACTTTTCTCTTCAAGTTGTGGTTGGATTAAAGAGAGAGCTTGAATTCTCCAATCCAAGGTAGCCTTGGAAGGTTTCAGAGCTAAAAGTTTGATTTGGAACTTGCGAAAGCGAGCGGATTGTAACACCCCTATTTTTATTTTTATATTGAAATTTTGAAGGAATTAAATTATTATTCTTTAGAACTTTTTAATCTACATATTATTCATGATTTTTTGGAATTTTGGAATTTTTTTAATAAAATAATATTTTTAAAATAATTTTAAATTCATTTAAGTGACTTAAATTAAAAATATTTATAAGAAAGTGAATTGAAATTATAAGAAAATTTTCAAAAATCTGTTTCAAGTAGACTTATCTAAAAATTATCGGTTTGAGAAAAATCTTGATTTTTTCTAATCGTTAAAAAATTGGAAACGTATCAATAAATTTTTATTAACAGAAAATTTTAGATTTTTAAAATTTCAACTTTATATTACTTATTATAAAATTAGTGAGGACTGATATAATATCGTTAAATTTCAAAAAGGACTCATTTTAAATATTTAAAATATACCGAGTGAAGGGTTACTATTTGACTTAATAATTTTGCCGACAGTTACTATGCAAAACACTATGCATGTATGAAATTTTCAAAAGATGCACAGTAACCAGGAATAAAAAATTCAAAAATACATAGTACTTTTATATTAAAATAATAGAATGCATAGTAAATTTTTTTCCTATAAATACCGAAGGATTTCTTCTTTAGAATTCACAATTTCAGATTAAGTTTTCTTAATATAGTAGTGCTAGTGAGATAGTGGTGGAAGAGAGAGAGAAAAGTAAATTTTTTGGGAGAAGGCTTTGCTAAAATCCTAAGGTAAGAATACTTCTCTTTTATATTTTTTTGGTTATTTTCATATCGTTTTTAGAAATCTGTTATTATACTAGAAATAATATTATTTTAAGTTACTATTCTGCATAGTAAAACACTATTTCAATAATAAATTACTATTTACTATTACTATTTACCGTTACTATTCACGTTTTTACTATTTACCGTTACTATTCACATTTTTACTATTTACCGTTACTATTCACAATTTACTATTTACTTTTACTATTCATGATTTACTATTTACCATTACTATTCATGATTTACTATTTACCGTTATTATTCACGATTTACTATTTACTGTTACTATTCACTATTCACTATTCAATATTCACTATTCAAAATTTACCATTTTTGTTTTAAGTAGTAATCTTAATCCTCATCTTATGCTTATACTGAAATAAGATTGGTATTAATATTTTTAGAAATTGGAGGCGCAAAGCAAACTCTCTGTTGGTAACAACTCAAGGTAAGGAGGAGTGAGATAAGAGTATAATATGAAAAGACATAAGAATAATGGGAGGAGTCCCCTACTCCTTTTAAATTTGATAATATTATTATTTTAAAATATTAACTTTTTAACTTAAAATTTTTTAATAAATTTTAAATTAAATATCTGATTTAACTAACTTTAACCTACCTATGCAAGGACTTGGACTTTTATAACCTATATAAACTGGACTATACCTATGCAAGAACTTGGACTACTATGACCCATATGGACTGAACTATACCTATGCAAGGACTGGATTATATGGACTTACATATACCTATGCGAGGAATTGACCAAATGGACTCAAATTGACTATATTAATAATCATTAAATTTTACATTATGATATGTATTAATGATATTTAATTAATTTTATTATGATTGATTGATTGATTGAATATTTAGTTATAATTGATAATGCTTGATTTTGATTGATGATTTTGTGATGTGGAGTTTGAGCATATAGCGAGTATGACGGAAAGCTAAAATTCAGTAAGAATTTTCTTACCTTACTCTTTAAATTTTTTTACTTTAAATATTCTTTTCTTAGAAATTATTCATATTAACTTTATGTTTAATATTTAGAATAAAAAAATTAGTATTTATTTTAGAAAGAAAACATTTTATGAAAATTAATAATAAATTGAAATAATTAAATCTTGAGATAAAGAAAAATTTTGTAATTTTAAGTATTTTTGGTTAATAACTTAAAGATTATTCTCTTTTAATAAAATAAAATTTTCAAAAGAAAATATTTTATTCCAACTTAATAACTAAAGATATTTGGAAATAATTGAGATTTCTAAATTTGATTTTGTTAAGATTTAATTTGAGAAAGATTATGTAAAGTTTTATATGAGAAAGTTTTTAGATATTTAAGGCTTAGAAACTCAAATTTCAATGAGATTCGAAAACTGTACCAAATTTATTTCTGTGGGACAGAAATTCAGAGAATTGAGAAAATGTACAGTTTATAGAAATGATGTTGTAAACCTTTTAAGGTATTTAATAATTGAGTTTCTAAAAGCCTTAACCAACTAAATACGTGAGTAGCTCATGCATCATGAATCATTAAAGTGAAATAAAATGATATTGTCTGGGGACGGATTATAGAAACCGAAGATACATTAGAGGAGACTTAATTACGAGCCTTGGGATGAGAGGGTGTGAAAGGGTGCTTCAGGGGACCTGGGGTAGCTCCCTAGTGTCGGGTACTTTCACAATAAAAACTTTCTCAATCTGACTAGTCTCTAAGTGTTTCCATGCCAGTTGAGTTGTTCATATTATTATTATCCGGACTTATAGAACAGTGTAAACTCCTGGTTGGCCCAGTGCAAATTAAAATTTAAGGGCCCACATATATAGGTAAGTTATGATGAAGATATTGCATAACATTCATGCATTCATAATTGATTATGTATGTGATTGTGATTGATATTATTATGTATTAGTTTGTGAAAACCCTTTGTTACTTATGTCATAATCGAGATTATTATATTCTGTTTCTCACTCATTTCTCCGTGTTTTTGTTTCATATATTCTAAATTGATGGTTCAGAGGGAAGAATCGAAGAATAGAGGCAGTAACTATAGCACGTTCTAGAAAGGGAGCTCGGTATGAATACCATGGTCCAATGAATAAATAATGTTAATAAGTAACTGCTTCTGGGCCATGGAGTTTCCTCTCTTTCTTATAATGTTTAATGTTTATTTTCTTCGGATGAATGTACAAATACTTTATAAAGTTTTAATAATATTTATGAGGTATTTCAGAAATAATGTATGTAATTTATTCTGATAGTTTCTTTTTAACAATCATATCTTTTTTAAAAAAAAATTACGGATTTTTATATATTTTATTAAGGTGTAACAGAGGGTGTTACAAAGTGGTATCAGAGCAGTTAATCCAATATGTCTGGGGAAAAGGTCTATCTTGCTTTGTCTGTAAACTCTGTATAGGTGATAGAGAATAGAATATCTGACTTGGTAGTAACTGTGATTGATGTGACAAATCTCAGTTACTGTGAAACAGGAAACTAATGGCTGGAAACGATCTTGTTGGAGTTGTAGAACGCTTAATCAATGCAATGGGAGCACGTGAAGGTCAAGGTAACGATGCCTTGAGAAGGCTGGACCTATTCGAAAAGCGCAATCCACCTCGTTTCAAGGGAGGATATAACCCTGATGGAGCACAAATCTGGATTCGAGAGATAGAGAAGATCTTTCAAGCATTGCAATATAATGAAGCTGATAAGGTAGTCTTCGCTACTTATGCCTTATCTGAGGATGCCGAACATTGGTGGGATAGCATGCGTAGACAATTCGAAGTCAACGACGTGGAGATCACTTAGGATTATTTCAAGGATATGTTTCTGGAGAAATACTTTCCAGCTGATGTTAAAGAGAAAAGACAATTCGAATTCCTGTCGCTGACCCAAGGAAATATGACCGTTGGAGAGTACGCATCCAGGTTTAAAGAGCTATCTCGTTTTCATTCTCATTATAATGATGCTACTAATGAAAGAGATCGGTGTGCAAAGTTTGTAAATGGACTGCGGCCAGAAATTAAGGAAGTTATACGAATGCAGGAAATCCATGAATTTTCTGTATTGGTAAATCGCTGCAGGATCTTTGAAGAAGATCATAAGGATAAAATGACCAAAAGTCGTGAGCCCATTCACAAGGCAGGAGAAATGAGAAGTGGAGGACCTCACCATCACCAAAGAAGAGACTTTAGGAGAAATAAGCCTTACCAAACGCCATTTCGTCGGTTTGGAGCAGCATCTATTCCTAACAGACCCCAAGCTTCAACTGGAAGTTATTACCCAACATCTGCACCAAATTTTAAATGTTTTATCTGTGGAGGACCCCATTTGAAAAGGGATTGTCCTAAAAACACTTATGTTTATTTTAAGTGTAATAAACCAGGTCATCACATCAAGGATTGCCCTTAGATGAAGAGGGAAAACCCTGAAGGTGCAAGTACAAACATAAATACTCAAGGAGGCGTGCACAGTGTAGTCGGAAGGCCGAAAGCAAAAGGAAAGGTTTTTGCAATCACTGGAGAAGAAGCATCTCATTCTGATTCCATGGTGGAAGGTAAGTGTATCATTAATAAGATTCCTTTAACTGTTATGTATGACTCGGGTGCATCACATTCCTTTATTGCCAATGACTGTGTAGAAAAACTAAAATTACCTATGATAGAACTACCATTTGACTTATCTGTACATACTCCTGGAAACAATCCCATTGTCACTTCTAAAGCTTGTTGGAAATGCCCTATTGTCATAGATGGTAGGGACTATAAGGGTAATCTTTTCTGTTTACCCCTTTCTGGCTTAGAAGTTATTATTGGGCTAGATTGGTTATCTGACAATCATGTTCTAATAGATTGTCATAATAAAACCATAATGTTTAAAGAACCAGTGAATTTGAATCCTGAGGATTAGAGATTTCTAACCGCCAACCAAGTGAGTGCCTCTTTAAAAGGAGGGGCTCATGGATTCATGCTATTGCTTTCAACGAAAGGAGAGCAAGAATCAAAAATCAAAAATCTGACGGTTGTGTGTGAATTTCCTGACGTTTTTCCTGAAGATATCCCTGGTTTACCCCCAGAAAGAGATGTGGAATTCGCCATTGATCTAGTACCTAGAGTTGGACCTATTTAAATTGCATCACACCGAATGTTACCTCTAGAATTAGCAGAGTTGAAGAAACAACTTGAAGAGATGATAGAGAAGCAGTTTATACGACCCAGTGTATCCCCCTGGGGTGCACCTGTAACACCCTGGAGCCAACTTGCAAATCCCAAGATAATTACCGTCACCATATAAAATTTCTTAGATAACTTATTTTTCCATATGGTAATTATCAAGAGATTCACAACCTGATTCCAAGGGTTACTGATATAATATCAGAGTACGCAACCTTTTACATAATTAACTTGTTTATTATTATACATAACATAAGAGTTCCATACATATTATATTTTACAACAGGCACCTAGATCTTATAAAATATAAAGACGTATAGTACCAACAACATAGTATACACGTAATACAGCCACAGTAGACATGCAAGCAAGCATCAGCATCAAAAGTCTTCATAATTCATCCACATCAAGCATTATCCACTTTGTCATATATCTCCCTGGTTAACCACTAAAAGGGGTTGCCACAAGTAATAGAAAGAGTGAGATAAAATATCAAATAAATAGAAATCAAATCAGAACAAACACAATCACAAGTAGGATGCTATGCGATGCAAATGCCAAACAAGTATTTTGTTTTATACTGATATTATTATATTCTGCTCTTTTTAATGAAAATGCATGATGGATCCATTCTGGTGGGAACATCTGCAGTGATTTCCAACAATAACATTTTTACGGATATCCAACCGATACCGCGCCCCATAATGCAACACCAACATCGGATAACAATATCATAATATCAATAACAAGTGTTGCGGGACCCCCCTTAAGGACACACTGCTTAGCCCTTAAGACGGCCGTGGTATAAAACCACCGCAGAGGTCTGTGCTCAACAGAGCGCGTTCCCCCACCGGGAACCCCCTCAAAGAACCCCTCTGCGGATTCTTTGAACGGCCAATGCATATGATGCATGAATGCAGTAAGTTTATATCAATAAATTTATTCATAATTTAACAATAAGAACTTATGATAGAATTCAAGAAGATACAACAGTTCATCATATTTACAAGTATAATCCATATATGAAAACAACATTCTGTTTCCCTCTGTTTTTGCTGTTTAATGATTTCGAATGCAAATTAGATATATCAATTGGTTCCAAATCATCATACAATATCATATATCATATTCCAAACCATTTGGCATCAGTTTCACAATTTAATTCAAATTAAATTAAAATCTAACTAAATGAGTTTCCAAACAATTAAGCAAGCAATTCTAACTTAATTTCTATGTATTTAATATCCTATCCCCTCTTTCTTACCTCAAGTGAAGATCGTTAAACTTTCCTTATGCTAAACTCCTTTGTATTTCTTCAAATCTTCAAGTTTGCGTAATTTCTCCTTATGCGAAAATTAAAGAAAGAAGGTTTTGAGAGCTTGAAGAGGGAGATGAAAGGTTATAGGATCTGGGAGGGTTGTGGTCTGAGGAAATGTGGGAGGTCAGGGCTCTATTTATAGGCTTTCAATGGCGGTTACTGTAGCAAATCACTGTAGCAAATCACTGTAGCAAATCACTGTAGCAAATCACTGTAGCAGTTCGAAATTGACATGAGGCGGCGGAACTTTGGAGAATTCTCACGAATTCTCTACATTCTGCAACATTTTTCACGTGGCGTTACTGTAGCATTTTACTGTAGCATTTTACTGTAGCATTTTACTGTAGCATTTTACTGTAGCAGATTTTTAATTTATTTTATTATTCTATTCTACATTCTATTCTTGTTTATTTCCGTTTTAAGTCAGACTGAAAATATCCTTGTATTAAATTTTCTATTTTCTATGATTCATTTCTTATTTCTTTGAGAAACTTTAATTTTTTCACTGTTTAATTACTGCTTAAAAAATTGGGCTGTTACACTCTCCCCCCGTTATAAAAATTTCGTCCTCGAAATTTAAACGTACCTTGTTAGAATAATTCAGGATATTGACTTTTCATCTCATCTTCTTGTTCCCAAGTCATGCTTACTTCATCTCCTTGTTGCCAAGCCACTTTCACCAATGAGATCTCCTTGCCTCTTAGTCGCTTGATGTCTCTGTCCATTATCTTCACTGGTGTTACTGGAATTGTAAGGTTTTCCTTAACTTCTATATCATCAGTCTCGATCACATGGTCTGGGTCAGGTACATACTTTCGTAATTGTGAGACATGGAACACATTATGAAGATTGGAAAGGTGAGGCGGCAATGCGATCTGGTATGCAACTTTACCAATTCTTTTCAGGATCTCATATGGTCCTATATACCTTGGAGTAAGCTTCTTGCTTTTCAACACTCTTCCAACTCCTTTGTTAGGTGATACTTTTAAGAATACATAATCTCCAACTTGGAATTCTAATGGCTTCCTTCTTTGATCATAATATGACTTCTGCCGATCCTGTGCAATTTTCATCCTTTCTCTAATCATCTGATTTTGCTCTGTTGTTTGCCGGACAATTTCTGGTCCAAGAGTCAGGTGCTCACCTGTCTCTAACCAACAAATTGGGGTCCTGCACTTCCTACCATACAATGCTTCATATGGTGCCATCCCAATGCTTGAGTGATGACTGTTATTATATGTGAATTCGATTAGTGGAAGGTAATGTTCCCAGCTTCCACCATGTTCTAACACACATGCTCTCAGTAAATCCTCCAGACTTTGGATAGTCCTCTCTGACTGTCCATCAGTCTGTGGATGATAGGCAGAGCTTAACTTCAGTCTAGTACCAAGCTCTTTATGTAAGCTTCCCCAAAATCGAGAAGTAAATCTAGGATCTCTATCAGATACTATGCTTGATGGTACTCCATGTAATCTTACTATCTCTTTTATATACACCTGAGCCAATTTCTCAAGTGAATACTTCATATTGATTGGAAGAAAATGGGCTGATTTTGTTAATCTATCGACTATCACCCAGATAGCATCATTGCCTCTTTGTGTTCTAGGCAAGCCTGACACAAAGTCCATGGCAATGTCATCCCATTTCCATATAGGGATTTCTAGTGGTTGTAATCCACCAGATGGTTTTTGATGTTCTACTTTACTTTTTTGACATATTAAGCAAGATGAAACATACTCAGCTATCTCCTTTTTCATCCTCTTCCACCAGAAATCCTTTCTTAAGTCTTGATACATCTTCGTAGATCCAGGATGAATACTAAGCATGCTTTTGTGGGCTTCATCTAGAATCATCTTCTTTAGTTCTGCATCCTCTGGGACACATATTCTTCCTTTCATCCTCCATACTCCATTTGAACCTTCTTGTAATCCCAGATCTTTTCCAGTATGTTGTGTCTCAATCATTTTTTTGGAGACATACATCCGATCTTTGTTTTTCACCCACCATTTTTAGAAAATCATTAGTGATTTTTAGAACTCCAACCACCATATTTACTGAAGATTTCTCCTCAACTGCTATGTTTAAGTCTCTAAATTGCTCAATCATTTCTAATTCTTTTATCATTAAAGCTGCCATATGAATAGCTTTTCTACTAAGCGCGTCTGCAACCACGTTAGCTTTCCCCGGATGGTACTTTAATTCAAAGTCATAGTCCTTGAGAAATTCCATCCATCGGCGTTGTCTCATGTTTAATTCTTTTTGGTCAAACAGGTATTTGAGATTCTTATGGTCACTATAAATTTCGAACTTTGCACCATATAAATAGTGCCTCCAAATTTTTAAAGCAAAGACAATGGCCGCTAATTCTAAGTCATGAGTAGGGTAATTAAGTTCGTGTGGTCGTAATTGCCTTGAAGCATAAGCAATTACTTCTCTTTGTTGCATTAGGACACAACCAAGTCCCAACTTTGAAGCGTCACAATAAACTTCAAAGTTTTCTTGGGGGTTTGGTAAAGCTAGAACTGGTGCAGTTGTTAATCTTTTCTTTAATTCTTGGAAACTTGCTTCGCATTCAGAAGTCCAAATAAAAGGTTTGTTTTTACAGGTTAATCGAGTCATTGGTAGGGCAATTCGGGAGAATCCTTCAATAAATCTTCGGTAGTAACCCGCAAGTCCTAAGAAACTCCTGATTTCTGTGACAGTCTTTGGCCTTTCCCAAGCTATTACAGCTTCAATCTTCGCAGGGTCGACTGACACTCCATTCTTAGATATCACATGGCCTAAGAATTTTACTTCATTAAGCCAAAACTCACATTTGGATAGTTTGGCATATAGCTGCTTCTCCTTTAGTATTTGTAGCACTAAGTACAAATGCTCCTCGTGTTCTTCCTTGGTTTTGGAATAGATGAGAATATCATCTATAAAGACAATAACAAATTGATCAAGGTATGGGTGGAATATCCGGTTCATATAGTCCATGAACACGGCTGGAGCATTAGTTACACCAAAAGGCATAACTAAATATTCATAATGGCCATAGCGTGTTCTAAAGGCTGTCTTTGGAATATCTTCTTTCTTTACACGAATTTGATGGTATCCCGATCTCAGGTCTATCTTGGAGAACACAGTAGCTCCTCGAAGTTGATCAATAAGGTCATCGATCCTTGGTAACGGGTATTTATTCTTAACCGTCACTTTGTTCAATTGGCGATAATCAACGCAAAGTCTCATACTACCGTCCTTCTTCTTGACCAGTAGTACAGGTGCTCCCCAAGGAGATACGCTGGGTCGTATGAATTGCTTTTCTAATAACTCATCTACTTGCTTCTTTAGTTCAGTCAGTTCCATTGGAGACATTCTATAGGGTGCTCTAGCAATGGGTTCTGCTCCAGGAATTAGGTCAATAGAGAATTCTATCTCTCGTTCAGGAGGTAATCCTGGAACATCCTCGGGGAATACTTCTGAGAATTCACAAACTACTGGTATTTTACTTACATCAGGAATAACTTTCCCTTCTGTAAGTGCAAATACCATGAATAATTGGGCTTCATTGTTCAAGGAATATCCTATAGGGTTTTGTAAGGTATCATACTCCTGACACTCCATGTTGTCAGGTGGAAAGATCACGGTTTTATTACGGCAATCCACAAGGACATGGTTAGCAGATAGCCAATCCATCCCCAGAATGATTTCCAAGTCCTTTAATGGTAAGCATACTAGGTTTACGTTAAAATTTCTACCTCCTATATGTATAGAACAGCCTTCACACACATTAGCTGTCCTAAGATGGTTACCAGTAGGAGTAGAGACAAGCAAATCATATTGCATAGATTTCATAGGTAAATTCAGACGCCTAACACATTCTTCAGCAATGAAAGAATGTGTCGCACCAGAATCAAATAAGACAGATAAGGTAGTGTCGTTAAGAATGCACTCACTTTGTACTAAGTCGTCTGCTTGTGATGCCTCTGATCCACTGATTGCAAATACTCTGCCAGCTGCAGGTGATTTGTTCTGATTATTCACTAGCTGTCCACTTTCTCGTCCTCGACTAGCTGTGCCTTTGACATTAAGTCCTCCGCGACCATTGGTATTACGTCCATTTCGAATGTTGGCTCCTCCTCTGTTGGCTCCATTGTTGTTGTTCTCAGTTTTAACATTCATAGTGTCAGTGCCTTGGTGGAGTTGTGGGCAGTTAGGACGAATGTGTCCCTTCTGGTTGCATTGGAAACAGGTAACATCTGTCTGTGTGCAATCACGTGTTCTATGATTTCCTCCACACTTATAGCAGTTCCATGTGATTGGTTGGTTCACGCGTCCTCCAGATGATGAAGTTAATCCTCCTCGAAATCGATTCTGGTTAAATGCTCCTCGCCTTTTAAAGTTCACTAGTTGAGGTCTCAATTGTTTACTGCTTTTCTCCTGCTCAATCCTAGCCTGATGGTTTTCTTCAAAGATTCTGCATTTGTTGATTAAAGTAGGAAAACTCCTAATCTCCTGATGTCCTATGGCTTCTTTAATTTCTGGCCTCAAGCCATTTTCAAATTTGACGCATTTAGAAGTCTCGGTTCCAGGCTGTTGGAAAGGAGGATAGAACGATGACAGTTCCTCAAATTTGGTAGTGTATTCTCCGACAGACATATTCCCTTGCTTTAATTCTAAAAATTCTAATTCCTTTTTGCTCCTAACACTGGCAGGGAAATATTTCTCGAAATAGGTTTCTTTAAAATTCTCCCAGTTAAGTGGCCTACCAGCTTCCAGTAACCTATCACGAGCAAAGATCCACCAATTTTCTGCTTCCCCTACCATCATATAGGTAGCGTATTCTACCTTCTGGACTTCAGTGCAAGGTAAGGATCGGAAAATATGTTCCATTTCCTTAATCCACAAGTAAGCCACTTCTGGATTATAGTCTCCTTTGAATTGGGTAGGTTTCCTTTTCAGGAAACGGTCAAGTCCATGGGTTCCCTCGGCTAACCTTTGCTGTTCCTGTCTTTCAAGGATCTCAGCAAATCGATTGAATGCAGCAGCCATGGCATCATCGTTCTGACGTCTAGCCATTTCTTATCCTACATGTACGAGTACCACTGCATTCAGTTACTGAGTATCTAATATACTCAGAGTTCTAACAATTTTTATGGTATCTAACTAGTAATTATACTAAACATAAACATACAAAGAGCACACATAACACACAAGCACACAAATTTCAAACAAATAGCAATCAAGTTTCATACACTTCAAGCTATCTTATGTTATTCTCTAGTTAATTCCTAAGGTTTTCTTTATATTTTATAAACCTTTGCTCTGATACCACTTCAGTTGTAACACCCTGGAGCCAACTTGCAAATCCCAAGATAATTACCGTCACCATATAAAATTTCTTAGATAACTTATTTTTCCATATGGTAATTATCAAGAGATTCACAACCTGATTCCAAGGGTTACTGATATAATATCAGAGTACGCAACCTTTTACATAATTAACTTGTTTATTATTATACATAACATAAGAGTTCCATACATATTATATTTTACAACAGGCACCTAGATCTTATAAAATATAAAGACGTATAGTACCAACAACATAGTATACACGTAATACAGCCACAGTAGACATGCAAGCAAGCATCAGCATCAAAAGTCTTCATAATTCATCCACATCAAGCATTATCCACTTTGTCATATATCTCCCTGGTTAACCACTAAAAGGGGTTGCCACAAGTAATAGAAAGAGTGAGATAAAATATCAAATAAATAGAAATCAAATCAGAACAAACACAATCACAAGTAGGATGCTATGCGATGCAAATGCCAAACAAGTATTTTGTTTTATACTGATATTATTATATTCTGCTCTTTTTAATGAAAATGCATGATGGATCCATTCTGGTGGGAACATCTGCAGTGATTTCCAACAATAACATTTTTACGGATATCCAACCGATACCGCGCCCCATAATGCAACACCAACATCGGATAACAATATCATAATATCAATAACAAGTGTTGCGGGACCCCCCTTAAGGACACACTGCTTAGCCCTTAAGACGGCCGTGGTATAAAACCACCGCAGAGGTCTGTGCTCAACAGAGCGCGTTCCCCCACCGGGAACCCCCTCAAAGAACCCCTCTGCGGATTCTTTGAACGGCCAATGCATATGATGCATGAATGCAGTAAGTTTATATCAATAAATTTATTCATAATTTAACAATAAGAACTTATGATAGAATTCAAGAAGATACAACAGTTCATCATATTTACAAGTATAATCCATATATGAAAACAACATTCTGTTTCCCTCTGTTTTTGCTGTTTAATGATTTCGAATGCAAATTAGATATATCAATTGGTTCCAAATCATCATACAATATCATATATCATATTCCAAACCATTTGGCATCAGTTTCACAATTTAATTCAAATTAAATTAAAATCTAACTAAATGAGTTTCCAAACAATTAAGCAAGCAATTCTAACTTAATTTCTATGTATTTAATATCCTATCCCCTCTTTCTTACCTCAAGTGAAGATCGTTAAACTTTCCTTATGCTAAACTCCTTTGTATTTCTTCAAATCTTCAAGTTTGCGTAATTTCTCCTTATGCGAAAATTAAAGAAAGAAGGTTTTGAGAGCTTGAAGAGGGAGATGAAAGGTTATAGGATCTGGGAGGGTTGTGGTCTGAGGAAATGTGGGAGGTCAGGGCTCTATTTATAGGCTTTCAATGGCGGTTACTGTAGCAAATCACTGTAGCAAATCACTGTAGCAAATCACTGTAGCAAATCACTGTAGCAGTTCGAAATTGACATGAGGCGGCGGAACTTTGGAGAATTCTCACGAATTCTCTACATTCTGCAACATTTTTCACGTGGCGTTACTGTAGCATTTTACTGTAGCATTTTACTGTAGTATTTTACTGTAGCATTTTACTGTAGCAGATTTTTAATTTATTTTATTATTCTATTCTACATTCTATTCTTGTTTATTTCCGTTTTAAGTCAGACTGAAAATATCCTTGTATTAAATTTTCTATTTTCTATGATTCATTTCTTATTTCTTTGAGAAACTTTAATTTTTTCACTGTTTAATTACTGCTTAAAAAATTGGGCTGTTACAGCACCAGTGTTGTTGGTTAAGAAGAAGGATAGTAGCATGAGGTTGTGTGAAGATTATCGACAACTGAACAAGGTGACGATCAAGAACAGATATCCTCTGCCAAGGATTGACGACTTGATGGATCAGCTACGTGGTGCCACGGTGTTCTCCAAAAATGATTTGAGGTATGGATACCATCAGATAAGGGTGAAGAAAGAAGATGTACCAAAAATTGCTTTTAGAACACGCTATGGCCATTACGAATATCTAGTAATGCCTTTTGGTGTAACTAATGCACCAGCCGTATTCATGGATTACATGAATAGGATTTTTCATCCATATCTAGATAAATTTGTAGTGGTGTTTATTGATGATATATTAGTGTACTCTAAAAGCAGAGAAGAACATGTTGAACACTTGAAGGTTGTGTTGGAAATCCTGAAAAAGAAACAACTGTATGCAAAGCTGTCGAAGTGTGAATTCTGGTTGGAAGAAGTGAACTTTTTAGGACATGTAATTAGTCAAGGAGGAATAGTTGTAGACCCTTCCAAGGTGGAGGCAGTTTTAAAATGGGAGAGACTGTAACACCCCCTTATATACACGAAACATATATCTATTCTTCTTGCTCTTTTTTTTTAGATATACATATTTATCACTTCTTATCTCGTGTATACAAGGACATATATACATCTGATTTTCTTTGAATTTTGAAAGTAAAAAGTTTCAAATTATTTATAATGATAAAATGAACTTTCAGAAAATCATAAGTGATCAAAGATTTCAGTATCATATCCAAAGAATAAGGTTTATTAAAGTTTAACATTTACATTGATTTACAATCATCCAACTTAGTATTGTATTAAGGTAAACTAAAACTAAAAATTTAATACCTCTACTTCGACTGTAACCAATTATTTTCTTATCTTCAAACCATGTGATTTTGAATCCTATTCTTGTCACATCTCTTCTCCTATCTGATTGAGGATGAGACCAATTTACCCTCTTATAATTTCATCCTTTCATCTTGAACTGCTAGCTATATGTCATATAACATATATTTTGGACACAAAATTCAAACAAGAAGGAGTGAGAAACAGAATATAATACTTTACAGATAAGACATAAGCATAAGGGTTTTCATAACATAACAATTATATTTTCATTCACAACCACCCACATAGAATGTCACAATCATATGAATGTCATGCAATGTTTTTAATACTATCATCTCATTCATTCTATGCATGTGGGCCCTTAAAGCTTTAGTTTACACTAGGCCAACCAGGAGTTTACACTGTTCCATAAATTCCGGATAATAATAACATAAATGCCTTCATGGCATATGAACAGCTCAACTGGCGTGGAAACACTTAGAGACTAGTCAGACTGAGAAAGTTTTTATTGTGAAAGTACCCGACACTAGGGAGTGACCCCAGGTCACCTGAAGCACCCTTTCACACCCTCTCATCCCAAGGCTCGCAATTAAGCCTCCTCTAATGTATCCTCGGTTTCTATAATCCGTCCCCAGGCAATATCACATCTCATTTCTCTTTAATGATTCATGATGCATGAATTACTCGCATATTTAGTTGGTTAAGACTTTTAGAAACTCAATTATTAAATACCATAAAGGTTCATAAAATCATCACAATAAACTGTACATTCCCATAAGTTTTTCTTTGAACTTCTGTTATACTGAAATAATTTAGTACAGTCTTCAAATTCAGATCTTACCAAAATTGAGTTTCCAAGCCTTAAATATCTTAAAACTTTCTGTTAAAAATCTTCACATATTTACATAATCTTTCTCAATTTGAATCTTAACTAGATTGAGTTTTAGAAATCTCGACAAAATATTCTTTAGTTATTTCGTTGGGGAAAACCAAAAGAATTTACTTTAAGCTTCTAATTTCTAAAGAAAATAATTTAAAATCATTAACTAAGAATACTTAAAACATTAAAAATTTTCTTTAATTCAAGAATTAATTATCTCAACCTCTGATTTTCATAAAATAGCTTCTTTCTAATACTAGATTTTATTATTGAAATTAAAAATAAAGTTAGTGAAAATTATTTCTAAGAAGAAATAAAAGACTAAAATAATTATAAAATACTTTCTCTTGGAATAAAAATTTAAAGAGTAAGGTAAGAAAATTCTTACTGAGTTTTAACTTTCCGTCATGCTTGCTATATGCTCAAACTTCATATCACAAGGTCATTCATCAACCACAATCAAGTATAGTAATCTCATCAATCACAATCAAATATCATCAATCATAATTGCATATTATTAATCACAGTCTAATACAATATCATTAATCGAAATCAAATACAATTAATTATAATCAAGTCAAATTTTAATGGTTATTTAAATTAGTAGATTTGATTTTGAGTCCTTATAGTCCATTCCTCGCACAGGTCTATATAAGTCCATATATATAATCCAGTATTCGCATAGGTATAGTTCAGTCTAGACAAGTCATAATAGTCCAAGTCCTTGCATAGGTTTAGTTTGATCCATATAGGATATAAAAGTCCAAGTCCTTGTATAGGTTTAGTGCAGTCCGTATAAGTTATAATAATTCAGATCCATGTATAGGTATTTTAGAATAAGTTACACAATATATTAAATTTATTATAAATTTTAAGTTGAGAAGTTATTACTTTAAAATAATAATATTATTAAATTTAAAAGGAGTAGGGGACTCCTCCCTTTATTCTTATGTCTTTCATATTATATTCTTATCTCACTCCCCCTTACCTCTTGTATACCGATTCGTTATTGAAAATCCGTGCGCGCCTCGTCTCCGGGTTCTAAAACATACCAATTTCATTTTAATATAATTACAAGATGAAAATTAAGATTACTACTTAAAATAAAAATGGTAAATAGTGAATAGTGAATAGTGAATAGTAACAGTGAATAGTAACAGTAAATAGTAAAACGTGAATAGTAACAGTAAATAGTAAATCATGAATAGTAACGGTAAATAGTAAAACGTGAATAGTAAAGGTAAATAGTACAGTAAAGGTAAATAGTAGCAGTAAATATAATTTACTATTTGAATAGTAATTTACTATTGAAATAGTAATTTACTATTGAAATAGTAATTTACTATTGAAATAGTGTTTTACTATACAGAATAGTAACTTAAAATAATATTATTTTTAGTATAATAATAGATTTCTAAAAATGATATAAAAATATACCTAAAAAATATAAAAGAGATGTATTCGTACCTTAGAATTTTAGCAGAACCTTCTTCTAAAAAATTTATTTCTCTCTTTTACTTCCACCACTATCTCACTAACACTACTATATTAAGAAAACTTAATCTGAAATTGTGAATTCTAAAGAAGAAATCCTTCGGTATTTATAGGAAAAAAATTTACTATGCATTCCATTATTTTAATATAAAAGTACTATACATTTTTTGAAATTTAAAACCTGGTTACAGTGCAACTTTTGAAAATTTCATACATGCACAGTGTTTTGCATAGTAAATGTCGGCAGAATTATTAAGCCAAATAGTAACCTTTCACTCGGTATATTTAAATTATTCAAAATTAATCATTTTTGAAATTTAGCGATATTATATCGGTTCTCACTAATTTTATGATAAGTAATATAAAGTTTAAATTTTAAAAGTCTAAAATTTTTTGTTAATAAAAATTTATTAGTACGTTTTCAATTTTTTTACGATTGGTAAAATCAAGATTTTACTCAAACCGATAATTTTTAGATAAGTCTACTTGAAATAGATGTTAGAAAATTTTTTTATAATTTAACTTTACATTCTTGTAAATATTTTTAATTTTAAGCAACTTTATATGAATTTAAAATTATTTAAAATATATTATTTTATTAAAATAATTTAAAATTTTCAAAAAATTCCAGAAAATCATAAATATTATGTAGATCAAAAAGTTAAAAAGAACCATAGTCTAATTCCTTCAAAAATTTATTTTAAAATTCTAATAAGAATTAAATCTTAAATATGTAAAAACATAAATATAAGAACATAAAATAAAAATGATGAATAATAAAGATATTAAAAATTTTTAATATAATTTTCTTAATTAGTGAATACTAATTAAGTCATTTTAAAATTTTCATTCAGAAATATTTTTATTTTTTATTATTATTATTTTAAAAAACAAATAATTAAATATAAATACCAAAATAAAAAAATGATAATAATAAACTAACTTATAGTAAGTATTTCTCAAGAAAGATATATTAATATCTATTTCCTATTTGTGATGAAAATGGGATGTTACAACTCTACTCTCCTAAAAGAAATTTCGTCCTCGAAATTTAATATTGTTAATAAATCTTACCATAGCTAAACTAACTGAACTGTTCTAAAATATATTTCTAGTTTCCTTGACAATTGTGTACATTTTCCTTAACATTGCCATTTATCTTTTTTTTTAATCTTATCAGTATTTTTTTCCTTAACTCAAAAATATTACTCGTCTTAATTTTGTCAACCATGCTCATCAATAATTGATGGTTAACTCTAAACACCTTAATAATTACGTTTCTCAATCTATTAAAATCTTACTTAACATAATCCATAACATCTATTAATTAAAATTCCTACTCGTAACATAGTAAAATGGACTGCTAAGAATTAATTACTGGACAACTAGCCGTTAGCAACTAGCCGTTGGACTAGCCGTTGGACTAGCCGTTTATGACCGTTGCAACTCTCCCTCCCTTGCTTGCTTATAAATTCTCATTCCATTCTCACTTCCTATCACAACTTCAAGGTTTCTTAGTTTCTCTCTTCTATCCAATTTCTTCAATCTTTTTCTCAAGTACTATCATACTATTCGATGGCCCACCATCCTAAAAGTAAGGAAGAATGAAGTCGAGATGGACTACAGTTTATGGTAACAAGTGCCTCACTTCTTATAATCATTATGGTGATTTCTCTAGTTTGGATAATTTTTGTATTGCCAAGACTCTTAGACCTCTATCTATGATGTACTAGATGTTCTACTTTATTTTCCTTAATGTAATCGTGTATAATAAATTATCCTAGTGAGAAAGGAT
Source organism: Clitoria ternatea (assembly GCA_037962975.1). Taxonomy (NCBI): domain Eukaryota; kingdom Viridiplantae; phylum Streptophyta; class Magnoliopsida; order Fabales; family Fabaceae; genus Clitoria; species Clitoria ternatea. The sequence goes on from CM075675.1 coordinate 10,232,366, forward strand.
AAATATGTCTTAGTCCATGTTGTACTTGTTTATCTAATTAAATCTTTGTATTCTTTGCTTCATGACAATCCAGGGTATGTAATCATTTCTTATTGTCTTCTATAATGAATTAAATATTCATTAACTAAGTGATTGCACATTCCATCATAATTGACTACAACCATTACATAGATTTGATAAATTCTCCAATCTTAAATGATCACAAATCACTACGTTGGCTTAGAAATACTCACTTGAATTTTTTTATGGGTAACTAAGATTTATGTAATTCTCTTTATAGGAAAATCAATAAGTAAAGGTTCATATCTACTTCCTCATGGTTTACTAACACATTTCTTTATTTTAAATCTACAATGGTCATTGCATAACAATGATTTATATCAGGTATATATATTCATCGAACAAAATCGATGACTAAAAAAAAATAACTTGATAAACATGTATCATATTGTTAGGAATCACAAAAATATTTTATGTCACAATTTCTAAATATTAAACCAATATCGATGTCTCCCAAAGATCTATAATACTTATTTTAGGTCATTCATTAACATATTTATCACAATAAATCACTTAAAAAAATTCAAAAATATATGGTTAATTACATTCGATGTCACAACATAAAAGTTTCATTAATTCATATATTTATACACATAACCATCATATATATTATTCAATCGTAGACATCATAAGTAAAAACTTCATCAAATCAAACAATAATTAACATATCTTACATGTCATACAAAAGAAGAATCAATACAAATAGCCGAAGATACAATTCCTAATATGATTATTTGTTATATCAAACAAGTTAGTGAACAAATTATCATATTTCTTTCATGAAGCCTACATCCACACATTTTTCTTTTCAAAATATATCACCAAAGGAAAAACTATGATCTTATCTTAAACAATTTTTTATACTAGTTTGGGATTACAAGAGTTATCTACCCATTGGAATTCTAATTCACACAAGTATCTCTACAACTTTAAGGACATGGTAAGGAATATCCTAATAGAATTTGTTGAGTTTATCTCCATTTCTCCATATACCACATTAACCTAAGGTTAAATTTATTGATCTTAACATCCTTCTTTTGACATGTCTTTCACTACTTAGTACAAATCATTCGGGGTGATCAGTCCCGATAGTTTATAAATAAGTAGTCAAATCAATGACAACTCCAGTCTAGAATTCATACCAAAATATTTCTAAGAATTTTCTATTGTCTTATCTCCCTTGTTGTCTCATACCATATTGTAAAATAGGTAAATATTAGAATATTTCATTATCACATATTAATCAGAGAATCAAACACCATACAATACATTTGGAATAAAAGGAAATAACAGTATTTGTTAATTTACCTTATCATTCCACCATACATTAACGCCCGTACTTAAACAATGTCAAGAAAGACTTCAGAATGGCCAGTTTCTGATAATCCCTGCAATAACATTTTTCAAGTAACAGGCTATAAAGTTCTAACTTATACTTCTTATGAACTTAAAATTAGTTCCTTCTTTCTATATTCCTAATTTTTCTTCACTAACTTCTTACCATTTACTCCAATAAAATTTCCTATTTTCTCAACCATAAAATCTCTTGACAAACTTAACCATCAGAGTACACTAACACGCTAGTAAGACCATACCCCAAGCCGATTTGGATTGAACTGCTCTGATACCACTTTGTAACACCCCCTTATATACACGAAACATATATCTATTATTCTTGCTCTTTTTTTTAGATATACATATTTATCACTTCTTATCTCGTGTATACAAGGACATATATACATCTGATTTTCTTTGAATTTTGAAAGTAAAAAGTTTCAAATTATTTATAATGATAAAATGAACTTTCAGAAAATCATAAGTGATCAAAGATTTCAGTATCATATCCAAAGAATAAGGTTTATTAAAGTTTAACCTTTACATTGATTTACAATCATCCAACTTAGTATTGTATTAAGGTAAACTAAAACTAAAAATTTAATACCTCTACTTCGACTGTAACCAATTATTTTCTTATCTTCAAACCATGTGATTTTGAATCCTATTCTTGTCACATCTTTTCTCCTATCTGATTGAGGATGAGACCAATTTACCATCTTGTAATTTCATCCTTTCATCTTGAACTGCTAGCTATATATCATATAACATATATTTTGGACACAAAATTCAAACAAGAAGGAGTGAGAAACAGAATATAATACTTTACAGATAAGACATAAGCATAAGGGTTTTCATAACATAACAATTATATTTTCATTCACAACCACCCACATAGAATGTCACAATCATATGAATGTCATGCAATGTTTTTAATACTATCATCTTATTCATTCTATGCATGTGGGCCCTTAAAGCTTTAGTTTGCACTAGGCCAACCAGGAGTTTACATTGTTCCATAAATTCCGGATAATAATAACATAAATGCCTTCATGGCATATGAACAGCTCAACTGGCGTGGAAACACTTAGAGACTAGTCAGACTGAGAAAGTTTTTATTGTGAAAGTACCCGACACTAAGGAGTGACCCCAGGTCACCTGAAGCACCCTTTCACACCCTCTCATCCCAAGGCTCGCAATTAAGCCTCCTCTAATGTATCCTCGATTTCTATAATCCGTCCCCAGGCAATATCACATCTCATTTCTCTTTAATGATTCATGATGCATGAATTACTCGCATATTTAGTTGGTTAAGACTTTTAGAAACTCAATTATTAAATACCATAAAGGTTCATAAAATCATCACAATAAACTGTACATTCCCATAAGTTTTTCTTTGAACTTCTGTTATACTAAAATAATTTAGTACAGTCTTCAAATTCAGATCTTACCAAAATTGAGTTTCCAAGCCTTAAATATCTTAAAACTTTCTGTTAAAAATCTTCACATATTTACATAATCTTTCTCAATTTGAATCTTAACTAGATTGAGTTTTAGAAATCTCGACAAAATATTCTTTAGTTATTTCATTGGGGAAAACCAAAAGAATTTACTTTAAGCTTCTAATTTCTAAAGAAAATAATTTAAAATCATTAACTAAGAATACTTAAAACATTAAAAATTTTCTTTAATTCAAGAATTAATTATCTCAACCTCTGATTTTCATAAAATAGCTTCTTTCTAATACTAGATTTTATTATTGAAATTAAAAATAAAGTTAGTGAAAATTATTTCTAAGAAGAAATAAAAGACTAAAATAATTATAAAATACTTTCTCTTGGAATAAAAATTTAAAGAGTAAGGTAAGAAAATTCTTACTGAGTTTTAACTTTCCGTCATGCTTGCTATATGCTCAAACTTCATATCACAAGGTCATTCATCAACCACAATCAAGTATAGTAATCTCATCAATCACAATCAAATATCATCAATCATAATTGCATATTATTAATCACAGTCTAATACAATATCATTAATTGAAATCAAATACAATTAATTATAATCAAGTCAAATTTTAATGGTTATTTAAATTAGTAGATTTGATTTTGAGTCCTTATAGTCCATTCCTCGTACAGGTCTATATAAGTCCATATATATAATCCAATATTCGCATAGGTATAGTTTAGTCTAGACAAGTCATAATAGTCCAAGTCCTTGCATAGGTTTAGTTTGATCCATATAGGATATAAAAGTCCAAGTCCTTGCATAGGTTTAGTCCAGTCCGTATAAGTTATAATAATTCAGATCCATGTATAGGTATTTTAGAATAAGTTACACAATATATTAAATTTATTATAAATTTTAAGTTGAGAAGTTATTACTTTAAAATAATAATATTATTAAATTTAAAAGGAGTAGGGGACTCCTCCCTTTATTCTTATGTCTTTCATATTATATTCTTATCTCACTCCCTCTTACCTCTTGTATACCGATTCGTTATTGAAAATCCGTGCGCGCCTCGTCTCCGGGTTCTAAAACATACCAATTTCATTTTAATATAATTACAAGATGAAAATTAAGATTACTACTTAAAATAAAAATGGTAAATAGTGAATAGTAAATAGTGAATAGTGAATAGTAACAGTGAATAGTAACAGTAAATAGTAAAACGTGAATAGTAACGGTAAATATTAAATCATGAATAGTAACGGTAAATAGTAAAACGTGAATAGTAAAGGTAAATAGTACAGTAAAGGTAAATAGTAGCAGTAAATAGTAATTTACTATTTGAATAGTAATTTACTATTGAAATAGTATTTTACTATTGAAATAGTAATTTACTATTGAAATAGTGTTTTACTATGCAGAATAATAACTTAAAATAATATTATTTCCAGTATAATAATAGATTTCTAAAAATGATATAAAAATAAACCTAAAAAATATAAAAGAGATGTATTTGTACCTTAGAATTTTAGCAGAACCTTCTTCCAAAAAATTTATTTCTCTCTTTTACTTCCACCACTATCTCACTAACACTACTATATTAAGAAAACTTAATCTGAAATTGTGAATTCTAAAGAAGAAATCCTTCGGTATTTATAGGAAAAGAATTTACTATGCATTTCATTATTTTAATATAAAAGTACTATGCATTTTTTGAAATTTAAAACCTGATTACAGTGCAACTTTTGAAAATTTCATACATGCACAGTGTTTTGCATAGTAAATGTCGGCAGAATTATTAAGCCAAATAGTAACCTTTCACTCGGTATATTTTAAATATTCAAAATTAATCCTTTTTGAAATTTAGTGATATTATATCGGTTCTCACTAATTTTATGATAAGTAATATAAAGTTTAAATTTTAAAAGTCTAAAATTTTCTGTTAATAAAAATTTATTAGTACGTTTTCAATTTTTTTACGATTGGTAAAAATCAAGATTTTACTCAAACCGATAATTTTTAGATAAGTCTACTTGAAATAGATGTTAGAAAATTTTCTTATAATTTAACTTTACATTCTTGTAAATATTTTTAATTTTAAGCAACTTTATATGAATTTAAAATTATTTAAAATATATTATTTTATTAAAATAATTTAAAATTTTCAAAAAATTCCAGAAAATCATAAATATTATGTAGATCAAAAAGTTCAAAAGAACCATAGTCTAATTCCTTCAAAATTTATTTTAAAATTCTAATAAGAGTTAAATCTTAAATATGTAAAAACATAAATATAAGAACATAAAATAAAAATGATGAATAATAAAGATATTAAAAATTCTTAATATAATTTTCTTAATTAGTGAATACTAATTAAGTCATTTTAAAATTCTCATTCAGAAATATTTTTATTTATTATTATTATTATTTTAAAAAAACAAATAATTAAATATAAATACCAAAATAAAAAAATGATAATAATAAACTAACTTATAGTAAGTATTTCTCAAGAAAGATATATTAATATCTATTTCCTATTTGTGATGAAAATGGGATGTTACAGAGACCAACCACAATCACTGAGATTAGAAGTTTCTTGGGCTTGGCTGGATACTATAGGAGATTCATTGAAGGATTTTCAAACCTAGGATACCCATTGACCAGGTTAACACGGAAAGGACAACCTTTTGTGTGGACGACACAATGCAAGAATAGTTTTCAAGAGCTGAAAGATCAACTTACTTTTGCGCCGGTGTTAGTACTCCCCGATCCACATCGAAGTTTTAAAGTTTACTATGATGCGTCTAAACAAGGACTAGGAAGTGTACTCATACAAGACAAGAAGTTTGTAGCCTATGCGTCACGCCAATTAAGGCAACATGAGATTAACTACCCTACCCATGACTTAGAGTTAGCCGCTGTAGTTTTTGCCTTAAAGATTTGGAGGCATTATCTATACGGTGCAACATTCGATGTGTTTAGTGATCACAAGAGTCTTAGGTATTTATTCGACCAAAAGGAGTTGAACATGAGGCAATGGAGATGGATGGAGTTCTTAAAGGACTACGACTTTGAATTGCAATACCATCCTGGAAAAGCGAATGTAGTAGCTGATGCTTTGAGTCGAAAGTCTCTACATGCGTCCACAATGATGATTAAAGAGCTGGAATTGATAGAGAACTTCAGAGATCTTAACCTAGCAGTAAAGGTTAATGCTAACAGCTACAGATTAGGAGCGTTATAAGTGACAAATGAATTCCTGAGGTAAGTTTTAGAGGCTCAAAGAGATGATGAATTCCTACAAGAAAAGAAAGAACTCTTGAAACAAGGAAAAGAAGTCGAGTTCAATGTAAGAAGTGACCAATTGCTGAGGTATAAGGATCGAGTGTGTATCCCTAATCAAGAGGAGTTGAGGAAAGCAATTCTGGAAGAAGGCCATAAAAGTTATATGAGCATTCATCCTGGAGCTACTAAAATGTATCAAGATTTAAAGAAGTTATTTTGGTGGCCTGGACTGAAGAAAACGGTGGCAGAGTACGTGGCTGCATGTCTAATTTGCCAAAAGGTTAAAGTAGAACACCAAAACCCCCCTGGAATGTTACAATCAATGGAAATACCAGAATGGAAATGGGATAGCATTACCATGGATTTTATGACTTTTCTACCTAAAACTCCATTAGGACATGATTCAATATGGGTAATAGTTGATAGACTAACAAAGTCTGCCCACTTTATTCCCATCAATATTCGTTACTCTATGGAGAAGCTGGCAAAATTATACATCGAGGAGATTGTGAGATTGCATGGAATTCCTTCAAGTATCATTTCTGATCGGGACCCTCGTTTTACATCACAATTCTAGAAGAGCTTGCACAAGGCTTTGGGAACAAGACTGCGTCTAAGTTCAGCATATCATCCTCAGACGGATGGACAATCAGAAAGAACAATTCAATCTCTAGAGGACTTGTTACGAGCTTGTGTGTTAGAGCATAAAGAAAGTTGGAATCAATTCTTACCATATGTGGAGTTTACCTACAACAACAATTTCCATGCTAGCATTGGCATGGCACCTTTTGAAGCATTATATGGAAGAAAATGTAGGACCCCGCTATGTTGGTTTGAGACTGGTGAAAACTTGATGCTAGGACCAGAGTTGGTACAACAAACCACAGATAAAATCAAAATAGTTCCGGAAAAGATGAAGGCAACACAGAGCAGACAGAAAAGTTACTATGACAAAAGAAGAAAGCCGCTCGAATTTCAAGAAGGCGATCATGTATTCTTGAAAGTCACACCTATGACTGGGGTCGGTCGGGCAATGAAATCTTGAAAACTAACTCCTAGATTTATTGGTCCATATCAAATAATTCATAAAGTTAGCCCCCTTGCCTACCAAATAGCATTACCACATTTTCTTTCTAATATCCACAATGTTTTTCATGTGTCAAACTTACGAAAGTATATATCTGATTCTACACATGTTATTCAACCTGATGTCATACAAGTTAAAGATAATCTTACATATGATGCACCACCTGTTAGAATAGGTGACAGAAGAATAAAAAAATTAAGAGACAAGACAATTCCGCTTGTAAAGGTCATTTGGAGTGAAACGAGAGGAGAAGATGCTACATGGGAACTAGAAACTGAGATGAAAGAGTCTCATCCTCATTTGTTTTACTGATTAATGTAAATTTCGAGGACGAAACTTTCTAAGGGGAGTAGAGTTGTAACACCCCTATTTTTATTTTTATATTGAAATTTTAAAGGAATTAAATTATGGTTCTTTAGAACTTTTTAATCTACGTATTATTTATATTTTTTGGAATGTTTTGGAATTTTGGAATTTTTTTAATAAAATAATATTTTTTAAATAATTTTAAATTCATATAAGTGACTTAAATTAAAAATATTTATAAGAAAGTGAATTGAAATTATAAGAAAATTTTCTAAAATCTGTTTCAAGTAGACTTATCTAAAAATTATCGGTTTGAGAAAAATCTTGATTTTTTCTAATCGTTAAAAAATTAAAAACGTATCAATAAATTTTATTAACAGAAAATTTTAGATTTTTAAAATTTCAGCTTTATATTACTTATTATAAAATTAGTGAGGACTGATATAATATCGCTAAATTTCAAAAAGGACTCATTTTGAATATTTAAAATATACCGAGTGAAGGGTTACTATTTGACTTAATAATTTTGCCGACAGTTACTATGCAAAACACTATGCATGTATGAAATTTTCAAAAGATGCACAGTAATCAGGAATAAAAAATTCAAAAATACATAGTACTTTTATATTAAAATAATGGAATGCATAGTAAATTTTTTTCCTATAAATACCGAAGGATTTCTTCTTTAGAATTCACAATTTCAGATTAAGTTTTCTTAATATAGTAGTGCTAGTGAGATAGTGGTGGAAGAGAGAGAGAAGTAAATTTTTTTGGGAGAAGGCTCTGCTAAAATCCTAAGGTAAGAATACTTCTCTTTTATATTTTTTGGGTTATTTTCATATCGTTTTTAGAAATCTGTTATTATACTAGAAATAATATTATTTTAAGTTACTATTTTGCATAGTAAAACACTATTTCAATAGTAAATTACTATTTCAATAGTAAATTACTATTCAAATAGTAAATTACTATTCACTATTACTATTTACCGTTACTATTCACGTTTTTACTATTTACCATTACTATTTACGTTTTTACTATTTACCGTTAATATTCACATTTTTACTATTTACTGTTACTATTCACAATTTACTATTTACTGTTACTATTCATGATTTACTATTTACCGTTACTATTCACGATTTACTATTTACCGTTACTATTCACAATTTACTATTTCCTGTTACTATTCACTATTCACTATTCAAAATTTACCATTTTTGTTTTAAGTAGTAATCTTAATCCTCATCTTATGCCTATACTGAAATAAGATTGGTATTAATATTTTTAGAAATTAGAGGCGCAAAGCAAACTCTCTTTTGGTAACAACTCAAGGTAAGGGGGAGTGAGATAAGAGTATAATATGAAAAGACATAAGAATAATGGGAGGAGTCTCCTACTCCTTTTAAATTTGATAATATTATTATTTTAAAATATTAACTTTTTAACTTAAAATTTTTAATAAATTTTAAATTAAATATCTGATTTAACTAACTCTAACCTACCTATGCAAGGACTTGAACTTTTATAACCTATATAAACTGGACTATACCTATGCAAGGACTTGGACTACTATGACCCATATGGACTGAACTATACCTATGCAAGGACTGGATTATATGGACTTACATATACCTATGCGAGGAATTGACCAAATGGACTCAAATTGATTATATTAATAATCGTTAAATTTTGCATTATGATATGTATTAATGATATTTAATTGATTTGATTATGATTGATTGATTGATTGAATATTTAGTTATAATTGATAATGCTTGATTTTGATTGATGATTTTGTGATGTGGAGTTTGAGCATATAGCGAGTATGACGGAAAGCTAAAACTCAGTAAGAATTTTCTTACCTTACTCTTTAAATTTTTTTACTTTAAATATTCTCTTCTTAGAAATTATTCATATTAACTTTATTTTCAATATTTAGAATAAAAAAATTAGTATTTATTTTAGAAAGAAAACATTTTATGAAAATTAATAATAAATTGAAATAATTAAATCTTGAGATAAAGAAAAATTTTGTAATTTTAAGTATTTTTGGTTAATAACTTAAAGATTATTCTCTTTTAATAAAATAAAATTTTCAAAAGAAAATTATTTTATTCCAACTTAATAACTAAAGATATTTGGAAATAATTGAGATTTCTAAATTTGATTTTGTTAAGATTTAATTTGAGAAAGATTATGTAAAGTTTAATATGAGAAAGTTTTTAGATATTTAAGGCTTAGAAACTCAAATTTCAATGAGATTCGAAAACTGTACCAAATTTATTTCTGTGGGACGGAAATTCAGAGAATTGAGAAAATGTACAGTTTATAGAAATGATGTTGTAAACCTTTTAAGGTATTTAATAATTGAGTTTCTAAAAGCCTTAACCAACTAAATACGTGAGTAGCTCATGCATCATGAATCATTAAAGTGAAATAAAATGATATTGTCTGGGGACGGATTATAGAAACCGAGGATACATTAGAGGAGGCTTAATTACGAGCCTTGGGATGAGAGGGTGTGAAAGGGTGCTTCAGGGGACCTGGGGTAGCTCCCTAGTGTCGGGTACTTTCACAATAAAAACTTTCTCAATCTGACTAGTCTCTAAGTGTTTCCATGTCAGTGTAGTTGTTCATATTATTATTATTCGGACTTATGGAACAGTGTAAACTCCTGATTGGCCCAGTGCAAATTAAAATTTAAGGGCCCACATATATAGGTAAGTTATGATGAAGATATTGCATAACATTCATGCATTCATAATTGATTATGTATGTGATTGTGATTGATATTATTATGTATTGGTTTGTGAAAACCCTTTGTTACTTATGTCTTAATCGAGATTATTATATTCTGTTTCTCACTCATTTCTCCGTGTTTTTGTTTCATATATTCTAAATTGATGGTTCAGAAGGAAGAATCGAAGAATAGAGGCAGTAACTATAGCACGTTCTAGAAAGGGAGCTCGATATGAATACCGTGGTCCAATGAATAAATAATGTTAATAAGTAACTGCTTCTGGGCCATGGAGTTTCCTCTATTTCTTATAATGTTTAATGTTTATTTTCTTCGGATGAATGTACAAATACTTTATAAAGTTTTAATAATATTTATGAGGTATTTCAGAAATAATGTATGTAATTTATTCCGATAGTTTCTTTTTAACAATCATATCTTTTTTTAAAAAAAAATTACGAATTTTTATATATTTTATTAAGGTGTAACAGAGGGTGTTACACAGATAATATTCGATAGCTCGAAGAGCTTCTGGAATCATTTATTCCAGGTAGGGGGAGTGTTTACATTTTAAATGCATAGTTTATGAATGGATTCGGGATAGTATTGTTGAGATTAGTGAGAAATCCTGAATATTTGATATGTGTTAGATACGTGTGTTATGGTATTTTCCGTTCATATGTGACTGTTATTGAGAAATTGAATTGGCATGAGACATGATTTGTATGTGTGAATTTATGATGATTCCTATGCGTGAGATGCAGTAGGAAATATGATGATGATATGTGATTAATGATGATGATATGAATGATATTCATGAAGTTTTCATGATATGAATGCATGAGATGCATTTGATAAAGCATGGGATGCTTATATGATGAATAAACATGAAATATAATATGGTTTTGAGGATTCCACAAAAAGACCTTGGGTGGAACTCAAGGCAAACCTCTTGAGTGGGGCTCGGGGTTTAGCCCGTGACACTACCGTTATCGCTGAGAGTGATTGTGTCACGTGAGATGGCAAACGGTTTGGTACCAGTAAAATGGCCGGATCAGCTGAGAGCTGAGCTATGGCTGAGAGCCAGTGTTGCAACACAAAATTAAAACTTAATAATGGATCCATTTGATTGAGCCTGTGATTGCATTAATGTATGTTGTTATGAACAATATGATTATATGATCATTATGAATGAATAAAATGTAATGAGATTATGTGATATGATTATGATTTATATGTGGTTATGAATTGGACACTTGATCCGATTCAATAACTTTCATTTAACATGTAGTATGCTCACCCCTATTTATGATTGTTTTTCAGTGGATATAGGACGCAGTGAAGGCATATGAGATGGCATTCAGTGGAGATTGAAGTATTATGTACATGTATGTGTACATAGTATGTATAGTAGTATATTGTGCCTTGGCCGGCTCTTGATGATGTTTTATGATATGTATAAAGGATTTAAAGTTTTGAATGATGAATAGCTTCATTTGGAAGCTTAAAATTTGAACTTAAATATGTATATGATATGAGATATGAGTTGATTTCATATAATTTGAAATTAAGCATATGCATACAAAGGAAATTTTAGGAATTGAAAGATTGAAATTGAGATCTGGTGAGTTTTTGAGTCATCGGAAGGGATTAATAGATTCCTTATATCGAATGCGAGTTGTTCCTATAGGTTTTGATGTATTTGAAATGAATTTGATGGGTGTGATGCATTTAAGTTGCATAATTGGACCATAGTACATTTTTGTGTATAAGTTGGTCATATGTCCGAATTTTGGCAAACGTACAGCCAATAGCTCCGGAATGGTAAAAATATATTGCCCATGAAGTTTCATAGTAATGGAGTTGAAACGGGCAAAATAGGTAGGTAGGAAGTCAATTTAGATGTTTAAAGTTGTCAATCTCGCTCAAGCGAGTCAAGTTTCACTTGAGCGAGCCATTATATGAGTTTGGGTATGCATTCTGGTCAAATCTTGCTTAAGCAAGCACAATTCCGCTCAAGCGAGTGTCATTTTCGCTCAAGCCATTGTCATTTTCGCTCAAGCCATTGCTCAAGCGAGAGCCTAAGCGAAAATTTCGCTTAAGCGCCCAAAATCTTACTGAAGTGAGATGATTCATCTTTTTCTCTCTTCATAAAAGTTGTAAATAATTTTGTCTCCGTCGTTTTGATACCTAATTTGCATCGATCGGAGTTTGGTAGCCCGAGTTATGCTCAAAATACTAAAGGGTGTTCATGCTAAAAATTTCAGCAAGGCTGATTTTATAAATTTGCGAATTGGGCAATCTTCGGGGCATAATTGGACCTCGACTTCTTCATAACAATATTAGGTATTTGAGTTACGGATGTTTACAAACTGAATTCATCCTGTTTGGAGTTATATAACTTCAATTTGACTCAGTTTATCGAGTGGTGCGCAAGGAGCCGACATGCTGAAAAATTTTCTTTGGGCCATTTTGGAACCCCAAATCCTAGGATATGTTATTGGGGACTCATTGAGTCATATAGGAACATCTTAGAATCGGTGTGGTTATTTTTTTAAAAAAAATTCCCATATTATTTATTTATTTATTATTATTATTTAATTAAGGTTTGGATGTTTTAAAGACAAAGAAAGCTCGCTATGTGTAATCATATTTCTACTTAGATGTCATAGTAACTTGGGATATGCCTTTGTGTACCTAATTACATATTATCCCAAGTCATGCTTTCTAGCTCAGTACATTTTCCAATCATCTTTAACTTTTTGAATGTACTGAGCCCTATGGGAAAATAAGTCTTCTATTTCTTTACAAACTCATTTTCGTGGTTTATCACTTGGCTCTACTAAGTCAAGAGGCTTATTTTATTTCAATTAATTCTTTCAATCCTCTGGTAGTACAGGTCTGGTGTGTTGCCAGACTCTATTAGTGTGGGAAACACTGTTGGCCTGGAGAGTCTTTTGAAAGAATACTCAGGGTTTGAGTCAGGAGTGGCTTATGAAAGAATAAATGGGTCTTCCCCAAGAGCGGGTGCTACAAAATAATACTCATAGGAATCCAAAGTGGTCTGGTGTGTTGAAGCACGGGTTGTGCTTAAGCCAGGAGTGGCTGGAATCAAGAATACCTAGAGCACGGGTTGTGCTTAAGCTAGGAGTGGTTGGAATCAAGAATACTCAAAGCATGAGTTGTGTTCAAGCCAGGAGTGGTTGAAATTAAGAATACTCAAAGCATGAGTTGTGTTCAAGCCAGGAGTGGTTGGAGTCAAAAATACTCAGGGCTAGAAGTGGTCGATGTCAAGAATACTTGAAACACGAGCTGTGTCTAAGCCAGGAATGGTTGGAGTCAATAATACTCAACACCTAATGTAATACATTTTTATATAATGGAAATCCTTCAGATTTAAAGGTACTAGATGTAGTCTCCAAGTTGGAGGTGAACTAGTATAAAATTACTTGTGTATTGTCTCCTTCTCTCTTACTCTTTACTATCAAAAGTCTGGTGCATTATTATTGTTATACTCGATGGTAAAAGTCTAGCAAAATTACGCTTGCTCATTCAAAGTATTACGCTCTTAGTATAAACCAAAGTCTGGTCCGTTGTGCAAAATGCTGTCGCACTTGAATGTCACTTTTTGGTTTGAAAAAGTAAACAGACTTATTCAACCCCCATTCTAAATCTGTTCTCCGAACCATCACTTTCCTATTTCAAACTTGTTTTCTAAAAGAAATTTGCTAAGCCTTTCATACTAAGCTCTAGGAGCTTGTTTTAAACCATATAAGGCTTTCTTGAGTTTAAAAACATGTTCAGAAAATTCATAATCTTTGAAACCATGAGGTTGATCTACATATACTTCCTCTTGCATATAATCATTTAAAAACACCATTTTAACATCCATTTGATAAAGTTTAAAATTCATGCAACAAGAAAAAACAAATAATAATCTAATAGCTTTTAGCCTAGCAACAAGAGCATAAGTCTCTTCATAATCAATACCTTTCTCTTGATTGTAACCCTTAACTACAAGCCTAACTTTATTTCTACTGACAATTCCATATTCATCTAGCTTATTTCTAAACACCCATTTAGTTCCTATTATTTGATGGTTGTTGGGTTTAGGCACCAAGTCCCATACTTGATTTCTTTTGAATTGATTTAATTCTTCTTGCATGACCAACATCCAATATTCATCAATAAAAGCCTCATCTATAGTTTTAGGTTCAATTTGAGAGACAAATGCTAAATGATTACAAACATTTCTAAGTGAGTTGTGAGTATTTATACCTTTTGAGATATCACCTAATATGTTATCGATTAGATGATGTTTAGATATGATCCATTTCTTAGGAGCATTGATGGGCTTGTTGCTTCTTTGTGCGTCTTTGTCTTATTTGTCATTTCCTTCTTTTTTGTTATCCTCCTGGTCGTTTCCTCCTTCTTCTCTTTTAACTTATAGGGGTGTGCCTTAAGAGAGATCTGCACAACCAACATATTCCTTTCTCAAAGGTTTTTTTGTTAAACTCATCAAATTTCACATGCATTAATTCTTCAATTGTATAGGTTCGTTTGTTAAAGATTCGATAAGCTTTACTTGATAAAGAACAACCTAGAAAAATTGCTTCATCAGACTTAGCATCAAATTTGCCTAAGTTATCTTTTGCATTGTTCAGAATAAAACACTTGCATCTAAAAATATGAAAATAAGAGCTATTTGGTTTTCGTCCTTTGTAAAGCTCATAGGGGATTTTCTTCAAAATAGGTCTTATCAAACGTCGATTCATAATATAACAAGCTATACTAACTGCATCAGCCTAAAAACTTTTCACAATTTCACTGTCATTTAACATAGTTCTTGTAAGCTCCTCTAGAGATTGATTTTGCCTTTCAACCACTCTATTTTGTTGTGGAGTCCTAGGAGCTGAAAAATTATATTCAATGTTATGTTTTTTATAAAACCCTTCAAAATTATGATTCTCAAATTCTCCCTCATGGTCATTCGAATGAGTGTAATTGTAGTATTCTTTTCGTTTTGGATAACTTTGGCAAGTCTCTTAAATGCGTTAAATACTTCATGTTTATGAGTGAGAAATAATTTCCAAGTGAACTTAGAAAAATCATCCACAATCATAAGCGTATAGTAATTGCCACCAAAGCTCTTAATTCTTGAGGCTCTAAAAAGATCCATCTGTAAAAATTGTAAAGGTCTAATAGTTGAAACAATATTTCTGGCTTGAATAGAGGTTTTTATTTGTTTTTCTTTTTTACAAGCATCACAAGATTTGTTTTCAAATTTGAGTTTTGGTGATCCAACTACTAAGTCTTTTGAAACGAGTTTATTTAAATGATTAAAGTGAATGTGGGCAATTCTTCTATGCCATAACCAAGACTCATCTTCTTTAGATAAAAAAGAATTTAGCATAATTTGAAGCTAACATATCTAGATTAATCATGTAAATATCATCGATTCTTTGACCAACAAATTTTACCTCTTTGTTTATTTTATTTTCAATTGTGCAGACGCTTGATTCAAATAAGACTTTATATCCTTTATCGCATAGTTGGCTAATACTAAGCAAATTATGTTTTAGTCCTTCTACATAAAGGACATCATTAATTTAGGTAGAAGGATTATTACCAACATTACCATAACCAAGAATATTCCCTTTGGTATTGTCACTGTAGGTTACACTCCCCCTTCTTTTTGGAGTAAAAGAGATGAATTTTGTTATGTCCCTAATAATGTGTTTGGAACATCCACTGTCCAAGTACCAATGAGTGTTGCTTGCTTTAAAGCATACCTCATTTTCTTCATTGTGGCTTGCCATGAGACATAAATTGGCTACTTCACCTTCTGACTCGCTTGAGCTATTCACGTCATTTTCATCCCAAGCTATGTATGCCTTTCTTCTCTTCTTCCTTTCTTTGACCTTCTTCTTTAGGTTTATATATATGTTTTAAAGACTTAAAGGCTTCATCTCACACGGCTCTATAGCTCCCGCTTCTCCATAGCTCTACGCTTCTCCATAGGTCCACGCTTCTCCACTTCGTGTGCCACGTCCTTCTCGGAATAGGCATGCATAAAACAAAATAAACGGGCTGGTCCGCGAACCAAATAGAATATGGACTGGGCTAGTGTTTCTAGCTTATTTTCTTTTTTTGCCTCAGCGCGACCCGACATGTATTAGACATGCTTAAATGGGCCTTGGCCCAACTTGACCCATAGGCCCGTATTGCCACCCCTAATTTTGAAATAATGTAGTTAATGGCCACTTTTGATGATAATGGCTATAGGTTGGTGTTTATTTTGGGATAGTGTAGTTAATGGTAACTTTTCTTAATGGCTACTAGTTGGTGTTTCATGTTGTTAATGTAAAGTTCCTTTTGTTCATTACCTGTTACTTCAACTTTAAACAATGCAAGTAACATTGTGAAGTCAATACCCATGTTTCATTTAAGAAATTGTTCATTGTA
The DNA here is from genome assembly GCA_037962975.1 of Clitoria ternatea. Taxonomy (NCBI): domain Eukaryota; kingdom Viridiplantae; phylum Streptophyta; class Magnoliopsida; order Fabales; family Fabaceae; genus Clitoria; species Clitoria ternatea. Next base: position 10,249,090 of record CM075675.1, read on the forward strand.
GCAAAACAAAGATTTATTACTACTTTTTATATTTCTTATCATTTTTAATACATTACCTAAACAAAATGAACAATGGACATCACCATTGATGAATGAAAATTACATTCATCAATACAAAGGGTTTATGTGAACATAACTGAATTGTACATAACTCAACTGAATTACACATAACTCAACTAAACCTAACAAGTATGGCTTACATTTTATAGGGGCCTAATGTTAGAAATAAAACAATGTCAGAGGCATAAACTAAACAGAACTTAACCCTGAACTTAAGATAAACCTTACACTATGTTGTGATCTAAGTTTCATACTTTCCAATTTAACCATCCTTATTTCTTCAACCCTTCACTACAACCAACAATAGAGTAACAGACACAATGACCCACGGTATTGCACACAAACAAATTAGCATGAAATTCATGGTTTTTTATTCTCTTAATTTCTCTTCGAGCCTTACAACCCTATTGATGTCCCTATCAGAAACTTCACTACCATGGGTAGAGAATCTAACAGGCCTCAGATGGTTTTGCTTATCACTATCAACACACTCGAAATACCCACGTGTGTTATCATTCTATAGGAAGGAATGAAACAATTTCAAAATTTGGTCACAATAAAGGAAGAAGTAAATGAAATAGAACAAACATAAACTAAATATGAGGAAAATACTCTTCTTACCATCCAATTAACACATCTCCAGAATGGTTTACCATGATTTTTTTGGTTGTTGGAGACTAGTAAGAATAGTGGTTCATTACATTTACATTAATGCCGACATGGAGCCCTTGAAATGAATCACTTAACCTTGAAAACATGAAAGATCTCGACATTGATTAGTAATCAGATCCGAAGGGATGAGGAAGAAGACCTTCCTTGCTTTGGGCATGATCTTATGGTTTTGGGATATGACAGGGAAGAAGACCTAATTTAAGGATTAAAGGAAATTTTACCAATAGGTTTTTTGGTACTTTTTATTGTTTTTCTAAAACTGTTACATGTTATCTTAGTGACAATTCTTACTTAATAATAACACTTGATGTCAGGAGCTTAATACTTGAACTGGTCTGGACCGGGGTCTAGGATCCGGTGTGGGACCAGCCACAAGGATGCAGGTGTTTTTAGGGTTTGCACACCAGAACTGTGTATATCCGATGTATCAATCCGGTCTCTCAGTGGGAGAGGCCGATCTTGTTGTCCTGGAGATCCTTTACACCAACGATTCGCGTTGTAGGGGGGCGAAAGGTGGTGCCACCTGTGAAGATTCTCCGACGCTCAAGTTAGAAGAGTGTATGAACTGAATGAATACTCAAGCGTAGTAACAGTAAAGTGTGAGATAGAATAACGATCCCCTGCATGTGTGTTGAAATATGCTACTTATAGTTGTACGTGAGAAAATAAGTCGTTGAATACAGGTGGGTCCCTTAGCTCTGATAGCGTGTATATTGTGTCAATCAAAGTGGCTCGACTTTCCGAATGTGTCAGGAGGGTAGGTCAATTATCAGAGTTCAATCCTCTAGGAAAAAGAGAGGATAATCACCTTTTCCGCATAATCTGCTGACACACCCACTTACTTTCTGAAGCCATTGATGTGACGTATTTTGCTACAAACAGTATCTTCGTTGATAAGTTATCAAGGGCTCTTCTCTTGCTATGAGGGAAAAGCTAACAATTATATAAACACCCTGTAAAGATGAACTTAGAACCGCTATGGAGAAAATGAATGATGTTGTCGTAGAGCGAGGGCGGGCGGCCAGACAACGGATATCCGGTGTGGCAACATTGAACCAGGACACCGGTTATCCTTATATGAGGTCAGTCTGAAGTCACAAAGATGGGGGCCGGTATCTAGACCGGATCATCTGTCCCCTAGCTTGTATGAGAGACTGTTAAGTTGCTCATATGAGCTACACAACTCTTAAGAGAAGTCTAGATGCCGGTAGTACATTCTTGTAAGTCTCTGGAAACTCGGTGGCGTCCGCTCTAGCAAACGAGTGACCGCCCTTCTCGCGTTGCATACAACGGATTCAGACAACATAAAATAAGTAATGGAAATCCCAAGAGTCTTTGAAAATCGAAACCCTTGGTATTCGAAAAGTGGTTGGGAGGCATTAAATGCGCACAGCATGATTAGACAATAAATGCGTTTTTTATGCAAGAGCCATCATTGCCCAAGAGTGTAACCGTCGATTGAGCTTATTGGGCCTGGATTCAAACTGAGTGGGGGCCCATTAAGCGAAAATGTTTGCTGAAACGTTACTGTTTTCGCGCCCGTTTGTGGTGAAACGACAGAGTCGTTTCAATTTGAAAGGGTTGCGTTTTGAGGCAAGCCTTGTGACCTTCGATGAAACACTGTGTTTCTTCGTTACCTATAAAAGGAACTCTTAGCAGATTTAGGAATCCATCCTTGCTCTCAAACTTAGTGAAACTCTGCTCAAATTTCCTTGGAATTTCCTTGTCGTCTTCAACTTCTCAAAGATCCTCTTCCTTTAGGTAACCTTCCTTCCCTTCAACTCCTTGCAATTTTAATCATTCTATTTCCATCATGCGCCCTAGAGCTGGACACGCTGGTCCTTCAAATAGAGGGAGGTTTGGCTCTCGTGCCCCCCTTAGCCACCGTGGTGGGAGGATTCCAGCGAATCCTCCTGTGGCTGGGCGCCATCGCTCAGAGAGAGCCGAGGCTTCTTCCTCACGAGCGTCTTCTTCATCTCGTCGCTCTGAGGTTCCCCTTGGTTCGAGGGCTACCAGCCGCTCTGATGAGGGGTCAAGTGCTGAGGGTTATCTCTCTGACGATGTTGCTTTTTATCACAGCACCTACGCATTCCACCGCGCCTGCACAATCATGGATCTTCCAGGACGTGGAAAAACGCCGTTTCTCCGCTCTGCTGAAGGGTGTGTCAATGTTGTGGCACACCGGCTTGATTGGGAGAAACTCAACAGGGAAAAACCTTATTGCTGGGTGGAAGAGGAGTTCTTAGAGATCCCTTCGCACCATGCAAGTGAGGAGGAGCGCACGGTTTCTTTCCGCTGTAAGATATACTCGGATAAGAAGTACAAAGCACGATACGCTGTGATGGCTCCGCATCCTTCTGAAAGAATATGCCACAACGTCCCTGACGCGAGGTCGGTCTACATGTACGACTTCGTTTTCTTAAAGCTGGGGGTGCGCTTTCCATTGACGGATTTCCAGATGGCCGTCCTGCGTTTCTTAGACTGTGCCCCCTCACAATTACATCCCAACGGTTGGAGTCTTGTCCGGGCTCTGGAAGTCTTGGGGGAGCATTTTGGCTTCTCCGCCACTGTGGCCAAGCTATTTTACTATTGCCAAGTGGTCCGCCGAGCTAATAAGAAGGGCGGCCTTGGGTTCATTACACTCCGTAGTGACTCAAGGGTTGTAAATTTCAAGTCTTATACGGAATCCGCAAAGGTAGATGGGCGCTCCTTCAAGCACTACTACACGCGGGTCCGGATTCAACCAAATAAGCCGGTCTTCTGGCGAAATAAAGAGGGGTTTACCAAGTTTCCCCTTAGCTGGACGCACGAGCATTTTCTCCTTATGAGCCGTGCTTATTATACAGATGAGAGTGAACTTTCCCCTCATTCTGTTGAGGTCTTGAGCGCCCTGCAGACGGCCTCAAAGACCCTCAAAGGGTTTTCCAGCCGTCTTCTCTTGGCCGAGGAAGACATCAAAAACACCTACCTCCGTAATATTCGCTCTTATTCTCCTTGTGTTGTATGGTTATACCGTTCTAGTTATTTTCCTTCTTGTATGCTTATTCAACTCTTTTTGTTTTGCAGAACAAATTGAAAAGGCCTGCCCAGAAATGTTGTCGCTAAGGTCCATGATGGCTGACGATGACTCCTTTTCTGAAGAAAATGAAATCCAGGCGAAGAGGAACGCCACCAAAACTCCCCTCATTCCTCTGACTTCTGCAGTAGGAGATGAGGTTCCTCTCTTCGAGGAGGAGGAGACCGAAGAAGCATCTGAGGCCGCTGGAGCGGGTGGCGAAGAGGCCGTCCCAGAGAAAAAGAGGAAGAAGAGGCATCTTGTAAAGAAGGCCAATCAAGAGAAGCCCTCCTCTGATGACCCTGCGAAGAAGCGTCAGAGGACGGCCGAAGACGCTGAATTGAAGAAGGACAAGGGAAAGAAACCCGTTCCTGAGTCTTCTGCCCCTTCTTCTCATAATGCTTCGGAACCGGACTCTGGGAATGGTCCTCCTCCAGCATTCGATCCTCCACGTGACTCCTTCCTTTCTCCTTACTTGTGGTTTCAAGGATCCATGCCTCCTACTCTCCCAAAAGCACGGTATTGCCTCCGCCCTTCCCTCGACGCTGCTGGAGTCCGAGGTGCTTGTAAGGCTGGCCGTTGGCAACTTGATGAACTGTCCGGCCTGCTTGAGTCCCTGAGCGAGAAAGCTGACTATATGGATCAGGTTGAAAAACTTGAGACCGAACTCGCAGTGAAGGAGAAATGGGCGGCCAAGCAAGCTGAAGTTCGCAGGGGAGTGGAATCGGAATTGGAAAAAACTAAAGAAACACTCCAGAGGAAAACTGAAGAGGCAAGCAAAGTTCATTTTGCGAATAAGGCCCTAGAACGGGAAGTTGCCGACCTTCAAAATAAGAATAAATCCATACCCCTCCTTGAAGAAGAATTACAACTGGAGAAGAAAAGATCGGCTAAGCTTGCTGACGATCTCAAAGTTATGGAGGATGGTCGCAACAAGGACCTTGGGGAGTGGGAGTCTATTCGGAAGGAGATGCAAGCCCAAATTGATAAACTCAAAAAGGGTGGTGCGAGTGCTGGGCCTTCAGAAGAGGATTACGCCAAGGTTCAAAGAAGGCTAGCTGCTGCAAAGGCCAAGGCTGCCAAAGCCTTGGATATATGCAAAAATGTGGCGTATGAATCTTTCGGCCTGGCCCTTCGTCAAGTCTACTATCGTAACCCTGGAATAAAGCTGAATTTGTACGGATTAGATCCGTTCTTTGAGTTCCATGGGGGAAGACTTGTAGAAGTTCACAAGGACGGATCGCACCATGAACCCAATGCATCTCTATACGAACTGCCTCCCCTCCCAGAAGGTCAAAGTATGGAGCCTACATCGTCCACTGCTGCCTCTGGAGCTAAAGCACAAGAAGGTGCCCAAACTGGGGCGGAGGACCAAACGGAGAAGGCGGGAGTATCCACTGTGGAGGATCAAGCACCGGCCTCTTAATTTTATGCTTTCACTCATAGCCGTGTTCTGGGATCGGCTCCAGCTTTAAAACATTTTGTAACCTGCATATTTCCTTATTTTTGAAAATAAGATTCATTATTACTTTTCCTCAACTGTTTGCATCGAATGTGTGAGTGCTGAATAACTTGGTGTTATACAAAACACTTTATTATTTCCAATGCTTTGCGAATCCGTTCTGCGTGGTTACTTAGTTACTTAAAGCGTGCTCATCACACTGGATTAAGATAACAAATTGTAATGAATAAATAACAATTAAGTTAAAGCACGCCCTGTCCCCAAGTGTAAGTTCATTGGGAAGGGAGAGTTTATCTCAAAGATTACCTTTTAAATTCTCAAAAGATAGAAATGCTTATCTGTCCTCGAAGATGTAGAGCGGGTACATTAGCTTTCAACCGCTCTGGGATGGATATTCCACAATTGAGGACGGATATTGCCTTTGAATTTTGTATAGCTTTGGCAAGGGTAAGCTTTATGCCTTTCTCTTGAGGTTCGGTTTGGTCCTACACCTCAAGTCTTCACACGGTGTTCGGTTCGATCCTACTAACCGTACTTGGAGTTCGGTGCAATCCTACAATCCAAGCCTTCAACACGGGGTTCGGATCAGGGCTAATCCTGAACCTACTGCGCCCGTTACTCGGGGTTCAGCGCGGTTTTCTCTGTGAACCGGCCTACTGCGCCCAAGCCTTCGCATGGGGTTCGGTTTGTGGCCTTGAAAAAGGACCAGCCCTACAACCCATGTTGTCTTCGAATGGGGTTCGGTTTGTGGCCTTGAGAAAGGACCAGCCCTACAACCCATGTATTCTTCGAATGGGGTTCGGTTTGTGGCCTTGAGAAAGGACCAGCCCTACAACCCATGTAGTCTTCGAATGGGGTTCGGTTTGTGGCCTTGAGAAAGGACCAACCCTACAACCCATGTATTCTTCGAATGGGGTTCGGTTTGTGGCCTTGAGAAAGGACCAGCCCTACAACCCATGTATTCTTCGAATGGGGTTCGGTTTGTGGCCTTGAGAAAGGACCAGCCCTACAACCCATGTAGTCTTCGAATGGGGTTCGGTTTGTGGCCTTGAGAAAGGACCAGCCCTACAACCCATTCCACCTCAAGGAGTTACATCGTCAAAACACACGATGTGTGATTGAGATCATCCATCCTGAGGGGTCTTCATCAGTTCCTCGAGGAGTTATATCATCAACTACAGAATTGGTAGTCGAGTTCATCCGTCCTGAGGTGTATGCGTATTAAACTACGGCTATAAATCACAACACATAAGAAACGTGAGAATGATAGGGCGGTTAAAATGTATTCTCATTAAAATTGAAAGTACATTACATGAAAAGCGTAGTTGGGGTCATGCCTCGTTAAAACCTTCTTGAGAAAACCCAATGGGAAAAAACTCAAGTAAGGAAAAAGAGTACACGCCGTCTTACCAACTAGCTGTAATAGACACGTAAGTTCTGAGTGTTCCATTTGTTGCGGATTGGAGTTCCATCAAGTTCTTCCAATCGGTATGACCATTTTCCAGTCACTTCCGAAACTCTATAAGGTCCTTCCCACGTCGGTGCTAGCTTTCCTTGGTGAGCGAACTTATTCCCCACACTGGCCTTTCTCAAAACGAGGTCTCCGGTGTTAAAAGCTCTGTACTGGACACGTTTATTATACCGGAGCGCAGCCTTTGTTTTTATTGCCTGATCTCTGACGAAAGCCTTTTCCCTTAACTCTTGGAGGACGTCCAGCTCTGATGCTAAGTTGGCGTTGTTATCTTCTGCTGAAAAATACTCCACACGAGCCGATCTTGTTTGTAACTCCACTGGGATCATCGCCTCGACCCCGTATACCAACCGGTATGGGGATTCGTTGGTTGAAGAATGAGGCGTAGTGCGGTATGCCCATAGAACATTACATAGCTGGTCAGTCCATCCTCCCTTCGCTTCTCCCAAACGCTTCTTTAACCCCTTCAGTATTTCTCGGTTAGCTACCTCTGCTTGCCCATTGGTTTGGGGATGTTCAACGGATGAGAATATCTGGATTATCCCCAGTCCTTCAAGTAAATCCGTGAACTTTTTGTCTGTAAACTGGGTGCCGTTGTCAGTCACAATCCGCCCTGGCACCCCGAACCGAGCTATGATATTTTCGTACATGAAACGTCTTGTACGTGCAGAAGTGATATGCACTACTGGTTCTGCCTCGATCCACTTGGTGAAGTAGTCTACCCCCACGATCAAGTATTTGATTCCTCCTGGCGCAGTGGGAAACGGACCCAAAATATCAAGGCCCCATTGGTAGAACGGCCAAGGCACAGCAGATGAAGATAACTCTTGGGCTGGTGTATGGTGGAGATTGGAGAATTTTTGGCAAGCGCCGCACTTTCTCACGAAGTCTGCGGAATCCTGCTTCACAGTGGGCCACCAGTATCCAGCCCTGAGGACTTTTCTCATTAAGCTTCGGCCTCCAGCGTGGTGCCCACATTGCCCCTCGTGTACCTCAGTCAAGACCGCTTGAACTTCGTCTTCTCTTAAACATGAAAGATACGGGACAGAGAATCCCCTTCTGTAGAGAACACCATCGACCATAGTAAAATATGGCAACTCCCTCTTTACTCGTCTTCTTTCCTTCTCATCAGTAGGAAGTTGACCATCAGCCAGATAACGAATATAGGGAATGACCCAAGAATCCTCATATGGATAACTCACCATGACAGCATTCAGAGAAGGATACAGAGGTATACTGGGTGACGTCAAAGTGCTCTGAACCACCGTTGTTGTGCTACCAGGCTGCTTTGTACTTGCCAATCTTGACAAGATATCTGCTCTGGTATTTTCTTCCCTGGGCACATGCTTGAACTCTAAAACTTCAAATCTTCCCTTCAGCTCATTAACACAATTCAAGTACAATTGAAGTTGTGGTTCCTTCGCCTGGTACTCTCCCTGGACTTGCGAAATCACCAGCTGAGAATCACTGCAGAGGGTAACTGCTGATGCTCCGATATCAATTGCCGCACGGAGACCGGCCAAGCATGCTTCGTATTCAGCTTGATTGTTGGAGGTCTTGAAATTGAATCGGAGAGAAATTTCTAAGTGTACGCCGTCATCACTTTCTACCACCACACCTGCTCCACATCCTTTGCTGTTTGACGAACCGTCAACGTAGATGGTCCAATGCGTTCGAGGGGTAGCCGGGTCTGCCCCAGTCATTTCCACTACAAAATCGGCCAACACTTGTGCCTTGATGGCTCCTCGAGGCTCATATGAAATCTCAAATTCAGATAGCTCAATAGACCATTTTATCATCCTTCCAGCGAGGTCTGGCTTACTGAGTACTGAACGGAGCGGCAAATCCGTTCTTACCAATACTGGGTGCGCATGGAAATAAGGCCTCAACCGTCGTGACGCCCAAACAACTGCCAAGGCGGCTTTCTCAATTTTCTGATACCTTCCTTCCGCCCCCTGAAACGTTTTACTAGTAAAGTACACCGGTCTCTGCCCTTCAGGGGTTTCTTTCACCAAGGCCACGCCTAGAGCTTCATCGGATATTGCCAAGTATAAGATTAACGTTTCGCCTGGATCAGGCTTAACAAGAATTGGTGGGCTCGAGAGAACGGCCTTGAGCTGCTGGAAGGCTTGCTCTTGTTCCTCTCCCCATTCAAAACTCTTGTGTTTCTTCAACGCCTTATACAAGGGAAGGGACCTGTGTGCCATCTTAGGCATGAAACGAGCTAAAGCGGCCACTTTCCCATTCAATGACTGGACCTCCCTCAAACATTTAGGACTCTGCATGTCCAGTATTGCTTGACATTTCCCGGGGTTAGCCTCAATGCCTCGTTGAGTCAACATGAATCCCAAGAATTTTCCTGCTGGAACGGCGAAGGTGCACTTTAAAGGATTTAACCTCATGTTGTATTGCCGAAGCCTAGTGAAAACTTGGCGTAGATCTTCAATGTGGTCTCCTCCAGCGGGCGTTTTGGCTATGATATCATCAATATAAACTTCGACCAGCCTTGTATGCATCCCTTCAAAGACTTTGTTAATCATGCGCTGGTAGGTAGCGCCGGCGTTCTTTAGTCCAAAAGGCATGAAGGTATAGCAGAAAACACCGCGGTCGTTGATAAAGGCAGTCTTCTCCTGGTCTCCCTCCCACATCGGAATCTGGTTGTACCCCGAATAAGCATCCATGAAACTGAGATATTGGTAACCAGATGAATCATCCACCATGCGATCGATGTTGGGCAGGGGATATGGATCTTTAGGGCAGCAACGGTTAAGATCCACATAATCAGTACACATCCTCCATTTGCCGTTAGCCTTCTGCACCATGACGACATTAGAAAGCCAAGATGAATAACGTATCTCCCTTATAAAACCTGCTTTCAACAACTCCTCTGTTTGCTCACAAGCCGCCCTCTGCTTCTCCGGTCCCAACCTCCTCTTCTTCTGAGCCACCGGTCTGGTTTCAGGATACACTGCAAGTTTGTGACAACAGAACTCAGGATCCATCCCCGGCATATCTGCTGCTGTCCATGCGAAAAGGTCTTTGAATTCCTGCAAAAGGGCTAACAAGCGTTGCTCCATAGCAGACTCCAGCTTATCGTTGATGTGCGTGACCTTCTCTGGGGAATCTCCCAATACGACATCCCTGGAGCCACCATCTGGTGTGGGCTTAGATGGATTGAGTGGATCAATCTTCAATTCCGCTCTGGGGTCTAAGTCAATAAGACTGACAGACCCTGCCGCTGTTCCTCCGTCGTTCAACTTCCTCTTCTTGTTGAATACATCCAACTTAACCATGTTGAGGCTCAGATTATAACAATATCGAGCCATCTCCTGATCTCCGCGGAGTGAGGACACAGCGTTGTCCTTGTCGATAAATTTGATCAAGAGATGAGGGGTGGATACAATTGCTTCCATAGCGTTCAATGTTGGACGACCTATGATACCGTTGTACGGGGATTCCACATCAATCACCAGAATTCTTGACTTGACTGTTCTTGCACCGGGCTCCCCTTCAAAAGAAATCAAAGTGTCGAGGTATCCCTTAGTGGGTTGCTTGGCTCCGTTAAACGCTGTGAGTTCTTGTGTGTATGGTTGTAAATCTGCATCACTGAAACCCATTCGTTTGAAACAATTATAAAAGATAACATCACAAGAACTTCCCTGATCGACGAGTATCCTCTTGATGTCCTTATTGGCTATGACGGCCACAATCACTACTGCATCATCACCTCCTGGAATTGTTGGGCCGAAGTCATCATCTGTAAACGACACCGTCGGGGCTGTCACTCCGTCCCTGAAAGGGCGGTTATCCCTCGATTTACCCTGGACTGACAGAATCATCCTATGGTGGTTCTTTCGTGCTGTGATTGATGTTCCTCCTCCCGCAAATCCTCCAGCTATCATCTCAATCACTTCTCGTCTGCCCTGTCTCTGCTGCTGGGGCATATTACTTTGTTGGGCACCTTCAGCAATCACTACCCCTTTCTGCTTCTCAGCCGCAGTGAACTTCCTTGCTGGGTTGCGTGTATTATCATCTTCATCATCAGGATCTCTATTCCTTTTCTCCATCCTGTGAGGCTCATCTATAGATTTCTCCTTAAACAAATACTGCTTCAACTTTCCTTCCCGAATGAGAGTTTCCACCGTATTCTTTAACGCCTTACACTCATCAGTGTTGTGCCCTGTCTGCTCATGGAAAGTGCAGTATTTACGTGGGTTACCACCCCTCTTGGCTGGGGCTGGCTTCCTTATACCAAAGACGTTCAGAGTTGGCCAACCAACCTCCCTCATGATTTGTGAGTGCCTGGTGTTCAACGGAGCATAGTGATCGAACGATGATACGCGCCTATCTCGTGGATGCTGACGAGCATTCACAAAGTCTTCTCTAAAGGCATGCTTCTCGGGCCTCGCTCTCTCCTTTTCTCTCCGTGGCTGCTGAGCGGGTGCAGAAGGCTTTACTCTTGCTGCAGTTGCCTCTAGATGCATCTCTATGCCCACATATTTGGAAGCTTTCCTTCGAAACTCCTCGAAGGTTGTAGGTGGGCTCTTTGCCAAAGATAGGGCAAAGGCTGAACCTGGCTGAAGAGCTTCCACTACAATATGGAGTTGTATGGCCTCCGTGAGGTTAGGGACCAACGCAGCCTCCTTGTAAAACCTTTTCAGGAACTCCTTAAGAGTCTCAGTTTCTCCTTGTCTTATCTGGGCCAGGGTGTGAGAAGTTCTTGGGATATCCCTGGAGATGACGAAATGGCTTTCGAATGCAGCAGCCATTTCCTCCCAAGAGTCTATAGATCCTGAAGGCAAACTTTTAAACCAGCTGAGAGCTTCCTCCGTCAACGTCCTTGGGAACATTCTGCACATGACATCTTCGTCTGCTCCCAGATACATAGCTTCATAAACATAAGCATCCAAATGCTTAGTGGGGTCGGTCTCTCCATTATACTTCCCAATCGACAATGGCTGAGTTGTTTGCAAATGTTTTGGAATGACAATACTCATCAACCTTCTTGAGAAAGGGACACTAAGCTTGTATGTCCCTGAAGTTACCACCGCCTGCTCCCTTCTCCTGATACTAACTCTATCACCAGAGTCCTGCGTCTGCTCCCTCTCTTCATATGTGGGGATCTTCGAATACTGGAGGGTGGTAGATCTATCCCTCGCTGATGCATGGTGAGCCTCCTCTGCATGAGACACTACTCTGTCCCCAGCTCCTCCTCTCTCTCGCCTCAGCTCCATCAGCTCCTCCTTCAGTTGCCTGATAACCTCATCGCGAGGGTCAGGCGTCTGCACTTGCACCATCCTCCGGGTTTGAGTTGCAGGGGATTCGAAGACGAGTCTCCTCCCAGCCTGTTGATGGGTCACATCCTCCACGTGACCTTCCACGAAATCTCTCCCATCACCTTCCATTGTAACCACTTAACTTCTGCGAAAATGGGAATAACTCTATCGAGTCCCACCGGGCGTGCCAATGAACTGGTCTGGACCGGGGTCTAGGATCCGGTGTGGGACCAGCCACAAGGATGCAGGTGTTTTTAGGGTTTGCACACCGGAACTGTGTATATCCGATGTATCAATCCGGTCTCTCAGTGGGAGAGGCCGATCTTGTTGTCCTGGAGATCCTTTACACCAACGATTCGCGTTGTAGGGGGGCGAAAGGTGGTGCCACCTGCGAAGATTCTCCGACGCTCAAGTTAGAAGAGTGTATGAATTGAATGAATACTCAAGCGTAGTAACAGTAAAGTGTGAGATAGAATAACGATCCCCTGCATGTGTGTTGAAATATGCTACTTATAGTTGTACGTGAGAAAATGAGTCGTTGAATACAGGTGGGTCCCTCAGCTCTGATAGCGTGTATATTGTGTCAATCAAAGTGGCTCGACTTTCCGAATGTGTCAGGAGGGTAGGTCAATTATCAGAGTTCAATCCTCTAGGGAAAAGAGAGGATAATCACCTTTTCCGCATAATCTGCTGACACACCCACTTACTTTCTGAAGCCATTGATGTGACGTATTTTGCTACAAACAGTATCTTCGTTGATAAGTTATCAAGGGCTCTTCTCTTGCTATGAGGGAAAAGCTAACAATTATATAAACACCCTGTAAAGATGAACTTAGAACCGCTATGGAGAAAATGAATGATGTTGTCGTGGAGCGAGGGCGGGCGGCCAGACAACGGATATCCGGTGTGGCAACATTGAACGAGGACACCGGTTATCCTTATATGAGGTCAGTCTGACGTCACAAAGATGGGGGCCGGTATCTAGACCGGATCAATACTAATAAAAGAAAAACGTTAGAAGCCTAAAACTAAGTTTTATTATTAAAAAGGATTAATCATAATTTTAAACTTTTACAAATTTTATATTTGAGATTTAGATTTAAAATAAATAAAACCCAAGAAAAAAACTAAATATGAACGAAATGCTGAGTGCGTGAAGCACTGACGCAGTGAGTCCGCACCGAGTCCGAGTCCAGTCCACTCGCCATGGCCTCAGTGGAGCAGCCTCTGAAGAAGCGAAAGCTCTACGAGCCTTTACCGGAATCACCACAGCCGCCGCCGCCACCACCGCGGTCGTCTTCACCGTCACCGGCAGCATCCGAAGCAAGCGCTCCCTCTCCGCAAACCCTACCGATGCTGCCAACTCCTCCGTTGTCTCAGGAGGAGATTCTCGCGAAGCGTCGGAACAAGGACGAAATTCGAAGCGTGTATGGATGCTTCAAGCGGATTAAGCGTTGCTTGCTTCAGAAAGACGCTCCCTCCATGTCTGATCTCGAACAGAGTTATCTCGCTCTCATCGCTTCTTCCAGAGGTAAGCGCTTTTTTCTCACTTTTTCTTCATCAACGACTTTTTCTTTTTTCCTTTTTTCTTTTTCTTGTGTGTTAAGATCTGAGTCACGTTTCGTAGCGATTGGAATGTGATTTTTGTAGAGAGTTGTTTATGTAATTGACTGCTCTGGTACTCGCTTAAACCCTAGGTTTCAACTTTGGACTACTTGAAATGGAAGGAGTAGTTTCCTTTTTTGGTTTCACTTCGCAATTGTTTTGTATGTGATGTGATGGTATCTCACGATTTAGAAATCGTAGGAGTGTTGTCACTTTTGTTAGGATCTGTTAATCGTCACATTTCAGAAGTTCTTTTGATGCACGAAATATTCCAGGCATGTATGGTGATGATGATTTCCAAATCTATGTGATGTGTTTTTCTTTTGAAAATATACTCGGAAATATTGCATATTTCGTATTGAATTGATTGATTGAGCAAGGGTCTATGAGGTACAAATGTATAAATACAAGATACCTAAAGAGAAAGAAAAGAAATCCCTGAATCTTATAGTATAATACAGATATCCTATGATACAACAACTTCCTACACAACTAAACAGAGGCTATCAGATCAGGGTTCAGATTGTGAATGGGAAGGCCTATTTTTGGAATTGTGAAATGAGCTGTGTCATGAATCATAAGATTCACAATCAATGATTAAAAACAATAAGTTTCTAACAAAGTCCTTGAAAAGCACAAATTCATGATCAGAGTGCCTATTTCTATAGTATCTATATAGTTGGACTCACCTGAACCTGTGCTTAGACCAGGTGTTTACCTTTCTTTGGCATTTTCATTTTGACTAGTAAAAGGAAAATTGTCACTGCAAGTTTGCTTCTTTGGTCAGTCATCAGTGTCATACTCATCCTCTGAACCATTGAATGAAGAATAAACAATGATTAATAGTATAGTATATTTACATCATGTAGCTACTCTGTTCCTTCAGTGATGTGCTTCTTTTATGTTTTGTATCGTATCTAGGATTTTGGGTCTCCCTGCTGAAAATCTTCAATATCTCCTCAAATAGCCACGTGTGTACCTCATTTCATATTATGACTTTACTACCTGATTAAATGCTTTTGCAAGCAAATTTTATTGTGTTGCCAATAACTGAAGGAAAAGATAGAAAAATTACCATGATTGAAGTCTCTTTTTCTCAAAGTGAGACTTTTGAAACGTGACAGGTTGTATGAGTGTACAAAGAATTGTGGCTGATCTTATTCCTCGATATGCATGCCACTGTCCAACAGCTTTGGAAGCTGCAGCTAAAGTTGTTATTCACATGCATAACTTGAGTTTGGCATTGATTAGCAGAGGAGAGGATTCCACTGGTATTGCATTTGAAACTGCCAGAGCCTGTATTTTTGGCCTGGCAGATGTTTGCTGCATTGCTTCTTCAGTAGCACCAACATCAGCTGTAATTAGAGGAATTTGTGCGGAAGTTTTTCAGAATGTGCTCTCTTTTTTTATAGCCTTATTTGAAGGAAAGGATATCTTACAGATGATCGACAAGACTTTCCTGAATATGCAAGATACTCCTGAGGTCTTTTCTGAGTTGAAGCAAAAGGTTTTAGAAGAAGAAGAATCTCCGTTGACTAAACTGTCTAAGTTCCGTGCATTATGTCTGCTTAAGATATTCTTCTCTAGCCCAAAAGATTTGCTTGCAGCTTGTTTGGATCTCTTAGGCTCTGCCACAAATGAGGGAACTAATGATGGAGGACAGCGTTTTCTGAGTCTGGTGACTAGAACATTTGAAGATGATAAAGCAGTTAACCATTTGGATAGAGCCAATGATGGACCCACAAGCGCAGATTCTACCAGGTCAGGCATCAGAGACACTAAGGTCGGTGAGGAAATTATTACTGAAGACAACCACGCTTCTATCAGTAATTCATCTGTTCAAAAGAACTCTTTGCTTACGCAGGTATTACTTTATAATTGTTGTATTATTCTTGTGTGGATATCATTTTTTTAATAGTATATATTTTATATAGTTGTCATGCAACTATATGGGTTATCAATCACATGTGCTCACAGCGATATTTTGCATCACTGGCTGGACACTATAAAGTTGTCACTGCAGAGGTGTTTTCAGTCACGTGCTTCATAGTTCATGGTGAGGCGGGGTCAGGCATCACAGTCCTTCTGCTCCTTTTGGGTTTGTGATAGAGAAGGCACACTCCAAACCGTATCTTTTTTAAAATTTCTATGGGTATTTCTGAAAATACCCTTCTAAACTTATTTTAATATATATTTTTTGGTAAAACTTATTTTAATATTAAAAGTTAAAACCGCTAAACCCTTTTTTTATTTTTACATGCCTCTTGCACTCATGACCCTAAACCTCCCTCTCCCTCTTACGCTCTCCACTGGTTTCTCTCCTCACCCCTCATCCCTCTCACTGGGCCAGCTATGGTGCGCAGCTCTAGTGACCACTACAGGGACGAAGACGAACAGCCTCAGGTTCCCTCCTCTCTTTCTCTTGGTTGCTCCTCCCCTCCCCTCTGTGATCATCTTGAACGACTGCAGATCCTTCTCCGGCAAGCTGCACACCTAGAGCCACCACCGTTGGAGGCTTTCTCACCTACGACAGCCTCTCCTTAACCTCCAACAGACCTTCTGTCGTCTCCTAGTTGTTTCGGTGCCTTTGAAGGATTTTTCTTCTTTATTTCCTTTACTTTAGACACTTGGGACATCTGTGTTTAATTTTCAATTTAGATGTGTTTGCATTTATTTTAAAATTTTTCAGCATATATACATTCTTAAATTGCATGCATAGTCTTTGCATCTGTTGTTATTTTGTTGATCTATTCTGAAATTTTCCAGCTAGGAAGACTACTGTGTTTTTAATGCACTGTTTTCCTTGTAAGATTTGCATCTTTACTATCTATAGTCAAAAGAGTTAATAGAAAGTTGTTATGCATGTATAATATATTAAAGAAGTGCAATTGACTTGAGTTGATACCTTTGTCTTCTGTATTCTATAGA
The DNA here is from genome assembly GCA_037962975.1 of Clitoria ternatea. Lineage (NCBI taxonomy): Eukaryota > Viridiplantae > Streptophyta > Magnoliopsida > Fabales > Fabaceae > Clitoria > Clitoria ternatea. The sequence continues at coordinate 10,265,619 of CM075675.1, forward strand.
TGGTTGATACCATTTCAAAGCTTGTGCTTGTTTGGCTAGATTATGCATGTTATTGTTAAATAAATGAATCCTCATCTAAAGAAAGTTATTATTTTTGTCGTACTGTTCTATATAAGCAAAACATGGTAGCTAGATCTCTACATTTATGATCCTGATAAGAATGAATGAATGACTCATTTATCATTCACTCTCACATGTAGTTATAAGCAATAGTAATACTCATTTTGTAATTAATTTTTATAAGAAATAACAGTAATAAGTTACCTATCAAATTCTAAAATTGAAGGTTCCGAGCAGAAATTGTGCCTGTGGATTGGATGCCAGGTCATGATTTATTTTAGGTTGAGTTGCTAATAGTAATTTATTTTAGACTGAAGCATGTCTGTTATAATCTTGGTACATTTTCCTTAGTTTTCTTCAATTAAGAATTTTAATCGCTTCTTGCACCTTTTCATGACCTATACAGGTTCTCAACAAAGACCGCTCGTTGCGAAAATGGATGTTGTGTAGATGTAGAAAGTTACTTGACTTGCTTCCTAATGGTTCCGTGGAAATCAAATCAGTGCTGCAAGGAATTCTTGGAATGTTAATCCAACAAACAGATTTGGAAGAGTGTCAAGCAGATACTGATGAAGATAAGTCTGATTCATCAATTTACATTAATAAGAACTTTGTGGTTCCTACTATCTCTGAGGAACATGAAAGCATTGGTGAATCATCTGGAAAAGTAAGCAATTTAAGGGTTCATGTTGGTTCTTCTAATGATGGTTTTACTGATAAGGTTCGTGTTGACAATGTTCCTGCATTGAAAGTGGGTTCGCATTTTGATATTGGAGTTTCAAGGTCCATGGGCATTGGGATGGGGGAAGAAGGGAATATGCCCAATGCTAGATGTGCCACACCTAGAGACTCAGTAAACCATCAGATATTCTCACCTGCAGTTAGAACACCAGTAGAATTTAGGAGTAATTCATTTGAACGTAGAAGTGATTTCCTGAATGTCGAAAAAAATCAAATCCTAAATATGAATTTCAATTCACCTCCACTGAGGACCTCTAGTGGTGCTGTTAGTAATTCCTTACAATCTCCTAATCATCATTTTCTGTCACCGACTGCTTCAACAAAAGGTCAAATTATCTGGTGCTGTGATGGGGATCCTGCAGCCATGGATATTGTATCTGCTTCTAAGCAACTATGGGTGGGTTGTGTAGGGCATGATGTGCCTGAAGGTCATATTAGGTTTCACCTAGAGAGGTTTGGTCCTATTGAACACTTTTACTTTTCCCAAGTTAAAAGATTTGCCTTGGTTGAGTTCAGAATGATCATTGATTCAATAAAAACTCGACACTGTTTACCTGGATGTTTTCCTTGCCGTGTAAAATTCATGGATGTTGGACTTGGAACCAGGGGCACAATGAGTGGTGTTGCAGTTGGGTCAAGTTCACATATTTATGTTGGAAATATTCCCAGTCAATGGGCCAAGGATGAGATCTTGCATGAATCAAGGAAAGTAATCCACAAGGGTCCTCTTGCAATTATTGATCTTAGCTGTGAGTTTGCATTACTTATGGAATTTGAAACTCCTGAAGAAGCTGTCTCTGTCATGTTGCATCTGAGACAATTCCGAAGAGAGAGAAGTAACTATAACCAGCATTTTGGCCCAGGACCAGCTAATGTTGGAGTTGGGCATCTTTATATAGATGGTGCAAGACCTGTGCCTGCCCCTCCCCATCTTCTTGATCCTAAAGTCAACAACCCTGCTGGATCACCTCATGCTCGAACTCTACCTGAGAGCCCAGCTGATGGAAGTCGAGCAAGGATGTCTCACTTGTGCTCCGTACTGGCTTCATTGCGTACAAAGTATAATATCAATCAAAACACAGGTCTTAATGATAATTATATGACTGGAAATAGTTGTCATTCCATGGGTGAGGAAGATATGGTGCCATCAAGCACTCTCTGCATAACTATTCCACACAGTAGCGTTCTGTTTCTCATGGATGATGAGATAATGACCATTTGCAATCTTGCTATTGGAAACTCTGGCTCCATTGTGCGGGTGGCACAATCAAACATGCATATGGGATGTGGATGGCTTGTTGAATGCAGTAATGTTGATGGTGCAGTTTCTGTTCTAAAAAATCTCCGTGGTTGTCCTGGATTATTTTTCCAGATCGAGTTCAGGTATACAAGATTAATCTTTATAATTTACACATAAATATATTTGATTATTTAAGTGTGTGGTTCATTTTCTTTTTACATTTGGAAATATGCCTCAAACTCTGATGCCTTCTCACTCTCCTAGGTCTGAACATTAGGCACCAAAAGATCAACAAATGGTCGCTCTTTTCTCAATTGCATATTAAATGTATTTTCAGTCTGGCATGTTCACTCATAATATATAAGCTGAAAGTAGGAGATTGATGGTCTTCATGCCAGTAGCGTACTCAAATTTTTATACTAAAATGTATTTTTATAGGGTTTATCCAACCTTTACAATTTTACAGAGGATAAGAAACCAGGAAAGGGAAAGATTTTATTTGAAGTTAACATTAATGTAGTAGCATGTGATTTTCTGAATAGGTCACAATTTTCGAATATGAATTTTCCTCTTTTGATTTCTTATTCTGTATAAAGTATACAAGTTAGAGAAACCCTTTTTATAAACCCAACATAGCAAAACACCCTAACCAACTATTCCTATTCTAAGCTGAAATAAGAGAATCCAAAACAGAATTATATCCCTACGTAAAAAATGAAAATAAATAATCCCGAATGAAAAAACCTAATTATCAAATTTAAACCTTTGAAAAGTAACAAAATAAGATGCCAATCTTAAATCAATTCTCTAGTTATGTGTATTAGAGATAGTTAGCAAGATTAAGAGAGTTAGTTTTAACCTGTAACCAGCTTAGCTGGTTACTTTTGTTATTTCTGTCATGGGCTCCCTTTATAATGGGTTGTTGTAAATGCTGTTGAACAATAACAGAATATGAATAAAATGATTTTTATGTTTCAGTACTCTCTTTCCTTTCTTTGTTTTTTGAGTTTCTTCATGGTATCCAAAGCTTGAAAAGTCCAAAATGGCCACGCCTTTCTTTTCTTCTCCTCCTGCGCCTCCCGCATCTCCTTCCTTAGTCTTTCCCCAAAAATTTTTCTGAGAAATTGGATGACAAGAACTTTCTTCTCTGGAAACAGCAAGTTGAACCTGTTCTCAAGGGACACACTCTTCACCATCTGGTTGTTAATCCTATGATTCCCTCTCAGTTTCTTAATGATGATCATGCTGCCAATCAAGTGAATCCAGCCTTCTGTCTTTGGGAGCAGCAAGATCAGTTGCTGCTCTCATGACTTCAGATGTCCATTAATCCATGCTCATTTCCATGGGCAAACTCAAGCAAAGTCATGTCAACTTCGATCAGAATTGAGAAATGTCAAGAAAGAGTCAAGATCAATTTCAGACTATCTTCTTAAAGTATTGCACATACGTTGGCTGCCATTGGTGATCCTGTTCCTTTCAGAGAACAGCTTGGTATTGTTTTTGATGGACTCCCCAAAGATTATGATGCGATCGTAACTGTCCTCACCAGTAAACCAGATCATTTTGAATTCTCTGAGGTGGAATCTCTTCTCCTTGCTCATGAGTCACGTTTAGATCGCAATCGGTATGTTCCCTCTTCGGTATACTTGAATCTCACTCATGGACCTTCTGCCTCTGTTCAAGACTCTAGTGATTTTGTTCAAAGCACTTTTCCTCAAGTAAATGTTACGATTCAACCTTCGCAATCCTCTGTTCCTGGGTCCTGGGTCTGGAAATCAAATGCAAGGTTTACCTCAATCTCAGGTTCCTCCTCAGTCACAACACTTCTCTCCAATTCAGTTTGTTTCTGATTTGGACCCTGTGGCTTCCTCCTATGGTTTTCGTCCTCGTGGTGTTGGAAGATAGATTTGTTTCAAGACTGGTCATGATGCACAGTCCTGCTACCATAGGTTCAACACTCAGAATTGTTCCAGCAATGTTCATCCTAATATAAATGCTCAATTCAGTCCTACTCAGTTCAGTCCTAATTCATCACATTTTCATCAAGCTCCTTCCCACATAAATTCCCAAATTCCTCACCCTAACCAAACCAATCATTCTCTCTTTACTGCTCCATATTCTTCCAACCAGCCTCAATTTAACCCTGCTGCTCAATGTTTTCCTACATATCCTCCTCCAAAACTCATCTCTGCTCTGGCGAATTTTGCAGCAGCTCCCTGTTTGCCTTCACAGCCCTCACAGAATACATCTCTTCAGTCAACTCCTCCTCATCAACGAGTTGCCGATTTAGGAGCCACACATCATGTTACCTTTGACCCACATCAGATTACACTCCCGTCTGCTGCTACTGGTTATGACACAAAGTAACTCTAGGCAATTGACAATGTTTACCAATTTCCTTTGTTGGTTCTTCTCAGTTTCCTGCTTCTGTATCACACACCTACACATCCTTTGCCTTGTTGGTTCTTCTTCTTCTTCTTCTTCTTCTAAAGCTTTGTCTGTTTTCAAAGAGTACTGGATTCTTATATTATATCTCATTTGTAGATAGTCTAAAGCTTTGTCTGTTTTCAAAGAGTAGTGGATTCTTATATTATATCTCATTTGTAGATAGTCTAAAGCTTCTTCTTCTTCTTCTGAATCCACTGGAGGATTCTTATATTATATCTCATTTGTAGATAGTCTAAAGCTTTGTCTGTTTTCAAAGAGTTCAAGACTATAATTGACCTTCAACTAAACAAGAAAATTAAAAATGTGCAGTCTGATGGGGGAGGAGAGTTCAGACGTTTCACTTCTGTTCAAGAGAAAGAAACCAAGAGACAATTGGATGAATTTCCGTGTGTTTGAATACACAACGGAGTAGTATATTTATAATAAATACAAGATCATAATACAAATCATATACAATTAATCTAATCAATTCTAATATATTTACAATATTCTAACAATTTCATTCTAAGTGAACTAGGTGTTCAACATAGATTCACTTGTCCACACACTCACCATCAAAATGGTGTAGTTGAGAGGAAACATAGACATATTGTAGAAATGGGCCTAACTCTGTTGTCTCTAGCTTCACTTCTAATTAAATTTTGGGATCATGCATTCCAAACTGTTAGATTTTTAATCATCAGGTTGCCTTCTCTTTCACATGACAATCTCATTCCCTATACTAAATTGTATTGTACAAAGCAGCACCTGATTACTCTATCCTCAAAATTTTTGGGGTGCGTGCTTTCCTTTTCTTAGACCTTATATAAAGCACAAATTGAACTATAAGTCAGCTGAGTGCATATTTCTTGGATATTCTTCTCATCATAAAGGATATAAATGTCTCAGCTGATGGAAAAATTTATATTTCCAGGGAAGTAGTTTTTAATGAATATAGATGTCCTTTTCAGACCTCGAACCCTACTTCTAGATCGGCCTCTGAAACAGTATCCACTGTTCTTGAAGTTCTTCCAACTTATCTTGCTGAACCTATCAACATCAGTCTACCTTCACCTGTACCTGAACCTTCTTCATCTTCTAGTTCTGCCTATTCATTTGTAGAACCGAGTTCCTCATTCCCTATCTTCATTGGATTCTGATCATGATCCTCCCGCACCTTCTATTCCATCTTCTATTCCTGAACAAACAGGATCATCTCATCCTATGCAGACCAGATCAAAATCTGGAATTATAAAACCCAGACTTCAGCCCACTCTTCTACATACTATGGCAGAATCTTTGACCTTACCAATCTCAGCCTCTTAAGCCTTCAAATCTCCTGAATGGACTGCAGCCATGCAAAGTAAATATGATGCTCTTCTAGCTAACTAAACCTGGACCCTTGTCCCTCTTCCCTCTCTCAGAACAGCTATAGGATGTAAATGGTGTTTTAAAGTAAAAGAAAATCAAGATGGTTCTATCCAAAAATACAAAGCTAGGTTAGTAGCCAAAGAGTTTCATCGACAAGAAGGATATGACTATGCTGAGACCTTTTCTCCTGTTGTCAAACTTGTTACTACAAGGGTAATTCTTACTGTTTCTCTAACCAACTCTTGGCCTATTTATCAAATTGATGTGAACAATGCCTTTTTAAATGACATACTAAATGAAGAAGTTTACATGCAGCAGCCTCTAGGTTTCACTAAAGACCCTATTCTTGTTTCTAAATTACACAAGGCTTTATATGGATTTAAGCATGCTCCTAAAGCTTGGCTTGACAGATTGTCCTCCACTCTCATTTCTCTTGGTTTTCACAGTAGTAAGTGTGATCCATCTTTGTTCATACTACAAAACAGCAAAGTTATCCTCTATGTCCTTGTATATGTTGATGACATTATCATCACAGGACCCTCAAATGTCCTTATCTCTTCTCTCATCACACAGCTGAGCACCAATTTTGCTTTAAAAGATCTAGGTTCACTTTTTTACTTCCTAGGCGTAGAAGTTTCAAAATTAAACAATGGTTCCATTCATCTCTCTCAAACAAAATATATCAAAGATCTACTTTCAAGAACCAAGATGGATGATGCCAAAGCCATAAGTACTCCTATGCAAACCTCATGCAAATTAACTAAGACTGAAGGAGAACTGTGTACTAATCCATCTTTGTACAAATCTATAGTTGGAGCCTTACAGTATGTTCCCATAACTAGGCCTGAACTTGGGTTTTGTGTGAATAAAGTATGTCAATTTCTCACCAACCCTCTTTCTATTCATTGGTAGGTGGTTAAAAGGATACTTAGGTATCTAAAAGGGACTCAACATTATGGCTTACTCTTAAAACCTTCTACCTCTGCTTCATCTCTCTCAATCATATTGTGATACTGATTGGGCATTTGATACAGAAGATAGGAGATCTGACTTAGGTACTACAATCTTTTTAGGACCAAATTTAGTTTCTTGGTGGTCTAAGAAACAACAACTAGTTGCAAGGTTTAGTGCTGAAGTAGAATATAGAAGTCTTGCTCTCACTGCACAAGAGATTTTGTGGATTCATTCCCTTCTTTAGGAACTTCACATTCCTTGTTCAACACCAACCATTTATTGTGATAATCAAAGTGCAGTTTCAATCAGTCAAAATCTTGTTCTTCATACCAGAACAAAGCACATGGAATTATAGTAGGGTATACGGGCCACCCGCCCCGCATCGAGCCAACCCGCGTGAGCCCGCGTTTTAAAAGGGCCGATTTTTTAAAGACCGCGTAAGGACCGCAAACCCGCGGGTTGGCCCGCGGGCTAGCCCACATATATTTTTATATCTTTAATTTTAATTTTTACTTTTCTTTTGTTTTAAAATTATTAGACTTTGGTCTAAAACACATTTTTTTTTACGAAACTCAAGCCACATATAATTTAAAACATTTAATCATCTAAAATCGGGAACTTTCACAACTAATTTTTAACAAATTAGCAACCAATGAAATTTAAATATCAACTTTCTCATATTTCAATTTAAGGAACAGTGATATAACATTATCTTAGGTTTGAAATTCTTTCTTTTGTGAAAGTAAAATAGTATAAAGAAAATATAGAGTTTATTTAAAATAAAATAACAAATTTAAATATAGACTGACTTGCGGGTTGGACCCGTTTAACCTGTAGGTTAAATGGGCTGAACCCGCGAACCCGGATTTTAAAAGGTCCTATTTTTTTCGCCCCACAACCCAAGTAAGAGTGGGTTAAACGGGTTGGCCTGCGGGCCTTAGCCTGTATACCCAGCTCTACATGGAATTAGACCTTTTCTTCGTCAGAGAAAGTTCCAAACAAATCACTTTCAGTTCTTCGTATTCCCTCTCAGGATCAACTAACTGATTTGTTGACCAAACCTTTGTCAAAACAGAGGTTTCACCTACTTAAAGAACTTCTCACTGTTTATCTTAATTTTACACACAGCAACTGTCAGCATCAGGATTTTTCTAATTCAGACATAACTACTCTGTTCTTTCAACAGAGCTCTGGAATTGTACGGGGGAATATTAGAGATAGTCAGCAAAATAAAAGAGTTAGTTTAACCTGTAACCAGCTTAGCTGGTCACTTTTGTTATCCCATAACAGAAGGCTCCCTTTATAATGGGTTGTTGTAAATGCTGTTGAACAATTACAGAATATGAATGAAATGATTTTTCTGTTTCAATACTCTTTCCTTTCTTTGTTTTCTGAGTTTCTTCAATGTGAAATAATTGTTTTACGCCGTTGTTCAGCTATGTTCCATATGTGGTGGTTAAGGGTTGTTAATTGTTATTTCTTCCAAGTCCAACAGCTTTTAGATTAATTTTTGTAAGTTATCAAGATAATTTAATAGCGTTTACTAATTTATATGCTTATTGTTTTCTCTATATTTATACAGCAAACCTGGCAATCAGAATGCTGTACCATTTTCAGTCAAACCAGAGAAAAATTCTATGGAGCTTGTATCTCCCAGATTAAATTCTGAAAATCATAATAGCGGGGTACAGGGTGCACCTATACCCCAGGCGAACTGGCACTTTCCTGGTTCTAGAGAGGTGTCAGAGGTTGGAGCACGGAAACCTGATGGTTTTGATAATTTATCTCTGGATCCTCATCAAGGAGGTAATATTCTATGCATGATAGGCAAACATTCCATCTATGAAATTTAATTTTTATTTTTTGCTTATGCATGTCTCTGAGTACAGCTTTTCTTGGTTACAGAATTATAGATTGTACAACTAGGTTAGGTGTATATGCATATCTGTTTTCTGGCTAACTCTGAAGTTGAATCCATTCAATACCAGGTAATGTTCCACATTCGCTCTCTGGAGCACATGGACCTTCCATTCCACCACCACTACAACAAATTCAGCCATCTCCTTTCATTCACCCTGTTTATGTTCCTCCAAATGGCCAATGGGATCCTCGGGGAGTAAATAATCATTTACCAGTCAACCAGTACAAAACAGGAGTAACACCGAATAACTTTCATGGCAGTGCTGTTGTAACTCCTTTTATTCCTGCTTCAGTAACACCACTTGCTCAGATACAAGGGACTCCTGTGCAGCAGTCCTATAACCAGCAGATGCCTCCATCAGTTTTACCACCACCATTATCATCTTTTCCTCCGCCTCAGCCTGAAATGCCAGCGCCACTTCCTCCGTCTCCACCACCTTTACCCCAGGTTCAGCCACCTTTGGTTCCTCCACCGCCTGGTTCTCCTCCTCCACCTCCTCCTCCGCCGTTGCCTGTCCAAGAAGCAGTCAATATGGAATGTTCAGGTCAATCTCTGCAATATCAATGGCAGGGGAATCTCTGTAAAAGTGGGGTTAACTACTGTACCATTTATGCATGCAAAGCAGAGTCAAATATTTGCAGATATTCAAATGCCATAACTGAGCCTGCTGAGTAAGATGTCAATCGTTGCTTCCTCATTGGTCACAATATTGTTTTCTTCAAATAGATGCCAGTTTATATTTGCTTTTCTCTGGTTGTAGGTGGCCCACAAAATTAGACATGACGAAACGCACAGATCTTCGGCATGTGAAATCAACATTTGCTGCTACTCCATCTCATAGAGTGAGTTTTCAAATATCCTTTCTGCTTCCCCCTCTCACCAACCGTCTCTCACTTTGTCATGAAATGCATGTAATTTAATGTATAAAGCTAACAAGTTTCCTAAGGGCACTGGAGGAAGCAAAAGTGGAAAGTTGTCATTTAAAAACATGATTAAAACTGCTCACCTTGATTTCTAAGTAATCCTTACACAATTTCCTATAAAAAGGTTTTACTTTTATTTCCTTAAACAATGCCCTTAGAGCATTTATTAATAAGTCCCTTTGTTTATTATTTTATCTTTTCAGGCCATTACATTACCTAAGCATCCTTTTGATTATATTCTTAGATTTATGTGGCTCAAGAATACTATATAGCATGTACCAACATAACCGGCATGCTTTGGTCCCCATTTATGATCATATATAATTTCTGATTTGCTTGTCAACCCTCCTTTAACGGTCCTCTCTCCCCATTATTCATGGACTTCTTTCTTGCTAAATTAATTAAAAAAAAGCATAAGTGTAGCCAAATTTTAATAAATGTTATATTCATGTTATGTTATACTGATGATTCATCTATCATTTAAAGATAAAACTTGCATCAGAGGTTTACAGATAACACAACCAGTTTTGATATTGAAGCATTTGTATATCTGCATCCAATACTGGTACATGAGTATGCCGTCGACTTTTAAAAATCAGAGTTCTGCATTATTGCCCTTTCATCCCTTGAATTTGACTTTATGGGATTGATTTCTGATGCAGAGGGAAGTCTGCCGTTTGATCCCATCATCCACAAGCGACCACAAAAGGGTATGTTTTCTTATCCTCGTTTCTTTCTGACTTCTGGTGTTGTCTCAGAACTGTTTACTTATTCCCAGTAAATTTAATTTACCTGTCCACGTTACTGGGAGTTTCATGAGAAAGTAAATTATCTTACAAGTAGTATCTTTAGATTCCGTTTACCTGAGTGTTTGCTGAAGACTACTCTGATCAAGGAATTGGGGACCAATTTTTAACTGCTTGCTGAGATATAATTAATATAATCTTTAGTTAATTTGGTATTAAATAGAATCCATCCCCTATGATGCTCTTTTTTTTTTTATTCATTCTCAGGAACATTTTCTCATGCATATTTATCAATTATCAATGAGTATTTGAATTTATGAACAGTAACACCAGTCCTACTCCTCTTGTTGACCTCCACCTTATATCTTACAACCAGTTTCAGGATTTTATATCATACTTGAAGCAGAGGGATTGTGCCGGGGTTATCAAAATCCCAGCTTCAAAATCCATATGGGCAAGGCTGCTTTTCATTCTTCCCCACTCACTTGAAACTTGCTCTTTGCTTTCTATTGCACCTGATCCATCGGATTGCCTCATAGCTTTAGTTCTGCCCAAAGAAACAAACTTCGAGTGGATATGATAGTTGTCCTTTATCCAAGGTAAGATCAGAGTTAAGCCAGTAGTAGAGCTGAAGGCATATTTTTTATGCCGCCCAACATGAATGTATGTAAATTTTGCGTGCCCATCACTGGGTGTGTATATCTGTTGTAGATCTAGTGATGTTGATGCGAAATATTTGTTGTAGATGTATGATAATCTTGTTAGTAGCTTAAGTCAAAGTTTGTTTTTTATTGCTTTTGAATAAGTCCTGGTTTGTAGAACCAGTTTCCTATTTATTCGGGCTGTTAACCATGTATCGTGGGAAGTGTTACCTTGCAACGTGGGATACAGTTTTACTGTTTTTTTACTTCATGTAGGCTATATAAGCCACAGTCTTCCAAATTAATAAAACCATTCCTTCTCCAGTATTTCACATTGTATTTCAGTTTTAACAATTGGTATCAAAGCTCCACAAGGGGCCTGATACAGTGTGAGAAAAGAGTGAAACACTGAGCAGAGTGATCACCAGTATATGAGTGAGTGTGAGGAAAAGAAAATATTCCAAAAGTTAGATATGTCCGCATCTGAAAAGTTTGTCCAACCAGCCATTCCAAAGTTTGATGGCCACTATGATTTCTGGTCCATGACTATGGAAAACTTCCTCCGTAGCAGAGAAATGTTGCACCTTATAGAAGAAGGGATACCAACTCTTGCTACTGGAACAACTCCATCGGAGGCACAACGCAAGAATATCGAAGACGCTAAGCTCAAAGACTTGAAAGTCAAGAACTTCTTGTTTCAAGCCATTGACAGAGAAATACTTGAAACCATTCTTGACAAGAGCACTTCAAAGGCAATATGGAACTCCATGCAGAAGAAATATCAGGGGTCCACAAAGGTGAAGCGGGCACAGCTTCAAGCATTGAGACGGGAATTTGAATTACTTGCTATGAAAGAAGGGGAGACCATTGACAACTACATGGGCAGAATTCTCCATGTGGTTAGCAAAATGAAATCAAATGGTGAAGCAATGGAGGAAAACACGATTGTTAGCAAAATACTCAGATCATTGCCATCCAAATTCAACTATGTTGTATGCTCGATAGAGGTATCAAATGATTTGAGTATTTTAAGCATTGATGAACTGCATGGCAGTCTTTTGGTGCATGAGCAACGGATGCAAGGCTTCCAGACAGAGGAACAGGTCTTGAAGACAACCTGTGACGATCACCCTCCTAAGGGTAGAGGAGGTAGGGGAGCCTTCAGAGGAGGACGCAGCAACAGAGGAGGAAGAGGTAGAGGCAGACAACCATTCAATAAAGAACTCATTGAGTTCTTTAAATGTCATAAACTGGGCCACTTTCAATATGAGTGCCCAAATAGGGAGCGGAAGGCCAATTATGCAGAGCTGGAAGAAGAAGATGAAGAGCTCTTACTTGTGGCATATGAAGAGCTGCACCAAACCATCCATGAAGAAGTATGGTTTCTGGATTCCGGCTGTAGTAATCATATGACAGGGAACAAGGAATGGTTTGCTGAAATGGAAGAAGGCTTATGCAGAACCGTAAAGCTTGGAAACAACTCCACAATGTTAGTTGTAGGCAAAGGAAACATTCGTGTACTAATTAATGACATAACACAGGTGATCACTGATGTCTACTTTGTTCCTGAACTTAAAAACAATTTGTTGAGTTTAGGCCAACTTCAAGAGAAGGGGTTATCCATATTGATACAAAATGGTAGTTGCAAAGTGTTATGTGACAATAATTCCACAATCCAATTGTCCAAGAATCCTGTCTTCCATGGCAGAAGCAAACACATTGCAGTTAGATTTCATTTTCTCAGGGATTTGGTAAAGGATGAAGTTGTGAGACTAAGTTACTGCAGTTCTGAAAACCAAGTTGCGGACATAATGACAAAACCTTTAAAACTTGAGAGGTTTGAAAGGCTTCGTAGCATGCTGGAGTAATCAAAGTCACTTAAGTAAGCTAGCTACAAAATGCATCTAGCTTAAGGGAGGGAATGTTAGTAGCTTAAGTCAAAGTTTGTTTTTTATTGCTTTTGAATAAGTCCTGGTTTGTAGAACCAGTTTCCTATTTATTCGGGCTGTTAACCATGTATCGTGTGAAGTGTTACCTTGCAATGTGGGATACAGTTTTACTGTTTTTTTACTTCATGTAGGCTATATAAGCCACAGTCTTCCAAATTAATAAAACCATTCCTTCTCCAGTATTTCACATTGTATTTCAGTTTTAACAAATCTGCTGATTTTTTTTTTCCTGAAAACTGTCATTTTTCACAAGTTTTGAGGAATTTTCTGTTACTTTGTTTGACGTAAGTGTACGTACTGCAAGCAATTTTTATAGATCGCAAGGATAAGAATATAGTTGTGCGGGCCTGTAGTACATTCAAGCAACTTGAAGATATGTATGTTTCTTCATTCATTTAAAACCATTCCCGTGAATTTAACAAAAATTAGTACAGCCTCCTACACATTAGTTATCGCGAAACATTGTTATTTCAAAACAAACATGAGAATGCAATAATTGTTACCCATATTCGTATTGCAGTGGCTTGGGAGTTATTGTTTTTGAATCTTGACACATCATCAACTAATTAGGGTTTTTATTTTTAGAATTAACCACATGTATTCTTCATTAAAGGTAGGTGAGGTTAACTCTTCTAATGTGATATAGATGATAGTGATTCAAATAAGATTGTTTCTAGTGGATGTTTCCGGGTTCTTTATTTCTCATTTGGGCGTTTATTTTTTTTATGGATTTATAATGTACTTTAGCTCTTCAATAATTTTTTTCCACCAAGTTTGATTTTTTTAATCTTTGTAATTAAGTGTTCCTTTTTGTAGTTTTCTCCACATTTTCTTAGGGGTATTAATTGGATGGGTGTGGATAAATTTTGTTTTAGTTTATAATGGATGATTAAAAACAATCTATTAATCTATTTATAATTGAAGAAAAATACATTGAAAAAACTAAATCCATCCATGAACTATTTAATCAAGACAATCGAAATTTGTTCATATCATTTTAAATGGATGAATATCTAATTTATCAGTTTGAAAATGTATTATATTTTAAAAAAGATATTTTCAAAAATTGTATCATCCTTTGTAGGTTATGTAATGATGAAAAAAGATACGAGAAAGGAAAAGAAAAAAACGTACACTTCAATAAGAATAGAAAGAAAAATTGCTAGACTTATTATTCAATCCAATTGGTTGAGAAAAATAAATGGATGGACAGTTAACCATCTATTAATTGCATTTTTTAAAATGAATGGATAGGATTGATTTATGTATGGATTGGATTGAATTTATCTTTTTTGAAAAATAAAATCTTCACAGTTTGTTTTTCAGGAAAATCATCTTGATTGAATCATTTCAAATTTAAATAATTCAAATTTTTAAGATTTATTGATAACTAACAGCGTATTCTAATTTAAATAAAGTTGTATTATGTTATTATTTGATATGTGCGTTTAAGTGTTTCAGGAAAACATAAGACTTTCATTACAAAAAAAGGGGGGGTGTGTGTGTCAAAAATCTGGAAGAACCTTTACAAAAGTTTGATATCAACGTAAATCCTTCGATCCAAAACAAGAAAGTTTTGAAGTATGGAAATTCACCTCAAAGAGAAAGATCTTTGCATCTGAGTGTCTTACCAGACCTAGTTCAGTCTCACACCTTGAAGTCTGTGAAAACACTAGATCTGATTCTCACATGTGCCTTTAAGCTCCCAGATCTTGCAAAGGCATCTAGATAAATTACGCCTTAAAATTGTCTCATCATCAAAACCTTATGAATCACCAGACCCAGAATCCTCTAAAAGAAAGTTCCTATATGAGTCTGGTTCAAAGAATCTTAACAGTCAGAAAACATCTTCGTAAGTGCTTTAAAGCAAAGATTCATGAAAAGAAGAATGACAAAGCAAGGTAGATTATGTCCTATTCTAAAAGCGTCAAGTCTTTCACCCGCGCCTTATAGATTCAGAGATTCTCTGAACAAAAGCTTCCTCCTTTGTGAAACTTGTGCTACCTCCACCCTGCCTATGTTCGCATACATTTCAAAGCGTTCTATCCTACAATTACGTGCTCAAAACGTCTTTCTCTGACAAAAGAAACCTTGTTGTCCGTTGTGCAATATCCTTCTTATTGGGTATATCATCTCTCAACGGACTTATATCAATTACTCTCTCTTCGGGCTCTTTGGAAAATTCTCTATAAATAGAACAAATCTCTTCAAAAGAAATAAGAGCAAGAGTGCAAGAAAAGACTCAGGCAAGAGCAAAAATACAGAGAACACAAAATGGAAAATAGAAAAAAAGAGAGAGCTTGTTAAAGAAAAGGAAGATGAGCAAAACACACTAATAAAAGTGTGGATGAAGAAGAGAAAGTATGAACGAGCACCCGACGTTCATATACAAAAGCCCAAAAAAAAAAGAATGAAATGGTAATATGCTCAAGAAGAAGAAATTAGACCAAAAAGAATTGCCATGAAGACAAAGAAAGCTCGCTATATGCATTCCTTCTCTCCCGAAAGCCATAACAACCAGAGATATGTCATCAACTTATATCTCTTCGCTCTTTGAAGAGCATATCATCTCTGGTTATGCTTTCAGACTCAGTACCTCTTGTGCTCTTGTTTCATATTACACAGGTACTAAGTCTACTGAATGAATAAGCCCTTCTCTTTCTTTATAGACTAACTCATGTAGTTGATCACTTAGCTTAGCTAAGTTAGAAGGCTTATTCATTTTAATTGTAATAATTCTTCCAATCCTATGGTAGTGCAGGTCTGGTGCGTTGTCAGACTCTGTTAGTGTGGAAAACACTGTTGGCTTGGAGAGGCTTTTGAAAGAATACTCAGGGTTTGAGCCAGAAGTGTCTTGTAAAAGAATACTTGGGTGTTCCTCAGGAATGGGTGCTGTAAAAGAATACTTATAGGAATCCAGAGGGGTCTGGTGTGTTGAAGCACGGGCTATGCTTAATCTAGGAGTGGTTGAAGTCAAAAATACTCAGAGCATGAGTTGTGCTCAAGCCAGGAGTGGTTGGAATCAAGAATACTCAAAAGCACAAGTTGTGCTTAAGCCAGGAGTGGCTGGAGTCAATAATACTCAACATCTGATGTAAATGACTTTTACATAGTGAAAATCCTTCAATTTGAAGGTACTGGATGTAGTCTCCGTGTTGGAGGTGAACTAATATAAAATTACTTGTGTGATGTCTCTATCTCTCTAACTCTTTAACTATCAAAAGTCTGGTGCATTATTGCTAATATCTTTGATAGTAAAAGTTTGGTAAATAACGCTTATTCAATTGAAGAATCACGCTCTCTATCTTGTAAAAGTCTGGTCCGCTGTGCTTAACACATTTACGCTTAAATATCACTTTTTGGCTTGAAAAAGTGAACAGAGTTATTCAACCCCTGTTCTAAGTTTGTTCTCCGAACCATCAAAGGTGTATCCTTTAAAATGAGATTCGAAGTTTCTTCACATTGTCTAACCACCTTGTAATGAAAGTTGAAATTAAAATTTATTTAAAGTCGTGATAATCATAGCTCAAATTTGAGAAGTTATATTGCCACCACAAGATATTTTAATCACACATATTTACTTTTTTTAGAATTATAAAAATACTAAAATAAACTTTTTTATTTTTAACTCTTGGGCCTTATCTTCTTTTCCACTCCCTTAATTTTGATTCGTAGTTATCATTTTTATTATTCAACAAGTAAAAATTCCAAATACTAATACTCAATTACATTAATGAATTATTGTGTTTTCAGTAGTAACAACAACAACAACAAACTCTTTTCTTCTTTTTTGTTGTTTCTCCTTATCCTTCACATCAAAAGGTGAAAGTTGAGTGAGTTCTGTAAGAGACTTGTCATCAAAAGGCATTTCTCCTTAGTAGAACACCCTCAAACCACTAACTAGGCAACCAAAAAAGTCAGTTTGCAAGAGCTTAAAAGGAGGGCAAGTAAAAATAGGAGATAGGAAAAAGAGCTACCTAGTGTATTGCAGACCTACCACATAACCCTACACTCAGTGACAAATGAGACTTTGTTCTTATTAACATATAGGGTGAATGCCGCAATACTGGTTGAGGTGATAGAACCTCGTTGTGGAGGAAGTTTTATGATGAAGAGGAAAATAAAGCTTCCTAAAGGTTAAACCTTTATTTGAATGGAGAGGGTTATGGATGTTGTCTACATAAAGATCACGGGAAGCAAGCGAAAATCCACAAGGAAACAGAATTCTTTACTCAGGCCTAAGGGTGACAAAAACACTTCACCCGTGGGTACCTATGAGTATAACTATAATGAGTATTTGCATATTCTCTAAACAAACATGTACAAGTATTACACTCCTCACCCATGGGATATCCTCACACGTATCCATATTTGCTTTTATTATTTAAATATTAATACACTTTACTATTGTATAATGAGATAATTATTTAAATATTTTTGATATATTAAGTTGTAATTATATTATACAATACTAATTTATATCATATCATAATGACATAATACTATATCCAATATATTATATGATATTTTTTTGTTATTATTAATATTTTTAAAGATGTTAAACATAACTAAATATCTACGGGTACTTATTTTCCCAAATATGGATACCCGCATCTTTTGTTTATGGGTACAAATGGTATACTACCCGAACCCATATATTTACATCTCTTCTCTGATCTAGAATTTGAGAAAGGAGACAGTGAGATTGATGGAGCTGGCTAGAAAACCTGGAGATGAGAGGAAGCTAGCAACCTAGAGATAAGTTTATTTTGTTTGATATACCTTGTTTGTGGTACAGAATAAGACCACAACGTGCAACAAAATTTTTGCTACCAAATTTTACAACCATACACCACACAATCAAGTTTGAAACCACTACTATTTAAACTTAAAAAATAAATACATTGTAATTTAGCCAAGCCTTCTTCATATTAACAAACGTGATATATCTAAACAATTTCCAATATTCAACCAAAATATATGTATGATGACTTTGGATAAATCAAAATAATCAAAATTATTCATCTATCCTGATATCAAGAAGAACACCACTTTATCCTTTTACAAAATTTATCTTCTTTGGCATTATTTTCAACTGTATTTTTATTTTTATACACGTAAAAGAATCTCATTTTTCCAATAATAACACAATAAAAACTAACAAGGACAATGTTGCAACTAGACTTTTCCAACATCAAATCCAATCAATGGTCAACATGCACCTTAAACTTATATGAACCTTCCATTTGGCAACCATCGAACATCTCTTGCTCCCTTTGCCCTTCATTATCGCACCAACCTCAGATTAATGTCCCACCTTTTCGCTAAGGAAACAAACCCATCTCAAAAATGTCTCATTCTCCCTCTTACTTTCTTTGCCCTCACCACCCCAAAATGACATTGCAACTCAAGACCCCTTATCATTTTTTCTCTAAATAATAGCAAAAAAAATATTCAACCTCCTTCATTTTTCGCTTTGTCCCATGACCTTGATCATCCAATAACACAACCTAAGTAAACCATTGAACCTCTAAAGTCCAATCCACACACACAAACACGCATCTAAAGAGACATCAACTTTTAAACATTCTTACAAAAATGTCAGGTGGAATAGGTCCAACAGGCTATGATATTAGCCTCCCACAAGAAAAAGAAGTTAGCTACAAAGAACAAGAAGACCAGCCACTCAAGAATGTCCACAATCCCACCACAATAGCATTGCCAAATAACACCTTAAATTTCCTCTCTTTCAATGAGCTCAATTCCCTTGCTGTGGTAATTGTCCTGTCTGCTAGTGGCATGGTGAGCCTTGAAGACTTTGCCTTTGTATCCTTCTCCTTAATCTACATGTATTTCATATCCAAGGTTGCTTTCCCATCTCTTAACAAACTATCAAAGGACCCTCCTCAAGTTTTCGACCCTAAAAGCAAACTGCTTCGCCTTTATGTCTTCTTAGGTGCCCTCATTGGACTTTTCACTCCAATAGCATATATATTAGAGGGTGTTTTTGAGGGTGACAAAGAAGGGATCAAAGCAGCAACACCACATGTTTTTCTCTTGGCAAGCCAAGTCTTCATGGAAGGAGTGGCATTATCATCAAACAGGTTCTCAGCCCCGGTAAGAGCTTTTATCCCTACATTCTATAACTCAAGGAGGATTTTCACCATTATGGAATGGCTCAAAACTGAGATCCACAAGATCAATGAAGAACACAGTGGCTCTGCTTGGAGGATCCATGTTGGGAGATCACTTGCTGTTGCCAATATGGCCTTTTGGTGTTTCAATCTTTTTGGATTCCTCTTGCCAGTTTATCTTCCAAAAGTTCTAAAGATGTATTACTCTTCTGGCTATAAGGAGAAAGCATGATGAAGGAAATTCTTTCTGTTTTGCTTTTGTTCAGAGTGTGTGTATTAGTTAACTTCAAATGTATAAGGTCTTGAACCACAATTTTTAATTTGCTTGTTTTTGCTCTGAAATAATTACATGGTGAATATGTTATGGATCCTCCTCCTCCTTGTTCATTAGACATTCATTGTAAGTAGAAAGGGAATGAAAATTAAATAAAAAGTTTATACAGTAGTTGGTGTTGTTAGTGGTGCCACAGAAAAACTAGTGTACTAACTTATTGTTTTAGTTTGACATACTTGGCTTGAAATCAAGCATGATGCCATTATTATCGATTACAAAATTCTTACTATTCAATTTTAGTATAATTATATCTCTAAGGTTCAAATTTGAACTACTGATTAAGTTTGAACACATATATACTACTTGGAGTAACATATATACCCTTTAATTTAGTCCCTAATATTATAAAAAAATAATTTTGGCTAAGATATAGTTTAACATATCCCAGATTATTTGCATTTAGTTCCCCTAATTTATTTTATTTTTTCAAATTGGACCTCCGAAGATCAATTCGCATTACAAAATCATCTCTTTGTTATCCCGCCATTAGTTTTCTCCATCAAGTGTTTACATGACATCAAATTTCAGTTTAAAAAGCTAATAACACATCAAATGCTAATAAAACATTGACAACACATCAAATACTAACAAATTTAAAGTTTAAAATGAAAATTACATGAAGGCCGCCACCTCTAGTGAATCTTTCTCTATGACCTTCGTCTCTTCCTCTGTAAAAGACACTTCTATCCCCTCTGTAGAATTGTAGCTGCGCTGAGTTTTCTTGATCATTGGTAGCTGAAAGTGTTTCACTTTTGTTGTTCCTCTCAATTATTTCTTCAATTGTAATGAGGAGAGCTTTTATTTCTGAATTATTTTAAGGGTCAGTTCTTGAGATTATTGATGTGACTATTGGATCATACTCTTCAGATAGACCACCCAATATGATTTGGGTGTGTTTTGCCTAAAGTGTCGGTAACTTTCACAATGGTAAGCAGATAGTCATTATTGTGCTGGTTTTCTTGATGTTCTTTAATTGTAACCTTAACCAACTTACCATTGTTATGGTGGAGACAACAAAATAGCCTAACAAGTTTTTCCAAATTCAAAAGGAGTATTCGCAGTTTGCACCCTACCATTCTTGTGTGTAGATTTGTCGACATTGAAGCCAGAAGCCAAGTGAGTATCGGCTAATATTGCTGATGCAAATTGATAAACTCAATATTCATTCTTCTTGCAGCTTCATTTTAAGTAAGATATTTTCTAGGCATTCCCCCTTTGTCTTCTTCACTGATATATTTGGTTAGTCTGCGTACTTTGGTTAGAGCTTGTTGTTTCCAGGTGGAAAAGTCTTCATCATTGATCTTGATTGACGTCAAAATAGTCAGGGCTTGCATGATGGGGTATGAAGCCATGGAAGGAGGCTGTGAAGCAATTACTCTCTCTCTCTCTCACACAGAGGGGGAGATGAAAATAGACTCAGAGAGGGAAGGAAAATGATTCCATTCATGAATGAGAGTACACGGTGAATGAATTGTATGAGAAGAGTCATAACCAACTAACTAAACTGTAACAGAATAAATAATAACTAACCAACTAATCAATGCAACTTGCCAATGGTCCAATGGAAACTTTTACAAACTTATTCTACATGTATAACTAGATAACATGTTTGACAGTCACGTTGACAAGATTCACCATAAAACTTATTCTCATCATACTGAATCTTTTTTTTTTTCACCTCCCTCGCTATTTTTGTAAAAAAAATAAAATCTGTTTATCAAGTTTTAGTTTGTTGGATATATTTTACTTTTAACACACATCAAATTTAAATTTTATCTTAATCTTATCATCTAAAATCCTTAAACCCTCATAATTTTTCATCAATGTAGTTTGTGCAGTATCTTTTTTTTTTTTTTTTCTCATTCTTGGTAATACATATGTTTCGCTTGCGCTACATATTCAAAGTTGTTTTCACTCAAAAACTTATGGATTTGATCAAGAGCACCAGAATTGTTCACTTGATAAGTTCTATATTTGTTCATTTGGTAAGTTCCAAACTTGTTAATCTGGCAAGTTCCATATTTTTCATCTAGTAACTTATAAAGTCTTAATAGTCTTTTATATTCATTTTATTTATGCAAGGTTCGTGTCATATTTTTTTGAGGTATGGAATTTGATTAGTAGAAGTTGCAATGGATGATCATTGTAGAGCATGTTTGGCAGATCCATGCCAACGGAGAATTCTGCGTTAAGTTGAGGGAGAATTTTGATCCTACGGGTCAACGAAGTTTTGATTGTCTCGAACGGTGTGAAAAATTGATATCAACTTTTAAATTTTTCACTTTAACTCAACTCCGTTTCCCCAACTGCAAACCAAACATCCTTGTAGTCGAATCACAAAAGCATCAAAAGAAGTTGAAATGTAAATCTTTGAAGTAAAGATTAATGAAATTGGTAGAATGTTTAAAATGTGAATAGAGATTGTGTTAATTTTTCTTTTTAGTGTTTGTATAATTTGTAATGATTTCTTCTATGACCTTTTGATAAATAGGACGAAAACAAGGAAGTGAACATCAAAGAATCTAACAAATTTCCAAATTATACTTTCACATTCAAGACAAAAAGAGATAATTAATACATATGATGCCAAGTGATGTGAAATTGTTATCCTATACGGCTGAACTTTATTTTATTTTATTTTGTAGATATTTTCCATGAGAGAAAGTATGTTTAAATGGGCTAAGACCAGTGGGAAAAAACATGAATTTGTTATAAACTTTTTTATATCAGATGTAGAAGGCACGGGAAGGAAGTGATGGGAAAAACAACAATACACAACTAAAGTGTCAAAGTACGCAGCGGATATAATTTTCCCAAACTTGCAAGAATCTGTGAGGAGCAACAACAATATGGCAGCAACACAATAATAATCACCACAAGAACACAACAATTATTTACGTGAGAAAACCTTCTCAATTTGAGAGATAAAAACTCACGGGCACAAGCCAGTAATCAAGCTCCACTATGATCAAATTAAAGGTACAAAAGAGTCTCAGAATACTGCACAAATTCGTGCATACTACCAGCCAATACAGCAAACCAACTAGGCTTTCAAATAGAGAACAAGAAGCTGAAAACTCACAAACTTGTGCTACTGTTCAAGCACCGTATCTCCCAGACTGGACCTCTAAACCACGATCCCAACGGTCAGTACCTCGCACCACATCTCAGGAACAGCATACCAAAATTTCAGCCTGATCCAACGGTTGACAAATCGGCAATGGTAGTTTTTCCGAAGCTGGTCAGAATTCCTGCAAACTGGAATAGGGTCTCGGTCTGGACACGATTTCTCCACCTACAGATGTCAAAATGAAAATCTGAACGGTGAGAATGTATAGGAGGATGTTGAGAACATACTCTCAAAGTTTCAGGCCGATCCAACGGTGTAATTGACGGGGATCGTTGACGGAAGTACACTGGTCTAGAGACTCTGCACTCTTTTCTCTCTTCTTTTCTCTCTCTCTATGGCTGCGGGTTTGTCACAAAATGAAGCCCTCTCTATCTCAATTTTCTGACTCCTCTCTTCCCCAATTAGGTCACTAAGTGAGCTTGAAGTAATTGGGCCTTTGGACACATAGTTGGGAGCCCAACCCAACACATCTCCCCCCTCACAACTATGTGGAGGTGACCGCCAATCCGGCGATCTCGCAACAATACTCAAATTTTCCTCTTGGTAGTGCCTTAGTCATCATATCAGCACCATTATCATCAGTATGAACTTTAGCCAACTCCAACAACTTAGCATCCAAAACATCACGTATCCAATGATACCGCACATCAATATGTTTGGATCTAGAATGGAATGTTGGATTCTTACCAAGATGGATAGCACTTTGATTATCACAGAGCAACAAGTACTTGTCCTGCACAAAACCAAGCTCCCACAAGAATTTCTTCACCCATAGAAACTCCTTGCACGCTTCAGTAAGTGCAATGAACTCTGCCTCCGTAGTAGACAATGCTACACACTTTTGCAACCTTGATTGCCAAGCCACAGCTCCCTCTGCAAACTTAATCAAATAGCCCGAAGTGGACTTTCTGGAATCAATGTCTCCAGCCATATCTGAGTCAGAGTAACCCACCAAAGTAGGCTTATCACCTCCAAAACAAAGCTTCAAACCACTAGTACCACGAAGATACCTTAAAATCCATTTCACAGCATTCCAATGCTCTCTACCTGGATTTGATAAAAATCTGCTGACTGTACCAACAGCATGTGCAATATCAGGTCTTGTACATACCATTGCATACATCAAACTACCCACTGTAGATGCATAAGGAACTCTGCTCATATATGTCTTCTCAGCTTCATCTGAAGGACTCTGATTAACACTCAGTTTAAAATGAGCTGCAAGAGGAGTACTCACTGCTTTAGCATTTTCCATGTTGAAACGCTCCAACACCTTTTCAATGTAGTGCTCCTGAGATAGCCAAAGCTTCTTCTCTTTTCTGTGACGGGTGATGCTTATACCAAGAATCTTCTTAGCAGCTCCCATGTCTTTCATGGCAAATGACTCGCCCAGGTCCTTCTTTAACCTGTCAATTCTGGAAATATTTTTCCCTACAATAAGTATGTCATCAACATACAATAACATAATAATGAAGTCATCATCAGAAAACTTTTTGACAAAGACACAATGGTCAGAAGTAGTCTTCCTATAGCCTTGATCATGCATAAAGGACTCAAACTTCTTATACCATTGTCTAGGAGCCTGCTTCAAACCATATAAGCTCTTTCTCAGCCTACACACATAGTCTTCCTTGCCTTCAACAAGAAAACCATCAGGTTGCTTCATATAAATCTCTTCCTCCAAATTACCATGAAGGAAAGCTGTCTTCACATCCATCTGCTCAACCTCCAAATCAAGAGTAGCAGCTAAACTCAGCACAATTCTGATGGATGACATTTTCACTACTGGTGAGAAAATCTCATTGAAGTCAACACCCTTTCTCTGCCTGAAGCCTTTCACCACTAATCTAGCTTTGTACCTCGGAGATGTAGAATTACTCTCTTGTTTCACCTTGAAGATCCACCTGTTCTCTAAGGCCCTCTTGCCCTTAGGCAACTTCACCAAGTCATAAGTGTGATTATCATGCAAGGATTTCATCTCATCCCTCATTGCATCCAGCCACTTTTGCTTTTCTTCACTCTCAATGGCCTCTTCAAAACACTCAGGTTCTCCCTCGTCGGTCAACAACACATAATCTCTTGAATTATACCTTGTAGAAGGTTGTCTCGGCCTACTGGATCTCCTGGGTTGAACTTGTGGTATTTCATCAAGATTATCATCGGGTACCATATCATGTTCCTCCTGAACATCATCAACAGGTACGTCAAATCCATCTCCAACATGCTGATCATCAACATCACTATGTTGCTCATCATTCTGAGCATCAGTATCGGTATTCTCCAGATTGTGAACAGGCAACCGCATCGGATTACCATCAGTCAGATCACTGCCTTTATCCGGTGTCGTCTTCTCCACTTTGTCAATATCTTCAATGGTTTGGTCCTCCATGAACTGCACATCACGGCTTCTAACAAGCTTCTTCTCAACAGGATCATACAACCTGTAGCCAAATTCATCTTGACCATAACCAATAAAGATACACTGTCTTGTCTTCACATCCAACTTGGATCTTTCATCCTTTGGAACATGAACATACGCCTTGCAACCAAAGACACGCAAATGACCATAGCTAGCATTCTTGCCAAACCAAATATTGTCTGGCACCTCAGCATTCAAAACAACTGTAGGACTGAGATTAATAACATGTACTGCTGTAAGCAATGCCTCACCCCAGAAATGTTTAGGCAACTTTGCTTCAGAAAGCATACACCTAACTCTTTCAACCAAAGTCCTGTTCATCCTCTCTGCTAGACCATTCAACTGAGGAGTTTTAGGAGGAGTCTTTTCATGTCTGATACCCTGCTGCTTGCAATAGACATCAAAGGGTCCACAGTACTCACCACCATTGTCACTACAAATGCATTTCAGCTTCTTGCCTGACTGCCTCTCCACCAAAGCATGAAACTCTTTGAACTTTTCAAGCACTTGGTCCTTTCTCTGCAGTGTATAGACCCACAGCTTCCTAGAACAGTCATCAATAAAGGTAACAAAGTAAAGTGCACCACTGAATGACTTTACCTTCAACGGGCCACAAACATCAGAATGCACCAATTCAAGCAACTCTGACTTTCTAATGGGAGGATGCTTCTTGAAGGATACTCTGGTTTGTTTACCAGCCATGCAATGAGAACATTTCTCCAACTCTGCACTCTTCAATCCGAAAAGAACATCCTTTTTAGCTAAGCAGTTAAGCCCTTTTTCACTGATATGACCAAGCCTTCGATGCCACAAGGATGCTTCCATATACATATTATTCACTGTGTCTCTAGCAACCAAAGCTTTAGTCCAATACAGTTTAGAATTTTTCTCCCCTCTAGCCACAACCAAGTTACCTCTAGTGAGTCTCCATTTACCAGAACCAAAGTGATTATCATAACCACAATCATCAAGCAACGGTACAGATATCAGATTAAAACGAACATCTGGAGCATGTTTGACTCCTTTAAGAAACAACTGCATTCCCATGTTGGTTTGTAGACAGACATCACCAACACCAATCACCTTAGACACACCATCATTACCCATCTTCAACACTCCAAAGTCACCAGAAGTGTAAGATGTAAAGAAATCCTTCTTTGGTGTAACATGCAGTGTGGCACCACTATCAACTATCCACATGCTCTCATCTGATACAAGATTAACTGACTTATGGTCACTGAGAATAATAAGATCACCACAAGTAGCAGTAGCAACACGATCATCATTATGCTCATTCACTTTCTGCTTACCCTTCTTATCTTTATTCTCCCTTTTCCACCGAAAACAGTTCTTCTGTATATGCCCCATTTTGTGACAATAATTACACTCTATATTCTTGTATCTGGACTTGGACTTACTCCTG
The DNA here is from genome assembly GCA_037962975.1 of Clitoria ternatea. Classification (NCBI taxonomy): domain Eukaryota; kingdom Viridiplantae; phylum Streptophyta; class Magnoliopsida; order Fabales; family Fabaceae; genus Clitoria; species Clitoria ternatea. The sequence continues at coordinate 10,292,032 of CM075675.1, forward strand.
CTCTTCTCTCTACCAGTCTTCGGTTCCTTTTTCTGGCTTCTCCCCCTATTTTCTGTGAAAAATACCTCAGGCTGAGATGAAGAACCCTGTGCCTTCCTTCTCATCTCTTCATTAAGAGCACCACTCTTTGCCATTTGCAAAGAAACAACACCATTAGGGGCCGAGTTCGTGATTGAAACTCGAAATGTCTCCCAAGACTCAGGTAAAGTATTCAGTAGCCATAGTCCCAAAACTTCATCATCAAATTTGATACCCATTCCAGACAATTGATCTAGGAGCCCTTGAAACTCATTCAAGTGATCAGAAATGGAAGAACTCTCCCTGTATCTCAAATTCATCACACAGTTCAACAAATACAATTTATTGTTCCCTGATTTAGAGGCATACAAAGACTCAATCTTCTCCCACAAAGTTCTTGCATGTGTCTCATTGGCAATGTGATTATAAACATTGTCTTCTACAAATTGCCGAATAAAACCACATACCTGTTGGTGTTCAAAGTCCCACTCTTCTTCAGACATGGAATCTGACTTTTGTACAGCAAAGACAGGAAGATGCATTTTCTTTACAAATAGCAAGTCTTTCATCTTGCCCTTCCACAAGTGATAATTAGTACCATTCAAAGCAACCATTTTTGTATTCGCCTCCATCATTCAAACAAGTAATATATATAGCTCCAACCAAGGAGCTCTGATACCACTGTGATGGGAAAAACAACAATACACAACTAAAGTGTCAAAGTACGCAGCGGATATAATTTTCCCAAACTTGCAAGAATCTGTGAGGAGCAACAACAATATGGCAGCAACACAATAATAATCACCACAAGAACACAACAATTATTTACGTGAGAAAACCTTCTCAATTTGAGAGATAAAAACTCACGGGCACAAGCCAGTAATCAAGCTCCACTATGATCAAATTAAAGGTACAAAAGAGTCTCAGAATACTGCACAAATTCGTGCATACTACCAGCCAATACAGCAAACCAACTAGGCTTTCAAATAGAGAACAAGAAGCTGAAAACTCACAAACTCGTGCTACTGTTCAAGCACCGTATCTCCCAGACTGGACCTCTAAACCACGATCCCAACGGTCAGTACCTAGCACCACATCTCAGGAACAGCATACCAAAATTTCAGCCTGATCCAACGGTTGACGAATCGGCAATGGTAGTTTTTCCGAAGCTGGTCAGAATTCCTGCAAACTGGAATAGGGTCTCGGTCTGGACACGATTTCTCCACCTACAGATGTCAAAATGAAAATCTGAACGGTGAGAATGTAGAGGAGGATGTTGAGAACACACTCTCAAAGTTTCAGGCCGATCCAACGGTGGAATTGACGGGGATCGTTGACGGAAGTACACTGGTCTAGAGACTCTGCACTCTTTTCTCTCTTCTTTTCTCTCTCTCTATGGCTGCGGGTTTGTCACAAAATGAAGCCCTCTCTATCTCAATTTTCTGACTCCTCTCTTCCCCAATTAGGTCACTAAGTGAGCTTGAAGTAATTGGGCCTTTGGACACATAGTTGGGAGCCCAACCCAACAGGAAGTTATTCTTAATAATGGGTTGTGAAAAGAGTGAGAAGTACCAACCTTATAAACGTCATCTTCTACACAAAATAGGAACAAAAAAATGTGCTTGTCCATTTGGACTAAGAAGACCAACTAGAAATGGGGATGCAAGCTCAGAATGTTGTGTGGGTCATAATCATGAAAGCACGTAACCATTAAAGGATCATGCATACGTAGGTCGACTAAGTGCGGATGAAAAATAGTAAATGAAAACATGACAAAAAATATGGTGAAATATTGTTGACATTGAAAGATCATATTGAGGAAAATATGACAATGATCAGGCAAGTGTACAATGCACAACACACATATCAAGTATCTTTAAAAGGACCAAGAACAGAAATGCAACATTTGATTATGAGACATGACAGTGGAGATGTCATGAGATGTCTGGCGTTCATAGCAGGAGCATGTCTTAAAGATACTCAATATGTGTGTCTTGCATTGTACACTTACCTAATTCATGTTGTCACATTTTCCTCATTATTATCTTTCAACGTGGCTTCATATTTTTCGTCATATCTTCAAGCATTAATTTCTCATCCACTCTTAGCTAACCTGCATATCCATCCTTCATTTTTAATTTGTCTTCCCCTTAATCTGAATGGAAAATCAAGTTTCTTTATTCCAATTTTGCGTACAAGATGACATTTATAAGGTTTGTACTTCCCACTACTTTCACAGCTCATTATTGAGAATGACTTCCTTTTTATGCCTCGTGCATAAGATCTAAAATGTTTATGACAAATCCATTTTTTTTCAATGGTTCAACCCTTTCAAGCATAATTTCTCGTGGTAAATATTTTCTACGCAATAAAATAAAAGAAAAAGGTTAGCCATATAAGACATAAGACAATAACAATAAATTAACATATTCTCTATTCACATTTCAAGGTTTCGTATTTATTTCAGTAACATTTACCTCAAGCTGCATTTCAACCTCATTTGACGCCTTTTTCTTTCAATACAATGTCTATTAATCGAAATTGATAACAAAATAAATATAACATGAACCTTGCATAAATAAAATAAATTATACAGATTTGCAACTCTTTACAGTTACCTGATGAACAAATTTGAAACTTACTTGATGAACAAATTGGATATTCATAATTAAACAAATTTATAAATTTTTACATAAAAACAACTCTAAATATGTAGCACCAAGAATGAGAATCCAAAGAAAAGAACATATCGACAATAGGCAAATTGCATTCATGAAAAGCTTTACAAGCATATGACAATAAAAAAAATTAGGGGGTTAAGAATTTTAGATGATCAAATTGAAAGAAAAATAAAATTTATATGTTTTAAAGGAAAAATATATCTAAAAAACTAAAGCATAATAAAAAGTGTTTTTGATAATAAAAAATTTTACAAAAATGTAATATGTGAAAATTAAGATTTGGAAATGTTAAAATAAAAATTTTAAAACCTGCATTTTTGGTAAGATCCAAAAGACCTCTTTGGGCCTTGAAATCAAATGGCCCATCAGGCATCACATGGGCCTCAAGTTTGACAAATTTATACTGGTAAAAGTATCAAGAGGAGGGGATAGCTATCAAAAAAATAGGAGGGCATAGCACTTGACAAAAAAAATGAAGGGAATAACAAAGATGGTAGTGAGAGGAATAAGAGAGTGATTACTTAATAGAAAAAGTTTATGCGTACGTGCTAAGAACAGAGAATCCTTTTTAGAATCATTACGGTGGATTAATGCAGGCTCTTCCTCTCTGTAGGAGCTTGGCTCTATGCAGTATCTAACATATGGACAAAGTAGTCATTCAGAAAATGTAGAATTAAAAGGAAATGTTGAGCTAGAATTAAAGGTAGTTAGTTATGCCAAGGAGCTAGGTAGCACATGATCCAAATCAGAGGGACTGAAGGAAAAGCATAAGGCAAAGGAAAAATAATGTTTTATATGAGGACTATGTGTGTGGTAGGCTTCTCTCTGATATTGTTTCCTCCCCCTAATTAGTTTCACTATTCTTTGATTACCAGGTTCTACTATCTTGGAATTGATGATTGTGGCCTCTTCAATCTTTTTCATCAAGAATCCTTGTTTCTTTCCATCATTTTTGGTTTAGAACATATAGCATTATAATTTTTCATTCATAATAGTACCCATTGTCTCTTGTTCTCATTTGGGATATTAATATACATTTCTTCCATTGGTGCTTCCATTGACACCATGGCTGAGAACACGAGATTCAAAGAATTACAAATTGAGGTGCGTGGTCACAATGGTGAATGATCACACACAAAGCATAGACACAAAAAACCTAGAGAATTCCCTAGGTATCAAGTATATTATTTCTCAATATGTGTCACTTGGTTACAATGTGAGCCTATAGACCTTATTTATACACTTGTAAAGTAAAGGTCCAAGTCTGAAAATAGATATAACCGCTTTCGATAGGATAATAGAGACTGCAAAATTAATGGGATGAGGGTACCCTGGGCCTCCTCTGACCCGGGAGGGAACAGTGAACATCATAAATTAATGGATCTTTTGGAACTTCGTGACCATAAACAATGGAATCATACTCAACAAGCTCAAGCTCATATGTACCAGTTCCAAAAATCCCAGACAACCTTATAAACTAATCTCAATTCCGTGGTGGATCGCCTTTGAACAATTCCTCCAGTGGTCATAGACTGTTGAACTGTGTTCCTTGTGAAAAATATTTCGTTAGGATTTCCTCATTTTGATGGGCAATCCTCAGTGCTAGAGTGGATTTTCAAGGCGGAGAAATTCATTAATTACCATAATATGCCTGATGCTAAGAGAATGGACATTCCTACAATTCATTTTGAGAAAGACGTCATCCCTTGGTTTCAAATGCTCCTATGACTTTTCGCAATTTATTCATGGAAAGATTTGAGGCAAGCTCTAGAATCTCAGTTTGGACCATTTCTCTTTGATTGCCCAATGGTTGAACTGTTTAAATTACAATAGAATGGTACTATCTCTGAGTATTATCTATAATTCATGTCATTAGCTAATAGATCATTTGGTTTGAAGGATGAGGCATTGCTGAATTGTTTTTTAAGTGGCCTTCATAATGAAATCAGAAGAGATATCATTCTTGAAGGCAATGGCCTTAGCAAAATTATATGAGAATAGATATACCTCTGCTGTCAAATCTCATGTTTCACCTGTTCGACGTTATTCCTCTTTATCTTCCTTATCTTATACTCCTTCCTAGAATCAGTCCAAACAAATCACTAAATTACCATTACCACTCTTGCTACCTACTCCCATCGGACAACCATTGAGAAATGCCCATGTCAAAAAAATTAGTCCATTGAGATACAGATTCGCGGAGAGAAAGGGTTGTGTTATTTTTATGATGAAAAGTTTAGTTTTAATCAGAAGTGTCCTAATAGGCAGTTCTTGTTTTTGCAATTAGGGGAAGAATTAGGGGATTCTAATAATGACCCACCACTTGAATTCGACCAACCTGTTATTAATTCTTAATCCATATTGGATGATCATCATTTGTCACTCAATGCTTTGAAAGGTGGGACTAGGGTACTATCAGGTTTTTTTAGCTTACATCGATAAACTACCTATTATTGTTTTAATTGATAGAGGCAGCTCTGATAATTTTTTGTAGCTTCGTGTAGCAAAATTTTTGAAGCTCCCGGTTGATCCAGCTCCCATGTTCAAAGTGATTGTGGGTAATGGAAACTGCATGGCAAGAAATGGCTTAGTTCAAAAATTGGTTATCCAAGCTCGGAAATATTTTTCAATTTCCTATCTATTTACTTCCAATTACAAGAGCATATATTTACTTCCAATTGCAAGAGCATATCTTATTTTAGGAACTAATTGGTTAAAGACTATTGGCCCTCATGTGGCAGACTATAAGGCTTTGCATTTAAAATTCTTACATAACGAGAAATTTGTTACATTACAAGGTGATGTGGAACATGTTTTGGTGCAGGCTCATTTACATCATATAATACGCATGGTTACCACTAACGTAATTATGGAGGTGTATAGTATGAAGCTAGTTGATCACAGTGTTTAGTTCTTTCCATTACCTGAGCTACCTGCTGACATAGAACTGAAGCTACCCCTGTTATTGTATACTTAGTTCAGTTTTTTCTACTCCTAATTCCTTGCCTCCTTCTCGAGCACAAGATCATTCTATTCCTTTAGTGGAAGGATCTGCTCCAGTGAAGGTGACGCCATACCGCTATCCTCATAGCCAAAAGGAGGAAATTGAAAAGTTTGTAGCTGATGTGCTTCAAGAAGGAATTGTTCAGCCTAGCAAGAGCCCTTTTTCATTCCCTATCATTTGACTTGGATTGAATCATTTAAGATACAATAATGTGATTGCTTGAAGAAGTAATACTTCTTATTTTTATTTTTTCAACTTCTTGAAGAATTAAAATCCTAACTCTTCGTTTACTTTACAATTAAAAGAACAAGTATTAGAATAAAAGTTGTTATTGATAAGATTTTATCAACAAATTCAACTTTGAAAATTATTAAATAATTTTTTTAAAAAAATATAATTATAGAAAATGTCATTTGAATACAAATGAGGCTTTAGGGAAAAAGAAGGGTCTTGATCTCGACCTAATGTTTAATAGATAAAAATAGATAAAGATAACTTTTTAGGGACTTGAGAAGATATAGATAATCTCTTAAAAGAAGAGGATAAATGAGACTTTAACTAATCTGTAGGAAAAAAAGTATAAAAAAGAATCATATTTTGGTCATTTAAATTTGATGAATTTAGTTTCACTTTAATCCTCTAATTTAAGTTTGATTAGTTTTGATCTTTTAAGTTTTTAGGGACGTATTACTTTGATTCTTTTGTGTATAGAATCTCATTATTTTATATGTTAAAATATAATATAATAATTATTTTATTTAAAAGAAAATAATAAAAATACAAAATCTGAAAAGAAACACAAATTTAAACAAATAAAATAATAAAATCTAATACAGTAATGACTAAAGTGGGATATTTTTAAAACTTGAAGGATAAGATGAACCAAAATTAAATTAAATTATCAAAATAAAAACCAACCTTAAAATTTAAGAAATAAAATATTATTTTTACCAAATATTAAGCTATAACAAATATAATAATTTTAATAATAAAAAATACTTCCCCTGTTTTTTTTATCTGTCTTTTAAGGTTAAATCACACAAATTAAAAAAATTAATTAATTTTTTCAAATGACAACATTTTTACATCTACTTTACTCTCATCTTAAATTAAATTTGTATTAATGCTATTAGTGTTTGGTCATTTCCTAGGTAAGAGTATAATAAAAAAAATAATAAATGAGTTTTTAAAATCCTAAAGTGACATAAAAAAAACAAATTTTTTCAAAATGGAAACAGATAAAAAGCAACGGAGGGAGTATCTTAATGCTTACTTATTTCTTTAAACAATTTTTAAGCTACTTATTAACCCGGCTCATCATCCAAATAAATCCACATAATCACTGTGCCTAGGATTTGTCCTTAATCTTATTATGATGATAAGGATCTGCACGCCATGTCTCCTTTGTTTGGTAGAGTCACGTGCCCGCACCCCCACAGTCACATCACAGCCACGAATCCGAGGAAGGAAACTCGAAAAAATCACCGTGTAAACGGAAAACCCTAACCAGTTCCGTTTTCTTCTCCTTCTTCACATAACCGCTTCTTCCATTTTCCTCTTTCACTTCGTTCTCGTGCATGCCTTCCTCTGTTTTCTCCTCTTCTTCTCCTTTTCAAGGTACCTCTCCCTATCGCTTCGTGTTCCTTCCAATTTTCGGTTTTCAACTTGAACTTGAACTCGTGCTGATAGTTATTACACTCGTGACCATGACATTGAATTATCAATGAAATTTGTTTTTCTCTGTGATTTGAGCACCGTTTGATGATAAATTGGCTTAATTTTGATTATTTTGTTTTTCTGTTTCGTTCTAGTGTTGCTTGTCGTGTCTTGAATCATTTGAATGATTTTCCTTTACTTTCCCCACACAATGGTGGTTTGAATTTTCAGTTAGTTCATTAGCTTTGTTAGGTTTAGTAACCGAGTAGCCATGACCATGATTTTGCTGAAAATGAACGGTTTCAACTTTATTTTATGGGAATTTTAGTGTTTGAATGTTGCATCCCGAGGTGACCGCCAGTGTGATTGGTCATGTGATTGACACAGAACAGAACGTACTTACAGTTTTGGAATGTATTTTCGTGGTGTTCTATCCAAGTTTTGGGTGATTTGATTTGTTTTCTTCTGTTTTCATTTTCAGTTGGTATGCTTTTACTCGTAATTGCCTGAAGGAGATGTATAAAACAAGATTGTGTTTTCTGCATTTGGTTCAGAAAATTATGGAAATAGTGTACTAAGCAGAAACAATGTGTCATTTTTATGATTATTAGTGAAAACATGTTCCTCAAATTAAAACAACATCTGAACCTAACACACTCTTATTATCAGTGCTTGTCATGGTTTTCTATTAATAGTATTCATTAATATAGTTAAGCAGCAGGGTCATGAAATGTGCCAGTAGTTTTTCTTTTTTGCATTATTTGAATATTAATGATTTTTGCCACTCTTGTTATCACTTGTGATAATCATAGAGCTAAAGATACCATGGTGGTCTTTATGATGATGAAATTGAGGAAGGTGTTACATGGTATACTTAACAAAAAACAATAAACAGCACATGCTAGATGCAGCATTTATTAGTATTTAGTTTTAGTTTAGGGTCTGACTAAAGTCATAATTAGCTTAGTTAAACGGACTAGACTATTTCTTAAGCAATAACAAAAGAATAAGCTCTCATTTTGTCCTCCTAAATCACAAGCTTCACCAAATTAAACCTTCAAAGATTCTTCTTATTACCACTTTAGTCCTCCAATGATTTTGTCACTAAATTAGTCTTTCAACGATAATTTTTGCCATCACTTTAGTTCTCTATTTTAGATTGTCAAAGGACTAATTTTCTGTCAAACTAAATCTGATAGACTAATCTGTGATAAAATAGACAAATGTGTGATGAAATCTTTGGAGGAGGACTGATTTGGTGATGCTTTACATCTTTGAGGGACTAATATGGTGTGTAAAACTTTTGGAGGATTTATGTGATAATGCGTATAATTTTGTAGGGCTAAATTGAAGTTTTATGCATAACAAAATATGCCACATAGATCTCGGGCTTCGGCATCCCCATCCATAATAGAGGAACATAGAAAGGATTTGCAATTTTCTTCCAATATTGTAAATAAGTTGGAATTCATTAGTTATTTGCTTTTTATAATGGAATGTGGATTGCGGAATTTATAGTTACGAGGGATTTCAAAATAAAAATATTTGCCTTCTACTTTTATCGCCTTGAAAAATAAAGAAATTCAGGTTTCTTCTACATATTGAGTAAAAACATATAGCATTTTATGATGAAACTTTGTGACTTTGTTCCTTTACATTGCCTTTACAATCAGTAGGCCTGATGATATGATTGATGCACTCTGGAATTTCAGTTATTGAGTACTGAATATTATTGCATTTTCAAATCTCAAATGCCGATTTCAGAACGAGATCAATAAATAGTTCTCAGTCTTATGTTTTCTACCTCATTGTTTCTTCAAGTCTCGCATATATCTGTGTACATACAGAAGTTATTGTTTTTTGACTATGAAATTGTACTGATAACAGTTTTGCAAAAGTTTAATGCTGGGACCTTCTTTGGTTATGTTTAGGCTGAACATTACATGATTTATTGCTATAGCACCCCCTGCTTTATCTTTTAGTACAGGACTTGTGGAAGTGCTTCTCTTAAGAATGCCGTTAGATCTGTTACTAGAGTCCAGAACCTTTGCAACACATGGAGAATATTTGAAGAGTCTATGCTTATCTTGCAGACTAAGGTTTTTGATGAAGTGCCAAGTTTCCTTTGTGTTCTAATTTCCTTGCTACTGAACTGGGAAAAATAATAAACCTGTCACACTTGAGCCAAAGCCATTGTAATTACAACCTGTGTCTGTTTTCATATGTTGGATGCTGCTATGGCAGTTGTGAAGCCTGAGGTATGATATTTATTCTATCTATTTGTTCTCCCTGCTCCCCCACCCCTCAATTTTGGGTTGTTTGTTGCTATGAGTCTTATGACCTTTTTGGATATTGCTTTGACCTTACATGTTGGTTCGATGCATGATACTCTTAGCATTTGAAATTGCATTCTCATTTCCTAGCAGCGACTTAATAAGTTGGTATTAGTGCCTCTAAATTTTTTTTTTTTTAACTTCTAATTCTTTGATGTGTATGAACTATGATGTATTGCTGAAGTACTCCTTTCCTTTTTATTCTTCTTTGATATTTAAGGTCATCTTAAATTCTTAATTAAGTGAAAGGATTCCTTAGATGTAATATTTGTCTCCTGAAAATTTTCTAGTACCTTTCTTAAGAGGATTAGATTTTCATTTAGCTGTGATTTTTAATGATATCACCTATTAATTATCTGCCCCCTCCGCCTGTCCATCATTCTCTCGAGTTGACAATCGAACTCAGACTCAACGCATATCTGCAAAAATTATCCATGACGGGTAGGATTTTACCTGTAAAATGGGTATGGGTTCGGGGATGAGTAATTAATAATTACCCACAAAATAAAATGGGAATGGGTGTGGGTGTAGGCACTATAGTATCCAACCCACTTCACACCCATACATACTTAAATATAATATATTCAAAAGAAATTAAATAATCATAGTAAACACAAGTAATTTCATGATAGTCTATGGATGTTTTACTTACAGTATTCAAAACTTAAATTTTCCTTATTTCTCCATATATTGTCTTGTCACAGTCAACTATTTTTCAATCACAATGGTCTTTTTCTTACATTAGAGTAATTTATGTTATTTCAACTTCAACAAACTGTATATATTTTTTGGTAACAAAAAGAACAACAAACTTTATATGAATAATCAATGTGAATATATATCATTTTTTTTACATTCAATAATTAAATATTTTAAGTTATGTTATATCAAAATTTAATTAAACTATTCATTTTTCCCTAAGTATTTGATATATCTTATGTAATGCAATTAGTTATTTAAGTTTCTTTTGATTTTGGTAAATATTGTCCTTGTTGTGGTCAATGATCATAGTATGAAGTAATGCTTTGTTTAATTAAAGTATAAGTAATGGGTCCAAGCATAGTAGTTACTTCGCGTTTTTATCGCAGCTCACCGCTGGGAAACCCCTGTTGCGCTGCCTGATGCAGGGAGGTTAGGATCTTGGCCATTGCGGGTGAGATCTCGGAATGGCGGGACGTGGTCAATCACAGGTGCGATTCTTCTCAGGCCCCCAAACTGCATAGTTTCAAGCCTCCACTCATCTTAGTTTTCTACTTCTCCATCTCTCACTTTCTCCTCTTCCTCACCCACTCTCTTTTCAACCTCCGACGACCTAAACCACTGATGTTTAGGCTCTGGTGACCACCCTCACCTTTCATTTCAGACTCCGGAGACCAGCCCCACCTTCATTTCAGACTCCCCAAGTACGAGTATTTAGATATCCAAACAGTATGAGGACGAAGATTAAGTTACCACCCACACGGATATGGTCTAGGTACGGGTAATCTTTCAGAACACAGGTATGGTGCGATTCTTCTCAGGCGCCTAAACTGCATAGTTTCAAGCCTCCACTCATCTTAGTTTTCTACTTCTCCATCTCTCACTTTCTCCTCTTCCTCACCCACCCTCTGTTCAACCTCCGACGACCTAGTTTAGGCTCTGGTGACCACCCTCACCTTTCGTTTCAGACTCCGGTGACCACCCCCACCTTCATTTCATTCAGACTCCCCAAGTACGAGTATTTAGATATCCAAACAGTATGAGGACGAAGATTAAGTTACCACCCACACGGATATGGTCTAGGTGCGGGTAATCTTTCAGAACACGGGTATGGGGACATGTATTAATAATAGTGCTCTACCCAAACCCTTGTGGGTGCTATCCGGCCATCCCTACTTCTCTCTTAATGTAATTGAAGAGTTTTTGTTCTATTGAAAGTTATTGACCTGCCTTTATAATTTTACGGAAATAGTACCTCACTTTATAATTTTACGGAGATTTTCTCACGGGAGACTAAGGATGTTGGAATTTTTTTTAATATCAGATATTCTGTTACATTTTAATACAAATGAATGTTAGTCAGGGCCAGATGCCAGAAATTTATTCAGCTTTAGCAACTACATAATATAGAATATCACACGATAACTCAATGAAGAAATACATTTTCTTCTCTTCTCTTCTCCAAATATAGCTGCTTCACTATTAGTTTAAATGAAGAAACATTTTTTCCTTCTCCACATATGGTGATTCCTACATGTTTTCTCCTCTTTTGCTTGTATTATGTAGACGGTAGACTCCTCCCCTTCACCCCCAAAATAATCCAGCCTATGATGGTAAATAGTGTTTGCATATTTCCCTTTATTTTCCCCAACTGAATCATCATCACTGATACTTCTAGATGATAATGATGGGATTACTCTATTATTTTGAAATTTAGAAAATCGTAAGGTCGGGTCTATTTTTGTTGCCTGGTAGCTAGTTTGTTGATTTCAAATTGCCTGTGGCATGCTTAGATGAAATCCTACATCTGGCTTCAAACTGATGATGGTTCTATCCAGCAAGTGGAGGAAGAGGTAGCCATGTTTTGCCCTATGATTTGTCAGGAAGTACTTCAAACAGGCATGGGATCTTCAAAAACGTATGCTATATCTCTTCCACAACGTGTCAATCCTGCAATATTGGGTTTAGTACTTGATTATTGTCGGTTCCACCAAGTACCAGGGCATTCTAACAAGGTCCGGAATAATCCAACTTTAATGTGATTCATTTTACCTTGCTTTTAGGAATATATATTTGTACTCCTTTTACATTGATTTTATGCTGGTTAGTTTTTAAGTATATTTGCTGATTTTGAACCAGTTATTGATTCTTTCTGGGACATGTTTGGTAACTTGTCTGTTTCCTGTTTCTTCAAAAAAATGTTATCTCTTTACTTCCTATTATCAGCTGGAATACTGGAGACAGGGCACAATTAATAGATTAATAAGTGCTTACATTTGATTGTGCTGCTATTGTAGGAGCGTAAAACTTTTGATGAGAAGTTTATTCGCTTGGATACAAAGAAGTTATGTGAGTTGACATCTGCTGCTGACAGCCTCCAACTGAAGCCTTTGGTTGACCTGACAAGCCGAGCCCTTGCACGGATTATTGAAGGAAAAACTCCTGAAGAGATTCGTGAAACATTTCATTTGCCTGATGACCTCACTGAGGTGTGTGATGATAGCAACCGACCCTTAAAATCTGCAATCGTGTGTGTTGATTTACATTTATCTTTGACAGGAGGAGAAGCTGGAGCCTCTTAGAAACATAACTGATGATCCACGTATTCGACTTCTAAACAGATTATATGCTAGAAAGAGTAAAGAACTAAAAGAGAGGAAGAAGCTGAAGGTATTTTCTACTGTTTTAATTCCATTAATATTGCTGGACCTTGCATATTGAATATTGAATAATATAATTTTTTAGGATCCATTCTATTAATATACTTTTTTAGTCCTTATAAATTTTAAATGTTTTGAATATAGTTCCTATTATTTATTGATGATCTGTCATGCATTTTGACATCCCACATCATATGCCATCTCATGATAGTTGCTGGTGTGCCCTGCATCTAACCATTTCATGCACCACTAAGTAGTGATAGAGACCGTTTTAAAAAAATTAAAATATGAGGACTAAAACCAAACCCTTTTAGACTAAAACTAAAATTAGCTAAATTTGTACGGGCTAAAACATATTTAAACCTAGTTTTTATGTTAGTTTTTTTGTCAGCCTGTCTTGCAATCACACCAAGAAGTTTCATGTGTTATAGGATGTTGAGGTTCTTGAGGAGGATCCAAAGGATGAGCGTTCAGTTGATGATCTTCTATCATTTATTAATGGTGAAGATGGATGTATGTCATGTCTTTCACCCTGTCCTCGTATTTTTCATTAATTTCTGTTTCTAAATGGATATCTTATCATATCATTCATTTCTTTTGGGGCTGGGGGATGAACAATAGCAACCTTGTCTTCTTGTTAAGATACTAGATCCCTTTTTTGCATTTTATTCATCTCTGCAAGATAATACTGCCACATGACTTGTTTTTTCACCTGTGACATATTTGTGCATACTATATTCAGACATCATATAAATCTGATGATGACTAGGATTTTTGTTTTGAAGTTGCCATGAATAGGGTTTTCTTTCTTTCACTTGTTTACTGCTACTGTTATTATTATTTGATTGAAATTTGAATATCTAAATCATTGCATATATTCTAACATATTTACATGCTGCATAATGATATGATGAGATACTTTTTAGGTTTTCTAACAAACCGTGTCTAGGATATAGACTGGTATGGCTGACCAGGTATAGGACAAAAGCCCAGGCTGGAGTCTGGACATTGTAGGGATAGGGGTAGAGCTGGTCAAAGAACAGGACCAGATCATGTATGTAACAGAGACAGACACTACTTGACTGCTACTACGGTTATTATTGTCGTTGTTTATATGCATGTATTTACTCTTGTTTTTTGATAGATGTTATCACATTAACTTCTCTAAATTTATTTAATCATATTACTTTTGTTAAGTCTGCTTTAGAGTCTAATGCATGCTATCTTGTTTTTGCTTTACCTAGCTTACCTTACAGATACATATGGTTTGGCAGATATAAAGGGAACTAGAGCAGCTAAAAATAAAAAGAAGAATAGGAGAAGGAAAAACCATGCAAAGGATCTTCCTTCAAATAGTGCAAATGAAAATGTTAATAAGGTTAGACTCTGGCACTTTTTCTTTTTGAAAACAAATGAGGATATGTTTGTGATGTTCATCATTGTACTTACCACTTAGATTCCCATACCTGTTGGTCTCAATATTATCTTTTGATTTAAAAAGTGGATTGTCTCTCATTGAATATCTTTTTATAAATCTTAGGAGCTGAATACTCTCCATTCTGTATATCACAATAGCAATTTTGACAATGCTGTAGAGGCCTCTGCAAGCAAACACTCAAGGATACAAGAACTTCCTGCTGTTAGTTTTTCTTCGAAATTTGAGTTCATTGACGGTGAGCTAGAAGATGATTTAGATCCTGCAATGAAGGAGGAGCTCGACAGGTTAGATCCAAGCTTCTACTATTTTTTCAATTGATGCGGAATAAGTCAAAATTGTGTGTGATCTTTATGCTAATTTATTTATTTCTCAAATTGTGTGTGTTGTGTGTGATCTTTATGCTAATTTATTTATTTCTGAGACTACTCAGATGATTATTGCTTAACTTAAATGAAAATGGATAGCCTTGTCAGCTAATCGTCAATTGATTTTTTTTTTAATTGTATTCTCTTATGTCTTGTGTTTATTTACTTTGTTTCTTGTAGGGAAGTGGAAGATTTTGCACGAAGATTGAATTCAGATTGGCCTGAAAGGATGCAAATTTTATCTTTGGGCCAAGACAGAAGGCTGGTACCAATTTCTATCAACAGCAATGGTTCAACGCAATTATATACAAGTATGTTCTTCTATCATTTTGATATATTCTCTTAGAACCATACTTTCTGCCTTTGGTTTCTATGAGAATTATCTGAAAGTTCTGCTTAGGATCTTAGTTCCAAGACATGGTTAGGGGGCTAAGCAGTGATGGTCTTGCTGAGCATGTTAATTATTGTGTGTGCATGTTAATCATCCGAAAACTTGTGTTGTTTCTTTTGGGTTTGATCATTGTGTGCTTTCCCCCTCTTCTATTGCTTTACATATCTATATATATTACATACTGAGTTACTGACAAGTTTTGAATTTCAACAAATTGATTTCAACAATTGAAGAGCTGGGTTGAGAGTTAAGAATTGCATGTGAGGTTTTAATCATATATGATCCCAAGTCTTGTTACTGAGCATTTACTTTATGGTATATATAGGTTTTGATCAGAGATAGTACAGTAATGGAAGATGATTCATTTTCAAGGTGAGTGGAAGTCAAGTGATCTGAAAAGATGGCAGGTTAGGGTTTGCTCTTGTCTGAATCTTGGGAGCATAAGTCTGTGTGTGAATACCATGTGAGTAATGTTTGTTTGTTCCTTATAACCCGAATGTAGCTTTGTGTTTTTAAATTTGAACATTTTGAATTCTGCAAGCAAGGAGAGAGGGACAAATAAAAGTAATTTGATTGGCATTTTTGCTTTCTTTTTCTTTTTGAGTGGTTGAGTTTTAGTTGAGTTGTATTATACCTTCTGGATACTATTTGGACATTATTAACTTGTTAAACTCTCCAGGGTCTTTTGCCAAATGTGTATATAGTTGAGCTTTATTGTACCTTTAGTGGTCTGCTTATGTATATTTCAAGATTGGTTGCATACTTCCTTTTCATTCAAAAGAAAATGAATTTTCATTTTAGCTTTAACTTCATATCGTGTATAAGATGTTGGCAGATGATACCTGCATACTATTTTATACATTTAGAGTAATATTACCTTTTTTTTTTTCTCCTTTTGGTTGATTTACTATTTATTACTAGCATTTCTCCTGTATGTCACCATTGCGGTGACCGAGGAAATAGTGCCAAATGGCGATCTTATATTGCAGAGAGGGGCTTCAATGCAGTGCACGTACACTTTTGTATTTATAAAACAATTAGTTATGTTTGTCCTTCACGTACAGAAAGTTTGTAGAAGACACTGTTTGAAGTTTAACTTGTCTCCAAATCTTGTTAAATTTTTACAGGTGCGTGATTTTCAAGTAATGTACATGATCGAATTCTAGAAATTGGTTTAGATAAAAAGGCGCAGTTTGGATTAGCTTCTACCTTGTTGAAGCTTTTATTTGGTCAATACCTTAGTAAAGCCATGTAAAGTCCTATTATGAAGACTTCTTTAAGGCAAGAATGTCGATCCGTGTTTGTAGGTGCTTATAGAGAAGTTAAATTGATTTTAACTTGTTTGAAATAATTGATTCATTTTATTCTTTCGATCTCTTTTATTTCTTGGTAATGCGCTTGTATAGAAATTTACCTAAACTGGTTCAAAAGCAGTTTGAAGGAAATTGCGCTTATGGTTACTAAGTTTTTCTTTCTAAGTAGAAAGTTAAATACTACATTCAGTTTCAAATATAAGTAAATTTTAGTAGAATTTTTGTCTCTTAATATAACCAAAATTATATTTTTCAAAGGACATTAAATCTTTGTCTATCAAATATCTCCTTTTTATATATATTCTCAAGATAACTAATGTTCTATGTAATAAATAATATTAGGGGTATTTTAGGATATTACACCAAATATTTGATAATATTAATGTAAATATCTATTTTTAATCATTATTTTTAATATGTGTGAAAGTAGTTATTTTTGTTTATATATAAAATCCGAGGTAGTAAAAACAGAGAGAGTGCTTTCCCCACGAATATTCACATAAGAGAAAACATGACAAATAAAAAAGGAGATAGTTTAATTTAATAAATGAATGGTAGATAAGGAATTTCAATATGTAATTAAGCTGAAATGATTGTAATTATCTATTTGTATAATTTTTTCTCTAGATAGCTAAATGGAAATGGACTAATATTTTACTCCCTTTTTTTGTTATGACACTTTGGGAGTTTTGGTTTTTTCTTCTTTGATTGTCGCTTTATGAAAACAAGGTAAAATGATTTGTTGTTTTATATTTTTACCCATTGTATTTAATGTATATTTGGTTGAAGAATATATTATTGAGCATCTATGTTACCTACATTTCCAATAATATTAAAGGTTTATCTAACTTGTGTAACTTTTCATTGGATAAGAAATAAAAAAGGAAAAGTTCTCATTTGATTTCTAAGCATTTTCCACATGATTTTTAATAAAAACACTTATACTTTTTGAGTTCTTATCCTATGTAAGGTTACACGGGATAGATAAACCTTAATATTAAATAAGAATACAACCAAAATTAGGTAGTAAATTTTTATAATTTGAATTGAATAATATCAATATTTTGTTTTGTTGGTAATTAGCAAGCCCACAAGTGTGAGAAGCTACATTAGATGAATGGAATGATGGAAGAAAACACCATAAATATCCTCTCATAGGAAATTAACCAAAGAAGGAGGACACTGACTATGGACTACTAAACCAATTAGGACTTGATGACCCAATAAAGTTAAACGGCTAATATATCTATGACCTTGCCCAAAGACATGACCCAAATATAATTACCATGGACATGAATAATATGTCTAATATCCTCCACCAAGATTTAGAAGGTGAGAAGACTTACACGTACGTTTAATCAAATGTAATCCAATCAAAGAACCAGTCTTAATAATCAGATAGGTCACTCCTGGATGAAGAGCCACTTAAAGACCGTGACACATACCCCATAATTCAGCCTTAAGAATTAGATAAATACCTACATTAGAAACAAATGAGGAAATATAAGAACCATCTTCACCCCCTTAAAATACCATCACAAGAAGCTTTACTGGAGTCAAGAATAATCAAGGCATCAGCGTTAAGTTTCATAAAATTAGAAGGGGAAACCTTTAATGGATTTGAACTTCTCTTTAATAAATTTTCTTAATTCATGTGTAATTGCTAATGTGTCATAGAAAAAAAATTAGAGAAAGTAAACCCCTTATGTTCCTTTCTATAAGGTTTTGTTACATCATTTCACACAGATTAAAAAATATAGTTATTTTAGATAAATGTATTAAATATGTCAATTATTCTTTTTATACTTCAAAAATTACCCTTCATATTAATAAAGAGAGAGAAAGAGAGAAAGAATAAATATCGAAAATATAGGCTTATAAAAAAGAAGGATAAATTACTTTAGTGATCCATTATGTTCGAGGTAAGTTCCACTTTAATTTGGCAAGTTAATTTTTTTACTTAAGTCTGGTATATTTTAAAAAAGTTCAAATTTGGTTTGGTGGGTTTTAAATTTTTTATTTCAATCCAGGGTTTTAAAAATCTTCAACTTTGGGGGTGTCTCACTTAAGTTTGATGCAAAAATGTCAATTATAAAACTAGACCAAGGAATTTATATGATGCAAATATTTAGACCGTTCTATCATAGAGCTTTTGTGATGCATTAACCGAAGAAAATAATAACGTGAACAAGAATTAAACAATGGTATGATACCAAACTGCAAAATGAGTTGCCACTACACACTAGTTTTTCCAACACTACATACGAATTAAACAACAACCCACTGGAAAGTCAATCTAAACAAGACTCTGCTCTTAAGTCATTCAAATCCATGAGCATGGGTAGTGAGGGCATGTTCTCCACCATGACTTCAAGGCCACTTTTTGGTGGTCCTAAAATCATGTCCCCCTTTTCTTCCACTAAAATCAGCTCCAACAACTCCCCTACTTTAAATTACTTCCAAGTAGGGATGAAAATATGTTAGGTCAAATTAAACTTTATGTGTTTGGCCTGACCTGTTTTTTTTATATGAGAGACATGAGTCTGACCTATTTAAAGATATAGGCCTAATTATGAGGTCCGATCCGACCTTTTAAAAAGTCTGACTTGACTTGAAAGCATGTTTGTAATTATACCCACTAAATAAATATATAAACATACATATAATATATTAATAGATATAATTTTATATAATATAAAACAACAAGTGCGACACTTATTTAAAAATGACCATTTAAAAGTATAATACAAAAATAGGACATTTAAAAAGGTAGTGCTCATAAAAATTAAGGAATATTCTTTTTTTGGGTCTCGCTTAAGTGAAAAATTTTTCACTTGAGCGAAAGTGTCTCGCTTGAGTGAGAATCCGCTAGAACCTATCCTCTTGAGTTTCACTCGAGCGAGAATATCCTCACTAGAGCAAAAGTGCTCCAGAATCCAGCCTCTTGAATTTCGCTCAAGCGAGACTACCCTTGCTTGAGCGAAATTCACCTAGAGACAAAATTCCACATCACTCACAATCTCGCTCAAGCGAGATTAGGCACGCTTGAGCGAAGTTAGTAGCAGTTAGCCCATAGATCAACTTTCTCGCATTCTATCTCATCTATTCGACCTCCAATCACTACCAAACTCTGACACCCCTTAAAACACACCATTTATGAGCCATGACAACAAGCCAGACTTCAAAATTCTAAAAAAATGAACAATTTATGCGTGAAATGCAATTAGGCCAACTTAGGCCATTCCCAAGCAACTTAACCCATCATTTCATATTCAAGTCAGACCATTCTAACTCTCATAACCTCTAATCATCATATATAATATATTAAACCCATCCTGAGGTTCCAAAACCTCACAGATCTCATTTTCACTTGTTTAGCTCCCTAATTGCACATGGATTTCAATAACCTAGCAAGCTATTACTTAAATCAACACTACATAGTCATATGTACACATTGTCAATTCATTTCTCATGCAACATGGTCATCACAATCCTGCTCATACTACTAACTCAATAAGGTTAACATCTTATAACAATTCATAGGTATATTAATATCATTTTATTCATCATGGTTCCATCAATGGTTAGCTCAAGCCTAAATCATCATCAAGGGCATATGCATTATCAAAACATATTTACAACCTTATAAATATAAAAAATAAGTGCTATACCTCTAGTGAGATTACCAGATGCCTAGTTCACTAAACAAAACATATATATAATGATCAAGAGCCAGCCAAGGCTATAAGACATCAAAACTATCCACAATATATATATATATATATATATTCTACTTCTTCCAAAAGATCATCATTATACACTTGGAGACCGTTCACCATTCTTCCTCTTTATCCAAGTACTACATTATAAAAATTGGTGCAAGGGTGAGTATATTTATGTTAAATGACAAATACAGGACTGGATTTTCCATAACTCATTACATTCAATTAATCCAGTTCATCACATTATCTAGAGAATTCAATATATTCATTCATCATCATCATCATCATCCTTTGTCATTTAAGATAATACATAAGCACATTTTCATATCATCACAGGTATTATCAACATAATGTCAATTATCATAAATAGTTGTCCCACAGCTTCTCATAGTCATAACTGTTTCCCTTAGTGCTCATCAATAGCTATCCCATAACTTATCAATGTCACAGTGGCTGCCTCACAAGTATAATGTAATGCATATGGATTTGACTCTAATGATGGGATAATACATTAGTATATAACATATTTTCAGCTCTCAGCTAATTCGACCGTTCTATAGGTACCAATCCACTTACCCGTTCTTGCAACACAATCAGTCCCAACAACAACAGTAGTGTTGTGGGTTAGCCTAGAGTCCCACTCGAAGGCATCTGTGGAATCTGAAGAAACCACCACGGGGTTTGTACCTTTCCAAGGCCGCCCTCCCATCTGGGCCGACATCATAGGCCCCCTGTAGTCCTGTGTGCGTCCTTATACAAATGTTATGCACAACCAATAATTATAATAATTCTCATAATCAATTATGCCATCTAAAGATAATCAACTTCATCAATTCCATAATTCATCATAATTTCTCAAGTCATTCAAAGCATAGTAAGCAATTTTAACCAGTTATCATCATAACCATATATTCGACTTTAATATATATATGAACGGAATCTAAACACATCTAATAATCATCAATCAAATTAACCATAATATCAAAAGGGGATATGCTATCAATACAATCATATATCGACATCATCATCAATTCTCATCAACACATCAATTAAATCATCATATATACATATTTATCCCTTATCCATTCATAACCCATTCATTTAAAATATAACGTTCCCCTACTTGGAATCCTCATCTCCAATGCTTAAACTCTATTTGATTACGTTTCGGCTACTGGTTTCTCAATCTGACAATCTCCCAAAGTTAATAACAATTATTTTAGTAACCCTCATGCCACTAGTTATCTATTTCAAAACTAAATTCATCAATTTACAATAGTTACAATAGGCATCGGGTTACCGAATTACGTCAACAGGTTCTGAAACCAACTCTGCCAAGCCTCAACGTAACCCACGACTCTAAACTAGTTCCGAACATAACCTATCACCATGGAATAACAGGATTAAAGTTCAAATTTAAGAATTGGAACCAAAAGCATGGATGGGTCATTTCGAAACTCACCAACAATGAGGAATCAAGAAACCCCAAGTGTTTAATGCTGTCACTCGCTAGATACATTCCAAAATGACCTAAAATCCATGGGATTAAAGAAGTTTGAGAATGAGGAGTTCAAGAATGCAAGCCAAAATAAAGAGGGATTCCATGACACCATACCTTAGCAAATTGAGAATGAAGAAACCCTTAAGCTTGTGAATGTTGCCTGTGTGGAGGAGGAAGAGGAGAAGTTAAGTTCTAACTTGGCCTTGATGAGAATGAGGAAGAAGATGATGACAATGGGGTGGTGTGCCATGACAAGAGAGAGAAGAAATAGAGTTCTCTTTTCTTTCTAGCAAGCATGCACATGAGAGTAAAAGTGAGGAAAGAAAGTGAGTGAGAGTGGAATTGCAATGGAGAATTAAGAAATTAAGGGCAATTTAGTCCTTTCTTGCGTTCAATTAATTTCTGAAACCAATCAGGTAACTTTAGGTTACTCGAAATATACGCTGATAAATTTGAGAAATTAATGTACCCGCTATTAATTAACTTGACATTCCTAATTTAATTATATGATCAATAAAATTAATCAATAGTTAAAATCAGGATGTTACAACAAGTTTAAGTATATAAACAAAATAACAAATATATAATATCAATATATTACATAATTTTCTATGTAAAAATAGTTATAATTATATTTTATTATTATATTATTTATATTAATTTAAATAGGCCGACTTGTTAAGCTTAAAACACTTTTTTAAAGGTCTGAAGCCCGATATGTTAAACTAATAAACTCTTTAAAAAAACTTAAGCCTAACTTATTTAAAAAATTAACCTAGTTTGACATGTGCCTGATGTAAATTAGGCCAGGGCCTCTGTTGAGTAATTTGGCCTATTCCTACCTTTACTTCCAAAACACTAAAAAATGTTTTGTCTCAACACACATATGAGCAACATCTTTTTATTGAACTCTAACTCTAAATAAGAATATTATATAATATACAAAACTTAAAAGTGAAACATTGTAAACATTACCGACTCAAACTAGAAAATCTTTAAAATGTTCAAGACTTAATTAAATTTTTTTAAAGATACCAAACCAAAATGAAACTTACGCAAAACATATTATATTGGACTAACTTAGCCAAAAAAGAACATAAGAAGAATACAAAAGAGGCTGTGTAATGTGTGTGTGATATTGCCGGCCGAACATAAGCATCCGTTTTTTTTCTTTATCAAAATCAAGGTTGCACTATCTTTTATTTTAGTAATTCGGTATTTTAGAGGGTATCTGATGCATGAATCTTTTTCTTGATCTATGATAATTTTAAGTAAGAAATTTTAACTTGTTATATTGGATAGGATTGTTTTAATAAATATTTTTAAAAAATTAAGAATATTTTAATCAAATCAAACGTATAAATAACATTTTCAGAAAATATGAATATTATAAAATATAATTCCTGAAAAATATAATTTTTAAGAATTAAAAAAAATATGTGTACCAAAAACTCCTTTAATATGTGTTACATGTCTAAGATATATTGTTGAAAAAATAAAATAAAATGTTTTGATGAAAGATTGTGTTAGACCTAACTTATAGCTAGTGAGGATTTCATTAAATGCAAGTTTCTATAAAATTTTTCTCAACATAGTAGTACTACCATACATTAGAAAATTTGAATAAATTGAATACTCCATCAGCTTCATAATACAGAGCATAAAAGTTTAAAGTATTTTGTTCCAAAATATAAGAAATATTAACTATTTTTTGGTAAATTAGATGAACAATTCCTTATATACCTCTAATTTATTATAAGCAAATTTACAATATAAACAACTACTTCTATAAATTATCATTTTAATAATTTTTTAACATAATTTATTATTTTATATTAAGGATAAAATACAAAAAATTAAATCATATTATTTCAAAATATAAGGAAAATCAGCCATTTTTAAATATATTAGATGAAGAATTTCTTATATACCCCTAATTTATTATAAACATAAATGATCCGGTCTGGATACCGGTCCCTAAAGATATGACGTCAGAGTGATTTCTTAGAGGGGGAACCGGTGTGACTGGAAGACAGTGCCACAACGGTTATCCGTTGTCACTTTATCCGTTCTCACTTCATTGAATGCTTCATCCGTCCTCGCCACGATGAATGCTTCATCCGTTCTCATTTCTACGACGTGTACAACCGTTTGCTTCAGAATCACTATGAGATAAGAGTTCCTTATAACTTATCAGCGAAGATACCCTGCATAGCGGAATGTGTCTATGTCAATTATCGCAGAGAGTAAGTACAATTGTCAGCGAAATATACGGAAAAGTGATTATCCTCCATCCCTATCACAGGATCGTACTCTGATAATTGACCTACCCCCTGACACACTCTGAGTACTGAGTCATATTGATTGACACACTCTACACGCTATCAGAACCAAGGGGCCCACTTGCTTCCAACGATTCATTTCCTACGTTCAACTATAAATAGCATGTTCCAATACACATGTAAGGTTACGTTGTTCTATCTCGCATCTTTACTATAGCATTGCTTGAGTATTCTCTGAGTTTCATACACTCTTCTAACTTGAGCGTCGGAGAGTCTTCGCAGGTGGCACCACCTTTCGCCACCTTTCGCCCCCTTTCTACGCGAAACGCTGGTGTGAAGGATCTCTAGGACAACAAGACCGGTTTCTCCCACTGAGAGGCCGAATTACAATACCGGATATCCACTGTACCGGTGTACAAACCCTAAAACACCTATACTTTTGTGACTGGTCCCACACCGGATCCTAGACCCCGGTTCAAACCATGTAGTTTTCTGCTTTCTGATACCTTTTATCTCGTGTTCATCACTTGAAGCCTATACTAAAAAAAATTACTCCTATAAGCCATTATTTCAATTACGATTATTTTTTGAACATTATTTCAATCATTTAAAAATAAAGATATATTTTAAAAAAATAAATTTATTACTCTCTCGATTCCTTTTCATCTCTTCACAATTTAAAAAACACATATATTAAAAAAATTATTAAATAATATTAAAATACATAGTTTTATCATATAATTTTTTACTTTGTCCTTATCCTTCTGTCTTTTTATCTATTCTACAGTTTAATTGTAGTTTTTGTTTTAAAAATAAGAGTGTAATAAGAAAAAAAGTAATAAAAACTTTTTAAAATTCCTAAAATAACAAATAAAAATAAATAATTTTTATTTTAAAATTGGGCGAGATTAAAAGGATCAGGAAAAAACTATATATATATATATATATATATATATATATATATATATATATATATATATATATATATCAATCAAAAGAAATATTTAATTTTGGTGAGTTAGATATTTGTAATATAAGAGAGAGTTGTATGTGTTAACTATAATGATGGTCAAAGGAGTAACCTCCAACAATAAATTTTAGCTTAGCTTTCTCCTCCTGACCATAGTAACGTAATAACGTTGCCTCAATTCCATCGAACAATTAAAAAAGAGGGATTAAAACCAAAACGACGTCGCTTGGACCAATAAGACGAGCCTGTGCTGTGTTGTGATCAATTCAACAAGACCGCAATTGACTCTTTATAAGCAGAACACACACACACAGAGGGAGAGAGCGAGAGAGAGAGAGAGAGATGTGTCCTTCTGGGTTTTCTTCATCTTCAACTGCCGAGGAAGTTACTCATGGAATCGATGGAAGTGGCCTCACTGCAATTGTCACAGGTCACATTCATCACTTTCTCTTTTTCTTCTTTATTTTTTGTTTAAGTTTGTGTGGTGTGTATCATTTTAAAAAGAAAACTTCAAAGAAGCTGGTTTTCTGATTTAATTTAGAAATTAACATGTGCTACAGATTACCCAAAAGGAGATTCTCTCAACTTATGTCCATAACTTGACCTGTGTGGTGATAATTTTCAAACCATCAGGTTCAAATTCTAGTATAAGGCAAAAAAATGGTCAATAATAATAGTTTGTTTAAAACTTTTTAAATTTATACACTTAGTTTGGTAGTAATCTATTTAAATTTTATTAGGGTATTTTGATTATTAGGTAAATTCGTATAATCCACGATGTGGATAACCAACCCCAAACCGAATGTATAAATCAATTGATAAATAAATTTAGTCCCAAATTTCATTATTATTTTAACTTGGTTATCAATAACAATTTTACCAACAAAAAAATTGAGTTTTTTTTACCTCATCCACTAATTAGAATTCATTTCGGATATGATTTTAAAAGTAATTAGTAAATAAATTAAGAATAATTACTTACGTGACAATCTATATTTAAATGTCTATTAAGTTTAAAGAAATTTAATGTCGCTAATAATTTTTTGATTTGTTTATTTTTTAAAATCAATTATTGCTTCTTAAACTTACGATAAATGTTAATCAAGTTGGTTAAAGAGTTGACTTATGTCATTATTTTGTTGATAGCTTTTATGCAAGTACCTCTTTAAGTATTTGTTGAGCTTAGAGACATATTCTAACCATGATTAAAACTGGGCATGGCTCGATCACGCAAGTCATAACAAATGTTGATTGAATTGGTAAAGTAGTAAACTTGTGTCATTAAGGATGCAGATTTAAATCTTATTAATATGAGTATTTTGTTGATGATTGATCTACAAGTATTTTTTTATAAGTGTTCGTTGAACTTAGAAACATATCCTATTCATGATTAAAGTTGAACATATGGAGTTCAAGCATGTTGGTTAATCTATTTAATCCGTTGTTATGCGGTCTTGGACTTAGCACAAAATGAGTCTATTTAAATACGGGTCTAAATAGATTAAACCATTTAACTTATTAATTAAATAGATCTAATCCTGCGTAACCCGTTTTAACTGATGAGAGATAATCTATATAATTTTAATCGAGCTAAGAACATTAACTATAATTAACTTTTGAAAAACTTTTTTCTATCAACAAATTCAATATGTTATTTTAGACCATTTGAATCAACTCCTCATTTATTAAATTTAATTATTTTATTTTATTATCTATATTTGAAACTTACACATACATATATCTATATCTATGTGTATATATATATATATGCACACACCATAACACCTTGTATTTGCTTTTCAAAATTATGTTGTTTTAATTTAGTGTTCCCTCGTTCATTTTCATTTGTTGTAATTTTAAAAAAAATATTCCTTTTTATGTCATTTTAAAAAATCAAGAAAATATTTATTATTTATTTTCCTATTATACTTATAATCTTTAAAGAAATGACTATACTAAAATAAATAAGGAGAGGAATACATAACTAAACTAATAAATTAGATTATGAAATTATATATTCTAAGATTATTTAATGATATTCTTAATATGTATATTTTTTAAAATTATGTTTGACAAAAAAATGAATAAGGAAGAAGTAACATGTTTTTCTTTTGTAACAGTACGAAATGTCCGTTTGGAATGCAGTTGGAGAAACGAAGTTATGAAAATGGAAAAATCTAAAGGTTAATATTGATTGATCCTGAAAGTTTCAATTGCTTGTTTGGTTAAGATTTTATTTAACAAATTGACAAAAGGGTTGGATTTTTGGTACATTTTTCACTGTCGTTTTTTTAAGAAAAAAGAGTAAAAATAGATTTTGCAAAAAGAATGAATAGCTGCTACTTTTCATTTTCCGTCTTCACTTTTAATTATAAAAATATTACCTTATTTTTATTCTATTTGCCGTTTTCAAGATTTTTTATGCAAACTCTTTAAAATAGGAAATAAATAAAATTAATGTGACGTTTTTTTAATTAAAAATAAAAACATGCCATAAAAATAGTACAAACCACATGATGTTAACAAACTAATCTTTTTGGTAATGTGTTATTTGTGCTCTTTTTAAAGAAAATAATTTTTTAACAACCAAAAAGGTAATAATTCGTATCTAATTAAAAATATTTGAAAATTTTACGATATAGCCAATACATTTTTTTAAGGAAACGAAAAAATTTAAATAATTTTCAGAAACTAATAAAAGTAATTTATGAAAACAAACTTAAAAAAAACTCTAATCCCAAAAGAGTTTTTTAAAAATATTCTTCCTTATATACATATATATAAAAAGGTAATTAACGTTTAAGGTGAATTGTGTTCATATCTAGCACAATTGATTAAGCAAGTGTACCATTGTAATTTGTAAGCATGCTCACATTATAGAAAAATGTAAAATGCATTATCCTTTCAAGATGTCTAAATTGCTTGACATAATGAGTGGTCTATTATTTAAATTCCTCTCTTTAAAAAACTTGATACGTCACTTTTATTTTTAAGGAAAATAATAGAGTTTTGGTTATTTAATTTTGAACTATATTTTGCTTTAATCCTTCAACTTAAGTTTAATTCATTTTGACCTACTAAGTTGGAGAAGCATCTTATTTTAACACTTTTGTGTGTCAAATTTTATTTATTGAAATATATTTCTTTCCCCTTTAATATAACATCCTTTTTAAATTTATATGTTATTAATTATTTTTAAATTAACTTACTCTATTAAATCAGTATTCTTTTATTGGAGTTTAGTAATATAATAAATAAATTACATTGGTTAAAATATTTATCTCTATTAGTATAATTGACTAACATAAAATTAAATTCCCAATGAGTGGGAAAAAAAGAATGATATTTCCAATGATTTTAAGGCTAATTTTAAAAAAATTTCAGACAAAGTTAATGATTTTAACTAAACTAACTAACTTTTTAAATACCTGTAAAATAGGAAAGTGTCTTATATTTAGGGGTAGTATTATTTTTTCAAAAAAAGCAATTCTTTCACAATATTTAAGTAAATAGAATAATGAGATTTAACATACATAAGAACAAAATTGTGAGATTCTAAAATAAATCAATTAAAATTAAAGAATCAAAGATTCAAAATAAAATTAACTTTAAAGTTAGAAAATTAAAATATAATTTTTACATTATTTTAAAATGAGAAAGAATTATAGTTTAATTAAAGGTTTCCTTAGATATGATTTTCAAAGTAGTTATTAGATTTTCAGTTAATTGGTAATTTTTTTATGATTAAATGACTAGTGGGGTTAGCTTTTTCAATTGAAATTTATGCTGCTTTGATTAATTATTTTATACACAATTTTGTAAGTAATTATTGGAATGTGTATTTGTTTTAAAGGTGTATCTGCTACAATGCTTTCAGTGTATAGTACACCTTAATTGCACTTTAATTTTTTTTGCTGGTGGTGAACATTCTATTTACAGGAACAACCCATGGTATTGGCACCGAAACTGCACGAGTTCTTGCTTTGCGTGGTGTCCATGTGATTATGGCTGTGAGGAATGTGAATGCTGCAAAAGATGTGAAAGAAGCAATACTCAAAGAGATTCCCGCAGCTAAAGTTGATATCATGGAGTTAGATCTTAGCTCAATGGCTTCTGTTCGTAAATTTGCATCCGAGTTCAATTCAAACGGTCTTCCATTGAACATTCTCATGTAAGAAGACTGCATTGGCTACATTGTCAATGTTTTTACTGTGATTTAATTGCAATTTTAGTCCTTCAATTATGACATATATGTGAAATTTGTCTATTGGTTAATTTGTCATCCAATTGTTAACAGAAATCTAACAATGGATGGTAGCATGTCATTCAGATATATTCACATGACACCATACTTTATTAATAATTGGATGAAAAATTATAGTCTGTTTGGTTTCTAGTTGGGAAAGCTCAACTGAGGTTGACTAAAGACAACTTTTTGATTCGTTGATCAAATGATGTATAGAATAAATATCAACCAGTGAATGATTTCATTTTCATAACTTCATTTTCACAACTGATTATAAAACGGATCTCTTGTAAAATTTGAGGGGTAAAATTGGTAGAATTGAAATAGTGACAAGGGACTAAAAGTGCAATTAAACTTTTTATTTTGGATCTTTTGTTAATTCAATGATGTTCTCATTACAGTAGTTACTCTTTCTTTATACACATGAGCAATAGTAGTAATACATTCTTTCTAACTCACTTATCTTAAGTTGAAATTTATATAGGACCCACTTTGTTGAGTAGAACTCTCATGAATTTCAACCAAGAATAAGAGAGTGTGCTAAAAATGTGTTGTAGAGTATGTTGTTAGCCTTGTACCGGAAATGTTGTAACACATTCTCTCAACTTCTCTTACACAACACACGCACACCCTTGCATATGTGCATACCTTAATTCTGATCAGTCAAAGAAATTTCTGTAGCAATGTCTTATTGATTTTTTGGTGTTCTGGTTTGTTCGTTGTGAATTCTAAGAAACAATGCAGGAATTTCTGCAACCCCCTTGACAATGTCCAAAGACAACATTGAACTACTATTTGCCACAAATCACATAGGTATGAAATTCCTGATATTTGGTCACATTGAATATTTTATCAGCTTTACGATGTAAAGGGAGGAAAAAAATACTCAAACACTGGAAAACTGAGTTTCTTAGAAGTGATAGAAGGAGTTTGTTACTGTTACAACATGAGCATTAGAAACTTGTGTTTCATCCTTTCATCCTTTCATATGAGAGGAATTATCCTTCACCTTATATACTTTTGATCAGTCATATTTGTAGTCAATGTGGGACTTTTAACATACTCCCTCACGCTCAGGAATGAACATCTAGAGCGTGGACAAATATGGGTGGCTCAATAACGTGGGACTTATAACGCCTCCCTCACTGATGACCCAACAACAGATCTAGAACCAATCTTTGATACCATCTTAATTTTGGGTATTGAGTCTAACTCAATCCTAATAGCTAACTCATAAGATGAAGATTATCCTCCACCTTTTATACTTTTAATTGATAATATCTCTAGTCAATGTAGGACTTTCAACATAAATCATCGATACATTTAATCTATCTGTATTCTTTTTACCCTTGTGATTTGCTCATTTGTTTTTATTCATCATAATTTCACAGGTCATTTTCTTTTGACCAATCTTTTGTTGGATACTATGAAGAAAACATCACATGAAAGCAAGAAAGAGGGCAGAATCGTTAATGTCTCCTCTGATGGTCACCAATATACATATCCTGAAGGAATCCTCTTTGATAAAATTAATGATGAGTCAAGGTAAGATGCAGCCAAATTACATAATTTTATTACCACCAAGAATTCAGATCTAATACTTGTTCAATTTTTTGACAATGATTGTCACTCTTAAGATTGTCTTACATTTTTTATGCAAGTTATACTACTAGCTTTGTAATCTGTCTTTCATTTTTTATTCATACAATTGGATATTTGGAGTCTTATAGGATTATGTGAACCTTTAGTTGCATGGAGAACAGACCATGCAGATATGATTCTTGTAGTACTTATGGGGGAAAAAAAGTATGCTGAATGTTTCATAATTTTTGCTTCTTGAACAGTTTTGAGAAATGGCATGCTTATGGACAATCAAAGCTTGCTAACATTTTACATGCCCATGAACTTGCTAGACGTCTTAAGGTATGGTGACATTTATTGTACTGGAATATGACTAATATGGTGTTCTTGGGAAAGAGTTAGTTAACGGTTTCTGTTACTGTAATGCTATGTTGTAGCTGTTTTTTTTTTTTTTTTATGGCCTTTAAAGGTTGGCATTGTTATCTTTAACTAATTTCTCTACACTTTTGACCAATTACTAAGAAATTGTGTATGTTCTTTTGGGCTTTCTCAAGTGTTTTAAATAGATTGCATCTCTAATTTAATGTGTTCTTTCAATGTTGTTAAGATAACTTTTTTTTGGTGATTTGTTAAGATATATTCATATCTTACAATATTTTATCCTGTAGTTTATTGTTTTAGCAAAATTTTTATTGTTTCTGTTCACCCAATTTCAATGGTCAATCTGGATGAAATGTGGACCGATGAACTTTTTGGTTTCATGTTCATTCCAGTTTCCAAATTTGTCTGGTTTTTGTATTGTTATGTTGCAGATATCAAATTTAAACTGTGCTAACTTTTTCCTTATATCTGTGTCACTATGTACATTGTGCTCTAAAGAAAAATATTCCATCATCAGCTGGAGATGATTTATGAGATCATTTGGAATTAGTGTTTTTGGTGTTATTTGCCGTTTGTCCACTATTCTTTCTAAAAGCTAATCTTACTGATTAAGAATGATAAGTTGCTTACTTATCTATTAGCTAAAATTGAATTAATTATCTTTTGAATAGATGATTGTTAACTAGTATTTTAGAAATGTTTGTTTGATTATCAATGACCACTTTATTTTTCATCCTAAATTTTAGTCTGTATGTGATCTCCTTCTTTCATGTTTCTAGGAAGAGAAATCCTAGCAACAAGTTCTATTTTATTTTTAATACACTTTTTACAATTTTATCGAATTTCATACAATATGATTCATTAATTCAAATGATAGACGAGTCTCACTTCTTTTTTAATGGGCCATTCTCCTAATTTATTGGCTCTCATATGAATTTAATTAATAATAAAGGCTGTGATAGAAATAATAAGTTGTTAGATAACAAATTCTTAACATTTCTGTTTTGAAAATGCTTAAACTATGCATTCCATTCTGGCTGCTAGTCTCATAACTATAGAACCACAAAAACTATAGACCATTTTGTTTACTTTTCTAATTCTTGTCCTCCTCCTCTCTGTCCCTCTTTCTGCTTTTCTGTTTGATGGCATTCCCTTTTTTTTTGTTTGTGAGTGATCATGACCCCTCTAATTTTACCTAATTAAATTGTTATGTGATATATCTAATATTAATGGTTGCATCATGATCAGGAAGAAGGGGTAAATATTACTGCAAATTCTCTTCATCCCGGAGCTGTTATAACCAATATTTATAATCCTGAGATTAGTGGCCCGGTGCCAACAGGTAATTACCATATTACACCATTCATGTTAATTTAGTTATGATGCTTCTAGGAAGTATGTTTTTATCATGTGATTTAGAATAGGAAATGAAGTGTTCTGCATGATCCACCATTTTGTGAAGACTTCTGTTTCTCTTTAAAATAGTCTTTGAAATCATTCATTGAGTTTACAATGCGATGAATTCTAGCTCCACTTTATAGTTCTAGGTGTCTTAATCCAATATTTTGTAGAACAAGCAAACAATAGTTCTGTTGAGTAGGCTAATCCTTTTGATATTGAATTCAGAGATGTTGAACAACATTAATCTTTTTAGTATTGTATTTTAACAAATTAGTTTGTGAAAGTGACACATTGTTTACCTTTGATCCTTAAATGTATGCGTACAATATTTGGTTTTCGAATGGCTAAACTTGCTCACAATTTAATCCTTCATACTTCTCCAATCTTCTAAATCAACAATTGAAAGGACTAAATAATTATTAAGTTTTCACATTCAAGGACTAAATTGTACACACTACGCAATAATAATTTTAGAGACTAAAATCTGAGCAAGTTTACACATTCAAGAACTAAATTATACACAAAAACAGTTTAAGAGACTAGAGAAAAGCGAAGTGTCACTTTCAAGGATGAAACTATATGTTAAATCTTTATAGCAATTAAATGCAAGATCAATTTATATTGTTTGTAGAATTATTTTGGTACGTATTTTACCCGTTTTCGATGCCAATGATGACAGTGTATAGTTTCATGGTTATGTTTCTGTCTGATTCATGCAGATCTACTTAAAATGCTTGGGAAATACGAGATTAAAAATGTCCAACAGGTAATTTAACCCAGTTTGGCCCATTGAATATAAATACTTAGGACATTGTTATTCTTAATTATTTATTTAACCTAAGAGAATCTGATGGTGATTTGATAGTTAGTGATGGGTAAGGTTGTGGATAGTTAAAAATGGTAGTTGAAGAAGTTTGGATAAGTCACTCAAAGGATGAAGAATTGATAACTTGATTACTTCTTCATTCATACATAAGGAGATAACATGCCTATTTATAGGCATCCTCCATCACTATAATATTCTCTAGAATGTTCTAGAGATAGTCTTGTCTAGAATATCATAGAAAAGTAAATGATATAAATAGATTTTCCTAGATGTTTCTTAGTAACCTTGTAGAAGATTCTAGAAGGTTCTATAATATTCTAGAAACTTGTATAATATTCCAGAAATTTGTATAATCTTCTAATACTCCTCCTTTATGCAAATTTCTGTAACTCCAAGCATTGAGCGCAACTCTTCAAATTTGGGTCTTGGCAAAGCTTTAGTGAAGATGTCTGCAACTTGATCTTTAGTTGTGCAATACTCAAGCTTGATTTCTTTAGTTCCTTCTGCTTCCCTGATAAAGTGATATTTGATTGCTATGTGTTTTGTTCTGCTATGATGCACTGGATTTTTTGCCATTGCTATAGCTGATTTGTTATCGCAGTAGATTGTAGTAGGCTCTTCTTGTTTTTGTCCCATTTCTTCAAGTATTCTTCGTAGCCATATTGCTTGACTTGTAGTTTCAGCTGCTGCTACATATTCTGCTTCTGCTGTTGATTGAGCCACTGTAGCTTGCTTCTTTGAAGCCCAAGAGATTATTCCTGATCCTAGTGAGAAGGTATATCCAGATGTGCTTTTCATGTCATCGATTGATCCTGCCCAGTCACTGTCAGTGTAGCCAAGTAGTTTTGAGTTCCCTGAAGTTTGGTACCATATTCCATACTCCTTTGTGCCTTGTAGATATCTTAGGATTCTTTTTGCTATTCCAAAATGAATTTGGCTTGGGCTTTGCATGAATCTTGAAAGAAGACTTACAGCATACATTATGTCTGGTCGTGTGGCTGTGAGATATAGTAAGCTCCCAATCAAGCTTCTATAATGCGATGCATCAGCTTCTGGTGCTCCATCATTTTTCTTCAATTTCTCATTAGTTACTAGTGGAGTTCCAACAGTCTTGCAGTCATTCATCTTGAATTTGTTGAGTAGTGCTGCGACATACTTCTTTTGTGAGATAAAAATTCCGTCTTTCTTTTGTTTTACCTCTATGCCGAGGAAGTAGTTCATCAAGCCAAGGTCGGTCATGTCAAAGGTCTTCATCATATCTTCTTTGAACTTGACTATCATCTTCATATTGTTCCCTGTGTAGATAAGATCATCTACATACAAGGAGACTATGAGTATATCATACTGACCTTGGAGCTTGGTGTATAAAGTTGACTCACTTTTGCTCCTCCTGAATCCATGATCCATGAAGTATTGATCGATTTTGCTGTACCATGCTCGTGGAGCTTGTTTCAATCCATATAGTGCCTTCTTCAATCTTAGTACTTTGCCTTCATTACCTTTACTAACGAAACCTTGTGGTTGCTCTACATAAATCTCTTCTTGAAGATCACCATTAAGAAAGGCGGATTTTACATCCAATTGATAAATGCTCCATCCTTTTTGGGCAGCAAGAGCAATTAGAGTTCTTATTGTATCCAGACGGGCTACTGGAGCAAATGTCTCGTTGTAGTCAACTCCATATTGTTGTGAGTATCCTTTAGCTACTAGTCTTGCCTTGTACTTTTGTATGGTGCCATCGGGATTAAGCTTCGTCTTATAGATCCATTTCACCCCAATGATATCTTTATCTGAAGGACAATCTGTTAACTCCCATGTATTATTTTTCTCAATCATCTTGATCTCTTCTTCCATTGCTTTCACCCATACATCTTGTTTTGATGCTGCTTCAAAGCTTTCTGGTTCAGTTATAGCCAGGTTGCAGGTTTCGTAGATATCGACCAAGGATCTAACTCGTCTCGGAGTAGACTCTGGTGAGGAAATTTGGTGTTGTGGCTGTGAAGAGCTCTCACTTGGATCTTCTTCAATTTCTTGAGGTTGCTGCATTGGTATGGAAATGTTTTTCTCTACCTTTTCATCTTTCCAATTCCAAGCAGCATTTTCATCAACCTCCACATCTCGACTAATAGTGAGCTTTTTGGTTTCCAAGTTATAGACTCGATATCCTTTTGATTGTGTGCTATACCCCAAGAAAATACCTCGTATAGTTTTGTCTTCTAGTTTGTGTCTCTTTTCTTCTGGAACATGTATGTAGCATACAGATCGAAAAACTCTTAAGTGTTTTGCTGATGGTTTCTGGTTGCTCCAAGCTTCAATTGGTGTTTTCTCTTGGACAGCCTTTGTTGGACATCTGTTAAGTATGTATACTGCAGTATAAACTGCTTCAGCCCAGAACGTGTTTGGTAATTCTTTCTCCTTTAACATTGCTCTCGCCATCTCCATTACCGTGCGATTTTTCCTTTCAGATACTCCATTTTGTTGTGGAGTATAGGTGACAGTAAGCTGGCGCTTAATGCCTTCATCCTCACAGAATTTATCAAATTCATGTGAGGTGTACTCTTTACCTCGGTCACTCCTTAATATTTTGATCTCTTTTCCACTTTGTTTCTCGACAAGGGCCTTGAACTTTTTGAATATTCCAAATACTTCTGATTTGGCTTTGATGAAATAGACCCAAGTCATTCTAGAGAAGTCATCAATGAAAAGGATAAAGTACCTGTTGTTGTGAAGCGACGGTGTTCGCATTGGTCCACAAATATCTGTGTGAATCAGCTCCAATAAGTCTTTTGCTCTCCAAGCTTTCCCAGATGAAAATGGTTGTCGATGTTGCTTACCAAGCAAACATCCTTCACAAGCTTCATTATTTTCTTCAAGTCTTGGAAGATCTTTCATCATATTCTTCTGGTATAAAAGCTTTAATGCATGAATATTAAAGTGGCCAAACCTTCGATGCCAAAGCTTGGAGGTATCAACTTCTACTTTCATGGCAATGTTAATGCCTTGCTTGAAGCTTATTGGGAAACTTCTGTTACTTTTCTCCATCTTTACTTGGCCAATTTCTATCTTTTTACTATCATATATTTTGCATGTGTCCCCTTGGAAATGGAGAGAATAACCTTTCTCCATCATTTGACCAATACTCAAGAGATTTTCTTTGAGGTTAGGGACTAATAGGACGTCAGAAATAAGTTTCGTACCTTTCTTTGTTTATACCATAACAGTACCTTTCCCTTCTGATTCAACGACAGTACCGTTCCCTATTCGAACTTTTACTTTGATGGATTTGTCGATATCTTTGAAGATGCTTAGATCTTTGGCCATATGATTGCTACAGCCACTGTCCAAGTACCAGTTTCCACTTGAATTGTTGTTAGAATCTTGAGTAGCATAGAAAAGATGTTGGTCTCGACCATATTCTTCAGCGAAATTTGCTTGATGCTTGTTTTTGTTGCGACAATGCCTTTCTATATGTCCAAATTTCTGGCAATGTTGACATTGTGGCTTTCCACGATACCAACAACCTTCTTCAACATGATTTGTTCTCTTACAAATGCTGCATGGAGGATACTTATTTTGATTTTTCCTAGAGAAATTTCTAGAATTCCCTTTGTTTCTAGAAGTTTCTCCATTATTCTTTTTTTCTTCATTCCCTTTATGTTGAGACCGTAATTTGAGCTTTGTTTGAAAGGCATTTTCAACTGAGTCTTCATCATGCCTTTTCAACCTTTGTTCATAAGCTTCAAAGGACCCTACCAACTCTGTTACTGATAGAGTAGATAGATCCTTTGTTTGCTCAATAGTTGTCACAATTGGATCATATTTTCGTGGAATAGTGATAAGTAATTTTTCAACAATTTTCTTGTCAGAAATATTTTCCCCATAAGCTCTCATTTGATTTACTATTTCTTTTATCTTGGAATAGTAATCCTTTATGGTTTCAGACTCTTTCATTTTCAATAATTCAAACTCTCGCCGTAGAGTTTGAAGTTTTACGATACGTACCTTTTCACTTCCTTCAAACTCCTCCTGTAACGTAGTCCATGCTTCTTTTGCTGTGGTAGCACCCATTATTCTTGGAAAGATAGTATCAGTCACAGCTTGTTGTAGAGTAAATAAGGCCTTCGAATCTTTTTGCTTATTCTCCTTTAGTTCTTTTCGTTGAGCTGCAGTAAGAGATGAAACATCTGTTGGAGCAGTGAATCCTTCTTCTACAATTTCCCATAAATCTTGGAAGGTGAAGTATGTCTTCATTTTCGTGCTCCAAAAATCATAATTTTCACCATTGAAAATAGGAACGGGAAGGGATGATAGTTGAGTAGCATTAGCCATTAGTTAAAATGATGTTGATAGTGGTTGATTGTTGTTTAAGGATAGTATGGTAATGTTTCTACGCCCAATAAATGATCGAACGTAGCTCTGATGCCACTGATGGTGATTTGATAGTTAGTGATGGGTAAGGTTGTGGATAGTTAAAAATGGTAGTTGAAGAAGTTTGGATAAGTCACTCAAAGGATGAAGAATTGATAACTTGATTACTTCTTCATTCATACATAAGGAGATAACATGCCTATTTATAGGCATCCTCCATCACTATAATATTCTCTAGAATGTTCTAGAGATAGTCTTGTCTAGAATATCATAGAAAAGTAAATGATATAAATAGATTTTCCTAGATGTTTCCTAGTAACCTTGTAGAAGATTCTAGAAGGTTCTATAATATTCTAGAAACTTGTATAATATTCCAGAAATTTGTATAATCTTCTAATAGAATCTGAAAAATCAGTATTTAATTTGTGATTGTGATTAGATTATTATAATCTTCAATTCTAAATTTCTTCAATTTCATTGTAGGGAGCAGCAACCACATGCTATGTAGCATTGCACCCACAAGTGGGGGGAATTAGTGGCGAGTATTTTTCAGATAATAATGTGGCTAAACCAAGCTCAATGGCATCAGACAAGGATTTGGCAAAGAAACTTTGGGATTTCAGCATGAAAATAATTGATCAAAAAACTCAAAAGTACCTGTGATTTGTTATGTATTTTTGTTAATCATATACATGAATCCATTTTCAACGCAAATAAAAGTGGAGTGGTTTTCATGTTTTATTTTTAGATCTATGTTTGGTCTAATTTAATTTGATTTCAGACATACATGCAGATGACATATGTTTCTTGGTTGACTAAAAATTATCAACCAACATAAATAGTATGTTTCAATCAATGATGTTTCAATCAATTCGCATCCTATCAATTCTAAGACCCACTTTTGGTATAATGTTTAAGTAACTGTTTGATAATAGTTGAAGAATGGAGTTGTGAAAATAAAAATATCTAATGGTTAAATTGATTTTTTTAAATCTTAAACCCTAAACATTTAAAATTTCATTAAACAATAAATTTTATTTTTCACTGGTCAAAACTAGTTAGCCCAACAACCTACTAAACAACCACTAAATCCAATGAGTGGAGAGAACTAGAGGCGAGGATAGGTGAATGGAGAAGATTATAATGAAATGTTCTTTTTTGTATTATTCTAAAAGCTTTCACCTTGTGCCTTTATTTGTTTAGATAGAAAAGGAGAAGGGAAATTTGGCTCGTTTGGATGGAAAGATGAAACATGAAGTAGAGAAATAGGAAGAAAGAAATAGAGTAGAAATAAGATAGAAAAGTATGTTTAGATGGATAGAAACATTAGAGAAATGAGTAGAAAAAAGTTTTTTTTTCTTTTTTGGTTGAAGAAGAAAAAAGGTGGATGGAAATAATTTAGTTATATAAAAATTAAATTAAAATTTATATTTAAAAATTATTTTTTATTATAATAAATTTTAATGCTCAATTTTTTAATATTTTAATATTTTTTTTATTAAATTAATAAAATTTATTAAACAATGATCTCATCACATTTCCTCTTATTTTCTTTCCATCTTAGGAATTAATTTTCGTCAAATCCTATAGGTTTTTTTTCCCTTCCAAGCAAATAAGGAAAAACTTTCTTTTCCATCCTATTTCTTTCCTTCATAATTTCCCTCCTACATTTTCCTTCTAAACAAACATTACCAAGAGTGGAGGAAATATGATGGAAAAAAAAAGTTTTCTCATGTTTGTTTGGAAGGGGAAAAAAAGAAGAAAAATAAGGTTTGGTGGAAATTAATTTTTCTCCTAAGATGAAAGGATGTCAGTTACTTAGCTTAGTTTAAGTTAGTTAGTTGAACACATGTTTCATTCCTCCCTTCTATATATACCTCTCATGTTTTATCTTTAATTAATTTCATGATATTCAATTTTCTCATCATTTCTCTTTCTCTATTCTTTTTGTTTCTTGTAATATGGTTTGAAATTTCATCCCCCAATTTTGTTCGAGACAATTTTAAGATACATTTTCTTGATCATTCTTCTCTATTCTTTGTTTGATTCCAAAGCTTCATCTCTATGATCATGAATCAAGTTCCTCAACAGAATGAAGTCTTAAACAAGCCTGACCATTTGTTAAATAGTGATAATCCAACAATTAATCTTGTATCTTGAGTGCTTACTGGGATAACTACAATTTGTGGTGCCCTTAATCTGGTAAATGATATTCATGATATTATTATTTAGATATTAAAAATAAGGATAATTTTTTTGTAATTTTAAACAATTGTTGGAAGAAGAACACCACAAATAAAAATTTTAACAGTTAACCCCAGACCTTTTTAAAGACCTATCTTATATATGACGATATGAGAAGGTAAGTAGTTTAAGCAAATGTCTACTTAGGGTAATCAATTACATAAACACCGTACAAATGTTTGCGAAACATGTAAGTTAATTCAAGATCAATAGTGGATATGAGAAATTATTCAAGTAAGCATAAGGTGATTGCCAAAATTTGATAAAAACATATGTACATTCGTTTATACAAACATTCCATGATTGGAAGTATATGGATTTGATTAAGGAAAACATATCAAAGAGGTCTACAACAAGTATTTAAGGATAAAGGATTGAAGAACAAGACATAGAGAATTAAGGGATATAAGATCTTGGTAACAAACACAATAAAAGCACAAGGTAAGTGCCCAAAAATAGTGAAAACGTAATTTCAGAACTGACCTAATTGATTACGTTAATCAGTTACTATGGTGCTAATTGATTACGCTAATATGTTATTAGAGTGCTAATCAATTATGCTAATCTGTTACGCAAACCAGCTACCAATTACCACATTCTAGAATGGCCCTAATCGATTACGCTCATCCTGAATGGTCCTAATCGATTAGCTATACCAGAATGCAAAAGTTATGCAGAATTCGGTATTCTAACCAACTTCTGCATATCATAACTTCTCCAAATGACCTTCAAAGACAACCAAACTTTGACACCACCTAAAATACATCATTGATGACACGTGGCTACTGGCTACACTAAAAAATTCCTAAAATTGAATGACTTATGCGTAAAAATGAAAAATTGACCGTTTTAGGCCATAAACATGCAACTTACACCTCAATTCTCAATGAATTTGGTCCATTCCAAATCACACAAACTCTAAATCACTCATATGGTCTATTGGAACCATTCCATGGTATCCAAACATCATCGAGCGCTATAGCCTATCTAGTTCCTCGTTTAATGAATGAAATTCACTTAAAACCATTTCTGTCTAACTATATTTCATCAATTCATAGCCTAATGCAAATTTCAATTATATGCAATGCACTGCAATCCCTACCCATATCATTTATACAATGCATCATAGGTACCCAACCACATTTCCTGGACATAATGCATCTCATCCACAACATGAGACCATCCATGGTCACCAGAACAAAATATCATCATCATCATCATCATCTATATCATCATTACATACATACCATTGCATTATAATTAATATCAACCATTGTTAAGGTCATAACCAAAAATTAACTTTCAAAATACTTAAGGTCTAATTTTCACACATGACCCTCAAAATCAATATCCAATCATCATTATACTTATAAGGCATTAAACAATAGTATAACTATACAAAAAAGATGTCACATACAACAAGTTCAAAAGAAAGATGTCCAAGTCATTCAATTCAAAAACATGTCGGCCAAGGCATCAAGTCAACTCTTCTTTCACACTATACCTTATCTCTTCCTAAAAGCATCACTCCATGGTCATGCCCTACAACTCAAGAGCTAAATAGATAATATGGAGAGTGAGCATACTTTCTCAATGATAATCAATCAAATAAAATTGTGATAATATAAATATGTGAATGCAACCCAACATATTCTCCTATCAAGGAGTTTCAGTCCAACAACAATGTCACATTTCATATCAACTTCCATTGAGCATATATATTTATATATAACAAGTTCTAATAACGATGATACTACCAAATAGAACCATGTCACTAAACCACAATATTATCACATTTATTGCCACAATTAATAAGCAACATCAAGAGGTGACACCAACAACAATGCATAATTAGTTAGTGTCCAAAAATGGGATTCATCTCTCAATTAACACTCTCAATAGGTTTCTATTTCTCTTGGCCATCTCCAACTCAAATGCCATGTTCCTATGGCTAATGCATATGTCATACCATGAAATGCATATGCAACGGATCCAATTTGAAACAATTGTTCATAACACATGTGTACACAATTTATCAATTAATCGCAACCATGTATAGTTGCTTAAATATTTGTCCCCCGTAGGGGTCCCATTCACAAGATCCCACTAGACCTTAATTATTTCCACAAGTCAAGTGATCGTAATCACTTATAACCGTTTAAATATTTATCCCCTGCGCAAGGGTCCTTTTCACAAAATCCCCCAAGACCTCAATTATTTCCACATGTCAAGTGATCGCAACCACATATAATATGATATGCCATGCATGTCATGAATGCAAGAATGCATATGCTAGCCTTAGCTTCATAAGGATTTCTCACCCTCTCACTTAGGGTATATTTTGCACTTAACATTTCAGTTAGTGGCATGAAACAAATCACATTACTCTCCAAGGCATACAATTTATTGCAAAATCACCTAAGGCATCAATTCATATTGTTCACAATATATTAGCCAAGGAGTCTCATTAATATCAATCCACATATGGGAGTCAAGAGATATATCAACAAACATACTCTCTCTCTCTCTCTCTCTCTCTCTCTCTCTCTATATATATATATATATACCATCAACACATTTGCGAATCCAAAGTTAAACCATCAACAAGGTTCAATCTCATACAACTTCTCAATAGAAGGAAGCATATCTATTCAAGGAAAAACATGCAAGTATGCACCAATATATATGCATTATCAATACTCAATTAATCATGCATTTAGAAAATATACTCCTCTTCTACCTCAAGAGAAGTATTCCATCGGGTTAGATGGTCCCGCTTCACTAGAATTGTCAAACCCTATATTAAATAAATGTAGAACCAAATCAATCATTCATTCAAACATCATTCTCAATTCTTGTAATACAAATAATTGTATATACATGATTCTTATCATGTTGTAAATATTTATAAGTTTTATTTCCTTATTTTATTAGGTTTCGAGAATTCCTTCTCATTAACCAAAATCCATTATAATTAAAGGGCTATGACACAACACCTAAGCCACCAACACACACCAAATTTCTTACCCATCATCCTTAATGTGTTTTATTATCTCAAACACATTATACCAATCTCATTCATACTAACACCACTAAATATCACTCTTACCAATTTTACCAACTTTGTGTCTTATCATATATTC
This sequence comes from Clitoria ternatea, assembly GCA_037962975.1. Classification (NCBI taxonomy): domain Eukaryota; kingdom Viridiplantae; phylum Streptophyta; class Magnoliopsida; order Fabales; family Fabaceae; genus Clitoria; species Clitoria ternatea. Next base: position 10,335,255 of record CM075675.1, read on the forward strand.
TTGATTTCTCAAATTCCCAACATCAATAATTAATAATCATTCTAAAATTTCATTTTCAAATGAAAAATCACTTAAATGACAATTAATCATATTCTTTTCAGAATTTTGCCAAAGTCCCCAAACTCCACACTTTAGGGTTTTCACTTAAATTGCCCAATATCAATTCCAATAATTTTTCTTGCATCATTTCAAGCATTCTTAAACCAACAATATCAAATCTCAATCATCAACAACCAATCAACAAATCCCAATGGTCATCTAGCTTAGGGTTTTGGTTCCACGTGCATTTTTTTAAGAAAACAACACCTAATTCATTATTAATATTCAATAACCCCAAAACCACCAAGAAAACCCATTAAAAGTAAAAACATATACCTCTTCTCCAAGCCCCAATAAGAAAATGAAATTGAGAGGGATAAGACAAAGATAACTCAAGCTTGGCTCCAATGTCCAATATATGTTTCACAAATCCAAGTTCAAGTATTGATTTTGCAAGAAAATGGCACAAGAGAAGGGGTACACAGTTTTTGTTTCATGGAGAGGAAGAAGAGGGTGAAGAAAATGAAGAGAGTAGAGAGGAAGGAGAAACCCATCAAAAATAAGAAGAGAAAAGAGAGGAAAAGTGAAAATTTTGGGTTATTACCTAATGGTTAATGCATTGCCTCATTTTGCTTTTACCTTTGGTCCATAGAGTCCATTTATCCTTTGGTTAATAGAGATTAGAGAAAGAGAGGGAAAATGCTATGGTAATGAGAAGAGAAGAAATGGGATTTTACCTTTTCTTTTATTTCCATTCCGCTCGTATTTTTGTCATTTATTAGCATACGCCGCGTCTGTATAAGTATCTCCTCAACACTAAAAAATATTTTCATCATACCATCGTAGCCACAATAAATTCCTCATTATTTTATACCTATTAAATGTCTAAAATTATTTAATGGGTCTCGCACATTCGGTTAAATTGTCTGGCTTCAGAAATTTTTAGTTTACCAATAATCATAATTAATTCCTAATTAAATTTTCACATATATTTGGCCTCAAATAATTAATTATCATCATCTAGTAAATTTATTTTCTCTTAAATTTGGGATGTTACATAATTCATGGAGTAGATCCATGAATATGGCTCTCATTGTAAAGACGTGTATAACTTTGTAGACGGAGGTGTACCTTGACTCAACAGTGATAATCGCTTCTCTTGGCTTCCCTAGAAAGGAACAATAACATTGTAAGTTCTTAGATTATAAGTTCTCTACCGAAAGAGATTGTTGCTAGCATAATTTATAATAATTATGGTGTTCCCATTTGGAGTGATCTTAAAAATCAATTTTAGCAACAAAATGGTCCAAGAACATATCAACTAAGGAAAGAATTTATAAGACCAATTCAAAGATCCTTAACTATAACTTAATACTTTGCTAATATTAAAGCCTTGTGGATGAGCTTTTTGAATTTTGACCCACAAATAATTGCATATGTGGAGGAAATAAGGATTCGATTGTGTACCACCAACAAGAATTTGTCCTTTGTTTCCTTTTGAGTTTAAAGGATTATTTCAATCATGTTCGTAGTCAAATCTTAACCCTTGATCCTTTCCCTTAGATTTCCAAAGTATTTTATCTTATTCTTGAAGATGAGAAACACTAAGAGCTTGGCATGGCTAGCTCTGCCAATTCTAAAATACAGGTTTCCTTTGCTATAAGGAATAACTATCCCAAGAAGCTTAATCCAAAAGGCAAGCAATTTAATAAGGATAAGCTAGTCTGTAGTCACTGTGGATATCTTGGTCACACCATAGATAAGTGCTACAAGATTCATGGCTAGCCACCAGGCTATCCCAAATCTAAGAATACCAATAATCATGGTAATTCTTCTGTCAACCAAGTCTTTGGACAAAAATAAAACACAACTTATAGAAATGGAACTTAGAACATGTCCTTCACCAATATGAGCAGTACCAATTCCAAGTTTCTCTCTTGTCTTCTTAATAAAGTTAGGTTGTCATACCATATAATAAAGAAGAGAAAACATGTTTTGCTTTGTCTGTATCTAATACTAAAAATCTCATGCATCATAATAAAAATCTTTGGATCATTGATTTTGGAGCCACATGTCATATTACATGTTCCAACTTTGACCTTATAAACTACAAATATGTTTTTAATCAATTTTTGAAAAACAATAATAAAATAGTTGTTAAAGGTGTAAAATCTATTAAATTTATAGAAACCTTCATTCTTAACAATGTTCTTTGTATTCCATAACTTCACTTAAATCTAATTTATGTTAGTCAACTTCTTAAAGAGCATGTATACTCCATCTATTTCATATTGACATTCTTTTATCTAAGATCTAAAAAGCTTGAGGCTGATTGGGAATGTTGGAGTCTTACAGGGCCTCTATTTTGTATCTTTTCACTGATTATATTTATATCCCTTTATCCTATTTTGTTTATTACCAACCTATATATATATATATGCATCGGTTAAATAATAAAAGTATTATAAAAAATAAAACATAATTTTTTATATAAAAATATTTAATTTAACTTTACAAAATATACTTAATAATATTTTACTGAAACCTAAACTTATAAGATTCTACGAAAATAATATTTTTTTTAAAATCATTTTTTTACTATTAGCGATGGAACTCGGCCATTGCTATGATAGTAAACGTTAGTGACGGCTAAAAGAGCATTGCTACACTAGTCATAACGTAGTGACAGAACCTAGTTTGTCGCTGACCTAGGTTCCTTGTAGCGATGGCTACCTCCCGTCACTGACCTAGGTTTCTTGTAGCGAAGGCTACATCCTGTTGCTGACCTGGGTTCCTTTCAATGACGAGTACATCCCGTCACTAAACTGGGTTCCTTATAGCAATGACTACCCCGTCGGTGAGTTGGTTTCCTATCAGTGACCGACGTAGCAGTCATAAAAGTAGCCTTCTGACAATGACGACTACAGCGACGGAAGTACTTTAATATGACAATGATGATGTAATTGTCGTCGCTAATTTCGGACTGAAGCAACGACGAAGTTGATCACAAAAGGGACCACCAACGTGTCACCCTTCAACGAGGCCAACTTGCCATCACAATATTTGCCATGGTTATTGTTTGCCTTCGCTAATAAGTTGTAATCAAAGAAATAAAGGAATTCAAAAGCATCTTACAAGAAAAATATGCTTTATTTGATATTTTAAGTCATTAGAAGAATTTTTAAATAGTGGTTATATACTAAGAAATTAAAAGGAAATCGATAAAGAAATAGTAGCAAGAATTAATGACTTCCAATGAAATAATGATTTCATTTAGATTATAAGTAAAGTTCATGATGAAATTGTTTAAGGACATTAAACGGGTCTTAAAATTGTAACTAGATACTAATGTAGTAACAAAAGAATTAGACTCACATTAAAAGTAGTCGATAATTTAGAGTTAGCATAAATTTTATAGAACTATTAAATAAAGAACTCATAACTAGTTAATAAAATTAACCAAAATAGTTTATCTCAAGAGCTAGAAAGTAGTAAATAGGAAAAAAACATATTGTAAGAAATCAAGGTATGTAAAAATATATTAGGCAGTTAAATGAAATTATAAGGAAATAACTAAGGTAATTATGAGTCAAATATATATATATATATATATATATATAGGAATTCAATGAGAAGTAAAAGCTGATGTCATAAGTAACAGTAATTAAAATAACAACAAAATTTTATGAGTTAGGAAAGAAGTTGTAAAGAACAAGAATTAAATGGAAAGGGGAAATATTTATTCGTCAATAAAGTCTAGTAAAAATGATGCTAACCTAGTCAGTATACCAATAAACTTAGGATAATTTAACCTAGTGGTGGTAACTTAGGAGCCATTAATACTTGAACAAATTTAAAGTTTACCCTTAAAATGAGTATGATTATAACAGTATTTAAAAGATAAATGGCTAACTAGTTCACCTAGAGGGTATATTTGATGACTAGATATTTAGTAGTCCAGAAAATAATGATGAATAGGAAAAGGAATATTAAAGGTACAAAATTGCTATCAATAAAGCCGAATAGTTAAGGAGGTAACCAAGATAAATAAGCCAGTGTGTTCACAAAATAAGTATTATACTTGGTCACCCATAAAACCATGTTTATGAATGTACTTATATTATAATTTATGATTCCTTTACTAGGATAACATGTACCATGATTGTTATATGATGTTTGTGTAATGGATATTATGTGTGACGATTGTTATGCAATTGTGTGTATGGATGTATACATGTCATGTGACGAACATATATGATGAAATACATTATGAATGTTGTATGATGAAATGCGTATGAAATATGATGTGATAAAATGCTCATGGGATATCATGAATGAATGAAATAAAGACAGTAGTAAATGGATGGAATATGCATGATACATTAAATGAATTATGTAGAGATATATGGATAAATGAAGATGAAAACAATTAAAAATGAGAAAATGTCTCGGTAGGGATCCTAAGGTGACTAATTTGTGAAAAATAATATAATGAGATAGAGATCGGATTTGATGTGATGATGGGCGTTGCAGTGCCAATATTACCCTGAGGTTTTGTATTTCATTCTTAATTATCGAGTGAGTTGTGTTGTGATTTAAGTAAATACGAAAAGAGTAATGAATGAAGAAAAATGCTTGATCAAGGATTTTATGAAACAAATCCGATGTTAGGAATTGAACTGGTCTGGACCGGGGTCTAATATCTGGTATGGGACCAACCACAAGAGTTAAGGATTGAATGAGGTTGAAGACCGGTTCTATGTATATCCGGTCTTGTAACTCGGCCTCTCAGTGTGTGGAGGTCGGTCTTGACGTACTGGAGATCCTTCACACCGACCTCACGCGTTGATGTGGGCGAAAGGTGGTGCCACCTGCGAAGCTTCTCCGACGCTCAAGTTAGAAGAGTGTATATAAACACAGTTAATACGTAAGCAGTGTAATAGTGAGAATGAGAGTAAGAACAATGTAACCTTGCATGTGTATTGGAACATGTTATTTATAGTTGAGCGTGGAAAATGAATCGTTGGGTGCAAGTGGGCCCATAGGTTCTGATGCCGTGTGTAAAGTGTCAATCAGAATGGCTCAGTATTTAGAGTATGCCAGAGGGTAGGTCAATTAGTAGTGTACGATTCTGACACAGGGTTGGTGGATAGTCACCTTTTCTGTAAATTACGCTTGCAACTGTACCTACTCTTTTCGGTGAATGAAAGGGACATATTCCGCTGTGCAGAGTGTCTTTCTCGTTATCACACTGAGGTAATCGGTTAAAGGTGTCGGATGAATGAGGTCGGATAAGTCACCCGATGTCTCGGACGTTACTTCGGACGACCGGTGTAGGAGACACTTGCGTCGTGTATTGACCGACTGGATCATTACCTTGTAATACCGGTTGACCTCTAGGACGGCTAAGATGGCCTCTTGTCCTTAGGTCCGGTATCCAGGCCGGATAACCTTGTGGCCGGTATCGAGACCAGATCAGGAATGAAATGGAGTCTTTGAAAGGACCTACTGATGACTAATGAATTGATAGAAGAAATGTGTATACATGCATCATGTGTATATGACTTGATGTGGACTAGAGCTAGTAGTGAGGGGTACGCTAAAGGATATAAAGGTTAGATCCTTGAGGTTAGATCTTGAGAGTGCAACGAAATAGGACCCCAATGGCTCGGCGGTAGCACCCCAACACCGGGTGAAACCATGCAATCCTTTAATATTTTAGGCATAACTTGGGCTACCTAACTCCGATTGACGCAAATTGGGTATCAAAACGATGGAGACGGAATTTTCTACAACTTTTATGAAGAGAGAAAAAGCTAGATCAGCCTTCTTGAGTGAGATTTTAGGCACTTAAGCGAGATTTTCGCTTAAGCTCTTGCTTGAGCGAAAATTCAGCAGTATCAGACCCCTCATCAGTCGCTTGAGCGAAAATGACACTAGCTTAAGCGAAAATGACTCTTGCTTGAGTGAAATTATGCTTGCTTGAGAGAGATTGGCCCATAATTCACACCCAGACTCATATAAAGGCTCGCTCAAGCGAGATTTGGCTCGCTTGAGCGAATTTGACAGCTTTAAGCCTATAAATCAACTTCCTACCTACCTATTTTACCCGTTTCAACTCTGATTGCTACGAAACTTCATGGGCACTATGTTTTCCCCATTCCGGAGTCGTTAGCGCTGCCCGTTTGCCAAAATTCCAACATATACTCAAGGTATATGAAAAAATGCATTAAAACCAAAAGTAACTAAAACTTAGGCACCAAACCATTCAAATGGGCTCTAAACCATACACGGCCTATATGCACAGTTTCTAAATGTCATAGGGAACCTATTAGTCCCTTCTGGGGGTCTCAAGACCTGCCGGATCATAAATTTACCTTTTTAGTTCCTAATCTCACCTATTACCACTATATGCTCACTTTCGACAGATAATCCAATTCAACAATACATCAATCAGTTTCACAATCTTATTACACCTACACAATGCATACACATATTGCAGAACCTGCCCATGATCATTCAATCACACAAACTTGGCTCCATGCCATGAATTCCACGATTCACTAACTAACAATCATAAACGTAAATGACATATTGTATTTCTTGCTTCACACTATCAATCCACATCATCATCATCATTTGATCATCACATCGAATTAACTAAAATGCATCAATCCTATAAACCATACAAGTAAGTGTCATGTATTAAGGTACATGATAAAAGACATCAAATACAATTTATCACTAAACGATTACACAAGTCCACATTCTTACATTTTTCCTTGGCATCGGATACCCGCTTGGTGTATTCTCCAGGGCATTAGTACCTTCCCTGTCACGGGTCTCTAAATTAGAGGAGAACCACAGCAAGGGTGAGTGTTTGGTATATCATAATTAATTTAGAATAGTAAGTAAATAACAAAGTACATGATTAACTAAGTGCTATCACTAATAATAATTCTATCATATGCAAATGGTCTCACTTTGCTTTATCATCAATTCATATCTATGACTTCCATACAGTCTGTACGTACTTACACATTACCTAGTTTCATACAAGTTTCATCATTCTCAAGGTGCAAATCACAATCAACCAATATAACAGAGCACGTTCACATCATCACATAATATCAGCAGTTTTATTAAATATCACAACTGACTCTCATATAATTCGACGTCTAGTATCCGGATACTAAAGGATCGGCCTTCAGCTGGGGGTCCTACTTGACACCCCGTGAACCCTACTTGGTCCACCGAGTTCTGCTTGACTCTCCACCTCAACCATTGGGTCCTACTTGACCATTGGGTAGCTCAACTAGGCACAAAACCATGGGAGCCAGAAAAACGAGGGGCTATACATACTGTTGGCCGTCTTACACTACATAATCATGCATAACATCATGTCATCATGGCTTTAAACATAATTACACTTATCCACAATTGTTATAAAACGACATAAAATGTCACACAGGGCGGTCATACAGATCCAGCCCTCCCAAGCCATGTTACGACCCTTTTATCATTATCATTTCATGATTTACTTAACATCACACATGTACATAATTCATAAACTTGTTACTTTACTTTCTATCACTTACTTAATCAAGTTAAGTATATTTCTCAAACACATAACTACCAAATCATGGATACCCATATACGTATATTTATATTAATAATATTGAGCTAATTTACAAAGTTCCTAATACGCCTAATCATTTTATGAATTCCCCGAATCCAATTATCATATCAATCATAATTAATTACGACCCGAACACCCCCTTACCTCGATTCTAAGCTTCAATAATTTGTTCTTGGTGTCGGTTGCATCCCATGCTTACTTGATTAGCTTCTCCGCTTTCGAACACAATACCCGCTTCGTTTATCGACCCTCTGACACCCGTTCCACCACCTACGAATGTCGAAACACAAAACCCATCAATATTCTATCATACCCAATATTTTAGAAATGCTTTTTGAGCTTCCCCCTTGCCATAAAACATAAAAACTGAAACCCTCCAAGCTTGTATATGGTTCGGTTATGAAGGGAAAAGGAGGGGAAGGCACATTTTGATATACCCATTATTCTAGGAACCTTATTTCAAGCTCTACACAGCCATTGAAAAGCAAATCAAACCCCCCCCCCCCCCCCCCGCATACAATGGGTGCTGTGGCTAGAGAGAGAAAGTGAAAAGGGAGAAAGGAAATTTAAAATTGAGGGTACCAATAGACTCACCTTGTTGTCGGGATTCCAAAAATGCGATCAATTTAAAGTTTCGACGTGAAATAGGCCTTCTATTGGAAGCCAATAGCTCTCGGCAATAGAGAGGGAAAGAAAAAAAAGTTCTTGCGTGAAATGAGGAAGAAGGAGAAGTTGCTTTCTATTTTTATTCATTAAGGGCGTATTTGTAATTCATCCTTTTTTTTTCTTTTCTATTTTATTTTAAAACTTGAATTAAAACTTACCTTTAAACCCTTTAGAAACTTTAAATTTACCACAACTCATTTAAACTTTATCTAAATTTTAATATTCCACCAATCAAATAATTTTATTTAATTTCACAACATCTAATTACTTAAAATTACATTTATATTAATTAATAATGCTTCCTAAATATCTAAAATAAATTTGAGGACAATTATTAATATTTTCTGTCAATCATAGATTTTAATTTTATTATCCGGATGTTACAGAAATGGGTCAGGCCGTCCGTCGGGGGCCTATGACCCGGCTCGTTTAAAGCCTACATAGGCCAGGCTTATCGGGCTAGAAGGCCAGACTTAAGCTTTTAAAAAGGCCTTTTAACTAAACAGGCCAGGCCACAGGCTTTCTAAAAAACCTTTAAAGCCCAACAGACCGGCCTATTTAATTAGATTAATTGTTAATATATAAAATATATTTATAACATAAAATAATATATATATATATATATATATATTAGATATTTACATTTATATAATATAAACTAATAATACAAATTTACAATAAAAAAATTAGGAGAGAATGTAACATAAATTTTTTTAAGTTGGTTTTGGCATTTTAAAAGTTTCACTATAAACAGGCTTTTTAAACAGGTCAGGCCTTCAAACAGGCCAGAACAGGCCTTAAAAAAGACCTATGATGAAATTGCATATGCAAATAAGTTTTGATAATAACAAAGCATTCATGATGACGATGGAATGACTCAAGCACAAAGGCCAAGAACAAGTACTTGGTGGAACAATTAAGAATGAATAAAAGGATGACTCAAGAATAAAAGGACAATAACAAGGCCAAGAGCAAGCACTTGGTGAAACAACACAAAGGGATGACTCAAGAATAAAAGGACAATAACAAAGAACAAGAGATCAAGATGCTTCATAAAGAGCTAAAGAGCTTGATGAACAACTAAGAAATATTATGATTGATAATGACAAGTGCACAAGAACGAGAAGAACATGCTCTCAAGAGATCAAAGATTCAAGAAAGTAATGCATAAGGATCAAGGAAAGGAACCATGACTCAAAATACTTCAAGAAAACATCAAAAAGCATGGAAAAATACCAAACAACATTGCTTGAATCGATTCACACACGTATGAATTGATTCAAAGGACTGGAAGTCCCAAAAACACAAAACAAAATGGCTTGAATCGATTCACCAAAGCTTGAATCGATTCACACGCTACTGGAAGCCCAAAATGCCAAGTCAGAATGCCTTGAATCGATTCAGAATCGTATGAATCGATTCAAGTAGTGGGAAACACCATTAAAAAGATATTTTTAGTGGGAAACAGAGACCCATATTCTATGGCATGCGTGGGGAATAACCCAGAGCTCATTTGCAACGGCTAGAAGCTCTAAAATGGCTATAAATAGAGCATGAATTCAAGCAAGAGAGAAGAGACCAAGGCATAATACAAGGCATTAACATCCTTCATCTAGAAGTCTTTTAAGTCTTTCTCTTGTATATTCTCTGCAACTTTAGTTTCTAAACTTGCATACACTTAAGAGTTGTTAGATTGAGCTTTTCAAATTACATATCCTCTCTAGTTGAGAGTCATTAGATAGAGTGAGCTTTCATTTGTTTATCTACTCTATTGAGAGAGTATATTGACTGTAAACCAAACACCAAGGTTTTTCACTCTAGGTTGAGTGGTCATAAAGGTTGGGGATCAACCTTTGGGTATTGAGAGTTTGAGAGATTGGGTGGGGTGCCCTTGTGCTAGTGAGGATTGAGTTCTTGAGTGTGGGACACTAGGAAGATGTAATTTCTCATAGCTTGTATCTCTAAACTTTAATAGTGGAATCCTTCAAGTCGGTTGCTTAAGGCGAGACGTACACCAGGTTGGTGGAACTCGTTAAATTGGTTTGCATTTCTCTCTACCTTGAACTCTTTATACAACTACGCATATAAATTGTTTGCCGAAATGCCTAAGCTGAATGTTTGAATTTAAGTTGTTGTTCAAGTAGAAACTTAACTCTACATGCCAAGTGTTTGATAATTTGCTTGAATCAATATTTGGTGAAGTTCTTAAAAATTGGAATTTACTATAACTTGCCAAGTATCTAGAACATTGTTTCCTATCAACTCTTGGGTTATACTTACTTGATTCCTATCATTTATCTTATGCTCACAAGCTGTTCGATAAATTGAATGAGCTGAATCTTTATAGAAAACATCATATGATTGCTTAAATAAATCTATGCACACCAACTGTTTGATGAATTACCTAAACCAATAACTTGCCTTGTTTATCACACAAAAGGCTGAATATTGTCACTACACATCAAGTGTTTCATAGTGTGATATGTGCATAAAAGTTATTGTATCTTCATCATTGCTTCATTTGTATATTACTAATCATTTCCAAGGGAATTCCGTGTGAAAATTTGAAACACTCAATTCACCCCCATCTTGAGTGTTGAGGCCTTGGGTAACAAGTGGTATCAGACCTTGACTCTTGCCACAAGGCTTAACAGCTGCAGGAGATCAAGATGGCCTCCACTTCATATGATGCATTTCCGGAAAATGGTGCACTAAATAGACCTCCGATCTTCAATGGCAAAGACTTTGTTATTTGGAAAGAAGGGATGAAAATTTTTGTCCAATCCTATGATCTTAAGGTATGGAATGCTATTCAATTTGGTCCTTTTATTCCTAAGCATATTGTTAATAATTAGAGTGTATAAAGCCCATGAACTCATGGACTAGTGAAGAGGAAAGAAAGGTACAATTCGATCTTAAAGCTAAAATCCTTATAACATTAGCATTAGAATCTAATGAAGTTTTAAGAGTTATTAATTGTGTCAATGCTAAAGAAATGTGGAAATTTCTTAAAACAATTTATGAAAATGCTAATATGATAAAGATACAAGGATTAGTACTCTCTCTAGTCAAAATGAAGGCTTTGAAATAAGTTCAGGAGAAGAGATCAATGAATCAGAAGAAGAAATTGCATGTCTAATGACAAAGCACTCCTAAGATTATGAGGTATGCTCTTTAAATGCATTTAGTGATAATAATGATGATGAAATTGACAAAGATGAATTGTTAGAAGCATTTGGACAATTGCATGACAAATTTATGTCAATTTCAAAGAAGTATGCATGTTCAAAACAAACCATCTTGAAGCTTGAAAATTATTTGCATAATGCTCACATTGAAAGGAAAAGTCATAAAGTTCAAAATGATGGATTAAAAGCTTCAAGTGTCACTCCTAGAAGTTGTAATGGAGATAAGAAATGCATGCTTGTTGAAAAATATATGCTTCTTGAAAAGGAAAATGAAGAACTAAAAGAAGCACTTAGGAAGCTCACAAATAGTCAAACATATCTAAGTGCACCTCTTGAAGATCAAAAGCATACACTTGATAGAAGGGTAATAGGACATTACAAGAACCCCTTTACACTATTCAAGGAAAAACCTAAACCCATTTTAAGATGTATAAACCATGAAAGAAAGGGGTATTCAATGTCTAATTATTTTGAAAAGAAGAACATAGAACATAATAGGAACCATTATAATTCTAAAGTGCCTTACTCTTTGGATGCAACATGTTTTTATTGTGGAACATATGGTCATATATCATCTAATTACTTTATAAAGAAATCCCGTCAAAAGCGTACAAGAAAGGTATGGATTCCAAAAACAAACTTGAAATCCTAAACTAACAAGGAAGGACCCAACTCTTAAAGGGTACCTTAAAATTTTGAAATCTTGTAGGTAAACTTTAAAGCAACAACCTCTCATTGAAGGATGACCAAAACTCATGGCCAAAGGATACATCAAGTATCTTAATCTCCACTCCAAAAGACAAAGGAGAATAATAAAGCAAGCCAAGATTATGATGACTCATCATACATCTAAAAGCTAAAAGCATCCCAAGATTTAAAGCTAACAAAAATCTTGAAGTTTTTGTAGGTACCATTCAAAACAAGGAGATGAGCAAGAAGCTTCAATGTGACTCACACAAATTAGATTGCACCAAGAAAAAATCTAATGGACAACACTAAAGGAGATACAACAAAAAAGTGTAAGTACTTGTCATATAATTAATGTCAATGCTCACTTAAGATGAATTTTGATGTGTGAAGATATAACTTGATATGTAATCTTGAATGATATGAAGTTTTGAGATGGATGAGTGAATAACTTTAAAACTCCTTAAATTCATAAAAATCTTAGGATCAATGATGTATGTGCATAATGATTGGTGATGAGTTTTACAAATGATTGCTTGAATAATGATGATCAATTTCATGATATATTTGATTAATGTTATTTGTGCATAAACATATCTATTAAAAGGATAAAGAATCCATGAATCTCAAGTTCATATGCATTAAGATGAAACAACAGGGATTTGAATTAGCTCTGATGCTCAAAACTTCAATTCAAAGAGAAACAACAAGCCTTGAATCGATTCATATGCATGCTTGAATCGATTCAAGAACCTGATGCTTTAATTTTTCCAAAACAGCAAGCATTGAATCGATTCAAAGACAAGCTTGAATCGATTCACACGTGCATTTTTGCTTATATGCATGCTGTTTCACATTAAAATCAACCATTCATCAACTTCTTTCAATTCCTTATAAAATCCTTCATTGATACATGAAATAGTTGATGTTACTTGAGCTTAAAAGATGGTTAAAATAGTGGTGTTCATAAACCTTAAGAAGTGATCTTATACATCCATGTGTGTTAGGAAGGTTTGATACATCAAAATGCTGATAAGTGAAATCTTGATGCTTAAATTCAATGTCTTGATGATGCATGATCTTGATTATGAAAACAAATTTGAAACTATGCAACATTGAGTTTGAAAACATGTATTGAACAATAATATCAAGAATGATGTGTGCTTACATGCTAATAATTGATATCAAAGAGCTGCAAATTGGCAAATACATAAGTGATATCATACATAACATCTAGTATATGTCATAGCATAGCAAATGTTATGATAATAAGTGATATTGAATGATATCCTTCTAAGCATGAATCAAGTATTACTCATCATAACAAGTAGCCTCATGTCAAATATATGTTTACATGAGTATATGACTTGCATTACAGCTACACTATAACTATGATATGCTTCTGTTACTTATCTTTAAGTGCTGTAAATGATCTATACCAAATGTATTCTCTTGTATAATCTCATACTTTGATAAATGACATGTGTGCTTGACTAGACCTATATGTAACATTATAGGCACAAGTTAAGAAGAGATTGTTTAGTCATATGGAAAAGAGTGAATATATTGGCACATGTTCTAGTACACATGCATGAGTAAGACAACAAGCTGTATTAATCATTCTATCTTTGCTTTGATACCTAGACATAATTGAAATTGCATCAACAAGTGGTATCCATTGAAAGGGAAAGATTATTACACTTAATTATTACCATTGCCTATGTTGAAGTCAGTGCTTCCTCTACCACTATGCTCTGAATCATATGAATTATGCTAATTAACAAGTGGTATCAGCATCTATATTTATCCTTGTTAAATTACATGATTAAGGGGGAGTTTCATAACATTTCTTTATAACAAGTGATATCTATTAATGATATGTTATCTCTTTATCAAGTGGTATGAATAACAAATTTCACAAGCTGGAAATATCACTTCATCCTTGCTCTGATACCTAGATATAAGTGTACATTGTTGAGAAATCTTCTATGTTACTGCTCTGATACCTAGAAATGCATCAAGCAATATTAATTGATTAACAAGTGAATTGTTATATGCAAGTGGTATCTAACCTTTGAGTAGTATCTATATGGTATCTATTGTTTCAACAAGTGGTATCTATTAAAAAGAAGGAGATTATGTGCTTAAGAAGTAAACAAATGGTATCAGACTTGATTAAATTGACCTATAAGTGGTATCAGACTTAATTAAATTGGTATAATTGATTTCACATGTTAATAAGTGGTATATTCTTTTACAAGTGGTATCAATTACAGTAGTAAGGGGGAGCGTACACGTGAATGATTATCCTTGATATCACCTCTCCATGATTATGTTTATAGCACTTATGATTATAATTTTGTTTCTACTCTCCTATATGCTTACTTGGAAAAATATTCTTATGCATTTGATAATGCCAAAAAGGAAGAAAATTATGTGCTTATTTGAAATGATTATGTGCCTATTTGCCTATCATAATTGAGGAAATTACTTGCTTACTTATATATTGACTTATTAACAATTGTGCTAGTAATGATAACAATCAAAAGAACCATATGTGTGCTTAATTGGAAAGAATCATGTGATGCTTACCATAGTTATCATATTAATTACATGATTAAAAATGAGTTAGCAATCAATTATATGCTTACTTGATAAATGAATTATATGGTTGTTTATTGACTTTAGATATTAACATGTGGTATGTAACACCCTCGGTTAAATAAGATAGACCCTTCTATAGGATCATCCTATTTAACTAAGAGGTTAACAGTTTTTAGAAAAAGTGAATATATATATATATATATATTTAAAATAAAATAATGGCAGATCAGTGGAAACAAATAGTAGATAAATCATATAGTCATTCACAAACTATAAGTAATTGTACTCTTAATAGAATAGGGCACAAAGGCACCCTTAAATAGATACAGTCATCCATTGTCTTATTATTTATTAATAAATATTCCACTACATATATCCTATTTTTAATGAATGCTCCCAGTTGGTCCAACGTGTTGCTGTTCTTCGTACTCCGGTTCTTGGTTTCCTAGCTCCTCTGTTATTATTCATCAGAAAGGGTGAGTACATACCCTAGACCCTGAAGGTTCCCGGTGCGGACATATCCAGACAACAGATAATATAACATAAATCATACAATTAACATATTTACAACTATAACAATCAATAATGTTGTCATGGAATGCATGAGTTAGGTTTATTATAATTTATCTTTAGTTAAGTCTTATGATGCATGTGGGCCCAATAAACCAATCCACCATCACCATTATCTCATTCTTTGGCAGTCGTCCTGCTCAAGTTGCCCTTTGGCACAATGTTTCCATTCTAGAGCGATCGGAGCTCACCAAGTCCCCCATTCATTATTTAATCATCATAAGGTACGAATGAACTCATAGGTTCTAATCATTATATTATCTTGGGACTTGGCTCTACACGATTATAGTTACATTCTGTCATTTAGTCAAAGTACACCAGAATTGCATCGTCTGACCCGGCTTCAGGCGCGACTCTGATGCCATTGGGTTTCCGTCCCGGTTGTACTCTTAAGATTCTCCTTAGAGATCGAACGTGACTGTCCTCCAGCGTAGCAGGTGTATGCTCTAGTTTTACTCCTTCAAAAATATTTTCATGATGCAAAATGCATTATTTTTATCACTTGATCCTTGGGTATCTATGTGTTTCCAGTCTCATAATATTTGTCCTCAAGTTATTTGTGTAACGTCCCGTGTAATTTTCTGAATAAATTTTTCGCATTTTCGAAAGATCATTTTAAAATTATAAATTTAATTCATAGTTTATATATAACAATTAATAACAGCGGAAAATTATCAAACATACTAGTCGTGAATAATTAAATCCAAGAAAATATTTAAGTAGCGGAAACGATTGTGAAGATAATAGTACATGACATATTATATTTATTACAACCCATAAATTCAAGTTCAGGTAATAAAGCAAATAGACATCCATCATGGCATTACTCTGCATTCTGTGTGTCATTCACTGTAAAAATTAATGTAAGAGTGAGACAGAATATAGAATAAATATAAAATAGATAAAATTGCACAAACACAATCAACAATTCATAATGATATGATGAGTATGCCAAACAAGTCCATTAATAGATGATCTGTCCTGGACCGGGGTCAAGAGATCCGATCTCAAGCCAGTCACGAATAGTATGTCAATACCGTATAAGATACCGGATGTATGTGTATCCGATGTGTGTATCCGTTGTCCTTGAATGAGGAGAGCGGATTGGGCGTTCTGGAGATCCTTCACACCGACCTAACGCGTTGAAGTGGGCGAATGGTGGTGTCACCTGATTGGCTCGATTAACGAGGACTCGTTGGTGGGGAACCACCAACTCCCATTAGCATTATTATATTGCGCACTTACCTGCATGATTGGGTCAAGTGGCTATTTTATATTGAGCGTAGAGAATGTAGACTAGGATTAGGGAACAAGTTGACCATTCCCGTGAGCAGAATTTGGCTCGTAGTGCAGGGAATTATTGATCGATCCCTGTAGCAACAATCCTTGTCTTTTGCATAGTGACGTGTGTATTATCCGATGTCATGGTGTTATCCTGGATAACCGGTATAGGGAGAACGCCTGATACGGAATTACAGTCCGGATGTATACCGATGACACCGGTTACACGTAGATGTCTTATCAAAGACGTTGAAATATGTATAGCAGATCGGATACCGGTATTGAGACCGGATCATATGTCCCCTAGCTTGTGTGAGGGACTGAATAGTTGTTCACATAAGCTACTCAACCTGCGAGAGGTCTTAATATCGGTAAGCCTACGTGTGTAACAGTTCCTTAGCATCTGTTGTCATTCGTAAAGAACCGCTCTGAATTTAATAGAAAAGACCTTTCGGTACTGCCACAACGGATTCAGACAAAGATTCGTTGTATGAGAATTTCAAGAGTTTATTGGAATTGAAAGCTCTTGAAGTTTGTGTAAAGGCTGTAAAGCGTAAATTGCGTTGCATGATTAGACATTAATGCTTTTAATCACGTGGGCAAGCAATTATTGCGCCTGAGATGAAAATCTCATTAACCGTCGTTTTGGGCTTAATGGGCCTGAAATTTTCGAAACTTTTGGGCCTAGTGGATAGCCCTTTGCTGAGTCGCTATCGTTTTGGCGCCCGAGAATTTGGAACGGTTGTGTCGTTTCGCTTATGAACAAGTGCGTTTTATCGAGAACGACATAACTTCAAGAGGAGGTAACCGGTCCTCTTTGTTTCCTATAAAAGGAATACTTAGTGGATTCTGGGTTCCACTTGCTTTTGCTTTCTCAACGAAACTCTGCAGAAATTTTTGCAAGGAAGTTTATCGCCTACATTGCGAGGGTTTCTTCGTTCCTCAAATTCATTAGTGTTATCTGAGGTAACTGTCTCTTCCTTGTCGCTTTAGTTTCGTTTTGAGTTGCTACTCGTAATTATAGAAAGTAGGCTTCATCTAAGGGGGGGGAATCAGTTTCCCTCAACCCTAACAGTCGTGGGGAAGAATCCTTGTGATTCTTCCTAAGACTGAACTGCGTCGCTCAGAAAGGGGATCTTATTCACTGCGGGAAGTGACCTTTCCCTTCTCAGAGTCGCCCTCTGATTGTAGTTGCTTTTAAAAATGCAGTGAGTAATGATTGCAACTTTCTGACGACATTTTATTCCTTATCGTAGATTAAGGAGTTCGGTCTAGATACTTCCGATGGCAACTGGAGAAAGATCTTCTGGAGATAGCGTCATTTCAAAGACAGCAGAAGGTCTCTACAGCGTAGTTGCTTCGAGACTAAATTGGGAGGAGGTTCAGGCTAAATGGCCTTTCTGTTGGGTGTCCAGCGAGTTTAAGGACCTTGCCTCTCGTCATGCGGATGAGGAGGGATCTCGGATTCAACCGAGGTTCACGCTGAGTTCGGATGAAGAGACGAAAAAGTGGTACAGGATTTACGCACCGCTTCTGACAGAGCGGATATGTCATGTCGTCCCCAACGACCGTTCAGTATATATGTATGACTTCATCTTCCATAATCTGGGAGTTCGTTTTCCTTTAACCGAACTCCAGATGGGTGTGTTGAGGTTTCTGAACTGCGCCCCCTCTCAACTTCATCCCAACGGTTGGGGCCTCATCCGTGCTCTCGAAGTGCTTGGGGAGCACTTCAACTTTACGCCAACAGTAGCGATGCTGTTCTACTACACTCAGGTAGTTAGAAGGGCGAATAAGCAGGGCGGAGTTGGTCTGGTGACACTCTGGACTCTCTGTTCCTTTGTGAACTTTGAGTCTTACACAGATTCTGCCAAGGTCGACGGGAAGTCCTTCAAGACTTACTTCACTCGCATCTCCATCAAGAAGGGCAAACCAAAATTTTGGAAGGACGAAGAGGACGTCGATAAATTTCCCCTGAGTTGGACACACAAACATTTCCTCTTGAGCTCGCACGCGTACTACACAGACCAATCCGATCTATCTCGTGAGACGTCAAGAGTGTTGTTCGCGCTTGAATCTCACACTACAGGTCGTCACGTCTTCTCGTGTAGGCGTTTGCTAAGTAGCTCAAGCGGAGTCCGGGAGGAATATTTGCGTACTTCTCGTTTTATTCTATCTTTTCTCCATTATCAAATGTGTATAGAATATTTGTAGTTGCTGACATCTTGTGTTTGTTCATGTAGGTGAAATAGAACAGCAAACTCCGGAGATGGATAAATTAAAGAAATTCAAAGCGGCTGGTAAGTCCGTCACCCGTGAGAATGAAGTGAAGCCCAGGCCCTCAACCAAGGATCGTCCTGAGTTAATAATACTGACCTCGGATGTTGAAGGGGATGTTCCGTTGGTTGAGGGCGGTTCTTCTGCCGCTGATGAATCCACGGGTCATCCTCCAATTTCTGAGAGGAGAAGAAAAATCAAGAATGACTCAGTGGGAGGCCCGTCCAAAAAGCGCAAAACTTCGGAGGGTAAAGAAACTGCTGCTGGAGCTTCTGGGTCAAATCCGACCTCCTTCCCAACGACCTCGTTTCTCACCCCCTTCCTCTCTTATGAAGGTTCTACTCCAGCCATTCTTCCTCCTCCAATGTACAAACTCCGGCCTACACTCAGTCCTAAAGAAATTACGGAAGCGTGTGAGGCCGGAAGGTGGCAGTTAGCCGAACTTGCTGGAGTGCTTTCTTCAATCAGCGAGTTGGCTAGCAACGCCGATAAAGTTGAGGAATTGAGCGACGAATTGAAAGAACTCAAGCTTTCCTCGGAAAAGGACAAAGCCGCCGTGAAGTTAATGGAAGATCGTCTTCACAAGTCTAAAGAGTTTGGGGATCTCATCACTAAAGAGAATCTCAAACTCAAAGTCGATCTTAAAAACTTGGAAGGCAAGGTGGCAGAGAAAGAAGAAGAACTCCGTAGCAGCCAGGATAAACATAAAGCTGATGCTGAGGAATGGTCTCAAAGGGAGAAGAAGCTCCTTCTTGAGATAGAGGGACTGAAGACTAGGAATGCGGAGTTGGAGGTGTCTAGTGAAGAGCTATCCAAGTTGCGGGGAGAATTGGCTACAGCGAAAGCTGAGAGAGAAGAAGCTGTTGACATATGCAGCCGGGCTGTTGAAGAGTCCTTCGGCCTAGCCATACGCCAAGTCTTCTACCGCAACCCCACTGCGAAACTTAACCTTTATGGAATGGATCCGTACTATGAATTCCATGGGGGAAAGTTAGTCGCAGTGGTGGATGGTCGTCACGAGGATCCACCGACGTCCTTGTATGGTTTGCCTCCTCTTCCTGAGGG
This sequence comes from Clitoria ternatea, assembly GCA_037962975.1. Lineage (NCBI taxonomy): Eukaryota > Viridiplantae > Streptophyta > Magnoliopsida > Fabales > Fabaceae > Clitoria > Clitoria ternatea. Next base: position 10,355,271 of record CM075675.1, read on the forward strand.
TCAAACCATGGGACCGGATTACGTCTTTCCTATGTCCGAGGTTCCCTCTTCTGAAGAAAGGACTGAGGCTCCTGGAGGTGAGACTCCTGCGGAGGTCCCAAAGGAAGGGGGACGAGAGCCTTGTGCTGAGGAGGCGCAAAAAACTGAAGAACAGATTCCTCCTTTGTAATTTTGTTTTCATTTATATGTATAGTTGTGTACCGGGATCAACTCCGGATTCTGAACTATTGTATGTAATTTCGTTTCAATGAATGAATTTTAGTTGAAGAAATTTGTCTTCATTGTTTCATGTATATATAAATCGTTACTAATCCGTTCAGTATAATTAATCTTAAGGCCGGATTGAAATAATAGCCTAGGAAGATTAAATAACAAATAAAATTTAGAACGGATAAATATATACATGTCCCCAAGTGCATATTAAGAAGAAGGTGCCTGTCTTTGGGGCATGATCCCTAATTCTTTTGGGGAAAGATGGGTCGATCCGCTGTTTAACAAAGTAGTGTAACAGGGCGGATGACTGCTTTCTTACAGGAGATGATAATATTGTTCCAAGTTTAGGGAACTGCAAGGAAGTGGTGTTTGAGTCCTTTATCATAAGGATGATGATGGGAGTTTTTTCTACGCCAGGAGTTACGTCGTTGTATCACAGAATAGGTGATAAAGAGTATCCGTCCTGGGAGAATACCACTAGAATGCGAAAGTGCGGACTGACTTTCGGAATTTTCCATCATAAAGATGATTATGAGTATTGATCATGCCAGGTGTTTTATCATTAAATCACTTCATAAGTGATTGAGATCATCCGTCTTGGGGATGTGTACGATACCAGGAACTACATCATCAGGTCGCATATTAGGTGATTGAGATCATCCGTCCTTTGGGTGTGTATTGCGCCAGGAGTTACATCGTCAGATCACAGCATGGGTGATTGAGATCATCCGTCCTGGGCAGGTACACCGCGTTAGGAGTTACATCGTCATATCACATAATGGGTGATTGAGGTTATCCGTTCTGGAAAAGTACACATCGTCAAGAGTTACATCGTCAGATCACAGATTAAGTGTTTAGATAATCCATCCTGGAGACATTTTTCAATCGTAGGAGTACGGATTGAGTGAATACTTTCATCGTAAGAATGATGATGAGAATTGTTCATACCAGGAGTTACATCGTCGAATCACTGAAATAGGTGATTGAGATCATCCGTCCTGGAATGATTCACACCAGGAGTTACACCATCGAATCACAAAATATGTGATTGAGATCATCCGTCCTGATGAATTTTTCCAATCAAGGGAGTGCGGATTCAATTGGCAATTTTCGCTCCATCCGAAATCCGAGTCTTACCTCTACTAGCCCCCTAGCTGATGTGAGGAAGCAGTTGACTTGCTCATATGAGCTATATTGGTCGTAGTACGTCTGGATTTCGGGTTCGTACCGAAGTGTAAATATCCGCTCTGGGAACCATGTTCCGGAGTGACGAAATTTTAAGGGCGGATTCGACAATGGGAATATCAGAAGTTTATCGAATTTCGTAACCCTTGGTATTCGAGTAATGGTGGCCACGTTTCTAATGATTGGACATTTAATGCCTTAATTCACGTGGGCGCGCCATTATTGTGTTAAATGCGCATGTCTTAATAACCGTCACGTAGGGGCTTGTTGGGCCTAAAATTTGGATTTAGTAGGCCCATTTAGAAAGCTCTGTGAGAAACGATGGCATTTTCGCGCCTTGATGTACTAAACGACAATTTTGGTTCACTAAACGGGGAGTCGTTTGGGGGTAAACGACAGGTTATGTTTAGTGGGTATTTGAAAAATTTTGGTGCCTTGATATAGGCATATTTGGCCATCTCAGTTACCATTTCTCCTAATTCTCTTGACGAACTTCTGCAAAAGTTTCGAGAAGATTATCGTGTCTGCCTCTGTGAATCTTAATTCACTATCCTCATCCATCCTTAGGTAACCACTTTCTTTCCATACTTTGTGTCTTGTTTCAATTTCTGAAAATGTCTAGGAAAGGTGTTAGTTTTAGTGGTATCAGCCCTAGAGGAAGAGGAGGAAGGGCCTTCAATCAAAACCCCACAGTTCGTGGTGGGAGGATTCCAGTGGTCTTTCAATCGAAGCCACTAAGCTCAGAGAGGGAGGCGTCGCCGTATCAGAGGCGAAAGGCGATTATACCCTCTTCAGAATCCTCCTCTAGTGAGAGTGCTGAGAGCGGTGACCTGTATGTATCTGACGATGTGGATTTTTACCGCAGTGTAAAAGCTTTCACAATGGTGGTGAAGAAAGCGACTGGGAGGAAATCATCTGAAGGGGGATCTCCTTCTGAGAAATATATCTTGAAGACCCAGTCCGGCCTCTGCAATGTGGTTGCACACCGGATAGACTGGGTGAAATTCCAAAAGAAACGCCCATTCAGCTGGGTGGCTGAGGAATTTCGTGAGACACAGTCCATCCATGCTCGGGAGGATGAAGGGGAGCTGGAGCCGCGGTTTACCTTATGGAAGAAGGATAAATACAAATGGTGTTTTAAAGTATTTGCTCCCCTTCCATCAGTACGGATATGCCACACACCGGACGAGAGGTCCTTATACATGTATGATTTTCTATTTCTGAACTTGGGTGTGCGTTTCCCCTTGACGAAGTTTGAGATGGGAGTCCTGAGATTCTTGGACTGCGCCCCCTCGCAACTTCACCCTAACGGATGGGGATTGGTCCGCTCTCTTGAAGTGCTTGGGGAGCACTTCAACTTTAAACCGACGGTGGCCATGCTTTTCTACTTCACTCAAGTGGTCCGTCGTGCGAATAAGGAGAAAGGAGGAGTGAGCTTGATATCCCTCCGGACTATCTCCAAGATCATCAACTTCGAGGCGTATACTGACTCCGCCAAAGTTGATGGGCGTTCATTCAAGTCCTATTTCACAAGGATTAGCGTCCATCCGAGTGAATCAATTTTTTGGTTGACTGAAGAAGGGATTCCAAAATTCCCAGTGACTTGGACGCACGAACATTTTTTGTTGACCTCCCAAGCGTACTATACCGAGGAGGACGAACTGAGCCCAACTTCAATCTCAGTTCTTTCGGCTCTGCAGTCCTACACAGCCTCACACCAATTTTTCTCCTGCAGGCGTTTGTTAGGATCAAAGTCTACTCGCGAGGAGTATTTACGTAATTTCCCTGCCATTCTTCATGCGTTATTATGTCATGTCTTGAAACTTTTTCGTTTCTGATTGTGTCTTTGAATTGTGCAGGTGAAATTCAGAGCGGATCACCAGAGATGAATAGACTAAAAGGTCTCAAGGCCGGAGAGACTTCCGTTGCAGCTGAAAATGACATTCAGGCAAAGCGGAACTCGAAGAAGGCTACTGCTGAGACGATAATATTAACTTCGTCTGCTGGTGACGATATTCCTCTGATTGAGGGCGGATCTGAGAAGGTGGTCGAGAAAAAGAAGAGGACTAAGCGTGATCCTCTGAAAACCTCAGACCGTCAATCCTCACCCAAAAAGCCAAAAACTTCAAGAGGGGCTGCTGAGCCAGGGCCTGCTAAAGAAAAGAGAGCGGAAGAACACACTCCGGATGCCCCCGGCAGTGTAATCACTTGTGGGGCGAAGCCAATAACGACCTACTTCGCGCCCAAAGCCCCCTGCTCTCTTGAAGGTAATTCCGGTCTTGTTCAACGTCCGGTGTTCGAGGGCTCTGTTCCAGAGGGCGTTCCTGAATCCTCATCCAAGGTGAAGCCCTCGTTAAAGAATGAAGAACTGATCAGAGCTTGCGACGACGGACAGAAGCACTTGGCTGATTTATCCGAGCTCCTCAAGTCGGTTCGCAAGCTCACAGAAGAAAATGAGAGGCTCACCTCGGTGGTTGGCAAGGACAAGGCAATCATCCTCCAATTAGAAGGAAAATTAAAAACTTCCGAAGAAGAAAATCAGAAGAAGGATGAAGAAATTGCCAAGTTGAAGAATCTTGCCAAGGAGCTAGAGGGTCAAGTTTCTGATCAGAAGAAAATCAATGCTGACCTCAATGCTCATCTCTGCACGGAGAAGGAACGCTCTTCAAAGCTGGAAAAGGGGTTGAAGGAGGCTAAGGTCGTCCATTCTCTAGGAGTGGATGATTGGACACGTAAGGAAAAGGAGCTGCTATCAAAGCTGGCGGATTCGAATGGCGAAGTCAAGACCCTGAAAGCAGACCTGGACGAGGCTGTAAACATGTGTGACCAGGCAGTCAAGGAGGCTTTCGGGTTGGCAATTCGTCAGGTGTTATACCGGAATCCCAAGGTGTCACTTAATTTGAATGGTATTGATCCGTTCTATGAGTTTCACCAAGGGAAACTGGTGGCCATCGTTGACAATCGTCAAGAGAGTCCGCCTAGAACTCCTTATAAGTTTGCTCCTTTACCTAAAGGTCAATCAATGAGACCTTCCTTCCTGAAACCCACGAGTACAGGATCGAGCTCTCGCACTGAAGGAGGCAAGACCGGAGACAAAGGCAAGGGGAAGGAAGGAGACCCAAGCCAGAAAGAATAGCGCCTTTCTTGTTTGCTTTTTCGTTTTATTGATTCGAATTTGCTGTGTTCCGGGATCAGCTCCGGATTATTACACGAATTGTAATTCTTATTGAATCAATAAAAGAATTTTTTACCTCCATTCTTGTTTTGTGAAAAACAACTTTAATAGAGGGACTGCATGTGTATTGTATTATTCCGGATTTAAGTAATGAAGATCGGATTGTAAAACAAAATCTCCATACCGGACATATACATGCGAAATGAATTCCATAATAAAACCACCGCTTGTGAGGGAACACATCAGTGCCTCAAGAACGGCTTAAGGGGAATGACTGTGAGATCGTTTAGACGAGAGTTCATTCCTCAAATTATTCGTTAAACCGTTGATGTTGTCCCCCAGTTTCATTGGGTGATGATTCACTTTGAATAAACTCTGAGTGAGATCTTCTCGTGAGAGCTTTTAAGAGTGAGGATTTAAAATAGAAATTCCTCTTCAAATATTTCCGACTGAGGGATTTCGGGTGAATATACCTTAGATTGTGGTGTACCCGAGTGAATTGTTTGTGTCGGAGTTTACGAGTCAGGTCTCAATTGAAGAATTGATGACTCAGAACTATAAGCTATAAAACTTCCAAATAAAAAACTTCACGAGAGTATTAATTTGGAGTTCAGTATAACTTACTTGTTGTGTTTGGAGTTCGGTTTGATCCTACTGTCCATGTAATATTTGGCGTTCGGTTTAATCCTACCAGCCGTTCTTCAATTGGTCTTTGGTTTTATCCAATGACAATGCTTCACCGACGTTCGGTTAATCCTACTAGTCGTACTCAGAGTTCGGTTTAATCCTACAATCCGAGCCTTCAATACGGGGTTCAGATCAGGGCTAATCCTGAACCTACTGCGCCCGTCACTTGGGGTTCAGCGTGGTCTTGAAGAAAAACCAGCTTACTGCGCCCAAGCCTTCGCATGGGGTTCGGTTTGTGGCCTTGAAGAAGGACCAGCCCTACAACCCATGTAGTCTTCGAATGGGGTTCGGTTTGTGGCCTTGAAGAAGGACCAGCCCTACAACCCATGTCCTGAGGTTCGGTTTAATCCTACAACTCAGGCGTTCTCCCTATACCGGTTATCCAGGATAACACCATGACATCGGATAATACACACGTCACTATGCAAAAGACAAGGATTGTTGCTACAGGGATCGATCAATAATTCCCTGCACTACGAGCCAAATTCTGCTCACGGGAATGGTCAACTTGTTCCCTAATCCGATGAGTGTGTTAGACGCCTTCGATTACCTGATACGTGATTGTAATAGGAAAACTCCAAATTTCTTGGTACCCAATCGCCTCTTTGATTTCCAGATTCAGTCCGTTCTCAAATTTAACACATTTCGATTCTTCGGCACCAGCCTGTTGAAAAGGAGGGTAAAAGAGAGATAGTTCTTCAAACTTTGCAGCATATTCTCCAACGGACATCGAGCCTTGTTTCAGCTCCATAAATTCCAGCTCTTTGCGGTTTTTCACACTTGCCGAAAAATATTTCTCTAGGAAACAGTCCTTGAAGTTGACCCAGTTCAAAGGTCTGTCAGTTTCAATCATACGAGTTCTGGCATGTATCCACCAGTTTTCTGCTTCCTCGACCATCATATAAGTGGCACACTCCACCCTTTCAAATTCTGTGCAGGGCAAGGCTCGGAAAATGTGCTCCATTTCCTTAACCCATAAGTATGCTGCCTCTGGATTGTAGCCTCCCTTGAATTGCGAAGGCTTTCTCTTCAAGAAGCGGTCTAACCCATGGAGTTCTCCAGTGCTCCTTGGTTGGTTTTGTCGTTCTATGGCTTCAGCTAAGCGGTTGAAAGCTGCTGCCATATCGTGGTTATTGTTGTTGTTGTTTCTTGCCATCCTATATTCGTAGTTTGGTTTATACCAATTCTAAGGGATAATATATCATATATAAATACTATATAATTATCATTATTCTACAGTCTATCAGTTAAGCAATCAATCATATAACACATTTATCATACTATCAAGGGGAAATCAAACAAATCTTTTCACAATTAATCAGTCAGGCACAAATCATATAGTACACATTTAGCATGTTATCAAGTAAGAAATCAAACATTTCACATATTATGTCGAGAAATAGCTCATGTCATAACAATTGGTCCTGAATTTTTTGAAAATGCTCTGATACCAACATGTAACGTCCTGTGTAATTTTCCGAATAAATTTTTCGCATTTTCGAAAGATCATTTTAAAATTATAAATTTAATTCAGAGTTTATATATAACAATTAATAACAGCGGAAAAATTATCAAACATACTAGTCGTGAATAATTAAATCCAAGAAAATATTTAAGTAGCGGAAACGATTGTGAAGATAATAGTACATGACATATTATATTTATTACAACCCATAAATTCAAGTTCAGGTAATAAAGCAAATAGACATCCATCATGGCATTACTCTGCATTCTGCGTATCATTCACTGTAAAAATTAATGTAAGAGTGAGACAGAATATAGAATAAATATAAAATAGATAAAATTGTACAAACACAATCAACAATTCATAATGATATGATGAGTATGCCAAACAAGTCCATTAATAGATATATAATTAGTCAAATGATGTCATGCTGGATCCATTTGGTCTTGGTGGGAATACTGCAGTAAAAGTCTCATAGAGACACAAATAGGGCTTTAGCATATACCATGAATCCCTATACTTCATGGCGCTTAAGTACCGAAGTACACAATATCAAAGTAGGACTTCTACATAAACCATGAATCCCTACACTCCATGGCACACAACATAATAGGGATTAACTCATCATAGAGTAACCCCCCACCAGGGTAGGCAATCATGGAACCCCTAAATTCCATGGTGCGTCCGAATGCTTATGATGCATGAATGCCTTTAATTCTCTTTATCATTTAACATACCATGATATTCACATTTCCAAAACCTCTTGGATAATACAAGTCCTCAAGGGACACAATAGACATAATAATTCATAAAATCATGGATTTACTGTTTCAACCACACTTGTCAATAACCACAAGGCATTCGTGTATATATAAATTAATTATGTCATTCGTAATTATTCACCATCATAATATACTAATTGTGTGATACTCAACAGCATTTATAATAATTCATAATCACTCAAGAATTCAATAATAAATCATTACTCATAGAGAGAACATCATTTTTATCCATAATAACCATCATAAGTAAATTTCAGCACTTCCAAACAGCGACATACATTAGTAAAACAGTCATAACATGAGCAAAACAACTCCTTTTTAGGTGATTCCACTTTCTGTAGTTTAATAACATAATTGTCTACAACTTTCATGAAGAACACAGTTTCAAATTCTGAACAGAAATACTACTTATTCACAAAATATCATACTGCCTCAAGATAAGTTTTCCAAAATGTACACAGATTAGTATTTAAAACATATCTGGAGTTACAAACGTGATTTTGACATGAAACCAGTTCTAAATTAATCTTAATCCAAATATCTACAATTTTCATGAAGATCATAATTTCAAATTCTAAGCAGAAATACCATTTATTCACAAAATACAACACTGCCTCCAGGTGAGTTTTCAAAACGTACATGTATTAGTATTTTCAACATTTTTAGAGCTACACAAATGATTTTAACATGAAACCAGTTCTAAAATACTCTTAACATAGTTATCTACAACTTTCATGAAGACACCAACAACTAATTCATACCACAAAATTCCCAGTATTGAAAACAAGATTCGGATTTTCCAAAATTCTAAAATTTTAGAATTTCAGCTTGCACATATATCAGTATTTTGAGCATAACTTGAGCTACAAAAATTATTTTGATGTGAAACCACTTTCTAAAAATCCACAACTTAATTATCTACAACGTTCATGAAGACATCCAAGGCTGATTATGTACGTACAGTTCCCAGTAAATCAATATATACACAAAACAAAGGATAAATCTTCCATACGAACATGCTGTAGAATTTAGGCTATAACTTTTGCTATACATATCCAAATCAGTTGAATCAGGTATCAAAATTCACATAGCAAAAAGATCTACAACTTTCATGAAGAAGTCAGAGTCAAATTCATACATTTTCAGCTTCAAAATTAAGCAACAAGATACGAATTAAAGACTGTAATCCTAGAACAGCATACAACTCTACCCATTTCATAAATATTCACAACCCTGTCCCCTCTTACTTGGTTTGAAGACTTTTAGCTGATTGGAAAAGAGGTCTCCTGGCTGTCCTGGTTCTATTCGAAGGTCTTGAGGAAGAAGAAAATGGTATACTGTGATGCTGTTTTCTCTTAAGAGTTTTTGAAGAGATATGATTCTGTTTTAAAAAGCAAGGCAGTGGGGAACAAGCCCTTTGTGAGTGGGTTTGTTAGTGTTGTTAGTGGAGATAATGGAGGATTAATAATAGAAGGTGGCTATCTTAGTGCTCATCTCTAGCCTTCCTACGTACTAGTGCTATCAGTGGGATTAAAAGATATTATAAATAATGCCTAAAAGACAAGAAAAGGGTCAAAAAGTTACTTCTGCACTTCAAAACCGACCAGAATTCCATTTCCAAGTCCGGTTGAGCATCCGGTCTTGTACATCGGCTCAAAATCATCCGGTGTGTATATCCGTTCTAAGGAAAGCTGAGTTAACCATCCTTGAATTCGTCCGGTGTTCATTAATGATAATCCGAACCAAATTCATCCGGTGTCACCTGAACTGAAGTCAGCTGTGTGAGAGCAGTGTGGAGGGTGGTCTTGAGTTTGAGGGCGGTATGGAGTGAGGGTGGTATTGAATGTGAAGGACGGTGTCGAGTGTATCTTAAGAGGTCCATGTTCTAACAGATGTTCACGTTACTCCGCCAAGGCATTTGACCCCGTCAATGCTTATGACTCCGCCAGATGTATGATCCCGCCTAAATTTACTACTCCGTCAAAACATTTGACCCCGTCCAGGCTTATTACTCCGTCAAAGCGTGTGACTCCGCCTAATCTCATTACTCCGCCAAGGCATGAGACTCCGTCTATGCTTATTATTATGTTAAAACGTGTGACCCCGTTTAAGCTCATTACTCCGCCAGGGTATGTGACTCCGCCTAAGCTTTACTCCGTCAAGGTACGTGGCTCCGCCTAAGCTTTACTTCGTCAAGGTACGTGACTCCGTCTAAGCTTTACTTCGTCAAGGTACGTGACTCCGCCTAAGTTTCATTCCGCCAAGATACGTGACTCCGCCTAAGTTTTACTCTGTCAAGGCACGTGACTCCGTCTAAGATTTACTCCGCCAATAAAGAACAGTTCGAACGTCATCCAACTAATCAGTAAGCAAGTAACAACGTCTAATAGCCAACAGTTCGGAAAACTATGCCGTCCAGCAACCAGCAAGACGTCACTCAGTCTTGTGGACAATTAGTAAGCTTTCCACTTAGGAAAGCCGTACCCTTTTATTGTTACCTTCTTTTCTTGGACGAACTCAATTCCGGTCTTGAATGTCGGTTCAAAGTCATCTGTCCTACAGCTCATTTGGTAAAGTGTTGATCCGGTGTGCAACATAAAAGATAATCCTATCCACACCGGTTGTCCGGTGTGATGTGGCATTTATTGTTATCCGTTCTTCCCCTTTGGAACCTTGAGGTCGTCCTAGCCTTGGAGGTCAGAACGGATTATAATGTTTCTTCCAATCTCACTCAATTTACTCCTCTACCTTCAATCTTTCACTCGAAAATTGGATCTTATCAAAATAGATCTATGTAATTTCTATAATTATACTCAAAAATGAAATTTTTGGAGTATTATAAACCATTCATAAAGTGTTTTTTTTTATTCATTAATAAACACTTACAAGCATTCCATGCTTCATAAATTACAAATTAGAGCTATTATTTAAAAGCAGGATGTTACATTTCTCCCACCCTAATAAAAATTTCGTCCTCGAAATTTAACGTGCTCCTTAGTGAAACAATCCTGGATATTGTGTCCTCATATCATCTTCACGCTCCCAAGTCAGAGTTACATCAGTTCCTTGTTTCCATGCAACTTTTACCAGTGGTACATTCTTGTTCCTCATACGTTTGCTCGATCTTTCTAGGATCTGTGTAGGTTTTGTGGAGATGGTCAGATTCTCTCTAACTTCAATATCATCAGTAGCAATCACGTGGTTGGGATCTTGTACGTACTTCCTCAGCTGTGATACATGAAATATATTGTGCAGATTTGCCAGGTGAGGGGGAAGTGCAATCTGATATGCCACTGTACCAACCCTCTTTAGGATCTCATATGGTCCAATAAACCTCGAACTCAATTTCTTACTCTTCAAGGCTCGACCAATCCCTTTGTGAGGTGAAACCTTCAAAAATACATGCTCACCGACTTGGAATTCAAGTGGTTTCCTTCTCTTATCATAATACTGCTTCTGTCTGTCTTGAGATGCCTTCATCTTTTCTCTGATCATTTCTATCTGTTCAGTAGTCTGCTGCACAATTTCAGGTCCTAACGCCAAACTTTCACCAGTTTCTAACCAACAAAGTGGCGTTCGACACTTCCTACCATACAATGCTTCGAATGGAGCCATACCAATACTGCTGTGGTAGCTATTATTATACGTGAATTCAATCAATGGAAGAAACTGCTCCCAACTACCACCATATTCAATCACACAAGATCGCAGTAAGTCTTCTAAACTTTGTATGGTACGCTCTGACTGTCCATCTGTTTGGGGATGATAAGCTGAGCTTAATCGAAGCTTTGAACCCAATTCCTGATGCAAGCTTCCCCAGAATCGGGAAGTGAATCTTGGATCTCTATCTAACACAATACTAGATGGTACACCATGTAGTCTTACGATCTCCTTCACATATAACTGTGCCAATTTTTGTAAAGAGTTCTTCATATTCATTGGGAGGAAGTGAGCAGATTTTGTCAATCTGTCTACAATAACCCAGATTGCATCATTCCCTGAACGTGTTCTTGGTAATCCCGACACAAAGTCCATTGAGATATCATCCCATTTCCAGACAGGAATCTCTAATGGTTGTAGTTCACCAGATGGCTTCTGGTGTTCTACCTTGGCTTTTTGACACACCAGGCATGAAGCCACATATTCAACTATCTCTTTCTTCATCCTTGGCCATCAAAAGCTTTTCCTCAGATCTTGATACATCTTAGTTGATCCAGGGTGAATGCTCAACATACTTTTATGCGCTTCTTCTAGAATCGTCTTTCTTAGATCAACATCCTCTGGTACACAAATTCTATTCCTGATTCTCCATATTCCATCTGATCCTTCTTGTAGTCCCATATCTTTTCCATTCGCCTGTAATTCTCTCAACTCTTGTAATGACAAATCTTCTTTCTGTCTTTCGCCTAACAGTTTCAGGAAATCATTGGTTATCTTCAAAGTCCCCAAAGTCATACTTCTTGAAGATTTCATCTCTACACCCAAGTTTATATCTCTGAACTGTTCTATCATCTCCATTTCTTTTATCATCAAAAATGCCATATGAATGGACTTTCGGCTTAGTGCATCTGCCACCACATTTGCTTTTCCTGAATGGTACTTCAAATCAAAATCATAATCTTTAAAAAACTCCATCCACCTTCGCTGCCTCATGTTTAATTCCTTTTGATCGAACAAATACTTCAAGCTCTTGTGATCACTGAACACTTCAAACCTGACTCCATACAAATGGTGTCTCCAGATCTTTAGGGCAAATACCACTGTTGCCAATTCTAAATCATGCGTTAGATAGTTCATCTCATGTGGTCTCAATTGTCTAGATGCATAAGCTACCACCTTTCTTTGCTGCATCAAAACACATCCTAAGCCCATTTTGGAAGCATCACAATAAACCACAAAATCTTCTTGTGGATTAGGTAAGATTAAGACTGGAGCAGATGTAAGCTTCAACTTCAGTTCTTGGAAACTTTTCTCACATTCTGGCGTCCAAGAAAAAGGTTGATTCTTTCGGGTTAGCCGAGTCATTGGTAGGGCAATTTGAGAAAACCCTTCAATGAATCTCCGATAATAACCAGCTAATCCCATGAAACTTCGTATCTCAGTGACTGAAGTAGGTCTCTCCCAGTTTACCACAGCTTCTATTTTAGAAGGATCCACAGATACTCCTTCGTTTGAGATTACATGACCTAGGAATTTTACCTCTTTCAACCAGAATTCACATTTTGATAACTTTGCATACAACTGCTTCTCCTTCAAAATCTGCAATACCACTCGGAGATGCTTTTCATGTTCCTCTACAGTTTTTGAATAGATCAGAATATCATCAATGAAAATGATGACAAATTGATCTAAGTAGGGATGAAATACTCGATTCATGTAATCCATGAATACGGCTGGGGCATTGGTCACTCCGAAGGGCATCACAAGGTACTCGTAATGACCATATCGTGTTCTAAAGGCTGTCTTTGGAATATCCTCAGACTTGACACGAATCTGATGATACCCCGATCGTAGATCAATCTTGGAAAATACTGCAGCGCCTCTCAATTGATCTATCAGATCATCAATTCTGGGCAGAGGATATCTATTCTTCACCGTCAATTTGTTCAGTTGACGATAATCTACACATAACCTCATGCTTCCATCTTTCTTCTTGACGAGTAACACTGGCGCTCCCCATGGTGACACACTCGGTCTGATGAAATGCTTCTCCAGTAACTCTTCAATTTGTTTCTTCAGTTCAGCCAGTTCAATTGGTGCCATACGGTACGGAGCTTTAGACACTGGTTCTGCTCCTGGAATTAAATCAATGGAGAATTCTACCTCACGTTCTGGAGGTACACTTGAGACATCCTCAGGAAATACCTCAGGAAATTCAGAAACAACTGGTATCTCGATTACTTTAGGTTCACCATCTTCTTTGTAAAGAGTGAATAAAGCAAACAATTGACTTTCACCTTGTAGTACATAGGTCCTGAGGTTGTCAGAATTTAGATTTTCTGATGGAAATATCACGGTCTTGTTGTGACAATCCACCAAGACTCGATTTGTCGATAACCAGTCCATCCCCAGAATCACGTCCAGATCCTTCAAAGGTAAACAAACAAGATCGACAAGAAAACGTCTACCTTCTATGAGTATAGAACATTCGTTACACATCTTAGCAGTTCTAAGTTGTGTACCGGTGGGAGTAGAAACAATCAGATCATATGTCATAGGCTTCACAGGTAATCGAAGGCGTCTAACACACTCATCAGAAATGAAAGAATGCGTAGCACCAGAATCAAATAACACAGATAGGACTGTACCATTAATGTCACACTTACTTTGTACGAGGTCATCAGCTTGATCTGCCTCTGAACCGCTGATGGCATAGACTCTCCCAGCTGTTTGTTGCAACCTCTGATCTGTGGATTCCTTGTTCTGTCTTGGAGGTTGGGCAGTACGTGTGTCTTCTCCTCGGCCTCTCTGATAACTAGAGCCTCTTGGTTCACTCATAGTGTTCCTGTTGTTGTTTTGATTATTCTGCGGACAATTTGGACTGATGTGTCCTTTTTGGTTACATCGGAAGCAAGTGACTTCTTCAAGACGTCTGTTACAATCACGTACATGATGATTACCTCCACACTTAAGACACCTCATGTTATTGCGTCTATCAAAAGATGACGATGATGATGATCCGCCTCTGGAGCGATTTGGATAGAACGATCCTCTTCTTTTGAAATCAACTGACTGAGGTTTCAGTTGTCTATTGGCTTTTTCATGTGCCAGTCTGGCCTGGTGATTTTCTTCAAAAATTCTAAATTTGTTGATCAGAATAGGAAAACTCCAAATTTCTTGGTACCCAATCGCCTCTTTGATTTCCAGATTCAGTTCGTTCTCAAATTTAACACATTTCGATTCTTCGGCACCAGCCTGTTGAAAAGGAGGGTAAAAGAGAGATAGTTCTTCAAACTTTGCAGCATATTCTCCAACGGACATCGAGCCTTGTTTCAGCTCCATAAATTCCAGCTCTTTGCGGTTTTTCACACTTGCCGAAAAATATTTCTCTAGGAAACAGTCCTTGAAGTTGACCCAGTTCAAAGGTCTGTCAGTTTCAATCATACGAGTTCTGGCATGTATCCACCAGTTTTCTGCTTCCTCGACCATCATATAAGTGGCACACTCCACCCTTTCAAATTCTGTGCAGGGCAAGGCTCGGAAAATGTGCTCCATTTCCTTAACCCATAAGTATGCTGCCTCTGGATTGTAGCCTCCCTTGAATTGCGAAGGCTTTCTCTTCAAGAAGCGGTCTAACCCATGGAGTTCTCCAGTGCTCCTTGGTTGGTTTTGTCGTTCTATGGCTTCAGCTAAGCGGTTGAAAGCTGCTGCCATATCGTGGTTATTGTTGTTGTTGTTTCTTGCCATCCTATATTCGTAGTTTGGTTTATACCAATTCTAAGGGATAATATATCATATATAAATACTATATAATTATCATTATTCTACAGTCTATCAGTTAAGCAATCAATCATATAACACATTTATCATACTATCAAGGGGAAATCAAACAAATCTTTTCACAATTAATCAGTCAGGCACAAATCATATAGTACACATTTAGCATGTTATCAAGTAAGAAATCAAACATTTCACATATTATGTCGAGAAATAGCTCATGTCATAACAATTGGTCCTGAATTTTTTGAAAATGCTCTGATACCAACATGTAACGTCCTGTGTAATTTTCCGAATAAATTTTTCGCATTTTCGAAAGATCATTTTAAAATTATAAATTTAATTCAGAGTTTATATATAACAATTAATAACAGCGGAAAAATTATCAAACATACTAGTCGTGAATAATTAAATCCAAGAAAATATTTAAGTAGCGGAAACGATTGTGAAGATAATAGTACATGACATATTATATTTATTACAACCCATAAATTCAAGTTCAGGTAATAAAGCAAATAGACATCCATCATGGCATTACTCTGCATTCTGCGTATCATTCACTGTAAAAATTAATGTAAGAGTGAGACAGAATATAGAATAAATATAAAATAGATAAAATTGTACAAACACAATCAACAATTCATAATGATATGATGAGTATGCCAAACAAGTCCATTAATAGATATATAATTAGTCAAATGATGTCATGCTGGATCCATTTGGTCTTGGTGGGAATACTGCAGTAAAAGTCTCATAGAGACACAAATAGGGCTTTAGCATATACCATGAATCCCTATACTTCATGGCGCTTAAGTACCGAAGTACACAATATCAAAGTAGGACTTCTACATAAACCATGAATCCCTACACTCCATGGCACACAACATAATAGGGATTAACTCATCATAGAGTAACCCCCCACCAGGGTAGGCAATCATGGAACCCCTAAATTCCATGGTGCGTCCGAATGCTTATGATGCATGAATGCCTTTAATTCTCTTTATCATTTAACATACCATGATATTCACATTTCCAAAACCTCTTGGATAATACAAGTCCTCAAGGGACACAATAGACATAATAATTCATAAAATCATGGATTTACTGTTTCAACCACACTTGTCAATAACCACAAGGCATTCGTGTATATATAAATTAATTATGTCATTCGTAATTATTCACCATCATAATATACTAATTGTGTGATACTCAACAGCATTTATAATAATTCATAATCACTCAAGAATTCAATAATAAATCATTACTCATAGAGAGAACATCATTTTTATCCATAATAACCATCATAAGTAAATTTCAGCACTTCCAAACAGCGACATACATTAGTAAAACAGTCATAACATGAGCAAAACAACTCCTTTTTAGGTGATTCCACTTTCTGTAGTTTAATAACATAATTGTCTACAACTTTCATGAAGAACACAGTTTCAAATTCTGAACAGAAATACTACTTATTCACAAAATATCATACTGCCTCAAGATAAGTTTTCCAAAATGTACACAGATTAGTATTTAAAACATATCTGGAGTTACAAACGTGATTTTGACATGAAACCAGTTCTAAATTAATCTTAATCCAAATATCTACAATTTTCATGAAGATCATAATTTCAAATTCTAAGCAGAAATACCATTTATTCACAAAATACAACACTGCCTCCAGGTGAGTTTTCAAAACGTACATGTATTAGTATTTTCAACATTTTTAGAGCTACACAAATGATTTTAACATGAAACCAGTTCTAAAATACTCTTAACATAGTTATCTACAACTTTCATGAAGACACCAACAACTAATTCATACCACAAAATTCCCAGTATTGAAAACAAGATTCGGATTTTCCAAAATTCTAAAATTTTAGAATTTCAGCTTGCACATATATCAGTATTTTGAGCATAACTTGAGCTACAAAAATTATTTTGATGTGAAACCACTTTCTAAAAATCCACAACTTAATTATCTACAACGTTCATGAAGACATCCAAGGCTGATTATGTACGTACAGTTCCCAGTAAATCAATATATACACAAAACAAAGGATAAATCTTCCATACGAACA
Organism: Clitoria ternatea; assembly: GCA_037962975.1. Taxonomy (NCBI): domain Eukaryota; kingdom Viridiplantae; phylum Streptophyta; class Magnoliopsida; order Fabales; family Fabaceae; genus Clitoria; species Clitoria ternatea. Next base: position 10,372,293 of record CM075675.1, read on the forward strand.
TGCTGTAGAATTTAGGCTATAACTTTTGCTATACATATCCAAATCAGTTGAATCAGGTATCAAAATTCACATAGCAAAAAGATCTACAACTTTCATGAAGAAGTCAGAGTCAAATTCATACATTTTCAGCTTCAAAATTAAGCAACAAGATACGAATTAAAGACTGTAATCCTAGAACAGCATACAACTCTACCCATTTCATAAATATTCACAACCCTGTCCCCTCTTACTTGGTTTGAAGACTTTTAGCTGATTGGAAAAGAGGTCTCCTGGCTGTCCTGGTTCTATTCGAAGGTCTTGAGGAAGAAAAAAATGGTATACTGTGATGCTGTTTTCTCTTAAGAGTTTTTGAAGAGATATGATTCTGTTTTAAAAAGCAAGGCAGTGGGGAACAAGCCCTTTGTGAGTGGGTTTGTTAGTGCTGTTAGTGGAGATAATGGAGGATTAATAATAGAAGGTGGCTATCTTAGTGCTCATCTCTAGCCGTCCTACGTACTAGTGCTATCAGTGGGATTAAAAGATATTATAAATAATGCCTAAAAGACAAGAAAAGGGTCAAAAAGTTACTTCTGCACTTCAAAACCGACCAGAATTCCATTTCCAAGTCCGGTTGAGCATCCGGTCTTGTACATCGGCTCAAAATCATCCGGTGTGTATATCCGTTCTAAGGAAAGCTGAGTTAACCATCCTTGAATTCGTCCGGTGTTCATTAATGATAATCCGAACCAAATTCATCCGGTGTCACCTGAACTGAAGTCAGCTGTGTGAGAGCACTGTGGAGGGTGGTCTTGAGTGTGAGGGCGGTATGGAGTGAGGGCGGTATTGAATGTGAAGGACGGTGTCGAGTGTATCTTAAGAGGTCCATGTTCTAACAGATGTTCACGTTACTCCGCCAAGGCATTTGACCCCGTCAATGCTTATGACTCCGCCAGACGTATGATCCCGCCTAAATTTACTACTCCGTCAAAACATTTGACCCCGTCCAGGCTTATTACTCCGTCAAAGCGTGTGACTCCGCCTAATCTCATTACTCCGCCAAGGCATGAGACTCCGTCTATGCTTATTATTATGTTAAAACGTGTGACCCCGTTTAAGCTCATTACTCCGCCAGGGTATGTGACTCCGCCTAAGCTTTACTCCGTCAAGGTACGTGGCTCCGCCTAAGCTTTACTTCGTCAAGGTACGTGACTCCGCCTAAGCTTTACTTCGTCAAGGTACGTGACTCCGCCTAAGTTTCATTCCGCCAAGATACGTGACTCTGCCTAAGTTTTACTCTGTCAAGGCACGTGACTCCGTCTAAGATTTACTCCGCCAATAAAGAACAGTTCGAACGTCATCCAACTAATCAGTAAGCAAGTAACAACGTCTAATAGCCAACAGTTCGGAAAACTATGCCGTCCAGCAACCAGCAAGACGTCACTCAGTCTTGTGGACAATTAGTAAGTTTTCCACTTAGGAAAGCCGTACCCTTTTATTGTTACCTTCTTTTCTTGGACGAACTCAATTCCGGTCTTGAATGTCGGTTCAAAGTCATCCGTCCTACAGCTCATTTGGTAAAGTGTTGATCCGGTGTGCAACATAAAAGATAATCCTATCCACACCGGTTGTCCGGTGTGATGTGGCATTTATTGTTATCCGTTCTTCCCCTTTGGAACCTTGAGGTCGTCCTAGCCTTGGAGGTCAGAACGGATTATAATGTTTCTTCCAATCTCACTCAATTTACTCCTCTACCTTCAATCTTTCACTCGGAAATTGGATCTTATCAAAATAGATCTATGTAATTTCTATAATTATACTCAAAAATGAAATTTTTGGAGTATTATAAACCATTCATAAAGTGTTTTTTTTTATTCATTAATAAACACTTACAAACATTCCATGCTTCATAAATTACAAATTGGAGCTATTATTTAAAAGCAGGATGTTACAGTTTGGTCCCACTAGTTTTTCAGACGTTGTAGATCATTTTTATTATTTTATTTATTCTTATTCTAGAAAATATATCGGTTATATCTTGGCTAAAATAATGCTTCGTTTAAAGAGTAAGTAGTATGTTCCTTATTTCATTATTCATAATTAAAACAATAATAATATTAGTAACAATAATAATAATAATAATAATAATAATAATAATAATAATAATAATAATAATCATATTCATAATTATAATTATAATTATAATCATAATCATAATAATAGCATCAGTGATATAAATGGTGACCCTTCATCATTATTTCCTCGTTTATCTCATCTTTCAAGACTTCCTTACTGGAATCCACATAGACACCCATGGTTCTTAATATTTTCACAATTCAATACTGATCATATCCATTTAATCATCATGGTTAATAATAATCAACATAGCCAATTAATCATATAATATCAATAAAAATATATATAAAACAAATATATAAACATTAAAGCATCTTAATTTAACAACAATTCCCGAACCTGTCCTTGGAAAGGTAAGGACCAGAAGTACCTTAGCCTTTCCAGACACTCGGTTCCCCCCCAGAATACTAGAGAATATACCCCCCTGACCTTGATGGAGAATCTTAGATTAGTTGAAGACGTTCTCTACTGTCCTTGCTTCAGCTCACAATGACTTGATGGAGAAAAGGAAAATGAGAGAGAGATTTTTACTAATTTTAGCTATTCTGAGAATTCAGACTTGGAAACAGGATGTGGTATCGATTTAATAATGCAAAAGACAAGTGAGGGACAAACTTTTCATAGTGGAATGTTAGGTGCGTTAATTGTGATAATAATGGAGGTTTTAGATAAGAAAATGAGCTGTATTGTTGTCTATTTCCGCCGCCTACGTACAGGAGCTTGTATGATTAAAGTATATATATTATAATATGTACAAACGACATGATTGGAGTAAAATGTTTAAGCCTGATAATGGAACGGCCCGCCTGGCCACTATGAATGAATATTACGTCAACAGAGAAAGTAGTTCTTTCCGTTGTGCCCTTAACATGAAGCTAGAGCAGCGATACGAACGCTTTTGAGTGCATTAAGTCGGTCAGATACTAGCTGGTATGAAGCAGGTCAATTGTGTAGGATCGAGCCCGGGCCTTGGAAGTCATCCATTCTCCCAGTCCTTATGGTTTGGTTTCTTTTTGATCGGAGTTTACAAATCCATATCATATGGATTTCGAGCTTCCTAGTCTGGGTTTGTTTGAAACATGAGAGCATGAGCGAGCTCAGTCTTTCACTATTAGTTCTGACACTGGTTCGGCATTTTGGGCATATCTCTTTCCGAGAATTCATTAAAGCCTTTTTCGTTCAGAATTGCTTCACTCGGAGGGGATTTGCTCGGAAATATTTTTGCTTGAAACACTCGGACATAGCCTTTCCTTCCTCGGAATGAATCACTCGGAAACATCTCACCTAGAATCATTCAGAAATATCTCACTCGGATATATATCTGTCTGAAAAGTGTTCTTTCAAAGTCAGAGCCACTTTTCATTCCAAATTGATTCACTCAGGAATTATCCACTCGGATATATCTCTGATTGTATTTCTTCACTCGAAAATACTTCTCTCGGAAGTGCATCACTTAGAAATCATATAACCGAAAGGTCATTCGGAGTTGTGTCACTCAGAAATCTTACAATTGAGAGATCATTCAGAGCTGTATTACTCAGAAATCTTACAACTGAGAGATCATTCGAAGTTGAAGTTCAATCATTTCTCGGAAATTGTTCCACTTGGGAATATCACTCGGAGTCGAAGAAAATTTCGAGGACAGACCCGAGCACAAACTCTCGGCAATTTTTAGACACCCGAGTATGAATAGAATGAAGGGGTTCATTACTCGGATATTTACTTTCCCCGGAAACTTTTCACTCCGAAACGTATTCATTCGAAGTCAACGTCTTTCACTGTTCTAGAAGTACTTCCCCTGAAAATGACTCACTCGGTAGTCTCAATCGGTGCCATATCACGCGGAAATCAGAAATCTCACTTGGTGTTATCCCACTTGGAAATGTCTCACTCGGTGAAATCCCACACGGCAGTGTCGCACTCGGAGACACCCCATTTGGGAAAGTTACACTCAACTCAGAGATAACCCACTCGGGAATTCACTTCTCAGAAATATCTCGGTCCGAGAAGTACTCATTCAAAATCAAAGTTTTCTTCGTTCGGAAGTACTTCTTTTGGAAACGTTTCACTCAGAGACGTTTCATTCGGAAATGAGTCATTTGAAGACGTTTGACTCGGAAACGTTTCATTCGGAGACGTTTCACTCGGAAACTAGTCACTCGGAGACGAGTCACTCAAACCTTTCACCCAGAAGTGGTTCTCTCGAACACGCTTCACTCAAAATGTCTCCGAGGCCCGGACTCCACTCGGAAGTTCTCTCGATCGTAACTCACTCGAAAACATAACCTTCACTCAGACTTTCTCTCGGTCATACCTCACTCGGAAACATAACCTTCACTCGGAATTTCTCTTGGTGATACGGAACAGATCCCTTTCTTCACTCGGACAGTCTTATCTAAGACATGATTCACTCGGAAAATGGATAATATCATTTATTGTCTAGATAAATTCCATGATTATACATGAGAATAAAATTTTTGGGATATTACAGACTACTCGTAGGGTATTTTATTTACTTATTATCACTTACAGAACTTCCATACTTCAAAATTTATAAGATTAAAACTGCTACTAAAAATAGGGATGTTACATGGTATGCAATAAAATTGTGTATATCTTTGTTCATGCTTTGGAATCTATTACTTTCTATAAAATACTTGCTCTAAATCTCTCTTATTCAAATAAATGAGTTTATATGTTTTTGATGATGCCAAAGGGGGAGAGAATAGTGGAAGGATAAGTAATATCAATTGCATGATTAAAACAGTTGGCATAAGTTACAAGAAAAAGGGGAGAATAACACTTAAACAAAGTTGACATAATGAACTTAACTAATATCCATTACATCACAAAGGGGGAGAATACATGTAAATATTGATTGTCATTATTCTGTGAAACTAACACCCCAAGAGATGAACATTGGTTGTCATCATCAAAAAGGGGGAGAATGTGTTTGAATGTTTAAACAGGTTTTGATAATGACAAACATGAAGACTAAGGTAAAAACTCCTACAAGAAGAATGGATATTAACATAAAGTCAACATGAACTTGCAACACATGAGTGCAAGCAATATACAACATCAATTGTCATCATCAAAAAGGGGGAGAATGAAATTGCATATGCAAATATGCAAAGAAGTTTTGCTAATAACAAAGCATTCATGATGAAGATGGAATGACTCAAGCACAAAGGCCAAGAACAAGTACTCGGTGGAACAATTAAGAATGAATATGCTTGATGAAGAGCAAGCACTTGGTGAAACAACACAAAGGGATGGCTCAAGAATAAAAGGACAATAACAAAGAAAAAGAGATCAAGATGCTTCATAAAGAGTTAAAGAGCTTGATGAACAACTAAGAAAGATTATGATTGATAATGACAAATGCACAAGAACGAGAAGAACATGCTCTCAAGAGATCAAAGATTCAAGAAAGTAATGCATTAAGATCAATGAAAGGAACCATGACTCAAAATACTTCAAGAAAACATCAAAAAGCATGGAAAAATACCAAACAACATTGCTTGAATCGATTCATACATGTATGAATTGATTCAAAGGACTGGAAGTCCCAAAAACCCAAAACAGAATGGCTTGAATCGATTCACTAAAGCTTGAATCGATTCACATGTTACTGGAAGCCCAAAATGCCAAGTCAGAATGCCTTGAATCGATTCAAGTAGTGGGAAACACCATTAAAAAGACATTTTTAGTGGGAAACAGAAACCTATATTCTATGGCATGCGTAGGGAACAACCTGGAGCTCATTTGCAACGGCTAAAAGCTTTAAAATGGCTATAAATAGAGCATGAATTCAAGCAAGAGAGAAGAGACCAAGGCATAAGACAAGACATTAACATCCTTCATCTAGAAGTCTTTTAAGTCTTTCTCTTGTATATTCTCTGCAACTCTAGTTTCTAAACTTGCATACACTTAAGAGTTGTTAGATTGAGCTTTTCAAATTGCATATCCTCTCTAGTTGAGAGTCATTAGATAGAGTGAGCTTTCATTTGTTTATCTACTCTATTGAAAAAGTATATTGACTGTAAACCAAACACCAAAACACCAAGGTTTTTCACTCTAGGTTGGGTGGTCACAAAGGTTGGGGATCAATCTTTGGGTATTTAGAGTTTGAGAGATTGGATGGGGTGCCCTTGTGCTAGTGAGGATTGAGTTCTTGAGTGTGGGACACTAGGAAGCTGTAATTGCTTATAGCTTGTATCTCTAAACTTCAATAGTGGAATCCTTCAAGTCGGTTGCTTGAAGGCGATATGTACACCGGGTTGGTGGAACTCGTTAAATTGGTTTGCATTTCTCTCTACCTTGAACTCTTTATACAACTACGCATATAAACTGTTTGCCGAAATGCCTAAGCTGAATGTTTGAATTTAAGTTGTTGTTCAAGTAGAAACTTAACTCTGCATGCTAAGTGTTTGATAATTTACTTGAATCAATATTTGGTGAAGTTCTTAAAAACTGGAATTTACTATAACTTGCCAAGTATCTAGAACATTGTTTCCTATCAACTCTTGGGTTATACTTACTTGATTCCTATCATTTATCTTATGCTCACAAGTTGTTCGATAAATTGAACGAGCTGAATCTTCATAGGAAACATCATATTATTGCTTAAATAAATCTATGCACACCAATTGTTTGATGAATTGCCTAAACCAATAACTTGCCTTGTTTATCACACAAAAGGCTGAATATTGTCACTACACATCAAGTGTTTCATAGTGTGATATATGCATAAAAGTTATTGTATCTTCATCATTGCTTCATTTGTATATTACTAATCGTTTCAAAGGGGATTCCGTGTGAAAATTTGAAACATTCAATTCACCCCTCTCTTGAGTGTTGAGGCCTTGGATAACATATGACAGGCTAATAGGCTAGGTTCAGGCCTTGAAAATTTGGTGTAGGCCAGGCTCAGGCCTTTCAAAGCCTGACCTGGCCTGACCCATTTTTATCCCTACGCATTGCCCAAAAACTTTTCAATAAGAAAGAATCTTTAATAAAAAAATTATATAAACTCACGCATAATTAGTAGTTAATATAAAAATTAAGTGCCTATTTAACGCAACGAACTTAATGAAGAACTTATTAATTTTTTAAAAAAATTTATTTAAGGAAGCTTATGTATTTTTAAAAGCTATAACCCCTTATTAATTGGTTTGTTAACATTTTCACTCTTTTTCTATGCCAATTTTTCTATCTCTCACATAATTAAAATGCTATATATCTTTTAAAATCATTTAACACAATTTAAACTAGTTTTACTAAATAGTTTTATATTAATAAGCTTTTAAAAAAAATTATAAATTACTCAATAAGACACAAATTATAAATTATAAGTTAGAATATCGTTTAAGTATTAAGTGGAAATTCCTTAAAACATAATTTTAGAGTTTCAAACTTTTCTTTCACGTTAGTTGTTGTACTAAATTACACAAAGACCTTAAAATCCCCATTAGACGGAAATAGATAATACCAAATTCCTATTGGAGACATAATATATAAGAATCAGATACTTAATATTCATAGAAGATAGAACATATTTGATAATATATATATATATATATAATATGAATACATAATAAATATATTAAAAGTATAAATATGTTAAAAAATTATTAAGTTAATATTAATATAGGGTAAAATATACACATGGTCCCCCACGTTTGATAAAAGTCACAATATGGTCCTATAAGTTTATTTAGTAACAGTCTGGTCCCTAACGTTGTTAACTTGTGTCAACGTTTTCCTTTTCTGTAACGCCGTTAGTATGCAAGACAGAGCAGGCCTACATGTCACCAACGTGTTGCATACGTGTCATCAACGTGGAGAGACGGTGTAGGAAGAGGGGAAAGTAAGGAGACTGCTGGAATTCCCTCTCTCTCCAAAGGTGTTTCAAAACTTGTAGTCGAAGGAAGTTGTGGAGACCGGAGGAACGATTGTGGCTGTCGGAGGTATCAGAAGACATTACGTCATCGGCGATTAGCATTTCAAGTCGTGTGGACTGTCTCCATCACAAGAGAAGGTACGCGTCTAAACAAAAGTTCTTCGTTGGGTTTATATGCATGACTGGACTGTGTAGTGTGTACTGTGTAATGATAGGTTTAATAATTTGCCCATTGTAATTTGCATTTGTGTTTTTTGAACTAGGGCATGGATTTGTTTCAAGTAGAGTTTATTCATGGGGGTAACTTTGTTAGGCATGGTTTTAAGTGTAAATACGAGGGTGGGAAGAGTTCTATTTGGGACATTGATGCTGATAGGTGGAGCTATTTTGAAGCATTAGGACTCGTTAAGGAGATGGGGTATATTGATGTTAGTGGTTTGTGGTATAAAGCCCCTGCGGAAGGGTGTGAACATGGTTTAAAGGAACTGAAAGATGATTATGGGGCTATGGAGATATGTAAATTGTCAAAGCAAATGGGGATGGTAGAGATATACGTAGTGCATGCCATTTCAGAGGCAGTGGTTGTTGAGGGTATAGGTTATGAGGGTGCTAGTTATGATGAACAAGTGCAGGGTGGAAATCAAGTGCAGGATGATAATCATGTGCATGGTGATGATCTAGTTCAGGACATTGAGGATCAGGTCCAAGGGGGAGTTGAAGAGGGTGCTGGTGATAATGTGCAGGTACAGGAGGGAGTTGAGGAGGGTGCTGGGGATAATGTGCAGGAAGGAGTTGAGGAGGGTGCTGGGGATAATATGCAGGAAGGAGTTGAGGAGGGTACTGGGGATAATGTGCAGGTGCAGGAAGGAGTTGTGGAGGGTGCCAGTGATGATATTCAAATGCAAGGGGGAGTTGAAAGTGAGGATGACAGTGTGTTAGATATTACATTTGAGGATAGTGCTGAGGAAAGAGATGATGTTGATCTCTTTGGTAATGTGAATAAAGGTTTGGATAATGCTGATGATGGAAGGGGTAAGGCTAAAGGGAAAAGGAAAAGGGCTAATGTTAAAGGGAAAAAGAAGAGGAGAGCAAGGAAGTCGCAAGTGCATGGGCAGGTTGATAAAGCTCAATCAGATGGAATTGATAAAGAGAAGAGTTCTGCACCTAATGTAACTTCTATGCAGGGTGGGGGTGGCTTGTCTGATTCAGAGTATATATCAGAAGAGTTGCATAGCGGATGTGAAGGTGATGAGGGTGGTCAGTCATTCTGTTCAATGTTTCCCTCTTTTAAAATGCCTGCAAGTATGAATAACTACAAGTGGGAGGTAGGGTTGTTATTTTCAAATAAGGAAGAGTTTAAAAATGCCATTGTTACTTATTCTGTTCATGATGGCAGAGATTTGAAGTTTATTAAGAATGATAAGTTAAGAGTGAGGGTGCGATGCAAGAGTGAGTGTTGTTGGATGGCTTATGCTGCTAAACTACCTCATGAAGACACATGGCAATTGAGGAAGGTATTGGATGAACATTCATGTTGTAAGGAGTTTAGGGTGCAAATGTTGAGTACAAAGTGGTTGAGCCAGAATATAGAGAATTGTGTGAGAGAAAATCCAAATATTAAATTAGGTGACATTATGAATAGGGCTTGTAGAAAGTGGAATGCTGGTGTAAGCAAGCAGAAGGCTTCAAGAGCAAGAAAGGTGGCTAAAAATGTTGTTGAAGGTTCATTCAAGGAGCAATATAGGCGACTATATGACTGGTGCCACGAGGTGTTAAGGACAAACCCAGGTTCAACTGTTCAATTAAAAGTTGATGCATATCAAGGTCGAGTTGATGACATAGAGGTCTCAAATGCAGTAACCTTTCAGAGGTTATACATGTGCCTTAAGGCTTGTAAGGACTCATTCCAGTTGTGCAGGCCCATTCTTCATTTGGATGGTTGTTTCTTGAAGGGGACTTATGGGGGACAATTGTTGGCAGTAATAGGACGTGATCCCAATGATCAGATGCTTCCAGTAGCCATTGCAGTTGTTGAGAGTGAAAATAAAGAGTCCTGGACATGGTTTCTGGATCTCCTTATTGCTGACCTTGGTGGGCAAAGAGCATGTCAGTCTATCACATTTGTTTCAGACCAACAAAAGGTGCATATGACTGTAACATTTTTTGCTTTTTGCATAACCTGTCCATTCAAACCTCCTTATTACTGACTTGCTAATTTTTGCAGGGATTGTTACCAGCAATTGAGGAGCTCATCCCAAGAGTAGATCATAGATTTTGTATGCGCCACCTGTATAGTAATTTTAGGAAGAAGTTCCCTGGCAAACAATTAAAGGAGATGATATGGAGAGCTGCAACTGCAACACACAGTAACCAATGGGAGAGGCAGATGAGGGAGATTCGAGAAGTCAACGAGGAAGCATACAAACACTTAATGAAGCTACCTCCACGATTTTGGAGCCGTTCGAGATTTTCCTTCAATAGCAAGTGTGACACACTTACCAATAATATGTCTGAGACATTTAATGCAGCCATTGTTGCAACCAGAGAGAAACCCATCATCACTATGTTGAATGACATAAAGACATACTTCATGGAGAGATGGGCCAGTAACAGAACAAAAGTGTTGTCATGGGAGGGGGATATTCTGCCTAAAGTCATGAAAAGGTTACAAAAAGAGAAAACGTACACAAACAACTGGATGGCAAGGTTAGTACCATGTTTAGTAAGTCTCAATTAGGTCCCCTTTGTTTTCAATAAGTTTCTAAGTAGTCCCACATGTTCTTTAATCTGGTCCCTATGTGTTTTTTTTTGTTTACAGGTGGTCAGGGGAGGATATTTATGAGGTTAGGCACACCAGCAGGGCAACTGAGCAGTTGGTTGTGAATCTCAGAACAAAGGAGTGCTCTTGCAGGAGGTGGCAACTGACTGGCATACCTTGTTGTCATGCCATTGCTGGAATGAATGTGGGCAATAACAGGCCTGAAACCTATATACCTCCATATTTCAGAAGAGATCTATATGCCCAGGTTTATACCTCAGTCATATACCCTTGCAATGGTCAAGACTTGTGGGAGAAGACCCCATATCCTGATGTCATCCCTCCATCAATCAGAACAATGCCAGGAAGGCCAAAGAAAGCAAGAAGAAAGGGTGCTGAGGAGATAATGAAGAATTCTTCCCAGTTGACAAAGAAGGGACTGGCTCAGAAATGTAGCAATTGTGGTCAGTTTGGCCACAACAAGAAGACATGCAAGTCTCCAAGGCCACCAACTGCTGCACCCCAGAATATACCTGAGTCCACAACTCCTGCAGGCCCAACCCAGTCTCAACCCACAACAGGCCCATCTCAATCTCAGACCACCACTCCTGCCCAGACTCAGAACAGCACCACGGGCCCATCCAATGGTCATAACCTAGCAAACCTCAAAAGGAATAGGATATTTCATGCACCTTTTAAACCACCAAGACAATGTGAGACTCAACAGTTAGCAGAGGCACCATTATCCAAAAGGGCCAAGATCACAACTGCATCGTGTACTGGTGGTGTCATTTCTGGACCAGGTCGTTTCACAAGGTCACAGGCCAGGAGCTCACGGGGAATTACAACCAGGTCGCAAGCAAGGGCTGTGACAGCACCACCCATCCAAGCTGCCATTAGACCGAAGCTTGTGGTCAGGAGAAAAAATTAGACAACAGAACTTGTATTTAGGAGGCTTTTGTTGGTTGTAATTGATGTTTTTATTTGGTTGTAATTCACAACGATGGATTACTTGACAATTGCTGTTTTTGGTTCTGATTTACATTTGTAATTGACAATGTTGGGTTGCTTGACAATGTTGGGATGCTTCACATTTGTTGTTTTTGGTTCTGATTTACATTTTTTGAACTTCATTTTGCTTCACAATGTTGGAACTGATTCACATTTGCATAGGTATCATATATTGACTTCTTATTTGCTATTTTTATTCATGCTAATTGTAATGAAAAGGTTTCCCTTTATTGGCATATTTGCACAACAAATACACCAGTAAAATCAAATTTGCACAATAAATAACCACCAAAGTTACTTTCATTAATTTAAGCAAAGGCAGATACATTTGTAGTACAACCTCAACCCCATCAACACACCAACTACTCAGTACAATTCTCTGTCCTTTTTACCCCCAACCATGAAAAAAACCATAAATACAAACCAACAATTCACAGCAAAGCTAACACCTAGGATCACAAGCAGTAATTTATTTATCTTATTTAGCTTCTTCAATGCTCCTTGCATGGACACTAGTTTCCTCCTCAATCTTAGTATCAACAACTCTTTGTCAACCATAGCCACATCTCCCAATTCTTTCCATTCAAAAAAACCGCAACCTTCACCATCCTGCAAATCAAATGTATAATTAACCAAAACCCTAAACCATAAAAAACAACCTCATTTTCTAACACTTTTTTTTGTTTATACCTTGTATTTTTTGCAGCCCCAAAAACGTCTACCAAAATTCTCACTTGTCTTTGCAGTGCATAACACAGCTTCCTCGAGACATCCACAAATTGGAACTTCAACCCCACTCACTGTCCTTCGATTGATCCAACTTGTCCCACTCCTCGAGAATGAACCTTGGGAATCCATACCAAAAGAGATGGACAAGCAAAAAAAATGCCACTTGCAGGTTCAGATGGAGGACGAAGATGCACAACGAAGCCTCAGAAGTAGATGGAGAAGATGATAATGAACCGCATGAAGAACATGATGGAGATACAAATGGAGAAGAAGATCAACTTTAATCCAAATGCCCTAGTTTCCTTTCTCTTAAAAAGAAACCCTCCAACGGATCTATTGCAAAAAAAAATGCCATGTCACCCTTCAACTCATGCCAGGTCAATGACTAACCACACGCATACTAACGGCGTTACAGAAAAGGAAAACGTTGACACAAGTTAACAACGTTAGGGACCAGACTGTTACTAAATAAACTTATAGGACCATATTGTGACTTGTATCAAACGTGGGGGACCATGTGTATATTTTACCCATTAATATATGGTTAAAAGATGACAGTTTGTTTGTTGGTAAATGTTTTGATGACGGTTTAACTTTCATAAATAGGCATGGAAAAAATGCGTCCCCTGTTAACCGTACCGCCCAAAAACTTTTCAATAATAAAGAATCTTTAATAAAAAAAATTAAATAAACTCATGCATGATTAGTAGTTAATATTAAAATCAAGGGTCTATTTAATGCAACGAACTTATAGTTTTATTAGGAGTTTATACCTTTACAACAATTATTAGAGTTGTTTAGGTGAACACAAAAAATGAAGAACAAATAATTTTTTTTAAAAGTTATTTGAGAAAGCTTAGGTATTTTCAAAACTTTATAACCCCGTATTAATTAGTTTATTATTATTTTTACTCTTTTTATCTTTCACATAATTAAAATATTATATGTTATTTAAAATCATTTCACATAATTTAAACTAGTTTGACTAAACAACGACTCAATAAATCACAAGTTATAAATTATAAGTGAGAATTTGGTTTCTTAAAACATAATTTTCTGTTATGAAATTTTTCTTTCACATTATTTTAAAAGATAAAAAATGGAACTGCAAACCCAACTCAGACAAATTGGAAACCGTTTGTATACTATTATATATATAACTGAAAGTGCTTTAGTTCAATATAGAATAATTGAGAGAATTTGGTCCAATAAACACTGTTGTGCAAGTGTGGTTTAAACGAGTTGCGGTCCCATCATTTAGAGTTTATACGTGAGAAAGAGGTATGTGGCCCTTCACCAGAAAAGGGGCTTCTGGCTTTTCTTCTTCTTCCACCGCCGACCAAGTTACTCATGGAATCGATGCCACTGGCCTCACTGCTATTATTACAGGTTTTTCTTTTTTTCTTTATGTGATTGAATTCTAATCAATGTTTCATTTTTTTATTGAACTTAATTACAATATCATTAGAATAAAATTAAGATTTAAACTTAGAATATTGTACCAGATTATCATAATCCAACTGCTAGACATTGGATCTCACCTTGAATCTATAACAGTTCTAAAACTCAAGCCTTGTTTTACCCGTATCGAGTTTTTCAAAATCAACGGAAAAAATTAACTATTACGATTAATGACCCTGAGGTGTACTGAATCGACTAGGGAGTGATTCATGTTTCATTTGCTTACCTTCATCATTTTCGTACATAGGGAGAATTCAATGTAGCTATATACATGTATTTATGGTTGTGTGGTTTTAATTTTATGGGATTGGTTGGGTATGTTTTTCCTAGTGAATCATTCGATCAATAAAATGTAGTAATCAGGAGAGCCACACCACTAGGGAAGTGAACCCATAAACGTAGGACATCACCAACAACCTAAAAGTATTAGGTTCATGGGTTCTTATGCTTATAAATCATTTCACTAGCACATGTATATTCAATATGAGACTAACACTTACGTTCTCAACATAAAATCCACACATCAATCATAACACCGAAGTAAAATTTTACATGTCACTTTTTTTCAATTTTAATGTCGTTTATCATCCTGTATGCTATTTTTGTCTTTGGTTTAAATTAGGTTGTAATTTATTTTAATTGCTTATAAATTTGTTAAATAAAACAGTAAATGAAATTATTTTATTAGTTTGTAGTATTTTTTGAAATGTTATTTGAATTAACATTGAGTTTACTAGCTTTGAACTTAATTTATATTTTATATATTTTTTACAGAATGTTATTATTTATTTTAAAAGAAATTATGTAATTTTATATTTATTGGCTAGTTTTATCAAACACTTTAACTTGATTGGTTAGTTTGTAAATTTTCACTTTTCAGCTAGCTTATCAATTTTCAGTTTAATTACTTTTAAATTTTTAGTTAGTTTTGTCAAATAAACCCTTAATCTAAAGTATCTTCTTTCCCACAAGTAAACTTTTAAATTAATCTTTGTAATAGTAAAGTTAAGTATTTAGTCTTTAAAATTTAACCTCCAAGTCTAGAAAATAACATATAATTAAGTCATTTTTAAGTATAAACAATAATAAAAAATTATAGTTAAAAAAGATTAAAATAAATGGTATTTTACTGTAACAAGACTTAAGATTTTAAAATCTTAAAACACTAAAATTAATACAAGGTTAAACCCAATAGAAATTATTACATCTTTTCATATAACCATCTTAGCTTATTGTCCAATAACTAATTACTTGATATTTGTTAGATTTTGTTTAGATAGCTAATACAATTTAATTTGTTAATGATTTTACATCAATTATCTCAATTTATAAGGAATATTAAAAAGCATATAAATGTGAGATCTGTCCGATTCCGTCCTTTAGCAAGACAATCAATCACGGATGCTGGGATTCATATTATAAAAATTGGATCCATTCCCTCCCACTCCCGTGAACACTTTTAAACCTTACTATTTCGTTTTCTTAAAATATAATACCGGACAAAATGTTACAACCAAGCATGAAAAGACCCCGTACGGAAAAGCTCATGTCTAAACGTAAACAAGTTGTTGAGT
Organism: Clitoria ternatea; assembly: GCA_037962975.1. Lineage (NCBI taxonomy): Eukaryota > Viridiplantae > Streptophyta > Magnoliopsida > Fabales > Fabaceae > Clitoria > Clitoria ternatea. Next base: position 10,387,843 of record CM075675.1, read on the forward strand.
GTACCCTAAGGTAAGTTTGATGAGAATTAAGGGTTTAGATTGCTTTAGATTTAGGGTGTATGGGTATAGACTGAAAAATGTGGACTATGTTAACTGTTTTTTATTTAAATAATTTTTTTATTTTTTATTTTTTATTTTTTATGCTGTTGGGGTTTTTTAATGTGTTTATTATTAATAAATATATTTTGTTGATCAAATTATAAATGTAATATTTTAATATGTAATTGTTGATATTATTTACAAAAAATATACTACTTTACTACTCTTTTTAACTAATATCCTTTTTGGTAATTTTACCTTCGAATTCCACTTTTCTAAACCAAGGTTACCAAAACATTTTTCAATCAAACACAATCACTACTTTTCAACTCACTTTTAAAACAAACTATCTAAATACAAATCAGTTTTTAAAACCTCAATTTTCCCAACAATGTTTTCAAAACCTTGATTTTCCAAACCATATTTCACAAACCTTACACCAACTTTTAACTAAACAAACCCTTAGTGACAATTGCGGATGGAAAACGTAACATAAGATATTCCTTCCCACCTGCCAAAACAACATAACAATGCGGTTGGCAACTGGCTTTAGTTAATGTTTTCTTGTGTGTGACACCTCTTATAAGTAGTTCATGACACTAGATTTCCTATACGTAAATTCCCTATGTTGAATTACGTGATCAAAGTTAGTAACAACTAGAGTTAGATAGAGCATATGAGACTTGCTGGGAGCATATCGATCAATACCTGTAAAAGGTGTTAGAATGTCTACAATGGTGTTAGCTTTATCCATCTTTTACAGAATTCATACTAACACACACCATATTTGATGTGCTCATCATCTAAAAGCCACATCGACAAAGACTTTTTCATTGCCCACCCTGATCTTGAAGGAAAAGGAAAAACAAGTTTGAGAAGGCACCCTAGAAAGAAAAGGGCAGGAACGCTCAACCATTGTCCTTAAGAAAAGAAAGTGTTTAGTTTTAACCATTACGCTTAACTTAATACCAAAACAACTTAAATCTTGAGAGGGGTTGGTTGGCCATCCTTTTTTGTCAATGAAATTTAGAAACCAACACCTATTAAGAGGCTTATAAATCCAAAGAATTACGAGTTCCACGAGCAGTCTGGTCACACAATCAAGGAATGTAGATAGTTGAAGAATGTTGTTGAAGTTCTTATTAGGGAGGGAAAACTAAAACAATAACCCTTAAGAACAAGTTTTATGATGAGCTAAACCAAACTGAGAAAAGAAGAAGAGACCGATCTCTTGATGGTAATGATAAAAGAGGCCGAAAGAGGTTCATCATAGCCGAAAAGCAGAAGTCGCAAGTGGTGGAGGCTATCCAAGAAGAGGAGTGGGGCGATTGAGATGATTATTGGTGGTTTCGTTAGAGGCGGCATGTGTAACATTGCCAGGAAGAGTCATCTCAAAATGATCATGCCAGTTCATAATAAAAGGAAAACAAGCCCTTCAGGGACGATGTTTAGACTCCTCCCATTTTCTTTTCTGATGATGAGTTCGGCCTCACCATCCTTGGTGGAGACATAGTGGTCATCATAACCAACATGGATGTGAAACGACTTCTAGTTAATTAAGGGAGCTCATGTGATATAACTTTTTATGATTGCTTTAAGAAGATGAGTTTAACTGGTATGGACTTACAACCCTATATGGAGGACTTGATGACATTTAATTGAGCAAAATTGCCCCCCAAGGGGGTACCTAGACTAAGTAAGATAATACTGAATCCCTCTAGATATGTGTAGCAGATAACAAAGAGAAAGACATGGTATCCATACTAAAAGTTTTATCCCCATACTGCACAAGTCAATCAAGATAACTTAGGTGACGAATTTTAAAGATAAGACTTTAAAATTATGTAATCCAACCTCATCCCTGCGTGTCCTCTTTAGATTTGGAGAAACTCGTAGATTTTGATATTTTATTATATTTTTTACTAATTTTATTAACAAAAATATATATTTTAATTCAAGTTATATATATAGATATATATATATATATATATATAATACATTCTAATTCTAATTAGAGTAATATTTGAAAATAAACATTAAAAATCTTAAATCTAATAAACTTAAGACTTATATCGTATCTTAAGAACAATACTGTAATGTATCACTATTATTTAACTATTATTACAATTAAAATTATTTAATTTTTATGACGGGTGAGTTCATGAAAGGTTTGGGGTAGGTGCTTATATTTTTAGACCTACCCTTGTCGTTGCTAAAGTCAAGTCAAAGTAATGTTAGATTTCCCTTAAACCCACTTAAAATATGTTTTCCCTAACAAAGTCAAGGTAGGTGTGTTATGGGAAGGTAAGTTTCTCTTAAAACCAGTCAAACAAGTTTTACCTAACAAAATCAAGACAAGTGCATGTCGGTACTTACAGGTTTGAATTTAATTATCATTCTTGCACTTGTAGAAGACATTGACCTGTTTGTTTTAATTTTTTAGAAAAATTACTTATTTTGAAAAAATAAATCAAAATTTTAATTATTGAAAATCTTATTTTGAATAGCTTGTAATGACTGAAATTTTAACTGTTTCTTAAATAAAAATTATTTTTTATTATTATAATAAAGCAAAAAGTAATTTGTATTTTTCGTAAAATTTTAAGAAAATAAATGACATTTTTTTATAAGTGCTGCAACAGGGGCATCCAGTGGTATTGGTGCTGAAACTACCAGAGTTCTAGCTTCGCGTGGGGTCCATGTAATTATGGGGATGAGAAATTTAAGTGCTGCACAAGATGTTAAAGAAGCAATACTTAAACAAAATCCTACAGCTAAAGTTGATGCCATTCAGTTAGACCTTAGCTCAATGGCATCTGTTAGGAAGTTTGCATCAGAGTTCATTTCATCTGGTCTTCCATTAAACATTCTAATGTAAGAGTCATAGATTATATTATTTGTCCAATGTGTTTCTGTTCTCATACTTCTTAATCCTGATCATTCAAGGACACATGGAATAGTAATATTGTTTTTGGGTTTATTTGTTGCAATTTAAGAAACAATGCAGGGATTTTTGCAACACCTTTCACCCTGTCTGAAGACAACATTGAACTGCAATTTGCCACAAATTACTTGGGTATGTAGCTAACAACTACCTAATGCACCGTAACATGATTTATTTATTCTTGTTTATTTTTCAAGAGTATTAAGTTTAAGGGAAATAAGAAAAAACTAAAGAAAGAGAAATAGTAGCTGGCATTTGGGTTTCCTGGGGATACAGAATGTGATGTATTTAGTTTTTTGATTTAGATGATTGAGAAAGGAATTGAAAGTGCTAGTTAATTAGTAGCAATATAAACATGTGAAACCTTTGTGTATGTCTTGTTTGAGAGAGCAAATATTGTATGTTTTAAGAATGTTATCCTAATTAATTAATATCTAATTGACACGGGTTTAAATTTATAATATAGAAAATTAAGTAAATGTGATCGCCAAATAATTAGTCATTCCAAGATGAATTTAGCCACCATTTTTATCATTAGATTTGTCTGACCTTATGTAATTGGGTGAAAGTTTATATGAAACATCAAATAAGAAGTGTATGTTTTTGTAAAGTGTTTCAATCGGATGTGAAATTAATAGTTGAAATATTATTTAAAGTAAAATAAAAGTATTTGGGTAGATGGTGTTTTCAACTAGCTCACAGTGTTTTTTAAAATATTAGTTAAAGTAGTGTTTTTAGATTTTAACTATTAGTTGAAATATATTTTTATTTTGCTGTCTTTTCACTATTTTTAATAATTTACAATACTATCTCTTATTTTATTTTTGAAAAACTAAAACCTTTATTTTATTTTTAAAAAGGTAAAACATCCCGAACCTATAATATTGGTTCTTCTCTTCCATTTCCTCCTTTATTTTATTTATAAAAAAATAAAACCTTTACTTATTTTCAAAAAGTAAAATTTATAGCATTTCTTTTTGTTTTAGGATGCATCAGGTTACATTTATAATAAATAAAGAAAACAAAAACTGAAATAGTTTTGATAAATTTAAGATTAATTAAAATATCTTAAAAAAGCTTTAAGTTATAGGTAACAAATACAAATTTATGCCAAAATTTTAAAACATGATATTTTATGTCATTTTATATTAATTTATCAATTATCATAATAATTATTTTGCCAAATACTTTCAATATAATCAGTTGACTTATCAGTTTTTAACTTTTATCTTTTAACTTTTAATTTTTAATAGCTTTTAATTTTTCAGTTAATTTTACCAAACATTTTTCTCTTCTTAAGTTTCTTCAAAAGTACTATAAGCTGAGAAGATGTGAAAGTGACCCTAATTCTTTATATTTAATATAACTGCACAGGTCATTTTCTCTTAACAAATCTGTTGTTGGAAACTATGAAGAAAACAGCATGTGAAAGTAAGATACAAGGAAGAATTGTTAATGTCTCCTCAGATGGGCATCGATTTTCCTATGGTGAAGGAATCCTTTTTGACAAAATTAATGATCAATCAAGGTAAGCCAAAATACAAACTAAGATAAGTTATGCTCAGTGCCTTTCCTTTTTATGGAAGAGGAATTTATTGAGAGAGATTAAAATTTGCTAAACCTTAGTAATTGTCAATAAAAGAACAATTTTGTTGCAGACCTCAATTTTATTACCATTGGCAATTCAGCTCTTGCATTTGTTGAACTATGGAAAACATGAATGTAATTGTCCATCATTTGTTTGTAATATTCATTTTTTCATTGCCCATACGTGGCATTAGGCTTCACATTACTAATGAAACAGAGATTTACTATTACCTATCACTCATAGAACGTATTTAAAGTTATGCTTATAGAATTGATTTCTGTAGTGTATGTGCAAGAATGAATGTTTTGTATACTTCCTCATCTACAGTTACCAAAAATTCCGTGCATATGGACAATCAAAACTTGCAAACGTTTTACATGCCAATGAACTTGCAAGGCTTCTCAAGGTATGTTGAAATTTATTTTAATCATGAGTAAGATAGCATTTTTTTTTTAGTTTTTACTATTTTGCAGCATGTTGGATTATTATAGCTATTAATAGTATGCCTTATTATATGCCATTACTTTCTCTAAACCTTCGGCTGATTACTATGAAATGGGCCTATGTTCTTTTCATTGTCTTTTTAGGATTTCATAATTTGATTATGAAATGAATGTTTCTGAATGAATGATTTTAGACAATTGTAAGTTTGTTAATTAGTGCATATTGCAGCATTGAGTCCAATATAAGCAATTCTATCATTATGACACTCACATGCATCCAATATATAGGCAAGCCCTGCTGTAGATGGATTGTTGGTAGTTTATATATTGCAAGAAGAGTTATAGACTGTATCAAACTAGCTTGATCTAAATACTTTTATTAGGTATATGACATCCATGTAAATTTTATAGGTAACTATAGTAAATGTTTTTATATCTATGGTTCAAAAAGTTACTCATAGCCGGATTTATATTTAGAAGGATAACGATTTTAATCTTTATCATCATACTTTCAAGGTATTTAAATATTTATATTTGGATTTGTCATTTTCACCCAATTAAATAAAATATCCGTATATGGTTGTGTTTACCTGAACATGGGCCTGCTCATTTTTTAAAATTTGTGCTCTAGAGTTGTTTCTTTGAAAATAAACTTTTATCAAGTTTTTTCAATAATAAAGTTCTACATTTTCATAAAAATCATAAGCGGTACAATAATAGTTTTTATTGCTTCATTAACTAATATCTATTAATTGCATTGTCCATTTCTTCTGTGTAGATGGTTAACTAGTTAGGAGGAATTTGTCATTGTAAGTGCTTGTTTTGTCAGTCCTTGATCTCAGTTAGATTTGGAACCAACCATTATGGTTTCTAGAATTCCTACACATTGTATACCTTCTAACAGTTTGTCTTGTAACTTATAGCAACCACAATCTCATGTTTTTGTGACTTTACCTTTGATGTTTGTGAGTAAAAATAGCGATTTGGTTTTGTCTTATTAATACCACTGATACATGTAATATTACTTGTTCAATTGTTTCATCTTGACCAGGAAGAGGAGGTAGATATCACTGCTAATTCTCTTCATCCGGGAGCTATTATCACCAATATTCACAAGAATTTAGTAACTGGTAATTACTACCACATTGTATTATTTGGTGTTAACAATATATGCTCTATCTAGTGGAGTAACTATGAAGCTATGACTCCGACAAGGACTAACACTTAGATAAGGTTAATCACTGAAATATAAAACATTAGGATACCCCATGTATGTATATGGTTTCAACACCAACAACATATATGAAAAGAGAGATGGAGAGAAACTCAAGTAAAGTAAAATTTAAATAACATATAATAAAAAAATCAAAATTAATGATCAACATTTTTATAAGAAATGCATGTGTTTACCTTCTCAATCAGATAAATAATGGACCTTATAAAACAAGGGTGAAAAACATAAATTTTTTATATTTTATATTATAATATTCAAGTTGAATTAACCTTTAAAAGTTTAAATAATATATTTTAAATAATATTAATGTGGGATCATTTAGGTTTCTAGATAGATATTGACTTATGTGTTCAGGTGGAAAAAAATATTTTTTTTAATTGAACACCTATTAATGATTGTCTTAACATATGTTGAAAAAATATCAAGTATTATGTATCTGACGATTTACACTAGTTTAAAGAAGAGAGGTATCATTCTTCAATGTTTATATGATATAAATCTTTACATTCAATATGTAAGGATATCATCTTCGTTTATTTTCCTTGAATTGCTTTCAAATGTTTCATTGGATTCACAATGCAATATGCCGCAATATTGTTTTAAATGCTTCAAATTTATATTTTGTGCCTGAATAGTTTAAAAAGAAAATGATATGTTAAATAGATGTCTTTTTGAATATCAGACCTAGTGAACACAATTAATACATAGTTAAATCCTTAATCATCCTTGTAGAACCATTTCATATGTTTTTTCCTCCTCTAGTTTTTTATGTGAGTTTTTTTCCATGAATGGAAGTTGATTTGTATAATCTTTTACGAACAATTTTCAATATGATATTGCAGGACGATTTCCATTTCAAGACGTACTTTTTTCGTTGGCAAGATTTATGTGTAAAAATGTTCAGCAGGTATGTTAAACTAATAAGGCCTATTTAATTAATTTTCCACACTACTAGTCATTTTAGAGAAGAAAGACCAGAATATTACATGAGTTTAATTAATTAGAATGCACGGTCATGACAACGCATGTTTAGATGATAGTGCAAAAATTATATTTTAATTAGATTCATATAATGTAAGCAGTTTTGTTATTTGATCTAAAAGGGAATTGAATAAAAAAAAAAAGAAAACCTGCTCCTTTAAAACTTAAAAAATGATTAATTTTGTGAAACAGATTTTTTAGCTTTCTTAGAAGCTACTACCTCCGTCTTGAAATAATTAAGATATAAGAAAATATTCTAATTGACTCTTGTTTATTAAATAAAGAGATAATTATTTTTTTTCTTACATTCAATAGCATATGTATGAAGAACTATTTTGAACTTATGAGAAAAGTAGGGGTGTCCATCGGTCGGATTCGGTTACTTTTGAGTCCACCCGTTGTTATCCATAAAACACAAATAATAACCCATTTTCACCCAATACTACGGTCGGTTTGGTCAGGTTCGGTTAATTGCGGTTCTTGATTTTTTCGGTCGGGTTTTTCGGTTAAGTTTCTTAGAAAAATTTAATTTTTATTTTTTGCCAAACACCTTTTACGTATAAAATAATTTTAGCAAAAACTTGCATATAAAAATGATGTATTTTATGTTTTAGAACCAGCGCCTTATGGAATATGAAAGTGACAGAACATTGAAGCAGTAGAAATTAATTATATAAGATTATTTTTTTTAATCATAGATTGTACTAGTACCAGAAAAAAAACTTAAAAGTTATTAAGTGTTTAGATCTAACACATGTATTTAGAATATAATGATTTGATGATAAACTCATGTGACTTCAAGTTGACCACACAAAGACCAATCTTAAAAAAAGTATCTTCAATATATCTAGAAATCAGTAAAGAGAAATAACTGCATGATATTCCTAGTAGCAGTCGGTCAGGTATGGGTATCTTCGGGTTTAATTTTTTTAACCCGAACTCGCCCGTTTTTAGTCACAATAAACCACTTAAATGACCCGTTTTTACCCAAAAACCCGTTACAAACCGACCCGTTCTTATATTTAAAATCGAGTAGCTTGGGTTCGCACAGATAACGTCGAAATTGGACACCCCTAGAGAAAAGCACTAAAGTTTGTTCTTCTTTTAAGTTATTGCTATTATCTTTTAAATAAAAGATATAATCATTTTAATATTTAGTTATTGCTCTGAACATGTTTCCAACTTTACTCTAGGGAGCCGCAACAACATGCTATGTAGCATTGCACCCAGAAGTGAAGGGCATTAGCGGCGAGTATTTTGCGGATAGTAATCTTTCTAAAGCAAATTCTCAGGGAAGGGACATTGGTTTGGCGGAGAAACTATGGGACTTCAGCATAAATTTGATCAAGTAGAATTATCCATGTTTATTTCAGGAAAACATATTTATAGAACATATGTAAGATTTCTAAATATAGTTTGTTATAAATACATTGTTTAAGAAATTAAAAATAAACTTTTTTTATAGGAAATTCTTTTAGAATCAATGTTAACAACTCGACTTGACTAACCAATCAGATAAATGATTATGTTCCGTTCGAGCCGATGAACCATTTGGATGAGAAATAAGGTTGAATCGTAAACTGGGTTGAACTAGATGAGTTTTGAAAAAACTATGATTGGGTAATCTAGTTTAAAAACTAGCTTCTCATTGTTTTTTGGTGGCCTGACATTTAAATTCTCAAACACTCCATCGGTTGTGTCCCCTGTAACTATGGCCCTATAAGGAAGTTTTATATTGAATACAATAAAAAGGAGTAAAGAGTATATAAGTGTTGAGAGCATTACTCATAATGTTGTAAGGTTTTAGGGGTTAAGTGTCTTTCAACTAATATACTCACTTTAACTTTCCCAAATATATTAGGCATGTGAACCACTAAAAACTTTAACATGTATGTGTCGCGACCGAGATCGTGGTGGGAGACTGACCATAAATAAAAAAGCTTTGAAATCCTTTCGAAAAATGAGAGTCACCACCAATATTTATTTAGAAGTAAAATCACTACAACATTTTGTAGTTTAGGTCACAACTAAAAACCATGGTCTAAAGTGAAAAACTGCGGCCTTTAGTTTATGCTATGGTTTGGCCACACTTTGTGTCGTGGTCTAGATGACCATGGTCTAAAACAAAAGGTCGTGGTTTTCTATTTTCAACCACACTATTTTAAAAACTATGGCCTTGAACATTAGAAAAAGGTGCGGTTTTTTGCATTAGTTTCAAGCCACAGTTTTTTGCATTAATATTATGCCGCAGTTTCTCAAATGTGGCCATATATTAAAGGTCACGGTTTGTTGAACTAGTCCTTAGGCCATGTTTTTTTATAATGGTTAAGACCATGGTTTTACAAATATGGCCTCACATTAAAGACCACGGTTTTTTGAACTTATCTTTAGACTACGCTTTTTTGTAATGGTTAAGACCATGATTTTACAAATATGGCCCCACATTAAAGGCCACGGTTTTTCAAACTTATCTTTAGACCCTATTTTTTTTTGTTAGGTTTAGATCATAATTTTACCAAGTGTGACAATATGTTTAAACCATATTTGAGTCATTACACAACAAAAGGTTTGCTAAAAATCTCAAGACCAATAATGTCTTACATAACAATTTATAGTTTACTAATAAGCTCAAGACTAATAATGTCTTACAAAAATTTTAGATCTAAATTTAAAAGGCTAATGTTTGTTTCCAAACATATCAAGCACATCATCATTCTTGGTCATCTTCTTCAACATCTTGAGCAACATGTTCTTCCTCTTCATGTTGTAATGAAGAACACAAGAGACATAGAAGACCATTAAGAAAATGCCTAAGGATATCATTTATCACCACAAATTGCACACATCATTACAATGGAAAATCATTGCTATTAAACTAGATAAGCATACCTTGATAAGTATTCAACATTGATGGTTCAAAGTTAAACTTAGAAGGGGGGTTGAATAAGTCTTAACTTTTTTTTCACACAGACTTTTAAATGAACAATCCTTATTGAATGATTCAAACTTCAACTACAATAGACCATGAGAAGATAACATAACAGATTTATACTAGTTCACTTTCAAAGTAGAAGTTACATCTAGTACCTTCAAATTTGAAGGATTTTCACTATTGTAAAATAACTTTTACAATAATAGCACCAGAATAGTGCCATAAGTATTCTTGACTCCAACTATTCCTGGCTCAACAACCCAAGTACTATTTTTAAAGTCTATTCAGGCCACAAAGTGTTTCCCACCTAGTTTAAGGACTAGTGAACACACCAGCCTAGTTACAACACAGTATGAGTAATAAAAGAGAGTTTGTATTAGAAAGATAACATAGTGTACATAGATATTGAATATTGGAGCAGAGTACACTAAGCTATGATAAGTAGCAAGTTAAGGTCTACTAGACGTAAAACAACAAGACAGACTTGAGCTTGAAGTACAAGAACTTAAAACTTTTTACAAACTAACACTTAGGAATTTTGGTTCTTATTTATGAAAAATGATCAATAAGTATTCAATTTATTGAATCTCTTTAACGTTTGAAGTCTTTTTATATATATAGGCTCTTCGAGATAGTCGTTGATCATTAGTTGGAGGGGATATAATTGTTGATCATTTTCTGACTTTGAAGAGGTACACATTTACAAGTCTGAGTCAAGTGTGCTTCAGAGTTTATATCAAAATAGTTCACTTTGATAATCCATACCAAAGGAGACCTATTTGCTTAGCCATTTTGAGCTAAATGGTACACTCATATAGATGTTGACCTTAGGCTTTCGTTCTGCCATGGCTTCAGCTTTTCTAATGTTTTGGGATGTACGGGGCATCTACCTTGGTTATTGCGCATCATCCTTTAGCTTTTTGTCTTTTTTTCCTTTTTGGTGAAAGATGCGGGTTTGAAACAAGAAAGCTCTTATTGACTCTTTCATGGAAAATAAGAATTGCTTTTCAGAGACGTTCCTCAAGAAGAAGTGATACTCCAAGGGCTGACTTTATTTAGAATTTTCTTGAACGTTGCTTTGATTTATGCTATTGACTTGTTCTTTGAGACAAGTTTGATTTAACGGACTCCCCTGATGCGCTTTAGACTTTCTTGAAACACTTATTGAGTTTTGTTAGTAAAACATAGGATAGACTTTATTTAACTTAGAATCTTGATGGGTGTTATTAACAAATCCCATGGGTTTAGACTTCTTAATCTTTTATTCAGACTTGGTTCTAACAAACACATTAACACTAATTACATACATTCTCAGTAATACAAAATTAAATGTTTAAGGAAATTATTCAATACGAATTTTATTTACTCATTAATCACTCAATAAAATACAAACCATTCAATTTGTATTTTATAAACTAGGAAAAAATGCATAACATATATATATATATATATATATATATATATATATAAAATAATTACCTACATTAATGTGAACCACAAGGTACAATATTCAGTCATTATTATTGAACCACTTAGTTTTACCTCTTATATATTCTAGTAGTTAACAAACCTCATTCAAGTATAAGCATAAAAAGTCATTGATTCCTACATATTCATATGAATTATTCAATAAGTGAACACTAATATTAAACATTTGTTTGATGAGAAAATCTTTTATATTATATACCTCTAGTTGATAAGGAATGTGAGGTGATGCAGATGAATACATGCCAACACTATTTTCATAGCCTAATGTAATTGCCATCATATTATCCACCTCTTTCTCACTCAAGCTTGGGTTTTGTTGTTTCATCATGATCCTCATAAGTCCTTTTATTCCTTCAAACTACTTTTCCATCTTGGTCAACTACTCAACATGTTTCTTGATAGCTTTAATTTTTTCATTTTTTAAAATGGTAGGTGTTATAGTTCTTCCATATAACAAACTTTAACCAAATAGTGATTGAAATGCTTCAACTTCATTTTAGTTCTTAATTTATTCTTGAAGTTTATCTTGATAAAACAAAAGCAATGTTAAGATAAAACATACATGTTTCTATGTAATTAAATCCATAAGTTTTGCTTAATTAAATTTACAATGGCACTCTGTGTTTCCTCATCAAGCTTTCCATTTCGACTCTTACGAGTCTCAAGAAACATTTCAGCTTGGCTGACTTTCTCTACATTCTTCTTTATCTCCTACATCAATTAGAGAATGAGAATTCAGAAAACATAGTTCAACACTTCAATTTGCTTTTCCTTATTCATATATAAAGACAGTACCATTTGTGCACGAATTCTAGCAATGTTTATTGGTCTCGTTCGATGCATATACTTTTGCTTTGCCCTATTAATGGTATTTCTTCTAGTAATGCTCTACATTGGAGAAATAAAATATTAAACACTAAAATATGCATTTTAAAATCAAAGAACCAGATAGTTAACTTACCTCAATAATATTACTCCTCCAATAAGTCATCAATTACTTGAAATAAGCTTCAGGTATATTATGAGGACGATGTTTTAACATTTCCTTCATAGTCAAGTACTTTAAAAAATACTTCTTGAATCTGCACTTGTAATGCCTCCAAGCATCATTTATGTGAGAAAATACTCATTTCTTCCATCCTCAGAAATATTGTATTTTTCCTAACAAAATAATTATTGTCATAAACAATTAATAAATACAATTGCATACATATCATAATATATAAATTCAAATTCCATATGTTAACATATTCCTATATAATTTCTCCATTATTGCTCACTAAAGTTGAAATTTGTATAAACCAAAGGACAAAAATTTGCATTCCTTGCCATGGTGCCTAGACTAAAACCGGATACAATTTGACCAGTAGGTCCAATGGGCTCTCTATCTTTATCTAAGATAATTTCTTCTCGTTCCTCTTTATTCCTTGAATGTATTTTCAAGCATTGTGTTAGTCCTCGTGTTCTTTTCTTACTTGTCACTATTATATGTAAAATGTATGTAAGATTAAATATTCAAACTTAAAAACATGTAAAATGAGCATAAAAACTATACCCTCCCCCCAAGCCTAACTAAAAAAGTGTAGTATACAAATAAAGTTAATTTTTACGAAAGTCATGTTAGCCAAAATAACCTAAAAGATTAAGAAAATAAGACCTATACCTACCATTCTAATGTAGCCCCGACAAATAGTGAAATCAATGTTAACCAAATTTATCTCCAAGTATTGGAATGATACAAAAAATTACCTTCAAGTGCATTAGTGTTGTCTCCACCACCTTCCTTTTATGGCTGTGCATTGGTTTCTTCCTCCATTCTCCATTCAAACTTATTAGCACTTTCATCTGTTAGGTCTTTATCTTCACCAACTTGTTCATTTGCTTAAAGCAAGTCATCAATTAGCATAGATGGACACAATGGGATTTTCTTTCATTTTTTATGTTACCTTGCATTATTCTTGGTTCATCATCCTCAGGCACCCTTTTAGTTGGAACTTTATTTTGACTAACAACTTCAAGTTAAGTCGTTCCCTTGGATTGGTCAGTTGTTTGGTTTTAGGTAGGGACTTTGGGTTTAGAGACTCTTGCTCCGTTACTTGATTGGTTTTGGGTTAGAACTTTGAGTTTTGATGGTTTGGGCTAACTCATTCTCTTTGGTTGGTCAATTTTTTGGTTTTGAGGAACTTTGGATGTAGGAACTCTTGATTGGCTACTTGATTGGTTTTGGGCAGGAACTTTGGGTTTATGGACTCTTGCTTGGCTACTTGATTTGTTTTGGGTTAGGACATTAGGTTTAGCGACACTTGCTTAGTTGCTTGCTTTATTTTGGGTTGGGACTTGCTTACTCATCATTCCATTCACATTTCCTAGTTACTTTGCTTTAAGGAGGGACTACAAGTTTAGTCATTCCCTTTGCTTCACCACTTGCTTGGTTTTGACTGGAGGTTATTGGTTGAATCATTCCATTTAATTGACCACTTGTTGTAAAATCTGATAACTGAAAGTGGGCTTCATGGTTTTCTTCTGTTTGGTTCCTACCTTTTTTCCTCTAATTTACTAATTATCTTCTCACGCTTGATTAGAAAATGCTTCAACAATTCAGCACTTGACCTTACTTAAGGAAGTTGAAGACTAGAAATACTTTTTTACCCTTATCTTGAGCTTTCATCTTTTTGTTAGAGTGAAATTCCTTCTCCATTTTCTAGCAAGTAAAATGAATTAAGTCAAAAATATAATATTAGTCTCGAGTAATTACAACAAGTATTTCATTGTGATCACATGTACGCAATATTAATGAGAGCAAACCTTACTATTTTTTAGAAGAATTCACTACAAAAATTACAACTTGAAGGCAAATACTAACTTGAAGGTGGTGTAGTGTTACACCTATAGCATAAATTACAAAGGCATGGAATTGTCATAAAGTATGCTAATAATAGAACTTTTTATGAATTGAAAAATAAGTCAATAAAAAAATCTTGAAAAGAATACATAAAATTATAAAGGTGTTTCTTATGTTTACATACATGCACTACTCCAAGAAATCAAATAAAGTGTCATCAAAATCAGAATCATCGTCATATTCAATTTCTGTTATAAGATGCATAGGTTTCTCGGCCACTATTGTTGGAATGTCTTCCGTTGCCCAACTGAATCCACCATTGTTATCAAACATATTAGTGGGAAATATTTCTAAATATGATAGATCACTCATGTTAAAAAAATCTCTTGGAACTATTTGCAAGGCATAATGCCTCATTGCATTTAAAGGATTTTGGATGTAGAAACATTGATGGACTTGAGAAGGTAACACAAAAGGGTCATTTCAGTAAAGCATGTTGTTGAAGTATACACATTTTAGCTTATATTTGTCGTCTTCAACCTCAAACCAGCCACACTTAATATATAATGACATTTTAATGTTAGTTATAGATATCAACATAAAAGAATGTTTACACCAATTTTTAAAACATTCACAATAAAAACTCTTAATATTTTATAACTTATTATCCCAATTTTAACACAACTAAACTTATTTTACTAAATAACTTAATTTTAATAAACTTCCTAAAAAACTACATGCTATAATCATAAGTTATATACTCTTTTATCAAGTAGAAACAAATTGTCACAACCATACATACAAGCAAAAACAAAATTTAAAAGAAAATATTTAGACTCAGAATAGGAAATAATAACTCCCAATACCAAAAATAAGCAAAGCAGTTTATTTATAATAATATATTTGATTTAGTGAGATTTGCATTTCTATAATTATTGTATAAATATATACAATAAACTGATTTTCCATCTTTATTATTGATGTTGAAAGTCACTGGATTAGTTAGCCTCAAATCCTAGTTGATTAACTTTAACAAAGGTATATAAAATAGGCTAAATACACCTTATGGTCCCCTATCTCTTAAGTTATTCTCAGATTGGTCCTCTAAAATTTTTATAATTCAAATTGGTCCCCTAACTTTTTAAAAAGTATTTAGGACACAGGTCAGATTTTGATTGAGTGATGATTAAATTTGAAATTAAAAGAAATAACCCTTGGTAGAAGTTAAACTCAAGACCTTAAACTAAAGTGCCACATGCATTACCACTAGGCTACATGTCAACTTTATGTTGTAGTTGGCAATATTTATATATAAACGTAACCTTTCAATATCTTGTAAATATAAATTTAATTTAATTATTATTAATAAAATACTTATAGATATATTCAATTTATTTAATGTTAATAAATATTTAAAAGTATATTTAATTTTATTATTATCAGTAAAATATTTAAAAATATATTTAATTTAATTATTATTAATAAAATATTTAAAAATATAGTTAATTTATTTACTTTTGATAAAATGTTTAAAAATATATTTAGTTTAATTATTATTAAAAATATATTTAATTTAATTTTTATTAATACAATATTATTTTAAAATATATTTAATTTAATTATTTTAAAAATATATTTATTAATCAAAAATATAAAATAATTTAAAATATATTTTTAATATATTAATAATAATTCAAAATATATTTTAAAATTATATTTATAAATAAAAATATTAAATGTATATTTTTATATTTTTATTAATTTATTTATTTTTTATTATTAAATATATTTTTAAAATAATTTAAAATGTGATTTTTAAAATATATATTAATAAAAATATAATTATAATAATAAAAATATATATTTTATATTTTTATTTATAAATATAATTTTAAAATATAATTTATATAATTTTATATTTTTATTAATAAATATAATTTAAAAAAATTAAATGAAATATATTTTATTAATAATATTTAAAATAAATATATTTTAAAATATTTTATAAAGATAGTTAAATTAACTATATTTTTAAATATTTTATTGATAATGATTAAATTAAATATATTTTTAAATATTTTATTAACAATAATAAAATTAAATATACCTTTAAACATTTTATTAACAATAAATAAATTAAATATACCTATAAGTATTTTATTAATAATAATTTAATTAAATTTATATTTACAAGATATTGAAAGGTTGCGTTTATATATAAATATTGCCAACTACAACATGAAGGTGACATGTAGCCTAGTAGTAATGCTTGTGGTACTTGAGTTTAAGGTCTTGAGTTTAACTCCTACCAAGGGTAATTTCTTTTAATTTCAAATTTAATCATCACCCAATCAAAATCTGACACGTGTCCTATTTTAAAAAGTTAGTGGACCAATTTGAATTATAAAAATTTTAGATGACCAATATGAGAACAGAGGATCAAAATGTGTATTTAACCTATAAAATATAAACCAAACAAATAACATGTTTAAAAAATAAACATCTCCTACATTTATCAAATAATAGGGAAATTTATGTTCAAAATTAATAAGATGCATTATTATATTATAAATTAATAGGATCACAAATGCCATTATCAAATATTGGAATAAATTTTGCTATTGTTTTAATAGATGTTGTTTATTTTTTATTCTTCTATATGAAGTATAGGAAATAATAACTCTCAACATAGGAAATGATAACTCTCAATCATCACACCGTACTATATATACAACAAATAATAGTTTTAGGGGCTTACAATAAATAATAGTTTTAGGGGCCTACCTCTTAGGAGTGTATAACACACTTCAATAAAAGGGTGTGAGTGATGTATAAATCATCCACTGAATCAAAGAAAGTTAATCTGACAATCAAAGAAATACCATAAAGGTTAACCCAATAAACCAAACAATCATACATATTTGACTTCAAAAACATTCCTACCATATACCATTTCCTACTTTTAAATCCTTTAAGAATTGTTATAAATGAATTGATTGATTATATTTGTATTATTGTTGTTGAATAAATTGACAAAAAGTTATTTAAAAAAAATGATGACAAGTCAAAAAATTGATTAAGAAGCAAAAGGTTGAAATGGTATCACTACACATAAAAAGGGATTAGTAAAGTAAACAAGCTAACAACCATATTAGAATGAATGTTCAAATAATGAAAAAGTAAACAAATATTATTTTCAATCACTAACACACCAACCAGAGAACAAGAGCAATCTTATGTATGGGTCATGGGTCGAATTCAAAAATTTATTGCTATAAATTTCTCTTCTTATGACTTTGACTAAACTTGCTTGTCGTTTATAATCATTTATAGTATTCATTAAAGATACAAACAATATAACATAAGAGGATGATTCTTCAAATAATTTGAACACATCAACATCATCTAATTATCAAATCGTAAAATGATTACATATTATTTCAATCATTATGGATTATATGCATGGAAAGAGATATTCCAAAGAGATATTCCAAAGACTAGTTGGTAAAATCAAGGGAAAAAAACTTTTTGTCTTATGCGAGTCTTGTGGCAACGTGAGATGTAGAGCAACGTGAGATGGAACTTCCTTATGCATGTGTATTGTGAGTAATGTGAAATGGAATGTCCTTACGCGTGAGATGCATGAGAGGGAATAAAACCTTCTGGGACCGTGTGAGATCAGCAGATGAATGGGGCACATGGTGATTGGAGAAGGGTTCGCGTAAGACAAGAAGAACCTTGTGGGGCGCACAATGTGCTTGGAGAGGGAACAAACTTATGGGACCAGGTGAGAGAAGAAGATAAGTGGGGCACATGGTGATTGGAGAAAGGTTTCTTGTTGTGAGAGAGGTGCCAATTTGGGGCAAAAGGGTTTACGGGACTAGAGCCAATTTTTTAACTATGAGAAAGTGGTACATGCTAGTGATTTTGGGCGGGCTGCTGGGAGTCAAAATTTTTTAACTTTGGCGCATTAAAATTTTTAGGCCATGCTTTTATATATAAACAAGGTAATAGATAATAAAGTATTACTTAAAATTTTCACCGTCAATAAACCGTGGTTTATTAAAAAATAGGTCACGGTTTTATGTCAGGTCTTTTAACGTTAAGCATGTAGATGTATCAATAGCCACAATGTAAAAAGTGTGGTCTTTGGGCCGTTTAGACCATATTTTTCTAATTGTGGGTTAGATTGGTGTGACCTAAAGTACAAAATGTTGTAGTGAATGTTGGGAAAACCTTTATTAAGACACTAATTATAAACACGATACAATTCTAAATTCAGGAGTCAAATCACAGGTGAGAAAGGTAGTAGCTCCCCTACGTTGTCGGTTATAAAATGATTATCTCAAATTGATCGTATTTAACCTATAAAAAAGGGAAATTAAACTGTGGCGCCCTGAATTACAAGTTAAAATTTTTAGGATAAATTTTTCATGATGCATAAATACATCATCACCACAACGTAACTCGACATCTCACAAAGATAATAAACAGATACAGATCAATAAACAAAACACCTTTCTTATATATGATTATATGAAAAAACGGATATCAATGAGCTTCTATGAAAAGGTTTCACGGGATTTAGCCAATTGTCTTGATCGTGGGATATCATTGAGAAATTGGAATCTATATACATTACACGTCGATGTTATACATAAAATAGTAGAAGGAAATAGTTGATGCTTTTAAAATGACATTTAAAACACATATTTACAGAGTTGCTGACCAAGACATTCTCACAACTATTTTGCCTTTGACCATTAAAAAAAACATCATTATTAAAAGATAGTATTTTGCTTACCATTGAACTTGTATCACAAGTCTAAAAATGGTCTACATAGGAGAGTGAGTCACACATTCAACATGATGAGTACATTACATCTGTGATAACATATACATGTGTATATAAAACCATATACTTCCCAAAAGGAACTAACCAACAATTATATGATACAATGACATATTAAATTATGTCACAGGCACCTGTACAAACATAAAATCATACTCATAATATACTCACAAGTAAATGTATAAATAATTATAGGGGTTAGGCTATTTCTCTCACTTTCTCATTAATTCTCAATTGCCACACATGCACATATCTTTCTAATTGGTATTGATTTTCATCGGCATATCTTTGAACCATATGCTAAACATATATATATATATATATATATATATATATATATATATATATATATATTCATCATAGTAATATTAACAACAGTAACGTTGGTGCAGATCTGACTGTGGAAAATATAACAAAATATGGTAATTATATGTAAGTGTGTTATTATGTATATACTATAGTATAATAATGTATGCACATGTCAGTTCCAATATATATCTCTTTTACTGATACCAAACCGCCTCATCCATATACAACACTAACAACCACCTAAGGTGACCTGCGGTATAAATGCGACCATAATTGCCAACGTGCTACAGACCTCCCTTGAACACACATCAAGGAAGACGTGATCCATAAAGAAATCATCGGGAGTACGCTCTTCATTAAGCCACCCTACTATTGGGCCTCCTCACAAAATTCCCCTCCAATCACTTATTATGAGAAGCTTCGAATCATTAGGATAATTAATAACAATGGTCGTGCACAGGGGCCCCTCCCACTAGGCCTCCTTATGGAAGTCCAAACATTCCAGACCAAGAAGCAGTTGTAATATGCCTTCTAACTTAATGTCTCAACTACTTAACAACCACTAACTCTCAGGGCATTGCCCAAACTCAACACCATTCCATGGTGGAGTTCTAATTGCGTACATCACCATCACTCTCGGTGGGTTATTAAATTCATACTTAGGGTTAGTAGCACACAATTGTCAAGCAATTCACATTATTTATAAAATAATAGTTAACAAGACATCATCACGCCTATAAATACATTTCACAAGGTGTGCATAGGGTTCAATATCCACCCCAAAATCAACATCATCACAACAACGAATATAGCACACCACATATTTCAAATTCAGATAGCCATACATTTACCAAGACAGATTAATCATTAACAATTCATATAAGTAAGCAAGGAAACACACATTCCATTCAAGGCAAACATGATATATATCTTTATATATATATATATATATATATATATATATATATGATCCGGTCTCAATACCGGTATCCGATCTGCTATACATATTTCAACGTCTTTGATGAGACATCTACGTGTAACCGGTGTCATCGGTATACATCCGGACTGTAATTCCGTATCAGGCGTTCACCCTATATCGGTTGTTCAGGATAACACCATGACATCGGATAATACACACGTCACTGTGCAAAAGACAAGGATTGTTGCTACAGGGATCGATCAATAATTCCCTGCACTACGAGCCAAATTCTGCTCACGGGAATGGTCAACTTGTTCCCTAATCCTAGTCTACATTCTCTATGCTCAATATAAAATAGCCACTTGACCCAATCATGCAGGTAAGTGCGCAATATAATAATGCTAATGGGAGTTGGTGGTTCCCCACCAACGAATCCTCGTTAATCGAGCCAATCAAGTATATGAACTCACTTCATGATTGAAGGGAGGGATCTTCAGCTCATCTTTTACGACTGATTACTCTCTGAATACATTCCTTACTTGGAATATAATCACTGACTTGAGCGTCGGAGAATCTTTGCAGGTGACACCACCATTCGCCCACTTCAACGCGTTAGGTCGGTGTGAAGGATCTCCAGAACGCCCAATCCGCTCTCCTCACTCAAGGACAACGGATACCTACACCGGATACACATACATCTGGTCTTCTATACAATATTTACATACTATTTGTGACTGGTCTGAGTCCGGATCTCTAGACCCCAGTTCAGGACAGGTCATTGGTACGCCCAGTGGGACACGATAAAGTTATTCCCATATCCTTTGACAGAGCAGGTAATCCACAATGGAAGGCGAAGCACAAGACTTCATGGAGAATCAAGCTGAAGGCAGAACCAATCCTAACGCCTTCAGAAAACTCAACTTTGATTCTCATGGGGGCAGCTCAAAGAAGATAGTAACAGTGTCTGATCCTGATCCTCGCGATGAGTTGATCAAACAACTTCAGAGAGAACTCGCTGAATTGCGAAGAGAAAAAAGGCAAAGCGAGGATAAAGAATCATCTCGCACGCGAACCACTCCCCACGCAACTGATGGTGAAAAGTCCACCACTCTTCAGTACTCAAATATCCCTATGTTTGAGGGGGGAGAACAGACTCGCGATTCTGAGGATGCAGCTTCCCGAAGGAAGAGAGATTCAACAACAGCACCCCCATTGTCTTACAATCTGAAGGTTCCTTTTTCAAGGAGACTTATGGGCATCAGCATCCCCAAGCACCTTCAAACTACTCAACCACTTTCCATCGGAAAGTATAATGGTGAAACTGATCCAACTAAGCACCTTGATGCTTATGTGTTTGAAGCCATGTACTTGAGGGCTGATGAAGACGTGATGTGCCGAATGTTCCCTCGAACATTGTCTGAGGAGACCCTCGGGTGGTTTAAAGGCCTGCCTTCTGGATCCATAGATTCTTGGACGGAAATGGCAGCTGCCTTTGAAACCCACTTTGTCATCTCCAGAGACGTACCCAAGACGTCTCATACCTTGGCTCAGATTAAGCAAGGTGAAACAGAGGGCTTAAAAGATTTTTTGAAGAGGTTTTATAAGGAAGCAGCTCTGGTTCCTAACCTCACAGAATCTATCAAGCTGCATATCGTTATTGAGGCATTGCAGCCAGGATCAGCTTTCGCTCTTTCATTAGCAAAGAGCCCTCCAGCAACTTTTGAGGAGTTCAGGAAAAAAGCCTCAAAGTACGTGAGCATAGAGATGCACTTGGAGGCAATGGCTGCAAAGAAAAAGCCACCAACACCATCTCCCCAAACCCAGAAGGGTAAGGAGAAGACGAGGTCAGAACGCATGGAGAGGCCATTCACCAATCCTAAGGTTAATAACCACCCTCCTCGACCTCGAGAAAAGCATGTCAATTCCTTCAGCCATTATGCACAGTTATCTGCTAGACCATCTCAGATTTTGAGAGAGGTCGGATGGCCAGTTTTCAGCACATATGGCATCAGGAGACCAGCCCCTATGAAAAGACCAGGAAATTCCTGTAAGTACTGCGATTTTCATGAACAAAATGGTCATTCCACTGATGAATGCCAAGCTCTAAAGAACGCGGTTGAGACGCTAATTAGAGAAGGCAAATTGAAGCAGTACCTGTTCAAAGAAAAATCTCTTGACAGGGTAGAACGGAATGAGAAGAGAGAAAGAGATCCAGACGACGGGGATGACAACAACGGCAATCCAGTCCGAAAGTTCTCTGCTGCAGAAAAGCAAAAAGGTGTGATGACTGATAATGCAGCGCAAAGAGACAGCCTGCCCCAGCAACAACGTCAGGGCCGACGTGAAGTTATTGACATGATTGCTGGAGGATTTGCTGGAGGAGGAGCTTCAATTACAGCTCGTAAGAATCATCACAGAATGATTCTATCTGTACAAGGAAAAGTCAAAGACAATCGCCCTTACAGAGGAGGGATTGAGGCTCCCATAATCTCTTTCTCCGATGAGGATTTTGGCCCAACCATTCCTGGTGGTGACGATGCTGTGGTCATCACTGCAGTGATAGCCAACAAGGACGTCTGAAGAATCCTTGTTGACCAGGGAAGTTCCTGCGACGTTATTTTCTATAATTGCTTTGAAAGAATGGGTTTTAAAGACTCAAACTTACAGCCTTATACGCAGGAACTAACAGCTTTTAACGGTGCAAAGCAACCGACCAAAGGGTATCTTGACACCCTTATCTCGTTTGAAGGCGAGCCAGGGGCCAGAACGGTTAAATCCCGAGTGCTGGTGATTGATGTCAAATCACCATTTAACGGCATCATAGGTCGCCCCACTCTAAATGCAATGGAGGCAGTTGTATCAACCCCACATCTCCTTATCAAGTTCATTGACAAGGATAATGCTGTTTCATCAATCCGGGGTGATCAAGAGATGGCTAGGTATTGCTACAACCTTAGCCTCAACATGACGAAGTTGGACGCCTCCAATAAAAAGAGGAAACTCAATGATGCTGGAGCAGCTGCTGGATCTGTAAGCCTTGTCGACCTGGACCCTAGGGCGGATTTGAACATTGATCCGCTCAACCCGTTAAAGCCCACACCGGATGGAAGTTCCAGGGACATCGTATTGGGAGATTCTCCAGAAAAGATCACCCATATCAAAGACAAGCTATATACAGAAATGGAGCAACGACTACTGATGCTCCTGCAAGAGTTTAAAGATCTCTTTGCATGGACTGCAGCCGATATGCCAGGCATAGACCCTGAATTCTGCTGTCATAAATTATCCGTCTATCCAGAGACGAAACCGGTGGCCCAAAAGAAAAGACGATTGGGCCTAGAGAAACAAAAGGCAGCTTGCCAGCAAACTGAGGAGTTGCTGAAGGCCGGATTTATCAAGGAAATCCGGTATTCCTCTTGGCTTTCGAATGTGGTGATGGTCCATAAATCCAATGGTAAATGGAGAATGTGCGTTGACTACGTGGACCTCAACCGCTGCTGTCCAAAAGATCCTTATCCTCTTCCTAATATAGATCGGATGGTGGATGATTCCTCTGGTTATCAATACCTGAGCTTCATGGACGCTTATTCAGGTTACAATCAAATTCCGATGTGCGAAGAGGATCAAGAGAAAACAGCTTTCATAAATGATCGTGGTGTCTTTTGTTATAAAGTCATGCCCTTTGGCCTGAAAAACGCTGGGGCAACATATCAGCGCATGATCAACAAGGTTTTCGAAGGCATGCACACCAAACTTGTTGAAGTATACATTGACGATATAATAGCAAAGACACCGGTTGGTGGCGATCATGTTGAAGATTTAC
This sequence comes from Clitoria ternatea, assembly GCA_037962975.1. Lineage (NCBI taxonomy): Eukaryota > Viridiplantae > Streptophyta > Magnoliopsida > Fabales > Fabaceae > Clitoria > Clitoria ternatea. The sequence continues at coordinate 10,412,237 of CM075675.1, forward strand.
GCCAAGTGTTCACCCGTTTGAGAAAATTTAACATGAGGCTGAACCCAATGAAATGCACATTTGCTGTCCCTGGTGGGAAATTCTTGGGATTCATGTCCCCTAGCTTGTGTGAGGGACCGAATGGTTGTTCACATAAGCTACTCAACCTGCGAGAGGTCTTAATATCGGTAAGCTTACGTGTGTAATAGTTCCTTAGCATCTGTTGTCATTCGTAAAGAACCGTTCTAAAATTAATAGATCCGACCTGTCGATGCGGCCATAACGGATTCAGACAAAGATTTGTTGTACGAGAATTTCAAGAGTTTATTGGAATTGAGAGCTCTTGAAGTTCGTGTAACGGCTGTAAAGCGCGAATTGCGTTGCATGATTGGACATTAATGCTTTTAATCACGTGGGCAAGCAATTATTGCATCTGAGATGAAAATCTCATTAACCGTCATTTTGGGCTTAATGGGCCCGAAGTTTTCGAAACTTTTGGGCCTAGTGGATAGCCCTTCGCTGAGTCGCTATCGTTTTGGCGCCCAAGAATTTGGAACGGTTGTGTCGTTTCGCTTGTGAACGAATGCGTTTTATCGAGATCGACACAACTTCAAGAGGGGGTAACCGAACCTCTTCGTTTCCTATAAAAGGAATACTTAGTGGATTCTGGGTTCCACTCGCTTTTGTTTCCTTAACAAAATTCTGCAGAAATTTTTCAAGGAAGTTCGCTGCCTACATTACGAGGGTTTCATCGTTATCGTCTGAGGTAACTATTTCTTCCTTGTTGTTCTGGTCTTGTTTTGTTTTGCTACTTCTTAGTTAAAGAAAGTAGGCTTCTTCTAGGGGGGAATCAGTTTCCCGCAACCCTAATAGTCATGGGGAAGAATCCTTGTGATTCTTCCTAAGACTGAATCGCGTCGCTCAGAAAGGGGATCTTACTCACTGTGGAAAGTGACCTTTCCCTTCTCAGAGTCGTCCTCTGATTGCAGTTGCTTTTAAAATATAGTGAGTAATGATTACAACTTTCTGACGACATTTTATTTCTTATCGTAGATTAAGGAGTTCGATTTAGAAAATCCAAATGGCCACTGGAGAAGGAACCTCTGGAAATAGTGCTATTTCGAGGACAACTAAAGGTCTCTATAGCGTTGTTGCTTCGAGGCTGAATTGGGAGGAGGTTCAGGCTAAATGGCTTTTCTGTTGGGTGTCCAGCGAGTTTAAGGACTTGGCCTCTCGTCATGCGGATGAGGAGGGATCCCGGATTCAACCGAGGTTCACTCTGAGTACGGATGAAGAGACGAAAAAGTGGTATAGGGTTTACGCACCACTTCCGACAGAGCGGATATGCCATGTCGTCCCTAATGACCGCTCTGTATATATGTACGACTTTATTTTTCATTATCTGGGAGTTCGTTTCCCTCTAACCGAACTCCAGATGGGCGTCTTGAAGTTTCTAAACTGTGCACCCTCCCAACTTCATCCCAACGGTTGGGGCCTCGTCCGAGCTTTGGAGGTCTTGGGTGAACATTTTAATTTCACACCAACTGTAGCGATGCTGTTCTATTACACCCAAGTAGTTCGAAGGGCAAATAAGCAGGGTGGAGTTGGTCTGGTGACTCTTCGGACTCTCTGTTCCTTTGTGAACTTTGAGTCTTATACGGATTCTGCCAAGGTCGATAGGAAGTCCTTCAAGACTTATTTCACTCGCATATCCATCAAGAAGGGCAAACCAATATTTTGGAAGGATGAAGAGGGCGTCGACAAATTTCCCTTGAGTTGGACACATAAACACTTTCTCTTGAGCTCCCACGCGTACTACACTGATCAATCCGATCTGTCTCGTGATACGTCGAGAGTGTTGTTCGCACTTGAATCACACACTACACGTCGTCACGTCTTTTCGTGTAGGCGTTTGCTAAGTAGCTCAAGCGGAGTCCGGGAGGAATATTTGCGTATTTCTCGTTTTATTTCACCCTTTCTCCTTTACCAAATATATATAAAATATTTATAGTTGCTAACATCTCGTGTTTGTTCATGTAGGTGAAATAGAACAAGAAACTCCAGAGATGGACAAGTTAAAGAAATTCAAGGCGGCGGGTAAGTCCGTTGCTCGTGAGAACGAGGTTACGCCCAGGCCCTCAACTAAGGATCGTCCTGAATTAATAAATTTTATATTTAGGGCTTTTATATTTAGGGCTTTTACGCACTCTTTTTAGAAAATTATAAATTTTAATCTTAGCCCGCTGATTTGCGCATGCTTTCATATTTTGGGCGTAATTTTAACTATGATTGTCAAATTTAGGTGATTTTAGTTTTACAATTTCTGCGACACAATTTCCTATCACTTTCGTGAAAACACCAAAAATTAATTCCAAGCAAATAATTCCCAGTTTTTAGTTTTAGCCACTGATTTGCACATAGAGTGATAACCTTGCACATGCTTCCTTATTTTTAGCATAACTTGGGCTATGAGTGCCGGATTTAAGCGATTTTAGTCTTAAAATTTTTATAATGAAATTCTTTACAGCTTTTATATGGATAACTAAACCCAATTTTGAGCCAAAAAGTATAAAATTATGAAAATAGGTTACTATCCTAAAATAAAGTTATAGAAAATATAATTTTCATATTTTGGCCATAACTTTTGATCTAGACATCGGATTTATGTCTTTATTGGCTCTTTAGAAAGAGAAAAGAACAATGAACAACTTTTATGTTGATGATTTTCTTAAAAAATTGACAGATCATGGTCATGCAAACAGATTAAAAATTGCACAAAATTTAAAATTGTCCAGCATGCATTAATGGAAATGAAAAGGCCATGCATGTAAGGACTAAAAGTCATTTAGCTTACCGAGGTAGATTTTGCATTGATCGGTTGCCGAGATCCTTTGTTTTGACTTTCTAATCGTCTGTTTGGTTAACCCTCGACGAACTTTCAAGCTTCACGATGCTCGTGGCTACGCATGTAAAGGCGTTCGAGATAAAAAGATAGCTTGCATGCGAGAATAGAAGAGATTGTTGGTGTTGAAGCTTTCCTTATGGTTGGACGTAAGAGAAAATGAGTGGAGTTTGAGCAAAGAAAAGGTGATGGAGCTTTTGTGGTGGTCTCAATTTAGAGAAAAAAATGGAAAAAGCTTGTCCTTGGCTAGGAGGTGAAATAAGAGATGAAGCTACGATGATGATGAAGAAACTTCGAAAAATGGATTTGGAAATACAAAGTGTGTAGCAAGAGAGTGAAATTGAAATAAAGAGAATAATTGAAGAAGTGGATTTGAGAGAGTGGTGCTCGTAGAATGGTAAGGATGGAAAAGTGAAATGATGTAATGGAAATGATATATAGTTGTGGATAGTGTAAAAGTGGTGCATGAACGGAGCAAGGTAGGGTGAAGAATTGAATTTGAAGAAATGGGACCTTGGCATTTGGTGATGTGATGGAAGAATTAAATAATTGAAATTGATGGTAGTATAACAATTGAAGAAATTTGGAGTAATTATAAGGCACTGATGACAGTATGCCTATGGCGTGAAAATGGACTATAAATGGTGTAATTGGAACTAATGAATTTAGGGGCAATTTTGTTCCTTTGCGTGTTCAGTTAATTTCTGAAACAAGTTACCTAAAACTTACCTAAATAAATTCTAAAAATTAACGTTCCCGCTGTTAATTACCTTGGCACCCCCGATTTAATCATTTGATCAATAAAAATAACCAACAATTAAAATTTAGATATTACATAAACGACATGAACAAGATTTCAAAATAAGGTAAACAAGAGGTCTTGTCCAAATTAATTTTAAACTAAACATGTTTAAAACTTAATAAGATTAATAGGACGTCTCGTCCAAATTAATCTCATCATAAAAGACTTTATTTTTTACGAACAAAAACGAGATTGTAACACGTGACAAGATTAACAAGATATCTCGTCTAAATAAATTTTATCATAATAAATTGATGCCTCAAATTAAATCTTAACAATTTTAAAGTTAGTCAAGACAAAAAAGTTAAAGGAAAACAGACCCAACAAGAGTTGATCTTACTCATATGTATTCTCGAAAAATGTCCAAAAATTAGGGTTACGTAATTCTTAGTTGAAAATAAATTTGAAAGTTGATTTTTTGGGTTTTGAATGATTTTTGAGATTTTGAAAAATAAAAATAAAAATAAAAATAAAAATAAAATAAAATTGAAACTTTAATTTTTGTTTTAGGAAAACATATTTTGATTTTTTGTTTTTTTCAAAGAGACTTCATTGAATTTTTAGGATTTTTAATAAAAGATATATTTTCTGCAAGAAGAGAATACAAGACGAAATATTCCATACGTGCATCAACTTTTACGATCATATAATATCGGTATAGATAAAACATTTATACAACACCGTCATAAGATCATTATATGATTTATTTAATAAAAATGATTATTTTAATTCTAAGAAAAGTAACTCAAATTTTAGGATTAAATTGAAAGTGTTTTTTTTTAGATTTTTAGTATAATCTACAAAAGAACATAAATTAACAAAGAAATAACACACTAACAGGAGCAGCGTAAAGCCCAGAGTGGTCAAAAGAAAATATCATGGGATGATTAGTTAGTCTGGCGCATTATAGTTATGCAAGTTATAAAACAAAATCCGAAGGCTACTTAGTGTTTTTTTTTAAGACGAAAATAGGCGGTTTTTTGGGTGAACAGAAGAAGCGTTTTTTTTTTTGGTGCTCAGGAGAAGCGTTTTAAAAATAGGCGTTTTGTTCGTTATGGGCCTTTAGTAAAATCTGGCACTCAACTTCCTTTCATTTACACGAAACCTTTACCATCATCCTCGTTCATGTGAAGCCAACCATCTCCGGCGCTCTGCTCATGAACTCCAACACCGTCTTTGCCAACTCTAGCTCGTCAACTCCGGTGTTCTGTTTGTCTTGTCCGACATTGTTAGTGTAGCCATTGATTGTATTCTCACAAATACCATCTAGGTAGTGGCAACACCATTCCTCTTTCTGGTTGCTTTTTGCATGGTACAACTCTATGATTGTTTACTATTTCTTAGTCATTTACTTTTTTTTTCACGAAGCGGATTGTGTGATGGAGTCACTATATGGTTGTTTGCCTATTTTTCTTTTCTTGTTAGGTATGTTAGTTGTGCTTAATGATAAAGTGAGTTATTTAACTTTGAATGGATATGTTTGTTCTTTACTCCCAGTGGATTATTTTTCTTGTTCATCTTTGCTTAGATGACAAAGGATTAATGATGAGAAAAAAATTGTAAAGGGATCAAATAACAAATATTATGGTTGTAATAGTATCACACAACTTGTCAAAGATGATGATTATCCTAAAAGATATAAAGCCATATTCTACTAGCATAAGTTGTACTCGGCAACATGTGAAGCTTCTTTGTTCTTTAGCTTTGGTGCTAAAGCTTATTTAAATTCTAGGATTTCTGTTCCTCTTAATGATATTGAATTTTACTTGAAGACCAATTATTTTGGGCTCCGGTTACCCTGGTTTGCTTATAGATTGAACTATATTTTGACAATCTTCTTGTCCATTGTTTCTTGTTTTATGTCCTTTATTTTCTCATTCTTGTTACTTCTATAATCTTTCTGGCTGGGTCTATCTGCTACTTTGGAGGAGCCAAAGCTTTTCAAACCCAAACTTCAAATCCTCACTAAAGAACTCTTAAAAGCAAAGGGTTGATCAAAAGGAAAAAGCAAAAGGTTATAGATCCAAATCTCCTTATTTTAAACATACCAAAATCTTATAAAAATTTAAATGTTTGTACTTTGGCATAAAACAGTTTCTGGTTTTTACTTACAATGTGATTTTCTCCTGAAAAACAAAAAAGAGATATATGTCTCATTAATTGTCTCGATCCAAACCTAGGGAAGAGAAAAGATAGAAGGAATTGAACATAAGCCTTTCTTAATTACCATTACTCGAGTATATCTGTCATTCCATTTGATACTGAGCTTGGGGAGCAGCAAAACTTGGGTACTGGTTATATGGTCAAGGTGTTTTGTTGCTAGGAGTTTTGAGCAAAACTTGGGTACTGGTTATATGGTCAGTAGCAAATCTTCACTTTAAAGAAAAATCAATCTATAGGTGAACAGAAATGTGAATCAAAATAGTGATAATCATTCAATGAAGGAGGGCAACAAGGTCTGAAAATTAAGTAGAATCAGGGAAACATAATTACCTGTATTGTCATGAACCAACTCACCTAACAGAGCTGTTAGGTGAAAGCTAATAAATGGTTTTTATATCTAAGATGCACGCACCCTTACATTAGAGCCTTTTGAGCTAACAATGCACGGGCCTGCCCTATCATGTGCTAAATTTCTCCTATAACTAATGCAGTCTGAATGAGTATTGCCATATGTATTTTCATTTACTCTACTCTTCTGATTGTTTGTTATTCCATCTTACTACCCTCAAATTAAATGAATGATAATGAAACTCAAGACAAATTTGATGTTAAATAATGCAACAAATGAATTAATATGCATCCAATATAAAAAATATGGATGGAGGAGGATATGATACTTTTATAGTGGTGGTAAGGCTGTAAGGTTTTTTTTTTTCTAAACTCTGATGGAATTTTTTTAAACTCTGGTGGTATACCAAAAATAAGGTTATCTATTTTGATGAAGGGACCTTGTAATATTTTGTTTGATAGTTTTTTCATGTAACCTTTGCTTCTTACCCAATTTGTAGGTACATTTTGAATTGCAACTAGTGTCTCTTCTGTCCTTTTGATCATTATCATGGAATTTTGCTTGCATTAGTGAATTGGTGTTCTTACTTGGAAGCGGCTTAATCTGACTTCCACCATCCTGTGTTGAAGAAAGGGCTTCATGTATGAATGATGTGTTGTTTTTGGCATAGTAGTCAATAGCGGCCGGAGCGGCCGCTATAGCGGCGGAGCGGGTCCTGGGCGCGACGCAGAGGTCCATCGCGGGAAGCCTTCGATAGCGGCGATCGCGGGGGGAATCGCGGCGTCGCGGGAGCGCCAAATCGCGGGGCGAAACGCCCGCACCTGCTTCCTCCCTGTTTTGCCCCTGTGTGAAACGGATTTTTTTAAGGGTATTTTAGCCCTTTTTGCTTTCTTTCCCCCCCATTTCTGAACCCTAACACCTTCAGCAGCAGCTTTCCCATTTCTTCAAATACGAAAGGTCCATTTCCGCGACACCCACCCCATTTCCCCGACACCCACTCATTCTCCGACGTTCCTCACAGGTTTTCCGGCGTTTCCCTCCCATTTCCGGCGAGTCCCTGTCTTCTCCGGCGAGCCCCTATCTTCTCCGGCGAACCTGTGCTTCTCCGGCGAGTTTCTGGTTCTGTTCTTCTTCACCTCTTCTTCCCTACTTCAGTTCTTCTTCTCTTCTTCTCCGGTGGGCTGTCGAAATACTGTTGGAGGCTGTTGAAGGTTGTTGAAGGCTGTTGGAGGTTTCTTTTTGCTGTTTATGTTGCTGTAATGGGTTTTTTTTATGGTTCTAGTTGTCTTATTTTTTAATGGTGTTATGCATGTTCTCTATTCTAATGGTGGGGCTGTGCATGTTTTTTAATGGTTTCTTTTTGCAGTGTATGTTGCTGTAATGGGTTTTATTTTTTTATGGTTCTAGTTGTCTTATTTTTTAATGGTGCTGTGCATGTTCTCTATTCTAATGGTGGGGCTGTGCATATGTTTTTTAATGGTTTCTTTTTACAATGTATGTTGCTGTAATGGGTTTTATTTTTTTATGGTTCTAGTTGTCTTATTTTTTAATGGTGCTGTGCATATTCTCTATTCTAATGATGGGGCTATGCATGTTTTTTAATGGTGGTCCCGTGCATGATATTTTTTTAATGGTGCTGATGGTGGTTCTGTTTTTTACTGTTCTGTTTTTTAATGGTGCCATGCATATGTTCTGTTTTTTTGCTGCTCTGTTTTCAATGGTGTTGCTGCCATGGTGCTGTTACAGCACTGCAGTAACAGTTTTCCTTCCCCCTCTTTGTTTCATATTGGTTTCATTCTAAATAATTCCTCTCCATATTAGTTTCACATTCTAAATAATTTGAATATGCTTGTATGGCTTTAAATTTAATTTTTGTGTGAATTATTTTGCATATATATATGTGTAGAAAATATTGGAAATATTTATATAGGTTTATTCAAAATAGCGGTCATCCCGCTTTCCGCTATCCTGCTATCCCAGTTTTAAGGGCGGCCGCTCCGCGCCGCTATTTGGGATTGACTACTATGGTTTTTGGGCCAGTGTCCCATAAAATGCCTCTAGATTTGTGGGTGTGCCTTCACTATGTTGGATCTTACCAGTAGCTGTCTCTCTATTTTTAGAATGTTTAAAGAACTATACACTCCCAAACACCATCTAGGATTGGTCAGCTTTCAAAGCTAAGATATCTGAACCTTTCTCAAGCCAATTTCTTAGGAGAAATCCCACAACAAGTTTCATATTTGTCTAAGTGCTTATCGGTTTCTTCCAAGGCTTATATCATTAAATTGTGAGTCAATCAATTTAATAGGTTTGTATGAAGAATTTCATTTTTATTTCAAACATTTTGGATATTGTGTCTTGATGGCCTTAATAATGGAACTATCTTTCTACTTGTGTATGTCATTTGTTTTATTCTAGGCAAGCCTAATGTTGTAAATTTTCGAGCATACTCTAAAGATCAGATCCAGAAGATTCTTGAAGAAAGGTTAGATGATTCTTGTCATTGAACTTGTTTGAGTTATAAATTATCTCTTTTACCTTGATCATAGCTGTCAGAAGAAAATTATCATTGTAATGTTTTCTTGAATTTAATCTGTTAGGGTGATATTCCTTGTTGAATATTTTCATTAATACCTTTCTTCAAATTCTGTGTTTTAAGTTTTAATTTTTCAGTTGCCTGCCCTTATATGGTGTTGCCACATGATTAACTGTAGTTGATGCATCAATTTGGTCTTGTTAGTGATGCAAGTTGTCATAATAGGAAATTTAGTTTCATGATAGCATGATGTTATAGCCACAATATCTTTTTTTCTTACTCACTATCTGTACTATTATTGAGTTTGAGTCATTGTTAAAGTCATCATAACACCCCGCACTAATTTTAAATTTACTAAACAAGCAGAGTTCCTCTATTATCCATGCATCTCCCTTTTTTAGCCAATGGCCTGATATCCTTAATAAATTACAGGTAAGAATTGATCACTGTTGGGTTGGGCTCCCAACTATGTGTCCAAAGGCCCAATATTCTTCAAACCCACTTAGTGACCTAATTAGGGAAGAGAGTAGTCAGAAAAGAGAGTGAGAGAGGTCTCATTTTGTAAGAAACCCGCAGCCATAGAGAGAGAGAGAGAAAAGAAGAGAGAAAAGAGTGTAGAGTTTCTGGACTAGCGTACTTCCGTCAACGATCTCCGTCAATCCCACTGTTGGATCGGCCTGAAACTTTGAGAGTGTGTTCTCAACATCCTCCTCTACATTCTCACCGTTCAAATATTCAGTTCGACATTTGTAGGTGGATAAATTGTGTTCAGACTGTGACCTTGTTCCAGTTTGTAGGAATTCTGACCAGCTTTGGGAAAACTGCCATTTTCGATTCGTTAACCGTTGGATCAGGCTAAAATTTTGGTATGAGGTTCCTGAGACGTGGTGCTAGGTACTGACTGTTGGGATCTTGGTTTTGAGGTCCAGACTGGGAGATATTGTGTTTGAACAATAGCACGAGTTTGAGAGTTTTCAGCTTCTTGTTCTCTATTTGAAAGCCTAGTTGGTTTGTTGTATTGGCTGGTAGTATGCACGAACTTGTGCAACATTTTGAGACTCTTTTGTACCCTTAATTTTGATCATAGTGGAGCTTGATTACTGGCTTGTGTTCGTGAGTTTTTATCTCTCAAATTGAGAGGGTTTTCTCACGTAAATAATTGTTGTGTCTCTCTTGTGGTGATTATTATTGTGTTGCTGCCATTTGCTATTGTTGTTGCTCCTCACAGATTCTTGCAAGTTTGGGAAAATTATATCCGCTGTGTACTTTGGTACTTGAGTTGTGTATTGTTATTTTTCCCATCACAGTGGTATTAGAGCTCCTTGGTTGGAGCTATATATATTACTTGTTTGAATGATGGAGGCAAATACAAAAATGGTTGCTTTGAATGGTACTAATTATCACTTGTGGAAGGGCAAGATGAAAGACTTGCTATTTGTAAAGAAAATACATCTTCCTGTCTTTGCTGTACAAAAGCCGTATTCCATGTCTGAAGTAGAATGAGACTTTGAACTCCAATAGGTGTGTGGTTTTATTCGGCAATTTGTAGAAGACAATGTTTATAATCACATTGCCAATGAGACACATGCAAGAACTTTGTGGAAGAAGATTGAGTCTTTGTATGCCTCTAAGTTAGGGAACAATAAATTGTATTTATTGAACTGTCTGATGAATTTGAGATACAAGGAGAGTTCTTCCATTTTTGATCACTTGAATGAGTTTCAAGGGCTCCTAGATCAACTGTCTGGAATGAGTATCAAATTTGATGATGAAGTTTTGGGAGTATGGCTACTGAATAGTTTACCTGAGTCTTGAGAGACATTTTGAGTTTCAATCACGAACTCAGCCCCTAATGGTGTTGTTTCTTTGCAAATGACAAAGAGTGGTGCTCTTAATGAAGAGATGAGAAGGAAGGCACAGGGTTCTTCATCTCATCCTGAGGTATTTTTCACAGAAAATAGGGGGAGAAGTCAGAAAAAGGAACCAAAGGCTGGTAGAGAGAAGAGCAGGAGTAAGTCCAAGTCCAGATACAAGAATATAGAGTGTAATTATTGTCACAAAATAGGGCACATACAGAAGAACTATTTTCAGTGGAAAAGGGAGAATAAAGATAAGAAGGGTAAGCAGAAAGAGAATGAGCATAATGATGATCGTGTTGCTACTGCTACTTGTGGTGATCTTGTTATTCTCAGTGACCATAAGTCAGTTAATCTTGTATCAGATAAGAGCATGTGGATAGTTGATAGTGGTGCTACACTGCATGTTACACCAAAGAAGGATTTCTTTACATCTTACACTTCTGGTGACTTTGGAGTGTTGAAGATGGGTAATGATGGTGTGTCTGAGGTGATTGGTGTTGGTGATGTATGTCTACAAACCAACATGGGAATGCAGTTGTTTCTTAATGGAGTTAAACATGCTCCAGATGTCCGTTTTAATCTGATATCTGTACCGTTGCTTGATGATTATGGTTATGATAATCATTTTAGTTTAGGTAAATGGAGACTCACTAAAGGTAACTTGGTTATGGCCATAGGGGAGAAAAATTCTAAACTATATTGGACTAAAGCTTTGGTTGCTAGAGACAGTGTGAATAATATGTATATAAAAGCATCCTTGTGACATCGAAGGCTTGGTCATATTATTCATAGTTGTCAAATAGCGGTGGAGCGGCCGCTATTGCGCCGCGAAATAGCGGAGCGGTCTCCTCCCGCGACAGAGTCCACATAGCGGCCAAGGAAGAGATTGCGGCGTGATTGCCGTGATCCCACGATCACAAATCGCAGAGAATAGCGGTGGGGAGCGGCCTTGATTTGCTTCTTCTACTAAACAGCGCCGTTTTTAGCCAATAGTAAGGGTAAATTGGTATTTTTTCCCACTTTCCCTCTTTTTTTAACTTAGGGCATTCCCGATTCTTCTCTTCTCTACTGTTTCATGCTTCCACTACTCCCTCTCTCATCTTCAACCATTCCCTCTCATCTCCAACAGTTCCCTCATCTCCGGCAACTCCGTTCGTCTTCTCTGGTGAGTTCCCTTCTTCTCCGGCGAGTTCCCCTTCTTGGGTAAAAGTTTTTCCTCTGCTTCTTCTTCTTTTCTTCTTAGGTGGAGGCTCTGTTTTTGCCTTTTGTTCTCTGGCGAGCCTCCAGCAAGCTGCAAGGAGTAAGAACAGCCACTGTTAGCTCCGGTGACAACCCCACATAGTAACTGCACCCTCCTACAACAGCCCTATAGCTCTGCACCCTCCTGAAACAGCTCTATTCTTACTGCACCCTGCTGCAACAGCTCCATAACTACTGCAACCTCTGTTTTCTCTTCTCTGAATTTTTTTTCTTGTTGAAATCACCTCCATCAATAATGGCAAGTGGTGGACAACAGCCTGCAAACACCTCTGGGACTCCTGACTCAGCTGCACAAGCTGAAATGTTTAGGCCAACAGGGAAAAACATAGATATTACTTGGACTTGGAATTTTCTAAGGGACAAAAAGAACACCAAGTTAGTAACTTGTGTGTTTTGTGGGAAAACCTCCAATGGTGGTATCACTAGAGCAAAGCAACACCAATTGGGTACAGTGGGGAATGTTGGCAAGTGTACCAAAACCCCTGAAAATGTGAAGGAACAATTAAGGGTAGCAGCTATAAAAAAAGCTGCAGATAAAATGGTTTATATGAATGAGGTTGAGAATGAAGATGAAGAGGAGGAAGATGTTTAACAAATAAGGGCCCTCAAAAAAGGGAAGCTAGTTGTAGATACAGTTTCAAGTGAAGTTTCTACACCTCAATTAAGGCAGTCTCAAAATATGAAGGGGCCAATGGATTTGTGGATGATGATGAAGGATCTAGCAGCAACAGCAAAATTGACAAAAACTGCTAAGCAAACAAGCATTAAAGAACATTGTGCGAAAGAGGCAAGAGCTATTGCTGTACAATACATAAAGCGATTCCTAGTCAGAAATGGAATTGCTTTTAATGTGGTACGGACGGAGAGCTTCAAGCAAATGCTGCAAGCTGTAGGACAATATGGTCCTAATCTAAAACCCCTGAGCTACCATGAGTGTAGAGTTCCTCTCCTTAAGAAGGAGTTAGAATACATAAAAGGATTGATGAAGAACCATGAGGTTTGGAGAGATAACCATGGGTGTTCTATTATGTCTGATGGTTGGACAGATAGGAAAGGGAGGACGTTGATTAATTTTTTGGTGAACACCCCCACTGGAACGATGTTTGTGAAGAGTGTTGATGCCTTTTCTTATATGAAGACTGGAGAGAAGGTGCATGAGTTACTTGATAGCTTTGTGGAGGAGATTAGAGATTCCAAAGTTGTCCAAGTGATCACGGACAACGGAAGCAATTACAAGTTGGACGGTAATTTGATTTGGGGTTTTATTCGATTTTATTAATTCGATTTCATTAATTGAAAATTTAATTTGATCTTTTGTATATTTTTAGGTAAGTTGTTGATGGCCAAGAGGCCACATTTATTCTGGACACCATGTGTTGCCCATTGCCTAGATTTAATGTTGGAAGACATTGGAAAGCTTACAAGGATCAAGAGAGCCATCAACAGAGGAGTCAAGCTTGTTGGCTACATCTACAACCACTCCTTGACATTGAATCTATTGAGAACCTTCACCAATGGTACTAGTGAGGCATGGCATTACAAGGTTTGCTACAACCTTCTTGACATTGCAAAGGTTGTACAAGTTGAAGACCAACCTTCGTAAGATGTTCACATCAGATGAATGGTTGCAAAGCAAGGGTGCGAAAGAGGCGAAGGCCAAGAGAGCAATGGATACTGTTCTACTTCCTTTATTTTGGGCTGATGTTGTTTATACCCTCAAGGCCATGGGGCCTATTGTGGTTGTATTGCGATTGGTGGACAACGAGAAGAAACCCGTAATGGGTTACATTTATGAAGCCATGGAGAAGGCCAAGGAAAGTATTCAAAATACTTTTAAAGGAGATGAGACCAAATATAAAGATATCTTTGAGATCATTGATAGGAGATGGGATTGTTAGTTGCATCATCCTTTGCATGCAGCAGGGTATTACCTCAATCCCCAATTCTACTTTTCAAATGCTTCCATTGAGAAGGACAGGGAGGTGAAGCGTGGCCTCTTGACAGTTATTGGGAGGTTATCTGAGACTACCCAGGATAAGGACTTGGCTATAGTGGAATTGGGAAATTATAGAATGGCCGATGGATTATTTGGTTCAGCTACGGCCATAAGACATAGGAGTATTTTGGCCCCCTGTAAGTGTTTTCCTATTATAATAGTTGCTTGTTTTGTTGTTTATTTAATGAAAATTAGCAACTAATAATAATCCCATTTCAGCTGAATGGTGGAAGACATATGGGACACTTACTCCACACTTGCAAAACATTGCCATCAAGGTGTTGTCATTGACATGTAGCTCGTCGGGATGTGAGAGGAACTGGAGCATATTTGAGCATGTGGGAATTTCTTTCATCCTAAATTTTCTATTTTGTCTTATTGGTATTTTTTAGTTTAACATTTTTTCAAAAAATAGATTCACTCTAAGAAAAGATGTCGGCTTGAGCATTAAAAGTTGGAGGACTTGGTATTCATTAAGTACAACCAGACTTTAAAGGACCGCTTTGATGCAAAGGACATCATGGATCCGATTGTCCTAAAGGATGTTGATGATGACTACACTAATGAGTGGACCTTGGGACAATTGGGTGGTAATGAGGATGCTGATGAGGAGGATGAGCTTGTCTTTGGTGATGAAGAGAACAATGCCTCTACTTGGAAGCAAGTGGCACAAGCTGCCGGAGCCGGGGAGCCAAGGTATTACACTAGGAGGAAGAAGATGAAAATAAGAGCAGCCAACACATCTTCTGAGCCTTCTTCAGCCAGAAAAAGAAAGGGAAAACAAGTTATTCAACAAGAAGAGGAAGAAGAATGTGATGATGATGATGAAGAAACGGAAGAAGAAGATGTTGGAGGAGAAACATACAGGAGTGATTATGAGAGTTCTAGTGGAGGGGAAGAACCATTGGAACTTGGAGATGAAGATGAAGATTATGGATTGTCGAATTCCTAGTTGATAGATACATGATTAATGTGACTTATGTTTCTTTTTTAAATGTTTTTTAAGGCTGCCTTATGAAATATGACACTTGAGTTCTAGTTTTAAATTGCATTTGGAGTGGTTTCAATTTTATTCTCTGTTCTATTTATGTTTTTCTGCATGTATATGTATTTTTTTGTTTTTGTGTTTTATATCCGCGATAGTAGCAAATAGCGTCCGCGATCCGCTCCGCGACTCCGCGATTCCAGTTTTGGGGTCAGCCGCGATGCTCCGCGATTTGAGATTGACTACTATGATATCAGTGAAAAATGGCTTAACTGCTTAGCTAAAAAGGATGTTCTTTTGGGATTGAAGAGTATAGAGTTAGAGAAATGTTCTCATTGCATGGCTGGTAAACAAATCAGAGTATCCTTCAAGAAGCATTCTCCCTCTAGGAAGTCAGAGTTGCTTGAATTAGTGCATTCTGATGTTTGTGGCCCGTTGAAGGTAAAGTCATTCAGTAGCGCACTTTGCTTTGTTACCTTTATTGATGACTATTCTAGGAAGCTATGGGTCTATACACTGTAGAGAAATGACCAAGTGCTTGAAAAGTTTAAAGAGTTTCATGCTTTGGTGGAGAGGCAGTCAGGCAAAAAGCTAAAATGCATTTGTACTGACAATGGTGGTGAGTACTGTGGACCCTTTAATGTCTATTGCAAGCAGCAGGGTATCAGACATGAAAAGACTCCTCCTAAAACTCCTCAGTTGAATGGTCTAGTAGAGAGGATGAATAGGACTTTGGTTGAAAGAGTTAGGTGTATGCTTTCTGAAGCAAAGTTGCCTAAACATTTCTGGGGTGAGGCATTGCTTACGGCAGTGCATGTTATTAATCTCAGTCCTACAGTTGTTTTGAATACTGAGGTGCCAGACAAGATTTGGTTTGGCAAGAATGCTAGCTATGGTCATTTGCGTGTCTTCGGTTACAAGGCATATGTTCATGTTCCAAAGGATGAAAGATCCAAGTTGGATGCGAAGACAAGATAGTGTATCTTTATTGGTTATGGTCAAGATGAATTTGGCTATAGGTTGTATGATCCTGTTGAGAAGAAGCTTGTTAGAAGCCGTGATGTGCAATTCATGGAGGACCAAACCATTGAAGATATTGACAAAGTGGAGAAGATGACACCTGATAAAGACGATGATCTGACTGATGGTAATCCGATGCGGTTGTCTGTTCACAATGTAGAGAATACTAATACTGATGCTCAGAATGATGAGCAACATGATGATGTTGATGATCAACATGTTGGAGATGGTTTTGAGGTACCTGTTGATGATGTTCAGGAGGAACATGATATGACACCCGATGATAATCTTGATGAAATACCACAAGTTCAACCCAGGAGATCCAATAGGTCGAGACAACCTTCTACTAGGTATAATTCAAGAGATTATGTGTTGTTGACCAACGAAGGAGAACCTGAGTGTTTTGAAGAGGCCATTGAGAGTGAAGAAAAGCAAAAGTGGCTGGATGCAATGTGGGATGAGATGAAATCCTTGCATGATAATCACACTTATGACTTGGTGAAGTTTCCTAAGGGCAAGAGGGCCTTAGAGAACAAGTGGATCTTCAAGGTGAAACAAGAGAGCAATTCTACATCTCCGAGGTACAAAGCTAGATTAGTGGTGAAAGGCTTCAGGCAGAGAAAGGGTATTTGACTTCAATGAGATTTTCTCACCAGTGGTGAAAATGTCATCCATCAGAATTGTGCTGAGTTTAGTTGCTACTCTTGATTTGGAGGTTGAGCAGATGGATGTGAAGACAGCTTTCCTTCATGGTAATTTGGAGGAAGAGATTTATATGAAGCAATCTGATGGTTTTCTTGTTGAAGGCAAGGAAGACTATGTGTGTAGGCTGAGAAAGAGCTTATATGGTTTGAAGCAGGCTCCTAGACAATGGTATAAGAAGTTTGAGTCCTTTATGCATGATCAAGGCTATAGGAAGACTACTTCTGACCATTGTGTCTTTGTCAAAAAGTTTTCTGATGATGACTTCATTATTATGTTATTGTATGTTGATGACATACTTATTGTAGGAAAAAATATTTCCAGAATTGACAGGTTAAAGAAGGATCTGGGCGAGTCATTTGCCATGAAAGACATGGGAGTTGCTAAGAAGATTCTTGGTATAAGCATCACTCGTGACAGAAAAAAGAAGAAGTTTTGGCTATCTCAAGAGCACTACATTGAAAAGGTGTTGGAGCGTTTCAACATGGAAAATGCTAAAGCAGTGAGTACTCCTCTTGCAACTCATTTTAAACTGAGTGTTAATCAGAGTCCTTCAGATGAAGCTGAGAAGACATATATGAGCAGAGTTCCTTATACATCTACGGTGGGTAGTTTGATGTATGCAATGGTATGTACAAGACCTGATATTGCACATGCTGTTGGTACAGTCAGCAGATTTTTATCAAATCCAGGTAGAGAGCATTGGAATGTTGTGAAATGGATTTTAAGGTATCTTCATGGTACTAGTGGTTTGAAGCTTTGTTTTGGAGGTGATAAACCTACTTTGATGGGTTACTCTGACTCAGATATGGCTGGAGACATTGATTCCAGAAAGTCCACTTCAGGCTATTTGATTAAGTTTGCAGAGGGAGCTGTGGCTTGGCAATCAAGGTTGCAAAAGTGTGTAGCTTTGTTTACTACGGAGGCAGAGTTCATTGCACTTACCAAAGCGTGTAAGGAGTTGCTATGGGTGAAGAAATTCTTATGGGAGCTTGGTTTTGTGCAGGACAAGTACTTGTTGCTCTGTGATAATCAAAGTGCTATTCATCTTGGTAAGAATCCAACATTCCATTCTAGATCCAAACATATTGATGTGCGGTATCATTGGATACGTGATGTTTTGGACGCTAAGTTGTTGGAGTTGGCTAAAGTTCATACTGATGATAATGGTGCTGATATGATGACTAAGGCACTAACAAGAGGAAAATTTGGGTATTGTCACGAGATCACATGATTGGCGGTCACCTCCACATAGTTGTGAGGGGGGAGATGTGTTGGGTTGGGTTCCCAAATATGTGTCCAAAGGCCCAATATTCTTCAAGTCTACTTAGTGACCTAATTAGGGAAGAGAGTAGTTAGAAAAGAGAGTGAGAGAGGTCTCATTTTGTAAGAAACCCGTAGCCATAGAGAGAGAGAAAAGAAGAGAGAAAAAAGTGTAGAGTTTCTGGACCAGTGTACTTCCGTCAATGATCTCCATCAATCCCAACGTTGGATCGGCCTGAAATTTTTTGAGTGTGTTCTCAACATCCTCCTCTATATTATCACCGTTCATATTTTTAGTTCAACATCTGTAGGTGGAGAAATCGTGTTCATACTGTGACCCTATTCCAGTTCATAGGAATTCTGACCAGCTTTGGGAAAACTCCCATTGCCGATTCGTTAACCGTTGGATCGGGCTGAAATTTTGGTATGAGGTTTCTGAGACATGGTGCTAGGTATGACCGTTGGGATCTTGTTTTTGAGGTCCAAACTGGGAGATATTGTGTTTGAACAATAGCACAAGTTTGTGAGTTTTCAGCTTCTTGTTCTCTATTTGAAAACCTAGTTGGTTTGTTGTATTGGCTGGTAGTATGCACGAACTTGTGCAGCATTTTGAGACTCTTTTGTACCCTTAATTTTGATCATAATAGAGCTTGATTACTGGCTTGTGCCCGTGAGTTTTTATCTCTCAAATTGAGAGGGCTTTCTCACGTAAATAATTGTTGTGCCTCTCTTATGGTGATTATTATTGTGTTGCTGTCATTTGCTATTGTTGTTGCTCCTCACGGATTCTTGCAAGTTTGAGAAAATTATATCCACTACGTACTTTGGTACTTTAGTTGTGTATTGTTATTTTTCCTATCAATCACATGGCTCTTGCCTTGTCAAAGACATAGATCACCGGTGGTAGATACAATACAATCCTTGCCGCATCATCAACAGAACTATGTGTATGTAATGGTAACTGTTTACCTAAGGATTCTTATCACTTATATTAGAACAAGTTTTCATTTAAGCTAGATGTCATGGAGAAGTCTCTTTTCATTTAAGGTAGGTGCTGACTATAACTTATTTTCTGGATCTATACTGTTTGCAGATTATACTAGCATATTGATTTACAAAATTGTATTTATGAATGTAGCTGTATAAATCATATGCGGAGATTTGCAAATCATCTCTAATTCTCCTAGCAGGAATCTTAGAGTTTTCAATATGCCGAGTGCTAAATGACCAGGTATTTAATATAACAGTTTATTTGGTTATTAATTTCTAGATGTTGCCAAAATAGGGAATAATTAATTCATGCGTTATTCAATTTTACATTTAGATTGGAGTACAGATGTATATTTCGACGAAAAGGTGTCTTTCACCTTGCATCACGAAAGATACTAAACCATGAAACAGGGAGAAAACAAAACAGGGGTCTCAATGAAAAGCCGAGCAGAGCAACTTTCGAGAATGAGATGAACTAACTAATTACGCCGTTTTTCCGCGCTTCATCACTTGGGTTAGATAATTGAACAATCGAAGAAGAGGGAAAAAAAATTCTCAAAGTGTCACGGAATGGATTCTCGACAGTTGAAAAAGTGGTGCAATTGTTGTTTTGGCTGTTTTTGGGTTGTTGCTTCCGAGTTCCCACACCCAATTAGTCACATGGTTTAATTGTTTAATAATATAGTGGCAATTTTGGGGATGAGACATTGAATTGAACACATAAATATTACTAATGGGTGTGGTGTGGGGGCAAGGGAACATGGGCATGCACACATCATGCAAACGCACCCACCTGTCCTGTCATTTCTATGCCACCTTCGCGTGGGGTTTCATTTGGTCCTCGTCCCATTGTATTTTTACATAACCTCTACATGTATCTTTAACCTTCTCCACATTGTGTTTTGCCAAAATAACTTGTTTCCTTATGTGTATGTAGGTGAGTTCATTTGGCCCAGATTGGTGACTTCATTATCGGAAGTGATCAAGTGGATATATTCGATTAAACAGTCATAAAGTAGCTGTTAGAGTGGAAGTTTTTATATGCTATTCTATTGATTTTTTCTCAAGGGCAAAAAATTACAGTAGATACATTTTTGAGCTTATCATAATTGAGTAATTCTTGTAAAATGTTTAAATCAGCCATAAATGTCTGATGGAGTTGGGAGGTTATCTGTCATGTTAATTGTAAGGAATCTTGAAATGGTTTTAATAATGAAATTAATTAATTGGATGCAAATATAGTGAATTACTAGAAGTGGGATGCATTAAGCAGGCAGTGTAATAAATACTACTGTTTGTAATAAATACTACTCTTTTAAAGTGCTTTATTGAAACAGGTGGGGTAAGAAATAATACTCTTTTAAAGGGCTTAATTGAATTAGGTGTGGTATAGTGTTTTTCAAGCACTTAACACGTGTATATAAAACGCTCTAAAATAACTAAAATAAATGTACTAAAATTCCTTTTTTGTGGTAGTGTTTTTTGGTTTATTTTGTCTTCATGAAAAGGAGAAATGAATTTAGTTTTAGGAATTAGGGGTAGCTAGGTAATTTTACTTGTTCAGTTAATTTTTAAAACTAATTAGTAACTTTAAGTTTTCTTTAACATAATTAGATTAATTCATTAATTGACTTACTTCGTTCTAGTTTTAATTAGAATTTTCATTTATTATTTGATTATCAACAATTTATCCCTTAATTTTAAATTGAGATGTGATATAAATTTTTTTTTTATATTTTTTAATAATTTTTGATTAAGTTTTAAAAATATATTTAATTATCGCTTAAGTTTCTGAGTCGTTGTGATAGCTTTGATAATTATAGAATGGTTAGATAAAATCATAAATCTTATTTCTCATCGTCCATATAAATTATAGATTGAGCTTGATTGAATAAGATATGTAACTACATTAAATTGGTAAGAAGAGTTATAATACTCTAACAAGATTTACCAAAAAAAAAAAAGAATAAATTTAATTCTTCTTTTGTAAAAATTAAAAATTGACTCTTCTAATTTTAATCTATATTTTGATTTAATAAAGTTTGAATTTTGGTTTTTTTACCATTAAAAAGATTACAATTCTTTTGTTCATCATGAATTCATGACTTTTTACCGGGGTGTTCGTGGATTGGATTGGATCCGTTTTGAGACCAAAAGTTATATGATCCAGTCAAGAAATCATTATGCATTTTAGATTGGATCGGTTAGGATGTACCATAAATCCAATCTGATTCGATATATATCGATTTAGATTGGATTGGATTTTAATTTTTAGAAAATACTTTAAAAATAAATTACTTACTATAGAAATCACATACTAACAATAGTAACATACAAGAGAAGTGAAATGAAAATTTCTTTGCTTTCTAATTTGAGCAATTGATGAACGTGAATCAGAAAATATTAAAATTAAAACATTCGACGTTATCATTTAGACTTAAGCTGTTTTGCACATGAATTATAAATTAAAACACTGAGCACTGTCATTTGAGCTTAAACTATTTTACTTTTAGGAATTATAGAAATAAAGAAAATATATTGGACTTTTATGTAACAGATCCATAGTAGTACTAGTAGTAAAAAAGCTTTGCATCAATTTAGATTGGATCGGTTCCTGTTGGTGGAACCGAAATCCAATTAAATCCATTAAAAAATATCAATTTTTTTTGTTATCGATTTTTTCAGTTTCGTTGAGCGATTTTTTTTGGATTGGATTGGATGATGAACACCCCTACTTTTTACCATCTTAATTGAAAAATAATACCAACTTGAAATTAAGAAAAGAGATACAGAATATTAAAATACAACAAAATAATTGGGAAACCCAAAAGAATAAAGTTAGAAGAAAAGGACGTTAATTTAATTTTGCCTTAAATTTTTTATGAATCTAAAACTTACCCTAAAAAAACATCAGTTTTGATGGAGGAGTGTAGGGATAAAATACATTTCTTTTCCAGTGTATCTTGCCCAATATAGGGTGCGGATTTTATATAAAGCTGTTTCAGGGGGCATATAAAAAGAAAAACTGAAAAGGTCCATTAAAACTTTCCCAACGGCCCATCGCATTACTTCTTTCTGCCACAAAATGAATGGCATAACGTTGACGTGTTTGTACGTATCACTGTACAATAATAAGTCTCATTGTTTTCGGAATTTAATGGAATCAAACCAGTAGATCTAATTCCTTCAACAGTACGCTACGGTTTAATTATGTTTTAATTAATTCGGGTCAATTTTTTTTTATTAATTTAATTATAGTTTATATAAAGAAATTTATTCGCACTATATTTATGTACTATTTATCTATTTAATATGATTGAAAATTTAAGTTTGTGCGTGATTTATTTTATTTCCTTTTAAATTTGTTAGATAAACTTAAAAATTTATTAAATAAAATAATTATTTTCGTTTAGAAAAATTATTTTAGTAATTTATAGAACTTTTTAGGCTTTTTTTTATTAACAGGGTGTTTCAAAAAAATATTTACGGATACGGGGTTGTTTAAGAAAAAATTACATGATCGATTTTGTGTATTGTATGGGGCACCACCATTGTCAGCGGTTAAAAATCATGACCGTTTAAAACATTGTCAGCAGTTAAAACTTTTAATCGGAAACAATAACACATAAAATTAAGATAAATGTTATACTTTTTTAAAAAATCAATATATATTAGTAAATTTAACATGCAATACATTAAATACCACAAATATTTAAATAAAATAATATATTTATTTAAATCAAATCTACTATGTTTAATACCTAAAAAATTGAAATTAATTAAAAATTCAAATTAAAAATAAAATATATATTATCCTTATTAAAATCTTTAGTCATCATAATTATAAATTTTATTTTTGTAAAATATATTATCTTTTCATATTTAGATTAACTTAATATTTAACAAATGTAATTTTAATATCATGCATTATAATATATGATATTTAAATTATATTTGTTAAATATTAAGTTAACCTAAATATGAAAAGATAATATATTTTATAAAATAAAACATTTTAAAAATATAATATTGAAATATAATTTGTTATATAATTTAAGAATATTATTATAAAATCATATATTTTTAGGATAAAATCATGTTAAAACATTAAAAATTATTGAGAATATTTCAAAAAATATTTACACTGAAAATATATGCTAATTAAATTTTAATAAATAAAAATAAAGTTAAATAAATTTATAAGAAGAAATAAAATATATTAATATAAAAATTTAATTAATATTAACTTATTAATTGAAGGGTTAAAAATATTTATGTTCCTTATGTTTTTGATAAGTTTCTTTATTTACTCCTCATGTTAGTGGTATTTAATATGTTGAAATTGATTCATAAAGTCATTAACAAAAAAGAAGTTAATGAGCTATTTGGATTATGGAAATGTTTTTTCAATTATAACACTGTCATCATTGTTTCCTATTTCTGTTTGCTGATTCTATTTATAATTTTTTCAGTCAACTTTAAAAATAGAAAACACAATGACAATTCTGTAATGAAAATTAAAAATAAAAAATGACAACAGTAAACATTTTTACAATCCAAACAACCTCTAAGAGTTACAGATAATAAACGTGAGTTAGATTACGTAACATTTGTATTTACTAAACTAATAATTGTATTAATAATATTACATTTTATAAAACAATTTAAACATATTAAAAATTAATTTTAAACATATTAAATAATATAAAAATATCAACTAAAAACCATGAAAATAAAATAAACGATTAATCAAAATACAAAGGCAAACATATTTAAAATATCCAACCCTTGATTAAAAAGTGAGTTAGATATTTTACGTGAATGATGAAATGAAACGTAAAATTTGATGATATATACAGAGAGACGCAGAACATGAAAGACACAACCTAGCTCAGACAATTGAGTAGCTAACAGAAAAAGAGAGGAGAACATCAACATCATGTGGCCATTCAGCAGAAAAGGAGCTTCTGGGTTTTCATCATTTTCCACTGCTGAGCAAGTTACTCATCAAATCGATGCCACTGGTCTCACTGCTATTGTTACAGGTTACTTCTCTTCTCTTTTTAATTATTAACTTCATTAATTATCTCTCTTTTTTCTCTTCTTTCAATGGATTTAACAAACTCATCTTTCCTTCATTTCATTTTCATTTTCATTGCTATTTCCTATTTAGCTTTAGATTTGTTTTCATGCTATTTATCAAAAATAAAATTGTTCTCATGCTTTAAGTTTTTGTTTTTGATTTCAACAGTAAGCTTAACGGGGAAGAATTTGAAACAGTTACAAATCTAAGATCATTCTTTTTAACAGTGAGATCCTGAATTTAAACAGCATAACACCATTATAAATAACAAAAAAATTCGAAAATACAATTTAAACAACTAACTAATAATCAATCAGTCCACAATCCGATACTTAATTATGGATTATTAATAATAAAAAATAGATACGATGTTCAATATTGGAATTTTTTTTGTGTTCACTTCAAAAATAACGAGGTTTGAATAAAAAAATTGTGCGTGTTTGATACTTATTCATTTATTATTAATTTCCATCTTTTTAATTTGCATCAATGGGTAAGTCAATGAGCCCAATAAGATTAAGATGAGACTAATTTGATTTTTTGCACTTCTTTTACCATTGTTCCGACCCATCCATGTATATCTGCGTGAAAAACCTAATTAAAATGAAGCAAACTTTCACCAAATGTTTTTATTCCCACAATAATTTATTTGGAATCATATGAAGTACTAATTTCTGTATAACTACAAGTTTACAAGTTGAATGACACGGTGAAAAACTAACGAAGAAAACGATACCAATAAGCTATTTTAAACTCACCTTTATTCTAACGAATGTTTTTTTAAAAAATTATAGTATAAATTCTCATAATAAAATAAACCATTGCTCAAACTTTTAATTAAATTAGGTCTCTAAACGTCCCTAAATTATTTTACTTACATAATTTTAAAAACTAAAATGAACATTTATTTATTTATATGTGAATTTAATTTAATTTTATTTTAGGAGAGATTTTTTTATCTCCTATATATTTTTATTTTTTCTAATATTTATAAATTATTTTATTGAACAAATTTAAATATAATATTCTATTTTCCGTAGGTAAAAAAAAAATAACTGGTGAAATGCAAGTCAAATTATTAGTTTATTTATATAATTCTATAAGTTTTTCCGCTTAAATTTGACCGGCCTAACCTAAATAATATTTTGCCGATTCAAATGAGAATTTTTTCTTAGTTTCATGGGAAATCAACCATAGAATCTATTATCCATTAAACATAAGACTTTTTGTCCCATATTATAAGATCGTCTTTCAAATTCCATGTCATTACTTATTTTTAAACTAAAATACTTTGTTAAATGATTAACTATTATTGAAGTTTTAAAAAATAATAAAGAAATTATATTGTTTAAAATATTTAGTGGGAAAGAATAAGTAAGAAGAAAAAATAGTATTGCCAATAATCTTAAAGGTAATTTTAAAAAATTAACTTTAATTTTATACAAAAATAATAATTTTAATTAAACTAATTAATTTTCTTATAAAAATTAATTAAAAAGATTATATATTTTTTTTTGGAAATAAAAAAGGTTTTATATTTAAACACGAAGTTATATAACAAAGAACTGTACCAAATCCTTTTATTGGGTCAACTTTCATTGTTGCTTGAATACCGAATTCACTACAGACTAAGCCAAGTAGGCCCTCAATTGTTTTTGGTCCATAGCAGAGGTGACTTTGACCAAAAACAAACACAAGAGGTGACTTTTGTCTTTTGGAGGAAAACAGTGACAGAAACAGAAGAAAAGAGGTTCACAAAAAACAAAAAAATGGTTCATATGTTTAAATACGTATATTAACAATTACTCAATTAAATTTATGGATTAGACAAAAATATTTGAACAAATTTATTCATTCCTTAAAATATATATTTCATCTTTTAGTTTATTTTGATCAGGATTTTAAAATGGTTTTAAAGTAATCATTTAAAAAAATAATGAAAATTTATCTTTTTAAATTAATTATCGTATAACCAATTTAAAATATTCTTTTTAAATTGGTTTCTATTAAGAACCATTAACAACAAAATCAATTTAAAAAATATATTTTAAATCGTTTTTTCTAAAACCGATTTAAAAAGACGGGTTTTTCTTTAGTGGAAATAATTATTTTAGAACACTTTCAAAACATAAAAAAATAAAATTATGAGAAAAAAAGTTTAGGACCAAATCAATACTTAAAGCCTGAAGATATATTTTACTTAATTTACTTTATTAATGTTTTAAATTTATTCGAACCTCAAAATGAAAGACGCAAGCTCTAAGATTTTATGAAACTATTTGGAAACCGAACGAGCCCAAACCTAGTTTACTAATTTTTTTCTGACACCATTGTTTTCTTTCTTACACCACTCCTCTTGCTTTTTTGAAAGAAAAAACTAGAAGTGGGACGTGTTTTGTTACTTCTGTATACTCGATAATTTGGTTATCATGCTTCAGTCAGATTATTGAGTTACTTCACAGTGATAAAGTTTAGTTATTTTTAATAGTAATTAGAATAAAGTGTGCTAAATATTCTAGTGTAATTTAAATGTTTTCCAGTTCAACATTTTAAACAGTATGTTTTACAATATAAACATACAAGTATATGATTGCATACTTTTAAATAAAAATTTAATTGAAATACATTGAAAATGTAAATAAATAAATTACACTAACATGTAAAATAAAATTAACAACAGGGGCATCTAGTGGAATTGGTGCTGAGACTGCTCGTGTCCTTGCTATGCGTGGTGTTCATGTGGTTATTGCAGACATAAATATGATTAAGGCCAAAGATGTGAAAGAAGCCATACTTAAAGATATTCCCACAGCTGAAGTTAGCATCATGGAGCTAGATCTTAGCTCAATGGCTTCTGTTCGAAAATTTGCATCAGACTTCACTTCAACTGGACTTCCCTTAAACATTCTCATGTAAGAAAATGTGTCTTTAATTAATTTTTAGTTGTAGATCCATTGCAATATTATCCTCATATGGTATTAATTTTTTTCTTATATATAGTTCATGGAAACAATGTTGTTTTTAATCAAATAAATTATAAGCCATATCATACTTAGTCTTATTATGTTTTTGAGATAATACTGAAGTTACCTATTTCACTTAATTTTTACTTTATAGTATAGATATAAATATACTATATCAAATAGGAGATCTTATAAAAGTTAACATGGGTTTGACATAGATATTAAATGTTGAAAATAAAGTATGAATTTATATTCCAACACTTTTCTCTTTCGTCTTTAATGTTATTCCAAATGATAAAATAATGTGATTTTTCTAATTTATTTTTTTCCCTTAAAATTCAAAGCAACAACGCTGGAATTTGTGCGGCTCCTTTCAGGCTATCGAAGGACAACATTGAACTACAATTTGCAATAAATTACGTAGGTATGTAGAAACTATTTAATTAATTCCCCTAACTTGAAATTGTTTATGAGAGCTTTTCAGTTTTTTCTGTGAATTCTTTTTTATCATACAATGAAAATATTGAGATTCAAATTAGATCTTCACGTAAAGTATTCATACCTCTTATCACTAAGTAGATTTTGCAATATTTTTTTTTAGCTTTGCAAGCATATTCATACTACATTATACACGGATAATCAAATCAAAGTTAGTTATAGGTCATATGACTAGTTAAAAATGTTATATACGTTTTTTAATCCTTAATATGATTTTTAACCAACATATATAATTTCACAGGCCATTTTCTCTTAACACATTTGCTGTTGGATACTATGAAGAGAACAGCACAAGAAAGTAAGAAAGAAGGAAGAATTGTTAATGTCTCCTCCATTGGTTATACATTTGCATATGCTGAAGGAATCCGTTTTGATAAAATCAATGATGAATCAAGGTAAGTAGCCCTTATCAAATAGTTATAATTTTCTTACTCCTACTGAAAAAGTTTAAAAAATAATATCAGATTCTCATGACATTTTCTACTATCCATTTTTTTCTCAAAAAATTTTATAAGATACTACTGTATGTAACCTCACTGTATGGAGATTATCCATCTCAATTTCTTTTCTATCCAAAACCTATAGAATATGTGTGTGTTTATATATATTACCACTCTAAATTTGTCCATTTGCCTTCAAAGGAACAACACAATAAATGAAAAAGTATCAATATGATGTTTGACTTGGTAAAAATCAGAACATGGTCCTAATTGAGATTAAAAAAAATGAAGGGTTTTGTAGCCTCTTTTTTCGATTGGGATAAAGAATTTACTCTCTACTTACAAAGTCTATTATGTTAAAAATGAATAGATATTGATGTATTTTGAGTTGGATACCCCTAATTATCTTTTTAATAAAAGTTTTATTTTGCCTATAAAAAAACTCTAAATTTCACCATACTTTGTAGTTTATTACTACTTTACTTTACCATGTTTTTAGTAAAATTGTTTTTAGTCAATTTTATTAACACCGTTCACTTTGTTATTATCATGATTCTTCTCCTCCTATTTCCATGTTTGTCAAATATTAACATCTTATCCTCATTCTCTTCCTAACCATCGACCATCATCTACATCAACCACTATCCAACATTTGCATAACCTTCAAGCTTTAACATACCATTGAATTCTCCATGTTAGAAGAATTGAACCTCTAAAAGTTGATTAATGTCTTTTGTCGTCATTAAATAAGGGAAAGTGATAGTAGTAGTGTGAGAAAATATATAAGAAGGAAGAGGAGGAGGCATGGGATAATGAGAAAGAGGGGGAGGTTAGAGGCCAAGGAGCAGGAATAAAAATGTAAAGGACTAAATTAATAGGAAGAAAAAGATAAATGACTAAATTAGAAATAAAAAAATGTAAAGGACCAAAAGTATATTTGTGAAAAAAAATTATATTTTGTATTTTAAACTTGTTTGGTTCACTTTCTCCTTTAAAGAAAAGAAAAATTAAAATTGGTTAGGCTAAACACACACCTGCTATAATAGAAGCCTGAAATTGCTCACTTAACAATTGATTCTAATTAATGTTAGGTCAAGATAAAGAGCAAAAGACCATAAACCTAGTAAGATCTAATACACTTTAAATTTATAATTTTTTCTTTGTATATTTTTCTATTGAAGAATGCACTTAAAAGATGTTAATTCATGAAGCTTATCATTTTTAAAGTATTTGTATTTTATTTTTATAACTTTTAGAAACAAGCATATAGACGTATAGTATAGTACCTACAATATACTTGTAAAGGATAAGTTTATATATTGCTATATTGCTCATTTGCTTCCTCATACACAGTTACAATGCTTGGCGTGCATATGGACAATCAAAGCTTGCGAACCTTTTACATGCCAATGAACTTGCAAGACAACTCAAGGTATTCACATTTTTGTATCAAAATATGTGTAACACATGATTTCGATATTAAGAATGATTTTTCTTTTTACCTTATATACAATGTTTTTAGTGTTTATTGATAATATTTATAACTTAATATTATTATATCCTTCTGATTTCTCCAACCATACGTGGTTGATAATTAATAATTTGATGTCCCTAACATTGCATGTGTTTTTTCATTGATCATTTAGGCTTTCACTATATATTTGTATATACAATGGCATGGCATATTATATAAATTTTCGTGTAGGTTTTAAATTTAATATTATATGATTTGCATTGCATTTAATGAGTAGTTGTTCGCATAAAAGTGTATGTTTTAGATTTTAAAATTTGGTAGTACGATTTAAAGTTATCCTTATAAAATTTTGGTCGAAGTTGAGTTATGGTACGAGGGTATCAAAACAAATGGTTTAATAATTGATTTTTTTTCCTTCTATATTGAAATTGTCAAATGTTTTTAGTAAATAAGTGTTGACAAGTATTTAGGAAAAGATTATAGTTAAATATATTACAACTTTATATAAACTAATCTTAGGTTTCAAGAGGGGTTCACAACAAATCAAAATTATAAAAATGTCTCTAAAATTTAGGGATAATTTAGTTTTTGTTTTTAGTTTTAATTACAAAATTACTATATTATTTTCTGTTTTTAAAAAATTATACAAGGACACCAAAACCAATTTTTATTTTCATTTTTTCTATACAAACTTTGAAAAAACATGAAACAGGTGATGATTTTGTGATTAAAATTAAAAGCTATAACTAATAACGGAAACTAAATGGCTCTTGTTTTCTCTATTTGTTTCCGTGACCTTCCATCTTTATGCTTCTTTAATTTTGTTTCATTAGATGTTTTGTAATAATATAACTTATTCATTTTTCCCTTGAGATCAGGAGGAAGGAGTTGGTATTATTGTTAATTCTCTTCATCCAGGATCCACTCTCACAAGTATTTACCTCAACAATTCTCTGTTGACAGGTAATTACCATATTTATGTGAATTAATTCATGGTCTTGATCAAGAATATTAAATACAGATACACACAATAAGTTTGGAATATTCATCAACAGACAACCTTAAGAGTTGCCAAAAAAGTTCAATTAAATTATTTTTAATTCTAATTTTGAATTCAAACTTACTATAGGATTATTCCTTTAAGCATCATTGGAAACACAATTCCTCATATTCACGTAGCGACAACCTTAATTTTTAAAGTATATAGCAAATATAGCAATATGTAGCACCAACTCATGATTTTCATAAATAGCTTTTTTATTCAACTATTTTTTCACGCAAATAAGAAAGGCACTTTGAGCTTTATAAGAATATCTTTTTTTTTTTTTATGATTTATGCAGGTATAATGAATATACTTGGCAAAAGTCTAGTTAACAAGCTGGCAGGATTTGTGGTTAAGAATGTGCAACAGGTGAGTCAAATCATTTATGACTTATGAATACACATGTATGTATAAAGGATGTTTATTTAAATATAAAGGAGATTAAAAAGATCACATTTAACATGTTATAATATTCTAATAATTCATATTTATTACAACTTGATTGTAGGGAGCAGCAACAACTTGCTATGTAGCACTGCACCCACAAGTGACTGGAATCAGTGGTGAGTATTTTGCAGATAGTAATCTCTCAAAAGTGTACCAACAAGGAAGAGACATGGATTTGGGCAAGAAATTGTGGGATTTCACCATGAATCTGATCAAGGAAAATACAAAGCCATAATTGTTCAGTCAAATATATTTTCATAGCGAGTGAAATACTTCATTAATATAAAAACTGTGCTGCTACTATTTTTGAAGAGATTCATGTCGTTCAAACTTGTAATAGGGTGGTGTAATTAAGCATTGGTTTGTAATTTATACCAGTTTATGCTATCTTTGTGTGCCTAATTGTTGCAGCGGAGTTGCCATTGGAAATATTGTAGAAATGTATAGAGTGCAAATAAGCGCTCTAAATTCTTGGATCTGTTTATCCTGTTTGGCTGATAAAACAAATTTGAGAAATAATTTTTTTCATGTTAATGCATTTCTTTTTGTTGGGCAAATAAGTGTTTTTAATATAATTTTTTTTAATAAAAACAAAGTAACTTGAAAAGTTAAAAAAAAAAGAAAAAAAAATGCAAGCTAATGATTGAATTCTATTTTACAGACCACTTAGGCAAATGGCTTCTAAAATGTCGATCGTTATATTGAATATTAGAAGAAACAAAGTCATTTGAAACAAAGCTCTTGATGATGTTAAAAAAGTTGTTGTACTTCCGTTTCTTTATTATGAATTTATTTTGTTTGATATAGCTTGTGGTTTGTCTCTCTATATTGAAATATTTTCACGTAAATCTTATATATTTATTTATTTTTATCTCTGCTTGTTTCTTTTTTATTTTTAATTGATTTGATGTAGTGATTCCATACCGTACGGACTCCTTAATCAGAAGAATAAAATTCCATTTTGTCATTGTTTTGAAGTTGTATTGTGGAGACAAATTGTAATTATGGTTGACGAATGTATTCTCACATTTCAGTAAAAGTGCATGAATTTTCCTGTTGTTATGAGTTTTGTAACGTCCTGATTATTGAATTAATGGGCAGATTAAGATTAATTGCTGATTGAGATTGAGTGCTGACTAAGTAAAAGAGGCATAGGATGACGCATGTACCCTCTTGGCAGTACAATAGCTTCAGTTTCACGTTTCTACCCACTCTCTACTAATGTCTCTTTCGTACATGCTGAACCACTTCTCCGTTCTCTCTAGAATCCCCTCAAGCCTCTGCTTCTTCTTTTTTTTCTTCTTCTTCTTCTTCTTCTTCTTCTTCTTCTTCTTCTTCTTCTTCTTCTTCTTCTTCATCAGCGACGTTGTAGTGTCTTGGAGACTCGAAGTCCTCCACTGTTAGCGAGGGGTGGACTATTTGAGAGTGTGGAACCAGCTTTTAGTTTCTCCAAGCTGAGTGCAGAGTTTGACTGGGTTCGAAGGTCGTTGAGCAAGGGAGAGTGATTGAAGGAACGATCGGAGCAACCGATCAACGTTGAAAGTCCGAGGAACGTCTTGTAGGTAGGGGGGCTGATTTACATCTCAAATGCATGGTTTATGGACGGGTTCCGGGTGAAATTGCTTTGCTGTGTTGTGTTATACCTGAAATGTGTTGATTGATGTGTTGTGATTAAGTGATAGTTTATGAAACACCCGGATTTGTGATAGCTATGAGTTATGTAGTGTATGTTGATTTCCGTCCATGAGATGCATGTTGATAATTATAAGAATGCTGTGCGAATACCGATTGCATGTGCTGTGAAATAGTTGGGTCTGTTTTACACTAAAATGCATGTTTCTGAAATCGTGTATGCCGAGTGCTTATAGCGTGAAACGCCCACTATATGATTGTATATAGAATTGTATGTGAAGTACGTTGAATGAAATGAAAATGCCGAGTGCATACAACGTTGGACGCTGATGATTATAATCATATGCATGTGATTCACCATTGAAATGCCGAGTGCATACAGCGTGGAACGCTTAATATAGAAATGGTAATCAAATGAATATGTATGAGATACAAAGAAAGACCTTGGGTTGGACTCAAGGCAATGTCGAGTGCATTCAGCGTTGGACGCTTGATGAACAAAATAAGACCATATGCAGCTGATTCGCCATTGAAAAATACTGAGAGCATATAGCGTGGGACGCTTAATACAGAATCGGCAATCAGATGAATATGTGTGAAATACAATGAAAGACCTTGGGTTGGAC
The DNA here is from genome assembly GCA_037962975.1 of Clitoria ternatea. Lineage (NCBI taxonomy): Eukaryota > Viridiplantae > Streptophyta > Magnoliopsida > Fabales > Fabaceae > Clitoria > Clitoria ternatea. The sequence goes on from CM075675.1 coordinate 10,445,249, forward strand.
TCAAGGCAAGCCTACCGAGTTGGACTCAGGGCCGCCCGTAACACTTCCGTTGTCGCTTGGAGTGACTGTGTTACATGAGAGGGCAAATGGTTTGGTACCAGTAAAACGGCCGGATCAACTTGGAGCTGAAAAAAAGGCTTGGAGCCTATGTTGCAACAATAAAATTAATAATGAATAATCGGATCCGACTGAATAAATGTGTGCACACTGAAACTGTTGCCGAGTGCAATGTGTCTTGTATGTTTATGTGTATATGTTATTGAGGATAACATGATTAGTATAGCCCTGAATGATTTAAGTAAATTCCGACTGAATGAATTGAATAATCCCGAGTGGATGATGTTGTGTGAATATTCATATTGAATGACAGTGTATGTTATTGTTGATTGAGATATGTAATTGCATAATTGAGAACTTAAGGATTAATCCGAGTTAATAACTGTCATTTAATATGTAAAATGCTCACCCCTACCTATGGCTATATTTTCAGTGGATATAGGTCGGAATGGGGAATGACGAGTGACCCTCAAGGCGTGTGAGGGGTGATTGTGCAGTTGTAGTGTACTTGTTGTAAATAACCATGTTGTAGCCTTGGCCGGCTTTTAAGTACACTGTTTTATTTTGAATGTATATGAATATGAATTTCCTCGGATCTGAGAACTCATCCATATATATATAATGTGTTGTGTTGCTGGATTGCCCAGTGAGTGTTGTTGTAGGGGGAATACCCGAGGATACATCATTTCCGAGTGAGACTTTAGCGAGTAAACCTATTCCGAGTGAAAGTAGGTTGCAAAAGACTTCCGAGTGAGAATTGACTGAGAGAATCTCTTCCGAGGGAAGAGCGGTCAAAACGTTTCTGAGGGAAACCCATCGTAGTAAACCTATTCTGAGTGAATAAGGTTGTATATTCCTAGTGAATAAGGTGGTATATTCCGAGTGAATAAGGTTGTGAATTTTTCCGAGTGAGATATACTATATAGACTCCGAGTAGATGGGGTTATAAAATCTTTAGTGAGACTTGACCTGGTAAAGTGTTCTCCGAGTGAGGAAGATTAAAATATTCCCGAGTGAAGAATGGGTAAAACGCTTCCGAGTGATGAAGGGACAAGGTAACTCCGGGTGAGGCAAATCCGAGTGAAACGTCTCCGGGTGGAACGTTTCCGAGTGAAGTGTCTCAGAAGCGAAAAGCTTTAGTTTAGGATACATCTGGACTGAGAAAGACTCTAACCCCGAGTGAGTATGTTTCTGTGAATAGTTTTCAAGGAAAGGTTCATTGATTCCGAGTGGAGGTAGCCGAGAGAATCATTTCCCGAGTGAAGCATGTTTGTGATGAGACCTTCCAGAATAAGGATAAGGTTCTGGCTAAGTAAGAATTTACCGAGTGATGTATGATTCATGGGGACCACTCCCGAGTGAGCGGAGGTCCCGATTCCGCGTGACGATATAAAAATACCGAGTGAGAGACCCGCTCTAGCGAGTAAGGGCTCGCTTAAGCGCTTTAAGCTGGTTTTGCTTAACCGACCGGGATCTCGTCAAGCGAGTGGTACCCTAACCCGGTTTTCTGCTTCTCTTGACTTCGGGTTTGTCTTATTTTATCCCGACTCTTATTCTGGACTGCTTTGTGAATGTTTCAAACGTTCGAGTTTTGGAAAAAATTTTCCCCTGTCTCGGATTTACTTTTATTTAAGTCGGGTTGTTTCATTTTGGTATCAGAGCGGATTTAAAAGGTCCAAGGCCAAGGAATACTACTAAATGCTATAAGATTGTTTGATATTGTGATAAACTGTAGGTGTGGAACTGTAATCCAATCGGATTGTAGATAGTTGAAGTGTTCTTATCCTTGAAGTAATGTCAATTTCAGGATAAGGTATGGCCAATCGTCACGGTATGGATGTTATGGCCACGGCATTTCAGCGTTTCGCTGATATATTGGAGAGGCAGAACCAGCCTCAAGTTGATGACAATCAGGGCTTAGATCGCTTTCTGAAGAGAAAGCCGAGTGAATTCCAGGGGGGATTCAATCCTGAGCCAGCTTATATGTGGATTCAGGATCTGGAGAGGATCTTCAGCAGCCTTCGATGCACTGAGGCTCAGAAAGTTGAATATTCCCTGTACATGCTTCGTGCTGAAGCTGAGAATTGGTGGAAGATCACCAAGGCAAGAATGATAGCTGCTCGCACCTAGTTGATCTGGGAGAACTTTAAGGCATGTTTTCTGGAGAAATACTTTCCCGATACCGTGAGGAATCGGAAAGAGTTGGAGTTCATGGAACTGAAGCAGGGTTCTATGACTGTGGAGGAATACACTGCTAAGTTCGAGGCACTATGTCTGTTCTATCCTCTGTTTCAGCAAGCCGGAACCGAGGGTTCCAAGTGCATAAAGTTTGAAAGCAGATTGAGGCCTGAGATTAAGAAAGCTTTCAGGCATAAGGAAATTCGAAGTTTCCCTATGCTGGTAAACAAGTGTCAGATTTTTGAGGAGGATGATCAGACTCATCCGGGCCAGAGTAGCAAGACTAGAACTTCCTTGAAGCCACAACAGCCTAGCTTCAAGAAACCAGGCAATGCTGGTAGAGGCGGACCCCCCTCTAGATTCAGAGGTCGGGGAAATCGTGGTGGTCGTTTTGGGGGTCGTCCTAGGGACGGCAAATGCTTTAAATGTGGTGGTGACCACTTTGCTCGGGATTGTGATGTTGGAAATGATGTCGTGTGCTTTCATTGTAATGAGAAAGGGCATGTTCACCCCGACTGCCCTCAGCTGCGACAAGCAAATGTTAATGCACACCATGGAGGCTTCCGAGGAAGAGGCCGTGGAAACGGTGGCTGAGGCAATAGAGCTCGGGGTAACATGATGTTTGCTCCGAATAATCGTGGGAGGAATGCTGATCAACTGGCTGTAGGCAGAGTATATGCGATCAATGCTAAGGATGCTGCACAAGCAAACGACTTGGTGCAAAGTAAGTGTTCACTCGGTAGACATACTTTTGACATTGTTTTTGATTCTGGAGCTACCCACTCCTTTATAGCTGATGATTGTGTGAGGCGGCTAAGATTGCCTGCTGTTGACATGGATCAGACTTTGGATGTATCCAGTCTGACCGGTATTAAATTATGGACATTGATGATGTGCAAGGATGAATCCTTTACGTTGGGCGATCAGAATTATACTGCCGACCTGATATGCCTACCCTTGAAGGGCATTGACGTTGTGCTTGGCATGGATTGGCTATCAGCCAACAAGGTGATGGTAGATTGCCAAAACCGAAGGGTGATTCTTCCGAGGCAGACTACCAACGACTATACGGTCCAAGGTATATCCCAACTCCTTGTGATGCTCTATTTGACTGATGGTGAGGGTAGTTCCCGAGTGCATGATATTTCGATTGTTCGTGATTTCCCTGAGGTGTTTCCAGAGGATGTGCTGGGTGTCCCTCCGAATAGAGAAATTGAATTCTCGATTGATCTGATTCCTGGAGCCGAGCCGGTCTCGAGTACACCTTATAGGATGTCCCCGACTGAGTTAGCCGAGTTGAAGAAGCAAGTTGATGAGTTGCTCGGCAAACAGTTTATCCGACCGAGTGTATCACCGTGGGGTGCACCGGTGTTACTCGTTAAGAAGAAAGATGGGAGCATGCGGCTTTGTATCGATTACCGACAGCTGAACAAGCTTACAATAAAGAATCGGTATCCATTACCGAGAATTGATGATCCGATTGATCAATTGCGGGGTGCTTCAGTCTTTTCAAAAATTGACTTGCGATCAGGATATCACCAGATCCGAGTGAAGGACTCGGATATTCCCAAGACGGCGTTTAGGACCCGGTATGGTCACTACGAGTATGTAGTCATGCCGTTCGGTGTAACCAATGCCCCTGCTGTATTCATGAATTACATGAATAGCATTTTCCATCCTTACTTAGACCGATTCGTGGTCGTCTTTATTGATGACATTTTGGTTTACTCCAGATCTCCCGAGGAGCATGAGGAACATCTCCGTGCGGTGCTCCAAATATTGAGGGAGAAACAACTGTTTGCCAAATTTTCGAAGTGTGATTTCTGGATGGATAGGATCCATTTCCTGGGGCATGTAATCTCCGAGGAAGGTGTCTCGGTCGATCCTACCAAAGTGGAAGCTGTCATGGCGTGGGAGAGACCTAAGTCGGTCTCGGAGATCAGGAGCTTTATGGGTTTGGCCGGTTATTATCAGCGATTTATTGAAGGGTTCTCTAAGCTTGCACTACCATTGACCAAGTTGACTCGGAAAAATGTTAACGTTGAGTGGAATTCCGAGTGTGAGAAGAGCTTTCAAGAGTTAAAGATGAGGCTGACTACAGCACTTGTGCTGGCATTACCGAACCTGCAGGAGAGCTTTGTAGTTTATTGTGATGCCTCCGGACTCGGTCTCGGGTGTGTGCTGATGCAGAATGGCCGAGGATAGCTTATGCCTCGCGTCAATTGAGACCACACAAACAACATTATCCGACTCATGACTTGGAGTTAGCAGTTGTGGTCTTCGCATTGAAAATATGGAGACATTACCTGTATGGATCAAGATTCAAAGTGTATAGCGATCACAAAAGCTTGAAGTATTTGTTTGATCAGAACGAGCTGAATATGAGGCAAAGGAGGTGGACTGAATTTTTGAAAGATTATGACTTCGAGTTGAAATATCACCCGGGCAAGGCGAATGTTGTGGCCGACGCCTTGAGTCGAAAATCCATTCACGTGGCAGTAATGATGGTGAAGGAAATGGAATTACTGGAGCAATTTCGAGACATGAATCTACATGTGGATGTCTCTTTGTCTCGGAAGGTAACACTCGGTATATTGAAGATAGCCAATGAATTTCTGAAACTCGTGTATGAGCAACAGATGTCGGATTCCTATTTAGCCGAGATGAAGGAGACTCGGGCTAAAGGTAAGGACCTGTCCTTAACCGAGGGCTCGGATGGTATTTACCGAGTGAGGGGTAGAATCTACGTGCCGAATGCTGGAGAGTTGAGAAGGATGGTACTTGATGAAGCCCACAAAAGTCTGTTGAGCATCCACCCGGGCACTATGAAAATGTACCATGACTTGAGACTGTACTTCTGGTGGCCCGGATTGAAGAGAGATGTGGTGGATTATGTGGCTCGATGTATTATTTGTCAGAAGTCGAAAATCGAGCACCAGAAGCCGTCTGGTGGGTTGCAGCCTCTCGAAATTCCCGTGTGGAAATGGGATGCAATTGCGATGGATTTTGTGATGGGATTGCCTAGAACCCAAGCGGGTTAGGATGCCATCTGGGTCATTGTTGACCGATTGACGAAGTCTGCACACTTCCTGCCCATGAATATGAGATATTCACTGCAGAAACTAGCCCAGATTTATATATCCGAGAAATTTCTCGACTGTATGGTGTGCCATCTTCCATTGTGTTGGATAGAGATCCGAGATTCACTTCCCGGTTTTGGGGAAGCTTGCACCAGGAATTAGGCATAAAACTCCGATTAAGTTCAGCCTACCACCCCCAGTCGGATGGGCAGTCCGAGCGGACAATACAGAGTTTGGAGGACCTGTTACGGTCCTGTGTGCTAGAGCACGGTGGTAGCTGGGAGCAGTATCTCCCTCTGATCGAATTTACATATAATAACAGCCACCATAGCAGCATCGGTATGGCACCGTATGAGGCTTTATATGGCCGAAAATGCCGAACCCCACTCTGTTGGTTGGAAACCGGTGAAAGTTGAATGTTGGGACCGAAAATTGTGCAGCAAACTACCGAGCAGATCCAGATGATCAAGGAAAAGATGAAGGCATCTCAAGACCAACAGAAGAGTTATCATGATAAGCGGACTAAACCGCTTGAATTTCAGGTCGGTGATAAGGTGTTTCTGAAGGTTTCACCGAATAAAGGGGTTGGACGAGCCTTGAAGAGTGGGAAGTTGAACCCCAGGTACATTGGACCCTATGAAGTACTGGAACGGGTCGGTCCTGTAGCATACCGAATAGCATTGCCGATTCATCTATCGAAGTTGCATAATGTGTTTCACGTGTCTCAGTTGAGGAAGTATTTACCCGACTTCACTTATGAGATGCTGGACGATGAGGTTGAGATCAGAGAAAATCTGACCACAGTGGCTGTACCGACTAGAATTGTGGATCGGTCGGTGAAGCGCTTGAGAAGCAAGGATGTGCAATTGGTTAAGGTAGCATGGCAACAAAACCGAATCACCTCTTACACCTGGGAGCGTGAAGATGTTACGAGGCAGCAGTATCCCGAGTTGTTTTATTGAGGTAAGCTTGTGTTTGAATTTTGAGGTCGAAATTCTTTGTTGGAGGAGAGAATTGTAACGTCTTGATTATTGAATTAATGGGCAGATTAAGATTAATTGCTGATTGAGATTGAGTGCTGACTAAGTAAAAGAGGCATGGGATGACGCATGTACCCTCTTGGCAGTACAATAGCTTCAGTTTCACGTTTCTACCCATTCTTTGCTCATGTCTCTTTTGTACATGCTGAACCACTTCTCCGTTCTCTCTAGAATCCCCTCAAGCCTCTACTTCTTCTTCTTCTTCTTCTTCTTCTTCTTCTTCTTCTTCTTCTTCTTCATCAGCGACGTTGTAGTGTCTTGGAGACTCGAAGTCCTCCACTGTTAGCGAGGGGCGGACTATTCGAGAGTGTGGAACCAGCTTTTAGTTTCTCCAAGCTGAGTGCAGAGTTTGACTGGGTTCGAAGGTCGTTGAGCAAGGGAGAGTGATTGAAGGAACGATCGGAGCAACCGATCAATGTTGAAAGTCCGAGGAACGTCTTGTAGGTAGGGGGGCTGATTTACATCTCAAATGCATGGTTTATGGACGGGTTCCGGGTGAAATTGCTTTGCTGTGTTGTGTTATACCTGAAATGTGTTGATTGATGTGTTGTGGTTGAGTGATAGTTTATGAAACACCCAGATTTGTGATAGCTATGAGTTGTGTAGTGTATGTTGATTTCCGTCCATGAGATGCATGTTGATAATCATGAGAATCCTGTGCGAATACCGATTGCATGTGCTGTGAAATAGTTGGGTCTGTTTTATACTAAAATGCATGTTGTTGAAATCGTGTATGCCGAGTGCTTATAGCGTGAAACGCCCACTATATGATTGTATATGGAATTGTATGTGAAGTATGTTGATTGAAATGAAAATGCTGAGTGCATACAGCATTGGACGCTGATGATTATAATTATATGCATGTGATTCACCATTGAAATACCGAGTGCATACAGCGTGGGACGCTTAATATAGAAATGGTAATCAAATGAATATGTATGAGATACAAAGAAAGACCTTAGGTTGGACTCAAGGTAATGCCGAATGCATTCAGCGTTGGACGCTTGATGAACAAAATAAGACCATATGCAGCTGATTCACCACTGAAAAATGCTGAGAGCATATAGCGTGGGACGCTTAATACAGAATCCGCAATTAGAGGAATATGTGTGAAATACAATGAAAGACCTTGGGTTGGACTCAAGGCAAGCCTACCGAGTTGGACTCGGGGCCGCCCGTAACACTTCTGTTGTCGCTTGGAGTGACTGTGTTACATGAGAGGGCAAACGGTTTGGTACCAGTAAAACGGCCGGATCAGCTTGGAGCTGAATAAAAGGCTTAGAGCCTATGTTGCAACAATAAAATTAATAATGAATAATCGGATCCGACTGAATAAATGTGTGCACATTGAAACTGTTGCCGAGTTGTAACATCCTATTTTCATCACAAATAGGAAATAGATATTAATATATTTCTTGAGAAATACTTACTATAAGTTAGTTTATTATTATTTTTTTTAATTTTGGTATTTATATTTTTATTATTTGTTTTTTTAAAATAATAATAATAAAAAAATGAAAATATTTCTGAATGAGAATTTTAAAGTGACTTAATTAATATTCACTAATTAAGAAAATTATATTAAGAATTTTTAATATCCTTATTATTCACCATTTTTATTTTATGTTGTTATATTTTTGTTTTTTTACATATTTAAGATTTAACTCTTATTAGAATTTTAAAATAAAATTTTGAAGGAATTAGACTATGGTTCTTTTGAACTTTTTGATCTACATAATATTTATGATTTTCTGGAATTTTTTGAAAATTTTGAATTATTTTAATAAAATAATATATTTTAAATAATTTTAAATTCATATAAAGTTGCTTAAAATTAAAAATATTTACAAGAATGTAAAGTTAAATTATAAGAAAATTTTCTAAAATCCATTTCAAGTAGACTTATCTAAAACTTATCGGTTTGAGAAAAATCTTGATTTTTTCTAATCGTTAAAAAATTAGAAACGTATCAATAAATTTTTATTAACAGAAAATTTTAGATTTTTTAAAATTTCAGCTTTATATTACTTATTATAAAATTAGTGAGGACTGATATAATATCGCTAAATTTCAAAAAGGACTCATTTTGAATATTTAAAATATACCGAGTGAAGGGTTACTATTTGACTTAATAATTTTGCCGACAATTACTATGCAAATCACTGTGCATGTATGAAATTTTCAAAAGATGCACAGTAACCTGGAATAAAAAATTCAAAAATGCATAGTACTTTTATATTAAAATAATGGAATGCATAGTAAATTTTTTTCCTATAAATACCGAAGGATTTCTTCTTTAGAATTCACAATTTCAGATTAAGTTTTCTTAATATAGTAGTGCTAGTGAGATAGTGGTGGAAGTGAGAGAGAGAAGAAAAGTTTTTGGAGAGAAGGTTCTGCCAAAATCCTAAGGTAAGAATACTTCTCTTTTATATTTTTTGGGTTATTTTTATATCGTTTTTAGAAATCTGTTATTATACTGAAAATAATATTATTTTAAGTTACTATTCTGCATAGTAAACACTATTTCAATAGTAAATTACTATTTCAATAGTAAATTACTATTCAAATAGTAAATTACTATTTACTGTTACTATTTACCATTACTATTCACGATTTACTATTTACTGTTACTATTCATGTTTTACTATTTACTGTTACTATTCACGTTTTACTATTTACTGTTACTATTCACGATTTACTATTCACTATTCACTATTTACTATTCAAAATTTACCATTTTTTATTTTAAGTTGTAATCTTAATTTTCATCTTGTAATTATATTAAAATGAAATTGGTATGTTTTAGAACTCGGAGACGAGGCGCGCATGGATTTTCAATAACGAATCGGTATACAAGAGGTAAGGGGGAGTGAGATAAGAATATAATATGAAAGACATAAGAATAAAGGGAGGAGTCCCCTACTCCTTTTAAATTTAATAATATTATTATTTTAAAGTAATAACTTCTCAACTTAAAATTTATAATAAATTTAATATATTGTGTAACTTATTCTGAAATATCTATACATAGATCTGAATTATTATAACTTATACGGACTGAACTAAACCTATGCAAGGACTTGGATTTTTATATCCTATATGGATCGAACTAAACCTATGCAAGGACTTGGATTTTTATATCCTATATGGATCGAACTAAACCTATGCAAGGACTTGGACTATTATGACCTGTCTAGACTGAACTATACCTATGCGAAGACTGGATATATGGACTTATATAGACCTGTGCGAGGAATGGACTATAAGGACTCAAAATCAAATCTACTAATTTAAATAACCATTAAAAATTTGAATTATATTTATAAGCGATATTTAGTTGATTTGACTTGATTATAATTAATTATATTTGATTTCGATTAATGATATTGTGATTTATAATATTAGACTGTGATTAATAATATGCAATTATGATTGATGATATTTGATTATGATTGATGAGATTACTATACTTGATTGTGGTTGATGAATGATTGATGATCTTGTGATATGAAGTTTGAGCATATAGCAAGCATGACGGAAAGTTAAAACTCAGTAAGAATTTTCTTACCTTACTCTTTAAATTTTTATTCCAAGAGAAAGTATTTTGTAATTATTTTAGTCTTTTATTTCTTCTTATAAATAATTTTTATTAACTTTATTTTTAATCTCTATAATAAAATCTAGTATTAGAAAGAAGCTATTTTATGAAAATCAGAGGTTGAGATAATAAATTCTTGAATTAAAGAAAATTTTTATAGTTTTAAGTATTCTTAGTTAATGATTTTAAATTATTTTCTTTAGATATTAGAAGTTTAAAGTAAATTATTTTGGTTTTCCCCAACGAAATAACTAAAGAATATTTTGTGGAGATTTCAAAAACTCAATCTAGTTAAGATTCAAATTGAGAAAGATTATGTAAATATATGAAGATTTTTAAGAGAAAGCTTTGAGATATTTAAGGCTTGGAAACTTAATTTTGGTAAGATCTGAATTTGAAGACTGTACTAAATTATTTCAGTATAACAGAAGTTCAAAGAAGAACTTATGGAAATGTACAGTTTATTGTGATGATTTTGTGAACCTTTATGGTATTTAATAATTGAGTTTCTAAAAGCCTTAACCAACTAAATATGCGAGTAGTTCATGCATCATGAATCATTAAAGAGAAATGAGATGTGATATTGCCTGGGGACGGATTATAGAAACCGAGGATACATTAGAGGAGGCTTAATTGCGAGCCTTGGGATGAGAGAGTGTGAAAGGGTGCTTCAGGTGACCTGGGGTCGCTCCCTAGTGTCGGGTACTTTCACAATAAAAACTTTCTCAGTCTGACTAGTCTCTAAGTGTTTCCACGCCAGTTGAGCTGTTCATATGCCATGAAGGCATTTATGTTATTATTATCCAGAAATTATGAAACAGTGTAAACTCCTGGTTGGCCCAGTGCAAACTAAAACTTTAAGGGCCCACATGCATAAACTGAATGAGATAGTAGCATAAGCATTACATAACATTCATGTGATTGTGACATTCTATATGGATGGTTATGAAGGAAAATATAAGTGTTATGTATGTGGAAACCCTATATTCATAATTGATTGTATATGAGAATATGACTGATATTACTATATTAGTTTGTGAAAACCCTTATGCTTATGTCTTATCTGTAATATATTATATTTTGTTTCTCACTCCTTCTTGTTTGAATTTTTGTGTCCAAAATATATGTTATATGATATATAGCTAGCAGTCCAAGATGGAAGGATATGTAATTACAAGAGGATAAAGTGGTCTCATCCTCAATCGATTAGATGAAGAGATATGACAAGAGTAGGATTCAAAAACTCGATGGTTCAAGGACTAGGAAATGTTTGTTCACATTTGTAGTAGAGGTATAGTTTAATTTTATTTTGCCTTATTACAATATCAAGTAGATAATTGTAACAAGGTAAAGGTTAAACTTTGATAAACTCTTTCATTCGGATATAATATTGTAATGATTTATCACTTATGATTTCTATAAATTATTTTGTCATTATGGACAAATATTGAAAGACAACTTTTTTTAACTTTCAATATTCAAAGGAAATCAGATGTATATACGTCCTTGTATACACGAGATAAAGAGTGATAAATATGTATATCTTTCTAAAAAGTTTTTCTATCTCGTATATATAAGGGGGTGTTACACGAGTGCAATGTGTCTTGTATGTTTATGTGTATATGTTATTGAGGATAACATGATTAGTATAGCCCTGAATGATTTAAGTGAATTCCGACTGAATGAATTGAATAATCCCGAGTGGATGATGTCGTGTGAATATTCATATTGAATGGCAGTGTATGTTATTGTTGATTGAGATATGTAATTGCATAATTGAGAACTTGAGGATTAATCTGAGTTAATATCTGTCATTTAATATGTAAAATGCTCACCCCTACCTGTGGCTATATTTTCAGTGGATATAGGTCAGAATGGGGAATGGCGAGTGACCCTTAAGCCGTGTGAGGGGTGATTGTGCAGTTGTAGTGTACTTGTTGTAAATAACCATGTTGTAGCCTTGGTCAGCTTTTAAGTACACTGTTTTATTTTGAATTTATATGAATATGAATTTCCTCGGATATGAGAACTCATCCATATATATATAATGTGTTGTGTTGCTGGATTGCCCAATGAGTGTTGTTGTAGGGGGAATACCCGAGGATACATCATTTCCGAGTGAGACTTTAGCGAGTAAACCTATTCCGAGTGAAAGTAGGTTGCAAAAGACTTCCGAGTAAGAATTGACCGAGAGAATCTCTTCCGAGGGAAGAGCGGTCAAAACGTTTCCGAGTGAAACCCATAGTAGTAAACCTATTCCGAGTGAATAAGGTTGTATATTCCTAGTGAATAAGGTGGTTTATTCCGAGTGAATAAGGTTGTGAATTTTTCTGAGTGAGACATACTATATAGACTGCGAGTAGATGGGGTTATAAAATCTTTAGTGAGACTTGACCTGGTAAAGTGTTCTCCGAGTGAGGAAGATTAAAATATTCCCGAGTGAAGAATGGGTAAAACGCTTCCGAGTGATGAAGGGACAAGGTAACTCCAGGTGAGGCAAATCCGAGTGAAACATCTCCCGGTGGAACGTTTCCGAGTGAAGTGTCTCAGAAGCGAAAAGCTTTAGTTTAGGACACATCTGGACTGAGAAAGACTCTAACCCCGAGTGAGTATGTTTCTGTGAATAGTTTCTGAGGAAAGGTTCATTGATTCTGAGTGAAGGTAGCCGAGAGAATCATTTCCCGAGTGAAGCATGTTTGTGATGAGACCTTCCAGAATAAGGATAAGGATTTGGCTAAGTAAGAATTTACCGAGTGATGTATGATCCATGGGGACCGCTCCCGAGTGAGCGGAGGTCCCGATTCCGAGTGACGATATGAAAATACTGAGTGAGAGACCCGCTCTAGCGAGTAAGGGCTCGCTTAAGCGCTTTAAGCTGGTTTCGCTTAACCGACCGGGATCTCGTCAAGCGAGTGGTACCCTGACCCGGTTTTCTGCTTCTCTTGACTTCGGTTTGTCTTATTTTATCCCGACTCCTATTCTGGACTGCTTTGTGAACGTTTGGAACGTTCGAGTTTTGGAAAAAATTTTCCCCTGTCTCGGATTTACTTTTATTTAAGTCGGGTTGTTTCAAAGTTTAGGATACAATTTTAATTACTCAATGTCATATGAATATTGAATGTTTTCGTTAGTAATGTATCGACCACTTCAAAGTAAGCATTATTAAGACAAATAAAAATAATTAATTAATAGTTAAATTTGTTGGTTTCCTTAAAAAACAATATAACATTTTAAGTTTACGTTTATGAATTTAATTATAATGTATTTGATATGAAGATATTAACACCATTCCTTTCTTTCTTGATTAGTTGGTTTATCACCTCAAACAATTTATTGGGTTTGTAATTAAATTAGGTACATAAAGAAATATCAATAAATACTTTATAAAAATTGTAACTATGCCTTCTAAAAAAATTAAAAAAACTTTAAAATTATACTTTATAAAAAGTACTGAGGGAGGGAGTAATATTGTATTTGTACGGACCGTTTTAATTTTTTTTTTATTCTCTTCTACCTTTGTTCCTTATTCTTCACATATGCCTAAACGAAAATAAGGTAACAATTTTTTTTTCATGGAAAAGAAAAAACACAACAAAAGATTGTTAGGGAATTGTAAAGGGACACATACCGGCCAAACACACATTAGATTCCCATAAGGTTTTACAAAACAAGTGTTTCAAGGAAATACAAAAATTATGTGTGTTAAAATTGTTATCTCTTAATGTGTAGAAAAATAACCAGAATCTACATGTTCAAATGCTAGTTCATCATAACATGACCTTTCGTAACAGTTACAAAATTTTGTTATTATAAGAGTGCGACTTATGAACATTTACTCTATTTATAAGCTTATATAACCTAATGAGCATTCGTTAGTGATTGAGCCTTTTATTTATTTTAAATAAGTTAGGCTCAATACTTTTAATTTTAGTAAAGAAAATAAAAACTATATTTTGATGGGTTTACTCCATATGTATGACTTTGTAAGCAATATTTGATTATATTAATAATAAATATATTATTATTAATATAAAATAAGGAAATCATCTAGTAATGTATCATTACATCAAAATATTATATCATTTCAACAAAACTTATAAGTGATAAAAAGTATATGTTTGATCACATTTGTCATGATATCTAATTGGGCCCAGGACGTGGTTGCTATATATTGTTATCACATTGAGAATCGTTTATGACATTCATGTAACGATCATGCAACATTCTCATAATGAGTTTGTTCAATACATTATTACTCTTACTATGTGTCCATGTGAAGACATGATATCATACATATCTATGATCTATGATCATTACTTTACTCACACACTAGTCTTAATATGTCCCATATAAATACTTGACTAAGAACAATTTAGAAATAGTTCTCATTTGACTTACTATTCTAAGGATCTAATAAATGATTTTAAGATAACTTTAAAACTAAAATGACTTATTTTAATAATAATAATAATAATAATAATAATAATAATAATAATAATAATAAAATGATACAATGAAAGCCTAATAGCTAGTAGTGTATACACTAACAAAAACTACTATGTTGATTGAAATATTTAAAACATAAAAAATAATATCCCAAAAAGTAATTAACCTTTTATATGCCCATTTTAGAAACGACAAAAAAGAGTTAAAAGGAACCATTTTATATTAAACAAGGATTGAGATTCAACACCACTTTCATGGCCTCGTTGTCATCTAGTAAGTTTTTTTTGAGTGCTTAAAGAGGGATTCTAAATAGAGGGGTCAAAACATTTAACCAAAAAAGGAAACAGTGAATTGTAAAATGCAAATAGAAGAAAAGGAATAGTGTCATCAAGGGTAGAAGAGAAAGCCCTATTAGGGACCACAATATCCCAAATGTTGACGTGGGATGGACTTCCTGAGGAGTTTGATTCTTTTATTTCCTCCATCACCTTAAGATTAGATCCATACTTTGTATATGCCATTGAAACCCTTCTCTTTGCTTAAGAAAAGAGGTTTGACAAACACAAGAAAACTGATATCCCTTTGGTTCATGCTCATACCGCGTCTGGTCCTTCTTTAACTTCTAATGCTGGTTATGGTAGATGACAAAATGATTACAATTCAAAGGTGGATACCGATGCGGGATGATTCAACAATATAGGTGGATTCAATTTTAATCAAGGAAGATCTTATTCAAGTAATCAATTTCAAGCTCTAGAATCAACCCAAATCTACCTGTCAGATTTATGGCCAGAATGGTTATCTTGCTTCAGATTGTTGGCATAAGTTTAGCCAACAATTTCAACTCTCTCGTTAGGTTAATCTTACACAGTAGAATCTTCATGGACCTCAAGATCAATCTACACTTGCTACACCATCTACTTTCGTAGATCCTTTGTGGTATTTGGGTTCTGGTGCCTCACATCACCTTACACATGATGAGAATAACCTCTCAATGAATAGTTCTTACCAAGGTTTTAAATTGCGGTCGCGGTCGCGATTGCGGTCGCGTTGTGGATTTTGCGATCGTGGGTATTGCGGATGCTGCGATGCGGATTGCGGCCAATGCGGTGTGAATTTAGCAAATTTCACATAAATTATAAAAAATGATTTCTAACATTAAATAACTTATAATATTTATTATTAAATATATATATCTATTTAATAATTGTCATTTTAATAAGAGTTTATTATTAAAATATATATTTAACAAATGATATATTTTATGCCATATTAGATATAATATACATTTAATTGCCATCATATATACATTTAACATATTCTATGAGATTATATTTCATAATTGCAATTTACTATAATTAATTCTCTTTTAATGGTTAATGAAAATTTGCTAATTAATTTCCTTATATTTTCACAATTACAAACAATTACCAATTAATTAAGGTTTTCCTTTTCCCCTTTCATTTTTACCATCCCCTTTTCACTTTCTTTCCTCAATCAGCTCTCTTTGTTTTTCAAATCAGTCACAGAGACAACACACTCTCCTTGGCTTTCTCCTCCCACCCCAAAACTCCATGGCCTCCTATTATCTGCCACAAAACCCACACGTTCTCTGTCACCATACCACAACCTACACACTCCCCTTTTCCTTTTCCATTTTAGAAGAAAAAAATTAAACTCACCTTATCGGGACAGCGGCAGTGATTAAAGACCGGCGGTGGGTGGTTGTCGTTGAACCGTCCAAGCTCCACCCAAATCAGTGGAGATTCTAGTCAGTGATGAGGGAAATCCAAAATCAGGGGTTTCAAGATGCAAAGAGGGCATAAAGAGGCACTATAGTTCCTTCCTTGTAAGCAATTTTTGGCTTATTTGGTTGAAATTAACACTAAGATGTTCTAAGTTTTTATAAAAGAAAAAGGATTAGGATCTCTACTGTTCATCTTCCATCTCGGCTTTCTCTGTTTTTTCTTTGCTTTCTCAGTTTTTCTCTGTTTTTCTCTATTTATGGCGGCAAAAATTGCGGAAAAAACGTTCCATAACGTTCACTGCGGCCGCAATGTCGTTTTGTCGCGGCTGTAACGCGTGATTTCGTTTCTCCTTCACGAAGCGGGTTGATGCGGTTTCGGCACCATCTGATACCGTTTTATTGCGGCCGCATTTGGTGTTGCGGACCGCAATTTAACACCTTGGTTCTTACAATGGTACTGAGGATGTCAACATTGGTAATGGAACATGTTTGCATATTGAACATATTGGTCACTCTTACTTTAGGTCTCCTATCACTTCCAAACCTATGATCTTACACAATTTACTACATGTTCCTTCAACAACTAAAAATTTACTAAGTGTTTCTAAATTTTCTCATGATAACACAATCTTTTTTGAATTCTTTCCTACTCATTGCAATATGAAACCATGATACCAGGGAAATCCTTCTTTTCACGGACAAATTAATGACGACTTATATGTGTTTCCTCAATTTCAACACCTTAGAAATGTTTAGCTTTTACTACCAATATTGTGACTGCTCCTTCATCTTTTCAACTTTGGCACTCAACGCTTGGTCATCCTTCTTCAAAAATTGTTAAAATTGTTCTTAATAAAAGTTATATTTCATTCAATTTTGTTTCTATAACTGTTTTGTGTTAATCTTGCTATATGAGAAAAGCATATTGGCTACCTTTTGTAGACTCAAAGTTTGTGTATATAAGACCTTTAAAACTAGTGTTTAGTGATTTATGGGTCCTATTTGTGTTCCTGCTACCAATGGTGCTAGAATACACTTGGATCTATCTATTGCACTCTAAATCTCAACCTTTTGATTAAATCTCATGTTGAACTTCAACTTGAAACCAAACATAAGGCTATTCAAACTTACAATATAAATGAGTACTTAAAATTTACCAATTATTTAAATACCAAAGGTATAAAATATAGACTAGCCCATCCTTACACATGAACAAAATGGATCTCCTGAAAGAAAACATAGACATATTATTGAAACAGGTTTAACCCTTTTAGCTAGGGCTTCCTTACCTATTACCTACTAGGGTGAAGCTTTTCTAATTACATCGAGCTAGGAGTGTACATCACCATCTGCAGACAAATCAAGATCCTGCTCTTATCAATTATTTAACAATACCTTCATTGAATTCTATTAGTCCTTATAAGGTTTTATTTCCTAAATCTCTTGATTATCACTTCTTAAAATTGTTTGGTTGTGCTTGTTATCCCTTGTTAAGACTTTACAATCTATACAAGTTGGATTTCAAGTCTCACTTGTGTCTCTTTCGCTATAACAACAAACCTAAAGGATAAAACTGTTTATACCCTACTTGTAAATGTTATATCTCAAGACATGTTAAATTCCATGAATGTCTTTTCCCTTACAAAATGCCTTCAAATCCCTATAATCAATCTCTATAGTATGAATTTGATATTACCTCCTACAGATATTACTATTTTATCACCTCTTATTGAACATGTTAATATTGATATTGTTCATCCTGAACCAACTACCAAGAATAATGACCTTATTGTTGCTATTGATCCCTTTACACCATATCTAGTTTGCCTACTCTTACAGGTACTACAAGTCAAGTTCCAAAAACTTCTCATCCAATGCTAACCAAGTCTATAACCCAAAAAATTATGCAACCGTAATAACCTCCACCAAGTATGATCACACAATTGAACCAACCTCAGTTAAGGAAGCATTGTTTAAACCAAAATGGTGTACAACTATTAAGGATGAGTATGCTTCTCTTCTCAAGAATAATACCTGGAGCTTAATTGATCTACCTCAAGACACCACTAAAAAAACCCTAAACAGCTACCTCGATTTAGCGACCACCAGAATCCCATCGCTAAATAGCGACCGAGTTAGCAACCCCTAGGAAAAAAAGGACCAAAAAAAGGTTAGCGACTCCATTAGCGACCATAAAAAAAGTGGTCGCTAACAATTGAAATATTCCGTCACTATTACCGTCACTAACTCCATCCTCGTCGCTGGAGCGGTCGCTAGATTTCACCTCCCTCTATTTTTTGTTTCCCTCCAAGGTTTTTGATGGCGCCAAACCATAGCGACGGTAATGATCGTCGCTGAGTTTCCCTCCAAACATTAGCGACGTTGAGGGTTTTGTACTAGTGACGAGTGGTTGGCCGTCGCTATTATTTTTGGTCTTCCCTCCATAATTTTACTTTTAAGAAAGGAAGGTAGTGACGGTGGAGTAGCGACAGAGTTGTTTTGCCGTCGCTAATCTTCAGGGGTTAGTGACGAAATTGTTTTGCCGTCGCTACACAACTAGAAAAACCCTTAATAGCCACTGCAGTTAGCGACCGCAACATGAAAGAGACCATAAAAAAAAGAATTAGTGACCACATCGGTGACCACAAAATATCCGTCACTAAGTCTAAAACCCTGGAGGGATCTAAAAAGTTGGAGGGAATTCAAAATTAGCGACGGGTTGGCCGTCGCTAGTGTGTTTTTATTAGCGACTCTGTACCTTACCGTCGCTAAGGGTTATAACTTATTCGCCCCTTTCTCGAGCCCTAATCAGTTTTTCTGCTCTGTTCTACACATTTTCTTCTCTGCCCTATTCCTCTTCTTCTCTGCCCCGTGCATCCTTTTCCACTCTGTTCTTCCCTCTCGAGCTCTTAATCTCGCGTCTCCCCCTCCATTGACCATATTGTCGGTTCCCTCCCCATTCCTCCCTTCTCCATTGGTTGCATTGACCATTCCATCATCCTCTCTGTCAGACACACTGAACACCACTCCCCCTTACCGGTGTAGCAGTCCCCCTTCACCTTAGTGGCTCACTCCCTCCTGGCTCTCGGCTTCCCCACGGTTGACACACAAAGGTCATCATTCCATCGTCTCTGTCACACACACTCACGATCGTCTTCCTCACGACTCTGTAGTGGTCAGGTTTGAATCCATTCCCTTACTCCCTGACATTGGTTTTTTTCAAGCTTAGGGTGGTAGAAGCTTCCTATTGTGTTCTGTTTGGTAAAGTTAAAATTTATGATTTGTTGGCTATTGGTTTTTGTGATGTTCTATTTGTTATGTTTTCTATTTGGTAAAGTTTAACTTCCCGCTTGATATTCTATTCTTTGTTTCAAAATGAGAGTTGAGGAAGTAGAAATTATAAGACTTACTATAAATTATAAGACTTATGGCTTACTATAAATTATAAGACTTATGAAGTATGGTTTATAGCATATATTTTTAGGTAACTTATAGCATATAGATTTCAGGGGCTATTGATTTGATTGAGTAGTGATGTGCAACATAAAGGGAGATGAGGTGGTATGGTAACAGGTTTCTGTTTGTTTCAATTAGTGGTAGCAATATTTTTGTGTGTGGTTGATGGCATAGGTGTTGTTTTTAGTTTTTGAGAGCTCTGACCTATACAAATCACAAGTTTCTGTTTGTTTTTTCTCGTGATGTATTATTGTCATATATTTTGACTTCATTCTTTTGTTGATTTATAACATAGTTATGTATAACCCATTCACAAAGGAAGTGCATGCGTAATTCACAAAAGAATGTTTTAAATTACTTGTTTTTAATTTCCTAATTTCAAATTTTGGATAGTATGGATATTACAAATAGATCTCACTTGAACAACTATTATTATTTTGCACGACATGACATTACTTAAAGACAAACTCAGTGATAAATCCCTGAATTAGGGGGAATGACTGAGTGGTATACAGAGATATATATTAGTCGCAGAAATACATTCAGTTTTCACAAAAATACAACTCAGTGATAAACACAACTCAATGATAAATAGATCTCAATGAACAAAGCCTTATCTTAACCAACGCATTATTTAAAATGCCAAATCAGGTAGCATATTGACCAAAGTGAAAACAAAATAAGTTAAATCTAATAACATATATCCTGCAGAAATGGAAAAAATAGAATCCAAAGAATTAAATCGAAAAAACTAGAAATCAACTTTAGTTCCTAGCAAAAATCAAAAAGATTATTCAACCCCAAAATAAAAATAGAAAAATTACACCATGCAAAATACATTGACTTGGCAGTAGCTGGTTCCTACTTAAGCCAACTAGTGTTAACCAAAAGCTAGTTTTGACTTGGATGTTAACCAAAATAGGATACTGACTAGAAACTTGATCTAAACCACCCAATTTGTCTTGTTGAATATGAAAATTTAGCCTATATATGAAAATTGAAAAGACTTCTTTACCGAATTTCTCATCCACTTGATGTGTAAATGCATACCCTGAAATTTACATGGTTTCATTTGGGAGGTAGCACTGTTTGCCTCTAAAACTATAGACTCGGCTAGCCTTAAGCTTTAAGAAATTTGATTTCCATTACATAATATTGTAACAATCACTTATAAAATCCAATGATTAGTTTCCATCAAGATCAATTATGGCTATTGATTTCTAATGTGCATTGTTTGCTTCCTCTAAGCTAACTAGTATGACTAAGTCTTTTACAAGTGCCTACATCCTATATTGTGGCCATTGAAACAAGAATTTCACTACGGGGTGATTCTTATAAAAGACAAACCAATATTTGTTAATCTACCCTTTAAGCAAAAGCATAATACAGTTTCAGTCTATTAAATAACATCCAAGCATTGACTGAGAAGCATATAAAAGAGGTTATATTTCCAATTATTTTACCTCGAAATTATAGGATGTCCCTTGTATGCCTTAGCTCTTTGAATGAAATCCCATTTTGTGCCTGACAGAAGTAATAACCTTCAAGAGTGGGCTCGTGAACTACCGGGGAATGCGAGAGACCAGAGACTTCAAGAGTGGGCCATCGGAGACAAATGAATAGCGTCGACAAAGTGAGCCATCGGAGATGAGAGGGAGGAGGAAGGTAGGGCAACTGAGGGAGGGATAGAACTAATAAAAAAGGTAAGGCATTGATTTGGGAGAGGAACTGATATGGAAGGGGAAATCGAATAAGATTATTTAGATTTAGCAACGGCAACATACCATCTGATAGCTACTTCAAGGTAGCGACCAACAGAGGCCGTCGCTAATTAGTGACCGTTATAGCGACCGAAGAGCAAAAACGGACCCTGTCAAGAATATTGGTTAGAATTAGCTGATTCCAACAACAAATATACAAAAACCTGTCCATCACTATCAAACCTGTCCATCACTATCAAACATCCATTCTGATATGGTATTCTGAGATATTCATAATTGATAGAACATTGGAACAACAGGAGAAAGTAATTTTATGACACCTGTTTAGTTTACATTATTCTTGCTAAGAAGCCTATATGATCCATTGTTGTCACTCAGATTAAAACATTTGATTATGATTGCTTCTCCCCAGTAAACACCTGTTTAGTTTACCTTTTCCCTCAACCTCTTCCCATCTTACTTCCAATCTGCCTCCTTAACAGTAAACACCATTATGTCCCCTTGCCTCAACTACATTTCCATTCACCCCTTATGCTTTGACAAGTTTGAGTACACACTACGCTTCTGACATTGATAGAAAACCTACCAAGAATTATTATATACTATTAAAGAGTTTAATTTTGGCATAGTGTTAGTACTCTAAACTTTGAGCGTGTTCTGGGTTTTGATGATAAACTAAATCTATAATTTGCTTTATGTGTCTCTCTTTGTTTAGTTTCCTTGCTACTTGTAACTGTCCGACCACTTATTGGTTTGTCATGCAGACTAGCACACGTTACGCGTGGTCTCTGATCGTCTGTCGACAGCTTCATATTCATCCCTAACTTTTTTCCCCAGGTAATCCCCTAACACTGACTTTCTCATTATGTGTATGCATGTCAATTATTGTTTGTTAGTGGAGAGCAGAGCTCATAGGCAATGGTTTTGTGTGCTGATAACATGATTTTTTATGCATGTGTAATGTTGTTTGTTAGTGGAGAGCAGAGCTCATTAGGAATTGGTTTTGTATGCTGATAACATGATTTTTTATGCATGTGTAATGTTGTTTGTTAGTGGAGAGCAGAGCTCATTAGGTATTGGTTTTGTGTGCTGATAACATGATTCTATATGCATGTATAATGTTGTTTGTTAGTGGAGAGCAGAGCTCATTAGGCATTGGTTTTATGTACTGATAACATGATTTGGTGTTCATAACTCTCAATATCATATACAATGCGTAGCATATATATTTATCTATACTAGGAAGTTTTTTGTATGTAATAGGCCGTTTCTAAATTTGGGAAATGTCTAGTTTACAGGGGAGACTCTGCCAAAATTTTGGCAGGGTCCCTTTCTTAGGGAACTTAAAAAATAAAACTCAACTTTAAAAATGTAGGGTTTAGTCGTGTGTGTACCCATTAGATTCCCGTTCAAGTTTCAAAACAACCGACTGATGTACCGTGTTATGTTGGATCTTGAATTGTCCCGGTTAGACAGTTTGGTATGAATTTGTAACCAGTAGGGCGTAACCCATCAATGTTGTATGTGGTCTATCTTGAGACGTTGAATGTTCATTTCAAATTTCGGTTATGGTGTTTCGTATTGTCCCCAGGGTGTATGTTTGCGTGCGGTGTTTCATACCGTACGTATCTCTGCGTACTCGGGGACCAATGCAAAATGCTGCCAAAATTTCAAATGAACATCAACGACACAAGATAGACCACATACAACATCAATGGGTTATGGGTGGTTGCATATTCATCCCGAATGGGATAGGGCCCTACCAATTTACAACATCAAAGAGATAAAGAGTGATTCATAACCGATATTGCGGGTTATGGTAAGGAACACCACTGGGTGAAGCAGAGAATCTTGTGGGATTTGCCATATTAGAAAGAATTGTTGTTAAGACATAACATTGATGTCATGCACACCGAACGTAATGTTTTCATGAATGTTTTTGACACTGTTATGGACATCAAAAGGAGAACAAAGGACAACGAGAAGAGTCGTCTAGACCTTCCGATTTGGTGTTCTAGGAAAGAGTTGGAATTGAGGGATGCGGGACGTGGAAGAATGTTTAAACCCCATGCAAAATATGTTTTAACTAGACCGCAACAGATTGCTGTGTGTATTTGGATGAATGGGTTGACCCTGCCGGACGGATTCGCTTCTAACTTGAGTAGATGTGTCGACGTGAAGGAGGGGAGGGTGTTTGGCATGAAAAGTCATGATTGCCATGTCTTTATGCAACAACTACTCCTGTACGCATTTCATGCCTTACCGAAGCCTATTTGGAAACCGTTGGTTGAGTTGAGTCACTTCTTTAAGGAGTTGACGACAACTTCATTGACTGTGGAGAAACTTGTGAAGATGGAAGAAACTATCCCGGTATTGATTTGTAAGTTGGAGCAGATTTTTCCACCAAGTTTTTTTGATTTGATGGAGCATTTGCCTATCTATCTACCGCACGAGGCCTTGGTTGGTGGCCCCGTGCAGTATCGCTGGATGTATCCATTCGAAAGGTGAACGCCAGAACTCTTTAATTTCCTTGCAAATATTTCTTATAATAGTTTTTTCTAACTTAACATTTGTTTATGATTTGAAGATTCTTACGCTCTTTAAAAGACAAAGTGTCAAACAAAGCCTGCGTTGAAGCATCAATTTGTGAGGCATACTTAGTCGAAGAAATGACAACTTTTGCTTCTTTCTATTTTCCAACGGAGATAGAAAGTAGAATGAGTAGAATTCCCCGCAATCTTGGGGTAGCCACCCGCACAGGGTTTGATGAACAAATATCGATTTTTAACTATCCTGGTCATCCGGGGGGCAAGCTCACAAAATGTTACATTGATGAGAAAGATCGAAAGGCGGTTCACTTGTACATTCTTCTAAATTGCCTAGAAGTGGAACCCTTTCTTGAGTAAGTCTTAAAAGTTATATGTTACATTCTAAACCTAGCTTTTATAGTATCTAAATTTGTTTCCTTTAAATAGCTTATATACAGATATGCTAAAACTTGAGCAAAATGATTTAACTGATGAGCAAATTCATAGTGAGGTGTCATCCAAGTTTGTTAGTTAGTTCGCACAACACATAATACCCGTATACCTTGTGTTTTATATCTGTGCTTCTAACTCCCAGTATCTAACGATGACCTATTTGTTATATTGTACATAGATACAAGACCCTAACAACCATATTGAAGATTCTTTACTCCAAGCCCTTTCTTGGGGGCCGGTGAAAACTGTTAAAAAATGGCCTATTTACTACGTAAATGGCTACAAGTTTAATATTTTTCAATGGAGTGAAGGGATGCGTACCCATAACTACGGGGTTTGTGTTAGAGGCACCGCCGGACAGTTAGAAGAAGACTTTTATGGAGTGCTGACAGATATTGTTGAAGTTTCATTCTCTGGACGACTAAGAAGAGATATTGTTCTATTCAAATATAATTGGTTCGATAACACAATTGGTGTTGGAACAAAGGTTGACAACAACTACGGCTTAGTTGAGGTCAAGAAGAATGGTAGATATAAAGGGTTTGATCCCTTCATTTTTGCCCAACAAGCTGAGCAGGTTTATTACACCGACTTCCCGGGAGGACATCGGGACTGGTATGCAGTCATCAAGGCCGAGGCCCGAAGTCAGATCACTGACAATGTCTCCGAGGAAGTCGATGACACTTATCAGCTTGCACCACATAAGCTCAACGATGGTAATTTGTTGTTCAACATTGATCCAGTCATAATGGATGAGACACTCGCCACTACAGGGGGTGAACACATTGACAAAGACCTTGTCTCTCGATCAAAACGGTCTAGGGCTGATTTGGATACTGATGAACTTATTCAAACAGATAACCCTAGTGACACTGAAACTGAGGGGGAATTTGAAACTGAAACAGACACAGAGTATGTAGTTGTTAAACATATATGACATAGGTTTATATATATCCTGAGACTAACCTTTCTTTTCATGATTTTATCCACAGATGACGGGACGTCGACTACCCTTCAGTAGGGGTGGTGGGTCCAGGACCCCGGCATCCTGTCTGGGGACTCCTACCCCAGAGCAGGGAACCACTCCATCACCACTGTAGACAACTCCATCACCACCACAGTGGACCACTCCATCACCACCACAGCTGACCACCCCATCACCACCACAGCTGACCACCCCAGAGCAGACTCCTGGAGTTGGTGGCTTGGAGGACCCTGGCCATCAGGCCACCCCACCTCCGGCATCCCCTCTGCCTATGTTAGTACCCGTGCCAGCCGGAGACGAGTAAGTCGCTAGAACTCAAATACTTTTATGTTATTTGTATGGTACTTTATTTTAAACATTAGTGGAAAGACTTGTTGGTTTATTGTATGTTACTTTAATTAGTACTTGTATAGATTGAATTGTACTGGGAACTCTTTTGTTTGTAACAGGGTAATTATTTAAACTTGGAAATGTTACATTTACCGGGGAGACTCTGTCGAAATTTTAGGAGTCTCCCTAGATTGTATGTTGTTATACTCCTGATATAATTGTATGTTGTTATACTCCTGATATAATTGTTATACTCCCTAGCGGTATTTACTTTTAACTTACACATGCTTATAATTTACAAATCAACTTACTAATCCTATCAGTGTTTTTGAATTTACAAGAGGCGTATCAGGCCAGGAGGGCCGAGAAGGAGGCAGACCTGGTGGCTTCGACTCCTGAAGGGGAGGTTCTGTAACGTCCTAGGTTATTTTTACATTTATTTTTATTTAAACAATTACCTTTTATGATAAATTCTCCCTTATCTTAAAAATTAATCGATATTTAGTGAAAAACAATTTGATTTGAACACAACGGATGAGAGAAAGGGAAATCAGGGCGTCTCGCTTGAGCGAGGCCCCTACTCGTCTAAGCGAGATTCCGGACTCTCACTTAGACGAGGTGCTATTCGTTGAACGAACACCTTTCTCACATCGGATTAAACAAAACATGCAACCGGACTCCCAAAACTTCGCTCAAACAAATGGTCCTGTGAACCCAAGGAGTTACCATAGCTACCATGAAAACATATGCACATAACAGAAATATATTTTAAGATATAGTTTTACATCTGATCCGGTCTTAATTAAACACAACTAATAATTATAATACGAGGTTTTTATACACACATAAGACTCTATAAGGAGTCACTTAAATTCATTTAGACCCTGGCACCGTTCTCCCCCTTGGCGCGGCTCCATGGCTCCTTCCCCCTCCCTGTCTCTGGTTACTAAAAAAAAAATATGCAAGGGTGAGTGTTTGGCATAATAATTAATATAGAACGGAATCAAACACTATACTTGCATATTGATACATGCACATCAAGCATCACCTGTAAGTAAGCATACCGAAACATAGTATATTTCATACAGTAACTGTATTAAACCAACTACACAATTCCATCACATTCCTCACATTCATCACATTCATTACATACATCACATTCATTACATGCATC
The DNA here is from genome assembly GCA_037962975.1 of Clitoria ternatea. Classification (NCBI taxonomy): domain Eukaryota; kingdom Viridiplantae; phylum Streptophyta; class Magnoliopsida; order Fabales; family Fabaceae; genus Clitoria; species Clitoria ternatea. Next base: position 10,472,045 of record CM075675.1, read on the forward strand.
ACGATCACAACTGACTCTCATACAATCTGACTCCTAGTATCCGGATACTAAAGGATTGGCCTTCAGCTGGGGGTCCTACTTGACACCCCGTGAACCCTGCTTGGTTCACTGAGTCCTGCTTGACTCTCCACCTCGACCACTAGGTCCTACTTGACCACTGGGTAGCTCAACTGGGCACAAAAACCACGGGAGCCAGAAATGAGGGGCTATCATATACCGTCGGCCATCCTATACCACATAATCATTCAACAGTTTACCTTTCTCACCATAATATCAATTTCTCATCACTCGGGTAGCCTGCTTGCTAACCCGATGTCACGTAACACTGATCATTTCACATTAGATTCACAAGATCATACATGATAAACTCATCCACATCCGATCATCCACAAATTAATAAACTCAGTCACACATGCACAGCATAAACACACAATTACGTTTAACAATATTTTTCTTAGTCTGTTTACGTTACCTCAAAGACCTGAATAAGAAGTGAGTCCTATTCTAATTAATTATAACCCGAACACCCCCTTACATTGGTTCCACGCTTCGTTGATCTGCTCTCTGTGCCGATTTCTTTCTCTGAACACCAGTTCTGCAATCTCAACTCCTTCACTCAGTCTTCCGTTGCTTAGCTTACTACCTTCGAATCATAAAGTACAGCTTCATCACTTCAACGTCCTTAGTTCATGGACAACATTTGGGCTCACACTCACAGAGGAGTGGAGAACAGCCACGAATATAGCCATGCATGGCCCTTAACAGCTAAAGAATAAAAGGAATAAGGGGATCATAATTGGAACGGATCAGTAGACTCACCTTGAAGCCTCGATCACAGGAATGGGGTTAAATTGAAGTGTAGACACAAATGAAGTCCCTCTCCAGTACATGCAAATCAGCGTTAAGAGAGAAGAGAAAAACAAAAGAGGAGGAATAGACCAACAGCAAGGTAACTTGTAAAAATGAAGAGGAAAGGAAGGGAATCTTCCTTATATATATAGTTCATGGGCAAGATCGTCTTTTCCTTTATTTTGTTTGTATTCTTACTAAATTTAATCAATTTCACTATTTTAACTATTGCATAGTTATCAAATCAATTACACGTGTTTATTCCCTCAACGTTTAAGTATTCACAATCCTCTAATAATTCGCAAGAGTATAGGCCCGATATAAATATCGGCCTCGCCGTCCTAACTTAATGTTCATACCTCGGAAATCCGAGCTACAACCTGATAGATCAGATATTTCATCCGTGCTCACCTCATGGTTACGTATATCCGTTGTTCCAGTCATCGTGAGGTTAATCCGGTCTCTAACCCCGTGTGAGGCGCTCTCCTCACAACGGTTCGGACCACACCACCTGACTCTGTCCGTTCTTCTCCTACCCTCTCGATCTTTAACTCCGCCTACTCGCTTCAGATACCGTTCTCGACACCGGCTTTCCCAATCTTTGGCTCGGTCAGAACAAATATTAAATAAAACTTCTAAAATATTTACTAACATTTCCCATTTCTTATAATTCTTATTAAAACATCAGGGATGTTACATCCACCCCCCCTAAAAGGAGATTTCATCCCCGAAATCAGTGTTCCGGTTGAAAAGATGAGGGTACATTCGTTTCATATCGGATTCTAACTCCCAAGTGTAGTTTATCCAATGTAAATTCTGCCACTTCACCTTCACCAGCAGTACCTCCTTGTTCCTTAACCGTTTGGTTTGATGCTCTTCAATGCCAATTAGTACTGCCTCCACCGTCAAGTTTTCCTTCACTTCAATGGAGTCACTCGGTACAATCATGGTATCACACGGAATGTAGGCTCGAAGTTGTGATACGTGGAACACGTTGTGGATGTTAGTCAATGATTGGGGAAGATCCAGCCGATATGCGACTTCACCAATCCGCTCTAGTATTTGGTACGGTCCAATGTACTTCGGATTAAGCTTTTGGCTCTTCAAAATTCGACCTACACCCTTAGTCGGTGAAATCCTTAGGAACACCCAATCACCCACTTGGAATTCAAGAGGTCTATACCGATTGTCATAATAGCTTTTTTGCCGATCTTGAGCAAATTTTATCTTCTCTCGGATTAAAGCGATTTGCTCATTCATCTCTTGAATCATCTCAGGCCCCAGATGAAGGGCATCGCCGTTCTCATTCCAACATAATGGAGTACGACATTTCCGACCATAAAGAGCTTCGTATGGAGCCATCCCAATGCTGCTGTGGTAACTGTTATTATATGCAAATTCCACCAGGGGCAAGTATTTCTCCCATGATCCGCCCTGTTCCAGCACACATGCCCTTAACATATCTTCAAGAATCTGTATAGTCCGTTCTGATTGGCCATCGGTTTGGGGATGGTAGGCTGAACTCAATTTGAGCTCAGTACCCAATTGTTGTTGCAAACTTCCCCAAAACCTTGAAGTGAATCGGGGATCCCGATCGGAGATAATGCTTGAGGGCACACCATGCAGTCGTACGATCTCAGCAATGTACAACTTAGCTAATCAATCTAGCGACCACTTCATATTTATTGCCAGGAAATGCGCACTTTTGGTTAGTCGATCTACAATCACCCAAATCGCGTTGTATCCGGTTTGAGTGCGGGGTAGTCCGGACACGAAGTCCATGGTGATACCTTCCCACTTCCAGATCGGAATATCTGGAGGTCGAAGCAAACCTGGCGGTCGTTGATGCTCAACCTTGCACTTCTGGCATATCACACAGGATTTCACATACTCGATTATTGCCTTCTTCATGTTTGGCCACCAAAATTCCTTTCTTAAGTCATGATACATTTTGGTTACTGCCGGATGTATACTCAGAGAGCTCTTGTGTGCTTCTGATAACACCGCCTGCCTGAAATCTCCATGTGCAGGCACTACCACTCGGTTCCTGAATCTCCATATACCATCGTCACCCCTAGTTATCTCTATATTTTTGCCTTGGTTCTGAGTATCAATTAGCTTCAGTAACTCTTTATCGTCTTTCTGTGCAGCTACCATCGACTCCAGAAATTCATTGGAAATTTTTAACATTCCGATTATCATTCGGTTTGGTGCGTTTATAACAACTCCAACATTCATATCTCTAAAGCTTTCCAGCAATTCCTGTTCTCTACCCATTAGGTAAGCCACATGCAGTACCTTCCTGCTTAGCGCATCTGCCACAACATTCGCTTTGCCCGGGTGATACTTCAAATCGAAGTCATAATCCTTCAAATACTCTACCCATCTCCTCTGTCTCATATTTAACTCCTTTTGATCAAATAAGTACTTTAGACTCTTGTGATCACTGAATACTACAAAGCGAGCTCTATACAAATAATGACGCCAAATCTTCAGCGCGTACACTACTGCTGTAAGTTCCAGATCGTGAGTCAGGTAATTCTCTTCATGTGGCCTCAATTGCCTTGAAGCATAGGCAATTGCTCGATCCGCTTGCATCAACACACACCCCAACCCAAATTTGGATGCATCACAATATACTTCAAATTCTTTGGTCACATCGGGCAGTGCAAGCACGGGCGCAGTAGTTAAACACTGCTTCAAAGTTTGGAAACTTAATTCACATTTCTCCGACCACACAAAAGGGTTTCCTTTCCTTGTCAATCGAGTCAGAGGGAGTGCTATCCGAGAAAACCCCTCAATAAAGCGTCGATAGTATCCAGCTAATCCAAGGAAACTCCGGATTTCAGTTACTGACTTCGGTGTCTCCCAAGTCATAACCGCCTCAATTTTTGTCGGATCAACTGAGACTCCTTCCTGGGAAATTACATGCCCCAAGAATTGTACACTACTCTTCCAGAACTCACACTTAGATAGTTTAGCGTACAACTTCTTCTCACGAAGTACTTGTAAAACAAGTCGAAGATGTTGAGCATGCTCCTCGTCCGACCTCGAATATACCAAAATATCATCAATGAATACCACCACAAACTGGTCCAAGTACGGTTGAAAAGTCCGATTCATATAATCCATAAAAATGGCAGGAGCGTTTGTTACTCCAAAGGGCATTACTACGTACTCGAAGTGCCCATAACGAGTCCGAAATGCTGTCTTTGGGATATCCTCTGACCTCACTCAGATTTGGTGGTATCCCGACCTCAAGTCAATCTTAGAGAACACAGCGGCGCCTCGCAACTGGTCCAGTAAATCATCAATCCGGGGTAGTGGATATTTATTTTTGATGGTCAGTTTGTTCAGCTGTCGGTAATCAATGCACATTCGTATACTACCGTCCTTCTTCTTTACCAATAACACCGGAGCGCCCCAGGGTGAGGCACTAGGTCGGATAAAGCTCTTTTCTAGTAATTCGTTTACTTGTTTCTTTACTTCGGTTAATTCCACCGAAGACATTCTATATGGCGCTCGGGACACCGGTTCTGCCCCGGGAATCAAGTCAATAGAGAAATCAATCTCTCGACTAGGAGGTAGCTCTGGAATTTCTTCCGGAAAAACATCAGAAAATTCACAAATAATCGGAATATCACTTAGCAGGAGGTTATGCCGGCCCTCCGAAGCAAATAAAACAACATACGTGGTTAAGACGTCGCTCACCCCGTTCTTCACGTCAAGTTCCTGGGAGAAAACAATATTCTTCCGATAGCAATCGACCAACACATGATTAGCAGCAAGCCAATCAAGACCTAGAATAACGTCTAAGTCCTTCAATGGCATACAAATAAAATTTACTCGAAAAGTACGGGCTTCGATTTGCATCGGTAGTTCCCTACACACTGTAGTTGCACGGAAAGTAGAACCAGTTGGAGTGGAAACAATAAGAGCGTTCTCCATTAAACTGATTGGCAGACCAAGCCGTCGTACACAACTTTCCGAAATAAAGGAATGGGTGGCACCTGAATCATAAATCACATCAACCAGATAACCACAGATGAGACACTTACCCTGTACCAGATTGTCATTCCTCGTAGCTTCTGAAGCATCAAACGCAAATACACGCCCGGCCATGGCGTTCTGGGCATCGCTAGATTGGGCGTCATATCTTCCCGCTTGTGGGTTCCCTCTACCAGCTCCATTCCGACCTCCTCTCGTGAAGTTGGAACCCCGGTTCCCAGAAGAGTTAGTTCGGTTATCCGTCCTGCCCTGCTGCTGCCTCTGAGGGCAATCGGGCCTGAGGTGCCCTGGTCGTCCGCACTGGAAGCACACAATCTGATTAGCTTGGCAATGTTTGGCAATGTGTCCTTCTTGACCACAATTGTAGCATGTACGATTTCCAGGGGGATTACCCGATCGACCAGTGGAACCACGGCCAGAGGAGGATGAGGAGGTAGCAGAAGACTTGCCGCCCCGAAAGAATTGACCCATCCTCTTGAAGCTGAAACCTTTTGCCTTCAATGGCTTTTTATCTCTTGGCTGAGACATCCTTTGTAACTGCACTTCTTCTGTCAGCCTTGCTTTGTTCACCAAGGTCGGATAGTCCCTAATCTCCATCGGTACGATTACACTACGGAGCTCAATCCGTAGTCCAGCTTCGTATTTGGCACACTTGCTGCCTTCAGTCCCTTCTAACGAGAAAGGGTGGTAAAAATCACACAGCTCGTCAAATTTGCTGGTGTACTCAGCTACAGACATCCGGTCTTGCTCCAACTTTAGGAATTCCATTTCTTTCCGGATTTTGTAGTTGTCTGGGAAGTATTTAACAAGGAACCTCCTTCGAAAATTCGCCCATACCAACGGCTCATTAGCTGCGTTCATCTGCACCTTCATACGGGACCACCATACTCTAGCCTCATCTTTTAGTTGGTAAGTAGCAAATAAAACCTTCTGCTCTTCAGAGCACTCAAAATATTCAAAAACCTGCTCGATATCCCTAATCCAGATATATGCCCCATCGTAGTCGTGTCCCCCTTTGTAAGTCGGAGGATTCCTTTTTAGGAATTTATCCAGAGTGGGACCGGACTCGGTCCTACTCATCAGCTGAGTAAATCTAGAGAAGAAATCATCTCTTCCCCCAGAACTAGTCTCTCCGTCCATTTAGTAACTCTACAATGGGCAAACACATCACCATTAATAACCAAGATCAGTCAGGGGATCATAGATTTACCTTATATTCATAGAATACTACGCCAGTGGAGTGCCAAGGGAACGGTGCCAGACCACACGCAATCTCAACACAACAAAATACAATCAACTTTCATAAAATTATCACAATCATTAGATCGGCCCACACACCAGCTCTAGAAAGAACCGCTCTGATACCAAGTGTAACGTCCTAGGTTATTTTTACATTTATTTTTATTTAAACAATTACATTTTATGATAAATTCTCCCTTATCTTAAAAATTAATCGATATTTAGTGAAAAACAATTTGATTTGAACACAGCGGATGAGAGAAAGGGAAATCAGGGCGTCTCGCTTGAGCGAGGCCCCTACTTGTCTAAGCGAGATTCCGGACTCTCACTTAGACGAGGTGCTATTCGTTGAACGAACACCTTTCTCACATCGGATTAAACAAAACATGCAACCGGACTCCCAAAACTTCGCTCAAACAAATGGTCCTGTGAACCCAAGGAGTTACCATAGCTACCATGAAAACATATGCACATAACAGAAATATATTTTAAGATATAGTTTTACATCTGATCCGGTCTTAATTAAACACAACTAATAATTATAATACGAGGTTTTTATACACACATAAGACTCTATAAGGAGTCACTCAAATTCATTTAGACCCTGGCACCGTTCTCCCCTTTGGCGCAACTCCATGGCTCCTTCCCCCTCCCTGTCTCTGGTTACTAAAAAAAAATATGCAAGGGTGAGTGTTTGGCATAATAATTAATATAGAACGGAATCAAACACTATACTTGCATATTGATACATGCACATCAAGCATCACCTGTAAGTAAGCATACCGAAACATAGTATATTTCATACAGTAACTGTATTAAACCAACTACACAATTCCATCACATTCCTCACATTCATCACATTCATTACATACATCACATTCATTACATGCATCACGATCACAACTGACTCTCATACAATCTGACTCCTAGTATCCGGATACTAAAGGATTGGCCTTCAGTTGGGGGTCCTACTTGACACCCCGTGAACCCTGCTTGGTTCACCGAGTCCTGCTTGACTCTCCACCTCGACCACTGGGTCCTACTTGACCACTGGGTAGCTCAACTGGGCACAAAAACCACGGGAGCCGGAAATGAGGGGCTATCATATACCGTCGGCCATCCTATACCACATAATCATTCAACAGTTTACCTTTCTCACCATAATATCAATTTCTCATCACTCGGGTAGCCTGCTTGCTAACCCGACGTCACGTAACACTGATCATTTCACATTAGATTCACAAGATCATACATGATAAACTCATCCACATCTGATCATCCACAAATTAATAAACTCAGTCACACATGCACAGCATAAACACACAATTACGTTTAACAACATTTTTCTTAGTCTGTTTACGTTACCTCAAAGACCTGAATAAGAAGTGAGTCCTATTCTAATTAATTATAACCCGAACACCCCCCTTACATTGGTTCCACGCTTCGTTGATCTGCTCTCTGTGCCGATTTCTTTCTCTGAACACCGGTTCTGCAATCTCAACTCCTTCACTCAGTCTTCCGTTGCTTAGCTTACTACCTTCGAATCATAAAGTACAGCTTCATCACTTCAACGTCCTTAGTTCATGGACAACATTTGGGCTCACACTCACAGAGGAGTGGAGAACAGCCACGAATATAGCCATGCATGGCCCTTAACAGCTAAAGAATAAAAGGAATAAGGGGATCATAATTGGAACGGATCAGTAGACTCACCTTGAAGCCTCGATCACAGGAATGGGGTTAAATTGAAGTGTAGACACAAATGAAGTCCCTCTCCAGTACATGCAAATCAGCGTTAAGAGAGAAGAGAAAAATGAAAGAGGAGGAATAGACCAACAGCAAGGTAACTTGTAAAAATGAAGAGGAAAGGAAGGGAATCTTCCTTATATATATAGTTCATGGGCAAGATCGTCTTTTCCTTTATTTTGTTTGTATTCTTACTAAATTTAATCAATTTCACTATTTTAACTATTGCATAGTTATCAAATCAATTACACGTGTTTATTCCCTCAACGTTTAAGTATTCACAATCCTCTAATAATTCGTAAGAGTATAAGCCCGATATAAATATCGGCCCCGCCGTCCTAACTTAATGTTCATACCTCGGAAATCCGAGCTACAACCTGATAGATCGGATATTTCATCCGTGCTCACCTCATGGTTACGTATATCCGTTGTTCCAGTCATCGTGAGGTTAATCCGGTCTCTAACCCCGTGTGAGGCGCTCTCCTCACAACGGTTCAGACCACACCACCTGACTCTGTCCGTTCTTCTCCTACCCTCTCGATCTTTAACTCCGCCTACTCGCTTCAGATACCGTTCTCGACACTGGCTTTCCCAATCTTTGGCTCGGTCAGAACAAATATTAAATAAAACTTCTAAAATATTTACTAACATTTCCCATTTCTTATAATTCTTATTAAAACATCAGGGATGTTACAGGTTCCTCCCACCCTGTCTTGTTCCGATGACAACGCCATCTATATGAAGGCTGTTGGCGGTGTAAACAAGAAAGGGAGGGTCTTTGGATTGGGTGGCGTCGGCACGCAGCTGGCGAAAAAAGGGAAGATCACTTCCTCTTCCTCTTCGTCTGGTCTTCCGACTGAGGTTGTTCAGGTAATTCAAAACCTGAACGACGAGCTACAGGAGGAGCGACGTCAGAGACAGCTTTTAGAGGAGCGGGCCGAGGCGGACCGACAGCGGGTCGAGGCGGACCGACAGCGGGCCGAGGAGCAGCACGCCGAGACTCGTCGGTAACTTGCTCAGCAACAGGAGCTACTGATGCAGTTGATGGCGAGGCTACCTCCCCCCACTTCCCAGGCGCCCCTACCACCACCACAAGATCCCCCACCACCATGATTGTATTTTTATTATGTATACACATTGTATATTTGATTTACAGTTTTTATATTATATTCCATTCAGTATTTATTTTGTCATTTTTCATTTATTATGTCAATATTTATTTGTAATTAAATTTAAAGAAAAACGCCTTATTGTGATTATCATTAATAATTCAACCTATTTGATAAATAAATTTAATCCATTATTTTGTTTTTAATAATAATTTAATATTTAAAAAATTATTCAAATTTAATTACAAAATTTTATCAGCCAATACAAAATATTAATCAACATTTTTAAAGTTAAATTAACAAAACCTATAAATATTTAACCAATTTTTTTAAAAAAATAAAAATTCCCAATAGCGACAGATAGAAGTGGTCGCGAATTGGCCAGAAACAGCGACGGAGGCTAGTGGTCGCTGTATGGCTACCATAGCGACGGCCATAAGTGGTCGTAGTGTGGCTGTTAATAGCGACGGCCGTAAGTGGTCGTAGTGTGGCTGTAAATAGCGACGGCTGTAAGTGGTCGCAGTGTGGCTGTAAATAGCGACGGAGGTGTGAGGTCGATGTATGGTGACTAATAGCGACGTCGTCACTCCGTCGCTGTATGGCTACTAGTAGCGACGGGGTTCTGGTGGTTGCTGAACATGGTCAATTAGCGACGGTTGAAGTCAGTGAAGCAGAGACCATGTTAGCGACGGTATTATGCCGTCGGGATTTTAGCGACGGTGTTTCTGTGGTCGCTGATCTATCTTCGACGAAGGTTTTAGCGACGGGCATTTGGCCGTCTGAAATACTGTCGCTAGGTTTGTTAGCGACGACCTTGGTATGGATTAGCGACCACTTTTGTGCATCGCTAACAGGTTTTTTTTAGTTGTGAGACAATCAAGCAATAAGATGCAAATGAATCTTTAAGTCAAAATTCCATGATGATGGCACTTTTCAGAAACATAAGGAAAGACCTGTGGCCAAGGGCTTCCATCAAGAGAAGGGTTTGATTTTACTAATACTTTCATTGCTATAACTATACTTGCCATAGTCAAAGTAGTCCTTACTTTGGCCATTTTCCAAGCTTGGCACATTCATTAAATTGATATCAACAATGCTTTTTTGAATGAAGAACTTCAAGAAACTGTTTACATGAAATAACATCTAGGATTTTCCTTGACTCACAAAGGCAAAGTATGCAAGTTACATAAAGTTATATATGACCTTAAAGAGGCTCCTAGGTCCTGGTTTCAAAAACTCAATACCACTTTGTGTCAATTTGGTTTCTTAACAACTAAGACTGGTACTTTTTTATTCTTCAAGATCACACCTCACTCAATCATTTTTATTTTGGTATATGTGGATGACATCTTAATACTTATCAGTTATCAATATGAGATTCAATCTCTCATATCATAGTTTTATTCCCTTTTCAGGTCTATAAACCTTAGCCATATTTATTACTTGTTAAGCATTGAATCCTGTTATATATTTGGTGGCAACTTTTTTTTATCACAGACCAAATGCATTCGGGATCTTCTACACAAGGCACTGTTAATCCTTTGGCAAGTGTACCAATTGTAGTTTCAAAATAAAGGTTGTTGATCCCCAAAGACTTGTCAAATATCAACACTAGTGTGATAATTGCTACTAATTTACCACTAAAAATATATGCATAAGATTTTCACTTTTGTACTTTTTATAAAAAAAATGATTGGATTAGGGTTTTGGATATTTTTAAAAGTAAAAAGTTGATGAAAGGATGGAATATAAGATGAAAGGAGTTAGGGCCAAACTATACATTTTCAATTTATGTTCTTGCAACTATTCAGTCTTATTACATAATTAATCAAGTCATCAAAACATAGTTTTCAACGAACCAAATCCCTCGGAGCACGGATCCTAAACCTTTTCCTTAATCAAAGATTCCTCTAACAATTAATGATAAAATTTACATCAGGAATGAGTACTAATGACTATTCTTGATCCTATTCCTAGAAATCAAGGATAACATGTAACTCAATCCCAAATCCGATCAAACACATCAAAATGCATACATGGTTCATTCTCTCATTTGAAACATGAATTAAAAGAAAAAATTGAATCACTAACTTTAATCAATTATATAAACTGAATCGAAATACTTATAAGTGTATAAATCTACTATGTTTGTTTAATCCTAACTAAAAAGAAATCAGCTACATATGATGGAACTTGTAATTCAATCAAACATGAAAATCACAAGAATTTAAGAAGAAGATGATGATCCAAGGTGAAATGGCATAAAATTTTTAAAGAACTCTACTATGTATTGTTTATGTGCCACTGTTTTTCAAACTTTTATAATTGGGCTTTTTATATAGCCCAATAACTAAGTGGATAAAGTGCTACACCATATGGCTCGCCTAGGTGAATAGATCATTTTTTCTCTTTTCCACCTAGGCATGGATTTAGGCAAGCTACCAAAAGCTTGCCTCCTCTCCTTTCTATGCTTTGCTTGTTCTTTTATCCTTGCTTCCCTAGAAAATGCAAGAAAAATACCAAATTAGGCTAATTTTATACTTATGACTCAATATTTACACAATGGATGAGAAATTTGCTAGTTACAAGGTGTTTTACTACTCAAAACAAAGCTAAATAGATAAAAAAAATAAACTAAAATATACGACCAACAAACTCCAATTTAGTACCTTGCTTGTCCTCAAGCAATCATCTACCATATTAACAAAAAGGATTAATAACCACTAACCTAATTACCAAAATTAGGATCAAATTCACAACTTAAGTATAGATTATTTACAAAAGCTTAGAATGTACAAAGGAGAAAAGTTTCAATGTATTAGTCTAATAAAAAAGAAAATGATACAAGTGGATGAAAAACTTTTGAATTAAGGGTAACTAAAATTCAATGACAATTAGTCAAAGAAGCTTCAATGGTCAAACTGACAAGGTGTATCTCTCAAAAAGTGTTTGACATAAGTGAAATATCACTTGATTCAAGCTATGCATCATGACAATTTAGATTTGATTTTCATCTAATCATTCATCACTATGGCACAATTAACAAGGATGACAAGGTCTTTAAAAGGTTCTAATGGGGATTGGCTAACAAGGAATCATTATTTTTTGGGATAACAAAGCACGTAACAGAGAGAAAGACATTCTTTAAAACTTGGTTCCATGAACTTACAAAATTTACACTCTTAGGTACTTTCTTGCTCCAAGCTTATTTCCCATTGAAAATTAACCTTCCAACTTAGTTCTTTTTCCCTTTATTTCTTTTTGTACTTTTATTTGCCATGTATTATATTTACAAGTATAAGTATTTCAATATCACACAATTGGCACCTTTTTTTTAATTAGTTACACAACTATTCCACATCTATTTCATATTTTCACTCTAGAAGGAAGAGAACTATAGTTACAAATGTACTCCCCCACACATGAACATTCTAAACTAAGATTTTGGAAAGAATCCCTTTTCATCTATTAAGTGAGGATAGAGAATTTATTTTTTGTAAATACATAGGTTAGGTTTATCAATCAAGCAAAAATTTATTCTTTAATGGCTCAAATGGGTTGACAAATGATAAATGCATCAAGGGTAAGTTATGTTGCCCTGAGTTTCAAAATTAAATCAATAAATGCCTTGATCATTTCCAAGTGTCATGTGTGATGCAACAAAATTAAGGTTCAAGCAAACCCAACTATAAGAAAGCAAGAAATCACAATTGATTCTCACAGTGTTCGATCTCACATCTTACTAGGTTTTAGATAAGCTAAATTAACTATTGACAATAATTTCTAATTACACTTAACTCTTATTCAATTCATGCACAAATATCAAAATATCAAGATTGTATTGATCATTTAATTCAACTTACTTTTATCTATTCTGAATTTTTCAAAATGGTTAAATTTTTTTAAAAAAAAACAAGTGAACCAAATATCTGTTGTAACAAAATAACAATCTATACTTGTAAAATTACTATAAACCTATATACAAAATATTCACAACAGGTTGTTAATTTGATGGAAAATATTATTGTGATGTAAAAATTATAAACAAAAATGAATATAAAAAATCATTGGGGTTAAGTTTCAACCTACCCATTTTCAAGCGTATGTTATCCTACTTAGCATGTTTACACAATTAATCAAGCTAATATAGCATAAATTTCACTATACTCGATCACTCGAAGTATAGTTCCTAAACCCTATCCTTAATTGAAGACCCCTCTAACAATTAACGATATTGTTTGCTTTAGGGATTGAGCTTAACAATCATTAAATTTAACTCTATCCCTAGAAAAAGAAATGAATAGTTATTTCATTCCTCAACCCATTCAGAAAACCCCAAATGTAACAACCCTTATTTTGTGTGATAGGTCCTTGAGACCGAATGTCTTGATTTCATGATAAATCTTGTGTGTATTAATGACAAGGCTACAACCAACTTGCTTGTGTATGATGGCCAAGTTATATTTTAGAAGATTTTGTGAATTTGAGGTAAGTGCCCTTACTTTAATTGAGTGAGTAATAGTGATGGTTAGAATAATAATAATAATAAGTGTGATTAATAATACTCATAATAACAGAGATTAATTAATTAGAATATTAGTAATTTAAACATGCAATTTCCCTCGGTCTTGGCCAAGAGATTATTTGGAACACTCAAGTCAGTTATTTTTATCCTAAGGCATCCTTCACCTTATGAATAGTGATTTTCATGAAGGGCTCGAGGCCCGTTTTCAGTCACCCAACCTTAAAGGCTTTGTTTTTAAGTAAACCGTATAGGCCAAACTGCACACCTATACGTATTTTGAGCGTAACCTCCTCTCCCATTATTGGATTCGATTCATTCTTATTCCAAAATATTTATATCAAATTTATCTACAACTTTGATGTTGATCATGAAAGCCAATTCTTATCGTATAAATCCCAGAATTTAAAATACCACACTGATTCAGTTTTTCTAGTGGCAGCTTGCACTATGTTCAGTATTTTTCATGTTTCTCACTCGTATGACCATGAAATTGAACTATTATTTCACCAAAATTTTCTAAACTCCATTCCCTACAACTTTGATGAAGGGCACAAAGTCCAATTCCCCACCAATTTTGCACAAAAAATTTATTTTGCAAGAAATAGTAATCCCGTCATAGCCTTACACTATTTTTGTAAATGGGTCATAACTCACTCATTTCTTGATGAAAAGTTTTGTGCAATATACCAAATTAAAGATAAGAAAAAGATCTAAAACTTTTATGTTTGGACTTTTCCAAATTCAGCCAAAAACAGCCCTTAAAACCACGAGAAAGTCACTACCCCTGTTGCTTGACACATCCACTACAACAAAAGTGGAATTTACCTGTGGGCATATAGCGGCGGTTTTATAGTAACCGCCGCCGCTGATAATGTCCCGGCGATTCTAGCGGTGGTTTACTATAACCGCCATAAATAGATAAATGATAAAGGCTGTTAGGCCAGTGTTTTACACAAACCGCCGCTATATCCACTTAAAGCTTACACGTGCCTCACACATGACTGCTTGAGCTCCCCTCTTTTCCAATCACTTTTTAGTTTCCCACCATTCACTTCCCCCGTTTTGAATTCCCCCCTTCTCCTACTCTTTCACTTCCAAATCCCTAAATCCTTCTCTTGTACTCTTTTCCCTCCTCGATCACCGTACTGCTTTTGAGTTCCTTCCCCGACCACTGTGCTGTTGTTCTCTCCCCTTCCTGCGTGTGTGGTGTTGTTCCCTCCTCGACTACCATGCTGTTATTCCCCCTACTTGCGTGTGTGGTGTTATTTCCTCTTTCACAGCTCCAAAGTCTTATCCATTTTGTTGGATCATTCCAGTAAATTCCTATTTCAAACTTTCTCTTTTTCTTTTCAGTATCTTCAATTTTGTACAATTTTTCAAACAACAAAACCTTTTCTCAGCTTAATCATCAATGAGATTCCAAATGCAAACTTTCTAATTTTATTTTCCTTTGGTTTTCGTTTAGTTAGGAGGAGTTGATTTTGTTGTTCCCTCCCCTACGTGCATGTGTGGTGTTGTTTCCTCTTTCACAGCTTCAAAGCCTTATCCATTCTGTTAGATCATTCCAATAAGTTCCTATTTCAAACTTTATCTTTTTCTTTTCAGTATCTTCAATTCCGTAGAATTTTTCAAACAATGAAACCTATTATCAACTTGATTGTCAATGAGATTCCAAATGAAAACTTTCTAATTTTCTTTTCCTCTGGTTTTCGTTAATTTAGGAGGAGTTGATTCAATCCTTCAATTAGTTAATTAGGTAAACAAATTAATCTCGATTTGTATGTTAAGGAAATGATTGTGTAAATTATTGGCTTCACAGTTCATATATTATTGATTGTTAGAAGTCAAACCTTTTCATATTATACTTACATAGATGGATTGCAACCAGCTTTATGAGTTTTCCATTTTTGTATTTATGGTCAAATGTATTTTTAGTCCTTATTTTGTGCATATAATCAATTTTAGTTTTACTGTGTCCCTTTGGATATTGGAATGATACAAAGAAGATTATGTGTCATTAGCAAATCATATATACCTTGAAAGTTGAGGAGAAATGGGCACTGTTGTTTATCCCTTTTTGTTGAGAAAATTTTGTATTAGAGTTGGCTAAGAGAGAGGACAACATCTTTCAAATATTCAATGTCAGATTGGGTACAAAATCGAGTGTGTTGTATAAAGTCCAGTACTGCGGGTTACCTACTGTATAATACTAGATGCGGAGTTGCTAGGGACATTTGGTGATAATGTGGGATATTTGTTTATATAGTGGCAAAGTGTCATTAATTATTTTTTTAAGTAATGAAAGTTACCCGTGAGATAGCAGACTAAATGTTAGAGTTTGCTGGTTTATGTGCAGTTTGATGTTCTTTGATTTATTTGGCATCAGTTAGGCCCTGCACAATCGGTGGCTTTATCATTACAGGTTGCTTTGTAAGTTTTTTAAGTACAACTTGTACTCTCATTTTTAACTTTTAATGATATGTTTTTGCATCTTCAAAAAGAACTGAGAAAATTTTGTAACTATGCTGAAACCACATATCATATAAATACCAATACTAAATTGAGAGTATTGGGACCTTTTAAAGAACATGGAACCTTTTAGAATCATTTATTAATTGTTTAAATTGTTATTTATTGTCATGCAGCCAAGAATCTATGTTGGAAGAGGAATGCATGAGAGTCAATTTGCTCTCCTAAAGTGAGTTTCTCTTAATACTATGTTATTTAAGTTATTTAAGGTTGAGGTTTTGTGGTTTGAAATTTATATCATCATCTATATTCCTTTTTTTTTTTCAGGTACACTCTTTTTTGGGTGATTATTTTGGCTTGTAAATTTACATTCAGCTTTTTTGTCCAGGTAATTATTACAACTGCAGATGCAGTAGTTGTTATTTTCTAAGGTGTCTTGTCTTGTGATTTTGTTTGGCCTCTTTTAACTGTTGTCTCTTTCTTCAGATCAAACCTCTAGTTCAGCCAACTAAGGGCATAATGAGCATTCGACATGTTGATTTTGCTTGGCATGAGTTTTTCCCTGAGGGTAGTTTCTTACATTTATTGTGTATCCATTGTAACATTCTGTTAATTTTATTGATCTAATATTTCATGTCTGTGCAGCTCAAAATAACTATGGTGTGGTTATTGCACTCTGGATTCCCGTACTGATGGTGTGTATGTTAGTTATATTTTGTGGTTATATTCAAATCTATTAATCTTTTCACTTGTTTGGGATAAAATTCTTCAGTGTAAATGTCTCAGTTTACATTTTGAATGCAGATTTATTTCATGGACACTCAAATTTGGTATGCCATCTTCTCAACTATATGTGGTGGTGTTATTGGAGCCTTTGATCGTTTAGGAGAGGTGATAATCAATTTTATCTTACTGCTATTTCTGGTGAGAATTTATGAATTGACTATTTTGTTGGTTTTGCATACGAAATAAATTGAATCTATTTAAACTCCGATACATATAGCATTAGGTTGTAACTTTCACATGCTTTTTATGTGTGTAAGTATGTGGACTTTGAATATAAAATAAGGGTTGTGGATTAGAGTTCGTTAAGACTGAAAGAACCTTCTGTCTTATTGAGATGTTGGAAACAAGATCTGCACTTGGTAGAGTATGTCCTGTATTCAGCTGCGCAGGAGTATGGTGATAAGGCAAATGCTGATCCTTCGAGATAATTATTGACAACCAAATCTATCTTCCACCTGGACCCAGCCATCACAATTCCCACGATTCTACTGGTGATGTTGATGTTATAATTAAATCTTAAGCCAACTGTCTGGCACTGCCAATCAAGGGATTCATGTTTTACCTTTTTGCTCTTGATTAAGTGTAAATCAACATCATCTTCTGGTGAAAAAGAAACAATACTTTCAAATCTTAAGTTAATTTACTTTTAGTGCTTTTATTGATTGAGGATGCTTCCTAAAATTATATTTGCTGCTTTGATATTTACGTATCAGTTGTAGCACAACTGATTATATTTGTCAATATGCAGCTTTGCTGGGGTGGTCTTGGCTTCTCGGGATGGAAAGATTGTGTGTGAAAATACTTTCAAAGTAAGACTTGATGTAGTATTCCGCAAAAAGCTGCCAGAGGTAAATTTTTGGCCTAGAGCAATTGTCATATCCTGTCAGCTTACATCCTTTTTGTTAGATATTTGTGGCTGAATTGTTTGTATTGTTGAATCTTAAAATGTTTACCTAGAAAATTATTATTTTCAAGATGTTGGAACAGCTCTTGCAGACTTAATTATAAGTTCTTTCACAAAATGAGTGTTTTTACTGAACCCTTCAAAAATAGAGGGTTTTGAAACCCTTAACATGTTGTCCACTTTTTTAAAAGACATGTGGACTATTTTTACACATAATATATTATATATTTTAATAATTCTAACTTTTTAAAATTGTAAATTAACTATTTTCTTCTTGTTTATCATTTCATCTTCTAAAATTTTCCCAATCTGAATCCCATTAGTCAAACTTACAAAACAAACAAAAAACAAACCTATTAAGGTTTTATTTTAAAATCTGAAAAGTAAGAAGGTTAGAAAAGAGGAATGGTGGGTGGGGCGGTTGGGATGGTCTAAGAGAGTGAGAGTGAAATTGAAAGTGAGGGAGACAGAGGGGGTACGACTGGCGGAGGGAGAGAGAGATGACCGACGGTGGAGGGAGAGAGATGACCGACTGGGAGAGAAGAGGTGGTGGTCGGCGACGAGAACCTGGATGACGCGGAGGTTGACGACGCGAGCAGGGAGGCCGAGCTCTAGTGTTGATCAACGTCGATCCTGGCAGAAGCTTGTTAGTGGGTGGTATGGACCCGGGTTACCGTGCAGAGGAGATCGGAGGTCGGTGAGGGATGAGCTCACGGGTCTGGTATGGCGGCAAGAAAGAGACCGGTATCGGAGAAGACGATCGGCAGAGAGCTCCGGGGACGACAACGACTATTCTCTGCTTCTTCTTATCTTTCTTCTTGTATTGTGTTATTTGATTTGTGTTGCTGTTTTTATGATCTTTGATTGTTAATGGTCACAATGGAATGGTTTTGGTTGGGATTTTTGGTTTTGGTTTTGTGAAGGTGATGGAGATGGTGTGTGTTCATTGGTTTTTTTTTGAAGTTTTTGATTTATGAGTTGGTGATGGGAAAGGATGAAGGGGGGTTGATCTGAAGGCTGAAGAGAAAAGGTTACAGTGTGGAGTCTTTGTGAGAGAAATTAGTTGAGGGAGGTAAGCATCCAATTTCTGACAGTTTAAGATTGGGGAACTTTTAAAAGATGAAATGATAAAGAAAAAAGAAGGGGTTAATTTACAAATTTAAAAAGTTAGAATTATTAAAATATATAATATATTATGTGTAAAAATAGTCCACATATCTTTTAAAAAAGTGGACAGCGTGTTAAGGGTTTTAAAACCCCTCATTTTTGAAGGGTTCAGTAGAAACACTCTCACAAAATATGACACAATTGGATTTTCTTATTTTCTTTTTCTGAATATTTTTCAACAGTAATACTTGTCATTTGTCAGGATAATTCCTTGCAGGCTGTGTGGTCTAACAAAGAAATAATAGGAAGCCGATTAGGTATAATTACATGACATGTGGTATTCTCTTTAGCAACTTATATGGATAAGAAAAATCCAGAGTATTATTTTAATTTAAAGTTCATTGGTAGAAGGATATAGGCAGTTCAAGGACAATTAAGTGTAATTTATTACTATATGTGATGCTTGTGCTCATAGAAGGGCCAATATGTTAAATGATGGCTGGGGGATGTAGGGTAGATTACTATTTTGTGTCTTTCAATCTTATTTTTTTGTTTTGGTGGGGGAATGTGTGCTATTTTGTAATTTATAAAATCTTATTCAGCTTCAGCCTGTTATTTTGTAATTATAACATTTATGACCTCTGCAGATTGTACAAGAGTGAAAAGCAAACAAGTCTTGGCTTCCACAAGTACGAGTAGGTGAGGTATTTGGTTTAACTTGATTCCAACACCCACATAAATCTAGAGTCAAGAAGTGAGTTAATAAGTTTGAAATCAATTGAAATAGTGAGTTAGTGAGTTAGCACATAAATCTTCTAAATTGATACTGAAAATTTTAATATTTAGACAAATTGTAAAGCAGATTCTTTGAAAAGTAGTCTCTTTTCTTAATTAATTGTTTTTTCTAAGCACTTTATAATTTTAAGGTTAAATCAGTTTTTCTTATTAAGAGAGAAATTAAAATAACAAATTTCACAATACTTTAATAACAAATTTCAAAATACTTTAATATCATTAATATTTACTAATCTTGATTTTAAAATATCATTAATTTCTATTCATCTTGATTGCCACCCTAATTTTTAAGTATTGTCCATAGAATTCCCAATAACAAAAAAATTGATTTTTTTAATTCTTATCATTTCCAATATTTCTTTACAATTTTTTTAATATTTAATCTACTAAATTCCCAATAACTTTATTTTTGCGTCATTGTTATATATTTCTTTAATCATTTGATACTAAAATGACTTCTTGTAATTTGACAAGAATTCTTACTTCTGAATGAGTTGGAGATTGAATTTCTTTTCTTAATGGGTTTCAAATTGCATGTGAAAGTGAGTGTGTTTGAGAGTTGCTATTGCTGCCATTTGGAGAGGGAAGTGAGCATTGGAGGAGGGTATCACATTGAGAGGACCCTAAGGTGTACCGAAGAAATGAAAGAAAGGCATAGAGAGGAAAAGGGTTACACACAAGTCGCATGTGTAATGTTGTAAAAAAAATGGTTAGGGAATTTTCCTCTTTTTGGGTTTAAATTTTTATATATTATTGTGAAATTTGTGTGTATAATTTTATATGTTATTGACTTTACTATATGAGCTTGATTTAGTTATATAATGTTTTGTACAAGACAAATTTATTATTGCTACTCCTACATTACTTGTTCGGTTAAGACCTATTCTGTAACATCCCAAATAATTTAGTTAAAATTTTGATTAGGGAAAAATATTAATAGTTGTCTTAGAGATTTATTTGAGATTTTGGAATTATTATTATTATTATAAATTCAATTATAAATAATTAAATATCGTGGAACTAAATAAATTCACTTGATTGATTAGGTATGAAGTTAAAATGAGATGTAATTGGATGAAAGTGAATTTAGAATTATCAATAAGGGTTAAAATTAAAAGTTTTAATTAAAACTTTAAAGAAAAAATATAAAAGAAATAAGAAATAACCATTTTGCCCCTGAGTCTTAAATAATCAAAATTCACCTCCTTCTTCCTCATTTTCATGCGAGCTCCCTTCTTCTTCTTCCTCTCCATGGCCGTAAGCTTGGTGCTTCCAAGGGGAGGTCCGCTTTATGTCGAAACTTTGAAGTAACTACGTTTTTGGGATCATGACTTCAAGGTGAGCATTACGAACCCATCAAATTGAGTTGTCTCTCTCTCCCTTCACTTTCTCTCTCTAGCCGATGGCCATGCATGGAGGGAGGAGCTTCTATTTTCTACTCCTCCAGTGCATGTGAGCTTGAAAACGGTATTTAGAACAATAAGTGTAGTACAACGATAATGGGTTTTGCATTTCGACCTCTGTAGGTAGTGAAACGGAAGTCGGAGGATCGAGTGGTGAAGCGAGTGTTAGATTCAGAGGTAGGACCTTGAACCAAGCACCTAGAGGCCGCAACCGACATCAAGAACAAATCGTCGAAGCTTGGAATCGAGGTAAGGGGAGTGTTCAGGTTGTAATTAATTAGAATAGGGGTATATTGGGATTTGAGTCATTTAACTAATCGTGGAAATAGTGAAAAGAATTAGTAAATGACAATTGTATGTGTATGCATGTATGAATATGAATTGTAGATAGTTTATAGTGATTATTAAATTAAAGTGTTCTAAATTGTGATAAATCGGTAATGTATAGTGGCATTATGATGGCGGGCTTGACAAGTTGGTTGCCCATTTGATGAGTATGATATGTTATTGATGGGCACATGATATGTGTTTTGAGGAATGTGATGTATATGTATGATTATGTAGTGTGGTGTGGGACGGCCGACGGTATGTATAGCCCCTCATTTTCTGACTCCCGTGGTTTTTGTGCCCAGTTGAGCTACCCAGTGGTCAAGTAGGACCTAGTGGTTGAGGTGGAGAGTCAAGCAGGACTTAGTGGACCAAGCAGGGTTCACGGGGTGTCAAGTAGAACCCCCAGCTGAAGGCCGATCCTTTAGTATCCGAATACTAGGCGTCGAATTTATGTGAGAGTTAGTTGTGATAGTCAATGAAATTGTTGGCATTGTGTGATAATGTGAATGTGTTCTATTACATTTATTGGTTATGAATTGCACCTTGTTGATACTGAAACTTGAATGAAGTTAAGTATCTGTAAGTACGAATTGGTGGATAATAAAACGTGAAATTAATTACATAAGGTAGAGTTAGTGAATTAGTATTAGTGATAGTACTGTAGTAATCATGTACCTTGTTATTTAATTACCGTTCTAGATTAATTATGATGCCAAACACTCACCCTTACTGTGGTTTCCTTTAATATAGTAACCAATGACAGGGAAGAGATTGAAGCCCCAGAGGTGTGCTAAGCGGAGAACTGATGCCAAGGAGTGAGGGAAATTATGAATTATCTGATGTGTGTGTGATCTGTAACACAATTTGTGTATGAAATGATTACATGTTTTTTTATGTGTTAGGATTAATTTAGAATATGACCAATGTGGTTATGAATGATTGTGATAGGTAATGAGTTAGAATCGGTACATTGGATGATGAGGATATGAACTCATGTTGATGAGGTAGTGATGTGTGGATGGTTATGCTAAGTTTCATGAGTTGAATATA
The DNA here is from genome assembly GCA_037962975.1 of Clitoria ternatea. Taxonomy (NCBI): domain Eukaryota; kingdom Viridiplantae; phylum Streptophyta; class Magnoliopsida; order Fabales; family Fabaceae; genus Clitoria; species Clitoria ternatea. The sequence goes on from CM075675.1 coordinate 10,494,365, forward strand.
TATTGGCATGGAGCCAACATCATATATGGATGATAAATTGTTATGATAGGCCCTGTTTATTCTTGTGAAGATTGAACGATGTAAGATGCGTGTGAATTGTCCGTTGCTTCGATGACTAGGGTGTGAATTGTATGTGAACTCTATATGAATTGTTCGTGTTTAGATGACAAGCTTGATTAGTATGCATTTAAGGAATTGGAGTTAGAATTGAGATGCATATTTAATTGAAGTCAATCTTAATTTCATGCTTGAATGTATGTAGATGGGTAAATTACGCCAATCAATGCATGTAAAAGGTTTGAGCATGATGGATTGTATGGAAATTTCAAGTTTCCTTGATTGTACTGCATAATTCACTCAAGCGAGGTGAATTCTCGCTCAAGCGAGAGTGCTCTGTACGGGTAGTGTGGCCACTATCCCAATCTCGCTCAAGCGAATTCAGTCTCGCTCGAGCGAGGGCCAGAGGAATTATTCCTGTGTCAGTTTCGCTCAAGCAGGGATGATTCCCGCTCAGGCGAGACGTGCCTGCAGCAGGGGAGGTAGTTACTGGATGAATTTCGCTCAAGCGGACTTAGTCTTGCTCGAGCGAGGGCCAGAGGAATTGATTCTGTGTTATTTTCGCTCAAGCGAGAAAGAGAGAATTAGGTACTGGAGTATTTTCGCTTAAGCGACTTGATCTGTGGGGACCTCTCGCTTAAGCGAGTCTTGATGGTGGTACCCCTGGAGCTATTTTGCTCAAGCGAGACTATCTCGGTCAAGCAAAATAAGGACTTGACGCATATGGCTTCCTTCGCTCAAGCGCGCTCGGTGGCTCGCTCAGGATTGATTTGTGGATCTCGCTCAAGCGAGTAGGAACTCGCTCAAGCGACTTTTACTGGATTCGCCTAAGCGAGTCAGGGCTTCGCTCAAGCAAGAAGCCCCTGAGCTCATTTTCTTCTTTTGCTTCATTTAACCAATTTCATTTTTATTGTTTGATTTATTTATTTGATTTCCATTTATTATTTATTATTTTAGGACCTTAAGCTGAGAACACATATGATGGGTATAAATTTTCCTTTAGTGAAAAATTTTCTCTGTATTTCAATTGATTAGCATAACATGGTGTGTCTAATGAACTCTAATTCCATAGTTAGTGTCTAATAATTAGGCAAGACGTTACATATTCATTTTGTTATTAATATATAATTCTTATTGAGCTATTTGATCTTGTAAGTAGATTTTTATATGTTTACTTCATTATACTATATATGAATATTTGTAATAAAATAATTTAGTATTTGAAAACTTAATTATATATAAAGAGGAAAATAAAAATATAATTATATAGTTGATAAATATAATTGAGGGTTAAAAAATTAATAAGGATAAAATATGATGTTCTAATAATAAAATACTGATTGGCATTATAAAAAATTATTGGACCTTACGCGCCTGTGATTTGCATATTGTGGCGGTTTAAGTGGCTTTTATTTTTTGCGGCGGTTGTAACCTCCAAAAACATCATTACGGGTTTTCCCTGTTGTTAAATTATTAGCGGGAGTTATTCCAGCAAACACCGCCGCTAAATGCCGCCGCAGATATCATTTAGTGGCGGTTTAAACCGCCGCTAAATTCCTTTTTTGTTGTAGTGATCAGCCTTCACATTACCACTTGCCATGACCATGCAAAATCCTTCTCCACCACTCTAAGAGCTGCATGAGACATCTAGCAAGCGCATGAAACAATGTTAACACATCTCCCTCTCTCCCTTTGGTCGTAGGAACTCCTTGTCCAACAAGGAGTTCCATGCAAAAGTTATACTTTCTCAAAACTAAGCCTTATTCTCTTGGTCCCTTTTCTCTCTAAGTTAGGAAAATACAGCAAGCATAACTTCTCCTTTCTCCTACCTTATTCACCTTAATCATCATCATCCACTTATAATCATCCAACCCAAACCACTTCACCACCCTTTCTAACCTCCACAAACAAATACCACCTTCTAAGAACTACACTTCCCTATTGAATTCTCTTCAAACAACAATATTTCCCACTACATCTCACCATCACCTTCACATTAATCTACCACCCTCTAAGCATCCATTTTTCTTCTCCTTAGTGAAACAATCAATGATGATCTAGGAGCAAGCCTTGAAGCCTTTGTTATCTTCTTCTTGGAGGACTAATTTCTTGTGATAAGGGAGGAGTATTGGCTTGTTTAAATCCATTATTTTGTACATGCATAGTGAGGTATAAATGTCCCTTATTTTTTGGCTTCAAAATTCCTTATTTTATAGCTTGCAATCTTGAAAATTCCTGTAGAAAATTGTGATCTTTGGGTGGTATCAGGGCTGCACCATGATTAAATTAAATTTCTTGATTTTATAGAGATCAAAACTTCAAAGTTACTAACGTGATTGATGGTGTTTGCTGCAGAAGTTAATTTGAAGTGCATGCATGTTCTATTAATTGTCAAATATTGTGTTTCCTTGGTTTAAATGGTGGCTTGTGGTATTGGCATTTTTTGGAAGATCTAATGTGTTTTAAAATGAGTTTTGATGACTAAAATAATTGATTGTTGCTGCTGGAAAATATTTGTAATTAGTTAAAAGATTTAACGTTAATAGATCCTAACGTAAAAACTCGTCTAAAATGATTTAGTACTTGAAATTTGTTTACATGATCAAATCTTTGGATTCTTTGAGATAAAAGTGAATATTAGGACATATATTTAATTCTGGAATTTTATTTAATAAATAAAACGAATGACTTATATTTATGGTAATTACGCGATATGCTTGAAACTCGGAAAGAAAGTGATTTAAAGAACATTTAAAGTTTAACCCTTGGCAAAATTTCAAGATAATTGGAGCTGCTGTATTTTAATATTTGAGTACTATATTTTTTCATAAAAATTTTGTGGATGTGACGATTAATGAAAGAAAAAAAGGGACCCGAGTTTAGACGCGAACGGTGAGTTAGAAATGGTGTAAAATGTGTTTTCATGGGCAAATGGAGGGATTTGGCAAAACTGTTTTGGAGCAGTGTTTTGTGGTATGAGATATAAATTTTGAGCATAAGAAAACTACCCAAATGAATAAAATTGGTTTGGAGAATTTCCGACGCGCGATTTGTCCTTAAATGCGTTTTTATAAACGTTAAACGATGAACTTTGGCACCTTGCTACCTTTTCATGTAAGGGCTGTTTCTGGGTAGAATTAGTATTTAAATTTACTATATTTAATTAGTATTTTAAAATTTAAATACTTTTGGCTTTGGAATTACTCAAATCGGAATTTTCTAGATAAAATACGACAAAAATAAAGTTTTGATAAACAACAAAAATTAACTACTTTATATCCTTAATTTAGAAAAAGAGGATTTCTCTTATTTTCAATATAGGACTAGGAGAAATGTTTTCTAATGATAAAATATTTTACCTAAGGCTTTATAAAGGTTTTAAAAAGTCGAAACCAATTTAATTCGTTCATCGTAAGTCAATACCGTGAAACGACATTGGTAAAGAATTGAAAAATCATAAGAAATATATTTTGTCCTTATTTTTCTCTTAAAGGTGATATCTAATTTTTAAGATCATACTTTGGAATAAAGAAACAAAATAAGTTCGAGAATTATGTTCCCTAAAAGTTTAATAAATGAAATATATCTAGATATCTTAGAGATTTGAAAAATAAATTGGATATTTTTATCCTAGAAAACTTTCTTATAAGACTTGCTTAGGAAACAACCTTGATGCTTCTGAGCAAAATAATTTGGGTAGTATTTAGACCTTGGCCTCTGGTGCCTACTACACGAAAAGATTTTACTATAAATACTTTACACGCTTTAAGGACAGATACATTAAGCAGTTAAGGTTCTGTCTAGTACTCATGCACCCTAATGATAAAATAAGCTTATGGAATATTGCATTTGGAGTTAAAGAGGGACGCTGGAATAATCCTTTAGAGCCTACAGTGATGGGTACACTGAAGAAGTAGCTGCGCCTCGACCCCCGAGGGTAGTCTAGGGGGTATACCGGAGGCGAACCTCCAGTGGCTCGGATTTGTGCCCAAAACCGGATAACCCATGACAAACTTTGATATACTTTGACAAGAGGCGAGGATTTCTATGGCTGTTGAGTGTCTGTTCTGATGAGATGTGTGATTGGCCATTATGATGATAGGACTGTGGGTCCTTACCCATTTGTTAAAACTAGAACGAGGAGAGCTCTGACCGCTCTAGTTGGGCAGGGAGAATAAGGTTGGATGGTTATGCACATGGTTATTGGTATGTGAGATTGATAAGTGAAAGTTGGGCCCCATTACATATTGGTATTAAATTAAGATGAGTAATAACTGAACCTAACAATTGCATAACATAGCATAATTGTATGACTAACTTTGTTGGTGTTCCTTTTCCTTGTGCGTTTCAAAGTACCGTATGATTGTCTTGAAGTATGTTGTATAAAATTCTTCTACTTATTTAGTACGAATATGTCTGTTAAATACTTAAAGGTGCCTTTGCATGTGGATTATATGCGTTGAGAGCTTAAACTCATCCCTTTTGTGTTTTATATTGTTTTCCTTTCCTGTGATCATCAGCCGAGGGTCAAGGTGAGCGTGAGCAGGGCTTGGACTACCCGCAGTAGAGGACGTGGACCGTGGGCGTCGACTGTTCATATTTGCTGTTAGTGTCGAGACCGTTGTAGGTCTCGACATTTAATTAATGTAATGTTATTTTGTAGTAACTATTATTGGGAGCCTATGAGCCCCGTATCTTCTGAGTACATTGTTGCGACAAAGAATCGATCTATCTTATAATTTCTGTTTGAACTATATATGTTGATGACCACCAATAAAAAAACTCCTATTTTTCTTAAATAATTAGTGACTCCTTAATTAAGTAAGATATTCCAGTGTGAGAATTAGTCCTAGTTAATCGAGGGTGTCACACTAAATACATACATAGATCGTTCTCCCATTTGAAACATGCATGGGGTATATGAAATGAAATACTAATTTCGACTAAATGCATAAATCATACAAAGTATTCAATTACATTGTTAGAAAATGAGTGTATTACACTTAAACCCAACAAAAAGGCTTTACCCACACTGTTTCATGTGGGCTAACCTAAAACCAAATAAAAATACAAGGATCAACAGAGGAAAGGAATGGTAACCAAAAGCGATCACTCTCATCCGAGCCTCCCCACAACGCCATAAATCCTCTGCGGTGCTCCAAGCCTTCCACGGACACATCAAAAGTAATCTAAAACCTTTTATATGACCTTTGAGGAAGTTTTGTCACGTCCTATTCACCTAGGTGACCAAATTCTCGCCTAGGCGGATTCCCAAAATTTTTATAGTCTCACCTAGGCAAAATTCCTTCTCTTGGGTGAGTTCCTCGTAGCAAAAGACCAACTTTGGTTGAAAGCTTCATTTGTTGCTTTTTTCTGCATATTTAAAGCTCCTGACCTCCAAAACCCAATTGACCGTTCAAAATGACCATCTAAATGTCTTGAAAAACCTATAAAAATTCAGCTAGATCCAATAGTGAACGAATCAACAATGGAAATTTGAAGATTGTTGGTTTTAGGGTTGGACAAAAATGAACCTCCTTTTCTTTTTCTCTTTTTCCCCTTCAAAGTCCTCTCAAACCCATCATAATACATCGGAAACCACTTGTAAGTTCAAAATTATGGTAATGTTTCAATTAAACAAAATGAGAGTTAAATTATTAATTAAACAACCAATTAAACACCAATATAAGGACATATTTTACATTAAAAATAACATAAAATTGATATTCATCACCACCCCAACTTATTAATTTGTTTGGGATCAAGCAAACACTAAAAATTACCACTAACAAACTAAAATGATGGGTAGCAAAAAATGTACAAAGTAAGATGTAAAGAATTCTCATGCCCATTAAACAAAATATGTACAAAAATCCAAAGTGATCAAAGGAGGGATATCTCAACTCACAGTTCAAAGTGCTAGGATAATAATATAGATAAGTGCATGAAAAGTTTAGGAATATAGAGCTACAACAATCAATTGTCATATAGTCAAAAGAGCTTCAATGATTATACCTCAGTGTATCACTCGTATCAGTATATGGCAAGGTTGCTGTTTTACTTAATTCGAGCTATGCATCATGCTAAGTAAATTTTAATTTTCACCTTATCAATCATCACCATCACATATTCGACAAGGATTACAAGGTCTTTTCATGGTTGTAATGAGGCTTGGTTAATAAGAATTCGTGGTTTTTCTAGGAAGCAAAAACACCTAATAGTATGAAAGAGCAATTCAAAGACCCACTTTGTAAAACTCACAAAATTTTCAACTCTTAGGCACTTTTCTTGAACTAAACTCACTACCATTTGGATTGACCCTAACTTAGTTCTTTTCCATCTTTTTCTTCTTGACTTTATATATATATCCTATGTATTCCTATATTATACAAGAATAATACTAGTTATTCACAAAAAGCACACGGATACTTAGAACGGGAAAAACAAATATAACCAAATAAACCTTCAATGAACATCAAAATGACTCTAAATAAAAGTTCTAAGCATAAAAATGTTATCTGCAATTCAACTAACTAAAAGAAAATAAACGCAAACCAAAAATAATCCAGAAATTATTCAAACCAATAAAAGTAAAGGATAGAGAAAAGTCGTGTGTAGGCCTTCAAAGCGAAGATCATTTGTCATCCTACTCTACCAGCTGGTCCATGTCATCATCTCCATTATCATCATCATCATCATCATGCATATCATGTGCCTTCTCCCTCATTTTGGTGTAAAATGGGTTGTCCTCAGGCCATGCTACGTATTGGGTGAATGCCTCCGAAGTAGGTATGAACCGATCATACCCTACATTGAGAGACATTTTATGGACTTCCTCATGGAGGAAGGTGAATGCTCTGATTTGTACCGTTCTGAAAGAGCTGATGTTGTGGTGTGTTGTAGATACGTTGGAGGAGCTCGTGGTGAAGCATGTCCTCTTGTTGTTGTGCTGCTGGTAATGGTGTTGTTTCCCCTCCTTCCTTTGGTAAACGTATAAAGTCTCCATGTAGCAACAGTCCATTGGCTTTGGAATCTATTTCTTCACTATGTCGGGGTTAAATTCCTTGCAAGGAACTTTGACCTTGTTGGCTGTGACAAGTTGTGTGATTAGGAAGAGAAAGATGATGGGTCCATCCTTGAATTTGTGCAGTTCTTCTAATATCAGGGTGGCCACATCAATGGTTTTTTTTGCTAAGATGGTCTATAGTAGCTTGCACCCTTTACTTGGGAGGTCTCGATGGTGCATATTTGGGGTGATGTTGTGTGTGATCAAGAACAATCATGCTTGAGCCAAGCCAAGGGTGTCATCTTGGACTTCTCTATTCTGAAAAGGTTTTAAGTGATCTTGGAATGTGTCCAGCTGCAGCCTAGAAGACATATTAGTGATGCCACCTCATAGTTATTGAAGGCTCCTAGGATATTGCGTCAAGATCTCAAATAGCAATCAAGTTTTGGATGCACCGAGGTTGGCTCCCATGGATGCTAGAACAAAGCACTGACCCAACTCCTCCTTTTTGTTATTCTCTTGTAGCCCGGATACCAGTTTCCCATGTTTGGCATTAACCAAGAATTCCATCACTAGGGTGAGATCTACTATGGTAGATGGTGAGAAAAGTGGACCCCAATTTCTTATCAATTTTAGCTTGGAATGTTGGGAAATCACCCGGTTTCAACTTTAGTGTCCTCTCCCACACCACTAATTGCCCCAGAAGCTCAATGAAGTGTAGCCTATTTTTATTTGTTTTGAAGCATTCCAAGTTCCTTGGTGGATCCCTCACTGGTTCTCCTAATTTTCTTTGAAGTTGGGATTAATTGCTTGGGGCCTATCTGCAAAAAAGAATAAACCACACAAAATTTTGCATCCCTACCAGGTTAATTACACAGTTTAAAATTATGAAATCAATTGCAGTTGTAAACATTCAGAACAAGCAAAAAAAAAAACTTAAAAGGAACCATCTGTATTAAACAAGGATTGATATTCAACACCACTTTTATAACCTCGCTACCATCTAGAAATTCGAGTGCTTAAAGATGAATTCTATATAGAGGGACAAAACATCCAATCAAGGAAACAGTGAATTCTAAAATACAAGCAAATTGAGTTGAAATCTGACAAAAAACATTCCTATGCAATTGGGTATTTCTGATAATAAATATAGAAGAAAGGAATAAAGTCATCAAGGATACAACCCTTGTGGGAGCTATATTGAATATACTCAATTAAATGATTGAAGCACTTGCCAGTATGAAAAATATGCATCAAGTTTATAGAACTATTGTTGGGGATTGTTGATAAACAAGCCATTAATCTGCACAATTTTTTTTTTTGGTTTCTGAATTTTAGTTTCAGTTTTTCATTCTTAGTTACTTAGCATTTAATGTTTTTGTTACTATGTTTCATGCGAAGTTGTAGGGGTGGATACCTATTATTCCACGTTGATATTGATTGATTTGAAAGGGAATTAAGAAGAGAACAAAGAAGAAACAATAATCAACAACAAAGAAAGTAAATGGTTGAGAATTTTGGAGGAAGAGTGACATTAATGGACTACACAATGCCCGCATATAATGGATGTTAATTTAGCATTGTATAGCCTCCGATTGCAGCAAACAACTTTAAGCTAAAACCAAAGCTTCTTCATTTGATCCAAAATGAACAATTTGGAAGAAGTGATGTTAAGGATCCAAATCTTCACTTAGCTAACTTTCTCTAGATTTGCGATACGATAAAGATCAATGGAGTGCACGATCATGCCATCAAGATGAGGTTATTTTTGTTTTCAATAAGAGATAGAGGCAAAAGTTGGTTGCAAGATCAACCAAGGGGAAGCATAACAACGTAGGAAGATTTGACAAGGACGTTTCTAATGAAATATTTTCCTCCTTCAAAGTACACAAGGATAGGGGGAGATATTTCATGCTTCCAACAGAGAGAAGGAGAATCATTGTTTGATGTCTGGGAGAGATTCAAGGAGTTGCTAAGAAGGTGTCCTCACCATGGAATTCCTGAAATGCAACAAATCCACATATTTCACAATGCAGTTTGACCTTCAACAAGGGTGCTAATTAATGCATCTACTGGAGTTTCACTCATAAAGAAAATAGTAAAGAAGGCATCAGAGCTTATTAAGGTAATGACATCCAATGAATGTACGCTACTAAAAAACTCCTGACAGCTACCATAAATCAGTGACCGAAACTAGTCGTCGCTAGTTAGCGACCGCTATGTTAAAAGGGATCTTCAAAAAGAAATTAGCTACCTAATCAGCAGCCACCCCGAATACCATCGCTAATGATTGCAACCCGCCGTCGCCAACGTCGCCGCTAAAAGTAGTCCGTCACTGCAATGGTCGCTATATTCACCTCTTTCTAATTTTTTGTTTCTCTCTAAATTTTTTTGTTGGCGCCCAACTTAAAGACAGAAGCTACCATCGCAAAGTTTTCCCTGTCCTTCCAATATTTTTTTGCTTTTTGTTCAATGTAGCGACAAAGTGTGTCATCGCTATTTAGTGACTGACTTAGCGATGACCATAAAAAACCCTAACCCCTAAATAGTTGCAATGACGGGAGAACGTCATCATTACGGTTTTGTGGATTCCCTCTAAGTTTTCCCACTATTTTTTTGTTCCCAGCGACGAAAGCTTGTTCGTCACGGAATGTTCAGGCGTTTTGTCCTACAGAGCAACTAACTTACAGCGACGAGCACCGTTGTCGCTATGGGGGCAACCATTCCATAAATTTTTTGTTCCACCAGCAACGGCTCCTATATATTGCGTGCGTGACTAACAAGACAGGGAATTTACAGCGATGAGTCTCGTCGTCACTACTTGGAAGAACAATCAACAACGGGGAGTGTAGCTGTCACTCAATTTTAGCCACGTGGATGAGTAACGAATAAACTTCTTCCACGTGTCCAATGTGTTTTTTGTGATGACGTTAGCGACGGTAGTGTTTCCCTCACTAATTCTTTTAATATAATTCGAGCACTTCTCCTCCCAAATCATTTGCCCTAATTTTCCAAATCCTCCAACCCTTTCTCTCTGTCCCTACCTGGACGACTTCCATCCCACTCTCTCTACGGCCTTCGTCTTGTCTGTTGTCTCCACAGATCATGAACTCTCTCTCTCGTGTCTCGGTTCACGATCCTCCCATATGTTGTCTCCGCAGCTCATAAGTTTGTCTCTCACTCACTTTGTCGTGCTCTCCTCTCTGTTCTCTCTATGTAAATTCATATTGAGTTTATACTAAAGCAAAAAAACTAAGGGTCAAAATGCAATTGGATCTCCTTTTTCCATTTTCAAATTGACCTACTTAGCCTAAATATAATCATGTTGTGTGGCTCAGTTTGAATCACAATTTTAGGGAAATAATTGTATTTGGAGAAACTTTAATTCAAGGTTTTTTATTTTATTAAAAATTGGACTTGTGTTAAAGGACATTCTGTTTAACTAACTGAGCTAACCCTAATACTTTAAGTTTACTACTCTTAATTGTTATATATATATATATATATATATATATATATTGATTTTTTTATACATAATTTGTTTACTTAATCGGTAAATATACTAGTTACCTATGCGCTTTACATGTTCAATTTCATAATTGAAAGTTTTGTCTATCAAAGGTTTTAGGAATTGGATCACGTGATTATGAGATCTTTTGAATTTCCTTCTTCAATGTTTGTTAAAGCTTCTCGAATCAAATAAAGGAGTTAAATGTGAAAGAATTGACCATTGCTTTGCAACCGTGTGGGATCTTTTAAATTCTTTGCATGTTTGCTATAAATTCTTGCTCTTAATGAAATTAAATAAGCAAGTGCATCTCAGCACTTCGAATTGAATTAGACAAGTTAACTGTAAATTTATTGAACTTAACATAGTTGTGTGTATAGTAGTTTTGTGAAGTTGGTAATGAATTCTATTTGATAATGAATTTTGTTTGGATAATGAATTCTGCATTGGATGTGACTTTTGAAATCTTTTGATGGCATAGCATTTGAATAACAACGATCTCTGAAAATTCTGCTTATCATGTGCTGGTTCTATGAAATTGGCTTCAAGAACTCCTAAATATGTATCAGGAAATTAAAAAACAAAACTAGGACTTTTGCAGTAAGCACATAATTATAGATTGTAAGAGAAAGATGAGAGAATAAAAGGAAATTTGAATTATGCATTGAATGAACAAAAGATGCAGTACAAGGCAAAAGGATATAAGAAACACTAATTTCTTAGCAAACTAGCTTGCTTTGCTATCAGTGGTAAAGTTAAGATTTCATTTAAATAATATTAAGTGTCTTACTATTTAAATCAATTTTCATTGATTGTAACTAGTTAATTAATTACGTTAAAAAACAAGTAAATCAGTTCATTTTAAAGACAAAAAAAATGATCTTGAATTTTCATTTTAGTTTTTTTATTATCAATTAATATTCTGTGTTTTTTTTTAAAAGAAAGAAATCTTTATGATAATTATAAAGAGGATCTATTTATATATTGTTAAAGTGGTATATTTTTATCTGCCTAGGAACAAGTAAAATATATTAGAAAAAAGTGAAGTATTCTTATTTATTATTAGGTGAGAAATAAGTTACTTTATATTCAAACATGATTTAATTTACGGAGAGTAATAAGCCATTCAAATAAGTTTTTGAAATGTGTCTATAGTATATTCTTTATTAGACTACTAACAAGCAACAACCACAAATATTAAACAGCCACAAACTTTTTTTAACTTTTATTTAACTTCTACTTAAAAAATATATTAAAACAAACATCTAAAATTTACAACAAATATTTTTTTAGTTTTTAAAATACTTTTTTTCAAATAAGTTTAAACAAACTAGTAGTAAGTCTTTCACTTTCTCTAATATTATCTTGAAGGCTAAATACATAGTTTACTATCTTGTTTGTAGGTTCTGCATCAATATGGTCCCTAACTTCTTAACGAGTTTCAAATTGATCTTTCAGTTAAATAAAAGTTAGGCTAAATATATATGTTAGTTAAGCGGTGTGGCTTTACTAATTAGTTCTGCTGATTTTTAAAAATTAAATAAGTTGATTATCCAACCTTCAAGTAAAGTTAATTTGGTCTTTTGGTTTGTCATGCAGACCGGCATACCGCTAGCTAAGTCTTTGTTTGTCTTTCTTGAGCATCCTTTTCATCGCTGTGGAAGGGATATGGAAGGGTGGAAGGAAAAACAAGGATTATGGTGAAAACAAGGATTAGGTAGATAAGGAAAGTGGAAGTGTCTTAAAATGATAAGCCTAAAAAAATTACCACCTAAGGGGAGAAAATCCTAGAGCTTGCCTAGGTTAAGAAACCCTAACTAAAATAAACAAAAAAAACTCAACTCACTTCCGATAAAAGAACAATTGTATTCTCTAATTCAAGATGTGAGTATTACAAAAGAGAGCATGCCTTATATAGGCTAAAAAGGGTGGCACTTGCTCTAATCTAATGGGTTTCATTCTCTCCTAAACCCAAAAGCACTAAAACTAAGGAAAACTAAGAAAGGTGGCAAAAAAATAAGTCCCAAAAACACTTACAAGGTAAAGATGACCAATTAAGGCCTAAACCTATAGCCTAATGGTCTTTTCTAAACTATCTAAAATAATGATAAAGATATGTATAAAAGAAACAAAAAGATTTATTTAGGCCAAAAGAAGTCCCTCTAGCTGTGTCCTCATCAATAGGACTATTTCTCAAGGGGCTGCGCAATCTATGTGTTATACCACAAATCTCAAAATTATATTAGAAAGAATCTTGAATTCTTAAAAGGATATTTTAGAGATATATATATAAGTAAAAACATATCGAGCTAAGATTTTCTTGAAATATACTTCCATAAAAATTCGAGATCATAATAAAAAAGGTCTTTCAAGAAGTCATCTCGAAATATATTTCTAAAGAATATATTTTTTGCTAAGTTATCTAAAATATAATTCTAAAGATATATTTTTTGCTAGCTATCTTTTCAAGAAAAGTGTTGCTTAAGACTTTTAAATAAAGTAATGTGCGAAACATATTTTTGCGAAAGGGATTTTAAGAACAAATCTAAAAATCCTTTCGAGAAGTCATCTTGAAACCTTTATTTTAAATAGAGACATATTCGAAAAGATGTTGCTCGGGATCTCTTTTCGAAAAAAGCATTGCTCAAGATTTCTTCTCGAGAAAGCATTTTTCAAGATCTTTTTTGAAGAAAGCATTGCTCGAGGCTTTTTTCTCAAAAAATATTTTTAAGACTTATGTTCGGAAAAAGCATTGCTCGAAACCTTTCCGAGAAAAATCATAAAAGTCTATCGAGAAGTCGTCACGGAACATCATTCAAGAAACTTATAAAAGTTTTTCTAGTAAATATTACTCGAAACATCTTTTCGAAATCATGTGCAAAAGACTTTTAAGAAAGCAATGTTTGAAATCATTGATGAGAAGAACATCCTGAGACAAAATTTCTTAAACACTTTATGAAAAAATAATCTCAAAAGGATAACTTAGTTAAAAAATTCACGAGTATAAGAAAAGCTCTTTGAATAAAAGAGTTAAGTAAGCATTTCGAGCAACAAAGTTAAGCATGTTTGTATGTGTCAAGATCAGAAATGTCTTTTGTAACTGCAAATGACGTGTCAAAATCAGAAGTATATTTTGTAACTGTCGAAGACGTGTCAAGATTGAAGACTATTGTAGTAACCGTCGAAGACGTGTCAAGATCAAAAAACCACTTATTGTAACTGTTGAAGACGTGCCAAGATCAAAGACCTCTTTTGTAACCGTCGAGGACGTGTCAAGATCGAAGACCATTTTTGTAACTGTCAAAGACTGTTAAGACCTCTTTTATAACCGTTGGGAACGTGTCAAGATCGATAAGTCTTTCTTTACAACCGTCGAAGACGTGTCACAATCCTACGAATCAGCAGTTATGGTGTTTAGCCTATAAATAGAACCCAATACATTTGGAAAGGAGACAGAAAAAGAGAACGAGAGAAGATTGTGAGGAGACTAGGAGACTGAAAGGTTTGTCTGAGCATGAAAGGATAGAGAGATTAAAGGGTGAGAGTGTGAGAGACGAGGATGAGTTTTGACTAGACTTGGATGAGGGACTTTTTTCTTTGTACTGCCTTTATACTTAGAAGACGTGAGACTTGAGTCCACAAATGATCTACAAATCCGAATTACGAGACAAACAATCGTGCAAAGATCCAAGTGTAAGCTTCCTTCAAAGTATTATCTAAAGTTCAGTTTTACAATTTTGCAGTTTGTTTTTTGCTCTTCTCATTCAAGTCTGTTATTACTTTTTTGCGCTTCATATTATCGCATCCTTTAGTTATCTTCTGTTCGTGTTTTACGAAATTTGAAGTTTTCGAGCTCCTTTACGAAGCATTCTTCTTTAGAAAATTTATAAGTTGTTGAACTTTAATTACTTTTTCATGATCCATTGTGCGAAAGATATCTCGTTTTAAGCCATTATATTCGCAACTTCATGAAATTACAACTTTGAGAACCTGCGAGGAAGTCGTTTCCTTTCCCAGATTGCTTTCCGGAAACTTGGTTTATGTGTGTATAAATGCAACATACTTTTCGATCAAACAAACGAAAAATAAGCATAAACACTATGTAAATATGAAGTTTCTGCAACTTGGTTGTTGAATACAAAATGTTTGGTTTATGATTACTATAATAGCAACTAAGCTTACAAACTCATAAATTGAAAGTCTGACTTCAATGGTTAGAACTCAAGAAATCGAGAAAGATGTTGAAATTCTATAGTCTCTTTCTCTTTTCAAAGTAATTCTTTGAAAATACATCTTTGTTTATTTCGATTATCACATCAAAAATAAGAACAAGGACAATAATAACCTTTGATAAAAAAATGACTTTACAATAGAACAACTTTTTAATTTTGGACAAAATTCCTTTATTTTTTCTCGTCTTTGTTTTTCAAGAAGTTGTTAGATTTGAATAGTCATGTACAAAGTTTGTAAAGACAAAAAGCATATCTATCCATAAGCTCTTTGTTAATCCTATAATATCGTAAATTTAAATTCTTTATTGTATTAGGTTGTTGAGCCTAAAAAAACTTGTTGATCAAAGCTTGTTATATAAAGTGTATATAGTCTATAAGTATGTAAACAGTTGCTTCATTTAGTGAAAATTCTTCGTAAAATGATCCACAACCAAAATTCAATATATTAGGACTTACTTAGATTAGGGTTATGTTTGATTTTATTTTAATTCTTAAATGTTTCAAAAAAATAAATTCTTTCTCCATTGCTATACATGATTTTTATGTTTTGTTGAAAATAGGTATAAAAGACCCAATTTTGGTCCAAAAAGGTGTAAGGCAATTAATTCAAGTGTTTTAGAGTTAAAAGCTTATAGTTAATCAAGGAATGTCTTTGGATTTAGGATAGGTTTCATTTACTTTCCTTAGTCTTTATGAGTACCTATATCTTGAGTGGTCATTTTATCTCAACCAGGATTTGGGAATAATCCCAAATCAAATAATGGTGTGATGTAATAAATCTCTTTGGTAATTTTACTTGCGGTTTAATTATACATTTTAATATTCTTAATCTATTCTTTAACTTTTAATAAGAAAAAGAGTTACAATTGTGGTGACAAAATTGTATTCCTAAGAGAGTACTTTGATAATCATCTTACACTTTGCTTCAAAATTTGTTTTTGTTTTTAATAATCATCTTACACTTAATTTTAGAGTCAAAGTTTCAAACAATTGTTTACTTAAACTACAATTTTCAATTGACTAAGTAATCAGTAATGTAGTCTTCATGGATACGATACTTCTTATATTACGCAATGTTACTCACTTAATACTAACAACAACAGTCTAATTAAAATAGATGCATGATGACCTTGTGTGTCTAACTTATGTATGCTTTTGATAAGGCATCTGTCTGACCCCTCCTAGTAAACGAATTTCAGTTTCATGTAAAAAAATTGCTCGTGCTTTTAATTGGACCAGTCTTTTGATTCCTAGTGAATCTCTTTATTTTTAATATTTAATTTAAAATTAGTTTAGAACAACCTATGATGATTTGTCTAGGGATGTAATTGATTGTTCTATAAAGGATCATGATCAAGTTTTAATCATCATTGTGTTATAAGTTTTCAACTACATTATTTGTGTGATGTTTGCCTCAATTTCATGCATAATTGATAGTGTTTATATTGAACTATACTGGAAAGTTATGTAATAGGGCACTTGTAGGCTCCCTGTGCCATTAGACCCCGTGTGTACCCAATAGGTTCTCGTTCAAGATTTAACACAACAGGTTGATACACCGTGTTGTGTTAGATCTTGAATTGTCCCGGTTGGATAGTTTAGGATGAATCTGTAACCAGTAGGGCGTAACCCATAGATATTGGTGTTTGTGTGAATCTTGTGTTATTGATATACAATTGGAATTCTGGTTTTCTCATTTCATGTTGTCTCTAAGTGCATGTCTGTGTGGGGTGTTTTGACCCGTATGTACCTCTGTGTACTCGAGGACCAATGCGAAATGCTATCAAAATTCTGATTGAATGTCAACACACAAACTTCACACAAACATGTAGATGGGTAACAAATGGTTATATTTTTATTCTAAATGGGATATGGTCCCACCTACTTACAATATCAAAGAGATAGATAGTGATTCATGAACGTTTTGTTAAATTTAAGTAACCAGTCCTGTCATTACTAGGTATCATAAATGAAGGTTCCAGTACATTGGCGATGGATGTACAACCAGCTGGATCGCAATTGGTGAGTCGCTGAAGAGTTTTTGATGGGGTTATGTGAGTTTATTCCATTCGCTACGGTCAACACCCCTGATTTTGAAGAAACTCAAAAGATCTGTTGTCCTTGCATTAGTTTTGAATACACGGATGATGTGATGTACAACTTAAAAGAGAGGGGATTCATGAAAGGATATTATTGGTGGTACAACCATGATGAGCAGTTACCGCCCACGCCACCGACCGTACCTATGCAACAGTCTTACTATGAAGTGGGGGAACCAAGGATAACTAGAACAACATGGAGCAGATGGTGATGGATCCTTCCACCAGGCGTATTCTACAACATGATGAAGAATCTAGGGATAAGAATGAGAATGTTGAGGAGGATCCTAATTTGGATGTTAAAAGATTTTATGATTTGTTGGCGGAGACCTAGACCCCGTTATGGGATGGGTGCAATAGTCACACCGAGTTATTTGCCTCCCTAGCTACTTTAAGCATAAAGCCAAAGTATAATATATCGGGAGGTTATTTTAATAAAATGATTGCTTTGATGGGTTCCACCATGCCAAACAATAATAATATGCCACCAAACCTGTACTATGCTAAGAAAAGTATGGCAAACCTGGGGTTGGGATGTGTGAAGATATAGTGTTGTGTTGATGGGTGTATGTTATTCCGAAATGAGTTTGCAAACAAGAGTGTGGAAAAATGTGTACACTATAACAAGGATCGTTACAAAATCGTTAAGAGAAGGGGGAAACTTACTAGAACAACAAGGAAGAAAATGTAGTACTTTCTGATAACACCACGTCTTCAATGTTTATATGCCTCATTGTCCATAGCAAAACACATCTGTTGGTATGCTTTGAATTGAACATAAGAGGGTCTTTTGTGTCGTCCATCTTATCAAAAAGCATGGAAGTATTTGGATAGGCTGTACTCGGACTTTTCATATGAGCCGTGCAAGTATGACTTGGCCTACGTATTGACGGGTTTAACCCGTTTGGTCAATACGGAAGAGCGTACTCTTGTTGGCTAGTCGTACTGACACCATACAATTTGCCTCTTGAGATATGTATGAAGAAGGACATAATGTTTCTATCTGTACTGGTTCCAGGACCTAAAAATCCAAAGGAAAAAATAGACGTCTTTTTGCAATCATTGGTTGAGGAGTTGACACAATTATGGGATGAGGGGTTATGACCTATGATGCATCCTTTAAAAATAATTTTAGGATGAGGGTTATTTTGATGTGGACCATTAATGACTTTCCTACCTATGCTTTCTGGATGGTCAACATGTAAGAAGCTTACTTGCCATGTATGCATGGAACCTACCGGGGGGATCACTCCCTGTTAGTAGTAAAACAAGTTATTTTAACTGTCGTAGCAAATTTCTACCATTGAATCACCCATACAGGAGAAACAGAATGACTTTTAAGAAGAACAAGGTTGTCAATGAACCTTCACCCCATAGATTATCTGGTACACAGGTGTGGTATAGAGTGTTTGACTATCCATACATTTGGGATAAGAATGTTAAGGAGTTTGCGGGTTATGGGAAGGAACACCACTTGGTGAAGCAAAGTATATTATGGAATTTGTCGTATTAGAAAGACTTGTTGTTAAGACGTAACATAGATTTCATGCACATTGAACAAAATATTTTCATGAACATATTTGACACTGTAATGGACATCAAGGGAAGAACAAAGAACAAAGAGAAAAGTCAATTAGACCTTGCAAGTTAGTATTCAAGGAATGATCTAGAATTTAAGGATACAGAACATGGAAAAATGTTTAAACTGCACGCCAAATATGCATTAACAAAAGCTCAATGAATGATTGTCTGTTTGTGGGTGAATAGGTTGACCATGCCTGACAGGTTTGCTTTAAATTTGAGTAGATATGTGTCGACATGAAGGAAGGAAAGGTGTTTAGCATGAAAAGTCATGATTGTCATGTGTTTATGCAATGACTACTGTCATATGTATTTCATGCCTTATTAAAACTCATCTGGAAATCATTGGTTGAGTTAAGTCATTTTTTAAAGAGTTGACAGCAACAGTCTTAATAGAGGAGACTCTTTTGAGGATGCATGGAGGAAAACATTTTGGTGTTGATTTGTAAGTTGGAGCAAATTTTCCCCCTAGTTTTTTTTGATTCTATGGAGCACCTGCCGATTCATCTACCATACAAGGCTAGGGTTGGTGGTCAGTGTTGCTGGATGTATCTTTTTGAAAGGTTAGACGTTAGAATAACTTTATTTCCATTTTAAATTTTGTTGTAAAAATTAATGTACATGCAACTCAATAATTCTTTATGTTTCACTAGATTCCTACACTTTTTAAAAGACAAAGTGTCAAACAAGGCATGTGTTGAAGCATCAATTTGTAAGGCATACTTAGTGGAAGAAATAACTATTTTTGCTTTATTCTACTTTCCGATAGAGATAGAAACAAGAATGACTAGAATCCCCCTAGAAATAAGAATGACTAGAATCCCCCTCAACCTTGGGGTTGCTAAAAACCCTGGTATGGACGAATAAAGCTCAATATTTGATTATCCTGGTCCTCCTAGGGGCAAGGTCATAGAAAGTTACATTGATGAGAAACATCAAAAGGTGGCTCACTTGTACATTCTTTTAAATTATGAGGAAGTTGAACCATATCTCGAGTAAGTCACCAACTTTTACATATGTTCATTCTGAAGATAGGATTTTCTTGTAGCTAAATTATTGTTCTTTAAATAATATATATGCAGATATGTTGAGACAATAGGAAAATGATATAACTGATGACCAAGTACGTAATGAGGTATCATCCAAATTCATTGATAGGTTTGCACAACATGTAAGGCCCTATACCTTATGCTTTTGTTTAAACCTGTATACTTATGTTATCTAATATTGTTGTATGTTATGCTTTAAATAGATTCAAGACCCAAACAACCAAATTAAAGACCCTTTACTCCAAGCTTTTTCTTGGGGGCCTATGAAAACTATTAAAAAATGGCCAATTTACTACGTAAACGGCTAAGTTTAACATTTTCTAATGGAGTGAAGGAATGCAACCACATAACTATGGGGTTGTGTTAAAGGCACAACTGGACATTTAGAGGAAGACTTTTATGGTGTCTTAAAAGAGATTATTCAAGTTTTTTTCTTTGGGCATGTTAAAGAGATTTAGTTTTATTCAAGTGTAATTGGTATGACAACACAATCGATATTGGTACAAAAGTTGACAACCATTACAGTTTAGTTGAGGTAAAAAAATGGTAGATATAAATAGTTTAATCCTTTCATCTTTACTTAGCAAGCCGAGTAGGTTTATTACATAGCATTCCCTAGAGGGCATCGAGACAGGTATGCTGTCATCAAAACCAAGGCTTATAGTCAGATTGCTGATAATGTCTCCGATGAGGTTGAAGATGCTTATTAGCTATCTTTGAACGAACTCAACGACAAGCATTCAGTGTTGAATATTGATCCAGTCATATTGAATAAGACACTTGCGACTTCAGGAAGTGAACACATTGACACAGAGGTTGTCTCCCAATTAAAATGGTCTAGGGACAATTAAGATACTGATGACACGCCTGAAACGAATTCCGAGGGTGACACTAATACCGAAGGGGAATTCTAAACTAAAACAGACACAAAGTATGACTTCATATTGTCATTCTCATTAAATAACTATGTAGTTATTTATAAATATATATATTATTCTTTTTACTAAAACTTATTTACATTATTTTATTGACAAATGACTGGATGTAGATCACGGTACGCTCTGGGTAGTGGTAAACAGAGCCCAGTTACTCAGCTTGGTACCCCTAGCACATCAGGGAGCTGGTGATATATGAGAGTACACAATAGACGCCCACATGGACAGATCCTAGTGATGTTGTAGCCATGGACACACAAGACGCATTATAGGCTCAATAGCAGGTCTCGGTCCATGAGGCGACCTCTTCATCTACACCTGACCCCCTTCCCACTCTAGTCTCACTGTCAGACGCGGACGAGTAAGTACTACTATAAAGTTTAAACATTCTTTGTATTGTTGTATGGTAGTTTAGGTGCACCTTAATAAGTTGTTTATATATGCATTTTATTATTGATATTGATTTGATTGTTGTTTGTTAGTGGAGAGCAAAGCTCACTAGGCACTGGTGTGTGTGCTGATAACATACAAAATTATGCATGTCCGTTGTTTCTTTACATTAAATTGTATTAAAAAGTTTTGTGTGTAACAAGGTGCTTGTAAAAATTTGGAAATATCCAGTTTAAAGGGGAGACTCTGCCGAAATTTTGGTAGACTCCCTATGTCATTAGTCCAAAATAAGAAACCCTAAAGCCCTGATTGTTTGATTGTGTTTATGATAATTTTGTGAATGGTTTGCTTGATTAATTGTTTTATTGTTTGAACTATAGTTATGTTGATAATACTCACATTTCAAAAACGATTACTAAGGTCCTTATGGCCCAGTGGGATGGTCCTTACATCTATTGGATAGATGCTGGTAAGACTATCTAACAGAGATGGTTTGACACTTTTTTGGTAAGTTTAACATAACCCTCTTAATTCATTTATCTTTTGCATGATTATAAAAACTTGCTTTTTAATTTGGAATTGCATTTTAATTTACAACATGACTATTAAGGGAAAGAGGGTATGACTAATGAGATTAAGAGGATCTTTATCATAAAGACCTTCAAAATCAGTAAGAGTACCCTTTGGAAGTTGAGCGCGAAGAATGGGCGCCCCTGCTAGATCCTAAAGCCCCACTGGGAAGGGATGCTTCAGAAATAGGTAGATGCTCAGTTCCAATGCTTGGAACAAGGCAAACAGACAGGCTAATATCAGAGCCTCCATCTACACCAGGGGTTCAATTTCAGTTGTAGAGCATAAAAAAGATTTCTAAGTACACATTATTAAATATGTTTATTAATACAATGACTTGAAAGCTTTTTCACTAACAATTTTAATATGTTGTGAATTGTAGGAGTAGGAGGAGCACAGCGAGCTTTTGTTGTTTGAGGTGATGCAAATCACCAAGAACAAGGCTGGTGACTGGGTTAACTAGAAGACCACCAAAATGGTGGTACTTTATTTAAACTTATAAATATTTAATGATTTTTCATAGACTTACATGTCAAATTACTAACTTGCCTCATCTATATCTTTTACATATACAGGAAACGTATCTAGCCATGTAAGCTCAGAAGAAGGCTGAGCTGGCGGCCCAAACACCCGATAGGGAGGCACCTTCTACCCTTTCTTTTACCGACGATAATGTCAAATATTTAGAGGTTATCAGCGACGTCAACAAGAAACGGAGGGTGTTGGCCTCGGTAGGATCGAGACCCAGATCACTAGGAAGGGGAAGGCCCCTACCTCTTCCTCTGTGTTGCTAGCAGACGTTGTTCAGGTTCTAACCTGAAGAACGAGCTAGCAGAGGAGCACCGGTAGAGGCAGCTGGTAGAAGAATAAGTTGAGACGGACCGCTAGCGAGTTATATTAGCGTAGCAGCAAGTTGAGGAGGACCGACAGCGCGTTGAGGAGGATTGACGAGAGACTCGTAGGCAGCTGGCGAAGCAGCAAGATATGCTCCGCCAGTTGATGGAGACTCTTGGGACTTGAGTCGCACCTCCATAGTCTACCCAGCCGCCCCCACCACCACAACAACTCCCTAACAGTTAGCGATGGATTTCAAGCTACATTTTTGTATTCATTTTTTCATTGCTACACATGTTTGTATTTATTTTCTTATTGTTAAAGTTGCATATCATTTTTGGATTATTTTTATTTCTTTTTATCTCATTCTATTTTTTACATGCATTTATTAAGAATTAGATAAATAATAAAAGCATTATCATAAAAAATTATATATTTTTTATATTTAATTCAACTTTTTAAAATATATTCTATAACTTTTTACTAAAATATTTAATTTATAATATAATACAGTTTATAAAAAAATCATTTTTTACTATTAGCGATGAATGCCTATTCCGTCGCTAAGTTGGTCGTAAATTAGTGATAACGACGAAAAGTGGTCCAACCAGTCAGCTACGGGGAAACTCTGTCGCTAATTTGGGTTCCTCGTAGCAACCGCGTTAGCAATGCCTACCCGTCAACCAAGTAGCTACGCAGGTTTAGTCGCCGCTACTTTTGTTGTGCCTTAGCGATAAGCTCAGCGATGGCTAGACTTTATTTTGACAACTCTCACTTTCCATCCGTCGTTGTTGTGGGACTGAAACAACGACAGACTTAATGACAAAGGGAACCACCACTTTTTCACCCTTCAGTGACGACAATAGCCCGTCGTAAATGCTGCGATGACTGTCTTTTACCGTCGTTGATGGGTTAGTGACCGGCCTTTTGTGAGGGAGGATTCCTGTGTCTATGTCCGTCGCTGATACCATTTAGCGACGAATTTGTATTTGTTAGCAACATCTTTTTTCTGTAGCTATATGGACTTTTTTAGCTGTGGTATGTTCAATGAGAGAGGAAAGCAAAGAAACTAAGTAATGAAGTTAGAAATGCAAGATGCTTTCTTGGCATAAAATAAACTTATAACTTAGCAGCTAGAGATATTAAGTCTACAAGTCAACAACATTCGAAAAGGGATTCATAGTACACAATCATATGGCTTTTATGGAAGACATCATGAGAATAGAGAGTGTGATCCTGGTAAATCGGTTATGCAAGTAGAGCACATGGGTCTACTAAACCAAAGGAGTAATAACAACTTTCACTCAAATTCTAATAATCCTAACTATAGGAGTCATCCAAATTTGTCTTGGCAAAAATTTAATCATGAAGATAGTTGAATTAAAGAAAAAGGATGATGAATTGGAGCTAGAGTTGGGCACAAAGAATTCTCTTTCGCAGACAATGGGAGAGTCATTGAAAGAAACTCTGCTCTCCTTGGAAATATCAAAAGAGACTACTACAACCGAAAACAAGTTTGTGGAATTAATGAAAGTTGATGTTAAAAAGAAAGATGCTGAGATAACCAAGCTGACTAAGGCAAATGAATACTTGTTGAAGGAGATAAAGGAGCTCTAATCTCTCCTATAAAAGCTTGAAGCAAAAAACAAAGGTCGTGAGGCTAACACCATGAAGTATGCGAATTTCATGGTAATCACTTTTAATCACGCACTTAGGTAGGTTCATCATCGCAACCTTAATTTCATGTTAAATGATAACAATACATTTATATATTTTTTAAAATAATATATGATAATAAATTTTATTATTTATAAAGAATTTTAATGTCTATTTTCACTTTTTATCCCTCAAATGAATTGTAAGAGACTAAAGATAAATGAACTTGCACTATAAATCTGAGATAATATCTATCGGTCACTGGCCTCTCACTACCATCTCATGTAATCTAACCTCTTTTCTAGTCCCAATTTTATCCTTGTTTCATTTTTTTTTGCTTTGTCTATAAATAATAATTGTTTTTTATGTGCATAGTTGGTAGAGAATTTGGCTGATGTTATTGAACATGGAACTTTAGATCAACAATCAGATGCTTTGGTTTGAATTTCCTCCCTTTCCACTATTTTGTTCAATCCCTTTTGTTTTTGAAATTCAATTTTTTCTTATAGGTTTATACCCTTTTTTGTTGATTTTGTTCACTAAAGGTCAATGAATTGAGCAACCATTTTGAGAAATGTCAGCAGTTGTTGATCTCAATATCTGGTTCCATTAGCACCAAGTCTACGGTAATTCGCGATCCTCTTATACACACGTTCTTTTCATTGTACATTGCTTGTGTAGAATCTGTATATACATGTTTGCTAAATAGGATTAGGGTTGTAGATGAATTCTTAATCGTCAAATCCTGAGTTTCACAAGTGTGTAGAAATTGAATGGCTCTACTACTTTGGTTTAGTTCCAGAAGTATAGATAGTCAAGTTTGAGTTTTCAATAATTTTTATTTTGTGGCTCATGCATGGTAAACAAAATCTGCAATTATTTAGGCGATGAGGGGGTGCTGGAAATATTAAATGATTATCGTGTCATGTGTTTGTTCAGTAGTTTTTCCCTCATCGCATAAGTTTAAAATTAATTAAATACTACTAGCTATTTGATATAAAGGCTTGAAAAGGAAATATGGTATAATTGCATTGCTACCTAATATGATTCTTTGTTCCCTGTTTATTTCTAATAAATTCTACATTTATTTGAAGAAAAACTATTATGTTTGAAATATTAAAAATTTAAGATTTTCATGTTCGTAGACTGATTTTGGATGGGCCATTGTACTCAACTATTACTTGGTCTAGATTGCTAATATAAACATGTTAAGATTTGTATTAAATATGCATCTAACACATATCAACCCAATTTTCAAAATGGATTCTTAGTATTAATTTGACTATTATGAAGCTTGGATACTTAATGCAACATGGTTTTGATCATAGTAGTAAAATAATGTTTTCATAGCCGCGATCGGTGTATCTAACCTGGATTTTTTCGTTGTGAATCTTTATTGTAATTTTTTAGTGTTATTTTGTTGATTTCTAATTTTTAAGTTAATTTCTAGAACCAATATGAGTGATCAAGATGACTTTATGATATCTAAGATGAGAGGACATTTGCCTTCTCGTTCTACAGCAATTATCTTTAACTCTTTTAATTTGTCTCCGTAATCTCATTTTCAACGATGTAAGAATCGATATGAGGATAATTTCACTAAAGAACTCGAGACACATAAGAAGGTACAATGCAACTTTTGCATTGTCTTGATGAACAGGGTGGGACGAGTTCTTTGCTTTCCCATTCAAAAGATGTAGAAAAGCCCACAATCATGTTCTGCTTCACTTGGTAAGGGAGGGCATGCTACTGCCTCCCTTTCTCTTCCTAAATTTGACTAAGAGATTTGTCAGACAAAATTGGTAAAGTTGTTTATGTCTTTGGTGATTCCTTTTAGATTGTTAGAACATGTAACTTTGACAAGATTTTTGAGTACAAAGGTCTTATTAAAACTCGATGAAATTCAACCTACTTGATGTTGGAAGCTGCCTTAAAACATCAAAAGACATTTGAGGAGCTTGAAATACAAGACAATAAGTATACCAAAGAGTTGAAAAAGGGAAAGATGTTCTTACACATGAAGATTAGGACTATGTACACTCACTCTTACCATTTTTGGAGACTTTTCATCAAGCTACTTTATGCATCTTTGGTTCATCATATGTGACTAGTAATATGTATTTGTTAGAGGTTCTTGAATTTGGAAAAAAGATCAATCAAATATGTCATTCTAGGGATGTAAATGGGAGAGAAATGACTAAAAGGATTAAAAGGAAGTATGGCAAATACTGGAAAAATTATAAAACTTTGAACATGTTGTTTATTGTTATTGTTTTAAACCTTAGATATAAACTGAAGTTTGTAACTTGGTTAATTATTCAAGCTTTTGATTTTACTGAGGCAATTATTTTGAATGAAAGTGGAAGTTTGTTTGCATTCACTTTTTGAGGAGTATGATAGGTTGGAGGGGTCTAGTTCTAAGTCACATGAATCACGAGATGGATGCCCTGTTTGTTCCCCCCCAAGTACATAATTAGACATAGTCCCGGGAGATGGGAAATAGTTTTTTGATTGTTCAGCTTTTATTCTATATTTCCTCTTTCTCGAGCAGACTATTATTCATTACTTATTCTTCTTCTTTCTCTTTCTACCTTATAAGCAAGACGACTCTATTCTCTTAGAATAATGTATGGTTTTTCTCACACAAAGCTTTTGCCCCAGGGTATGATACCTTATAGCTTACACAGTAATAAAGAGATAGCATACACTATTTAGTAGAGTGACGTGAAAAATACATATAGGGCACGAACGAGAAGATAAATAAATCCCCTAGGGAGAGTCAAGTAAAGTTGCTTTCTTCTCATACGATATTTATAGTTGGATGAAAACAACGGTCCTAAATGAGGCCTCTCTTAACTCATGAATTGTAAGGAGAGGCCTATAGTATTATTGAAGATCGGTATGGCTATAGTGAATTTTTTCAAGAAGAATCCATTTCTGATGATTGTTATGGATGTAGTTTTACCAATCAAGCGAGTGCAACAATTTTGAGGTGACTAAGCACTTGGAGGAATCCTTATATCACTTTGAGAATTTTAATATCTTAGTTTGGTGGAGGGTGAACTCGAGTCATTTCCAATTCTTGCTAACATTGCAAGAGAGGTATTGACTATACTTATCTCTACCGTGGCCTTTGAATCAGTCTTTAGTATTAGATATAGAGTATTGGATCCATATCGCAGTTCCCTTACACCAAAATAACAATGAAAGTAATTATTTACACTCAGAATTAGTTTAAAGGATATGTGTCACCATATCTCTTAAGTGAAGATTATGCAGAGCTTGAGAAGGAGCAAGGTAACAAAAAAGAATGTTTGGTGATGATTATGTTTTGATTTGAAAAGTAATTACTAATTAATTAAATATATTTCTTTCTTTTGTAAAAGTGGTTTCCCGCTAAAATAATGATCATATGCCACTTGATGATGATTGAAGACTATAATTTTTCTTTTTTCAGTTTAAGACTTTAACTTATATAAATTATGCACATAGTATATACAGTTTAAGTTATATAAATTATGGACAATGTTATCTATGTATGGTTCAACTTATTTAGTAAGTTTGTTATGTTAAAGTAAAACTACTTAAGTTCTGCATTATGGAATTACTGACCCAAATGCTATTACTAATTTGTGTGGTATGCTTAATGCTTTTTTTCAACATATATAGTGATACCTTGGTGTTGAGGAATTGTTGCCTTTTCTGAATTCCAAGATATGAAGGAGTTCATTCATAATTGTTTATTATCTGTATGAACATTGATTTATATATAGTTACCATAGTTTCATCTTTATTTGTTTTTCTCAAAGAAAAGCTAGGAATCTTTTGTGTATCATTGTCAAATGAGGCAAGCATCGAGTAAAAGGCGTGTTTTGAATGCCAGATTTCTGCAGATGATTTTGTTTTATGGTATGGTGTTTGGTGCCACAACAAATCTCTAACGTTTCTTGAGAGGGGAGGGTGTTTAATTTAAGTAGTAGAGGAAGGTAAGCAAATTAAATGAGTTTTCACCTGCTGCAGGTGTGACCATTTCAAAACAAGAAGATTATATTTTTAAGTCACTAATAAATGATTTATGTGCGGAACACATGTGCTTAGAGTAGAAGCTACAAGGAAAATCGAGTTTGTTGGAACCATGCAGTTTGGTCTTCATGTGAAAGTTTCCTGCTTTACTTACAAATCTGTCATCTTAACTGCAAGAATAGCTAGCTATAATAAACATCAGATGGGAAAATATCCCAAGAAGTAGATATCAGTATCACAGCACCACAATGAAAAAATAGCAAAGGAAAATAGGTATATTTAATTATTTATATAAAAGAAAAATGGGAATGTGAATGAATCACGGCACCGCAATGAAAAGAAAGGATCATATTTGCATCCAGGATCAAAGTTGAACTCCTAGTTCTAACATTAGTGTTAGAAGTTAGCACAAATCATATATAGGGTTACTTTGTTAATTTCTAATTTAGATTAAAAATTCATGGTTATTAATGTCTTAAAATATGGATTTAAAAATAGATTTTGCATACAAAAATTTAGATTAAAAAATGGATTTAGTTTTAAAAAATTATATTTATTTTTAAAAAAACTAGATTAAACATTAAATTTACATTAAATCAAATTTTAATAAACTGAATTTGAACCACATCCAGATTTTAAAAATTTGATTTGTATAAATTTTTTTCTAAAAACTGGATTTTATATCATAATTAAATTAAAATAACAAAATTGATTAGATTTAAAACTCAATCCTTATAAATAATTTTTAAATAGATTTGAATTGGAGTTGAGGTAATCGAATTTTTGCTCACGTCTAAATACATATATAATTCATTTGAAATTATATATTTAAACTATAAAAATAAAATAAAAAAAATAACATAATATCTAGAAATAGGGATGAGTTTTAAATTTATAAATGCATCTTATTTAATTCAACTCTAAAAGAAGAGAGGTAAAAAGTAAGGATGTCAAAGCGGGTTGAGTCCGGCAGGCTGGCGGGGTGGAGCGATTTGACTAAATGTATTCTACGGTGGGTTCAAAATTGGTCTGCCATGTCCTGTATTTTTACGGGTTTTTGGTGGGGCGGTGCAGCTTGACCCAACGGGTTATATAATATTAATAATATCTTATAAAAAATTTCTAGTAATCTATTTTAGAGAATGTACTTTACTAGTTTTGTTACCTATTTTGATTCTCGGTGTTAGTGATGGTTTGATACTTTAATTACCTATTTTGGAGAATGTATTTTCTGAGTGTGATTCTTGGTATTAGTAGTAATTTGATAACTTTAATCACCTATTTTAGAAAATGAACTTGACTAGTTTAATTATTGATGTTAGTTTGATTATTTATTTTGAATAGATATTAAACTTTTTATTATTGAATATTAATAGAAACTTAAAGGTTTAGTCCTTATTTATTATCGTTAATTTATTATGAGGAATAAGATTATTTCATTTTAACATATTACTTTAATTAGTGTTTGAGTTAGAATTATTAATATAATTATATTCAAAAATTTTATTTTAGTCATACACTACTTTATTTTTTAAATTTAATTAAATTTTTCTTTTTAAAAAGAATAAATTAATTGATTTTTATTAATTTCTGTTATTTTATATTTTAAGCGGACCAGTCATTAACCAACCTCCTATAAAAAAACCTTTTTTTCCAAATACTAAAAATAATTTTAAAATTTTAAATTTTTTAAAGGTTGACGGGCTAACCCGCCTCGCCTCGCCTCGCCTTGCCATCAACACGAGGCGAGTCAGAAATTTCAATCCGCCTCTTGTAGAGGGCCAAACTTGCCCCACCCTGTATTTTGACGGGTTGATGGTGGGGCAGGGCGGATAGCCCACATTGACATCTCTAGTAAAACGAACAAAACTCCCAATCTACTCTGTTGCGGTGTGTAATTTCCAAGTTTGGGCGGTTTATTTTGATTCCAGGTTGTGATCACCGTCAAAATATGTCATGAGAATGAGTTTTTTTGTTTAAACTTATTTTAAGAGATAAATATTTTTTTAATTAAAAAATATTTATTTTAAATTTCGATGTATTTGTTTAAAGTTTTAAAAATAAATAAAAGTTAAAAATAAATAGATTTTTATTTATTTTAAGTAGAATTATAATCTATTTATTAAAAAAAATATTTATAAAAAAATAGTTTTCTAAACAACACTTAAAAATAAATTTAAATAAAGATACGATTATATTGGGAGAAGGAACGTTGTTTTTGAGGCTGACAATAACACTTTCCAGTTCATAAGAGATTTGGGGGACAGCTCGAATCCCTAATTCCTTGCAAAAATCTCTTATTTCTTATTTTACGTTTTCGTGGGCTACTGGTTCCCAACCTAATCCACAATGCTTATTTTACGTTTATTTGAGCAATAAACTTCAAGTCACTTAATCATCAATTGTCTCTTTTTCAACCACCGTATCCCTTTACTCACACTATGGAATAAAAGAACAATTCTGGAGCCCACTCAATTTTAACTGCGTATATAATAATACAAAAATGATAAGGGATATATTTATATAATACACGAGGAAAATAAAAACATACATTCAATGACCTAATTTTAAAAAAATAATAATTAAAAAATAAAAACTCGAATATTTCAAACCATTATTTAAAAAAGTATTTAACATAATATTTTAAATTCTTTTACTATTTAAAAAACACGCATTTCCAACATAGGAAAGAAAATACGGTTTTCCAATACAGTGTTATATTATTTGACAACTTTTTAATTATTAAATATCATATATTTTTATATAGTTATTTATTATTGGAATATGCGTTATTTTTTTAAAACAAGGAGAGAAAACATGAGAAAGAAAAATAGAAAATAGAAAATAGAAAATAAAATAAAAACTTGATTTCATTTGAACATGTTAAAAAAATTGAAAACTTAACGGTGTCTAAACATATTTTTATAACTTTTTATATTTTACAAAATTAAAAATTAAAAAACTTCTTAAAAACTAAAAAATATTATTTCAACTAAATACACCCTAAGTAGTTTTTTCTCTAAGAAAATATTTCAAAAAGGAAATTAAAAATTTTTAAAAACTCTCAAATATACATATAAATACTTTTCTTGAAAATAAAAAAATAAATACTTAAAGTAAAGGTCTCAAACACACATTTTGCAACCTTTTAGGTGTGAAGTGTGAGAGCTCCACATGCCAAAATCATCACAAAGAGTCGGCAAGAGTACTTTATTTAAGTAGACAATATATCCCTACCACCACGTGTGGATTTTGTGTTATTATTTTTTAAATAATAAAAATTATAAATTCATTTATTATAATATTGTATAATTTAATATAATTTAAATTATTAAATATATCCTGAAATAAATATTATACCTGTAAAATATTTGAAATTATTCATTGAAACTAACACAACTAATATACGATATGCAAATGATATGCAAATAATGTATAAATACCTTAGTTTGAACCTTATTTTGTTTACACTTATCCCTAGTCTTTTGTCATTATTTAAAAGAATAAAAAATAGAAAACTTTATGTTCAAAATTTTATACGTTTCATATTTGTAATATTTGAAAAGGGAATGATTTTATCCTCATAACAGTATTTAAAATAATATTACAATAAATAATTATATTAAATTTTACATTAAATATAAATATAATAAAATTTATTATTATAATATAAATTATTATATAATTGAAATTAAGAACAAGAAATTAATTTTTATGTGTGAATATTATAGTAAATATTGTAACAAATATATAATAATTAGATATGTCTTCTATTAATTTTTATTATAATATAATTTAATATTAATATTAATAACAAATATTTCTTATAAAAATTTATGACACCTAAATCCAAATAACAAATGTCAAACAAAATCCCTAAATTTTAACAACTTTGTTTTTGTTACTAGGCACAAGGTTTAGTATTTTGTGCATAACTTGAGTTACGAGACTCCAATTTAGGTGAATCTAGTGGTAACATCTTCATAGCTCACATACCTACAACTTTCATGAAGAAGAAAAAGGTTAATTCAGCCAAGATTGGGCTCTGTGTAGCATTATTCAGGTCTGCCCTGTTAAGAGATTCCAACAGAGGCG
The DNA here is from genome assembly GCA_037962975.1 of Clitoria ternatea. NCBI lineage: Eukaryota > Viridiplantae > Streptophyta > Magnoliopsida > Fabales > Fabaceae > Clitoria > Clitoria ternatea. The sequence continues at coordinate 10,526,400 of CM075675.1, forward strand.
CATATCAGTTTTTCACACATAACTTGAGCTACGAGACTCCGATTGAGGTGATAGTGGCTATATCTCTGTAACTTAAATACCTACAACTTTGATGAAAAGAAAGAAAGACTAGTTTGGCAGAGTCCCCAGTGTATCAAAATGCAGATCTGCCCTACTAAATTTGTAACACTTATATAATAAAAATATAAGGAATTTTTTTTTAATTTTTAGCGAATCTATCTGATTGTTTGGAAATCCCAAAACATATATATATATATATATATATATATATATATATATATATATACATACATACATACATACATACAACTTGTATCAAAATATTATTCTTTATACATCAGGAAGGCGATATCATACTAAAAGTTATACAATTGTGTATATATTTATTCGGTCTTCAAAACCATAACAACTCCGACCAAGCAATTACCAAAGATCGCCTTAGTCCACATCCACTGAAAAACAACAACAATTTAGGGTTGAGCATATATATGTTAAATGATAAGTATTGACTCGAATTTAACCTTAGTACCTATCCAGTTCTACCACAACTCATTCACGAATATAAACATCATCGTTTACTATCATTTAACAAAGTTTGCAATACCTCAAATGTAAACAACACAACAATACATATCATGAGCTATCCAATAGCTTTTCAGCCTTAATAATTATATGTGAATGCATATGCATGCGGATCCGACTCTAATGATGAGAATTATACTGCAGTATATAAATTTTTACCATATATGATTAATTCCTTTTTACCGGTACCGAACCGCTTGCCCATATGATGTAACATCAGTCACTCTCAGTGACAACGATGACTCAACTCGATGTTACAAGCCAGCCTTGAGTCCAACTCGAAGGAGGCTGTGGAATCCGAAGAAACCACCACAGGGCTTGTGCCTTACCATCAAGCCGCCCTCTCATCTGGGCCGACATCACAGGCCCCCTACAGTCATGTGAGCATCTGTATGCAAATGTAATGCCAAACAATTATCAATTATCCATAAACCACTTGATTACCATCATCAGGGGTTACACTTAGTTACCATCACCAAACATAGCATGCATGTTATGCTTGTTGATATGTTGAGATGACAATACTCTTATCCGTTTATAATTTATGCGTTTAAAATATTATGCTCCCCTTACTTGGAATCCTCGATTTCAAAGCTCGAAAAGCTCCTCGAATACTCTGATTCAATCATTCTGGTTTCCAAGACAAGAAATTCATAAATTAATTAATTATTTTAATAATTTATACGCTACTTAAAAATCATATTTTTGGCGCTTAAATAACTAATCCATATAAATTTTAGTAGTTCTAGTAAATTCTAAAATTTAATAATTAGTATTTTTAACACCCTTCGACTATTAATCACTGAAACCACAATTAAATATTATTTTATATTTCATAATTTTTATATCTTACAGTGACATTTTTATTTAATAAATCTTTCTCAATATAATTCATCTATTATCAAAATGTCGTCAAGATACAAAATTTTTCTAAAATATATACATATTATTTAATTACTTTAAAAATTCCAATTATATTATATAATATATTTATAATGTAAAACTTTATTTAAATAATTTAAATATTGCATAATGATTTAATTCCTTGAATAGAATATATTGTAAATTATTATTACATTTAACCATCGAAATACCATCTTTTCTATCAATGAATTAAAAGAAAAATGAAATAAAATTATAAAATCAATTAATTAATTAAATCATTATGTATTTCAAACTGAGAAGTAATAAAAGTACCAAGAAATAAAAGACGGTTTTTAAAACAATAAGTAGTAGAAATGCTAAAATCAAATATGTAAAGCATTAATAAAAAAGTAAATATATGCGCAGCATAAACAAATAACTACAATAACAACATCAAGCTAAAGTTTAACTAATTCTATGAATTACAAAAGGAAGGGTAGAGGTTTGTTCTTCGTTAAGCTTTAACGAACAATAAATAAAGAGTAGGTTTGTTCTTCGTTAAGCCCAACCTTCCAGGAACATGTCATGTGGTTACGGAATTGATTTAGGAAACTAAGGAATGTAAGCAATTCATATAACTGGGAAGTGAAATTAAATTATGTTTAGAGTAGGAAAATAAAATAAAACGTGGGGCTGTGAGAGATAGAGAACGAGAGACATAGGGAACTGAGAGTGAGTGATTTGAGAGAATGAAATCTTATAAATAATAAAAGGCTTATTGCAAGAGTGAATGAGATAAGAAAAATTATTAAGAAAAGAGGAAGTAACAAACACTGGTGGTATCAGGTGGAATTGAAGCAAATTGAATTGATTTTTTTTTAACATGCAATGAATAGATGGATTATAGCATGGAAGTGGATTACATGTGGCGTGAATTAGAGAAGTGAAAAATGCATTGCAGAAAGATAATTGGGAGATGGCATTTAGTGGAAAGGTGGGACGGTGGAACAGCTTGCTGTGCAAGGACTTAATTAAAAAATGAAAGGGTCGAACAGCATGCAATTAAATAAGTGGATTGGATCAGGGAGAGTGAATTGAAGAATTGGGAAGTAAAATTAAGTTATGGGAGTGCAATTGAATTAAAGGAATTGGAATCAGTGTGGCGTGAGAAATTTAGAGGTGAAATTGAACTAAGTACATGGCATCACTTGATGTTAAGTAATTATATTTAGGTGGTGAGGTGGTAATTTGCTATCTCTAGGTTACTCAAAAATTACTTAGATAATTTTAAAAATTAACATACTTGTCATTAATTAATTTGATATTCCTAACTTAATTTTCCTGGTTAATAAAATCAACCAATAACTAAAATTAGGATGTTACAAAATTATCAAAAATGGTAGAAAATGTATGTTTTCTTTTAAAGGTCCAAGTTATTTGTGTGCTCAAACTACCCAAACCTCGTTCAAACATGATCAAAATTTACCATAAGTTTATTGACACTAATTACGACCTGTGGCCACCAACCACACCTAAAAACGAGGGAGATATGCGAAAAATACAATTAGGCCATTTATAGGCCATTTGGACCTACCAAACCATCCAAAACCTATTCAAAGGGGCTTCTTAAGATCCTAACACATTTAATATATGTCATGTGAACTATCTAACCTATCCGTGGACACCAAAACCTCCTGGATTAAAATATGACCCTTTTAGTTCCCACTTAAGCCTATTTTCATCTAAAAAATAACATGCATTTAGATTCCAATGCTACAATGCATTCCTAACCAAGTTACCAATCTACAATGTCTCAAATTCCAAATGCATATCAATGGTCTAAATGATGGCCTTCACATTCCAATCTCACATAACCTGCCCAATGCAAATCAAATGCTAATATCATAACATACTCGTAATTCCTTGGCATTTGATAATTCAATTCTCTTTATAGCATAATCATAATTATTTATACCATCATCATCACATCCACACAAGCAAAACATTATCTAAACCTTTAGTGAGATAATCAACTACGTATCCACTAATAATTATATACATTGTACATATATATAACTACAAAATAACGAGTCGGCCAAGGCATATGCAATCCAAAAGCTATATACATTTGTTACCAATCCTCTCAAAGGGCTTTACAAAAAAATCCTCACTGGCACATCACCAGTCCTCATTCTATGCCAAGTTTACTGTTCAGACAAAAATGTAAGGGATGAGAAATTATATGTTAAATGATAAATACTGAATTAGATTTAACCACAATCATATATATATATATATATATATATCCAGTTCACACACTATAACATTTAATTATAATCATCAATATTCAAATCATCGACCAATACCATTTCTCATTGATTTACTTGTCATTTAACATACATATCCACATAGATGAATTCATAACAACAAAAATCATCATTAGCTGCCTCGCAACATGTCAAACTCAACATCATTATGCTAATGCATATGCATGTGAATCCGACTTTACTTGATGGGATTATACTGCAGTATCTAATTTCTTAACATATATATATATATATATACATATAAATTCCTTTTACTAGTACCGAATCGCTTGCCCATTTACAACACTGTCACTTCAAGTGACTATGAAACTCAACTCAAGTGTTGTGGGTGATCTTAGAGTCCAACTCTAAGGCGGCTATGGATTCCGAAGGAAGCCATCACAAGGATTATGTCTTACCATCAGGTCCCCTTCCTATTTGGGCCCCTCACAGGCCCCTTGTGTAACATCCTAAATTTTAATTATTTGTTAATTTAATATTAATCAAATAATTAAGTAGGATTGTTAATTTGATTAAAAAGGGTACGCTAATTTTTGGAATTAATCTAGTTAAGTCTTAGGTAACTTAAAGTTACTAAATTAGTTTCAAAAATTAGCTGAATGGGCAAAAGAATGATTTTTCCCTTAATATTTTAAAACTAATTCCAATATTCTTTCCCTTCATTTCCTTTCCATATCTCATGTGTGCATTAGGCAAGGAAAAGAGAAAAACTTTTACCATTTCTTCTTCTCTCCACCATAGCTTCACCCCTTCATTTCCATCATCTTCATCTTAATTCAAGCAAGGCAAGCTTCAAGATATCTTTCTTCTTTCATGCGTGTACAAGGAACCAAAGGCTAAGGGTTCTTCAATTTCTTCATTTGCCAAGTTAAGTTTTTCATGGAATCTATTTCAGTTTTGGCTTGCTTTTTGGTTCCGACTTCAATTAATTCATTTCTATGATCATAGGTTGCTTTAGAAGTATTTTGAGCTAGTGGGTAACGTTAAAGCTTTGGGAACTACCCTTTTGAAATTCGTCGATGACCGTTTGATAAGTTGAAACTTTCAAACCTTGGTGTTTTTCGTTAAATCGATGGTATCTGTAAGGTTTCAGGTTTTCGGGTAGCTAGAAATGAATTAAATAATATGGGTTTAATGAATGGGTCATTAATCGGAGAATGGTCGGTTTATGTTTGTTGTAGGTTCGATTCTAGAATAAGTGCCGGAAATGGTTTGGTATGTCGTTGGATGGTGTCGTCACATTTTGATAAGTTTATGTTTCCTAAACTTATATCAAAATAATGCTTTAGCTTTGGTTTCAATGATTTAGTAGCTTGGGGATCATTAAAATAATTTTTATTAATTTCTAGGAATTATCGGATTAAGAAATTAGTATTCATAAGTGAAATCGGAGATCAGAAACTAATTCCGGAAGGCCAAAATGTGATTTTGGAATTGGGATCGTCGATTCCAAGTAGGAGAAACATTATATTTTAAAAGTATAAATTATGAACAGATAAAGGATATAGTTATAGTTATGATCATTTAATGAATGTTTCGATGGAAGTTAATGATAATAATGATATATGATTGAATTGGTAGTATATCCCATCTTTGCTATTATTATTGATGTAATTGATGATTATTAGAATTGAATGAATTCCATTCATATGGTTTGTATGATTGATGGATGATTATGATAACTATTGCATAAGGTTGTAATAAGTAAATATAATTGATGATGAAAAATGAAATTGATAATGTGAATTGAAAATGTGAATGGTTGTGTTTAATTAGATGTGCATGCTATGCTTGATGAATTGTTTGGATATGAAACCCTTGGTGATGGTAACCAAGTGATGACCCTGGTGATAGTAATCAGGTGGTCTGATAATGGATTATGGATGTTGTGGCATAACATTTACATTCAAATGCAAATAGGATTGTAGGGGGTCTGTGATGCTGGCCCAGATAGGAGGGCAGTCTGATGGTAAGGAAAGACCTTGTGTTGGTTTCTTCAGATTCCATAGCTGCTTTAGAGTAAGACTCTAAGGCCATCCTACAACACCTGAGTTGAGGTGTCATTGTCATTTAAAGTGACAACTGTTGCAAATGGGCAAGTAGTTCGGTACCGGTAAAAAGATCCATATGATATGTGTTGAAAATTTTTTAATATTACAATATTTATCCCCTCGGTAGAGTTGGATCTACATGTATATACATTAGTATATAGATATTGAGATTGAAGTTCAACTAGGCAATCATTGACGATTGTGATTGTAATTGCATATGTGTAGTTGTAAGTGTATATTTGGACATGTTAAATAGCAATGTTATTAATGATGAATTGTGATGATTGGATGTTGAAATGAAATATAAAATTATATATATTGTTGTGAACTAGATAATAATATTAAAATGAACTATAGTAAATTCAGTTCAATATTTGTCATTTAACATATATATGCTTACCACCCTAAACATTTTATTTGAATGAATCTAGAACGAGGAGAAAAATGGTGAATTACCACTGTGGATGTTATGACAATCCTTGAGGACGATTAGTATATATGTGAATGTATAGTTTTAATGTCATAGGCCTTGGCTAGCTCCTTTGATAGTTGATGTATATATGTATATAGTGGATTAGGTATCTGATAACCTCGTCGGAGGTTTCGTAGATGTTTTGATACCTATATTTGAATGATGATAATTGATCGGTCCTGAATCGGGGTCAAGAGATCCGGTGACGGGCCGGTCATAGAAGTTGAAGACCGAGTGATGCTGAAGACCGGTTCTACGAGTATCCGGTGTGTGTATCCGGTGTCTCTATATGTAGAGAGCGGTCTTGACGCCCTGGAGATCCTTCACACCGACCTCACGCGTTGGTGTGGGCGAAAGGTGGTGTCACCTGCCAAGATTCTCCGACGCTCAAGTCAGTAATATATTCCAAGTATGGAATGTAAATGATCACTCTATGGGATCAAATAGATGCATTTGGGAGAGAAATGCCAAACCAAAACCAAAACCCCCTCCAGTAAACTGAAGTGAGTTCTTATACCTGATTGGCTCGATATACGAGGACCTGTTATTGGGGAACCACCAACCTCCATTAAGCAAGTATATTATTGTTTAATGCGCACTCACCAGCATAAGTGAGGCAAGTAGCTATTTTATATTGAGCGTAGGGAAAATGGGGCTAGCTTTAGGGAGCAAGTGGATTATTCCCAGGAGCAGATTATGGCTCGTAGTGTGGGAAATGGAATCATTATCTTTTGTCCCTGTAGCAATGCCCATTGTCTTCTGTCTGGTGACAGGTGCTTTATCCGGTGTGCATGGTGTTATCCTGGACTAACCGGTGCAGGGAGAATGCCTGACTCAGAATTAGAGTCCGGATGTATACCGATAACACCGGTTGCACGTTGGAGCATGGTCAAAGACGTATTGTCTTGTAACAGGTGCCTTATCCGGTGTGCATGGTGTTATCTTGGACTAACTGGTACATGGAGAATGCCTGACTCGGAATTAGAGTCCGGATGTATACCGATGACACCGGTTATTCGTTGGAGAACGGTCAAGACGTTGAAATATCTTATAGAACGGATACTGGTATCTAGTCCGGATCAATAATGATTTAGTAACCTATATGCATAATGATGACCAATTAGTGATATGTATGCCCAGGAATTGTTTAGAGACTTATATAGTGACTTATATATGAGATGGGTAGGTTTATGAAATGGCATGTAGCCTTGAATTTGATCATTGACAAGTATGTAATGGTAAAGGCACTATAGTCTTGAAAATTAAAATAGTTAACATGTGATTAAATTAGAAATTATGCATAAATTAGAAACTAGATAGACTAGATTTTGATCGGTAGGGTTTTGGAATCTCTGGATAAATTTGATAGCCTCTATATAGTATTTGAAATCTGTGAGAATTGGTTTGGTCGAAATTGAATGAGATTTGAGTGGTTTAGTTTATAGAAATGGCCCTAAATGACCAAAATGCATTTTTCTATATATCTCTCTTGTTTTTAGAATTTTTTAGGTGTGGCTGGTGTCCACTGGTCATAATTAATATGTATTTATATATTGATGTAGGTTTTGATAATGACACAACAAATGAAGATGTTGTTAAGCGATTAATTATAATTGATGATGGAAAATTGATGAACAACAAAGGACTTGAGTCAAGACATTTACAAAGGTCTAAATCAAGTAAAAAATGATTAACAAAAGTGCCAAGAATCAAAGGAATCAAGAACCATGAGTCTTATGATCAAAAAGGGTCCAAGAATGTATCAAAACATAAAGAACAGCTTGAGGAATCGATTCATGGTGCAAGAAATGAAGTGGGGATCGATTCAGCACTCAAGGAATCGATTCATTGATTCAAAGAATCGATTCATGCTAGTACCAAACGTTGGGAATCGATTCACCTGTGCAAAGAATCAATTCACGCCTATAAAACACGTTGGGAATCGATTCATATATTCAAAGAATTGATTCATGCCTAAAGGAATCAATTCACAGCCTGAAGGAATCGATTCATGCACATTAATTACCCAGGGAATCGATTCATGCAAGAAAGAATCGATTCATGCTATGTAGGAATCGATTCCCCATGCCAGGAATTGATTCAATCGCTATTTTTGATTGAAAAATAGCCTGCAGGAATCGATTCATCACTGGAATCATGCGCTGAATCATGGAAAGTATCAGTACGTGTTTTCAGAAACTTAAACTTCGCTGATTCCTCTCTCGAGACTTAAATTAAAGCGGCATTGCATAAATTGAGGCAGATAATTGCATTTCTCAAGTCAGGAAACATGGATTGTTGGCAGACAAATTAAGTCTTCCAATGCATGAATTAAGGAATCGGTGGAAATTGGTTTTGGCAGCAAAGACTTTTGAAGCTATATAAATAGAGAAGAAACTGAAGGCCAAACACACCAACAGCAAGCTATTCCATTCTTCCTTCCTCACGCTGCTCTCTCTATTTTTCTCTCGTTGCTCTCTGTTTCTCAATTGCTCTCTCTTTTTATTATTTGGCAAATTATTTTGAGAGTGAGTTTGTGAGCAAAATTATTTTTAAGAGCTAAACTTGAATATTATTTCTTGAGAAAGAAAATTCATTTTGAGTGCTAAAATTTGCATATTATTTTCTAAGAGAGGAAAATAATTTTTGTGTGCTAAATTTGCATATTCTTTCTTAGAAAGGAAAATATTCTCAAGTGCTTTAATTTGTATATCCACTCTTTTGGAGAGTTATCTTTGTACACCTAAACACTAAAAATTCTAGAGGTTTAGGTTGGGGTTTCAACCTTGTAATTGTGAGATTGAGAGATTGGTGGGGTGCCCTTGTACTTGTGAGAATTGGGTTCTTGAGTGTGGGACACTAAGAAGCCGCGATTGCTCAAAGTTGTATCTCTAATCTCCAATAGTGGAAATCCTCTAAGTGGGTTGCTTAGAGGCGAGACGTACACTGGTGTGGTGGAACTCCTATATATCAGTTTGCAAATCTCTCTTCCCTAAACTCATTTAAATTTATGCACTTAACTTGCTTGCTCATTTTATTGTGTTCATAACTTGATTAATTAACTTCTTCATTATTGCTAATTAATTTGGTTATTAAAATTAAGTTCATATTCTATTAAGTTGTTAATTACTTAGAATAATTATTTTAAGTAATATTCTTGAACTATCCTTTAAATCTTTCTAAGTACCAAAAATAGTGTTGTGATTAATTTGTTACTTGAATATTACTTTATCTCTTAATTGAACTTATTTGCCATATACTTAGTGCTTATCAATTTGCCTTGTGTATAAGTTGTTATCGTTTGTAATTAAATTTACTATCTACATTAAGCATAATTATTAAAGAATCAATTTTAAAAAGCATTCCAAGTAAAATTTTTAATACTCAATTCACCCCCCCTCTTTAGTAATTGAGGTCACTTGGTTAACAAGTGGTATCAGAGCTTGACTCTTGGTAGATCAAGCTTAACAGCTTCAAGAGAACAAATGGCCTCAAATTCTCTAAACCTTTTTCCTAAGGGTGGTTCCACAAATAGACCTCCCACTTTCAATGGTGAGGGTTACGCTTTTTGGAAAGAAAGGATGAAAATTTTTGTGCAATCAATTGATTTGAGAGTATGGAATGCTATTAAAAATGGTCCTTTTATACCTATGCATATTGTTGATAATAAACAAATAGAAAACCCTATGGATGATTGGACCAGTGAGGAAGAAAAAAAAGTGCAATATAATTACAAAGCAAAAAATCTCATCACCTTAGCCTTAGGTCCCGATGAATTCTTCAGAGTAGTCACATGTAAATCTGCTAAGGATATGTGGGATACCCTTCAAATAACTCATGAAGGTACTAGCGATGTTAAGGATTCTAAGATTAGCACTTTAACTAGCCAATATAAAATTTTTAGAATGAATTCTAATGAATCTATTTTAGAACTTCAAAATAGATTTACTTTGATTATTAATCATCTTATTACTCTTGGTAAATCTTACACTAACAAGGAACTTATCCACAAAGTTCTAAAAAGTTTTACTAGGGAATGACAACCTCTTGTTACGGCCATCAAGAAATCTCCCAATATAAATGATATATCCCTTGCTACATTGTTTGGGAAGTTACAAGAACAAGAGTTGAAAGATTTGAAACATGCGGAGGAAGAAGAAAAAGCCTTAAAAAAGAAAGGGCTAGCTCTCAAAGCCACCTCAATTGTTGAAGATGAACCGAGAGTGATCTTAACGAGGATGAAGAGTTAGGCCTATTCATGAAACGCTTTGGAAAACTTATGAAGAGCAAACGTTTCCAAAGGAATTTCAAATCTCAAGGTAAGAAACACATTCCTAAAGAAAACTCTTCTTCACCTAGTTGCTTTGAATGTGGAAAGGAAGAACACTTCAAGATAGATTGCCCAAACCTTAAGAAGAAAAACAAAGAAAGAAAAGAGAGGAGAAGAGCATATATCGCATGGGATAAAAATGAGATAAGTAGCTCGGACGATTCGAAAAATGAAGAAGCAAACCTCTGCCTCATGGCCAACCACCAAGATGAAGATGATGAGGTAAATTTTCATGACTTAGATAAAGATGAACTACTTGATGCTCTTGAAGAATTGTATGATAAATTCATAAAAGTTTCTAATAAGCATAAGTTATCTAGAAAAACCATTGACACTCTTGAGATGCATCTTATGGAAGTTTGTAAAGAAAATGAAATTTTAAAAATGGAAGTAGCAAAAGTACAAGCATGCTCTAGGATTAAACCTTGTGAATTTGTTAAGAAATGTGACATTCTAGAAACTAAGGTTTTAGACTTGAGTAGAACTTTAGAAAAGTTTACAAATGGTAGAGACAACTTAAATGTTTTACTTGGAAAACAACGATGTATGTTTGATAAAATGGGACTAGGTTTCAATGCCTATAAGAAACAAAAGAATTATAAGAATTTCTTTATACCACCTAGTAAAACTGCATCACCTTTCATGAAATGCCATTATTGCAGGTTTAAAAAGGACATAGTGCATCTAATTGTAATGTTAGAAAACTAGGGCCAAAGGTTGTGAGAAAAGTATGGGTTCCTAAAGGAACATTACCTCAAACTAGCCTACAAGGACCCAACATAAAATGGGTACCAAGTTCTCTAACTTGACATGTTTTGTAGGTATGCTTTAAAGCGAGTAACACCCATTGGTATTTGGATAGCGGGTGTTCAAAACACATGATGGGAGATAAAAGTAAGTTCATTTCATTTACTCCAGGAAATAAAGGATTCGTTACATATGGAGACAACACGAAGGGAAGAATTCTAGGAATCGGGAATGTTGGTAAAAACTCTTCCACTTCTATAAGTGATGTTTTATATGTTGAAGGACTCAAACATAACTTGCTTAGCATTAGTCAATTATGTGATAAGGGTTATAAAATTGTCTTTGAATCAAACTGTTGCATAATTGAAAATAAGCTAGACAAGGAAACAAAATTCGTTGGTCAAAGAGTTGATAATATTAATCTTGATTGTCTTGCTTCAAATGATGTGCAATGCTTCATAACTAAAGAGGATAAATCATGGCTATGCCACAGAAGAATTGCTCACATTCATGTAGACCATTTAAACAAACTTGTTTCAAAAGATTTAGTAATTGGTTTACCAAAATTGAAATTCAAAAATAAATTATGTGACACATGTCAAAAGGGAAAACAAGTAAAGGTTTCTTTTCATGCAAAAAATATTGTTTCAACAAATAGAGCTTTACAGCTTTTACATATGGATTTATTTAGACCTTCAAAAATCAAAAGTTTTGGTGAAAATTATTATGGTCTTGTGATTGTGGATGATTATTCTAGGTATACATGGACATTGTTTCTTACTCATAAACATGAAGCATATCATGCATTTAAGAAACTTGCCAAGATCATCCAAAACGAACAAAATTTAAAAATAGCATCCATTCAAACGGATCATGGGGGAGAATTTGGAAACCAATCTTTTGAAAAATTTTGTGAAAAAATTTGGCATTGAACATAATTTTTCGGCTCCAAGAACTCCACAACAAAATGGAGTAGTTGAAAGGAAAAATTGATCTTTAGCGGAGCTCGCAAGAACTATGTTAAATGAAAGTAATATTTCGAAACATTTTTGGGCCGATGCGGTAAATACCGCTTGCCATGTTATGAACTGATGTTTGATAAGGCCTATATTAAAGAAAACCCCCTATGAGCTTTATAAAGGAAGAAAACCAAATATATCTTATTTTCATTTATTTGGATGCAAATGCTTTGTCTTAAACAATGGAAAGGAGAATCTCGGCAAATTTGATGCAAAATCTGATGAAGCAATATTCATAGGTTATTCATATACTAGTAAAGCATATCGACTCTTTAACAAATGAACTTGTACAATTGAAGAGTCTATACATGTTAAATTTGATGAACTTAACCAAAATCCTTCGAGAAAGGAAATTGATGATCTTGTAGGTACCTTCCAAGAAATAAACTTGGAACATAAAGAAGAAAACAAAAATGAAGGAAACACAACACAAAATAACGAACCTCAACAAAAGGAGTGGATCACTGTAAAGAATCACCTCTTGGATAATGTCATAGGTGAAATAACAAAAGGTGTAAGTACTCAAAACGCTAGTAGAAATGCATTCAATCACTTAGCCTTTGTTTCATAAATAGAACCTACAATATCAATGAAGCTATTATTGATGAACATTGGATGTTGGCTATGCAAGAGGGATTGAATCAATTTGAAAGAAATAAAGTTTGGGAACTTGTGCCAAGACCCAATGACCATCTAATAATAGGCACCAAATGGGTTTCTATAAATAAGCTAGATGAAAATGGAATAATAACAAGAAATAAAGCTAGATTAGTTGCTAAGGGATATAATCAAGAAGAGGGAATAGACTATGAAGAAACGTATGCTCTCTTAGCTAGATTAGAAGCCATAAGATTACCGTTAGCTTTTACTTGTTGTATGGATTTTAAGCTTTATCAAATAGATGTCAAAAGCGCTTTTCTAAACGGCTATATTCAAGAAGAAATTTATGTAGATCAACCTCCTGGTTTTGAAAATCATAAATTTCCAAACCATGTTTTTAAATTGAGAAAAACTTTATATGGTCTGAAACAAGCTCCAAGAGCTTAGTATGAAAGACTTAGTAAATTTCTCTTAGAAAATGATTTTGAAAGAGGAAAGGCTGATACTACACTGTTTATAAAACGCAAAAATAATGACATCCTTTTGGTACAAGTTTATGTTGATGGCATAATATTTGGTGCTACTAATGAAATTCTTTGTCAAGAGTTTGCCAAGATTATGCAAGATGAATTTGAAATGTCCATGATGGGAGAACTTACATTCTTCCTTGGGTTACAAATTAAGCAAACTAAAGAAGGAACTTTCATTAGTCAAATGAAATATTGCAAAGAACTACTCAAAAGGTTTGAAATGGATAAAGCAAATGAAATAGCCACACCCATGAGCACATCATGCTATTTGGACAAAGATGAGAAGGGTAAGGATGTTGAAATAACTAACTACTGAGGTATGATTGGCTCCTTACTTTACTTAACATCTAGTAGGCCTGATATCATGTTTGTTGTATGTATGTGTGCTAGATATCAAGCATGTCCTAAAGAATCACATCTCACTACCGTAAAAAGAATTTTGAAATATCTTGTGGGTACTCAAAATGTTGGTTTATGGTATCCCAAAGGCGTTGAATGTATTCTAATAGGATATTCTGATTCTGACTTTACTGGTTGTAAACTTGATAGAAAGAGTACTAGTGGCACATGTCATTTACTTGGTAGTTCCCTTGTTTTTTGGCATAGCAAGAAATAAGTAAGTGTTGCTTTATCGACAGCTGAGGCAAAATATATAGCAGCTGGTAGTTGTTGTGCTCAAATTCTTTAGATGAGACAACAACTTCTTGACTTTTGTGTTATCTTAAATAAAGTGCCTATTAAATGTGATAAAACTAGCATCATAAATATATCTAAAAATCTTGTCATGCATTCTAGGACTAAACATATTGATATAAGACATCATTTTATAAGAGACCATGTTTTGAAAGGAGATTGTGTTCTTGAATATGTTGAAACTTCAAAGCAATTGGCTGATATTTTTACTAAGCCCCTTCCAAAAGAACAATTTATAAATATTAGAAGGGAATTAGGAAGTTTAGAAATTATTTAATTGATTTATTTTTCTTACTCTTTGAACATAGTTTTGCAAAATCTTTAACTTAAAGATTTTTTACTTATCTCTTTCATAAAATTCTTATTTCTTTGAACATAGTGATTTACTTTGTGATATATGGTCAAATCCTTTCATTGAAAAACCAATCACATTTTCAATAATCATGTTAATGCTCCATATATCTTTTGTTTTATTGAGTTCCCAGGTAGCATCTATTTAATTAAAACATGTTTTTGACACAAGATAGTCTCCTATGTACCACATGGATCTCAAAAACAAATGGTGAATGACCTTTGATTTTCTTTACTCTCTCATGCAATAAATCAAGACTCAAATTGAAACGGCATTGCACAAATTAAGGCAGACAATTGCATTTCTCAAGTCAGGAAACATGGATTGCTATCAGACAAATTAAGTCTTCCAATGCATGAATTAAGGAATCAGTGGAAATTGGTTTTGGCAGCAAAGGCTTTTGAAGCTCTATAAATAGAGAAGAAACTGAAGGCCAAACACACCAACAGCAAGCTATTCCATTCTTCCTTCCTCACGCTGCTCTCTCTATTTTTCTCTCATGCTCTTTGTTTCTCAATTGCTCTCTTTTTATTATTTGGCAAATTATTTTGAGAGTGAGTTTGTGAGCAAAATTATTTTTAAGAGCTAAACTTGAATATTATTTCTTGAGAAAGAAAATTCATTTTGAGTGCTAAAATTTGCATATTATTTTCTAAGAGAGGAAAATAATTTTTGTGTGCTAAATTTGTATATTCTTTCTTAGAAAGGAAAATATTCTCAAGTGCTTTAATTTGTATATCCACTCTTTTGGAGAGTTATCTTTGTACACCTAAACACCAAAAATTCTAGAGGTTTGGGTTGGGGTTTCAACCTTGATATTATGAGATTGAGAGATTGGTGGGGTGCCCTTGTACTTGTGAGAATTGGGTTCTTGAGTGTAGGACACTAAGAAGCCGCGATTGCTCAAAGTTGTATCTCTAATCTCCAATAGTGGAAATCCTCTAAGTGGGTTGCTTAGAGGCGAGACGTATACCGGTGTGGTGGAACTCGTATATATCGGTTTGCAAATCTCTCTTCCCTAAACTTATTTAAATTTATGCACTTAACTTGCTTGCTCATTTTATTGTGTTCATAACTTGATTAATTAAATCCTTCATTATTGCTAATTAATTTGGTTATTAAAATTAAGTTCATATTCTATTAAGTTGTTAATTACTTAGAATAATTATTTTAAGTAATATTCTTGAACTATCCTTTAAATCTTTCTAAGTACCAAAAATAGTGTTGTGATTGATTTGTTACTTGAATATTACTTTATCTCTTAAGTGAACTTATTTGCCATATACTTAGTGCTTATCAATTTGCCTTGTGTATAAGTTGTTATCGTTTGTAATTAAATTTACTATCTTCATTAAGCATAATTATTAAAGAATCAATTTCAAAGTGCATTCCAAGTAAAATTTTTAATACTCAATTCACCCCCCCCCCCCCTCTTGAGTAATTGAGGCCACTTGGTTAACATAATATGAATAAACTTGTGTTAAAATTTGGTGACATTCGGAGGTCAAACAGACAAGTTAGGGTATACGGAAGTTGGTCGGTGGCCAAAATTCTACATAATTCTACAGTCTGTCTGTCTGGTAATCGATCCAATTACCAAAGAGCAAAACTTGAAAAACCTACACAAGTTGCACGTAGATAATCTATTACAGTAATCGATTACCAGTAACCGATTACACAAATTACGTAATTGATTACGCAACTGTCAATCACTAAGATTTGTTAAATTTAAAGGTCTGGTTTGCCCATAAGCATAAGGTAACCTATTAGAGCCCTATAGCTTCTAGTAGAACTATTTTAAGCCTATTACTAGTTTTATAGTTTTGTTTTCCGCAATTTAATTTTACTCAACTTCTGCTTAGCCATTTTAGGCTAATTTAAACACTGTTTTGGGGTATTTGAGAGACCAAATTAGGTTCGCAAAATCGAAAAAAAAATTACCTTCATGTTGTCATTATATAAGTGTTATACCCTACAGTCCTATGAACAACTTTAGGCAAATGTTATACCAAAAAACCATAATTTATCAATAGACCTTCTAATTACAATCACTAGGGACTACCACAAGGTTTCACAACCTTTTTAACAATGTGACATAGCATGCAACCACAATCAATCATAACAAACCAATTCTAGTTTTCCAAGCATGATTACCATTCCTATGCACTATCACTAATACATTCAACATCATTAGTCTAATTTATCTTTATTTATCATCATCAAGCATCACATTTATCAACTGCAACTTCATGCATCATTTTCATATGAACAACATTAATTGTATTTTAATAATCATCAACAACGTCATTATCATTATCAAATTCATCAACAATCCAATTCTTAATAATAATTAATAAAGGGATATTAAACCACATCAACCCATAACACCACTATCATTTATAATAATCAACACATTCAATTATTAATATCATTCATGATCATTATTCAACATATAATTGTATCCCTATCTAGGGATGTCAAAGCGGGTTAAGCCTGGTGAGCCGGCCCGCCAACCCATCTAAATGGGGCGGGACGAGTTGACCAAATTTATTCTGAAGTGGGTTCAAAATTGGCCCGTCCCGCCCCATATTTTTGCAGGTTTTTGGTGTGGCAGGGCGGCTTGACCTGACGGGTTATATAATATTTTATTTTATAAAATAATAATATAATATTAATAATATCTTATAAAAAATTTTAATTTTCTCATAGCATATTACTTTGATTAATGTTTGAGTTAGAATTATTAATATAAGTATATTCAAATTTTTTATGTTAGTTGTATACTACTTTGCTTTTTAAATTTAATTAACTTTTTCTTATTAAAAATAATAAGTTAATTGATTTTTATTAATTTTTATTAATTTTTATTTTTAAGTGGACCAACTATTAATCAACCTCCAATTAAAAACTTTTTTTTTTTGCAAATACTCATTTTCATTTTTAAAATTTTTCAAAGGTTGGCGGGCAAACCCGCCCCGCCTCACCTCGTCATCAAAACGGGGCGAGTCAGAAATTTAACCTGCCTCTAGTAAGGGGCCAAACCTGCCCCACTCCGTATTTTGGCGGGTTGATAGCGGGGCGGGACAGGTAACCAGCATTAACATCACTATCCCTATCCGTTCACAAATCACACATTTAAAATATAATGCTCCCCACCTACTTGGAATTGAAGATTCCAATATGAATTCATATTCTAGTCTCATTCAGAAATCCAACCTACAATGAAACACACACTGGCCACCACTGATTAATCAACCAATTCCTAAAATCATTCAATTTACTTAAATTTCAACTACCTATGGAACCTTAAACCTTGCTAGAATTACCAATGTAATGAAAGTGTAAAAGTTCAAAGGTTTCAACTTACTGAAAGTCGCTTACGGGATTTCGAAAGAAAATACCAATGGTCCGATGCAATCAACAAATTAGAATTAGTTCCAAAGCTACCTATAGTCATAAAAGTGGAAGAATTGAAGGTGGAAATCAAGAAATGGAACCAATTTGAAGAATGGGTTCTTGAAACCTCACCTTTGTCAAATGAGAAAATGGAGAAACAAGCTTGCCCTTGCTAGATTCACCTACATGTGTGGAGAAGGAAAATAGGATGGATTGAAGCTTTGATTTAATGGAGGAGATAAAAGAAATAATGAGAATGGTGAAGTCGTAGGTGGGAGAAGGAGAAGAAGGAAGTTTTTTTTTTCTTTTACCCTTTGTTACACACGTGAGAAAGAATGGAAATGAAAGATTGAAAGTTTAGTTTAAGGCATTAAGGGTAAAATCATTCATTTGTTTGTTCAGTTAATTTTTGAAACTAATCTGATAACTATAAGTTACCTAAAATTTAACCAAATTAAGTTCAAAAATCCACGTACCTCTTTTTAATTTAATTAACAATCCTAATTAATTATTCAATTAATAATTAGTTAAATAATAATTAAAAATTAGGATGTTACAAAATTAAATAATATTAAGTAATATATTTAACATATTAAGAAGTTATAAAATATATCATCTTATAAACATATACATTTAAATGTTCTATAATTAAAAATAAATTTAATTAGGATTAATACATTATCATTAGATAGGTTATATTTTAAAAATATGGAAAACTATAAAATTAGTTATTATAGTAAAATATAAAAATTAAAATTTTAGCTTACTTATTTTATGTATTTGTAATATAATTATTTTAGGCTCTTAATTTTATTAATTATATAACATATTTGCTATAATGATATTAATATTTTTTAAAATGAAAAGAAGAGGCAAAAGCCTCAAACAATAGCCAATCTAAAGATCCTTCACTTTTGCAACATGGTGAAAATCCACCAAAATTAATACAACAAGAAAATTTAGGCAAAACGAGAAAGATTATTATGCATCCTATTATTTTATAAATTTATCTAATATTCGTTTATGATAACACCATGAGGTTATAGGATATTATCTATTAACATTAATATTTTTATTTGTTATAATAGAATAATATTATAATAGCTTGAATAATATCACAATAATATACATTGTAGTATTGCGTGAATAATCATACTATTTTTTCATAGTCCAAGACTTTTACACTATTATTTAATTATAACTACTATTTTTAATTATTGTCTTGATTTAATAATTGTTATAAATTGAAAATACATTATTATTTGAACAGTTTCTCTCAATTTAAGTTTAAATTTTTTATAATAAATTAAAAGTTTATAATATAATCTACACAGTCATATAATTTTAAAAAATAATAAAAATTAAAATTATATATTTTACATTTTAACAAAATAATTTTTAAAGACTTCTAGGTGTTTTTATAAGAAGTCTTTCTTCACATCACCATCCTTCTCTTCTTCCTCTTTATCCTTTTTTTTTTTCCTTTTCAGCTTATATTCCTTTTAGGATAAGTAATTTCAAGACAAGAGTGATATGGTACATATCAATTGAAGCCAACGATTGTCCTCTGTTTTTGCGCCTTCTCGTGTTGTAAATTAAGGATGAAGCCAATGCTCACTAAATAGTGGTTGCAATAATAATAATACTAAAGAGTAGTTGAAGTTAAAAATATTTGTTACAATGTTCTATCATTAATAAAGCACATGATTGTATATTAGTAAGAGATATTAATATATTCATACAGTATTCTTTTTTTCTATATATTTCTCCATTATACTACATCACATCACACAACTTATATTTCTCGCTCTTTTCTTTCTTTTATTGTAAGCTGTATGGGTGTACAATTGCAATTTATAGTATTTATTCAAGAATTAAGTAAAACTTTTAAAAAGCGAAAACTTGAGCTGGTAAATATAATTTACCCGTTAATGATTAATGTGTAGCAGCAGTACAAACCTTAACTTTTTCTTAAATCTCGTTTCAAATTAAACTTCCACTTGCAGCTGGGATCCATTTTTTATTGATGCAATTGATTTACACAATATAATATTTAACCCATGTTTTTTTATCAACAAAAAGAAATAATATTAAGAAAAGGTATAAAGAGTACTCTAACTCATATACAAATAATAATTAATCATAAAGATACACATAATATATATCATTCAACATAACAAACCCATCTAGCCTAAACTTTAACTGAATCCAGGACCTCTATTGTACCAACTCAAACATATTTTCGATAGACACATTAGTTTTCTTAAAAATTACATCGTTCCTTGCAACTTAAATAGTATAAACAGTAACAAACCATAATATATACAGCCACCAGTCCGAGCTTACTCCTATTATCAAAACCATTACCCAAAGCACAATCAAAGTGTTCCTTTCCACTATCATGCAACACCGAGCAAAAACCCAACCAAGCAAAACATATTTGCTACAAGGAATACGATACTTTGCAAGAGAAGAACAAATGAGAACAACATTCCATGCATTCACCACAAAAAAAACACATAAAATAGATGAATCATCAAACTCAACCCCACATGTAGATAAATTATGTTTAGTTTGAATTCAATCAAGAAGAAGCCTTCGTCCGAAGCCTCCCACTTTAAGGGGCACAACAGTATTCTAGAAGAACCACACAAAAGATAAATCCCACAAGTCTAAATGATGAAGCAAAAGACTATAAGCAGACTTCACAGAAAAAAGACCTAACGAAGATCCCCAACCAAAACCAAGCATCTATAACAGCCACATGCAAACCAATAAGACTTTCAAGATCTTGAAGAAAAATGACAGCAACTCTCGTTCCCAAAAAAAAAACTCTCTACGACATTTGAGATCCTAGACCCACACATCGTCCACTCATTCACCCATGTCGGCTATAGATGCATGTTGTTGAGACAAAATTAAGAGCAGTCTGTGGTACTTGGATTTTAAAGTTGTTTCCCCTACCCTAACAATCACTCTAAAACCTTATTTTTGACCCATCACCAATCGTCTTCCTTAAATTAGACCTAAACCACCCACACTCATCAAAGATTCTTAAAACATTCCCCAGATCCCTCCACCATCTTGACCTTTCCCAAAAACCTCTAAATCCCTGACCGAACACGATTCCCATATTTTGATTCTAATACTCCACTCCACAAAATCTCATGATCTTTCAACAACCAATCCATACCCACTTTCCTAACAGAGCACAATTAAACTTTTCCAAATCCCTCACACCCAAGCCATCAACCTCCTTACTTTGACATATTTGTTCCCATTTAACCTAACATAACGTTGGTTCCAAAGGGACAACTTTTTCTAAAATTTCAAAACAACGGGATCCCAAGTACTCATTCTCCCTAAATTCAATGAATACCAAGATACAGAAAAGGCAATCTCATAATTTTAGTATTCAACAAATCTGCATACCTAGCCACTTCCTTCTCATTACTTAAAACAACTCCTAATTTACTCTTAAAAAAATTAACCTTCAACCCAAAAACCAATTCAAAACATTCCTCAATGACATTTTACCAAAAAATAAAGTATCATCAGCAACCTATAGATGAGAAATACACATTGGATCCACCCCAAAGGAACACCTTTAAACAAATTCTTCTTCACTGTCTCCCTCATTAACTCACTAATCCCTCAGCAATAATAAGAAATAAGAAAGAGGACATAGGATCACTATGTCATATACCCCACCTCATAGGAAACTTTGTAGTTGGACCCCCATTCACAAGGACAGACAAACACATAATAAGACATGAAGCAGCTTCTGATCCACCTTACCCACCTATCAGTAAAACCTAATTATCTCATCATATAAAATAAGAAATCCAAAAAGATTGAATCATATGCCTTCTCAAAATTCACTTTAAAAATTAAACATGATTTCTATCTCCTTTTCACATCATCAATTAACTTATTTGCAACAACCATGCCATCTAGCACATTTCTCCCACCCACAAAAGCTGCCTAATTCTAGCTAACTATCCCACCAACAACACCCCTTAACCGTCTAGCCAACATCTTAGCAATAATTTTATAAACATATCCCACCAAAGATATAGGCCTATAATCACCTAACCCCGTTTGAGCTGCACCTTTTAGGATTAATGCTAAGAAAGATGAATTTGTACCCATTGACAAGACCCCTTTGTCATAAAATTCCTCTATCATTTTACACACATCTGATTTCAACATGCTCTAAAAGGACTTAATAAAGTTAATATTAAATGCATCAAGCCCAGGTCTTTTTGACCCATCACACTCTCAAACAGCTGATTGAATCTCCTCCTCTGTAAACTTCTCATTAATTTTAATATGAACCCCCTCCCCTAACACTGAAAAATCAACACCATCCAATATAGGTGTATTCTAATTATCACTTGTGAACTTCTTCTCAAAGTAAGATTTAACACCAACCTTAACCCTTGTAAGCTCCCCACTTACTTTCCCATCTAACCATAAACCATGAATTGCACTTCTACACTGCCTCTTATTGTTAACCATATGAAATTATTTAGAACCAGAATCACTATCTTGTACCTATCATACTCTAGATATTTGTAGCAAAATTAAATCCTATAATCTAGCAATCTTTCACCATTTGCCACAAGATATTTTTAGCTTAAGCGAGGTCATTCTAGATTGAGCAAGAATCTGTTAGCTTAAGCAAGATTATTCTACCTTAAGCGAGAATCTTTTAGCTTAAGCGAGATTATTCTCACTTGAGCGAGAATTCTCCGGTAGCCTTACTCTGAATTTACCTCAAGTGAGATCATTATAGCTCGAGCGAGGATCTTTTAGCTCAAGCGAGATTATTCTCACTTGAGCGAGAATTCTCTAGTTACTAACCTCCATTTTACTCTGAATTTCACCCAGGAATTTAGCCCCCGTGTCAACTTCCATGCACCCTATCTTACTCATTTGACCTTTAAATGCTACTAAACCTTAACACAAGCTAATTCACACTAATTATGACCTACTAGTCCTATACGCACCTAAAAATTTCCAAAAACAAGGGAGATGTGCTGAAAAATATATTTTGACCCTTTTAGGCCATTTACACCAACCTAACCTAGCAATTTCTGATCCAATTTGGTCTAAACTAATTTTAACATAATTCAAATACATTATAGAAGCTATCTAGCCTCTGTGGGGATTCCACAACCTTACAGATCTCATTTTGGCTTGTGCAATTCCTTATTTAATGCATAATTCCCATAATTCCATAAACTAAATCATTCAACTGTAATGTTACACTACGTTTATCATCATATACTTATCAATTATAACATTTTAGGCTCAATGCCATTTAGCAAGACATTCCCATAATACAAATTTGATAACATATCATCATATGATGCAATTTCAAGGCTATAAGCCATTTCCATGAACCTGCCCATAACACATATTCAACAATAACATCATTATACCATCAATTCCTAGGCATATTAACTAATCCATCATCATATCTTATATATATATATAGGTATCAAAACAAATTCTAAACCTTCAGTGAGGTTATCAGTTACCTAATCTACTATACAATTATATATCAAGTATCAAAAGGAAGCCGACCAAGGCTATACATATCAAAAGCTATACAAGTATGTACATATGGACGCCAATTCTTCCCAAGGATTATCATGACATTCATAACGGATTTTCATCACTCTTCTCCTCGATCTAAATTCACTGTGATATAAAAATTGATGCAGGGGTGAGCATATATATGTTAAATGACAAATACAGAACCAGATTTATCATGATCCATTTCATTTTGTCAATCCAGTTCAACACATTATACCATATAATTCATTATTCAACATATTCATCATAATATCATCTTTTGCCATTTAACATAACCTATATATATAAATAATCATATCATCACAAGTACTATCAGCACAATTTCAATCATAATCAATAGTTGTCCTACAACTTCTCAATATCACAATGGCTGCCTCGCAACACTAATGCACATGGATACGGATCCAACTCTAATGATGAGATTAATAATGTAGTATATAAAAATTTTCTCATCTTATTCAATTGTTTTACAGGTACCCAACCACTCACCTATATTGTAACATTAGTCACTCTTAGTGATTAACAACAATGTTGCAGGCCGGCCTTGAGTCCCACTTAAAAGCATCCATGGAGTTCGAAGAAACCACCACAAGGTCTGTGCTTATTCAAAGGTTGCGCTCCCATCTAGGCTAACATCACAAGCCCCCTGTAGCCTTGTATGCGTCCTTATGCAAATGTTATGCACAATTATTCATTATAATCAATTCACATCATTATTTAAGCTATCCCAAGCTTACTTAATGCAATCCTATGCATTATTCCAATATAATCATCAATCAAACATGATCATAATAAATTGCAATCCAATGCAATAACATCATAAACATCAATTATCAAACATCGGATATGTTCATCTATTTCAACCTCATGCAATATTCAATATCCATTATATGAATGGAATCACAATCAATTCTATCCACACATCCAAATCATATCAAATGCCTATTAATCGTTCTAAAGATATACTCTAACACATTCACGTTATCAACATTAACATTAACTTCATAACAAATAAAAATTAATTTCATCATCAACAATTACTAATATATCCTCTATCCGTTCATAACTCATACATTTAAAATATACAATACTCTCCTTATCTGGAATCCTAGATTTTGCTACTCGAAACACTTTCTGATCGCTATTTGAATCCAAACTTATATAAAAAATATATCAATAATTCTCTGATTAACCAACCGTCAACCAAATTCAACCAATTCACTAAAATTATATGAATTCAGGAACCTAAAACATCATAAATACACACATTTAGAAAAATGACGAAGCTTTAAAAGTATCTGACTTACCGAACAGTCGCCAACGGGTTCCGAAAGCTAGATTACAAGGTTCCGACGCTGCCCACTCTCAAGGTTTTGAAATGATCCCTAGCCATGAAATAAAAGGATTAAAACTTAAATTCATGAAATGGGAAATAGGTCCTTGCATTTACCTTTCCAAATGGATAAATTAATGAAACCTAAGGTCCACAAAGCTGCCCATAACCTAATAATGGTTTTGAAGCTCACTAGAAACATGAAAATTAAAGGATTTAAAGGTTGGGATTCAAGAAGCAACCTAAAATTAAGAGCATGCTCATGGAACCTTACCTTAGCAATTAAAGACATTGAAAACTCCCTTGACCTCAATGGTGACCCGTAAGGACAAGAAAGGAAGTGGAGCTTAGATTCCAACTTTTCCTTAATGGAAATTTGATAGAAAATGATGAAAATGGAAGGGTGGTGCCGTGGGTGGAGAAGACATGAAGAAAATGCTCTTGTTTCTTTATTTGCATGCACGAGAGGGAGAAACAAAATTTAAGGTAAAGAAAGTGAAATTAGATGTAAGGTATTAAGGGCGATAGGGTAATTTTATGTCCTTCAGTTAATTTTTGAAATCAATCTGAGTAACCTCAAGTTACCCAAAACTTACCCAGATAAATTCCAAAACTTAACATACTCCTCTAAGATTAATTTAACATTCCCAATTAATTATTTGATTAATAAAAATTAACTAATAATTAAAATTAAAATGTTACAATCATGCCCTCTTCACTCAATACACCATTTTCCTCATGTAAATCCAAATCCTGAATTTTGCCCTCTACCTCCATCAGCCTTACTCTTAACACACCAAAACTTTTCTGATTCCTTTCTTTTAATAACACCTTTAATTTTTAAAATTTTTCTTTCAACGTAAAGGCTCTCCACCCCCTCAACATTCATATTATTCCAGGCCTCCTCCACAAAAACTTTGAAACTAAATTGCTGCAACCAACAGTCTAGAACTCTAAATAGTCTAGGCCCCCAATCTACATTCACCATCTTTAATAACATAAGACAATGATCAGATAAAGTTCTATTCAGAGCTAATTGCGTACACTTTAGAAATGACTGCAACCACTAGTGATACCAAAGAAATCTATCCAATCGACTTCTGGCTGACCCATTAGGCCTATACCACGTAAAACATCGACCTTATAGAGGAAGGTCTACCAACTCCATTGTAAGAATAATATCATTAAACAATCTCATCTCTGTACCGGGCGATTCAATAACTTCAATAACCCTTTTTCTCTCCTCACAACTCCTAACAACATTAAAATCACCAAAAACTCACCATTCATAGCACTCCTTATACATATTTTTCACCATCAAGAGCTCTTCCCACAACCTTCTCTTCTCCACCAAAAGACACGAAGACTAAATATTTATAAAGGCATAAGGTTGTTGACCTTTCTCTCTGATACCCCATCACTCCCAAAATCTAGAACCTTCAAACACTTGAAATTTTTTAAATTTCGACTTGTCCCACACACATAACCCCATGTAGAACCTATCGCTGGGGAAGCACACCACTCAAACTCAGTACCACGCCATAACGATTCCACGAACTCTTCATCCATATAACTCAATTTTGTCTCCTGAACCCCAACAACATCAACATCTATCTTACATAGCAACTCCTTGACCATTTTTAACTTGCCACCGAAGTCTATTTAAATTGTGAAAACACTTCTTGTTTTTATTTTTTTCAATATAATTTTTTAAATAAGAAATATGATGATAGTTTTATAATTAAAATTGAAAACAAAATAAAAAAAGAGAAACATTTTCACAATCCAAACAAAGCCTAAAATTCTTTATTTTATTTTAGATTTGCCTATCTAACATTACGTGGTCATAGTTTACAAGATAAGATATATTAACATGTACAACGAGATAAAAGATTATAAATAGAATTATTTTATTGAAATTTATGTAGGGATTGTTTAGAAATTAGTGTAGTGAATATTAATGATGTTTTTGAATGAAAACTTGTTTTTTTTACTTTTAACATGTACAATTTTACACACATTAGATAAACCCTTTAAATATAAATAAAAAATGATTACTTTTACTGATATTAAAAGTAATGGTTGAAATAAAAATAATTATTTATATTAATGTTATCCCGTATTTAACATAATATCTTAAAACTTTATTTAAAGAGAATGAATTTTATAACAATTACATTTAAATTAACTACAATTTTTTGTTACAAATTTTAAGGAAAAAATTGGGCTCACCCACAATCTAAATACAAAACACCTAACTCGTGATTTACTAAGTCTATTCATATGGAGATTGGAACATGACGAACAAACCCCTTTATGACATCATAAATAAAATTTTAATAGTTTCATTTAACTATAATGAAGTCTTCTCTACTGGTTACTACTAACATATGGATCGAACTAGGGATGAGCAAGTACTGGATTGGATTGGATTTCACGCAAAAAACAATCCGATCCGATCAAATTTCATTGGATTGGATTGGATTGGATTTGTGTAAATTTTTTTTGAAATCCAATCCGATCCGATCCGATCTAAATTGGTTTGGATTGGATTGGATAATTGGATATCCGATTAAAGAAAATTTATTATATTTTCTATGAAACCACAATATAAAAAAACTTCTAACATCTTAAAGTTCATGTCAAACATCACAATATAGTACTTACTAGTGTTTAATAACACACATAATCAATAAAAATATAAATCAAATCCATTTTAGCAATGCATTTAAATTTAAAATAAAATGAGAACAGTAGTTATGCCATATTTTTTTATTAACGTGGGTGTGGATTAAGTATTTCTATTTTTTAACCTTGGATTGGGTATTCCCTTATTTGCTCTAAAGGGAAAAACATGAGTATGTGAGAAAAAATATTAATATTAATATATATATAATAAATAATATAAAAATAGGTTGGGTACTCATCGAGTACTCGGATTTTTAAATGTCAAATCCGATATCCGATCCGATTATAATTGGATCTTGGTTGGATTGGATTGGATTTGATCTGATGACCAAAAAAATCCAATCCAATTTAATTGGATTGGATTGGATAATCGGATTAAACGGGTAAATCCGACCCGCTGCTCAGCCCTAGATCGAACCAACTCCATTTTGTGAGTATTAATAATCCCCTCGCTGGAACTCATAAACATATATAAAGTGGGTAAGCTAACCTTTCAATTAGTACTGACGGTTGACATTGTAATAAATTAGAAAAGTTAATGTAACTTTTTATGTATTATTGTCTTAACAATCGTTAATCATTTCATTAATAATTATTAGCACCAACTAAATGTCTCCCTTGATTAGGAGATACGAATCATTTTATTTTCCTTCTTTTCTGGGTCGAACGGAAACATATCATATCATATCATAGATCATGAACTTATATATAGGCACAATACATGGAAGACAACCTACGGCAAGTGAGTAGAGAACATCAACATCATGTGGCCATTCAGCAGAAAAGGAGCTTCTGGGTTTTCATCATTTTCCACTGCTGAGCAAGTTACTCATCAAATCGATGCCACTGGTCTCACTGCTATTGTTACAGGTTACTTCTCTTCTCTTTTTAATTATTAACTTCATTAATTATCTCTCTTTTTTCTCTTCTTTCAATGGATTTAACAAACTCATCTTTCCTTCATTTCATTTTCATTTTCGCATGCTTCTATGTGTATCCTCCTTGCGTCTAGAAAAAGATCACTTTCGGTATTTCCTATTTAGCTTTAGATTTGTTTTTATGCTTGATTTTTTTTTTTTTTTAAAATCTCAGCTGTTAACATATTGATGGGAGAGAAGGGGAAAATATGAGAAATTTAAGATCATTCCTTTGAGTATGACTCTGACCAGCATATATATGTTTAACGTCTCGTGTATTTTCTTTTAAAAAAAAAAATAGTTCTTATTCAAATGTTAAACTCAATTACAACAAAGTTGCAAAGTTTGTAGATGAAATAAAGAGATATAAGATTGATTTAATAATAAATAAAGAAATATAAGATTCACTCTGTTTGACCAAAAAAGTAACATACTAATCACTAACATTTGCTAAGAGAACTGGCGAGAGGTTATTGTGGACACTTAATTAAAGAAAATCATTATTTATATATATTTACACTAGTTTTCTGGATCATGAATGTGATATTAAATAAATTTAGAATTGTCGAGAGCTTTACAAATATGATCTATATGTTTGAATTTTGTCTAACGGTAAATTTTAAGAAAAAGTCATCTAATAAAAAATTATTAACCCGTGGTTAAAAATTACACAGATCAATGTAACTTTATTTTAGAAAAAATGAATTTAAACTAATTAACCTAATCCAGAATCAAATTCTTGATTATGGTTTTTAATTTTAGTAAAAAAATGAGACGATATTGGATTTTTTTTGTGTTCAATTAATGAAAAAACGACATAAAACCCCATTCAAATTATTCAAACCCCACCAATATTGGGTTAGTTTTTTTTATCATTTTTCATTCTTAGAAATTAATTTATCTGGAATATTTTTACGCACTATTTTATTTTATATATGTATAAAAATAGGCTGATAAAGTTGAATAGTAAACATCCTAATTAAGACAGAGTAACGAAGTAGCTAACGAAGAAGGGTATGTCAATTGTCAAAATAAACAAGGAAGAAATTTTTAAAAAACGACGAGATATATAAAACACACAATTTTGAAATTTTAGAAATTATATACGTGAGTTTGGGTCTGAGACAGAAAGATTGCGATTGAGAAGTTTCTTATTCTATTAGTTGGGAGAAGATAACATTACTTAGACTCATATTAATTAATGTATGGATTTTCTACCTACTGCCATCAAGTTAATTTTTTACGTTATTGCCAACAAAGTTCTAGTTTCTACCTAAAAGCCTTATAAAAATAGAATTATCTAATAATTAATATTGATGATATATTTTATTAAAATTTATTTAAACTTCTTTTACATTAAAAATAACTTTTGTCAAACTTCTATGGTAAAATTTCAATGGGTATCAAACAAATCCTAATAATTGTTTGCGTAAAAAAATGAGTTTGAATTTCACAAATGTTATAATCTTTGTTGATAGATATTATGTAAATATATTCGTAAAAATAATTTCATCTAGCTTATGAGATATAAGGGTAACCCGGCTAATTTAAACTTTTTGTTAGTAAAAAAAGATAATTTACGTTATTATATACTTGGTCATGCTTTTGGATTTTTTTTGTTTAATTTCAATTTCATCTTTTATACCTTTTTCTTTTAAATTAAGCCTTGGCTTAAACTAAAAGAATAATAGACTTGGTTAAATTAAAACGTCATCAACAAAGACCAATTTTTGACACTAGGCTGAGAAATCAAATTAAAGTGAATGTGAAATTAAATTTAAGATGCATTTAGTTCACAACAACAACAAGAATTACCAAAAACCTTAGAGAATTATTCTAGGACATTAGGTTTATTTTCTTAATTGTATCACTTCACTTACAAACGTGTTTACAAGCTGTATTGATACAAAGGTTAGGGCTGGGACAATCAGGCCCGGACCCACAAGACTATATCTAACATAAGATTAATCATGAAATTAATTGTCTGTTGATGATGGAGAGACTACGGGGTCTTGTGGACCCTTCTCCGATCCTAGGGGGAACAAAAGCCTCTTAGCCATAAGCTTTGGGCGTGAGGCCGAGTGAAGTGGCTGAGCACAAGTCTGAGTAATCTTCTCAAATGGAGTCAATGGAGTCCCCTGCCAGCAATCGGTTGGCTCTAGTTGGTTCCAAGTGGGCGGTTTCAGGTATACGATTCTAAGTGAACGATGCCGAGTACTTCTGTCTTCCAGGTGAGGGAGAATCCAAACCTGGGTCTTCTATGCACACGTGCATTTTTGGCCACGTGGTGAGGATGTGGCAAAGGGTTGATAACCATTACTTTTATTAGGATGTTTGCACGTGCCTGTAATGATTGGCGTTGTTTCTATATCTCTAGGCCATTAAAGGTGTTCTTTTTCAGGATATGGGGCGTCGTTTCATTTAAAGAGGTTGCCCAAACCATCGTGCTCGTTGACATCATGCCCTTTTGGATCCTATTCGTTGGAATTGGGGTCGCGTCGATTTACCTAAGGAGGTTGTCTGAACCATTGTGCCCGTTAGCTTCAGGCCCCATTGAATCCCATCCGTCGGATCTGGAGCAGCGAAAAGTCGCCTACCTGTCTATAAATTTGACCCTTTTCCCTATTTCTCAATCTTTAGGCTTCCCTTTCATTTTGTCTGTGTCTCCTTGCTTTCTTAGAAGTTCTCATTGCTGGGATTTTCTATCTCGAAGCTTTCTTCCTCATCTCTTCCTTGCATTTCTTGCTTTACCCATCAAGTTAGTGTTCCCTGTTTCTTACTACCCTTACTCTTAGAGTGTTATGGCGTCATCTGTGAGGGGTGTCTATGACTGGGTGAAAGATGAGGTTTTAGTCATCTCCTCCTCCTCCTTTAAGAGTGAGGAATCTGTAGCCAAGTTGTAGGAGGGGGTACGTTCAACCATTCTTCTTTTGCTCGCAATGTGGAATGCGTTTGTTGCTCCTCCACTGACCGGGTCTGACACGAGCGCATGGATCCGAGTGAACTGGATTTTACTTTTGTCTACGACACCATCTTCTCTCGACTTCACTTGTCCTTTCCCTTTTCCGATTTCAAAGTTGGGGTCTTGAGTGCCTTAAACATTTCCCCAACTCAGTTACATCCGAATGGGTGGGCCTTTGTGAAGGCCTTTGAAGTGTTGTGTGAGCACTTTGGCCGACTTCCTTCTGTACCTCTCATTTTTTACTTTTTTAATGCTAAGATCTCGAAGGTGGGGATACACGTAGGTTGGGTTTCCCTGAACGGTGTGGCCAGACGTAATTTGATTCGGACCTTCAATTAATCCTACAAGAACTTTAAAATGGGGTTTTTCAAAGTCCGAGTCGAGTTGGATCTACCTGGGGAAGACTTCTTGCATTTTCCTAATACCCGACCGTGCTTTCCCCTTTACTGGACTTGTACGCCTGTCTAGTTCCGTGTATCTTGGTAGGATCTGACCCTGTCTAAGAGGTCAGATGCCAAGTTCTTCCTTAAGGACATAGGCATATATTTTAGTTCTCAAGCGTTGATAGCCTTGTCTCCTTACCCGAGTGCCTGGAAGCTTGGATAGGTGAGCGTAGTTTCTATTTTATTGCTTCTTACTCAGATTTTCTGACTCCATTTTTCCATTGATTCTTTTTGTTTATACAGCTGATATGGCTCCCCACAAATTTTTGATCAAGGATCTAAAGAAACGCTACCCAGGAAATAAGCCCCGGATTGTTGGAAAGAAGGGTGGTGCGAAGAAGGGGGAAAGTTCAGTTATCCCTGCGGGCGACTCCCAGGCCACCGTAGGGACTGTAATAGTAGCCGAGCGATCACTATGGCTCCCGCCACTTCACAGTTAGAGAAGGAAGTGGTCGAACATCTAAAAGACATCAGGGTGAGCTTAATATGGAGGACGCAGCTCATGGACCGAAGGGGTTGGTAACTCTAAGAGCTGCTCACCCCGAGTCTCCTACCCATATTGAGGCTCATGTGGAAGGCAGCCCCAATACCATTTGTGTCTGATAGCCCTGATCGGGAAGTTGAGCCTCTGTTGACTCAGGGTTGGGCTTCCTAGGAGATATCTGATATAGTTTCTGCTGAGAAGATTGTTGGCTTCTTGCTAGCTTTTTGTCAATGGGTCTTTATATGGCAACAACAACCCTGCTCATTCGCTATGGGACATCCGTTTTCTGATTCCTGGTTTTGTCTGTAAGATAATGGTTTTTAAGGAAGATGAGAAGAAGTTCGAAGGATCGAACGCGGTGGCTATCTATCGAGCCATAGAGATGTTCAATCTTCGGGGACTTTGATGACTCAGTTCTTGGAGAGGCGTTTCTCTGAGAAGGAGAAGGAGCTGGTCGCGCTAAGGAAAAAGAAAGCGGCCTTGCAAAATGAGAAAGACTCCCTAAAGGCTGCTAGCAAGCTAACGTCACTAAAGCTTGGGGATGCCATCAAGGTTGTAAGGAAGCTGATGGATGACCTGAAACTGGTTGAAGTCGACTTGGTGGAGGCTCGGTCCGGATAAGAGCTGGCGGAGTTGAAGCAGGCTACTATTAAGGTTAGGTGCGCCAACCTTGGGAGGCGTCTGAGCTCGGTGGAAGAGTCGTACGGTCTGGTATGTACGGCAAAGGAGCTGGAAGAAAAGCTTAAAAGGGTGGTTGGTGAGCTTAAGAAGCGCAAAGAGGAGGAGGCGGCCCATATACTATCTTTAGAGACACAGTTATCTGAGAAATATGTGGCTACCTTCGACCTATGCCAGCAGTAGATTCAGGTTTTGAATTCGACTATGAACCTCAACTTAGAAGGAATCGGTCCCTTTCGAGTTATAGTGAATGGTGAGATTGTCGACCTTTTCGATTCCGAGGAGGAGGTGACCACCGAGGATGCTCCTAGGTCTGAGGCTGTCGTGGAGCCGCTCGTCGGTGAGGAGTCAGGCCATGTTATCGTGCCTCTCTAGTCTGCATCGCCGAATGTTGAGGCTAAAACTTCCCAAGGTAAGGCTAGAGGTGAGGAGACTCCCCAGGGCGAGACTTTTACTGTTGATGCAAACATTATCCCTTAATGCAATGAATGCCTTTGCTTTTTTCTGAAAGGCCTGTTGTGTATGGGAACGATAATTTAATGAATTTAGTTCTACGTGATTATTGAACATACTCAGATTTTTGTACTTAAATGCATTTTAAGTTTCTTGGATCATATTTCTGAGTGATCATTCACACTCATATTTTTCATACTTAAATGCATTTTAAGTTTCTTGGATCGTATTTTAGAGTGATCGTTCATACTCGGATTTTTCGTACTTAAACGCATTTTAAGTTTCTTGGATCGTACTCCGAGAGATCGTTTACACTCGGATTTTACGTACTTAAACGTATATTTAAGTTTCTTGGATCGTATTTCTGAGTGATCGTTTACACTCGGACTTTTCATACTTAAACGCATTTTAAGTTTGTTGAATTTTTAAGTGATCATTCACACTCAGATTTTTCGTAGTTAAACGCATTTTAAGTTTCTTGGATCGTATTCTCGAGTGATCGTTCACACTCAGATTTTTTATACTTAAACGCATTTTAAGTTTCAAGAATTGAATTGTAGAGGGATCGTACATCGCTCAGATTTTTTGTATCCGACCAGTGTTGGTTTTCTGAATGAATATTGACAACTTCTTATTAAAAACGGGGGCCTCGTTAAAACCTCCTAAGAGAAAAAACCCTTTAGGAAAACCTCCTGGGTAGGAAAAAGAGTGACCTTCTTTTGAGTACATCATTAGCTGTAATAAAATTTCAAGTGAGTGGCATTCCACATCCTTGGAATTTCCTTCCTTGACAGTTCTTCTAGTCAGTACGCGTCTTTCCCGATAGCTTCTTTTACTCAGTACGGGCCATCCTAGTTGGCTGTGAATTTACCTTCGTCTCGTGGTCTCTGATTGTTATCTGCAATGCGTAGCACCAGGTCCCCTCTTTGGAATGGTCGGGGCCGGAGCAAAGAGTTCCATCACTGGGCGGACTTTTGCTTGGAAACCTGGATTTTGACGTATGCCATGTCACATTCTTCTAGGCTATGGTCTAGGTTTTCATGTCTTCCCTCATTGTTTGTTTCCTCATCGTAAGCGAAGCGTCGGAGGGAGGGTTCCCCCAATTCAACTGGAATCATGGCGTCGGCTCCGTAGGTGAGTCGGAACAAGGTCTTGTGGGTCGATGAATGCAGAGTCATATGATATGCCCATAAAGCACCTGGTAACTCTTCTTTATATCTTCCTTTGGCTTGTTCGAGCCATTTCTTGAGTTCTTAGAGGATCACCTTGTTAGCTGCCTTAGCCAGGCCATTGGTCTACAGGTGTTCCATGGAGGAGAACTTTTGTTTGATGCCCAAGTTCTCACAGAACTGAACAAAGCCTTTATCGGCGAACTGTCGGCCGTTATCTTAAATGATCATGTGGGGGAGTCTGTGTCGGCAAACTATGTGCTTACAAGTAAAGGTTTGGACTTTAGTTTCAATGATGGTTGATAGTGGCTCTGCTTCGATCCATTTTGTAAAAAGGTCGATGCTACGAGGAGAAATTTTACTTGGCCTTTTCCAAGGGGAATGGCCTAGAAAATCTTTGGCTAAAAAATATTTTTCCAAAATTGAACCAAATAAAATATTTTCTCACATGCAAAGTGATTTTTTCCCTTTATTTGGTGATGGAAACCCAAGGAGGTTTCCATACCCTTGTATGCATGAAAATCCAACAAAATCAAGGAGAACTCCCGCTTAACTAGGTGTTTCGATGATGGAAACATGGAGGAGATGCTAGACTTTCTTGCTTCACTTCTCCTTGCTCCAAAATTCTCTAAGGTGTATCCTTGAGTTTCTAAAAAATAGGGCTCAGTGTTGGTGGTTTTGGTGGAGAAAAAGAGAGCTTTTTGGAGGGTTAGTAGTCATGGGTTCAAGAGAGAAAATAGTGGTGATTTTGGGTTTGTTTCTCTTCAAGACTTGCATGCAAGACAAGATTAAGCTCATGCATGTAAGTGTGGTGGAAGATAGAGTGGAAAAGAAAAGGGAAATGGAGAAGAGATGGTGGTGGGGTTCACAGTCAAGAGAGGAAAAGGCTTGGTTTTGCTTTGGTTTTAAGCTTGCATACATGGTTTTAAGAGAGGGAAGACATGAGAATGGAAGAGGAAAGTGTGGGGGAGGCCACGACTAAGGGGGGATAAGAAATGTGGAGGAGAATGATGGTGATGCTTCTCAGCCAAGAGAAAGAAAAAATAGAGACATGGTTCCTTAGAGTTTAGGCTTGCATGCATGACCCTTTGGAGTTCTAAGCTGAACATGCAAAGGGAGAGAGGGAGAGAGAGAGAGAGAGAGAGAGAGAGAGAGAGGCGTGAGGATGGTGGTGAAGAGAAAATGTGATAGAGGAAAAGGAAGAAGGTGGTTCGGCCAAGGTAAGAAAATGAAGGAAAAAATGAAAGAAAATAATGACTTTATGTTTTCTTAACTTAGTATCAAGAAGAGAAATGAAGTAGAAGGTGGAAAAATGGTGGTTGAAGTAATGGAAGGTGGTGAAGAGAAATGACACAATGCGAGATGAAGCGATGCGGTGTATGCGAATGATACAGGACCAATTAAACAACATGCAATTTACTAAAATTTTATGTAAAGTGATGATGATTTGATGAGTCAATAACCATGGTTATCTAGGGAAAGGAAAAGATGTTTCCGGTTCGATTTAAGCGAAAAGGGTAGCAAGGTTTCAAACACTAGAGCTTAAGGTTTTTCCGATAATGAATCGTCAAAAAATTGAATAGATTTTGGATAATTAATTAAGCAACAAACTTAATTAATTTATTTAGTCTCATAAAAATAATTAAGCTCGAAATGGTTCAAGGTTCTCGACACTTAGTCCCTCAAGACACAAGGCATTGGCTCGATACGGGAGCAATCGGGTGTCCGGTTTGCGATTTCGGCAAAAACTCTTTTTGTTTAACCACTTAGTGGTATTTTCATAATTATTTCCTTATTCTAGTCAAAATAACTTATCCACTGGATTACCATCAATCTCCAAGAGTCTCACTGCTAATCATGCACAATTAGGGTGTAGAATCAGTCGAAGCCTAATTTCCACAAAAAATCACACAACATATATTTGACCCTACAGGTCCAATGCCTTAGGGGTTTGCTCTAAAAAAACCAGGAGGGTTCATCAATCTCTTTCTCAACTCATATCTATTTTCTCTCTTATTTTTCCTAGAATTTTGTTGAGGCAAACTACATGTCATGACAAGCATTATTCACATTTGTATGTAGGCATTTCATTTGATAAGAATTCTAAATCATTTTTAATGTTTCAAGCAGTTATTCCCCTTAATTATTACCAAAGGTAGAAGACTAAATTTTCAAATATGTTTAAGCTTGTCAAGCGAAACTAACTTGGTTAATTAAACAAAGTGTGAATTATTACAAGACTCTTGATACAAGTTTATTTTCTAATAATAAAAAAACACGCTTAAGGTTCTTCATTCAACTGATAAATATGCGTGCATGCACCATGGTGATCACTCAATATATCTTGAATTTAAAGGGACTGGTTGTGATTAAAGTAGTTGAAATTTTTTAAATTAAACTTAATGTAACCCAACTCAAATACATTTATTCAATTTGAATTTCGCTTTTCATCAAACCTAATCCATCATCACTCGTGTCTTTAATTAACTGAATTTACATTTTTTTTAAAAATTGCAAAGGTAATATATTGTAGATTTTTGAATAAAAATATAATTTAAACTATGCTAAAAATATCAAATATTTTTACGTTAATGACAGGGGCATCTAGTGGGATTGGTGCTGAGACTGCTCGTGTCCTTGCTTTGCGTGGTGTCCATGTGATTATTGCAGACATAAATATGATTAAGGCAAAAGATGTGAAAGAAGCAATACTCAAAGAGATTCCTGCAGCTAAAGTTGATATCATGGAGTTAGATCTTAGCTCAATGGCTTCTGTTCGAAATTTTGCATCAGACTTCACTTCAACTGGTCTTCCATTGAACATTCTCATGTAAGAAAATATGTTTAATTAATACTCTATTCGTTCTAAAATTATTATTATTTCACTTCTAAAATTATTTTTTTTTAATTCAAAGAAACAATGCAGGGATCTGTGCAGCCCCTTTCGTGCTATCCAAGGACAACATTGAACTACAATTTGCCACAAATTATATAGGTATGTAGAAACTATTTAATTAATTTCCCTAACATAAAATTGCGGACGGTTTTTTTTTTTTTGAAAGACGGTTCTTTCAAACACATATGTAAGTGAAAATATTTTATGAGATATTATGATTAATAGTATATTGGGCATATAGATTAGGGTTTATGAGTTAGTTTGTTTAACCTACCCTTACATGGATTAGGATAGAAAAAAGGACCATTTAAATTATGGGTTCATGTTAGTATGTTTAACTTATGAGTTAAACAGGCCTAACTTACAGGCTCGCAAATCAGTCTAGATTTCAATTTATTATTTTATTTCATACAAACTCTATTTTTTTTCTTATTATTTTATTTTCACACTTTCTCTTTTTTAAAGAAGAAACTCAGTATTATATAATTGTTTCTTACATTAAAAAAAGTTGATATTTAGATTTTATTGGTTACTAATTTGTTGAAATTAGTTTTCAAGGTTCCTAATTTTGGATGACTAAATGTTTTACATTATATATGATTTGAGTTTCATGAAAAAAAAATCTATTTTTGGTCAAAGCATAATAATTTCAAAACAAAAAAGCAAATAAAAAATATATGGGCTAGCCCACAGGCTTATGATTCTCACACGATCCTAAAAAATCGGGCTATTAAAAATACGGGCTAACACGGGTTGGTCCATTGTAGGACGAGAGTGCGGACGGGACGACTCTCGTATACCCAACCCTTGTTAATAAAGTTTTCCTTTAAGGCCAATAATATACCTACAAAAACATAGTACATGGAATTTGAAATTTGAAGGCCCAAATAAATTCAGGCTTTTTTAACCTAAAAAGAGTATACTTATAAAAGCTAATACACAGACTTTGAAAATGTCCAAATAAATTTATACTTTTATAACCTAATAACCCAGAAAAAATAGGTTGGCATGTGTGATCTATTAGCTTGCAAAAATTATACATACATATATTGTTGAGATGATGTCATATAGACCATGTATGGAGGGAAAATAACACACGAGCTATCTTTATTCTCAACTTTCACTTGGTCACACAAAGAGAGAGAGAGATTGGTGAAATGATGTCATATAGACTATACACATGAGTGATGTATAGAGGAAAAGTAATACACAAGCTATGTTTATTCTGATGATAGGAGATCTACATCTGGTTATGAATTCTATTAGCTTCTAACAGATTCTGTTACAATAAAAAAGTGTAGTCATCTCCCTATATAAGCCATGTATTGCATTCACTTTAAATAATAATGAAAATGATAGAATACAATTCCCTTTCTCCTTTTCTGTTTAACTTTCTTCCTTCCTTTTCTATCATGGTATCATGAGCCTATTTTTTTTTTTCGTTCTCTTCTTATCCATGGCCACTCCCAATCCTACGGGGCTCACACCCCCTGCTTCTGCTTCATCAACCTTCTTTCAGACTATGATAAAAACTATCTTCTCTGGAGGCAGCAGGTAGAACCTGTACTCAAAGGTCATCTTCTTCATCAATTTGTGGTCAATCCAATCATTCCTTCAAAATTCCTGTCAGAAGTTGATCGTGATACTAATATCATCAATCCTCTTTATCGATCTTGGGAGCAACAGGATCAACTTCTGTTGTCTTGGCTCCAATCTACTCTATCAACTGCTATTTTGACTAGAGTCATTAGATGTGTGTATTCTTGGGAGCTTTGGGAGAAAGTACACAGTTATTTCCATGGTCAAATGCAAGCTAAAGCTAGGCAGATGAGGTTAGAGCTTCGTAACATCAAAAGGACACAAGGACTATCTCAGAATACCTTCTCAGAATTAAGGCGCTTTTAGATGTGTTAACTGCAATAAGTGATCCCATCCCTCTCAAAGAACAACTAGGCATAATACTTGACGGACTTCCGGAGGAGTATGATGTAATTATGACTGTTCTCGCAAGTAGAATCAACTATTGTAGCCTCAATGAAGTTGAATCTTATTTTCTTGCATAAGAGTCACGACTGGAAAGGAATCAACAGATTCTCACTTCTGCATCTCTCAATTTTACACAAAGAACGGTGTCTAATCAAGTTCGAGGTTCCGCTATATGACAAGATCCGGGCCATCCAATCACTCAAACGAATCTTACTCAGCCAAATCAGTTGTAGTTTGTAAATGGAAATAATAACGGTAGTCGTGGGTTTCATGGTCGTTGCACTGGTTTCCAATGCTATAATCGCTTCAACACTACCTTTGGACAAACAACACCTCGTGGTATGCCTTATCGTAACTCCTCCGCCCTTTCCTTTTTGTCTGAAAATTAACTTCAACAATATGGTTCTGCATCTGTTCGACCTTTTTCCCAGTAGTATCCACCATAACAACATTATTCAGTTGCTTCAACCCCGGAATGTGCTATGAACACCTATTCTTCACAACCTTATTTCTACCAATTTCTTCGTCAACCAAATCCACCTCCTGCTATGGCAAACTTCACCTTTGCAGACCAGCTTGCTTCACCTCCTAATCAACAATGGATTACTGATTCCGGGGCTACACATCATGTAACCTCTGATCCTCACCAAATTACCATTCCCTCCACCAATCTTGGATTTGATAAAGTTGTGCTTGGCAATGGACAAGGTCTGCCTGTAACTTTAGTAGGCACGACACATCTCACTACACCACACAATCACATCACCTTTGCACTCACTAACATGCTACTTGTACCTTCCATCACTAAGAATTTACTTAGTGTTAATCGGTTTGCAAGGGATAATCTGGTTTATTTTGAGTTTCATCCTGATTATTGCCTTGTTAAATGTCAGGATTCACACCAGATTCTTCTTGAAGACCATGTCAACAATAAAGGACTATATATTTTTCCAACATTGAATTCTCAGCAATCTGCATCTACCTCTTCTGCTAAGCTATTACATACCTCATCCAACACTGCTACTGCATCACCTTCTACACCTCCTGTAACTGCACACACTCCCACTTCTTACACGCTTTGGCACAATTGTTTAGGTCATCCTAATACAGGTGTTATCTCTACTATAAGCAAGATATGTAATATTTCTGGTTTAAATAAGAATGCAGATTTCTTTTGTGCTTCTTGCTGTCTAGGAAAGTCGCATAGACTTCCCTCCACTTCCTCAACTACTACACATACTGCACCACTTGAGTTAATCTATTGTGATATTTGGGGACCTACTCCAACCACTTCTTTGAATGGGTATTCATATACCTGTCCTTTGTAAATGCATATAGTAGATATACTTGGATCTATTTCTTGCAAAGGAAGTCTGAGTCTCTAAATGTCTTCAAACAGTTCAAGGCATTAGTTGAGCTACAGCTAGAAAAACATATCAAATGTGTTCAATCTGATTGGGGTGGAGAATTCAGACCATTTACAAATTATCTGACTGACCTAGGAATTAATCACAGGCTAAGTTATCCTCACACACACCATCAAAATGGTGTTATTGAAAGAAAACATTGTCACATTGTTGAAATGGGATTAACTCTGCTTGCATAAGCATCAATGCCAATTAAATATTAGGATCATGCATTTCACGCTGCTACATATCTCATTAATAGGCTACCTTCTCCTGCTTAAGATAATCACATACCTTTTACCGATTTATTCAACCAAACACCAAATTACAGCACTCTAATGGTATTTGACTGTGCATGTTTTCCCTTTCTCAGACCCTATCTTAAACATAAACTTGACTTTAGGTTATCTGAGTGTATTTTCCTTGGCTACTCTTCTAAACACAAGGGATACAAATGCCTCTCAACAGATGGAAACATCTATATTTCCAAGGATGTTTTATTCAATGAACAAAAATTTCCATTCAATTCATATTCCCCCTTTGCTCAGCCATTCAAAATCTTACCAAACACTACATCTCTTGAAGTTTTAGCTCTTTTTCATGATCAACCTGTTTCAGCAGTTGCTGCTTCTCAACCAACACCTCTTACTTCACCTGCATAAAATCCTCAGTTCTCATCCTCTCCTCTGATTAGTCCGACAAATTCTAAACATCCACACAGTTAGTCCTTATCTTCCCCTCTGATCATTCCTATGACTTCCAATTTTGGATTACCTCCAACTGCCTCTATAACTATTTCTGCAAATTCAACCACTGATTCTTTAGTTCCTGTTTGTCCCGTTTCCAATTCTACTCGTTGCAAGTCTGGTATTTTTAAACCCAAACTTCCACCTACACTTCTGAATATTTCTGCTGAACCCACCACAGTAAATCAAGCTCTTAAATCTCCTCCTTGGCGCTCAGCTATGCAGAGTGCATTTGATTCTTTAATTGCTAATCAAACATGGATACTTGTTCCCTTACCTCCTAATAGGTCTGCCATTGGCTGCAAATGGGTATTCAAGATTAAGGAAAATCCAGATGGCACAATTCAAAAATATAAAGCCTGATTGGTTACAAAAGGCTTCCATCAACAGGCTGGTTGTGATTATGATGAGACATTTTCACCTGTAGTCAAACCTGTGACTGTGAGAATAATCCTTACAATTTCTCTTTCTAAAGCTTGGCTTATTCATCAAATAGATGTAAATAATACATTTTTGAATGGCTTGCTGGATGAAGAGGTGTATATGGTGCAACCTCCAGGATTCATTCAAGGCAACAATCAACTTGTATGTAAACTACAGAAAGCATTATATGGACTCAAACAGACACCTACAGCCTGGTTTGAGAGACTCACTCAAACTCTCATTTCCTATAGGTTTCATAGCAGTAAATGTGATCCTTCTCTGTTGATTTTTAAAACCAATCATTATGTTCTTTATGTCCTCATTTATGTCGATGACATAATCATTACAGGGTCTTCCACCTCTCTTGTTCAGTCTCTTATCACAAAGTTAAACTCAGCATTTTCTTTAAAAGATCTTGGCTATCTTTCTTAATTTTTGGGAATTGAAGTTACCCACCTTTCAAATAGCTCTCTTCACCTATCTCAATCAAAATATATTAGGGATTTACTTCAGAAATCCAACATGTCAGATGCCAACAGCATTAGCACTCTCATGTTCAGTTCCTGTAAACTTTCTAAGGAAGAAGGAGAACCCTGTCCAGATCCTCATATGTACCGATCTATTGTTAGAGCTTTGCAGTATGTGAATATTACTAGGCCTGAAATTGGTTTTAGTGTTAATAAAGTGTGTCAGTTTCTTACAAATCCTCTTTCTACATATTAGTCAGTATAAAAAAGGATTCTACGATATCTAAAAGGCACTATCAGACACGGCTTACTTCTTCAGCCTACTTCCTCTCTTCCCTTATCCATTAATGCCTTTTGTGATGGTGATTGGGCATCTGATTCTGATGATAAGAGATCTACATCTGGTTCTAGCATATTTCTTGGTCCTAATTTAGTTTCTTGGTGGTCTAAGAAACAGCAGCTTGTAGCCAGGTCAAGTGCTGAAGCTGAGTATAGAAGTGTTGCTCTCGCAGCTCAAGAAATAATCTGGATTCAATCATTACTTCAGGAGTTACAAGTTCCTATCACCATTCCTAAAATCTACTGTGATAATCAAAGCGTTGTTGTCATAAGTCATAATCTTGTTCTTCATGCTCGCACAAAACATATGGAACTTGATCTATTTTTTGTTAGAGAAAAAGTACTAAACAAATCTTTGTTAATTCAGCACATTCCATCTCAAGAGCAACTTGCTGATGTTCTTACAAAACCTCTATCTAAGGAGAGATTTCAAATGCTTAGAGATAAACTACATGTTGTGGCCATTTCTGAAATTTCATAGAATAATTTTTGTACATCCTGGAATTACACAAGGGAATGTTAGAGATGTATTAGTTATAAATGTTGTTGATGCTATTATGAATTCTGTTAGCTTCTAACAGATTCTGTTACAATAACAAAGTGTAATCATCTCCATATATAAGCCATGTATTGCATTCACTTTAAACAATAATGAAAATGACAGAATACAATTCCCTTTCTCCTTTTCTGTTTAACTTTCTTCCTTCCTTTTGTATCAATGTCATGTAGGCTATAGTCACTGTATAGAGAGAAAATAACACACAAGCTATGTTTATTCTCAACTTTCGCTTGGTCATACGCACACGAGTTATGTTTATTCCCAACTTTCACTTGGTTACACACACATATGGTTAAGATGGTGCATATAGAGTATAGCCACTGTATAAAGGAAAAAATAACATGCAAACTATGTTTATTCCCAACTTTCACGATCTGTGACATTAGTTAAATTTTTAAATTTTTTCTTTCATAAACATAAAGCCTCAAACTTCTCAAAGAATTTCAATCTTCTTGTTACGAGTAATTTTCTTTCAATAAATAAATATATTTTTTAAAAGTAAAAAAAAAAAAAGAGAGAGAGATATGCATAACTAATAACCTACACAGGGTTGATTTTAGGCTTTAACTTCAAGGTTAGTATAACATGAGGTTTTTTTTGACTCCAACCCTATAAAGTTTGTTACCCATATGTGCCGACTTGAATAAGGATGGACCACCTGATAGGTATAAATACAATAGTTTTAGCTAGGTTACACATATTAAGAACATCAAATTTTATCCAAGGAAAATGATAATTTTTACTTATCAACTAACCCCTTCTTCAAGTGTTTCTTTTAAAACATAGTGTGAGATGAATATGAAGATTATGTTAATGTTAGTTTGATGTTCATCCAACATAATTTGACAGGTCATTTTCTTTTAACACACCTGTTGTTGGATACTATGAAGAAAACAACAGAGGAAAGTAAGAAAGAAGGGAGGATTGTTAATATCTCATCAGCTGGTTATCGATTTGCCTATCGTGAAGGAATCCGTTTTGATAAGATTAATGATCAATCAAGGTAAAAAGTAGCTCTCATAATAAGATCATATCTTTTTATTTTTTTTAGTCTCCATTATTATATCATGTCATGAAATAATGTTAAAATAAAATGAAATAACAAAGAAAAATATTTTTTAATAATTAAAACAAGTAAATAATTTGATAGTAACTATTGTTTTAATATGTATGTTGAACCGGTAGTATTAAAGAA
The DNA here is from genome assembly GCA_037962975.1 of Clitoria ternatea. Classification (NCBI taxonomy): domain Eukaryota; kingdom Viridiplantae; phylum Streptophyta; class Magnoliopsida; order Fabales; family Fabaceae; genus Clitoria; species Clitoria ternatea. The sequence continues at coordinate 10,571,111 of CM075675.1, forward strand.
TTGATCCGGATCGATCCCTAAGCGGTTCACGGCCGAACCGATTCGGTTTTAATAACAATGGATATTATTATATTTATATACATACGTGTCAAACCCTTCTTCATTATCTCCAATCTTTCACTAGACACTCCATTCTTTTCCTTTGTTCTTACTTTTACAAAAATTGTTCTAAACTGTTATTACAATTTCACCCTTATTTTAAATAATTAGGATAATAAAAAAATGATCACAAAATAATGAAATTTACTAATTACTTGTGTGTTCTAGTCTTAATTAAATTTCACTAAAATGTTATCATCCAAGGAGGTTTCAAGTATTGTGCATTGTTTCATATAAAATGGGATATAACAGAGACATCAAAGTAAATATAACATATAAGATGTGAAAATGTAATTATTAAAGACAAGCATCATCTAGGAATTAGTTTTTTTCATTAATGTTGTTATAGGAAGTTATTTTTAATTTTTGGGGTCATTTCTGAGGACCGTTTTTTGTTGAGCCAGATTTTTATCACAATTTGTTACGCCACCTTTTTTGTGCAACAAGATGAGTCCAAAATATTGCACAATTTTTATGACGTAACATGTCATGTGAATGATGCACAACATATTACACAAATCTTGTTGCACAAAATTGTCAGCGCCATACACACATAAATATTTAGTTTTTAATGACAAACAACATGCCACAAATGCCAAACATTATAATATAAAAGCTTTGTATGGGAAATCAAATCAAACCAAATTCCAAAATCGCTAATTCCATCAATCACAACAATAAAAAAAAACCACACATTAGGATGCAGTTTGGGTCTATGGTTTCTATTTGCGTAATTGAATCGAACCGAAGCAAACTGCACACCCTATATAACCTTACACATGTTTTAAATTTCATCAATAAATTTCATTTTTTAATATTTATAAGACAATTCAGATCAAAACATACATATTAAAAAGTATATTAATACACTAATTTTTATATAAAATATTATAACATCCTAATTTTATCCTTATTTAAATTCAAATTTCACTTTAATGTTAATAGTAGCATTTTTTAAAGTAAGAGTAAATATGAGAAAAACACATTAAATATTCCTAGTAGGTAATTTTTGTTTTATATGTAAGACCACTAAAATACTTTTTTCTTTATTTTATAAATAGAAAAGAATAACAAACAATGATATTACAAAATAGGACTTATTATTATGATCAAGAGTGAAATATGTTATTTTAAATTAGAAAATATGAAGTAGAATAACATAATACAATAGCGTAAGAATTATAAAAACAAAAGAGTATTTATGAATTGATTTTTTTAAAACACAAACTACAACACAAATTATGAAATTTGAAATGGAAATTTAAGATCGAACTGCACCGTCAACACCCTTACTACTACATAAACTTTTCTTTCCATGTAAGAAATGACGATAAAATACCCCAGTTAGTCCCTGATTCCGTTAGGGTCAGACACTTAAGTCTTTGCCGTTAACAGACATCAAACGTCTGTTGGAAGTAGGTGACGTGTATCGTTAAATACCAACTGGGACTGCCATGTATGCATAATGGCGTCGTTTTGAAAGCTCTGGAAACCCTACAAAATTTCATCTTCTCCACGTTCTCCTTCTCACTCTCTCCCTTCTCTAAAATAGACCTTACTTTGTAGTATATTGCTTTACTTTGCCGTTCCAAATACAAAATTTATAATTAGGTATTAGTGAGTTAAGGTACATATGTTAACTTTTTAGTTACATGGGCCAATAAATACTTTACCATATTTGTACAATTTTATCATAGAGAAATTGAACTATAAATTATTAGTCATATGTTTTAGAATGTATAACAATATGATTAATTTTAATTTTATTAATGTTAGGAACTAAAATTAAACAAAAAAGTAGTTATTAGGAAGATTGAGTTTGAATAACCTACAAGTAACAATGAGAATAATAGTATAGTTGCATAGTTCTAAACATTTCAAAAGAAATAACATACAAAGATCTATAAAGGATAAAAAGAACCTTGAGAAATGAAAACTTTCTAATCACATGAGCCTCAAGAACATGAAGCATGTAATTAGGTACACATGTAAAGGTGCTAAATTTGAAATAAGTGAATTAAGTAGTATGCTACTACCAAATCCCTTTTCAACGAGGCACAGAGGATATAAGGGAATGTAAAGGAATATATTTTACAGTTGTCTTATCTTTAAAATTAAACTATTTTACAGTCGTGTGACTTTTGTTTTACTAAAAATTAAACTATTTTTAAGGTTTAGATATTATTGAGTGGGTGAATGATTTGTATTGTAGAGAAATAGGAGAAAAAAATGAAAAGCTATTAAAATGTTGGTGATTATAACTTTTATTAAATATTATTTCTTAACTTTTATTTATATAAAACAAAAATTTACTTTTAATAAAAAAACATGTTTTTTTAAAATTGTTAGGTACCACTTTCTCTTTTTAAGAAAATTAAAAACTCAAATCAGTTAAGCTAATGACTTTTACACAATGGGAAATACTAAAGCAATTAATAAAGTCTAACACAACTTGTGCATAGTATAGAAATAAAAGTGCTACTACCTTGGTTCAAACCTCCACTTCTGGGTAAATAATACCAAAGGGGTATTTCCAGAAAATATTTACGTTTCTGGGGTTATTTCGTAGGAAATTACACTGTCTGGGGCACTAAACTGTGTCGTCAATTTTTGAACCGACACATGTGTCGGAAAAACTGCTACCGACACACTGGGGAGTGGCCATGTGGCATTGATCAGAAAAAGCACTGTGAGTCGGCAGTAAAAATGGTGACACATCTAAAGTGGTGTCGTCATATTTTGTGGCGACACAACCCCATTGGCTGGCCTGGGCGGTGAGTTGACACCACAGTGTGTTTTTTAATTATAATACTATTTTTAGAAATTAGAATGCAAAAGTATACAATATCAAATTTAAGAATAAAATTTGGAAATATTAAATTCATAAATAAAGTGAATTATAAATTAAAAATTTGTTAAGTTAATTTTTAGAAAATAAAGTTGATAATTTTGTACAGGAAAATAAAATTCAAAAAATAAATATAAAAAATAATTTATGTTATAAAATGTCATATGTGTTAACGTATTATCATTGTTTGTATAAAATATTAAAGAATTTTTGAAAATAGAAAATTTTCAATTATAAATTTTAAAATTAAAATCAGAAAGTAAGAGTTAAAAATAATAATGTTACAAATTTTAATTTTGTTAAGTTATTTTTTAAAGATACCGTTTGATTATATAATGCCATGTACATAAGAAATTCCAGAAATTTAAAATTTACATTTATATATTTTTAAAAATATTCAGAATATAAAATTGACATATAGGTGTGTTGATTCTTTTTTTTCCGACACTATAAGTGTGTCGTATAAACTTCAGGCGACACAACCTGTGTCGTATAAACTTCAGGCGACTTATGTGTCGTTTTTTTTGTGCGACACAAAAAAAGCACCAGACATGTAAATACCCCACAAACAGCCCCATTTTTGTAAATATTTCACTGAAACAGCCCCAGATATAATTTTTTTCCTCCACTTCTTAACACTTGTTCCCTCTATTTTTACCGATATTCCAAAGGATTAAGAAAACTAATATCAAGTCAAGAAAAAGAACAAAAAGACTATAAGACTAGGGAAGATCATTGTTTTCTTAAAGGATTATTCATATAAGATTAGTGACAGCCCCCCACAAGTACACAAGTTTTATTGTGTAATAAAAATATTGTTCCTATAAGGACCGCATTACTTAGCATCAGTTGGGTCTTTATGTTAGCAAATTCCTAATTGAACTTTATGGATTTCCAAATAAAACTCAAGAACCATTACGTCGGATTATTGAATAAAATGAGTATTATAGAATTACTTGGATCCATTGATGTTGAATGAAGGTTGCAACGGAATGGTTTGTTGGTGCTATGGTCTTCCTCAACCAAATCATCAGATTCCTCAATACGACTAATATTTTTCCTTTGATGGGACAGAGAAAAATAATTCTTTTGATTTGACATTCTGTTAGGGTTCCTATTATCCCTACTAGGTCAAATCCTGGCTTCCACTCATATAAGCTCATATCATTATTGTTGATAGTTTCATCGGCTCACCATTATCATATCTCCTTTATTGAGCCCAATTAAATACCTAATATAAATTTTATAAATAATATATCAGACCATATTAGTTATTAGAAATTAAAATTTCTAATAATCTCCCACTTGGGTTTTATATTATTTTAGTATTTATATTTACAAAATTCTTTAGGGGCACAACTTTATACTATTTATTTTTAGACTACCCTTAAATAATCTGGTCTATCTTATAATACAACAGGGAACCACTGTAGATTTCATTGTAATTAGATTTGACTAGACCACAATGATCACCACAATTGTATGTACTTGATGACATAGATCAAATATGGATAAGTGGCATGGAAATTTCATACAATGTGATCTTAGGCATGCTTATTTTCAAATGGTCCAAACTTTATTCTTTATAGAGATCATCACAATATAAGTTTTGCACAAAATAAACTAAATCAAAATAACAAACATCAACTGAAACATATAAATAAGACTCTCATTTAAACTAAGATTCTGTCAGGAATTATACTTATATGAGCAATGTGCTCATGAAAAACTTTAGGCACCAAACCCTTAGTAAGTGGATTAGCTAGCATAAATTTAGTCTCTATGTGTTCTATAAAAATTTGTTTATTCTGAACTCTTTCTTTTACAACCAAAAACTTGATATCAATGAATTTTGACTTGGTTGTATTACTGTTGTTATTGAAATAAAGAACTACTGAGTTGTTGTCACAATAGATTTTCAATGGCCTTTCAATGCCATCAACCACACGCAAATTAGTGATAAAATTTCATAGTCATATCCCATTGTTGGACATCTCAAAACATGCATAAAATCTGCAGCCATGGTTGAAGAAGCTATAATAGTCTGTTTAACAGACTTCTAAGAGATAACTCCTCCAGCTAACATAAAAATATATCCTGATGTGGAGCGTTTGCTATCTTGATATCCAGCAAAATCAGAATTAGAGTACCCAATGATCTCTAAATTGTCTGACTTTTGAAAAGTGAACATATATCATTTTGTTCTCTTCAAGTAGCGCATTACACGCTTTATTGCCTTCTAATGCTGCATCCTGGGATTACTTAAGTATTTTCCCAAAACTCCCACTACAAATGCAATATCGGGATGAGTATAAACTAGAGCATACATTAGGCTTCCCATAGCTGAAGCATAGGGAATCTTTTACATTTCTTTCATTTCAAGATCATTATTAGGGCATTGTTTGAGTTGTCTTCCTTGGCTATCAGGGTATCTCTTGGTTTACAATCTTTCATGTCGAATCTATCCAAAACTTTATTGATATAGCTCTCTTATGATAACCTTAAGATACCAAGAGAACGATCTCTCAGTATTTCAATACCTAACACAAAAGAGGCTTCACCAAGATATTTCATTTCAAAATTTTTTGTTAAAAATTTCTTGGTTTTGTGTAATAAGCCTATATCGCTGCTAGCAAACAGTATATCATCGACATATAACACCAAGAATACATATTTACTCCTACTAAATTTATGATAAACACAATCATCAATTATATTTGCCTCAAAACTATATAAGGTAATAACTTGATGAAATTTGTGATACCATTGATAAAAAGCTTATTTGAGACCATAGATGGATTTCTTTAATTTGCATACCATAGACTTTGAGTCACCAATCACAAAATTTTCTGGTTGTAACATGTAAATTGTTTCTTCTATGTCACCATTTAGAAACATGGTTTTAACATCTATCTGATGGAGCTCTAAGTCATAATGAGCTATAAGTGTCATAATTTTCCTGAAAGAATCCTTCGAAGACACTGAAGAGAAGGTTTCTTTGTAGTCGATGCCTTCTTTTTGAGTGAAGCCTTTAGCAACTAAACGAGTCTTATATCTCTCAACATTACCCTTTGAATCCTGCTTGGTTTTAAATATCCTTTTGCAACCAATGGGTTTCACACCTTTAGGTAATTCAATAAGATCCCAAACATTATTGTCTTGCATAGACTTCATCTCATCCTTCATAGCATCAATCCACTTTTGAGAGTTATAACTTTACATAGCTTAACAGAAATTGAGTAGATCATTTTTTGTTAAACTAATGTCATCCTCAGGTTCTTAAAAAAACACAATATAATCATCTAGAATTATACTTCTTCTTTCTCTAGTGGATCTCCTCAATGGCACTTCTTGAGGTTGTTGAGCTTTCTCTATAGGTTCTTGAAGGAGAACATCATTATTGTCTTATGCTGGGACAATGTCTGGAATAACTCCATCATTTCATCTATTACTTACTGAAGTATATACTGGAATAGTAATAGGCACGAGAACTTGATCATGGTTAAAAATTGGTTATTCCTTAAAGACAACATTCCTTATGTTCTCTTCCTTCCCAAACTCAACATCCTCAAGGAATCTCGCATTCCCCGTCTCAAAGAATGATTTAGTAGTAGGATTGTAAAATTTATAGCCCTGAGAGTGTTCAGGATAGCCAACAAAATAACAGCTAACAGTTTTTGATTCCAGCTTGCTTTTATGCAGTCTATAAGGATGTGCCTCAGTTGGACAACCCCAAATGTATAAATGTTTTAAGCTTGGCTTTCTACTAGTCCATAGCTCATAAGGAGTTTTGTTAACTGCTTTAGTTGGCACCCTATTTAGGATGTCAACTATAGTCGGCGCTTCTCCCCATAATGACTCTAGCAAAGAAGAATGACTAATCATACTTCTCACCATATCCTTAAGAGTCTTATTTCTACATTCTGCAACATCGTTCATTCTTGGTTTTGTAACACCCTCTATTACACCTTAATAAAATATATAAAATTCGTAAATTTTTTTTTAAAAAAAGATATGATTGTTAAAAAGAAACTATCGGAATAAATTACATACATTATTTCTAAAATACCTCATAAATATTATTAAAACTTTATAAAGTATTTGTACATTCATCCAAAGAAAATAAACATTAAACATTATAAGAAAAAGAGGAAACTCCATGGCCCAGAAGCAGTTACTTATTAACATTATTTATTCATTGGACCACGGTATTCATACCGAGCTCCCTTTCTAGAACGTGCTATATCTACTGCCAAAATTCTTCGATCCTTCCCTCTGAACCATCAATTTAGAATATATGAAACAAAAACACAGAGAAAGGAGTGAGAAACAGAATATAATATTCTCGAATAAGACATAAACAACAAATGGTTTTCACAAAACTAATACATAATAATATCAGTCACAATCACATACACAATCAATTATGAATGCATGAATGTTATGCAATATCTTCATCATAACTTACCTATATATATGGGCCCTTAAATTTTAATTTGCACTGGGCCAACCAGGAGTTTACACTGTTCCATAAGTCCGGATAATAATAATATGAACAGCTCAATTGGCATGGAAACACTTAGAGACTAGTCAGATTGAGAAAGTTTTTATTGTGAAAGTACCCGACACTAGGGAGCTACCCCAGGTCGCCTGAAGCACCCTTTCACACTCTCTCATCCTAAGGCTCGTAATTAAGCCTCCTCTAATGTATCCTCAGTTTCTATAATCCGTCCCAAGACAATATCATTTCATTTCACTTTAATGATTCATGATGCATGAACTACTCGCGTATTGAGTTGGTTAAGACTTTTAAAAACTTAATTATTAAATACCTTAAAGGTTTACAATATCATTTTAACAAACTGTACATTTTCTCAATTCTCTGAATTTCTGTCCCACAGAAATAAATTTGGTACAGTTTTTGAATCTCACTGAAATTAAGTTTCTAAGCCTTAAATATCTAAAAACTTTCTCATATAAAACTTTACATAATCTTTCTCAAATTGAATCTTAACAAGATCAAATTTAGGAATCTCAATTATTTCCAAATATTCTTTAGTTATTAAGTTGAAAAAATAAAATAATTTTCTTTTGAAAAATTTTAATTAAAAGCGAATAATCTTTAAATCATTAATCAATTTTTTTTAATTTAAGATTTAATTATGTCAACTTGTTATAAATTAATTTTCATAAAATGTCTACTGTCTAAAATAAATACTAATTTTTTTTATTCTAAATATAAAAATAATTTCTAAAAATAAATAAAAGATTTTAAAATAATAAAAATTTAAAGAGTAAAGTAAGAAATTACAATATCTAAAAGAAATTTTTACTGAGTTTTAGCTTTCCGTCATCCTCGCTATATGCTCAAACTCCACATTACAATATCAACAATCCAATATTATCAATCACAGTTAAACATCATCAATCACAAATATAATCAATCATAATCAAATCAATTAAATTAAATATCATTAATACATATCATAATATAAAATTTAATGATTATTTATATAGTCAATTTGAGTCCTTTTGGTCAATTCCTCGCATAGGTATATGTAAGTCCATATAATCCAGTCCTTGCATAGGTATAGTTCAGTCCATATGAGTCATAGTAGTCCAAGTCCTTGTATAGGTATAGTCTAGTTTATATAGGTTATAAAAGTCCAAGTCCTTGCATAGGTATGTTAGAGTTAGTTAAACCAGATATTTAATTTAAGATTTATTATAAATTTTAAGTTAAAAGGTTAATATTTTTAAAATACTAATCTTATTAAATTTAAAAGGAGTAGGGGACTCCTCTCATTATTCTTATGTCTTTTCATATTATATTCTTATCTCACTCCCCCTTACCTTGAATTGTTACCCAAAAGAGATTTGCTTTGCGCTTTCAATTTCTAGAAATGTTAATACCAATCTTATTTCAGTATAGGCATAAGATGAAGATTAAGATTACTACTTAAAACAAAAATGGTAAATTTTGAATAGTAAATAGTAAATCATGAATAGTAACAGTAAATAGTAAAATGTAAATAGTAACGATAAATAGTAAATCGTAAATAGTAAAGGTAAATAGTAACAGTAAATAGTAATTTACTATTTGAATAGTAAATTACTATTGAAATAGTATTTTACTATGCAGAATAGTAACTTAAAATAATATTTTTTTCCAGTATAATAATAGATTTCTAAAAACGATATAAAAATAACATTAAAAAAATATAAAAGTGAGGTATTCATACCTTAGAATTTTAGCAGAACCTTCTTCCAAAAAAATTTACTTCTCTCTCTCTCACTTCCACCACTATCTCACTAGCACTACTATATTAAGAAAACTTAATCTGAAATTGTGAATTCTAAAGAAGAATTCCTTCGGTATTTATAGAAAAAAATTTACTATGCATTCCATTATTTTAATATAAAAGTATTGTGCATTTTTGAATTTTTTATTCCTGGTTACTGTGCATCTTTTGAAAATTTCGTACATGCACAGTATTTTGTATAGTAACTGTCGGCAGAATTATTAAGCCAAATAGTAACCTTTCACTCGGTATATTTTAAATATTCAAAATGAGTCTTTTTTGAAATTTAGCGATATTATATCAGTCCTTACTAATTTTATAACAAGCAATATAAAGTTTAAATTTTAAAAATCTAAAATTTTCTGTTAATAAAAATTTATTGATACGTTCCCAATTTTTTAACGATGGGAAAAAATAAAGATTTTTCTCAAACCGATAATTTTTAGATAAGTCTACTTGAAACGGATTTTAGAAAATTTTCTTATAATTTAAATTCACTTTCTTATAAATATTTTTAATTTTAGATCACTTTATATGAATTTAAAATTATTTAAAATATATTATTTTATTAAAAAATTCAAAAATTCTAAAAAATCATAAATAATACGTAGATTAAAAAGTTCTAAAGAACCATAATCTAATTACTTCAAAATTTTAATATAAAAATAAAAATAGGGGTGTTAGAGGTTTCCTAGGCATAGTATACCAAGGAACGATGCCACATTCCCATAAGAAAAGCACAAAAGGTCTTGGGCGTTGTTCACCTGACCCATCATATCTACCGTAATATTCACCTTCATGATTAGATTTGATAACCTTAATTTTCTTTCCAAGTTGAAGTTCAACCTCAACTTTAAAAGTTTTGAAAACGTCTAGCTCATGTATTAAAAATAGGTAGTCGTACCTTGAATAATCATCTATGAAAGTAATGAAATATTGTTGTCAATTCCATGATGCTGTAGGGAATGGTCCGCAGATATCTATGTGAATTAATTCCAAAACGTCCTTAGCCTTTTCGGCACCTAATTTTCTAGAGTTTGTTTGTTTGCCCTTAATGAACTCAACGCATACCTTAAACTTTGATAAGTCTAAGGGTCCAAGAATCTCATCCGATACAAGCCTTTGAATTCTCTATTTAGAGATATAACCTAAATGCTTATGCCATAAAGTGGCTGAGTTCTCATTTAATTTACGCTTTGTTTTTCGTGAGCTAATTTGTAGTATTTTATTACGAGAGACAATAACATCAAGCATATATAGATTATCAATTAAATAACTAGAACCAACAATATTTTAGTTTTGATAGAGACTAAATTTATCATTTCCAAATGAACATGAAAAACCAAATCTGTCCAAATTAGAAATAGAAATTAAATTTTGCCTAAAAGATGAGATGACAAAGTCTCAAATAAATCCAAATGAAATCTAGTTTTTAACTATAATCTAAAAGTTCCAATAACCTCCACCATAACCTTGTTGCCATCACCCACATAGATAAATCTTTCGTTATCACTTGACGGTCGACTCTAAAGGCAACCCTTTCTTTACATGCCAAGAGGCGTACTTGGAACATTCTTTCTTCATGTGTCCAGGCTTCTTACAAAAGAAAAAATTAGGTTTTTTCTCATCCTTTTTAACTTTCTTTTGTTGAGAAGTCCCTCCTACAACATCCTTACTGTTTTTTCTCTTTTTATTCTGAGAACTTGAGGCTAAATAAGCACTTTTAGTTTTGTCTCTTTGTTGCCTTTCCTATTCTTGAACATAATGAGAAATGGGCTTATTCAAGGTCCATTTATCCTTTTGAGTATTATAACTCACCTTGAACTGTCCGTGTGTAGAAAGAGAAATAAAACTAAATGCACGAGCAAGTCACCAGATAACTCTAACTCTAATGCTTTTAGTTTTGGTGCAAGATTAGACATTTGTATAATGTACTCCCTTATGTTTTCTATTCCTTTGAATCTTATAGAGGTCAGCTTGGCAAGAAAACTGCTTGCATCAGCCTTCTCATTATAGGTGAAATATTTTTCAGCAGCATCAAGGAAACCTTTAGTACTCTCGGTCTCAGAAATAGAGCCTCGAAAAACTTCTAGTACGGATCGCTTCATGATCATCAGACATATTCAGTTTGAGCCTTCCCATTTTTTAACCTTATCCTCTTCCGGATTTCCCAGAGTTGGAATGGGTTTCGCAGCCTGAAGTGCCAGATCAAGATCCATATAGCCAATGATTATCTCAACTGCTTCCTTTCAGACCTTAAAGTTTATCCTATTAAGACAAGTTAACAGTACTAGCAACAACAACTGAAATATATATATATACATGATTAAAATAAATAAAATAAAATATGCAGATAATTTTCATGGTAGACCCATTACAAGATACCGAGCAGAACATTAATTTTTAATCTTTGGACATACAAATGAACTTGTAAGTGGTACCTTTAATGTAACGATCAAATATTGATAACTAATTCAGTCAAACAATAACTTTATAATTATTACATATTTATCATCACAGGCATGTTATTATTTGGCCAGATTGCGTCTTTCTTTAGGATCAGTACAGAATGCATAAATAATCTCATGTAAACATCTATTGTAATTTTAATTAAATTAATTTCTATAACAGGGATTGATTTGGCAATAAATACGATATCAATTAATCTAATTAAAAAATACTAGTGTTTCCCCTTCTCACATTGGGTGGTTATTCTAAATTACTAAAAGGCCACTAGAGTTCAGACTCCACCCATGATGTTGACCACAACGATAGGAAGTCTATCAGCTATGGGCACCATGAGGAAGTCACACTCTAGCTGAGGCTCTCACAATGTCATACGAAGACTAAAGTACCAAATGACACCGCTACACAACCTCTCCTAAACTTAAGGTTTATTCAGACCCCTGAGTGTAGGGCCCCACTCCAAGTATGTGAAGGGACACAAATTAATCAATAATTAGGGTATTTTATCTGCCTGAATTTTTATTCAAATTAAGATAACAACCATATTAAAAATTACCATATATATATAAAATCATTTAATATATATATATATATATATATATATATATATATATATTTCACAATGGCATGTCCAAAAAAGTGATATATTAAATCAAAATTAAAATCATAACGACATTTAATATATATAATTAAATTATAGCGACACGTGAAGAAAAAGTACCGCATATAACAAATTTATTTTTTAAAAATCATTTAATATATTTAATTAACATTAAAGGCACGGTTACAAAATTAGAATAAAATAATATGTAGCACAAAAAAATAGAAAAGCACGGTACCATAATTGCAATTTTTAAATGTTATGGTGCAGTCTAAATGCAACGTCAATTGAAATTTAGTTTCATAATGAAATCAATTGCAATCAGGGCAATCAATTATATAATTAAATATATTACAAGGCAATTACAATGACTGAGGAAATTAATTCTGCACCTCAGTCAATCAAAATAAAAAAGTAACATGCGTGCAGTGTTATTGCCATATCTTTAGTGCAAAATCAATTAAATATATATCATCACAGCAAATGTTAACACGATAAAGGGAAAAAATTATTACCATTTATTCTTATCGAAATGAAGCCTTGTGAAGCGTGAATTTCTGGATGATGTAGCATATTAATTATATAAACGAAAAACCCCAAAATTAGAGAAATAAATAAAAGCCAAATTGATTAGAAAAGGATAAGTTAATTAGCCTTAAACTCCAATAATCTAACAGTAAGGTGGCTCTGATACCACTTGTTGGCAAAATTCTCAATTGAACTTTATGAATTTACAAATAAAACTCAAGAACCATTACGTCAAATTATTGAATAAAAGGAGTATTATAGAATTACCTAGATCCGTTGAATGAAGGTTACAGTGGAATGGTTTGTTGGTGCTATGGTCTTCTTCAGCCAAATCACTGGATTCCTCAATAAGACTTGATATTTCTCCTTTGATGGGGAAGAGAAAAATAATTCTTTTGATTTGACGTATCGGGGACCATGACCACTGGTTGATTATATACCTGTTAAGGTTCCCATTATCCTCTAACGAGCCAAATAATCTTGATTTCCACTCATATAAGCTCATATCATTATTGTTGATAGTCTAATGTGCTCACCATTATCAGATCTTAAATAGCTAATATAAATTCTATAAATAATATATTTCTAACATTTTAGACTTTAATTTTAGTAAGCAAAGATTATGATTTTGAGGATTAAATAAAAAAAGAAAGAAGTAGGACTTTAAACAACATGGAATTAATTATGGAAAACACTCTCGGGGGTTTCGTTTCATCTCAATTATCAAACTAGTAACCTATAAAGACTAACATGCTTAGTTGCTCCTAGGTGCATCTCTCTCTAAGGTCCACTTGTCAAGATTCTTCCCACGATATTAATTAACTCTTTTAAGGTTATCACAGTTCTTTATAAAAATTAACTAAATCTAGCACAATACAAATAAACGTAAACATGAAATCAAATAGATAATCATCAGGTACATAGTTCTCTAATTAAGATTACTCATACATCCTTAAGAGTAAAAGTGACTACTCACTCATGATGGTGGAGGTTACACAAAAGCCTATACAATTCACCATTATGAATAAGCAAAAGAAAAATAAAAGTAAAGGATGAATACCTTGGGAAAAGAGATGAGGCAAGAACATCTTTTCACAATTCCCTAAAGCACTATAGGAACAACTATAAAATTCAAAACTAGGATTGCTTCAGCTTGATACTCTTTGAAACTAAAAACTAGGTCTAATAGTCTCTCAAAACCTATTAATATTGACTAACTAAACCACAACTAGGTTGGTCCAAACAAGATCAGAAAAGAAGACAAAAACTATGCCAAAACTCCATGGCCAAGACATGCACATGCCTATGACCAGGCCGTGGAGTCCTCCAGAGGTCGTGGAGTGCTTCTAGTACTCCATTGGGCCTAAGTTGACCCATTTTGACTCCTCTTGAGCTCTCTTTTGACTTTGTTTTATGCTTGTCATCCTTTTGGGGACAAAATGTGGCCTTTTTTACATGTTTTTCTGCAAAACACAAAAACATGTAAATGTGTCAAAATAGGAAAACAATAGAAAACTAAACAAAAATGACACAATTGCTAAGATATTTATTAAAAATCCTAACAAAATATGACTAAAAATAGTAATTTAGAAATGCATAAGCTATAACTTATTCTTATATACATTGGTAATGTTTTCTATTGAAAAAATCACTTCAAAGATGTTAATTTACGAAAGCTTATTAGTTTTAAAATATTTGTATTTTATTTCTGTAACTTTTAGATTTGAGCTTGTAGATATATACCTATAATATATGTGTAAAGGATAAGTTCTATACTGTTCATTAACTTTCTTCTACACAGTTACAATACTTGGTGTGCATATGGGCAATCAAAGCTTGCTAACATTTTACACGCCAATGAACTTTCAAGACAACTCAAGGTATTCACATTTGTCCAAAAAAATGTGTAATGTAGGATTTCAATATTAAGAGTGAATTTTCTTTTTCCCACAATAAAATATTTTTAGTGTTTAACACTTATAATTTAAAATTATTATATATATATATATATATATATATATATATATATATTTATTTTAATATTCCCGAGATAGATCGTTTAGGCTTTCGCTATTTTTGTATATACAATGGCAGGACATATTTCTAATTCTATTTTAATATAGATTTTAGTGAGGTGTTTAGATTTCAATATCATATTATGGTTCTTATTGCATTTACAAAGCAGTTTTTTTTTACATAAAAATATATGCTCGAGTCTTTTGAAATTTCACAGTAGCATTTAAACTCATTCTTATTTGTCGAAGTTGAGTTATGGTATGAGAGTATTAAAATCAAATAGTTTAATTACAAACCTTTATCTTAGGTTTCAGTAGGAGCTTGCTGCAAATCAAGCTTATAATTAAAATGTCTATGAAGTTTTAGTTTCCCCTTTTTTTTTTCTTTGTTAAGGTGACCTTCATTTTTTTATGACCCTTTTATTTTGTTTCATTGAATGTTTGTTTGTAATATGTAATAATATAACTTAATCATTGTTCCGTTGAGATCAGGAAGAAGGAGTTAGGATTATTGTTAATTCTCTTCATCCAGGAGCGACTGCCACAAGTATTTACATCAACAATACTTTATTGAATGGTAATTACCATATTTATGTGAATTCAAGGTCAATATTATGACAATTATATATAGATACACACAATAATCTTTATTCCTCCAAACATAACTTTAAGAGTTAAAATGCTAAAAAGAAATGAATTAAATTATTTTTTATTCTAAGGTTCAATTTAAAAAGTTGATCTAGTTGATTAAGGATTTAACTTGTAGTCATCAGGTCATGAGTTTAAATATCACTATGAGTACTTTATTAATAAATGATATATAAATACATATTTGAATGTTTATTGAAAGCCTCCAGATCTTTCCTAACTTACAGAAGCCCTAAAACTCAACTTATTTAAATTTATTTTAAAAGAAAAAACACGTAGTTGCACCAATTCATGTTTTCCATAGGTAGCTTTTATTCAACTATTTTTTTCAAAGTAGATAAGAATGATATATTTTTCAACTTTACAGGAATATCATTCTATGTTTTATGCAGGTATATCCAATATGCTAGGTAAAACTGTAGTTGATAAGCTGGCAGGAGTTCTGGTAAAAAATGTGCAACAGGTGGGTTAAATCATTATGACTAGTACATACACCTATGATGGAATGCTTTTGTTATATATGAAATTGGATAAAAAAATCTCACATTTAACATGTGAATATTCTAATAAGCCATGTTAATCTGTATAACTTGACTGTAGGGAGCAGCAACAACTTGCTATGTAGCACTACACCCACAAGTAATTGGAATTAGTGGTGAGTATTTTGTAGACAGTAATCTTTCAAAAGTATACCCACCAGGAAGGGATGTGGATTTGGGGAAAAAATTGTGGGATTTTAGTATGAATATAATTAAGTAAAATACATAGTTGTTTGTCATAGATATGAATATTTTCATAGTGAATGAACTACTACGTCAATGATATAAAAACTATTACTATTTATTTTGCCACTATTTCTATTGGAGATTCATATTGCTTATAATAGAGTGGTTTATATTGTTGATACTTATAATAAAGTGGTTTAATAAGCATTGGTATGAAATTTATACTAATTTAGGTTACCTGTGTTCTATTTTATAGGTGTATAAATTTAAGAAAATAAATTTCAACTGGGATATAAGTCTTCACATTTACGGATAAACGCATTCGATAATATAACATGAATAATTTTTTAGACTCAAGTATCGAACTCACAGAGAATATAATTGAACCTACTATTAAAGTTTTTCAAATGTTAAGCGAATGGAAAGTGTTTTATAACAATTGTGCACATAAAGTATATAAAATAAGAAAACAAAATGTAATGCAGATTGTGAATAGAAAGAAGTCTTGTGATTTGAAAGTCCGGGCTTCAAATTGTGCTATAATTTCTCTCAATTGTTTTCCTTTAAGGTTTTAATTCAGTTGTGTTAAGGTGATTACTGGTCAATCATGCTAATACCATTAATGTCGTTTGGTCATTCATCACAAATAATCTATCTTAAATGTCAAAACGAAGTCTAGAATTTTAACTTGGTGGTTTTTGCAATACAAGACCTAAACTTGAATCCTTTTTTACCATAAACACTGATAGAAATAAAAATTAGTTGAAAATTTTACTACATACCCAGTATTTGTGAAAATAATAGTATTTTAATACAAATAGAAGCTTCAACAATAACTTTGAGGTGGTTTTAAGCAATACTTTTAAAATCAGATCATTCATTGAACTGATAAAAATATTGATATTTAAGCGAACTGTAATAAAACTAGAGGTCGAACAGTGGTTGAAGTGGTTACCATAAAAAGTTGACTTGAACCAGCCACCTAATAGATTCATTGTTCAACCAATTAGACTGGCCAACAAACTAGAGACATACATTTCCTCGTTAGTGATATATCAGCAAGGAAACCTTCCTTGTAGCTCATTAACAACCTTACTTTTTCTTAGGAAAAGATTCATAGTTGTTTTCTCACTAATGTGTCCCTAATAGATTTTGTGAGTCTTTAGTGATTATTGAACGACATATTTCTTCCTCTCTAAATCTTAATTTTCTTGAAGTGTTATCTCTATTAAATAAGCACATTTTTATAAGGAAAATAAAATAAATGCTAAAAGTAACTGTGCATATTACATATTATAACATTTTTATAGAGTAAATACATTTATTAGTCTCTTATTTTAGGAGGTGCTTACTTTTAGGTCTCTAAGAAAAATAAACTCAACTGGTCATCCCCGACATCTTATTCCGTATACATATAAGGTCCTTCTAGACATCCGACGTTAAATTTTGATGCGTTGTAATGTTAAGTACCATATGTTTAAGCGACATCGATGCCAAAGTGATACTAAATGACCTCGTTTTGAATAGGTTCATGGCTCAAGGACCTAATTATAGGTTTTTAACATGTGAGGGACTAGTTTTATAAATCATGTTTCTAACTTCTTTTTTTTTATTTTCATTACATGTAACTCTTACTTCATACAACTTCTAATGTATCATATACTTGACAATGAATTAAAATCAGCACATACAACATGAGGAACAACATCAGTTTAACCTTTTACTCTAACTTCTTCACTTTATTCATCAACATCATCCTACAACTCTCGAGTTCAACTTCAATAAAATATCTCTCATTTTTCACTTTAGTCTCAACCAAAGCTTGGTTCCTCTTTATTTTATTCATTATCATAGTCATCCTTTCAACATCTCAAACTCAATTAAATGACATAAGACCTTTCGTTAGATTAAATTGATTTTAATTATTTCTAAAGATTTAATTGCCTTTAATTATAATTAGTTCCATCAACATCTCACACTCAATTGACATAAGATTCTTTTGCATTATATAAAGGTTAATTATTTTTCACATTATATATTAATGATTCTTTATTATATAATGGAACCAATTTAATTACCTTTACTTATTTTGATTAATTTTTTGTTACTATATTTCTCCTTGATTTTTTTATCTCCTTCTTATGTATAGCCAAAAAAAGAATTTATAGCATGAATTTTAAAGCATATAAAATAGAAAATGTTGTTAGAAGGACTATAAATTTCTTCTAAAGCATTACCAATACAAAGTGGTGTCACACTAATTTAATAAAAATTATGGGAAATTTTTTTTTTTATTTTTGCGAATCAATCTCGTTTGGAGGCCACAAACACATATAAGCCATTATATGATTCTCTAAATAATTCCTGGGTAAAAATATATATAATTCAATACTATAATATATTTTTTAATTTACTAAATCATTCCACATGCATTATGTCATTAATATAACCTGCCCATCAATTAACTAACTCAATAACGAGTGAATATCAATAGTCCCTGGGAATTTTATACTAAATCATCATCATTAATGTAAACATATAGGTATCAAAACAAATACTAAATCTCTAGTGAGGTTATCTGATACCTAATCTCCCCCCATACATATACACAATATGTACCGAAAGAGTCGACCAAGACATATGACATTAAAACTATACAGTTATGTACAAAATCCTTCCAAAGGATCATTAATCTCAACAACATTGGCATCTCACCAGTCTTCTCCTCGTTCCAGGTTCACTACAATTAAAAATGTTCAGGGGTGAGCATATATGTGTTAAATGATAAATACTGAATTGAAATTAACTTCAACATGTAACAATATGTATCCAGTTCCTATAATAATCACATCATCATCATACTTTTCATCTAATCAACCAATCATCACAATTCATCATTAGTAACA
The DNA here is from genome assembly GCA_037962975.1 of Clitoria ternatea. Taxonomy (NCBI): domain Eukaryota; kingdom Viridiplantae; phylum Streptophyta; class Magnoliopsida; order Fabales; family Fabaceae; genus Clitoria; species Clitoria ternatea. Next base: position 10,590,249 of record CM075675.1, read on the forward strand.
TTGCCATTTAGCATATTTACATCAATACAGATGCATCAACCACAATAATAATCATCATAAGCTGCCTAGGAACATTTCAATTTCAATATCTATATGTTAATGCATATGCATACGGATCCGGCTCTACTAAATATCTATATGTTAATGCATATGCATACGGATTTATATTGCAGTATTAAAATTTTCTAAATATATATCATCAAATCTTTTTACCGGTACTGAACCGCTCGTCCATTTGTAATACCAGTCACTACAAGTGATAGCGACACCTCAACTCAGGTGTTGCAGGTCAGTCTTGAGTCTAGTTCAAAGGCAGTTGTGGAATCCGAAGAAACCACCATAGGGCCCGTGTCTTACCATTTCTCCCATCTAGGCTGACATTAGAGGCCCTTACAGTTCTGTGAATGTCTGAATATAAATGTTATGCTAAACAATTATCAATCATCAATAAACCACCTGATTACCATCATCAGAGGCTACTACTTGGTTACCATCACTAAGGGTTTCACAACCAAATATTCAATTAGAGCATAGCATGCATTTTAAATCATTTATCATTATCAAAATATCATAATAATCAATGACAACCTCATACCTAATTTTCAATACTATCATCAAGAATAATATTCATCATCATCCAATTCTCAATTTCATCAATAATGCTAATTTTTTCCAATAATTACCAACCATGTTAATTCAGAATTTTACCAATTTCATTCTCAATAATAATTGATAATCTCAATAATTCTAATCACCATTAATTATAATTATCAATTCTATCATTAATCTCATTAATAATTATTAAATTCATCAAGAACATCATTTACATTAACAATTCCATTTATTTTCATTTACCATTATCAAGCTATCAATAAATTACATTCCAAATGTAATTATCAACCATATCATCATCATTTATTTTTTCATTGTCATATATCATTTTCCCTAGTCATAACAATTTTAATTTCAATAACCAAGTCACAATAGGGATATCAATTTAATATTCATTCTTTTCATCAACACTTTTAATAATAATATAATAACCATCATCATCAATATTCATAATTAACAATATAATAATCCAAACATATTTTCATTTGTTCATAATTCATACATTTAAAATATAACGCTCTCCCTACCTTAAAAGAAGTAGTTCGGGAGGTCTGACTGTCCTGCCTCATCAACCAGATAATTTCCTATATTTAAATAAATATAGAATCATATTAATTAATCTAGTCAACCTAAATCCTTAATCTTAGTCATATGATAAAATATATAATTTGTCTTTAAAATTTTCTAATATTGTTTTATGTTTATAAGTTAGGTTTCGGGAATTTCTTTTCCAAAACCGCTCATTCTCTAGTGTTTTTAAAAGTCAAAGCCTGAGCCTAAGGCCAATCTGACAATTTGATAAATATTATTTTAACCTAATGAGACTTCATAAATTATTTTCTATATCTTTTAATTTTAGGAGCTTTAATTATTTATTACAAAAAAATCATTGATTTTAACTCCAGCCTACAAACTTGCGCATACTTTCGTATTTTAAACATAACTTAAACCATGGTCGTCGAATTTAGGTGAATCCAATTTTAAAATTTCCGTGACATATTTCCCTATCATTTTCATGAAGACATCAAAATTAAATTTCAAGTAGAGAAATCTCAGTTTAATGTTTTAGCCACTGAATTGCACATAGAGCGACAACTTTGTCCGTGCTTCCCTATTTTTAAAATAATTTAGGCTATGGGTATAACGATTTAAGTGATTTTGGTCTTAAAATTTCCGTAACAAAATTTTCTATAACTTTTATGAAGACAATATAAGCCAGTTTTGAACCAATAATTTCAGAATTAAGAAAAAAAGATTTTGACCCATAACAAAATTCCAGAAAAACACAATTTTCATATTTTGACCAAAACTTTCACTCTAGCGCCAGATTTAGGTGTTCTTTGGCTCATTGAAAATAACTTTTATATTGATAATTTTCTCAAAAACTGAACATATGATCCTCATGCAAGCAAATCAAAATTTTAGCAAGATAAAATTTTTTCCAACATGCATAAAAATGAAATCAATGGCCATACATGTGAGGGTTGAGGGTTGTTTAGCTTACTGATGCTGATTTCACATCGATCGACAATTGAGATCCTTCGTTTCGACTTTGATTGAACCTTCAGTCGATCGCGGCAAGGATTCAAGGAAAGAACAGAAAATGATGGTGGTCGTTTTGTGGTTCACGTTGGTGGAATGACTTATGGTGGTGAATGAAGAAATGAAAGTGACAAAGTGAAATTTGAGAGGGAGAACCCAAGAGTGAAAGCTTTGGTCACGGGAATGCTAAAGTGTAAGAGTAAAATGATGAAATTGAAGAGAAATTGAATTGAAGTATGTGGAATGGTGGTGCAACAATGAGGAATTTGAACGGTGAATATAGATGTGACATTCGGTGGTGGTGGGGGAGAACTTGAAGAAGTGAAATTGAAATTTGCCAAGGGTGAAATAGAAATAGAATTCGATGAGGAGATGGGATGATGAGGAATTGAAGGAAGAATTGGAAATGGGAGAGTGAAATTGAATAAGTTAAGGTAGTTATAAGGTGGAAAGGTTGGCATAAGGTGGCGTGGTGAGATAATGGGAATTTGGAAGTGGGACATGTGGCATGAGATGGAGTGATAAGGTGGCAATGATCTTAGGTAAGGTGGCACGGTGGAATGAGGTGGCAATGATAGTGGTGCTTAGCCACAGGTGGTGGCGGAGATTTGTGAGGGAAAATTGGAACAAAATAAACTAAGGCACCAGGTTAAATTTACAAGAAATTCAACTAGGTATTTAGGACACAACTTGACTAAATTAGGGTACAAGATAACGGTTATAGGTTTTAGGAAAAGAATTGAGGAGCATTACGACCAATTGACAGGAATTATATAGACAATTGAGTTTTTCAACGCCAACATCAAAATACAAAATGTAATCTCAAAGGGTTTATTGATTAAAAATTTGACCAATATCTAGAGTATTGGGAAAAATATTGAGGTTCAAAATTGACTTAGGATCTAGAGGTTGGTTCTTGACTCAAAGCGGAAGTTTGTTAACTTGAAAATCGTTGTACGTCGAATTTTGTATCTCTAACAAAACTCTTTTGCTTTATGGTAATTATGTAATTTCTACCCAAATTACTTTCTATAGGGCTGTCTTAATCCCAAGGGATCTCAACTCATCTTTACGACACACACAAAATCCAAATACAGAACTCTGTCACACGTAAAATTTCAAGATATAGGTATATATCTTCCATAGAACATACAATAGAATGCATGATGGTAGGTTTTGGGTCTAAAAAAGATTACCCTAAAATCAAGGATGTTGCAAGTGGCATAATAGTGTTACTCTTTTCCAGCATTTCATGTATCAAATGATATAAGAAAGTATATCTTCATATAAAATATAAATTAAAAACTCTACTAAAGCGGTTGGGTAAGAAAACAACATAGTTAATTTCATCTATCATAACATTTCATTCCTTCAAAATCCAAATGCTTTAATAAATGTTATGAAAAATTAAAAAATTAATAAACATCATTATAACTAGGGGTGTTCGCGGATTGGATTGGATCGGTTTTAAGGTCAAAAGTCATCTGATCCAATCAAGAAATCATTATGCAGTTTGGATTGGATCAGTTAGGATATACCATGAAATCTGATCCGATCCAATATATATATCGGTTTGGATTGGATTAGATTTCGATTTTTAGAAAATATCTTAAAAATAAACCACTTACTACAAAAATCACATACTAACAGTAGTAATAGAAAAGCAAAGTAAAACGAAGATTTCTTTTCTTTCTAATTTGAGTAATTAATGAGTGTGAATCATAAAATATTAAATTAAAACATTCAGCATTGTCATTTGGGTTTAAACTATTTTGTGCGTGAATTATAAAATTAAAATATTGGGCATTGCTATTTGGGTTTAAGCTATTTTACTTTTAGGAACTATAGAAACAAATGAAATATATTGGGCTTTTATGTAACAAGTCCAAAGTAGTACTAGTAGTAAAAAAAACTTTGGATCGATTTAGATTGGATTGATTCCTAAAGGTGGAACCAAAATCCAATCCAATCCATTAAAAAATATCAATTTTTCGGTTATCAATTTTTTTGGTTATCGGTTTTTTCGGTTCGGTTGAATGGTTTTTTTTGAATTGGATTGGATGATGAATACCCCTAATTATAACTCACTTCTAAACTCTTCGTTCACTCTTCGCTAGCACCTTAGGTTACATCCTCTTCATTCCCCACACTGAAAAATTTAGTGTGTCATTTTTCGTTGTTTCCACATTTTGAGGTATTTTTATGTAATTGTAAGATTTGAACTTTTCAATCCATATGTTATGTGAAGCTGATTCTGTCTTGGTTTTGCAATGGATGATGCTAATTTGGTTTTGGAAACATTGGCCATACTTATTATCACCACAAAATTGAAGGCTAGTTTGAAAATTAAGTGGTTTCACTAGTGTTTTATTCAATTTACTATGTTGTTAAAATTTCACTTTGCAAGTTCAAAATTGCCTTTGCATGATTTGAAGTTAAAATTGACGCTCTGGGCTAAGTGTGAGGTTAAGGATGTGTGGATGTTACCCTTTGAGATTGTGCCTATCATTTGGGTTCTGCAGTTTGGAAATATGTGTCCGGAGATGAAGATTAAAAGCCAGCATGACAAAGAAAAGCTTAAAGGGCTTGGACTAGTTACATAGTTTTTTCATTTATAATTTAGATTGGGAAACACTTTAAATGGAGTTTGATATGTAATTTCTGGGAGGATTTGACCTATAAGTTTAATGTGTGTAAATATTACGAAAGTGAAATGTTAAGTTTTGCAATGTTTACACTTGTATATTTATAAATATAAATATATCCATTTTCTAAGGGGGTATTAAGTAAAATTATTAAAATTTTGCTTTTAATAGCTTCTAAAGATGATTGATAAAATATGATTCTCAAGAAAAGAACTCTTTATATGTTTAGTGTTAAAATATTGGAAAAAATATAAAATTTTCACTGGAGCTAATATCACAAGATAACGTAAATTAAAGGAGTTATCATATCATTTATCAATTTTAAATGTGGTAAAAGATTGTAACAATTTAAAGTATTTCGACACTTAAACACAATAATATGTATATTTTTTACCATGTTTAACAATATTTTAATAATATCCTCTAAACATATTACAACATCTTAAACTTTAAATCCTAAACAGTGATAGTATCCATTAATAAAATAAAAGGCCAAACAAAAATGCTACAAAAGTCTTTTTTGGCATATACCGAATTTCAAGGCCAGGCTCATGAAAAATACTTTTGTTAATTCAAGATTGAGTTACAGATGAAAAATAACTTTACTTATAAGAATTATTTCAAAAATGTTAATATTTGAATCAATGTTATTTTAAAAATTTTATATTAATATTTATTATGATAGAAAATATTTTTATATAATTAATTTATTTCTATTTATTTTTTATTTATTCAAATAAAAAATGGTTATATTTCTATTTTTAAGGCATAAAGACCTTTTTGCCCTTAAAATTCCACAAAATGACTTCATTTCATGGGCAAAAGGAGAATTTACATAGATTATTCACAATCCACTTACAAAAATTAATATACATATTAGCGTAGTTAACATACATGTGGTTCGGGAAAAAACATTAGGCTTCAACAATTAACACAACAAAGTTGTTGGCTGGGTAAACAGATCATGCACATTTATTAGTTTAAATTAACACGGAAAAAAAAAAGCTTCAACAATTAACACAGCAAAGTTATTCAAGTACAATTGCATGCAACATCTCTAACAAGGAGATTGGAAGTACTAATATCAATCCAACCATTAATTATTCTTATTTAATACATTAATAATTAATTCTTTTCAATAATTCTTGCCTAATTCCTGTATATAGTAGACCTTGAACCATCTTTTATCCGCTTCCATGTCTCTACAAATACACCAAGACGTTACTAACAGTGGTGTAATTTATTTGTTTTAGTGTGAAATTCAAGTAAACGTTGGTGTACCTTAAACCACGTGAACACAACTTTGCACAAAGAAGAAATTAAGAAAGAAGGAAAATGTGGTGGTTCGGTAGAAAAGGAGCTTCCGGGTTCTCAGCTTCTTCTACTGCTGAGCAAGTTACTCAAGGGATTGATGGCACTGGCCTCACTGCTATTGTCACAGGTTATGTGTTGATGCCATTGCAATGACTTTCCTGTTTATTTCTCTTTTAATTCATCGTGATTGCCTCCTGTTCTTACGAGATGGGAAATTGCCCTTCATGTTAAAAATGTGAATTTTTCAGACTAAACTCTCAAATTGATACTCGAGATTACAATGGGTCAATCAATTTAATTCCCGATGTTTTAAAATCTTCTTGTTAGTTAAAATCTCAGAGTTGCATGTGAAATATCAAATATGTTATTATGGGTTACTTCGTTTTAAAATTGGATAGAACTCATTTTAATGGAATTAATTTTGAACTCTTGGATGTAATTGAGTCGAGTAACCAAAATTAATCTAATAGGCCAACAAAGGTTGATTCAGTTTGCTAAGGATTGAACTTGTGACCATATGAAGACCTTCATGGTGGGTGATATGTAATTGTTTATCAAGCCTTGATGCATGCCTTAACAGCCTTTGGGGACCCAAGGATTTTTTTATTTTTATTTTTTTGATATTCTTATTTGGACTTGAACTGAGCAGGACTATTATGAGCAGTAAAGCTATCCCACCAAGATTTAATGGAACTGGTATAGGAATTGATTTTGGGTTCAAAATAAATAGCCCCTATGATTTATCAAGAGGAAAAGGGAATGTATAACTGCTATAGTTATACTTGCTCTTAGATAGAAATATATTTTGGTTAGGAATGAGTGGCAATGCCAAGTAGATTTGGGAGATACATTTATTGAGATTCATCATGTCGCTCCATTTGTTTCCAGTAATGTTGGTCTTTTCCTCTTGAGTTTTCTTTCATTGTGGGCTCTGTGTTGCTGCAGGGGCAACCAGTGGTATTGGTGTTGAAACTGCACGTGTACTTGCCTTACGCGGTGTCCATGTTGTTATGGGGATCAGAAATATGGCAGCTGGTGAGGAGATCAAGGAAACAATACTAAGAGATAACTCAATTGCCAAAATTGATATGATGGAACTGGACCTAAGCTCAATGGAATCAGTGAGGAAATTTGCATCACAATTCAATTCTTGTGGGCTTCCTTTAAATATACTTGTGTATGTTACTACAAATACTTTTCTTCTTGCTCCTATAATATGTACTTTGTTATTGGAGGTTTTGTTGTTCTTTGTCATTGGTAGAAACTTGTTTAGAATAGAAAAGAAATACTCTTTCTATTAATTCTATTACAGTTCTCTAGGTATTGGAGTGAATAGAAACTTGTTCTGTGATTGAAGATTTTGTTGTTCTCTCTAACTAACTATTAATGGATAACTAATATAACATATCTGACCAACTACTAATTGTAACTAACTAATGGATATGTGGATATCTATCAGTGACTTTACTAATTCGTCAAAATGCTGCTTCACTAGAAAAATGCTAGATGGTAGAGTTTCACCGAAAATTATCTGTTTCTTTTGTCGTTCTAAGGAATAATGCAGGAATCATGGCAACGCCATTCAGCCTTTCCAAAGACAATCTAGAATTACAATTTGCAACAAACCACGTAGGTGAGATTTTCATCTTACACTTTCCAAAGACAAAACACAGTCACTCACACACATGGAGTTTGATACATTATCTATAGTCATTTGTGGACTTAAAATAATAATTTTTTAAAAATTGTTATGAATTATGTAAAAAGATACTGAGGGTACTTCCATAAAAACATTTTATTCTTTGAAATTTATGAACATAAGTATGATAACAATTTCAATTTATTTTTTTGGAAAATTACGACTGGAAGTATTTATTTATATTTTATAGTCAATATATGTGCAAACATAATGCCTTGTTGCTTATAAAAGGGGTTTTGAGATAAAAGGATCTCTCCATGCAGGTCACTTTCTTTTGACAAAGTTATTGCTGGAAACAATGAAACGAACTGCTATTGAACAGAGGAAGGAGGGAAGGATTGTAAATGTCTCATCAAGACGTCATAAGTTATCATATCCTGAAGGGATTAGATTTGATAGAATCAATGATAAATCAGGGTAACATTAAGTGCACTGAACTAAAATTTATTACACTCAACTACATTTATATTTAGTGTATGCAGTTTTTAGCTTTATGAGTTCCCTCAATTCACCTTCGTTCTTATTGGTAATTGTATCTGAAACTCAGCAATTATTTCATTTCTCTTTACATTGTACAGGTATAACAGTTTGTCTGCATATGGGCAGTCAAAGCTTGCTAATGTTTTGCATGCCAATGAGCTTGCAAGATGGCTAAAGGTGACAGACTAATTTGATGTTATTAATTATTTTATGTGTTATATCTTTGGCAATCATGCATTGTTCTGTGTAATTATTACCCCTGCAAAGTTAAGGAAACTTGATTGGAGGATGGCTGATCAATCCAGCTTATGAAGGAAATGGATTACTGACAGCGACAATTTCTTGTACGCAGTTTCTTTATGAACAAAGAAATTAGGGGTGGGTGAATTATCTGACGCTTTTTGTATAGCATCTTCAAAGTAGGGGATTGCATGGTGTTATTGAGGGTGTTTATTGATAAAGAATTACCTTTGAAGAAAAATGAAAACTCCTGTTTTGTATCACTCTTTAATAATGATCAGAGGTAAGAGTGCCAACTTCTGTTTAGATGGTGAAATAATCTTTCACAATGTGCTAGGATTGGAATGGTTAAGGATAAAGGGGATACTTATAATACAAAGGTCAAGCTTAGCTTCAAAAAGTAATTTATGGCACATTGAAACTCCTTGCATTTTGTTTGGACAGTCTCTGTAATTGGTGGTGAGCTATCTATGAATATTTCAAGGTAATACTGAATAATCCCCTGTTTATTGTTGCTAGTTTTGTCAAAGTTGGTTTATGCAGCATATAAGATATCAAGGCCTATAGAGTTGGGTGTTCTGATACTGGTTGTCAGGTTGCATAGAAGGAGTCAATGAATTGATTAGTCTGGACTCTTTAACTTGACCTTTACAACTGGTTTCATTTTTTAGAGCAAATCAAGAGGATTTCCCCCATGCTTCTTATGCTAGAAGAGCATTCATCTTTTGTTTAGGCAGTAGGCAACATTTTTCTTGCCACATTCTTCTTGACATGCTGGTTTTAGCATAAACTTTTGGAACTTATTCTAGTGTAAAGACTTTTTTAGCATAGCAACAAGATTGCTAATTTGTGAACTGTGGGCCAAGGATTCTGATCACAAAAGCAGCTTATGTGCTTGTGGGGACAAGTTTTGATTGGATGTATTCAAACCCTCCCTAAACCTTACAATGGAGGGAACATTGTGCTTGAATGTGACCTAGGTGGCTTGAAATTTATTCCTCTATACATTCTACATATCTGGTCTTGCCAAGATTTGACTTGTAAAAGGAGCTTATGTGATGGGATGTGAGGCTGATTCCTCATGATTTGTTAGTTCCATGTAATAAATGATCTAATCTTAATATCAGAAGAGTACATATGGATGCACCTTTACTACAATCCAAACACAACAACACTACGCGTGGAAGTTTCTTTTAGGGTGAACTAAAATGATGCACATGATAAATCAAAAGTTCGCTGCCTTATGTCAAAGAATAACAAACAGTTTAACATAGGTCAATATATCATTAAAGTCAATAATGTGACACACATCAGTTTGCTCAGATAGAATGATAACTGTCAAACAATTCATGTATCTTTATAATTGAGGTTGTTATTTAAGGTAAGGCCAGAATCATATTCTTCTATTGCTAGCATTTAGCATGTCTATGAGGGTTCTACATATCACAAATTGCAGCTGTTTATGTTGTTTTGAACAAAAATCTTCCTATTTTTGGGGGGGAAATGAGTGTCAAAAAGATAAAGTAACATTGAACAGTCACCTTGCTATTTGATGTTTACTTATAGCAGGAGGAGGGCATACAGATATCTGCAAACTCAGTTAGCCCTGGACCAATAGCCACCAATCTATTCCGTTATCACAGTTTAATAGAGGGTAATTTTATTTTACTTTGGGTTTTGTTTATTTAATATATATATATATATATATATATATATATATATATATATATATATATATTGTGTGTGTGTGTGTGTGAAAAGGTAAAAACTACATGCAACATTCTACTTCTAGTTGCACATGGTTGACAAGTCCTTCTATATATTGCTTGGATTATTTACTTACTGCCTTTTTTTCTGTCTTATGTGTTATCAGAGATAGATTTCAGACAATTTAACATGTTAATTCATTCCTCTATTTGTAGAATCAAAAATAGTTTTACTTAAGATGTTTTCATATGAAAGATACATTTGGCTATATAGAATCTCCTCTCTAACTTGATTCCAAGAGACAAGATCTGAAATTTTTATATATATTGTATTGCATTGTTGGTCATTGCTTTACTTGGATTTACTTAGTCTCAGTTTAAAATCTTTCTTACTGGGACCAAGAGTTAAATGCACTTCTAACAGGTCCATCACTATCCTGTGTCAAGCATCCATTAACTTAGTGCTTAAGTGACTAACTGACAGTATGGAACAGATAAAAGAAAGAAGAAATCCTAGTTGTAGTCTACCCTCTTCTTGGAGCAGTTCCTATAGAAGATGGAAATGAATTAGAAGAATGTTCCTAGGAATTCAAGAGGCTAATGTATCCCACCTAAAACTAACTCAGCAAGAGGCTAAATCTATCTCCTAATCTCCAAATGTTATTACCTCTTTTTCTTGTGTAGATTAGGAGATGGCCAAAATGACCCATTTCACCTTACTGAAACACAGTTAATGTTGTCATTTGATATTTGAGGCAGGGAAGGGGTGGGGATGGGTTGATCTGGCCACTTGATTGGTCCAAGCCAGCAAAACCGGTTGCATGTTGGAACTAAATTAACTGATGCCTATTAGGTGGTGACACTGGCAAAAAGTTAGAAATCTTTTTAGACTTCACTAGAAATTCTGAAATTGAGGTGAGACTTGGTGTAATGGTAGGTTCTTGCCTTGTCACTTAGAGGTCATCGATTCAATTATAGGAAAGCATCTCTCCACTTTTAGATGTAAAGCTATGTACACTTGCCTTCAACCTCATCTGATGGGAACCTTGTGAACTAGGCTTTTCTTTTAGAGGTCCTACTTTAGAAACTAGGTACAATTAATTAAAACTTTTTTACACTTTTAAGTTAAGGAAAGAAAATAAATGATATTCTCTGTTTTGATAGATGGCAATTATTTTGTTCATCACACATATTGAATCAAAATTAACATCTGAAATTATCTGTTAGTGTTACCATGAGTGTGGTGATTCTATATAGACAAGCCAAATTTATCTAACAGCTACTAGATCTCACTTCATTGATATTTGTGATTGTGACAATCAATCACTAACAGAGAAATAGTGCTCGAAACATTAGAGAGAATGCAAGGAAATGACATGAAACAGGTTTTTTTTTTATATTTAAAAAAGACATTTATGTTACTTCTTGAATCTACTCACCACGTTAGATTTTATTGTTGTCCCTCCATATGAAACATATCTGATATGATGGTGTGTCATGTTTTTTCTTCTTTGGATCTGAAGATACGTTTGTAGTTTTTAGCTTGTTATATTGACAGTTTGCTCCTATTTTTTGTGCAGGGTTTGTTGGCCTACTTGGTAAATATGTGATGAAAAATATACAGCAGGTAACTAACACCTATTTCAAATAATATAAAAAAGGGTAGGGAGAAATATTAGATGTAGTATATGCTATTTGACTTATTTCCAGAGAGAGAGAACTTGTATTTTATTATCACAAAACTGTCCAATGTTATAGAATTTACACTCTAGAGGTTTGTCTAGTTCTTTCATATACAATGTCATCCACAATACTTAAAATGGTTTTAATTATGAAAATGACTTACTAGCAATAACATACAACTCAACTCCTAAGCTCTTGTTAACGTATTCCAATAAGCTCCTTGGTAAAGCTTTTTAAAATCAACAATGATTTTCATACACTAATCATATCAAAACTAATACAAAGGATGTAGAACACTTATCATTTTTCATTTAAAATATGTTCTTTTTAACTTATTTTAGCAAGTTTAATGATCAAACTCACAGGGTTAAGTTTATATATATATATATATATATATATATATATATATATATATGTTCATATATGTATTCGACATGTCTTCCTTTCAACATAGGGAGCGGCAACCACGTGTTATGTTGCATTGCATCCACAAGTTAAAGGGTTGAGTGGCTGCTACTTTTCGGACTGTAGCTTAGCGGAAGCAAGTTCACAAGCAGCTGATATAGAGCTGGCAAGGAAACTCTGGGAGTATAGCTCAAATTTGGTTACATCTTGATACCATGTTTACCAAGGAGTAGGGATAAATGTGAATGATCCATTAAACATCCACTAGTCTTTCTCCCTTGTACAGTTTCTTGCCTTTTTAGATACTTGGAATGATTTGATGATGCCCTTCTTGTAGATGACTGAAGGTATATAGATTTTGATTCCGAGCTTTTGTAATTAATAGCAATTCATTATACAAAACTATGCTTGATCAGGAATCTGAGTACAGTCTCACGACATGACAGTTTGGAGAGATAAAGAAGCACCGAAATGACCAAACCGTAGCTACAATTAATAAGGCAATTCACTTGGGTCCAATTTGATTTGTTTCCACATATATCTTTATTAGTTGATTTACGCTTTTTGTGATATATATTGACTCACCATCATTTGACATAAGATAACTAGGGAGAATCATATGCCCCAAAATAGCGGCACTATAACGAGATCTCGTATTGGAATTTTTTGTTCTTGAGATGCGCAATGCGAATCGTAGTGTATTTCGCTATAGTGCCAATGTATGTATATCGGTGAAGCGGTGGGTCAGTGTCCATATCAGTGATAATTGATCAAATCTCATTTTCTATGCAAATTTTCCAGTGTATCAATTACTACTAATAACATTTTACTGATTCCCAATCAGAGATATAAATCGATTTTAGGTTTTGTCTGTGTCAATAAGTTTCACTCTTTCTAGCGAGTCCTTCTGACCAATACCACCTTCTCCTATAAACACATGTTATCAGTCCTTAGTTTTGAAATCACTTGCTCTGTTTTTTTCACAACTCTCAAAAACTGAGTTTTATTCTTTTGGTCTCTCATTTAAAGATGAATTCCCACTCTAGCCACTTTCTCCACTAATTGTGTTTCCGTCCGTCAAGGTCCATCTTTGCGGGGCCGCAACACCATCTGTAAACACATGTTTCTAGTTCCTATTTTTGACATCAATTGCTCTCTTTTTTTCGAAACTCTCAAACTGAGTTCTATTCTTTCATCTCTCCACTAATCGTGTCTCCTTTTGGAGAGGCTTGCCAGTTCCTTCTTTGGTAAGCACATCCTTTCAATCCGGTAATCACATCTCTACGAGCATCTCCTTCTCCACTTTGGCTGCCTTCATTACTCTATTTTTATATCTTTTCAGACCATTATTTTGATACAATATAACCCTGTTTACAACTTTTAAGTTGTTGTTGTATGTATATAAGAAATTGGTAACACTAAAAGCAACACAACTTGAACTTGTAATGTGTCCATTTGAGGGATAAATAAATAATGCATTGCATGTTTATATGGGATTTGACTGTTTCCCATTATTGCTAAATGTATGGTTTAATATTAATTCCATTCCTATTTAATTATGAAGGGGTAGGTTAGATTAGAAATTTGATTCAACAATTATTACACAGGAGTTAAATTCTTTGATTTATATGTAATTTGTTTTGTATTAAATAGGGCCAGAGGTTCTTTACATATCATTCTTTTTTTAAGTCTCATTTTGATAATGTTTTTGTTGCCTGAAGTGTAAGATAATATAACTGAATTTTAGGTATGTGTGACAGCAACAAGTTAGATTATGTTTTAATGTTCTATTAAGTTTTTTTATCTTATGTGAGATCTCGTCTATTTAAATTAAAATTAAATTATGTTGTCACTCTATAGTGTTCCCCAATTGAAAAAACTAGTTTTTACCATAGGTTGAAATTAACGATTCAAAAAAACAAAAAGGTAAACAATGGTTCATTATGATTTAAAACCAATGTTGTGACTGATTTTTCAATTGAGAGACACTATGAATATCCAAGACACTAATTTCAATCTAAACATGAGATTTCAAATAGTATACAATGATCATGAATGGTCATAAATATAATGGACCATTAAAACTTAATTCAGGTTTATGGTTAGATGCCACAAGTCCATTCATTGAACAAGAACATGCGTTGCTTTTTCATGGTTGTGAGGGATGACTTCTTGTACTACATACCTTATATGACTTCTAAAAATACAATAATATTTTCTTTTAATTTAACCTGGCCGAAGCAATTAGATTCAATTTAGGAATATCCACATCATAATGTACTAACTCTTTAGCAAAGATTTTTTCTGTCCACAAAGTTCGAACTCAAACTAAAGAGGAATAAAAAATGTATCGTTTGAATTAATAACTCCTCGGTATATATTTTTTATGTAATCCCAACCTTAGTAATATTTCGTTCTCTGATATGCCAAAGTCTGGTATTGACGTGTCCCTATAATCCGTCATTTAACCTATAAAAGAGTTTCAAGGGGGAGCTAAATCTAGTATACAGACGTAAAAATCTAGAAAATGTACCTTGTATGTTAATGTTACACTATTTATAGGTAACATGTTGTACAAAACATGATGATTACTTTTGGGCCATTTTGATGATTGTCAGGTATCTTCTAGAAGACTCTAGATCCTTCTAATGATTATGAGTAATGTTGGTATATGTCATCCGCATGTTATACGTCGACATGACTTATGAGTTCAGTAGGGTACGTTGGTTTTTCTTTGTTGGCATTGATTTTGTTAATTGGAAGACTGTCGGGATATCTCGAATTATATGCCCGTCATTTTAACTTTGGACTATAGTGCCCAGGGTTAGATGCTTAAGTGAAGTCCATAATTTTGATGTCTTATTGTTCGTGATACCCTCTAGTAGAAAGCCATACACAGGTGAAAAAATTCTTAAATGTGAGATTTCACCAACGTCAAATTAAGTTACCATTGTATGTAATAGTTATGTTTTGGACACGTGTTTGCTTTTCATTAGGCGATTGTTGAAATTTGAAAGCCTGTGTTATTTTGTGCTTAACTTGAGGAGCCTTTTATGAAGGCATGTGACGATTTATGATTAGGGCCTGAAATATCAATAATGTCATTGAATTCAACACTTATAAATAGTTGGCCATATTTTTTTCCTAAACCATTTGCCTCTCTTCGTGGTAAAAGTAATAGTTTTGACATTTGAAGATACCTTGGCAAAGTATTTAGATTATTATTCTAGAAAAGTTTACGTACTCTGAGGTACAATCTTTCCTCCTTCATTTACTTTATTTCTTAATAAAGATAGTTATCCTTGTAGAGTTACAAGAGGAATACAGAGTGATGTAGGAAGAGGGATCTAGTTCTCCTTCTTCTTTCTCTTTGATGTGTTTCTCTTCTAGTTTAAGGATGGCAACAGAAGAATATGGAGAAAACGAAAAATTAGGATTGTGAAAATAAGGAAAGTGGGCAAGGCAAAGAGAAAAGGAAAAGAGGAAAAGAAGGAAAAGGATTTGGAAGGGTGGAAGGAAAAACAAGGATTAGTGAAAAAAAGGAAAGTGAAAGCACTAACTTAAGAGGATAGGCCTCAAATCTCACCACCTAAGGGGAGGAAACCCTAGGATAAGAGCTTTCCTAGGTTAAGAAACCCTAGCTAAAAGAAAGAGGAAAACTCAACTCACTTCTCACAAAAGGAAGAAATGTATTCTCTAATTCAAGGTGTGAATATTACAAAGGAAATCATGCCTATATATAGGCTAAGGAGGGGGCACACCACTTAACCTAAGGCTTCACTCTCTCATAAGCCCAAAAGTACTAAAACTAAAGAAAACTAAGAAAGACAGCCAAAATTCAAGGCCCAAACTTAAACATAAACATGAAATAATCATATAAGACCCAAAACTTAAACCTAACGTATCCAAAGCATGATTTTATACATAAAGATTTAATTTTCTAAAATATTACAAGAAAATATGGAAAAGGTCTTCAATTGTGAATCTTGGGGCTTTGGCCCATGCATGGTGACAAGAAAAGAAGTTAGGGTTTTGTGTGTGATGTCCTTGGCCTTCTTAGATCTTGTCCTAGTC
This sequence comes from Clitoria ternatea, assembly GCA_037962975.1. NCBI lineage: Eukaryota > Viridiplantae > Streptophyta > Magnoliopsida > Fabales > Fabaceae > Clitoria > Clitoria ternatea. The sequence goes on from CM075675.1 coordinate 10,606,649, forward strand.
AAAGTTCCTTTGAAACTCTCCAAACCTTTGTCCAAGACCAAACTAGGATCCTTTTTAGTCAGGTTATGAATACTTACAACAGATCCATATCACAACAAATGAAATTTATGACTGCTTCATTGTGTATCTTCTAGGACCATGACAGAATCTGCGACCACCTCCTTAAGAAGAGTCTTTATATGTACACTTTCTTTTTTCACCCTTTAGGAGTACAAATTTCATTCACTGACTTCGAAGTCATGGTGTTAAGGTTTTTATGGGTGTTAGAAAACTCCTAACTCTTGGGGATATATTAGTGCATTTGAGATTGCTGCCAATCATGTTGACTTTGCTCCTACAATTGCCTTCTTTTTCCATATTTGTAGTGTTTTGAGAAATCCTGAGGTTAGAAGTGGGGTCGGCATGGTTGTGATTCGAGTTGCAAAAAATTGGTCTATCTTTAAAACTTATAGTGACTCAACCAAAACTCAAGGCCTTTTGTACAAAATTACTTCGTCAAGGTAATATGTGAAAGAGGGCAAAGATTTCCCATGGTTGGATAAGGAGGGACTCTTGGATTTTTACAACTCTTGGTGCCACTAGCATTGGCTTTTTAGATACCTCGGCTTATTTAGTTCATAAATCTACCCTGAGTGAGGAATCACACTTAGCTTTCAATGCCCTTAAAGTAATTGTGACGTATGACCAAAAATTGTTATTTTGCAAGAAAATTATAGAAAATTCTGAGTTACATACTTATCTGAGTAGATATCTTTAAATTTTCACTCTTTTCATATCATTTTCCTATTTGATTTAACATTATCTTTCTTTCTTATTTCAGCTACCCACATGTCTTTTGGCTTTGAAAGACTTTTCACTGCCCAATGTCAACGCGGGAATCAATCTTTCGGGATTGATAGAGAGAATAACATCAGGTTTTATACTTCCAGACTCACTCCTTGCATTCCTATATCGGATGGTCATGAGGCTCATAGGTTTCAAACTCCTTCTAAACCATGACATAAAAGGGAAAGCAAAGTTGGAAGGCTATGGAAGAAGAAAAACAATAAGGATGAATCGACAAGGAATGTGAGGCAGAAAACCATTGAGCAGAGTGTAGGCAGGGTTGGTACATCAACTGGCATTGAGGTTGGATTAGTCCAACAAGATATGAAGTCAGGGACTAACCCCTCTCCCTGGACTCTTGGCCATACTTCAATCTTGGAGTATTTTAAAAAAATCTCAGCATTACATAAACTTTATCCTAGTACCTTTCAAGCTAAGGTCTAAGCTTTCTAAGGATGGGGGGAACTGAAGACGGTGAATGTTATTCTAGATAATGCCATTTTACCAATACTGCCATCGCTGAGACTCAAAATTTGGTTATGTAAACATGATGAGATGGCTTTGGAGTTGGGTACTATGAGCTCCAAGCTCTAGATGACGGAAGAATCTTTGAAGGTGGAATTATGTATTTAGATATAGCAAAGAAGGTGGCAGATATGGAAAACAAGTTCGTTGACTTGCTAAAGACCCAACAAAATAAAAAAAGATGATGTAATTGCCAAATCGAAGAAAGCAAATCAAGAGTTACCGAAAGAGATAGAGATCTCTACCACGAAAGCTTGAGGTAGAGAGGAAATGTCGTGAAGTTAACGTTGTTGAGTACACAGAATTTGTGGTGAGCAGTTTTAGGGTGTGTTTGCTTCAAAACCTTGGTTGGTCAAACTGAGGTTTGACCAACCCAAAAATAAATCTTACGGTTAAACGAAGTTTTGACTGTCTCGAACGGTGTGAAGGATCAATATCAACCCTTAAATTTTTTCATTTCCCCAACTACGTTTCCCCAACTGAAAACCAAACGGACCCTTAGTCATGATGAGGCAGGTTCGTCATCGGAACCTGAGTTTCATTTTAAACTTTAAAGGGATTGTGCCTTTTCAAAGTTCGTTAATAAATGAAGTGATGATGAGAAGTGGGTGCTAACAAACCCAACTAATGTGCTTACGCTTGAGCCTTTTCCAAACATGAGGATGCGGTCAAAGCAATGCTCATATGTTTCCTCCAAATGTCGTTGTTAACTAGTTCAAAATACTTTTTTTTTTTACTATTTTAGAACAATTTCTTTCTTTTTTGACAACATTTTTCTTTGGGGTTAGAAATTTTAATTACTTTATGGTATAATATTTCTTTTGTAACTTTACATTGACTTATATTTGTTATAATTGTGTGTGATGTTAAAACATTTTATTATTGAAAAGTTACTACATTTGATATATGTGCCATGCATGTTGTTTATAACTTAGATAATGTCATATCACCACATTTAGGTGAATGATCCATTGAAAAGATAATTATACCGCTGAGGTCGAGCTTAACTGAACCAACATAAGTTAATTATGCCATGAGGGCAAATCTTAACTTAGAAAATTATTAAGAAGTTAATCATACTACTTGGGCCAAGCTTAACTGAACCGACATAAGTTAATTGTACCATGGGGGGCTAAGCTTAACTTAGAAAACTTTTAAGAAGTTAATCGTACCGCTAGGGCTAAGCTTAACTAAATCGACGTAAGTTAATTGTATTACAAGAGGCCAAGCTTAAATTAGAAAATTTTTTAGAAGTTAATCGTAACGCAAGGACTGAGCTTAACTAAATCAATGTAAGTTAATTGTACTGCGAGGGAGAAAATTTTTTAGAAGTTAATTGTATTGCGGTTAATTGTACTATGGGGACAGAATAAAAAAGATGATAAAATTGCCAAACTAAAGAAAGTGAACGAAGAGTTATTGAAAGAGATAAAGGAGCTCTGACCTTTACCATAGAAGCTTGAGGCAAAGAGGAAAGGTCATGAAGGTGACGTCGTTGAGTACAACGAATTTGTAATGAGCACTTTTAGTCATGCTCCGAGGAAGGTGTTTGTCATCAAAACCTAATTGCATTTTAAACTTTGGAGGGATTGTGCCGTTTCAAAAGTTCTTTAAGGGAGATCTTTATAAACTAGATGATGATGAGAAGCGGGTGCTAGCAGACCCAACTAATGTGCTTACACTCGAAGATCCTCAATGATAACAACCCTAGGGTCTTGAGGAGGTTGAAGGTGCCCAACCAGGGTATTCCCTATATCAAGTTGGTGTTGGAAAGGTCTCGTAGTTGCCAGGGTAATTGTAGGAGCCCTAATGTCTACGCTAAGTCCTAAGCTTGGTTGAGGTTGTGAATCCATGATTTTTTACTTCAAGAGTGGGAATGACTTAAACAAGTCCTACTGCACGTGCCAATGTTCTATTCAATTTTGATTTATCAAAGTCCGGTATATAAAGTTGACATGTCCCTATAATTCGTTGTTCAACCTATAAAAGAGCTTCAATGGACCAAATTAGGGTTGGGCCCTTAAAGCTTCTCTAATGCTCAAGTCAGTAAAGCAAAGCTAAATCCAATATACGCAAGAACCTAGAAAACATACCTTAGCATTATGATGCATTATTTATAAGTGATGTGTTGTATGGAACGTAATGATTACTTATGGGTCACTTTGATGACAAGTCAGGTATCTTCTAGAAGACTCTAGATCCTTCTGATGATTGTGAGTACATGTTATACGTCTACATGGCTTATGAGTTCGGTGGGGTATGTCAGTTTTGCTTTACTAGTATTAATGTTTTTGACTGTGTAACTTGCTGACATATCTCGGATCAAGTAAAAATATGAAATATTGAGAAAATAAAATTAAACTAATACTAAAATGTTCATAATTTGAGGTCAAAAATCTATTTAAACCTTATAAAAATATTAGAGTTTGAATACTTCATTCAAACCATTCATTATGTATGGAGATTCGATTCTCTCGTAGACAAGAATTAAGTCACATTTTATGGTCACTCAATAACCAATTCATACAAACTCAACTTCAAAAATGAATTAACCACTATTTTTTGGTGTGGATATCCTGAAGAGATCCAAAAACAAACTCATCCAACCCCTCCCCTAATATAGTGACTTAATAGCTGGCAAATTTCTCAAGACCGACCTGCTATAACAAACAGCTTTAAGTCCTAAATATCAAAGGTTCACAGCGATTAGTATTAAGAATCTTGCATTCCTAGTTAAATTATTTTCCAAGGAATAGAATCCTTCAAAAACTTCATAAAATGTATGTTATCACAAAAGAAGTAACTTTCAGTCAATAACAACATGAATGTTTTATTCCAACCCTCTCGAGGTAAAAAAGTTTTATTCTCACTCATTCTAAAATTTATATATTCCCAAAAATTTGTCTAGGAAAACTTTTTATCATCTCATACATTCATACTAAACATATAGAACTTTTAGTTATATCACTTACTCGAAAATATTGAAACATTCCTTCTACCAAACACCACTCACTCCCACTTATGCGGGAGGTTACCACCAGCCTGAAGTTTTTTTCAATAGGAATGGACAATTCTTACAGCCAATCCAAAGTTCAAGATGTTATAATTACCTAGCACAAATTTCAACATACACTAACCATTATTTTAATATATCTTGTACTTTCGATTGGCTCTGCCTATAAGCAATGTGTGCTCATAGAAAGAATAATAAATAATAGAGTTGACCCCGTCATAGCCCCCATATATTCCATTTTTACTTCAAATAATGATGTACATAACAAATCCAGTAGAAGAGTATATAATAGAAATACATCTGAGCATGCAACTAAGTAAGAGATGTATGGGTTCCACAAATCCTTGGCATCCTATTAATAAATGCAGAATCACAATACAGTTTCCCATCTTCTGTACAGCAATATCACCTCCCAAAAATAGTCTAGAAGCTAAATTTTGTACCAATTTCACTTTTTTTTGGCATCTATAATATAATGTTCTAACAGATACAGTTGTGTCATTCCATGATTCTTTAATTGAAGAAACTTCATACATAAGATTAGAAAAGCTCAAATTCCTTGAGAAAATATCAACATTAAACCTATCATTTCTCATATCTTAGGCACCAGAGAGAAATCTAAGCTCCTTTGTCATCATGATTTGAAGCTGCATCTTCAACATTCTACATACAAACATAAGCTCCCTCTTTTTGCGACAAGTGAGCATTTGCTTCAGTTGATATTAGACAAATCAAATATCAGGAACTTCCATCCTACAGCCGAGTTTGGCACTACACCTGGAAGAGGATCTGATTCTAAACTCCTGAAGCCATGCAAAACAGAATCATACGCTGCAGCTCACCTATCTCAGATCCTTTATTAAATAGATTCCCTTATGCTTTGGCTCCTTAGTTTACAGTTACTTCCTCAGCAATACAACAACGAATAGATCGGCACGACCATTGTTGTAAGTTGTAACCAAAAGGTATCATGACAAACTTCAAAGACTTGCTCACATAAGTAAACCCGGGAAAACACTTAGTGTCATAAACCATTTGCCCGACTGAGCAAAGAGGAGTTGGGACTTAGATCAAGGGATGGGCTAATCTTCACATGATCCCCCAGCAGCTGTCGGCAAACGCGATCGGCCAAAACTGATTGAACATCATACGGCTCATTATGAGGAGGCCTTGCAAACTGCATCCCCAGAATGTCATTTTCACTTGGAACCAGTTCCGATGTTATGTGACATGTCTTTTGCATCCCTCGAAAGATGTCAATGTTTGAGTCATGTTGAACAGGGCCATTGACATAGACACCATTCGACGACTTTGGCAAGTTTCCAAGACCCTCTTGAATGTAAACCAAGTTATTGCTAAATGGAATGGCACCACTACCACCATTGAGAGGCGTGGATGCACCAGAAGCAGTCCGAGGGCTAGATATAGGAGATGGAGACATTTTCCCGTTCATGTGCTGTGGTGATCTTGGCCTCAAAAGTGGGCTTCCAATGGGTGAGACAGGGCAAGATATATTCCTTGGAATATGGATTTCACTGGAAATAATGAAATGATTTTCAAATCATCAATGGCAGTCAGTAACCTTGTGTGTGCGGGGTGGGTAAATGACAGTGTGTGCGGGGTGGGTAAATGACAGTGTGTGCAGGGTGGGTAAATGACAGTGTATGTGTGTGCATGCAAGAGAGGGGGGGGGGGGGGGGGGGGAGAGACCTTGCATGCGGATTATTTTTCAAAAACCGAGAAGAATGAAGAGAAAGTCTATCTGAATCCAACATAGAAGGATTCCTTCCTTGTCCAATGCCCTGAAAATTTATCACAGATGAATAACATTTCCACAATAATAACAAGAGGATAATGGAGAAACAGTAAAGGAAAAACAACTTCACAGATTATTCCATTGATGCACGAAAAATTTTCTGGTAATATAAAATTGGAAGACTGCTCAAGTGAACACAATATAATTTGCTGATAAAAACAATAAATTCCCACAATTCTTATTATCACCACCATGCCGTTTCTTTAGCTTGTTTATCCCGTCCAAACTCCACGTGTGTACTTTACTCCAAGGTAAGGAGAAATTTTCTCACTTGCAGTTTGTAGTAATTTGATTTTGAAATATTTCAGGAATTTTTCTAAGAATTCGATTTTCAGATTTTATTACCACTAGTTTTAGATAATTTGAAGGTAATTATGATGGGAAATTTGTGATATGATTTGGATCATTAAGTCAGAGTTAATCAAGTTGTAGTACGTCTATTCAAAGGCCACCACTAATGGTTTAGAGGTAATATTTTCCATTCATGAATATTAGGATTTTATATGGTACTATGTAATATCTGGTGGACTCCAAATCTAAGGGGGTTCTAGACCTAGAACCCATCGTTCAATTGATCACCCTATCCCTCAACATTAAATCAGCCTCAAGCTACATGACCATCCCTTTTGCATCATTTCCTTCGTGTTTCCTCAGAAAAATTATGTAAAGAATTTCTATGGCATCATATACATACAGTAAAAATGGTTCATCAATCATGAGAATTTGAAGGCAGGCAAAAAAGTTCCATGACAAGTAGATGGCATCCTATTTTATTCCTATCTATGAAGCATGGACACCTTTATTATTCGAAGTGTTGCGATGTCGGACACCTCTCAGTCTAACTAAAAAATTAACTTTGCCGGCTCCAACACTAGAGCTGACAGTTTGACACTTCGGTATAGATGAACACACTAATTCCTATCATGCAGGGAGAATCAAGGGAAATGAATACTTGACACAAAAGCATGATGTACAATGCGCAAGAAACAAGTTTCCCTCAATTCATGATGAGAATAAAACACAAATAAACTGATATCTATGATTTATGTTGGAAAATAGCTCCTTTACCTGAGGTTTAGCTCCTTGTGTGATCCCAGGTACAGGGTCTGAAGCATCAGGACCTAGAATAGGTCTTTCTAAAGGTGCAGCACATTTTACAAAAGGGTGGTCTAATAATTCGCTGGCTGGAGGGCGATTGTGTGGATTACGTTGTAGGCATTTCCTAACAAAATCCTTTCCTTCACAAGAGAGATGATCTGGGATTGTTGGGAGTTCCTTGCTATTACCAATCTTGAACATGGCAGCAACCTGTGATGTTAACATGCAAAGACAATAATATATAATGTCAAGCAATCAATTAATACAAGAATGCATTACAATTTACAAATATAAAGAACATACTTAAATAGAATAGAAGGGAAAAAGAAAAAAAAATAATAAAAAGTTCCAACATATTGATATAAATCACTAACCCCTTCATACTGACTCCAGGGAGGCTTAGTTGTTGCCATTTCCAAAACTGTGCACCCAAGACTCCATATATCAACAGCAAGGTTGCAACCGTTAGAGTTCTTTATAACCTGAAAAATCAGAACGTAAAGATATTGACGCACAAAACCAAGATGTAACTGAATCTAAAAAGAACTGAAACTATCAGAGAAAACAGTACAACCTCAGGAGCCATCCAATAAGGACTTCCCTTGAAAGATAATGGACATGATTGCCCTGTTATCTGCCAAATATCCAAGTTATCAGTTAGGGAAACAGGATAATTCAGGCAACCTTGTGCATATTCATAGTAGAGGCAATCTTAAATGGCAATTGTGTAGGAAAACAATATCTCATGATGAACTAAATAAAACCGAAAGAACCTAATATCTAATATCTTAATTTGGTTTTAGGATTCATGGTGTTCTCTTTTCAAGTTGGAGTCATACATGATATGATGAAGAGGTAGGAGTTAGGGTGATATGCTCCAAAAAACAAAAACAAACTATAAAGGAGTATGAATAAGGCCAAACTCCTTTGATTTAGAGAAATGGGGATTTTCAAACCTTTATTCATAAATTCACTATGCATCAGAAACCAATTTTCATGTCCTACAATTAGCTTAAACGCAAATAAAAAGGATAATTTTATCTCCAAACTTACATGCTTTGCCATGCCAAAATCTGCCAACTTGACTCGGCCATTAGTATCCACCAGTATATTTGCTCCTTTGATGTCCCTTTACAAGAAAATGCAATTTAAATAATCAAATTCACAGCATAATAGTATAGAAAAATAATCATTATGTGACAGTAGCAAGATTGAAACTTCAAGAAAAAGAATCGGTGACTTAGCTCACCTGTGGACAGTATTTTTAGCATGTAAATAGGCAAGTCCTGACAAAATTTGTTGAGTAAAACTACGAATAGCTAGTTCACCAAATTGTCCATATTCTTGAAGAAGTTTATATATGGAGCCTCCAGCTACATACTCCAGGTAAATGTAAATCTTGTCACCTACCTGTTAAAGGGATGATTCAGTAGCTTCTATAAGTAGACCACAAAAACAAATACTGCAAACAAGTTTATGTAAACCACCAGCAACTATTAATCTTGTAATAGATTATTATGCATGCATTACAAATTGGCAGCCTGCACACAAATCCCAAAATAAATAATGATCTCTCTCACAAGCAGCTAACATAAACACTTGAATGTGAATGAAACAGGAAATGGAGAACTTACTGTTTCAGAACCGTAATACTGGACAATATTTGGATGTCGCAACCGGCTTAACAAGGTAATTTCCTGCCAAATCAGGAAGTTAGCTTTTCAAAGCTACCTTAAATTTGAAATAGAACCAGATCATATTGCACAAACAGAATAAGCATTGTTTATTCCCACCCATAAAATTTTCCAAGGTCTAAATCTAAAAGGAAATTAATTTACCTGCATTAATTGCTTAGCACTTTCTTTAGATTTGGCATCCTCTGAAAATAGAGTTACCTCTTTCATTGCACACATTTCACCACTTTCCCTAAAAGTGAAAAACATTTGGATTAAACAATATTATAAGATGCATACATTTATTGGATTTTTAAATAAAAAAAAAGAGCTTCTAAAAATTAAGAACTTTTAGTCTAGAGTACATACTTATTAAAGCCAACATAGACATGTCCAAATGTGCCTCTGCCAAGCAGCTTTCCTTTTTTCCAACGTGATCCAGGGCTTATTGGATTATCAGCTCTTCCAGGACTTCTTGGCATTGAAGGAGATGTTGCAGCAGAATTTGAATGAGAGAAAGGCAAAGAATTGGTAACTGCTAAGGGAGGAAGGGGCAAGCGATGACTTTGTTGTTTCCCATCATCAACCCATCCTGCCTGTGAATCGTTTGGTGTTCCCCCAGCTCTGGGATGAACAGGTGTAACGGCTCCACTCTGAATTCTAGAGCTAGGACCAGGGCTAGTCATTCTGGGACTAGGTACAGGAGAATATTCCGGACTACCCCGGCTTGGTTGCCAAAATAACTGTCCTGACATGTCCCCTCCCATTGAGTTATGCCCAGAATTGTGACCAGAACCGGGACTAGAGCAGTGCCCAGATCCCCCCAAATTGACCTCTGAATATGGTTTTCCAGCCCAAAAAGCAGAGCTCAACACCTGTTCTGTGCCAAATGCTCTCAATGGACTTCTTGAAGGACTTGATTTTGAACTATCAGGTGCACTACAAAAGGCACCATGAGGAGGAATCTGCAGATTTGGAACGTGGTTGCTTAAAGGCCTCCTTTTTGGTGAAGCAGAGGACATATTATTACTACCCAGAATGTTTGCTGGCGTTTTGGCTTCTCTTGAATTTACTTGGGAAACATTAGAAGATTGATCCTTGACCATCAAGCTTCATAGAAAATGCCAACATCCATAATGAGTAAAATAAATACAATTGGCAAGTACTCATAAATGCCATGAACCAACTATCCCAAAAGCTCAAGCTTTTAGGTGAAGAAACAACAAATGGCTTTTTAAAATATCTCTAACATGCCCCCTCGTGTAAGAGCCTATTGAACTTCAAGCATGGATGACGCATTGGTCTGTGACCTTGCACTTAAATATAATTTTTTTATTACAAAAATAAGGACAAGGATTAAACACTAGAGAGGCTTTGATACCATGCCATGAATCAACTATCCCAAAGGCTTGAGCTTTTGGGTCAAGACGCAAGAATTGTCATCTCTAACAATATATGACCTAGGCATGCATATGTAACAAAATATGCAATCTTGAAGCACATTATTGTGAAGCTTGTAAATTATACCTGGAAGGACTGCCTGCAGCAGTTCTAGTCCCAGGCTCAGAGTCAGTGCGATTGCGAGAGTCCACTGGCTCATCACTATCAGCAGAGCTCACACTAGAGACTGAAGCAGTGACCAGATCGCCATCCAAATCTCCAGGGTTCAGCCTAGTGCGCATGCATGCAGGCTTTGGTAGTGGAAGAAACAATGATGGTTTGGAACCCTTTTCAAGCCTTGATTTAGATGATATGCTGATTTCAGAATCTGCTCTGCTTATACTTGATGGGTGAAGGCCAGGAAGTGGTAGTGGCTGGGCATGAGGCCTTTCAGCAAAACTTTGACACCTTGCCACTTTGGAAGGTGAAGGAGATCTTGATTCAGAAGGCGACTGCGCCCCTTTCTCTGAAATCGAGTCATTGCAATGCTTACGAGATCCTCCAGATCTACTACTTGGTTTGCCTTCAGATGGGGATTTAAATTTACGATGTAAAGTATCGAATAAACTTTCCTTAGTTGCTTTCTTCTTCGTTTCTTTTGACGACGATATCACCCACCATGAAGGCATATTTGTATTTTATATATATGTAGCAATGTGGCAAGCCCGTTTTTAAAAGAATCCCATTAATAAATAGTTTGACTGTCAATACTTCACATCAGTAAGAGGATTCATAAGCATAATAATCCCGCCAAAACCCTCACAAATTGGCGAATTCAATACTTCAAACAGTAGTACTTTAGAGTCAGACACAAAATTTTGCGACTGAAAACAGATGCTAACACCCTGCAACAGAGAATACCAAGAATATTAAACCACTAAAAAATGCACGTTGTCATAAATAATCATGTGTGAATGTGATACGTCATATTCAATCAGTAAGCCTGTGAAATACTATTCTAAAGAATATGTGGCACAAAGTTGTGATAATAGCAGAAGTTAACAATTCCATCAGCTAATCCTTGGGCCCCAGAATCCTAAGTTCAAAACCTAGTACAGTGTTCATCCAATATACAAAACATCTGTAACCTTCCCAATCCTAATCCTAATCGACATAAAATAATGCTGCATGACATCATTTACTGTGTAAATAGATTCTAAAACTTCCCAAAACCTGAAAAGGATTATTACGGTGATAGCATCCACTACTTTGCGTCAGCTCAAATTCCTCATCATGCAACTTAATAAAGCAAAGTGTAATATACTTTAATATACTAATTGCAAAGTTCTAACCTAAAAATTGAAGGAAAATACACTGAAAATAAAAATATTAGAAACCATAAAATTTTGCACCCAGATCACCAAAACAAAAGAAACCCATCTCCCAATCTTCACATAAAAATTACTTTTTGCGTGTGTCCTAATACCCATAATCCCGACCCCAAAATAAAAACTACAAAAAACTCAAACTTTGAACTTCACTCCCTTTAACTACACCAAAATTTCTAACAAGCCCAAGTGAACCACCACCCCATTGTTAAAAACAAACACCTCGAAACACAGATCCACTCATCCACCAACACAAACCACTTAACACCAAAAAAAATAAAAAAAAAACTTTGGTCAAATCAACCTACTCGATCGTAATTCACTGAAATTACAACAAGCCCAAAATGCAATAAAGGTAGAAACTTACTTCGAATTGCCAGCTCCGTGAATCTGAACACAACCCCGACAGTGTGATATTCAGCTCAAATCTGAGTATTACCAAAAAAGAAACTCTTTTTTTCTTTCAGAACTCAAAGAGAGACCCCTGAAGAGAAACGGAACTAGAGACCCAAAATGCAAGAAAATGGAGAATGATTTGCTCTGTTGTGTGGTGAAAAATTAGGAATTGGAAGATAGTGAAAGAGATCGCGTACGGAAGAAGAGAGAGAGAGAGAAAGAGTGTGTTTTTTCTCAGTGCTAAGACATCGAAGAAGAGGGTCTCTGAGCGTTGATTCTTAATGGTTAATAATTATTTAATTAACAAATTGGATACCCAAAAATCAATTACTATAAATTATGGAACGTAATTATTACATGATTTTTTTATTGTCATTTTTTTGCTGTTTGAAATTATTACAAGGCACAACTGAACATTTCATAATTTATTGAAGATTATTTCGGAAGAGATTCTCATTAGGTTACACTTTTATTATTAACACTATTAATAATTAATTATTGTTATTTTTAAGGATTATTATCCATGAGTGAATCCAAGAATATTTTCAGAAAAAAAATTGAAAATTAGTATCTTCAAATTATAGAAATCATTAAAATATATCTTACCTCTTTGAATAAAGTCTTATCTAAATATATGGAAAGATTTAAACATCTATCAAAATGTTTAATAAAAAGTCAACTATTTACCCTATGTAATGTTTTATTAATTAAGGGATTTATTGTTATTATCAAGAGCAATGTTACTTAAGTTATTTGCAAGGTATAATTATTGAGCGCAATGCCACTCGGTATGATCAATCCTTACCTGAAGGTTTCCAACACAGTTTTAATGAAAATTAATTAATAGCGTTACATTATGCAAATGTTTTATTATAAAAGTTGTTCGAATCTAGTATAAGAGTTGAGTTTAAACTACTAAAAATTACTCACTCTCATACTCTTTATCTTCCATAATTTTAAAAAATATACATTACAAAATCATTAAATGATATTGAAATATATAATTCACTAGTGTAAAATATAAATATAAACACGATTAAAAGGAAATAATATTAATAAAATATACGGTGACATTTTTAAAATTTATAGGAATACACTATAAACACAGTTACATGATAACCGTGGTTAAAATATGATATAATCACGGTTACATAAGCAATCGTATTTATATGGTTTAGGATTTATTTATTTTAGTAAACTATTTAAACACGATTGCTCATGTAACTGTGTTTATATCTATCAGATATGAACATAGTTACATGGTAACCGTGGATAAACACAGTTACATGATAACTGTGGTTAAAATATGATATAACCACGGTTACACAAGCAATTGTATTTATATGACATTTTTAAAATTTACAAGAATACACTATAAACACAGTTATAGGGTAACCGTGGTTAAAATATGATATAACCACGGTTACACAAGCAAACCGTATTTATATGGTTTAGGGTTTATTATTTTACTAAACCATTTAAACATGGTTGCCTATGTAACTGTGTTTATATCTGTCAGATATGAACATGGTTACATGAGCAACCGTGTTTAAATGGTTTATGATTTTTTATTTAGTTAGTTTTTATTTATTTTGCTAAACATTTAAACACGACTGCCTATATAATCGTGTTTGTATCTCAGATATAAACACGGTTATATGTGTAATTGTACTTATAGCTTTTAAATGACGCCTTTTTGTTTTCGTTTTTCGTAACGTCTCGCACGTCATTCAAACTCTTTCTCTAAAAGCTTTTGCTCCCCTCTTTCTCTCTAAGGTTTCTCATTTCTTTCGCGTTGCCATTAAGGTATGTGTCTTTCTCGTATATGGTTCTGTTTATGCTCTTCTTTGTAACGTTCTCTTAACGTTGTGTGTACGTTTGCAGGTTTGGTTTTTTTATTCCTTTCACGTGTCATTGACATTCTGTCTCATCGTTCTGTGACAACTATTTCACCACGCGACCCCTCTCTTCTTTTCGCCTATTCAAGTATGTAAACTGTTCCATTATGCCATTGATGTTTGTTTGTTTAGATATTACATGGTTCGTTCTTCCGTGAAACAGTTATGCTCTGTTTGTTTGGAACCGTTATGCTCTGTTTGTTCAGGTGCCTAGCTCTGATATTAAACATGGTTTGTTATTCTATGGAACTACTATGCTCTATTTGTTTGGAATTGTTATGCTCTGTTTATTCAGGTGCCTAGTTCTTAGAATTGTTATGTCTGTTTGTTTATTTATATTTATATTTATATTTATATTTTGTATTTTTAGTTTTTTATTTTTCATATATTGCTTAATTTATTGATTAACATATCAATCTCTCCTCGTTCTAGAGCTATCAAAACGGGCTAACCCGGCCCACACGGGTTGACCCTAAGCCACCGAATTACTTCTTATTATTTGCCACGGGTTTGGCTACGAAATTGTTTGGTCACAAACAATGGTCATTTTTTAATTTTTAGCCACAGATTATCTTACTTTTTGCAACAAAACTTTTCAGTGGCTATTTAGCCATAGAAAATCAAAATTCGTGGCTAATGGTTTAGCCACTAGGGTTTTTGTCACATCTAGACTTTCATGGCTAATTCGGTGGCTAAAATAATTAGCTATGGAATTTTAGGTTTTAGCCACAGAAAATTTCAGTGGCTAAATCAGATTTTCTAGTACCAAATTCCATATAAATATTATATGATATAATAATTTCTTTATTATGAAAATGCAAACACATGACATATTTCATTATAAATTAAATCCATAATTCATATAATCCATATTCCATAAAACAAAATCAAATACATTTCATAGTTCAACTTCAAGATGATACAAATTAAAAACATCATACTAAACATCATACCTCGAGCGGGTTTAGCTCACGGGTTACAACCCATTTTGACACCTCTACCTCGTTCAATTTTTCTTCATACTACAACTAACCACTTAATTGATTTAATTGTCGCAAGTAGTTTAAAATTTCTCTGCTTTGCATGAGTGAACTGTAGTTTCCCGTTTGAGATTCGACAAAAATGGTAATTAAATTAATTAATTTCATCATTTGTGTCAAATCTTGAATTATCCATTTGGACAGTTTGGGGTAAATAATTTTTTATACGTCATTGTTATCTATAAGTTATGACTTATTTTAGAATTTGATAAAGTTTCAGTTACTTTCATTTTGTATTGTTCTTTGGGTGCATATTTGATTGTAATTGAATTTGATGTCACCACTTTCATTTAGTATACATAGGGACCAATGCGAAAATGCTGCCGAAATTTTATCAAATTTTAAAAGAGCCTGTACTTGTACATTGTGATGACGTATAGCAAAATGTTCATCCTGAATAGGTAGGACCACTACCTTTGTAAACAAAGTGAGATTCATAGCACCGTTATTTATGCGTATTGTAAATAGATAGTATGGATCGAAGTTGGATAACTACATCACACATAAGTGAAGAGTATGAGAATAGAGTTGAATCATTCATTGAATTCGTAGTACGAAATGGTGAAGAGGTCAATGAAAGATATTTTTGTCCTTGTGTAAAATGCTTGAACATCCGTCAATGCAATAATTAGTGGCTTAAACTTACATTAGGTGTTTAGGATTAAGATTAAGTAAACCTATTTTAATATAAGATATATATATATATATATTAATATTTAAATATTGGATATTTTGTATGCTCATAAATATTTAAAAAGCATATATAATAATTATAAATAAATGAGTATAAAAATTGCTCATATTATAATCTTTAAACATAGTTGCATAATAAGTATAAATATATAATTATATATGTTGATAAAAAAGTATTTTATATGTGAAATCAACAAAAATTAATACTTAAGTCAAATTATATCATATGTCCGATAAATAAGTATAATTCAAACTAATATACAATATTTATTTTACATGTAGAATAAATTCATATAAATTTGTAAAAAATAAAAAATTATTATTATCAAATTATAAATATCAAGAATTAAATGTTGAATGACAATAATATAATATGGTTTTTAGTAAGCAATTTTTACGAATAAAATTTGTCATTTATTTCCTTTCATAATTTATTTATTAATCTTACAAAACTATTGTGAACACCTCTTTTGGTCCGGTCCAAGTGGAATGAATCTTTTTTATACTGAATTCTAATTCAGAGTGGTCAAATTCGAGTAGAATGGCTTCAAAATAATCAGAACCGAGCGAAATAATTCAGAATGAAGCTTTTCCAAGTGGAATATTGCCCTGTTGGAGGCAAATCCGAGTGGAATGACTCAAAAATGATCAAATCCGGGCAGGATGACTCAGATTAAAGCATTTCCGAGTGAAATACAACCCTGGTGGAGATAAATCCGAGTGGAAAAACTCAAAAATGGTCAAATCCGAGTCAAAATGAAGCATTTCCTGGTGGAATGACTCAAAAATGATCAAATCCGAGCAGGATGACTTAGAATAAAGCATTTCCGAGTGAAATACAGCCCTGGTAAAGATAAATCCGAGTGGAAAAACTCAAAATGGTCAAATCTGAGTCAAAATGAAGCCTTTCCGAGTGGAGTATATCCCTGTTGAAGAGAAATCCAAACGGAATGACTCAAAAAGGATCAAATCCGAGTAGAATTACTCAGAATGAGTCAATTCTGTGTGATACTCTGTTGAAGGATGAAGGCTGAGAAGGACCGCTCTTTCACTGCAATTAATCCGAGTGAAGAAATGCTAAATCCGAGTGAGTGCTTTCTGATTGCTACTGATCTGAGTGAAAACAAGTCTGAGCGAAGGAAAATCCGACTCAGAGTGTAACTGGAAGGACAAATTTTGATTGGACGAAAGCTTTTCCGAGTGAAAATACAAAGTTTCTAAGTCTTGAGTAGGAAGCAAGCCCTTTCCGAGTGAAAATGCTAAGCCGAATGGTCAATCTTCAATCGGTTTTCGAGTGACAACAACCGAATGAAAGGATTTCTGAAATGAATGTGTCCGATTGAGCTAAAGAAAGGCAAATCCATGTGAAATTCTTCTGAAGATGACTCTCAAGTGAATGCACCAAGCAGCTGGTTGCCGAGTGAAAGCCATTCCTGATTGGAGAATAAACGCGAGTGAATGCACTGAACAATTGATGACTGAAGGAAAATTCTGATTGAAGAGAAGAAAGTTTTTCCGAGTCAAGTTCCTAAGTTCTGAGTGAGGAATAAGACGGATTCCGAGTGAAATGAATCAAACCCGATTGAATTGTTTCTGAGCCCTTTTGGTCAATCATTACCGAGCCATTCTTTCACCCAATTCTGAGTCATACTCCAATCATTTCAGTCGGTTCCGAGTTATTCCTTTCTCACCCACTCCCAAATGACCACTCTCACTCAAATCCGAGCCAATTTTCAGTCGGAACCGACTGGCAATTCAGTCATTTAGCCCTCTTCAAACCAATTCCCTCTCATCCCTCCTCAAGCCAATTACCGAGCCCATTTCCACCAATTTTCACTCGTTCCCGAGTCATCTTTCACCTATCTCCGAGTCATCCTTTAAACAATTACCGAGCTACTTCTCACCCAATTCCGAGTCCTTTTAAACCTAATTCAGAGTCATTATTCAACCATTTCAGTCGGTTCCGAGTCACTTGTCACTCGGTTCCGATTGAATGTCTCACAGCAACCTCATACCGAGCAAAACCCCTTCCATAGGAGGGCTCCTCCCAGAAGAATTCTCACTCGGAAAGGAGTATTTTCACTCGGCCTTCTATGGGAAATGCTTCATTCCACTCGGAATTGACTCCCAATGTGGATGAATACTGACTGGGAGGCTGATCTGAGCCATCCTCACTCGGATTTCCATCATTCTCTCTCGGATTTCCACCATCCTCTCTCGGACTGCACATGCTGACCTGGATTCCACCACCCAAGTGGATCCAGGAATCCTGGAGGTGGCTGGCAGACAAGGGGCGGAAGTGAAGGAATTAAAAATTCCCACCAGCCGCTGTCCCCCACTACCAGGACCGAGTGGAAGCCTGAGCTGGCATTCCACTCAGAGTGGAAACCTGAGCTGGCTTTCCACTCGGAAAAGCCTATAAATAGAGGGCTGAAGCTTTGAAAGGGCAGGCATTCATTAAGTGGGAAAACTCTGCTTGAATTCACCCTCATCCTCTCTCTCACACACACTATCCAGCCCCTTCCAGCCACCAAACACCCTCCATCTCTCTCCCCTCACCCTCTCCAACAGCCCCACTCCTCCTTCTCCTACACACCTCCCCAACTCCTTTTTACCACTCCGTCCTCACCAAATCTGACCTCCCCACTCCTCCTTCTCCTACACACCTCCCCAACTCCCTTTTACCACTCCGTCCTCACCAAATCTGACCTCCTCACTCCTTACTCCAAACACTGTCCCTCACCAAACCGACCTCCCCAACTCCCTTTTACCACTCTGTCCTTACCACTCAGTACCGTTCTCCTCTCAACTCCAACACCGTCCCTCTTCTCACTCAGTCTCACTCGGTATTCCACTTCTCACTCGGTATTCTTCTTTTCACACGGTATTTTCCCATTTCCACTCGGTTTTACCATTTTTTACTCGGTTTTCCACGTCCTCACTTGGTTTTTTGCTTTTATCACTCGGTATTTCATTTTTTTACTCGGTTTCTTCCATTTCCACTCGGTTTCTTCCATTTTTACTCGGTTTTTTCCCTCTTTCTCACTCGGTTTTTCTCTTCTTCCCCTCAGTTTTCGCTCATTTTTTTCTCTCTTCTCCAAACTTACTGTTTCCATTTCTCTCTTGTAGCTTCTGCTACCTTCCCCTTTCGCTTCATAGTAAAAATATAACAAAGGGAAATAAATGCTTCTTATGTTTTCTTTCAAATCTAAATAAAAAAGGGAAACAAATCATTTTTAAATAGTATTGTACGGGAGCACTCCCGTCTACACAACCTCTTTAGGATTCGTACACGTGCAAAGAACTTCGCCTTGTACGATTTCCCCACCTCAATAACATCCATCATCATCTCCCAAGTCTTTTCCTAAAAGAAAAACACTCAGAACTACGTAACCCTGATTTCTTGATAATTCAAGAATACGTAGGAGCAGGACCTCAATTCCTGTCGGGCCCATCTTTCTTATTTCTTTTTATTGATTTATTTCCTCACTTTCATGTTTCTTTCATAAATGTTCTTTTTTTGGTCACTTCCGTGAAAATCAATTTAGACGTGACGTCTTGTTGATTTCCCCCTAGTTTTTGCTCAAGCCTCGCCATAATTCATAGGGAAGGGATACTTAGGACGAGATGTCCCGCTTATCTCTTTCCTATCCCTGTTTTTTTTATTCGAGAACGTCTAATTTAGGCGTGACGCCTTATTAGCATTCTCTTCCCCTCTCTGTCTCATATCGAAGTCGAGTTTAATTCGGATGAAACGTCCCATTGACCTCGCTTCGACATTCTATGTTTATACAGTTCTCTCACTTTATTCTGTCGTTTTAAATAAAAAAATACAACGATAAAAGGGAAGAAATAAACCATCTTTTGTAAGGCTATTTATGTTGCGCATTTTCAATCTTGGTACTATTTTTGACAGGCGATGTAGGGTGCTAATACCTTCCCTATTCGTAACCGACTCCCGAACTTGAATCTCAATTTTTAACCAGTGTTTTACTGAACTTAGTTTTTTCCAATGTTTTTTTCTATGGATAAAAACGTTGGTGGCGACTCCTTGTTTCATCCTACACTTTCTTTCTTTCTCGTCGCGCCATCGCGATCCAGGTTGCGACAACTATTAATCAAAATAATAACTATGTTATACATATTCTTTATTACGAGATGATTGATACATATGACTTCACATGTGTAAGCATAAAAGTTTGAAATAATTTAAGTTTCATCTAACATATAGGTGATAAATATTATATGCTTGTTCCTTTTCTCATTATATTAATTAGGCCCAAGGAATGGTTGTCATAATTCTTGTGCGACAAATTTGGTTTTTTGGTATCGAAGTAGACTCTATTAAAATCTAGATTTAATATTTTTCCTCATTAGATAGTCATATATTTCTTAGTCTCGCTTCATCAAATGGCTCATCGATATCATTATACATATGAGAGATAAATTTCATATGCATCACTCACATTCCTTTGTATTATTATTGTCTGATTACAAACCTTTATGGCCACCTTGTTATAAGTGACATTTCATTGTATTAAAATAGTAAATTTATGTAGGAATCATAATGACTTCATGTCGAATGACTACATATATCATTATTATATTATGAACCGATTATGACATTCATGCAACATTCTCATAGTGGGCTCTTCTAGTACACAATTACTCTTAATATGTACCTATGTGAAAAATTTAACATCGCACATATTCATGATCTGTGAGATCAAGTCATCAATTCCACATACTAGTCTTAGTGTATTAATATTCTCTAATATTAGTAATCAACTTAGGAAAATTTAAGGACAATACCTTACTATTCCTCATATACAATTAAAAGGTTTTAAAACTATTTAAAACTTGATCTAGGTCTAATACTAGCGTTAATATCCTAAAGCTCATACCAGTAGTTATCAAAATTCTCTAGGTGTTTAGCCTCATGTATCCTCTAACAACCGATGTCATACAATATTGAACTGATATAAGATAGAGAATGAGGGATACACCATACGCATACTAAATTATACCTATAAGGGTGTCAAGAATGTTTGCCCATGTGTCAGTCTTCCATGTACTTTATAAAAAGGTACTAACGTAGGCCACGTAAGACCCTATCATGTCTTAATAGTGTTATTGTGTCTGTCAAGAATATGTTGGAGCTGGTTCAGTATAGGTTCTGAATTTGGTTAAAGTTTAGGCTAAATGGTTTCTTTAGAAGTTATGTTGAATGGTTTAGAGCCTCTGTTATACTTATCTGGATTATGATTAACTTATATTTGTATATGGGTTAGGTATTCTTTGTACCCTTTTTTAATATTATTTCATTTTGCTGATAAAAAACATAAGACTCAACCACCATCTAACTTTAGAAATACCATTCATTTGTTACAATTTAAGGTACATTCACCAACTCATGCTTGAGCTCCGATAATGATTATTTGGTACTGACTTGAGCTCCAAAGTATCTTTATATGTGACATTTTATTTTGTCCCACAACACAAGATATCAATAATTGTCAGATAAAATCACACCAAGACCCTAAAATCCTATTGGACTTAAGGATATACTACCAAATCTCCACTAGACCTGTGTAAGATATAAAAATTGATATACACGATACTTATACCGAAAGTCTACCCCAAATATTGGACAAAACAAAACTAAAATGCCTTATTTTGTTTATAATAAAAATGATCTATAGCGTAAAGTTCGTTGTTCATACACTAATAATTTTTACCTTTTATGGTTAGTCTTCCATTAGGTTGCCATTATTAACTTCTTATATTGTAGCCATAGTATATACATGTGTTACTATTACTTTTAAATATATTTTAGTCCCTATAAAAAATCATAATTAGAGATTTGCCCCCGATAAAAAAAATTAGTTGGTTTCATTATTTATCTTTTTTATGTTAAATGTTATCATCTCCATTATACAATGTTTCTTCCTCAAATTTGATATTCTTTTCTTCACCACTACCAAACCTGCCCTCCTAATAACATAACGAAATAAATGTAAATATAATAATAAAACTAAGGAACAAAGATGAAAACACTCTTAATATAATGAAAGAGTCTCGATTTAGATGATGTATCAAATCCAAATACTACAAAAACAACAAGGAAATAAATATCCTAATTACATGGTTAAGTTTGGTGGTGATGGAGAAGGTGTCGATGTTGGGCAAAAGGCACTAGATATTGGAAATGCTGGCATTTAATTTAAAAAGACAATAATGAAACCAAATAAATCTTTTATTAGGGATAAATTCTAATTATAATTTTTGTTATGGGCAAAAATATATATTTAAAAATAATAGTGATATGTGTATAATTCTCACCTAAGCTGTTAACAAGATACTAACTATGAAGGATAAAATCGTATGTAGTTTCAATATTAGAAACTTATTAAACTATTAGTTATATTCAAATTTTTAATTATATATAAATACAAATAAATCAAAAGACTTGACACGGAAAAATATATTAGTTTGATTTGATTATTAATATGATTTGATATCCAAGATATTATACTAGATAGGCCTATATCTATATTAAGCATATAAGTAATTTACAACTTATAATAACTTGTAGGTCAATCTTATAATATAAGTAAACTGACATTCACATCATCTATCTAAATAACAACTTACACTTTAATCCCTAAACATAAAAAAATTACAATAACATCCCTTACCCTAAAAATGTCATTTAAATAGGTCCCAACTGATAACTTATTCTTTAACAAAGTCAATTTTCATGTGCGTGCCACGTTAACTGACATAGAGGTTCTCCACATATCTAAATGAAGTCATCTAGTGGCCCTAATCTGAAGTGTCATTTTCTCTCTCCCATCTTCAAAATCTCATCGTCTCTTTGCTTCTTCTGTAAGTCAAAAAAAGATGGAATTAATTTTGTAGAATTCTGAAATCATTTTAATGGAAGGAATTGGAGAAAGATGCTTCCATCGTAAAATGATAAGAAGCACCATCGTTGACCTTTTCTAACAAGCACATAATCCTAAAATCTTCCTACCTACCTCACTAATCTTGCCATGTTCCCCTATTCCTTTACATGATTCACATACCCTTCATTGTTCAAGTTTGCCTTTAGGGTTTCACATTCCCAAATGCTCCACAATAACTTTTGTATGGATCAATATCACTTCTAATGTTATTATTTTTTCCATGTCTAAGTTTAACATTGTATTCTTCCATTTTTACTTACCCCAAATTTCCCAACTTTCAAAGCCTACAAAAAGATGTGATTTTACCTATGCATGTTTGATTTTTGCATAAAGTAACCATTTTTGGTTCTCATTGGCAAGAATTTCTCAAATGGGCATTAAGTGGGAAGTTTCACTATAAAGAGTAAGGAAGAGCTTACAATGAAGAAAGAAAATGGTATATTCTACACTTTATTGCATGGAACTTAATTTTTATGTTGCATCTTTCAATGAACATCGTTGTTACCTCTACTTATTTCTTGTGTTGGTACTTCTATGTTTTAAGTTTTAAATGTCATTACTTGAAAGGAAAAAGCATTGTAATTTTTCTTCTTTGTTTTCAATTGAAAAAATGAAGTGAAAAGATTAGGATATAGA
Source organism: Clitoria ternatea (assembly GCA_037962975.1). Classification (NCBI taxonomy): domain Eukaryota; kingdom Viridiplantae; phylum Streptophyta; class Magnoliopsida; order Fabales; family Fabaceae; genus Clitoria; species Clitoria ternatea. The sequence goes on from CM075675.1 coordinate 10,629,998, forward strand.
GACTAAAATTATAAATTTTGTAACTATGAAAATAAAGTAAGATAAAAATGTTATTCCAAAGAGCAAAGACGAAGCTATTTGAAAGAGAAAAAGAGGAGATATCGATGCTAGATGATGAATCATATTATGTTGGCACTCTAGTATCCTTAGTGTGTCTTCTTGATACTAGTTCTATGATTACTTCACTATTTTATGCTAGTTTTGTTGGTTTGGGCCATAATTAGTAATTCTACTTTAATTATTGCATTGTAGAGCTTTTGATCTCTTCTCACTAATTTAGTTATAACTTTTGATTTAGGTGAATTTTTTAGTGATTCTTATTATGTTGAAAATCTAATTCATAGATCTTTAATTTGATACCTCATTCGATGGATTTAGAGTTTTATACTAAAATTTACAAGTGTTTGAAGTTAACTTTCTAGATGTTATTGAGGGAAATACGATGGATTAAATGTCAATAGTAGTTGAATTTAAGATTTGGGCTTAATTATGTTTTGTAGCCCACTTAACTTTTTGAATTCATTAGCTTAGATTTAGGTTTAGTCTCCCTTGTCTCCTTTTATATAGTGGTATTAAAAGAAGCACTAGATCATCCTCTATTCTCTTCTATCTTTTACACAATTTATATTCTTTATTTAATATAGTTTAATTTTAGTTTTTGTTTTCTTTTATCTCTTTCCATAATGATTGTTATTACATTCTCTTGCATGTTCACAATTGTGATGAGGGAGTAATTTTTAGATTGATCTACGACTTTGAGTCTGTAAAGCGTTGACGTAATGCTTTTTGTCTTAATGCAAATTTGAATCTTAATTTTACCTTCTTAATCTCGTCGCTATATTTTTAATTTAGTCTTGAATCGCTTCGATACAATTATGAATAATTCACAGTTGTCAAATTCGTTACTCGTGTGATCTCAAAATGTGTGTTCGCTTAGTTCAGACTTCTGAGATCAGATTGAGAAGAACCTTATCAAATCGATCAGAGACACTTGTTCAAAGATCCTTCAAGGAGTTCAAGTTAAAGACGCTTGTTCTTTAACTTGAATTCATGAATTAGGATTAAGATTGATGTCATTACTAAATCTATTTAACTGGGTAGAAATTATAAGTTGATCATTTTGTCTTATTGATTTTCTTTTCTATTTTAAATTTTATTTATATTCTTTCTTAATTTAAAACCCATTCTCCTAATTTTGTATGCATTTGTAACCAAGGTTAATTTGATCGATACCGTAATCGGTCAAATAAAAATCAATAATCTCAAAGTTTAAAAAGGTAAGTTCATTAGGGTTTGCATGAAGTTTGATCTCCATAAGCCAATTGTTGGTAAGGTTTAGCTTAAGGGTACATGGTATCATGTGGAGTACGAGAGTCTCCATAGAATTTATACATGGTGTGGTTATTATGGTCACTTGGCTAAGGAGTGGAACTTACCAAATAAAAGAGGTAGGTCCAACTATAACATCGTCGATTAATGAACATGCTAGTTAGCTAATAATGGAGAATAATAACCAACTCATAAATGCTACTGATTTTGATATTCATGTAGCTAATAAGGATCAGAGATATCCTCAACTGAACCGATGAAAAAGGTAACGAATAACCAAGCCAATGGTTACACTAATTATAAGATTATTTTCATGTGAACATTATTCGATCCAAATGTTATTGCTTGACAGAACTTATTGTCAATATGTTATCATTACAATGAGAGTACCACTTACATATTAATTTTTGTGACCAAATACTAAAGAATTAATGATTATGTTTGATATCTTGTAATGAGTTTATCATGTGAATTGTCTACTTGAATTTTATTGATTTATATTATAAACATGTAATTAATTTATATTGCTATCTCCCACTATCTATTACTAGTGTTGTGAATGTTTTTGCTCAAGTTAACATTATATCAATGTCATATAGGACAAATTTCAAGGTCTGGAATAAAACTGTAGAAATAATTTTGGGTTGTATGGATTTAGATCTCACACTTTAGACAGTGAAACTCACCTATACTCCAGAAAATCCTTAAGAAGCTAAAGTTGAGAAGTAGGAACACTCTAATAGAATGTATTTAATGATCATGAAGTGATCCATTCAAAAAGCATTTCAAAGCTCTATTTCTGAGAGCAAAAATGGTCAGGTTTCCTAGAAGCCATTAAGCAATGCTTTTTTGAGAATAAGAAAAGTGAGGCAAGTAGTTTATTTTCTAAGCTTGTCTATATGAGGTACAAAGGCAAAGAAAACATTAGGGAGTGCATCATAGAAATGTCCAAAACTGCTTCAAAGTTGAAAGCACTAAAGTTAGAGTTGTCTTATGACTCACTCATGCATTTGGTTTTGATTTATCTTTCTTCACATTTAGGATAATTTAAGGTGAGCAATAATACTTAAAAGGAAAATGATCCTTAAATGAGTTAATATCTTATTATATGAGGGAAATGAAAGGCAGTAAAGAGAGAAATAAGAAAGTGTTTATTTGGCTTATAGCTTCCACAATAAGAAAAAAACAGGTAACTAAAGATGCTCCACAAGGGTCTTCTCAGCAAAAGAAACAAAAGAATAATGGAGAACTTGTTTCTTTTGTAAGAAGTTGGGACACATGAAAAGGGAGTGTCCAAAGTAATGCCATATGGCGTGTAAAGAAAGGTAAATTCCTGACTCTAGTTTGTTCTCAAGTTATTTTAGCCCTTATTCCTAAAGATACTTGATGAATAGATTATGCTGCTACTACTCGTATAAGTATGACTATGCAGCATGTCGAGCCGATCGTCAAGTGATAATGAAAGATTTACTTTTATGGGTGATGGAAATAAAGTTGCGATGAAAGTTATTGGAATATTTAGATACAATTAAAAATTGGATTTTATTTGAATTTGTTTGAGACTTTTGTTATGTCGTATCTTAGGCAAAATTTGATTTCTATTTCTAGTTTAGAAAAATATGATTTTTCTTGTTCATAATTCAAATTTTGTTGGTCGAGGTTCTTTAATTGATAATTTATATATCCTTGTTGCCGTTAGCTCTTGTAATGAAATATTACAAATAAGTTCACAAAGAACAAAGCAAAAATTAAATGAAAATTTGGTCATTCTATGACACAAATGCTTAAGCCATATATCCAAATAAAGAATTCAAAGACTTGTATCAGATAAAATTCTTGATATGTTATCTGTGTTGAATGCATTAAGGGAAAAGAACAAATGTAAATTAGATGTCGAAAGAGCTAAGGATGCCTTAAAACTAATACATACAACATTTCTGGTCATATTCTTACACCTTTTTCTTGGAATGGATAATAATATTTTATTATGTTTATGGATGACTACTCTAGATATGGTTACTTATATTTAATACATGAGAAATCTCAATCCTTAGATGTTTTTAAGCCTTTCAAAGCTGAAGTTGAACTTCAACGTGGAAAGAAAATTAAACTTGTTAAATAGTGGTGGTGAATACTATGGCGTATAAGACGAAACAGGAAAACAACATCCATGACCTTTTATGTTTTTTTCACAAAAAGTGTGGAATTATTCCTTAATACACTATGCTTGGAAAACCTAGCATAGATGGTGTTGCAAAATGAAGAAACCAAACTCTTAAGGATTAGTGAGAAGTATGATTAGTCATTTTTCTTTGTTTTAGTTATTTTCAAGAGAAACATTAAAGATTTTAGTTTACATCCTTAATAGACTACCAAGTAAAGTGGTTAACAAAACCCCTTATGAGCTTTGGACTAGCAAAAGGCCTAGCATTAGGAACTTGTACATTTGGGGTTGTCTAATTGAGACATGGTTGTATATTTATGTTGTCTTGATCAACTATCTCTTAGAAGTTTGTCAAACAAACTCTTATAGCTTTTTCAACTATGGCTGTATAGTCCATTGCATGTTGTGAGACATCAGACCATGGGATATGACTACGGAACTTTATCACTAATTTATATGGTCAATAGTATTGAAAGTCCATTAAAGATCTATTATGTCAATAACTCAACGATTTTTTATTCCAGTAACATGTAGGAGTATGAACAAGTCAAAATTCATTGATATCAAGTTTTTGGTTGCTAAGAAAAGAATTCAGAATAAGTAAATTTGTATAGAATATATATGGACTAACTTTATGCTAGTTGATCCACTTACTAAGGGCTTAGTGCCTAAAGTTTTTCATGAGCATATTGCTTAGATAGGTGTCATTCTTGATTATGCCTTAGTTTGAGTGTGAGTTCCATTTATATTCTATATACTTTAGTTTGAAACAAAATAAATTAAGTGTTTGTGTTTTTATTATGAACTTGTTTTAAGCAATAATTACATTGTAATTTTGAATAATCTCTATAAAGAATAAACTTTGAACTTGTTGGAAATAGACATGATCAAGATCACATTACATGTAATTTCCATGTCACTTATCCATATTTGATATGTCATTGAAGTACATTCAATTGTGGTGATCATTATAGTTTAATCACACTAGGATTTGATGAAAGCACCAATGTTCCCCTTTCTTGTATCAAATGGACCATATTGTTTAAGGACAATATAAATAATGTACCATTACGCACCTAAAGTTTTTATGATACAAATGTCAAAATAAATACATACGTTTCAAAAGATGATCATGGTCATCGATATGTCCTCTAGACTTTTAATAGAAAGTGATATAAACTTGATAAGAAGAAACTAGGTTAGACCCATTAGAGGATCATAAGATCCCTAATAAGTTTAAAACAAAGATCGGTCATGGTCCCCAATATGCAAGTCACCAAAAGTTTACTTTCCTTCTTATCAGAAAGGGAAATGTTATGTCTCATTAGATGAATAAAGCAATTTGGTTGATAAAGGTCATTGCACCAAAGATTCACATTCCACTACATTTATTTCATCCAACTTTATGGATTTAGGTATTCCTCACACCTTCTTTTTCATCATTCAATAATCGAACGTAATGTTTTTCTTTTTATTTGGAATTATATAATGTCTAAGTTGAAATTACAACATAGAAAGTTAGAAGTGGTGTTTGGGGTAATATATGAGTTTTAGCTACTTTTTTAATAATATTTTTAATGATTTTTGGGCAAATTGATTTCCATGTTTATTTATTTGCCATGTTCGGTAAATTATATATTTTTCTATTCTCAATGTTTGTTATAAATACTCGGCAATTTTGTAAATTTAGACATGAACTAAGAGTAACTTTGTCCCAAATTTTATAAATTTCGGATGAAATTTCTTTATCCTCATATTTAAATGAGTATTTTAAAAAAAATCAAATTTGCATATTTTAATAATCCTACTTATTAAGAAATATATTTTTTTATAACTTCAACCAAATATATAGTTAACATTCCCAGTAAAAAATATATCTATATCTCCTGCAAAACAACACCTGAATTAATTAAAAATGTATACATCAAGGACTACGATTTCTGAATAGTTTCCAAGCCGTGGCTGGTGAGCTTCATCACATATATGGCATCAAATTTAACACCATTGTACTGAAGATGAATAGCGCTCTTCAATAAGGGTGTTGCGCAAGCAATCCTCCATGCTCTCGTACATCATGATATAGTCTTACATTATGCTTGCTTCCATTTCAATTGAGGCATCAAATGTGCCTAAAATTGGTGTCAATGTGTTCCTTCAATTTGTCACACAATCATGTTAAGTCATGCATTGATTTTGGGTGCAAAATATCCTTAAAGAAAATGCTACTTTCCCTATAAAATCAATTAATCTTGTGTTTATTTTTTCGCTGTGATTTCTAGTTTTTTCTTTCATAATTTAAATCAAACTCCCGTTCTAACAAACATTTAAATTTGCATATTTCAAAACTATTTCTTTAATCAATATGGATTAAATTATGACGAACTCAATTCCTAATACCAATAAAATTGAACAAACTTGATAGATAATTTAATTTTTCATATATGTTTTTAAGGGTCTAAATCTTATCATGTATATAAAAAAACCTTTTTATTGGAAAAAACAAAATACACTGCGATGATCTTGAAGAGATTAATCTTCACCCTTTAAAGGTAGGACGCTATTGTGTTCAAAAAAATATATACAATTTCTAAACACAGAACCCATTTAAATAAAGCATTTTAAAAAATTTGTTAGACCTACCGGTTTGTTTTGTATATATATAAAGAAATAAAAAAACTTACAAATTAGTTATATATTATGTTATTAATTAATATATTGATATTTTCTATTAAATAAATAAATTTATATAATTGTTAAATCTCCTATCTATTCAATATTTATATTTAGTATTTTCTTAAAATTAATTACACGACTATAAGTAAAAGATTTAATCGTACATCAAAATGACTTAGACGAGTATTAGTTTTTGAGTATGAAAATATAGATTAACCTATTTAAAAGATTTATTATGAAACGGACTTTTAAGTAGGCTAATAAGTTAGACAGATTTTTAACAATTTCAGATTAGATATTAGACGTTTGATTTAATATGATGTTACTCGTATGTGAGAAAAAAGCTTACAAAATATTTTTATGAATAGAAATTAATGTATAAGAAAGCAAGTTTTATCATGTTTAAGTAACTTATTTATTGCGCTGAGCAAAATTTTTAGGAAGGACCTACTAAAATATTTTCTCACGCTTTTCCATGAAAAACACCATGCATTTCTCGTCGGAAAAAAAACCTAGGACATGTATAGGTTTTGAAACTTATTCAATCTTTCCATCATATTAATAATTAATAATAATATAAGCTAAATATTGGTCTAACCCGAAAAATTAAGCTGATTTTAACATCTGTAATTAAAATTTTTATATTGGATTAAACAAAACAGTGATGTAGAGATGAGTTCGAACAAGATGGAAAATTTAGTGGATTTCATAGGTACAGTAAACAAAGATGAGTACACATGCATTGCTTCTTGGATGTATGATTATGATAGGAAAAGAAACAAAAATAATATCAAGAATTGAATATATGCAAATTGGACTAAAAAAAATTGAAGCAATGAGACAAGGAACTATAACATCTAATCTTGTTGGTTGTAAAAGGAGAGGGGAGATGTATTGGACACTCCAGGGGTGGCTCCTAGGGTCCACATTACACCCTCGCACGTGCCACGGTCCCACGCTTCCTTCCTTATTCTTGCGGGGTCCACGAGCCTCACCCATAAAACCATGCACGTGTCTATTTCGTAACTTTAAATTCAATGTCCTTGCAAAGACTGCAAACAAAGACTTCATTTATCAAAAATAAAAAACAAAATTCTTTGTAGGTACTTGATTATGTAACCATTAGATGTTTTGGTTTCTAAGTTAATGATTCAGTTAATGTTTAACATTCATCATCGTCAGACATTTAAGTCCCTACTATTAATGGATATCATATGATCGTTACATTTCGGTGACATGGCTCATTAAGTTATGCATGTAATGCCTATAAGTATAAAAACGACGCCGTTTTGATGTAAACATCAAAATATTAAAAAAAGGGTTAATAATCACTTTCACCTTTTCTCCCTCGTGTTTCTTCTCATTTCCCCTTCTTTTCATCTAAAAACCTTAGATCCTTTAAGCCTCACGTTACGTCCATGGAAGACATGAATCACAACCCCAACGGATCTTCATCATCCTTTCAGTGTCATCTTTGGAGCTTAGCAGTGTCTAATCGTCACTACCACTGTGGAGACCCTTAGCCTTGCGTGTCTCCTAAATGTTGAATAACCTGAATCGTGAATTTTTGTACATGCCTACAACTCTGGGATGGACATTGTGAGTTATTTTGTTGGGTCTAGGATAGAGACTTAGTATGTCATGATAAAGAATGAAGGGACACACTCATGGGCAAGCCTAAGGAGATGGAAAAAGTTATTGTTGGGTTGAAAAGTGATGTTCCTAAGGATGCTTGTCAAGCTATGACTGACGTTATTGAAAATGAAGTTGGTAAATGGTGGGCGCATATGTATTCAGTGGTGAAGAAGAGATCCATGGAAACCCAAATTGAAATGAGGTAGTTGAAGATGATTGTGTTAGCCTAAGTTTTTTTTATGTTGTTTGTTGTAATAGGGATTATGGTAATGTTGATGAAGATGTAAAGGGTTAAATTTTAAGGTTTAAGGTTCATGAAGTTGTAAGGGGCTACGGTTAGGTGATCTGGGTTAGGGTTAGATGAAGATGTTAATTAAGTTTATTAAGTGTCTATTTATGTATGCCTTTTGATATTAGTTTAGTATTTTGAACTTGCAATTATATACCCCTGTAGTTTGGATTCCACTAATGCAAGTGTATATTTTGTGTTAAATTCCCATATGTCCTTGACCCCCAATGAAACATGATAACAACATATGTTTAAACATTTGAATTACTGAATAGTAGTTAATCCATTTCATAGTAATGAAACTTGATTACAACCTATGTTTAAACAGTAACATAGCAAGGGTAGAATAATATAGTAGTAATAAAAGATACTTCATTCATTAAATAATTTCAACGTAATTGAAATTACTTTTTAAAAAGTAAGACATAAAACAATTACAACATAAGGTAACCAATATGCCTAGTTACTAGCCAAAAGATTAACTAGTAGTTGTCCAGATAAAACCTCAAAGTACTAAACTACAAAATAGAATGATTTCTTCTTCAATCCATGGATTTAAATGAAAACCACATCTCCTAGTTTTTTTGATAGGGAGCTTCATTCTCAAATTATAGTGATGAATTATTTTTAGAGAGATTGTTGTGCTTGCCAACCTTGGACTCTTTCTAACAGGAGTTGTGATTTCTCGTTGACAAAATGGTGGACTTTTTTGTGGCATCAATTACATCCCGACTGACTTGAGGTGTAGGTGTTTAGTTGCTTGATTCTGCAATTTCTTTGTTTGCCCCTAGCTCCATCATTCTTTTCTTCTTTACCATTGTATATGAAATTTTTCTATGCCCTACTTCACCACATTCACCATATTTACATGGTTTAAGCTTCATTTTCATCATCTTCTTGACAGTCTTGTCACCAACCTTCTTTTTCCTTTTATTGTTAACCTTTATGCTCTTTTCACCCACTTTCCTCATATATTTCTTAGGCCCACCAATGGTCTTTTTTAATTGATGGGATATATGAAGTTTTCTCCCAAAACTTTGGCCGAGGGACTGACTCAATGTAGTGTTCATAAGTGACATTCCAAATAGCCATCATGAGACCAACATAGAAATGATCCTGTGTATTATCTACTTTGTCAGATATTGCTACACAAGTATGCATGCATGACATCCCTACAAAAAAAAACTAGACAAAACAGGTCATTTATTTTGGTTTGAAGTGGACTTTTTCTTCAATCCAATTAAGGGTGGGTGAATACCTGTTAACTACCACAGTCTATAGGTACATTCTTGTCTTCCTATGTCTACTACAACTTTTTCAAGATAACAACTAACCTTATACTACTCAATCCCACCATCACCTTTTTATAGTGGACCCAAAGTTTCTCATCAACAACTCTGTATAGTAGTCCCAAAGCATCGAAAACTGTTATTTTTCAGATCCTTCAATCACTTGTTTAGACTTTTTCATTGATATGTAAATCATTTTGTCTTCCAATTTCACCTTGTATTTTTCTCTAAAAACTTATACACTTTAAAATGTGATCCGGTCTCAATACCGGTATCCGATCTGCTATACATATTTCAACGTCTTTGATAAGACATCTACGTGTAACCGGTGTCATCGGTATACATCCGGACTGTAATTCCGTATCAGGCGTTCTCCCTATACCGGTTATCCAGGATAACACCATGACATCGGATAATACACACGTCACTATGCAAAAGACAAGGATTGTTGTTACAGGGATCGATCAATAATTCCCTGCACTACGAGCCAAATTCTGCTCACGGGAATGGTCAACTTGTTCCCTAATCCTAGTCTACATTCTCTACGCTCAATATAAAATAGCCACTTGACCCAATCATGCAGGTAAGTGCGCAATATAATAATGCTAATGGGAGTTGGTGGTTCCCCACCAACGTGTCCTCGTTAATCGAGCCAATCAGGTATATGAACTAACTTCATGATTGAAGCTAGGGATCTGGATCTTTCACCCTCATCTTCAGCTCTTTACGACTGAATACTCTCTGAATACATTCCTTACTTGGAATATAATCACTGACTTGAGCGTCGGAGAATCTTTGCAGGTGACACCACCATTCGCCCACTTCAACGCGTTAGGTCGGTGTGAAGGATCTCCAGAACGCCCAATCCGCTCTCCTCATTCAAGGACAACGGATACATACATCGGATACACATACATCCGGTCTACTAGAGAGTATTGACATACTATTCGTGACTGGCTTGAGATCGGATCTCTTGACCCCGGTCCAGGACAGATCAAAATGTTTGACATTAAAGTGTCTTCTCATAAAATTAATCAATTTTCCTATAACCCATTGTTGGTCACATGCCAAGTTTTTGTGTACCCTAACATAAGAATAATGATAAGTGAATATCTTAGTTTAATATGAGTGCCTAATATGGTTCAGACTACAAAATATTTCCCCAAGCACAACTATTCACCTTTTATTTTTCCCTTACACTAACCTTGTTATTTTCACCCATGTAATTTACCTTCCTATGTGCACAGTGTAGTCTTTGACGTCATGCTTAAACATCTCAAGTAAGGTAAACTCTATATCACACTCAAACCTAACATGGCCAAAAATGGTTGTCTCATTAAAAGTGGTTGCCAACTAATGCTTCTATGCCTCAATCAGTCACCATCCAGACACCTACCCCCTTTGCGTTCAAAGATTCCTACGCTGTACCATGGAAGCACGATGTGGACATGGTAGCATAAGGCTCGCAGTGAGCGGCCCATCCTCATCTACCATAACCAATATATCTGGGGTAGGAAAGGTTACCCGAAGTAGTTGAGTTTTTGTCCCACCAGAGCTAAGAAAGGAACATGGCTCGGTGGCTGAAAGCAATGATGACAAGAAGGCCAATTTAGGCGAAAGAAGTGCTGAAGTCAAAAAGGTCGTGATGTGAATTTCTCAAGTTCATCCGCCAGATCGAGTATCAAGTGGTAGACCAGTTGAACCGCATACCTGTAAAGATTTCCCTTTTGTCACTCTTGTTAAATTCATAACCTCATCGGAAAATGTTGATGAAGGTTTTGAATGAGGAACATATAACCCATGACATTTCTATTGACAAGTTCCAAGGTATAATGAGGCACATTGTCGCCCATAATTACTTGACATTCACTGATGATGAGATACCAGTGGAAGGAATGAGGCACAACAAGGTCATCCACACCTTAGTTAAGTGTCAGGATTACATCCTGGAAAAAGTGCTCGTTGATAACAGATCATCCCTAACATCATGCCCAAATCCACACTGACCAAGTTACCTTTTGATGGGACCTATATGAAGCCAAGCACCATGGTAGTATGGGCATTTGATGAAACTCAGAGAGGTGATGTGTAACACCCCTTTATATACACGAGATATATATGTATTCTTCTTGCTTTTAAAAGAAAACTTTTAGAAAGATATACATATTTATCACTCTTTATCTCGCGTATACAAGGACGTATATACATATGATTTCCTTTGAATATTAAAAGTAAAAAAACATTGTCTTTCAATATTTGTCCATAATGACAAAATAATTTATAGAAATCATAAGTGATAAATCATTACAGTATTATATCTGAATGAGAAAGTTTATCAAAGTTTAACCTTTACCTTGTTATAATTATCTAACTTGATATTGTAATAAGGCAAAGTAAAACTAAACTATACCTCTACTACAAATGTGACCAATCATTTCCTAGTCCTTGAACCATCGAGTTTTGGAATCCTACTCTTGTCATATCTTTTCATCTATCTGATTGAGGATGAGACCACTTTACCCTCTTATAATTACGTATCCTTCCATCTTAGACTGCTAGCTATATATCACATAACATATATTTTGGACACAAAATTCAAACAAGAAAGGGTGAGAAACATAATATAATACTTTACAGATAAGACATAAGCATAAGAGTTTTCACAAACTAATAAATTAATATCATTCAAAATCTCGTACATAATTAATTATAAATATAGGGTTCTCACACACATAGCAATTATACTTTCATTCATAACCATCCATACAGAATATCACAATCACATGTATGACATGTAATGCTTTTAATACTATCTCATTCAGTTTATGCATGTGGTCCCTTAAAGTTTTAATTTGCATTGAGCCAACCAGGAGTTTACACTGTTCTATAATTCCAGATAATAACATAAATGCCTTTGTAGCATATGAACAGCTCAACTGGTGTGGAAACACTTAGAGACTAGTCAGACTGAAAAGGTTTTTATTGTGAAAGTACCTGACACTAGGGAGCGACCCCGGGTCCCTTGAAGTACCCTTCCACACCCTCTCATCTCAAGGTTCGCATTTGAACCTCCTTCAATGTATCCTCGGTTTCTATAATCCGTCCTCAGGCAACACCACATCTCATTTCTCTTTAATGATTCATGATGCATGAACTACTCGCATATTTAGTTAGTTAAGACTTTTAGAAACTCAATTATTAAATACCATAAAGGTTCACAAATCATCTCAATAAACTGTACATTCCCATAAGTTCTTCTTTAGACTTCTGTTATACAGAATAAATTTAATACAATCTTCGAATTCAGATCTCACCAAAACTGAGTTTCCAAGCCTTAAATATCTCAAAACTTTCTCTAAAAAAACTTCACATATTTACATAATATTTCTCAATTTAAATTTTAACTAGATTGAGTTTAGAAATCTCAACTATAACAAAATATCTTTTAGTTATTTCGTTGGGGAAAACCAAAATAAATTTACTTTAAATTTTTGATTTCTAAAAGAAAATAATTTTTAAAATCATTAACTAAGAATACTTAAAACTATAAAAATTTTCTTTAATTCAAGAATTAATTATCTCAACCTCTGATTTTCATAAAATAGCTTCTTTCTAATACTAGATTTTATTCTAGAGATTAAAAATAAAGTTAATGAAAATTATTTCTAAGAAGAAATAAAAGACTAAAATAATGATAAAATACTTTCTCTTAGAATAAAAATTTAAAGAGTAAGGTAAGAAAATTCTTACTGTGTTTTAACTTTCCATCATGCTTGTTATATGCTCAAACTCCATATCACAAAGTCATCAATTATTCATCAATCACAATCAAATATCATCAATCACAAATATTATCAATGATAATTACATATCATCAATCACAGTCTAATATTATAAATCACAATATCATTAATCAAAATCAAATATTATTAATTATAATCAAATCAAATGAACTAAATATCATTCATAAATATAATTCAAATTTTAATGGCTATTTAAATTAATAGAGTTTATTTTGAGTCCTTATAGTTCATTCCTCGCACGGGTCTATATAAGTCTATATATATAATCCAGTCTTCGCATAGGTATAGTTCAGTCCATACAGGTCATAATAGTCTATGTCTTTGCATAGGTTTAGTCCAGTTCGTATAGGTTATCCAGGTCTTTGTATATGTATTTCAGATCATGTTACACAGGATACTCAATTTAAAATTTATTATAAATTTTAAGTTAAATAGTTATTATAATAATAGTATTATTAAATTTAAAAGGAGTAGGGACTCTTCCCATTATTCTTATGTCTTTTCATATTATATTTCTATCTCACTTCCCCTTACCTCTTGTATCTTGGTTCGTTATGGAAAGTCTGTGCGCGCCTCGTCTCTGACTTCTAAAATATACCAATTTTATTTTAATATAGTTATAAGATAAAGATTTAGATTACTATTTGAAATAGAAAGGATAAGTAGTAATTATGTATAGTAATGGTAAATAGTAAATTTTAATTAGTTACTATGAATAGTAATAGTAAATAGTAAAACATGAATAGTAATGGTAAATAGTAAAATGTAAATAGTAATGGTAAATAGTAAAACATGAATAGTAACAGTAAATAGTAAAAAATAAATAGTTACGGTAAATAGTAAAATATAAATAGTAAAGGTAAATAGCAATAGTAAATAGTGATTTACTATTTGAATAATGATTTATTATTTGAATAGTGATTTACTATTCATAATAGTGATTTACTATTGACATAGTAATTTACTATTCAGAATAGTAACTTAAAATAATATTATATCCAGTATAATAATAAATTTCTAAAACGATATAAAAATAAACCTAAAAAATATAAAAGAGAATTATTCTTACCTTATAATTTTGGCAGAACCTCCTTCCAAAAAAAATTATTTCTCTCTCTGACTTCCACCACTATCTCTCTAACACTACTATATTAAGAAAATTTAATCTAAAATTGTGAATTTTTCCTTCAGAATCCTTTGGTATTTATAGCAGAAAAATTCACTGTGCATTTGAATATTTTATTATAAAAGTACTATGCAATTTTAAAAATTTTGTTCCTGGTTACTGTGCAACATTTGAAATTTTCGTTTATGCATAGTGTTTTGCATAATAAATATCGGCTGAATTATTAAACCAAATAGTAACCATTCACTCGGTATAATTTAAATATTCAAAATCGGTCCTTTTTAAAATTTAGCGATATTATATCTGTCCTCATTAATTTTATAATAAGTAATATAAAGTTTAAATTTTAAAAATCTAAAATTTTCTGTTAATAAAAATTTAATTGTACGTTTCCAATTTTTTTACGATTGGTAAAAACCAAGATTTTTCTCAAACTGATTATTTTTATATAAGTCTACTTAAAATGGATTTTAAAAAATTTTCTTATAATTTAACTTCACTTTCTTGTAAATATTTTTAATTTTAAGTAACTCTATATGAATTTAAAATTATTTAAAATATATTATTTTATTAAAATATTTCAAAAATTTCAAAAAATTCCAAAAAATCATAAATATTATTTAGAATAAAAAGTTCTAAAGAACCATAGTCTAATTCCTTCAAAATTTTATTTTAAAATTCTAATAAGAGTTAAATCATAAATATGTAAAAACATAAATATAAAAAATTATGAATAATAAAGATATTCAAAATTCTTAATATAATTTCATTAATCAATGGCTACTAATTAGGTCATTTTAAAATTCTCATTCAAAAGACATATATATTTTTATTTTTTTTTATTTTTTTTATTTTATTTTTAAAACAAAATAATTAAATATAAATACCAAAATTTCATAAAAAAATAATAATAATAAACTATCTAATAGTAAGTATTTCTCATTAAAGATATATTAATATCTATTTCTATTTGAGTATAAAATGGGATGTTACATGATAGGTGAAACTAAGCTCCTTATCCAAGTAGGGCCTGTACGTTTGAAGTTCTTTTCTAAGTCATGGACATTATACCGACCTATAGTTGCTTGTTGGGTCAACTGTGGATGTATTCCATTGGGGTGGTCCCCTCCACTTTGCACCAAAAGTTAAAATTCATCATAGACAATAAGTTGGTTATTGTTTCAGGCGAGAAAAACTTATTGGTCAGCAAACCCCTATCCACCCCTTATATTAAGGCAACAAAAGAGGCCTTGAAGACCTCCTTTCAGGCATTAGAGATCGCCAATGTTATGTAGGGGAAAAGGCTGCAACGGTAAAAGCTCATATACTGAATACATCCTTGATGATGGCAAGAATGATGTTACGAGAAGGATATTAGCTTGGAAAAGGTTTAGGACATAACCTGAAAGGAAAAGTGAAATTGGTACACTTGCCGAAATATAAGGATGGGTTTGGTTTGGGATACAGACCCTCGGTAGCTAACAAAAGGAGAGTCACAAAGGAAAAGAAAGAGATGAGGAGGGCCAATTTAGAAGGTCATAAGTCCCACATCGTAAGAGCCCCCTTTGTGACCTCTACTAGAGTTTTCGGAGCGCGAGTTTGATACCTCCTGATCAAGTGACTGCTATTGAAGACAATCCCTATGATGGTACAAACTTTGTGATCCCTTGCCCACTAAGTAGAGAACTTTGTAACTAGGAAGCTGTCGAACTTCTTACGACTTTAAATGTTTAATCAAAGTAATTCGTAATACTTTAATGACTCATTAACCTCTTTGTTGTGCCTAAGGCTTTGGGATGTTTATGTAATAAGGGCAACACATGTTTTATCATTTCAAGTTTTTATTAATGAATGTGTGTTGAATTTCAATGTGTCTTTTCTTGCTTTCCTTACCTCTGTGTTGGTTCCCTTTCCTTTTTATTCGATATTGTTTCCTTTTTCATTCACCATAATAAACTAAATAAATACAGATCCAAAAATGATCCTCCCAAGAATAGTGAGGTCATGATCCCATTTCACGACTTTGACAACCCAGTTAATTACGCCGACGAAGAAGGTGAGGAAGCCCGTGAGCCCCCACCTGAGTTAGCGAGGTTGTTGGAACAAGAGGCTAAGGATATTCGGCCCCATCAAGAAGTGGTTGAGACCATTAATTTGGCGAGTGAGGATTTGTATTTTTTAAAAAAATTGTTTTCTTATTTTTATATTTTTTAATAAAAAATAGTGTCAAAATAAAAATTAGGTCAACAAATTACAATTACATTTTTTTATTGGTCTACGTATGTTTTTCAAATTTAACTAGTAAATGAATTTAACCTAATTAGTATGTGAAATATTTTCTCATATTCGTTAAAATATTTTCCCACACGTTAGTATCTCATTATATTATTTTCAACAAGTGCAAATATTAATAGTGGATCAATAAATTTGGGAGTTTTTCTTGGCAAATTGAGGGTTTCAATGTCTTTAGTCACGTATCATGCTACATCTCAAAATTATGTGTGATTTGAACAATTGAAATGGATGGACATAATAAAAGAGTCTCACCACTAAGCTACTTAACACATTTAAAAAATATGATGTAAATTTATAAAATATATATTCATTAATAAAATCTATCTGCAAAATAATTTTTTTTGTCTTTTTTTAGTATAAAAATTAAAATTAAAATTAAAATTAACATTAATGAATGAAAAAAGACAGGAATATTTATTTTGAAAATATATTTTATTAATAGATATACATTCTACGCATATAATACAACATATATGATTGTATTACATTTCTTAAAGTGTTTAGTTGCTTAGTGGTGAAGTTCCTCTTTCATCTCTCATAAGTTATGGGATCAAGCCTTGCTACATTTAAATTTTGACATATAAATATATTAACGTGTTGACTATTTACAAGTGATCGGTTTGACCGGTTGTAATTGATACACGTGACTAGAAATTAATACAAGTAACATAAATTCATTTGACACGTACTAGGTGTATCCAAACAAAACCCTAAATTTGGAGCCAACTCAAGCACAAACAAGCTATAAAAAGAGAAATTTGTTGATGTGTCCAACAAACTGAGAAACTATAGTCAAAAGAGAATTTCACTTGATTTTGCTCAAATTTATGATATCCCTTTACAGCAAAGGGTAAGTATTCAATCATTTGCTTCTGCATTGAATATTAGCACATGTGTATTATTTAAGTGTCTCAAGTCAGGTGAAATACGAAGACATTCCAATGCTATAAAACCTTTATATTGAAGAAAGAGGAGAACACAAGAATAAGATTGCAATTTTGCATGTCCATGCTTGATAGTGCTACCATACCACATAACCCTTTGTTCTTGGGGATGTAATATCATTCATATAGATGAGAAGTGGTTTGACATGAAAGTGTGACAATTACTACTTGCTACCTGATGAAGACGATCCAATACGTACTTATAAAAGTAAAAATTTCATTGCTTAAGTCATGTTTTTAGTTGTTATAGCTCGTCCAAGGTTTGATGTACAAGGAAATGGAGTTTTCTTTGGAATGTGTTTCCATTCGTGATAAAAGAACCAGCTAAAAGGAAAAGTATAAATAAAGATAAAGGCATGTTAAAGACTAAACCCATAACGTCTTATACGAAAGAAGTTATAAGGGCATTTTTACTTCAGAAAGTCTTACATGTTCTTAAGGGAAAATGGCCAAGAGAGAAAATAGGTCTTCCTATATTTATTCAACAAGACAATGCAAGAACACACATTGGTTTGTAATGATGAAGAATTTTATCAGCTAGCTTCACAAGATGGATTTGATATTTTTTTAATGTGTTAGCCTGCAAACTTTTCAGATTTAAATGTTTTAGATTTGGGATTTTTTAGGGCTATTCAATCCTTATAATACAAGGAGTCACCTAAAAATATTCATTTATAGGAAGCAACGAAGATGAAGCAGAGCAAGAAAATTATGATCAACATTTTAGAATTTCTTAACTTGCTAATTTTAGCTTCTTTAGTAGGTAGGTGTGTGTATATAGCTAATTTCCTTATGACCAATTTTAATTTTATCCCAGTATATACCTTTTACTAAGTCGTGATTTGGTTATTTAACTTTGCATAGTCTGATTTTTTAAGGAAAATGACCTAGAAAGCATTAGTAGTTTGTAATCAAATTGTTTGATACTAGATTAGCTATTCTTCAACTACTCATTTAATTAATTTATTTTCTATTAATTTAATTTCTATTTGTCTAATTGGATACCTGAAACATTCAAGTTTATTTTTATTTTTTGAATACTTGGAAACGATCATCTTTTTGCAGCCTCGAGGCTCGACATCCTTTTTGGTTCATGATGTTGCATTTTCTTTATGTGTGAAGTTTATTCATCAATCTTATTATGCGAACTTCATTTCTAATTCTAGATATTATGGTTGCTTTACCTTTGTAAGTGATTGTGTTTTATTGAGTCCATTATCATGTATGCCATTAACGCATAGGCACATAGCTTATTAAGGTTGTTACATTGATGAAATTTACCATATTATTTCATCATATGGAATTTAATCTTTTAACAAGACGAAAGAAAAAAAAGATATATGACGCAAAATGATTGTCTCCTAGCACTATTGGGGAATTAGACAATATTATGATCGACTCTTCTTTAAGTATTTGTATATTTTCTCTACTATGAAATTTTATTGTTTACAATTTGTATAGTTGCCTATATATTGAGATGAAGCTACTAATATGTTAATGTTTGGAATTAAGATATTAACCAGTTGAGTTGAAAAAAGAGACTCATTTAAATTTTGGATTTAGGTAACGGTTGTGAGTCAATTTATATTTAAAATTATTTTTATTTTAAGCAAATATTACATTTTTTTATATTATTTCATTTTTACATTTCATTTTTTTTTAAAAAGGAACACAAACGTAAGTCAACTTTATGTCATTGTTCCATATATTAAAATAAGAAAAAATGAATATGTACATTTCATTAGGTGCTAATTTGTTGAAAGTTAAATATGAATGTGAGAGTTTTATGATAATTAAAGGTTTTAAATTATATATGTTTTACGTTTCATTAAAAAAAATTCATATTTTAAATCAAAACTCAACAATTAAGAAAAAAACAATAGTCATTCATCCCATATACCAAGTGTCCTGAAAAAATCAACTTATTTAAGATGCAAACTTGTATAAGACACGGACTAATATTTATAGTTAAGAGGGACATGAAAGTGCAAAATGACAACATAATGTGACGTGAAACCACTAACAATATAAAACATGCAAGGTTCCAAAATTCTTAAACTGACATTTATTACAAGTTAATTTTTCAAAGCATCCTAACAAACTTACTTTCATATCATAATGATACATTTTCTTGATAACCAAAAACAACAAAATGGAGAAAATTCCATATACACCTGTACATATATAATTTTTTTCACAATACCCTTGTAATACAGTACAATAAACTAAATTCCGGACTAGTGAGGTGCACTACAGCTCCAATGATAAACTACAATTTGAGCAGCAGAGAACATTGGGAGTCTTTTCAACGTGTCCTCAGAAGTATTAACCACGAGACTAATCTCTTATGAGGTCAAAGACCATATACTAGTCAGTAGAATGAGTTTTTTTGGTCTTTTAAGCCCCTGACAAAAACTAAAAAACATTCTATGCTTTGGAGACAATAGTAAAATTCCATCATTTTATGAGTGTCAACCCAATAGCAGTGACAACAAGAGTGGAAGGAAGGCCAAATTTGAGATGAGTCCAAAAGGATAAATTGTATCCAAGATTTGGAGCTCGACGAGCTTGTTCACACACTATCAAATTTGCAGCTGATCCTAGTAGTGAAAAGTTCCCTGCAATTGTGCTCACCCAAGCCAATATTAGCCATGCCTTCTTCTCATCTTCTTTGGAAATTGCTGCAGCTGAGGCTGCTACTCGTGCTCCAAGCAATAGAACTAGAAAAGTATAAATACATGGTAATTAATTAATCATCTCAAAGATACTTTACACCAGAAAAGAAAGGAAGATAAAACCCCATTATTAATTATGACTTAAGCTAGCATGCATACAAGTATTTTAGAAAAATTTATTGGATCATTTAGAGTATATAAGTGATGAAATTTAAATCCATACAGAGAAGATAAATAATATAATATCATAAATGCTAGTATATTCGTGTGCGAGAGAGAATTGAGGTGGTCTAGAACTAAGTGATATTTCTATTCTTTTAGAAACTTGAAGAGAATATCTCACCTTGAATACCCAAAAAATTAATTTTTAAAAATTATTAATCCACTGACTGCATTAATAATTTCTTTTTCTTATAATAGTCATAATCTAAATTTGATTTTAAAAAACTGTAGCCACACGTTAGTACAGGAAACAATGTATTTATATGTGCCATTTAATTAATGATTGATAATCCACTGAAAACTCTCGTTTGAGCATGACAAATAATTATTAGAATTCCTTTCAATCATATGAATGGAACATAAAGTAGATGGGGAACACAAATAAGCCAAATTGTACAGGAAAAATTATTACTTTCTTGACACGATAGACATCCACTTACCAGTTGGTACATTAGAAGCCAAATTTGATAGGACAAGTATAACTATAGCAAGTATAGCTATCCCACTAGCATGATCAATTCGAGAATAAGGCTCCATTAAGTCCCATAGAGCACCTGGAATTCCAGTTTTCTTGAAGCCATCCACTGTGATGAACATTCCACAGAAGAATATCAAAAGTGAATATGACACCTGTTCGAAACAAAAGATGAAAGAATTCATAAGATATTGCTCAAGTTTCAACTCGAATAAGAATAACACTTAAAACCGGATGGGATGAACTGATGTATCCGATTAAACCGTAATAATTAGATGATGAATCAAAATTAATTCTTTATTATTATCGATTAATTTAATTATGATTTAATTATTAATTTGACTATAATTTGTTTGAACTAAATTTTTGCTGGTCGTGTGTCTATAGATCTTACCTTCTCGAAGCATGGTCCTGCATCTTTGAAATCAAGAACCACCAAAGTTATTGCAGCTGCAATTGCAGTCCATGCCATATTCAAACCAATAAGCATTGAAATCAACATTACTAAAGTGATTGCGTAAACACAGAATTTCCACAAAATCCTCTTCCATTTTAGTCTCATGTAGTCCTTTCCTTCTGAAATGTGCACGGAATGTACCTCTAGTGGTTTATCCACCATTATTGCAACAGTTTTTGGGGTAGTGGTTTCCTCCTTGGTAGTATTATTTTTTCCCTCCATGGAAGGATTTGAGTTTGTTGTGGATTCCTTTGTGCCATTAAGAGTCATTTGAACTTCACTCACAGTAGGAGCTGGTTGGTTTTGGTTTCTAATAACATGAACTTGAGAAGGGTTTTGAGTGTTATTAGTAGACTCTGGACAACCATTGTACTCCAGAGAATTGGAGGATGCAAAATGTGACATTGTGGCTGGAGAAAATTGATGGCAAATAACCTCTGCTTCAGGCACAACTTCTGAAATTGGATCCTCTTCATCCTTATGAACAGCCAACGCCCTCCAATACATTGCTATGAGAAACAAAGCATTGACCACAACCCCTACAAGCATAGCCGGCAAAATACCAAACAAAAATGTTCCAAATGATATTTTACCCTGAATGGCTATGACCAGATTTTGAGGATTACCTATAGGAGTTGCTGAGGACCCAATATTAGCACTTGAGGCAAGTGCAAGTAGGAAAGGGTAAGGGGGGAGGTTATGTTGCCTTGCAACTTTCAACACAAATTCAGTCAAAACAACACAAGATGTGTCATTGGTGAAAAAGGCACTTGAGATGGCTGAAATCAAACAGATCCTACAGAGCAAGTCCTTCGCTCCTCTGCTCTTCCAAGATAGCAATTTTCCCAAGTACATGAACATGTTTGCTCTTTCAAGAAAAACAGTGACAACCATTGTCCCAAAAAGAAGACCAAGAATTGGAAGGTCAATTGCAGCATAGGCTTCATCTGGACCTAGGACCTTGAAAATGACCATAAGCATTCCCCCTAGGAGGGACCCTGCAGTTCTCCCAATGGGAAGAAAAGGCACAGCTGGGAAAACTGCTAGTACCCAAAAGATTACAAAAGCAACTGAACCAAGGACAACCTGTGGAGTGGGAGCCAGTGCCATGATTGTGTTCAAACAAGCAACAATTTCCAAATTTCCAAACAGACACTAAAAAAATCTCCACCTCTATCAATCACAAAAGAATTTTTTTGGTACAATTTCCTGAACATGAAAAGGTGATTGGTTAGCAAGAATTCCTCCAACAAAATTTACTTCGTGTAATAAAAAATACATCTCTCATCGTCACTAATTATCAAGTAAATGTTGTACTATTATAGTTACAAATGCTAAATCATAATAAATGCAATGAAGAAACATATTAACTACTTCAAATATATTCATATGGCACGTACATAAAAGGTGTAAAATATTTACATTAATGTAAAAACAACTGTGTAACATAGAAGAAACTAACTAGTTCATAAAGTCAACCCAAACCATAACGACATGAAAATTGGTTAACACTTAACACTGGCTTAGAAACTAGAAATATTTAAGAAATACAGAAAATGAATAATAAATAATAAATATATGATAAATGGGATGATTTGATATAAAAATAAAAAATAAAAACAGTATTAGCTAAATGTTCACACCGTCTAAAACTCAGAATCAATATTAATAGAATTTTATTTTTTCACAGTTATCTTGATACATTTAAATTACATAAATCTTTGTTATTAGTATATACTTACTGTATATTCATTTTTATCTCTTTTATATATTTACTTAGTTAGCAGGAGGATGGGAATGAATCAGCCCGTAAGTAAATCAGTTTCTTATGCGAACATTATAATTTAATTAGTAACTTCCATTTCAATTTTTTTAAAAGTTACAATTCAATAATTCTCTTTATCATCCATATTAATGTTATTATATTTTTTAAGAATAAAAATAATATCAAGAGATTTGTGATATCTTAACTATTGTTCTCTTATTCAAATAAACAAAGTATCATTGGCAACCACTTAATTTGTTTATATAACTTTCTAAAATAATGGATAAGTAGGTTTATTTTCAAAGATGAAAACAATACCTTCGAGTTGTGAAAAAAAAAAACATTTAAGGCTGAAACTCAAAACTTTTAATTAAGAGTTGAAAGATTTCATCAGCTTCGTTGATTCGACCATTTGAATTAGACTTATGGTAATTATGAGTAATTTTTTAGAGTAGTAATTGTTATCTAAAGTGTAAAGAAATATCATATCTTAGTGTGAAAGTGATGATAAGGAATAAAAGAGGAATCTAACATTAGAAATAGTATTAATTGCTATCCCATCTCGTTGTCTTAACGGTAGAAAAAGTGCATTGCTGTGGTACCCCATCGCATTTAATGTACCGTAGCTTTTTGTTATCCATCCTTATCACCCGTACCCAAGCTGACAACTAGATAATTTTTAAGATTTATACTAAAATAAAATATTTAGGTATCGTTTGATTAGTAGTTAATAAAATGCAGTTTTTTAAAAAATTAATAATTAATATTTATTTTTCATACTGTTTAAAATAATTAAAATTCTATTTCACCGCCGTCAGATTAAAAATTTTTCACTTTAAATTTCTTTTCCGTTTAAAACCCCTAAACTCTAAATCCTAAACCCTAATTAGTAAATCTTTCAAGAAATGAGTTAAGATATAATATTCTCAATATCTATATACTTTTCATGTCATTTTAATTAGCTTTGCTAATATAAAAAATGTATAACTATTTTAAAGTATACTCTACTTTTTAGAAAGTTAGATTTTATAATATTTGCAGCTTATTCATACCTAGTACTGACACAGTAAAGCAGAATGTATGCTGGTTTTTTCTGGCAAAATCTTACTCCGACGACACGAAAAATGATCTTATTCCGTTGATAAGAAACTCGTAAGAAATTTAACAAAACTCTGAAATAATCACTTCTTTGCAAAAAAGCAAGTTTATGTGATAGTGAATCAAAACGACCCAGAATCGGAAAACAGGTTAAAGAGTACGAAACAAACTTATATTCAGTTAATTCAACACGTGTTTACACACACAGACTTACATCATATAGCATTCAATTCAATAAAACTGCAAAAGTTATAAACATTTATGACACATTTTGCATCTTGATTTTTCGTACCTTAAAAATCCTTCAATGGGAGGGCTTCACGAAAGGCTATGAACTTAATTGTGAATTGGATAGAGAAAAAAATTGAATACAAAGGAAAGAATGTGGTGGAAGAGAATTGCAGTATATAGAATGTTGATAGTTGATACCAGTTTGTAAAGAGTGAGGGTGTGTTATATATAGTGCACGATAGAGTGTAAAAGTCATAAGCGGCAACTCCAGCAACTTGGTGAAGGTGACCCTATGTTCTATACATGCACACACACTCACTCCCCTATTGAAGTCTTCAACGGCAACTTCACTTATAGAGCAGCTGGCAAACTAAGCCAACTTGACTCTATTCTACACGTGCCTCAACTCAATTATCTCTATTAAGTTTACTCAATACATAATTAACATGTCTCATGCATAATCAACTTTTATAAAAAATATTTACAGAATATACACCAACAATATTCTTATATAAGTCAGATTAATTCAAAAACATTCACAAAATGACAAATGATTTAAAGATATTAATTTAGTTTCCATTTCCATCCCGGTACTATATAGGTTCAAGGGGTGTATATATATCTATAAAGAATGTATCATATGAGAAAGACTCTTTTATGTGAGAATAAGAGGAGCAAATCTAAGTCATACAACCATACAATAGATAATTCAGATTAATCATATGAGTTTTCATATAACTTTAAAAATAACGAATCTGAACCGTTCAACTATTCATTAGGTTATACGATTTAAATTCGCTCATCTTACCCTCTTAAACCTTTTTTTCATATCCTATATACATAGGAGATTAGTAACAATCAATTCTCATCCACTCTTAACATCTATACAAATAGAATTTCTATTTATAACTTTTTCCCAACTAATTTATGCGTTGAATTATAAGTATATGATTTGTGCAACAAATCAGGAATTTTTTCTCTAATTTATTGAGATTTTTCTTTGACTAATTTAAATAAACAATAAACTTTTAAAACTAAAAATATAATTCGAAGTGCAAACTAAAACTAAGTCGATCTGAATGAAGCAAATGACCCGTTTTTAAGTGTAAATGGCTTCTGGGTGGATTTACAAGACAAGATTAAAAAAAGATCACTTTTTTGTTTCCTTCTCCAAGACACCAGATATTTTTTCATAACGACAAATATATTTTGGTGAAGTCATGGGCATAGCAACTTCCTTTTAGTTGAAAAGTGCAAGTCCCACATATACATGCACTTACGTCACTTCACAAGACTCACACCACTATAGCATTTCATAAGTAATTTGGATTTCATGGTAGATGATACTCATCACCAAGCATTAATTTTGATGGGGTCGTCTCAAATGCAGTCATAAAAATGTAATGGTTAGGTTTTAGCTGAAGCTTAAAATTATCCTACAAAATTCAAGCTGGGTACTTCCAAAAAAATTATATATATGTTATAATCATTGAAATGAGGACAAAATAATACATGGGCCGTGTGGATTTTTAATTTTTATGTAGTTAGTTATATTAGTTAATTTTCTGATTATTTTTTAAAAAATTTTAAATATTCAAATTTCTTAAAGATTTCACTCTTTTCAATACTTTTTATAAATAAAATGTTTTAAAAAATAAAAAAATTGGATAATCTAAATAATTTCACATCATGATAAAACCGAGTTACAATTTTTAATTTCAAAACCCGAATAATAAATCAACTTTTTAAACTACACAACCCGAATGAGTTGGCTCAAGTCCCGAATTACCAACTATAATTATAATCGGGATAGAATTAATTAAAGTTTTCTGAGTACCTATATTCTGCGCCTAAAATAGTAAAACTCAACCACTTTGCGTATGGGGTGTAGTTACTGAATACAAATACAGTGGGTTAACATATTATTTCTTTTCAAAGTTAGGTATAAGAAATTAGTATTTAATATAATAAAACATGAAAAATTGTACTACAAATTAAAAATGCATAAATGTCCATAGATTTTTAGTATGAAAAGAATTGGAGTATATGAAATTAACAAAGTGAAAAATTGTTAACAATAAAGGCATCATAACAATATTAATTGATTGCTTTCCCAATAATAAACTATCGCTACCGCTTCTATAACGAAACCGCGCCAGCTGTACAAGAGCTACATATCAATAAGGGTTGTCACTTTTTTTTAATTTCTTTTCAACTAATCCAACTCAGGCTAACTTGGGTTGAATTGAACCGAGTTACTATTAGATTATTTTTTCAAAAAATTAACTACTGTTAATAAAAGTTATTAACAAAAACAAAATAGAAAAGATGAAAAAAGAAAATCACTTCTTCTTAGGAGTGTTTGCGGTTCGATTCATATACAGTTACTTTATTTAGTTATAATTCAATTCAATTCAAATACAGTTTTGGTTATAAAATACGTCAATGGTTTTATTTTTCAACAATTTTAAAAGTAAATTTAATTATTAAAAAAGTGTATTTTAACTTACAGAGTCACATGTTAACTTGGAAATGTCAGAATCGTATAAATAAAAAAATATGTGATTTAGTTATTTATATTAACAATTAACTAATTCAAATTTAAAAAAAATTAAGATTAAAATATTCAATAAAATTTAGATGTAAAAAAATATTTTAAAAACTAAAAACTAAAATCAAAAGATCCTATTTTATTACGACCAAATATATACTTAAGTCAAATTTCAATTACCATTGAATTAATCTGAACTAACTTGGATTCTTGATGAGATAGTGGTTATTAGTGGATTATTAAATTTTGGTATTGGTTTAGGATCAAAATTAAAGGTTTTACTAGTGACTTCTTTGAATGATTTTTTAAAAAAACTAACTACTGTTAAAAAAATATTAAGAAACAAAATAGAAAAGAAAGTTACTTCTTATTAGAAGTGTTTAGATCTCGAACAGTTAAAATATATGATGATATCTAATATAATTTTGATCATAAAATACCTCAACAGTTTTGTTTTTCCACAATTTAAAAAGCAATTTTAATTGGTAGGAAAAATTGTATTTTAACTTATATAGTCATGTAGTAGTTGGAAATATCAAAATCATATAAATAAGAAAATATGTTTTAGATAATTATATTAACAATTAACAAATTCAAGTTTAAAGCCAGAGTTAATATCAAAATATTTAATAAAATTAAGATGTAAAAGAAAAATAAATATTTTATAAGGACCAAATAAAAAATCCTTATTTTATTACGATAAAAAAAATATTTAAACTGAATTTCAATTACAATTAAATTATACTTTTGGTTATCCAATTTAATCTGAAAATCTGAACTAACTTGGGTTCTTGATGAGAAAGTGGTAATTAGTGGATTATTAAATTTTGGTCTTGGTTTAGGATCAAAATTAAAGGGTTTTATTAGTGGTTTTTTGAATTATTCATTTATTTTTTTTAACCACCAGAGCTCAATATGGGGAACTAAATAACTTGGATTCAAAATATCTTAACTTTTGTTTCGGATTTGGATAACCCTTTGACCCAGTTGGATATAAAAACAAAAAACTTGTACGGGTTGAATTCAATCAATTAAAACTCTTTTCTCCCTATTTTTTTAATTTGTAATTTAGGGTATTTATCTTCTATCACACGGTAATCAATTTCCTTATTAATTTATAGATATTTTGATAAAACTGTTTTATATTAAAGACAATAGTCGAACTCTTTATACTTAATTAAATGGAGACAAACCTCTTTTGTCTAATCAATTTAAAGTATAAAAAGAAATTTTATTAAACTCTTAAAATAAATGAAATCTATATAATTAGCTTAAAAAAACAGTGGATACCTCACCTTCTAAGCAAATCAAAACAACCCATAAAACCCAGAAATGTTAGAGCACGAGACATTACAAAATGATCATTTAGTTAAATCAATATGAATATTTAAAAATACTCATCAATCTTAAATACAAAGGTGAAACCCCTGATTTACATATTATTTCATTTAAATTACAAGAAAAGTTACCAGCATTTCTATACTATAACATATATCAATAAAACTGGAAAAAGAAGCACAAACATTTAGCAAATTCCCTATTTCAGTAATGCTTACCTTAAAAGAAGATTCTTTAAACTTGGAAGCTCACATTCATTGCTGTCCTTGAGTTGGAAAGTAAGAGTCTTTTGGGTGATTGAGATATTGAAATATTTTAATATGGTAGGAAAATGGTGGAAGAAA
Organism: Clitoria ternatea; assembly: GCA_037962975.1. Lineage (NCBI taxonomy): Eukaryota > Viridiplantae > Streptophyta > Magnoliopsida > Fabales > Fabaceae > Clitoria > Clitoria ternatea. The sequence goes on from CM075675.1 coordinate 10,658,701, forward strand.
ATTGCACCATTCTTAGAGGTGGAAACTTTTGAGGAAAACTTCATACCATATTGTGAAAGGTGAGGCTCTATTATATAAGTGCACCTGGAGAACAAAAAGGTATAAACAGCAACTTCAGGAATAGCTTCCAATCAGAATTACGAGAACGAATAAAAATTTAATTCGTCACGTTTTCTTCTGCAAACAGATATTAGAACCACAAGATAATTTTTTCAAAACCGATAATTTTGATTTATTAAATCATGGGCACACCACTATAATCCATGTGATTTTAAATATACTCACGTAGCACTAATACAATTTTAATAAAATATTTTTTACTTTTTGCAATGTTGCATGCATATGTTAAAAATATACTAAGTATATATTTAATTAAACTAACAGAAGAGTTAACTAAAACTTGAAAAGCTAACTAAGAATTAAAAATTAAGTTAGCTAAGTGAAAGTTGAAAGATGAAAATTAAAAACTAAAACCTAATTGTATTCTAAGTGTTTGATAAAGTTATAGCTAATAAATATAAAATGACGTAAAAAGACATCTTTAATTACTTGCATGTTGATATTTGTTTATTTATACATAAGTTGTAGTAATTTAAAATATATTTTAACTTATTTCAAATTATTTTTCATCTTAAAATAATTTTTTATTTTAATTTGTATAATTTTTTATATTATATAGAAATAAATTTTGATGTTATAATAAATTCATTTATTTTATGGAATGCCTAGTAAAATTATCTATTTTTGTTAAATCTAGTCTAATAAATATTTATCTCTTACCAGAAACATTGACATAAAAGATTTTTTATACAAAAATTAGAAACATTCGAGATTTTTTCTTTATAATTTTAAAATTTATGCTCAACAAGAAAATAATTTTTTAAATATAATATTAAACAAAATGTAAATGGTAGTTTTTAATAGGTTTTTGTTTTTAAGATAAAATAAAGGGAAAAAAATATGAATTACAAGAAAAATAATGTTTTGAGCTAATAACTAAAATCTTAAATATTTATTTGAAGTACTGTTTTTAATCAAATCATTGTATATTTAATGCATTAGGGTACCTCGTGTATCTTTTTTTAATAATTTTTTCTTTTGATAAAAAATGCATTAGGATTAATTAACAACAAAATTGTATATTTTATATGAAATTATAGATTCAAACTTTAAAATTATCATACTATATAAAGTCTAAGATGATTTTATTAAGCTAAAAAAACGTCTAAGATGAATTTAGTATTTTTTCTAACAGAGTAGGGTCAACTAATGATTTTCTTTTTTGATCTTGTCCTTTTATTCTATTTATTTTACCATTAGATCATCTTATAACTCTAATGACATCAATTGTTATTTTGTATTAAGAATATTTAAATGTACTTCTATAATTTTAATATATTTTTACAGTGTTTTTTAAATAATAATTTATAGTCCAGACACATTTTACAATCATCACTAATCGTATTAATTTCTCCATTTTACTTTTTTGAAAAGATTGAAATTTATTTATTAAAGCAATGACATGACCACACTTCTTATAGCACCTATTGCTTGAGCCCTTAGGCTCTAGCTCTTCTAATGGAGGTCCAACTAAAAGCTCTTATCTATATATAATTACTTTCAACTTTAACTTCTATTTGACACTCCTCTAATTACCCTTACACTTCCCCTTTAGTTGATACCCTAAGACAAAAGTCCATGGTAGTCTATAATAATAACAAATATTTACCAAAGAAAAAAAAGAGTAAATTCACAAACCTTATACTAAAAAGATATGCAAAAACTTGCTCCTCCCAAAATGAAGGTATTATTAGCATAGATATTTAATATTCAAGTCAGTTACTACACTGAGAATTGTGATTTTCAAACACAATGTGAGATTATGAAAAAAAATCAAACTGGTTCTCATTAAATTTATTTTTAATAATAGGGATAAATATCTTTTAACAGTAACTAATTAAGCCTATATATGATTCTTTCCCTCATTACCTAAAACATATATGTTTAATGGTTATTTTAAGTGGGATATATTTGATTATTGTAATATCTTGAATTTAAATCTTATGATGGAAAAGTTTTCACTTGAAAAGTTAATACATACGAATTGAACAAGAGTGCTTTTAGTGGATGATGGGAAACCAAAAATAATATTTTCGTTTCTTTTTATTTGGTGCTATTTAAAAAATGTTCTCTTTTTAACTGTCACTCCAAGAGTTAAAAAAAGTATCTATTATTTAATCCTCTTTTATATTCTTAATCTTTGAATAAATAACTACAAGTAAGAGAAGTACAACGGTAAGTTAAAGTTTAGATAATAAGATTTTATATTTTAAATTATATAATATTTTTTAATTTTATGTTTTTAAAAATTATACTAGCTTTATTAATTGTCGGATAGAAGTATTTGAACAACATCCAGAACTTTCATGCTCCAACATTAAATTTTCAACCTATAAAAAATTTTAAATGTCAACCTTTTTTAGGGGTGAAGAAAATGTCAACTTCAATGACAGGAAAAAAAAATATTAATAACGCCTAAATTTAATTTAATTTATGGTTTCAATCTTATTTTTCTTTCACATTTTAAAAAACTTTGGAATACTGTATTTTTTCATTCTTCTCATTTTGAAGAAAAAAAAGAATAATCACCCATTTTTATAGCAAAAAATTTTGAAAAGCTGTTTTAAAAAGTTTTTTAAATAGTGATTGTTTTTTTTAAAAAAATTAAATGCCATTTTTTTAATTTTTTAAGAATTTTTTTTAAAACTAAATATATGATCATTTTTTAAAATTTTTTATTATATTCTTAAAATATTTTTTGATTTTCTTAAAAAATATGCTAATTAATGACACCTAAGTTCTTTGGGTTTTGGACTTGTTTTGTTAAGCCAATACGTATTTTGGTAGGTAGGTTGCGAGGGATATAGGTTGTTTATAGGGTAGTTGAAAAGTGTTTCTTTCCTCTTCTGGTGATAATTGTCTCATATAAGGGGTGGGATACCCTTTTACTTTTTTAATAAAATTCTCTTATCCTATCAAAATAAAAATAAAGATTTCACAAGCAAGCTGCTGAAACAAAATAAATTAGAAAATAGAAGGTACCTTCCTAATCATCTTTAATTCGTAGGACCATTTTATTTCATTTTTTGACAATAACTCGTAGTACTATTTGAACCACGAGATTCGTTATGAATTTCATATTCACCAAAGTAGCGACGGTTAGGTCTTTCTCATTATAATGGCAGGAAGGAATATACGAATAAAAAGCTTAGATTGGTACATTAATCCAACACTCGATTTTATAAAGTGAATGGAATCCTCTGGGAAAGTATACACCTAGTGCACGTGCCTGATTTAAGGAATAAATCTCCACTTTTAGAAGCAAGTAGAATAATTAACAGATAAACTTTATTATACGTCCTATACCATGATAATTTGTATTTTAGTAAAATTTATTAAAAGTTAGGTATAGTAAGTGCTTTGCACACAAATGACCAAACTATATGGGGAAACCGTTATCGAAAACAGCCCCAAGACCGGTTCCAAAAGTAGTTTAAGATAATGTTTGGTTTACAGTTGAAAAAACGAAGTTATGAAAATAAAAAAAATTAAAGGTTAATATTAATCATTCACGTCGTTCGAAACAATCAAAATTTTGTTTGATCGTCGGATTAATTTTTTCCTTCTCACAAACAAAGTTCCATTGGTTGAAACTAAACAGGTAAAGAATGTGACTTTTATATTTTTTAAATGGGTTAAAAAAATAACTTTTATATTTTTTAAAGAAAATCATTTTATGTAAAGAATGTGACTTAACGTGTTAGTACCCTCTAAAATTATTAATTCTTTTTATGTTTAATGTTACTCATCACATTTCTTATAATATTATACTATGTTATTATTCTTCTCATGTTTTTACCTTTCTTTATTTCTCATCATTTTTTCTTCATAATAGTTTTTGAAATAAGTAATATTTACTATTTTTTTATTTGTTGGATAATATTTACATATTAAAATTAAAATTAATTAAAAATACTCTTATAAATCAACAAAATATTGAGATTGATTGACTAAACTATAAGCAGTAAATGTTTTCCAAATCAATGACAGAACTATATTTAGTGGAACACCTTTACTCATATATCCTGAGGTAACCCTATTTGACAAGAAGCATTATTAATTTAGTAGGAAGTACTATTAATTAAGTACCCTTGACAAAATATGTAAATATGTTAACGCAAATTATAGTGGTACTACTTTAATATTAAGTGTTAAGACTTACAACTATCTAACAAATGATAAAGCTGTGATGTGGGTGCTAAGTGTGTGAAATTATATATTAGCACTAAATTTTGTCCAAACGTAAAAAGAAGAAAAAGAATAATTAAAAACCTGAAAGAAAAGCCAAAAGGTTATAGAATGGAAAAAAATTGTACTCTAATATCAAGTGTAAATATCTTAAAACAACCTATCTAATGATAAAGTAAAAGCGATGTGGGTGCTAACTGCTAAGTGTGTTACAGTGTGTACATTGCACTCAGTTTTGTCAAAACACCAAAAATAGGTGTAAATAATTAAAGAAAGGAAAGACTCTTCTCAACACTGACACATGGATTGCATGTTTACTTGCTTTACATTCCATTATATGAAACCCTATCAACTTGCAGTGTGCATTATTGCAATTTTTTAATTTTTTAATTTTTGTGGTTTAATTTAAGGAGGTTCACGATACATCTTACAATTGAACAAGTGAGAAGTGATAATGAAATGGGTGAAATCCATGGGAGAGGAGATCAAATCTATACATATTTAATTTATAATTCATGCGTAGTAATTTAACTAGCTAATGGAGTTGACACGAATGGACTTTGCCTTTTCCTTTTATGTCAAAATAATGTAAATGGGGATGGAGGTGGTGATAAGATTACCTTTGGTTTGGTTAATGTGGAAAGGGATTTATAATCTTCCCTTTGGACAAAATTCTATATAGCTCTCTCCAATCTCTTAAACCTTAGTTTAGGTAAGATTTTGATTTTGACTATAGGCCTCTTCCAAATCGAGTAAACATTTTCTATATCCAATGGTGTATTAATCTCTTAGAAAATTATGAAATGCTTCTGTAAGATAGTGTTGGCGCATGATTACATATTATAAATTAAATATATACTCTTACATCTTACATGTCAGTTATTAAAATAATTAATTGTGCTATATAAAATTAATAAATAAATTATTTGAGTATAAGGTAAATTACATTAAATTGATTGGGGAGTTTTAATTAGTGGTGAGATTAAACTAATTAATTAAAAGTGATTAGTTAAGAAATTATTTTTAAACTAAATTGTGATGGTAAATTATTAGTTACTAAGAGGTGCAAATAAAAAGATTAATTACTTAAGGTAAAAGTGAGTTTTATTAAAAGGAAATAAAAAAAATAGAAAGAGAATGGTGAAAGGACGAAACTGCCCTTAAGTGTAAAATCAATATGACATTCCACTTTCTTCTCCTTCTTTCACGCAACATTTAGAGAGAAAAGAAACAGTGGCTTGAAGCTCTTATGGTCATGTGGTGGTGCTAAATTAAAGTTTAATTTCTTATCGAAACTTAAAATCAAAGGTACCATTACAATCAGGGAAGCGAGGTGAGTCAATGGTCATGTTCAATTTCTTGTTTCCTCATCTCCCTCTCTAACCCGAGCATACACTTGAAATGGGGTTGTTGGATTTCCTTGGATATTTGAAGTGTAAAGATGTTAAGTCTTTGAAACCTAGAAATGGTATTCGACAATAATGGGTTTTTGTTTCGGTGTTGCTAGGTGACGGAACATGTGCCAGAGAGTCGTTAGACGGAGCGAAACTTAGAAACAACAGTCAAAAGTGACAAAGGTAAGCTTTGGAAACTTTAAAGAAGTGTTTGAAGTCATTTAGATATAATGGGTTTTGATTCTGAAGGCCAAAACGCTAAATTGGTTTATAAATTTCTTGAATTTAGCACTTTGTAAATTTGGTGAAGTTGGCATTTAATTAGAAGTCTCAGAAGCGCGGAAGTGAGGTAAGGAGGATGTACTTGACGTATAGATTAATGGAAATGATAGTGAAAGTCGATTATGGGAAATGGGAAAAGGATAGGATAGCTTAAATATATTAAAGTTCTGTTATAAAATTCGTGATAATTGGAAACAAAGATAACAAATGAAGATTAAAGAGAGAGCTAAGGATTTAGAAGGAGAGTAATAAGAGAGTTTTAGAAGAAAATGGAGTGAATGTCTATCTCATTTAGTGAAAGAAATGAGTCCAATTTATAGGCTAATGGACATCCACTATTCACTAAAATATTCATAATACTCCCCCTTGGATGTCCATATTTTAGAATGTGCCTCGTTAAAACCTTACTAGGAAAAACCCAGTGGGATAAAAACCCAATGAAGGAAAAAGAGTACAACATTCTTTACAAAGTATATTTATAAAAAATAATTAAATTACAAATATTTAATTCTCTCCCTCATCAGAACACTTATGTAAGCGTCGAAGACCAATCTTTTGTACTAGTTGTTTGAAGACTTTGGTTGGTAATGATTTTGTAAAGATATCTGCTAGATTCTCACATGATCGGACTTGCTGGACATTTATTTCACCATTCTTTATAAGATCATAGAAAAATTTTGGTGAAATATACTTTGTCTTATCTCCTTTAATATAACCCTCCTTTAACTGGGAGATACAAGCTGCATTATCTTCACATAAGATTGTTGGTGGTAATTTTTCAGCATGCAAACCATAAGTTTCTTGAATATGTTGAATCATAGATCTCAACCAAACACATTCTCGACTTGCTTCATGTAATGCTAGAATTTCAGCATGATTAGATGATGTTGCTGTAATCGTTTGTTTTATGGATCTCCATGAAATTGCTGTACCACCACATGTGAACAAATAACCTATTTGTGATCGACCATTATGAGGATCAGACAAATATCCTGCATCAGCATAACCAATTAGGTTTGCCTTAGATACATATGGGAAAAATAAACCCATGTCCATTGTACCTCTAAGGTAGCGAAATATGTGTTTAATCCCATTCCAATGTCTTTTTGTGGGTAAAGAACTATGTCTTGCTAACAAATTGACAGCAAATGATATATCAGGTCGTGTATGACTAGCAAGATATATTAGTGCACCAATTACACTGAGATATGGTACTTCAGGACCAAGTAGTTCTTCATTTTTCTCCTGAGGTCGAAAAGGATCTTTGTTCACTTCAAGTGACCTTACAACCATTGGACTGCTCAATGGGTGTGATTTGTCCATATAGAACCGTTTTAGCACCTTTTCTGTATAAGTCTTTTGGTGCATTAAAATTCCTTCCTTTAAATATTCTAATTGTAATCCGAGACAAAACTTTGTTTTTGCTAAGTCTTTCATTTCAAATTCCTTTTTCAAGTAATTTACAGCCTTTGAGAGCTCTTCAGGAGTTCCGATGATGTTTAAATCATCTACATAAATTACAATTATAACAAACTATTTTCCCAATCTTTTCATAAAAACACATGGACAAATAGGGTCATTTTTATATCCTTCTTTCAACAAATATTCACTAAGATAATTGTACCACATGCGTCCAAACTGTTTTAGTCCGTAAAGAGATTTATTCAATTTAGTTGAATAATTTTCTCGAGGATTTGTCTTGTATGCTTCAGGCAAATTAAATCCTTCAGGAAGTTTCATATAGATGTCATTTTCAAGTGAGCCATATAAATATGCTGCAACAACATCCATAAGGCGTAAGTCAAGCCTTTCACGGATTGCCAAACTTATTAAGTATCGAAAAGTAGTGGCATTCATCACCTGGTGAATATGTTTCTTCAAAATCAATACCAGGTCTTTGTGAAAAACCTTGTGCAACAAGTCTTGCTTTATATAGCACAATTTCACCATTTTTATTTCTTTTTCTTGTAAAGACCCATTTGTATCCAACTGGTTTTACACCTTTGGGTGTTTGGACTACAGGTCCAAAAAATTTCTGTTTTGCAAGTGAGTTTAACTCTTCTTGCATTGCATCTTTCCATTTTGCCCAATCATTTCTTTGTGTACATTCCTTAACAGATTTTGGCTCATGATCCTTATCATCATTTATAATATCAAGAGCTACTTTGAATGAAAAAATTTCATCAACATCGACTTCATGTCGATTCCATTGTATTCCATCCATGACATAATTTATAGAGATCTCTTTATTCTTATCAATTTCAGGTACCTTGGTTTCTTCCGGATTTGAAACCTTGATTATGTCAGGAGACTCTACTGGAATCTTTATATCCTCGATTCGACCATCCTCTTTATTTACTTTTCTTTTTTGAAGATTTTTATCTTTAGAACCAACAGGTCTGCCACGTTTTATTTTGGCTTCAGACTCATTTGCAAATTTAGATTGTCCTTCAGGGATATCAATCTTTATTGGAGTATTAACAGCTGGTATGTGTGACTTAGTCACTCTTTTTGGATTAGCAAATGCATTAGGTAGTTGGTTTGCTAAATTTTGCAAACTAATTATTTTCTGAACTTCTAGTTCAGATTGCTTTGTTCGAGGATCAAGATGTGATAGAGATATCTCATTCCAGCTAATCCTTTTATCCAACTGTTTATTTTCTCCCTCTAATGGTGGGAAAACAGATTCATAAAAATGACAATCAGCAAAACGAGCTATAAATAAATCACCTGTTAAAGGTTCAAGATATTTTATTATGGATGGACTTTCATATCCAACATATATTCCCAACCTTCTTTGAGGTCCCATCTTAGTGCGTTACGGAGGAGAGATAGGAACATATACCGCACTTCCAAAGATTCTTAGATGGAAAATATTTGGTTCTTTACCATGAACCAATTGTAAAGGGGAATATTCATGATTACTTGTAGGCCTGATGCGAATAAGTACTGCCGCATGCAAGATTGCATGTCCCCAAGTTGAAATTGGGAGTTTTGATCTCATTAACAATGGTCTTGCTATTCAATTCAAACGTTTAATCAATGATTCAGCAAGTCCATTTTGTATATGAACATGTGCTACAGGATGTTCAACATTAATTCTAATGGACATACAATAATCATTAAATGATTAAGATGTGAATTCACCAGCGTTATCAAGGCGTATTTTCTTAATTGGATAATCAGGAAAATGAGCTCTTAAACGAATTAATTGAGTTAGTAATCTCACAAACGCCTGGTTACGAGTTGATAATAAGCAAACATGTGACCATCTAGTTGATGCATCAATTAAAACCATAAAATATCTAAATGGTCCACATGAAGGGTGTATTGGCCCACAAATATCACCTTGTATACGCTCTAAAAATGTGAGTGATTCATTCCCAATTTTCATTGGTGATGGCCGAATGATCAATTTTCCTTGAGAACAAGCAGCACATGAGAAATTCTTAGTTTGCAGAATTTGTCTGCTGGACAAACAATGACTATTTGAATTCTCAACTATTTCTCGCATCATAATTGATCCAGGATGGCCTAATCGTTCATGCCAGATAACAAAGTCATTCTTATTTGTAAACTTCTGGTTTACAATAACATTTGTTTCAACTGTATTAATATAAGTATAGTACAAACCGGAGGAAAATGAAGGCAATTTTTCTAATATACATTTCTTATCAGAAATTAACTTTGTGATGTAAAGATATTCATCTTTTCCTACATTTGTGGTCTCAATATGATATCTATTTTCACGGATATCCTTAAAACTCAACAAATTTCTTTGAGACCTCTTAGAATATAATGCACTTTCAATGTGCAATTTTGTTCCTTTAGATAACAAAATACTGGCTCTACCAGAGCCTTCAATTATATTTATACTACCAGATATAGTATTAACATTGGCTTCTTGTTTTACTATATGGTAAAAATATTTTTCATTCTTAAGAATGGTATGAGTTGTTGCACTGTTTGCGAGACATATATCTTCGTCATTCATATGAGCATTCATTCTTCATTAAATAAATAAAAATAAATCATGAGTAAAAATATAATTAACAATTTAACAAAATTTTATTAATAAAGACAGAATTTACAACAAAACAAATTACATAAAACATTAAAATAATTTATTTAGGGGCACTCCCTTCTCCAACCGAGTGGTCAATGTCTTCTTCAGGAAGAGTAAGAAAATCATCAACACTAAAATCAGAGAAATCATCATCTATACCAGTAAAATTTGTCTCTATTATTTTTCATTTATTTTTAAGGGATTTTTGGTATAGATCTACGAGATGCTTTGGTGTGCAACAAACTCGAGACCAGTGTCCCTTGCTACCACAACGATAACCGATATTTTTAGTTTGTTCGCTATTTTGAGCATCTGTCCCTTTTTTCACATGTTCTTTATTTTTCCATGTGAATGATGATCTCTTATCATTTCGATCATGACCACGACCATAACCATATCCACGACTACGACCAATACCATGTCCCTGAGCATTACCTCGTCCATGACCGCGACTACGGCCACGACCACGACCATGAGAATGAAGATCGTGTGTTGCTACATTCACTTCTGGGAATGGAGCAATTCCAGTTGGACGAGATTCATGATTTTGCATAAGTAATTCATTATTTTGCTCAGCCACAAGGAGACAGGTAATTAATTCAGAATATTTTGTAAAGCCCTTTTGGCGATATTGCTGCTGCAGGAGCATATTAGGTGCATGGAAAGTGGAGAATGTCTTTTCTAACATATCACTTCCAGTGATCTTTTCTCCACACAACTCCAATCTTGAAGTAATTCTAAACATTGTAGAATTATATTCATTTGCAGATTTAAAATCTTATAAACGCAAATGCATCCATTCATAACGGGCTTTTGGAAGAATTATATCCTTTTGATGGTCGTATCTCTTTTTTAAATTATTCCACAGAATAAGGGGGTCTTTAACAGTTAAATATTCATTTTTTAACCCTTCATGGATATGGTGGCGTAAAAAGATCACGGCTTTAGCCTTGTTTTGACTAGATGCATTATTTCCATTTTTAATTGTGTCTCCAAGACCTTTTGCATCTAGATGAATTTCGGCATCTAGTGTCCATGATAAATAAATTTTTCCGGTGATATCGAGGGCCACGAACTCAAGGTTGCCAATATTCGACATATTTATTTCTATACAAGAAATTAAAATAACTTATTAGATATTATTTCAAATAAATAAATTTATCAATTATAACAATGAATTAATAAATGAAAGTATAAAATAATATTAATAGTAGCAATTAATGGAACAAACAAAGTAGTTGGCATAATGACAATGGATTAATTTAATACTACGTAAAAGTTTTAGGCACTAGAATTTTAAACAAATTTTTTTTAAAATATACTTTAGCTCTTCAAAAGTGACATTTTTTTTATATATATGAGTTTTTTTTTCATGGGTTTCTTTTTTATTATATATATATATTTTTTAAAAATGCTTCCCAAAGATGGCTGAATTTTTAATGTATGCATGGTTCACGAGGGAATGCATAATTGAAAGATAAAGCATAATATAATAATGCAATTGGAGAGCACCTCGTGAAGCTACATATGTAAAGTTACAATTGAAACAATTGTGAACATATGTAATTGAAACAGTGTGATCGTGAAGTGCAGCATTATATATATATATATATATATTGAAAGCAAATGGAATTGGAGCAATTATTAGAATAGTACAACGTAATCTTGCACTGTTAGCGTCTGTGATTACATAATGATTAAACAAGTGCAAAATAATTAGGCAACTAAATCATAGTGCAGGTAACTAAAGTTTAATTAATCATTATATAAATATAATTCTTTGGGAATTATATCATTATCTTTAAAGTATTTAATTTCTAGTTCTTCAGGAACTTATTAATATTTAATACATCCTGCTGGGATGTGTGGAATATAAGTTCTTCGGGAACTTATTATAATATATATATATATATAATATAAACTGAAATAAAAATATGAAAAGAAATTAAAATTCTGTTACCTTAAATCTCAGTTGGTCAGAACCTCGTGCTGATAACGTGTTATAAAATTCTTGATAATTGGAAACAAAGATAACAAATGAAGATTAAAGAGAGAGCTAAGGATTTAGAAGGAGAGTAATAAGAGAGTTTTAGAAGAAAATGGAGTGAATGTCTATCTCACTTAGTGAAAAAAATGAGTCCAATTTATAGGCTAATGGACATCCACTATTCACTAAAATATTCATAATAAGTTCTATATAAATATGTGTATGTGTATATTTATGTGATTTTAGATATGTTTAATATTGTGGGGATGAGTCTTGAAACGATTGATGATTGAGTATGATCGAAACCATAAAATGCTTGAATGATGTCTTGTAACTTTATTTATATGAGTACATTGAGGATTAAGTTGTAAATTATGAAACTAGATGGATGAAAATGAATTTTTAATTGGCTGAGAATTATTAATTTTATTGAGGGGAGTAATATGATGAAATATGGGTTATTGTGGATTGAGAAAGTGAATCATGATGTGACTAAAAAGGAAGTGATTGAGATGCCTGAGTGGCGTTGCTGTGGTCCTAAGGTGATGGGCATTGTGTCGGGATGTTGTGTTATGAGTTAAATGAAATGATATTAAGATACAAGTTAATATATGTGATTGTTGTGTGGTATGGACAGTCGATCGGTATATTTACCCCTCATTTTGACTCCTGTGGTTGAGCATGGCCCAGTTGAGCTACCCAGTGGTTAGGTAGGACCCAGTGGTGAGGTTGTTAGGGAATCCCTAGAACATGAGCAGCGAAAAAACAGAGATTCCATAGGATTTGCAAAGTGCCATGTTTTAAAGCACAAAACAAACACAAAAAAATTCGTTTTGGATTACCTCTTGAAGAACACCAAAGCAGTCGTAGCCTCGTCCTTTAGGAGTCCACACGAGCACTCCCACCAGAATCGCAACACTTGCCAACTGCTAGTTTGACGGCGTGTAGCTCTTGCAACTTTTGTGAATTTGTGTCTCACTTTAGTGAACGACCTATGAGCATCTTATGCTCTATTTATAGGCTTAGGTTTAACCTAATCTGTTCTCTCTAAAGAGTAGGTTCCTTACTCATTCTAAATGAGTTAGGCTCAATAGCTTTATTTTAGTCCAACTAAAATAAAACAAAATATTTTCTGATGGGCTTACTCTATGTGTGTGACCCTATAGGTAAAATACCCGGTCATATTAATAATAAATTATTTTATTATTAATATAAAATAAGAGCGACATCTAGCAATGTATCATTATGTCTGAATATTATTTAATATCAATATAACCTATAAGTGATAGTTATTTAATATGTTTGTTCCTTTTGTCACGATATCCTAATTGGGCCCAAGGCATGGTCGCGTTATCCTTGTACGGCCCAATTTATTTTACTTGCTACCTGAGTAGACTTGATCCGAATAAATATCTAATATTTATTCTTTCTAGCATGACCATGCATTTTCTTAGTCTTACTACATCAAGTGGCCTATAGATATCACTCCTGTCACATAGGAGAGACAAATCCCATCTACATCACTCACATCCCTTTGCATAATTTGTTCATTGCCTAATCACAACCTTTATAGTCCTCTTGTTACAGAAGACGTTTAATTGTATTAAAACAATAAACTCCTCATGTAGGAATCATAGTGACTTCAGGTCGAAGGACTACATATACCATTATCACATTGAGAATCGTTTATGACATTCATGTAACGATCCATGCAACATTCTCATGGTGGGTCTATCCAGTACATCATTACTCTTAATGTGTACCCGTGTGAAGACTTGATATCATCTATATCTATGATCTATAAGATCAGGTCATCAGTACACTCACACACTAGTCTTAATGTAATTACATGTCCCCATGTAAATACTTGACTAGGAACATTTTAGGAATAACTTTCATATGACCTATTACTCCAAGGATAAATACGTTTTAAAACAATTTTAAACTGAAATACTTATTTTATTGATAAGCAAAAAAATGATACAAATGAAAAAACATAAAGCTCATAGTGCATACACTAACAGAGGTGGGGAGCCAGGTTGGGCTTGGTGGGCGAGGTAGGGTTCACGAGTGGTCAGGTAGGACCCCCAGTTGACGGCCGATCTAATTTAGCATCCGGATACTAGAGAGTCATATATTATTATTGACTGAGAGTCGGTTGTGAAATTATTTGAACTAGTAATGAAATCTGATGAGTTAATGGTGATATTATAAGTGTGGTTTGTTAATTATTATACTAATAAGATTAAAGAATTATGAATGGTATTGAAATAGAGTGGAAATGAATCAATTAAGTGTCATGAGATGCATTCCTAGCTATATTATGTTTTTTCGTATAATATTTGATTATTTGCATTGGTTTGTATTATCAGTCACCTATCCTTACTATTGTTATTAGTGGCTGAAGACAGGGACATTATAGACGTCGCGGAGACCAATGCTAGATAAGCTGGGAGAAATGCCAAGGAGATTTGAATATTAATGTATATGTATAAATTTGTAAACATGTTATGTTTTGAGTATTTAGCTATATGATGATGGTTAATGAGAATATATGCGAGTATGATGTGTGGTGATGCGTGTTACCATTTGGTTGATGAGTATGACTATACAAATAACCCGTTTATGGTGTTAGGACCCTGATTGATGGTTATGTTGGTACATTTATGATGGTATGACGTGAATGATGATGAATATGTTGATTAATGACCAGGGACTGTACTATGGCACAAAGCCATTTATTGATGCTGTATGAATATAGGCAGGTCATTGTAATGGTATATATATGAATGTGTATGTATGTGAATGTTGTGACTGGAAGGCATTGAGCTAGCTTTATATGAATGTTGGTATAATATTATGACTTTTGATAGGAACTAAAGTGAAGTGCTAAGGTAGTCTTGAATGGTAGAGATCCTGAATGGCCTGAGATGTAGGTGTTTAAAATTGCGTTTGATGGTTGTGGCGGTATAAAACCATAGGTATTGAAGATAGAAATGTTAATTAGAGAGAAAATGGATCAGTTAGTCAATTGAAAGGGTGAAGTTAAGTTCTAGTGGGATCTGGGGTCCCCGAAAGACATTAACAAGACCCTGGGCATATTTAAGGTGTGTGGGGGCAAAGAGATTGTCAATTTACTTGCATTTAATATGATTTAGGTAATGAAGTTTCTTGAAATAGTGTCCAACTGTATTTAGTGTATATCTCTATGATCCAGAGGAATTTTTAAGTATGGACTATGCCTGTAAATCCATAATGATTCATAGGTAGTGCCCATAAAGTTTCGTATCATTCAGAGTTAAAACGAGCAAGTTAGGGACCGCGGAAGTGGGCTGAAGGTCAAATTCTACAAAATTTTGCATTCTGATACAATGGTAATCAATTATAGCTTTTTGTGTAATCGACAACTTTCATGTAATTGATTACATGTAATCAATTTTTTTTTATCTCAGTTTAGTCATTTTGTTTTAAATGAACCATAGGTAACATTTTCTCTCTAATTAATTGAACCCTTTTTTTGTTTTAAATTGATCTTAACTTAGTCATTTTATTAGTTTTGGGCGTAAAAAAAAATAGGGAATGCAATAATAAAACCTGGGTCCTTAAGGACAAAGGAAACTCACTTGACTACTCCTATTATTGTCATCTATTTTAAAAATTGATATCCTAACCTAATGGTAGGCCTTTCTTTTTTTGTGGCTCCACTCACCTATCAATAATAATAGGTGGTCTTTTCAATGGACAAATCTTTCGATTGAAGTACCAGTTGATAAAACTTAAACAAATGATAGGAATTCAACCCCAAAGACTAGTGTAACACCCTCAAGTATTCAAGCAAGTCTTATGATGTTCCGACACGACTTTGTCTTAAATAATCAAGTAGCATCACTTTTTTTTGAAAATAAGATTTTTTTAGAATGCAACTAATAATATACCTAAAAAATCTCAAGACTATTAACAGACTCAAGATTGAGTTTGAACAAACATAGAATCCTCAACAAATTTAGGATTCTAAATCTGAATAGACATAGGATTCTAAATCTGAAGAGACTTAGGATCCACAACAGGCTTAAGCTCCTTAACAGACCCAGGACTTTTAAGAAACTCGGGATTCTAATTACGAACAACTTCAGAATCCTGAACAGACTTAGGATCCTCAATAAAATCAGGATCAGTCCTTGAGATATTCATAAAGAATTAGGAAGACACCTTCTTTCTTTGTTAATTACCATTGCAACTTGATTGCTGTTCAAAATGGAAGTGATATAAACATATTAGGTGGTATTGTCATTCAATCTCTTCTATTTTGTCTTATGATCACTTCTTTTCTTCATATAAAAATTTTTGTTTGACAGTTAGCTTAATTTAATAGCCAACATGCTATTAACAAGCCTACAAAAATCAACACTAGAAAGATGTTATGAATATTGAATTTAATGCTCTCAAACAAAATCAAACTTGAACCTTGGTGGATCCATCTCAAGGAGTCACTCCCATATGATGTAAATAGGTCTATAAAGTTAAATAAATACATGGTTGATGGCATTGTGGAAAGGTTTGAAGGTAAATTAGTTGCAAAGGGATATACACAATCTCAGGAGTGGATTGCTTTGAAACACTCTCTTCCGTTATAAAAATCAAAACTATAAGAATACTCTTATTTGTGACAGCTATAAAAGGATGGTTCTTAAAACAACTAGATATAAATAATGCCTTCTTACATGCAACCTGCATTAAGAGGTATATATGCTGCCCCCACTTGATTTTCTAGCTAAGGAATCCAATAAGATTTGTAAACTGAACAAGTCTTTGTATGGATTGAACTAGGCAAGTAGAGAATGACATAATACTCTCACACATGCTCTCTCAGACTTAGGATACATATAATCATAAGCGGACCAAGCCTTATTCACCAAATTTGAAGATTCTCGCTTCATTGCCCTTTTAATCTATGTTGATGACATTGTGCCTACAGGAAATCACATGAAGGAAATTAATGAAGTAAAAAGAAAGCTTGATAAAGCCTTCAAAATTAAAGACTTAGTACCTCTCAGGTATTTTTTGGGTCTTGAGATTGCAAGGTTAGAAACTAAAGTTCTCATAAATCAAAAGAAATATACTCTTGAACTTTTAAAAGACAGTAGAAATTTAAGATCTAAACCTACAAAAACCTCATTTGATCCCCCAACAAAACCTCAATCTGATCAAGACACTCATCTCAATGATGTTTTATCATATAAAAAATTAGTAGAAAACTCTCACTTTCCAGATCTGGTATTAGTTACTCAATTCAAGAGTTAAGCCAATTCGTGAGCAGATCTATGGATGTTCACTTTAAAGATGCTGCTAAAGTATTAAGATACCTAAAAGGTGCACTTGCACAAGGAATTTTCTTCTCTGTAAACTCGAACCTTGAGCTCTCTCCTTATGCTAATTCTGATTAGGTTGATTGTACATAGACAAGAAGGTCTGTTATAGGCTTCTATGTTTTTCTTGGAAGATCCCTTATCATGGAAAAACAAGAAGTAAGTCATTATGTCATTTTCTTCATCTGAGGTAAACTTTTATATATAATTACAATATTTCAAAAATTTGTTTAGCTAACAATCTTGTTTTTTATGAGAGAACCAAATATATTGAAATAAATTGCCATGTTACAAGAGAGGAAATCAAGGAAGGATTGATTTATTTTTTGCCAATTTCTTCAAATAATTAGTTGGCTGATATTTTTACCAAGCCTTTTCATTCAACTTCTTTCAAAAGTTTCTTAAGAAAGTTTGTTAAAGTTTGTTTGTTAAGTTTGTTAGAGTCTGTTATAATAGATGGCAAGTTTGTTGGTTTGTTGCAACCGACTTTGCTAAGTCCGTTACAACAGATTTAGTCTTTATTTTTTTGTTTTGGTTTGTTACCTATATAAAACTTGTATTCCTTATATCTAAAATATGATTCTTCTTTGGTATATACATGAATTTCAATTTTTTAACAATTTAAACCAAAATAGTTTTGTAAAAGATATGGGAATAATATGAGAATGTAAGATGAGAAAATCATTCAATTTTTTATAAAAAACTAGAAATATAAAATTGTTAAAATTATTGAAAAAACGTCGGAAAGAAGAAAGAGGTTGTGTTTAAATTATCCACTAATACTTTAGTAAAAAAAGAAAAGAAAGAGAGAAAACTATCCATAATTATTTACAGAATTTTCTGGTACTCCATAGGGGTTTGACAAAAATTTTAAGCTGTGCACTTTTTTAAGGAATTAATGAAACATCCCGACTTGATAAAAATAACCTGAAGCCGAGGAAAATTTTTTTTTCGCGTTTAAATCCGGAGTCGGGAGAGAAAACGGAGTCGGAGTGCCACTCGCTGGACGAGATCCTGACTCTGGTGAGTGATACAGTAAAAGTCGCTTGAGCGAGCTCCTACTCGCTAGAGCGAATCCCAACACTCGGTATGTTCCATCACTCAGAACTGGAACCTTCATTCACTCGGGAATGGTCCCTTCAGGTCATACCCCACTCGGATATTTCTCACTCATAGTCCGATCCTTATTCTTCACCTGAAAGGTTTCGTCTCGGACATGATTCACTCGGAAGCATTTTAACATTCACTCGGAAATGACTCTCTCGGTCATACTTCACTCGGAAAACACTTTGTCCTTCCCTCACTCGAAAGTAATTCCCCCGGACCCGTCCCACACAGAAATACCTTGACCTTCCATTCCTCGGAAGTGGTCCTTTCGGTCAAGTTTCACTCGGAATTATTTTAATCTTCTCTCACTCGGAAGAAGTTCTCTCGGCTATGTCGCACGGAAACATCCCGACCTTCCTTCCCTCGGAAGTGGTTCCCTCGATCATATCTCATTCAGAGATATTTTAACCTTTCTTCACTCGGAAACATATTGACCTTTCTTCCCACGGAAGTGGTCCACTCGGCCAAGTCTCACTCGGCAATATTTTAATCTTTCTTCACTCGGAAGAGGTTCCCTCGGTTAAGTTTCACTTGGAAACATAGTGACCTAACCGCTCTTCACTCGGAAGAGGCTCTCTCAGTTATGTTTCACTCGGAAACAGGTTGATCTAACCTCTCTTCACTCTGAAAAGGCTCTCTCAGTTATGTTTCACTCGGAAACAGGTTGATCTAACCTCTCTTTACTCGGAAACATCTTTACCTTTGACATTTCTCAGACAATAACGCTTCCAGGATATTTCAAGAAACATCATAACATTATATATATATATATATATATATATATATATATATATATATATATACTGTACAAGTGCTCCTCACTCGGGCTTGATGATCTCTTATCATTCGCCATCCCGACCTAAATTCACTGAAAATATAGCCACAAGTAGGGGTGAGCATTTTACATATTAAATGACAGTTATTGACTTGGATCATTCATCCAGTTCTCAACTATGCAACCCGATGTCTCAAACACACAACAACATACACTGTCATTCAATCTAATTACTCATATAACAACACTCAATCGGAATTTACTCAACTCATTCAAGGCTATATTATTCATGTTATTCTCAATAACATATACACACAACAATACAAATCACATTGCTCTCAGCAACATATATCAGAGTACGTACATTCAATCAATCGGAATTATTTGTTCATTATTAAGTTTTTATGTTGCAACATAGGCTCTCAGCCTTTTGTTCAGCTCCTAGCTGATCCGGTCGTTTTACTGGTACTAAACCGTTTGCCCTCTCATGTAACACAGTCACTCTCAGCGACAACGGAAGTGTTACGGGCAGCCCCGAGTCCCACTCGGTAGGCTTGCCTTGAGTCCCACCCAAGGTCTTTCATTGTATCTCATACATATTCATTTAATTACCATTTCGATATTAAGCGTCTCATGCTATATGCTCTCAGTATTTTCAATGGTGAATCACATGCATATGATTTTAATCATCAAGCGTCTCACGCTATATGCACTCGGTATTCTCATTATCATATCTCATACATATTCATTTGATTACTATTTCGATAATAAGCGTCTCGCGCTATATGCTCTCAGCATTTTCAATGGTGAATCACATGCATATGGTTTTAATCATCAAGCGTCCCACGCTATATGCACTCGGCATTCTCATTTCAATCGACATGCTTCACATGCAATTCCATATGCAATCATATAGTAAGCGTCTCACGCTATAAGCACTCGGCATACTCATTACAATCAACATGCATCACATGCAGTTCAATATACAATCATGAACGGAAATCACATAACACTCCATAACTTATAAATATCACACATCCGGGTATTTCTCATGTTATCAAACAAGCAGAACACACCGATCATCACTTTTCAAGGTTATATATAACCAACATAACAATTTCACCCGGAATACATCCATAAACCATTCATTTGAAATGTAAAGCACCCCCTACCTACTGGAATGAAGTTCCTCGAGCTGACAACGCTGATGATCGCTCTTCGGTCTCTTTTTCTCTACTAGACGACCTTTGGCTCAAGTCGTCAAACTCCAAACTCGACTTCGGAGAAACCCAAAGCTGTTCTCTCCCACGAGCAGCTCTGTCTCACCAACAGTGGAGGATTTCTAAGAATCTGAGACACTCAACGCTGCTCACGAGGAAGGGATGAAGAAGAAGAAGAAGAAGAATCTTAGTTGAACTTCAGAGAGAAACAGAGATGGTACCTCTGCATGCACGAATAGAGAAATGGCTCAACTCTGACTCTCTTTTCCTAGCTCAGCGTGAATGGAAGAGTGAGAGAGAACGAAAACACTTATATAGTCAAGAGGGCACATGCGTAATTTTCCAAGCCACTTTTAGTTAATCAGCCATCAATCTTAATCCGCCCAGTAATGCGCAATCAGGATGTTACAATTTTCCCCTCCATCAAAGAATTTCATCCTCGAAATTATATAAGTTTACTTCAATAAAACAACTCGGGATATTGCTGCCTCATAGCATCCTCACGCTCCCATGTGTAAGAAGTACATCGGTTCTGTTGCCATGCTACCTCAACTAATTGTACATCCTTGCTTCTCAAGCGTTTCAACGACCGGTCCACAATCCCAGTCGGCACAGCCACTGTAGTCAGATTCTCTCTGATCTCAACCTCATCATCAGGCATTTCATGAGTGGAGTCGGGTAAGTATTTTCTTAATTGAGACACATGGAATACACTGTGTAGATTTAATAGATGAGTCAGCAATGCAATCCGATAGGCTACAGGACCGACCCGTTCCAGCACTTCATAGGGTCCAATATATCGGGGGTTCAATTTCCCACTCTTTAAAGCTCGTCTGACACCCTTATTAGGAGAAACCTTCAGGAACACCCTATCACCAACCTGAAATTCAAGCGGTTTCGTCCGCTTATCATAGTAGCTCTTCTATCGGTCTTGGGATGCCTTCATCTTTTCTCTAATCATCTGGATCTGCTCGGAAGTTTGCTGCACAATTTTTGGCCCCAACATCAAACTCTCTCCGGTCTCCAACCAATATAGAGGCGTTCAGCACTTCCTGCCATATAAAGCCTCATACGGTGCCATACCGATGCTGCTATGGTAGCTATTGTTATAGGTAAACTCAATCAGAGGGAGGTACTGCTCCCAGCTACCACCGTGTTCTAGCACACAGGACCTCAACAAGTCCTCCAAACTCTGTATAGTCCACTCGGACTGCCCATCCGACTGGGGATGATAGGCTGAACTCAACCGGAGTTTTGAGCCTAACTCCCGATGCAAGCTTCCCTAAAACCGGGAAGTGAACCTCGGATCTCTATCTGACACGATGCTAGATGGAACACCGTGTAGTCGAACGATCTCTTGGATATAAATCTGTGCTAGTTTCTGCAGCGAATATCTCATATTCATTGGCAAAAAATGTACAGACTTCGTCAATCTATCCACAATGACCCAGATAGCATCATAACCCGCTCGGGTTATAGGCAATCCCATCACAAAGTCCATACCGATTGCATCCCATTTCCACACGGGAATTTCGAGAGGTTGCAAGCCATCGAACAGTTTCTGGTGCTCAACCTCCGCCTTTTGACAAATAATACACCGAGCCACATAATCAACCACATCTTTCTTCAATCCGGGCCACCAGAAGTGCAATCTTAAATCATGGTACATTTTTGTAGTGTCCAGGTGGATGCTCAACATACTTCTGTGAGCTTCATCAAGCACCATTCTCCTCAAATCTCCAAAACTCGGCATATAAATTCTGCCTTTCACTCGGTAAATACCATCTGAGCCCTCGGTTAAGGACAGGTCCTTACCTTTAGCCTGAGTCTCCTTCATCTCGGCTAAATAGGAATCCAACTTCTGCTGCTCATACACAAGCTTCAAGAACTCATTGGCTATTTTCAGAACACCGAGAGTTACTTTCCGAGACGAAGAGACATCCACATGCAAGTTCATGTCTCGGAATTGCTCAAGTAACTCCATCTCCTTCACCATCATTACAGCCACATGAATGGATTTCCGACTCAAGGCATCGGCCACAACATTCGCCTTGCCCGGGTGATATCTCGACTCGAAGTCATAATCTTTCAAAAATTTGGTCCATCTCCTTTGCCTCATATTCAGCTCCTTCTGATCAAATAAATATTTCAGACTTTTGTGATCGCTATACACTTCAAATTTAGATCCATACAGGTAATGTCTCCAAATTTTCAGTGCAAAGACCATCGCTGCTAACTCCAGATCATGCGTCGGATAATTTTGTTCGTGTGGTCGCAATTGACGCGAGGCATAAGGAATCACTCGGCCATTCTACATCAGCACACACCCTAGACCGAGTCTGGATGCATCACAATAAACTACAAAGCTTTCTTGCAGGTTCGGTAATGCCAACACATGAGCTATAGTCAGCCTTGTCTTCAACTCTTGGATGCTCCTCTCACACTCGGAAGACCACACAAAAGGAACATTCTTTTGGGTCAGCTTGGTCAATGGCAGTGCAATCTTAGAGAATCCTTCTATGAATCTCCGATAGTAACCGGCCAAACCCATAAAACTCCTGATCTCCGAGACCGACTTAGGTCTCTCCCAAGCCATAACAGCTTCCACTTTGGAAGGATCAACCGAGACACCTTCCACGGAGATCACATGCCCCAGAAAATGGATTCTATACATCCAGAAGTCACACTTAGAAAGCTTAGCAAACAATTGCTTTTCCCTCAGTATTTGAAGCACCGATCGGAGATGTTCCTCATGCTCCTTGGAAGATTTTGAATAAACCAAGATGTCATCGATAAAGAAGACCACGAATCGGTCTAAGTATGGGTGAAAGATGCTATTCATATAGTTCATGAATACAGCAAGGGCATTGGTTACTCCAAACGGCATTACTACGTACTCATAGTGACCATACCAGGTCCTAAACACCGTCTTGGGAATATCCGAATCCTTGACTCGGATCTGACGATATCCTGATCGTAAGTCAATCTTCGAAAAGACTGAAGCACCCCGCAATTGATCAATTAGATCATCAATCCTCGGTAATGGATACCGATTCTTTATCGTAAGCTTGTTCAGCTATCGGTAATCAATACATAACCGCATACTCCCATCTTTCTTTTTCACTAGTAACACCGGAGCACCCCACGGTGATATACTAGGTCGGATAAACTGTTTGCCGAGCAACTCATCGACTTGTTTCTTTAACTTGGCTAATTCGGTCGGGGACATCCTATAGGGAACACTGGAGACTGGCTCGGCTCCAGGAATCAAATCAATAGAGAATTCAATCTCTCTATTAGGAGGAACACCCGGCACATCCTCCGGAAACACCTCAGGAAAGTCACGAACAACAGGAATATCGTGCACTCGGGATCTACCCTCTCCATCAGCCAAACAAAGCATCACAAGTAATTGGGTTATACCTTGGACTGTGTAGTTGTTGGCAGTCTGCCTCAGAAAAATCACCCGTCGGTTTTGACAATCGACCATCACTTTATTGGCTGATAGCCAGTCCATGCCAAGCACGATGTGAAGGCCCTTCAAGGGTAAGCATATCAAGTCGGCAGTAAAACTCCGATCGCCCAACGTAAAAGATACATCTTTGCACATCATCGATGTCCACAGTTTAATACCGGTTGGATTGGATACATCCAAAGTCCGATCCATGTCAACAGCAGGCAATCTCAAATGCCTCACACAATCATCAGCTATAAAGGAGTGTGTAGCTCCAGAATCAAAAACTATATCAAGGGTATGTCTACCGAGTGAACACTTACTTTGCACCAAGTCGTTTGCCTGAGCAGCATCCTTAGCATTAATTGCATAGACTCTGTTTGCAGCCGGTTGGTTAGCATTTCCCCCATGGTTATTCCGACCAAACATCATATTACCCCGAGCACCATTTCCTCGGCCACCACGATTACCGTTTCCACGGCCTCTTCCTCGGAAGCCTCCACGGTTTGCATTAGCATTGGCTTACTGTAGCTGAGGGCAGTTAGGGCAGATATGCCCTTTTTCATTACAATGAAAGCACACAATATCATCTCCACCATCACAGTCCCGAGCAAAGTGGTCACCACCATATTTAAAGCATTTGCCGTCCCTTGGACGACCGACTGAACGACCACCTCGTGCTCCCCGACCTCGGAATCTGGAAGAGGGTCCACCTCTACTAGAATTGCCCTGCTTCTTGAAGCTAGGCTGTTGTGGCTTCAAGGAAACATTTGTCTTACTACTTTGGCCCGAGTGAGCCTTGTCATCCTCTTCAAAAATCCGACATTTGTTTACAAGAACAGGGAAGCTCCTGATCTCCTGGTGCCTGAATGCCTTCTTTATCTCAGGCCTTAAACCACTTTCAAACTTTATGCATTTGGAACCCTCGGTTCTCGGCTGCTGGAAGGGAGGCTAGAACAGACACAATTCCTCAAATTTAGCAGCGTACTCTTCCATAGACATAGAACCCTGTTTCAGTTCCATGAACTCCAATTCTTTCCTACTCCGCACGGTATCGGGAAAGTACTTCTCCAGAAAACATACTTTAAAATTCTCCCAGATTAACTGGGTACCAGCATCTATCATTCGGGTTTTGGTGATCTTCCACCAATTCTCAGCTTCCGCACGAAGCATATACACAGTATACTCTACTTTCTGGGCCTCAGTGCAGTGAAGGCTGCCAAAGATCCGTTCTAGCTCCTGAATCCAAGTATAGGCCGACTCAGGATTGAATCCACCTTGGAATTCACTCGGCTTCCGCTTCAGGAAGCGATCTAAACCCTGATCATCATCGACTCGAGGCTGGTTCTGCCTCTCCAAGATATCAGCAAAGCGCTGAAACGCCGCCGCCATAACATCCATGTCGTGACGGTTAGCCATGTCTTATCCTGAACTCAACACCATTTCAAGGATAAGAATACCCAACACTTAACAATTTATCACACAATATCATACAACTTATAGCATATAGCAAGTATTCCTTGGCCTTGGACCTTTCAAGTCCGCTCTGATACCAAAATGAAACATCCCGACTTGATAAAAACAACCCGAAGCCGAGGAATTTTTTTTTCGCGTTTAAATCCGGAGTCGGGAGAGAAAACTGAGTCGGAGTGCCACTCGCTGGGTGAGATCCTGACTCTGGTGAGCGAAACAGTAAAAGTCGCTTGAGCGAGCTCCTACTCGCTAGAGCGAATCCCAACACTCGGTATGTTCCATCACTCAGAACCGGAACCTTCATTCACTCGGGAATGGTCCCTTCAGGTCATACCCCACTCGGATATTTCTCACTCATAGTCCGATCCTTATTCTTCGCCTGAAAGGTTTCGTCTCGGACATGATTCACTCAGAAGCATTTTAACATTCACTCGGAAATGACTCTCTCGGTCATACTTCACTCGGAAAACACTTTTTCCTTCCCTCATTCGGAAGTAATTCCCCCGGTCCCATCTCACACAGAAATACCTTGACCTTCCATTCCTCGGAAGTGGTCCTTTCGGTCAAGTTTCACTCGGAATTATTTTAATCTTCTCTCACTCGGAAGAAGTTCTCTCGGCTATGTCGCACGGAAACATCCCGACCTTCCTTCCCTCGGAAATGGTTCCCTCGATCATATCTCATTCGGAGATATTTTAACCTTTCTTCACTCGGAAACATATTGACCTTTCTTCCCACGGAAGTGGTCCACTCGGCCAAGTCTCACTCGACAATATTTTAATCTTTCTTCACTCGGAAGAGGTTCCCTCGGTTAAGTTTCACTTGGAAACATAGTGACCTAACCGCTCTTCACTCAGAAGAGGCTCTCTCAGTTATGTTTCACTCAAAAACAGGTTGATCTAACCTCTCTTCACTCGGAAGAGGCTCTCTCGGTTATGTTTCACTCAGAAACAGGTTGATCTAACCTCTCTTCACTCGGAAACATCTTTACCTTTGACATCTCTCAGACAATAACGCTTCCAGGATATTTCAAGCAACATCATAACATTATATATATATATATCCACAATCCTGGATAGTTCAACTTATATATATATACTTTAAACAAAACGTTATACAAAGGAGTCGATTAAGACTATATCACAGCTATATACAATATATGCACTACAACTGTACAAGTGCTCCTTACTCGGGCTTGATGATCTCTCATCATTCGCCATCCCAACCTAAATTCACTGAAAATATAGCCACAAGTAGGGGTGAGCATTTTACATATTAAGTGACAGTTATTGACTCGGATCATTTATCCAGTTCTCAACTATGCAACCCGATGTCTCAAACACACAACAACATACACTGTCATTCAATCTAATTACTCATATAAAAACACTCAATCGGAATTTACTCAACTCATTCAAGGCTATATTATTCATGTTATTCTCAATAACATATACACACAACAATACAAATCACATTGCTCTCAGTAACATATAGCAGAGTACGTACATTCAATTAATCGGAATTATTTGTTCATTATTAAGTTTTTATGTTGCAACATAGGCTCTCAGCCTTTTGTTCAGCTCCCAGCTGATCCGGCCGTTTTACTAGTACCAAACCGTTTGCCCTCTCATGTAACACAGTCACTCTCAGCGACAACAGAAGTGTTACGGGCAGCCCTGAGTCCCACTCGGTAGGCTTGCCTTGAGTCCCACCCAAGGTCTTTCATTGTATCTCATACATATTCATTTGATTACCATTTCGATATTAAGCGTCTCACCCTATATGCTCTCAGCATTTTCAATGGTGAATCACATGTATATGGTTTTAATCATCAAGCGTCTCACGCTATATGCACTCGGCATTCTCATTATCATATCTCATACATATTCATTTGATTACTATTTCGATAATAAGCGTCTCACGCTATATGCTCTCAGCATTTTCAATGGTGAATCACATGCATATGGTTTTAATCATCAAGCGCCCCACGCTATATGCACTCGGCATTCTCATTTCAATCGACATGCTTCACATGCAATTCCATATACAATCATATAGTAAGCGTCTCACGCTATAAGCACTCGACATACTTATTACAATCAACATGCATCACATGCAGTTCAATATACAATCATGGACGGAAATCACATGACACTCCATAACTCATAAATATCACACATCCGGGTATTTCTCATGTTATCAAACAAGCAGAACACACTAATCATCACTTTTCAAGGTTATATATAACCAACATAACAATTTCACCCGGAATACGTCCATAAACCATTCATTTGAAATGTAAAGCACCCCCTACCTACTGGAATGAAGTTCCTCGAGCTGACAACGCTGACCGATCGCTCTTCGGTCTCTCTTTCTCTACTAGACGACCTTCGGCTCAAGTCGTCAAACTCCGAACTCGACTTCGGAGAAACCCAAAGCTGTTCTCTCCCTCGAGCAGCTCCGTCTCACAAACAGTGGAGGATTTCTAAGAATCCGAGACACTCAACGCTGCTCACGAGGAAGGGATGAAGAAGAAGAAGAAGAAGAATCTTAGTTGAACTTCAGAGAGAAACAGAGATGGTACCTCTGCATGCACGAACAGAGAAATGGCTCAACTCTCACTTTCTTTTCCCAGCTCAGCGTGAATGGAAGAGTGAGAGAGAACGAAAACACTTATATAGTCAAGAGGGCACATGCGTAATTTTCCAAGCCACTTTTAGTTAATCAGCCATCAATCTTAATCCGCCCAGCAATGCGCAATCAGGATGTTACAATTAATGTTCGGTTGTTACTTTGTGAATTAATTGTTGAATTCCACTTGCAAACATTTCTTTTTGGTAGATAAAGATTCAACTTGGAAACTTCAATGACGAGGAATTAACATTTCATTTATATGAGGATCCTAGTACCTAGGTGGGTCATTAAATAATTGCACGTGGTTATGATTTGCAATGGTAAAATGGGTTCGCGTATCCTTGACCCCAAAAAATAGATTTTATAGTCAGTCAAATTTTGATTGTCTCGAACAGTGTGAAGAATCTATATAAACACTTAAATTTTTTGACTTCCCCAACTCCATTTTCTCAACTGAAAACCAAACAAACACTAATAATGAAATTGATTCGCTCACCCCATCAAGAGGTTATAGGTTGAGAAAATGGCTCACCAACATTGAAATATTAAAAAAAATACTTTAAAAACAAGGGAAAAAAAATGTAGCCTATGAACCCATAAAAATAGCTCACCAACATTGTCGTAGTATATATATATATAGGTGATTGAAAAATAGAAAAATCATTTATGTAAGTAAGCTTTCCCCATATATTAATGACGAAAAATCATATCCATTTCATTATTTATTTTGGTGTGATCATATTTATTTTGCACCATAAGCATAAACTAGATGTTACTATTTTCTGAAATATTATAATTTGTTTCTTTCTTTTAAAACATGCTTTATCATAATACTTACTGAAGAAATTGCAAAAGATGGTCGTACACTTTGTTGGTTTCATTAAGTGATGTCAATTCCAAACAATGTTTGTTTGTCATGTGGGAAAGAGATTAGATACAGATCATGTATGGTTTGAAGAAACAGAGACAATTTTTCTTCACTCAATAAAACTGAGACAAGTTTATATACTGAAAAATTATCGTTCGGTTAATAACACATTATAATAAATTGGGTTCATCTAACTTAAATTTTTTTGCATATGATACGAAATTAATTAAGGTGAGAATTTTTATTGAAAATGGTATTCAATTTGCATATTATAAATAAATTACGTTAATATTAATTTTAAATAAAAATATGCTTTAATTTCTTATTTTTTGTGAGGTTATATAAACTCATATAATTATTTCTTTCATAAATATAAGGGGTAAGGGTATTTGATGGGTAGCTACGGAAACTTGATTGTGTAAAATGCTTTATTTTGTTCAAAAGAAAATTATCCCCAGGAAAAACTTTTCCAAGTTAAAATCGGTCAACTTAAAATTGTTTCTGATTTCTAATCCCCCAGTATAGTAGGAGAAACGTAAAAGCAAAAGTTAGCTGATTAATTAAGTCAAAATTAAATGTTCATAACTTTTTACTTGAAAGAAGAGGAAAATATAAGTGAAATTAAATAAGTAATAGCAATCTTCTTGCTAGAGGATTCCCTCATATGATTAATTTTACTTTGGTCTCCGGTCACTTGGCTCCATTTTAACGTGTTCTTTTAATTTTTTTCATTCAAAACACTTAACACCAATAGTTGACATATATTGTATAATCTATAATTAAAGTATACACGGTATGATTTTATATCACTTAATAAATATGTTTTATTTTATATTATATTATTATTTTATATCACTTAATAAATATGTTTTATTTTTAAAAATATATTATTAAATAGAAATATTATATAATATTTAATAATTTATTAAATATTTAAATAAATATATTTATTAAATAATATAATTTTATTCAATAGTTAATATCAATTATAAAACATCCTTACCTAAAATACATCAATGACGTGTGGCAACCGACCGTGCTCAAAAGTACCCAAAACGAATGACTTATGCGCAAAAATGAATTTTAACCATTTTCAAGCAAAAGCATGCACCATAAGCCTCAAAACTCAATGAAATGGTTCATTCCAATTCACACAAATCCCAAATCATGAATATGACTTATTAGAACCATCCAGAGGTATCCAATCCTCACGGAAAGCATTATGGCCTATCCAGTTCATGTTTATGCATACAATCCACAATAAAACATCAAATTTCCAAACCTCCAATATCAAATTATATTCCAATGCATATTCAATTTGAATGTAATGCATGTAGAATTCCTAAAACATCCTAGTATTTAAAATAAAAATAAAAATCTGAAGAAAAAATTTTTCCGATTAAATTCAATACCAAAATTGATTATTTGGGACCCACAACATCATTTCCAATCATAAAGAAGTATTAGGTATAAGTGTGGTGGGTTTTAAATGCTCAAAAGCATGAAAAACATAAGTATGAGGGCTTAGTAATTGATTACAACCCCACTGTAATTAATTACGTACACATTAGAGCATTAGGGGTGGATTTGGGACTTTGGTAATCGATGGCCAAACCCGAGAGCAAACCCCATTTCCTACATAACTTGCTCTCTGGTGTAATCGATTACCACATAGGTGGAATCAATTACACCTGAGAGCAAAACATATTTCCTGTAAAATTTGCTCTCTGTAATCTATTACAGCATGCCAGTAATCTATTACAGCATACTGGTAATCGATTACAACATACTGGTAAACAATTACTAGCAGAACAGTATGCAACAGATTGTAGAAAATGGTATGAAACCCAACTTCCAACCACCTTAACTTCTTCATATGATACCCAATCACCACCAAACTTTGACACAACCCTAAATGCATCATTCATGACGTATGACCATCAGCCGCACTCAAAAAAACCCAAAAATAACAAACTTATGTGTGAAAACACGTTTTACTCATTTTAAAGCAAAAATATGCAACCAAATCCTACAAACCTTAAACCATATGCATAACCTATTAGAACCATCCCATGACATCCAAACATTACAAAACACAATATGACCTATCCACTTCCATGTTTATGCATATATTTCATTTAAAATCATTACATTCCAACTATCCTTCATCAATTCGTGGTCCAAAGGTATTAATCCATTTAAATACAATACATGAACAGTTCTTGCCAATATCAATCATGCAAATGCATCAAGACTTCAAATTACATTTCCTGAACATAATGCATCTCATGCAACCATATGCGACCATCCATGGTCACCATAATAAAATATCAATATAATTCATATCATCATCATATACATGAATGCAAAACATGGTCTAGGCTTCCAGTGAAGCCGCCAGCTACCTATGATCCACTACATAGGGTATATACATCATGAAAATAACTATGTACAAGAGTCAGCCAAGACTACGTCACCAAAAAGCTACACAAATTCTGTACACACACACATACACACACACACACACACACACATATATATATATATATATACACACACACACACACACAACACTTTCCCCACAAGCATGGTGACATCTCTACCTTGAAATTACCCAAAATGAATTTGGGGTATGCATTTCTAACTTGAAATTGAAAAGCTAGAGCTTTCCCATGAATAACAATGGCTACCGCAAGTGAGACGAAGGGAGATGACACATGGAACTTGCTTCAATTTGTAAGAATTTGAAGTAGAAGAAAGAGGGTGAAGTGAGGATGCAACGAAAGATGAAGAAGAATAGAACCAAGCTCCCTGACCTTGCATGCACGAATACGGGAAGAAGAGTTAGGAAATGTGAAATTGTTTGAGATTTTATTAAGGGCACTAAAATAATTTTATGCATTCAGTTAAATTTTAAAATCAACTGGGTAACCACGATTACTTAAAATGCACCCTGGTAAATTCTAAAAATTAATTTATTAGCTTAGGAATAGTTTAACATTCTTAAATTTAATTATTTAGCCAATCATTTAACTAATAATAAAATTTGGGAGGTTACAATTCCTGCCCATATCAATCATGCAATGCATCAAGGATACCAAATTGCAATTCCTAGACATAATGCATCAAATGCTTTCTATATGGGACCATCCATGATCAACCACATCAAAATATCAAAATAAATCAACATCATCAACATATACATGAAATATATATATATATATATATATATATATATATATATCCAAAACATAATCTAGACTTTCAGTGAAGTTATCAGCTACTTAAATCCACTATACAATATATATATATAACATCATCAAAATAGAACTATGTACAGTATGAACCTGCCAAGGCTATATCACCAAAAACTATACATTGTATATATATATATATATATATATATACACACACACACACACACACACACACACACACACACACAATATGTCTTGCATATGCTTGCTGACTTTTCACCAATCACTATCTCAATCCAAACCCATTGAAAAAATAACCATATTATAGGAGTAAGCATATTATATATTAAATGACAGCTACTGAATTGGACTTCAACCTATCCAATTCTACACCAAATATCAATACACAATATTTTCAATCATAATTTATTACCATCTAACATAAATCACTTTCCAGAATACCTTCAATATGTCAATCATGTCACATAAGCTATCCAAAGCTTTAAAATACACAAATATTATATGTCAATCCATATGCATGCAGATTTAACTAAAACAAATAGGATTCAACCATAGATCCCATATTGGCCTCACTTCTTTAATCCTCCCCACGTGATACCAGTCACCCCGTGACGTCTCAAGACTTAACTCTAACTTCATCGGTATTCACAGGCTCTCACAAGACCTAGCCTATGAATCCATAAGATTGAAATCATTACAGGGTTACTGACCTTCCTTGGGCCACCCTTTCCAACTATGTCATATTATGCCATTCAAACGTCCTTTTATCTTTTTAGTTCCTCATTTATTCATCATCATTGTAACTCAATTAATAAGCAATCTCATGCTATGTCATCTCAACATTAATCACTTTATCAAATCAATTATTTCATTGCAATCTCATGCAATTTAATGATACAACAAATATAGACAGAATCAAACTTATCATAAATTTATCAAATATCATAATAATACAACAAGGGGTATAATGTCATTCAAGTAATTAGCTACACAAATCACATTTATCATAATTATCATCAATTCTCACAACATCATGGTTCAATCATTTATAAACATGCAAATATACCCCTAACCTATCCATAAACCATACATTTAAAATATAAATGTCCCCTACTTGGAATTGATGATTCCAGAAATTCAATAAGCTTTCCGACACTCTCCAATTACCAACACGAAACCTCAATAATTCCTAAAACCATAACATTTATTTTTAATTACTTAAATGCTACCACAAATGAATTTCAGAGTTAAATCTCTTAATTTACATAAGGTTTGGCAAATTCTAACTTACCAATCAACGCCAACAACTTCCGATACTTGCTTTCAAGAAAACCCAAGCTCCGAAACGCTTCCGAAATGAAGAGAAGTCAAGAACCGCTCGATACCGAAGCTGCCCATACATTAAAATTAGCTTAGAATCTCCAAAAATTCATAGAAACAATATATTAAAGTCCAAATTCGTAGAATTAGAAATTAGAAGTAATAGGTACCTTCAGAACTTATCGAAACGAAAGGAAATCAAGGATTCCTCTAAACCCAACGCTGCCCACAATAAGAAAACAACTCCAACAACCTTAATGCATAAAATCAAAGAAATTAAGAAGTGGAGTTCAAGGATTTCACAAGGCCCAGAATGAGTTCAACAATTACCTTCAAGAATCAAGAAATTGAAGCTTTTCTTATGCTTTTATGGTTGCCACGCACAAGGGAAAAGGGGAGGAACATGCAATTTTGGCTTAGCTTGAAGAAATTTAAAAGAAGAAAAAGAGAATGGTAGTGATAGGGTCGCGGGAAAGAAATGAACAATGACACTAATTTTGTTTTCTTGTTCGCATGTATTCACAAATAAGAGAGAATAAATTTCTATTTTTCTTTCCCTCAAGCATGTGTAAAGGAAAGGAAATCGAGAGTGAATTGTAAATTTTAGAACTAAGGGCATTTGAGTCAATTAGCGCGTTTAGTTAATTCTTAAAACCAACCGGGTAATTAACGTTTACCCAAAACTTAAACCCCGATGGATTCTAAAAATTAAGTTGACTGCTTAGGAATATTTAACATACTCAATTTAATTATTTAAGCAATAAAATTACCCAATAACTAAATTTGGGATGTTACAAATTAATAGTATATATTTATTAAATCAATTAAAATAAGCAAATATATATAATAAATATATTATCATTGAAATATATTTAATAAATAGATTATTAAAATTTATAATAAATATATTAATAGAAATATAATAATATGTTAAATAAATATATAATATTAATATAAATAATTATCAAATATAACATATTTAATAAAGTATTAAATAATTAAATAAATGTACTATTAAAATATATGATTACTATATGAATATTAAAAATATATTTAATAAATATATTATTACTATATTAATATTAAAAAATATTTAATAAATATATTTATATATTACTAAAAATGTATATTTTAATAGTAAATTTAAATATTATTAAAAATTATGCTTAATAAATATATTACAAAAATTTAAAATAAATATATTTAAATATATTATTAAAATTTGAAAATTTTAAGTATATTGTATGGGTCACTAATTTGAGTTCTGTCTCCGTTAGTTTTTTTTTTTCTAAATTTTTTTAACCAGTAAATAAGTTCACGGTGTTAATTTTTATTTGTCAGAGAAGCCAATTTAAAACTCTTTATATTTCACCATTTTCTTAAGCAAGTCCCTATTTTTCAAAATTGATAGGATGAAAGAAGTAATGATAATGGTCCCCTTTTGTTAACTATATGGAGTGAGACATTTGAGTCAATTGTATATGTCTTGTACCATCATTACTTTCATTTAGGCTAAGTAAAAAAAAAAAGAATTGATTGCATATAGGTATTGAAATAGGTTATATCCAGTTAAGTTTTATAAACTCTAATTTAATATTTTTTTAATATTAAGTTAGTTTGACTGTTATTAGATATAGATTAAAATTTGACCTGATCATTTTATATAACAATAATTATAATAATATTTTATTAATATATCATATATATATATATATATATTTCTAAATATGTCAATTTGTTAAATTTAAAATTTTGATTTGTTTAATTAAATAAATTTTTAAGAAAATTTAAATTTAATTCATTTTAACAAAATGGTCTAACATAACATAACCTGAACTTGATGTAAACTAGTGATAGGTGTGTGTAGAAAAAGTTGATGTTTTCTCTCCTAATTGTCTTCCCATGTCATTTTCAATCTAGTAATTATTAACCTGACTATATTCACTTAACGAAATTTTCATATATTATAACACAAATTTCCATATATACGTTAAGGTTCTAAAATTTACACAAGTGATTATAGTGGTTTCTCTAAGATAATGTACCGATAGTATATATGAGAATAAAATTATACCTTTTATTTTATGTGTATAAATTACTTTAAAACTTAATAAGATTTTCATATACCATTTACCTTTATAGTGGCTCCTTGTTTAGAAAAAAGAAATTTTCTATTTTATTTCTATCACTTTTAATTAAAAATATCATTTTTTATTTTATTTATTATTTTTAAATGTTTCTGAAACGTTACAATCTTGATTTGTATTTTTAAATAAATTATTTTATTATTTATTATACAAAATTTTCAAAAGAAAAATTAAAATAAACAAATAATCACCAATCGTTGGTTGGTCTAGTGGTGCCAGGAGCTAGACTTTGCTAGGGAGGTCCAAGTATCGATCACCCACAGCTGCGATTGGGAGGAGTGCAAAACCTTAACCCTGGGACAAGCTTCGAGCTAAATTAATCGGCCAAGTGGGTTAGATAATAGTGGTATTCTACCAAAAAAAAATAATCATTTCGATAATTAAAAAGGAGAACAAATAATACAAATATAGAAAATGTTTTCCTTCCAATCAGATAAATAATAATCCCTTTTGTTAATTAAATGTTCTAAATTTGAAAAATTGATAGCTGCTCCAATTCCACAATCCCACGATGATATTCACATCATATGATATCATTTTCTATTAGTAATCCTTTGTTGTCCTATTGCTATCCCTCGTGACAATATAAGTATAATTTTCGTTATATATAATTTTCAAATAATTTACACGACATGTAAATTTTAAAAAAAAATTAGATGAGTTGGGTCTTATATTATTCACCAATAAAACTCTAACATCGATGAAATTTCCAACATATAATCTTATAACCGTAAATTAATTAAATCTTTAACCCTTAAACCAATCTTTGTTAAAATATTTCATGCAAATTTGAAGAAAGAAGAATTGCTAAATGATAGTGCGGCTAATAGATAAGATGTAGTGCTCAAACGAAATATTACGAATTGTTGGAAAACAACCTTCTTATCGTTTGTGGATTGTGTTGTTTTGTGACAAGTGGTGGAATTTGATTGAAAAAGCACAAGCACCTTTCTCGCAGAATTTGTTTTTCAGTTTTTCTATATTAATTGTATCTGATAACATATTTTTAAAGAATATGAAAATAAAAAAGTTTTAGTGAAAATTATGTCATACCTACGTTAAAATTAATAAAGAGCTACGTTAATATACATTTTCAACAAAAACTATTTTTTTATATTATTCAATGTAGAAAAACCGTTTGTTTATATGTATTAAACATGCATGAATTTATATTATTATCGGTAGGCATGACAAAAAAAAATTTGTGCATGTGAATATCCACGAATATTACTTATGATGGGGTAGGTTTGGGTAGTTTAATGGGTACTTATGGGTAAATTAAACAGATATTTTAAAAACCTGTTAATAAACGGGACAAGTAGCAATTTAGGGAGTACCTGTGCCCATGGGTATCCGTTACATATGAAATTACATTTATACCTTTATATATATACACCTCTTAAACCCTAAATGTAGAAAGTATCCTCTGACGTCGTCACTCTATCACTGCTCTTGTGATTGGCTGACTGCTCGTGCTTGTCGTCCCATTGCCCGTGCTCGTCGTCCCACTGCGTCCTCCTCCGCGTCACTGTGTCGTCCCTTGCCATAATAGAAGCAGTGTCGGTCTCCTTCCTCACTGTCACTCTATCATTGCGTCCTCCTCCACGACACTGCGTCCTCCTCCGCGTGAGCACCTAATCCTCATGGATGACCTTTCTATCAAACTGCCAAGGTCTCCCTAATAGGATGTGTGTTGCTTGCATGGGTACTACATCACATAAAACCTTATCTTTATAGGACCCTATAGTGAAGGTTATTAAGACTTGTTTATTAACCAACATCTCACCCCTTTCATTTAACCATTGTAGCTTGTAAGGCTTAGGGTGATCTACTAGTTTTAAACCTATTTTGTGGACTAGCATTTGACTAGCCACATTTATGCAACTTCCACTGTCCATAATTAGAGAACATAGGTTTTCATTATGTAACATCTTGTATAAAGGATGTTCTCTCTCTGTGTACAATCATCAACCTTTACATGACTTCCAAGAAGTCTTCGAATCATGTAAAGTTCACCACCATCTCCCAAAATAAATTCAGTGTCATATAATTCACTACCTGAGTCATCACTTGAAGAGTGATCATCAGCATAAGAGTCTGATTGACTTGAGTAACAACCATTATTTTTCAAAATCATTGTTTTCTTAAAAGGATAGTCTGAAGCAATATGACCTCTGCCAAGACATTTAAAACATTTTATAGTAGAAGTTTTGGAAGAAAAAAGTTTTAATGTGAAGTTATGTTTGTTTTTATTAGATCTATAACTTTTACCTTCTTTGTGCAACTCACTTTTAATATGAGGATAAGAAGTGCCCACTCCATTCTCCCTAGGTTTTCTATCCAACTTTTCATTTTTATATAAGATAGAATCCTCCTTGCTCTTCCATTTGGGCCTAAAGGGTTTGAAATCCCTTTTGTTAAGGAGTCCCTCTCATTAATTTGGCTTTCTACTTTGGTGCATTGGTGTAAGAGTTCTTTTATATCTACATGGGGTAAAAGCTCCACTCTATTCTTTTTATTCCTATTAAGACCATAGAGGAATCTATGCATTAAGGTTTCATCATCCTCCTTTATGCTAGCCTTAATCATTGCAATTTCTAAGACTTTGTAATAGTCTTCTACATATTTTGATCCTTGGAGGTAAGTCTATTTAGCTTGGCTAAAATCTCCCCACAATAGTAAGATGGAACATACCTTTTTCTTAATAAAGCTTTTAAGTCTACCTAATCTTCTATAGGTGGGAAATCATCTCTTTTTCTTTCCTTACACCCCTGTGTCCACCAAACTAAAGCATAGTTTTGAAATGAAAGGGTAGAAATTCTAACTTTTTTATTTCTTTTTATTTGATGGGAATCAAAAAGTTGTTCTACTCTCATTTCTCACTCAAGGTAGGCCTCAACATCACTCTTGCCATGGAAATGTGGGATTTATAGTCTTACCTCTCTTAAACCTACTTCCTCTCTCTTGTGATGTTTCAAGACCTAGTTTCATCCCCCATTATCACTATCATGATGCCTATTATTTCTTTAATTTCTTTTATGTCTTTGTCTTAGTTGTTCATTTTTATTCTCTAGGTTATCTAATCTTGTATTGATTTTATTAAAAATTTTCATTATCAACCTTAGAGGGGACATGTTATCTTTATCACTAGAAGACATGATTAAGAATCAAACAAACAAACAAGGCAAACAACAAATGATATACAAACTAGTCAAGGATATGAAACAAAAACAAAAACAAAATTTAAGAATTGAAATAATCCTAGGATGCAATGTACTATGATGTTATACTAAGATGTTATACTAGGATATTGTACTAGGATGTTGTACTATGATGTTTTACTATGCTATTTATGTAAAATTGACAAACTAACTAACCTAGACAAGCTAAAACAAAATTTGGTTATGGAGTTGGGAAAAACAACAATTAGGTGAAACAACTAACAACCTAATTAACTAAAACTAATTATGGAGATTATTATAGGTGTAACTAACCTAGGTAATTTTAACTAATTGAACTAATCACCAACAACTTACCTAATTCGGTTAGAGTAACTAGAAAAGGCTACAACTAATTAACTAAAGTAACTACAATTGGTTTTAAGATGGTTACAACTAATTAACAACTAACCAATTCAAGTACAACTACTAACAAAGCTTAACTAATTTAACAAAACGTATGGTCATGAATACTAAAGAGTAATTAACCAAAGATCCAATGTCCAAAAGTCCAAGTTCAATGAATTGTAAAATATCCTAAAAATACAAGGACTAAATTGCAATACAAAAGAAATATTTGAATATTTTTGTGTTTTCTTTTACAAAGATATGCTCAATCTATACACCTTTAAGTTATCTTCAATCTAATTGAAAGACTAAGTTAAGTTAAGGCTCAATAAAACAGTTTAGATGTTACAATTTTCTCATTGCGTCTTTACTAATATAAATGATAGTACCCTGCTTTGGCAAATCCGAGTGTACTTATTGGAGGACGTTCAAAACTTAATATTTATCTTAAGGGATTTTATGTTATTTAAAATTACCATCTTTATTAAATGCTTAAATATAAACAATAATCCCAAAACATGCAAATGAAAATGTGAGATAGTTATGGTCGTCCTAGAGAATAAAATAAAATAAACTTAAAGGAACTATGTTGTCATCACTTCATGAAGTCCCACTTCTTGAATCCACCATCATCTTGGATTCACCACTCCTTGGTTCCTTTCAAGATCAATGTCATCTAGAGTCACCACTCTAGTTTTCTTCTAAGTCTTCATCTTGTTGGCTAGATCAAGATTACACGATTATCCAAAAACTCATGTTACATATGAGTAAAGGGTTGAGAAAAAATACAATAGAATAAAGGGAAAGACATGACACATAAGTTGTATTTAAATAAATAAATAAATCTAAGATCATAACTATTCACCATGCAACGTGTTAATTAACCAATTAATATGACTATTAATCTGCATTTAAAATAAAAGAATTTTAGAATAAGTAATTAAGCATGTAGGGTCAGCAATAATGCGATATACAGAAAATATACGTGGGGTCAACAATAATGCGCTTTACAGGTTGGTTCCTAGGAAAGAGAAGTGGATCTGGAGTGAGCACTTAAGAACCAAGTCTTTCCTAGCCAGAATGTCCCACTGACCACTAACAACTCTAAAATTTTGGCTAGGGTTTCAACCATTTTGAAAACTCTAATTCCTTGTTGTGAATGCTTTACAATGTAGTTGTCAAGGCATATAGAGGCAGTACCATCTAGGGTTTCAAAACCTAGAATCAAAGTTGCACATATACCAACATGCATCGCTTATCTTATAACGGTCGTCTAGGTTTCAACAGTTAAATCCTAGATTTAGGAATGAGCAAGGTCTAACACTTAAACATTATCACTTGATGCCCTACAACATGAACCATTCATGCTTAGAGATTAACACAAGATCAAATTCATAGTTCGTTGATGACTACAATTTGAGTAAAAATCACAACTTCTATCATATACGATTATTATGAAAACTCAAACATCATACGAAATTAAACGATCACAGAACGCATACTCAGATTGAGAAAAACTATAACATGCATCTCATATGACCATTATAGAAAACTCAAATAGCATATGAATCAACCAAAAATAGAGTAAACTAATTACAATGCATATAGAGTCATGATTGATAATTGATACCCAAAATTAGCATGCTATCATATACAAAACACATACATATTTATGCTTTAAAATTCACAAAATAATTTTGCAAACCAATTTTACAACACAAATTATAAAGCATATTGATTTCATAAATCAATTGTGTAAATACTTTTTTGCAAATTCAAAATAGCATGCCTTCATGTAACGTAAACAAATGCCTAAAACATAATTTTGCAACCAGGCTTTGATACCACTATTAGGGAATCTCATAGGGTTAGGCAACAGAAAAACAAGACTCTCAATGATCTTGCAAAGATCTATGTTTCATAGCATACACATATAATAATTGTGTTCAATTTTTTTATACCTTTTGTAGACACAAAGTGAGTTGGTTTATCGAAGTAATCTTAACCTTGTCCTTAGGAGTCCACAGGAGTACTCCTACCAAAAACTACACATCTGAATGTTAGTTGAATCACGCATAGTCCTTGTAACTATTATGAGAATATGTGTAAATCTATGTGAGCAACCTCCTATGAGCATCTCGTGCTCTATTTATAAGCTCAGGTCTGACTTAATCAACTCTCTTTGATGATTGAGCTACTGACTAATAATTTTATTTTAGTATAGCTAAAACAAAGCTATTCTATATTATTATTATTATTAGTACAAAATAAGAGCGACATCTAGCAATGCATCATTAAATATGAATATTTTGTTTAACATTGTTTTATATGTTTGTTCCCTTTGTCACGATATCCAATTGGGTATAAGGCATGGTCGTTGTTATCCTTGTATGACCTAATTTATTTTACTTGATATTGGAGTAAACTTTACTTAAATAAATATCTAATATTTATTCTCCCTAGCATGGTCATGTATTTTTTTAGTCTCATTCCATTAAGTGGCCCGTAGATATAACTCATGTCACATAGTAAAGACGATCTCATCAATATCACTCACATCCCTCTGCATGATTTATTCATTGTTTAATTAGAAACCTTTATGATCACCTTGTTACAAATGACACTTGATTGTATCAAAATACTCATGTAACAATCCACGCAACACTCCCATGATTGGTCCATATGTACCCGATTGAAGACTTGATATCATCCATATCCATGATCTATGTAATCAAATTATCAGTATACTTATAAAATAGTCTTAATGTGTTTATATGCTCATATGTAAATACTTAACTAGAGGCACTTTAGGAATAATTCTTATATGACCTACTACTCCAAGGATAAACAGGTTTAAAACAATTTTTAAATTAAAAGACTTATTGTGTAAAGGTATTTATATACCCAACAATAAACTGACCGCGTCAACGGGTTCTAAACCTGATTCTCAAAGCTTTGAGTCCTTCTCGCAACTCACAACTCAAGATTAACTTGCATGCAATTTTGTCAATAGTGGGATTGGGAACTCCACGGTACAAAGCTTGCTCTCATAGAAGAAGAAGAAGAATATAGTCTATTTTTCCCTTTCGCTTGCGTGTGAGAGAAAGAGTGGAAATAGGAAGTGACTCCATACACACACACACACACACACACACACACACACACATATATATATATATATATATATATATATATATATATATTCCTTACTCTCTCTCATTGCATGAGGCACAAATCTGGAATTAGAGTTAGACAATTGCCTTCTAGTTCTCTAGACATGCCAGAAGAGAAAACAGAAGGTGGAGCACAGTCATTGGTTGAAGCTCAGTCCCCTCATGCATTTTAATTCGCCGTACCAACTCTGTAACTTTACTTAACTGAGGTTGTAGGCCAGTCAAGCTCGACCGACATCGTGCTCCAACTATACGCACACGCGGATACATCACAGAATAGCCATACAGATGACATCCTTCATCCTTAGAAGGTTGATGTCCATCTCGTACCGCATACCTTACTAAAACAAACGGTATATGAAAATCGAGATGTTCCAGGAAACCTTTGTTGGTATAACATTTAACTAACAAAAAAAATATAATGTTGGCAAATATAGTTTGGGTTTTTATTATCATTTGATGTAATATTAGTATGACTCAACTTTATACTAACAAAATTATTTATTAGTATAATTCATTAGATTGTTAGTATGAATCTAAATGATTTATATTAACACTTTATTTTTTATTAGTTACAAATTATACCAACAAAAATTTCCTAACAACTTTCAAATTTTGTTCGTTAGTAAATGACATTTTTTTACGGAGTTCATAATGTAATTTATTTTCATGTAATAATTTCAAATCTTTTTAAAACATAAAATTTTTTGTAAATGTTGCTTTTTATTTTTAAAAATAAATTTTAATTCAATCTTCATTGTATTTTAAGTATTTTATTTAAAGAAATCATGTCGTACAGAAAAAAACTCTTTATTAACTATGTTATAAACTATTTAATTAAGATTGTGTAAATTTCCCTTAAAATTATTAAATTCATGGCATATAAACTAAATAAGTTTATATTTTATTTTCTAAGTTTAAATGTACCTTATTTTATAATGTATTCATTTTAGGTATTTTTTACTGTATCATTAAAGTTATACTGGTACATCTTTTTGTAAAACCTTACTAAATTAATAGTTTTTTCATCATTTTATCTTTCAAAAGATGAAAATTAAGAGATTAGGTGAATTGTCATAAATTTTTTTATCAACATAACTAAAAACTGAAGAATGTCCCATAATAGGTCTTAATCAGTTACTTTGACCGATGATGAATGAAAAATGAAGATATAATAGTGTTTTCTCATGCTAATAACACAAGTTAAATGTGAAAAATAAAACAAAAGAGTGTATGAGATTGAGTGAACAACAAATCTCAATCTAAAATACTAATTTTATAAAATTCTAAAAAAAATATACTGATACATTTCCAATTGCAAAAGCATTGTAGCATACACCTTCATTTTATATAATTCTTTTTTTAAAAAATTGTTTACTGTCTTCTTTAACTTTTGAAAAAAGATGTTTACCAAAAACAACATCTTTAACTTTTGTCTTACATTTATGAATTACATCATAATTTAAGCTTTATGATAAGGATTCAAACTTTTTTTTTTTATAAAAGTAAGGTGCTATATTATGAGAAAAGTACCAAACCAATTTTTTTATAAAAAAAAACCATGAACTTTATCTGATACAGAGAATAGAATTCCGGTATAGGTACCAAATATATAGGTTTTTATCTTTTATATTAGTCCATTTAGGATCTGTTATTGTGTTTTAGAGTCCATGAGGATCTCAAGGTCTTAGTATGATTTTGTTTAACAACCACTTATATTTTGTGAAACAAAATATAGTGTCGCATGCAAAGAAGCTCTAACACTTTAGTCAATAACATAATTAATATCCAGAGCTCAAGTGATGAACATACCTCGTACCGTAGCAAATGTGTGATATTTATAGAGTTAAGTGGTGGTTATGTCCTACATAGCCTATGTAATACTTTTCTGCTAAGTACGAATCTAGAGAAAGTTGTCATAGGCATATGTATAGGCATTCTTAACAACACCCTTGTAGGTATAGACCTGTGTGAGTCATAACAAATCTCTCAACCTTAAACTGATATCAGTGATCATGGGTTATTTGTGGATTATTATCATGTGTCTTATGTTGACATCGGTTATGGTACCTAAGTGTTATATATATATAGAGAGAATGTATC
Source organism: Clitoria ternatea (assembly GCA_037962975.1). Lineage (NCBI taxonomy): Eukaryota > Viridiplantae > Streptophyta > Magnoliopsida > Fabales > Fabaceae > Clitoria > Clitoria ternatea. The sequence goes on from CM075675.1 coordinate 10,703,162, forward strand.
ATATGAGAAAGACTCTCTTATGTAAGAGTGAGAGGAGCGAATCTGGGTTGTATAACTATGATTGAGATTAATCATGTGAGTTTTTAAAAAAGTCATATGACCTTTTAAGTAATCATGTGACTTTAAAAACTTTTTAATCTCAAGCATCCATTGCATGGTTATACGGCCCAGATTCACTCCTCTCACTCTCACATATGATACATCCTCTATATATGTATACATGTGACTTTGAAAAGCTTTTAATCTGAATCATCCATTGTATGGTTATACGGCACGGATTCGCTCCTCTCGCTCCACATAAGAGAACCTTTCTCATAAGATAGATCTCTTATATATATATATATATATATATATATATATATATATATAGAGAGAGAGAGAGAGAGAGAGAGAGGGAGAGAGAGAGAGAGACATATACACACAGGATGAATCAATTTACACTTTTTAATGTTCTTAAATTCTTACATTAATTTTTAACTATTGATATTTAAATCTTTTTAATGATCATGTGGCACAATATTATTTAATGACAAGTAGGTGATGAACATTTAGTGTTCACTTTTTATATTGGTTATTATTTTTATGAACGATGTAAAAATATCTTTTATATTGGTTATCTTTTATAACCAGTATAAAAAAATTATATTGGTTATTAAAATAATCGTTACCGATATAAACAAGTATTTTTTACATTAGTTATCAAATAATCCATATAATAAACCAATATAAAAAGTCATCTACATATGCTTAACGTCTATTAATCAGTAAATGATATCAAGAGAAATTGATTATGACATAATCATTAACAAAAATAAATCAAAGTTGTCATATTTAAATTAAAAAAAAAAGTTTAAGTTGATATATCCTTGTGTATCTGGGAGGAGAAATCAACCTACACTAGTTACAGTTCAAAAACTTTTCATTGAATTATTATTTTTTAAAATTTACCGTTAGATTTAAAGTTTATATCATATAAATAATACGTGTAAAAAATTTAGACCAATTTAAAATATTTTAATACATCATTCATATGCAACAAAATTAATAAAACTAATATAATATATGTTTTTAAAAATATATAAAAAATAAATACTTTTGGATTATATATTTATGATTATTTAATTTTAATAACATTTCAAACAGATCATCTATATCATATACAAATATAATTCAATAATTAAATTTTCAATTAATATTAAAGATGTAATCGAATAACTTAATCCCTCCTCTATTAAACTTCATACAAGATTGCCAACTATGGATAGTTTTGAGTACAGAACACAGTTGGAAATGATTGTCACAATAATAATACGGAGGTCAATTAATTTGAACTAAACACGCCTAATTCCTGATTCAACTGTGTGGTCAGCATTAGTCTATTAGACCAATTTTCTTTTGATCTCTAATATATATCCCCAAAAGAAAGTACATTTGGAATGTGACATCTAATTTCTTGTAATAAAATAATTTGATAAATGATCAGTATCATTCATAGTTAAGTTTTTAGTTAATTGAAATTTCACACACTTGAATTAATCTATTAATTATCTACTACTTTTAATTTAATACTAGCAAAAAAAATAATTTTTTATATTTGTTATTAAATAAATTTTTAAACTCATTTAATTTTAAAATAAATTTGATTTTTAAAATTACTTTTACTATATATTTAATGAAAATGATGATAAAAAATAGAAAATCACATTAAATAATGATATTTTAAAGATGATAATATTTAATAAGAGATTTATTTGAGGAAAACAATTGTTTCTTAATATATTTTTTTAAAGATTAGAGTGAGTATATATCCGGTTGATGAGGTGGTGTCACATTTAAGGGACTATGCAGTGATGATAGCAGACATTGGTATCTTGCTTCAGCTTTCATGGATTGCTTTGTTCGCCATGTTCTAAATTAGATCAGAGAAGAAAATATATTTGAAAAAAATATGAGGTTTTGAGGAGAATAATGTTACGTTGTTGGAAGCTCCACCTGCCTATACCCGCATCATATAGATACCCTTTCGGTTGATATGATAGAGGGTGTGTCATAGCTAGGGAGTGCTGTTCCATTTGCTTCTTTTCATGTCTTTTGTTTCTTCCTGAACCAAATTAAGCATCTGTCGTTATGTTCTATATTTAATGCTTTTACTTTATTTCTTAAATGATGGTGTGCTAACTCTTATTTGTATCCATGACTTTCTCAAAAAAGCTTCGAGGTCTTGCATCTATAACATTACCAGGATGAAATTTACTATGACTGAGGTATAATGATGATGTTAAATGTTTCTTTATATGTCAGGTGTTCTATCGGTGACATCATTATACGAGTAATAGAATTTATTATGGAGATTTAGTGTAATTGTTCCGCGTAAAATTCAAGTTGATTTTAGTATATATATATATATTAAACAAGTTTAATTGAGTTGGAACTGATAACAATCATAATATGAACAATATGACATTGTTAAAGTAAATCAAAATAGGTGTTTTAGTCAGTATAATCCATTCATTTTAGCATAAAATGCACATCAAGTCTATTGCGTGCATTATATAGCTTTGTCTACAAGTAAGCGTGGCTGACATGTGACCATAACAACTAAGTCTAGAGACCTCGTAAAAATTGATACAACTAATGAAGATCTTCTATATCAAACAACTAAAGCATCACTTGTGAGACCGTTGATGAGATTTACGAATGATTATCAATAGATTAATTTAGTTATTTAGTAGAATGAAGGAGCTTTCATCAATTTAAACTAATCATATTGCTGATTAAGAGAATAAGGTTGATTCCTAAAATGGTTCAAAAGTAAAAGGTGATGATGAAGACACTAATAGTGATGCCAATAAGGAGGTAGAACAGGATGGATAAGATAATTAGTTTAAACTTCTATAATTAATTTGTTAGTTTTGCATATTTATTTATATATGTAATACTAATTTTATTTTTCTTTCCATGTATTACATAATTAATAGGTGCTACATCATGATCGGACGGACTACATTTGTTGTCAAACAATATTGATTAAATTATATTTATAATTAACAACTTATTGTATGGTATATTAATTATAATTTGTGTATATTAATTAAATTTTAAGTATTAATTATGTCTTTATATTGATAATTTGTTCACGATGGCTATAATTGATTGGTTGAGTAGTATGTTCGATGGATTGAAATTTAATTATAACATAAATATTATTTTATAAATGTAAAAAACAAGAAAATATTTAAAAAATTACATGGGACATGTGCTCGTATATGACGTGAGACCATAAATTTAACATGGGAGTTAGATTTTCACACCAATTTTACATAGAAAAAATGACACTAGTGTAAAATGTAGATATAAGCACTAGTTATAAGCACGGTTAAAAGGAAACAATGTTAATAAAATGTGCGGTGGTGTTATTGAAATTTTCAAGAAAACACTATAAACACGGTTACAAGTTAACTGTGTTTAAATGATTTAAAGCTTAAGGTTTATGTATTTTCGTAAACCATTTAAACACAGTTACAAACGTAACCATTTTTATGTATTTTCATTTATTTAGTTTTTATTTTTTGTTGAACAATTGAAAAAACATGTCCATGTCACAGCGAAGAACCCTTAGAGACACATACTCAATGGGAAATTGAATATAGAAAGGAGAAACCCTTACAGAGAAAGAAGGGAGCAACATGGTTTAGGGTTTTTATTTTTTATTTATTTAGTTTATATTTTTTTGTTGAACAACTGCAAAAGCATGTAATGTCATAGCGAAGAACCCTTAGAGACATATACCTCAATGGCAAAGTGAAAACAGAAAGGAGAAACCCTTATAGAGAAAGAGGGGAGCAAGAAGGAGTTTAAATGACGCATGAATAAGATGTTACGAAATGAAAAAGCATCACTTAAACTATATCAGCACGGTTAACATAGGTAACCGTGTTTAGTTGTTCAACAAAAAATATAAACTAAATAAGAAAAAGAAATAAACACAGTTACGTGGGTAATAGTGTTTAGTTGTTCAACAAAAAACTAAATAAATAAAAAGATACCAACATGATGGGAACCATGTTTAGTTGTTCAACAAAAGAAATAAAAACTAAATAAATACGGTTACATGGTGTTTTGTCCTGAACCGGGGTCAAAGAGATCCGGTGTCGGGCCAGTCACAAGAAGTGAGAAAAGTCTATATCTGAAGGCCGGTTCTGTGAATATCGGTATGTGTATCCGGTGTGTCTGTATGAAAAGACCGGTCTTGGCGTCCTGGAGATCCTTCACACCGACCTCCCGCGTTGATGTGGGCGACAGGTGGTGTCACCTGCGAAGATTCTCCGACGCTCAAGCAGTGATATATTCCAAGCATGGAATGTAAATGATCATAGGGATCAGATATAAGCATTTGGAAGAGAAAGACCAAAACCCTGGAACCCTTCTCCAGTAAACTGAAGTGAGTTCTTATACCTGATTGGCTCGATTTACCAGGACTCGTTAGTAGGGAACCACTAACCTTCATTATGCAAGTATATTATTGTTTAATGCGCACTCACCAACATGATTGAGGCAAGTGGCTATTTTATATTGAGCGTAGGGAGTATGGGCTAGACTTAGGGGACAAGTTGATCATTCCCTGGAGCAGAGTTTGGCTCGTAGTGTGGGGAATTATTGATCGGTCCCTGTAGCAATGCCCGTCGTCTTCTGTCAGTGATATGTATGTTATCCGGTGTTCATGGTGTTATCCTGGACTAACCGGTGCAGGGAGAACGCCTGACTCGGAATTACAGTCCGGATGTATACTGATGACACTGGTTACATGTGATATGATAGAAACCGGTTGATCGGTCTGGATCAGCTTTTCAACACCGGGTGAAAGGAGAACGGATGAGGTATCCGATATCTTGGTCACTACTTCAGATAACCGGTATAGTTGCAGACTGAGTCGGTATCTTGTGATACCGATTGAGGTCGGCTAACATTTTTACCGACTGGATCGTTGTCCAGTGGTATACCGACTGGATCATTGTCCAGTGATACCGATTGAACTCTAGGCCGGCTAAGATAATTATCTCTTAGTCTTAGGGCCGGTATCCAGACCGGATCATATGTCCCCTAGCTTATATGAGGGACTTATGAAGTTGCTCATATGAGCTATACAACCTGTGAGAGGTCTGGATGCTGGTGTAACCTGCAAAAATATCTTTGCAGTACCCGTTAACCATTGAATATTGTCCCCGAGCGTTATTGAGTGGTCGGTTCTGAATGAACATTTGACTCTGAGTGAGTAATTCCAAGTGAATATTCGACTCTGAGTAAATAATTCCGAGTGAAAAGGAGGGAGCTTTGACTTCGAATGAACACTATTTGGGCAAAGACATTCCCAAGTTTGATACTTCCGAGTAAAGGGAAGTTAAGATATTTCCGAGTGAAACATGACAGAGAGAATTATTTTCGACTTCCTCGTGGTATGGCACCGAGTGAAGAAATTCCGACCTCCACGTAGCATGACGCTGAGTGAAGGATTTCCGAATGGGCCATTTCCAGGGGAAGTACTGTTTGGTCAGAGGAAGGCTCTGACTTTGAATAAGTACGTTTCGGGTAGATATATTCCCGAGTAAATAATTCGAGTCTAACTTCAAATTTGAAGTGTTTCCGAGTAAGGAATTCTAAGGGAAAGTATTTCCGAGTGAGGAATTCCTAGGGGAAGTACTTCTGAGTGAATTTGAAGTCATGCTTGGAGTTAGGTTTGACCCTACAATCCAAGCCTTCGACTGGGGTTCGGTTTGATCCTACAACCTGTCTTCAATGGCGATCGGTTTAATCCTACTAACTGTACTCGGAGTTCGGTTTAATCCTACAATCCGAGCCTTGGAATGGGTTTGGTAAAATCCTACAGCCCATTTCCTGGGGTTCGGTTTAATCCTACAACCTAGGTCTTCACCAGTGTTGGATTTTACCCATTCACCGATCGTCTTTTAAGCTACTCGGGGTTCAGCGTGGTCCTAAAGAGAAAGCTTCACCCAGCTTACTGTGCCTAAGGCTTCACCGACGTTCGGCCAAACCTACTAGTCACACTCGGAGTTCGGTTTAACCCTGCAATCCGAGCCTTCTACACGGGGTTCAGATCAGGGCTAATCCTGAACCTACTGCGCCCATTACTCGGGGTTCAGCGTGGCCTTGAAGAAGGTCCAGCGTAGTGCGCCCAAGCCTTCAATCGGTGTTGGATTTTACCCATTCACCATTCTTCTTCACTCGGTGTTGGATTTTACCCATTCACCATTTTTCTTCACTCGGTGTTGGATTTTACCCATTCACCGGCCTTCATACTCGGTGTTGGATTTTACTCATTCACCGTTCTTCATACTCGGTGTTGGATTTTACCCATTCACCGGCCTTCATAATCGGTGTTGGATTTTACCCATTCACCGTTCTTCATACTCGGTGTTGGATTTTACCCATTCACCGGTCTTCATAATCGGTGTTGGATTTTACCCATTCACCGTTCTTTATACTCGGTGTTGGATTTTACCCATCCATCGATCTTCATAATCAGTGTTGGATTTTATCCATTCACCATTCTTCATACTCGGTGTTGGATTTTACCCATTCACCGGTCTTCATAATCGGTGTTGGATTTTACCATTCACCGTTCTTCACCGATGTTCGGCCAAACCTACTAGTCGTACTCGGAGTTCGGTTTAATCCTACAATCTGAGCCTTCAAATTATGGTTCACCCCTTTGTACCTTTGAAGAGGTTCATCACTAACAACAGATATGTTGTTAGGATCGTCCGTCCTTAAAGTATCTTGTCACAACAGTGTTGTGCATCGAATAAAATCATAAAGACAAATGGTGAACATACATAATATTTTATTGATTATGAATTACAAAAGAGAAAGAGAGCCGAGTCGGGGTTGTGCCTCATTAAACCTTCTTGGTAAAACCCGATCGGGAAAACCCAAGTCAGGAAAAAAAGTGCATATTGTCTTACCGACTAGCTATAATAGCGAAAGGCATTTTTTGATTTTGATGGCCTGATCCCTAATCAATGACCTCTCGACGGCCCTGATGTTGATGTCGGGGCATAACATTTTGTTGTGCAGGCTCACCAACCAGAATTCCCTTTTGTTTTTCAGAAGCAGTAAATCTTCTGATCGGGGTGGGATGACCATCATCGCCTTCCTCGTAATCCCTTCCCCTTTTCTCAATCTGTTCTGGCTCATCGGAAGTACCTTCTTTGAAAAGATACTATTTGAGTTTACCCTATCGGATCAGGGTCTCAATAGTATTTTTCAAGGCTTGACATTCGTTTGCCGAATGGCCCTTTTGATCATGGAACTCGCAGTATTTCCGAGGGTCACCATGTTTGCGAAGCTGGGGCGGCTTCCTGACCCCGTATACAGTTAGCGTTGGCCATCCAATCTCTCTCAGAATTTGTGACCGCTTAGAATTTAACGGAGCATAATGGTTAAATGTATTTACCCGTTTTTCCTAACTCAGAGATACAGGATTGTCGAAGATGTTGCCCTGGAACGGTCTCTCCATGCGTTCCGATCGGGGCCTGTCGTTATCTCTCCGTTGCTGTTGATGTGGCATTGGGGATTTCCTTCTCGCTGCTGTTGCTTCCAAGTGCATTTCAATGCCCACATACTTGGATGCTTTCCTCCTGAATTCTTCGAAATTCACTGAAGGGTTCTTTGCCAACGACAGGGCAAAAGCAGAGCTCGGTTGCAAAGCTTCTATTGCTATGTGCAACTGTAGCGCCTCTGCCAGGTTTGGAACAGTAGCTGCTTCCTTGTAAAACCTCTTCAAGAAGTCCTTGAGAGTTTCATGTTCCCCCTGCCTAATCTGGGCCAAAGTATGAGATGTTCTGGGAACATCACTGGAAATGACAAAGTGGTCCACAAACGCTGTTGCCATTTCTTCCCATGAGTCGATGGAACCTGATGGTAGCCCCTTGAACCACCTAAGGGCATCATCAACAAGAGTCCGAGGGAACATCCTGCACATGACATCTTCATCTGCCCCCAGGTACATGGCTTCAAATGCATAAGCATCAAGATGCTTAGTAGGGTCGGTTTCACCATTGTATTTTTCGATAGAGAGAGGTGTTAGGAATCCCTAGTGTATGAACAGCGGAAATACAAGGATTCCCATAGGATTTGCAAAGCGCCGTGTTTCAAAGCATAAGACAAACACACACGAAAATTGTGTTTTAGGATTACCTCTTGAAGAATATCGAAGCAATCGTAGCCTCGTCCTTTAGGAGTCCACACGAGTACTCCCACCAGAAATGCTACACCTTCCAAATGCTAGTTTGACGGCGTGTAGCTTTTACAACTTTTGCGTATTTTTGTGTCTCTTTAGGGTCGCCGCCTATGAGCATCTTATGCTCTATTTATAGGCTTAGGTTTGACCTAATTTGCTCTCTAAAGAGTAGGCTCCTTACTCATTCTAAATGAGTTAGGCCCAATAGTCTTATTTTAGTCCAACTAAAATAAAAAGCTATTTTCTGATGGGCTTACTCTATGTGTGTGACCCTATAGGTAAAATACTCGGTTATATTAATAATAAACTATTTTATTATTAATATAAAATAAGAGCGGCATCTAGCAATGCATCATTATGTCCGAATATTATTTATTAACAACATAACCTATAAGTGATAATTATTTTATATGTTTGTTCCTTTTGTCACGATATCCTAATTGGGCCCAAGGCATGGTCGTGTCATCCTTGTATGGTCCAATTTATTTTACTTGATACCGGAGTAGACTTTATCCGAATAAATATCCAATATTTATTCTTTCTAGCATGGCCATGCATTTCCTTAGTCTCACTCCATCAAGTGGCCTATAGATATCACTCCTGTCACATAAGAGAGATAAATCGCATCTACATCACCCACATCCCTCTGCATAATTTGTACATTGCCTAACCACAACCTTTATAGTCTTCTTATTACAGAAGACGTTTGATTGTACTAAAACAATAAACTCCTTATGTAGGAATCGTAGTGACTTCAGGTCAAAGGACTATATATACCATTATCACATTGAGAATCGTTTATGACATTCATGTAACGACCCATGCAACGTTCTCATGGTGGGTCTGTCCAGTACATCATTACTCTTAATGTGTACCCGTGTGAAGACTTGATATCATTTATATCCATGATCTGTGAGATCAGATCATCAGTACACTCACACACTAGTCTTAATGTATTTACATGTCCCCACGTAAATACTTGACTAGGGACATTTTAGGAATAACTCTCATATGACCTATTACTCCAAGGATAAATAAAGGTTGTTAAACTATTTAACAAAAATGACTTATTCAAAATGATGCGACCTATATAGGCTTTTAGTGCATATTTCCAACAAGAGGTTGAGTAGTCTGCAGGTGCTTAGGGATGTGTACACTCATAAGTCTCCTTGAAAAAGGGACTGTGAGTTTATAAGTTACCGGAGAGATTGTCATCAGCTCTCTCTTCCCCTTAGCAACTCTCTCATCAGAATCGTGGATCTGTTCCTTCCCTTCAAACGTGGGGATGTTTGAGTACTGGGGGCTTTCAGTTGTGTGATGTGTCCCCTTGGTCTGAGACATGGCTCTCTCTTCCACGTTCTTTCTCTTACGCTTCAACTCCATCAGTTCTTCCATCAACTTTCTTATCACCTCATCCCTTGGATCTGGTGAAGACACCTACACTATCCTTCTTGAACTTTCCACAGGTGACTCGAAAGACAAGCGTCTGTTCACTGGTTGTTCTTGGGCAGTGATGTCTTCCACGTACCCATCCGGTTGGTTTCTCCCATTGCCTTCCATGATAAGAGCCAAGACTTCCCAAACGAGAAGTGGGAATAACTTTAACGTGTCCCACTGGGCGTGCCAATGATCTGTCCCCGACCGGGGGCTAGGATCCAGCGTCGGGACAACCTCAAGAGTTGAAGATTGAATGAGATTGAAGACCGGTTGTGTGTATCCGGTCTCTATGATCCGGCCTCTCAGTGTGTGGAGGTCGGTCTTGTTGTCTTGGAGATCCTTCACACTGACCTCTCACGTTGGTGTGGGCGACAGGTGGTGTCAACTACGAAGATTCTCCGACGCTCAAGTTAGAAGAGTATAAGATGAACTCTATGATACTTAAGCAGTATAATAGTGAGAATGAGAGTAAGGACAACGTAACCTGGCATGTGTATTAGAACATGTTATTTATAGTTGAGCGTGGAAGATGAATCGTTGGGTGCAAGTGGACCCGTAGGTTCTGATGCCGTGTATAAAGAGACAATCCGAGTGGCCTAGTATTCAGAGTGTGTCAGGAGGCTAGGTGAATTATCGGTGTACGATCCTAATCACCTTTTCCGTAAATTCCACTGGTGATGGTACCCACTCCTGTCGGTGAATGAAAGGGACATATTCCGCTGTGCAGAATATCTTCCTCATTATGATACTGAAGCATTCGGTTAGAGAACGGATCAGCCACCCGGTGTAGGAGAGCGGATAAGCCAATCGGTGTCTCGGATGTCACCTCAGACCACTTGCCTTATGTAGTTGCAGACCGGACCATTACTTTGTGAGATCGGTTGTCCTCTTGGACAGTTAGATGACTTCTTTACTTTGGAGCCGGTGTTCAGTCCGGATTAATATATGTACCGACTAGGTCATTGTCCTAGAATACCGGTTGACCTTTAGGACGGCTAAGATAGCTTCTTGTCCTAAGGACCGGTATCCAGACCGGAAAACCTTGGGGCCGATATATAGACCGGATCACATGGTAACCGTGTTTTCCAATGTATTGTAACTTATTGGGGTACAACGTCAAGAGTCATAAAGCATGCCCTGTATATAATGAGGGAACTAGTTCTGATTAACTGCATCGTGGAAGGAAAAATGTTTATCTTTAATATTGAAGGTTTCTTAAAGCTAATCATCCATTTCGTAGGTTAAAGAAGGCATTCAACGGTGCACAAGAGTTTGAAATGCCTCCTCCACTATTTGCTGGTCATCAAGTATATGAAAAGCTGAAAGACGTCAATGTGGTTTTTGGTAAGTTTGAAAAGCAATCCACCTTAAAAAAACTGGAAGAAAAGGTCAATATTTTTTTATCTACCATATTGGAAGGAGCTTCATGTAAGACATTGCATTGATGTGATGCATGTGAAGAAAAATGTGTGCGACAATTTAGTTGGAACCCTCTTGAACATACCCGAAAAAACTAAGGAGGCCTAAATTCACTTCTTGACTTGGAATTGATGGGTATAAGCTAAGAGTTGCATCCACAATTAAAGGGCAAACGAACATATTTGCCCCTAGCATGTCATACCTTGTCCAGAAAAGAGAAGCAAAGTTTTTACAAACTGTTACATAGTGTGAAAGTTCCATCTGGGTTTGGTTTAAACATTAACACTTATATTTTCATGAAGGACTTGAACTTAGTTAGGTTGAAGTCACACGATTGTCATATGTTGATGCAACAGTTTCTACCCATCGCCATGAGTGAAATTGTCACTAAAAATGTGAGACATGTGATAACAAGGCTGTGTTTGTTTTTCAATGCTATATATTGCAAATTAATCACCCACGAGGACTTGGATGTGCTGGAACAGGAAGTGTTTTTTATACTATGTCAAATGAAAATGTATTTTACGCCTTTATTTTTTGACATAATGGTCCATTTAATCATTCATTTGTTGAGGGGAGTCTGTTTATGTGGTCTAGTGTTCTTGAGGTGGATGTATCTCATTGAGCGATACATGAAAATATTGAAAGGCTGTATAAAGAACCAATGCCACCTCGAAGCATCGATTGTCGAAAGGTACATTATAGAGGAAGCAATTGAGTTCTACACTGATTATATGTCACAGGCTGAATAAGATGGCTAGGTTTTGGGATGAGATGAAGGCCTCATTCAGTCATCAACAACAACCTACTACATTGGTGGTGGAACCACAGGTTGGATTCTACATCATTTAATTTAATTACTTATAATTTGCTTTGATTAGTTGTTGAATAACTTCTATTTGCTGTGTAAATATGCAAGTTAGGTGGGTCAGCACAAAGGGGTCTTTTGTGGCACCTGATGGTGACGATGACGGGGTAGACGTTGGATATTACCGTCAGTGGGATCTTTTTGTTGATGGATAAAAGGAGCCAATTGCCACTGGTTCGGTGTACAACCTAGGTCATTTAGTTCACCATCAGTCATTGTTTGATGACGTGTCAAAGGTAGCAATTGTAAAGGTCCTCCAGGCAAATACAGTTGTGCCCATACCAACTGCTAAGGTTCGGCTCGTCGGGTAAATGGTGGGACACTTCCTTATGTGGCCAACCAGGCTTTTAGAAGTTGCTGCTTTTAAGTATGCTCCTGAAATAAGCATAAATTATATCTGAAATTACACTTCATATAATAACAAATTTCTTCTAATGTTTTAACTGTTTAGCAAGATGTTGGCCCATCTAGGAAGCCACAGCCCGTCATTGATCCCATCCAGAAGCTATAAGATTTCATGGCTCAGCTCAACGAGGATACCATCCCAGTCCGATGGCGGGAGGATGTTTTCGACCGCCCAAGTCCGTTATCGATATACATTGTACGAACTGACTTGTGCAAGATCCTTATGGCAACGACGATGCTGGACATTTCTTTCATTCAATTTGGGAACTGTAAGTATATCGTTCTTTGTTCAATGATTTTCTATTTAACATGTTATTTGTGACTAAGTAACCGTGTCTAAATTTTGTTAGGTTTTTGCATAAAGTTTGTATAGAGATGGATGTGCAGGACATCTATGGTTTCTTAGAGCCCTCTCTAATACAAGCTTGCGAGAACACTAAGGAGGAAACTCAGGCATACATCTAGAATTGGATGAATGAGTAGGGGAAGACTGTATACCTTGCGCCATATCACGGAGAGTAAGAGTCTCTAATAATTATTGTCTATTAATTTAATCATCTTGAATTGTCACTAATCAGGGTTCATTGTGGCCTTCACTGGTAGCTGATGGTTATTTGCCTGAAGGATTGCATTGCCATATGCTTCGATTCCTTGTATAGGACTGCTCCTATGGACTTCAAAGGAACAGTAGAGGCATAAGTTCATTTAAAAAATTAAATAACTTTACATATTCAATTAGGTCATTCTGCTCAACGTGTGTTTTATTCCTACACAGGGCTAAAGCTGGATACAATCGACTATAGGGAAGCATTAGCAGGAAAAAACTCTAGTGGGTCAACCTAAATGTAAGTACTTCAGATAAGAAGCGTTGTTAATTTTTAACTTCTATAAACTAGTAATAATATTAACGAATTGTGAATTTGATGTATGTGCCTTGTAGTCTCATTTACAGTAAGGTAGCTATTAGTTCAGGTATTTCATCATGAAGACGATGCTCACTATTGTCCAATCTGGTATAGTAGATAGATGGACAACTATAAGTGCTTACCGTCTACATTCTTTAAATTGGTATTCACATAGTAGTTAACTATTTGTTCTTCACTAGTGCTAATGGTTGTGTCTTCTTTGCAGTACTTTTAAGACTCCTCACACTTCCCTTTTAGACACATTGAAGAAATCAGAAGGCAATGGGCCATTTACTTTCTTCAACTCAAGGAAAGAATTGATAGGATCGTACGTAGGGTTTAGGATTTTTTATCTCATGTATTGTACTAGTGTAGGATGTACCTAGTAGTGTTTAGGGTTTCATTTTGTATATTTCATTTATAATCTTTTCATATAGGTGGTTTTATTTATCTGTTCTACATTTTATTTGTTTTCATTAATTAAGTTGGCTGGGATATATTGTGCATCAATTGAGCTGTCTGGGATATATTGTCCTTGCTTGCAGGTTAGGGAAAACAATAAATCAGAACCTGTAATTGAAAGAAAAATTTTTAAACACAGTTATGGAAATAACCGTCCTTAAACGTTTACATTTTAAAACATGATTATTTTCAACCGTGTTTATATGTTGTTACTTTTAAACACAGTTCATATCCGCTGTGTTTAAATACTATATATAAGCATGGTTGAAATTTGTGGTAAAAAGGCCTAACCTATTACCACAACGGGAACAGACACGGTTGTTGAATCATATTTAAAAACCCATTTTAACCGTCCTTTATCCATTAGTGTTAACATTAAAGGTTTCCATACTAATGAGTTTTAATGTGAGCATGCTAAATCTACTTATTCTTGTGGTGCTTATAAAGTAGATGTAGAATATTGAGTCCTTGACAAGGACCCAAGTACAACATATTTGCTACGAGATGCATTTTGTTGGTGTAAATCGATCCAATCTAAGGCGTTATGTGTATCCTGGTCACGATCTAGATATACCGGTGGTAAGTGGCTACTGGCTCCTGTCTTCTTATTTAAAAAATAAGGAACGGGTTATAACACACCATATATATTACTTGTTGATACATTTTGACTGATAAAATTTTCATTTTAATGGAATCAATAACAGGTGCCATCGGATAAAAAGAATAACAAAGGTGTTGATCCTTGTAGGCTTATTGATAACATGTTGGCTATAGTGTTGATCCTTGTAGGCTTATTGATAACATGTTGGCTCTTGAATTGAGCTAATTGTCAAACAAAAATTATTGTATGAAGGAGAGCAGTGTTCATAAGACAAAATAGAAGAGATTGAGTAAGCAATATCTTAAACCTGATGAAGCTTTCAAAATTAAAGACTTAGGGCCTTCAGGTATTTTTTGGGCTTTGAAATTGCAAGGTTTGAAATAAGAATTCTCATGAATAAAAGGAAATACACCCTTGAACTCCTAGAAGACAATGTAATTTAGGATCTAAGCATGCAAAAACACCTTTTGATCATTCAACAAAATTGTAATTTGATGAAGGAACTCCTTTCAGTGATGTTTTACCATACATAAGACGAGTAGGAAAATTTCTCTACCTCACTTTAACCAGGCCAGATATCAGCTACTTAGTCCAACAATTAAGCCATTTCATGAGAAAACCAATGGATGTTCATTATAAAGCTACTATTAGAGTGTTATGCTAGTTGAAGGGCTCACCTACATAAAGAATTTTCTCTCTAGGAAATTCAGAACTCAAACTCTTTGCTTATGCAAACTCAGATTAGGCCTATTGTGCTAGGATTAGAAAATCCATATAGGTTTGTATTTTTTAGAAGATCTCTTATGGAAAAGCCAAAAACAAGCTATGGTATTATCTTCTTCATCTAAGGAAAAGTATAAAACTTTGACTACTTTTACACGAGAAATTCATTGGGTGAATTATATTTTCGAAGACCTTAACATAAACATTTCTCAACTAACCTTTGTGTCCTAAATCTTAAACCCTAAATCCTAGACCATAATCTTGTTTTCCGTGAGAGAATCAAACATATTGAAATGGATTGTCATGTTAGAAGGGAGAAGATAAAGGAATGATTGATTCATTTGTTGCCTATTACTTCAACTAACCAAATAGCTTATGCTTTTTCTAAGGTTTTTCATTCAACTTCTTTCATAAACTTCTTAGACAAGTTAGGGCATGAAATATTCATCGTCCAACTTGAGGGGTTGTTAAAGTCTATTAGTTTGTTAGATTATGTTAATAGACTTAGCTTTCTGTTAGAATTTATTAGAGTCTATTTGACTAACAAATTTGGGTTTAAAATACAAAAAGTTCTTCTTTAATATAAATGTTTAAGTTTCTTAAGACTAACCTGCAACCCCCTCCAAAAAAAAAAAATATACATGTTTAACATTTAAGGTGAGTTTGATATAAGAAAACAATTTACAATTTATTTTAATTTGGTTGCATTTTTAATTTTATATTTTTGTTTCCAATACTTTGTATACTACAAATTGTTGAAAACATAAAATAAGAAAAATACGATGCTGTTTTAATTAAAAATAAAAAATAAAAATAAAAAGATATTTTCACAATGCAAACTGTGTCTTAATGTTTTCTTTTCAAAGTTTAATAATTTAGTTTGTTCTCCAATTTTCTTTGCCGTTGTTTCAACACTTCAATTAGAGGCAAGAAAAATAAATTCTATCCACATGAAGAGATAGAAGCTAAGTAGTAAGAATCCAGGTTTAGCACTTGTGTCTACTCTAAAATTCCATTATATAGAATAACCCTTTTCCTTTTCCATCGGAACTGAAATTTGAGAGCAATCCAGGCCAACCTTCATAATATCACTATGATTCAATTATTTGTGATATGAATGATCATAACAAAGAAAATACATGATTCAGATACATAAATTTCCCCCCTGTATATAACCTATAAAAGTGTGTTGAGTTAAACTTATTTTGCTTTTGTGTAAATTTCTAATGTAAGACTATTTGATGATTAATGAAAGAAAAACACTTGGCTATACTTATATGTTTTTGGTGTAATTCTCCAATCAATCGGAGTTTCACCTTCATGATCCAACTATGAATGCTAACAAGAATATGTAGATTAATAAGGTAAAACTTCAATTCTGATTGAAGAATAACACCAAAAGCACATAAGAAACTACGCATAGTTCCTCGATGAGATTATAATCATCTTATGAGTGTCAAACCAATAGCAGTGATTATTAGAGTGGAAGGAAGGCCAAATTTCAAATGGCTCCAGAATGTTAATGTGTATGCAATGTTAGGAGCGCGACGAGCTTGTTCACACACTATCAAGTTAGCAGCTGATCCTAGCAGTGACAGGTTCCCTGCTACTGTGCTGGCCCAAGCTAAGATGAGCCATGCTTTGTCCTCATATTCTTTTGATATTGCAGCAGCTGAGGCTGCAACTGGTGCTCCAAGCAGTAGAACTGGAAGATATAAACATAAGTTTGGTAAATTATACATCAAATTGAAGTGGATTATGTAAGGATAAATATAATAGTCTAGCTCCAATATGACTAATCATGTTCCTCAGATCCAACTCATTTAAATAAAGTGCATTTACAATTGTTGATCATAGATTGCGATAACATACAAGAAAATTTATAACAAACTTTTTAAACATCTACAATCGCGACCATTCATTTTTAAAAATCAACAGTTATTAATGCACTTTATCATTTCAAGTGTAATTGCTTCACTTCACTGTAGCTAAATCTATGTTCCTTCCATGAGACGTTGATGCATTAATTCATATATGATATATGGAACAAGCAAGCTATAAGAATGAAAATTAAAAACATGTTACGAAAATATTTTGGCAGGATCATCATCCACATACCAGTTGGAACATTTGATGCCACATTTGATAGAACAAGTATAACTAGAGCAAGTATTGCTACTCCGCTAGGGCGATCTACTCGAGAATAAGGCTCCATGACATCCCACAGAGCACCTGGAATCCCAGTTCTGTTGAAGCCATCTACTGTGATGAACATTCCACAAAAGAATATCAAAAGTGAATATGAAACCTGTTCCAAGAAGAAAACACATGGTAAGACATTGTTCAATGTTCATATGGCACTAAAATGATAATACTATCTCCGTTGCAATTTACCTGTTCAGGAAAAGAATAAATTACATAGACTAAGGACTCTAATTATTGTGTAATAGTTATTGGATGAAGTTTCTAGTTTACCCTTCATTTATTTAATTAGATCATTTCTTTATTTCCGTATCTTAATCCATTTCTTTGTATAGACAAAAGAGTATAAGTCGAAAGTAATATTTAATACTAACAAAATTGATCTTCTCTCTTGACAAAGAGAACAGAGGTAGTGACAACTACTTGGCAGTGATTTAAGAAATAAGAAATAAAAATAGATCTTAAACTGTAGTGGTGTTCATAGGGTTTTACCTTCTCTAAGGATGGCATAGCATCTTTGAAATCAAGAACAACCAAGGTTAGTGCAGCCGTAATAGCAGTCCATGACATGTTCAAACCAAGAAGCATGGCAACCAACATTCCTATTGTGATTATGTAGACACATGATTTCCATAACATATATTTCTTTTTTGCACTTAGAAAGCCCTTTTCTTCTAAAGCTTGCATCACAGGTACTACTTCTACTGTTCTAACTACTGCATCAACTTTTGAAGGACTAGTTGTTTGAGAAGGAAAATCATTGGTCCCCTCTTTTGAAGCATTTGAGTTTCTTGTGGACTCTAGTGTGTTGTTATTAACAACCCTCTCCATTTCTCCTTCACTTGTCATTGAGCGATTTCTTAGAGTCTGTGCTTGAGGAGAGTTTGGAATGTGAAAAGAATCTGTCCTAGAATTCCATTCTTGAGAATTGAAGGAGGCTGCATGAGACATTGTGGCTGGAGAAAACTTGTGTGAATTAACTTCTTCATCTGCTGAAATATCAGCAGCAGGATCCTCTTCATCCTTCTGAATAGACAACACCCTCCAATACATAACCATGAGAATTAAAGCATTCACTACAACCCCTACAAGCATAGCTGGAAGAACACCAATTAGAAACTTGCCAAATGATATTTTTCCCTGAATAGCTATAACCAAATTTTGAGGGTTGCCAATAGGAGTAGCTGAAGACCCTATATTAGCACTTGTAGCAAGTGCGAGTAACAAAGGGTGAGGAGGGAGGTTATGTTGCTTTGCGATTTTCAGTATGAACTCTGTCAAAACAACACAAGCAGTGTCATTGGTGAAAAGAGCACTTGAAACAGCAGAGATCACACATATCCTACATAGCAAGTCCTTTGCTCCTTTGCTTTTCCAAGAGAGCAATTTCCCTATGTATTTAAACATGTCAGCTCTTTCAAGATAAACACTAACAACCATTGTGCCAAAAAGGAGACCAAGAATTGGGAGATCAATTGCTTCATAAGCTTGATCTGGACTAAGAACTTGGAACACAACCATGAGCATTGCACCTAACAAGGACCCTGCAGTTCTACCGATGGGAAGAATTGGTACAGCTGGGAAAACTGCTAGTACCCAGAAGACTGCAAAGGCAATTGAGCCAAGGACAAGTTTTGGAACTGGAGCTAGTGCCATTGTTGTGGCCAATCAGGTAATAGCAATCAATTTTTGTAACTTCCAATCAAAGATTGAAAACTTCACTTCTTGGTCATCAACACTAAGAATTCAATCAGGTAGAACGAAGTTACCTGAAAAATGAAAAGCCAATTGGTTGGTTAGCAAGAAATAAGAGTGCATGAAACCTCCATTTCTTACTCAATCTAATCTATACTGAGACTGTAATAATGTGAATCATTAATGTCAATGAAGATTAAAGATTAATGATTACTGATCCCTGATCAAGCAAGTTAGAGCAGATATTTTTATGGGTTTAAGGATTGTGGTGTCTTACAAAGCTTCAACAATGACAAAATCAAGGTTGACAAAACAATGCTGTATAGATCCTAGCAAAATTGAGCTATAATAAGAAATTTCTTTGACTCTAAAACAGAATTAATATATAAGTTATCAATGATATGTATCAGAAGATTCTGAAAAATTCAATTCCATATCAGAGAAAATGTTGATGGTATATATTAAAATAGTTTTGATTGAAAACTTCTCTCCCTTCCAACATTGTTTTTCTGTCTTCACTCATACATTTCTCCCTCTATGGGCAAAAATAAATGGTAACACTTTTTATGAAAGGACAACACTAAGAAGGCATTACCTATATCAAGTGTTTTTGTTGTCAGTCTTCTACAAAAGTGAAGTTATGCTTCGATTACTCTATTAAAATCGGCATTAAAGCCACAAATTCAGCTAAAACTTAAACGCAAACGAGCACCAGAAGCACAAAAAAAAAAAAACGGTACACCTAAGTTTTGTCCTGCATGAAAATCCTTACACAAGGAATAGCATCGTTATCATCTATTACTTCTTAAGTGAATTAAAATGTAACGCAAAATATGCAGAAAATGAAAGGCATTTAGAGCTTATATAACAAATTCATTCAACTAAACCGACATTGACAATGAAACAAATGACATGCAATCTCATGATTCTCATCTCAGTGATATGCGAAAACTCATATCCTTATTCCTTAAAAAAAAACCCCAAGAAAAGTGTATAGTGCAAATAATCAGCAAAGATCATCTTTATCTTTATGCATAAAACACTCCAAGAAGGCAGGAAAACAGAAACATCACTAGTGTGACACACATATCATACATTTTTTATAAAAAACTTACCTTAAAAAGAAACAAACTAATTTCATGCGCCGAAGTATAACAGAAGCTCTTAACATGATTTGCTGTCCCAGAATTGACAGTTAAAAAATTTTCGTGAAAAGCTATAAACTTTTAGGAAGAGTCTCTTTCACTGGATTTAGATTTGAGAAAATCAAAAAACATTTTAATCTTTTAGAAAAAATAGATGGGAATTGCGGCATCCTCATTGCTACATATCAGGACACCTAACACCTCATAGCCACATGGTGGAACGTGACCCTCTGTTACACATAATACATACATGCATATATAACGAGTCGTGTATAAAATTTGAGCTTTTACACAAACTTTTTAAAATGGTTAATATAATATAAATAAGATAAAGTTTTAAATTATTTTCATGATTTTTTGAGTTGTAAAACCTTTTACTACCAGTTTTATAATTAAGTAATTTTAATATTTCATACTTAATGGCTAATGTAGTTGATCACTTTAATCTATTTTGAAACATGATTAATTTTATGTTGGATTTAAATAATTTTAATTTTAAAAATTTTCTGAGTAGTAACAACTATTATAGGTATTATCTATATTATTCTATAAGCAACACATAAAAAAATATCTCAAATCTTCAATAACAAAACAACAACACAATACTGTTATGGGTCCCTCCTCCATAATGGCCACTTAGCAATTATTAATGGTCTTTTATGGTCATGAAAGTTCAGCATGCGTGGATGAAGTAGCACCACAATTTCTTTGTGGCTGAAATCAACTCATTGGGCCTATAAATTAGCCATGAAGTGTTGCAGCAAGGCATCAGAAGAAGCAAACACAATACAATCTAGTGAGTAGTGTTTGTGAGCCAAAGCAATTAGCCAATTGCTTTGATGAGTTGTTGAGTGAGGGAAAAATAATTAGTGAGTGACAAAATAGTGAGGTTAATTGGGGTGTTGGGAAACACTTGAGTGTCACTATTTTGGGTTAATCTCGGGTTTGTGCCTCTAATATTTTATTAGAGAAGTCCCTCTTGTACGCCTACTGATTTTATTAGTGGAAGAAATTTCGGAGTTTGTCCCGTGGACGTAGCCCAAATCAAAAGGGTGAACCACGTTAAATTGCTGGTGCCATTTAATTATTTATTTACTTTGCTCGTATTTAATTTATTCTATAACCACCTATTTTATCGGTCCGATATTCTGCTGCGCCGGGAAAAATTATCAGTCAATTTATGCAGATTTTTCCCAACAACTGGTATCAGAGCGGTACTAGGGGGAATTAATATCTACTTATCGTATGCTCTGTGGTTGCCACTAAGGTGGACCCTCCACATCAGAAAATAAGTCAGATTATTATTTACCCTTTAAAAGTCTAGTTGGGGCCATGGAGGTGAAGACGAGCAAAATGATTAATTTAAATGGCATGAATTACCACATATGGAGAAACAAGATGAAGGATCTCCTATTTGTGACGAAGATGCATCTACCAGTGTTTAGTACAACTAAACCTGAGGACAAGACAGATGAAGAATGGGAATTTGAGCATGAACGAGTCTGTGGCTTTATCCGACAATTCGTCGAAGACAATGTGTACAATCACATTTGTAGTGAGACTCATGCTCGAACATTGTGGAACAAGCTAGAGGAGCTGTACGCTTCCAAAACCGGCAACAATAAATTATTTTATCTGACAAAGCTACTCCAGATGAAGTACCGGGAGGGTACACAGATGGCAGATCATTTGAATGAGATGCAGGGGATCGTGGAGCAGCTGTCAAGGATGGGCATTAAATTTGACGATGAAGTACTTGCTCTTTTGGTGCTGGCTTCCCTACCAGAGTCTTGGGAGACTTTGAAGATTTCAATCACAAATTCTGCACCAAATGGTGTAGTAAATATGGAAAATGTCAAAAGTGGTGTCCTAAATGAAGAAATGAGAAGAAAAGCACAAGGATCCACATCATCGCAGCAGGATGTTCTTGTTGCAGAGACAAGGGGGAGGAATCAGACCAAAGGTTCAAAGTCCAGAAGCAAAAGTAGAGGAAAGTCAAATAGATATGCAAATGTGGAATGCCATCACTGCAAGCAGAAGGGCCACATAAAGAGGTTCTGCCGGATGCTCAAGAGATCTCAAAAGAAGAACAAAGGCAAGGAGAAGGTCCAAGATGACAGCAGTGATGATGAACAAACCAATGCTGCCGAGGAGTTCCACATCATCTATGAAGAAGACATTGTCAACCTTGCAACCCATGAGACCAGTTGGGTAGTTGACAGTGGAGCTACCATTCATGTGACATCTCAGAGGGAATTATTCTCCTCTTACACACCAGGTGATTTTGGTGTTGTTAGAATGGGGAATGAAAATTATTCAAAAGTTGCAGGAAAAGGAGATGTTTGTTTAGAGATACAGAATGGTACGCGCTTAGTCCTGAAGGATGTCAGGCATATTCCAGACATGCGTCTGAACTTGATCTCAACCGGAAGGTTGGATGATGAAGGTTACTGCAACACCTTCTACAACGGCCAATGGAAGCTCACCAAAGGATCATTGGTGGTGGCCAAAGGAGACAAGTGCTCAAGACTGTACATGATGCAGGCAAAGATTTTGCAGGATGCTGTGAATACAGTGGAGAATGATGGTACAGTTGAATTATGGCACAAGCGGCTTAGTCATATGAGTGAGAAAAGTATGACCATTCTAACCAAGAAGAATATATTGCCTGGATTGGATCAGGTCCATCTGAAGAAGTGTGCTGATTGTCTGGCGGGAAAGCAAAACAGAGTTGCTTTCAAGAGTTCCCCTCCTTCTAGAATGAAGAATGTATTGGACCTAATACATTCAGATTTGTGTGGGCCAATGCCAAAGTCACTCGGTGGTGCTCAGTACTTTGTGACTTTCATTGATGATCATTCCCGAAAGACTTGGGTGTATCTTTTAAAGACTAAAGACCAAGTATTGGGTGTCTTTAAACAGTTCTTATCTATGGTGGAGAGGGAAACTGGCAAGAAGCTTAAGTGTATTCGTACAGACAATGGTGGAGAGTACACAGGACCATTTCATGCTTACTGTGAAGAGCATGGTATTCGACATCAAACGACACCGCCAAAGACGCCGCAATTGAATGGTTTAGCTGAGAGGATGAACAGGACTTTGATGGAGAGAGTCAGATGTATACTCTCACATGCAAAGTTGCCAAAGATGTTTTGGGGTGAGGCTATACAAGCAGTCGCTCACGTATTGAACCGTTCACCTTGTGTTCCTCTCCAGTACGACACTCCAGAGAAGGTATGGTCAGGAAAAGATGTTTCCTATGATCATTTGCGGGTGTTTGGCTGTAAGGCCTTCGTGCATGTACCGAAGGATGAAAGATCCAAACTTGATGTCAAGACACGACAATGCGTGTTTGTCGGCTATGGTCAAGATCAGCTTGGCTATAGATTTTACGATCCAATCCATAAGAAGCTTGTCAGAAGCCGTGATGCAGTGTTTGTTGAAGATGAGACCATTGAAGATATCGAAAAAGCCAAGGAAAATGCTTCCAAATACAATGATGGTTCAACAAACATAGAGCTAGTTCCTTCAATGATGGTGCCAAGAGAAATTGAAGATGAAGCTCTTAATGATCAACCTGAGGCAGGTGATCCGATTGCTCCTTTTGAGATACCATCAGATAATTCTGATGATGAAAGCGTTCATGACCAACCACTAGCTCCAGCGGGTTCTCCAAATCTAAGGAGATCTGATAGAGTCAGACAACGCTCTACAAGATATCCTGAAGAACAGTATGTGTTACTGACTGACGGGGGAGAACCGGAAAGTTTCCAAGAAGCTATGAATGATGAACACTATAAAAGGTGGATTGAAGCCATGCAAGATGAGATGAATTCCTTGCATAAGAACAAAACATTTGAGCTAGTGAAGCTGCCAAAAGGCAAGAAGGCTTTGAAGAACAAGTGGGTGTTCAGGATCAAGCATGAAGAACACAGTCCCCAGCCACGATTTAAAGCTAGATTGGTTGTCAAAGGATTCAGTCAGAGAAAGGGGATTGACTTTGATGAGATTTTCTCACCAGTGGTGAAGATGACATCCATCAGAATAGTGCTAGGGTTAGCAGCAAGTCTCGACCTTGAAATCGAGCAGATGGATGTGAAGACGGCCTTCCTTCATGGTGACTTGGAGGAAGAGATATACATGGAGCAGCCAGAGGGTTTCAAAGTAAAAGGTAAAGAGGACTATGTTTGTAAGCTTAATAAAAGCTTGTATGGCTTAAAGCAGGCACCAAGACAATGGTACAAGAAGTTTGAGTTTGTGATGGGGGAGCAAGGCTACAACAAGACCACTTCAGACCATTGTGTGTTTGTACAGAAATTCTCTGATGATGATTTTATTATTCTTCTGCTCTATGTAGATGACATGTTGATCGCTGGCCAGAATATTTCCAGAATCAATAAGTTAAAGAAGCAATTGAGCAAGTCTTTTGCTATGAAAGACCTAGGGTCAGCAAGACAAATTCTTGGCATGCAAATAACCAGAGACAGGAACGCCAAGAAATTGTGGTTGTCACAGGAAAAGTACATAGAAAAGGTGCTTCACCGGTTCAATATGGACAAGGCTAAAGCGGTTAGTTGTCCTCTTGCTAATCACTTTAGACTAAGTACCAAGCAGTGCCCTTCCTCAGAGGATGAGAAGGATGAGATGAATAGAGTTCCATATGCTTCAGCAGTTGGGAGTTTGATGTATGCCATGGTATGTACACGGCCAGATATTGCTCACTCTGTGGGAGTAGTGAGTCGTTTCCTTTCAAATCCTGGAAAGGAACATTGGGCTGCAGTAAAGTGGATTTTCAGGTATCTCCGTGGTACCTCCAAAATGTGTTTGTATTTTGGAGATGAAAAACCTATGTTAGTAGGTTATACAGATGCTGATATGGCTGGCGATGTTGACTCAAGAAAGTCTACATCAGGATACCTGATCACTTTTGCAGGGGGAGCTGTGTTATGGCAATCAAGACTACAGAAATGTGTTGCTCTCTCAACAACTGAAGCAGAATTTATTGCAGCCACTGAAGCTTGCAAAGAGCTAATATGGATGAAGAAGTTCTTGGAAGAACTTGGCATGCACCAGGAAAAGTATGTGCTGTTTTGTGACAGTCAGAGCGCAATTCACCTTGGGAAGAATTCCTCCTTCCATTCTAGATCAAAACACATTGATGTAAGATATCACTGGATTAGGGAGGTATTGGAGAAGAAGTTGCTACAACTTGAGAAGATCCATACAGATGAAAATGGATCAGACATGATGACAAAGACTCTTCCAAAGGAGAAGCTGGAGTACTGTCGACAAGTAGCAGGAATGGTGTAGCCATCCATGTAATCGGGAGGGGGAGATTGTTATGGGTCCCTCCTCCATAATGGCCACTTAGCAATTATTAATGGTCTTTTATGGTCATGAAAGTTCAGCATGCGTGGATGAAGTAGCACCACAATTTCTTTGTGGCTGAAATCAACTCATTGGGCCTATAAATTAGCCATGAAGTGTTGCAGCAAGGCATCAGAAGAAGCAAACACAATACAATCTAGTGAGTAGTGTTTGTGAGCCAAAGCAATTAGCCAATTGCTTTGATGAGTTGTTGAGTGAGGGAAAAATAATTAGTGAGTGACAAAATAGTGAGGTTAATTGGGGTGTTGGGAAACACTTGAGTGTCACTATTTTGGGTTAATCTCGGGTTTGTGCCTCTAATATTTTATTAGAGAAGTCCCTCTTGTACGCCTACTGATTTTATTAGTGGAAGAAATTTCGGAGTTTGTCCCGTGGACGTAGCCCAAATCAAAAGGGTGAACCACGTTAAATTGCTGGTGCCATTTAATTATTTATTTACTTTGCTCGTATTTAATTTATTCTATAACCACCTATTTTATCGGTCCGATATTCTGCTGCGCCGGGAAAAATTATCAGTCAATTTATGCAGATTTTTCCCAACAAATACATTACAAAAAAAAAAGAAGACTAATCAGTAAAAAAAATTAAGGCCTAATAGATTATAAGGCTTAAGACAATACAGTTTAAGATTTATGATTTATATACATAATATATATATATATATATATATGAAGTTCTCATTTAAAACTTATAAAAATAATAAATTTCATAACACATAAATACTCAAGGGAAGTTAGTCAATGGTCACATTAGATAACTTATTTCACAGGTTTTATATACATTTTTTGTTTAATATTGATAATCTAAACAAAATTTGATAAACTAACACTATAATCTTCTCACTTGATATGTGCATATAAGGAATTTTTATTCCCTAACAGCCAGGCAATGTGACAGTCAGCTTTCTAAATCGATTCTATCTTCAACCTATGAAAAAAAGTCACAAGCATATTTTAAATTGATTTTTTTATAACCGGTGATGTACTTTTATACAGGTGTTTTTGTTAACTGATTTTTTTTTGAAAAAAAAACTTTACAATTGAGCATTTTACATCAGTGTATTTTTTAAAAGGGATTGTTTACCCTATGCAATTTTATATGGAATAAAAAATTAAAAATAAAATTATTTTATTAAAACTTATGTAGAAATTATTTAAAAAATTATATGAATAAATATTATTGATGTTTTTAAATAAAAACTTTTCATTTCTTGATTTTTTAACCTATACAACTTTATATAGACTAAATAACTTTTTTTAAAAAATTGAATGTGGTGTGACTCCCCTTAGGAATCAAAATGTTAACATCCATAGAAAATTAATACTTATTTAGTAACGATTGTTAAAAATATTGTGTGCATCTATACCAAAAGGAATATTGCATGCATTTATTTTTAATTTTAACTATTTAAATAAAATAAAACATTTTATACTATTATTCTTATTTTTCAATCATATATTCTTACAAAACTTATTAAATCATCATAATGACAAGAGATATTTAAATAGATAGTTAAGTTGAGTTTTCTAAGTATAAATATCAACTTCTTAATAGAAAAATATTATTGACACATATGACGAATAAAATAAAATACTTGAACACGTCGAGAGCATTTTATTAGAGGGCTGGGGAACAACAAGGACTTCATCATTTTCTCTCTCTCTTGTGGGCCATCAATTTATGGGCACAAAATAAAATCTTCATACCCTAAAATAGAGAAATCAAAGACATAATACCTACTTTTATAATTAAAAAAAGTTACCTGTTACTGACACGTGCTTGTATTAGCATTATTTGCCACCACATATTATGTATTAATTAGCTAGTTTTAAGATCTTATTATTTTACCATATATGAAGATGTATACCATCATCACAATAAAAAACCAACAATTTGGCCTTACTTAACTGCAGCATAAATAGATATATCAGAAAAAAAATCAAGGGTAAAATGTGTTTGTAATCATATAAACATAGTCAATTTTAATTTTAATCCTTCAATTCTTTTTTTGTTAATTTTAATCTTCACAAATGAAAATTTTTGGAAATAATCTTTACTACTAGTGTAATTACTCTGTAAATATTTTCTAGGCTACAATATCTCTAAATGAGTTGTCTCCTTTTGCTTTCCTATATTAGTTTACTTGTTTTCTGGATTATATATATAGCTCTGCTATTTATGTAAATGTTCTTGGTGTACAAGGAACAAGTTGTAATTCATGGCTTTGGACAAATTCAATAATTCATTCCACATATTTTTATAATTATATGTTGGTTAGCATAATTGATGACGTGATATATTAAGATGTGATCATATTGACCATTTTTAAAAAATATAAAAATTTATGTAGGCTAAAATATATTTTCTTCTGAATAATTAGCTCAAACTAAAACTGATTAGATTTATATTATCAAAACAATAATTTAATTTATAAAAATTAAAAACATTTAAGGAAAATAATAATGTGTATATTTTAATTGATATTTAATATTAGATGATAATTAACTTAAGATAGTGAGTAACCTATGTACATATAGTGAATATTTTTCCAACATGGCTTGCTTACGTAGGTTAACAAAATCTTGTAAATATATGCTAATGTAATCTGGTGGTACGTACTTAAGTGATACATATGTTTAGAGTTTCTACCAAATAATAAGTATAGGATATATAGTTATCCTTATTCTATACATAATTAATTTTCATATACTTTACAAAAAGAATGGGAAAGAGCAATAGCTAGAGCATATAAGAGTGTTTGTCGAAGAACAATTCCTGAACAAATCTGTTGAAAGGAACCTTTTCTGTCGCTCGAGGGTTATAAGGAGTGGTTTTTTCATGTGATTCTTTGTTGTTGTTGATTCTCTATTGTGATTGAAGATAAATTAATTATAAGAGTTTTTTTATGTGATTTTTTATTTTTGCAAGTTTCTATGTGAATTTAAGACAAATAAAATGTAATAAAATTGGTAAATAAAAAAGTTGAATAAAACAGCTAGATCCGTTCTAAACATAATCGTGAAAAAGGGCAATTTCTAAGTGGTGCACACAATTTTCGGTGTATAAAAGACAAGAATCGATGCAAAGCTTGCAAATCATGTCCTTTTTCAACAAGAATATAAACATATACTACAAGATTTGTCTTTTATAGATAAAAATAAATAAATTGACCCACAAGATAAGTATCATCCTGATATTGGTTATGTACTCCCACTCTTGATGTCAAAAATTGTCACTAATTGGATAAAAATATATATATAAACTAGCTAAATTTTGATTTTTTTTTAAATATGTCAATTCTCTATGGTGTGTGTAATTTATTTTATTTTTGGTTAGAAGTTATACTTACTTCAGTCATTTTTTGGATTACATGCTTCAGTCTTCTGTTTACTTCAATATATGATGTCTTTGCCTTAAAAGATTAGTCTCGAGAAAGAAAATTTTAACCAGAAACACTTGTAAAGTCAAAAGAGTACTTCATTATTAATGAATGCTGCTTAGTTTAAGAAGTATGTACATGAAAACACAATTGTTTGAAAACTGGTTATTTCCTTCTTAATACTATAAGATTTTTTAGAAGAAAAAAAAATTGTACCTTTTTATAATATCATCTTTTCAAATTTTTTACAAAATATCCCAATTTATACATAGTTTTTCTTGAAATCAAAATATTAATAAATGAGATAAATTAATTATTCTTGTGCTAATTAAGTAAAAAGTAGAGAGAATAAATAAAGTAGAATAGTTGAATAATGAATCTCGCCTTAAGTGATTTTCAAAAAATTACTAAAAATTTTAAAGAAACATAATGGTGGAAACTAATTAACAAAATTTCTTAATAAATATAAATTGAGAAAGAATTTCATTTATTAACAAGAAAAAATAGTATATCACTAGTATTATTTTCTATAAATATACTATAACTTTGAACACACAAAGCACTCAAAGACTAACCACAAATACTTTTCATTTGTTAGAGTTGGGGATCGGATACAATCACTTAAATTAAGGGATGTATTAATAAAAATGGGTTTATTCAACGTGGTTTAAAGAAAAGCTTAGTTTAACAATTTTTTCATATTTTATAACATCTTCTTTCAAATTTTTTTATTAATGATTATCTTTTGATAAAATATCCTCAGAATCAAAATATTAACAAATAAAATAAATCAATTATCAATTTCTTTATTGTGCTAATTGGGTAAAAAACAGAAAAAGAATAAATAGAAAAAGTAGAATTGTCGAATAATAAATCTAAGTAACGTTAATGGTTTTAACTAGATTAACAAATTTTTTTAATAAGTAAAAATATCATATATCAATGAGCAAAAGTAGTATATATAAAAAATATATAGTTTTGTTTCCTGTAATATTTTAAAGATAGTAATCGCTGTATTAATCCTACCCTATACCAGTGAGCACACAAATCACAGAATACTTTTCATTAAGGATGCAACTCAATCCCTTAGGTTAAGGGATGTATTAATGAAAACAAGTTTAATTTAGTTTGAATGTAAAAGTGTGAACAATATTAATATATATATATATATCAATGTTGAGGCTTACATCTTTTAAAAATATGCATATGAATTTCTGTAAAATTATTATTCAACGTAAATACTCAACTTTGTTCTAGTTTTTACTATTTATCATGATTATTTGATTTGTTTCAATAAAATGAAAAATGAAACAAATTTTCTCTTTTAAACCCAGAGACCGGAGTCAAAAACATGGCCCAAAAAATATAATAATAAAAAGGAAAACAAGAAAAATACAAATAAAAAAAATATAGCTAGAAACTAGAAAGTACGAATCAATAGAATGCATGATTTGTTGACTCTATCTCCTTTGACCATAATTGTCGGTAACAAACTCATTCTTATACTAAGTTACATCCTTTCTTTCCCACAGTTTTAGGTAACCAACCTAATACACCATCACCATCACCATCTTTGGCTCATCACACTTCATCTTCCCCAATACCCATAAGCCAAAAAGCCATGGTGTTTTCTTCTAAATAAAAATCCCAAACCCCTCCCTCTTCCATATGAAACCAACCCTTAGCACCTTGTTTTCACCATCTCAAAACACCTTCATATTACTTCCAATTTATTAACCAATCACTTCCCACAAATCTTTGCCTCCTCAACACCCATCAAACAACATGCAATTTATCACACATATATACATTACAGGTATGTTATACCCCAAGAAAATTATTGGCAAAGAAAAGTGCATGGCATTAATAGCATACATATGACACAGATCATGCATTTGCAATCTTACCTTAAAAAAAGAAAAAAGATGTAACCTTCGTGCATGTCTAACATGGAAGCTCGCAACGATTTGCTCTCCCTGAATTGGACTTTTATGTCATCTTCATGAAAAGCTATGAACTTTTAGAAAAAGTGGCCACTTTTTTTTAGTGAGATTTTGAGAAATCAAAAGCTCTATTGTATATATACACACACACATTTATTTATACCTTGAAGAGTAAAAGACTTAAACGACAACATTAACTAGAGTTCTGTAGAACAATAAACACTTCATCATTTTTTCTTTCCTTTCTAGTGGTCCCAGTATCAATTCATAGGGACAAAATAGAATTTTGATACCCTAAAATAAATAAATCTATGACATAATACCTACTTTATAATTTTAAAAAAAGCTACTGAAACGTACTTGTATTGGCATTACGTCACACCACATTAGTGTACTTATTAAATAACTTTAACTAAGATCTTATTATTATTATTAGATAATACAACATGATAATCACACGTTAACATAATGGGAATTTGTATATTCAATATAATTAATATTTATTATAAGATAATCATCTCTTAAAACCAATTATACAGCAAATGTTTTGCTTAGTCGTGACTTGCGTACGTATGTCACCAAAATTTGCAAATATATGCTAACGCAATTTATGGTATGAATTAATCTGATAACTAATGTCACCAAAAAAATGATAATTATGCTTGGACTTTATAACCAAATGATTAATTATAGTGTACAAGATACGCGAATGCAGCTTAAAAGGAGCGAGAATAATATTATTCCATGTATATAATTTTCAAAATAATAATGAAGATTGGAAAGAGTATGAAAGTACGTACAAATAATTTCTGGAGCATGAAAGTTTTTGTGCAAAAGAACCTTGATGTCGTTGAGGGTTCTAAACAACTATTGTTAAATGAGAATGAAAAAGAAAAAACAAAACAATTGTTGGTTAACAATGGATTTAAGAGACAAGAATTGATGCAAATGTCTATTTTTGAATAAGAAGATTAACATATATACTGGAATATTCGTCTAGTATACAGAGAAAATGATTTGAGATCTTGCCTCACACAAAAGTAGCAAGATATGGATCATTCCCATTATCTTAATTTGGCTGCAGCCCCACTCTTGACGGCATAAATTGCAATTTTTTGCTTTACAAAAAAGAAATAAAATCTATTAGATTAAGAAAATAGTTATTTAGGACATAAAGAACCATTAATATAAAAAACTTGGGTGTGCTTGATATACAGTATTTTCTTACGTTCCTTGAGAAAAAAGATTTATAGGTTTAAAATAAAGTAATAAATTATCTCAAATAAAAAATTCGTAGCAATATTTTTTATGAATAATTTTTTAACAGTTGTAACTTTGTATGAGTAAAAAAAATTAATTTTCTATCTATAATATAAAATTACTAAAAGTTCATCATAAGTATATTTAAACACTCTTAAATATTCATTTTCACTCACAAACTAAATGGTCTCTTTTTTATTTTTCACTATCGGTTTGCCACCACATTCAAAATGAAAGTGTGGATAATGATTTTATCACACATAATTTATTTGAAATTTTATATTGATTACTATCACTTTGATTACTTTATGTTGATTATATTTTTTATACAAAGTTCTTATACGAATTATCGATTCCTAAATATAGATGTATACTTTTCGTCATGGATGATTGTTAATGGCTAAGAAGATTTCTTTTTCGTAGAAAACATGAAGGTTTTTCATTTATACTAGAGTTGGTTGAAAGATTTGTAGAAAACATATTAGGTTATAATTATGACTTTATATTTTAAGTGAGGGTATTTTTAAAAATTTATATTTTTGAGAATATTTTACTTGAACAAAATATAGGAATAAAATTATGATGTGAATAAAAATTTATTCCTAAATCTTCACTGACAACCAAACATTTAAAATTTAGCCATGAATCTTTCTTTTTTCTCATTCCTAAGAATATAACTTAATTACACGGGATGAAAAAAGATACCATATATCAAACACCTTTTTATATTCTTAAATCAACAAATAAGTTAGTTGAAAGTTGAAAAACTAGCTGGAAGTTAAAAGTTGATAAAGTAACTAATGATATTAAATATGTTCGGTAAAATTAATTGTTGAATATAAAAGGACAGAAAAAAAGATTTTATTTTGAAACAAATAATAGTGATTTTTTAAAAAAAATACTAATGAAGAGAAAAACATAAAAAAATACTTAAATACTACTTCAAATAGTTTTTAAAAAATCATTACAAACTACTAAAATAAGCTAACTTACTAAATAGAACTATTTTGTTCAACAAACTTTTAAATTAATAAAATAAATTATATATTAACTACCTTAAATAATTACTCATGGTCTTGACAAATATAGTCATAGACACACACATTTCTCTAAAAATTATTAAATTAATTCAATAGATATTAAACTTTTAATGTAACTTTTATGTTAATACTCTTAATTTGGTTTATCTCAAACTCAATTTAAATTTATTGGTTTTTAAAAATTGCTTACCACGATCATGTAGAAAATTAGATCAGACCAATTGGTTCAATTAAAATATCAATAGATTTTTTTATCCTCTGAATTGATAAAACTAGTGAATCGACTTGGTTAAAAACTAGGTAATAACCACTCAAATTAAACAAGAATTGGTGAAACCGATAAAACTAAAATATTAGTTTATGTTCTCACTAATATTTTTTTGAAGAATCAAATAACCTTTATTTATATAAACTTTAAAGCAATTGAGTATAAGATATACTCAATACAATTATATATCATAGTGCTTTATTGCAAAACTGAAATCTGCTATATGTTAATCAAGTTGATGAAATTGAATATTGTAAAACTTTATTTTAGAAATTTAATTTATTATGATCTATGTTTTTTCCTTTAAATTTGATTAAACATATTTTTTTCTTTTAAAAATATTATTTAATTAATACGGTTCAACTATAATTTGATTACTTAACTTTAAACCGATATCTTAACTAAATAAACTGATTAGAGATGTAGTTTAGTTTTCTGAACATTGGTTCAACTACACTCTTCAATTTTCAAACTACATTAAAATTGAATGCCTTATGATGAGATTCTAATAAAGAGAAAAACAAAACAAATAAAAGCAATCACTTTCAGTAATCGCTTGGGAAAAACGTAGGTGCATGTAAACGTGAGAAATTTCAACGCAAGCCAAATTCAAACTTGATTTCTTCCACTCCAAGTTTTCAACTCTTTTGGTAATCTTTATTCAACGCCAACCTATCTCAATCACAAGCGTAAAAAAATGCATATAAAGAATCGTCACACAAGTCCGTTAAAGGGATTTGAAGGATACGTGTCCAATTCACGAGCCAAAGAAATGTTTATACATGAGTGGATTCAAAGAATAATATAAGAAAACATTAGAAATATGACGCACCCATATCTTGCACGGTTGTAATGATATTTTTTGAAATAATAATCATGTCAATTAGAGTAGAACACATGGCTTTTAATTTAATTAATACTACTTTGAAAGGAAATTATTGATTTAGGGTTCTTTAGAAATAAATTTTGTGTTTGAGGTAGTTTATGTTACCTTAAAATTATGATGCAACATATTGTGTTTTAATTATGAAAGTTAGAATTTTATCACTTGTCATCTTTTTATATGTTATCTTTATAAGACAATAATACTCTAAGTTTCAATATTCTTTTAAGCGATTAGAAATATTTAGAATAGAATACTAATAACAATTAATTCTATATTATCCTAGAATCTAAATTCATAATAAAATTCACTCAATTTAAAAATTATGTCATTCTAATTATGTATAAAATTATCAAACGGTTCTTTAAGAATATAATTTTAAATTTAAATATAGTTAGACACCCATTTTACTAATTTATTTATATTTATATAATTTTAAATGAATAAACTATACAATTCCATAACCTGTATCTAATGATGATTAATATATTTAAAACTATTTTATTTTTATTGTGCTGACAATTAACTATTATATTACTCTATTAAATATGAAGATTCTCATGATTAAAAATCAAATCATGATTATGTAGAATTTCTAATAATGATTTATTGCTTCTTTAATATGTAATTTGTATTGACAAGTTTAAAGTTTAAATATGTAGAAAATATATATAATAATTGGAATAGACTAATAATTGCAACTACTATATTAACAAATCTAGACTTTAAGGGTATAATATTATACTGAATATTAACACGTCTAGTGGAAGCATACTACGTTCCTATTTGCCCCATTGTCATTCTTAATTATGTCCAATGATACATAGACATGTTAATCTTTTATTCTCATCTAAGATCATTATAAAAAAAAATGAAATCAATTACCATTCTATCGATTAATTAATCCTCTCTTACCCGATTTCAAAAACATATACGAAATAGAATTTCTCCTTACTAATTTAATATGCTTCATATTTAATAAAATCAAAATACTTGAGAATTTTTTAAAAAATTTCTATCCTGAATCATCTTATGGAATATCCTAAAGTTTGTATAAATACTTAATTAAGAGAAATAAATAGTAAATAATTGTATATGAGTTAATTAATATCTCAAAAATTGATAAATAATTAAATTGAGATTTATCTTGACTATTCATAATTTATTGTGGTCTAAAGAGCATAATTTAATACCCGATTAAAATATGTGTGTCAGACCAAGTATCTTCGATTGAGGTACCGTTAGTCAAGGCTGTTGAGAATATTAATATGAATTCAAATATATATTTAGAATAATTTTTGAATAAGTATTAAGTCTGTACGGTGATCCTGTTTATTGTAAAACGGATAAAATCTAATATGGGGCCTAAATTATAATTCATTCCACTCAACTCTCTCTTCACTCTCATGAAAATCTCTCCTTGTCAAAGGCAAAACACTCTTTTCTTCTCCTTCTCCTCTCATCATCTACTTCTTCTTCTCAAAACCTAGCAAAATGTGTGTTGCCCATTGCTTCCCATTTTCGTTTTCCTTCACTAAACAAGAAGGAGGTTGTGGTGTTGGACTCATTCCCTTTCATTTCTTTCTCTCTCTCTCTCTCTCTCTCTCTCTCTCTCTCTCTCTCTCTCTCTCCCCTCTTGGAGCTCATTTTTCCTTGGCTTGAGGTAAGTTCCTTACCATTTTCTTGTGTTCTAGCCCTAGGTTATGGGTATTTATGGTTGGAGAGTGTGTATTATGTATAGGTATGGTTATGGGAGTCATTTTTGCAATGCCCTAAGGTGGGGTGTAATTGATGCATGATTTTATGAGGGTGTGTGAGGGTACATGAAAATGGCATTATTGTTGTAGAAAAAGATGAGCATCAATTGTGATTGTTGAATTTTTAATGAAAAACTTAACCCTAGGAATTGGGGGAAACATGAGTAGTGTTGTTATTAATGTTGAGAGAGTGATATTAATGATGAGAGATAGGGATATTGGAGGTGAATGACCATGCATGTGGAAACCCATTAATAGATGTTACATTGAATGTCAAATAAATGAAAATGAAAGGTAGTCCCAAGTAATAATGTCATTAACACTAAGTAGTTAGCTTAGAATAAGTGAATCTTTATGGTTTAAACAAAATAATTATTTGGTACATTGTGTGATGTAGGAAGCGACCTCATTGGTGAAGCGGGACTTTCGGACCGCGGTGATTTCTACTTCCTTTGAGATAGGAGGGGGTAAGACTTCTAAATGCATAATTTCATCCATTACTGATGTGTATGTATGGATATGTTTTCATAATTTGGCTTGGGTGAATATCTTGATGTTTATGTGATTGAAATGCATTTGGAATGATTTATGTTATGTGGTGAATGTTGTGGAGATGATGATTATGATGTTGCGATTAATTAGTGGTATTGTGTATGGCTCATGATTGGTGCTATTACCACGATTGGATTGAATATAAATGTGTGAACATCTTATGATATGTGTATTGATGAAATTGATTAACATTGATTATCACTAACTATCAAAGTGAATGAAATCCAATTATTATAATTGGTAATGATTGAGAATGATGGTAATATTGGAGTCTACTAATTGATGGTGGTGAGTTGATGATTGTGGAATGACATTTTTAGGTTGCGTAGTGTGAGAATGCATTGATCTGCATTTGCATCCATGGCATATCATTACACTATTTGTTTTGGGATGTTAGGGGTTCCAACCGGAGGGACTAGTGGGAGGGCGATCCAGTGCACGAGTGAGATTATTAATGTTCCCTAGCGATTCATGCAATCACGAAGCTGTCCATAGCTAGTGACGAGGCACCCTATGTGACGGGCTTAGTGGGTGGGCAGCTCTGTGATGAACGAGTGTCCTTGGTGTTCCTGTGGGAAAACAACTCTCTCCATGTGTGTTCGGGAGGGGTCCGTAGCACTTGTGGCAATTAAAGCCATGTTGTTGATCTGCATGTCACGAGGAGACTAATGCTATATATAGGGGCGATAGCGGTTTGGTACCAGTGAAAGATGTTGTTATGCATGCAAAGTTTATGAGATGGGTGTACACATTTACTACTGCGGTAGGGGCATAATAGCATGCTTATGCTTGACCTACATATTATATCATGTTGTTTCCCAAAGTCGGATCCGCAATTGGTATCGTGACATTTACTTGAATTAATGTACCACTCTACTGCATCAACTCTCTAATAATCGATTATTGGAATCCTGTAATCGATTACACGACTGTCTGATAATCGATTACATGAAACCTTGTAATTGATTACCCGTGAGCTTACTACATAGGATTTTCACCCAAGCTCTCTAGTAATCGATTATCAGCAAACAAAACTAAAATATTATACAGATTTTGGCCTTCGGGTCAACTTCTACAACCCCTAACATGCTCATTTGAACTCTGAATGCTACAAAATTTTACAGGAACTATCTACAACTCATTTAGGACTCTTTGTCATAGTCCGTACTCAAAAATTCTTCCAAATCACAGAATTATACAGAAAAATGCATTTAAGACGTTTTCACCCAATTCTAATACCAAAACCCTATCATATCTTGTTCAATTGGTAATTTTATTTCACACACAAGTTTCAAACATGTCTAGAGTACTATTGACACATTCCAGGGACTGTGAATCCCACTAGAATTCAAAATCACCCTTCCAGTTGGCTTAATTAACCATTTTCTCTTCTAAAACATAATTTGTAATAATTGGATTTATCAAATCCCAATTCTAAGTCCTGCATCATCTCTCTATCTCATTACTAGCCATATCTTTCAGCTAAACCTAAGTTCTACAACAATTATTCAATGCAACTCCTCATGGATCAATGTCGATGTATGCACACAACAATAATCTGCCTATAATCACACAATATAGCAATACATTGGCTCATTGCCATCTATAACAATATATATGCCCACGTAAAGTAGTACCTGCTTATATCAATTATCATCTATTAATTACCAACACAACATACTTAAGTATCAAAACATAGATACTAAATAACATACTTGTAGTTCAATATCATTAAAAGCAACATAGATTCATCCTTCGTTCCTCGGCATCCCTCGTTCACTTGGAACTTACCTTCGCGATATTTGTGGTATCCCTATCATTGGTTACTAAAAAATAACAATAGAAAGGGTGAGCGTCAAAATAACCAATTAATATAGAAACTCAATTTGAAAAAGGCATAACATTAGCCTTACAATAATACATACCCATATTCCATTATCATTTTCTAACTTCATATAATTTAATCATAACATGAAGGCTCAATTCACAAATCGCATATAACTTCATTTTCACTTCACAAACCCTAAACCCTCAATCACTTTAGATATCACAAAACATTACTTAATGCATTAATGTCATTCATCAAGCACACAATGGCATAACTAACTCTCACTCAGAGTTTAATTAGACTTTTTAGTATTCGGATACTAAAACTGGATCGGTTGTCAGCTAGGGTCCTCAATGACACCCTGTGAACCTTACTTGGTCCACCAAGCCCTACTTGACTCTCCACCTCAACCATTGGGTCCTGCTTGATCACTGGGTAGCTCAATGGGATCTTATTTGACCAATATAGCCAAAACTAAGAGGCAAATATACCGCACAGTCGTTCAAACACATAAAATCACATATATTTAACTTTAATCTCTTTCACTAGATTAATTAATCAATTCTCTTAATATTTAGCACCATTTGCTATAAATGTATTTCAAGTCATCAAAGGCATTCACTTTCTCAATTAGCCACTCAGGCATTCAACATCAA
This sequence comes from Clitoria ternatea, assembly GCA_037962975.1. Classification (NCBI taxonomy): domain Eukaryota; kingdom Viridiplantae; phylum Streptophyta; class Magnoliopsida; order Fabales; family Fabaceae; genus Clitoria; species Clitoria ternatea. The sequence goes on from CM075675.1 coordinate 10,742,235, forward strand.
GTAAAATGAAGGTCATTTAGGCACACGCCATTTCTCAATTCTTTATTTATCATAATTCATTTTCACGCATCAACACAAAGCCACTTAGGCATACTTAATACTCTAGACAATCATTCAATATCACTCAGATACAAGCATATAAACACATAGATACATTTCCAGTCATTAATCACATAATATTAATTTCATCACCACACACTCAAAAACTCATTTTGACATATACACATATATACATCAACATATACATCACATGCTCAAGTTCAATGCATAGTAGGTTTCAATCTTATACTCAATATCACAATCACATTCTCAATATTGCTAAGTTCTATACTTCATTACTTTCATCACATTTCGTACCATGAATTTCTATAATTCATATACAATAATAATATTATAATTAAATTCTAATTTTACCCCTTTTTCAGATGCCAATCGACGTTGGATAATATGACTAAATTAATTAGTACTCTGAACACCCATTTACCTCAATTCCATACTTCTAATACTTGTTCTTGATGTCGGGTACACCCAATATCTAAAATTTAAAGAATTTACGAAATGGGTTAGCATTTCAACCTTTGGAACCAAAACCCACATTACTGAAAAACCTCAAATATACTTTTAACACTTCCGAAGTTTACCTTGACTTATTCTGTTCTTGGTTTAAAGCTCTTCTTCGACTAACGTCTCGTTGGTATTTAATTTGCAACCTACAGACACCGAACGAGAATCCATTAACACCAAACATTATTTTTAAACCTTAGAAGCTTGGTTCTATCCCATTTCTTGCACAAAACACCAAACCAAAAGAAACCTAAGAACACCCACACTATAGGAAATTTTGGTTTTGATAAAAGGTGCCATGGAATATGAAATTGAAACTACCAATGTGCTTACCCTACTTTCATGGTTGTAAATATATGATCAATTCTGAGTTTCGTCAAGAAATCAGGCTCCCACTCAAGCCACCAAACTCACGACCATGGAGGAGAGAAAATGAGCCTTTTGCTTTTCCTTTTTCACATGTGGATGGAGAAGGAGAAAGAAAATGAAATTTTGTTTTTAGCCTCAAGGGTATTTTGATCCTTTTTCCATTTCTTTTTTATTTTCTTTTATTTCCTTTAATTAAAACTTACATTTACCTCATGGAAATTCATATTTTACCACCACAATTTAATTCAACGTTAAATTTTTTAAATCAATCACCTGAAATTAATTATTCTAATTTTATTGCTTTATTAAAAATTTCCAATTAATTTATAAATTAGAAGGATTTTTTTAATCCTAATTAATTAAATTTAATACCCAATAACACTTTATTAATTTTATACAGGATAAATAAATTTAATTTCTAACATCAGGGATGCTAGAACAAAGGGTTCAAAATGGAAGTGCCTCCAAAAGATGTCAAGGGAAAACATCAACCTGTAGCCATTTGGGTGAAGCTGATTAGGGATGACATCTAAAAAATCATAGCACCCTCATTTCAAACTCATTTAAAGGAAATTTAAACTCCTGTTTTAGTAAACAAAATTATATACATGTATAAAAAGCGTGACCCTAGCATGTGGAAGATCTGGTCACTCATTGTTGGTGCTACTATAGCTAAATCCTCTTTATGTTTTGTTGAAGAATGGATGGAGACCTTGTCATGCTCCTCATAATAGCGAAAGGGTAGGGACATCAGCTCTTAATGAACCCAAAAGTACTGGTCTTTAACATTTTCAGTGATACAGTTCATCTTGTTAACTATCACATTTGAGTTCACCAGGTCGATCACTATTTGCTTGCTTCCAGCCTCGAATTGATAGGATCCTTCATATGTCATTGGTTGTATGATATGTTGTATGAATAGGACACATTGGTAGAAGGAATGTCATCAGAATGATTGTAGGCAAAATTGGTGTCAATATCCCAAGAAAGGGAAGCGGACAACATAAAAAATACAGGGTTTGACTTACAAATGTGATCAGACGAGGATGTGGAGTCAGAAGATGATATCAAGGTATCAATATACAGTGAAAGGCCTCACCAAAAAGTCCCTTCATCTTAAAGGTGAAGGCATTCTGAAGAGTCAAGACTTTGGCAAGGTTGCTATGCAATCCCTTGTATCCATTCTCAAGAACCTATATATGTCTATTTTTGAAAGTTGTAGCTTACGTCGAGTTTTCACAGGCGGCCACAACGATGGCTCAGAGAGTATCTCAATTGACGCATTGTGCGTGTGAGAAATGATTGGAAAGAGCCTCCATTTATAGAAGAAGCCACAAGGGCAAAGATATGCAAGATGTTATAACTTAATGATTATGCCCACCACGCACTCTGTTTCAAATTCAAACAACTACCACATAGATATGACACGTCATAACCAACCATAGTATGACATGTCAAATTGTCAGATTTCTTACTCTATAAAGAGGCCTCATCCTCTGAAAATTTTAAAGCACGCAAAATAAGAATAGAAAACCACTATAGCAACAAGTATTAGCTTATTGAAACAACCCCCAAGTCACTTCAATAGGCTAAGGGGGAAATTATTTGGGTCTGATACTGGCCTAGATTCTCAGGGATTATAGTAGTTATAATGCAAGGACACCTGGTAAACCTCATCATCAACAAACCAATATAGGAACCCCCATGTAAGGAAATCCCGCGTAAGGCTCCCTACACTAAGATCCAAGTGATCCGGTATTCAGCGGAGGTCGTGGGATAGTTGGGGGCATATCGGCCAAAAGACATGTAGAGAGTGTCAAGAATCTTCATACCCGTGTCATCTTTCCTTGTAATTTATGAAAAAGGTACTAACATAAGTCACATAAGACTCAATGACCACCTAATTTTATAAATATCTCGCATTTACTATAGTTAAGCTATGTTCACCAACCTATCACTTGAACCTGAGTATTATTTACCCGATATCAGCTTGAGCGTCAGAACAAGATACCAATGTATTGGCTGGATGGAATTATGACAAAACTCTTTAATCTCCACTAAAGTTAGAAACATAATATTGGATCCCCGTTAGACTAATGTAACATACAGAAAGAAATGCACCTGATATCCATACGATAAGTTTTATCCCCTTTACAAGACTCAGTTAGTTATATTAAATATTTAAAAGATTTAAATATGTTTGGTTCCCGTATAATTTTTTGTTTTGTTCTATTAGTTTTTCTTTTATTGATTTTAATTATGTTATTTAATATATTTAAATTGGTATTTATTAAGTATCCCAAAACGCATTATGCAAGATCCCATGTGAAAACCGAACGTTCAAAGTTCCATGACCATTAATGTGTTGATTTCCATGCAAAGAAGGCTGAAGAAGAAAATTGATACAAGGTTCAGGTAATTCCATGTTCATACTGCATACAAGAAATTGTCATTTTCATACGTTGAAAGGTTGATTATGAGTAATGCTTAAAATGTAGTTTATAATGCTCAAGTAGTCGCCAATACTATACATTTCAACTGCGTACACTTTGAGTTATGTCAGTCTCCCACCAAATACATTTTTCTTTCTAAATTATTCTTCTTCTTCCTTTTTTTTTTTTTTTCTCTTTTCCTCATTGCACCATCAATACCACCACGGGTTATCTACTGAGCTTTGCCAAATTTTAACGTCTTTTACACTAGCTACTTTAGAAATTCATGAAAAAAATATTTTTTATATCAGTTTTAAAAATAACTAATTTAAAATTAACATCTATTATAATTTTTTATATCAGTTATTTGTTTCACCCATTTTAAAAGATACTTCTTACATCAATTGATTGTTGTAAAAATTACTACAAACAAACCTAGCATCAGACATATATATATATATATATATATATATATATATATATATATATATATATATATATATATATATATATAAACTGATAAATGCATTTTACACGGACTAAATTCATGACTTGTATATAAAAGACCATTTCCTCAATCATTAAATTATAGTTATTTTTTATAAGGTAAACCATAGCTTGTTTCAGTTCTATATGTATAGAAACTTTTATAAATATAAAATGACCATTTAGAGCTAGTTTAAATGAAAATATAGATGGGTCAATGTGTATGATAAAATATAAATTCATTATAAATTCATATGACTTAACATATTATGTTATATATTTTTAATAATATTTATTATTAAATACTATACTCATAATATATTTAAATATATTTTTATTATATAATTTCTATATTTATTATATATTTTTGTGATAATAATATATTTTGTAAATAGAAATATATTTAATAATAAATATTATTAAATAATAGTATATTTTAAATAAAAATTTTAAAATATATAATAAATATATTATTTAAAATATATTTAATAAATACATTTTTGATAATATAAAAAACACATCAAATAATAAATGTATTCAATAATAATTGTGTAAAGGTTTATAAATTTGATTTCTTTATTGGTTTGTTTATTTGGTGGAGTACTCCTCAAATAATTCATCAAAAATATGTTTTAGAGTAGCAGATGCTATTAGCATTAGCCTTTTTAAAATAGTGTTGGTTTTGCAAAGACAAAATTCCCACGATTTTGAATAAAAGGGAAAGTCAGTGTGGCAGGCATTTGTATCATAGAAAATGAAATGAAATTTAATGATATAAATGTTTGAATACATAAAAGAACATTAATACATATAACAGTGTGGCACCCAGAAGGTTCCATGCTCTATGTAGTTGTGGAATATACGACCATTTGTTGCTGGTGGGTTTAGCTGGTTTGGGCCTATGTCGTTTTCTTTAGCTTCATTTTTCAACATTTTTTGGTCATGTAATTTTGCTTTTTAATTCACCAAAAAAATTTGCTTTTTAATAAATTTCAGTATCTCTATTTATCAATAAATAAATAAATAAATTTTCATATTCATGATTTGTAACATCCCGAATTTTATTATTGGTTAAATGATTGGTCAAATAATTAAATTTGAGAATGTTAAATTATTCCTAAGTTAATAAATTAATTTTTTAAAATTTACTGGGTGTATTTTAAGTAATCATGGTTATCCAGAGTAGTTTTAAAAATTAATCTAATGCGTGAATAGACCAATGTACCCTTACCTTCATTAATCCCCAAATTGCAATTTCATTTCCAAATTTCCTATTGTTTCACGCGTGCCCTTCTTTTTCTTCGTGAATGCATGCAGCAAGGAGAAAAAATAACTTGGCCATTGTTCCGTTCCTCTTTGGTAGCAACACCTCACTTCATGAGCCCATCCTTTTCTTCTAGTTTCTTCTCAAATTGAAGCAAGGTTCTTGTGCCCTATCTCCCTTCTTGCTCGTGGCAGTTTTGGGTCCATGGGGAAGCTCCGATTTCTTGAAATTAGAGGTAAAATCTCATGGTGTTAAACCCCATTTTCGTTTTTGTGTTGCTATCCTTAAACATCATCTCTAAAATCCCTTCCAATTCATGAATTTAGGATATTTAAAGCTCATTCGACTTGTGGATAACAATTGGATACTTGGGGGCTTGTAATCAAGTTGATTGAAAGGTAAAATCATATACCTATGGCTTCTAATTTCATGTTCCGCAAGTTTTGGGTCTTGGCGATAATTATTTGTATGAAATTAGGTGGTTTTGGAAGTGATTCAAAGTTTGGGTATTATTGGAAGCAAGTTTCGGAGGTTGTCCATGTGTTTCGGTGAGTTATAAATTACTAAATAAGTGCCGATTAGTAAGTTGTGGCGTTAAATTGTGAATTTAATAGCTTACAAGTTATTAAAAGGTAGTGTTAATGATTTTTAGGAATTATTGAGGCTACGAGGTAGCGATCGGAGAGGGTTGGGAGACTTTCTGGATTTCTGGGATCATTTATTCCATGTAGGAGGAGCATTTATATTTTAAATATACGGTTTATAGACGGGTGGGGTATAATTACATGATTGTGTATGATTAAATTATAATGTTGTGAGATTCAATGATATTATAATGACATGAATTGTGTAGTTAATTACTGGAATGACATTATACCCATTGTTGTTATGTTGCTATGAGATTTGATGAATTACAATAAGTTATTTCTGTCCATACTTGTTGTATTATTGAATTGCATGAGATGCTTGGTATTTGAATTGGTGTTATGATATTGCATGAGATGCAAGGAAATGAGAGAATTGATGTTATTATGTTGCATGTGATGTTAGAAAATAATGGAATGAATGTTATTGCATATCATGAGATGCTTACTATTGATGAATTAAATGTGAAATGAGATTTCTATATTGGTGGTTTTTTGGATCCACAAAAGACCTTGGATGGGACTCAAGGCTAGCTTACAACACTGCCGTTATCGCTGAGGGTAATTGTGTTGCATGTATGGGCAAACGGTTTGGTATTAGTAAAATGGTCAGATCAGCTGAGAGCTGAAAATGATTGATATGGCTGAGAGCCTTCATAATATATTATGTGTAATCGGATCCATGTGAATATATATGCATTGACATGTATTATTGAGAATAACATAGCTTGAGATAGCTTGTGCTTGTGATTGAGATGTGCAATGTTTAATAGAATGTGGTGTATGTTGAATGACAGTGATTATGATTGAGAATCCTGGAATGTTGTTATATGATTTCGAATTGGATAGGTTGAATCTGATTCAATAACTGTCGTTTAACATATAACATGCTCACCTTTATTATGTGGCTATTTTTCAGTGGGTTTGGATCGTGATAGTGATTGGTGAGATGCCACCATACTTGTGTGGGAGACATTGTATATACTTTCACATGTTTGTATAGTTTTTTGGTGACGATATAGCCTTGGTCGGCTCTTGTACAAAGATATTGTGATGATGTATATATTTTGTGTAGTGGATCTAGGTAGCTGACAGCTTCACTAGAAGCCTAGACTATGTTTTGAATTCCTGTATATAATGATGATATGAATTATGTTGATATCTTGATATGATTGACCATGGATGGTCATACATTATCGTGTGAGATGCATCATAACTAGGAAATGTGATTTCAAGCTTTTGAAGCATTGCATACATGACATGGGCAGGAACTGTATTGCATTGTATATAATTGGATCATGCATTAGACTATGGATTGATGAAGTATGGTTAGTATGTAATGGCTTCAGGTGAATTTTATGCATAAACATGCAACTGAACGGGCCATATTGTGTTTCATAATATTTGGATGCCATGAGATGGTTCCAATAGGTTGTGTATATGATTTAAGACTTGTAGGATCTGGAATGCACCAAATCTAGTGAGTAATGGATCTTGAGTTACATGTTTTTTTTCCTTAAAAAAGTTAAAATGTGCTTTCATGCATAGTCATTTGTTTTTGGGAATTTTTGAGTGTGGTCGATTGTAATACGTCACAAATGATATATTTTAGGTGGTATCAAAGTTTGGTGGTGTTTGGAGGTCATTCAGAGAAGTTATGGCATGTAGAAGTTGTAACATCCCTGATGTTTTTCATATTAAATGATAAATAAAAGATAAAGTGGTCTAAAATAATAATAAAGAGGAGAAATAAGAGTTTAAAATGAACTTTTATGAAAAATGGAATCAGGACCCTGACGCATAGCGTGGCTGGGACGCGTAGCATCAGATGCGGATTAATGAGCTAACGCGTAGCGTCAGCGTCACGATTAGCTTAAAACAGAGGCATGCAAAACAGAATCGGAGAACTCTTCCTTCTCCATTTTCTTCTCCTCTTAGGTGATTCTGCCTGGATCTTGTTGGGGAGCTTCAATTCCTTGCATTTTTGGGCATTGGGAGGCAAGGTATAGCACTTGACAACCTCCATTTCGGGTTTCCCTTTCTCCTCCTTCCCTCTTTCCCCATCTGAATTTGTATGTGTTGGGGGTGGTTTTGATTCTGCAATTTAATAAGTTTAGAAGCTTGAATGATGAGTTTGGAGGCATGAGGACGGAAATGTACTAATTGGTTAGGTGTTTCGGTAACCGTAGATACCGGAACGAGCGGCAAAGCGGACGTCGAATTTGAAAGAGGAGCAGCGGATCAAGTACCCGAAGGACACAACCGACAGCTCGAGCAAATTATGGAAGCTTGGAATCGAGGTAAGGGGGTGTTCGGTCGTAATTAATTAGGATTTGAATATACAGTGGCTTTGGGAGGCTTAGAAATATTTATAGAAATATTGTGAATGACGTAGAATAATCAAATATAATTGTTATAATTTTTATTAGTATGTTGAACGTGATTTAGTTGTTATTTGATAAAAAAATAAGTTAATTAAATGAGTATGAGCAAGAGAGTAAAGAAATAAATATGTCAAGTTGTGTAAATGTATAACAACTAATAAATTGTAAACTTTACTGATGTTAGCGATATGTGGCATGATACTTGGGGTTTAAGGTTTAGGGTTTATGATGATGGACTTGGTGATGTTGTTGTATATGATTTGATAGAAAACGTTGTGGATAAATGAGATGATGAGCATATAATTGTATAACATGGCTTATGATGATGGACTTGACAAGTAGGTTGCCTGAGAGATGATACATGTCAGCTTCTGACATTGTTATATATGTTGTATATTGATGATATACCGTGATGATATGATTTGCTATGTGATTATGTGGTATGGGACGGCCGACGGTATTTGTAGCCCCTCGTTTCTGGCTCTTGTGGTCTTTGTGCCCAGTTGAGCTACCCAGTGGTCAAGTAGGGCCCAGTGGTTGAGGTGAAGAGTCAAGCAGGACTCGGTGGACCAAGTAGGGTTCACGGGGTGTCAAGTAGGACCCCCAACTGAAGGTCGATCCTTAGGTATCTGGATACTAGAGGGTCTGATACATGTGAGTCAGTTGTGAACTATGTGAATTAATGATTCATGTATGATGATGGAATGTGAATCGATAATGTATGTTGATGTTTATATGAACTGGATGATATATGATAAACCATTTGTGTGATGGATTTGAGTGTGATTGTATGTGACTTGAGTTTAGGAAGAAAAGATAAAAAGGCTGAGAAAGATGCATATGTATTTGTATCCGCGAATGTGTGAAAATACGGGAAGGTGGAAGTTAATTAATAATGCAAGTTGTAGGTATTGTTAGATTTATTATTCTGTCCTAGATTAATTATGATATTCCAAACACTCACCCTTGCTGTTGTTTCATTTTAGTGACCAGTGACAGGGATGATGCTAATGCCGCAGAGGTGCGTCAAGCGGAAGATTGATGCCAAGGATGAATGAGTTGATGTAATACATAATTATATATGTAGTAAATAGTAAACCATGTGTGGTGGAGTAATAGATTGTTAGTTATGTGTGATGAGTTGTGTAACATCCCTGTTTTTAGAAACAGTGTTACCCTTGTAATTTTTGAATTTTGGAAGGTTTGTAAGTAAGAATAAGTCAATATATACCCTATTGATGGTCTGTGGTATCTCAGAAATGTCATTTTTGTGCATAATAATGGAATTTATATGGATCATTAGTGAAATTATGCAAAAACCGAGTGAAAAGGACTCTGTTCCGAGTAACAGAGAGGAATTCCAAGTGAAGGAATGAAATTCCGAGTGTAACGTTACGTTTTCTGAGTAAAACATGACTGAGAGGGCTACCACCGAGTGGAGTCCTGACCTGAGAGGCAATTATGAGTTAAGTGTGTTCAAGAAAACCACTTCTGGGTGAAATTCCGAGTCAAAACACCCTGGAATGACTCGTTTCCGAGTCAAACCGTGCCAAATGCTTCTTTTCCGAAGGAAACTCCTTCGATTGAAGTATTCCGAGTGAAAGAATGTATATATACTTATGTTTATGTTGATTTGATGCTTCCTACCGACTGGAATGTGCTGTGGAATCAATTGGGAAGGATTCCGAATGGTTTCGTATGTATTTGCTTAAGAAACCGAGTGAAAAATGGTAAAGGGAACCCATTCCGAGAGAAATGTAAGAGGCTGAGCCAATTCCGAGTGAGATATACTCTACTGGACCAAAACCGAGTGAGAGTTGTACGTGTAGGTCTTGTTCCGAGAGGTAATGGCTTAAACTGAGTGAACCAAGTGAATGAAGACTCGATTTCAAAGTGAAAACTATGAGAAAGAGAGGACTCGGTCTGGACAGATATTACCGAGTGAGAAACCGAGTACCTGAGTCGGTTTCAAAGGAATTCCGAGCGAGGACTTGAAGACTCGCTCAAGCGAGTCGGATTCCGCTTGAGCGAGAAGGACCCCTGATGCATATTTCTCTACTTCGCTCAAGCGAGCAAGCCACGCTCAAGCGGCATAGTGGTTAACCGAGTGGAATTTTCACTCGGTATTCAGTGTTAGTTGTGCGTATTGACTTCAATTTTGTCTTTTAATGATTATTTTTATTCAATCATGCGCATTATAGCTAGTGGGCGGCCAGAAATGGGCACTGACTCAGCATATCTCCTTATTTAAATCTCCACTGTCACTCCATTAACACTCCACTAGCAGCCCACTCACAAAAGCTGTTTACCATTTAGTTTTCCACTTAGCAGCCCACTCCTTATTTAAACCAACGCAAGGACTCTTAGAGAACACACACACGAAACACACCTCCATCATTCTTCTTCCTACAAGTTACTTTCTCTCTCTTTTCTCTTCTGTTTTACTCGGAATTCGTGCGGGACAGTGAAAGAGAACCTCTTCTTCTTCTCCAGGAACTCCATTAAGGTAAAGGGGTATATTCTTGGGTGCTCTGTGGGAAAACCGAGTGAAGGAAAGGGTTAAGGAACTTGTTCCTCACCTTTCCAGGACAGATTCAGTGTTGTGTGAATTAAATGCCTTAATTGTTATTATTTGTATTTATATATATATATATATTTGTTATTAAATGCATATAATCAGTGATGAATTGTGAAATGATATGTACTGTATTGGACTGAAAATACTAAGAATCATGGGTACCGTGTGATTTCCAGTGAAAAATTATGAATAGAAGATGGATTTAATGATAACAGGTTCTGTTTTATGTTAATCCGACCGGTTTTACATCTATAACAACTCGGTTTTGCTTAGTTTCAATCGGATTCAACCTTAACTGAATGTATTTCATTCTGATAGAACAATTCTTCACTCGGTAAACAACCTTATTGCACTCGGATAACTTTTCCTAGTTTACTTTCACACGGTCAGCATCTTCCCAGTTGATTTCACTCAGAAAACATCATATTTCACTCAGAAAACAGTTAGTTTTACCCAGACAACTCTTTTCAGTGATTTCACTCGGAAAACAATTTATTTTACTCAGCAAACAGTTATTTTCACTAAGAGAACTCCTTTCAGTTTGATGTAACTCGGTATATAAAGTTAATTCACCCAGAAGACCTTTCCCAACCTGATTCCACTCGGAATCAGGATTATCTTACTCGGATTTATTTTACTCGCATGTGTCTTATTCAGACAGAACCCTTTTCAACTAATTTCACTCGGTAAACTCATGTTTCACTCGGAACTTATATTGAATTCACTCAGAAAACTCCTTTGAGACTGATGTCACTCGGAATCGTATTTTATTACACTCAGAAATTCATTTTTACTCGGTTTCACCAATACTTTCACTCATGAAACTCTTTCTTACTGATTCCACTCGAAAATTATATTTTAATTCACTCAGAAATTTATTTCACTCAGAATTTAAGTTATTTCATTAAGAAAATACTTCTCAGTTTCTGTTTCACTCGGAAAACATATTAATTTCATTTAGTAAACTCTGCTCAGTTTTATTTCACTCGGATTCATAGTTAATTCATGCGGAAAACTCATTTTCACTCGAAATCAAACTTGTTTCAGTCGGAAAACAGTTTTCCAGTGTAATTTCACTCGGATTTTTAGCCAGATCGTTTGGAAAACCCTTCTCAGTATGATTCCACTCGGAATCATACTTATTTCACTCGGATTTACCCTTGTTCCACTCGGAAAACTATGTTTTTAATGTTTTTCGCTTGGATTTTCATTTAGAAGCTATTCTTTAATACTTTTTAAATTATTGGGGAGTTATAATTATTATTATCATTCTTATTCTATTATTATTATTATTCTAATTATTATCAATCTTAATATTGTTATTATTATTATTAGTTTTATTATTATTAACATTGTTAACGTCTTAATTATGCGTAATTACATAAAGAATATATTATTTTACTCTTTATGGAAAATATAATTTTAACCAAGATATAATAGATATATTTCTAAAATAATAAACGAATATCTTACAATGTTTAAATAATTGATGGAATTCAAAGAACTTGGGAATGATATGATGAGACTGGAAACACATAGATACCCAAGGAATCAATTGATAAAATAAATGCATTTCGCATCATGAAAATATTTTTGAAGAAGAAAAACCTCTAAGAGCATACACTTGGTACAGTGGAGGACACTCACGTTCGATCTCCATGAAGAATCTTGGGAGTACAACTGGAACGGCAACCCAATGGCATCAGAGTCGCGCCTGATAGCCGGGTGAGACGATGCAATTCTAGTGTACTTTGACTAAATGACGGAGTGCAACTATGATCGTAGGGATCCAAGTTCCAAAAATATTTAAATCAATGATGAGAACCAATAAGTTCATTTGTACCATATGGAACTTGGGCGGACCCTGATCGCTCTAGACGATTGGAATGGAGATATTCCAAAGAATAAGATGAAGAAAAATTGATTTATTGGGCCCACATGCATCATGAGACTTAATCAAAGATAAATCATAATAAATTCAATTCATGCATTTTCATGACGACATGCTTGATCGTTATAAATATGCTAATTGTATGAACTATGTGATATTATTTGTTAACTGGATTATGTCCGCACCGGATTAACCAATCAGGATCTTGGGTTATACTCACCCTTACTGTTGACAATTTTCAGAGGAATTAGGAAATCAAGAACCTGAGTATGAAGAACAGCAATATGCTGAACCAAATGAGAACGCTCCTTAAATAGAATATAAGTATCTGAATATTGACGGATGACTGTATAATATTTAAGGGTGCCTGCGTGCCCCATTCTGTTAAGAGTACAATTACTTACAGTTTGTGAATGACTATGTGATCTATATAATATTGCTTCCACTGATATGCCATTATTTTGTAAAAAAAAATCATTTTTTCTAAAAACTGTTAACACTCTCAGATAAATAGGATGAACCTACAGAAGGATTTGTCTTATCTAACCAAGGGTGTTACAAAGGTGGTATCAGAGCATAGTCGATTCATTAAACTTGGGAAGTGGACCATTAGGTTTCCATGTACTCTGATAGAAATATTGAACAGTCCATAACACTCCTAGGACTAAATATCCTATGTGGAATGCTCCACATAACGCATACCCTGAATCTATTTGTTGATATTCTTTCAGCAAATTCCTAATGGCACGCCAAAATAACAATCATGTGATGTAGAATCTTCTTACCAGAATTGTGGAGGTAATAGAACGCCAAGAGTTACCTCATTCTTCTACTAGGCAAAACCAAGGATTAGCTAACTTCTAGAGGAATAATCCTACTCAATTCAAAGGAGGCTTCGATCCAGAAGGAGCACAATTATGGATTGAACACCTTGAAAAGATTTTTGCCGCTATGCGATGCTCTGACGAAGACAGGGTAACTTGTGCCGTCTTCATGCTGGTTGCGGAAGCAGAACACTGGTGGACTCATGCCAGAATCAGATTAACAGCTGAGGGACACTTCCTCACTTGGGGACGATTCAGGACAGAGTTTCTCGCCAAATACTTTCCTGAAGATATAAGGAAGCAAAAAGAGCAGGAATTCTTTAATCTGAAACAAGGCAATATGACTGTTGGGGAGTACGCTGCTAAGTTTGATGAACTGGCAAAATGTTGTCCCTACATGAGAGAAGCGTCAAGATGCGCAAAGTTTGAAGCAGGATTACGGCAAGAAATTCGCCAAGTTATATGTTGTCAACAAATTACACAATTCACTACTTTGGTTGACAGATACCGCATCTTTGAGAATACCTCTAATCTTCGACGACCTGGAGCGTCTAATCATGGGCCAGAATGACGTATGCCAGATCGACAGCAAAGAAGGGATTTTCGAGCAGATCGGCCATATTTCCGACCTTTCAACTCAGCCAACCGAATTCCTCCTAGAGGTCAGGAGAACCAAAGTGGTAAAAACTGCACAATTTGTGGACGGATTGGACATCATGATGCTGACTGTTGGTACAGAAATAAAAATAACCAACAACAAGTAACTCAAGGACAGGCAGTACGACCAACAGGTCAAGGAAGTGAAGGATCTACTGCAAATACCTCTACCAACAATGTCCTAAGGATGCAAAATATTCACCGCGGCAACAATTTTAATCAGAACAATAATCCTAGAAGGCCCAGAAATAACTCTACTGGAAGACCAGGAGGAAATGCAAGAGTTTTTACCATGAATGGTGCGGAAGTATCACAAGAGAACGATCTTGTGCAAGGTACATGCTTTATAGGAAGTACTCTATTAAATGTATTATATGATTCTGGAGCCACTCATTCTTTCATATCTGAGGATTGTGTAGAACATTTAAAGCTTCCTACAACTTCTCTGCCTAATAAGATAATTGTCACGATTGCTGCAAATAAACCCATTTGCCCTTCCTGCATGTGTTTGAAATGTCCTCTCAACATCGAAGGGAAAGCTTATCAAGTAGATCTGATATGTTTTCCTTTGATTGATCTGGATATTGTTCTAGGAATGAATTGGCTTGCTGCCAACCATATTCTGATTGATTGTCATAATAGATCCATCACTCTCGGGTCTACTACATCTCATTGTGATCAAAACACTAATCTTTGTCCTATTAGCTCAGAAAAGGTAATTTCAGCAAAGGAAGTCCAACTATACATGATCTTTACTGAATCTGAAAGTAAGGCCACTCCTCAAATTGACCAGATTCCTGTTGTTCAGGAATTTCCAGAAGTTTTTCCTGATGATATACTAGAGCTACCACCAGAGCGGGAAATTGAGTTCAATATTGACATTATACCGGGTGCAGGACCAATCTCTATTGCTCCTTACCGAATGTCACCCAAGGAACTCAGTGAACTTAAAGAGCAAATAGAAGAACTTTTAGAGAAAGGAATGATTAGACCCAGTGTCTCACCTTGGGGAGCACCAGTTCTTCTAGTCAAAAAGAAGGATGGTAGTATGCGGTTATGTGTTGACTATCGTCAGTTGAATAAAGCTACGATCAAGAACCGATACCCTCTCCCAAGAATTGATGATTTGATGGATCAATTACGAGGAGCCACTATCTTCTCGAAAATTGATCTGCGATCAGGGTATCACCAAATCAGAGTGAAGAAAGATGATGTACCCAAAACAGCATTCAGAACACGATATGGACACTATGAGTATCTTGTTATGCCCTTTGGAGTTACCAATGCACCTGCTGTCTTTATGGGATACATGAATCGAATCTTCCATGAGTACTTGGACAAATTCGTGGTTGTATTCATTGACGATATTCTCGTCTACTCCAAGAACCATGAGGAACACGAGGAACATCTCCGAATTGTTCTGAATACTTTGCGTGCAAGGCAATTGTACGCCAAGTTTTCAAAATATAAATTCTGGTTGACAGAAGTGAAATTTTTAGGACATGTCATCTCTAAGGAAGGAATTGCTGTGGATCCTACAAAGGTAGAAGCTGTACTAAATTGGGAACAACCCAAGAATGTGACAGAAATCCGCAGTTTCCTTGGACTGGCTGGATATTATCGTCGATTCATCGAGAATTTCTCTCGAATTGCAGCACCTTTAACTAGGCTGACTCGTAAAGACCAACCATTTGAATGGACTGACAAATGCGAAAGCAGTTTTACAAAGTTACGCCAACGACTCACTAGTGCACCTGTCTTGATTTTGCCAGATCCTGCCAAGCCATATGAAGTGTATTGTGATGCGTCAAGACAAGGACTAGGATGTGTCCTAATGCAAGAAAGAAAGGTTGTTGCTTATGCTTCAAGACAACTAAGAACGCATGAAGTTAATTATCCCACACATGACTTGGAATTAGCTGCAGTTGTGTTTGCCTTGAAAATCTGGAGACACTACTTGTATGGTACATACTTTGAAGTCTTCAGTGATCATAAAAGTTTGAAGTATCTATTCGACCAGAAAGAGTTGAATATGCGACAACGTAGATGGATGGAATTCATCAAGGATTATGATTTCGAACTCCGATATCACCCTGGTAAGGCAAATGTTGTGGCTGATGCACTCAGCAGAAAGGCCCTATGTCCATCATATATGATGACTAAGGAGTTGGAGTTAATTGAACAGTTTCGTGATTTGAATCTGGCAGTAACACCTAAAAGGGGAAGCCTTATGGTTGGAATGCTAAGAATTTCCAATGATTTCTTAGAACAAATCAAAGAAGCTCAAGCCAATGACCAGGAATTACAAGATCTAGCAGAAAAGACAAAAGAAGGAGTCTCAGAGTTTAGCAAAGATGAACATGGGGTGATCAGGTATCAACAGAGACTCTGTATTCCAGTCAACACAAATCTTAAAAGATCCATCCTGGATGAAGCACACAAAAGTAAATACAGTATCCACCCAGGATCAACCAAGATGTATCAGGACTTGAAGAAATTATTCTGGTGGCAAGGAATGAAAAGGGATATCGCTGAGTATGTAACAGCTTGCCTGATGTGTCAGAAGGTAAAGGCGGAACAACAACGACCAAGTGGGACCCTTCGTCCTTTGGATATTCCAGAATGGAAATGGGATGAGATTGCTATGGACTTCGTGAGTGGATTTCCCAGAACATCAGCTGGATATGATGCTATTTGGGTAATCGTGGATCGATTAACAAAGACCGCTTACTTCATTCCTGTCAATATGAAGTATTCCCTAGAGAAACTCACCCAGATCTATATCAAGGAAATTGTACGATTACATGGAACTCCCACTGCAATTGTGTCCGATCGAGATCCTCGTTTCACATCACAATTTTGGAAGAGTCTGCAACAAGCTCTAGGAACTCGCCTGAAGTTAAGTTCCGCATATCATCCACAGACAGACGGACAATCAGAAAGGATAATCAAGACTCTTGAAGATCTGTTATGTCTTTGTGTCCTAGAAAATGGAGGAAGTTGGCAAGAATACCTTTCACTTGTGGAGTTCACTTACAACAACAGCTACCATGCCAGTATCGGAATGGCCCCCTATAAAGCTTTATATGGAAGAAAATGCCGCACACCTTTGTGTTGGTATGAGACGGGTGAAAAGACAATAATTGGACCAGAGATTGTTCAGAAGACTACAGAACAAGTCCAAAGGATTCAAATGGCAATGAAGGCTTCGCAAGATAGACAAAAGAGTTATTACGACAAACGTCAGAAGCCATTAGAATTCGAAGAGGGTGATCATGTATTTCTCAAAGTTACCCCTACCACTGGAGTAGGAAGAGCTTTGAAGGCCAAGAAGTTAAGCCCCAGATACGTAGGACCCTATCAGATTCTGCAAAAGATAGGAACTCATGCGTACCGTATTGCTCTGCCACCCGAGTTGACAAACCTTCACAATGTCTTTCATATCTCTCAACTTCGTAAATATGTACCAAGCCCTGATCATGTTCTGAGTCCTGATCAGTTTGTTCTAAAAGAGAACCTTACCTTTGAAGCATCACCAGTTAAGATTATTGACCGACGTCTCAAACAGCTAAGAGGTAAGGAAATCTCTTTGGTCAAGGTAGTTTGGAGTCAGACAGATGATGGGGATGCTACTTGGGAAATTGAAGAGAAAATGAGAGAATTGTACCCTCAATTGTTTTAAACTTTGAATTTCGGGATGAAATTCCTAAAAGGGGAGGAGAATGTAACATCCCTGTTTTTAGAAACAGTGTTACCCTTGTAATTTTTGAATTTTGGAAGGTTTGTAAGTAAGAATAAGTCAATATATACCCTATTGATGGTTTGTGGTATCTCAGAAATGTCATTTTTGTGCATAATAATGGAATTTATATGGATCATTAGTGAAATTATGCAAAAACCGAGTGAAAAGGACTCTGTTTCGAGTAACAGAGAGGAATTCCGAGTGAAGGAATGAAATTCCGAGTGTAACGTTACGTTTTCTGAGTAAAACATGACTGAGAGGGCTACCACCGAGTGGAGTCCTGACCTGAGAGGCAATTCTGAGTGAAGTGTGTTCAAGAAAACCACTTCTGGGTGAAATTCCGAGTCAAAACACCCTGGAATGACTCGTTTCCGAGTCAAACCGGGCCAAATGCTTCTTTTCCGAAGGAAACTCCTCCGATTGAAGTATTCCGAGTGAAAGAATGTATATATACTTATGTTTATGTTGATTTGATGCTTCCTACCGACTGGAATGTGCTGTGGAATCAATTGGGAAGGATTCCGAATGGTTTCGTATGTATTTGCTTAAGAAACCGAGTGGAAAATGGTAAAGGGAACCCATTCCGAGAGAAATGTAAGAGGCTGAGCCAATTCCGAGTGAGATATACTCTACTGGACCAAAACCGAGTGAGAGTTGTACGTGTAGGTCTTGTTCCGAGAGGTAATGGCTTAAACTGAGTGAACCAAGTGAATGAAGACTCGATTTCCGAGTGAAAACTATGAGAAAAAGAGGACTCGGTCTGGACAGATATTACCGAGTGAGAAACTGAGTACCTGAGTCGGTTTCAAAGGAATTCCGAGCGAGGACTTGAAGACTCGCTCAAGCGAGTCGGATTCCGCTTGAGCGAGAAGGACCCCTGATGCATATTTCTCTACTTCGCTCAAGCGAGCAAGCCATGCTCAAGCGGCATAGTGGTTAACCGAGTGGAATTTTCACTCGGTATTCAGTGACAGTTGTGCGTATTGACTTCAATTTTGTCTTTTAATGATTATTTTAATTCAATCATGCGCATTATAGCTAGTGGGCGGCCATAAATGGGCACTGACTCAGCATATCTCCTTATTTAAATCTCCACTGCCACTCCATTAACACTCCACTAGCAGCCCACTCACAAAAGCTGTTTACCATTTAGTTTTCCACTTAGCAGCCCACTCCTTATTTAAACCAACGCAAGGACTCTTAGAGAACACACACACGAAACACACCTCCATCATTCTTCTTCCTACAAGTTACTTTCTCTCTCTTTTCTCTTCTGTTTCACTCGGAATTCGTGCGGGACAGTGAAAGAGAACCTCTTCTTCTTCTCCAGGAACTCCATTAAGGTAAGGGGGTATATTCTTGGGTGCTCTGTGGGAAAACCGAGTGAAGGAAAGGGTTAAGGAACTTGTTCCTCACCTTTCCAGGACAGATTCAGTGTTGTGTGAATTAAATGCCTTAATTGTTATTATTTGTATTTATATATATATATATTTGTTATTAAATGCATATAATCAGTGATGAATTGTGAAATGATATGTACTGTATTGGACTGAAAATACTAAGAATCATGGGTACCGTGTGATTTCCAGTGAAAAATTATGAATAGAAGATGGATTTAAGGATAACAGGTTCTGTTTTATGTTAATCCGACCGGTTTTACATCTATAACAACTCGGTTTTGCTTAGTTTCAATCGGATTCAACCTTAACTGAATGTATTTCATTCTGATAGAATAATTCTTCACTCGGTAAACAACCTTATTGCACTCGGATAACTTTTCCTAGTTTACTTTCACACGGTCAGCATCTTCCCAGTTGATTTCACTCGGAAAACATCATATTTCACTCAGAAAACAGTTAGTTTTACCCAGACAACTCTTTTCAGTGATTTCACTCGGAAAACAATTTATTTTACTCAGCAAACAGTTATTTTCACTAAGAGAACTCCTTTCAGTTTGATGTAACTCGGTATATAAAGTTAATTCACCCAGAAGACCTTTCCCAACCTGATTCCACTCGGAATCAGGATTATCTTACTCGGATTTATTTTACTCGCATGTGTCTTATTCAGACAGAACCCTTTTCAACTAATTTCACTCGGTAAACTCATGTTTCACTCGGAACTTATATTGAATTCACTCAGAAAACTCCTTTGAGACTGATGTCACTCGGAATCGTATTTTATTACACTCAGAAATTCATTTTTACTCGGTTTCACCAATACTTTCACTCATGAAACTCTTTCTTACTGATTCCACTCGAAAATTATATTTTAATTCACTCAGAAATTTATTTCACTCAGAATTTAAGTTATTTCATTAAGAAAATACTTCTCAGTTTCTGTTTCACTCGGAAAACATATTAATTTCATTTAGTAAACTCTGCTCAGTTTTATTTCACTCGGATTCATAGTTAATTCATGCGGAAAACTCATTTTCACTCGGAATCAAACTTGTTTCAGTCGAAAAACAGCTTTCCAGTGTAATTTCACTCGGATTTTTAGCCAGATCGTTTGGAAAACCCTTCTCAGTATGATTCCACTCAGAATCATACTTATTTCACTCGGATTTACCCTTGTTCCACTCGGAAAACTATGTTTTTAATGTTTTTCGCTTGGATTTTCATTTAGAAGCTATTCTTTAATACTTTTTAAATTATTGGGGAGTTATAATTATTATTATCATTCTTATTCTATTATTATTATTATTCTAATTATTGTCAATCTTAATATTGTTATTATTATTATTAGTTTTATTATTATTAACATTGTTAACGTCTTAATTATGCGTAATTACATAAAGAATATATTATTTTACTCTTTATGGAAAATATAATTTTAACCAAGATATAATAGATATATTTCTAAAATAATAAACGAATATCTTACAATGTTTAAATAATTGATGGAATTCAAAGAACTTGGGAATGATATGATGAGACTGGAAACACATAGATACCCAAGGAATCAATTGATAAAATAAATGCATTTCGCATCATGAAAATATTTTTGAAGAAGAAAAACCTCTAAGAGCATACACTTGGTACAGTGGAGGACACTCACGTTCGATCTCCATGAAGAATCTTGGGAGTACAACTGGAACGGCAACCCAATGGCATCAGAGTCGCGCCTGATAGCCGGGTGAGACGATGCAATTCTAGTGTACTTTGACTAAATGACGGAGTGCAACTATGATCGTAGGGATCCAAGTTCCAAAAATATTTAAATCAATGATGAGAACCAATGAGTTCATTTGTACCATATGGAACTTGGGCGGACCCTGATCGCTCTAGACGATTGGAATGGAGATATTCCAAAGAATGAGATGAAGAAAAATCGATTTATTGGGCCCACATGCATCATGAGACTTAATCAAAGATAAATCATAATAAATTCAATTCATGCATTTTCATGACGACATGCTTGATTGTTATAAATATGCTAATTGTATGAACTATGTGATATTATTTGTTAACTGGATTATGTCCGCACCGGATTAACCAATCAGGATCTTGGGTTATACTCACCCTTACTGTTGACAAATTTCAGAGGAATTAGGAAATCAAGAACCTGAGTATGAAGAATAGCAATATGCTGAACCAAATGAGAACGCTCCTTAAATAGAATATAAGTATCTGAATATTGACGGATGACTGTATAATATTTAAGGGTGCCTGCGTGCCCCATTCTGTTAAGAGTATAATTACTTACAGTTTGTGAATGACTATGTGATCTATATAATATTGCTTCCACTGATATGCCATTATTTTATAAAAAAAATAAAAAATAAAAAAAATTCATTTTTTTCTAAAAACTGTTAACACTCTCAGATAAATAGGATGAACCTATAGAAGGATTTGTCTTATCTAACCGAGGGTGTTACAAGTTGATTATGTTATGCGTGTGGAAGTGTTAAATTAATATGGTGTGATGATGATGGATATGATAACGATTTAGATAAATTGTTGATGATGATTATTGATTGAAAATTGTGATGGTTAGTTGTATGATGTATGATTTGATGAACTATGGCACGGAGCCAACTTGTGTGAATACTAAATGACATGGGCAGGTTCTATCATATGCATGATTGATGCGTGTGTGTGATATGATTGATGTTTGATTGATGATTTGATTAAATTAGGAAGTTGTGCATATAGTGAATAACTAGGGGATTTAAGGAACTGAATAGGTGACTTGGAGATCCGGTGGGTTTCGGGACCCCCAGAAGGTACAAATAGGTTCCCTAGGGCGTTTAGGATCTATGTGTATTGGCCTTGGGCCAATTGGAATCCATTTAGGATGTTTGGTGCAAGGGTTTTGCACCTAATTGAGTTAAACTGCATTCTGTATATAACTTGCGCATACGTTGGGATTTTGGCGAACGGACGGCGCCAACAGTTCCGAAATAGGGAAAACATGTGGCCCGTGAAGTTTCGTGGCAATCGGACCTAAAACGGGCCAATTGGGTAGGTTAGAAGTTGGTCGTTTGGCCTAAAATGTGTATCAGCACCTGTTGCGATTAAAAATAATATTATTTTAAAGTTAAAATAATATTAAAAATGATTACTCAAATAAGACCAAGATTACGATTGTTGTGGTTGGTTTTGATTCTCCTTAAATAAGTTATTAGGTTTTAGTTATGTAGATAAAAAAAAATTATGTTAAAAGAGTTAGTCCCATAATATAGATATTTTCAAATCGAACCAGTTGTCTCTAATAAAAGATATATGTAGTTAAAATAATAATAATAATAATAATAAGACCAATATTTTCACAAGACAATCCTTATTGAAAATTGAAAACTGTCACAAGATTTTTTTTTATGTAAACCTTAAAAATTCTTATTAACTTATATTGCAAATTTACAATTCCTCTAATCCTTTTTATAACAATCAATTTCTAACTTTATCCAAATTAAGAAATCCAGTTATTAATATATTAAATTTATCAATTATTTTGGTTTCAGTTACAAAACCATTGTCGCGACCGGGAGGCATAAAGATGCGAGGTGAGTCTCAAACCCACCACTTCTAGACTCTAATGCTCACACCTTACCACTAGAACAACACTAAACACATTCATACACAAATGCAATCTATAGACTTACACAAGGCAAGACGTAAAACAAAAAAAAAGGCATGAGAGTGGGTGGTGAGTCTCAAACCCATCACCCCTAGACTCTAGCACTCATGCTTTGCTGCTAGACCAAACATGTTTCTTACTAAAATAAGGCAAACAGTTTTCATTTATTTGATATTTTTGCAAAACCCCGTTTTAAAAAAAAGCATTTTGGGCCTTAACCCACCTTGGCCCATATTAAACGTAATTCCCCTTCTTCTCTTATGCGAAAACAGAAACAGATGAGGGAAATGAGCAAGGCAATAACGGTTGGAGAAAAGAAAAAATGAAGTGGGGGGAGAGAAGAAACGAAGGGGAGAAAAGAGAGGGTACCGACGGTGGGGCTGGCTCACGGTGTCCGCAATGACGGACTCGGAGGTGGTGGTTTCTCGCGATGGTGGGGGAAGGTGAAAAGTCTCTCTTTTTTCTTATTTGAGTTTTGTTTTCTGTGAATCTTGTTCTCTCATCCTCATTCCTTTGGTTCTGAGGGTTCTTTTATATTTAATTTCATTTCCTTTTTGATGTTTTAATTTCAAATTTGAATTATCTCTTTGTTCCATTCACTGTGTTTTGCCATCTTTATTTTTTTTAAGCCTAAACCATTGACTCAAGGACTTGTTGCTCTCACCTTCATGAAAAATGAAAGGGGGGGAAAGACAGAGAAGGAGAGAAGTCAAAAAGTTTGAAAGAGGAAATAAATACAAAATTAAAACTAAAAATGACATTCATAGTCATCCTTAATAGTAGCAAAGATAAAGAAGTAAGTTTCTTATATTGCATTTATCTTCAAGGGAAAAAGTTTAATTAACAAAAGTATATAAGGAAAAATAATAAATACACATTATAAATTAAAAAAGTGTCATTTAAAAGGCCCTAAAAATAAATCTTATAAAAAGGACTAAAATGAATGAGATGGAATTTATCATTTTTACAATTTTTCAATAAGAGGTGGAGTTATTAATTTAGGTTGTATCTCACATGTCAATCCGCCTTACAGAGGAGTCAAGCTTATAAGAAATATTGCGTAACATCAAACCAAGTCACCTCAAACCCATTTAACCTAATCCACGAGTTATAAAAATGGTCAACTTACAGTGAGCCAATTTTTTTAATATGTTAAAATTAATTGTTAATTTATTAGTATTTTTTTAGGAGAGTCAAACTTATGCCTTTTTCTCTCCTTTTCAACCAAGTTGGCTCGCTTAATATTAAAAAAATAAAAATAAATAATTATAAAAAATAATTATTGTGTTAAAGTAGTGACATAGTAATTATTAAAAAATAGTTATTTTGGCTGCTTAAAATCCATAAGTTTTTTTCTTATTCTTTAAATTTTTAACTTTTTAAATGTTTTTATTTTTTAAAATTAAACAAGTCATCCTATGAGCTAGCCTTGATCAATAGGAAGTATTGTGTTGGACTTAATATTGTTATTGCTTACTTTAGTTTGGACTTCAAATGTAGAATTAATGATATTGTATTTTAATATACTTTATATAATATTATTTTAATTTTAGTAAGAAACTTACTATTCCAGCTCAAATTTCAATTTTACGAGGTTGCGTTCAACAATTTTACCTAGAATATCAACAACTTGCTTACGCCTAGCTCTTGTTGTCCCACACTACTTAACCATAGAATAACTTGTAATTAAAATTCTAACGTCACGTGAAAAGCATGCACATGAATTTAAAACCTATTATTGGACAAATGAAACATAAATGAATTTGTCTAATTTGTGAAACCCTGAATAGGATAAAAAATCAAAAATAAAATTGTTTTATTGAAAATTATATAAGAATTATTTAGAAATCTGTGTGAGTGAGTATTAATGATGTTTTTAAATAAAAAACTTCCTATATTTTGATCTAAACTTACCCAAGTTAAATAAACCTAACTTAAATATATGAGTGAAGAGGTATTGTTTTGGTTGGTAAGATTTGAATGGGCTTAATGGTGGTATTGGGTCATGTTTAGTTAAAGGGAGGGGATTATTTGTATTTTCTGGGATCTGTTTTTGGTTTCATTGGATCAAAGCTTGATTTTTTTATTTGTAATGCATGTTTAGCCCATGTAACATTACCATAGGGTCTACTAAATTTTGCAGATTTTGAACATGTGTATTAGCCTTCACCAAAAAAAAAAAAAAGAACATGTGTATTAGCCAAAACTAAGAACATGTGTATTGGAATGGTGGGGTTCAGTTCAGCTTGAATTTTGTTTTCTTAAAAAGAAAAATAGTTAGACACACATGTATAAGTTGAGAAGTTCCCTATTAATTTTTGC
Organism: Clitoria ternatea; assembly: GCA_037962975.1. NCBI lineage: Eukaryota > Viridiplantae > Streptophyta > Magnoliopsida > Fabales > Fabaceae > Clitoria > Clitoria ternatea. Next base: position 10,767,474 of record CM075675.1, read on the forward strand.
TTTGTTTATATGACTCTACATGGGCTATACACCAGAGGGACAATGCTTCTTGTGAAGATAGGGTATAATGGTTATCGAAAATTGTTATTGTTAGTTTTTATTTTCATCAATATAATTTAATAGAAAATATTTTCACTCGATTCTCTTCGAATTATATCAATGTAAACATAAATAATTTTCGTCTAATTTTTATTCAATTCATTTTACTTTCACTCAATTATTTTCTTTTCCATTTCATTATATGATTTAAAAAAACCTAAATATGAGGGTAGATATAAGGAAAGAACCCAAAAAGTAAAGCACTATTTTACATTTATGTTATACCTATTTATAATTTTGGGTACAACTTTCCTTAATTTACTTTAAAGTTTTGAACAACGTTCCAACCCTGGCCCAAAGCTGTGGACAAATGGTACTAATAGTTCCGTTTGATTTTACCTACAAAAATTAATAACAGAACCTAACTTAAATAGGATCCACCTGCATAATTAAATGATCTAGATTGAAAAAACAAATCTAATCATAATCTTTGGTTTAAGAACTTGTTCTAAGGTAGAGAAAAAACAAACATATGTAGTGATTGCATTTCATTTGGTTAGAAGGGAAAAGGAAAAGAATTATCCAAAACTTTAGAAGGGATTAAAAATCTCTCATTTAGTTTTTGTCTTCCTCTCAATATTAGTGAGATTTACATTTTAGAATACTATTGACCAAAATTATTCCTTTTCTCTTTTTTTAATCCGTGTAGAGATTTTTCCACAAAAATTATCTCTTTATTTATAGGCGTGTTACTATTATTTTCAATATTTTGTTTAAGTTATTGATTTATGTTTAGTAGTTGAATTATGGTTGAACTGTGGTTAAACCAATATTAACAAAAATAATGCATTTTTAATAAAAATATATTATATTTAAAATAATGTTAATAAAATTAATTTTTTATGACAAAATTTATATCTTACATGAAATAATATTAATAAAAAATATAATATAATTACTTCATAATACTAAAAACTAACATTAATATATTATTTATAAGTTTTTAACATTTAAAACTATACACAAAAGGTTAAAATATTATCCAAATACCAGAAAAACCCTAAAATGTTCTACCCAAAGACAATAAAAAAAAGCCAAAAAAACACTTTTTTTTCTTAACCGCTCAAAATCAATCATTCATTGATATGACTAATTCAATCACATACTAGATTCATTGGTTTAAACGAACTGATTTGATAATCAATTTACTAATTTTTCAGTTAAACTAACTAGTAGTCTAATTTTTACTATTCTTTTCTCACTAACTAAAAAAGGGACACTCTTCTCAGCCTCTTTCCTTCCAGTCAAACTAAATTAGGAACCCTTCAGCTCTACATTAAGATCTCCCTTTTCTTCTTTTCCTTCAAAACCAAATACTGCAGGATTGTGGTGTCAACATAGCTTCCATTTAGCGTTGGCACACTTCAAGAAGCCCACAAATATAAGATAGAAGAAAAGTTCTGTCGTCATAATGGTATAAAATTATGCATAAATAAATTGTAATTACAGATTCAGGCTGTAACGTCCTAGATTAGTTTTACATTTATTTTTATTCAAACTATTACATTTTACAATAAATTTTTCCTTTTCTTGAAAATTAATTGATATTTAGAGAAAAACAATTTTAATTAAACACAGCGGATGAGAGAAAGGGAAATCAGGGCGTCTCGCTTGAGCGAGGCCCTTACTCGTCTAAGCGAGATTCCGGACTCTCACTTAGACGAGGTGCTATTCGCTGAACGAACACCTTTCTCACATCGGATTAAACAGACATGCAACCGGTCTCACAAACTTCACTCTCACAACGGTCCAGTGAACCCAAGAATTTACCATAAAAACATATGTACATAACAGTAATATATTTCTGAAATATAATTTTCATTCAATCCGGTCTCAACTAAGCACAACGGATAATTACACTATTTAGTTTTTATACACAAATAAGACTCTATAAAGAGTCAATCAACTTCATCCGGACCCTGGCACCGTTTTCCCCCCTTGGCGTAGCTCCACGGCTTCTTCCCCCTCCCTGTCTCTGGTTACTAAAAAAATGTGCAAGGGTGAGTGTTTGGCATAATAATTAATCTAGAACGGATCTTAACAAATACGCATGCATATCTATACATACACATCCATCAATACTTCTAATAATCAAACCGATACATAGAGTATTTCAGGCAATAACTGTATTAAACCAAACACACAGTTCCATCTATTTCCTCACATTCATCGCATTCATTATATGCATCACATTCCTTACATACATCGCATTACATACATCACATTACATACATCATGATCACAACTGACTCTCATACAATCTGACTCCTAGTATCCGGATACTAAAGGATTGGCCTTCTGCTGGGGGTCCTACTTGACACCCCGTGAACCCTGCTTGGTTCACTGAGTCCTGCTTGACTCTCCACCTCGACCACTGGGTCCTACTTGACCACTGGGTAGCTCAACTGGGCACGAAAACCACGGGAGCCGGAAATGAGGGGCTATCATATACCGTCGGCCATCCCATACCATATAATCATTCAACAATTTACCTTTCATAATGATATCAATTTTCTCATCCCTCGGGTAGCCTGCTTGCTAACCCGGAGCCATATAACACTGATCATTTCACATTAGATATCAATTTTCTCATCCATCGGGTAGCCTACTTGCTAACCCAGAGTCGCATAACACTGATTACGTCAATATTAAATATTCCAAGATCATGCATGATAATTCAACCACAAACACAATTCTCAACTCATCAATGTACACTATCACACATGCACAAGTATAAACACACAATTACGTTTAACAACATTTTCCTTTAGTCTATTTACGTTACTTCAAAGATCGGAATAAGAAGTACGTCCTATTCTAATTAATTATAACCCGAACACCCCCTTACTCTGGTTCCACGCTTTGATGATCTGCTCTCTGTGTCGATTTCTTTCTCTGAGCACCGGTTCTGCAACCTCAACTCCTCCACTCAGTCTTCCGTTACTTAGTCTACTACCTACGGATCATGCAGTACAGCTTTATCACCTCAACGTCCTTAGTTTATGGTCAACATTTGGCTCACACTCACAGAGGAGTGGAGAACAGCCACGAATATAGCCATGCATGGCCCTTAACAGCTAAAGAATGAAAGAAATAAGGGAATCATAATCGGGTTGGATCAGTAGACTCACCTGGAAGTCTCGATCACAGGAATGAAGTTAATTTGTAGTTCAAACACAAATGGAGTCTCACTCCAGTACATGCAGCTCAGCGTTAAGAGAGAAGAAGCAAACGGAAGAGAAGGAACAAACTGATAGTAGAGGCAACTTGTGTAAAATGAAGAAGAAGGAAGGGAATCTTCATATATATATGGCTCATGGGTAAGATCGTCTTTTCCTTGATTTTATTTGTATTCTAACTATTTTAAACTATTGCTTAGTCATCAAATCAATTACACGTGTTTATCCCTTCAACGCCCACGTAGTCATAGTCCTTTAATAATTCGCTAGAGTATAGGTCCGATATGAATATCGACCCCGCCGTCCTAACTTAAGGTCCATACCTCGGAAATCCGAGTTACAACTGGAGAGATCGGATATATCATCCGCTCTCGACTATTTGTCACACGTCCGTTGCTTCAGTTAGTGTGAAGTTAATCCGGGCTGTGACCCCGTGTGAGGCGCTCTCCCCACAATGGTAGAACCAGACCGCCTAGCTCTGTCCGCTCTTCCTTACTCATCCGATCTTCAGCTCCGCCTGTCCGCGCTTCTGAGACCGATCTCGACACCGGCTCAGACAGAATAAACACTACATAGAATTTCTAAACATTCACTAATATTTCCCATTTTATAATTTTCATTAAAACATCAGGGATGTTACACTCACCCCCCCTAAAAGGAGATTTCGTCCCCGAAATCAGTGCTCCGGTTGAAAAAGGGTGAGGGTACATCCGCCTCATATCGGATTCTAACTCCCAAGTGTAGTTCATCCATTTAAATTCTGCCATTTCACCTTCACCAGCGGTACTTCCTTGTTCCTTAAACGTTTGAGTTGGTGCTCTTCAATACCAATTGGTACAGCCTCCACCGTCAAGTTCTCCTTCACTTTAATGGAGTCACTTGGTACAATCATGGTATCACACGGAATGTAGGCTCGAAATTGTGATACGTGAAACACGTTGTGGATGTTAGTCAATGATTGGGGAAGATCCATCCGATATGCAACTTCATCAATCCGCTCTAGTATTTGATATGGTCCAATATACTTCGGATTAAGCTTTTGACTTTTCAAAATTTGACCTACACCCTTGGTTGGTGAAATTCTTAGGAACACCCAATCACCCACTTGGAATTCAAGGGGTCTATGCCGTTTGTCATAATAACTCTTTTGTCGGTCTTGAGCAATTTTTTATCTTCTCTCAGATTAAAGTGATTTGTTCGTTCATCTCTTGAATCACCTCAGGCCCCAGGTGAAGGGCATCGCCGTCCTCATTCCAACATAATGGAGTACGACACTTTCGACCATAAAGAGCTTCGTATGGAGCCATCCCAATGCTGCTATGGTAACTGTTATTATATGCAAATTCCACCAAGGGCAAGTATTTCTCCCATGATCCGCCCTGTTCCAGTACACATGCTCTTAACATATCTTCAAGAGTCTGTATAGTCCGTTCTGATTGACCATCGGTTTGGGGATGGTAAGCCGAACTCAATTTAAGCTCAGTACCCAATTGTTGTTGCAAACTCCCCCAAAACCTGGAAGTAAATCGGGGATCCCGATCGGAGATAATACTTGAGGGCACACCATCAGCAATGTACAACTTAGCTAACCGATCTAACGACCACTTCATATTTATTGCCAGAAAATGCGCACATTTAGTTAGTCGATCAACAATTACCCAAATCGCGTTGTATCCGGTTTGAGTACGGGGTAGTCCGAACACGAAGTCCATGGTGATACCTTCCCACTTCCAGATTGGAATTTCAGGAGGTTGAAGCAAACCCGGAGGTCGTTGGTGCTCAACCTTGCACTTCTGACATATAACGCAGGATTTCACATACTCGATTATTGCCTTCTTCATGTTTGGCCACCAGAATCCCTTCTTTAAGTCATGATACATTTTTGTCACTCCTGGATGTATACTCAGAGAGCTCTTATGTGCTTCTGTTAACACCGCCTGCCTGAAGCCTCCATGTGCAGGCACCACAACTCGATTCCTGAATCTCCATACACCATCCTCACCTCGAGTTATCTCTTCATTTTTACCTCGGGTCTGAGTGTCGATCAACTTCAGTAACTCTTCATCGTCCTTCTGCGCCGCCATCATAGACTCCAGAAATTCATTGGAGATTTTTAACATTCCAATCGTCATTCGATTTGGGCGCACTCATGACCACTCCAATAGTCAAATCTCTAAAGCTTTCTAGCAGTTCTTGTTCTTTGCCCAATAAGTAAGCCACGTGTAATACCTTCCTGCTTAGTGCATCCGCTACAACATTTGCTTTGCCCGGGTGATACTTTAAATCGAAGTCGTAATCCTTCAGATACTCCATCCATCTCCTTTGTCTCATATTTAGCTCCTTTTGATCAAATAAATACTTTAAACTCTTGTGGTCACTAAATACTACAAAGCGAGCTTCATACAGGTAATGGCGCCAAATCTTCAGTGCGTACACTACTGCTGTGAGTTCCAGGTCATAGGTCGGTAATTCTCCTCATGTGGCCTCAATTGCCTTGAAGCATAGGCAATTGCTCGATCCGATTGCATCAACACATACCCCAATCCAAATTTGGATGCATCACAATATACTACAAACTCCTTCATCATATTAAGTAGTGTAAGTACCAGTGCAGAAGTCAAGCATTGCTTCACAGTTTGGAAACCTAATTCGCATTTTCTCGGCCACACAACCGGACTCTCCTTTGGTTTATCTTATTTCCTTAATTCCTATCGATACTTCATCAATTCCTCATTAAGTGTACCTTAGGAGGGACTCGAGCTATCCAATTTCCTTTTAAGGTCCTCTTTTCTTTAAAAGAAATCTAGCAATAATTCACAATAACTACCATGCCACAATATTTACTTTTCTATACTCATTATTCGTCAGTTACCAAACCTCATCTCTATTTGTTCCTCATTTCTAATCATTTACTAATTTCAGAAATACGAACCATACCTTTCTCTTTTCTAAATCTGATCACTCAAGATTGGCTACAACATATTTGTCTCCTCGACTCCACACGACCTCAACTACCAGTGCAACTACCTGAGGTGATCAGTCTCAGGAGTTAGACACTCTGTAGTTAAGTCATGTGAAAGTCGGGTATACAATTCAACTATTTACATCATAATTCATTTCCCTATGTCTATTGGCACCTCTATATTGAATTAGTGTTAAAAGGAGCCCACGGTGGCCAGCCGCTATGATTCCCATGTAACACTAATATCAATGTAAAGCCCAAACGACTAGGTAAAACTTCTCTTCATTCTTATTATCTATCTGCTTAATTACCTTTTAATCACATCCTTTTAGTGTCATCCAATCTCTACTTCTCTTATCATGTATGTAACAGTCCGGTGTACATATATTTCACTTGACCATCATTCATATGATACATCCTCCTAGTCCTTTCCTGAGTAAAATATCGCCTCACCAATTATATCACTGAAAATTATTACTAGCCACTCCTCTTCTACTACTTTCAACTTGTACAGGTATTCTTACACCGTCATTCATCAATTACTCATAATTTCTCTTAATATCCATTAATCAATCGTCTAACAATAGGAATATGACATACCTATAGCACTTAATTAAATCTGCTTCATAAAAACAGTATAGGAGGTTCACCCCCCCCCTAAAAGGTTAACCTTACGACAACGTTGCTAATTCTCATTACATCATCATTCATCCATTCAATCCTCTATCCTCCAACATCATAAAATTAACATTCTTTAATCACAAGTACCATTGCACCTAATCTCTTAAACTACGTCCAACTATCATCTCTTGATTTATTCATAAACTCCTTCTATTTACTCATATCATCAATGGTTCTCTAACTTTAAACTCAATACTAGACAGTTTATTACTACAATTCATTCCTTCATTCTGAGGATTTTCGTATTGTCCATCAAGTAGATTCAACACTAAAAATGAGCAACTAACATTTATCATCGTTCATACAAGGTAGAAGGATATAGGGAATTCACCCTTCCTAAGAATAATCGTATTAGAGAATTCATCAACTTATTTTATTCTATGCATTGTCAAACTTCAGTATTCAAACAAACTTATAGCTACCAACACACTTACTATTCTCATTTCACTACGAGATTTAACCTTTATGAGCTATACCCATTTGTAGATGTTCACTTCAATACGCACATATACACACATACATATATATATGCTTACTTTAAATATCATTTCCAATTCAATCTTTCATTCATGTGCTTCATCTCTTAGTTGGTAAGTAGCAGATAGAACCTTTTGCTCTTCAGAGCACTCAAAATATTCAAAAGCCTGTTCAATATCCCTAATCCAGATATATGCCCAGTCATAGTCATGTCCCCCTTGTAAGTCGGAGGATTCCTTTTCAGGAATTTATCCAGAGTGGGACCGGATTCGGTCCTACTCATTAGCTGAGTAAATCTAGAGAAGAAATCATCTCTTCCCCCAGAACTGGTCTCTCCGGCCATTGTAATTCTACAATGAGCAAACACATCACCATCAATAACCAAGATCAGTCAGGGGATTATAGATTTACCTTATATTCATAGGATACTACGCCAGTGGAGTGCCAAGGGAACGGTGCCAGACTACACGTATTCTCACCATAACAAAACACAATCAACTTTCTTAAGATTATCACAATAACTAGATCGGCCCACACTGGCTCTAGAAAGAACTGCTCTGATACCAAGTGTAACGTCCTAGATTAGTTTTACATTTATTTTTATTCAAACTATTACATTTTACAATAAATTTTTCCTTTTCTTGAAAATTAATTGATATTTAGAGAAAAACAATTTTAATTAAACACAGCGGATGAGAGAAAGGGAAATCAGGGCGTCTCGCTTGAGCGAGGCCCTTACTCGTCTAAGCGAGATTCCGGACTCTCACTTAGACGAGGTGCTATTCGCTGAATGAACACATTTCTCACATCGGATTAAACAGACATGCAACCGGTCTCACAAACTTCACTCTCACAACGGTCCAGTGAACCCAAGAATTTACCATAAAAACATATGTACATAACAGTAATATATTTCTGAAATATAATTTTCATTCAATCCGGTCTCAACTAAGCACAACGGATAATTACACTATTTAGTTTTTATACACAAATAAGACTCTATAAAGAGTCAATCAACTTCATCCGGACCCTGGCACCGTTTTCCCCCCTTGGCGCAGCTCCACGGCTTCTTCCCCCTCCCTGTCTCTGGTTACTAAAAAAATGTGCAAGGGTGAGTGTTTGGCATAATAATTAATCTAGAACGGATCTTAACAAATACGCATGCATATCTATACATACACATCCATCAATACTTCTAATAATCAAACCGATACATAGAGTATTTCAGGCAATAACTGTATTAAACCAAACACACAGTTCCATCTATTTCCTCACATTTATCGCATTCATTATATGCATCACATTCCTTACATACATCGCATTACATACATCACATTACATACATCATGATCACAACTGACTCTCATACAATCTGACTCCTAGTATCCGGATACTAAAGGATTGGCCTTCAGCTGGGGGTCCTACTTGACACCCCGTGAACCCTGCTTGGTTCACTGAGTCCTGCTTGACTCTCCACCTCGACCACTGGGTCCTACTTGACCACTGGGTAGCTCAACTGGGCACGAAAACCACGGGAGCCGGAAATGAGGGGCTATCATATACCGTCGGCCATCCCATACCACATAATCATTCAACAATTTACCTTTCATAATGATATCAATTTTCTCATCCCTCGGGTAGCCTGCTTGCTAACCCGGAGCCACATAACACTGATCATTTCACATTAGATATCAATTTTCTCATCCATCGGGTAGCCTACTTGCTAACCCAGAGTCGCATAACACTGATTACGTCAATATTAAATATTCCAAGATCATGCATGATAATTCAACCACAAACACAATTCTCAACTCATCAATGTACACTATCACACATGCACAAGTATAAACACACAATTACGTTTAACAATATTTTCCTTTAGTCTATTTACGTTACTTCAAAGATCGGAATAAGAAGTACGTCCTATTCTAATTAATTATAACCCGAACACCCCCCTTACTCTGGTTCCACGCTTTGATGATCTGCTCTCTGTGTCGATTTCTTTCTCTGAGCACCGGTTCTACAACCTCAACTCCTCCACTCAGTCTTCCGTTACTTAGTCTACTACCTACGGATCATGTAGTACAGCTTTATCACCTCAACGTCCTTAGTTTATGGTCAACATTTGGCTCACACTCACAGAGGAGTGGAGAACAGCCACGAATATAGCCATGCATGGCCCTTAACAGCTAAAGAATGAAAGAAATAAGGGAATCACAATCGGGTTGGATCAGTAGACTCACCTGGAAGTCTCGATCACAGGAATGAGGTTAATTTGTAGTTCAAACACAAATGGAGTCTCACTCCAGTACATGCAGCTCAGCGTTAAGAGAGAAGAAGCAAATGAAAGAGAAGGAACAAACTGATAGTAGAGGCAACTTGTGTAAAATGAAGAAGAAGGAAGGGAATCTTCATATATATATGGCTCATGGGTAAGATCGTCTTTTCCTTGATTTTATTTGTATTCTAACTATTTTAAACTATTGCTTAGTCATCAAATCAATTACACGTGTTTATCCCTTCAACGCCCACGTAGTCATAGTCCTTTAATAATTCGCTAGAGTATAGGTCCGATATGAATATCGACCCCGCCGTCCTAACTTAAGGTCCATACCTCGGAAATCCGAGTTACAACTGGAGAGATCGGATATATCATCCGCTCTCGACTATTTGTCACACGTCCGTTGCTTCAGTTAGTGTGAAGTTAATCCGGGCTGTGACCCCGTGTGAGGCGCTCTCCCCACAACAGTAGAACCAGACCGCCTAGCTCTGTCCGCTCTTCCTTACTCATCCGATCTTCAGCTCCGCCTGTCCGCGCTTCTGAGACCGATCTCGACACCGGTTCAGACAGAATAAACACTACATAGAATTTCTAAACATTCACTAATATTTCCCATTTCATAATTTTCATTAAAACATCAGGGATGTTACACAGGCTCATCAATCATGTTCAACCCTACACCTAATAGTAAGTCAACATCGCAATTTGCATTTATTTAAAAAACATGTTGCATCATTTGAATATTATTTAATTGTGTAGATTTGAAAAATAAAAAATCAATGAAAAGAAATAGGAATTATTATTTAATTTCAACAAATTTGTAATATGAATACGGTGAGGTGAAATATACTTAAATATTTAAAACAAGCATTCAATTTACTTAATTTAACTAACATATTACACTAAAGAGATATGACTCGGTTGGTAATATAAGTTGAGATTAAGAGAAAAGTTTCAGATTTAATTTCCACTAATCATTCTCTGCAAAAAGGATAAAGAACTTTAATTAGAACTACATATGAGTTCTCTTAACTTTAGTTGTATAAAGAATAGTTATAATACCAAGAAGAAGAATTATTGATTCTTTTATTAGGATTAGATCACTCAAAATTATTTAAGTATTTCAAACAGGTATTAGCAAAGGAATGAAATGGTACCAATGGATTATAATTTAATTGGTAATACAGAGATTGTGGAAGAGTCCCAGGTTTGATCTTCACTAAACATATTTACCATCGAGAGAAATGGAAAGTTTTAACTATGACTAAGTCTGAAATATGATGGCCTTTGAAAAAGAATACCGTTGCTTTAAAAAAAGGAAGAAGGAATGAAATGGTACTTCCTAGGCAAAGGTTTAAAAGAAGATGCAAACACTTGTTTTGGGTAAAAGCATACTGCACATGATCCTGCAAGTTTTTAACTACCACTAGAGGTTTATCAGTGCCAGTGAATACACGAAGCTATTCACAATCTTTTGCCTTTTTAGACAAGGGCAAGATAAAAGTTTTGATGCTGCAGGTAGTTGAATGAAGCAGGCACCCACCTATCATTGAAAGGTTGGACTTGAAAGCGAAACATTTTGTCCAATGGGGAAATTATCAGTGGACTTAGAGGGACAAGAAGACAAGAAGAAACAACTCAGACAAACCCAACATAGTGCATAGCACTAGAAGGGTCCCCGCATGACAAACATAACACCCCTGCCATCTGATAACATCACTTTTTTCTTCTTTTTTTTCTTTTTCATTTTCTTATTTTCTTTTGGTTGGAATGAGGAATCAAATTGAACCAACCAGCAAATGTCAAATGATGACCCAGAACAATTTCGTTGCAGCCTTTCAGCTGCACATTCATACAACAGGCCCATGCATCATCAGTTTGTGGCAGATGGGTTTCAAATTGTGCTAGCTAAATTGTAGCTCCCCCATTGCTGCATTAATTAAAGGGCACAAATACAGGTAAACATGTAGAAACAATGCTCTGTATAGGGAACCCACCTATAACCCCACCAATGCAACAACTGTAGGCATGATACTAGAGACCCCATCAAATGTGCAGGTTCTCTAGAAATCCAAGTGCCCCCCCACAAAATGAAAAATAAAATAAAGATAATATTTTTCATTATTGCACATGAAATAATACAGTAATCCATGATACAAAGACGACATACATGTACTTTGCTATTTCTGTATATTTGAAACGATGAAATACCAGAAGTAATGTTCCACAGAATTATATTACCCACTCTATCGGTCCCTACCTACCAACTATGATCCCCCTGCATTCTACCTTGGGTCCTAAAGGACTATAACAACTGTTGTTTCATCTGAGTCTTACTCAACCATACATTTACTACAATTTCCTCGAAGGCATGATAAACTGAATTAAAAAACAATGTCTTCAAATATACATTTAGTATGCTAAAGGTTCTCCAGAGAAATTTTAAAATCCTTTAGCCTTATACCATACAGGTTAAGTCATGTTGCAATAAACTAAATCCTCAGTTCATTTCTGATTGTAACATTGGGAAGAAAGCCCAACTGTTGGCTGATCTACCTTCCCTCCCAGCAACCTTCTTGTTAGTCCACCACTCAGGGCCATTCGCAGCAGTATCAGAAACATCACCTTTTCTGTTGTCAAAATTGAATTCTTTAGAAGAATTTACAGAATGTTGCTTATGATAGCATTGCTCTCCTTCTCCAAGAGAATTGTCAGGCTTATCATTTGTTTTTCCTGAACACACATTACAGCAAGCATTGGTGTCCTTTTGTGTCCTTTCTCTGTCAACAGGGTCTCTGGCTAATATACCCTGTGAAGACCCTGACATGTTTCGAAGCAATAACCCCGTTTTATTGGCAAGACATCGAGCAACGTCTTCCCCAGTTAATTCAAAGGACACTCTGTGATCGACTACTGTTGCATTACTTTGATGTCCAACGTCTGAGTTTGCAAGAGATGCTTGCTCAGAAGTCTGGTTTTGCACATGGACGTTCTTTTGATTGGTTGGTTCGGTACCATCAGGTGTTAAAGAGCCAGAACCTAACCTGGAATCCTGCCCCAGACCATCAGGTGTCACACACCCAGAACCTAGTCGAGAGGCAAGCCCAACACCATCAGGAGTTAAAGATCCCGAACCTAGTCTTGAACCTTGCCCTGCACCATCTGGTGTCAAGGATCCAGATCCCAGCCTTGAACTCCATCTTCGAGTGGAGAAGTGTTCAAAACCTAAGATCTTTGGAGTTTCACCTTTACGGAATTCAAGAGTAGGTGGTCTATCAGGGAATGGGGTAGAGGTGCCAGAAGTTGAAATGGCCGATCCAGGTGATATGAGTTGGCCACCGGGGCTTCCAGGATATTGTGGATAAGGCTGAAATTCATAATTATATAATGCAAACTTCTGTGTTCCATTATTTTTCCGAGCCCGGTCCAGTGAAGATGCCAACAATTGAGCAAATGGAACCTCGGGGGATGAAGGTGTTGTTTGCTGCACAGATTCTGGTGGGGGAGTAAAAGGAGCAGTGGATGGTTCAGTTGTGAAGTTGGAAAATACAGGCGGAGAAACTAACTGGGTTTCATATGCATATGGGCCAATGGTAAAAATAGATGCAGGACCACCAGAAGAGTAAGCATTGACAGCGAGAGAAGTCAGTGAAAGTAATCCAGCCGGTGATTGAGTAGCAGATGGAGGATCAGATTGGAGAAAAGATGCAGGAGAAGATGGAGGAGCAATGAAGGGTATTACAATGGCAGTTGAAGGATTGGGAGCAGCAGTAGCAGCTGGACCTGTTGGTGCAACTGGTTCAGGAACAAGAACAGCATGGCCAATTCGCTTGCTGCTTTTGCTGCTTTTAGGAGATCCAAAACACCAATACTGGCTCCAGCAGCCTCCCCAACGTTTTTTCTGCAGTAAGTGAAGAAACAAGTATATGTCAAAATTTGGAACAGAATGAAAACATGGCTTACAGTCATTGGCAATATTCAATGTATTTAAAGACTTAAAGTTATACCAAAATAGTGCAACATTACTCTAGAGCATCAAATTAGTTTGATCAATGACTATTATCACTTTGGTGAGCAACAGATTTTCTAATGCTCAAGTTAAGGTATACAAGGCCAATATTTAAGGACAAAAGAATGGCCCGGCATAAAGAAAAAGTTATTACACAGATATCCATTACAATTTTAGTTTCTATAGAACTAAGCACATTTGATTTACTGACAGCTGATCAGCATGCACACACACATTGACTTTAACCTTCTGCAATTTCCAATAGTAACTAATGACGGCAGGGTGCTACAAAAGCATAGATAACAGCCTACCCATTGCAAAGGGAAAAAAAGTATGTCTCTGTTATAGCTAATTACATCCAATATATGGAAATTATATGTTGGCGTTTATGCTAGCAATCAAATAAAAAGAATTAGCAACAAGCACTTGAAGTTTAAATGCGTGTGTCACTTCAACATGGAAGAATCCTATTAATAGTCATTCCTTTAGCAGTGCAAAGGAAATGAATAGCACCAAGAAAAGTATGACTTCATTCATTTAGCAGAAGGGGGATAAACACCAATATCAATCAATTGAATTGACAATGCAATCATTGCTGCCACAATCTATTTTCAAACTCATCTCATTCCAACGACAAAAAGGATAACTAAATTCTCTTGTCATAAGGAAGTGTTGCAGCGCTAATTTAATGCATTCAACAAATTCTATCTCAGTCACTTATTAAATGATATCTTCTTGAAACGTAAGATTCAGAGACTCGCCAAAATCACCAAGACACTAATGAAAACTTAGGAGACCTTATTAAAAGCATATCAAAGGTATGCAACATGAAAAAGTTACAGTTTGTCGGATTCAAAGCTGTATATATGAATAAGTAGGCCTCCGGTGATCATATATTCAGCAGTTCTAACACCAAAAAGTTGCAGTTTGTAGGATTCAAAGCTGTATACATTGATAAGTAAGCCTCCAGTGATTATATATATTCACCAACTTCACTTCACATTAGAAGTAGAATTGGAGCTACATAAAGCCATAACTCAGAATAGAGAACACAATGCTCTCAATTCAATCCAAAATTGTCACATAAGCAAGGAAAGAAGGTTCAAAGAATCATCATCACAGGTCATAACAAGTTGTTAACTAAAAACTTTCTCCCAGAGGTTTATTTCTACTTAATAATGCACTATTCATGACTTGAATTGCAGCACCAAAGACTGCAGATTAACTAAACACTAACGCTATGAACAAATGATATAATTCAAATCCCTGACAGATAGCTGAATAAATCAAGAAACACATCAGGCAGAAAAAGGTGAAACAAAAAATAAAAAATAAAAAATGAAAAATAAAACCTGCTTGCAATTTCTTCACCTGCAATCCTTTTCTTTGATTAATTATGCCACAACAAAAAATTTAGGAAAGAAAACGAGGAAAAGGGAGACACCCGAAGATCCACGCTCCAAACTCCAAAGCCCCCTTCTTTTATCACTTTTTAAAAGCTATAACGAAACAGTTTGAGATGTTAAAAAAATCAAAAAAGAAGAGAGAAAAAGTTATTCAAAAAATTTCAACACTTTCAACGCCACCACCAGAGTCAAATAGAGACTAGACCAGACCTTAACAATGAAAATTAAAACTAAAAACAACAATAAAAAAAAAAGTAAACAGTTAAAAAAATTAAAAAAAAAAACAGAACATGGAACACAACACGAAACACAAGATCCCATTCTTTGCCCCTCTTTCGCACGTTGTTTTCTCGATAACCAAACAACATCGAATTTCGTAAATCGAAAAAAAAAAGCGAGGGACAGCACAGGCACACGCACAAACGAATATTTCTAGAGAGAGAAACGAACCGGCTCGGAGGTGGGTTGGACTCTGGCATCGGCGGTGACGATGGCGGTGGCGGCGGCGTTCACGGTCTCGACGCTGTTGTTGATGCTTCCCATGCCGGAGATTCGGAGGGACAACGGGGAGCTTTTTCCGGTCACCGGAGATCGGGAATCGACGGGTGAGAGAGGATTCTCCGGCGAGATGCAATCATGGATTTGGAAAACGGAAAATT
The DNA here is from genome assembly GCA_037962975.1 of Clitoria ternatea. Lineage (NCBI taxonomy): Eukaryota > Viridiplantae > Streptophyta > Magnoliopsida > Fabales > Fabaceae > Clitoria > Clitoria ternatea. The sequence continues at coordinate 10,783,227 of CM075675.1, forward strand.
AAAAAAAAAAAGGGAAACAAAGACAGCAGAAAAAAAAAGAGAGAATAACTGAAAGGATGAGAAAGAGAAAGAGAGAGAAAAGAGAGAAATGGGAATGAGGGAGTAGAGAAATGGAAAGTGTGTGTTTGTGTATGATTGATCACTCGACTCGACTCGACTCAACATGGAATAGACAAAGAAGAGAGTATTATTAAATTATTATTTGTTATGAAATAAACTAGAAATTATGAAGGAAGAAGAATTATGGAGGAAGAGAAATTTGAAGAGAGAAATGAGAGAATAGAAATGAAGTAGTGTTGTGTTAATGAGTGAAGGGGGTATTTATAGGAGGTGAGAGGGGGACATTTATAAATATCAAAACTTTAGGGGGGACATCCATAATTATTCATAATACTCCCCCTTGGATGTCCGTATTTAGAATGTGCCTCGTTAAAACCTTACTAGGAAAAACCCAGTGGGACAAAAACCTAGTGAAGGAAAAAGAGTACAACATTCTTTACAAAGTATATCCGTAAAAATAATTAAATTACAAATATTTAATTCTCCCCCTCATCAGAACACTTATGTAAGCGTCGAAGACCAATCTTCTGTACTAGTTGCTCGAAGACTTTGGTTGGTAATGACTTTGTAAAGATATCTGCTAGATTCTCGCATGATCGGACTTGCTGAACATTTATTTCACCATTCTTTATAAGATCATGAGTAAAGAAAAATTTTGGTGAAATATGTTTTGTCCTATCTCCTTTAATATAGCCCTCCTTTAACTGAGAAATACAAGCTGCATTATCTTCACATAAAATTGTTGGTGGTAGTTTTCCAGCATGCAAGCCACAAGTTCCTTGAATATGTTGAATCATAGATCTTAACCAAACACATTCTCGACTTGCTTCATGTAATGCTAAGATTTCAGCATGATTAGATGATGTTGCTGTGATTGTTTGTTTTATGGATCTCCATGAAATTGCTGTACCACCACATGTAAACAAATAACCTGTTTGTGATCGACCATTATGAGGATCAGACAAATACCCCGCATCTGCATAACCAATTAGGTTTGCCTTAGATACATATGGAAAAAATAAACCCATGTCCATTGTACCTCTAAGGTAGCAGAATATGTGTTTAATCCCATTCCAATGCCTTTTTGTGGGTAAAGAACTATGTCTTGCTAACAAATTAACAGCAAATGATATATCAGGTCGTGTATGACTAGCAAGATACATTAGTGCACCAATTGCACTAAGATATGGTACTTCAGGACCAAGTAGTTCTTCATTTTTGTCTTGAGGTCGAAATGGATCTTTGCTCACTTCTAGTGACCTTACAACCATTGGACTGCTCAATGGGTGTGATTTGTCCATATAAAACCGCTTTAACACCTTTTCTGTATAAGTCTTTTGGTGCATCAGAATTCCTTCCTTTAAATATTCTAATTGTAATCCGAGACAAAACTTTGTTTTTCCCAAGTCTTTCATCTCGAATTCATTTTTTAAGCAATTTACAGCCTTTGAGAGCTCTTCGGGAGTTCCGATGATGTTTAAATCATCTACATAAATAGCAATTATGACGAACTCTTTTCCGAGTTTTTTCATAAAAACACATGGACAAATTGGGTCATTTTTGTACCCTTCTTTCAACAAATATTCACTGAGACAATTGTACCACATTCGTCCAGATTGCTTTAATCCATAAAGAGATTTATTCAATTTGATTGAATAATTTTCTCGTGGATTTGTTTTATATGCTTCAGGCAAATGAAATCCTTCAGGGAGTTTCATATATATGTCATTTTCAAGTGAGCCATATAAATATGCTGCAACAACATCCATAAGGCGTAAGTCAAGCCTTTCACGGATTGCCAAACTTATCAAGTATCGAAAAGTAGTGGCATCCATCACTGGTGAATATGTTTCTTCGAAATCAATTCCAGGTCTTTGTGAGAATCCTTGTGCAACAAGTCTTGCTTTGTATCGCACAATTTCACTATTTTCATTTCTTTTTCTCGTAAAGACCCATTTGTACCCAACTGGTTTTACACCTTTGGGTGTTTGGACTACAGGCCCAAAAACTTTACGTTTTGCAAGTGAGTTTAACTCTTCTTGCATTGCATCTTTCCACTTTGGCCAATCATTTCTTTGTGCACATTCTTTAACTGATTTTGGCTCATAATCTTTATCATCATTTATGATATCAAGAGCTACTTTGAATGCAAAAATTTCATCAACATCGACTTCAGGTCGATTCCATTGTATACCATCCATGACATAATGTATCGAGATCTCTTTATTTGTATCAATTTCAGGTACCTTAGTTTCTTCTGGATTTGAAACTTTGATTATGTCAGGAGACTCTACTGGAGTCTTTATATCCTCGATTCGACCATCATCTTTATTTACTTTTCTTTTCCGAGGATTTTTATCTTTAGAACCAACAGGTCTGCCACGTTTTATTTTGGCTTCAGACTCATTTGCAACTTTATATTGTCCTTCGGGGATATCAATCTTTATTGGAGTATTAACAGCTGGTATATGTGACTTAGTTACTCTTTTTGGATCAGCAAATGCATTAGGCAATTGGTTTGCTAAATTTTGCAAACTAATTATTTTCTGAACTTCTAGTTCAGATTGTTTTGTTCGAGGATCAAGATGTGATAAAGACCTCTCATTCCAGCTAATCCTTTTATCCAACTGTTTATGTTCTCCCCCTAATGATGGGAAAATAGATTCATCAAAATGACAATCAGCAAAACGAGCTGTAAATAAATCACCTGTTAAAGGTTCAAGATATTTTATTATGGATGGACTTTCATATCCAACATATATTCCCAACCTTCTTTGAGGTCCCATCTTAGTGCGTTGCGGAGGAGAGATAGGAACATATACCGCACTTCCAAAGATTCTTAGATGAGAAATATTTGGTTCTTTACCATGAACCAATTGTAAAGGGGAATATTCATGATTACTTGTAGGCCTGATACGAATAAGTGCTGCCGCATGCAAGATTGCATGTCCCCAAGTTGAAATTGGGAGTTTTGATCTCATTAACAATGGTCTTGCTATCAATTTCAAACGTTTAATCAATGATTCAGCAAGTCCATTTTGTGTATGAACATGTGCTACAGGATGTTCAACATCAATTCCAATGGACATACAATAATCATTAAATGATTGAGATGTAAATTCACCAGCGTTATCAAGGCGTATTTTCTTAATTGGATAATCAGGAAAATGAGCTCTTAAACGAATTAATTGAGCTAGTAATCTCGCAAACGCCTGGTTGCGAGTTGATAATAAGCAAACATGTGACCATCTTGTTGATGCATCAATTAAAACCATAAAATATCTAAATGGTCCACATGAAGGGTGTATTGGTCCACAAATATCACCTTGTATACGCTCTAAAAATATAAGTGGTTCATTCCCAATTTTCATTGGTGATGGCCGAATGATTAATTTTCCTTGAGAACAAGCAGCACATGAGAAATTCTTAGTTTGCATAATTTGTCTGCTGGACAAATAATGACCATTTGAATTCTCAACTATTTTTCGCATCATAATTGATCCAGGATGGCCTAATCGTTCATGCCAGATAACAAAGTCATTCTTATTTGTAAACTTCTGGTTTACTATGGCATTTGTTTCAATTGTACTAATATATGTGTAGTACAAACCGGAGGAAAATGAAGGCAATTTTTCCAATATACATTTCTTACCAGAAATTAATTTTGTAATGTATAGATATTCATCATTTCCTTCATTTGTGGTCTCAATATGATATCCATTTCTGCGGATATCCTTAAAACTCAATAAATTTCTTTGAGACTTCTTAGAATATAATGCACTTTTAATGTGCAATTTTGTTCCTCCAGGCAACAAAATACTGGCTCTACCGGAGCCTTCAATTATATTTATACTACCAGATATTGTATTAACATTTGCTTCTTGTTTTACTATTTGGTAAAAATATTTCTCATTCTTGAGAATGGTATGAGTTGTTGCACTGTCTGCGAGACATATATCTTCATCATTCACATGAGCATTCATTCTTCATTAAATAAATAAAAATAAATCATGAGTAAAATATAATTAACAATAATATTTAACAAAATTTTATTGATAAAGACAAAATTTACAACAAAACAAATTACATGAAACATTAAAATAATTTATTTGGGGGCACTCCCTTCTCCAATCGAGTGGTCAATTTCTTCTTCAGGAAGAGCAAGAAAATCATCAACACTAAAGTCAGAGAAATCATCATCTATACCAGTAAAATTTGTCTCTATTATTTTCCCTTTATTTTTAAGGGATTTTTGGTATAGATCTACGAGATGCTTTGGTGTGCGACAAACTCGAGACCAATGTCCTTTGCTACCACAACGATAGCAGATGTTTTTAGTTTGTTCGCTATTTTGAGCATCTGTCCCTTTTTTCATAAGTTCTTTATTTTTCCATGTGAATGATGATCTCTTATCATTTCGACCATGACCACGGCCAAAACCATATCCACGACCAATACCATGTCCCCGAGCATTACCTCGTCCACGACCGCGGCTACGGCCACGACCACGACCATGAGTATTATGATCGTGCGTTGCTACATTCACTTCTGGGAATGGAGCAGTTCCAGTTGGACGGGATTCATGATTTTGCATAAGCAATTCATTATTTTGCTCAGCCACAAGGAGACAAGTAATTAATTCAGAATATTTTGTAAAGCCCTTTTGGCGATATTGCTGCTGCAGGAGCAAATTGGATGCATGAAAAGTAGAGAATGTCTTTTCTAACATGTCACTTTCAGTGACTTGTTCTCCACATAATTTCAATCTCGAAGTAATTCTAAACATTGCAGAATTATACTCATTTACGGATTTAAAATCTTGAAATCGTAAATGCATCCATTCATAACGGGCTTTTGGAAGAATTATATCCTTTTGATGGTCGTATCTTTCTTTTAGATTATTCCACAGAACAAGAGGGTCTTTAACTGTTAAGTATTCATTTTTTAACCCTTCATGGATATGGTGGCGTAAAAATATCATGGCTTTAGCTTTATCTTGATTAGATGTCTGATTTCCATTTTTAATGGTGTCTCCAAGACCTTTTGCATCTAAATGGATTTCAGCATCCAATGTCCATGATAGATAGTTTTTTCCAGATATGTCAAGAGCCACGAACTCAAGGTTGGTAATATTTGACATAGTTATTTCTATATAAGAAGTTGAAACAATATATTAGATATATTTTGAATGAATAAATTTATTAATTATAAATATCTAATGATGGTAACAAGTCAATGATGAATTATTAATTTTATTTTATTATAAGAGTAAAAATGTAAATTAATTAAACAGGTTAAAAAAAATTATTATTATGGTTATTAAAAAAATGTTGCTAGGTAACTTAGTGATATAACAATTTAGTTTGCATAAATACATGAATTGTATCAAGTGTTCTAGTGGTAAGCTACCTTTCTTTCAAGGTCAAGGTTCATGGTTCAAATCTTGGCTACCCTTTGTTAAGGTCCTCTTTTTTTTTTTTAAATCATTTATGCATGTAATATTTTGATACACATATATTAATATAGTAACTCAATAATGTAAATGTATAATCATTTATGTAGGTGGAATCAATAAGAGCAATTGGAAGCAAAACAATATTATATGTGAAGCATTATTAAAAGTGGTAATAATTGGAAGCATTATGTGAAGCATTATTAAAAGTGGTAATAATTGAAAGCACTATGTGAAGCATTATTAAAAGTGGTAATAATTGAAAGCATTATGTGAAGCATTATTAAAAGTGGTAATAATGTGAAGCATTGTTAGCTAGCCATCAATAAAGTGAAAGCAAATTAATTGGCAATTGGCAAAATAATGTAAATATAATTTATAAATAAATCATAATATAAATATAATTAATTAACATATTAAAATGTGATAAAATAACAAAGTATTTAATTTCTAGTTCTTCAGGAACTATCAGTAAATATTTTCAAGAATTCTTCAGGAATTCTTTTAAATCCCATAGGGATGTTCAAAATATAAGTTCTTCAGGAACTTATTAATATTTTATACATCCTGCTGGGATGTGTGGAATATAAGTTCTTCAGGAACTTATTATAATATATATATATATACATATAATATAAATTGAAATAAAATTATGAAAAGAAATTAAAATTCTGTTACCTTAGATCTCAGTTGGTCAGAACCTCGTGCTGATAACGTGTTATGAAATAAACTAGAAATTATGAAGGAAGAAGAATTATGGAGGAAGAGAAATTTGAAGAGAGAAATGAGAGAATAGAAATGAAGTAGTGTTGTGTTAATGAGTGAAGGGGGTATTTATAGGAGGTGAGAGGGGGACATTTATAAATATCAAAACTTTAGGGGGGACATCCATAATTATTCATAATATTATTATTATTATTGTATTTATAATATAATATTATTATAATATCTGCGGACTTATGGTAGGAGAATAGAAATAGAAATAGAAACAGAAACAGAATGCGTCATTATTTATTCATTCTCTCTCTATGTTTGTGACTTGGTTCAGTTCCCCTGCACTCTATATCCTCCGATTACCTCCATTTTTGCGCCAAACTATTGCCACGTCACCTGAAGCGATATTGGGACCCACCATTATTATTTCTATTTTATTGTTATTTTTATTTTTATTATCGTAAGTTGATCATTTTTTCACCGTAAGGAGAATAATTATTATAATTTTATCTTTTTTAATTTTTTATTTAAAGTTAAACTCTACTCATCTATTATTAAATGTTTAAGAGTAAAATAGAAAAAATTATAATAAATACTCTTAATTTTTTAGGAACTTATAAAATAGAATATTTATTTTTTTAATTTAAATAGAATATTCATTTTTTTATTTAAAGAGTTTATAATATGAAAGGAAATAATATCCTTTTTAATGCTATGAATGAAAATATTTGTAAATACTAATATATTAAGTTATTATTTAAGTTACTGATTGTATGGTTAACAATGTTACGAAGATAGATTTAAAGAGTTCATTAGAATAGGTTGGAGTAATTTCAAAAAACCTATTCGAAGTTGTGTTTAAATTTTTAAATTGTGAAGATACATTGTTAGGTGCTCCGTTTTTTCTTTTTCCATTGAGGCCGAACCTAGACCTATGCTCGAGAGATAGTTGTCCATATACTGATAAGAGATGTATGAATTCTCGAGAAGAAAGGAGTCGCGGTGGTCCCCTGGACCGCCCGGATCCCACAAGTGAAGAGAAAGTTGGATCTACATTGGATCTCACCTGAATCGTCTCATCTATCCTTCTAAGGAGAAGTTTGGTTTCAAACCCTGGTTTAAACAGGAGAAGTACGTCATGCTAATGTACCTTGGATGATCCACATCTCAAGGTCAAGTGTTGATGAGTACATTGAACTATCCATGTGGCTGATAGCCCTCACAGTCCAGGCACAACGATGCAATTATCAGGAGCGCACTCTACCACTGAGCTAATAGCCCGTCGTGCAGGCCCTCCACTGGGACTGGGGCCCACTATGCCAAAAGCGAGAGAAACCCCATCCCTCTCTTACCTTTTTTTTGCCCCCCTGGCTTTTTTTTTCCACATTTTTATCATTGATAATTCTTTAAAAGTAATTTTTATATATTTTAAAATAAATTATGTCATTTTATATTTAACAGATGATTTTAATTGAATTAGTTAATTTATAAACTTTCAGCTTCTAATTATCTGTTTACAACTTTTAATTATTAGCTTCAAATTTTCGACCTCACATAATTTATGCGCTTTCATTTAATTTTTTAAGTTGGTTTTATCAAACAGGCTTAAAAAAGTAATTTGGTTACGAGCTAAAGGAAAGGCAATAAACCAAATAATAACAATAAAGGAGAAGAAAATAAACCGAAATGGAGTTGATAGCAATGAAAAAAATGGAGAATAATATACGGGAGAATGAAGGGTCCATGTAACTATATTAACGTTACATGATACATGTAGTAAGAACTTGAAGTCCACAGCATGGTGAAGGTAAGGTAAATTATAACTTAAAAAAGAAAAAAGACCGAACATATTTGAGTTATTAATTAGTTCAACCCAACAACATTCATGAATCGCTCACTATCCCTCAAAGATATGGTTGAGAAGTACCATACAACTTATTTCATTGATTGATTTTTAAAATTTGTCTCTATTTTTGTTTTAGCCCATTCGACATCCATCATTATAGAAAATAGAAAGAAATTTTAAAATTTAAATAATAAAAATGAAATGTCGTTAATTTATTAAACGAAAGTGTAATTTGCGTTAATTATTGTTAATGCATTGGCGAGGATGAGATAAAAGTTACTCATGGTTTGCAAAATAATGCTTATGGGAGTATGTCTTCTCATTATCATTGAAATTATTATTGTTGTTATGTTATAAATAGCATTGTTAAGTTGTTGATACGTATGCGTGTACAGTTATCATATTGTCCTGTCTTTGAAAAGATATATAGCTTTAATTAAAGCGACTATAAATGTAGATATATAGCCATATTCAGAGCTTTATTCCTACAATTATGATGCCCAAACATCACGTGAATAATTAAAATTTGTGTTAACAAAACATACAATGCACCTATACTATTCAAAATTCCACATTTACATTTTTATCTGTGCTATTATTCTTCCCTTCGAAATATTAAAGATTTTTTTACATTAATTTTGTGAAGTGAAGCTAAAATAAACTCAAATTTATAAAGGTGGTCTTGTGCATAATCAAATACTTTTTGGTGTGCCATTTATATTTGTAATTTAAACTTGCCAACTCGTCATAAATAGTTATTCTCCTTTGCATTTGGATTTATAAAGGGAAATGGGAAATGGGTTCTTCACTCAAAGTCTGGAAATTCGATAACAAAATCAATGCTAGTGCTATTGACAATTACAGGAAAATTCCTTAGTTTAATTTGAAGCCACTTGTAGTTAACATCTTCACGTGGTTTCAATATTATTATATTGTTTAAATTAGTTAGCACAAAATAAAGAAATGGATCTCAACTGCAAGTGGAAGTTGAAACGAGATTTAAGTAAAAGGTAAGGTGTACTATTAGACATTAATAATTAATTATTACGATACGTTTCATGCAACTAAGATTTCTTAATAATTAAGATCTAGCAAGTTATAGGGATAAAATAATGATGACAGCGCAGCCTGTGAAATGAGAATGTGATGTGAATTTACATCATTGCCCTTGTGTTCGACTCGGAATTTACCCTTTGTGCCACCCAGGCTATTAAGGGTGGAATGAGATACTCGTGATTCACTGCATTGCTTGCTCTGTTCACGTGACCCTTGTGATGGTAATTGTGTGGCCAGGACCACACAAAACTTCTCACTAGCCTCATCAGGAACGTTAAATCAGAAGAAGATTAATCATTTTCACTACATCTCACTCATTATCTAACGGCCAACTTTGCAGAACCGCGCCTAGCCGTTTCTGTCCGTAGAGAAACCACCCGGAAAACAAAATAACGGGTCGGTTAATTTCGGATATCAGTTAAATTTTTCTAAAAATGGGGTTTAATTTGCTACCATTGGCCTAATGGTTGCAATCAGAATTGGGCCATATTTTAGAAAAAACAATCGTATTAATTTCAATTAATCACAAAATAATATATATTAATAAATATAATATTATACTTTTTATCTTTTTTAAATCATTATTAATTACTATATTTATTAAATATATATTAGATGATACCGTAAACCATACGGTATCATATTTTTGATTCTTTGGTTAATTCAGTTGGACCATACGTGACTGAAACCCATCTGAGCCCACTTAATATGCACCTTCACATCTAAGAGATTTCTAGTTGTTTTTTTAACTTCTATTTTACATAAAAAAAATATAACCACTATGGGTGATCTATTTGTGGAGACTTGAGTAGTTCAACTGAGTCTTTATGTTTAAATCTCAGCTTTTATTATAATAAATTTTTTTTATAAAATTGGTAATTGAAAATAGTTAAGCTAAAGATTTTAAACTACTAAAACTAACAACTTTTTATGGAAATGAGTGTAATTATATAATTCTTTAAAAAATGATGCTATCTGATCTCATTATAAAAAAATATAATTATTAGTGCTTTAAACTCAATACTTACCAAAACCCTTTATATATATATATATATATATATATATATATATATATTATATATATATATATATCTTATGAGAAAGGTTCACTTATGTGAAAGTGAGAGAAGCGAATCTGGGCCGTATAATCATACAATGAATGGTCAAGATTAAAAGTTTTCTAAAGTTACATGACCACTTAAAAGGTCACATGATCTTTTTAAAACTTACATAATTAATCTTAATCATTCATTGTATAGTTGTACGGCCCACATTCATTCCTCTTACTCTTATATAAGAGATACATCCTCTCTCTCTCTCTCTCTCTCTCTCTATATATATATATATATATATATATATATATATATTTCAATTGTCACTCATCTGAATTGCATCACACATAAAAAAGGAGGAATACCTTTTATTTGCATTTATGTTGCGATTTGGTGTGTGGTGTGAATATATGTGTATGAATTTAGTAATAAGTTTTCACCCCTTGATGACACCTTTGATGTTAATCCCATAAGAACAATTTAAAGAGATTCAATTACTACTATCATTTTTTTAAAATGTTTAACTGATAAAAATGTTGTTTTAGGAATTAGTTATACCAATATAATAAAATATAAGGAAAGAAGAATATCACAAAGAAATCTATATGTTGAAGGTGTTTGGAGATTTGGTTCCCCTTACGGTTTCATTTTTTTATCCCCATAAGTTATAATCATTAGTAGCTTATGTTATGATTACTATTCATTATGTTAATATTATTAAAGTAGTTCGATCATGTAAAGTTAAGAGCCTAGCTCCTAATAAACTCCTCCCAATGATCATGTAAGATAAATAATATTATAAGATGCATTAAGAACCAACTGGATTAATGGACCTAACCACTAATTGAAATGTATATGGATAAGACTAAGTACCTATACCTACCCTTAAAGATTCAATTTGATTCTAGATCTACTATTTAATAACTAGTATAATCACTCAATTTCTAACCAATTAAAATTGAGATTAAGATTGGTCAATTTCTAACTCATTATAATTCAAGAATTAAAGCATTAATCATATGCATAAGAAGTTATTTGCAAACACCACTCTCATATAATAAAGTGGTTCAAAAGGTAGTACACCATAAGACTTTACCTAAACTCATTGGCTAAGGGATTATTTACACATTATCTAAAAAGAAAACATGTAAGAAACATAAATCCTAATGTAGAAAAGAGTAGAAAAACCCAAAGGCAAAAACTTGCTTATAAAAGGTAGATCTAGTGTGATGAAAAAGATGAGCTTTTGAATCTTCAACCACCAGGACATGGAAGGAATCTTCTAGAGCATTCTAAGAATTGAAGGATAGATTATAACTTATGGAGGAGGAGGACATATTCATAGGGTTATGTAGAGAGTCAAAAAGTATGCATCTCAAATACATCTCTAAAAGATAAAGTCGTGTTATTTAAAAGAATAGAGCTTGAGCACAAGTTATGCTTAGCAGAACATAAGTCGTGCATATGTTAGAAGCTGATAAATAATTAACATGATTCGAGCATAAGCCGTGCTTGGCCTAGTAACGCCTTCTTTGCTAAGTTCGCTCATTTTCTTTTCGTTTAGACTTATTTTGCTCCTTAAGTTAAAAAATTCATAAGTTAGGCTTTGTCTGTCATTGTTCTTTTTTGCAATGTAAAAGAAATAATTTTTTATTTTCATTAAGAAATATTGCATGTTAGGGAATCTCCAATGGTCAGACACATGAAATACAAAGATTCCAAAAGATCTTTGAAAAAATACATGTTTAAAAGCAAAAATATGTCACGATAGATACAATTAAAGAACCTTTTAAAACATACCTCTTGTAGCCTAAAATCTTTAATGGTGAGTCTAAGTAGACTCATCTATAAAGAAGTCCATGCAAAATCTCCCACTAGATCACCGCACCTTCAAATGTTAGTACGACTTGGTAATAGTATTTTCATAAAATTGTGTTTTGTGTGTCACACGCCTTGAGTATCTAATACTCTATTTACACGCTTGGGTCTAACCTAATATGTACATATTACTCATTTGGCTCCTTACTCATCTTAAATGAATTAGACTCAATAGTTTTATTATCTTCACTCTAATTGAAATAATAAAACTCTATAATATGCTTACTCCATGCATATGACTTTATAGAAAATATATTGGGTTTATATTAAATATAAATGTTTTATACGTAATATAATATAATAAGTGGCACCTACAATACATTATTATTAAAATATAAATTTATATCTGATCTGATCTGGATACCGGTACATGGGCAAGAAGGTAATTTCACCTAATCTCACTCGCTTACCGGTGTTATAGGTAAACCTCCAGACTGTAAGCCTGTATCAGATACCTTTCTATATCGGAAGTCCGGGTCAGCATCATGCACACCGGAAAACATCCGTGTCACCCGATAAACAGTACAAGGTACAGTCGCAGGGGAACGTTCGCAGGCGACGCAGAGGCACCCGCGTCGTGTGTCAAAATCATACTGACATATTGTAAGAATGGTCCCCTAACCCTAAGAGACTTTTCATTCTCCACATGCATGCATATAAATACCTACATTTTCACGACTCTGATGCGTTAGACTTATTCTCAAAACTACACTTGATAACCTTGAATTCCTTTGCTGGTTACTGACTTAAGCGTCGGAGAATCTTCGCAGGTGATACCACCTTTCGCCCCCTGTTAACATGAAAGCTTGGTGTGAAGGATCTCCAAGACTTCAAGACCCTTATTTCCTACTTAAATAGGGTATATAATACTGGATCCTTACTGGACTGGTGTACTAAACACTAGAATCAGATAATATTTATGGTTGGTCCCACACCGGATCCTTGAGCCTGGTTCAGACCAGTTCATTGGCACGCCTAGTGGGACTCGATAGAGAGATTCCCATTTTTTACGGAAGTCTTGTAGCTTTACCATGGAAGGGAACATGAGAGAGTTCCAGGAAGGACACGTGAAGGATGTCATGCCCCAAGTTAATAGGAGCCTAGCATTTGATTCTCCAATAGGGAGCTCTCGAAGAATGATGCCTCTGGGAATGCCTGATCCTCATGATGAGATTATCAAGCAACTCAGGGAGGAGTTGGTTGAACTGAAGCGAGACTGTAGGCAGACAGAGGAGAAAGTAGTCTCGCAGGAAAAGGAGACCTATGAAGCTTCCGGGAGAGAGAAATCAATCACTCTCCAGTATTCTAAGATAGCCACATACGAGGAGAGGGAGCAAACTCAAGACTCAGGGGAGAGATTCACTGGTAGGAGGAAGGAGCCAACGATGGTAGCGTCAGGGACTTATAAACTTAACGTCCCATTCTCCAGGGGGCGCATAAGTGTACCTATTCCCAGGCATTTATAGACGACATAACTCTTCTCCATAGGTGAGGCTAATTCTCTTAACGGGGATTTTTTCATCCATAATGCTTGAACGCAAGATCTTGCTTAAGGGAAATCAAACATGTACCACTTGAACCAATCACTCGTTGATGATTGTATCTATATATAATTATATATTATGCTTTATTTTTATTAACAATTATTTTATAAAATCGTACACTAAATTAAGAATTTTTAAAATTTCAAAGACCAAAGTATATGATTATTCAAGTTTGAGGATTAACCTAAGAGTTTATTCATTAATTGAATCTAGGCCTAATTAAGTATTTGATCCCTGAAAAGTTTTATGATTTTGTAATTGATCCTATAAATCTTTTGTATAGTTTTAGTCCCTAAAATATTTCACATGTTTATAATTAGTCTCTATCATTAGTATTCTCTATTAGATGATAATGTGGTAAATAAAATGTCACATCATTCATACCACGTGTCATTAAATAATTAATGACTCATCATCTTTTTCCTTTCCTTTTTTTTTAATTTCTTCCCTGTGAACACCTCTTTCGGTCCGACCCAAATGGAAAGGATTCTGAGAGGGCTGGATTTCATGTCCGAATGATCTGCTGAGTAGAATGGCTCCAAAATAATCAAATCCAAGCAGGATGACCCAGATTAAAGCATTTCCGAGTGAAATACAGCCCTGGTGGATACAAATCCGAGTGAAAAAACTTAAAAAATGGTCAAATCCGAGTGGAATAGGCTACTGTTGGGGGAATCCGAGTGAAATGACTCAGAATGGATCAAATCCGAGTGGAAAATAGGCACATTCCGAGTGAAAAAATTCAAATTTCCAATTTCTGAGTGAGAAGAAGGCCAATTCCGAGTGAAATTACAATTCCCGAGTGGAAAGAAGGCCGGATCCGAGTGAAGATTGCCAAGTCTCCAAATTCTGAGTAAAAATGGCCAAAATTCCAATTTCCGAGTGCAAAGAAGGTAGGTTCCGAGAGAAAATGTCCAAGTTCCATTCTGATTAAGAGTTCCCAAGGTCAGTTCCGAGTAAATCCTTCAAGCAGTGATGTTCTGTGTCACTTTTGAAGAAATTCCGAGTGAATGTTTCACGCCGAGATGAGATCCGAGCGAAATGCATCCGACTGAAAAGAATTCCGAGTGTTGCCTCTTCAATCAGAACCGAGAGTTGCTTCTTCAGTCAGAACCAAGTGAAGTATTTCCAATCAGCACCGAGTGAGTCCTTTCACTCAATTTCCGAGCCATTTTTAGCCAATTCCAAGTCATACTTCACCCATTTCAGTCGGTTCTGAGTCATACTTCACCCACTTTTCACTCAATTCCGAACCACTTTCCACCTAATTCCGAGTCATCCTTCGATCATTTCTGAGTCCTCTTCAGGTATCTCGCCCAAGCGATTCTTGTTACGCTCAAGCGAGAAGCAGAGTCCCTCTTCAGTCTGAGTCGTTTTTCAGTCAGATCCGAGTCACTTTTCACTCGGTTCTGACTCAATGTTCCAATCGGAATTTCTTCGATTGCCCACTCAATCCAATTGCACACAACACCAACATGATTTCACTCGGTCTTTTGCACAAAAGGGACCTTTTCCCACTCGAATTTAGGAGGCAAAGTGAAGACCGACCCCTTTTTTTTCCTCTCAGAATTCACTCCCACTAAGGATGGATGCTGACTGAGGCAGTGGATCCGAGCCACGAGGAAGAACACCGATCCCATGGTACCCCAAACATTAAAAAGGTCTGACTAGTGTAAATGTGACACCGGTCCGGATTCTAAATAGGCCACATCGGACCGATTGTTGGAACATCAAACCGATGTCTTGCATGGCCGAGGTCACAAACCTGACAACAGAGGAATGAGCCCGGATGCTTATGCGCACTGACTCGGAATTACACTTTCTAAAGGTGGCAGACAAGGGGGCGGTAGTGGAAGAATTAAAATTTCCCATCAGCCATTGTCCCCCCACTATCTGTTAGTGGCCAGGTTGCCTCCACCAAGTGGAGGTTGAGCTGTCCACTCGGCCCATGTCCAAGAGCCCTCTATAAATACCTCTCATGAAGAGGCACGGGGGGCTGGCTGGAGAGTTCTGGGCACGGTCCAGAGCTGGAAAGAGGGGAAACCTCTAAATTTCACTTCAAGAGTCTTAAGGAATTCATTCCCTTCACACAGTTCTGTCCCAATACTCCCTAAACACCACACCGCCCCAATACCTCCCAATCCACACCGTCCCAACACCTCCCAATCCACACCGTCCCAACACCTCCCAATCCACACCGTCCCAACACCTCCCAATCCACACCGTCCCAATACTCCCTAAACTATACCGTCCCAACACCTCCCAATTCACACCATCTCCATATTCCTTGAACACCACACCGTCTCAGCCTTCAACCCACATCGTTCTAACAACATCCTCCCAACAGCACTGTCCTCCCTCAGATCCTCATCAACTCCACCGATTCACTGTAGCCCTTCACACCGATCTCCTAAATCTACCATACTGTATTCATATTCCTGAACACCACCCGGTTCTGCCCTAATCCGTCCTAATCCCGCCACACCGTCCCAACAACTCCTGAACACTGTTCCAATACTCCTTAAACACTACACTGTCCCAATACCCCCCAAATACCACATAGTCCCAACACCCATCAATCTCCACACCGTCCCAATACTCCCTAAACACCACACCGTCCCAGCCTCCTAAACCCAATATATCTTCCCAATATTTCTTGAATCTCCTTACCACTGTTCGGTCCTTCAACCCCATACCCACACCAGCAGAATCCACACCGGTCAACATCTGTAAGCCGTTTCCTCAACAACCTCACCACCAGTTCTATTCTGTGTTCTTTCCTTTCATTTTTTTTATTAAACGTTCATCTGCTGAGTTTGTATTTTTTGGACTTGTTTACTTTCCTAAAGTTCATTCAGTTAAATTTCTTTTTACTTTGTAATAATAATGAAAAAGAAATAAATGTCTCTTGTGTTTTCTTTCAAATCTAGATAAAGTAAAAAAAAAGAAACAAATCATTTTTAGTCAGTGTCGTACGGAAAATACTTCCGTCTACACAATCTCTATAGGATCCGTACACGTGCGAAGAACTTCGTCTTGTATGAGTTCCTCACCAAAATGATACCCACCAACATTTTCCCAATCTTTTCCTAAAAAAAACATTCAGAACTACGTAACCCTGATTTCTTGATAACTCAAGAATACATAGGAGCAGGACCTTAACTCCTGTCGGGCCCATCTTTTTTTATCATTATTTCCTTTTTTTTGTTATTTTTACTTCTTTACCTTCGTGTTTCTTTCGTGATGTCCCTTTTTGTCGCTTCTGTGAAAGTCAATTTAGACGTGACGTCTTGTTGATTTCTCCCTAGTTTTTTTTGTTCAAGCCTTGCCATAATTCATAGGGAAGGGATACTTAGGACGATACGTCTCTCTTATCCCTTTCCTATTCCTTTTTTTTATTCGAGGATGTCTAATTTAGACATGACGTCTTATTGGCATTCTCTTCCTCTCTCTGTCTCGTATTGAAGTCGAGTTTAATTCGGATGAAACGTCCCGTTAACCTCGCTTCGATGTCCTATGTTTGTACAGTTCACTTACTCCCTTCCATCGTTTTAAAATAAAAATACAAAAAAAGGAAGAAACCATGTTTATTTAAGGCTATTTATATTGCGCTTTCAATCTTGGTACTGTTTTCGACAGGCGACGTAGGGTGCTAATACCTTCCCTACTCGTAACCGACTCCCGAACTTGAATCTCAATTTTAAACCAGTGCTTTCACTGAACCTAGTTTTTTCCCAATGTTTTTCCTACGGATAAAAACGTTGGTGGCGACTCCCTGTTTCATACGTCAGGTTTCACTCTCTCTCGCCACACCGTCGTGATCCAAGTTGCGACAGATGGCGACTCCGCTGGGGACACTTAAGAGAGTCAGGCCAGTTTGATTGAAAGCGCATGTTCTTTTTATATAGCCTTTGTTATCTTGGATTTCTTCCCTTTGTTTTATTTTCTGTTGATTGTTGTGAATGTTTGTTTTTGTTTTAATCGTATCTTGTTATTTGCTTTGTTGTTTATGTTTTGCATGTTTGTTGAACCCTAGGGTAGAGGACCATGTTACTTTCCTGTAATTATTGAACCCTAGGATAGACGACTTTGTATATTTGTTCTGTGTTTGTTCTCTGTGCAGAATGGGGTAAGGTAAAGAGGTATTGAATGCCCTTTCACACACTACACTCATAAATTACTCGCACACACTTATGAGTGGCGCCCTATACCCGGGCCCCAAATGAAACTTAAGTTAGGAGGGGTTGGTATACGGAATCGTATGGGATGTACTTCCTATCCGGTGATCGTGAGAACCTCAACCAGAGTTCGACCTCTCATGATATACGTACCTAGTGGTTCCCCACTGTTGCGTCCCTGTCATGGGTAGGATCTTGGCTCTGGTGACCTTCTAGAAGTCTAGAATAAGCCACCTGGTGTGAAGAGTCACTTTTAGACAAGCCATAGGGCCTAGAGAAAACTTTCAACAAAACCCGACCTAGGCCACGAAAGGGCAAGCTTTACTTTACCTTACGTCATTTTTTGCTTTCCCTTTTATCCAAAAAAAGAATGAATTATCTACCACCCGCAGATTTCCTGAGTTTTTGAAATAATGACTCGTTTTGGAACACACAGTATTCTTCGGCTGAATGGATAATCCTCTTTTGGTCGTGTACCTCTGAGTCCTGAGTCATAGATTTCCTAATTGTCAAAAAAATATAACTTTATTTCCGCTCCAACAGGGGGCGTCAATGATGATTGGAAAAATCATGACTTTTGCGACTTGGACCCTTGGTAATCGTTGTTTCCCAAAAAAAAATTTTTTTGCTTTACGTTAAATCAATGGGGAAGTACCGGTTCCAAAACATGACATCAACTAATTTCTTTTCCTCATCCTCATTTCGTGGAAGGCTATTCAGAACTTAACGAATACCCTTTGAGTATCTATGGAAATTAACATGGGATTGAACTTAAGAAATGAGGGTTGTGGTTGCCCGAAGAAAATGTTTCAGCTTGAGGCTCCCGCCTCATGATGAAAGATTTCTTCTGTCTTCACAATTATCCCATATTAATTTCCATGTTTACCATACCTAGTACTTTTGAATGATAAGTTCTAAGGAGCAGTCAAAGGATATTCGTCAAAGCCTGTAATCGCTTCCCACGACATTCTCCTTCTTTCTATTTCCACTTAACATTTAAAAAAAAAAAAGAAACGCAGACGTCACGGGTAGGCATCCTTACCAAACTCGACTTCAAAGGAAACTCATGGCTGAGGCAGAAGCTGTTGATGGGGACTTTAGGACTGAGTTCGATCAGCTGAAAGAGCGAGTGGCGGAGTTAACTAAACTTTTAGAAAAGAAACTCACAGAAAGAGGCTCCTCTGCAGGTATTGAGGACGCCCAACAACAGCCTGCCACCGCGCCACCTCCCCTTGGTTCTGACCCAGCAAGAACCCAACTCCCTAACACGACGACACCCCCTCTCACCATTCATGTCGGGAGACCTAACCCTGCCATTGAGACCCAGCCACCTTACGGCCAGTCTTACGCACAGCATACATTTGTCGGTCTAGACGGTAACCCAGTACCTTTTCCACTTTATGGCCTATCCCCGGGGTACTATCCCCCGCTCGCTAACCAACAAGACGCCCACAACCAGCAAGCGGTAAATCCTCATGCTTCATACCCCACCCAGCCAAATATGCCACCAATCCACCAAACCCAAAACACACAAACCCATGACCCACAAACCCACCAAACTCAAGACACACAAGCCCAAATGGCCCAGCCGACTTATACCGTACAAGCCATAGCCCAACCCCAAGGTCCTTCACCAAATACAGGCCTAATGAACTAGTCCTATACGTTGCCTCATTTTAACCAGCCACTCGGCTATCCATACGGATACGCAACCCCCTATATGACCAATCTCCAAGATACAACCCGTATGATGAACCCAGTAGCCGGTCTTAGCACAGTCGCAGCTCCCCAAAAGGAAAAGATAGAAATCTTAGAGGAACGTTTGAGAATGATGGAAGGCGCCAGAGGTTTTGGACTGATAGATGCTTCGGAGCTATGCCTAGTCACAGACGTTGTCCTCCCGCCCAAATTCAAAATGCCAGACTTTGATAAGTATCGGGGAATGACTTGTCCAAAGAACCATCTCACGATGTACTGTCGAAAAATGGCATCTTATTCTTCTAATGACCAATTGTTGATCCACTGCTTCCAAGATAGTCTGGCAGGGGCCGCTCTTACATGGTATGCTCACCTTGAGCGAAACCATATTCGTTGCTGGAAGGACCTGGCTGATGCCTTCCTTAGGCAATACAAGTATAATATGGATATGGCACCTAACAGGGTTCAGTTACAGAACATGATAAAGAGGGACAATGAAACGTTTAAGGAGTATGCCCAACGATGGAGAGAGACAGCGGCACAAGTGGACCCCCCATTGTCGGAAAAAGAGATAGTCGCGATGTTTATCGACACGCTCCCATCACCTTTCTATGGCAAGATGATTGGTAGTGTTTCAGCTAACTTCTCTGACATCGTGACTATTGGAGAAAGGGTGGAGAGCGGAATACGAACGGGGAAGATCACTCAGGGCCCATCTGGGGCGAACATGATAAGAAAGTCAGCGCCTGGGAGAAGAGATGGGGAAACTAATTCCATTTCTTCTAATCAAAAGACGGTTCTGCCGAGACCTTTCGCCCCTACTATGATTCAAGCTCCCAATCCTTATGTGGCCGCTGCCACTCAGGGCCCGACAGCTTATACTCCCCACTTCCGTTCGCCCATGGTGAGAGCGCCAATGCCACAGCCCATGCCATACCATCACCCGCAACAAGTAACCCGACCACCCAATCATAATCAGAACACAAGGAATCCCAACAATGAACGTACCCCCGTGCAGTTCGATCCAATTCCCATAACGTATGCCGAACTTCTTCCACTCCTCGTCGAGAGGGGAATGATAGCTCCATGCCCCATGAGGCCGTTGCAACCTCCTTACCCAAGAGGGTATGACCCGAACGCTCATTGTGATTACCATGCAGGAGCACCAGGTCACTCCACAGAAAACTGCATGGCTTTGAAATATAAAGTGAGAGATTTGATCAAGGCCGAATGGATCAATTTTCAAGAAGGGACCCCTAATGTGACCATAAATCCCCTGCCAAATCATGGAGGTCCAGAAGTTAACGCAGTGGTGGCCGATATTGAAGATGGTTTTAATGATAATGCTAATTTGGTGATTGCTTGCCTGTGGGGCCAAGAGCTCAGTAACTGGGAGACTGTCGAACTCCTCACGATTTTAAATGATTCACCAAAGTAATTTGTCATTTCCTTAAAGTCTTGTTTATCCCTCTGCTATGCCTAAGGCTTTGGGACTTTTCATGTAATAAAGGCGAAAAAGCTTGTTTTACCAGTCAATCAATAAATGCATATCGAAATTCAAATTTTTCATCCCTTTATCCATGCTTTTGACTCATTCTTTTGCTTCATTATTTTGCCATAACACACTAAATTGCAGATCCAAAAATGATTCTCTTGAGACTAGTGAAATCACAATCCCGCTTCACGGTTTCGATTACCCGGTCGACTATGCCGACGAAGAAGGTAGGGAAACCTGTGAGCCGCCGCACAAGTTAACAAGATTGTTAAAAAATACCCCTGAGTCAAGAACAACTAAAGGAATCACGGGGCGATACCAGAAGGCATTAGTAATATTGTTTCAGGACGTGGAAAGGATCTATGTGAATGATAACATTGCCAAGTCCTGAATTGGACAACTGGTAGGCCAGTCAACTAAGAAAACCATAACAGTTACCAGCATAAATAAAGGAAAATTATTAATGCCTTAAATACAGATACAGTCAAGGGAGACTTGGCCAAAATTCAAAAAAATGATGAAAAATGAAAAAAATGAAAAAATGAAAAGTAGAAGTCAAGCTTAAAGTCCAATGCACATACCAAGCAGGGAAAGCTGGTTACGTCCAGATCCTCGAGCAAGCTGTCATTTTCTGTATAAGGGGAACAAATGTCGTCAGGCCAAGAACTCGCATTCTTGTCATCATCAACACCTCAACCCTAAGGAGTGCGCCATTCCTTATACCTATGTAGCCAAGGAAATAGTCTGTCGGATTGAGTCGTTGTGTCATTAAGGGGATTAAATAAAAATAAAAAAAAAGAAAGAAAAAAAAACACAAAAGCAAAAAAGGAGGGCAAACAAAAGAAATGAAAAAAAATAATAAAAAAACAAAAGGCTAAAATGATGATTCAAGAGTAATTCCCTCTCATTGGTGCCAAAAGACTCACCAATATTTCCTTGGGTACATGGCATAGGAGTGGAGTCTCCTATTTGAAGTGACATCAGTTCCCCAAAGGATCAAACTAAATTTGGAAGAGGTTAGGCAGACGCAGCTGGAACGCGATCAGTTTCAACCTTTTACTGTAAAGGATGCGGCCAAGAAGAAACAAGAAAATAAAAGCACATGAAAAGCTCGCTAGGCCGAAAACCTGAAAAGGCGGCTTAGGCAAAAGTTAGAGCAACCCGGTGGGTCGAAAACCTGAGAAGGCGGCTCAGATAAAATTAGGGTCAAAATTTCGGTAGAATAATTAAAGTCTCCAATGCAAATTAGGGCATGTGAACCATGGTCGAACTACCCTCTCAAAGGCAGGATCGAACGGTGTACTCGAGGTCGTGACGCAGGATTAAGGTTCTCACTAGTCTCAGGAACTCACTGGAGGATCCTCGAACCTTCCCTATTTCTCCTGGCCTTGACCTATCCTGTGTGATTGCATTTTATCCCATCCATTTTCCCCATTGTTCATTCTGACATACATGAATAATATTTACCCTTCTTTTGATACGTCATGAATTGCATTGATCTGGTAAAACATTATGTTTTTCTAAAAATGAGAGAAAGAATGATGAACATTTAAAGTCATGAGGAACAGGACGCTCCCACTACTTGACCTCGACAATCATCACAAAGACTCAGCCAAGCACGTGCTTCAAAGCTATGATCGCCTCTTTGATTCTCCTCTGTCCATGAGTTATCCTAAGGGTCGTAGTTTCACAGGACCTACCCAGTTTTTGAACTTATCTTTGTACTACTTACCTTTTTTTTTCTGCAGGTTATTATCACAGACAACCATATCAAGCATTGACACCTCAATCAAGTCTTTCAAGTCCATTCCTTGAATCGCCCAAGTTGGCACTTCTTGAAGTCTTTTCCTTAAATCGCTAAAGTAGGCACTCCTCAGGATCCCTTCCTTAAACTACCAAGGCTGACACTTTTCAAATTCCATTCCAAGGAATCTACTTGATACTTTTCAGCAGTCAAGCGTGTCTCTTCCCAAGCCCAAGGATAGTTTCCAGCAAAACTCTCCCCTTAGGTAGAATCACCAAATTCTTCCCCAGTGAAATTACACTTCCCAAACAACTCAAACTGGGGCATCTCCCCGGATTTCTTTGTTCTAGCCAAGGGGTAGCCCCCCAAGACTCCTTCTAATCATGTCAAACTGGGGCATCTCTCCAGATTTTTTGTTCTAGCCAAGGGGTAGCCCCCCAAGACTCCTTCTAATCATGTCAAACTGGGGCATCTCCCCAGATTTTTTGTTCTAGCCAAGGGGTAGCTCCCCAAGACTCCTTCTAATCCTGTCAAACTGGGGCATCTCCCCAGATTTTTTGTTCTAGCTAAGGGGTAGCTCCCCAAGACTCCTTCTAATCAACTCAAACTGGGGCATCTCCCCGGATTTCTTTTGTTCTGGCCATTCCCCAAGAACCTTCAAACCTGTCAAACTGGGGCATCTCCCCAGATTTCTTCTATTCCAGTCAAGGGACAGTTCCCCAAGAACCTCCAAACCATCTCAAACCGGGGGCATCACCCCAGGATCACTCTCTTTCAGCCAAAGAGCGATTCTTTCAGTCATGTCAAACTGGGGCATCACCCCAAGCCTTTAGGACCAGTGAGTTTAATTTGGACGAGATGTCCTGTTAGCTCCCCCAACCTTTACATCTCCTGCCAACAGTGAGTTAATTCGGACGAGACGTCCTATTAGCTCCCTCAATCTCTGCATTCCCTGTCAATCGAGGGTTAACCCCACTCTTTTATTTCCATTCGCCTATTCAGGCATCTTTTACTTTCCATTCGCCTATTCAGGCATCTTTTACTTTCCATTCACCTATTCAGGCATCCTTTCCTTTCCGTTCACCTATTCAGGCACCCTTTACTTTCCATTCGCCTATTCAAGCACCCTTTACCTTCCAGTTCGCCTATTCAGGCACTCACCTATTCAGGCATCCCTTTACTTTCCGTTCGCCTATTCAGGCACCCTTTACTTTTCGTTCGCCTATTCAGGCACCTCTTACTTTCCAGTCGCCTATTCAGGCATCCTTTCCTTTTCGTTTGCCTATTCAGGCACCCTTTACTTTCCGTTCGCCTATTCAGGCACCTCTTATTTTCCAGTCACCTATTCAGGCATCCTTTCCTTTCCGTTTGCCTATTCAGGCACCCTTTACTTTCCATTCGCCTATTCAGGCATCCCTTTCCTTTCTATTCACCTATTCAGGCATCCTTTACTTTCCGTCCGCCTATTCAGGCACTCTTTTACTTTCCGTTCGCCTATTCAGGCACCCGCCTATTCAGGCGCTCCTTTACTTTCCGTTCGCCTATTCAGGCACCCGCCTATTCAGGCATCCTTTACTTTCCGTTCGCCTATTCAGGCACCTTTTACTTTCCCGTCGCCTATTCAGGCACCCTTTACTTTCCGTTCGCCTATTCAGGCACCCTTTACCTTCCAGTCTACCTAGGATCAAACCTGATCTTCTCACCTCCTATTAATTAAAAGGATTTTTCCCGGTCCATTCAAAAAAAAAGCAGATGTGGAAAAGAGGAAAGGATTACAACAACTCGGACGGACGCCATGCCTATCGAGAGGTCCCACTTAGTCCCTACATCGGTGTTCATATCTTTACTTCCTTTTCACTTCAAAAACACGGAAAGCTTCGTGTTTCTCTTGTGAAAAAGAAGTAAAGAGGGGCATCTGTGAACACCTCTTTCGGTCTGACCCAAATGGAAAGGATTCTGAGAGGGCTGGATTTCATGTCCGAATGATCTGCTGAGTAGAATGGCTCCAAAATAATCAAATCCAAGCAGGATGACCCAGATTAAAGCATTTCCGAGTGAAATACAGCCCTGGTGGATATAAATCCGAGTGAAAAAACTCAAAAAATGGTCAAATTCGAGTGGAATAGGCTACTGTTGGGGGAATCCGAGTGAAATGACTCAGAATGGATCAAATCCGAGTGGAAAATAGGCACATTCCGAGTGAAAAAATTCAAATTTCCAATTTCTGAGTGAGAAGAAAGCCAATTCTGAGTGAAATTCCAATTCCCGAGTGGAAAGAAGCCCGGATCCGAGTAAAGATTGCCAAGTCTCCAAATTCTGAGTAAAAATGGCCAAAATTCCAATTTCCGAGTGCAAAGAAGGTAGGTTCCGAGAGAAAATGTCCAAGTTCCATTCTGATTAAGAGTTCCCAAGGTCAGTTCCGAGTAAATCCTTCAAGCAGTGATGTTCTGTGTCACTTTTGAAGAAATTCCGAGTGAATGTTTCACGCCGAGATGAGATCCGAGCGAAATGCATCCGACTGAAAAGAATTCCGAGTGTTGCCTCTTCAATCAGAACCGAGAGTTGCTTCTTCAGTCAGAACCAAGTGAAGTATTTCCAATCAGCACCGAGTGAGTCCTTTCACTCAATTTCCGAGCCATTTTTAGCCAATTCCGAGTCATACTTCACCCATTTCAGTCAGTTCCGAGTCATACTTCACCCACTTTTCACTCAATTCAGAACCACTTTCCACCTAATTCCGAGTTATCCTTCGATCATTTCTGAGTCCTCTTCAGGTATTTCGCCCAAGCGATTCTTGTTACGCTCAAGCGAGAAGTGGAGTCCCTCTTCAGTCTGAGTCATTTTTCAGTCAGATCCGAGTCACTTTTCACTCGGTTCTGACTCAATGTTCCAATCGGAATTTCTTTGATTGCCCACTCAATCCAATTGCACACAACACCAACATGATTTCACTCGGTCTTTTGCACAAAAGGGACCTTTTCCCACTCGGATTTAGGAGGCAAAGTGAAGACCGACCCCTTTTTTTTCCTCTTGGAATTCACTCCCACTAAGGATGGATGCTGACTGAGGCAGTGGATCCGAGCCACGAGGAAGAACACCGATCCCATGGTACCCCAAACATTGAAAAGGTCTTACTAGTGTAAATGTGACACCGGTCCGGATTCTAAATAGGCCACATCGGACCGGTTGTTGGAACATCAAACCGATGTCTTGCATGGCCGAGGTCACAAACCTGACATCGGAGGAATGAGCCCGGATGCTTATGCGCACTGACTCGGAATTACACTTTCTAAAGGTGGCAGACAAGGAGGCGGTAGTGGAAGAATTAAAATTTCCCATCAGCCATTGTCCCCCCACTATCTGTTAGTGGCCAGGTTGCCTCCACCAAGTGGAGGTTGAGCTGTCCACTCGGCCCATGTCCAAGAGCCCTCTATAAATACCTCTCATGAAGAGGCACGGGGGGCTGGCTGGAGAGTTCTGGGCACGGTCCAGAGCTGGAAAGAGGGGAAACCTCTAAATTTCACTTCAAGAGTCTTAAGGAATTCATTCCCTTCACACAGTTCTGTCCCAATACTCCCTAAACACCACACCGTCCCAATACCTCCCAATCCACACCGTCCCAACACCTCCCAATCCACACCGTCCTAATACCTCCCAATCCACACCGTCCCAACACCTCCCAATCCACACCGTCCCAACACCTCCCAATCCACACCGTCCCAATACTCCCTAAACTATACCGTCCCAACACCTCCCAATTCACACCATCTCCATATTCCTTGAACACCACACCGTCTCAGCCTTCAACCCACATCGTTCTAACAGCATCCTCCCAACAGCACTGTCCTCCCTCAGATCCTCATCAACTCCACCGATTCACTGTAGCCCTTTACACCGATCTCCTAAATCTACCATACTGTATTCATATTCCTGAACACCACCCGGTTCTGCCCTAATCCGTCCTAATCCCGCCACACCGTCCCAACAACTCCTGAACACTGTTCCAATACTCCTTAAACACTACACCGTCCCAATACCCCCCAAATACCACATAGTCCCAACACCCATCAATCTCCACACCGTCCCAATACTCCCTAAACACCACACCGTCCCAGCCTCCTAAACCCAATATATCTTCCCAACATTTCCTGAATCTCCTTACCACTGTTCGGTCCTTCAACCCCATACCCACACCAGCAGAATCCACACCGGTCAACATCTGTAAGCTGTTTCCTCAACAACCTCACCACCAGTTCTGTTCTGTGTTCTTTCCTTTCGTTTTTTTTATTAAACATTCATCTGCTGAGTTTGTATTTTTTGGACTTGTTTACTTTCCTAAAGTTCATTCACTTAAATTTCTTTTTACTTTGTAATAATAATGAAAAAGAAATAAATGTCTCTTGTGTTTTCTTTCAAATCTAGATAAAGTAAAAAAAAAGAAACAAATCATTTTTAGTCATTGTCGTACGGAAAATACTTCCGTCTACACAATCTCTATAGGATCCGTACACGTGTGAAGAACTTCGTCTTGTATGAGTTCCTCACCAAAATGATACCCACCAACATTTTCCCAATCTTTTCCTAAAATAAACATTCAGAACTACGTAACCCTGATTTCTTGATAACTCAAGAATACGTAGGAGCAGGACCTTAACTCCTGTCGGGCCCATCTTTTTTTTATCATTATTTCCTTTTTTTGTTATTTTTGCTTCTTTACCTTCGTGTTTCTTTCGTGATGTCCCTTTTTGTCGCTTCCGTGAAAGTCAATTTAGACGTGACGTCTTGTTGATTTCTCCCTAGTTTTTTTTGTTCAAGCCTTGCCATAATTCATAAGGAAGGGATACTTAGGACGAGACGTCTCTCTTATCCCTTTCCTATTCCTTTTTTTTATTCGAGGATGTCTAATTTAGACATGACGTCTTATTGGCATTCTCTTCCTCTCTCTGTCTCGTATCGAAGTCGAGTTTAATTCGGATAAAACGTCCCGTTAACCTCGCTTCGACGTCCTATGTTTGTACAATTCACTTACTCCCTTCCATCGTTTTAAAATAAAAATACAAAAAAAAAGGAAGAAACCATGTTTATTTAAGGCTATTTATATTGCGCTTTCAATCTTGGTACTGTTTTCGACAGGCGACGTAGGGTGCTAATACCTTCCCTACTCGTAACCGACTCCCGAACTCGAATCTCAATTGCTTTCACTAAACCTAGTTTTTTCCCAATGTTTTTCCTACGGATAAAAACGTTGGTGGCGACTCCCTGTTTCATACGTCAGGTTTCACTCTCTCTCGCCGCGCCGTCGCGATCCAGGTTGCGACATTCCCCTCCATCCACCACCTCTACTTCCAAAGAATAACCAAGCTTCACTTTGCCTAAAATTTAACTAAAAAATTTCTCTATTTTCAATCTCACTAGATCTTGGTTTGACATAAGATTTTTAAAGATTTGAATCATAGGGAACGTAACTCTTTCATCCCTATTTTGGTGATTCAGGGTACCAACTTGCTTAGGGCTTAAGGGCAAGCTTTACAAAATTCAAATAAGAATAAAATCACATTGCATAATCCTATGATGCAACTCATGGCTGGTTTTTCCAATATCTCACCAAAACAAAGCTTCTCATTTTACCCCACAAACCTTTTCTTTCTTTTTTTTAAGGTAAATTATTAAGACTCACTATCAAATGTTGATTTGAAGTTATTTTCCATGTAAAATATGTCTTTAAATTGATGTTTAATTGCTCATTTGATAAGAAAATTATCCTCATTGTGTTTAGTTAAAGCATTGCCATAATTTTGAGCTCACAAGTTATTTTTTATGTGCTTTGATAGGTTGCAAAGGCCTTGAGAGAGAAAAGATGAGAAAAAAGAGAGTGCTTCATTTTTTACTTCTAACATCCAATAATAAATCCACTATTTCCATTTCTTTCACTATTGGATGTGGCTATAATTTTGATATGTGGTGTATGACATCTGGTTCTTCATTTTGAATGGTCAGATCATATTGTAGAGTTTGGGTGCCGCCCAGGCGGTTGTTTTTTTGCTTAAACAGATGCATCAAAATTTTCGGCAATGGCTTGAGCGGCCATTCTACCGCTCAAGCAGCATTGTTGCAACAACACCTCTGTTCTTTGCCCCAAATGTTATTTAAAAGGGTTTTGGTCACTTTTGTGGGATCTTTGGTTTGTTAAAGGCTATAAGCATTGTCTAAAGACTCTTTAACATCATGGGTAAGTTTAAAGACGGGGATCTCTTCCAATTTCTTTTTCTTTTGTCTTATTTTCCATTGACCTTTTATAGTTTCTTTTAATTTTAAGGCAGCTCACATGAAAAGTTATGGTTAAACCCTTCTTTTATTGGGTTTGGGTGTAACACATTCTCTCTCTAACCATGTATTGAATACCCTTGTATGCTTTATGTATTTTAATCAATATTAGCATTTCATTTCATATACCTAATGTGTGTTTTGAATAAGAGAATGTTTCACATGTGTGTTTAGGGTTTTTGATTAGGTTAAGAAATGAAATACCCATTAATTTTTTTTGCTTTGGGATAGAGTTGAATTTAATGGTTGTTAAGACCAATGCTTAATGCAAGGACTTTCATCAAATAGTTGAGAGATTGATATTTGGGGAAATGGCTTAGTATCTATACCAAGAGGTCGAGTTTAATAAAATTTATGCTACATTGGTTTGATTGATTGTGTAAACACACTAAGTAAGATAACATAAGCTTGAAAGGGAGGATAGTGAAACCTAATCCCAACACGTTTTTGTTTATATTTATCTCAATTTTTATATTTCTTGCATCACAACATTACTATCCATAAAACAACAACCAATTATGAATATTTATGAGTATATTGTATATAGTATAGTGATTTTTCAAGCATAGGCTGTTATTTTATTGATTACTATACAAGTCTCTATAGGTAACGATATTTTTAGTCATTCATCGAAACTACAATAGATATTTGGTACATTTGCCAAACTCTGAACACCTAACAAAAGAAAAGCTTGCTTCAGACCGTATGGATCTTTATTAAATTTTGAATAAGCTTATGCTTCTCTCCAATCCTTCATCCTTATGTTGTTGTGCCTCTACTGACGAACTCTTATTCTTTCATCGTTTCTCCCAGTCTATCACTCGTACCATGAATGTTAATTTCAACTACTACTGACTGATGGATCTTCTAGAAAAGAAAAAAAAATATGTTTTTCTATTAACATTGTTCATAAGAAGATATGAATATATAAGAAGAAGGATGCGTTGATTGATTAGGTTTAGAATTAGTGATCCATGACCGAGTCTTTCACAAGCAGATATACAAATACAAGAATGGGAATTGATGTTTTCAGTGAAAATACAAGAAGAAAAGGGAAGACAAAGAAGGTTAGGAGTGTGAGAAGATGTGAGTGCTGAGTAAGGGAGTAAAAATATGGAATGTTAAGGGATGAAAGATAAAAGAAGAGAGAGATAAGAGATAGGAGAAGAAAGAGAAAAAAAATATCTGATGTAAATGCTAAGGTGTGTGCCAGGTGGCATGGATTATGTGATATTCTATTTGTCACATCATCACTTGAATGAAAACTAATTACAATAACACAAAACTTTCTAGGGGCTAAGTGTTTTATTAACCTTTTAATCTATCAATGCTATATAACTAGTGTGTAAAATAGATCATATACATATTATTTTTATTGATCAAGTGACTTTTTTTCACATAAAATTCAAGGAAGAAAATGACATCTCATTCAAAGACAAACAATGCTTCCATACCTGTAAAAGTACCTATATTTTGTCCTAGTTTAAGAAAATAAATGGGTCTATGGGCCATACTATGAATAAAGTATTTATGATGCAGATAGGTTAGAGGTTGATTGTCCAAAAAATGACATTTAATCTGGGGTCCTATGAAGCATGTACAAGTGTGGTGATAATCTTGGTTTATTAGTGAAACTATTCCTCTAATGTCTGGATAAGTGTTTGTAGAGTGTGGAATAATGTTCTTAATAGTTTGAAGTAAAGAGTAAGATATCATGTTATTATTTCTTGATGGCATGATGCTTAATCAACACATTTGCTTGGAGAATTTCACACATTTTCATACCTTCATTTAGGATGTTAGCAACCAAGTTCTCATACTCATAGACGTAATCCATGACAAGTTTATTGTCCATATTTGAAATTGTAATTATTTTCCAGTCATGTGTTTTTTGTTTCCAACAACATCCTCTCTATATTTTTCTCCAGTTTCTCCTAAATAGATTTGGTAGATTTATTTCAAGAAAAATAAATCAAACAAATTGTTAGCCATATGAGCAAGAATATGATCATATACCAATTTGTTACTTTTTTGTAAGCCTTCAAATCGGGTCATAACTTATTGAACCACTTCGGGATGAACATCATTGTTGGCAGGAATGATAGGTGTGTCTTTGAACACAACGGTATCGATCTTATACTGCTTGAGTAAAATAAGCAGTTTTTGTGACCACCATTTGTAGTTAGTGTCATCAAGTGGTTCGAGCCTGAAAAGGTTAGGCGGTGTATACTTCCTATTGAACAATGCCATCCAAACTTGAAGAAAAAATGAATAATAATTTTTCTTTTAGATTGTTAGTTTTGATGATAGGTAGTTGTGTTATGATTATGAACCACTACCCTGAAAGCAAAATTCAACAGTCCTCCAATAGAAATGAAGTTGGCTTTGCTCCCCAAGGGTTTACATAAACACACATAGAAACTGGTGCACTCATATTCCTGTGTGTTGGAAACTCACAACACTACCCAACAAACAAAAGAAGAAGAACGAGGTTATTAGCCGGATAGAGACTAAACTGTTACGATATTCATGGCCAAATCATAATTGAACCACGCCATTTAACATTCTTGATTTCTTGTCTCATAACAGAAAAAGGAAAAACAAAAAAAGAAATACTTAGCTAGCAACAGGTTTCTTTTTTATTATATGACCTAATCCAACCAAACCCCATCGGGACAACAACGCATGTGTGTGATAGGGCTAGTTGATGATCCTATCCATTAGCCTTTTATCCAAGATATCGAAAAGGGTTAGTTGGCTAGAATATATAAAGATATTATCAAGAAAAATAAATTTTGATGAGTGCCTTTAAGAGTCAAAGAATGCCAAAAGCTAAAGCCATTTTTCCAATAAATACTAATGTCCCTTTCATCCATCCAGACTTATTGAATATAGAGGTTTAGTATGGGACCATGAAGCTCATTTCCTGTTGGGATTTATAGTGAAGATCGAGCACACTTCTATGCTTGCAACAAAATTGCATAGGATCTTACATGGGCTGACCATCAGTATTAACAATGAGTTTAAAAGGCTAATCATGGAATCTAACTTTACTAGCCTTGTGTTTAGTCCATAAAAAACTTTTTGAGACACATCTATTTTATTATTTGATTTATGATATTTAGAACAAGGCAATGAATGCAAAGGATATCCATTGGTTTTATAATCTTTGAGGGGGAAATTTTATGGCGGATCTTCCTAAAATTCAGTCTCTCAACTCTTCAAAGTTAATGGTATTTTTTGAACTTCCCGTGTTTGTGTTGGTTTTTTTTATTCTTATAATTTCTCTTTTTATAAAGGCTCTTAGTTCTATGTTTTTTTGGGGTTTGGCCCCTCTTGTCTATTAAAAAATCTCAAGAAAGTAAATGGAAACTTGAGGTTTGTGATAAGATAGATATGAAAGCCTATTAGGTTTCACTCAATGAATTCCTTGAAGTTATTCATAGAGTCACTAAATCAGTATTTAGATTTTATAGGTAAAAAGTATCCAATCAAAATTTTAAAAGTCCATATAAGTATTTACTTAGAATGAAAGAAATTCTCAATAATTATAGTGAAACAAATAGAGGTGAGTATATGGGTTAGCCAACCCCACCTTATACATGCTCATAACTTAAAATAGGCCTATGATTTATAGGATTGCATAAGAACCACTGGTTTATGGTAGGATGACTTGTGGGCTATCATATAATAATTTTTTCATTTTTTTAATTTATAAGTTAGTGAGTAAAAAGATATAAAAAATATAAAAATATATTAATTTAAAAAGATAGTAATATTTTTTGTATTTTTTAAATTCTTACTTATATTTTTAGTTGATGATATTAGAAGGTAAGATTTTTTAAATTTTATTTAAAATAATAATCAAATACTTAAGACAAATTAAATGGTTGACCCACAAACCTATATATGTCACTTGTTTAACCCACAAGTCAAACAAATAAATCCATTTAGGCTCGTATTTAAACAAACCTAATGTTGGTCGACCGTTTGTTGATGGAAGTAATGTTAGATTACTTTAATCTAATTATTATTGATAAAAATAAAAAATTATACTTTTTGTCTCTTACGTTCTAAGATTTATTCAAGTTGATCCCTTAAGTTTTTTTTTTACTCGTATAGGTCCCTAGTGTTTCAAAAGATGACTTAACTAAATCCTTTTCATAAAGTCTATTAACCTAGTTAAAACCTAGTTAATAGAATTCACCTATATGGTGCAGAACTGTTAGTGATAACATTACGTTTTTTTGTTGATGGGACATTATAAAAGAAAAAACTTTGACTTAGGGGTTAAAGTTTGAGTTTTTGTCAATTTTTAATAGCCACAAATTTCCCAAACACGTATGTAATGTTTTTCTTTCATCGACTATTTTTGTTGTAATGAGGTATTTGTAGTGAGATTGTGCACAAACAACATTAGTACATTAATTCATTAAAAAATATATATAACATTAGAAACAAGGTTAGGAGATAGTTAAGGGTGCCTTTTCTATATACTATCCTCAAGTGACCAAACTGGTAGTTTCCTTCTTAAATGCATTTTTTTAGAATCTAAAAGAAAGAAATGAAGGTTAGCAATTAGGAATTTGAAATTGAAATAATAACCCTAAAATATAATGGAAGGGAAAAAGGAAGCATCTTAGAAGTTTTGAAACCAAATTGAAAGAGACCGGGTTAACCCTTAGCAAAAGCACACTTGGTTTTAAGCTCTAGGATTTTGCGACACCTGGCTTCTCTTTACTTCTCCAAGCTGAATTTGAACAAAGTCTTGGGTGATGCTTAGGAAATTTGCAATGAGATCCCGTAATGATATCCTACGTAGGGCTATAAAGAGACAACGACTGAAAGTCACATAGATTGTTATTCGAACCAACATCACTTATGGAATTGCTTATGGGGTAATGCTTGAAGACGACACTGACTCATAGTGGTGGCTAGCCTCAGGGTGGGGTTGAGTCGGTTGACCGTTGTGGTTCAACATTTGTGTTTGACACGCAGTGTTGGAGTGACAACAATGAGGTTATAGTGGTCACGATTAGTTTAGATCGAAGTGGTAAAATGAATAGAGAGAGAAGAAAGAAGTAGCATCTGTGAATAAAGAAAAGAGTGAGTTAGATCATTTATTTTAATTTTTAATCTTTAACCTATTTTACGTAACTATCTCACCAATGCATCAATGTTTTACACACAATATGACTGTCACATGTATTATCTATTAAATAAGTTAACCAATTTAACAAAAAGAATCAAGGTGAATTAATTTTTTAAATGTTAGAGATTTTTATGAGTTAAAAATACTTAAAAGATGAACTCAAATAAAGAAGAAATAAGAAGTGCTTGCATTTATTCATTCATTTTTTTTTTCCATTGAGGGATTATGTATTGTGAAAGTTGGTGTGCACGTGTGCAGATCCACTTGCATTTTGGTGACATATGTGAATGGGTTTTCGTGCCTATCCCTCGTGTGTGAGTGTGACATTCCCCTAAAGCATCTCTCTTTTTTAAACTTGCACGGTTGGTTCCCTTCACTCATCATTCATTATCCTTTTGATTTCGATATCCCAACACCCTCTCTTTTTCTCTCTAAAACATTACCTAAAAGCACCTTTTATTAACCTATCATCACTTTTAACCTTGTCCGCGACATCAAACGCTATATAATTGAACCTATAATTATTCTTAGTTGTCGATAATTACCTCAAAGATTCTCAGGTAACCACTAACTAAAAAAAGTAAACCACCAAAAGATTGTTCTTTTAACGTCGTTGTCAATGTGATTCATCTGCTTTCATATTTGAACGGCTCACAAGAGGATATCTTGTTTTACTTTTACATTTTTTTAGCACACCACTTCTTCCACAATTTCACGAGTTATGAGTTAACTGGGATTGAGCTTTAATGGGGTAAGTATTTTCTATAAATTTCGTTGGTTGATTTTAAAATAAATATCAATTAGAAATTCAGTCATCATTTCAGTGTTAAATTAGTGATTCAACAAGAAGGGAAACCAATGATTTTGTTGATTTCAGATGAATAATATTTGATTTTAAAATGAATGGCAAGATTTCAAACATGATTAAATGACTATGAATAATCGTAGAGTACTTGAACAATTACGGTCGAATCCAGTTAAGTGAGAAAAAAATTGAAGTTTTATTTGTTCACCACAAATTTTACTCTTACATAGGGATGACAACCTACACCCACCCTAACTTTGATGAAGAAATTTTGCTTTAACCAGGTTTAAGGGAAACCCGACCTTGACTTGATTTTGACGGGGAAGAGACGAGTTTGGGAATACAAATACCCTTCCTAAACTTGTCCTATTATAAAAATGAACTAATTTTAATTATAATAATAGTTAATAATAATGATAAATTAATGACATAACTCTTAAGTTTATTAGTTTTTTATTTTAGGACTATTTTTAAATATTACTTTGATTAGAATGTTTAGACATATACCATTTTTTTTAAAAATTGTTTTATTAGATTTCCGGTATAGGTATCAATGTTTTGCTTTCTATACGTCTTGCATTGATCCTGTGGGGATCTGATATTGTGTCCTTAAATCCAGTGGGAACCTTAAGGTCATTGTATGATCCTGTATAACAACCATCAATATTCTGCGTTATAAGGTCAAATAAGGTGTCACCTACAAACATACTTTGACACTTAAGTTAGTATGATATCAAATATCGAAGCTCAAACGTTTAGGTTGGTGATTGTTACCTTAAGTGTGATAAATGAATGATTTTTATAGGAACCGGGTGAGGATATTTGTCTGATATACCTTGTGTTAGTATTTTTCCATAAAATACGGGGGAAATTGACATAAGCATATACATTTTTAGTACATATGTAGGTGGTTAACTGGTATACCTCAAACATGTTCCTGGCCTCTACTTAACACCAGATTATGTTGAGTCTGACTATAGGGCTTTGTAGTGGAATCGATGTGCGTGGGTGATGTTGGTACAAGGTTATTCTGTTGATTTTTTGTTGAGTCACACCATGTACATTTCTATGTGTGCCGACATGACCTTGGGTATCTGGGTTGTATAAGGCCTAGATCAAAAATATATACCTGTTATTAAAATTAATAAATTTTTTAAAAAATAGAGTCAATTGTGAAATCCACGTGTTTCCTAAACTCAAATGAGACCCATGATGATGAGTTTGAGTTACATAATTTTAAACTCACACCGAAACCGGTCTAATTTTCATGGGGTTGGAATCAAGGAGACCTAAACCCACCCTAACTTGTGAGTAGGAATGGCAAAAAACCCGTACCCGCGGATATCCATGGATATTACCCTGATGGGGCGGATATGGATAGCCAAGCGGGTACCCGCGGGTAGATTAAACGGGTATTTTTAAAACCCGTTAATAAACGGAGCGGATAGCGGTATAGGGGTACCCGTACCCGCGAGTACCCGTTAGATGTGAAGGATATTAATTATGGGACCTACATATAATTTGGCATGTATTATGTTAATGGATTGTTCTTATATTGCCTTTTGTGTAACAATTTACAATTAAGATTTTATTATTATGTGACATTTGACAATTTGCATATTAAGATTTGGACACTTCACAATGCATAAAATATTTTATATCTGATTATGATTTTAATTGTGTTTTTTTCTTTTTAAAGTTATATTTTTCATGAGATTTAATTGAATAATATTTAACTATGGATACCCGTAAATTCGCGGGTACCCGTCAAACCCGCTTAAATCCGTTTAGGCGGGCACCCGGCGAATAGCGGGGCAGACATAGGTATGGATTGCCCATCACGGAGCAGGTAAACACTATCCATACCCGCCCCGCCCCGTTGCCATGCCTACTTGTAAGTGCCATTGTTACACTTACTTTATTTATTCATTTTAATTATTATATAAGCTGTATTTTTAATCAAACAACCAATACTTTAGAATATTTATTAACATATTATATAAATTCCAAAAAAAAACTATTAATACACTTCTTTCACAATTTGCTACATTTTAATTAAATATTGGCTTGAATAATTTGTCTATCTTTATATCTTCGCACAATTTTTTGTCTTTACGCTTTTCTTGTTTTTTCCTTCAAATTTCCACCCTCGCCTTCTGTTTTCAGTCCTTAATATTTATTTTTAGTTGTAGTTTTTATTAATTATATTTTTAAGAACCTAAACAAAATATTGGACTGACAACAAAAAAGAATAAAATTATTTTTTATCTCCCAAAGAGAATATTTAATTAATATTAGAAACAATAAGTAGAGATAAAAACAAAGAAAAAAAAACATGAAAATATAAATCGGAAAAATGTAGAAAGTAAAAACTCATTTAAACCTTAATTTTCAATAATTCTTCAACTAATTAATTTTTTTACTTAAGATCCTTAGAATCCTGATTAATATTTGATTCACTCATGGAACTTGATGAGTAAAGTTGAGTAGTTTTAAAGCAACAGTGCCTCAGCTTTCTGGTTCAAAACCAGTAAAAGGGAAGACCAAAGAATGAGTGCTTATTTAAGTACATCTTGTACTTTTTTTTAGAAAATATATATTTCTTTGCTTTTTCGAAAAAGAAAAGAATGATTATTAATAAGATACCATATTTTTCTTTTACTTAACTAATAATGTCCATGAAAAACATCTTTGGGTAAAAATAGCAATCTTTTATTTTTCTGCTTTTATCTAACATAGGCCTGTGATAAGGTAGCTTATTTTATAGCTAATAGAGCTAGTGAATTTCCTAATATGATTTGGATAGATTATCCACCAGTTAGTTTATCTTATCTTATCGTACATTTCAGTTGATGTTGCTAATCTATTGTTAATTGAAATTACTCTAAGAAGCAATAACCTCAAGTATAATCCTGTGCCCCTTTCAATCATAGTTACTTTCTAAACCTTTTAAGCATTTTTTTCTGTTATCTTTTCAAATATTTTTGGGGCAACGGGCTTGGGCTATATCAAGTTTAAAATAATATGTTTGACTATAGAGATTCACTTTCAATTATATGAATAATGGAAGTGAAGAAAGAGAGGGGGGAAAAAGACTAACTTTATTCACTTAGCTAATTCATTGATTGGTGGGTCCATTAGGAGGTGGAACTACCTGATATTTGACAAGATGACCCTCATATGGGATGGCTTTGTGTGGTTATGGCCCTACCAGTCAAAAGCTAAGCCAGCACTCCACATGTTCCAATTTAACAAGTAGGTGGTGGTTCATCTACACATTTTAATATGCCATAAGCCAAAACATTTGGCTGTGGAGAATTGTTCCAGGGATCATGATTCTCCTTTATGTACGCTCTTTTTCCTGTCCTTTAAGGATATATTGCACCACTCATACTTGTTTGCAAACAGCTTATCTTCAAAGCTGTATATCAATTAGCCTCTTTTTAAAAAATTCTTCTAAATAGTGGTAAAAGAAATGAGATAAGTGTAAGAGAGTTTTAACCTAAATTCTAATATTTTATATCTATGTCACATATTAACTATATTAATCTTAATAGAAGAGTTTAAAATCAATGATTTTATAACCAGACCGGTCATTAAACCGGTAAAATTATCGATTCAAATAAATTATGATTAAACAAAACAATGATTTCATAAGTAGACCGATTATTGAACCGGCGAAGATATCGGTTCAAGTAAACTGTAATCAAACCGAGGTTAAACTGTAATTGAACCGGTATTAAAAAATTGATCTAAATCGGTCTGGTTTTAATAACAATGTTTAAAACAATTTTTTTTATTAATTACGTATACTCTCCCTATAAGCAGGGGTAATTTTATTTAAAGTTTTGCCACACTTGAAACTTTTTATTAAGCATGAAAAAAATAATATGTTTAAACGTATAATTTTTCTCATAAGCTTTTTTTTTAGTGCCCACTAGTTTTAGATAAGGGTCATTAGATTTTCTCTATGGCTCCTCAGTCTTAGTTCCACCATTTGCAGTAGTTATATCTTTCGTCACTTCAGTGATCTCTATACCTTCAAAGGATTAGCCTTCTGTTTACAGCCCGGGATACCCTTGAAATCACAAAAAAGAAAAAGAAGCAAAATTCATCCAATTCCCTCAATCAATTTGTATGACAAGCTCCAAGAAAATTTTGATCAATAAGATTACAATAAACACAATTAAATATAACCCTCAGCATAAGGTGACAAATTATGAATAATATTAAAAGCCTACAAACCTGATAAAAGAGAAATACTTAAACATGGACTCCACTATTATCATATGACTCAAATGGAGTGCAAATTCAAAGGTTGAATGACAAACCATAGATGCATTGAATCTAAGTTTCCTTTTGTAACTGGAAACTAAATTGGCATGTTGAATAACAACAAATTAAATCAACCACTTATATATGAAGCAACAACAATACAATATATATATACAATAACAATGAACAGTGAGAGAGATCTTAACAATGGCACTTCAAACAAGAAATTAGAGTATGTTACGCATTTAGCATATGGGCCATGCTTCGATGGTGGCCCAAAATTGTTTCATTAGCAGGATCTGCAATTGTCGCTGATGTATTGAGAAAATGTATTTCTTACTTTGTTTTCTATAACTGTGTGATGCTCTTAGACCCAACAAATTTAATACATAGAAGTCAATATCGTGCCTGCTCGGAAACACACATAAAATTTTAATTTTAATGTTAATTTCATGTATATCAGAATGAAATTATCACTTTATTTTTATTTATTCAATTTCTGTACTATTATGGATATGTAACCATTTGCTTTTAATATAACTCAATCTATTTATATTAGATTGCTGGTCTAATTTGTTGAATCTTTATCTTTGATGTATGTATGTTAAAAAACAGTGAGACGCAAGGTATAAATTGTAAATTGTATTTTATTCCTTTTAGGACATATTAAGCAGTTCCATTATCTTTATGATATCCTTCTATCATTTTTATTCTAACCAAACAAAATAGAGTCACCATAAATCATATCTATTACTCTCCTTTGACAACCAAACCAAAACATCAAAACCAAGTTACATTATTGTAACAAACACTAGTGGAAAAAAAGCTTTTTACACCAGTCCCTTTTGACTTTTTACACCGGTTTTAGGACCGGTGTAGATGGAACCGGTGAGAAAAATGTGGACTTTTTACACCGGTTTTGGGACCGGTGAGAAAAACAGATTTTACACCGGTCCTGTTTAAAACACCCGGTATAAAAAATAATACTTACACCGGTCATTTTCTTTACAACCGGTGTGAGTATTACATTTTACACCGGTCCTGTTTAAAACACCCGGTATAAAAAATAATACTTACACCGGCCCTTTTCTTTACAACCGATGTGTATATTACATTTCTCACTGGTCCTGTTTGTTACGCCCGGTACAAAAAATAGAATTTTAACACCAGTTGCTTACTACACAACCGGTGTAAAAAGTTCTCTTTTTTTCATTTTTAATTCAGTATATTTCAGTTCTGAGCAATGCCATTTCAGTACACTTTCCTCTCTTATTCCTAAAATTGAGTATATAAATAGCTTAACATTTTGGTTGTAAGAAACAACAAACTTTGAATGGATCAACGCTACATAAAGTTTCCAACCCGATTGACTAGTATGTATTAACAGAAAACTCGGCAGCAAAAATTTTATTACTCATAGTAGTATTTTCTAATTTAAACTCATACTAAAATAAGAAACAAACTATAATGTGCATCCATCTACTGTTGCTTAACTTCAAATTTCTTCTTCTGCCACAAGCGATCTAGGGCACTATCAGCATCACCCTGGAAATTCAAAAAGAGA
Organism: Clitoria ternatea; assembly: GCA_037962975.1. Lineage (NCBI taxonomy): Eukaryota > Viridiplantae > Streptophyta > Magnoliopsida > Fabales > Fabaceae > Clitoria > Clitoria ternatea. Next base: position 10,824,064 of record CM075675.1, read on the forward strand.
ACATCAAATCATAAGTTCAAAAAACACATGCAATTCTTCAAAGTATGAATATACCAACAAACATAGTTTCCATCAAAGGTTAAGGATTGGTTTGGTTGAGAGAAAAAATACATTGCTCTTATTTTATTTTCACAAATAATTACAAAAAAGGCATTCAATTTTTAACTGGTTGGTTTTTCTCAATTATTAATTTCCAATAGCTTTCACAAGCATAGCAAGTCCAACAAAACTTAATAAACACAAAATACATATTAATAAAGACAACTGCAAATCCAACAGAGCAAAAGATTGTAAGTGTGAGGTATTTAAAAAACCATCAACCTATCCCTGCCATCAATAAACAATTAAAAAAACAACAATTAAAAATAAATGGATAAAGTGTAAAGCTGGTTTTTAAAGTGACGAGTGTACGTTAAAGGTAAGGAAACAATCATTGATTAAAAATTATAAAATATAAAAAATTAACATAAAAAAACAAAACATGCTGATTTTTAATATAATTCTAACATGATTTTTAATAAAAAAATAAAAAAATAAAGTGTAAAGTTGAAAGAATAAATTAGATAGTCAACCATTTTAATCATAATAACTACTATATGATATGATAAGTATATGTTCAGTTAATATTAATTATAGTGATGAATTAATTTAATTTGGAAAAACTTGCCCAATGTTAATTTGAACGGACGTATGGTCCTTCGCAGTTATCAATCTATTTGTAGCAGAGCTACACAATATTCGCAAATCAGTTCACATCCCAAAACAAAATCAGATAAAGTAAATAAACAAAGCAAATAAACAATAAAATAACCCAAATAAATTAAAACTAAATACAAGGAGAGATATATAGGAGGATTATAGTATATACCACTTCCTGGGAATGTAAAGCTCAGTGATCTGTCCCTCTTCATTCTGAATCTTTGGTTGAACGTTGTAAATCCCTTTCACTACGATTATATGAACCTGAATCAGATTACGATACGACTTTATAGACACTACACAAAACCTTAAGAGGAATAAAAAAGGAATAACTCATATAACATTGGATATCCTTTTTAATAGAAGCATTATACCCATATAACATTAGAGTAGTCACAATTTTATTAACTTACTATAGTCATAATTTTCTAGCAGTACTAATGTACTGCATCTATCTATAGTTAGAGTAGTAATAGTAGTACTGTAACTATATAGCTGTGAAGTTTACATATACATCTGTTCAAAACTGACTTCATATTATAGTTTTATATGAAGTATGAAACATTTAAATGCCCTCACAATAACAAATTTTCAAACAATTAACAAACTTAATATAGTACAAAGAATGCAGCAAGCAACCATTAGAAAAAACAATGAACTCACCAAGCGACTCAAGTAAAAATGTAACTGCTTTCGCCTTATTCCAGTCAATCACTGGCCGGACCTCTAAAACCTGAAAACTCAGTAAAACATAAAATACTTAAAACACCATAATTGTTAAATCTCTTAGAAAATGGGTGGTAATTTTGGTTCTAGAAATAATACTTTACGCCTATGAGTTACTCGCAAACATGGGTAGTCCTTCAAAACATCATATAGTCTTTGTCCCACAATATCCCAACTCTATACATTAAATGAAACAAATGAAAAGGAAATAAATACTTACAACTATGATTAAATATGAAATAAGTTGGTGAAATGAAGGGATCAACTGTTGAGCCAATAACAAATTAACACAGAAAAATAAGTTAATACCATTTCAGCTACATTGCAGTAATGTACAGACACACAAAACTTATTGTTCTCAACAGATGCTCCTTCAATGTCTTTTGTACATTCTTTGAGCAACCCAAGTACCTGTGCAAACATTAGTTGATCAGGATACAACTTTCCAACACAGGAAAAAAATGAAAAGTGATTCACTGTGTACAGTATAGTATTTTTGCAATTACACATGCCTTATCAATAATGGGAAGAAATTCAGCAGCAGGTTGAAATAAATTAACTTCATTTTCAAAAGTGTACAAAATAGAGGCACATCAGAAAGCTACTTCTAGAAAGTTACTCTCGCTCCCATCCAAATCATCACCGAGCAGATTCTCTGTGAGGCCCGGGAGCGTCAGGAGGCTGAGACTTGAAAAGTATCATCATAGGGAGATATATCACAAAGGCAACCTATGTCAGGAAAAGGAACAAAATCAAATATAGGTTTAAGCAGAGAAAGATGTATCATCATAACCCTGCAACTAAGGGGAAGCCAGCCAAGAACAGAAAAAATTGATAAAAAAAGAAGTGCAGTAACTATCATGAGAACAGGTAGGAAGTTCATAATAGAAATTGAGTAGGAATAAGAGCAAAAACCCCAGGGTCAAGGTGGTAAAGGTGGACCAGTTCATTGAGGGGGGGGGGGGGGAACAAGAATAGCATAGTTTGATGCTGGTGTTACAGCACGGTAAAGAAATTCAACATACTGAAGAAGAGTTCCACTTTGCTCACACTGATCCACTTTTAGTTCATTTTTAAGCTCAATCAATCACGCAACAAATCAAAGAATGCTCATTATATAAATGTCCCACAATATTTTCCAAAACCAAATATAATCTAGTATTAATTAACTAGTCCAATCAGTACAGACCAAAACAACTGAGCCAGTGCAAATTAAAACAGTGAATTGCCACGTCGAACAAAACTGTCTGTTACAGTTGGATTAGAATTTCAATCTCTAGCTTTCCATAATCTTCTAACATGGTTATTTACCTTGTTATTTCGAGTTACGCCAAAAGATATTGCTTGATATCTGAGAGTCTCACTCCCAGCCATTGCATCCAGCTGTTCCTCAGTTAAATTCTCTGTGTACTGGACATTTGCCATTTGTTGAATAAGTTCCTGAAAAAACCAGCAAAAATATTTATTTGTCACCAGCATTAGGGTTTTCCCTATCTCACATGACGATGTAACATTATTCTATATCAGGAAGAAGTTATTAAAAAAACCTGTAGTAGAATAAGCTCAATTCCCTACCTCTTTTTTAACTGGTTCACAAGATATTGGAAAAGGCCCCGTAATTCCATTGATGGTACTTCTTACACCTATAATGAACAAAAGACTTAAACTTATGAAACATTTAAAGAAAATTATGCTTCTTAAAAAAATCACATAGATCCCACTCAGTTCTGAACAAAAATAGGTAAAAATAAAAGCATGTTAACCTAATCATTGACCCCACTGAGCTCGGCGAGTAGCGCCTCCGTAAGCGGAAGGAGTTTGAGGACCTCATCCGCCGCGTTTGATGGAAAATCGGAATTTGGATCAACTACGCACAGTGGGAGGAGTCACAAAAAGACTTCAAAAACGCTCGATCTATTTGGGAACGTGTACTCGAGGTGGACTACAAGAACCACACGCGCTCGATCTGTTTGGGAACGTGTACGTCAAGGTGGAGATGAAGAACAAGTCTATCAACCACGCCAGGAACGTTTGGGACCGCGCCGTCACCCTTTTGCCTAGGGTTGGGGCTTCGAGGGAGAAGAGCAAGGTGAGGGCTTTGAGGGAGAAGAAAAAGACAAGGGCTTTGAGGAAGAAGAGAAAGACGGGGGCAGAGAGAGCTTTGACGATGTAGTCGCACGCAGAGAGAGTTTCCAGGCTAGGGCTTTCGATCGAACCATGGACTACGTTGAGTGTGGGGAGAGAGAGCTTAGTCAAAAGTGAAAGGCTTTCTCACCGGTCCTAAATGGAAGACCGGTACAAATATTGTTATTTCTCACCGGTCCAAATATTAGCTCGGTACAAATTTTATTGTTTCTCACCGGTCTAAATGTTAGACCGGTATAAACTATATTTTTCTCACCGGTCCTGTTTACCAATCGGTATAAAGTTGTATATTATTTACAAAATTGCCACCGTCTTATTTTTTACACCGGTCACATTACAACCGGTATAAAAGCCCCGGTGTAAAAGGCCTATTTTCCACTAGTGAAAGATTGTCAAACTTGACGATGCAATCAAAGGATCACAAAGAAACCACTACATCCAAGGATGTTCCGGTGATGACGGTGACTCATGTTTAGTTTGTTCAATGGAGGTTGCGCAACAAGGAGTGCACAACGGAGTTGTAAGTATGAGCCACATGATGGCTATGTGGACTTGGTGCGGTGGAGTTGGAAGTACAATAATTGTGGTTTCGTTGTAGAGGGATTGAACAAGTTTAGTTGGAGAAGTATGATTATGGTTATATTGATTGCTTACATGGAATATGGTTATGGAATATAACAGGAGACAAAATTGAGTTGTGATTAAGGTTGTGAGGACAATGATGTTCTATATTGATGTACTTTGTGTTGTGAAGGTGATGGTTTGAGTTTTGTTTCTTTAGTAAAGAGAAAGCTTGAGAAATGAGTTATTTGTGATTGTTAGTGATGGAGGGACAATATGGTTCGATGGTGGTTTCCTCATAAATGTGCTCAAGGGATCAAGATGGAGAACAATCCCAATGATATGAAGAAAAAAACCTTTAATGGTCCTTTTCATATCTTCAAAGGTTGACATGAGTTTTTAATCGAGGTGACAAGTCTAGGTTGTAACCTTATGTCATGCCAACTTTAATAGAGTGATGCAGAAAAGAAATTTATTGAAAAAGACTTGCTTAACATATTTTTGAGAGATACAAGACCTATTTAAATAAAAAAAATATGTATAAAATTAACTTAAAACAAGTCAAAGACATAAAAGACCTAAACAATGATTTAGTCTACATGCATAAAATTTATAACACATGTCACAATATCAAATTTAGTTTTATTTCATTTTATTGTACCCTACTTCAAATAAGGCATACCAAAAAAGAAATAGTATTTCCAGATAAAAATTAGAAATAATTTGGTGAAACACATTATGTAACATAATGCAAATATTATACGAGAAAATAACGTTATTTATGGTCTCATCAAATGAATGTTTAACAAATAGATGAATTAATAAGATTTCAAAAGAGAAAAAAACAATATTATGTTTGTTAACATGTGTCACTTTATGATTAATTGAGACCAATAGTTACAGACAACATACAAGGCCTTTTGAATTTAAAAACATTTCCTGTTTTTATTTCTGGTTTTTTAGTTTTATTTACAAAACTGTTATTTTGTTTCCTGTTTTCAAAATTTTATACAGGTGTTTCTTGTTTTCATTTCCCATTTCCATGTTTTCCTGTATAAAATTTTAGAAACAAGAAACATGACGATAATTTTGTAGTTAAAACTAAAAAAAAATGAAAACAAAAAACATTTTTAAATTCAAAGGACCCCTAATATTTTCTCATATTATACATTTTTATTTGGAGTTCTGAATCCAAACCGTATTACATATTATCAAGGTTTTAAAAACTGGACTAGTGATCGAACCAGTGAAAGTACTGGTTTAAGGTTTATTGGTTCAACCGTGATTGAACTGTGGTCGAACCGGTTATAATAAAATATATATTTTTAATATAATATAATATATTTCTTGATATATATTAACAATAAATTATATAAAAATTAAGTTTATTAAGGATCATATTACATGTTTTATAGGATTAAAAAATTATAATAAATAAAAATAATATGTAAATATTATATATAAGTTTTTTATTTATTTAAAAATATTTTTTAATAGATTTTTTTAAAGAAATAACAAAAAACAAAAAAAATAATTTTAAACCATGACAGGTTCAACTGATTTTCAAGCAGTTTTGGCCGGTTCTGAAATGGCCGATTTTTTTTTTTGTCCGAACCGGTACCCTGACCGGTTCCCGGTCGAACCGGCCGGTCCGGTCCGGTTTTCAAAACCATGCATATTATCCTTCATGAATGAAATTAAAGTGTGTTTTAAAATTTTTTAAAAAGAGAATAAATTAAGTATTTTTTAGAGAGGAGAGTGTGATTTGCTATTGAAATAAATGTTAAAATATATGTTTAGTCTTTTATCTTTATTTTAGGTCTTGGTTTTGTTTTAAATGTTTTTGTTCCTCTCAATTTAATCTCTATATTTCAAAATGATTTTAAAATGATCCATTTTATTATAAAAGCCAACGAAAGCTTGTTAATTTTTTAATCGGTTATTAAAATATATTTTTTAAACTGATTTCTATTAAGAACTTTTATTTTTTAATCAGTTCTACTATTAACCGGTACAAAAGTCCCAATTCAAAATATATTTTTTAAATCAATTCATAAAAACTAATTTAAAAAATATAATCAATTTAAAAATGACATTTTTATTTGTCTTTTAAATGGAAAATATCATTTTAAAATCATTTCAAAACATTTAAATTAAAACAAAAAAAAACACGTGAGACTAAATTAAAATTTAAAATAAACATAAACAATCAAACATATTTTTAGCCTAAACCCTAAAATAATTTTCTTCGTATGTGAATTCATGAGTCAGCTTACTTAACCAATGTTGGTCGCACCTCAATTCCCCTGTTTTTGACTTGAAGTAAGGTCGCATCCAAAGAGTTCATGACAATAACTAGAACATTTAACGAATGCTTGAAAGTGAAAAAGAAAAAATCAAATAGTTGTATACAGATAAGACTCTTTGGTTTGTTGATTTTAGAATTTAGAATGAATGATTGCACGAATCTTACAACATGATCAGAATTAAAGAATATCAACTTCAAAGAAGCAAATAAATAAATGAACAATGAGTTCGCAATTAGCTACAATGAAAATAAAGTGGCACACAAAGGTTAAAAGGAACATTTTGGTCTACGTATTAGGAATGTGCAAATATTGATATTAGGCAGAAAAATAAACTTCTTTGTTACGATGAATTAAAAGTATTGAAATTTGAATTTAAAAGTATCTTAATTATAAAACAATCATCTCAATTTTAATTACAAAATAGTTACTTTATTTTTTATTTTTAAAAATTTATACATATTGAAAATAATTATTGTTTGGTCTAAGATTATCCAAAGATAAACAAATTTGTAACCTCTTGATTAAGGTTGATTCAAAGAATGCTTTGAACTTAATCAATGGGGACTGCAACCAGGAAAATTATTGCTTTTCCTTGGTTAGACCATTTAGGTTGGTGTGTGAGTTTTAACCATACATACCTATAAGGAGGTTATCAAATGTGTTCATTATATTATGGACTTAGAATACTTGAATCTCTTTAGTAAGCTTAATATGTTGGGGTCTTGTCTTTTATTTCTTATTGATGTGCTTAGATATAATTGTTGGGGAGTTAGTTTCCCTAAATTAGTTGGTGTACGTTTGGTTTGTTTTTGGACTTTTTACCCTTATATTTGTACAAAAAGTTACATATTTTAATTTTAAAAATAAATATTTTTATTTTAAAATAAATAATTTTTTTTATATCATATTTTATTGGGAAATATGTATGTACATATCCCATGCTAACAAAGAATAATTAGAGATGCTAATGGAGCAGAGTGGGTGCGAGTAGCATGATACCTGTATCTATATTCATAGGTATAGGAGCGGGTATGAGTATCAACGGGTAGAGGAACGGTACCCGCTAGTATTTATTTATTTTTAATATTAGAAAAACAATAATAACAAAGAACATATACTAAATATAATATTATTTCCTTATAATATGATATAAATTAATATTATTTAATATATTATAATTTAGGCATTAAAAATATTATTATTGAACAATATTCATTTTTTTCTCATTATAAAATTATAAACTATCTTTATATTTGAATATTTTAATATAAAATAAGTATAAACACTTATACAGGTGCTCACGAGGCAGATACTACAATACTCGCACTCGTCCATTTAGAGAATTTACGGATACCTATAGCGGGTATATTCGTGAATACCCATGAGTGTAGGTTATTTTGCCATCCCTAGAAATAATTGTTGTTATGCACGTAACTAGTTAAATAACATTGCAATTTGGGCCAATCCTAAATACTTATTTATTTTTGGGCCTGGCAAAGAGACATTATTCTTCTGGGCATTTGATAATGGAAAAGTGTTGGGTGTTTGGAGGTAACTCGGCTAAACAATCCACAACAAGAGAGTTTTTATTTCATCATACTTAGTGCTATTTTCACTTATTGTGTTCTTCTTTCGGTCAAATTTTATTGATAAAAGTGTCTTTTTATTAAGTTTTAGTTTGTTAGATTAATTTTGCCTCTAAAACGTATCAAATTTGAATTTTTTTTTGTAAACCTAATCATCTAAAATCTCTAAAACCTTCCATAATTGGTCATAATCTTTTTGTGAATGTAATTATGTGCTTCTGGCTCGTTTGTGAGTTGCATTTTGCACATTTGAATTTTGTTTGTTGCTTCTTTCTTACAACATTGGTTTGCACATTAACCACCTCTTAATTGTTTACATTCATTAACACTCATATTCATTCTTTCGGTAAGTTACAACTTTGGATATTCAGTAAACTCCAGATTTAATTATCAGTAACTTTCAAATTTGGTCATCCAGTAAATTCAAATTTAATCATTTTTGGTTATCCAATAAACCCCATATTTAATCACTTGAGAAGTTTCAAATTTGGACATCTGGTAAGTTCCAAATTTGTTAATTTGGTAAGTCCTACATTTTCGTATAAATTAACGATGAAAGTTAAAGATGCATGCTAGGAAAAGAAAGTTGGAAGGAAACCTCACGTGAATGAATTAAGGAAAGATGAAGGGGGAAATGATTTAATAAAGGGGAGAGGAAGGGAAAGTTGAAGAGAAATGTAGACAAAGAAAGACTTGTATGAATTAATGAAGGATGAACAAGAAAGTGATTTAATGAGATGACCTTTTCATATTTTCCAGTTCTAAAACCTTAACAATAATGAGAATAGAACTTTGGTGTAGTGAGAATAAAAAACACTCACAGAAATAAGAAAAAGAGCTAAAGCCCAATAAGATCATAATTATTATTTGAGTTCGATTTTAGTCTTACTTGACTTGTTATAACTGAATGTTTATAGGTAAATGTTTAAAATTTTAGAAGTTATAGAAGCCACAAAAGGGAGACTCAATGCAACATTACAAAAAGTGTCATTTATGAAATCTGTAGTTAACAGCAATACGTATAATTACTTAGCATCATTAAGATAAGTTGCGAGAGGAGAAATGATAAGATGGTCTAGTAGTTAAGGATTTGGGAAGAAAGAAGAAGATCATGAGTTATTCTTATCAATAAAACTAACAATTAATTGGTAACTTTATCCTATTAGAAACAAAGGATAAGTTGCGAGAAGCAAAAACTGTCAAGATTCAAATTGATTGTACATGGGTATGAATTTAATACTATGTTTTTATTTTTTTATATTTTATTTTAGTTTAAATTAGAATAAGCTAAACTAAAGGATATAGTTGAGCGAATAGGCTTATCCTATCTTAACCAGTGTTGAGGGTTTGATCATCCTCTTAGGTATGAAGTAGCCTTATTAAAACTTTGATTCAATTATCTCATCCATCAATGTACTTACAAGCCAATGAAACGAAGAAACTACTCGTCATGTTTGATAAAGGATATCCTAGGTTATACTTACACCTTTACAAAATTATATTGAACTATTGTCTACCAAAAAAATGATTGAACCATTTTAGTAGACAATTGTTTTTAATCAAATTTGAATGCAATTACATGAAAATAAAGACAACTAGGAAAAAAGAAAACTAGTCCAATAAGAATACATGTGTTCATAATCCGGATTGTTTGGTTTTTAAATAAAATATCATCTGATTTGATCATATTATTAAGTTGCAGTTTGGTTTGTTTTGGTAATGTATGATGACATTTGGTCAAATGGGATCATATTGGATCAATTTATTTGATTTTATATTAATTATATTTTTTACAAAATCAAGTTTAAGACATATAACTCCAACCTATTAAAATCAAGAATATTATAAACACAATAACCACTCTAAAAAATTTTAGCATAATAAAAAAAATTACAAATTAGTACCTAAAGTCTTTTAAGTCTCACTTTAAGTTTAAGTTAAGTATGTAATTTAATAAGATAACATAAATAAAATAGTAATAAATTGAAGATTGCGGTTCATTTGAACTCAGTTTGATTTTCAGAGGTACATCAAAAAATTGATCCAAACCGCACATAATGCGATTTTTTTGTGGTTTCAGTTTGATCGATTTTTGATTATTTTAGATCAATTGAGCGGTTTTATTCGATTCAGATCAGATGATAAATACCCCTATGCAAGAACATAGAAACTTAATAGTAATTGCTAGCTAATAATTTCAATGTACTATTTAAATTATATTTTAACTAAGGATGAAAATAAGATTACTTGACCCATTTATTCAAAGTTTAAAAAGTCTTTAAAAAATTACTTTAAAAGGTCTGTAATATTGAGAAACTAGGTTTGTTACACTCCATAATTTATAGAATATTATCTATATAAATATAATATGAATCATCTATTAGGTTCGGTTAGTGATGAGAATTTAAGTAATTACCTTGAGACATTCAAACTTCAAGGCTTTTAAGTTTTTTATTTTTATTATAAATCAAAAAATATTATAAATAAGGTAAAAGAATTTAAACTATGAAATAGTTAAATATTTAAATTGAAAATTCCCATCTTGCTTCTTAAATTCGTTTCTCTTGTGAAAATAAAATTACATAAACAAATTTTTAAATAAAGTTTTAAACATGTTAGATTAAACATTTTAAAAAAACCTAAAAGTCCGTTTCACAAACAAGCTTATAGTTTAGGCTTATGATTAATGTCTTATAGCTTTTTAAGTAGCTTATAATTTATAGTTTTTTAAGGAACTTATTAAAATAGAATTATTTGATAAAACTAACTTAAATTGTGTTAAATAAATTTAAAAAATATATAATATTTTAATTATGTAAAAGATAAAAATTGTCATTAAAAGAAAAATGTAAAAGGAGCTTATAGCTTTTGAAAAACCATAAACTTCCTCAAATAGCTATCTAAAAACTAGAGCTTATAACTTTTCAAAGGCTACAAGCTCCTTATTTTTTGTGTTCACCAAATAGTTTTAGTAGCTTTTGAAAAGTTATAAGTTCCTCAAAAAACTATAAGCTCGTTATGTCAAATGGATACTAAATAAGTAAATACAATCATGATATGTCAAATCTTGTAATTGCAAAATAAGATCATGTTCAACATTTCAAAGTCTAGCTTAACTAAACTGATTCCAACTCTAATTTAAATAAAAAAAACATAGAGGATGCAAAAATAGGAATTTCATAATTGAATTTTCTTTCTTAATATAAAAAAATTAAAAGTATGAATTTTAGAAGAGTACAAATGAAAATAGATTAGATGAAATTAGACTTTATGAGTTAAAAAGGTTTAATATAATTGGATTATATAATAAATAATTCTTATATGAGAATAGACAAATTTATTGAAATGACTAAAAAACAATTTACGAGAAATATAAAAATGATTGGTTGTATACTCCATGGCTAAATAAGCTGACTATAAAACTGGGTCGTCGTTTTAGACCCTTTTTCTTGACTTTTTTTTTTAATAAAAAAATAGAAACGATGCATTAAGAAATTGAGAAACTTAACCCTAGTGCCAAACAACATTCTTCATTCAGTTCCATGGTGGTACAGATAACAAAAGGGGTGGTCGAAAAAGTAATCAGCCAAAAGAAAGTATAGAGGATGTACAAGTTAGGCCCAGAGGATCTGAATCTTTGTTTTCTTTTAATGATCCAAACACCCAATCCCAAAGAAGGCCCCACAAAAGAAAAGGCCGAAGGAAATTGCCCAATACATCACCACATTTTAAAATCCAGAACTGAGTTTCCAAAGTTCTAAATTTTGTACTGAAATAGAACATATTCAGATTTTAAAAAATTAAATAATATTTTTTAGTTGTGTATAAAGTAAAGTAAGGTAGTGTATATATTTAAGATTTTCTTATCACTAACTTTGATACAGAGTAACCAAAGTTCCAAACATTTTTATTTGTAACATATCAAATTACAATGAAATGGATGTGATTTTGTGGCAGTTTTGCGTGCGTTTGTTTGGCTGGGGTAACAATGACGTAGATTTTAGATGGTTGAGGAAATAAAGATAGTGGAACAAAAAGCAAATGATGTATATAAATTTTTGCACCCCATTCTTTTTTATAAACAAAAAAATCCTTAGTAATTATTTATATTGAAGCATCTCTCATTCACATGCAGGTTTTGATACCTAAGTGTGGACCGCTTGCTAATATTGTTTGCTTCAAATTGCAGCACTTTTAAAGATGTCTTCACACACCTCCTTCAACACTTCGCCTGGTGCAGAACAAGGACGAAGATAGCAAGATTGGTTGGGACTCTATTTGTAAATGTTTATGCGTTAATGGTGTAGAAGTTATAAAATCTTGGAGAATACAATTTTGTAGAAGAACATAAAGGAATGTAAATTGGAAAGTAAATAAAAGAAAGAAAATAAATGCATAAATAATTGTAGAAACAAGTAAGTTGCTTGAGAGAAAAGAATGAGATGACATATACTCAAAGTTTAACTTGCATAAACATCTTGTACCCACAAAATATCATTGCACAAAAGGGATAGGGACTTGGACACACTAGATAGCCAACCACATCATATCACAACCAACCATCCATGACATACCTAAACACTCCATGAAGGACACATGAAAATCATAAGCCCTCTAAATATCATCATGCAAGGGAAAAAAAGCAACCTAACACCTATAAATTTTCCACAAATACCATACCCAACCTAGTCCAATCTAGTGTTTAATGGACTACAATCCATGAAAAATGAATGGAAATAAGCTTAGAAAATCTCTTTTGTGGTGTAGACTCAAACAGTTTGGTGACACTACAGTAACTCTCTAACATCTCGGGCAAGGTGTCCAATACTCACAATGTTACTGGGAACACAAGTTCAGGTTATGCTCACATAAAACCATCACTAGAATCAAGACTCTCTACAATGCTCTCGGAAACCCAATTACTCCCAAAATAAATGTGCGTTGGCTCACAAATCTTAGTTGTGTGCTTATCTTGGCTAAAACATGATGATAAATCTATGTTGGCAATTGAAGGACCATTCTTCTCAAACTCAGCTCAAATTATGTACCACTAATCAACTCTGGTTGAATCTTAACCATCCAAAACAATTATATTAGAATTAAATTATATTATTAATTTATAGTAAATATTTGATATATTTTATATAATATTGCAATTAATTATTTAATGGTCTATCTGGTTCATTGAAAATTATGAAAAGGAAAATGTAAGAAAAGAAAATTGTGAGAAGGCAAGTAGTATGAAAATGATGAAAGTTAAGGTTGTTTATTTAATGAGAAAAGAATGAGAACATAGAGTGTTATTTTCTTATTAATGATTTAGTGGGTATTGTTAAGTTCTGAAAGAACATATAAGATTTTAAGGACTTCTCAAAATTTTTAATTATAATAAAAATATATTATGTTATTTACGAGACTAATGTTTCAAGGTTGTCTAACTGTACAATCTAGTAAATACAAGTTAGAAGCCAAGAAACAAGTCATTCTGAGAAGTTGTTTGAAGTTTGGATCATCTCAAACACCCTGGAGACTAATCGCAGACACTTTTCTAATGAAGATAGTAAACACAAACCATAAGCTAAAATTTGTGCTTCAATACTAATTTGTAACCATTTTAATCAAAGGAATGAGGACAAACTTGCTTATAGCTTTTAAAGGCTTCCTAGGCTACAAGAGGGTCCTAACTACCCTTCTAAATGGGAAAGTCAGAAGACAAGGCTACGAAGACAAATATTTTTTTCAACTACTCAAAGCTTTAACAATTGTCACATGCACAATGGACGAAAGTTCTCATTGTTCATAACGTCCTTTTCCATGAAGTCTATATAAGGAAACATCTTAATGTTTTATATTTATAAGCTCTTTGGTTCAAATAATCCATAACTTGCGTAACTCTATTATACCTTTCTTTTAAAAACGTAAGAGCTTCTTAATGTTTTATACCCAGATCAATCATTTTAGTTGTTATAAGCTCATACACTTAAGGTTTTGTGAAGATTTAGGTTCCTTTCATCTGTATTGATTCTAGTTAAGCTTGAAGAGGCTTGTTTAAGAAAGAATACTTTGGTAATTATCATGAAGAGGCTAGGTGTCTTAAAGAACACTTAGGATCATTTTAGTGAGTGTGAGTTGTATTTAGCTTCTTGATCGGTGAACCAAAATCTTATTATGCTTAGACATGGACTGGACGTACCATTGCTTAACAGGTAAACCATAATAAAATCTATGTGTACTTTATCTTTTCATGTTCTTATCAGTGTTAATATTTTCTTGTTTAAATCTTCTTTTATGAAAAATCAAACACCTCTTGGTAAGTTGTCTGATATTTTTAAAATGAATTTGCCAAAGTTTTAATCACTTTATTTGAACCCCTTCTAGTGTGTGCATGAGCTCAACTTATTAAGTACTTGACTATGTAGAGGAAGATCTATGACAAATTTAAGCAATTAACTCCTTTTTGAAAGATGTTCCTTCTTTAAACATCCTGCTTTCATTGGGGGAAAACTATGTGTGAATACCCCTCTATTTCTATTGTTGTTGTTATTGTTGTTGTTGTTGTTATTATTATTATTATTATTACTATTACTATTTTGTTTTGTCCCATCTTTTCCCTTTGAAGCAAGGTTCAGATCTTGGGAAAGAGGGAGGCTCCTCAAATAGAGAAATAAAACACTACAAGTGAAATTGAAAGCGCAATCAGGCTCAAGGGTCAAAAGGGAAAAGTTAGTTTCCTAAAAATTGCTCAAACTAGGGAAAATAAAAATGGCAAGATACAATAAGATGAAAAAAGAAGAACCCTAAAATTTGAATTGAAACACAAAAGAGGAAAACAAGAACAAATATAAGAGAGATGCCCACAACCAGAAAAGGAGAACATTTTTCACAACAATCAAAAGAAGAAAAACAAAGGAAGAGACTTTTTTCCTCTCCATCTTACTCATCATCTTTGCATAACCACCACTGTCGGGCTACCAACCGTTCTCTTCTCCCATTGTGAGCCCTTTCTTCATCTCTCTTGATTTTTACTTTTTCCCTCTTAGCATTTTCTTCTCTTTGGTCACCCCACTTGTAATCTCCCCTTTTTTTGTTGCCGTTATGTTCGCATGTTAGAGGGAATGAGAGTATTAGGTTTTAATTTAGGCCAAGATGGGTTAAAGCCCAAAATCTATTTTTTAAAAAATGGGGTCTGCACTAAAACTTTAAAGTAAATATTTTTATGGGTCTTTGCTTTAATGAAAGTATGCTTGGTCTAGTGGCCATATGCAAACATTATAGTTGGGGGAGGGTTCATAACCTAGCTCCCCTTTTTGTTACGTGTTTTCCTAAATAAAACCAGAGCAGCGCATGCCTAAGAGGTCCCTCCTACGTTTAAACTTCCTTTTATCTTTTTTCCTTCATTTATTTTTTAACAACCATTCTTAGTCAAGTTGACAAAGCAAAAGTCTTTAGAATTTAAAGGGAACGAGGTCAAGTCTTGTTGCCTTTTTTTTCATTTTCCCATTTATTTTATTCTATTTTTTTTTATTTTACTTTATTTTCAGTATCTGCTGTGAATTTATTTTGTTTGCTTGGTGCCTAACACTTATAAAAATAAAAATCATTTTTCTCTAGTGTATTTTTTCTTTTTTTCTTTTTTTTTAATCTTTTTGTGTTTGTTTTAGTTCCTTCTTTGCAAACTCGTTTTATTTTAGTCTTGTGCCTAATATACATGAATTGAAAGTTACCTTTTTTTTTCATTTAGTATGATGTTCCTTTGATCACTAAAAATAAAAAGGTCTTTGGTTTGATTTCAAGATTTGAGGTTTCTTTTCAAAATTAAAATTACAAGAACATCCCTTTTTAAAATAAATAAATAAATTGTGTAACGATTTTATAACGGTGTCATGCAAGATACTCTGCCTACATCAACATTATAAAATCGTGAAGGTTTATACACGTACGAATCACTTCGTCTTGTATTTTCCTTTCTTCATAAAATCCCTTTCATTAAAAAGTTCAAAAGATAGTTTCTAAAATCAATTTTCAAAAATCAATTTCTAAACAAAGAACTATGTAACCCTAATTTCTCAACATACTCGAGAATACGTAAGAGTAGGAGTAATTCCTGTCGAGCCTGTTTTCCTTTTATTAATTTTTACGTGTCTTTGTTTTATTTCAGTTAATTTTATATTGTTACTACTTAATTTTTAAAAACACCATTGTGTTGTGAGAAGGTTAATTTAAACGGGACGTGTTATTAATTCTTATATTTTCAATCTCTTTTTTATTTGTTAAATAATATTATTTCTTATAAAAAAGATTAATTTAGATTAGACGTTTTGTTAATCTTTTGTTTTAATTTACTTTATTTTATTTTACCTTATTTTATTTACCTTTATTTTATTTTATTTTATCTTATTCTACTTTATTTTATTTTATTTTAATTTTTTTAATTTTTATTATGTATAAATTAAGATTAATTTGGACAAGATGTCATGTTAATCTTTTATTTTATTTTATTTTATTTTTAATTATTATTGTTATTATTTAGTTAAGTTGTTCGATTTAAGATTAATTTAGATGAGACGTCCTATTAACCTTATTTCGAAAATTTCTTTGTCCGTGTTATTTGTTCCCCTTCTCGAGAGATTAAATTAAATTTTGGGCTATTTAAAAATATGCGCATCAATTTGAAACGGACAGTGTGATGTGTTAATACCTTCCTCACTTGTAATTCAACTCCCAAACTTGAAATTTTATTTTTTTTATGACCAATGTCTCAACAAAGGTTTTCCTGATATTTTACATTAAAAAATATTGGTGGTAACTCCTTGTTTTTTAAAAGGATTTTGAAACTTGTTCTTTCGTTCTCTTTTTACAGTCGACCTGCCACCGCGATCTTGGTCATGACACTTTCCCTATTGGAAAAACATGAGATTTTCATTAAATCTCACCATAGAAATCTATAAAAAAATTGTCATTGATGGTGGTTATCATTCTCTTATATCTCCTTTAAATATTCCTATTATTGATGAAGAATGAATAACTAAGCAATTAAAATTGCAAGAGATTAATGCTAAAGCAAAATATCTCATTCTGTGTGCCATGTCTAAGAGAGAATACAATAAACTATACAACTGTGAAACAAATAAAGAAATATGAGACAGTCTCATAGGAACTAACAATGTTAAAATATCCAAAACTGCACTGCTAGTAAGGCAGTACGAGCTCTTCGAGATGAAGGATAATGAACCAATTTATGGTTTAATTGGAAGATTCCAAACCATTATCAATAAGTTGAAATCACTTGGAAATGAGTACTTTCTTGAAGAAAACAATGTCTAGTTACTAGATAGCCTGGCAAGTGAATGAGAACAAGGTTATAGCCATTGAAGAATCTAAGGACCTGGATGGGCTACTTAGTTCTTTGTGAGTTCATGAACTATATCTCAATAACTGAATGACTAAGAAACAATCAAAAACTTTTTTTTCTAAAATCCTCAAGAGTAGATACTCTAATAAATGAAACATCATTGTCAAAAGCCCACAAGGTGGATAAGGAAGATGAAGATTTAGAGTTCTTAAGACGCGAATCACATTAAGGATGTCAAATGGATGGTTTGGATAAGATTTGACTTAAATTTTATTGGATGGGCAAAATCCATCCATTAATCTATTTATGATTCATTTAAAAACTCTTGAAATATCCACCAATCTATAACCTTAATTAACTAAATCCACCCAATATTCATCCATCAACATCTTTTTTTTGGATGGATATCCAACCATCCATTTAAAAAATAGTGTTATGTTTTTTCTTAATTTCTTTTTTTTTATTTTCTCACTTTATATTTTATATTTTACACTTTAATTTTTTTCTCTAAACTTTTTATTTTAATTTCTCTCTATATTTTTTTATTTAATTTTTTTATTAAAATAAGACTCATCTATTTATAAATGTAACATGTGTTTTTAATTTATATAATAGTATCAAGAATTATAAAAAAAATCCAAGATATATATAGTTGGATAAATTGATATTTTTCTCTGGCCCCCGAATTAATAAGAGGAATAAATTTTTCATGCATTCCGTGAATGGTTACTCTCTTTCTCTATCGTTGCTACCTCCTTTCTTCATTCCCAGGAAATTCACTTTTTATTTAATAAATCGTACAAATACAAGTTGCTAATGCAATTTGTGGAAAAGATATATAAATAATAACCTTAATTAGTTTGTATAGTGGGGAAATCATGCATGCATTAATATTGTAAGCATTTTATCAATCATGTACAAACATTTGCGCCAACGTCATAATCCAATGGATTTTAATAAAAAAGAAATAAAAGTAAAATTCAATAGATTAAAATTATAATGGATCTATCTATATTTATCTAATAAATAAATGAAACTTAATTTATTAAATTCATCATATTTTTCTTTTATAAATGGATGGATTGGATGAATTAAATATGAATGGATTAGATACTTAACAGATAATTGGATCAAATTCACACCCATAGATTATATGATGAAATATCTTTTATGATCAATCATATAAATAGAATATGAAGAAGGAAAAATAGATTAAACAAAGCTAGCATAAGCTCAAACTCAAAAAAGGTAAGAAGTTTACTAAGGATGAAACAAGTATGAAATTGTGTTTCAATTGTAGGTAGCCCGATCATATGATGGCTTATTGTCCGCTCCTGAAGATTCTAAGAGGAAGCTCAAAGAGAAAAAGAAAGGATTGATGAGGAAGAGTTGGATAACAACACTGGAAGTTATGAGAAGCCACTGAATCAACTCACATATACCTAATGGCTAAAAATGGAACTTGAACTGTTTAAAAATTGCATATGAAACACTTCTTTATGACTACAAATTTCTTGTTTCAAAGCGATCTATTTTAAAAGAGAAACATACTTCATTCAGTATCAGATTTTACTTTTATACCAACCTATCATGGTGTGACCGAAAACCTACCTCTCTTGGTACCGAAAACCTATCTCTCTTGGTAAAGGTTGCACTTACATTTTCTACTTTGACGGAAAAGAATGTGAGGTTTTCCTTTACATGTGCCTACATTAATTAATACCTATATAGTCTATTTTTAAATGTTGTCACCCACCTTGTCAATCCATGTGTCCCATTGCCTACCTACCATGTTCTACTATTGTATATTTGTCACCCATGTTGTTGCAATATCCAGTTAAGGTTGTTATATGTTAAAAATCATAATCTAGTTAAGGTAAGCACATTAAATCCCACCTGGTGATATTTGATTAATTTTCTCTCTCTTTTTTAAAAAAGAAAAGATACCAGAGATCAGAGCCAATGAACAAATGTTTTGAATCTCTCTTTTTCCATATATAAATGTATGTTTGCACAGTTCAATATTCACAAGAGTCTTGGCTAGTTATGAGTTATTGTAAATCACTAATAACATTTATTTTATTCTTACCCAAACTTAAAAAATAATTAATTAATACCTGTATATTTTATTTACATGTTCAGTATAGTATGTATTTTAATGTACTCTTTAGCATTGCAATTTTATTCTTTTCTTTCAGAAAAACACTTTTAATTGCCACATATCATTCAAATAATTGACATTCCTATAAAGCTCACAATATTTCTGTATCTTTATTCTTGTCATGGAAACCAAAGACCATACATACTGGAACAAACATTAATTAGTAAGTCCTAAAACAAACACAAGCTTAATAAAAATAAATAGCATCCATGAGTCCCACATTCTGATTCATAATTGGAGAATGAAGTAGAGAATATCTCTTCAACAATATCTATTTGGTAATACTTCCAAATTCGATATCTCTCCCTACAACATGTTATTGCACAAAAGTACCCTATCTTAATTTTATGCCTCCAAAAGAAATTCCTTGTCTTCCTCCAACCTTCCCATAGCCTCAGGCTCCAAGGTTAGCTCCACATCAATGCTCCTCCCTCCACTCTTCCCAGGATACAAATAAATCATCCCATCAAATTTGTTATTAGTTCCACTCCTCACATTTTCAGGCTTGCCCCATCCAAAATCAATGTCATAAACCTTAAACCTTGGGGAACTTCCCACGGCCACACAATTCACCCCAGCATCTTTGAATTGGAAAATTTTTGGTGCACTCTCCCATTCCTTATTCCGCTCATTAATAGCCTTAGCATCATGTGCTTCAATGGCCTTTTGGATCAAGGAGGCCCCGAATTGCGGCGGGTGGGCCGACAAAAGCCCGGCCGCCGTGACCGTGAAAATTGCCTGAATCAGGTTACCGAAGTAAGTCTCTGGCATCGGTGGATCCACCCGCTTCCGGCAATCCACAAAGACTGTGAACACAGTGTAGTCTTCGGGCTTTAGGTTACGTGCATGGGTTACATGGCGCCAAACATGAGTGGAAAGGGCCTGGAATGTTGAGAATGGTTTTGAACCGTCCGATGAAGGGTTTTCGTTGACCGTTGACTTGATCTTGTCAATTGCTGACTCGGAGAACTTGAAGATTTTTTCCCGGAGTATGGGCTCGGGCTTTGCTTCACCGTTGGATGTTGGTGGGCCTTTGGGCTCAGGCAGCGATAGATCCAATTTAACGCGAGTGTTTCGGGACTTAGTTCGGTCCAAGAAGGGTTCGGCTGATGTGGAGGGGGCACCCCTGCAGATTTCGGCCCATGAACTCATGAAATGCCACGTGGCGGTCCCGTCTAGTACCGCGTGGTTGAACGCCAAGCCCATTGCAAGCCCATCTCTGAGCTTCGTGAACTGTGAGCAAAAAGAGATTGCAAATTTTTTTAAAAAAATTACCAAAAAAAAGAAAAAATTAAAAAACAGAGAGAGACTAGAGAGAATGAATGTGACAGATGATCAGTGGGGTGCACCATGAGGGCATAATGTGGAGGCCAACAACATCCGTTAGCAATTTAACACAGTCCACTGTCAAATAAATTGACAACCAACTTCACATGTGGCTTTATAAATATGATTATAATTACTTTTCTATTCTCTCAATAAGGTAATTGTATGTGACATACTCACAGTGAAAATTTTCTATTGTTATGTAGGAATCAAATTCAAAATCTTTCTCACATGTTTAATTTGTATAGCAAATAAACCTCAACTTATTGGTTAAAAAATAAATAAATTGATTTCAGATTCTATAATGTTATTAAGTTTGTGGAGCCTAATTTATAAATTTAAGGTTAGTAATATTTTTAATAAAAAAAGTTATTTATGTATTTACACCTTATTAATATTTGAATAGAGAATGAAATATAATTTTGATCCAATTGAGTGAAGAAATTATAGATATGTCATGGGTTTGAATCCTTTGTAATGTTAAAATACAGCACGATTTTTCACCAGACTTTTTTCTTCATATAAAATCTGAAACCTCTTCGATTATTTGTTCGAAAACATGCAGTACAAAAATTTGTTGAAATACAAATCAATGTTTTATTTGACAAATACAGAAGAAAAAAAAGAAAGATGATTTGATGGAAATCAAATTTTGTTGAGTTTAGCTAGCTAGGTTGTCAATTTGTGTGGTATAATTTCTTACTATAGAACAGACCACATGGGTCCTTGAAGTACACTTAAGTAGTGACGTGTCTGATTGGTGGGGTCTACTTTAATTTTATTTATTTCAATATTTGATCTAAGTCTTGATCCTTCAAAAGAATGATGTTACCGTTTTCAGTGGATCAAAATTCAATGTTAACAGTTAAAAACAAATATTTATACTTGGTGAACAAAGTGAGACACCTAAATTCAGAGATAGTGATGTGATGTTTATCTATATTATTTGGCTAAAAGTGATTTATAATTTATAATTCATTTATGAATTGCAACTTTACAACCTATTATGGAAGCCATTTATGGAGAGTAGGCTCAATTTTACCAGATCTGAAAAGATAGATGAGAAAGACTACATATTCCCCATTGCTTGGATCTAATTCAAAATTTTCAAGATACCTACATGCTTTGATCAAAATAGAAGGTACAGTAAAAAAACAAGAAAAAGGACATCGAATCAAATACCCCATTTATAACCTTCTTCTTTCATGGTAAATTAGAAGAAAATAATAATAAAAAAGTTTAGATGCAGTTATTTTAAATATATATTTAGTATTTTTCTCCAATCAAATCGCAATTTTAACCTGAAATACACCTAAAGACAATGCATGTAAGTTTTGGTCTAAACAAAACATGACGAAAGAAAACAGAGCCAATCATTACTAATTTTTAAAAATAATGGAATAATGGGGGTGCATTATGACCTATGAGGCCATCCAAAACCATATTTTTAATTAGATCTGATATAAATTAGCAAAACTTAATTGATTTCTCTCTACTCATTGTTTTCTCCAACACCCCTTTTGTAATTCACTTTTTAGTTATATATCATTGTGCATTCAAATTTGAGGTTGCGTGAGTGCCCCTTTAGGCTATGACTTGCAATATGTTAAAATAGCATGAGAAAATCAAAATCACCAAACATTTCAGAAACTAAATAATTACCTGAATAGCAAGCAAAGGCCTATGCATGCCTTCCAAATTCAAAATACCACTATAAGGTATGAGTTCCTTCAGATGAGTGTTACTTTCAGCCACAGTTAGATCATCAACAGCAATGTCCTCAGCAACAGCTTCTGTGACCTCAACACCAGGCAAGTCATCATCATACTCAACTCTGAACACACCCTCTTCATCTTTCCCTATTTTTCCAGCTAGTTGGTGGAACTCCTTTAGGACCACACCAAGCCCTTCTTTCAGCTTCCTCACCATACCCTCAAAGTCCTCACCTTTGTAAAATATAAGCTTCTGGTTATAGTAAAAAGCAAGGTAGGGAAGATCAAATGTCACCAGCTGGTACTCCTTCCTCCCAATTTCCTCTTCAGGCTTCACATGACTCTTGCCAGTGAACTTTAGATTCAGAGTTTCCTCCTTCTTCACTACCTCACCAGACATTGTCTTTTGAACAGAGTGTTGTGAGTGAAATGTTGTGAATTATTTTTTGTGTGTGTGGTTTTGGATGTGTGAGATTAGATGGTTCTTATAGAGGGATGTGTTGTTGGGTAGCATTTATGGAATTCATGAGAGCGGTTGTGACCAATTAATAATGTTTACAGGGTTAGTAGTTTGGTAGGAGGTAATTGTGTCCATGCAGAAATGTTTGGTCAACACTTGAAAAAAATAAAAGAAAGATGCATTTTCGTTACTAATGAGTTCAATTCTGATTCCTTTTCCTTCTTTCGGTTTGAACTTGACCAACTAACTTTAATTTGCTTCATTTTTCCGTTTTTCTCTTAACTCCAACTCCAGCTAGGCATTAAGTTTAAATAGCTATTTAACAGTTAATTTATATATGTTCCTCCTTTAAAATAATAGTAAAGGAAAAGGGATTTTATATTTTTTGATCATGTTAAACACAGCTATCATTTCTTCATCGATTTAAAAAATAAAAATAAAATAAAATAACCCGACTTAAAAAACAAAAGGCTTAAATTTTAGTTTGATTTCTTTAATTTTAATTACTCACATTTGGTTTCATAATTTATAAATTATTCAAATTAAGTCCCTCACCTCACTCACTCATAATAATTAGCAAATGCACGATTTCAAATATTATTTCCTTTATTAGCCAATTATATTTTCTAATTATTACAAGAAATTTTGAAGCATGACAAATTATATTTTATCTCCGCTTTTAAATATAAGTAAAAATAACTACTTTTACACATATTACAAATAATGGTTGAAAGTAATTATTTACATTAGTGTTATCAAATATTTATATAATATCCTAAAATATCCTTAAAATACAAAGAGAACATATTTGATAGACAAATATTTAATAATATTTAAAAAATGTATAATTTTACTTATATTATAAAATAAAAAATTATATTAAATTTTTTTTATATTTAAAACCAAAAATAGTATAATAATATTGAGTAAAGAGAGATAAAAAAAGAAGAGAAATTACAAGTTAAAACCTCCTTCTAACATGTCTAACATTTAACTAATAATTATCCCTAGTAGATAAAAAATACGAATGGACAAATTGATACCTCAACAACCTGTGGAGCTCTTCAATAGCTTCTTCATAGTCTTTTTCCCATGTCCTGTCTCTAAAAAGGATTATATAAAAAAAGAAATGTATTTTCTATAGCTCGAGGGGTCCAAATTCTTGAAAATGTATTAAAGTTGATACCCTTGTATCAAACTTATTTTCTACCATGAATGGAAAAAATTCTCCAAACAATACGAATTTATTTTTCCAACACTTTCCATCATTTTCTTACCAAAATAAATATACATGTTTTAAGTGAATTATATTATACAAGTTTCAAAAAAATCTGAGCCGATCATATAACGAAAATGAGCAAGTTCACCACTTGATTAACTTCTCTCAAAATACAAGTCCAACCTTCTTTTTAACTTCTCTAAAATTATTGCCACTATTGAGAATATGAAACTGAAATTAATTAAAATATTAAAATAAATGATTATTATCTACCCTAATGTTTTAATCAATTTCAATCTTACATTCTCAATAAACATAATATATATAAATTAAAAGAGTAAATGAATAAACAACTATCTTCTTGCCAAAATACAAAATTAATTGATTAAAAATGTTATATTTTTCGTTACAAACACTAGTTTAGAAATTTCTTTTTACATCAGTCCTTTAGATCTTCTACACCAGCTCCACGACCGGTGTAGATTTAAGAAGTGTAAGAAATAAGTGTTTTTTATATCGGTTGTGGACTGATGTAAAAAATGACTTTTACATTGGTTCCTTTATCACGTATAGGGTAAAATATGACATTATATACTAGTTCTCTTCACACAACTAGTGTAAACAAGTTACTTTTAAAACTTCTTATTTTTCACAATAGGTGTAAAAACTTCCACTCCCCTGGTTTTTAAATAATTTTTTCGTTTTTTCTTTACTAGCCTTATTTTCCAATTTTAAAATTAAACCAGGATTCATATGCTAATGCCCAATAACAATCCATATACAATTAAAATTAATCTATAAATTAAAACACAATGTCAATTAAAATAAAAATAAATGACACATCAAAATATATCTTCAGAAATATAAATGAAATGTCAATAATCTATCCACACACAACAAATATTTACAATATAAGCAACCATAAATCTAAACTAGACTTTTTCAATCTTAAACAAAAATGTCATATATCATTTTTAATGTCTTTAATCTCATCCTTAAAGAATGGTTCTTGACTGAATCCTTACAAATTTTTGAAACACAAATAATGCATTAACAATATCAACATTTAATAAGCCAAAAATCTAAAGGATCCCATTCAGTATAAAGGACTAAAAAATTTCCCAAGACAATTATGAATTCACATAATATATAGCACTAAAAAAATTCCATAAGACACTAATACCAGAACTAGAGGGAGGATAACATGTCCAAACACTAAAAAGCCATATTTATATAATCATAACTTGAGTCATAAAATATTCCTAGGTCCTAATGTAACAACCCTATTTTCGGTGAGCAGTTCCTAACCTCGTAAGTTTTCAATTATGAGAGTTGTATAAAGTGATAATCAGAGCAGAAACCTTTCTCATAAGAAGAATGATGTAATTGGGTTGAGAAAACTCGATAAAAGAGATAGCAAGCGTATATAATAATAATAATAATAATTAATAATAATAATAATAATAATAATAATAATAATACAAGTTTATACTTAACAATAAATAATAATATAATATTAGGGAGAATAAATAAAGGAACCCGCAGGTAGTCAAGAATTGACTATCCGATCCCATATCTAGTACCTAGACAACAAACTAGTTAGATTAGTACCGTTGTTCACGTAAAACGAGGAAAAATCAAGTTGGTTCCCGCACACTTGTTTTATACCGGAAAGAGGCCCACAGTTGATCGTTTATACATTTCGGGATGTCCGATTCTAGCATGAATAATAAACCATTTTGACAAATTAAACACTTCTCCTGAAGAGCCCCAACTCTAAATCGGACCCCATCAACTTCGTTTCTTGGAAAAACTACCCAATTAAATCGGAACCCTGAGTCCGACTTAAACACTTTTAGTGTTTTGAGCCTAACTTTTTCATATGAGGTTGAAATCAAGTAATTTGTCTTGATTTCTTCGTTATGAAAAACCTAACAACCTCTATTTCTAGCCTTGAACTCTAATTCGTAACCTATCATCACCAACTTGAAGAACTAAGAATTTGTACTTTGAAAACCCGTTATTTAATCCCATTAAATAGAGTTAATGTATGAGAAAAATCATAACTTTCTCAAACAAACCTAGAATTAGTTCATTGCAATTTCTTTATTCTCATATCAAACCCCTCTACAATTCTCGTGAAGAACTCAACAGCCCAGCTATAAAAAAATACGAATATCTCTCTCATACAATGTCGAAACTACTTCGTTCCTTTTTTTATGGTTTTGTATCAAAAAACCCTATAACTTTTATGAAGAGCCCAAAAGCTAATTCTCAAAGGATTCTACACGGTGGACCTGTCTTTTCAAGTTAAAACAATTTCGGAGCACCAGGAGCACTTTTTCTTGTTTCAGGCATAACTCTTGCTTCGGAAATTGGATTTTCACACGCCATAAACCGTTTTGAAGAGAAAAATGATATCTACAAATTTCATGTGGGGCACTTTTTTAGATTTTGACCGTAGCTATAAGTCACATTTTTCTCAAAGTTAAATATTAAAAACCG
The DNA here is from genome assembly GCA_037962975.1 of Clitoria ternatea. Taxonomy (NCBI): domain Eukaryota; kingdom Viridiplantae; phylum Streptophyta; class Magnoliopsida; order Fabales; family Fabaceae; genus Clitoria; species Clitoria ternatea. The sequence continues at coordinate 10,850,825 of CM075675.1, forward strand.
TAACTAGGGTTCCATCCGTTACCGATTAAATATAGACCCAACAGCCAGATTTTCCTATAAATAGGACATCACCCCTTCCTCCACAAGCTGTTCATCACTTATCCTTCTCCGAAACGCCACTCTCCCTCTCTTTCTCTCAAATTATCGTCGGCCATCACCACCCAAAACACTACTGTTTCACCTCTGTTTTTACCATTCTTCTTCCTCCATCACTTCCACCACCTAGAACCACCTCAAACCACCATCTTCTACCTTTGGACGGCCTCCAAAACCATGACCCCAACACCACCCATGGCTACCATGACCTCCAAAATCCACCTTTCTTCTTCTCGACGACCTTCGATCATCGTTTCCTTCGATTTCCACCGCCTTGGGAAGCCACCACCCTCTTCTTCCGTTTGATCGTTTGCATGTCACTGGATTCAGGCTCTGATCATCGCATAGAGTCCAACGGTGAATATGGATCATCGATTGGAGCTATGGATTGAAAGTTGAATTTTCACCCTTTCGTCTAGTACAAGGAAAATATGACACCTCAGATAAGAGGTGTATATTCTCGAGTATTCAGGGGTGGACCACGTGTTCGAAAAGGCTAAGGTACTTTTCGTCCTTATCTTTCCGATGGCAGGTTTATGAACTATTGTTAAATTAAATTACTTTTAATTTTTATTAATATTTTATTGTCGTGTATGTGATTAATTGATTATGTTGACTATTACTAACCGTGATGTGGACATGTTAGGTATTGAATTCTGAAAATATTAAGAACCGTGGGTGTCTATATGAATTCTAGTTAATAAGTTTTGAAAGACGTGATAAATGAGGATATAAGGATGGACAGACATGTTGCCTTTATTATGTAAATTCATGTTATGCCTAAACGTCTCTAATAGTTATTTTGAAGTATGGATTATCATTCATATCATCATATTTGTCCTCAACACCTTACCTAAGAAAATGAAATCAAGAAAATATTATTACCGCCACCATCTATTTATTGTTATTGTTATTATTATTATCATTGTTGTTGATTGTTATTATTATTATACATTATTATTTACTATCGAGCATAATGGTCGGCTCTGCCACCGCTTTTAGCAGTTTTCATTTATTCAATTTCTGTTATTTGTATTATTGAGCATAATGGTCGGTTCTGCCTTCGCTCTCAATATTTTCTTTTATTTGATTTCTGTCATTTATTTTATTGAATATAATGGCCGGCTCCACCACCTTATTCTCAGTAATTTTCTGTATTTAATTTTTGTTATTTATTTTACTGAATATAATGGTTGGCTTTACCGCCTTATTCTCCGCATTAATTTTCCTTTTATTTCATTTCTACTAATCTATATTATAATGGTCGACTTTGTTGTCTTATAATAATAATTCTTATTATTATTGTTATAAGTGACAGCCAAGTACCCTTTCAAATTATCGTTGTTTTAGTCATGAGGGATAAAATAAGAAACACATCATTTACTCTTTAAACTAAGCGTTATTTTAGTCAAGATATAACCAATATATTTTCTAAATAAAAATAAAAATAACCTACAACGTCCGAAAAAACAGGTGAGACCTAACAGCTTGAGGACAAATATCACGAGGCATGAAGCACATAGATACTCAGGGGTCAAAAGTAATAAAGTGCACTAAAACATACATGTTGCATCATGAAAAGGATTTTCTATGAAAACTAGAGCATACACCGGGGTACGTTGGAGAAAATTTGCGTTCGATCCCCAGGTAGGATCTGGGGAGTACAATTGGGTAGGGCATCTAATGGTTTGGATTCACGCCTAATGTCAGACAGTCCGTGGCAAGCCTAATGTACTTTAACTAAAGACGGAGTGTAACTATGACGTGTAGAGCCAAGTCCCATTATTATGTGATATGAATGATGAAATGAGATGGATCCATGTTTATGTGTAGGACTTGTCAGTTCTTGGTACCTAATAATGTGATATGATGTGTGGAGAACTTAGTAGGCTCTGATCGCTCTAGTGTGGAAACATTGTGTCCAGAGGCAGCCTGAGCAGGACGGCTTCTAGTGAATGAGATGATGATGGATTAGTTTATTGGGCCCACGTACATCATGAGACTTAAACTTTAGATAATTCATAATGAACCTAACTCGTGCATTCCATGACAGCATTATCGATATCTATAGTTATAAATGTGTTATCTGGATTATTTATGCTATGTTATCTGTTGATTGGGTATGCCACACCAAGAACCCTCGGGGTTTGGGGTATATACTCACCCCTTTCTGCTTAATAATCATAGAAGAACCAGGAAACCAGGAATTGGAATACGAGGAGCAGTAGTAAGTTGGACCAACAAGGAGCATTCAACAAAAGTAGGATGTATATAGTTAAATATAGTTAATTAAATAACAAGACAATAGATGACTATACATATTTAAGGGTGCCTGCATGTCCATTCTGTTGAGAGTACAACTACTTACCGTTTATGAATGACTATGTAGATTATTTAATACTTGCTTCCACTGATCCGCCATTATTTTACTTGTACAAAAAAAGTTTCTCACTTTTTTTAAAATTTTGTAATCTCTTAATTAAGTAGGATGACCATACAAAAAAGTTTGTCCTAGTTAACGGAGAGTGTTACACCTAACCCCTAATTCTTAGCGCTACAAGTAAGGACTATAGCTTTCATGTGACTGAGATTTCAATCTTAAAAGAGAGAGGGGGCTGGTGTTAGTGTCACTACGTTTTTTGATTTGTTGAGCATACCTTTAGATACCAACCCAGTATCACAAATGGAATTGCGGACTCTGGAGAGCACATTCAAAGTGCGTTGATATGTGCTTCGATTTGCCCGCAGGAGTTTATATCCAAAGATACCAAAGCAATCTCTCTCAAATTCAAACCTTTTGTTAATGAAACTTCTTCACATGCATAGAAATTTTAAAGACATGCGCAATAGCAAATGCCAAATAGAACGCGTAATTAACCTCCCATGGATCAACCATTACAAAATCTGAACTTTTGCAGGCTAAATGACATAACTGTATGTTCAGCAGATATTAGACCCTATGTCAGCCTACAAGTGAAATGCAATTAAACCAATATAGGGCATTGAAACTAGCAGTATTATTTGAAACACTAAAAAAAAGAAGAAATCATGAATACTAGTATTATTATAACCTGTTGCATAGACAAAGTAATAACCATTGCTGCATGAGGCTATTTCCCACGTAATAACCATTTAGACGTCTGCATAATATATAATAATAACCAGTTCTCCAATAAGGTTTTGCATCTTTAAATAATAAAGAACTCTCAAATAACTACTTATATTAACATAACATTCTTTTGAACCGTACATAAGCACATAATTCTAGTTGAAATCAGCTTGTGAAATATTCTAACATATAATTATACATTTTACTCAAATTAATATAAAATGGGTAAATGACTGTAAGAAGAGTTTCAATATTCGCTTCTTACCAAGCACATTTTTTAAAACACCTTGTGATTAAGAATCAAGCATGTGATTGTATTCACTTGTATAGAAAATACCCATACAACAAAAGAATATGTAATGATTAGTCATATATACTGAAAGAGAGCTTTTAACTTTGAACTTCGGTTACAATTTTAAGAAGTCCAGAAAACATTGAGCTAAGTTGCCACTTAATTTGGGTAGAATTTTACTTATAATCACCATCCAGACATGCAGAAGGGTTAATTCATTCACAATTATACATGCATGTATGATAAGAAATTAAATTGATATGTGACATACCGATTTGAAGTTAAAAATTAGGTTGATGTCTGTGATATTTAAAGTTTTTTTTTATGAACCATATTGTTCTTTGGTCAAAAAGTATTTTCTATATTTTAACGTTATGATTCGAAGAACTAACTATAGGCCTATATAAGTCTTTGATATATTTAAAGTTGGTCATTGATATAACGACATTTTTAATGTTGCAGCCCCCATGCAACTGCATATCCTTAAATATTAATGACCTTGTAGCAAGAAGATAATGGCACCTAAAATTTCTCTCAAAACTTAATTATTTTGTTGGTACATCACCAAAACAAAGCTGAAGCATCAGCAAAAAAAATTATTTTGTTGGTACAATTGCTAATAGTCTAGCATATATACATATTGCTTTCTCACTTTGATTTGAAATTATTAGTTTATGCGCCGTCCGTTCTGTTAAGCAACCGCTACCTTTTAATGTTGTAGTTTGACGTACTTCTGTATCCTGCCAATCACACTTTTTTTTTTCAATGAAATCTCGAATTAACGCTAATCAATCAAGTTTCTGATCATTTATGATTATTGTATTGTGTTTAAAATTTTATTTATTTAAATCGAAATTAAAATGTTATGTAATTTTTTTAATGTTTTTAATTAAAAAATATTTATCTTTGTCTTAAATTAATAAATCATTATTTTTTCAATTAAAACATATTGTAGAGTTACAGTATATTTTAATTTCAATATGAAATTCAAGATATAATGATCATGAATAGCTAATCATGAAACTTTTCGCACCAAATTTTCTCATTGATTACTTTTTCAGGAAAAAATACTATATTGATTTGTGAGTGAGATATGCTTTGTGTTTCATACTTATAATTCCTTCGATTAGTCTCACACACAACATGATATTATTGGTTAATACATGACATAATGTAATATGAGTGTTGGTGTGAGTAGAAGGATTCATGTGTTTTGAAGAGTATACCTCTCGTTAGATATTAATATGATCTGTGATTAAATATTACATACCGAGAACGTTGGGGGCGGTCCAACGTCTACATATATAGGCCTAAAATAACGTAGTGGGCCAGGGTGGGGTCTTTTTTATTATAAAAAATAATTCATTAAAATTATTATATTTTTTTAATTAAGTAGTATTATGTTTTCGACTTTTCAAATTAAGATGAAAACTTTATGAAAATTGAGAAAATCGTACCCACAGGTAACATTTAACATGTTTTCTTAATTTTAAAATATACCTATATAAAGTGAAAATTAAAAAACTCTAAATTTAAACTTACAGTTGATCGATAATTTTATACTTAATTGGGTGATACATTCTTAGATCTTGGAATTTAGGGGTAAATATATTTATAATCTCAATAAATATATTTATACTAATTAATTATAGCTTTCATTTCTATTTTTTTTATCTTTAGAAATTAATCTATTTGGTATGAGAGATAGATTTTTGATTTGGGTATATATCAGGTATGAGTTGTTACCTTTTACACTGAACCAGTAAGAGTTTGGTATGTATCCCTAAGTCCAATGGGGATCTTCACAATGTAAGGGTGAAATATGATGTCACCTACAAAGACTCTAACGCTTAAGTCAATATGATACTTAATATCGTAGCTCATGCGATGGGTTGGTGGACATACCTCTAAACTATAGTAAATGAGTGATATTTATAGATTGAATAGTGGTTATGTCATACGTGTCATGTGTCAAGACTTTTTTGTAAAATATGGGGAAAGCTAACAAAAGTGTAGACATTCCTAACACTTTTTTAGGTGTGAACTGGTGTGCCCCATAGCAAATATTGCAATCTCTACCAATTCTCTTAGTGATACTGGTGACCATGGATTATTGTGGGTTGCTATTATGGAGCTTATGTTGATACCGGTTATAGGGGCTTATATTGGTATCAGTTCTCTTAGTGATACGTGTATCGATATCAGACCCAAATCATTTACTCCTTAGCCTATTGGAGTAACTTGAGGGCTACTTCAATGGGTTGAGGTGTCTTGCCTTAAGTAGGTGTTTTAGAGCTAGGTTTTTCGAAATATTTGTTGATATGGTTGTACTTGATGCAAGAATGGAAGCCTCTTTTAAAGTTTGAGTCTTGTAGATGCCACGTATGATCAACTTATGAGTCGGTGTGATGCTTCAGTCCCTATGTAGTAGTCATTCAAAATGCAAAATGATGCGTGGACTAGGTGTAATCATTGTGTATAATCGTTCCTGCCTCTTCGTCCCCTCAGGCTTATTTATAAAAAGGAGGCTTATTTCTAATCATTTTTCACTTCTCATCTAAGATTCTCACTCTATTCTGATATTGTCAGTATATACCAAAATCTCTGACTTGTACAAGACAAACAACTCGTGTCATCTTTCTAGGTACCCTCTTTGTAACATCCTAAAATTTAGAATTTTAGAAAAATAATTCATTAAGGATCAGTGGAGAATTTCCGAGTGAATTATGTCTGAGAGAAGACCTTCCGAGTGAAGAAATGGATATGATTCCGAGTGAAGGAAGGTTAAGATGTTTCCGAGTGAGACATGACGGAGAGAATCACTTCCGAGTGAGGAAAAACTCTGTGTCTGAATGAGACACTTGAGTGAGACAAATCCGAGTGAAACATTTCAGAATGAGTCATTTCCGAGAGAAGTACTTCCGGGCGAAGTAAAGCTTTGATTTCGAATGAGTACTTCTCGGACTGAGATATTTCCGAGTAGTGAATTCCCGAGTGGGGAATTTCCGAGTTAAGTGCAACTTTCCGAGTGGGGTGTCTTTGAGTGCGACACTTTCGAGTGGAAAGGCACCGAGTGAGATATTTCTGATTTCTACGTGGTATGGCACCGAATGAGACGTACCGAGTGAGTCTTTTCCAGAGGAAGTACTTCTAGTCAGAGAAAGACTTTAACTTCGAATGAGTACGTTTTCGAGTGAATAGTTCCCGGGGGAAGTAAATATCCGAGTGGTGAACCCTTTCATTCAATTCGTGCTCGGGTGTCTTAAAGATCGTCTAGAGCCTATGCTCGGGCCATATTCAAAGTTACCGAGAGCTTGTGCTCGGGTTCGTCTTCGAGATTATCTTCGACTCCGAATGATCCTTCGGTTGTAAGACTTCTGAGTGACGCACTTCCGAGAGAAATATTTTCGAGTGAAGAAAGGCTTTGACTCTGGCAGAGATATATCCGAGTGGGATATTTCTGAATGAGGTATCTCCGGGTGAGACATTTCTGAGTGAGTCACTTCCGAGGAAAGAAGAACTACGACTGTGTTTCAAGTAGAAACATTTCCGAGTGAATTCCTTCCGAGTGAAGCAATTCTGAACGGAAAGAGACTCTGATGAATCCTTCTCGGAAAGAGATATTCCCGAGCATTTTCAATTCAATCTTTTGACCATGTTAGATTCGGAATTTGGAAATATGGTCAACTATAAAGTTATTCCTCGTTGTCTTAACTTTCCAACAAGACCAAATTTATTAAAATCCATTAAGATATGAGAGAGACATGCCAAAATATCTAAACAATGTCAGAACTGATATTTACTTCAATCATCAAGGTTCTTCCACGTCGTTCTATTCTTCTAAATTCTAGCAGATTCTCTTGTCTTTTTCTAAGTATGGGACCCTCTCTATTGTCCTATCCTCTTTTTTTTTAAAATATCTTATTTCTTGCTTATCTCTTAATATACGTGTATTGTACTTCTTCACTTCGTTCACGTCTCTTTTTCATGAACGATATATATATATATATATATGTGTATATATATATATATATATCAAATTCTACTGTTGGATCAACTGGAAATTTTGAAAGTGAAAAACATCACCTCTAACCCTTTTCTTTTCCAATATTTACTGGAAGTTATCAATCAAAGAGGAGACCAATCTTCACTTCTTCTCTTTCATGTGGAAGCTTGGCTTTTAGGAAGAAGAAGCTTTGGACGGGTTCAGAGTTAGAAATTCCAGTCGGAACTTCTGAACTGTGATTGGATATAGCCTAAAGAGCTGCTAGAATTCGTTATTCCAGGTAGGGGAAGTGTTTACATTTTAAATGTATAGTTTATGAACGGAATCGGGATAATATTGTTATCTTCAATAAGAAATAGCAAATATATGTGATATGTGTGATATAATATGAGATATGAATTGTATGTGTGAATTTATGATTATTTCTATGCATGAGATGCAGTAGGAAATATGATGTTGATATGTGATTGATGATGATGATGATATGAATGTTATTCATGAAATATATCATGATGTATGAATGCATGGGATGCATTTGATAAGCATGGGATGCTTGTGTAATGGACAAATATGAAATATGATGTGGTTTCGAGGATTCCACAAAAAGACCTTGGGTGGGACTCAAGGCAAACCTCTTGAGCGGGGCTTGGGGTTTAGCCCATGACACTACCGTTGTCGCTGGGAGTGATTGTGTCACATGAGAGGGCAAACGGTTTGGTACCAGTAAAACAGACGGATCAGCTGAGAACTGAGATATGGCTGAGAGCCAGTGTTGCAACACAAATTAAAAGACTTAATAATGGATCCATTTGATTAAGCATGTGAATGCATTGATGTATGTTGTTATGAACAACATGAGTTTATGATCATTGACAATGAATGATATGTGATATGATTTTGATCTATATGTGTTAGTGAATTGGATACTTGATCCGATTCAATAACTATCATTTGACATGTATATGCTCACCCCTATTTATTGTTATTTTTATAGTGGATATAAGACGCAGCGATGACATATGAGGTCACTCAGCCTGCAAGGAGCATTATGTATATATATATGTATAGTACATGATGCACATAGTTGTTTTGTAGTAGCCTTGGCCGGCTCCTGTGCATACCGAGTTGTTATATTTATTTGTATACTTAAATGGGTCGGTCGGTTGATGTAAAAAAAAGATAGTGTTATTATATTAATCTAAAATCCTGTTTTAAAATTTAAATTATTTGTGAAAAATTTATTTGGATTTTAGAAATTTAATTTTAAATACTAGGATGTTTTACTCTTTATCATGTATTCATAAATTTTTGTAAATTAATTGTTTTCTTTTTAGATCCAGGATATAGGGGACAACCATGCGAGTGACAAGTCAATTGAACTTTTCTCTGAGCCACCATCGTGGCCTGTTATGGGATCTCGACTCAAACTGTGAATGTCACAAATAAACATACGTCGGTTCTTAACACCAGAACTCAGAAAAGTGAGACGCTTCTTTATCCTATGTAGAGAAACTTAGGGGGTGAGGAGTTACACCAGTGTCTGGCTTAAATATTATACTTTCTTTTAACTCGTCTAAAGAGTCATCCCTTGTATTATAGAAGTCTATTCCTTCATCTTAGGGTGGGGTTTAGGGTTTGGGCCAGGTTCTAGTTTTTCATATTACCATTATGATGACATCCCTTTTTTTCAACACATAATACACAGTATGACTTATGATGGTTCTCACTATTCTGATACTGCTAGCAAACAAATAAGCTACTAACCCTATCAACACCAATGTCATAGTAGATCGTATTGATTGGATAACAGAAAATGTAAAGGATCAGTATTTCCAGGGGGAGCTGTTGGGAACAGTAACTTGGTATGCTAAAGAGAAGGACTTGTGTCCATGGGAACACATATATGGAATTGGGAATAGTTTTAGTGGGTCCAAATGGGTGTGCCAATGCTCTGTTCGGCACAAGGGACAAACTTCTAGTTTGGGTACTAAGTATATGTGTTGTTTACCTTTTACACCAACCCAATAAGGATTTGGTATTATATCCCTATATCCAGTAAGGATCTTAAGGTCTTTATGTAACTCTGTCGAATACACACCGATTTCTGGCGTTGTGAGGCAAAATAGGGCATTAACTACAAAGGCATTCCAACACTCAAGCTAGTACGATACTTAATACTGAAACTCATGTGATGGGTTCCAAACTATAGTAAATAAGTGATATTTAGAAAGTGAGTGATGGTTGTGTCATATATAGCTTGTGTCAATACTTTTCTGTAAAGTACAAGGAAAGGTAACATAGGTATAGACATTCCTTTCACCCTTACATGTATAAACTAGTGTGCCCCATAGCAAAATCCACAAACTCCAAGTGATATAAGTTCTCCTACTAATACCACTAACTATGGGTTATTTGTGAGATTACTATTATGAGGCTTATGTTAACACCGATTTGGTAGCTTAGGTACCGGTTTTGGGCCCTTTAATATAGGTACCGATATCAAGTCCAAATAAAAAATTTAAATTTTTTATAATAATTTATATTAATACATATTGATCGTGTGACAAATATTCAAAATAAGATATGTCACATGCTTAACATGATTATGGATGTGACATATTTAGATGTTTGACATATAATTAATATATAGTTATAAAGACATCATTTTTTAAAATTTTGAAATTTATAAAATCAAAATCAACAAAAATATTTTTAGAGACAAAAGTAAAGTTTATACTAATTAAAGAAGGAGAAAGGTTTCAACATTTTGCTTATCCAAATATTTCTATCTTTTTCTTAATGTAGGAAACATTAAAAAAAAACAATCATTTGATAATATTTGTTAGATAAGTAGAAGAGATACTCACTTTCTATTACTGGATTGACTACAAAACCTAGTTTTTTACACTTATAAAAGGGATAGAGTCCACATCGTAAACTAAACTTGAAGGGTGCAGGTTACTTAGGCTATAAATAGAAGTTCATTCCTCGATGTGAAACATTGAAGTTCCACATCAAAACTTCAGCCTGTGGCAGTATGTGATATTTGTGATTCGTAATTTACATAGTCCCACATCGAAAGAGTTCTTCAAATGAGTTTGATCAACACAAGACTAGCGAGTCCCATAGAAAATGTTGTTCAAGGAAGCGGATAACAACTTTTATAAAGTGAAGGCAACAATGACTTATAGAAGCGTAGGATATTATTAACTAACTTCACATTGCTTGAGAAAGTTTATTTAAAGAGAGAATTTATTTGGTTTGCGTAAAAAGTACTTTGTTTCTAATTTGGGTCTTTTTATAAAAATAAATTATAGCTTATTAGATTATTTTTTAATAAAATATTATAATCAGAATTTAACTTTTTTAGATTCTATGAAAAAATATTTATTTTTGTCATACATTTATTTTTATAATTATTTTAATAATTTTAACTTAAAAAACATTTTTAAGTGCAATCCAAACAAATAGATTATTTAAATAATTTTTTACGATCACATCAAATAAATTCTTACATAATCAATAATAAAGAAAACAATTTAGATTCAATAAAATTATATATGATTGTCTCTAAAAGTAGAGATGTCAATGGGGCGGGGTGGGGTAGGTGTGGGTAATATGTTACCACTACCGGATTTAGACGGGTAATGGATATTCACGGGTCGGTAACGGGTACCTATGAGTATTTATGAATATTTATTATTTTTATAAAGTGATACTAAAGAAGAAAATATAGTATAATGTACTAAATATAATATTATTTTAGTATAATATAATTCAAATTAATATTGTATCATGTATTACAACTTTATAAATTAAAAATATTATCATTAAAAAATATTAAATTTTGTTTATCTCATTATAAAATAATAAAAAACTTATATATTTAAATATATTCAATAAAAAATAAATATTAATAATTAAACGGGTATCCGCGGGACGAGTAATGTAATACCGCTACCCACCCATTTAATAAATATACGGGTATGTATTACGGGTAACCCGCAGATTACCCGCGGGCACGAGTTTTTTTGGCCAACCATCGGTTTATTTAAAAACCAATCTTTATTTTTTGTTTTTTCTTTTAAATCTGAAAATCCAACCTGTCCATGAAATCCTCTTTCTAAGTTGTTGGATAATGAAGCTATTGTTCAATTTGCATCAGTCTCGTCCTGTCTTCAAATGTAGAGCCTTCAGAATTCAGAACCATTCAATTTCCTACCCTTGCTATAAACAATAAAAGCTATTTTCGTTGGATTCTGAATTTATATATTCTGTATTTCTTTCTTTCCACATTCACGTGACTAAATGTATTGGAAACATATATCGTATTTAATGAAGATCACCGAACAGATTTTCCAACCTATTTTAGTTATGTAGTATTTCTAAAAAAAAAAGATACTATAATGCATCAAGATTGCTATTGGTAAATTTTAGTACTGCAATAGAAATTATGTTCAGGTGTGTCATATCATATCCACCGACGCATAAATCTAATACCCCCATATTTACAATTCTGCTTGTATAAACCAATCTCATTCATGGTTTTTAAACTCACCATCTTTCAAATTCAGGTGAAATTTAATCTCCTCTTCAATTTTATGCCCATCCAAACCAAGTGAAAAGGAAAAACGCATACTCAAACTTTAGGCCAAACTTGTATATAACAACTCTCTCCAACAGATTTAAGAGAGAAATAAAAAACTCTCCAACATAACATTTGCAACTGCATAGAAGGCTAAAGGCGAGTTTAAGCACCAAGTTACCTGCAGATTATTGAAATAATATATATGCATGGCTGAATAAAAAATAAAATGTAAAATTAAGACTCAATTATCTATATAGTAAGACCCAATGTCTTGATATCTTAGTAATTGTGTTTTTGGTTTTAACAAAAATGTTAGGAGTTTATATCTACTCATACACTTTCATCAACAAACTGAATTAATCTCAGTACAAGGACAATACCAACAAAGGGAGGTTTTCAATAAGGATTAAGAGGGTTCTGGGTTTTAAACAAGGAAAATTGATTAAAGAAGGATTTGAAGAAGAGTTCAAGCACAATTAATAGAAAGCCAAACTATAAAGGTAATGGTAGAAGAACTTGATGAAATGCTTGGTTGGGTATTTGCCTCTCTCTCTAGTTAAGTTAATGGTGGAAGTAATAATTGAAAATGTGTGATCAATCTATCCCAAAACATTTTTCTTATGGTATGTTTGATTTCCCCTTGTGAAAAAGGAATGGAAGTTTGATTCTCTTGTTTGATAATGCGTCGTCCATCGCGCCGCTTAAATGTCTTTGGTTGGCTACTTTTATTTGACAGCAGGTATCCCTAATGTGAGAGGATTTAGCATTGAAGGAGTTTACAATGTTCTTGTGATGGATTTACTGAGACAAATATATATATAGACATCTCTTTTACTATATTACAATCTTTTCTAAAATATTTTTTCTATGGCCCTGTTTGCTTTGGCACTTACCTAATTACCTAATTTCAAAACTATAATTAAAGCATATATATATATATATATATATATATATATATATATATATATATATATATATATATATATATATATATAAAGAGCAATCTTTACCTTAGTCATTGTATAGAAAGCTCAAATACTCCAAAAATGTTGAATTATTAGTATCGGATACGTATTCAGACACTGATACACGACTAATACGTCTTGATACGAATCTAAAAAGTATCAGATTTTTTAAAAATATTGAAAGAAAAAACAAACACAGCTTGAATACGGCTCGGATACGCGACTCGCACAGTGAACATGACCATTTTATTCATTTTTTAATAAATTAATTTTTTTTGGTTCTTTTTTTGGTTCATCTTAATCTTATAGTAATTAATTGCTCTCTCATCCCAGTTTGTTTACCCATGTACATTATTTACAATTTTAGTTATTTTTCTATTTTCATCAAATATGTATATTTTTAACTTTCTCAATTATCATCGAATTAAATTTTTTGTCTGAATTTTTTCACCCACGTCATTTAATACTATTATGTATTTTTTACATTTAATTTTAAATTTTTAATATAATAATTAAAATATAATACAATACAGAATATGAGGTTATTTGTGCATTTCGCTTAAGAATTGTGAATAGAAAAAAAGTAGAGTTGTTGGATTAAAGAGAATAATTGTTTAAATTTTAAAAAATAAAAATAATATATATATATAGTAAAAAAAAAGTTGCTGAATTGAAAATAACTGAATAACGTGCATATAGTACCCATATTCAAAAAAAGATTCCTTCAAGTGCCGATAAAAGTTGAGAAGGAAGGGGTCACACATGCAGGAAACCCACTCACTTTGTTTTGCTCACTACTTTTCTCAATTTCAGTGATGGAGGATTCACAACAATAAAAATAGGATAATATCTCCTGCTCTTACTTTCTCTTAACAAAATTAAATACCCAAATTTCAAGGCAATGAAACTTGTAGGATTAAAAATTAGGATATATAGTTTTATTTTAGGCTTAATTATATTTTTTTTTATCAATTTTTTTAAAATATTTTATTTTCATCATCTGATTTGTAATTATATAATTTTAATATCTAAAATATTCATTTTATGATACAAATGGTCTTTTTTCTTTATTTTTCTCTAATTAATAATATTTTATATTATTACCTTTATAAATATTCATAGTTATTATATTATAATAGAAAATATTTATTTATAAAAATGATAATATAAATATTATATTAAAATATTTTGTTATAAATTGTCATCATGATTATATATTACTAAATGAAAAATAATACGGTGTTATATATTTTGAGTTTAAATATGCATCATGATTGTATATTACTTGAAGGATAAAGAGAGAATATATTTATAAACTACTAACAACTTATTGTTATATGAGAGTTTACAATATAAATTTAATCATAAAATTTATTGGGATAAATCGAAAATAATTTAATAAACTCAGTTAAGCAAACATTTATTTTACCAATACAAACGAGTTATAAAAACCAATTTGAATCAACTGATTTATTCAGTGTGATCATAAATCAATGGCAGTTGAATTGATTAATTATATTTTATTAAAATTTTAATATATAATTTTTTTAAAAAGAGTTAACCTTTCAACTTGTAGTTCTTTCTTGACTTCGAACATCAACTCAATACCTGAGAGAAGTGTTTAGTAGTCCCATTTCAATAGCACTTGAGTGGATTCAACTTGCTCACACATAATCACCTTTTATGGTGCCTCTTGAGTCGATAGTTTTGGTCCTAAATACATCCGCAAATTAAATGGTTAATATTTCATCACACCTTTGTAGTACAAAGAAAATCTACGATGAAGAATCCAATGCAAATAAATATCTCTCTGTCACAATTTCATAACTCACCAATTTATTTTATTTTTTTACTTTGCAAACAAATAATACCCTGCTTTTGAGTTATTATGACTCACAATTTTCTGTGCTTTCTCTCCCCAAACCAGTGCTTCAAAAACTTAAACATTGTAACGCTCAAACACGCTGCGTATTATTGATGTTAGAAATTTTAATTTTAATAATTAATATGGACTTGTATATTATTTATAGAATTTATATTGGCTATTTAATTAGGCTCAATTAAGGTGATCTAATATTGATAAGCCCGTTAGACTATCAACAATAATAATATGGGCTTATATGAGTGGAAACCATGAGTTGGCCCGTTATGGTTTAATGGGAACCCTAACAGGTATATAATCAACCAATGGTCATGGTCCCCAAGACGTCAAATCAAAAAAACTAATTTTCTCTGTCCCATCCAAGAGAAATATCAAGTCCTACTGAGGAATCCGGTGATTTGGCTGAGGAAGACCATAGCACCAATAAACCATTCCGCTACGACCTTCAGTCAAGATCAATGGATCCAGGTAATCCTATTATACTCCTCTTATTCGATAATCTAACATAATGGCTATTGAGTTTTTATTTCGAAATCCATAAGGTCCATTGGGAATTTTCCATCAAGTGGTATCAGAGCCTCCTTACTATTAGATTATTGGATTTTAAGGCTAATTGATATATCCTTTTATGATCAATTTGACTCAAATTTATTTAATTAATTTTGAGGTTTTTCGTTTATATAATTGTGTAATTTATATCACACTCTACGAATTTTCATTTTAATTAACGATGGTGCAAAATTAATTACCTCAACCGTTGTTATTGCCTTGTGTTATATTCAATTGTATAATTGATTTTCTTGTTTTCAATTGATTTCATCATGGGACTTAATTTGAATCCACGTAAATTAGCTATGCACAACATCTTTCATTATTTTATATTATGCGGCTATACATTCACGTAAATTTGTTTGATTTATATTAAAAAAAATCAAAAGAAAACAAATTTAGGAAATCAAATGGATTTTCATGAACTGCCGGTTTTTTATATATAATAACATTGTTGCTGTGCCTAAATTCATATGATATATAATATTATATATTGATGCACTGCTTTTTTTTAAAGTAACTTATTATCCTTAATATATAATAATATATATTGTTGGTGTGCCTGCCTTTTTTTATAATATAATATTATATTGTTATCATGCATTTAAAATTTTGATAAGGTTGTTATGTTGTGTTTTTTTTAAATTAAATATATTAATTTAAAGTTAAATGCACCATCTTTAAATTTGTTATAAATGTCGTTATGATTTTGAATTTTAAATTAAAGATGCAATTTTTTTTTGGACATGTCGTTGTGAAATATATATATATATATATGGTAATTTTTTAATCTGGTTGCTATTTTATTTGAATAAATAAATAAATAAATAATTTAGGCAGATAAAAGACCCTAATCAAATACTAATTTGTGTCCCTTCACATACTTCGAGTGGCACCCTACACCCAGAGGTCTGAATAAACCTTAAGTTTATGGGAGGTTGTGTAGCGGTGTCATTTGGGACATTCGTCTCCGTCTGACATCGTGAGAGCCTCAGCTAGAGTATGACTTTCTCATGATGCCCACACCTGGTAGACTTCTTATCGTTGTGGTCAACATCATGGGTGGAGTGTGAACTCTAGTGGCCTTTTAGTAATTTAGAACAACCACCCAATGTGAGGAAGGGCAACACTAGTAATTTTTTTAATTAGATTAATTAATATAATATTTATTGCCAAAGCAATCCCTGTTATAGAAATTAATTTAATTAAAATTACAAAAGTTGATTGCATGAGATTATTTATGCATTTTGTACTCATCCCAAAGGAAGATACAATCTGACCAAATAATAACGTGCCTGTGATGATAAATATGTGATAATAATAAAGTTAAAATCATGTGAATAATAGTCGGTCCAAAGAAAGGCTATTATTTGACAGAATTAATTATCAATATTTGATCGTTGCATTAAAGGTACCACTTACAAATTGATTTGTTGGTCCAAAGACTAAAAAATTAATGTTGTGCTCGGTGTCTTGTAATGGGTCTATCATGAGAATTATCTGCATATTTTATTTTATTTATTATTTATTTTAATCATATATACATTTATATTTTTTTTCAGTTGCTGTTAACTTTTCTGCTCAAATTAATTGTATCCCTCTACTTAATGGGACAAACTTCAAGGTCTGGAAGGAAGCAGTTGAGATAATTCTTGGCTGCATGGATCTTGATCTGGCACTTTGGGTTGCGAAACCCACTCTGACTCCGGAAAATCCAGAAGAGGATAAGGTTGAAAAGTGGGAACGCTCAAACCGAATGTGTCTAATGATCATGAAGCGATCTGTTCCAGAAGTTTTTCGAGGTTCTATTTCTGAGACCGAGAGTGCCAAAGGTTTCCTTGATGTTGTTGAAAAATATTTCACTAGTAATAAGAAGGCTGATGCAAGCAGTTTGCTTGCCAAGCTGATCTCTATGAGATACAAAGGAACAGGAAACATAAGGGAGTACATTATGGAAATGTCTAATCTTGCATCAAAACTGAAAGCACTAAAGTTAGAGTTGTCTGATGACTTGCTCGTGCACTTAGTTTTGATTTCCCTTCCTGCACACTTTGGACAGTTCAAGGTGAGTTATAATACTCAAAAGGATAAATAAACCTTGAATGAGCTCATTTCTCACTGTGTGCAAGAAGAGGAAAGGAAACAAAGGGACGAAACTGAAAGTGCTCATTTGGCCTTAAATTCTCAAAATAGAAAGAGAAAGAATAATAAGGATGCTGTAGGAGGGACTTGTCAACAAAAGAAAGTTAAAAAGGATGAGAAAACACCTAATTGCTTCTTTTGTAAGAAGTCTGGACACATGAAGAAAGAGTGTTCCAAGTACGCCTCCTGACGTGTAAAGAAAGGTAATTTTCTCTCTTTTGTTTGTTCTGAAGTTAATTTAGCTTTTGTACCTCATGATACTTGGTGGGTAGATTCTGGTGCTACTACTCACATTAGCGTATCCATGCAGGGTTGCCTTTGGAGTCGACCTCCAAGTGATAACGAAAGATTTATCTATGTGGGGGATGGCAACAAAGTTATGGTGGAGGCTATTGGAACTTTTAGATTACATTTAAAAACTGGATTTCATTTGGATTTATTTGAGACTTTTGTCGTACCGTCTTTTAGGCGGAATTTAATTTCTATTTCTAATTTGGACAGATTTAGTTTTTCATGTTCATTTGGAAATAATAAATTTAGTCTCTATCAACATTCAAATATTGTTGGTTCTGGTTGTTTGATTAATAATCTATATATGCTTGATGTTATTGCCTCTCGTAATGAAATACTGCAAATTAGTTCACGAGGAACAAAATGTAAATTAAATGAGAACTCAACCACTTTATGGCATAAGCATTTGGGCCATATCTCTAAACAGAGAATTCAAAGGCTTGTGTCGGATGAGATTCTTGGTCCCTTAGACTTATCAAAGTTTGAGGTATGCGTTGAATGCATTAAGGGAAAACAAACAAACTCTAAAAATTAGGTGTTGAAAGGGCTAAGGACGTTTTAGAATTAATTCACACAGATATTTGTGGACCATTCCCTACGGCATCATGGAATGGACAACAATATTTTATTACGTTCATAGATGACTATTCAAGGTACGGCTACCTATTTTTAATTCATGAGAAGTCTCAATCCCTAGACGTTTTCAAAACTTTCAAAGCTGAGGTTGAACTTCAACTTGGAAAGAAAACTAAGGCTATCAAATCTGACTGTGGAAGGTGAATATTACGGTAGATATGATGGATCAGGTGAACAACGTCCAGGGCCTATTGCCCTTTTCCTACGGGAATGTGGCATCGTTCCTCAGCATACTATGCCTGGGAAACCAAGCATGAATGGTGTTGCAGAACATTGAAATAGGACTCTTAAGGATATGGTGAGAAGTATGATTAGTCATTCTTCTTTGCTAGAGTCATTATGGGGAGAAGCGCTTAAGACTGCAGTGTACATCTTAAACAGGGTGCCAAGTAAAGCAGTTAACAAAACTACTTATGAGCTATGGACTGGTAAAAAGCCAAGTTTAAAACATTTACACATTTGGGGTTGTCCAGCTGAGGCGCGTCCTTATAGACCGCATGAAAGCAAGCTGGAATCAAGGACTGTTAGCTGTTACTTTGTTGGTTATCCTGAACATTCTCGGGGCTATAAATTTTACAATCTTACTACTAAATCAATTTTTGAGACAGGGAATGCAAGATTCCTTGAGGATGTTGAGTTTGGGAAGGAAGAGAACATAAGGAATGTTGTCTTTGAGGAAGAACTGGTTTTTAACCAAGACCAAGTTCTCGTGCCTATTACTATTCCAGTATCTACTCCTGTAATAGAGGACAATAATAAAGTTATTTCTAACATTGTCCCAGCACAAGACAACAATGAGGTTCTCCCTCAAGAACCTATAGAGCAAGCTCAACGACCAACAATGAAGTGCCATTGAGGAGATCTACTAGAGAAAGAAGAAGTGCAATTCCAGATGATTATGTTGTGTTTCTTCAAGAACATGAGGATGGCATTGGCTTAACAGAAAATGATCCACTCATTTTCTATCAAGCTATGCAAAGTTCTAACTCTCAAAAGTGGATTGATGCTATGAAGGATGAGATGAAGTCTATGCAAGACAATAATGTTTGGGATCTTATTGAATTACCTAAAGGTGTGAAACCCATTGGTTGCAAATGGATATTTAAAACCAAGAGGGATTCAAAGGGTAATGTTGAGAGATATAAGGCTCGTTTAGTTGCTAAAGGCTTCACTCAAAAAGAAGGCATCGACTACAAAGAAACCTTCTCTCCAGTGTCTTCAAAGGATTCTTTTAGGACAATCATGGCACTTGTAGCTTATTATGACCTAGAGCTCCATCAGATGGATGTTAAAACCGCGTTCCTAAATGGTGACGTAGAAGAAACAATTTACATGTTGCAACCAGAAAATTTTGTAATTGGTGACTCAAAGTCTATGGTATGCAAATTAAAGAAATCCATCTATGGTCTCAAACAAGCTTCCCGTCAATGGTATCACAAATTTCATCAAACTATTACCTCATATGGTTTTGAGGCGAATGTAGTTGATGATCGTGTTTATCATAAATTTAGTGGGAGTAAATATATATTCTTGGTGTTATATGTCGATGATATACTGCTTGCTAGCAGCGATATAGGCTTATTGCACGAAACTAAGAAATTTCTAACAAAGAATTTTGAAATGAAAGATCTTGGTGAAGCCTCTTTTGTATTAGGTATTGAAATACTAAGAGATCGTTCTCTTGGTATCTTAAGGTTATCACAAGAGAGCTATATCGATAAAGTTTTAGATAGATTCAGCATGAAAGATTGTAAACCAGGAGATACCCCGATAGCGAAGGGAGACAAATTTAGCCTCAAACAGTGTCCTAATAATGATCTTGAAATGAATGAGATGCAAAAGATTCTGTATGCTTCAGCTGTTGGAAGTCTTATGTACGCTCAAGTTTGTACTCGTCCCGATATTGCATTTGTAGTGGGAGTTTTGGGCAGATACTTAAGTAATCCTGGGATGCAGCATTGGAAGGCAGTAAAGCGTGTAATGCGCTACTTGAAGAGAACAAAAGGAAATATGTTCACTTTTCAGAAGTCAGATAATTTGGAGATCATTGGGTACTCTAACTCTGATGTCGCTGGATGTCAAGACAGTAAACGCTCTACATCAGGATATATTTTCATGTTAGCTGAAGGAGCTATCTCTTGGAAGTGTATTAAACAGACTATTATAGCTTCTTCAACCATGGCTGCAGAATTTATTGCTTCTTTTGAGGCGTCCAACCATGGTATATGGCCTTTTATCACTAATTTGCGTGTGGTTGATGGCATTGAAAGACCATTGAAGATCTATTGTGATAATAACTCAACAGTTATTTATTCCAACAACAACAGCAGTACAACCAAGTCAAAATTCATTGATATAAATATAAATACTTAAATGAATATAAAGCCCAAGTAGGAGATTGTTAGAAATTTTAATTTCTAATAATTAATATGGGCTGATATATTATTTATAGAATTTATATTGGCTATTTAATTGGGCTCAATTAAGGTGATCTAATATTGATAAGCCCGTTAGACTATCAACAATAATAATATGGGCTTATATGAGTGGAAACTATGATTTGGCCCGTTAGGGTTTAATGGAAACTCTAACAGGTATATAATCAACCAGTAGTCATGGTCCTCAAGACGTCAAATCATAAAACCTAATTTTCTCTGCCCCATCCAAGAGAAATATCAAGTCCTACTGAGGAATCCAGTGATTTGGCTGAGGAAGACCATAGCACCAATAAACAATTCTGTTGCGACCTTCAATCAAGATCAATGGATCCAGGTAATCCTATTATACTCCTCTTATTCGATAATCTAACGTAATGACTATTGAGTTTTTATTTGGAAATCCATAAGGTCCATTGAGAATTTTCCATCAATTGAAGCAACCAACAACACGAGAATGTTCCGAGAACAATACTTCGCACAAACCTACACTCTTTCAAATTCTTTTGTTACCAAGTTCTGTTGTTTTTTCATTTTCACAAACTCGGGATACCAACTCCCACCTTTAGAAATAAAATACTCGTCCCAAACTTACCCTATTATAAATTAATATATTTTTTAAAAGTATAATATTATTTCAAATTTATTATTATTTTTTAGATTTCTAAAATCTATTTTTAAATATTATTTAATTAAAATATATTTGTATTATTAAAATAATGAAATTCACATATTTTCTCAAAGAATCAATCCATCCCGGCTCTTTTAGGGAGACTAACTACTGCACAAAACTAGAAACAGACAAGAAAAATCAGAACAAGTTGACAAAATCATAAATGACATCATTAATTATAAGCATAACTCCAAAGCAAAAGAAACCGCAACTAAAAGAAAATAAAAATGGAAAACTACTTCTTTTTTACCCTCTTTTGTCATTTTTTTTTACAATTTTATTGGGTAGCAAGGACACTGGAAAGAGCAGTACAAAGCAGATAATCACAGCACAGTCTCTAGTATTCATCGTCATAACCGTCAAAACCAAGATCTTCCTCAACCTTCTCTGCGACGTGATCCTCAATCTTGTCCTCAACATACTCAGCACCTTCCACCAATGCGATTCCACCTAGAACCCCAGCAACCGCACCCACAGCCAATCCCGTCCCCATCCCCCCAAATTTACTCTTCTTCTTTTCCACCACTGGGGGAGGAGCAGACCCATACCCACTCCCCTGTCCATAGGACGCCGTTTGCTGCGGATACCCCCCTTGCCCATACGACGCCGTTTGCTGCGGATACCCACCTTGCCCATACGACGCCGTTTCCTGCGGATACACTTGCCCATATGACGCCGTCTGCGGAGGCGCGTTACTATAAGGATACCCTGCGGGAGGAGCCGCGGTATACGGTCCCGATCCCTGAGGCGGTGCACCGTATGGGTATCCATAAGCCTGCGGCTCAGAGGAATAATCCCGCGACGCCGTTTGAGGAGGGACGCCATAAGGAGGAGGGTAGTACCCGCCCGGCGCACGATAGCTAGGTTCTTTAATTGCAGCCTTAACATCAACCTTTCCATGCGGTCTTCCGGAGGGGCGCTTCAGCGTGAGCGTGCGGCTGGCGCGTTCGCCGATCCCGACATCGTCGAGGATGTCGGTGAGCTTGAGCCGAGCCGAGCCGATGAGCGGCTTGGTGTCTTCCTCGGAGCCGGCGTGGACGACGTCGATGTAAAGGGAGAGATCTTCGAGGGGTTTGGGTGGTAAAGGAATGAGGAGGGGTTGGTCCCAATTGGCGTCTGTGTCGCCGTTCTCGTCGACTCGTGTGGAGAATTTGTTGCTGGATTCGACCCAAACGACGGCGTATGGCTTGTTGGCGCCGTGGCGCCAGTTGACGTTTTTGAGGCCGTGAGCCGATGAGATCTTGACATCGAGTTCGTAGCGAGAGCCCATTGTTTTGTTGACTGGTTGGTTTTGAAATATCAGAAGGGTGAGAGAGATAGATGGGTTTTATAATGGAGGTGTATTGGGGAGTCGTTTTCTTTCTGGGCTTGGGTTTGTGGGGTAATAACGAAATTGCCATCGCCAAATGGAAGGTTCCTTGCTTCTGTCATCTTGAATTGGGAAAGAACTGGGGGAGGGGGAGGAGCTTGCGTATCAATTAAGTCTATCAAATATCATTATTTTTATCGTCTCATAAACAAAGCATTTATTGTGTGAATATTATTTACTACTTACTCGCTTCCTTAATATCAAATTTTCTCAACTAATTTTAATATTTTAATGTGTTTATAAATTATATTAGTAGTTTACTAAAAAGACTTTTACATATTTATTATTTGTTGAGATTTAAAATCTATAAAAGATTTTTATATATGTACTAATTTTATATTTGTCAAATAATTACTGATTGAGATTATGAATAATGTAATAATCTCGAATAACCTAATAATTATTCATCATTTTATAAGGGTAAATAATCTATTTTTTTTAATTTTATCTTCTTATAATAAATATATTTTTTATCATCTCTCTTCTCTGACTTTACAAAATATCAAGTGACGTTAAGAGGATGAGAGTGAGTTTATGTCTCTCGAACCCTAACTTTATAAAAGTCAATGTAAGTTTAGGTGCGAGTTTAAAAAAATTGAATTTGAAATTATACAACCCAAAATCATCTCTGTAGGCCCTTTTGGGTCTCGAGAAATATGTAGGTTTCACATTCTATTATATTTTTAATTTTTATTATTTTAGTAACATATATATTAATAAAGGTGATATATCTCTAATACACCAATTAATATCTAAAAATGTCTAAACATAAATAAAATACACTTAAGAATTATGTCATATTTTAAGAAAAATATATTAATTTATCATTGTTATTAACCATTATTATAATTAAAATTACTTAATTTTTATAACGTGATGGTTCATGGACGGAGTTAGGTGAGATTTGTATTCTTAAACTCGTCTTATCCCCACCAAAATTAGATCAGATTGTGATCGTGTTTTTTTAAGTTTTTCTTATCTCAGTCAGAATGGATATGATTCGAAACGAGTTCAAGTAGAAAATGAGTAGTATTAAAAAATAAAGTATAAAAAATAAAATAAATGACATTTTAATTATTTGAGGTTTTTAACATGTAAATGATTAAAATACAAAAATCATTGTGTCCTAAGGACTAAATGGTAATTTGAGAATTTAAAGATATTTTAGGGAATTAAATTAAATATGTGATAATATTAATATAAATAATTATTTCCAATCATTATTATTAATATGTGTGAAATTATGTACTTTTACTTATATTTAAAACCAGATGCAATAATACTTATTTTTACCTTTTTAAGCAAACAACCTTTTAAAAATTAATTTGAAATTTAATTTTAGTTGCTTTTTAGTTTGATAGAAAATAGAAATTAAGAACATACTAATTGTTAATAAAAATATAAAAAGTGTATTATTTTTTATCGTAGGTTAATATTAAGTAAAAAAATATTCATGTAATATATTTTTTACTTATTTTTAAATTCTATTATCTTTTAATATTTAACTTATCGCATTTAAATTATTTTATTATATTTCAATTCGTAAAATTATTTATGAAAATAAATGATTAAATTATAAATTAATAATTTGAAACTTTGTAAATATAAATTTTAACTATAAATAAATAAAATAAAAAACCAAGTATTACTTTTATCAAACACTTTTATGTTATAAATGAATAATGAAGTAAATAATTTTTATTGAATCACCGTCGTAGAAAATCTATATTCTCCCCGGGTGCCTTTCTGTATAAGATATTCCACTTTTTGACCAAAATTTATTTGTTATTTTTGTACCAATATTTTCTAGGAACCCGTGTGGGTCCCCAAATTCGGACTGTATTTACAAAGACATCCTCGTTAGTATTTGAACGAAAATTGCAATCGTGATTTGATTTGTAGTCTCCGACCGAGGTGTATGAATCTTTGGATTGTTGGAAAATAATGAACTCATGTGAAATATAATTGTGAGTTTAAATATGATTTAATAAAATAAACAGATATGTAAAATATAATTGTGAGTTTAAATAGGATTTAATTATATAAAAGTATTTATTTAGTTGTAAAAAAATAATAGAAATAAAAAGGTTATGTCTCTTTAAAAAAATGACTCACAATTAACTATTTAGAAAGAGTGAGGAAGAAAAGAAAGGAAAACATGTAGATTGGAAAAAAGATTTTTAAGAACTTATTTTCATTGGGTCTCTCATGGATCAAGGTAAGTTTCTTTCACTATTATAATGTACGTGAGAATCATAGATTCTAAGATTATTATGATGTGCAGTAGTTTTCTTGAACAAAAAAAAGTTATAAAAACTACATCTTTCATGTGGTATTAAAGCCTAATTGTTGAATTTATGATTCTCCATGAATAATATTTTTCCAAATTTTATGAACCCTATTATTTTAATTGGCAATATATCAAACTATAATTTTTGCTGCACACACTAACCATAATCGAAACCAATTTTATGAGATAAAAAAACCGAATGCTTCCCTTTGTCATGTCAATGTCAATTGAAATTGGAAATTTATTGGAACCATGATGATTATTTTTGTTGTTGTTGTGCGTGACCAAGAATTGTTGAGTTTGAATGGCATAAGTTCGAATGACATGAGTTCAAATTCCTTGAATGTCTTTAATTGATGTTATCCGAGTTTCAATTTGAAATTAAAGTTCAAAATCTTAGTTGTTACTTGAATTGAAATCTAAATCTCTTGCTACATGAACATCAATTTGACATGTATTTGACTTCACGTGAATTCAATTTTATTTGGTTGCAATATTGTAATTGATAAAGAGATGATGTAACTAAAATTAAGGGAATTTAGTCTCATTTAACTATTAGTTCCAACACATACGTATTTTGATTATGAATTGTATTAATTTTTTTGATTAAATGTGATCCGGTTTAGATACCGGTCTCTAGACTAAGACGTCATCTTGTCCGTTCAAGAAGGTAAACCGATATCACAGGTCAACATCCGGACTATAAAAATACTGTGTTAGGTGTTCTCCCTCCACCGGTTTATCCGCAATAACACCTAGGACATCGGATAACCTGATCCGGTTTCACTATTCTATTATACATAACTGTTCACTTATACTTTGAGAGGATAAGTGACTTTTTCGCTTCCCATGATTGATACCCTGCACAGCAGAAAGTATCTACGTCACCCGTCAAAAGGTACAAAGTACAGCTACAGGAGTGATACACGGAAAAGGTGGATCTTCCCTATTCTTATGTCAGAATCATACACTGAGCATTGAGCTACTCTTGATCATACACTGAGCATTGAACTACTCTTGATGGTACGCTGAACACTGCATCAGAGTCTCCTAGCCCCACTTGTGCCTAACAATTCATTTTCCACGCTCATCTATAAATAGTCGATTTTCATGCATACATAAGGTGACACCACCTTTCGCCCCCATCAACGCGAAAGCTTGGTGTGAAGTGTAACATCCTAAAATTTAGAATTTTAGAAAAATAATTCATTAAGGATTAGTGGAGAATTTCCGAGTGAATTATGTCTGAGAGAAAACCTTCCGAGTGAAGAAATGGATATGATTCTGAGTGAAGGAAGGTTAAGATGTTTCCGAGTGAGGCATGACTGAGAGAATCACTTCCGAGTGAGGAAAAACTCTGTCTAAATGAGACGCTTTTGACTGAGGCAAATCCGAGTGAAATGTTTCCGAGTGAAACGTCTCCGAGTGACTTGTTTCTGAATGAAACGTTTCCGAATGGGTCATTTCCGAAAGAAGTACTTCTGAGCGAAGAAAAACTTTGATTTCAAATGAGTACTTCTCGGACCGAGATATTTTCGAGTAGTGAATTCCCGAGTAGGGAATTTTCGAGTTAAGTGCAACTTTCCCAAGTGGGGTGTCTCTGAGTGCGACACTTTTGAGTGGGAAGGCACCGAGTGAGATATTTCTGATTTCCGCGTGGTATGGCACCGATTGAGACATACTGAGTGAGTCTTTTCCAGGGGAAGTACTTCTGGACAGAGAAAGACTTTAACTTCGAACGATACGTTTCTGAGTGAATAGTTCCCGAGGGAAGTAAATATCCGAGTAATGAATTCTTTCATTCAATTCGTGCTCGGGTCCATATTCAAGTTGCCGAGAGCTTATGCTCGGATTCGTCTTTGAGACTGAACTTCGACTCCGAATGACCCTTTTGGTTGTAAGACTTCCGAGTGACGTACTTCTGAGAGAAATATTTTCGAGTGAAGAAAGACTTTGACTCGGGTAGAGATATATCCGAGTGAGATATTTTTGAATGAGATATTTTTGAATGAGGTATCTCCAGGTGATACCTTTCCGAGTGGATCACCTCCGAGGAAAGGAAAGCTATGACTGAGTGTTTTATGTAGAAACATTTCCGAGCAAATTTCCTCCGAGTGAAGCAATTCTGAACGGAAAGAGGCTCTGATGAATCTTTCTCAGAAAGAGAGATATGGCCAAAATACTGAAACATAGTCGGAAATTGATAATTACTTCAATCATTGAGGCTCTTCCACATCACTCTATTCTTCTAAATTCTAGCAGATTCTCTTTTTTGATTTTTGTAAGTATGGGACCCTCTCTATTGTCCTATCCTCTTTTCTTTTAAATATCTTGTTTATTCTTTATCTCTTAATACACGTGTATCGTACTTCTTCACTTCGTTCACGTCTCTTTTTCATGAATGATTTATATCAAATTCTACTGTTGGATCAGCTTGGAATTTTGAAAGTGTAAAACATCACCTCTAATCCTTTTCTTTTCCAATCTTTACTGGAAATTATCAATCAAAGAGGAGACCAATCTTTACTTCTTTTCTTTCACGTGGAAGCTTGGCTTTTAGGAAGAAGAAGCTTTGGACGGGTTTAGAGTTAGAAATTCCAGTCGGAACTTTTGAACTGTGATTGGATATAGCCTGAGGAGCTGCTGGAATTCTTTATTGCAGGTAGGGGGAGCGTTTACATTTTAAATGTATAGTTTATGAACGAAATTGGGATAATATTGTTATCTTCAACGAGAAATCCCGAATATGTATGATATGTGTGATATATTATGAGATATGAATAGTTTATGTGATGTATGTATTTGTGATAAATTCTATGAATGAGATGCAATAGAATATGTGATTGATGATGGTGATATGAATGATATTCATGAAGTTTTCATGATATATATATATATATATATATATATATATATATATATATATATATATATATTGATCCGGTCTAGATACCGGCCCCCATTCTTGTTACGTCAGACTGACCTCGTATAAGGAAAACCGGTGTCCTGGTTCAACGTTACCACACCGGATATCCGTTGTCTGGCCGTCCGCCCTCACTCCACGACAGCATCATTCATTTTCGCCATAACAGTTCTATGTTCATTGTTACAGGACATTTATATAATTGATGGCTTTTCCCTCACAGCAAGAGAAGAGCCCCTGATAACTTATCAACGAAAACACTGTTTGTAGCAAAATACGTCACATCAATGGCTTCAGAAAGTAAGTGGGCGTGTCAGCAGATTATACGGAAAAGGTGATTATCCTCTCCTTTCCCTAGAGGATTGTACTCTGATAATTGACCTACCCTCCTGGCACATTCTGAAAGTCGAGCCACTTTGATTGACACAATATACACGCAATCAGAGCTAAGGGACCCACCTGTATCCAACGACTCATTCTTTGACGTGCAACTATAAGTAGCATTTCTCAATACAAATGCAGGGTATCGTTGTTCTATCTCTGACTCCTTACTGTTATTTCGCTTAAGCATTCATTGAGTTCTTATACTCTTCTAACTTGAGCGTCGGAGAATCTTCACAGGTGGCACCACCTTTCGCCCCCCTACAACGCGAAACGTTGGTGTGAAGGATCTCCAGGACAACAAGACCGGCCTCTCCCACTGAGAGACCGGATTAATACATCGGATATATACTGTTCCGGTGTGCAAACCCTAAAAACATCTGCATTCTTGTGGCTGGTCCCACACCGGATCCTAGACCCCGGTCCAGACCAGTTCATATATATATATATATATATATATATATATATATATATATGCATATTGTAACACCCCCTTATATACACGAGATAAAAAAACTTTTAGAAAGATATACATATTTATCACTCTTTATCTCGTGTATACAAGGACGTATATACATCTGATTTCCTTTGAATATTGAAAGTAAAAAAAAATTGTCTTTCAATATTTATCCATAATGACAAAATAATTTATAGAAATCATAAGTGATAAATCATTACAATATTATATCCAAATGAAAGAGATTATCAAAGTTTAACCTTTACCTTGTTACAATTATCTACTTGATATTGTAATAAGGTAAAATAAAACTAAACTATACCTCTACTACAAATGTGAACAAACATTTCCTAGTCCTTGAACCATCGAGTTTTTGAATCCTACTCTTGTCATATCTCTTCATCTAATCGATTGAGGATGAGACCACTTTATCCTCTTGTAATTACATATCCTTCCATCTTGGACTGCTAGCTATATATCATATAACATATATTTTGGACACAAAAATTCAAACAAGAAGGAGTGAGAAACAAAATATAATATATTACAGATAAGACATAAGCATAAGGGTTTTCACAAACTAATATAGTAATATCAGTCATAATCTCATATACAATCAATTATGAATATAGGGTTTCCACATACCTAACACTTATATTTTCATTCATAACCATCCATATAGAATGTCACAATCACATGAATGTTATGTAATGCTTATGCTACTATCTCATTCAATTTATGCATGTGGGCCCTTAAAGTTTTAGTTTGCACTGGGCCAACCAGGAGTTTACACTGTTTCATAAATTCTGGATAATAATAACATAAATGCCTTCATGGCATATGAACAACTCAACTGGCGTGGAAACACTTAGAGACTAGTCAGACTGAGAAAGTTTTTATTGTGAAAGTACCCGACACTAGGGAGCGACCCCAGGTCACCTGAAGCACCCTTTCACACTCTCTCATCCCAAGGCTCGCAATTAAGCCTCCTCTAATGTATCCTCGGTTTCTATAATCCGTCCCCAGGCAATATCACATCTCATTTCTCTTTAATGATTCATGATGCATGAACTACTCGCATATTTAGTTGGTTAAGGCTTTTAGAAACTCAATTATTAAATACCATAAAGGTTCACAAAATCATCACAATAAACTGTACATTTCCATAAGTTCTTCTTTGAACTTCTGTTATACTGAAATAATTTAGTACAGTCTTCAAATTCAGATCTTACTAAAATTGAGTTTCCAAGCCTTAAATATCTCAAAGCTTTCTCTTAAAAATCTTCACATATTTACATAATCTTTCTCAATTTGAATCTTAACTAGATTGAGTTTTTGAAATCTCCACAAAATATTCTTTAGTTATTTCGTTGGGAAAAACCAAAATAATTTACTTTAAACTTCTAATTTCTAAAGAAAATAATTTAAAATCATTAACTAAGAATACTTAAAACTATAAAAATTTTCTTTAATTCAAGAATTAATTATCTCAACCTCTGATTTTCATAAAATAGCTTCTTTCTAATACTAGATTTTATTATAGAGATTAAAAATAAAGTTAATAAAAATTATTTCTAAGAAGAAATAAAAGACTAAAATAATTATAAAATACTTTCTCTTGGAATAAAAATTTAAAGAGTAAGGTAAGAAAATTCTTACTGAGTTTTAACTTTCCGTCATGCTTGCTATATGCTCAAACTTCATATCACAAGGTCATCAATCATTCATCAACCACAATCAAGTATAGTAATCTCATCAATCACAATCAAATATCATCAATCATAATTGCATATTATTAATCACAGTCTAATATTATAAATCACAATATCATTAATCGAAATCAAATATAATTAATTATAATCAAGTCAAATCAACTAAATATTGCTTATAAATATGAACTGGTCTGGACCGGGGTCTATGATCCGGTGTGGGACCAGCCACAAGGGTGCAGGTGTTTCTAGGGTTTGCACACCGGAACTATGTATATCCGATGTATTAATCCGGTCTCTCAGTGGGAGAGGCCGGTCTTGCTGTCCTGGAGATCCTTCACACCAACGATTCGCGTTGTAGGAGGGCGAAAGGTGGTGCCACCTGCGAAGATTCTCCGACGCTCAAGTTAGAAGAGTGTATGAACTGAATGAATACTCAAGCGTGATAACAGTAAAATGTGAGATAGAACAACGATACCATGCATGTGTGTTGATATGGCCTCTTATAGTTGAACGTAAGAGAAAAAATGAGACGTTGGATACAGGTGGGTCCCTTATCTCTGATTGCGTGTATATTGTGTCAATCAAGGTGGCTCAACTTTTAGAGTGTGTCAGGAGGGTAGGTTAATTATCAGAGTACAATCCTCTAGAGAGAGGAGAGGATAATCACCTTTTCCGCATAATCTGCTGACACGCCTCCTTACTTTCTGAAGCCATTGATGTGACGTATTTTGCTACAAACAGTGTCTTCGTTGATAAGTTATCAAAAGGATCTTCTCTTGCTATGAGGGAAAAGCTAACAATTATATAAATATCCTGTATCAATGAACATAGAACCGTTATAATGAAAATGAATGATACTGTCATGGAGTGAGGGCGGATGACCAGACAACGGATAACCGGCGTGGTAACGTTGAACCTGGACACCGGTTTTCCTTATATGAGATCAGTTTGACGTCACAAGTATGGGGGCCGGTATCTAGACCGGATCATCTGTCCCCTAGCTTGTATGAGGGACTGTTCAGTTGCTCATATGAGCTACACAATTCTCGAGAGAAGTCTAGATGCCGGTCATACATTCTTGTAAGTGTCTGGAAACTTAGTGGCGTCCGCTCTAGCAAACGAGTGACCGCCCTTCTCACGTTGCATACAACGGATTCAGACAATATAAAATAAGTAATGGAAATCCCAAGAGTCTTTGAAAATCGAAACCCTTGGTATTCGAAAAGTGGCTGGAAGGCATTAAATGCGCATGGCATGATTGGACATTAAATGCATTTTTTACGCACGAGACATCATTACCCAAGAGTGTAACCGTCGATTGGGCTTATTGGGCCTGGATTCAAACTGAAAGGGGGGCCCATTTGCCAAAACGTTTACTGAAACGTTACCATTTTCGCGCTTATTTGTGACGAAACGACGGAGTCGTTTAGATTTGAAAGGTTGCGTTTTGGGGCGAGCATTGTGACCTTCGACGGAACACTTTGCCTCTTCGTTACCTATAAAAGGAACTCTTAGCAGATTTAAGAATCCATCCTTGCTCTCAAACTTAGTGAAACTCTGCTCAAATTTCCTTGGAATTTCCTTGTCGTCTTCAACCTCTCAAAGATTCTCTTCCTTTAGGTAACCTTCCTTCCCTTCAACTCCTTGCAATTTTAATCATTCTATTTCCATCATGCGCCCTAGAGCTGGACATGCTGGTCCTTCAAATAGAGGGAGGTTTGGCTCTCGTGCCCCCCTTAGCCACCGTGGTGGGAGGATTCTGGCGAATCCTCCTGTGGCTGGGCGCCATCGTTCAGAGAGAGCCGAAGCCTCTTCCTCACGAGCGTCTTCTTCATCTCGTCGCTCTGAGGTTCCCCTTGGTTCGAGGGCTACCAGCCGCTCTGATGAG
Organism: Clitoria ternatea; assembly: GCA_037962975.1. Classification (NCBI taxonomy): domain Eukaryota; kingdom Viridiplantae; phylum Streptophyta; class Magnoliopsida; order Fabales; family Fabaceae; genus Clitoria; species Clitoria ternatea. Next base: position 10,883,509 of record CM075675.1, read on the forward strand.
GGGTCAAGTGCTGAGGGTTATCTCTCTGACGATGTTGCTTTTTATCACAGCACCTACGCATTCCACCGCGCCTGCACAACCATGGATCTTCCAGGACGTGGTAAAACGCCGTTTCTCCGCTCTGCTGAAGGGTGTGTCAATGTTGTGGCACACCGGCTTGACTGGGAGAGACTCAACAGGGAGAAACCCTATTGCTGGGTGGAAGAGGAGTTCCTGGAGATCCCTTCGCACCATGCAAGTGAGGAGGAGCGGACGGTTTCTTTCCGCTGTAAGATATATTCGGATAAGAAGTATAAAGCGCGATACGCTGCGATGGCACCGCATCCCTCTGAAAGAATATGCCACAGCGTTCCTGATGCGAGGTCGGTCTACATGTACGACTACGTTTTCTTAAAGCTGGGGGTGCGTTTTCCACTGACGGATTTCCAGATGGCCGTCCTGCGTTTCTTGGACTGTGCCCCCTCACAATTACACCCCAACGGTTGGAGTCTCGTCCGGGCTCTTGAAGTCTTGGGGGAGCATTTTGGCTTCTCCGCCACTGTGGCCAAATTATTCTACTATTGCCAAGTGGTCCGCCGAGCTAATAAGAAGGGCGGCCTTGGGTTCATTACACTCCGTAGTGACTCAAGGGTTGTAAATTTCAAGTCCTATACGGAGTCCGCGAAGGTAGATGGGCGTTCCTTCAAACACTACTACACGCGGGTCCGGATTCAACCAAATAAGCCGGTCTTCTGGCAAAATAAAGAGGGGTTTACTAAGTTTCCCCTTAGCTGGACGCACGAGCATTTTCTCCTCATGAGCCGTGCTTATTATACAGATGAGAGTGAACTTTCCCCTCATTCTGTTGAGGTCCTGAGCGCCCTGCAGACGGCCTCAAAGACCCTCAAAGGGTTTTCCAGCCGCCTTCTCTTGGCCGAGGAAGACATCAAAAACGCCTACCTCCGTAATATTCGCTCTTATTCTCCTTGTGTTGTATGGTTATACCGTTCTAGTTATTTTCCTTCTTGTATGCTTATTCAACTCTTTTTGTTTTGCAGAACAAATTGAAAAGGCCTGCCCGGAAATGTTGTCGCTAAGGTCCATGCTGGCTGACGATGACTCCTCTTCTGAGGAAAATGAAATCCAGGCGAAGAGGAACGCCACCAAAACTCCCCTCATTCCTCTGACTTCTGCAGTAGGAGATGAGGTTCCTCTCTTCGACGAGGAGGAAGCCGAAGAAGCAACTGGGGCCGCTGGAGCGGGTGGCGAGGAGGCCGTCCCAGAGAGGAAGAAAAAGAAGAGGCATCTTGTGAAGAAGGCCGATCAAGAGAAGCCCTCCTCTGATGACCCTGTGAAGAAGCGTCAGAGGACGGCCGAAGAAACCGAAAAGAAGAACAAGGGAAAGGAACCCGCCCCTGAGTTCTCTACACCTTCTTCTCAAAATGCTTCAGAGCCGGATTCTGGGAACGGTCCTCCTCCGGCGTTCGATCCTCCACGTGACTCCTTCCTTTCCCCTTATTTGTGGTTTCAAGGATCTATGCCTCCTACTCTCCCAAAAGCACGGTATTGCCTCCGCCCTTCCCTCGACGCTGCTGGAGTCCGAGGTGCTTGCAAGGCCGGGCGTTGGCAACTTGATGAACTGTCCGGCCTGCTTGAGTCCCTGAGCGAGAAAGCTGACTATATGGATCAGGTTGAAAAACTTGAGACCGAACTCGCAGTGAAGGAGAAATGGGCAACCAAGCAAGCTGAAGCTCGCAGGGGAGTGGAATCAGAACTGGAAAGAACTAAAGAAACACTCCAGAGGAAAACGGAAGAGGCAAGCAAAGTTCATTTTGCGAATAAGGCCCTAGAACGGGAAGTTGCCGACCTCCAAAATAAGAACAAATCCATACCCCTCCTTGAAGAAGAGTTACAACTGGAGAAGAAGAGATCGGCTAAGCTTGCTGACGATCTCAAAGTTATGGAAGATGGTCGCAACAAGGACCTTAGGGAGTGGGAGTCTATTCGGAAGGAGATGCAAGCCCAAATTGATGAACTCAAAAAGGGTGGTGTGAGTGCTGGGCCTTCAGAAGAGGATTACGCCAAGGTTCAAAGAAGGCTAGCTGCTGCCAAGGCCAAGGCTGCCAAAGCCTTGGATATATGCAAGAATGTGGCGTATGAATCTTTTGGCCTGGCCCTTCGTCAAGTCTACTATCGGAACCCTGGAATAAAGCTGAATTTGTACGGATTAGATCCGTTCTTTAAGTTCCACGGGGGAAGACTTGTAGAAGTTCGCAAGGACGGATCGCACCACGAGCCCCGTGCATCTCTGTACGAACTGCCTCCCCTTCCAGAAGGACAAAGTATGGAGCCTACAACGTCCACTGCTGCCTCTGGAGCTGAAGCACAAGAAGGTGCCCCAACTGGAATGGAGGATAAAGCGGAGAAGGGAGGATTGCCCACTGCGGAGGATCAAGAACCGGTCCCTTAATTTATGCTTTATTCATAGCTGTGTACTGGGATCAGCTCCAGTTTTAACTACCTTGTAACCTGAATAATTTCTTTATTCTTGGAAATAAAATTCACTGTTGCTTTTCTTCAATCTGCTTGCGTCGAGTGTATGATTGTTGGGTAACTTAGTGTTGTACCAAACACTTTATTGTTTTTAATGCTTTACGAATCCGTTCTGTGTGGTTACCTAGCTGCTTAACGCGTACTAATCACACCGGATTAAGACAACAAATAGTAATGAATAAATAACAATTAAGTTAAAGTACGCCCTGTCCCCAAGTGTAAGTTCATTGGGAAGGGAGAGTTTATCTCAAAGATTACCTTTTAAATTCTCACAAGGTAGAAATGCTTATCTGTCCTCGAAGATGTAGAGCGGGTACATTAGCTTTCAACCGCTCTGGGATGGATATTTCACAATTGAGGACGGATATTGCCTTTGAATTTTGTATAGCTTTGGCAAGGGTAAGCTTTATGCCTTTCTCTTGAGGTTCGGTTTGGTCCTATACCTCAAGTCTTCACACGGTGTTCGGTTCGATCCTACTAACCGTACTTGGAGTTCGGTGCAATCCTACAATCCAAGCCTTCAACACGGGGTTCGGATCAGGGCTAATCCTGAACCTACTGCGCCCGTTACTCGGGGTTCAGCGCGGTTTTCTCTGTGAACCGGCCTACTGCGCCCAAGCCTTCGCATGGGGTTCGGTTTGTGGCCTTGAGAAAGGACCAGCCCTACAACCCATGTAGTCTTCGAATGGGGTTCGGTTTGTGGTCTTGAAAAAGGACCAGCCCTACAACCCATGTAGTCTTCGAATGGGGTTCGGTTTGTGGCCTTGAAAAAGGACCAGCCCTACAACCCATGTAGTCTTCGAATGGGGTTCGGTTTGTGGCCTTGAAAAAGGACCAGCCCTACAACCCATGTAGTCTTCGAATGGGGTTCGGTTTGTGGCCTTGAAAAAGGACCAGCCCTACAACCCATGTAGTCTTCGAATGGGGTTCGGTTTGTGGCCTTGAAAAAGGACCAGCCCTACAACCCATTCCACCTCAAGGAATTATATCGTCTGACTTGGGGGGTCTCCCTCCGTTCTTCGAGGAATTATCACATCAACTACAACATAGGTAGTTGCGTTCATCCGTCCTGAGGTGTATGCGTATTAAACTACGGCTTTAAATCATAACACATAAGAAAAGTGAGAATGATAGGGCGGTGAAAGTGTATTCTTATTAAAACTGAATATAGATTACACAAAGAGCATCGTTGGGGCTATGCCTCGTTAAAACCTTCTTGAGAAAACCCAGTGGGAAAAAACTCAAGTAAGGAAAAAGAGTACACGCCGTCTTACCAACTAGCTGTAATACACTCGTAAATTCTGAGTGTTCCATTTGTTGCGGATTGGGGTTCCATCAAGTTCTTCCAATCGGTATGATCCCTTTCCAGTCACCTCCGAAACTCTATAAGGTCCTTCCCACGTTGGTGCTAGCTTTCCTTGGTGAGCGAACTTATTCCCCACACTGGCCTTTCTCAGAACAAGGTCTCCGGTGTTAAAAGCTCTGTACTGGACACGTTTATTGTACCGGAGTGCAGCCTTTGCTTTTATTGCCTGATCTCTAACGAAAGCCTTTTCCCTCAACTCTTGGAGGACATCCAGCTCTGATGCTAAGTTGGCGTTGTTATCTTCTGCTGAAAAATACTCAACACGGGCCGATCTTGTTTGTAACTCCACTGGGATCATCGCCTCAACCCCGTACATCAACCTGTATGGGGATTCGTTAGTTGAAGAATGAGGCGTAGTGCGGTATGCCCATAAAACATGACATAACTGGTCAGTCCATCCTCCCTTCGCTTCTCCCAGACGCTTCTTTAACCCCTTTAGCACCTCTCGATTAGCTACCTCTGCTTGCCCATTGGTCTGGGGGTGTTCAACAGATGAAAATATCTGGACTATCCCCAGTCCTTCAAGTAAGTCCGTGAACTTTTTGTCTGTAAACTGGGTGCCGTTGTCAGTCACAATCCGCCCTGGCACCCCGAACCGAGCAATGATATTTTCGTACATGAAACGTCTTGTACGTGCAGAAGTGATATGCACTACTGGTTCTGCCTCGATCCATTTGGTGAAGTAGTCTACCCCCACAATCAAGTATTTGATACCTCCTGGCGCAGTGGGAAACGGACCCAGAATATCAAGGCCCCATTGGTAGAACGGCCAAGGCACGGCAGATGAAGATAACTCTTGGGCCGGTGTATGGTGGAGATTGGAGAATTTTTGGCAAGCGTCGCACTTTCTCACAAACTCTGCGGAATCCTGCTTCACAGTGGGCCACCAGTATCCAGCCCTGAGGACTTTCCTCATTAGGCTTCGGCCTCCAGCGTGGTGCCCACATTGCCCCTCGTGTACCTCGGTCAAGACCGCTTGAACTTCGTCTTCTCTTAAACATGAAAGATATGGGACAGAGAATCCCCTTCTATAAAGAACACCATCGACCATAGTAAAATATGGCAACTCCCTTTTTACTCGTCTCCTTTCCTTCTCGTCAGTGGGAAGTTGACCATCAGCCAGATAACGAATATATGGGATGACCCAAGAATTCTCATATGGATAACTCACCATGACGGCATTCAGAGAAGGATACATAGGTATACTGGGTGATGTCAAAGTGCTCTGAACCACCGTTGTTGTGCTACCAGGCTGCTTTGTACTTGCCAATCTTGACAAGATATCTGCCCTGATATTCTCTTCCCTGGGCACATGCTTGAACTCTAAAACTTCAAATCTTCCCTTCAGCTCATTAACACAATTCAAGTACAATTGAAGTTGTGGTTCCTTCGCCTGGTACTCTCCCTGGATTTGCGAAATCACCAGCTGAGAATCACTGCAGAGGGTAACTGCTGATGCTCCGATATCAATTGCCGCACGGAGACCGGCCAAGCATGCTTCGTATTCAGCTTGATTGTTGGAGGTCTTGAAATTGAATCGGAGGGAAATTTCTAAGTGTACGCCGTCATCACTTTCTACCACCACACCTGCTCCACATCCTTTGCTGTTTGACGAACCGTCAACGTAGACGGTCCAATGCGTTCGAGGGGTAGCTGGGTCTGCCCCAGTCATTTCTACTACAAAATCGGCCAACACTTGTGCCTTGATGGCTCCTCGAGGCTCATATGAAATCTCAAATTCAGATAACTCAATGGACCATTTTATCATCCTTCCAGCGAGGTCTGGTTTGCTGAGCACTGAACGGAGTGGCAAATCCGTTCTCACCAATACTGGGTGCGCATGGAAATAAGGCCTCAGCCGTCGTGACGCCCACACAACTGCCAGGGCGGCTTTCTCAATCTTCTGATATCTTCCTTCAGCCCCCTGAAACGTTTTACTAGTAAAGTACACCGGTCTCTGTCCTTTAGGGGTTTCTTTCACTAAGGCCACGCCAAGAGCTTCATCGGATATTGCCAAGTATAAGATTAACGTTTCGCCTGGATCAGGCTTAACAAGAATTGGCGGGCTCGAGAGAACGGCTTTGAGCTGCTGGAAGGCTTGCTCTTGTTCCTCTCCCCATTCAAAGCTCTTGTGTTTTTTCAACGCCTTATACAAGGGGAGGGACCTGTGCGCCATCTTAGGCATGAAACGGGCTAAAGCGGCCACTTTCCCATTCAATGACTGGACCTCCCTCAAACATTTAGGACTCTGCATGTCCAAGATTGCTTGACATTTCCCGGGGTTAGCTTCAATGCCTCGTTGAGTCAACATAAATCCCAAGAATTTTCCTGCTGGAACGGCGAAGGTGCACTTTAAAGGATTTAACCTCATGTTGTATTGCCGAAGCCTAGTGAAAACTTGGCGTAGATCTTCAATGTGATCTCCTCCAGCGGGCGTTTTGGCTATGATATCATCAATATAAACTTCAACCAGCCTTGTATGCATCCCTTCAAAGACTTTGTTAATCATGCGCTGATAGGTGGCGCCTGCGTTCTTCAGTCCAAAAGGCATGACGGTGTAGCAGAAAACACCTCGGTCGTTGATAAAAGCAGTCTTCTCCTGGTCTCCCTCCCACATCGGAATCTGGTTGTACCCCGAATAAGCATCCATGAAACTGAGATATTGGTAACCAGACGAATCATCCACCATACGATCGATGTTGGGCAGGGGATATGGATCTTTAGGGCAGCAACGGTTAAGATCCACATAATCAGTACACATCCTCCATTTGCCGTTAGCCTTCTGCACCATGACCACATTAGAAAGCCAAGATGAATAGCGTATCTCCCTTATAAAACCTGCCTTTAACAACTCCTCGGTTTGCTCACAAGCCGCCCTTTGCTTCTCCGGTCCCAACCTCCTCTTCTTCTGAGCCACCGGTCTGGTTTCAGGATATACGGCAAGTTTGTGACAACAGAAATCAGGATCCATCCCCGGCATGTCTGCTGCTGTCCATGCGAAAAGGTCTTTGAATTCCTGCAAAAGGGCTAATAAGCGTTGCTCCATAGCAGACTCCAGCTTATCGTTGATGTGCGTGACCTTCTCTGGGGAATCTCCCAATACGACATCCCTGGAGCCACCATCTGGTGTGGGCTTAGATGGATTGAGTGGATCAATCTTCAATTCCGCTCTGGGGTCTAGGTCAATAAGACTGACAGATCCTGCCGCTGTTCCTCCGTCGTTCAACTTCCTCTTCTTGTTAAATGCATCCAATTTAACCATGTTGAGGCTCAGATTATAACAATATCGAGCCATCTCCTGATCTCCACGGAGTGAAGACACACCATTGTCCTTGTCGATAAATTTGATCAGGAGATGAGGGGTGGATACAATTGCTTCCATAGCGTTCAGTGTTGGACGGCCTATGATACCGTTGTACGGGGATTCCACATCAATCACCAGAATTCTTGACTTGACTGTTCTTGCACCGGGCTCCCCTTCAAAAGAAATCAACGTGTCAAGGTATCCCTTAGTAGGTTGCTTGGCTCCGTTAAACGCTGTGAGTTCTTGTGTGTATGGTTGTAAATCTGCATCACTGAAACCCATCCGTTTGAAACAATTATAAAAGATAACATCACAAGAACTTCCCTGATCGACGAGGATCCTCTTGACGTCCTTATTGGCTATGACGGCCACAATCACTACTGCATCATCACCTCCTGGAATTGTTGGGCCGAAGTCATCATCTGTAAACGACACCGTCGGGGCTGTCACTCCGTCCCTGAAAGGGCGGTTATCCCTCGGTTTACCCTGGACTGACAGAATCATCCGATGGTGGTTCTTTCGTGCTGTGATTGATGTTCCTCCTCCCGCAAATCCTCCAGCTATCATCTCAATCACTTCTCTTCTGCCCTGTCTCTGCTGCTGGGGCATATTACTTTGTTGAGCACCTTCAGCAATCACTATCCCTTTCTGCTTCTCAGCCGCAGTGAACCTCCTTGCTGGGTTGCGCGTATTATCATCTTCATCATCAGGATCTCTATTCCTTTTCTCCATCCTATGAGGCTCATCCATAGATTTCTCCTTAAACAAATACTGCTTCAACTTTCCTTCCCGAATGAGAGTTTCCACCGTATTCTTTAACGCCTTACACTCATCAGTGTTGTGCCCTGTCTGCTCATGGAAAGTGCAATATTTACGTGGGTTACCACCCCTTTTGGCTGGGGCTGGCTTCCTTATACCAAAGACGTTCAGAGTTGGCCAACCAACCTCCCTCATGATTTGTGAGTGCCTGGTGTTCAACGGAGCATAGTGATCGAACGATGATACGCGCCTGTCTCGTGGATGCTGACGAGCATTCACAAAGTCTTCTCTAAAGGCATGCTTCTCGGGCCTCGCTCTCTCTTTTTCTCTCCGTGGCTGTTGAGCGGGTGCAGAAGGCTTTACTCTTGCTGCAGTTGCCTCTAGATGCATCTCTATGCCCACATATTTGGAAGCTTTCCTTCGAAACTCCTCGAAGGTTGTAGGTGGGCTCTTTGCCAAAGATAGGGCAAAGGCTGAACCTGGCTGAAGAGCTTCCACTACAATATGGAGTTGTATGGCCTCCGTGAGGTTAGGGACCAACGCAGCCTCCTTGTAAAACCTTTTCAGGAACTCCTTAAGAGTCTCAGTCTCTCCCTGTCTTATCTGGGCCAGGGTGTGAGAGGTTCTTGGGATATCCTTGGAGATGACGAAATGGCTTTCGAATGCAGCAGCCATTTCCTCCCAAGAGTCTATAGATCCTGAAGGCAAACTTTTAAACCAGCTGAGAGCTTCCTCCGTCAACGTCCTTGGGAACATTCTGCACATGACATCTTCGTCTGCTCCCAGATACATAGCTTCATAAACATAAGCATCCAAATGCTTAGTGGGATCGGTTTCTCCATTATACTTTCCAATCGACAATGGCTGAGTTGTTTGTAAATGTTTTGGAATGACAATACTCATCAACCTCCTTGAGAAAGGACCAGCCCTACAACCCATGTAGTCTTCGAATGGGGTTCGGTTTGTGGTCTTGAAAAAGGACCAGCCCTACAACCCATGTAGTCTTCGAATGGGGTTCGGTTTGTGGCCTTGAAAAAGGACCAGCCCTACAACCCATGTAGTCTTCGAATGGGGTTCGGTTTGTGGCCTTGAAAAAGGACCAGCCCTACAACCCATGTAGTCTTCGAATGGGGTTCGGATGTCCCTGAAGTTACCACCGCCTGCTCCCTTCTCCTGATACTGACTCTATCACCAGAGTCCTGCGTTTGCTCCCTCTCTTCATATGTGGGGATCTTCGAATACTGGAGGGTGGTGGATCTATCCCTCGCTGATGCATGGTGAGCATCCTCTGCATGGGACACTACTCTGTCCCCAGCTCCTCCTCTCTCTCGCCTCAGCTCCATCAACTCCTCCTTCAGTTGCCTGATAACCTCATCGCGAGGGTCAGGCGTCTGCACTTGCACCATCCTCCGGGTTTGAGTTGCAGGAGATTCGAAGACAAGTCTCCTCCCAGGCTGTTGATAGGTCACATCCTCCACGTGACCTTCCACGAAATCTCTCCCGTCACCTTCCATTGTGCCAACCTAACTTCTGCGAAAATGGGAATAACTCTATCGAGTCCCACCGGGCGTGCCAATGAACTGGTCTGGACCGGGGTCTATGATCCGGTGTGGGACCAGCCACAAGGGTGCAGGTGTTTCTAGGGTTTGCACACCGGAACTATGTATATCCGATGTATTAATCCGGTCTCTCAGTGGGAGAGGCCGGTCTTGCTGTCCTGGAGATCCTTCACACCAACGATTCGCGTTGTAGGAGGGCGAAAGGTGGTGCCACCTGCGAAGATTCTCCGACGCTCAAGTTAGAAGAGTGTATGAACTGAATGAATACTCAAGCGTGATAACAGTAAAATGTGAGATAGAACAACGATACCATGCATGTGTGTTGATATGGCCTCTTATAGTTGAACGTAAGAGAAAAAATGAGACGTTGGATACAGGTGGGTCCCTTATCTCTGATTGCGTGTATATTGTGTCAATCAAGGTGGCTCAACTTTTAGAGTGTGTCAGGAGGGTAGGTTAATTATCAGAGTACAATCCTCTAGAGAGAGGAGAGGATAATCACCTTTTCCGCATAATCTGCTGACACGCCTCCTTACTTTCTGAAGCCATTGATGTGACGTATTTTGCTACAAACAGTGTCTTCGTTGATAAGTTATCAAAAGGATCTTCTCTTGCTATGAGGGAAAAGCTAACAATTATATAAATATCCTGTATCAATGAACATAGAACCGTTATAATGAAAATGAATGATACTGTCATGGAGTGAGGGCGGATGACCAGACAACGGATAACCGGCGTGGTAACGTTGAACCTGGACACCGGTTTTCCTTATATGAGATCAGTTTGACGTCACAAGTATGGGGGCCGGTATCTAGACCGGATCAAAATATAATTCAAATTTTTAATGGTTACTTAAATTAGTAGATTTGATTTTGAGTCCTTATAGTCCATTCCTCGCACAGGTCTATATAAGTCCATATATCCAGTCTTCGCATAGGTATAGTTTAGTCTAGACAGGTCATAATAGTCCAAGTCCTTGCATATCTTTAGTTCGATCCATATAGGATATAAAAATCCAAGTCCTTGCATAGGTTTAGTCTAGTCCGTATAAGTTATAATAATTTAGATCCATGTATAGATATTTCAGAATAAGTTACACAATATATTAAATTTATTATAAATTTTAAGTTGAGAAGTTATTACTTTAAAATAATAATAATATTAAATTTAAAAGGAGTAGGGGACTCCTCCCTTTATTCTTATGTCTTTCATATTATATTCTTATCTCACTCCCTCTTACCTTGAATTGTTACCCAAAATGGATTTGCTTTGCGCCTCCGATTTCTAGAAATATTAATACCAATCTTATTTCAGTATAAGCATAAGACGAAGATTAAGATTACTACTTAAAACAGAAATGATAAATTTTGAATAGTGAATAGTAAATCGTGAATAGTAACAGTAAATAGTAAAATGTGAATAATAACAGTAAATAGTAAATCGTGAATAGTAACGGTAAATAGTAACAGTAAATAGTAATTTACTATTTGAATAGTAATTTACTATTGAAATAGTAATTTACTATTGAAATAGTGTTTACTATGCAGAATAGTAACTTAAAATAATATTATTTCCAGTATAATAACAGATTTCTAAAAACGATATAAAAATAACCCAAAAAATATAAAAGAGAAGTATTCTTACCTTAGGATTTTGGCAGAACCTTCTCTCCAAAAACTTTTCTTCTCTCTCTCACTTCCACCACTATCTCACTAGCACTACTATATTAAGAAAACTTAATCTGAAATTGTGAATTCTAAAGAAGAAATCCTTCGGTATTTATAGGAAAAAAATTTACTATGCATTCCATTATTTTAATATAAAAGTACTATACATTTTTGAATTTTTTATTCGAGGTTACTGTGCATCTTTTGAAAATTTCATACATGCACAGTGATTTGCATAGTAATTGTCGGCAAAATTATTAAGTCAAATAGTAACCCTTCACTCGGTATATTTTAAATATTCAAAATGAGTCCTTTTTGAAATTTAGCGATATTATATCAGTCCTCACTAATTTTATAATAAGTAATATAAAGCTGAAATTTTAAAAATCTAAAATTTTCTGTTAATAAAAATTTATTGATATGTTTCTAATTTTTTAACGATTAGAAAAAATCAAGATTTTTCTCAAACCGATAATTTTTAGATAAGTCTACTTGAAATGGATTTTAGAAAATTTTCTTATAATTTAACTTTACATTCTTGTAAATATTTTTAATTTTAAGCAACTTTATATGAATTTAAGATTATTTAAAATATATTATTTTATTAAAATAATTCAAAATTTTCAAAAAATTCTAAAAAATCATAAATATTATGTAGATCAAAAAGTTCAAAAGAACCATAGTCTAATTCCTTCAAAATTGTATTTTAAAATTCTAATAAGAGTTAAATCTTAAATATATAAAAAAACAAAAATATAACAACATAAAATAAAAATGGTGAATAATAAGGATATTAAAAATTCTTAATATAATTTTCTTAATTAGTGAATACTAATTAAGTCACTTTAAAATTCTCATTTAGAAATATTTTCATTTTTTTTTATTATTATTTTAAAAAAACAAATAATAAAAATATAAATACCAAAATTTAAAAAAAACGATAATAATAAACTAACTTATAGCAAGTATTCTCAAGAAATATATATTAATATCTATTTCCTATTTGTGATGAAAATAGGATGTTACACATATTGATAAAGCATGAGATGCTTATGTGAGAAATAAATATGAAATATAATTGTGGTTTCCAGGATTCCACAAAAAGACCTTGGGTGGGACTCAAGGCAAACCTCTTGATCGGGGCTCGGGGTTTAGCCCGTGATACTACCGTTGTCGCTGGGAGTGATTGTGTCACATGAGAGGGCAAACGGTTTGGTACCAGTAAAATGGCCGGATCAGCTGAGAGCTGAGATATGGCTGAGAGCCAGTGTTGTAACACAAATTAAAAGACAATAATGGATCCATTTGATTAAGCATATGAATGCATTGATATAATGTTATTGAGAATAACATGATGATATGATCATTTGATGATATGAGAATGAATGATATATGATAAGATTATGTGATATGGTTATGATTTATATATAGTTATGAATTGGACACTTAATCCGATTCAATAACTATCATTTGACATGTTTATGCTCACCCTCTATTTGTTGTTATTTTTACAGTGGATATAGGACGCAGCGATGAGATATGAGATCACTCATCCTGCTCGGAGCATTATGTATATATATGTATGGTACATGATGTACATAGTTATTTTGTAGTAGCCTTGGCCGGCTCCTGTGTATACCGGTTTGTAAAATATATGTATTTATGAATGGGCAGGTTAATGTAATGTTGATAGTATTATTACATTAATCCAAATCCTGTTTTAAAATTTAAATTATTTGTGAAAAATTTATTTGGATTTTAGAAATTTAATTTTAAATATTAGGATGTTTTATGAAGGATCTTCAGGACCACAAGACCGAACTCTCCCACTGAGAGGTCAGATTATAATACCGGATACCCACTGTACTGGTGTACAAACACTTAAATCTCAAACTTTTGTAGCTGATTCCCAGTCCGAATCCTTGACCCCGGACCAGACCAGTTCATTATAATAGATTTGGAATCACCAAAATGGTCAAATCTTATGTTTTAGTTAATTCCAAATTAGTGATGAATTTTATTTCAATTACCCATAGAATGGATGCTAAATTATAAATTATTGGTTTATGGGTTAATTAAAGTTCATTACTATAAGGCATTCATGGATCACCCAAAGGTTAATTAGTTGTTCTTATAATTAATGGATATGACTGTTGGTAGTGAGTATGCATTATTAGCTTTATTTATATATCCAAAGATAATAAGTATTTATAATTAGTGCATATGTCTTACTAAAATAATGTTAATATTAGGGCAAATATACCCTTTGGTCCTCTATTTTGCATAAACGTGTTAAGTCGGGCCCTTAAAATTTTTTTCAAGTGATCCTTTCAGTGAATATATATTTGATATTGTGACCACTAAATACAACAAATGTTAAGTGCTTGTGATGTTCACTGGCATGAAATAGGAAAAAAGAGGAGGGTACGTGAGAAAGACAGAGACTAAGCCAAAGGAAAAATGAAATAATTAATTTAAGTAGATAACTCAATTTCTATTTTGTAAGAATTTAATTTATCAACCCATTTGGGTTTGTTATCAAATATATTCTTATTTCATTTCCTAACACCCTCGTTCCAATCAAATTCAATAATTGTAGTAATTAAATTACCAATTTAGAATTTTAGGATGTTACAATATACACGCCATGTAATGATGAGTATGCTTAGAAAACAGTTAGGATAGATTATGTATACATGTATAAGTGAATAAACTTTCATGTGATCTTGGAACTCATTGTAAATCTTGAGTTGATTGTTTTGAGAAAAAAATTATCCCAAATTTTGTTATGTCTCGAACAATTACCTTAAATTTTGTGATCAAAGTTTTAAACGTGACACCTCACTTATTGATTGGCTCATTGGGTTGACGAGTTAGACGGATCAAACTATGAACTATGAGAGGATAACAAGTTGAGATTTCTACCTAACGGGTTTAACACATTATCCTGATAGATCTTATTTGTTTTATCGTCCTATTATTTATTATGGTACTATTTATCTTTTTATTTCATTCTTATCCTTCTATAGTTCAGTCGCACTTTGCTCGGCCAAGCATTATTAGAAATGGTCATATTTGATCTCACTTTTATCCACACTTTTAATTGGACCACGGGCTTTTGAGATGTCAATAGCTTAAAATAAAAAAATAAATGGACAAGAAACTTCTCTAGCATATCAAGACCTTTGCTCTGTTCCCCCAATGAAAATAATGCTAAAATCACGTTCGGAACACTGCCATGGATTATTCCGGAACCAGCCAAGCATATTCTAGATACGTCAAAATTTTGTTTTGTTTTGTTTTCTTCTATAATTTATGGAGCATCTATTCTTTATATTAAATTGCTCAGTCATCATTTCACATTTCACAAACACCACGTTAGAAAATTTGGGGCCTCAAATTGAACCTATCGCTACCAGCTTCTATAGGTTTTGAATATGGATCACTAAATCACCTAACTAACCACCATTCTTTCACTTTGTTGTGATGCTTTAACCTTTAACAGTTTAACTCATCTTATTGCCAGTTATGCTTTTTATCATGCCAACTTTATACAACTACTAGTATGAATATTGAAGAACTTAAAAATTCCAAACTTCAGTGAAACCCCACCAAACTGAATAAATTGCACAAATACATACCAAAGAGAACAGCTAGCAGAGCATTTAACTCACTTGATAAAATCTATTTTAAAAGTAAATATTTTTGTCCTCTTTATTAATGATTCTAGTTATTTTAAATTTAATCTCACACTTTAATAACTTAACTTAATATTTTACATAAATATTATAGGTCAAGTGTTAAAATTATACATTAACTTTGCGGTAATTGCATAACATTACCGTTATCATGTTAACATTTGAGTAATCATTTTAATATCATCTAAAGATATTTCTTTTTCTACTTCTCATCCGTCTCGGGATCAAACCCAACAATCAACATTTTTAAAAAATTTGTGTTGACTATTTGTTAATTATCGATTTGACAGGTCACTAATCATAATTTTATCCATCCGTTTTACATGCTGGCATCCAACGCTCAATGCTCTCCAGGAGCTTAAATCTTCAATGTTCACAAATTTAAAGTGAGATTGAAGTGAGCACCATTTTTTTCACCTTATACAACATTTAAATTTTAGACGTGTTGTTTAAATAATCATTCCTCAAAAGTTACACTAGCTAAGACAGTCACGAAACGTTTAGACACATCCATCCTTCACAAAAATAATAATATATGGTTTTAAAAATCTCGCAAAATAAAAATCATATATTTCTCTATAAAAATCTTAATAGTTAAACACGAAACATCTAGGAATATTTAAAGAAAAAGAACATATGCAAAGTGACACAGTTTGGCTTTTTACCTTCTTACTTTTTTTGGATACACACGTTTTTTATTTTTGGTGCAAGATATGGATACAGACATTTTACCTTTAACAAAAGAGATAGGATAACAAGCATAATAACTGAAAACCGGAAAAGTGTCGAACATAATGTTTTTTCCTTTTTTTTTCTTTTTCAAATGGTTTGGCTAGAAAACTCCAATCTCAGTTGTTCTCAGTCTCTAGAAGTCATCTCCTTCGTCGTCAAAACCAAGATCATCCTCAACCTTCTCTGCAACGTGATCCTCAATCTTGTCCTCAACATACTCAGCACCTTCCACCAATGCGATTCCACCTAGAACCCCAGCAACCGCACCCACAGCCAATCCCGTCCCCATCCCTCCAAACTTACTCTTCTTCTTTTCCTCCACTGGAGGAGCAGACCCATATCCACTCCCCTGTCCATACGACGCCGTTTGCTGCGGATACCCACCTTGCCCGTACGACGCCGTTTCCTGCGGATACCCTCCTTGCCCGTACGACGCCGTTTGAGGAGCCGTAGAATAATACGGTGCTGCGCCGTAGGAATAACCATAACCCTGCGGCGCAGCGGAATAATCCCGCGTCTGGGGAGGGACACCATAAGGAGGAGCGTAGTACCCACCCTGCGCACGATAGCCAGGCTCTCTTATAACAACGTTAACTTTAACCTTTCCGTGTGGTCTTCCAGAGGGACGCTTAAGCGTGAGCATGCGGCTGGCGCGCTCGCCGATTCCGACATCATCGAGGATGTCGGTTAGCTTGAGCCGAGCCGAGCCGATGAGCGGCTTGGTGTCGTCTTCGGAGCCGGCGTGGACGACGTCGATGTAAAGGGAGAGATCTTCGAGGGGTTGGGGTGGTAAGGGAACGAGGAGGGTTTGGTCCCAATTAGCGTCGGTGTCACCGTCTTCGTCGACTCGTGTGGAGCTTTTGTTGTTTGGGTCGACCCAAACGACGGCGTATGGCCTGTTGGCGCCGTGGCGCCAGTTCACGTTTTTGAGGCCTCGTGCTGATTCTAGCCTTATTTCGAGTTCGTAGCGAGAAGACATTTTGGTAGTTATGGAAAGAGCGTTGAGAGTATGAAGGAAGGTTATGGTGACCTCTATGGGTTTTATAGGTAAGTGAGGATTGTGATTGGTCTGTTTTACCCCTCGGGTTTGAGGGGTGATAATGGAATTCCAACTATGGCTTTGGATTTTCGAAGATTCTTATGTTTGGATTGTGGTAAATGTTAAAACATGGTTGGCGCTAAAAGGACATTGCTTTGTATCAAAGGCAGCGCCATCCCTGTAATATTTGAGATGTGGGGTCAATATTTTGAAAGGTCTAATTTAATATAAATAATAATAACGTCTACATTATATTTTTTAATTTTTTGAGGTGTAAAATATTTTATTAAAATTTTATAATTAAATAATTTTACTACTTCATTCTCAATATATGATATATAGTTAATTTATTTAATATATTTCGTAATATAATTGATCTTAGATGAGTTTAAGATCTTTTTACTTGTAGCAACTATTATAGATATTATTAATTATTAATAATATCCTATAAAAAAGACCAAATATTATAATTCCTCACGACATTTTTTAAAAAATAAGACTAATCAATCAAAATAGATTTCAGGTCTAATAAATTGCAGAGTCTAATAATTTTTGTTACTTATGTATTTGCAACGATGCCGATCAAAGGAAAATGTTAAATAAATCTACGAGATTCGAAAAGGAATTAATGGAAGAAAAATCATTTAAAACCATTATCTACTTCTTGGTTCACGTATAACTTTCTTCATTCTATTTTTATTTAAAAATCTTTTGATTAGTTAGGGTTCTGTTCTAATCTGACGTATAAAGGTTTAGTATAGAGAGTTAATATGTTTTTTTAATTTGTTGTATAACTTGCACGAGAGCTCTAAGAGACCGAATGAGGATTGAGCCCCTATAACTATTCTCATGCTTAAGTAAGATAGAGTAATTATTCAGTGTAAAAGCTTGAGGACCAAGAAAAAAACGTACTTTAGTATTAGTAACATAGTATTTATAGGTGATGTGACATATGGAGGGTAATGGTTGCAATTACAATTTTTTTATGTGTGGGTGCCCTATTTAGGAACCTTCCCATGATTATAGGTCACATTGGTGTACAATGTACACTTTATGATTATAGGTCACATTGGTGTACAATGTACACTTTTTGTACGACGACCTTGGAACCTAAAGTTACTGAGTACACCGATTTTGCCTTATCAACGTCTATTTTGCTAACTAGACATGCCAGTTGTCGTTATTTGAATTATATGTCCCTTTCGCTGGACTCCAGCATGGGTGTTTATGGTGCGATTTGGTTTGATTTTAAAATAAAAAACTAGCCAAACCACATAACAAAAAAATGCATTTGATTTGGTTCAGTTGAAATAAAACATAAAAATCAAACCAAACCAACCCATTATGATTTGGGTTAGTTCGATTTGACGGTTTGAAACTTGTGTTAATATCAAACACCTAGATATCAATGTAATAAGTACAAAGTATATAATCAATCTTAAAATTATGAAAAATGTACTTTATTTTTTACTACTTTTTACAAATAATTTATTGTGCAAAGATACTCTATTTTATAATTTATATGTTATATTTATATACAAGGTTCGGAACAACACTTAAGTTAAGCTACTTGTATATATTTTAGATTCAATAAACTCATAACACAAATGACACATAATCATTAATTAAATTATAGGGCTATTTAAGGTATAAGTAGTATGAGAATTAAAAAAATATATAATTAAGTGTAGTTTGGTTTGGTTTTGAGAATGTGAGTCACTGGTAAAACCGAATTGCATTTGAAGGTGTTTTTGCAGTTTTTACAACTTATGATTTGGATTGGTTTGATTTTGCGATTAGCCATGGATTGGTTCAGTTACTAAACACCCCTAGTTGGGGATAAAATGCTTCGACAAGGATCATACTTTGATGTTGGGTTTACTATGACGAACAATCCACTATGAATATCTATAGAAATGCGGAATAAAATAAATAATTCCTAAGCATTTAAATTTATTGAGGTATGATGATGGTTCAGTTGCCCTCTACAGTTATTAGAAGACATGTGTTTGCTCCTAATTAGGTGACTTTTGAAATTCGAATGTCTGTGCCGCTTTGTACTAAATTAAGTTATAGTTTTGATAAGTATTTGAGTATCGTATACATAGGGACTTGTACAGTAATCAACAAATAACAATCTATACTTGTAAAATCATTATAAAACTATATACAATATTCACAAGTATACACAATTGTTTGTTGTTGTTGGAAGATATTGTCATGGTGATAAAAACATAAAAATGAAGGTAAATATATATATATAAAAAAGTGTTCAAATTAGATTTCAGTGTCCTCTTTCTCAAACATATGTTATGTACAATAATGCAATTCATCAAGCCAATACAACATTAATTTCACTAATAAACTTGATCCATTGACAAATAGATTCTACGTCCTTTCCAAAATATTAATACCTTGACTATTTGACAAAAGTCATTGCATAGACATTGGCCTTAGCAACCATTAAATTCAATTCTATTTATCAAAGAAAATACAAGCATTTTGTTCCCAAATAAAACATCCTAACCCTTAATATAATTATCCCAATATAATTAATTAGAATAATAAAATTAAGGGTAAATTTTTCACGGTTTATAATAATTATTTAAACAATACCCCTGGACCAATTAAGTAAACTTTTCCCATATATAGCGATATGAGAAGGTATGAAAATGATTAATACATAGCTTGGATAATCAAAATGAAGATTATCACAAGAATCAGCGGAAAGCGTATATTAAATTGTTAAATATAAGAAAATATGGTTTTATAATAAAAGTAATAAAATCATATTAAGGTAAATAAAGAAAATGAAGAAATTAAAGAAAATGACTTCTAATTTCTGTATATGCAATATAACATACATATGAACACACACACACACACACACACACACACACACACATATATATATATATATACATTCTCAAATTTTAAACTTCAAAAAGAAGTTATTCTACATCAATTCTCAAACCTTCAAACATATATAACAACATATACTATCAAGAGCCGGCCAAGGCTTTTACATTCTATCACAAGATATTATGTATCAATATATACATAATACTTTAGTTTCCACTGAATGCATTCTCATATGCCTTCACTGCGTCCTATATCCACTGAAAAAGATAACCACAATAGGGGGTGAGCATATACATATTAAATGACAGGTACTGAACTGGATTCAACGTAATTTACTATTTAATTATCCAGCTCCAACACAAATCGATAATTCATTATAAACATTACCATACACCTTGTCATTTAACAACAATTATAATACCTCAATTGCAACAACACAACAGTACATATCATGAGCTATCTCATAACTTCTCAACCTCAATAATTATATACAAATACATATGCATACGGATCCGACTCTAACGATGGGATTTACACAATATAATAATATATCTCAACTCTCAGCTGATTCGGCCGTTTTACAGGTACCAAACCACGCGCCCATAATGTAACACCAATCACTCTCAATGACAGCGGCAACTCAACTCGGTGTTACGGGCCGACCTTGAGTCCAACTTGAAGGGGGCTATGGAATCCGAAGAAACCACCACAGGGTCTGTGCCTTATCATCAAGCCGCCCTCCCATCTGGGTCGGCATCACAGGCCCCCTGCAGTCCTGTGTGCGTCTAAATACAAATGCTATGCCAAATAATGATCAATCATCAACAGACCACCTGATTACCATCATTAGGGGCTACCACTCGGTTACTATCACCAAGGGTCTCAACTCAATATAACAACAAGCATAGCATGCAGTAGTCAATCACAACCACATATACTAAGCTACTTCAAGCTTAATAATCATTAATTAATATTATCAATCATTATCATAATCATTAATTAATATTATCAATCATTATCATAATCATCACAACATATATGAACGATATCAATCAATTCATTTCAAAAAACAGTTAGCTAAGAGGATATAGCACACTCAATAATTCACGCAATCACAATCAATCCATAAATCAACCTACATCCCCTCATCCGTTCATAATGTATACATTTAAGATATAAATGTTCCCCCTACCTGGAATAAATGATTCCAGAAGCTCCTCGAGCTACTAAATACAATCAGCTCGTTATTCACAAGCTCCGAATCAACTCTTAGTTCTGAAATCTTCCACAGCTACCTTGAACTAAGGAATTTAAAGTTCTTTCCACTCTCAAAATTTCAAACTGATCCAACGGTGGGATTGACAGAGATCGTTGATGGAAAAACGTGTGAATAAAGTAAGGAAGTGCTGATATATATATATATATATATATATATTAAGAGATAAGGAAGAAACAAGATAATAAAAGAAAAGAGGATAGGACAATAGAGAGGGTCCCATGCTTAGAAAAAGAAAATAGAATCTGCTAGAATTTAGAATAAGAGTAGAATGACGTGGAAGAGTCTTAATGATTGGAGTAAATATCAACTCTAACACTATTTCGGTATTTTGGCATATCTCTCTCATATCTTAATGGATTTTAATAAATTTGGTCTTGTTGGAAAGCTAAGACAACGAGGAATAACTTTGTAGTTGATCATATTTCTAAATTCAGACTTTATCATGGTAAAAGATTAAATTGAAAATACTCGGGAATATCTCTTTCCGAGAAGGATTCATCAGTCTCTTTTCATTCGGAATTGCTTCACTCGGAGGGATTCGCTCGGAAATGTTTCTGCTTGAAACACTCAGTCATAGCTTTCTTTCCTCGAAAGTGACCCACTCGAAAATGTCTCACCCGAAAACAACTCATTCAGAAATATCTCACTCAGATATATCTCTGCCCGAAAAGTACTTATTCGAAGTCAAAGCCTTTCTTCACTCGAAAATATTTCTCTTGAAAGTGAGTCACTCAGAAATCTTACAACCGAAAGGATCATTCGGAGTCGAAGTTCGGTCCTCTCTCAGAAATCTTTCCACTTGGAAATATCACTCGGAGTCAAAGGCAATCTTGAAGACGAACCCAAGCACAAGCTCTCGGCAACTTTGAATATGGGCTCTGATCCGTCCTTTACGGGGGGTGTAAAGTTACGATCCTGAGACAGCTCAATCTGATACAAAGTGATGTGCATAAATGTTCAGATGTGGAGTGTCTTCGTATGATGAGGCGGAGTCTGAACCATACTGGGGTAGAGTGTAACTCGCTCTACGGCGATGTAGTAGTCCGCCTGGAATTGCCTCCTATGCCTTGACACGGAGTGCAGTATACACTGGGCGGTGTCCCAGTCCGCCTGGAGGAGTCCTCTCAGCCTTGACCCGATTGGGGGTGGTACCTGCAATCGTTCTCCGACGCTCAAGTCAGTATTTCAGAATACTTTAAGACTTAGAAAGACGATCAGAGAGAATTATGCAAGTAAGAGAGAGTAAGGTTCAGAAATGGGGGAGTCAGCCCCTGTATACCTTTTTGCTGAGGTTTATATACCTGTCAATGGTGCTCCATTATTGGTAGGGCCCGTTCCTTGTTTTCTAGCATAAAGCAAGAAAGACAGTGGGTCCCTGTGTTGTTCATGAACACCGTTAGTGTAGTAGGTATTTCCACTTACTTGGGAAGCGTGAATGCTTCATTATTTTATTGTTATTTCCCTTTATGCGTGATAGCGTGATTCCCATTATTAACCTCTCAAGACAGAGTCAATCTCGTGCCGGGGTTGTGAGTATGGGTTCGCTACGCAGTATGGGAAATTCAACATTCCGCCTGTGTTGAGCCTATGGCTTGGCGGAGTAATATGCAATCTGGCGGCGTTACATGCCTAGGCGGAGTAACATACCTTGGCGGAGTAACATGCCTTGGCGGAGTAACATGCCAAGGCGGAGTTACTCGCCTTGGCGGAGTAATATGCCTAGGCGGAGTTATGACCCTTGGCAGGGTAACATGCCCAGGCGGAGTGTCATACCTAGGCGGAGTGACATGCCTAGGCGGAGTTACTTGCCTTGGTCGTATATACTCCGTATTTGAAGCGTACTTACCTCGTTCGAAATGCTGACCTGGCACAGCATTAAAGTCATGCTCTTGGGGGCCGGTGTTAGGACCGGATCAGGCTCGAGCACAGACTTTAGGCAATCTTTAAGACACCCGAGAACAAGCTCTCGGCAATTCTTAAGACACAAGTGTAACATCCCGGATATTTTAGTAAAATTATGTGTAGCGGAAAATATTGATAAATGTTTGAGTGATTTATTTGATATTTTTACAAATTATTAGGAAATTATAAATAATTAAATGTTGTGAAAGTAAATAAAATTTATTTGATTGATTAATTATAAAAAGGGTTAAATGATGAGTGATTAGAAGGAGGAAAAGGTTTAATTAAAATTTCCAAAGAAAATATAAAAGAAATGGGGAAGTGACTGGTTTTCCCCTGAGCTTTACATAAAAAAGGTTTCTTTTTCTTTCCTCAATCATTCACTTTTACGCGAACCTTCTTCTTCTTCGTCTGTTTCTTTTCTTCTTCTCCTTCCTCCATCGCTGCGAGCTGTATGCTCTGAGGGGAAGTCCATTTCGCATCAAAACCTTGAGATAACTACATTTCCGTGACCGTGGTTTCAAGGTGAGTCCATTGAACCGTTTAAATTTGTGTTACATCGTCTCTTTCGTTTCCTCCTTTGGACCGAATGGTCATGCATGGCGGGGTAAGGTCCCGATCTCCACTCCTCTTGAGTGTGTGAGCCTGAAAATGGTCTTTTGACTGTGAGGGTGGTACGACGTTAACAGGTTTCGTATATCGACCCCGTAGGTAGCAGAACGAACACCGGAGGACTGATTGACGAAGCTGGTGCTAGATTCGGAGGAGAAACCGTGAACCCAACGCTTAGAGGATGTAATCAGCATCAGGAGCAGATTGTCGAAGCTTGGAACTGAGGTAAGGGGGTGTTCGGGTTATAATTAATTAGAATAGGACATACTTTGAGTCCGAGTCATTGAACTGATTATGAACATGGTAAGAAATGATGCTGGATGAAAGTTGTATGTGAATGAGTTGTATGTGTATGCATGTATGTATATGGACACCGATCGGTTTAGGATCGTGTGTGTGTGGCTTAAGATGATTATGAGTTTGTAATATTTGATGCTGTGATAATCGGTGTATAGTGGCAATGTGATGCCGGGCTTGACAAGTAGGTCGCTCGTGTGATGAGTATGTGATGTTGTTAATGGCCATTTATGATATGATGAGAAATGTGAATATGTATGATTGTGTGGTATGGGACGGCCGACGGTATGTATAGCCCCTCATTTCCGGCTCCCGTGGTTTTTGTGCCCAGTTGAGCTACCCAGTGGTCAAGCAGGACCCAGTGGTCGAGGTGGAGAGTCAAGCAGGACTCGGTGAACCAAGCAAGGTTCACGGGGTGTCAAGTAGGACCCCCAGCTGAAGGCCGATCCTTTAAGTATCCGGATACTAGGCGTCAATTTTGTCTGAGAGTCAGTGGTGACAATTGATGAATTTAGTATTGTGATGAGTATGATTTGATATATTTGCCGAGTGCAATTTGATATATTTGCCGAGTATGATTTGCTATATTTGCCGAGTGCAATTTGTTATATTTGCCGAGTGTGAATTGTTATACTTGTCGAGTGTGAGTTAATTGCCGAGTGTGACTTGCCATTTGATGATAAAGTAATCGGACGGAGTTTATATACATGTAAATTGTTAATTTCTGTTCTAGATTAATTATGATGCCAAACACCCACCCTTGCTGTGGTTTTCAATTTAGTAACCAGTGACAGGGAAGAGGTCGGAGCCCTGGAGGTGCGCCAAGCGGAGGATTGATGCCAAGGCACCGAGTGATTTTGAAGGAATTATGTGTGTAATATATATTTTGAGTTTTCTGTGTGATGCTACAACATGATTGTGTTGAACTAATTTCGAATCGGTATGCCGACTGATGTGAATATGAATTTATGTTGTTATGTGATCGGTATTAATTTTCATGAGAGTCTGCTGTAGTAAAGTCGATTACCGGGCGAATCTCACTGAGCGGATTCTGTCTTGTCCGAGCGAGGGCCGGTTGATTTGGTGCCTATTTCGCTCAAGTATCCCTCGTCCCTTTCCGAGTGAAGATTAAAATGCTTCCGAGTGGTTAGAATGTCTTCCGAGTGATGAATGGCTGAGAGAACCTTTTCCGAGTGCAGGAAGGTCAGATTGTTTCCGAGTGATGTATACCCGAGAGAACCTCTTCCGAGTGAAGTAAGGTTAGGGTGTTTTCCGAGTGATACATGATCGAGAGAACCCTTTTCTGAGTGAAGGTTAAGTTGTTCCCGAGGGAGAGATGACCGAGTGGACCCCATTGCCGAGTGAAACCTGACTTGTGAATTTTCCTTGTAGGTCTTGTTATCCGCTCAGGTTTAAAGTGTAGCATTCGCTCAAGCGAGTCGGAACTCGCCTAAGCGACCTTCTCGGGTTTCGCCTAAGCGAATCAGGGTCTCGCTCAGGCGAATGACCCCTGTCTTCATCTTTCTCCTTCCGCTGATTCTAATCAATCCTATTTTATTAATGGATTTATTTTCGATCGGTCATTATTTTGAATATGCTTTTATTATTTTGAATGTAATTAAGAAAAGTAAATATTATTTTATATTAAGACTTAATTAATTGTTAGTAAAATCGAAAAATTATTGCGAAAAATGATTAAACGGTTGTAATTAAATGGAAAATTGACGCGGGTCGTCACAACAAGAGCATGAATAGAATGAAGGGGTTCACCACTCGAAAACTCACCACTTGGAAATATCTCGGCCCGAGAAGTACTCATTCGAAATCAAAGCTTTTCTTCGCTCGGAAGTACTTCTCTTGGAAGCGACCCATTTGGAAACATCTTAATCTCCCTTCACTCGGAAGTGGTTCTCTCGGTCATGCCTTACTCGGAAACATCTTAACTTTACTTCACTCGGAAGTGGTTCTCTCGGTCATGCTCCACTCGGAAACACCCCACTCGGAAGTATGTAACTTGGAAGCGTTTTTGCCCGAAAGGTGCTCATTCGAAGTAATAGCCCCTTTTCGTTTAGAATCAATCCTCTTAGGAATATTCCTTTTCGAGAAAAGCACTCGTCCGAAATCAGACTCGGAAATTCTTCACTGATAACGGATGTCTGGCGCTTTTTAATTAAAAAGAAACTCCACCGATCCTTAATGAATTATTTTCTAAAATTTTCAAATTTAGGATGTTATACCTAACCCATTTGCAAGCCCCAAACACAGCAAAATGTCTTCTCATTCGAAACATGCATTATGAAGTGAAATACTAACATTGATTAAAAGCATAAATTATATAAGAGTCTTCAATACATAGTTAGAAAAAGAGTGAAATACAGCCAAACTCAACAAAAAGAGCGGTTAGCCACACATTTTCATTTAGGCGACTCTAAAAACAAAAGAAAACACAAAATGATCAAATGGAAAACAAGAGAAAAGGAAAAGAAACCAAAAGAAATCCTCTTTTTCAAGCGCCCCTTAGTACTAAAAAGCATCAACATAGTGCTTCTAGTCTCCCAGAAATCAAAAATCCCCCGAAAAGTTACCTAAAACCTCCTATATTGCTTTTGGGGTAACAAGAGAGGTACCGCTATGACCCCACCACTTGAGCGGCAAGTCTCCCGGAGGAGTTTTTTAAAAAATTTCATGCAACGACTCAAGCCTTCAGTTTTTGGTGGGGAAATAAAATGTAGAAAACTTTATTAAAGTTGTATCATTTTGCTATTTGCATTAACAGTTTGAAAGAATCTCTAAAGTAGCATAATTGAATTGTAGTCAAAGTTGACGACATGGGGCATGGCATTAGCGACAGAGACAGGTTGTGTCAGGCATTCTCATTTCCCTATACCCCCACACGGAAATAACACGCTACATACATATTGTTCTTTTCTGGGGAAGGGTTTAAGCTTTTGGTTGCCCCTTAAGTAATTTTTTATTAAATTTAGTTTAAATAAAAATCGGATCAGATCCATTAATCCATTTTGTATAAATTATTATACAAGTTTGAATCGGTATTAAACTGGTTAAATGGGTGAATCGTTGATTTTGAGCCATTTAGTAAAAAGAATTTCTTTTTGGTTTTTTAGTTGTACTTTAAGTGTTTTTGGTTGTGTTTAGATAATATTTTAGACTTTTATATAAAGTTTTGAATTTAAAAACCTCTAAATAATATATTAATTTTAGTTTATAGTATTATGAAGTAATTATATTATATTTGTTATTGATATTATTTCATATATTTTTATTATAAAAATATGATTTTATTAATATTAGTTGGACCGCAATTAATAACAATTCAACTATTAAACAGTAAATTGATAGTTTAACTAATTTAATGAGAGATTCAGATTGATTTACAATATTAAATGATTTTGTTAACCAAACATTTTTTAACTAGTTACTACGGAATAAACTTTAATATACAAAAATGCATGTATGTAGCCACCGTTGAGGTATATTTTATATTAATTCGACTCTTTGCCAAATTTATTGAACTCCTTTGACTGCCATTTTAGTTGACAATTTCTTTGATATCGAGGTACACGCTTTATAATCACCCACGAAATTAGAATATAGAAAAATTGGTTGTTTAAACCTTAGACTATGATCGACAAATTTATAAAAGAATATTTTATTTTAATAATTGAGTTAATTATCTTAAAATCTATTTTGATGTTTCAATATGATTTTAGAAAAGAGATTATTTAGATTATTTATTTTATTTGAATTGTATTAAAAAATACTTTTTAAATTTAAAATTATTAAAATAAATATAAAAGGTAAAATAAGAAAAGCAATGAATATATTGCAAAATAAATATTTTTTATAATTAGAATCTAAAAAATTTAGATTCTGATTAAAATCATTTTTCTTTACAAACAATAATCTAATATATTATAATATGCTATTTACAAAATTAGTCAAACATGTGTACTTATTTCGGAAATCAAAAAATAATTTAGATATAAATTATTTTGAATATAAATCTCCTTTTATATATATATACACACACACACTTACTGTCTAGAGATATATGTAAAATAGAACAATCAATCCAACTTATTAAACCGGGTTGAATTAATTTATATCTAGAATAGGTGGGCTTCCTAACAAAATTTAGAAGTCACAAAAATATGTCAAACCAGTTTAGTCTAGCCCAGTAAAATCTACGTTCAAACCAAAAATAAAAATTCTGATAAATTCAGATAACTCATGTAAATATAACTAGAAAGATACTTGTGCAGTTTTATAAGTGAGTATATAAGTTGTAAATTGTAGAAGGTATATTTTTAAAGGTTTGTGTAATTTTATATATCATAAAAAATTTAAAATTATTTTTTATTTAAAAACATGATTAATACTTTCTTACCCTTATTTCTAAATAATTTTTATATAATTTTTAATAAAATTAGTCAATTTTTGTTGTATATTTTTGACACATTTTTTAATGTTGTTCACATGCTTATTTATTATTCCATATAAACATATAAATATATTTATTAAAAGTATTAACCATTAAAAATCCGACAAAAATTAACTAAACAAAAAGTTTGTGTATTTTTTTTATTTATTTTAAATATAAGCAAATTTTAGTAATTTTTTTTGTCTCATAATATAAACAAAAGTATATTTTTTCAATATCATCGTTAAATATTTATTTACCAAATATTTGTGTTGATTATAACCTCGACCACGTACTTGTACATCTACATCTGTCTTTTTTGGGTCTAGGAAACCTATTTGTCTGCCAACTCTTTTTGGACAGGCTCCACCTTAGCTCAGGTCTTCCTCGCCACCTCGACCTTCTCCAGCTCAAGTTTTTTAGGCTTTTCTTATCGGGCCTTTAAGGGTGTCTACAGCTTCTAGTCATGGAAATTCAGTTTTATCAGTCTTCTTCTTGGGTGGCATGAGTTTAGCTTCAACCTTCCTCCTTCATTCTACCTTCACTGCTAACATCTTGTCAACAACTCTTTTGGTAGCCTGGGCCTCCACCATCGCACGATAGCAATCACGTTCTTCAAGGGCGGCGAGGTAGGAGTGTGATTGGGATTGGAGGACACTCGTACCTTCCACAATATTCCAGAGTGCACCTAGGGAGCAATCTCAAACCTCTGCTACCAAGAGATCCTTCTTCAGCCAAAATGGAATGTTGAAGGTGGGAGGCTCGACGACCTTATTATCCAATAAATAGGAGATGCTTGATTGAAAGAGGACATCCTCCTCAAGCTCTACCCGCGCCAGCAGGATCACCTTTTTCTTCGCCAAGATTGGCTCAGTAGCACAAGTTGAAGGTTGGCCTGCAGCAACCATATCAATACTTGTCACATTCCTTAGCTAGGGATTAGGCCTTTTGGGCTCCTACATTTTTTGTTCTTTCCTAAGTCGACCTTTCTTCTTTTTAAGGCCTTCAACACTATTACTCAAATTTAGATAGCCGATATTTTCCTTTAGAATGCTAACCACACTGGCCAGAGTATGCTTAGCCAGCACATTATTCTATCTCTCTCTATCAATGGCGGGTTGCCAACTTCATCCTCCTCTTGTATTATCCTAAAAATGTCACTTATCTTTATCTCAGTTGAAACAAAAAAACATAAAAAAAAGAAGTGTTAGAAAAAACAACAAAAAAGAAAAAATTAAAGCGAGGTACGCGTCGTGAAGCCTAATATCTCTTAGGAGAGTCTTACATCAGATTTTGTTGAACTTGGACACTTCGGCTAAGCCATCAATCACCCTGCGGGACTTTTTTTGACAGATTTGACCTCTTTATGGCATAAGCATTTCCACTTAACAAGTGCTCATGGGTCCAACAGGTGTAAAACCTCTTCGAAAAATCAAAGTTCTTCCATAACGTCGAAATTCCTTAATTTAACACAATTTTTACAAAGACATGCTTGAAGCTCACCTTGTTCGTCTTCATAAACTCCATATATGATTCGAAATTCACATAGCTTAGCGTGCCTCTAGGGTTCCCTTTTCACAAAACCCTAGAGTAATGAAAAGACATCGCCACTGTTGGGGTAAACTTGAAGTACTCCCCTAGCACTTCAAGGGACATTACTAAACCCTAGACATTACGATGTAGTTGGCTAGGGGCGGTCTCAAGGAATCTAAGAACTTCCATCTCGAAATTGTTGAAGGAATCTCATGCCAACCTTTGTAAAAACCATCTCGTGGATAAAAGCTAATGAGATCCTGACACGTGGTAGACCCTATTTGTTATTAAATGGGAAATCACCATGAAGTCATCTTCATTTTCTTCTTTAGCAACCTTGAAGTTTAAAATCTTGATACCATCATCTTCGACGATATACTATCCAAAAATATTGGTTCTTCTTTTTCTTTGCTATCTAGTCCATATGGTGGGTCACTACATTGGTATTTACAGTGTCCATTGTGACGATGTTATGAGAAGTTATTCCAAAGTGACCTCCAAAAGTCATGGGAATTATTGTGTGCTAGAAGAAAGGAATGCAACTATAAAATTCTATATCATCAGAATGATAGAATTTGACACTCGAGCTGGTTGTTGGAGGAAATAATTATTGGTGGGTTGGGCTTATGCTCGTCTGATGGGTCAAAGGAAAAAATAAGTTAGAGAGATACCAGTCTAGTGCCTCATCGGATAACCGCTCCACTTAGTGGGATTAGAGATGATAATGTGGGCTGGTGGGTCTGGCCTAAGCCCACCTAGGACCATCTAAATACAAGATGAGTCAGATTAAAAAGGGAAAATAGACCCAGCTCATTTAGGTACGGGTTGGCAGACTAGCCCATTTTCCTTGTTTCCTTTCTTTTCTTATTACTTGTTATTTTCTTTGGGTGGATATGATTTTACTATTAAAATATTTATCCTTTAAGGGAAATGGAGTAGTTTATCGTCAAGCAAGGGGAAATTTATAATTACATGGAGTTGTTATTTAGTCCCAGATTTTTTTATCTTACTTTTATTGTTTTTATTTTTCTATTTTTATTTTCTTCCATTAAATATGAAAATTTCTATGGAATATTATTGTGGCTATTTTGATAAGATAACAATCATTTGATGTTGTAAAATGGAATTTTTTAAGATAACGTTTGAAAATTTGTATATGCTAATACAAGTATTCTTATAGAAGAAAATAGTTTTCAATATAAGAAACTCAGTTTTTTATGGAATACAATCGTAGTGACTCAATGATAGAATTATTATAATAGGTAAATATTTCCTTTCTAATTTATGCATTGATAACAAAATTCTTAATTGGATTTTGTAAAAATGATAAATGAAAATTATTTTAGTAAATAATCAAACAATATTTAACCATAATGAGATAAGATTCAAATATGTTTTTCAGTTTAAATTTGTATTTTTTTTAAGATCCAATATTTGACCTTATTCTCCCCTTCATATACTATGTTGTTTCACCATAATAACACGAGATGGAAAATGTATTTGAATGTACCTTTAATATTCAATTTTTTAAAATGTATTCTAATAGTATTTTTTCTTTGACATTTTAATTCTTTTTAAATAAATCTGACAATATAGGTTACAATGTTGACATTCAAAATTTACTAGAGACAAGCTAAAATAATAGTAATTTATTTTTCTTTTTAAATTTTATTTCAAAATTTTGATATTATTTTTCTTTCAATTTTAAAAGAGGATTTTATCATAATGATAAGATGCTAGAAGTTTGTTTTGAAAAAAAAAATATAGACTACTAATCCCTATTTTACTCTTACAATAGGTGTATTACTTATTTTCTTTTACTAATCCCTCACTTCAAAGACACATTAAAATTTTTATTGTGTCTGACTTCTTTTATTTAAATATATTAATCTTCATTAAAGTAGTCCATACTATACTGTAAAATATTGACTTGCTTATTAACTTTTATCCTATAACATATTTTATAGGTAATTTATTTTTAATGATCAATATGTCATTTATGGTAGTATAATTCTTATAAAATTTAGTTATCTAAACGAGTTTATTAATCCAATATATTATTCATGGATGACAGATTCAAGATTTTGAAGGTGATCATATATATATTTACAAAGAATTATTTTTCATTCCTCAATATAGAGGCGGCCCTAACTATTTGTAGGCCTGTAATAAATTTATAAAACACGGACTTTTAAACTAAGTAAAGTATTATCAAGATTCATAAGAATGTGAATTCATATTCCATTAACAAATCACATACCTCCACAAGGAAGATGATCAAACTATTGATGAACATATCTACATTTTCAAAATCCTATGTAACAACCTTGCTACAATATTAGGAAAATTGTCCCAGATAAAGAAAGAGTATTTTACCTCTTCACAAGCCTTGGCCTTGAATATGAAACATTCACAACAATGATGCTGAAACCTCTAAGGCCATTATACTTTGAGTTAATTTCACAACTCTTCTAGCCTTAATCAATGACGCAAATAGCTTTCTTGTCATTCCAACAAGCACAACTCTCTTGCTTCAATGGCCTTCTATGGCTAAGAACAATGATCTCATCAATTTTCTTCTCGATATTGTGAGAATTTTCAATCTTCCACATCAATAGGATGAGGATTTCAAGCTCAATAGCCAGGTAATCAAAATAAAAACCAACCCCCTTTAAGCACTTAACAAAGACGTCTTCCGCCACTGGACAACAGCGTATGACTCCTATAGAACAAGAGCTATATCAGAATAAAAATGTCAATATTGTGACATGGTGAGGCATAGAGCAAAAATATATTGGTGGGTGCTTAAGAAACCGACTCCATCTGATGATATACCTAAAGCACTTGTAGCCCTTACCTTAGACAACACTATTACTAACGTTGATTGGACCTCTAACACTAGAGTCTTCAATCACATGATAGGTAAAGCTAGTTTATTAAGTAACATTTGACAATATTCTGGTACAGATTGTGTACTTATTGATGATGGTTCTTCTTTTCTAATTCATGGTAATTGAGGCTCCATCATTAAGCAAAAAAAAAAAATACTACTTTATCTGTAACATCCCAGATGTTTTGATAATAGAAAATAAATTGGAAATGAGTAAATTATTGTTTGGCTTATAATGAAAATGATATATGAAATGTTAAGCGGGGAAAAGCAGTTTTAAATGAAATTTTAAGGAAAATGACATCAGGACCCTGACGCGTAGTGTGGATGGGACGCGTAGCGTCAGGTGTGATTTAGGGAGCTGACACGTAGCGCCAGGCTGACGCGTAGCGCCAGCGTCGCGATCTGTTTTATAACAGGGTCACACAGAATAGAACCTGTAAACCCTCTCTTTCATTTTCTCTCTTCTCTGAGGCGATTTAGCTAGGGTTTTGAGGGAAACTTGGATTCTTGGTGGTTTTAAGCAATTTGGAACCAAGGTAAGGCATCTAGGGCCTCTAATCTTTAGTTTCTTCTCCTCCTCTTCATGAAATCCGAGTTTGCATGTGATGATTGGGGTTTTGATTCTGAGTTTCAATGGCTTGTGAAGCTTGGGTAATGAGTTTGGAAGTATAAGGAAGGTAACGTACTAACTAATTTGATGTTTCGGTGACCGTAGGTGCCGGAACGAGTGTTAGGCAAGCGATTGACAAAGAGGACGTCGGAAGCGAAAGAGGAACGGTGAATCCAGCGGCTGTAGGACGCTATCCACCCCTTGAGCAAACTGTCGGAGCTCGGAATAGAGGTAAGGGGGGTGTTCGGGTCATAATTAATTAGAATTGATATGAAAACAGATTATGGGAAGTTTAAGAATTTAATAAGAGTTGTCATAAATAATATAAAGTAACTAAATATAGTAGTTGTGAATATATGAGTATGTGGAGTAAGATTAAATGGTTGAATATGAAAGGAATATGTTGATTTGATTGATTATATAATGAAATAAAGATTGGAATGATGAAAGTAAAAGATATGTGTAATATTCCCACTTTGAGTGGTGTATGTATATTTGATTATGAATAAAAATATGGAATTTTGAATTATTGATGATATATGCAATAGCATTGTATGGATGGGTTTGACATGTTGGTCGCCCTGTATTGTGAGCACATGCCAGTTTCTGGTAGTTGCACATGTGGTTTGTTGATGATATGTTATGATTATGAAATATGATATGTGAATATGTGGTATGGGATGGCCAACGGTATGTATACCCCTCGTTTTCTGGCTCCCGTGGTCTTTGTGCCCAGTTGAGCTACCCAGTGGTCAAGTCGGACCCAGTGGTTGAGGTGGAGAGCCAAGTCGGGCTCGGTGAACCAAGTCGGGTTCACGGGATGTCAAGTCGGACTCCCAGCTGAAGGCCAGTCCTTTAGTATCCGGATACTAGGCGTCAAATTACATGAGAGTCAGTTATGACTTATGTGAATCGTATATTGATTGATGATGGAAAATGAATTATGAATTGAAAGTGTAATGTGAATGAATGAAAGCATGGCTTTAGTAAGTTAAAGATTGATATGTATGTGTGTAGTTGTATTGACGTGGATAAGTGCAGGAAACCGAAAGAGATTATGTAATAACAAAGAATAGTAGGTATTGTTAAGTTCAATACTTCGTTCTATATTAATTATGATATTCTAAACACTCACCCTTGCTGTTGTTTAATTTTAGTGACCAGTGACAGGGAGGATGCTAATGCTGCGGAGATGCGCCAAGAGGAAGTTTGATGCCAAGGAATGGAGATGTATATAATGAATGTAATATTTTGAGCTTATGTGTTTAAGTGTGTAATAAGTAATGTATTAATATGGTGCGTGGTAGATGATAAAGTATGTGTGAATGTTGAATATGATGGGCAGGTGTTGCATTGATGCATGATTGATATGTATGCTATGTGATTGATGTGAGGATGATGATTGGATTGATTTAGATAAGTTATGCATATAGTTGGATATTGAATTTAAGGAACCAGATAGGTGAAATTAAGATTCGGTGGGTGTGAGAAACCCCAGAATGCATCAATAGGTCTTCCATGACATTTAGGAATTGGATGTATTGGCTTTTGGTCCATTGGAATCCATTTAGGATGTTTGGTGTAAGGGTTTTGCACCTAATTGGGTTAAAATGCATTTCGCGCATAACTTGCGCATATGTTGGAATTTTGGCAAACGGACAGCGCCAACAGTTCCGAAATAGGGAAAACAGGTGGCCCGTGAAGTTTCGTGGCAATCGGATCTAAAACGGGCCAATTGGATAGGTTAGAAGTTAGTAAAATGGTTTAAATGTGTAACAGCATCAGGTGCTGTCACTGTCATGCCCACGCTACGCGTGAGGCTGACGCGTAGCGTGAGGTGCGCAACAGATGGCTGACGCTACGCGTGGGAATGGCGCGCAGCGTCAGGCCCCTGTTTCATATTTTTGACTCTTTTCTAAATTAGAGGCACTCTAAGGTTTTGTCACACTATATAATTGTTACTTTGAGTATGTTTAGTGAAGATAAATATTATTTTGAAATGAGAAATAATTAAATTTTTTTAAATGCGAAAAATTTATTGTGAAAATTAATTAAATGGATATAAATAAGGGTAAATTGACGTAGGACGTCACAGGTGGTATCAGAGCGGTTCTTTCTAGAGCCGGGAAAATGGGCAGAGTTAGGGGATTGTTTGAGTCCTATATCAGGCTGTTTTGCATTTATTGCATTATGCTTGTGATTGTTTACATATTAACAGGTTGACTTGGCATCATTCTCTTGGCACTCCCGGCAGCGTCTTGTTATGTGTTTATACATGAGGTAATTTTTGTACTCCCTGGTCAATTATTGGTTATTAATGGTGATGTGTTTTGGGATATTGTAGAACTAAAATATGACGGAAGGAAGTAGTTCTGTTGGTGGTGATGATTTCTTTGAGAGGTTTTCTCAAATGATGGGGAGGACTGATTCTGGTCCCACCCTTGATAAATTTTTGAAGAGGAATCCACCTATTTACAAAGGAGGACATGATTATGATGGGGCGCATATATGGCTGCGTGACATTGAGCAAACATTTGAATACTTTGAATGCTCTGAAGAACAGAGAGTGCAATTTGCTACCTATCAATTGAAGGATGAGGCTCGTGTATGGTGGTCAAGGACTAGAATTCAGATGAATGCGGCGAATGAACCATTAATGTGGATGAATTTCAAGAGGAGATTTCTTGCTAAATACTTTCAAGATAATTATAAAATCTGTAAGGAGATGGAATTCTTAAAACTTGAGCAGGGCAGGATGTCAGTGGCTGAATACACGTCACAGTTTGATGAACTATGTGATTTCTATCATCCTTTTTCTCTTGAAGGAACTGAAGGTAGTAAGTGTGCCAAGTATGAATCCGGGCGAAGAATTGAACTCCGAAGTGTCATTGTTCCTATGGAGATCCGTGACTATCCTACTCTGGTAAATAAGGCCAGACTTGCTGAGGAAGTGCAGTTACAGAGAGCGTCCCAGTCAAGGGACAAGAGACCATTGAAGGCTAAAGGATTCAGTTTTAAAAAGATGGGTCAGTTTTTCCATGGTGGCAAGTCTTCTGCCACATCTTCTTCTTCTTCTGGACGTGGATCTACTGGTCGTTCTGGTGGTCGTGCTTGTTATAATTGTGGTCAGGAAGGTCATTTCTCTAGACATTGTCCTACAAATCAAACTGTTTGTTTCCAGTGTGGACAACCTGGACACCTTAGGCCCGACTGTCCATAGAGGCAGCAGCAGGGAGGACGTGGTAATCGGGCAAGTGCTTCTATGGTCCGTGGTGGGAATTTTCAGCGTGGAGGCCGAGGCGGCGGTAGCCGTGGAGGCCAACACCCTAGGCGATCTGATGCTCAGTCCAGTGGTACTCAGAATGTTATGGCTGGACGTGTGTTTGCTTTTGATGCTTCTGAAGTCTCAAGAAATGATAATTTGGTACAGGGTAAGTGTCTTATCCATGACTATCTTGTAAATGTTATTTATGACTCTGGTGCAACCCACTCTTTTATTTCTGAGAGTTGTGTTCGGCGGCTTGGTTTGTCGGTAGTATTAATGAAGAATGCTCTTAATGTCTCCACTCCTACTGGTTCTACATTTTGAGCAACTACTATGTGTGAGGAATTACCTATGCAAGTAGAGGACCGATCTTTCCTGGTGAATTTAATATATATGCCATTGAAGAAGTTAGATGTTATTTTGGGTCTTGACTGGTTGTCTGTTAACCATGTTATGGTGGACTGTTACCGCAAGACTATAATTTTCTCTCAGGAATTGGACACTAAAAATGTGGTGAGTGATGTTTCTGTAATTTATGTTATTCTGTTAGCTTCAGAGGGGCGGTATAATCTTAAACCTGCAGATATTCCAGTGGTG
This sequence comes from Clitoria ternatea, assembly GCA_037962975.1. Lineage (NCBI taxonomy): Eukaryota > Viridiplantae > Streptophyta > Magnoliopsida > Fabales > Fabaceae > Clitoria > Clitoria ternatea. Next base: position 10,920,456 of record CM075675.1, read on the forward strand.
TGTGATTTTCTTGATGTATTCCCGGAAGATATTCCGGAATTGCCTCCAAACAGGGAGATTGATTTTGCTATTGATTTGATTCCCGGGGCAGAACCTGTGTCCCGTACACCTTATAGAATGTCTTCAGTGGAGTTAGCTGAAGTAAAGAAACAAGTAAATGAGTTGTTAAGCAAGGGGTTTATCCGACCGAGTGCTTCACCTTGGGGCGCTCCGGTGTTGTTGGTGAAAAAGAAGGACGGCAGTATGAGAATGTGTATTGACTACCGACAATTGAATAAATTGACGGTTAAGAACAAATATCCTTTACCACGAATTGATGATTTGTTGGATCAGTTGCGAGGTGCTGTGGTGTTTTCCAAGATCGATTTGAGATCTGGATATCATCAGATTAGAGTGAAGTCGGAAGATATTCTGAAAACGGCGTTCCGGACTCGATATGGACATTTTAAATATGTTGTAATGCCTTTCGGAGTAACCAATGCTCCAGCTATCTTTATGGATTATATGAATCGGATTTTCCAACCTTACTTGGATCAATTTGTCGTGGTGTTTATTGATGACATTCTAGTATATTCAAATTCTGTAGAAGAGCATGCACAACATCTTCAAATTGTTTTACAAGTGCTACGTGAAAAGAAGTTGTATGCTAAATTGTCGAAGTGTGATTTCTGGGAAGCAAGTGTGAAATTTTTGGGGCATGTAATCTCTTGTGATGGTGTGTCTGTTGATCCATCCAAGATTGAAACAGTTATGGCTTGGGAAAGGCCTAAATCGGTGACTAAAATTAGGAGTTTTCTTGGATTAGCTGGCTATTATCGCCGTTTTATTGAAGGATTTTCCCGCATTGCACTACCTTTGACTCGATTGACAAGAAAGGAGAATCCCTTTGTGTGGACGGAAAAGTGTGAATTTAGTTTTCAAACGCTGAAGCGGTGTTTGACTACTGCACCTGTGCTTGCATTACCAGATGTGACGAAAGAATTTGTGGTATACTGTGACGCATCTAAGTTTGGTTTAGGTTGTGTACTGATGCAGGATGACAGGGTGATTGCCTATGCTTCAAGGCAATTAAAACCGCACGAGCAGAATTATCCTACCCACGATTTAGAGCTTGCGGCAGTGGTATTTGCATTAAAGATTTGGCGACATTACTTGTATGGATCTCGTTTTATGGTATTCAGTGACCACAAGAGTTTAAAGTATCTGTTTGATCAGAAGGAATTAAACATGAGGCAAAGAAGATGGGTGGAATACCTTAAGGATTATGATTTTGATTTAAAATACCATCCTGGTAAGGCGAATGTTGTGGCTGATGCCTTAAGTAGAAAAGTATTACATGCAGCTTTCTTGATGGGCAAGGAACAAGAATTATTAGAAGACTTTCGTGATATGAATATTGGGGTATCCATTCAAGCCCCAGATCAGATGGTAATTGGAATGTTAAAAATCTCCAATGAATTCTTAGAATCCTTAGCTGTAGCTCAGGAGGAAGATGAAGAGTTGCTGGAATTGCTTGACACTCAAGCAAGAGGCAAAGATATGGGATTAACTAAGGGTAAGGATGGAATTTGGTGATTTAAGAACCGTGTAGTGGTACCCACAGAGGGTGATTTCAGACAAGCTGTATTAGCTGAAGCGCATAAAAGTTCTTTAAGTATCCATCCTGGTATCACTAAGATGTACCATGATTTAAAGAAAGAATTCTGGTGGCCGGGAATGAAGAAAGCAATAATTGAATATGTAAGATCTTGTGTGATATGTCAGAAGTGTAAGGTCGAACATCAGAGACCTCCAGGTTTACTTCAACCCCCGGAGATTCCAATATGGAAATGGGAAAGCATTACTATGGATTTTGTATCCGGGTTACCTCGTACTCGTTCTGGTTGTGATGCAACATGGGTAATTGTGGACAGGTTGACCAAGAGTGCTCACTTCTTGGCTATGAATATGAAATGGTCATTGGACCAGTTGGCTAGATTGTACATTACGGAGATTGTAAGATTGCATGGTGTACCTTCGAGTATTATTTTGGATCGTGATCCTCGGTTTACTTCCAGATTCTGGGGGAGTTTGCAGCAGGAATTGGGTACTGAACTGAGATTGAGTTTGGCTTATCATCCTCAGACAGATGGCCAGTCTGAGCGTACAATCCAGACCTTGGAAGATATGCTTAGGGCTTGTGTACTGGAGCAAGGTGGCTCATGGGAGAGATACCTGCCATTGGTGGAATTTGCTTATAATAATAGCTATCATAGTAGCATTGGGATGGCTCCTTATGAAGCTTTATATGGAAGACGGTGTCGTACGCCTTTATGTTGGAATGAAGATAGAGATGCAATCCATTTGGGACCCGAATTAATTCAGGAAATGAATGATCAGGTGATAATGATTCGTGAAAAGATGAAAATTGCACAAGACCGTCAGAAGAGTTACTATGACAATCGTCATAGGCCACTTGAATTTCAGGTGGGAGATTGGGTATTCCTGAAGGTGTCACCTACTAAAGGTGTAGGCCGTGTGATGAAGAGCCAGAAACTTAATCCAAAGTATATTGGACCCTACCAAATATTGGAACGAATTGGTGAAGTAGCATACAGATTGAATCTTCCCCGTGCATTGACAAATATTCACGATGTATTTCATGTTTCACAATTAAGAAAATATGTTCCTTGTGATTCGATGATTGTACCTGAAGATTCCATTGAGTTGAAAGAAGATTTGACTGTAGAGATAGCACCTATTTGTATTGAAAGTTATCAAACTAAACGATTGAGAAACAAAGAAGTATCCCTAGTAAAAGTGAAGTGGCAAAATATAAATGGAGTGACGTATACATGGGAACTGGAGTCTGATATGAGGCGGTTGTATCCAAATCTTTTCCAATAAGGTACGTTGATTTCGGGGACGAAATCTCTTTTTAGGGGGAGTGGATGTAACATCCCAGATGTTTTGATAATAGAAAATAAATTGGAAATGAGTAAATTATTGTTTGGCTTATAATGAAAATGGTATATGAAATGTTAAGCGGGGAAAAGCAGTTTTAAATGAAATTTTAAGGAAAATGACATCAGGACCCTGACGCGTAGCATGGATGGGATGCGTAGCGTCAGGTGTGATTTAGTGAGCTGATGCGTAGCGCCAGGCTGACGCGTAGCGCCAGCGTCGCGATCTGTTTTATAACAGGGTCACATAGAACAGAACCTGTAAACCCTCTCTTTCATTTTCTCTCTTCTCTGAGGCGATTTGGCTAGGGTTTTGAGGGAAACTTGGATTCTTGGTGGTTTTAAGCAATTTGGAACCAAGGTAAGGCATCTAGGGCCTCTAATCTTTAGTTTCTTCTCCTCCTCTTCATGAAATCCGAGTTTGCATGTGATGATTGGGGTTTTGATTCTGAGTTTCAGTGGCTTGTGAAGCTTGGGTAATGAGTTTGGAAGTATAAGGAAGGTAACGTACTAACTAATTTGATGTTTCGGTGACCGTAGGTGCCGGAACAAGTGTTAGGCAAGCGATTGACAAAGAGGACGTCGGAAGCAAAAGAGGAACGGTGAATCCAGCGGCTGTAGGACGCTATCCACCCCTTGAGCAAACTGTCGGAGCTCGGAATAGAGGTAAGGGGGGTGTTCGGGTCATAATTAATTAGAATTGATATGAAAACAGATTATGGGAAGTTTAAGAATTTAATAAGAGTTGTCATAAATAATATAAAGTAACTAAATATAGTAGTTGTGAATATATGAGTATGTGGAGTAAGATTAAATGGTTGAATATGAAAGGAATATGTTGATTTGATTGATTATATAATGAAATAAAGATTGGAATGATGAAAGTAAAAGATATGTGTAATATTCCCACTTTGAGTGGTGTATGTATATTTGATTATGAATAAAAATGTGGAATTTTGAATTATTGATGATATATGCAATAGCATTGTATGGATGGGTTTGACAAGTCGGTCGCCCTGTATTGTGAGCACATGCCAGTTTCTGGTAGTTGCACATGTGGTTTGTTGATGATATGTTATGATTATGAAATATGATATGTGAATATGTGGTATGGGATGGCCAACGGTATGTATACCCCTCGTTTTCTGGCTCCCGTGGTCTTTGTGCCCAGTTGAGCTACCCAGTGGTCAAGTCGGACCCAGTGGTTGAGGTGGAGAGCCAAGTCGGGCTCGGTGAACCAAGTCGGGTTCACGGGATGTCAAGTCGGACTCCCAGCTGAAGGCCAGTCCTTTAGTATCCGGATACTAGGCGTCAAATTACATGAGAGTCAGTTATGACTTATGTGAATCGTATATTGATTGATGATGGAAAATGAATTATGAATTGAAAGTGTAATGTGAATGAATGAAAGCATGGCTTTAGTAAGTTAAAGATTGATATGTATGTGTGTAGTTGTATTGACGTGGATAAGTGCAGGAAACCGAAAGAGATTATGTAATAACAAAGAATAGTAGGTATTGTTAAGTTCAATACTTTGTTCTATATTAATTATGATATTCTAAACACTCACCCTTGCTGTTGTTTAATTTTAGTGACCAGTGACAGGGAGGATGCTAATGCTGCGGAGATGCGCCAAGAGGAAGTTTGATGCCAAGGAATGGAGATGTATATAATGAATGTAATATTTTGAGCTTATGTGTTTAAGTGTGTAATAAGTAATGTATTAATATGGTGCGTGGTAGATGATAAAGTATGTGTGAATGTTGAATATGATGGGCAGGTGTTGCATTGATGCATGATTGATATGTATGCTATGTGATTGATGTGAGGATGATGATTGGATTGATTTAGATAAGTTATGCATATAGTTGGATATTGAATTTAAGAAACCGGATAGGTGAAATTAAGATTCGGTGGGTGTGAGAAACCCAAGAATGCATCAATAGGTCTTCCATGACATTTAGGAATTGGATGTATTGGTTTTTGGTCCATTGGAATCCATTTAGGATGTTTGGTGTAAGGATTTTGCACCTAATTGGGTTAAAATTCATTTCGCGCATAACTTGCGCATATGTTGGAATTTTGGCAAACGGACAGCGCCAACAGTTCCGAAATAGGGAAAACAGGTGGCCTGTGAAGTTTCGTGGCAATCGGATCTAAAACGGGCCAATTGGATAGGTTAGAAGTTAGTAAAATAGTTTAAATGTGTAACAGCATCAGGTGCTGTCACTGTCATACCCACGCTACGCGTGAGGCTGGCGCGTAGCGTGAGGTCCGTAACATATGGCTGACGCTACGCGTGGGAATGGCGCGCAGCGTCAGGCCCCTGTTTCATATTTTTGACTCTTTTCTAAATTAGAGGCACTCTAAGGTTTTGTCACACTATATAATTATTACTTTGAGTATGTTTAGTGAAGATAAATATTAGTTTGAAATAAGAAATAATTAAATTTTATTAAATGCGAAAAATTTATTGTGAAAATTAATTAAATGGATATAAATAAGGGTAAATTGACGTAGGACGTCACATTATCTCTTCATGATGTCTTGTCCCGACTTTAACAAAAATTTACTCTGTGTAAGCCAATGAACAAAAGAATTTCTTGTTAACAGTGAGTTTTCTAATGTTGATTTTTGTGTTAAGAAATGAGAAACAAGGAAACCAATTATCATAGGGTGGTGTAAGGGTGACTTATATGTTTTCCCCTATTTGCATGAATTGTATTTTTCCCATCGTTTCAAGTCAGTAAAACCTGATATTTGGCATCAACTACTAAGGGTCCATTTGTTTAAAAGTTGGAGTAAGGTTTATGAAATGGGGTTTAAAAAATTGGGGTTTTGAAAATATGATTGAGAAAACCGATATTTTGAAACAGTGATTTGTGTTTGGATAGTTTGTTGTAAAAGTAAGTTGGAAAGTAGTGATTGTGTTTGGTTGAAAAATATTTTGGTAACCTTGGTTTAGAAAAATGGAATTTGAGAGTGAAATTACCAATAAGGGTATTAGTTAAAAATACTAGTAAAACAATATATTTTTTGTAAATAATATTAAAAAATACATATTAAAATATTCCATTTATAATTTGATCAACAAAATATATTTATTAATAATAATTAATAATAATAATAGTTAATAATAAACATATTAAAAAACCCAACATATTTATAATTTGATCAACAAATTGTATTTATTAATTAATAAACATATTTAAAAATCCCCACATCATAAAAAATAAAAAATTATTTAAATAAAAAATAGTTAACATGGTCCATATTTTTTAGTCCACACCCATGCACCCTAAATCCAAAGCAATCTAAACCCTTAATTCCCATCAACTTTATAGTGCACCCCACAAGCTGAAGAACAACCATGGTACACTATCCAAACCAATCATCCACCTTCTGATTTCACCATACACCCCACAGCCTGTTACACACCCATGCACCACCACTCAAACCAATCATCCACCATCCATTCCTCTAGGCTTTATGGTACACCACCAGTACTCACCCCCACCGGTGCTCCATCTTCCCCAACAACACCACACGTACAACCTCTACCCGAACCACCTCTCACGCCCTCCTTCATCCACCATCCAACCACTAAAACCCGCTGATACCCCTCCACCACGAAACCCCCCACCACCGAAGTTCCTCCATCACCAACCCCATTGCCCACCACAAAAAATAGAACACCCAGCAAACCAAAAAAAATGAGAGACAGAGAGGGAGAGAGGGTAAAATAGTAAACACAACCAACGAAGGTGGAAAAGCAAACGGAGGTCAATTTGCGGGAGGTATGATTGAGGCATTCACAAACGCGGTTGAGAGGTCGGCAACGGAGATGGCAAACGGAGAACGGAGGGAGAAGGAGCATAACCAAACGCTAAGCTTATAGAGAGGGTTTGGAAAACCCCACTTTTGCAAACGGAACGGAGGCACAACGGTGAGACAAACAAACACTAAGACATCCTTAAATTATGGCTTTACAATTACAAAAGAATAAAGGGTTAATTGATGTAATTGGAACTTTAAAATCTAAACATATTTGTGATGGTTGTCAATAGGAAAGCTTAACAAATTACCTTTTTCTTCTTCTAAGCATTCTAGTTATGGTATTTTTTTTATAAAATTCAATGTGACTTATGGGGACCCACTCGTGTGTTATCTATTAACAATTTCAAATATTATGTATGTTTGGTTAATGATTTCTCTAAGTATATATGGATTATTCCATTACAACATAAATCTAACTTTGTTAGTGCTTACCTATCTTTTGAATAATACATATGTTAAAAAAAATATTTAACATAGAAATTAAGGTTTTTCATTTAGATGGAGGAGGTGAATTCATCAACTCCAAACTTTTAACTCATTTTCATTCAACTGGTACAATTCATTATGTATCTTACCCCAGAACAAACAAGAATGGTTGAAAGGCGATATAGAATTATCTATAAATTAGGTATGACTATGTTGTTTCATAGTAGTACTCCCTTATTTCTATGGGTTGAAGCTTTTACTACAAATGTGTATCTTATTAATAGACTTTCATCATCTTCTCTTAATCTTGAAACTCCTTACTTTACCTTGCACGCAACACACCCAAACTATTCTTCCCTTTAAGTCTTTGGCTTTAAATGTTTTCCTTACACTTGGAATACATGACATAACAAATTTGAGCTCAGAACTACTCATTGTGTTTTTGTTGGATGTAATAATATGCAAAAAGGATACAAATGTTTTCATCCCTCTAGTAAGAAATCCATCATCTCATGACATATTATTTTTGATGAGTTATTGTTTCCATATCAGATTAACAATCATAATAAAATTCCTTCTCCTACACCACATGTAGTTAGTATATTTGACTCTTTGTTACCTTAAATTAATTTTACTCCTGTGCAGATTTGACAACAACTACTATTTTTGTTCTCCTTTATCTTCTACTTCACCTTGCTCAACCCCTTTACCAACACCTTTAGTACAGTCCCTTGCCTTACAACCCCTTGTTGTATTTATCGATAAACTAGAACAACCTGCATTTAAGCACTTTTCACCATATTCACAAACCTAATCAGAACTTGAGACTGTCTCTTCTACCCGAACTCAAACACCACAAGTTATCCATGCTCATTCCATGGTTACTCGTTCATAACACAAAATAATAAAGCTCAATCCTAAGTATGCCTTACTCGCCATGCCATGTGCAGACATTTCACACAACCCACATAATATTCACTCTACATTAGCATATCCAGAATGAAAGGCTTCCATGTGCAAAGAACTTGAGGCCTTACATAAAAATACACTTGGGACCTTATCCCTCATACCTCAAAAATGCATGTAATTGGCTCTAAGTGAGTTTTTAAATCTAAACTTAAACCCGATGGGTTCGTGTATCATCTCAAAGTTCATCTTGTTGTAAAAAGATATCACCAAGTCAATAGAGTGGACTATATTGAAACTTTTTCTATTGACAACTCGATTAAAAACATACATTTTTGCATGGCGTGTTTTTTAAAAATAATGAAATTTGTAGAAAAAATCATTAATTTATTAAAAATATAAGAGAAATTAGTAGAAAAAATATTAATTTCTTGTTTATATAAATGAAAAAAGGTAAATAAAAACAAATTAATCACGTAAAAAATAAATTAAATTTTATATATAAAAATTAATTTTTAATTTTTTTAAAAAATTATTAATATTTATTAAATAACAATCTCAGAAAAATTAATTTATGTTGAATCTTGTTTATTGTTTCTTTATTTCTCCTTCTTTCTTTACCTTCTATACAATCGAGAGTAAAAAAAATATTTTCCATCCTATTTTATTTGCTTATAATCTCCCACCTTACTTTTCCCTTAAACGTCAATTTATTTTAAAATGAACATTTGACATTAATATTTTTCTTTGCTTGGGATGTGGGCGTTAATTTATCATCTTGCACTAATATTTTTTAAAAAATATATTAATCATTCCATTACTTTTTTATAAAATCCTTACAATTTCATGAGAATAATTATTATTTTAATTTTATAAGAAAACAATTTTATTTTTTAATTATACTTTCATTTAAAGTCAAACTTTATGGTCTTATATTAATTATACCAGTTTAAAAATATTAAATTTTTAAAAAGAAATTTAAAAAATACAATAAATACTTGTATTATTTTATAACTCTTATAAAAAGAAACTATTATAAAATAATTAGAAACAGAGTAAGTAAAAACAGATAATGCAAAAAGATGGGATTTTTCTCTCGCATCTTTATATTTTGATGCAGTGTTATTTATAGGGAGTTAGCAAGCATATGGACAAAGGGACAATGGGAAGTGGGAGTGTCATATGCAGCCTTAGGGACATCCACTACATATATAAATGATCCGGTCTGGATACCAGCCCCATAAGTTATGACATCAGCATGACTGTTCAGAGGGACAACCGGTATCACAGGGCAGTATCTTCACACCGGTTATCTGTTCTCACTTATCCGTTCTCACTTCTTCGGATACTTCATCCGTCCTCACTCCCACGTCATATATAACTGTTTGCCTCAGTGTCACAATGAGATAAGAGAGGTTATAACTTATCAGTATAGATACTCTGTACAACGGAATGTACCAATATCACTTACAGAAAGGAGTAGGTACGATCGCAGGCGTGATGTACGAAAAAGGTGATTATCCCCTATCCCTGTGTCAGGATCGTACACTGATAATTGACCTACCCACTGTCACTATCTGAATACTGAGCCACTGTGATTGACACTTTATACACGGTATCAGAGCCTGTGGGCCCACCTGCATCCAACGATTCATTTTCCGCGTCCAACTATAAATAACATATTACAATACACATGCAAGGCTGCGTTGTTCTAACTCTCATTTTACTATTGAATTGCTAAAGTATTCACTGAGTTCATATACACTTTTCTAACTTAAGCGTCGGAGAATCTTCGCAGGTGACACCACCTTTCGCCCACACCAACGCGAAACTCTGGTGTAAAGGATCTCCAGGACAACAGGACCGGTTTCTCCCATTGAGAGGCCGGATTACAATACCAGATACCCACTGTACCGGTGTACAAACACTAAAATATACATACTTTTGTGGCCTATCCCACACCAGATCGTAGACCCCGATTCAGACCAGTTCAATAAATATTCATAATACTCTCCCTTGGATGTCCATATTTAGAATGTACCTCGTTAAAACCTTACTAAGAAAAACTCAGTGGGATAAAAACCTAGTGAAGGAAAAAGAGTACAACATTCTTTACAAAGAAAATATATAATTAAATGTACAAGTATTTAATTCTCCCCCTCATCATAACACTTATGTAAGTGTCGAAGACCGATCTTCTGTACTAATTGCTCAAAGACTTTAGTCTGTAATAATTTTGTGAAAATATCTACCAAATTCTCACATGATCAGACTTTCTGAACATTTATTTTACCATTCTTTATAAGATCATGAGTAAAAAAATTTGGTGAAATATGTTTTGTTCTATCTCCTTTAATATAACCTTCCTTTAACTGACAAATACAAGCTGCATTATCTTCACGTAAGATTGTTGGTGGTTATTTTCCAACATACAAGCCACAGGTTTCTTGAATATGTTGAATCATAGACCTCAACCAAACACATTCTCGACTTGCTTCATGTAATGCTAGAATTTTAGCATGATTAGATGATGTTGTTGTGATTGTTTGTTTGATGGATCTCCATGAAATTTTTGTACCACCACATGTGAACAAATAGCCTGTTTGTGATTGACCATTATGAGGATCAGATAAATACCTCGTATCTGTATAACTAATTAGGTTTGCCTTAGATACATATGGGAAAAATAAACCCATGTCTATTGTTAGGGATGTCAACGGGGCAGGGCGGGCACGGGTACCTCTTCCCCGCTACCCGTGCCCGCGGATAAAAATAAAACCCGTGCCCTCCCGTTACCCGCACGGGTACCCGTTTTGCGGGTTTTTTCGGGTAGTTACTACCCGCGGGTATCCACGGATATCCACGGGTACCTAATTAAAACAAAAAATTTAAAAATAAAAATATAAAAACATTAAACTAAGTTACAAATTAAATATCTAGCATCACAAATTACAAAACAAAATAAACTAAATTCAATTCAACAAACATAACAAGTATTTGATTAACATAGTCCTAAAAGCATTATAAAATAAAAAAAACATTCAAGAGCATTTGATCAACTAATTCATCAATGGAAGACTCTAACAATCCACTTCATCTTCAAGCTCCTCAATAACATTAACTTGCTCAGATGATTCCTATAAAATAAAACAAGCCATCACATAAGAATGTATTTACAAAATTATCTTGAATTTTCATTAAATACAATAAGCAAATATACTAACAATTTTGTCATCAATGTCATCCAATATTGTATTTTCAAATTTCATATTCTCATTTGCCTCTTTTCTTAAAGAACCTGAAATTAGAAACCTGAATAAATTCAAAACTAATTACAATAAATAAAATTTAATTAACTATATTTAGTAATAAAATATAAATTGTTACCCTTGACATCAATCCATATCCAATTTTGGAGACACATCATTGCTTCTAAAGTCTCAGGAAGCAAATTACTACGATGAGGAGTAATAATCCGACCACTAGTACTGAATGAAGACTCCGATGCCACAGTAGAAACAGGAATTGAATAAAAATCCCTTGCAATCAATACCAATATCGGATACTTTGAAGAATTACTCATCCACCAAGTCAACAAATTAAACTTTTCTGAATCAAGTATGACAGGCTCATCTAAATACAAATCTAAATCTGTCCTACGACAGTTTGTAGAATATTGTTCCACCCTCTTGGATCTTTCAAAATCCGTAAACCAAGCATCTGAACTCACATTGACTGCAACATCTCTAACAGGATTTAGATTTTCAAAAATGGTATTCTTCCCCTTCAATTTAATCTCATAGTCTTTCACCAAGTCATGCAAAATGTCCTTTACCCGGTTAATTTCAAATTCAGCTGTTTCTCCATAAATCTGAGGGAAAAAATAACGTGACAATAAACCAATCTTGAACCTTGGATCCAACACAGTGCCAACAACCATCACCTCATTAATTGTACCCCAATACTTTTCAAATTTAGTTATCATGGATGAAGCCATTTGACGAATAACATGACTAGCACTACCAATCCACTCAACCAATGCTAATTTAATTTGGCACACTTTTGGAAATAAAACATTTGCAGTTGGATATGAGGTTCCAGAAAACAAGTTTGTTACATCATAAAATAATTACAACTTCTCACAAATTTGACTTGCCATATCCCACTCATCATCACTAGGCAAAGTTTTGTATTGATTACTTTGCTGTGACAATCGTTCAAACACATCTTTATACTCAATTGCAACCTTAAGCATCAAGAAAGTAGAATTCCACCTAGTTTTACAATCAAGAACAAGTTTTTTATCATATGAAATGGTTAGTTGCTCACATGTTTCTTTGAACTTCTCCTCCCTTTTAGGTGTACCAGTCCAAAAATTAACACTAGCCCTAACCTTTTCTATGGCATCAGAAATCATAAACAACCCATCTTTGACAATCAAATTCAACATATGAGCACAACAACGCATATGTAGCAACCTACCACCTAAAATAAGGTTCCTACGTGGAAGTTTCTCCAACAAATATTCAATCATAGCATCATTAGTAGAGCAATTATCAACAGTCAAAGTTGAAATTTTCCTATCCAAACTCCAATCCATCAAACATTGAATCAGAACATCACTAAGAGCTTGACTAGTATGAGGTGCAGGCACATAAATAAACCTAATAACAAAAAATGATTCATTTTTTAATAAAATACAATAAACAACATAACATAATTAAACACTCATAGCCATGTTAAAATAGAGATTATACCTTACAAGTCGACTTTGAAGAGTCCATGAATCATCAATATAATGTGTTGTCACTGCCATGTAACCTAAGTTTTAATTGCTGGATGTCCACATATCAGTGGTGATTGCAATTCGACTTTGATTCTTTGCCAACAACTTCTTTGTTTTCTCTTTTTCCTTATTATAAATCTTGATGATATCACTCCTGATAGTATTACGAGTAACCACCTTAAATAAAGGTGCCACAGTACCAATAAAATATCTGAAGAAATAATGATTCACCATGGTTAACGGATACTCATGTGCAACTATCATCTTTGCAAGTGCACACCTTCCTACTTCTTGGTTAAATGTTAAAGAACCCGCAAGTAATGTGTCAGCGCCTTTTTTTTCTATTTTAAGAAATGCCTGTTTGATATCACGAGTTGTTCGGAGCTTGCAAGAATTAAAATGACTTCTTAAGTGTGATGTTCCTTGGCTTGGATCCCCTAGGAGTTTTGAACCACAATAATTGCAAGCAGCTTTCAATTTTCCATCAATGGTTCTCTTCTTGAAATGGTTCCAAACATCTGAAGTGTGCTTTCTTTTACTTGGTTGTGTGCTTTCAGTTTCATTTTGAGTTGAGGTCATCTCAATCTCAATATTTTCAGAAACATTGTTTGACACAACCACATTGGAATCCCCTTTGTTAGTTGATGGGATATGCTCTTTAACTTGGTCCTCCACCCCTTGTGAACCCAACGCAATAGGTGCGTTCTCGTTTGACATCCTAATTATCATATTGAAACTCATTATGCAAAATCAAAGTCAAAAGCAAAATGAAAATATATAATTTAGTAACTATCATCTTCTAATGCAATTACTTTCACATACCTCTATCAAGTCTATCCATTTATCACAACATAACCCAACATTCCATAATTCATACCAACACAAACAGTAGGACCATATGATCATCTGTTCTAGTATTTGAAATCAAAAGCATAATTAAGTGACACAATTAAATAATTAAACATCAAGAAAATTAGAGTATAAAAGATATACTTATCACATGCTTCATAAAAAATTTTCTAGTAACAGCTATGGAATAAACTTTAGAAAATATATTCTAAATCAAAGAGAATAAACTTTTAGCTATCCCATTTGATTATCTATATAACAAAATATTTTCCTTCGAAGGACCATATCCATAAAAACAGATTTCAAAGGTTCGCAAAGAAACCAAGCAAAACTCACGAGACTAGAAGCCGGTTGAAGCACATAACTAAATAGCTTTTGGGTAGAAAAGAAGCATCAAATGACAGAACAAATAGCATAACAAATACTATAATGAAAGATTAAAATTTTTCAGCTCAGAGTTTCGATTCCATAGTCACAAATATTTGATAGTGATGATTATTCAATTTAGTTTAAATCAATTTTACAGGGCTATTTTATTGTAAAATGAACCTGACCTTGTATATGCTGAATCAAGTTTCTGTGAATGGAAGAGGGAGAAGCTTCAAGATCACAACCGCGAGGGAGGAGCTTCACGACGACCACAGTGGGGGACGAAGAAAACGACCACCGCGAGGGACGAAGAAGATGACCACCACGAGGGACGGAGAAGACGACCACTGCAGGGACGAAGAGGCACTGGACCACCGCGACGAAGAAGACGGACTGGAGTGGAGGAGAGGCGCAAACGATTAAAGGATTCCTTTCTTTCTTAGAATGGTCTAGGGTTTTTTAAGACCCATAAGAAATTACAAAAAAGCCCATAAAATATAATTATATATTAATAGTAATAAAGGGTATTAATATAATTTTATATATACGGGTACCCGCGGGTACGGATATCATTATATCCGTACCTGTACCCGTTTCTTAACGGGTAGTATAAAACCCGCCCCCTTCCTCCACGGGTACCCATACCCGCGAGTTTTTATACCCGTGACGGGTTTTTATCCGCGGGTACCCGCGGGCGCGGATATTTTTGACCTCCCTATCTATTGTACCTCTAAGGTAGCGAAATATGTGCTTAATCTCATTCCAATGTCTTTTTGTGAATAAATAACTATGTCTTACTAATAAATTGATAGTAAATGATATATCAGGTCATGTATGACTAGCAAGATACATCAGTACACCAATTGCACTGAGATATGGTACTTCAGGACCAATTAGTTCTTTATTTTTCTCTTGAGGTCGAAAAAGATCTTTGCTCACTTCAAGTGACCTTACAACCGTTGGACTACTCAATGGGTGTGATTTGTCCATATAGAATCGCTTTAGCACCTTTTCAGTATAAGTCTTCTGGTGCATTAAGATTCCTTCCTTTAAATATTCTAATTGTAATCCGAGACAAAACTTTGTTTTTCCCAAATCTTTCATCTCAAATTCCTTTTTCAAGCAATTTATAGCTTTTGAAAGCTCTTCGGGAGTTCCAATGATGTTTAAATTATCTACATAAATAGCGATTATAACGAACTCTTTGTCAAATCTTTTCATAAAAACACATGGACAAATTGGGTCATTTTTGTACCCTTCTTTTAGAAAATATTCACTGAGACAATTGTACCATATTCGTCCAGATTGCTTTAGTCCGTAAAGAGATTTCTTCAATTTAATTGAATAACTTTCTCAAGGATTTGGGCTTCAGGCAAATTAAATGCTTCAGGGAGTTTCATGTAGATGTCATTATCAAGTGAGCCATATAAATATGCTGCAACAACATCCATAAGGCGTAAGTCAAGCATTTCACAGATTGCCAAACTTATTAAGTATCGAAAAGTAGTGGGATCCATCACTGGTGAATATGTTTCTTCGAAATCAATACCAGGTCTTTGTGAGAAACCTTGTGCAACAAGTCTTACTTTATATCGCACAATTTTACCATTTTCATTTTTTTTCTCATAAAGACCCATTTGTATCCAATCGGTTTTACACCTTCAGGTGTTTGGACTACAGTCCCAAAAACTTTTCGTTTTGCAAATGAATTTAACTCTTCTTTTATCGCATCTTTCCACTTAGACCAGTCATTTCTTTATGCACATTCCGTGACTGATTTCGACTCATGATCTTTACCATCATTAATGATATCAAGAGCTACTTTAAATGTAAAAATTTCATCAACATTGACTTTTTGTCGATTCCATTGTATTCCATCCATGACATAATTTATAGAGATCTCTTTTATTTTTATCAATTTTAGGTACCTTGGTTTCTTCTGGATTTGAAACCTTGATTATGTTAAGAGACTCTATTGGAGTCTTTATATCCTCGATTTGACCATCTTCTTTATTTACTTTTCTTTTCCGAGGGTTTTTATCTTTAGAACCAACAGGTCTGCCACGTTTTACTTTGGCTTCAGACTCATTTGTAATTTTAGATTGTCCTGCAGGGATATCAATCTTTATTGGAGTATTAACAGCTAGTATATGTGACTTAGTCACTCTTTTTAGATCATCAAATGCATTTGACAATTGGTTTGCTAAATTTTACAAACTAATTATTTTCTGAACTTTTAGTTCATATTGCTTTGTTCGATGATCAAGATGAGATAAAGATATCTCATTCCAACTAATCATTTTATCCAACTGTTTATTTTCTCCCCTTAATGATAGGAAAACAGATTCATCAAAATGACAATCAACAAAACGAGTTGTAAATAAATCACCTATTAAAGGTTCAAGATATTTTATTATAGGTGGACTTTCATATCCAACATATATTCTCAACCTTCTTTGACGTCCCATCTTAGTGCGTTGTGGAGGGGAGATAGGAACATATACCGCATTTTCAAAGATTCTTAGATGGGGAATATTTAGTTCTTTACCATGAACCAACTGTAAAGGGGAATACTCATGATAACTTGTAGGCCTGATGCGAATAAGTGCTGTCGCATGCAATATTACGTGCCCCCAAGTTGAAATTGGGAGTTTTGATCTCATTAATAATGGTCTTGCTATCAATTTCAAATGTTTAATCAATGATTCAACAATCCTATTTTGTGTATGAACATGTGCTACAGGATGTTCAACATCAATTCCGATGGACATACAATAATCATTAAAAGATTGAGATGTGAATTCACCAGCATTATCAAGGTGTATTTTCTTAATCGGATAATCAGGAAAATGAGCTCTTAAACAAATTAATTGAGTTAGTAATCTCGCAAATACCTGGTTGTGAGTTGATAATAAGCATACATGTGACCATCTAGTTAATGCATCAATTAAAACCATAAAATATCTAAATGGACCACATGAAAGGTGTATTGGTCCATAAATATCACATTGTATACGCTCTAAAAATGTGAGTGATTCACCCCCAATTTTCATTGGTGATGGCCGAGTAATTAATTTCCCTTGAGAGCAAGCAACACATGAGAAATTAGTAGTTTGGAGAACTTGTCTACTGGACAAGCAATGACCATTTGAATTCTTAATTATTTTTCGTATCATAATTGTTCTAGAATGGCCTAATCTTTCATGCCAGATAACAAAGTCATGTTTATTTGTAAACAATAACATTTGTTTCAACTGTACTAATATAAGTATAATACAAATCGGAGAAAAATAAAGACAATTTTTCTAATATACATTTCGTATCAGAAATTAACTTTGTGATGTAAAGATATTCATTTTTTCCTTCATTTGTGGTCTCAATATGGTATCCATTTCTGCGGATATCCTTAAAACTCAATAAATTTCTTTGAGACTTTGTAGAATATGACGCACTTTCAATGTGTATTTTTGTTCCTCCAGATAACAAAATACTGGCTCTGCTGGAGCCTTCATTTATATTTATACTACCAGATATAGTATTGACATTGGCTTTTTGTTTTACTATACGGTAGAAATATTTCTCATTCTTGAGAATAGTATGAGTTGTTACACTGTCTGCTAGACATATATCTTCGTCATTCACATGAGCATTCATTCTTTATTAAATAATAATAAAAAATCATAAGTTAAAAATATAATTAACAACAATAAATATTTAACATAAAATTTTATTGATAAAGACAGAATTTATAACAAAACAAATTACATGAAATATTAAAATAATTTATTTAGGAGCACTCCCCTCCCCAACCGAGTGGTCAATGTCTTCTTCAGGAAGAACAAGGAAATCATCAATATCAAAGGGAGTATAAACATCATCCATACCAGCAAAATTTGTCTCTTTTTTTCCCTTTATTCTTAAGGGATTTTTGGTATAGATCAATCAGATGTTTTGGTGTGCGACAAACCTGAGACCAGTGGCCTTGGCTACCACAACGATAGCAAATATTTTTTGTTTGTTTGCTACTCTGAATATCTTTACCCTTTTCCATACGATCTTGCATACAAATGATGATTTGTTATTTCGACTTCGACCACGACCGTGACCATAACCATATCCACGACCACGACCAATACCATGTCCCCTAGCATTACCTCATCCACGACCGCGACTTCGGCCACGACCACGACCATGAGTATGATGATCGTGTGTTGCTACATTCACTTTTGGGAATGGAGCAGTTCCAGTTGGACAAGATTCATGATTTTGCATAAGCAATTCATTATTTTGCTCAGCCACAAGGAGATAAGTAATTAATTCAGAATATTTTGTAGAGCCCTTTTGGCGATATTGCTGCTGTAGGAGCATACTGGATGCATGAAAAGTGGAGAATGTTTTCTCTAACATATCACTTTCAGTGATGTTTTCTCCACATAACTTCAATTTGAAGTAATTCTAAATAGCACAGAATTATATTCATTTACAGTTTTAAAATCTTGAAAGCGCAAATGCATCCATTCATAACGGGTTTTGGAAGAATTATATCCTTTTGATGGTTGTATCTCTCTTTTAGATTATTCCACAAAACGAGAGGGTCTTTAACTGTTAAATACTCATTTTTTAAACCCTCATGGATATGGTGGCGTAAAAATATCATGACTTTAGTCTTGTTTTGACTG
Organism: Clitoria ternatea; assembly: GCA_037962975.1. Classification (NCBI taxonomy): domain Eukaryota; kingdom Viridiplantae; phylum Streptophyta; class Magnoliopsida; order Fabales; family Fabaceae; genus Clitoria; species Clitoria ternatea. The sequence goes on from CM075675.1 coordinate 10,939,250, forward strand.
GATGCCTAATTTCCATTTTTAATCGTGTCTCCAAGACCTTTTGCATCTAAATGGATCTCAGCATCTAGTGTCCATGATAGATAATTTTTTCCAGATATATCAAGAGCCGCGAACTCAAGGTTGGTAATATTTGACATAGTATGCAAGATATTATAAATAAGTTAGATAATACTTCAATAAATATATTAACTATAATTGTCTAATAATGATGATAATGACAATAATAATAAAATAAGTCAACTATGATTATAACTATTTATTTTTTATTTTATTTTATTATAAGAGTAATATTAGTTTTTCTCCTTTTTTTTAAATAGATAGAATAATTTATAAAATTTCACATAAATGATCCAATAATAAAAATTTAAAAATTTTCATAAAATATCATCTAAATATTAATGACCTAGTGGTAGAGTGATACTTATCATGTTATAAATCCCGGGTTCAAATCCTTATTAATGTTATCTTAATTATTAACACTTTTATATAATTATATTAATTATAAAGACTAATTATAACAATAAAAGAACATGTAACATAAAACAACAGGCATATTATTTAATATTAGAATTTGTACACACGCTACAGGCATTGCTATATTTGGTACCACTTGAAGTTATATAATAGAAAATATAACATAATGGGCACGCTACAGGCATTGCTATATTTGGTACCACTTGAAGTTATATAATAGAAAATATAACATAATGGGTTAGTGGAAGCATATAATACGGAGCAGAATGGAAGATAGTGGAATAAAATAATTAAAATAAAAGTAATTGAAGTGGAAGCGAGCAATTATAAGTAAAATTATATAATCGTTAATTATTTGACTATTAATTTTATACATTCTATAAGAATGTTTATGAATAAGTTTTTTAGGAACCTATTTTTTATATATATAGATATAATCTTATACATCCTTCTAGGATGTTTAAAATATAAGTTTTTCGGGAACTTTTATAATATATATAAATAATATAAATTCAAATTATAAAGAATAATAATAATAATCATATATTACCTCTCTTAGTCTTAACTAGATCTCAATTGGTCATAACTTCGTGTTGATAACGTATTATAAAATAATTAGAAACAAAGTAAGTAGAAACAGAGAATACAAAGAGATGAGTGATATGAAATAACTGAAAATTTATTTTGTATTGGAGAAAATAATATGAAGAAGCAGAATGTAGAGAGAAGGAAGCAAATGCACTCAACAAAACTTTTCACACTTTATTGCAAATACATGAAGGGCATAAGCCCCTTTTATAGCTCAAGGTGGACATCCACCATAAATTAAACTATTTATAATAATGAAAATTTTCTCTAGTATCTTCATATTCTAATACAGTGTTATTTATAGGGAGTTAACAAGAATATAAACAAGGGGACAATGGGAAGTAGAGTGTCATATGCAGCCCTAAGAACATCCACTACATATATAAATATTCATAATAGAAACATTATTTTAGAAGACCAAGACTTTGGTGTCTAGCTGACAAATTAAGCTATCGTGATCCTAGCACAAACTCATTTCCAAGCTTTTCACCCATCCCAGTTTTTCCACTTGAAAAATGGCCGAGGCTTTACTTGGAATCGTGATTGAAAACCTCCATTCTTTTGTCGAAGGAGAGTTCGTAACAATTTGGGGTATCAACGAATGTGACGTCCTACGTCAATTTACCTTTATTTATATCCATTTAATTAATTTTCACAATAAATTTTTCACATTTAATAAAATTTAATTATTTCTCATTTCAAAATAATATTTATTTTTACTAAACATACTCAAAATAATAATTATGTAGTTTGGCAAAATCTTAGAATTCCCTTAATTTAGAAAAGAATGAAAAATATAAAACAGGGGCCTGACACTGCGCGCCATTCCCACGCGTAGCGTCAGCCCTCTGCTGCGCACCTCACGCTACGCGTCAGCCTCACGCGTAGCGTGGGCATGACAGTGACAGCACCTGATGCTGTTACACATTTAAACCATTTTACTAACCTCTAACCTATCCAATTCGCCCGTTTTAGATCCGATTGCCACGAAACTTCACGGGCCACCTGTTTTCCCCATTTCGGAACTGTTGGCGCTATCCGTTCGCCAAAATTCCAACATATGCGTAAGTTATGCGCGAAATACATTTTAACCCAATTAGGTGCAAAACCCTTACACCAAACATCCTAAATGGATTCCAATGGACCAAAAGCCAATGCATCTAAATCCTAAATGTTATGGAAGACCTATTGATGCCTTCTGGGGTTTCTCACACCCACCGAATCTTAATTTCACCTATCCGGCTCCTTAAACTCTATATTCAACTATATGCATAACTTATCTAAATCAATCCAATCATCATCCTAACATCAATCACATAGCATACATATCAATCATGCATCAATGCAACACCTGCCCATCACATTCAACATTCACACATGTCAATGGCTCCGTGCCATAATTCATCCTCATCAATAAGTCATCAAACCACAACATGCATAATCATGGCAAGTTCATCACACATACTTTATCATCTACCACCCACCATATTAATACATTACTTATTACACACTTAAACACATACACTCAAAATATTACATTCATTATATACATCTCCATTTCTTGGCATCAAACTTCCTCTTGGCGCATCTCCGCAGCATTAGCATCCTCCCTGTCACTGGTCACTAAAATTAAACAACAGCAAGGGTGAGTGTTTAGAATATCATAATTAATATAGAACGAAGTATTGAACTTAACAATACCTACTACTCTTTGTTATTACATAATCTCTTTCGGTTTCCTGCACTTATCCACGTCAATACAACTACACACATACATATCAATCTTTAACTTACTAAAGCCATGCTTTCATTCATTCACACTACACTTTCAATTCATAATTCATTTTCCATCATCAATCAATATACGATTCACACTACAACTGACTCTCATGTAATTTGACACCTAGTATCCGGATACTAAAGGACTGGCCTTCAGCTGGGAGTCCGACTTGACATCCCGTGAACCCGACTTGGTTCACCGAGCCCGACTTGGCTCTCCACCTCAACCACTGGGTCCGACTTGACCACTGGGTAGCTCAACTGGGCACAAAGACCACGGGAGCCAGAAAACGAGGGGTATACATACCGTTGGCCATCCCATACCACATATTCACATATCATATCTCATAATCATAACATATCATCAACAAACCACATGTGCAACTACCAGAAACTGGCATGTGCTCACAATACAGGGCGACCGACTTGTCAAACCCATCCATACAATGCTATTGCATATATCATCAATAATTCAAAATTCCACATTTTTATCCATAATCAAATATACATACACCACTCAAAGTGGGAATATTACACATATCTTTTACTTTCATCATTCCAATCTTTATTTCATTATATAATCAATTCAATCAACATATTTCTTTCATATTCAACCATTTAATCTCATTTCACATACTCATATATTCACAACTACTATATTCATTTACTTTATAGTATTTATGACAACTCTTATTAAATTCTTAAACTTCCCATAATCTGTTTTCATATCAATTCTAATTAATTATGACCCGAACACCCCCCTTACCTCTATTCCGAGCTCCGACAGTTTGCTCAAGGGGTGGATAGCGTCCTACAGCCGCTGGATTCACCGTTCCTCTTTTGCTTCCGACGTCCTCTTTATCAATCGCTTGCCTAACACTCGTTCCGGCACCTATGGTCACCAAAACATCAAATTAGTTAGTACGTTACCTTCCTTATACTTCCAAACTCATTACCCAAGCTTCACAAGCCACTGAAACTCAGAATCAAAACCCCAATCATCACATGCAAACTCGGATTCCATGAAGAGGAGGAGAAGAAACTAAAGATTAGAGGCCCTAGATGCCTTACCTTGGTTCCAAATTGCTTAAAACCACCAAGAATCCAAGTTTCCCTCAAAACCCTAGCCAAATCGCCTCAGAGAAGAGAGAAAATGAAAGAGAGGGTTTACAGGTTCTGTTCTGTGTGACCCTGTTATAAAACAGATCACGACGCTGGCGCTACGCGTCAGCCTGGCGCTACGCGTCAGCTCACTAAATCACACCTGACGCTACGCGTCCCATCCACGCTACGCGTCAGGGTCCTGATGCCATTTTCCTTAAAATTTCATTTAAAACTGCTTTTCCCCACTTAACATTTCATATACCATTTTCATTATAAGCCAAATAATAATTTACTCATTTCCAATTTATTTTCTATTATCAAAACATCTGGGATGTTACATCCACTCCCCCTAAAAAGAGATTTCGTCCCCGAAATCAACGTACCTTATTGGAAAAGATTTGGATACAACCGCCTCATATTGGATTCCAGTTCCCATGTATACGTCACTCTATTTATGTTTTGCCACTTCACTTTTACTAGGGGTACTTCTTTGTTTCTCAATCGTTTAGTTTGATAACCTTCAATACAAATAGGTGCTATCTCCACAGTCAAATCTTCTTTCAGCTCAATGGAATCTTCAGGTACCATCATCGAATCACAGGGAACATATTTTCTTAATTGTGAAACATGAAATACATCGTGAATATTTGTCAATGCACGGGGAAGATTCAATCTGTATGCTACTTCACCAATTCGTTCCAATATTTGGTAGGGTCCAATATACTTTGGATTAAGTTTCTGGCTCTTCATCACACGGCCTACACCTTTAGTAGGTGACACCTTCAGGAATACCCAATCTCCCACCTGAAATTCAAGTGGCCTATGACGATTGTCATAGTAACTCTTCTGACGGTCTTGTGCAATTTTCATCTTTTCACGAATCATTATCACCTGATCATTCATTTCCTGAATTAATTCGGGTCCCAAATGGATTGCATCTCTATCTTCATTCCAACATAAAGGCGTACGACACCGTCTTCCATATAAAGCTTCATAAGGAGCCATCCCAATGCTACTATGATAGCTATTATTATAAGCAAATTCCACCAATGGCAGGTATCTCTCCCATGAGCCACCTTGCTCTAGTACACAAGCTCTAAGCATATCTTCCAAGGTCTGGATTGTACGCTCAGACTGGCCATCTGTCTGAGGATGATAAGCTGAACTCAACCTCAGTTCAGTACCCAATTCCTGCTGTAAACTCCCCCAGAATCTGGAAGTAAACCGAGGATCACGATCCGAAATAATACTTGAAGGTACACCATGCAATCTTACAATCTCCGTAATGTACAATCTAGCCAACCGGTCCAATGACCATTTCATATTCATAGCCAAGAAGTGAGCACTCTTGGTCAACCTGTCCACAATTACCCATATTGCATCACAACCAGAACAAGTACGAGGTAACCCGGATACAAAATCCATAGTAATGCTTTCCCATTTCCATATTGGAATCTCCGGGGGTTGAAGTAAACCTGGAGGTCTCTGATGTTCGACCTTACACTTCTGACATATCACACAAGATCTTACATATTCAATTATTGCTTTCTTCATTCCCGGCCACCAGAATTCTTTCTTTAAATCATGGTACATCTTAGTGATACCAGGATGGATACTTAAAGAACTTTTATGCGCTTCAGCTAATACAGCTTGTCTGAAATCACCCTCTGTGGGTACCACTACACGTTCTTAAACCGCCAAATTCCATCCTTACCTTTAGTTAATCCCATATCTTTGCCTCTTGCTTGAGTGTCAAGCAATTCCAGCAACTCTTCATCATCCTCCTGAGCCACAGCTAAGGATTCTAAGAATTCATTGGAGATTTTTAGCATTCCAATTACCATCTAATCTGGGGCTTGAATGACAACCCCAATATTCTTATCACGAAAGTCTTCTAACAATTCTTATTCCTTGCCCATCAAGAAAGCTGCATGTAATACTTTTCTACTTAAGGCATCAGCCACAACATTCACCTTACCAGGATGGTATTTCAAATCAAAATCATAATCCTTAAGGTATTCCACCCATCTCCTTTGCCTCATGTTTAATTCCTTCTGATCAAACAGATACTTCAAACTCTTGTGGTCACTGAATACCACAAAACGAGATCCATACAAGTAATGTCGCCAAATCTTCAATGCGAATACCACAGCAGCGAGTTCCAAATCATGAGTGGGATAATTCTGTTCAGGCTGCCTTAATTGCCTAGAAGCATAAGCAATTACCCTATCATCCTGCATCAGTACACAGCCTAAACCAAACTTAGATGCGTCACAGTATACCACAAATTCTTTCGTCACATCTGGTAATGCAAGCACAGGTGCAGTAGTCAAACACCGCTTCAGCGTTTGAAAACTCAATTCACACTTTTCCGTCCACACGAAGGGATTCTCCTTTCTTGTCAATCGAGTCAAGGGTAGTGCAATACGGGAAAATCCTTCAATAAAACGGCGATAATAGCCAGCTAATCCAAGAAAACTCCTAATTTCAGTCACTGATTTAGGCCTTTCCCAAGCCATAACTGCTTCAATCTTGGATGGATCAACAGACACACCATCACAAGAGATTACATGCCCCAAAAATTTCACACTTGCTTCCCAGAAATCACACTTCGACAATTTAGCATACAACTTCTTTTCACGTAGCACTTGTAAAACAATTTGAAGATGTTGTGCATGCACTTCTACAGAATTTGAATATACTAGAATGTCATCAATAAACACCACGACAAATTGATCCAAGTAAGGTTGGAAAATCCGATTCATATAATCCATAAAGATAGCTGGAGCATTGGTTACTCCGAAAGGCATTACAACATATTCAAAATGTCCATATCGAGTCCGGAATGCCGTTTTCAGAATATCTTCCGACTTCACTCTAATCTGATGATATCCAGATCTCAAATCGATCTTAGAAAACACCACAGCACCTCGCAACTGATCCAACAAATCATCAATTCGTGGTAAAGGATATTTGTTCTTAACCGTCAATTTATTCAATTGTCGGTAGTCAATACACATTCTCATACTGCCGTCCTTCTTTTTCACCAACAACACCGGAGCGCCCCAAGGTGAAGCACTCGGTCGGATAAACCCCTTGCTTAGCAACTCATTTACTTGTTTCTTTACTTCAGCCAACTCCACTGAAGACATTCTATAAGGTGTACGGGACACAAGTTCTGCCCCGGGAATCAAATCAATAACAAAATCAATCTCCCTGTTTGGAGGCAATTCCGGAATATCTTCCGGGAATACATCAGGAAAATCACACACCACTGGAATATCTGCAGGTTTAAGATTATACCGCCCCTCTGAAGCTAACAGAATAACATAAATTACAGAAACATCACTCACCACATTTTTAGTGTCCAATTCCTGAGAGAAAATTATAGTTTTGCGGTAACAGTCCACCATAACATGGTTAACAGACAACCAGTCAAGACCCAGAATAACATCTAAATTCTTCAATAGCATACATATTAAATTCACCAGGAAAGATCGGTCCTCTACTTGCATAGGTAATTCCTCACACATAGTAGTTGCTCGAAATGTAGAACCAGTAGGAGTGGAGACATTAAGAGCATTCTTCATTAATACCACCGGCAAACCAAGCCGCCGAACACAACTCTCAGAAATAAAAGAGTGGGTTGCACCAGAGTCATAAATAACATTTACAAGATAGTCATAGATAAGACACTTACCCTGTACCAAATTATCATTTCTTGAGACTTCAGAAGCATCAAAAGCAAACACACGTCCAGCCATAACATTCTGAGTACCACTGGACTGAGCATCAGATCGCCTAGGGTGTTGACCTCCACAGCTACCGCCGCCTCGGCCTCCACACTGAAAATTTCCACCACGGACCATAGAAGCACTTGCCCGATTACCACGTCCTCCCTGCTGCTGCCTCTGTGGACAGTCGGGCCTAAGGTGTCCAGGTTGTCCACACTGGAAACAAACAGTTTGATTTGTAGGACAATGTCTAGGGAAATGACCTTCCTGACCACAATTATAACAAGCACGACCACCAGAACGACCAGTAGATCCACGTCCAGAAGAAGAAGAAGATGTGGCAGAAGACTTGCCACCATGGAAAAACTGACCCATCTGTTTAAAACTAAATCCTTTAGCCTTCAATGGTCTCTTGTCCCTTGACTGGGACGCTCTCTGTAACTGCACTTCCTCAGCAAGTCTGGCCTTATTTACCAGAGTAGGATAGTCACGGATCTCCATAGGAACAATGACACTTCGGAGTTCAATTCTTAGCCCGGATTCATACTTTGCACACTTACTACCTTCAGTTCCTTCAAGAGAAAAAGGATGATAGAAATCACATAGTTCATCAAACTGTGACGTATATTCTGCCACTGACATCCTGCCTTGCTCAAGTTTTAGGAATTCCATCTCCTTACGGATTTTATAATTATCTGGAAAGTATTTAGCAAGAAATCTCCTCTTGAAATTCATCCACATTAATGGTTCATTCGCCGCATTCATCTGAATTCTAGTCCTTGACCACCATACACGAGCCTCATCCTTCAATTGATAGGTAGCAAATTGCACTCTCTGTTCTTCAGAGCATTCAAAGTATTCAAATGTTTGCTCAATGTCACGCAGCCATATATGCGCCCCATCATAATCATGTCCTCCTTTGTAAATAGGTGGATTCCTCTTCAAAAATTTATCAAGGGTGGGACCAGAATCAGTCCTCCCCATCATTTGAGAAAACCTCTCAAAGAAATCATCACCACCAACAGAACTACTTCCTTCCGTCATATTTTAGTTCTACAATATCCCAAAACACATCACCATTAATAACCAATAATTGACCAGGGAGTACAAAAATTACCTCATGTATAAACACATAACAAGACGCTGCCCGGAGTGCCAAGAGAATGATGCCAAGTCAACCTGTTAATATGTAAACAATCACAAGCATAATGCAATAAATGCAAAACAGCCTGATATAGGACTCAAACAATCCCCTAACTCTGCCCATTTTCCCGACTCTAGAAAGAACCGCTCTGATACCACCTGTGACGTCCTACGTCAATTTACCTTTATTTATATCCATTTAATTAATTTTCACAATAAATTTTTTGCATTTAATAAAATTTAATTATTTCTTATTTCAAAATAATATTTATTTTTACTAAACATACTCAAAATAATAATTATGTAGTTTGGCAAAATCTTAGAATTCCCTTAATTTAGAAAAGAATGAAAAATATGAAACAGGGGCCTGACGCTGCGCGCCATTCCCACGCGTAGCGTCAGCCCTCTGCTGCGCACCTCATGCTACGCGTCAGCCTCACGCGTAGCGTGGGCATGACAGTGACAGCACCTGATGCTGTTACACATTTAAACCATTTTACTAACCTCTAACCTATCCAATTGGCCCGTTTTAGATCCGATTGCCATGAAACTTCACGGGCCACCTGTTTTCCCCATTTCGGAACTGTTGGCGCTATCCGTTCGCCAAAATTCCAACATATGCGTAAGTTATGCGTGAAATACATTTTAACCCAATTAGGTGCAAAACCCTTACACCAAACATCCTAAATGGATTCCAATGGACCAAAAGCCAATGCATCTAAATCCTAAATGTTATGGAAGACCTATTGATGCCTTCTGGGGTTTCTCACACCCACCGAATCTTAATTTCACCTATCCGGTTCCTTAAACTCTATATTCAACTATATGCATAACTTATCTAAATCAATCCAATCATCATCCTAACATCAATCACATAGCATACATATCAATCATGCATCAATGCAACACCTGCCCATCACATTCAACATTCACACATGTCAATGGCTCCGTGCCATAATTCATCCTCATCAATAAGTCATCAAACCACAACATGCATAATCATGGCAAGTTCATCACACATACTTTATCATCTACCACCCACCATATTAATACATTACTTATTACACACTTAAACACATACACTCAAAATATTACATTCATTATATACATCTCCATTCCTTGGCATCAAACTTCCTCTTGGCGCATCTCCGCAGCATTAGCATCCTCCCTGTCACTGGTCACTAAAATTAAACAACAGCAAGGGTGAGTGTTTAGAATATCATAATTAATATAGAACGAAGTATTGAACTTAACAATACCTACTACTCTTTGTTATTACATAATCTCTTTCGGTTTCCTGCACTTATCCACGTCAATACAACTATACACATACATATCAATCTTTAACTTACTAAAGCCATGCTTTCATTCATTCACACTACACTTTCAATTCATAATTCATTTTCCATCATCAATCAATATACGATTCACATAAGTCACAACTGACTCTCATGTAATTTGACACCTAGTATCCGGATACTAAAGGACTGGCCTTCAGCTGGGAGTCCGACTTGACATCCCGTGAACCCGACTTGGTTCACCGAGCCCGACTTGGCTCTCCACCTCAACCACTGGGTCCGACTTGACCACTGGGTAGCTCAACTGGGCACAAAGACCACGGGAGCCAGAAAACGAGGGGTATACATACCGTTGGCCATCCCATACCACATATTCACATATCATATCTCATAATCATAACATATCATCAACAAACCACATGTGCAACTACCAGAAACTGGCATGTGCTCACAATACAGGGCGACCGACTTGTCAAACCCATCCATACAATGCTATTGCATATATCATCAATAATTCAAAATTCCACATTTTTATCCATAATCAAATATACATACACCACTCAAAGTGGGAATATTACACATATCTTTTACTTTCATCATTCCAATCTTTATTTCATTATATAATCAATTCAATCAACATATTTCTTTCATATTCAACCATTTAATCTCATTTCACATACTCATATATTCACAACTACTATATTCATTTACTTTATAGTATTTATGACAACTCTTATTAAATTCTTAAACTTCCCATAATCTGTTTTCATATCAATTCTAATTAATTATGACCCGAACACCCCCCTTACCTCTATTCCGAGCTCCGACAGTTTGCTCAAGGGGTGGATAGCGTCCTACAGCCGCTGGATTCACCGTTCCTCTTTCGCTTCCGACGTCCTCTTTGTCAATCGCTTGCCTAACACTCGTTCCGGCACCTATGGTCACCAAAACATCAAATTAGTTAGTACGTTACCTTCCTTATACTTCCAAACTCATTACCCAAGCTTCACAAGCCACTAAAACTCAGAATCAAAACCCCAATCATCACATGCAAACTCGGATTCCATGAAGAGGAGGAGAAGAAACTAAAGATTAGAGGCCCTAGATGCCTTACCTTGGTTCCAAATTGCTTAAAACCACCAAGAATCCAAGTTTCCCTCAAAACCCTAGCCAAATCGCCTCAGAGAAGAGAGAAAATGAAAGAGAGGGTTTACAGGTTCTGTTCTGTGTGACCCTGTTATAAAACAGATCACGACGCTGGCGCTACGCGTCAGCCTGGCGCTACGCGTCAGCTCACTAAATCACACCTGACGCTACGCGTCCCATCCACGCTACGCGTCAGGGTCCTGATGCCATTTTCCTTAAAATTTCATTTAAAACTGCTTTTCCCCACTTAACATTTCATATACCATTTTCATTATAAGCCAAATAATAATTTACTCATTTCCAATTTATTTTCTATTATCAAAACATCTGGGATGTTACAACGAAGATATCCAAAAGCTACGGGGAACTCTCACTGCAATTCATGCTGTCCTGAAAGATGCTGAGGAGAAGCAAATAACAAGCCATGCTGTGAAACTCTGGCTGCAAAATCTGACTGATGCTGCATATGTTCTTGATGATATATTAGACGAATTTTCAATAGAATCAAACCGACTGAAACAAAGTGGTTGTGGCGCTCGTTTCAATCCCAAAAGGATTATGTTTTGTCATGATATTGGTAACCGAATCAAAGAGGTTACCAAAAGGTTCGATGCTATTAATGAAGAGAGACAGAGGTTTCAACTCCGTGCAGGAGTCATGGAGAACCAACCAGAAGATGATGAATGGCGTAAAACTATCTCTGTTATCGCTGAACCCAAAGTGTATGGAAGAGATCAAGACAGAGAGCGTATTGTTGAGTTTCTTCTGGGGCATGCTAGTTGCAGTGAAGAGCTCTCTATTTATTCCATTGTCGGCATCGGTGGACATGGAAAAACAACACTTGCTCAACTGGTCTTCAATGACGAAAGGATGGGCAAACATTTTGATTTGAAGATCTGGGTTTGTGTTTCTGATGATTTTACTTTAATGAGAAATCTGATATCCATCATAGAAGATGCCACGGGACAAAGACCTGATCTCTCGTCTTTAGAAGCAGTGCAAAAGAAAGTTCGAGAAGTGTTGCAAAACAAAAGGTATTTACTTGTTCTAGATGATGTGTGGAATGAAGATCCAGTAAAATGGGACAGGTTGAAGTGTGTGTTACATGGTGGAAGTGGAAAGAAAGGGGCGTCAATTTTGGTCACTACTCGCCTTCAGACTGTTGCATCCATTATGGGAACTTGCTCTGCTCATCACTTGGAAGGTTTGGCGGAGAATGACCTTTGGTCTTTGTTCAAACAACATGCGTTTGGACCAAACACGGAAGAGTGTGCCAAACTCGTAGCAATAGGCAAGGAGATAGTGAGAAAATGTGCTGGTTCACCTCTTGCTGCTAAGGCATTGGGAAGCCTTTTACGCTTTAAAAGTGAGGAACATCAATGGCTTTCTATAAAGGAGAGTAGGTTTTGGGATCTACCAGAGAAAAATCCAATCATGCCAGCTCTGAGACTCAGTTATTTTAATTTGAAATTATCATTGAGGAGGTGTTTCTCTTTTTGTGCCATTTTTCCCAAAGATTTTCAAATAGAGAAAAAGAATCTAATTTATCTTTGGATGGCTAATGGGCTTATTTGTTCTAGAGGAAGTTCAGAAGTGGAGCAAGTCGGCAACGAGGTGTGGGATGAACTATACCAGCGAGCATTTTTCCAAGAAGTTCGGAGTTATCGTGATGACATTATATTCAAGATGCATGATTTAGTCCATGATCTTGCTCAATCCATTATGGGAGACGAATGTTTGGTCACTGAAGCTGCTAACCTGACTAATTTGTCAAGTAGAGTTCACCACATAGGATGCACAGACTTTAATCGAAAATTCAGCTACAGTATGGTTCCCTTCAAGAAAGTTGAATCCTTGCGAACCTATCTTGAGATTGATCGCATCTACTTCACTAATTTAGGTGTGTTTCCATCGATCAACTCCCTCCGAGCAGTACGCACAAATTCTTTTCAACTCTCTGCGCTAATGAATTTAACACATTTGAGGTATTTGAACCTCTTTGATAGTGAAATCACAACATTGCCCAAGTGTGTATGTGGGTTGCAGAAATTGCAGACATTAATACTAGAAAGATGTTACTATCTTTCTAGTATACCCGAACAGTTGACAAGATTACAGGATCTCCGGCATCTCGTGATTAAAGAATGCAAGTCCCTAGTAGCAATGCCCGGTAAAATCGGGAAATTAAAATTTCTAAAGACATTGAGCATTTTCATTGTGGGCTCAAAGGTGGGGTGTGGCTTAACAGAGTTACATGACTTACAGATTGGAGATAAGCTACACATCAGAGGGCTAGAGAATGTGACCAGTGATTGGGATGCCAAGCAAGCTAATTTGATTGATAAAAAGGACTTGAATCGGTTATACTTGACATGGGGCAGCGATGCTAATTTGCAACATGTTACTAATGCGGAGAGAGTTCTTGAAGCCCTTGAGCCTCACTCTTATCTAAAGAGTTTTGGAATGAAGGGTTACATGGGAAGACAATTGCCCAGCTGGATGAGAAGTCTCTCTCTTCTCCAAGATTTGGTTGAAGTCATACTCTACAACTGCAAAAATTGTCAACGACTTCCACCACTTGGTAAATTACCGAATTTATCATATCTTTTTGTGTCTGGAATGATAGATTTGAAGTACATTGATGATGACTCATATGACCCTATGGTTGAGAAAGCTTTTCCGACCTTGAAGACACTGACTTTGCATGGTTTACCAAACTTAGAGAGGATGGTTGAAGCTGAAGAAGTGGAGATGCTTCCACTTCTTTCAAAGGTATATATTTCAGGTGTCCCCAAGCTTGCATTGCCGTGCCTTCCATCTGTTGAGCATCTTACAGCGTCTGGAAGCAGTGAAAGTGAAGAGTTGTCCAATTCACTCTCTGATTACCCATGTAACGAAATGTTGCGGAATATGGATCGGCTTACTCACTTTTTTATTAAAGGCTTCCATAAACTCGAGGTATTACCAAATGAATTCGGCGCCCTTAGCGCACTACAACAGCTTCGAATTTTCTTTTGTCTGGGACTTGAGTCTTTTCCAGAGCATGTGTTGGAAGGGCTCAGTTCTCTTCGAGAATTGAGTATTGCCTTCTGCCCGAAATTCACATCCTTGTCAGAAGGTATGAGACACTTGTCTTGAAAGTCTCGAAATCGTTGGATGTCCACTTCTGGTGGCTTTGCCAAACAATATAAGCCATCTAACCACCCTTCGTAGAGTGAGAATGTTGGGCCAGACGAAAAGCATATTACCAGAGGGATTACAACGCATCCCCTCCCTACAAACATTGATTATTACAAAATTTCCCAATCTAACATCACTGCCAGACTGGTTCGGATCCATGACTTCTCTTCATCACTTACAAATCTTAGATTTTCAAAAATTGAGATCACTACCAGATTGCTTTCAACAGCTCAGGAACTTGCATGAATTGTATATATCTCGATGCCCTAAGTTGGAGAAGCGATGTAAGAGAGGAACCGGGGAAGATTGGCAAAAGATAGCTCATGTTCCTCAATTCCAACTAGATCTACAATGGACTCTTTGTGGTAAACTAATGAATTTCTCTCTCTCTCTTCATTTCTTCCAAGTCCTTATAATAACTTGAAATCTAGTTTTTCTCCCCAAATTATTAAAATGTATGTATGATGAAATTTTGAAATATTGGACAGAGAAAATCACTAATATGTGGAAGATGAGAAAGCAATTCATGCACAGGGATCGATACTACTTTACTGCAGAAGATGAATATAACAGTATGGTTGATACATAAGTTCTAAGTCAAGAGAGTATACAAATCCTGAGTACCAATTACCGAACAATGCTGAGAATGCATTACAATAATAATACTAAAATTTACTCTATGTATATAAAGAGAGTGGCAAATGTTTCCTTGAGTAATTTTAAAGATGAGTCCTATTTTTCTGACTGTAGATATCTCCATTTGTCATTCTGGCTGCATGGACAGGCAACATTTCTTGCTTCAGGAAGCTTTATATATATGGTTGTTTATGATCAGATTCCTTTGTCTTTTGGCCTTCAATGGCCTTTATCTTTAATTTCTCGATTTCCTTTTTAATTTTTTGTGTGTTTGTAAGATGCAAAATGGAGAGCATTGACTTGGCTTCAAGTTTATCTGTAATTCTGTATTGTTTGAATTGTGATTACATTAATAAATCTATGTATTCCTTCATCATCGAATAATAACTAAATTAATCCATGTATATGTTGCAAAGGACTGGATTTTGGACAAATTAGGAGATATTAAATTTAACTATGTCTATTTTGGAAGATATTTTAGTTAACTCAAAGTTAAGATAAGTAAATTGTCATAAAATATAAATTAAAAGAATTTAGGTGGGTAGTTAAAATATCATTTTTTAATAAATCCAATTTAGTAGCTGAGATCTTTTTTATCTTATTCTTCCTTCATATTTTTAATAATTCTTACAATTATCATTGATTTTATATTTAAAAGATTAAATCTTTATTTTATTTTTTAAACATTGTTAACTTATTATGGAATGTTGTTTGATATTTATATTATTTATTTATTTTTTCAAAACTTTATTGGCACATGAAACTAAATTACATGAAGAATTCTTATATGAATCATCATATCTGCACTATGTGTTTTTTATTTATATATTTCATGATTTTTTTGTTGTAAATAAACAAAAAAACCTTAAATATTATTTTATTAATATGATATTAATTAAAATATTTCAAAAAATTATAAGTTGTGTATATATAAAAAAATAAGTTTTACCTAAATAATTAAACATGTACTTTTTACTGTCATTTTACATTTTTACCTACTGAAACAACTAGTCTTATCAAACACTTCCAATACAGCTAGCTTATCAGCTTTTAACTAGTTTTATCAAATAGGCACTAAGTTAGAATCATGTAAGTCTCTCATTTTTTTAAATAATTAATATATGTGTGTGTGTGTTTAAACAGTCTTAACAGTATACCTGAAGTTATAACCCTAGTGAATATCAACCAAACAATCTATATGCATTGACTTGAACCTTCACCTCAGGGCGTTTATATAGGAATTTTACATAAGTATAATTCAAAGGATATCCTATTTTGCTGGTATTCAACTTACATATAAAGATAAGTACAATAAAAGATAAACATATCTCTCCCTATACAAACCTACCCTCTATTTAAGTAAATTGAGTAGACAAAGGTTTGACCAGCATTGACCAAGTAAAGCAAGGATTAGGCCAATCGCTAATTGAGCTAGGCCATGCATTGTGCTGGTTATTGACCAAGCAAAGCAAAGATTGGGTCGAACGCCATCTAGTTGACCCATCAAGGAGTTGACTGAGTTGAGCGTTTGGTATGTGTACATTGTAACACCCCCTTATATATACGAGATATATATCCTTGTAGTTTTCAAGAATTATTTTTATTCACTTTAACTCCTTTGAATTCCCCATCTTTCATACACAATGATGCGTACATAACTTGGTTTTCACAAAATAAGAAAGTAAAAACTTTATTTTTTGATAATTGTCTATTACAAAATAAAATCAATTTTTAAAATTCACAAGTGATTAGAAGTCATAGTACTATGTCCAAATAACAAGACCTTACCTTGGTACAGTCATCAAGTTATCCAAACTTTTATACTACAATAAGGTAAATTAAAGCTTAAAGCTTAAGACTGAATCTTATATTCTACCTCTATTGATGTTATGAATATTTCTTTTTTCATCTTGAACCACATGGCTAGGAGTCACATTTCTTATCACGTCCCTTTAAACTATTCGACCGAGGGTGAGCTCGCTTTACCCTTTTGTAGCTAAGTTCTTTCATCTTTGATTGATAACTACATCCATGCTACTATACATAAGCATAGTATATCGGACATAGAAAACAAACAAGAAAGAGTAAGAAATGGAATATAATACTTTACATATAAGGCACATAAGGGTCTTCATAAATATAATAATTATATTTTTATTCACAATCACACATATAGATAGTCATAATCACATCGATACCATACAATGCTTCCAATACCATTTTTTTTTATTCATGCATGTGAGCCCTTAAAGTTTTATCCTTACACTGGGCTAACTAGAAATTTACATTGTTCTATGAGTCTAGATAATAGCAATATATACGCCCCTATCGCATATGAATAACTTAACCGACATGAAAACACTTAGAGAATTGTGAGTAAGTAGAGTTTATTGTGAAACTACCTACGCTACCCCAAGTCACCTAAAACACTCATTCACACCCTCTCATCCCAAGATTCATAATTGAACCTCCATCTAATGTATCCTTGATTTCTATAATCTGTCCTTAGACAATATCACATCTTTTCTCTCTGAATTTTCATTAAGCATAAACCATTCACACGTTAAGTTGATTCAGGCTTTTAGAAACTCAATTAACAAATATATTTTTGGGGCCTATGAAGTGAGACATAACCATGCACCCAGTAAACTATACATTTCCAAAGCATCAAATAAGTTCTACCATACGTAGAAATTTCAATACAATTCTATTATCATTCACAAATCAAATCTCATCAACATTGAGTTTCAAATCCTTAAAAATACATCAAATCCTTCTTTAAGAAGTATGTTAGAAAACTTAAAATCAACTTATTTTAATTTGACCTTAACTCGTGAACCACTTTAAATCATTGACAAAGATACTTAAAAATTAGTGCATGATAAGTTTAATAATATTTTCAAATACCTTAAAACTCAAACTTCCTTAGTTTCAAGAATTTAAGCAAATTATTAACATTAATGAAAATCCCTATTTTATAAAATATCCCAAATTTTAATAAGATTATTTTGATAAAACAATTTCTTTTTCTAATGACTAGAAGTCAAAATTAATTTAAATAATTGTTTTTCATAACTAAAAGAACATTTTTAGAAAATTTTTATTCTTATATAAAAATAAGAATAATTGATATACAAATCCAAATAAGTATTAAATCATCGAATTTTAAAAAGAAATAAAATAAATCCTTAAAAAAAATTTGATTATTTAAATATATAATTTCATAAGAACTAGAAATAATTATTTTCTAAGGCCAATAAATAAAGAACGGAAATAGTAAGTAAATTTTTATAGAGTTTTATCTTTCTGTCATACTCGCCAAATGCTCATCATAATCCGACACAAAATGGTATAATCATTTTAGTCCATATTAAACTATAATAGTTCAATCAAGTCACCATGAATTCAGTCATAACACAAGTTCATCATAGCCTATATAAAGTCCAAATAGTCCAATCATCTTACACGTCCATCATAGTCTATATCAAGTCAAACTAGTCCACATTAAGTCAGTCAAGACAAGTGACATGTGAAACATTTTAAGTTCTTGATTTAAGGGTAATATTAAATATTACTTTAAAATATCATAGATGTTTTAAGTTTAAAAGGGGTAGGGGACTCCTCCTTATTCTTATATCCTTCCATATTATATTTCTATCTTGGTCCTCTTTGAATCGTTCATATACACTTCACCTTCGAATTCTAAAACATATTAATACTACCTTAGTTTAGTATGAAATACAAGATTTAACAGTTCTTAAAAAAGTATTTCAAAATGAAATTATTTTTAAGAAATTTCAACACTCATTATTTTATAAGGTATGAAATATATATATATATATATATATATATAAGTATATCATAATTAATATACTTAAAATAAAATTTATCTTCCATAATATAATCATAAAATATTACTATTTTAAATAGTAATTATGAATAGTAAAAATTTTCCCTAATAGTAATGAATAGTAAAATTATGAATAGTAATGAATAGTAATTTTTTATGTTACTATTCATAAATTATTTAAAATAGTAAAATTTATAAATAGTAATGAATAGTAAAATTATGAATAGTAAAAAATTACTATTTTAAATAGTAAAAATTACTAACGGTAAAAATTTTACTATGCATTCTAATATTATAATATTTTAATTACTGTACAAGAAAAATTCTTACTTACATGGTACATTTTACTATACATGTTACTATGCATCCTTTGAAATCCCGTGAATACACAGTCATTTTGCATAGTAAAATGGGTGTCTTAATTATTACAAGAAATAGGAATTTAATGTTCTATACATTTAAAAATTCAAAATTAATCATTTTTGAACTATAACAATATTATAATAAACCCCACTTATTTTAGAAAGAGTTATATAAAATTTAAATTTAAAAAAATCTAAAATTTTCTTTGAATGAAAATTTACTAGTACATTTTCAATTCCATCAGAATCGGTAAAAATTAAATTTTTACTTAAACTGAATATGTTTAGATGAATATACTTGAATTAAATTTTTAAAAATTTTCTATAATTTAACTCCACACTCTTGTGAAAATATTTTATTTTAAATAACTTTATACGAATATAAAATTATTTAAAATATTTTTAAGAATTCATAGAAAATTTTTTAAAAATCACAAATAATATGACCATCAAAAGGTTCTAAAGGACCATAGTTTAATTCTTTCAAAATTCTAATTTAAAAATTTCAAAAAAAATTTAATCATAAATACGTAGAAACAAAAATATAAAAATGTAAAATAACAGCAGTGAATAATAGAGATCTTAACCTTTAAAATCCCTTCAAAATTATTTCTTAAACTTTAAATATTCATTGAATCATTTTCAAATCCTCATTCTAATTAAATTTCTCAAAAATATTATCAATAAATATTTCTAAAATATATCAGTTTATTTTTTGATGATAAAAAATAAATATATTTTTATCTTACTAAATTAAAGTAATTTCTTCATAATGGTATCTCAATAATATGGGTAAAAATGAAATTATGGCAAATAAATAAATAATATAATTATAATAAGAATAACATTTTACTATTAAAATTATTGGACAAAATAAATATAAGGATCAAAATCCCATAAAATAGTTAACTAATTAATTGTAAACATTTCATAATTTGGATGACTCCATGGTTGTCGTTATGATTAAAGTGAAGAAAAAGATTTTGAATTTTAAAGGGTTGTGAAACAGAAACTAATTCAACCAGAGTGAACTGAGTTTCAAAGTATTGACGACTCTATATACTCTATTTGTATGCATCTCATATCAAACATACATTAGACTTATCTACTATTTGGACAGAAAATAAGATGTTATATACTTGGTCTAATATAAGAGCCTTTATTGGGGGTTTAGTCCTTAATAAATTAAATGTGTGAGCCCCCTTAAGCAAGGGGAACACAAGCCCACTAGCGATAAGCTCTGAAAGTGTGAATAAACAATATTGTTAAAGGGAGATAAATTCAAGATAGTCTTGTCATTGGCCAGGAGGTTTTCCATTCTCTTAAGGGTAACAAATCCTTTTCTAAGAATCATATGGCTATTAAGTT
The DNA here is from genome assembly GCA_037962975.1 of Clitoria ternatea. NCBI lineage: Eukaryota > Viridiplantae > Streptophyta > Magnoliopsida > Fabales > Fabaceae > Clitoria > Clitoria ternatea. Next base: position 10,959,912 of record CM075675.1, read on the forward strand.
GGATATGAGTGAAGCCTATGATCGCCTCGAATGGGACTTCCTTCATCAGGTCCTCCTATCCTTTGCTTTCTGCGCTTCTTGGGTTAATCTGGTTATGGCTATTGTAAAATCTATTACATATTGTGTCAGTGTTAATGGTTCTAGGAGTCCTTTTTTTTCCCCTCAAAAGGGTCTTAGACAGGGTGATCCTCTCACTCCACACTTATTTAGCTTAGGGGTAGAGGCTCTTTCTTTTCTCTTAACTAGGTCAATGGAGTCAGGAACCTTTTCAGGTATATATCTTGCTCCTCGTTGTCCTAAACTAACCCACTTGTTCTTTGTAGATGATGTTATTCTACTGTCCAAAGCATCTGAATAAGAAGCTTATGCTATCCTTGATGTCCTCAGTACGTACACTCAGGCCTCGAGTCAAAGAATTAATTTTATCTAAATCCGATATTATATTTGGTAAGCTAGTTCCTGCTTCCGTTCGTAACAAAATTTCTTCTATTCTTCATATGGAGCAATTGAGGGGAGTTGGGAATTATTTAGGTTTACCAAGTGATTGAGGGAGCTCTAAAAATAGGGCTCTTTCTTGGATAAAATAAAGAATCCTTTCAAAAGTAGAAGGCTGGAAAGAGTCATTACTTAACTAGGCAGGAAAAGAGGTTCTTATTAAGGTTGTCCTTCAAGCTATTCCTAGCTTTGCTATGTCTTTGGTGAGATTTCCCAACAGCCTTGTGAAGTTCATTAACTCCATAATGTCTAATTTATGGTGGACCAATAATGGAAAAAATAAGGGAGTTCATTGGAAACGTTGGCATGATATCTTAATTAGTAAGCACTCTGGTGGTTTGGGTTTTAAGGAGATACAAGCTTTGAATTCTGCTTTCTTGGATAGGCATGCCTGAAGAATTCTTAAAAATCCGGAAGAGTTATAGGTTCTTATTCTTAAAGGAAAATATTTTCCTGATAATTTTTTTCTTGGGCAGCAAAGGAAGAGAAATGATTTTTGGGTCTAGAATAGTTTACTTTAAGGAAAGGATATTATTTTGAGGCTTGGACAATGGAACACCATCCTCATGTTATCGCTATTTTTGTTTCATGTAGTGGCGACCTTAACAACGATGTTTCTTTCTTTATGTTTAGCGACGATGTTTGTGACGGGCTTTTGGCAATAATAACGACGACATGTATGTTGGTTGTTGAAGTGGCAGCTAATTTCTCTGCCAACTTCCCTTTTCCACTATCGTCGCTAATGTAGTTACTAATTAGTGATAACCTATTTTGGTCGCTAAACTTTGGTAGTTATCAATTGTTATTTTAGTAGTGAGTACAATGAAAGATACCTCTCCTTATACAAAACTACCTTTTATTCAAGTGAACCAAGTAAGTAAGGGGCGTTGACCGAGCAAAGCTAGGATTGGGCCAAATGTAGATTGGGCCAAACGCCATCTAGTTGACCCACCAAGGTGTTAACTGGTTTGAGTGTTTGGCCTATGTACATGGTCCAACAAAGGAGCCTAATTTAACGAGAGTTTAATCCTTAATAAATTAAATGTACGGCCCCTTAAGGTAGGGAAAAATATTTAAATTTTTAATTAAAATATAAAATTTTAGTCTTAATTTAATTTTTATACTTATTTTAAAATAACTATTTATATATTATTTTTATTTTTCAAATATTAATTATTTCTTAAAGTTAATTCACTTCAATTTCTTTAATTATTAAAGTGGACAATTTTAAGCATGGACACATCTAGGACTTATGGGAGTGAGGAAAAAAATTCCAGGGGGATCAAATCACTAATTTTGTGGACAAAATCATTTACTTTTTTTAATAATTTTTTAATGTTTTCTAATACTGTACTCTCCCTATCGAGACCTAAGATATATTTTTGTCTACTTTATTTTATGTTTTAGAATATTTTTTAATTTATTTTTACATAATTAAAATAAAATATTCATTTTTGATTCTTTAGATTAAAAGTAAAGGAAATGAGATAGATGTTAAAACTTTAAAGGTACAAGATTCACAATTCGAATCATGATCTCGCCACTTAAATATTCATAACAAGAAGATAAAATCTTCATTATGAATAATGGGGTAATTTTTTTTGGTACATAATTTTTATAAATAAAGTTCGATGAGAAGTTATTTGGAATTAAGATGCGAGGGACCATAGTTTTGAACGCCTTACGTTATATGAATGTGTGGTCCAGAGCTTCTTTAGGACGCCAAATATAAAAATTATAATTTATATGTATTTCTAATATTTTTATATTAAGTTTAATAAAAAGATATTAAATCATTAATACTTATAAAAATATGTATATTATAGCGACAAAAAGAAAAAAAACAAAACTTATAATTGTCATTTAATTAGAAAGTTAAGCTCAACGGAAGCATGAAACTTTGATGTTCATGATTTATATGGTTTTGAATCCCCACTTCCAACATGATAATACTCATTTCATCTTCTTCCATAAATTCGATTTGTTTCCACACATCCAGAAACTAAATAAATTTTAATTTATGATAATTAAAATTTTATACATTTCATTAGTATGATGTTATGCAATTATAAAAGGATTTAATGATAAAATATATATTTTATAAAAATATAGAATGATGAAATATTATTTTATTGTTAATATTTAATACATATTTGAGATATAATAGTTATTTAGTTGATAATAAAATTATATATTGTAATTAAAAAATTTAGGGAATATACATAAAATTGTTTTTAAAAAATCATGAGATATAATAGTTATTTAAGTTGTATGATTTTAACTTTCTTAAGAGGTAAGTTGCATGTAGGGGTGATCACCGGTCGGGTTCGACCGGGTTCGATTGACGAAGACTTCAACCAATATTAACCGAAAATAATTTATTTTCAACCAAACCCGACCAAATGACTCTACGGTTTGATCGGGTTTCGGTTGAACGGTTTCGGTTAAGTTTGGATGGTTAACTTCGATTTAATCTTGTAATAAATTAAAATTTTTTGTGGTTAAAATTTACTTTTTAAACCTTTTTTTATACATTTTTCTCATTAATTTGATAGTATGTACTACATATATATAGTTCCTATAATCAATTTTACTTATTTGACTTCTCATTTAATAAATAATAATAATATATATGCTCTTAATATTATATATTTCTTATATACTTAAGCTTCAATTTTCTTTATTACCGGTTTTTTAAAAATTCGGGAACTAATTAATAGAACTATGACGATTTTCAAAATTATTAATAAAATAAAACTAACAAACAAAGATTATATATAGACAATAAAAATAAATTTATATCACGTTGTATTTTGCTTCTGGTACTATATAACTTTAATATGCTTGTAATATCCATTAAGTAACTTTAATATGCTTGTTATAACTTTAATTGTACAAAGCTAACCATTTAATGACTAAAGTTGGGCCTGAAAAATGAAAAACTCAACCCCTAAACCAAAGTTAACCGGTCGGGTACGGTTAATTCAGTTGGGAGAAATTAAAACCGTACCCGCCCAAACTTACCCAAACTTAACCGGTTATTTTACCCGCTTACCCGTTTACCCGCCCAAACCTGACCGAACTCGTTTTTTATTCTCGGTTTTCACGGTTTCTGGTCGGGTGGGTGGATATTGCTCACCCCTAGTTGCATGTTTATGAAAACATCATTTTGTATCCAAATATGACTTCTAACATGTCACTTAACGGGTCACGTCATCAACCGTTAATGTTCATTTAACTTTTGTTGACGTTAAAAACGAATGTGCTTGTCGGAGAGCAAAATGGAGGATCATGCGTGAATTAAAAACTTTTGAGAATGAATATGCATGGTCCTTGTAATCTAGAGGATGAATTCGATAGTTTACTCATAAGATATTATTCCATTATTAATATTTTATACAAATTTAAGATATAATACTTATTTAATGAATAATAAAAATTATATATGTTAATTAAATTTTTTTTGACAACGTTATCTCTATAATATAAACTTTACATAGATTGGAATTTATTTATTTATGGTCACTTAATTTATTTGTTAGGCTAATTGCATAGACTCCGCGTTCACTCCTTAGCACGTGTATGCTAGTGACTACAAAAGGCTGAGGGCAGAATCTTTTATTCCCTTGAACCAATTTATCAGTACTATGCTTATATTTTTGGTGGAAACAACAAAATACCAATGAAGGAAAAAAAATTGCTGAGTAGATTTGAAGCCTATAGTTCAAGCATATCCTAAGTTTAGCATTGAGTTTGTACAGAACAGGGTCAACAAGGCAGAGTAAAGGAGAATATAATTCTCATGCTACAGTTTCTGTGATGTCTGTGTTGAGTTTGTTAATGCTCCATATTCGCATGCGTTCAGCTGTTTGCTCCACCTGCAATCAATCATATTCCTCAGAAGTTTCACACTTGTATATTAGATATACATATTAGCAAAACTTTTAGCACTGAAATACTGCAGTGATTTGTGAGTACCAAATAGCAGATTAAAAAGGTTCTATACAAAAATATATTTTGAAAAATATAGAAAACAAACAAACAAACATTATTTCCATGGCTTCACATGTTACAAACATATTTGCTCAGTTGCATTTTTTTTATTCCCTGTATTATATAATGCATATATGTGATTTTATAATTTATCAGTTTTTTTTATCATTTAGAATAATGGTTAGACAGAAAAATTAGAGTTAAGAAGTGTGGAACCCGGTTTGAATTATGATTTTAATACTTAGTGTTCATGCTGGGCATTAACTTAATTTTCCTTATAATTTATCAATTATTTAAATAAGGCACTCAACTCAAAATTTGTGTATGGGCTGTCTTCCCTGCCTTGCTTATATATATACGAGTTCTAGCCAAAATCAAATTTAATTATGTTTAAAACAGAAACATAATAACTTGGTAGAAAAATTAATCAAGCATTTCTGCAGGATTAATTAGGATACAGAACATCACTGCAAAAACATAAGACTTTAGTGCTCATAAATACCAGCTTATTGAAAAATAAATTCTAGTTGTTACCTGGTTGGTCCAATTGGTCTTCCAAACAATAGGTATGAGGATTAAAACCTGAAGAATAATGCCACATATTGTGCCTCCCCAAAGACCCTTAGCCACAAAACCATTGAGGGGGTAAATTTACAAGAAAGAGAATATACATGTGGGAGATAAAACCTTGGTGTTTTTTCAAGGAAAGCAAAGACACAATGAAAATTATACAGTAAATACTCTGATTTTGAAGTAAGGTAACATTTCCATAACAAGAAGAATTTTACCTTGACCCCTAAATGCTGCTTGAAACCAAGGAAAATTCCAATAGGTAGCCCAACAATGTAATAACAGGCCAGGTTTATGTAAGCAACCATAACTTGCCATCCACTTCCAATAGCCACACCTATGGAAATGTTAAGTAAAATGACATCTTAGTAAAAATAGAGCATTATGAGATGGGAACTCTCGGCTATAATCTATATGTTACAGAATGAACCTTTCAAGTAGACAAAGCAAGTAATCACCTGATATCACTTGTGAAACACTATTGATAACCATGCTTATACCAAGAAGGTATGCTAAATCAGCAACAGCATGTATCATTTCCTCACTGTTGGTAAAAATGACGGCCAAGTTTTCCTTACTCAGGAAAATAATAATCATGCCAATAATACCAAGGAGGAGAGACTGAAACATCATCACATAGAAGGAGAATTTGGCTGCTCTTGGATGTGACATGCCAAGTGTATTGGAGACACGAACACTTGGAGGGCATAGAACAAATAATCAGTTCAAGAATTGAAAGAATTGCATGAAAAATATGTTATCAATTTCTTATACTACCTCAGTTCTTATTTATACGTCCAGAGGGTGAAGAAATTACAAGGACCAAAAAAATATCATCTTTTTGTTTGAAATACAATAAAATTCTTGATCCACCCCCCATTGTTTTATCATGTTATCTTTCTTTAATTATCACACTTTCTCTTTCATAGGATACATTGATCTCTTTCCACCTCTTTTAAACTTTGGGCTACTCAAACAGAGTAAATGTTTTATTTATTGGGGTTAAAATTTTGATAGAAACAAAAAGGTATCAGTGGAAAAAAAAGTAATTCTGTAAGATAAATGAGAAAAGTTGTAGTATTTAGTTTTTCTCATAATGAATTGTACATTATGACTTGGCATAATAGAGCACCAGATTTCAAGGCCCTAAGAAAGTCAATTTAGGATTTCATTTTCCTAAAACTATGCTGCTGTCACGTGTTCATTTTATATTATTAGTCACTCACCTTATTGCTGTACTTATTCCAAAGAGCACCATGTTGTACCAATTCTGAACATTGAAGCTAAAAGCACAAAAGTAAAAGACATGAGGCAAACCATGAAATAGAATAGTTTCAACAGTGGAATATGATAACCATAGAAACAGTTAGTATTTTAACAATCTAAGAAGCTGCAAAAGATTACGAGTTAAACATCTTACCAAATAGAATAAGAACCAACAGCAATCACAGGATTGTCTAGTCTACCATTGAGTAGCATAATGCATGTAAGATACCATTGCTCTAAACAAGTCATAATGGAATAGGCAAGGCTTAACTTAGCAAAGGCCCACAATTCCTCAAATGCCATCCAAGAAAACCCAGTCCATGATTCCTTGCACCAACCAATGGCATACACAACCAAACCCAAAGCATACGACCACCCTGTTATATTACTTGCCATGGCTAAGCCAGTCATACCCCAATGAAATACATAAGTGAATATGTAAAGAAACCCATTTTGTATGACCAAACCCACAAATGCTATGTACATAATAACTTGAACCTTGCCCTGGGCCTGAAGAAATCTAACGGTGTGAACAGCTATAGCAAAGGCAAACATGACGGGAATTTCTAGCATAGCATATTTGCCACCAAGTTTAGCTATTCCTTTATCTTGGCCAAGCAACTCTAAGATTGGTGTGGCATATATACAAATAGGCAAGAGGATTATACAAGTTGCTACTAGTATAATCCATGACCTTTGGAGATAAATACAAGTGAATTGAATTTGCCCTGCTCCAAATGCTTGGCCACAAAGTGTTGCCAATACTGTAGACATACCAAGCTGCAATTTTGCTCATCAATGTTAGATAAGGTAAAGAAATTAATGTATCTTTTTTCTAATATGTTAACATTACTTTGTTGGTTTTTATTAGAATAGTAAGTGGAGATTTGAAAAATCTTTAGTGTTCTTTCTTCCTTTAGCCTTTTCTGGCTATTAGACTAATCATATATCTCCTATTTTGTTTGGGTGAACCTAACAATGTTCTTTTACCCAAAAATCAAACACTAATTCCCTAAAGCACAGAAATTATTAAAGTTGATTTTATCTCTTCTAACTATGATGCACAGATACAATGTGTATCGAATATAATACATATCCAATACTAAGATATAACTATATATTCTTAAAATATATAGGATATTATATAGGTAGAATACGTATCTAGATGTAAATAAAAAATTTCACTAAAAATAATAAATTTAAAATTGCAAGTTTACAAATCACAACTTAAAAACATGATTTTTGAATATTTCTAAAATAAAAATAAAGATTTCTGGATATACCTTACAAATAAGAATATATATAACCTCATTTTCTTTTTAAACATCATCTATAAAGATGAATTTCATTTCTAATTCATGAAGAAATAATGTTCTTATATCTATATCTTGTATATGTTTGTATGTCTTGCATCTTGTTTTTGTAACCTTTCAAAGATCTTAACTACTTAATGGAGAAATATCATTGAAATATCTAAAAGTATTAGATACGACATTTATCAAATATAGATATGTTAGACTGATGTATGTATATCGGTATTTCAACTCTCAACAAAACTTCTTCTATAAACACGACAACCTTTTATCTTCTACCTTTTACTGTATCTAGTAAGTTAACTATAATGTCTTTAGAAATCAAAAGAAAAAGAGCAAGTTGTTGATGAATGGGGTAGGCGAGACAGAGAGAGGTTCTAACCTGCAAGTATAAATAGATGGAAGAGATGGCACCTTTGGATATAGAGATGGAAGAGAGCTCAGTGTCTCCAAGGTGACCAGCATATATGGAAGTTGAGGAGCTTGTGAGGTACTGAAATAGTTGAGACAGTGCCACTGGGAATGCTATCTTCCATATCTTCACTGTCTCTGTCCACACAACAAATTTAACATCCTTGAAGCTTTTCACTGCCAAATAGTCATCTTGCTCTCGGGTCACTAGTGGCGTCTCCATTTGAGAATTGCTCTTCCCTTAACACTCACTTTCCGGTACTGAAACGCGTGATGCCATTGTTATGTAGCTTTTCACCAAAAATATCTATTCTTTCTTATTATTACCCCTTAGTCTTTGTTCCCTAGACTCCCACATAAACATGTGCGGTTTGAGACATGGATTACGTGAGATTCTCTTACAATATTATCCACAAAAGTTGGATCCGCAGATCCAATCATTTTGTAAGGCGTGTTCCACGATGAAAATTTACTCCAAAAAATATAATTAATTAATTTATTATGATTTTTCTTAAAAATTTATTTTTCCTTTCCCTTCATTATTACTCTCATTTCTCTCCCCATTATACAATTTCAGCTTCGTGATTTAGTTCTCTCTCCTCTCTATACATATATATACATTTAATAATTTTTTTTAGTTTAACTATATCTTGTTTAAGAGATTTACATTATGGTGGGACTAATTCTTTTAAAAAAAAAAATCTGTTCACAAAACTTAAATACGAGACACTTATTTAAAGGAAATCTACTTAATCAACTCTCCGTTGGTATTTTTGTAACAATATAACCTTAACTAATAATATAGGTTAATATTATAAAAACTTTATTTTATTTGATAATAGATTATCATATTTTAAAAGCCATATCAACGACATATGATTTCAATTTGTTGAGGATGTATTTTATAAGACCCGTGAGAGTGGAAATTCTCAACTTTAATTACAACCATTCGTATATGTAAACGAGTAAACCTTAAAATTAATTATTGATATTTTAAAAAAAAATTGAGACTATATAGATGGGACATTTTAATCCTTTTAATTTTAAAAACTTCAATTAATTATTAAAATTATTAAATAATATTTAATTTAACGTTTCTAAATATAAAATGATTAAAATGTGTGGAGAATATAGGTTAAGTCTGTTAAATCTATTAAGTTAAGTATGTTAGGTTAAGTTTGTTGGTGAAACAGATCCAATTCCATTATGAAGGTTAGAGATTGTATGATAACGCTCTCTTATGTCTCTTATCTATATAAGTTTGTATCATTGTAATATCATTAATGGAATTCATTCTCATTCTCTTAAGAACTTAAACACTTCTCTCTTATTCTTTTATCACACTTCTCAAATACCTTTATGATATTAGAGCTTGACGAACAATGAGCAATTCTCAAGCAATAGGCTCTCAACTAGTGGTTCAGCCCCTCACCATACCATCAAGCTTGATGGTGGAAACTTTCTAATGTGGAAGCAACAAGCCCTGGAAAGGATAAAAAGGTATCAATTATCAAGATACATCTTTGAAAAAGATAAAGGAAGAATTTCAAAATGATTTTTCAACCAAGAAGATGAAGATGCCATGAAAGTAAATCAAGAATTTGTCAATTAGGAGCAGTAAGATCAATTGATCATGACCTAGTTGTTACCGTTGATATCACCTAACCTTTACACTTGAATGGTTGGTTGTGAATATTCCTACCAAATCTAGAAGAACCTATTAGCTTACTTTGTAATCACCAACATTGTCAAGGTAAGTCAATTGAAATTGCAACTCAAGAATATCAAGAAACATAGAAGTAGCATGGATCAACATCTCCTTCTAATTAAGAAAACTATAGACACCCTTGCAGCGCAATAAGGTCACCCATAGAAAAATTTGAGCATATTCAAGTGATTCTTGATAGATAGGCTGAAGAATATGACTCAATAATTACATCAATCATTTCGAGGATTAATCCCTACAGCATTATAGAATTAAAAGCATTATTGATCATAGTTGAAGGAAGAATATAGAGGCACAAAAAAGAAGAAAGTCTGCCTCCAACATTTTAGGCTAATCTAGTTCAACATCAGTAACAACAACAGTTCTACAAAGCTTATAAAAGACTCTACAAAGAAGGAAGAAGATTTAGTCACAATAGAGGAGGAAGGTTTCAAAAGTAATAGGCCTCAGTGTCAAGTCTGTGGAAAATTTAGCTATATAGCCCTTAATTGCTATGATAAATTTGATCATTAATTTCAAGGAGACAAATCATGAGATTGATTCATTCAATAATGATGGCAATCCAAGGGTGAAGATGGTTGAAAGTTCTGGGTTCGGGTCTTCCCAAAATGAGAGGTATGATAGTGTCAATTCATCAGTTAACTTTTACACAAACTTAGACTTCTTCTTTTATCTAGCCTAGTATCAAGACTTAAGAGCATTGGCCCATGTAACACCAGACTCAGGTAATCTGTTTGAAAAGCAAGCATACATTGGTGACACTTGTGCAGGAATGGAAAATGGTAACATTATATATATCGCTAGTTCTTTCTTGATTTTTCCTCACAATCACAAATCATTATTCTTGCAGAATTTGTTTCATGTTCTCTAAATCAGTAAAATTTTGCTTAGTGTGTCTTGGTTTGTTAGAGATAACAAAGTCTTCTTTGAATTTCATATTGATTTGTATTTTTTGAAATGTCAAGGAACCAATCAAGTTGTCCTTGAAAGCAAGCTCAAGAATGGATTATATTATTTTGACAATATCAATTTATGTAATTCTTCATTTTCTTTAAATATAATTGGTTGTAATGATCACATTTTTGCTTGTAACTCTGTTCAGACTTATAAAATAGATTCTTTGTATACTTTTTGGCATAATAGACTAGGACATGCTAACTCCAAGATTGTTACTTAGGTCCTAAAGAAATATAATATACTTGCTTATATGAAAAAAATGTTAAACATTTGTAAGTCTCGTGCCCTAGGGAAATCACATGATGGTTCAAAGAACAAACTTAGAAGAGGGGGTTGAATAAGTCTGTTTACTCTTTGAAAACAAATTCTTCATTCAAACGAGAGAACAACGAATTAGGCAATAGACCTTAGCATGTGAGAGGAATAAGCGTGAATGCAACAAACTCTTGATAGAAAGAAGATAGAAAAAGCACGTAAGAGATTTATACTAGTTTACTTCTAATGTGGAAGCTACATCCAGTACATTCAGACTTGAAGGGTTTTTCACTATGTAAAGTTATCCTTTTTACATATATTGCATAGATCATGTCTTTGAGTATTATTGACTCCAACCTCTCCTAGCTTAAGCACACCACGTGCTTCTGAGTATTCTTGACACCAGTTACTCCTGGCTTAAAATTAAGTATTCTTTTACAGCACCCACTCCTAGGGTAGACCCAAGTATTCTTGCACAAGCCACTCCCAGCTTAAACACAAGTATTCTTTCAAAAGTCTCTTCAAGCCAACAGTGTTTCCTAACAGATCTCACGGACCTGTTCTACAAAGATTTGGAAGAATTATCACAACAAGATTAATAAGCCTTTGACTTAGTTGCGCTAAGAGAAGAATCTGTACTATAGACTTGCACAAATGAGAAAGACTTGTCTTCTTTAGATATGACTTAGTACATGAAAATATGTAAATAGAGCATAACGCATATTAAGTATAAAAGCTAATAAAAAAATAATGTGCTCACAGAGGTGATGGATTGACGAGTTGATTGCATGTCTCTGACTTAGGTTGCTATGGCTTTTGGAATAGAAATGAGGTGCACATAATGAGTTTTCTTTTTCTTCAAGGGCAATTCTTAGATCTTTCTTTTTTTCTATGAGCTTTTGTCATTTTTAATTTTCTTGGGCTTTTGGTACATGAATGTTTTGTATTTGCCCATGTTCTTCTTCTCATTCACACCTTTGAGTGTGTGCCCACTTCATTCTTTTCTTTTTTTTTCTCTCACAGTATCTTCTTATTTTTTTTGACTATGTACCCATCTCTCTTCTCCTTTTTTTCTCACTCTATGTTTTTCTAAAGAAGAGAAGGGTTGTTATATATGGTTTTTCTTGAGCTATGCTATAGAAGAAGGAGATAACCGTTGGATGACTGTTGAGAGAGAATACAATCGTTAAGAGGTATGAGAGTTGCTCTGCACATAAAACATTTTGAAATTAGGCCTAGGAATAATAAGTTAATATCCGGTCGACCTACACTTATATAAACAATAATAAGTTTACACCTTTATATATATTATCAAATATATAATATTTAAATAATCATAATAATGTCTTATCATTATATTTATATAAATTTAAATAGACTCACATTTATACTTAAAAGTTTTTCGATTAGCTTGATATCTAACCTTTATGGTTAAATAATATTTTAAAATAATTCTCAGAGCTAATTTCATTTTCCCAATATCTTTAATATTTATGCAATATCTCGTAACTCCAACTTCTCACTTTTAGTTCAGAGTTTTTAAATTATTCAAATTAAGATACCTCATATTAAGTTCCAATGACCAACAAAATTCTAATTAACGGGTCATATCTTTGACTTGATTTTTTTAATTTTTCAATAACAAGTTATGCATCTCAACCTACCTTTTATTAAAATAATTATAATTATATATCTAATGAGTTAATATTTTTAAAAATTGAACTGTCAATTAAACTAAATAAAGTCTTGTCAATCGAACTGAATAAAGTCTTACTTATAGTTTGATAACCCAATCAAGATGTAGCCTAAAGGTTGACTTTTTTAGAATTTAATTTAAGTTAAAACTCTTTTTTATCCTTTTAAAAAGCATTTTAGTAAAAATCAAATTTGAAAACTCTTATGTAATTTGAACCTATATTATGAAATAAATGATGTATCTTTAGTTAGGCAATCAAGCCATTTTATACAATTTCTAAAAGGTAAAATTCACATAGAATTATGTGATTCCTTATATTAGAAAATAATTTTTAAAAAGAAAAAACTCCATCACAGACATTTATTTTAGAAAGACCTGTTACTAACGGACTATACGTTTCGGCTTTGGTTCTTTTTAGCAAATGGTGGGAATTTGACATATAAACAAATTTCACCCAAAAGTAAAACAATAAACAATTGTCACAAAAAATATATTATATTCTTTTAAACTTAGGATGGTGTTTCTTATAAGATATGGTTAAACTTTTTATAAGGTATTCTCTTTGTTTTATAATATAAGGTACCCAAATTTAAATTATTTTATTTCAAAATATAAGGAATATCAATCATTTCCTGATGTGTTAAATGAACACTTTCTTTTATACCCCTAATTATATAAGTGTAAGTTTACAAGATACTATTTAATATTTAGGTATATTTTGGGAGAAATTAAATTTAGGTTTGGTCTAACTATTTAACAATTTAATTTTTATGAATAAACCAACAAATCTTTAAAAGGATAACAAATTATATATAAAAAATTACTTGACTATCAATGTTATGTGTTAAAATTGTTTTAATAAATTTTAATTTTATGAATTAAACTTTATAAAAAAATATTGTTTGTTTAATAAATGGAATATATATTTTATAAAATTATATGTACTTAAAAGGGTAGGTCCAATAGGCTAAAAATATTTGTATAGTCAAGACTTTTTGAAAAATATTACGCGTAAATATATGTTTTCTCTCTATAAAATACTTTTTTTTTACATCTCTCTTTATTAAATATTTTTTTAATCCTTATTTTAAACTTGAATTCATTAAGTTTATCCTATTTAATATTAACATATGTTTTTCTGTTAACACAGGAGATCAATTTTGGAGCCAAGCTTGTAAGGGCATTCTTATTGGGCCAAACAACAGGCCTCGTTATTGGGATTGAATTGAACTAGCACTCTACACTCTTGATTTTTCTTGGTTCCCTAGAATTTTTTTGTTTTCTTTTTTATGTTTTTCCAAGCTTACGTTTTTTTTCCCAAAAACATTAAAAGCTAATGTTTGGTTTTGTTATGGATATTGTTTAGTTTCACGATTTTTTTCAGCAAGGCCCTGTACATCTATTGACATGTAAGATTTTTTATGATCTTTGTATTTTCTATACGTGAACTTTAAACCTTTTTTTGTTTAGTTTCCAGTTGGGAACGAAGTTAGGAAAATGAAGAAATTTAAGGGTTGATATTGATCCTTTATGCCATTCGAAACAGTAAAAACTTTGTTTGACCGTAAAACGGTTTGACCAACCCAACTTGATATCCAAACGGGCACATCTATGTTCTTGAATTTGGAGAAATATAAAATTAAACTAGCCTAAGTCTTGATAAGCATTTATTTATTGAGCTATAAATCTAAAGTGTGACTCTTCCACCATGCATGGGTCAAGCAAGGATATGCAAGAATATTCTCAAACCCCATTTACTTTTTCTCTTCTTTGCTAACTCAGATGAGCTTTTTCCAAAAGAAAAAACGTTAACAAAAATTAGAAACCTTTTACAAGCTCCATTCATTTTTATTTCTTCCAATAATCGCGTATTCCTTTTCTTAGTGATTTTACTTTCTATTTAAATAACATTTGGTAAACGTAGCTTATGAAAGAAATTAATAACAATAAAAATCAAGGATAATGCATCTTGCATATACTTGTGTCTGAAATTTTGGTAGATGTTCAAAAGAGTTTATCATAAATTTTAAAATGGTTAGTCACTTGGTCTAGTTTAATGGAACGATGTAATTATAAGTGCGTTTTGAATTTGGAAGTATTATATGTTTTGAATTTGCCTCTCCTCCTCCTAACAATTCTTTGACCAACAAAGGAGAATTTATTTAAAAAGGTTTCATTTTAAAAAAAAGAATTAACTCGTGAAACTCTAAGATAAAGAAAATTTTTGATTGAGAATTGTTTTTGACTTGTCTTGTGAAATCATAGATGGCTACACTTAAGTTAATTTTAAATAAAATTTTTATCTATTTTATTTCTTATCATATTATGTAATTATATAAACACTTTTTTAACGTGTATATGATAAAAAAATAAAAATAGAAAAATAGAAAAATAGAAATGGTGTTGTTGCTCACTTTAAAAATCACAATAAAATACATTTATGTTAACTTTAAATGAAATTTTTTATTTTTTATTTTTTATCATATAAAAGTTCTACTTGTTATTGGCATACATATTCTTTTACTTCATAAAGAGTTGGCAATAAATTTTATTTTCTCGAGTCATTTTCATAAGACACAAACACCTAAATTCGTATAGATTTAAAAATTTGGTTATTCTAATTAAATGTATCTCAAATTTATTAATTCCTATTATTATACTTATAAAACTATTCTCAATATTAATGAAGAAAAAAAACTCCGCATATTCTATTTATATAGATTTTAATTAAGAATAATAATAGGATATGAATTAAAAAATAATACTAAATGTAGCTTGTAAATTAAAAATGATCATATAAAATGATAAAAAAAATTCTAAAAAATGGTCGGCTAAAAAAACTATAAGGGTGTTTGGAGCAGCAAAGGCAACGGAGATTTTCTCCGTTCAAGCTAAGCAACAAAGGGCTGCTTCTGCCCAACGTGGAAGGAATGGAGATTTCTCTGTTCAAGCGTGCTCACCAAACATGCTTTTGAGAGTATGTTGAATAATATGTTTGATCCAAATTTAAAATATTAAAAATACATAAAGTTTACAATTCCATTTAAAAAAAAAAGTCTCGAAGCATTAACTGATGACATCCATATTTTTATTTTTGAAATTAAAAGTATATATATATATATTGTAGTTGAATCTTATCAAAATAAAATCTCTTTTGAATGAAATATATAAATAGCATCATTGAAGCCTTGTTTAATTTTAAAGAGACAAATTTGTACCCACCCTACCGAATTTTTTAATTACCTCTGGAACCATATTGTGTTGTTTATGACTAAATTTGGACCAACCTATGCATATCATTCAATATAAACCAATAATTCTGCTTTTCGGATATGTTTTTCTCTGCCGCCTTGCTTTCTGTTCATCCAATGATTATATTTTTGGTAAAATATATTTTTACTACTTTAAATTTCACCCTTTTTAATATTTTTTTTTCAATTTAATCTTTTAAGTTTCTAAACATTTATAAAATCATCTTAAAACCATTAAATATTAAACACTATTAAAAAACTTAACACTTACAAATTTATCACTACTAGATAAAAGACCTTAAAATCAACATACCATTTCTTCTCTATTCTCACTCTCATACCCACCAAAGAAACTTGTTTACGAATCTAGATTTAAAAAAATCTGCAACTAAGATTCGAATATGAAATAACAGTTACTTTGCAATTGGCAATCTTGTTATAACATTAAATGATATGTTGTTTTGGAGAAAATACTGGATGATATGAGACCATTGTAGATATGTCATTCATATTTCCAGCCAGTTAATATCTGTGCGCAACAATTGCTGAAACTTAAACCGATTAGAAAAATTATATAAATTTTATTCCAGATCATGGATACATCATAGTTTAAAACTATACAATGTTAATTTCTAGTTGCTATATACAGACTCTTCCAATCTCCTGATATAACTAATATGGATGTATGCAGAGAAGCTTATACATATGATTAAAAATCAACATGAAGCAAACGAGCGCCAAATAACGGGTTAACACCCCTACATGTTTGGTGATGAGGGAGAAGGAAGAGTATGATTAAAGTTTACACAAGCACACTTTATTTTTAAAATCTTTTACTTAATGATGAGTTTGTTACATATTAAATTTTTTAAAGGGTTTGTAAACATTTAAAAAGTAAAAAAACTCAATTTGACAAAAAACAAACAAACTTAAAATACTAACTAAAAAAATGTGAATCTTAAAGGAATAAATATGTATTTTTATTTATATACTTTTTTAATATTGAAACATGTAAAAGTTTGTATTTGTTAGGGCTTCAAATTCTCTGACATAACTTTTGATTTTAAAATATAAATTAAATATATTTTTAGTTTCTATGTTTTCACCAAATTTTAGTTTTAGTCCTTAGTTTTTATTTTTACTAGTATTAGTTTTTATGTTGGAATTCGTCTTTATTATATTAAAATTGATATTAAAATATAACATTATTAATATAATTATTAACAAAAATATTACTTGAACTATCTCTTGTTTAATCTCTTTAGTTTATTCTATTTTTTAAATTTTCAAAATTAACTCTATTTTGTTTTACTGATGTCTTTAGAATCAATTTCAATATAATAAATAGGTAAACATTAAAACTAATAGGAAAAATAACTCAGGATAAAAAAATTTATCAAAATGCAGGACTTAATAAAAATAAACTAATAAATTTGATGACAAGGAAAAAAAAACCTATGTTCACTTGTTTTAAAAAAAGAAATACTTAAGCCTTAAAAGGAGGAAAATAAAACAAAAGTAATGAATGATTAAACGTGGAACACGAGCCGTTGATTCTGCTGACTGAGGCAATCACAATCACGTGCGATCGAGTTCCCAATTTGACGTGTGGTGCCGCCAGCGCGTGGAGTAACCACATTTTCGAGGTGCGCGTAGGCTTTGACGTATGTCGGCGCAAGTGTGATCCGATGGAACCGATAACCCCGGTTGCCACCAAACCTGGGTCCCACATAGGAAATGACCATATAGTCCTTCAAACTCATCGTGAGCTGTTTTCTGTTAGGCCATGAAGGCATGAACAGTTGAACACACCAGACTGACGGCTTTTCTAGATAAAAATAATAGGCCATTGTGAAATTACCATTTGCCCTCGTACCATAAAAAATCTTTTCCTTCAAAGAGAAAATGTTGCCCTCTACGGAATCATTAATACCTTATTTGTTGCTTGTAAAGTCTATGTTTTATATTTTAGAACAACCAAATATATATTTATAAGGTAGGTTACACACATATATATATATATAGAAGTTTTTTAAAATTTTACTTGATATTCTTCTTCGTCTTTTAACTATATACAAACCTTTTCCAATTTATATAAAAAATCCAATATCGAGTATTCTTTACATTAATACAAGTTTTTTTCTTTTTTTGGATAATTTTTATGCTGTTATATAAGTAAATATTTGGAGTACAATTTTATTAAGCCTAAGAAAATTTAGCTGTAATTTATCCTGAAAATGCAACTAATTTTATTCTCATAAGTTTCTAGATAATGGACATTTTATATGGAGATGATCACGTATGTATCAGAGGTGTAATTTTTTATGAAAATTTTCAACACAAAACTTAGACCTAGACTTTATTAATTAAGAATGAATTAAATATTATAAATGACTAATTTTATTTTTTTTAAAAGTACTTAGTATGTTAAAGTTTGGATCATGGGTAAGGATGAAAATGGATCGGGTCATCTGTTAGTAGCCTGTGGTTCAGTCTGTTTAAAACTTATATTGGTCAGGCTTATCGGACTAGAAGGCTATACCTAGGCTTTTAGAACATCTTTTTAAGTAAATAGGTGAATTGATTCGGGCTAGGGTGCAAGGGTCGGACTCGGGACAATTCTTTATAATGTTTATAAGCTTATATTTTACATTGGTCTAGTGGCGATTCAGTATTATATCCTCTATTCCAATGGGGAAATAAAGGTCTTGGAGTATTTCCTCATACCAAATCACCAGCCTTACGTGTTGTGGGACTAAAGAGGGTGTTACCTACAAGGACATCTTGATGCTCAAGTCAATGAATATTCAAAGAGAATATTAGAGCTCAAGCATAAGTTATCGAGAGAAAGTTCTACCTTTATTACATTGATGCATGAGTATTTATACCTAGAGGTAGCGGAAGGGGTTCTTACTCACCAAGTTTCTCGTACACTGTGTCAATACTATTCAGATCATTCACAGAAAGGTTGATACATAAAAGAGACGTTTCCAAATGACGACTTTCTAGTGTTTAGGGAATGACTTATACTAGAGTCTTTTTGGGACCTTGCACATGATACTGGAATATTGGTGTTGTGATACCAAACTATGTGGGATATCAATCCTGAATGACGGAGTCTGGTCAAATTAACGTATAGCCCATGAATTGGTATTAGGACCGAATCAACAGGTTAGGACATAGGCTTTCTAAAAAGCTTTTGAAGCCCAACATGCCACCCGTCTAATTGGACTAATTACTAATTATATATATATATATATATATATATATATATATTACATATTTACATAATATAAATTAATATTACAATTATAATAACTTTATAATATAAATTTTATTATATAATAGTTTGGATTAACTATGATGATTATTTTGGATTTAACTACCTTTGCTTTATATGAGAAGTTGTATTTATCTTGCTAAATTTAAAATCAAATGCATTTCGCTCATTTATATTGATAAGTTTGTTTATAATGATAAACTTGTTTACAATGATATGCTGGTCAGCCTATGTAGTTTGATAGGTTTTTTAGGTGGTTGTTGACCTTTTAAAATCCTAATTGTAAGCATTAAACGATCCAGACCTTCAAACTGCCCAGTTAGGCCTTAATACACTAGTAAAAAAAATACCAAATAGTAACTGAACAAAGTCGTTACTAAATTACCCAAATTCCACCGCTAACACTATCAGCGGGTAGTTTTGACGGGAAGCACGCCATCACTAAATAGCTCATCGCTGATGAATCAATGACGTCAACAATACACTATTGCCATGTTTTCGATAGAATCTCTAAATTTCACTCGTCGTTGATTTGGTCCCATGGGTGGTCACTCTGTCCGTCATTGGTAATGACTAATTAGCGACCAAGGTACATTGTCGCTAATGGATAACCTATTAGCGACAACGTCTTACCGTCGCTAGATAGTTATCCATTAGCGACCTCTGTTGGCGTTGCTACGTGACAACCAAGTAGCAACCACTGTTACCGTTGCTGCGTGAAAACCTATTAATGACCATCCTTGCCGTCGCTACGTTGCAACCTATTAGCAACCACCTTCGTTGTCGTTGCGTGACAACCAATTAGCTATGACAACCAATTTACGACCACTTTACCATCACTAAGTGACAACTAATTAGCGACCATTGTCGTTGTCGCTATGTGATAACCTATCAGCGACCGTAGTATTCCATCACTAATGTGGAGGTGTGCTATTTTCTTTAAAGATGATTATATTTTTTAAATAATTTATTTTTTAATTATATTAGTTACATATTAAATATTTTTATATTAAATTATATTGCCTATTGATCTATCCTGCACTGGGGTCAAGAGATCCGGTGTGGGGCCAGTCACAAAAGTCAAAGATTAAATGGGATTGAAGACCGGTTCTGCAAGTATCCTGTCTGTATATCCAGAGTCCCAATATGAAGAGAGCAGTCTTGGCGTCCTGGAGGTCCTTCACACCGACCTCACGCGTTGGTGTGGGCGAAAGGTGGTGTCACTTGCGAAGATTCTCCGACGCTCAAGTCAGTAATAGTATTCCAAATGTGGAATGTTTTATGATCACTTTATGGGATCCAGATAGAAGCAGAAGAGAGAGGAAGGCCCTGCTCCAGTAAACTGAAGAGAGTTCTTATACCTGATTGGCTCGATATACGAGGACTTGTTAGTGGGAACCACCAACCTCCATTAAGCAAGTAAATTATTATTTAATGCGCACTCACCAGCATGATCGAGGCAAATGGCTATTTTATATTGAGCGTAGAGAAAGTAGGGCTAGTCTTAGGGAACAAGTTGATCATTTCCAGGAGCAGAATATGGCTTGTAGTATGGGAAATGGAATCTTCATCCTTGTCCCTGTAGCAATGCCCATTGTCTTCTGTATGGTGACATGTGTGTTATCCGATGTGCATGACATTATCCTGGACAACCGGTATAGGGAGAACGCCTGATACAGACTTAGAGTCCGGATATATACCGATGATACCGGTGACACGTTGAAGAACGGTCAAGAGATGTTATGATGTCTTGTAAAACGGATACCGGTATCTAGCCCGGATCACCTATTATTAAATTGATTTTATATTGTAATTTAGATTTCCTTCGTTGAATTTTTAGTAATATATTAATAATATTAAATTGACAAATTCACATGAAAAAGAAAATGACGTAAAGTAGATACTGAGAATTATATAAAATGACATAGTGTAAACAAAATTTTTCTAAAATTTTATACAATTATATAATAAAAATAAATGTAAAAAGATGGGTAGCACGATTACTGTGGAAGGGGATCCTTTGGTGGTGGGGGCGGCTGGGAAATTATTCTTATATGTAATAATTTAGAGTTTTAAATTATTCTTAATTTTAAAAATATTAGACTTAATTAAGTATGATTTTTTATAATTTTGGAAACGAAGTCATATATAAATTCATTGGATTTTTTCAATGTTAGGACATTAATAATGATATTTTACTATTAAAATGTACGTTACTTTCCCCTTATATGTAATAATTTTTATGTCAAACTTTTTTGGTTTGGATATGAATAGAACAAGTTTCAGAACTCACACACCATGTTCATAATTTTGCCAAAAAGAAATAAATATACATATAGATAGGCATGAGTCAATTACTAGTTAGATAATAAAGATAAGTTCGTAGCTTTTTCTTAAAATATAATATAATTTTTAAACTTGTTATTTTTAGGCTTAATTGCAATTTAGGTCAATTTTACATCTCTCTTTTTCAACTCAAAAATAAAAAATATTAAAGGAGGGTTTGAACCCTATCTCCTAATAATAACTACAAAACATAACAACCAATATTTTTTTTAAAATGTAACACTTTTATTTAATATTTTTTATATAATCCAAATATAATATTTAAAATATACCTCATTATAGAAACACATTTCCTTCTTAAATACATTTCTCATTATTTTATATTTATATTATATTTTAGAATATTTTAAAATATAATATCTCAATTTTTAAGAATATTCAATTATGATATACTATGATATATATCATATTAATATTATATTGTTAATAAAATATATATTTTATTTTATTAGTATATAGTAAAATATATATTATATTACATTATATCATAAATATGTATTATGAAAATAAAAACAATAAAATATATTTTATTAAAGATATAAACTAATTTAATATATCATAAATAAAATTTATAAAAACAATGAAAGATATATTCTATTAACATTAGAATATAATATGAATGTTATTCTATTTTGATGAGAGATATATTTTAAATATTATATTTGTATTATAAAATTATTAAAAATTATCAAAAATTATTAAATAAAAGTGTTTGTATATATGACAAACATCGTCAATATTTAACAAATTTTTTATTTGGTTTAGGAGTTACAGGTCACCTCACTTCTAAAAAATAGGGAGTCAAACCCTACCTCTAGCATTTTTTTTTTAATTTTAGTTGAAAAAGAGATTGATACACCATGTATCAAACATATAATGATTTATTATAGAGAAAATGTTTGACTGAGGCGTGTGGAATTACACTGGCAGTAAGAGTTTATGCGCGGAATATATAACCCCCAAGGAACAAAACTCGTAAAAGGTAAGAGATAATTGTGTAAACCGTAGTATCAAAGTGTATGATTTCTCTATAAAAGGAAAATAATATAGCAGATTCAAACCAAAGATTAAAATGTTAAGTTGGAAATAAATCTTTCCATTAAACTTATTAATGAGACGTTACAAAATAAGCTTTTCAAATTCAAATTAAAGAAAAAGAATTTAAGTGATAAAAATGTACGTCGCATATCATCGTGCACGAGGGGATCACCAAATTTGCACATGAAACTAATACTTTGGCCCAAATTGTAACATCCCAGATATTTAATTTAATTAATAGCGATAGATGAAAAATAATAAATAAATTGTGTGGATTTAATTTGAATTTTCTAAAATTATTATAAAGTACTTAATATTTATTTAAGGTGATAAAATTTAAATAAATTAAGTGAAAGGTAAATTTAAATTAGAATTAAATGAGTAATGGTAATTTTTAATTTACTAAAGGGTTAAAAGTAAAAAGTTTATGAAGAAGGTAATAAAAGAAATTGAAAATGAAAATAGAAAAAGGAGTTGACATTACTTTGTTGTGTGTTTTATTTGTTAATTTTAGCTATTCCAAGGATTCGATGAAAGTTGAGATATGATTATGTGGTGATCAATGATCTAATTATGTGATTAACATTATACAAACTCATTTGGGCATGAGCCTACCTCCTTTCTATCTTGCTTACCACCATAAATCTCATTTCTATATATAAAGCTTTAGAAGAAATGAAAGCCAAGTAATATGAAACTAAAACTTTTAAAATATTTAACAAGATTTCTAACATTTATTTGATATGATTTGAATTTGTGAGAATGAGTTGAGTATCATGAATATGTGATTATACTTACAAACTTCCTCTAAAACCATCCTAACTTTCATGAAGCTTGGGTGTGAAGAACTAAAATTCACTTCCAACCATTCCCTATAACCATGCATATTCAAAAGATGACATTTTCTCGTGAAAAATACTCAAATTAATTTTGTGTTGTTTATTCATTTTATTGGCAACGATAAATTGATATTTAAATAACGGTTTACAGCATATACTATAGCTTTAGTTCCGTTTTTAAAAATTCAAAGGATAACTCTGAAATTTAAAATTTATTTTTTTATACTTTTAAAATTATAATTTTTAAGTTATTTTGAAAATATATAAAAAATTAACACTATTTATTTAGCAAAACTTTTTAAAAAATTGAAAGTTTACCCTTCCCTTTATTCCGAAGATCTTAATTAATATTTTAATGCTAATTATCTATTTAAAGATAAAAAATATTAGATTAAATATGTTTTTAGTTTCAATGTTTTTATTAATTTTTTATTTTGGTCTCTTAGTTTTTTTTTCAATCTATATACTTCTTCTATTATCTTTTATAAGCCCTTATTTTTAAAGACACACGGTTGTAAGAGAGTAATTATCATTTTGATATTATAAAAAGTAGTTTTATATTTTCAATTGTACCTTCATTTAAATTCACCATCCTATATTAATTATACGAGTTTGAAAGCTTTAAATTCTTAAGGAAAGGTTAGAAAAAATATACATAAGAGCTTATAAGAAGTAACACAACCTTTTTATTTTATGGGCATATAAAAGGTAATAATTGGTATTATTGAATATGTTGAGATTGATATCTAATATGTTAGAATTGGTTCCTAAAATACAACACGTAAATAGAAATATTATGTCATATATCTCTTGTTTTGTCTCCAACTTATTCTACTCTTTAACTTTTCAAAATAGACTTCATCTTTTTCTCTATCAATGCTTTTAGGGACCAATTTCAACATATTCAATAATATAAGGATCAAAACCAAAAATTGATAAAATCATTCAGACCAATAGCATATTTAATCCAAAAATATTTTTATTTATATATCCATTTAGAATGTCAAAAAAGCATTAGTTGTTTTTTTATCCAATAATACCTTATTGATATTAAAAATAGAAATTTTTTAAGAATAATAAATAAGATAGGAGAAAGGATAAAATAGAAAAATAATCAATTAGTATTTCATAAAATGGTCATATAGTGTCCTATGAGCATTGTTTAAGGATGCAAAGATAGAAGTTCTTGGAAATTTTATGGGAATTGCTTAAAAATTAGTGTGAGTTTTAATGATGTGGTGGGAGTGTTAAGTAAATGGTCTAGTTATCAAGTATCCTAAGGGTACTGTTTAAAGAAGCAAATGTATAAGTTTTTTTTATTGAAAATTATATAGAGATTGTTTAGAAATCAACGAGAGTGAATGTTTTAAAAGAAACTTTTCATGTTAGTTTTTTTTTTAATAATGTGTTTAAAGTATTAATTAATATTTTCCTTAAAAATAAAAAATATTAAAAATTGTGCGAGATAGTTATTTTATGGTTATATTTTGCAATAAGTTTTGGATATTATATAATTTTTCCGTAGGTGAATAAAAAACTAATGCTAGTATTAATTTAAATTTGGTATGGGTAGGGTGTGGTGTGGGTCCTTATCATTGCGGTTAGGTAAATTTGGAATTTGGATTGTGCGTTTCGGGAAAGCATGAAAAGACTATTGATAATTGGAAAAACAATCATAAATGGAGGTTGTTGAGTCTGTTAGGTGAAAGGTACAAGTGGCGCATCACTTCTGCGTTTGCCACGTGGCAATCTCCTACACAAAAATTCATTCCTGTGAAAATATTATTTTGCTAAATAAATTCTAGATGTCCATTTTAAGAGAATCTTCTTTTTCTGCGACTTTGTCTTAGTGTTCGATTACGATATTTCTTTTGTTTTTTTGGAGCCATTCGAATATTTTCACAGTACTAATATTTAATATGAAGTTGATTTCTCTGCATGAGAATCTGATTGAAACGGGTTAAAAGTGTTAAAAGTTTTGAGCACATAATTATTTAATTATCAACTATCATTTTAATAAAAATTTAATTTTTAATAAATATTTTAAAACTCATAAATAAAGTTATTCTTTAATTAATGGCTCCAATCAATTAATGTCATAAAGGTATTGTTTAGTGAATTAAATGAAATATTTTTTTAGAAGTTGTATTAGAATTTATTAAAATCACAATTGATCCGGTCTAGATACTGGCCCCTAAAGTTATGACGTCAGAATGACTTCATAAGAGGGAAACCGGTGTCACAGTTCAGGCAGTGCCACACCGGATATCAGATATCCCTTCATCCGCTCTTATCTCATCAGACGTTCTATTCATTCTCTCTACAACGGATACTTCACTCTTTCTCACTGCACGTCTATATAACCGTTTGCCTCAGGGTCACTGTGAGATAAGAGTTCCGTATAACTTATCAGCGAAGATACCCTGCATAGCGGAATGTGTCAATGTCAATTACCTCATAGAGTAAGTACATGTGTCAGTGAAATATGCGGAAAAGTGATTATCCTCCATCCTTATCACAGGATCGTACTCTGATAATTGACCTACCCCCTGACACATTCTGAGTACTGAGCCACTTTGATTGACACACTTCACACGCTATCAGAGCCAATGGGCCCACTTGCATCCAACGATTCATTTCCTACGTTCAACTATAAATAGCATGATCAAAAACACATGCAAGGTTACGTTGTCCTAACTCACTCTTTACTATTGTATTGCTCGAGTATTCACTGAGTTCATACACTCCACTGACTTGAGCGTCGGAGAATCTTTGCAGGTGGCACCACCTTTCGCCCTCTCACAACGCGAATCGTTGGTGTGAAGGATCTCTGGGACAACAAGACCGGTTTCTCCCACTGAGAGGTCGGATTACAACACCGGATACCCACTGTACCGGTGTGCAAACCCTAAAACACCTGAGCTTTTGTGGCTGGTCCCACACTGGATCCTAGACCCCGGTTCAGACCAGTTCAACAATATTTTCAAATGAAAATTTAATAATATTAATTTGGTGGGGATGTTCATAAATAAATTACATTTTGACATATCTTCTCTAGGGCATCCATTTCCTTTCACCATTTGGTTTATGGTTGCTTCGGATAAATTAGGGAAGATTAGAGAGTGATTTGGTTAGGAAAAGCCGAGTTGTAATGGGTGATAGAAGCTAGAGGTTCAGATCAGCTGGTTCCTTAAGGAATAAATGTTCCTTTAACTTCTCCTGCTTCTTATTAGCTCGAATATCCGATGAAACTTTCTCTTTATAACTAGCAGCATTCATAATCTTTTTTTATTTTCTTGCATAACAAAATAATTTGGGGAAGCAAAAAGGGAACTGTGAAATTATTACTAATAAAGGCTAGTGGCACATCTAATCAGTTGATTTTAATCAAAAAATCACTTCAATTATATAGAGAAAAAGTTACTAATAAGAAAGAAAAGTAATATACAAGAATATAACTTAAGAATAGATGTGGTCAAAATTAGGATTGGTTCCGTGAGAAGGCAATCCAAGAGCAGCACCAATATCGGCAACAAGTGGAAGCTCTTTCATAGAGAGTTTACCATCTTAGGCGTTGTCATTATGGACAAATATTGAAAGACAACATTTTTTTTACTTTCAATATTCAAAGAAAATCATGTATATGTACGTCCTTGTATACACGAGATAAAAAATGATAATTATATATATATATATATATATCTTTCTAAAGTTTTTAAAAACAATAAGAATACTTATATATCTCGTGTATATAAGGAAGTGTTACACCTCACTGGAGTTGTAGATCATAATTTGAATGTGTTGATATGTTGATGATGATATATGATATGATATATGATTTTGATGTCAAAATAATTATGTTGACAATGTCCAGGAATTGCAATATAGTGTTATATTAGTATTGATTGTGCAAGGGGCAGGTTATGTTGCAAGGCATGAGTGATGTATTAATATGTTGATGCTTGTGAGGCAAAGTATGCATCATGGCATTGAAAACTATAAGATGTACTTGTAGCATTCCGCCTTAATTACATTTTTAATTTCTCATAATCAATAGTTTTCATAATAAATTTTTGCAATTAAAAGAGATACCTAATGATTCACAATTTTAAATAGAGCCATTATTTAATCATACCTAGCTTTAATATAGCATTCTATCTAACAATCAATATACATATGTACAGATGAATCATAATCCTCATAATTCTTAATTTAATTCAATGACCATGCAAGACGATTACACAAAAATATCAAAACGTAAAAAAATGAGCCTAGGGACAGAACCTGGACGTTTCAACGCCCAGGCCTAGCATCTGTGCGCCAACAGCAGAAGGAGAAGTCAAGGCCTGGGCATAGGCATGCCCGGGCAGGCGTAGGTATTCCAGACTTCCTCCAGGACTCAAACATCACACGCGTAAGCACGCTCAGTAGGGAACCAAACCAGCACCACGCACCAGCGTTGGCATACGGGCTCGGCGTGGCCATGCACATGAACATAGGAGACCGGACCAAGCATGACATTGACACGCATCTAACAATGTAAGCATAAACAAGAAGCATTAGACACCAGTGTATATACGCTAATAGGGCGTTAACATACACAAGGATGAGTGATGGGCGCAGAATCTAGGCGTAGGCACGCCCAGACTGGGCGTCTATTTGCCCATAGCAGCCAGCAGAGCACACACAGAGAAGACTCCACATGGGGAAGCAACCAGACCAGACCCAACATAGAAAGACATCTCAATCCTTAATTCAAACGTATAGATCTACTCTATATGCACCCACAAACTTGTAAAATTACCAAAGAAGAATAATTTCCACAAACGCTCAAAATGACTTGTCCGGTCATATCAATACATTACCTTTCACTTAATTGTCGTCCCTTTATAATTCAATTTGGCTCAACATACAACAATGTAAGCATGAACAATTCACCCTGCATATAACAATCATAACTCAATTTCATAAAAGGATTAATACACCAAATACATCATAGTAGCCGTCCCTGGACAAAAAATTTTAAGGCACAATATATACCTCATCAGTTTTACTATGACATATAATTATATTTCACTATCTCTATTCATCTATAAATACATTATGTAGTTTCATCACTTGTTGCATCATAGACCTGTCATTATCTATAATTATATCAAATCTAAAATTTAGGAATTTATCATTACATGCTCAAGACTCCTCACCTATACTTGTAACTATATTCAAACAATTAAATTAACCATCATCATTTACCAGCCACACATATAATTTGTTTACAACTCCAACACAACAAAATATCATCAAACATTGCCATGTCGTTGCCTTCAAATTACTTTGCTATCACATCATTACATAAACATCAAGTCAATTTCATCATCATCATCATTTAATCAACCTATATTACATGTCATACACATGAACATATCCTTGTCCATCATAAATTCATTAAACATGTAACATCCATTTCTTTTTAATTATTATTTTTATTATTATTATTATTATAAATGACTAATGAATTATTTTTTTATTACTCCTTTTCTCTCTTACGTTTCCACTTGCATCAGCTTTCCTTCTTTTTGTTTCTTTTCCTGACATGGGTCCCACCTCCATCTCTCAATGTCTCGTACTCTTTCTTTTTAACTTTTATTTCTTATCCCCATTATCTAATCCATTCACGTATGCTGCAGTGTGGGAAAAATCTAAGATGGGCTAAATTTCCTTTCATACTTACGCAGGCCCATGGGCAATTGAAATAAAAAAAAAGATTTCTCATTTCACTCTATATTCACGCTGATGACAGGGAAGGGAAAATTAAAAACCCATTTTGCCTCTTCTCTCTCTCATGATTTACACATACAGCAAAAGGGGAAAATTAACATCTCTTCTCTTCTCTTTCCCACGGACCACTATCACCCAAATTCCTCTACTCTTCAACTAGATTCTTCCAATTGAAGTGAACCGTTGTGCCTACTTCATTTCTCTTTCACGTAGCAGCTTGGGTCTTATGGGAGGTGTAAAGACCCGAAACGTTAATTAAAATTTTCGAATAAATTTTTTGCTTTTTCGAAAGATCATTTTAAAATTCATCAATTTATTTCAGAGTTTATGTAACAGTTGATAACAGCGGAAAAATTATCATACATGCTAGACGTGAATAATTAAATTCAAGAAAATACTTAAGTAGCGGAAACGATTTAGAAAATAATGGTACATGACATATTATACTTATTACAACCCATAAAATCAAAGTTCAGGTAATAATCCAAATAGACATTCATCATGGCATCACTCTGCATTCTGCGTGTCATTCGCTGTAAAAATTAATGTAAGAGTGAGACAGAATATAGAATTAATATAAAATAGATATAATTGCACAAACACAATCAACAACTCATAATGATATGATGAATATGCCAAACAAGTCCATTTAATAATTCTTCAATTAGTTAAATGATGTCATGCTGGATCCATTTGGTTTTGATGGGAATACTGCAGTAAAAGTCTCATAGAGACACAATTAGGGCTTTAGCATATACCATGAATCCCTATACTTCATGGCGCTTACACAATTAGGGCTTTAGCATATACCATGAATCCCTATACTTCATGGCGCTTACACAATTAGGGCTTTAGCATATACCATGAATCCCTATACTTCATGGCGCTTACACAATTAGGGCTTTAGCATATACCATGAATCCCTATACTTCATGGCGCTTAAGTACCGAAGTACACAATTATCATAAGTAGGACTTTGCATAGACCATGAATCCCTACACTCCATGGCACACAACAAAATAGGGCTTAACTCATCATAGAATAACCCCCCACCAGGGTAGGCAATCACGGAACCCCTAAATTCCATGATGCGTCCAATGCTTATGATGCATGAATGCCTTTAATTCTCTTTATCATTTAACATACCATGATATCCACATTTCCAAAACCTCTTGGATAATACAAGTCCTCAAGGGACACAATACACATAATAATTCACAAAATCATGGATTTACTGTTTCAACCACATATGTCAATAACCATAAGGCATTCATGTACATATAAATTAATTTCGTTATTCATAATTATTCACTACCACAATATACAAATTGTATAATACTCAACAGCATTCATAATAATTCATAATCACTCAAGAATTCAATAATAAATTATTATTCATAGAGAAAACATCATTTTTATCCATAATAACCATCATAAGTAAATTTCAGCATTTCCAAACAGCGACATGCATTAGTAAAACAGTCATAATATGAGCAAATCAACTCCTTTTTAGGTGATTCCACTTTCTGTAGTTCAATAACATAATTTTCTACAACTTTCATGAAGAACACAATTTCAAATTCCGAACAGAAATATTATTTATCCACGAAATACCACACTGCCTCAAGGTGAGTTTTCCAAAACGTACATATGTTAGTAATTTCAGTGTTTCTGGAGTTACAAAAATGATTTTTGCATGAAACCAGTTCTAAATTAATCTTAACACAAATATCTACAATTTTCATGAAGATCATAAATTCAAATTCTAAGCAAAAATACCATTTATCCACAAAATACAACACTGCCTCCAGGTGAGTTTTCAAAACGTACATATATTAGTATTTTCAACGTTTTTAGAGCTACACAAATGATTTTAACATGAAACCAGTTCTAAAATACTCGTAACATAATTATCTACAACTTTCATGAAGACACCAACAACTAACTCATACCACAAAATTCCCAGTATTGAAAACAAGATTCGGATTTCATAGTTAACAGATTTGCATCATGAACACACTTCTGTATTTTAAGCATAACTAGAGCTACAAGCATCTTTTTAACTTGAAACCACTTTCTATAAATCCCTAACATGTATATCTACAACTTTCGTGGAGACATCAAAGGCTGATTATGCATGTATAATTCCCAGAATATCAAAATATGCATAGAACATAGCTTAAACATTTCACTCGGTCATGCTGTAGTATTTTGGCTATAACTTTTGCTATACATATCCAAATCAGTTGAATCAGGTATCAAAATTCACATAACAAAAAGATCTACAACTTTCATGAAGAAGTCAGAGTCAAATTCATACGTTTTTAGCTTCAAAATTAAGCAACAAGATATGAAATTAAAACTGGAATTCTAGAACAGCATACAACTCTACCCATTTCACAAATATTCACAACCCTGTCCCCTCTTACTTGTCTGAAGATATTAGGCTGATTGAAAAAGGCCTCCTTGCTGTCTTAGTTTTAACTCCGAAGTTGCTTTGATAGAGAAGAGGAATTGAGAGATAAAAGGTTCAATAATTTCCTTGTTCTAAGGGTATTCGGAAGAGGTGTGTTAGTTTAATAATGCAAAGGCAAGTGGGGAGACAAGCTTTCCCGTGATTGCAATTTAGTGGGCTGTTAGGTGTGTTTGATTGTGGAAATAATGGAAGTTCAGATAAGAAATGAGCTGTAACATTGTCCATTTCTGGCCGTCCTACGTACTAGAGCAATTAGTGGGTTCAAATGCATTAAAAAAAATGCCTAAAAGACAAGAAAAAGGTCAAAAGTTACTTCTGCACTTCAAAACCGACTGGACTACCACTTCCAAGTCCGGTTGAGGAGAACTTAGCAGTCCCTCAATTTCTTCTTTGGGCGGATTTCACCCGGTCTTGTACATCGGTCCAAAGTCATCCGTTGTGGACATCCGTTCTAAGGAAAGCTGAGTTAACCTTCCTTGAAGCCAACCGGTGTTCATTAATGATAATCCGATCCGAACTAAATTCATCCAGTCTTACCTGAGCCGAAGTCAGCTGTCCCATAGCTCATTCAGTAAAACATTGATCCAGTCTGCTTCACATAAGCTGTCCTCCCTACATCGGTCATCCGATATGATGTGTCATTAGTTGGCATCCGATCTTCTTCTTTGAAGTCTTGACGTCGTCCTAACTTTGGTGATCAGAACGGATCAGAAGTGGTCTGAGTGGAGTTAAAAGGTGTTCGTTGTTGGAGATTTTGAAGAGGGCGGCATTGAGTATATGGGGCGGTGTAGGGTGTGAGGGCGGTGTTGATTATGAAGGGCGGTGTTGATACATCTTAGTGTATAAGTAATTCCTAAGAAATGCCCATGCTCAAAAAGACGTTCACGTTACTCCGCCAAGGCATTTGACCTCGTCAATGCCTATTACTCCGTCATGGCATGAGACTCCGCCTATACTTATTACTCTGTTAAAACGTGTGACCCCGTTTAAGCTCATTACTCCGCCAAGGTACGTGACTCCGCCTAAGCTTTACTCCGTCAAGGTACGTGACTCCGCCTAAGTTTTACTCCGCCAAGGTACGTGACTCCGCCTAAGTTTTACTCCGCCAATAAGGAACAGTTCAAATACCATCCAACTATTCAGTAAGCAACTAACAACTTCCAATAGCCAACAGTTCGGAAAACTACACCGTCCAGCAACCAACAAGACGTCACTCAGTCTTGTGGTCAATTAATAAGCTTTCCACTTGGCTTTGTAGGAAAGCCGTACCCTTTCCACTCATTATTATCTTCTTTTCTTGGACGGACTCAATCCGGTCTGCATCATACTGGGTCCTTTCTTTCTTTCATCAGCATTCCAATGTGAGATAGAGGACATCGGGTGGTTTCTGACATCGGATTGCTCAAACGAGCAAGGGTCCTTCTCGCTCAAGCGGAATCCCACTTGCTTGAGCGACTCAACCAGTTCTCGCTCGAAATTCCTCTGAAACCGACTCAAGTACTTTGATTTCTCACTCGTTTTCTGTCACTCGGCTAAGATTGATTCTAAACCGACCCAAGACATATATGTTGTCAATAGGAATTTCTTCGTTCAGGATTGCAACTTCTGATCCTAATTGACTCAGAAACGAGTCTTTGGAATATGCTTGACTCAGGAATGAGTCTCCCTGGGATGTTTGACTCGGAAACGAGTCACTTAGGAATAATTGACTCTGGAGTGAATCCTTTGAAGAACTTGACTCGGAATTCGAGTCTTATCTATGAGAATCTATGAAATTTCTAAATTTCATCCAAAAATAATTTTTTTTTGAAGTATAATAGACCATTTATAAAGCGTTCTATTCATTGTTTAACACATATAGACCTTCCATGCTTTATAAATTACAAAATAGAGCTATTATTAAAAGCAGGATGTTACAATTCTCCCACCCTAATAAAAATTTCGTCCTCGAAATTTCAAAGCTGAAATCTTTCCGTATCATCATCCGGAATACAATCCTATTACAATATACATATTTATGCCATTAATATACCATCGTAAATATCCTCCTCCAATACTCTTTATCAAATCCTAGCTCGTCTAACTTCAATTTACATGCTCGTGTTAGGCTTCGGGAATTCCCTTCCCAAGTCCAAGATTCCTTAAATCTTACAAGAGCTAATCACACCTGTCAATAATAATACTATGGTCCTTAGTTTTTAAGATCATCACATGAATCATTCAACTATTACTATTTCAACTACTTCAAAGTGACTCTAGTATTTATTATCTTAATTCACTATCAATTGCTTGCAACCATTATTAACATCATCATAAACATCAACAATCTAAATTTAAGTCCTCTAATCACTCACATACTCATATACACTCTTCTCCTAATCCCCAATAATCAATACCAATGTTTTAATAATTCGATTCCTCATATATATCATCATCCTAGAGTATTAAAAGTCATCAGAATCATTAACTTAACCAAAATCCTCAACTTATTATACTCTTCATCAAAACTTAATAATCATTTCTAATAACTACTAATCTCCGTTATTAATAACACCTACACACACATTATCATGGGCTTCCACAAAATCACTCTTCATAACATTATCATTCATTTTTCCCAAATCCTAGAGTTAGGGTTTCACTAAAATTAAACAGTCACCCTTAACAGCCATTATCTTCCATCTCAAATATTAAAATCTTCGTATACCATTTCACACTTATCCAAAGATTCTTAAGACATATTCTTCCTTTGGGTTTCACATGAAAAATGATTTCTATTCTTAAACTCATTCATAAAGTATTCTTCTATCACCATAGAAACCAAAACCTAAAACCAAAAACAACAAAAGAGTATAAGAATTTCACCTTAAGCTCCAAGCTATCTCTAGCCTTAGTATGTCCAAGAAAATGAAGAGAGAATAAGGAGTTTCCAACATTTGGACTATCTTGGTCTCGTTATGACAGTCTATTAAAACTTGATTCACCGATAACCAATTCATTCCTAGAATTACTTCCATATTCTTTAAGGATAAACAGGATTGACAAGAAAGTTCCTACCTTCTGTGAGTTCAGAATAATCGTTACACATCTTAGTAATCCTAAGTTATGTACCGTTGGGAATGGAAATAATCAAGTCATATATTATAGGCTTTACGGGTAATTGAAAACGTCTATCTTACTTCTGTGTAGCACCCGAATCAGACAACACAGATAAAATAGTATCATTGATCTCACACTTACTTTGCATGAGGTCGCCTGCTTGGTCTGCCTCTGAGCTGCTAATGTCAAAGACTCTTCCTGTATGTGATTTTTCGTCTGTTGACTCCCTATACTGTCTTATAGGTTGAACAGTGCGAGTGTTTCCTCTACAGACTTCTTGATAACCCGAATCTCTTTGTTTCTTCATAGTGTTATTGTTGTTATTGATTCGCTGTTTCAGTGGACAATTTGGGCTGATATGACCCTTCTGATTGCATTGATAGCAAGTGATATTTTCTAAGCATCTATTGCAATCACGTACATGGTGATTACCTTTGCACTTAAAACACTTTATATCCATATGATTGTTGTATCTCTCAGAAGATGATGATGATCCTCCCTTGAAGCGATTTGGATAAAACGATCCTCTCCTTTTGTAGGCAATTGACTGAGGTTTCAGTTGTCTATTAATCTTTTCTCGTGCCAATCTGTCTTGGTGATTTTCATCGAAAATTCTTAGTTGATTCTGCCTTTCTATAGCTTCAGCCAAACGGTTGATAGCAGCTGCCATAGTGTCGTTATCGTTCCTTGCCATCCTATATTCATGGTTTGAATTATGCTAATCCTATGGGAAAATATATCGTACGTATATATATATATATATAATATTATAACGTAACTACAAGTATTCTACAATTTATCAAATAAGCAATAAGTCATATAACACACGTTTATCATATTATCAAGCTAGTAACCAAACAATTCACTTTGCATTTTATCAATCAGGCACAAGTCATATAGCACATACGTAACATATTATCAAACAAATAATTAAACAATTCATCAAGAATCAATACATGTCATAGTAATTGGTCCTGAATTTTTGAAAACGCTCTGATACCAACATTGTGACGCCCCGAAACGTTAATTAAAATTTTCGAATAAATTTTTCGCTTTTTCGAAAGATCATTTTAAAATTCATCAATTTATTTCAGAGTTTATGTAACAGTTGATAACAGCGGAAAAATTATCATACATGCTAGACGTGAATAATTAAATTCAAGAAAATACTTAAGTAGCGGAAACGATTTAGAAAATAATGGTACATGACATATTATACTTATTACAACCCATAAAATCAAAGTTCAGGTAATAATCCAAATAGACATTCATCATGGCATCACTCTGCATTCTGCGTGTCATTCGCTGTAAAAATTAATGTAATAGTGAGACAGAATATAGAATAAATATAAAATAGATATAATTGCACAAACACAATCAACAACTCATAATGATATGATGAATATGCCAAACAAGTCCATTTAATAATTCTTCAATTAGTTAAATGATGTCATGCTGGATCCATTTGGTTTTGATGGGAATACTGTAGTAAAAGTCTCATAGAGACACAATTAGGGCTTTAGCATATACCATGAATCCCTATACTTCATGGCGCTTACACAATTAGGGCTTTAGCATATACCATGAATCCCTATACTTCATGGCGCTTACACAATTAGGGCTTTAGCATATACCATGAATCCCTATACTTTATGGCGCTTACACAATTAGGGCTTTAGCATATACCATGAATCCCTATACTTCATGGCGCTTAAGTACCGAAGTACACAATTATCATAAGTAGGACTTTGCATAGACCATGAATCCCTACACTCCATGGCACACAACAAAATAGGGCTTAACTCATCATAGAATAACCCCCCACCAGGGTAGGCAATCACGGAACCCCTAAATTCCATGATACGTCCAATGCTTATGATGCATGAATGCCTTTAATTCTCTTTATCATTTAACATACCATGATATCCACATTTCCAAAACCTCTTGGATAATACAAGTCCTCAAGGGACACAATACACATAATAATTCACAAAATCATGGATTTACTGTTTCAACCACATATGTCAATAACCATAAGGCATTCATGTACATATAAATTAATTTCGTTATTCATAATTATTCACTACCACAATATACAAATTGTATGATACTCAACAGCATTCATAATAATTCATAATCACTCAAGAATTCAATAATAAATTATTATTCATAGAGAAAACATCATTTTTATCCATAATAACCATCATAAGTAAATTTCAGCATTTCCAAACAGCGACATGCATTAGTAAAACAGTCATAATATGAGCAAATCAACTCCTTTTTAGGTGATTCCACTTTCTGTAGTTCAATAACATAATTGTCTACAACTTTCATGAAGAACACAATTTCAAATTCCGAACAGAAATATTATTTATCTACGAAATACCACACTGCCTCAAGGTGAGTTTTCCAAAACGTACATATGTTAGTAATTTCAGTGTTTCTGGAGTTACAAAAATGATTTTTGCATGAAACCAGTTCTAAATTAATCTTAACACAAATATCTACAATTTTCATGAAGATCATAAATTCAAATTCTAAGCAGAAATACCATTTATCCATAAAATACAACACTGCCTCCAGGTGAGTTTTCAAAACGTACATATATTAGTATTTTCAACGTTTTTAGAGCTACACAAATGATTTTAACATGAAACCAGTTCTAAAATACTCGTAACATAATTATCTACAACTTTCATGAAGACACCAACAACTAACTCATACCACAAAATTCCCAGTATTGAAAACAAGATTCGGATTTCATAGTTAACAGATTTGCATCATGAACACACTTCTGTATTTTAAGCATAACTAGAGCTACAAGCATCTTTTAAACTTGAAACCACTTTCTATAAATCCCTAACATGTATATCTACAACTTTCGTGGAGACATCAAAGGCTGATTATGCATGTATAATTCCCAGAATATCAAAATATGCATAGAACATAGCTTAAACATTTCACTCGGTCATGCTGTAGTATTTTGGCTATAACTTTTGCTATACATATCCAAATCAGTTGAATCTGGTATCAAAATTCACATAACAAAAAGATCTACAACTTTCATGAAGAAGTCAGAGTCAAATTCATACGTTTTTAGCTTCAAAATTAAGCAACAAGATACGAAATTAAAACTAGAATTCTAGAACAGCATACAACTCTACCCATTTCACAAATATTCACAACCCTGTCCCCTCTTACTTGTCTGAAGATATTAGGCTGATTGAAAAAGGCCTCCTTGCTATCTTAGTTTCAACTCCGAAGTTGCTTTGATAGAGAAGAGGAATTGAGAGATAAAAGGTTCAATAATTTCCTTGTTCTAAGGGTATTCGGAAGAGGTGTGTTAGTTTAATAATGTAAAGGCAAGTGGGGAGACAAGCTTTCCCGTGATTGCAATTTAGTGGGCTGTTAGGTGTGTTTGATTGTGGAAATAATGGAAGTTCAAATAAGAAATGAGCTGTAACATTGTCCATTTCTGGCCGTCCTACGTACTAGAGCAATTAGTGGGTTCAAATGCATTAAAAAAAATGCCTAAAAGACAAGAAAAAGGTCAAAAGTTACTTCTGCACTTCAAAACCGACTGGACTAACACTTCCAAGTCCGGTTGAGGAGAACTTAGCAGTCCCTCAATTTCTTCTTTGGGCGGATTTCACCCGGTCTTGTACATCGGTCCAAAGTCATCCGATGTGGACATCCGTTCTAAGGAAAGCTGAGTTAACCTTCCTTGAAGCCAACCGGTGTTCATTAATGATAATCCGATCTGAACTAAATTCATCCAGTCTTACCTGAGCCGAAGTCAGCTGTCCCATAGCTCATTCAGTAAAACGTTGATCCAGTCTGCTTCACATAAGCTGTCCTCCCTACATCGGTTATCCGATGTGATGTGTCATTAGTTGGCATCCGATCTTCTTCTTTGAAGTCTTGACGTCGTCCTAACTTTGGTGATCAGAACGGATCAGAAGTGGTCTGAGTGGAGTTAAAAGGTGTTCGTTGTTGGAGATTTTGAAGAGGGCGGCATTGAGTATATGGGGCGGTGTAGGGTGTGAGGGCGGTGTTGATTATGAAGGGCGGTGTTGATACATCTTAGTGTATAAGTAATTCCTAAGAAATGCCCATGCTCAAAAAGACGTTCACGTTACTCCGCCAAGGCATTTGACCTCGTCAATGCCTATTACTCCGTCATGGCATGAGACTCCGCCTATGCTTATTACTCTGTTAAAACGTGTGACCCCGTTTAAGCTCATTACTCCGCCAAGGTACGTGACTCCGCCTAAGCTTTACTCCGTCAAGGTACGTGACTCCGCCTAAGTTTTACTCCGCCAAGGTACGTGACTCCGCCTAAGTTTTACTCCGCCAATAAGGAACAGTTCAAATACCATTCAACTATTCAGTAAGCAACTAACAACTTCCAATAGCCAACAGTTCGGAAAACTACACCGTCCAGCAACCAACAAGATGTCACTCAGTCTTGTGGTCAATTAATAAGCTTTCCACTTGGCTTTGTAGGAAAGCCGTACCCTTTCCACTCATTATTATCTTCTTTTCTTGGACGGACTCAATCCGGTCTGCATCATACTGGGTCCTTTCTTTCTTTCATCAGCATTCCAATCTGAGATAGAGGACATCGGGTGGTTTCTGACATCGGATTGCTCAAACGAGCAAGGGTCCTTCTCGCTCAAGCGGAATCCCACTTGCTTGAGCGACTCAACCAGTTCTCGCTCGAAATTCCTCTGAAACCGACTCAAGTACTTTGATTTCTCACTCGTTTTCTGTCACTCGGCTAAGATTGATTCTAAACCGACCCAAGACATATATGTTGTCAATAGGAATTTCTTCGTTCAGGATTGCAACTTCTGATCCTAATTGACTCAGAAACGAGTCTTTGGAATATGCTTGACTCAGGAATGAGTCTCCCTGGGATGTTTGACTCGGAAACGAGTCACTTAGGAATAATTGACTCTGGAGTGAATCCTTTGAAGAACTTGACTCGGAATTCGAGTCTTATCTATGAGAATCTATGAAATTTCTAAATTTCATCCAAAAATAATTTTTTTTTTGAAGTATAATAGACCATTTATAAAGTGTTCTATTCATTGTTTAACACATATAGACCTTCCATGCTTTATAAATTACAAAATAGAGCTATTATTAAAAGCAGGATGTTACAGGAGGAGGAGCTTGAATTTCTTCAATTTAAGGTGTTCGAAGCTTATTCGATTATGGGTATCTCTCAGAGCCGTTGGGGCTTCTCTTCTCCTTTATTTTCGGTAAGAAATTCGATACTTATTGGTTGGTTTAAGCTTTGTTTAATTAATTTGGGTATTAATCAGATTAATTTTTAATTTAGAAAAATATTCTGGGGTCGTTCAGAGGCGTTCAAGTGTCGGATAGCTTGGGGTTATTGTTGGAGCTGAGTT
Organism: Clitoria ternatea; assembly: GCA_037962975.1. Classification (NCBI taxonomy): domain Eukaryota; kingdom Viridiplantae; phylum Streptophyta; class Magnoliopsida; order Fabales; family Fabaceae; genus Clitoria; species Clitoria ternatea. The sequence continues at coordinate 11,000,118 of CM075675.1, forward strand.
TCGGAGATCGACGACTTGATTCAGTAAGTCGTTAGTTAATAAAATAATTATTGGTGGCTTGTTTTGGCTCTGTTATATAGGATTTGAGTATTAATTAAATTAATAATAATTTAGGAAATATTTGAGAGCATATTCAGAGCCTTGGTGTTGATTAGAAGCAAGAATCGGAGGCTAACTACATTGTCGGTAAGTTAATACTTATCAAAATAATTGGGAATAAGCACGTTAACTCGAGCTATGAATTTTAGTAGCGATTATGGTATTAAAATATATTATTATTAATTTTAGGAATTATTGGAGCTTGTGAATAGCGATTGATTAACATTTGGATAGCTCGGGAAGTTTCTGGAATCGTTTATTCCAGGTAGGGGGAGCATTTATATATTAAATGTATGGTTTATGGATAGGTTGGGGTATATTGGTATATGTTTGGTTGATTGATTGATGAATTGATATGAATTAATTATGATTTTTATGTTTTGATGTTGTATAATGATATACCCTCGTATGTTAAGCTGTGAGCGTTTGATTTAATATTAATAAATGTGATGTGTTTTACCCATCCTTGTGAATTAAAGAAATGTTGGATATATTTTAAATTGCATGAGATGCAAATGATTGAATGATATGTGAAAAGCATGTGATGCTTGTGTTGACAGAGTGTTTGATATGATCAAATGTATGAGATGCTATATATATAAAAGACCTTGGGTGGGACTCAAGGCAAACCTTTTGAGTGAGACTCAGGGTTAGCCTATAACACTGCCGTTGTCGCTGAGAGTGATTGTGTTACATGAGAGGGCAAACAGTTTGGTACCTAAAAAACGGCCGAATCAGCTGAGAGCTGAATATGATCGATCAAGGCCGAGATTCTGTTATATGTATATATATATATATATATACATATTTAATGATGTGAAGCATGATATTAAATTGGATCCATATATATCTATTGATGGTACGAGATACCTGATGTTTCATATTGCTGAGGAATTATATTAATTGTTAATGAAATGATTTATATTGAATGGCAGCAAATGTGATATAAAATATGATATTATATGAAATGCATATTATGAATTGAATTAAGTAAGAAATAGAGTTGGATAGGATGAGATCCAATCCAATAGCTGTCATTTAATATATTATGTGCTCACCGCTATTTGTGGATACAATTACAGTGGACTTAGGACGTGACGGAGATTGGTGAGAGGTCACCAAGATCGATCGTGGAGCACTGTATATATATATATATATATATATATATATTGTATATAATGTATATAGTAGTTTTGTAGTAACCTTGGCCGGCTCCTGTGCATACCTGTTTTGATGTGTGTACATATATGTGTATATATAAATGCTTAGTTGAATAGGTAACTGACGACTTCAGCTGGAAGCCTAGATCTATTTTGAGTATATGCTTGTTGTTGTGGTGGATGATGATGTTAGAGTGTGGAGACCCTGGATGGTCCCACTAATATATATATGATATTTGATATATCTAGGAAACTGTTGCATTGCATAAATGGACAGGTTATGTGATGAGTTGATTAATGTGTATGATGATAAATTACACATTAGAAAGTTGACGTAGTGATGATAGTATTATTGTACAGTCCTAAAACCCTGCTTTAAAATTGAAAGTAATTTGTGAAAAATTTATTTGGGTTTTAGAAACCTAGTTTTAAATATTAAGATGTTTTAAAACCAAGTGGCTTTATGCCACATAACACATATAATAATTCTCCAATTTCACATCATAACACATCACAAAGTAATTTAATTCACCAATTAAATCACCATAACCAAGTTCTTAATGCATCACATACCACATCGCATCATCATGCTCCAGGTTTTAATTTACTAACTTAAATCTTTGCACACTTAAACATAAGATTTCAATATTGCATACTAAGTTGAATATACCAACATAATTTAAATTCAACACCTAACATATCATTTTAAATTGTCAAACTCATTAAGTTTTGTCATAACCACAAATTACATATTCTTCATTTTCCTTTCTTGGCATCCGCTCTTCACTTGACGCTTCCCTCCGGCGCATCCGCATCCTCCCCGTTGTTGGTTACTAAAAGAAAGGCAATCACAACAAGGGTGAGTGTTTGTAAATATCATAATTAATATAGAACAGTAAATATAAACCAATAATTATCAATTCCTTGCTTTGCCATCGGCATATCCAGTTCACCAAGCTCTCACTAATCTCATACATACTAATATAAATACATTTCACATACTACTCAACTTATTCCTAATTCAAGAGTCAACCATCACATAATAGAGCAATATCATCATTCAGGTCCATATTTCACACAATTTAATAAACACCAATGTAAACATCACCATTGTCAAATCATGTAAAATTAACACACTCTCAAACACTTATTATGACGCCTAGTATTCGGATACTAAAAGGATTAGTCATCAGCTGAGAGTCCACCTGACATTCTGTGAACCCACCTGGTCCACCGAGCCCACCTAGCTCCCCACCTTTACCACTGAGTCCTGCTTGACCACTATGTAGCTCAAATGGGCCACCAACAACCACAAGAGCCAAAAACAAGGTGTAAAATATGTCGAGTGGTTGTCCCCACCACACAACATGCATAAATAGCAGATAATCATCAAAAATCATCATCAAATCATCCTAGACATAAAAGCCATCACCTTGGGATATAAAAATACGCCACACCTGTCATAACTTTCCATGTTATACTTTTCATTTTAGATCATTTCATCAAATCATCAAATCATCAATAATCATCAAAACACCAATCATAGTATTCACTGTCATCAAGGTATGATAACCATAATCATAACCCAACAAATAACTTAATTCATCATTTTCAACTTGTCCTAGTATATCCACATTATAATCATCATCAGTTAATCATTTTCATGTTTCTTTAATCAAGCTCACTTTCTATGTGTACTATATATATATATATATATATATATATATACACACACACACATATATATTCCTCATTTACTAATTATCTTACACATAGTATCATTTCACATTGAACACCCGTTATAATTCCACAACCACATTTCTTTTGTGAATCATAAATCCAAGATTTAAATCGCCATACATTTTAACTCACTAACACCAAGATAATAGTTCACACATAATTCATACAATTTAATCAATCATACCCCATTAACTGAGTAGTTAGCTTCATATAGTTCTAAAAATCATCAATCCTTTTTATTTATCAATTTACACTATATATATCGCCTAACCACACTTTGAATTCCTCATATTCCATAATCGCACTATCTTCCTTTCGAACCTACTTAGGCATTAAGTGATTCTAATTAATTATGGCCCGAACACCCCTTTACCTGAATTCCAAGCTTTGGTTACTTGTTTTCGATGTCGATCACACCCAACAACTTGAATATTTGTCGCTCCTCTTCCGGTTATGAGTTCCACTTTAACGATGTTCAGACGCTCGCTTCGACACCTACAAGCACCGAAACATAAAATTCATTAACGATTGGCCACACCCATCGTTCCAAGATTCTCAATTAAGCTTTGGATTGCTAGTAAAGCGTAAAACAACACCTCCTCTACACAACATTAATCACGGCCAAAAAAGGAAAGAAAAGGGAATGCGTGAATTGAAAATCCCATTAGCCGTTAACAATACTCTTCACTTCTTGAACCTCAATCAAGCTCCGCAATGCCATAGAAATGAAATATTGGAAGCCCCCATGCATGAATGAAATTTGGCCCAAAGAGAGTAAGAAGAGGAAACCATAAATTGAAAACCCATTACCCCAAAAATCACGTTTAAGCTTCATATTGCTATAATCTTGCAAGAACCTAACTTTTTCCTATGGAAACCCCAAGCATGGTAAGAAAAAGAGAACGGGATGGAGAGAGGAAACTCAAAATTAAGGGTGTCGGATTGCTCACCTCGAAGCCACGATCCCGAAAACGCGGTTAGTTTCTAGTTTTGATGCCAAATTGCCCTCTGATTTGGAACTTGAAGTTACGCCAATGGAGGAAAGAAAAAACACATTCACTCTCTATTTCTAGTCGTATGTAGCCCATGAGAAAGAAAAGAAACTTAAAGTTTTATATTTTATTATCACTAAGGGCAGCTTGGTAATTTCCTATTTTCTTTTCTATTTTTCCTTTATAATATTAGTTAAATTTTTACCTTTACCCCTCTGGGTAATTCCAAAATTTATCATTACCTCATGATTTTAATTTCTAAATTTAGTAATCAACCAATCGTATTAGTTTATTTTATTCAATAAGTTTAATTATTTAAAAATTCAATTTATAATAATTAATAATGATTTTTGAAAAATATAAATCAATTTTAAAATAATTTATTTATAATTTTTTGCCAATTCTTAATTTTTAAATTAATTATCCGAGATGTTACATGTGTCAATTAATTAAATTATGATAAGTGTTATGAACTATCACATCATTAACATTGTTAGCTCAAAATTAGTAAAAAGATCGACTTGAAACTTTTTTAAAAGATAAGGATCAATTTGAATAGAAGATCAACTTATATATATTTAGCCTAATAAAAACAACGAAGTAGAACCAAAACTAACACAATAATAATCAAATTAGAACAACAACCTCAATGTTTTGGAATTAGGATGCGTCATCTATCATTGAAACGATGAAGATACCAACTCAAATGAATCATTAAACCAGTAGTAATAAAAAACCAACTTCAACCAATTACTGATAATTTAATATTCAACCAGATAATAATGACAACTCTAATCAAGCTAATTAATTTTTTAGTAAGTCACGCAGACACAGCCTTGTAAAGTTAAAATGCAAACATACTTGCGGTACGTTCTATTAGAAATCTTATGTTCGTTGTATGGCAGTAATAGTTCCACGGGGCATCATTGACCCAACTCTTTCAAATAGGATGGAAAGCTTTTTTTATTTGATTTTCATCAGTTTATTTGATAGTAAAAGGTTTAAAAACTATGCTCTAGTATTGGCCAAAGTATCTAGAAGAGTAAGAAGTTTGAACATGCGAGATGATAAGTAATTGGTCAAATACTTGGACTGTGGGGGTATTAGAGAAAGAAAGTGTTCAAATTGAAAATTATGATTAGAATGGTGTATTAAATCATAACCACATGAATGTTCAATATGAGGGGAGAATGTGTCTGCAGCGTACGCACCACAATGATTTGGTCTCAAAATCAATGCATGGTGAACTGACTTCTTTACTTTTAGATTTATCATTATTTATTATTTATTTTAAAAAATGTAAATTTGCAACCTCCAACCATTAGAGAAGAAATAGTCTTTACATATGCCATATTGGTTTTCTGTAGCAAGTCCTTGATATATTTTAACTGCATGGGTAGTAGGGAGCCATTAGGAAGATTCTTGACCTCCTCAATATCCAAGAAATAATGTAATGAACCAAGCTGTTCAGTGCTAAAATTGGTCAACTATAGTTGTTGCACCAATTGATTAGAACTCCCAGTGATGATTATGTTATGGACGCAAACTAGCAAGTAGACAACACCACTAATAGACCTGAAAACAATTAGAGAAGTGTCATATTGCTAGTCACTGCCCTTGAAGCCAAACGAGAAAAGGGTATATCTAAGACGCTAAAAACCAAGTGCCAGGAGCATGTTTGAGCCTATTCGTTAAAAGATCCCCCTGTGGTTGTGTCAAGTTCATCTCTTTCTACTTTCTATAGAAAATTATTTTAAAAAAACATTATTAAAATCTAGTTATTTTAGAGACTAGCCTTTTGATAAAGCTAGAGCTAGGATGATCTGAATGCTAACCAATTTGACAACCAAAGAGAAAATTTCATGAAAATTAGAACTATATTGTTGGTGAACCCCTTAACAAGAAGACGTTTTTTTTATTTGTTAATGGACCATCAACATTCTCCTTAATTTTAAAACTCACTTACAACTAATAGCAACATGACGAGTGGATAAGGAAACTAGTGTCTAAGCGCTATTGTGCCTTAAGGCTTCAAATTCATCACGCATAGTAGCATGCCAAGGAGGAGCCAAGTCGTGTTTCACATTATTGGATTCCATTTGTATGAGTAAAACAGATGGAACAAATCACGCTTGGCAATCTTAGTTTTTGGAACTAGTAATCACAGGATGACTGGATAAGAGGGACCAAAATTATATACCTTAATATGAGGGAATAGATGCTGAAGTAGTAACAGACTAAGAGCTAGGCACAAAGTTAGGACAAATAGAAATAGAGATAGTATGAGGATAAGGAAAGGAATGGAAAGATTATGATGAACAGGGAGACACATTGAGATGACTAGGAGAACTAACTACAATAACCTATGTAGGTCCTTTGGATATTCTAGAAGCAAAATGACACTAGTGGAAAAAATGGATATAACAACGGGGATATATTCACGGGTAGAAGAGGATCAGTGATAAAAACATGCGCGGTGGCATTTTTGAAATTATAAGGTGAACGTTTTAAACAGAGAAAACTATATATCCACGGTTAACATCATAACCGTGAACGTAACCATCAATATATATTCACGGTTGAGGAGTCAACCGTGGATATATAGTACCTGAAATATATATGGACGGTTTTAGTCACAACCGTGAATATATATTGATGGGTACGTTCACAGTTATGATGTTAACCGTGGATATATATAGATGTCAATATTCACGGTTGTATTTCCAACCGTGGATATATAGTTCAGGTTTTAGGGTTTAATCACTGGGTACTCTATGTCCACGGTTGTTTCTATAACTGTGAATATAGATTTAATATTTATCCACGGTTGGTATCGTAACCGTGGATATATAGTTAACATTTATCCACGGTTGTTTGTTAAACCGTGAATATATGTGTAATATATTCACGGTTTCAAGGGGAACCGTGAATATACATCCTTTCTGAAACTTCAAAAGCCGCGCCTTTCACTCTTTTTTCACTTTCTCTTCTTCTTCGCGCTGGTCGTCGTCTTCATCCTTTCTGAAACTTCCCTGGTTGTTCTTTGCTGTTCGTGTTCACTTGCTTGTTCCCTCTTTCGTTCGTGTCATCTTCGCACCATTTTCAAGTAAGTGCTTCGTTGCCCTTCGTTCATCATTGCCTCTGCTGGTTGTATGTATAATGTACCCGTTCTATTTTCTTCTGGCTGTATGTGTATAGTTACTTAGTTGTTAGGCAGGAACCTTTCAATAGTTTTTCCAAGTTCTTGAAGTCATTGTTGGTTCACATGAAATCTGATTCCATATGGTAGGATAAGTTTGGCATCAGTTTGTTACTAATGATTTAGGGAGCATTAGGGGAGATGTTGCTTGGGTTTTTCTGTTTAAGTAAGTTCATTTTCTTTCTCTGCTTGGTTTTAAGTTATACTATGTATTCCAGCTATCAGATCAGGTAGTGCAGGTTACTACTGTTGTACATTGATGGATATGTTAAGCCTTAGATATTCTGAAACACGTGATCCCCAACCAGAGCCCCTATATAATATGCTTGGATATGTTAAGCCTTAGGATTTTTCTGAGTGGGAAAGGATTCTACAGTTTAATCAGGTCTATTATAATTTTAAATTACTTAAGAGACAAGGATAAAAACAACCACAACAAAGAATAGAAGGAAAAAGAAAATCTCTTAAAACAATATGACCCCAGATTTATAAAGGCACCAATTTTCTGCCAACTAAATAATATGACCCCAGATTTATAAAGGCACCAATTTTCTGCCAACCACATCCTCTAACAGTTCCTGAATTATAGTTCACAAAGTGAAAAACAAAATATCATTTGCATTTTACACTAACTAAACTAATTAACATACGATACGTCAAAACATTTTCTTACGACATATTATTAAGAGTTCGAATCATGTCATGTATGTGTATAGAAAATCTTTATGTTATTACAAACATTATATTTTAGCATGAAAGTTGTTGTGCATATGAGTGAACCGTAGTTCCCCGTTTGAGATTCGACACAAATGGTCATTAAATCAATTAATGTCATCGTTTGTGTTGAATCTTGAATTGTCCGTTTGGACAGTTTGGGATGAACAATTATTTTTTATACGTCATTGTTAGTATGTACAAGTTAGGAGTTATTTTAAAATTTGATAAAATTTCGGTAACTTGTATTTTGTGTTGTTCTCTGGGTGCATATTTGGTTGTGGTTGAATTTGATTTGACCACTCTCATTTTGTGTACTTAGAGACCAATGCGAAATGCTGCCGAAATTTCATCAAATTTTAAAATAAGTCCTAACCTGTATATATGAATGACGTATAAAAATAATTGTCATGCTGAATGGGTATAGGACCACCACCTTTGTATAAAAAGTGAGGTTGATCATAGCACCTTGTAAACAGTTGGTATGGATCGGAGTTGGATTTCTGCGTCACGCCTAAGTCTGGAGTACGAGGGGGGAGTTGAATCATTTATAGAATTCGTAGCGAGGAATGCAGTGGGGGTGAATGGAAAGTATTTTTGCCCTTGTGTTAAATGCTTCAACCTGCGTCGGGTAGACTTGGAAGAGGTGCGAGAACATCTACTGTGTGACGGTTTTCTACGTAGTTATACGCGTTGGATATGGCATGGTGAAGATGTGGTGGTGCCAAGTAACAGCTCTCAGACTAAAAATCGAAGCCCGATGCATGACAACAATGTCGACATGGATGACCGACTCGAGGATATGATCCGTGATGTAGGGGTAGAAGGTTTTAAGAAAGCTCATGTATATACAACTCTGTGTCAGGACTCTGAGCAGCCGTTGTATCCAAACTGCGTCAATTTCACGAGGTTATCAGCTGTTTTGCGGTTGTTTAATTTGAAGGCCATAAACGGGTGGACGGATAAAAGTTTCACTGACTTACTGAAGTTGTTGAAAGAAATGCTCCCAGCTGGAAACACCTTGCCGAAAAGTAACTATGAGGCCAAAAAGGTGTTGTGTCCTATGGGTTTGGAGTATGAGAAAATACATGCATGCCTAAATGATTGTGTATTATTCCGGGGTGAATTAGAAATGCTGCATCGATGTCCTAGATGTGGGGTGTCACGGTATAAGAAGAAAGAGGCGGATTCTAATGAGGTATGCACTAAAGGGTCTCCTGCAAAGGTGTTGTGGTATCTACCTATAGTTCCAAGACTAAAGCGTCTGTTTGCCAATGCAGATGATGCAAAACTTATGAGATGGCATGCTGATGAGAGGGTTGTTGATGGACTACTTAGGCATCCGGCCGATGGGTCGCAATGGAAGAAAATGGATAGGATTTTTCCAGAGTTTGCCAATGAACCAAGAAATGTTAGGCTTGCACTAGCCACAGACGGCATGAACCCGTTTGGTAACCTGAGTACAACCCATAGTTCGTGGCCTGTTTTGTTGTTTGTTTACAACTTGCCGCCATGGTTGTGCATGAAGCGAAAATATGTGATGTTATCAATGATGATTTCTGGTCCACGACAACCAGGGAACGACATTGATGTATATTTAACTCCATTGGTTGAAGACCTCAAAAGGTTGTGGGAAGACGGGGTTGAAGTGTTTGATGGGTTTACCGGGCGATCATTCAAATTGCGTGCCATGTTATTTTGCACAATCAATGACTTTCCAGCGTATGGTAACTTATCTGGGTACAGTGTGAAGGGTCATAAAGCTTGTCCAGTATGTGAGGAGGGGACTAGTTCTGTGCGGTTGCATCATGGCAGGAAAAATGTTTATCTTCGACATCGAAGGTTTCTTAAAGCGAATCATCCGTTTCGAAGGTTGAAGAAGTCGTTTAACGGTGCCCAAGATTTTGAAATGGCTCCTCCACCACTATCTGGTCGCCAGACATATGAAAAGGTGAAGGACGTCAACGTGCAATTTGGTAAGTGTGAAAAACAGCACCCGACACAAAACAACTGGAAGAAAAGGTCAGTGTTTTTTGACCTGCCATATTGGAGGGAGCTTGATGTAAGACACTGCATTGATGTAATGCATGTGGAGAAGAATGTCTGCGACAGTTTAGTTGGTACACTCTTAAACATACCCGGGAAGACTAAGGATGGCCTAAACTCGCGTATGGACTTAGAGTTGATGGGTATACGTCAAGATTTGCATCCACAATCAAAGGGCAAAAGAACATATTTGCCTCCAGCATGTCATACGTTATCAAGAAAAGAAAAGCAAAGTCTGTGTGAATCGTTACGAAGTGTGAAAGTTCCGTCTGGTTATGGCTCCAACATCAAGTCTTGTGTTTCCATGAAAGATTTAAAGTTAATTGGGTTGAAGTCACACGATTGTCACATGTTGATGCAGCAGTTTCTGCCTATCGCCATTCGTGACATTCTTCCTAAAAATGTGAGAAATGTCATAACAAGGTTGTGTATGTTTTTCAATTCCATATGTTGCAAGGTAATCGTGCCCGGCGAATTGGATGTGTTGGAACAGGAAGCATCACTTATATTATGTCAGCTTGAAATGTATTTCCCGCCCTCTTTTTTTGACATAATGGTCCACTTAATCATCCATTTGGTGAGAGAGGTCCGTTGTTGTGGTCCAGTGTTCCTCCATTGGATGTATCCCGTTGAGCGATATATGAAGATATTGAAAGGGTATATGAAGAACCAACGTCGTCCCGAAGCTTCAATTGTGGAAAGATATATTGCAGAGGAAGCAATTGAGTTTTGCACTGAATACATGTCACATGCTGCAAGCATTGGTATTCCAACGACCCGTCATGAAGGGAGATTGGATGGGAAAGGAACGATTGGAAAAAAAGTGAAGAGCATGCCACGTGCTGATGTCCTTCAGGCACACTTGTATATTTTAAACAACACGGACGACGTGCAACCGTATCTAGCCACACACAAGGAGCTAGTCAAGAAAACCAACCCTAAAATGACTGAAAAGTGGTTGTTGAATGAACACAACAAGAGCTTCATGCAGTGGTTCCAAAAGACCGTCCTGAAAGATGCATCTGCATCCTCGACATTACATCGACTAGCACAGGGCCCGAACTTTGATGTCCTCACCTTTTGTGGGTATGACATAAACAACTATTCGTTTTATACAAGGACACAGGATGAAAAGAGTACAAATCAAAACAGTGGAGTGATGGTTGTGGCTCAGTCAATGCATTTCTCAACTGCAAAGGACAACAACCCTGTGATGGCGGAGTCATGCTACTTTGGTGTGATTGAAGATATATGGGAAGTTGATTACGGTCCCTTCACCGTTCCTGTGTTTAAATGCAAATGGGTTGACAATAAGAACGGTGTCACAACTGATGATTTAGGAGTTACGTTGGTGGACCTCAACAAGATCGGGCATAAGGAAGAACCATTCATAATGGCAACGCAGGTGAAGCAAGTTTTTTATGTGGCTGACCCAGCTGACAAACGGTGGTCAATTGTTATCCAAGGTAGACACATTGGAGACCCCAATCTTGATATTGTGGACATTCCATCAACTACAACACGTATTCCAACATCTATCGTGGAACATGACATAGATGATGTAGTTGCCAGTCGTCATGACCACCATGAGGGCTTGTGGGAAAATATTTCATCTTAATAGGGTATTAATCTTGTTGGTGATTCATTTCATTACATGTTATATTAGTTATTCGTTGTTTTAAATGTTATATTAAATATTTGACAGTTTTTTTCCTTGTTTGGACAGATACTCATGGCTGACCAGGATGGACGATCCAGGTCCGACTCACAGGCCAGTGGTTCCTCTGCTCGGAAGAGTAGAGGTGTTACCCGGATGCCAGACATCGCACGTAGGCGTCACCGGGGAGAGAGGCCAGTTGTTGACATGGATGTCAACACCGGCAGATTTAGTGGACCGCATGCCACGAAGCTTAGCAGTTATCTGGGGGTTGTCGTACGGTCGAAGGTGTCCATCATTATCCCCGACTGGGATAGTGTCGAGGAGGTGGTGAAGAACCAGCTATGGAGTGATGTTCTGGTAACTTATGTATTATTTAAGTTTTATTTTAGTGTATTATTTCATGTAACTCTTAATAAGGACTCCTTTATGGACTAACTCCTTTCATGTAGGATTCTTTTGAGATACCATCTTCCGACATAGCGAGGAGGAAGGTCCTCGGTATCATGGCTGAGCGATGGAGGTCGTTCAAATCCATACTCACCACGAGGTATATTGAACTTTAAATTCTTAATCAACGCTTCACCAAATTGTGCCAATCCTTAGTTTAAATGTACCTTTCATTGTAGGTATGTATTCGGGGACGACCAAGGAAAGTTCCCTGGAGAGAAGTATCCATTCATCGATCAGGAGACCTGGGATGCTTTTGTTACATCTAGACATTCTGCCGAGTTTCAGGTACATTGGTTTTTAGATGATTAAATAATATGTATAATTTATACGGCTAACTGTGAATATTTTTTTTCTTGTTGTAGGAGACCAGAAAGAAAGCCAAGGAGACTAGGAAGCTAAATGACTGCCCACACACACTGTCACGTGGCAGTTACCGTAGGTTGGAGGAGCGGCTGGCACAGGAGAGGCTGAGTCAGTGTCAGACTGACACTGGTATTGTGGATCCCCCTTCCCCACCTGCGCGCCACGACAAATGGAAGCGGGCTAGGATCAAGAAGAGTGGGGAATACACTTCCTCACAGGCTCAGGAGGTTGCCTCACGTATAGTAAGTATTCCCCTTTATATCAGTGTCTGTTTTTCAGTTTACGTGAAGGAAGTGAATACTAACTTGTTTGGTTTCAGGATTCCTTGGTTGAGCAATCAACCCAAGGGTCTTTCGTAGCCCATGGACGGGAGGATATATTGACTACCGCCATTGGCAGGCCAGAGCACCCAGGAAGAGTGCGTGCTGTTGGTCGAGGTGTAGGTCAGTGCTAACTAACTCTATGCATTCATTTTGTTATCTGTTAAACAATTATGGGCTAATCATTCACATTTTACAGGCCTCCGCGCCTATTACGGTGCTCCCGACCCTGCCCTATCCCTTGAGCAAATAGTGGAGCAAAAGGTGGCTGTTGTGAAGGCTGAGTACCAGGAGGAGATATCTAGGCTCCACCAGGAGATGGCCCGATTCAGGGAGGAGATGAAGGCCTCACTCAGCCACCACCAGGAGACTACTACACCAGCCAGCGACCCACAGGTTAGATTCTTTATTTATTTTCCTCAATTTTATTGTTTGTAATCACTTTCATTGTTGAATAACTTCTGCCTGATGTGTAAATATGTAGGTACGGAAGGTTAGCACTAAGGGGTCGTGCGCTGCGGCTGACCCTGACGATGACGGGGTCGAGCCACCAGACACCCGTCAATGTGACCTGTTCATTGACGGGTCGGAGGAGCCAGTTGCCACTGGTATGGTGCACAACTTAGGCCCTGTGGTTCACCATCAGACATTACCTGATGGTATATCCAGGGTCTCGGTTGTGCTCGTCCTCGAGGAGGATGCTGCTGTGCCAGTGGCAACTCAGGAGGTGAAGACCGTCGGTCAGGCGTTGGGCCACTTTCTAATGTGGCCCAACAGACTTCTGGTGATTGCCCCTGGACAGGTAAAAACCCTAAACACTAACTAGCTTTATTTCCTTGTCAATTATGGTACAAAATGTGATGGTTGTCAATTGTTCAACAGGAACAGCCATTGAAGAAGCCAGACCCGGCCAAGGATCCCGTCCGGATGCTATGGCGCATCGGGTATGAGGAAGATAACGACACTGTTCAGGTCCCATGGCAGCCACTAGTGTTCGGCCATCCCAGTGATTTTCCAGTTTACGTTACAAGTTCTGACATTTGTGACATTATTACGGGGACGTCGATGCTGAACGGCTCCATCTTGCAGTTGTGGGAGCTGTAAGTATATCCTTGTGTTGTCCAATTTTTTCATTATACAAGTTATTTGTCGCTAACCATGTCTTACCTTGTTTAGGTATCTGGCAAAACTCTCAGTGGACTTGGGTTTCCAAGGAACTTACGGTTTCTTAGAGCCCTCTGTCATACAGAGGCAAGGAAACACCTCGCAGAACACCCAGACATACATCCAGAATTGGATGTTTGAGTCTGAGAAGTCTATATACATGGGCCCCTATCATAAAGGGTAATACTCTATTCCATAATTATTGTTATGATATTTTGCATTTTGAAGTCTCAGTTATCACTCGTAACTGCAGGGCTCACTGGACGCTTCTGGTGATCTGTCCGAAGGACTATCTTGCTTTGTACTTTGATAGTTTGCACAAAACAGCTCCACAAGACCTGAGAGATATAGTAGACCGGTAAGTTCATCCCTAAACAATAACCACAAATTCAATTACATCATTTTTAGAACTATACAATTCTAACTTATCTTGTGTTTTGTTTGACGCAGGGCGGTGGTTGGATACAATGTACTGATTGGAAACAAGCACAAAGGAAGAACAGTTGTATGGGTGTACCCAAAAGTAAGTCAATCGTATTCATTCAAATCTTCAGTACATGTTTTTTAAGTTCCGAATTCACTTATTCCATACTATATGTCCATTGTAGTCTTACAGGCAGAAGGGTACCTTTGAGTGTGGCTATTTCGTCATGCACACTATGCTGACCATTGTCCAACATCATTTAGTAGATGGATGGACAGAGGTAATTCTCATCACCGTGTCAATTTCTCCAATTTCATCAATTTCATGTAATAAATAAAGCTTTTGTTCTAATTGTTTTGTGCATTGTTTGCAGCACTTTAATGACCGGTCATATTTCCCAAAGGAACTTGTGGATGATGTTAGAAGGCAATGGGCCTCACACTTCCATGAACTTAGGCAAAGCTAGATATAGGATATTTATTCTTTTATATATGTATGTAGTAGGATTTAGGGTTTACTTTTATTAGATTACATTCAACTTAATTGTATATACTTTTATTTTTTAGGTTGTTATGAATTGATATAGAAAATAAATTGTTATATATATATATACATACGATTCTTTCGGCATAGTGTTTCTGTGGCATACTGTATACTGTACTGGCTTGTCTGAATGCAGGGTTGGGCAACGATAAAACAGAGTGCATATTAAAAAAAAAAACCTCAGCATTTATTCACGGTTATGGCAACAACCGTGAATAAAGACAAGATTTTTCCACGGTTACTACCTTAACCGTGGATATAGATACATTTTTATCCACGGTTGTCCATCACAACCGTGAATATAAGTAGTTTGTAACTGAAACTAAACCATACTTATATTCACGGTTATGATGGGCAACCGTGGATATAGATACATTTTATCCACGGTTGTCCATCACAACCGTGAATATAAGTATGGTTTAGTTTCAGTTACAATCTACTTATATTCACGGTTTTGATGGACAACCGTGGATAAAATGTATCTATATCCACGGTTATTCTCGATAACCGTGAATATAAATAGTAAGTTATGTTCACAGTTGTTCTTAACCGTGGTTAGATGTGATTTATTACCACGGTTGTTAACCGTGGTTAAAGACCATCATCTACTACCACGGCTTCAACAACCACGGTTCTTTAACCGTGAATAAAGGCCTTTTTTAACCGTGATTATATCCTTTTTTTCCACTAGTGTGAGTAGGGGTTTTGGAGGTATCAAATAAGAAGAAAATAGGTTATGATAGGGAAATTGAGTCTCATTGAAAAGACGTCTTTCAAGATATAAAGTATGTCATTTAAAGTAAGACATTTATAGACTTTATGAGAAGTGGAGTGCCCCAAAAATAAACACTCTTGAGAAATTAGTGTATCCTAATCTATAATGTCAACTTAAACAGAGACACTAGACAAAGTAACTGATAGAGTAATTGGTGTAGATTGTTGAATAAAGGGTATAATTGTTTTGAGGAAGATGATAACTACAAATGAGAAAAACTATAAAGACCATAGAGGACGAGAAGGTGGTTCAGACTAGGAATTTTCATTAGGAGCAAACGTCTAGTTGAAATAATCGATGGTAACAAATCGAGGCATCGTGACCTAATTCTAAGCAAGTTTGGCATTTCATAGATGAATGACCAAACCTTCCCTATCCTCGAAAACCACAACCACCATGAAAGCCATAACCATGAGAAACTGAACTAGTATACAAAGTATATGGAACATATGCATCCAATTTCTAATTCATAGGATCACCTTGAGAACTTGCGTGAGCATGTGGTAGAGGATCATCTTGTTACATTTGAGAAATGATCGTTGAGTGAGATTAACAAATATATTATAGGAATATTTTTTGTGCATATAAAGTCACCCCTCATTCACGAAAAAAAGGGATTCAACGTCATTGACATACATAGGATCAAAGTTTCTACATCAAGGTAAAAATCAATTTGAAGTCCCTTGGAAAGCCTTAAAGGATAACACCATTTTTTCCCATAGCGATACAACATCACCAACTACAAAAATGAAATTGGTGTTATGTGTGGAAGATACTCTAAACCTGTAGACTATTTAAAGAAGTCATTTTAAGCTCTATGCATAATTTTCATGCCTTTACACGAGATTGGGGGTGGAAATGAGAATGATTTTTTCCTAAAGTGTATATTAAGGAACACATCCTACCATACAGATAGAATCAAACTTGAAATTGATCATGAAAGTCACAACAAAAGGAGGTGATCTTGATGCCTAAGTGAAAATGTGTAATTATTATTGTAACATCTTGATTTAATTATTGGCTACTTTTATTGGTTAAATAATTAAAATAGGAATGTTTAATTAATTAATGGCGGTTATGTTAATTTTTAGAATTTATTGGGGTCAGTTTTGGGTAACCTAAAGTTACCTGATTAGTTTTAGAAATTAACCAAATGCAAGAAAGGATGGAATTGCCCCCACTTTCTTAATTCTTATTTCACATTCTTTCTTTCCCTCTCTCTATCTCGTGTCTCATTCTCCTCACATGTGTCATCTTCTTCAATTTAGCTTCATCAATTTTAGCTTTTCTTCCTTCTCCGGGTTCTGGTCATCTCCTTTACGCTATTGATCTCATGTTGGAACCATAAGGTATGCATAGGTGCCTTCCAATTCCTTTTTTCTTCTCTTTTTTCTCTTGGCCATTCATGGGAACCAATTTCCTCTCATCTTTGGCAGGTCGTGGCTGTCGTTGGTGAACCCGTGGGAAGCTTCACATGGAAATCACGTCTTTGAGCTCATAAGGTAAGAATTAGGTTATGGTTCACCCCTTGTCACTTTCGGCCATAAGAAACAAACACCCATCGCTCCATTTGCACCATTCTAATCTTAATTCATGTTGGGTAGTGTTTGGAAACTAAAATTCGAAAGGAAACGAAATGGGGTTTTGTGCTGGAAGTGATTCAGAATGCCGTTGCAAAGCGGCATCGTATTTTGGTAAGTCAAAACTTATCAAAGTTATGGTGAATTGATAACTTTAGCTTTGATATATATATTGTTAAAGTCAAGAAGACTTTAAAGAAATCTTTGATTTGTTGATAACTAACATTATATATTCTAATTTAAATGAAGTCATATTTTGTTAATATTTGAAAGTTTGATTAAATGTTTTAGAATATAAAAGGCTTGGACTATAAAACAAAGGGGGAGCTCATGTAACCAAAAGTCTGGTTAAAGAGGGACACTCAATCTTAAACAAGCAGCAATGTAAAAACTTCCGCTCCTCTTAAAGAAGAATCTGAAAATCAAGGTTAAAGGTCACTCTACGTCAAGACTCTACAAATCAAGGAAAAAGAAGTATTAGTTAAAGAAACAAAGTCTAGGAACATGCTTTAAAGTAAAGTACATGACATCTAGACTTACACCAGACCCAGACTTGTTGAGTCATTCTTCATGTAACAATTTGTGCAAGAGTTCCTCTCCTCTAAGTGGAGCTCTTCAATGACCAGACTCTATCACTAGTTGAAAAAATGGATATAATCACGGTTAAAAATGGCCTTTATTCACGGTTAAAGAACCGTGGTTGTTACAGCCGTGGTAGTAGATGGGGGTCTTTAACCACGGTTAACAACCGTGGTAATAAATCAGATCTAACCACAGTTATCGAGCATAAACGTGAATATAACAGACAATGTATATTCACGGTTATAGTAAAACCCGTGAAAAAAGAACAACTATATTCACCGTTGTTTAGCATAACCGTGAATATAAGTAGAAAAAAAATTCACTTACAGACCATGTATATTCACGGATAAAGAACCTCTATATTCACGGTTGTTTAGCATAACCGTGAATATAAGTAATATAAAAAATTCACTTACAGAGTATGTATAATGACGGTTATAGTAGTAACCGTGGATAAATAGTGTCTATAATCACGGTTATAGTACTAACTGTGGATAAATAGTATCTATAATCACGGTTGTTACCATAACCATGAATAAACACTGAGGTTTTTTTTTCCATATGGTTTCTGTTTTATTGTTTCCCAAACCTGCATTCAGACAACCAGCACAATATACAGTATCCCAGCATATCCAGCAACAAACAATATATAAAAAGAATGGTATATATATAACAATTAATTTGATATGAATTCATAACAACCTAAAAAATGAAACTATATACAATTCAGATGAATGTAACCTAATAAAATGTAAACCCTAAATCCTACACTAGATACATATTTAAGAGAATAAAGATCCTATATCTAGCTAAGTTCTTTTCCTGATTTCAATGAAGTATGAGGCCCATGGCCTTCTAACATTATCTACAAGTGTCTTAGAGAAGTATGACCGGTCCTGGAAGTACTGCAAACAATGCACAAAACAATTAGAACAAAAGCTATATTTATTACATGAAATTGATGAAATTGTTAGAAAAGTAGTCCAAATGATGAGACTTACATCTGTCCATCCCTCTACTAAATGTTGTTGGACAATGGTCAGCATAGTGTGCATGATGAAATAGCCACACTCGAAGGTACCCTCCTGCCTGTAAGACTACAATAGACATAAAATATAGAATAAGTGAATTCGCAACTTAAAAAATATATATTGAAGATTTGAATGAATACGATAGACTTACCTTTGGGTGCACCCACACAACTTTTCTTCTACTGGACTTAACTCCAATCAGTCGATTGTATCCAACCACCGCCCTACATCAAATAAAACACACGATAAGTTAGAATCGTATAGGTCCAAAAATGATGTAATCGAATTTTTACTTATTGTTTAGGGATTAACTTACCCATCTACTACAGTTTTCAGGTCTTGTGGAACTGCCCGATGCGTAGTATCAAAGTACAGAGCAAGATAAGCCCGGGGACAGATCACCACAAGCGTCCAGTGAGCGCTGCAGTTACCAGTGATAAGTGAGACTTCAAAATGCAAAAATTAATGACAATAATTATGGAATAGAATATTACCCTTTATGATAGGGGCCCATGTATACAGTCTTCCCAGACTCAAACATCCAATTTTGGATGTATGCCTGGGTGTTCTGCGTGGTGTTTGCTTGCTTCTGTATGAGAGAGGGCTCTAAGAAACCATAAGTTCCTTGGAAACCCAAGTCCACACAAAGTTTTGTCAGAAACCTAAACAAGTTGAGACATGGTTAGCGACAAATAACTTGTATAATGAAAAAATTGGACAAAAAGAGATATACTTACAGCTCCCACAGCTGAATGATGGAGATGTTCAGCATCGACGTCCCCGAAATAATCTCACACATGTCAGAATGTGTAATGTAAAGTGGTACTGTACTTGGACGGCCGAACACCAGTGGCTCCCATGGGATCTGAACAGTCTCATCTCCTTGCTCATACCCGATGCGCCATAGCATCCGGATGGGATTGTCGGCCGGGTCTGGCCTCTTCAATGCCTGTTCCTGTTAAACAATTGAAAACCATCACAGTTTGTACCATAATTGACAATATAACAAAATTAGTTAGTGTAGGGTTTTTACCTGTCCAGGGGCAACCTGCAGAAGTCTGTTGGGCCACATCAGAAAGTGGCCCACCGCCTGACCGACGGTCTTCACCTCTGGAGTTGCCACTGGCACAGCAGCATCCTCCTCGAGGACGAGCACAACAGAGACCCTGGACATACCATCAGGTAAGGACTGATGGTGAACCACAGGGCCTAAGTTGTAGACCATGCCAGTGGCAACTGGCTCCTCTGACCCGTCAATGAACAGGTCACATTGACGGGTGTCTAGTAGCTCGACCCCATCATCGTCAGGGTCAGCCGCAGCGCACGACCCCTTAGTGATAATCCTCCGTACCTACATATTTACACATCAAGC
The DNA here is from genome assembly GCA_037962975.1 of Clitoria ternatea. Classification (NCBI taxonomy): domain Eukaryota; kingdom Viridiplantae; phylum Streptophyta; class Magnoliopsida; order Fabales; family Fabaceae; genus Clitoria; species Clitoria ternatea. The sequence continues at coordinate 11,020,332 of CM075675.1, forward strand.
AGAAGTTATTCAACAATGAAATAAAGTGATTACAAACAATAAAACCGAGGAAATTAAATAAAGAATCTAACCTGTGGGTCGCTAGCTGGTGCAGTAGTCTCCTGGTGGTGGCTGAGTGAGGCCTTCATCTCCTCCCTGAATCAGGCCATCTCCTGGTGGAGCCTAGATATCTCCTCCTGATACTCAGCCTTCACAACAGCCACCTTCTGCTCCACCATTTTCTCAAGGGAGGGGGTAGGGTTGGGAGCACCGTAATAGCTGTGGAGGCCTGTGAAATGTGAATGATTAGCCGATAATTGTTTAACAGATAACAAAATGAAAGGATACAGTTATTTCCAACTTACCTATACCTCGACCAACAGCACGCACTCTTCCTGGGTGCTCTGGCCTGCCGATGGCGGTAGTCAAAATATCCTGCCTACCATGGGCTACGAAAGACCCTTGGGTTGATTGCTCAACCAAGGAATCCTGAAACCAAACAAGTTAGTATTGACCTCCTTCACGTAATACCAAAAAAAAGACACTGATACAAGGGGAATACTTACTATCCGTGAGGCGACCTCCTGAGCTTGTGAGGAAGTGTATTCCCCACTCTTCTTGATCCTGGCCCGCTTCCATTTGTCGTGGCGTGTAGGTGGGGAAGGGGGATCCACAATACCAGTGTCAGGCTGACTAGTCTGACACTGACTCAGCCTCTCCTGTACCAACCGCTCCTTCAACCTACGGTAACTCCCATGTGACAGTGTGTGGGGGCAGTCATTCAGCTTCCTAGTCTCCCGGGCTTTCTTTCTGACCTCCTACAACAAGAAAGAAAAATATTCAGAGTTAGTCGTTTAAATTATACATAATTTAATCATTTAAAAACCAATGTACCTAAAACTGGACAGAATGCCTATTTGCAATGAAAGCATCCCATGTCGACTGATCAATGAATGGATATTTCTCTCCAGGGAACTTTCCTTGGTCGTCCCCGAATACATACCTACAATTCAGGTATATTTAAACTAAGGATTGGTACAATTTGGTAAAGCGTTGATTAAGAATTTAAAGTCCAAATATACCTTGTGGTGAGTATGGATTTGAACGACCTCCATCTCTCAACCATAATACCGAGGACCTTCCTCCTCGCTATGTCAGAAGATGGTATGTCAAAAGAATCCTACATGAAAGGAGTTAGTCCATAAAGGAGTCCTTATTATGAATTACATGAAATAATACACTAAAATAAAACTTAAATAATATCAAAGTTACCAGAACATCACTCCATAGCTAGTTCTTCACCACCTCCTCGACATTATCCCAGTCGGGGATAATGATGGACACCTTCGATCGAGCCAGGACTCCCAAATAACTGCTAAACTTCGTGGCATTTGGTCCTCCAAATCTACCAGTGTTGACATCTATGTCAATAGGTGACCTCTCTCCCCGGTGTTGCCTAAGTACAACGTCTACCATCCGGGTAACACCTCTACTCTTTCGAGTAGAGGAATCAGTAGCCTGTGAGTCAGGCCTAGATCGTCCATCCTGATCAGCCATGAGTATCTGTCCAAACAAGGAAACACAACTGTCAAATGTTTAATATAACATTTAATACAACAAATAATTAATATAACATGCATGTAATTCAATGATTCATTAACATGATTAATACCCTATGAAGATGAAATATTTTCCCACAAGCCTTCATGGTGGTCATGACGACTGGCAACTACATCATCTGTTTTATGTTCCACGATAGATGTTGGAATATGTGTTGTGGTCGATGGAATTTCCACAATATCAAGATTGGGGTCTCCAATGTGTCTACCTTGGATAACAATTGACCACCATTTGTCAGCTGGGTCAGCAACATAAAAAACTTGCTTCACCTACGTTGCCATTATGAATGGTTCGTCCTTATGCCCTATCTTGTTGAGGTCCACCAATGTAACTCCTAAATCATCAGTTTTGACACTGTTCTTATTGTCAACCCATTTGCATTTAAACACAGGAACGGTGAAGGGACCGTAATCGAATTCCCATATATCTTCAATCACACCAAAGTAGCATGACTCGGCCAATACAGGGTTGTTGTCCTTTGAAGTTGAGAAATGCATAGACTGAGCCACAACCATCACTCCATTGTTTTGATTTGTACTCTTTTCATCTTGTGTCCTTGTATAAAATGAATAGTTGTTTATGTCATACCCACCAAAGGTGAGGACATCAAAGTTTGGGCCCTGTGCCAGTCGATGTAATGTCGAGGAAGCAGATGCATCTTTCAGAACGATCATTTGGAACCACTGCATGAATGTCTTGTTGTGTTCATTCAACAACCATTTTTCAGTCATTTTAGGGTTGGTTTTCTTGACTAGCTCCTTGTGAGTGGCTAGATACGGTTGCACGTCGTCCGTGTTGTTTAAAATATACAAGTGTGCCTGAAGGACATCATCACGTGGCATGCTCTTGATTTTTTTTCCAATTGTTCCTTTCCCATCCAATCCCCCTTCATGACGAGTCGTTGGAATACCAATGCTTGCAGCATGTGACATGTATTCAGTGCAAAACTCAATTGCTTCCTCTGCAATATATCTTTCCACAATTGAAGCTTCGGGACGACGTTGGTTCTTCATATACCCTTTCAATATCTTCATATATCGCTCAACGGGATACATCCACCGTAAGAACACTGGACCACACAAACGGACCTCTCTCACCAAATGGATGATTAGGTGGACCATTATGTCAAAAAAAGAGGGCGGGAAATACATTTCAAGTTGACATAATATAAGTGATGCTTCCTGTTCTAGCACATCCAATTCGCCGGGCATGATTACCTTGCAACATATGGCATTGAAAAACATACACAACCTTGTTATGACATTTCTCACATTTTTTAGGAAGAATATCACGAATGGCGATAGACAGAAACTGTTGCATCAACATGTGACAATCGTGAGACTTCAACCCAACTAACTTCAAATCTTTCATGGAAACACAAGAGTTGATGTTGGAGCCATAACCAAACGGAACTTTCACACTTTGTAACGATTCACACAGACTTTGCTTTTCTTTTCTGGACAACGTATGACATGCTGGGGGCAAATATGTTCATTTGCCCTTAAATTATGGATGCAAATCCTAATGTATACCCATCAAATCCCTTTGTGTTATTTTGAAGTACAAGTATGGTGTTGGAGTATGTATTATTGATTATGGATTATGATGTTGGTTTATAAGACTTTTAAAGAAACACTCGATAAAACTCACTTGTTCACTTAAGTGCATTTGGGCTTTAAAGAAAACGATTTAGTGTATTTGATCCTAAATTCTTTTGATCCTAATGCAAGTGAGTGTATTTAACGTTTAACCTACTCAATATTCTGTACTTATCTCTCTTAGGCATAATATCCTATCATGAATAGAAATTCAGAACAAAGATTCTATCGTGGTATGTCACCATTGGAGCTACATCTTCCCAGAAGATTCATGCCCTTTAATTAATTCATCTTTCATCCTTATACACTTACACACCATTCTCCTTCCAATATTGTTTTTTATTATTCCCACCAAAGGAGTGAACACTTACTACTTAAGGCCAACTAATGCATAAATCACAATAAAATAAAAATTTCCTTCACAAGCTCTCTAGCATGTATAACTACTGATTATATTGTTCAGTCCAAGCTTAGAATGTGTGAAATAAACATTCCATCTTATAAGGGATTTGTCATTGGATAGTAAAATTTCTTTTAGAAACAAATTTATTAACAACAACATTATTTCTTTTAGAAACAAATAGTTATTAACAACAACATTATTAACAACAACATTATTTCTTTTAGAAACAAATTTTCAGCCGCTTATTACAAATGGTTAACAACACAGAGGCAGAATTAACCAAACTTAATAACACACAGGCAATGTCAAATAATGACAGAGACAAAGACAGAGACAAGCTTAACCAAACTTAATAATGACACAGAGACAGAGACAAGCTTCGTTCACCTTGAACAATGAAATAATACCCACACATGTAACACCCTCTGTTACACCTTAATAAATTCTAGAAAAAATCATAATTTTTTTTTAAAGATATGATTGTTAAAAAGAAACTATCGGAATAAATTATATACATTATTTCTGAAATACCTCATAAATATTATTAAAACTTTATAAAGTATTTGTACATTCATCCGAAGAAAATAAACATTAAACATTATAAGAAAGAGAGGAAACTCCATGGCCCAGAAGCAGTTACTTAATAACATTATTTATTCATTGGACCACGGTATTCATACCGAGCTCCCTTTCTAGAACGTGCTATAGTTACTGCTGATATTCTTCGATCCTTCCCTCTGCACCATCAATTTAGAATATATGAAACAAAAACACAGAGAAAGGAGTGAGAAACAGAATATAATATTCTCGATTAAGACATAAGCAACAAAGGGTTTTCACAAACCAATACATAATAATATCAATCACAATCACATACACAATCAATTATGAATGCATGAATGTTATGCAATATCTTCATCATAACTTACTTGTATATGTGGGCCCTTAAATTTTAATTTACACTGGGCCAACCAGGAGTTTACACTGTTCCATAAGTCTGGATAATAATAATATGAACAGCTCAACTGGCATGGAAACACTTAGAGACTAGTCAGATTGAGAAAGTTTTTATTGTGAAAGTACCCGACACTAGGGAGCTACCCCAAGTCCCCTGAAGCACCCTTTCACACCCTCTCATCTCAAGGCTCGTAATTAAGCCTCCTTTAATGTATCCTCGGTTTCTATAATCCGTCTCCAGACAATATCATTTTATTTCACTTTAATGATTCATGATGCATGAACTACTCGCGTATTTAGTTGGTTAAGGCTTTTAGAAACTCAATTATTAAATACCTTAAAAGGTTTACAACATCATTTCTATAAACTGTATATTTTCTCAATTCTCTGAATTTCTGTCCCACAGAAATAAATTTGGTACAGTTTTTAATTCTCACTGAAATTGAGTTTCTAAGCCTTAAATATCTCAAAACTTTTTTCATATTAAATCTTAACAAGATCAAATTCTCAATTATTTTCAAATATCTTTAGTCATTAAGTTGGAAAAATAAAATAATTTTCTTTTAAAAATTTTATTTTATTAAAAGAGAATAATCTTTAAATCATTAACCGTAAATACTTAAAATTACAAAATTTTTTCTTTAATTCAAAATTTTAATTATCTCAATTTGTTATAAATTAATTTTCATAAACTGTCTACTTTCTAAAATAAATACTAATTTTTTTATTCTAAATATAAAAATAATTTCTAAGAAGAAATAAAAGATAATAAAAATTTAAAGAGTAAGGTAAGAAATTCTTACTGAATTTTAGCTTTCCGTCATGCTCGCTATATGCTTAAACTCCACATTACAATATCATCAATCAAATATTATCAATCATAGTTAAACATCATCAATCATAAATCAATCATAATCAAATCAATAAAATATCATTAAATACATATCATAATGCAAAATTTAATGATTATTAATATAATTGATTTTTTTAGTTCCTTTTGTCCATTCCTAGCATAGGTATATGTAAGTTCATATAATCCAGTCCTTGCATAGGTATTGTTCAGTCCATATGGGTCATAATGATCCAAGTCCTTGCATAGGTATAATCCAGTCCATATAGGTCATAATGGTCCAAGTCCTTGTATAGGTATGTTAGAGTTAGTTAAACCGGATATTTAATTTAAAATTTATTAAAAATTTTAAGTTAAAAAGTTAATATTTTAAAATATTAATATTATTAAATTTAAAAGGAGTAGGGGACTCCTCCCATTATTCTTATGTCTTTTCATATTATACTCTTATCTCACTCTCCCTTACCTTGAGTTGTTACCAAAAGAGAGTTTGTTTTGCGCCTCCGATTTCTAGAAATATTAATATCAATCTTATTTCAGTATAGGCATAAGATGAGGATTAAGATTACTACTTAAAACAGAAATGGTAAATTTTAAATAGTGAATAGTGAATAGTGAATAGTAATACTAAATAGTAAAACGTGAATAGTAACGATAAATAGTAAAACGTGAATAGTAACGGTAAATAGTAAATCGTGAATAGTAACGGTAAATAGTAAAACGTGAATAGTAAAGGTAAATAGTAACAGTAAATAGTAATTTACTATTTGAATAGTAATTTACAATTGAAATAGTAATTTACTATTAAAATAGTATTTTACTATGCAGAATAGTAACTTAAAATAATATTATTTCCAGTATAATAATAGATTTCTAAAAACGATATAAAAATAACTATAAAAATATAAAAGAGAAGTATTCTTACCTTAGGATTTTAGCAGAACCTTCTTCCAAAAAAATTTACTTCTCTCTCTCACTTCCACCACTATCTCACTAGCACTATTATATTAAGAAAACTTAATCTGAAATTGTGATTTCTAAAGAAGAAATCGTTCGGTATTTATAGGAAAAAAATTTACTATGCATTCAGTTATTTTAATATAAAAGTACTATGCATTTTTGAATTTTTTATTCCTGGTTACTGTGCATCTTTTGAAAATTTCATACATGCACAGTGTTTTGCATAGTAACTGTCGGCAAAATTATTAAGTCAAATAGTAACCCTTCACTCGGTATATTTTAAATATTCAAAATGAGTCCTTTTTGAAATTTAGCGATATTATATCAGTCCTCACTAATTTTATAATAAGTAATATAAAGCTGAAATTTTAAAAATCTAAAATTTTCTGTTAATAAAAATTTATTGATACGTTTCCAATTTTTTAAAGATTAGAAAAAATCAAGATTTTTCTCTAACCGATAATTTTTAGATAAGTCTACTTGAAATGGATTTTAGAAAATTTTCTTATAATATAAATTCACTTTCTTATAAATATTTTTAATTTAAGTCACTTATATGAATTTAAAATTATTTAAAAAATATTATTTTATTAAAAAAATTCCAAAATTCTAAAAAATTCCAAAAAATCATAAATAATACGTAGATTAAAAAGTTCTAAAGAACCATAATTTAATTCCTTCAAAATTTCAATATAAAAATAAAAATAGGGGTGTTACAACTCTACTCCCCTTAGAAAATTTCATCCTCGAAATTTACATTAATCAGTAAAACAAATAAGGATGAGACTCTTTCATCTCAGTTTCTAGTTCCCATGTAGCATCTTCTCCTCTCGTTTCACTCCAAATGACCTTTACAAGCGGAATTGTCTTGTCTCTTAATTTTTTTATTCTTCTATCACCTATTTTGATAGGTGGTGCATCATATGTAAGATTATCTTTAACTTGTATGACATCTGGTTCAATAACATGTGTAGGATCAGATATATACTTTGGTAAGTTTGACACATGAAAAACATTATGGATATTAGAAAGAAAAGGTGGTAATGCTATTTGGTAGGCAAAGGGACTAACTTTATGAATTATTTGATATGGACCAATAAATCTAGGAGTTAGTTTTCGAGATTTCATTGCCCGACCTACCCCAGTCATAGGTGTGACTTTCAAGAATACATGATCGCCTTCTTGAAATTCGAGCGGTTTTCTTCTTTTATCATAGTAACTTTTCTGCCTGCTCTGTGTTGCCTTCATCTTTTCCTGAACTATTTTGATTTTATCCATGGTTTGTTGTACCAACTCTGGTCCTAGCATCAAGTTTTCACCAGTCTCAAACCAACATAGCGGGGTCCTACATTTTCTTCCATATAATGCTTCAAAAGGTGTCATGCCAATGCTAGCATGGAAACTGTTGTTGTAGGTAAACTCCACATATGGTAAGAATTGATTCCAACTTCCTTTATGCTCTAGCACACAAGCTCGTAACAAGTCCTCTAGAGATTGGATTGTTCTTTCTGATTGTCCATCCGTCTGAGGATGATATGCTGAACTCAGACGCAGTCTTGTTCCCAAAGCCTTATGCAAGCTCTTCCAGAATTGTGATGTAAAACGAGGGTCTCGATCAGAAATAATACTTGAAGGAATTCCATGCAATCTCACAATCTCCTCGATGTATAATTTTGCCAGCTTCTCCATAGAGTAACGAATATTAATGGGAATAAAGTGGGCAGACTTTGTTAGTCTATCAACTATTACCTATATTGAATCATGTCCTAATGGAGTTTTAGGTAGAGAAGTCACAAAATCCATGGTAATGCTATCCCATTTCCATTCCGGTATTTCCATTGATTATAGCATTCCAGGGGGTTTTTGGTGTTCTACTTTAACCTTCTGGCAAATTAGACATGCAGCCACGTACTCTGCCACTGCTTTCTTCATTCCAGGCCACCAAAATAACTTCTTCAAATCTTAATACATTTTAGTAGCTCCGGGATGAATGCTCATATAACTTTTATGGCCTTCTTCCAGAATTGCTTTCCTCAACTCCTCTTGATTAGGGATACACACTCGATCCTTATACCTCAGCAATTGGTCACTTCTTACATTGAACTCGACTTTTTTTCCTTGTTTCAAGAGTTCTTTCTTTTCTTGCAGGAATTCATCATCTCTTTGAGCCTCTAAAACTTGCCTCAGGAATTCACTTGTCACTTGCAACGCTCCTAATCTGTAGCTGTTAGCATTAACCTTTACTTCTAGGTTAAGATCTCTGAAGTTCTCTATCAATTCCAGCTCTTTAATCATCATTGTGGACGCATGTAGAGACTTTCGACTCAAAGCATCAGTTACTATATTCGCTTTTCCAGGATGGTACTGTAACTCAAAGTCGTAATCCTTTAAGAACTCCATCCATCTCCGTTGCCTCATGTTTAACTCCTTTTGGTCAAATAAATACTTGAGACTCTTATGATCACTAAACACATCGAATGTTGCACCGTATAGATAATGCCTCCAAATCTTTAAGGCAAAAACTACAGCGGCTAACTCTAAGTCATGGGTAAGGTAGTTAATCTCATGTTGCCTTAATTGGCGCGACGCATAGGCTACAACCTTCTTGTCTTGCATGAGTACACTTCCTAGTCCTTGTTTAGATGCATCACAGTAAACTTCAAAACTTCGATGTGGATCAGGGAGTACTAACACCGGCGCAGAAGTAAGTCGATCTTTCAGCTCTTGAAAACTATTCTCGCATTGTGTCGTCCACACAAAAGGTTGTCCTTTCCGTGTTAACTTGGTCAATGGGTATCCTAGCTTTGAAAATCCTTCAATGAATCTCCTATAGTATCCAGCCAAGCCCAAGAAACTTCTAATCTCAGTGATTGTGGTTGGTCTCTCCCATTTTAAAACTGCCTCCACCTTGGAAGGGTCTACAGCTATTCCTCCTTGACTAATTACATGTCCTAAAAAGTTCACTTCTTCCAACCAGAATTCACACTTCAACAGCTTTGCATACAGTTGTTTCTTTTTCAGGATTTCCAACACAATCTTCAAGTGTTCAACATGTTCTTCTCTGCTTTTAGAGTACACTAATATATCATCAATGAACACCACTACAAATTTATCTAGATATGGATGAAAAATCCTATTCATGTAATCCATGAATACGGCTGGTGCATTAGTTACACCAAAAGGCATTACTAGATATTCGTAATGGCCATAGCGTGTTCTGTAACACCCTCAGTTAGATAAGACAAATCCTTCTGTAGGTTCATCCTATTTAACTGAGAGTGTTAACAGTTTTCAGAAAAAGTGAATATTTTTTTTTAAAAAAAAAATAAATACGTGGCAGATCAGCAGAAGTAATATTGTATATATCACATAGTCATTCACAAACTGTAAGTAATTGTACTCTTAACAGAATGGGGCACACAGGCACCCTTAAATATTATACAGTCATCCGGTGTCTGATTATAAATATTCTATACTTAATGATTGTTCTCAATGGGTTCAGCGTATTGCTGATCTTCACACTCGGGTTCTTGAGTTTCTAATTCCTCTGAAAATTGTTCAACAGTAAGGGTGAGTATAACCCAAGACCCTGATTGGTTCATCCGGTGCGAACATAATCTAGTTAACATACAATGTCACATAGATCATACATTTAGCATATTTATAACAATCAAGCATGTTGTCATCACATAATCGTATATTTAGCATGTTCACAATTATAACAATCAAGCATATTACCATGAAATAAATCGTACATATAACATATTCACAATTATAACAATCAAGTATGCTGTAATGAATGCATGAGTTCGGATCTATTATGATTTATCTTTGGTTAAGTCTTATGATGCATGTGGGCCCAATAAATCGTTTCATCTTCTTCTCATTCTTTGGAATATCACCATTCCAATCATCTAGAGCGATCAGGGTCCGCCCAAGTTCCATGTGGTACAAATGAACTCATTGGTTCTCATCATTGATTTAAATATTTTTGGAACTTGGATCCCTACGATCATAGTTATACTCCGTCATTTAGTCAAAGTACACTAGAATTGCATCGTCTCACCCAGCTATCAGGCGCGACTCTGATGCCATTGGGTTGCCGTTCCAGTTGTACTCCCAAGATTCTTCATGGAGATCGAACGTGAGTGTCCTCCACTGTACCAAGTGTATGCTTTAGAGGTTTTTCTTCTTCAAAAATATTTTCATGATGCGAAATGCATTTATCTTACAATTAATTCCTTAGGTATCTTATGTATTTTCAGTCTCATCATATCATTCTCAAGTTCTTTGAATTCCATCAATCATTTAAACCTTGTAAGATATTCGTTTATTAATTTTTAGAAATATATCTATTATATATATTTTTTCATAAAGAGTAAAATAATATATTCTTATGTAATTACGCATAATTTAGATGTTAACAATGTATAATAATAATAAAACTAATAATAATAATAACAATATTAAGTTTGACAATAAATAATGATAATAATAGAATAAGAATGATAATTATAACTTACCAATAACTTAAAAAGTATTGAAGATTTGTTTCCAATTGAAAATTCAAGTGAAAAACACTAAAAATAGAGTTTTCCGAGTGAAACAGGGGTAAATCTGAGTGAAATAGGTATGATTCCGAGTGGAATCATACAGAGAAGGGTTCTCCAAGCGATCTGGCTAAAAATCCGAGTGAAATGACACTGGAAAAGCTGTTTTCCGACTGAAATAAGTTTGGATCTGAGTGAGATGAAGTGGAATGTTGTTTTCCGACTGGAACAGCTTGAATCCGAGTGAAAAATAAGTTTTCCGCATGAGATAGCTATGAATCCGAATGAAATAAACTGAGCAGAGTTTTCTAACTGAAATTAATAAGTAATCCGAGTGAAACAGAAGCTGAAAAATAATTTTCTTAACTAAATATCTTGAATTCTGAGTGAAACAAATTTCTGAGTGAATTAAAATATAAATCCGTGTGAAGTCAGTAGGAAAATGGTTTCCTGAGTAGCATTGTTTGTAAATCCGAGTGAAAATGAGTCTCTAAGTGAAACAAAGTATATTTCCGAGTGGTATTCAGTCAAAAAGGAGTTTTCTGAGTGAAATTAAGGTATTTACCGAGTTAAAATTACTGGAAAAGGTTTTCCTGAGTGAAGCTTCTTAAATTCTGAGTGAAAATGAGTTCCTGAATGAAATTAAGTATGATTCCGAGTGGAATCAGTAGGAAAAGAGTTTCCTGAGTAAAAATAAGATACTTTCCGAGTGAAACATGAGTTTACCGAGTGAAATTAGTTGAAAAGAGTTCTGTCTGAATGAAATAATATAAATCCGAGTAGAATAACTGCTTGCTGAGTAAAATAAAGTGTTTGCCGAGTGAAATAAGACTGGGAAGCTACTGACCGAGAGCAATAGAGTGTTTTCCGAGTGAATTTACTGAAAAAGGGTTCTGAGTAAAAGATGATTATATTTTCTGAGTGAAATTAAGACAAGTTCCGAGTGAAATAATTTAAGAAAGATATTTCTGAGTAAAATAAGACTTGGGAGATGCTATCCGAGAGAAATAGAGTGTTTTCCGAGTGAAATATGTTATATCCGAATGAAAATGAGTTGGTAATATAAAGAATCCGATTGAAATGATACCAAAACTGATCGGATTGGCCTGAATTCCATCAATCATCTAAACCCTAAACCCTAAACTCATAGTTTTTCACTGGAAATCACACGGTACCCATGATTCTTAGTATTTTCAGTCCAATAAGTACATGTCATTTCACAATTCATCACTGATTATATACACTCGGTAACATATATATATATATATATATATATACATGCATATACAGATAATAATATAAAGCATTTAATTCATACACACTGAATCTGTCCTTCACTCGGTTTTCCCACAAGGCACCCAAGAATATACCCCCTTACCTCAATGAAGTTCCTGGAGGAGAAGAAAGAGGTTCCCTTCACTGTCCTGCTTCAAATCCGAGTGAAATGGAAGGGAAAAGAGAGAAAGAAACTTGCTGGGAAGGAGAGTGATGAAGGGTGTTTGGGTCGTGTGTGTGGTGTGAGTTCTGAGGACCTTGAACTCGTTTAAATAGGGAGAGAGTGAGTGGAAAAACAAGTGGGGGACAGCTTTTCTGAGTGGGCTGTGAGTGGATTGCTAATGGAAGGGTCACTAGGGATTAAATAAGATATATGCTGAGTCAATGTCCATTTCTGGTCGTCCACCATCCATAATGCGCACGATTGGATTTAAATATCATTAAAAGACAAAATTGAAGTCAATACGCACTTCTGTTAGTGAATACCGAGTGAAATTACACTCGGTTAAGAGCTATTCCGACTGGAATTCCTACTTCTGAGTCAATAATTTCAAGGCCGCTTGAGCGAAGCTTCAATTCTTCACTCGGAATTCCTTGGAAACCGACTCATGCACTCGGTTTCTCACTCGGTAATACCTCTTCAGACCGAGTCCTCTCTTTCTCAGAATCTTCACTCGGAAATCCGAGTCTTCTTTCACTCAATTCACTCGGTTTAGGCCATTACCTTTCGGACCAATACCCACACGTACTTCTCTCACTCGGTTTTGGTCCAGTGGAGTGTATCTCACTCGGAATTGACTCCCTCCACCATTTCCACTTGGTTTCCTAAGCAAAACCATTCGGAAGCCTTCCCAATTGTTTCCACAACATACTTCAGTCAGAAAAGAAGCATCAAATCAACATAAATAGAAGTATTTATGCATTCTTTCACACGAAATGCTCCAATCACAGTGATTTCCTTCAGAAAAGGAAACATTCAACTCGGAACCGAGCCTTTCTAGGGTGTTTTCACTCGGATTTTCACTCAGAAGTGATTCTTTTGATCACTCTTCACTCAGAATTGCTTCTCAGGTCAGGACTCCACTCGGTGGTAGCCTTCTCAGTCATGTTTTACTCAGAAAACATGATACTGACTCGGAATTCTCTCATTCACTCAGAATTTCTAATCTTTCACTCGGAATTCTTCTCTGTCACTCGGAACAGAGCCCTTTTCACTCGGTTTTTGCATAATTTCACTAATATTCCATATAAATTCTATTATTATATGCAAAAATGACATTTTTGAGGTACTACAGACCATCAACAAGGTATATATTGACTTATTCTTGCTTACAAACCCTCCATAATTAAAATTTACAAGGATAAAATTGCCTCTAAAAAGAGGGATGTTACATTCTCCTCCCCTTTTAGGAATTTCATCCCGAAATTCAAAGTTGGAATAATTGAGGGTACAATTCTCTCATCTTCTCCTCAATTTCCCAAGTAGCATCCCCATCATCTGTCTGACTCCAAACTACCTTGACCAAAGGGATTTCTTTGCCTCTTAGCTGTTTGAGACGTCGGTCAGCAATCTTTACTGGCGATGCTTCAAAGGTAAGGTTTTCTTTCAGAACAAATTGATCGGGACTTAGAACATGATCAGGGCTTGGTACATATTTGCGGAGTTGAGAGACATGAAAGACATTGTGAAGGTTTGTCAGCTCGTGTGGCAGAGCAATACGGTACGCATGAGTTCCTATCTTTTGCAGAATTTGATAGGGTCCTACGTATCTGGGGCTTAACTTCTTGGCCTTCAAAGCTCTTCCTACTCCAGTGGTAGGGGTAACTTTGAGAAATACATGGTCACCTTCTTCAAATTCTAATGGCTTCCGACGTTTGTCATAGTAACTCTTTTGTCTATCTTGCGAAGCCTTCATTGCCATTTGACTCCTCTCAACTTGTTCTGTTGTCTTCTGAACAATCTCTGGTCCAATTATTGTCTTTTCACCAGTTTCATACCAACATAAAGGTGTACGGCACTTTCTTCCATACAAAGCTTCATAAGGGGCCATTCCGATGCTTGCATGATAGCTGTTGTTGTAAGTGAACTCAATAAGTGGAAGGTATTCTTGCCAATTTCCACTATGTTCCAAGACACAAAGACGTAACAGATCTTCAAGAGTCTTGATTGTTCTTTCTGATTGTCCGTCTGTCTGTGGATGATATGCGAAACTTAACTTCAGACGAGTTCCTAGAGCTTGTTGCAGGCTCTTCCAAAACTGTGATGTGAAACGAGGATCTCGATCGGACACAATTGCAGTGGGAGTTCCATGTAATCGTACAATTTCCTTGATATAGATCTGGGTGAGTTTTTCTAGAGAATACTTCATATTGACAGGAATGAAGTGAGCGGTCTTTGTTAATCGATCCACGATTACCTAAATAGCATCATATCCAGCTGATGTTCTGGGAAATCCACTCACGAAGTCCATAGCAATCTCATCCCATTTCCATTCTGGAATATCTAAAGGACGAAGGGTCCCACTTGGTCGTTGTTGTTCCGCCTTTACCTTCTGACACATCAGGCAAGCTGTTACGTACTCAGCGATATCCCTTTTCATTCCTTGCCACCAGAACAATTTCTTCAAGTCTTGGTACATCTTGGTTGATCCTGGGTGGATACTGTACTTACTTTTGTGTGCTTCATCCAGGATAGATCTCTTAAGATCTGCGTTGACTGGAATACAGAGCCTCTGTTGATACTTGATCACTCCATGTTCATCTTTGCTAAACTCTGAGACTCCTTCTTTTGTCTTTTCTGCTAGATCTTGTAATTCCTGATCATTGGCTTGAGCTTCTTTGATTTGTTCCAAGAAATCATTGGAAATCCTTAGCATTCCAACCATAAGGCTTCCCCTTTTTGGTGTTACCGCTAGGTTCAAATCGCGAAACTGTTCAATCAGTTCTAATTCCTTTGTCATCATATATGATAGACGTAGGGCCTTTCTACTGAGTGCATCAGCCACAACATTAGCTTCTCCAGGATGATATCGGAGTTCAAAATCATAATCTTTGATAAATTCCATCCACCTACATTGTCGCATATTCAACTCCTTCTGGTCGAATAGATACTTTAAGCTCTTATGATCACTGAAGACTTCGAAGTATGTACCATACAAGTAGTGTCTCCAGATTTTCAAGGCAAACACAACAGCAGCTAATTCCAAGTCATGTGTGGGATAATTAACTTCATGCGTTCTTAGCTGTCTTGAAACATAAGCAACAACTTTTCTTTCTTGCATTAGGACACATCCTAGTCCTTGTCTTGACGCATCACAATACACTTCATATGGCTTGGCAGGATCTGGCAAAATCAAGACAGGTGCACTAGTGAGTCGTTGGCGTAACTCCGTAAAACTGCTTTCGTATTTGTCAGTCCATTCGAATGGTTGATCTTTACGAGTCAGCTTAGTTAAAGGTGCTGCGATTCGAGAGAAATTCTCGATGAATCGACGATAATATCCAGCCAGTCCAAGGAAACTGCGGATTTCCGTCACATTCTTGGGTTGTTCCCAATTTAGTACAGCTTCTACCTTTGTAGGATCCACAGCAATTCCTTCCTTAGAGATGACATGTCCTAAGAATTTCACTTCTGTCAACCAGAATTCACATTTTGAAAACTTGGCGTACAATTGCCTTGCACGCAAAGTGTTTAGAACAATTCGAAGATGCTCCTCGTGTTCCTCATGGCTCTTGGAGTAGATGAGGATGTCATCAATGAATACAACCACGAATTTGTCCAAGTACTCATGGAAGATTCGATTCATGTATCCCATAAAGACTGCAGGTGCATTTGTAACTCCAAAGGGCATAACAAGATACTCATAGTGCCCATATCGTGTTCTGAATGCCGTTTTGGGTACATCGTCTTTCTTTACCCTGATCTGATGATAGCCTGATCGCAGATCAATCTTCGAGAAGATAGTGGCTCCTCGTAATTGGTCCATCAAATCATCAATCCTTGGAAGAGGGTATCGGTTCTTGATCGTAGCTTTATTCAACTGACGATAGTCAACACATAACCGCATACTGCCATCCTTCTTTTTGACTAGAAGAAGTGGTGCTCCCCAAGGTGAGACACTGGGTCTAATCATTCCTTTCTCTAGAAGTTCTTCTAATTGCTCTTTAAGTTTGCTGAGTTCCCTGGGTGACATCCGGTAAGGAGCAATAGAGATTGGTCCCACGCCCGGTATAATATCAATGCTGAATTCGACTTCTCTCTCTGGAGGTAGCTCTCGTATGTCCTCAGGAAATACTTCTGGAAATTCTTAAACAACAGGAATCTGTTCAAGTTGAGAAGTGGCCTTACTTTCAGTTTCAGTAAGGATCATGTATAGTTGGACTTCTTTTGAGATTACCTTTTCTGAGCTAACAAGGCAAGAATCTGTGACTTGATCACATTCAGATGTAGCAGACCCGTGAGAGATGGATCTATTATGACAGTCAATCAGAATATGATTGGCAGCAAGCCAGTTCATCCCTAGAACAATGTCTAGATCAATCAAAGGTAAACATATCAGATCTACCTGATAAGCTTTCCCTTCGATGTTAAGAGCACATTCTAGACATATGCGAGTAGAGCAAATGGGCTTATTGGCGGCAGTTGTGACAATCATTTGATAGGGCAGAGAGGTTGTAGGAAGCTTTAAATGTTTTACACAATTCTCAGATATGAAAGAATGAGTGGCTCCAGAATCATATAATACATTTAATAGAGTACTTCCTATAAAGCATGTACCTTGCACAAGATCGTTCTCTTGTGATACTTCTCCACCATTCATGGTAAAAACTCTGGCATTTCCCCCTGGCCTTCCGGTTGAGTTGTTTCTGGGCCTTCCAGGATTATTGTTCTGTCTGAAGTTGTTGTTGCGGGGAACATTTTGCATTCTCGGGGCATTGTTGGTAGGGACATTTGCAGTAGATCCTCCACTTCCTTGACCTGTTGGTCGTACTGCCTGTCTTTAAGTTACTTGTTGTTGGTTATTTTTATTCCTGTACCAACAGTCAACATCATGATGTTCGATCCGTCCACAAATTGTGCAGTTTCTACTACTTTGGTTCTCCTGACCTTTAGGAGGAATTCGGTTGGCTGAGTTGAAAGATCGGAAATATGGTCGATCTCCTCGAAAATCCCTTCTTTGCTGTCGATCTGGCATACGTCGCTCTGGCCCATGATTAGACGCTCCAGGTCGTTGAAGATTAGAGGTGTTCTCAAATATGCGGCATCTGTCAACCAAAGTAGTGAATTGTGTAATTTGTTGACAACATATGGCTTGACGAATCTCATGTCGTAGCCCTGCTTCGAACTTTGCACATCTTGACGCTTCTCCCATGTGAGTGTAGTAGGGACAACATTTTGCCAGTTCATCAAACTTAGCAGCGTACTCCCCAACAGTCATATTGCCTTGTTTCAGATTAAAGAATTCCTGCTCCTTTTGCCTCCTTATGTCTTCAGGGAAATATTTAGCGAGAAATTCTGTCTTAAATCGTCCCCAAGTAATGATATGCCCATCAGTAGCTAGTCTGACTCTAGCATGAGTCCACCAGTGTTCTGCTTCTCCAACCATCATGAAGACAGCAAAAGTTACACAATCCTCATCAGAACATCGCATAGCGACAAAAATCTTTTCAAGGTGTTCAATCCATAGTTGTGCTCCTTCTGGATTGAAGCCTCCTTTGAACTGAGTAGGGTTGTTCCTTTGAAAATCAGCTAATCCTTGTCTGGAAGAAGCATGAGGTAACTCTTGTCGTTCTATTACCTCCACAATTCTGGTAAGAAGATTCTCCATCACGTGATTGTTATTTTGGCGTGCCATTAGGAATTTGCTGAAAGAATATCAACAAATAGATTTAGGGTATGCGTTATGTGGAGCATTCCACATAGGATATTTAGTCTTAGGAGTGTTATGGACTGTTCAATATTTCTATCAGAGTACGTGGAAACCTAATGGTCCACTCCACAAGCTTAATGAATCGACTATGCTCTGATACCACCTTTGTAACACCCTCGGTTAGATAAGACAAATCCTTCTGTAGGTTCATCCTATTTAACTGAGAGTGTTAACAGTTTTCAGAAAAAGTGAATATTTTTTTTTTTAAAAAAAAATAAATACGTGGTAGATCAGCGGAAGTAATATTGTATATATCACATAGTCATTCACAAACTGTAAGTAATTGTACTCTTAACAGAATGGGGCACACAGGCACCCTTAAATATTATACAGTCATCCGGTGTCTGATTATAAATATTCTATACTTAATGATTGTTCTCAATGGGTTCAGCGTATTGCTGATCTTCACACTCGGGTTCTTGAGTTTCTAATTCCTCTGAAAAATGTTCAACAGTAAGGGTGAGTATAACCCAAGACCCTGATTGGTTCATCCGGTGCGAACATAATCCAGTTAACATACAATGTCACATAGATCATACATTTAGCATATTTATAACAATCAAGCATGTTGTCATCACATAATCGTATATTTAGCATGTTCACAATTATAACAATCAAGCATATTACCATGAAATAAATCGTACATATAACATATTCACAATTATAACAATCAAGTATGCTGTAATGAATGCATGAGTTCGGATCTATTATGATTTATCTTTGGTTAAGTCTTATGATGCATGTGGGCCCAATAAATCGTTTCATCTTCTTCTCATTCTTTGGAATATCACCATTCCAATCATCTAGAGCGATCAGGGTCCGCCCAAGTTCCATGTGGTACAAATGAACTCATTGGTTCTCATCATTGATTTAAATATTTTTGGAACTTGGATCCCTACGATCATAGTTACACTCCGTCATTTAGTCAAAGTACACTAGAATTGCATCGTCTCACCCGGCTATCAGGCGCGACTCTGATGCCATTGGGTTGCCGTTCCAGTTGTACTCCCAAGATTCTTCATGGAGATCGAACGTGAGTGTCCTCCACTGTACCAAGTGTATGCTCTAGAGGTTTTTCTTCTTCAAAAATATTTTCATGATGCGAAATGCATTTATCTTATCAATTAATTCCTTAGGTATCTTATGTATTTCCAGTCTCATCATATCATTCTCAAGTTCTTTGAATTCCATCAATCATTTAAACCTTGTAAGATATTCGTTTATTAATTTTTAGAAATATATCTATTATATATATTTTTTTCATAAAGAGTAAAATAATATATTCTTATGTAATTACGCATAATTTAGATGTTAACAATGTATAATAATAATAAAACTAATAATAATAATAACAATATTAAGTTTGACAATAAATAATGATAATAATAGAATAAGAATGATAATTATAACTTACCAATAACTTAAAAAGTATTGAAGATTTGTTTCCAATTGAAAATTCAAGTGAAAAACACTAAAAACAGAGTTTTCCGAGTGAAACAGGGGTAAATCTGAGTGAAATAGGTATGATTCCGAGTGGAATCATACAGAGAAGGGTTCTCTAAGCGATCTGGCTAAAAATCCGAGTGAAATGACACTGGAAAAGCTGTTTTCCGACTGAAATAAGTTTGGATCTGAGTGAGATGAAGTGGAATGCTGTTTTCCGACTGGAACAGCTTAAATCCGAGTGAAAAATAAGTTTTCCGCATGAGATAGCTATGAATCCGAATGAAATAAGCTGAGCAGAGTTTTCTAACTGAAATTAATAAGTAATCTGAGTGAAACAGAAGCTGAAAAATAATTTTCTTAACTAAATATCTTGAATTCTGAGTGAAACAAATTTCTGAGTGAATTAAAATATAAATCCGTGTGAAGTCAGTAGGAAAATGGTTTCCTGAGTAGCATTGTTTGTAAATCCGAGTGAAAATGAGTCTCTAAGTGAAACAAAGTATATTTCCGAGTGGTATTCAGTCAAAAAGGAGTTTTCTGAGTGAAATTAAGGTATTTACCGAGTTAAAATTACTGGAAAAGGTTTTCCTGAGTGAAGCTTCTTAAATTCTGAGTGAAAATGAGTTCCTGAATGAAATTAAGTATGATTCCGAGTGGAATCAGTAGGAAAAGAGTTTCCTGAGTAAAAATAAGATACTTTCCGAGTGAAACATGAGTTTACCGAGTGAAATTAGTTGAAAAGAGTTCTGTCTGAATGAAATAATATAAATCCGAGTAGAATAACTGCTTGCTGAGTAAAATAAAGTGTTTGCCGAGTGAAATAAGACTGGGAAGCTACTGACCGAGAGCAATAGAGTGTTTTCCGAGTGAATTTACTGAAAAAGGGTTCTGAGTAAAAGATGATTATATTTTCTGAGTGAAATTAAGACAAGTTCCGAGTGAAATAATTTAAGAAAGAGATTTCTGAGTAAAATAAGACTTGGGAGATGCTGTCCGAGAGAAATAGAGTGTTTTCCGAGTGAAATATGTTATATCCGAATGAAAATGAGTTGGTAATATAAAGAATCCGATTGAAATGATACCAAAACCGATCGGATTGGCCTGAATTCCATCAATCATCTAAACCCTAAACCCTAAACTCATAGTTTTTCACTGGAAATCACACGGTACCCATGATTCTTAGTATTTTCAGTCCAATAAGTACATGTCATTTCACAATTCATCACTGATTATATACACTCGGTAACAGATATATATATATATATATATATATATATATATACATGCATATACAGATAACAATATAAAGCATTTAATTCATACACACTGAATCTGTCCTTCACTCGGTTTTCCCACAAGGCACCCAAGAATATACCCCCTTACCTCAATGAAGTTCCTGGAGGAGAAGAAAGAGGTTCCCTTCACTGTCCTGCTTCAAATCCGAGTGAAATGGAAGGGAAAAGAGAGAAAGAAACTTGCTGGGAAGGAGAGTGATGAAGGGTGTTTGGGTCGTGTGTGTGGTGTGAGTTCTGAGGACCTTGAACTCGTTTAAATAGGGAGAGAGTGAGTGGAAAAACAAGTGGGGGACAGCTTTTCTGAGTGGGCTGTGAGTGGATTGCTAATGGAAGGGTCACTAGGGATTAAATAAGATATATGCTGAGTCAGTGTCCATTTCTGGTCGTCCACCATCCATAATGCGCACGATTGGATTTAAATATCATTAAAAGACAAAATTGAAGTCAATACGCACTTCTGTTAGTGAATACCGAGTGAAATTACACTCGGTTAAGAGCTATTCCGACTGGAATTCCTACTTCCGAGTCAACAATTTCAAGGCCGCTTGAGCGAAGCTTCAATTCTTCACTCGGAATTCCTTGGAAACTGACTCATGCACTCGGTTTCTCACTCGGTAATACCTCTTCAGACCGAGTCCTCTCTTTCTCAGAATCTTCACTCGGAAATCTGAGTCTTCTTTCACTCAATTCACTCGGTTTAGGCCATTACCTTTCGGACCAATACCCACACATACTTCTCTCACTCGGTTTTGGTCCAGTGGAGTGTATCTCACTCGGAATTGACTCCCTCCACCATTTCCACTCGGTTTCCTAAGCAAAACCATTCGGAAGCCTTCCCAATTGTTTCCACAACATACTTCAGTCAGAAAAGAAGCATCAAATCAACATAAATAGAAGTATTTATGCATTCTTTCACTCGGAATGCTCCAATCACAGTGATTTCCTTCAGAAAAGGAAACATTTAACTCGGAACCGAGCCTTTCTAGGGTGTTTTCACTCGGATTTTCACTCAGAAGTGATTCTTTTGATCACTCTTCACTCAGAATTGCTTCTCAGGTCAGGACTCCACTCGGTGGTAGCCTTCTCAGTCATGTTTTACTCGGAAAACATGATACTGACTCGGAATTCTCTCCTTCACTCGGAATTTCTAATCCTTCACTCGGAATTCTTCTCTGTCACTCGGAACAGAGCCCTTTTCACTCGGTTTTTGCATAATTTCACTAATATTCCATATAAATTCTATTATTATGTGCAAAAATGACATTTTTGAGGTACTACAGACCATCAACAAGGTATATATTGACTTATTCTTGCTTACAAACCCTCCATAATTAAAATTTACAAGGATAAAATTACCTCTAAAAAGAGGGATGTTACATGTTCTAAAAGCAGTTTTTTGTACATCTTCTTTCTTTACCCTTAAATGATGGTATCCAGACCTCAAATCAATTTTGGAGAACACTGTGGCACCACGCAGCTGATCCATCAATGCGTCAATCCTTGGCAGAGGGTATCTGTTGTAACACCCCTATTTTTATTTTTATATTAAAATTTTGAAGGAATTAAATTATGGTTCTTTAGAACTTTTTAACCTACGTATTATTTATGATTTTTTAGAATTTTTTGGAATTTTGGAATTTTTTTTAATAAAATAATATTTTTTTAAATAATTTTAAATTCATATAAGTGACTTAAATTTAAAATATTTATAAGAAAGTGAATTTAAATTATAAGAAAATTTTCTAAAATCTATTTCAAGTAGACTTATCTAAAAATTATCGGTTTGAGAAAAATCTTGATTTTTTCCAATCGTTAAAAAATTGGAAACGTATCAATAAATTTTTATTAATAGAAAATTTTAGATTTTTAAAATTTCAGCTTTATATTACTTATTATAAAATTAGTGAGGACTGATATAATATCGCTAAATTTCAAAAAGAACTCATTTTGAATATTTAAAATATACCGAGTGAAAGGTTACTATTTGGCTTAATAATTCTGCCGACAGTTACTATACAAAATACTGTGCATATACGAAATTTTCAAAGAATGCATAGTAACCTGGAATAAAAAATTCAAAAATGTATAGTACTTTTATATTAAAATAATAGAATTCATAGTAAATTTTTTTTCTATAAATACCGAAGGATTTCTTCTTTAGAATTCACAATTTCAGATTAAATTTTCTTAATACAGTAGTGCTAGTGAGATAGTGGTGGAAGTGAAAGAGAGAAGAAAAGTTTTTGGAGAGAAGGTTCTGCTAAAATTCTAAGGTAAGAATACTTCTCTTTTATATTTTTTAGGATTATTTTTATATCATTTTTAGAAATCTGTTATTATACTAGAAATAATATTATTTTAAGTTACTATTCTGCATAGTAAAATACTATTTCAACAGTAAATTACTATTTCAATAGTAAATTACTATTCAAATAGTAAATTACTATTTACTGTTACTATTTACTGTTACTATTCACGATTTACTATTTACCGTTACTATTCACGATTTACTATTTACTGTTACTATTCATGTTTTACTATTTACTGTTACTATTCATGTTTTACTATTTACTGTTACTATTCACGATTTACTATTCACTATTCACTATTTAAAATTTACCATTTCTGTTTTAAGTAGTAATCTTAATCTTCGTCTTATGCTTATACTGAAATAAGATTGATATTAATATTTCTAGAAATCGGAGGCGCAAAGCAAATCTCTTTTTGGTAACGACTCAAGGTAAGGGGGAGTGAGATAAGAGTATAATATGAAAAGACATAAGAATAATGGGAGGTCCCCTACTTATTTTAAATTTAATAATAATATTATTTTAAAATATTAACCTTTTAACTTAACAATTTTAATAAATTTTAAATTAAATATCCGGTTTAACTAACTCTAACATACCTATGCAAGGATTTAGACCATTATGACCCATATGGACTGTACTATACCTATGCAAGGATTTGGACCATTATGACCCATATGGACTGAACAATACCTATGCAAGGACTGAATTATATGGACTTACATATACCTATGCGAGGAACTGACCAAAAGGACTTAAATTAACTATATTAATAATCATTAAATTATGATATGTATTAATGATATTTAATTTAATTGATTTGATTATGATTGATTATATTTGTGATTGATGATGTTTAACTGTGATTGATTATATCTGATTGTTGATATTGTAATGTGGAGTTTGAGCATATAGCGAGCATGACGAAAAGCTAATACTCAGTAAGAATTTCTTACCTTATTCTTTAAATTTTTATTATTTTTCTTTTATTTCTTTTTAGAAATTATTTTTATAAAACATTAGTATTTATCTTAGACAGTAGACATTTTATGAAAATTAATTTATATCTTTAATTAAAAACTTTCAAAAGAAAATTAGTTTATTTTTCCAACTTAATAAATAAAGAATATTTGAAAATAATTGAGATTTTTAAATTTGATTTTATTAAGATTTAATTTGAGAAAGATTATGTAAAGTTTTATATGAGAAAGTTTTTGAGATATTTAAGGCTTAGAAACTCAAATTTAAGTGAGATTCAAAAACTGTACCAAATTTATTTCTGTGGGACAGAAATTCAGAGAATTGAGAAAATGTACAGTTTATTGAAATGATATTGTAAACCTTTAAGGGATTTAATAATTGAGTTTCTAAAAGCCTTAACCAACTAAATATACGAGTAGTTCATGCATCATGAATCATTAAAGTGAAATAAAATGATATTGTCTAGGGACGGATTATAGAAACCGAGGATACATTAGAGGAGGCTTAATTACGAGCCTTGGGATGAGAGGGTGTGAAAGGGTGCTTCAGGGGACCTGGGGTAGCTCCCTAGTGTCGGGTACTTTCACAATAAAAACTTTCTCAATCTGACTAGTCTCTAAGTGTTTCCATACCAGTTGAGCTGTTCATATTATTATTATCCGGACTTATGGAACAGTGTAAACTCCTGGTTGGCCCAGTGCAAATTAAAATTTAAGGGCCCACATTTATAGGTAAGTTGTGATGAAGATATTGCATAACATTCATGCATTCATAATTGATTGTGTATGTGATTGTGATTGATATTATTAAGTATTGGTTTGTGAAAACCCTTTGTTGCTTATGTCTTATTCGGAAATATTATATTCTGTTTCTCACTCCTTTCTCCGTGTTTTTGTTTCATATATTCTAAATTGATGGTTCAGAGGGAAGGATCGAAGAATATCAGCAGTAACTATATCATGTTCTAGAAAGGAAGCTCAGTATGAATACCGTGGTCCAATGAATAAATAATGTTAATAAGTAACTGCTTCTGGGCCATGGAGTTTCCTCTCTTTCTTATAATGTTTAATGTTTATTTTCTTCGGATGAATGTACAAATACTTTATAAAGTTTTAATAATATTTATGAGGTATTTCAGAAATAATGTATATAATATATTCCGATAGTTTCTTTTTAACAATCATATCTTTAGTAAAAAAAAATTACGAATTTTTCTAGAATTTATTAAGGTGTAACAGAGGGTGTTACATCTGTTCTTGATCGTCACCTTGTTCAGTTGCCGATAATCTACACACAATCTCATGCTACCATCCTTTTTCTTAACCAACAACACTGGTGCACCCTAGGGGGATACACTGGGTCGTATAAACTGCTTCTCTATCATCTCTTCAAGTTGTTTCTTCAACTCTGCTAATTCTAGAGGTGACATTCGGTATGGTGCAATTGAAATGGGTCCAACTCCAGGTACTAGATCAATGGCGAATTCTACATCTCTTTCTGGGGGTAAACCAGGGATATCTTCAGGAAAAACGTCAGGAAATTCATACACAACCGGCAGATTTTTGATTTTTGATTCTTGCTCTCCTTTCATTGAAAGCAATAGCATGAATCCTTGAGCCCCTCCTTTTAAAGAGGCACTCACTTGGTTGGCGGTTAGAAATCTCGAATCCTCAGGATTCAAATTCACTGGTTCTTTAAACATTATGGTTTTATTATGACAATCTATTAGAACATGATTGTCAGACAACCAATCTAGCCCAATAATAACTTCTAAGCCAGAAAAGGGTAAACAGAAAAGATTAGCCTTAAAGTCCCTACCATCTATGACAATAGGGCATTTCCAACAAGCTTTAGAAGTGACAATGGGATTATTTCCAGGAGTATGTACAGATAAGTCAAATGACAGTTCTATCACAGGTAATTTTAGTTTTTCTACACAGTCATTGGCAATAAAGGAATGTGATGCACCTGAGTCATACATAACAGTTAAAGAAATCTTATTAATGATACACTTACCTTCCACCATGGAATCAGAATGAGATGCTTCTTCTCCAGTGATTGCAAAAACCTTTCCTTTTGCCTTCGGCCTTCCGACTGCACTCTGCGCGCCTCCTTGAGTATTTATGCTTGTACTTGCACCTTCAGGGTTCTCCCTCTTCATCTCTGGACAATCTTTGATGTGATGACCTGGTTTGTTACACTTAAAGCAAACATAAGTGTTTTTAGGACAATCCCTTTTCAAATGGGGTCCTCCACAGATAAAACATTTAAAATTTGGTGCAGATGTCGGGTAATAGCTTCCAGTTGAAGCTTGGGGTCTGTTAGGAACAGATGCTGCTCCAAACCGGCGAAATGGCGCTTGGTAAGGCTTATTTCTCCTGAAGTCTCTTCTTTGGTGATGGTGAGATCCTCCACTTCTCATTTCTCCTGCCTTGTGAATGGGCTCACGACTTTTGGTCATTCTATCCTTATGGTCTTCTTCAAATATCCTGCAGCGATTTACCAATACAGAAAATTCACGGATTTCCTGCATTCGTATAGCTTCCTTAATTTCTGGCCGCAATCCATTTACAAACTTTGCACACCGATCTCTTTCATTAGTAGCATCATTATAATGAGAATAAAAACGAGATAGCTCTTCAAACCTGGATGCGTACTCTCCAACGGTCATATTTCCTTGGGTCAGCGACAGGAATTCGAATTGTCTTTTCTCTTTAACATCAGCTGGAAAGTATTTCTCCAGAAACATATCCTTGAAATAGTCCCAAGTGATCTCCACGTCGTTGACTTCGAATTGTCTACGCATGCTATCCCACCAATGTTCGGCATCCTCAGATAAGGCATAAGTAGCGAAGACTACCTTATCAGCTTCATTACATTGCAATGCTCGAAAGATTTTCTCTATCTCTCGAATCCAGATTTGTGCTCCATCAGGGTTATATCCTCCCTTGAAACGAGGTGGATTGCGCTTTTCGAATAGGTCCAGTCTTCTCAAGGCATCGTTACCTTGACCTTCACGTGCTCCCATTGCATTGATTAAGCGTTCTACAACTCCAACAAGATCGTTTCCAGCCATTAGTTTCCTGTTTTACAGTAACTGAGATTTGTCACATCAATCACAGTTACTACCAAGTCAGATATTCTATTCTCTATCACCTATACAGAGTTTACAGACAAAGCAAGATAGACCTTTTCCCCAGGCCTATTGGATTAACTGCTCTGATACCACTTTGTAACACCCTCTGTTACACCTTAATAAATTCTAGAAAAATTTGTAATTTTTTTTTTTACTAAAGATATGATTGTTAAAAAGAAACTATCGGAATATATATTATATACATTATTTCTGAAATACCTCATAAATATTATTAAAACTTTATAAAGTATTTGTACATTCATCCGAAGAAAATAAACATTAAACATTATAAGAAAGAGAGGAAACTCCATGGCCCAGAAGCAGTTACTTAATAACATTATTTATTCATTGGACCACGGTATTCATACCGAGCTCCCTTTCTAAAACGTGCTATAGTTACTGCCGATATTCTTCGATCCTTCCCTCTGAACCATCAATTTAGAATATATGAAACAAAAACACGGAGAAAGGAGTGAGAAACAGAATATAATATTCTCGATTAAGACATAAGCAACAAAGGGTTTTCACAAACCAATACATAATAATATCAATCACAATCACATACACAATCAATTATGAATGCATGAATGTTATGCAATATCTTCATCATAACTTACTTGTATATGTGGGCCCTTAAATTTTAATTTACACTGGGTCAACCAGAAGTTTACACTGTTCCATAAGTCCGGATAATAATAATATGAACAGCTCAACTGGCATGGAAACACTTAGAGACTAGTCAGATTGAGAAAGTTTTTATTGTGAAAGTACCCGACACTAGGGAGCTACCCCAGGTCCCCTGAAGCACCCTTTCACACTCTCTCATCCCAAGGTTCGTAATTAAGCCTCCTCTAATGTATCCTCGGTTTCTATAATCCGTCCCCAGACAATATCATTTTATTTCACTTCAATGATTCATGATGCATGAACTACTCGCGTATTTAGTTAGTTAAGGCTTTTAGAAACTCAATTATTAAATACCTTAAAAGGTTTACAACATCATTTCTATAAACTGTACATTTTATCAATTCTTTGAATTTCTGTCCCACAGAAATAAATTTGATACAGTTTTTAATTCTCACTGAAATTGAGTTTCTAAGCCTTAAATATCTCAAAATTTTTTTCATATTAAATCTTAAGAAGATCAAATTATCAATTATTTTCAAATATCTTTAGTCATTAAGTTGGAAAAATAAAATAATTTTTTTAAAAAAATTTTATTTTATTAAAAGAGAATAATCTTTAAATCATTAACCGTAAATACTTAAAATTACAAAATTTTTTCTTTAATTCAAAATTTTAATTATCTCAATTTGTTATAAATTAATTTTCATAAACTGTCTACTTTCTAAAATAAATACTAATTTTTTTTAATTCTAAATATAAAAATAATTTCTAAGAAGAAATAAAAGATAATAAAAATTTAAAGAGTAAGGTAAGAAATTTTTAGTGAATTTTAGCTTTCCGTCATGCTCGCTATATGCTTAAACTCCACATTACAATATCATCAATCAAATATTATCAATCACAGTTAAACATCATCAATCATAAATCAATCATAATCAAATCAATAAAATATCATTAAATACATATCATAATGCAAAATTTAATGATTATTAATATAATTGATTTTTTTAGTTCCTTTTGTCCATTCCTAGTATAGGTATATGTAAGTCCATATAATCCAGTCCTTGCATAGGTATTGTTCAGTCCATATGGGTCATAATGATCCAAGTCCTTGCATAGATATAATCCAGTCCATATAGGTCATAATGGTCCAAGTCCTTGTATAGGTATGTTAGAGTTAGTTAAACCGGATATTTAATTTAAAATTTATTAAAAATTTTAAGTTAAAAAGTTAATATTTTAAAATATTAATATTATTAAATTTAAAAGGAGTAGGGGACTCCTCCCATTATTCTTATGTCTTTTCATATTATACTCTTATCTCACTCTCCCTTACCTTGAGTTGTTACCAAAAGAGAGTTTGCTTTGCGCCTCCGATTTCTAGAAATATTAATATCAATCTTATTTCAGTATAGGCATAAGATGAGGATTAAGATTACTACTTAAAACAGAAATGGTAAATTTTAAATAGTGAATAGTGAATAGTAAATCGTGAATAGTAAATCGTGAATAGTAACAGTAAATAGTAAAACGTGAATAGTAACGGTAAATAGTAAAACGTGAATAGTAACGGTAAATCGTGAATAGTAATAGTAAATAGTAAAACGTGAATAGTAAAGGTAAATAGTAACAGTAAATAGTAATTTACTATTTGAATAGTAATTTACTATTGAAATAGTAATTTACTATTAAAATAGTATTTTACTATACAAAATAGTAACTTAAAATAATATTATTTCCAGTATAATAATAGATTTCTAAAAACGATATAAAAATAACTATAAAAATATAAAAGAGAAATATTCTTACCTTAGGATTTTAGCAGAACCTTCTTCCAAAAGAATTTACTTCTCTTTCTCACTTCCACCACTATCTCACTAGCACTACTATATTAAGAAAACTTAATCTGAAATTGTGATTTCTAAAGAAGAAATCCTTCGGTATTTATAGGAAAAAAATTTACTATGTATTCAGTTATTTTAATATAAAAGTACTATGCATTTTTGAATTTTTTATTCCTGGTTACTGTGCATCTTTTGAAAATTTCATACATGCACAGTGTTTTGCATAGTAACTGTCGGTAAAATTATTAAGTCAAATAGTAACCCTTCACTCGGTATATTTTAAATATTCAAAATGAGTCCTTTTTGAAATTTAGCGATATTATATCAGTCCTCACTAATTTTATAATAAGTAATATAAAGCTGAAATTTTAAAAATCTAAAATTTTCTGTTAATAAAAATTTATTGATACGTTTCCAATTTTTTAACGATTAGAAAAAATCAAGATTTTTCTCTAACCGATAATTTTTAGATAAGTCTACTTGAAATGGATTTTAGAAAATTTTCTTATAATATAAATTCACTTTATTATAAATATTTTTAATTTAAGTCACTTATATGAATTTAAAATTATTTAAAAAATATTATTTTATTAAAAAAATTCCAAAATTCTAAAAAATTCTAAAAAATCATAAATAATACGTAGATTAAAAAGTTCTAAAGAACCATAATTTAATTCCTTCAAAATTTCAATATAAAAATAAAAATAGGGGTGTTACAACACACACAGAGACAACACATTCATTCAGGTTCGACTATACGCAAGTGAAAACACACACAATATATTCCACAAACAATGATAGACCATAACAACGAAGTAGACCAGCAGTGAACGAAGGAGAAAGGTAATGAGGCACTTACAAGAAAATGGTGTGAAGATGACAACAGCACGAAAGGAAGAAGGAAGAAGCAAGTGAACGTAGAAGCCCATGACCAGCAAAGAACAAACTCGAGTCAAAGAGGAGAACGAGGAAGAAGACGACAACCAACACGAAAGAAGAAGAGAAAGTGAAAAAAGCCTGAGAGGCGCGGCTTTTGAAGTTTTAGAAAGGATGTATATTCACGGTTCCCCTTAAAACCGTGAATATATTACACATATATTCACGGTTAAAAAAAAACTGTGGATAAATGTTAACTATATCACCACGGTTACGACCACAACCGTGGATAAATATTAAATCTATAATCACAGTTGTAGAAACAACCGTGGACATAGTGATTAAACCTAAGACCTGAACTATATATCCACGGTTGGAAATACAACCGTGATTATAGACATCAATATATATCCACGGTTAACATCATAACCGTGATCATACCCATGAATATATAGTCACAGTTATGCACACAACCGTGGATATATATTTCAGGTACTATATATCCACGGTTGACTTCTCAACCGTGAATATATATTGATGGGTACGATCACGGTTATGATGTTAACCGTGGATATATAGTTTTCTCTGATTATAATATTCACCTTATAATTTCAAAAATGCCACCGCGCATGTTTTTATCACTGATCCTCTTCAACCCGTGAATATATCCCGTTGTTATATCCAATTTTTGCACTAGTGTATCTTCATACATCATCAAGCTATAGCTACTCCAGATCTTATAAAATATCTCAAGCAAGAGCCTGAACAGATTTTCTCTTGATTCATGAGTCTCATGATTAACACCTTATGGATCACTAGACCCAGAATCATTTCAGAAGCTTTCCTTGCACGAGTTTGGACCTAAAAATGTTAACTCTCTAAAGCAGTTTCCATCAAAGCATGAAGAAGATATGTATGACAAGGAAAGTATCCAAGAAAGGAAGATCAAGATCCATCTTAAAGCATCTAGTTTTACTTATGCTTTATCATTTTAGAAAACCTATGAATGTGAACTTTCCTTTTTGGTGAAACTTATACTAATCCTACTCTGCCTTTGTATGCACAAGTCTTGAAACTCTCTACCCTATGCTTCATGTGTAGACTGACTCTCTCTGACCAAGAGCCTTTATCCATTGTGTAAAACACCTCTCAACGGTTGTATTTAGGGAGGTCAAAAATATCCGCGCCCGCGGGTACCCGCGGATAAAAACCCGTCACGGGTATAAAAACCCGCGGGTATGGGTACCCGTGGAGGAAGGGGGCGGGTTTTATACTACCCGTTAAGAAACGGGTACGGGTACGGATATAATGATATCCATACCCGCGGGTACCCGTATATATAAAATTATATTAATACCCTTTATTACTATTAATATATAATTATATTTTATGGGCTTTTTTGTAATTTCCTATGGGTCTTAAAAAACCCTAGACCACTCTAAGAAAGAAAGAAATCCTTTGCGCCTCTCCTCCACTCCAGTCCGTCTTCTCCGTCGCGGTGGTCCAGTGTCTCTTCGTCCCTGCAGTGATCGTCTTCTCCGTCCCTCGCGGTGGTCATCTTCTTTTTCCCTCGCGGTGGTCGTTTTCTTCGTCCCCCACTGTGGTCGTCGTGAAGCTCCTCCCTCGCGGTTGTGATCTTGAAGCTTCTCCCTCTTCTATTCACAGAAACTTGATTCAGCATATACAAGGTCAGGTTCATTTCCCTTCTTTCCCTTATTTCTTTTGTTGAATTAGAATAAATAAAAATTGATTTTACAATTAAATAGCTCTGTAAAATTGATTTTACAATAAAATAGCCCTGTAAAATTGATTTAAACTAAATTGAATAATCATCACTGTCAAATATTTGTGACTTTGACCATGGCTTGCGACTATGCCTGCAAAAGGCAATAGCATAACATAGTAAAAGATGAGTGAAAGCAGTAATACTTCGTATAACTATTACGAGATAAATTCAAAATATATAAGCAGTAAACTTCTATGAAGAGAGCTCAGCGAAGGTAATATTACATAGTGAGAAATAGGTTGTGAATTCACTAAACCAAATCTTGCTACGAAAGAAGCAGAAAAAATCGTTAGGAAGATGATACCTTCGAACTAGTGCATCAAGTTGAGGATCAAGTTCCAGATGATACTTATTCAGATATGCATTCAATTCATCAGTCCCAAGAACCTGCAGATCACATAAAAATAAAAGAAAATAAAACATCCAGATCTGGAAAGAAAAGCATCCCTATAAAAGATTAATAGTTGAGGGTAAGTTGTCTGGAATTGAATCTACTAGCAAGCAAAACAGAGATGTATTATAAGCTTCCAAAAGAGAAGTATTATAAGCTTCCAAAAGAACAGTGTAATAGTTGTTTGTGAAATTTGAGGCAGTAAGGATGTAAGTGAAAATGTTATTGACTGGCAAACATAGTATGGAATCGAAACTCTGAGTTGAAAAATTTTAATCTTTCATTATAGTATTTGTTATGCTATTTGTTCTGTCATTTGATGCTTCTTTTCTACCCAAAAGCTATTTAGTTATGTGCTTTCAATCGGCTTCTAGTCTCGTGAGTTTTGCTTGGTTTCTTTGCGAACCTTTGAAATCTGTTTGTTCTCTTTGATTTGGAATATATTTTCGAAATATAAATATATATATATATATATAATAACACTAATTGTGTCAGTTTTTATATATTCAAATAATAACAAGTGAAGATGCAATTTTAGCTTACGTTTTCCATAGCTGTTACTGGAAAAATTTTTATGAAGCATGTGATAAGTATATCTATCTAGCTATTCTTGATTATATTAATTGCATTATAACCTCGACATGTGATAAGTATATATATCTTACATAATGGCAAGTCACTTTATTTTGCACATGTTGAGTTTGGAAATCAACTAATTATTGTTTTTTTCTTTTATACTTAATTTTCTTGATGTTTAATTATTTAATTGACTTTGATTTTGCATAATGAGTTTCAATATGATAATTAGGATGTCAAACGAGAACGCACCTATTGCGTTGGGTTCACAAGGGGTGGAGGACCAAGTTAAAGAGCATATCCCATCAACTAACAAAGGGGATTCCAATGTGGTTGCATCAAACAATGTTTCTGAAAATATTGAGATAAAGATGACCTCAACTCAAAATGAAACTGAAAGCACACAACCAAGTAAAAGAAAGCACACTTCAGATGTTTGGAACCATTTCAAGAAGAGAACCATTGATGGAAAATTGAAAGCTGTTTGCAATTATTGTGGTTCAAAACTCCTAGGGGATCCAAGGCAAGGAACATCACACTTAAGAAGTCATTTTAATTCTTGCAAGCTCCGAACAACTCGTGATATCAAACAGGCATTTCTTAAAACAGAAAAAAAAGGCGCTGACACATTACTTGCGGGTTCTTTAACATTTAACCAAGAGGTAGGAAGGTGTGCACTTGCAAAGATGATAGTTGCACATGAGTATCCGTTAACCATGGTGAATCATTATTTCTTCAGAGATTTTATTGGTACTGTGGCACCTTTATTTAAGGTGGTTACTCGTAATACTATCAGGAGTGATATCATCAAGATTTATCATGAGGAAAAAGAGAAAACAAAGAAGTTGTTGGCAAAGAATCAAAGTCGAATTGCAATCACCACTGATATGTGGACATCCAGCAATCAAAACTTAGGTTACATGGCAGTGACAGCACATTACATTGATGATTCATGGACTCTTCAAAGTCGACTTGTAAGGTATAATCTCTATTTTAACATGGCTATGAATGTTTAATTATGTTATGTTGTTTATTGTATTTTATTAAAAAAATGAATCATTTTTTGTTATTAGGTTTATTTATGTGCCTGCACCTCATACTAGTCAGGCTCTTGGTGATGTTCTGATACAATGTTTGATGGATTGGAGTTTGGATAGGAAAATTTCAACTTTGACTGTTGATAATTGCTCTACTAATGATGCTATGATTGAATATTTGTTGGAGAAACTTCCACGTAGGAACCTTATTTTAGGTGGTAGGTTGCTACATATGCGTTGTTGTGCTCATATATTGAATTTGATTGTCAAAGATGGGTTGTCTATGATTTCTGATGCCATAGAAAAGGTTAGGGCTAGTGTTAATTTTTGGACTGGTACACCTAAAAGGGAGCAGAAGTTCAAAGAAACATGTGAGCAACTAACCATTTCATATGATAAAAAACTTGTTCTTGATTGTAAAACTAGGTGGAATTCTACTTTCTTGATGCTTAAGGTTACAATTGAGTATAAAGATGTGTTTGAATGATTGTCACAGCGAAGTAATCAATACAAAACTTTGCCTAGTGATGATGAGTGGGATATGGCAAGTCAAATTTGTGAGAAGTTGCAATTATTTTATGATGTAACAAACTTGTTTTCTGGAACCTCATATCCAACTGCAAATGTTTTATTTCCAAAAGTGTGCCAAATTAAATTAGCATTGGTTGAGTGGATTGGTAGTGCTAGTCATGTTATTCGTCAAATGGCTTCATCCATGATAACTAAATTTGAAAAGTATTGGGGTACAATTAATGAGGTGATGGCTGTTGGCACTGTGTTGGATCCAAGGTTCAAGATTGGTTTATTGTCACGTTATTTTTTCCCTCGGATTTATGGAGAAACAACTGAATTTGAAATTAACCGGGTAAAGGACATTTTGCATGACTTGGTGAAAGACTATGAGATTAAATTGAAGGGGAAGGATACCATTTTTGAAAATCTAAATCCTGTTAGAGATGTTGCAGTCAATGTGAGTTCAGATGCTTGGTTTACGGATTTTGAAAGATCCAAGAGGGTGGAACAATATTCTACAAACTGTCGTAGGACAGATTTAGATTTGTATTTAGATGAGCCTGCCATACTTGATTCAGAAAAGTTTAATTTGTTGACTTGGTGGATGAGTAATTCTTCAAAGTATCCGATATTGGTATTGATTGCAAGGGATTTTTATTCAATTCCTGTTTCCACTGTGGCATCGGAGTCTTCATTCAGTACTAGTGGTCGGATTATTACTCCTCATCGTAGTAATTTGCTTCCTGAGACTTTAGAAGCAATGATGTGTCTCCAAAATTGGATATGGATTGATGTCAAGGGTAACAATTTATATTTTATTACTAAATATAGTTGATTAAATTTTATTTATTGTAATTAGTTTTGAATTTATTCAGGTTTTTAATTTCAGGTTCTTTAAGAAAAGAGGCAAATGAGAATATGGAATTTGCAAATACAATATTGGATGACATTGATGACAAAATTGTTAGTATATTTGCTTATTGTATTTAATGAAAATTCAAGATAATTTTGTAAATACATTCTTATGTGATGGCTTGTTTTATTTTATAGGAATCATCTGAGCAAGTTAATGTTATTGAGGATGAGGAGCTTGAAGATGAACTGGATTGTTAGAGTCTTCCGTTGATGAATTAGTTGATCAAATGCTCTTGAATGTTTTTTTTATTTTATAATGCTTTTAGGACTATGTTAATCAAATACTTGTTATGTTTGTTGAATTGAATTTAGTTTATTTTGTTTTGTAATTTGTGATGCTAGATATTTAATTTGTAACTTAGTTTAATGTTTTTATATTTTTATTTTTAAATTTTTTGTTTTAATTAGGTACCCGTGGATATCTGTGGATACCCGCGGGTAGTAACTACCCGAAAAAAAACCCGTAAAACGGGTACCCGTGCGGGTAACGGGCGGGCACGGGTTTTATTTTTATCCGCGGGCACGGGTAGCGGGGAAGAGGTACCCGTGCCCGCCCCGCCCCGTTGACATCCCTAGTTGTATTCTCTCTCAATGGTTATCCAACGATTATTTCCTTCCTTGGTAACATAGCTCAAGGAAAACCCATATATAACAACTCTTCTCTCCTTAAGAAGGAGAGTGTGTGTGAGAGGAAAAAAAGAAAGATATGTATATGGATAGAAAAGTAAGGAGATACTATGAGAGAAAAAAAAGAAAAGAATAAAGTGGGCACACACTCAAGTGTGTGAATTAGAAGAAAGAAAACTATGGACAAGTACTAAACATTCATGTACTAAAAGCCCAAAAAAATCAGAAATGGAAAAAGCTCATAGAGAGGAAGAGAGATCTGAGAATTGCCCTTGAAGAAATAGAAAACTCACTATGTGCACTTCATTCCTATTTCAGAAGCAATAGTAACCTAAGTCAGAGACATGCAATCAACTCGTCAATCCATTGCCTCTGTGAGCACATTGTCTTTGATTAACTTTTAGACTTAGTATGTATCATGCTTTATTTATATATTTTCATGTACTAAGGCATTTCTAAAGAAGACAAGCCTTTCTTATCTATATAACACAACTAAGTCAAAGGCTTATTAATCTTGTTATAATAATTCTTCCAAATCTTTGTAGTACAGGTCTGTGAGATCTATTGAGAAAGAGTGTTGGCCTGAAAAGGCTTTTGAAAGAATACTTGGGTTTAAGCCAGGAATGGCTTGTGAAAGAATGCTTGGGTTTGCCCCAATAGTGGGTGCTGCAAAAGAATACTCAAATTGAGCTAGTAGTGGTTGGTGTCAAGAATACTTAGAAGCACGTGGTATGCTTAAGCCAAGAGTGGCTGGAGTCAATAATACTCAAAGGCATGGTTTGTGCAGCTTATGTAAAAAAGACAATTTTATATAGTAAAAAACCCTTCAAGTCTAAAGGTATTGGATGTAGCTTCTACATTGAAAGTGAACTAGTATAAATCTCTTGTGTGATCTTTCTATCCTTATTCTTACAAAAGTCTAATGCATTCACGCTTATTTCCCCTGCATACAAAATTCTATTGCCTAATCTGTTGAGAAAAAAATTCATTCATCTGAATAAAGAATTTGGTTTCAAAGAGTGAACGAATTTATTCAACCCCCTCTCCCCTTCTAAGTCTATTATCTGAACCATCATATATATATATATATATATATATATATATATATATGATAGTGTATGAGTCATTAAAATTAATCATTGTTATTTTTAGGAATTTATCAATTTAAAGAAAATGGTGGCTGGGAAGTGTTTTGAGCTTTGGGAATCGCCGATTCTAGGTAGGGGGAGCATTATATTTTAAGTGTATGAGTTATGAATGGATAAGGGTATATGTATACATAACGGTATATGTATAGTGTGTGTGTGTGTGTGTGTTCATTCTTGTACAATACTTCATACACTAAGTTCTAAGAATCACTCTTGTACTTTATCTTTACAAATCAGTTGTGTAAAAGTCTGGTAGGTTACCAGCCTTAGTTTCAGTGGGAAATAGTTGTGGTCTGAAGAGGCTTTTGAAAGAATACTTGGGTTTAAGCCAGGAGTGGCTGGAGTCAAGAATACTTATGGCACTAGTCAGGTGCTGTTATTGTAAAAGGAGATTTTACAATAGTGGAAATCGTTCAAGTTAGAAGGGATTGGATGTAGCTTCTGTATTGGAAGTGAACTAATATAAATTCTTAGTGTTCTCTCTTCTGCTTTGTTTTCACCCTTCACGTGTGCTTTAAAAGTTTGATTACTAAATTTCTTAAAGGTTTAAATTTATACAAAAAAAAGTCTAAGACTTATTCAACCCCCCATTCTAAGTTTGACTCTGAACCATCATGTATATTTATGTTTGGTGATTCATTAATGCCTTGATGAAACTTGTGATGATGATGATATTTGATGATATTGGCAATATACCCCTTTTGATGTTATTGTTAATTTGATTGGTGTCTTTTGAACATGTTTGAATTCGTTTATATATATATATATATATATATATATATATATATATATATATATTGATGCTGAATCAATAAGTATGATGTTATTTGCATGAGGTTGCAATGAAAAGGTGTGTTAATTGATTGTGATTAATGAGAATTAGGTATAAGGTTGTTGAACTGGTCTGAACCGGGGTCTAGGATCCGGTGTGGGACCAGCCACAAGAATATAGGTGTTTTTAGGGTTTGCACACCGGAACAGTGAGTATCCGGTGTATTAATCCGGTCTCTCAGTGGGAGAAGCCGGTCTTGTTGTCCTGGAGATCCTTCACACCAGCGTTTCGCGTTGCAGGGGGGCGAAAGGTGGTGCCACCTGCGAAGATTCTCCGACGCTCAAGTTAGAAGAGTGTAAGAACTCAGTGAATGCTCAAGCGATGTAATAGTAAAGTGTAAGTTAGAACAACGTAACCTTGCATGTGTATTGAAATGAGCTATTTATAGTTGAACGTAGGAAATGAATCGTTGGGTGCAAGTGGGCCCCTTGGTTCTGATAGCGTGTGAAGTGTGTCAATCAAAGTGGCTCAGTACTCAGAGTGTGTCAGGGGGGTAGGTCAATTATCAGAGTACGATCCCATAGGAAGAAGAAAGGATAATCACCTTTCCGCATAATCTGTTGACACATGTACTTGCTTTCTGAGGCCATTGACGTGACATATTTTGCTACATACAGTATCTTCGCTGATAAGTTATTAGGGGCTCTTATCTCGCTGTGACTGAGAAACTAACAGTTATATAAATGTTCTGTGAAAATGAACAATGATCCGTTATAGAGAAAATAAGTGGGGCGGTTGTGAGATGAGAACGGAAGGCCAGACATCGGATATCCGGTGTGGTAATGTTGAACCAGGACACCGGTTTTCCTTATATGAGGTCATTCTAACGTCACAAGATCGGGGCCGGTATCCAGACCGGATCAGTTGTAATTGATGATTGTATTGTGTTGATGATGATTGAATAAGCTTGAGATAGCTTAGTTGATCTTGTGAACTAATTATGATGGAATGGTTTGTTGTATGCTATGTGTAATTAATGTTTGAAATAAGAACCCTTGGTGATGATAACCAAGTGGTGGCCTTTGATGATGGTAATCAGGTGGTTCATGATGATTGTGATTGTTATGAGCATAGCATGTGCATTAAATAGTGCTCACATGACTGTAGGGGGCTTGTGATATCGGCCTAGATGGGAGGCGGCCTTTGTGTAGTTTCCTTTGGATTCCACAGCCGCCTTGGATTGGGTTCAAGACCGGTCCGTAACATCTTTGTTGAGTTGCTGATGTCACTGAGAGTGACCGGTGTTGCATTATGGGCAAGCAATGTGAGTAACTAATGCTTAATTAAATAAAAATCCAAGGAATTTTTTTTTCAAAATTTCACATCCGTCCTAGAATGTCCCTGCACGACCCTAAGGTTCACTAATGGCATAGTCTAGGGTGATAAGTATCAAGATCA
The DNA here is from genome assembly GCA_037962975.1 of Clitoria ternatea. Taxonomy (NCBI): domain Eukaryota; kingdom Viridiplantae; phylum Streptophyta; class Magnoliopsida; order Fabales; family Fabaceae; genus Clitoria; species Clitoria ternatea. Next base: position 11,060,191 of record CM075675.1, read on the forward strand.
TACCATTACATAATCAAAACAAGGAGTTTAAGGTGTCCTAACAGAAGTGTAATTGATTACATAATATATGTAATTGATTACTCACAACCACTTATGAGGGATCCCAGACTTTGTACTCTAGTAATTGATTACACAATTTGTGTAATCGATTACTTGCAAGGGTCTGTGTAGGATTTTAAATTGTAGCTTTTGGTAATCGATTACCAGATACCCAATTTGTAGAATTATGTAGAGTTTAGCCTCTGTACCAACTTCTTCACACTTTAACTTTCACAAATCACCTTCAATCATCAACAAACTTTTACACCACCTAAAACACCTTATTTATGACATGTGGCAATTGGCCACACTCCAAAATTCCTAAAATTAAGTAAGTTACACATGGAAATGTGATTTGGGAAACTTAGGCCTTTAACAAGCAACGTGACATTCCAATTCCCATCCAAATAAGGACATTCCAATTTTCATAAGTTCAAAATATTAAATACAAGCTATTGAGCCTATATGGAGATTCCAAAACCTCACGGATCTCATTTTGACCCATTCAGTTCTTAATTATGCATAATTTCCTATGAAACAACATAAAATTCACCAAGTATAATGGTTCCAAACAATTTCTCATGTCATTCAACACCAAGTAATCATTATGGCATACATATAGACCTTCCCATCATATCAATTCAATAGTATATGCTTTTCACAATAAATCCTAGGCATAACCGTTATATTTCATTCACATATTATCATCAAAACCATCATAGGGTACCAAAACAACTATGAACCTCTAGTTAGGTTATTAACTACCTAGATCCACCATATACATGTATTTACAGTATCCCAAAACAAGTCAGTCAAGGCTATAACAACAAAAGGTTATACAATAATCATATATACAAGTGAATCCACATTAGGATTCGTCAAACGCTAGCTTCTCAAGCTTTATCTAATCATCTTTGCGGTCTAAGTTCACTACATGATAAGAATTGGTGCAAGGGTGAGTACACACACACATACACACACATATAATGAAAAATAAAGAACCGGATTCGACATCCCATATCACATTTAATCAATCCAGTTCATCACATTATTATTGTCATTTAATCTAACACATGAACACACATTCATACCATCACAATACCATCATATAATATGAATCATCCTCAGTAGCTGTCTCACAACTTCTCATAATCATAATGGCTGCCCCGCAGCTTTCAATGCCAATCAATAGCTGTCTCATAGCTTATTGACGTCATAGTGGCTGCCTTGCAGCTATCTAATGTATGCAGATCCGTCTCTAATGATGGGATATCAATATAAAATAATATGTTTCAGCTCCCAGCTGACTTAGCCATTTTACAGGTACCAAACCGCTTGCCCACTCATGCAACACAATCACTACCAATGACAGCGATAATGTTACAAGCTAACCTTCAGTCCCGCTCAAAGGTATCTATGGAATCCGAAGAGACCACCACAAAATTTGTTCCCATCCAAAGGCAACCCTCCCATCTGGGACAGCATTACAGGCCCCTATAGTCCTGTAAGCCCGTATATGTAAATACTATACACAAATATCAATCGTATTTTGTTTTCATCATCAATTTAGCTACTCTAGCTTGTCAACAACATCAACTACATGATATACCACATTATCTTAATTTAGTCAAAGCATAGCAAGCATATTAGATCATTCATCATCATCAGTACCTCATACTTATCAATCACGTAGGAATGGTAACCATAATCAAATCATCATCATATAATTATGTCATATCATTGATCATCACAATCTTAAAATCAAATACAATAGGGGATAGTTATACAATCAACACATACCAAGAATAAACACATTCATACATATCAATTCAACTAAACATCATGTATCCCTTAATCCATTCCTAACTCATGCATTTAAGATATATAATACTTCCCTTACCTAGAATCTAAGACTCTAATTATAAAACGGTCATCGATCACACTTTGACTTCATTTCCGATTACTAATTCCCAAAACTGAAATTCCTAAAATTAAAAACACTCTAATTTAATTATCCTTACACTTCTAGTTACATGTATAGGAGTTAGAATCATCAATTTATAATAAATTTGGTAAGTTTCAACTTACCGATCAACATTGACGACTCCTGAAACCGATTCTGACACTAAACCCCAAAGCTTTGAAGCTACTACATGTTATCAAGGGTTCTGAAGTGATCCTTAAACCATGAAGACAACAAAATTACAGCTCGACTTAGCCAAATGGGCTGAAAGGTACAAATAGGTCGTCCTGACGCTTACCCATAATGACAAAATCCAAAAACCCTAAGTGCCCAATGATGTCCACTTGTGAAAAGGGTTCCAAGCAACCTAAAAATGCATGAGATTAGAAGAATTGAGAGTAGGAGTCCAAGAGCAAGCAAAACCCAAGAATAGTTCATAATTTCTACCTTTGAAATCAAGGAATTGGAAACTCCCATGCTCTTCTTATGCTTCCCGTGAGATTAGAGAATGAGAGAAGCTCAATACTTGCCTTAATTTAAGGAATTTTAAAGAAGAAGACAATGGGTGGTGGTGGAGATAAAGCTCGCGGGAGGGAGAGGAGAAAGAGCAATGGCTTTGCCTTTGTTTTCCAACATGCACGAGAAAGAGAAAGTGAGGGAAAATGGACATTGGAATTAATTAATTAAGGGCATTATCATCTTTTTCCGTGTTCAGTTAATTTCTAAAACCAATAGGGTAAGTTCTGGTTACCTAAAACATACCCAGGTTGATTTCAAAAATTAACATAACCATCTCAAATTAAATTAACATTCCTAATTAATTATTGATTAATAAAATTAACCCAATAATTAAATCTAGAATGTTACAAGTGCTTCGGTACCGGTAAAAAGAATTGATTATATGTTGAGAAAATTATATACATAGTATAATTCTCATCAATAGAGTCGGATCTGCATGCATATGTATTTGCATATAGACATTTAGACTGAGATGTTGTAGGAAAGCTTATGACATGTATTATTGCGATTGATGCATTTGTGATGATGCAAACATGTTAAATGGCTATGTGAATGATGATGATTTATAATGATTTATGTATGGATATGATGATTATAGAACTGGGTAGGTATTAGTATGTACAATAGTGAAATCCAATTCAATACCTGTCATTTAAAATATATATGCTCACCATTAAGTGTTGTTGTTTTTTAGTGGATTTGGTTCGAAGAAAGGAATAATGAACGGTTACCAAGCCTATGATAAAGCTTGTTGGATGAATTAGTGGAGATGTACATGTTGTGAATATATGGATATATGTTTGGTATAGTTTTGATATTTTGTTCCTTGTCGGCTCCTAATATGTATTATCTATTTATATATACATACATACATACATATATATAATACACACACACACACACACACACACACATATATATATATATATATACTTGTATATATTGTCTAGCGGATAGGCGTCTAGAAACCTTATTAGAGGTATTGTGAATGTTTTGGATATCCATATGGATATAGATATATTAGATGATGGCTATGTATAGCATGAAACTAGTGTGAAATGATATTGAAATATGCCCAAGAATTATTTGTGTTATGTATATTATTGCATTGATATGATGGGTAGGAATTGCATTTATCATATTGCATATAAGTTGCTTGAATAGGATAAAAGTGGTTTAGTGGCAATGGATTTGGTTTATGGCATGTTAGGTTAATAAGTTTGATGCATGATTAGGGAACTGAATAAGCCAAAATGGGATCCGTGAGGTTTTGGAACCTCTAGATAGGTTCTACACCTTATAGTTGGCAATTAGAGAATATGAGAATTAGAATGGTCCAATTTGGATAGGAAATCAAGTTGCTTGGAAATGGCCTAAGTTGGTATAATCATATTTTAGTGCATAACTCTCTCATTTTTATGAATTTTAGGGTATGGCTTGTTGCCACAGGCCATAGATGGTGTGAATTAGGTGGTGTTAAAGTTTGATGGTGTTTGGAAGTCAAATGAATAAGATAGGGTGTGTGAAAGTTGGCCTAGAGACTAAATACTGCTAATCTCACTCAAGTGAGTCCAATCTTGCTTGAGCGAGACTATGAGGGAGATGGAGAGTGGTCTCTGGATGATTCTCACTTGAGCGAGGATAATCTCGCTTGAGCGAGATTCAGTTGGTTGGATTCTGGTGGATTTTCACTCAAGTAAGGATACTTTCGCTTGGGTGAGACTCAAAAGGGGAAGGTTTTGGCCTATTTTCGCTCAAGCGAGACATTCTCACTTAAGAGGCAAGAGGCCTTTACTCAAGCAAGCAAATTCTCGCTTGAGCAAGATGAAAAAAAATTCACTATTTTTTTATATGAGCATTAGGTGCTCACAGTTGTGATTGTTCTAATGATCCTTCTCGGTATTGAATTAAGAAATTCTAGGGTTTAGAAGATAAGTATGAAGACAATGACCTTTGATAGGTTGAACTTGTTTCTAGAAAAGAAAGTTAATCTGGGTCGTACACCAGCCTAGAGACTTCACACTAAAACATGTCTAAGATGCTTCTCTACGAAGCGCATCGTGACACTGGAAGACCTCAACAGAGCCTTGATCCTGCGACCGGTGTCCTTGCGGACTGGAGTCGTGACAGATCTGATTGAATGGTGGGGGGCACACCGGTAACTAACCTGTAGAGAGCGTCAAAATGTTTGTGTAGGTGTTAGCTTTTCTTGTGATTCCTAGATCCGTACTGACTTGAGTATTTGTTGGAACCGTCAAAAGTTTTGGTGACCAGAGTATTTGTTGGAGCCGTCAAAGTTTGTAAAGGATATTCACTTTGTAGTTGCACGCCATATGGAGAAGGTAAAGGAGTTAAACTTCTAGACATCATGGCTTAAAGCATGTTGATACTTGTACCGGTGTAATCTAGGTTTGATATCAGTATTTGTATCAGAAGGCTCATACCGACATTTAGTTGGCGATATTTGGTATCCATGAAATCCTAGAGCATCAGAAGCATTACAACCTATGATAGCTAGTATGATGTTTATACTGATATCACCAAAAGAGTAATGACAAACAACTGATATTTGTCAAGAATTATTATGTCTGTGTTACTTTTCCTTGTACTTTACGAAAAAATACTGGCACATACATTATTACAAGTATATATTCTTTCACTCTATAAACACTCGACATTCATTACATGCAAAGATATGTTCAATCTAACTCTAGCTCTGATATGTTATATTATACTGACTTAAACGTCAAAATGTCTTTACAGCTAACACCGAATCCACCTCATAACGTGAAGTATATCGGGTTGAATAGAATACAACAAGATTTCTTAATCCCCACTAGACCCAAAAATATAATATCATATCTTTACTGAATCGGTGTACATATATACACATATAGTTCTAATAATCCTTATACCACCTAGGGAGAAATGGAGAGAGAAAAAAAAACAAAATGATAATTGCGTGTGAGAATTTATTTTATTTTATTTTATTTTTTGGAAAACATTGCGTGTGAGAATTTGTAATAGTTATAAGTTGAAGCGCGACCCATAATTGCACAACCACGTCTCCCACCTTATACTCCTCTAACTTCAACATTAAATTACGTACGTGAATGTAAGAAAAAAAACAACGAAGGTAAGATTAACATTAAATTTTATTATTTTTGGAAAAAAAAATATTCAGTGGTGTGTGTACAGTACTCTGTACCTAAATTCTTCATACAAATTACAGACATATCACATTATCTGGTCACAAACCCACTGTTGATGGACAAATTCAACCCACCTTTGTACCTCTTCTCATTTAATGGCCAAAGCTTCAGATACACTTGATGCAAGTAACATATCATACATATATGATGCAATTTAACAACTGTTACAGTTCTAGCATCCATTCTTTATCAGCGACACCTGCAAATGCGCGTGGGATATTCTTTTTTTAAAAAAATTAAGCACAATTAACTCGTTTGTTTAAATTTATTTTAAGAGATAAGTGTTTTTTTAAAACACTAATTTTAAATTTTGATGTGTTTGTTTAAAGTTTCAAAAATAAACATAAGCTGAAAATAAACTGATTTTAGCTTATTTTAAAAAAATAATTATGATCGGCTTATTAAAAAAATACTTATAAAAAAATATTTTTTTAAAAATACTTAAAAATAAGCTTAAACAAACGGACCCAATATGTGACAACCTACAATGTAGCTTATAATGGATACATATTTGTGATAAAAAAACAAAAAAAACAAACTGTTTTCTTCATCTATATACTAAACCCATCAATAAAATATTTCTGTTACAATTTCATGAATTAAATTGACCTTTATAGACTTTGGCTTCACTTGCCTATTTAGATGTAGTTATATATATATTGACCAATTTTAAAAGGCAGACTTCAAACAAGTTTTTTACCAAACTTTTAAAAATTAAGGTAATCAAAGTTTAAAATAAAAAAAAGGCACATGTTACCTAAACTAATTAAAATTCCATTGTACATTCTTAAATTACCAAGGTTCAAGTAAGTTAATTAGTGGTCCTCAGTGGAAAGCATTATTAGGAATTCAACTATATATTTTAAACTCGATATATATATATATATATATATATATATATATATATATATATATATATATGGAATGTTTTATCATTAATTTATAATTTTCTTACTCAACTAGCTCGAATCTAAACATGTATATTAGACAAAATATTCACTGTTATGGAAAAAAATCAAAAGTTATTTTTTTTATTAAAGTGATTAGTTGTTTTTCAATTAAATGAACTGAAGAAATAGATTGTTTATGATAAAAGCTAGATCTGACCTAATCAGACTAAATTATATCCAAACTTTCTACTACCAGCTAGGTTGCCCTAATGGGTTAATTGAATAAGTATATTTTAAATTGATGAATTTTATGCGTTGATTTAAAACATAAATAAAAAAAACTAGTTAAATATGTTATTGGTAATCTCAACATACAATTTATTTTTCTTTTTAATTTGAACCGGTTTAAAGTCTCACCTTATTTTTTCTTCATTGATTTCCACTAAGCATAGAAATATCAGTTAGTACCATTCTTTTTCTAGGGAGAACAAAAAATAAAGAGATGACTATGTGCTATATATTATTTTGTGTGCTGAAAAAATTCTACAACGAAATTTCGTTTTATCAGTTAATGGATCAAGATTAATTATGATAAATTTTTTTAAAATTAAATTTTTTTTAATAGTTAAAATGCATCCTCTTTTATATTTCAAATATAATTTTATTAATTATTTGAAATATTTTTTAATAATTTAAATTAAAATGTTAAAATGCTTGCACTTTTATATTTCAAATAATAATTTTATTAATAAAATTTCGTTTCATCAATTAAACTACATTTTGCTGAGTAATTTTATATTTTTAATGTTGACTAATGTACTTATTATTAGTATGTTTATATAATTACCATGGTTTTGAAAATCAGGTAGGATCGATCGGTTTAACTGAAAAATCAATAATTAATCTAGTTAAATAAACAAATTGGATTATGATCAAATTAATCTATGATTGAATAATGATGAATCAATAAAAATCGGTCATATCTAGGAATTCTGAGGATTCATTTGGAGATTATTCTACACAACTATAACCTTCCTTAAATATTTCACATGGTATTAAGAATAGTCTTGATTTGGAGTTATTGGTTCATGAAAGAAAGGTAGTGTTACCATTAACGATGGCCAATGTTGATCACTCATTTACCATAGAGGTATACTGTAACACCCTCTGTTACAGCTTAATAAATACTAAAAAAATTTGTAATTTTTTTTAAGATATGATTGTTGAAAATAAACTATCGGAATAAATTACATACATCATTTCTGAAATACCTCATAAATATTATTAAAACTTTATAAAGTAATTTTACATTCATCTGAAGAAAATAAATATTAAACACTATAAGAAAGAGAGGAAACTCCATGGCCCAGAAACAGTTACTTAATAACATTATTTATTCATTGGACCACGACATTCATACTGAGCTCCTTTTCTAGAATGTGCTATATTTACTGCCGAGATTCTTCGATTCTTCCCTCTGAACTATCAATTTAAAACATATGAAACAAAAACACAGAGAAATAAGTGAGAAACAGAATATAATATTCCCAAATGGGGCATAAAGAATAAAAGGTTTTCACAAGCTAATATATAATAATATTAATCACAATCACATACACAATCAATTGGGAATGCATGAATGTTATGCAATATCTTCATCATAACTTATGGTGCTATATACATCTAGATATCTTACATCTCTTGTCATCTCATATTAATTATTGACGTGATATATAGATGTATGACACACCAGCAATAAATGATAATAGAAATTACTATTGACATGTATATAAATTTATAAGAACTAAAATAAACAAAGGAATACTAATTGTTTTTGAGTTAGTTAATAATGTAAATTAAGGTTATAAAAAAAGTGTCGAGTTTAACCCTATTAAATATATCTTTTAAGATGGATGTAATGTCTTAATTGTGACTAAATATAAAAAATTATTATCTTTAAAGAAAATACCTATAATTAACATAAACAAATAATAAAACGAATAAAAAATAAACATATAGAGACTGAAACTTATTTGATCCTATTTTTGAACTTTATTTAACTTGGTAATGTGTTTATAGAATTCTAACTCAAATTAATATAATGATCATTTAATTGCGGAAAGCACTAAAATGAATACATGTGTTAAGTAAAGAAAAGTAAAATAAAAATGAGTGTTTCTACTGAACCCTTAACATGTTATCCACTTTATTAAAAGACACATGAAATATTTATACATATGATATTTTATATATTTTAATAATTCTAAATTTTTAAAATTGTAAATTGACCCCTTCTTCTTCTAAAATTTCCTCCAATCTCAAATTCTCAGAACTTGGATGTTGTACCCCCTCTACTATTTTCCCTCACAAAAACTCCAGACTTTAACCTTTTCTCTTCCCAGTGTGCTTTTTGTCCTCACTCACACACTTCCTGAGAACTTCCCAGGAGATCACCCATCTCAGAATTACTCTAAGTTAAGCACGCTTAACTTTGAAGTCCTTAAGTGATGGGCCACCGAAAAGGCTAATGCATTTATTGGTATAGGTAGTACGGATTCATTCCTTTAAGCTATCCTCAACTGTATAGTCACATACCTATATAGTCTTTGAATCCCTCTCATTCTAGTATGTATTTGGTTCGTTCATGTGTTCCTCCCACTAGAAACCTACCAGGAGCCGCTCATTGTTCGTACCTATGCACCGACGATCACTCCCCGCCCTCAACAGTGCCCAGGATGTCACATTTCCCGCTGGAAGCTTGCCAGGAGCCGCTCCTTGTCCGTGCCCATGCACCGGCGATCACTCCCCGCCCTCAACAGCGTCGGGATGTCACATAGATCACAGATTCGGCAAAGTGGAAAAAGAAGCGATTCTCGTCTTCGCAAGATACTCATGAGGAGGCACTCTCCCACCTCCTTCGTCATCGCTTTGCGCGTCGTCGTGTTGGTCATGGTTCCTTCTCCGGTTGTCTCTGAACTCATCGCCGAGGATCTTGGACCAGTCTGGGACGTTGACCGATAATGACGCCGGAGCTCCGATTCGACCACCGGAAGAAGAGGAGTTATTGTGAAACCAAGAGGCGCGCGGATTTGTGAAATTCGGGGGAGTTGCCGCGAGTGAAGTTGTAGAGATCGGATTCTTCGAATTTGAAGGTGGAATTGGAGAGGGAATCTTTATCCAATACTCCCTTTTAGAAGAGGAAATGATAAAGAAGAAGGAAGGGGTTAATTTATAATTTTAAAAATTTAGAATTATTAAAATATATAAAATATTATTTGTATAAATATTCCATGTGTCTTTTAATAAAGTGGACAACATGTTAAGGGTTCCAAAACCCCCCAATTTCTTAAGGGTTCAGTAGAAACACTTAATAAAAATAGTACACAATTTTTTATTCGGTTATTCTTCTCCATGCATTTTTCTTATTTTTTATTTGGCCTATGTTGGCACACTAAGATCTATGGCTTTAAAATAAAACGAATGATAATATTGTTTCACATAAATCGTGATAAAATAAGGAGTGAAACTATGATTGAAATAAATATTATTACCATCGGTCATTATATGAACAAATATATTTAATTTCATATGTACTAAGAATACTAGTTAAAAATATTTATTTGTATTAACATTATTATATATTTAGTTTAGTTTTTTAAGATGTTTTTAAAATTAATTATTATCTAAAGAATTAGTAGACTTAAAAATATACAAAGAAGACATATTTAATAAATAAACACTTAATGATATTAAAAATATAATTTTATTTATATTTTTACTAAAAATTATTTATATATGAAATTAGAAAAAATATAAATAATAAACTCGAATTAATTATTTAGCTAGTTGATAATTTAAATAATAATATCAGCCGTTGGATTCCGGTCATAAATATCTGAATCATGTTAATGGCAACCGTTTCGTGTGGGTAACTGCCTTCAAGTGACCGGGGATCGCTGGTTGCTAAAAAAGAGCCGCTGGAATTTAAAACCCCACTTCCCTCACCGCACGATTTTTATTGTTCCACGTGTACGGACTTTGGAAAATTTTGTGTACTTTCAGTTTCCTTCTTGGCAAAATTTTCTCAATTGAATTAAATTTTAATGCAGTTTAATTTCTGGTACTACTTATTCTACATACTTAATAATAAAAGTAAACTTTATATTTTCATTTAATTATGAATTATTATTTACTTATGTAATAGTTACACCAAAAATTATAGTATTTATAATAATTTCTATCCTAATCATTCCTAATAGACGCGAATGGAGAGCAAACATTATTAGTGGCTAAATCATTATATTAGTCTTCGACTTATATAAGTAAGACATTTTAATTTCTTCAATTTTAAAAATTTCAACTTGATTTTTAACTTTATAAAATAACATTTGATTTTTTTTTTGAAGATTAACATTTGATTTAATAATTAACAACAAATCTTTTTAAAAAAATGAAAGATAAAATTTAAAATGTATTATGTTTTTGTAAACTCAATGGCTAAATTAAAAATTTAAAAATATCATGATTTTAACTTTATAATGTTTGATTTTCTTTCTATAATGTATTGGGTTCATATCCTATGAATAGAAAAACTTCTCCCTTAAAGAATTAACTTCATTACAAGGTGGATATTCTCAATTTCAACAGGATTTGTCTCTCATAAAAAATACATATAATTAAATAAAAATATTAATAAATGAAGGATTGGTATTAATTTTTTTATTTAACCTTTAGATTTATTTATTATTTAAGATTCAAATATATAATCACTTTTTATTTTTTATACTAATTATTATATCTTAGGATTACCCACATTTTGGTAAAGTTAAGAATGTAATTTAAAACTTAAGACTACTATGAATGACCATAGTAAAACAATTTCAAGTTTTAGAAAAATAATTACATTGGAATTAATAAAGAAAATTTATTATTCTCATAATATTAACTAATTTAAATTTGACTAAACTATTAATTAAGTCAATAAAGAGGGGGAAATAACTAAATTAATTAAGAGGAAAGAATTTATAAATTTTTTTAACATAGATGATCTTTTATATGTAACATCCTTTTTCTTTTTTATTATTATGATATGTTTTAATTTTTTTAACTCTTTTTTCTTTCTCTTGTACAAAACCCCTTCCTTTTTAATTTCATCAACTCTCTTTTTAACATAGAGGGTGTTTGGTTTGCAGTTAGGGAAACAAAGTTAAGTTGAAGTGAAAAATTTAAAGGTTGATATTAATTTTTCACGTCGTTCGAGACAATCAAAACTCCGTTGACCCGTAAAATCAAAAAGTTGCTTCAACTTAACAGAGAAATCTCTGTTCATTCGCACACACCAAACACCCTCATAATCTAACAATCCTTTCTTTTGCTTTTTTTAACTCTCAAAATTCACTCTTTGTTTCATAGCCCTCTTTCTTTTCCTTTCTTTTGGCGGGTCACTCTCTCTCTCACTCACTTATCCACGTGTCTCTCTCTCTTGCTCCACACTCTCACATCTCATCTCTTTCTCTCAATCTCTTTTTCATCTACTTCTTCAACAGGGAGCCCTTTTATTTTTAATTCCAACTCTCATCTCATTCTCATCTCTAAACTCCCCGCCTCACTCACACTCTCCGTCCCCCTTATTCACTTTTTTTATTCATTTAATTATATTTCACTTTACCCTCCTGATTCATTCTTTGCACTCCAATCTTCTCACCTCTTAACTTTTCCCCTTGCATGTAGACCCCTTAATTCTTATAACCCTTTTTTATTCTCTGAAAAAAAAATTGCAATATGCTTTTCATCCCCCTATGCCGTGACTTTGCTCATTTTTCTTCTAATTTTTTTCCCTTCACCTTGTAGCAAAGAAGCTCACAATTGCTCTTAATTTTCCAACAATTCCACCATCACATTTCACCATCTTTAGTTCATCTCTTTAATACATAAAGCAGCACCAATTTCTCGCTTCCTTTCTCTTTACCGTGAACTAACTACAAGGTAGAGGGGGAGTAATGCTCTTGCTTTTCTTTAAATTTCAAGTTCAATTTCTAGCAATTGATGATGAATAGTTATTGTTTGTGATGTTGTAATTCATGACCCTTGCCTTTTTTTCTTTTAATTTTGTAGTTAATTTCAATATTTAATCTTGTTTATTGGGTTTTGAAATTTGGTGAGGTGAATGGTTATGTTTTGAGGTGGTATTAAAGAGCTGAAATTTGTGATGTTAAAATAGAATTTTAGAGGTGTTAAAAGCTGTAGAACAACAGTGTTAAAAGTCTAAGACAGTGGTGTTAAAAGCTTAGAACAAGTGTTAAAAGCTAAAATTTAGCGGTGTTAAAAGCTATAGTTTTAAGACTTAAAACCTGAACGTTTTCACAGGTGTAAAAACTCAAATTTTTGAATGGTGTTAAAAACATATTTTCTTTTTAAGAAAATTAAATACTGAATTTTAAATATTAAAAATTAAAATTTTTGAGTATAAAATATAAGGTTGGATTTTCTAAATAAATTTTTGTGAAAATTTGGTTTAAAGAAGTTTTATAAAATTTTAAACTATTTAAGAAGTGTTAAAATATTGTTTAAAATATTGAGTTTTAAAAGGTTTTAAATGAGTTGTAAAACCTTAAGTAAAATATTCTCAAATATTTCAAGGATTTATGAACTAAAGAAAACTTGATTTTTAACAAAAAAGATATTAAAATAATTATTAAATTTTAGAATTTATGTGAATTGGTTAATTAGGCGCTAAAAATAATTATTATTAAATCTTAGAATTTATTGAAATTATAAGGGTTGGTTATTTAAGCGTCAAAAATATGATTTTTAAGTAGTGTAAAATTATTAAAATAATTATTGTTAATTTACGAATTTCTGGCAGGGGTGACCAAAAATCGGTGATTGAATCAGAGCATTTTGAACTATAGAATCAAGGATTCCAGATAGGAAGGCATTATATATTAAATGCATCACTAGTGGAAAAAAACCTTTTTACACCGGTCCTTTTTGGTTTTTTACACCGGTTGTAGGACTGGTATAGATGTAGCAGGTGAGAAAAATATGAACTTTTTATACCAGTTTTAGAATTGGTGAGAAAAATGATTTTTACACCGGTCTTTTGGATTACAACCGGTGTAAATATTACATTTCACATCGGGTCTGTTGGTAACAACCGATTTAAATATCATATTTCACATTGGTCCTATCTATAACAACCGATTTAAATATTATATTTTACACCGGTCCTGTCTATAACAACCGATGCAAAAAATAGACTTTTAACACTAGTTGGTTACTACAACCGGTGTAAAGACATTTATTTATTTTTCTTTTTTCTTTATTTTTTGTACTTTCCCTTTTTTCTACTACTGTGATGCTACAATAAATGTCCTCATTGACTGTCCACAGAGAATAGAAAGGACAATACTTATAGCAGAGTATATCTAAATAGAAAGAACTTTAATCATATAACTTTCATTAAAAATTGTCAAATTACAAGATAATATAAAAAAATTACAAAGAAAAATGTTGAATTTTCACAAGTCAAACATTTAGTACACAAAGTCATGCTAATAACCACAATACACCAGTTGCAGTCAAAATTTCAGCAAATGCCCATACAATACAAATTGAGACAATGATTACAACTCGGTAACTCCTCTTGATTTCCTCCGTGAATGGATGAGTAGCATAGGGGTTCATGAAGTCGGGATTTTTTGTCCTTTTTTGTTGATTGTGTATCACGACCACCCGCCCCTTGTCTGGTGGTTTGGGTGTTATGAGAGCTCGAGGCTTCCTATTTGTCTACCCTACAGGCACGTAGGTCATCATTATCTCATCGTAATTCTTCCACCGTGCGTTGTGGTGTTTCTACGATATTCGTAAGCTTTTGTATCTGATCATCCTCATCTAATATTGATGGTTTAGCGTTGCCTTCTTCACGACGGCTGTGGTTACTACAAGTCTTTACCATTGTTATTTTTCTAGGGTTTAAGATTTGTGAGTGGGAACCGTTTTACCAGGCCCCATAGTAGGCGCCAAAATATTCATAATAAAGTGATGAATTCATGGAAAACCTAGAAAATTACTCTAGGGATTAAGGTTTATTGCTTAAAACTGTCACTTAATTACACCAGGGGGCTTATAGGCCATGTATACAGTAATCGTAATAGAAAAAAAGGAATGAGGATGGGGGTGAGGAGAAGAATTGGGCCTGGGCCCAGGATAACGCACCCTAGTGGTATCTGGTGAGTACACTATCGCTCCCTAATTTTCGCTCATCATGTGAGGAAGTGAGGATATTGTGGGGCCCCCTCTATTCGGGGGAATAAGCTTCATATTATTTATGATCAGTAATATGTATTTAACTTCACAATGAGTAATATAAGGTAGACCAATTAAGAATAAAATCTGTTTTAGTTTGAATATTTTATCTGAGAAAATTGATTATAATGAAAATCGTAGAAATTTGACAATATTTTATGAATATAAGAAAATTCTATTATGGATGATAGAGCTTTAGATCACCAAAGATGTAAAAAGCATTCTTTTATATCGAAATACAAGATTATTAATGATTCAAAATTTTATAAACCATTAAAGACTCCTCCATAAACATATCAGCCATAAAGTTGTAAAAGATATTTTTTG
The DNA here is from genome assembly GCA_037962975.1 of Clitoria ternatea. NCBI lineage: Eukaryota > Viridiplantae > Streptophyta > Magnoliopsida > Fabales > Fabaceae > Clitoria > Clitoria ternatea. The sequence goes on from CM075675.1 coordinate 11,075,448, forward strand.
ATGTAAAAAAAAGAAAGTTGTAAAACTTTTTAAATTCATTTAGATGACTCTTATAATTCTTAAATCATTGGTATGAATATGGCAAATGGTTGATGAGTTTATATAGGGCTGTTTTAATTTAATATGTTTTGAATTTGAGTATCAGATAATTTCATACTATTAAATTTTGATATGGAAAATTTATTGTCAGATATAATTTTGATTAGCTTAAACATGAATAAAATAAATTAAACAAAAATCATCGGTAAGAAAAAAAATAGAGAGAAATGAAGTATATATTCACGCTTTTCGGTTAGTAAATGAGATTATATATAACTAGAAAGGATAATATGTTATGCTTAAAAAGAAAAATCTTATCATATTTTATTTAAGAATAGAATATTTTAGAGTATCTTGCCTCTAAATGGGAACATTGGGTTGGGCTATGTTCGGGGGTTTTATGAAAATTAAATTAAATTAATCGGTTTAATTGATTAAAATGTTAACCGATTATATGATTAGTTTGAATTAATTTTTTAGTTTTATTAATTCAATCACAATTAAATTTTAATTTAACTATAATTTGTTTAAGTTAATATTTTACCAATTGAATAATTGATTCGATTATGAAATCATTAGATAATATATTTAGGTTGAGCAGTTTTGTTTTTTTGATATCCTTCGCATGATTTGTCTGTTTTTATTTTACTTGATGTCTCTGGTGACTAGCACGTGTTTTCTTTTGTTTTAATTATAAAAGAATAATTAATCCCTGAGGTAAATCTTCATACCACACCTCATGTGAAGTACTAAAACCCAAAGAAGCTAGAAAGTCAACATAAGCATTTGCAGATCTTTCAATTAAATAAATTGATATGGACTTAAAATCATCTGTAAAAAACTTCAAAAAAAATATAGATAAGGTGCAAAAATAATATTAAAGTGGATATGCCAAAATGTATTCAGACAAAGTTAATTAAATTTTACTGATAAGAATAAATTTTGAAAAATTATTCACATATACAGTTTAAATATATTCCATTTTAAATCCTTTTGAATTTTCTGACAAACATTTTAAGAAGGAAAAAACTGGCCGTATATAAGTTATTTAATTGATCGATACACTTAACTTTTATATAAAAATTGAGACTATTAAATAACATACTTTAAAATAAAATAAAATAATGAAATGAAAAGAAAAACAGAACGTATACCAAAAAAACAAATCAAGAAAGCAATTTCAATCTTAATTAAGTAAATTATGGGTTTAAATTTATAGGAGAAGTTTGATAACAAGATGTGAAGTAGGCCCTTTATTTGTGGAAACACGCGCACGAGAGGTAGCGTGGCCACTTGGCTCATGTCTTGGATTGCTGAGAATTCAAGTTCGTTATTAAATAGGTGTGCGTTTCGGCTGTCTCTAATCACCGTTCATTTCCTTCGAATCTTGGAATCCAAAACAAACCAACGGCCCGATCTCAATGCGTACAAACTCTGATGCCCAACATTCCACTCCCGCATTTTTAAACCTACAAAATACACAAGAAAATTAACCACTGTTCTAAAAAAAGGTATTTTCTTTTAATTTAAAACATTCATTGAATCTTCTGTAAACATTTCTTGAATCAATTTTTAATAAAATAATTTATATTTTACTAATGTAAAAAACGATGTTTATTAATAATTAATAAATATTTAACGAATCTTCATATATAACTTAAATCTGATCAACTTACCCGATTTACCTAAACTTTCAACTTTAAAAATAAATAAATAAAAGGAAATCCTTCCCCTCTCCCTTACATTCAGCAGAATCATTATCTTTCTCTCTCCTCGCTATATATCTCTACAAAAGCACAACCTTTTAACTGTTCGTTGTTCCTTATTTTCTTCACCCAATACTAAACCCACAAACACAGAATGTCATCGCCGGGGTTCACTGGCGGCGGCGGGACATCGGAAATCTTCCCCGGAGTTGGTGGTTTCGGCGGAAGATCCATCCAGATGGCAGCGGCAACCACCATGAACAACCCCAGCGCCGCCCCTACCGGCCCGACGAACCTTCACCCCCTCTATCGAAACCAACAAAACATCCCAACAATGTTTCTAGATCCTTCTTCACAGATCGCACATTACCAAACACCAACCCTCAAGCGCACCCTAACGGAATTCCAAACCCACAACAACAACCTTAATCTTAACCACAACCAGGTTCTTTCAAACCTTCTACTTCGTTCGGTGAAACCCAGAACCACAACTTTTCCGCATGGTTCCTCTCCCTTGTCACACGTGGATTTTTCAATTTCAGAATTCCGAAACCAAAACCCTTCTGGTTACCAAACGCAGCGTTTTGGTGTTCCTTTACTCCACCAGCTTCGCCCTCAGCCCATTAACCTCCCTAACAACGGACCCATACCCATCACCGGCTACCGGAACTCTAATTTGGGTTTGCCTCAGAACCGGGTTCAGGTTCCTCTTCCCGTTCAGGTTAATTCTGAAGGACCGGAAAAGAAGATCATGGACCACAGGCTTCAGGAATTGGAGAAGCAGCTTCTAGAAGATAACGACAAGGAAGAAGCCGATGCTTCTGTTATTACAACAAGCGAGTGGTCAGAGACATATCAGAACCTGATCAGTACCGGTCCAGTTCAGAAACCGGTTTCGTCGTCGCCTACTTCTTCAACGACGTCGTCTACCTCTTCTTGTTCCTCTGTGGTTTCCTCTGTTCCGTTATGCCCCAAAACGAGCCTAATGGAAGCCGCATCTGCAATTGCCGATGGTAAAAACGACGTCGCAGTGGAGATCCTGAACCGGTTGGGTCAGCGTTTGAACCGAACCGAAAATTCGGATCAGAGGATAACCGATTTCATGGTTTCGGCTATGAAATCGAGAATGAACCCGGTCGAAAATCCACCACCGGTGGCGGAGCTTTTCAGCAGAGAACACGCCGACTCGACTCAGTTGATCCTTGAAAGCTCCCCGTGCTTCAAGGTTGGGTTTATGGCTGCGAATCTCGCGATCCTCGAAGCCGCATTCGAAGAGAAAACGGAGAAGAACAAGTTCTGCGTGGTGGATTTCGATATCGGACAGGGAAAACAGTACGCGCATCTCCTCAACACGCTCTCGGCGCGTTGTACGAACATGACGGTGAAGATCGTGGCGGTTGCGGATAACGGCGGCGAGGAGAGAGTGAGAGCGGTGGGAGAAACGCTGACACGACAAGCGGAGAGGTCGAGGATCGGGTTCGAGTTTCGAGTCGTGGTGCTGACTCAGAAACTCGCTGAGTTGACTCGCGAGTCGTTGGCCTGTGACTCGGATGATATGCTTATGGTGAATTTCGCATTCAAACTGAATAGGATCCCTGACGAGAGCGTGTCGACGGAGAACGCGCGCGACGAGCTTTTGAGGCGCGTGAAGAAACTCGCGCCACGTGTGGTGACGGTGGTGGAGCAGGAAATGAACGGCAACACGGCGTCGTTTTTGGCTCGCGTGGCGGAATCTGTGTCTTACTACAGCGCGTTGTATGAATCAATTGAGTCCACGATTGGGAAAGAAAACTCGGACCGAGTCAGAATCGAGGAAGGACTGAGTCGTAAGATTTGCAACTCCGTGGCTTGCGAAGGGAGGGAGCGCGTGGAACGTTGCGAAGTGTTTGGGAAATGGCGCGCGCGTATGAGCATGGCGGGGTTCCAGTTGAAACCACTGAGTCAGAACGTGACCGAGTCAATTAAATCGCGGTTTAACTCGGGGAATAACCGAGTCAACCCGGGACTCACTGTGAAAGAAGAGAATGGTGGAATTAGCTTTGGTTGGATGGGAAGAACACTCACGGTCGCTTCTGCTTGGCGTTAGCGTTAACTTTGCTTACTTTTTTTCCTTATTTTTTTTAATTTGGTGCTTAGTATTATTATTATTATCATTATTATTATAATATATGCCACATTGTTACTATATATTTGAACGTGTTCTAGAGGTAAAGAAAATAGATTTGATAAAAGGGTAAAAAGAAAATCCATCGATCTTGGTTTTACCAAACGGAAACTAATAAAGAAGTGTTTGGATTCCGAGAAAATTTATGTTACATTTATTGAATCTTGTATCAAAGTACTAGTTGATGATGTGTTTGTTATCATCACTTGAGTTGGTTGCTGTTTGGTAGATAGGTGACTTGTATGGGTTGCAATGGATTGATTCATTAACCGACAAATGGGGGCTCCACTTATAGGCTACAATTTTTTGGGGTTTTACTTCCCTGTTCTCCAATTCTTCTTCCAATTTTGTAAGCGTTTGTTCCTTCTCAATTTTTTATATATATGAAAAATGAATTTATATATTCCACCATGTAAAATGATTTTGGTTATACCGGGAAAAGAATATGCCTACCGAAAAATAACATAGATGCCGAATAAGCCAGATTAAGGGTTTTAATGTCTGGGACTATTATTTTTCATTTACACTTTCTCTATTTAATTTAAAATTAATTGAAGAATCAATTTATATTTTTAGTTTCAATTTATAAAATAGAGAAAATAATAATGATTTGTTGATTTGAGACTAATATGGTTATTGGTTTCTCAGTTTAGAATATTATTGAGTTATAATATATTTTAATTTTAAATTAAATGGATGATGATCACAAACTAGATGGTCTATTAAAACCTGATTCAATTTATTAAACCTGTTTTTATTTCTTTGAATGGTTCCATGTTAGTTTAAAGTTTTTTTTTCCCATTTTTAATATTTTATATAGGAAAAATTGGAAACAATTTTTTCACAAATTTTTAAAAATAAAAAATATAATAACAATTTTGTAATTAAAATTTAAAACAAGAAATGAAAACAAAAGTCAACCAGACTCTAAACCTTTTTATTTCGTACATTTTGTGTTAGATCCTCAAATATTTATCACTATTGTTACTTTAACACTTAATCATAAACATTTTGCTCTTTGTTTGTAAAAAAATTGCTCCTTTATATTTTCATCACTTAATATAAAAACTTCTTAAATAATTTTAATTTTTAAAATAAATTTAAAACGTCTATAAATTATAATAGTTTTTTAAAATACCTTTATATTATTATTATTGAGACTTAAAAATTTATTTTTTTCTTTTTAATTAGTATTTATTTTATTAATAATCAATAAAAATATATTAATAAGATTTTAATTAATTAATATAATAAAAAACTATATTAAGGATGAAAGATATGTCTAAAATGGTTCATATATTAAACAATTCTTATATTAAAAGAAGGATAATTGGATATACTATAAAGAGACACCTTTTAGACATGGATGCTTGTTAGAGAAATATAATTGTGGGAATACAGAGTGCGATTTGAAATTGAGACATCACTTTATGAGAATGCTCGTTGGATATTGTGCTGTCTGAGACTCAGACTATTTACTACTGTGAGAACAAAACATATAGCTTTTATTATTGTTGTTAAAATTGGTTTTTAAATCGGTTAAATAATATATTGGACTTTATTTTATTAGGGTTTAAGAGATTAAAAATAGAAAATTTTATTTAAAAATATTATTAATACTAACTTACATTTATTTCTAAATCATTTCAACACAAATTTTAATAAAATAAATTTATTTTAATATTTTATTATATGTAAGATTGCATATATTATTTAAGCCGGTAGTATGAGATTCAATGATTAATTTAGTTTTATAAACATTGGTTCTGATAAATTTCTACTCATATATTGTACAGTATGTTTCATGGTTGGTTGAAAATTCCCTAAAAATGTGTAACAAATGCAAAAGGTGAAGTGCTATTTTTGGAAATCGTTTTATTGCACTTGGTTGTGAACTGAGCAATGTTTCAACTACTCTCTGTTCAGCGTTCTTCACGAGTCATTCCATTAATTTGGGTTTTAACTTATATTCCCATGATTGCTGTCTCTAATACATAATTTGTTTGTACTATAGGTGATAAATATAAAAAATGCTTAGCGAAAAGGAAAGGAAGGAAGAAAAATTAACTAAAAAAAGGGAATAGAACCAAAAGAATAGTATTAGATAGGATGGAATCTTTCAATTTGCAATTTGATGCTTTTCTTAATTTTTTAGAGTCCGTTTAGTATGTAGTTTGAAAACGAGGTAAAGATAAATCTAAAGGTTAATATTAATCTTTTACACTGTTCGAGACAATTAAATTGTTTGACCATAGGATAGAGCTCTTTTGGGGTACATTCCCAACGGAGCTTTTCTCCGTTAAGTATAAGTAAGATTTTAATCCTATAGGTCAACAGAGTTTTGATTGTCTCGAATGACATAAAAAATTAATATCAACCTTTAAATTTTTCACTTCAACTCAACTTCGTTTCTTCAACTGCAAATCAAACATCCTCTTATTTTCTTAAACTTATAAACCCCGTTTACAAGTTGAAAACTTTTAAACAAATATGTCATTAAATGATATAAAGGACTTCTTTAGCCACCTTCACCTTCTTTTCCAATGATATATACATCTAGGAACTTAGATGTTATATACGGATAAATAATGAGCTCCAACAAAAATATCTATTTTTGAACCACAATTTGTTTTTTTTAATGTATCATATTTAAACTCCAACTTAATAAAATTATTATAAACGATCAAATTCTTTCAATTAATATTTAACGAAAGTGTATTTTATTCTCTAAAATTTAAATAACCTTTTAACATCTCATCTATTCATTATGTTAAAACCAAAATATGTTTTATACATGTCAAGATAACACTTGATAAAAAAATCTTTTGTTCTCCATTACTTTTAAAATTTTCCCAATATTCGATCGAGTTTGTGTATAGAAAGAAAGATACAAAAATTAAAATCAGGATTCTTTTATCCATCATTTCAATATTAGAATAATATACTACATCGATTATTTTAAAAAATTAGTAAAAAATATTATACCAATTTTTTAAAATAATTGATGTAATAAGTTATTAAAATATCATACATACTGCAGGAAATATGAGAAAAAGATTATAAGACTGAATCTCAATTCCTAAATTATTAGATTTAAAAGTTAGAAAGAGTAATTTAGAATATCTCCTATTCTCTTTAGATTTAAAAGTTAGAAGGATTAATTTAGAATATCTCTCCTATTCACTTTCTAATTTTATGTATGAATCATTTTTCTTTTTAAGTTTTATCTTACCTTTTAAGTTATGTTCTTAAAATTGTCAAGAATTAATAGTGAGTACATCAACAAGTTAGTCTTAACCAACAAGTAGTTCATTTAAGGGCCTAATTATAATTGTTTTTAAATATATGGAACTTAAAAGGGTCAAATTCTAAAAGCGGATGAAATAGATGATTATTTAGAGCTTATAAATAAATGGGTCAAATTTTAAGTTATTATTTATGCTGGTAAAAATAATTGTAAAATTAATAGCTTTGAGGCACACGCTTATTAGGGGAGAGAATAAGTAAGACCATCAGTTTTGGCTTGCTACCTAATTCTATTAATAAGATTATGTTAGTTTTAATTGTAACATCCTAGTTCAGAACTTTGGTGAACTAAATTAGTTAGAAGTTAAAAAAAGATTGAATGGATTAGTTAATTGAAAGTGGTATGAAATTTATTTATTACCCTTACTTCTCAATTGTTGATTGCTTCACGCGTGCTTGGGACAAAGAAACTAAATTTCGTTTACTTCTCTGTGGGTGCATGTGAACAGGAGAAAGACATTGGGGGTGCAATTCTTCTTCATTTTCGTGGCATCCTCTCTCCCATTCTCGCTTATTCTTCTTCCATTCTCACTAATTAAAGCTTGGATCATTGCTCCACTTCTCTTCTCATTTCACGTGGCAGCCATGGGGTCCTTAGGAAAGCTTCAACCTCTTGAAATTGAAGTAAAATCTCATGGTTTTAGAACCCCCCATTTTCGGTTTTGGGCAACTTATTGAACCCACCTTCTAAATCTTCCACTTTCTTGAATTTAAAGGCATTGTGAAGCTTAGCTGGTTGTGGGGCAGCGTATGTAGTTTCGGAACTTGGGTCGTTTTCATTCTTGGTAAGTTCCATCATACCTATTGGATGGTTTGGTTCCATTTCATATACTCGGGGTTTAATTATGCCAATTTCGTGGTTTAGGGCGTTTTTTAGAGTATTTTGGCAAGTGAATAACTTGGGGGTTATTCTGGAGTATAGTTTCAGAGTCGTCAGTTTGAATCGGTAAACTGTTAATTAATAAAATAATTACTGATGGATTGTTTTAGCTTTGGAATACAATTTTAATAACGTATGGGTTATTAAAAATTAAATATGGATGTTTTAGGAATTTTCGAGACGTTGAATTGGTAATCAGATATCATTTGGTTAGCGTTGTGGACTTCTGGGATTTATTATTCCAGGTAGGGGGCTATTATATTTTAAATGTATGATTTAAGGACGAGTTTGAGGGTATATTGATATATTATGAGTTATATATAATCGTGAAATATGATGATTGAATTGTTTAAAGTGTGAGATGTTAGTGTTATACCCCACTTGTATGATAATTGAGAATTATCGATAATTATGATAAGCTCCGTCCGTGATGTTAATTTAAAATGGCATGAGATGAAGTTAAGTGATTGAATTGATGATTATATGTTACATGAGATGTATGACTTGATTGAATTAGTATTTCTATGCATGAGATGAGATAGAATAATTAAATAGGTGTTATTGTTAGTTCATGAGATGCAATTAAAAATTGATGATATTGAGATATTGCACGGGATGCAAGTGAATGAATGATTTAATACCATTTTATAGCATGAGATGCTTGTGTGGATGATTGAATATGATATGAGATTTCTATAATTGTGGTTTTGAGGATTCCATAAAAGACCTTAAGTGGGACTCAAGGCAAGCCTATCGAGTGGGACTCAGGGCTAGCCCTCAACATTGTCGTTGTCGCTGAGAGTGATTATGTTGCGCGAGAGGACAAACAGTTTGGTACCACTAAAACAGTCGGATCAGCTGAGAGCTGAATACTATATGGATAGAGCCTTGTGTTGCAACACTACTGATCCGGTCTGGATACCGGCCCCCATTCTTGTGACGTCAGAGTGACCTCATATAAGGAAAACCGGTGTCCTGGTTCATCATTACCACACCGGATATCCGATGTCTGGCAGTCCGTCCTTATCGCACGACTGCCCCACTTATTTCCTCTATAACAGTTCTTTGTTCATTTTCACAGGACATTTATATAACTGTTGGTTTTTCGGTCACAGCAAGATAAGAGCCCCTAATAACTTATCAGCGAAGACACTGTATGTAGCAAAATATATCACATCAATAGCCTCAGAAAGCAAGTGGATGTGTCAGCAGATTATGCGGAAAAGGTGATTATCCTCTCCTCTTCCTAGAGGATTGTACTCTGATAATTGACCTACCCTCCTGACACATTCTGAGTGTTGAGCCACCCTGATTGACATAATGTACACGTTATCAGAGCTAAGGGACCCACCTGTATCCAACGACTCATTTTCTTATGTACAACTATAAATAGCTCGTTTCAACACACATGCATGGTATCGTCGTTCTATCTCACACTTTTACTATTACTTCGCTTGAGCATTTACTGAGTTCCTACACTCTTCTAACTTGAGCGTCGGAGAATCTTCGCAGGTGGCACCACCTTTCGCCCCACGGCAACGCGAAAGCTGGTGTCAAGGATCTCCAGGACAACAAGACCGGCCTCTCCCACTGAGAGACCGGATTAATACATCGGATATACACTGTTCCGGTGTGCAAACCCTAAAAACATCTATCATCTTGTGGCTGGTCCCACACCGGATCCTAGACCCCGGTCCAGACCAGTTCATTGGCACGCCCAGTGGGACTCGTTAGAGTTATTCCCATTTTCACAGAAGTTCGGTTGTCACGGTGGAAGGTGATGGGAGAGATTTCGTTGATGGTCACGTGGAGGATGTGACCCATCAACAGACTGGAAGGAGACTCGTCTTTGAGTCCCCTGTAACTCAAACCCGGAGGATGGTGCAAGTGCAAACGCCTGACCCTCGTGATGAGGTTATCAGGCAACTTAGGGAGGAGCTGATGGAGTTGAAGCGGGAGAGAGGAGGAGCTGGGGACAGGGCAGCGTCCCATGCAGAGGATGCTCATCATGCATCAGCGAGGGATAGATCCACAACCCTCCAGTATTCGAAGATCCCCACATATGAAGAGAGAGAGCAGACGCAAGACTTTGGTGATAGAGTCAGTACCAGGAGAAGGGAGCAGGCGGTGGTGACTTCAGGGACGTACAAGCTCAGTGTCCCTTTCTCAAGAAGGTTGATGAGTATCACCATCCCAAAACATTTGCAAACAACACAGCCACTGTCGATAGGGAAGTATAATGGAGAAACAGACCCCACTAAGCATTTGGATGCTTATGTTTATGAAGCTATGTATTTGGGAGCAGATGAAGATGTTATGTGCAGAATGTTCCCAAGAACGTTGACGGAGGAGGCTCTCAGCTGGTTTAAAAGCTTACCCTCAGGATCTATAGACTCTTGGGAGGAAATGGCTGCTGCATTCGAAAGCCATTTTGTCATCTCTAGGGATATCCCAAGAACTTCTCACACCCTGGCCCAGATAAGGCAGGGAGAAACTGAAACTCTTAAGGAGTTCTTGAAAAGGTTTTATAAGGAGGCAGCTTTGGTCCCTAACCTCACGGAGGCCATACAACTCCATATTGTAGTGGAAGCTCTTCAGCCTGGTTCAGCCTTTGCCTTATCTTTGGCAAAGAGCCCCCCAACAACCTTCGAGGAGTTTCGAAGGAAAGCTTCCAAGTACGTGGGCATAGAGATGCATCTAGAGGCAACCGCAACAAGAATGAAGCCTTCAGCACCCACCCAGCAGCCACGGAGAGAAAAGGAGAAAGTGAGGCCCGAGAAGCATGCCTTTAGAGAAGACTTTGTAAACACTCGCCCTCATCCACGAGATAGACGTGTATCATCGTTCGATAACTATGCTCCGTTGAACACCAGGCACTCACAAATCATGAGGGAGGTTGGTTGGCCAACTTTGAACGTCTTTGGGATAAGAAAACCAGCCCCAGTCAAGAGGGGTGGTAACCCACGTAAGTATTGCACTTTCCATGAACAGACAGGACACAACACTGATGAGTGCAAGGCGTTAAAGAATACGGTGGAAACTCTCCTTCGGGAAGGAAAGCTGAAGCAGTATTTGTTCAAGGAGAAATCTGTAGACGAGCCTCAGAGGATGGAAAAAAGGAATAGAGATCCTGATGACGAAGATGATAATACACGTAACCCAACAAGGAAGTTCACTGCAGCTGAAAAGCAGAAGGGAGTAGTGATTGCTGAAGGTGCCCAACAAAACAACATGCCCCAGCAGCAGAGGCAGGGCAGACGAGAAGTGATTGAGATGATAGCTGGAGGATTTGCGGGAGGAGGAGCATCAATCACAGCACGGAAGAACCACCACAGGATGATTCTGTCTGTCCAAGGCAAACCGAGGGATAACCGCCCTTTCAGGGACGGTATGACAGCTCCGACGGTGTCATTTACTGATGATGACTTTGGCCCAACAGTTCCAGGAGGCGATGATGCAGTAGTTATCGTGGCAGTCATAGCCAACAAGGATGTCAAGAGGATCCTCGTCGATCAGGGAAGTTCTTGTGATGTTATCTTTTATAATTGTTTCAAACGAATGGGTTTCAATGATGCAGATTTACAACCCTACACACAAGAACTCACAGCGTTTAATGGAGCCAAGCAACCCACCAAAGGGTATCTTGATACTCTGATTTCTTTTGAAGGAGAGCCTGGTGCAAGAACGGTCAAGTCAAGAATTCTGGTGATTGACGTGGAATCCCCATACAACGGTATCATAGGCCGTCCAACACTGAATACGATGGAAGCAATTGTATCCACTCCTCACCTCTTGATCAAATTCATTGACAAGGACAACGGTGTGTCCTCTCTCTGTGGTGATCAGGAGATGGCTCGATATTGTTATAACCTGAGCCTCAACATGGTCAAGTTGGAAGCATTCAACAAGAAGAGGAAGCTGAACGACGAAGGAACAGCGGCAGGGTCTGTCAGTCTAATTGACCTGGACCCCAGAGCAGAATTGAAGATTGATCCACTCAATCCCTCTAAGCCCACACCAGATGGTGGTTCCAGGGATGTTGTCTTAGGAGATTCCCCAGAGAAGGTCACGCACATCAATGATAAGTTGGAGTTTGCTATGGAGCAACGCTTATTAGCCCTGTTGCAGGAGTTCAAAGATCTTTTCGCATGGACAGCAGCAGACATGCCTGGGATGGACCCTGATTTCTGTTGCCACAAGCTTGTTGTATACCCTGAAACAAGACCGGTGGCCCAGAAGAAGAGGAGGTTGGGACCGGAGAAGCAGAGGGCGGCTTGTGAGCAGACAGAGGAGTTGTTGAAAGCAGGCTTTATAAGGGAGATACGCTACTCATCTTGGCTTTCTAATGTGGTAATGGTGCAGAAGGCTAATGGCAAATGGAGAATGTGCACAGATTATGTGGATCTTAACCGTTGCTGCCCCAAGGATCCGTATCCCCTGCCCAACATTGATCACATGGTGGATGACTCATCTGGTTACCAGTATCTCAGTTTCATGGATGCTTATTTGAGGTATAACCAGATTCCGATGTGGGAAGGAGACCAGGAGAAAACTGCCTTCATCAATGACCGCGGTGTTTTTTGCTACACTGTCATGCCTTTTGGATTGAAGAACGCCGGCGCTACCTATCAGCGCATGATTAACAAAGTCTTTGAAGGGATGCATACAAGGCTAGTCGAAGTTTATATTGATGATATTATAGCCAAAACGCCCGCTGGAGGAGACCACATTGAAGATCTGCGCCAAGTTTTCACTAGGCTTCGGCAGTACAACATGAGGTTAAATCCTTTAAAATGCACCTTTGCCGTTCCAGCTGGGAAATTCTTGGGATTTATGTTGACCCAACGAGGCATTGAGGCTAACCCTGGGAAATGTCAAGCAATCCTGGATATGCAGAGCCCTAAGAGTCTGAGGGAGGTCCAATCGTTGAATGGGAAAGTGGCCGCCCTAGCTCGTTTCATGCCCAAGATGGCGCACAGGTCCCTCCCCTTGTATAAGGCGTTGAAGAAACACAAGAGTTTTGAATGGGGAGAGGAGCAAGAATAAGCCTTCCAGCAGCTCAAGGCCGTTCTCTCGAGTCCACCAATTTTGGTTAAGCCTGACCCTGGTGAGACTTTGATCTTGTACTTAGCAATCTCTGATGAAGCCCTGGGCGTGGCCTTGGTTAAAGAAACCCCTAAAGGGCAGAGGCCGGTGTACTTCACTAGTAAGACGTTTCAGGGAGCGGAAGGAAGGTATCAAAAGATTGAGAAAGCTGCTCTAGCAGTCGTGTGGGCATCACGACGGTTGAGGCCCTACTTCCATGCGCACCCAGTATTGGTGAGAACGGATTTGCCTCTCCGTTCAGTGCTTAGCAAGCCAGACCTCGCTGGAAGGATGATAAAATGGTCTATTGAGCTGTCTGAGTTTGAAATTTCATATGAGCCTCGAGAAGCCATCAAGGCGCAAGTGTTGGCCGATTTTGTTGTGAAGATGACTGGGGCGGACCATGCCACCCCTCGAGCGCATTGGACCATTTACGTCGATGGCTCGTCGAACAGCAAAGGTTGTAGAGCAGGTGTGGTGGTAGAAAGTGATGATGGTGTGCACCTAGAAATTTCCCTCCGATTCAATTTCAAAACCTCCAACAACCAAGCTGAATACGAAGCATGCTTGGCTGGTCTCCGTGCGGCGATTGACATCGGAGCGTCAGCAGTTACACTCTGCAGTGATTCCCAACTGGTGATTTCGCAGATCCAGGGGGAGTACTAGGCAAAGGAGCCGCAACTTCAATTGTACTTGAATTGTGTTAATGAGTTGAAGGGAAGATTTGAAGTTTTAGAGTTCAAGCATGTGCCCAGAGAAGAAAACACCAGAGCGGACATCTTGTCTAGATTGGCAAGCACAAAGCAGCCCGGCAGCACAACAACGGTAGTTCAAAGCACTTTGACATCGCCTAGCATACCTCTGTACCCTTCTCTGAATGCTATCATGGTGAGCTATCCATATGAGGATTCTTGGGTCATACCCTATATTCGCTATCTGGCTGATGGTCAACTTCCCACTGATGAGAAGGAGAGGAGACGAGTGAAGAGGGAGCTGCCATATTTTACTATAGTTGATGGTGTTCTCTTCAAAAGGGGATTCTCTGTCCCATATCTTTTGTGTTTAAGAGAGGACGAGGTTCAAGCGGTTTTGGAGGAAGTGCACGAGGGGCAATGTGGGCACCATGCTGGGGGCCGAAGCTTAATGAGAAAAGTCCTCAGGGCTGGATATTGGTGGCCCACTGTGAAGCAGGATTCTGCAGATTTTGTTAGGAAGTGCGATGCTTGTCAAAAATTCTCCAATCTTCACCATACACCGGCCCAAGAGCTATCCTCATCTGCTGTGCCTTGGCCGTTCTACCAGTGGGGCCTTGATATTTTGGGTCCATTCCCCACTGCGCCAGGAGGTATCAAATATTTGATCGTGGGGGTAGACTACTTCACTAAGTGGATCGAGGCAGAACCAGTAGTGCATATCACTTCTGCACGAACAAGACGTTTCGTGTATGAAAATATCATAGCGCGGTTAGGGTGCCAGGGCGGATTGTGACTGACAACGGCACCCAGTTTACAGACAAAAAGTTCACGGATTTGCTTGAAGGACTGAGGATAATCCAGATATTTTCATCTGTTGAACACCCCCAAACCAATGGACAAGCAGAGGTAGCCAACCGAGAAGTGCTAAAGGGGTTGAAGAAGCGTCTGGGAGAAGCGAAGGGAGGATGGACTGACCAGCTGTGTCATGTTTTATGGGCATACCGCACTACGCCTCATTCTTCAACTAACGAATCCCCATACCGGCTGACGTACGGGGTTGAGGCGATGATTCCAGTGGAGTTACAAACAAGATCGGCTCGTGTGGAGTATTTTTCAACGGAAGATAACAACGCCAATTTGGCATCAGAACTGGACGTCCTCCAGGAGTTAAGGGAAAAGGCCTTCGTCAGAGATCAGGCAATAAAAGCAAAGGCAGCACTCTGGTATAATAAACGTGTCCAGTATAGAGCTTTCAACACCGGAGATCTTGTTTTGAGAAAGGCGAGTGTGGGGAATAAATTCGCTCACCAAGGAAAGCTAGCACCGACGTGGGAAGGTCCTTATAGAGTTTCTGAAGTGACTAGAAGAGGGTCATACTGGTTGGAAGAACTTGATGGAACTCCAATCCGCAACAAATGGAACACCCAGAACTTACGTGTCTATTACAGCTAGTTGGTAAGACGGCGTGTACTCTTTTTCCTTACTTGAGTTTTTTTCTATTGGGTTTTCTCAAGAAGGTTTTAACGAGGCATGACCCCAACTACGCTCTTCATGTAATATACTTTTAATTTTAATGAGAATACATTTTAACCACCCTATCATTCTCACGTTTCTTATGTGTTGTGATTTATAGCCGTAGTTTAATACGCATACACCTCAGGACGGATGAACTCAACTACCAATTCTGTAGTTGATGATATAACTCCTCGAGGAACTGATGAAGACCCCTCAGGACGGATGATCTCAATCACACATCGTGTGTTTTGACGATGTAACTCCTTGAGGTGGAATGGGTTGTAGGGCTGGTCCTTTTTCAAGGCCACAAACCGAACCCCATTCGAAGACTACATGGGTTGTAGGGCTGGTCCTTTTTCAAGGCCACAAACCGAACCCCATTCGAAGACTACATGGGTTGTAGGGTTGGTCCTTTTTCAAGGCCACAAACCGAACCCCATTCGAAGACAACATGGGTTGTAGGGCTGGTCCTTTTTCAAGGCCACAAACCGAACCCCATTCGAAGACAACATGGGTTGTAGGGCTGGTCCTTCCTCAAGGCCACAAACCGAACCCCATGCGAAGGCTTGGGCGCAGTAGGCCGGTTCATACAGAAAACCACGCTGAACCCCGAGTAACGGGCGTAGTAGGTTCAGGATTAGCCCTGATCCGAACCCTGTGTTGAAGGCTTGGATTGTAGGATTGCACCGAACTCCAAGTACGGTTAGTAGGATCGAACCGAACACCGTGTGAAGACTTGAGGTGTAGGACCGAACTGAACCTCAAGAGAAAGACGTAAAGCTTACCCTTGTCAACGCTATACAAAAATTTAAAGGCAATGTCCGTCCTCAATTGCGGAATATCCACCCCAGAGCGGTTGAACGCTAACGTACCCGCTCTACATCTTCGAGGACAGATAAGTATTTCTATCTTTTTAAGAAGTTCAAAGGTAATCCTTGAGATAAAAGCTCCCTTCCCAATGTACTTACACTTGGGGACAGGGCATGCTTTAACTTAATTGTCACTTATTTGTTACGATTTATTATCTTAATCCGGTGTGATAAGTATGCTTTAAGCAGCTAGGTAACTACACAGAACGGATTCGCAGAGCATTGAAAACAATAAAGTGTTTCGTATAACACTAAGTTATTCAACAATCATACATTCAACGCAAGCAGTTGAAGAAAAGCAACAGTGAATTTTATTTCCAAAAAATAAAAATTGTTCAAGACACAAGGTAGTTAAAGCTGGAGCTGATCCCAGTACACAGCTATGAATAAAGCATAAATTAAGAGGCCGGTGCCTGATCCTCCGCAGTGGGTACTCCTGCCTTCTCCATTTTGTCCTCCGCTCCAGTTTGGGCGCCTTCTTGCGTTTCAGCTCCAGAGGCAGCGGTGGACGTTGTGGGCTCCATACTTTGACCTTCTGGAAGGGGAGGCAGTTCGTACAGAGATGCACGGGGTTCATGGTGTGAGCCGTCCTTATGAACTTCGACAAGTCTTCCCCCATGTAATTCGAAGAACGGATCTAGTCCGTACAGATTCAGCTGCACTCCAGGATTACGATAATAGACTTGACGAAGGGCCAAGCTGAAGGATTCATACGCCACATTCTTGCATATCTCCAAGGCTTTGGCAGCCTTGGCCTTCGCAGCAGCTAATCTTCTTTGAACCTTGGCAAAATCCTCCTCTGAAGGCCCAGCACTCGCACCACCCTTCTTGAGTTCCTCAATTTGGGCTTGCATCTCCTTCCGAATGCTCTCCCACTCCCCAAGGTCTTTGTTGCGACCGTCCTCCATAATTTTGAGATCGTCAGCAAGCTTAGTCGATCTCTTCTTCTCCAGTTGTAATTCTTCTTCAAGGAGGGGTATGGATTTGTTCTTTTTCTAGAGGTCGGCAACTTCCCGCTCTAGGGCCTTGTTTGTAAAATGCACTTGGCTCGCCTCTTCAGTTTTCCTCTGGAGCGTTTCCTTAGTTTTCTTCAAATCTGACTCGACGCCCCTATGAACTTCAGCTTGCTTGGCCGCCCATTTCTCCTTCACCGCGAGTTCGGTCTCAAGTTTTTCAACTTGATCCATATAATCTGCCTTCTCGCTCAGGGAATTAAGGAGGCCGGACAGTTCATCAAGCTGCCAACGCCCGGCCTTACAAGCACCTCGAACCCCAGCAGCGTCGAGGGAAGGGCGGAGGCAATACCGTGCCTTTGGAAGAGTGAGAGGCATGGACCCCTGAAACCACAAGTAAGGGGAGAGGAAGGAGTCACGTGGAGGCTCAAACGCCGGAGGAGGACCATTCCCAGAGTCCGGCTCTGAAGCATTCTGTGAAGAAGGGGTGGAGGATTCAGGAACGGGTTTCTTTCCCTTGTCTTTCTTCAATTCAGTTTCTTCGGCCGTCCTCTGACGCTTCTTCACAGGGTCATCAGAGGAGGGCTTTTCTTGATCTGCCTTTTTTACAAGATGCCTCTTTTTCCTCTTCTTCTCTGGGACGGCCTCCTCGTCGCCCGCTCTAGTGGCATCAGCTGGTTCTTCAGTTTCCTCCTCATCGAAGAGAGGAACCTCATCTCCTACTACAGAGGTCAGGGGAATGAGGGGAGTTTTGGTGGCGTTCCTCTTCGCCTGGATCTTATTTTCCTCAGAGGAGGAGTCATCGTCAGCCATCATGTTCCTTAACGACAACATCTCTGGGCAGGCTCTTTCGATTTGTTCTGCAAAACAAGAAAGGTTGAATTAGCATACAAGAAGAAAAATAATCAGAACGGAATAACTATACCACAGAAAGAGATTAAGAGCAGATATTACGGAGGTAGGTGTTTCTGATGTCATCCTCGGCCAAGAGGAGCCGGCTGGAAAATCTTTGAGGGTCTTCGAGGCCGTCTGCATGGCGCTCAAGACCTCAACAGAGTGAGAGGAGAGTTCGCTCTCGTCTGTATAATAAGCACGGCTCATAAGGAGAAAATGCTCGTGCGTCCAGCTAAGGGGAAACTTGGTAAATCCCTCCTTGTTCCGCCAGAAGACTGGCTTATTTGGTTGAATCCGGACCCGCGTGTAATAGTGCTTGAAGGAGCGTCCATCCACCTTCACGGATTCTGTATAAGACTTGAAATTTATCACCCTTGAGTCACTACGGAGAGTAATGAACCCAAGGCCGCCCTTCTTATTAGCACGGCGAACCACTTGGCAATAGTAAAATAGCTTGGCCACAGTGGCGGAGAAGTTGAAATGCTCCCCCAGAACCTCCAGAGCCCGTACTAGACCCCAACCGTTGGGATGCAGCTGTGTGGGGGCGCAGTCTAGGAAACGCAAGACGGCCATCTGGAACTCCGTCATGGGGAAGCGTACTCCCAATTTCAAGAAGACGAAGTCGTACATGTAGACTGACCTCACATCAGGAACGCTGTGGCATATTCTTTCAGAGGGACGTGGTGCCATCACAGCGTATCGTGCCTTGTACTTTTTATCTGAATATATTTTGCAGCGGAAAGAAACCGTGCATTCCTCCTCACTCGCATGGTGCGAAGGGATCTCTAGGAATTCCTCCTCCACCCAGCAGTAGGGTTTTTCCCTGTTGAGTTTCTCCCAGTCAAGCCGGTGTGCCATAACATTGATACACCCTTCAGCAGAGCGGAGAACTGGTGTTTTTCCACGTCCTGGAAGGTCCATGGTTGTGCAGGCACGGTGGAACGCGTATGTACTGTGGTAAAAAGCAACATCGTCAGAGAGGTAACCTTCAGCACTTGACCCCTCATCAGAGCGGCTGGTAGCCCTCGAATCAAGGGGAGCCTCAGAGCGACGTTGGGAAGAAGACGCTCGTGAGGAAGAGGCTTCGGCTCTCTCTGAGCGACGGGGCCCAGCCACAGGAGGATTCGCTGGAATCCTCCCACCACGGTGGCTAAGGGGGGCACGAGAGCCAAAGCTCCCCCTGTTTGAAGGACCAGCGTGGCCTGCTCTAGGGCGCATGGTGGAAATAGAATGAACTAAAATTGCAAGGAGTTGAAGGAAAGGGAGGTTACCTAAAGGAAGAAGATCTTTGAGAAGTTTGAAGACGACAGAGAAATTCCAAAGAAATTTGAGCAGAGGTTCACTAAGCTTGAAAACAAGAGTGGATTCCAAAATCTGCTAAGAGTTCCTTTTATAGGTAACGAAGAAGCACAGTGTTTCGTCGAAGGTCACAAGGCTTGCATCAAAACGCAACCTTTTCGAATTGAAACGACTCCGTCGTTTCGTCACGTACGAGCGCGAAAATGGTAACGTTTCAGTAAACATTTTGGCAAAATGGGCCCCCCTCACTCAGTTTGAATCCAGGCCCAATAAGCCCAATCGACGGTTACACTCGTGGGAAATGATGGCTCGTGCGTAAAAAACGCATTTACTGTCCAATCATGCCATGCGCATTTAATGCCTCCCAACCACTTTTCGAATACCAAGGGTTTCGATTCTCAAAAACTCTTGGGATTTCCATTACTTATTTATGCTGTCTGAATCCGTTGTACACAACGCGAGAAGAGCGGTCACCCGTCTATTAGAGCGGACGCCACAGAGCTCCCAGAGACTTTCCAGAATGTACTACCGGCATCCAGACTTCTCTAGAGTTGTGTAGCTCATATGAGCAACTTAACAGTCCCTCATACAAGCTAGGGGACAGATGATCCGGTCTGGATACCGGCCCCCATTCTTGTGACATCAGAGTGACCTCATATAAGGAAAATCGGTGTCCTGGTTCATCATTACCACACTGGATATCCGATGTCTGGCAGTCCGTCCTCATCGCACGACTGCCCCACTTATTTCCTCTATAACGGTTCTTTGTTCATTTTCACAGGACATTTATATAACTGTTGGCTTTTCGGTCACAGCAAGATAAGAGCCCCTAATAACTTATCAGCGAAGACACTGTATGTAGCAAAATATGTCACATCAATAGCCTCAGAAAGCAAGTGGATGTGTCAGCAGATTATGCGGAAAAGGTGATTATCCTCTCCTCTTCCTAGAGGATCGTACTCTGATAATTGACCTACCTTCCTGACACATTCTGAGTGTTGAGCCACCCTGATTGACATAATGTACACGCTATCAGAGCTAAGGGACCCACCTGTATCCAACGACTCATTTTCTTACGTACAACTATAAATAGCTCGTTTCAACACACATGCATGGTATCGTCGTTCTATCTCACACTTTTACTATTACTTCGCTTGAGCATTTACTGAGTTCCTACACTCTTCTAACTTGAGCGTCGAAGAATCTTCGCAGGTGGCACCACCTTTCGCCCCCCGGCAACGCGAAAGCTGGTGTGAAGGATCTCCAGGACAACAAGATCGGCCTCTCCCACTGAGAGACCGGATTAATACATCGGATATACACTGTTCCGGTGTGCAAACCCTAAAAACACCTATCATCTTGTGGCTGGTCCCACACCGGATCCTAGACCCCGGTCCAGACCAGTTCAACTACATTATATGATGTGCATTGGATCCATGTGATTGTGTGTGTGTGTGTGTGTATATATATATATGCATTGGTGTATGTTATTGAGAATAACATAATTTGTAATAGCTTGTGTTATGATATTGAGAATATCTGGTGAGTTATGAGTTTAATTGAATGACAATGAATGTCTTGATTGATTGTGATATTGTAATGTATATTAGAGAATTGGATAGGTTGATTCAATTCAATAACTGTCATTTAACATGTAATGTGCTCACCCCTATTTCTGTGGCTATTTTCAATGGGACTGAATCGTGGCGGTGATTAGTGAGATGTCACCATGCTTATGTGGAAGACAATTTGTATATATTGTCTATGCATTGTATAGTATTTCGGTGGTGTAGCCTTGGCTGGCTCCTGTAAATAACCATTTTGATTAATGTATATATCTGCTTAGTGGATCCTAGGTAGTTGACAGCTTCACTAGAGCCTAGATTACACTTTGGTTATGCATAATGATGATGTTACATATGATGATGATGATGATGATGATGATGTTTTGTTATGGTGACCATGGATGGTCCCATATTATGCATGAGATGCTTGATATGTCGAGGAATTGCAATTAGTGAATGTTGAATACCATGGATGAATCTGTGTGCTTATGGTGCATTACATATGATGACCAAAAAATTGTTGCATTGCATGATGTGTGAGTAACCTATAGGCAGATCTGTGATGAATTGATGTGCATGTATGATGATGAAAAAATGATGAATGATGTGATTGTGGTGATGATGAAATAGGTTGTATTTGTATAATAGTGAAATAATAGATAATATGGAATTTAGGAACTGGAGAGGCGATTTTATGATCGGATGGGTTTTTGGGTGCTTAGAATGGACCGATAGGTTTCCTACACCATTTGTGAGTTAGGTAGATAGGCATCACCTAGTTTGAAGGTCATTTGGTAAGTTTTATGCATGTAATTGCTATATTTTGACTAAAACACATTTTCTACATATGTTGAGTATATGTTGGAATTTTGACGACCGAGCAATGCCAACAGTTCTGAAATGGGGAAAACATGTGGCCGTGAAATTTTGTGACAATCGGACCTAAAACGGGCCATTTAGGTAGGTTGAAAGCTGGCCAAAAGGCCTAAAATCCATGACAGCAGCATTGCTACTACTGTCATGTCCATGTGTAGCGTGTGGCAGACGCGTAGCGTCGGATCCCTGTTTTTGTTTTGCATAGTTCTATACTGGTGACTGATGTAGGGCATTAGGGATGTTCTTCTATAGATGCTGTTTGAGGTTCTCATGAGTGGCATTGATGGATTAATTATTTAATTGTTAATAAATTATTGGCAAAAGAATTTTCTTGGGTTTTTGTTATTGTTTTAATGTTGGGTTGTTTCATTAATAATAACATTTAAAGTCTAGTTTTAATAATAAGGTTAAGCTAAGACTTTTTGAAAAGTCTATTTAATTGAAGAAGTTGAGCTTTGACTTTTAAACAAAATATTTTCAACATATACAGTCGGTTATTTTTAACTTTTATATGATTTTATAAAATAAATCATAATTTATGATATATTATATAAATACACCTGATATTTTTATATATAAAGTTAAATTTTTATATAAAATATATTAAAATTAACTTGAATATATAAAATTGATAATTAAATATGTATTTTATATGTGTTGTTAACTTCTTAAAAACTTATTTTTTTATTTATGATGAATTCATTGATAATTAAACTAACAAGTAGTTAGTTTAAGTGATATATGTTTGATTTTCTTTAGAAAAATTACCCACATCATGATGTAGATATTCTTGACTTGAACAAAATTACCTTTCAAAAATGATACTTATGGTTAGGAAAAATAGGTAAATCTTAATCTTAATGTGTTGCATTGTTTACCAAATGAATAAACTCCAACTATACATGAATCTTAAAATATATATCATAAAAATGAAAAAGTTTAATCTTCAAGGAAAAATTAAATGTTATTTTATCAATTATCTTTAAGAAAAAATTAAATGTTATTTCATCAATTATACTCATAAGGCAAAATTAAATCAAGAATATACCCCTTTGTTTTTTTATTAGTATTTTAAAGTTTGTTGCATGTCTCTTAAAAGAATGTAACTAATGTTTCTTTTAACCTATCTTATTTACTAATATATCTTTTTTCTTTCTACACTTAATATCACTTACTTAATTAATACACTTTTGGTTTAAACAAAAGATCAAGATATAATTAGTAAAAAAACATTTAATTTTGTCTTAAAATCTTAAAAAGATATTATATTTAGATTTAGATACAAAGGTAGTAAAAAACAAAAGGAGTATTAATTAAGGAAATGATATTAAATATAGAAAGACAAATAAATATTATTAAACAAGACAAATAAAAAGACACATTAATTATATTTCTTAAGAAACATACAACAATCTTAAAGACATACTTTCTCTATCTTAAAATTATTGTTGTTTTAGTCTTTTTTACATATATTAAGAAATTATTAAATGTGTAGTTATTTGAGTTGATATGAACTAGAATATTTTCATTTAATTATATTGTTTTATTAATAATAAATAATGTCTCAATTTTCTAAGTCTTATTCATTTGTCAAATTGGTCAAATGAAATATAATAAGAAAGAGATATATTAATTATAATGTTCTGTCCTAGAACCGGAGTCAAGAGTTGACCGTCTTGACCGGTGTCCGGTGTTACCTTACAAGCACTCAGTTTTATACCGCCTCAGTGGAGTACGGTATTTTACACCTAGGTCTAGTGAGGATCTTAAATTCTTCAAGTATAGGATGAATTTGGTGTTTGATTCTGTATCAGAGTCAAGAGAACACAACGGAGGTGCACCTACAAAAGATCTCCGATGCTTAAGTTAGTACGGGTATTACGGAGGTAACTCTGAGATTAGTTTCGATTCCTTTATAGTAATAAATAAGATGTATTTATAGGGAATACCTGAGTAGGAGAAGTGATTTGACCTTTTTCCTAACTTACTGTAGTAACAGTATTGCAGGGACATATTGCCTATACCGATTCTGACTCATTATCTGACTGTCAAAGTGGGACCGAAGTCTTGGCTATAGGACCAGAGTTATACTGGTTTGTGGTAGTTTAATTAGGTCTGGTAACTCTGATGATGTGACAACGTTCAGTGGCACTCCGTTTGTGTGTTATAGAGTCCGGTTAGCACCCTAGATCATATAATATGATAGAATTAGAAAATATAAATTGATTATATCCTAAATTCTTAAATTAATTACATCTTAAACTTCTAAAACAATAATAATATATTTCAATTAAATTTTTTATCCCAATATCCAAATTCAACAACTTAAATGCTACTCAATAAATTATGGGTGGTCTTTTTTTCAATATCCTATAATGTTATGTATTCCGTCCCATTCTTTAGTTTTTTTTTATCCTCTTGTGTTTTTTTTTTGCTCTTAGTAATATTTATTATGAGTGTATAGTATTGCACTACAGCAAGTAGAATTTAATTTTGAAATGAAAATACTCAAATGAGGGTTCTCTTGAAACCTGGAAGTTTTTCTTAAATAATAGCACATGCTCACCATCCAAAACGCATGCAATTTGTATTAATTTTTTAGGTGTATAAAAGGGGAAAAGATTTAATGATTCTTTTAATCATTTTTCAAGAATCAATTTTTTTTCTTGGATGTATCTTCTTAAAGGATTTTGGCTCATGCATTATTAGTGTGGGTCTAAAGTCCACACTTTGTTGAAATTTGAAAACATTTTTTTTTTCATGAAATGGGCCCAACTCTCTTAATCAAAAGGGGCACCGTACATACATAGTTGTCATACTTAGAGGTTAGTATTTAGATTCCATTTAAAAGATATTCAAGGAAAAAACCTTAAAAAAACACATAATTTATTTATACAACAATTCTGAAAAAGGACAATTAGGTAAAAGTATTATTAAATTTCGCTTGCCACTATATCCTTAAACAATAGGACTATAAATGCAAAACAACATGCGCAAGTAATAGTGGGCAGAAATAATAATAGCTAAAGGGTAAACAGTTAATGTGAATAAACCTAAAATGGCTAAGGGAAACATGAAATATGTACAGTATATAATAATAAAAGCTTACAAAGGAGTGACCAAGGAATATAAATATGACATTAATATAGTTAAATGCAATGATACGGTGTGGAGGCGAAAATTGGGGTGGTGAATAATTAAGATTCCTTTTGATTGATAAGTAAT
This sequence comes from Clitoria ternatea, assembly GCA_037962975.1. NCBI lineage: Eukaryota > Viridiplantae > Streptophyta > Magnoliopsida > Fabales > Fabaceae > Clitoria > Clitoria ternatea. The sequence continues at coordinate 11,100,519 of CM075675.1, forward strand.
CAACAGTTAATTAAGTAAAGTGATTATATGGTGCTAAAAATAAAAATGAAAATCAATGATGACCAGAGAATGTTGGATTTGATGGGATGAAATGATAATCAACATGTCACCTAAAAGCGGAGGAAGAAAGAAAACCTCTGTCACAGGGAAAAGGGACTTCCTGGTACCCAGTAAAGTCAAAACCTTAAGAAGATGAAATATGATTAACCTTCGATGGAACTTCTTTAATCTTTAATAATAATAAAATAAAGTTGGAAAGGAGTTGTACTTGTGTTGGCATGCACTTGTCCCATTTTAAAACGTAGATTTTATCTATGAGAGTATCAGGTCTTTTTTGTGTAACATATCATAACAAATTAATAAAGATTCAATATGTTTTTCTTTGGTCAAGGAGGGAATAAAAAGATGGTATGTTAATGTCTAATTTGATGTCTTTTGTGTTGAGGAGTATCAGGTCTAGCCATTGCATCAGCTTCTTTATTATTCCCTCTTTGAACATACTGGACTTTACATTTCCATCCCATATTAATAAGGTTCTAAGACTTTAAAATATCATCCCTCCACCAATGTTGTGACACTCCTGACTGGTTGTGACTAGATTGACACCACATTTCTATAACCAAGCTCCCATGTGATTTTTAGACCTTCAATAATTGCACCAATTTCAGCTCCCAAAGCACACCCATTATCTTGTTGACTAGAGAAACCCATGAACCAATGTCCTTGCATGTCATGTCACGAACTGAGCCTTCCATTCCCATTTGGTTCAAATCCAATCTCCAGCTTCCATCTACATTTATTTTCATTTGCATTAGAGAAAGTGGGTGCCAAGACGTAGAGCTTTCCCTTGTGCTACACCATATACTAAAATCAGTTTATGTGAGCCATATCTGTCTGATAACATACTTTTTTTCCACACTGTATCGTATAAAATGGCGTTGTGCCTTCACTTCCAAAGCCACCACAAAATTGCAATGAGAAAACCACTATGAGATTGATGTAGAATCTGATTGGAAGCAAGCATTGCTATGGGACGGTAACATGAAAGATGCAAAATAGTTCCATATGAGTCTAACGTGTGTGCAAATTCTAAAAACATGATCTTGGTTTTCAATCCAATTGCTACAATTAATGCATTCATACATAACAGCTAGGTGGGCATGACAATGTTTGACATTTGTTTGGAGTACATTATTCCCAACCTCCCACGAGAAAAACCTTGTCTTCTCAGGTATTAGGCTTTTCCAAATCTGCTTCCAATTTTATCCACTCGTATCCCCATTTTGAGTTGTAAATTCTATCAGGACTGCCTGCCCACTGAAGAGTGAACATCATTGGGTTATGGGAACCGACACTTGCAGAATATATAAGATTTTCCATATCATTGGGCAACTATGTGTATAATTTTGAAAGGGTTCATGTACCATTGTCCCAAAAACCTCTAACCTGCAAATGACTATCCGTGACATGAACAAAAGGAACCCACTGACTTAGAGGGCCAATTCTAAGCCAATCCTCAAACCACACTAAAGTACACCTATCTCCTAACCTCATTTGAAAGCCTTGTCCAATCTCCTTGACTGCTTTCATGATTCCCCTTCACACGTAAGAGTCTCCTCATTTGTATGAACCAGCTAACACCAGAACTAGGCCAAGATACTTTTGAACCAATACCTAAACCCACAACTTCCCTCCATCATGAATTAAAGCATCAATAAGTTTACTGAGCAAGGTAGAATTATTCTCACGAGGACCCCGCAAGCCCAGGCCTCCCTTGTTCTTAGGCAACATTATTTCTAGGGGTGTTTGCAGTCCGTACCAGCTCAATTTTGATTCGATCCGATTAATTTATTAAGTTACGGTTCAGTTCAGTTGAAATGAATGACATGATTCAATCCAATCCGATCTAATCAAATGTTGTTCAAATTGGATCAATTTATTCTTTTTTTAATTTATATTTTTGTAAAATCAAATGAAAATTATAATTATAACAATTCAAAAAATGTTTTAGGTTCTCAAAAATAATAAAATCATTAATAAGTAAAACATCTAAAGTTTTTAACAATTCAAACTCAAACATAAAATAAATAAAGTACTTCTTAAATAACGTTTAATGTAAAATACAATATAAATATTAAAAACTAAGTACCAATATTTTAGTCTTCTACTTCTTCCTTAACCTGCACAGATTTTAAAAAAATAAATGTTATTATATAGTTTGGACAAAATTACAAAATAATATGTAAGACATGTAAAAGGTGTGTGCAATTTGATTTCCACGAGTGGAACCGAAAATCGAGCTGATCATGAAAAATGATTTTTTTGCGGTTTCGATTTTTTTAGTTTTTGTTTGACCGGTTTCGGTTATTTTTGAATCGGTTAAGCGGTTTTTAATAGTCCGGATCAATTGATGAACACTCCAATTATTTCCTTCCAAGGAACTGAGCTCCATTCGTGATTTCCTTCCCTATTATCCTACAAAAATCCCCATATTGATTTATGAATAGAGGAACAAATCGATTCGGGGAGCCAAAGAGATTGCACAGTATAGATAGATAAGGATGATAACACTGATTTCACCAAACATAACTTGCCTACCTTATTTAGGAGTCTATGCTTCCAACTTGTTAATCTATTGTTCACTTTTTCAATGATGGGAACAAATATATATCCCTCTTCATACACCCTTAAATCAAAGGAACCCCGTGGTATTAGTCCAAACTACTAGCTCTACTTATTCTTGAGATTTGAGAAAGGCTTACCTATTTAACATAAGAGAACCCCTTAGAGCAAGCCATTCGAGATTTTTTTTAGAATGAGTTATGATCATTTATTTATTAAAAAAGAATATACACTTTAGATGAATTAAAGATATAATAGATAATATTATTATAAATATCTTATAAAAATTAAAACCATAAAATAAAAATAGTACTATTCATTTTATGAATCATACAACGTCTGAAATCTAGTATATCAAATGATTGTATCTTAATTTATAACAAGAATTGAAATTACGAGAAAACTTTTGAATTTATCCCTACTAAACATATCATTTAAGAGGAATGATAAATCTTAATTGCAATTAAATATCATCTTATTCCCATGGTTTGCCTTCAACTAGTTATTAACACGTAAGCTCCTCATTTTTGTGTTTAGTAAAAATTTTTAGTAACTTTTAAAAAATCATAAACTCTTAAAAAAGTTATAAGTTACTTACATAAAAAAAATTAAAATGACTCAATCTAATTTTTAACTATTTATATTACTTTTAAAATAATTAAAAAATAAAATTGTTGAACTTTAAGTAGTAAAAACTATATGTAATGGTCATAATCACATATTAATAGTCAACTAAATACATTAAAAGCAAATAGACACACGAAGTTGTAATTTTGTAAATTATAGAAGCATTTAATGCATTTAACTTAACAACGGACTTAAAAACAAAATATCTAATATAAATTAAATATAAAAAACAATAATTCACTGGCTTCAAAACAAAAATCTTATATTTTATAAAGATAAAAATATATTTAAGAAAAAAAATACTATGATAAGTTAACACGTGATTTCCAAATTCCAAGTAAGAGAAATACAAAGTTTTAAATTTTATCTCGAAAAAGATTTTTTTTCCAAATAAACCTGGTTTTGATTTATCTAATCTACGTAACCCTAATCCTCTCTTCGCTTTCACGGTTAAGTTGGTGGCGCGCTGCTACTCACAGTCACAGCCACCGGGATCGCCGCTCAGCCTCACGATCCGAGTCTTCGCCTCATGTCTGCCATTAAGAGTTAAAGGCCATCTCTCTCTAGATTTGAATAAAGCCTCCTCCAATTTCGAAATTGTTAACAGGTAAGTTTTATTGTTTGTTTAGTCTAGGAATTTACTCATTTTTAGCACCAATTAAGGTTCAGTTTCTTAATTGTTCGCATTTTTGTGGAGTTTGCAGGTTTTAGTCTACCCATTCCCTTTTCTATTAATTGTAATTTGTAAATAATGAGTTATTATTCTGTCAAAATTGCTATATCCTTAGTAGTTGGGATGTTTTTGTTGATTTCAACGAAATACGAGAATGGCTATATGACTGATGTTATTCGTGTTATATGTGAGTAATTATTACATGTTGCCTGAAGCAGTGATTTGTAATGTAGTTCTTTCTCTTTAGAAAGTTTGTGTGCAGTAGAGAGTCTGAATGTGTTTAAGTGTCTCTTTGGTTCCCATTAGGGTTACCCAAGTGGGGTTAGCTAAAAGTAAGTTTTTGATCCCAAATTGAATGGTATCTTGAATGGTGTGCGGAGGCATACCATTGGATGGTACCTTGAAGGCTCGAACTAGACTCTGTTTCCATAACTGAGTTACCTAACAGACATTGAGAGCCTTTGACAATTATCTTTTGTTTGGTGATCTGAGCTTGAGGCCTGTTGGATGTTATGATTTGGATGTTTAGTTGTTGGATGTTTGAGGCTTGTTGGATTTGATATGGTAGTAATTTGAATGTATTTAAGTCTTATGTTTGGGCTTTTTTTTGCAGTTTTTCTGTTTCAAAACAAGTTCAAACCACCACCTAAACTAACGGCTTCGATAACGGAAGTGTTTTCACCGCCACTGGTACTCCATTATTATCCCTATCCGAAACAACACTGTTTTTGCGGCACAATGGCTTATTTTCAAGGGTGTGATTTCTTGTTCTGCCATTTGTGTGGGACAATGCTCACTGTCCCTTCCACTAAGTATGCTGAATGCCCCTTGTGCAAGACACGGCGAAATATAGAAGGCAAACCTCTGCTTATCATTTACTATTTTAAAAATTTCTTTGCATGCATGTTTTTCTTTGATAATATGATTTCAATTTAATTTTGTGTTGGTGCAAATTTAGAAGTCGTGTTACATGAATATGAGTTTATTTTATTGATGTCCTATGTGTCCTTGTTTTCAGATATGTGTGATAAGGAAATTAGTTACACATTTTCTGCTGAGGTACACTTTATTCCTGTCATCTTATATATTATTATTATGACAATGTTGAGTTATGTTTCTTGGGCCTATGTTTGGTAAGGGTATAGGTTAAATGTTTCAACTGTTCAGGGATATTTCTTTCTGTTTTTTGTTTTAAATTCTGTGGAACTAAATGACTGGTTTAGATTTTAGGTGCCTTGATTTACTCTCTGTTCAAGGGGGAATTGGTGAGAAGAGTATGATTACTTTAGCCGTTTTGAAATTTGGACCTAGGTTTGGGATTTGATATTAATAAAGTATTGATTGAAATCAGAAGTGAACAAAAGAGAGAGGAAGAAAATGTGGTGAAGTGTGAGAAAATGTCAAGTGGGAGAACTCCATATTGAGAGTATCGGTGAATCAGAAATACATGTATAGTTAGTGGGGAATGCTAACTTTTTAACTGCTAAATTAACCAACACTAGTTGGAACAGCTTTGTGACTCAGCATCAGTCTGTTGACAAATTCTAGTATCACTAGCTATGCATACTATATGAGTAGTTAGTCTAAGTAGAAAAATTTGTAATTTTTTTGTAAGTACGAACATATCCAATTATGTAGACTGCTATTGGAAAACGGTTCTTATGTACCCTTGTGTTTGGCAGGATATTAGAAGAGAGCTTGGAATCGAAATAATTGAGGAGCAAAAGTTGCAATTGTCAAAGGTAATGCAACCTGTAATATACATTTAATGGCTAGGACTCTAGGAAAATATCTACACATTTTGATTGCATTCTCTCTTTACAGGTCAACAAGACATGTGAAAAATGTGGCCATGGTGAAGCTAACTTTTATACCCGGCAGGTATTGTTGTTAGACTTTATATTGAAACTTTCAATATAATTTGAAGGTTTTTTTAACAGTCCCAATTCAAATATTTGAATTATCCTGATTTCAGATGAGATCAGCTGATGAAGGGCAAACTACATTTTACACATGCACTGGCTGCGGCCATCAGTTTCAAGAGAATTAGTTGGTACCATGTATGGATGGATTGATTGCACTTTTTGTTTTCTTCTTTTGTTCCTTGGCTGAAATTGTGCTTCCCATGTTCTGTGAAATCTCCACAAGGACAGACTGTTGTCTGTGCAAGTCATCATTTTGTATTCTTTGTAGTTTGTACAATGAAAGATGTATTGAAGATTCTAAACTTCAGAAGTTATTGAAATCAAGATGGAATTTTTTTTATTTAGTTTTTCATGTGTAAACCAATTTTAGAAGATCAAATCTGATTCTGGTTGTAGTAGATTTTGGACATCATATGGTTAGAGGTTCAAAATTGAGAACTAAAATCTGAAACTTCGAATGGCATTTGTGAGAATTCATGATGATGAAAAGATGCCATGTATTCTTCAGGAGAGTTACAATTTGAGATATTATAGAGAGAGAGGAAGTGTTGTAGTTAAAAACTTGATGAGAACTGAAATTTGAAGGTTTATATAGTAGTTGAAAGAAAGTTAGGAGTGGGTAAACATGCATATTGTGGTTAGGAGCTGGATTGAGTTTTGATCAAGAAAAAAGTGATTTAGAAAGGCGGTACAAAATTTGATGGGGATAGGGGATGTACATTAAAGCTGTAGCTTATTCAATTGTGGTGATTACTGACTTGGTATTAGATAAGGCATTTTGAATCTTGACGTAAGTGCCTTGACAGCTGTTATCTGAATATTTTGGTTACCATATGTTTTTACAAGAGATCATTTCTATATTCGGTAAACTTTCAGAGCCATGGATTTTTTTTGATTCATTTGATTAGCTTTTAGAAAATATTAAGCCAATCTCAATTCAGTTCTTTGATAGAAGCTCTTCAATAATTAAATTTGCTGTTCAGTTTTCTTTTCAGAGCTGTGGTATCTTCTGGGTTTCAGTTTTGGTTCCCTGTTTTAATGTAATCATATAGCTTTGTGGAATCACTTCATCTATAATCATACAGTTTTACCATCCAAAGTATGTTTGCAAATATTCATTCCGACTCTGGTTCAACGTTGTATAAAAAAAGAAAGCCGTTAAGTTATGACTTAATCTCTAATGTTATCACTTCATCTATAATCATACAGTTATGACTTAATCTTTAATGTTATGTGTGTTTGTGTAAACTCAGAAGTTGAGCTAAATTTTGTTTTAAAAATCTCTTAAAATTCTTGTTTGCTGTTTATATTTTCTATATAGACTTTGAATTATGATTTTTAATTCTGTTTTAGAGCTCTGAACCCAGAGTTCTTCTTTGGTTTACTGATTTTGTAATTAGTAGTAGTATTGTCATTAAATTCTGGATTTAATTATATCTTGTATCTGTGTAGAATCATGTTGAATTCTGTCCTGGTTTACTTTGTTGATATTCTGTTTAGCTTTTGATTTTTGGTTTTAGTTTGATTCTTGCCCTACAAAGAGTTCAACAAAAATCACTACCGGTTCTGTTTTTCTATTCTGTTTTACTATTTTGCAGAAAATTTTCATTTGTTTTGTTTTCATTTGCCTACAAATCCTCTGAGACATTTTCTTTGTACTTTTTAAGAATACCATGAGGTTTCTTTCTGATTTTTCTAGAGTCTTACCTATTAAATTCAACCGTTGTTCTTCTTCCATACCATATCAGTATGGTATCGAATCTATTTAACTTCACACGTTTCATTTTGATATAAGCAACTAAAAACTAGGACTGTGAGAGACCTTAATGAAAAATGAATCAGGAAGAACTTGTGGAAATATGATTATGGCAATTACTAGAAAATTAGTTATAAGAAATAAAGAAGAAATGATTTTATAGGTAAGGGTGATGTTATAGAAGGAACTCAAAATTTAGTGCAGGGTAGTAAGAATTTTATAGGCCGCTACCAACACGAGACCTTTCCAATGTGCTTTTATCCTCACTGACACATTTCCTGAGAACTTCTCAGGAGGTCACCCATCCCAGAATTACTCCAAGTTAAGCACGCTTAACTTTGGAGTCCTTATGTGATAAGCCACCGAAAAGGCTAATGCATTTGTTGGTATAGGTAGTACGAATTCATTTCTTTAAGCTATCCTCGACTGTATAGTCCCAGGGGGGTGTGAAATCCTATTTATATATAGACGGAACCGGTGAGAGTAATTTTAGGTTCAGAAAAGCACACACCAACTAGCTAATCAGATGCGAGCCCCTCCTCGGGCGAATTCCTCCTTTTGCTCCTCAGCCTACGGGGTATTAGCAGCCGTTTCCAGCTGTTGTTCCCCTCTCAAGGGCAGGTTCTTACGCGTTCCTCACCCGTCCGCCACTGGAAACACCACTTCCCGTCCGACTTGCATGTGTAAGGCATGCCGCCAGCGATGTGGGTAAAAGTTTTTTTTAATATAATTAATTATGAACTCTCATTTTTATTTAAAGATAAAATAATTTATTAAAAAAATAAATGTAGTATAAAGATTAAATAATGATACATGAGCATTTCTTATCAAGCAATCGTATGAGTTCTTTTTTTTTGGTATAAGTGTAATCTAGATATGCTCTACTGATTGTGATGATTAGTTTTTTCGTTGACTTGTAGACAATTGATAAGTGAGATATAATCTATACTCAAGGAGAAAATTAATAATCATCCAAATAAACAAATGATGATGCAATCCATTTAATTCATTCCATTTCAATTTTATAAAAAGATGGATGAAATGAGGACATAACTAGATGGATTAAATAGTCAGAGCATGTTTGGAGAAGACTTCAAACGGAGCTTTTCTCCGTTAAGTAGAAGCAAGTTTTTGATCCTACGGGTCAACGGAGTTTTGATTGTCTCGAACGGCGTGAAGAATTAATATCAACCTTTAAATTTTTCACTTTAACTCAACTCCGTTTTTCCAACTACAAACCAAACACCCTCATAGATTAATAAATGGATTGAGTTGTCCCTTAACTTTAACGTTGTATGTAATAAGGGCCATCCATGTACATGTTGGCAACTGAGACTCTTGCTTCGGGGCCTCAAGAAAAAGGTTTCAAAAATGTATTTTTTTTTAAATTAATAAGTTGTCATAAGAAAATTTTTAACTAAAAATAAATAAAATTTTATTATACAAATGATAAATTTTGTTTCTTAGTTAAATACTCCTAATTTGATTTAATTCATGATTGATAATAATAATAATATTACTTTATTTATTTGTTAGTGGATTTTTTCTTACTGGAGAAAGATTTGTTTAAGACGAATAATACATCAACAAAAATTATATATTAATTTTATTATCAATTGTAAAAAATGTTGAATTAAATGGAATATGATAAAATAATAAATAATATTTCATCTCAAAAAATTTAAAAAATAAATTTTGAATAAGATTTCAATAAAATATTTTAATTAATTTTAAACCCTGACCTCAATATCAATATCATTAGGTCGCCCCAATATATAATTATATATATGCATAATATGACCAATCTAGTTTAAAAAGTATTTTTTAATAATTTTTATTAAGGTTTAAGTAACGTAATACTATTGAGAAAAAAAACTCTTCATACCAAGACTAACATAATTACATTAAGATTTGTTTTTTATTGGATGATTATCGATTCTCTTTTTGAGTATAGATCATATCTCACTTGTTAACTGTCGACAAATCAACTAAAAAATTAATCATCACAAACAGTGATGGATATCTAGATTACACTTATACCAAAACTAAAAAAACTCATACAATTACCTTTCTTAATATTCTAACCTGAAACCATATCTTAAATTATAACAACCATTTGCCAACTTACATATCCACTGGTTAGATAAAAAATGAATGCCATTTGAATCATGTGACGGTTTTATTAGATAACATATGATGATAACTAATTCACTAGTCAAATTAGACATAAGAACTAAAACATAAAATTTTTGAATATAAAGATTAATTCATAAATCAGTTTAAGTATAGAGACTAAATAATTAATTTAATCTTATAATATTTTAAATATGATAATAACCTTTTTTGGTTTGATATATAACTCGAACCAAGTACGATACCACTAGAACTAATGATTTATGAATTCGCTTTGCGGTTACATTAACCTTTTAATTAATAAGAACCTAAAATGTCACTGTCGTAAATAATAAATAAATAATAAAATAAAATAAGCTCATGAAAACAAAACCACAAACCTCATCACGAATCACGCCTCCTTCCCACTGCTTCTCCTAATCCACAAATGCTGTCTCAGAGGCTAACCTCTTTCACCCATTTCCTCTCCCCACCCTCCTCCGCCGCCATTGCTCGCCGTTCTCCGGCGATTCTCCGGCGGCGCCACCACCACATCCGTCCACGACAACTCGCCGCCTCGTTCTCCGCCCAAAGCGCGGCGGCGGAGACCCAGGACCGAGTTGACAACTCGAAGAACCGAGTCACTGAACGAGTCATCACGCCCAGGTCACATGACTTCAACGCTTGGTACCTCGACGTTATCGCCAATGCTGAGTTGGCCGATTACGGTCCAGTTCGCGGCACCATGGTCATTCGTCCCTACGGTTACGCCATTTGGGAATCCATTCAGGTTCACTTCCAATTTCTCGCCACGTGTCCTTTTTTTTAATATTTCAATTTTGTGTAAATTTATGTTATTTTAATTTTGCTGTTGGTGTAGGAGTATTTGAATGTGAAGTTCAAGGAGACTGGGCATAGTAACATGTATTTTCCACAGGTACCGTTGTTAATTAATGATTAATTACCTTAATTAATGATATTAATAAGAATTAATTTGGACTAAGGTTTGTGCTAGTATTGAGTAAACATACATTTTGAAGGTTCGCTTGGGACAATATGATCATTGTGTGTTAACTTATGGGTTTACCTTGCTTTAGTCAAACCCTTCATTTTGTACTCAAAATGACAGCAAAAACTTATAAAATGATTATGGAAAATAAGTGAAAAAGACTTGGGGCCTGTTTGGTTTCATTTCCATTGTCTGTTTTTATTTTGTGTTCAGTTGTAATTTTTGAGTTTTAATTACAGAATTGTCATTGTGCTTCTTGTTTTCAAAATTTTATATAGGCACTGAAAACAATATTTTTTTTTTTTTCTGTTTCCTGTTTTTACTTTTTTTTATACAAATTTTTGAAAATAGGAAATATGATGATAGTTTTCTAGTTAAAATTAAACACAGAAAATGAAAATGGAAACCAAACAGACCCTAAAGTAACCGTTGTTTGATGGGATTTTTGAAATCTTAGGAATTAAATTGCATGATGCATATAACCTCATGAGTCATGGACCAATATGGGATTTGGTCCTTCCCTCATAAAAAAATGTAAGCAGAATAGAGTAAAATTATCGTATACTGAGACCAAATTGTACACTCTTACATTTTTGGCGACCAATTGATTCTCAAAAGGACAGGAATGTAAGTTAGGACATTCAGGGACAAAAAGAAAAAACAGTGCTACTTTTACAGACTAGTTTGGTTTGTGTATTTACTTTGCTAGATATATCATTACAATTTTCAGATGAGTTGTTATGTTTCTTACTATACCCTGCCTTAATTATGCATGTAGTGTCAAAAGGTGAGGGTTCTGCAAAGTGAGATGTTGATAATATGGTATATATGATATGATTTTGAACGCAACATGGAATTGTTGTATCTATCATTTATTTGATGCTTTTTTTGTTTGTTAATGTTACTCTGTGGTCTGTACTGCAGTTTATCCCATACTCATTTATAGAGAAAGAAGCAAGTCATGTTGAGGGTTTCAGTCCCGAGTTAGCATTAGTGACAATTGGGGGTGGAAAGGAACTTGAAGAGAAGCTCGTGGTATGTTTCTTTGTTACAATTACTTTCATGTATATATATATTTTTATGATGTCATAAATAAGCTGAATTGTGGTGATTGATCATCTGTATTATTGCTTGGAAAACTGTGACCTAAGGTTTTGTCTTTGATTTTTGCACCTGTTGAGGCTGTGGCAGGTCCGGCCTACGAGTGAAACCATTGTGAATCACATGTTTACTCAGTGGATCCATAGCTACCGTGATCTACCCCTCATGATTAATCAGGTAATGATATTGTGGCTTTATTTGTGAACAGAAGTATGATGGGATGATTTTGTCTACTTTCTTTTGTTGATTGAATGTGGTTCAGTGGGCCAATGTCACAAGATGGGAGATGCGCACAAAACCATTTGTGAGAACTCTTGAGTTTCTTTGGCAAGAAGGGCATACTGCTCATGCAACTCCAGAAGAGGCTGAAAAAGAGGTCTGCATCTTCTCTATGATAAGATAATAAAGTCTTTTAAGTATAATAGCATAATCTTAGTGACAATATTTTGTTCAACTGCAGGCTATACAGATGATTGACATCTATACCAAATTTGCTTTTGAGCAAACTGCAATACCTGTTATTGCAGGTCGAAAATCTAGAGTGGAAACTTTTGCTGGTGCTTGTAAGACCTACACAATTGAGGCTATGATGGGTGACAAGAAAGCATTACAAGCAGGGACCAGCCACAACCTTGGGCAAAACTTTGCACGTGCCTTTGGAACGCAGGTCTGGTGTACTGCTTTTTATTGCATAATACAAAATTTTCCTTCCTATGGATTGTTCTACATTAACTTTTTTAAGTTTTTATTTACATGTTATATTCTTTTGTGTTGTAAAACTATACAGCAGGCTTGATTTTGCAATCTCTCTGTCTTGCTATTTTTCATTTGCTTTTTATCTGCAAGTTATGGCATACAGCCGCATCTTCTTACTTATCACTGTTGAGTAGATATTTCCAACATTGCATAAAAGTACTTTAGTTTTTCCAGTTGCAGCCATATGGTTGAAAGACCTCCATTTGGAAATTAAGTTGAGAAATGCTAGCAACACACTCCTTTTGAACACACTCTTCAACACACTCTATGTGACTAGCTATTTTTTGAAAAGTCAAACCATATGCCTTGTAAATTGCTCCTTAATTTTGACATTTTACGAAACTAACCAATCACATGGAGTGTGTTGAAGAGTGTGTTTAAAAGACTGTGTTGCTAGCATTTCTCAATTAAGGATTAAGAAATCTGTTTTATTAATGGAGAAAAGGTGGGATGAAGATAGTGAGAATGGTGGCAGCTACCGCATAAACACAAGTACGTAACAGTCCAGAAATAGGAAAACCCAAGTAGTCCTAATATGTCATTAATACACATATCTTAAACTTAAGCAAAAGTAATCCTAATGTTATATAAAAAAATATAATTTAAATTAAATCTTTTGGGGGAAATCCTAAACTGCTGGACTACTAATAAATGCCCAACCCAATCCATACAAATATGACATGATGCTCTTTATAAGTTTAATATTCCTTCCCACGGTCTTTTATTCCTACTCATACTTCATCCACAGCATGCAATGTGATGGTTTTACAAAATATGAAGCCATAAAAAGTTTGAATACATACTGGAAAGACTAAACTGAACCTTTTAGCAGTTGCCACATGGCAGCATCTAGACTCTGTTTTTGCTTTTTTTTAATTTTTTTATTTCTTTTTGGATTTCATCACTTTCCTTTTCTTTTATGGGTGTTTTTTTTAAAGTATTGATTATAATCCTTTCAATGAGGATGCAGCTGCTCAAATTTTATGCTTGTGCAGTTCACAGATGAAAATGGACTAAGGGAATATGTTTGGCAGACATCATGGGCAATTAGTACCCGGTTTGTTGGAGGTATCATTATGACCCATGGTGATGATGCAGGCCTAATGCTTCCCCCAAAGATTGCACCGGTACAGGTACATTTGGATGCTGTTATTAGTTTCTAAAATTTGTGGTGTAAACATCATTGTTTGGTTAGATTTAGCTATTGGAACTTGGAATGGTTAGCACTTTGGTCAACAAAGATGGTCAATAATATAGTTTCCTACTTTTGCTGAAACCTTAATTACTGAACATCCAGCATCACTCGATTCAATACAAAATCATGCATTATTGTGATATACTGAGCCACCTCTTTTAGACAGTTTGTTGAAGTGTCCCTAATGTCTTCACTTATGCATACTCAATTCATAAGTTAACATCTTATTATGAGTATCCCTGCTCTGCTACTGGACATCATTACCTGTATGCTTGGATGGAGGAGTTTGGAGAGGATGGGAAATTCTTCATTTCTTTATTGAGAGAATTATAAAATGTTTTTACAAATTGTAAGGGATGCTTAAAGGGTTACATGTTTATCTCATCACTCTTACAAGGAAATGCTTGCTTAAAATTAAATTGAAAAAGATTCTCTTCTACACCAATTCCCTGCACCTAGATGCAGGATAATGTTACTTTTATGCCTATACTTCTATGTTGTAAGTTAAGTAATATTTAAGTTTTCCAATTTTGACAGAATCATGTTGTGAGTTGCCTATTTTAGGTGGTAATTGTACCCATTTGGAAGAAGGATGATGAAAAAGCACCCATTCTAAATGCGGCCTCGACTGTGAAAGAAATTCTTCATAGATCTGGGATTAGAGTTAAACTCGATGACACTGATCAAAGAACCCCTGGATGGAAATTCAATTTCTGGGAAATGAAGGTTTGGCGTGAAACTTGGGATGGAAATTAGATTTCAGTGACCAAACCATGTGCATTGCTTCTGCTTATACCATGGGTTCTTATCATGTTGAGTATCTGTTTATATTTATGTCATTTACATCTTCATCTTTCAGGGAGTTCCTCTTAGAATTGAAATTGGTCCTCGTGATGTGTCTAGTGGAAGTGTGGTGATATCCAGGAGAGATATCCCTGGGAAGCAAGGGAAAGTGTTTGGAATATCTATGGAGCCTTCAAATTTGGAAGCTTATGTTAAAGACAAATTGGATGAGATACAATCTTCTCTTTTGGAAAGGGCAATTGCATTTCGAGACAGGTTCATTATTTTTTGCTACTTTTGGCTTATGATTCCTAAAGATTACCTTGTCTACCATGGTTTCAATTCTTCAAAATATCTGCTTCTATTATTGACATTAGTAGCATTAATTTGAAAAATGTTAATAATGGCATATTTTTGGGCTCTATGAAAACAATGTTGTACTTTGCTTGTACAATTTCCACTGAGAAATTTCTGTAAGGATTTTGTCTACAGTAACAAATATATGGTTTGAGTCTGGGTATGGACTAAGTTAAGATCTTCCATTAAATGGAAAGCAGGGAGGTTCAGAAAAGAATTTATTGACTTGCCTCTAAATAGATACATGTACCTTGTATTAATCTAGTTGTTGGCTCTGCACTTAATTTTCAAGTAATTTTAGCAGAGTGTAATTCCTGAATGATATATTCAGTATACACTGTTTACTGACTGCCCCCACCAAACCGAGGCCCTTTAGACGAAATAATTAAAATAAACTAGAATGTTGTATTTTCATTAAAGAGGTGGCAAACATTATTCTCTTCTCTTCTAGATACACAATCAATTTGAATGAGAACTTCCTATGTTTGTTAAGGTTTTATTTAAATGCTCTGATAAATGGTTTCCATAGGTTATATTATAGACTAATACACCCAAGCAATCAAACTCAGTAGCTTCTTGCTTTTGAAATTTCATTTATTTTATTTTAATCCCTTCATGTTTTGCACATTCAATTGCACATTAGTTCTTGCCTTTCCTGGCAAACAGGCAAATTGACACGTGTGCAATGTATCTCTTGCAGTAATATTATAGATGTGAGCACATACGATGAACTTAAAGCTGCTATATCACAAGGAAAATGGGCAAGGGGCCCTTGGTCTGCTAGGTTGTTTTTTCTCCCTATTGTTTATTTTGCCATTAATATGTTTTGATTTTGAGGCATGACTTCCAACATCCATTGATGAGGACCAAATGTCAACCCACTAATATCAACCATTTCATAATATATCAGTGATGAAGATGAGTTAAAAGTAAAAGAGGAAACTGGAGCAACTATTAGGTGTTTTCCTTTTGAACAGCCGCAAGGGATTAAAAGATGCTTGATGACCGGGGATCCAGCTGAAGAAGTGGCTATTTTTGCTAAATCTTACTAATTCTGCAAAGCTTGTTTATTCTTTTAACTCCCAAATAAGACGATCTTCATGCGGGTACTTATACTTATTTTTTTAAAATTTTTTCTTGCTCTTCTGAAAACTTAGTTTCTTGTTATAACTTAGGCAAGTTAGTAAAAGAGAACATGTAATATATTGATTTTGTACTTGTTTTTTTAAAATTTTTTCTTGCTCTTCTGAAAATTTAGTTTCTTGTTATAACTTAGGCAAGTTAATAAAAGAGAACATGTAATATATTGATTTTGTACTTTAATTCTTAGTCTGTTGTCATTGTTTAGAAAGATAACTGACATGATGCCGTGGACGGTAGCATTTGAAGGATTTACATGTTGTTTGAGAAAATCTCTTTAATTTATGGATGTTGGTTTTATAGTTTGATTATCTTATTTAATAGAGACATTCTCTCCCGTTTATGTTCTAACAAAAAAATTTAGCTTATATGATACCTTGACGACTTCGTTTTGAGTAATAGCTATTCTTTTTGTTTAAGGAAACCCACGAAAAGTAGCAAATGATTAAATGGAAACTATGTCATCCTCAACCTTGTGTTAGGGTAGTGTTAACGAATGTTAGGGCCACTAACCGGTTAAGGAATCAAGTCAAAGGTGAAAAGTTTTGGTTAGAAATTATGTTAAAATTGCCTTGTTAATGAAGGGAGAATTATATTATTAAGGATTTTTAATGAAAATCTTTTTACTAATGAATTATATTTTCTTAACTAGGGTCCTTACATTAATTATCATTTTCCTTTCGGTACCAGTTACCTTGAGTAACACAAAATGTATTTAATTCTTTTATCACATGACTAGGCTGAAATTTCATGAGGATTTAGAATTGTTCTATGTTATTTTAGGTGGGTGTGGTTGAAAAATTGAAGTTTAATTTATTCATTTAATATTATTCTCTAATTATTCTGTTTTTAGGTGGTGTGATTTGATTTCTTTTTTATGTTGAAGTTTATCAGTGATATTTTTCTCTCTGATTATTGACACCATTAATAGTTAGTTTTGAATTTTTACAATTAAATTTGAAGATCTAGAATATGAAATGAAGATTTTGGATGAACTTTTAAAGTTAACGGGATGGATGTTTACACACCAATAAAGGTGTGGGTGTACTAGTGTAGAAGTACATAAGTCTCCTAGTGAGAGAACTACAATTCTAGTTCTTGAGAAAACACTAGATACAAGAACGAGTATTACTACACCTGAAGGATTAATCTTTTATATAATAAGGTAGAAATATACTAAGATAACAAAAATGTTAGAAGAGACTTCAAAGTTGTAAAAGTATATGGCGCATAAAATTCCCCCAAATAGTTATGGTAACCTAAAATTTAACATACTTTATTCTTCATACAAATATATTTTCAAAATTTGGAGATGACAAAGTAATTTAAATTTAAGGAAAGAGAATGTAATTTATCCCGATGAGGTCGTGGGATGTCAGTGTTGTAAATTGTAATTGCGTAACATCTAGCTTGGGAGCATGGCAGGAGGAACACAACAGAAGGTTAAAGAAGATTCACGAGCCGCTGTCAAATGCTACACCTTAAAGCCCGGGTAAACGCCATAACTTCCCATAAGGGCACCCATTTTAGTATCAGAGACTTCTAAATAATCATTTCTACAAGTGTTTTAGAACCATAACTCCAACAGCTATACCAAGAAATGTTGCAATTGCAATTCCGAAAATGCCCGTAAGAATTCCAGGAACAACTAAAGATTCCCACCCTTTGGCCTTGGCCATCCCACAGGCTGTAGTAGGCCCCCCAATATTGGCATTTGATGCCAAAAGTAAAAGTTTCAAATCAAACTTAAACAACTTTCCTAATCCAAGTACCACAAGAAGGTGCACTGTTACTTGAACTAGAGCAAACATGAAAATACTTGGGGCAGTCTTCATAACATTCCATATACTCCCACTAGCTCCGATCACCACAAAAAATACCTGCTGGGAAATGCAATAGCATCTTATTGAACCTGATTTCAGATAATATAATGTGAGACTTAAGTAAAGTAGGAAAGCATCCAATACAAAGATTAAACCAAAGAAATTCAGAATATTTCTTTATACCAATTATCGGCCACTCTATATATTCCATATCTTGTATATTTGAAATTGTACAAGCATATTTCATGAAAGCTACAGACCTCATTTTTATGCCATGCTGGAAAACACCAAAACACATAAAAGATATCCTACTAACTCCATAGAAATTTGTTAGGAAATAGAAAATAGAGAAAAAAAAAAGAAATAAAACATTGCATTTATTAATTGCATAAGAACATAAAAAAGTAGACATATCTCTCTTTCAAGGATTTTCTCTTTTATAAAGGGTGCTCGAGTGAACATCTAAATTAGTCATCGAGATTGTATGGTTTGGGCAGTTTAATCCTTGAGATTTTTTAAAACTCTACTTTAGTCAATGACCTTGCAAAACGACGTTCAATTTAGTCATTTTATGTTTTAAGCAACAATAAAAAAAATAATGTAGAAAATGATTAAAAATGATTTTTTTTTTTTATAAAGTTAGTAACCAAATCAGAGTTTATAAAATCTCAGGTACTAAACTGTTTGACCCATACAATTTTAATGACTAACTTGAGAATTTATTCAAGGGTTTTCTTCCTTTTTAGTTTTTACACCGAGCTGCAGCTAAATTCTCAAGTGCTAACCAAAATTGAATGAAGCCTCTTCCATTACACCCTGTCATTTATCAATCTTAATTTCTCAAAGCTAACATAGAGAGAGACATTTCCGTAGTCTTAATTGTAGTTGTCAATATAAAAGCTTCATTCTTGATAATTCGGGATCATGAAATTTACATCTACTGATATGCTATATGTGAAACAATGCAAGGTAGAAAGAAACCTCCAAATTTTATGTTACCTGCATCAAGACCAGTGCAACTGTATGACCAGCGGGTACAAGAGGACCAAACTGCTTTGGGAGAAGAGTGGCTAAAATGACTATGATAGCAGTTATTCCTGGGAGCATTCCTCCTTGGATGCCAGATAATTTTGTTAGGTATGAGGCAGCTTTGCACACTAAAAATGATGTAGCAAGTGCAGTAGCACTTTGCAACACAGGGAGGTTTCCCTGAGAATCTGACTCCATGTACATTGCATTATCTGCCAAGAATGTTTACAAAACCAAGCTAAGGTTTTTATATTCCAGAAATGAATGTTTATTTGTTTTGGCTTCTTCATAATGAACATACAAATTTATAAAATTTGTACAAGTAACAAAGATGAATAACTTTATCAAGATCAATTTCTATTACTTTCAATGCATAAATTTCCAGCAGCTTCCCTTCCTCAAATATAGAAGTCCTACTTGCTATCTGATTGCTTTTCAAGATCTAAAAATCTTACTTTTCGGAGTAAGCAATGCGAAAGACTGATTCCTTGGCTTGTCACTTAACTGGCATAAATACAGGATAATATCTGCTAACTTAAATTTATAGGAAAAATAAAAAGGAAACAGCCTAAGGTAAGTTTATTTACTTATTTATTTTTCTGTAAGTACTTTTGAGAAATTTATTCAATTTGGCTCATAATGTTGAAAGGTTTATATTGGTCACTAAAGAAAGAGAAGTTCTGAAACTTTTAGCAGGCAATTATTTATTTATTTTCCTTAGTAATTAATCATTTCATGATTACACAGGAGAGGATCTCATATGGGGGTTGTTTTCACTATGAAACCCATTAAAAAT
Source organism: Clitoria ternatea (assembly GCA_037962975.1). Classification (NCBI taxonomy): domain Eukaryota; kingdom Viridiplantae; phylum Streptophyta; class Magnoliopsida; order Fabales; family Fabaceae; genus Clitoria; species Clitoria ternatea. Next base: position 11,120,223 of record CM075675.1, read on the forward strand.
CAGTTTACACGGAAATTTGCAATACCTTGATCTTTTTTCCATATAAAATGTATTATGACCAAATATTAAAGTTACAACTATTCATACCAACAAAAATAAAATACAATCTACAAATTTGGTTCAAGGTCAGAAAAATAACTTGGAAAGCACCTTATATTGTAGAATGTTATATAAGGACTTGAAAGCAATTACCAAATTGATGTTTATAATCCGGCCAAACATGACATAACAAGAACAAGAAATTTGTACCAGTGGTTGGTGCTGCAGCTTCAGCAGGTATTTTAGAAGCCAATGCAAACAACACCATAAAATATACAGCACAGATAACATTATCAGCTGCCACTCCAGCAGCCAGAACTGATGCAGACATACCAAGTGCCTCTGAAATGGCAACATAATTAACAGCTACAGCAGTCAACAAGGAAAGGACAAAAGAAATTCATTCAGGTATTACATTATAGTTGTAAAAATCAAGGGACTCATTCAAAATAATTCAACTCCTGAATTAACACATCACATTCTCATATAACCTAACCATCATTACATGAAAGAAAGAATATACAGTTTTAGCTTTTATCTCATCAAGTGTTCAATGGTTTACAAATATTTCATCCTCACTGCCATCTTTGCAAATTCACTGAATATCAAGGAGTCCAAGTTGAAGAAAGTTCACCCTATATATTTAGTCTTTTGTTGAATTAATCATGCTATAAGTCTTCAACAAATCATTTAGTCTTTTATGGTTGATGTACATAGATTCTGAAATCATTAATTGACACATATATTGACTAAATCACCTTTTTTTAATTTTCTGTTGATTCATTCAGTTAGTTGAGATAATTTTTGAATAATTTTTCATACAATTAATGATTGAGTGTATGTTTGGAAAAAAAATTTGACTAAGCTGAGTTTCTAAACATGACAACCGTTTTGAAACAAAGGAAAAGGTATAAAAAGACTAAAATTTTGGAATGGAAGTAGTATAAGACTAGTTGGTAGAATGCTAGTATTTAGTCAGGCAAATATTGGTTATAGGCATCTGTTACATGAATGAACCTTGGCAGCCAGAAAAGAATAACATTGAAATCTAGCCAAGTTAAATCTTTTTCAAAATTCCATGCCAAAGAATTCCATCATAAATAGTATACTAATGTAACTACAGTAAGTATACTGAAGATAACATGACTTATATTACACAAATCCAAAAGATTGTCCCAGTTACAATAATGACCTTCTAAATTCTAAGCCATAATCATCACCATGCATTAGGACCAAGTAAACATGCAAAAACTAGTTTAAGCACTTACATCCACCAATATAGCTACCCATGAGAGCAGCTGCTATTTTCCAGTTGTCAGGACCAAGAGATCGCATAGGCACTATTAGAAATGCCACTAGAGTTCCAATAACAGTTGCAGCTGCCATTTACAAGATCAAAATTAATTTTCAAAAAAGGAAAAAAAAATCAATGAAGTACCTCATATACCTATTCCATTTTATCATGTGGAAAAATAGAAAACAATAAGGATTACAATGATTAAAATAAAAATGAAACAGTCCATTATTCTGCCAGCAACAGAAAGAGTACATTCTGACTCTAATATAATTATAGCTATAATGGCTGCAGGGAAAGAATAAAGAACCTACTAAAGTAATGGCCATAAAATAGATTCAAGGCCTAGACAAATAGATTAAAAATATTATTTCAAGAATAAGACGAAATCCAGTTCTCTTTAGATAATGGCCTCTTGGTTTAATATCTTTGAATAAACAAACTAAAGGATAGAGAAGAATTGAAGAAAGTTTGGAACCAAATAGCATCCTACCAATGCTTCTAAATTTATCCATGAAGCCATTTCTATCCCCTTCATCGAAAAAATGACACAAATTTGATTGATCACTTTTACTTTATTAGAACTTAGAGAGGTCCTTACATTTAGAAAAAGATTACAAGTTTTGATTGTTCTGTTCTAATATGCTCTGTTAAAATTTTAAATGGCATAAAAATTGATTCCCAGAGGTGCAAACATGAACTGTGGTATCTAACTTTCCACCAAACATATATGAAGTAAAATGCCATTATTTATTCATGTTGTGCACATTATAACATACTAAATTATTGGAAATTGAGAAGATGCTAGAAATATGCCAAGTACAAAGGAACTGGCACGATTTAGAAAATAACCAGTTCTAAAATAATAGGTGATTCCTTTCTACGAAATCACTATTCAATTCATATGCATGAATGTCAAATTAAACCTGGTATTGATTTTAAAACACTAAACCTAGTATTGATTTTAGGGTTTGCCTATGGTGTCTTAAGAAATTAAAAATATAAAGTTTTATTGAGAAATAAAAGAATTATAATCTCAATTTCAAAAACAATATAATGCATGAGATTACTATTAATTAGTATATCACCTGACCTGATCCAAGCAAGAAAGCTAAGAGTAGTGTCCCAGTTGAATGCACCACTTGATGCAAATTTGCTCCAAATAAGAGCAATGGAATAGTGATGGGTAGAAGAAACTCTAAGACCACAGAATATGTGGGTGCATCATGAGGAAGTATTCCAACATTACTTGCTGCAAGCCCAACTAATGTGCTAACCAGAGCAGCACTTACCATGCTCCCAATCTTTGTCTTCTCCGACCTTGTCATTGTAATGTAATGTTCATTTAATTAACCCGTGATGCTTACAAACAATAACAGAATAACTACCTATCTTTTTGCATTATAACAAGAGAAGTGCCATTAACACTCTAATGCATTTTTTAAATACAAGGACTTGAAGTTCATACAAGTGAGAAAGTTTATCTTACGTGACAGTGATGGCCGTATAACCATGAATGATTAAAATTAAAAGTTTTTAAAAGTCATTATTTAAAATGTTACATGACTTTTTTAAAAATTTACATAATTAATCTCAACCATTAATTATATGGTTGTACAACCCCCATAGTCACTTCTCTTACTGTCACATAAGAGAGTCGATACATTATATATAACACTTTGGTTCATGAGAAAGTTAAAGAACTTATGAGAATACTCGTGCAATCATGTGTATTTGGTTGATTTTGTTTTTTTTATAATGAGAAAACATTGAAGAAAGTTTGAGAAAATTAATTTCGTTGCAATAGATTTTCTCGCAGGAAAATGACAATGTTAATAAAATAACTAACATTGAAGTTTATTTAAGTTAGTTAATATTTAAAAACTTTTCTTATTCTTTTTTCGTAAACCAAATATAAAAAAATATAATCTTACAATTTTCATAATATTTTCTAATATATCAAATAATATATATTTTCTCACACTAATTTTTTTATCATACTTTTTTTTTCTCATCTTTATGTTTCTTATATTTTTCTCCACAACCAAACGATACATAAGTCTCACTTTTGATGGGATGAGGCCTACTTTCCATTAGATCGGATTCACCTGTATTTCATCTAATCATTGCATGTATAGAATTACATCAAGAAATATTTTTAAAAAAAATAAAAACATTAGTTACACTTCTTTAACTTTTATATATATATATATATATATATATATATATATATATATATATATATATATATATATATATATATATATATAAATAAGTAGATGAGTAAGTCATTATTTTTCCCTCTAAATTAAAAGGTTATCACTGTTAGTAAAAACTATAGTAAAATAGGTACTATTGTTTGATGATTTGTTTATTTTATGGAAAGTTTTGTCTCAGATTGTAGGTATTAAAATTAAATTTATTATACATATGAAATAAAAGTTAATTTGTGAATAAAAAAGATGTTAATTAGTTATGATTGATAACAATTATTTTATATAATTTAATTTGATTATTCATGGGAAGTTTTGGAATATTGATTAGCTTTTTCAATTTAATAGTGTATTATTTATATCTTCTCAAAATTTGTGGCTATAATTTATAACATAAAATCTACTTAAAAAAATAGATTTTGTCCGATTATTCTTTTCAACCTTTTCAATAAGCTTATATAAGAATACCTAACATATATGTTCATTTATTCACCTCCACCATGGTCTCATTACTTCTTAAAGAATATATGTAACATATATTAACAAATTTCAACTATATTAATATTCTTTCTTATTTCTTATATTATTTTTAAAAAATTCTACTATAATTCTTCTCATTTATTAATTTTTTTAATGTTTATATATCTTATAGTATTTATTCTTTTAATGTTGATATTATTTAACATTTAATATTTGTATCATTGTACAACTTTGGTAGGCTACATTGAGGAACAAGAGACAGAAAACCGAAATGGATAAAAATACGAAGGTCTAATATATAAAATTTGTAATATAGCATATTGTAATTTAATAAAGAATTATTTTTATTGACACTAAATTAATAAAGATATTTTCAACTTATTTTTATTATATATATATATATATATATTCTTCTTAATTATTTCAAATATATTTAACTATCATTACAATTATATAGGATTAATTCATTACTGTAAATTATAATCAATACGACATTGTATCTACATTATTATTAAGTATATATATACAGTATGATTGTGTAATTTTATGTGATATAGTAAAAAATGAATATTGAGTATAAAATGTTAGAAAAATATTTCAAATTTTTAGTGAAATAAATATGGAGTTTAATGTGTCAAAATTAGGCTGTGAAAGAATTTTGATAAATTATGTTATTCAAGATTTTATGCACAAATATTTTATATAAAATGTAATTGTACAATCCTAATGAAGACTTTTATTATGACAAATATATAAAGTAATTTAAAATGTTATTAATTTATACAAATATTCAACAAAATTCAATATTGGATTTAATGTTAACCTATTATATTAAATTTGTTGGATGATTTCAAATTTAAATTTGATTGATAATTTTGTTACAAATATTTGTAACTAATTGTGAAGATTCAAGATATAATCTAAATGATGTTTTGAAATTTTGATAAAATTTTCTAGAAAACAATGGAAATAAAATGTAGCATGATTTCGCATAATTAAATTTAGAATACAATCTAGACGACTTAATATTATATTATAGTAATTTAAATTGTGTAAATTCTTTTAATAAGTAGTCATTAATTAATATAAAATATAATATATTCAATATGGATATATATTTAAATATTTATATATATATATATATACTTATGATTATATATTAATTATCAAGCATATATATAAATTTATGATTACATATTGGGATGTAATATTATACAATGTAATAATAATACAACATCATGAATATTTTAATGTTTAAAAATTACGAATGAAATTCTATATAAGTGTAATATATATAGATAGATTATTTTACGTAAATTATTTTACTATAATTTATTAATATTATAGTTTTATAATAACAATTATAATATTCCTATTGATTATAGTTTATAACCAAAATGCATGTGTATCCAATTAAGTATAGTGTAATATAGTCTAAATATAAATAAAAGTGACTAATTTCATACGTATTAACAATAATGGTTAGAAATAGTTATTTGAATTAATGTTATCATATATTTAATTTAGATTTTTAAAATACCCGTATCATTTATTACGTAAAGAATTAATGGTTTTGAATATATATATATATATATATATATATATATATATATAAAGCATGACATATTTAGTAAATAAACATTTAGTCACAAGGGACTAAAAAATTTCACTATAATTTACTTATATTTAAAATTAGAGATAATAATATTTACTCTTAATTATAATATTTAACAATTAAACTACGACCATCACTATCACTGTCACAATCATTAGTAAATTTTTATTATATTCAATTTATTAAATTTTTAATATTTAATTTCAGTGTAACTATCCAGGTATAATATTAATCATTTTTTTTTAATAATGAAATCATATTATGAGACTAGACTAAAATAATAATTTATCATATATAATAATAATAATAATAATAATAATAATAATAATAATATATGAATGATAAAGTATTAGGACACATATGAAAAAAGTTAGTAATTTTTGGTAAATGCATTATAAATTTATAAATTATATATTGTAAAATTACCTTTAAATAAAATTAGTCTCATTAAAAAAACCATATTTGATTTTATCATATTCTTAAAATAGGAGTGAGGTAAGAAAAAGGGATAACAGGTGGCAAAATTGCGAATGATTGAGATAAGAGAAATATGATTACCAGAGACCAAACGCTCCAATGGCGAAGAGAGAAGACCAAATGCCCCAATCGTCATTCGGAGAGACGATCGGGTGTCTCAGCTGCGACCTCACCGCAACACTTCGATTCCAACGACGTTGTTTCTTCGATAGAAACGAGGTCAACGTTGGTGTAGTCGACGAGTTGAACATGAGGGTTCTATGGAGACAACAACGGGGTGACAGGTGGCGCGACGGTGTTGGCTGTGAAATGGAGAAGACAGTGACCGGCGGGATTCCGACGGTAGCCATTGGTGAATGGTGAGGTAAGATTCTGAATGGAGCGAGTTACTTGTTATCTATCTGATTGCGTTTCAAATTTTCAATTCAGGGTGGAACCTCACGTGCCAGTGGCACCTAGGCTATGCATCTTACGTGATAAGGGAAATTCGAAAAATATAACCATTATTTTTTTTAACTTATTATGCAGTGGACTCACTTTGGTTATTGAGATGGTAGGACTCAAACAATTTCGTTATCAACATTTTAAAAATATTATTACTTCAATGTCCAACTTTGATGATTATGAATTAATTTCATCCAAACTTTAATTGAAGATTATCAAATTGTATGAAGTTTGTCAAAGAAGTAATAGTAATCACGTTTTTGTTAATAGTTTGGTATGTTTAGGGTGATATTCTCAATTAGTTAGTAAATATATATATAAAAAAATTAATCAAACTATTCGATAAAGATACCTGGCCTACATTAATTTTCAAGTTAAAATAGACTAATTTATTAAATGAGTTAAAAGGACTTCTTTAAATACCTATTTAATTAAATGTGTAATGTGTGTATTTATATATTTATTTAATGAATATATTTCAAACAGATTTTTATATAGGATTTTAGGTCAAATCCGATTTTAAAAAATATCATAGCTGACCTTAAAATTATTATTAATATCTTTTAAAATTTTTATCTTTCACACAATTAGGTTAAATTATTATTTCAATCATATATCTTTTTTAGTAAATTTTAAATTAGATCCTTAACATTTTTTAATAAGTTAAGTGTTGTATCTTTTACAATATTCTAATTAGGTCCTCTTGTTCATTTTTTATTAACCTCATTGACAGAGATTTGACGTATTATTTGTTTTTGCTTATGTGACTATTCTATCTGTCAAATGTTTATTAGTTGATGGGTAAAAATGAAAATTGAAAAAATGCAATGTATGAGGATGAAACCCATGACTCACTACAAAAATGACCAATTACTTAGTAGGGCTCACGTAAGCCGCATCTGACATGTATTACACACTCATCAAACAATAATATGACCATTTGTGGTATTCGTCTATCACGTTATGACCTAACTAAAACATTTTAAAAAGTTAGGGAACCCGATTAACTAAAAAGTGGTTTAACTTGAGATTTATTAAAAAAAAGTAGATTGAAATAACAATTTAACCCACATAATCATAATATCATATATTCTTTAAGATTATACAACATAATTAATTTTATTAAACAACTCTAATTCAATAAACATAATCAAGACTCATTTTATCAAATATTGGAACCACTTAATGTAAGAATACAATGAAAACATCAATATTTAACACAATAGCTCTTTACTCTTTACTGGTTTATTTTTTATTTAAAACATGCGTATTATAAATTTTTTTAAAAAAAATATGCCTACTTTTAAAAATATTTTTTAAAAATAAGGTAATTGTAGAAATATTTCCATGTCTTGACAAAATGTGTCAAATCAGCTTTTGCAATTTGCATAGTGAGTCCACGAAATCTAACATGCTAAGACGTGGCAACCATTTTGTAGGTCCACAAACGCTGGGGGGAATGACATGTGGCCTGACGTGGACTGGCTTTTCGCACAGTGAGTTGCCGACATGTCAGTGGACTGACACGGGTCCGTATTTTGTAGGTCAGCCATGCGAAATGGCTGCATGGTGCACATATGGCTATCATATAGGGCCGTGTTTTGCTTTTCGTAAAACCACTATGCGAATTGATAGGGGAGATGACATGCAGCAACTGTAAAAAAATGAAAAATCCATAAATAATCGTGTGCCTCTCAGTATGCGAATTGCAATTCATTTTCTCACTTTGTTACTCTCCCATCTTCAGTTTGCAAGTTGTGTTTAATAATTTTAAAGATATTTTTATCAACTTATTAAGTGTTGAAAGGTATGTATCTAAATCTCATTTTATTTTTTTAATAGTATACTATTTTAGTATTTGTTGTAAACGTGTAGATATGTTGTTATAAAATTATAGTAATGCATTAGTTTATCATGTTTAGGATTTCTATTTTGCTGTTAATTTATTTTTCTCATTGTTTTATTTTCTATTTTTTATTCTATCATTATTTTATTTTTTATATTGTAATTTTGTTATTGTTGTGGTTTAAAACATAATGATTAATAAAAATGTTATGTTATTTGTTGGATAAATTTTTAGATTGCATGATTAGAGTTTTGTGAAAAATGTAATGTAAGATAATAATTTTTTAATTCTCTAAAATTATCAGATACAAAATTTAGGGGTTAGAAGACATGATAATTAGAAAATATTAGTTTTTTAAAAACATTATAAAACTTAATAAGAAATTTTTGTTTAGTAAAGTATAGTTGTTTCAAGTTGGTTAAATTTTAATAATTATAAAGATTTTGAAAATATTATATGTTATTATTTTGTGTTATGCATTATTTTTACGTCTTCATGAAATTTAAAAATATATTTTTAATTATAGGATGGATTCATCATCTTCATAAATGTTTGTGTCACGTGAAGTGAACCCTAGTCTAGAAGATTCTTCATTATTGAAATTCTAGAGTGTCCATGTGTGAGTCTGTTTGGAATAGACGACCAGGTCAGATTTTAAAATGTAGGCGTGTATTGACTTTCCGTAGAGTGGGTGTCCCGTAACATATTGTACCCCTTCTGTAGAGGGCGGGATTTCTCAGTGTTGCACAACTGTACTTTTTTTGGTAGAGGTTGCTCTTATCTCTGCCCTTGTCGAAAGATGGAAGCCTGAGATGCATACGTTTCATATGTCACCTAGTGAGTGCACAATTACACTTCAAGATATTACGATCTAGGTTGGACTGCGTATGGATGATGTGCCCTTCATAACAGACATATCTCCTCATGATTAGCAGTGGTTCAGAACTTGTTTAGGATATACCCTCCTGATGATGCATTTCATGTTGGTTACCTAAAATTGAAATGGTTGTCTAATAACTTTGCCAACGTTGAAGATCACCTAGGTAGTGAGGTGTAACTTTTGAGGTTCACAAGAGCATATATCATGCGATTGATTGGTGGAGTTGTATTTCCTGATCAATCTAGTAGCAAGGTTTCATTGAAGTATTTGTCATTGGTTGAAGACATTGATATGTGTGACCAATATAGTTGGGGATCTGCAGCACTCAACTATTTGTATTGTGAGTTGTGTTTAGCAACTAAGTATGAGTGCGTCTCAATCTCTGGTCTTCTTTTTCTAGTGCAAGCCTGGGTGTGGGATAAGTTTCTTAGGATTGCTCTGAACCCCCTACAAAATGGTAGACAATTGGGCACACCATACGCTACAAGGTAAACATTTTGTTTATTGCAAAGTTAGGGTTTAGTGATGTATTCCTAATGATTTTGTCAATTGTAGGTGGTTAAGGGGTAACATCTTCAAGGCAGTTAAGCAGGACATAGACTTCTATCGACGTGCCTTTGATCAAATGAAACAGGCTGATGTAAGTAGTCTTGGCTTGACGCATTACAAATTTGTAAATGTCTATACATTTAAATTGGTTGTTAAGTATGACATGTAACAAGCATGGTTGAACATATTTGGCCTCCATACACTGAAGAAGTGTTGCTCTTGCCCTCACCAAACTCCACCCTTGCCCTAGCCCCTCGTTGTACAAAGTACTCAATAATGCGCGAGTATGTAAACTTAACAAATGTCGTGATTGGCATATTTCAAGCGCCCTTCAATAATTTGTTCACGCGCTTAGATAAGTTTGTGGTCATATGGCCAAATCTACAACCATTAACATTATATATCATACTCCATTGTTCTTTTGGAATTGCACCAATCCAGACTTCAATTTTGGGTTTTTCTTCACAAAAATTTTCCAAATACCTATTGAACACCATTTTGGACGCTATGTACCCTATACAATAAGCAAAGTATGTCATAGGTTGCATTTGATGACCCTAATGTGAAACCATAAACCCAAAAAAATCAAAAAAATGCATTCTAAGTTTTAGCATATTCTCTTTCAATGCGGCATTTTTAAACTTGTTATTGAAATTACTTGCAATGTATCTGACTTGCCATCCAGTTTGGGGGTTAGCCACTGCAGACTTGATGCTTTGGTGTCAATCGGAAATAAGACATATGTCTTTTGTGTCATATGAATTATAATCTGAACCAAGAACTAACTCTATGCTTGTAAAGTCTCTCTTTCAACTATTGCAAATACAATTGGAAGAACTGAATTATTTCCATCTTGAGTCGTTGCAAGAAGAAAAGTATGTCTATATTTCCCTACAAGAATGTGTCATCGACCTGTAGAATTGACTTGCAATACGGAAACACATCAACATATTGTTTAAATGTCCAATACACGTTTAAATATACAAAACCTGTTATTAACCTCAGTGTGTGCAACATACTCAGTGGTTACCAGTTCGTAAGCAGACCTAGGTAAAATCTGACGCATACGAGAAAGCCACTAAGGCAAAAAAGCATATGATTCATCCCAATCACCAAACACATGGGCAATTACTTTTTGTTTCGCCTTTCATGCCTTACTATAAGACACTTTGAACCCAAATTGACTCGTTATTCGCTCTTTTATCAACGAAATGGTGATCGATGGATCCTGGGTAACCATCCCTACACAAACAGCCACAACTTCAAATTATTGGATTGCAAACATAATAACTACATAAATAAACATAACTCATAATCACCATGGCCCTCACTAACCTAGAATGCACAAACAAATAAGTGTTAAATCCAATTTTGCATGATCTTGGGAGAGTCTAACGTTCATACAAGTACGGGCTCTGCTCACTTACTTACCACCTACACGTTGCTTTTTTTAAATAACATTGCCCTCATCTTCAAGGGGCAACCATCAATTTGATTAGGGCATTTTACAGAAAAAATTGTTGGCTTTGATTAAACCACGATATACGTCTGATACATTTTCATAGAATACTGTTTCAACTCACTTTGAACAACATTTTTTGATTGAAATTTCAATCTAGGATAAAGGTCATGTCCAATGCGCCGTTTAGTTTGGTTATCAAACCCTGCATAGTTATCTTCCTTATCTGGGTGCTCCTAATTAACGCCACTATAATATGGTGACGACGTCCAAAATGTCATTCCTCCATCACGTATAATTCCACTTCATCATCAATTGTCATAACTTACTTAATATTAAACCCAAACCGTCACATTATAAACATTACTAACTAGTATAACGGTGCCAACACCAAGTTGAGGAGTCTGGTAAGGAATCAAAGTCACCTTCAACATTTGTATCCACATCACTGTCATTGGGAATGTAAGATTCATTGGCCCCTTCGTCATCACTACTTTCACACTCCAAATGAATATTGAAATACAGAACTTCATCATCTACTAAGCTAAGATCCATTTCATCTTCCAACAACAAAATGTTAAAATTTTATTACATACACAACAATAAAAATTACTTAGAAAATAATCACAATATATAAGTTTGCAACAATACTTACTTCCTATCTGTGTGATGCATTGCGAAGAACTTCCTTGTGTGTGACGCAACGAACACCCTAAAACATCAACATCAACAAATATCTCAAGTGCATTCATATCCGATTGTAAATCAAAAATTCTTAACAACAAATCAATCTCTTCATTATTGTTTATTTGAAAAGATATGTTTTTTCCTTTTATCAATAATTAACCCACTAGTTAATTTCGTTATCACTTAGTTAGCTTCGAAATTCAACTTATTAGAAATCCTCTCTTTAAGTTGCGCAAATGTCATATCGTGTTTAATTTGTATCAATGTGGTTTCTCCCTCAAATGAAATACCATCTGCACTTTCATATTTCCGCCCATTCGTGTACAGAATCACCACAATTTAAGATGTCATTCACGTAATAAAATTCTGAGGTAGCATTAACGGATCAAGCAGATAAAAACTTGGCAAAAATGGTCCCAAGATTGCAATTTATAGGCAAGATTTCACATAACAAAGTAAGTAAATTAGCATACTAGGTATGCGAAATGCCACGTGGCAGGAAATTTCACAGGGTCACTTCACGAAACTATACTGACACTTCGCACACTAGTTGGGCATATTTCCACGTGTCGGATTCTCCCCTATTTCGCAAGTCCACTATGCGAAATAGGGGTCACCTATCATTGACTGTTACTTCATCCAATTAGTCTGCGAATTTGGTTTTCCTATAAAGCCATGTGGCGTACATGGAATGATTTTGTAGTGTTACAATGCGAATTGCAAAAGATGATTTGACATTTTTTGCCCATATATAGAAATATTTGTGCAACCACCTCAATTTAAAAAATATTTTTAAAATAGGCTTATGTTTTTTTTAAAAAAAACCATATTATGAACTATAAAATGCTAAGTGAGTGTTTGAGAAAATTTGTTTTAAGAGAATATTTTGTAGGTTTACATGAAATGTTTTTTTCTTTTGTTTAAGTGTTTTTTTATATAAAAAAGATTATAATCCATTAGATTTTTTTAAAAGGAAATGATTATAATACATTTATTTTCTTTTTATTTTACCCCTTATGTCTACTCAATTTCACAATTCTTATATTTATTTTAATAATTTTAAACCTAAAAATATTTTTTAATATAATCCAAACAAAATAAATGATCTCAATAATCCTTTTTTCATAACCACATCTAAACATCAAAATAAATTCTAATACAATCAATTAGTTTGATTATTGAAATAAATACTTACCAAAATGTTACTTTTTACATGTTACCAAACACACTCTAACTTGTTTTCATTTCATTTCATATGTTAACAGCTTTTTCAAAAGAAAATGGCAAAATAACATATTTCTTGTTTTCTACGTTTTCATCACATATATAATTATTAATAGACATTTGAGTTGAAAATGACATGAATCTCATGGAAGTTATAATTCCGATCTATTTACAATGCACCTCGATTTAGAGAAACCAAATGATATATATTGTCACAAGGTAAAGATGAATTTAAGATCTGACATTGAAAATCAATTCAAATTCGATTTGGAGAATTTCAGATGGATAGTATGTTACTATGTTTCTGAAGTTACAATTATGGGTTATGTCCTATATTTAAAAACCCAAAGTGAATCAAACATATGAATTCGAACAAAATGTGATTACAAATAGCACCACATTCAATTCAAACATCACTGAATTATCTCCTGCTTCTACAGATTATACTCACACAATTGATTCAAGAAATATTATCAGTTTGCTTCTGCTTCTTTGCCTTAGAGCTCTCCTCCTCTAAGGATTTCAATTTATTCTTTATTGCAGCAATTTTTGCACTCCGACTTTTCTGTCCTACAGCACCCCCGCCACCAAGATGCATCCTGTGTCCTTCACCCACTGCTTTTGTAGAGCTATCAGCTGTTTCCGACATGCATTTCTCCCCGGCAAGACGAACCACCAATGGTCGGCCACATGCTAACCTCCCATGCATTTTCTCCTTGGCCAATTCTGCTTCCTGCATTCTCACTTTAACAATGGAAATTAGGAATGGCTTCAGAGTGAAGTAACTAAAATATGCAATCAACTTACCTCTTTTGTGCTATACTGGATGAAAGCAAAGCCACGTGGTTCGCCACGTTTTGGGCCACGTGTGTGCCACAGGAAGTCTTCAGAAACAATCTTTCCAAAAGGAGAAAACATTTTGAGCAGTGCGGCTCTGGGAAATATTGAAAAGAAAATGAGTGGATGAGAATGTGCAAGAAGCAAACAAAAAACCAATTAAGCCTTGCTGGGATGTTATGTTAGCATGTCTTACTCAGTAATTCTGAGATCAAGGTTACCCACGTAGAGTCTACCTTCACACTTGTCATCAATAGAACCAGTAGGATCCTGCATTCAACCAATAAACAAAACAAGTATCAGCATACCATGACATGTAAAAATCTAATAATCCAACAGATCAATGTCAGGTGCTATGATATGTTCATACTAGTGATGTAAATTCTAATAACTTCAATTTTGAATTTATTCCCATAATAATATCTTTGGGAGAAAATGTGCTCTTTTGTTGCTGTAGTTTTAAGGAGGATATGTTGTCAACTCCTTTGGTAATGCTTTCTTTGCAGTCTAAGATTTTTTTCTTTTACCTTTCTACTTACATATGATTGAGTTTCCCCTAACTTAGAAAAATAAACACGAGGCTTAGATGTGTAAGACTCAGTAAACCCTCAAATTGGTACTCGAGATTGTATGTGTTGGGCCATTTAAGTCATGACTCGTGAGGTTTCAAAAACTTATCTATTAGTCCCGACTATCTAAAATGACAATCACTTTACTCCTTTATTATTGTAAAACGGCAATAAAAAGCTTCCACATGATGGTGAAAGATAGAGTAAAAATGAACTGAATTGAAAATTGTCTTATAAATCAAAGGTTAACAAAGTACTCTAAAAATCTCAAGGATCAAATTGTCCAACTCATTACAATCTTGAAGACCAATTTCAGGGTTTACTCATAGACAATCATATTAACAAGTCAAGAACAGTGTAAAACATTGCTCCTGTCAGATAAGTAATGATTATATTATAATTATAATAATAATAATATAAGATGTTGCAAGATCTCTCTAGCAGCTACAAAGAACAAAATGAAAAAATTCCTAAGCTTAGAGAAAATGAAATCAAACCAAATAACAAGTTAGAGAATATAGTTATGAGATCAAACATTGAACATACCATGACAGCAAAGAATGCAGGTGAAACTTCAACCGAAACACTAAATCATCCAGTGTACATCACCCTGCACATGACCAATCTACTGTAACATTAACATCTCACTCAAAACAGCATGTTCACAACTATCATTGAAATTATCAACTTAGAAGGGGTAACTTAGTTCTAGTCCAATGAATGCAATTTCATGGTGGACAATCATCACTTAGCTGGCATAAGAAGTAACATTTTTGCAGTGCAGTCACAAATTTGAAATAAACAAACGACTCCAAATTTTCTTACATAATTCATGCTTGCCACCCTCCACACCAATCTTCAAAAATCACCTAGGTGCACATAATTTCAATGGAATCTTCATTTACCAAAAAAACAAAAAAAAAACAATAATTTTTAATGGAATCGCACCACAAAATCAAATTCGCAACTTTGCAAAATGGGTTCGTTCTTCCAATGGCGGATTTACGCTCTCAATAAAATATAAAAAATGTAAATAAACAAGTGAATTGTTTCCTGGAGCCAACAATTAACAATCAATTGCATAACTCCCAAATTACCCAACAAATATACCATTTTCTTGATTTTTAGGAGCTAAGAGAATATTAGAAAATAATAATAACAAAAGAAGAAGCAAAAACTATGGAGAGTATTACCGTGTATAAATTTGAGGTCGTCGATTATAGCGAACAGAAGAAGGCTACGAATTAGGGTTTTACCCGCTCTGTGTCTTTCTCTCTCCCTCTGATGCTGTAGAAGAACTGAAGAAGAAACAAACACCGTCGCGCTTGTTGCTTCAAGATCCTATTGGACTGGGCTTGAAAAATGGGCCCAATTATTTGAAGCATTTTAAATTTTTTTTAAAACCAAATAATCCTATATCCAAAAAAAAAACAAATAATCCGTTATCCCAATAAAAACCCAAAAAATTCATTTTTTCCCCTTTTATATATTCTTATTGACAAAAAAATATTTTCTTAAAGTATTTACGGAGTATCAGTATGTTAGGTGAAAACATTTTTTAAAAGCAACGTGAAATCAACCAACCAAGTCTGGATAACATAAATCTTTTAAAGTAAACATGCTTTAAACTAGGGGTGAACAAGTAAGTGGATTGGATTAAAACAATTCGATCTGATCAAATTTCATTGGATTGGATTTGTGTAATTTTTTTTTTAAAATACAATCCGATCCGATTTAAATTAGTTTGGATTGGATTAGATAATTGGATATCCAATTAAAGAAAACTTACTATATTTTTATGAAACCACAAATTATAAAAAACTTCAAACATCTTTAAATCTATGTCAAACATCACAACATAGTACTTGCTAGAGTTTAATAACACATCATCAATAGAAATATAAATCAAATCTATTTTAACAATACATTTAAATTTAAAATAAAATGACAACAATAACAAAGTACCTCTGCCTCAACCCCTTCTTCCAATAGCTTCATTGTTGGTTGAAATTGTTGATATTTCTACAAAAAAAAAAGTAAAAAAAAGTTACATGCTGAATCAAAAGGATAAAAAAGTAACAAATACAAACACAATTAGTAAAATTGAAACTTGAAATTAAAAGTTACCTTCTCCTTCATTTTGCTCATCTTGCACCTTAACAATCAAGCGTTATGAATTCTTTAACCAATTTTGGCAATAAATAAGGGCTTAAACTGTAGTTTGATGTAAAGAGCTACAGAAAGGATCAAGAACCAAGCCTCCTGTATTGAATGCTAACTCAGATGGCAAAGTGGACACTGGAATAGCTAAAATGTCTTTAGCCATGCATGAGAGAACATAATACTTGGTGGACTTACGCTTCCACCATCTGAGAATATCAAATTCAGCCCCTAGTGTTAAGTCTTCAACATCATTCTCCATGTACCTCACCTTGCTTCCTTCTAATTTTTAATCTAAACTTATTCTCCCGTGCATCAGCACCACCATCATCATCAATGGTAGTATTAGCTTAGGAACCAACATTTGAAGTCACACTAGTGAAACCATTAGAAGAATCAAGAGGAATATGATTCACAATCATATATTGATCAAATAACTTTTGTATAAGATCCCTCAACTTGACTAACATCTCTATACTCTTCTCACTACCATACATCTAATGAAAACAAAACTTAATATAATCAAGCTTGTAATGGGGATCAAGAAAAACAACAACAAACAACAGATAATTAATTCCATCATGTTCCCAATACTTGGCAAACTTTATCTGGATGTTAGTAGTCATCCTTTGTAAGATGACATCACCACTTTGCCTCTATTTATTCAAAGACTTTTGAATTTCACATAACTTGTTAAAGAAAATATTGGATGTAACATGCAATGATCCAAAAAAGGTTAAGGTAGCATCATAGAAAATATGTAAGAATTTCATAAACAATCGTGCACGATTCCAATCATCACTAGTAGGACACCCTCCCTTACTATCAACAGCTAATAAATATACAGGATCATCATATTCAAGACGAGTAAATGCCATTTCATATTTTTTAGCAACATCCAACATTAAATAGGTAGAGTTCCAACATGTTGGAACATCAAGTATTATCATTGTCTCACAAGTTATGTTTGCCTCTTACACACACCTCCTAAAAGTAGTAAGCCTACTAGGAGACGACTCAACAAATTTACAGGTAGCTCATATTCTACAAATTAAAGAGTCAATTTCTTTTAATCCATCACTAACAATCAAGTTTAAAATATGTGCAAAACATCTCATATGCATGTACTCCCCATTAAGTAGACTATTACTATTCCAATCACTAGTGGAAAAAATGGATACAACCACGGGGGTATAATCACGGATTAGTGTGTATCCGTGATTAAAAATGATGCGGTGGCATTTTTGAAATTTTTGAGAAAACTTTTAATCACGGTTGTTATGGCAACCGTGATTAAAAGTCTCTATAATCACGGTTGTATGACAACCGTGGATATATGTCAAAACGAGATGGCATTTTTGAAATTTTTGGGAAAACTTTTATTCACGGTTGTTAGGCAACCGTGATTAAAAGTGTGTCTATAACCACGGTTGTTTGACAACCGTGGTTATATGTCAAAATATTATTCACCTTATTTTTAGGAAAATCCAAAAAAATAGAAAAACATGGAATTTTGATCTGATTTTTTGCGTCATGACTTCTTTTGGTACTTATTAGCCATTCGAGTTGGAATTTTTGAAAAATAAATTTTTGAGTGAGAGATACAAAAATTTTGTGACGACAAAAATCGGCAAACTTCAAACGAGCATAACTTGAGCTAGAAAACTCAGAATCCTTATTGCTGCATATGATTTTGGGGTAGAAAAAAAATTCGCATTCATTCCAACTCGCTACGCCAGTTGGGGTTGCTCAGTTTTTCAAAAAACCCTTGTTTTCTCAAAATTTTTTATTTTTTGTGATTTATTTGCTTATTTTTTGGATTTTTAGGCTTCTACTTTACCTACCAAATAAATTCTAAAAATTCTAAAATTTTTTATGGTGTTTTCTAATGCCAAAATAAGATTTTCACATATAACCACGGGTCTCTTGTTCAACCGTGGGTATATGTCATATATATAACCACGGGTCCTGGAGTAACCGTGGTTATAGGTCATACATATATATAACCACGGGTCCTGGAGTAACCGTGGTTATAGGTCATACATATATCCACGGGTACTCTCATAACCGTGGTTATAGGTTATACATATATCCACGGTTCCTTGTGTAACCGTGATTATAGCTTCCTTTTCGTTTTAAATTTCGTAATTTCATGAGCGCGCCTAACTCTCTTTTCTCTCCTTCTTCTCTGTAAGGTTTCTCTTCTCTGTTTTCATGTTTCCATTTACATCTACATTTCATTATTTACGTTCTAGATTTGTTTATTATGTGACTTCTCACTATTTTTCATATGTCATTTACAGGTTTCCCATCGCACGCCATTGCTTATTTACAGGTTTACATTTTAGATTTATACTTGTGTTCTTCGTTTTGCAGTAGCATTCTTGTTTCTTGTTTCTTGTTTCTTGTGGTTGTTCTGATTTTGTTTCATTCATTTACTTTTCTTCATTTCTTGTTTCATTCATTTACTTTTCTTCTGTTTTTGTTTCTTGCGTTCTTGCTGCGTTTCTTATTTCTGGTGTTGGTGTTCATTGTGTTCTTGCTGTTTCTGAATGGTGAAGATGATAACCACGATTTTTAATTTTTTTTTTGGTCCAGTACATTTAATCACGGTTGTTAGGGACAACCGTGGTTATATCCACTCCACTTTTAACCACGGTTGTTCAACCGTGATTAAATATCCTGATATACAACCACACCCACTTTTAACCACGGTTGTTCAACCGTGATTAAAAGCCTTTTTTAACCGTGATTAAAGCCATTTTTTCCACTAGTGAATCCCGCATGCGTCTAACAAGGTAAGAGATAGCCACATTATTAGCACTTGCATATCAATTGTTACACAACAAATTTTACAAATTCCATAATCTTTTAAGCACTTCTCCAAGATTTTACCAATTGTTTCCCCCCTTGTGGTCAACAATCAACCCGAAACTCAATATCTTCTTTTGCAATTCCCATCCAGCATCAATATAATGAGCAGTTACACACATATAATTCATGTTTTGGATTGATGTCCAAGTGTCATTTGTAAGCGAAACCATTTGATTATTCATAGACAAAATGTTTTTTTAATTTCTCTTTCTCAACACCAAACAATTGCATACAATCTCTAGCAACAGTCCAACGTGATGGTATCTTAAATCTAGGTCGGGCTTCATCCATGAACAACTTAAAACCCTTATTTTCAACAAAACAAAAAGGAAGCTCATCTATGATTACCATCTTTGCAAGGGTTAATCTAGTTTCTTCTTGCCTAAACTCAACAAGTTTGAAGCTAACAGTATATTCACTATCAAATTACTTCCCAAGGACAATTGTCTTCTGTTTGTTATCAACATCCTTATACGGACTTTTATCACAAACTCGTAAATGCTTCAACAAATTACTTATACCATGACTAGTACTATTACATGCATATGACTAGGTACAATATTTGCATAGTGCCCTATCTTTTTCTCTAGTGAAATGTGCTCATGCATGAGAAAGAGGTCTAGTGGGTTTCCTTTTCCTAAGTATATTTTTCTGTGATGATGGAGTGGCCTCTATTGATGGATTAGAAGCATCCTACCCTTGCTGTTCAGGGACTTCATCAACGGGTTGTTTTGGAGTACTATTGCCACTTGAGCTCACTGTCAGAGGAGTAGAACTAGAGCTTTCTTTAACTATTACTTAAATTCCCTGAAATGAAAAGTGAAAACAACAAATACCATACTCAAGATAACAATAAATTATCATATAAGAACATACATCAACTAACTGTAATAATAAATTTTAGAAATAGAAACCATGTATTTTATTTGTTATAGATATACAAAATAAACATAGATAAGAGAGGAGATAGAGGATACAGAGAAAAAAGAACGAAACTATAAGGATAAAAAAGGTGAAAAGGGGGCAAAATATAATTAAATAAAATAGTAAATAAGGAATTAAATCTAGAAATATAATAGAAAAAAGGTAGAAATTTCACATTTGAAACTTGAAAGAAAGGAACACCAAGCAGTGGCAGTGTGGACGAAACGAAAGAGAGCACGCAAGGAAGGGAACAATGGAACCCTAGTGATTTTAAGGACAACACAATACAATGTGCAAGAAATAAAACTTTTACTAATTTAGTAAATTAGTAATTCATGTGAGTGGTTTGAAGGAATGAGCTTTATGCCATATTTTTTTTATTAACGTGAGTTTGGGTTGGGTATTTCTATTTTTTGGTCTTGGGTTGGGTATACCCTTATTTAGTCTGAAGGGAAAAAAACATGAGTATGTGAGGGAAAAAATATTAATATATATATATATATATAATAATATAAAAATAGGCTGGGTACTCATCGAATACTCAAATTTTTAAATGCTAAATCCGATATCTGATTCGATTATAATTGGATCTTAGTTGGATTGAATTGGATTTGATCGATGACTAAAAAAATTCAATCCAATTTAATTGGATTGGATTGGATAATTGGATTAAACGGGTAAATCTAACTCGTTGCTCAACCCTTAAATCTTAACCATATATAACTCGAAAAAGATTTTTAACAACTTGTTTTTAGTGATTGATAGAATAATTTTCTTAGTTTATATATATATATATATATATATATATATATATATATATATATATATACATACATATAAGAAACCAATGAAGTTGAGAATTTAACATAAAGACATGTATGAGAAAACATAGTTAAGATTATGGGTGTGCATGAATTGGATAAGTCTAAGTTCAATCCCAATCCAATTTAAAACCACTTATTAATATTGGATTTTAAAATGAATCTATTTTTTATGCTAAGCTAGATTTAGTCCAAATCCAATTTTCAAAATCCAAATTTAGTCAAATCTGATTTTTTTTTAAAAAAAATTAGATTTTATCTAAATTTAAATTTAAATATGGTTTTTGTTAAATCCAGTTTTAAAAACTAAATTTTTTAGTTATATTCCAGTTTTAAAATCCAAAAATCCCAATTTATTTGAAGCCTGTGAACTGTCTCTAAGGCTTCCTATTTCTAAGCTCAAGATACGTTAAAGAAAGGAATAACAACAGGAAAGAAAGGGTTATGTGGCATACTAACATAACACTTCAACATGTAATTTGTAATAAGATATATCAATAGAGGTAAGTATTTTGCCCAAACAAAAACAGTTAGCAAAGCAGTAGTTGCAACACACTTTCTTATGTGTCCTAGGTTCTTTAGTGAAATAATCCTACACCTCAGACTGATTCTTACGCCGTTGAGAAGGAGATTGTGGTGACAAATTAAATGAGTTAGAGACAGCTGCTGGAGGAGGAGAAGGAAAAGGAAAAGGAAAACGTTCTTCTCCTCTACTCTAAGTCTACGTAGATCTTCATTCTCTTTTCGTAGTTCCCCTATGATACGTTGTAACCTGACCGGGGTCAACACTTCCTGCATCTAGTCCTACATTTTGTCCTCTCCTGATGTCTAGCGTTGATACGGCGGCTATGAGTACTATGGGTGGTTACCATTGTGTTCTTCTTGTGGGTTGATCTAGCTTGCGTTGTTGTGGGAACTGTTTCATCGGCTCCCACGGTAGGTGCCAAAAAGTTCACAATGAATCTAGTAGTAACGCACAAAACCCTAGATGATTACTCTAGGAAATTAAGGTTGTATTATACTTAATAATGTGTCATTCAAAAGACAATGAAGACTTCGAGACCATATTTTACAGCGGTAAAAAGGGAAAGAGGGGAATTCTTTGATTTAGGTCCAAGGTGACGTGGGTGTAACTGAATCCGTCTAAGATTAAGAGGGGATCAAAATCCCCTTTCTTCTTACCTAAAATGGGGGGGGGGAGAGGGTGTCGTAAACCCCCTCAATCTGGGGGAATCAATCAAAAATGTTACAAATGGATATGAATGAACCATAGAATAAAAGATGTTTAGTTAAAATGTTGCAAATGCAAATGAAAATTGAAAACCAAATTGGGGAAAATACCTGGAAATCCCCATGAAGTGAAAGCCGAAAACTTAGGAAAGGAAAGCAATGATGAGTAGCCAGCTATCGAGTGACGTAACTCTAAGTAGTGAGATGACGAACGACTAAACGATGAGACGACCGCATAACAGTGAGTGGTGTTGATCGAGCGCGGAATGGTGAGACGAAGGTAGCAAGAATGAATGGAAAGATGGAACCTTAAAATAGCCCACCAATTTAAAGTTTGAAACTCACAATTTAGGATGAGGTTTAGGTTTAGATGCTAGGATTCAAAGGTTAGGGATTTCTTATTTGTAAGGAGATGCTTATAAAAAAGGAGTTCCATAAAATCTTCCTATGTAGATGAATTGAAATGGTGAAGCCTAGAACACACTCTACAAATAATAATATTTTTTGTGCGTATTTCAATCAAAACCTTCATTATTAACAACACATCATTTCCTTCTTTGTTACTCTCTTTATCCATACTCTCAACTCATTTAAATGAAACAAAATAGCAACCCCACGAAGTTCTACATATAAAACTGGAAAAATTACATACTCTATACCAAGATAATTACATAACATTTAGAGATATTATATTCATTAGTGATCGTGTATTTAGTCTCATGTTTTATCAAAATTTAATATAACTCCTTGTCTTTAGATCAGTAGTGTAGTTAGCCACAATAGTTTTCTATACCCGTAAAAGATGGGGATAGATTGTTATACATTATTTTGTTTTCAATATATTACCCATATTGTTATCAGTTTTATTTTTAAAAAATTGAGTTCATAGTAGTAGTACGACAAAAAAAATTGATAACATGAAGGAATAGCTTGGGAAATAACCATAATCAACATCTCTCTACCTACTTTTCAGAGATATCTCTCCTTCCACACTTTTAGCTTCTTCCAAACTTGGTCACAAATTCAAGAGAAAATATGATTCTTAAACCTCCCCGTGAGAGTTGGAATGCCAAGATAACAAACAGAACCTCGAACAATTTTCATACTAATCAGCATAACAAGCACCCTCTATCTAATAATAGGAACATCTTTACTAAAACTAAGTTCTGACTTCTCTATATTTATTTTTTGACCTGATGCATTTCATATTTTCCAACATTCCTAGCACTACCTGAGCTTTAGAAGAGTTTACTCTACTGATAATACTATTATCTGCTAAAAAGGAAATGTGAAGTAACAGCGGCATGCTTTGTAATTCTAACACTATGCAAAAGAGAAGCTGGATAAATAAATAAAGAGATATTGGATCCCCTTGTGTCAGACCCTTATGTGGATAAAATTTCAGTTGAGACTCACCATTTAGCATGACATAAAATGACACTGAAGATACACATCTCATAATAAGATTATCTAAACAATCAGGAAAGCCATGACAACCTTCATAAGCAATCATGACATTATCAGTTATCCGATGACCATAGACAAATGCATAAACTGATAGGCCTAAATTGACTCACATCATAAAGTTTTTTTTTAAAAAAAAATTGAGAATAAAAACCAAGTAAAATATGATTTAAATCTATAGGAACAACCCCATCATTCAACACATTCAGAACTACCCCTACAATCTCATCATCCACAGTATGCCAATTTTTTTTAATAAAAAAATAAGTAGACATACCATCATGACCCGGAGCCTTTGATGGATCCATTTGATTCAAAGCACACTCAACCTCTTCCCTTTGATGCTATATATCCAAGTTTAACATAGTTTAAAGAATATAATATTTCAATTTAACAAAGGTACCTGAAGCTTTCACCTCCTGACATTATATAATATTGCATTTATACTTTATGTATAGTTTCGAATTAATTTCTTAGATATTTACTAAACATTATATATTGCATTTATACTTTTAGTATAGACCATAAGTTGCATGTGCAACTCATCATACACACGTCAATATGGACAGGTTGAAGTTATGATTCTAATATCAATTTCTATTATATACTTTTTTTGGGGTCAAATTTCTATTATATATACTTATACTTATTAGTCATAATTCTTGAAATATAGAATGAATTGCCTATTTTAAGTAAAGTCACATCATTTTCTTGTCTCAGTATATACTCTCCACTCTAAACTATAACTATACTTTACAAAAGAAATATTATATAATCTTTCTTCATTTTCTTAACACTATAATTTTCTAAATTATGAAATAACTCTATTGTTTAACTTATTTACGTGTAAATATTATAACTTTAAAATTTAGATTTTTATTTTAAAATTATTTTTTTATTTTGGTCAGATTTAATATAAATTGTCAGAGGTATAATAAATTTATTGATCAATTATTTTTGTGTAAATATTTTAACTTTAACTATGCAAAATTTTCAAATTTAAACATTTATTGGAATTTATAATTTGATAAATATACGGTAAATCTTCCTAAAGTATTAAATTTTAAATTTATAATAAAATGAAGTTTAGTTGTTGATTTATCGAACGTCCGATATTGGTACGGGAGAAAACTCCCTCACAATTTGTTACAATGGTCTAATGGGGATCCAATATGATCTATCTCTCTCAGTCCAGTGAGAAACAAAAAAACCTTGTTATATCGTCCAGCCAATACATCGGTATCTTGTGTTGTGGGAAAAATAAGATGTCACATGTAAAGATACTTTAACACTCAAGTGAGTAACAACAACGGTAGATCAACATAACTTAACAAGGAATAAATGCAGGATGTTTTTAGACTTAGGTGGCAAAATTGTCTTACGTGGCGTGTGTCGATACGAAATTCATAAAAAAAAAGATAAAACTGTCTTAGTCATAGACATTCTTAACACCCTCTACAGGTTGATCGTTAGTGTGCCCCAACAGGTTTGTTAGGTACTCCCTGACTTTAGTCCTTAAGGACTTTGGTTAAGGGTTGAGAAACGTCTTCAGATGTTTGAGCGTCTTGTGATGCTTATTCCATTTGGGTTGGTATGAGGCCTAAATCAATTCTTACTATCATAATTAAAATGATATTTTAAATAAAAATACTTTTTTATTTATTGAAGTCGATGATTAATATAAATTGTAACAGATAATTTCATACAAAAATTTTAACACATCAATTAGTCTTTTAATTCAATAAAAAAAATCCCATGAATATTTTTCATTTCATAAATTTGTTGTATACAATCCTTGTTAATATATGGTTGCACATCATCTTCATATTATGTAGGATGACTATACGTTAACTAACAAATATCGAATAACATTTGTTTTCATTGGTTGCAAGAGTATTATAATCTTTTTATTCTTTATCATGTATTCCATATGTCTTTTCAGATTTATAATTTGTAATTTTTTAATCAAAACTGATTTATATTTTAAAAATATACTATGGTTTAAAATGAAATTAATTAATTATAATGAGGTATCAATTAATTGTAATCAATCCGTGGAAAGTGTTTTGCATATCTTTAGGGAGTCTTATCTCTCTAAAGCTGTTTGGGAAGCTGTGATACTGAATGATTTTAATTTTTGGTTTTTTTCTTGGGACTTGACAGCTGGTTCATGATTAATCGAAGGGATAAGGAGATCACACACTCACGCAAAGGGTTAAGAGGGAGAGCGAAAACACATGCAAAAGTTAGGGATTAGGTTCAGTATTTTAATTTTTTTTTTCAAAACAATATACTTTTGATGTTTTAAAGACACAGAAAAAAAAATAACAAACTCGATAGAATCATATGATTTTACTGATTTTACCTACGATTCTACCAATTCTATTTCCATTATGATTCTACTATTAATTTAACTTAAATTCACAAGTAGAATCTCAATTTTAATAATCATTATAAAACTATTATCTGTGGAGGGATACTGAGATGATCTGTGTCTTTATCTATGTTTCCTCTGCAAATTTAAGGGACTGCATTATTATGGTTGTCGAATTGAGTGGCCTGTTACAAGGTCTAAAATATTGACAAAGAATAGGAGTCAGAGTCAATATCTGCTATCAGGTTTAGGAATCAATTGTAGGCATCTATGTGCTTCCTTGGTCCACCAGATTTTGGAGATTGGAGCTAGTCATATATTCAGATAAGCTAATTCTGTGACTGATGTGCTTGCAAAACATGGTCTCAGATTGATAGGGGATAAGATCTTTTAATTTACCCCTGACTTTTTAGTCTTACAGCTCATGGCTGAGCATGTGGGTATCATTTTTGTTAGGTAGTTTTCTTTAGGTTGTTTTTTGTTTTATTGGGCGTTTAGCCCCTTTAAGTCACAATTTTTTTAAATGTGTAATGATGTATATATACTGAAAATGACTGAACAAATACAAGTTGAAGTGTGATGCATCTTTACCCACACTATGCTGAATAGTGGGGTGGTGGCATTGTGATCAGCTGGTGCACAAATAGTGGAAGGTTGCCTGCCTGCCAGCCAACTATTGTAATCAAAATGTTCTAATAACTTTGATTTCAACCACTTAAAGAAGCCAACCAAACTAGACTCTTGGCCATTAATGAGTGCTAAAGAGACTAAATGCAAATGAGCCCCACTTCTGCTTCTGCCAATAAAGCTTAAATAATTGAATAAATACTCTGTACCATTACACTATGCTGAAGCTCTTTAATTTTCTTATTCATAGTTCACACTGGAACAGCTCCTAATAAAATATACCATTTGGAAGGTGATTATTACCCCCACCCTTTCAATAAAATGTGAAGCATTATTATATACAGTGTTCTTAACAATGTTTACAAGTTAATATATCTCCCGGTTTATTTAAACTACATACATACCCGTGCGTTTCACAGGTGAAGAAATGGACATTTTGTTCTACGGTTTTTTTTAATCAATTTGATTGATTTTTAGTTTGATCAGTTTTTGATTATTTTGACTTGGTTGAATGATTTTTTTTATTCGAATCAGGTGATAAATACTCATACATCTTATAATTTTGATATCTAGTCTAACTTAGTAATAATTGGTTTGTTTTTAAAAATGACTTAAATATGTTTTTAGTCCCGATAAATATAATTTATTTTGATTTTGGTTCATAAAATTTTTTTGTTGTTGTATTAGTCTAACTTTTATTTAATATTATATTTCTAATCCATATAAATTTCTTTTTGTTCTCTTTTCTCTCTCCTCTATCATCTCTATTTCTTTCTCCCTCAATGCTACCTTGTCCCACTGAATCACCACCCCTCGACCTCATCTGAATCATCACCACCATTGAACCACCTCACCTCCAACCCTCCACGACCATTGTCACCTCTCACACCCCCGCCATGCATAAATCTCTGTCACCCCAGTCACAAAGAACATTGAGGACATTGGGGAATTTTCAAAAAAATTCAACAATACAACATAAAAAACAAAAAAGAAGAACCTTCATCGTCAAAATCACCATTACCCAATGTGGAACAAGTCGTCATCGTGTTGTGAATCTCACCACCCGTGAAATAGGCTGTCACCGCCTAGATTTATCATCCTCACCCTACTACTCAACACCACTAGCACCACCACCCACACCAATGTTGTCCCCATCCATAACCATCACCCCTCATCCATCATTGCTAGAACTATCCCCTCAATCACCACCACCCCGCTCACCATCTCCATCAGCATTTTGACATCTTCAATGAAAATTCTATAGTATAAAAAAAATGGAACATAAACGAAGATGGACCTCACCTAAATCCAAGTAAAAACTCACAAGGAATGCCGAAATTAAACCTCTTTTGAGTTAGGTTAAGTAATTTAAAGAGTGAGAATTCAATATGCCCAACTTTTAAGTAATGATGAGAATTTAATGTGTTCAACTTCAATTTTGTTATGTATTTGAAGAAGGAAACAAAGATTTGGAGGATTGTTTTTCCCCCTTTGTTTTTTTGTACAAATTTATAAATTTCGGGGGTAAAGTTTGATGAGTGGGAGGTGGTTCAATGGAAGGGAGTGATGGTGGTTTAGTGAGAGGGGGTCGTGTAAAGGGAGAAAGAAAAAGAAAAAATAGTGATAAAAAGAGCAAATAAATATTTACAAGTATTAAAAATAATTATCAGAAATTAAAAACGTATTACCAAAGACTAAAAACCTAATATTTAATAAAAATTAGAAGAAAACAATATATTTATTTTTAGATATCGATATAAAAAAGTCATTTATAGGAACTAAAAACACATTTAATTTTTAAAAAAGTATATATATATATATATATATATAGAGAGAGAGAGAGAGAGAGAGAGAGAGAGAGTGTGTAAGTTGATTTTTCAAAATTATTTTGTATGATTTGCCACCTTCTTTTTCTGAATAATATTCATATTATTACCGTGGTATGTGGTTTTGTGATAAGACACCAAAAAAATATTAACACCCTTTTATATGTGTGCATCAATTGATAAGTGTACAAGTAATGTTTTCCCAACTAAATTGTCATAACAGTCAATTACAAAGTTGATGCATATGTGTCTCCATTTAATTTTCTGTAACATTTTTCTAAACAGAGATTCATGAACCGTTTCTAAATATGACTTTTTTTAAGTTTGTGTTACTTTTGTAACAGTGAACTACAAACTTTATTCTTATATGTGCCCATTTAATTTTCTGTTAGATTTTTCTATATAAAATTCATAAACTGTTTCTGAATATGATTTGCTTTAAAGTTTCTGTTACTAATTTTTTAATTTAGAGGCGTGGTGTATCTATGGACAGTTAATATACAGGTTAATAAGGTCTAGTTTATGTTTAAAATGTGTGAAACTTCAGCTAAAAGAATGACATGACACATTAAGAGAGTGTGTCTTAGAATTTATAACTATAAATAGATAGAGATTGTTTACAATGTTCCAGTGTTTCAGTGTAATTAGACTTATTCATTCAGGCATGAATATATGTTCTAAAAGTTTTTTTTATTATAATATTTAGTTTTTGATTGAGGTTTATCTTTTTAAAATTTTGACTCAAGTATAATTTGGAAAAAAGTTTTACAAAATTGGAGAATGACTAATATGGCCAATCATTTATTTCTCTGATATTTTAATACTTCACAAAGGACCTACTAGATCTCATAAACAGAAACCGAACCAGACTGAATCTAGTACAGTTAGTTCAAGCATCATCCACAGAGACATTTTGTTTGAAGCGTCCAAAATGTTGCTTTTAAAACATGACCGCTAAGAACATGATTGACCACCAAAAGGGTTCCATGCTTGATTTCTTTTAAAACAAGGTTTCAGATTTAAATATTATATTATAGATAAAAAAAACCTTATTTAGAGGATTAACTTTATCATAATTTGAATTTTTGGGCTCAAACAAAATATCTATGTTAAAAGATATATTTGGATAAATCAAGAGAACATCTGTGACCAAATTCTAAGTACATTTATTTTATATATGCCTCTCTTTTAATCTTCTTTCATTATAAGTCCTAAGTGCAAAGCTTTCAAACTTTCTATTTGTTCCATGTGAATTTTAAAACTCCATAAAACCCATAGCTTTTTCTTTCTTCCATGGACACCCAGAAGCTAATTATAGCTCTCATTCTTCCCCTCTTAGTGCCTTGTTCATCATCTTCTTTCACACCTATTGATAACTACCTTCTTAGCTGTGGATCACAGAGCAATGCTTCCCTCTTCAACCGCATATTCATCGGTGATTCCACCAACCAAGGTTCAATCTTTCTCTCTGCTGACAAATCCATTTCCCTCACTAACCAAAACCCTCCTCCAGATTTCTCCACTTTGTATCACAGTGCAAGAGTTTTCACCAACAGAGGGAGCTACAAGTTCAGCATGAGGAAGAACGGTACCCACTTGGTTCGTTTTCATTTCTCACCTTTTAAGGCTCAAGGGTTTGATCTAAAAGCTGCAAACTTTAGTGTCTTGGTTGGTGGGAATTTGGTTCTGAGGAATTTCAAACCAGGTAAAGGTACACCACTGCTTAAAGAGTTTATTTTGAAGGTAGAGTCAAATTCGCTTGAAATTGTGTTTAGGCCTGAGGGTGATTCTGGTTTAGGCTTTGTCAATGCTGTTGAGGTTTTTTCTGCCCCTGATGATTTGGTTATAGATTATGGAACTAAGTTGGTTGGTCCTTCTGGTGTTGAGGAGTATAAGAACCTTTCATCTCAGGTTTTAGAAACTATCCATAGGATCAATGTTGGGGGTGTGAAATTAACCCCTTTTAATGATACCCTTTGGAGGATATGGATTCCTGATGAGGAATTTCTGGTTATTAAGGATGCAGCTAAGCCGGTAGTGAGCACTCATACACCAAATTATCAGAACGGAATGGCCACGCGAGAGATCGCGCCGGATAATGTTTATATGACAGCTCAGGAGATGAATAGGGATCACTCCATTCTGGCTTCACGGTTCAACATTACCTGGGACTTTCCTGTGGCTCCCGGTGGTGTTCGACATTTGGTTCGGTTGCATTTCTGTGATATTGTTAGTCCCGCTCTTAATGTGCTCTACTTTGATGTGTATATCAATGGTCATTCTGCTTACCAGGATCTTGACTTGTCCTCCCTTACATTCCACGAGCTTGCATCTCCAGTTTATGTGGATTTTGTCGCTGATTCTGATCGTTCGGGTGTTATTCAAATAAGTGTTGGACCTTCTGATCTGAGTGGTGACATGAGGATGAATGCTATATTGAATGGTGCAGAGATAATGCAGATGGTGAACGTTGTGGACTCTCACTCACATGTTGTTACTAGGAAGAAAAGGTTGTGGATTTTGGTGGGTTCAATTGTTGGAGGAATTGTTTTACTTTTCATTATAGTTGCTTTTCTACTTACTCTCCAATGCAGGAGGAAGAAGAAGAAGAAACCGAGACAAAGGACAGTGGAAAGTGTAGGATGGACACCTTTACGTGTGTTTGGAGGGAGTTCACTTAGTAGAATGTCTGAAGGAACAGCTTTTCCCTCTCCTGGTGCTTATGGATATTTTGGCTTGAGAATCCCTTTTACTGATATACAATTAGCAACAAACACTTTTGATAGAAGTCTAATCATAGGTTCTGGTGGGTTTGGTATGGTTTACAAAGGGGTTCTCAAAGACAATGTGAAGGTTGCAGTCAAGAGAGGCATGCCTGGATCAAGACAAGGCCTGCCAGAATTCCAAACTGAAATCACAATCTTGTCTAAAATTCGCCATCGCCATCTTGTTTCACTGGTTGGATATTGTGAAGAAAATTCAGAAATGATTCTTGTCTATGAGTATGTTGAGAAAGGTCCACTCAAAAGGCATCTATATGGTTCATCAAGAGATGAGCCTTTGTCTTGGAAGCAACGTCTTGAGATATGCATCGGTGCAGCCAGAGGTCTGCACTATCTTCACACTGGCTTTGCACAAGGAATCATCCACCGCGACATTAAATCAACCAATATTTTGCTTGATGAAAATTATGTCGCCAAGGTTGCTGATTTTGGTCTTTCAAGGTCTGGTCCTTGCATCAACGAAACCCATGTGAGTACCGGTGTGAAAGGTAGTTTTGGTTATCTTGATCCTGAGTATTTCCGAAGGCAACAGCTCACAGACAAGTCAGATGTTTACTCATTTGGGGTTGTGCTTTTTGAGGTTCTTTGTGCAAGGCCTGCTGTTGATCCACAACTTGATAGGGAACAAGTGAACTTAGCCGAATGGGCGCTTGAATGGCAGAAGAAGGGTATGTTGGAGCATATTATTGATCCTTATCTTGTTGGGAAGATAAAGCAAAGCTCATTGAAGAAATTCGGTGAAATAGCTGAGAAATGTTTGGCAGAATATGGTGTTGATAGGCCTACTATGGGTCATGTACTGTGGAATTTGGAATATACACTTCAGCTCCATGAAAATGAAGAAAGTGAGCAAGAAATGGAGCCAGAGCTATATGATGATGCCAATGATGTTCATGGATCAGTGAATGTGACAACTACAATAGTTCCTGGGAATCCTTCAAGCAACATAAGAAGAGAAAGTGATAGTGATAATGGTTATTCAGACATGAGTGCTACCCAAGTTTTTTCACAATTGATAACCAATGAAGGCAGATAGAAATAGGAACATCCTGCAAATATAGATAATTCTTGCTAATGTGCTTTCTTAATCACACAAGAAAAAGGTATCAAGTTGTACCTATGCTTTGATATTTTTTTTCTGTATATTTTTTTTGTATAAGAACTTTTACTTATGGTAGGGAGTGATAATAGGCATGGCTCATTGATAGTTTCATACAGATGTTTGTATAACTTTGTTTTCATGTTGTCTGACACTGGAGAGATGCTTTGTTACAATTATAGTATTTATCAAGAGATGAATCAGTATAAGATGTCACAAGCTACAAGTTCCATACTATTTTTCCCATTTATGCTTCGGTTGAAAGATCAAGTATCATAAAGTAATAATTTTCTTCTCAATTTTTCATGAGTAGCAAAGGTGGATATTGTAGAAGGTTGGTTGAATATTAGATGCATAGTTTTTCTATTTTACCTATATCCCAGACATATAACTTTTTCTCAATAGCACATGTGACATCATAAACCACTTCTTTATATCATAACGTCGTGAGATAGTTCCATCCATATCCGGTGTAGGCATTAGAATATTGAGAAGACCTTCTCCTAGTACGAGAGGATCAAGAAGGACGCACCTTTGATGCACCAGTTATCATGCTCACGATAAACATTAGGTAGCCAAGTGTGGAGGTGAACACCCCTTACTCATTAGTTTGGGGTGAGTGCTATCATATCATAGCGGTTAAGAGTATTTCTTGTACTACCCCGAGGGTAACACCTTAAGTTATACCGATGGATGTAAATAAACTTTGATTAAGGTGTTCCTTTTTAGTTAAATGTGTATAGAATTTGTTTTAAGTAACTATGATAAATATGAAAAGACTCCTAAGTTGCAAAAAGTTTATATATTTCCAAAATTTGATTTATTTTTTTTTTTGTTTTAGTAGGAATGAAATACATGTCATAGGGGGTTTGTGACCAACTCATACATCCTACTCAATCAACTAAATAGACCCTTTGAATCCAAAATTCAAATTTGATTGATGATCTAAACTTGTTGAAAAAAATCACTAGTTTGTATTACTTGCATCTTTTTAAGTTGATGCCTGTTATAAATAATGAGAAATACTAACCCACTAGGCCAGGCACCATGGTTTGCTACCTCACCAACCAACCTGCTTCATGCCTTCATCAAATAGATGCTTCTAAAGTGGAAATTCTTTCATCCTCTGACCAGTAGAATGCATAAGCACATTAATGTCTTTTATGCCTAACTCACTCCTTCTTGAAAAAGACTTTAAATATGGACAATACAGAGGTCCACCTTATCTTGTGCTGAAATTTAAATTTTATTCAAAGGAGAATAACTACTCTAAAAACAGAGACTCTTGTAACATTTCATGAACTAACTATTCCAAAACCATAACCCATGGGGTGAAAACTGATAATTGTTTTTAAAACTATTGCAATGTTTGACCTAATATATTTTGAGTTTCTTTTTTCATTTTAAGGAGAAACTAGGTCAAACAATAAAAAAATATTTTTAAAAAAACGATCTTATTTTTAATCAAGAAAATTTTGATAAAAAGTTTTAATAAAAAGCTAATAAGAATAACTTCTACCTTCTCTATTTTTTCTTTAAATTTCGTTTGATATCCATTTTTCTTTCTTTTTCTCACATCCTTTGTTTTTTTTAAATTTTTTCCACTAAAATATTCTTTACATCTCTTCTTTCAAACATTCCAAATGAATAAATAAATGTAAAAATAAAATCACAAGTCTATCAAATTTATGTAACTTCATCTTTTTTAATCAACAATAATTTAACTAGATAAAATCATTTCAGTTAATTATAATTAAGACTTTTTATCCTGTGAGTGTGTTCAACATAAATCAAAATTTATATTATTCTCACAATCTCAATTAGTTTATATTATCAAATAAGTCACAATCTTTTTGGTTATATATAATTTTTATCTAGTCATAAAACTGTTATAGAGAATCTTAATAGAAATATTTTAACATTGAAAATAGCACTCATTTATAGAGGTGTTTACAAACCATTCATCAATAAAAAATTTATATCATTAAGATTTAAACTTATAATTTCATTATCACTAAGTTAAATTTTACACTAACTCCATGAACATTTAATCGCTAGTTATAGATTTTTTAAAAGTGAATGTATGATATGCTACATTTCTTCTCACTCCACTAGTTTAGACAAAGGGAAAGCAAGGTCCTTGAAGATAAGATTGGAAATTTGGAATGATGCATAGAAGAATTTAATGTGCACACCGCACAAAGCGCTACATGAATTACTATTACCCGCAATCATAGGTTCATCACTTCATTTTCACTTTTCTCTTTAGTTCTCTTAAGTAAAATTATAATTTATAATTTTTTTTCTAATTGTAACTTATAGTTTTTTAAGTAGTTATTGAATTAGAGTAGTTTGATTGAATATATTTAATTTGTATTAATAGCTTAAAAGCGTGTTATAATTATGTGAGGAGGTTAAAGTTGTTTTTAAAGACATACTAAAAGTAAAATGATAAAAATATTAAAAGAAGTTTTTGTTTAAAACTATAAACTTCCTGAAATAATTCTCTTAAACAAATTATAGGTTACAGTTTTTTTTTTCTTCAAGAATAACTGATACCTTTTTTTTTGGTGAACAGAAAAACTGACATTTAAACTACAAGACCGTGAAATTATAAACTTCTCTTCCATGTATATTTTGTTTAATTATCAAATATTGTAATTCCAATCTTTATGTAATTATTACTATTATTTCTCAAAACTAATTAATTGTTACTGAGCAGACAACACATATTAAAATTATAAAGTTTTGAGTTTAATTCTTATTAAACATACTTATTGAAAAAATATAAAATTTTAATCATAATTAAACCCTTGAAAAAACTATTTTTAAAAGAAAATAAATATGATTAAGATGAGAAAAAATTTACATGGCTACTTCAATAGCCATACATCTTTATGACTATTGATAGTTGTTGGATTCAGTTTGTAATCTCGTTCGTTTATGTTAAAATTAAAGTATACTGTAGCTCTATATTGTCACCCAATTAAAAAAACAGTCTCTATTTCTGTTTTAAATCAACGTTAAATCATTAATTCGAAATTGGATAAAACTATTTTTGAAATTAAAAATATTATAAAATTATAATATATTTTAATTTCCATCACATACTAAATATAATAACCATCCATAATGCTAGTAAAAATAAGTCATGGAGTAGTACATCAAAAATTTTCTTGGTCTCTGAAAGTTGTAATTTGGGTGGAGCTGTGAAATAACTTTTTTTCTAAAAGTGGAGGAGTCCTAATGATGGAGCAGAACAAAATGGGGATGCTTAGGTGAGTGAATAAAGGCAATAAGAAGCTAATTGCTACTATTGTTTTGCAATGTGGGGGCAATAGTAGTTTGTCTTCCCTCACTTGTCTCTTGAGACATGCTTCTCTCTCCCATCACCATTCAAGTTTATTTTGTCCGGTGGAAACTCCTTATTTTTTTTCCTTTTAAATATGCAAAAATGTGGAGAGTTTGGTTCAGTTTCCATCATGCTAATTAGGTGGTAGTTCTTATAATTAATCCTAAACCTTAAATCCATTTAAATATGTAAAAATATGATAGCTCTCAGGCCTAAGTTTATATGTTTTGTTTTAGTGTGGGCCCATTAGTTAATTTATATTAAATAATGATGTGTCTAATAAAATATTACTTCAACATTTTAATAGAGCGTCATTTTAAAATATTTAAATTTCACATGTCATGACTTACCACTCTTTTGTTATTCTTTTTTTTTTCTTCTTCTTCCACTCTACTAGTCATCATGACCCTTTAAATAAGGCATACTTGTTGAAGTGAAAGAGGCAAAATTTTCCATCTTAAATTGCCCCACACTTTGAAGTGTTGTTCAACATATAAAAAGTATCCCTCCATCTACTTAAACCTCCACTTCCCTTGTGGGGTTATATGGGCACATGGTGAAAGGAATGATAATTAAAGTAAAAATTTTAAAAATCGATAAATAACGTTTAATGGGTAAGGCTTTCTCCCAATAAACAATATTTTTTTGCTTTTTTAAGAGAATAACAAAAGAAACTAAACTATTTTGAGCTATTATTGTAACACCCCCTTATATACACGAGATATATATGTATTCTTCTTACTTTTAAAAAAAAACTTTTAGAAAGATATACATATTTATCACTCTTTATCTCGTGTATACAAGGACGTATATACATCTGATTTCCTTTGAATATTGAAAGTAAAAAAAAATTGTCTTTCAATATTTGTCCATAATGACAAAATAATTTATAGAAATCATAAGTGATAAATCATTACAATATTATATCCGAATGAAAGAGTTTATCAAAGTTTAACCTTTACCTTGTTACAATTATCTACTTGATATTGTAATAAGGCAAAATAAAACTAAACTATACCTCTACTACAAATGTGAACAATCATTTCCTAGTCCTTGAACCATCGAGTTTTGAATCCTACTCTTGTCATATCTCTTCATCTAATCGATTGAGAATGAGACCACTTTATCCTCTTGTAATTATATATCCTTCCATCTTGGACTGCTAGCTATATATCATATAACATATATTTTGGACACAAAAATTCAAACAAGAAGGAGTGAGAAACAAAATATAATATATTACAGATAAGACATAAGCATAAGGGTTTTCACAAACTAATATAGTAATATCAGTCATAATCTCATATACAATCAATTATGAATATAGGGTTTCCACATACATAACACTTATATTTTCATTCATAACCATCCATATAGAATGTCACAATCACATGAATGTTATGTAATGCTTATGCTACTGTCTCATTCAGTTTATGCATGTGGGCCCTTAAAGTTTTAGTTTGCA
Organism: Clitoria ternatea; assembly: GCA_037962975.1. Lineage (NCBI taxonomy): Eukaryota > Viridiplantae > Streptophyta > Magnoliopsida > Fabales > Fabaceae > Clitoria > Clitoria ternatea. Next base: position 11,157,835 of record CM075675.1, read on the forward strand.
CTGGGCCAACCAGGAGTTTACACTGTTTCATAAATTCTGGATAATAATAACATAAATGCCTTCATGGTATATGAACAGCTCAACTGGCGTGGAAACACTTAGAGACTAGTCAGACTGAGAAAGTTTTTTATTGTGAAAGTACCCGACACTAGGGAGCGACCCCAGGTCACCTGAAGCACCCTTTCACACTCTCTCATCCCAAGGCTCGCAATTAAGCCTCCTCTAATGTATCCTCGGTTTCTATAATCCGTCCCCAGGCAATATCACATCTCAATTCTCTTTAATGATTCATGATGCATGAACTACTCGCATATTTAGTTGGTTAAGGCTTTTAGAAACTCAATTATTAAATACCATAAAGGTTCACAAAATCATCACAATAAACTGTACATTTCCATAAGTTCTTCTTTGAACTTCTGTTATACTGAAATAATTTAGTACAGTCTTCAAATTCAGATCTTACCAAAATTGAGTTTCCAAGCCTTAAATATCTCAAAGCTTTCTCTTAAAAACCTTCATATATTTACATAATCTTTCTCAATTTAAATCTTAACTAGATTGAGTTTTTGAAATCTCCACAAAATATTCTTTAGTTATTTCGTTGGGGAAAACCAAAATAATTTACTTTAAACTTCTAATTTCTAAAGAAAATAATTTAAAATCATTAACTAAGAATACTTAAAACTATAAAAATTTTCTTTAATTCAAGAATTAATTATCTCAACCTCTGATTTTCATAAAATAGCTTCTTTCTAATACTAGATTTTATTATTGAGATTAAAAATAAAGTTAATAAAAATTATTTATAAGAAGAAATAAAAAACTAAAATAATTACAAAATACTTTCTCTTGGAATAAAAATTTAAAGAGTAAGGTAAGAAAATTCTTACTGAGTTTTAACTTTCCGTCATGCTTGCTATATGCTCAAACTTCATATCACAAGATCATCAATCATTCATCAACCACAATCAAGTATAGTAATCTCATCAATCACAATCAAATATCATCAATCATAATTGAATATTATTAATCACAGTCTAATATTATAAATCACAATATCATTAATCGAAATCAAATATAATTAATTATAATCAAGTCAAATCAACTAAATATCGCTTATAAATATAATTCAAATTTTTAATGGTTATTTAAATTAGTAGATTTGATTTTGAGTCCTTATAGTCCATTCCTCGCACAGGTCTATATAAGTCCATATATCCAGTCTTCGCATAGGTATAGTTCAGTCTAGACAGGTCATAATATTCCAAGTCCTTGCATAGGTTTAGTTCGATCCATATAGGATATAAAAATCCAAGTCCTTGCATAGGTTTAGTTCAGTCCGTATAAGTTATAATAATTCAGATCTATGTATAGATATTTCAGAATAAGTTACACAGTATATTAAATTTATTATAAATTTTAAGTTGAGAAGTTATTACTTTATAATAATATTATTAAATTTAAAAGGAGTAAGGGGCTCCTCCCTTTATTCTTATGTCTTTCATATTATATTTTTATCTCACTCCCCCTTACCTCTTGTATACCGATTCGTTATTGAAAATCCATGCGCGCCTCGTCTCCGAGTTCTAAAACATACCAATTTCATTTTAATATAATTACAAGATGAAAATTAAGATTACAACTTAAAATAAAAAATGGTAAATTTTGAATAGTGAATAGTGAATAGTGAATAGTAAATCGTAAATAGTAACAGTAAATAGTAAAACGTGAATAGTAACAGTAAATAGTAAAACATGAATAGTAACAGTAAATAGTAAATCGTGAATAGTAATGGTAAATAGTAACAGTAAATAGTAATTTACTATTTGAATAGTAATTTACTATTGAAATAGTAATTTACTATTGAAATAGTATTTACTATGCAGAATAGTAACTTAAAATAATATTATTTCCAGTATAATAACAGATTTCTAAAAACGATATAAAAATAACCCAAAAAATATAAAAGAGAAGTATTCTTACCTTAGGATTTTGGCAGAACCTTCTCTCCAAAAACTTTTCTTCTCTCTCTCACTTCCACCACTATCTCACTAGCACTACTATATTAAGAAAACTTAATCTGAAATTGTGAATTCTAAAGAAGAAATCCTTCGGTATTTATAGGAAAAAAAAATTTACTATACATTCCATTATTTTAATATAAAAGTACTATGCATTTTTGAATTTTTTATTCCAGGTTACTGTGCATCTTTTGAAAATTTCATACATGCACAGTGATTTGCATAGTAATTGTCGGCAAAATTATTAAGTCAAATAGTAACCCTTCACTCGGTATATTTTAAATATTCAAAATGAGTCCTTTTTGAAATTTAGCGATATTATATCAGTCCTCACTAATTTTATAATAAGTAATATAAAGCTGAAATTTTAAAAATCTAAAATTTTCTGTTAATAAAAATTTATTGATACGTTTCTAATTTTTTAACGATTAGAAAAAATCAAGATTTTTCTCAAACCGATAATTTTTAGATAAGTCTACTTGAAATGGATTTTAGAAAATTTTCTTATAATTTAACTTTACATTCTTGTAAATATTTTTAATTTTAAGCAACTTTATATGAATTTAAAATTATTTAAAATATATTATTTTATTAAAATAATTCAAAATTTTCAAAAAATTCCAGAAAATCATAAATATTATGTAGATCAAAAAGTTTAAAAGAACCATAGTCTAATTCCTTCAAAATTTTATTTTAAAATTCTAATAAGAGTTAAATCTTAAATATGTAAAAAAAAAATAAAAATATAACAACATAAAATAAAAATGGTGAATAACAAAGATATTAAAAATTCTTAATATAATTTTCTTAATTAGTGAATACTAATTAAGTCACTTTAAAATTCTCATTCAAAAATATTTTCATTTTATTATTATTATTATTAAAAAAAACAAATAATAAAAATATAAATACCAAAATTTTAAAAAAATGATAATAATAAACTAACTTATAGTAAGTATTTCTCAAGAAATATATATTAATATCTATTTCCTATTTGTGATGAAAATAGGATGTTACAACTCTACTCCCCTAAAAGAAATTTCGTCCTCGAAATTTAATATTGTTAATAAATCTTACCATAGCTAAACTAACTGAACTGTTCTAAAATATATTTCTAGTTTCCTTGGCAATTGTGTACATTTTCCTTAACATTGCCATTTATCTCTCTTTTTTTAATCTTATCTGTATTTTTTTCCTTAATTCAAAAATATTACTCGTCTTAATTTTGTCAACCATGCCCATCATAAATTGATGGTTAACTCTAAACACCTCAATAATTACGTTTCTCAATCTATTAAAATCTTACTTAACATAATCCATAACATCTATTAATTAAAATTCCTACTCGTAATATAGTAAAATGGACTGCTAAGAATTAATTACTGGACAACTAGCCGTTAGCAACTAGCCGTTGGACTAGCCGTTGGACTAGCCGTTTATGACCGTTGCAACTCTCCCTCCCTTGCTTGCTTATAAATTCTCATTCCATTCTCACTTCCTATCACAACTTCAAGGTTTCTTAGTTTCTCTCTTCTTTCTAATTTCTTCAATCTTTTTTTTTTTAAGTACTATCATACTATTCGATGGCTAACCTTCCTAGAAGTAAGGAAGAACGAAGTCGGGATGGACTACAAGTTGTGGTAACAAGTGCTTCACTTCTTATAATCGTTATGATTATTTCTCTAGTTTGGATAATTTTTGTATTGCCAAGACTCTTAGACCTCTATCTATGATATACTAGATGTTCTATTTTATTTTCCTTAATGTAATCGTGTATAATAAATTATCCTAGTGAGAAAGGATAAATATATCTTAGTCCATGTTGTACTAGTTAAATCCTTGTGGTCTTTGCTTCATGATAATCCAGGGTATGTAATCATTTCTTATTGTCTTCTATAATGAATCAAATATTCCTTAACTAAGTGATTACACATTCCATTATAATTGACTACAACCATTACATATATTTGATAAATTCTCCAATCTTAAATGATCACAAATCACTACGTTGACTTAGAAATATTCACTTGAATATTTTTTTATAGGTAACTAAGACTTATGTAATCAATAAGTAAAGGTTCATATCTACTTCCTCATGGTTTACTAACACATTTCTTTATTTTAAATCTACAATGGTCATTACATAACAATGATTTATATCATGTATATATATTCGTCGAACAAAATCGATGACTAAAAGAAAATAACTTGATAAACATGTATCATATTGTTAGGAATCACAAAAATATTTTATGTCACAATTTCTAAATATTAAACCAATATCGATGTCTTCCAAAGATCTATAATGCTTATTTTAGGTCATTCATTGATATATTTATCACAATAAATCAATTTAAAAAAATTCAAAAATATATGGTTAATTACATTCGATGTCACAATCATAAAAGTTTCATTAATTCATATATTTACACACATAACCATCATATATATTATTCAATCGTACACATCATAAATGAAAACTTCATCAAATCAAACAATAATTAACATATTTTATATGTCATACAAAAGAAGAATCAATACAAATAGCCAGAGATACAATTCCTAATATGATTATTTGTTATATCAAACAAGTTATAAATTATCATATTTTTTTCATAAAGTATACATCCACACATTTTTCTTTTCAAAATATATCACCAAGGAAAAACTATGATTCTATCTTAAAGAATTTGTTATACTAGTTTGGGATTACAACAGTTATTTACCCATTGGAATTCTAATTCACACAAGTATCTCTTACAACTTCAAGGACATGGTAAGGAATATCCTAATAGAATTTATTGAGTTTATCTCCATTTCTCCATATACTACATTAACCCAAGGTTAAATTCGTTGATCTTAACATCCTTCTTTTGACATGTCTTTCACTACTTAGTGCAAATCATTCGGGGTGATCAGTCCCGATAGTTTATAACTAAGTAGTCAAAGTCACGACAGCTCCAGTCTAGAATTCATACCAAAATATTTCTAAGAATTTTCTATTGTCTTATCTCCCTTGTTGTCTCATACCATATTGTAAAACAGGAAAATGTTAGAATATTTCACTATCACATATTAATCAGAGAATCAAACACCATACAATACATTTGGAATAAAAGGAAATAACTGCATTAGTTAATTTACCTTATCATTCCACCATACATTAAGGCCTGTACTTAAACAATGTCAAGAAAGACTTCAGAATGGCCAGTTTCTGATAATCCCTGCAATAACATTTTTCAAGTAACAGGCTATAAAGTTTTAACTTATACTTCTTATGAACTTAAAATTAGTTCCTTCTTTCTATACTCCTAATTTTTCTTCACTTACTTCTTACCATTTACTCTAATAAAATTTCCTCTTTTCTCAACCATAAAATCTCTTGTCAAACTCAACCATCAGAGTACACTAACACGCTAGTAAGACCATACCACAAGCCGGTTTGGATTGAACTGCTCTGATACCACTTTGTAACACCCCCTTATATACACGAGATATATATGTATTCTTCTTACTTTTAAAAAAAAACTTTTAGAAAGATATACATATTTATCACTCTTTATCTCGTGTATACAAGGACGTATATACATCTGATTTCCTTTGAATATTGAAAGTAAAAAAAAATTGTCTTTCAATATTTGTCCATAATGACAAAATAATTTATAGAAATCATAAGTGATAAATCATTACAATATTATATCCGAATGAAAGAGTTTATCAAAGTTTAACCTTTACCTTGTTACAATTATCTACTTGATATTGTAATAAGGCAAAATAAAACTAAACTATACCTCTACTACAAATGTGAACAATCATTTCCTAGTCCTTGAACCATCGAGTTTTGAATCCTACTCTTGTCATATCTCTTCATCTAATCGATTGAGAATGAGACCACTTTATCCTCTTGTAATTATATATCCTTCCATCTTGGACTGCTAGCTATATATCATATAACATATATTTTGGACACAAAAATTCAAACAAGAAGGAGTGAGAAACAAAATATAATATATTACAGATAAGACATAAGCATAAGGGTTTTCACAAACTAATATAGTAATATCAGTCATAATCTCATATACAATCAATTATGAATATAGGGTTTCCACATACATAACACTTATATTTTCATTCATAACCATCCATATAGAATGTCACAATCACATGAATGTTATGTAATGCTTATGCTACTGTCTCATTCAGTTTATGCATGTGGGCCCTTAAAGTTTTAGTTTGCACTGGGCCAACCAGGAGTTTACACTGTTTCATAAATTCTGGATAATAATAACATAAATGCCTTCATGGTATATGAACAGCTCAACTGGCGTGGAAACACTTAGAGACTAGTCAGACTGAGAAAGTTTTTTATTGTGAAAGTACCCGACACTAGGGAGCGACCCCAGGTCACCTGAAGCACCCTTTCACACTCTCTCATCCCAAGGCTCGCAATTAAGCCTCCTCTAATGTATCCTCGGTTTCTATAATCCGTCCCCAGGCAATATCACATCTCAATTCTCTTTAATGATTCATGATGCATGAACTACTCGCATATTTAGTTGGTTAAGGCTTTTAGAAACTCAATTATTAAATACCATAAAGGTTCACAAAATCATCACAATAAACTGTACATTTCCATAAGTTCTTCTTTGAACTTCTGTTATACTGAAATAATTTAGTACAGTCTTCAAATTCAGATCTTACCAAAATTGAGTTTCCAAGCCTTAAATATCTCAAAGCTTTCTCTTAAAAACCTTCATATATTTACATAATCTTTCTCAATTTAAATCTTAACTAGATTGAGTTTTTGAAATCTCCACAAAATATTCTTTAGTTATTTCGTTGGGGAAAACCAAAATAATTTACTTTAAACTTCTAATTTCTAAAGAAAATAATTTAAAATCATTAACTAAGAATACTTAAAACTATAAAAATTTTCTTTAATTCAAGAATTAATTATCTCAACCTCTGATTTTCATAAAATAGCTTCTTTCTAATACTAGATTTTATTATTGAGATTAAAAATAAAGTTAATAAAAATTATTTATAAGAAGAAATAAAAAACTAAAATAATTACAAAATACTTTCTCTTGGAATAAAAATTTAAAGAGTAAGGTAAGAAAATTCTTACTGAGTTTTAACTTTCCGTCATGCTTGCTATATGCTCAAACTTCATATCACAAGATCATCAATCATTCATCAACCACAATCAAGTATAGTAATCTCATCAATCACAATCAAATATCATCAATCATAATTGAATATTATTAATCACAGTCTAATATTATAAATCACAATATCATTAATCGAAATCAAATATAATTAATTATAATCAAGTCAAATCAACTAAATATCGCTTATAAATATAATTCAAATTTTTAATGGTTATTTAAATTAGTAGATTTGATTTTGAGTCCTTATAGTCCATTCCTCGCACAGGTCTATATAAGTCCATATATCCAGTCTTCGCATAGGTATAGTTCAGTCTAGACAGGTCATAATATTCCAAGTCCTTGCATAGGTTTAGTTCGATCCATATAGGATATAAAAATCCAAGTCCTTGCATAGGTTTAGTTCAGTCCGTATAAGTTATAATAATTCAGATCTATGTATAGATATTTCAGAATAAGTTACACAGTATATTAAATTTATTATAAATTTTAAGTTGAGAAGTTATTACTTTATAATAATATTATTAAATTTAAAAGGAGTAAGGGGCTCCTCCCTTTATTCTTATGTCTTTCATATTATATTTTTATCTCACTCCCCCTTACCTCTTGTATACCGATTCGTTATTGAAAATCCATGCGCGCCTCGTCTCCGAGTTCTAAAACATACCAATTTCATTTTAATATAATTACAAGATGAAAATTAAGATTACAACTTAAAATAAAAAATGGTAAATTTTGAATAGTGAATAGTGAATAGTGAATAGTAAATCGTAAATAGTAACAGTAAATAGTAAAACGTGAATAGTAACAGTAAATAGTAAAACATGAATAGTAACAGTAAATAGTAAATCGTGAATAGTAATGGTAAATAGTAACAGTAAATAGTAATTTACTATTTGAATAGTAATTTACTATTGAAATAGTAATTTACTATTGAAATAGTGTTTACTATGCAGAATAGTAACTTAAAATAATATTATTTCCAGTATAATAACAGATTTCTAAAAACGATATAAAAATAACCCAAAAAATATAAAAGAGAAGTATTCTTACCTTAGGATTTTGGCAGAACCTTCTCTCCAAAAACTTTTCTTCTCTCTCTCACTTCCACCACTATCTCACTAGCACTACTATATTAAGAAAACTTAATCTGAAATTGTGAATTCTAAAGAAGAAATCCTTCGGTATTTATAGGAAAAAAAAATTTACTATGCATTCCATTATTTTAATATAAAAGTACTATGCATTTTTGAATTTTTTATTCCAGGTTACTGTGCATCTTTTGAAAATTTCATACATGCACAGTGATTTGCATAGTAATTGTCGGCAAAATTATTAAGTCAAATAGTAACCCTTCACTCGGTATATTTTAAATATTCAAAATGAGTCCTTTTTGAAATTTAGCGATATTATATCAGTCCTCACTAATTTTATAATAAGTAATATAAAGCTGAAATTTTAAAAATCTAAAATTTTCTGTTAATAAAAATTTATTGATACGTTTCTAATTTTTTAACGATTAGAAAAAATCAAGATTTTTCTCAAACCGATAATTTTTAGATAAGTCTACTTGAAATGGATTTTAGAAAATTTTCTTATAATTTAACTTTACATTCTTGTAAATATTTTTAATTTTAAGCAACTTTATATGAATTTAAAATTATTTAAAATATATTATTTTATTAAAATAATTCAAAATTTTCAAAAAATTCCAGAAAATCATAAATATTATGTAGATCAAAAAGTTTAAAAGAACCATAGTCTAATTCCTTCAAAATTTTATTTTAAAATTCTAATAAGAGTTAAATCTTAAATATGTAAAAAAAAAAATAAAAATATAACAACATAAAATAAAAATGGTGAATAACAAAGATATTAAAAATTCTTAATATAATTTTCTTAATTAGTGAATACTAATTAAGTCACTTTAAAATTCTCATTCAAAAATATTTTCATTTTATTATTATTATTATTAAAAAAAACAAATAATAAAAATATAAATACCAAAATTTTAAAAAAATGATAATAATAAACTAACTTATAGTAAGTATTTCTCAAGAAATATATATTAATATCTATTTCCTATTTGTGATGAAAATAGGATGTTACAACTATCACTATTAAGTTCTGACATTTGAGTCTATCTTCTTCTAACTACTCTTCAGTTCTTCTTGCTTCAATTTGACATTCATTTTGGGTTCCATTAGCCGATACCCATTAGTTATTTTCTCATTTGTTATCGGCGACACTATGTGTTTCCTTTTGGAGCGATGGAGAGAGCTGGTGTCAGTGTTGACATCTGTTTTTTTAAGTTTTGACATCAGTTTCAAGTAAAAACCAAGACTTATAAGTTTGAACTTGGTGTCCTATTGTTCAATCAGTTTCTAATTTGTCAATGCTTGTTGGCATGTTCTTTTTATAAATTGCCTTTTCTATTAGTATTGAAATATTTATGAATTTAATAGTCTTAAATCAATAGAATAATAGTTTTTTTATGTATTAACACATTTTCTATATATTATTAAGCTTCAACCTCAAATCTCAATTGTGAGATTGGTCTCAAAATAAGTTTATTTTATTTTATTAATCTCTAAATAATTTGTGCAAGTTCAAGAAAAAACATTGGAATTTGGAAATTAAATATAAACATTTACAATCCACCAAAGGACAAAAAGAGACTTCAAGATAAGATATTATGATCAAGTTCATTTTTTTACAATCGAGTTTTATTGTTTTAACCTAGTCTTATTTCATATACTTATATTCATTGTTTACTATCATAATTTTAAATTTCATATAAAAATATATAAATATGTCAACTAAAAAATATGAGTCAGGTCATTCAAAATTTCAAAAAAAAAGAAGAATCGACACTTTAATTGAAACACAAAAAAGGAGCTATGGATAAATTTATAAAAACAAACAAGAAAAACAAATTAGAAAATACAGGTGGGTGCTCTTTGAATGAACAAGATAACAAAATTGATATAGTTGAAAACAACACAATAGAGAAGAAGTGGTTAGTGAAGAGTACAATTCTTATTCCTAAACTCATGATAACAAGGAAGAAATTAAAAGATCGGATAATTCTACTCTTAAAAATATATATGATCCAAGTCAATGGATGAATATTGAGACAAATTTAAGAGACTTATTAATAAAAAGACCTTATTGAAGTTATTAATATAGGTTTTTCAAAGGATAAATACTCTAGGCTCTTTTCTTCATAAAATCACATTAATAAAGTTTCTAATAAAGAGATATAACAACCCTGAGTTTTTAGAATAAGAAACTAGACCCTCAGGACTCATGAGGATACTCTATTGAGTTTTTGGTAAGAAACTTGAGGCTTTGGCCTGTTCCCCGAATAGTTTTAGTACTAGAAAATAGTGAAAATCAAAGCTAATTGAGATATTTAATACGAGATATAAGAATACCGAAAGAACATAACGAGTGAGAGAAGCCGGAATAAGAAAATAATAATAATCGTAATAACATTTGACAATATTGTTTAATTTAAAAAATAATATATCGATAATGATTATTTTATTGAGTATTAAATTATTGATAATCATTTAATTGATAATTGTTTCCTACTAATAATATTTAGATAATACTTAATCTTAGTAATTAATATCTAATTTCGATCAATAATTATTTTAGAGATATATTAAAATATTTAATTGCTCAATTTTAAAATTAAAGTGTTTAATATTTATTTATTAAATTCAAAATTTTATAATATTATTTATGTAATAGTTGTTTAATAATTATGATGAATACTAATTGGTTAATAATAGTCTTTATAATATCTCTATAGAATAATATTAATTATTGTATATTTTGAGTATCTTAATATGTAATTAAGTTTATAATAGTTTTTGATAATACATATATGTATAATTAACTATAATAATATTTATTGAAATTTATTTAACTTTTTATTGATATTTAAATAATAAAATATATTTAATTAATTATTTCAAAAATGTATTTATAATAATATTGTATTTAAATTTACATATTTAAATTGTTTATTCATTTAATAATTATATATAATAATAAAAATATTGTTGGGTTCCTTAGTATTGAACTGTGGGACCAGTGAACGATTCGGTATCGACGATTTAGCTAAGACTAGTAGTCCAATAGGGAAATTAGTCCTGTTAGAAGCCCTTTATGGTAAATCGTGGATAACCGGTTTGATTCAACAAGTCCAGCCAGTGCCTCGGGTACCTCCTACGTTTGATCGTGCACATAGTTTGGGATATCCGATAGCAGCACGGTCAGTTTCTGGTGACTCATTTTGATGAGTTAGAGACTTTTCCTGGAGGGACCAAATCTTAATTTGGGCCCTATCTGTAACATCCTATTTTCTACTCAAATAAAAAATAAATATTAATATCTCTTTAATGAAAAACACTTACTATTAGTTAAGTTTATTATTAATTAATTAATATTTTTATAAAATTTTGGTACTTATATTTAATTATTTTGTTAAAATAATAATAAAAATAATAATTATAATAATATATATATGTATTTTGAATGAGGATTTTAAAATGACTTAATTAATATTAAGAATTTTTAATATATTTATTATTCACAACTTTTATTTTATGTTTTTATATTTATGTTTTTACATATTTATGATTTAACTCTTATTAGAATTTTAAAATAAAATTTTGAAGGAATTAGACTATGGTTCTTTAGAACTTTTTAATCTATGTATTATTTATGATTTTCTGAATTTTTTAAAATTTTGTAAATATTTTAATAAAATAATATATTTTAAATAATTTTAAATTCATATAAAGTTATTTAAAATTAAAAATATTTAAAATCTTGATTTTTACCAATCGTAAGAAGACCAAAAGGTACTAACAAATTTTTATTAATAGAAAATTTTAGATTTTTAAAATTTAAACTTTATATTACTTATTATAAAATTAGTAAGGTTTGATATAATATTGCTAAATTTTAAAAAGGACTAATTTTAAATATTTAAAATATACTGAGTGAATGGTTACTGTTTGACTTAATAATTCAGTCGACATTTACTATGCAAAACACTGTACATGAATAAAAAGTTCAATGTTATACAGTAACCAGAAACAAAAAATTTAAAAATCACACAATATTTTTATAATAAAATAATGAAATACACAGTAAACTTCTTGTCTATAAATATCAAGGGAATTCTTCGTTAGAATTCACAATCTCAGATTAAATTTTCTTAATATAGTAATGTTAGAGAAATAGTGGTAGGAGTAAGAGAGAGAAATAATTTTTATGGAAGGAGGTTCTCTTAAAATTATAAGGTAAGAATAATCTTCTTTTATATTTTTTAGGTTTATTTTCATATCGTCTTAGAAATCTATTATTATACTGAATATAATATTATTTTAAGTTACTATTCTAAATAGTAAATTACTATGTCAATAGTAACTTACTATTACGAATAGTAAATTACTATTCAAATAGTAAATTACTATTTACCATTATTATTTACGATTTACAATTTACTGTTACTATTCACAATTTAATATTTAATATTCACGATTTACTATTTACTGTTACTATTTATGATTTACTATTTACTGTTATTATTCATGATTTACTATTTACCATTACTATTCACGATTTATTATTTACTATTACTATTCACGGTAACTATTTAATATTACTATGCATAATTACCATTTACCATTTCTATTTTAAATAGTAATCTTAATTTTTATTTTATGTCTATACTGAAATAAATTGCTATTAATATTTGTAGAACTCGAAGGCGTAAAGCGAACTTACTTTTGGTAACAATTCAGGTAAGAGGGAGTGAGATATGAATATAATATGAAAAAACATAAGAATAATGGGAGGAGTCTCCTACTCCTTTTAAAGTGAATAATAATATTATTTTAAAATAATAACTTTTTAACTTAAAATTTATAATAAATTTTAAATTGAGTATCTTGTGTAACTTACTCTGAAATACCTATGCAAGGACCTAGACTTTTATAACCTATACGAAGTGGACTAAACCTATGCAAGGACTTGGACTATTATGACTTATATGGACTGAACCAAATCTATGCAAGGACTGGATTATATGGACTTACATAGACCTATGCGAGGCATGAACTATAAGGACTTGAAATTAAGTTTATTAATTTAAATAACTATTAAACTTTGAATTATGATATTTATGAATGATATTTAATTTATTTGATTTGATTATGGTTGATTATATTTATTTGTGAATGATGATATTTCATTGTGATTGATGATCTTGTAATATGGAATTTGAGCAAATAACAAGTATGACGGGAAGCTAAAACTTAGTAAGAATTTTCTTACCTTACTTTTTAAATTTTTATTCTGAGAGAAAGTATTTTATAATTATTCTAGTCTTTTATTAGAAATTATTTTCATTAACTTTACTTTTAAATTTTTAGAATACAATCTAGTATTTATTTTACAAAGAAGTTATTTTATGAAAATTTATTTATAAAAGGTTGAGATAATTAATTCTTAAATTAAAAAAAAATTATAGTTTTAAGTATTCTTGCTTAATGATTTTAAGTATTATTTTCTTTTAATGAATTAGAAGTTTAAAGTAAATTATTTTGGTTATCCCCAACATAATAACTAAAGGATATTTTGATATAATCAAGATTTCCAAACTCGATCTGGTTAAGATTCAACTTGAGAAAAATTATGTAAATATGTAAAGTTTTCTATGAGAAAGTTTTGAGATATTTAAGACTTGGAAACTTAATTTTGGTGAGATTTGAATTCAAAAACTACACTTGTATAATAGAAGTTCAAAGAAGAACTTATGGAAATGTACAGTTTATTGAGATGATGTGGTAAACCTTTATGGTATTTATTGAGTTTTTAAAAGTCTTAACCAATTAAATACGTGAGTAGTTCATGCTGCATGAATCATTAAAGAGAAATAAGAGGGTGTGAAAGGGTGCTTCAGATGACCTGGGGTCACTCCCTAGTGTCAAGTACTTTCACAATAAAAACCTTCTCAGTCTGACTAAGTATTTTTATGTCAGTTGAGCTGTTTATATGCCACAAAATCATTTATGTTATTATCCGGAATTATGGAACAGTGTAAACTCCTAGTTGACCCAGTGCAGATTAAAACTTTAAGGGCCTACATGCATAAACTGAATGAGATAGTAGCATTAAAAGCATTGCATGACATTTATATGAATATGACATCCTATGTGGGTGGTTGTGAATGAAAGTATAATTGTTATCTTTATGAAGACCCTACATTCATAATTGATTGTGTATGAGATTATGACTGATATTATTATATTAGTTTATAAAAACCCTTATACTTATGTCTTATCTGTAAATTATTATATTCTGTTTCTCACTCCTTCTTGTTTGAATTTTTGTGTCCAAAATATATGTTATGTTGATATATAGCCAGCAATCTAAGATGAAAAGATGTAATTACAAGAAGGTAAAGTGGTCTCATCCTCAATCAGATAGGTGAAGAGATATTGCAAGAGTAAGATTTCAAAACCCTATGATTCAAGGACTAGGAAATGATTGGTCACAGTTGTAGTAGAGGTATAATTTAGTTTTAGTTTACCTTATTACAATATCAAGTTGGATAATTGTAACAAGATAAAGGTTAAACTTTAATAAACCTTATCATTCAGATATAATACTGTAATCTTTTATCGTTGATGATTTCTGTAAATTTATTTTGTCATTATGGACAAATATTGAAAGACAACATTTTTTTTCTTTTAATATTCAAAGGAAATCAGGTATATATACATCTTTGTATACGCGAGATAAGGAATGATCAATATATATATATATATATCTTTCTAAAGTTTTTAAAAGCAATAAAAATATAGATATCTCATGTATATAAGGGGGTGTTACATCATCAATCTCGTTTATCAGAGAAACGATTAATTCCAATCGAACCTTTGAGCCCAACCTGAGTACCTTTAGTATTTTGGGCCTAACTTCCTCATACGAGCTTAGAATCGAATGGTTTTGGTCTCAATCCATTTATTTCGAAGAGATCTATAATCTCTATTTCTAGCCTCGAACTTTGTTTTGCACCCTGTCATCCCTAAAATTGTGAACCAAGTATTTGCACTCCGAAAACTCATCATTTAATTCCAAAATTTACGCATGGTCGCTTCAAAAATTCATAACTCTCTCATACAACCTTAGATTTGCACAAACCTAGTGTCAAAATCTTCGTAACGAAATTCTCTACATTTCCTGTGAAGGTCTCAAGGGATAGATCCTTACCAATCAGTTCAGTTTTCACTATCTTTGTGGACCTGTTCCAAAATTTTGTGACTACACCGCACACTTTTAGAAAAAAATTCATATCTCTCTCTTACTATATTGAAATGACTCCATTTTTTTGCTATGGTTTTGTATTGAAGAAATCTACAAACTTCATGAAGGGCACGAAAGCTGATTCCATACCCATTTTTCCTAGAAAATTTATTTTGTTAGCAAATTCATTTCCATCACAACCCTGTATAGTTTTCATAAAATGGTCGTATCTCCAATACATGGGAAGTGGCAACTATTAAAGACACAATAGCATAGGCTACAGAAGTGCTCCATTCACACTGTTGGATGTGGACTAACACAAACATTAAGATAATGAGGTCACTTGTTTATTTCTTTACCTTCTAATAGTTAGAATCTCACAAATATAAACAGATGCTTAAGACCTATGTGAAATGCAAAAACTATATAATAAAACAATGATCACATACATTCAATACCTAAAGAAACACTAGTTTGTTACTATTTTATTCAAGCTTGCTTGATTATAAAAGTCTATTACATATTTATCTTCAACTTTATTGAGTTTGAGCTTGTAAATTTGTTTCCTTATTTCCTTCTAACCAAAGCCTGCTAGGCTTGTGGGGGTTGTCTTAAAATACCAATTCTATTAGGAAACCATTTAACCTAAAGAAACTTTTGAAAGAATACTTAGATTAAGTGAAGAGTGGTTTTGTCAAGAATAATTGGGTTTGCCAGTAATTAAGTACTTGTTTGGTAACTAGTTAGGAAAATAAAGTTGTAAAAATAAAAAAATCTAATAATTAATATTGATCTTGTACGTTGTTTGAGACATTTTAAACTTAGTTGGGCTGTAGGATTTTTTTCTTTCCCCAAACTCCATTCTGTAAACAGAACAAGGAAGCAATCATGCACTAAGTTTGTATTCCTATTTGAGATAGTGAAAATTCTTCAAGTTGAAGGGAGAAGTAGCTTCTACCTCTTGAAAGTGAAGCAGTATAAATTTGTTGAACACTTTTCTTAACCTTTCTCTATTTTTTGAAAGTTCATTACTATTTTTCTTTAACACAAATCTATTTTTTAAAAAGAAAATAAACTTAATCAACCCTTGTTTTAAGTAGGGATGTCCATGCGGGTTACCTGCCCCACCCCGTCCTACCATCAACTCGCTAAAATACTGGGCATAGCGGGTTTGGTCCCCCTACCGGAGGTGAGTTGAAATTTCCGACTCGCCCTGTTTTGATGACGGAGGTTAACCCACCAACCTTTAAAAAATTTAAAATTTTAAAATTATTTTTAGTATTTGAAAAAAAATTAATAGGAGGTTGGTTAATGATTAGTCTGCTTAAAAATATAAAATAATAGAAATTAATAAAAATGAATTATCTTATTATTTTTAATAAGAAAAAGTTAATTAAATTTAAAAAATAAAGTGGTATACCACTAAAACAAAAAATTTGAATATAATTATATTAATAATTCTAACTCAAATACTAATCAAAGTAATCTGCTAAAATGAAATAATCTCATTCCTCGTAATAAATTAACGATAATAAATAAGGACTAAACATTTAAGTTTCCATTAATATTCAAAAATAAAAAGTGCAATATCTATCCAAAATAAATAATCAAACTAACATCAATAATTAAACTAGTCAAGTTCATTTTTTCAGAATAGATGATTAAAGTTGTCAAACTACCACAAAGAATCAAAGTAGTAAAATGTATTCTTCAAAATAGGTAATTAAAGTATCAAACCATCATTAACACCAAGAATCAAAATAGGTAATCAAAACTACTAAAGTGCATTCTCCAAAATAGGTAATCAATTTTTTTTATAAGATATTATTAATATTATATTATTATTTTTTAAATAAAATATTATATAACTCATCGAGTCAATCCGCCTCGCCCTGTCAAAAACGCGTAAAAATGCAGGGCGGGGCAGGCCAATTTTGAACCCACCACGGAATAAATTTGGTCAACTCGTCCCGTCCTGTTTTAGGCGGGCTGACCCGTCAGGCTCAACCCGCTTTAACATCCCTGATTTTAAGTGTGTTTCCGAACCTTCAACTTTATTAAACGTGAATATGTTATAAGAAAATAATTCATGAAACAAGAGTTGTCCTTAAACTTGTGGCTATATTATATTGGACCTGTATCAAAATATAACCCGAGAGAATATGTAAAATTTGGTTATGATATTAGAAGAAAGAAAACTAACACTACGATATACTTAAGTAAATAATTTGATAAATAAGTAATAGATTCTTTTGTTAACAAATTGTTAAAAGGATAAAAAGGGGACATAACCCTCCAAGGTACGTACGAAAGCAAATAATTTTTTGTTGATTGCACGCAATGATCAAGATAAGAAATGTGTACATCTTTCTGTGATGGAAGAATATATATCTTGAAATTCTACTTGTTTTCCATTGATCAAGCCATATGTAATGTAATTAAGGAGACTGAAATGTTGATGATTCTACTTGAGATCATGTTCTGTTTTGTCTCTCCTGTTGGACCTACACTAATAAGTCATTTTAATATGTTTGAACTTTATAATTAAGTGTGTATAGTGATGTGAATCAACAGAATAATGATGCATGTCATATTTGAATGTAGTAGAAAACGTTCTTATGTTTGATTCTCTTTATTAGTGTTATGGAAACAAAAAAGAAAAACAGAAACTAAACACTCACTCCAACATAAGCAAAATAGCCACCTTTGAGAATGAGAAAGCCGATCTATCCAACCCTCAAACTGAGCCTTCCCCAATCTAGCCAAGCAATCTGATTAACATACTTAAAATTAATCTCAACAAGAGTTAAAGATTAATATTACAGGATCATGCATAAACCTTAAACCTCAACGAATCATCCCCTCATACTTAAGTATATATTCTATTCTATTGTGTAAAAGTTTAGATGATTTGGATCCCAACAATCTATTAAGATTAAAGTAAGTTTTAGACTAAATAAACATTTATAAATAATTTATTAACAAAGTCCTTATATTGATGAAATTTAAGTCATTATATAATTAATGGTTAAATCCTTAAATTAACTAACACTAGTGGAAAAAAAGGATATAATCACGGTTAAAAAAGGCCTTTATTCACGGTTAAAGAACCGTGGTTGTTGCAGCCGTGGTAGTAGATGATGGTCTTTAACCACGGTTAACAACCGTGGTAATACATCACATCTAACCACGGTTAAGAACAACTGTGAATATAACTTACTATTTATATTCACGGTTATCGAGCATAACCGTGAATATAAGAACTGAAAGATGTCAGTTACATCCACTTATATTCACGGTTATGATGGACAACCGTGGATATAGATACATTTTATCCACGGTTGTCCATCACAACCGTGAATATAAGTATGGATTGGTTTCAGTTACAAACTACTTATATTCACGGTTGTGATGGACAACCGTGGATAAAATGTATCTATATCCACGGTTGTCCATCATAACCGTGAATATAAGTGGATGTAACTGACACCAATCCATACTTATATTCACGGTTGTGATGGACAACCGTGGATAAAATGTATCTATATCCACGGTTATGGTAGTAACCGTGGATAAATATTGTCTATATTCACGGTTGTTGCCATAACCGTGAATAAATACTGAGGTTTTTTTTTTAATATGGATTCTGTTTTATCGTTTCCCAACCCTGCATTCAGACAAACATGGTTGCTGAACGGAGGTTGGTGAACATGGTTG
The DNA here is from genome assembly GCA_037962975.1 of Clitoria ternatea. Taxonomy (NCBI): domain Eukaryota; kingdom Viridiplantae; phylum Streptophyta; class Magnoliopsida; order Fabales; family Fabaceae; genus Clitoria; species Clitoria ternatea. The sequence continues at coordinate 11,177,072 of CM075675.1, forward strand.
CTGGAGCCAAACAGAAATGGTGGAAAACGTAGTTGCTGAATGGAGTTAGGGTCCGTTTGGTTAAAAGTTGGAGTAAGGTTTGTGAAACGGGGTTTGGAAAAGTGAGGTTTTAAAAACGTGGTTGGGAAAATTGGGGTTTTAAAGATAGTGATTTGTGTTTGGATAGTTTGTTGTAAAAGTGAGTTAGAAAGTAGTAATTGTGTTTGGTTGGAAAATATTTTGGTAACCTTGGTTTAGAAAAATGGAATTTGAGGGTAAAATTACTAAAAAGGACATTAATTAAAAAAAGTAGTAAAGTAGTATATTTTTGTAAATAATATTAACAATTACACATTAAAATATTTTATTTATAATTTAATTAACAAAATATATTTATTAATAAAAATTAATAATAAATATATATTATTATAAATATATGTATTGCAACTAAAATTTAATATTATTAATATATATTAAATATATCAATAAATTCACATTTTTTGGTAATTTTACAACATACCATTATCATACAAAATTATAAAAAAAACCCAACACCTTAAAAAAATATAAAAAGTTATTTAAATAGAAAAAGTTAACATGGTCAACATTTTTCAGTCCACACCCATGCACCCTAAATCCAATGTAATCTAAACCCTTAATTCCATCAGCCTTTAAGGTACACCCTAGTACATGAAGCACACCTACGGTGCACCATCCAAACCAATCATCCACCATTAAACCACTCAATTTTTACAGTACATCTCACCCCCCATACACACCCATGCACCACCACCATAAACCAATCACCATCTCAGATCTTCCAACATTTATGGTACACCAAGCCAAGAATCTCCACCAGTGCTCCATCTTCTCCAACAGGCAGAAGGGCAAAACCGTCCACAATACACAGAAATGCAAACGGAGATTCGGATGGTGCATAAACAGAGTTTAAACATAAACAGGCACATAAACAGGCACATAAACAGAGTTTAAACAGAGGGTACCGAGGCTAAAAAATGCATATAACCAAACAGAGTTTAAACGGATGGTGCATAAACAGAGTTCTAAAAAATGCATATAACCAAACAGGCACATAAACAGAGTTTAAACAGAGTTTATAACTTAAGCTTTTGAACCAGTAACTATCGTGTCAGGAAACAAGGAATACCAACAGAGAAAGAATCAATATATTATGACAAACACGCATGACAATGGGGGTTCAGGGAACCTAACTGAATGAAGAAAGGAAGAAGATGCTGAACAGAGAGAAGGGCACGAAGCTCACAGATAATGGAGAAGACGACAACCAACGCGCAGAAGAAGAGAAACTGAAAAAAGAGTGAAAGGCGCGGCTTTTGAAGTTTCAGAAAGGATGTATATTCACGGTTCCCCTTGAAACCGTGAGTATATGTATATATTCACGGTTTAACAAACAACCGTGGATAAATGTTAACTATATATCCAACCGTGGATAAATATTAAATCTATATTCACAGTTATAGAAACAACCGTGGACATAGAGTACCCAGTGATTAAACCCTAAAACCTGAACTATATATCCACGGTTGGAAATACAACCGTGAATATTGACATCTATATATATCCACGGTTAACATCATAACCGTGAACGTACCCATCAATATATATTCACGGTTGTGATTAAAACCGTCGATATATATTTCAGGTACTATATATCCACGGTTGACTCCTCAACCATGAATATATATTGATGGTTACGTTCACGGTTATGATGTTAACCGTGGATATATAGTTTTATCTGATTAAAACGTTCACCTTATAATTTCAAAAATGCCACCGCGTATGTTTTTATCACTGATCCTCTTCTACCCGTGAATAATATCCCGTTGTTATATTCATTTTTCCCACTAGTGTAAACCAACTTTAATTGATAGCTTAAGTGGATTGGAGTCAAGCACTAACCAACCTACTGTATGACCACATGTAGCATGCAATAGCCTTGCTAAACCGTGAGCTCCTCATGGACCAATTCTCCCCCACCTTCACAACTTGAAAACTCTTAACACTTACTGAGCTTTGTGGTCACTAAAAACACTCTCTTATAAGAATTTTTAATTGTGATTAAATCTTTTATAAGATTGCCTCTTAATACATATGTTTAATAACAAAAATAATTTAAAATAGTTAATAAGAAATTTTAAAAAAATGAATTAATATTAAATTATTCAAAATTAAGTTAAGCAAAAATTAAATTAATATAGAAATTAAAAAAGATAGGTATCGGGACAAGTTTTAAACAACAAAAAAATAATATAGAAAATTATATTACATAAATTTTTATAAGAAAAAATTAAATAATAATAATATATAAACATATAAATATCTGTTTGTTTTAAAATTATATTTATAATAAAACTTTTAAGATATTTTGAAAATAGTTTGAAACAATTTCTCACACTAATTTTTACTTAGATTTGTCTGATTTTTATTTTGTTTACATTTTTTTATTCGAATTGACGATTTAGTTAATTTACCAAATTATTGGAATGCAAATAAACTAATAAAGATTGTTTTTGAGAATACAATCACATTAATACTCATTAAAGAGGATTTATCACCTAACTCGAACTTGAATATGGTATTTTTTAAGTAAATATTTTCCATTTCAAGCAATGAATTTTTAATTAAAACATATTAATTCATCTTTTAAAAATATAAATTATTTAAAATTTTAATCAATTAAATATTTACAGCGCATCTAATAACAGATAAACAAATACTCTTGATGTCATAAAAATAAATAAATTTGGTTGTAATATTTGTAATATTTCTATTGCAGTATTAGAATTAAAACATCGAGTTTTTTTTTTTAAAATGGGGTATATTTTAAAAATATTTTAAAAATATTTATGCAAATGGAGTATAATTTAAAATATATATGTCATAATATACGTATAATTTAGATTAAATATCATATATTAAATATAAATTATACATATATTAAATATTTAATATAAATTATAACGTTAATATATGTTAACGTTAATAAGGTTAATACATTAATATATATTATATAATTTATATACATTAATTATTAATGTATTAAATATTATATATATATATTAATGTATAATATATAAAAATTATATATATTAAAATATTTGTATACAAAATACCTATATAAGTTTTTTATTTTATGTAAAAATATGAAACAGTTATAAAAGAAGAAAACGCATTATATTTAATAATATTCCTTTCTTGCATCAAGGAAGCAATTGTCCTAGTGGTTGACATGCTTTGTTGTGTAAGATGGGTTCCAGGTTTGATTCCTACTGTGTGCAGCTTTTATTTAATTTTCGCAGATAGCAATTTCACACACCCACATAACGAAATGCCACATTTAATTTTCGCAGACATGCAAATATTTCTGCATGTACCCCATTTGCATAAATAAACGCCACACCCCCATCTTTAACGTCATCTAATTTTAAATATAAGATAATTTTATTTAATTATACTATTAAAAAATTGATTAATTTAATTAAAATTGTTAAACTTGTTTAAAATTTATTATAATTTTTTAAAATTATCATTAGAGTGATTATTACTTATTATTTAAATTTCTTCATTTATTAGGTTCTCACTTAATCTCTTTTTAATTGCTACCAATTGTTATATGAGAGATAAATAATATAATTCATGTATTTCATTTATTGTTATATTAATTCAAAAAAGTTACACTATATTAATAGCTGTATTTTGATAGAAAATAATTAATCACATAACAATTTGAAAGATAATCTTATATGAATAGACAAATTCTTTTCTTTTAAAAAAGTGTTATATTTATGAACAAAAGTAGTATTACACAACTTTCATTATCTGAATTAACGGAACTATTTCAGATATATTTATGGGTTTAATTTAAAACATGTAAACCAATTTAAATAAGGTGAATTAAAACTTTTTTGTTAATTAGATTGAAATTGATTCAAACAGATTAGAATTAATTCAAACCAATTTGAGTATCAGATTTTAAACACGTAAATTTGACTAATTTTATATTATTCTTAGTATTATGTTAACTAGGATGAAATTAATTAATTTTAAATCTGATCCAATGGTGCCAAACATAAGGGTAGTGTGGTCATTTCAAATGTTGAGCCGCCCGTTTGTGTGACCGTTAAGAATGGCTTTCCGTGACGACGTGGAACCCACATTTCCCCAACTCCCACACTTCTCAGTAGCCAACCACGTCCCACACAGTGGCATCCAGCTGTAAAGAAAAGAGCACTCCGCACACGTCAGGGTCAAAAAGGTCTTTTCGTCCTTCCGTCTTTTAAACAAATTTCTTTTCTTTTCCGTTCCTTGCATTTTCCGATATTTCATTCATATCATATCTCTCAGTTTTTTCTTGCTCTTTCTCTCTCTCTTACACACACTCTCTCTGTGTTCCCTCCTTCTAGAATATAAATTCACGAGAAAAACACGAAAATCTTTGGATTCCGAAGAGACAAATTTTTGCTGATACATTTGGAGGTTTTTCAATTTCAAGGATCCCTAGGCTGAATCTCGCTTCAATTCTCCAAATCTCGAAGAGAGAGAGAGAAGGAAGAACAACAACAACACCCCCTTCTTCTTGTTGTTGTTGACTCTTGAACCGAATCACTGAGACGCAGATAGGTAAATAGGGTTTAAAGAGGGAAAGGTGAAGTGGAGTTGTGGAAATTTTGGGTTTTTGGGTTGTTGTTGGTGTTGGGTAGGGGTGAGAGAGAAAGATGACGGATGTGGTACTGCACATATATGATGTGACGAATAGCGGATCCGAGAAAACCAACAACACCATTGTTCAGATCAACAAGATCTTCAAAGATGGGATTGGTCTAGGTGGCATATTCCACAGTGCCGTTCAGGTCTATTTCCTTGATTTCTTTTTTGTAGGAATTCATGTTTCTGTTTCTTCCTTTCTGAGGATTGGTACTGTTGGTTGGATCTGGTTTTTGTAGATTTGGGAGTGTTGTTGTGTTGTCCAATGTGTGACTCTATTGCTATTTTTGGGTTTTGTTTTTTGTTTTTTTACCTTTGTAGTTTGGGTTTTTTATTTATATTCAATATTTAGTTTGTACCATGATAGATAAGTGATTGTTAGTTGTCTTAGTTATGGTGAGTTTGTAGTTTGCATGTATCTGTGGTATAACTATAAATATGTGTTCATTCTTCTTATATGAATTACATGTATCATGTAGCTGTCAAATTGAAAGGTTGACTGACTTGTTTTGTTTAAAGAACACCAGACGGTATGTCCAGTTGTTTGTGCCTTTGTTGAATAAAATGGGGGAAGTCTTGGATATGAGAAGTGTTTAGGGTGATTTTAATGCTCTGTGAAGTGCATGGTTGTAACTGGCTAGCTGCTATGCTGTGAGAGGGGAAAGATCCCACTGAAGTGCAGATAGTAAATCCAGACATGAATACTGACTAGCAAAAGTGATGTATGATATGTTTGTTAGGATCTAATTGCAAGCTATGGATTTGAGTCTCATTGGAAGCACGAGGTTTATAATACCCAGGTCTCTTTAATTACAAGGAATAGCTTTTGCCATGTCATTTTTCCAAGGTTCTTATCAATGTCTTTCTTGGAAACTATAGAATGGAAGTTTGCTGCATCATTTGGACAGCTGACACTGGATTCACAGGCCTAAACGCATAATTTAGGATTTTTTCCAGCTAGGTTGCATCATGTAATCTTTTTCTGAGTAGTTATGAACTGGTTATTGCCTTATCGGTTAGAAGGCCAACCATCTTTGGGTTGTTCTGTTGTGGGGGATATGAATTCAGTAGATAGTTGAGGTTCCTCTGTGGATTAATTCCTTAATGTGGAAGACAAATATTATTCACGGAGATTTTGATTCATATGTGAAATCTTGAGACATGTATTGTGTGGTGTTCACACAAGATGGAATTGCATGTTATTTTCTGCATGCTTGCAACGATGCATTGCTTGAACTAAAATACTCTAGAGGAAATAAGGAGGAAGTATCAACAAGTTTTAGCTTTGGTTAATGCTCAAAGCAAGGGGACATAATCACAGCCTAGTTAACTGATGGGCCAATGAATACCATCTGGCAATTTTCTGGCATCTGGTGTAATCTTGTAATTGATTGTATCTTTTTTATGTTTATCATTGTCATTATGCGAGCTGTATATGTATGATGTATGCATACATTTCCCTTTTAAATTATTAAATTAGGAAGAATACTATTATTTCATTTTATCATCTAATTATTGTATGCATGCATTGTTTTTCATTGACACGCTTCATTTTGGTAGGCCCCATTGTTCTTTCACATGCTGACGTATTAGGATTGTCTGCTCTATTGTCACAGGTGTATGGAGAAGATGAATGGTCATTTGGATTCTGTGAGCAAGGTACTGGAGTTTTTAGTTGCCCTGCTGGAAAGAATCCAATGTATACATATCGTGAAGCTATAACTCTAGGGAAATCCAACTTTTCCATTTCCAAGGTAAATCAAATATTAAGAGAACTCAGTAGAGAATGGCCTGGAAGTTCGTATGATCTATTGTCCAAAAACTGCAATCACTTCTGTGATGAATTCTGTGAAAGGCTTGGTGTACCAAAACTTCCAGGTAAACACCTAACTATGATGTTCATTGTCATTTTATTGCTAAAAGGGGTCCTAGTAATATTTAAGGACTCATGAGGTGAATTCTGTGGTATGTTACTTTTTAACTGCAAAGTTTCTTTGTGAGAAAATATTGTTTCTTATATTTGCGGAAAATTGATTGTTATAGGCATGCCGTCCCATTGTAACCCAAAATCCATTCAATTGACTTTCACACTAATTTTATATGCTTGAAGTATGTGCTGAATATATCTATTCTATTAGTTTAATGTGCATTTATAATTGTATATTAAAAGGCAGAAATGTAGTTGCCTTTGATGCCAACTGTCAACTGTAATTGATATCTAATTTAAAATATAGGGATGGGAAGTTGTGAGATGATCAAGGTGAGCGAATTTGAACATTAGAAATGCTCAGACATGAAGAGTGAACTTGGACAGTTTGCACTTATAGGAACTGGGGATTATAGAATTTTAGGATAAGATTGGATTAAGATAACATGCCACTTCCCATTTTAAATTTATTTGCCAAATAATGGAGGTTTATGCATTGATTCAAATTTTGAGTTATTGCTTCCATGCATCACTTTTTTCCAGTGTTCTAATGGCTTCCACTCCATGACAGGTTGGGTCAATAGGTTTGCTAATGCTGGTGATACTGCTATGGAAGTGGCTGGAAATACAGCATTACGGGTAAGAGATGAGTTTCAAAATCCACAAGTTTTGTGTCTGTAGAATTGTCTCATCACAACCTAGCTGTTCATGTAGTTTTGGCTTTAACACTTCAGTTATGTGGTTATCATTAGTATTTTGAGAGACAGTGGTTGTTGCACTGATAATAATACCTGGTTATTGCAGTTCCGGCAAGCTAAAACAGAGATTGTATCAGCTAGCAAAGTAGCATATCGGTTCCTTTTAGGTGTTACGAATAATGTGACTAATAATGTTAAAAATGGTCCAGAGTCCCCCAACAATTCAAACAGAGGTGGATCCCCTAGATTTCAAGCTTCTTGGTTGAAAAATATTATTACTAATGGTGCAAAACCGTCGACCAGTTCAGAAGCTGAGAATGGAGTTGTGCCGGTACTGCCAATACGAGAAGATGACAAGGCCTTGCTACAGAGTTCATCTTCACATAGTTGAAAGGGGGGAGTCTTTGTCAAAGCATAGTTATGCTGTGTACTGTAACTTGTAAGTCACATAGTAATGAAATTTTACATTATTCATTTGTGTATCAAATGTAAAATTTTCATTTTCTTGTTCAACTCAACTATGCTCTTTGAAAGGTAATTGTACTGTTTTCTCTTTCTCTGAATGTGATCTGATCAAACTTACTGTAGACAGATTCACCGGATGATTTGGACATGGGTGTTTACATTGCAGAGTTCAAATACAATGGTGACAGATTTAGCCCTCCTTACCACTCAAACTCATGTTTATACACTTTTACCATATATCCATTTGTATCATATAGGTTGTCATTAGTTGATGTTTGGTGTTGATCATAGTGAGTTTTGTGAGAACTAAAAATATGGTTAAGCCCACCTCGGCATTTTTAGTTTGATTCTGGTGCACTGTAACCGTACCTGGTTTTAAAAAACAAAAGAGCTGGAATCAGTGAAGGCTGTGAATTTTGAAACAAGTTATTAGAGGGAGGGGGAAAACATACTAAATTTTGTGTCTTTTAGACTTGTGAGTTTGTGCTGTCTTGTTCTAGTACTAGGAAAAATATACTCAATTTTGAATAAAACCACATATGGGAATGGGAAAGCTACTTTGGAGTAGCTTCAAAACATACTTTGGAGTAAATAGAAACAAATCCAAAGCCTACTTGTTGAAGTTCAAAAATTTACACGGACTCTGGCACTATACAAGGGGCAAGTCTGAACAAGAGTTGAGTTTCTTATCACTGAAAATCGAGATTTTACTCATAAAAATCACTTTTTTTTTTTATTTTCTGCTTTGCATGATTGAGTAGACCATGAATTTTGAGATAATGATAGTTGTATAATACATTTTATAACCCACAAATAGCTCAAGTGTCCTATGCAGGCTATTAAATACTTTGGTCCCTTCCCTTGTGACTTTTCTGAATGGCTGAAGATTAACGTATGAGCAAGTTTGTAGAATTCAAGAAATGGAATGGGTTTTGACATTTCTCACACTAACTTGGCTAAAATTAAGCATTTAACTGACCAGTGTAAAGTACACTATGCACAGTATTTAGACAAAATATTAGTCAAGTAATGATTGAAATATTTCCAAGAACATGAGATTTTCTTGGTAGTCAAATAATGATTGAAATATTTCCAAGAACATGAGATTTTCTTGGAAGCGTAACAAGCAACAGATTTCAAGTGGCTGCATGATATCACCCTTCCCCCGCATCAATTCAAAGGAGAAGATTTTCAACCAAACAAAATTCACAAATAGTATAATCATTTTCCGCAAAATCATATCTTAAATCTTACGGTATTGCAATTAAACTACAAATAGCACAATTGATAATGTGGCTAATCCTCAAGATAGTGTGGACCCCTTGTCAAGTGTCCAAAGTCAACGACGTGAAAGCCATGAACTCCCCTATGAAGAAAAAGAAGTCAAGGACAAATGGCATTTGTTTCTTGATGTAGGTGCCCACTTGGCAGCATAAGATGTTAGATGTGGTTTATTCTCAGTTATCCTTATTATGATGTAGTGCTGCACCCTGTTCATTTTTCATCACCGTAATGAAGTAGACTTTACTTTAGTGCACTCATGTACTCAGCCTACAAAAATTATCATAAGATGAAAGGTTTAAATAACCAAGAAATAACAATGATGAACTAACCATAAGGGAAGTCAATAGCACCTGCTATGTTGCAAAGTGAACATATGTTGTTTTGCAGTTCAACTGCTCTGCAGTATACTTTGTTTCTTTCAGTTACTAAAAAACAAACCAACAAAAACAGATAATGAACCTATTAAAATATGATATAAAAGGGGCATGCCAATGCACAGCATTGTACAGTAAAAATAATTACCAGAACGCATCATTAAGATTGATCCATTCAATTTCCGGCCTTCATGATAATTTTTCACTGTTAGTTCTATTCTAACTAATATTAATAGTTCCAGTGTTACTAAATCTCCAAGGGGTAAAATGCATGCTCATGAAATATGGGTAGACTAAGTGTGGTTTTAAATTTGGTAGCACAAAATTTCAGGGAGGTACTGTAAGATAAGATTGATGTGAATACCATAAATATAATTTAATTTCTTTGATGTTGACCAAATTTTATGCTCGAAATTAGACAAAAGTGGAAAACCTTCCATCAACTCTGCACCCACTTCCATGAAGCAATTAATATGATTTATCCTGAAAATTTGTTTAGCAGCTTAGATACTGTGAAACATGGAAAATGTTACCAAATACCAGGTAGAAAACTGTTTGTGTATCTTAATTTTAGATAGATGAAATGAAACCACGAGGCATATTTGAGAAAATATAATCAGTTAACGACAAAAGTTTCAGCTAATACACAATACCAGTGATCAAACCATAAATATCTAATGAGTAATGATTTTACCGGGATAGCTGGGTACCAATAAGATTGCAATATGAAGCACATTCTGAAAGAGAGATAAAATACAAAGAAAAATTCTCAAACCAGAAAGAATTGAAGAGCCAGGATGCAGGGCCTGAAATAAGTTAGAATGAGAGGTTGAAAATGAGTTTTATGTACTGAGAAATTTGTCACAGAGCTCTACCATAGTTAGCTTTCACATCTTGCTAAGCAAATAAAATGCTCTAGTGTAAAATAACATATGGTTCAACCGTTTTAATATTCAAAATGGTATAACCCTATTATATCAAAAAGAACTACACCATTGCCCATTACTTATGCTGAGATGAAATTGCAATAAATGTTAAGCCATTCAGAAGCCTCATTTTCCCTTAAATGCTCAAAGAAAAATCTTAAAAGCACATAAATTTCATCACTTTTATCGTTACTATGGTCTGCAGTAAGAAAGGCATGAACTTTGCCTCTGACTTCAATCCAACTGCTACCCGGAATCCTCTTCATCCCTTTTTCCTTCATCTCAGTCCTTAATGTTGACACATCTGACCACCTACCTGCTGCAGAATGAGCATTTGATAACATCACATATGATGATACATCTTCAGGATCCAAAGCTAAAATCTTTCTTGCTGCAAGCTCCCCCAACTCCATGTTAGAGTGGATTTGGCAGCCCCCAAGTAATGCCTTCCAAAATCCAATTCCAGGGTCATAAGGCATACTGTGAAGGAAACTCTCAGCTTCTGCAAAACATCCAGACCGAGCAAGTAAGTCAACCATACAAGCATAATGCTCAGCTTTTAGCAATCTGGGGTTCTCAAGCCTGGCTTGGTTGAAATATGAGTAGCCCTCATCAACAAGACCAGCATGATTACAAGCCCAGAGTAACCCTAAGAGGGTAACCTCATTGGGTTTACAGCCTGCAGAATCCATTTTTCTGAAGAAGTTTATTGCTTCAACACCTCTTCCATTCTGTGCATAACCACATATCACAGCATTCCACGAAACTAAGTTCCTTTTAGAAAGCTTATGAAACATTAGCAGGCTATCTTCCATGCTACCACATTTTGCATAAAAGCTAATAAGTGAATTATCAACAAACAGATTAAGCTTGCCCAAAAACTTGATTGCACATGCATGAAAGCTTTTCCCAATTCCAAGAGCAGCTATATTTGCAGCTGCACAAATCACACAGGGAAATGTAGATTCATTTGGTATAAATCCTTGTCTAAGCATGTCAATAAAAAATTTCACAGCTTCCTCATTATGGCCTGTTTGGCTGCACCCACCAACCATAGCATTCCATGACACAACATTCTTCTCAGGCATCTCATGGAAAACCCGCAAAGCATCTTCAAACCTCTCTTTCTTCAAATACCCGCAAATTAGAGTTGTATGAGAAACCACATTGGGATGCTGGATATCACTAAAAGCCTTCTGAGCTTCCTCTACAATACTCAACTTGAAATACAAATCAAGAAGAGCACTACCAACAAATACATCACACCCAAGTCCAACCTTCAACGCACAAGCATGAACCTGCCTACCAATAACAACATTTCCAAGTGCAGTGCAGGAGTGAAGCACAGTTCCAAATGTGAACTCATTGGGTCTAATTCTAGAGGCAAGCATCCTAGAGAAAAGATAGATTGCCTCTTCATGGCGGTGCCGCTTAGCGAAGCCACGGATTATGGTGGTGGCTGATGCAACAGTTAAGTCAGACATTCCTTCAAACATGTGGCAGGCAACATGGAAAGTGGTTGAATCAGAATCATATTGATAAATGTCTGTTTGTGTAACACAGGGTTCATGCTTAGTGGTATTGGCATGATCAAAGGCATGTTGGGTTTGAGTCAGGTAGCTACAAGAAACAACTTGGGGTGTGATCCATGTTGGTTGAGCGAGAGAGAGTCTTGAAACTATGTTTTTCATGTGAGACTTCATTCGATGTTGGAATTAAGTTTTCACATCACTGTTGTTCTGTCACAAGTCACAACTGTTTGTAGTTAGCATATAGGAATCGTGTTGTTGGTTGAGCGAGAGAGAGTCTTGAAACTATGTTTTTCATGTGAGACTTCATTCGATGTTGGAATTAAGTTTTCACATCACTGTTGTTCTGTCACAAGTCACAACTGTTTGTAGTTAGCATATAGGAATCGTGTTGTTGTGTTTTACTCAAATGAATATTGTGAACTTGTAGGACCTACGTTTTTCCGCAACATGTATCCGTGGGTAACTATAAATAAGGAGTGAGGAACCCATGTTTTTTATATTCTTTTATTGTTTTTTACAAATTTGAGCCAAGATAGGCCCAAACACCCAAACAAACAGATACCCAATCGGCTGAAGGAAATAAGATACATAAAAGCCCAAAACCGACACCCGATCCATAAGCGCATAACACCTAAGGGTGCAAGACCATGAAGTGCAACTCAGGAGGGTGCAACTGATAGGGAAAAGGTGCAACCCTTAGAGTCAAATACTATCAAATCTGGAGCAGTTACAAATGTAACAATCACAACCATTTTAAATAATTGTATCAATTAGGAATAAATGTTAGATGCAGTATAAATAAAAATAAACCAGATTAGGAAAGATACAAAAATTAAGAAGAATCTGAATTGTGAAGAGACATACTTTCAAAAATCTACGTTGTAAAATATCTCAAATTATCCATATAAGCGTATGTTTCATCTTTTCAATTCTGTTCCATTTTCTTTGTGCTTATCAAACTTATTCAACCAGTAAGGATTTACTAGTTTAGTCATTGACCTATTGATCAACTATGTAGCACCGATACGAAAACGAAAACAAAAATAGTGGTGGAAACAAGGACAAGAAAACGCTAATATCAAAAATAAAAAAATGGGTATAATGTGGAAATATCACAAAAATTATAAAAAATTTACACCCAATAACAAATATCTATAAAACTAGAAGAAGAAGAAGAACAACCCTAGTCTCACTACCGTTACCAAAACTAGAACCAGCTAAGTCCATAAGACTAGACTAATTAATTAACAACTTGAATTTACAAAATTAATTCACTTCAATTATTATCAAGATTAGCAACTAGCAAATAGCAACAAAAAAACAATATCTAGCTCTAAACATTAGCAACTAGCAAATATTCAAAAAAAATGTTTCAATTGAAAATAGCATCCAATTTGTCGATTTTACAGTATTAAATTGGATTTGAGAAGCCAAGCAAATATGTTGTGTAACCATGCCGCAACCGGTTGCTAATCAATCACCAACTTTTGATTTCTTTACATTAAAACTACTCACTACTTGTAGGCTTATAGGTTAAGAAATCTGTTTATAAAGGAATGAATACCATACGAACTACTAACCTTCGAAGATTCGAATTCACACATTTGGAAAGTTCGTAGTCTTGTTTGAGACCACCCATTTTAATCAATTTAGCCAACAGTGGAAAGAACAAGTTACTTTGTCTACACTTTATCCTATCATTCCTCCTAAAATACTTTTTATTCTATTTATCTGATATTTCAAAAGTTCAATATCACATTCATGCTTAACTAAATGATTGTTACTAAAATATTTCTCAATTTGAATTTATTCCCTAACAAGTTATTAGTTTCTAACTTTTTAAAAAATATATTTGAAAAATGATTTTTCTTTTTGGAAGGTTTAAGGTATGTTTAAAGACCATACCTAACCTAATTAAGAGTAACTTATTAAAATAAATCAAAATCTAAAAATTATAAATTATTTTCATAAATTCTGTAAATTTTCTAAATTTATCTGAATTCACCCTTAATAGAGCATAAGTCGGAATTGATAAAGTAAACCATTCTTTTAACACTTCAAAAAGTTGAGAGAACAAATTTTAACAAAAAAAAAAACTAATTTTTTGTTCGGAAGTTTGATTTTTGATGTTAAATAAAATAATTTTAATTTTTAATACATTTTTAAAAAACATAAATTAATGAACTCGTTGACATCCATGTCTTGCGTAGTTTGTGGATTAGAATTGGTGCCAATATGCTTTTCAGCGTAATAGCACAAACAAAAGTGCATCAGACTATACTCCACTCTTTGACTGAGCATTCAAGAAAAGAAAAGAAAATTAATGAAGGGGATAAAAAAAATTAGAAAATAAGCATCAATTGATTTTAGTCCTATTTGAAAAAGGGACGGGTATTAAAAAAACAAGTGGCAATATCAAATTGCCAATCCACAAAGTGATGACCCAATCCAAGATAATGTATATAAATTATGAGAGTTACATGGTTTTTAATTTATATTCATGAAAATCAGCTCAAAAAGTCTCTCTGCACAGGAAATTAGAAGCCTCACATACAGTTAAAGATAATAATAATAATCAATAATAAAACATGGTCACACTGCAACATGTTATATGTTCAATCACAACTGAAGTATAAAGTGTTTGACATGGACAAGACTCATAATAATATATACACTATCTTCAATCAAAATAGCCAAAAGACCTCAGCCAATCGCCATCACAAACAGTTATTCTACCACCCCAGAAAAAGCATTCAGTTAAAACTTAAAACACAATCCTATCTTCATCACCCTCCTCTGAAATCTGCAGTGATGACACTGCTTGTGCTGCTATAAGATCAGCAGAGAAACCTGCATGTCCCCATCCTGCGTCTTCATATAGTGGTTCATCATGCACATTCTTTTCAATAGGCTCTGATGAGAATGACCATTCACCATTTTCAGCACCACCCCACTTGCAACCATATCTGCATGCATCAGAGACCCAACCCACTCTTTCAAAAGACCATCTTCCACCATCTAGATGAGGGAAACAACCACTTCCTCCACCCATGAAGATGTCAAGGTTTTGGTTGCAGTTCCACGTCCTGCACCCACCGTTGTTGATTACAACCTTACACGAATCATCCGAGTCTTCACCGAGTAGAACATGGAGAGCAACAGCCTCGGCAATTGCAGCACCCTCCTCATCAAGTCTTTGTTGTTCTTCTTTCTTTTTCTGTTTCTTTTTCTCCAGTTCAGAAATGATGGCTGCAGAAGTAGCAAGCGCCTTTTCCAAGCGCCTCTTTTTCTTCTCGGCCTGTTTAAGACGATCCAACTCATCTTTCACTTGCTTCTTCTTTGCCTTTCTCACATTTTGCCCTTTATTACATGCCATGGTATCCATAGAATTCACTAAACCTAAACAGTAAGCACTAAAGTGATGTCTTTACAAATTCCTTTCCTTCAAGAGAATTTGTTTAGACCTGTATACATTTTTTTTTCTGTAAGTTTTTCCCCTCTTTACCTAATTGTAATGCTAAATATATTTTAATTAGTTGAAGTATTATCAAGACTATCACTACTGATACGTTCCACACCGCTACACCCACTCAGGTCTGTAGGAGTACCTCATTTTGCGAACTATGCAATCCCAAACAGAAACAACAGGAGACAGCATGAGAGAAAATTCATAAGCACTCATAGACCCATCCCTTGGTCTCATTCTTCCTAACTTTCCACAACCCTTGCACTTGCCCATCCTGAAAAAGCCAACAGATCTACAAGACTATTAATAAATCTGCACGCTGCAATTACACTCGTGTTCAGGTACACCCTTCCCAACTGCAGAGTAAGCTACATAGAGCATGCGAATCATCAAAATCTGAAAGTGCTCAGAAAAACAAAGACACCACTCATTTACAGATAGAGAATAACAAGTAGGCCACAGACAGAATAAAACAGGACCAGAAAGTCAAATGAGGACCACCGAAATCAACAATTAGAGGAAAGGAAATATCTCAAAGCACAAAGTAAATTTCCCTTTAGGATTAGACATCTAAAGATTCACAGAAAGGTATGAAGAACACAATAATGTGCACAAAAAGATACAGAGAAATTCATATGTTTGTACTGAAATTGATACAACACAACTGATTTCAAATTCTCATACTAAACATGGTTTGACTAAAATCTTCAGAAACAACGCACTTATATATTTGTCTTAGAACCAAATAGCAACAAGACTTGATCAAGTTTATACATACATACATACATACATACATACATATATATATATATATATATATGTTTGTGTGTGCGCACGCTAGACATTTTATTCTCTATCATGCTAAATATACAATGAACAATTATTCAAACACACTGTCCTAATTTATCATCGATAACAAGTCAAATAGACATCAAGAGTCTACAGTGCTTTAAGCAAACATGAACTTGAGAATTAAGACACTATTAGCAATCATTTCTAAATCCTCGATCCACCAATACCACCACACCCACCTATGAACCCAAATCCAAACTCCAATAAGAATCACTTGAACTAATATATGATAAATCTGGCTTGTCCTTTAATGAATTACATAATGTATGGACAAGAATAATTATTTGAGTCAACAAAAACACTCATGAAACTTGAATTCATCATCACAGAGATTGATTTGATGATTTTCCATACAACAAAAGAGCACAAAACCCAATTTGATTCTTCCCTCAATTCTAGTTACAACTAACCTCAAACGAACAAATCATTACACCCTCTAGGGATCAGATCCACTCAATTAAGAAGCAAACACAACAACGAACTCAATTCAAGTAAAACCCACAAACACCTTATCAAAAAAAAAAAAAACAAGATCTACCCAAAACACCTTAACCACTCAGGCAAATAATTCAGACCCAGATCCAAATAACCCACAGAAATTGCCATACCCACAAAAAAAAAAAGAAACCAAACAGGTTAAAATCACAAGAACAACAATAAAAATGGAAACTGCGAATGAAAAACCGAAGAATCAAACCTGTAGGAATGGCATAGAGAGCGAAAAAAGGGTTGAACCTATCACAAACGTGGTTGAAAGTTGAATGGACAAAAGGGGTGTTGCTAACGACGATGGAATTGGTTGGATCTGAAAGAAAACGTAGGTTGTGTAGGGAAGGAAAGTGAAAAAGTTTTGTGCTTTAAGAGAGAGAGAGAGAGAGTGGGGAAGAAGAAATAAAATAACCGATAACAAAAGAAACAAAAGGTGTGAAAGACGAATGATGCATTGACACGTGTCATGTAAGGCCGAAAGGGTGCTCTAGATTATCTGACTTTTCTAACGTTGACACGTATGCTTGTTGAGCGTGGCACGGACACGGACTTGTGTTGTTGTGTCACTGCCGCTGTTGGACCACGTGGCGCTATTATGAATGAGATATTATAGTGGAGAAAATAAATCGTAATTCTAATATAATAAATGTTCATAATTATTGTATAACTGTTTACCGGATAAAAAAAATTAAAAGGAGAGCTCTTTTATTAGAATTTATGTGGAAATTCTTAATAAATCAAATTAAATTAGTAGATGAGTATTAATGATGATTTCAAATAATTTTTATTATTTATTACATGTTTTTTGTCCAAATTATTTTTTTGTGTTTTCCTTTTTTATAAATGGGTGAGAACTTTTATATTGTTTTATATTTTGTTTTTATTTTATTTTATCATATTCCCTCTATTCAATTGGTCTTGTCAATGCTCTCTACTCTATTGTTGGTGTTTTTGTTGATTTTTGTAGTTTATGCTCTCATTTGAAATTTTAAATTATTATATTTTAATATTTTAACTTGTATTAAGTATTATAATATTTTGTTATTTTAAGTTCAAATCTTTTTTTTAGTATTTTGTGACTTTTTTTTGGCTATATAACTAACGGTTTAATTATTCTAACTAAAGTGGACTCTTATGAATTAATTCTTGAGTCCAAGTTCACTAAACCTAAGCAAGTCCACTTTAAAAAAAAATATTGGTGAATTTGTAAAAAATAATAGACGTTATTTAGTACGAAACCATTTTCGTATATATTCCACGAAAACATAAATATATATTTTTCAATAAAAGAATTACAAATAATGCGGATATTTTATCATAAACAATTATAAAAGGAATTAGTATAAAACATAAATATTTTTATATAAGGTATTTTTTACGCTGGTTATTAAAAATAATATATATATATTTACACCAATTATAAAAAAAAATAGTTGTAAAGAATATTTATTAAACTGACTATATTAAAATTAATATAAAATTTTTTACATCAATTATAAAAATAATAGACATAAAAATACCTTTTACATTTGTTATACTAATAACTGGTATAAAAAATATTTTTTCAATCTATTATAAAAACTGATAAAAAAATTTTATATCAATTATAAAATTAATTGGTATAAAAAACATTGTGTAGCCCAGTTATACAAACAATGGGTGTACAAGAAAACATTTTTCAACAATTATAAAATTAATTGGTATTAAAAATATACAAATAGTCGGTGTTATTTTTTATTCTCGTGACACAATAACTAATTTTTTAATTAAAAGTGAAAAACTGAATACTAGAATGAAATAGGGCTTTTCTTACAAATTTCATAAAAATTGTAATCTTTAGTATTTTTCATAGAATATTAATTTTATAAATACAGGATTACACGCGGTATTCCCCCAAATCACAGGAACACAACATTTAAAAAATTAGAATCAAATAATCGTTAAATATCTACGAATCCGTTAAGAAAATAGTGTGAACATACTTTTTATGAACATTGTGACCACTTTATTCTAACTACTTTCTTGAGGAAGCTAGATATAATCTAATAACAGTCTTAGTTATTATTATAATTACATAAATAAAATAAAAAATACTTAGATTTTTTATTTAAAAAGTAAATTTAAATTAAGAATGGTAAAATATAAATACTTGTTGTATTGAAATAATTTATAAATGAGAATAGGAATTTTACATAATACCTAAATATTAATTTTTCTCAAATATTATCAAGATACTAACTCAATAATAAGCAAAATTAATATATTTTTTTATCAAAGATAAAAACAATGTTGAAAAAATGGTCAAACTTGAAAACTAGTGATCTGACCTGGTAACTGGTGTAAGTGGTTGTTTGTATCGGGGATGTAAGTGAACCGGTATAAACTAGTGTGAACCGGTTAGTTAAGGGGATGTAAGTCTTTTTTTATATAAAAAAAAATTCAAACGAAACCACTTTGATGGAAGCATTTTCTTATTCCATAAAGCAATTGAGATCAATTTACTAATGATTTTGGACGGTCATGATTTTAATATCACTTATAATTTCACATTGTCATTTTGGATTTTCATTGAAGGTTTGCTTGAAATTGAAGTGTCTTGTCCCTGTGCATGACTACATGCTACATTCCTCCGTGTGTATGTTTGCCTCTGTGTGTGACTACATGCTACATTACTCCATTACATGTAGTTGTAAGTGAATTATATGTGTGTGTGTGTGATGTTTGCTCGTCTCACTCATTTTGCAATAAAATTTGCATTTCATTATATTTTTAATTGACATAATAAAATATCATTCTTTCATGAAATTAATCATTCATATATATGGTGTTTGAATCAAGTGGCTAAGGATTTCATTTTTTATTTTAACTTCAATAATATATCACAAATTTAATCCACACTTTGTTTTCAATTTTCATTTTTTATTTTGTGTTTTAACTAGTTTTTCAAGTATTATTCACATTTCCTTTTGTTTATCACTGGATATTAACAAGTTAATTTTTAAGGCATACGTTTATAATAGCTTATTTTATGGTTTATTTGAAAGAAATTATAAGAAATTTTTGCACGCATACTCATACACATACACATATAAGATAATTTATTGATAAACTAGGTCAAGCGGTTCAACCAATGACTCACCAATTCAACCGATGACCTAGTGACCCGACACTTGACCGAGTCTACGACGTTCTGCCAAAATTCTCAGAATAATCCACAGGTTTTATAAAATATGAGTAAATTTTTCACGATTAACATAACAACCCCGATAGACTAACTCTAAGAACCAAAGCAACACACAACTTAATAGTACACACACAGCGAAAGACACAATTGCAACCCCCAACGGGTTTAAGAACAGACCTACAGGTCACTGACAATGGACAAAGTATCCTTCCCTTCTCATATATAAAGATATGAGTCGGGAACCAAAGGATACTAACATCAGGGAATTACTTAAATAAACTAAGCATATATTAATTCATATTTATATTAGTCCAAAATTCCTCGACATACAGAGAACTAAGTTCTCAACATAAAATCATGGATGACTAAACCTTCAATAAGGTATTAACTACTTATTCTCTAACAACTAGATAAATATAATTATCATAAATATTAAGAAATGACATCAACCACATGTGCACATACATGCTTGTCATCTTAGGCCAACCGAAGGGCCGCATTACAAACCATACATATCACATATACATTAATTGGCACTACTAACGCATAACTGCCAATTTGGGACAATCAAAGGGCCATAACAAAACTTAATATATAACTCAGAACAAACATCACACAAAATAGTTAAGTACTAAAACCATCTTCAGCATCACATTGCTCCGGCCTCTGAGCTCACCAAGCGGTATCATCACCTTGCAAACTCACTAAATTAAAGGTTGAAGGGTAAGTACCACCCCAAGCAGTAAATAACAATTCACAAATAAAGCACCCATTGGGTCAAGTAATTGAAACTATTACGAACACAACACAATAACATGTATGCCCATAAACCATACCTCATTCATCAACTTTGATGGTTTGGAGAACAGACTTAGAAGGGGGGTTGAATAAGTTTGTTCACTTTTTCAAACCAAAAATTGATATTCAAACGTAAACGAGATTCGCACAGCGGAGCAGACTTTTGAGAGAGCGAAAGGGTATAATAGTGAGCGCAACAGACTTATGTGAGAGATGGAGAGAAAGATAACAAACAAGAGATTTATACTGGTTCACTCCCAACTTGGAAGCTACATCCAATACCTTTAGACTTGAAGGATTTTCACTATGTAAAATATCTCTTTTACATAAACAGCACAGACCGTGCCTTTGAGTATTATTGAATTCAGCCACTCCTGGTTTAAGCACAGAATGTGCTTCCAAGTATTCTTGATACCAGCCACTCCTAGCTTACTGAGTATTCTTTTGCAGTACCTACTCCTAAGGCAGACCCAAGTATTCTTTCACAAGCCACTCTTGGTTTAAACCCAAGTATTTTTTCAAAAGCCTCTTCAGGACAAAGTGTTTTCCAACAGATTTTCTAGACCTTGTTTACAATAAATAGAAAGAATTAAAACAAACAAAATAAGCCTTATAACTTAGCCCAGCTAAGTGTTAACCTGATAAATAGGTTTATGAAGAAAGAGAGTGACTTATTTTAGGATGAGGCTTAGTACATGTACAAGATAAGAGGTACAACCTACATGTACTAAGCCTAAAAGCTTGATCAAAACTAATATGCCCATAGAAGGTGTTGAGATGTGAAAAATATATTTCTAATTTAGATTACTAGTGCTCTTGAAATGAAAAGTGAGTACATATAGCGAGCTTTTATTTTCTTCATGGCAATATTCCTTGAGCTTGAGAAGCTTGAATAGATGATCACATGAGAGAGAGATACTAGCTTGAATAGATGATCACATGAGAGAGAGATACTAAGTCTGGAGGATGATTCATTTGAAGAACATGACTCAGCAGACTCAAGTCTAGGAAAGAAACATTTAGAGAAATTTCTTTTGAATGTTATTTTCAACATAGACTTAAGGCTGAGACAGACTTGAAATATTTTGAATTGGTCCAACGCAGACTTTGAATGCTTTTAAAAATGATGGACTCCCCCTTTGAATTGTAGCTCTTGTATCACAAACTTTGTATTCTGAAACACTTAAGTAAAAGGTTAAATAACATTTAGACTGACTTTATTTAATTGAAGACTTTGATGTGTGTTATAAAAAAATCTTGGGGTCTCTAAAATAATTTTTAGTTTCTCCAAAATCCTTTATAAAATAGACTCGGTTCTAACATAGTTGTACCATACAACTATCTTGTATCCTACAATCCTTGATAAAGGTTTTAAATCTATCCAGACGATTGAGAGAAGCATGCACAAATCTAACCGAATTCCTAATCATACTAATTGAACCATGCATATCCTTCAATCCATCATTAACAACAATATTTAATATATATACACAACACCTAACATGCAATTATTCACCTTTCAACGGATAGGAATTACGGTCCTTCATTCTATTTTAAAGTAAGATATAGCAACATATTTGAACTTGCATTGTCAACTGTTATGCCTAAAACTCTTGAAATACCTAACCCACAAGACACTTATCTATTGTCTCGCCAATAGTTTCACCCTTATGATTTTTTATCAAACAAAAGTTTAATATGCTTTTGCAATTCCCAATCCTTATCAATAAATTAGGTAGTAACACACAAATAATCCAAGTTCTAAACATAACTCTAACAATCAATTGTTAGGAAAACACTTTGATTTAAACCCTTAAACTCACTTTTCAACTTGTTTTTCTCATTGATATACAAATCCCAAAAATCTGTAGCAAAAGTTATCCTCCCAAGAAGATGTAATTCAGGTTACACAATACTCATAAAAAACCTGAATCCCTCCCCATCAACAAATTTAAAGGGCAACTCATCTATAGTAATCATCCTAGCAAGTGCTTGTCTACATGCATCAACATCAAATAAGAAGAATCACTTAACACTTAGGAAATTTTTACATTGAGTTAACACGTGATTTTTTAAATTAGTTGTCCTATTCCTACATGAATCAACAGTATAAGAAACATTACACCAATTACATTTAACTTTAATTAAGTCAGCAACCTTTACCTTAATGATATGTTCCCATGTTTATGATCTAGGTTTGATAGCAGGTCTTTTGCTTGATTCATCTTGTTAAGATGAAGAATCTCCATTGTCTTGAACCTGTCGCTTTTTATCATCTGTTGGAGCTCTTGGTGGCTTATTACTCTGACTTGGGGTTTGAACAATGTTAAAAGACTTATACTCAAACCTTTCATTGTTTTCAGCAGGTATAGGAAGATCATTTCCATATAGGGAACTTTCATACTGCATTCAATTTTTTTAAAAAATAACTTAGTAAATGCAACAAATGAGATAAACCAATTCTTAACTATATGATATTAGTGAAATATGTTGCAATATTACCTGTGACATTCTTCTAGGGATGGATTAACTTGTATTAAGGTGTTTTCAGTAGGTACAACAGATATAAGCCCTATATAATAAAAGAAAAATTAATATGTATGTCAGTTAAAATTAATTGGAACAATAATTATAATTAATTGTATTGTAACAAGAATAATAATTAAAATTAACAAGAACAACAATTATAATTAACTATACAAAATTTAAATAAAAAACATAATATGAACTTATACCTTGAAGCTTAAACTGTGTTTTCGTCTTTTCTTTTAGCCTAAAAATGATGACTAATACCTCATAGAAGGTTTTGAAGTTGAACCTGCACAAAGGGAAACCACTAAACATAAAGGACCCGACACAAAGACTAATAGATCCTACACATAAAGTAGAGACACTAATGAAGTATAACTAATGTTCACATCCATTCTAGTACTATATAACAAGGCCTCAACAAATGCTAATTTCTTGAATGTTTTATAAGTGATTATATGTTATGCATCTCATAACTCTTCAGCTTGAACATAAAGGCATCAAGAGATATGTACATAGAATCGACGTACTTGTGATAAAATTGGACATACAAGTATAAAAGAATATCAACTAATGTGCCATAATCTATGAAGTTACTCTAATGTATCCAACTTAACAGGAGAAAAAGCATGAAAAAAGGAAAAGAAATATGAAGTAGCAATAATTCCACTAAGACGATATAAACCTAAGCAGATGTTGGATTTGGATGATTGAGAAGGACTAATACATGACAATGGTGCTATTGAAGAGACGATGACAAAGGGGATAAAGGTTCGTTTGGTTACCCAACTCAGATGGTCAAACCCCGGTTTGATTAACCCTAAAAATAGATCCTACCATCAAAAGAAGTTTTGATTATCTCGAACGGTGTGAAAGATATATCAACCCTTAAATTTCTCCATTTTTCTAACTTCGTTTCCCCAACTGTAAACCAAACGGACACGAAACAACGATTGAGCAAGAAAGGGTATTGACAAAAAAGAAGCATAGACAAGGTACCATCGTATGAGGTTGAGTTGAGGTCTTAAGAAGAGAAGTTACTAAGTTTAGTTCCTCTTTAGGTTTAGAGTTTGCAAAGTAAAAAATAAAAATGTGGATATGTAAATGGAATTTGGCTAGGCCTTATTTAAGTGATTAAAATTGAACAAAAACTTCCTAAGCAAAGGATACACCATAAAACATGTATAATGGAGAATATGTAATAAAAGAATGTAGTTCAGCTTAATTTTTAAAGGCAAAATTAAAAACCAAACTTAACTAAAGAAGAGCAATTTTTTACAATTTTTAATTTAATCAATTTCGATTTTATTGGAATTGGTTAAATGATTTTTATCTATTTGGATGGATTAATTAACTATGTGTGTACCATCCTAAACTAATTTGGGGTTTCCTGGTTAGAAGGGCGAGTTTCCATTCTAGCATTTCTCAGTGGTCAGTAACACGAAACCACTCTGCAATTCCCCTTCTTCTCTTTATCCATTCCCAATGCTCCCCCTCCACCATCTCCCCGGCGCCACCGTCGTCACAAAACCCCCACTTTCCCCGGCCACCCTCTTTCACCCTCAACCCCCATTCACATTCCCCCACTCCAAAACCCTAACCCCCAAACCCAAACACCTCCCTTCCCCTTCCTCCCTCCTCCAATGGAACCGCAAGCCCGAGCTCGCCGGCGAAACTCCCCGCGTGGCTGTCATCACCTCCGGCAAAGGCGGCGTGGGCAAGACCACCACCACCGCTAACATCGGCCTTTCACTGGCCCGCCTGGGCTTCTCCGTTGTCGCCATAGACGCAGACGTTGGGCTCCGCAACCTCGACCTCCTCCTCGGCCTCGAGAACCGCGTCAACTACACCGTCGTCGAGGTCCTCAACGGCGACTGCCGCCTTGACCAGGCCCTCGTCCGCGACAAGCGCTGGTCCAACTTCGAACTCCTTTGCATCTCCAAACCCCGCTCCAAGCTCCCCTTAGGCTTCGGCGGCAAAGCCCTCACCTGGCTCGTCGAAGCTCTCAAATCTCGCCAAGAAGGTTCCCCTGATTTCGTCCTCATCGATTGCCCCGCCGGCATCGACGCCGGATTCATCACCGCCATCACCCCCGCCAATGAGGCCGTCCTCATCACCACCCCGGACATTACCAGCCTCCGTGACGCCGACCGGGTCACCGGGTTGCTTGAGTGTGACGGAATTAGGGATATAAAGATGATAGTGAATAGGGTTAGGACTGATATGATCAAAGGGGAAGACATGATGTCGGTGTTGGATGTGCAAGAGATGTTGGGATTGCCTTTGCTTGGAGTAATTCCCGAAGATTGTGAGGTTATTAGGAGTACCAATAGAGGGTACCCTCTTGTGCTTAATAAGCCTCCCACTTTGGCTGGCTTGGCCTTTGAACAAGCTGCTTGGAGACTTGTGGAACAAGATAGCATGCAGGCTGTTGTTGTTGAGGAAGAACCCAAACGTGGCTTTTTCTCATTTTTTGGTGGTTAGATGTTCTTCCAAGTGTTTGTAGGTGTTTAAGGTTGGACAAAATTTGGGTGTGGTTTCTTAAGTGTTTTTAGTGTTGTTTTTTAAAAATCAGAGTTGGAGTTTTACCTCAGTAACTGGCAACCCGTGAAAGTTTGTGTGCCCATTTGGTTTCCTGTTGGTTAGAAGCAAGTTTTTGATTCGTTAACTAAATGGAGCTGGATATTATTTAGAATGGTTTGCAGAATCAACATGGGTTATCAAGGATTACTGAGTTGGAATTCTGACTTTGATTGGAGAATGATGCCGGAAGTATTTAAGGAATTGTAATTAATTTTTGTCCTTTAAGGTTTTGCAAGTATTTAAGGTTTTGGTCCAGGAGGAAAGTGTGTACAGTTGGCGGTTAGCAAGGTTTTTTATTTTTTAATTGAGTAGTGAATTTGTTGTTCGTGTCAAGATTTTTGGTGTCTATAGCAGCAGTTGAGGTTTGTTTTTTGTTGCCACTTTTCATAGTGTTATGATGCTATTGGTGGATCAATTATAGAGTTCAAACTAATTGTAAAGCCTGCATTGTTTATTTCATTTTTTGGTTGTCTTTAGATATGTTGGATGTTGATGGTATGCTAGAATGAATAATTTTTTGTTTTGTTAATGGGTATATTAACACTGAAATTCAATGTGAATGGGAATGGAGTTTAAATGTTGTTTTTAGAGGGTGCTGTACCCTCTGTCTGCCTTAAGTTTGTTATTCTTGTGTTTGTTCACTGAATGATGATTTAATTCTACTTGGATTGAGTTAATAGGATAATTGTAAATAGAAGGATAACCTTGCATTAGTTTCTGATATTTTGTGGAAGTGTGCAGATGATTGTTCTAGTTGGTGGAGATTACATACATTGTACATTTGAAGTTTTTATTCATCTATTATGTTCAGCATTATCTGTAGTAGCCATTTGAGATTAATCTCTGAAACATTTGGTTGATATCAGCCCATGTGAATTGGAGCAAGCTTGGTTCATTTTTATTGCCAATACAGCATGTAGTGCTGGTTTGATGACTAGTTTTTTCCCCCTATGATTTTATAACATAAAGGTTGAGTCTTATGATAGGAACCCTCCAGTGTTGTCTCCTGAGAATGCAGCATATAGATGTGTGAACCTCCATTTTTTAATGAATACTTTTCACTAAAATGAACAGAATTGTTCAGGAAATTAGCCTGGACAATCAAGTCACATGTGAAGCCCTACAAGAAAAAGTCTATATGTGAAATGCATTGGATCTATCGTAATTTGTCATTTTTTATAAAACAATAATTTTTTCGGTACTGATTTTTTATAGTAAAATGATGCACGTTGTAACTTAGTCTCCACTACAGATTTGAAAGCACGTTATGCACCTGTGTTCATGTATTTGTTTATTAGCTTTGCTCAACTTCATGACGGCATACTCAGAAGGATGGAGCATCCTATTCACATGTTTTTAGGGCCAACTTGTTTAATAACAATATATACCTGTTTTATCCTCTAATTGAACTATGTTGTCTCGTGTTGATGAAGCATCTCCATTTTTAACAAGTTGATCAGGCCTGTTCATGTCAAATCCACATTGTGGCCATTGTAATTATTTCCAAACATGATGAGTTAAAATGTAGTGATATTAAGAACAAATTACAATGCAATCGTTCCATACCCTTCCTCCAATCCTAAACATAATCCTAAATGGGTTATTTGTAAAGGTAGTAAGTTTAACCACTGGAGACATACAGAGCAAGCAGAGCCTATAAAGGAAATGGAGTGCATGTTGTCATGTATCAATATTCGATATCAAATCCAGCAAGCCCATTCACACCCATGTTATTATGGACACCTTTTGCTCAACGTAGGGGTGCTGTTTCTAACGCCACCCCTGGATTTGTTACTCTCACCTCCATTTAAAAGCGAGCTACCATTTCGTATTTCATGCACCTAGACCTAGATTAGCGAGTTCACAATAGGGATGACAATTAAATCTAAATTCAAACCTGTGAATATCAATTTGTATTTGTCTCGATTTTGATAAGACAAACTTGTTTTGACCAGGTTTAAGAAAAATTTAACCTCGACCTCAAATTTACTTTAGTAGGGATGGAGGCGAGTCTGGTAATACATGCACCCACCTCAAATCTGTCCACGAGTTTGCCTCACCATTAAAATTAGTAATTCTAATTATAATAATAGTTGAATAATAATTATAAATTAATGTATTTTTCTTAAAATATGATATAGTTCTTAAGTTTATTATTTTTTTAAAGATTTTTAAGGTGTATTTTCAAATTATCATTTTGTTTAGATTGTATTCGATATGTATGACTTTGTATTAATTAATTTATCTATAATTGTGTTATTAAAATTAATAAAAAATATAATAAATTGTGAAACTTACAGGTTTCTCCAAAACCAACAAATACTTGAGAGATGAGGTTGAGTTGTATAATTTTAAATTTGTTTCTTTTAATTCCACCCTTGACTTTTATGGGATTAGGGTCGAAAGACCTAAACCCACCCAACTTACCCTGTTGTCATCATTAGTTCACAACATTGTTTCCTTTGTTCAACAAACCCCATCTTGTGACCACCTTTGCCCACACCCTACTTCGAGTTTGGACACACCTCAACCCTTGAGATCGGACACAACCCATCTTCCCCAATTTTTAGTCTTCATTCAATTTTTTTATAGCGTTTTAGGAAATATCATTTTAAAATTAACAATTAATTATAAAGATTATAAAAAAAATAACTATATTTTTTATTCTTACTTGGTCCACGTTTGTATCTTTCATAGACATGCCAACCTCTACCAAAGCTTTAGACAACTTGTCAAAAGTATCCTCCATTATAACCTGTTTCCATGCATTTAAACATATGTAAAAATGTTAATTATGTGAAATTAGTGACTCCAAAACAAAATAATAGTTTTTGAATTGTATACTTTGAGTCAAATGATAAGGGAGGTGTTAACTTTCACAAATTCTTAGAATGGAGTAGGTTTAAAATTAGAAAGAGAATGGATGATGATGTTGGGCTTTGAATTCAGAGTTTTAAATGAAAGATAATTTTGTAATGTTTAGAAAAAAAATAAATTAAAAAGGGAGTGAAAATAAAAAATTAATATGCTCAATGCTTTTAAGATTAAAAACAATGTTGAATGCTTTGTTATTGCAAAAAAAAAAAAAAAGACAACTATCTTAATGGTTTGTGCTTCCTGCCAGTGAAAAGCCCACATGACTCACGAGTCACGACTCGTACACCTTGAACTAAGGGCAAATGACGACAAAAACAAAACCCAGGGCAACCTCGTTTTTTTTTGGTAAAACAGGGCAACCTCGTTGTACGGCTTTTTTTAATCATGTGTTGTAGGGCTTCTAATGAAGGGAAGGTGCCTTGTATTGGGCTTTCGCCCATTTTGTGTGAATACATCTTTTATAGACCAAAACCAAACAATGGGAAACTCTCCACCCAAAATAAAAATTGTCCTTGTTGTGTGGTTTGTGTGTCGCTTTTGTGTTGGTGTTTTTTCATAATTGTTTAAATTATGGTTGTAAAAAATGGATCCGACCGTCTGATTCGATCAGTTAGACTAATAATCAGTTAAAGTATCGGTTCGGACAAATAAAAAAATTAATAGGTTTCAAAATTAAAAAAAAAAAATTAGTCAAGAGCTGATACTAAAAACCATGTTGAAACCGATCATATTTTTAAAATTGTTACTTTTCTCAATTTTTTACTATTTCTTTTTAAAATTTCTATTCTAAAATATTTTAAATAAATGAAAGAGTGATATGTACATATTATTTTTATTTATTATAATTTTTTATCTTATAAAACACATAATATGACTCTTAGTTAACTTAATTTTAATATAATTTTTGTTAATATATCATGAATTATATTATAAAAAATATTAAAAAATATATTTTATTATCACTAGTTCGACCGTGGTTCAACCACAGTTGAACCAATAAACCGTGAGCTTGTGGTTTCACAGGTTACGTTAAATTTATGCATCATCTTCATCCCTTCCTGTGTATCTCTTATTGCCTCCGTGAGAGGCTTCTTTATCTTCTTTAAAGGCTAATATCTCAATCTAAGTTTTTTTTATCTTTCTTTTGTTTGAAATTTTAGTTTCTATTCATTTTTTATGCATAATTTTATATTTTACTCCATGTCTATATCACTTTTTACCTCCACCAATGGTTCACATTGTCCTTTCCACTCCACCTCATTTGTTCCAATGTGTTTCTATGTATATCAAATCTTTATTAGGGTTTTCTTGTTAAAGAAATTTCTAAAGTTTGTCTTGACTAAGACATCAAATTTATATTATCTTGATGAGTTACACATAGTGAAGATTTAGAGAATTTGTTGATTGTGTAATACCGACAGATTCGGTACAACTAAAAATAAGAAAGACGAAGCTATGAAACAAAGAAGCTTACTAAATTTTAGCTTCTTTATGTTGGTTGGTTATTATCTGTAGGCTTTATTTTGGGGGTTTTCTGGTATGTATATAATGTTGTATAGTATCTTGAAGGAGCGTGTCTAAATTGTTTTGTTGATATGTGTCATTGTTGGATACTCTTATGCATAAAAGTCAGTATAATAATATAAATTTCAAAATTAAATTAAATATTTATTATTCAATTTTCTAATATGTTTTTACTTAAAATCTTTCTTCAATTACAAACAAAGCCCGACATAATTGGTATATAGTTGGATCCTTTAAGTATTCTATCATATGTTTGAATCGTGCTATATCTATAGGAAAGACCTTATTGGGAGAGACAAAACCCACTTAAACAATCTCTACACCTTGAAGATTAGTTTTAATCTTTCAGTTGGAGTACACCTTGGTAAAAAAAAGTCTTTCTCCAATTAATTTGGTAAGCCACAATTAAGAATTATGTATATTGAATGAGTAAATTCATAGTAATTATAATCCCTCTCAGAAATGTAAAAATATTTTACATACCAAATGTCATGTTTTTGTTTTCAATAGAAATTCAACACATGTTACAAAAATTACAACAACTCACACTGAACTTAATTACATTTTTTTTATAATTTCGTTATGAGTTGAATACATGTTAAAAGTTCACAATAACTCACAACAATGAGATAGTCCCTTTCACATATCATTTGAAAATAATATTTTCATCCTATATCAAGTAGTTGAAATAAAACAAATTCTGATAAAAATAGTAAAATTAATTTTATCTCTTCTCATATAATTATGTGTCTACTTTATATTAAAACATGTCATGAAATTTCACATTAAATCAAATATTAATTCATTCCTCAAATAGTTAATTAATTAAAACGGAATTCTTTACACAGTTAAAATATTTTTATTCAACATCAACTATATTTTAAAAGTTTTAAAATTTCCACTAAAAAAATTTGTCTAAATATTTGCATTTGTTATCATCAAAAGAGT
Source organism: Clitoria ternatea (assembly GCA_037962975.1). Lineage (NCBI taxonomy): Eukaryota > Viridiplantae > Streptophyta > Magnoliopsida > Fabales > Fabaceae > Clitoria > Clitoria ternatea. Next base: position 11,208,253 of record CM075675.1, read on the forward strand.
TATTCATATATTATCTTTAATTTAGTTTTTATAAGCAGAAAAAAACTTCCTTTTTCTAATTTCATAATATACTCCTAAATTTCACGGATATTCACTAGTCAAAAAAGAAAACATAAAATAGTGTTTGAACAATACCCTTTAAGATATTATGGAAGAAATGAAGTGGCCATTTTTAAGATGTTTTTCTAATTTTGACAAGCATATGGATTACGATGGGAACACCGCCAAACAATTTTGGAAATGTTTGAAGAATTGAAGAACTGCTTATCCAACCAAACATAATTTTCTATTTTCTACTGCCTACCTTTGCAACCAATTAAAAGTTTCTTGTAAAAAGGTTATCTACCCGTTTGGTTAGTCGTTAAAAAAAACCTATTATACTAAATCCAAATTTAACTTTATTAAATAGTATGTAGAATTAATATTAATTAATAAAAAAATTTACTGTTATAATAAATTCAGTTGGACATTAAAAAACAATATCCCAATTACAAGTATTACGTAAATGGAACCAACATGAAATTTTGTACCTACTCAATTTCATATATTATATATTGGGTCTCAAAATCTTTTGTTTTTTTAAACCCAACAACATCCCACGTCTCGGCTTAATTACTACTCCCTCCTTTATGTTCCCTTTTATCTTGTATAATTTTGAAAATATTATTTGTTTTTATTCATTATTTTAAGAGTGTAAGAAAATATTTATTACTCATTTTATTATTATACTTTTGCTTTTAAAATAAAGAACTATAATAAAGACGTGAAATAAATAAGGAGAGAAAAAAAATAAAGTTAAACTAAAAAGTTAGATGGCGAAATTATGTATTTCGAAGATTATTAAATGATTTTTTAGTATGTGAGTATTTTAAAATTGTGCCAAATAAAAATAGATGGAGATAGTAAGATATGTAAAGATTACTGAAGTTGATGATTAAGAGCATGTTTGCTCTACCGGTGAAAATAATGGAACGAAGTTTTGTAAAAGGAGGAAATTTATCATACTGTTCAATGAAGTTTTAATTATCTCAAACGGTGTGAAAAATCAATATCAATTTTTAATTTTTTCTATTTCCTTAATTCTGTTTTCCTAACTGTAAACCAAACACCCGTAAAAAGGTGAGATGTAGGAACTACTAATGTTGCGTTTCATTATAGAAGAAAACCAATTGGAGAAACAGAAACCAAATGGCAAATGGGTATGTTCAAGCTATATATAGCTTGCACGTTTCTTGGTTTCCAGAACCAAACAAAAAGTTGGGTTCATATAAAAGGGGAAGAAAAACAGAATAAATAGAAGTGGCCCCTTCTATTAGCCTATAGGATTACATGCAATGACCTTGCATGTGAATTCGAAAGCTTTCCGTGTGTTTTGTTTTGTCCTAATAACTCCTCCATTACTAGATTTTTCTTAAGGCTTGAGATTTTCTTTTTAACATCAAATACCCAATCAAGGATAAATATGGTATAATATATTAAACTTTATATTTTAAAAGTATTATTATAAAAAATATTAATTTTTTATCTTATTATAAAATAATAAAAAATCTAAATATTTAAATATATTTAATAAAAAATATTAATAATCACACCGATATCTACTAGGTGTGTAGTGTAATATCAATATTTTTTTGTTTGTGAATATACTCATGAATTATTTATAGGTGTAGATTTTTTTTTACCAGGCCTAATTTTGTAACATCCTGAGTTAAAAAATTTAATTACCGGATGAGATTAAGCTACTAACTATGGGTTACTTGCAGATTAAGTTAGGGAGTGACTAATACAAAGTGGCTTGGGGAAAGGACGCATGTACCCCTGGTGGTATAAAAGGGTTCAGCATCTCTTTCCACTCACTTTTCATCTGCGTCATCTTGTTGAAGAAGTGAGAGAGTTGAGAGCCTTTCCCTGAGAAACTGAGCCATCGTCCTGCTTCATTCCCTGTCTGTCTTCTTCCTCTTCGTGCCTTCTTCCTCCCTTCCTTCTCCCACTCGAAGCTGGCAGAGTCCAGTGGGAAGCCTGTAACACGAAGTGCGTCTGGGCTGTGAAGTAGGCTGCTGTTGCTGAGACAACTACTCGACGAAGAGGATAACTCTTGGTCTTCCCAAGCTGGTACAGAGTCGACACCTGAGTTCGCAGGCTGTCCAGTGGGAAGGAGTGACCGGAAGAAGTGGTCGGTCAAGCTTTGTAACTCGTGGAACTCTGAGTTTCTTCTGTAGGTAGGGGGTTATCTTATATCTTAAATGCATGGGTTATGGACGGGTTCCGGGTGATAACGTTTGCTGATATTTATGATTTAAAATGTGTTAATAGTCGTATTTCCGATTGAGTAATGATTATGTGATGCCCGGACGTATGATGAATATGAGTCGTGTAATGCATGTCGATTTCCGTCTATGAAATGCATGTTAATACTCTTGAGAATGCTGATTGATTGCATGTGATGCATGTACTGCTAAGTGAATCGTTGAGTGTGTAAAATCTGTATCTATATGGTTATTCCGAGTGTGGTTTATAATGTGATGCATGAGATACATTGGTAAGAATGCTGAGAGCATTCAGTGTGTGGCACTATTATTTGAATCGGTAATTATAAGCATGGATACTGTTAAAGACCTTGAGTGGGACTCAAGGCAAGCCGACTGAGTGAGACTCAGGGCTGCCCGTAACACTGCCGTTGACGCTGAGAGTGTTTGTGTTACATGTGAGGGCAAACGGTTTGGTACCAGTAAAACGGCCGGATCAGCTGAGAGCTGAATAAAAGGCTGAGAACCATGTTGCAACATAAAAGCTATTAATGAGTAATCAGATCCGACTGAATGAATATGTGCACATTCATAATTGTTGCCGAGTGCAATGTGACTTGTATGCATATGTACTAATGTTATTGAGAATGACATGTTAATATAGCCGAGAGTTAGCTGGGTAGATTCCGACTGAATGGTGCTTGAGTGTGTTCCGATTGAATGGCAGTGTGTATGTTATTGATTGTTGTTATGTGTATATGATATTGCATGGTTGAGGATTAATCTGAGTCAATATCTATCATTTAATATTTAAGATACTCATCCTTACTGTGGCTATATTTCAGTGGATATTACACGAGACGGTGAATGATGGAAGAGCTCCATTCTGTGTGAAGTGCATCTGCACAGTGGAATCGTACCTAGATATATATATATATATATATATATATATATATATATATATATATATATATATTGTGCAAATGGTTTTGTTATAGCCTTGGCCGGCTCTTAATATAGTCTTTTGTTTAAATGTATGAGGATTAAACTCTCTCGGGTTGAGAGTATAACTTTATGTACATGGATATATATATATATATATATATATATATATATATATATATATATATATATATATATATAATGCTGTGTGTTCATCTTATTCTTTGGAGAATGTTATAGGTGAATGTCCAAGTGGTATACGTTTACATTTTTCTGGGCATATAGGGTTGCACCACTCCAAGTAACGAGAGCTAGATTAATCCTGTGTGAGGCGAGATGAGTGGCCCTTTTCCGAGTGAAGAAGGCTTAGAATCATTTCCGAGTGGGGCTTAATGTGTGGGCCCCTTTCCGAGTGGCGAAGGCTCAGATGGATTCCGAGTGGAAAGGATCGTATACTCCCGAGTGGAAATCCCGATTAACCACTTCCGAAGGAGGAAGGGTTGTGATGGTACTAAGTGGGGAATATTCTAGGAGTCTTCTTCCGAGTGAACGAGGTTATATGTATTCCGAGTGAATAAGGTTACATTCCGAGTGAATAAGGTTTGAATAAGACCGAGTGAGACTGAACTTGGTGAAGTCTTTCGAGTGATGAGAAGCTAGAGTAATACCGAGTGTAGAGTAACCCGAGGGGTAAGTTCCCGAGTGAACGTAGGCTCCGATCTCGAGTGAGGAATTGCTAAGTGCGCGTGTTCGCTCCAGCGAACAAGACTTCGCTCCAGCGAGTGGTGCGTGAAAGTGTTCCTCCGCTGGCTCTTATAGTTGAAGCCGAGTCTCGCCAATGTGGGCATACCACCCCAGTCTTCCTTACGTGTGACCGGTTTCTATTTACCTCGACTCCTACTTGTTTATTCCTCTCCGAATCCTCTTCTGAATTTTTAGAAAAATTTTCTTAGACTCGGGTTGTCTTTATTTAACCCGGGTTGTTTCAAATTTCATCACTTGGCTACATAAAAAAAAAAGTGTGAGTTGACAGTTGAAAAAATCATAGTAATAATGTTTTAGAAAATTTTAGTTATTTCTAATTTATATATCATTTATTTAAGTTGTTTTAAAAAAAAACATTGGGAAACAATTTTTATTTGAATTTGAATCGTGTAAGAGTATTTTAGGTGATAAAACTCTTTCTACTAACTATTAATATATAATAACTGCATCGGGGACTTTGAACTTTATATCTCTAGTTAAATAATTAGAACAATTATGTATGAGCTAATTTACGTATTTGATAGTAAAAAAATCTAAATGTTTGTAATTTCTACTTAAAATTTTAGTGATTCAATTTATCTATGAAGTTTGATTTGGTGTAATTTGTCACTGAATTCCTTTATTAATAACAAAATTTCTGCATAATTTAATTAATCACGTTAATTTCACTTAGAAATATAATAAATATATTGATCACAATTAGCCATGTCACTAATTAGATCATTGTAAATTTGTTTGAAATTTACTGATGAATAAGTGAATTTGAGACATTAATTATCGTGTCGATGTATTTTCAAAATGAATTACTTAATTATTATTTTTTTATATCTATATATACTTCAGGTTAAAAAATACATATTAAAAAACTAAAAAATTGTAATCATTATATTTGTTGTTATTAAAATATTTTTTCAACCTTCAATAACATCCTTACTTATTTTTTCTATTTCTATTTTTTAGGGATGGTTTGTTTTAAGGTATAATTTAACATTTTAAGAAATGATATACTTAGGGATAATATAGTCAAAGATATCATTTTTTATAACTTTAAAAATATATTTGATTAATTTTAATATACTCTGAAATATTTTTTAAATTCAAATATTAAAGATAAAAGAGGGAAAATAGGAATTATAATTAAAAACTAAATTCCTTTCAATCTTATTATTAAGAATAAAAGGTTAATAAAATGTGTAATTATAATTTACTCAAAGATAAAATTTAATAACCACGTAATAAACATAAGTATACATGTTTTTAATATAACATTCTTAATAATACATTTTTATATTCATAAGACAAACATCACTTGCTATAAAAGTGTTACTTAGAATTGATTTTAGGGTAAATTTGGGAAAACATTAGTTAATAGTGTCTTGGGAATATTTTTTTATTTTAGGTACATAGATACAAAGGAATGGGGGAGGAAATAAAGTTGCCCCCGAGTGATAAGTTCAGGAAAGGTAAAGGAAGAAAGGATTAGAGGAAAACTAGGTTATGAGTTTGATTTCTCATTAAAAATATTTCTAATAAAAATTAACAAATTTGGCAATAAAAACAAATATTCAAAGGAATGGAAGTAGTATCAAAATCATCATTATTATTAGCAATCAACCATTATAATCAATTATCTCATTCTCTTCATTATTATCACTGGGGTAAGAAACTTTGTCGTGGTGCCACACCACACATTCATGATTGAAATATTTATTGTAAAAATATAATTAATATATTTTTTATAAAATTTATGAGAAATATAAATCATGAGTGAATTTTTAAATGAATTAAGTTTATAACTTCATTTTTATAATTGATTCCTAAATAGACACTAAAATTACATATCAACTTTAAGTTACTTATTATAACCTGTAACTTAAGACTGAGGGTAATTGTTGTTTAACAAAGTCAATACAAAGCAACAATAGAAATATTCTAGTTCAATATAATACCAAATTTAAACTTAACGCATAACCACGCGCCTATTGTATTATAAATATTAGGGTATAGAATAATTGTTTAGAAAGTGACTAATTTCGAACTTCTATAGAATCCAACATCGCTTTTAGGGTTTTTTTTTTAAATTATGTTTCAGCGTCCCCCTTTTTTTAAAAATGTTTTGTTAGATAAGGAACACTATTTATTTATGGAGATGGTTATGTTATTCGAAATATGTCCACTTTTAAACATGAGCAAACCTTGTGTGATGTTGGTTAATTTTTATTACTTCCGATTTTAAATATAAGTAAATTTTAATTAAATTTTTTAGTTTCATAATACGAGTAAAAATATATTTTTTTAATGTCATTGAATGCTTATTTACTAAATATGTCATCTTTGTATATATTTTTAAGACAACTTATTCTATATGTAATAAATAATATTAAGGATACTTTAAGAAACTATATAAAGTATTTGATCACATTAATACAAATAACTACTTCCAATCATTATTCTTAATATGTGAGAAATTAGTTATTTTTTCTTATATTTGAAACTAAATGAAGTATTTGACATGTTGCTTAATTTATACACAATCATTATTCAAGTATTTATTATTTGTAATCAATTTTTTAAAATGTTGTTTTTATTTATCTTCACATGACATTAAAGTTATCCAAAATGTTTAGTTTGTCTCATTCAGGTTGATCCATTATGAGTAGGGATGAAAATAGATTAGACCGTTCACCAGAGTCTATGACCTAACCTATTTGATAAATAAATCAGGCTAAGACTTTTTTAAAAAGCCTATTTGATTAAAGAGATCGAGTTTAGGCTTTTGAAAAAACCTTTTTATAACTTATCGGTCTAGCCTTTTTAAGATGTTATATATAAATTATTAAATATATTATAATTTATAATAATTATAATTTATAAATACACATGATAATTTTCATGAATCATATTTTATAAAATTAAAATTAAAATTTATTAAAATATACCTTCAATACATAAAATTAATAATTAATATAAATTTTAGGTAGGTTGATAATCTTTTAGAACTCTATTGGTTTAGTTAAGATAAGTTCATTGATTTATTTAATGCATGTTTATTGATATTTTTATTAGTTTTAATATATATCAGATTTTTATACAAGTTAACAAGTTGAACCAGTCATTTAAATAGCCCAAATCAAATCTAAAAATATAGTTTATGTTATGTCACAAGTCAGGCCTTATAATCAAATATCAGGTTAGGGCTTAGGCCTTATAAAGTCTAGCTCGACCTAACCTATTCCCTCATCTAATCATGAGTTACTCAATTTCTTAACCCAATCAAATTGGGTGAGCCAAAAAAATATTAGTCCAACCCAACCTATAGGTGAGTTGGACTAGCTCATGGGTTTTCTCGCCTAATTTTTAAAATAAAAATGATAAAATGATTTTAAAAAATCTTAAAATATCATTAAATAAGGAAAAGTTATGATTGTTTAAAGTTAAGAATGAAAATAGATAAATTATTTTACAATTATTATTTCACTACTTGAGAATGAAATTTGCGTCCTCTCACCTAAATTCTTAGAAATAATCCTCAGGGTTTAATAAAAATTAAGGAAAATCTTTCAAGATTGTGACAACCCCGAAAGACTACCCCTAGGAACTTAAGCAACGCACGACTTAACAATACAAACACAACGGAAGACATAACTAAAAGTCTTGACAGACTCACGAATGGACTCCGACCCTAATCATAGGTCCCTAACAGGGTATCCTTTCTAAAATTCTTGACGATGTGAGTAAGGAGTCAGGAAAACTCATCCTAAGACATCACTCACACAACATAATTACAATGTCAAAAACCAGAATCATTGAAGTCTTAACAGTTCCTGAACATAGAGAGAATTATTTTCTCGACATTATACCATGATAAAAATTAAACTAAACTTTTAGTGAAGTGTCAGTTATCTATCCACTATTAGTTAGATAAAAATATTTTAGATATCATCACATGTATACACACACATACACACACACACACACACACACACACACACACACACACACACACACACACACACACATATATATATATATATATATATATATATATATATATATATCAAAACTTAATGTTTGGCATCACACGAAAGTGTTTGCCAAATTAAGTCACTTAAAGGGCCATGTATGAACTTTAAATACCCATAAAACTATGGAAATTATATAATTTTCTCGACAGCACCACAAGACAATTAATTTACAAATCCTTTCACGTTGGCATTGTATTTTTCTAGCTCTGAGCTCACCAAGCAGTATTATCACCCTAAAACCTCACTAAAATGAAATTTGAGGGGTGAGTACCACTCCAAACAGTAAAGAGTAATCTTACACATAAATAAGATTTACCCATCGAGTTATATATTTCAAGACCTCAAAACCATAATACAATAGCATAGAAATCATCAGAACCATAAATCAAATACCAATTCAATTCCATATAGTATCAAATATATATTGATCATCAATTCATCATTTCAATAGCAAACATCACCACAATACCTTCAAACTTCCATCAACTAATTATCCATCAATACTCTAATACTCTTAAATACAATATCTGAATGTCATCGACTTTGAAAATCATTTTCTTTTCAAATGCATAAAAACATGCAATGCGGATTCGACTTCACAACAAGGTAAATCATAGTGCCAAAGGATAATCCACACAGCAAATCGTAGTGCTATAAAGTGGTGGATATCCAGGTAACCACACAACAAATTGTAGTGCTATAATCAATGGTGCCTTGAGGACTACACAACAAATCGTAGTGTTATAATTAGTAGCCTCATGAGAACTACACAACAAATTGTAGTGGTATAATCAACAGTCTTAAACAACAAATCGTAGTGTTGAGTCGTAGTGCTTTATTAATGCATATGATGTCATGATAATGCAAAATGCATGGATACGAATCATACTACACATATAATCATCTGACATCATAGCCTAACTCCATTAACTTCAACATAATTTCAAATCATCAATCATCACTTTATTATTTATCAACTCAATCAATTAGAGTCATCAATACCACAATTAACATAATCAATCAATATATTCATAACACCATACAGGTCATTCCAGTAACACATATCAATATATCAGTTTTCAACAAACGTATTGTAACATCCCAATTATTAAAATTAATTATTTGTACTATAGAGAATTAATAAATAAATTATTTGAGTATTGTGTGAATTAAGTTAAATTAATTAGGATTTTTAATTGGTTTAAAAATTAGAATAATTGATTTTATGGTGTGAATTAAGAAATAGATTAAATTAGACTACTATACTAAAATATAAATTACTAAGGTTGCAAAGAGTGAATTGGAAGAGTGCAATTCAGTGGTATAATGGAGAGATGAATTCAAGAATTGAAATGAAGTAATTGAAGTAGTCATATAACATGCAATTAAAGAAGTGAATTAACGTGGTAATGGAATCCATGTGGTGAGTAATGGTGTGATGGGCTGATGCATGTTCTTTGGTGGGACAAGTAGCACACAAGGAGGAAACACAGTGGCAAGGTGATTCTTGGTGAGGTGACACGGTGGAATGAGGTGGCAATGATGTGGTGCTTGGCCGTGAGTGGTGGCAGAGGTTGGTTAGTGAAAATTGAAACTAAACGAAACTAGGACACTAGGTTAAATTTACAAATAATATAACTAATTATTTATGATACAAATTGAAAAAAATAAGGTACAAGATAATGGTTTTGGGTCTTAGGAAAAAATTGAAGAGTGTCAGGACTAATTGACAAGAACTATATAAACAACAGGGTTTTCAATTCTTTCTGATGACAACATTAAAATATAAAATTAGACTCAAATAACTTATTGATTGGTAAATTTAATAAATATAATGGGTCTAAAAAATTTGTCCTAAAAATCAGGAATGTTATAAAATTAATTAAATTTTATACTTAGGTTTTGATTTTGAATATTGATTAAACTTGGGATTTTCCCAACATAGCTTATAAGTTAGGTGAGTTGGGTTAATGTTAGTCTAATTTTTAAGTCATGTGTATTTGTCTAACCAACTCATCAATAAAACAGACTAATTCATGAGTTTTAAGTCATTTTGATAGTTCTACATGACACACTAAAATTATTTAAATTGAAAAAATAAAATTCTTTTTTTGAAAGAATAAAACCAATTGAAAGTAAAAATATTAATAACACAAACATTTCTTTGAAAGAACGTAAATACATTTCAAAATCCTTATTAATTTAAACCCACCAATAAAATTTTCACATCAATAAACACATTGACCCAAACTTTATTGGCTAGAACTGAATTGCATACTTCCCTACTTCAGAGGTTAATATATATTATAAATTCACACATAATTAAGTGAGAGATAACTTACTTGATTTTGCATTTTATTATTATTCGCGACCCTTTCCAGTTTGTATATTTTATTTTCTAGAAATTTTTTTTATTAGACTGTCGAATTTCTTTTTATAGATGATACATTCTTTCTCTATCCACATGTGGCATTTAGAACCATCAAACTAACTTACCTACATGATCTCAAAATTTCAACCTAAATAAGCAGAATTGCTCAGAAAATCATTGGCCAATTCTTGACTAGGATCTTGATTAAATCCAAAATATTTACAATTTATGCCAAAAACAGAAAGAAAAGAGAAGAAACTCTTGTATGCTTATTCACACTGAGATTATGTACCAACATTTGAGTCCAAAATAAACCTTACCCTACCTCTCAAGTAGAGTAACTAGTGGTGTGAATATGGCACTGCCACATATGACCAGTGGCATACATAGCTCAATGGCCCACAGATAAAGCACCAACCATGAACCAACTGTGAGCAAATGGAATGCAGTGGATTGCTCCTGTCCCACCATGGGAAAAACAAGATAATGTGATTAAACTCTTTTTTTCCATTCTTTCTTTCTTTCTTTCCATGCAAAAGCCAAAACTGAAGGCACCAATTATCACCTTCTGTTTATTACTGTTATTTCATATCTTTTTTTTTTTGTATCCTTCTGTAAATAATAGGCATATAAATGAAAGCAAAATTTTCAAATAATTAATTTCATTATTATTGCTGATTTACACTGATAATTCTTAAGGCTGACTTGATTGGTATCTTGCTTTTGTCATGAACCATTTTTGTATGATTTTGTTCTCCTACTTATCTCTTTCTCCAGCTCTTCAAGCCCCCCTACCTCTTCAAGTTCCTGCATGAAATTCTTAATTATTTAGTTTTTTTCTAACAAACAGTATGGCACCTTGTAAATGTAAACTTTTTACTAAGTTTGTTGCTTTGAAATCGCTTAATACACATAACATTTAAAATAACTATCATAAAAGTTAATAATTTTTACCTAACAATATACCTTTGAATGAAAGTATAATTTTTATTTTACATTGTTGTTGTATTATAATTCAATTCATAAACTAGATATTAATAATAAGTGTCATGGGGCTAGCGTAGTTAATTAAATATAGCATGTGAGTTATTATAAGTTCCTTAAAACTTCCCAATATATTAATAATAAGTAGCATTGGAAGAAAATATTTTCAATACCTAAATTATATAGTCAACTAAACAAAATAAACACTATTTATAAAGGGTTAAATATATATTTTTCCATAATTTAAATTATATATGGTTTTAATCTCCGAACGTTAAAATTGTTGATTTTGATGTTTAATAAATTAAAAATACATAAAATTGATCCCACTTCGAGTCACTTTTCAACTTTTCTGTTTCAGCATTTATTTTAATTTTACTATACCTTGACTAGTATTGGAATACCATAATTTCAAAATTAAATAGCATATTGTCTCTAATAGAAGTGGTCCACATGCTAATAAATGACAAAATTACTGTATTTTCATTTTTTTTTTAAAACCCAAACCAACTGTTTTGAAACTGAAGGACTAAAACCAATTGTAGTTCAAAATTTATGAAAAGAAGAAGTAAACAAAATAAAGAAATGCTAAGAAAATAAACAAGAATGCATCTCTTACCTTTGGTCCCAGAAACAGCCCATATGGCACCCCATCGAACTTGTCCGAATGGTGAATCTGAAATAAAGACAAGGGCATCACGGGTATGATCACAAATGCCCCCAAACAGAAAAAAAATACCACTTAATTTAATTTTTTAAAATTGTTTTTAACTTTTTGGCTTTTTGTTTGTTGCTATAAAATGAAAATAAGCATGTATGGCTAATAATGTCATGGTAAGAATAATTACTTGGTGAGCAGCAGCAACCCTTCTGAAGTGGGGCACGTTCGCAATGGGACCCACCGGGAATCTCTTATGAACCAATCCATCGTGTACAAACATGTAGGCCATCCCAAACACCGTAATTCCAAGACCCTGCTCATTGGTCAATCACATTATTGGTAGAAAGTAATAAACAACAATCTATCCGAATCAGAGGACGTTTGGGATGGAAAAAGCAACGGAGGTTTCTCCGTTAAATTGAAGCAAGTTTTTGATCCTACGGGTCAACGGAGTTTTGATTGTCTCGAACGGCGTAAAGAATTAATATCAACCTTTAAATTTTTCACTTCAACTCAACTCCGTTTTCCCAACTGCAAACCAAACACCCTCTCAATTATCTAACTTGTTTACAATTCAACTTGTTCAAACTAGTCAAAAAAAAACTAAGATGATGCAATTTTAATAGTTGGTCACCCTAAACACTCTTATGAGAACCTCTCAATAAAATTCTCAAGAATAAAAGTATGAAATATGGGTATGGATACACCATCATCGTAATTTCTAGTATATTTTTAAGAGTAAAATGATCATGTATATCACTTTTAGTTATTACTAAAGTCATGATTTATGTTTACATGGGCAACAATAATTGGATTGGTTTGGTTGATATTATGAAAACATCTTTATGATATCGGTGTATTTCAATAATGTAAAATTGAATGCCATTTTAAAAAGTTAGGAATTAACAAACTTCTTTTTGGAACGAAGATTAGTTTTCAAAATTGAATAACCCTTAAAATTCTTTGATTGAGAATTTTTTTTCCTTAAAAAATATTAGAATAAATACAATGTTACAAAGTTATAAAATAAAATAAAATGTCATATGAATTATGTCCCATCCAACCTCTAAAATGGCATAGATGGTTTACTTATTTTGAAAATCATAAAGAACTAGAATGTGTGACTTGTGTAATCTTAAAAGATAAGACAATATACGTACCGCGCCGAAGCAAAGACCAGGGACCAACCCTTTGTTGAAGAAACCGTAGGAAAGGAGAGCGATTGCAGGGACAGCATTGATTATTGCAAATACATCGTTCAGCTCGAATGGTCCTTCTCTTGGTCGATGGTGGGACTGCAATTCAAGTAAAATGAAATTCAATTTTCGTTTTGTTCTGTGTTACACAGATCAAATAATTTGTGCTGATTGGTTCTCACTTCTCAGAAATCACAAGGCCTAATCAAAACCAAGCAATGTTTCTTTTGAGTCTTGGACTTTGTGTGGTGTTAGAAAAATTAATCAAACCAAAACAAACCCACAATTTAAATATAAAAAAGTTTGGACTTTGATCCTTGTTTCTTTCTTGCATTTGAAAGAAATCGACTTAAACATTGAAGAATAATTGAAAGCATACCTCATGCATGTTCCACAGGGAAGCATGCCAGAGAGCCTTATGAGCCCATCTAGCCCAAAACTCCATACCCACCTGAAAATCACACATACCCAATTAAATTAATCACTTTAAATTCACCAATAACACAAATAATTCTGAATTTAGAAACCATCCAAAACTGAATTGGAATCATGGGTAGTTAAGTTAACAGGACACTTACAGCAGCACCAACTGATAAAGCAAATGTGCCAAACATTTCAGACCAAGGAATATCTCCGTCCTTCACCAACAAAACCCAATTTCATAATTATAATCAAATGCCAATGTGAATACATAATAAAATAAATTAAAATGCAGTTACTTGGTTTAACTAAGCTGTACAGTTTATAATATAAAATTCAATCTGATAATCAGCACAACAAAAATTGACATTAAAATCCAATGCAAATTATCAAATAAAAGTCAAATTAATTTCAATTAAAAAACAATTCTTAAATTTTCTACCTCCATTTGCCATGAGAATCTGTAATAAACAGCTAAAACAGCCATGGATGTGATGCCAAAGGTGGACATAACAGCAGCAACAAGGTAGGTGAACCTTTCAGATTCTTTTCTGGCCAGTTTCTCTGCCACGCGTGGTGACACAAATACTTGAGGGGAAAGGGGTTCTTGTGGTGGCAGTGTTTCCATAGGGGTGCTTTGTTTTGGGGGGTCCTCCATGAGGACACAAACGGTGAAGGGTGATAATTTTTGGGGTCTTGTAATGAGGGTGAGGGTGTGATGGAAAGTGGTTCTCAAGGGAGAGACGGGTAGTGTTGGGGTGGGTTTGGGGAAGAGAGGGTGGTGGAAACGGTGGAGGGGCTTCGAGGTTATGGCGGCGGAGAGTCCTGCCGCCATGGTGGATGATGGAAGTGGTGTTGCTTGAGGTTGGTGGTTGGAGAGGAGTGTGGGAAAGGGAGAGAAAAAGAGAGATTGTGATGTGAGAGGGAAGGTTTGGAGTGAAGGTTTTAAAAGGAGGATGAACAGGGGCCACAACTTTCTTTCTTTTTAACCTCTCTGTTTAGTAAATTTATTTGGCAAAAATAAGGCCATGTTTAGACCGTGTTTGAAATGGGATCACGCTTCCTTTGTTTTTAATTTTAATTATAAAATTATTATTATGCTTTTTTTAAAAAAAAATTATATAGTAACAAATAGAAGTAGGAAATAAAAAAATAGCAAAAATTTCTTTTCAGTGTTTTCCTTTCAAATTTTAGAGAAAAAAAATAGAAGGAAAATTTTGTACAGGAAACATCTAAAACAACATTTTTTATTTCCTATTTTAATTTTTCAATATAAATTTTTAAAAATAGAAAACATGATAATAGTTTTGTAATTAAAATTAAAAACGAGAAATAAAAAACAAAAAATATTTTTACAATCCAAACAGGATCTAAAATAAAAATTTTCATGGAGTAATTTTTTTAATATATATTGTGCAGTTCACTGGATGAGAAGTACCAGTTTGTGATTGGTTAATATAAGATTTAGTAATTTTGGTTGCACTGTTTATCATATGGATCAATCAATCATTAGACAAAATATCATTTTATCCGATCATATTATTAAGTTATGATTATGTTCAGTTCGGCTCAAATGTATGATGACATCTGATTTAATCAAATGTAGTTCGAGTTTGATCGGTTCGTTCAATTTTATATTAATTATTTTTTTTGCAAAATAAAGTATATTAATTCCAGTCTAATAAAATTAAGAATAATTACTTTAAAAATAAAATCACCATGGTAAAAAATTCCATTATAATCACAAGATCACAAATCACTATCTAGAATCTTTTAAATCTCACTTAAAATTTAAATCATATATGCAATTTAGCCATATAAATATAAGAGTAATCTATTAAAAATTATAGTTCATTTAAGCTCAGTTTAGTTTTTGGAGACAGATCCGAAATCTGATTTGAATCATATACATGATGTAATTTTTTTTTTTACGATTTCAGTTTGGTTAGTTTTTTAGTTTTTAGTTTTTAGGTTTGGTGTAATTAATATTTAATATTTATATTTACTATTTAATATTTAATATCCATATTTAATATTTATAAATTCTATTTATATTTAATTTAATCTTTAGAATTTATATTTAATATTTCAAAATATTTACATTTATAGGAGTAATATATTGAAAATTGTGGTTCAATTGAGCTTGGTTTGATTTTTAGAGGTAGATCCAAAATCCAATCGAAACACACACATAATGTGATTTTTTTCACGTTTTTAACTTGATTGGTTTTTGGATCATAAGATAGTTTTGTTTAGTTCAGATCGAGTGATGAACACCCTACTTAATTGTGTATATATTTAATATATATACATAGTAATTAATGTTTAATATTTAGTATTCGTATTTAATATTTATAAATACCATTTATATTTAATATTTCACAATATCTATATTATATTTAGAGTCTGTTTGACAAAACTAGTGAATAAGTTAGTTAATTGAATTAAAATGTGTTTGATGAAATTGATTAATAAATATAAAATGACATAAAAAATATTTTCTTATGAAATAGATAATGGTTATTTAAAAAATATCAGTAAGGAAAAAAGTGTAAAAAATAAAATAAAATCAGAGATTATAATATCAAATGTTACTTCAAGTAGCTTTTATTAAAACGCTACAAGCTACTGAAGTAAGCCTTTTTACCAAACAACTATTTTGTCTAACAAACTTTTAAGCCACTAAAATAAGTTATAAGATGGCTTAAATCGCTACATAATGATAAGGTAGCGATTCTTGTTCGTAAGGGACCGAATGTAATATACCTCAAAGGGGAAAGAACCTTAACAGCTCCTTACCCTCAGGTGAGGGGAACAAGCAATTAAGATAGATAGGCAAGTTAGAGTTAATAAGCTATAGTTAATGACTTCTTTTTTTATCTGTATGCACTTACATGATAACTTACATGAGCTATAGTTACTTATCCTCGGGTGAAGTTAAGGAACAATTAAGAGTATGTAGCTATCGAGGCCGCTATTCCTGATCAAGGAATAGAAAAAGGCCTTATCCTAATTCCCCTCCGGGGACGAGGGCTTCCCCCTCTCTGTTTCACCTCCCCTAACCTAATATTCATTTGTAAAAGTGTTTAATACAGATACTAATTAATGAAATATCAGGAATGCCACGGTATGGAGCCAATGTCGATCGGTCTAGCATGTTGAACAAGGTCACCACTCCTTATTCGGCATGAGGTGTGAATGGTAACTTGGTCAAGAGTGTGTGCAAGGCATTTTTCTTTATAATGTTTAGTAAGGTATTGATTTCCTATGGTTAGGGTAAGCGTAGTGTCTTGACTTGCAAGACTGAACTAATAGGGTACTAGTTTCCTTCATATTCTTTGCACAACCGTAACTTGCTTCCAGGTAGTTCATCTCACCATTCCTTTTTTAGAAATAGAGTAAGGCCTTTTGACATTGATTATCTTGTTAAATACACCCATAATATATATTTAATATTTAATATTTGACTTCTTTTTTAATAACGATATTTTAAAAAAACAATTTTTATATACGGTTGTAGGATAAGTATTTTTGTGTTTGGGGGACTTTTGTGTAGCGCCTAGGCATATGAAACTTGCGCCAAACCAAGCAACTCATCGCATGTTGGACAAGTGGCCTACCCTAAGAAGGATCTGGCACCCATATCAGCCTCTGCAAAAGGCTTATTCTTTCCTTCCTCCTCAGACTTGAAACTCACTACTTACTTAGATTCGGATTGGGCATCTTGTCCTGATACAAGGAGATCCACTTCAAGTTTCTATTTCTTTTTTGGCCACTCTTTGATTTCTTGGAAATGCAAGAAACAATCCACTGTTTCTAGATCCTCTGTAGAAGCCGAGTATAAGGCCTTAGCATTGACCACCTACGAAGCACATTGGCTAACCTCTCTTCTTACTAATTTTGGTTTCACTCACTCTTCATCAGTCAACATTTTTTGTGATAACCAATAAGCTAGGTACATTGTCAATAACCCAGTTTTTCATGAAAGGACCAATCACATTGAGCTTGATTGCCACACAGTTAGAGATCAAATTCAAATTGGCCTCATTCACCTCTTCCTAATTCCATCCAAAGAGCAAATTGCAGATCTTCTAACTAAACCTCTTGCTGTTGGTTCCTTCAATTTTCTCATGAGCAAGCTTGGAATGTTGGATATCCACATTCCAGCTTGAGGGGGCTGTTAATTAATGTATTTATTTTTCTGTTGATAGTTTGTTAGTGGCCAACTACTTTATGTTAGTTAGTTTTTTGCTTCCTTGTATTTAAATACTTCTTCCTCTCTTTTATAATTACAATGAATGAATAATTTCCAATTTCTGAGTTTGCTTCTTCCCTCTAAAACTCTCTCTTTATTTTTGTTCATTCATGATGTGAAAGAGTTCTGACAATGTATGTCAATTTCAATATTGTATGAATTTTGCATAAGCTTATTATGTTTTATCGAAAATTCATAAATTCCCAGATTGCGCGGTAGTTTTTGTGAAAAATCAAATTGGAAGATAGCTTTACGAAGATCACGCGTCTGTGTTTCTACTATTAAGCTTATAATTTATATAGCATATAATTGTGATCGTATCTGAAGTTGCAAAATCTTAGCTAAAAGCTCATATTTACATATGAATAGGGTTTAATGTTTCATAATGATTATTTTATCTAATTTAATATCTCATCTATTCAAATTAAAATTAAACTATACTATAATTTTACGGTGAGTTTCAATTAAAAAATTAGTTTTTATCATAGTCTCAAATCAACCCAATCAAATAACTCAAAGATACAAATTTGGATATAATTAGGGATGGAATAATGAGTTAAGCTAAACTTTAGATGACTTGAGTCCCATCTAATACTTAATTATGAGCTTAAATCTGACTTATTATTCCATGTAGATCAATTTTTAGATCTAACTTAGTCTATTTAAAAAGTTTGATAGTCTATATAAAAACTTGATTTATATTAAAGTCAATGAAAAGACCAATCATATATTAACTAAATCAATTACCATATATATATATATATATATATATATATATATATATATATATATATATATAGAGAGAGAGAGAGAGAGAGAGAGAGAGAGAGAG
The DNA here is from genome assembly GCA_037962975.1 of Clitoria ternatea. NCBI lineage: Eukaryota > Viridiplantae > Streptophyta > Magnoliopsida > Fabales > Fabaceae > Clitoria > Clitoria ternatea. The sequence continues at coordinate 11,226,950 of CM075675.1, forward strand.
AGAGAGAGAGAGAGAGAGAGAGAGAAATGATGTATCATATGAGAAAGACTCTTTTATGTGAGAGTTTAAAAAAATCATGTGACCTTTTAAGCGATCATGTGACTTTGAAAAACTTTTAATGTCAACCATTCATTATATGGTTATACGGCCCTGATCCGCTCATCTCACTCTCACGTAAGAAAACTTTTCTTATAAGATATAACTCCTATATATATATAACAAACCGATCCACTTCTAAAATATAAACAACTTACTTAAAATATATTACCCTTCTACCTAAGTATAAAACATTTTTACCTAACTTACACATATTAGGAATGTTGATTAATTTAGTTAAAATCATTAAATTTATTTAAAATATATTGTAGTTTTATGAAATTGTCCTCGAAGTGATTATGACTCACCATTTAACTTTCTCTACTTATTCTCTCTCCACGTAGTCTCTCTTCACTTTGCTATCCAATATCATAAGAGAGATAAATAATGTAATTGATGTATCTTATTTATTATTATATTGTTTCCAAGACAAATTATATATTGATAAAGGTATTTTAGACAAAAAATAATTAATGACATAATTTGAAATGAAGTCTTATATTAAGGGACAATTTTTTTTTAAAAAAAGATCTTATATTTAGGGATAGAGGTAGTATATATATTTAATTATTAATTCCATGTGTTAAAGACTTAAAGGTAATTTTAAAAAATTTTAATGTTGATTTTATAAATGATATGATTCATAAAAAAATATGATGTATATTTATGAATTATAAATATATTATGAATTATAACTTATGTTATAAAATTAAATATAAAATATTAAAAATATTGACTTGAAATGTTAAAACTTTTTTAAAACCTAAACTCGGTCTCTTTAATTAAATAATTTTTTTAAAGTCTGAATCACCATCTGATAATGATAATTTTATTAAATACATAATATCAAATTGAACATTAAATAAATGTATCACACACTCATGTCTAGTCTATTCTCATTTATAATGGAAATGCATCATTTGTTCAAACAATTCAAGATAATTAAATTGATAAATGAATTATTGGTAACTATCGTTTATAAGTCAAAAACTAGCTTTCATACGTTATATAATCCTTCATCTAAAATTTATATATACTGTCATTAATTGTCACCACTCTACATGTTTATTAACAAATTAAGTCAATAACCTTAGAAAAGTTATACTTAGTTTGGCAAGTATAGTCTCGTATATATTTTATTATCTTAGAAGGGTTTACTTTATGGAGAAGTTCATCGAGATTGAGTCTAAGTTAATTGAATATTGACGGATCTTTCCAGTCCAAGAGGCAGAGGAGTCAAGTCCACGCACTTTCTCTACCGCATGCAACTTTGTCTGGGCCCTATACTATACTAATACGGAAAAAGGTTCATATCATCCCTTACAAATGTGATATTTTGTTTCCAAGGGACTCAAAAATAACAGAATCATCATGATAATTAATATACCAACTATATTGGTATCACTAGAGGTAAAGAAGTTATATCAAGGATGTGTTTCGTTTTTTAACTGGATGGTCAAAGAAGTTATATTAAGAGTGTGTTTGGTTTTTTAATTAGGTTGGTCAAATATTTGACTAACCTCAAAAATAAATTCCACGGTTAAATGAAGTTTTAACTATTTTGAACGACATGAAAGATCAATATTAACCTTTAAATTTTTTTATTTTCATAACTTTGTTTCCCAACTAGAAACCAAACAGACCTTAAATGCATATAGGAAAGTGTATGTAAATGTATCAAAAATCACAATTGTTAAAAGAATTTAAATGAAGTGTAGTTAATCCTATATTGAATAAATATGAGTGAGTTCAGTGGGATATAAATATTCAAACTCATATATTTAATGTATTAAGATTTTGGATTATTTGATGAAGTTTAACATATAGGGACTTGCTCTTCCCAATACCTCTATATACTCACGGGTATCTCTTATACGTTTTTAATATATTTGACTAACCCCAAAAATACATCTTACGGTCAAACGGAGTTTTAATTATCTCGAATGGTGTGAAGGATCAATATCAACCATTAAATTTCTTCATTTTCTCAACTCCGTTTCCCCAATTAGAAACTAAACGAAGACTACACTATTTATGGTGTTGATGTGAAAATATCAGAACTCAATTTTGTGTTTGTCCATTTGAGGAATTAAAGAGTGAAGGAAGGATTATTGGTGAATTGAAAAATGAGATGCGGCTTCACTACGTCCATAAATTGGCTTTGCGATGCAAAACTAACATGAGACCTTCACAGTCTGCATGTTGCAATTAAATCAAGTGGTTCAGAACTAAAATCCCACTGAATATGCACCTTGTTGGACTAGGATCCCCTTCATTAATTGCATGACCCTACCATGTGCACTTTTAGTTTTTAATAAATTAGTCAATTAAACGGAACAAATTTTCTCCTACTATGAATATGAAATTAGTAAGCGTTAAGAATAGTATTCGGATAAATCAGTATCAGTTCAAGTAATATACATTGAGAATATAAAAAATGGAGAATATATAAAAAATAAGATGCAATTAATAAAAGTAAGTATTGCAAAAAAAAAAAATACATATTATAAATTAAAATAAATGTTATAAAGAGAGTGAAGAAAAACCTGACGTTGAAGGAATTTAAGAGTACAGAAGTTAGAAGATGAATGAATTGAGATGGATTGAGGATGTTAGCTGTTTCTAGACTAATTCATATACTGTGCTGTATGCTTTATTAAGTTAAATACCGTAGCCAAGATGAAAAATACTTCTCTCCTTTTTGTTTTATAAGAATTTTTATTATATATTTTCATTTTAAAATATTTTTCATTCTTAAGGGCAAGGGTTGAAATCCTACCGAAAAGACTCGACTCATCATACTTTTTTTGTATGATTGCGATTTCTCATTTAAGTATTCAATGATAAATATTTTAGAAAATTAAATTGGTGAAAATTAAGTTAAATAAATGATAATTAAATTAAAGATGTATAATTAAATAGTTAATAATAAAAAATTAATTTAAATTAATTTTTTAAATTAATTTACGATTTAACTGGTTGAATCGGATAATAATAATATGTGATGGGCGTGAGTGAACGCGGTTTGTAGTAGTCGTCGAGTATTGGATAATAATAACGATGTCGTAGGCATCCACGATGCCTCCTCAAAATTCTCTAACATGAACTCGTTCACTTTCCAATCTCATTTGTTTGTTTCTCACACTCACACACATGCTACAAAATGACACGTATGCCACATTCCACACCCCTTCATCTGCCATTTGGCCTTTGACCCTTTAACCATTTCCTAGTGCTGCATTGCATTTGCATGTTTCTATCCTAATGTCTCCCACTATTTCCCTATTTTATACCAATATTTGGATGAGCACTCACTTATTAGGTCATACATCACCCAAAAGCTTCATGCCATGTGTCATGCTCCTCCGGTTTTACCTCACCAAAAAGGCTCCTAGCTACAGTTTACACTTTAATTAAAATGTCACAACCACTAAAAAGGGGATTATGCTCCCACTAATCTTTATCATCATTGCTAATAAAGGTTACCCATTCAATTCATAACTTCATTCTACTACACCGCCTCACTTTTCTTAAATCATATTACCACATCAACTTTTCTTTATTCATTTTTAATAGGTTACAAAACTTATTGTGCTTAATTTTAATGTAAAAACCTTTTTATGTAAGTATTATTCTTCCCATATACCCGAAAACAAGTTTTTTTTTTTTATGATATTGTGACTATTTCTTTTATCGTCAAAATTTACATCACTGGTATAATAGTAATATGAGAACGTGAAATTTTTTAATTTGAAGTTAAGTTGATGCTTAATAGTTAAAGAATCTCAAAAAACACGTTTTTGTTTTTGGATGAACCTACCAACTCAAAACTAGAGATAGATTGTTTCTTTTAAACTTTTTCTATACATACAATAAGATTTAAACTCTAATAATATATTTAAAAGACTCAATTATTTATCCATCAATTTTGTCTGACTTTATTAATATAACACATTTATGTTTTGGCAGCATGAACAAAAAGAAAAAGACAATTATTTTATATTTTGATATATTTTTTCTTTTTCTTTGTCATCGTATTAATACATCAAAGGTTTTTCAAAAACACCCATCAAAGCCCAAAGGCCAACGCAAAAACATCAAGTGTTTTTTGTTTAAGCGTATTAATCGTTGACCAAATATTTTTGTTTCTCCCCCTCTATAGAGTAGTGGTTTTTGTTCACCAAAAACAAGAGTAGTGGTTTTTGGTCAATTTGTTTTTGTTAAGTTGGGTTTTTTTGGGTCAAAGTTGCGTTCAAATTTATGCATGGACTGGCCTGTTTCACCCCAATAAAGAAAATGTCAAATTTTGTGGAGTTTAATGAGTTGGACTAAATTAAATTAATAATAATTTCACCCAAAAAAAAATTAAATTAATAATCTTGACATGTATAAAAATAAGTTAGCAAATATATATTGGGTTGGATAATAAGGCTGATTCATTATTTATCCTTCTTTCACGAAAATTCAGACTTGTTGTTTGCTTAACAGAGTTCGGTGTATGGCTGGTCTGCACTCGCTTGTTACATTTCTTCCATAATTTAATTTGGAGCTAGGTAGACAGGTGGGTTCACTATAAATCTAAATTTTAGATAAGTTCATTTTTAAAATATTTAATCATTTAGAAACGTCTCATCTCTATACTTAAATTTCAATAAATTTTCAACTAATGGAATTTAAATATCATCTTTTTCCTCTTTTAATGTAAAGAACAATGACATAATATTATTTTAGGTTTGAGTTCTTTTTTTTGTTTTAAGTGAAGTATGAAAGTGAAATATAGTAGGTAAGAAAAGGTAAGATTTATTTAAAATAAAATAATAAATTTAAATATAAATTGATCCACAAGTTAGCGTACTAATCAAAGAGATGAGTGAATAATAATAACGATACTTAATAATACTATTTAGTTTGAGATAGTCTATTAGTTTAATAATAATTAATATTTGATAATAATTTTGCTTGATTAAGTATTAAATTGTTAATAATGTTAATATCTTCTCGCTAATAATATCTAATTTGATATAATGATAATTGATAGATAATATTTAATTTTAGTAATTAATATCTAATTTCAATCAATAATTATTTATTGATTAAATAATAGTTATTAATAAAATATTAAATTATTTAAATTTAATTTTAAATATTTAATATTTATTTATATAATAATTATTTATTTAATAATTATGATTAATGATGATTGATCCGGTCTAGATACCGGCCCCCATACTTGTGACGTCAGACTGACCTCATATAAGGAAAACCGGTGTCCAGGTTCAACGTTACCACACCGGATATCCGTTGTCTGGTCATCCGCCCTCACTCCATGACAGCATCATTCATTTTCGCTGTAACGGTTCTATGTTCATTGATACGGGATATTTATATAATTGTTAGCTTTTCCCTCATAGCAAGAGAAGAGCCTTTTGATAACTTATCAACGAAGACACTGTTTGTAGCAAAATACGTCACATCAATGGCTTCAGAAAGTAAGTGGGCGTGTCAGCAGATTATGCGGAAAAGGTGATTATCCTCTCCTCTCTCTGGAGGATTGTACTCTGATAATTGACCTACCCTCCTGACACATTCTGAAAGTCGAGCCACTTTGATTGACACAATATACACGCAATCAGAGACAAGGGACCCACCTGCATCCAACGTCTCATTTTTTCTCTTACGTTCAACTATAAGAGGCCATATCAACACACATGCATGGCATCGTTATTCTATCTCACACTTTACTGTTACTACGCTTGAGTATTCATTCAGTTCATGCACTTTTCTAACTTGAGCGTCGGAGAATCTTCGCAGGTGGCACCACCTTTCGCCCCCCTACAACGCGAATCGTTGGTGTTAAGGATCTCCAGGACAACAAGATCGGCCTCTCCCACTGAGAGACCGGATTAATACATCGGATATACACAGTCCCGGTGTGCAAAGCCTAAAAACACCTGCATCCTTGTGGCTGGTCCCACACCGGATCCTAGACCCCGGTCGAGACCAGTTCATTGGCACGCCCAGTGGGACTCGATAGAGTTATTCCCATTTTCGCAGAAGTTAGGTTGGCACAATGGAAGGTGACGGGAGAGATTTCGTGGAAGGTCACGTTGAGGATGTGACCCATCAACAGGCTGGGAGGAGACTCGTCTTCGAATCTCCTGCAACTCAAACCCGGAGGATGGTGCAAGTGCAGACACCTGACCCTCGCGATGAGGTTATCAGGCAACTGAAGGAGGAGCTAATGGAGCTGAGGCGAGAGAGAGGAGGAGCTGGGGACAGAGTAGTATCCCATGCAGAGGATGCTCACCATGCATCAGCGAGAGATAGATCCACCACCCTCCAGTATTCGAAGATCCCCACATATGAAGAGAGGGAGCAAACGCAGGACTCTGGTGATAGAGTCAGTATCAGGAGAAGGGAGCAGACGGTGGTAACTTCAGGGACATACAAGCTCAATGTCCCTTTCTCAAGGAGGTTGATGAATATTGTCATTCCAAAACATTTGCAAACAACTCAGCCATTGTCGATTGGGAAGTATAATGGAGAGTCCGACCCCACTAAGCATTTGGATGCTTATGTTTATGAAGCTATGTATCTGGGAGCAGACGAAGATGTCATGTGCAGAATGTTCCCAAGGACGTTGACGGAGGAAGCTCTCAGCTGGTTTAAAAGTTTGCCTTCAGGATCTATAGACTCTTGGGAGGAAATGGCTGCTGCATTCGAAAGCCATTTCGTTATCTCCAGGGATATCCCAAGAACTTCTCACACCCTGGCCCAGATAAGACAGGGAGAAACTGAGACTCTTAAGGAGTTCCTGAAAAGGTTTTACAAGGAGGCTGCGTTGGTCCCTAACCTCACGGAGGCCATACAACTCCATATTGTAGTGGAAGCTCTTCAGCCAGGTTCAGCCTTTGCCCTATCTTTGGCAAAGAGCCCACCTACAACCTTCGAGGAGTTTCGAAGGAAAGCTTCCAAATATGTGGGCATAGAGATGCATCTAGAGGCAACTGCAGCAAGAGTAAAGCCTTCTGTACCTGCTCAGCAGCCACGGAGAGAAAAGGAGAGAGCTAGGCCCGAGAAGCATGCCTTTAGAGAAGACTTTGTGAATGCTCGTCAGCATCCACGAGATAGGCGCGTATCATCGTTTGATCACTATGCTCCGTTGAACACCAGGCACTCACAAATCATGAGGGAAGTTGGTTGGCCAACTCTGAACGTCTTTGGTATAAGGAAGCCAGCCCCAGCCAAGAGGGGTGGTAACCCACGTAAATACTGCACTTTCCATGAGCAGACAGGGCACAACACTGATGAGTGTAAGGCGTTAAAGAATACGGTGGAAACTCTCATTCGGGAAGGAAAGTTGAAGCAGTATTTGTTTAAGGAGAAATCTATGGATGAGCCTCATAGGATGGAGAAAAGGAATAGAGATCCTGATGATGAAGATGATAATACGCGCAACCCAGCAAGGAAGTTCACTGCGGCTGAGAAGCAGAAAGGGGTAGTGATTGCTGAAGGTGCCCAACAAAGTAATATGCCCCAGCAGCAGAGATAGGGCAGACGAGAAGTGATTGAGATGATAGCTGGAGGATTCGCGGGAGGAGGAACATCAATCACAGCACGAAAGAACCACCATAGGATGATTCTGTCAGTCCAGGGTAAACCGAGGAATAACCGCCCTTTCAGGGACGGAGTGACAGCCCCGACGGTGTCGTTTACAGATGATGACTTTGGCCCAACAATTCCAGGAGGTGATGATGCAGTAGTGATTGTGGCCGTCATAGCCAATAAGGACGTCAAGAGGATCCTCGTCGATCAGGGAAGTTCTTGTGATGTTATCTTTTATAATTGTTTCAAACGAATGGGTTTCAGTGATGCAGATTTACAACCATACACACAAGAACTCACAGCGTTTAACGGAGCCAAGCAACCTACTAAGGGATACCTCGACACTTTGATTTCTTTTGAAGGGGAGCCCGGTGCAAGAACAGTCAAGTCAAGAATTCTGGTGATTGATGTGGAATCCCCGTACAACGGTATCATAGGCCGTCCAACATTGAACGCTATGGAAGCAATTGTATCCACCCCTCATCTCCTGATCAAATTTATCGACAAGGACAATGGTGTGTCCTCACTCCGCGGAGATCAGGAGATGGCCCGATATTGTTATAATCTGAGCCTCAACATGGTTAAGTTGGATGCATTTAACAAGAAGAGGAAGTTGAACGACGGAGGAACAGCGGCAGGATCTGTCAGTCTTATTGACCTAGACCCCAGAGCGGAATTGAAGATTGATCCACTCAATCCATCTAAGCCCACACCAGATGGTGGCTCCAGGGATGTCATATTGGGAGATTCCCCAGAGAAGGTCACGCACATCAATGATAAGCTGGAGTCTGCTATGGAGCAACGCTTATTAGCCCTTTTGCAGGAATTCAAAGACCTTTTCGCATGGACAGCAGCAGACATGCCGGGGATGGATCCTGATTTCTGTTGTCACAAACTTGCAGTGTATCCTGAAACCAGACCGGTGGCTCAGAAGAAGAGGAGGTTGGGACCGGAGAAGCAGAGGGCGGCTTGTGAGCAAACAGAGGAGTTGTTGAAGGCAGGTTTTATAAGGGAGATACGCTATTCATCTTGGCTTTCTAATATGGTCATGGTGTAGAAGGCTAACGGCAAATGGAGGATGTGTACTGATTATATGGATCTTAACCGTTGCTGCCCTAAAGATCCATATCCCCTGCCCAACATCGATCGCATGGTGGATGATTCATCTGGTTACCAATATCTCAGTTTCATGGATGCTTATTCGGGGTACAACCAGATTCCGATGTGGGAGGGAGACCAGGAGAAGACTGCATTTATCAACGACCGCGGTGTTTTCTGCTACACCGTCATGCCTTTTGGACTGAAGAACGCAGACGCTACCTATCAGCGCATGATTAACAAAGTCTTTGAAGGGATGCATACCAAGCTGGTCGAAGTTTATATCGATGATATCATAGCCAAAACGCCCGCTGGAGGAGACCACATTGAAGATCTACGCCAAGTTTTCACTAGGCTTCGGCAGTACAACATGAGGTTAAATCCTTTAAAGTGCACTTTTGCCGTTCCAGCAGGAAAATTCTTGGGATTTATGTTGACTCAACGAGGCATTGAAGCTAACCCCGGGAAATGTCAAGCAATCCTGGACATGCAGAGTCCTAAATGTTTGAGGGAGGTCCAGTCATTGAATGGGAAAGTGGCCGCTTTAGCTCGTTTCATGCCTAAGATGGCGCACAGGTCCCTCCCCTTGTATAAGGCGTTGAAGAAACACAAGAGTTTTGAATGGGGAGAGGAACAAGAGCAAGCCTTCCAGCAGCTCAAAGCCGTTCTCTCGAGCCCACCAATTCTTGTTAAGCCTGATCCAGGCGAAACGTTAATCTTATACTTGGCAATATCCGACGAAGCTCTAGGTGTAGCCCTGGTAAAAGAAGCCCCTGAAGGGCAAAGACCGGTGTACTTTACTAGTAAAACGTTTCAGGGGGCGGAAGGAAGGTATCAGAAAATTGAGAAAGCCGCCTTGGCAGTTGTTTGGGCATCACGACGGTTGAGGCCTTATTTCCATGCGCACCCAGTATTGGTAAGAACGGATTTGCCACTCCGTTCAGTACTCAGCAAGCCAGACCTCGCTGGAAGGATGATAAAATGGTCTATTGAGCTATCTGAATTTGAGATTTCATATGAGCCTCGAGGAGCCATCAAGGCACAAGTGTTGGCCGATTTTGTAGTGGAAATGATTGGGGCAGACCCGGCGACCCCTCGAACGCATTGGACCATCTACGTTGACGGTTCGTCAAACAGCAAAGGATGTGGAGCAGGTGTGGTGGTAGAAAGTGATGACGGCGTACACTTAGAAATTTCCCTCCGATTCAATTTCAAGACCTCTAACAATCAAGCTGAATACGAAGCATGCTTGGCCGGTCTCCATGCGGCAATTGATATCGGAGCATCAGCAGTGACCCTCTGCAGCGATTCTCAGCTGGTGATTTCGCAAATCCAGGGAGAGTACCAGGCGAAGGAACCACAACTTCAATTGTACTTGAATTGTGTTAATGAGCTGAAGGGAAGATTTGAAGTTTTAGAGTTCAAGCATGTGCCCAGGGAAGAAAATACCAGAGCAGATATCTTGTCAAGATTGGCAAGTACAAAGCAGCCTGGTAGCACAACAACGGTGGTTCAGAGCACTTTGACATCACCCAGTATACCTCTGTATCCTTCTCTGAACGCTGTCATGGTGAGCTATCCATATGAGGATTCTTGGGTCATCCCCTATATTCGTTATCTGGCTGATGGTCAACTTCCCACTGACGAGAAGGAAAGGAGACGAGTAAAGAAGGAGTTGCCATATTTTACTATGGTCGATGGTGCTCTCTACAGAAGGGGATTCTCTGTCCCGTATCTTTCATGTTTAAGAGAGGACGAAGTTCAAGCGGTCTTAACTGAGGTACACGAGGGGCAATGTGGGCACCACGCTGGAGGCCGAAGCCTAATGAGAAAAGTCCTCAGGGCTGGATACTGGTGGCCCACTGTGAAGCAGGATTCCGCAGACTTCGTGAGGAAGTGCGACGCTTGCCAAAAATTCTCCAATCTCCACCATACACCGGCCCAAGAGTTATCTTCATCTGCTGTGCCTTGGCCGTTCTACCAATGGGGCCTTGATATTCTGGGACCGTTTCCCACTGCGCCAGGAGGTATCAAATACTTGATTGTGGGGGTAGACTACTTCACCAAATGGATCGAGGCAGAACCAGTAGTGCATATCACTTCTGCACGTACAAGACGTTTCATGTACGAAAATATCATTGCTCGGTTCGGGGTGCCAGGGCGGATTGTGACTGACAACGGCACCCAGTTTACAGACAAAAAGTTCACGGACTTACTTGAAGGACTGGGGATAGTCCAGATATTTTCATCTGTTGAACACCCCCAGACCAATGGGCAAGCAGAGGTAGCTAATCGAGAGGTGCTAAAGGGGTTAAAGAAGCGTCTGGGAGAAGCGAAGGGAGGATGGACGGACCAGTTATGTCATGTTCTATGGGCATACCGCACTACGCCTCATTCTTCAACTAACGAATCCCCATACCGGTTGGTGTACGGGGTTGAGGCGATGATCCCAGTTGAGTTACAAAAAAGATCGGCTCGTGTCGAGTATTTTTCAGCAGAAGATAACAACGCCAACTTAGCATCAGAGCTGGATGTCCTCCAAGAGTTGAGGGAAAAGGGCTTTCGTCAGAGATCAGGCAATAAAAGCAAAGGCTGCACTCCGGTACAATAAACGTGTCCAGTACAGAGCTTTTAACACCGGAGACCTTGTTCTGAGAAAGGCCAGTGTGGGGAATAAGTTCGCTCACCAAGGAAAGCTAGCACCAACGTGGGAAGGACCTTATAGAGTTTCGGAGGTGACTGGAAAGGGATCATACCGATTGGAAGAACTTGATGGAACCCCAATCCGCAACAAATGGAACACTCAGAATTTACGAATATATTACAGCTAGTTGGTAAGACGGCGTGTACTCTTTTTCCTTACTTGAGTTTTTTCCCACTGGGTTTTCTCAAGAAGGTTTTAACGAGGCATAGCCCCAACGATGCTGTTTGTGTAATCTATATTCAGTTTTAATAAGAATACACTTTCACCGCCCTATCATTCTCACTTTTCTTATGTGTTATGATTTAAAGCCGTGGTTTAATACGCATACACCTCAGGACGGATGAACGTAACTACCTATTTTCTAGTTGATGTGATAATTCCTCGAAGAACGGAGGGAGACCCCCCCAAGTCAGACGATGTAATTCTTCGAGGTGGAATGGGTTGTAGGGCTGGTCCTTTCTCAAGGCCACAAACCGAACCCCATTCGAAGACAACATGGGTTGTAGGGCTGGTCCTTTCTCAAGGCCACATACCGAACCCCATTCGAAGACAACATGGGTTGTAGGGCTGGTCCTTTCTCAAGGCCACAAACCGAACCCCATTCGAAGACAACATGGGTTGTAGGGCTGGTCCTTTCTCAAGGCCACAAATCGAACCCCATTCGAAGACAACATGGGTTGTAGGGCTGGTCCTTTCTCAAGGCCACAAACCGAACCCCATTCGAAGACAACATGGGTTGTAGGGCTGGTCCTTTTTCAAGGCCACAAACCGAACCCCTGCGAAGGCTTGGGCGCAGTAGGCCGGTTCACAGAGAAAACCGCGCTGAACCCCGAGTAACGGGCACAGTAGGTTCAGGATTAGCCCTGATCCGAACCCCGTGTTGAAGGCTTGGATTGTAGGATTGCACCGAACTCCAAGTACGGTTAGTAGGATCGAACCGAACACCGTGTGAAGACTTGAGGTGTAGGACCAAACCGAACCTCAAGAGAAAGGCATAAAGCTTACCCTTGCCAAAGCTATACAAGATTCTAAGGCAATATCCGTCCTCAATTGTGGAATACCCATCCCAGAGCGGTTGAAAGCTAATGTACCCGCTCCACATCTTCGAGGACAGATAAGCATTTCTATCTTTTGAGAATTTAAAAGGTAATTTTGAGATAAACTCTCCCTTCCCAATGAACTTACACTTGGGGACAGGGCGTGCTTTAACTTAATTGTTATTTACTATTTGTTGTCTTAATCCGGTGTGATAAGTACGCGTTAAGCAGCTTGGTAACCACACAGAACGGATTCGTAAAGCATTAAAAACAATAGTGTTTGGTACAACACTAAGTTATCCAACAATCATACATTCGACGCAAGCAGTTGAAGAAAAGCAACAGTGAATTTTATTTCCAAGAATAAAGAAATTATTCAGGTTACAAGGTAGTTAAAACTGGAGCTGATCCCAGTACACAGCTATGAATAAAGCATAAATTAAGGGGCCGGTGCTTGATCCTCCACAGTGGGCACTCCTCCCTTCTCCGCTCTGTCCCCCATTCCAGTTTGGGCACCTTCTTGTGCTTCAGCTCCAGAGGCAGCAGTGGACGTGGTAGGCTCCATACTTTGGCCTTCTGGGAGAGGAGGCAGTTCGTACAGAGATGCATGGGGCTTGTGGTGCGATCCGTCCTTGTGAACTTCTACAAGTCTTCCCCCATGGAACTCAAAGAACGGATCTAATCCGTACAGATTCAGCTTTATTCCAGGGTTACGATAGTAGACTTGACGAAGGGCCAGGCCGAAAGATTCATACGCCACATTTTTGCATATATCCAAGGCTTTGGCAGCCTTGGCCTTTGCAGCAGCTAGCCTTCTTTGAACCTTGGCGTAATCCTCTTCTGAAGGCCCAGCACTCGCACCACCCTTTTTGAGTTCATCAATTTGGGCTTGCATCTCCTTCCGAATAGACTCCCACTCCCCAAGGTCCTTGTTGCGGCCATCCTCCATAACTTTGAGATCGTCAGCAAGCTTAGCCGATCTCTTCTTCTCCAGTTGTAATTCTTCTTCAAGGAGGGGTATGGATTTGTTCTTATTTTGGAGGTCGGCAACTTCCCGTTCTAGGGCCTTATTCGCAAAATGAACTTTGCTTGTCTCTTCCGTTTTCCTCTGGAGTGTTTCTTTAGTTTTTTCCAATTCCGATTCCACACCCCTGCGAGCTTCAGCTTGTTTGGCTGCCCATTTCTCCTTCACTGCGAGTTCGGTCTCAAGTTTTTCAACCTGATCCATATAATCAGCTTTCTCGCTCAGGGACTCAAGCAGGCCAGACAGTTCATCAAGTTGCCAACGCCCAGCCTTGCAAGCACCTCGGACCCCAGCAGCGTCGAGGGAAGGGCGGAGGCAATACCGTGCCTTTGGGAGAGTAGGAGGCATAGATCCTTGAAACCACAAATAAGGAGAAAGGAGGGAGTCACGCGGAGGATCGAACGCCGGAGGAGGACCGTTCCCAGAATCCGGCTCTGAAGCATTTTGAGAAGAAGGTGCAGAGAACTCAGGAGCGGGTTCCTTTCCCTTGTTCTTCTTTAATTCAGTTTCTTCGGCCGTCCTCTGACGCTTCTTCACAGGGTCATCAGAGGAGGGTTTCTCTTGATCGGCCTTCTTTACAAGATGCCTCTTCTTTTTCTTTTTCTCTGGGACGGCCTCCTCGCCACCCACTCCAGCGGCCTCAGTTGCTTCTTCGGCTTCCTCCTCGTCGAAGAGAGGAACCTCATCTCCTACTGCAGAAGTCAGAGGAATGAGGGGAGTTTTGGTGGCGTTCCTCTTCGCCTGGATTTCATTTTCTTCAGAAGAGGAGTCATCGTCAGCCATCATGGACCTTAGCGACAACATTTCTGGGCAGGCCTTTTCAATTTGTTCTGCAAAACAAAAAGAGTTGAATAAGCATACAAGAAGGAAAATAACTAGAACGGTATAACCATACAACACAAGGAGAATAAGAGCGAATATTACGGAGGTAGGTGTTTTTGATGTCTTCCTCGGCCAGGAGAAGACGGCTGGAAAACCCTTTGAGGGTCTTTGAGCCCGTCTGCAGGGCGCTCAAGACCTCAACAGAATGAGGGGAAAGTTCACTCTCATCTGTATAATAAGCACGGCTCATAAGGAGAAAATGCTCGTGCATCCAGCTAAGGGGAAACTTGGTAAACCCCTCTTTATTTCGCCAGAAGACCGGCTTATTTGGTTGAATCCGGACCCGCGTGTAGTAGTGCTTGAAGGAGCGCCCATCTACCTTTGCGGATTCCGTATAAGACTTGAAATTTACAACCCTTGAGTCACTACGGAGTGTAATGAACCCAAGGCCGCCCTTCTTATTAGCTCGGCGGACCACTTGGCAATAATAAAACAGCTTGGCCACAGTGGCGGAGAAACCAAAATGCTCCCCCAAGACTTCCAGAGCCCGGACAAGACTCCAACCGTTGGGATGTAATTGTGAGGGGGCACAGTCTAAGAAACGCAGCACGGCCATCTGGAAATCCGTCAGTGGAAAGCGCACCCCCAACTTTAAGAAAACGAAGTCGTACATATAGACCGACCTCGCGTCAGGGACGTTGTGGCATATTCTTTCAGAAGGATGCGGAGCCATCACAGCGTATCGTGCTTTGTACTTCTTATCCGAGTATATCTTACAGCGGAAAGAAACTGTGCGCTCCTCCTCACTTGCATGGTGCGAAGGGATCTCTAAGAACTCCTCTTCCACCCAGCAATAAGGTTTTTCCCTGTTGAGTTTCTCCCAATCAAGCCGGTGTGCCACAACGTTGACACACCCTTCAGCAGAGCGGAGAAACGGCGTTTTTCCACGTCCTGGAAGATCCATGGTTGTGCAGGCGCGGTGGAATGCGTAGGTGCTGTGATAAAAAGCAACATCATCAGAGAGATAACCCTCAGCACTTGACCCCTCATCAGAGCGGCTGGTAGCCCTCGAACCAAGGGGAACCTCAGAGCGACGAGATGAAGAAGACGCTCGTGAGGAAGAAGCTTCGGCTCTCTCTGAGCGATGGCGCCCAGCCACAGGAGGATTCGCTGGAATCCTCCCACCACGGTGGCTAAGGGGGGCACGAGAGCCAAACCTCCCTCTATTTGAAGGACCAGCGTGTCCAGCTCTAGATCGCATGATGGAAATAGAATGATTAAAATTGCAAGGAGTTGAAGGGAAGGAAGGTTACCTAAAGAAGGAGGATCTTTGAGAAGTTGAAGACGACAAGGAAATTCCAAGGAAATTTGAGCAGAGTTTCACTAAGTTTGAGAGTAAGGGTGGATTCCTAAATCTGCTAAGAGTTCCTTTTATAGGTAACGAAGAAACACAGTGTTTCATCGAAGGTCACAAGGCTTGCCTCAAAACGCAACCCTTTCAAATTGAAACGACTCCGTCGCTTCACCACAAACGGGCGCGAAAACAGTAACGTTTCAGCAAACGTTTTCGCTTAATGGGCTCCCACTCAGTTTGAATCCAGGCCCAATAAGCTCAATCTACGGTTACACTCTTGGGCAATGATGGCTCTTGCATAAAAAACGCATTTATTGTCTAATCCTGCTGTGCGCATTTAATACCTACCAACCACTTTTCGAATACCAAGAGTTTCGATTTTCAAAAACTCTTGGGATTTCCGCTGCTTATTTTTATGCTGTCTGAATCCGTTGTACACAACGCGAAGAGGGCGGTCACTTGTTTAGTAGAGCGGACGCCACCGAGTTCCTAGAGACTTACAAGAATGTACTACCGGCATCTAGACTTCTCTCGAGAATTGTGTAGCTCATATGAGCAACTTAACAGTCCCTCATACAAGCTAGGGGACAGATGATCCGGTCTAGATACCGGCCCCCATACTTGTGACGTCAGACTGACCTCATATAAGGAAAACCGGTGTCCAGGTTCAACGTTACCACACCGGATATCCGTTGTCTGGTCATCCGCCCTCACTCCATGACAGCATCATTCATTTTCGCTGTAACGGTTCTATGTTCATTGATACGGGATATTTATATAATTGTTAGCTTTTCCCTCATAGCAAGAGAAGAGCCTTTTGATAACTTATCAACGAAGACACTGTTTGTAGCAAAATACGTCACATCAATGGCTTCAGAAAGTAAGTGGGCGTGTCAGCAGATTATGCGGAAAAGGTGATTATCCTCTCCTCTCTCTGGAGGATTGTACTCTGATAATTGACCTACCCTCCTGACACATTCTGAAAGTCGAGCCACTTTGATTGACACAATATACACGCAATCAGAGACAAGGGACCCACCTGCATCCAACGTCTCATTTTTTCTCTTACGTTCAACTATAAGAGGCCATATCAACACACATGCATGGCATCGTTATTCTATCTCACACTTTACTGTTACTACGCTTGAGTATTCATTCAGTTCATGCACTTTTCTAACTTGAGCGTCGGAGAATCTTCGCAGGTGGCACCACCTTTCGCCCCCCTACAACGCGAATCGTTGGTGTTAAGGATCTCCAGGACAACAAGATCGGCCTCTCCCACTGAGAGACCGGATTAATACATCGGATATACACAGTCCCGGTGTGCAAACCCTAAAAACACCTAGATCCTTGTGGCTGGTCCCACACCGGATCCTAGACCCCGGTCGAGACCAGTTCAATGATAATTTTATTTTAATTCAGTATTAATTGGTTAATGATCTTTATAATACTTCTATTAATTAACTTATATAAAATAATTGATTATTATTTATTTTAAATATTTTAATATTTAATTAATATTATTAATAATAATTTCAAAAAAATATATGTATAATTAATTATTATAATATTTTATTGAAATTTATTTAATTGTTTATTAATATTTATATTTAATAATAAAATATTATCGAGTTCCCAGATTTAAATTGGGGTACCCAATGAACGATTCAATACCGACGATTCAGCCTGAGACAAGTGATCCCATCGGGAAACTATTCCTGTTAGAACCCCATTGCGGTAAATTGAGGATAACAGGTTCGGTCTGACAGGCCCAGCCAGAACCTCGAGTACCTCCAACATCTGATCGTGCACATACTTCGGGATATCCGACGGTAGCACGATCAGTCTCTGGTGACTCATTTCGATGAGTTAGGAACTTTTCTTGAAGGGACCAAATCATAATTCGTGCCCTATTGACCTCGTTTCTTAAAGAAATGGTTAATTCAAATTGAACCTTCGAACCCGGCCTAAGTAACTTCAATGTTTTGAGCCTAACTTTCTTATACAATCTTAGAATGGAATGTAATTGTTCATAATAATATATCAAACAGGGGGAGATTTAATAAAAAGAATTTTTATTATCCGAGTTTTGATGATTCTAAAAATGTGTTTCAAAGATATTAAAACAATAAGATTCTCAAATCAACACTCTAGTAATCAAATAAGATAATTGATTAAGTGCAAGGTAATCAAATAAGATAATTGATTAGGTGTAAGGTAATCAATTAAGGTATTCGATTAAGGCTCACAAAACAAATTTTGAAATTATTTGAAACAGAGCTAATCAAATAAGGTATTCGATTAAGGTGAATCTGGGCTAGTTTTTATTAAACCAAAACAGAGCTAATCGACTAAGGTAATCGATTAAGACAAATTTGAATGTGTTTTAGTTGAAACAGAACCTTGCTAATCGAATAAGGTAGATTTAAATATGTTTTAATTGAAACAGAACCTTGCTAATTGATTAAGGTAATTGATTAAGATGAATCTATAACGTTTAAAATTAAATTAGACCGTTGTTAATCGATTAGGCTAATCGATTAAGCTGTGTTATTTTGACTGATTCTCAGCTTTTGTTAAAATTGAGGGATATTTTCAAGGAATCTAATTTGAAAATCATCAGATTACAACGGCTAGTTATATCTTGAAACACTATAAATAGAGGCCTAACTCTTCATTGGAAATCACTTATATGCATTAAGTTTTCTCATTTTTTCTCACACGCTTTCAAGAAGCTAAGTTTGGTTCATTTTCTTCTGCGCTTTTAAATTTATGATTTTGCTCTAGAAGGAAGCTACATTCTTATGAGTTAAATTATTCTCTTTGTGCTTTTATTTTAAATTTGCTCCATCAAAGAGAGTTTCTGTTTTTGATTAATTTTTCTACGCTTGAATTTTTTAAAACTGCTCTATCAAAATAGAGCTACATTCTTTGAGAGAAGAAATAGACGTAACGTACTACATCAAACATTGTTGGCTAAATATATCTTTTGGTCCTCTATCTTTTTAAAAAATGTTAATCTGGTCCTTTAATTATTTTTTTGTTCAGTTTGGTCCCCTATGTGGTTTAAAAAGTGTCAAGTGCATCCTTCTGTTAATTTCCTCTCACGTCTGTTAGGCACTGTTCACATCTTCTTCAATATAACTTATTCTCTTTTCCTGCATATATACAAGGTATCCCAGTAAGCATTCATTTCCTGCATAAGCACTCTCACGCAGCCAAGTCAACAATGAACTTGTCCCCTCCTCTCTCTAGATGCCTAACCTCATAAATTTTATCTCCAGATCACCTGCAATATAACAATCAGCCACCATATCAGCAACTCTATGATCAAACGCACTTGGCTAGAATTTAAAAAATAAACTTGATTGGAATTAAAAAATAAACTTACTTCATCAGCCATATGTTTGTGAACTATTTTGCTTTATCAACCTTCTTCATTATCCTTGGACAAAATCTGCCCCTCCCCATTATTTTCTTCCTGTTGGTAGCTTATCTCTCAATTAAATAAGAAAAATCTAGACTTGCTCTAGTATCTGGGTGGCAACTGAATCAACTCCTTGTAAGCAACCTCAATGACAGCCCTCATTTCAAGCATATGTTTCTCCCAAGCCATGGTGTATGTGCACTTGGCTGCTTTCCACATCATCTCCTTCAGCTACTTGCCTGGATGCCTTTTCATAAAATTGTTATACAAGTGTTTTACACAAAATCCCTACTCAACACCAGGTATAAGTTCCTCTAGAGCATGTTTTAGACCCTGCATATTGCAAATAAAACAGAGTACAACAACTGTTTGTGTCAGGTGACCAAACTGAAACAAATAAAACTCGATAGGGACCAATATGAAATCATTAACTGCACATAAGGGATCAAAATAAAATCATTTACTAAACATAAAGGACCAAAATGAAACAAATACCTTCTGCTGGTCTGATATGAAGGTGAACTCCTTGCAATCTTCTACTCTACCTAGATCCCCTACCAATAGGTCCAAGAACCACCTCCATGAGTCTGTGTTTTCACATTCAACAACACCAATGGATTTACCTTCTCCTTTTTTATAAGTCCTTGGATTTACTGTCCTAAGAATTTTCTTCCTTTTTTTACCTTTCTTTACAACCTCAGCCACATCACCCTTATCACCTACAAAGTTAGCACCATCACCCTCACCCACAAAGTCAGCACCAACACCCTTAAATAAATCATCCTAATCAACACCCTCATCATCTGAATCCTCAAACTGAATATCCAAGGCACTGTCATCCTTTTCTTCTTCTTTTTCATTGTTGTCTTCCTCTTACACAACCTTCCCCTTCATATCCTTCTCAGCCACACCTGTGTCTTCTCCCTGTACAAAGTCAACACCATGCACAACCTCTTCCCCCTGAACACCAACAGTCAATAGCTTCATCACCTTTTACCTGAACACTAACATCTTCATCACAACATTAAAACCACCACCTTCATCACATTCCACCTTCATCACATTACGCCTTTGCTATAGTCACACAAATAAGTAAGATGAAGAACTTTTTCATTTTCCTTCTCGTTCTGAAACGACATCGTTTTTACGGTTATAACCAATAATGAATCGCATTTTGACACCTGTATCATGATGCCCACGTCTCACACTATGTCAGATAAAGTGCCTAATGGACGTGAGGAGAAATTGACAGAAGGACACACTTGGCACTTTTTAAACAACATAGGGGACCAAACTGAACAAAAAAATAATTAAAGGACCAAATTAATATTTTTTAAAAGATAGAGGACCAAAGGATATATTTAGCCAACATTGTTTGATTCAATGTAGTAGAGCACACCTATGGAAAAACAATAAATATACTAGGCTAGTCACGTCATAATTACACTTAACAAAGTAAAAAAAAAGCAAATTAGGCTAGTCACATCATACATTAGGGTTTACGGTCATCCAAAGAAAAAGAACTACAATTTATAAAGAAAAAAAAGAAAATTAAATGAGTAAGTCATGAGTTAGTTCAACAAGTTATTTCTATAATTAGTCTTTTATAATTTTTTTACCCAAATAGATCTCTAATGTTTAAAAAGTTAGTTCAACAAGTCAAATCTATAAATTTTTTTAGCCTAATTAACATAACTTACCTAGGTGGTATAAGCAAAAACATAATTTAATTTGTGACAATTAAAATTTTAGTTTTTTTTTGCCTATGGTATTTAAAGAAAACATAGAGTTCACAATGGCAAGGTGTAAGTCATCGGTTCAAATTCAATATGAGGCTTTTGACTCTTTTTTTTCCAGAAACACCAATAATAGTATCTATTCTTTTTAGGAAGAATAAAAATATTGTTGATTTTTGTAAAAAGTTTGTATTTGTAATAAAAAAGTACCAAAATTTAATAGAAAATGTAATTAATTATGAAGTCTAATTCTGAGAAATTTTCATTCTAATGAATTTCGAATCGAATATCGAATATAGTAAACTAATTTCATGCATTATGGCAATGGCAATGACAAGCATCATGGCAAACTAATTCCATGCATAATGGCAATGGCAAACACATACAATGGCAATGGCAAACACAATGCAATAACACAACAACCAACATATAATGGCAACCACAACTGTAAAATGACCCACATACAATGACAATAACAATGGCAAACACAACGAGTATACAATGACAAACACAACACAATAACAGTAAAAAATGGCAACATTCAGCAATGGAGGAACACAACGCAGTAACAGTTAGCAAAGATGCACTTGAGTAATAGAGGAACACAACTAACCTTTCTAAAATAGCAATGAAGGAAGCTCTCGAGCAATGGAGGAAGAAGAAGATACCGTGCAATGAGAGAGGAAAATGGAAGACATAAGTGGAAGAAGAAGCACCCGAGCAATGGAGGAAGCAAGTAACGTAAGGGTTTGAGAGGAAACAAGCAAGTAACGTAAGGGAAAAACGTAGAAAACCGTTCATGGCACAATCGAGTATTTAGATACAAAGTTCCTCTGTAAACTGAGTTCATTGGTCTCCTAAACAAATTGAAAATATAAAGGTCACCCTAAGAACTCGGTTCACGCGCAACCAAGTTTTTAGTTCTGTTAAAAAAATTTAAAATAAAAAACAAAACCCTAAGAACTCAGTTTAGCGAGAACCGAGTTTTTCAAAATTTAAAATAAAAAACCCAAGACTTAAGAACTAAATTTCACGAGAATCGGGTTCCTAGGTGCGGTTAATTTTTTTTAAAAAATATAACTACCTAAAGACTCTGTTGCGCACGAATCGTGTTCCTAGGTTTCTCTAAATATATTTAAAATAAAGTGTGAATCCTAAGAACTCGGTTCCACGTGGAATGAGTTTCTATATTGTTCTCCTAATTTTGAAATTGTCAATGCTTCTTTGCAAACTTGTTTTCTACTAAAATCGAGTTTATACCCCTGTGTTCGTAGCTCTTTTATGCACTAGTGTGATATCAAAGTGGAAAAAATAAGGTCTAATTTTATGGTGTGAAAATTAAAATGATAACCAATGAATAATAAATTATTTAACAGAGGTTAGTGAGAAAAAAATAAGGGTCATAATTATATAACCCTAAACCCTAAATGATAAAAAGAATGAATTGGTGAATAATAATATGTGTATTGGCGTTTATTATAAGTTTTAAGATATGTCATGACAAGTCATCTACATCTAACTTATTTAAACATTTTATTATGGAAAAAAAGATGATGTAATATAAATAGATAATTGATATTAATGGAAAGAAAAAGGATTTGAATAAACTAAATTCTATTTTTTTTCAAACATATTTAGTTATTATAAACTAATTACTTATTAAATATAAATAATTTTTATGATATCTAGCTAGAATTATTTTTGTGAAGGGAGATTTATGTTGGGTTGGCCTTGGAGTTGATTTAATAAGTTAAACTGATCAGTTGTTTTCTTTTACAAGACAAATATAAACTTCAAATATTTTGTCCAAATCATTTTAGGTAATTTCTAATTGTTGGTAGTATAAAAAATCTATATTCCAAATGTCCATCGAAATTAAAATAATTAACAGGTAATTCCACTCTGAAAAAGAATGAGTTTTACTTTTAACATATATTGAGAATATAATTCTAGCCAGTTATATAACCATCCATATTTAATTTTCAAACTCAACCCTTGCCATGTCATGTGTGATGTTCTTACGGGAGTCGTGCAACACTCTCGAGAGTACAACAACACAACTTTTAATTTGAAAAAGAAAAAGAAAAAGTGTTAACAATGAAGCAAAATTTCTATAAGTGAATCTTAACTATTACGATATAGTTACATAGCTAACCTTTCAAATTGGCCAAGGAAAGAAATAAGTTCATGAAAATGGAAAGCACTCTAATGCACGTAGATATTTTTGCTTTACAAGTAATCGCCATCACATGTGACCATACGAACTTTCCTAATACGTAACTGTAATATATATATATATATATATATATATATATATATATAGAGAGAGAGAGAGAGAGAGAGAGAGAGAGAGGATGTATCATGAGAGTGAGAAGAGTGAATTTATGTAACCTTTTAAGTGACTATGTGATTTTGAAAAACTTTTAATCTTAATCATATGTTTATATAACCCAGATTTGCTCCTTTCACTCTCATCTTTCTCATAAGATACATTATATATATAAAGATGTGTAACTCTCTTTTGTAAGAGCAAAAAGAACGAATTTGAACCATACAATCATATAATAGATGGTTGAGATTAAACACATATATTCTATACAAGTATACAACCATAGATAATTATGCTTGAAGTTTAATTATAGTTGAAATTTTTTTACTCTTATTTTATTTTATTTTAAAAGAATGTGTTTAGTATAAAATGAATTCAACTTGATATTCTTCCTACTATCATGTAATATCATAGCTAATGTTATTAGCAGCCACAACTTTAATATATATTGCTTTTTTTTAAAACTTTAGGTATATGATCATCGTAGTTAATTTTATTCAAGTTAGAGATCTTTATATTATAATGAGGGTTATGGACAGAAATAGGGTATATCATCATGGTTCATTTGTCTAAAACTTATTCAAGAAAGATTTATTGGGTAAATCTATCTAATTGTCATAGCCAATGTTATCAGCAGCCACAACTTTAATATATATTGCTTTTTTTAAAACTTTAGGTATATGATCATCATAGTCAATTTTATTCAAGTTAGAGATCTTTATATTATAATGGGGGTTATGGACGGAAATAGGGTAGATCATCATGTTTCATTCGTCTAAAACTTATTCAAGTAAGATTTATTAGGTTAAAATAATAAACTTAAACTTTTCATAAATCTATCTAATTAAATAAATCAAGTCACAAGCTTTTAAGAAAAACTAAGAAAGTTTAAGCTCAACTTGCCTAATTGGTATGTTATGTTAATTATATATATATATATTTAATATTTCTATAATATAATAATATATAAAAATATTTTCAAATATAAGACAAAGTTTGAAAAAAAATTGGTCATTTTTATAAAACAGAGTTATATTTTCCTTGCAATATTTATTGACTTCCTTATTTACCTTTATTAATTAATCTAAGTACTCTAAGGGACATTAAATATACTCTTAATTATCAATGATATTTTATTAAGTTTGGATAAAATTATAATTTTATATTATTTTTTAGAAACAATTAATGCATTTAACTAAACTATTTTTATTTGTGTCGGTGATTCAATTAACTCTATCTTATATTTGAGATCAGAGGGAGTAATTTTTTAAACAAATATATTTATAAAAAGTTTAATTTATAATATAACTTAAAATAAAATAAGAAAGTCTTAAAATTATGTTGTTTGGTTGAATAATTATTATATACATGGAATATAACAAAAAAAAATTGTATGTAGTTAAACCCGTCATAGTAAAAAATATTTGAACTAATTTTAACCATAAAAAAGTCCATCATATATGACCCAAAACGTTTCATAGTTTAAACAGTTCATATATAAAATCATATCCACTTAGGAATAATGATGCATTACTTTTTTTGCTGCATATATAAATAAAATTTAAAGTGACACTCGTTCTCTATTTTTGATAAAAATGATTAGAGGTTACCTATAATTTTATCTTTGTTCATATAATTTTATATCTCTTTTTATTGAACCATCGAGTTAACCAGGTTTTAATTAAAAATTTTAAACTATTTTTAACTATTAAAAATAAAGGCTATTGGATACGGGCTTGTGTCATCATTCGATGCAAGAATTCAAAACAACTAGTTTTTCCATTCTTATAAAGAGTCTTTCATTTGTATCCATAAGTAATATACTCGATGTGGGACTTTATTTCCAACAACCAATGTTTTCCGTTTTTATAAAAAGTCTTTCATTTTTGCCTATGAGTAATCTACTCGACGTGGGACTTTCAACAACCAATGTTTTCTGCTTTTATAAGGAGTCTTTCATTTACGCCCATGAGTAGTCTACACGATGTGAGACTTTGTTTTCAATAACCAATGTTATATTTTGAATAAAAAGTACCTATATATAAAACTTATTATCAATCCACAAGAGTATATTTTTCAATGTGAGATTTCAACATCATTTAAACAATATATCAGTACGTTGACATTATGGTAATTATTGAGAGGACATAAGTTCAAATCCTATGTTTCATATTTTGTCAATCATACTTTCCTTGAAATGGGGACTCACATTAAATATACTCTTATTACGTTTATAAAGATTAAATTGTAATATCACATTAATTTTTAGAAAAAATAATGCATTTAACTATTTTTATTAGTAATGGTAATTCAGTTAACTTTGTCTTATAATATAACTTAAATAAAATAAGAAAGTTGTAAAAATGAATTATCGAATAATTTGTGATTATTAAAGTCATTGCTTAGAATTTTGTACATATTTTTTGTTCATTTTACAAATGTTGACCTTATTGAGTTGATCTGGTCCTGAGACTGACCCCTGAACTTAAAAGTAATTTGACTAAAATCTATCTTCTGGAACCGGTATGACGTGATGACCGGTGTGAGCTATTCTCTCAACGTCGACGTCTCACGTAGTGAAATGATTTAATGCCAAAATCTGTTGTCACCCGCAAGGTCCCTAAACTGACCCCATTACGAGTTGTTCACTCAATACCGGAAATTTAGAGTTGACCTGGCCCTAGTGTGCCTAACAAGTAGCCTGCAAAGTGACTGTTGGATAGGTAGAGCCTCTGCGAAACGTCTCCATCATGAGTCAGCTTTACTATAGAAGAGCAGAGTAAGTGCTGACACCATGTACGAAAGACTTGGAAAGCAAGAAGACTCTTCCACTCCCTCCAGGTATAGAGATCCATGCATCAATGTAACATGTAAGAACATTCTCTCTAAACTTACGCTTGAGCTCTGAAATTCCTTCAAACTTTCACTGATTTGAGTGTCGGAGTGTCCTTGCAGGTGACACCCCCTTTCGCCCTACAATGCATAAGGTTGATGATTTGGTACGAGGAATTACGCCAAGACCTTTATTCCCCATTGGAATCGAGGATACAATACCGGATCCCCACTGGACCAGTGTAATATTAGAAGTGAACGAGAAATTTAAGGACTGCCGCAAGGCTAGACATTGGACTCTGGCCTTGACCAGTTCATAAGTTAATAAACCATTAGCCTATTCGAGTTAAATGACTTGTTGAATTATGTATAAAACTTTCTAGTAAACAAACCTTAGAAAGGTTATTAAGCTAGATCTATGATTGAATCATGCTAGCTCAGGCTAAAAAAAGGCTTATCACATGGAACTAGTATAGAAAATGTTTATGAACTCGGTTATAATAGAGCTATGAACTCGATTGTCAAAACGAGTTCGTTGCTGTCGTGTTTGTAAGTCTGGATGTATAAACTCGGTTCAGAACCGAGTTTGTAGGAAACCTATAAACTTGGTATTTTGTCAAACATTTGGTGTAAAATTTTCATAAACCCTCTTCCCTATGAACTAATCCATAACCTAACCCCACACTCAATACAATGGCAACAACAACATAGATTCACACTAAATACAATGACAACAAAAACAGAGATTCACACTAAATACAATGTTAAAGAAAATAGAGATTCACACTGAATACAATGGCAATGGAAACAGAGATTCACAAAAGAAGATAAACGTGTTTGAAGACTAACTGTACTTCCAAGCAAGAAGATAAGTACGTGTTCGAAATGGTAGGATTCACGTCAATATGGATGCAACAAGTTTTTAACCCTAAACAAAGGACACAACAAGTTTTGAACCCCAAACAAGAAGTTAAGTACGTGTTCGAAGGAAGAAACATGTTTATGGAAAGTTTGAAGTGTTTGTGAGAACAATTCACGCAAAATTTAAAATTGTAGTGTGCGGGAAAACTTATAACTTGGTTCCTTCCTTAATCGAGTTTATAGGTAAAAAGTGTTTATGGAAAGTTTGAAGTGTTTGCGAGAATAATTCACGTAAAACTTAAAATTGTAATACGTAGGAAAGCTTATAAACTGGGTTCCTTCCTAAACTAAGTTTATATGTAAAAAAAACACCCTACGAACTCGGTTCTTTGGGAACCAAGTTTATAAGTGTTAAAAAATTGGACCTATAAACTCAGTTCTGTGGGTAACCGAGTTCTTAGGTATGTTTAAAAAAATAAAAAATAAAAAAAGTAAAATATCACTGTACGAACTCGATTCTTTGGGAACCGAGTTCCTACGTGTTAAAAAATTAGACATATAAACTCAGTTTTGTAGGGAACCGAGTTCTTAGATATGTTTTAAAATATAAAAATAAAAATAGGACCTATTAACTCGGTTCTAGGGGAATCAAGTTTGTATAATGGTGTGATAATTTTAAAAATGTCACTACCTAATTCAAACTCATTTCTCAAACAACCGAGTTTATATCCTGTGTTCATAGACCTTTTTTGTACTAGTGTGGTAATTAGATTAGACCTAAGCTTTCACATTTTTGATGGGCTAAACTCAGGCTTAACAAAACCCGACAAGACCTAGCCTTTGTCGACTCCTAAGTGGGTTATGGTGTGTTTAGTTGGGACATTATTTCTCCAATTTTCATTTTCCAGTCTTCAAGAAGTTTTTTAAAAATTTTATTTTCTGGAAAAGTATGGAAATTTGTGAAAATATGTTTAGATAATGTACCAATTTTTTAGTTTGAAAAACTAGAAAACGTGTGGAAATACAACAAATTTTTTATTTTATTTATTTATTTTTCATATTTTGAAAAATTTCAAAATATTGTGTTTTATATTATTTTTATTTTGAAAAAAATTTGGAATACTCACTCTTTTTTTACAATGAAAAATTTTAAAAAACTATTTTGAATGGTTTTCCAAATAGTGGTTATTTTTTAGAAAAACTTGACATACCATATTTTTTATTTTCTAATTATTTTCTTTAAAAAACCAAGCATATGAATATGTTTTCTATTCTCCTGTATATTCTTGAAATATATTTTTTTATTTTTCCAGAAAACCATGTTAACTAAACATGTTTAGTTCGTAAGTTTTCTAAAAAAAATGGAAAACTATTCTTGAAAAAGTTGGAAAAATAGAAAAAGATGTTTGTTTACCAAATATTTAAAAAAAAACTAAAACCCAGATTTTCTATTTTTTTTAAGAAATAACAAAGAAATCTTTAAAGAAGTTTTAAAAAAACTGAAAATTAGAAAAATTTTCTAAGAATTTTCTATTTTCTATCCATAAGTCTGGAACCAACTTTAATTACCGGAGTATATACTTGATTTATGTGACTGCCATTATGTTTATATATATATATATATATATATATATATATATATATATATATATATATATATATAATATTATAGGACTGATAAATGAAAATTATCACGTTTTGAAACTCTCCGTTAATCTCTCCTCAGATATAACGCCTATGATCTCTTTTCATTCCACGATCACATTCATTACTGTTCTCTTTAAATGTGACCTCTATATATGTCCTCTTTTGTGCCACAAAAGAAAATTGAAACAAACCTTAACAGACAACAGTTATAGTCAAACTATGAAGCCGTGTCCAAAACTCAGTAACCCCTACGTAATTTCCTTTTTTTTTCTTTCTTTTTGGTGTATTAAGCTCTTCTAACATACATTCAGTTTTTCGTTCTGAATTTTTTTAGTAGATTTTTTATATACATGATGCACATTTATACTTCTCTTTCTACATTTTTTTTTATCATTTTGGCTTCCGGGTTTTGAGCAGTTTGTTCTGATTACCTTTCATTCTTTCAAGGTTTTAAAGGTTTTAAATTGCTGTTACATATGGTTCGGTTGTTAATTACGTAAATGTGATGGTAAGTGTGATTGATGCGGTTGCAATTGCAGTTGCAGCAACCTCCGAAAGTGTAACATTGAGGCCTCAATTAAGGTTGTGGAAAACAATTTGAAATCTTATATTCAGGACAAGAAAACTTATCCTTTGTTGTGTTTTGTTTTTAACCAATTGGAAAATATTTATTTTTTATTTTTTATTATGGTGTTTGAGTTGAACTCTGGTTTTGTACAGATTTTTGGGGTTGTCTTCACAGTTTTGTTGTTGGGATCACTAGAAGTGAGGGTTGGAGAATGCACTGTAGCTGGTAGATTAGACAACCTTGATTACCCTGCTATAAATTGCAGGAAACACCATGCAGTTCTGACTGATTTTGGTGGTGTTGGTGATGGGAAAACATCTAACACCAAGGCTTTTCAATATGCAATTAGCAATCTCAGCCATTATGCATCTGATGGAGGTGCTTTACTCAGTGTGCCACCTGGGAAATGGCTAACAGGAAGCTTCAATCTTACAAGCCATTTCACTCTTTTCCTCCAAAATGAAGCTACCATTCTTGCTGCTCAGGTATTTTTTTTTATTGACTCCTCCTCATGTCAACATGAGTTATTGCTTTCTCATCTTTAAGGCTCAGGTTGAATACATTATTTGATTTATAATAATAAAAACGATTCGTTTCTGTAGTTGCCAAAGATGATACATATAACATTATTGTAACATTTCATTCTGTTATATTCTATTCTATTGTTTTCCATTCAATTTTACAAGCCATTTCACTTTTCTTCTCTAAAATAAAAAGGATAAGTGTGTGCCACTTTTAGTGGTATTTTCTGGCGTTTGAGGAGAGAGATATGAAAACGAAAAAAAATGATTGAGAAAAAGTGAAAGATGTGATAGATAAT
Organism: Clitoria ternatea; assembly: GCA_037962975.1. NCBI lineage: Eukaryota > Viridiplantae > Streptophyta > Magnoliopsida > Fabales > Fabaceae > Clitoria > Clitoria ternatea. Next base: position 11,256,910 of record CM075675.1, read on the forward strand.
AAACAGAAGAAGAATAGAGAGAGTAAAAAGTGGTATCAAATTGTGCCCATGTGATTGGTGTATGAATATAATTGTTGTCTCCAAAACGAGGCTACCATTCTTGCATCTCAGATAATTTTTAATGAGTCCACCCCTTAAATTATTAGAGTATTTAATAGCCCCGTGTTATAGCATGTGGTCAATCATGTTATGTTCATATGAAGTATGACAGAAGTTAGAAATTTGGATTTTTTGTATAACTGTGAAATATTTAATAGGATATCTTCTAGGTACGGCACATGTGCACCATATTTTACAGTGTAAAATACATAAATCAAAGATACGTAGCAGTTGTTATTTGTTGGTCATTAGAATATGGTTGCCTAATTTCATGTCACTAGCCTTGCACATTTTCACCTAACAATTATTTCTTGGCATGTTAGTTCAGCTGCATTTGACATCATAACTGATAGCATATTCATTGAATAAACCTGCAAGTTAGTCGCCTGAGTCAGATATTTTAATCCATTCAGCGCTTAACTTTACAAAAAGTCATTTACTTTAGTTGATTTCTACTTTACTTTCTTACTTAAAACCTAATTGATGTCACTGTGTAAAGTTAGAGATTAAATTGAGGTTTCTAACAACCTTGTGTACTAATATGATAGTTTACTCCTTGCCTATTTATGGAGTTTTATAGACATTTTCATTGACCATTGGCTAACATTGACAGGATGAATCAGAGTGGCCTCAACTTCCTGCTCTACCATCATATGGAAGAGGAAGGGATGCTCCTGACGGAAGGTTTAGTAGTCTCATTTTTGGAACTAACCTCACTGATGTTGTTATTACTGGTAACTACTACTACTACTAGATCCAATCCAACTTATACATATATTAGAAGTTATTAAGAATGTCACATTGGAAATCAATTTTGATGTCACCTTATGTGAACTTGTTCAATAGGTTTCAATGGGACAATTGATGGGCAAGGATGTCATTGGTGGGACAAGTTCCACAATGGTGAATTGAAACTCACCAGGCCATATATGATTGAGATTATGTTTTCTGATCACATCCAGATATCAAATCTCACTTTGATCAACTCTCCATCTTGGTTTGTCCATCCAATTTACAGCAGGTTTGACAAGGATTTTCATTAGCATTCATGGTTAATCTTAATTCACTTTATTTTGTGTGATTTTTATCACTCCGTATCTCTGCAGTGACATTATAATTCAAGGGTTGACTATTCTTGCCCCAGTTGACTCTCCCAACGCTGATGGAATAAATCCTGGTAATTATTATTATTAGTTGCACTGGCTTTCAGAGGAAAATAGAACATGAAAAGAGAATAATATAATTAGTTTTAGAAAGTGTAAACCCTTAAATCGTTTCTTGAGATTGTATGTGTCAAACAATTTAGTTCCTAAAAGCTCTTCGTTAAATGACAGTTATTTTAGTCCTTTTAAAGAGTGATAATGGACAAAATGGATGACTCTGTGTACAAAGTCAAGAACTAAGAAGGAATTTTAAAAATCTTAGGAACTAAATTAGCATACAATCTCTAGGATCAATTTGAGGGTGTACTTGTTTTAGACTTGCTTACAAAAAAATAATGCGTTGCTTTCCCTCATATTTTGAAGTTTTCATATTAATTATATATTTTTTGAAGACAAATTCATATTAAGTATGTTTTGTGCTTGGAATTTGAAGTAATGTACATAATGGTTTTCATATTATTACTATTATTGTTGTTGTAAGTTTTAAATTACTACTCCATAGTAACTATATTGGTCCAAATTTTAACCACTGTCAAATTATATTATCCTTTTGACAGATTCTTGTACCAACACTAGGATTGAAGATTGCTACATTGTCTCTGGGGATGATTGTGTTGCAATAAAAAGTGGTTGGGATGGGTATGGAATCAAATTTGGAATGCCAAGCCAACACATAATAATTAGAAGACTCACATGTGTATCCCCTGATAGTGCTATGATTGCTTTAGGAAGTGAAATGTCAGGTGGAATTCAAGACATTAGAGCTGAAGACCTCACAGCCATCAATACTCAATCAGCAGTTAGGATCAAAACTGCAGTTGGTAGAGGAGCATATGTGAAAGACATATTTGTCAAAGGAATGAACTTGAACACCATGAAATATGTCTTTTGGATGACAGGTTCCTATGGATCTCACCCTGACCCTGACTTTGATCCCAAAGCACTTCCTAACATTACTGGAATAAATTATAGAGATGTCATTGCAGATAATTGCACATATTCAGCAAGACTTGAAGGAATTTCTAATGACCCCTTTACAGGAATTTGTATGTCAAATGTGACAATTCATACGAGGAATAAGAAATTGCAATGGAATTGCACTTATGTTGAAGGCGTCACAAGCAATGTTTATCCTAAGCCTTGTGCATTGTTGCCAGAGAAGGAGGAAAAATTTGACTGTCCTTATCCAGATTATAATCTGCCTATTGAAAGTGTTCAGCTGAAGACATGTTCCTTTATAAATGTGATTTGATATGTATAAACTTTCATAATATAGGATATTAGTGTCATCGATGTAGAAGTTTTTAGAAAATGAAATCAGAGTTATAGAATATTCATGTTACCAAAATGTTGGGATTGGGATACTCTCTAATCAGAGGTGTTATACTATGTTTATGTTAGGTAGATTATTGAATTGTGCTGGTTTAGCAAGGTTGATGTTAATGCAATGCAGAAGTCTGTCAGTTACACTGCATCTATCTGAACTAATTCTATGTTTAATTAGACAGTGTTATTCTAATTCTCATCCATGCCACATCAGCAGCTTATAGAGCACATGGCAACTTGGATGCTTAACAAATTTAGACCTTTACTATACTTTTAACCACAAAAATGAATTGAAACAGATTCTTTACTGCCGATTTAGAGTCAAAGAGACTAATTTAAATTCCAGTTATAACTCTCATATGGTAAAATTATTAGCATTCCAACCTGCATTGAGAGTGCACGGCAAGCATTACAGAATAGAGAAGAACTAGAGAAAGCAGAGAATGCAATGAAAAGTGAAAAACTTATTCTCTTTGATTATTGACCTGTAGCATTCTTTATATCCACACTTTATTACAATCTGTTAATATTAAGAAATAATCGGTTTAACATCTACTCAACAAATAGTCATCTCCTACTCAGGTCCAAGTCAGCAATAACTGCAAATGGTTAAAGCTGTTAAGGTCATGTGGGATGATGATGAGCATCTGCCATGGTTAAGAAAACTTATAATCTTCTACTCATTATTTTGTTTTGATTGCTTGGAAATGCCCCAGTTATCATATTGATTGGCACTTAATACTCATAAGTGACTATGTTAATACTCATAACTGACTAATTGAGTTGGTCAGAATAAAAAAAACATAGATATAAGTTAATACTCAACAGTCAAAACACAAGCTGGTAGATGATCAAGTGAGAAAACTGAATTCTTTGTAGTTCTTATAATGTCTTGATTATGGTCTTGTCCTTCCTACTTCCAAATAATCTTATATATGTTTTTTTTATTAAAGGTAATGTTTTTTTATAATATAAATATGCATATGGATAAGTTCTATTTTCCAATTTGTTTATTGGTTTATTATGCATGTCTAATTTTCCTTTTGATCCGGATAATTCCCACTGACATATATAGTCAATAGAATCGATGTCAACAAAGTAAAACACACAATCTATACCAACATTGTGTGAAGGATCTAGAACCTTTTAGATGACACTTGATATATCATCAATATGGGCCAAAAGTAATCATTATGTTCTGTACATTGTGTCATCTGTAAATAGTGGGTCATTAGTGAGTAAGGTATGTTTTCCTGGATTCTCACGCTGTACACCAAGCTTTGTTTTACTTTTATTGATTTGAGTATTTGAGAAATTTTAGGGGTCAAACCTCAATTTGGTCCCTTAGAACTCTCTTGTGGGTTATACAGTGGGTTGGGAAGACGCATCAACATTATATACCAGACCTTTACGGATCATTAGAGAACAAACACCTTTATCTAAACATTATCCCTAATGATCTGCCAATAAAAAGCTTCTCAAAATAATTTCTTTGAATAAAAAAGGCAAGTCGGATAGGTAGGTGCTATTGTCCTGTACTATTGCATTTTTACCCCTCAAATTGATGAGAAAGGAAGTCTTTACTGTGTTTTTTCAGCACAACCAAGAATCGAAAACTAAAGGCTCATTGTGACTTTGGAACAAGGTATTTAACTTTATAAATGTCCTAGAGGGATGTCACATCGAAAAATCCCATCCATTTAGCATTGTGTTATTGACTTTTTATATATCCACTCAATTTTTATATTGTCACATCAAATTTTTATTTGAGCTGTCAGTTTATTAGTCATTTCACCATTTCTAATCTTTAAATTTTATTTGTACATTCAAGCGATTAACATGAATGAAAACTAATACTGGAATTACTTTAAATGAATTTTTGCACCACTTTAATGTGCTATGCAGGAAGGAGGAAATAAAAACATGAGCACAAAATTTTTAAAACATCCATCCAACACACGGGTCCATATCTAGTTTTATAAAATTTAGGGATTAAAGTGAAACTTCTATAAAGACAAGGGTCGAAATGCTAACACTTGCAAAGTTAGGAATCAAAGTGGTGATTTACTCACTTCTCTTTTCAGACCTCAGTACAATAACATTTGGCTCAATAAAGCATGCCTATGGATAAAGCCCAAGTATCTCCTTAACTATAAGAAAATACTGAAAAGTTCTGTCAAATTGATGAGCCAATAGCCTCTAGGAACAATATAGCTACTTTCCTGCCATTTTCTGGTGGTGATTGCTGCTGTTTATGCTTATATTCTTCTCAGTATCACCTAATTTTGTGAGTGAATGTGCTCACAAGGCTCCATGGCAATTTGGTGTTCCTTCCTAAAATTATATATATTTTTAAAAACTGAAGAACTAGTTGTTTTTACCTTAGAAAGAAGTAGGTTGGTCTCAAGCATGCAAACCACATCTCCCATTTTTATTGTAGGATTCACATCAGGATCTACACATCTTAGAGCAACCAATATAACATGTTTAAGTTCCTTGGAAGAAGGCATTTCAGGCAATTTTGGATCCACCACATATGCAATCTTTCCATTGGAAATCATTGATTTAAACCATTCTACTATATGATCCTGAAATTTGGAGTCATGTTAAATTCATCATCTAAAATATTAGTAAGCAAGAATGAGAAGAGTAAATAACTAAATACCCACTTTCATTCATGAGATAGTAAGGATCAATCAATTTTAAAAATATCAACTTCATCCCCAATTTTCACGATTGTCAATCAATTTTATCTCTAACTTTGTGGATTGTCAATCAACATTTAAAATGGATTATCAAAGATGAGGACTAAATTAATATTTTTAAAAAGATAAGGACGAAGTTGATATATGATAATCAATGTTGGGAAAACAAACAATTTTGATTAATTCAATATTGGTAGTGTGTACCTGGGGTTGACTGTGATACAAAGGATTCCTCCCTGATACAATATCCATGATAAGTAATCCAAAATCATAAATGTCATTACCCTCAGTTAAGGTACTAGTGGAATGACAATCTTGAGCTGCATAACTGGAACATGTGAAAATAAAAATTAATTTGAAAATTGAAAAATAGTTGGGTCAAAAAATGTGTGTTAAGAAGAATCTGCTTGCAGTGTCAAAATATTTAATGAAGGTAAATAATATTAAAGTTTTGTCCAGGCTAAAAAAAAACTGACCCAAGTCTTTAAATTATATTGTGACTCCATTCAGAATGAGAATAGGGGTGGTAAAAAAACCCGCACCCAAAAGTAATATATGAGTTATCCGTAATAGGTATTGATAAGCCTTGAAAAGACTTAATTATTTGGTTTATTTTTTATAACATTTTCTTAACTAATGGCTCATATTTGTTAATTTAGGAGCATAATTGTTAAATATTCAGTAACGTGTGGAATTCAGTCATTTTATAAATTATTTCTATTTTTAACTATTAATTATGTAATTTTAGCTTTAAATTATTAATTATATAAAATGTGATAATTTAACCCCAACATACTTATGCCCGAGCCAACGTTGGTATGTTGGATGCTTGTAATTTGTATGTTTTGATTAGGTGCCAAGCAGCATGAGCATGCCAAGACTCACGTATACATACGCTGTAAGCTAGGCATAAGGAGACCAAGCCACGCGCGTCTAGACGCTGGCCAACGTACCTATACGCTGGCCCAAGTTTCACTTAGTATGCAACACGCAAAGGGCAAGGATACAACACGCGTAGACACGTTGTGTAGCGTATGCCTACGCTGGACCCAATCACAGGCACTAGTGGCAAGGTAGAGAGCACGTGTGGATATGCCCATGTCATGCTAACATCTGCGCCACACACCAGCACTACTCTAGAACCTGGGCATGCATACGCCCAAGCTTCCATGTCCTTACGCCAAGTCTTATGCCAGGATCATGCGCCATTCCGGATTATACGTGTGGGTACGTTAGCTTCCCACGTCCATACGCCACCGTAGTTACCAACCATCAGGACCATCTAGTGTCTTAGCATCCACACGCTAGCTTCCCACGTACATACACCAACTCTCTAGACCAAGGGTCACTTGCCTAGTGTACACTCTCACCCAAGTAGCGTGGGTATACCTATGTGCACGCTCATGTGCTATGCATATTTTTAGATCATGTCATCTTTGTATTTTTAGTTAACTTAAGTAGCTTTATTTATTTGTATAGTCATTAATGGCAATGTTGTAATAATTAGTTTAGGTAGTTAGTCCAACTAGAATATATACTTTTAAGATAGCTTATAATGAACTAAGAATTAACTAAGCTATAACTAATTCATTTTCAGATTCTCATTCTCTTTCTAATATTTTCTCTCTCTAAATTCTCTCATCTTTTACACCTTTATTCTCTATGTTCCATCTCTCTTCTCTCCATGTGTGACTAAATCCTTAGGATTGAGATTGATTAAAGCTAAAATAGATCTTAGGTTCAATTGCTTAATGCAAAGGATTTAGTTGAAGCAAGTTCTGAACATGGTGATTTTGAAATTTATCTGCTTGGATTGGGAAATCCAAGGCCTATTCTGAGGCAATCACTAGAGAGAAATCATGGTGAGAGTTTTAGGTTTGGAATTGCTAACCTAGTTACTTCGGGCCTAAGGAATTAGGTGAATAGCTAGGGTTCCCCTTAATTTCACAATTAAATTCAATATAAATTGATACCTAAGGGATTAGGATTAGTTTATGTTGGATTAGTGATAATTACCTAAGGAATTAGGAATTGTTCATCTGTGAAATTAAACATTGCTGAGACTGAATCTGTTGTTACTTTTATACAAATTTAGTTGAAATTGTATGCTGAGATCAATTCCAATCCATTGTTATAATATTTTCTTATCCTTCCCTATTACTTAGTTGTGACATCACTGTTAGAAAAACCATAAAAATACAATATAATTCAGAAAATATAAAAATAGAATGGCTTGCTTGTAACGGTTCAGATAATGTTCTTCCCTAGATTGTGGTACTTAATACAATCCCTCATGGGAATGATATTAATTATTACTTTTAAACAAATAGTGTGCTTGCCAGAAGGTTCAGCGCATGATGAATCCGTATCATGTTTATGAAGTCTTACAATATCAGGATATTATCAACCATTACATCCCCAAACTTAGAATTTGATCCGGCCTCGATACCGGTATCCGTTCTACGAGACATATTTCAACGTCTTTGACAGTTTACCAACGTGCAACCGGTGTCATCGGTATACATCCGGACTCTAATTCCGTATCAGGCGCTCTCCCTATACCGGTTGTCCAGGATAACACCATGACACCGGATAACATACACGTCACCATACAGAAGACAAAGGGCATTGCTACAGGGACCGATCAATAATTCCCCACACTACGAGCCAAAATATGCTCACGGGAATGATCAACTTGTCCCCTAAGACCAGCCTACACTCCCTATGCTCAATATAAAATAGTCACTTGACCCAATCATACTGGCAAGTGCGCAATAAAATAATAATTTATAATATTATTGGAGGTTAGTGGTTCCCCACTAACGAATCCTCGTATATCGAGCCAATCAGGTATATGAACTCTCTTCATCAATGGAGAGGGGGATCTTCGACTACTTTTCAACTTACAATTACTCTCTGAAAACATTCCTCACTTGGAATATTATCACTGACTTGAGCGTAAGAGAATCTTTGCAGGTGACACCACCTTTCGCCTACATCAACGCGTGAGGACGGTGTGAAGGATCTCCAAGACGCCTAATCCGCTCTCTTCATACAGATACATCGGATAAATAGACCGGATACTCACATAACCGATCTTCAGAGACGTAATCATTTCACTATTTATGACTGACCCGACACTGGATCTCTTGACCCCGGTTCTGGACAGATCATTGCCACGCCCGGTGGGACACGATAAAGTTATTCCCACCTCTCGTTTACAAAGCCTGATTTTACGTCATGGAAGGCAATGGAAGAAACATATCCGATGGGCACGTAGAAGATGTTACGGCCCAAGAACAACCAGTGAACAAACGCTTGGTTTTTGAGTCACCTGTTGGGAGTTCAAGGAGAATGGTGCAAGTATCTGCACCCGATCCAAGAGATGAGTTGATACGAAAACTGATGGAAGAGTTAGTGGAGTTAAAACGTGAAAGACAGAGCATGGGAGAGAAATCAACATCCCAAACTGATGGGACACACCATACAGCCGATGGAGAAAAATCCACAACTCTCCAATACTCAACATCCCCACGTTTGAGGGGAGAGAACAGACCCACGATTCTGATGATGGAGCTGGTCGTGGGAAGAGGGAGCTAATTACAGCACCCCCGGTAACTTACCAGCTCAAAGTTCCCTTTTCAAGGAGGCTTATGAGTATCCACATCCCCAAGCATCTGGAAACCACCCAGCCACTCTCCATTGGAAAGTATAATGGCGAAACCGATCCTACTAAGCATCTTGATGCTTACGTATTTGAAGCTATGTACTTAGGGGCTGACGAAGACGTGATGTGTCGGATATTCCCACGAACATTGTCAGAAGAGGCTCTCGGCTGGTTCAAAGGTTTACCTTCAGGGTCCATAGATTCCTGGGCTGAAATGGCAGCTGTTTTTGAAACTCATTTCGTCATCTCTAGAGATGTTCCCAGGACATCTCATACTTTAGCCCAAATCAAGCAGGGTGAGAACGAAACTTTAAAGGATTTCCTGAAGAGGTTCTACAAGGAAGCATCCCTGGTTCCTAACCTCACAGAGTCTATTAAGCTGCATATCGTGATTGAGGCATTGCAGCCAGGATCAGCCTTCGCTCTCTCACTAGCAAAAAGCCCGCCAACAACATTTGAGGAGTTCAGGAAAAAAGCCTCAAAGTATGTGGGTATAGAGATGCACCTAGAGGCTATGGTTGCAAAGAAAAAGCCACCAACACCACCTTCACAGCCGCGGAGAGATAAGGAGAAAATAAGGTCAGAACGCATGGAGAGGCCATTCAACAACCCCAAAGTCAACAACTCCTCTCCTCGACCTTGAGAAATGCGTGTTAATTCCTTTAGCCATTATGCACCTCTGACAGCCAAGCCATCTCAGATTTTGAGAGAGGTAGGATGCTAGCATTCAACATCTATGGCATTAGGAGGCCAGCCCCTGTGAAGAGAGCAAGGAATCCCCGTAAGTACTACGATTTTCATGAACAGACAGGTCATTCCACTGATGAATGCCAAGCTCTAAAAAACGCAGTCGAAACGTTAATTAGAGAGGGCAAACTAAAGCAGTACCTGTTCAAAGAAAATTCCTTTGACAGGGTAGATCGGAATGAGAAAAGAGAAAGAGATCCAGACGATGGGGATGACAATAGCTGTAATCCGGTTAGAAAGTTCTCTGCTACGGAGAAACAGAAAGGTGCAATGACTGATGATATAGCACACAGAGATGACATGCCTCAGCAACAGCGTCAAGGCCGGCGTGAAGTCATTGATATGATCGCTGGAGGGTTCGCTGGGGAAGGAGCTTCAATTACAGCCCGTAAGAATCATCATAGAATGATTCTGTCTATACAAGGAAAAGTTAAAGACAGTCGTCCTTACAGAGGAGGGGTTGAAGCTCCAATAATTTCATTCTCTGATGAGGATTTTGGTCCTACCATTCCTGGTGGAGACGACGCTGTAGTCATCATTTCAGTGATAGCCAACAAGGACGTCCGAAGAATCCTTGTTGACCAGGGAAGTTCCTGTGATGTTATTTTTTATAATTGTTTTAAAAGAATGGGTTTTAATGACTCAGACTTACAGCCTTACACACAGGAACTAACAACTTTTAATGGTGCAAAGCAACCAACAAAGGGGTATCTTGACACCCTCATCTCTTTTGAAGGTGAGCCAGGGGCCAGAACGGTTAAATCCCGAGTGCTGGTGATTGATGTTGAGTCACCATTCAACGGCATCATAGGCCACCCCACCTTGAATGCTATGGAGGCAGTCGTGTCAACTCCACATCTCCTTATCAAGTTTATTGATAAGGACAATGCTGTTTCATCTATCCGAGGTGACCAAGAGATGGCCAGGTACTGCTACAACCTGAGCCTGAATATGAAAAAGTTGGAGGCATCCAACAAAAAGAGGAAGCTCAATGACTGTGGAGCAGCTGCTGGTTCTGTAAGCCTTGTCGATCTGGACCCTAGGGCGGAGTTGAACATTGATCCGTCCAATCCATCAAAGCCCACACCGGATGGAAGTTTCAGGGATATCGTATTGGGAGATTCTTCAGAAAAAGTCACCCATATTAATGACAAGCTAGATACAGAAATGGAGCAGCGACTGTTGATGCTCCTACAGGAGTTCAAAGACCTCTTTGCATGGACTGCAGCCGATATGCCTGGCATAGATCCTGCTTTCTGCTGTCACAAATTTTCCGTCTACCCAGAGACGAGACCGGTTGTAGGCATGGCAAAAAAATCCATCCCCGTGGGTAACCGCACCGCCCCGCCCCCGTTTGAGTGGGTTTTCCCCGTTTTGTTGGTTTCGGGGACGGGGATGGTTTTTACCTGGTAGAAAAAAGTCAGGGACGGGGGCGGGGATGGTAAAACTAGTATCCGCCCCACCCCCGTCCCCGTACCCGCCCCAACATACTTAAATTACTTAATACTCTTACTATATATATATTACAAAAGATGATTTATTAGAGAATGTTTAATAATTGTATCCAAGATGATTTATTACTATTTTTATTATTGTATATAAAAGATTTCATACTTGTATAGATACAACAAAAACTTTTAAAATACTTGATAAGGAAATTTTTTTTATAAAAGCGGGGAAAGGGACGGGGACGGGTTTCCCCGATCCTGACTGGGGACGGGGATGGTAGTCATTTTATCCCGCCCGACGGGTATCGGGGATGGGCATGGTTAGGGTCTTGGATAACGGGGATGGGGATGGTAGGAGTCAAACCCGTCCCCGAACCGCCCTGTTGCCATGCCTAACCGGTTGCCCAAAAGAAGAGAAGATTAGGACCAGAGAAACAGAAAGTAGCTTGCCAACAAACTGAGGAATTGCTGAAGGCCAGATTTATCAAGGAAATCCGTTATTCCTCTTGGCTCTCAAATGTAGTAATGGTCCAGAAAGCCAATGGCAAATGGAGAATGTGCATTGATTATGTAGACCTCAACCGTTGCTGTCCAAAGGATCCTTATCCTCTTCCTAACATAGATCGGATGGTGGATGATTCCTCTGGTTATCAGTACCTGAGCTTCATGGATGCATACTCAGGTTACAACCAAATTCTGATGTGCGAGGAAGATCAAGAGAAGACAGCTTTCATCAATGATCGTGGTGTCTTTTGCTATACCGTTATGCCCTTCGGCCTGAAGAATGCTGGGGCCACATACCAGCCATGATCAACAAGGTGTTTGAGGGCATGCACACTGTAACATCTCATTTTCATCATAAATAGGAAATAGATATTAATATATATTTCTTGAGAAATACTTACTATAAGTTAGTTTATTATTATCATTTTTTTGAAATTTTGGTATTTATATTTTTATTATTTGTTTTTTTTTAAAAAAAAATAAAAATATTTTTGAATGAGAATTTTAAAGTGACTTAATTAGTATTCACTAATTAAGAAAATTATATTAAGAATTTTTAATATCTTTGTTATTCACCATTTTTATTTTATGTTGTTATATTTTTATTTTTTTTACATATTTAAGATTTAACTCTTATTAGAATTTTAAAATAAAATTTTGAAGGAATTAGACTATGGTTCTTTTAAACTTTTTGATCTACATAATATTTATGATTTTCTGGAATTTTTTGAAAATTTTGAATTATTTTAATAAAATAATATATTTTAAATAATTTTAAATTCATATAAAGTTGCTTAAAATTAAAAATATTTACAAGAATGTAAAGTTAAATTATAAGAAAATTTTCTAAAATCCATTTCAAGTAGACTTATCTAAAAATTATCGGTTTGAGAAAAATCTTGATTTTTTCTAATCGTTAAAAAATTAGAAACGTATCAATAAATTTTTATTAACAGAAAATTTTAGATTTTTAAAATTTCAGCTTTATATTACTTATTATAAAATTAGTGAGGACTGATATAATATCGCTAAATTTCAAAAAGGACTCATTTTGAATATTTAAAATATACCGAGTGAAGGGTTACTATTTGACTTAATAATTTTGCCGACAATTACTATGCAAAACACTGTGCATGTATGAAATTTTCAAAAGATGCACAGTAACCAGGAATAAAAAATTCAAAAATGCATAGTACTTTTATATTAAAATAATGGAATACATAGTAAATTTTTTTCCTATAAATACCGAAGGATTTCTTCTTTAGAATTCACAATTTCAGATTAAGTTTTCTTAATATAGTAGTGCTACTGAGATAGTGGTGGAAGTGAGAGAGAGAAATAATTTTTTTTGGAAGAAGGTTCTGCTAAAATTCTAAGGTACGAATACCTCACTTTTATATTTTTTTGGTTATTTTCATATCGTTTTTAGAAATCTGTTATTATACTGGAAATAATATTATTTTAAGTTACTATTCTGCATAGTAACACTATTTCAATAGTAAATTACTATTCAAATAGTAAATTACTATTTACTGTTACTATTTACCTTTACTGTTACTATTTACCTTTACTATTCACGTTTTACTATTTACTGTTACTATTCACGATTTACTATTTACCGTTACTATTTACGATTTACTATTTACTATTACTATTCACATTTTACTATTCACTATTACTATTTACTGTTACTATTTACTATTCACTATTCACTATTCAAAATTTACCATTTTTTATTTTAAGTTGTAATCTTAATTTTTATCTTGTAATTATATTAAAATGAAATTGGTATGTTTTAGAACTCGGAGACGAGGCGCGCATGGATTTTCAATAACGAATCGGTATACAAGAGGTAAGGGGGAGTGAGATAAGAATATAATATGAAAGACATAAAGATAAAGGGAGGAGTCCCCTACTCCTTTTAAATTTAATAATAATATTATTTTAAAGTAATAACTTCTCAACTTAAAATTTATAATAAACTTAATATATTGTGTAACTTATTCTGAAATATCTATACATGGATTTGAATTATTATAACTTATACGGACTGGACTAAACCTATGCAAGGACTTGGATTTTTATATCCTATATGGATCGAACTAAACCTATGCAAGGACTTGGACTATTATGACATGTCTAGACTGAACTATACCTATGCGAAGACTGGATATATGGACTTATATAGACCTGTGCGAGGAATGAACTATAAGGACTCAAAATCAAATCTACTAATTTAAATAACCATTAAAAATTTGAATTATATTTATAAGCGATATTTAGTTAATTTGACTTGATTATAATTAATTATATTTGATTTCGATTAATGATATTGTGATTTATAATATTAGACTGTGATTAATAATATGCAATTATGATTGATGATATTTAATTGTGATTGATGAGATTACTATACTTGATTGTGGTTGATGAATGATTGATGACCTTGTGATATGAAGTTTGAGCATATAGCAAACATGACGGAAAGTTAAAACTCAGTAAGAATTTTCTTACCTTACTCTTCAAATTTTTATTCCAAGAGAAAGTATTTTATAATTATTTTAGTCTTTTATTTCTTCTTAGAAATAATTATTATTAACTTTATTTTTAATCTCTATAATAAGATCTAGTATTAGAAAGAAGCTATTTTATGAAAATCAGAGGTTGAGATAATTAATTCTTGAATTAAAGAAAATTTTTATAGTTTTAAGTATTCTTAGTTAATGATTTTAAATTATTTTCTTTAGAAATTAGAAGTTTAAAGTAAATTATTTTGGTTTTCCCCAACGAAATAACTAAAGAATATTTTGTGGAGATTTCAAAAACTCAATCTAGTTAAGATTCAAATTGAGAAAGATTATGTAAATATGTAAAGATTTTTAAGAGAAAGCTTTGAGATATTTAAGGCTTGGAAACTCAATTTTGGTAAGATCTGAATTTGAAGACTGTACTAAATTATTTCAGTATAACAGAAGTTCAAAGAAGAACTTATGGAAATGTACAGTTTATTGTGATGATTTTGTGAACCTTTATGGTATTTAATAATTGAGTTTCTAAAAGCCTTAACCAACTAAATATGCGAGTAGTTCATGCATCATGAATCATTAAAGAGAAATGAGATGTGATATTGCCTGGGGACGGATTATAGAAACCGAGGATACATTAGAGGAGGCTTAATTGCGAGCCTTGGGATGAGAGAGTGTGAAAGGGTGCTTCAGGTGACCTGGGGTCGCTCCCTAGTGTCGGGTACTTTCACAATAAAAACTTTCTTAGTCTGACTAGTCTCTAAGTGTTTCCATGCCAGTTGAGCTGTTCATATGCCATGAAGGCATTTATGTTATTATTATCCAGAATTTATGAAACAGTGTAAACTCCTGGTTGGCCCAGTGCAAACTAAAACTTTAAGGGCCCACATGCATAAACTAAATGAGATAGTAGCATAAGCATTACATAACATTCATGTGATTGTGACATTCTATATGGATGGTTATGAATGAAAATATAAGTGTTATGTATGTGGAAACCCTATATTCATAATTGATTGTATATGAGATTATGACTGATATTACTATATTAGTTTGTGAAAACCCTTATGCTTATGTCTTATCTGTAATATATTATATTTTGTTTCTCACTCCTTCTTGTTTGAATTTTTGTGTCCAAAATATATGTTATATGATATATAGCTAGCAGTCCAAGATGGAAGGATATGTAATTACAAGAGGATAAAGTGGTCTCATCCTCAATCGATTAGATAAAGAGATATGACAAGAGTAGGATTCAAAAACTCGATGGTTCAAGGACTAGGAAATGATTGTTCACATTTGTAGTAGAGGTATAGTTTAGTTTTATTTTGCCTTATTACAATATCAAGTAGATAATTGTAACAAGGTAAAGGTTAAACTTTGATAAACTCTTTCATTCGGATATAATATTGTAATGATTTATCACTTATGATTTCTATAAATTATTTTGTCATTATGGACAAATATTGAAAGACAATTTTTTTTACTTTCAATATTCAAAGGAAATCAGATGTATATACATCCTTGTATACACGAGATAAAAAGTGATAAATATGTATATCTTTCTAAAAGTTTTTTTTTAAAAGTAAGAAGAATACATATATATCTCGTGTATATAAGGGGGTGTTACACACACCAAGCTTGTCGAAGTGTACATCGACGATATCATAGCTAAGACACCGGTTGGAGGTGATCATATTGATGACCTACGCCAAGTATTTACCCGCTTGAGAGAATTTAACATGAGGCTAAACCCATTGAAATGCACTTTCGCTGTCCCAGCTGGGAAGTTTTTGGGTTTCATGTTAACTCAACGCGGTATCGAGGCCAACCCAGGGAAGTGCCAAACGATTCTCAATATGCAGAGCCCGAAAAACCTGAGGGAAGTCCAATCCCTGAATGACAAAGTAGCAGCCTTAGCCCGGTTCATGCCAAAGATGGCTCACAGATCACTTCCTCTGTATAAAGTGCTGAAGAAGTCCAAGAAGTTTGAGTGGGGACAGGAACAAGAACAAGCATTTCAAGAGCTTAAGGAGGTGTTGTCCAAACCTCCTATTCTAATGAAGCCTGACCCTGAGGACACGCTCATCCTATACTTGGCTATTTCAGATGAAGCTTTGGGCGTTGCCTTAGTAAAAGAAACTCCTGATGGACAGAGGCCGGTCTACTTCACCAGCAAAATGTTACAAGGTGCTGAGATCCGGTATCAAAAGATTGAAAAGGCCGCCCTCGCTGTTGTTTGGGCCTCTCGACAGTTACGTCCGTATTTTCACGCACATCCGATCTTGGTAAGAACGGATCTACCACTCCACTCTGTGTTAATCAAGCCTGACCTCGCTGGTAGGATGATCAAATGGTCCATTGAACTCTCAGAGTTTGATATATCCTATGAACCTCGAGGCGCTATTAAAGCTCAGGTCCTGGCCGATTTTATTGTGGAAATGACAGGGATAGATCCAGCTACACCTCGTGTTCATTGGACCATCTATGTTGATGGTTCATCGAATCAAAAGGGCTCTGGAGCAGGTGTAGTTCTTGAAAGCGATGACGGAGTACACTTGGAGATCTCCCTTCGTTTTAATTTCAAAACTTCCAACAACCAAGCTGAATACGAAGCTTGTTTGGCTGGGCTACGAGCTGCGATTGACATCGGAGCTTCTGAGGCGACGCTCTGCAGTGATTCACAACTCGTGATTTCACAGATCTTGGGAGATTATCAAGCTCGTGAACCTCAACTCCAATTGTACTTAAACTGTGTCAAGGAGTTGAGGAGAAATTCTCAAGAATTGAATTTAAACATGTTCCACGCGAGGAGAATACTAGAGCGGATATACTTTCCAGATTGGCAAGCACCAAAAGGCCAGGCAGCACCACAACGTTGGTCCAGAGCACACTGACGTCGCCCAACATTCCTCTTTTCCCTTCTCTAAATGCCATAATGACCAATTCCCTGTATGATGACACATGGATGGCCCCCTACATCCGTTATTTGGCCGATGGGCAGTTGCCTACTGATGAGAAGGAAAAGAAAAGAATAAGGAGGGAATTACCATACTTCACTATGATAGATGGTAACCTCTACAGAAGGGCACTCTCAATACCTTACTTAATCTGTCTAAGAGAGAATGAGGTACATGGAGTAATGGAGGAAGTGCACGAAGGACAATATGAGCACCATGCCGGAGGAAGAAGTCTGATGAGAAAAATCCTCAGAGCAGGATATTGGTGGCCCATGATGAAGCAGGACTCCATTGCCTTCTTCAAGAAATGCGACGCCTGCCAAAAATTCTCTAATCTTCACCACACACCGGTAGAAGAGCTCTTCACATCCACTGTTCCATGGCCGTTCTACCAATGGGGATTGGACATTTTGGGCCCTTTCCCAACTGCTCCTGGGGGCATCAAATATCTCATTGTAGGGGTCGATTATTTCACTAAGTGGATTGAAGCAGAGTCGGTGGTGCATATTACTTCAGCCCAAACTCTTCATTTTATGTATGAAAATATCATAACACGATTCAGAGTCCCAGCATGGGTTGTCACAGAAAATGGCACCCAATTCATGGACAGAAAATTTACAGATTTACTCGAAGGGTTAGGAATAACCCAGATATTTTCCTCCGTCGAACATCCCCAAACTAACGGCCAAGCTGAAGTGGCCAACAGGGAGGTACTGAAAGGATTGAAGAAACATCTTGGTGAGGCCAAGGGCGGATGGACAGACCAGTTATGCCCCATCCTTTGGGCATATCGAACAACGCCTCATTCTTCCACCAATGAATCCCCATATCGCCTGACCTATGGGGTGGAGGCAATGATACCTGTGGAACTGCAAATTGCTTCTACCAGGGTTAAGTACTTCTCTGAAGAAAGCAATAACGTTAACTTGGCATCAGAAATGGATGTCATACAAGAAATCAGAGAAGACGCATTCATTAGAGATCAGGCCATCAAAGCCAAAGTCGCCCTTCGATACAATAAACGAGTCCAATCAAGGACTTTCAACGTCGGAGATTTGGTTTTGAGGAAAGCAAGTGTGGGAAACAAATTCGCTCATCAAGGCAAACTAGCCCCAAACTGGGAAGGCCCATACAGGGTATCCGAGATTGCTGGCAAAGGCTCTTACCGCCTTGAAAACCTTGATGGCACTCCAATCTGAAACAAGTGGAATACCCAGAACTTGCGCATTTATTACAGCTAGCTGCTGGAACGATACAAACTCTTATCTCCTCACTTGAGATTATTCAACGGAGAAATCTTTATATCATGATCCCAGCTACGCTTTTATTGTAATTCTTATTTTTGTTCAATAAGAATCTCATACACCAACTTAACTCTTTCGAGTTTTTCTTATGCTGTGATTTTCAGTCTATCCAGCGTGCACAAACATATTCAGGACGGATGATCTCAACTACCTATTCTGTAGTTGACGATGTAACTCCTCGAATATGTGTGAATAATTGAAGACCTGGGCACAGTAGGATTGGTCCTCTTGCAAAAACCATACCGAATCCCAGGAAAAGGGCGCAGTAGGATCAGACCTTTTCATAAGGTTGTATCGAACCCCATTCGAAGGCCCAGATTGTAGGATTAAACCAAACTCTGGGTACGGTTAGTAAGTTTGGCTAAACACCGTTGAAGGCTTGGATTGTAGGACTAAACCGAACTCCAAGTACGGTTAGTAGGTATGGCCGAACACCGGAGAAGGCTTGGGCGCAGTAAGCTGGTTCTTCTTCAAGACCACGCTGAACCCCGAGTAACGGGCGCAGTAGGTTCAGGATTAGCCCTGATCCGAACCCCGTGTTGAAGACTCGGATTGTAGGATTGAACCGAACTCTGAGTACGACTAGTAGGTTTGGCTGAACGTCGGTGAAGAACGGTGAATGGATAAAACCTAACACCGACTGAAGAACGGTTAGTAGGATTAAACCGAACGCCAAGAAAGACATAGGTTGTAGGATCAAAACCGAACCCCAATGAAAGGCTTGGACTGTAGGATCGAACCGAACTCCAAATATAACAAGTAAGTTACACTGAACTCTAAATTTCCTAGAAGCACTTCTCTTAGAAATTCTTCAATCGGTAATACTTTCTCTTGAAATTCCTTATTTGGAAATATTTTAACTTCAAAGTTCGGATCATGAATTCTCCAGTCGGCAATGTTTTATCGAAGCCCGACTCAGGAATCCTTATTATCTCTTTGAAGTTGCAATCAGGAATAATTCACTCGGGTATGTCTCTATCCGAGGCGTGTTCACCCGAAGCATTTCATTTGGAAATTCTCCATTCGGTACCGCGCCATGCAGGAGTCAGAGATATTTCACTCGGTGATATCCTATTCACTCGGGTTTTTCCTATTCAGAAATTCTCTATTCGGTGCCATGCCACGCGGGAATCGGAGATATTTTACTCAGTCATATCCCACTCAGTGAAATCCCATGCTGAAGTGTCACACTCGGGGATTATTCAAAATCACTGAAAAGTACTTCCCCTAGGAATTCCCTACTCGGAAATGCTTTCCCTTGGAATTCCTTACTCGGAGATTATTCAAGTTTGAAGGTAGACTCTTAAAATCCTTTAGTTGGCAATATTTCATTGAAATCCGACTCGCGAAGAATCAATCATCATTCTCGTTGACTTTGCTCGGAAATACTTTTCCTTAGAATTCCTTACTCGGAAACACTTCAAATTTAGTGTCCGATTCATGAATTCTTTAAGTCAAAAATATTTCACTTCAAAGTTTCAATCAGCAATTATTTACTCGGGGATATTTCAACCCGAAATGTATTCATTCAAAGTCAGAACCTTCTTCTGACCAAGAATACTTCCCCTAAGTAGTCCACTCGGAAATACTCCACTCAGGAAAATTTGCACTCAGAAAATTCGAGCCTGAATGAAAACTCGGATTGTAAGACTAAACTAAACTCCGAGTGTAGTGAGTACAATCAAACCGAGTGCGGCTGAAGGATCACTCGGAACCTTCCACCCAGGAAGGTTCAATCAGAACTCTTTACTCAGAAAGAATTAATCTGAGAGCTTCCATTCGGAGTTCTCAATCAGAAGAACTCCCACTCAGAGTTCTCACTCAAAAGAACTCCCACTCGGAGTTCTCACTCAGAAGAACTCCCACTCGGAGTTCTCTGAAACACCCCAAAAATAGGGGTAAATTTTTCGTGATTTTAGTGTAATTAATTCATGATAATTGCAAGTGATAAGGCTGCTTATTTATTTATTTATTTATTCATTTCCCCGGACCTGTCAGAGACCAATCTCATATGTTAAGATATGAGAAGGTAAGTCAAGAGGAGCAACTAGGAATAATTGCCCCAATTAAAGACAGCGGAAGAATTTAGAACAAGATAATGCTATGTGATAGAAATTAAGGAGGACGACCATTGTAAAATTTAATAAATCAGATTTTCCGACCAAAATATTCCAGAAACGGTGTGGGATCAGGGTTTAATGAAAATATAAAAGAAAACATTTCGATCACAGTATTTGGGGACAATAGGGGTCCCCCTCGCTCAAGCGAAATCCCTACTCTCTTGAGCGAGTGCCACACGATGCACATGGGCGAAGTAAAGAAAAGCTGAGCGAAAGGAATAATTATGCATCAGGGGACGATCTCGCTCAAGCGAATTCCAACTCGCTTGAGCGAGTCACACAAACCTCGCTTGGGCGAAACCAGCGAGCCTAGGCGAAATTCGTCCAGAATCGAATTCATGATTGACTCGCTTGGGCGAGACTTCCTTGCCTAGGCGAACAACTTATAGAGCTGGGCTTATACCCACTCGTTTAATAAGGCTTTCCAATACTTAAGTTTTCACTCAGAAAAGCCCCTCCAAATCCGACTCCCAACACTCGGGTTTTCACTCGGAGAATCCTCCTGAAACCGACTCAAGGCACTCAGGTTCTCACTCAGCAAGATTATCCTGACTGACCCATCATTCACTCAATCCTCTACTCGGCAAAGTGAGTCCAGACCGAGTCCTCTCTCACTCTATTTTCCACTCGGTAAATTCATTCCAAATCCGAGTCTTCACCCACTCGGGGTTCTACTCGGAAAACTTCCCAGAAACCGACTCTCCACCTAGATGGACACTCACTCGGAATCTCATTCCACGACTGACTCATTACCTGACCGGCTTTTACTCGGCATTTTATTACAAATCCGACTTCCTCTCTTTTTCACTCGAGTTGAGTTATCCCAGGGGACTTCTGGACAAACTCACACCGAGTATTTCCAATCGGTGTTCACCCACTCGGAAATGTACAATCGGGACACACCACTCGAAACAAGTTACACTGGACTCGGATATTCCCCATTCGGGACTCCACTACCCAGAACACCACACTCAAGAGTCTTCTCACTCAGATTATGTACACTTCCTCACTCGAAAGGTCATGACTCAGACTTAGGTCACTCGGAATTCACTCGGAAATTCCACCACCTCTTAGTTTATTTCCAAAACTCCCACTTGGGCAGGATTTGTTTATGAACTCACCCCCACTTGGCGAATACCATCCCCCAAGATCCTTCGCTCAGGCGGATTTTGTCCAGTAGCTAATTCCCTACTCCCTCGCTCGGGCGAAGCCCCCATTCGCCTGGGCGAATTTCCTCCAGTAAGCAAACACTGATACTGGGACAATCTCGCTTGAACGAGGTTCACTCTCGCCTAAGCGAGAATTGCCCAGAAGCTGATTTTCATTCAGGAGGGACTCTCGCTTGGGCGAGGACCCATCTCGCTCGGGCGAGATAATCAGAAAACATACAGGACGTGGAATCTGAACAACATATCCTATCTGAACTCCATTTAAGCCAATTCTACTTAATTCATCATATCAATATCATCCTACTAGCCAATTGAAACTTGCTCCCTATAAGCCGACTCATATATTTACATTAGAATTCATTATGTGACTACCAAATTACCTCATTACTTACTCTACTCCACAAATTAATACTCAAATATGATTTCTCATTCATTCATCCAAATGTAAGGGAGATTTCATTCCAGGTTCATTCCACATAAATTCATAGGGTCAGAAACGAAAATAAGCCCTACACAAAAGCTCTCATTTTCCTTCATGACCCATGAAATTCCCATTACCTATATGTAAACGTTTATCACCTATACAACTATCCTGACAGTTCAAATCTGATCAACATATACAAAATATCAACACATTATAACTATTCCCACAACTACAAAATCATGTGTTGCCGGCCAAGGCATTCTTTACCAAAAAGAGGCCTCCTTCACACTTCTCCTCCACAAAACAGCTCCAAGGCAAGTCCTACAACACAAGAACTAAAAAGATATACCACAGGGAGAGTGAGTATACTTTCTCAATGATGAAAATCTAACAATTAAGACAATATATGCATGAATGCAATACAAACGTCTCCTCCTCAAGGGGAGTTCATCCAATATTAAATCATTCAACCATCAATTCTCATTCAAGTACAAATTTCCATTAAATTTCTCAGAATCAAATTAACCAAGTTCACAATCATAGTTAATAATTTTAAAGGGGATTTCCAACCACTCCTCACTCAACCTCATCAACAAAGTATCACTCTATGCCATGCTTCAAAGACTAATGCACATGCTAGTGTTTAAAATGCACATGCACGGATCCGATTTCATTTCCTCGGGTGATCGTAACCACCATAATTATATAATCATTCTCAATGGTTTCCCGCCTCGCAAGGGGTACTCCCTCTAGCAGCCTCGCAAGGTGCTTCTCGTGATCGCAACCACGTTCAACATTTCATATGGTTTCCCGCCTCGCAAGGGGTACTCCCGCCTCATGATCGCAACCATGGGCATTCAATCTCAATGGTCCCGCAGGGCCTTTCATTTCAATACCAGGTGATCACAACCACCGGTCTAATAATCACAAGAACTCGCAAGCCCTTTTATATTTCCAACATCAAGTGATCGCAACCACTTATCAACATCATCATGATATGCATGCCATGCCATGTATGCAATGTTTATGCATGCCTCAATCTCATATGGCTATCTCACCCTCTCACCTAAGGTACATTCATATCATTCATGGAGTCAATAACACATCATTACATAACATGCCAGTCATAGCCTCATCTAGGCTTCATCATATAAACACTCACTTCAAACACCATACACAATTCTCATTTCAAACACATGATAACACAGCAAATCAAGACAACATGCCATATTGCATTAATACATACATTATCATCACAATTTTCATACATTTAGAAAATACACCCCTCTCCTACCTTAAGAGAAGTACGCTTCCGGGTTTGACGTTCCCGCTTCACAAGAGTTATCAAGTCCTACACCAATCATTATAGGACTTTATCAATTATTCATTCAAAAGTCATTTCAATATACATATACATTTCTATGTACACATGATTCTCATCATGTGAAAGCTATCACAAGTTTATTCATTTGCTTACTTAGGCTTCGGGAATTCCTTCCTTTAACTCACCATTCATTATTATTAAAGTAACAACCTAAATTGTTAGGTTATCCATTTACCAAACTTACATTTAATCCCATTTCATGTGGTTTTCATTTATATCTTCCAACTACCATCTCTAATCATCATTAAATGTTAATGCTTCTTCATTTATTACACTTCCCCCATCAATAAATGTTAACCCTTTCAATATTATACATTTCCCCCAATTTCCATAAGTTAGGGTTTCTACTAAACTCACCATCCATCATAAATGCTCATCATTCATCAACCCCAACTTCACATACTTCATTTATTACTCATAAATACCCTTATTTATTTCACCCACACCTTAGGGTTCATGCATTTAATGCTTCTTTTCTCTACCCATAACATTTAATACTCCTCCAAGTTACCATCCTCTATCCTCTAGACTCCAAACGTAAAAGTGGTGGTAAAGAGTTTACCTTGCTCCAAAATGAAAATGGAAGTCAAAAGGGAGGATGAGGTAGACGAAAATAAAGAGGAGAAGGGAGGAGCTTCAAGCTACAGTGTCCTCCTCCAAGCTCATTGATGAACGAAAATGAGAAAGAGAGAGAGCACCAATTTGTTTAAGCTCTTGGGGGAGAAGAACAAGATATGAAGAAGAGAAGAAAGGAAGAGGAAGTGTGTTGGCATGGAGAAGAAGAGAGTTACGGGAAAAATGAGAGTGAATTGGTGAGGTTTTTATTTTATTTTTATTCTCATCACTTAATTCTTCCGTTTTTCACTAAACAGGTTCACAGTTCGGGCTCGATACATATTCTAAAAATTATTCCGAATACATATTCGGATTCCCAATAACATTATCTACAGCCCTGACCAACGGCATCTCAATCGGAGATACTTGGTCCGACACTCATATCCTATCCGGGTCAGTTTTTCAACTTATCCGGTCACAATAGTTCACTAGCAGTTTCAGAGAATCTCAATTTAATTATTACTAGTATTTTGGAATATTAGTTAGTCCACATTTAATTATTTAATGTTTATTTTCTTAATTTAACTTCCTACTTTAAAAATTCGGGGTGTTACATTCTCACTCAAAAGAACTCTGACGTGAATATTTTTGCAGTCGTTATTCCGTCAAATTAGTACATTAAAATTAATTAACGTAGTACTAGGGTGTCAACAGGTGTATAAGTCCGGTCTTAAGAATAAAAGGGACATCCTCATCAGGATATTGAATACACAAACTTTCGTAAGTGAATTCAGGAGCAGCTAGTTCTCTAAGAGTTCTTTCACGAGGTTCAGCCATATCAGAAAAACTAGCAGTACTTTCAACGGATTCAGAAAAAATACTATCACTATCAATATCAACAAAATTATTATTAAATCTAGCTTCTCTAACTAACCTATGAAAAGTTCTTTCAATTTCAGGATCAAATGAATATAAATGCTCAAAAGTTCTTCTAGTCATACATAGCATACAACAAGATATTAGATCATGATGAGCAATAAATCATAAGAATCCTAAATCATGCAAAAGAAATAAAACAAAGAAACAAACAAACAAAAAGAGAAATTTTTTTTAAATTTTTTTTTTTTTCAAATAAAAAAAAAATTAATTTAAAACAAGAATTTTTCCTAAAGATCGTTGATCCCCGGCAACGGCGCCAAAATTTGACGTGAATATTTTTGCAGTCGTTATTCCGTCAAATTAGTACATTAAAATTAATTAACGTAGTACTAGGGTGTCAACCTAGGTCGTTCTCTCAAGGATCAACACAAAAATTTAGGAAAAATCAAGTCTTAAACTAATTTTTAACAATTAAAAATAAAAACTAAACAACTAAAAATTTTTACAAACATAAGTTCACTAACATACAATTGGGGGGGTTTGATTGATTTTTGTTATCACAAATAAAATTAAAACAAGGTAAATAAAGGATTTAAAACAATAAATAACAAACGATTGATTTTCTTGGAGTATTGTAAATAAATTTATCCTTGGTTCATTAAAGATAACTTGTATACTTATTAATGTTAATTTCTTAGCTCAATTTGAATTGATCAAATAAGCGTCTTTTTCAATTCACAATTCCTTTACTTTCATTTAAAAATGAATATTTTAATCAAGCATCCTAATTAAGCAAAAGGAGTCAAGATCTTAAAATCTAGGAATTATTGAGCATACATAAGAACATCGCCTATATACATAATCTATTCTCAAATTATGGAATTAAGCAAACCATAATTATTAAAAGTGATTATGAAAATATTCATTAAGCATGCATATTTCCTTAATCCATTCTAATTTGAAATCTTATTTAACTCCATTTGAATAACTAAACCGATTAAGCATACAAATTCAATTAAACAGAATGGAATTAAATAAGTAGAGAATAATTATGAAGAAATAACAATAATGAAAGCATACTATATTAAAATTAATGACCTCAAAATTACATTACAACATTCTCCAAGAAAATCAATCTAAGGGTTTTAGCCCTCCATAATTACAATTACAAACAAAGAACTAACCCGGAAATGAAGAAGTTGCTGGAAAATTCCAACAGAGAAGAGAAGCAGAGGAAGAACGTATGAGTGAGGGAGGAATTGAAGAATGAAGAATGGTGTGTGTTCTGCCCCTTCCTCTTGGTGCTATTTATAGGAGTTTAAAAGCAAAATTATGCCATAAAATATTTCAATGGAAGGAGCACTCTTCATTAATCAATTCAATGGTGCTCCATGATCAGCTTGAGTGCCTTGCCCACCTTCCTCAGTGCATTGCCCACTTTTCAGAAGCTTGAAAAACGTGTTTCTGGGCCAATTATTCACTCATGAATCGATTCATTGGTGGGAGGAATCGATTCATTCGTTCCAAAATGCAATCCTGGGCCAATTTTACACATAGGAATCGATTCCTTAGGGGTGGGAATCGATTCCCAAGCACATGAATCGATTCATGCTTGTTTGAATCGATTCCCAGGCCTTTAAAATGCATATGAATCGATTCACAGGGGTGGGGAATCGATTCCTAGCTGTATGAATCGATTCCCAGGGTGCTTGAATCGATTCCTTGCTGTTCTTTTGTGTGGGAATCGATTCCCACATTGGTGAATCGATTCCCAGACCTGTTCTGGTGCTTTTCTCGCATTTTTGACCATTTCTTGAGTCGTGGCTTCTTTCGTTTGACCTGTGGTAATTATTTTTTTAATTACAGGCTTAATCACACACTACAAAACAAGAGAAACCCAACTTTTATTAAAAATTTATCCTTAATTCATTTTAAAATTAAATATTAAATAAAGCTCAAATGATGAAAATGTGTTAAAGTGCAGTATATTACACACTAAGTGATGGCAAATTATGCACATTTAAATTGAGGAATTAAGGATAAATCATGCATCATCAAATACTCCCACACTTATTCTTTTGCACTCCCGGGCAAAATCAAAATAAAAACAAGTATCACAATTTATTTGAAAACATTAAGTTGAAAACAACACACAGATTTGGCATGAAATTTTAAGAATATACAGAGAAACAAGAGTTTTCAACATGAAAGATACAGAGCATCAAGATATATATAAAAATCATTCAAACACTTAGGCATGTGAAAATTAAATTAAACTGAAAAGAAGATCATAAGTGATAGAACCTCACAAGACATACTCTCAACTCTCAAGTGTTTAAAGTTTGTGTATACACTCAAAACAATTCCTGAAAAACAAACAATCTAAAAATTTGGCAAGTTTCTCAATTCTACAATCAATCACAAATGAATGTATAGATTAACAGGGCTTTCACAGGGTTGCAATGTGGCCAAGGTTAAAATGGATGAAATATATATATTTATATATATATATCAAAAAGAATAATGAAGCAATTAATTTTTACTGGCAAACAGTGAGGGTAAAACATTTATTGTATGGTATTTGGCATTTTTTTTTTATTATTATTATTTTTTTTTAATACTGAGATTGCATAACACTTGGAACAAGAGTTGCAATTCCTTTTTGCACACCCCCACACTTATTTGAATGCCTGTTTTGACTTGATTCCAAAGCTTCAATATCTTTCTTAAGGTAGGTATATTTTTGGTTCTTCATCCATGGCTTATTTGAGCTGTAACAAGGAAATAGTTAAATAGGCTCAAAATGGCTATCAAGAGATAATTTATTCATGGTAGGCTTATCTGGCTTAGTGGCTCAATTGAACAAAATGCCTGTATCATTCCAAATACATTCATATGAGTTTCAAGTATCATCAAGAAACAAGACAAAAATTAAGATGTAAGCTTTCAGGAATTAATCACACATGAAAGGATTAAGATGGTTTAAAGTGATCCATCAAATTTTAAGGCTCAAAAATCTCACAAGGTATAATTCTATCATATATGATCATTTCTCAATTATCATGTCATTCTCAACATACCAAAAATGTTTGAGTTCAAATTATAACATATCATTAAGCTCATATCAGACATGAAAGAATTTACTTGTACTCATGCATATCTTAAAATTCCAATAAAACATGCCATTTTAAAACAAAAAACACACATAAAATCTTTTAAATTTAATTTAATTTTTTTTTTCACACAAAATTTAATCACACAACACACATAAATGATCCCACCCCCATACTTAAATCATACATTGTCCTCAATGTAAGACAGAGCATACAAAATAGACAATAGAATGAAAAAGTAAAGAGATGGGTAAGAAAAACTCCCTCAAGGGGGATCAAGAAGTGGTTCCCCCAAAGCATGTTCCTCCATTGTAACATCCACAAGTGAAGGATTTTCATGAAATGGCTTCAAACGTTGTCCATTAACCTTGAAGCTTTTGTTGGAGTTTTCACTTTTTATTTCCACAGCTCCATGGGGAAATACATTCGTAACAATGAAAGGTCCTTCCCATTTGGAGCGCAATTTTCCGGCCATCAGTTTCAACCGGGAATTAAACAGTAGCACTTTCTGTCCAGCAGTAAAATCCTTTCTAGCTATTGAGCTATCATGGAATTTCTTTGTTTTCTCCTTATAGAACCTTGAGTTCTCATAAGCTGCCAAACGGATCTCATCAAGCTCATTCAGTTGTAATTTTCTTTCCTCACCTGCTTGATCAAGTGCTAAGTTACAAGCTTTTACAGCCCAATAAGCACGATGCTCAATCTCCACTGGAAGATGACATGCTTTACCAAAAACAATTCTATAAGGAGACATTCCTATAGGTGCCTTAAAAGCTGTTCTATGTGCCCAAAGAGCATCATCCAATTTCCTGCTCCAATCCTTTTTGTTAGGCTGTACTATCTTCTCCAGGATCCTTTTGATTTCTCTGTTAGAGACTTCTGCTTGTCCATTGGTTTGGGGGTGATATGGAGTAGAGACTCTATGAACAACCCCATACTTCCTGAGCATAGCTTGCATGGTCCTGTTACAGAAATGTGTTCCTTGATCACTAATGATTGCTCTCGGGATGCCAAACCTGCAAAGAATTTGAGATCTAACAAAATCCACAACAACTCGAGCATCATTAGTTCTGGTGGCTTTAGCTTCCACCCATTTAGAAACATAATCAACAGCCAATAAAATATAAGTAAAACCAAAGGATGGAGGAAATGGACCCATAAAATCAATGCCCCAAACATCAAATACTTCACAAAACAACATTGGTTGCTGAGGCATCTGTTGTCTCCATGTGGTAGCATTACTAGCTCTTTGGCACTTCTCACAGGTGTTACAAACTCTCCATGCATCCTTAAAAATTGTGGGCCAATACAAACCTGAATCCAACACTTTTCTTGCTGTTCTTTGTGGACCAAAATGTCCACCAACTGGTGAAGCATGGCAGAATCGAAGAACTGATTCTATTTCATGATCGGGAATGCATCTTCGAATCACCTGATCATTACACAATTTCCACAAATACGGGTCATCCCAAATATAATACTTTGCATCACTTTTTAATTTTGAAATTTGGTTTCTGGATGCACATGGTGGAAAAACAGAAGCAACAAGATAATTTACAATGTTAGCAAACCAAGGTGAATCAAAAGAGTTAGAAATACTCATGAGGTGTTCATCGGGAAAATGGTCCCGAATAGGTGCCGAATCAGGAGCATTCTCAATTCTGCTTAAATGGTCTGCCACAAGGTTTTGTGTTCCACTTCTATCACGAATTTCCAAGTCAAACTCTTGGAGCAAAAGCATCCAACGAATCAATCTTGGCTTGGACTCACCTTTCTTCAACAAGTACTTCAGAGCTGCATGGTCAGTAAAGACAACTACTCGAGAACCGAGTAGGTAAGATCTAAACTTATCTAATGCAAAAACAATGGCCAAGAGCTCTTTTTCAGTGGTAGTGTAATTTACCTGGGCAGCATCTAAAGTTTTAGATGCATAGTAGATGACCCTAGGCTGCTTGTCAATCTTTTGACCAAGGACAGCTCCCAATGCATAATTAGAAGCATCACACATCAACTCAAATGGAGCTGTCCAAACAGGTGCTTGGATTATTGGGGTAGTGGTCAATGCTTGCTTGAGACAATTAAAAGCCTCCTTACACTTTTCATCAAACTCAAATGCCACATCCTTTTTAAGCAGACTGGATAGTGGCCTAGCCTTCTTGCTGAAATCTTTTATGAATCTTCTGTAGAATCCTGCATGGCCAAGAAAAGAACGAACCTCTCGAACACAAGAGGGGTAAGGCAAATGTGATATAACTTCTACCTTGGCAGGATCTACCTCAATTCCTTTTTCAGAGATTACATGCCCTAAAACTATTCCTTGTTTTACCATAAAATGACATTTTTCATAGTTCAAAACAAGGTTAGTTTCAATACATCTGTTTAAAACTTTATCAAGACTATCAAGGCATGCATTAAATGAAGATCCATAGACAGTAAAATCATCCATAAACACCTCTATGCAATTTTCAATGAAATCATGAAAAATACTTATCATGCATCTTTGAAAAGTTCCGGGAGCATTGCATAGGCCAAATGGCATTCTCCTATAAGCAAATGTGCCAAAGGGACAGGTGAATGTGGTCTTATCTTGATCCTCAGGTGCAATGTGAATCTGAAAATATCCAGAGAATCCATCAAGAAAACAGTAGTGAGACTTACCTGCGAGACGCTCAAGCATTTGGTCAATGAAGGGTAAAGGGAAATGGTCCTTCTTTGTTGCTTGGTTAAGTCTCCTGTAGTCAATACAGACTCTCCAACTATTCTGCACTCTAGTTGGGATCAATTCATCCTTTTCATTTTTCACAACTGTGATCCCTGTTTTCTTAGGAACCACTTGAATTGGACTCACCCATTGGCTATCAGAGATAGGATAAATGATTCCTGCTTGTAGAAGCTTGGTGATCTCCTTCTTAACCACATCAAGGATTACAGGGTTGAGTCTCCTCTGGGGCTGTCTTACTGCTTTAGTATTTTCCTCCAGAAATATTCTATGCATGCACATGGATGGACTAATTCCAGGAATGTCTGCCAATGTCCATCCTATAGCCTTCTTGTGTCTTTTCAATACCTGCAACAATTTTTCTTCTTGATTTTCATCAAGAGAAGTGGAAATTATCACCGGGAGCTGTTCATTATCCCCTAAGTATACATACTTTAGGTTCTCAGGTAAGGGTTTCAATTCTAACTTGGGTGCCTGCAAAACAGATGGAACTAACAAAGTAGATTTTGATTCTGCTGTTTGTACCTCAAAAATTTTGTTAGAATTTTCTTGAAATCCTGCATACAGCTCCTTATGGTTAACAGGTATATCTAAAGATTCTGAATCAGAAATTATGTATCTATCAATTTCAGCACAAATATCACAACTTCCAGAATCATTGCATGCAAAACATTTGTTTGAATCATCCATGTATTCCAAATCAACATTAGAAAAATGTTCAAAAACTAGTTCGTCAATAATGTCAATTTGGAAAACAGAATGATTTTCAGATGGATATTTCATGGCATCAAGAATATTAAATTGAACTCTCGTGTCACCAAATTCCATAGAGAGAGTTCCAGAATGAACATCTATTTTGGTTCGAGCTGTTTTCAAAAATGGTCTTCCCAAAATGATAGGAACAGGAATTTGAGGCATACCTTCTTCCATATCAAGTACAAAAAAGTCAGCAGGGAAAACAAGCTGTTCTACCTGAACCAAAACATCCTCTATAACTCCAGCAGGATAGGCAGTGCTCCTATTGGCTAGCTGAATTACTACACCAGTAGGTTGTAAATTTCCAAGAGACAAAGATTTAAAAACAGACATAGGCATAACATTTATTGAAGCTCCTAAATCTAACATGCAATTTTCAAATTTATTATTGCCTATGATACAGGGTATAGAAAACGTACTTGGATCTTTGCATTTCTCAGGAATATTTTCCTTACCAAGCAATGCAGATACATTTCTTCCCATGCTTATTCTTTTATTGCCCTTGAGTCTCCTCTTGTGAGTACACAACTCCTTCAGAAATTTGGCATACCTGGGAATTTGCTTGATTGCATCAAGAAGAGGTATATTCACTTCCACTTTCCTGAAAGTATCCAAAATTTCTTTGTCCACTTCTTCCATCTTCTTGCTTGGAATTGCTTTTGGTGGGAAAGGAAGAGGGATATGAGATGGAACTTGGGGTGGTTGCATCTCAGATTTGCTTGTGCTTGAAGAGGGTTCATCATTCTCAACTATTGTGGGCACATCTTTTTGTTTCTCAGGTTCTTTGGGTATGGGTATTTCAAGGTTCTTACCTGATCTTAACTGAATTGCGCTCACATTTCTTGGATTTGCAGCTGGTTGAGATGGTAATTTGTCAGAGTTTTAAGATTGTAACTGGCTTAATGATGAAGCCAATTGCCCAATTTGGTTGCTTAAACTCTGAATGGTAGCATCATTTCTTTGTTGATACTCTAAGTTCTGTGCAGCCATTTGTTTCACCAGATCCTCCAAAGAAGGGCCACTTGTGGGTGGTTGAGGTGTGGTTCTTTGGAAGGTTGGTGCATTGTTTTGGGGATTTTGTTGTTGGTTTCCCCATCTCAAATTTGGATGGTTCCTCCAACCTGGATTGTATCTGTTGGTGGAAAGGTCATGGTTTTGTGGTGGTGGAGGTCTATCATGGTAAATGTTACTTGCATAGGCTTGGGGACTATTATTATCCTTTTCTTGTAGAGAAGGACAACAATCAGTGGGGTGCTCTTGTGAAGAGCAGATTCCACACACTTTAGCAGTCATGGATTTTTGATTTACTGCCAATTGTGTGACTAGAGTGGTGAGAGCATCAAGTTTGCTCTCAAGTTTTATTCCAGATGAACTAGAATTGGAATCAAACATGGGTTTGAAAGAATCATTTCTCACACCAAATTGTTGAGAGTTAGATGCCATTTTCTCAATCAGATTTCTTGCTTCAGCAGCGGTCATATCTCCTAAAGCTCCTCCACTTGCCGCATCAATCATATTGCGATCAACGTGGTGTAAACCTTCATAGAAGTACTGAAGAAGAAGTTGTTCAGAAATTTGGTGGTGAGGGCAACTTGCACAGAGTTTTTTAAATCTCTCCCAATATTCATAAAGACTTTCTCCAGAGAGTTGCTTAATGCCAGATATGTCTTTACGGATTG
The DNA here is from genome assembly GCA_037962975.1 of Clitoria ternatea. Taxonomy (NCBI): domain Eukaryota; kingdom Viridiplantae; phylum Streptophyta; class Magnoliopsida; order Fabales; family Fabaceae; genus Clitoria; species Clitoria ternatea. Next base: position 11,290,156 of record CM075675.1, read on the forward strand.
CAGTTGTTCTAGAGGCAGGAAAGAATTTTTCCAAGAACATTTTCTTTAAGTCATTCCAACTTGTGATTGATCTTGGAGCAAGGTAGTACAACCAATCCTTAGCAACACCCTCTAAAGAATGAGGAAACGCTTTAAGATAGACATGGTCTTCTTGAACGTTTTGGGGTTTCATTGTGGAACACACAATGTGGAATTCTTTGAGGTGTTTGTGCGGATCTTCACCCGCAAGACCATGAAACTTAGGCAACAGGTGTATAAGTCCGGTCTTAAGAATAAAAGGGACATCCTCATCAGGATATTGAATACACAAACTTTCGTAAGTGAATTCAGGAGCAGCTAGTTCTCTAAGAGTTCTTTCACGAGGTTCAGCCATATCAGAAAAACTAGCAGTACTTTCAACGGATTCAGAAAAAATACTATCACTATCAATATCAACAAAATTATTATTAAATCTAGCTTCTCTAACTAACCTATGAAAAGTTCTTTCAATTTCAGGATCAAATGAATATAAATGCTCAAAAGTTCTTCTAGTCATACATAGCATACAACAAGATATTAGATCATGATGAGCAATAAATCATAAGAATCCTAAATCATGCAAAAGAAATAAAACAAAGAAACAAACAAACAAAAAGAGAAATTTTTTTTAAATTTTTTTTTTTCAAATAAAAAAAAAATTAATTTAAAACAAGAATTTTTCCTAAAGATCGTTGATCCCCGGCAACGGCGCCAAAATTTGACGTGAATATTTTTGCAGTCGTTATTCCGTCAAATTAGTACATTAAAATTAATTAACGTAGTACTAGGGTGTCAACCTAGGTCGTTCTCTCAAGGATCAACACAAAAATTTAGGAAAAATCAAGTCTTAAACTAATTTTTAACAATTAAAAATAAAAACTAAACAACTAAAAATTTTTACAAACATAAGTTCACTAACATACAATTGGGGGGGTTTGATTGATTTTTGTTATCACAAATAAAATTAAAACAAGGTAAATAAAGGATTTAAAACAATAAATAACAAACGATTGATTTTCTTGGAGTATTGTAAATAAATTTATCCTTGGTTCATTAAAGATAACTTGTATACTTATTAATGTTAATTTCTTAGCTCAATTTGAATTGATCAAATAAGCGTCTTTTTCAATTCACAATTCCTTTACTTTCATTTAAAAATGAATATTTTAATCAAGCATCCTAATTAAGCAAAAGGAGTCAAGATCTTAAAATCTAGGAATTATTGAGCATACATAAGAACATCGCCTATATACATAATCTATTCTCAAATTATGGAATTAAGCAAACCATAATTATTAAAAGTGATTATGAAAATATTCATTAAGCATGCATATTTCCTTAATCCATTCTAATTTGAAATCTTATTTAACTCCATTTGAATAACTAAACCGATTAAGCATACAAATTCAATTAAACAGAATGGAATTAAATAAGTAGAGAATAATTATGAAGAAATAACAATAATGAAAGCATACTATATTAAAATTAATGACCTCAAAATTACATTACAACATTCTCCAAGAAAATCAATCTAAGGGTTTTAGCCCTCCATAATTACAATTACAAACAAAGAACTAACCCGGAAATGAAGAAGTTGCTGGAAAATTCCAACAGAGAAGAGAAGCAGAGGAAGAACGTATGAGTGAGGGAGGAATTGAAGAATGAAGAATGGTGTGTGTTCTGCCCCTTCCTCTTGGTGCTATTTATAGGAGTTTAAAAGCAAAATTATGCCATAAAATATTTCAATGGAAGGAGCACTCTTCATTAATCAATTCAATGGTGCTCCATGATCAGCTTGAGTGCCTTGCCCACCTTCCTCAGTGCATTGCCCACTTTTCAGAAGCTTGAAAAACGTGTTTCTGGGCCAATTATTCACTCATGAATCGATTCATTGGTGGGAGGAATCGATTCATTCATTCCAAAATGCAATCCTGGGCCAATTTTACACATAGGAATCGATTCCTTAGGGGTGGGAATCGATTCCCAAGCACATGAATCGATTCATGCTTGTTTGAATCGATTCCCAGGCCTTTAAAATGCATATGAATCGATTCACAGGGGTGGGGAATCGATTCCTAGCTGTATGAATCGATTCCCAGGGTGCTTGAATCGATTCCTTGCTGTTCTTTTGTGTGGGAATCGATTCCCACATTGGTGAATCGATTCCCAGACCTGTTCTGGTGCTTTTCTCGCATTTTTGACCATTTCTTGAGTCGTGGCTTCTTTCGTTTGACCTGTGGTAATTATTTTTTTAATTACAGGCTTAATCACACACTATAAAACAAGAGAAACCCAACTTTTATTAAAAATTTATCCTTAATTCATTTTAAAATTAAATATTAAATAAAGCTCAAATGATGAAAATGTGTTAAAGTGCAGTATATTACACACTAAGTGATGGCAAATTATGCACATTTAAATTGAGGAATTAAGGATAAATCATGCATCATCAAACTCCCACTCGGAGTTCTCAATCAGAAGAACTCCCACTCGGAGTTCTCACTCAAAAGAACTCCCACTCAGAGTTCTCACTCAGAAGAACTCCCACTTGAGTTCTCACTCAAAAGAACTCCCACTCGGAGTTCTCAATTAGAAGAACTCCCACTCGGAGTTCTCAATCAGAAGAACTCCCACTCGGAGTTCTCACTCAGAAGAACTCCCACTCGGAGTTCTCACTCAGAATAACTTCCACTCGGAAGTATCACTCGGAATTTGTTCAAGACAAAGTACCCGTCCTTGACATAAAATAAGTCTCAGATAAAACGTACATGCTTTTACTGAGCAACACGAGGGGTAATGGAATTTCCCAGGTGACTTGGCCAGAACCAGCCTCACTCGGAGTCACTCACTCAGAGTCGAACATTTACTCAGAATAATTCATTCAGAGTCAAATGTTCACTCGGAACTGATCACCCAATAATGCTTGGGGACAGTATCGATTGGTTAACGAGTATTTCGAGGGATGAACACTTAGTAAAACGTCCTCACAATTACTTCCCCTCAAGACTAACACTGTAAGCCATTCTCATGATTACAACGTGTTTCATCATGATGGCAAACCCCATTATGGTATTCATAAATGGAAAGCCTAGTCATCAAAGATTAAGGTACACCTTTTACCGGGCTCGTGTACGCCAAACGTGTGATTTAAGTAAAGAACTTCGTCACACTACAATATCAGTACAACAAAAGATATTCTATCTTTTCTATCAAACCGAGCCTTTGGTTATTAAAGTACCTATATATGGGGACAGAACTTGTTTGTTGTTATCCGATTTAGTGTTTACGCATCTAAATCCGGATTGGATCATTACATATACAATGGTTCTGTCGAAGTTATTTTCAACAAACAGACTTATAAAGGAAGCTATCATTTTATTGATTAAATCCTGAATTACATAAGTAGATTGATTCAATAATCCGGAGCTGATCCCGGAACACAGCGGATTTAATTTAATAAAAGCTATAAGACAAGGAAGGCACTATCTCTGTTGATTTGTCTCTCCGCCCTTTCCTTTACCTTTACCTCCGGTCTCGCTCCCCCCATCACCAGGAGTGGTTCCTTCGTTATTGGTTCGCTTGGGGATAAGAGCCAGGAGAGAAGGCCCCATTGACTGGCCTTCGGGAAGAGGAGCCAGCTGGTACTTAGTATTTGGCGGGTCCTCTTGACGATCGTCAACAACGGTTACAAGTTTCCCTCCATGAAACTCATAGAACGGATCAATACCATTCAAATTAAGCTCCACTTTGGGATTCCGGTATTGAATCTGACGTACAGCCAACCCGAAAGATTCCTTGACTGTTTGGACGCAAATGTCCACAGCCTCTTTCACTCAAGCATTGGCAGCAGTCAAATCCACTTTCAGAGCGGTAACGACGTCATTCAAACTTGTTAGCTTTAAGTTCTCAATTTCCAGAAGCAGCTCCTTTTCCCTACGAGCCCAGTCTTCAGCTCCTTGGGAGTAGACGACCTTGTTTGCCTTTAATTCCTCCCAATTTGGTAGAATGCTCCTTCTTCGTACAGAGGCTGGCATGGAGATCGGTATTGACTTTTTTTTGATCAAGTACTTGGGCCTCCAGCTCGTTAACAAGATATTTCAGCCTGGAGATTTCTTCATCTTTCTGGTCCCCTTCTTCCTTGGAAGCCTTCAACCGACTTTCCAAGCGAAGAATGTTCGCTCTGTCCTTTGCCGAGGCAATGGTAAGGTCGTTAACCTTGCCTGATAATTTGCCAAGTCTTTCGTTATCTTCTGACAGCCTGCGAACCGACCTCAAAAGACCGGACAGTTCAGCCAGTTGCCATTGTCCGACGTCACAAGCTTGAGTTATTTCTCCAGGCTCTAACAAAGTGTTCAGCTTGTATGGAGAATCGGGGATACATTCAGGAACTGGACCCTCATACACTAAGTATGGGGCAAGATTGGAGTTGGTTGGAGGTGGGCAGGAGACCTTGGGCGCATAATAGTTAGTTATTTGATTGGCGCCAGAGACAGCAGCGGTACTTGGGACATCCGATGTGGTCCCTTCTGCCTTTTTTCCTTTAGAAGCCTCCAAATCAGCTGCTCCTTTGGAAGTTTTTAGTTTTTTAGGGGAAGGTTCAGACTCCGTTTTCTTGGAGGAGTCATGTTTTGCTTTCTTCCTTTTCTCCCCGACATTCTTGCCTTCAACACTGGAGGTCGATTTTTCAGATCTGCCCTCCAGTAAAGGAATGTCGTCACCAGCAGACGAAGTAAGTATTATGGTCTCAGCGGTAGCCTTCTTGGAATTCCGTTTTGCCTGAATATTGTTTTCAGCCGCAACGGATTTCCCTCCAGCTTTTCAACTTCTCCATCTCTGACGACTCGGCCTTGATTTCAACTGCATAATCAAATAAGAAGACCATCAGTAACAGAAGATGTCAAGACATAAAAAGAAAGAAAGCAGAAAATGATAGAGAATTACGCAAATATTCCTCACGGGTAGTTTTCGACCCTAGCAAACGCTTGGAGGAGAAAAATTTGTGTGAGGCGGTGTATGATTGAAGAGCAAAAAGAACGGAGACCGAAGTTGGGGTTAATTCATCTTCATCGGTATAATAGGACTGGGAGGTTAACAAAAAATGCTCATGTGTCCAGGCCATGGGAAATTCTTGAATCCCATCTTTATTCAGCCAAAAAATTAGATCATCGGGCTTCACACGAATCCTAGTGAAATAAGATTTGAAGGAACGCCCATCAACTTTGGCGGAGTCGGTGTAGGACTCGAAGTTGACGACCTTGGAGTGAGTCCAGAGAGTTATCAAACTTACTCATCCCTTCTCTTTATCCGTATGACGGACCACTTGCGTAAAATAAAAAAGCATGGCCACCGTCGGCGTGAAATTGAAGTGTTCCCCAAGCACTTCAAGAGAACGGATCAACCCCCATCCATTGGGGTGTAGCTGAGAGGGGGCGCAATCCAAAAACCTCAAGACCCCCATCTAAAATTTTATCAAAGGAAGGCGCACACCTAAGTTTAAAAATAAGAAGTCATACATGAATATTGACCTCTCATCCGGTGTATGACAAATCCGTTCTGAGGGAAGAGGAGCCAACACCATAAAACGCTCCTTGAATTTTTCCTTTTTAAAGACTGTGAAGCGAGGCTCCAACCTTGCTCCGTCCTCCCGCGCATGGATAGACGGTGTTAAGAGAAATTCACCCGCAACCTAGCAATAAGGACGCTTCTCTTGGAGCTTAACCCAATCAATTCGATGTGCAACTACATTGCACGGTCCAGTAGCTGTCTTCAAGATATATTGCTGAGATGGTGCTCCGCTGCTAGAGGTGCTTTCTCCAGTCATCTTCTTTATAGCTAATTTAAACACCTTCACGCTGCGGTAAAAACTCACATCATCAGAGAAGTATAAATTGGCGCTCTCCTCACTCTCACTGGAAGAGGATTCTGAAGAGGGTATTATCACCCTTCGCCTTGAGTAGGGCGACGCCTCCTTCTCTGAGTGAAGTGGCTTTGAGTGGAAGATCACGGGGATCCTCCCACCACGACTTGAGGAAGTTCGAGACAAGGCTCTTCCTCCTCTTCCTCTAGGGCCAACGTGGCTCGAACCAGCAAAACCTCTCCCAGACATTTAGAAAAACTAGATGAAAATACGAGAAGACGAAGGAAAATTTACCTAAGAATGAAGAAAGATGGTGAATCAAATTTCACATAAGCAAACAGGAATGTCTTCTCGAAATTTTTGCAGAGTTTCGCCAGGGATGCAAGACTGAGTGATTTCTGAATTCACTAAGTTTTCCTTTTATAAGAGGTCAACAGACTCAATTACGGGTCGAAGGTTATGTCGTTTACCACCAAACGACACCTCTTTGGTAAATACAAGGCTGTCGTTTCAAACCTTGAGGCGCGAAATCAACGTCGATTCGTCAAAAGGCCTCTCAAATGGGCCTCAAAATTTAAATTTCAGGCCCATAAAGCTCCTGAGTGACGGTTATAAAGATATGTGCATTTAAAGCAATAATGGCTCGCCCACGTGATTAAAGGCATTAAATGTCCAATCATGAGAAACGTTGCAACTGTTACTCGAATACCAAGGGTTGCAAGTTTCAATAACTTCTGGGATTCCCACACAAAAAACTTTTTGTACGAATCCGTCCTAAGGAGCGCTACGACAACGGAACCTTCATTCCAAGAACGGATCTTTACGTGACAACGTAATGTCTTCTATAAACGACGTATATCATCCGGCATCCAGACTTATTACAGACGACGTAGCTTATATGAGCCACTTTACTAGTCCCTCACACAAGCTAGGGGACAAGTAGAGTGATGATCCTGTCTTGATACCGGATTTGATAACGAAATTGAAGACTCAATCCGTACTCTTACAATTGAGATCTATTTTCTCCAGGACGGATAATCTTAATCACCTAATCTGTGATTTGACGATGTAACTCCTGGCATGGTGCATTTCCTCAGGACGGATAATCTCAATCACCTAATCTGTGATTTGACGATGTAACTCCTGGCATGGTGCATTTCCTCAAGACGGATAATCTCAATCACCTAATCTGTGATTTGACGATGTAACTCCTGGCATGATGCATTTCCTCAGGACGGATGATCTCAATCACCTAATCTGTGATTTGACGATGTAACTCCTGGCGTGGTGCATTTCCCCAGGACGGATGATCTCAATCACCTATTCTGTGATTCGATGATGTAATTCCTAGCGTGGACAATTCCCATCATCATCCTTATGATGGAAGGTTTTGAAGGCTCAATCCGTATCTTACGATTGAGATATATTTCCCCAGGATGGATGTTCTCTATCACCTATTCTGTGATGTGATGATGTGACTCCTGGCATACACGAATTCCCATCACCATCCTTATGATGGAAGACCCAACCATCATCTTTATGTATCTTTGTAGTTCCCTAAACTCGGAACAATACTCTCACATTGGACGGCGTTTTTCTCTCCAGTGAGAATAATACGAATTAATACTAGTCATCCGTCCTGTGACACCACTTCTGTGAACAATGGATCGACTCCTTCTCTCCCCAAAAAGTATTAAAGTTAATGCCCTATGACAGGTACCTATTCCTTAACATACTTGTACTTGGGGACAGTATTCATGTATATATCTCTCCGTTCCAAATTTATCTACCTTAAATGATCTAATATTCTGAGGTGATTATTTCAATCCGACCTCAATATTAGTCATATAGAACGGATTATCAATGACTGAAATGATATATACATCTAAGTTATACATGAAGTATTGAAGATAAATTGCTGAAGGGAATTTCATTCATTCATGAAAACCAAGATTACATGTAATACCGGAGTTGATCCCGGAACACAACTTTACATATAAAAAATAACAGGACTACGGAGGGGGAACTTGCTCTTCAGTCTCTTTTTGTCCTTCCCCTTCTCCAAGTTCTTGTGTCCCTTCCTTTGGGATTTCCTCTGGAGTCTTCTCTTCTGGAGCCTTCGCACCTCCTGTAGATGAGGCGACCTCAGGCATAGGAATAACGAAATCCGGGCCCATACTTTGACCCTCAGGAAGAGGGGGCAAACCGTACAAGGACTCCGGAGGATCTTCATGTCGACCATCAACCACTGCGACTAACCTCCCTCCATGGAATTCATAGAACGGATCCATACCATAGAGGTTAAGCGACACAGTGGGGTTACGGTAGAAAACTTGGCGTATAGCTAGGCCGAAGGATTCTTCAACTGCTTAGGTGCATATATCAATAGCTTCCTGCGCCTCAGCTTTAGCCACAGCCAATTCTTCCCGCAACCTCAGAAGTTCTCCACCCGATCCCTGAGATTCCGTACTCCCAGCCTTTAGTCCCTCAATCTCAAGGAGGAACTTCTTCTTCTTTTGGGACCATTCCTCTGCTTGTTTAAAATAATCCTCCACAGCAGCTTTGCTTTTATCTTCAAGATCAGCTTGCTTAGCTTGACTGCTACGGAGTTCTTCTTGTGATTTACCAAGCATCTCCTCCTTCTCTGCCAGTTTACCCTCCAAGTCTTTAAGCATGGTTTTCAGCTTGAGATTTTCCTTGCTCATAAGATCTCCGAACTCTTTAGACTTGGTGAGGCGATCTTCAGCAAGTTTTAGGGCAGCTTTATATTTCTCCGCCGAGAGGTTGAGCTGTTCTACTTTATCACTCAGCTTATCAACCTCAGTGGCATTATCAGCTAACAAGCTGAGCGAATTAAGCATCCCCGTAAGTTCTGCTAGCTGCCACTTCCCGGCCTCACACGCCTCTTTAATTTCTTTAAGTTCAAGTGTGGGCCGGAGTTCATATAGAGGCTGAGGGAGGATCGCTGGAGTTGGCCCCCGGTATGAGAGGAAAAGAGTGAGGAACGAAGAAGTTGGATAGGAGGTCGGTCTTGATCCAAAAACCCCGGAAAGAATACCCTTATGGAGTCCGGACGAAACTTTAGCTGTGTCCGACATTTCTACAGCTTTGCCTTTGGAGGTCCTTGCTCTTTCCGAACTCGTGGAAGGTTTATGCTTTTTCACCTTTGAGGGGTCATTCTTAATCTTCTTCCTCTTCTCTGTTATTCTGGGATGACCCGCATTCGCACCGACTGAATCTCCCTCCACCAGTGGGATCTCTCCTTCTACATCCGAGGTCAGAATAATCAATTCAGGCCGATCTTTCTTAGAATTCTCCTTTGGCAGGATTTCATTCTCACCAGCTACTGATTTCTCTCCCGCCTTCAAGATTTTCAACTTTTTCATCTCTGAAGATTTTTGTTCTATTTCACCTGCATGCATAAATAAAACGTATTAGCAACAAGGAAATGCTCGATACAATCAACAAAGGAGGAAAAGAGAAATAAGACGAGAATTACGTAGATATTCATCTTGGACATCGCTCGAACTACTTAAAAGACGTCTACACAAAAATTACGTAGAATATGCTTCAAGGGCGAATAACACCATCGCCGTTTCAGTAGACAGCTCGGACTGATGAGTGTTGTGACATCCCGGGCACTGTTGAGGGCGGGGAGTGATCGCCGGTGCATGGGCACGGACAAGGAGCGGCTCCTGGCAGGCTTCTAGTGGGAGGGACACATGAACGAACCGAATATATACCAGAATGAGAGGGATCCAAAGACTGTATAGGTATGGGACTATACAGTCGAGGATAGCTTAAAGAAATGAATTCGTACTACCTATACCAACAAATGCATTAGCCTTTTTCGGTAGCCTATCACTTAAGAACTCCAAAGTTAAGCGTGCTTAACTTGGAGTAATTCTGGGATGGGTGACCTCCTGGGAAGTTCTCAGGAAATGTGTGAGTGAGGACAAAAGCACATTGGAAAGGTCTCGTGTTGGTCTGTGGGACGAGTCGTTCATTCCTGAAAAGCGGTCGAGGCGTTACAGTGGTATCAGAGCCTAGCCTCTCCTAGTACGGTATGGTTCGAGGATGAACCAGGCGGAAGCTGGTGGGCATGTGACATCCCGGGCACTGTTGAGGGCAGGGAGTGATCGCCGGTGCATGGGCAAGGACAAGGAGCGGCTCCTGGCAGGCTTCGAGTGGGAGGGACACATGAACGAACCGAATATATACCAGAATGAGAGGGATCCAAAGACTGTATAGGTATGGGACTATACAGTCGAGGATAGCTTAAAGAAATGAATTCGTACTACCTATACCAACAAATGCATTAGCCTTTTTCGGTAGCCTATCACTTAAGAACTCCAAAGTTAAGCGTGCTTAACTTGGAGTAATTCTGGGATGGGTGACCTCCTGGGAAGTTCTCAGGAAATGTGTGAGTGAGGACAAAAGCACATTGGAAAGGTCTCGTGTTGGTCTGTGGGACGAGTCGTTCATTCCTGAAAAGCGGTCGAGGCGTTACAGTGGTATCAGAGCCTAGCCTCTCCTAGTACGGTATGGTTCGAGGACGAACCAGGCGGAAGCTGGTGGGCATGTGACATCCCGGGCACTGTTGAGGGCGGGGAGTGATCGTCGGTGCATGGGCACGGACAAGGAGCGACTCCTGGCAGGCTTCGAGTGGGAGAGACACATGAACGAACCGAATATATACCAGAATGAGAGGGATCCAAAGACTGTATAGGTATGGGACAATACAGTCGAGGATAGCTTAAAGAAATGAATTCGTACTACCTATACCAACAAATGCATTAGCCTTTTCGGTAGCCTATCACTTTAGAACTCCAAAGTTAAGCGTGCTTAACTTGGAGTAATTCTGGGATGGGTGACCTCCTGGGAAGTTCTCAAGAAATGTGTGAGTGAGGACAAAAGCACACTGGTAAGGTCTCATGTTGGTTTGTGGGGAGAGTCGTTCATTCCTAAAAAGCGGCCGAGGCGTTACAAGTGTAATATGCTGAAGAGTTCAGAAGAAAGTGCTCATAGGTCCAGCTCAGAGGAAATTTGTTAAGACCCTCTTCATTCTTCCAGAAGACGGGCTTGTTCTTTTTAATTGAAATTCGGGTAAAGAAAGACTTGAAAGACTTCCCGTCAACCTTAGCCGAATCAGTATAAGATTCGAAGTTCACAAAGGAACATAGAGTCCGGAGTGTGACTAGACCTACACCGCCTTGCTTGTTAGCCCTTCGGACTACCTGAGTGTAGTAGGATAGTATCGCCACGGTGGGTGTGAAATTGAAATAGTCACCCAATACTTCCAGAATCCCCATCCGTTGGGATGAAGTTGAGAAGGTGCGCAATTTAAGAACCTTAATACACTCATCTGAAACTCGGATAGGGGAAAACGAACTCCAAGATAATGGAATACAAAATCGTGCATGTATACCGAACGCTCATCTGGGACAACGTGGTATATCCGTTCTGTAGGGAGCGCTGCAAACACCCTGATAGGGGAAAACGAACTCCGAGATAATGGAATACAAAATCGTGCATGTATACCGAACGCTCATCTGGGACAACGTGGCATATCCGTTCTGTAGGGAGCGCTGCAAACACCCTGAACCATTTTTTCATTTTCTCCTCTGTGTGAACTGTAAACCTTGGCTGGATCTGAGATCCGTCCTCATTCATGTGATGAGAAGCTAAGTTTTTAAACTCATCAGCTACCCAGCAGAAGGGCCACTTGGCCTGAAGCTCTTCCCAATTTAACCGAGAGGCAACAACGCTGTATAAGCCTTCTGCTGTTTTCGAAACAGTTTGATCTCCAGAGCTCCCTTCTACAGTCATCATTCGAGTCGTGTGGACAAAAATCTTTGCTCTACGATAAAAAGTCACATCGTCAGAAGGGTAACAATCATTACTCGTCTCACTTTTCGAAGAGTAACTATAATCAGAGGATGACTCTGAGAAGGGAAAGGTCACTCTCCGCCGTGAGTAAGATCCCCTTTTTGAGCGACATGACTCAGCCCTCGGAAGAATCACAGGGATTCTTCCCCCACGATAGTTAGGGTTGCGAGAAGCTAATCTCCCCCTCTTAACGTACATTCTTTTCAAGAAAAAAGAAAACAGAAAAAGGAAGACGAAAATAGCAGAGGGAAGGAAGTGGTTACCTCAGATGATAAGGAAAGTGAAGGCAGAAAAAAGCTTTGCAAAACGAGCAGCAAACGATCGTCTGAAATTTTTGCAGAGTTTGGCTAAGGAATCAGAAGCAAGTGGTTCCCAGAATTCGCTAAGTGCCTCTTTTATAAGAATCGAAGAGGTTCAATTACCAACTCTCGGAGTTGTGTCGTCCATGACTAAACGCGTCGATTTACAAGTCAAACGACACAGTCGTTTTAAATTCGTGGGCGCCAAAACAATGTCAATTTGCTAAAGGGCCTCTCCACTGGGCCCAGAAGTTTTAAAAATTGTAAGCCCATTAAGCCCTAAACAACGGTTACTGAGATTTACGCCTCAGACGCAATAATTGCTCGCACACGTGACTAAAGGCATTTAATACCTAATCATGCGACGCAATTTATGCCTTACAGCCATTACTCGAATTTCAAGAGTCTTCAGTTTCAAAAAACTTTTGAAATTCTCATACAATGAATCTTTGTCTGAATCCGCTATAACAACGTTATGACATCAGAGCTTTCATTTAAAGAATGGTTCTTCACGATATAATAATACATATGTAAGAAAACATTTTCTACATAAGTATACCGGCATCTAGACCTCTCACAGGTCGGATAGCTTATGTGAACAACTACACAGTCCCTCACACAAGCTAGGGGACATATGATCCGGCCTCGATACCGGTATCCGTTCTACAAGACATATTTCAACGTCTTTGACAGTTTACCAACGTGCAACCGGTGTCATCGGTATACATCCGGATTCTAATTCCGTATCAGGCGCTCTCCCTATACCGGTTGTCCAGGATAACACCATGACACCGGATAACATACACGTCACCATATAGAAGACAAAAGGCATTGCTACAGGGACCGATCAATAATTCCCCACACTACGAGCCAAAATCTGCTCACGGGAATGATCAACTTGTCCCCTAAGACCAGCCTACACTCCCTACGCTCAATATAAAATAGCCACTTGACCCAATCATACTGGCAAGTGCGTAATAAAATAATAATTTATAATATTATTGGAGGTTAGTGGTTCCCCACTAACGAATCCTCATATATCGAGCCAATCAGGTATATAAACTCTCTTCATCAATGGAGAGGGGGATCTTCGACTACTTTTCAACTTACAATTACTCTCTGAAAACATTCCTCACTTGGAATATTATCACTGACTTGAGCGTCGGAGAATCTTTACAGGTGACACCACCTTTTGCCCACATCAACGCGTGAGGACGGTGTGAAGGATCTCCAGGACGCCTAATCTGCTCTCTTCATACAGATACATCTGATAAATAGACTGGATACTCATATAACTGGTCTTCTGAGACGTAATCATTTCACTATTTGTGACTGACCCAACACCGGATCTCTTGACCCCGGTTCTGGACAGATCAAAATTATTACAATAACTTCATATTGTTATCCTAGGTACATTATAAATATACTAACAATCAAAGCATGACAATTATAACAAGATGTTTCTCATGCAATCAGCATACTATCAAAACCAATTCATCTAATTATGCATGAGACAAGAATCTAAGAAATGGGATGTGATAACTTGTAGCCTTATTTATCATATCTAAACATATTTATATATTTTTCTAACATGGTTTCAATTTTTAGATTCAAGGAAAATGAAGAAAGGATAAGAGAAATTCTCTTTCTACCTGTGTTAGTGGTTGTTGTGAAGAAGTGCTATATATAAGAAACTAGTGTGAACACGTTCCTCTACAGTGTAATGACATTGGACTCTTGAATTATGGCTGGAAAATGTTGCTAGACCAATGCAGGTATGATCACATGAGCATGAGTATGCTCACTTTCTGCCTTGATATACTCATATGTTCCAGACTTGCAGTATAAAGACACCAGAGTTGAGCGTTAGTACGTCCACAGGCTGGTTTGTGACCTATTGCAGCTCCAGTAAGGTAGCGTGGGCACGCTAACCATAGCGTATGGACGTTGTTACTTGGTCAGGATGTTGTAGCTTGCCTGGTTTGTCTACTGTACACTCACCCTGGTTGCATTGGGTGTAGGTACGGTGATAAGGGCGTTGATGTGCATAATTCCTGGTGCTTGGCCTGACTTGCCTAGCGTATTCACATGTTTCTGGGTGTGGGCATGCGTGAATGCTCTAACCCTTGACTGCCTCAGGGTACACAAGACTAGTGTACTAGTATATTTCCCAGCGTAATGACGTGTGGGTCCTTGCTTGCATGCACTTGACCTTCTTGCCCAGTGTATGTGACCTTCTTGTCCAACATATGCCTACCAAGTCCCTGCCAAATTGTCCAAAGCTTGAATTTTAAAATTTTCTTCACTTTTTTTTTCATTTCCTCTCATTTTTTCTTTTTTTATATATTTTTCTAGAATTGTGCTTACAAAAATAAATCAAGGTTTCCTCCCTGTTAGCGCTTCTTTAACGTCACTAGCTTGACATCTTGACACCTTATACTGGTGTGTTCTCTTTAGGGTTAACCTCAGTGTCGGCTGGAAAATTTCCAACTTGCCTTTTTACTTGTTGTTTAGAGAGCTGACCCACTTGGTTCTCAAGATTCCTTATGGAAGCTTCTTGATTTTTGAAGCTGGCCTAAGTGGCCTAAATAAATTCAGTGAGAATAGTCTTCAAATTAGGCTTTTTTTCCTACACAAGAGGTCGAGGATGTATATTTTATTATGGATGAGTTTGAGTCAATTCTGATTCAAGTACGGTATGCTCTGCCATGAAAATTTGGGATGGTTCCTATAGTTAGGATTAAAAGAATTTGAAGAATAGGTTCTTTGTACCTGTTGGCCCATGTAATTTGCTTTCTTAGGTTGAGCATTTGAATCACACATCCCATTCTCATGGCCGCCTCCATAAAAATCATAGTTGAGCATGCAAACTTGGGTAGGTTTTTGAAGTTCAGAGATTTAAATGCTAAGCTTTTCTAGAGCTTATGTCATCAATTTACTCTGTGCCAATAATGTGCCTTGCACATCGAGCTCCATAACACCTTTCTTTTACATACTCCTCTCACCAATTAAGCATTTATTAGAAGCCATGACATCAATCAATTCAATGGCCTCATCTACTATTTTAGTGGTGAGAGATCCTCCAACTAAGGCATCAACTAACACACGTGTTGTAGGTTGCATATCATTATAAAATACGTTCACTTGCTATATTTTAGGAATTTAATGGTGTGGACATTTTCTCATACTTTCTTTATATTGATCCCAGGGTTCCAATAATGATTCTCCTTCTTTTTGTTGGAAGCATATGATCTCATTCCTTAGTCTAGCATACTTGGAAAGAGGGAAATATTTGATTAGAAACTTCCCAGTTAGATCCTCCCAAGTTGAGATGCTTCCCCTGGGTTGGCTTTGCAACTAACATTTTGCTTGGTCTCAAAGAGAAAGCAAAAACAATCCGAGTCAAATAGCCTTATCTGAAACACCATTCATTTTGATGGTATCATAAATTTGAAGAAAGTTAGCCAAATGTAAATTCGGATCTTCGCTTTCGCTTCCTCTAAACTAATCATTGTGAACTAATTGCAACAATGCTGGTAGGCCTAGAATACTCACCAATAGTGACTTGCCTGTTGTTCTCCATTTGATTTTGTTCTTGTAACCTTCTTTATCTTTTTAACCTTCTTTCTAACCTATCGATATCAGGGTCAAAGAGAAGTTTCTCTTCTTCCCTTACCTGCATACACAAGAAAACAACACAAGAACACAAAGAAACACTCCTACACCTACTGTTAGTACTGCACAATTAAGAAAATAACATAATAGAACTAAAAATATGCATAACAACTAACTAAGGATTACTAAACATAATTATTGAACTAAAACAAGGCCTGTTCAAAGGAAATCACTAGAAAAGAATCACAGTGAGAGTTTCAGGTTTGGAATTGTTAACCTAGTTACTTTAGGCCTAAGGGATTAGGTGAATAGTTAGGGTTCCCCTTAATTTCACACTTAAATTCAATATAAATTGATACCAGAGGGATTAGGATTAGTTTGTGTTGGATTAGTGATAATTACCTAAGGAATCAGGAATTGTTCATCTGTGAAATTGAACATTCCTGAGATTGAATATGATGTTACTTTTATGCAAATTTAGGTGAAATTATATGCTGAGATCAATTCCAATATGTTGTTAGAATATTTTTTATCCTTTCCTATTACTTAATTGTGACATCATTGTTAGAAAAACCATAAAATACAATATAATTCAAAAAATATAAAAATAGAATTGCTTGATTGTGACGATTCAAATAATGTTCTTCCCTAGATTGTGGTATTTAACACAATTCCCGTGAGAACAATATTAATTACTACTTTTAAATGATTGATGCGCTTTCTAGAAAGATTCATCACATGATGAATCCACATCAAGTTTATGGCGCCATTATCGAGGATTCTTGTTTAACATCAATAATCTTTGGGGAGCCTTTAGACTGAACCATTTTTTTAGTTATTTTCTAATTTTTTAGCTTTAGTTTTGTTAATCTTGTTAATTTCTGTTGCAGAATGGATACTGACCCCTATTCCGCATACTCAGGTTCCTGCTGGTATAGGCCTATTGAACTATTATAAAATATACAGACCCATCACATCGGTCCTATCTATTGCTGGTGTTTGTATTTCACTACCCTGACCAAAGTCAGTGCCTTTAAATGTCTCATTAACTGAAGTCATGATATGACAAGAAATTAACAATACTGGCCAATACTTGTAAAATGTCAGTCTCACATGTGATGTATGGACCTGCTCTGACACACGAAACAAGGAATGACATCATCCTCCCTCGCTATAAATATCATGATCACACTCATAAGTGGTAAGCTCTTGGTACCCAACCTAATACTCTGTTATTGTTCTGATGTTAAACTTTGAACTAACTTGAGCATCAGAGTATCTTTGTAAATATTACCCCTCTTCGCCCCTCAACGTATCAGACCGGTATAAGGAGCTTGACAACGTCAATATATAACGCCTATATATGCTTCAACATAGCTTAACATCGGCTGGACGCCACTTACCTGGCACCCTGAACACATTCTACACTTGATAGGGACCGACCTACAACACTGGGTCTTAGGCCCCGGTACTAGGACAGATCTTTGGCATGCCTGGTAGGACCTGGTAAAGGAATTCCCACCATCGCATTCTACTTTTATAGTCTCGCACCGGTATAATGGAGAACCCAAGGAATATGTCCTCTTAACTTTGAGAGATCTCAATACAGATCCAGTCCCAAGCATGCTACAATCATATCTGATGTCCACGGTAGAGTGTCACCCGGTGACACTCTAAATGTTAAAATGTTGTTCAGATCTGCCCTAGGAGCGGCTAAGTTATCTATCTGATATGAGCATAGGTAGTAAGGCCCCAAGAGTGGCATTCTATTACTTCGATGTGGAATTCTTAGTTCAAACAAGTGGCAAGGTAAACCCCTTGAAGATCATACCGGACCCTAAATAGTAGCCCAAAAATGCCCCAGGAGTGGCTAAGATATCTACCCGCTATGAGCATAGGTAGTAAAGCCCAAGAGTGGCACTCCGTTACTACAGTATGAAATGGGCCCCAATGAGTGGCGAGGTAAGTCTCTTAGGATATACTAGACTGTAAATAGTGGCCCAAGTTAAACACCCCAAGAGCGGCTACAATTATTTATCCGATATTAGAACAGGTAGTAAGAGATCCAAGAATGAGACTTCGATATTTTGGTACAAAATATAACGAGTTCAAATATATATATATATATATATATATATATATATATATATTTGGTGTAAGCATGGTCTACAAGTGTCAATGCAGACCTATATCGACAGAAGCAACATCACCTGATGGAAGCTAAGCATAAAAGTGCACTAGAAGTACCTAACAGAGTCATACTCTAAAGATACGTATATCGGTAAGGTGGCACCAACAGAAAAGGAGTTGGAAAAGACCGATATCAACAAATGGCTAAATACTCAAGTTAACTACAAATGAGCACCTGCCTTTGTTAAAAATAAAAAACGTCTATTAATACTTGGTCTATTTTGATTAATTTTATCCTTTTTTTCCATAGCTGTATTAAGAAACAGACACGTCGACTCAAGGATATGAAGTAATTAAAAGCCCAAGCACATATACAATAAAAGAAATTCATATTAAGTCAAAATAAAGGCACAACGACCTTGCAGGAATAATTGTCAAAACATGAGTCTATCCCGGAACAAGGCTTAGCAAATTTAAGTTGCATTCTCAACAACTTCAAAAGCACTCTCTTGTGACACCGTCCCCAATTCCATACTCTGACCTTCGAGCAAAGGCAACAACTGATATGGCTCATTTGCTAGTTCAATTTCTTGACCCCGGTCCATGGTGTACAAATGCCTACCATGAAACTCATGGTAAACACCGATGCCACGAAGGTTCAATTCTATCCCAGGATTCCGGTGTATGATTTGTCTTATCATGGAGCTAAAATCCATCTTGGCTAAGTCTTCAAATTGAAGGAGTTTATCTTGCCCAATCTTCCTTTTCCTTGTCATGATCGTCCTTTAGCAACTTCACCTCAGCCTTAAGCCCTTGAACTTTCTTTTCAGCATTGGCCTTTCCAGCAGCATCTTCATCAAGCTTTACTTGTAACGCCTTGAGAGCATCCTCGACAGCTTTCAGTTTCCATTCAACCTCATTTTCCCCTTTTGAAGCTGATGTGAAGACATCCTACAGCTCTTTGCTTCTTTGTTGCTTTATTGTAAAAGTGGTCTGGGACTCCAGCCTTAGAGCCTCAGCTCCCTTCATCTGATCAAAACACTGTTTTGCTTTATTGGCAGAATAGTAAGACTAGGCAAGGGATTGTAATACCCCGACCACTTCAATCAAGTTGAAGATTGCCCCTTTAGTTATGTTCTAGACTTCGCTTGAGGAAGATTTTTCTTTATGTGAAAGGAATCTGAAATCTAGCCGGTGTATCTCTAATGGCCTGTAGAAATTCAAAAACTCTAGAATTGTAAAAGAGTGCGTCAACCACCGCAGGCCGTACCTCATCCAATACAGTCCCAGGAAGATGAAAACCATCCTAATTAGAGTTAGGGCCTACAAACCTAGCTTCATCCAACCGTAATTGGCCCTTATTCTTCTTCGGCTCCCGATGCGTGGGTTCCTTACCAGCACGCCTTTTTCCCTTCTCTGAAACTCAAATAGCTTTGGGGGTCAAATTTAGAGAGCTGACCTTTCCAACCGGTATGCTCACGTTACTTAAGAGAAACCTAATTCTCAACATCAGCCACAACAACATTCTAGGCTTTGGCTTGTTCCATTAATTTTTTCAAGAGATCAATATAAGCGATTCTCTTGCAAGCATAAAAGATAAAGTATAAGAACATCAGACAAAGGATAAAATGGTTAACATTAGATAAAAGAATGAAATAGTTAAAGAAGTATCCCGGCACGACGCCTCCCCTAGCAAGGCTTTGCAAGAGATTTTCAAAAAGGTTGAAAACGCCTTTAAGGCTTCCAACACTATTCTTGACTCCGAAGATAACACATTCTCACTGATAGAGTAAGCGTTGTTGGTAAGCTAAAAATGCTCATGTGTCCATCCAATGTAAAATTTCCTGGAAAAATCTGAGCTCTCTTAGAACACCAGCTTGGCGTCATTTACCTTGACCTTAACAAACAAATTCTTGAAGCTTACCCCGTCTGTCTTTGCTGATTCCATGAAATACTCAAAATTGACAATTTTTGAATTACAACAGTGGTTGAGGAAGCCGAGCCCACCTCTAGGTTACCCCGGCGCATCACTCCGCTTTAGAAGAAAAACAAGGCAACTGTGGGGATGAAGTTGAAATACTATCCCAAAACTTTCAGAGCTTTAACTAAACCCCAACCATTAAGGTGAAGCTGACTTGAGGCATATTCCAGAAATCGTAGTACTCCTATTTTGAACTCTGTTTAGGGAAACTGGATCCTAATTTTTGAAAACAACATCTCGTACATGAAGATATATCTTGACCTTGGTTGATGACAGATACGTTCTGATAGCAAAAGGCACAGAACAGTAGAGTGATCCTCAAAATCTGAATCGGAGTGAACCACCACATCCTCTATAATGACATTGTCTGAATCCTCAACATATCGGGAGGAAATACTTAGAGGCCTCTCATGAACCCATAAGTAAGGATCTTTCACCTTCTTGGCAAGCCAATCTATCCGATTGCAATGACATTAGTTTCTTGTACATTAGTTGCGACAACGGGAGAATTAATGCTAGAGTTGCCATCAGACGCCATTGGATGAATAATGTGATTGAGATATGGTATGCAGCTGTAAAAAAACCACATCGTCAGTTAAATACAAGTTGGCACTGTATCGGGCTCACTAGTAGAACGTATGTCAAAGTTAGACGATGTGGGGGACGGTATGAAGGAGTAACAGGACATGTCTAATTCCCTTTCTTCGCATGTTAACATCCATGAAGGACGCCAAATCCCTAGATTTCCCCGCTGATATCGCGCTAACCCAGAGGTAGCCTCATCAGTGCGGCAAAGAAACTGGTATAATCCCCCTCTCCATAGTTGTCGCCAGGATTGAATCGATGGAGCCCCAAACAACACTATAGAGGAGTCACTGCTAGAGTTGCCTTCCCCTATACCCTTCTATGTTCAAAAGCTAAAAATTTGAGTTAAGGAAATAACAATATGGGGTACCTGCTGTGGTGATACAACTCATCCTTTTTGTGTGTGCCAAAATTCTTTGCTCACACCAGACAGAACTAATATCGGAGTAGCAACACTTCGGTATATAAAATTAAGTAAAAATGATGGGCCTCCACACCTCTTTTTATAGGAATGGTTGAGGGGAACAAAGGGTCACACGAATCGTTGCTTCCCATTTATAATGATGCTTCGCATTTCGTCCCTAAGCATAAAATAGTTGTCCCAATTATGATCACCTATAATAATGCGTGACTCCAGCCATGTAGGAGAGACATCGAACCAAGATACAGTGGTGGGCCATATCATCTGGTGCTAAAAGCTTAATTTTTAAAAGTTTGTCATTATATTTCAAGAAACAATCATGATGTTCTTATTAAAAAGAATCTGTAACACCGGCCGTATAAAAGACATCGGTAAGGTTAAAATTTTAAATTTTATAAGCCAATGGTTTTTGCACAACGGTCATTATGTTGCAGGAACTAAGTAGCCCATTGAAGCAACTCCTAATTCACTACAACAAGCTAGGGGGTATGTTCCAAAATGGATACCGGCCCCCATTCCGCATACTCAGGTCCCTACTGATATACACCTTTTGAACTATTATAAAATATACAGACCCATCACTTCAGCCCTATCTACTACTAGTGTTTTTATTTCACTACCCTGATCGAAGTTAGTGCCTTTAAATGGCTCATTGGTCGGAGTCATGATATGATACAAAATTAACAACACCAGCCCACACCTACAAAATGTCAATCTTGCACGTCAGGTACAGACCTGTTTTGACACACGAAATGAGGAATGACATCATACTCCCTCATTATAATTATCATGATCACACCCATAAGTGGTAAGGACTCGGTACCCAACTTAATAGTCTGTTTCAGTGTTAGAATCCAAATTGACTCAAGCGTCAGAGTATGTTTGCAGGTACCACCCCCCTTTGCCCCTCAACACATTGGGCCGGTATAAGAAGCTTGGCAACGTCAGTATATAACGCCTATACATGCTTCAACATAGCTTAACATCGACTGTATGTCACTTATCTTGTACTCTAAATGCATTCTACACCTAATAGGGACCGACCTACAACACTGGGTCCTAGACCCCGGTACCAAGACAGATCAATTTCATTTAGTTCTTTTTTTGTTGTTGATATTGATGATTTTGTTGTTAACTAATAGTAGTAGTAGGATTGTTGTTAGATTAGTTGCAATCGTGTTTTGTAGTTTTTAAAAAGTTGTAGGTGATGGAACAAAATTTGGAAGATACACTTGTTGATTTTCTCCAGTGCACACAAAATTTATGCATGAACCATGAAGAGATTGTGCAACCAATTGAGAAAGAACCGTCAGAGTTTGAAAGCATACTTGCTTAATTTATGGAATATACACAAACCGACCTCAAAAGTTTTGATACTTCTATATATCAGGAATATTCAAAATCAAGTGGAGCTAATTGTGAAGCAAATGGCCGAACAATATACAGAGTAGTGTGATAATGTGGTTGTATAACAAGACCCATATGTAGAGCAAGATGATGATGAGATGCTGGAAGAAGATGGCATTGAAATTGAAAATATAAATGGAGAAGAATATATTTGACGAAGAAGAAGAAGTTGAATTTAAGGAAGTTTGGGAAAATATTGTTAAGGATAAATCGAATTTTAGGATAATATCAGAAGCAGGGTTAATTGAAGAAGCATTGTGCAAACCAAACCTTGAGGACCTTAAATACCTTCCATTTCCTTATAGATTCTTGGTGAAAGGAACTCTTGAAATTGAGTATGAAGTACCACTCATTTCTTTATTTGAAGAGAAATATGATGAAGTTCTTTTAGTCTTGAATCTGAGGATGATTTATCAATGGATGCATTCTTTGACGACAACAATAAGGAATTTTGGTCAGAAGAGGAGAAAGAGCTGTCATTTGATTATGTTTTGAAGAACACAACTTTGAAGAACACAATGATGAAAATATAACAGTAGAAGACAATGAAGAAGTTGAGATGCAACCATGTGTTGATAATGCAAAGCAAGAGCAAGAAGAAGCAAAAGTCTCAACTGTTAGAGAAACCACACCTTGGCCATATAACAATGATTCTGAAATTTTAATGGTCACAAGTGTAGATACAGAGGACACTAGAGGTTCATGAGCAAGCCAAGAATTCTATCATTAAAGGTAATGAAGAAGAAGAAATTCGGCAAGGTGGATGTTTTATGGTGGTGACTACTGAAGCAAAGAAATCTACTATGGAAAAGTCATATCAAGATGTACATCACTTGTCACAGAAAAAGAGGAAGTTCAATGCAAAAAAGAAAAAGAAAAAGAAAAAGAAAAAAGTTAGAAAGAATATAAAAAGAAACAAAAAATGAAGTTTGTTGTGTGGAGTATAGATTCCAAGCACAATAATAAAAGTTAGTGCAAAAAGATCAAAAATCCTATGGTTATAGGCAATAGGATCCAGGGGATTAATTCATATAAGTTGGCTTGTACATAAATAAAAAAATAAAAAGAAAAACAATTTAAAGAGAGAAAATGTTGAGAAAAAAAGAAAGAATAGAAAATGAAAAAATGAAAAAAAGATGAAAATGAAAAAATGAAATGCTAGGGAACAAGGTTGGGCCACATGAGCAGAATACTGACGTATGTACATCGGAACTGAGTGTAACAAGGCTAAGGAAGTGCCAACATGCCAGGGAATCAAGTGCTAAAAGTGGGTCACATACGAGGACAAGCATGCATACGTACACCACACAACGTGGGGATATGCCTAAAGAGAGTCACATGATCCAACAGAGTAGAAGGCCATACGCTCGTGCTCAAGTTGGGTAGAATTCCAACACTCAACCTAAGATTTGTGCAAACACACAACGTGCCAACGCCAGATGCAACGTGATCACGCCTAGTGCAGACAGGAACATGGGAACCATATGTCTTTCACCAATGTACAGACGCTACCCCTAGCGTGCTTATGCGTGGTGCATTGATCAACCAAAGGAGTATCAGGGGTAGTAGGCGTGCCAACTGTAACACCCTCTGTTACACCTTAATAATACTAGAAAAATTCGTATATTTTTTTACTAAAGAAATGATTGTTAAAAGGAAACTATCGGAATAAATTAAATACATCATTTCTGAAATACCTCATAAATATTATTAAAACTTTATAAAGTAATTTTACATTCATCCAAAGAAAATAAATATTAAACTTTATAAGAAAGAGAGGAAACTCCATGGCCCATAAGCAATTACTTAATAACTTTATTTATTCATTGGACCACGGTATTCATACCGAGCTCCCTTTCTAGAACGTGCTATATTCACTGCCGAGATTCTTCGATCCTTCCCTCTGAACCATCAATTTAAAATATATGAAACAAAAACATGGAGAAAGGAGTGAGAAATAGAATATAATATTCTCGAATAAAACATAAGCAAGAAAGGGTTTTTACAAACTAATATATAATAATATCAATCACAATCACAATCACATACACAATCAATTATGAATGCATGAATGTTATGCAATATCTTTATCATAACTTTCCTATATATGTGGGCCCTTAAATTTTAATTTGCACCGGACCAACCAGGAGTTTACACTGTTCCATAAGTCTGGATAATAATAATATGAACAACTCAACTGACATGGAAACACTTAGAGACTAGTCAGATTGAGAAAGTTTTTATTGTGAAAGTACCCGACACTAAGGAGCTACCCCAGGTCCCCTGAAGCACCCTTTCACACCCTCTCATCCCAAGGCTCGTAATTAAGCCTCCTCTAATGTATCCTCGGTTTCTGTAATCCGTCCCCAGACAATATCATTTAATTTCACTTTAATGATTCATGATGCATGAACTACTCGCATATTTAGTTGGTTAAGACTTTTAGAAACTCAATGATTAAATACCTTAAAGGTTTACAACATCATTTCAATAAACTGTACATTTTCTCAATTCTCTAAATTTCTATCCCACAGAAATAAATTTGGTATAGTTTTTGAATCTCACTGAAATTGAGTTTCTAAGCCTTAAATATCTCAAAACTTTTTCATATAAAACTTTTACATAATTTTTCTCAAATTGAATCTTAACAAGATCAAATTCTCAATTATTTCCAAATATCTTTAGTTATTAAGTTGGAAAAATAAAATAATTTTCTTTTGAAAATTTTATTTTATTAAAAGAGAATAATCTTTAAATCATTAACAAAAAATACTTAAAATTATAAAAATTTTCTTTAATTCAAGATTTAATTATCTCAATTTGATATAAATTAATTTTCATAAAATGTCTTCTTTCTAAAATAAATACTATTTTTTTATTCTAATATTGAAAATAAAGTTAATAAAAATAATTTCTAAGAAGAGAAGATTTAAAGTAATAAAAATTTAAAGAATAAGGTAAGAAAATTCTTACTGAGTTTTAGCTTTCCGTCATGCTCGCTATATGCTCAAACTCTACATCACAAAATCATCAATCAAAATCAAACATTATCAATTATAACTAAATATCATTAATCACATCAAATATTATTAATCATAATTAAATATCAATCAAAATCAAATATTATCAATTATAAACAATTCAAATAAATTAAATATCACTCATAATGTAATTCAAATCTTAATGGTTATTTAGATTAATAAGATTGATTTTGAGTCTTTATAGTCCATTCCTTGCATGGGTCTATGTAAGTCCATATATTCCAATCATCGCATAGGTATAGTTCATTCCATAAGTCCATACAGGTCATAATAATCCAAGTCCTTGCATAGGTTCAGTCTAGTTCGTATAGGTTATCCAGGTATTTGCATAGGTATTTTAGAGTTAGTTACATCAGATATTTAATTTAAATTTTATTATAAATTTTAAGTTAAAAGTTAATATTTTAAAATAATAATATTATTTAATTTAAAAGGAGTAGGGGACTCCTCCCATTATTCTTATGTCTTTTCATATTATATTCTTATCTCACTCCTCTTACCTCTTGTATACTGGTTCGTTATTGTAAATTCGTGCGCGCCTCGTCTCCGAGTTCTAAAACATACCAATTTTATTTTAATATAGTTACAAGATGAAAATTAAGATTACTACTTAAAACAGAAATAGTAAATTTTGAATAGTAAATAGTTAATAATAAATAGTAAATCATGAATAGTAACAATAAATAGTAAAACATGAATAGTAATGGTAAATAGTAAATCGTGAATAATAACGGTAAATAGTAAATTGTGAATAGTAACAGTAAATAGTAAAACGTGAATAGTAAAGGTAAATAGTAACAGTAAATAGTAATTTACTATTTAAATAGTAATTTACTAATAAAATAGTAATTTACTATTGAAATAGTATTTTACTATTCAGAATAGTAACTTAAAATAATATTATTTCCAGTATAATAATAGGTTTCTAAAAACGATATAAAAATAACCCTAAAAAATATAAAAGAGAGGTATACGTACCTTAGAATTTTAGCAGAACCTTTTTCCAAAAAATTATATTTCTCTCTCTCACTTTCTCTACTATCTCACTAGCACTATTATATTAAGAAAACTTAATCTGAAATTGTGAATTTTAAAGAAGAATTCCTTCAGTATTTATAGGAAAAAATATTACAATGCATTTCATTATTTTAATATAAAAGTCCTGTGTATTTTTTAAAATTTCAAACCTGGTTACTGTGTATCTTTTAAAAATTTCGGACATGCACATTGTTTTGTATAGTAACTGTCGGCAGAATTATTAAGCCAAATAGTAACCTTTCACTCGGTATATTTTAAATATTCAAAATCAGTCTTTTTTGAAATTTAGCGATATTATATCAGTCCTCACTAATTTTATAATAAGTAATATAAAGTTTAAATTTTAAAAATCTAAAATTTTCTGTGAATAAAAATTTATTGATATGTTCCCAATTTTTTTAACGATGGGAAAAAATCAAGATTTTTCTCAAACCGATAATTTTTAGATAAGTCTACTTGAAATGGATTTTAGAAAATTTTCTTATAATTTAAATTCACTTTCTTATAAATATTTTTAATTTTCAGTCACTTTATATGAATTTAAAATTATTTAAAATATATTATTTTATTAAAATAATTCAAAAATTCCAAAAAATCATAAATAATACGTAGATTAAAAAGTTCTAAAGAATCATAATTTAATTCTTTCAAAATTTTAATATAAAAATAAAAATAGGGGTGTTACAACTCTACTCCCCTTAGAAAATTTTGTCATTGAAATTTAAATTATTCAGTAAAACAAATGAGGATGAGATTCTTTTATCTCAGTTTCTAGTTCCCATGTAGCATCTCCTCTCGTTTCACTCCAAATGACCTTTACAAGCGGAATTGTCTTGTCTCTTAACTTTTTTATTTTTCTGTCACCTATTCTGACAGGTGGTGCATCATATGTAAGATTGTCTTTAACTTGTATGACATCAGGTTCAATAACATGTGTAGGATCAGATATATACTTTTATAAGTTTGACACATGAAAAACGTTATGGATATTAGAAAGAAAAAGTGGTAATACTATTTGGTAGGCAAGAGGACTAACTTTATGAATTATTTGATATGGACCAATAAATCTAGGAGTTAGTTTTTGAGATTTCATTGCCCGACCGACCCCAGTCGTAAGTGTGACTTTCAAGAATACATGATCGCCTTCTTGAAATTCAAGCGGCTTTCTTCTTTTGTCATAGTAACTTTTCTGCCTGCTCTGTGTTGCCTTCATCTTTTCCTGAACTATTTTGATTTTATCCGTGGTTTGTTGTACCAACTCTGGTCCTAGCATCAAGTTTTCACCAGTCTTAAACCAACATAGCGGGGTCCTATATTTTCTTCCATATAATGCTTCAAAAGGTGCCATGCCAATGCTAGCATAGAAACTGTTGTTGTAGGTAAACTTCACATATGGTAAGAATTGATTCCAACTTCCTTTATGCTCTAACACACAAGCTCGTAACAAGTCCTCTAGAGATTGGATTGTTCTTTCTGATTGTCCATCCGTCTGAGGATGATATACTGAACTCAGACGCAGTCTTGTTCCCAAAGCCTTGTGTAAGCTCTTCCAGAATTGTGATGTAAAACGAGGGTCCCGATCAGAAATGATACTTGAAGGAATTCCATGCAATCTCACAATCTCCTCGATGTATAATTTTGCCAGCTTCTCCATAGAGTAACGAATATTGATGGGAATAAAGTGAACAGATTTGGTTAATCTATCAACTATTACCCATATTGAATCATGTCCTAATGGAGTTTTAGGTAGAGAAGTCATAAAATCCATGGTAATGCTATCCCATTTCCATTCTGGTATTTCCATCGATTGTAGCATTCCAGGGGGTTTTTGGTATTCTACTTTAACCTTTGGAAAAATTAGACATGCAGTCACGTATTCTGCCACCACTTTCTTTATTCCAGGCCACCAAAATAACTTCTTTAAATCTTGATACATTTTAGTAGCTCCGGGATGAATGCTCATATAACTTTTATGGCCTTCTTCCAGAATTGCTTTCCTCAACTCCTCTTGATCAGGGATACACACTCAATCCTTATACTTCAATAATTGGTCGTTTTCCACATTGAACTCGACTTCTTTTCCTTGTTTCAAGAGTTCTTTCTTCTCTTGTAGGAATTCATCCTCTCGTTGAGCCTCTAAAACTTGCCTCAGGAAATCACTTGTTACTTGCAACGCTCCTAATCTGTAGCTGTTAGCATTAACCTTTACTGCTAGGTTAAGATCTCTGAAGTTCTCTATCAATTCCAGTTCTTTAATCATTATTGTGGACGCATGTAGGGACTTTCGACTTAAAGCATCAGCTACTACATTTGCTTTTCCAGGATGGTATTATAACTCAAAGTCGTAATTCTTTAAGAATTCCATCCATCTCCGTTGCCTTATGTTTAACTCCTTTTGGTCGAATAAATACTTGAGACTCTTATGATTGCTAAACACATCGAATGTTGCACCGTATAGATAATGCCTCCAAATCTTTAAGGCAAAAACTACAGCGGCTAACTCTAAGTCATGGGTAGGGTAGTTAATCCCATGTTGCCTTAATTGGCGCAACGCATAGGCTACAACCTTCTTGTCTTGCATGAGTACACTTCTTAGTCCTTCTTTAGACACATCACAGTAAACTTCAAAACTTCGATGTGGATCGAGGAGTACTAACACCGACGTAGAAGTAAGTCGATCTTTCAGCTCTTGGAAACTATTTTCGCATTGTGTCGTCCACACAAAAGGTTGTCCTTTCCGTGTTAACTTGGTCAGTGGGTATCCTAGCTTTGAAAATCCTTCAATGAATCTCCTATAGTATCCAGCCAAGCCCAAAAAACTTCTAATCTCAGTGATCGTGGTTGGTCTCTCCCATTTTAAAACTGCCTCCACCTTGGAAGGGTCTACAACTATTCCTCCTTAACTAATTACATGTCCTAAAAAGTTCACTTCTTCCAACCAGAATTTACACTTTGACAGCTTTGCATACAATTATTTCTTTTTCAAGATTTCCAACACAATCTTCAAGTGTTCAATATGTTCTTCTCTGCTTTTAGAGTACACTATTATATCATTAATGAACACCACTACAAATTTCTCTAGATATGGATGAAAAATCCTATTCATGTAATCCATGAATAGGCTAGTGCATTAGTTACACCAAAAGGAATTACTAGATATTCGTAATGGCCATAGCGTGTTCTAAAAGCAGTTTTTGGTACATCTTCTTTCTTCACTCTTATTTGATGGTATCCAGACCTCAAATCAATTTTGGAGAACACTGTGGCACCACGCAGCTGATCCAACAAGTCGTCAATCCTTGGCAGAGGATATTTGTTCTTGATCGTCACCTTGTTCAGTTGCCAATAATCTACACACAACCTCATGCTACCATCCTTTTTCTTAACCAACAACACTGGTGCACCCCAGGGGGATACACTGGGTCGTATAAACTGCTTCTCTATCATCTCTTCAAGTTGTTTCTTCAACTTTGCTAATTCTAGAGGTGACATTCAGTATTGTGCAATTGAAATGGGTCCAACTTCAGGTACTAGATCAATGGCGAATTCCACATCTCTTTCTGGGGGTAAACCAGAGATATCTTCAGGAAAAACATCAGGAAATTCACATACAATCGGTAGATTTTTGATTTTTGATTCTGGCTCTCCTTTCGTTGAAAGCAATAGCATGAATCATTGAGCCCCTCCTTTTAAAGAGGCACTCACTTGGTTGGCGGTTAGAAATCTCGAATCCTCAGGATTCAAATTCACCGGTTCTTTAAACATTATGGTTTTATTATGACAATCTATTAGAACATGATTATCAGACAACCAATCTAGCCCAATAATAACTTCTAAGCCAGAAAGGGGTAAACAAAAAAGATTAGCCTTAAAGTCTCTACCATCTATGACAATGGGGCATTTCCAACAGGCTTTAGAAGTGATAATGGGATTGTTTCCAGGAGTATGTACAGATAAGTCAAATGGCAGTTCTATCACAGGTAATTTTAGTTTTTCTATACAGTCATTAGCAATAAAGGAATGTGATGTACCTGAGTCATACATAACAGTTAAAGGAATCTTATTAATGATACACTTACCTTCCACCATGGAATCAGAATGAGATGCTTCTTCTCCAGTGATTGCAAAAACCTTTCCCTTTACCTTCGGCCTTCCGACTGTACTGTGCACGCCTCCTTGAGTATTTATGTTTGTACTCGTACCTTCAGGGTTTTCTCTCTTCATCTCTAGGCAATCCTTGATGTGATGACCTGGTTTGTTACACTTAAAGCAAACATAAGTGTTTTTAGGACAATCCCTTTTCAAATGGGGTCCTCCACAGATAAAACATTTAAAATTTGGTGCAGATGTTGGGTAATAGCTTCCAGTTGAAGCTTGAGGTCTGTTAGGAACAGATGCTGCTCCAAACCGGCGAAATGGCTCTTGGTAAGGCTTATTTCTCCTGAAGTCTTTTCTTTGGTGATGGTGAGGTCCTCCACTTCTCATCTCTCCCGCCTTGTGAATAGGCTAACGACTTTTGGTCATTCTATCCTTATGATCCTCTTCAAAGATCCTGCACCAATTTACCAACACAAAATTCATGGATTTCCTGCATTCGTATAGCTTCTTTAATTTCTGGCCGCAGTCCATTTACAAACTTTGCACACCGATCACCTTCGTTAGTAGCATCATTATAATGAGAATGAAAACAAGATAGCTCTTCAAACCTGGATGCGTACTCTCCAACGGTCATATTTCCTTGGGTCAGTGACAGGAATTCGAATTGTCTTTTCTCTTTAACAACAGCTGAAAAGTATTTCTCCAGAAACATATCCTTGAAATAATCCCAAGTGATCTCCATGTCGTTGACTTCGAATTGTCTACGCATGTTATCCCACCAATGTTCGGCATCCTCAGATAAGGCATAAGTAGCGAAGACTACCTTATCAGCTTCATTACATTGCAATGCTCGAAAGATCTTCTCTATCTCTCGAATCTAGGTTTGTGCTCCATCAGGGTTATATCCTCCCTTGAAACGAGGTGGATTGCGCTTTTCGAAAAGGTCCAACCTTCTCAAGGCATCGTTACCTTGGCCTTCACATGCTCCCATTGCATTGATTAAGCGTTCTATAACTCCAACAAGATCGTTTCCGGCCATTAGTTTTCTATTTCACAGTAACTGAGATTTGTCACATCAATCACAGTTACTACCAAGTCAGATATTCTATTTTCTATTACTTACACAGAGTTTACAGATAAAGCAAGATAGACCGTTTCCCCAGGCATATTGGATTAACTGCTCTGATACCACTTTATAACACCCTCTGTTACACCTTAATAATACTAGAAAAATTTGTATATTTTTTTTACTAAAGAAATGATTGTTAAAAGGAAACTATTGGAATAAATTAAATACATCATTTCTGAAATACCTCATAAATATTATTAAAACTTTATAAAGTAATTTTACATTCATCCGAAGAAAATAAATATTAAACTTTATAAGAAAGAGAGGAAACTCCATGGCCTAGAAGCAGTTACTTAATAACTTTATTTATTCATTGGACCACGGTATTCATACCGAGCTCCCTTTCTAGAACGTGCTATATTTACTGCCGAGATTCTTCGATCCTTCCCTCTGAACCATCAATTTAGAATATATGAAACAAAAACATGGAGAAAGGAATGAGAAATAGAATATAATATTCTCGAATAAGACATAAGCAACAAATGGTTTTCACAAACCAATACATAATAATATCAGTCACAATCACATACACAATCAATTATGAATGCATGAATGTTATGCAATATCTTCATCATAACTTACCTATATATATGGGCCCTTAAATTTTAATTTGCACTGGGTCAACCAGGAATTTACACTATTCCATAAGTCCGGATAATAATAATATGAACAGCTCAATTGGCATGGAAACACTTAGAGACTAGTCAGATTGAGAAAGTTTTTATTGTGAAAGTACCCGACACTAGGGAGCTACCCCAGGTCCTCTAAAGCACCCTTTCACACCCTCTCATCCCAAGGCTCGTAATTAAGCCTCCTTTAATGTATTCTCGGTTTCTATAATCCGTCCCCAGACAATATTATTTAATTTCACTTTAATGATTCATGATGCATGAACTACTCGCGTATTTAGTTGGTTAAGGCTTTTAGAAACTCAATTATTAAATACCTTAAAAGTTTACAACATCATTTCAATAAACTGTACATTTTCTCAATTCTCTAAATTTCTGTCGCACAGAAATAAATTTGGTATAGTTTTCGAATCTCACTGAAATTGAGTTTCTAAGCCTTAAATATCTCAAAACTTTTTCATATAAAACTTTTACATAATCTTTCTCAAATTGAATCTTAACAAGATCAAATTCTCAATTATTTCCAAATATCTTTAGTTATTAAGTTGGAAAAATAAAATAATTTTCTTTTGAAAATGTTATTTTATTAAAAGAGAATAATCTTTAAATCATTAACCAAAAATACTTAAAATTACAAAATTTTTCTTTAATTCAAGATTTAATTATCTCAATTTGTTATAAATTAATTTTCATAAAATGTCTTCTTTCTAAAATAAATACTAATTTTCTTATTCTAATATTGAAAATAAAGTTAATAAAAATAATTTCTAAGAAGAGAAGATTTAAAGTAATAAAAATTTAAAGAGTAAGGTAAGAAAATTCTTACTGAGTTTTAGCTTTCCGTCATGCTCGCTATATGCTTAAACTCCACATCACAAAATCATCAATCAAAATCAAGCATTATCAATTATAACTAAATATCATCAATCGCATCAAATATTATTAATCACAATTAAATATCAATCAAAATCAAATATTATCAATTATAAACAATTCAAATAAATTAAATATCACTCATAATGTAATTCAAATCTTAATGGTTATTTAGATTAATAAGATTGATTTTGAGTCTTTATAGTCCATTCCTTGCATGGGTCTATGTAAGTCCATATATTCAAATCCTCGCATAGGTATAGTGTAGTCCATAAGTCCATACAGGTCATAATAATCCAAGTCCTTGCATAGGTTCAGTCTAGTTCGCATAGGTTATCCAGGTATTTGCATAGGTATTTTAGAGTTAGTTACATCAGATATTTAATTTAAATTTTATTATAAATTTTAAGTTAAAAGTTAATATTTTAAAATAATAATATTATTTAATTTAAAAGGAGTAGGGGACTCCTCCAATTATTCTTATATCTTTTCATATTATATTCTTATCTTACTCCCCTTACCTCTTGTATACTGATTCGTTATTGTAAATTCGTGCACGCCTCATCTCCGAGTTCTAAAACATACCAATTTTATTTTAATATAGTTACAAGATAAAAAATAAGATTACTTAAAACAGAAATGGTAAATTTTGAATAGTGAATAGTTAATAGTGAATAGTAAATCATAAATAGTAACAGTAAATAGTAAAACATGAATAGTAACGGTAAATAATAAATCGTGAATAGTAACGGTAAATAGTAAATCGTGAATAGTAATAGTAAATAGTAAAACATGAATAGTAACAGTAAATAGTAATTTACTATTTGAATAGTAATTTACTAATGAAATAGTAATTTACTATTGAAATAATATTTTACTATTCAAAATAGTAACTTAAAATAACATTATTTCTAGTATAATAATAGATTTCTAAAAACGATATAAAAATAACCCTAAAAAATATAAAAGAGAGGTATTCGTACCTTATAATTTTAGCAGAACCTTTTCCAAAAAATTATATTTCTCTCTCTTACTTCCACTACTATCTCATTAGCACTACTATATTAAGAAAACTTAATCTAAAGTTGTGAATTCTAAAGAAGAATTCCTTCGGTATTTATAGGAAAAAAATTACTATGCATTCTATTATTTTAATATAAAAGTACTGTGCATTTTTTGAAATTTCAAACCTGGTTACTGTGCATCTTTTGAAAATTTCGTACATACACAGTGTTTTGCATAGTAACTGTCGGCAGAATTATTAAGCCAAATAGTAACCTTTCACTCGGTATATTTAAATATTCAAAATCAGTTCTTTTTGAAATTTAGCGATATTATATCAGTCCTAACTAATCTTATAATAAGTAATATAAAGTTTAAATTTTAAAAATCTAAAATTTTCTATTAATAAAAATTTATTGATACGTTCCCAATTTTTTTAACGATTGGAAAAAATCAAGATTTTTCTCAAACCGATTATTTTTATATAAGTCTACTTGAAATGGATTTTAGAAATTTTTTTTATAATTTAAATTCACTTTCTTATAAATATTTTTAATTTTAAGTCACTTTATATGAATTTAAAATTATTTAAAATATATTATTTTATTAAAATAATTCAAAATTTCCAAAAAAATTCAAAAAATCATAAATAATACATAGATTAAAAAGTTCTAAAGAATCATAATTTTTTTCCTTCAAAATTTTAATATAAAAATAAAAATAGGGGTGTTACACCAACACCTAGGCTGGCGTACCTACACACATACCTGAGCCAATTTCGAAGCACATGGAATAGATTATTGGCGTATACACGTTAGCCTTAGGCCTACTAACATTAATCAAATTTAAATCCAAGTCCAGAAGGCTAGCGTACAAGCGCCAGTCACGGGCGTACTGGCGCGCACATACTAACCAAATTTTGAAACTAGTTCAGAAGGCGAGTGTACTTACGCTGACCACAAGCGTACCTACACCAACATGTTGTCCCACTTGACCTATGTCACACAAAATACTAGCGTGTCCATGCCCACAAGTAGCGTACCTACACTAGGTGTTTGCTTATAAATAATTACCCCAGTATAGGAAAACCTTACCTCATTCTTCTCACGCCCTAATTCTTTCTCTTCTCCTTCCTCTAAGTCCAAGGGCCACAACTCTTCAATTCCCTCTAAATTAAAATGACCCATTGGATTAATTTCTTTAGTGCCTCTTCATTCAAGCCCTTCCACATTCCAAAACTGACCATCCCATCCCTTCATCTCAACCCTTTATCTCATCTATTCCCCACTCATATATCCTATAAATTCTACCGTTTCTCTACATAATGGCATCCATACCTTCAAGAAATATTATGAATACTAAGAAATTAAAAGCAATAGAGCAAGAGAAAGGAACTAAAAAGGATAAAGGCAATGGTGTGGCTACTTCAAGCAGCCCTACATCTCTTCCTTCAAAGAAGTCCAAGAAGGACAAAAGGGAAAGACGGTCCAAACATGGCCATGACTACTATTGGCGACGTTTTAGGGACCCAAAGGCGAAGCAGGATCATGAACATCATTTTAAACTCCACATTGTTATCAGAGATTGAGTGATGCTTTTACAAGAAGAAACATGTTTGCACACTGATGTTAAAGCAACCATGTATGCTAGAGGATGAAGTTATTTTAACAAGATCATACCAAGAGTTACGTAAAGATTTCTACTCTAATTTGAGGCCTAATGAAAACCCTAATTCCTAAGAGGAAATTCCTTATTTCTCTTATGTAAGAGGAACAATGATAGAGCTCTCAGCAGAAATTTTAAGGAAGACACTAAAATTGCCTATTGTGGGTACTCTAAATTGCTGAACGACTTCACCAAAATAGAGAACCGAGAATTGGTGCAAAAGGTCCTTCAAGTATACTGTAGAAAAAGAATGGAGTTTGAGACTATCATGGGAGACGTCCCAAAATTTATACGTAAGAACTTTCTTTTATCAATTCCCACTATTTGGTGTTAATCATTTTTCTTGTTTCATAATTTCTCTTGAGTTGTTTTAGTGTTGTGGAGTGGACTGATTGCCCAAAAAAGTGCCTATTGATTTGGCTAGCCAAATCTCAACCAGCTTACTTTATGAATTTGTAGCTATGGCCTAGGGGCATTTAATCATGATATGAAGGTATTTTTTTAGAAATAAGGTATTTTTTTTAAATTGTAACTATGGTAGTTGAGAAAATATTTGGATGTCTGGGGTGGAAAACATTAAATCAATATTTACATTTCGCATACCCATTATACAAAATGGCAGTGGACAACACGTGTCAAGCATTTCGCACACTCACCATGCGACATGCACAAGAGAAAGACATGAATGCGGGAAACATTTTGCATGGTTAGTTGGAGAGATGTCTGTCAACGCGTCAGTCAATGGCAGGCCTATTTCACAATGTCACATGACGAAATGTCAGTCGGCGCATCAGTCAGAGTTGTCCCTCTTTTATAAGTCCACTGTGCGAATTGCCTGCATGCGAGACACGTGTCCAACGTGTCAGTGGCTGTCCTTGTTTCATATACCTGCCATACGAAATGGTTGGGGAGGTGACACATGGCATGGGAAAAAATTGAAAAAAAATAGTCATTTCCCCCCTTTATAACCGTGTGAGCCAACTTCATTTTCAACACCTTAATTTTCAACTCTTATTTCTCACTTTCTTATTTTCTTACTTTCTCATTTTCACTATCATGTGTGATTTTTCCTCTTGTGTTGACTAAGTTTACAGATATTTTATAAGTGTTTAGTTTTAGTGTTGAAAGGTATGTATCTAAATCTTATTTTATTTTTAATGTTATACTATTTAGTGTTCTAGTATTTATTCTCATATTGTAGTAATGTGTTAGGGTATTTTTCTTAAGTTTGTATTATGAATTTATTTTTACTTTTTCATTATTTTGTTTTTAGTGTGTGATAGTATTTAGTTGTGATGTTTTACTATATATTGCTGTTAATTTGTAATATGATAGTATTCGTAGTAATGTGTAGGTATGTTTTTCTAAAATTGTAGTAATGTATTAGTTAATTTTATTTAGGGTTTCTATTATGTTGATTATTTTAATTTTGTTATTATTTTATTTTTCATTTAGGTTGATTTTTGTTTTAGGGTTATAAGTAGTTCAAAATTATAACTAATCTCAAATTATAGCATTTTGCTAAACATAAGTTAGAAGCCCCCATTTGTTAATTTTGTTATTATTATGTAATGAATATTTAGGTTAATAAAAATTTTGTGTTATTTTGTTAGATAAATTTTAAGATTGTATGTTTAGGGTTTTGTGAAATATGTAATGCAAGATATTAATTTTCTAAATTGCTAAAATTATCAGATATAAATTTTAATTTTAGAAAACATGATAATTAGAAAATATTAGCCTTTAGAAAACACTATAAAAATTGATCATAAAATAATGTTAATTAAAATATACGTATTTAAGTTGGGCAAATTTTAATAATTATATAGGTTGTGAAAATAATATTAATATTTTATAACAAAAATAACAAAATATTATATATTTCTCATTGTAGGATGGATTTATTATCTTCATCAATATCTGGGTTACGTGAAATGAACCCTAGTCTGGAAGATCCTTCATTATTGAAATTCCAAATGTCTATGTATCAGAGTCTGTTTGGAATTGAAGACCAGATCAGATTTTAAAGTGTAGGCATGTATAGGTTTTTCGTAAAGCGGGTGTCCCATAACAAATTATGCCACTTTTGCAGAGAACAGTATTTCTTGGTGTTGCACAACTATACTTTTTTTTGGTAGAGGCTGCCCTAATCTCTGCCCTTGTTGAAAGATATAGGTCTGAGACGTATATATTTCATATACCACCTAGTGAGTGCACAATTACGCTTTAAGATATTGCGATCCAAGTTGGACTACGTGTGGATGGTGTACCCCTGATAACAGATACATCTCGTGATTGGAAAGCAGTGGTTCAAAACTTATTTGGCATATAGCCTTCTAATGATGCATTTTAAATTGGTTACCTAAAAATAAAATGATTGTCTGATAACTTTGCCAATGTTGAAGATCACCTAGGCAGTGAGGTGCAACTTGTAACATCCCATTTAAGGGGGTGTTACACAACTATTTGATTAAAGATAATTAATTTTCTTTGTTTCTTAAATGCTTCTGATAGCAGATTATTTAAGTGTATAACTAATTGGTATGAAATTAAATAATCTATAATCTTAAATGATTTTGGTTGCTCAATCAATAATCCATTTGAAAGATAAAGATTAAGTTACTATATAAGATATTTCTATTT
Organism: Clitoria ternatea; assembly: GCA_037962975.1. Classification (NCBI taxonomy): domain Eukaryota; kingdom Viridiplantae; phylum Streptophyta; class Magnoliopsida; order Fabales; family Fabaceae; genus Clitoria; species Clitoria ternatea. Next base: position 11,328,476 of record CM075675.1, read on the forward strand.
AATTTTGTAACTCAACCAAATAATAATTTTAAAGTCATTTTAATCTTAATAAGAATATATCGATTAATTTTATTAATTCATTAATTTAATTCTAGAAGATTTTAAAACATCAAAGCTGTCTTGAGTGATTGTCAGCCATTGCATGTGACATCAGTTTGGTTATTAAACACAACTATCGGTTTATTTTGTTACCAAAATATCATTTGATGTTTGTGCTGATTAATAATAATTTGAGGACTAAACAGGGATTTACGTTGGTAAAGTTGTAAGTGTCTTTGTCAACTTGTTACGTAATGTTACATTTAATCTATTATATGTAGGAAAGGACCTGTGGAAACTGGGTATAAGGTAAGGAACCGTAACCTTTTGATGTGTAGTAAAAAGATTTTTGTCCTATTATTCAGTGTAGCACTTTTATAGTGCAGTGTATCATCTTTTATCCCTGTCTTGAGATCAAATTGTCATTGTAGTTCACCTGATTCATTGCTTACGTGTATGTATTTACATTTTAGGATATTGATGTTTTGAATGGGATAGCATGAGATGGTAAGAAGCAGATATATTTCTTAAATTGTTATTTTGAAGTTTGCTATTCAAACATATTACTTCCATTTAATCCATCGGGGACTCATTCCTTTTCAACTACTAGTATTAGGCATGACATTTGATGATAATGGGCTCAAAATGGAAGAGGTTTGACTGTGGAATCTAACTGCTACTAGTGTGCTTGGATTTCAGTTGAAAAAGTTCCAAACCATGGTTTTGAAGTTCCCAATTGAAATCCAAACACACCGTTTTTGCACAAGAATTAAGATATCAAATTGATATTTTTGTTCTCTACATGTTTCCATAACAAGAAGCGAAAGATAATAAAGAAATAGGACAAATCAAAACGATGTAATTAAGAACGGGGTTCTCGGTTGTAATTGTCTATACATAAATGAAAAAACGGTTAAAAGCCCCACAAAGCTAATTTCAACCATAAAAATGAAACAAGCTCAAAACCCTTCTTGAAGGGATTCTTGAGATTCTAACATGCCCTAGCTAACATGAAGCACAGAGAAATTAAAGTGGTTTTGATTTGCATCCCAATAAAGACCAATCTCATCCCCATTCTTCAAGTTTCTTCTCTTTACAAAATCTTGGATCCATTTGCCAATGAAAACATAGCAATTAGAAGAGCCCCATAACTTGAAAAGAAGAGAGTGCATGGTGTTGGTGTCCACATCCCAAATCTTAACATTAACTCCTTTATCTTTGATGTTGTTAGCATGATTAGCACCCAACATAGGCAGCACATAGTTTTCTGCCAAATCTTTACCCAACATGAGTCTACTCATGTTTCCCACATCACTCTTTAGAAGCACTTTCTTGATCTTCCAAATATCATCCCCAGTTAGCCTCTCTTTATTATCAATGCATCTCTTCTTTCTTGCAGTAGCAGATTCTTTCTTGGAGGAAGTAGCAGTATCAATGTATCTCTTCTTTGCCGCAACAACAGATTCTTTCTTGGAGGAAGAAGCAGAGGCATGTGTCTTAAGGTTGGTACAAGGACACACATTGATTGTTAAATGAGTGCAGATGATGTTGGTGTTGGTGTTGGTGTTGGTGTTTGAACAAGGGCACCCACCCAATGTTAAATGGGTACAGATGGTTGTGTTGGAAGCCATAGGTGCAATCAGAATATCAGGGGGTATAGTACTTCCTAAGAGAGAATTAGATGTTTGGAGGCTAGTTACAAATATTTATAGTGATATGTGGTCTGATAAATTTACACTGCTCTGATATAATTTGATTTAAAGTTATAATTTCCAATATCAATACATATTTTATAAGAATATATCATTAATATATGTTACAGTTAGTTACGTAAGACTTGGTGTAGATTCTGTGTTTCGATTTGGGAGAATTCTCATTTAAATTGTAATCTTTAATAGTAATAATAAATTTCCGATGCCAATGAAACGTTGTATATCTTTTGTTACACGAGTCTTCATCTCGCAAGTTCATGTTAAGATTTTGTATCTAATTTACGTTCAAAGATTATTCTTTAAGATAGATTTGTTGCAGCAGCAAAAAAAGAGAGATTTTTTAAGTGTAATTGTATATAAACTTAGGATCTTGATTTCAATTTGATTGATTTTATGAAATAAATTTTGGTTTAGATTTTGTATCCCTGGTTCATGCCAGTTAAATTAACTACTGAATTTTAATTATAAATTTAAAATGATAACTCAGCGCGAAGTTCAGATTTGGTCTTAAATGCATCTATAACTACTTGTTTTTTACAAAAACAAAGTCTAGATTTCATATCTAACATATGTTCAAAGATTATTTTTAAAGATAAATTTGCCTTCACCAAACAAAAAAAAAGATAAATTTGTAAAATGTGGTTTTAATAGTATAAGTTTAGAATCTTGATTTTCTAATTAAATAAATTTAACCAAGCAGAGAATATCCATTTAAATGAAATCTAGATAATAGATATTTCAGAATACTTTTAACAAAATCAAGATAATAGATATAACTACATTTTTTTAAAAAAAAAAGATAACAGCTAATTACAATTAAGCAACAACTATATTTTAGAGATATGTCTGTCAGGAGTTTTAAATTTGTTTTTAAATGTATGTGATTTTAAGAATCCAAGAAAATATTAAATATTCCCATTTTCGATTCTACCTTCTAGGAATTTAATATAATATTAAATATTATTTTAAGAGATAGAAAATGAAACATTGAGGGAAAAAATATATTAGTCCTATTTGTTTGCATTATATTTAAAAACATATCAAAGGCAACAAAAGGGGTATAAGGCGCAAAATTTTAAAATATTTAGTAACAGGTAGAATTAAAATTTCTATGAAATTTTTATTTACTTATTATGTAATCTTATTTATTACGTTAATCATCCTACATTTTGATTAATGTATTTTCTAATAGTGATAAGTTGATCAAAATTAACAAATAAAAAGAAGATATAATTATCAAGCACCTTTAATCAAACTCGTCTAAGTAAAAAAAAAAAAACACATAGAAGTAGTCAACTATATTTAACTTTGTCCTAGAAAAAGAACAAGTATATGAAAGCTTTGCTTGAGTTAATAAAATTTTTAAATAAAATAATAAAAATATTACATAAATTGATTATTATAATCAAATTACTTTTTAAAATGAATCCCTTAGTTAAAACTTATTCATGTAATATAAATATTAATATGAAATCGTGTAAATAATTTGATTCTCTCGTAAGTGTAATTTTTTTACATGTGAACTTTTCTTATTAAAAATAAAGTATTTCTCGTAAATCACATATATTTAGTAGTAATGTAAATATTTTTTTATAATCTAAATATTAATAACGTAATCTAAATGTGGTTTGGTTCAAGAGGTGTTTATACAGATGTTTGAGAAAAGTCTCAAATTTATATATTGTAAATGGAAAAAATCATCGTTAGAAGAATGAGTCTCCTTGTATAATTACCTATTGTCAATAAATATAAATTTATAAATGTTTTATTTTTAATATGCTTTTATGGCACTTTTTGAGTTTAATAACATTTGACATCAAAACATTCTTACTCAAGTGAAAAAGTTTTATAATTGAAAACTTATGATCATGGTATGAAAAAATTAAAATTCAATCATTAATGTGTAAGCACAAATTTATATTTGCATCGAATGAGTCATTTTTTAATATATTTTAAATACTATTATATTATTAGATAAAATTTTTATAGCCATACAAATAATCAAATATTTCAAATTTATAATTTAAATACTAATAAATGATATCATACACATTAAATATAATATGAGTCTGATATTGTACTAGAGATGGTATACCTGTATTAAGATAAGCCCATACTATACGGAAAATGCATTTACACAGGTCATATAATACAAGATTAACACCCCACTCTATAAATATCATTCATTTACTATAATTTTGATGTATGTTCATCAACCCTAACATTTGAGATCTGATATTGGATATTGTACTAACTTGAATGTTGAAGTGTCTTTGCAAGTGATATTTTATTTTTCCTTACAACACAAGATAATAGTGGTTGGACAAAATCACATCAAGACTTTAAGGCTCCTACACTAGATATATGGATACAATACCAGATCTCCACTGGACTAGTGCAAGAGATAAGAACACAAATATCAGTATCAATTCTGGAAGTTTGTCCCCCATACTAGACAAATCATCGGCATGCCTAGTGGGACACGTTAAACTCATCCCACTTTCACAATCATTTTCCAAGGACACAAATCAACGCTCACTCAACACGTTAAACTCATCCAACGTGCAGGATGTGACGCACTTAAAGCCAAACCCCTTGGGTTACAACGTGGGTTTTATGGAGATATTGAGGTCATTAACCTAAACCTCAAGGAAAACTGGAGTGTTAGTTCAACTTGATCCCCATGATAAGGCCATTCAACAGGTCAAAATAGAGTTGCAAGAGCTAAGACAGGGATGAGGCCAGCCATAAGAGAATCGCAAAGTGGTGCATCTAAAGACTTTGTTGGCTAAGCCTCATCCTTCACCCATTCACCATGATGCATCAACTTCACCATAATTGTGACATATGATGTGGATTATCAAGAATCCACATGCTAGACTAAGTGTCAATTGCCTCGATATCGAGCCTTGCAAGCTTTTGATGGTTCCCCAAGATATGAGTTCAATATCTCATTTCAATCCGAGGACATCTCCAAACTCCACACCGCTTGCCTATTGAGGAATATATTGATAAGACCGACCTAAGTAAACACTTAGATGCATACACGAATAAGTCGTTATTCCTAAAGGCGAAGGGCAATGTCATGTGCAGAATGTTTCAAAAAAAAACTTTGTTGAGGAGGCTCTCGATTGGTCTAAGGACCTACCCAGAGGGTCAATTGTTTCCTAGGTCAATTTGGAAAAGGCCTTTGGTTCGTCATATCGAGGGATATACCAAGAACTTCCCATACTTTGGCTCAAATAAAGCAAGGCTAGGCAGAGTCCTTGAAGGATTTCTTAACAAGGTTTTATAAAGAGGCATTAATGGTTTCAGGATTAGCAGAGCCAATCCAACTCCATATTACCATCAAAGGCTTGTATTTAAAGTTAGCCTTTGCTTTATCTTTGGCAAAGGAACTATCCTAATCCTTTGAGGAATTCAAGAAGAAATAACCAAGTACATGGGTCGTGAAATACACCTCATTTCCCCGCACCGGCTCCAAGAGAGAAGCCTAAATAGGAAAAGACTCATTAGAAGGACCGAGACATGGATAACCAATCTTGTCCCAAGGAGAAGATGTTCAACTGTGATCACTTTTGCAACGTGGTGAAATAACGATATCAAAAAAATTATATATAGGTTAAGCGTTCAAAAATATGAAGACGCCATCAAAATTTTGTTTTATTTTTAAAAGGTAAAATATTGGAAAAAGAGCTTTTAGAGTTAAGCCAGGAATTAGTTACGAATAGGGAAGGTATTAGCACCCCTATTTGCTCGTTCCTAAGAACGGTGCCTCGAATTAAATCATACAATATTAAGGAATGCTTTGAAATTATCCCAACAAAAAAATAACGGTGGAAAGAAGGAAAAAATGAATTTATTTAAAGGGAAAGTGGGTCCGACAAGAATTGATCCTGCTCCTACATATTCTTGGGTACACTGAGAAATTAGATTTACGTAGTTCTTTGTTGAGATTTGGAAAATAATTAAAAGTATTTTAGATTTTTTAAATAGTAAATAAGGGAATTCATGCCGAAGAAAAGTATAAGATAAAGTAATCTATACACTTACTTTTCTTCATATATTTATAGCATTGATGCAGATAAAGTACATCATACGACGCCGCTATAATAGTAATAAAAAAAGGTTGGGTGAGTGTGAAGGTGATGATGGTTGCTAATGTTGATGGGACTGGGTGGATGGTTGGGTTTTGGGTATTGGTTGGTGATGGTGATAAGGGATTTTAGATGAGTGGTGAAGCCATAGTGATGATATATCTGGGTGGGTATTTTTTTAAGTGATGGTTGTTGATGTTGATGGTGAGGCCGTGGTGATGGGGTGGTTGTTAATAAACCTTTAATAATGCAGGTAATCAGACTTATGATAATAGAGAAGATTAGAGCAAAGAAAAGAGAGAACACCATGAATTTATATTAGTTCACTTCCAACATAAAAGTTACGTCCATACCAATAATAGCACCAGACCAATGCCACAAGTATTCCTAACTCCAGCTATTTTTGGTTTAAACCCAAGTATTCTTTCAACAAGCCACTCCTGGCTCAACCCAAGTATTCTTTCAAAAGTCTCTTTAAGCCAAACAGTGCTTCCCACACTAATGAGTTCTGGCAACCCACCAGACTTTACAAGGTGTTTAGATAAAAGAAAGTCACTCACAGAACTTAGTGTATGAGAGATATACAATTGAAATTGTATAGTAAGTTATGACACAAGACCAAGGTCTGCTAGAGGCAGAACAAAGCAATGAAGGTCTTTGCCTTACAAGAAAAGAATGAACAAGAGAATTAAACTTGAGAAAGTTTTTAATAAAAGCTCATAAGTTCTCTGTATGTCTGTCTCATTGAAGTTCAATCTTCCTTGGTATTTATAGAAGCTGGAGGATATGACTGTTGCTGCTTCTTAAAAGGAGATATAGACGTTAGAAATCCTTTGAAGGTATTTGCCTTAAGCTTTTTGCTACCAGACCTTGAGGATGAAACAGATTTAAGGGACTGGTGGAAGTCTTCTCCAGCTCTTTCATGAAAAAGGTTTCTCATGCATTTCCCATACACGAACCATTTGTAATCTATTTCTTGATTGAGCAAAAAATTAGATGTTAGTGCTCTAAGGACTTTCTGAAATATTCTGACACAAGCTCTGAATATGATCAGTATGCGCAGAAGTAGGCACGTTGACAATTACTGTTGATCTTGATCTTGTTCCTTGTGTTCTTTGATGATAAGCACGCATATATGATAAGTGCATGAATCCCAATGCATTACTTAAATAGAATTTAGGAATGTTGAGAATGACTCTTTGATCAGAATGCTTCTATCAGACTTTTGATTGTCTGCCAGACTTCTGGAATGCTGATACTTCCCCTTTGTTTCATAGCCTAATATTTGTATCCTGAAAGTACTTAGGCACATAGATTAGTCAAAGATAATACAGACTTTACTTTCTAACAAAAAATTCTTGATGAGCGATATTAACAAATCTGAGGGTATAGAGTCTAGGGTTTGGTCCAAGATAACTTAGAAAAAATTCTATTTCATCCAAACTTTTTCTCAATAAAAGTTTGACATTGTGGAGTCCATGTACTTCTACCCTGGGCAGCACAAGATGGATGGTAGAGATATCTCTAAAGAGATAAGTGGCATTGGTTGGACCAAGTTTTGCTTGGATAGAAAACCTTACTCTCCTTCTCTGGTATTGAAATTTTGGAAGATTGTAATAGTGGACAAGTCTAAGTTCATTGTGTTAGGAAAGTTGAAAGCAAAGGTTATTGAGATTTCTAAAGACGTTCTAGCTACTATGACTGATTGTCTAACTGTTGAAGAAGTGTATGCTGAAGATTTTGAGTATGAAGTTGTCTCTAGTCTAGAAATAAACAAGATGTTGTATGGTGTCACTCATCCTGCTAAGACAGTGTCTGGGAACCTTCTTCCCAAAGTAAAGACGCTTCACCTGGTAATGAAGTGAATGTTCTGTTCTCATAAGAGTACCAAGGACACTGATCAAATTGGATAGATTTTGCATGTACCACATGCTAATAAAGGAGAATGTTAGTCTACCAAACATTATCTTGACCTACATCATTTCTTTAATGGGGAAGAAACAAAACAAGATACCCTACCCAATAATTCTGATGAATGTTTTTACATTATAGAACATGCAAACTCAAACTGTTAGTGATTTGGTGCAGTTCACCTCCTTGGTGAGTAAGCTTCCTTCCTTCTCACCATTGATTGATCAGACCTTAGAAAGGTCTCTTCCTACTCCTATTAAGAAGAAAAGGTCTACCCCTGTAGACATAAAGAAACAAAAGGCTGAGGCTGATCCAGCAAAGCCATCCCCCAAGAAGAAAAATGGCAAAGTGAAGTATCCTACAAAGAAAACCAGAAAGATGGTTCTGGAGTTTTTTGATGAATCTAATAGTTCAAATTTAACTTTAGATGTAAAACCTTGCAAAGTGATCCCTCATTCTTTCTCCCCAGCTAAAAGGTTTGACCCTACAGATCCCAAGGAATCAACCAAGTCATTAGATTCCGATGATGGACTCACTCTCAGTCAGTTTCAGAAAAAGAAGGAGCAAGCCTTTTAGCAGCAATAACAGCAACCATAGTAGCAACAACAACAACCACAACAGTAACAACAACAATCACAATAGCAGATCCTTTCCTCTCTTAGTGAAGAAGCTTGACAATAGTTTTTCAATATCTTCACTACCCTGTATCCCTTTGTCTCTGTGCATGGATGGACTAGTACCAAATGGTAGGCTAAATACAATGAATTGAGGACTGACTACTTGAAAGTCATAAGGGAAAACAAGGAAGAATTACTGAAGTGTGGAGGCTATACAAGCTTTGCCAAATACATGAAGTTCATCTCAGGTCAGCTCAAAAGTTTCCCTGAGTATGATGTGTTGAAGTGGAACCACATTGATTGGATTAACAAGTTCTATGAAGTGCTCGGAGAATTTTAGAGTGATGAGACCAACTTCAGATCCTCTCTTGCTGGAAAAAGAAAAAGAATAGCCTCTAAATCTAAGCCCTATGCCAAGAAAGCTAAGACTGACTCTATGAGTAGACCAGACCTTTTCTCTTCACTTCTCTCTAAATCCTCTCAACTTGAGCCACTCTTAGCCAATCCCAACCACTTTGTAACACCCTCTGTTACACCTTAATAAATTCTAGAAAAATTCGTAATTTTTTTTTTAAAGATATGATTGTTAAAAAGAAACTATCGGAATAAATTATATACATTATTTCTGAAATACCTCACAAATATTATTAAAACTTTATAAAGTATTTGTACATTCATCCGAAGAAAATAAACATTAAACATTATAAGAAAGAGAGGAAACTCCATGGCCCAGAAGCAGTTACTTATTAACATTATTTATTCATTGGACCACGGTATTCATACCGAGCTCCCTTTCTAGAACGTGCTATATCTACTGCTGAAATTCTTCGATCCTTCCCTCTGAACCATCAATTTAGAATATATGAAACAAAAACACGGAAAAAGGAGTGAGAAACAGAATATAATATTTCCGAATAAGACATAAGCAACAAAGGGTTTTCACAACCAATACATAATAATATTAATCACAATCACATACACAATCAATTATGAATGCATGAATGTTATGCAATATCTTCATCATAACTTACCTATATATGTGGGCCCTTAAATTTTAATTTGCACTGGGTCAACCAGGAGTTTACACTGTTCCATAAGTCCGGATAATAATAATATGAACAGCTCAACTGGCATGGAAACACTTAGAGACTAGTCAGATTGAGAAAGTTTTTATTGTGAAAGTACCCGACACTAGGGAGCTACCCCAGGTCCCCTGAAGCACCCTTTCACACTCTCTCATCCCAAGGCTCGTAAGTAAGCCTCCTCTAATGTATCCTCGGTTTCTATAATCCGTCCCCAGACAATATTATTTCATTTCACTTTCATTATCCATGATGCATGAACTACTCGCGTATTGAGTTGGTTAAGGCTTTTAGAAACTCAATTATTAAATCCCTTAAAGGTTTACAATATCATTTCAATAAACTGTACATTTTCTCAGTTCTCTGAATTTCTGTCCCACAGAAATAAATTTGGTACAGTTTTCAAATCTCACGGAAATTGAGTTTCTAAGCCTTAAATATCTAAAAACTTTATCATATAAAACTTTACCTAATCTTTCTCAAATTAAATCTTAACAAAATCAAATTTAGGAATCTCAATTATTTCTAAATATATTTAGTTATTAAGTTGGAAAAAAAATAAAATAATTTTCTTTTAAAATTTTTTTTTGTTTTATTGAAAGAGAATAATTATTAACCAAAAATACTTAAAATTACAAAATTTTTCTTTAACTCAAAATTTAATTAAATAAATTCTCCTAAAATGTTTTCTTTCTAAAATAAATACTAATTTTTTTTATTCTAAATATTGAAAATAAAGTTAAAAATAATTTCTAAGAAGAAATAAAAGATAATAAAATTTAAAGAGTAAGGTAAAAAATTCTTACTGAATTTTAGCTTTCCGTCATGCTCGCTATATGCTCAAACTCCACATTACAATATTATCAATCAAAATCAAACAATATCAATCATAACTAAATATCATCAATCAATCAATCATAATCAAATCATAATCAAATCAATTAAATATCATTAATACATATCATAATACAAAATTTAGTGATTATTAATATAGTCAATTTTAGTCCTTTTGGTCAATTCCTCGCATAGGTATATGTAAGTCCATATAATCCAGTCCTTGCATATGTATAGTTCAGTCCATATGGGTCATAATGGTCCAAGTCCTTGCATAGGTATAGTCCAGTCCATATAGGTCATAATGGTCCAAGTCTTTGCATAGGTATGTTAGAGTTAGTTAAACCGGATATTTAATTTAAAATTTATTAAAAATGTTAAGTTAAAAAGTTAATATTTTAAAATAATAATATTATTAAATTTAAAAGGAGTAGGGGACTCCTCCCATTATTCTTATGTCTTTTTCATATTATACCCTTATCTCACTCCCCCTTACCTTGAGTCGTTACCAAAAAGAGATTTGCTTTGCGCCTCCGATTTCTAGAAATATTAATATCAATCTTATTTCAGTATAAGCATAAGACGAAGATTAAGATTACTACTTAAAACAGAAATGGTAAATTTTAAATAGTGAATAGTGAATAGTAAATCGTGAATAGTAACACTAAATAGTAAAACGTGAATAGTAACAGTAAATAGTAAAACGTGAATAGTAACGGTAAATAGTAAATCGTAAATAGTAACGGTAAATAGTAATAGTAAATAGTAATTTACTATTTGAATAGTAATTTACTATTGAAATAGTAATTTACTATTGAAATAGTGTTTACTATGCAGAATAGTAACTTAAAATAATATTATTTTCAGTATAATAACAGATTTCTAAAAACGATATGAAAATAACCCAAAAAAATATAAAAGAGAAGTATTCTTACCTTAGGATTTTGGCAGAACCTTCTCTCCAAAAACTTTTCTTCTCTCTCTCACTTCCACCACTATCTCACTAGCACTACTATATTAAGAAAACTTAATCTGAAATTGTGAATTCTAAAGAAGAAATCCTTCGGTATTTATAGGAAAAAAATTTACTATGCATTCCATTATTTTAATATAAAAGTACTATGTATTTTTGAATTTTTTATTCCAAGTTACTATGCATTCTTTGAAAATTTCGTACATGCATAGTGTTTTGCATAGTAACTGTCGGCAGAATTATTAAGCCAAATAGTAACCCTTCACTCGGTATATTTTAAATATTCAAAATGAGTTCTTTTTGAAATTTAGCGATATTATATCAGTCTTTACTAATTTTATAATAAGTAATATAAAGCTGAAATTTTAAAAATCTAAAATTTTCTGTTAATAAAAATTTATTGATACGTTTCAAATTTTTTTAACGATTGGAAAAAATCAAGATTTTTCTCAAACCGATAATTTTTAGATAAGTCTACTTGAAACGGATTTTAGAAAATTTTCTTATAATTTTAATTCACTTTCTTGTAAATATTTTTAATTTAAGTCACTTATATGAATTTAAAATTATTTAAAAAATATTATTTTATTAAAAAAATTCCAAAATTCTAAAAAATTCCAAAAAATCATAAATAATACGTAGGTTAAAAAGTTCTAAAGAACCATAATTTAATTCCTTCAAAATTTCAATATAAAAATAAAAATAGGGGTGTTACAACTCTACTCCCCTTAGAAAATTTCGTCCTCGAAATTTACATTAATCAGTAAAACAAATGAGGATGAGACTCTTTCATCTCAGTTTCTAGTTCCCATGTAGCATCTTCTCCTCTCGTTTCACTCCAAATAACCTTTACAAGCGGAATTGTCTTGTCTCTTAATTGTTTTATTCTTCTGTCACTTATTCTAATTGTTTTAATTCCTTTATTTTTCCGTAACGCCCCGGCCGCTTTTTCAGGAATGAACGACTCGCCCCACAGACCAACACGAGACCTTTCCAATGTGCTTTTGTCCTCACTTGCACATTTCCTAAGAACTTCCCAGGAGGTCACCCATCCCAGAATTACTCCAAGTTAAGCACGCTTAACTTTGGAGTTCTTATGTGATAGGCTACCGAAAAGGCTAATGCATTTGTTGATATAGGTAGTACGAATTCATTTCTTTAAGCTATCATCGACTGTATAGTCCCATACCTATACAGTCTTTGGATCCCTCTCATTCTGGTATGTATTCAGTTCGTTCATGTGTCCCTCCAACTGGAAGCCTGCCAGGAGCCGCTCCTTGTCCGTGCCTATGCACCGGCGATCACTCCCCGCCCTCAACAGTGACCGGGATATCACATCCCCCGCTGAAAGCCTGCCAGGAGCCGCTCCTTGTCCGTGCCAATGCACCGGCGATCACTCCCCGCCCTCAACAGCGCCGGGATGTCACACGCCCACCAGCTTCCGCCTGGTTCGTCCCCGAACCATACCGTACTAGGAGAGGCTAGGCTCTGATACCACTGTAACGCCCCGGCCGCTTTTTCAGGAATGAACGACTCGCCCCACAGACCAACACGAGACCTTTCCAATGTGCTTTTGTCCTCACTTGCACATTTCCTAAGAACTTCCCAGGAGGTCACCCATCCCAGAATTACTCAAAGTTAAGCGTGCTTAACTTAGAGTAATTCTGGGATGGGTGACCTCCTGGGAAGTTCTCAGGAAATGTGTGAGTGAGGACAAAAGCACATTGGAAAGGTCTCGTGTTGGTCTGTAGGGCGAGTCGTTCATTCCTGAAAAGCGGCCGGGGCGTTACAATACCTTAACCAGACTATTTGACCTAGAACCTACCAGATAACAACCTTGCCCTTGTTCTTCTTCCAGACCCTCTCACTGTTTGCCTACCTAACTTCCTTTCATTTCATTTTATCACCCCTGGTGTCTCTGGGTTCAAATTTTTTAAACCTACCATTGATCCTACTGACCCGGGACACAACAACCCTCAAAATCTAGCCGTTGTTGCCTATCCCAACTTTGACAGAAAAAGAGTCTGCATCCTTGACACTGCACCCAAATTTGTACCACCCATGACTTTAGAAAAACTCCTATCCTACCCTCACCTGCTCACTCCAGGGGATGTAGCTGTATATCATGCTCTTAACACTGAAGAAACTAGTGTTATGAGGGACATGAAGTTTGTTCTACAATACCACAAGTTCCATACTGTGATGTCTCCAGGAAAGCAAATATTAATTGCTCCTGACAGAAGGTAGAATGCAGCCATATGGATCAACTTAGGAAGACTGAAAAAGCCTATGCCTCTTAAGCAAAAGCCATATTACAAAGGTCCTGTAAGACCACGTTAACTCCCCCCAGCTAACTTAGAAAGTATTCTATCTGCTCAACGCCCACAGAAGGACATGTTGATGCTCTCTAGTGTCATTATCTATGGACAATTAGAGAAGGAGGCTCTTTCTCCTCTCATTCCTTTCCTGACCAACCTATCTTTCGTTACCAACCATTTGTCATTTACTTCACCTCACCCATTATCTTTATTCATCAGACTCGTTACTTTATTCTCATTTCAACTACAGCCTTCCTACTCCTTGCCTCTACCCCTGCTCGAGGGTTAATGCCTTAATCTTCTATGATGTCCCTTCCTTTTCTTGATATCAAAAAAGGGAGAACTTTAGAAGCCTTTTATGGGTATAGGAGTATACAATCTATTTTCTGTTAGTAATCTTTTTTGCTCAAATTTTGTTATGAGATTATGTAGTCTATTGATCTTTTTGATATCCCATATATTATTTTTCATCAATTACTAATGAAATATTTTGCTTTAATATTTGGTATGAAAGGACTGGTTCTTAATATTTATAAATGATCGAATAAGCATGAAAAAATGAACCATCCCTCTAAATCATTGCTTTAGTCTTTCTTAAAAACTAAAGCTCCTTTTTGAACTTTGGTATATACATATTCGTTCCTATTTAAGAAGTTCTTATATATATACACTCTGATCTAAAATAGTCATTTATCCTCTTTGTATCATGGTCTTCATTTGTGAAAAAGACTTGATGTTTGCTATCAACAAATAGGGGGAAATTATTGAGGATAAGTCTGGTTAAAATGAAAAAGTTGCTAACACTTGGACCAGATCTCAAGTTATTACCACCAGACCCCAGGATTTGTTAATAACACACATCAATATTTTTAATGAAGACTAGCTCTGTGTGATCTAACCTCACTACAAGAAAATCAATCATTAGAGACTGATTTTTTGGTCTCTAAATTCAATAAATCAGTCACTAATTGTGGTTTTGACCGATTTAGAGACAAATTATTTACAGTCTCTATAACGTTGGTCGTTGTTACATAGTGACTGATTTTGTGACTGATTTACTAGTGACTGATTTTGTGACTGATTACTAGTGACTGATTTTGTGACTGATTACTAGTGACTGATTTTGTGACTAATTAATAGAGACTGATTTTGTGACCAGTTCATAAAGACTGATTTTGTGACTGATTTGTAGAGACTGATTCGTAGAGACTGATGTTGTGACCGATTTCTAGAGAATGATTGAGACTGATTTTGTGACTGATTTTTAGAAACCAATTTTGTGACCGATTTATTTTCTATAACAGTCCCTAAATTAGTGGACAATTTAACTTTAGCCACTGATTTAGAGACCAATTTATTGATTTTTCCTATCAATGTTCACCATATCATTGAGTTGTTTTTGCATTTAACCTAATATGCTTCATTTGTCAATAGTATGAGTTCATTACAACTTCATAAGCAAACAAAACATTAAATACACAAAAGTATTTAACCTATGTATAGCTAATATCAATACTATACACATAATACATAAAACATATAATGAGTTCATTACAACTTCATAAGCTTATCAAAACATTAAATACACAAAAGTATTCTAAATATAGCTAATGTTGTTTTCACATCAAAAAATTTCACTACCAACTAACATTCTTGAAATTTATCACAAAAAATTTCACTAACATTCTTGAAATTCATCATAAAAAATTTCATTACCAACTAATATTCTTGAAATTCATCATTTTGACTCATTTTGAATCTGATTCAGAATCTGACTCAATCACTCATTATCCTTAGGATCCTCCCTACTTGTTGGAATTGGTTGAACACTAGATGGTTGAGCTCCAAGAGGTTGAAAATTGACCTTTTCCATCAATTGACGTAAAAGTGCATTGTATAGTAATTTTTTATGCCTTAGAGACCGATTTTTCGGTCAATAACTTGTAATATTTTGGGTAAAAATAAACTTAAAATTAGAGACCGATTTTTTTCGGTCACAAGATTTCTATACTTTAGAGATCGATTTTTTGGTCTCTAAACTCTATTTTCTTAAAATTATTTTTAATGCGAAACATGAATTTTAATTAGATGTTCTTAAATGGAAAAATAATTTTTTAAAATAACATTTTGTAAATAGAAACTAATTTTTAAATCTTTATTATTATAGAATTAAAAAATATTTTTCTTTTAATTTTAGTTTTTTAAAAATATTTTTTGTGATAACATAAATTTTATATTAAATATATTTTTATGTAATAACATAAATTTTATATTAGATGTTTTTAAATATAAAAAATATTAAAATAAAATTTTTTAAATGAAAAATTATTTCAAAATAAATAAAATTTATTTTATTAAAAAATATTTTTTTCTTTTATTTATTTTTTTAAAAAAATATCTTTTCAATTTTTTTACAATTAAAAAATATTTTTTCTTTTAATTCCATTTTTTTAAAAATTATTTTTTATGTGATAACATGAATTTTTATTAGATGTTTTTCAATGGAAAAATATTTTTTTAAAATACTGATTTTTAAATGGAGATTGATTTTTCATTCTCTATTGTGACTATGACCGAATTAGTGACTAATTTTATATAAAACTTTACCAACTTCTTGTTGGTCTCTAAATCGATCACTAAACTTAGAAACGAAGAAATCAATCACTAAAATCAGTCTCTAAATTTAGCGACTAATCTCTCGGCTGCTATTTCGGTCACTAAGTTAGAGACGGATATTTTGGTCTCTATTGACAAATTTAGTGACTGCTTTTTCGGTCTCTAATTTTAGTGACTGATTTAGAGACCAATGATAATTTGGTATAGTTTTCCATGAAATTAGTCTCTAATTCAGTCACAGTAGAGACTGATATATTTCAGTCACTAAATTGATCACTAAACAATAGTTTTCTTGTAGTGCCTGTCTAATTAAGTGTTTTAACAACTACATAAAGTGCACAGGTTACAAATCAAAGGGGGAGTCCATATGATCAAAAGTCTAATCCATCAAAAGTCAATATTTAGACTTTAACCAAAAAGTCTGATTCAAGCTTGCTCAGCCTTATAGTTTAACTGAGTCAGATCTCAGGCTTTTGGAGATCATGGATTCATAAAAAGAATGTTACTACAAAAGTACTAATCACAACTTTCTAAAATCTAATTTAATGATGCATTGGAAGTCAAGCCCTTATCAAGGAAAATGTGCTTATTGTAACATCCCAGATTTTTGAATAATTACAAAATGCAGACTAAGGTTATGGATTGATGGAATTAATTGAGTTAATAGTTGGTTAAGGATTTTGATTGGTTTATTTGATGGCTAATTAGATTAATTAAGGAATAATAATAATATTAAAGCTTGTAAATGATCCTTGTGCTTTGGTGGTCATTTGGGTCTGGTTCCCTTTCTCTCTCCCTGTCCACGTGGAGTGCTATGATGGCTGTGAGAGTTAGCATTTAATGCTGATAGGACTTGCATTAAATAAAGAAGTGATGGTTGTTTGAGGAGCTGTGGCAGAGCAGCGTGATGATGGGGCTGAGTGGGAAGTGAGATGATGGAGGTGTGTTGATAAGACTTCAGCTTTGGTCTTCCTCCTCACTCTCTTCATTTTCCTCGTTGGTGCATGTTTTGGTGAGAGAAATGCTCTCCCTTCTCTCAAAAAAAAAAAACTCTCTGGAGACTCTTCTTCTCCTTCGTCTCCTTCGTCTCATTTATCTTCATCTTCCTCTACTCAACGCTGTGTTGAGCCTGAGTGGAGCTGCATGGTGATGGTAGACAGCGTGGCTGTGTGTAACCATGTAGGGCAGCATGGTGGCTGTGTGCTTGGAGGCTAGGTGCAGGTTCCTCCTTTGTTTTCCTTGGTGATCCTTATTTTTCTTCTTCCTCTCTTCCTCATCTTCGTTGATGGGCTGTTGTGCCTTGGTTTGTGGATGGTGGTCCACTATGTGAGGCAGTGATGTTGTAAGGAAGAAGGCATACATGGATGCTGTTGTTCGAGTGTGGGACAGCTTTGTGCTAAGACTTGGTGGTTGCTGCTCGAGTGAAACAGCATGGATTCTTCCATGGCTGTGAGCAGAGTGGAGCATGGAGTGTTGATGAGCTTCTGGACGTATCTCGCTCAAGCGAGAATGGTCATGCTTGAGCGAGCCAGTGAAGAAATGGTCACTGTACCCGTTTCGCTCAAGCGAGTGCATGTGTGGCTTGAGCGAAAGGCTGAGGATTGATGTTGTTGGCTCTTCCTACGTTGGAATGCCGAGCAGAAGCTGCTATGGCTGGACCGAGTGGCCCATGTGACTCCTGGAAGCTTCATCCAGGTAAGGGGGGCTTTGCATCTCAAATGCATGGATTTCTGGACGGGTTTCCGGGTGAAATTGTCACTGTGTTGTGTTTTAATGTGATGGTATGCTGTGGTTGAGTAAATAGCCCGGATTATTGATGCTTATTATTTATCTAATATATGATACCCGTTCATATGAGGTGTGATGTTTATTTATGATGTTATGTTGAGATGTATGAGATACACATGATGAACGTTGTATTCTTTGTGTGATCCTCTATCTGTCCCTGAGTATGTTGTACATTTGAATGCATGTGATGCTTGTTGATGCTTATGCTTGTGATGAATGAATGATGAGGACTGTTATGATGAATGCCGAGTGGGCTTTATAGAGGAAAACAAGAAATGCTTACTGTAAAGGATAAATCCGAGTGAATAGAGGACAATCCGAGTGGATGGCATTGGAATGCCGAATGAATGTAATGAGTTACTGAGTCATCTGATTATTGTTGAATTGCCGAGTGCATATTATGCTGAATGCTAAATACCGAGTGGGCAATCGGATGAATATGAGTTTAATGAAACTGAATGTGTTGATGTGATATGAGACCCGGGTTGGACTCGGGCAGTGCCTAGGGCACTAAGCGTGAATGAGACGCTTGATGAAAGTCCTTGGGTTGGACCCAAGGCAAATGCCGAGTGTAACACCCCCTTATATACACGAGATATATATGTATTCTTCTTACTTTTAAAAAAAAAACTTTTAGAAAGATATACATATTTATCACTCTTTATCTCGTGTATACAAGGACGTATATACATCTGATTTCCTTTGAATATTGAAAGTAAAAAAAAATTGTCTTTCAATATTTGTCCATAATGACAAAATAATTTATAGAAATCATAAGTGATAAATCATTACAATATTATATCCGAATGAAAGAGTTTATCAAAGTTTAACCTTTACCTTGTTACAATTATCTACTTGATATTGTAATAAGGCAAAATAAAACTAAACTATACCTCTACTACAAATATGAACAATCATTTCCTAGTCCTTGAACCATCGAGTTTTGAATCCTACTCTTGTCATATCTCTTCATCTAATCGATTGAGAATGAGACCACTTTATCCTCTTGTAATTATATATCCTTCCATCTTGGACTGCTAGCTATATATCATATAACATATATTTTGGACACAAAAATTCAAACAAGAAGGAGTGAGAAACAAAATATAATATATTACAGATAAGACATAAGCATAAGGGTTTTCACAAACTAATATAGTAATATCAGTCATAATCTCATATACAATCAATTATGAATATAGGGTTTCCACATACATAACACTTATATTTTCATTCATAACCATCCATATAGAATGTCACATTCACATGAATGTTATGTAATGCTTATGCTACTGTCTCATTCAGTTTATGCATGTGGGCCCTTAAAGTTTTAGTTTGCACTGGGCCAACCAGGAGTTTACACTGTTTCATAAATTCTGGATAATAATAACATAAATGCCTTCATGGCATATGAACAGCTCAACTGGCGTGGAAACACTTAGAGACTAGTCAGACTGAGAAAGTTTTTATTGTGAAAGTACCCGACACTAGGGAGCGACCCCAGGTCACCTGAAGCACCCTTTCACACTCTCTCATCCCAAGGCTCGCAATTAAGCCTCCTCTAATGTATCCTCGGTTTCTATAATCCGTCCCCAGGCAATATCACATCTCAATTCTCTTTAATGATTCATGATGCATGAACTACTCGCATATTTAGTTGGTTAAGGCTTTTAGAAACTCAATTATTAAATACCATAAAGGTTCACAAAATCATCACAATAAACTGTACATTTCCATAAGTTCTTCTTTGAACTTCTGTTATACTGAAATAATTTAGTACAGTCTTCAAATTCAGATCTTACCAAAATTGAGTTTCCAAGCCTTAAATATCTCAAAGCTTTCTCTTAAAAACCTTCATATATTTACATAATCTTTCTCAATTTAAATCTTAACTAGATTGAGTTTTTGAAATCTCCACAAAATATTCTTTAGTTATTTCGTTGGGGAAAACCAAAATAATTTACTTTAAACTTCTAATTTCTAAAGAAAATAATTTAAAATCATTAACTAAGAATACTTAAAACTATAAAAATTTTCTTTAATTCAAGAATTAATTATCTCAACCTCTGATTTTCATAAAATAGCTTCCTTCTAATACTAGATTTTATTATTGAGATTAAAAATAAAGTTAATAAAAATTATTTATAAGAAGAAATAAAAAAACTAAAATAATTACAAAATACTTTCTCTTGGAATAAAAATTTAAAGAGTAAGGTAAGAAAATTCTTACTGAGTTTTAACTTTCCGTCATGCTTGCTATATGCTCAAACTTCATATCACAAGATCATCAATCATTCATCAACCACAATCAAGTATAGTAATCTCATCAATCACAATCAAATATCATCAATCATAATTGAATATTATTAATCACAGTCTAATATTATAAATCACAATATCATTAATCGAAATCAAATATAATTAATTATAATCAAGTCAAATCAACTAAATATCGCTTATAAATATAATTCAAATTTTTAATGGTTATTTAAATTAGTAGATTTGATTTTGAGTCCTTATAGTCCATTCCTCGCACAGGTCTATATAAGTCCATATATCCAGTCTTCGCATAGGTATAGTTCAGTCTAGACAGGTCATAATATTCCAAGTCCTTGCATAGGTTTAGTTCGATCCATATAGGATATAAAAATCCAAGTCCTTGCATAGGTTTAGTTCAGTCCGTATAAGTTATAATAATTCAGATCTATGTATAGATATTTCAGAATAAGTTACACAGTATATTAAATTTATTATAAATTTTAAGTTGAGAAGTTATTACTTTATAATAATATTATTAAATTTAAAAGGAGTAAGGGACTCCTCCCTTTATTCTTATGTCTTTCATATTATATTTTTATCTCACTCCCCCTTACCTCTTGTATACCGATTCGTTATTGAAAATCCATGCGCGCCTCGTCTCCGAGTTCTAAAACATACCAATTTCATTTTAATATAATTACAAGATGAAAATTAAGATTACAAATTAAAATAAAAAAAATGGTAAATTTTGAATAGTGAATAGTGAATAGTGAATAGTAAATCGTAAATAGTAACAGTAAATAGTAAAACGTGAATAGTAACAGTAAATAGTAAAACGTGAATAGTAACAGTAAATAGTAAATCGTGAATAGTAATGGTAAATAGTAACAGTAAATAGTAATTTACTATTTGAATAGTAATTTACTATTGAAATAGTAATTTACTATTGAAATAGTGTTTACTATGCAGAATAGTAACTTAAAATAATATTATTTCCAGTATAATAACAGATTTCTAAAAACGATATAAAAATAACCCAAAAAATATAAAAGAGAAGTATTCTTACCTTAGGATTTTGGCAGAACCTTCTCTCCAAAAACTTTTCTTCTCTCTCTCACTTCCACCACTATCTCACTAGCACTACTATATTAAGAAAACTTAATCTGAAATTGTGAATTCTAAAGAAGAAATCCTTCGGTATTTATAGGAAAAAAATTTACTATGCATTCCATTATTTTAATATAAAAGTACTATGCATTTTTGAATTTTTTATTCCAGGTTACTGTGCATCTTTTGAAAATTTCATACATGCACAGTGATTTGCATAGTAATTGTCGGCAAAATTATTAAGTCAAATAGTAACCCTTCACTCGGTATATTTTAAATATTCAAAATGAGTCCTTTTTGAAATTTAGCGATATTATATCAGTCCTCACTAATTTTATAATAAGTAATATAAAGCTGAAATTTTAAAAATCTAAAATTTTCTGTTAATAAAAATTTATTGATACGTTTCTAATTTTTTAACGATTAGAAAAAATCAAGATTTTTCTCAAACCGATAATTTTTAGATAAGTCTACTTGAAATGGATTTTAGAAAATTTTCTTATAATTTAACTTTACATTCTTGTAAATATTTTTAATTTTAAGCAACTTTATATGAATTTAAAATTATTTAAAATATATTATTTTATTAAAATAATTCAAAATTTTCAAAAAATTCCAGAAAATCATAAATATTATGTAGATCAAAAAGTTTAAAAGAACCATAGTCTAATTCCTTCAAAATTTTATTTTAAAATTCTAATAAGAGTTAAATCTTAAATATGTAAAAAAAATAAAAATATAACAACATAAAATAAAAATGGTGAATAACAAAGATATTAAAAATTCTTAATATAATTTTCTTAATTAGTGAATACTAATTAAGTCACTTTAAAATTCTCATTCAAAAATATTTTCATTTTATTATTATTATTATTAAAAAAAACAAATAATAAAAATATAAATACCAAAATTTTAAAAAAATGATAATAATAAACTAACTTATAGTAAGTATTTCTCAAGAAATATATATTAATATCTATTTCCTATTTGTGATGAAAATAGGATGTTACAACTCTACTCCCCTAAAAGAAATTTCGTCCTCGAAATTTAATATTGTTAACAAATCTTACCATAGCTAAACTAACTGAACTGTTCTAAAATATATTTCTAGTTTCCTTGGCAATTGTGTACATTTTCCTTAACATTGCCATTTATCTCTCTTTTTTTAATCTTATCTGTATTTTTTTCCTTAATTCAAAAATATTACTCGTCTTAATTTTGTCAACCATGCTCATCATAAATTGATGGTTAACTCTAAACACCTCAATAATTACGTTTCTTAATCTATTAAAATCTTACTTAACATAATCCATAACATCTATTAATTAAAATTCCTACTCGTAATATAGTAAAATGGACTGCTAAGAATTAATTACTGGACAACTAGCCGTTAGCAACTAGCCGTTGGACTAGCCGTTGGACTAGCCGTTTATGACCGTTGCAACTCTCCCTCCCTTGCTTGCTTATAAATTCTCATTCCATTCTCGCTTCCTATCACAACTTCAAGGTTTCTTAGTTTCTCTCTTCTTTCTAATTTCTTCAATCTTTTTTTTTTCAAGTACTATCATACTATTCGATGGCTAACCTTCCTAGAAGTAAGGAAGAACGAAGTCGGGATGGACTACAAGTTGTGGTAACAAGTGCTTCACTTCTTATAATCGTTATGATTATTTCTCTAGTTTGGATAATTTTTGTATTGCCAAGACTCTTAGACCTCTATCTATGATATACTAGATGTTCTATTTTATTTTCCTTAATGTAATCGTGTATAATAAATTATCCTAGTGAGAAAGGATAAATATGTCTTAGTCCATGTTGTACTAGTTAAATCCTTGTGGTCTTTGCTTCATGATAATCCAGGGTATGTAATCATTTCTTATTGTCTTCTATAATGAATCAAATATTCCTTAACTAAGTGATTACACATTCCATTATAATTGACTACAACCATTACATATATTTGATAAATTCTCCAATCTTAAATGATCACAAATCACTACGTTGACTTAGAAATATTCACTTGAATATTTTTTTTTTTAGGTAACTAAGACTTATGTAATCAATAAGTAAAGGTTCATATCTACTTCCTCATGGTTTACTAACACATTTCTTTATTTTAAATCTACAATGGTCATTACATAACAATGATTTATATCATGTATATATATTCGTCGAACAAAATCGATGACTAAAAGAAAATAACTTGATAAACATGTATCATATTGTTAGGAATCACAAAAATATTTTATGTCACAATTTCTAAATATTAAACCAATATCGATGTCTTCCAAAGATCTATAATGCTTATTTTAGGTCATTCATTGATATATTTATCACAATAAATCAATTTAAAAAAAATTCAAAAATATATGGTTAATTACATTCGATGTCACAATCATAAAAGTTTCATTAATTCATATATTTACACACATAACCATCATATATATTATTCAATCGTACACATCATAAATGAAAACTTCATCAAATCAAACAATAATTAACATATTTTATATGTCATACAAAAGAAGAATCAATACAAATAGCCAGAGATACAATTCCTAATATGATTATTTGTTATATCAAGCAAGTTATAAATTATCATATTTTTTCATAAAGTATACATCCACACATTTTTCTTTTCAAAATATATCACCAAAGGAAAAACTATGATTCTATCTTAAAGAATTTGTTATACTAGTTTGGGATTACAACAGTTATTTACCCATTGGAATTCTAATTCACACAAGTATCTCTTACAACTTCAAGGACATGGTAAGGAATATCCTAATAGAATTTATTGAGTTTATCTCCATTTCTCCATATACTACATTAACCCAAGGTTAAATTCGTTGATCTTAACATCCTTCTTTTGACATGTCTTTCACTACTTAGTGCAAATCATTCGGGGTGATCAGTCCCGATAGTTTATAACTAAGTAGTCAAAGTCACGACAGCTCCAGTCTAGAATTCATACCAAAATATTTCTAAGAATTTTCTATTGTCTTATCTCCCTTGTTGTCTCATACCATATTGTAAAATAGGAAAATGTTAGAATATTTCACTATCACATATTAATCAGAGAATCAAACACCATACAATACATTTGGAATAAAAGGAAATAACTGCATTAGTTAATTTACCTTATCATTCCACCATACATTAAGGCCTGTACTTAAACAATGTCAAGAAAGACTTCAGAATGGCCAGTTTCTGATAATCCCTGCAATAACATTTTTCAAGTAACAGGCTATAAAGTTTTAACTTATACTTCTTATGAACTTAAAATTAGTTCCTTCTTTCTATACTCCTAATTTTTCTTCACTTACTTCTTACCATTTACTCTAATAAAATTTCCTCTTTTCTCAACCATAAAATCTCTTGTCAAACTCAACCATCAGAGTACACTAACACGCTAGTAAGACCATACCACAAGCCGGTTTGGATTGAACTGCTCTGATACCACTTTGTAACACCCCCTTATATACACGAGATATATATGTATTCTTCTTACTTTTAAAAAAAAAACTTTTAGAAAGATATACATATTTATCACTCTTTATCTCGTGTATACAAGGACGTATATACATCTGATTTCCTTTGAATATTGAAAGTAAAAAAAAAATTGTCTTTCAATATTTGTCCATAATGACAAAATAATTTATAGAAATCATAAGTGATAAATCATTACAATATTATATCCGAATGAAAGAGTTTATCAAAGTTTAACCTTTACCTTGTTACAATTATCTACTTGATATTGTAATAAGGCAAAATAAAACTAAACTATACCTCTACTACAAATGTGAACAATCATTTCCTAGTCCTTGAACCATCGAGTTTTGAATCCTACTCTTGTCATATCTCTTCATCTAATCGATTGAGAATGAGACCACTTTATCCTCTTGTAATTATATATCCTTCCATCTTGGACTGCTAGCTATATATCATATAACATATATTTTGGACACAAAAATTCAAACAAGAAGGAGTGAGAAACAAAATATAATATATTACAGATAAGACATAAGCATAAGGGTTTTCACAAACTAATATAGTAATATCAGTCATAATCTCATATACAATCAATTATGAATATAGGGTTTCCACATACATAACACTTATATTTTCATTCATAACCATCCATATAGAATGTCACATTCACATGAATGTTATGTAATGCTTATGCTACTGTCTCATTCAGTTTATGCATGTGGGCCCTTAAAGTTTTAGTTTGCACTGGGCCAACCAGGAGTTTACACTGTTTCATAAATTCTGGATAATAATAACATAAATGCCTTCATGGCATATGAACAGCTCAACTGGCGTGGAAACACTTAGAGACTAGTCAGACTGAGAAAGTTTTTATTGTGAAAGTACCCGACACTAGGGAGCGACCCCAGGTCACCTGAAGCACCCTTTCACACTCTCTCATCCCAAGGCTCGCAATTAAGCCTCCTCTAATGTATCCTCGGTTTCTATAATCCGTCCCCAGGCAATATCACATCTCAATTCTCTTTAATGATTCATGATGCATGAACTACTCGCATATTTAGTTGGTTAAGGCTTTTAGAAACTCAATTATTAAATACCATAAAGGTTCACAAAATCATCACAATAAACTGTACATTTCCATAAGTTCTTCTTTGAACTTCTGTTATACTGAAATAATTTAGTACAGTCTTCAAATTCAGATCTTACCAAAATTGAGTTTCCAAGCCTTAAATATCTCAAAGCTTTCTCTTAAAAACCTTCATATATTTACATAATCTTTCTCAATTTAAATCTTAACTAGATTGAGTTTTTGAAATCTCCACAAAATATTCTTTAGTTATTTCGTTGGGGAAAACCAAAATAATTTACTTTAAACTTCTAATTTCTAAAGAAAATAATTTAAAATCATTAACTAAGAATACTTAAAACTATAAAAATTTTCTTTAATTCAAGAATTAATTATCTCAACCTCTGATTTTCATAAAATAGCTTCCTTCTAATACTAGATTTTATTATTGAGATTAAAAATAAAGTTAATAAAAATTATTTATAAGAAGAAATAAAAAAACTAAAATAATTACAAAATACTTTCTCTTGGAATAAAAATTTAAAGAGTAAGGTAAGAAAATTCTTACTGAGTTTTAACTTTCCGTCATGCTTGCTATATGCTCAAACTTCATATCACAAGATCATCAATCATTCATCAACCACAATCAAGTATAGTAATCTCATCAATCACAATCAAATATCATCAATCATAATTGAATATTATTAATCACAGTCTAATATTATAAATCACAATATCATTAATCGAAATCAAATATAATTAATTATAATCAAGTCAAATCAACTAAATATCGCTTATAAATATAATTCAAATTTTTAATGGTTATTTAAATTAGTAGATTTGATTTTGAGTCCTTATAGTCCATTCCTCGCACAGGTCTATATAAGTCCATATATCCAGTCTTCGCATAGGTATAGTTCAGTCTAGACAGGTCATAATATTCCAAGTCCTTGCATAGGTTTAGTTCGATCCATATAGGATATAAAAATCCAAGTCCTTGCATAGGTTTAGTTCAGTCCGTATAAGTTATAATAATTCAGATCTATGTATAGATATTTCAGAATAAGTTACACAGTATATTAAATTTATTATAAATTTTAAGTTGAGAAGTTATTACTTTATAATAATATTATTAAATTTAAAAGGAGTAAGGGACTCCTCCCTTTATTCTTATGTCTTTCATATTATATTTTTATCTCACTCCCCCTTACCTCTTGTATACCGATTCGTTATTGAAAATCCATGCGCGCCTCGTCTCCGAGTTCTAAAACATACCAATTTCATTTTAATATAATTACAAGATGAAAATTAAGATTACAAATTAAAATAAAAAAAATGGTAAATTTTGAATAGTGAATAGTGAATAGTGAATAGTAAATCGTAAATAGTAACAGTAAATAGTAAAACGTGAATAGTAACAGTAAATAGTAAAACGTGAATAGTAACAGTAAATAGTAAATCGTGAATAGTAATGGTAAATAGTAACAGTAAATAGTAATTTACTATTTGAATAGTAATTTACTATTGAAATAGTAATTTACTATTGAAATAGTGTTTACTATGCAGAATAGTAACTTAAAATAATATTATTTCCAGTATAATAACAGATTTCTAAAAACGATATAAAAATAACCCAAAAAATATAAAAGAGAAGTATTCTTACCTTAGGATTTTGGCAGAACCTTCTCTCCAAAAACTTTTCTTCTCTCTCTCACTTCCACCACTATCTCACTAGCACTACTATATTAAGAAAACTTAATCTGAAATTGTGAATTCTAAAGAAGAAATCCTTCGGTATTTATAGGAAAAAAATTTACTATGCATTCCATTATTTTAATATAAAAGTACTATGCATTTTTGAATTTTTTATTCCAGGTTACTGTGCATCTTTTGAAAATTTCATACATGCACAGTGATTTGCATAGTAATTGTCGGCAAAATTATTAAGTCAAATAGTAACCCTTCACTCGGTATATTTTAAATATTCAAAATGAGTCCTTTTTGAAATTTAGCGATATTATATCAGTCCTCACTAATTTTATAATAAGTAATATAAAGCTGAAATTTTAAAAATCTAAAATTTTCTGTTAATAAAAATTTATTGATACGTTTCTAATTTTTTAACGATTAGAAAAAATCAAGATTTTTCTCAAACCGATAATTTTTAGATAAGTCTACTTGAAATGGATTTTAGAAAATTTTCTTATAATTTAACTTTACATTCTTGTAAATATTTTTAATTTTAAGCAACTTTATATGAATTTAAAATTATTTAAAATATATTATTTTATTAAAATAATTCAAAATTTTCAAAAAATTCCAGAAAATCATAAATATTATGTAGATCAAAAAGTTTAAAAGAACCATAGTCTAATTCCTTCAAAATTTTATTTTAAAATTCTAATAAGAGTTAAATCTTAAATATGTAAAAAAAATAAAAATATAACAACATAAAATAAAAATGGTGAATAACAAAGATATTAAAAATTCTTAATATAATTTTCTTAATTAGTGAATACTAATTAAGTCACTTTAAAATTCTCATTCAAAAATATTTTCATTTTATTATTATTATTATTAAAAAAAACAAATAATAAAAATATAAATACCAAAATTTTAAAAAAATGATAATAATAAACTAACTTATAGTAAGTATTTCTCAAGAAATATATATTAATATCTATTTCCTATTTGTGATGAAAATAGGATGTTACAACTCTACTCCCCTAAAAGAAATTTCGTCCTCGAAATTTAATATTGTTAACAAATCTTACCATAGCTAAACTAACTGAACTGTTCTAAAATATATTTCTAGTTTCCTTGGCAATTGTGTACATTTTCCTTAACATTGCCATTTATCTCTCTTTTTTTAATCTTATCTGTATTTTTTTCCTTAATTCAAAAATATTACTCGTCTTAATTTTGTCAACCATGCTCATCATAAATTGATGGTTAACTCTAAACACCTCAATAATTACGTTTCTTAATCTATTAAAATCTTACTTAACATAATCCATAACATCTATTAATTAAAATTCCTACTCGTAATATAGTAAAATGGACTGCTAAGAATTAATTACTGGACAACTAGCCGTTAGCAACTAGCCGTTGGACTAGCCGTTGGACTAGCCGTTTATGACCGTTGCAACTCTCCCTCCCTTGCTTGCTTATAAATTCTCATTCCATTCTCGCTTCCTATCACAACTTCAAGGTTTCTTAGTTTCTCTCTTCTTTCTAATTTCTTCAATCTTTTTTTTTTTCAAGTACTATCATACTATTCGATGGCTAACCTTCCTAGAAGTAAGGAAGAACGAAGTCGGGATGGACTACAAGTTGTGGTAACAAGTGCTTCACTTCTTATAATCGTTATGATTATTTCTCTAGTTTGGATAATTTTTGTATTGCCAAGACTCTTAGACCTCTATCTATGATATACTAGATGTTCTATTTTATTTTCCTTAATGTAATCGTGTATAATAAATTATCCTAGTGAGAAAGGATAAATATGTCTTAGTCCATGTTGTACTAGTTAAATCCTTGTGGTCTTTGCTTCATGATAATCCAGGGTATGTAATCATTTCTTATTGTCTTCTATAATGAATCAAATATTCCTTAACTAAGTGATTACACATTCCATTATAATTGACTACAACCATTACATATATTTGATAAATTCTCCAATCTTAAATGATCACAAATCACTACGTTGACTTAGAAATATTCACTTGAATATTTTTTTTTTTAGGTAACTAAGACTTATGTAATCAATAAGTAAAGGTTCATATCTACTTCCTCATGGTTTACTAACACATTTCTTTATTTTAAATCTACAATGGTCATTACATAACAATGATTTATATCATGTATATATATTCGTCGAACAAAATCGATGACTAAAAGAAAATAACTTGATAAACATGTATCATATTGTTAGGAATCACAAAAATATTTTATGTCACAATTTCTAAATATTAAACCAATATCGATGTCTTCCAAAGATCTATAATGCTTATTTTAGGTCATTCATTGATATATTTATCACAATAAATCAATTTAAAAAAAATTCAAAAATATATGGTTAATTACATTCGATGTCACAATCATAAAAGTTTCATTAATTCATATATTTACACACATAACCATCATATATATTATTCAATCGTACACATCATAAATGAAAACTTCATCAAATCAAACAATAATTAACATATTTTATATGTCATACAAAAGAAGAATCAATACAAATAGCCAGAGATACAATTCCTAATATGATTATTTGTTATATCAAGCAAGTTATAAATTATCATATTTTTTCATAAAGTATACATCCACACATTTTTCTTTTCAAAATATATCACCAAAGGAAAAACTATGATTCTATCTTAAAGAATTTGTTATACTAGTTTGGGATTACAACAGTTATTTACCCATTGGAATTCTAATTCACACAAGTATCTCTTACAACTTCAAGGACATGGTAAGGAATATCCTAATAGAATTTATTGAGTTTATCTCCATTTCTCCATATACTACATTAACCCAAGGTTAAATTCGTTGATCTTAACATCCTTCTTTTGACATGTCTTTCACTACTTAGTGCAAATCATTCGGGGTGATCAGTCCCGATAGTTTATAACTAAGTAGTCAAAGTCACGACAGCTCCAGTCTAGAATTCATACCAAAATATTTCTAAGAATTTTCTATTGTCTTATCTCCCTTGTTGTCTCATACCATATTGTAAAATAGGAAAATGTTAGAATATTTCACTATCACATATTAATCAGAGAATCAAACACCATACAATACATTTGGAATAAAAGGAAATAACTGCATTAGTTAATTTACCTTATCATTCCACCATACATTAAGGCCTGTACTTAAACAATGTCAAGAAAGACTTCAGAATGGCCAGTTTCTGATAATCCCTGCAATAACATTTTTCAAGTAACAGGCTATAAAGTTTTAACTTATACTTCTTATGAACTTAAAATTAGTTCCTTCTTTCTATACTCCTAATTTTTCTTCACTTACTTCTTACCATTTACTCTAATAAAATTTCCTCTTTTCTCAACCATAAAATCTCTTGTCAAACTCAACCATCAGAGTACACTAACACGCTAGTAAGACCATACCACAAGCCGGTTTGGATTGAACTGCTCTGATACCACTTTGTAACACCCCCTTATATACACGAGATATATATGTATTCTTCTTACTTTTAAAAAAAAAACTTTTAGAAAGATATACATATTTATCACTCTTTATCTCGTGTATACAAGGACGTATATACATCCGATTTCCTTTGAATATTGAAAGTAAAAAAAAAATTGTCTTTCAATATTTGTCCATAATGACAAAATAATTTATAGAAATCATAAGTGATAAATCATTACAATATTATATCCGAATGAAAGAGTTTATCAAAGTTTAACCTTTACCTTGTTACAATTATCTACTTGATATTGTAATAAGGCAAAATAAAACTAAACTATACCTCTACTACAAATGTGAACAATCATTTCCTAGTCCTTGAACCATCGAGTTTTGAATCCTACTCTTGTCATATCTCTTCATCTAATCGATTGAGAATGAGACCACTTTATCCTCTTGTAATTATATATCCTTCCATCTTGGACTGCTAGCTATATATCATATAACATATATTTTGGACACAAAAATTCAAACAAGAAGGAGTGAGAAACAAAATATAATATATTACAGATAAGACATAAGCATAAGGGTTTTCACAAACTAATATAGTAATATCAGTCATAATCTCATATACAATCAATTATGAATATAGGGTTTCCACATACATAACACTTATATTTTCATTCATAACCATCCATATAGAATGTCACATTCACATGAATGTTATGTAATGCTTATGCTACTGTCTCATTCAGTTTATGCATGTGGGCCCTTAAAGTTTTAGTTTGCACTGGGCCAACCAGGAGTTTACACTGTTTCATAAATTCTGGATAATAATAACATAAATGCCTTCATGGCATATGAACAGCTCAACTGGCGTGGAAACACTTAGAGACTAGTCAGACTGAGAAAGTTTTTATTGTGAAAGTACCCGACACTAGGGAGCGACCCCAGGTCACCTGAAGCACCCTTTCACACTCTCTCATCCCAAGGCTCGCAATTAAGCCTCCTCTAATGTATCCTCGGTTTCTATAATCCGTCCCCAGGCAATATCACATCTCAATTCTCTTTAATGATTCATGATGCATGAACTACTCGCATATTTAGTTGGTTAAGGCTTTTAGAAACTCAATTATTAAATACCATAAAGGTTCACAAAATCATCACAATAAACTGTACATTTCCATAAGTTCTTCTTTGAACTTCTGTTATACTGAAATAATTTAGTACAGTCTTCAAATTCAGATCTTACCAAAATTGAGTTTCCAAGCCTTAAATATCTCAAAGCTTTCTCTTAAAAACCTTCATATATTTACATAATCTTTCTCAATTTAAATCTTAACTAGATTGAGTTTTTGAAATCTCCACAAAATATTCTTTAGTTATTTCGTTGGGGAAAACCAAAATAATTTACTTTAAACTTCTAATTTCTAAAGAAAATAATTTAAAATCATTAACTAAGAATACTTAAAACTATAAAAATTTTCTTTAATTCAAGAATTAATTATCTCAACCTCTGATTTTCATAAAATAGCTTCCTTCTAATACTAGATTTTATTATTGAGATTAAAAATAAAGTTAATAAAAATTATTTATAAGAAGAAATAAAAAAACTAAAATAATTACAAAATACTTTCTCTTGGAATAAAAATTTAAAGAGTAAGGTAAGAAAATTCTTACTGAGTTTTAACTTTCCGTCATGCTTGCTATATGCTCAAACTTCATATCACAAGATCATCAATCATTCATCAACCACAATCAAGTATAGTAATCTCATCAATCACAATCAAATATCATCAATCATAATTGAATATTATTAATCACAGTCTAATATTATAAATCACAATATCATTAATCGAAATCAAATATAATTAATTATAATCAAGTCAAATCAACTAAATATCGCTTATAAATATAATTCAAATTTTTAATGGTTATTTAAATTAGTAGATTTGATTTTGAGTCCTTATAGTCCATTCCTCGCACAGGTCTATATAAGTCCATATATCCAGTCTTCGCATAGGTATAGTTCAGTCTAGACAGGTCATAATATTCCAAGTCCTTGCATAGGTTTAGTTCGATCCATATAGGATATAAAAATCCAAGTCCTTGCATAGGTTTAGTTCAGTCCGTATAAGTTATAATAATTCAGATCTATGTATAGATATTTCAGAATAAGTTACACAGTATATTAAATTTATTATAAATTTTAAGTTGAGAAGTTATTACTTTATAATAATATTATTAAATTTAAAAGGAGTAAGGGACTCCTCCCTTTATTCTTATGTCTTTCATATTATATTTTTATCTCACTCCCCCTTACCTCTTGTATACCGATTCGTTATTGAAAATCCATGCGCGCCTCGTCTCCGAGTTCTAAAACATACCAATTTCATTTTAATATAATTACAAGATGAAAATTAAGATTACAACTTAAAATAAAAAAATGGTAAATTTTGAATAGTGAATAGTGAATAGTGAATAGTGAATAGTAAATCGTAAATAGTAACAGTAAATAGTAAAACGTGAATAGTAACAGTAAATAGTAAAACGTGAATAGTAACAGTAAATAGTAAATCGTGAATAGTAATGGTAAATAGTAACAGTAAATAGTAATTTACTATTTGAATAGTAATTTACTATTGAAATAGTAATTTACTATTGAAATAGTGTTTACTATGCAGAATAGTAACTTAAAATAATATTATTTCCAGTATAATAACAGATTTCTAAAAACGATATAAAAATAACCCAAAAAATATAAAAGAGAAGTATTCTTACCTTAGGATTTTGGCAGAACCTTCTCTCCAAAAACTTTTCTTCTCTCTCTCACTTCCACCACTATCTCACTAGCACTACTATATTAAGAAAACTTAATCTGAAATTGTGAATTCTAAAGAAGAAATCCTTCGGTATTTATAGGAAAAAAATTTACTATGCATTCCATTATTTTAATATAAAAGTACTATGCATTTTTGAATTTTTTATTCCAGGTTACTGTGCATCTTTTGAAAATTTCATACATGCACAGTGATTTGCATAGTAATTGTCG
This sequence comes from Clitoria ternatea, assembly GCA_037962975.1. Taxonomy (NCBI): domain Eukaryota; kingdom Viridiplantae; phylum Streptophyta; class Magnoliopsida; order Fabales; family Fabaceae; genus Clitoria; species Clitoria ternatea. Next base: position 11,362,590 of record CM075675.1, read on the forward strand.
GCAAAATTATTAAGTCAAATAGTAACCCTTCACTCGGTATATTTTAAATATTCAAAATGAGTCCTTTTTGAAATTTAGCGATATTATATCAGTCCTCACTAATTTTATAATAAGTAATATAAAGCTGAAATTTTAAAAATCTAAAATTTTCTGTTAATAAAAATTTATTGATACGTTTCTAATTTTTTAACGATTAGAAAAAATCAAGATTTTTCTCAAACCGATAATTTTTAGATAAGTCTACTTGAAATGGATTTTAGAAAATTTTCTTATAATTTAACTTTACATTCTTGTAAATATTTTTAATTTTAAGCAACTTTATATGAATTTAAAATTATTTAAAATATATTATTTTATTAAAATAATTCAAAATTTTCAAAAAATTCCAGAAAATCATAAATATTATGTAGATCAAAAAGTTTAAAAGAACCATAGTCTAATTCCTTCAAAATTTTATTTTAAAATTCTAATAAGAGTTAAATCTTAAATATGTAAAAAAAATAAAAATATAACAACATAAAATAAAAATGGTGAATAACAAAGATATTAAAAATTCTTAATATAATTTTCTTAATTAGTGAATACTAATTAAGTCACTTTAAAATTCTCATTCAAAAATATTTTCATTTTATTATTATTATTATTAAAAAAAACAAATAATAAAAATATAAATACCAAAATTTTAAAAAAATGATAATAATAAACTAACTTATAGTAAGTATTTCTCAAGAAATATATATTAATATCTATTTCCTATTTGTGATGAAAATAGGATGTTACACCGAGTGCATTGGAGTTGAACTCCGAGTGAATGTGAATGTGAATGTGACCATATGCATCCGATTCGCCACTGGAATGCTTGGAGCATGTATATATACCGATCGGCAATCAGATGATGAAATCCATGTGAATGTGGTTAAGTCCTTGAGCTGGGCTAAGGCAGACTTTTTGAGTAGGGCTCGGAGTTGAGTGAAATCCGAGTGGATCAGTATAATAGTTACTGAGTGAGTTGAGCTTTATAGCCGAGTGAAATGGGTAAGAAACCCGATCGGAAGATGTTTGTGATTGTTCATATTGAATGGCAGTGTTTATGTGCTGATTGATGTTATATAATATGGCATGTTATGGATTCTGTGATTAATCCGAGCCAATATCTGTCATTTAATATGTAATGCTCACCCCTACACCATTTTTCAGTGTTTGTAGGTCGGTTTGGATTGATATAAGGGCCTTAACCCGAGTGTTGGGCGGTTACAATAAGGCTGTATATATAATGTTATATTCTGAGTACATTTGATGTACTAAAGCCTTGGCCGGCTCATAATATTAATGTTGTATAGCGAATTTAAATATATATGTATAGAATCCGAGTGGATGAACATAATCATGAATATGAAATATATGTATTGGGATCCGAGTGCATGTCAATATATATATACTTCGAGTCATGGTATTATATGCATACCGATTGAATGTGTTGGTGAATGGAAAGTATAAAGATAAGAATCCGAGTGTATGCATGTGTATATACGTATATGTTATGTTGATAACATGGTTATGAATCGGTGGAAGTATATTGCTGTAATAGTAGTCGGATTTGGAATTAGAGAATATATCTATACAAGTAATTTATGTTGATTTGATGCTTCTTACCGACTCGGAAATGATGTTGTATGAATATATCTAAGTTAATGAATCCTGAGTGGAATATATGTGGCTTAGTTGCTTTTCCGAGTGAGTCTTATGTATGGAACTCCATATCCGAGTGTAACTCATGTGTGAGCCTCTTACTGTGTGTTAATGGCTCTTGCGGATTCCGAGTGAGAACTGGAGGTGAACCCCGAGTGGGGGATGGGTTGTGTTTCCCGAGTGGAACCCGAGTGAATTTCTTTAAGGGAAGTGTGGTTGTAATGGTTTAGCTTGAAATATTCTAAGTATATGAGTTATGCTTATATTCCGAGTGAATTACTTGGGTAATTCCTCTGAGGGTTGAGGAGTTAGTATTATTCCGAGTGAATGATTAAGGTATTCTCCAAGTAAGATTAGGCATGAATACCGAGTGTGTAACCGGATGAGTATTGCTCGGTTTTGGAGTAAGATTACCGAGTGGAGTATGATTGATTGAGGCCCCTTCTGAGTGAAGGAAAGTCTAGGTGATTTCCGGGTGAGAGACGTGAGTTTATGCCGAGTGATGAATGGAATGTACATTCCGACTGAATGGTGGTTAAGTACACCGAGTGGTGTTTGGTTAGAGATTAATCCGAGTGTGGGGATGCATGGAATCCGAGGGGGATGAACCTCAGTTGCTGAGTGGATTATATGAATCCTTTGTGATTAAGAAACAAGAGACTAAGTTACTGAGACGTATGTGATGGGGTTAAGTGGTTGAAATTCCTTTTCTCCGAGTGGACTTAGGAATGAATCCCGAGTGCTCTAAGTCAAATCACGAGTGAGTGGATCTCCGTGTGAATGGTCCCCCGCTTCAGCGAGAGAGTCCTCGCTCCAGCGAGTGTGTTGGCTGGGAAGGTTCTTATGGTGGTTTCGCCCAAGCGAAAGGGCTTTCGCCCGAGCGTGTTATGCTGACTCGCTCAAGCGGAATCGGACCTCGCTTGAGCGAGTGCACGCTGTTTCTCTCGGATTTGTTTGATTGTTGCTGGCTTTCACTGGGAGGCTATGGTTTGGCCTTTATTTTCCTCTGTCTTCCTTTTATTCATGGTCATTGGACCTGGCTCCCATATCTTCATATATGGGAGTGGCTTTTTATTATTATTTAGATCCAGGTATTTTCTAAATAAAAACGCGAAAAATTTACCCCTAAAATTTAGGGTGTTATACTTATCATCAAAAAGGATAAGAGACAAACAAGTAGAGCAGTCAATACAATTTTTCAAAGAATTCAACGTCACAACTATACTCAAGTCAGAAAAGCTGAACCAAGTCAGTGTGTGTATCAGTTACAATCAGAAGGATTTCAACATTGATCTCTGTTTGACTTCTATAAGAAATAAAGCCCCTAATTAGCTTTATTTCATGAAGATATCAACAAGAACCTCTTTCATGCAAAAAATTGAAGTTTCTTAGCTACTAGACTCTTGCCCATTCTTTCAAAATATCAAAGGTGTGGTAAATACGCTCAAAGTAAACTCCTTCAAACGATTTCCAACATCCATATCTTCTTTCAAGAACAACAACAGTCATCTCAGAGTTACCTATATAAGATTGAAGAGATTCACTTTTCAAAGGTGGAGAAGTCTATCAAGAATTCTTATTCTCTGTGATAAAATCCTCTTAATCTTTTCTTGCTTCTTAAAGACAAAGGCCTTCTTTGTTATTTTTCTTCTAGCAGCTTTTGGCCCTATTGTCTTTCTTCGTCTTACTGTATTTTCCCATGTTTATGTAATCTTTCAATACACTAAGGTTTGATAGACACTTTTGTTCTTTACTCTTTCATATCTGTTAGTGTGACAGGTATGGTAAGTTACCAACCTTAGTTTCAGTGGGAAACAGTTTGGCCTGAAGAGGCTTTTAAAATAATACTTGGGTTATTGAGCCGGGAGTGACTTGTGGAAAGAGTACTTGGGTTTAAGCCAGGAGTGGTTGGAGTAAAGAATATTTATGGCATTAGTTTGGTGCTGGTATTATAAAGGAGATTTTACAATAGTGGAAATCCTTCAAGTTAGAAGGGACTGAACGTAGCTTCTGTGTTGGAAGTGAACCAGTATAAATTCATGATGTTCTCTCTTTTCTTTGCTCTAATCTTCTTTGTTATCATAAGTCTGATTACCTGCGTTATTAAAGGTTCATTATTCTGTAAAATGAGTCTAAGAATTATTCAACCCCCCTTCTAAGTCTGACTCTGAACCATCAGGGTCTTTAGGAATACACTTGTTTAGCTCGATGTAGTCTGTGCACATATGTCATTTTTTATTAGAATTTTAGATCATCACAACATTTGAAAGCCATGAAGAGTACTAGATTTCCCTAATGAAGTTGGACTTGAGGAGCTCCTTCGTCTGCTCGCACGTGGCTTTCTACTTTTCAGGGCGCCTAATCATCTTTTCTTCTGAGTCACCGGTCTAGTCTCTGGGTAGACAGATAATTTATGACAGCAAAACTTGGGATCCATGTTTGGCATATCGGCAGTTGTCCAAGGGAATAAGTCTTTAAACTATTTCAACAACGCTAGTAATCATTGTTCCATCCTGGGCTTGAGTTTCTCATTTATATAAGTCACTTTGGCCAGTGTATCACCTAGGACAAGTTCCTTAGAACCCTCATCAGGTGTTGGCTTAGATGGATTGAGTGGGTCAATCTTCAGCTCAGTTTGTGGATCTAAGTCAAATAGGTTAATTGAACTAGAGGTGGTTCCTTCATCATTCAACTTATGCTTTTTACTAATTGTCTCTAGCTTCACCATGTTCAAACTGAGGTTGTAACAGTACCTGGTCATTTCTTGGTCACCACAAACTGATGACACTTTATTGTCCTTATCAAAGGCTAAACGCCTTGGTAGGGATGGGAATAGGCCAGGCTAGGCCGGGCTTTGTAAGGCCCGAGCCTGGCCTAATTCATAATTGTATGGCCTGAGTCTGGCCTGTTACTTGACATAGGTCAAAATTATATGTCTGGTCTGGACTGTTTAAAACCCTACCTAGGCCTAATAGCTTGTATAAAGGCCTAATTTTATAAAGGCCAATAAATAGGCTCACAAGCTTAATTGAAATAGGCCAATATAGGCTTATCCTTGACAAATTTATTTTAAATAGGCCGACAGGCCTATATGTTTTAAATAAGCCAACAGGCCTCTTTTAAATAGATTTCTTTTACTATAACAATAATTTAAAATTAATAAAATAAAATATTAAAATTATAAAATATAAATATATTTTAATTTATTAATATGATTTATAAATCTTATTTTATTTTATAAAACTAATATATATAAACTACGTATATAAATTTTAAATAAGGATGTATAAATAGGCTAGCCTGACCGGCCTAAAAGGCTTTTTTAAAAGCCTAAGCCCGACCTTTTAAATTAAAAAGGCTTTTTAAAAAGTTTGAACCTGGCCTTTTTATTAAATAGATCAGGCCAGGCTTAAACAGGTCAGGCCATAGGCCCCTGACGATTAGCCCAGCCTAATCTCATCCCTACGCCTTGGTTCCAAATACGTTACATCTTTTACATGCCCTTCGAGGGGAATCCTCGTGTTGTCCTCCATGACAACTTTCACATAGATGCGAAAGTGGGAATCAATTTAGAGAGTCCCACAGGGCATGTCAATGAACTGTTGTAGGAAATCTGGTATGAGAACCAGCTCTTAAATTGTGTTGAATATGTTATTTATTTTACATCGGTCTAGTGGCGATCCGATATTATACCTTCTACTCAATGGGGAAATAGAAGTCCTTGAGTGCTTCCCGGGAAATCTCACCAATCCTACTCGTTGGGGGGGGCAAAAAAAGGTATCACCTACAAAGACACTCTGACTCTCAAGTTAGCAGAATATTCAAAGGATGAATATCAGTACTCAAGCATAAGTTAGGATCAAGAAATTCTACCTTTTCTTTATCGATTCATGGGTATTTATATCAGATAGTAGTGGAAAGGTCGATTTGGCCTAGGAGGACATTATGTACGATGTGTCAGTACCACTCTTATCATTGCAGAAAAGCTGACACACAACGCGGGTGCCCCGTAACGGTTGTACCTTCCTCTCTATCGTTTTGCAGGTTACTATCCGACAAGTAGTTATATAAGTTAACCTTGATCCACCGGTATTGAGAGAATGACTCGTACTGGTATTAGATCGTGGGTTTCATACACGATGCCAGTAGCTGATGTCAATTCATAGCTTCATGCGAGATGTCGGTCACCATGGCGGCTCTGGGTGCAAATTACCAACTTGCCTATAGGCCAGTATGGAGACCAGATTAATAATGTTTACTTCTTTTTAAAAATAATTAAGGTTGAGATCTTTCAACGTTTGTATAAATCAATTGCAACTTTTGGGATGCTCTCTAATTTGCTTATGGAAATGGCAGTTTGGATTCCTTCCCATATTAGCATGCACTACAGCTACTTAAGTGATCATCAAAAGATGGAAAACTTTCCACAATGTGATGTTTCTTCATGTTCATCAAAGCAAAGTGGTTAACATGACTCAATCTCTTGTGCCAAAGCTCAGTGGCACTAATCGGGCTTGAAACAGCAGCTTGCACCTCTTTCATTAGATCCAAAGAAGAGCTTTTTCCCTTCATTTTAACCTTGAATAGGTCATGCCTGTTTACATCTTTGATCAAACACATCCTACCTTCAAACAACTTTGTAGCCTTTTTTGAACAACTAGCTAACACTCAACAAATTTTGATTAATATCAAGTACATAAAACACGTCAATGATTATTTTTGTATCTGAGAAGCTTTCAATTGCAACCATTTCCTTTCCTTTCACAGTTATGCACTCTCCATTGCCAATTTTGATTTTTGAAATAGTTGTCTTATCCAACTCCTTGAACAACTCCTCATCATAGATCATATGACGTGTGCATCCGCTGTCAATCAACCAACTTTCACCATTATTTCTTGTAGCAAAGTAGGATGTTGCAAATAATTGCTCGTTCTTCTGTTGACCAACCACTTGAGCCTTGGTTTGAGGATTTTTTGTTATTTTTGTAAACTTTGGCAATATGACTAAATTGTTTGTATTTGTTGCATTGTACATTAGGCCTCTTCCAACATCTAAAATGAGAATGATTACTCTCTCTACAATGCTAGCATGGTGGATGATTTGGATCTTTATCATCTTGGCTCCCTTTATATGAAATCTCCCTCTTCTCAAAGATGCTTCCATAAGCCTTATTTTTCTTTCCTTTCTGACCAGAATTGAGTTTCAATTTGGCTTGTAAAGCCCCTTCAATATAAGTGTTAGGATTGAGTTATCATATTGCATTTTCAACTCTCAATATAAGTGTTTGAGTGTTTGATGGAACTCTCAACCTTACCAAGTCCCCTAAGAACAAATGAGCTCTGATACTAATTATAAAAACTAAAGAATAATTTAGAAGACTTCAACTCATACATTTTCATTCATACTAGTAATCTTTAAATACAAGAAAAAACATAACTGAAAATGAATCAGAAATAAAACTACTCGTAAATTTCTAACAGCTCATTAATATCCATAATTCCTATTATTGATCTCATAACAGCAAACCCATAACATCATAAATAAACTGTAATTAATTCTAATAATACTGAGGGATATTCACTATGCATACTAGCTCAAGTCAAATTGGAGAAGGGAGGTTATTGGACACAATTGATTTTAATACATTACCGAGGTTATCTTCAAACACATTTTATGATTTTCAGGTAAGTTATCTTTCCTCCATGACATGATATTAACCTAAAAAAAATGCCTTATCTTTTGCATTTCTTGTTTATTGCCAATTTTAAATTTCCTATTACAAAGTAGATCATGATGTCAGCAACCTGTTGCAAAGTAGATGATGATGATTGAAACCTTTTTGATTTTTTGTGCTTCATAGTTCACATACACCTGTTTGATTTTTGTATTTCTAGAAGCAAAGTTCACAACTTTTACTTGGTTATTTAACTTTTGCCTTTGAATTATAATTCCAAGTATCAGGCAAGACATTTATTGATTTAAACTTTGTGGTGTTACTATAAATTAATTAAGCTTTGTTACTATAGATGGCAGGTCTTGGTTAATAGCAATAGATGGCAGATGTAATTTGTTATGCAGGTACCTGTGAAATTTTACAATTTAACAAGGTGCCCGTGTAAGATGGTTTTTGGTATGATTTCGATATGTTATGTGTGCAATTGGAATTGAAGACCAACATACCTGCTAAATTTGATGATGCAGGCTATGTATCCGTCCTTCTTATGTGGGCTTTTTACCTTGGTACATCTTGACATATGCGTTATAGTTATAGAGTGCAGTGGCTTTGCAATGATTTTTGTAACTATTACAGTGAAGTACATATTGTAATTTTTCTAGTTTATTAAAACCTTTTCTTTGTTTCTTAAAAAAATTAGTGCTAGTTACTTGATTGTGAACAAATTATATGCGTCTGTACATTTTGTAAGTAGCACAACTAATAAAATACTTTCTTTTGCTTCTTAACCAAGTTGGTTTTTGTCCTTCTTAACCAAGTTGGTTTTTGTCCGGAAAATTAGTGCCTTTTTTTCTTATTTTGGGTTTAATATATCATGTTGCTTACACTGATTTATGATTCATGGCTATAATCCCAAATGAATATGTGATTTGTTAAGTGGAATGACAATACACAATAAATAAAATAAAAATTTTAATTAAAGGTAATTAAGGAAATATAAATATTAAAGTAATCAAGAATGAGTGGTAATAGACAATCAAGAGTGGCAATAGCTACTTCCCGTTTTTTTTATATGCAACATGAATTAAATATTCCTTATAAATTATAATAATAAAAAAATATTCCTTACAACCAAAGGACCTGCAGTAGTTCTCAATCACAACATTTATCAACACTAAAGGAAGTAATCCCTCGAAAAGGGACCATCTTATAACCCATCATTAATTAGTAATCGAGCTACCAACTGCTCAGTTATCGATCCAAAACATTTAATGTTTATTTTCTAATTATATCTTCATGATCTTTAATTATTTTAGTTATTTTACTCACACATAAGAACACTAATTAATTATTAATAATTATAAAAAAATGATATTTTAGTAAAATAAAAAACAAGAGGAAAAGAACACATTACTACATTTCTTAATGTGTAAAAACACTAAACTGGGCACAAAGAAATAGAGGGAGTACATTGAGGTATTTATTCTAACTGATTATCATCACATATTCCTATGAAATAAGTGCTTGGCCAACAAAGTATACCAAAAGAGATCAAAATGTCATGTAAAGATGAAATTAATAAATTGGGTCTTCACTTTCAGTGACTGTAAAGTATATCACGCCCTTAGCTTTGTCTCTTGACTGACAATAACGCTAAGAGCGAAGAAATTATCTTGGCAAATGCCTTATCAATCTATTAAACCACATTATTTATAAGTGGCCTTTTCTATAGTACAACATATACTGAATAAAGCATCCACACTCTCAATGTGGTGAACAAAGTGTTAATTTGCGATGACAAAAGCCATAATAAGATTGAACCACAAACTATTTTGTTCTAGTTGTATTTCCATTCTTTTGCAACACATGACGACCAAAATTGCCCTGTCAATCATATAACGCATCACTTTAATTAAAATTGTACTATATAACTATATAAAGAGGGTATGGCATCATAGAGGCCAAAACATTGAATAAGGCAACATTCTCACAATGATCATGTCATGATACCATTTCCAAAACCCAGCTTAGCTGCCCATCATCCCCAATATATTTTAAAAAAGAATACAAAAAGCTAAAATCATGAAAATGTGAATGGCCTCCGCAAGCAAAGCTTCTCAATGATCCCTTCTTCAATTGGTTTTGTTAAAGGAGAAGTCTTGATTTCATACAGCTTTGGCCACAGTTTTCCAGTCACTGAAAGCAAGAGACATATGTTAGCACTTATTTGAGCTGTAAATAGAAAAGGGGTAGAGGCAAGAACTTTCTTTTATTTTTGCTAACTAGGGATTTCCTGGATGGAAAGGAACATAACATTTGACCTACTAATTTGTAGTAGTAATCTAATGCATGAAAATTAACCTATGTGTAGTAACAAAAAAAAATAACCTGTGTAATTTCAGTCCCTCTAATTTTAATTATTCATGTTTAGTTCTTATAATTTTTAAATTTATTCAAATTAGGTCTCTCATCCCAAAATTTTATTCAACAATTAAAAAAATGTAATAGAGATGTGATATATCATTAATTTGTATATATTCACTATTAATGAAATATTAAATATTTTTTTACCAAATATACCCATCATAATAATGGTTGCCTAATTTTTACATATTGTGTTTTTTAATATTTAGTTTCACTATATCTTTCTAGCACCATCGCATTCTAGTGAAACTGGCCAATGTGTACACAATTAATGAGGGATATCAGAGAATCTACTAACAATTTTGATGAAAACAAAACTATCAATTTGATTTCTTAATTCTTGTGCAAAAACCTTAAAATGACAAGTAAAATGAAACGGAAGAGTACAATTCTCATGTAAAACAGTGTGATTGGATTTCAATTCGGAGTGATTTGGAACTTTTTTAACTGAAATTCAAGCACACTAGTAACAGTTGAATTCTACAGTCAAACCTCTTCCATTTTGATCCCTACTACCATCAAATGTCGTGCCTAATACTAATAGTGGAAAAAGAAAGAGTCTCAGATGGAAAGAATGGAAATAATGTTTGAATAACAAGCTTCAAACAAATTAACAATTTATGAAATTTAAAGACTGGAGCTTACCAAAAACCCGCTTCTTCTCACCATCCCATGCTATCCCATTCAAAACATCAATATCCTAAAATTTAAAATATATACACATAGCAATGAATCATGTGAACTACAATGACAATTTGATCTCAAGACAGGGATTAAAGATGATTCACTGCACTATAAAAAAGCTACACTGAATAATAGGACAAAAATCTTATCCCTAGACATCAAAAGGTTCAGGCTCCTTACCTTATTCCCAGCTTTCAGCAGTTCTTTCCTGCATATAACAGATTAAATGTAACTTTAAGTAAAAAGTTGACAAAGACACTTACATCTTTACCAGAGTAAACCCCTACTTTGCTCCTCTAATTATTATTAATCAACATGGCATCAAATGATAATCTTTTGGCATCAAAATAAACCAAAAGTTGCCTTTAATAGCAGCAAATTGATGCAACATGCAATGGCTGACCATTCAAGATGAATTTGATGTCTGCTAATCTTTGAGAGCCAACTTGAGAATATCACTCACACATTTACATACACATATACAGTAATTAGTTTTCATAGTGAGAAGGGAAAACATGCCATACCTTAAATTTTGGAGGAGAATCCATCCAAGAATAACACCATCATTGGGAGAGATTCTAGCAATGCAGTCAGTCTGCAGAAAGAAATATCAACCACAAACAAAATCTAGCATAACAGAGAACCTTGGGGTCATAGAAATCTTGCATACGTGGCAAACATTATAATTCCACACAAACATACCGTGTAAACATTTGCCCAAACTTCACCATTTATGTATTCCAATTCATTGAGATTGTGTACTTCATGACCCTTATAGTAGACAACTTGTTTTGATACAGCTACATGATAATAAGCAAATTAAGTTCTGTACAAATGCAACATAAACAAACTAAACAAAAGTTTTGTTAGGTTCAAAAAGCTGGACACTAAATGGTTTGTGAAAAAAGTTTTGCATATAAATGCTAAAAAGAAAGGAACAGAATTTCCTTAGAGAGACGCACATTTAAATGTCTGAGGATCAATTTGATACAACGTTGAACTTCCATCACTTCCAAACAAGACTTTTCCATCAGTTGCCAGACCCCAACCATCTTTCATATCGTGAGTAAATGCTCCTAGCTACAAAATTGTAAAATAAGCTGCTTGAGATCTGGCTATAGCTATATTAACAGGCACTTTGGGCATTCACTCCACAGCACTGGAGCAACTCAAGAGAAATTATGAAACAAGAAAAAAGATTGATAGCAGCAAATCATTCCATGTAAACAACACCCTAGATAACAACTATAGTATAACACAGCTAAGATTACATCTAACCAGCTTGTATGAATATTCAACTTGTTTTAATGATATCAACCTTCCAGGTCATAACATACATTTTCTGCCTCAGAAGTCAACATTTTCAAATTGTAGCTGCCAGGAAGCATATTAATTTAAGAAATCAAAAAAATTAAAAACTAAAATGAAAACCACATGTAAGATTATGCAATGTAAACATTTGGGAGAAATATTCTATAACTATGTTAGCATAGACAGATTGCAAATTGACCATAGTTTGATTATCCTGTAATTTCCCTAGTAGAGTCTTGTCAAATCAAAAAAACAGTACAAGTTCCTCAAACCATGAAAAGGACAAAACATTACATGAGTGGGAAGGTAAGGCAACAAACTTGGCTTAAATTTTTTGAGTCATATATGAAACCAGTTTTCTGCAACCAAGTTACTTGGAACAGCCTACAGAAAGTCCAACAGATGAACATTAGAATAAATCCAAACAAATATAAAAGTGAAAAAACTTAATGATTTACAACCCAACCCCAAGTGTTTATGCAAAAAAACTCATTATACCAGGATAGAATTAAGGTAAACACCCCTACAACATCCAAAATCAACAGGATAAAAATTACAACACTGCAGAAAACAAAATAGTCACTACACAGTTTTCATGTCTACTATAAAAAGTTGACAAATAATTGGTGCTTTAGAAGTAATATTGATAACTTTGAAGGCCAATAGAAAAAGGTCGCTTTTACTCCTACAAGGGGCCAGTGCTAACTGGAATGCTATCAGCTTTTAACATTTAGCAGGAAGCAATAAGAGCTGCATTTGTCAGCCCTTAATTTCAACAGTGCGTGACTTAAAAAATGCATCAATCTGAAAGTGGATTAAAGAAATTGGACAGTACTTTCCTTTGTGTTTTTACTTTTAATTGATGCAATAGAAGCTATTTAGAAAGCAGATGAAAGAAATATCAAGATTAATTTAATACAAACTTCTGTCCTTCTATAAGAAACATTTCTCAAAAATTAAAATGAGGACATTTCTTCCTTATTTATTCATTGGTGGCAAGAGCACCATTGTTCTAAGTTGCGTAATTTGCATAAAAACAAAAAGCAACATAGTTTGACTTTCAGACCTATTATTGAGAAGAGTTAAACCTTCCCCAAATAATGAATCATCCATCTTTTGAATATCCTCGACCTGCATGTACCATGAATAATGAGTATAGGAAATTTACAATAATTTCTGTGTCTAATACACAATGAAACATAATAAGCATGCTACATTGATATAAACAATTCCCACATGTCTACATTTCACCCATCATTAAAATATTAAATTCTAACTGCAGCCAGCCTAGTAGCTGGCCAATATACATATACATACACATATATATATATATGTGTATGTATATATATATATAAAAATATATAGTTATAATAATTAAAGATACTCCAGTCACTAGTGGTATAGCCAAAATATGTCTACGTGTGTAATTTGTAAAGTTCTTTTCTTTGTGGAGTGTATCCAGTAGCATTAATGAGACTTCCAGAAAGATCAAACGAGAAAAGATAAATACAAACATATTTATTATTCTTGAATTCTTCTATTCTCCAAGTCCATGCCATTATTTTTTCGTATCACGTGTTGTTTTTGTTCCATAGAGATGATCTCTTGATAATGTTAGGTACATTACTACAGTTTTTACTTTTTAAACCTTTGAGTAAGTTATCATCTGCTCAGAGGCCAACTCATTCGTATCTTTATACTCCTTAAATTAATCCCTCAAATGTATCTATTTAGGGTACCTTATCCGAATTTATCATGTACAACCAAACCTAGCGGTCTTCCTAAAGTATGTGTTTATACTTAATCCTTCTTTTGATGCTATAAACAAGTTCTATATTTCCTGCAATCTGCATCCATCATCATAATTCATAACCCACATTCATAAATTGTGTGGGCACAGCAGTGGCAGAAGCCAAGACTAAAGACAAGCATGAATAATGGGAAAATATAAGTAATAAAGAATCCCTTATTGTCTTCTATAGACATGTTAAAAACATCTTAGTAATAGAGCAACAAAAAAAAAAGAAACCAATACAGAAACTAAAATATAAACTTTCAGTTATTCAAGGTAGGATTCATCTAGGTTGTCAATTGCGCGAAATCGCCGCACGAAGTGGCGGAGCGGCCTTCCCCGCTCACCTCTGGCCGGTGTAGGTGTCTTTTCGATGGCGGCTGACGTGGAAAGGCTGACAATTGGCCGCCCGGTACCCCCAACCTTAACGCAGGCGCAATTGTGTTAGGGTAAGCTTTTTTTTTTGAACGGCACCAAAACAGTATTGTTTTGTTTTACTTTTTTTAGTTTATGCACCAAAATGGTGCGTTTTAATTAGTAGTTTTTTTTTTTGTTTTCTTGTCACCAAAACGGTGCCGTTTTGGTGAGTGAAAATTGATTTTCTTAAAAATAAAACCTTAGTTTTATTCACCCCACCCCACCCCCCCCCCCAATATACATTACTCACTTCTTCTCCCCCACATCACTGAAAAACAAAGCCTCTCCCTCCCATGTTCTTTTAGAACTTCAGCTACAATGTCCCAACCTAGTACGTTCCCACCCCCCCACGAGGCTGCGACAGCAGCGTTCTGCTTCGGCGTGGCTGCTACGCCATATCCGGCAGCAGCCAAAGTTCTTTCTTCCTCTGTTTTTTTCTCAAAGTTACAACCAAGCTCTCCCTTCACTTCACAGCCTCTCCAATAGCCACAAACAACACCTCCTACTCTTTATTAGCCCCTCCAACAGCCAACAACACTCTGAAAACCCTCCAACACTCCAACAGCCACTGTTTGATAACCGACTCCTCTGTTTTTTTGCTCTGTTTTGGCCTAGGTCTGCTGCAACATACATGGCAACTTCCGGACAGGCGGGACAGCAAACCAGAAACCCTACCAATTCAAGAGTTGGTTCGAACGTTGTGTTCTATAAGCTAAAGGGTGTGAATTGAGACAAAGCTTGGGATTGGAACTCATTGAAGGATAAAAACAACATAAAAAAATGTGATGTGTGATTAGTGTGAAAAGACGACTACCGATGGTATCATCAGGCAAGGGAGCATCAACTGGGAGTGTCCGGAAACGTTGAACAGTCTACAAAAACCCCCGACGAAGTGGAGCAATTGTTGAGAGAAGCCCAAGCTAAAAAGGCAGCCAAACAAGATGGTTATTTTGAATGATGTTGACATGGATGAAAAGGAAGAGGTGCGAGAGATTCATGTCATTAAAAGGGGGGGAAGGCTTGGAACTTCAAGGCAAACAGCAGCTGTTGGTGCTCCAAATACCCAACCGAGTCAACCGAAAAGGGCTAAAAAAGGGCCACTTGATATCTTCTTCATGAGGGATCTGAGTACACAATATGTTAAGGAAGAATGTGAAGCAAACAAGCATAAATGATGCTTGCAACAAGGAAGCTAGAGCAATGACTATCCAACACAGAGCGATTCCTAGTCACAAATGAAATCCCTTTCAATGTAGTCCGTTCAAGAAGCTTCAAGATGATGGTTGAAGCTATTAGACCATATGGCCGTCATTTGAAGCCATCATCCAACCATGAGTGCAGAGTTCCACTTCTTAAAAAAGAGTTAGAGTACACAAAGAAATTGATGAAGAACCATAGGATGGAGAGGGAGAATCATGGATGTTCCATTATGTCAAATACTTGGATGGATCAAAAGAATAGGACATTGATCAATTTTTTGGCAAATTGTTCTACCGATTCGATGTTCATCAAGAGTGTTGATGTCTCTTCTTATATGAAGATAGGAGAGAAGATATTTGAGCTTTTGGACAACTTTGTCTTGGAGGTTGGAGAATCAAATGTCCAAGTCCTCACCAACAATGGAAGCAACTATGTATCAGCTGGTAATGAGCAATTCCAAAGCTATATGATATTCCTTTTTGACTCTTTTTAAGTTTTATAAATTAATAAATTAGATTAGTATGTAACTTTAGTAGTTTAGTTTACTTACTTTGAGTTTAATTTAATTTTTTTAAGTAAGCTTTTGATGGCTAAGAGGCCACATTTGTTTTAGACCCCATGTGCTACCCATTGTTTGGATTTGGTGTTGGAAAACATTGGGAAGCTTCCTAGGATCAAGAGAGCCATTGATAGAGGTATCAAGCTTTGTTGGATTCATCTACAACCATACTTTGACACTAAATATCATGAGAAAATTCTCCAACAAGGCTGAGTTGGTAAGACATGTAGTGACCTGGTTCGCTACATGCTTCTTGACTTTACAAAGGTTGCAAAAAAAAAAAAAAAAAAAAAAAACCTTAGAAAGATGTTTACATCGAAAGAGTGGTCCCGATCAAAGACCGCCAAAAAGGTGAAAGCTAAGAGGGTCACAGAGTGTCTTGATGCCTTCATTTTGGAATGTTGATGTTTATAACCTCAAGGTTACGGGACCTCTTGAGCAAGTGCTAAGAATTGTTGATAATGAGAAGAAACCCGCAATTGGTGATGTGTACGAGGCTATGGATAGGGCAAAGAAAAGCATTCAATATGCCTTCAATGGAGATGAAAGTAAATATTAAGTTGTCTTTGATATTATTGATAAAAGGTGGAAATCTCAAATGCGTCATCCATTGCATGTTGCAGGGTATTATTTCAATCCTGAATTCCTTTATAGCAATCTTGAAATTAAGAAAGATGGTGAGATCATAGAAGACTTGTATAAATTGCTTCTGAAGAAAAAGCTTGTGTGGAATTGATACAATATAGGTGTTGAAAACCCCACATTGACTAGGGATATGGCCAATTAAAAGCATGAGATGAGGGTAATCCTCATCCTACGAGCTAGCTTTAAGGATTAAGTTAGACCCAATACCCAAATTTAAGATGGTATCAAAGTCTATCCTAGATCTGTTATTAGGCCACCCGTGAGAGAATGTGTTGTAAGTCTCATATTATTTGGGTCACTCGTATTTGTTTGTCCACACTCCAAATGTTCATTCTGGAGCGTGAAAAGGTGTGTTGAAAGTCCCACGTTGAGTAGTGATATGACAATTAAAAGTATATAAGGTGGGGATAATCTTCATCCTACGAGCTAGCATTCAGGATTGAGTTAGACCCAATATCCAAATTTAAGAATAAGAATTCACAAGGCCTCTTTGGTGGAAAGGGTGCTCAAAGACAACGGTCTACATTAGCTCTTGGTAAAAGGCTCCTTTTCCTACCACTATTTTTTAGTTAGTTAAATTCTAAACATACTTGATAAGTATTAGGTGATAATAAAATTCTTCACTCAACTTACATGGCAGCTGAATGGTGGAAGTCTTATGGAGCAAACACTCCAACTTTGATGAAGATAGTTGTGAAGGTGTTATCTTTGACTTGTAGCTCATCCAGACGCGAGCCAAATTGGAGCACATTCGAGCATGTAAGGCTACAAGACTATAAACAAGAAAATTAATTTTATTTATTAGTTACTAACTTTTTTTAAAACTATTTTAGATTCATTCTAAAAAGAAAAGTAGATTTGAGCATCAAAGGCTACAAGACTTGGTCTTTATCAAGTTCAACCAAGCTTTGATTCTAAGGATATCACTGAGCCCATCCTCCTAAAGCATGTTGATGATAGTAATGAATGGTTATTAAGAGGAATGGACGATGAAGATGAAGGAGAGAATGAATTGGTCTTTGAGGACGAGGATGACCCATTGACTTAGGGACAAGTTAAGGATGCTAGTAGGGCTGGTGATCTCTTACATTACACAAGGAGAAGACAAAAACATAAAAAGGCAGCCCCCACTACTTCAGCTTCTAGGCCTACAACCACTCAAAGAAAAGGGAAGCAAGTCCTTCAAGTTGAAGAAAATGAGGAAGAGCTTCATGCGGAGGAAACTAATGAAGAAGAAGAGATTTATCGAAGTGATGATGACTGTGAAAGTGACGGGGAGGACGCGATAGAAGACCTAGGGGATGAAGATTAGTTGCTAATGACTAATAGACACTAGTTGCTTGTTATCCAAGTTGTTTTTTGCTATGCTTTTTTGCTTGTTAATTTCACTTATTTTGGTAACTTGGACATTGGAATATGTGTTATGAACTTATGACTGTTTTTCATTTTGGACTATGCAATTAGATGTGTTTAATTTTCAATTTTGATGTGTTTGTGCATTTTTTTAAAATTTTCCAGCATATATTATATACATGTCACCATATCATTAGGCATCATTTCAGTGAAGGAACCAAAAAGTACAGGAATGGAAAAATTGAGGAGAAAGTCCAGTGATTTGATCCAGAAACAAGACCAAGTATAATCCATTGTTGAAACTAATGTTTACAAACAAGCTAAGTACTGCAAGCATCCAGGAAATTAAAAGTTGCATCTGACTTCCTAGTCTAAAATTATTCATACTGTACGAAAATCTATTCAGTTGGAGCAACTATGTCTATAAGCTCACAACAACGAGTAAAAATATAATCGCGGAACTTGTCTCTGAATTGAATCAATTGCAAAGTTTATTTTCCACCATTTGTTATTCATAAATATGTAGAATAATGTGAAATCTAAATGAACTGGGCATTAGAACAACTGAACAAGTTCATGGTAGAGTTCAAGAACAAGGGGTCTGTTTGTACCTTCCCAGTATGAAGAGCAACTTTACGAACAGATGACTGAAACAACAAACAATTGAAAGTTAAATGCAATATTGCAAATTAAAAACAACATTTATTGTATAACAATGATTAAAATGTAATTAGAAAATAAACCTATTAATGATTCACACAGACTAAATTTATGGTAAATAAAAGCTTGATAAACACTTTGATCTTATCTAATAGATGACACCAATACTGGTTGTATTGTATTACAGCTTGATGTTTTAAAAAAAGTTTATCATAAATGACTAATGAGGAAGTTTCTTACTGAAACTAATGCATACTCTCAGAATCAATAAAACCTTAACCATGAAAGCAATTCCAAATAATGGAGAGGTCGGCAAAGTTATCAAGAATCAAAGGCCTATCTTTCTCAGATTATTCAATAAGGTCAGGTGTTAAATTTATAATTGCATAATACATTCCTGACTAAATCCAATGATCATTAAAGACCAGCCTAGTGCCCAAGGCTTCTACCAGCATTGGGTATTGAGAGGATTAGATATGTGCAGCCTTATCACAAAAGTAAAAAGTCTGTTCCTTCTGCAGAAACCCATAACCATCATGCCACATGGAAGCAAAATTTAGTTGTAGATAAAGATTTATCAGAGTTGCAGCTCATAGTGAAGAGAAAGAGAGGGAAACTTTGTTACAACTGAAAACTGAATGCATTGATTAAAACAGAGAGATTACAAGAGTTTATATATATATGTGTGTGTGTGTGTGTGTGTAGAGAAGGGATACCTAACAAGTAACTAGAGTAGGTTACTAAGTCATGTACTAACTCAGGTTAGTAAAGTAGTGTACTAAACATGACACTATATACTTATACTACTCTATCATTCCCCCCACAAACTCAGGGTGACTTGACCACACTGAGTTTGGACTTAAATATCTGAAAACAATCCTTAGAAAGTGGCTTGGTCAGTATATCAGCAGGTTGAACTTGAGAGGGAACATTAAGGATTCGAATTGTTGAAGACCTTCTCTCAAATAACATAGATGTCAATCTCCATGTGTTTGGTGCCGGAATGGAGAACAGAGTTGTGGCATAAAGCCACAGCACTTTGGTTGTCGCAAGAGATGACGGGGGGTGAATAGGGAACATGGAGCTCAATAAGAAGTGATTCAATCTAGAGTAGTTCTTGAGTGGTGAAAGCAACACTGCGATATTCAGCCTCTGACACTGGAACGGGTAACAACATTCTGCTTCTTGGACCACCACAAAACGAGATTTGGACCGAAAAAGATACATGAGTGAGCCTGCGTTGAAAGTCTATCATCGGTGTAAGTTGCCCAATCAATATCACAGTAGGCATTTAAACTAAAAAGGGTATTAGGAGGAGCAGCCTGGAGAAGTATGCCATGATCTAACGTTCCCGCAAGGTAGTGTAATACGCTTGGGTTGCTCCAAAGTAAGCAACCCAATGTTATAAAGATGAGGATTCAGTAGACAAAGTAGAGTCCACAATGTACGCCATCGGTAAGGAAGTAAGAGGAGGGTGTGATGGTCTAGGAGCTGAATAATGATATGGTGGAGGAGGCATGACCTCTGCATAATGATGTGAAGCAGGTGCGATCCGTGAATAGGCCAAGTTGAATCGATTGTAACAAGATAAGGCATCATGACCAAATTTCTGACAGATTTGACATCGCAGGGAGGAGTGACCACCACGCCCTCAAAATCCTCTGCCACCACAACCACGAAAACCACCTTGTTGTATGCATGAATTGGAATGATGATGACTAGAAGGAGTATAATTGGTGAAATTAGGTCGTGAAGTGAAAGAAGGATTTAAATTAGGGGAAACCTGATTTGAATTAGGTTGATGAGAATGAGTGTGATTTGAAGAATTCTCCACAAGATTCAGAGAAGGAGAGGCAGATAGAGTAATCCGAATCTTGTCAAAACAAGCTTCTTGAGCCAAAAGAAGAGCTGCGATCTCCTCAATGTCATAGTAACCGCTCTTCCTGTTAATAACGGTGATGAGAGCATTGTATTCTTCTGATAAGCCATCAAGAACAGCACCAAGGTGATCAACAAGGGAACTGGATCACTGATCAAAATCAAGGCATCAACCAAAGCTTTGACGTGAAGAAGATATTCGAAAATGGGTCATGAGCCTTTCTTCATGTTGCAAAGTTCGTGTCGAAACTTTCATGCCTTTGCTTTCGTTTAAGCATGAAAATAAGAGTGAATCTTTTCCCGAAGTTGTCAAGAATTGGCGCAATCAATGACTATCAGTAAGAAGGAGCTCAGAAGAGATTAAGAAAAGTTGATCTTGCTGCTCCCAAAAAAGATAGGCTTCATAGATGCGATTTGCATCACGATCAGCTTCTGTAAGATACTTCGGTAGGTAGGATAAGTGGACTAACCACAAAATGATGAAGACAATGACCACGCAGTACTGGCTCCACCTGCAGTTTCCACAGAAGGTAATTGCGATCATCAAGTTTATCAAAAATGATCTGAGGAAACATGAACGGTGCCTTAGCCGGCACCACCGGCAGTGTTGCAGTGGGTTGAACAGCCATGAAAAAGGGATTGATCACGATTTGAATACCATATTGGAGTTGCAGCTCATAGTGAAGAGAGAGATTAGAGAAAGAGAAAGAAAAAAGGGGGGAAGTTTGTTACGACTGAAAACTGAATGCATTGATTAAAACAGAGAAACTTCAAGAGTTTATATATATGTCAAGAGAAGGGATAACTAACTAGTAACTAGAGTAGGTTACTAACTAGTCATGTACTAACTCAGGTTAGTATAGTGGTGCACACGTTATACCATATACTTATACTACTCTATCAAGATTAACCTCTAACTAAATGTTATAAGTAGTCAATTGCGGCCGTAGCGGCCGCGATTGCACCGCGTCAATGCGGTGCGGCCCCTCCCCGCGATTGGTGTGTTGCGCACTGCGATATGTGTCACGCCTTCCCACGGCTCCTTCTCTCTCTTCTCCTTTTTCTTTTTCTCGGCAACCCACTCCTTCGGTGACTACCCCACCATGGTTTCAGACTTCGTTGACCATGCCCACCTTCTTCTGACGCATGACTCTCCATTCTAGCTTATCATCTTGTTTTGTCTCTTTCCCTCACCCCCACCCATGATCACCTTCAACACTCAATCCCTGGCTCTTTGCATCTCATCTCAATATCTCTTCCTTTCTTTACTCATTTCCCTTTACTGTTCTTCTTCCTCTATTTTACTTTGTTTTGGCATCAGAAAACAGAGGACCTTTGTAGAAGAAAAAGAGTTTGATTTTGTGACATATTTCTACTTTTACATATCTTTGGTTCTTTGAGTTGTGGAATTTTAATTTTTAGATTATGAATTCATGAATTTAGATAGGATTTTTCATTGGATAATGTTAGTTTTCTAGTTAAAGGTTATGTATTTGGAATACTTTTAGTTATTTATCTCTATTTTTTCTTTGCATATACAATATATATATTTATTTATTTTACCCGCGATAGTGTAAAATAGCGTCCGCGATTTGCTCCGTGACGCCACGATCCCAGTTTTGGGGTCGTCCATGATGCGGCGCGTTTTGGGATTGACTACTATGGTTATAACATTCTTTGAACAAAAATGAATACATTGACGTATTTGATGGAAAACATACAGCACAATTTCTCATCCCACTTCCACTGTGAAAAGGAACAAAGTAAAGACAAACAAAAAGCTAATAAAAATCCTTAAAAAAATACCAAGTAAAAGTAAAACACAATGGAGGGAAAGACGAGTAATATTACCTTCCCATAAAGACCAGTAGACTCAAATAGGGTGTCATTTCCAGCATAAAGAAGGCCCTGAAGTCAAAACAAGCAGAGACGGCCATTTTTCTCTTCCATGAGTGACAAATTAAGCAATACCCAAATCAACATATTTCTATTTCGTTAACAAAGCAATGCAAGCTTTGACTAATAATTTCATAAACTAACTGAGCATAATGGTCAATATTCACAAGTATCAGGAAGACTATGTGCTACTTTGTAACCCTTTTTCATAGAACAAATACATGATTTTCAATACAGGACACCTAACCCAGACTTCCTTCCTTCCCACCAAAGTTCCTACTTCCTACTTGTCTGAACTAAAATACCTAGGCTTCCTCATTGAATTTGAATTCACTCCCCATGTGTGCCAGCTGCCTTATAAATAATAAATAATTGTTTGGAAATACAGGACAACACCAATTCCCTCCAAGTTCCATCCCCTCCTCCATACAAAATATACAAACTAAAAAAGATCATGGCCATAGTTTTTTATATCCCTCTCACATGACAGCTGAGAGTCGAGCGTCTCCCACCATAATTTTATCCAATATATAACCGGGTGGAACAAGAGAGAGGCATATGGTGGTTTCATCAATCATCAAGCAAAACTAGCATTACATCGAGGTTACTTGGTTATCAAGCTCCTTGACATTTCTTGATCTTCCAAAGTAAATAGATCAATAATACATCAAAAAACCCAAAAGTTGAATGAATAATACAATAATACAATCTAAATTTTCTTCATCTCAGTAATCAGCAACTGTTATTATTCCGTAATTAAAAATTGACATCTCATCAGTAATTACCAAGATGAAAGCAGCAGGTCGTTACATCAGTAAGCAGACAAAAACTAACAATGCACTTAAGTTTCGTTCTAATCAAAACACCAATCCTTTACCCCTCCAAAAGAAAACTGAACTCTTGAAAAGTTCAGCAAACACTATATGCCCAAAAAAACATTAGTAAACAACACTCTTTTGAACACTACATGTAATTGGCTAAGTTTTTTAAAAGGTTAAAATTAGGAAACAATTTACAAGGCACATGATTTGACTTAAAAAAAAAAACTAACTAATCACATAAAGTGCGTGGAAGAGTACGTTCAAAAAGTGTGTTGTTATCATTTCTCTTTATAATATTTTAGTTTTCAAGATTCTTCAAGTAGGACGCTTTATAACTTTTTTGTTTAACCAAAGATATATCAGCTGCCAGAAGCAATCATTTTCAATCTAGGAAGATACTCGTCAAGGTACGGTTATCTCTCCTAACCAATTTTTTTCCATTCATAAGGCTAAACTCGAGCTCTTACCGGAATTAAACATTTATCATTTAAACTAACCACATAATTTTTTAAAATATCGATTTAATCTCTAAATTGTAAAAAAAAATATTCATATTAATCCCTAACTATTAGTTTACAAAATAAGTACAAATTACTGAATTGAGAATTTTAAGTTGTGAGGAAGTGGACCTGGGTGAAGGCTTGCGGATCGTGAGGGAAGTGATTGAGAACGGTGACCATGTGATAGGAAAGTTGAGTTTGGAAGGCGCGCAACTTGCTGGTGGAAAGGAGCAAGAGTGCGATGACGGAAACCACAAGAAAGACTGAGAGAACGAAAGAGGGAGTGGCGTAAGAGCGAGGCTTGCGGCGAGGAGGAGTAGCGGTGGTGTTCGCCATGGTAGGAGGACGATCACGGGGTCTCCTCTTCACTGATTTGCTTCCCATCGATCATGCACTGTCACTTTTTCAATACCAGAACCGAATCACAGAGCGCACGATAGCACGCCTCTTGTGCCGCTAGATCGCTGATTGTGATAACTTGCGCCCGATATTTGTCTCTATTGGTTTTGCTCTGCGCAGGATGAATTCGTTTAGACAGAGAGATGAAAAGTTTAAAAAAATAACAATTTATTGAAAATCTGATAAATTTTGATAAATCATTTATTTGATAAATTGCTATAAAAAATTATTAATTATAAAAATAACAATTTATTGAAATTTTGATAAATTTTGTTCACCAAATATTCTCATTTGTAATTCAAGTTGATAATGATAGCTAATGTCTTTTTTATTTTTTATTTTTATGTATTTATCATTACATTAATTTGAGAAAGACTTATTTATGATTTAGGATAAGTAATGCTTTAACAAAAATTAAATAGGGGTAGATTTATCATCAATTGAAGTAATTTAAATTAAATTAATTACCACAAATTAATAAATAAATTTTCGTTTGAAAAAATAATTTTTAAATAATATTTCACTAATTTTAATAGAATATTTTAGTAAATCTAAATCCATGTTTTAAAAAATAATGTAAGCCATAATATACGGAGGACACCCCTAATTAGGAAATGTAGCGGACTACGACATAACTCTTGTGTTTTCTTTTTTAAGTGAAATAAGTCTGTTAAACTTATTCTCTTTGATAACCTTTTAAAAGCATTAAATTGGGTCAATCAAATGAATATCTCATTGTTTTTTTATAACATGGAAATCAAAAGAGAAAACGCAACAAAACAAATCAAGCTAAATATCTAGACAGCAGGGGTATAACATGCATAGGTGGAAACACAATGCCAAAATGGTCTTTTAGGGTATTTTTGTACTGTGTTCCACAACGTTTTTAAAATGTTATTGTTTATGTGTGGTAATAGATGGAAACGTTTTATAGCATTTGTAGAAATATAGTAAAACATGTATATTTAAAGCGTTTCAAAAAAACATGGAAACGCGGTAATAGGATAATACTATTTAAATCGTTTTTTAATACAAACGTCGTAATTGATTTATTTTTTTACAACGTTTATATTTTCATGCACAAATGCTATAATAGAGTGATACTATTTAGAGCGTTTTATTTTTAAAATGTTGTTATTGAGTTAGTTTACTACAACATTTTAGTTTTTCAAACCCTAATAACATCATACTTTTTTATAGTATTTTTTCATTTAATTTTAAATGTTGTCACAAACATTATACTTTTTTCTTTATTTTTTTCTACTTTGCCTTTTTTATTCCTTTGGGATCAATTCAATCCTATTCAGTTTCAATCGAATTGTAATCATACATGACAATCCAAATTCAATTATATTTGTTAGACATAATAACCATGTTTGAATTCAATCACCAAACATGATAAAATCAATATTTATATATAAATTAAAAATATATAATACACATAGTGAAATACAAAGAAATATTCAGAAAACATACTTTTCATAGACTAATTTTCATCAATAAATCCACATCTATACAAATACAAATAAATATTCAAGAAATTCACTGTGATTTCATGTTATGTTGTAAACAAATCACAAACACTGAAAATTATCAGTCAAACACTAGATTTAATATTTACTGTCCTAGATTTAAATTCTAAAATATTACACAGACTTATTAGTCTTAGCTCAGCACCTAATAATAAAACTGAATTACCCTCAATAAGATAAATATACATAAACCTGAACAAAGTTCATATAAGAATTCTTAAAAAATTATGTACAAGGCTTCCTAGAAATTTTAATTTATAATATATGCAGGGGAAATAAATAGAAGTTTGGACAAGATACATGAGCTATGGAAATGAAAAAGAGATGCCTCATACCACCATAACTCACGCATCATCTGAAAAGCTGCTCCAGACATAAAGTTAAGTTGACCAGGTGGAGCTAATTTTGCAACACAAGGCAGTAAATTCTTAGGATATATGTTTCATTAAAAACATTAAAAGAAAAAAAACATAATGAAAATTATTCATTATTAATCATGTTAACAAGTGGCATTCTTATCCTAAAGCCTACATTTCCTATTAAATGAAACTCTGCTTCGCCAAGTTTCATTTTTCTCTATTAATTTGCACTTTGTTTTTGGCAAAGTTTGTTGGTGCAGCAAGCAGGACGACACTGACAAATTTTATCATAAAGTTTTTCTTTAAGAAACAAAATTGGAAACCTATTTATTTATTTATTTGTCATAAATTTAATTCTAAAACAACTAGATTTATTGCTTGCAGTTTGACTTAATTCAATGCTTCAAACATTGACACATAACAAGCTTACATTACAAATGAGTTGATATCAGACCAATGAGTTGGTTCTAACAGAACCTCCCAAACTTGAATAGCATTAATATAACTTTAAGACCAATGTTGAAATCAGAAGCCTAACTATATGGATAAGTACTGTGCATTTCAGTTGCAATAATAACTCCTTGTTTCTTGATTAATTTGATGAATTTCAGTGTCATGTGTGTATAATAAGCAATTGAACCAGCCACTTACAAAGCTTCAGTATGTAAAAAACAATAGATATTAATTAGTTAAGTGCTAGAGAACTTTCACACGCTAATGAAAATTATTCATGCTAGGCTTAAAAGTAAAAGGAATTGCTACAAGCGTGATCAACCTCTTCAGGAAAAAGAACACCATTAGCCTTTTTAATAACTTTTGCCCTGCTCAACAAAGAAATTATAGAAGAACGACCTAATCAGAAATTAAAAGATAAAATGTCTTCATAAATGTTTTGATGAGCTCCTCTAATACTTGAATTTAATGTGAATCGAATCGAGATTTACATATCTCCTCCTTCACAATAGCCAATGACAATACATACAAAACAACCATGGAAGTGAAAATACCAGCTAGCAAATTTCAGAATTAAGAATTAACCAAGATTAATAAACCCACATTCTGTTCCATGCCTCTATTAACATCATTACTAATACCATAAAACTTCAGCATTTGAGAAGAAACAAGTAAATGACAAATCATTAAATTTTTCAAGCCCAGAGTAAGTCACTTCCATCAACATAAACCAAAATCTGAAAGAATAATGATAATTACACTAAAGTAATACTTGTATTGGTTAACCTCCTCAAAGAGCCTAATGCATTGATTCTTGTTGAGATATCCAACATTCTGTGACCACCAAACAACTTTAGAATCAATAGAAACAAGTTGCTCAGTCATTAAATAACCTATAGCTAAGAAGAAAAATCGAGAGACACTGTCATAATTTCATACCAAAAGAAAACCAGTTTAAAAAATTAAAAAAATGCTAATATACTGATTTTGCAACCTCTAAAAATCAATCATTTGAAAGTAATTTAAAATATTTAGATAACTCACCGAAAATAACACTTTAATGGCAAAACCATCCCCCTAAAACTCGGAGGAATACTTTGTCTGAGATACTGTTCGGTCACTTCTCTACAAGTAAAATTTCATGAGTTCATAATTGTGAAAGAAAACAAATATTTTTAAATCAACCTCAGAGCAAACAGAACCTATTAAAAAATACTAGATTTATGAGTGAGAGAGAAATGACGAACCTCTATCTTTGGAAAGACTACTTACGAGTTCTTGGATACCCTCCTTGCCTAATGTATCCTTTTAAGTATATTGCAGCAGAGGCAACTTCCTCCGGAGTTAATTTTCCATCATAATCTCTGCAAAAGGCCCAAAACAACGGTTAATCTTTCCATAGAATTACAAGCATAATCACCCCAATATAAAGTACTAGACTTATGCTAGTGACAAACATGAAGACACCATACACAAGACCAATCAAATTTATCATGTGAAATCCCAAACAAGTTTTAACTTTTAACAAAAATATGTGGAAATTTATTCTTCCTATTTGGAGTTGATTGACAAACATACAAATTGGAAAATGCATTTAAATTATAATATATTTAATTGTTCATACATATTTTCTTTTATTAGTGAACTTAAATTGTAATACAAATCCTTTGTTGATAATAAAGCACAACAAAGTAGTGTCAGCTGTGAAACTTATTAATTATTATGGAAAGCTCTAATGGAAATAGGTTCCTGGGTGGTTATGTAAATAAAAGCAGCAAGAGAAAGATAACTTGTCCAGCAGCCTCCAACGGTCACCAATTTTGGCATCCACATCATCAATTTCCTTCTCAAGATTTTAAAGCATAGCATCAACCTGATAGAATTTCAAACAACTACAAATTAAGAACTAGAAACTTAATTTCTAACTTTTCCATAAAATAATATAAAATGATTACTTTCTCAATGAGTGACGATGACACCTTTGTTACATTTTTCTAGTTAATATATTATTATATTAATTTTATGGATTAGTATTATTGAAGTATTATTTTTATATTATGTTATTAATTATTATTTATAATATATATATATATATATATATATATATATATATATATTGTATTGAAATGGATTTAGCTATTGGGCTTTTTGATTGAATGGACTGTGATGGGTTGACCCAATTCCATGTGCCTAGTAAAAGGTTCTTGCTCTTATATGATTTTTGACTATATAATCATTATCTCATTAGATGATTATCACAGAGTCAGTAATACTGAATATAAAGCAATTAGGTTAAGAGTAATATGCGCTCACTTTTGGGAATTCATAACAATTAACGGCTATGGATTTCAGGTACGCTTTTAGTCAAATTAATAGTCATATATATCTATATGATTATAAATTGTGTTGTCATGATATGAGTTATGAATTGTATGTTGAGATTATAATATATGCATACATAATGGTCTGACTGGTGTCCGGGTATAATACCTTGTACAAACGGTGTTAAAAGTACCTCACTGCCTCTCTATTTTACATCGTCTCAGTGGGAGTTCGATATTATAAAAACAGGTTCAGTGGGAACACTCTTTTAAATCAATTCCAACTGTGGTTAATGGGACACACCATAGGTGCACCTGTAAAAGGGGCTATGATGTTTAAGTCAGTACAGGTATTATGGGAAAGAAAGAGATTATAGAGGTAGTTAGGGATAGTAAATGTTGTAACTTGTGAAATTAATGAATGACTTATATTTATAAAACTTTCCTGAGTGCAAGTTGTGATTTGACCCCTGACAGTGAACAATTGATTACAGTCTTTGTACAAAGGCAAGTTGTCCACTTGCGTCTAACTTTATTGCAAGTGCCAGCTTCAGGTTTACAAATGTTGAGTCTTAATGATCACCTCGGTTTTATTGTGTAACACCCTGGAGCCAACTTGCAAATCTCAAGATAATTACCCTCACCATATAAAATTTCTTAGATAACTTATTTTTCGCCTAGTAATTATCAAGAGATTCACAACCTGATTCCAGAGGTTACTGATACAATATCAGAGTACGCAACCTTTACGTAATTAACTTCTTATTATTATGCATAACATCAGAGTTCCATACATATTATATTTTACAACAGGCACCTAGATCTTATAAAATATAAAGATGTAAAGTACCAAAACATAGCATATACATAATACAGCAATAGTAGTCATGCAAGCAAGCATCATCATTAAAAGCCTTCATAATTCATCCATATTCAGCAACATCCACTTTGTCACATGTCCTCCTGGTTAACCACTAAAGGGTTGCCACAAGTAATAGAAAAAGTGAGATAAAATACTAAATAAATAGAAATCAAATTAGAACAACCACAACCACAAGTAGGATGCTATGTGATGCAGATGCCAAACAAGTGTTTTGTATTATATTACGTTCTTTTATATGAATGAAAATGCATGATGGATCCATTCTGGTGGGAACATCTGCAGTGATTTTCAACAATAACATTTTTACGGATATCCAACCGATACCGCGCCCCATAATGCAACACCAACATCGGATAACAATATCATAATATCAATAACAAGTGTTGCGGGACCCCCCTTAAGGACACACTGCTTAGCCCTTAAGACGGCCGTGGTATAAAACCACCGCAGAGGTCTGTGCTCAACAGAGCGCGTTCCCCCACCGGGAACCCCCTCAAAGAACCCCTCTGCGGATTCTTTGAACGGCCAATGCATATGATGCATGAATGCATTACATTATCAAATTCCTTTATAACTAATTTTAACAATAAAATTATTATAACAATTAATTAAGCATACTTTATTTATAACTCAAGAATATGGAAACACATTTTCCATATTATTTATATCATAATTCAATCATACGGAAGCACATTTCCCATAATATTCATATCATATTTCAAACATATGAAATCATATTTTCCATAATATTTCATATTTCAAAGAATATGGAAACACATTTTCCATGTTATAGTAATTGTTTAATATCATATTCCAAACCATCAATTTCACAATTTAATTCAAATTAAATTAAAATCTAACTAAATGAGTTTCTAAACAATTAAACAAGCAATTCTAACTTAATTTCTATGTATTTAATATCCTATCCCCTCTTTCTTACCTCAAGTGAAGATCGTTAAACTTTCCTTATGCTAAACTCCTTTGTATTTCTTCAAATCTTCAAGTTTGCGTAATCTCTTCTTATGCGAAAATTAAAGAATGAAGGTTTTGAGAGCTTGAAGAGAGAGATGAAAGGTTATAGGATCAGTGAGGTTTTTGGTCTGAGGAAATGTGGGAGGTTGGGGCTCTATTTATAGGCTTTCAATGTCGGTTACTGTAGCAAATTACTGTAGCAAATCACTGTAGCAAATCACTGTAGCAAATTACTGTAGCATCTCGAAATTGACATGAGGCGGTGGAAATTGGAGAATTCTCACGAATTCTCTACATTCTACAACATTTTTCATGTGACGTTACTGTAGCATTTTACTGTAGCATTTACTGTAGCATTTTACTATAGCATTTTACTGTAGCAGATTTTTATTTTATTTTATTATTCTATTCTACATTCTATTCTCGTTTATTTCCGTTTTAAGTCAAACTGAAAATATCCTTGTATTCATAATTAAATTTCCTATTTTCTAGGTTTCATTTCTTATTTCTCTGAGAAATTTTAATTTTTTCACTATTTAATTTACTGCTTAAAAAAATTAGGCTGTTACACTCTCCCCCCGTTATAAAAATTTCGTCCTCGAAATTTAAACGTACCTGGTTAGAGTAATTCAGGATATTGACTCCTCATGTCATCTTCTCGTTCCCAAGTCATGCTTATTTCATTTCCTTGTTGCCAAGCTACTTTCACCAATGAGATCTCCTTGCCTCTTAGTCGCTTAACGTCTCTGTCCATTATCTTCACTGGTGTTACTGGAATTGTAAGGTTTTCCTTAACTTCTATATCATCATTCTCGATCACATGGTCTGGGTCAGGTACATACTTTCGTAATTGTGAGATATGGAACACATTATGAAGATTGGAAAGGTGAGGCGGCAATGCAATCTGATATGCCACTTTACCAATTCTTTTCAGGATCTCATATGGCCCTATATACCTTGGAGTAAGCTTCTTGCTTTTTAATACTCTTCCAACTCCTTTGTTGGGTGATACCTTTAAGAATACATAATCTCCAACTTGGAATTCTAATGGCTTCCTTCTTTGATCATAATATGACTTCTGCCGATCCTGCACAATTTTCATCCTTTCTCTAATCATCCGAATTTGCTCTGTCGTTTGCCGGACAATTTCTGGTCCAAGAGTCAGGTGCTCACCTGTCTCTAACCAACAAATTGGTGTCCTGCATTTCCTACCATACAATGCTTCATATGGTGCTATCCCAATGCTTGAGTGATGACTGTTATTATATGTGAATTCGATTAGTGGAAGGTAATGTTCCCAGCTTCCTCCATGTTCTAACACACATGCTCTCAGTAAATCCTCCAAACTTTGGATAGTCCTTTCTGACTGTCCATCAGTCTGTGGATGATAGGCAGAGCTTAGCTTTAGTCTGGTACCAAGCTCTTTATGTAAACTTCCTCAGAATCGGGAAGTAAATCTAGGATCTCTATCAGACACTATGCTTGACGGTATACCCCATGTAATCTTACTATCTCCTTTATATACACTTGAGCCAATTTCTCAAGTGAATACTTCATGTTGATTGGAAGAAAATGGGCTGATTTTGTTAATCTATCGACTATCACCCAGATAGCATCATTGCCTCTTTGTGTTCTAGGCAAGCCTGACACAAAGTCCATGGCAATGTCATCCCATTTCCATACAGGTATTTCTAGTGGTTGTAATCCACCAGATGGTTTTTGATGTTCAACTTTACTTTTCTGACATATTAAGCAAGATGAAACATACTTAGCTATCTCCTTTTTCATCCTCTTCCACCAGAAATCCTTTCTTAAGTCTTGATACATCTTCGTAGATCCAGGATGAATACTAAGCATGCTTTTATGGGCTTCGTCTAGAATCATCTTCTTTAGTTCTGCATCCTCTGGGACACATATTCTTCTTTTCATCCTCCATACTCCATCTGAACCTTCTTGTAATCCCAGATCTTTTCCATTATGTTGTGTCTCGATCATTTCTTGAAGACATACATCCAATCTTTGTTTTTCACACACCATTTTCAGAAAATCATTAGTGATTTTCAGAACTCCGACAACCATATTTATTGTAGATTTCTCCTCAACTGCTATGTTTAGGTCTCTAAATTGTTCAATCATTTCTAATTCTTTTATCATTAAAGCTGCCATATGAATAGCTTTTCTACTAAGCGCGTCAGCAACCACGTTGGCTTTCCCCGGGTGGTACTTCAACTCAAAGTCATAGTCCTTGAGAAATTCCATCCATCGGCGTTGTCTCATGTTTAATTCTTTTTGGTCAAACAGGTATTTGAGACTCTTATGATCACTATAAACTTCAAACTTTGCACCGTATAAATAGTGCCTCCAAATTTTTAAAGCAAAGACAATGGCCGCTAATTCTAAGTCATGAGTAGGGTAATTAAGTTCGTGGGGTCGTAATTGCCTTGAAGCATAAGCAATTACTTTTCTTTGCTGCATTAGGACACAACCAAGTCCCAACTTTGAAGCATCACAATAAACTTCAAAGTTTTCTTGGGGGTTTGGTAAAGCTAGAACCGGTGCAGTTGTTAATCTTTTCTTTAATTCTTGGAAACTTGCTTCGCATTCAGGAGTCCAAATGAAAGGTTTGTTTTTACAGGTTAATCGAGTCATGGGTAGGGCAATTCGAGAGAATCCTTCAATAAATCTTCGGTAGTAACCCGCAAGTCCTAAGAAACTCCTGATTTCTGTGACAGTCTTCAGCCTTTCCCAAGCTATTACAGCTTCAATCTTTGCAGGGTCGACTGACACTCCATTCTTAGATATCACATGGCCTAAGAATTTGACTTCATTAAGCCAAAACTCACATTTGGATAGTTTGGCATATAGCTGTTTCTCCTTTAGTATTTGTAGCACTAAGTACAAATGCTCCTCATGCTCTTCCTTGGTTTTGGAATAGATGAGAATATCATCTATAAAGACAATGACAAATTGATCAAGGTATGGATGGAATATCCGGTTCATGTAGTCCATGAACACGGCTGGGGCATTAGTTACACCAAAAGGCATAACTAAATATTCATAATGGCCATAGCGTGTTCTAAAGGCTGTCTTTGGAATATCTTCAGTCTTTACACGAATCTGATGATATCCCGATCTCAGGTCTATCTTGGAGAACACGGTAGCTCCTCGTAATTGATCAATAAGGTCATCGATCCTTGGTAACGGGTATTTGTTTTTAACCGTCACTTTATTCAGTTGGCGATAATCGACACAAAGTCTCATACTACCATCCTTCTTCTTGACCAGTAGTACAGGTGCTCCCCAAGGAGATACGCTGGGTCGTATGAATTGCTTTTCTAATAACTCATCTACTTGCTTCTTTAATTCAGTCAGTTCCATTGGAGACATTCTATAGGGTGCTCTAGCAATGGGTTTTGCTCCAGGAATTAGGTCAATAGAGAATTCTATCTCTCGTTCAGGAGGTAATCCTGGAACATCCTCAGGGAATACTTCTGAGAATTCACAGACTACTGGTATCTTACTTACATCAGGAATAACTTTCCCTTCTGTAAGTGCAAATACCATGAATAATTGGGCTTCATTATTCAAGGAATATCCTATAGGGTTTTGTGAGGCATCATACTCCTGACATTCCATGTTGTCAGGTGGAAAGATCACGGTTTTATTACGACAGTCCATAAGGACATGGTTAGCAGATAGCCAATCCATCCCCAAGATAATTTCCAAGTCCTTTAATGGTAAGCATACTAAGTTCACGTTAAAATTTCTACCCCCTATATGTATAGAACAACCTTCACACACGTTAGCTGTCCTAAGATGGTTACCAGTAGGAGTAGAGACAAGCAAATCATATTGCATAGATTTCATAGGTAAATTCAGACGCCTAACACATTCTTCAGCAATGAAAGAATGTGTCGCACCAGAATCAAATAAAACTGATAAAGTAGTATTGTTAAGAATGCACTCACTTTGTACTAAGTCATCTGCCTGCGATGCCTCTGATCCACTAATTGCAAATACTCTGCCAGCTGCAGGTGATTTGTTCTGATTATTCACTAGCTGTCGATTTTCTCGTCCTCGACCAGCTGTGCCTTTGACATTAAGTCCTCCGCGACCATTGGTATTACGTCCGTCTCGAAAGTTGGTTCCTCCTCTGTTGGCTCCATTGTTGTTGTTCTCAGTTTTAACATTCACAGTGTTAGTGCCTTGGTAAAGTTGTGGGCAGTTAGGACGAATATGTCCCTTCTGGTTGCATTGGAAACAGGTAACATCTGTCTGTGTACAATCACGGGTTCTATGATTTCCTCCACATTTGTAGCAGTTCCATGTGATTGGTTGGTTCACGCGTCCTTCAGAAGATGATCCTCCTCGAAATCGATTCTGATTAAATGCTCCTCGCCTTTTAAAGTTCACTAGTTGAGGTCTCAATTGTTTATTGCTTTTCTCTTGCTCGATCCTGGCCCGATGGTTCTCTTCAAAGATTCTGCATTTGTCGATTAAAGTAGGAAAACTTCTAATTTCCTGATGTCCTATGGCTTCTTTAATTTCTGGCCTTAAGCCATTTTCAAATTTGACGCATTTAGAAGCCTCAGTCCCTGGCTGTTGGAAAGGAGGATAGAACAATGATAGTTCCTCGAATTTGGTAGTGTATTCTCCGACAGACATATTCCCTTGCTTTAATTCTAAAAATTCTAATTCCTTTTTGCTTCTAACACTAGCAGGGAAATATTTCTCGAGAAAGGTTTCTTTAAAATTATCCCAGTTGAGTAGCCTACCGGCTTCAAGTAACCTATCACGAGCGAACATCCACCAATTTTCTGCTTCCCCTACCATCATATAGGTAGCGTATTCTACCTTCTGGGCTTCAGTGTAAGGTAAGGATCGAAAAATATGTTCCATTTCTTTAATCCACAGGTAAGCCACCTCTGGATTATAGTCTCCTTTAAATTGGGTAGGTTTCCTTTTCAGGAAACGGTCAAGTCCATGGGTTCCTTCAGCTAACCTTTGCTGTTCCTGTCTTTCAAGGATCTCAGCAAAGCGATTGAATACAGCAGCTATGGCATCATCGTTCTGACGTCTAGCCATTTCTTATCCTACAGGTATGAGTACTACTACATTCAGTTACTGAGTATCTAATATACTCAAAGTTTTAACAATTTTTACACTATCTAATCAACTATTATCTTATCATACAAAAAGCACACATAACACACAAGCACATAAATTTCAGGCAAATAGCAATCAAGGTTCATACACTTCAAGCTATCTTATGTTAGTCTCTAGTTACTTCCTATGGTTTTCTTTATATTTTATGAACCATTGCTCTGATACCACTTCAGTTGTAACACCCTGGAGCCAACTTGCAAATCTCAAGATAATTACCCTCACCATATAAAATTTCTTAGATAACTTATTTTTCGCCTAGTAATTATCAAGAGATTCACAACCTGATTCCAGAGGTTACTGATACAATATCAGAGTACGCAACCTTTACGTAATTAACTTCTTATTATTATGCATAACATCAGAGTTCCATACATATTATATTTTACAACAGGCACCTAGATCTTATAAAATATAAAGATGTAAAGTACCAAAACATAGCATATACATAATACAGCAATAGTAGTCATGCAAGCAAGCATCATCATTAAAAGCCTTCATAATTCATCCATATTCAGCAACATCCACTTTGTCACATGTCCTCCTGGTTAACCACTAAAGGGTTGCCACAAGTAATAGAAAAAGTGAGATAAAATACTAAATAAATAGAAATCAAATTAGAACAACCACAACCACAAGTAGGATGCTATGCGATGCAGATGCCAAACAAGTGTTTTGTATTATATTACGTTCTTTTATATGAATGAAAATGCATGATGGATCCATTCTGGTGGGAACATCTGCAGTGATTTTCAACAATAACATTTTTACGGATATCCAACCGATACCGCGCCCCATAATGCAACACCAACATCGGATAACAATATCATAATATCAATAACAAGTGTTGCGGGACCCCCCTTAAGGACACACTGCTTAGCCCTTAAGACGGCCGTGGTATAAAACCACCGCAGAGGTCTGTGCTCAACAGAGCGCGTTCCCCCACCGGGAACCCCCTCAAAGAACCCCTCTGCGGATTCTTTGAACGGCCAATGCATATGATGCATGAATGCATTACATTATCAAATTCCTTTATAACTAATTTTAACAATAAAATTATTATAACAATTAATTAAGCATACTTTATTTATAACTCAAGAATATGGAAACACATTTTCCATATTATTTATATCATAATTCAATCATACGGAAGCACATTTCCCATAATATTCATATCATATTTCAAACATATGAAATCATATTTTCCATAATATTTCATATTTCAAAGAATATGGAAACACATTTTCCATGTTATAGTAATTGTTTAATATCATATTCCAAACCATCAATTTCACAATTTAATTCAAATTAAATTAAAATCTAACTAAATGAGTTTCTAAACAATTAAACAAGCAATTCTAACTTAATTTCTATGTATTTAATATCCTATCCCCTCTTTCTTACCTCAAGTGAAGATCGTTAAACTTTCCTTATGCTAAACTCCTTTGTATTTCTTCAAATCTTCAAGTTTGCGTAATCTCTTCTTATGCGAAAATTAAAGAATGAAGGTTTTGAGAGCTTGAAGAGAGAGATGAAAGGTTATAGGATCAGTGAGGTTTTTGGTCTGAGGAAATGTGGGAGGTTGGGGCTCTATTTATAGGCTTTCAATGTCGGTTACTGTAGCAAATTACTGTAGCAAATCACTGTAGCAAATCACTGTAGCAAATTACTGTAGCATCTCGAAATTGACATGAGGCGGTGGAAATTGGAGAATTCTCACGAATTCTCTACATTCTACAACATTTTTCATGTGACGTTACTGTAGCATTTTACTGTAGCATTTACTGTAGCATTTTACTATAGCATTTTACTGTAGCAGATTTTTATTTTATTTTATTATTCTATTCTACATTCTATTCTCGTTTATTTCCGTTTTAAGTCAAACTGAAAATATCCTTGTATTCATAATTAAATTTCCTATTTTCTAGGTTTCATTTCTTATTTCTCTGAGAAATTTTAATTTTTTCACTATTTAATTTACTGCTTAAAAAAATTAGGCTGTTACACTCTCCCCCCGTTATAAAAATTTCGTCCTCGAAATTTAAACGTACCTGGTTAGAGTAATTCAGGATATTGACTCCTCATGTCATCTTCTCGTTCCCAAGTCATGCTTATTTCATTTCCTTGTTGCCAAGCTACTTTCACCAATGAGATCTCCTTGCCTCTTAGTCGCTTAACGTCTCTGTCCATTATCTTCACTGGTGTTACTGGAATTGTAAGGTTTTCCTTAACTTCTATATCATCATTCTCGATCACATGGTCTGGGTCAGGTACATACTTTCGTAATTGTGAGATATGGAACACATTATGAAGATTGGAAAGGTGAGGCGGCAATGCAATCTGATATGCCACTTTACCAATTCTTTTCAGGATCTCATATGGCCCTATATACCTTGGAGTAAGCTTCTTGCTTTTTAATACTCTTCCAACTCCTTTGTTGGGTGATACCTTTAAGAATACATAATCTCCAACTTGGAATTCTAATGGCTTCCTTCTTTGATC
This sequence comes from Clitoria ternatea, assembly GCA_037962975.1. Classification (NCBI taxonomy): domain Eukaryota; kingdom Viridiplantae; phylum Streptophyta; class Magnoliopsida; order Fabales; family Fabaceae; genus Clitoria; species Clitoria ternatea. The sequence goes on from CM075675.1 coordinate 11,400,678, forward strand.
ATAATATGACTTCTGCCGATCCTGCACAATTTTCATCCTTTCTCTAATCATCCGAATTTGCTCTGTCGTTTGCCGGACAATTTCTGGTCCAAGAGTCAGGTGCTCACCTGTCTCTAACCAACAAATTGGTGTCCTGCATTTCCTACCATACAATGCTTCATATGGTGCTATCCCAATGCTTGAGTGATGACTGTTATTATATGTGAATTCGATTAGTGGAAGGTAATGTTCCCAGCTTCCTCCATGTTCTAACACACATGCTCTCAGTAAATCCTCCAAACTTTGGATAGTCCTTTCTGACTGTCCATCAGTCTGTGGATGATAGGCAGAGCTTAGCTTTAGTCTGGTACCAAGCTCTTTATGTAAACTTCCTCAGAATCGGGAAGTAAATCTAGGATCTCTATCAGACACTATGCTTGACGGTATACCCCATGTAATCTTACTATCTCCTTTATATACACTTGAGCCAATTTCTCAAGTGAATACTTCATGTTGATTGGAAGAAAATGGGCTGATTTTGTTAATCTATCGACTATCACCCAGATAGCATCATTGCCTCTTTGTGTTCTAGGCAAGCCTGACACAAAGTCCATGGCAATGTCATCCCATTTCCATACAGGTATTTCTAGTGGTTGTAATCCACCAGATGGTTTTTGATGTTCAACTTTACTTTTCTGACATATTAAGCAAGATGAAACATACTCAGCTATCTCCTTTTTCATCCTCTTCCACCAGAAATCCTTTCTTAAGTCTTGATACATCTTCGTAGATCCAGGATGAATACTAAGCATGCTTTTATGGGCTTCGTCTAGAATCATCTTCTTTAGTTCTGCATCCTCTGGGACACATATTCTTCTTTTCATCCTCCATACTCCATCTGAACCTTCTTGTAATCCCAGATCTTTTCCATTATGTTGTGTCTCGATCATTTCTTGAAGACATACATCCAATCTTTGTTTTTCACACACCATTTTCAGAAAATCATTAGTGATTTTCAGAACTCCGACAACCATATTTATTGTAGATTTCTCCTCAACTGCTATGTTTAGGTCTCTAAATTGTTCAATCATTTCTAATTCTTTTATCATTAAAGCTGCCATATGAATAGCTTTTCTACTAAGCGCGTCAGCAACCACGTTGGCTTTCCCCGGGTGGTACTTCAACTCAAAGTCATAGTCCTTGAGAAATTCCATCCATCGGCGTTGTCTCATGTTTAATTCTTTTTGGTCAAACAGGTATTTGAGACTCTTATGATCACTATAAACTTCAAACTTTGCACCGTATAAATAGTGCCTCCAAATTTTTAAAGCAAAGACAATGGCCGCTAATTCTAAGTCATGAGTAGGGTAATTAAGTTCGTGGGGTCGTAATTGCCTTGAAGCATAAGCAATTACTTTTCTTTGCTGCATTAGGACACAACCAAGTCCCAACTTTGAAGCATCACAATAAACTTCAAAGTTTTCTTGGGGGTTTGGTAAAGCTAGAACCGGTGCAGTTGTTAATCTTTTCTTTAATTCTTGGAAACTTGCTTCGCATTCAGGAGTCCAAATGAAAGGTTTGTTTTTACAGGTTAATCGAGTCATGGGTAGGGCAATTCGAGAGAATCCTTCAATAAATCTTCGGTAGTAACCCGCAAGTCCTAAGAAACTCCTGATTTCTGTGACAGTCTTCAGCCTTTCCCAAGCTATTACAGCTTCAATCTTTGCAGGGTCGACTGACACTCCATTCTTAGATATCACATGGCCTAAGAATTTGACTTCATTAAGCCAAAACTCACATTTGGATAGTTTGGCATATAGCTGTTTCTCCTTTAGTATTTGTAGCACTAAGTACAAATGCTCCTCATGCTCTTCCTTGGTTTTGGAATAGATGAGAATATCATCTATAAAGACAATGACAAATTGATCAAGGTATGGATGGAATATCCGGTTCATGTAGTCCATGAACACGGCTGGGGCATTAGTTACACCAAAAGGCATAACTAAATATTCATAATGGCCATAGCGTGTTCTAAAGGCTGTCTTTGGAATATCTTCAGTCTTTACACGAATCTGATGATATCCCGATCTCAGGTCTATCTTGGAGAACACGGTAGCTCCTCGTAATTGATCAATAAGGTCATCGATCCTTGGTAACGGGTATTTGTTTTTAACCGTCACTTTATTCAGTTGGCGATAATCGACACAAAGTCTCATACTACCATCCTTCTTCTTGACCAGTAGTACAGGTGCTCCCCAAGGAGATACGCTGGGTCGTATGAATTGCTTTTCTAATAACTCATCTACTTGCTTCTTTAATTCAGTCAGTTCCATTGGAGACATTCTATAGGGTGCTCTAGCAATGGGTTTTGCTCCAGGAATTAGGTCAATAGAGAATTCTATCTCTCGTTCAGGAGGTAATCCTGGAACATCCTCAGGGAATACTTCTGAGAATTCACAGACTACTGGTATCTTACTTACATCAGGAATAACTTTCCCTTCTGTAAGTGCAAATACCATGAATAATTGGGCTTCATTATTCAAGGAATATCCTATAGGGTTTTGTGAGGCATCATACTCCTGACATTCCATGTTGTCAGGTGGAAAGATCACGGTTTTATTACGACAGTCCATAAGGACATGGTTAGCAGATAGCCAATCCATCCCCAAGATAATTTCCAAGTCCTTTAATGGTAAGCATACTAAGTTCACGTTAAAATTTCTACCCCCTATATGTATAGAACAACCTTCACACACGTTAGCTGTCCTAAGATGGTTACCAGTAGGAGTAGAGACAAGCAAATCATATTGCATAGATTTCATAGGTAAATTCAGACGCCTAACACATTCTTCAGCAATGAAAGAATGTGTCGCACCAGAATCAAATAAAACTGATAAAGTAGTATTGTTAAGAATGCACTCACTTTGTACTAAGTCATCTGCCTGCGATGCCTCTGATCCACTAATTGCAAATACTCTGCCAGCTGCAGGTGATTTGTTCTGATTATTCACTAGCTGTCGATTTTCTCGTCCTCGACCAGCTGTGCCTTTGACATTAAGTCCTCCGCGACCATTGGTATTACGTCCGTCTCGAAAGTTGGTTCCTCCTCTGTTGGCTCCATTGTTGTTGTTCTCAGTTTTAACATTCACAGTGTTAGTGCCTTGGTAAAGTTGTGGGCAGTTAGGACGAATATGTCCCTTCTGGTTGCATTGGAAACAGGTAACATCTGTCTGTGTACAATCACGGGTTCTATGATTTCCTCCACATTTGTAGCAGTTCCATGTGATTGGTTGGTTCACGCGTCCTTCAGAAGATGATCCTCCTCGAAATCGATTCTGATTAAATGCTCCTCGCCTTTTAAAGTTCACTAGTTGAGGTCTCAATTGTTTATTGCTTTTCTCTTGCTCGATCCTGGCCCGATGGTTCTCTTCAAAGATTCTGCATTTGTCGATTAAAGTAGGAAAACTTCTAATTTCCTGATGTCCTATGGCTTCTTTAATTTCTGGCCTTAAGCCATTTTCAAATTTGACGCATTTAGAAGCCTCAGTCCCTGGCTGTTGGAAAGGAGGATAGAACAATGATAGTTCCTCGAATTTGGTAGTGTATTCTCCGACAGACATATTCCCTTGCTTTAATTCTAAAAATTCTAATTCCTTTTTGCTTCTAACACTAGCAGGGAAATATTTCTCGAGAAAGGTTTCTTTAAAATTATCCCAGTTGAGTAGCCTACCGGCTTCAAGTAACCTATCACGAGCGAACATCCACCAATTTTCTGCTTCCCCTACCATCATATAGGTAGCGTATTCTACCTTCTGGGCTTCAGTGTAAGGTAAGGATCGAAAAATATGTTCCATTTCTTTAATCCACAGGTAAGCCACCTCTGGATTATAGTCTCCTTTAAATTGGGTAGGTTTCCTTTTCAGGAAACGGTCAAGTCCATGGGTTCCTTCAGCTAACCTTTGCTGTTCCTGTCTTTCAAGGATCTCAGCAAAGCGATTGAATGCAGCAGCTATGGCATCATCGTTCTGACGTCTAGCCATTTCTTATCCTACAGGTATGAGTACTACTACATTCAGTTACTGAGTATCTAATATACTCAAAGTTTTAACAATTTTTACACTATCTAATCAACTATTATCTTATCATACAAAAAGCACACATAACACACAAGCACATAAATTTCAGGCAAATAGCAATCAAGGTTCATACACTTCAAGCTATCTTATGTTAGTCTCTAGTTACTTCCTATGGTTTTCTTTATATTTTATGAACCATTGCTCTGATACCATTTCAGTTGTAACACCCTGGAGCCAACTTGCAAATCTCAAGATAATTACCCTCACCATATAAAATTTCTTAGATAACTTATTTTTCGCCTAGTAATTATCAAGAGATTCACAACCTGATTCCAGAGGTTACTGATACAATATCAGAGTACGCAACCTTTACGTAATTAACTTCTTATTATTATGCATAACATCAGAGTTCCATACATATTATATTTTACAACAGGCACCTAGATCTTATAAAATATAAAGATGTAAAGTACCAAAACATAGCATATACATAATACAGCAATAGTAGTCATGCAAGCAAGCATCATCATTAAAAGCCTTCATAATTCATCCATATTCAGCAACATCCACTTTGTCACATGTCCTCCTGGTTAACCACTAAAGGGTTGCCACAAGTAATAGAAAAAGTGAGATAAAATACTAAATAAATAGAAATCAAATTAGAACAACCACAACCACAAGTAGGATGCTATGCGATGCAGATGCCAAACAAGTGTTTTGTATTATATTACGTTCTTTTATATGAATGAAAATGCATGATGGATCCATTCTGGTGGGAACATCTGCAGTGATTTTCAACAATAACATTTTTACGGATATCCAACCGATACCGCGCCCCATAATGCAACACCAACATCGGATAACAATATCATAATATCAATAACAAGTGTTGCGGGACCCCCCTTAAGGACACACTGCTTAGCCCTTAAGACGGCCGTGGTATAAAACCACCGCAGAGGTCTGTGCTCAACAGAGCGCGTTCCCCCACCGGGAACCCCCTCAAAGAACCCCTCTGCGGATTCTTTGAACGGCCAATGCATATGATGCATGAATGCATTACATTATCAAATTCCTTTATAACTAATTTTAACAATAAAATTATTATAACAATTAATTAAGCATACTTTATTTATAACTCAAGAATATGGAAACACATTTTCCATATTATTTATATCATAATTCAATCATACGGAAGCACATTTCCCATAATATTCATATCATATTTCAAACATATGAAATCATATTTTCCATAATATTTCATATTTCAAAGAATATGGAAACACATTTTCCATGTTATAGTAATTGTTTAATATCATATTCCAAACCATCAATTTCACAATTTAATTCAAATTAAATTAAAATCTAACTAAATGAGTTTCTAAACAATTAAACAAGCAATTCTAACTTAATTTCTATGTATTTAATATCCTATCCCCTCTTTCTTACCTCAAGTGAAGATCGTTAAACTTTCCTTATGCTAAACTCCTTTGTATTTCTTCAAATCTTCAAGTTTGCGTAATCTCTTCTTATGCGAAAATTAAAGAATGAAGGTTTTGAGAGCTTGAAGAGAGAGATGAAAGGTTATAGGATCAGTGAGGTTTTTGGTCTGAGGAAATGTGGGAGGTTGGGGCTCTATTTATAGGCTTTCAATGTCGGTTACTGTAGCAAATTACTGTAGCAAATCACTGTAGCAAATCACTGTAGCAAATTACTGTAGCATCTCGAAATTGACATGAGGCGGTGGAAATTGGAGAATTCTCACGAATTCTCTACATTCTACAACATTTTTCATGTGACGTTACTGTAGCATTTTACTGTAGCATTTACTGTAGCATTTTACTATAGCATTTTACTGTAGCAGATTTTTATTTTATTTTATTATTCTATTCTACATTCTATTCTCGTTTATTTCCGTTTTAAGTCAAACTGAAAATATCCTTGTATTCATAATTAAATTTCCTATTTTCTAGGTTTCATTTCTTATTTCTCTGAGAAATTTTAATTTTTTCACTATTTAATTTACTGCTTAAAAAAATTAGGCTGTTACATATTGCACCTCGTCCAGTAATTGATTTTACTTAGCTTTTTATTTTTTATTCTGCATAACCAGTGTCGCTAGCTTTGGGGATCGATATGCATATCGAATCACATAATTTTACTGTAACTTGGTATCAAAACCTAGATAACGGTATCATGAATGATAAATATTTTTGTTGGTTTTATCGTTTTTCTTTTCTTGGTTATTCTCATGTTCATGATTTTGTGGCATACATGAAATCAAATAAGGGTTCTGATTGGAATTCAATAAGTAATTAATTAATTAAAAAATAGGGTTCACTTTTTTTAATTTTTGAGTGGAACTTCTTTTTTTTGGTGAGCAATGTATCTTTTTGCAATAACCTTTATGCCCACGAATTGTGAATATTACATAATGGATTTGTTAACTTCCCACGTTCCTAATTTTTTCCACAAAACTGTTGGCGTCAATTTTGACATCTACGAAAAGATTTCAACTGTTATATTTTTTCCCGTAAAGTCGTTATATGAAAAGCTAGAACTTGTTATATTGCTATATGTATTTTGACTTAATTGGGAAGGAAATTAACAAATCCTAAAATTATATATATATTGTTCTGTTCAAGAACCGAGGTCAAGAGTTGAATGTCTTGACCGGGGTCGAAGATTAATGACCCTAACCGTAGTTACCTTTCAAGCTTTCAGTTTTACACCGCCTCAGTGGAGCACGATATTTTATACCCAGGTTCAGTGGGAATCCTAAGTTCTTGAAGTTAAGGATGGAGCACACCGTGAACCTACAAAAGCTTCTCCGATGCTTAAGTCAATGCGGTATTACAGAAAATATAGTATTACAGAGGTAACACTCAGATTAGATCAGATCTTTCTTCAGTAATAAATGAGTTATATTTATAGTGATTACCTTAGCTTGGGAATTGATTTGACTTTCTTCCTAACTTACTGTAGCTACAGTGTTTGCAATGACATGCAGCCTATACCGATTCTGACTAATTGTTTGGCTGTCAAGATAGGACCGGGGTCATAATCTTGGAGTTGTGTTTGCAATGAGTCTTAGACCCCGGATATGCCATCTGAGCCATTTGTAGATAAGTAATCTAATGATGTGGCTTTATTGCAATGCCACCCAGGATATCTCAGGAATTGGTTAGCACCCCGGGTCATATATATATATATATATGCCATGTTTTAGTATGTTAAAATTATATGTACGTATGTGCCATACTACGTGCCATTGTTATATATATGCCATTTATTTAGCGTAGGAATTTTAGATAACCATAATCTGTTGGCGTCAATTTTGAATTTTTTGGCACAGTTAAAATTATATGTATGTGTGTGCACGCCATGTTGTGTGCCACTATTATACACATGTCATTGTCCTTCCATGTTGCATACCACTATTATATATATAAGGATGTATCATATGAGAAAGACTCTCTTATGTAAGAGTAAGAGGAGCGAATCTAGGCCTTATAACCATATAATGAATGATTGAGATTAATCATGTGAGTTTTTAAAAAAATTCATGTGACCTTTTAAGTGATCATATGACTTTGAAAGCTTTTAATCTCAACATCCATTGTATGGTTATACGGCCCAGATTCACTTCATTCACTCTCACATAAGATAACATTTTTCATTAGATACATCTCTTATATATATATATATATATATGTCATGCTACGTGCCACTATATATGAATTGATATTATATACATATAATATATTAATATTATGCAATAGTATACAATTTTTAAATTGTATGATATTAATTTTATGCTCAAAATATCACGTATGTTACCCAAGTGACCTTTAAGGAACTCAAGAGAGGGGTGAATTGAGTAGTTGGAAACTTGTTACTAATAATTTTCTCTTCTAAAAATCTTATTATGCAATGCCAAGTAATTTTAAAAACAATTCTTAAAATGTAAAGAGTTAAGGGATAGAGAAGTGCAAACAGAGATTTTATATTGGTTTGGCTAACACCTGCCTACATCCAGTCCTCAAGATCCCCTTGAGATTTTCACTATAACTTATCCAAGTTACAATACAGAGCACTCTCACACCTCCGGGATACCTCACCCTTATGTGGAGCCTTTAACCTTGCAAGGGATGCCTCACCCAAGATACAATCTCAATATGGGATGCCTCACCTGCAAGACAAACTCAATAATAAAAGTATACAAATGTAAGAATCTCTCTTTAGAGTGAATAATACAACTTGAAGTGCATTATGATTTATACTCAAGTGATATAATGGCCTTAGATCATGACAGAGTATTTTGGATTGTAAAGAATGTTAAAATGCTTATCAAAATCCATGAAATGAAATGATTAATGTTCTCCCTATTTATAGCAATTGAAGAGATGCATTTGATTGATGAAAAAGATGCCTTTTCAAATAGATGTGTTAATTCAAAAGTTTGGATGAAAGAACATGACTTTCCATGCAAGTTTTCATGAAGAGATGCAACTTTTCAAGCATTCTGAAGCTATGGTAATCAATTACAATTTTCCTATAATCAATTACAACATTTCAAAATTTAACCACGCTCATTTAAAATGCAATTTTAACCTAACGGTTAAATGTGTAATCAATTACACCAAAGTGGTAGTCGATTACATGCTTTCTAATTTTAAGAAAATGCTTTTCAAATGTATGTTATCAAGGTTTTAATTTAATCCTAAGGTCATACCGATACTTGATTCGAGCACAACTATTCATATAGTGAATTCTTTGTAGGGGTTCATAAGTCTGAGGAAACTAAGTGATTTTGAATCAAAGATTGTAGTAGGAGATAGAGTTAGAGTTTGTAAGAGTTGTTTCTTTGAGTTTGCCCTTTGGTCATGTTTTGCTTTTGAAAGACCTTGTTTATGTTCCCTCTATACGTAGAAACCTAATCTCTATTTCTGTTTTGGATAATTGTGGTAATTATTTTATGCTTGGCAATGGAAAATTGGACATTTTTTTGAATCTTCTGTTGTTGGACATGGGGTTCTTTGTGATAATCTTTATATGTTGACTCTTTCTAATATGACCGTGAATTCTGTTCTTGGGCATAAGCGTGACAGGGTTAATAAGAACTCTTCCATGATACGGCATAGGCGTTTAAGGTATATTTCAAGGCCTCGTATTGAGAAACTCATTAAGCATAAGATTTTGCATGATCTGGACTTCTTTGATTGACACTTGTGTGGCTTGCATTAAAGGTAAGCTTACTGTTAAACCAAGGAACAAATCTAGGAGTCGACGTGATGACGTGTTAGAGTTGATTCACACTGACATGTAAGGGCCGATTACACACATTGTTATGGGTCGATATAGGTATTTTATTACATTCATAGACGATTACTCTCGTTTTGGCTGGATAGATCTTCTTTAACAGAAATCATGTTCCTTGGATGCTTTCAAATCATTCAAGGTTACCATTGAATTGAAAACTGGCAAAAAGATAAAGTGTGTGCGGTTTGACAAAGGAGGAGAATATTATATAGATATGATGAGACTGGGAGGAATCCAAGACCTTTTCCTAGATACCTACAAGAATGCGACATAAAAGCTCAGTACACAGTGCAAGTAGTTGAGAGAAGGAATCACACACTTATGGATATGGTGAGATCTATGATGTTTATATGGACTAGAGTCTCCTCCAACTCTTATGGTCAAAGACTTGCTACCAAAGGCAAAGTTTCTTCATGCATTGATGAGGCAGATATTTTTTCTAAGAAAAAGTGCCAGGGATGTTGTGACAAAGCTGGATAAGTTTTGTATGGTACTGATAATGAAGAAGGAAAAGGCAAGTCTCCCTGATGTGATTATGAACTATCTAATCACCTATATTTCAAAGAAGCAAAAGAAAATTATGTATCCTGGTGTTCTATCCAAGATACTCAAACTGCATGTCATTGATGTTCAAAATGCAAGAGATTTGAAGATGTGCGGAAGTCTTGTTACAAAACCCATACATTTTCAGATGTGATCACTCCACCTGGAGCCTCTCAACAAAGAGTAGCAGAAGAACCCTTGAATAATGATATGAAATCATCAAGTGATAAACCCTCATCAGATTCTGACAAACAAGAGTTTGATCCTTCCAAGAAGAAAGTCAAGATGTTCGTTGGAATTTCTCCAAGAATTTCGAAGTCTGGTCCTCCCACCAAGTCAAGGTCTGGTCAAATAACACCCTCCTTAAAAGCAGCAAATCCAACAAGAACCTCCGGTAGGAACACAAAAGGAATGCTAAGAGAAATCTCTATAAGAAAAATCAACAAAGAAGGATCATCTGTAGCAAACCCTGTAGTCTTTGACTAATCAGACTCAGATGAAAACCAGTCAGCCTCCCCTGAACCAGAAAACATACCACCTTCTGTCTTAGAAAATTCACTCCAGCAACCCCTAAACAAATTGGTTTGGAAACCGTAGCTAATACACCTGTTGTTTCACTTACCACTCCTCCTGATCAAAAGCAGCAGACCTACACATCCTTGTTCACCAATGTGCCTATTTAGAATCCTGAAATTTGATATCAGACCAATGGAATCAGAATTCCCTCTACCTCTCCCTCACTCAGATTTACTCCTCTAATGCCTGCAAAGGAAATTCTCCATGAAGACAACCTCTGCTCAGCCTCTGATGCTGTCATGTACTACAAACTCAGAAAGGAAGAGAGAGTTATCCTGTTGGACATTCAGCAAGGAAGATCCTTAACAGAAAACACTAGCGATAAAAAAGTATGCCTTCATCTCTCCCTTAATGCAGATTCTTATTGCTCCAGATAGGCTCCTCCCTACTGTTAAGACCCACTCTTCTAGGAAAGGGAAAAAACCAATATCTGGATTGATTCAACCTTCTGTACCTACATGGGATGAACCTCGACCAAGAAGACTTCTTGATGATGAAGTTTCAAGACTTTTAGAGTATGATAATAACACTGAAGATGATGCAAGAAGACTGTGGAATCATATTCTATAGATGATAGGAGAAACTAGTTCACAGTTCAGATTAGACATGACTCTTTCTACCATTTTCCTTACCCTTTCTCCTAGCCAAAAACTTCTTATCTACTTCACTCTTCCTACCTTATTTTGTTGATATCAAGAGGGGGAGAAGAAGCTAAGAAGATAATGATTAAGTCTTTTAGATTTCCTTAAAATTAAGATAGTTGTTCTTTGTTGAAAATTTCCACTTTTCAAATATAATTATCATTTGCTTTACTGATCATCATATGACTGCTATACTATTTCTCTACAGCTCCAACTCTCTATTCTTGAAAAAGAAGTATGTATTTCTGTTTATTTTTTAAGTTAGGAACAATCTAAACAGAACTTTATCAAAATCACTGTAAGTATCTCTCAAACTAAAAACATGTATATGGCTAAGAAATAACTATGTCAAAATTCACAAGACTCCACGTAAATTAAAAGACTAAATGTTTGCTATCAACAAATAGGGGGAGATTGTTAGAGTCAAGAAGACTTTTAAAGAAATCTTAGATTTGTTGATAACCAACATTAAATATTCTAATTTAATAAAGTCATGCTTTATTAACATCTGAAGGTCTATCTAAGTGTTTCAGGTTACAAAACATGAGTTATAAAACAAAGGGGAAGTCCTTGCACAACACAAGTCTGGTAAGATGAAACAAAGAGAAGAATGCATCAATAAAGGAAACAAGATCTGGGAACGTTCCTCAAAGTAAAAAGCTCATCTGGAGTCGTACCAGACCCAGACCTGTTAAGACACACTACATGCATCAAGTGTATGGAAAAGCCCTCTTCTCAAAGCAAAAACTCTTCATCAACCAAACTCTATCATCATGCTTCATCAAGCCTAAAGCTGCTGTAAACGTCTTGAAATTTCTCCAGCAAGAATCTGATTGTTCTTTCTTTTGAGTCTCATCATCAACACCTTATGGATCACTAGACCCTAAATTATTTTTAGAAGTCCTCCCTGAACGAGACGAGTCTAGTTCTCAACTGATGACTCACAAGTTAGCTAACTCCATTAAAGCATGAAGGTGTTTTTTTCTCAAAAATAAGGAAAATAATAAAGAAGGAAGATCTAGATCCCTCTCTCAAATGAGAACTTTCCATCTTGGTAAAACTTACACTATTCTTCTTTGCCTCTATCTACACAAATCTTGAAAGCTCTTTGTTTGATGTTTAGTGTGCAGAACAACTCTCTTTAACCCAAAAAGCACATGTCTGTTAAGGGAAAATCACTCTGCATTGGATGTATTATTCTTCAACGGTCATCCAATGGATCTCTCTCTCAGTTGCACATTTAGAAGAAATATCATATAAATTGCAACCCTTCTCTCCATAGAAAAAAGACAAGAGAGAATATGAGAAGAAACAAGTAAGAACGTGAGAGAAAACAGAGAGAAGAAATAAGAAATGAAAGTCGCATGATAAGAAGAGAGTTTATGAGTAAAAAAATAGAGAGAAAAGAAAAAGAAAATAAAATGGAATACTTCAACAAAAGAAGAAATGAAATCAGAAAATGTCATTAGAGAAAAGGAAAGCTCACTATGTGCATATCAATCTTATATCTTAGAAGCCATGGTACCCAAGTCAGAGACATGCAATCAAATTTATCTTCTCTGAGAGATCATTGTCTTATGTAAAAATAAGCTTCTCTTCTAGGCATGGCAAAAAAATCCATCCCCGCCGCACCGCACCGCCCTCCGTTTGAGTGGGTTTTCCCCTTTTTTTGGTTTTGGGGACAGGGACGGTTTTTACCTGGTAGGTAAAAGTCGGGGCGGGGACGGGGATGGTAAAATTAGTATCCGCCTCGACATACTTAAATTACTTAATACTCTTACTATATATATATATTACTAAAGATGATTTATTAGACAATGTTTAATAATTGTGTCTAAGATGATTTATTACTATTTTTATTATCGTATTTAAAATATTTAATAATTTTGTAGATACAACAACAACTTTTAAAATACTTGATAAGGAAATTTTTTTATAAAAACGGGGACGGGTTTCCCTGATCCTGATCGAGGACGGGGACGACAGTCATTTTATCTCACCCGACGGGGATAGGGATGGGCACGGTTACAATCTAGGATAACGGGGATGGGGATGGTAAAAGTGAAACCCGTCCCCGAACCGCCCCGTTGCCATGCCTATTCTCTTCATCTGTATAAGTCTGTTGACCAGACTTATCACTTGGCATAACTAAGTCAGAAGGCTTATTAATCTTGTTATTCTAATTCTTTCAATTCTTTGTAAGTACATGTCTGGTAGACCTGTTGGGAAATACTGTTGGCCTGAAGAGACTTTGAAAAGAATACTTGGGTTTAAGCCAGGAATGGCTTGTGAAATAATACTTGGGTCTGCCCCAGGAGTAGGTACTGTAAAAGAATACTCAGTTTGAGTTAGGAGTGACTGGTGTCAAGAATACTCAAAGGCACAAGGTGCTTAAGCCAGAAGTGATTGGATTCAAGAATACTCAAGACCACGGTCTGTGCTGGTTATGTAAAAGAAACAATTTTACATAGTGGAAAGCCCTTTTAAGTCTGAAGGTACTAGATGTAGCTTCTGTATTGGAAGTGAACCAGTATAAATCTCTTGTGTATTTCTTATTTCCTTATCTCTTACAAGGGTCTAATTCTCTCTCTCGTCCATCTCGAATTGCAAAAGTTTGCTCTGTTGTGCAAAAAGGCTTATTCATTTATACATATCTTTTTCGGTTTAAAAAGTGAACAGACTTATTTAACCCTCATTTTAAGTTTGTTCTCCAAACCATCGTAGGCTTTTAAAATAATCATTTCATCATTTGAAAACTCATTCCCATATTCATTAGTCATATTATTTCCTTTTTCGAACTCCAATTGGATTCAATATCCAAATTCTAATTAATTAAGACTTCGAACACCCCTCTTTACCTTGATTCCAAAGCTTTTGCTAGTTGCTCTTGGTATCGGCTACGTCCAATAACTATAATTCAACAAGACCACAAATCCAACTAGTATTCCTATTAGAAAACCATATATGTAAGCCTGGGTCTGCCCCAAAACTAACACCCATCAAACGAGACAACTTCAAACTTATTTCTAAAACTTTCAAAGCTACCTTGACCACTTTCAACTCTGGTTCTAAGTTCCCTTTCATTCAATGACCTTTTGAAGCTCGGCCCACTACCTACGGGTAGTGAAACAAAAAATCTTTAGCCATTTACCAACATCCACTGTGTAAAACTTCATTTCTAAGCTCTGCATGTCAAAAGTTCATGGAAAACCATAACCCCCATGCTCAACACCATATTCGATATGAAGAAAGAAGCATGGAAAACGAAAATTGAAACTACCATATGACTCACCTCACTTTCATGATCACAATGCTACCTTTAATTTTGAATTTCAACATGAATTTCAGTCTCTACCTAGCCATGCAATGTACGACCATGCAAGAGAGAAAAGAACTCTAATTTCTCTCGTGGTGCCTTACACATGAAAGGAAGAAAGAGGTGAAATCTCTTTTATTTAACCTTAAGGACATATGTGTCATTTGACATTTTCTCTTTTCTTTTCTCTTTATTTAATCAAGGTAATTAAATTTACCTTTTCCCTAACTCTCCCTTTTACCATCTCATTTAATTTAATTAACCTAATTTAAAATTTTAATCCACCAATTTGATTAAATTAGATTTCTTAATTTATTAAGAATACACAATTTAATTTAAACTGTCACTATTAATATAATTCATTTATTTAACACAATAATATTTAATTAAAAAAACTAGAATGTTACAAATAAAAATAAGTATTTTTAATTTTTCACGAAAGAAATAACATCAAATCGAACAGACCGTTGGTGTGGTCTTCCTCGTCAATGAGGGAGAGGGAACATTCTAGACCGAACCGTCCCACGGAAAGTTCGCGATACTTTGCCGCGAATTTGACAATTTTTATGACTATCAAACCAAAAACGACAGCGTTGCATCCCCACGCGTTCATTCAGGAGTCGAGAGATAGGTAGAAGAATCCAGAAACCATGGTTCCACACCCCACTGCTCCTATATATAGCCTCCCTCTCAAATTCTCCCTCACTAAACGCATTGAGTCTCTGAAAATCTCTATTCTCTGCAATTCGTTCTCTTCCGGCAATTCGTTTATTTCCTACGGTTAACTTTTCCAATGGCAGACGCTGAAACCTTCGCTTTTCAGGCTGAGATCAACCAGCTTCTTAGCCTTATCATTAACACTTTCTATAGCAACAAAGAGATTTTCTTGCGTGAAATCATTAGCAACTCTTCTGATGTAAGCCTCCTCACTCATCCTCGTTACTCTAAGATGTTACTATTATGTTTCTGCTGTTTGGTTTCGGAATTTAAATGTATCTGATCGTAATGCAATTCTTCAAAACTGTCAACCGGTCCTTATTCTGCATTGTTTCACACTGATTAGTTGCTGCGGTAGTTCATGAATATGAATAAGCATAACTTTGGTGTAGATTACTTGAAAAGAGAAACTTACGTATTAGTCTTTCTCAAGATTATGTTATTGACATATGGCTTTTTAGTCCCAGGTCTTAGTCATTTTAACTTAGTTTTTGATTGAATTTATTTTGATTTGATTTGTTTATGAGATTATTAGTTATAGAAGTCGTTTGTTTAAATTCAAACTTAATTATTTCACTTTTTAGAATGTAAGAGATTAATATTGATATATTCCTAACCAGTCTACTAATTTCCCTTTCTTTAAGTGTTCTTTTCTACCTTTTAGTTAATTTTTGGAGATTAAGGTTATTAGCAAATGATGTCTTTGAAATCAAATACTAATTGAACGGATTATTGAGATCAAATACTAATTGTTATGGAAAAGCAATATGGGAGGTCTGAAACATTGTTTGTTGAAGTCTCTTGCTATATTGATTCTTAAAATCTGAATTGGTTGATTGTCGGTCTGCGATGAATAATTTTACTGATATTGTGTTATTTGTGAGGGGCGTGTATGTTTTTAATCTTTATGCTAGACTCACATGAATTCAAGTGATGCAATGGGTTATAACGGTATTTAAATGTGATTTATGGAACAATGTAGGCTTTGGATAAGATTCGATTTGAGAGTTTAACCGACAAGAGCAAACTTGATGCTCAACCAGAGCTCTTCATTCGCCTTGTGCCTGACAAGGCTAACAAGACACTTTCTATTATCGACAGTGGCATTGGAATGACCAAAGCAGGTGATGAATTGTTACGTGTTTGTACTACGCAGCACGTGTTTGGAGTGTAGAATGTTGTTTTGGAATTTTGGACGTGTTTCTGACTGTGTTTTTCTGTGTGCGGCGTTCTTTTAGATTTGGTGAACAACTTGGGTACCATTGCGAGGTCTGGGACCAAGGAGTTCATGGAGGCGTTGCAAGCTGGTGCCGATGTCAGTATGATTGGGCAGTTCGGTGTTGGGTTTTACTCTGCATACTTGGTTGCTGAGAAGGTCATTGTCACAACTAAGCACAATGATGATGAACAATACATTTGGGAATCCCAAGCTGGCGGTTCTTTCACTGTTACTAGGGACACTGATGGTGAACAACTCGGAAGGGGAACCAAGATCACTCTCTTCCTCAAGGAAGATCAGGTAGTCTAAATAGTTCATCTCTTTGATATATGTTGATAAATGAGTTTTCTAAGACCATCGTTATGGCAAGGAAATTTTGTTTGCTGAAAAATTTGATTTTTCATCCACCTATTTTCCTGTTCTGTTGAGAAGTACCCGAATTATGTTATTTGTGTAAACTTATCCCCTCTTATTTTCATTGAGGAGTCATTATAGGAAATTGAAATTTTAACTTCAATATATCTTAATTTGCTGAATATTTAGATTTTTACTTGACCATGTAATTTTGATCCCAAATTTAAGATATATACTGAATATTTAGATTTTTACTTGACCATGTTGCTTTGATCCCAAATTTATAGTTATTTGGTTGAAGGATTGTACTGAAATAATGACTGGTTGGTGTTTTATTGAATTGTGAACAGTTGGAGTATTTGGAAGAGAGGAGGATCAAGGATCTCGTGAAGAAGCACTCTGAGTTCATTAGCTATCCAATTTACTTATGGACTGAGAAGACAACAGAGAAAGAGATCAGTGATGATGAAGATGATGCGCCCAAGAAGGAGGAAGAGGGTGATGTTGAGGATGTAGACGAGGAGAAAGAGAAAGATAGTAAGAAGAAGAAGAAGATTAAGGAGGTTTCTCATGAGTGGCAACTCATCAACAAGCAGAAACCAATCTGGCTGCGAAAGCCAGAAGAGATCACCAAGGATGAATATGCTTCTTTCTACAAGAGTTTGACCAATGACTGGGAAGAGCACTTGGCTGTGAAGCATTTCTCTGTGGAGGGCCAACTTGAGTTTAAGGCTCTTCTCTTTGTACCCAAACGGGCACCCTTTGATTTGTTTGACACAAGGAAGAAGATGAACAATATCAAGCTTTATGTCAGGAGGGTGTTCATCATGGACAACTGTGAGGAACTCATTCCTGAGTACCTAGGATTTGTGAAAGGTGTTGTTGACTCTGATGACTTACCACTCAACATCTCCCGTGAGATGTTGCAACAGAACAAAATCTTAAAGGTGATCAGGAAGAATCTAGTGAAGAAGTGCATTGAAATGTTCAATGAGATTGCAGAGAACAAGGAAGATTACAACAAATTCTATGATGCTTTCTCCAAGAATTTGAAGCTGGGTATCCACGAGGACAGCCAGAACAGGGCCAAGCTGGCTGATTTACTCAGATACCACTCAACCAAGAGTGGAGATGAGATGACAAGCTTGAAGGACTATGTCACGAGAATGAAAGAGGGTCAGAAAGACATTTACTACATCACTGGGGAGAGCAAAAAGGCTGTGGAGAACTCTCCATTCTTGGAGAGACTCAAGAAGAAGGGCTATGAAGTGCTGTTCATGGTGGATGCCATTGATGAGTATGCTATTGGGCAACTCAAGGAGTATGATGGTAAGAAACTGGTTTCAGCTACAAAGGAAGGATTGAAACTGGATGATGAGACTGAGGAAGAGAAAAAGAAAAAAGAGGAGAAAAGAAAGTCATTTGATGACCTCTGCAAGACCATTAAGGAGATTTTGGGAGACAAGGTGGAGAAAGTAGTTGTCTCTGACAGGATTGTTGATTCCCCTTGCTGCTTGGTGACTGGTGAGTATGGATGGACAGCAAACATGGAAAGGATCATGAAGGCTCAAGCTTTGAGAGACAACAGCATGAGTGGGTACATGTCTAGCAAGAAGACCATGGAGATAAATCCTGATAACGGTATTATGGAAGAGTTAAGAAAGAGGGCTGAAGCTGACAGGAATGATAAGTCAGTGAAGGATCTTGTGTTGCTTCTCTTCGAGACAGCCCTTTTGACCTCTGGTTTCAGCCTTGATGATCCTAACACCTTTGCTTCAAGGATCCACAGGATGTTGAAACTGGGTCTTAGCATTGATGAGGATGAGACTGCTGGTGATGATGTTGACATGCCTGCATTGGAAGAGGATGGTGCTGAGGAGAGCAAGATGGAGGAGGTGGACTAAAGTTTAGGCTTAACTAAGGTCCAGTGTTTGTTAACTCCTATTTGTCCTTATCACATGGTGGCTGCTGAACTCTTTTTTCTGTTTTCTCGTGTCCTGGGATGCTTAAAAATAGAAATATTTAGGGTTTTGTCGTTTTTGTGATGTGAGAATGTCGGTTGCATCTGCCTATTTTGTTGTCAACTATACATTAATGAAAAGTGTTTATTATCTCCAACCATGGTGGGGGATATTACAAGTGATTCTCCTTTATCTCTTTTCATCAGCATGTTTCCTTGTGTCTAGCAGGAGTCTAAAATGATCAATGGTCGTAGTTAAAAAGAATGATGCGTTCTTGGTAAATTAAGAATGCAAAGTTAAAAGAAGACTCTAGTTTTCTGGCCCAATCTATCGATTATCGAGCACAATATCTTGGGTAGTTCGATTTGGAAGAGATAATGTTGACCAACATAAAAGACATGGGCCCAAAGATCAACTAACATTGCAAGATCATAAGATTGACGAAACAGTCATATACACAAGAGTTACGGAATGAACACGCTCTACTGCAGAACCAAAAATAGTTCTGGACGGGCATATCCTTGTATATGCTATATGAATTTTCCCTTTAAATTCTATTTTTCTTTATCCCATATGTATGAATTGAATAAATATGGAGAGCACAAAAATTTGAATAAAACTTCAAATTACATACAATCACTCGGTTTTGAAAATTTGAAATATCAATTAAATTATTGATTTTACAAAATAATATTCAATTTATTTCTTCTTAAGCATCAATGATAGTAAAATATACGATGCAAGATTCTCGAAATAAATAATATTTTACAAGGGGACTTAAGTTGAGAATTTAAAAATTTAAAGATTACGATATGGAGTCCATACAATCTCAAGAACCTTCTTGGAGGTTTACTCAAAAAATTTGATTGGCAAATGATTTTGGGGAGGCTGGAAGGAGAGAAAAAACAGAAGTAAAAATAGGTAATGCGATGCAGTATGAGGACTTGGATAGAAAGAAGAAATATGTTTAATGAATGTGTGGGAACATGATTTTTTAATCAGTGAGGTGAGTGCCGATTTTAACTCTCTTTTGATTATATATATTAACAAAATAATTGTTCGATCTTCACCAGCTTAACAGATCCACAGTTGAAGACCACATACAACCCTGAATAATCACGGGTTGAACTCTTCTTGACAACAAAGGGACTGGTTCCTATCACAATTGTGCATCAAGGTTACATACCTTAAAAATTAGTCTTAACTTACTACTCATTTCCATATGAAGCGCCTAAAGCATTTTACACTGGATAAACTTAATTACAGTTCAACATACTAAGATAATAATAGTATTCTGGCTTCAAATATTTCATATTCGATTGAATTTAATGCACAAATAACAGGTGCTGTACAGAGCTACACAAAACTTGGAAACAACTATACATTCTCACATTATTATGATTTGCTTTTATAACAAGGTTGATTCATAATATATACGCGACATCATATTGAATGATGAGAATCAATGCTCTCAGCTTAGATGGGATGACGAGCAACAGCAATAAGAAAAACTAGAGCAGGATCAAAAATAGCCGTGGCTTGAACCTCTCTGCTTGTTGCCTTCACAATGTATACTTGTGCAAAATAGTGAAACCATGACTGCATGCAATAGGTGAAAGCTGCTTTCATTTTCTGCCTCCTCCTCATCTAAGTAACACTCTTTAACTGCTCATCGAGCATGGTTCTATCTGCATTGATATAATTATTTGTCTCTTGTTCAACTTCATAAGATGAAAGCAGCTTTCTCTGCATGAAATAAGATGCATACACATTAGTAAAAAGAATGGTCAACAAACCTTTTATCATTGCTTTCTTCTTTAAGATTTAAATTGGATGCCTTTTTCATAACAAACAATGTACATGCCTTGTATTTCACAAGTTTACATAAAAATCAGTATCATCCAAAAAGCCATACATTAAGAAGTTAATGTTTCTTTCTTTTTTTGTCTAAAACATTTCAGTTGTGGGACTCAAGTCCTATACCTTGCTACCGGATCCTAATATCTTAATTTCCAAATACAGGGTACATAAGCTAGAGAATCCCTTCAATGACCTCTTAAAAAGTCGATGAAAGTGCTGAAGTGCAGGTCGCCGGGCGACGATGCAGCACAGGTCGACAGTGATAGAGGAGAGGATTGAGAGACCAACAGGTAGAGTGGGGGAAGAGGATCATTGCTCAAAACAACATAGTTCCATTTGGGTTCAGAGTTGTCTGATTCAATGAGGAATCACAATTCACACGATTCCTGGTGCAATTCATCAATTTATGCCGCGATTCTCACACAAAAACGAGACGTCATCCGATTCATATCACTACGATACTGATAAGTGATAACCATGTCTAAAGGCCCAACAACAAATCCATGATGTGAACCCAAGAGGTATAACTTCAAAAACCCACAGGAAAATTTGATATAATAACCCAATTCAGATTTGTAGATAAGAAAATAAAAGGGAATAAGATAAACACCAACAATATAAGGTAAGTAATACATCATGATTTCTGGCGCCACAACTAAGATCATTACCTAGTTGATAAGTTATATTAAAAGAATTAAAAGAACTTGATTCTTACTGCAATCCACTGAGAAAACCAAAGTTATCTAGATATAAGAGTGACCCTAATTATCAATAGAACCAAAGTATAAGTTTTTAACCCAAGAACATGAGAACCACTCATAGAGAACACTCATTTTTTTTTAATTCCAATTCAACTCTGTTTCCTTTGGTCTTCTGAGTTTGTGCTACTATAAGTGGTCTAATTTGAATTATCTTGGATTGTACCATGAGAGTCCAGGGAAGGAATATATTGATGCCTTTAAATCACTTTTTCCCATGTGAGTCATTACCAGAGCAGTAATGGGTTATTTAAGGGATGCATTGCAACCTGAAATTTAGAGAAGAGTGTCTAGCTAACTGGTGTCAAATGAAGAATGTTGTAGTTGATACTGAGGCTTAGGGATGCCATCAAAAGAGGTTCCAACACATCATATCCTTGGGGTTGGCAATTGGGGCATTAATTGAAGAGATGGTGGGTTGAACCAACCTAGAGGGAGCCAGAGCCTTACACCCAAGGGGTCAAACTATTTATTCAAGTGGTTCAAGCCCGACTAAGACCTCGAGAATATCAGCAGCTTCTGCTGATCCAACTTCATCACACAACAGAGGGCCATCATCGTCCCTGGCTTTGACAGCAGAAGGGTCCAATTTCTGAATGTGGTTGAAAGCACTTAATAGAGAAACTAGAAAGACCGAAGAATTTGTCATTTATCTTAACAAGAATTGATGGACAGAAAATCCAACAGATTGTGAATGTGGTTGAAAGCACTTAATAGAGAAACTAGAAAGACTGAAGAATTTGTCATTTATCTTAACAAGAATTGATGGACAGAAAATCCAACAGATTGTGTTTTAGATGTGAGAAAGATTTCACTGGCTGCATCAATGCCAAGAGGAATAATTTAGATTGTTGATTTCACATAAGAACAAGACTTTGAATGAGGAGGGGGAATTGTAACCATCAGAGTTGATGAGAAAGAAGAGGAAGTTCATCAGAGTGGCTGCTGACATGTCAATGAGATTAAAACTGTTGGAAATCCACATTGCCTGCCTCATCATATTTCGCATGGTTTAAATACCTGTTGGACAACTCCAACCATTACCAATTGGTTTTGGGATGGAACCTTTAACATAGTATCAGAACTAGAGCATTCTTTCCGGTGGTTATGGACCAAGAGTTGCCCTTTCGTTGTGGGTCAAAAGTTACCCTATGCCTGGTCTAGCAGGCTTCGTTGGAGGGGACGTGTTGAAAGTCCCACATTGCCTGTCTCATCATATTTCGCATGGTTTAAATACTTGTTGGGCAACTCTAACCATTGCCAATTGGTTTTGGGGTGGAACCTTTAATAAAAACAATGAAGGCAGAGGGAAGCTACAGGGAATCTCATTGGTTGGTTTGGACTTTAGATGATAGTGATGCTAGTCATGTACAGAGTAATCCAGTTAGTTAATTAATTACATAAGTATTAAGTTTGTTGGTTGATTGCCTACAACTAATAGGAAAGGTTAATAGTGGGATGGATGGCTTGTCATTTGTGTGAGAATTAGGGGAAGGCAGTAAGTACAATTAGGGAGAAATTCAGAATATTATTGAGTATTCACTAAAGGGTAACACAGTCTTGTGACATTTGAATCATTTCATAGTTTATTGGAGTGTGGGCTGGGAAATAGAAGTGGATGACATAGTTGAGCTTGATGGAGTTATTTCTGATAAAGAAGAACACAATTCCTTAACAACAACCTTGAAGGGACTCAAATAGGGACAGTGGTTCACTTGTGGAAAAAGTGGCTCAGATACTGGGTCAGTAATATCATATGGGGTTATTCTAGAAGGAATACTTCAGAATGAGTTTGTTAGCTGAGATGGCAGCTGGGTGGCATTTCAGTCCAGACTCTAAGAAATAAGATGTCTTGCAAATATTACTCCAAAGGATACAAGCACTGAGTAGTAAAAATGAAAAATAAAGTAACACAACCAAAATGTGACTCTTATTTGGTGCTTCTACAGGGTAGGCATGTACTTGTCATATGTGATAGTTATGGCAATATAAAGATCATTGACTTGAATACTTACATGATCCTCAAAATCTGGGCTAGTCAAATTGATAGACAGGTTTCTCATCAACAGTAACACCTACAGAGAGCCAAGGCCATATATTTGTAAGTATTTTATCAAGCATACATTCATTTATACAATTATACTTGACACAAGTCAACGACAAGTCAGGGACAAATAAGGTTTCATGGGCACATAGAGAGAATAACAATTGATTGCCCGAAAAGCACATTAAAAAACAATGTGACAAAGGTATCTACAAGACTACAATACAATCCAATCTAGCTGAACAGAATAGGTATGATTGGATGAGAATAAAACATGCATACCGTCTCAACATCTATACGGTCCATCTTTTTTAGTTTCTGCAGATGTTCAGTTGCATCTGGGTCAAACACACTGCCAATGAAGTTGTATACCTGAGTAAAATCTGGAAGAACTGCATTAAAAGGAAAAAAAAAAAAACAAAATGTTAAAGGTCAAAAGACAACTAAATATAAAAGAATTGACAATATAATAAAGAGGAAACTTGCATGAAATGAGTTCATATATGGGTCAAAAAGTGGGGGTTTATAGAAAACTCCTCAAATGGCTTTGGAGGGCATGATAAATATTAAATTAAATAATTGATGAAACTATAAAATGTTACAACAGTGTTACATCCAGAAAGCAAATCGATTTTAAAAATGTTTCATATATTGTAGCCTATAAATCTTATAAATTTAAGGTACCCTTGCGAAAGCCTTGGCAATACTTAAGATTTTTCAGTATTATTTGTTCAGCACTGTCAAATTCAAATAAAAGCTTACAACTTATATTTCCAGTCAGGCAGTAAAATCACAGTTAAAGTGAAAATTTTGGTGAATAAGACAATTGTTATCAAGATCCAAGTCCAATTCCAAGTAGTTGATTGAAAATTAAGTAAATTTAAAACCACATAGAGTAGTTTTTGGATATGAAACTGATATGAAGCATATTAGCTTACACACTAAAATATACATTATATGCCTCTGTCAGCACAAACTGTTTATAACACCACTCCATAACCTTGCCATGCATACATGTAACTATCGAAGACTGAAACCTTGCCTCTCAATGGACGACTATTATTCCCTTGACCTATAGATTCACCAGCTGGGCGTGCTTTAGGAGTGCTTTCATTGCTACTGCAGGGATTATTCACTTTTGGCACTGCAAAATACATATAATGTTAAACAAACTCAAGAAAGTACTCAGTATTCTTCTCTTTTTGTTGGTAACAAGTATATTTAACAAATTAGGTCCCTTAATTATAGATGAGAAAATTTTTAAAAAACATAAAATTGTAGCATTTAATACCATGTGGTAAATTGCTTCTTTGCAAGGTGTTGTTTGACCAGGAAGACACAACAGTGTTCATAATAGGAGTTCTAAGCATTGGTACAGAATCATGCTTTGGGATATATCCAGGTTCATGCAAGGCAGACGAAGATTGAAAAGATCCTGATACTGGCGAGAGTATTGGAGCTGCCATATATCAGTTGCAAATTGTTAGATAGAGGCTGCACTTAAAATTTTGTAGCAGAAAAAAATCGGTGAAAAATTATAACCATTTTTGGAAGCTTTTTGAGGATATGGATGGGCAGCTTTTCTTTTAGGCCTGGGTGGAGGAAGATGTTCATTTGTCCCACTCTTCTGAACTTTTTGAAAGTATTTCTGTGCATGGCTACGGATCTACAAAATCAGCAGAAATAATTTTTAGAGTCCTAAAATGGAAGCATGGATGGACAAATTGGACATTATCTTGAAACTTGAAAAATAACATAATGCAAACCCCAACAACTCAAACATTCATGTTTTCTTATTTTTTTCAAGACAGCTCAGTAGCAGACATACTCAAATCACAACCAACATACAATAAAATATTTTCTAGCCTGTTTCTGGAGTACTAAAAGGCTCCCCATTAACATTTTTTTTTATAATGATTTACTTAACAGTTTAAAATTTTAGGATAGTTGGTTCTTTATCATGGTACCAAAACTTTTATCATGCTTTGTCCATGTTCTGTTTTTAACATGTGAAAGTAAGATCTGAACCTAACATGTAAGTTTTCAGTATTGTAAGTGTCAGTCCTTCAAAATTTTTCAAAAATCAACAACTATGATGTGAATGATGGTTATATAGATCAAATAAAAGAATAACAATCAAATGGTTAGAATGTTGTACATATTAAGCTAGATCACAAAGTGACTGTAATAAGAATAAACCACCTATATAGTATTAATACATAAGCTCAATATTTGTGAAACAAATGATTGGTTTGATCAGAGCTCTTCTATAAAGCATACAAAGCAAAATAACTTCACAAGGCAACAACTTGCATTGTGGAGAAGATATATACTTGAATATTATACCTAAAATGAATTTTAAACTGAAACACCTTGCCTCAAATTAATGTAGAGTGGGCTATAAATTATAATGGGCCATGTTTAAGAGTTTGTCTAATAAAAGTATAAAGGTCCTTTGTTTTAAAATAGACAGTGGGTCAACAAACCATTCCGCCTACCGCAGTGGAGCATGATACACCAGTGAGAATGATATGGAAGGGAAGGAAAATACTTATCTTTTGACATTTCTTTTCCAACTTCCATCATGGTATAGTTCTATTTGCAAAATTTGAAACTACATCAATTAACCACATTCTGACATCATGGATTTTATCCTATCAATCTATTTTTTTAAGTAATCTTCACATGGAACATGATACCTGGAACTGATTTTAATCAGTGAATACCCCTTTTCTTGCCATGGCTCTGTTGACTTCCCTCCCAAAATACCGAGAACAAAAACAAATTTAAAAAGAAAATGAGAGAAGGGACACTTACAGGTTACAAACTAAAATGAAATATCTACACTCAAAACATTAAATATTAAGCTAACAACGCACTTGTAGTTAGGAAAGATTTTCTTTGTCCATTAGCAATTACCTGTATAACAGTCTTTGATCCAACAAATGCTTCAATTTTTTTCCAGTCACGATCAAACCTAGATACAGAGACAAAGGAACAAAACAATGTAAGGAACTAAGGATAAAGCAAAATAGTAACACCAAGACCAAGGAAGAAGATAAATGATAGCTTTAATTTTAAACAAAAAAACTCATGTAGGAAAAAGAATTAAGTTTTGACATCTGAATGAAGCTCTCCACCATAAGAGTGCAAAATTGCAAAAATTTTCAAGTTATCATCAAAATGCAAAATGAAATAAATGATAATTTAAAGAACATTTGATAAAGATGCCCACATTTCAAGGGAATCTACCTATCTTTAAATTTTTGTTGGATAGTTTTGTGTTAATGGTTTCTCTTTGGTATCCTCATAGATGTTTCAAGGGAAGTTCTAATACTGAAAGGCAAAGAGAAGACAGCTTCACAAATTTTAGCCACTTTGGCTCCCTTGTTCCTACTCCTTTTTCTTTTTAGGTTGATTTTTATCTTCCTTCTACATGTACTTTCCATCTTCTCTTTCAATAATATTTTCTCTTTTTATAAAAAAGGTAAATTTTCCTAATATGATCAAAGAAAATTGAAGTAAGAGGAATCTACAGTAACATGGCTAGGTCATCCTGCATTGTCTCCTGGACAAAGTATATTTACTATTTATGATGTTACTACAATCCTAAGAAGAAGAAATGTTTTGTTAAAATATAGGCATTCTAATGGAAGGAAATTTTCAGAACATATTCTAGAGTAGCAAAAATTATGCTTTACAGCGGCCACACAAGAAGAAAGTGGGAGTAGTAGGAATGAAATGTTTAGATGGATTTGTGGTCATACAAGGAAGGACAAGATACAAAATGGCTTTGAAGATCAGGAGAAGTCAACAGAAAATCTGTAATGGTGGTTTGGACATGTGCAGAGAATGGCTTTGGAGGCAGTGGTGCAGTGGTGTCAAAAGTCAAAACTAGATCATATGATTTTCAGCCATGTGAAAAAGAGTAGGGGACCCCAAGAAGGACTTTAGATGAACATAAGAGGGGTATCATGGATGGTAAATAGCATGTCATATGATCTAAGTAGCAACCTGACTTAGTAGGATAAGCCCATTGATATTGTTATCTGGGTCCTGTATGTCATTTTAGATAATTTTTTTCAGATATATTTTCTGTCATGTTTTTTTCTCCAGTTGCCTTTGGGTCTAAAATTCCAAATGCACTCTTTCTCCCTTAATTTGTTGTTGAGGAAGAAGTCTTTCAGTCTAACTAAAATGGAATCATTAGAATGATAATAGTAAATAGTTCAAATAGATTAAGCTAAGCAATCTGACTCTGTATTTAGAAGACAGGGGCAACTACTACTAGTCAGAAGGTAAGCAGAAAGCCATCTTTAACTTATTTAATCCACAGCAGGATTGTAATACAAGCAATGAGAGGATTCCAATGCAAGTAGATAGAACTTGATCAGTTTGGTTTACTCTTGGAAACTAGAATCAATTAAAGGGACACCAAAAATCAATTTTGAGAGAATTGATAGCATTGATAACTTATATGGGTATCTTTTGCATTGGAGAAAATCAATTCTGTGGTGGGTAAAATTGATGTTGGATAAAGTAAAAAGTTTCAATATTTCCATTGGGTAAAATTGATGTTAGGTGTGGACCTGCAAATTACATTATATTATATCTTATCTTATTCACATTTCAAAAGAAATTCTACTATGCGAACCAATCAAAATGAAGTCTTCCCAACTCTTAAAATATCATACCCAAACACAAAATAAGTTTCTTACAAGATAAAATTCAATTCTTACAAAATAATTTCTACCAAACTCAAAAACAAATGGACCCTTAACAGTTAAACCAACTTAGTTTAAGTACAATTCTAGTTGTGATAAAGCTATTGACATTGGGAATTGTCCCTATGCTCTCTCCCTGACAATGGATACTCCAACCCCACTTGATATTCTTGCTCTACCACTTATCCAATTGATATATCCAGCACAACTCCTTCAACATGGCTTGTATGCTAGACAGGGTTTGGACTGAAGTGATAATTTGACACCATTAGAAAAAATAAATGTCAATTCCAGCTTATAACAAAATCATTTCAAAAAGAACAATGAACTAGCTCTCAGAATCTCTAATATTCTCTCATTCAAAGCATCTCATCATAATCTCCATCTTTTCCAACAAAGAACATGCCAAAATAAACAATGGGAAACTTAGAGGGCTATTCAGTTTAAGAAAATGCTCTGTTACTGTTTCCATTTTCTGTATTTATCTACTTATACCTACAAAAAGTCACTTTTCATTTAGTTCTTTTCTTTAGTCTAGTTGTAACTAATAATTACATAAAATACTACCACATTATTTTTACTTTTATTTTAAAAAAATTCAAAAGGACATTTTAATAGAAAACTATATAAAAGACAGGCGACATACTTCCCCTTAGAATAAACAAGAAATATAAACAGCATCCAACACGCCCTTAATCCACTATTGTTTGACTGCGTTAACTCGGCATTAAGGGAAAAACACACATAAAATTTACCCTAAATCCGTTTACCATTTCCATTCCAACATCTTCACAGACTCACAAAA
Source organism: Clitoria ternatea (assembly GCA_037962975.1). Classification (NCBI taxonomy): domain Eukaryota; kingdom Viridiplantae; phylum Streptophyta; class Magnoliopsida; order Fabales; family Fabaceae; genus Clitoria; species Clitoria ternatea. Next base: position 11,429,570 of record CM075675.1, read on the forward strand.
CTCCAATCCCTCCCCCACCAAACCTCCCTCAAAAAAACCCTAAATTTCATGCCTTCACATACAATTAAGCACATGCCACTCAGAACACTAAAATAAGTTAAATTCAAGTACCCAATGTCTCAACTTAACACTAAGAACCTCAATCACTAAATTTTCGGAATCAAACAAAGAAAAAAAAACACTTACAGTTGAAGGGCTTCGAGGAACTTGTCGTGTTCGGGTTCGGTCCAGTTTTCCCTGGACTTGGTGATAGTGTAGGGCTTGCGTATCTTCTTGGCGGCTTCATCGCAAGAGTTGGTGGCGGAAACCGCGGTGGGAGCGGCGACGGAGACGGAGGCGAAGGGAGGTAAGGCCGGTAGAGCCATGCCACTGGGGTCCAAGTAGAATCCTTCGGGCGGGTTCGGGTTTTTGGATACCATTACGAGATATTTTGGTTTGAGAGAGAAAGTTAAATGCGGGTTTTGTGGCGGAACGTATGCAAATTTATAGCGCAATAGATGTTAGGTGTACGCCAGCACTTGGTATATTGTTAGTTTAGTTGTTAACTTCTGTGTGTTTGTCCTCACTCACGATTCGTTTTAAACAACGTTATAATTTATAGGTTTTTTTTTTCGAGAGTATTGAAATAGAGTTATAAAATTAGTTTAAATTATATTAAATTACTTTAAATAAAATATTATATAATATTTTAATCATATGAAAGATAAAATTTTTTATTTAAAAAATATAAAGATAAAAATGACAACTAAAATATTAATAGCATAGCTTTTAGCTTTTAAAAAATTATACATTTTCATTTTTTGTATTTACCAAATCAATTTTAATTACTTTTGAAAAGTTACAAGTTCCTAAAAAAAATCATAAGCTAATTGTATCAAACGGATATTTACATACACTTATGTTGTGTTTGAATGAAGTATTTGAAAATTTTATGGAATTTAGAATTTTAGAAAATTTGATTCCTATTAATTCAATTTTGTCATTATTAAAATTATTTGTTTGGATGAAATACTATAAATCTTTTCATTTTGAAAATCACTTATTTGGATTAAATATTTGAAATTTTTATAATTTTAAAATTTTTGTTGTTGGTTAATCCGATCCTAATACCGGCCCCTAGACACAATGGTAACTTGAGCAGGAACCGTCCTTAGGGCCGAATATCACATAATATCTAGTGTCCTAACACTGGATTTCCGGAGTCACACACAAGGTCTTTGAATTGACCTCGATATTAGTCATTCCCTCAATACCAGGTAATCAGAGTTAACATAAGTATCGAGATGTTAAACAAGTAACCTGCAAAGTAATTGATTGGTAGGTAGAGTCGTCTGGACACGTCCCTTTCACGTGTTAGCCTTTTGTAGAGAATTAGAAAGTGTTGATACGGTGTACGGAAAGATTGGAAAGCAAGAAGACTCTTCCACTACCTCTAGGTATAAATACTCATGCACAAACGTAACAAAGGTAGAATATTCTCTCTAAAAACTTACGCTTGAGCTCTGAGATTACCTTGAATATTCATTAACTTAAGCTTCATAGTGTCCTTGTAGGTGACACCCTCTTTCACCCCACAACGCATAAGGCTGGTGTTGTTGGTACGGGGAATCACTTCAAGACCTTTATTCCCCACTGGAATAGAGGATATAATACCGGATCCCCACTAGACTAGTGTAAAATATTAGCTTTTTAACCGGAATTAAGGATTATCGCGAGGCTGGTCCTAGCACCTCGTCCCGGACCAGTTCAGTGGTGTTGGTGGAGGTGAAGGTGATAGTGACAATTGCGGCAGGTAGGGGTGTTCATGGACTAAATTGGACTGGTTTCAAAATAAAAATTTATCAGATTTAAATATAAAATTATACTACTCCTGATTCTAAATATAAGTAAAAGTAACCAATTTTACATATATTAAGAATAATAATTGAAAGTAGTTTTTTACATTAATGTTATTAAATATTTGATGTAGTTTCCTAATATCATTTATTACAAGAAACATTAGTGATCTTAGGAATATATGTAAGAAAGACATATTTGGTAGACAAACATTTAATAACATTGGAAATATATAATTTTGCTTATATTATGGACCTAAAATTTTTTACTAAAATTTGTTTATATTTGGAACGAAGGTAGTACTACAACTTGGATTGGATCGGTTAGAATAATCTTTCAAATTCAATCTAATATGAACAAATGAAGTTAGATTTGATTGGATAGTTCACTTTTTATATTTTTGTATTTATTTAATTAGAAGGTAATAAATAATTTTTTTGCATTAGTAAACTTCAGTGTTAATACAAAATCTAAAATTGAGAATAAAGGATTTCATGATATGATTTAAATTCTTTTTAAAGCTTGTAAATTTTGTTTGATTACAAATTATACTTATATGGTGACAATGAATGCTTAGGAAAATTAATTTCCTTTAAATTCTAGGCCACAAGAGGTATTGCTCCACAATAATGAAAATGCAGTAGAGGGCACCTATTAATGGCCCAAAAGATTTTATTTAATCTAAGTAACTTTCTTTTGACTATTTTGAACTCTTATAATTTTAGAACTAGAAAATCAGTTTCATGTACCAAAGGGAATAATGTCGAGTACTTAATCTATTTTAACTTAGCTTTACTCTCGGTATTTCTAAGGTGAAATTTATGCAGTACTTGAGAATTGGCATACATGACTGAGGTGTTTTATTCCTAAAATTTTATGTGATTAATTCTTAACGCATCAAGGACAAGGCCATTGTGTGTGGAAGGTTCCTTCGGACACTCGACTATTAAAACAATAAGAGAATTAAATATGGTAGATGCTTACTCATATGTGGTTTGATGTTGATGAGTTGAGTTGGATCTAGAGCCATAATGATGGGTACAATAGAGAACATCTGTGACGACCCTCATTAATTTTCTCATTTTTCACAATAGATTTTTCGCTTTTAATAAAATTACACTCGGTCTTAATATAAAATAATAATTACTTTTATTAAATACATTCAAAATAATAAAATCATACTTAAAATAGTAATAACTGACTGAAATCGATTGGAAATAAATCCATTAATAAAATAGTTATTCAGAGACAGCGGAAGAAGGAAAACAGAGTCAGGGGTCATTCGCCTGAGCGAGACCCTGATTCGCTTAAGCGAGATCCGACTCGCTTTGAGCGAATCCTACATCATAACTTGAGCGAACAACAGACCTACAAGGAGAGCCAACAAGTTGGATTTCACTCGGAAATAGGTGCACTCGGGTATCTCTTACTCGGTCATGGCTTAACCTTCACTCAACAAAGGTTCCCTCGATCTGACATCACTCGGTAAACACCCAAACCTTACTTTACTCGGAAAAGGCTCTCTCGGGCATAACTCCCTCAGAAACCTTCTCACCTTCACTCGGAGTCACTCTAGTCTTCACTCGGAAGTACTCTAAACTTCTCACGGAAGTACTTTAATCTTTCTTCACTTAGAAGAGATTCTCGCAACCACAGCTCACTTGAAGACATCTTAACCTTCCACTCGAAAGTGGATCTCTCGGTTATTCTTCACTCAAAGAAATGAGAGATACTCACTTGATCAAAAATGGGCACCAATTCAATCGGCCCTAGCTCGGACAAGAGTGATTCCACTCGGGAAATATTCGCCCGATAATCGAATTTTCTACAGTAATGCAAATTCACTCAAAATAAACACTGATCACATAACATCAAAAATTTATATCCTCATTGATCAACATACCGATTCGAATTTAACACACTCATGTAGCATCACACAGAAAACTCAAAATATATTACACTCGGAATTCATTTCAAAGCACTCGGTTCCTTGGCATCAATCCCCCACTTGGCGCGCCTCCATGGCTCCAACCTCTTCCCTGTCACTGGTTACTAAAATTGAAAACCACAGCAAGGGTGTGTGTTTAGCATCATAATTAATATAGAACGGAATCAAATAAAATATGAGTATAAACTCCGTCCGATTGCTTTATCCTCAAAACTGCACATTTCACTCAGCAATTAACTCGATTAGCAATACACTCACACTCGGCATTATAGAAATTCACACTCGGCAAATACATCAAATCACTCAGCAATAATTTAAATTTTCATTCGGCAATTATAACCAATTTACACTCAGCAAATATAACAAACTTCACTCGGCACGTATAGCAAACTGCACTTGGCAAATCTAGCAAACTGCACTCGGTAAATATAGCAAACTGCACTCGGCAAACATAGCCATCACACTCAGCAATTAGAACAATTTACACTCGTCAAATACAATAAATTGCCCTCGGTAAATACAACATCATACTCATCAATTCTCACTCGGAAAATATGACATCTTCCTCAACAAGTACAATAATTCATACTCGGCAATTATAATAATTCACACTCGGCAAACACAGCCAATCACTCGGCAAATACGTCAAATCATACTTGATCTGTCCTGGACCGGGGTCAAGAGATCCGATCTCAAGCCAGTCACGAATAGTATGTCAATACCGTCTAGTAGACCGGATGTGTATGTATCCGATGTAGGTATCCGTTGTCCTTGAATGAGGAGAGCGGATTGGGCGTTCTGGAGATCCTTCACACCGGCCTAACGCGTTGAAGTGGGCGAATGGTGGTGTCACCTGCAAAGATTCTCCGACGCTCAAGTCAGTGATTATATTCCAAGTCAGGAATGTATTTAGAGAGGAATCAGTCGTAAAAGAGCTGAGCAAGAAGATCCCTAACTTCAATCATGAAGTTAGTTCATATACCTGATTGGCTCGATTAACGAGGACTTGTTGGTGGGGAACCACCAACTCCCATTAGCATTATTATATTGCGCACTTACCTGCATGATTGGGTCAAGTGGCTATTTTATATTGAGCGTAGAGAATGTAGACTAGGATTAGGGAACAAGTTGACCATTCCCGTGAGCAGAATTTGGCTTGTAGTGCAGGGAATTATTGATCGATCCCTGTAGCAACAATCCTTGTCTTTTGCACAGTAACGTGTGTATTGTCCGATGTCATGGTGTTATCCTGAACAACCGGTATAGGGAGAACGCCTGATACGGAATTACAGTCCGGATGTATACCGATGACGCCGGTTACATGTAGATGTCTTATCAAAGACGTTGAAATATGTATAGCAGATCGGATACCGGTATTGAGACCGGATCATATGTCCCCTAGCTTGTGTGAGGGACTGAATAGTTGTTCACATAAGCTACTCAACCTGCGAGAGGTCTTAATATCGGTAAGCCTACGTGTGTAACAGTTCCTTAGCATCTGTTGTCATTCGTAAAGAACCGCTCTGAATTTAATAGAAAAGACCTTTCGGTACTGTCACAACGGATTCAGACAAAGATTCGTTGTGTGAGAATTTCAAGAGTTTATTGGAATTGAAAGCTCTTGAAGTTTGTGTAACGGCTGTAAAGCGTAAATTGCGTTGCATGATTAGACATTAATGCTTTTAATCATGTGGGCAAGCAATTATTGCGCCTGAGATGAAAATCTCATTAACCGTCGTTTTGGGCTTAATGGGCCTGAAATTTTCGAAACTTTTGGGCCTAGTGGATAGCCCTTTGCTGAGTCGCTATCGTTTTGGCGCCCAAGAATTTGGAACGGTTGTGTCGTTTCGCTTGTGAACGGGTGCGTTTTATCGAGAACGACACAACTTCAAGAGGAGGTAACCGATCCTCTTTGTTTCCTATAAAAGGAATACTTAGTGGATTCTGGGTTCCACTTGCTTTTGCTTTCTCAACGAAACTCTGCAGAAATTTTGCAAGGAAGTTTATCGCCTACATTGCGAGGGTCTCATCGTTCCTCAAATTCATCACTGTCATCTGAGGTAACTATCTTTTCCTTGTCGCTTTAGTTTCGCTTTGACTTGTTACTCGTAGTAGGCTTCATCAAAAAGGGGGGAAAATCAGTTTCCCTTAACCCTAATAGTTGTGGGGAAGAATCCTTGTGATTCTTCCTAAGACTGAACCGCGTCGCTCAGAAAGGGGATCTTACTCACTGCGGGAAGTGACCTTTCCCTTCTCAGAGTCGCCCTCTGATTGTAATTGCTTTTAAAATGCAGTGAGTAATGATTGCAACTTTCTGACGACATTTTATTTCTTATCATAGATTAAGGAGTTCGGTCTAGATACTTCCAATGGCAACTGGAGAAGGATCTTCTGGAGATAGTGCCATTTCAAAGACAGCTGAAGGTCTCTTCAGCGTAGTTGCTTCGAGGCTGAATTGGGAGGAGGTTCAGGCTAAATGGCCTTTCTGTTGGGTGTCTAGCGAATTTAAGGACTTGGCCTCTCGTCATGCGGATGAAGAGGGATCTCGGATTCAACCGAGGTTCACGCTGAGTACGGATGAGGAGACAAAAAAGTGGTATAGGGTTTACGCACCACTTCTGACAGAGCGGATATGTCATGTCGTCCCCAACGATCGTTCAGTGTACATGTATGACTTTATATTCCATAATCTGGGAGTTCGTTTTCCTTTAACCGAACTCCAGATGGGTGTTTTGAGGTTTCTGAACTGTGCACCCTCTCAACTTCATCCCAACGGTTGGGGCCTCATCCGAGCTCTCGAAGTGCTTGGGGAGCACTTCAATTTCACGCCAACAGTAGCGATGCTGTTCTACTATACTCAGGTGGTTAGAAGGGCGAATAAGCAGGGCGGCGTTGGCCTGGTGACACTCCGGACTCTCTGTTCCTTTGTGAACTTTGAGTCTTACACAGATTCTGCCAAGGTTGACGGGAAGTCCTTCAAGACTTACTTCACTCGCATCTCCATCAAGAAGGGCAAACCAAAATTTTGGAAGGATGAAGAGGACGTTGACAAATTTCCCTTGAGCTGGACACACGAGCATTTCCTCTTGAGCTCTCACGCGTACTACACTGATCAATCCGATCTGTCTCGTGAGACATCGAGAGTGTTGTTCGCGCTTGAATCGCACACTACAGGTCGTCACGTCTTTTCGTGTAGGCGTCTGCTAAGTAGCTCAAGCGGAGTCCGGGAGGAATATTTGCGTACTTCTCGTTTTATTTCATCTTTCCTCCTTTATCAAATATATATAGAATATTTGCAGTTGCTGACATCTTGTGTTTGTTCATGTAGGTGAAATAGAACAGCAAACTCCGGAAATGGATAAACTGAAAAAATTCAAGGCGGCTGGTAAATCTGTTGCTCGTGAGAATGAAGTAAAGCCCAGGCCCTCAACTAAGGATCGTCCTGAGGTAATCATCTTGACCTCGGATGTTGAAGGGGACATCCCACTGGTTGAGGGCGGTACGTCCGATGTTGGTGCAATCTCGGGTCAGTCTCCCGTTACTGAGAGGAGAAGAAAGATCCAGAATGATCCTGCAAGGCGTCAGTCCAAGAAGCAAAGAGTTTCGGAGGATCCTGCTGCCGGGGTTTCTGGATCAGAGCCGACCTCCTTCCCAACTACCTCGTTTCTCACCCCCTTCCTCTCTTATGAAGGTTCTACTCCAGCCACTCTTCCTCCTCCGATGTACAAACTCCGGCCTACACTCAGTCCTAAAGAAATTACGGAAGCGTGTGAGGCCGGAAGGTGGCAGTTAGCCGAACTTGCTGGAATGCTTTCTTCAATCAGCGAGTTGGCTAGCAACGCCGATAAAGTTGAGGAATTGAGCGACGAATTGAAAGAACTCAAGCTTTCCTCGGAAAAGGACAAAGCCGCCGTGAAGTTAATGGAAGATCGTCTTCACAAGTCTAAGGAGTTTGGGGATCTCATCACCAAAGAGAATCTCAAACTCAAAGTCGATCTTAAAAACTTGGAAGGCAAGGTGGCAGAGAAGGAGGAAGAACTCCGTAGCAGCCAGGATAAACATAAAGCTGATGCTGAGGAGTGGTCTCAAAGGGAGAAGAAGCTCCTTCTTGAGATAGAGGGACTGAAGGCTAGGAATGCGGAGTTCGAGGTGTCTAGTGAGGAGCTGTCCAAGTTGCGGGGAGAATTGGCTACAGCGAAAGCTGAGAGAGAAGAAGCTGTTGACATATGCAGCCGGGCTGTCGAAGAATCCTTCGGCCTAGCTATACGCCAAGTTTTCTACCGCAACCCCACTGTGAAACTTAACCTTTATGGAATGGATCCGTTCTATGAATTCCATGGGGGAAAGTTAGTCGCAGTGGTGGATGGTCGTCACGAAGATCCACCGACGTCCCTGTATGGTTTGCCTCCTCTTCCTGAGGGTCAAACCATGGGACCGGATTATGTCTTTCCTGTGTCCGAGGTTCCCTCTTCTGAAGAAAGGGCTGAGGCTCCTGGAGGTGAGACTCCTGCGGAGGTTCCAAAGGAAGGGGGACAAGAGCCTGGTGCTGAGGAGGCGCAAAAAACTGAAGAACAGATTCCTCTTCCGTAATTTTGTTTTCATTTACATGTATAGTTGTGTACCGGGATCAACTCCGGATTTTGAACTATTGTATGTAATTTCATTTGAATGAATGAATTTTGGTTGAAGAAATTTGTCTTCATTGTTTCATGTATATATAAATCGTTACTAATCCGTTCAGTGTAATTAATCTTAAGGCCGGATTGAAATAATAGCCTAGGAAGATTAAATAACAAATAAAATTTAGAACGGATAAATATATACATGTCCCCAAGTGCGTATTAAGAAGAAGGTGCCTGTCTCTGGGGCATGATCCTTAATTCTTTTGGGGAAAGATGGGTCGATCCGCTGTTTAGCAAAGTAGTGTAACAGGACGGATGACTGCTTCTAATCCGTAATATTCTTACAGGAGATGATAATATTGTTCCAAGTTTAGGGAACTGCAAGGAAGTGGTGTTTGAGCCCTTTATCATAAGGATGATGATGGGAGTTTTTTCTGCACCAGGAGTTACGTCGTTGTATCACAGAATAGGTGATAAAGAGTATCCGTCCTGGGAGAATACCACTAGAAAGTGCGGATTGACTTTCGGAATTTTCCATCATAAAAATCCTGCCAGGTGTTTTATCATTAAATCACTTCATAAGTGATTGAGATCATCCGTCTTGGGGATGTGTACGATACCAGGAACTACATCATCAGGTCGCATATTAGGTGATTGAGATCATCCGTCCTTTGGGTGTGTATGGCGCCAGGAGTTACATCGTCAGATCACAGTATGGGTGATTGAGATCATCCGTCCTGGGCAGGTACACCGCGTTAGGAGTTACATCGTCATATCACATAATGGGTGACTGAGGTTATCCGTTCTGGAAAAGTACACATCGTCAAGAGTTACATCGTCAGATCACAGATTAAGTGATTTAGATAATCCATCCTGGAGACATTTTTCAATCGTAGGAGTACGGATTGAGTGAATACTTTCATCGTAAGAATGATGATGAGAATTGTTCATACCAGGAGTTACATCGTCGAATCACTTTATAGGTGATTGGGATCATCCGTCCTGGAATGATTCACACCAGGAGTTACACCATCGAATCACAAAATATGTGATTGAGATCATCCGTTCTGGAATGATTAGTGGAGCTCTTCGTACCAGGAGTTACATCATCGAATCACTGAATAAGTGATTGAGATCATCCATCCTGGTGTGATTATTGGAGTCCTTCGTACCAGGAGTTACATCATCGAATCACTGAATAAGTGATTGAGATCGTCCGTCCTGATGAATTTTTCCAATCAAGGGAGTGCGGATTCAATTGGCAATTTTCGCTCCCTCCGAAATCCGAGTAATACCTCTACTAGCCCCCTAGCTGATGTGAGGAAGTAGTTGACTTGCTCATATGAGCTATATTGATCATAGTATGTTTGGATTTCGGATTTGCACCGAAGTGTAAATATCCGCTCTGGGAACCATGTTCCGAAGCGATGAAATTTTAAGGGCGGATTCGACAATGGGAATATCAGAAGTTTATCGAATTTCGTAACCCTTGGTATTCGAGTAATGGTGGCCACGTTTCTAATGATTGGACATTTAATGCCTTAATTCACGTGGGCGCGCCATTATTGCGTTAAATGCGCATGTCTTAATAACCGTCACGTAGGGGCTTGTTGGGCCTAAAATTTGGATTTCGTAGGCCCATTTAGAAAGCTCTGTGACGAAACGATGGCATTTTCACGCCTTGATGTACTAAACGACAATTTTGGTCCACTAAACGGGGAGTCGTTTGGGGGTAAACGACAGGTTATGTTTAGTGGGTATTTGAAAAATTTTGGTGCCCTGATATAGGCATATTTGGCAAGCTCAGTTACCATTTCTCCTAATTCTCTTGACGAACTTCTGCAAAAGTTTCGAGAAGATTATCGTGTCTGCCTCTGTGAATCTTAATTCACTATCCTCATCCATCCTTAGGTAACCACTTTCTTTCCATACTTTGTGTCTTGTTTCAATTTCTGAAAATGTCTAGGAAAGGTGTTAGTTTTAGTGGTATCAGCCCTAGAGGAAGAGGAGGAAGGGCCTTCAATCAAAACCCCACAGTTCGTGGTGGGAGGATTCCAGTGGTCTTTCAATCGAAGCCACTAAGCTCAGAGAGGGAGGCGTCGCCGTATCAGAGGCGAAGGGCGATTATACCCTCTTCAGAATCCTCCTCTAGTGAGAGTGCTGAGAGCGGTGACCTGTATGTATCTGACGATGTGGATTTTTACCGCAGTGTAAAAGCTTTCACAATGGTGGTGAAGAAAGCGACTGGGAGGAAATCATCTGAAGGGGGATCTTCTTCCGAGAAGTATATCTTGAAGAACCAATCCGGCCTCTGCAATGTGGTTGCACACCGGATAGACTGGGTGAAATTCCAACAGAAACGCCCATTCAGCTGGGTGGCTGAGGAATTTCGTGAGACACCGTCCGTCCACGCTCGGGAGGATGAAGGGGAGCTGGAGCCGCGGTTTACCGTATGGAAGAAGGACAAATACAAATGGTGCTTTCATGTATATGCTCCCCTTCCATCGGTTCGGATATGCCACACACCGGACGAGAGGTCCTTGTTTATGTATGATTTTATATTTCTGAACTTGGGTGTGCGTTTCCCCTTGACGAAGTTTGAGATGGGAGTCCTGAGATTCTTGGACTGCGCCCCCTCGCAACTTCACCCTAATGGATGGGGATTGGTCCGCTCTCTTGAAGTGCTTGGGGAGCACTTCAACTTTAAACCGACGGTGGCCATGCTTTTTTACTTCACTCAAGTGGTCCGCCGTGCGAATAAGGAGAAAGGAGGAGTGAGCTTGATATCCCTCCGGACTATCTCCAAGATCATCAACTTCGAGGCGTACACTGACTCCGCCAAAGTTGATGGGCGTTCATTCAAGTCCTATTTCACGAAGATTAGCGTCCATCCGAATGAATCAATTTTTTGGTTGACTGAAGAAGGGATTCCAAAATTCCCAGTGACTTGGACGCACGAACATTTTTTGTTGACCTCCCAAGCATACTATACCGAGGAGGACGAACTGAGCCCAACTTCAATCTCAGTTCTTTCGGCTCTGCAGTCCTACACAGCCTCACACCAATTTTTCTCCTGCAGGCGTTTGTTAGGACCAAAGTCTACTCGCGAGGAGTATTTACGTAATTTCCCTGCCATTCTTCATGCGTTATTATGTCATGTCTTGAAACTTTTTCGTCTCTGATTGTGTCTTTTAATTGTGCAGGTGAAATTCAGAGCGGATCACCAGAGATGAATAGACTAAAAGGTCTCAAGGCCGGAGAGACTTCCGTTGCGGCTGAAAATGACATTCAGGCAAAGCGGAACTCGAAGAAGGCTACTGCTGAGACGATAATATTAACTTCGTCTGCTGGTGACGACATTCCTCTGATTGAGGGCGGATCTGAGAAGGTGGTCGAGAAAAAGAAGAGGACTAAGCGTGATCCTTCAAAGACCTCAGACCGTCAATCCTCGCCCAAAAAGCCAAAAACTTCAAGAGGGGCTGCTGAGCCAGGGCCTGCTAAAGAAAAGAGAGCGGAAGTGTCTATTCCGGATACTCCAAGTGGTGTTATAACACATGGGGCGAAGCCAATAACGACTTATTTCGCGCCCAAAGCCCCCTGCTCTCTTGAAGGTAATTCCGGTCTTGTTCAACATCCGGTGTACGAGGGCTCCGTTCTTGAGGGCGTTCCTGAATCCTCACCCAAGGTGAAGCCCTCGTTAAAGAGTGAAGAAATGATGAGAGCTTGCGACGACGGACAGAAGCACTTGGCTGATTTATCCAAGCTCCTCAAGTCAGTTCGCGAGCTCACAGAAGAAAACGAGAGGCTCACCTCGATGGTTGGCAAGGACAAGGCAATCATCCTCCAATTAGAAGGGAAATTAAAAACTTCCGAAGAGGAAACTCAGAAGAAGGATGAAGAAATTGCCAAGTTGAAGAAGCTTGCCAAGGAGCTGGAGGGTCAGGTTCTCGATCAGAAGAAAATCAACGCTGACCTCCATGCCAATTTTTGTGTGGAGAAGGAACGCTCTTCGAAGCTAGATGAGCGGTTGAAGGAGGCTAAGGTCGTCTATTCCCAAGGAGCGGATGATTGGTCACGTAAGGAAAAGGAGCTGCTATTAAAGCTGGAGGATTCGAATGGCGAAGTCAAGACCCTGAAAGCAGACTTGGACGATGCTGTAAACATGTGTGATCAAGCAGTCAAGGAGGCTTTCGGGTTGGCAATTCGTCAGGTGTTATACCGGAATCCCAAGGTGTCACTTAATTTGAACGGTATTGATCCGTTCTATGAGTTTCACCAAGGGAAACTGGTGGCCATCGTTGACAATCGTCAAGAGAGTCCGCCTAGAACTCCTTATAAGTTTGCTCCTTTACCTAAAGGTCAATCAATGAGACCTTCCCTCCTGAAACCCATAAGTACAGGACCGAGCTCTCGCACTGAAGGAGGCAAGACCGGAGACAAAGGCAAAGGGAAGGAGGGAGACTCAAGCCAGAAAGAGTAGCGCCTTTCTTGTTTTCTTTTTCGTTTTATTGATTTGAATTCGCTGTGTTCCGGGATCAGCTCCGGATTATTACACGAATTGTAATTCTTATTGAATCAATAAAAGAGTTTTTTACCTCCATTCTTGTTTAGTGAAAAACAACTTTAACAGAGGGACTGCATGTGTTATTGTATTATTCCGGATTTAAGTAATGAAGATCGGATTGTAAAACAAAATCTCCATACCGGACATATACATGCGAAATGAATTTCATAATAAAACCACCGCTTGTGAGGGAACACATCAGTGCCTCAAGAACGGCTTAAGGGGAATGATTGTGAGATCGTTTAGACGAGAGTTCATTCCTCAAATTATTCGTTAAACCGTTGATGTTGTCCCCCAGTATCATTTGGTGATTATCACTTTGAATAAACTCTGAGTGAGATTTTCACGTGAGAGATCTTGAGAATGAGGATTTAAAATAGAAATTCCTCTTCAAATATTTCCGTCGGAGTTTATGAGTCAGATCTCAATTGAAGAATTGATGACTCAGAATTATAAGCTATAAAACTCCCAAATAAAGAACTTCACGAGAGTATTAATTTGGAATTCAGTATAACTTACTTGTTGTGTTTGGAGTTCGGTTTGATCCTACTGTCCATGTCATATTTGGTGTTCGGTTGAATCCTACTAGCCGTTCTTCAATTGGTCTTTGGTTTTACCCAATGACGATTCTTCACCGACGTTCGGTTAATCCTACTAGTCGTACTCAGAGTTCAGTTTAATCCTACAATCCGAGCCTTCGATACGGGGTTCAGATCAGGGTTAATCCTGAACCTACTGCGCCCGTCACTTGGGGTTCAGCGTGGTCTTGAAGAAGAACCTGCTTACTACGCCCAAGCCTTCGCATGGGGTTCGGTTTGTGGCCTCGAAAGAGGACCAGCCCTACAACCCATGTAGTCTTCGAATGGGGTTCGGTTTGTGGCCTTAAAGAAGGACCAGCCCTACAACCCATGTAATCTCTGAATGGGGTTCGGTTTGTGGCCTTAAAAAAGTGCCAGCCCTACAACCCATATCCTGAGGTTCGGTTTAATCCTACAACTCAGGTCTTCACCGACGTTCGGTTAATCCTACTAGTCGTACTCAGAGTTCGGTTTAATCCTACAATCTGAGCCTTCACCGGTGTTCAGCCAAACTTACTAACCGTACCCAGAGTTCGGTTTAATCCTACAATCTGGGCCTTCAATGCATACACACTCGAGGAGTTACATCGTCAATTACAGAATGGGTAATTGAGATCATCCGTCCTGAGTATGTTCTTGTGCGTTGCGCATATTCGAAGAGTTACATCGTCAACTACAGAATAAGTAGCTGAGATCATCCGTCCTGAATATGCTTTTGTACACCGGATAAACTGAAAATCACAGCATAAGAAAAACTCGAAAGAGTTAAATTGTTATGAGAGATTCTTATTAAATCAAAAATAAGAATTACAAGGAGAGCGTAGCTGTGGAAATAAATTCTCCAGTATTCAATCCATGACAAGGATAGGAGAGTGTAGAAACAGCTAGCTATAGTAGATGCGCAAGTTTTGGGTGTTCCATTTGTTTCGGATTGGAGTGCCATCAAGGTTTTCAAGGCGATAAGAGCCTTTGCCAGTGACCTCGGATACCCTGTATGGGCCTTCCCAGTTTGGGGCTAATTTGCCTTGATGGGCGAATTTGTTCCCTATACTTGCTTTCCTCAAAACCAAATCTCCAACGTTGAAAGTCCTTGATTGGACTCGTTTGTTATATCGGAGAGCAACTTTGGCTTTGATGGCTTGATCCCTGATGAAAGCGTCTTCTCTGAGTTCTTGTATGACATCCATTTCAGATGCCAAGTTAGCGTTGTTGGTTTCTTCAGAGAAGTACTTAACTCTTGTGGAAGCAATTTGCAGTTCCACAGGTATCATTGCCTCGACCCCGTATGTTAGGCGATATGGGGATTCATTGGTGGACGAATAAGGCGTTGTCCGATATGCCCATAGGACATGACACAGCTGGTCTGTCCATCCGCCCTTGGCTTCACCAAGGCGCTTCTTTAGTCCCTTCAGCACCTCCCTGTTGGCCACTTCAGCTTGACCATTAGTTTGGGGATGTTCGACGGATAAGAATATTTGGGTTATTCCTAACCCTTCAAGCAAATCTGTGAATTTTCTATCCGTGAACTGGGTGCCATTGTCTGTGACAATCCGTGCTGGGACCCCGAACCGTGTTATGATGTTTTCATACATGAAACGACGAGTTCGGGCTGAAGTAATATGCACCACCGGCTCTGCTTCTATCCACTTAGTGAAATAATCGACCCCTACAATGAGATATTTGATGCCCCCAGGAGCAGTTGGAAAGGGGCCCAGAATATCTAATCCCCATTGGTAGAAAGGCCATGGAACAGCGGATGTGAAGAGTTCTTCCGCCGGTGTGTGGTGTAGGTTAGAGAATTTTTGGCAAGCGTCGCATTTTTTGACGAAGTCAATGGAGTCTTGCTTCATTGTGGGCCACCAGTATCCAGCTCTGAGGATTCTTCGCATTAAGCTTCTTCCTCCGGCGTGGTGTCCACTTTGTCCTCCATGCACTTCCTCCATTACACCTTGCACCTCATCCTCTTTGAGACAAACTAAATAGGGCACAGAGAGTGCCCTTCTGTAGAGATTACCATCAATCATAGTGAAATACGGTAATTCTCTCCTTAACCTCGTCTTTTCCTTCTCATCTGTGGGTAGCTGTCCATCAGCCAAATAACGGATGTAAGGAGCCATCCATGTATCTCCGTAAAGGGAGTCAGTCATTATGGCGTTTAGAGAAGGGAAAAGAGGGATGCTGGGCGACGTTAGCGTGCTTTGAACCAGAGTAGTGGTGCTACCCGGTCGTTTAGTGCTTGCTAACCTGGAGAGTATATCCGCTCTCGTATTCTCTTCACGTGGAACATGCTTGAACTCCACCTTTGAGAATTTCTCAGTCAACTCCTTGACACAGTTCAAGTATAATTGGAGTTGAGGTTCGCGAGCTTGATAATCCCCTAAGATCTGCGAAATCACCAGCTGTGAATCGCTACAGAGTGTCGCCTCGGAAGCTCCGATGTCAATTGCAGCTCTTAGCCCGGCCAAGCAAGCTTCGTACTCAGCCTGGTTGTTGGATGTTTTGAAATTGAAACGAAGGGAGATCTCCAGGTGTACTCCGTCATCACTTTCGAGAACTACACCTGCTCCAGAGCCTCTTTGGTTTGATGAACCATCAACGTAAATGGTCCAGTGGACTCGAGGGTAATCCGGATCAGTCCCTGTCATTTCCACAATAAAGTCAGCCAGGACTTGAGCTTTAATAGCGCTGCGGGGTTCGTAGGATATATCAAACTCAGAGAGTTCAATAGACCATTTGATCATCCTCCCAGCAAGATCGGGCTTGATTAAGACAGAACGGAGTGGCAAATCCGTTCTCACTATGATTGGATGGGCGTGAAAGTACGGACGCAACCGTCGTGAGGCCCAAACAACAGCGAGGGCGGCCTTTTCAATTTTCTGATACCGGATTTCAGCACCTTGCAAGGTCTTGCTAGTGAAATAGACCGGTCTTTGTCCATCAGGAGTTTCTTTTATCAAGGCAACGCCCAAAGCTTCATCTGAAATAGCCAAGTACAGAATGAGTGTGTCTTCGGGGTCAGGCTTTGTGAGAATGGGAGGTTTAGACAACACCTCCTTAAGCTCTTGGAAAGCTTTTTCTTGTTCCTGTCCCCACTCGAATTTCTTGGACTTTTTCAGTATTTTGTACAGGGGGAGCGACCTGTGAGCCATCTTCGGCATGAATCGTGCCAAAGCTGCTACCTTGCCATTCAGGGATTGGACTTCTTTAAGATTCTTAGGACTTTGCATGTCTAGAATCGTTTGGCACTTCCCTGGATTGGCTTCTATACCACGTTGAGTTAATATGAAACCCAAAAATTTCCCAGCAGGGACAGCAAATGTGCACTTCATTGGGTTCAGCCTCATGTTAAATTGCCTCAAACGGGTGAATACTTGGCGCAGGTCTTCAATATGATCGCCACCAGCCGGTGTCTTTGCTATTATGTCGTCAATGTATACTTCAACAAGTTTGGTGTGCATACCTTCGAAAACCTTGTTGATCATGCGCTGATATGTCGCCCCAGCGTTTTTCAGGCCAAAGGGCATGACTGTATAGCAAAAGACACCACGATCATTTATGAAAGCTGTCTTCTCTTGATCCTCTTCGCACATCGGAATTTGGTTGTAACCAGAATAAGCGTCCATGAAGCTCAGGTATTGGTAACCAGAGGAATCATCTACCATCCGATCTATATTAGGAAGAGGATAAGGATCTTTTGGACAGCAGCGGTTGAGGTCCACGTAGTCAATGCACATTCTCCATTTACCATTGGATTTAGGGACCATCACCACATTCGAAAGCCAAGAGGAATATCGGATTTCCCTGATAAATCCGGCCTTCAGCAATTCCTCAGTTTGCTGACAAGCTGCCTTCTGTTTCTCTGGGCCTAATCGTCTTTTCTTTTGGGCCACAGGTTTCGTCTCTGGATAGACAGAAAGTTTATGACAGCAGAATTCAGGGTCTATGCCTGGCATATCGGCTGCAGTCCATGCAAAGAGGTCTTTAAACTCTTGTAAGAGAGCCAGCAGTCGCTGCTCTATTTCAGCATCTAGCTTGTCATTGATATGGGTGATCTTTTCTGGGGAATCTCCCAAGACAATGTCCCTGGAACTTCCATCCGGTGTGGGCTTTGATGGGTTGAACGGATCAATGTTCAAATCCGCTCTAGGATCCAGGTCGACAAGACTTACAGATCCAGCCGATGTTCCAGCATCATTAAGTTTCCTCTTTTTACTGGAGGCATCCAGCTTTGTCATGTTGAGGCTAAGGTTGTAGCAGTACCTAGCCATCTCTTGATCACCCCGGATAGATGACACAGCATTATCCTTGTCAATGAACTTGATAAGGAGATGCGGGGTTGATACAACTGCCTCCATTGCATTCAGAGTAGGACGGCCTATGATGCCATTAAATGGTGACTTGACATCAATCACTAGCACCCGAGACCTAACCGTCCTGGCTCCTGGCTCGCCTTCAAACGAGATAAGGGTATCAAGATACCCTCTAGTTAGTTGCTTTGCGCCATTGAAAGCTGTTAGTTCCTGCGTGTAAGGCTGTAAGTCTGAGTCTTTAAAACCCATTCTTTCAAAGCAATTATAAAAAATAACATCGCAGGAACTTCCCTGGTCAACAAGGATTCTTCGGACGTCCTTGTTGGCAATCACAGCAGTGATGACTACAGCATCGTCACCACCAGGAACGGTTGGGCCAAAATCCTCGTCAGAGAAAGAGATTATGGGAGCCTCGATTCCTCCTCTGTAAGGGCGATTGTCTTTGACTTTCCCTTGCACAGATAGAATCATTCTGTGATGATTCTTTCGGGCTGTAATTGAAGCTCCTCCTCCAGCGAACCCTCCAGCAATCATGTCAATGACTTCACATCGGCCCTGACGTTGTTGCTGGGGCATGCTGTCTTTCTGTGCTGCATTATCGGTCATTACACCTTTTTGCTTCTCTGCAGCAGAGAACTTTCGAACCGGACTAGGGTTGTTGTCATCCCCATCGTCGGGATCTCTTTCTCTTTTCTCATTCCGTTCTGCCCTGTCGAAGGATTTTTCTTTGAACAGGTATTGTTTCAATTTGCCTTCTCTAATTAGCGTCTCAACCGCGTTCTTTAGAGCTTGGCATTCATCAGTGGAATGACCATTTTGTTCATGAAAATCACAGTACTTTCGTGAATTTCCTGGTCTTTTCATAGGAGCTGGTCTCCTGATGCCATATGTGCTGAAAACTGGCCATCCGACCTCTCTCAAAATCTGAGATGGTCTGGTAGATAACTGTGCATAATGGTTGAAGGAATTGACATGCCTTTCTCGAGGTCGAGGGGGGTGGTTATCCACCTTAGGATTGGTGAATGGCCTCTCCATGCGTTCTGACCTCGTCTTTTCCTTACCCTTCTGGGTTTGGGGAGATGGTGTTGGTGGCTTTTTCTTTGCAGCCATTGCCTCCAAGTGCATCTCTATGCTCACATACTTTGAGGCTTTTTTCCTGAACTCCTCAAAAGTTGATGGGGGGCTCTTCGCTAATGAAAGAGCGAAAGCTGATCCTGGCTGCAATGCCTCAATTACGATATGCAGCTTGATAGATTCTGTGAGGTTAGGAACCAGAGCTGCTTCCTTATAAAACCTCTTCAAAAAATCTTTTAGGCCCTCTGTTTCACCTTGCTTAATCTGAGCCAAGGTATGAGACGTCTTGGGTACGTCTCTGGAGATGACAAAATGGGTTTCAAAGGCAGCTGCCATTTCTGCCCAAGAATCTATGGATCCAGAAGGCAAGCCTTTAAACCACCCGAGGGCCTCCTCAGACAATGTTTGAGGGAACATTCGGCACATCACGTCTTCATCAGCCCCCAAGTACATGGCTTCAAACACATAAGCATCAAGGTGCTTAGTTGGATCAGTTTCACCATTATACTTTCCAATGGAAAGTGGTTGGGTGGTTTGAAGGTGCTTGGGGATGCTGATGCCCATAAGTCTCCTTGAAAAAGGAACCTTCAAATTGTAAGACAACGGGGGTGCTGTTGTTGAATCTCTCTTCCTTCGGGAAGCTGCATCCTCAGAATCACGAGTTTGTTCTCCCTCCTCAAACGTTGGGATCTTCGAGTACTGAAGAGTGGTGGACTTTTCACCATCAGCTGTGTGGGGAGTGTTTCGCGTGCGAGATGACTCTTTATCCTCGCTTTGCCTTTTTTCTCTTCGCAATTCAGCGAGTTCCCTCTGAAGTTGTTTGATCAACTCATCACGAGGATCAGGATCAGACACTGCTACTATCTTCTTTGAGCTGCCCCCATGAGAATCAAAGTTGAGTTTTCTGAAGGCGTTAGGATTGGTTCTGCCTTCAGCTTGATTCTCCACGAAGTCTTGTGCTTCGCCTTCCATGGTGGATTACCTGCTCTGTCAAAGGATATGGGAATAACTTTATCGGGTCCCACTGGGCGTGCCAATGATCTGTCCTGGACCGGGGTCAAGAGATCCGATCTCAAGCCAGTCACGAATAGTATGTCAATACCGTCTAGTAGACCGGATGTGTATGTATCCGATGTAGGTATCCGTTGTCCTTGAATGAGGAGAGCGGATTGGGCGTTCTGGAGATCCTTCACACCGGCCTAACGCGTTGAAGTGGGCGAATGGTGGTGTCACCTGCAAAGATTCTCCGACGCTCAAGTCAGTGATTATATTCCAAGTCAGGAATGTATTTAGAGAGGAATCAGTCGTAAAAGAGCTGAGCAAGAAGATCCCTAACTTCAATCATGAAGTTAGTTCATATACCTGATTGGCTCGATTAACGAGGACTTGTTGGTGGGGAACCACCAACTCCCATTAGCATTATTATATTGCGCACTTACCTGCATGATTGGGTCAAGTGGCTATTTTATATTGAGCGTAGAGAATGTAGACTAGGATTAGGGAACAAGTTGACCATTCCCGTGAGCAGAATTTGGCTCGTAGTGCAGGGAATTATTGATCGATCCCTGTAGCAACAATCCTTGTCTTTTGCACAGTAACGTGTGTATTGTCCGATGTCATGGTGTTATCCTGAACAACCGGTATAGGGAGAACGCCTGATACGGAATTACAGTCCGGATGTATACCGATGACGCCGGTTACATGTAGATGTCTTATCAAAGACGTTGAAATATGTATAGCAGATCGGATACCGGTATTGAGACCGGATCAATACTCATCAAATATATCAAATTCTCATTCGGCAATTATAACAAATTGCATTCGGCAAAATCATCAAGTCATCAATTATCACAACTGACTCACATAAAATCGACGCCTAGTATCCGGATACTAAAGGATCGACCTTCAGCTGGGGGTCCTACTTGATACCCCGTGAACCCTGCTTGGTTCACCAACTCCTGCTTGACTCCCCCTCAACCACTGGGTCATAGACCTCTGGGTAGCTCAACTGGGTCCTGCTTGACCACTAAAGCCAAAAACGAGGGTAACATATACCGTCGGCCATCCCATACCACATAATCACATCTCAATCATCTCATATTATCAACAATCAACAAATGCAACTACCAGAAACTGGCATGTGCTCACAACACAGGGCGACCAACTTGTCAAGCCCATTCATCATATTGCCACTGAGCGACCTGCTTGTCAAGCCCGACATCATATTTCCATTAAACACCGATTGTCACACCATCAATTATTTCAAATTTCAATCGGCTCAAGCCACATACACATGATCAAAAACCGATCGGTGTCCACATACACGCATCCATACACATTCGTATACACTCATTCGGCATCATCTCAAATATCACAGCATCAATTATTTCTCAAGTCACATTCACACGATCAGAAACTGATCGGTGTTCACATACATACATGCATACTCATACATTCACAACTTTATTACAACATCAACATCAAATATTTCTTAAGTCACTAACACACACACACACACGATCCTAAACCGATCGGTGTGCACATCCATACGTACATTCATACACATGTCCACATAATTTTCACTCAGCATCATCTTTTACCCGGTTTAGTTATTCCAATAACTTGGACAATGTCCTATTCTAATTAATTATAACCCGAACACCCCCCTTACCTCTGTTCCAAGCTTCAACAGTTGCTGGGTGCACCGTTCCACCTCCGTTCCAGCACCAGCTTCCTTAATCGTTCCACCAGTGTTCGTTCCACCACCTACGGGTTTGGAACGTGAAACACATTAACGTCACACCACCACTCATCTGGTTAAAGGGCCACTTTAAGGCTCACAGCCAAGAGGAGTGGAGATCGGAACAGTACTCCTCCTCACATGGCTATTCGTCCAGAAAAGAAAGGAAGAAGGTGAGGTATTGATTTTGAACGGTTCAAAGGATTTACCTTGAAACCACTGTCACAGCTATGTAATTATTTCAAGGTTTGATGCAAAGATGGACCTCCCTTCAAAGCTTACAACTCTCAACAATAGAGGAAGAAGAAAAGTAACAGATGAAGAAGAAGATTCTCGTGAATGATTGAGTGAATTATTACACAAATGATTGAAAAAAGAGAAGAAAACCATTATTTAAACTCTTGGCAACCGGTTACCTTCTTAACCGGTTACTTCCAACCGGTAACCTCTTCAATCGGTCATTTCTCCATTTCCTTTACAATTTCTTTAAAGGTTTTAATTAAACCTTTCTTCTTCTAATCACACCTGTCGCAACCTGGATCGCGACGGCGCGGCGAACGAGAGAGAGAGGGAAATGTATGGAATAAAACAGGGAGTCGCCACCAACGTTTTTATCCACAGGAAAAACATTGGGAAAAAACTAAGTTTAAGGAAGGCACTGGTAAAAAATTGAAATCCAAGTTCGGGAGTCGGTTACGAGTAGGGAAGGTATTAGCACCCTACAGCGCCTGTCAAAGACAGTACCAAGATTGAAAGCACAACGTAAATAGCCTTAAATAAAACATGATTTATTCCCTTTTATTCTGAAAATGATAGAATGGAGTAAAGAACTGTACAAACATAAAACTTCAAAGCGAGGTTAATGGGGACGCTTTGTCCGAACTAAGCTCGACTTTGATATGAGACAAAGGGGTGAGAGAATGCTAATAAGACGTCACGTCTAAATTAAACATCCTAGGATAAAAGGATAGGGACAAGAAAGGGATAAGTGGGACGTCTTGTCCTAAGTATCCCTTCCCTATGAAATTATGGCGAGGCTTGGGCAAAAACTATGGGGAAACCAACAAGACGTCACGTCTGAATTGATTTTCACGGAAGTAACCAAAAAGAGAACGTTTATGAAAGAAATATAAAAAGTAAAGCAATAAATCAATAACAACAAAAAAAAAGGAAATAAGAAAGATGGGCCCGACAGGAGTTAAAGTCCTGCTCCTACGTATTCTTGAGTTATCAAGAAATCAGGGTTACGTAGTTCTGGACGTTGCTATTTTTTGGAAGGAATCTGAAAGGTCTTGATGGACATCATTAAAGAGGAGAATTCATGCAAAGCGAAGTTCTTCGCACGTGCACGAATCCTAAGAGGGTTGTGTAGACGGGAGTACTCCCATACGACACTATTTTTTTTTACAAAAAAAAAAAAAAAATTGCCCTTTTATTATGTTTGTTTGTTACGGAAAAGGATAAAAAGTATTAACAGCGCAAATTAATGGTACGCAGGCAACTATAATCAACAAACAGCAAACTCACAGGAAAGTAAAAAAAGGAAACTGAAAGCAAAGAAATAAGGAAAGGAGTGGAACCGGTGTAACGAGCTATGAACCGATGTGGGAGGTCGAGCGCAGTGACGACGTCTGATTTCGGACTCGCACGTTGGCAGACGACGGACCGGAGCAGGACCCGCACTGGAAAACTGAATGACACGACCGGTGTTATGGGAAGTTGATCCGGGGTGAACGCTGTTGAGTAGTAACGAAGATTGACAATGTATGGGACTTGGGACGGAGTCAGTTCTGTGATGACGGGGTATGTTCGGGATACAGACGGTGTGAGAGCAGTGACTTTGTATTGGTGAAAAAAGAGAAACTCCCAACCTTCTTTCGAACTAAGGGGTCCTTTGTAGTGACTAAGGCAAGTCACTGGTTTCAGGTGGGGGAGTCAATTAAGGACTTTGAGGAATCAGAGAGAATTTGAGGAATCAGAGAGAATTTCTTGGGTTTTCTCGCGTGGAGGGAGAATCTGAAGGCCAACCCCTTGAGCTTCCTTGGTTGGGGCATTTATAGGGCTTTCAAGTCATGGGCTGAGGGTTTTGGGACAACCAGAATTCCCACTCACCCATCCGTGTAGTGGTGTGCAGCTCTGGCCATTACCATTGGTGGGGAGCAGGGTTTTCAGTGGGGATTTTTTTAATTGTCCACTTCCGCCTCCCTGTCTGCCATTTTCTAGGGAGTGCGATTCCAGGTCATCGCGCATAATCTTCCGACCTCGCCTCTCCATTGTCAAATTTGTGACACCGGTTAGCAAAGCCATTGGTTGGACGGTCTCCACTGATCCGATGTGGGGCCTTAAGAACCATTGCCTGTGTCTTCACACCGGCTGAATTTTTCGATGTAATCACAGGGGCCGGTGTTTTCCTTCCTGGTTCGGATCTACTACCAGTCCGGTGTGCCTATTTTGACCTCGGTCAGCCCATGAGATCGTCTTACTTAGGCCGGATTCGCTTCGTCTTTTGTTGTCAGATCCGCAACATCGGCCGTTTAAGGTACTCCTGAGGTGAGGACGTTGGGTTGAGTCGAGGACGATTGGGCGGACTCGAGGTGGGAACGTTTGGGCGGCGTTGATGTTAGCTAACACCGTCTGTGGAACGTTGTGTGAAGAAGGCGGAGTGCCACTCCGTTTATGGGACGGTGTGTGAAGAGGCGGACTTCCACACCGTTGGTGAAGTATATGAGGACGGAGAGCAAATGAGGGCGGTTGGCGGAGTGGAGGTGAAGATTCATGGGCGGAGTTGAGGTGCGGTGTTAACTTAGGCCTTGTCCGGTGTTTCCAACTTCAAGGATGGGTCCGGTGTCATAACAATTTGGGCCGGACCGAAAGAGGTGTTCACAGATGCCCCTCTTTACTCTCTTTCACAAGAGAAATGTAAATTTCCGAAGTGAAAGGGGAGTAAAGATATGAACACCGATGTAGGGGTTAAGCAAGACCAAAATCCGGTGTGGGGCTTAATGATGTGGCATTTTAAACAGCTGACGTGTCTCAAATGTGGTCCACGTCAC
Source organism: Clitoria ternatea (assembly GCA_037962975.1). NCBI lineage: Eukaryota > Viridiplantae > Streptophyta > Magnoliopsida > Fabales > Fabaceae > Clitoria > Clitoria ternatea. Next base: position 11,454,295 of record CM075675.1, read on the forward strand.
TGGGTGATTGGTCATTCCATGTGTCACCAGCTAACTGGCTCTTTCAAAATTTAAAATTCGCGCCATTGGGCCGGAATGCCAAAAGTCGGCCCCCTTTTTTAATGGGCCATGGGCCGGAATGCGGAAGGTTCTGGATCTCCTCCTCCCTCTATAAAAGCAACTTCGGGGATTCATCATTTTCACTCCTTTCTTGATATTGAAGTGCTGTCTCTCCGACGTTCAACCCCTCCGGTGTTCAAAGTTCTCTTCCGACGTTAAAGCTTTTCCTCCGGTGTTACGACCTGGCTCGCACTAAAAGAACTGCACGCATCGCCTCAGCAGGTAGCCATCCCAAACTTCACTTTAATTTCGTAGATAGGTCATGGGGGACACCGGTTCGAGTAATGACTCCATTGAGGTCCTGTCCGGTCCTCCTTCAATTACATCCCGGCGTCAGCCGGGTGGAGTTTCGAGCCGAGGTCCGAGTCACCAAAGTGGGGCAACTTCGGGAGCTTCACATCGGTTCGTCTCATCAGGGCTCCGTTTCTCCGAATTACCTTTGTGGGAAACAGAGGGGTTTGACACATCGTCAGGCTCCTCATTTAACTTTGGCACTGCTAGTGAAGGGGCAAGTAGTGCCGATTTATATCTTACTGACGATGTGGCCTTTTACAGTTGTATTCCCTTTCTTCGCCATACCGTCCGAATGGCTTCTGAAAATTCCTCCACCGGTGTTGCTGTGATAACTGACCCTATTGAGACAAATGTTTTGGCACACCGGATCAACTGGCTAGCTGAGAAGGCCAGGGACCCCTATTTCTGGGTTCATGAAGACCCAAAGACCATCGTCTCCCGGTATGCTGAAGATGCTGCCGACGTCACCATTGAAGATGTCGTTGTTCATGCCGATGTTGAGCATGAAAACGACTTTACTGTATTCTGCCCCCAAACCTCGGACAGGATCTGCCACCAACCGGGGTCAAGGGACCTCTTTATGTACGAGATGGTCTTTTCTAAGATCGGTGTCCGCTTCCCATTGACGGAGTTTGAGATGGGGGTACTCCGGTTTCTCGACTGCGCTCCTAGCCAACTTCATCCCAATGGCTGGGGCTTGGTAAGGTCCTTGGAAGTGCTCGGGGAGTACTTCCACTTCGTCCCCACAGTGGCCCTCTTTTTTACTTATTGCAGGGTGATGCACCGGGGTAACTCTGGAGGGGGTCTAGGCTTCATCAACCTCCGCTGCGACTCAAAGGTGGTAAACTTCGAAAGTTACACCGAATCGGCCAAGACGGACGGGGTCAGCTTCAAACACTCCTATGTCAAGGTCGAGGTCAATGCCGGTAGACCGGTGTTCTGGGAGAATTCTGATTTTTCCAGAAAGTTTTACACCGGTTGGACTCATGAACACTTTCTCCTGACAAGCAATGCCTACATCGTCAGTGAGAGTACTTTGTCCACTGAGTCCAAGAAAGTCCTGGACGCTCTGAAGGGTTACTCGGCCATTGCCAAATTCTCCTGCAAGAGGCTTCTGGGGACGGAGTCGGGCCGGGATGCCTACCTTGGTATATATTGCTTAACTTTACCCCTTCTATTATATATTTACGCCGGTTCTAACATCGTTTCCCCTTTTTTCTTTCCAGGCGAGATGGCTCGGATAGACATCCTCAGAAAACTGAGGGAGGCTGCCGAAGCCCGGAACGCTGCTGCTGCCGCACAGGAGAACAGGGTAACTCCCCGTCGCACACCGGCCAAGGCGGTGAGCATACCGGCAGAAAATATTGAGGCAATGACTCTGGGACCGGCTGAAAGGGCCCCAGCTAAAAGGAAGTCCAACATCGGCTCAACCTCCAAGCCGAAAAAGCAGAAGGCTCGAAAGGTTGTGGCCGAAGCAGAGGTGCCAAGGGAGGAGGAGGCCGGTCCAATAAATGTTTCTCCAGCCCGGTCTCAACCCGAGGACATCGTCGTCAACTCCCGCCTCTCGGACTTTCTAGAGTACGTTGGAGGGACACCGGCTAGGGTCCATATCCCCTTCAAGCTCAAGGCCGATCTCCCTGCTTCTGAAGCTCAGACTGCTGCTGAAGCTACTATTTTTAATTTGGTTGAGGCAGCCGGGGTCCTCAGCTCTTTAGGCCGCTCTTACTACTCCGGTATCGAGGCTAAGGAATGCCTATACCGGATGAAAAAAGCTGAGGCCTTGAGAGTCGAGGCTCAAACTGCTTTGACCCAGAAGGAGCAGGAGCTGACTAAGAGCAAGGAGGATCTGTCCGAACTCACTGCTGCCTATACATCGGCTGCCAAGAGGGCAGATGCCGCTGAGGCTAAGGCTAAAGCTTCAGAGGACGCTCTCAAAGCTCTCCGGACCGAACTGGATGAAGCCAAGGCTGCAAAGGCCGAGGTGGACAAGAAAAATAAAGAACTATCTGGGAAGCTTGCCGATGTACAGGAAGAGCAGGCGAAGGAGCGGATGGAAGCCGAGGAGCAGATGGCTGAATTTTCTGTACTGGCCGATGTTGCCTTCAGTTCTGCCGTTCGCCAGGTTGTACACCGGAATTCCGCTGTTCAACTTAACCTGAACGGTATAGGTGTCTACTATGAATTTCATGGTGGCCACCTATATGCTATGGACCGGGGTCAGGCTTCGGAGCCTGAGGATATTCCTTATGAACTGATGCCCCTCCCTGAAGGCCAAAGCATGGAACTGAGGACGGTGTCGGAGGAATTTGAGAGGACAGCCTCTGCTAGACCGGACTCTCCAGCACCCAACTCTTAGGTTTTTTTTTTTTTTTTAGCCTTGTTCCGGGATGGGCTCCGGAGTTTTACCTTTTGTAATGGCCTCAGTGCCCTTCATTAATGCAACGCAATTTTCATCCATCAGCTTGTCTTCTCTTTTCTTTCAAAATATTTCTAAGTATCTTTTTCTTGTGACCGGTATGACTTGAAGTAACACCGTCTAATCATCAACTTGGGACATGGACTTAATTCGGTCTTTTGCGAAGCATAGAACATCGGATCGGTGTATCATGGCCACCCCGTCCACAACTTCGATTAACCTTTGAACCTTCGTTGTAGTTGTCCTGACATCGGTCTTGGCAGCAACCCAATTCTATCCGAGGTGGGTTTTATGACACCGTTTGTTACGCCTCGAAGTAGTAAGAAGTGAAACCATTGGGACACCGTCTCTCGCAACCTGACAGGGTCTACTTCATTTGATCTTGAGGGTCCTGACACCGTCCTTTGGATCATGCCTTAGAACAAAGTGGACCTCTTCCACTTAGTATTCATATCGGATTAACACCGTTCCTCTTTTTTTTTTTTTTTTTTTTTTTTTTTTTTTTAATACAGTGGGCGGTAGGAAGGTAAGAGTGGGGAGCTGCCCCTTGACTGAAGATAAAATACGGGGTGTGGCCCTTGATTTATGGAAGAGTGGAAAGCTGTGGTTGTCCTTTGGCTGACAGGAAAATAAATATGGGGTGTGGCCCTGGGTTTGCCGAAAGGTAAAGGTGGGGGATTGCCCCTTGGCTGCCAGGAAAATAAATGTGGGGTGTGGCCCTTGTCCTTGCAGAAAAATAAAGGTGGGGGATTGCTCCTTGACTGACAGGAAAGTAAATGTGGGGTGTGGCCCTTGGTTTGCAAAAGGTAAAGGTGGGGGATTGCCCCTTGACTGACAGGAAAACAAATGTGGGGTGTGGCCCTTGGTTTGCAAAAAGTAAAGGTGGGGGATTGCCCCTTGACAGACAGGAAAACAAATGTGGGGTGTGGCCCTTGGTTTGCAAAAGGTAAAGGTGGGGGATTGCCCCTTGACTGACAGGAAAACAAATGTGGGGTGTGGCCCTTGGTTTGCAAAAGGTAAAGGTGGGGGATTGCCCCTTGACAGACAGGAAAACAAATGTGGGGTGTGGCCCTTGGTTTGCAAAAAGTAAAGGTGGGGGATTGCCCCTTGATTGACAGGAAAACAAATGTGGGGTGTGGCCCTTGGTTTGCAAAAAGTAAAGGTGGGGGATTGCCCCTTGACAGACAGGAAAACAAATGTGGGGTGTGGCCCTTGGTTCGCAAAAGGTAAAGGTGGGGGATTGCCCCTTGACTGACAGGAAAACAAATGTGGGGTGTGGCCCTTGGTTTGCAAAAGGTAAAGGTGGGGGATTGCCCCTTGACAGACAGGAAAACAAATGTGGGGTGTGGCCCTTGGTTTGCAAAAAGTAAAGGTGGGGGATTGCCCCTTGACAGACAGGAAAACAAATGTGGGGTGTGGCCCTTGGTTTGCAAAAGGTAAAGGTGGGGGATTGCCCCTTGACTGACAGGAAAACAAATGTGGGGTGTGGCCCTTGGTTTGCAAAAAGTAAAAGGTGGGGGATTGCCCCTTGACAGACAGGAAAACAAATGTGGGGTGTGGCCCTTGGTTTGCAAAAAGTAAAGGCGGGGGATTGCCCCTTGACAGACAGGAAAACAAATGTGGGGTGTGGCCCTTGGTTTGCAAAAAGTAAAGGTGTGGGATTGCCCCTTGACAGACAGGAAAACAAATGTGGGGTGTGGCCCTTGGTTCGCAAAAGGTAAAGGTGGGGGATTGCCCCTTGACTGACAGGAAAACAAATGTGGGGTGTGGCCCTTGGTTTGCAAAAGGTAAAGGTGGGGGATTTCCCCTTGACAGACAGGAAAACAAATGTGGGGTGTGGCCCTTGGTTTGCAAAAAGTAAAGGTGGGGGATTGCCCCTTGACAGACAGGAAAACAAATGTGGGGTGTGGCCCTTGGTTTGCAAAAAGTAAAAGGTGGGGGATTGCCCCTTGACAGACAGGAAAACAAATGTGGGGTGTGGCCCTTGGTTTGCAAAAAGTAAAGGCGGGGGATTGCCCCTTGACAGACAGGAAAACAAATGTGGGATGTGGCCCTTGGTTTGCAAAAGGTAAAGGTGGGGGATTGCCCCTTGACTGACAGGAAAACAAACGTGGGGTGTGGCCCTTGGTTTGCAAAAGGTAAAGGTGGGGAATTGCCCCTCGGTTGTCCTGACTGCGAGTTTTTGGGAAGCTGCCTGGGGGATGCTCCTGTTGGAATTGTTTAGGAAGTACAGTTCCACTGGGGAAGGATAACTCTTCTTAGTGACCTTCAAGGTACCACTGGGAAAGTATTAGGTGAGTTGGGATAGAGTAATCTGGGGGTCATCGGGGAACTGTCCTTCTAAGGAAAGAGAATGAGATCTGGGGAGATGCCCCCAGTTTTGGTATGACTGCATGCTGTTAGGGAACCAACCTTTGAAAGGGAATCTGGGGAGATCCCCCAGTTTGATATGACTGAAGGTTGTTAGGGGACTGCCCCTTGAATGAAAAATAAACCTGGGAAAATGCTTCCAGTTTGACATGATTGGATGAAATCTTGGGGAACTGTCCCTTTGAATGAAAGAATGAACTCAGGGAGATGCCCCAGTTTGGGTTGACCGGGAAATGCAGTCCTACTGGGGAAGGACTTGGGGAAGTGTAGTTTTTGGTGATTATGGTTCCGCTGGGGGACGAGAACTTGGGAAGTGCCAGCTTTGGCGATTGTGATTTCACTGGGGATGCCAATCTACTGGTTTCTCTTGGGGAAAACTTCTGATCTAAATCTTTGGTGTCAGGTTCTTCGTTTCTGTGTGACGTAGTTCCGTCACCCTTCAAAGCAGATGGTTAGAAGCAAGAGTAATCAAAAGAATCGACATTTCGAGCGACCTCTCCCGAAAGATAGGCTTTCAGGATAACTCATGGATGAGATAGAGACAATTTCTATCTTCCAGGAACATAATTAACAGAATTGGTTATGCTTTCTCACGGGCCAGGTCTGACGCCAGGATACATTTTGCTTCACCACGACTTTTCATTTCATCACTTTTCATTTCAAAAATTTCCTCTTAAGAAAAACTTGTTCGTTTATAAGATTCAGCCGCAGACTCAGGGGGAGGAAAGGGAAAGCTTATTTTATTATTGAATATAAGTATGTACATTGGTAATGAAGGTAAAGGTAACAAAAACATATGTATAAACAATTAAAAGGTGGGAGAGAAAGAAGGCCTTTTGAACCCTCCAGCGACTCCCCGCGAGTGATAAGAATCCGGATCTTTCCTCACGACTTCGAGACTGTCCTCTGATCTTACTTCTGGGAAATGACTTTTGACAAAGATACGCTTGCCTGACCTGTTTTCCTTCTCTGAAGAGTTCTCGTCCTTATGCCTGAACTTGTGGCTTCTTATTCTACCTGAGTCGCCCTTCCGGGTTTTCGACTCATCAAGCAGCTCTAATTTTTGCCTAGGCTGCCCCATGGGTTTTCAGCCTAGCGAGCACCCTTTTTTTTTTTTTTTTTTTTTTTTTTTTAGGCAAAATATTTCTTCACCGCGTCGGCGTTCACAGGCATTGGTAGATCCTCTCCATCCATGTTGGTAAGGATTAGAGCTCCTCCAGAGAAAGCCTTCTTCACGACGTATGGTCCTTCGTAATTAGGTGTCCATTTCCCTCGGGCGTCCTTTTGGATTGGCAAGATTTTCTTTAGGACTAGGTCTCCTTCTCGGAATTGTCGAGGTCGTACCTTCTTTTCAAACGCTCGTTTCATACGCTTTTGATACAGCTGACCATGACAAAGGGCGGTTAATCTCTTTCCATCAATCAGATTTAACTGGTCATGTCGAGCTTGGACCCACTCAGCTTCCTTTAATTCCGCCTCCATTATCACTCGAAGAGAAGGGATCTCTACTTCGAAAGGCAGGACTGCCTCCATACCATAAACCAGGGAGAATGGAGTTGCCCCAGTTGAAGTTCGGACCGAGGTACGATACCCATGTAAAGCAAAGGGGAGCATTTCGCTCCAATCTCTGTAGGTCACAACCATTTTCTGTACAATCTTCTTGATGTTTTTATTGGCTGCCTCGACTGCCCCATTCATTTTAGGGCGATACGGGGAGGAATTATGATGGTGGATTTTGAAGTCTTCACAAAGTTCCTTCATCATTTTGTTATTCAAATTCATGCCATTATCAGTGATGATCTGACTCGGCAGACCGTACCGGCATATCAGTTCACGCTTGACAAATTTAACCACAACACTCCTTGTCACATTGGCGTACGAAGCAGCTTCTACCCATTTTGTGAAATAGTCGATAGCGACTAAAATGAAACGATGACCGTTAGAGGCTTTCGGCTCGATGGGTCCAATGACGTCCATACCCCACATTGAAAAGGGCCATGGTGCTGACAAGACATTCAGAGAAGACGGGGAAGCATGAATATGGTCTACGTATATCTGACATTTATGACACTTACGAACATAGGCAAAACAGTCTGACTCCATGGTCATCCAGTAGTAACCAGCCCTCAAAATCTTTCTCGACATGGCGGGCCCGTTGGTGTGAGTTCCAAAACATCCCTCGTGGACATCCCTCATGATTTTACTTGCCTCGTCGGTGTCGATGCAACGAAGAAGGACAGAGTCGTAGTTTCTCTTATAAAGCACATCACCGTTTAAGAAGAAACCCATGGCGAGCCGTCGCAGGGTTCTCTTATCATTCTCTGTAGCACCTTCGGGATATTCTTGATTTCGGACATACCTCTTGATATCGTAATACCAAGGCTTCCCATCTGACTCCCTTTCAATCATCTGGCAATATGCGGGTTCGTGGTGCCGCACTATTTCAATGAGAGGCATGTCGTAATCATTGCTCACCTTGAACATGGATGCTAGGGTAGCCAAAGCATCAGCCATTTGGTTGTCCTCTCGGGGAACATGGTGAAAAGAAACATCATCAAATTCCTTAATCAACTCCTTGATGCGAGTTTGATAGGGAATTAATTTGCTGTCTCTAGTCTCCCACTCTCCTTTTAGTTGGTGAATGACCAGGGCAGAATCCCCGTATACTTCCAATTTCTTCACTTTGGCATCTAACGCTGCTTGGATTCCCAGAGAACACGCCTCGTACTCAGCGATGTTATTGGTGCAATCAAAACATAATCGAGCACAAACGGGGATAAGTTCTCTGTCAGGTGAAATGAGGATTGCTCCGATTCCGTGTCCTAATGCATTAGAAGCACCATCGAACCTTAGGGTCCATTTACCCTTTTGGGCTCCTTCTTCATCAATCAGGGCCATGATATCTTCGTCCGGGAAGTCAAACTGCATGGGCTGATAATCTCTTATGGGTTGATGAGCTAGGTAGTCAGCCAGAATACTTCCTTTTATAGCCTTCTGAGTGACATAGACTATATCGTACTCGGTTAGCAGGACCTGCCATCGAGCAATCCTTCCGGTTAAGGCAGGTTTTTCAAAGATATATTTGACAGGGTCCATTTTGGAAACTAGCCAAGTAGTGTGGTTTATCATGTATTGTCTCAAACGTCGGGCTGTCCATGCTAACGCACAACAGGTCCTTTCCAGAGCAGAATACCTCATCTCGCAGTCAGTGAACTTCTTGCTTAGATAATAAATGGCATGCTCTTTCTTCCCAGTCTCATCATGTTGCCCCAACACACAACCCATGGATTCATCTAACACTGTAAGGTATAAAATGAGTGGTCTTCCCGGGGTAGGTGGGATCAAAACTGGCGGGTTCTGCAAGTACTGCTTTATCTTTTCAAAAGCCTTTTGACAATCCTCGTTCCATTGAACTGGTTGGTTTTTACGGAGCAATTTGAAAATTGGCTCGCATGTTGCCGTCAACTGTGAGATGAAGCGAGCGATGTAATTTAATCTCCCTAGGAAACCTCTAACTTCTTTTTCTGTATGGGGAGGAGGCATTTCAAGAATGGCTTTAACTTTGTTAGGGTCGACCTCTATGCCTCTCTTGCTTACTATGAATCCCAGCAATTTCCCAGATCTTGCGCCGAAGGTGCACTTGGCTGGGTTTAGCCTAAGCTTGAATTTCCTCAGCCTTTCGAAGAGTTTCCTTAGGTCTTCCATATGCCCTTCATCTGTTTTAGACTTGGCGATAATATCATCGACGTAAACCTCTACCTCCTTGTGCATCATGTCATGGAAAAGGGTTACCATGGCCCTCTGGTAAGTTGCTCCGGCATTCTTTAGACCAAAAGACATCACCTTATAACAGAAAGTTCCCCACAAGGTGACAAATGTGGTTTTTTCCATATCCTCGGGCGCCATCTTAATTTGATTGTATCCGGAGAAACCGTCCATGAATGAAAAGATCGTATGTTGCGCGGTATTGTCGACCAGAACATCAATCTGAGGCAGGGGAAAATCATCCTTGGGGCTAGCCCTGTTCAAATCGCGATAGTCCACGCACATTCGTACTTTGCCATCCTTTTTCGGGACCGGGACGATATTTGCCACCCACTGTGGGTATTTTGCCACGGCTAAGAACCCGGCATCAAATTGCTTCTTGACTTCTTCCTTGATTTTCAAAAGCATCTCAGGTTTCATACGTCGCAGCTTCTGCTTTACCGGCAGACATTCGGGTTTTAATGGTAACCTATGTTCGACAATGCTATTGTCCAGTCCCGACATATCTTGGTAAGACCAGGCGAAAACATCGCTGAACTCTCTCAACAACCCAATCAGTTCCCGCCTCTGTTCTTTACTTAACGAGGTACCAATTTTGACTTCCTTTTTAACTCCTCCAATTCCCAAATCGATAACCTCGGCTATCTCTAAGTAGGGCAGAATTTCCCTATCCTCTTGTTCCAATAACCGGGTTAACTCAGGCGAGGGATCGCAGTCTTCATCATATTCCTCATTGGCGCAATCAGTTAGACAGTCAAAATCGTGAAATAAGACCGAATTCTCACTACTCTCAGATGAATCGCTTTCGGATCTGCATTTTCAGTGTATCATAGCAAATGAAAAGGAAAACAAGCAAGAGAAAGGTTTAAATAATAGGTTACTAAACAGATCAAGCTATTTGGAAACTGACGGCATTTATTATTCAAACAAACGAACAAGTTTTTATTGTTACAAAATGAGATCCCGAAGCATAGCTAAAGGATCGAACAGAAAACATGATTACTTTGATGAAATGGTACAAATCGTGGGGAATTCTATGACCTCCCAGTTGTTCAGTTCCTGACCAGGTGAGCCAGCATACACAAATCCAGTGCCTTCATCAAGATCACTTTGGATCACGGCCACTTGATCTGGAAACATTACTCCGGCGCTCCTGAAGCTCTGGTAGAGGTCACAGATGGGGATTTTCGCAGTGTTGAGTGCATGCCCGATATGACGAGTAATCCTCTTCCCTCTCCTCTCTTTTTCTACCCCTTTTTGGTCTTCAGTGGTAGGTTGGTATCCCAGGCCGTACCTATTTTTGTTCTCAGGGAGACAAACAGGTTGAATTCTTCCTCCCAGTTCTCTTCCGAGTCCTCTTCCCGGCTTATATCCTCCTCGTAGCATGGTCTTCGCTACTGCTAGCGGTACCTTTGGGAAAGGCATACTTGTGGCGTTGGCTATCTCCAAAGCCTGGAATGATGTCTCGAGGGCTTCCTCGGCTGCCTCTACATAGGGGGTAGTAACTGGCTTACTGACCAGAAGATCCTCCTCTCCAGAAACGATTACCAGTCTGTTATCAACGATGAACTTTGGTTTCTGGTGTAAAGTGGAAGGAACTACCCCTGCTGAATGGATCCATGGCCTCCCTAACAAGCAACTATAGGCGGGCATGATATCCATTACTTGGAAGAGAACTTGAAAGATATGGGGTCCAACTTGTATGGGTAGCTCAACTTCGCCTATGACCTCCCGTCGGGTCCCATCAAAAGCTCTTACTATCATGGAGCTCGGCCTCATGCATGCCCCATCTATGGGTAGTTTAGCTAATGTAGACTTAGGCATCACATTCAAGGATGATCCATTATCGACGAGCACTTTTGCCATAATATGGTCTTGACACTTCACAGAGATGTGGAGAGCTTTGTTGTGTCTTTTCCCTTCCACCGGCACCTCGTCATCCGTGAATGTCAGATAGTTACTGGCCACTATATGTCCAACAATACCTTGGAACTTATCAACAGGCAAGTCATGTTTCACGTGCGCCTCACTTAGCACCTTCATCAGCGCGTTCCGATGTGATTCAGAACTTGTCAGCAGAGATAATAAGGAGATCTTGGCGGGGGTATAGTTCAACTGATCCAATACCTGGTAATCGCTGTGGCGGATAAATTTTAAGAACTCCCCAGTCTCTTCTTCTGGCACAACCTTCTTTGCTTCGCCAGTGATCCCAACCTTCCCGGTTTTGCCTTCCGCGGCAGTCTTGTCTTGCTTTGGCTCTGAAGGCGCATACACTCTCCCACTTCGGGTCATTCCGCCTACACCGGCGATGTTGGTAACCAACAAAGCAGGCGCCGGATCAACTATTACGGGGTTGGAAACAACTATGTCCGTGTTATACTTCCAAGGCACGGCGTGGGAGTTGTCATACGGGAATGGAGCAGGTGGCCGTGCCGTAATAGTAGTTTTGGCAGGGGTCTGCGTTAGCGGCGCATTTTTACTATAAAATATGACCAGGGGTTTTGGGGCCCGAAGTCCAGTCTGTCCCTGTATCATATTTACCTCATCGCCATGGCGCTTGCAGACTCGTATAGTGTGACTGTCCATAAACCTTTGGAGAGTTTTTCGAAACTCTTGCTGCTTTGTCGATTGGGCATCATCGAAGTCTTCATCCCATTTGTCCTTTACTAACCCTACCTCAAACATAAGGGAGTGAATTTCTTTTAGAGGCATCTGAATGTCCTCAACATTGGACGTATACTCCACATCTTCCCCGATAGCATTGACCCCGGGCCCTTCATGATTAGGCAGAGGGTTTGTTGTTACATTTGGACTTCCTTCTCAGAAGCTTATCCAATCTGCCTGAATCAGGTCCCTTACTTTATATTTCAAAGCCAGACAATTTTCAGTAGAATGGCCTGGTGCACCCGCATGATAATCGCACCGGGCATTAGGGTCATACTCCCTAGGATAAGGTGGCTGTAGTGGCCTCAAGGGACAGGGTACTACTAGAGTTTTTTCAATGAGGTGAGGCAAGAGTTCGGTATAGGACATTGGGATGGGATCGAACTGGGGTGGAGCACGGTCATTGTTCCTTCTTTGGATATTTGGCGGTGGGTTGGCTTGTGGTGCTTGGTGTGGTATCTGTGGTGGCGCAGGTGGCCGTACAATGGTTAGTCTGAATTGTGGTGGATTAAGGTTTGGAATGGCTGCCACATACGGGTGCGACACGCCGGGATATACTGGTGAAAGGCTAACTGGGGCAGGTGGCCCTGCCAGGTTCCTTCTCTGGTTGTGAGAGACCAAGTTGGTCTCCCCTTCTCTTCTCCTATTCTCGCCAAGTGTAGGTCTCTTTGCAGCTCCCATCCCGGATGGACTTCGGACTATCCTGCCAGTCCTAAGTCCATTTTCTATTCTTTCTCCAATAGTGACAATATCAGAGAAATGGGACGAGACACTTCCAATTATCTTCTCATAGAAAGGAGTTTGAAGTGTATCTATGAACATAGTGATCACCTCCTTTTCAGATAGAGGTGGGTCAACCTGTGCCGCCACTTCGCGCCACCTTTGGGCGTATTCCTTGAACGTCTCGTTATCTTTCTTAGTCATGTTCTACAATTGTCCCCTATCCGGGGCCATGTCCAGGTTATATTTGTATTGTTGCCTGAACGAGTCTGCTAGGTCTTTCCAGCAGCGTATACGAGAGCGCTCTAGATGATTGTACCATGTCAGGGGAGCCCCAACCAGGCTGTCCTGAAAACAATGAATCAGCAGAGGGTCATTTGACGCATGCGAAGCCATCTTACGGCAGTACATGGTTAGATGATTCTTTGGGCATGTCAACCCTCTGTATTTGTCAAAATCAGGCATCTTGAATTTAGGAGGTATGACGACATCAGGGATTAGACAAAGTTCAGCAGCAGTGCCTGTCCCAAATCTACTTGTTCCTTCCATCTCCCTTAAACGCCTTTCCAAGAATTCCAACCTCTCTTCCTGGGTAGTAGCCACAGCAGTTGGACCGGCAGCAGTATGTTGACTAACCTTCCCGTATTGCTGGTAGGAATGAAACATGTCAGGGTTTGGTATGAAGGTATCTGGTTTGGCAGTGGTTTGGGGTATATGAATGGTATGAGCAGGCTGTGCTTGGGCGGCTTGTGCTTGGGTAAGCGGGTTGTTTGGTTGATTAGCGTTAGGCTGGGCAGTGATGGGAACTTGGTCTTGGTGGCAAGGTTCTTCCTGGAGTGGTGGAAAATATCCGTGTGGCAAACCATACGGAGGAAAGGGAATAACATTTCCTTCCTCATCCACAAAAGTGTGTTGTTGGGTGTTTGCAGGATTTGGCCTCCTTATGCGAACAACGAGAGGAGGCGCGGCGGTCCTGGGGTCAGATCCTGTAGCCGGATCTTGACCGTGATGAGAGGTGGGTGGTTGTTGCCGGGCGTCTTCAACCCCTGCAGAAGATCCCCCTTCTGTGACTCTCCTTTCCAGGAGCTTGGCCATCTCGGCCATCTGTTCCTTGACCTGGGCGAGCTCAGCCTTCAAATTCTCATTTTCTTGTTCTATGTCAGCCATGAGTTTCTTCCTGAGCCTGGTCCCGTAAGAATGTTTACCCGTAATGTCTTTAGAAAGAAACACAAAAGAAAATTTAGAAAAGATAAGCAAATTAGAAAAAAAAAAAAAAAAAAAAATTAAGTGAAACGAGATTACGCGGGAAGCAATGTCGGAACTTGACGGATCCTTCGACTGTTCCTCAGAACGTCACGTTCAAGAGTACTAAGTAAAGCATTGAATGGAAATTAACGTGAGATAGTTGTGAAGACAAAGGAATCCATTATTTCGAAAAGAGTACATTATTGCCATAAAGTGCCAAATTACAAAGTGGGAAAATAAATCAGCCATCTCTAGCTCGGGCAATCATTTCCCTCATTTTACAAATACGTCCTCTGCAGTATTCTAGGAACGTTGCAATTTCCCTAGGAGTGTTGACAGGGTTAGCAATTCCTTCCGCTTGTTTGAGTAAAAACGGGAGATCTTCTAGAGTTCCGTTGGCCAGGTACGCCAGCTTAGCAAAACGATCCATCCATAAGTGAATAGTTTCATTTTGTTCAGCTTCTAAGAGGCGTATAGTCTCTTGACAATCTTGCTCAATGTTTATGGCGCGTTGTCGTTCCCTACTTATCTCTTGTTCGCAAGCCTTTTTCATTTCATTGAGCTGTTGTTCCAATTTGTGGACTTGTGTCTGTAGGAGCTCCTTTTGTACCATGATATTCTGCTCATTTTCTTTCGATTGGGCCAGCATATCCTTCAGAAGACGTTTCTCAGCCAGGATGGTATCACTTTGCTTGTTCTTCATTTTTAGTTGAGAATTGGCCGCTTGAAGACATTGGTCTTGTTTTATCATGTAGCTCTCATCAATCTTTCGTCTCTTCCTGATCTCTTCAACAGCTTGCTTGTTCTCCAGGTTCTCCCTTTTCTGAAGGGTGTATTCTTGCTGACATCTCAATAAGTCTTCCTCTAGCTCCTTGTTCCTGGCAGCTAACTCTTCTATTTTGGTCTTTAGCGCCTTGGTTGCTTCATCCTCCGCAACAGGTGATGGAGCAGGAGGATTTTCCTGGAGACGAGGGGGACTCCTGAAGGGTAATTTAACAATAGAAACCCTATTCAAGATCCATTCATAATATTCTCCTCTGACATCATGGCTTCGGGCCCCCAGTTCCCTTCCCTTTCGGTGGACTTTCTTCCATGCATTCGCTATATCCCGAATGACAAGGACACAGCTTCCTTTCGAGTAATATGAGATGAAAGGAATGAGAGACTCTTCATCAGGTGGTCCAAGCAAAGGATAAGCTAGCTGACGCTTGGCTATGACGGGATTATAGTTGATACATCCTTGCGTACCAATAAGGGGAACATTTGGGTAATTTCCACAGTGATGAACAATTGATTCAACTTCCAACCATTGGGGATACCACCTAACTTTCTCTGCTGTGAGCCCTATGAGGTGATTGGCCCACTCGCGCCCACTTTTCACTGTTAACTGACATAGCTTCAGATCAGAAACCGGACATTCGGCCCTACAAACTTGGTGGAAAATGTGTGATGTGAGCCATACATACAAAACAGGTAGACAACAAACAACCCTTTTTCCACCTTGTGTGTGACAGAAATCCATGGTGTAGTACACATTTGCCAACACAGCCGTGACAGGATTCTCAAGCCTGTGCTTGCGAGCTAGGAATACGGCAATAGCATCATAATCCACATAGTTATCAATATTGGGGAACAAAACAACACCATAGATGGTAATAGCTAAAGCATCCATAAAGGCCTCCCAATCTTCTCTTTCTGCCAGGACCTGCATATGTTTCTCGAGAAATTCTCGAGTGAATCCGGGGATCTGATTTCTGTTTAGTTGTGCATCCCTTAAGGTGTCGGGACGGATTTTCAGGACACGGGCGATGGAAGCAATAGTTGCGTGATGGTCAAGATGACGATAAGGTATCTGTCCTTCCAAAGGCATCCCCAAGATTTGTTCAAATTCTTCAATGGATGGGGCCAACTGAAAGTCTCTAAATGTGAAACACCTGAGAGGTGGGTCATAGAATTGTGCTAAGGCAGTGATCGCCTCAATTTGCACTTCTACTTCTAACAACTTCAGAATCCTTCCATACTTTCTTGTAAAAGCCATTTTCTGTGTCAGGCTTAATTTTCTCCCCATTGTTTGCAGACTACCCATGTCAATCTTCTTGGCCTTAAGGTGCAATACTTTCCTTAATTCGGTCACATTTGTGTCACAACTATCAGATCTCATGTTAATTTCCATATTGCTCAAAGGTACCCGCTAAATTCCAAACAGCTTCCTGCAAGAGAAAAGAGAGAGAAAAAGATATCAGTTACTGCTATGTTTTGTGAACCACTACTTCTTCATTAATTCATTAGAAAACATTTTCAGTTTGAGAAGTAGCGGTCGGCAAGACTCATGTGAAACTAAAGTCGCATGGGTTATGGATCTTCCCAATGTCATCAATATCTGCTTGAATAGAATTTCGTTTTCATTTTGACGATTGGGAAGATCTATAACCCAGGACTCATAAGTACACAAAAAGTGAGGGAACTGCTTATTTGTTAAAGGATTACTATTTTTTTTTTAAAAGAAAAAAAAATGATTCACCCTTTGTTTGGAATAAAGTAACCACTTTTGAACACGTAAGCAGTTCATCAATTTTGGATTTAAAGGGAAAGCGAGAATGAGATAAGGTATAGTAAAATCCGCCCTTTTATGCCTTAAGCCAGGTTTTTTTTCTGAAAGTCTTTTCTGGGACCTATAGCTTATCTAACAGTGGATTTCTCACATTGGGTGGCTTCCGCTAGACATCTAGAAGGTCACCAGAGCCAAGATCCTAATCATGACAGGGACGCAAACAGTGAGGAATTCACTAAGTGCGTATATCATGAGAGGTCGAACTCTGGTTGAGGTTCTCACGAATACCGGATAGGAAGTACATCCCATACGATTCCGTTACCAACCCCTCCTAACTTAAGCTTCATTTGGGGCCCGGGTATAGGGCGCCACTCATAAGTGTGTGCAAATAATTGTGAGTGTAGTGTGTGGAAGGGCAGTCCATACCTTATACCTTACCCATTCTGCACAAAGAACAAACACAGAGCAAATATACAAAGTCGTCTACCCTAGGGTTCAATGTTTGCGGAAAAGTAACATGATCTCCTATCCTAGGGTTCAATAAACATGCAAAATATAGACAACGAAACAAATAACAAGACGATTAAAACAAGAACAAACATTCACAACAATCAATAGAAAATAAGACAATGGGAAGAAATCCAAGCTAACAAAGGTTATATGAAAAAGAACGTGCGCTTTCAATCAAACTGGCCTGACTCTCTTGAGTGTCCCCAGTGGAGTCGCCATCTGTCGCAACCTGGATCGCGACGGCGCGGCGAACGAGAGAGAGAGGGTAATGTATGGAATAAAACAGGGAGTCGCCACCAACGTTTTTATCCACAGGAAAAACATTGGGAAAAAACTAAGTTTAAGGAAGGCACTGGTAAAAAATTGAAATCCAAGTTCAGGAGTCGGTTACGAGTAGGGAAGGTATTAGCACCCTACAGCGCCTGTCAAAGACAGTACCAAGATTGAAAGCACAACGTAAATAGCCTTAAATAAAACATGATTTATTCCCTTTTATTCTGAAAATGATAGAATGGAGTAAAGAACTGTACAAACATAAAACTTCAAAGCGAGGTTAATGGGGACGCTTTGTCCGAACTAAGCTCGACTTTGATATGAGACAAAGGGGTGAGATAATGCTAATAAGACGTCACGTCTAAATTAAACATCCTAGGATAAAAGGATAGGGACAAGAAAGGGATAAGTGGGACGTCTTGTCCTAAGTATCCCTTCCCTATGAAATTATGGCGAGGCTTGGGCAAAAACTATGGGGAAACCAACAAGACGTCACGTCTGAATTGATTTTCACGGAAGTAACCAAAAAGAGAACGTTTATGAAAGAAATATAAAAAGTAAAGCAATAAATCAATAACAACAAAAAAAAAGGAAATAAGAAAGATGGGCCCGACAGGAGTTAAAGTCCTGCTCCTACGTATTCTTGAGTTATCAAGAAATCAGGGTTACGTAGTTCTGGACGTTGCTATTTTTTGGAAGGAATCTGAAAGGTCTTGATGGACATCATTAAAGAGGAGAATTCATGCAAAGCGAAGTTCTTCGCACGTGCACGAATCCTAAGAGGGTTGTGTAGACGGGAGTACTCCCATACGACACTATTTTTTTTACAAAAAAAAAAAAAATTGCCCTTTTATTATGTTTGTTTGTTACGGAAAAGGATAAAAAGTATTAACAGCGCAAATTAATGGTACGCAGGCAACTATAATCAACAAACAGCAAACTCACAGGAAAGTAAAAAAAGGAAACTGAAAGCAAAGAAATAAGGAAAGGAGTGGAACCGGTGTGACGAGCTATGAACCGATGTGGGAGGTCGAGCGCAGTGACGACGTCTGATTTCAGACTCGCACGTTGGCAGACGACGGACCGGAGCAGGACCCGCACTGGAAAACTGAATGACACGACCGGTGTTATGGGAAGTTGATCCGGGGTGAACGCTGTTGAGTAGTAACGAAGATTGACAATGTATGGGACTTGGGACGGAGTCAGTTCTGTGATGACGGGGTATGTTCGGGATACAGACGGTATGAGAGCAGTGACTTTGTATTGGTGAAAAAAGAGAAACTCCCAACCTTCTTTCGAACTAAGGGGTCCTTTGTAGTGACTAAGGCAAGTCACTGGTTTCAGGTGGGGGAGTCAATTAAGGACTTTGAGGAATCAGAGAGAATTTGAGGAATCAGAGAGAATTTCTTGGGTTTTCTCGCGTGGAGGGAGAATCTGAAGGCCAACCCCTTGAGCTTCCTTGGTTGGGGCATTTATAGGGCTTTCAAGTCATGGGCTGAGGGTTTTGGGACAACCAGAATTCCCACTCACCCATCCGTGTAGTGGTGTGCAGCTCTGGCCATTACCATTGGTGGGGAGCAGGGTTTTCAGTGGGGATTTTTTTAATTGTCCACTTCCGCCTCCCTGTCTGCCATTTTCTAGGGAGTGCGATTCCAGGTCATCGCGCATAATCTTCCGACCTCGCCTCTCCATTGTCAAATTTGTGACACCGGTTAGCAAAGCCATTGGTTGGACGGTCTCCACTGATCCGATGTGGGGCCTTAAGAACCATTGCCTGTGTCTTCACACCGGCTGAATTTTTCGATGTAATCACAGGGGCCGGTGTTTTCCTTCCTGGTTCGGATCTACTACCAGTCCGGTGTGCCTATTTTGACCTCGGTCAGCCCATGAGATCGTCTTACTTAGGCCGGATTCGCTTCGTCTTTTGTTGTCAGATCCGCGACATCGGCCGTTTAAGGTACTCCTGAGGTGAGGACGTTGGGTTGAGTCGAGGACGATTGGGCGGACTCGAGGTGGGAACGTTTGGGCGGCGTTGATGTTAGCTAACACCGTCTGTGGAACGTTGTGTGAAGAAGGCGGAGTGCCACTCCGTTTATGGGACGGTGTGTGAAGAGGCGGACTTCCACACCGTTGGTGAAGTATATGAGGACGGAGAGCAAATGAGGGCGGTTGGCGGAGTGGAGGTGAAGATTCATGGGCGGAGTTGAGGTGCGGTGTTAACTTAGGCCTTGTCCGGTGTTTCCAACTTCAAGGATGGGTCTGGTGTCATAACAATTTGGGCCGGACCGAAAGAGGTGTTCACAACACCTTTTATAATTAACCAATAATTCCTAAGAATATCAAATAAATCCTTAAAACAATTTTTAATATTTTCCACTTCACAAAAATTTCCTATAATTATCCAGGATGTTACAACATCGGCGTCTCGATTCTAGAGGTGAATCTTGGGAGTATTACTAGGGTGGACATCTAATGGCTCAGAGTCGCGCCTAAGGTCAGATAGTCCGTGATAAACCTGGTGTACTTCGATTCAAGGCCAATGTTTATAGGGTTGTAGAGTACTATTTCTGTGTGATGTAGTGATCACAATGAGGATGAGATAAATCCAGATTGATGATTGGAACAAGAGAGCGTCTGTACCCAAATATTGATTGTCAGAACTTGGCGAGCTCCGATCACTCTAGCAGGATGATGATGTGTTCCTCCTAGTAGACGTACCATGAAGAGGTATTGATGATAATGATGATGAGATTTTGGGCCCTATTGCATATTGAGACTTAACTAAGATAAACCATAATAAACCTAACACATGCATTATATCATTATAGTTGTGTGACCAACTCTTGTGAATTGTGCTATAATTATGGTTGATTGCATATGCTTATATCCCTCATTTTCCTTATGTCTACTTGATGTAAATATGTGTGTTGTTTGTGGCTTTCCCCTTGCATGTGAAACTTTTAGGTTGAGAGTTTTCACTTACCCCTCTAATGTTGTGTGTTTGTTTCTTTTATGTGTACATCAGCTGAAGGATAAGGACAACACGGATAGGACCTTAAATACTTACAGTAGCAGGCGTCGAGCTGTGTGCGCAAAGGACTAGGATTTCTCTTTTTACTTTAGGATCATCATAGGCAACAATGTTTAGACGTGTTCTGTTTAATGAATGTGATGTAGTGTTATTTGGTTGGGTGCCTATGCGCCCCTTTCTTTTGAGAATGCTTAAGCCTTGGAGAATTGAACTATGTACATTATGTTTCTGACTTATGATTTGATAATCACCAAACACAAAAAACTTCTATTTTTCCTTAAATAGTTATAACTCCTTAGTTAAGTTGGAGGTTTTGGTGAAGGAATCTGTCCTAGTTAACCAAAGGTGTCACATAACATACTTGACAAAGTGAAATACTTAAGAAAAATTATATGTCAAATTATGATCACATTTATGATGTCCTAATGTGAAGAAGGGCGATGTGTTGTGAATGTGTATATGCTTGTATGAAATGGTTGATAAGTGCTATGTATGCCTATGATGATATATTAATGACGACTTGATGATAATTGATGTTTGTGTTGCAAAGCACACATGTGGTTCATATATGCATGTACACATGATCACAATGTATTCAAATTCATCATTTTGAATGTAATACTTACTCTCCCATGTTGTCTATTTTTAGTATTATGATGTAGGAGTTGCATAGGTGAGATGCATTTTATTTTGGAAACTTACGTTTTGTGGTGGAAGGTAAAATAGTTGTAATGGAATGCCTTGGTTGGTAATTATTAAAATTTAGGCGATGTATATATTTGTTTGGTGACAATGATGTTGGTATTGATATAATGACAATGGCTTAAATTCTTTTGTACTTGAACCATTATTCTTTTGAGTATACTTGTGTATACATTGTCCAATTCTTTTGTATATGACCATGTTGATATTCAAACAATGTGAATTTAATAGTCATTGTAATGGCAATGGTATTTATGTTGATGGAAAACCCAGGAGTTGATGAGATATTGAATTGTTAAATTGTAGCCTATTGTTGATGCATGATTGAGGTATGGATTTGATGATTAATTTGATGAATAATTTGAGATAAAAAAGAGCTTTGATAAAATTCTGATGTTTTCCATGTTTTTGTGCCTTAAATTGAGTGATTTTTGTATGCCAAAATGATCCCAAAGAGTGCATGAGGAAGGGATCCCAAAAGTATGGAAAAATGATACAAATGTGTGGTTCTAACAGAGAGAACCACAACCATGGTAAGAACCATAACCTGGCTGTGGAACTCTTTGTTTCTGATGGAAATTTTAGTGTCTATTTTCTCCTGACAGTAGTGGGAACCACGACCATGGACAGAACCATGACCTGGCCGTGGATCATACTGCTTGGAGCCCAAAAAATTTTATGTTTGCATGCTTTTGCTTGGTCCTTTGCATCTCTTTGGGTATCGTATTTAACCTCATTGCTTTCTGGCTTAATATATAACCTAATAAGCATGTTTTCACTAAACCTTGGCACCTATCTTATGTTAGCTTTGGATCTCCTCTCATATCTTCATATATGGGAAGAGATGAATGCCTAATATACATTTACCTCTTTTCCACTGTTTTAAATATTGTTGTGTATACGTTGTGGGTTTTTACTTTTCGATCCATTTCTTTATTATTTAAAACGTGGCCTCTGGTTTTTTGTGGCTTGGATTTCGATGTATGTAGTTTGTTGTGGAGTTTATGACCGTGAAAAATTTATTCATATTTTCATTATTTATTTATGCTTACATCGGGATTCGGGTCTGGAGAATCGGGCGCCATAATAGCCACATGAGTGGTGAGCCAATAAAGATACTGTTAGAGCCATGGTTGTGGTTGTCTGTATCATTCCAGCCTAAGCCGCAGATGGTGCAAACAAATTTACATCGGTACATAGAATCCCTCAATACTAGAACTCTTCTAAGTATTTTACCTAAAACACCTCATCCTAAATTATCTCATCCCTTAAGAACATTGACGAGTGAAGAGCTATGTCGGTATATGGACGAATTATGCCTTTCATCTGACTTATCATTTGAACCCAAATTAATGTCCCTAATTTACATAGACTCTGATTGTGAGGCTAGCTTAAGTGCCAAATTTTACATACTAATGATGTAGTATTTCATAGTTGCATTCCTTTTCTTTAGCACACAATATCATTCATGGAATTTAAAGGGTACTTTGGAACCAACTCCTATAAAGTTAGGGCTACAGACCTTGTAAACACCAACATCCTAGCACACTGAATTAACTGGGTAGCAAAGAGAATGAAGGATAGGTATTTTTATGTCCACGTGGAGCCACTAAGCCTTGCTTCTAAATACTCCATCGACAAGGATAATATGGAAGTATTTGATTTTGATGTCATTTCAATGAAGAATTTAAAGACCATTCCACCGTGATTTCTCCTTTAATAATTAACCGAATTTGCAATCTACTAGGGTTGCAGTACCTTTTCATGTACAAAATGGTATTCGCTAAGGTAGGAATAAAGTTTCCATTCAATAACTTTAAGATAGGTGTACTTCAATTTCTTAATGCTGCCCCAAGTTAACCTTACCCAAATGGATAGGGTTTAGTGAAGTCCCTGGAGGTGTTGGGAGAATACTTCATGTTTGTTCCCATAATAGCCATGTTTATGCTAGTGTAGAGTGATGTGAAGAGATAACAAAGATGGTGGCCTCAGTTACATCAACCTTCGATGCAACTCCAATATTGTCAACTTCAAATAATACACTAAGTCAGTTAAAACTGATGATATCAACTTCAAACATGCCTTTATGAAGATAAAGGTGAAGGAGGGGAAACTAGTGTTCTAGGAAAATTTTGACTTTTCCCGAAAGTTCTATACTGGGTAGACCCATGAATATTTTTTATCAACTAACAATGCTTACTCTATCGACAAAGAAGAACTTTCTTTGGAGTTAAATGAGGTAGTGGACACCCTAGGAGATGTCTCTAGGTTTAGCAAGATATCTTGCAAGGTCTTGCTGGGGGATAGAACCCTTCGGGATAAGTACCTTACTAAACTTCCTTCACCTTTTTCCATTTATTATAGCACTGTTTACATTTTATTGACTAGAGTTGTAACAATTTTATCCTTGTGATTTTGTAGAAGAGATGGAGAAACAAAATATTCTTGCCAAGCTAAGGCAACAAAGAGAGACGCATAATCCTATCGTCACTTGTAAAAATCAAGTGTTGCTAGAGCAAGGAGGGTCAGGGTTTATAGCCAAGGAGGTAAGCATCTTGACTAATAAAGTTGGGACACTTGTGTTAAGGCTCGAGGTGAACCTTGAAAAATAGAAAAAACATATAAACGTCATCTTAGAGAAGAGCCTATGCACAGGGGGTGAAGGTGAGTAAGGCTTAACCTACAAAGGCACTGAGTCGGTGCTTGGAGAAACTAAAAGGTAGGTTTCCCCTGTTAAAGAGGATGAAGAGGAGTCTTCCACTTATTTGAGTTTATTTAGTATTTGGAACAGAAAGGGTCTACGCCTGTGAGGTCTAATATCCTATTCTAGTTGCAGATGGACTTTTCCGATGAATAGGTACATGATGCTTCCTTGGAAACTTTATGGAATATAGTAGAGTCTACTGGTGTACTTCAATCCTTAGCTAAATCCTACACCTCCACCTCAAAATCCAAGCAATGATTCGAGGCTATGAAAATGGCTCATGCTAAAAAGAATGCTACCTTAACAGCCCTGAAAGACGAGGACCTGATATCAACAGGAAGAAGCTTCAACAGGACCTGACTTCGATCAAAAATTATGCTAGAGAAGCCAAACTAAAATAGATGGATGTTGCACATCCTTGAAGTCTCTACAGGTAAAATTTGACCAACTACTGTTGGAGAAATCCACGCTAAAGAAGAAGGCTGAAATGCCTGACAAATTAGGAGGAGCAAGTGAAAAAGGAGGAAAATTAGAAACAACAACTAGAGGTCAATAAAGTTGTTGTCGATGTGGCCTTTAACAACTTCTTGAGGAAAATCTAACATCAGAGCCTTGATGTTGAACTAAATACGTAGGGTACAAATGTATACTATGAATTTCATGGTAGGCCTTGTATGATATGTATCAAGGTCAGTGTGTGGAACCTGCTGATGAGCCTTACCTCATTCTCCCTTTGTCGACAGATCAATCATTAAATTCAAAGTCGGTGTCCTTTGAATTAAGATCTAAAGAAGATGATGAGGAAACTCACATTAACTCGGATCATGAGGGATAGGCTTACTAAGACAAGGTTGGGACCTTGATGAGGAAGAATGATGTCGGCCCTTCTCTTTGATCTTATTTTGAAATTCTACTTTTTTGTTCTAGCCTTGTTCTGGGATAGGCTTCAGAGTGATTAACATTTCTATGTGTTTTTTTATTTTATGAATCTTAGAGGCCGATGTGCCCATAGAATCTTTTGGTAGTAGCTTTTTATATACTGGACTTTGACCTCTTGATTTTGGGAATGACAAGTAATATTTTGCACATCTTTATAGGTTCTAAGTTATTATATGAATTGCATACCATTCCTCATTCTTCACATATCACGTATGATTTATACGATGTAGGACTTGCTAGTAGTTAATAACATAATATTTTTAATCAGACATTTTTTTACTTTCACTCAGACATTAGTGATTAGGTTTGATTTTAGGGCTTTGCTAACTATGCTTGTATCGGATAGTTAACTAGGTTGCTCCTAAGGTGACATTTTACTTGTACCACTTATTGGGGATCGATGAGTTACACTTACATATGGTAACTGGCTCATTCACTTGTTAGGGCTAAGTAACCAATCACCATTATATCGATGATTGGGGTGCTACTCTTGGGGCTTTATTTACTATGCTTATGTCAGATGATTAATTAGGCTGCTCCTGGGGTGATATTTTACTTGCACCGCTCATCAATGATTGACCAGTTACACCCACATCGAGTAATTGACTACTTCACTCGTTGGGGCAAGGTAACCAATCATCATTGTATCAGTGATTGAGGCCACTCCTAGGGCTTTGTTAACTATGCTCATTTTGGATATTTAATTAGGCCATTCTTTGGGTGATATTTTACTTGCACTACTTGTTGAGGATCAGGTCAATTACACCCATATCAGGTAATTGGCTCCTCCACTCGTTAAGTGCAAGTAACCAATCACCGTTATATCAATGATTGAGGTACCACTCATTAGGTTCTGAAGTGGCTATACCCATATTGGATATCCAACCTTGCCACTCATTAGGGCTTACTTTGTTTATGTCATTTACATCAATTGAAAGTATCATAATATCATCCTGAAAATTAAGAATAACAAGATACTTGAAATAATGATGATGCCATTCATGGAATAGTACAAATAATAACATACCGGAGCATGCCTCGTTAAAATCCTTTTAGGGAAAATCCATTGGGATAAAATACTAAGGTAAGGAAAATCACATACTAGGGTCGAGCCCTCGCTTGTCCATTCATTCACTCAAGTTCTCTCGAAGATGTTCAAAAATTTTCTAAGTTAGAAGAACAGGGCTGAGCTCCTAAATCGAGTTGGGGTCAAGCCTTGCTCGTTCATTCATTCACTCAAGTTCCCTCAAAGATGTTACAAAATTTTCTAAGTTACCAAAATAGGGTTGAGTCCCCCAAATCAAGTTAGGGTTGAGCCTTCGCTAGTCCATTCACTCACTTAAGTTCTCTCAGATATGTTTGCAAATTTTATGAGTTACTAGAATGGGGTCGAGCCCCCAAATTTGTTTGATCACGCATCCGTTAAAAATATTTCTACAAACATCAAAGCACCATGTATAATATGTAAATTTTGACAATAGAGTTCCCAAGTAGAATTGTCAGAACATAAATAAATTTATAAGGGCCTTAACCAATTTCCTGTCTCAAACTTCCTTTAGAACACTTATAGCAGGAAAATCAATGCCTAGGTAAAGGCACTCAGCTTGTTGATCAGCTAGTTCAAAACTGACCTCAAACTTGGTAATTCTGTCATCCTTCAGGTCTTTCGAATTAACATATCTAATTTTTGTGATTTATTTGTTTTTGATGAATGCATTAATTCTCATCAATGTGATATATGTGCTAAAATTGAAACATATTTCCTTAGTGATAATGATAATGTAGATACAAAAAGCTATCTTAAAAATAGAAAACATTATTCCAGTTGTAGTTTCAACAAAATCAGGGTGTATGAATTCAATTAAATAATTACAAATACATTTGATTCAGTTGGAGTGTAAGTTGTTGAGACAATTTTAACCAAATTGATTTCTTCTATAGTGCAGCCTCCCATGTTGGAATTGAAGCCTCTTCCTTAGCATTTGAAGTATTCATATTTAGAGGAGGATGAAAATCTTCTAGTGATTATTTCTAACAAGTTAAATGTTGATTAAGAAATAAGGCTATTGTAGATACTTAGGAAGCATAAGAAGGCAATTGGTTGCACTTTAGCAGATTCCAGGTATTAGCCCTTCCATGTGTATGCATAGAATTCTACTAGAGGAAGAAGTTAAATTAGTAAGACAACCACAAAGAAAACTCAATCCCCAAATCTTTAATAGTGTTTTGGCCTAATCGTTAAGAATGCTTAATTAAATATTAATTCATTGATTAAGTATTATTTAATTTAATTTAAGATCTAAATTTTAATTAAATATTATTTCTTTAGTCAAATATTCTTTTTCAAATAATCATTTAACATTCTTTAATCAAATTTTAAATAATTATTTTTTAAATAGAGATTATTTACAATTTTATAAATAAAAATATTCTAATTTTAATTTCCTAAAATTTGAGAATCCTATTCTCTCTCCCTTTACCATCCTCCCCAAGTTTCAACACTTATTCTTTTTCCCAAACCTTTACTCATATCACCTCCAAAGTCATCTACAAACTAACTAACCAACAAAACGACACTAATGACTTTGAATTCTTCTTCATTTCTAAACACCCTAACTTCTTTCTTATCTCTGCTGACGACATTTTCCACAATGGTTAAATCCTAACGACTTACCTTCTCTTCGACCTCAACGCCATCCCCCTCCCTAAAATGATACCACTTGAGCCTTCCCTTCATCATTTACCTATCAGGGAGCTCATGTTCGAGGAGCGAGACATAAAACAACAACAACGACCTTTACAACATCGTTGAGGGAACCTACGTGTTATTTAGTGTTGTTTATTACATGTTTTCCTTTAAATAAATTTGTTTTCTCCATTTTAACGAAAAAAATAGATGCATCTGGGCCAGTCACCTAAGTTTCCAAATGGAACATTATTCAAGGTTAAGTTCCGTTAAATAAGGTTTGATTTTGAAGATTGTTTCTCCTTAGTTGATTTCCTATAGTTTTTAAGCATGTATGTTTATTTACTGATCTAGGAAATTTACCATGTACTTAGTTCAATTGAAATTCTGTTTTCTAGTTAGAGACAGAGAATACTAGTCCTTTGATAGAGTCACTAGCTTCTAGGGTTCATACCACTACTAAACAAAGAAAGGCTAAACACAAAATACCATTACATTCATATCTAAATAAAGAGAAAAGATTGTCTTAAATACATAAGGTAAAGGAAATAAAAGGAAAATAGCTATACACTTGACAAAAGATCCTTACTACATAAAAATAAAAATTATATATAATCTTTAAACCAAATTGGTGGATTTTTCCTTTTGTTGGGCCTGTTAATTTGAGGCCCATTATTACTCATTGGGTGTAAAACAGCCTTATCCGCAAGAGCGAAGGGAGTAGTGGAAGTGACGTGGCTACACGTGATTGGGGTTGCAGGTGTTATGCGGATTGAAAAAGGAATGAAGGGCTGAGATGGGATCACATGGGAGATGGACAGTGTAGAAGAAAGCGCGTGTTGTAGAGACATCTGGACCGCATGAGGAATTTTGAATAAACGGTGCGGATGCTTTTGAAGATACTCGTTGACCATCCAACGACTCAGAGGAAACCATGTGATAAGCCTTGAAGATGCAGGTGAAGGGACATGAAGGGTGTTGATGGGTCCTTGAATTCCATGTGCGTGATGGATGGTCCTGATAGTGTAGAAGTACACGGAGATAGAAAAAAAGGTTTTTGAGAAATAACGTGAGGTAAAGATTTAGTAGAATCAGAACTCAGAGGGATACGTTCTTATGTCAAAGTGGGAACTAAAGAGTTCTCTACATGCTATTCCAAATCTAAAACTTCTCTCAGATTCTCTTCTTCTTTAAAAATATTTGGGAACGGCTGGTAATGCGAAGAGGGGGAGCTTCCATGATATCGAAAAAGGAGTAAGACATGAAATACCGGGTGAACATGAGCCGGGGGGAGAGCCAATTCGTAGGCGACGACACTAATACGACAGAGAACTTGAAAGGGTCTGAAAAACTGCTAGGAGAGTTTCTGTGAGGTTCGACGTTGGATCGAAGACTGCTGATAAGGTTGCAAGCGAAGCAAAACCCAGTCTCCGATAACAAAGGTAATGTCTTCCCTGTTTTGGTTAGCTTGTGTGATCATACGTTGCCTTGTGCATTTAAGGTTCTATTTCAACTTCTCTAACAGAATACCTCTTTGTTATAATGAGAGATCTAGGGAAGATATAGATAAAAACCAGACATATAATCTCGAATAGAGGGGAAGGACGTCCGTACAGAGCCTGGAAGGGGGTAATCCTGATGGCAGAGTGGAACGTGGTATTGAACCAGTATTCTGCAAGACGAAGGTCCTTGTACTATTTCTTTGGATGATCCCTCATAAAACAACGGAGGTATGCTTCCAGACAACAGTTGGTAACCTCTGATTGGCCATCAATTTCTAGGTGGTAGGAGGAGCTGTATTTTAAGGTAGTCCCTTGCAGGCGAAAAAGTTCTTTCCAGAAGTGGCTCAGAAATAATTGGTCTTGATCATAAACTGAACTGGTCTAATCAGGGGTCAAAGATTCGGAGTAGGGACCAGCCTCAAAAGTCAAGTATAGAAGTGTTTGTACACCGGTACAGTGGGTATCCGGTATTATAGTCTGAACTCTCAATGGAAGAATTCGGTCTTGTTGTCTTGGAGATCCTACACACCAAGCTTTCGCGTTGAAGAGAGGCGAAAGGTGGTGTCAGCTGTGAAGATTCTCTGACACTCAAGTCAGTGAAACAGAATAAGGATTCCAGGGAATTTGAGCAATGTAACAGTAAATAGAGAGTAAGAATAACGTAACCTTTTATGAGTGTAAGAATAGACTATTTATAGGTGAGCATGGAGAATGAATCGTTAGGCACAGGTGAGGCCAGGAGACAAATAGTACACTGCTCAGTGTACGATTCTGACACACGACGCGGGGGAGCCGCGTTTCTTGCGTATCTTCTTTGTGGCTGTAACTTGTACCTTCTGTCGGGTGACGTGGATGCTTTTCGGTGTGCAAGGTAAGAACCTGGACATACCAGTATGGAGAATGCCTCATATGGATTTACAGTCGAAAGGTATACCGATAAGGCCGGTAGCACAGTGAGAACAAATGCAATTACCTGTTTGTCCCCAGGTACCGGTATCGAGACCGAATCATAAACGATAGACTTGGGTACACCATACGACTTGTAGATTTTGTTGGAAAAATGGGAAGCCAGAGTAGGGGTTGTAAATTTGGTGGGAAGGGCCAAAAAATGAATGAACTTGGTAAGATAATCGCAAATAACTCAGATGACTGTATGACCAAAAGATGAGGGTAAGTGAGTAATGAATCCATTTTTAATTCTTCCCAGACCTATTGAGGTGTAGGTAGTGGTTATAATAACCCTTGTTTCTTTTTTGGTAGGTATTTATTCATTTGACAAGAGGAACATTACTGAACATAGAGCTTGACGTCTTTGGAGAGTCCTGGCCATTGGAAAGAAGCAGTTAGGCGAGCCAAAGTGGGCTTAAAATTGGAATGACCAGCAAATAGGGCAATTTCTACCTTAACTCTGATAAGTTTGGGATACAAATTTTTTCTTTGAAGTATAAGATACCATGAGAAGAATGGAAACTTTGTTGCATTACTAGATTAGTACTGATTTTATATAGGAGGTCCTGTCCGACTAGGTTATTATGGAAATAAGCCTGTAGATCTTATAGGAGGGTAGAAATGGGAGAAGAAATTGCAAAGAAAAGTGGTGGATCGTCATAGTACATGTGTGATAAGGCGTCAACAGCCCGATCAGAAATCCTAGGTTGGTAAAAAATTTCAAAACTATAGCCTTGTAATTTTGTAGCCTATTTGAGTTGTTCTAGTGTGTGAAAAGATTAAGTAATGAGGTGCTTTAAACTCTGTTGATTTGTATAGATGTGAAAATGTCTTCTCATAAGATACTGACACCATTTTTTTACTTCTTTAGTGACAACATACATTTCACAAACATACATAGAGGCAGCTTGCAGTCGTGGACTCATACGCTTGCTGAAAAAGGCAATGAGATGTTTCTGTTGAGAAAGCACAACACCTACAACAACCCTTGAAGCATCTGTTTCAACTACAAAAAGATGATCAAAATTAGGCAGAGCTAGGATAGGCATTTTTGTCATTTTCAATTTGAGTTCTGTAAAAGCCTCTGAGGCTGATGTAGACCATGTAAATTTAGTGGAATGTAAAAGATCGGTGAGAAGAACGATGAGTGTGACGTAATTTTGAATAAATTTTCTATAAAAGCTGGTGAGACCTACAAAACCATAGAGTGCCATGAGAGAACGTGGTTCAGACCAATCCAAAATGGCTTGCACTTTATCTGGACCAGGGGTAATGCCTTCACCTGAAATGACATGTCCCAAATAGCTCACCGTAAAGACACCAAAAACATATTTAGAAACATTAGCATGAAATTAATGAGTTAAGAGTAACTCTAAAACCAATCGTAAATGTTCCAGATGATCTGCAAAAGTAGAACTAGAAATAAGAATATCGTCAAAGAAAACCAACACAAAATGTCGTAGATAGGGACGTATAAAAGATCATTCATCATGGACTGAAAAGTGGATAAGGCGTTAGTTAAGCCAAAAGACATAACTAGGAACTTGTAATGACATCAAAAGTGTGGAAAGCTGTTTTCTGGGTATTTGGGGGTGAAATTTGAATTTGGTGGTAGTGCTTTTAAATCAATCTCAGTAAAGCTAGTGGCAGAACCCAATTCATTTAGCAACTCATCAATAGTAGGGATAGGGAAACAATCTTGGATGGTAACTGCATTAAGAGCTCTATAGTCCACACAAAAACACCAAGTTCCATATTTCTTTCTTACTAATAAAATGGGGGAGGAGAACAAGCTAGTATTGGGTATAATAAGGCCCTATTGAAGCATTTCTTGAATAATCTGGGTTATGGCTTCTTTTTAGGAATGAGGGTAACGGTAGGGTTTGACATTGATAGAAGGGGTATTTGAGTAGAGTGGTATATGATGATCATGAGGTCTAGGTGGGGGTAGGCCCTGAGGTTCCTGAAAAACGTGTTTATAGGTTCGGATGAGGTTTTTGATAGGCAAAGAAAGATTTTCTAGAAAGGGAGGCGTGGAAGAATGTGTAGAGGAGGAAGAGGGTCATAGGGTTAGTAAGTGAAAGGAAGCAATGACGTGTGTATGTATCATGTGGGAAAGTTGGTGAAAAGTAATGGGTGAAGGTGTGGGGGTATCTCTAGTAAGGGTAATGGTTTGATTGTTGTGTGCGAAGGTCATGCTAGGGATGGCAAAATCAGAATAGATTGGGCCCAAGGTACATAACCATTCCATGCCAAGGACCACATCAATACCTTCAATATGTAACAAATAAAATGAAAGATGAAAAACATGATTTTGTATGGAGATAGGTACTTGAGAGCAAAACCCAGTACAGTGAATATAGGCCTCGTTGCCAACCAACACAAAATTTTGGGGTGGGTTGAATTGGTAATTTAAGGTGTGAGGCAAGTCTGGTTTGAAGGATGTTATGGGAACTTCCTGTATCCACAAGAATCATCACAGGGAGTCTAGAAATCTATCCTTGGAATTTAAGGGTTCTAGGGGAAGGGCTACCCGTAAGGACTTGGAGGATAGGTGAAAATAAAAAGCCTCTTCAGACTCAAGAATGAGGGAAAGGTTAGTGGAAGTTGGACAAATGAGCTGAGTGAGGGGTATGGTTGAGGAAGGTCTGGGGTAAGGGAGTGTAAGGTAAGACTGAACTCAATGTCATCATCCACTAGTAAAAGGAGAAAGCGACTAGCGGTGCATTTATGGCCAAACACATGCTTTTCATCATAGTTATAGCATCAACCTTGAGCATGATGTTCTTGCATATGGGCTTGGGTTAATTTCTTAATGGGCAAGGTGGTAGCTTGGGGGCGTATAGGAGAAGGTAAAATGGAAGGGTTAGATGAGAAGAGAGTTGTAGTAGGATGGGTAGGGAGTGACAATGGGAAAAAATAGTGAGGTTTAGGTTTTATATTATTTTGTCCTTAATCAGTTTTGCAAGGTGAATAGCTTGATACACTGAGAGAGGGTTTAAAATAGTCAACTCACATATAATTTCAGAAATTAAACCAGAAAGGAAGCAATTTAAGAGAGTTTCCTAAGAAAGAACAACAACCATATTTAAAAGTTTTTCAAACTTAGCCTGATAATCAGTGACAGAGCTGTATTGTCATAGTTTGAAAAGTTCAGCTTGGTGATTCCCATAAGTAGAGGGGCCAAACCGGAGAACAAGAGCTCTAGTGAAGGGACCCCAATCAGTGAGTTGGTTGTTATGGTACATCCATTTGAACCAGCTGAGGGTCTCTCCCTTTATATAAAAAGCAACCCAAGAAAGGCGTTGGTCTATAGGAATTTGATAAACTAAAAAGAAATGATCAACTTGGAATAGCCAATCAAGGGGGTCTGATCCATCAAACATATTCAGTGTAACTTTAGGTGGGTTGGTGTTCATTAGGTAGTGGTATTAGGGTTTGGAAGGAATGATATTTGAGGGTTGGGGGGGAAAATGGGTAGGGTATTAGGGATAAAGGGTTGGGTAGTAGAGTACGTGTTAACTAAAGATGAGATAGGGTAAGATATAAGCGGTAGATGTCCGAATTGAAAAAATTAAGTGGATACAGGGGTAGTGATAAGGACACAGCCAGAGGAACTTCTTTTTGCTAAAATAATTTTTTTGTTTCTTTTATGCATTTTTTCATTATTTTAAATTAGGGTTAGAAAGCCTTTTTGGCTATAGGTTTGGGTCTTACATTGTCATTTTTGCTTTGTATATTTTTTTTGGGCCTTGTATTTTGGCTATCTTTCTTAGTTTTATTTAGTTTTAGTGTTTTTGGGCTTAGGAGAGAATAAAGCCCATTAGGTTAAGTGGTGTGCCCCCTTTAGCCTATATAAGGCATGCTTTCCTTTGTATTACGGACACCTTGAATTGAGAGAATATTTTAGTATTAGTGGAGTTGAATTTTCCTCTTTTATTTTAGCTAGGGTTTTTCAAACTTTGACAAACTCTTATCCTAGGGTTTCCTCCCCTAGGTAGCGAGATTGAGGCTTATCCTCTCTATTGGCGGCGCCCCCCCTTTTCCTTCTTTCCCCCTTTCTTGGTTTTTACCTAATCCTTATTTTTCCTTTGTCAAAGAGAAAGAAAAAGAAGAACTAGATCCTCCTTCCTACATCATGTGGTATTATAAGGTTCTTTTTCTTCATTCTTCTCTTTAATTTATGTTTTTCTTGGGTATTTTTTTATTCACATTTTATATGCATTCTTGTTAAGAATATACAAAAAAAACCAAAAAATACATGTTTCTTGTTATTTTATTTTATTGCTTTTTTCTATTAATTGTGTTAACCTTTATTTTGAGTGTTCTTTAGCTTGTGTCATGGTGGTCTTGGAGCTTGAAGACTTGAAGACAATTGTATTGGAAGCAAAACTTTGTAAAAGCAAAAAATACAAAAATATTGTCAATTTTTTCTTTGCACTTTAGCCCTTGTATTCTGAGGCATTTACTTTAAGGACTTTTGTTTATTTAGTTGATTAGGGGTAGTACGCCTAGAACTTAGTTTTTTTTCACCTCCGACTAGTTTTCTATCAAGTGTTTTTTTTGTCTTTGTTTGTTTGTTTAAATGTTTTAACCATGTCTTCACCTAAGAAAAGAAAAAAAGATTGAACACCTACATCATGTTTATTTGAACTCTTAGTAGAAGAAATAAGTGTCCTTTATGCTAAGTTAGATTCTTTTGAATCCAAGGATAATTATACAATAGAAAAGAAAAATAAAGGAATAAAAAATATTCTTGAGGATATCTTTTATAAAATAAAACAAATATGGAAATTTATTGAAGCCTTTGATAAGATAGAAAATGAGAAAATTAGTTTGTGTTCAAAAGAAAAAAAAGGAAAAATTAAGAAGAAAACATAATGCTAATATGGATGAAAAAGTAAAATCTTATTGGAGACAATATGATAGGGTTAGGTTAAAGGAAAAAGAATTTAAAAGTCAAAATGAAAACAAAGAAATTAAGGTGCATCTTAATAACTTGTCTTTAGACAATAATGGTGTGTCAAGTGAAAATCACCTTAATCATAATCTACTTATTCCCGTCATAGATAATAGTAAGAGACCTCATGAAAATAATAATATGGTAGAAGAATCCTTGCCAATTTTTCTTGTCCCTAGTGAAAAACATTGGTCACCAATAGTGTATAGTTCCATTAGGATTAGTCATAGAATATGCATAATCACCATAGGATCTTATAAAGTTAAAATTTGTTTGTTTTCTTTTGACTTAACGTTTCCAAGAGTTATTTCATGTTTTGTTTTGCTTATTTCTAGAATGTATACAGGGTTATCGTTTTCTTGCCATAGCATTTCTCTTAGATCTTTTATAGGACTATTTACTCATTTTGAGCATGTTCATAACATTCATGTGCATAAGGGTTTACATGAAGAATTAGTTGTTTCTTATCTTGCTTTACCTATCATAGACCCTAGTTTATGTTCAATCACTAAATATGATCCTCTTAGGGCATCCAAATCCAGGATTTTTTATGATAGGGCTTTGCATGATTTGCACTTTTATTTTGTTCAACCGCATTATTTTACATATGTCATCTCTTTTGCTCATACATCATATTTGTTTTTCCGTTAAGTTCTAGGGTTTCCACATAGTTTTATATATGCATTCCTTTGGACATATCTCATTGCATTTTATGATGATCATTTTGTTTTGACCATGTTTCAAATAAAAAGGTTAGTTTTTGACCCTGGTTGAATACTTTCCTAAAATTCTTCTTTTTTTTAATTTTATTCTCTCATTTATCATAAGTGGTCTCATTGTTCTCTTTCTTTTTGTAGATTCTCATATTTTGGATTTGAGGACAAATCATTTTTAAGAGGGGGAGCATGATGAGGACACAGCCAAACGAACTTCTTTTGGTTAAAATATTTTTTTATTTCTTTTATGCTTTTTTTCATTATTTTAGATTAGGTTTAGAAAGCCTTTTTGGCTATAGGTTTGGGCCTTACATGGTCATCTTTGCTTTGTATGTTTT
Organism: Clitoria ternatea; assembly: GCA_037962975.1. Classification (NCBI taxonomy): domain Eukaryota; kingdom Viridiplantae; phylum Streptophyta; class Magnoliopsida; order Fabales; family Fabaceae; genus Clitoria; species Clitoria ternatea. The sequence goes on from CM075675.1 coordinate 11,489,728, forward strand.
TTTAGGCCTTGTATTTTGGCTATCTTTCTTAGTTTTATTTAGTTTTAGTGTTTTTGGGCTTAGGAGAGAATAAAGCCTATTAGGTTAAGTGGTGTGCCTCCTTTAGTCTATATAAGACATGCTTTCCTTTGTATTACGGACACCTTGAATTGAGAGAATATTTTAGTATTAATGGAGTTGAATTTTCCTCTTTCATTTTAGCCAGGGTTTCTTAAACTTTGGCAAACTCTTATCCTAGGGTTTTCTTCCCTAGGTGGCGAGATTGAGGCTTATCCTCTCTATTGGTGGCGCCTCCTCTTTTGCTTCTTTCCCCCTTTCCTGGTTTTTACCTAATCTTTATTTTTCCTTTGTCAAAGAGAAAGAAGAAGAAGAACTATATCCTCCTTCCTACATCAGGTAAAGGTATGGTTAGGGATAGTGGCTATGGTGGTGGCTGGGGGAGGTAGGGTACCAGCAAAAGAAGAGACATTTAGGGAATGAGAGGTAAGGTGAGTAGTACCTGAGGGAGAAGTAGTAGTAGTGTTTGGTTGAAATTGATGCTGACCAGCAGATTGTCCCATAGGAGCAACAAGTGCTTCAATACACCTATCCAACATGAGCTCCAGATTACGGTGTCTAGAATCATGGAGTTACTTTTGGCCATGGATTCGGGATTCCAAGTTCCCCAATCTTTCAGAAAATTAGGCATCTAGTTGGGATTGCATGGAGGGAAGTCATTCAGTGAGGGCTTGAAGAGTTTCCTCCATATCTTTGGAGGTGAGGGATTTAGGAGGCATAGAACAGGGAAATGAAAGCACCAAATTGATAGAGTCACTGGCTTCTAGGGTTCATATCACTACTAAACAAAGAAAGACTAAAAATAAAATAACATTTCATTCATATCCAAATAAAGAGAAAAGATTGTTTTAAATACATAAGGTAAAGGAAACAAAAGGAAAAGAGTCATACACCTGGCAAGAAATCCTTACTATACAAAAATAAAAATTATATATAATCTTTAAACCAAATTAGCGAATTTTTCCTTCTGTTGGGCCTTTTGGTTCGAGGCACATCATCCTTCTACATTTATTCATTTGAAGTGAAATGACTTCGGAAAATATGCTTCAGACCTCTTATGTCCCCACAAATATTGTTATTTGGTTTTGTAGGTAATTTTATAATGCTTTTATACTTTACCTTTTTGAGATACTCTTGTGCAAGTTTATAGTATATAAACTAACTAAATGATATTCCGTCGCATGCTATTAAGAGAAAGATACTGAGTTATATTGTCTTGTATAAAAGATCTTGGGGCTTTATGTAACATTAAGGTGCCTAAACTTTTTACTATATTTATGTTCTTTGATTTGAAACCTTTTGTTTTACAGATTGGAAAGGCTTTATCTTCACTAGATTTTTACACCAACTATAGCCATTAATTTTTGTACCATATAGGTCTATTTTGGAATTGCAGTTCCTCCCTTTCTTTTTGGGTTTTATATATGTGCTTATATCATGATTGTTATATCAAATCTCAACTTGTGATGCATTTTACGGCTGCTCGATCAGAATCATCAATTAGTTATGTTTTCCATTCAGTTGAGCACACCCACATTTAAATAATGGTAGTTCAAAAGTGAACCAAAGAACCGTCATCAAACTATCTTAAATATAGATTTTTCATTACATGCTATTGAATATTGGCTGGATATTGAATGTCTCATTATTTATTGATGTTCCATCTCTTATTTTAGAATGAGATAAATCACATTTATATTCATGTTTTTCTTTTATTATGAAAATTTATTCTATGTGTTTGTGGAATCACGGAATAAATTTTGAGGTATTAATCACTTGTGATGTGGTTCATACTTTAATGCTTTCTTTAGGTTGTCTTGAAGGAGTATGTAGAAAAGAGTACAACTTTGACTTTTGAGCTAGTTAGATGCAACTTGACACTATTTTACAATTATTGGTAGATGATTGAGGTATGTTATACAAGGATACACTGTTATACATAATCCATGTTGGGTGCATGTATATGTGTATCTAAGTTTTTCATTTATGCATATTACTGTCCCCCTTCTCTTTCACACACATAATCTATGTTTGGTCTATCATGATACTGGCAATTTACTTGCAATTTACTAACGTAAGTGGTAATTCTATAGAGGAGACGAAATTAAAAGTTGTATATCATTTCTACCTCATCTGAAGGAAGCTCTGAAGATGATGCATTGAAGAACACATAAAAACTTGATGCCACTTCTGTGAGTTTCTCTTCCCTTCCCTTCCTGGGAATCCATTTAAAGTTTCATTTTCATTTTTCTATCCAATTCTGTAATTTTATGCTTTTAATCACAGTGCCATGTATTGCGTCTTATGTGTCAAGCTAGAATCCCTACATAGTTAGGGTCCCTTTGCGATGAAACTTTGCATGTTTGAAACAGAAAAGCTTGAGAAATGAAATTAAGGGTTTAGGGTATTCTACCTCTACTTTCTATAATTTTATAGATTTGTGTTTACAGGTTTTTAATGGCATAAAACATCATACTTAGGTCTCATCTCCAAAACAGTACTCAATATTGCATTTCATTTGGTTCATTGTCCATCATTTCCTATATCATAAATTTTACTGCTAGATGGTTAAACTTCTTTACTCTATTGTTTAATTAGTCAGTCATGCTTAAATTGAAATTCGTGTGACGAGCCAAACTTTACAGCAACTGAAAGAAGAAAGGCATGCTGCTGCCATACAAACACGACAACTACAATAGGAACTGGTAATTATTCTACATGTATCCTTGCATTGCTTCTTTGTGATCAGGTTTTGGCTAAGATTTCATTCAGAGTTAAACTATATTTAGATTGAGTAAATGTGAATGAACTTGGTGCCTAAGCAATAAAGCTAAAATCTTATTGCCTAACTTTGAGTTTGTAAACAAAACACTGAAATAACATCATGACTTGGTGGATTCTAAAGCCACGAAGAGTGACTAAAGATCCTAAATAAAGAAGATTAAGGTGTTGAATTCTAATATATGTTTATGCTTTATCTTGGCTAAATTAAAAGTAATATTCTAATGTCTTGCTAGTCAATTTATTTTCTTTTTTGTTTCTTCCCTGTTTACTTTTGCAGTTAACAGACTTTGAGCTTTTCTTGCATTGTAATGTTCGATATGAATAGCAAGCATCTCAGGTTACAGGATGCTACATGGCATGTGATTGGAACGAGAGAATGAGGATCCTCCAAACTATATATTATTACTTGTATTAGTCTGTTAGGTTATTTTATTTTTAAAATTTAATGAATCTTCGCAGTTATTAGTTTTGTGTTTTTAATTTAACCACTCTTCTTAGTGATTAGAATTTATAGTTAATCATACGAGAAAATTTTATTTGAGTCCTTAATTTATATTTTGTTTCCATATTTATGAGATATATATGCTCATTAATAAAATTAGTTGTTTGCATTTTTGATTTTGGTTGAATTATGTGAATTTTTTTATGTATAGATATATTTATATAAACCAGGAAAAAGAAAAATAGATGGAGAAAATAATTGAACAACACAAAAAAACACAAATAAGACTTTTCTTAGCATTTTCTAATGATAAATTGCCAAGATAGCATCTTATGTCTTAGCGGTTTTAGCTAAAACCCGCTAAAAAGTCTTTGAATAAAGTAAAGTAAAAAACATGAATAATTAAGGTTTCTCAATGGTTTCTATTAATAAACCATTAAGCTATGATGTTGTCTCAGTGGTTTTTAGCCAAATATCACTAAAAAAAGGTCTATGAATAAACCTAAAAAACATGACTAGCTAAGATATGATGTTATCTTAGTGATTTTTAACTGCTAAGAAAGGTATAATTTTCTTAGTGGTTTAAGGGACTACAACTATTAACAAAGGTTTTCTTAGCGGGGGATAACTTAATGGTTCATAATTGTTAAGAAAGGTTAAAAATAATCGTTAAGAAAAACCATTTTTGTTGTAGTGACACTAGAGAATAAGCGGTCAATGCCTTTATAAAGGCTCTCCATCCTCGAAACTTCCATAGATTTATCTCCAACATGGGTCTGGTGGACATCTTTTCACCATCTCCAGCTTAAGGGGGTGTGAAGAAGGCAAACACTTCACTTTAATTAACTAACTAGTTGTGTTAAAAGGATTAGTTACTTAACCCTTATTTAGTTAAAAGTTTGTTACTATTGTCTAACCAACTTCATGAATATAGATTCTCTTATGTTGGTGTTTGCTTCAGATGAATTTTCATGAATCATTTTCAGTTTTCTCAATGACCTTTGTTCAAGTTTTATCTCAAGCAACTTTCTCTCTTCTCGTTTGAGGAAGATGGTACATTAATGTAAAGAGTGAGAAAACATGTACTACATACCATAAGGTAAGGAAAATGCATAACACATTAAATAGAAATTTCATAAGTATCCTTATCTCTTTCCTTCTTTAACATGCTTATAGATACCTATGATCAATCATTGTAGCACCATAATTTAAACTCATCAATATAATCATAACATCAACCACAAAATAAATAAAGCCATATGAGTACAATATTTTAGTCACAACCATAACCAAAGGCTCAATCACACAAAATGCACATAGATAAATCATGGATAAGATGATGTAATGCATAAGTCATTCATTTTATCACAATTAAGTCGATTATGCATGAGGGGCCTTATCCTTAACAATAATTGGGAGCGATTAAAGGTGAACCCATCCTTACTCGGGGAAAACCACAATGTTGGTCCTATCATTTTCAAAATTAGATATCCTCTTTGTTTTTTAGATTGTGCCTATCAAAAATCTCAATTACACTCATCTAGGTGGAAATACCTGAGGTTGTTAGGAAGCTTTAGCTCACAGGACAACTCTGGGCCATTAAAATCTTCAAACCAAATGGCTCTCCCAAGGCCTACCTGACATTTACTCAACAACTTGATGTAGTTATACTTGACATGTGGATCTCTTATACCTCCTTTAAATTAATAGTAAGGCTATTCCATATCCTTACCAAGAAACCTATGAACCCCCTATAATAAACAAAACTTTTAAACAGACTATAAAGATAAAACCTATCATACATCCAAAAATAACACATAGTTTACATTACCAACATGATACCATAATTAAACAACCTAAATCCTATAACACAACCTTAACTAATTATTATAATACAACTAATACAACTCTAATTGAAAATCACAATACATAACTTTAAACAACCAAAACACCGTAACTAATTTCTAAACAACATATATTAAATTAAACATAAGACAACCTGAACACAATGGATTACTTTGTTATAATTCATGAAGGAGATTATCATATATTAAAACATAACAGATCTTAACATATGAAAACAACCTTAAATGTATTAAATAATAAAATAAAATTCTTTTAAGACGTATTAATTAAAATGATAAATACTATAATAAATTTTTTGAAATCATCATTGTAAATGCTTGATAATCGTTAAATTTTTCAGTAAAAGTAAAAATACAAAATAATAAAAACTTAAATACAATTTTATTTTATTTTATTTTATTTTATTTTAATAAAATAGTTATTCTTATCCACTTAATTTTTATCGTATTATATATTTTTATTAAAAAGTTAGCGTAATAATCCATCATATAAGATATTATATATTTTCTAAAAAAAGATATTTATATAAATTATTTAAATAATCTATTGTTATATAAATTAATAATCCACCTTAAGTTTGTCTTAAATAATCATAATTACTATTTGAGCCACCTATAGTTCTTTTAAAAAGTGAGCAGAATAAAGGCTATAATATGTCACTTTTTGTTTTTCTACACTACCTAACAACAATATATCACATTAAACATAAAAAACATTAATAATCTAGTCCAAGATTGTGCCAAATCATGAAATTTATATCTTATATAACCTACTTTACATTTTTTAAAAATTGAACAGGATAACAACTATAATATGGAACTTTTCAAATTTTTTACACTACCTAACAACCACATTCAACATCACACAAAATAAATCATCTACCTTAAGACTATCCTAAATCATCAAAATTATTTCCAATGGCTAACCTAATAAAGAAAAAACTTAGAGAAGAATAAAATATTAATTTACATCCTAATAAGAAATCTAACTCGTTCAAATTGCTTCTTTCATCATGATCTTCACAATGAAGGAAAATGAAGGAAGTAGGAGGAAATGAAGAATTGAGGGAGGAGAGGAAATACGAGGAGGAAGAAGAGAAAAGGAAAAGAGAAATAAGAGGAAAAGGTTACACGTAGCCTTTATATAAAGAGTTCGCGTCAACCTTTCCAACATAATTATCACTTAATTAAGGCTAATGTAAAATAATTCCCTAACACCACCTTCACTTGACGTAAACTTAGCACCTTTTTTGAGTTTTGAATTTCTTTTCTTTTCTAATTTTTATTACAAACTAATGCTATCATTGTTTGACTATTTACGTCAGCCATAACTAGCACAAATGGGTGATTTGTGACTTGTCCCCCCGGGTTGAGAGGGCCCCCACGGTACCCCTTTTTCCTCCGTCAGAATCCCATTGATCTTAGCAAAGATATGGTTATGACCAGATCACTTTGGGCCTAGATAAAACACCCTCTTTTTACCGTTGTATAATATGGTCTAGAAGCCCCCTTTGTATCTTAAGTAACACATTATTGAGTAATTACAACCTTAATTTTCTAGAGTAACTCTCTAGGGTTTTATACGTTAAGCTCTTAATTGTGAATATTTTGGCGCCCACCATAGGCCTGGTGAAATGGTTCCCACAAAGAACATAGGAAGGACTAGATCTAGAGAGAAACAACAATGGTAATCACACACAACAACCTTAGTCGTAGGAAAGATGGCAACCACTAAGAGCAATAGGGGAGACAATAAGGCAGAACTATAGGAAGTCTTAACTCTTGTTAAGACGTTGCAATAAATCATGGAAGACCTGCACAAGGAAAAGGAAGACTTGCACAAGCTTAGAATGGAAGAGAGAGAAGTCTCTAATTACCACAACACTCAAACCATCAGACATGCGGTGGACAAGCCTAAGTCCTCATAATTCTCTACATGACACACCCATTTACAGAGGAAATAATGGTGTCATCACGTCTGTACATTATAAATCGTTGATGATGGAGAAGTATGATGGCAGGGGTGACCCAGAAGAGCGCTTGACCATGTTTACCACCACTTTGTTGATCACGGGGGCATCTAATGCCTTACTCTACAGGATGTTTCCCATAACCTTGACCAAATCTGCCCTTTGGTGGTTCTCACATATCCCTCCAAGGAGCGTCTCATGCTTTGTGAATTAACAGATAAGTTTTCAACGTAATTTGCCTCCAACTGATCGGTGCAGCATTCCTTGCATAGCTTGGTCAACCTGAAACAAGGATAAGAGGAGACCCTTAAATAGTTTATGGCTCGCTTCAACGAGCAAGCCATCCAAATCCGTGACTTAAATTCTGAAGTGGCCCTTCATGCAATCCAAATAGGATTGCGCCTAGGTAAATTCTTTGACTCCTTAGCTAAAAAACCTCATTTGAATATGAATTATTTTAGGTAGCTCACTGCCTGATATAATAATAGGGAGAAGCATGAGGCTGACTGAGTAGGAAATTCTGAGCACACCATTGTTAGGATAGACTAACGAAAGAAAAACCCAAAGCAGAATAAGGAATAGAGGAACGTGGCTTATCCCAATCCTAAGTAACATATTCACCCCTTGAAAAATAGAAAGGATCAAATCATGCATGAAATCCACAACACAGGATTGCTTAAGCAGCCTCCACCTAGAGAACACCTAAAGGGTTTAGACCAATCAAGGTTTTATGAGTTTCACTGCGCCTTTGGCCATGACACAGAGGATTGCTAGTCGCTCAAGAACCAAATTGAATATCTGATACATCAGGGGTACTTAAAGAAATTCATCGATCAGAAAGAAGACGCTTCATGATAAACCAAGTGGAAAAGAGAGCAAAATCAGTCTCCAAGACAGGTAGAGCTAACTAAGAGATCGCCCCCAACTGAAGCGGAGCATTCCCAATCCTGCAGGACTGATGATGTGAAGATCAATCAAAAAAGAGTCATACACACTATCTCATGATGCTTTTTGGGGACCAAAGCTAAAATCTGCACAAAACTGGGAATATAAATTCTATACAAAAGCCTCTTAAAGGTTGAAACTATCACCTTTGATAACTTGGACCTTCCCAGAAGTGTCACAAACAGGGACGAATCAATGGTTGTGACTATAAAGATTGCATAATGCATCGTAGAAAGAGTACTCGTAGACCAGGGGAGCTCCACGGATATTCTCTACTACAAGGTCTACAAGTGGCTTCAACTACCCCTAAAGTGGCTTAAGAGGTATGATGATGCATTACTTAGTTTTACTGGAGATTCTATATAGGTAATAGGCTATGTAGAGCTAAAGACAATCTTCAAATCGAGAGAAGATAACAGGGTTTTGATGGTGAAATACCTAGTTGTGGACTTATCGAGCTCCTACAATGCCATTCTGGGACGCCTGACTCTCAATGCACTCGAAGCAATCATCTCCACCCTACACCTCACGATGAAGTTCCTCTTCAGAGATGGACGAATCAAAGTTGTACGTGCTAACTCAGAAGTAGCTCGGGAACTCTATCACGAGAGTCTACGACCTAGAGAAACCTTTATAGTAGAAGAAGACATTGAAACAGGGTTTGACCCCAGGGATGAAAGGGAGCGTGAGCTCCCACAACTGGTAGAATCCTTAAAGTTGGTACAAGTAAGCTCTAATATAAGCCAATGCACTTATATCAGCATGATGTTAGATCAAGATCTGGAGGTATCCTTGGTCAAGCTCCTGAAGGCCAACATAGATCTCTTTGCATGGAGTTCCTCAGACATGCCAGGAATTGACGTGAGTGTCATATGTCACTTATTGAACATCAACCCCGATACTAAACCAGTAGCATAGAAGCAACAAAAGTGGAGGCCCGACAGAAGAGCAATTGTAAATGAGGAAACATATAAACTATTGGCAACTAATTTCATTTGGGAGGTTTAATACCCAACCTGACTATCTAATGTAGTCATGGTGAAAAAGGAGAACGATAATTAGAGGATGTGCGTGGACTTCATTGATCTAAATAAGGTATGTCCTAAAGACCCTTATCCTGTACCCACTATAGATTATTTGGTAGATGGTACCTTAGGATATCAGGTGCTGAGCTTTATGGATGGTTACTCGGGATACAATACGGATAAACTCGAGAGACGAAGAAAAGACAACCTTTATAACTGGAGAAGTAAATTTTTGTTATTGAGTAATGCCTCAGATTGAAGAACATTGGTGCTACTTACCAGAAGCTGGTAGACAAGATCTTTGCCAAAAAGATTGGCAGGAACATGAAGGTTTATGTGGACGACATGATTGTAAAGACCAAAGAAGCATAGAACCATACCTTAGATCTGGAAGAAATATTTATTGAGTTAAGGAGGCAAAATATATGCCTCAATCCTGACAAATGCTCGTTTAAAGTCTAGAGCAAAAAATTCCTGGGATATATGTTGACACATAGAGGTATAGAAGCCAACCCAGATCAATGTTGAGCTATTCTAGAAATGAAGAGCCCACAAAACACCAAAGAAGTATAATGTCTTACGGGGACGATCGCAGCCCTTTCCTGGTTCCTTACCAAGTTTGCCGAGAGGTCAATGCCTTTTTATCGTGTCTTGAAGAAGATACATACTTTCCAGTGGACCTAAGAGTGCCAGAAAGCCTTTGAAAAGTTAAAAGTGTACCTAGCTTCGCCCCCATACTAATTAAGTCGACTCTCGGAGCACAGTTTATCATGTACTTGTCTGTTGGGGAACACACCGTTACCGTAACCCTAGTCTAATAAGAAGGTTTTGTGCAACGCCCACTGTATTTGATAGGTAAGACTTTGTAGGGAGCAAAAGTACGATATTAGAGGATGGAGAAATTTGCGTACAGCCTAGAGGTTGTCACATAGAAATTGCGGCCCTACTTCCATAGCCATCAAATTTTTGTCTAGACAGATCAACCGATTAACAAAATCTTTCAAAAGCCAGAGCTTGCGAGGAGAATGGTTGCATGGGCAGTAGAGCTTTCCAAGTATAGGATCCAGTATGAACCCCCAGGGAGCCATCAAGGCACAATTCCCGACATACTTCCTAGCCGAGCTTGGGGATGATGAAGAAGAATATGACGTAGAACACGCTTGATGGACCCTATCTATAGATAAATCATTAAATTAAAAAGATAGCCAGGAAGGAATTATACTCGAATCTCACACTGGGTTGATCACTGAAGAGTCGTTAAAATTATTGTTTAAAGTAAGTAACAACCAGACAGAGTATGAAGTACTCATAGAGGGTCTATGAACGGCGTTGGACCTAGGTGCTCAGTGCATATAGGTAAAGATCGACTCGCAGCTAGTTTCGCGATAAGTAAAGGGAGCATATTAAGCGAAAGATCTTGTTCTAGCCAGATACCTCTCTCAGGTAAAGCAGTGAATTGCAGACTTTAAGCTATTCCAGATAATGCATATGCTTGGGGTAGAAAATGAAAGAGTAGACTTATTCTCAAACCTGGCTAGCACTTAAAAAAAGGAAAATTGAAGATAATCATACAAGTCACCTTGGATGAACCAACCATGAAAAATGCCAAGCAGATAAATGAAGTCACTATAACACCCAGTGAACACACGTGGATGACCCCAATAGTGGGTTTCCTTACTAGAGGTGATCTCTCCACGGACTCCTCAGATGCCAAGAAAATTCAAACACACTTGGCTAATTACACCCTTATTCAAGGGCAGCTCTATAAACAAGGATTCACCTTACCCTTTCTTAAGTGTCTCGTCTAAAAGAAAATGAAGGATGTGATGAAGGAACTCCACTCGGGTATCCATGGGGGACTTCGACCCCTGGCAGCCCGAGTCTTCCGAGTCAGATATTTCTAGCCCACACTACGATTAGATTGTTCAAAATTCATCACTTAGGACATGGATATTCTTGGACCTTTTCCCCTTAGGAAAGGGCAAGTGAAGTATCTTCTGGTCGCAATAGACTTCTTCACTATATGAATAGAGGTCAAGCCCCTTGCGTCCATCACAACGTCTAAGGTGTCAAATTTTACGTGTAAAAATATCATATGCAGACACGAGCTCCTACATACCATCATTTTAGACAACGAAAGGCAGTTTAAGGATAAATACTTTACCGAGTTCTGTAAGAACTTAGGCATAAAGCGTAAATTCTCATCAGTAGAGCACCCTCAGATGAACAGACAGGAAGAAGCTGTGAAGATTGCTATAAACAAAAGAAAGATGGGAAAAAGAACTACCTAGGGCTCTATGGGCCTACCACATGATTCCCAATTCAACAACATAAGAAACCCCTTCCAAACTCATGTATTGATAGATGTCATGATCCCAATGGAACTTGGTGAACCTTCCCTCACAAGATTGGTATATGATGAAGCAGAAAATGACAAAGGACGAATAAAAGACCTTAATTTCATCTTGGGAGAACGAGAGACAACCTATATAAAAATTCAGGCCTCTAAACAAAAGTCCACCCAGAAATGGAACACCATGCTTAAACCGTGACCCTTCTATAGGGGAGATTTAGTTCTGCGAATAACTAACAACAACCAGAGAGTAAGATAAGATGGGAGATTTATAGTCATATGGGAAGGCCCGTACTGGGTAAAAGAACTAGTCAGGAAGGGAACGTATCAATTGGAGGAACTAAAAGATAAAAGTATTCCCCGAACATGGAATGTCACGCACCTGAAGATGTATTACAACTAATGTAACAATGGGTACTCTTTTTCCTACCCAGGAGGTTTTTCCCACTGGGTTTTTCTCTCAGGAGGTTTTAACGAGACCTATACAAACATTAATAAAATGAAAAGTATTCAGTCACTTGGGAGCAAGGACAAGTATTGTTACGAATTATGTTAAGTCCTAAAAACCCGAGTGAGCATTCGTTCACTTGGGGGTAACGATAAGCATTGTTACGAATTACGTGAAGTCCTAAAAACCTGAGTGAGAATTCACTTACTCGGGGGTAACATCAAACATTATTATGAATTACGTTATGTCCTAAAAACTAGAGTAAGAATTCACTCACTCAGGGATAATGGCAAACATTGTTACGAATTATGTTAAGTCCTAAAAACTCGAGTGAGAATTTACTCACTTGGGGGTAACGATAAGAATTGTTATGAATTACATTAAGTCCTAAAAACCCAAGTAAGAATTTGCTTATTCAAGGGTAACGACAAGCATTGATATGAGTTACGTTAAGTCCTAAAAACCCACATTGCAAAGGAACGCGTTTCAATAAATTTTGACCGGATACATAAAGCAAGAGTTAACAGAAATTCATGATGAAATAAAAAAGAATAGAATTTTCATTATTGAAGTAAAATAATACATATATAAAACCAAAGCACAAAAATAAAAAAAATTAGGCATCGGCGGTGGGAGGCGAGTTGGTCGGTAAAGCTTCATTCTTATTGCTATGAAGGTTGATAGCAACATCTTCCTCGTCTAAATCAGGAGGGTTGACAACCTTCACATCGAACACCACCTTGAAAGGATTGGATCCTTCCCAGGAAATGGCTAGAGAAGGGTTCAGAGCCGATACCTGCTGCTGACAGAGCTTAAACCTAGAGATAAACTTCTCTACAACTTCGCCCCTCAGCATGTTAATTTGCGCCTCCATTTCTGAGCACTCCTAACAATTTTTGGATTCAGCCTCTCCGAAGATTTTCTATACCTCTTTCAAATATGCTTTCATCTTCATATTCTTCACAACAATCTCTCGATGTATATCCTCCAAAATTGCCAAGATCTTCTCAGCAAAGGCCAACTTCTCCTTAGAAAGGGTTAGCCTCTCCTTTTGGGACGCTTCGGCTTTTTTTCAGATGTACTTCCTAAGCTTTTAACTGTTTCTCTATCCTGGCCATTTTATTAATTACCTTTGCAGCCTCAAGAAGCTTAGAAAAAGAAGCCTCCTTCTTCGTAGTCAAGAGGGCCATGGCCTTTTCCTGGACAACAAAATAGCTATCCAGGTAGTGACCCGTCGAAGCCCCTATGAGGCTAAACATCTATAGAGCTCGACAGACTACCACTGGGCTCGAGTCCATATACCTTATCTTGTCCTTCTCAAACATCAGGGCCCGGTTAATGAATTAAGGAATAGGAAACCAAGCGTCCCCCAATGGCCGAACAAGATTTCTGGTGGAGACAAGGCTTTGGTTCATGAATCGTTCCCACTACCTGGAAGCATTCTTATACTCGTTGCGAAGAGGAGTGGCAATTCATTTTGCTATTATGTGCTCCCGAGTGGCCAAAGGCACTTCAAGAGACTCGGAGCTCTCCGTCACCACAATGATAGGAGTAGACATCCCCTGGTATGTCTTTGCCACCATTGGAAAAGACCTTTTCTGCTTTACCTTAGTCGGGGAAGGCTTCCTTTGAAGGCGTTGTTTTTTCTTAGGCTGGACAACAGCCTCAGTATCTGCAACGTTTGAAAGAGGGGGAGAGCCATCACAAGAGTGACAACAAGAGGAACAGTATATTAGACAAGGGTCAGAATAACAGACAACTCCCTTTTTCCTGAGCCATCTTTCTTGTAGGCCTTCTTTAGGTCCTTCACGGACATCTTTCTTAGAGCTATGTCACTTGAAAAAGAAAAATCAAAGGTTAGTACACCAACTCGAGAAAATAAGATACAAAATCCTAGCTAAGGTTAGACTAACACATCCAATAGTCTAGAGCGTTGGGGTCGGTAGACAGCAAAATCAACGCTTGGGAACTGAAGTAGTACCCAAACTTTTTGGTAAAAAATTTACGTTATTTCGCTTGACATGGGATAAATCTTCCCAGTTTATCTGCTTTTGGACTGGCATCTGAGTCCATTACAATAGAAATTGGGGATGGCCATTTGGAAGGTGAAGAAAGTCCTCCCGAGGCACGTTAGGACTCACCCAAATTTTGGAAAACAAGCCCTTAAAAATTTTATAGGACTAGTCAAACGCCTTTATCAGATGCCTATAACTACCCCACTTAAAGAAACTCACCTGACAGGGACCCCAATTTTGAAGATTTTAGATTAAAAAAATAGAAAACATAGGAATCGAAAGGGTCCGCCCAAAATAATCACACAAGACCTTGAAGACCTCTACGAAAGCCTAGCCATTGGGTGGAGTTAGGTCGGAGCAATATTTGAAGCATTCAAAACCCCTTTCTCAAAATCAAAAAACGGAAAGGATAAATGGATGCGAGAGAAGAAGGTTTCATACACGTAAGTGTAGTTAAACTCTCCAGAGTTTGTCTGAGCGTGGCAAACCCTTTCCTTAGAGGAATAAGAAAGGCACTCAGCATTATGGGCCAGAGAGGAGCCATTAAAGGACTCTTCCTGCCATAGCTTGGCAATGGCATCCTCACTATAGAGAGAGGAAACCTTCAATAAGACTTCCTCCTTAACCCACAAGAAGGCGTTTGAAGAAAAAGCAGCAGCAGCCATTTACAAAAATAGAAAAAAGTAGAGTAGATAAGAGATAAAGATGAAGAGTTAGGAATGACCACTAACCTCTATAGAAATGCAATTTTAGGGAATATGGAAGCAAAGAGGAAGGCTAAGAGAAGATGAAGACAGAACAAGAGACTTGGGGAGAACTACGAAGACAAAGAAAAAAAATAAAGAAGGATTTGGGGATATATATATATATATATATACAGGAAGAAAGTAACTTCTATAGAGGAGATCTAATGGTGGGGAACAACTTTGCCACCTCTATAGCTGCAATGCAACGATGACCTTTCGAATGACAACCGTTACCAATAGTCTAACACATCCAATAGTCTAGAGCGTTGGGGTCGGTAGACAGCAAAATCAACGCTTGGGAACTGAAGTAGTACCCAAACTTTTTGGTAAAAAATTTACGTTATTTCGCTTGACATGGGATAAATCTTCCCAGTTTATCTGCTTTTGGACTGGCATCTGAGTCCATTACAATAGAAATTGGGGATGGCCATTTGGAAGGTGAAGAAAGTCCTCCCGAGGCACGTTAGGACTCACCCAAATTTTGGAAAACAAGCCCTTAAAAATTTTATAGGACTAGTCAAACGCCTTTATCAGATGCCTATAACTACCCCACTTAAAGAAACTCACCTGACAGGGACCCCAATTTTGAAGATTTTAGATTAAAAAAATAGAAAACATAGGAATCGAAAGGGTCCGCCCAAAATAATCACACAAGACCTTGAAGACCTCTACGAAAGCCTAGCCATTGGGTGGAGTTAGGTCGGAGCAATATTTGAAGCATTCAAAACCCCTTTCTCAAAATCAAAAAACGGAAAGGATAAATGGATGCGAGAGAAGAAGGTTTCATACACGTAAGTGTAGTTAAACTCTCCAGAGTTTGTCTGAGCGTGGCAAACCCTTTCCTTAGAGGAATAAGAAAGGCACTCAGCATTATGGGCCAGAGAGGAGCCATTAAAGGACTCTTCCTGCCATAGCTTGGCAATGGCATCCTCACTATAGAGAGAGGAAACCTTCAATAAGACTTCCTCCTTAACCCACAAGAAGGCGTTTGAAGAAAAAGCAGCAGCAGCCATTTACAAAAATAGAAAAAAGTAGAGTAGATAAGAGATAAAGATGAAGAGTTAGGAATGACCACTAACCTCTATAGAAATGCAATTTTAGGGAATATGGAAGCAAAGAGGAAGGCTAAGAGAAGATGAAGACAGAACAAGAGACTTGGGGAGAACTACGAAGACAAAGAAAAAAAATAAAGAAGGATTTGGGGATATATATATATATATATACAGGAAGAAAGTAACTTCTATAGAGGAGATCTAATGGTGGGGAACAACTTTGCCACCTCTATAGCTGCAATGCAACGATGACCTTTCGAATGACAACCGTTACCAATAGTCTAACACATCCAATAGTCTAGAGCGTTGGGGTCGGTAGACAGCAAAATCAACGCTTGGGAACTGAAGTAGTACCCAAACTTTTTGGTAAAAAATTTACGTTATTTCGCTTGACATGGGATAAATCTTCCCAGTTTATCTGCTTTTGGACTGGCATCTGAGTCCATTACAATAGAAATTGGGGATGGCCATTTGGAAGGTGAAGAAAGTCCTCCCGAGGCACGTTAGGACTCACCCAAATTTTGGAAAACAAGCCCTTAAAAATTTTATAGGACTAGTCAAACGCCTTTATCAGATGCCTATAACTACCCCACTTAAAGAAACTCACCTGACAGGGACCCCAATTTTGAAGATTTTAGATTAAAAAAATAGAAAACATAGGAATCGAAAGGGTCCGCCCAAAATAATCACACAAGACCTTGAAGACCTCTACGAAAGCCTAGCCATTGGGTGGAGTTAGGTCGGAGCAATATTTGAAGCATTCAAAACCCCTTTCTCAAAATCAAAAAACGGAAAGGATAAATGGATGCGAGAGAAGAAGGTTTCATACACGTAAGTGTAGTTAAACTCTCCAGAGTTTGTCTGAGCGTGGCAAACCCTTTCCTTAGAGGAATAAGAAAGGCACTCAGCATTATGGGCCAGAGAGGAGCCATTAAAGGACTCTTCCTGCCATAGCTTGGCAATGGCATCCTCACTATAGAGAGAGGAAACCTTCAATAAGACTTCCTCCTTAACCCACAAGAAGGCGTTTGAAGAAAAAGCAGCAGCAGCCATTTACAAAAATAGAAAAAAGTAGAGTAGATAAGAGATAAAGATGAAGAGTTAGGAATGACCACTAACCTCTATAGAAATGCAATTTTAGGGAATATGGAAGCAAAGAGGAAGGCTAAGAGAAGATGAAGACAGAACAAGAGACTTGGGGAGAACTACGAAGACAAAGAAAAAAAATAAAGAAGGATTTGGGGATATATATATATATATATACAGGAAGAAAGTAACTTCTATAGAGGAGATCTAATGGTGGGGAACAACTTTGCCACCTCTATAGCTGCAATGCAACGATGACCTTTCGAATGACAACCGTTACCAACACGTGGCGTTTAACTATCCCACTTTCGAAACGATGTGCCTGAACTCAAAGGACACATTTTAGAGCCTAAGGATGTAGTACATCTCATCAATATAAAAAACAGCTAGGATCAGACATCGTGTAGGGAAATGGAGCGATGGCTATCCACCTTCTAACACGTGTTGCCTTTGTTTCCTTACTTGGAGCATTTCTTCATTTGGAGTATTCTGTCACTTGATAGCCAACCGCTAGCGCACAGGGTATCACGTAATAAAAAGTTATTGTTCCCACAGAGATTGTGCCTAATTACCTATTTACCATGTTTTGATTATCTAGACTAATGATTTGGCAATTTAAGAATTTAATAATGTAAAATAAAAATTAACAGGAAACACTAAGCAAATAAAAATAAGAATGAGAAAATTTAGTTGAAAACAAAGGAGATTAATCTCTTGGGAATTAAAGGTTCACATGTTGTGACTAAAACCAAATGTAATTCAATTTTCAAATTACTAAATCTTGTTTCCTAAGGCAAGTTTTCCTAATTTGATTAGTGACCTTCTTTTGAAACCTCACTAATGTACCTAATTATTGAAGAACCGCGTTCAATTCACTAATTAGATTCCTCACGCTTTATGAAAACTTGATTATCCCTCAAAGAGTCTTGTTTACTTTCGTAACCTAAATTCCTAGGTTCAATTTTATGTGATTCAAACCATACGTCAATCCTTCGATTACCCATACCATTTAAGATCATCTAGACTTATCTCTAAGCGAAGTAGAAACATCAAAAATGCATATAACTGAATAGGAAACATGATTTAATAATTAAGAATGAAGAACCATTAGGTTTGATTCATATACATGCTACACCTAATTCCTAAGAATGGAATTTAGTTCGACATAATGGAAAAAGTTACAACGCCACAATGGAATTCAACCTCAAACATAAGAGAAATCAAAATAACAAAACAATGGTTTAGAAGAAAACTAGAGTTCTCACTTTTGCTCTGATCTAATGCCCAAAGTTCTGCAAAATCAATGTTCTTTGTGTTAATCCTTGAATTCCTCTCCAAAATTTCCAAGAAAAGTCTCTCAATTTTCACCCAAAAATGTCTTAGTACCTCTGTGTGTTCGTTCCCCCTGTTTTGGCCCTTTTTGTCCTCTAAAATTTTGTGATAACTGAAGGTAACTGCTGCAAACGTGTAAAATCCATTGGCAGTGGATCATACTGTGTGACACCCAAACGCGTTGAAAATTAAAAATTGGGCAGAAACCACTGGCAATGGGAAAATCCTTGACCAATGGATTTTTTCGGCAGGGAGTTCCACGGCCAGTGGGAAATCCTACTGGCAGTGGGTTTATATGATTCAAGTTTCCCATTCATCCAGTGTATTCCACGAACAATGGGAAATTCCACTGGCAGTGGTTTTCTCCGAGCTTTGGCAAACATGCATTTTGTGAGTGTTTTTAGGTTTCGAAATGCTTTCTTTTGGTACATCTTTCTTCAAGTGTTGGAGTGGCTTCAATCTTGAGTCTTCTACAAGCTTGAACTCTTCCCATTTTCATCATTCCATTCAAAGTCTTCCAATTCCTTTTGCTAATAGGCTTATCTCATAAAGGTTCCTGCAAAATACAACTACCCAAGTATAGCATGTGCGAAAATAGAAGAATAACTATGGAAATTAGGAAAAAATAAGATAAAATAAACTAAAACTAAGACTACATGGACCCTAAAACTAATGCAACCTAAACACTTATCATCACTTAGAGCATTTCCTCACTCGGAGCATTTTTCTCCTCGGGAGTCATGTGATGGCAACCAACTAGGAATACTTCAACCTACCACCTAGTCACTCGACTCGGCTCTACCCCTGGAGCTCCTGTTCCCCCCAGGTTGAGAGGGGCCCCATGGTACCTTCTTTTTCCCCTATTATAGGTAGGAATAAAGGGAAATCAAAATACCCTTAATCTTAGCAAGATATGGTTACAGCCACATCACTTTGGGCTTGGATAAAAGACCATTTTTTTTATCGTTTATAAATATGGCCTAGAAGCCTCCCTTGTATCTTAAATGACACATTATTAAACAATTACAACCCTAATTTCCTAGAGTAACTCTCTAAGATTTTGTGCATTAAGCTCTCAATTGTGAGCATCCTGTTCTCCCCGGGTTGAGAGAGGATCCCATGGTACCCTATCTTTCCCTTATCATAGGCATGATTAAAGGGGAATCAGAACCCCCTTGATCTTAGCAAGATATGGTTATGACCACCTCGCTTTAGGCCTGGATAAAAGACCCATTTTTTTACCTTTGTATAAATATGGTCTAGAAGCCCCCTTGTATCTTAAGTGACACATTATTGAGGAATTACAACCCTAATTTCCTAGAGTAACTCTTTAGGGTTTTGTATGTTAAGCTCTCGATTGTGAACATTTTGATGCCAAAATATTCACATTATTGAGCAATTAGAACCCTAATTTCCTAGAGTAACTCTCTAGGGTTTTGTGCTTAAGCTCTCAATTATAAACATTTTAGCCACTCCTAGCATCCACCGAGCGCCAACCATGCTAACAAAATATATAACATTAGTGTTATGGGTCTATGCTAACGTAGGATACTAAGTTGATGATTCTTACTCAATTATTATGAGTAAATGGACTATTAAATTTTTTTGAATGGTCAAAATTACAAGATGAAAACACATGACATTTTATAATGATCATGTGGCCTATAACTAATTTTTAATGTTTGAATGTTCGGTATAGATTTATATATAGTTAAAATTTTAAAATGGGATTTTTCTCATACGTATGTCTAAGTATTTATATCGTTATTGATATCATTAACTATTACTTTTACTCAACGATATTTTAGAGTTGTAGTTGTTTTTTTTGTGGAAGAGTTGTAGTTGGTTTATGATACCAATATAATTGTAACTTGATTTTATTTTGGTTTTTTTCCTTTTCTTTTTAGGGCTTGTACTTGAGAATTTTCAGAGGCCTTGTATGTGTGTTTTTTAGTTCTTCTTTTTAATGAGTCTCAGAGGCCTTGTGTATTTTTTAAATGGATCGAGCCCAATGTGTTTTGGAGAGTTAAGGTAGGTTATATTAGGTAAAAGATAATTAACCATAAAACTTTAAAATATTATAGGTGATACTCTTAACACTTATATACTCTTTATGTCCCTTTATTTTATTCAATAAAGAACTTCCTTATAACCCCCTCAAGTCAAACTAGGTCTCGAGTTGAGACTTGATTTTATTTATTTATTTATTGTCTCCTAGGACTTGTATCCATGAAATCTCAAAGGCTTTTTTTATGAGTCTTTGAGGCCTTGTGTTGTTTTTTTTTTCTTTTTGGATCATTGTAAGTAAACACATGGACTTTAATATATACCATGTTAGAATTTAGTTGGTCTATGGTCCTAATATGTTTTAGGAGAGTTAAGGTAAACTATATTAGGTAAGAGACATTTAACTATAAAACTTTGAGACATTATTGGTAGTAGGGGTGTCCAATTTCGATGTTATCCGTGTGAACCCGAGCTACCCGATTTTAAAGATAAGAACGGGTCAGTTTGTAACGGATTTTTGGGTAAAAACGGATCATTTAAGTGGTTTATTGTGACTAAGAACGAGCGGATTCGGGTTAAAAAAATTAAACCTGAAGATACCCATACCTGACCGACTGCTACTAGGAATATCATACAGTTATTTCTCTTTACTGATTTCTAGATATATTGACGATATTTTTTTTTTAAGATTGGTCTTTGTGTGGTCAACCTGAAGTCATACATGAGTTTATCATCAAATCATCATATTCTAAATGCATCTGAATACTTAATAACTTTTAAGCTCTTTTCTGGTACTAGTACAATCTATCATTAGAAAAAAAATAATCTAATAGAATTAATTCCTACTACTTCAATATTATGTCACTTTCATATTTTATAAGGCGTTGGTTCTAAAACATGAAATACATCATTTTTATATGCAAGTTTTTGCTAAAATTATTTTATACGTAAAAAGTGTTTGGTAAAAAATAAAAATTAAATTTTCCTAAGAAACTTAACCGAAAAACCCGACCGAAAAAACTGAGAACCGCAATTAACCGAACCCGACCAAACCGACCGTAGTATTGGGTGAAAATGAGTTATTGTTTGTGTTTTATGGATAACAACGGGTGGACTCAAAAGTAACCGAATCCGACCGAACCCGACCGATGGACACCCCTACTTGGTAGAGTTTTTAACACTTATATACTATTTGTGATATCATTAACTATCATTCAATAATAATATTATATTCTTAGTTTGACTTTACATTAAATGAATAATAGGGGTTGTAAAAGATAAAATTTATAGCTTGTGATTATGATGAACAATAATTGTTTAATTTGTACTATATTGACTAACTGGTGAAACTACAATTAAGAAATTTAAAAAAAAAAATACAAAGTTGAAGTTTGAAATCTGAATTTCCACCTTAAAGTCATAAACCACTAATCTCCCCTGCTCGACATCTACCCACCCATATGTACATAGTTGACTTCTTACGCTTTGATCGAACTCTACAACAATCCCTCCTTGCTGACTGCAAAAACAAGTTTTATGATTTAGTCAATAAATTCCATTTCAATGTTGATTAATTAATTAGTAAGTGAGATTTCTACTTAGAAGAATGAAAAGAAAGAAAATAAGATTGATATAAATTATATATGCATGTATTAGTTGGAGTTTAAGAAAATGCCCACCCTTTGCCAACGAAGAGGATCTGGTCTTTTTGAAACTATAATTGAATTGATTTCCTCTGGTGAGTCCATTTGCCAAGTGCAAAAAGGAGGTTTACTTTTGTAACGAGAATAAGTACCAATAATTTGCTTCTTAATTGGATCATATCGTGTTCTGTTCATGTAGAAAAGGAAAGCTTTTTGACAAGGATTTTTTGTCACAGGCCTTGTGTTGAATGCATAAGCAGTATAATCAGCTTTTTTATACCAATTGAGAAAGGTTCGTGTTGGCATCTCTAGCTCTCTTGGAGATAATACCCCCCTTAAAACTTGAACCACATAGCCCCATGAAATAGAAATTGACCACTGTCTCTTGTTGTCATAGCAAACTGATTGTTGCATTATGCTACCTGAATCTTTCTTAACAGATTTCATGAGGTGCTTTAAGGATTGCACTCGATTCATAGTTGGGAATATAGGTTGCACCACATCAAGGTGGTGCAACGTCACTAGTGGTGTTACAGGATGTGCTCCAAGAAGGCCTAAGAGGTCTCCGTACACATCATACTGTATATGCAAAGAAGAAACACAGGCAAAGTCAATTTAGATCCTTTCAGAAAATGATTAAACCACTAAATTAGTCTTCAAAGTTGTGTAGATCACACATTTCAATAATTAAAGTTTTAAAATTCTTCATTAGCTCTAGAGTTTTTAAAATAATCCCTAAAATTTTACTATTGTTTTGTACTAACTTATTGAATTAATTTTGGCTGAATCATAAATAGGATTTATCTATGAAAATAAATAATACTACTATTCCTAGTTCTAAATATAAGTAAAAGTACACATACTTTAAATAATAGTTGTAAATAATTATTTGTAATAATGTTATCAAATATTTGATGTAATGTCTTGAAATATCCTTAATATTATTTATTATACAAAATATTAGTTGTATTATACATATATATAAGGAGGACATACTTACTAAACAAATATTTAATGACATTAAAAAATATAATTTTATTTATATTATAAAATTAAAAAAGTTTCATTAAAATTTATTTATATTTGGATTCACACGTAATAATTTGAAGATTTTCTCTTTCAAAAATTGAGAATAAAAAATAATCAAGTATTAATGTTAATGATAAATAGTAAATTTAGATAATTAATTACCTGATGAAAGCCACGTTCCTTTGTTAATGGAACCCCTAACTCAGCCATGCAAGCTTGCATTCTATCATCACTACCATATAATGCAGGATATCGTTGAATGCAGCGATCTTGCATCTTTGCAAGCTCCTGGGCTAAAGGGTAGCTTATAGCAAATCCACCCCCGCCATATGCCATGGCATATGAGAAATGTATGTTTTGAATGTGGCTTTCGGATGAACTCCCAACATAATAGTATTGGGTGTGGTCATACTTAGAAAGAACTCTAACTACATTATCCACAATGAACACTGTGTCATCATCTCCCATCATGAACCATCTCACATCCTTCATACCAAGTTTCAATGTCTCTGATATGATTCTTGAAATCCTAATTGCAGATCTTGTCCCTTGACTATTTGTATATTTGAATTTACTGGTGTCCCCGGAGATTCGAATCTCTGGTAACCCTTCATTTGCATGAGTCCTCACTTTGTTATCCAACCACACTACCCCTCTTGTTTGTTTTGGCTTCCACCACACCTTAATGTATTCTTTTCTTTTGTCCCACAAACTGGATGATGCAGCTATCCCAAAACAAATGTGTTTAAGCTCTGTGTCTTGTCTTTGAGATAATTGGTCATTGGATAATTCTTCTTCTTCCTTCTCCTCGTATTCTAATTTATCTTTTCTTAACCTTTTCTTTTCAGCGATTGTTCTTTCAATGGTATCTGTATTCAAGGATAAATTACCACCAATGTCATCAAGTTGTTCTTCGATGTTGCCCTCTAATTGCATGGAGGTGGAACAATCTTGCTTGACCTTGGTTGAGAGAAGAAAATTAGAAGAGTAAAGGATGTATGATACAATCATGATTAGGATAAACCAAGTGACGATGCGTTGTTGGAAAGAAGAGTACATTTGGTTATTCCAACTAATCTAAGATAACTTTTGTTCCAAATTCTTCAATTTCTCAACTTGTTTTATTCCTTTTACTATTTTCCTCTGTCAAGTGTTGGAACGAAGAATGACATTTGCACTCAGAATTGTTCGGATCACCCTAAAGGAGAGAGTAAAATGGTATTACTAATTTATTTCCTTTGGGTATTTTGTGTGCTTCCAAATAAAGTTTTTCATGGTACTAAGCGAAGTTGAATGCGGTTAAAATGGACAATATGATCCAATCATTGGTGGAAAGTATCTCTTAGAATCATCTATGCAAATGTTAATAGTTATCATTAAAATATAAAAGGATGGATTCATAAAAAATGTAAATCAGATTGTATAACTATATCCAAAAGACATATAATGATATAATTTAAAAATATAAATAATAAACATTATCTTAATATATTTTATCTTGGGGGAGGAATTTATCTTATAATAATATTTTTTTTATCAACAAAATGAAATAATATTAAAAAAGAGTACAAATGGTACCTTAACTCATAAAAATATAAGTTAATTACAATCATAATAGAGACTCTTTAAATCATTCAACTTAACTTCTAAAGAAACCATTTAGCCTAAACTTTAACTATAAATCTAGGAATTGTATTGAACCAGCTCAGTTCCAACATATTCTCAACAGACATAATAGCACTATTAAAAATTACATTGTTCTTTGCAATCCAAATAGTCTAAACAATAGCAAACTACACAACCAAACCGATTTTACTCCCATTGTTAAAACCATAACCCAAAATACAATCAAAATGTTCTTTCCCACTATCATGCATCACCGAGTAAAAACCCAACTAATCAAAACATATTTGTCACAATGAATAAGATACTTTGCAAGAGAAGAACACATGAGAACGACATTCTACACATTCGCCACAAAAGACACATAAAACAGATGAAAACACTAATTTAATATCATTAATAGTTTGTCAATAAAATATATACACTAATTTAATGCATGCTATATTCATATATTACATTTTATGATTTGTATATGTTTGAAAACAACTTAATTAAGTGTTTGTATAATAAATATTTCTTACAATATAATTTATTGAATAAATTTGACTATAAAAGTTATATCACAATAAAATATAGTTCACCAAAAAATACTAGAATAAAGTATAAAGAACTTATTTTTATCACTAGACATTTATAGAAGTATGCTAAAACAATAATTAAGCCATAAGTTCTTCATATATAAGTTTTTCAAATATATGCTTTATATACATTGATTGAGGAATGTGTATAAGTTAT
Organism: Clitoria ternatea; assembly: GCA_037962975.1. NCBI lineage: Eukaryota > Viridiplantae > Streptophyta > Magnoliopsida > Fabales > Fabaceae > Clitoria > Clitoria ternatea. The sequence continues at coordinate 11,514,885 of CM075675.1, forward strand.
TATAAGTCTCCTAACATGTGTTAGATTCCTATTAAAACAAAAAAAATGCATACTTCACATATACAAACAAAAGCTTTTACTAACATTATTTTTCAATACACACACATACAAAAGCCTCCACTTATATTATTTTTCTATTTCTTATTTCATATATGTATACATATATAACACAGACACACACAAAAGTTTATACTAACATTATTTTTCAATTTCTTATTTCATATATGTATACATATATTTTTTGTTTTAAATTTTATTTAGATTTGAGTTTGATAGAAACATTATAGGCGATAAAGTTCCCTAAACAAATTTTAATGTAGTTGCAAACTCCATCCATAAACTCATTCACATCCTTGAAACCTTGAGCCTTTCACCCAAATCTTCTCTTCCTCTCCCAGAAACCATTCTCTCATCGTACTTCATGAGACTTTTGTGATTTATTTCACTCCGATCGATGCTACGGACCACGTCTACCTCTCTCATATGTCAAAGTCTATGGTGTCGCCGAACTAGCAACCTTCTCGGATCAACCATTTTGTCGGTTTCACACTTGATCCATAACCATAATCATGTCGCTTCATCTCCACCGTGTCCATTGTGATACTACTCGTCAAAGAGGATTCGCAAGTTAGAGGAATGCTCGCAATGCTTAGAGTCATTCCTCTTCTCGTCCCAATGCTTGATTCTTAAGACCTTGATTCACCCGTGGCTTCTTTTATGTTATTCTCAATCTTAGAATCAGAAATGATGCATGAGTTCATGGTTTCATCTTCTTTTTTCACTTTTTAAAAAATTTTGTAGGCTTGTATTTTCTTGGCTTGAACTTTGGTGTGTCATTTTCTATTAACATTCCTTCTTTTTGGTTTTGTGTGCTTCCAAATAAAGTTATTATAAGTCTCCTAACATGTGTTAGATTCCTATTAAAATAAAAAAAATGCATACTTCACACATACACACAAAAGCTTCTACTAACATTATTTTTCAACATAATGCGTACACATACAAAAGCCTCCACTTACATTATTTTTCTATTTCTTATTTCATATATGTATACATATATAACACAGACACACATAAAAGCTTCTACTAACATTATTTTTCAATTTCTTATTTCATATATGCATACATATATATTTTTTGTTTAGAACTTTATTTAGTTTTGAGTTTGATAGAAGGCAATAAAGTTCCCTAAACCAAATTTTAATGTAGTTGCAATTCTAGTCGGGGTAGACCTTGAAATTTCAAGTTAATATGATAAAATAACTTCTTACTATAGTTAATTTATGCACTTAACGATTGTATGTACTTATATAAATTTTGTTTATTTTTGCCATTATGATTTACATGCATTGAATTTTTATATATTACTTCATTAATAAGACAAATTAGACCTCCATTCCTTTATGTTTGAGATTAGGTTTAAGTATGTTCTTTAAGTTTTTTCTTTTGATCTAAATAGGTCCCTAACATTTTAAAGATTAGTTTAACTAGATCCTTTCCGTCCAATTTTTTAACTCTAATTAACAGAACTTGCGTACTTGGTAATTAAAATCGATGAAGTGATGCTTAATTAGAACTAAATACAAATCAACGATTGACACCTAAATTATTTTGCCAAATAGGACTAAAAATAAAACCAATAAAATAAAATACTTTTCTTTTCCAAACTCCATCCATAAACTCATTCACATCCTTGGAACCTTGAGCCTTCCATCCAAACCTTCTCTTTTTCTCCCTTAAACCCTTCTCTCATCATACTCCGTGAGTCTTTTGTGCCTCATTTCACTCTGATCGATGCTTTATACCACGTTTACCTCTCTCATGTGTCAAAGTCTTTAGTGTCGCTGAACTAGCAACCTCATTCGATCAACCATTTTGTTGGTTTCACACTTGATCCACAACCACAATCATCGCTTCATCTCCACCGGGTCCATTGTGATACTACTCGTCAAAGATAATTCACAAGTTAGAGGAACACTCATAATGCTCAGAGTCATTCCTCTTCTCGTCCTAATGCTCGATTCTTAAGACCTTGATTCGACCGTGACTTTTTTCTATGTTATTCTCAATCTCAGAATCAGAAATGATGCATAAGTTCATGGTTTCATCTTCTTTTTTCACTTTTTAAAAAATTTCGTAGGCTTGTATTTTCTTGGCTTGAATTTTGGTGTGTCATTTTCTATTAACATTCCTTCTTTTTGGTTTTTCAATTTTGCTTTAGTTAGGTTATAATTTGACAATTAAAATTGATACCACAATGTTGCTTTTTTTTTCTAGTTCTATTTGTTTTTGTTATGCCTTGGTTGCTGAGATTGTTATTTAATTAAAGTTTTGTTTGATTATTGTTAAAAAAATTTGTGGTGGTTACCATAAACTTTAACTGCCATAAATTATATCTATAAAATGTCACGTGTGCACCATATATCTTTTGTTAATTAGGTTAACAAACTTAACAAAAAGGATCTAGATGAGTTGACTTAGAAAACATTAGAGACCTTTTTAAGTAGAAAAAAACTTAAAAGACCTAGTCAAACCTAAATGTAAGAGATCAGAGGTCTAGTTTTGCCTATATATATAAAGATTACTCATAAAATTATTTATAATTTACAAATAATTATATTAATTAGCACAAGTTCTAATATAAAAAAATCATTTCTTTAAGAATATGTCTATTATTAGTCATATAACTAATTGTTCTATCAGGTTTGAGGGATATGACTTTTGTTGTGATGTTAGGTCATCTTTTTGTTATGGTATCATCTTGTTCTGTCTGGGTTGACATCTCATAGATGGATATAAGGGACCAACATCCTGGTGCCTTCTCCTGTCCTCACATCAACGTAACACATTGATGGATAATACATGGTATCACCCGTAAATATACTCCCACACTCAAGTCAGTTCGAACACTTAATATTAAAGGACAAAAGCGTGGATATAGTGAATGAAACACCTTGCCTTTAAGGCGTGAGTCAGATGTATTTATAAGGATTGATAGTGAGAACATCCTACGTGGCATGTGTCAGTACGTACTCCACAAATCAAGGACAAAAGCTTTCGCGCTTACAGGCGTTCCTAACACCCTTTGCAGGGTTAGAGTCAGTATGCCTTGTATTTCACTAATGGTAATCCCCTACCTCTGATTGTGGGCTACACCAGTAGAAACACGCGGATTGCCATGCTAATTCCAGTCAGGGGTATACGTCATGGTGTGTATGAGTGGAGAAGACCGATATAGGCATTTCACGAAGTCTAACTCCAAAGAGGCTGATAAGGTTCGGTGTGATGTTAGTCAGGTCCGAGTGGCCAAACAGTGAAACTTCAAAACACATCTTTGGGCGGGTATCAGGCCTAGATCAATAATACTAATGAATATCATTATCCTGTAATTCAACATTATTATTATAGTAAAATATGCTAACCATTTCTAAAGATGCTAAAATCACAGTCAACTTCATTATTTCACCCTATTTATGTTAATAGTGATAAAAAAAATGTAAGAATACTAGAAAATATTTTTTTGCTAAATTTTTTAAAGTTTAATAAAATTTTGATCATGAAATTTTATATTAACATTTTGGATATATTTATATAAAAGTTAATATTGTAGAATAACAAGTATGTGCTAACAAATTTTAATCTTTTATCAACATGTCATTGTAAACAAATTAAATAAGAATCTTTTATAATTTTAATTCTCCTTTTGTTTATATAAATTGACTTATGATATTTTAATCCTTTAAACTTAAATTTAAAGTATAGACATTTTATATTTTTTAGTATTTTTATATAATTATAAACTTTATTCACAATAATAGCATAAACTTATTAGTGGCTTTTTACAACCTTATTGGTGTGCTTCGACATGGAAGCGCATTCACATTTTATTTGGATTAAGAGATGAAATTGAGTGGAAATAAAAATAAGATGATGGTTAGAATTATTCTATAAATAAGATGGAAATGCATATGACCATCTGGTTTGTGAAAATAATTTCTATTTTTATTTCCTTTTTTCACTTTTAATTCCAAAATTATTGTTTGTTTTCAGTTTTCAATAGTTTATACAAAAAACACTAAAAATAACTTTTTTATTTTAAGTGTTTTAGGTACACACTTAGTTGTCTTCAATGTTTTCAAGATGTCCCAAAAAAATGTTTCAGGATACTTAAGTGAGTATGAATGTATGTATGACTATCTGGTTTGAGAAAATAATTTCTATTTTTGTTTCCTTTTTTCACTTTTAGTTATAGAATTGTCGTTTGTTTTTTTTTCAATAGTTTGTATAAAACAATACTAAAAATAACTTTTTTTTGTTTTAAGCGTTTCGTGTACACACTCAGTTGTCTTCGTGTTTCCAAGATGTCCCCAATAAAATGTATTCTAGGATACTTATAAGTGAGTCTGAACATGCATATCTTGCACCTAAAAGCACTTGCTTGTAGGTGCAAAACCTCCAAAAACCAACTTTCTCACACCGACGAGTAATTGCTTATAGGTGCAAGCTAACCTCTAACAGCTCCCCTTTAGAATTGTTTCTTAACTCCAATTCTTGACTTTTTTCCTTACAAAACACAACCAAATTATCAAAGACCAAGGGAATAAGTTCATGTTTGAATTATAAAAGAAGGATGAATTTTTATCACAAAAGGATTGAAAGAAGACCCAATTAAAGGTTAAATTCCTAAGAAAAATAACATAAAATAGGTCATTAACATATGTTAATCATGAAATCAGTCGAAGTCAAGAAAAATGGGACATGTAGTGTATGATTTATGTGTTTTGACAGGTTTTGATAATGTCAAATAATCGTGCAAAATTAACTTGAGCTATGAAGGACTATTGCATGGACTGTGACATGGACAAAGCTTATATCTTGAATGACCAAAACTCTTGAAGAATCACATAGATTAAAATCATGAAGACTTAAAAGACTTTAGTTTAGTTACATGAATGTTAAGAGTTAGATAAGGACTTAAAGTAAGCAAAGTAAAACCAATTCTTAACTAAATTAACTAACCTAAGCATTTAAAGTAGTTTACCAAATTGGTTAAATAATTAAAAGTCTTTAACTAAATGGGACTTGCTCAATCAATGATCTATCAATTGATCGATCAATATATAATGAATGAACCTTTAATCAATCAATAAGCTTTGGGTCTAACATGTGTTGTATAAGTACAAGACCTATATCATATTGTTTTACCATAAGGCTACAACTATAGGTCTTTATTGTGGGTTGTTGTCTTTAAAGCATTCAGCATCTTGAGACCTGAGTTTTGACATTGGTGATGACAGCTCAAATGACCCTTTCATTACATTAGTGGAATTTATCTAGGTTCACGATTGTTAGGTCCAATTGCAGGATGAGATGGTAAACCAATGGGATTTTTAAAAGGGTTATGACTAAATTTTTTCAATGGATAAAAGCTCACTTTAATCAGGTCTTCCCTTTCTAAAACCAGCTTTTTCTTAATGTGCTAGCTTGGCATGATGATTTAGATGGTGTACAAATTCAAGCCTTGCAATAATTGGCTTGCTAATGGATTTGAGATGCTTTATTGATTCTTGGAGTTGGTTATGGAAGTTAAAATTTCATGAAACAATCAAATTCTTTCTTTGGTTTCATTTTTATGATACAATATCATATAATTTATTGAGGTTTAAGGCAAGTTTGTCAATGTGACTTATGTGTTCTTATTATAATTTATGAGAAGAAAATGATTTCCATTGTCTTTGTGTTTGTTAGTTTGCTAGATGGTAGTTTTATGATTGTCTGTTATAAGTAATTGATGGTAAAGTGTTAGACTTAGAAAGAGGGTTGAATAAGTCTTAAACTCTTTTTTGAAAAACATACGTACAGACTCCTGAACAGCTTAAGAAGTTAACAGACTAGAGTAGGGATAAAGAATCACGCAACGGATTTATACTGGTTCACTTCCAATGTAGAAGCTATGTTCAGTCTCTTCATACTAGAAGAGTTTTCACTATTGTAAACAACACCTTTACAACAACAACACCAGCCCAATGCCTTAAGTATTCTTAACTCCAACCATTTCTCGCTTATAACTCAAATATTATTTCAAAGAGCCACTCATGGCTACAAATTCCCATGTATTCTTTCAAAAGCCTCTTCAGGCCACAACTGTTTCCCATACTAACAGACTCTGGTAACACACCAGATTTTACAGAGAGTAAAGATAAAGAGTTTTGATGTTACAACAAATAACTCAGCGTACAAGAATATGAAATGTTAAGACCGGTACACTGAGCTACAGACTACTATAAGTCAAGGTCTGCTAGAAGCAAAACAACAAAGAAGACTTAAGTAGTAAAATACAAGAACTTATAACCTTTTTAGAAAAAGTCTTTCAGACTTTTAGTTTTTGAGAGAGATCAGAGAGTGTTGAATGATGAGGGCAAAAAGTCTCTCTTAAATTTAAAAGCTTCTTGTATTTATATATAGTCCTCCTTGAGATAGTAGTTGGTTAAGCTTGGAGGTTGTTGATCTTCTCGAGGATTATACAGTCAGCAACATGCTTCAAAGATGATTCCTTAAATGGATTGCCTCGATAGTCATCTTAAAAAGATCCCTTTTACTTACCTATTTTGAGTAATCAGGTACAACTTTATAGCAGTTGACCTTAGGCTATTCGTCTTACACAAGTTTAACTTTTACTGACATCTTGGAATATGCAAGGCAGTTTTCTTGATTCATGTGAGCAAGTCTTCAACTTTTCTGTTTATTTCCTTTTTGATGATAGACACAGATTTGACATATAAAAATCCATGTAGCTTCTTATTTTAGAAAGGAAAGATCCTTTTCGCATGTTGTATCAAGAAATAGAAGACATCATCTTGAGCTTTATAGCTTCAGAAGAGCTATATTTATTTGAAGTCTTTAGAGAGTGCAGACTTTTCTAGATAAGAGCGAATTTGAGTTTTACAGACTCCCTTTGTTCTTTGCAACACTTTAACAAAATATTCAGATACACCAAACGTACAAACTTTATTTTAGCTAAGAGTCTTGATGTATATTATTAATAAGTCACATGGGGTTCAGACTTTTTAGTCTTGAGTTTAAACTTGATTCTAACAGTAATGTTTATAAGTGTCTCATTTTATTATTTCTACCAAAGCAAAGAATGATTTGGTTAGTTATATATATTTGTCATGCCTAACTAACTATATATAATGCGTGTTGTCTATTTTTTTTTTATCTTATTAGATAAGTAAGTAATGTTTGTAAAGTCTCTACAGTGGTTCTCTTAAAACAAATAATGGTTAGGTTAATTATGTAAATAAGTAGTAAAATACTCTAAATATAATCAACTAGAAAAAAGATACGCGTGAGAATATATATATATATATATATATATGTATATAGGGATGTATCTTATGAGAAAGACTCTTTTATGTAAGAGTGAGAGGAACGAATATAGACCGTATAACCATACAATGGATGGTTGGGATTAGAAGTTTTCTAAAGTCACATGATCACTTAAAAGGTCACATGAGTTTGTTAAAAACTCACATGATTAATCTCAACCATCAATTATATGGTTGTACGACCCAGATTCGCTCATTTCACTCTCACATAAGGGAGCCTTTCTCATATGATATATCCTTATATATATAGTTATAGTTATGCATGATAGTAGACATTTTTGGTTAGGGTAGTTAGAGTTTGAATAAAATATGCTTTATGTCCCTTAGTCTTGACAAATATTTAGTTTTAGTCTCTATATTCTTTTAGTAATATGTTTTAGTCTATGTGATGTGTCCTCTATAAGATGACTCAACACACTTCACTAACATAGTGTTACCTTTTAGGGACTAAAAACATATATTTAAAAAGTCTAAGTACTAAAATCAAATATTTGCTAGAATTGATGGACCAAAAACATCTTTTACCTATAATTTTTTTTGTATGTAAGAAAGTGGAGGGATTAACTAGAGTAAATATATTAATTAGTCCCCCAATTATTAATGCCATGTGATTAGGTGAATCATACTTCAAAAATTCAATCACCATTCCTTACTTTTTCATTCCATTGGGTTAATAGTTCCCTTAATGTTAACTATGTCTCAGAGAGGTTAACTTATGTATATATGTCACATTAATGTCAACACAATTGGATGCTACAATGGAAATAAATACTTTTTGGTGGCGATTATGTTGCGAGGGTTACTCTGAACCACTAATCTCTGTTCCCCACTCCCAAACACCAGACACATGAAACAAAGGCAAGGCACATTGGGTAAAAAGGGAAATTCATTAGGGTTGAAAAAGGAGCCAAAGATTAACGACAATGGTCCTTCACGGCAGAGGGTTGAAGAGTGTTATAGTGCAAGATGGTGTTAGTGATGCGCTCTTGTGGCATTTTGATACTCGATGGAGGTAATGGTTTTTGAAGTCTTTCACAATGACATAAATAAAAGGGTTGGTCATAGCAAGGTGAGGGTTTTATACTTATTTTTTGCTTGTGGTAATTGAGGCAATAGGTGAATAGGGAATGACATCTCGTGGTTGGATGTGATGACTCATGAAGGTTCTATTTATGGTTAAGATCAAGTTCTAGGGTGATGGTCATGAGAGGGTGGGCGTTAGATTGTCTGTAGTGGGGTGTTTGAAGGTGGTTAAGCTTAGTTATGGATGAAGGTCGCAAGTTTGGGGTTTGGTAGTCATGGAGGAGATAAGTTGTCTTCATAATGGGTTTGAGGGCTCTAATGGTGGCCAGAGGTATGGCTAATAGAGGAGGAAGAGAAAAGGGAAACCCCTTTCCCCCCATTTTTATGTGTCTATGATTTTTGGTTATTCTCTGTTTAGGTTTTTTTTTGTTTATGTTTTGAAGAATGGAGAAGATCCTATCTATTTTGTGATGAAAATTAATTCCCTTATGCTATATATCCTTTATGTTTAGGTTTCTGGTGGTTAAGAGTAACCTTGAAACATAATCTCCATAAAAAAATGTCTTTAGTTCCATTGTAGCATCCAATTGTGTTGACACCTGTCAACTAACGTGACACATATACACAAGATAACATCTTCCTGATAAAGTTAGCATTGAGGGACCTATTAACTTATAAAAGGTTGAAGCAGAGGATGAGAATTGAATTTTTGAAATGTGAAGGACTTGATCACTTGATGCTAACAATATGGGAGACTAATTAATATATTTACTCTATAATTATAAAACAGACTTGTCACTCATTAGACTTGTCACTCATATTTATATCATCAAATATTCATGAAATTGGATGATTAATCATTTTTGGCTTAATTAGCTTTTGATCCCTATGAAAATTTTATGTTTTGATTTTAGTCCCTAACAGAAATTATTTGTATTTAGTCCTCAATAAAAACTAACTAAATAAAAAATAAAATTATAAGAACCAAAAAATTTAACCTAAACAACTTTAATGTATTAGATTAGATTTCACATTGTTCAAATTGATCTAATCCAAATTATTATAATATAATTTTATGATTGACTCAAATGATATTTTACCTAAAATTAACCCAATTCAATTTACACAAGTATTCACGGAAAGTCAGTATAAATAAGAATAAAGTTAACGATTATATTTTGTTGCGTTTTAGAAATGTTTGTATATGACATAAGGAATGTTGGCATCATTATTAAATGTCAGCAAGGGAGATTAAGCCTATTCTACCTTAAAAAACTTTGGCTCAGCCCAATTAGTCGGTTGAAAATTAGTGGTTTGATTTAATTGAGTTTATATATGATTTGTTATTATACTATCTTTGGTTAACATAAACAAATTTTAATAAAGTTTTTATTTTATAATATAAGTAAAATTATACCTTTTTAATGTTATTAAATATTTATTTATTAAATATACTTTCTCTCTATATATATATATATAAAAGACCTTTTGAGAAAACAATCATCCCTTAATATAAGATTCCTTTTTAAATTCTCATATCATTAATTATTTTTTTTATCAAAATACTCTTATTAATATATAATTTTGCCTACGAATCAATATAACAATAAATAAGATATATCAATTACATTATTTATCTTTTTTATAATAATTAGATAGTAACTAGAGAAAATCAAATGATGAATTATAATCACCTTAATAAAAATTTTAGAAAACTATAATAAATTCAAATAAATTTAATGACTCTCGCTAAATTAACAAACTTTCTTATATATAAATAAAATAATTTTATATTTAAAGACAAATATAATACTTTATGTAATAAATAATATTAGAGTTGTTTTAAGATATTATATTAAATATTTGATAATATTAATATAAATAACTATTTTTTCAAACATTATTCTTAATACATATAAAATAATTATTTTTGTTTATATTAGTTTTAAAGTTGTAGTTTATATTTTTACTTGAGTGTGATTAACTTTTGCCACGTGATTGATGTAACAGTGGGACAAATAATGTAGTGTGGAGTGTGGACACACATTGGCCTGGAGCATGGAGGCTCTTGGAAAGTTCCCAACCACAATAATAACTGGAGGCTCTAAGGATCCATCCACGAAAGAAAACACCACACACTCTCTACATTGACCGTGTTGACTCTGTCCACTTTTTATCATCACCTCCCACTATAAAATCTAGCACCACCTCACCGCCACTTCACTTCACTTTACTCCTTCATTTCAACTCTACAAATATACATATCACTTACTCTTTCTCTTCAACTGTCATCAACTATTATTGCTTTGCTCTCGCAATTTTTATTCACTACAACAATGAAGGTTTGAAAACTATACCCTTAGGTTGTTCATATATTTTCAAGACATAGGAGTAATTTTCGGGGTTCTGAATGTTTTTTAATTTGTTATGTGCAACAGAAAGTGCTGTTGAAGGTAGACTTGTATGATGACAAAATCAAGCAAAAAGCTATGAAAGCGGTCTCTGGCATTTCAGGTATATTCATCACTGTGCCTTGCCTCTTTGTTTTTACATGCTAGCCAGATGCGTTCAAGTCAGTACTAGCTTTTGGAAAATCAAAATGAAAACAGGAGAAAACGAATAAAAAGAGAAATAGAAAATTTCAATAAAAGTATAATTTTATTTTATTTTCTCTCAATTGATTACCTTTTCGATATGCTCACATCACACTGATTTTTAACTGAGATTGTGTTTGTTATAATTATGAAGGGGTTGAGTCAGTGTCTGTCGACATGAAAGAGAAGAAATTGACCTTAATGGGAGAGATTGATCCTGTGCATGTTGTGGCCAAGCTAAGGAAATTATGTCATACTGAAATAGTTTCTGTGGGTCCTGCCAAAGAAGAGAAAAAGAAAGAAGAACCTAAGAAGGATTCAACAAAAGTCCCAGAACCTATCAAGATTTATGAAGCCTATCCCCTTAATTATCAAATGAGACCACCGCAATATCACTATGTTACAAGTATGGAAGAGGATCCTAATGGCTGTGTCATCTGCTAAATTTGAGGACTTGGATCAAAATTAAATGCAGAAAGAATCTGTCCCAGAGGAGAAGTATGCTCTTTAGAAAATTCTTGTGTAAAATTTATGCAAAATTCAGATGTATAATTCATTAATATTCACAAGTAATTCAATTTGAGACTTTCTTTTCAATGAGCTTTTGAATTTAGTACTCAACTATGGTGCATAGCTTGGTCTCTTGTTTAGACATAGAGGCATTAATATTGTTTATCCCTACACCAAGGCTTGGATGTAGCTTATTGAAAGTTTTGCTCGCGTTAAGTTTTTCATTTGCTATCTAGCAAAACTCTAAACTCATCCTGAACCAATTCACAATCAATCAAAATCGTTTGTAAACTATTATGAAAATTTCATAAATCCCAACGTTTATCTTTGTTTATCAAACAATGAAAAGCTCTTAACTATTTTCTAGTGATTATCCAAGGGCCAATGCATAAACTAACACAGTTTATTGACAACAAAAGCTATATCGAGTCTGGTGATAATGGCATATTGCAAGGTGCCCACCACTGACATATATAGAGTAAGATCATTGAATTCTAGTGTGCTATCCATAGTAAGTTGTGTGTCTGATGCCAAAGGAGTTGGATGGGCTTGGCATTATGCATTTAACATTGGTGAGAAGGTCATGAATATATTTGGACTGTGTTAGAGTAACCGTACCATTGATTGCTGTAGAAGCTTCTATGCCAAGAAAGAAATTCAGAGGACCTAAATCCTTTAAGGGAAAAATGTTAGGTTTCTAAATCAGAGCTTGGATGATATAGAAGAGCTTCTAGTTATCAATATGCCATCCATATAGGCAACAATATAAGTGATGGAGGTAGATGTAGCATGTATAAAGTAGGAAGCGCCACATTTTGCAGCATGAAAGCCACAGATGTTAAAGTGGAGATAAGTCTAGCAAACCATGCCTGTAGTGCATTTTTGAGTTCATAAAGAGACCTTTCTAATCTGCAGGCCAGTGTTGAATCCTTTGAAACAATCCCCTCGGGCTGCTTCATATACACCTTCTCTTAAAGAAACCCATTTAAAAAAGCATTATTTATATCCACTTTCTTGTTACACCACCCTTTTGAGATAGCAATATCAATACACCTTTTTTCCTTTACGTTTTGCAATTGGCTCTGTCGATGATGAGAGTTGGTGGGGAGGTTCTTGAATCGTAACCTCTTCTTCACTAGACTCCTCTACTACCATAGGAGTATTCTCATCTGTCTCTATATTTATAGCTGTAATAACAATTTTTCTATCAAACTCCATCTGCTTTGGAGTTTCCTCTACCGGCTTCACATTTTTCAACATGGTAGACTCATCAAAGTAACATCCCTACTATGAATTATCTTCTTTGTTTCTAAGCACCAGAGACGATATCCTTTCACTCCAGATGTGATCCCCATAAATAAAGCCTTTTTAGCTCTTAGATCGAGCTTGGATTCCTTAACATAGTAGAAAATAGTGGATCCAAACACATGCAAGGAATCATAGTCTGTAGCAGGTTTCCCACACCATTTTTCAAATGGTGTTAGGCTATTAATTCCAGTTGATGGTAACCAATTCACTAGATGACGTGCATACGTCAAAGCTTTAACCCAAAATTGTTTGCTCAAACCAGCATTGGATAACATGCATCGAACTTTCTCCAGTAGTGTAGATTCATGCGTTCTGCCACTCCATTCTGCTGCGGTGTTTCCTTGACTGTGAAGTGTCGAACAATACCTTCATCATCATAAACCTTCTGGAAAGGATCATTCTTATATTCTCCGTCATTATCTGTGTAAAGTCATTTAATCTTCCTGCTTGTTTGAGTTTTAATCATCTTTTTCCATGTGAGGAAATCATCTTTAGTCTTCATAGTATACACCCACACCTTTCGAGAAAAATCATTCACAAAAGTAACAAAGTAACATTTTCCTCCCAAAGAAACCGTTTTGGAAGGTCCCCATACATCAGAGTGAATATAATCCAAAATCCTCTGTGTATTATGGATCGCAGTACCAAATTTCTCTATTGTCTGTTTCCCCTTGACACAGTGCTCGCAAAAGTCTAATTTGCAAGCACGTACTCCTTTCAATAATCCTTGCTTTGTAAATAAGCTCAAGGATTTCTCTCCAGCATGACCCAAACGTCTATGCCATAATCTGGTAGCTTTCATCTCATTATCCTTACTAGAAGCTATTGCAACAATCCCAATAATTGTACTACTATGATAGTAATACAAATTATTATTCTTTTGAATTCCTTTCATCACCACCAATGCATCAGAGATGACCTTCATTACTCATTCTCTTGCAATATTTGTGAAACCCTTTGATTCAAGAGTTCCTACAGAAATAAGATTTTTTGTTAAGCTCGGTACATATCGAACATTAGTTAAAGTTCTAACTGATCCATCATGGTTCTTCAAGTGTATTGAACCAATTCCAATGGTGACACATGGTTCATTATTTGTCGTATAGACATCTCCACCTTCTAGTTCTTTAAAATCAACAAACCAATCCTGATTGGGACACATATGATGGATACAAACAGAATCTAATAGCCATGCACTAGAAGGATTATCAGATGGAGTAATAACTATTGAGAAATTTGAATTTTCATCACATTCTACAACATTTGAATTAGAGATAGTTTTCCCCTTTTCCGACATACTTTTGTTTTTTTAACTTCGGGTAATCTTTCTTTCAATGTCTCTTCTCTCGGCAAAATACACATTCATCTTTTGCTAGCTTGAACCGTGACTTAGATCTCCCCTTCTTCTCTCTGGTTTAGGATTGTGTTCTCCTCTAAGAACCAGAGCTTCTGTTGTTTGATTTATAATGCTTCTCTTGTCCTTCCTCCTTAGTTCATAACTATATAAAGTAGCATAAACTTCACTTAGAGGCAACAAATTTCCCATAGAGTAGAGTAGTTTTAAGAAACTCAAACTCCTTAGGAAGGGATCCCAACAACATCAGGGCCAAATCTTCATCCTTGAATGTCTCATCCATTTCACCAAATTAGACACAAGCTGATTAAAATAGGTGATATGATCATTTATAGTGGTACCAACAATATATGTGAATCGAAATAACTTTTTCTTTGTATACAACTTATTCTGACTGCTTTTCGTCAAGAATTTCTCCTCTAGTTCCTTCCACAATTTATTTGCAGAAGTTTCCTTACAAAACGTATACTTCTACTCTCTTGAAAGGCATGATTAAATAGTACCACATGCTAATCGATTGGTTGTCTTCCATTCTTTCTCATCAACTTCTTCCGGTTTCTTCTTTTCAATAACAATATCTAGCCCTTGTTGAAAAAAGGCATCCAACACCTCATTGCCACCTGCCAAAATGGCCAGTAACAATTTTGTGTTCCCCACTCTCGTCAAAATAGAGGAAGAAGACTCTGTTTTTGATGTGGATGTTCCCTCTTCGTTGGTTTTCTTTTATTCACTCATTCTGATAATTAATAGCTATCAATCTGTGGAACACCTGGATCCTAATGGAATCTTTTCTGATGTAAAAAATCAGTTTATACTGCAATCACAAAGCATACTTTAAAACCAATTGGCTTTGATACCAATTATTGTGGAATTGAAATAATATTTCACCCATCTTCAATTATAATACGTAAATAATTGTACTAAAAATTACATTTAATAATTCTCAAGAAAGACTGGAGGGGTCACAAACAGTCCTACTTAATACCCATTCTCCTTAGACAGAATTTTCTATGCAATTAATAACATAATAACTTATAACAGCTACAAAAAATAAAGCTATTAAATAACCAATAAAGAACACTAGAATTTAACGAGGTTCGGCTAATTTTTCCTATGTCCTCGGACACCACTTAATTAATATTTCTCTCTAGAAATATTACAAAATGAGAGAAACAATAAACAAAAAAGCCTTTATAATTAACTAGTCAATTTGTGGGATGATTAAAACTATAGGAAGTGGTTTCCTTATATAAGTTTGGAAGGTCCCCCTTCCTTTTAAACTTCCAATGTGGAATTTCCGACAACTAACAGATGGAATGTTGGAGAAACAAGAGGATTAGGATGATCAATTTGTGTAACAAGAAAGTTAATTGATTTATTGAATAGAAGCTCAACAGGTGAATTGAAATTAAGAGTAATTAATGGTAGTCTATGGATTGTGAAGGTTATAATCACAAAGGCTTCTGACAAAAAAATCAAAGGTTAAGGATGATGAGGCAA
The DNA here is from genome assembly GCA_037962975.1 of Clitoria ternatea. NCBI lineage: Eukaryota > Viridiplantae > Streptophyta > Magnoliopsida > Fabales > Fabaceae > Clitoria > Clitoria ternatea. Next base: position 11,530,562 of record CM075675.1, read on the forward strand.
GTAAAGTCATGCCCATCTCTATGATGTGCCTATGCTTCCTTTCAAGTGCCCTAATTTATTGATGGGTATATGCATAATTGAGTCTGTGAATAATTCCATCTGAAGTCAGATACTTAGTGAAAGTAAGATACTTCTTGCCTGCATTAGTTTGTACAACTTTGATTTTTCTCCCAAATTGCCATAAACTTAAAGTTAAGAAAGAAAGTAGAAATCTCTTACCTGTTATGCTGAAAAACAACCAGGTAAACTTGCTAAAAGCATTCAAAAACATTACATAATATTTGCTACAAACATTCACAAACAACTAAATACATAAATTAGTCACTTTGATTGACAATGAATACCTTGAGTTATCTTTACATCCAAAAATCAATAAATTTATCACGTGAAGTGTCCATAGTTGATGTATAACATAACATAGAAGGACATCCTAACTTATTCCTTCTCTTATCTATATTATTCCAAAATTTAAAAGAATTGATAAAATATAACTTTTATATATACTAGTGTTTTTTACTTGTGCATTGACATAAGGTATTTTTTTACGTTTCCCATGCTTCACACGAGAAACAAAACATTATTTTAAATTTTGTTACAATAAATTACTTTCTAAAGCTTACTATTTATAAATATGTATAACTATGATTTAAATATTGATATACTTTGCTTAGGTTCTTAAGTCTTGTACCGGTTCAATGAGAGGTATTATAACCTTGAGTCTAGTAAGGATCTCAAGGTCTCGATGTGATGAGTCCAATAACCACAAATATTTCATGGTGTGGAACGAAATAAGGTGTCACCTGCAAAGATACTTCGATGCTCAAGTCAATATTAAGTAAATAATACTAGAACTTAAGTGATAGGTTAGTAAAGATACCTTAACTATAGTAAATACGTGGTATTTATAGAGTTTGTGGTGATTGAGTCTTACTTGGCTTGTGTTAGTACCTTCCCGTAAAGTATGAGGAAAGCTGACATAGGAGCAAATATTCTGATGAGAATCTCATCTAGTGTAGGACTATTGTTAGGGCCATCTTAAGACTACTTTCCTTTGTAATTGTTTTAGGATTTTATTATTAAGGTTTGAGAGTCATCCTTAAACTTAAAAACCATTTTTAATTGTAATTTTAGTTGGGCCTAGTATGAGTTTTAGGGTTTTAGGTCTTACATGACCTTATTTGTATGTTTGGGCCATGTTTTGGGGCTAGCTTTATTTTGAGCAAAACACACTCTACAATAGGTTAGTAGTTAGGTTAGTTAGCTCAACTATGGATAATTTATCTTTAAATAGAGATGTGGTTTCAATTTGTAGATAACTTTAGTCATTTGAATGAATTTTAAGAATTTTAGTGAGAAGTTTCTCTTTCTAGATTCAAGAGTTACTTAGAACCCTAAAGACTATTCTTATCTTTGGAGCACCTCTAAAGTGATGAATAAATATTTGATTTATCTCTCTAAGAGAGTGACGCCATTTTCTTTCCCAAATCTCTTCCATTTTCTATTTACTTCTCTTAGTTTTTGCTTAGGATTTCACCTATACCATTATACTACATTTCTTTCCAAGGCATTTAACATAGAGGAGTTATGAATTTTGATGGAGAATGATGCTTGAAGATCAAGAAATTACTCTAAGATAGATCCACATCTTAAGTAGCAAGAGAAGTCTACATAATTTGAGTTTTTAGATATATACTTCAATTCTTGGAGGTTTAATTTCTAGATCTATACTTCAATTCTTTGAGTTTTTGAATTCTAATTTTAGATCCATGCTCCTCTTCATCTCCTTTTTCTAATGACCTATCATATGTTCAATTCCATGTTGATTTGCATTCTCCCTCCAAAAATGATTAAAATCTAAAAATCTAGATGCACTTTTTTTGGCTTTGAATTTTGTAAAAATTCTTCATACTTCTTGTTCCTAGTGATGTTTCGAATATAACCTAGAAAGATAATTTAATTTGGAGCAAAAATGTTTTTGAAGCTAAAATTGTTCATCATCAATTTTGGAGTCAAATTCAAGTGTTCCTATTTCTTCTTTATTTTGTCTTCCATTTGATCTATTCTTTAGCTTTTGTTTTTTTTGTTTTAGTGTTTTAAAAACAAAAACTCAGAACTTTACTTGTCTTATATAATCCATTTTGGTGCCACTTAGATTGTGTCTTCCTGGTGTTTGATGTTTGTTTCTTGTAGTATTTGAGTGTCTTATGATTAGAACTTGATTTTGTGTGTTTAGGAGTGTTAGATCTTTACTTTTGTCAATTGTTTAGGTTCTAGAATGCATCACTTAATCACTCTTGATTAAGTTTTGTCCAAGCTCCAAAGTTTAGTTGAAAGTTATTCTTCACTTTGTGTTAAAGCTTTATATTGTAGGTTTTAGATGCTTAAGTTTTGTGTGTTATTGTTTAGGTTCTAGAATTCATCTCAAAACCATCTCATTTCTTTTCAAATTTGTGTCATGATCCATACCTTCCATGCTTATGTCATGTTAGAAGATGATACAAATTATGTTCTAGTGAGATTTTGTTGATTTGAATTGTTTATGAGGATTGTATTGGTGGCTAGATTGCATAAAAATAAAGGTTAAAAGAGTTTAAAAATACAAAAATAAAAGAAAAGTGCAAAAGAACCTAGTAGCAATTTTGTTCTAGGCCCTTACTTAGCAAAACTTGAAAGTGTAAGCACAAAAATAAAAGAAGGAAAGGTGCAATGGTAGTTTTGTGTGTACGTGTCCATAACACTATTTTTAAGTGTTTAAAAGTGATTGAAATAATAATAAAAATATATAGAATGGTTTCTTGATTGATTTTAGGCACTAGTTTGTATTCTAGGTTCAATAGGAAGCCTTATGTGTGCTTACTTTCTTTGTGTACCTTTAATTGTTTGTTTGTCTTAATTTAATTCTTTATTTATCATATATCACTTCTAATTGAGTTTCGCATTGCTTGTTTTATTTCCTTCATCTTTACTCCTTTTAGTTTAGTTACCTAATTATGCTTTTTGTTTCTTGTCTTGATTAACCTCTTTGGTTTTGTCATGGAGTTTGTGTTAGGGAATCCTATCGGGTCAAATAACGGAATACAAGGATTCCCAAAAGGTCTTGCAAATCATGTGCTTCAAAGTAATAATAAATAATTAAAAGTAATTAATTAATTACCTCTTGATGTGCAAAATCAAGACTTCGAAGCAATGATAGCTTTGCTCTTAAGGAGTTCACACAAGCACTCCCACCAGATTCCACACTTTTGAATGCTAGTTCGTTGGTGTGTGACCTCCACAATATTTACGGAACTTTTATTTGTATCACAAGAATATGACCGATGAGTATCTCATGCTCTATTTATAAGTTCGGATCTAACCTAATGAGCACTCTTTAGTGAATGGGCTTTTTAAACCTAAACTTTTATTTTTAGTCAAACTAAGATAAAAACTATCCTCCGGTGAGCTTACTCTATGCGTGTGACCCTATAAGAAATTTATTTGATTTATATTAAATATAAACATTTAATATTTAGAATGAGCAACATCTATAAAATGCATCATTATTCAAATATAAATATCAAAATAATCTATAAGTGATAAACTTTATATTTTGGTCCTTTTATCATGATATCTAGTTAGGCCCAAGACATGGTTGTCATTATCCTTGTATGACCCAATTCATTTTACTTGATACTGAAGTGGACTTTTCTTAAATAAATATCCAATGTTTATTTTCCTATCATGGTCATGCATTTTCTTAAGTCTCACTTTATCGAGTGACTCATAAATATCACTCCTGTCATATAAGAAAAAAAATCATGTACATCACTCACATCCATCTACATAATTTATTCATTACCTAGTTATTCGCAATAGATATTTGCCTATATACTAAATAGATGGGTGATGGTTTTTTATTAATATTTATTATTTTACTAAACAAACTCAAATATTTAGGTTTTTTTGTTATTTTATAATGATATAAAAATTTAATATTTTTTATGATAATATTCATAATGTATGAAGTTGTAATATATTATAGAATATTAATTTATAATATTTCATACTAAAATAATATTATATTTAATTCATTATATCATACTTTTCTTAATTCTTTATTATTATTTTTAAATAAATATTAAATGTTAATAAATATTTGTGACTATCCATTCTTTTATTTGTAAATATTTATTACCATCTTAAACTCACAGATAGAAATAACGGTAATATATTATTCATACCCGCCTCGTCCAGTTACCATCTTAGATTCCATTCACCACTTCATTATTTGAGCTTGTAAAACCATTCTCCTACACTTTATCATCTCAGGTTCTATATCTCCTCTTCTTCCTTGGAATTTTGACTAGTTTCTCTTGCTTAGCAATTAGAAACTTCAATAAATTGATGGTAATTAAGTACTAGCTAGACCCTCATGTGAAATCAATCTATTTTTGTCTTCTTCATCCATGAACTATAACTCCATTTGTTCCCTGTTCTCCAAGTTTTGTTCAATTCAAATTAAATGAAAGTGTTGTTAACGTTTTTTTACTTTTAATTATAAAATTATTATACTAGTGGAAAAAATGGATATAACAACGGGGATATATTCACGGGTAGAAGAGGATCAGTGATAAAAACATGCGCGGTGGCATTTTTGAAATTATAAGGTGAACGTTATAATCAGAGAAAACTATATATCCACGGTTAACATCATAACCGTGAATGTATCCATCAATATATATTCACGGTTGATAAGTCAACCGTGGATATATAGTAATATCGACGGTTGTGTGCACAACCGTGAATATATATTGATGGATACATTCACGGTTATGATGTTAACCGTGGATATATATAGATGTCAATATTCACGGATGTATTTCCAACCGTGGATATATAGTTCAGGTTTTAGGGTTTAATCACTGGGTACTGTATGTCCACGGTTGTTTCTATAACTGTGAATATAAATTTAATATTTATCCACGGTTGGGATAGTAACCGTGGATATATAGTTAACATTTATCCACGGTTGTTTGTTAAACCGTGAATATATGTGTAATATATTCACGGTTTCAAGGGGAACCGTGAATATACATCCTTTCTGAAACTTCAAAAGCCGCGCCTTTCATTCTTTTTTCACTTTCTCTTCTTCTTCGCGCTGGTTATCGTCTTCTTCCTTGAGTTTGTTCTTTGCTGTTCGTGTTCACTCGCTTCTTCCTTCTTTCGTTCGTGTTCACTCGCTTCTTCCTTCTTTCGTTCGTGTCATCTTCGCACCATTTTCAAGTAAGTGCTCCATTACCCTACTTCTTCGCTCACTGCTGGTGTACTTCGTTATTATGCTCTGCCTTGTTTGTGGAACCTATTTCATTGTCTCTGTCTCTATGTTGTACTAGTGATTAAGTTTGGTTAAGCTTGTTTTATTGTGCCAACATTTCATTGTCTCTGTCTCTATGTTGTCAAACTGTTGAGTTAAGTTGTAAACTCCTACCAGTTTATAATGCCTAGAATCGAGTGGACATTTGGGTATATGTTTTTTTAATAAACTAGAATAAACTTGGTAAACTGTTGCACAGTGCCCTGTATAGTTAAACTTGGTAAACTGTAATCGGCAATTGACACTTGCTAGTAATCCCCTGTATAGTCAAATTTTCTGTTTAGTTTTTACTTTTTAATCTTTGGTTGATTCTATGGTTTAGAAGGGATAACATTTGAAAGATTATTTTATAGGACCAAGAAACTGAAATGGATGGCTACAATCTCTTTGCTGTTTTGTTTTGGTATCAGTAATAAAATTCAGGCTCTCCTCCAAAATAAAAATTCATGTTCTTTAAAATCTAGAATTAATTCTTACTTAGAATCTGAACTTAGTTAGACTCAATGCATCTATGTTAAAATAGCTAAAGTTGTTAAAATCTTCCCATTCTAATAACTCTACCATTTTTAACTGATTTTTTGTTTGACCATTTTTTAAACCAAACTAACAATGTTTTAACAACTTTTTTAATGATCTAAGCTTCGACCAAAAAAAAATATGATCTAAGTTAGATATATCATAAAAGATTTCATTGTAAGTTAGATATATCATATTCTCCATTAGAATAACCAAAGTCATTACCATCAAGTTTTTAATGTTACCTCAGACATGATCTATACAATTTAATGTTACATTCTGAATACACAGGGCCTAATAAGGTTCAAGTTAGATATTTTTAAATGGAAAATTTTCACTTCATCATTGTTATTGCTGTTATTGTTGGTTGCTCGTATATAATGTTATTGCTGTTATTGTTGGTTGCTCGTATATAATGTTATTTCTGTCTATTGCATGCATGTGGTTTTCAATCTTGCAAACTCGTAGGCTCATACTAGTTAACTAGTTAACTAGTATGAAAGTTGTTGTGCATATGAGTGAACCGTAGTTCCCCGTTTGAGATTCGACACAAATGGTCATTAAATCAATTAATGTCATCGTTTGTGTTGAATCTTGAATTGTCCGTTTGGACAGTTTGGGATGAACAATTATTTTTTATACGTCATTGTTAGTATGTACAAGTTAGGAGTTATTTTAAAATTTGATAAAATTTCGGTAACTTGTATTTTGTGTTGTTCTCTGGGTGCATATTTGGTTGTGGTTGAATTTGATTTGACCACTCTCATTTTGTGTACTTAGAGACCAATGCGAAATGCTGCCGAAATTTCATCAAATTTTAAAATAAGTCCTAACCTGTATATATGAATGACGTATAAAAATAATTGTCATGCTGAATGGGTATAGGACCACCACCTTTGTATAAAAAGTGAGGTTGATCATAGCACCTTGTAAACAGTTGGTATGGATCGGAGTTGGATTTCTGCGTCACGCCTAAGTCTGGAGTACGAGGGGGGAGTTGAATCATTTATAGAATTCGTAGCGAGGAATGCAGTGGGGGTGAATGGAAAGTATTTTTGCCCTTGTGTTAAATGCTTCAACCTGCGTCGGGTAGACTTGGAAGAGGTGCGAGAACATCTACTGTGTGACGGTTTTCTACGTAGTTATACGCGTTGGATATGGCATGGTGAAGATGTGGTGGTGCCAAGTAACAGCTCTCAGACTAAAAATCGAAGCCCGATGCATGACAACAATGTCGACATGGATGACCGACTCGAGGATATGATCCGTGATGTAGGGGTAGAAGGTTTTAAGAAAGCTCATGTATATACAACTCTGTGTCAGGACTCTGAGCAGCCGTTGTATCCAAACTGCGTCAATTTCACGAGGTTATCAGTTGTTTTGCGGTTGTTTAATTTGAAGGCCATAAACGGGTGGACGGATAAAAGTTTCACTGACTTACTGAAGTTGTTGAAAGAAATGCTCCCAGCTGGAAACACCTTGCCGAAAAGTAACTATGAGGCCAAAAAGGTGTTGTGTCCTATGGGTTTGGAGTATGAGAAAATACATGCATGCCCAAATGATTGTGTATTATTCCGGGGTGAATTAGAAATGCTGCATCGATGTCCTAGATGTGGGGTGTCACGGTATAAGAAGAAAGAGGCGGATTCTGATGAGGTATGCACTAAAGGGTCTCCTGCAAAGGTGTTGTGGTATCTACCTATAGTTCCAAGACTAAAGCGTCTGTTTGCCAATGCAGATGATGCAAAACTTATGAGATGGCATGTTGATGAGAGGGTTGTTGATGGACTACTTAGGCATCCGGCCGATGGGTCGCAATGGAAGAAAATGGATAGGATTTTTCCAGAGTTTGCCAATGAACCAAGAAATGTTAGGCTTGCACTAGCCACAGACGGCATGAACCCGTTTGGTAACCTGAGCACAACCCATAGTTCGTGGCCTGTTTTGTTGTTTGTTTACAACTTGCCGCCATGGTTGTGCATGAAGCGAAAATATGTGATGTTATCAATGATGATTTCTGGTCCACGACAACCAGGGAACGACATTGATGTATATTTAACTCCATTGGTTGAAGACCTCAAAAGGTTGTGGGAAGACGGGGTTGAAGTGTTTGATGGGTTTACCGGGCGATCATTCAAATTGCGTGCCATGTTATTTTGCACAATCAATGACTTTCCAGCGTATGGTAACTTATCTGGGTACAGTGTGAAGGGTCATAAAGCTTGTCCAGTATGTGAGGAGGGGACTAGTTCTGTGCGGTTGCATCATGGCAGGAAAAATGTTTATCTTCGACATCGAAGGTTTCTTAAAGCGAATCATCCGTTTCGAAGGTTGAAGAAGTCGTTTAACGGTGCCCAAGATTTTGAAATGGCTCCTCCACCACTATCTGGTCGCCAGGCATATGAAAAGGTGAAGGACGTCAACGTGCAATTTGGTAAGTGTGAAAAATAGCACCCGACACAAAACAACTGGAAGAAAAGGTCAGTGTTTTTTGACCTGCCATATTGGAGGGAGCTTGATGTAAGACACTGCATTGATGTAATGCATGTGGAGAAGAATGTCTGCGACAGTTTAGTTGGTACACTCTTAAACATACCCGGGAAGACTAAGGATGGCCTAAACTCGCGTATGGACTTAGAGTTGATGGGTATACGTCAAGATTTGCATCCACAATCAAAGGGCAAAAGAACATATTTGCCTCCAGCATGTCATACGTTATCAAGAAAAGAAAAGCAAAGTCTGTGTGAATCGTTACGAAGTGTGAAAGTTCCGTCTGGTTATGGCTCCAACATCAAGTCTTGTGTTTCCATGAAAGATTTAAAGTTAATTGGGTTGAAGTCACACGATTGTCACATGTTGATGCAGCAGTTTCTGCCTATCGCCATTCGTGACATTCTTCCTAAAAATGTGAGAAATGTCATAACAAGGTTGTGTATGTTTTTCAATTCCATATGTTGCAAGGTAATCGTGCCCGGCGAATTGGATGTGTTGGAACAGGAAGCATCACTTATATTATGTCAGCTTGAAATGTATTTCCCGCCCTCTTTTTTTGACATAATGGTCCACTTAATCATCCATTTGGTGAGAGAGGTCCGTTGTTGTGGTCCAGTGTTCCTCCATTGGATGTATCCCGTTGAGCGATATATGAAGATATTGAAAGGGTATATGAAGAACCAACGTCGTCCCGAAGCTTCAATTGTGGAAAGATATATTGCAGAGGAAGCAATTGAGTTTTGCACTGAATACATGTCACATGCTGCAAGCATTGGTATTCCAACGACCCGTCATGAAGGGAGATTGGATGGGAAAGGAACGATTGGAAAAAAAGTGAAGAGCATGCCACGTGCTGATGTCCTTCAGGCACACTTGTATATTTTAAACAACACGGACGACGTGCAACCGTATCTAGCCACACACAAGGAGCTAGTCAAGAAAACCAACCCTAAAATGACTGAAAAGTGGTTGTTGAATGAACACAACAAGAGCTTCATGCAGTGGTTCCAAAAGACCGTCCTGAAAGATGCATCTGCATCCTCGACATTACATCGACTAGCACAGGGCCCGAACTTTGATGTCCTCACCTTTTGTGGGTATGACATAAACAACTATTCGTTTTATACAAGGACACAGGATGAAAAGAGTACAAATCAAAACAGTGGAGTGATGGTTGTGGCTCAGTCAATGCATTTCTCAACTGCAAAGGACAACAACCCTGTGATGGCGGAGTCATGCTACTTTGGTGTGATTGAAGATATATGGGAAGTTGATTACGGTCCCTTCACCGTTCCTGTGTTTAAATGCAAATGGGTTGACAATAAGAACGGTGTCACAACTGATGATTTAGGAGTTACGTTGGTGGACCTCAACAAGATCGGGCATAAGGAAGAACCATTCATAATGGCAACGCAGGTGAAGCAAGTTTTTTATGTGGCTGACCCAGCTGACAAACGGTGGTCAATTGTTATCCAAGGTAGACACATTGGAGACCCCAATCTTGATATTGTGGACATTCCATCAACTACAACACGTATTCCAACATCTATCGTGGAACATGACATAGATGATGTAGTTGCCAGTCGTCATGACCACCATGAGGGCTTGTGGGAAAATATTTCATCTTAATAGGGTATTAATCTTGTTGGTGATTCATTTCATTACATGTTATATTAGTTATTCGTTGTTTTAAATGTTATATTAAATATTTGACAGTTTTTTTCCTTGTTTGGACAGATACTCATGGCTGACCAGGATGGACGATCCAGGTCCGATTCACAGGCCAGTGGTTCCTCTGCTCGGAAGAGTAGAGGTGTTACCCGGATGCCAGACATCGCACGTAGGCGTCACCGGGGAGAGAGGCCAGTTGTTGACATGGATGTCAACACCGGCAGATTTAGTGGACCGCATGCCACGAAGCTTAGCAGTTATCTGGGGGTTGTGGTACGGTCGAAGGTGTCCATCATTATCCCCGACTGGGATAGTGTCGAGGAAGTGGTGAAGAACCAGCTATGGAGTGATGTTCTGGTAACTTATGTATTATTTAAGTTTTATTTTAGTGTATTATTTCATGTAACTCTTAATAAGGACTCCTTTATGGACTAACTCCTTTCATGTAGGATTCTTTTGAGATACCATCTTCCGACATAGCGAGGAGGAAGGTCCTCGGTATCATGGCTGAGCGATGGAGGTCGTTCAAATCCATACTCACCACGAGGTATATTGAACTTTAAATTCTTAATCAACGCTTCACTAAATTGTGCCAATCCTTAGTTTAAATGTACCTTTCATTGTAGGTATGTATTCGGGGACGACCAAGGAAAGTTCCCTGGAGAGAAGTATCCATTCATCGATCAGGAGACCTGGGATGCTTTTGTTGCATCTAGACATTCTGCCGAGTTTCAGGTACATTGGTTTTTAGATGATTAAATAATATTATACGGCTAACTGTGAATATTTTTTTTCTTGTTGTAGGAGACCAGAAAGAAAGCCAAGGAGACTAGGAAGCTAAATGACTGCCCACACACACTGTCACGTGGCGGTTACCGTAGGTTGGAGGAGCGGCTGGCACAGGAGAGGCTGAGTCAGTGTCAGACTGACACTGGTATTGTGGATCCCCCTTCCCCACCTGCGCGCCACGACAAATGGAAGCGGGCTAGGATCAAGAAGAGTGGGGAATACACTTCCTCACAGGCTCAGGAGGTTGCCTCACGTATAGTAAGTATTCCCCTTTATATCAGTGTCTGTTTTTCAATTTACGTGAATGAAGTGAATACTAACTTGTTTGGTTTCAGGATTCCTTGGTTGAGCAATCAACCCAAGGGTCTTTCGTAGCCCATGGACGGGAGGATATATTGACTACCGCCATTGGCAGGCCAGAGCACCCAGGAAGAGTGCGTGCTATTGGTCGAGGTGTAGGTGAGTGCTAACTAACTCTATGCATTCATTTTGTTATCTGTTAAACAATTATGAGCTAATCATTCACATTTTACAGGCCTCCGCGCCTATTACGGTGCTCCCGACCCTGCCCCATCCCTTGAGCAAATAGTGGAGCAAAAGGTGGCTGTTGTGAAGGCTGAGTACCAGGAGGAGATATCTAGGCTCCACCAGGAGATGGCCCGATTCAGGGAGGAGATGAAGGCCTCACTCAGCCACCACCAGGAGACTACTACACCAGCCAGCGACCCACAGGTTAGATTCTTTATTTATTTTCCTCAATTTTATTGTTTGTAATCACTTTCATTGTTGAATAACTTCTGCCTGATGTGTAAATATGTAGGTACGGAAGGTTAGCACTAAGGGGTCGTGCGCTGCGGCTGACCCTGACGATGACGGGGTCGAGCCACCAGACACCCGTCAATGTGACCTGTTCATTGACGGGTCGGAGGAGCCAGTTGCCACTGGTATGGTGCACAACTTAGGCCCTGTGGTTCACCATCAGACATTACCTGATGGTATGTCCAGGGTCTCGGTTGTGCTCGTCCTCGAGGAGGATGCTGCTGTGCCAGTGGCAACTCAGGAGGTGAAGACCGTCGGTCAGGCGTTGGGCCACTTTCTGATGTGGCCCAACAGACTTCTGGTGATTGCCCCTGGACAGGTAAAAACCCTAAACACTAACTAGCTTTATTTCCTTGTCAATTATGGTACAAAATGTGATGGTTGTCAATTGTTCAACAGGAACAGCCATTGAAGAAGCCAGACCCGGCCAAGGATCCCGTCCGGATGCTATGGCGCATCGGGTATGAGGAAGATAACGACACTGTTCAGGTCCCATGGCAGCCACTAGTGTTCGGCCATCCCAGTGATTTTCCAGTTTACGTTACAAGTTCTGACATTTGTGACATTATTACGGGGACGTCGATGCTGAACGGCTCCATCTTGCAGTTGTGGGAGCTGTAAGTATATCCTTGTGTTGTCCAATTTGTTCATTATACAAGTTATTTGTCGCTAACCATGTCTTACCTTGTTTAGGTATCTGGCAAAACTCTCAGTGGACTTGGGTTTCCAAGGAACTTACGGTTTCTTAGAGCCCTCTGTCATACAGAGGCAAGGAAACACCTCGCAGAACACCCAGACATACATCCAGAATTGGATGTTTGAGTCTGAGAAGTCTATATACATGGGCCCCTATCATAAAGGGTAATACTCTATTCCATAATTATTGTTATGATATTTTGCATTTTGAAGTCTCAGTTATCACTCGTAACTGCAGGGCTCACTGGACGCTTCTGGTGATCTGTCCGAAGGACTATCTTGCTTTGTACTTTGATAGTTTGCACAAAACAGCTCCACAAGACCTGAGAGATATAGTAGACCGGTAAGTTCATCCCTAAACAATAACCACAAATTCAATTACATCATTTTTAGAACTATACAATTCTAACTTATCTTGTGTTTTGTTTGACGCAGGGCGGTGGTTGGATACAATGTACTGATTGGAAACAAGCACAAAGGAAGAACAGTTGTATGGGTGTACCCAAAAGTAAGTCAATCGTATTCATTCAAATCTTCAGTACATGTTTTTTAAGTTCCGAATTCACTTATTCCATACTATATGTCCATTGTAGTCTTACAGGCAGAAGGGTACCTTTGAGTGTGGCTATTTCGTCATGCACACTATGCTGACCATTGTCCAACATCATTTAGTAGATGGATGGACAGAGGTAATTCTCATCACCGTGTCAATTTCTCCAATTTCATCAATTTCATGTAATAAATAAAGCTTTTGTTCTAATTGTTTTGTGCATTGTTTGCAGCACTTTAATGACCGGTCATATTTCCCAAAGGAACTTGTGGATGATGTTAGAAGGCAATGGGCCTCACACTTCCATGAACTTAGGCAAAGCTAGATATAGGATATTTATTCTTTTATATATGTATGTAGTAGGATTTAGGGTTTACTTTTATTAGATTACATTCAACTTAATTGTATATACTTTTATTTTTTAGGTTGTTATGAATTGATATAGAAAATAAATTGTTATATATATATATACATACGATTCTTTCGGCATAGTGTTTCTGTGGCATACTGTATACTGTACTGGCTTGTCTGAATGCAGGGTTGGGCAACGATAAAACAGAGTGCATATTAAAAAAAAAAAACTCAGCATTTATTCACGGTTATGGCAACAACCGTGAATAAAGACAAGATTTTTCCACGGTTACTACCTTAACCGTGGATATAGATACATTTTTATCCACGGTTGTCCATCACAACCGTGAATATAAGTAGTTTGTAACTGAAACTAAACCATACTTATATTCACGGTTATGATGGGCAACCGTGGATATAGATACATTTTATCCACGGTTGTCCATCACAACCGTGAATATAAGTATGGTTTAGTTTCAGTTAAAATCTACTTATTTTCACGGTTTTGATGGATAACCGTGAATATAAATAGTAAGTTATGTTCACAGTTGTTCTTAACCGTGGTTAGATGTGATTTATTACCACGGTTGTTAACCGTGGTTAAAGACCATCATCTACTACCACGGCTTCAACAACCACGGTTCTTTAACCGTGAATAAAGGCCTTTTTTAACCGTGATTATATCCTTTTTTTCCACTAGTAAAAAAAATCATGTACATCACTCACATCCATCTACATAATTTATTCATTACCTAGTTATTCGCAATAGATATTTGCCTATATACTAAATAGATGGGTGATGGTTTTTTATTAATATTTATTATTTTACTAAACAAACTCAAATATTTAGGTTTTTTTGTTATTTTATAATGATATAAAAATTTAATATTTTTTATGATAATATTCATAATGTATGAAGTTGTAATATATTATAGAATATTAATTTATAATATTTCATACTAAAATAATATTATATTTAATTCATTATATCATACTTTTCTTAATTCTTTATTATTATTTTTAAATAAATATTAAATGTTAATAAATATTTGTGACTATCCATTCTTTTATTTGTAAATATTTATTACCATCTTAAACTCACAGATAGAAATAACGGTAATATATTATTCATACCCGCCTCGTCCAGTTACCATCTTAGATTCCATTCACCACTTCATTATTTGAGCTTGTAAAACCATTCTCCTACACTTTATCATCTCAGGTTCTATATCTCCTCTTCTTCCTTGGAATTTTGACTAGTTTCTCTTGCTTAGCAATTAGAAACTTCAATAAATTGATGGTAATTAAGTACTAGCTAGACCCTCATGTGAAATCAATCTATTTTTGTCTTCTTCATCCATGAACTATAACTCCATTTGTTCCCTGTTCTCCAAGTTTTGTTCAATTCAAATTAAATGAAAGTGTTGTTAACGTTTTTTTACTTTTAATTATAAAATTATTATACTATTTTCCATTTTAAAAACTGTATATTAAAAAGTGAAAAAAAGTTACTTTTAATATTTCATATATAAACTCTTAAAAATAAAAAATTATAGTAACAATTTTATAAATAAATATTTTCTCAAACCAGGTTGCATCAATTTTTTGTAGCTTTTAGTTAGTAATTTAGACGTCGGAAGTGTGAATTGAAGTGCTTTGATTTTTAAGCTTGAACGTTTGAGATGCTCCGATTTCAAAATGGGATTGCCTTGTTTTATTTCCTTTCATATGTTAGACTTGGAAGTAGTTGTTGGGACCTAAAAGCTCTTTGATATTTTATGCAACACAAAACAGTGTTGAAGGTGGAGTTGTGTCAGGACAATAAAGACAAGAAATTGACCTTAATTGGAGACACTGATCCTGTGCATGTTGTAAGCAAACTAAGGAAGTGGTGTGGTGTCATACTCAAATAGTTTCTGTTGGGGCTGCAAAAGAGGAGAAGAAGGAAGACTCCAAGCCAATCACGGTCTATGAAACTTATCCCTTTTATTATCAGATGAGATCACCACAATACACTCAATATCACTATGTTAGCAAAGGGGAAGAGGATCCTGTTGGCTGTCATATGCTAGATGTAACAAATACAAGGTTGTTGGATTGAAAGACAGGGTTGTTTTTTTTTTTTTGGGAAAGGTTTACTTTTGATAATTTATCTATTGTTTGAATTCTATATTGTGGATGGAATGGAGTGGCATGTAATGTATAGAATGAACAAAGGAAGATGGCAAAAACTTGTCATTTTCTTATTTAAAAGCTTAACTGAATGTGTAAGGAAATTATTGACAATTCCAAAATGACAGGATAAAATAAATAATATAGGTTTTGATATATTTAGGATTTAATGTACAATTTAGTCCATCATCACTAGAAGTATTAGCTTTGTCATTCACATCAAAACGTACTCATAATAGAAAATATATTAATACACTAATTTTAAGACATTATAACATTTTAATTTTATTTCTTTTTAAATTAAAATTCTACTTAATAGTAATATTTTCTAGGATAAAAATAAAGATATTTAATATTTTTAGGAATATGAGACAATTAAAATACTTTTTATTCGTTTTAAGGGAGAGAGTAGAATTTATATCATTTATTGTAACATCTCAATTTTGATTAGTTAGTATTTTAGGAAAAATAAGTTAGACACTTGATTTATTTTTAACAGTTAATTAAATAATAAATTTAATTAATTATTCGATGGTCGATATATTTAAAATTTTAGAATGACCCATTAGGTCAAGAAATTAATTGAGATTTTTTCTTTGTTATGTCTATTTCTATTTTTTCACAATTGTTGTCGGAAAATGTCGAAAGTCTTGTTGTATGTATAATTCCTACCAATTGGTCGTGACGCTCCTCAATTCTTTTCTTAAAACCCAAACGCTTGATCTTAGTAATTTATTTTTGCTTAACTACCCTAAAATACCTAGTTATATTATTTGTAAATTTAACCCTGTACCTCAATTTATTTTATTCAAAATTTCACTCACCACTCTATTTGTCTCACGCCACCTCACATATGCATGTCACCTTGTACTTCCCTTGCTTGCCATATGTCCGACTACATCACCGTATATCATTTCCACTACATCATTTCACTTTTCCATCCTCACCATTCCACCGAGCACCACTCTCTCAAATCCACTTCTTCAATTATTCTCTTCATTCGAATTTCACTCCCTTGTTACACACTTTGCATTTCCAAATCCATTCTTCAAAGTTTCTTCATCATCATTATAACTTCATCAAGGTAATAATTTAATAATTAGTTAACAATCAAGTACACACATAAATAAACTAGGATAATTAGAAGAACATTCGGTAGAAATCCCTGAGAATAAGATAACCTACGCCTCAATGAGTAAGATTAATTTAATAAGACTTAATTAGTTTCCACTTGGAAATATGAGAGCAATGTCATAAATAACATTGGATAATCTCTGGCAGATCCTAACCCCATGAGGCTAAGAAGAGAGATGGTAAGGATATAAGTTCTAAGACCTGAGAGAACGAGTAGGATGCTTAGTCATAAGCATGTTAAATATATAACTTTCCTTGGCATTAAGGATAATGGGAGGACCCTACCAGATGACAAATATCTTAAGAGAATAAAAGATAAAGGTTTGTGCATTGATCATGCATCATGCACATAAGATTTTGGCGAAAAGTCATGATGAAAACTAGAGCATACATCGAAGGGTACGTTGGAGGACATTCACGTTTGATCCCCATGAAGGATCTCGAGAGTACAATTAGGTCAGAAACCAAACGGGCCTAAAGTCACACCTAAAGTCAGGCGTATCGATGCAAGCCCAATGTACTTTAACTAAAGATAGAATGTAACTATGGCCGTCGAGAACCGGTTGCTTTGTTGAATGATGACGAATTGTGATTTGAGGAGGGATCCCTCTTATTTATGGACATGTGTGTTTAGGTTGCCCGTGTGATTGCAGGAACTCGATGGTCTCTGGTCGCTCTAGTATGGAAACGTTGTGCCCAGTATGAGACTGAGCAGGATGATTCTGAGATATTGAGGATGATATGATCTTTAGGCCCACATGCATCATATTAACCACACTAAAGGATGAAAGAATAATGGAACACTTACATACATGTATAGCATTATGTTTGATTATTCCATTGTTTGATATATGATGTGTGTATGATAATATGTATTTGACGTTGATAATCGATACCCTGTACAGATGTAATAGTAATTATAGAGCCCGTAAATAATGTTACGATCATAATTGTACTTGGTCCTAGATATCATAAAAGGACTATATAAAGCCATCCTGAAAAATGTTAGCTATAAATAAGAAGTGAAATAACACTGGATGAGGTGAGTTTGAGTCAGAAGTGTAGTTAAGAGAGGATGGTAACTAGCAGATGGTATAGGAGTGAAGCCTGAACCTCATGTGCAGTTTGATTATTTTGTTGGATGGGAGAGATGTCAGAAATGATAATTCTCTGTTGTTTGTGAGTGAAGGGACATTCCTCACCTTTACGAACTACTTTTGCAAAAATGAAACTTAAGGAGAAAAGGAAGAAAGAGTCACGAGAAAGTAGACAACAATAATAGGGTAGTGCCATCAATGAGACTATGTCCCTTGTGTCTCATGAGGGCCTGCATACCCCTGATATTCAGAGTATGTATGGGTTGGTTGATGATGACCATGTGTTATATATAAAGTTTCTATTCCACCAAGTTTTCATGTACAAAAAAAAAAATTCCACATTTTTCTAAAATTCATAACCTCCCAGTTAAGTAGGATGATCTAGTGGAAAAGATTGTCCTAGTTAACCGAGGGTGTTACACGGCCAATCCGGATGACTTTAAAATTGGTTAATAGATCTATGAAATATCCTTATGGAGTTCTTGAAGATATATTGGTAATAATGGATAAATTTGTATTCCTAGTTGACTTTTTGGTAATGGATATTGAAGAGGATACTGAAGTTCCTCTAATTCTGGGATGACCTTTCATCAGAACTACCAAGGTGATTATAGATATGGACGATGGACTGTTGAAGGTAAAGGTGCATGATGATGAAGTGAACTTCAATGTCTTTGAAGCCATGCAGCACCTATCTGATAAACAGCACTGATTAAAAATTGATGTTGAAGATGAACTTGTTATGAAGGAGAAACGAAAATTGATTAATGCTAGTTCAGTAGAGAAGGAATTGGTTTGTGCCTTTGAAAAGTTAAGTGATAATGAAGCAGAGGAGGTGGAGGAACTATTGAGAAATTTTGATTCCAATAAACGTATTCCACCAGATACTGAATCCATTGAAGATTTACCAGAGAAGGCTGCAGTTAGGAATCAGAAGCTTGAGTTGAAGGCTTTACCTTAACATTTAAAATATGTTTTCCTTGATACAGAAGGTCAAAAGCCTGTAGTTATGAGCAACAACCTATCCAGATCATAGGAAGATCAATTGATTTTTGTGCTCCAAGATAATTCAAGTGCAATGGTGGATACTTAATGATCTGAAAGGTATAAGCCCTTCTTATTGTACACACATGATTTATATAGAGTAAGAATACAGGCCAGTTGTATAGCCACAAAGAAGATTGAATCCATCAATGAAAGAGGTTGTGAAGAAAAAGGTGATGAAATTACTTAAAGCAGATATGATCTATCCTATTTCTCATAGTGCTTGGGTGAGTCTTATTCAAGTAGTTCCAAAGAAGGTGGTATGACTGTCATCCGCAATGAAAAGAATGAATTAATTGCTATAAGGACGGTTACTGGTTGACGAATATGTATAGACTATAGAAAACTGAACCAGGCCACAAGAAAAGATCATTTTCCTTTACCCTTCATGGATCAAATACTAGAAAGGTTAGTTGGTCAGACATATTATTTTCTTGATGGTTATTTGAGGTATAATCAAATTGTTATTGCCCTAGAAGACCAAGAGAAGACAACTTTAACTTGTCCTTTGGAGTCTTTGCTTACCGAAAAATGCCTTTTGGACTCTATAATGCACCAGTAACTTTTCAATAGTGTATGCTTGATATCTTCTCTGATTTGGTGGAGAAGTGCTTTGAAGTTTACATGGATGAATTTTCAGTATTTGGTTCCTTCTTTGATCAATGCTTGGATAACTTGAACACCATACTGAAGCGGTGTGTTGAAAAGAATCTTGTGTTGAATTCATGAAAGGAAACTGAGCGACCTTCATGAACTTTGAGACCGGTATATCGTTATTTATGGTTTAGTTTTAGTGTTTCTTTACAACATTTTATTGCTTGGTAATTGGAGTTATTTTACCTTTGTTTCGTGTAGTTAGATTTTTTTCCGTGTTAGTTGAGCGATACATAATCTAAAAATATCTTGAGTGAAAATTGTGAGAGTGTACGCTCTTTTCTTGACACTGAAAATTGAATCGCACAAATAAATAAATTGGCATTCTGAATAAAAGTATCTCTCACTAGTGGAAAAAAGGCTTTTCTCACCAGGATTTTTACACCGGTTGTAATATGACTGGCGTAGTAATATAACATCCGGGCTTTTCTCAAGCCATTATACATATTATTTAAATCAATGATCATGATTTGATTTTAACATTATAAAATCAAGAAGTAAATTGTTTCTGATTTTTTTGTCTCTTAGTCTTATGATTTCAATTATTATTTTAAATTAGTTTTTTCACTTTTTATCATTCATACTTATATTTTTTTTGTAAAGTAGTGTTAATATAACATCACATACTATTTAGTTAAGATTCGTGAGATAGGCCAGCTAAGGGAACTTCAATACCTTAGTTTTTATGATAACAATCTTAATGGTACCATTCCCTCATAAAAAAGATAAAATATGAGTGCAATATCTTAAATGTTTTCTTTTATGCTTTAATCCGAATTAATTCATATCAACTTTTGTATTGACCTTTGTTGCATAGCAAATTAGACAAATACTGAATCTCTTAAATATGTTAATAAAGATGCAATTTCTGTATGTGAAAGATATTTGTTAGGAGGGATTATACTTTTTTCCAGTTTTAAAAATAGTTTTCTGTTCTTAAAAATCAAAATTGAAAAACTTAGTTGCTAGTTGTCACAACATGTAGTTTTGCGATCTGATACGTGTTGAACTTAATTATGTTCTTGCACTAGTGAAAAAATAGATATAATCACGGTTAAAAATGGCCTTTAATCACGGTTAAAGAACCGTGGTTGTTACAGCTGTGGTAGTAGATGAGGGCCTTTAACCACGATTAACAACCGTGGTAATAAATCACATTTAACCACGGTTGTCGAGCATAACCGTGAATATAACACACAACGTATATTCACGGTTATAGTAGAAACCGTGGATAAAGAACATCTATATTCAAGGTTGTTTAGCATAACCGTGAATATAAGTAGTAAAAAAAATTCACTTACAGACTATGTATATTCACGGTTATAGTAGAAATCATGAATAGAACATCTATATTTATGGTTGTTTAGCATAACCGTGAATATAAGTAGTAAAAAAAATTCACTTACAGACTATGTATAATCACGGTTATACATGTAACCGTGGATAAATAGTGTCTATAATCACGGTTGTTACCATAGCCGTGAATAAACACTAAGGTTTTTTTTAATATGGTTTTTGTTTTATTGTTTCCCAAACCTGCATTCAGATAACCAGTACAATATACAGTATCCCACTATATCCAGCAACAATATATAAAAAGAATGGTATGTATATAATAATTAATTTGCTATTAATTCATAACAACCTAAAAAATAAAAGTATATACAATTAAGATGAATGTAATCTAATAAAAGTAAACCCTAAATCCTACTAGATATATATATAAGAGAATAAAGATCCTATATCTAGCTAACTCATTTCCTGACTTCAATGAAGTATGTGGCCCATTGCTTTCTAACATTATCTACAAGTGTCTTTGAGAAATACGACCGGTCCTTAAAGTACTGCAAACAATACACAAAACAATTAGAACAAAAGCTATATTTATTACATGAAATTGATGAAATTGGTAGAAAAGTAGTCCAAATGATGAGACTTACATCTGTCCATCCATCTACTAAATGTTGTTGAACGATGGTCAGCATGGTATGCATGACGTAATAGCCACACTCGAAGGTACCCTGCTGCCTGTAAGACTACAATGGACATAAAGTATAGAATAAGTGAATTCGCAACTTAAAAAATATATATTGAAGATTTGAATGAATACAATTGACTTACTTTTGGGTGCACCCATGCAACTTTTCTTTCGTTGCACTTATTTCCAACCAGTAGATTGTATCCAACCACCGCCCTACGTCAAACAAAACACAAGATAAGTTAGAATCGTATAGTTCTAAAAATGATGTAATCGAATTTGTACTTATTTTTTAGGGATTAACTTACCTGTCTACTATATTTTTCAGGTCTTGTGGAACTGGCCAATGCAAAGTATCAAAGTACAGAGCAAGATAGTCCTGGGGACAGATCACCACAAGCGTCCAGTGAGAGCTGCAGTTACTAGTGATAAATGAGACTTCAAAATGCAAAAATTAATGACAATAATTATGGAATAGAATATTACCCTTTATGATAGGGGCCCATGTATACAACCTTCCCAGACTCAAACATCCAATTCTGGATGTATGCCTGGGTGTCCTGCGTAGTCTTTCCTTGCTTCTGTATGAGGGAGGGCTCTAAGAAACCATAAGTTCCTTCGAAACCCAAGTCCACATAGAGTTTTTTCAGAAACCTAAACAAGTTAAGAGATGGTTAGCGACAAATAACTTGTATAATGAAAAAATTGGACAAAAAATGATATACTTACAGCTCCCATAGCTGAATGATGGAGATGTTCAGCATCGACGTCCCCGAAATAATCTCACACATGTCACTGTGTGTGATGTAAAGTGGTACTGCACTTGGACGGCCGAACACTAGTGGCTGCCATGGGACCTGAACAGTCTCCTCTCCTTGGTCATACCCGATGCGCCATAGCATCCGGATGGGATCGTCGGCCGGGTCTGGCCTCTTCAATGCCTGTTCCTGTTGAACAATTGACAACCATCATAGTTTGTACCATAATTGACAATATAACAAAATTAGTTAGTGTTTAAGGTTTTTACCTGTCCAGGGAAAACCGACAGAAGTCTGTTGGGCCATATCAGAAAGTGGCCCACCGCCTGACCGACGGTCTTCACCTCTGGAGTTGCCACTGGCACAGCAGCATCCTCCTCGAGGACGAGCACAACAGAGACCCTGGACATACCATCAGGTAATGTCTGATGGTGAAGCACAGGCTCCTCCGACCCATCAATGAACAGGTCACATTGACGAGTATCTGGTGGCTCGACCCCATCATCGTTAGGGTCAGCCGTAGCGCACGACCCCTTAGTGCTAACCCTCCGTACCTACATATTTACACATCAAGCAGAAGTTATTCAACAATCAAATAAAGTGATTACAAACAATAAAACCGAGGAAATTGAATAAGGAATCTAACCTGTGGGTCGCTAGCTGGTGTAGTAGTCTCCTGGTGGTGGCTGAGTGAGGCCTTCATCTCCTCCCTGAATCGGGCCATCTCCTGGTGGAGCCTAGATATCTCCTCCTGATACTCAGCCTTCATAATAGCCACCTTCTGCTCCACCAACTTCTTAAAGGAGGGGGCAGGGCCGGGAGCACCGTAATAGCTGCGGAGGCCTGTGAAATGTGAATGATTAGCCCATAATTGTTTAACAGATAACAAAATGAAAGGATACAGTTATTTATAACTTACCTACACCTCGACCAACAGCACGCACTCTTCCTGGGTGCTCTAGCCTGCTGATGGTGGTAGTCAAAATATCCTGCCTACCATGGGCTACGAAAGACCCTTGGGTTAATTGCTCAACCAAGGAATCCTAAAACCAAACAAGTTAGTATTCACTTCCTTCACGTAAACCAAAAAATAGACACTGATACAAAAGGAATACTTACTATCCGTGAGGAGACCTCCTGAGCTTGTGAGGACGTGTATTCCCCACTCTTCTTGATCCTGACCCGCTTCCATTTGTTGTGGCGTGTAGGTGGGGAAGGGGGATCCACAATACTAGTGTCAGGCTGACTAGTCTGACACTGACTCAGCCTCTCCTGGGCCAGCCACTCCTCCAACCTACGGTAACCCCCACACGACAGTGTGTGGGGGCAGTCATTCAGCTTCCTAATGTCTCGGGCTTTCTTTCTGACTGCCTACAACAAGAAAGAAAATATTCAGAGTTAGCCGTTTAAATTATACATAATTTAATCATTTAAAAACCAATGTACCTGAAACTGGTCAGAATGCCTAGATGCAACGAAAGCATCCCAAGTCTCTTGATCAATGAATGGATATTTCTCTCTAGGGAACTGTCCTCGGTCCTCCCCGAATACATACCTACAATTCAGGTACATTTAAACTAAGGATTGATATAATTTGGCAAAGCGTTGATTAGGAATTTAAAGTCCAAATATACCTCCTGGTGAGTATCAATTTGAACGACCTTCATCGCTCAGCCATAATACCGAGGATCTTCCTCCTCGCTATGTCATGTGATGGTATGTCAAAAGAATCCTACATGAAAGGAGTTAGTCCATAAAGGAGTCCTTATTATGAATTACATGAAATAATACACTAAAATAAAACTTAAATGATATCTAAGTTACTAGAATATCACTCCATATCTGGTTCTTCACCACCTCCTCGACCTTATCCCAGTCGGGGATAGTGATGGACACCTTTGACCGAGCCACGACTCCCAAATAACTGCTAAACTTCGCGGCATTTGGTCCTCCAAATCTACCAGTGTTGACATCCATGTCAACACGTAACCTCTCTCCCCTGTGACGCTTAAGTGCAACGTTTGCCATCCGGGTAACACCTCTGCTCCTCCGAGTAGAGGAATCAGTCGCCTGTGAGTCAAACCTAGATCGTCCATCCTGGTCAGCCATGTGTATCTGTCCAAACAAGGAAACACAACTGTTAAATATTTAACATAACATTTAATACAACGAATAATTAATATAACATGTAATTCAATGATTCATTAACATGATTAATACCCTATGAAGATGAAATATTTTCCTACAAGCCTTCATGGTGGTCATGACGACTGGAAACTACATCATCTATGTCATGTTCCATGATAGATGTTGGAATACGTGTTGTGGTAGATGGAATTTCCACAATATCAAGATTGGGGTCTCCAATGTGTCTACCTTGGATAACAATTGACCACCGTTTGTCAGCGGGTTCAACAACATAAAAAACTTGCTTCACCTACGTTGCCATTATGAATGCTTCGTCCTTATGCCCTATCTTGTTGAGGTCCACCAATGTAACTCCTAAATCATCAGTTTCGACATCATTCTTATTGTCAACCCATTTGCATTTAAACACAGGAACGGTGAAGGGACCGTAATCGACTTCTCATATATCTTCAATCACACCAAAGTAGCATGACTCGGCCATCACAGGGTTGTTGTCCTTTGAAGTTGAGAAATGCATTGACTGGGCCACAACCATCACTCCACTATTTTGATTTGTACTTTTTTCATCATGTGTCCTTGTATAAAACAAATAGTTGTTTATGTCATACCCACAAAAGGTAAGGACATCAAAGTTCGGGCCCTGTGCCAATCGATGTAATATCGAGGATACAGATGCATCTTTTAGAACGGTCTTTTGGAACCACTACATGAAACTCTTGTTGTGTTCATTCAACAACCACTTTTCAGTCATTTTAGGGTTGGTTTTCTTGACTAGCTCCTTGTGAGTGGCTAGATACGGTTGCACGTCGTCCGTGTTGTTTAAAATATACAAGTGTGCCTGAAGGACATCATCATGTGGCATGCTCTTCATTTTTTTCCAATCGTTCCTTTTCCATCCAATCTCCCTTCATGACGAGTCGTTGGAATACCAATGCTTACAGCATGTGACATGTATTCAGTGCAAAACTCAATTGCTTCCTCTGCAATATATCTTTCCATAATTGAAGCTTCGGGACGACGTTGGTTCTTCATATACCCTTTCAATATCTTTATATATCGCTCAACGGGATACATCCATCGTAAGAACACTGGACCACACAAACGGACCTCTCTCACCAAATGGATGATTAAGTGGACCATTATGTCAAAAAAAGAAGGCGGGAAATATATTTCAAGCTGACATAATATAAGTGATGCCTCCTATTCCAACACATCCAATTCACCGGGCACGATTACCTTACAACATATGGCATTGAAAAACATACACAACCTTGTTATGACATTTCTCACATTTTTAGGAAGAATGTCACGAATGGCGATAGGCAGAAACTGTTGCATCAACATGTGACAATCGTGAGACTTCAACCCAACTAACTTCAAATCTTTCATGAAAACACAAGAGTTGATGTTGGAGCCATAACCAGACGGAACTTTCACACAAACTTTGCTTTTCTTTTATGGACAACGTATGACATGCTGGGGGAAAATATGTTTTTTTACCCTTTGATTGTGGATGCACATCCTGACGTATACCCATCAACTCCAAGTCCATACGCGAGTTTAGGCCATCCTTAGTCTTCCCAGGTACCGACCAAATTGTCGCACACATTTTTCTCCACATGCATTACATCAATGCAGTGTCTTACATCAAGCTCCCTCCAATATGGCAGGTCAAAAAACACTGATTTTTTCTTCTAGTTGTTTTGTGTCGGGTGTTGTTTTTCACACTTACCAAACTGCACATTGACGTCTTTCACCTTTTTATATGTCTGGCGACCAGATAGTGGTGGAGGAGCCATTTCAAAGTCTTGGGCACCGTTAAACGACTTCTTCAATCTCTGAAATGGATGATTTGCTTTAAGAAACCTTCGATGTCGAAGATAAACATTTTTCCTACCATGGTACAACCGCACAAAACTAGTCCCCTCCTTACATACTGGACAAGCTTTATGACCCTTCACGCTGTACCCGAATAAGTTACCATACGCTGGAAAGTCATTGATCGTGTAAAGTAGCATGGCACACAATTTGAATGACTGCCCGGTAAACCCGTCAAACACATCAACCCCGTCTTCCCATAACCTTTTGAGGTCTTCAACTAATGGAGTTAAATATACATCAATGTCGTTCCCCGGTTGTCGTGGACCAGAAATCATCATTGATAACATGACATATTTCCGCTTCATGCACAACCATGGCGGCAAGTTGTAAACAAACAACAAAACAGGTCACGAACTATGGTTTGTGCTCAGGTTCCCAAACGGGTTCATGCCGTCTGTGGCTAGTGCAAGCCTAACATTTCTTGGTTCATGGGCAAATTCTGGAAAAATCGTATCCATTTTCTTCCATTGCGATCCATCGGCCGGATGCCTAAGTAGTCCGTCAACAACCCTTTCATCAGCATGCCATCTCATAAGTTTTGCATCATCTGTATTGGTAAACAAACGCTTTAGTCTTGGAACTATAGGCAGATACTACAACACCTTTGCAGGAGACCCTTTAGTGCATACCTCATCAGAATCCGCCTCTTTCTTCTTATACCGTGACACCCCACACCTAGGACATCGATGCAGCATTTCTAACTCACCCCGGAATAATACACAATCATTTGGGCATGCATGTATTTTCTCATACTCTAAACCCATAGGAAACAACACGTTTTTGGCCTCATAGTTACGATTCGGCAAGGTGTTTCCAGCTGGGAGCATTTCTTTCAACAACTTCAGTAAGTCAGTGAAACTTTTATCCGTCCACCCGTTTATGGCCTTCAAATTAAACAATCGTAAAACTGCTGATAACCTCGTGAAATTGACGCAGTTTGGATACAACGGCTGCTCAGAGTCCTCACACAGAGTCGTATATACATGAGCTTTCTTAAAACCTTCTACCCCCACATCACGGATCATATCCTCGAGTCGGTCATCCATGTCGACATCAGTGTCATGCATCGAGCTTCGATTTTTAGTTTGAGAGCTGTTACTTGGCACCACTACATCTTCACCATGCCATATCCAATGCGTATAACTATGCAGAAAACCGTCACACAGTAGATGTTCTCGCACCTCTTCCAAGTCTACCCGACGCAGGTTCAAGCATTTTACACAAGGGCAAAAATACTTTGCATTCACCTCCACTGCATTCCTCGCTACGAATTCTATAAATGATTCAACTCCCTCCTCGTACTCTAGACTTAGGCGTGATGCAGTTATCCAACTCCGATCCATACCAACTGTTTACAAGGTGCTATGATCAGCTCACTTTTTCTACAAAGGTGGTGGTCCTATACCCATTCAGAATGACAATTGTTTTTATACGTCATTCATATATATAGGTTAGGACTTATTTTAAAATTTGATGAAATTTCGGTAGCATTTCGCATTGGTCTCTAAGTACACAAAATGAGAGTGGTCAAATCAAATTCAACCACAACCAAATATGCACCCAGAGAACAACACAAAATGTAAGTTACTGAAAGTTTATCAAATTTTAAAATAACTCCTAACTTGTACATACTAACAATGACGTATAAAAAATAATTGTTCATCCCAAACTGTCTAAACGGACAATTCAAGATTCAACACAAACGATGAAATTAATTAATTTAATGACCATTTGTGTCGAATCTCAAACGGGGAACTACGGTTCACTCATGCACAACAACTTTCATACTAGTTAACTAATATTTGAGCCTACGAGTTTCCAAGATTAACAACCACACACATACAACAACAATAGAAATAACATTATATAAGAACAACCAACAACAACAGAAATAAAATTATATATGTACAATGAAATGTCAATTTTAATAAAAATAATACTTTAAAATGGATAATAATTTAGTTAACTTTTTTCCTAAATTAGTATGATGTTTTTAATTTGTGTTGGAAAAATTGTGACTTTATCAACTACAGAGGCAGACTTTATAGGTACAGCATCATGTGCATGTCAAGCCATATGGCTAAAAAGGGTGTTGGGGAAATTGTGTAGAATGCAAACCCAGGTTGCTACTGTAATTCTTTGTGATAAAAGTTCTGCTATTAAGCTTTTGAAGAATCCAGTAATGCATGGTCATTGTAAACATATTGATGTCCGATTTCACTTCCTTTGAAATCTTATAAATACTGGAACGATCAAGATGATGCATTGTGGGATACA
Organism: Clitoria ternatea; assembly: GCA_037962975.1. Classification (NCBI taxonomy): domain Eukaryota; kingdom Viridiplantae; phylum Streptophyta; class Magnoliopsida; order Fabales; family Fabaceae; genus Clitoria; species Clitoria ternatea. The sequence continues at coordinate 11,558,943 of CM075675.1, forward strand.
AGAACAAGTGGCTGGTATTATGACAAAACCGCTCAAGTTGGATACCTTCTTAAAGTTACGCAGGTCACTAGGAGTGTGTGCAGAATCTAATATAAACTGATATAACATTCAGTTTAAGGGGGGATTTGTTAGTAGGTGATATGATTCCATATTTTTAGGAACTGTTATATCATTTAAATTCCATCAGATTATTAGGAAGTAGTGCGTCATATGCGCTTAGGTAGTTCTGCAGTTTTCTTTTTCTATCCTTATGTAAGGCTTTAGCCTGATTTATGATTAAATAGGGAGCAATGCTGTTTGTGAAATTGCATATATATGACCAATTAATAATATATAAGGTGAGAGCAATCTTCATCTTATGAACTAATTTTTAGGATTGAGTTAGGCTCACGTTCCAAACTTAAGAGGCTCCATATTTGAATTGTTTGGTTTTCTATTTGTGAAGTTGTTGTATTCTCTAGGATGTTGGTGTGCTTTATTCTTAAAGAATTTATGTTTATATTGGCCAAAAAGAAAGCATGACTTCAAGAGGATAAGATGCATTTGTAAATGTTTCAAACTAAATACCACAAGGAACTTAATAAAAAGGGCAGAATGCAGCCAAGCTGCCATGCCTTTATACAAATCAGAAATGGGAACAAAAACCATACATCAACCATGAAGTGAAATAGTGAATGCATAAGCCCAACCTAACAAAATAACAAAATAGAATTCTAATCAACCTAACAGACTTGTAACAGAATCCTAACCAACCTAACAATACTAGATTTAACTCATATTTGTACCCTTACTTCTATAATACATCTTTAAGAACCATTCTTTCTGCAATTTTTCTTTTATATTTGTCAGACTCCAACAACCACAGCTAAATAGAACCACAGAAAGTCATAACAAAGGAACAATGCAGAAGATACATATACACAAGATACATAACAATCCACAAGATACATAACAATCCAGCAAAACAGAGACATAACAATCCACAAGATATATAACAATACAGAAGATACATATACACAAGATACATAACAATCCAGCAAAATAGAGACAGCAAAACAGGGACGACTTACAGAATAATGCAATGAGCAATGAGCACAATGGGATAAGCAACGAGCAAGAAAAAGGCGACAATAGCAACGGACACACTGGGATAAATGGAGCAGATGAGAAACAGCTCGAACGAAGAACGAGAAAATGAAAAAGCAAAAAACAGGGACGACTTACCTGACAAGGACGATGAAAAAAGAGGACAAAACGAGGTAGAGAACTTGCGCAAATACGAGAGTAACAGGGCAAAGAAAGGTGGAGGAAATAAAGAAAGACCAGCGCGAAAGAAGGAGAAGAAGCAAAAAGCTATCAGGCGCGACTTTTGAAGTTTCTAAAAATATATATATTCACGGTTACCATTGAAACCGTGAATATATTACACATATATTCACGGTTCAACAAAAACCCGTGGATAAATGTTAACTATATCACCACGGTTACGACTCTAACCGTGGATAAATATTAAATTTATAATCACAGTTATAGAAACAACTGTGGACATACAGTACCCAGTGATTAAACCCTAAAACCTGAACTATATATCCACAGTTGGAAATACAACCGTGATTATAGACATCAATATATATCCACGGTTAACATCATAACCCTGATTATACCCATGAATATATAGTCACGGTTGTGCACACAACCGTGGATATATATTTAAGGTACTATATATCCACGGTTGACTCCTCAACCGTGAATATATATTGAGGGCACGATCATGGTTATGATGTTAACCGTGGATATATAATTTTCTCTGATTATATCGTTCACCTTATAATTTCAAAAATGCCACCGCGCATATTTTTATCACTAATCCACTTCAACCCGTGAATATATCCCGTTGTTATATCCAATTTTTGCACTAGTGTTGTTGGCACTTGGCATCATTATCCTATGGTTTCAGTGAACACCAGTTGGAAAATGGCTAAATCCGTTTTACTATTTGTTGCTAAAAATTTAGATACGCTGAAAGATTTGATGAGATTATACATTATACATGTGATATGAGGCTAAACTTGCATCATGGAAAGTGTCGTGTTTTTAAAATTTATTTATAGATTATAACTTAGGAGAAAATGCTGCACTATTGTCAATAAACTTTAAAAATGGATATTTGCTTAACTAGATAGAACTTTCAGATTGTGAAATATATGCTTCGGTGCAATCCATCTTTCTTGAATTAAGGTTGGAATTGCCTACTTCTTTTTATGTGTCTATTGCATACCAACTTTATGTTGTTTTGAGCATAATTTCTTACACCATTCTTTTCAAACAGAGGTTGATTTATGGAGCTAAGGATGAGGCAGCAATTGCTATTGGGTTTGATGATTTTATTGCAGATGCATTGTGAGGTACCGGATTCTATCAGAAGGCAACGTTGGAGATTAAAAAAGCTGATGGTAATGAGGCCATTATTGCTTAAGAAGTTTTCCAAAAAACAAAGGAAAAATTCCCAATGTATTAATATTAAGACCTTTATTCTTTTCACACAATGGTGACTGTTGCCTATTCAGGATTGGCTTTATTTAAATTATTGACCATGTACTTTATTTATCAAAAGTGTTAGTTTCTTAAAATAAAGCAGAAGTTTATAACTTTCACTTATCAAAATTTAATTGGAGAAACATGATATAGTATATGGTTTTAATTTAGATATAGATATTGATTTTATCATATTTGGTGATTAAATTCAAACATGCATGGTTACTATGTCATTGGATTGTATGATTGGCATTGGCATGTAATTAAATTTGGATTGACATATCCGATTACTATTAATTGAGATTGAACAAGAGGATTGAATTGCTACTAAAGGAAACAAAAAGGAAAGTACAAAAACTAAGGAAAAAAGGAAAAATAAAATAAAAGTTTTTACACCGGTTGTAGTAACCAACCTGTGTTAAAAGCTAATTTTTTTGTATCGGTTATTAGAGTAGGACCGGTGTGAAATATAATATTTACACCTGTTGTTAGCAACAAGACTGATGTAAAATGTAATATTTACACCGGTCCTAAAACAATAGCCCGGTGTAAAAATGATTTTTCTCACCGATCCTAAAACCGGTGTAAAAAGTCTATATTTTTCTCATTGGCTGCATCTACAACGGTCTTACAACCGGTGTAAAAATCCAAAAAGGACCGGTATAAAAAGCCTTTTTTCCATTAGTGTCTCATGGTTTTTGTGGGCCTTTCTGGTTACTCTGTCAAATAAATTCTAGAATTTTGGGGCACACCATTATTTTTACCGAAGGTGAAGTAAAATTTTACACTTGAATTTTAACACCTTGTGCATTGAATTTGAATTAACTGGAAGGCTCCATGATGTTACAAGTTATCCTAGTCAACAAATTTTCATGGTTATGTGACCAATTAATAAATTCTAAAATTTAATACACTTAGGTGAAATAAAATTCTACACTTGAATTTTAACACCGTGTGCATTAAATTTGAATTAATTGGAAGGTTCCATGATGTTTCAAGTTATTCTAATCAATAAATTCCTATGACTATATGACCAATTGATAAATTCAAAAGGAGGTCCCCTTTATACTATTTTCATTTCCGCGGCAATGTGTGACAAAGGAAAAGAAAAAAATTCAAAGTGCGGCCCGTTTCTTCATGTTTCAAGTGAACTAATGGATCATACAAACAAGGGAAATTGTTTAAGAATTGCAATGAAAGGCATAGATGACAATGTTAAAATTACAAAAAGAATGAGGCCCACCATAAAAAATGGACATAGCTATGACAAGGAAAAAAGGCCTAAGTTCATATTAAATTATATAATGTTGGTCCCATATGGTTACCAAAAAGGTTGGCCCCATATGGTATTGATTGGAATTGAAATTTTAGAATGTATATGCATTTGATGAAGCATTCACGGCCACATGCTTTCATAGCAAAGAATTTGCAATGCAAATAATACAAAGACCTTGGCATTGACATTAGACAAAAGGTGGCATTAAAATAATATAAGTGGAAAGCTCTACTAAGCCTTGATTCCCACGGCCAAGAATAAGGAAAAGCCATTCCACTTTGTCACTTAAATAATAAGGTGAGTGTTATATTTTAATCAAACATCCCACCTTATTTCTAGGAAGTCCAACGGCCATATATTACCCACTTTGGAGAAGTAAATTGATTTTAAATTAATGCCACATTCCTTTGTGATATCCCACAGCACCATGCTTCTATGGAGATATGCCTTTAATTTAATAATTAAAATGTTCTCTCCATGTGATGCATTCTTTCTTTTCATTAAAAAACGCCCATTACAAGAAGATTCCATGGCAATTCATGCATATGTCTCCTAAGTTACTATGATTAAATCAAGTGCATGATGTCAATATGAAGAGATAAAAGGAAATGGAACGCATGAAGCAATTAAAAATTGATTGCATGACATAAACCATGGGTTCCACGGTAACACATATTGGCTTTGAAAAGGATTGAAATTTTCTTAAAAAATGATAGTGCACATGAGTGGTGTGGAAGTCAGAATTAAAATATGGTCATGAATAGGAAGAGGAAAAAAGCCACGACCATAAGAAAGAAAAGAAGAACAAAAGGTTCAAGAATTTGTCGAAAGGAAAATAATAAGCAGAGGGAGTGTAATGTTTTTTTGGAAGAAGAAGATGAGCATTAAGGCCACTTACAGAGTAGAAGTCCAGCATAGATAACCACTCAGAGTGGTATTATCCATCTCATCCTCCATTAAAGCAGTAAGTGGAGCTTTCACTTTTGAATTTTATACAGCAAAAGGGATTGAAACACTCTATAAACACCCTTCTGTATAGAAGAAAATGGGGCTTCCTCTGAGTTTTCTAGAGTCCTAGCTTCTGAGTTCTTTGTTCTTGTATGAGAGAGTGATTATGTAGTTTTGAGAGAAGCTTGAGAGTGATTTTAAGTCCATTTTCTGAGAAATACAATGGAAAACCGGTTTGGATACAGTGGAGCAGCAGAAAAAACATAGTCCAAATATAGTGGTACTACAGAAATAGTACAAAAATACAGTAAGGTGAGGAGATACAAAACTTGAAACAGTGACCTAATCAGTGAGCAAGAATGTTTTTCTTCAGTTAAATCAGTGAGTTTATCTTTCAAAAACCAGAGTTCTGATAATCAAAAATTATGGTTGTTATGTTAAATGCCATTGATTTGTATTGTTTTCTATTATTAGAATGATTCATCAATAGCCAAAGACATATTTTAATTTATTATTCTGTTTCTGTTTCTATTTGTTTATGTTTGTTTGCCATTTAATGTTATTGTCTGTATGATTAAACATATGTTTAATCCTGTTTGAATGTAAATTTTTTTAGGATAATTTATCCTATTGATTTTACTATTTAGAGTACAATTTTTACTACATGAAACCAATAGTATAAATTCTGTTTTTCTTGACGTTTTACATACTGTATCGTTAAAGTATAATTGTCCTCTTAATGCAGTTGTTTATTTTCAAAAGAGTCGATTTGTACCAAAATTAATCCAAATAAGCCGTTGTGTTTATTTAATTTTATTTGGTTTCTGTCTGGTGTCATTTTAAAATATATATATCAACTTAAAAATATTTTCTTTATTATTTTTGTAAATAATTTCCCTTTTAGTGATTCTATTAAATTGCAATTTTTTAAAAAAAGGAAAAATGAGTTTTCAGAAAAGACTTCCGATTAATTTCAAACAAAAATAAAACATTTTTTATTTTGTTTTTCCATTTTTTTAAATTATTTTACTTTGTCTATTTTACAAAATATGAGATTTTCATTTATTTCACTTTCCTTCTAAATCATTTATTTACTCGCTTGTTTATTTATTTAGTTATTTATTTTATTTTTATTTTTATTTTTTTGTTTAAATCACTTTATTTCATTTTTTTACAGATTTTGTGATTTTTTTACGTATATTGTTATGTCGTAAAGAGTGAGCGAACTGCTTTATTTTTTTGCAATTCATTTAGAATTCTCATGCAACTTTTATTAATTTTTAGAATTTGTGCTTCAATTTAGTTTTGATCTTTTGAGATGACATAATAAATTAATCATAAATAAGAGTGTACCTGAATAATTTCGATACTGTTTTTAAAACAGGACTTGGTAACCTTAAATCATGCAATGCCTAGCCTTTCATTAACTCATTTTCATCAAGATACACTCATAATAGGGTATAAAACATGTGAGAAACATCCTAAACACATCAAGACCTTTCCATATCGAATCCATTCATCAAATCAATCATCAAACCATGGCTGCATGATGCATCACATTAAACCACAAACTAACAAGTTTGATATTACATCCATCCATGAGTTATCTCTCAACATAAACATCAATGCCATCATAATGGCTATCAAATTCATAATGTATAATATCAATAAGACCATTTACCATTTGTAACACCCCCTTATATACTCGAGGTATGTATATTCTTATTGCTTTTAAAAACTTTAGAAAGATATATATATTTATCATTCTTATCTCGTGTATATAAGGAGGTATATACCCGATTTCCTTTGAATATTGAAAGTAAAAAAATTGTCTTTCAATATTTGTCCATAATGACAAAATAATTTATAGAAATTATAAGTGATAAAAGATTACAGTATTATATCCGAATGATAAAGTTTATCAAAGTTTAACATTTACCTTCTTACAATTATCTAACTTGATATTGTAATAAAGCAAAGTAAAACTAAACTATACCTCTACTACAACTGTGACCAATCATTTCCTAGTCCTTAAACCATCGAGTTTTGGAATCCTACTCTTAACATATCTCTTCATCTATCTGATTGAAGATGAGACCACTTTACCATCTTGTAATTACATGTCCTTCCATCTTGGACTGCTTGCTATATATCACATAACATATATTTTGGACACAGAAATTCAAACAAGAAGGAGTGAGAAACAAAATATAATATCTTTACAGATAAGATATAAGCATAAAGGTTTTCACAAACTAATATAATAATATCAGTCATAATCTCATATACAATTAATTATGAATATAGGGTTTCTACATACATAACAATTATATTTTCATTCACAACCACCCACATAGAATGTCACAATCACATGAATGTTATGTAATGCTTTTAATGCTACTATCTCATTCAATTTATGCATGTGGGCCCTTAAAGTTTTAATTTGCATTGGACCAACCAGGAGTTTACACTATTCTATAATTTTAGATAATAATAACATAAATGCCTTCATGGCATATGAACAGCTCAACTAACATGGAAACACTATAGAGACTAGTCAGATTGAGAAGGTTTTTATTGTGAAAGTACCCGACACTAGGGAGCGACCCCAGGTCACCTGAAGCACCCTTTCACACCCTCTCATCCCAAGGCTCGCAATTAAGCCTCCTCTATAATGTATCATCGGTTTCTATAATCCATCCCCAGGTAATATCACATCTCATTTCTTTTTAATGATTCATGATGCATGAACTACTCACCTATTGAGTTGGTTAAGACTTTTAGAACTCAAGTATAAATTATATCTTCGGGGCCTACAAATAACAAGATAGTCACCCCGATAAACTGCACAATTCCAAACTCCTAAATAAGTTCTGCCACACGCAAAAGAATTTCAGTACAGTTTTCTTTATCATTCACAAATCAATATTATTGTGATTTGAGTTTCAAAGTCTTAATATATATTTTAAACCTTCTTTAGAGTATTTATAGGAAATTAATTTACCTTAGACACAAGTTTGAATTACCGATCTTTTTCCATCTTTAATTATAATACTTGAAAAACATATAATAAAACACTTTTGAAATAAAAACTCTTATTTTCAAAAGTTTAAAATGAAATATTATTGAAGTATCTTATTTCTATTTGAGAATCAAATATTTTCATATATATAAATATATGAATATATTATTTTCATAAAACAATTTCTTTTTTATTTTTTTAATAACTAAAAATTATTCTAAAATTTCATTAAAAAATTTATTTTGAAAGATAAAAGTAAGTTATAGAAATTATATACTTTTATTGAAAATTAAGAAAAATTTCTTAACAATAATCTGAATAAACATTGATAAATTATTATAAATAATTTCTTTTAAAGTAATACTTTAAAGAGTAAGAAATAAGTATATTCTTACTGAGTTTTAGTTTCCCGTCATGTTTGCTATATGCTCAAACTCCACATCACAAGATCATCAATTACTTATCAATCACAATCAAATATTATAATATCATCAATCACAATCACTAATATTATCAATCATAATCAAATTAAATAAATATCATTCATAAATATCATAATTTAAAGTTTAATAGTTATTTAATTTAATAAACTTAATTCCACGCCCTTATAGTCCATTCCTCGCATAGGTCTATGTAAGTCCATATAATCCAATGTTTACATAGGTTTAGTTCAGCCCATATAGGTCATAATAGTTTAAGTCATTGCACAGGTTTAGTCCAGTTCGTATAGGTTATAAGAGTCTAGGTCATTGCATAGGTATTTCAGAGTAAGTTACATAAAATACTTAATTTAAAATTTATTATTTTAAAATAATAATATTATTAAATTTAAAAGAAGTAGGGGACTCTTCCCATTATTCTTATGTCTTTTCATATTATATTTTTATCCTACTCCCCCTTACCTGGAATTGCTACCAAAAGTGAATTCGCTCTATGCCTTCGAGTTAGTATAGGCATACGATGAAAATTAAGATTACTATCAAAAATGATAAATAGTAATTATGCATAGCAATAGTAAATAGTAACAGTAAATAGTAAGTTATCAATAGTAACAGTAAATAGTAAATCATCAATAGTAACATTAAATAGTAATTTTTGAATAGTAATGGTAAATAGTTTATCATGAATAGTAATAGTAAATAGTAAATTTTGAATAGTAGTAGTAAATAATAAATCATGAATAGAAATGGTAAATAGTAAATTTTGAATAGTAATGGTAAATAGTAAATTTTAAATAGTAACAGTAAATAGTAAATTTTAAATAGTAAGAGTAACTAATAAATTTGGAATAATAACAGTAAATAATAAATTCTGAATATTAACAGTAAAGGGTAAATTATGAATAGTAATAACAAATAGTAAATATAATGCATAGTGGTAATTTATTTTTACTAATCCGGTCTTGATACCGGTACCAAGACAAGTGTAACGTGTCATCCGATCCATCAGTGTTACCGATCCAACAGGTAAGACATCGGACTAACAAGACCGTATAGGCGCTCTCCCTATACCGGTAAGCCGATGTTGACACCTAGCATATCAGACATAACACATTCTCCACATCGGAACAGTTATTAGTCAATTATTAGTGGCTTTGGGAAGAATGCATCAACTCTAATCGCCCATGATGGATATCTGCCTTCGAGAGACAGACACGTTATCATGTAACCCATACTTGTTTCCCACGCTGATTAAATATATATATATATATATATATATATATATATATATATATACGCCCATGCTCTGACAGGACAAAGAGGATATTCTCCACTCCCAAGTCTCATCATTTGAGGCGAGTCAGGTTTGTTCCCTAGGACAATCAGACCCATCATTCCCCTCCATCTATAAATACATCAAGAACACAAACAGGAAAGGACCTTTTTTTTTACTCAAAAAATCTTTACCTTATTCTTTCACATTATATACTCGCTAACTTGAGCGTCGGAGAACTTTTGCAGGTGGCATCGCCCTTTGCCCCATCTCAACACGAAGGACTGGTGTGTAGGATCTCCAGGACGGTAAGACCGACCTTCTCCCACTGAGATATCAAATTATAATACCGGATACCCACTGTACCGGTGTACAAATTCCCAAACCTTTGACTTTTGTGGCTTGTCCAACACCAGATCTCTTGACCCCGGTTCAGGACAGTTCATTTACCATAGTAACTTATTCATAATAGTAATAGTATATTAATAGTTTAAGAGTGCTAAAAAGAATAAACTAAATAATCATAAAAGAATATAGAAGAAAAATATTATTACCTTACACCTCCGGCAGAATCTCTTTTTATCAAAAGAGTTTACTTCTTACTAATTTCTTAAGCACTATCTCTCTAAATTCTCTCTCTAATTTTGGTGTGTAAATGTTATAAATGAACCATCTATTTATAGGAAGAGAATTTAACTATTCATGATGTAAGTATTTACCTAAGCGATGACTATTCATGATATAAACAATTACCTAACCGATGATGTAAGCAATAGGTAAGCGATGATGTCGGCAATGATATTTTGGTTATTAAATAAAAGGTTAAGGGTATTTTGGTCATTTTTAAATATTTATTAAAAATTCAAAAAAATTTCAGAAAATCATAAATAATGCATAGATTAAAAAGTTCTAAAGAACCATATTCTAATTTCTTCAAATTTTTATTTTAAAATTCTAATAAAAGTTAAATCTTAAATATGTAAAAACATAAATATGAGAACATAAAATAAAAATTATGAATAATAAAGATATTAAAAATTCTTAATATAATTTTCTTAATTAGTGAATACTAATTAATTCATTTTAAAATCCTCATTCGAAATGAATATATATTTTATCGTTTTCTTAATTTTTTATTATTTTAAAAAATAAAATAATTAAATATAAGTACCAAAATTTTATAAAAATATTAATTAGTTAAAAATCAACTAATTAATAGTAAGTGTTTTCTCATTAAAGAGATATTAATATCTATTTTCTATTTGAGTAGAAAATAGGATGTTATACCTTTCATTACTCAACTACTTAAAACCATTGACTAGGTTTCAAATTCAATCTCATGCATCATCATACATCACTTTGTGATATAAAATGATCACAAGTTCTTTTCAAATGATCCTAATGTATCAACCAACATCTCAAAATGTCAAGTCATCAATATCCAATCACCATCATACTTATAAGGCATTAAACAATAGTATAGCTATACAAATCAAATGCCACACACAACGATTTCAAAAGAAATATGTCATAGTTGATTAATCCAAAAGCATGTCGGCCAAGGAATCAAGTCGTCACTTTCTTCACACTATACCTCATCTCCTCAAAAAGCATCCCTCTATGATCATGAACTACAACTTGAGAGCTAAAAAGTAGACAACATAAAGTGTGAGCATACTTTCTCAATAATGAAGAATCAAATAAAATGTGATAATATAAATATATTAACAACCAATTATATTCTCCTATCAAGGAGTTTCAATCCAACAACAATAACACATTTTTTATCAATCTCTATTGAACATATATACAACTCTAACAACAATGGTACTACAAAATAGAGTCATGTCATTAAATCATAACATTATCATATTTATTGTCACAATTAATAAGCAACATCAAGAGACAACACTAACAACAATAACATAATTAGTTAGTGTCCAATAAGTGAGATTTCATCTCTCAACTTACACTCTCAATAGGTTATAATTTTTCTTGGCCATCTCAAATTCAAATGTCATGCGCTTATGGCTAATGCATATGTCATAACATTAAATGCATATGCAATGGATTTTACTTGAAACGATTATTCATAATATGTGTACACAATTTATCAAATAATCGTAACCATGTATAGTCACTTCAATATTTGTTCCCTATGCAAGGGTCCTTTTCACAAGATCCCGCAAGATCTCAATACATCACATTATGATATGCCTTGCATGCCATGAAATATAAAAATGCATATGCTAGTCTCAGCCTTACAAGAATCTCACACCCTCACACTTAGGGGTACATTTTACACTTAACATTATGGTTAGTGGCATGTGACCAATTATAGTACTCTCCAGGGCATACAATTTGTCACATAATCTCTAAGGCATCTATTCATATTGTTCACAATATAATAGCCTAAGAGTCTCATCAATATTAATCCATATATGGAAATCAAGATGGCATATCAATAAGTATATTCAAATGTATATCAACAATATATTTGCCAATCTAAAATTAAACCATCAACAAGATTTAATCTTATACAACTTCGCAATAGGAAGTAGTACATCGGTCAAGACAAATATGTAAGTATACACCAACATATACATTATCAACACATAATTGAATCATACATTTAGAAAATATACTTCTCTCCTACCTCAAGAGAAGTAATTCGAGCGATTAGACAGTCCTGCCTCATCGTTCAGAATTGATCCTACATTAACATATACAAATCTCAATCAATTTGCCTATCAAGACATTATTTTCAATTTTAAATATATACAATATCATATTTATAATTCTCAACATATCTTAAACATGTTATAAACACCAATTTCTTATTTTGTTAGGTTTCGAGAATTCTTTCCCATTAATCCATATTTTCTATAGTTAAATGGCTACAACACAACACCTTATACCCATCATCCATAAGGAGTTTCCATGTCTCAAATACATTGTACTAACTTCATTCATACGAACACCACCAAATATCACTTCTACCAATTTTACCAACTTAGTGCTTTATTACATGTTCTTTATTTTAAAAATTCCCAACATCAATAATTAATATCAATCATTCCAAAAATTCATTTTCATATAGAAATCACTTAAATGGAAAATAATCATATTTTCTTCAAAATTTTACCATAAGTCCTAAACTCCACGCTTTAGGGTTTTCACATAATTTACCAATCATCAATTCCAATCACTCTCACACACCATTTCAAGCATCCTTAAGCTAACAATATTATATTTAAATTATCAACAACAACAACAAGTCCCAATGGTCATCTAGCTTAGGGTTCATGGTTCCACATACATTTCATCATAATAACACCTAACCCTCCATTATTAAGCTCTAACAACCTTAAAACCACCAAGAAAAATCAATAATTGTCAAGAACGCTTACCTTTAACTCCAAGCTATCAAGAAAACAAAAATGAGGATGGGAGAGGAAAAGGTGAGTGAAGATAATATGCCAATAATGCCTCACAAATTAAGTGTTTCCAAAAGCTTTTGGGTGAAATGGCTATGGGAGGTGGTGGACGGTTTTTGCCATTAGAGAGAAGGAGAATATAAAGAAAAATTAAAGTGAACGGAGAGAGAGAGGAGCCAACAAAAATAAGGAGAAGGAAGGAGAGAGAAATACCAAAAATTGGGTATTACCCAATGGTTAATGTTCCAACTTTTTACTTTTGCCTTTTGGTCCATAATTCCCCTTTGTCCATTGGTTAAAAGTGAGTAGAGAAAGAGGGAAAAGATGCATGTTAATTAATTGAGGAGAAGAGAAGGGAATTTTACATTTTCTTAAATTCATGTCCATTTGTATTTTTGTCGTTTATTAACATACATCGTATCTGAATAAATATCTCCTCGACACCAAAAATTATTTTGCACATACCGCCATAACCACAATAAATTACTCATTATTCTAGACCATCAAATATCAAGAATTATTTAATGGGTCTCATACCTTTTGTTAAATCGTTCGGTTTTAGTAGATTTTAATTTATCGATAAATCATAATTAATATTTAATTGATTTCCCCACTAACTCGGGCATCAAATAATTAATTGATTTCACACTAATAATTTATTTTCTAAAATTTGAGATGTTACACGACGTACTTTGGCTCTCTCTCTATATATATATTATTTTCGTTTCATTGATCTTTAGTATTTCATTTTGAGTTTTAATGCTTGATTCTATCTGATCAATAACATCTTGATTTAGTTTCTCTGGAGTTATTGGGAAATGATTCTTGAAAACCGATCTGAATGAAATACTTGATACGTTGTGTCGTTAGGAATAGCTTCCAACGTATTGAACGCTTTAAACGTCAATTCGTAATATTGGAAAATTTCTTAGAATAATTGAGGAATCAACGTTTTGGGAGTTTTCTTATGGATTTCATAGTCAATGGATCAATATGAATGATTTATGAATGTTGCATCAATGTCAATAGATTCAAATGCCATGTATGTATGTATATGTAGAGTACGGCCGGGGGAGATAGATGAAATCTCCGAGATTTCTTTTAACTGATTTCGTTCGATACATAATTATTTTCCAAATCATGATCACATTTACCATTTTATATTTACGCCTAATATTGATAATTCTAAATTGCAATAAACCCTAATGGAATGACATCCAAATTAAATCATATACTACAATAGGGGTGGGAAACTTGCCACGGACCCTCTACCAGGCGCCGCAATTATTCTGTCTGAAGTGTTTAGCATATTAGTCAAGAAATTTTAATTCCGAGTCGGTTTGCAACAATTTCTTGATGTTGACTATAGTGGACAAAAAGAAGGGAAAATACTAACAAATATTTTTATGATAGAAGCATCATTAAAATTCATCCAACTTAATTCCTCAATAATCTATACATAATTTTTAACAAAAATTTATATTTTTATTTCCTTATGACATTAATTAAGGAGACCCAAAATAAAAATATGTTAACTTTATTGGTTCCTTAATCCTATAATGGTCTAATTTAACTTGTGATCTCATGTTCAAACCTTTAAAATATAGTTCCATTGAATCTTTATAAAAAGAATTTTTTTCTTCATAATAGACTCATTGGTCTTAATTCTGAATATCACATGTTAAAACAATATAAATTTATTTTGACGAGAAGCAGAAAATACTCTATGTTAATTTTGCTAGAGGACTAAACTGCAATAAATAAAAGACCCAAAACCTTTATTCCCTACTTCGCAAATATTAACATTACCCAAACTTTGATCAACTACTACTCACGAGGGACTAAACTCTTACTCTATGAATCGATCATAACCATTTACATTGCGAAATGTTCGCTAGAATTCCACGTACATGTTTCCTCTTGACACTTATGACTTTGGTCCTGTCATTATGTTTTGACTAAATTTTCCTATAACATCAAATCAGTGAATTATTATTTCATTTTATTAATTATTAATTTAAGACTAAAATGAAAAATGTTTTTTCAATTGAAAAAAACTACTATATTATAAAATTTTAAATAGGATACTATGATCACGAATAGTTACAAAAATAATAAATTATAATAGACAAATGTAATTGTTAAACATGCTCTAATTGGCTGACTATAAGGTTTAAAAAGTGAAATAACTTAATGATGGCATGAACCTAATTAAGTATTGGATCGAAGAAAATATTCTCTTACCATGAAAATTCATATTTTGAGCATTTGTGCTATACAAACAAGTCTCTAGAATTGGCAATGAATGGGTTGGAACACTTATTTCTACTTGTCCTTGACTTGAACTTTTGCACGACTCAAGTTAGAATTGTGCTTTGTACATTTCTTTACTCATGGAGGAAGTGATGCTAAATCCACACCCCATCAATCCTATCATGATCAACTATACAAAGAAATATTTCGTACTAAACTCAAGTAGCAAATGAAAAACTTAACGCGAGCAAAACTTTCAATAAGCTACATCCAAGCCTTGGTGTAGGGATAAACAATATTAATGCCTCTATGTCTAAACAAGAGACCAAGCTATGCACCATAGTTGAGTACTAAATTCAAAAGCTCATTGAAAAGAAAGTCTCAAATTGAATTACTTGTGAATATTAATGAATTATACATCTGAATTTTGCATAAATTTTACACAAGAATTTTCTAAAGAGCATACTTCTCCTCTGGGACAGATTCTTTCTGCATTTAATTTTGATCCAAGTCCTCAAATTTAGCAGATGACACAGCCATTAGGATCCTCTTCCATACTTGTAACATAGTGATATTGCGGTGGTCTCATTTGATAATTAAGGGGATAGGCTTCATAAATCTTGATAGGTTCTGGGACTTTTGTTGAATCCTTCTTAGGTTCTTCTTTCTTTTTCTCTTCTTTGGCAGGACCCACAGAAACTATTTCAGTATGACATAATTTCCTTAGCTTGGCCACAACATGCACAGGATCAATCTCTCCCACAACATGTGTCACCATTGGAATTGGTTCAATACACTTGAAGAACCATGATGGATCAGTTAGAACTTTAACTAATGTTCGATATGTACCGAGCTTAACAAAAAATCTTATTTCTGTAGGAACTCTTGAATCAAAGGGTTTCACAAATATTGCAAGAGAATGAGTAATGAAGGTCATCTCTGATGCATTGGTGGTGATGAAAGGAATTCAAAAGAATAATAATTTGTATTACTATCATAGTAGTACAATTATTGGGATTGTTGCAATAGCTTCTAGTAAGGATAATGAGATGAAAGCTACCAGATTATGGCATAGACGTTTGGGTCATGCTGGAGAGAAATCCTTGAGCTTATTTACAAAGCAAGGATTATTGAAAGGAGTACGTGCTTGCAAATTAGACTTTTGCGAGCACTGTGTCAAGGGGAAACAGACAATAGAGAAATTTGGTACTGCGATCCATAATACACAGAGGATTTTGGATTATATTCACTCTGATGTATGGGGACCTTCCAAAACGGTTTCTTTGGGAGGAAAATGTTACTTTGTTACTTTTGTGAATGATTTTTCTCGAAAGGTGTGGGTGTATACTATGAAGACTAAAGATGATTTTCCTCACATGGAAAAAGATGATTAAAACTCAAACAAGCAGGAAGATTAAATGACTTTACACAGATAATGACGGAGAATACAAGAATGATCCTTTCCAGAAGGTTTATGATGATGAAGGTATTGTTCGACACTTCACAGTCAAGGAAACACCGCAGCAGAATGGAGTGGCAGAACGCATGAATCTACACTACTGGAGAAAGTTCGATGCATGTTATCCAATGCTGGTTTGAGCAAACAATTTTGGGTTAAAGCTTTGACGTATGCACGTCATCTAGTGAATTGGTTACCATCAACTGGAATTAATAGCCTAACACCATTTGAAAAATGGTGTGGGAAACCTGCTACAGACTATGATTCCTTGCATGTGTTTGGATCCACTATTTTCTACTATGTTAAGGAATCCAAGCTCGATCTAAGAGCTAAAAAGGCTTTATTTATGGGGATCACATTTGGAGTGAAAGGATATCGTCTCTGGTGCTTAGAAACAAAGAAGATAATTCATAGTAGGGATGTTACTTTGATGAGTCTACCATGTTGAAAAATGTGAAGCCGGTAGAGGAAACTCCAAAGCAGATGGAGTTTGATAGAAAAATTGTTATTACAGCTATAAATATAGAGACAGATGAGAATACTCCTATGGTAGTAGAGGAGTCTAGTGAAGAAGAGGTTACGATTCAAGAACCTCCCCACCAACTCTCATCATCGACATAGCCAATTGCAAAACGTAAAGGAAAAAAGGTGTATTGATATTGCTATCTCAAAAGGGTGGTGTAACAAGAAAGTGGATATAAATAATGCTTTTTTAAATGGGTTTCTTTAAGAGAAGGTGTATATGAAGCAGCCCGAGGGGATTGTTTCAAAGGATTCAACACTGGCCTGCAGATTAGAAAGGTCTCTTTATGAACTCAAAAATGCACTACAGGCATGGTTTGCTAGACTTATCTCCACTTTAACATCTGTGGCTTTCATGCTGCAAAATGTGGCGCTTCCTACTTTATACATGCTACATCTACCTCCATCACTTATATTGTTGCCTATATGGATGGCATATTGATAACTAGAAGCTCTTCTATATCATCCAAGCTCTGATTTAGAAACCTAACATTTTTCCCTTAAAGGATTTAGGTCCTCTGAATTTCTTTCTTGGCATAGAAGCTTCTACAGCAATCAATGGTACGGTTACTCTAACACAGTCCAAATATATTCATGACCTTCTCACCAATGTTAAATGCATAATGCCAAGCCCATCCAACTCCTTTGGCATCAGACACACAACTTACTATGGATAGCACACTAGAATTCAATGATCTTACTCTATATATGTCAGTGGTGGGCACCTTGCAATATGCCATTATCACCAGACTCGATATAGCTTTTGTTGTCAATAAACTGTGTTAGTTTATGCATTGGCCCTTGGATAATCACTAGAAAATAGTTAAGAGCTTTTCATTGTTTGATAAACAAAGATAAACGTTGGGATTTATGAAATTTTCATAATAGTTTACAAACGATTTTGATTGATTGTGAATTGGTTCAGGATGAGTTTAGAGTTTTGCTAGATAGCAAATGAAAAACTTAACGCGAGCAAAACTTTCAATAAGCTACATCCAAGCCTTGGTGTAGGGATAAACAATATTAATGCCTCTATGTCTAAACAAGAGACCAAGCTATGCACCATAGTTGAGTACTAAATTCAAAAGCTCATTGAAAAGAAAGTCTCAAATTGAATTACTTGTGAATATTAATGAATTATACATCTGAATTTTGCATAAATTTTACACAAGAATTTTCTAAAGAGCATACTTCTCCTCTGGGACAGATTCTTTCTGCATTTAATTTTGATCCAAGTCCTCAAATTTAGCAGATGACACAGCCATTAGGATCCTCTTCCATACTTGTAACATAGTGATATTGCGGTGGTCTCATTTGATAATTAAGGGGATAGGCTTCATAAATCTTGATAGGTTCTGGGACTTTTGTTGAATCCTTCTTAGGTTCTTCTTTCTTTTTCTCTTCTTTGGCAGGACCCACAGAAACTATTTCAGTATGACATAATTTCCTTAGCTTGGCCACAACATGCACAGGATCAATCTCTCCCATTAAGGTCAATTTCTTCTCTTTCATGTCGACAGACACTGACTCAACCCCTTCATAATTATAACAAACACAATCTCAGTTAAAAATCAGTGTGATGTGAGCATATCGAAAAGGTAATCAATTGAGAGAAAATAAAATAAAATTATACTTTTATTGAAATTTTCTATTTCTCTTTTTATTCGTTTTCTCCTGTTTTCATTTTGATTTTCCAAAAGCTAGTACTGACTTGAACGCATCTGGCTAGCATGTAAAAACAAAGAGGCAAGGCACAGTGATGAATATACCTGAAATGCCAGAGACCGCTTTCATAGCTTTTTGCTTGATTTTGTCATCATACAAGTCTACCTTCAACAGCACTTTCTGTTGCACATAACAAATTAAAAAACATTCAGAACCCCGAAAATTACTCCTATGTCTTGAAAATATATGAACAACCTAAGGGTATAGTTTTCAAACCTTCATTGTTGTAGTGAATAAAAATTGCGAGAGCAAAGCAATAATAGTTGATGACAGTTGAAGAGAAAGAGTAAGTGATATGTATATTTGTAGAGTTGAAATGAAGGAGTAAAGTGAAGTGAAGTGGCGGTGAGGTGGTGCTAGATTTTATAGTGGGAGGTGATGATAAAAAGTGGACAGAGTCAACACGGTCAATGTAGAGAGTGTGTGGTGTTTTCTTTCGTGGATGGATCCTTAGAGCCTCCAGTTATTATTGTGGTTGGGAACTTTCCAAGAGCCTCCATGCTCCAGGCCAATGTGTGTCCACACTCCACACTACATTATTTGTCCCACTGTTACATCAATCACGTGGCAAAAGTTAATCACACTCAAGTAAAAATATAAACTACAACTTTAAAACTAATATAAACAAAAATAATTATTTTATATGTATTAAGAATAATGTTTGAAAAAATAGTTATTTATATTAATATTATCAAATATTTAATATAATATCTTAAAACAACTCTAATATTATTTATTACATAAAGTATTATATTTGTCTTTAAATATAAAATTATTTTATTTATATATAAGAAAGTTTGTTAATTTAGCGAGAGTCATTAAATTTATTTGAATTTATTATAGTTTTCTAAAATTTTTATTAAGGTGATTATAATTCATCATTTGATTTTCTCTAGTTACTATCTAATTATTATAAAAAAGATAAATAATGTAATTGATATATCTTATTTATTGTTATATTGATTCGTAGGCAAAATTATATATTAATAAGAGTATTTTGATAAAAAAAAATAATTAATGATATGAGAATTTAAAAAGGAATCTTATATTAAGGGATGATTGTTTTCTCAAAAGGTCTTTTATATATATATATAGAGAGAGAGAGTATATTTAATAAATAAATATTTAATAACATTAAAAAGGTATAATTTTACTTATATTATAAAATAAAAACTTTATTAAAATTTGTTTATGTTAACCAAAGATAGTATAATAACAAATCATATATAAACTCAATTAAATCAAACCACTAATTTTCAACCGACTAATTGGGCTGAGCCAAAGTTTTTTAAGGTAGAATAGGCTTAATCTCCCTTGCTGACATTTAATAATGATGCCAACATTCCTTATGTCATATACAAACATTTCTAAAACGCAACAAAATATAATCGTTAACTTTATTCTTATTTATACTGACTTTCCGTGAATACTTGTGTAAATTGAATTGGGTTAATTTTAGGTAAAATATCATTTGAGTCAATCATAAAATTATATTATAATAATTTGGATTAGATCAATTTGAACAATGTGAAATCTAATCTAATACATTAAAGTTGTTTAGGTTAAATTTTTTGGTTCTTATAATTTTATTTTTTATTTAGTTAGTTTTTATTGAGGACTAAATACAAATAATTTCTGTTAGGGACTAAAATCAAAACATAAAATTTTCATAGGGATCAAAAGCTAATTAAGCCAAAAATGATTAATCATCCAATTTCATGAATATTTGATGATATAAATATGAGTGACAAGTCTAATGAGTGACAAGTCTGTTTTATAATTATAGAGTAAATATATTAATTAGTCTCCCATATTGTTAGCATCAAGTGATCAAGTCCTTCACATTTCAAAAATTCAATTCTCATCCTCTGCTTCAACCTTTTATAAGTTAATAGGTCCCTCAATGCTAACTTTATCAGGAAGATGTTATCTTGTGTATATGTGTCACGTTAGTTGACAGGTGTCAACACAATTGGATGCTACAATGGAACTAAAGACATTTTTTTATGGAGATTATGTTTCAAGGTTACTCTTAACCACCAGAAACCTAAACATAAAGGATATATAGCATAAGGGAATTAATTTTCATCACAAAATAGATAGGATCTTCTCCATTCTTCAAAACATAAACAAAAAAAAACCTAAACAGAGAATAACCAAAAATCATAGACACATAAAAATGGGGGGAAAGGGGTTTCCCTTTTCTCTTCCTCCTCTATTAGCCATACCTCTGGCCACCATTAGAGCCCTCAAACCCATTATGAAGACAACTTATCTCCTCCATGACTACCAAACCCCAAACTTGCGACCTTCATCCATAACTAAGCTTAACCACCTTCAAACACCCCACTACAGACAATCTAACGCCCACCCTCTCATGACCATCACCCTAGAACTTGATCTTAACCATAAATAGAACCTTCATGAGTCATCACATCCAACCACGAGATGTCATTCCCTATTCACCTATTGCCTCAATTACCACAAGCAAAAAATAAGTATAAAACCCTCACCTTGCTATGACCAACCCTTTTATTTATGTCATTGTGAAAGACTTCAAAAACCATTACCTCCATCGAGTATCAAAATGCCACAAGAGCGCATCACTAACACCATCTTGCACTATAACACTCTTCAACCCTCTGCCGTGAAGGACCATTGTCGTTAATCTTTGGCTCCTTTTTCAACCCTAATGAATTTCCCTTTTTACCCAATGTGCCTTGCGTTTGTTTCATGTGTCTGGTGTTTGGGAGTGGGGAACAGAGATTAGTGGTTCAGAGTAACCCTCGCAACATAATCGCCACCAAAAAGTATTTATTTCCATTGTAGCATCCAATTGTGTTGACATTAATGTGACATATATACATAAGTTAACCTCTCTGAGACATAGTTAACATTAAGGGAACTATTAACCCAATGGAATGAAAAAGTAAGGAATGGTGATTGAATTTTTGAAGTATGATTCACCTAATCACATGGCATTAATAATTGGGGGACTAATTAATATATTTACTCTAGTTAATCCCTCCACTTTCTTACATACAAAAAAAATTATAGGTAAAAGATGTTTTTGGTCCATCAATTCTAGCAAATATTTGATTTTAGTACTTAGACTTTTTAAATATATGTTTTTAGTCCCTAAAAGGTAACACTATGTTAGTGAAGTGTGTTGAGTCATCTTATAGAGGACACATCACATAGACTAAAACATATTACTAAAAGAATATAGAGACTAAAACTAAATATTTGTCAAGACTAAGGGACATAAAGCATATTTTATTCAAACTCTAACTACCCTAACCAAAAATGTCTACTATCATGCATAACTATAACTATATATATAAGGATATATCATATGAGAAAGGCTCCCTTATGTGAGAGTGAAATGAGCGAATCTGGGTCGTACAACCATATAATTGATGGTTGAGATTAATCATGTGAGTTTTTAACAAACTCATGTGACCTTTTAAGTGATCATGTGACTTTAGAAAACTTCTAATCCCAACCATCCATTGTATGGTTATACGGTCCATATTCGTTCCTCTCACTCTTACATAAAAGAGTCTTTCTCATAAGATACATCCCTATATACATACATATATATATATATATATATATATATATATATTCTCACGCGTATCTTTTTTCTAGTTGATTATATTTAGAGTATTTTACTACTTATTTACATAATTAACCTAACCATTATTTGTTTTAAGAGAACCACTGTAGAGACTTTACAAACATTACTTACTTATCTAATAAGATAAAAAAAATAGACAACACGCATTATATATAGTTAGTTAGGCATGACAAATATATATAACTAACCAAATCATTCTTTGCTTTGGTAGAAATAATAAAATGAGACACTTATAAACATTACTGTTAGAATCAAGTTTAAACTCAAGACTAAAAAGTCTGAACCCCATGTGACTTATTAATAATATACATCAAGACTCTTAGCTAAAATAAAGTTTGTACGTTTGGTGTATCTGAATATTTTGTTAAAGTGTTGCAAAGAACAAAGGGAGTCTGTAAAACTCAAATTCACTCTTATCTAGAAAAGTCTGCACTCTCTAAAGACTTCAAATAAATATAGCTCTTCTGAAGCTACAAAGCTCAAGATGATGTCTTCTATTTCTTGATACAACATGCGAAAAGGATCTTTCCTTTCTAAAATAAGAAGCTACATGGATTTTTATATGTCAAATCTGTGTCTATCATCAAAAAGGAAATAAACCGAAAAGTTGAAGACTTGCTCACATGAATCAAGAAAACTGCCTTGCATATTCCAAGATGTCAGCAAAATTTACACTTGTGTAAGACGAATAGCCTAAGGTCAACTGCTATAAAGTTGTACCTGATTACTCAAAATAGGTAAGTAAAAGGGATCTTTTTAAGATGACTATCGAGGCAATCCATTTAAGGAATCATCTTTGAAGCATGTTGCTGACTGTATAATCCTCGAGAAGATCAACAAC
Organism: Clitoria ternatea; assembly: GCA_037962975.1. Lineage (NCBI taxonomy): Eukaryota > Viridiplantae > Streptophyta > Magnoliopsida > Fabales > Fabaceae > Clitoria > Clitoria ternatea. Next base: position 11,582,314 of record CM075675.1, read on the forward strand.
CTCCAAGCTTAACCAACTACTATCTCAAGGAGGACTATATATAAATACAAGAAGCTTTTAAATTTAAGAGAGACTTTTTGCCCTCATCATTCAACACTCTCTGATCTCTCTCAAAAACTAAAAGTCTGAAAGACTTTTTCTAAAAAGGTTCTAAGTTCTTGTATTTTACTACTTAAGTCTTCTTTGTTGTTTTGCTTCTAGCAGACCTTGACTTATAGTAGTCTGTAGCTCAGTGTACCGGTCTTAACATTTCATATTCTTGTATGCTGAGTTATTTGTTGTAACATCAAAACTCTTTATCTTTCCTCTCTGTAAAATCTGGTGTGTTACCAGAGTCTGTTAGTATGGGAAACAGTTGTGGCCTGAAGAGGCTTTTGAAAGAATACATGGGAATTTGTAGCCATGAGTGGCTCTTTGAAATAATATTTGAGTTATAAGCGAGAAATGGTTGGAGTTAAGAATACTTAAGGCATTGGGCTGGTGTTGTTGTTGTAAAGGTGTTGTTTACAATAGTGAAAACTCTTCTAGTATGAAGAGACTGAACATAGCTTCTACATTGGAAGTGAACCAGTATAAATCCGTTGCGTGATTCTTTATCCCTACTCTAGTCTGTTAACTTCTTAAGCTGTTCAGGAGTCTGTACGTATGTTTTTCAAAAAAGAGTTTAAGACTTATTCAACCCTCTTTCTAAGTCTAACACTTTACCATCAATTACTTATAACAGACAATCATAAAACTACCATCTAGCAAACTAACAAACACAAAGACAATGGAAATCATTTTCTTCTCATAAATTATAATAAGAACACATAAGTCACATTGACAAACTTGCCTTAAACCTCAATAAATTATATGATATTGTATCATAAAAATGAAACCAAAGAAAGAATTTGATTGTTTCATGAAATTTTAACTTCCATAACCAACTCCAAGAATCAATAAAGCATCTCAAATCCATTAGCAAGCCAATTATTGCAAGGCTTGAATTTGTACACCATCTAAATCATCATGCCAAGCTAGCACATTAAGAAAAAGCTGGTTTTAGAAAGGGAAGACCTGATTAAAGTGAGCTTTTATCCATTGAAAAAATTTAGTCATAACCCTTTTAAAAATCCCATTGGTTTACCATCTCATCCTGCAATTGGACCTAACAATCGTGAACCTAGATAAATTCCACTAATGTAATGAAAGGGTCATTTGAGCTGTCATCACCAATGTCAAAACTCAGGTCTCAAGATGCTGAATGCTTTAAAGACAACAACCCACAATAAAGACCTATAGTTGTAGCCTTATGGTAAAACAATATGATATAGGTCTTGTACTTATACAACACATGTTAGACCCAAAGCTTATTGATTGATTAAAGGTTCATTCATTATATATTGATCGATCAATTGATAGATCATTGATTGAGCAAGTCCCATTTAGTTAAAGACTTTTAATTATTTAACCAATTTGGTAAACTACTTTAAATGCTTAGGTTAGTTAATTTAGTTAAGAATTGGTTTTACTTTGCTTACTTTAAGTCCTTATCTAACTCTTAACATTCATGTAACTAAACTAAAGTCTTTTAAGTCTTCATGATTTTAATCTATGTGATTCTTCAAGAGTTTTGGTCATTCAAGATATAAGCTTTGTCCATGTCACAGTCCATGCAATAGTCCTTCATAGCTCAAGTTAATTTTGCACGATTATTTGACATTATCAAAACCTGTCAAAACACATAAATCATACACTACATGTCCCATTTTTCTTGACTTTGACTGATTTCATGATTAACATATGTTAATGACCTATTTTATGTTATTTTTCTTAGGAATTTAACCTTTAATTGGGTCTTCTTTCAATCCTTTTGTGATAAAAATTCATCCTTCTTTTATAATTCAAACATGAACTTATTCCCTTGGTCTTTGATAATTTGGTTGTGTTTTGTAAGGAAAAAAGTCAAGAATTGGAGTTAAGAAACAATTCTAAAGGGGAGCTGTTGGAGGTTAGCTTGCACCTATAAGCAATTACTCGTCGGTGTGAGAAAGTTGGTTTTTGGAGGTTTTGCACCTACAAGCAAGTGCTTTTAGGTGCAAGATATGCATGTTCAGACTCACTTATAAGTATCCTAGAATACATTTTATTGGGGACATCTTGGAAACACGAAGACAACTAAGTGTGTACACGAAACGCTTAAAACAAAAAAAAGTTATTTTTAGTATTGTTTTATACAAACTATTGAAAAAAAACAAATGACAATTCTATAACTAAAAGTGAAAAAAGGAAACAAAAATAGAAATTATTTTCTCAAACCAGATAGTCATACATACATTCATACTCACTTAAGTATCCTGAAACATTTTTTTGGGACATCTTGAAAACATTGAAGACAACTAAGTGTGTACCTAAAACACTTAAAATAAAAAAGTTATTTTTAGTGTTTTTTGTATAAACTATTGAAAACTAAAAACAAACAATAATTTTGGAATTAAAAGTGAAAAAAGGAAATAAAAATAGAAATTATTTTCACAAACCAGATGGTCATATGCATTTCCATCTTATTTATAGAATAATTCTAACCATCATCTTATTTTTATTTCCACTCAATTTCATCTCTTAATCCAAATAAAATGTGAATGCGCTTCCATGTCGAAGCACACCAATAAGGTTGTAAAAAGCCACTAATAAGTTTATGCTATTATTGTGAATAAAGTTTATAATTATATAAAAATACTAAAAAATATAAAATGTCTATACTTTAAATTTAAGTTTAAAGGATTAAAATATCATAAGTCAATTTATATAAACAAAAGGAGAATTAAAATTATAAAAGATTCTTATTTAATTTGTTTACAATGACATGTTGATAAAAGATTAAAATTTGTTAGCACATACTTGTTATTCTACAATATTAACTTTTATATAAATATATCCAAAATGTTAATATAAAATTTCATGATCAAAATTTTATTAAACTTTAAAAAATTTAGCAAAAAAATATTTTCTAGTATTCTTACATTTTTTTTATCACTATTAACATAAATAGGGTGAAATAATGAAGTTGACTGTGATTTTAGCATCTTTAGAAATGGTTAGCATATTTTACTATAATAATAATGTTGAATTACAGGATAATGATATTCATTAGTATTATTGATCTAGGCCTGATACCCGCCCAAAGATGTGTTTTGAAGTTTCACTGTTTGGCCACTCGGACCTGACTAACATCACACCGAACCTTATCAGCCTCTTTGGAGTTAGACTTCGTGAAATGCCTATATCGGTCTTCTCCACTCATACACACCATGACGTATACCCCTGACTGGAATTAGCATGGCAATCCGCGTGTTTCTACTGGTGTAGCCCACAATCAGAGGTAGGGGATTACCATTAGTGAAATACAAGGCATACTGACTCTAACCCTGCAAAGGGTGTTAGGAACGCCTGTAAGCGCGAAAGCTTTTGTCCTTGATTTGTGGAGTACGTACTGACACATGCCACGTAGGATGTTCTCACTATCAATCCTTATAAATACATCTGACTCACGCCTTAAAGGCAAGGTGTTTCATTCACTATATCCACGCTTTTGTCCTTTAATATTAAGTGTTCGAACTGACTTGAGTGTGGAAGTATATTTACGGGTGATACCATGTATTATCCATCAATGTGTTACGTTGATGTGAGGACAGGAGAAGGCACCAGGATGTTGGTCCCTTATATCCATCTATGAGATGTCAACCCAGACAGAACAAGATGATACCATAACAAAAAGATGACCTAACATCACAACAAAAGTCATATCCCTCAAACCTGATAGAACAATTAGTTATATGACTAATAATAGACATATTCTTAAAGAAATGATTTTTTTATATTAGAACTTGTGCTAATTAATATAATTATTTGTAAATTATAAATAATTTTATGAGTAATCTTTATATATATAGGCAAAACTAGACCTCTGATCTCTTACATTTAGGTTTGACTAGGTCTTTTAAGTTTTTTTCTACTTAAAAAGGTCTCTAATGTTTTCTAAGTCAACTCATCTAGATCCTTTTTGTTAAGTTTGTTAACCTAATTAACAAAAGATATATGGTGCACACGTGACATTTTATAGATATAATTTATGGCAGTTAAAGTTTATGGTAACCACCACAAATTTTTTTAACAATAATCAAACAAAACTTTAATTAAATAACAATCTCAGCAACCAAGGCATAACAAAAACAAATAGAACTAGAAAAAAAAAGCAACATTGTGGTATCAATTTTAATTGTCAAATTATAACCTAACTAAAGCAAAATTGAAAAACCAAAAAGAAGGAATGTTAATAGAAAATGACACACCAAAATTCAAGCCAAGAAAATACAAGCCTACGAAATTTTTTAAAAAGTGAAAAAAGAAGATGAAACCATGAACTTATGCATCATTTCTGATTCTGAGATTGAGAATAACATAGAAAAAAGCCACGGTCGAATCAAGGTCTTAAGAATCGAGCATTAGGACGAGAAGAGGAATGACTCTGAGCATTATGAGTGTTCCTCTAACTTGTGAATTATCTTTGACGAGTAGTATCACAATGGACCCGGTGGAGATGAAGCGATGATTGTGGTTGTGGATCAAGTGTGAAACCAACAAAATGGTTGATCGAATGAGGTTGCTAGTTCAGCGACACTAAAGACTTTGACACATGAGAGAGGTAAACGTGGTATAAAGCATCGATCGGAGTGAAATGAGGCACAAAAGACTCACGGAGTATGATGAGAGAAGGGTTTAAGGGAGAAAAAGAGAAGGTTTGGATGGAAGGCTCAAGGTTCCAAGGATGTGAATGAGTTTATGGATGGAGTTTGGAAAAGAAAAGTATTTTATTTTATTGGTTTTATTTTTAGTCCTATTTGGTAAAATAATTTAGGTGTCAATCGTTGATTTGTATTTAGTTCTAATTAAGCATCACTTCATCGATTTTAATTACCAAGTACGCAAGTTCTGTTAATTAGAGTTAAAAAATTGGATGGAAAGGATCTAGTTAAACTAATCTTTAAAATGTTAGGGACCTATTTAGATCAAAAGAAAAAACTTAAAGAACATACTTAAACCTAATCTCAAACATAAAGGAATGGAGGTCTAATTTGTCTTATTAATGAAGTAATATATAAAAATTCAATGCATGTAAATCATAATGGCAAAAATAAACAAAATTTATATAAGTACATACAATCGTTAAGTGCATAAATTAACTATAGTAAGAAGTTATTTTATCATATTAACTTGAAATTTCAAGGTCTACCCCGACTAGAATTGCAACTACATTAAAATTTGGTTTAGGGAACTTTATTGCCTTCTATTAAACTCAAAACTAAATAAAGTTCTAAACAAAAAATATATATGTATGCATATATGAAATAAGAAATTGAAAAATAATGTTAGTAGAAGCTTTTATGTGTGTCTGTGTTATATATGTATACATATATGAAATAAGAAATAGAAAAATAATGTAAGTGGAGGCTTTTGTATGTGTACGCATTATGTTGAAAAATAATGTTAGTAGAAGCTTTTGTGTGTATGTGTGAAGTATGCATTTTTTTTATTTTAATAGGAATCTAACACATGTTAGGAGACTTATAATAACTTTATTTGGAAGCACACAAAACCAAAAAGAAGGAATGTTAATAGAAAATGACACACCAAAGTTCAAGCCAAGAAAATACAAGCCTACAAAATTTTTTAAAAAGTGAAAAAAGAAGATGAAACCATGAACTCATGCATCATTTCTGATTCTAAGATTGAGAATAACATAAAAGAAGCCACGGGTGAATCAAGGTCTTAAGAATCAAGCATTGGGACGAGAAGAGGAATGACTCTAAGCATTGCGAGCATTCCTCTAACTTGCGAATCCTCTTTGACGAGTAGTATCACAATGGACACGGTGGAGATGAAGCGACATGATTATGGTTATGGATCAAGTGTGAAACCGACAAAATGGTTGATCCGAGAAGGTTGCTAGTTCGGCGACACCATAGACTTTGACATATGAGAGAGGTAGACGTGGTCCGTAGCATCGATCGGAGTGAAATAAATCACAAAAGTCTCATGAAGTACGATGAGAGAATGGTTTCTGGGAGAGGAAGAGAAGATTTGGGTGAAAGGCTCAAGGTTTCAAGGATGTGAATGAGTTTATGGATGGAGTTTGCAACTACATTAAAATTTGTTTAGGGAACTTTATCGCCTATAATGTTTCTATCAAACTCAAATCTAAATAAAATTTAAAACAAAAAATATATGTATACATATATGAAATAAGAAATTGAAAAATAATGTTAGTATAAACTTTTGTGTGTGTCTGTGTTATATATGTATACATATATGAAATAAGAAATAGAAAAATAATATAAGTGGAGGCTTTTGTATGTGTGTGTATTGAAAAATAATGTTAGTAAAAGCTTTTGTTTGTATATGTGAAGTATGCATTTTTTTTGTTTTAATAGGAATCTAACACATGTTAGGAGACTTATAATAACTTATACACATTCCTCAATCAATGTATATAAAGCATATATTTGAAAAACTTATATATGAAGAACTTATGGCTTAATTATTGTTTTAGCATACTTCTATAAATGTCTAGTGATAAAAATAAGTTCTTTATACTTTATTCTAGTATTTTTTGGTGAACTATATTTTATTGTGATATAACTTTTATAGTCAAATTTATTCAATAAATTATATTGTAAGAAATATTTATTATACAAACACTTAATTAAGTTGTTTTCAAACATATACAAATCATAAAATGTAATATATGAATATAGCATGCATTAAATTAGTGTATATATTTTATTGACAAACTATTAATGATATTAAATTAGTGTTTTCATCTGTTTTATGTGTCTTTTGTGGCGAATGTGTAGAATGTCGTTCTCATGTGTTCTTCTCTTGCAAAGTATCTTATTCATTGTGACAAATATGTTTTGATTAGTTGGGTTTTTACTCGGTGATGCATGATAGTGGGAAAGAACATTTTGATTGTATTTTGGGTTATGGTTTTAACAATGGGAGTAAAATCGGTTTGGTTGTGTAGTTTGCTATTGTTTAGACTATTTGGATTGCAAAGAACAATGTAATTTTTAATAGTGCTATTATGTCTGTTGAGAATATGTTGGAACTGAGCTGGTTCAATACAATTCCTAGATTTATAGTTAAAGTTTAGGCTAAATGGTTTCTTTAGAAGTTAAGTTGAATGATTTAAAGAGTCTCTATTATGATTGTAATTAACTTATATTTTTATGAGTTAAGGTACCATTTGTACTCTTTTTTAATATTATTTCATTTTGTTGATAAAAAAAATATTATTATAAGATAAATTCCTCCCCCAAGATAAAATATATTAAGATAATGTTTATTATTTATATTTTTAAATTATATCATTATATGTCTTTTGGATATAGTTATACAATCTGATTTACATTTTTTATGAATCCATCCTTTTATATTTTAATGATAACTATTAACATTTGCATAGATGATTCTAAGAGATACTTTCCACCAATGATTGGATCATATTGTCCATTTTAACCGCATTCAACTTCGCTTAGTACCATGAAAAACTTTATTTGGAAGCACACAAAATACCCAAAGGAAATAAATTAGTAATACCATTTTACTCTCTCCTTTAGGGTGATCCGAACAATTCTGAGTGCAAATGTCATTCTTCGTTCCAACACTTGACAGAGGAAAATAGTAAAAGGAATAAAACAAGTTGAGAAATTGAAGAATTTGGAACAAAAGTTATCTTAGATTAGTTGGAATAACCAAATGTACTCTTCTTTCCAACAACGCATCGTCACTTGGTTTATCCTAATCATGATTGTATCATACATCCTTTACTCTTCTAATTTTCTTCTCTCAACCAAGGTCAAGCAAGATTGTTCCACCTCCATGCAATTAGAGGGCAACATCGAAGAACAACTTGATGACATTGGTGGTAATTTATCCTTGAATACAGATACCATTGAAAGAACAATCGCTGAAAAGAAAAGGTTAAGAAAAGATAAATTAGAATACGAGGAGAAGGAAGAAGAAGAATTATCCAATGACCAATTATCTCAAAGACAAGACACAGAGCTTAAACACATTTGTTTTGGGATAGCTGCATCATCCAGTTTGTGGGACAAAAGAAAAGAATACATTAAGGTGTGGTGGAAGCCAAAACAAACAAGAGGGGTAGTGTGGTTGGATAACAAAGTGAGGACTCATGCAAATGAAGGGTTACCAGAGATTCGAATCTCCGGGGACACCAGTAAATTCAAATATACAAATAGTCAAGGGACAAGATCTGCAATTAGGATTTCAAGAATCATATCAGAGACATTGAAACTTGGTATGAAGGATGTGAGATGGTTCATGATGGGAGATGATGACACAGTGTTCATTGTGGATAATGTAGTTAGAGTTCTTTCTAAGTATGACCACACCCAATACTATTATGTTGGGAGTTCATCCGAAAGCCACATTCAAAACATACATTTCTCATATGCCATGGCATATGGCGGGGGTGGATTTGCTATAAGCTACCCTTTAGCCCAGGAGCTTGCAAAGATGCAAGATCGCTGCATTCAACGATATCCTGCATTATATGGTAGTGATGATAGAATGCAAGCTTGCATGGCTGAGTTAGGGGTTCCATTAACAAAGGAACGTGGCTTTCATCAGGTAATTAATTATCTAAATTTACTATTTATCATTAACATTAATACTTGATTATTTTTTATTCTCAATTTTTGAAAGAGAAAATCTTCAAATTATTACGTGTGAATCCAAATATAAATAAATTTTAATGAAACTTTTTTAATTTTATAATATAAATAAAATTATATTTTTTAATGTCATTAAATATTTGTTTAGTAAGTATGTCCTCCTTATATATATGTATAATACAACTAATATTTTGTATAATAAATAATATTAAGGATATTTCAAGACATTACATCAAATATTTGATAACATTATTACAAATAATTATTTACAACTATTATTTAAAGTATGTGTACTTTTACTTATATTTAGAACTAGGAATAGTAGTATTATTTATTTTCATAGATAAATCCTATTTATGATTCAGCCAAAATTAATTCAATAAGTTAGTACAAAACAATAGTAAAATTTTAGGGATTATTTTAAAAACTCTAGAGCTAATGAAGAATTTTAAAACTTTAATTATTGAAATGTGTGATCTACACAACTTTGAAGACTAATTTAGTGGTTTAATCATTTTCTGAAAGGATCTAAATTGACTTTGCCTGTGTTTCTTCTTTGCATATACAGTATGATGTGTACGGAGACCTCTTAGGCCTTCTTGGAGCACATCCTGTAACACCACTAGTGACGTTGCACCACCTTGATGTGGTGCAACCTATATTCCCAACTATGAATCGAGTGCAATCCTTAAAGCACCTCATGAAATCTGTTAAGAAAGATTCAGGTAGCATAATGCAACAATCAGTTTGCTATGACAACAAGAGACAGTGGTCAATTTCTATTTCATGGGGCTATGTGGTTCAAGTTTTAAGGGGGGTATTATCTCCAAGAGAGCTAGAGATGCCAACACGAACCTTTCTCAATTGGTATAAAAAAGCTGATTATACTGCTTATGCATTCAACACAAGGCCTGTGACAAAAAATCCTTGTCAAAAAGCTTTCCTTTTCTACATGAACAGAACACGATATGATCCAATTAAGAAGCAAATTATTGGTACTTATTCTCGTTACAAAAGTAAACCTCCTTTTTGCACTTGGCAAATGGACTCACCAGAGGAAATCAATTCAATTATAGTTTCAAAAAGACCAGATCCTCTTCGTTGGCAAAGGGTGGGCATTTTCTTAAACTCCAACTAATACATGCATATATAATTTATATCAATCTTATTTTCTTTCTTTTCATTCTTCTAAGTAGAAATCTCACTTACTAATTAATTAATCAACATTGAAATGGAATTTATTGACTAAATCATAAAACTTGTTTTTGCAGTCAGCAAGGAGGGATTGTTGTAGAGTTCGATCAAAGCGTAAGAAGTCAACTAAGTGTGTACCTGAAATACTTAATAAAATAGTTATTTTAGTGTTTTTTTGTACAAACTATTGAAAATTATAAACAAACAACAATTTTGAAACTAAAAGTGAAAAAAGGAAATAAAAGTAGAATTATTTTCTCAAACCAGATGGTCATATGCATTTCCATCTTAATTGCGGTATAATTATGACCATCTTCTTGTTTATTTCCACTCGATTTCTTCTCTTAACGCAAATAAAATGTGAATGCACTTCCATGTCGAAGCACTCCAATAAGGGTGCAAAAAGCCATTAATAAGCTTGTGCTATTATTGTGAAATACATCCTGACATATCTAAATTGTCTAACATAAATATGTACATCCTGGATTTATATAAAAATCAATAAATGGATAGAAGCAAATCATCAAGCTATAATCATTAAAAATCAACCATCTTCCAAAAGATCCACTATTCTACAACCTAAGCAACCTTATAAGGAAAGATACATATTAAGAAAGGAAGGAATTTATCAGGTTATACACAGATATAAATCAAAACGGTACCAAAGCCTCTCCTTCGCCGAGGACATAGTCAGTACGAAAGCTTTATGTGCTGGTTTCGAGCTCGTAAAGCGTGAAGGCAATGACGTGAGTGTAGAGTAGTGTGTTGTTATTGTTGTTAGCGCACGATGTGGAACAGGACTTGCTTAGAACAGAAGCGCACTCATTGAGATTGTATTGGTAACTGCGAGCGCTCCTGGAGAACGATGTTGCATGGTGGAGAACTGCGAAAGAGAAGAGGAGAATGTGAGGGGAGGGGAGAAGAGAGTGAGACGCTTTACTAATTGGACTCAACTCTATTACCTGGTGACCTAGTATTTATGAGAGAGAGACGAGAGGAAAAGCTTTCGTAGACAGTGAGAGGGAGAGTCAGGCGAGAGTGAAACTAGAGGGAAAGCTTTCGTAGAGAGTGAGAGGGGGAGTCGGACAAGAGCGTGAGAGGAAAGGGTTTCAAATGTGATGGGGAAAGTTTTCAAGAAAGAAAGCTATTTTAATTTTAACTAAACTAATTAACACCGGTTAAAATTTAACAAGTGTTAAATATTATCACATTAATTAACTAATATTGGGTAAAAAAATAGACAATTGATAATTATATTTTTCACACCAAATATTTTATAATCTGGTTATAAATCAACAACAAACATCATTTATTTACAAAACTGTCACCGCTTACTTTTTAACACCAAATTTGTTAATATCTAGTGTAAATTTTAGATGTTAAATATGATTTTTGTAGTTGTGTACCAATTGACCCTAACAAAGACAAATTTAGTTTGTATATTAAAGTTGTAACAAGACAAATAGTGGCAATTGGCTATCCAAGTTGGCTTAAAGTACCACAACACATCAAGGACAACATTTGGAGTGATATACATGTATAGCAAAAATTACCTTTTCACCAATATTAATATTTATTAATTCCTAAAATTTTATTACAATCTTTTATTAATCATATTGTTTGTGTACTCGTTTTTTATGTAGATAAGGCTTTCAAGCCATGGGTTATGCAAGAGGCCGGTTTATTGGTCTAAATGTTTAGGGCTGCTATAAGCAAACATGTTAAGGATGGGAATGGGAACATTATTGATCATCCCCCGTCATCATTTAAGGAAATTATTAAGGTAGAAGAAGAAAAAGAAAAAAAGAAAAAGAAAAAAGGGGGCCAATGTATAAGTTACTTATGAATTAAGGGAATTAAGGGATATTGAATGCAAACCCAAGTGAAAGAATGTTTGAAATGTAGTCATGCTCTCTTTCTTTTAAAGTGTGCATTTTGATATCTAGAAAAACCAATATTTTTTTGAACCTAGCCCTATTACAACCTTTTGAAGACCTTAGGATCCATGTTATTTATGTGTTTGCAGATTGATTGGAAATGACAGACAATTTTGATTCGTTCATAATCAATGAAGATTAAGAGAAACACTAAGCACTCACCTGTAAGACTTTAAGAGAAGAATTCCTTGATCTTTCTGTTCATTATTACAATTGCTTTGTTTGGGACATTGCTTACATCTGTATCTTATTTTATTTGAATATGAGGCACCATGTATGTTTATTGTGAACCTTTAACTTGAATGAAGGTTGTTTGATGCTTGAACCATGTGATTGATTTTTAAACAATCATATTCTAGCTTGTGAAATTTGAATATTACTTGAGATTCAATCATTTTGCTTAAGGACAAGCAAGATTGTAGGTTAGGGAGAGTTTACAAGTGTCAATTGAAATGAAATTTGTATAAGGAATTTAGACACTTTTGGCTTAATTGTATTCATTTGGATAGAATGGAGATGTTCATTAAATCCACTCAATATGGCTTATGGGGAGTCATCACCAATGGTGACCATCTAGTTCCTGTTGATGAAGATGGAAAGCCTAAACCAAAAGATGAGTGGACAGTGTTTGAACTAAAGAGGATGGAGATAAATGCCAAGGCCAGATTTCTTCTTACTTGTGTTTTAAGTAAATTAGAGTATAATAAGGTATTTAGCTATAAATTAGCTAAAAAAGTCTAGGATGCCCTTCAACGTAATTATGAAGGCATCTCTAATGTGAAGAGATATAAAAAGATATTGTTAACAAGATAATATGATACTTTTAAAATGGAGGATCATGGGATTGTGGAACAGATGTTTGAAGGATTCCAGACTTTGCTAAATGAGCTTCAAGCCCTTGGAACAACATCATCCACAGATGATATAAATGTCAAGATTCTTAGAAGCTTGCTTGAAAGATTTGATGCCAAGTGCTCAGCCCTCGAGGAGGCCAAAGATCTAAGCACTCCCACTCTAGATGAACTTTTTGGAGTTCTCGAAGTCCATTAAATGAAGTTTAAGCAGAATGAAGTCACCAAGCCTTCCTTTTCCAAAAGCATTTCCCTGAAGTTTGAAGAATCAGACAAGAAGTCTAAAGCTCTCAAGGCTGAAGAGTCCACCTGCTCAGATGCAATCAAGTGAAGATACAGATGAGGAGCTTGCTCTCGTAACAAAAAGATTTCATAGGCTGCTGAAGAAAAAGAAATTCAAACCTGAAAAGTCCCAAAAGAAATATCATAAAGGTAAATCTAAATTTAAGTTTAAGATTGACAAATCTACCTTGGAATGTTTTAACTATAGAAAACTAGGACATATGAAGGTAGAATGTCCTCTCTTGAACAAGGACAAGAAGGATAAAAAAGAGAAGACAAGGTTCCCAAAGAAGCAAAAGGAATTAATCACATCGGATGATGAAGATTCATCCAGCTCTGGTGAGTCTGATGAAGAGATAGAGTCTGACTAAATCTGTCTTATGGCTGATGTTGGACCAGATTCAGAAGCCAGCTTAAGTGATTTAGACTCTGAAGAAGTAAGCTATTAAACTCAAAGAAAATTATGATCTTTTGTTTAATGATTTTTCCAAGTTATGGAGAAATTTTAAGAAAGTGAAAGTGAAACATGTTGATATGACCACTGATTATGAAAATCAGATTTCAAAACTAAAAGAAGAAGGTTTTGATAAAAAAAATCTTTATTCAAATTTGAAAAATTTTGTATAAGGAATTTAGACACTTTTGGCTTAATTGTATTCATTTGGATATTAATTATGCTTTAGTTACGAGAATATTGAATCTAAATGAATGTTCCTGGGTCTTGCTAAGTTTGAAGGCAATTAATCCTATTTTTTGTGTAAATTATAGGTGATCAAGGATGAAATGAGGAAGGGATAAGAAGAAGCTGAAGTGATCAAGAGAAGAACATTTTGGATGGATAAAACACTATTGAAGAAGGCTCTTGCTTAAGCGAGAGTTAGCCAAAGGAAGTATTTCATGTTGAAGCATCCTCGCTTGAGTGAGATAAATTTTGCTTAAGCAAAAATGAGCTAGAGAATAGTTGTCATATTTTTAGGGGTCTCGCTTGAGCGAAAGAAATCTCACTTGAGCGACACCTTGAAGCCAAGGGAAAAAGGACCTTTCTTCAGGATGAAGTATTGTCTCGCTTAAGCGAGAGACAGGCTCACTCAAGCGAGATTCCCCCGATATGAAAAGAAATTTTTAGATTTTAATGAAAAACAAAGAACTTTCATGAGAAAAAAAGGGGTCCATCGTGCAAGAAGTAAAGCGAAGAGTTGCGGAAGCGGATTTCTTCTTCTTTTCTTCATTTCTAGTTGTTTTATGGCTACCATGAGTAGCTAAACTCTTTTTAGGGATTGAATGAAATCAATTCGAACCTGAACATATCTTGGGAATATTTATATATGGCAACTTCGTTTCTATTGAACTTTGGTATTTCATTCTGTTCTTAATGCTATATTATATCTGATCAATAGATTATTAAATATGTTTTCTTAAGTTATTGGAAAATAGGTCTGGAAAATATATCTAAATAAAATACTGGATATGTTGTGTTGATAGGAATAGATTCCAATATTTGAATGTTTTATAAGATTTAATGGTAATGCTGGAAAGTTTCTTAAATGATTGAGGAATCAACGTTTATGGGATTTTCTTATGGATTTTATATTCGAGGAATCAATATAAATGAATGGTGTATGTTGTATCAAGTTCAATAGTTTTGAATGTTGTATAGGTCTAAATATGGAGGGAGATAGATGAAATTCAATCCCAACTCTTTTTATTGATTTTCTATGTTACTCTTGCATTTAAGTTATATTAATCGATTGTTTTATATCATCTCAATCATGGAAATGCTTGCCTTCAATGTAAATAGGCTTAATTAGTTTCAAACCATGAGTTTCCATTGACACCACCCCTAGTGGAACGACACTCTCGTACTTTATTTTATCATGCTGTAGTTAATTTTTAGTATGCTTGCCACGAAACCTAACAATGCCTAAGGTTCTGTTGATGCTTTCTAAGGACCCTAAATCCTACTGAAACTCAAAATCACTTATTCAGTTGGTTTAATTAGTCATTTTCTTTCTAAAACAAAATCTCCCTTATTAATTCCTTATATAATTATGCCACAACAATCATCAAGAAAATCATATATCTATACATTCATCAAATTCTCAACTACGTTTATTGTGCTTATAAGCAATGTGCAAATTACAAACAAATTACTCAACATCATCCAGTCTTCAATTCCAACTATCATTATCACTTCTAATATCGCTATTAGCATTCATATATAATTGGCTCAATGTCATTCATTCACAATATAAACATACACACGCATGTTATACTACCATAATCACCTACCAATAATCACATAATCATTAATCTAATGGCTTAATGCCATTTCATAGTTCTTGGTCATCAGCCTTACTATTCATTGTAACAACCCTCATTTGAGTCACAAGCTAGCATTACCAGGCCTAACCTTGTAATGCCCTAGTCACTTTTCTGGGATTGATAATTTTCCCCACAGACCAACACGAGACTTTTCAGTGTACTTTGTCCTCAATCGCACATATCTTGAGAAGTTACCATGAGGTCACCCATCCTAGAATTTCTCCAAGTTGAGCACGCTTAACCTTGGAGTTTTTAAGTGATGGGCTACCAAAAGCAAATGCATTTGTTGGTATAGGTAGTACGAATTAATTTCCTAAAGGAAGTCAATGTTTACACCATAGGTGATGGTATAGGCACGGACAAGGAGCAGTTCCTGGCAGGCTTCTAATGGCGGGGAATATGAATGAATCAAATGCATACCAGAATGAAATGTTAGCTTGTGACTCAAATGAAGGTTGTTTCATTCATCATCTACAACATTATATCATCGTTTAGTCAAACATACTCATTTATAATCATTAACTAGGTAATCAAGGAAATACCTCAAGCATCCATCTTACCTCTCAAAAAGATAACAAAATAACCACACTCATCACAAACATAAATCAGGATCCTTATCTTCAATCATTAAAACAGCAATAAGGGTGAGTGACTAACCATATAAATCAATGCAAATAATTCGAAATTTATAGGAAAAGCATAACATAGCTAAGTTTTTATTTAATTAATTAATTTAATTTTATACAATTTTCAACATAACTTTAATTCATCAATTTCATTAACTTCACCATTAACTAACCAGAGTCTCAACATAACATTCAACTCATTTGATAGCATAATCAATTCAAATAATTGCATGACTGACTCTCAGTCAAAATAATATAAAACTCTTTAGTATCCAGATACTAAATTGGATCGGTCGATAGCTAAGGGTCCTACCTGACAACTCGTGAACCCTACCTTCTCTATCGAG
Source organism: Clitoria ternatea (assembly GCA_037962975.1). Lineage (NCBI taxonomy): Eukaryota > Viridiplantae > Streptophyta > Magnoliopsida > Fabales > Fabaceae > Clitoria > Clitoria ternatea. The sequence continues at coordinate 11,598,611 of CM075675.1, forward strand.
CCCTGCTTGGCTCCCTATCTCACCATTGGGTCCTACCTGACCTTTGGGTGGCTCAACTAGGCCATGCTAGACCACTGTAGTCAAAAACGAGAGGTAAAACATACCAATCGACTATCCACACCACACAATATGCATATATATATATATCAATTATACATCATCATTCTTTCAAATAATTCACAACAATTTGTCCTGACATTACAACCATCACCGTGGGACCTTTAATTAAGCCACCCAGGCATATATTTCTCTTTTATCTCAACACGTATCACATTCTCAAGTTTCAGCCCTGAACAACTATCAATAATTTTTTTCATCAATGCATATTAATATTCTATTAATTTCATACAATTTCTAATTTCTTATTCACGCCTGTTAAACACAATATTTCCACTCTTCTTGTAATTCTCAACAATATTCATATATTTACAATCATAAAATATAACATTCACACCATAAATCAATTCATTACTTAACATCACAAATTAATCAAACATACCAAACATCATTACATATATATATATATGGAATTTAACGTACTTAAACTATTCTACCTTTTTTCTATATGTTGAAATTATCGTTAATATTATTTTCATTAATTCATACACTAAGTACACCCCCTTACCTCGCTTCCAATCTTTCAGGATTTCTTCTGCAATGTTAATTTCACTGAATATCTAAAATTCAAGGGATTTACAAATCAAATTAACATTTTAACCTTTAAAATTAAAACCCATTACATCGAAACAACTTCAAATGCATTTTTAGAGCTTCTAAAGCTTACCTTTATAAATTCTAACTTCCCTTTAGCATTTGGTTCAAAACCTAATAACACCAAAATGAAAACCCATTAACCGTTTATTGATACCCAATGTACAAAACTTTTTGCAAGCATAAAATGCCAAATTCCAACAAAACAAAGACCCTCGTAGATTATGTCATTTTTGGGTTTTAGAGGAAAGTCGTGAAACTTGAAATTGGGACTACCGTAATACTCACCTCACTTCCACGATTTCAAAAATGTAATCCATTTTAGGGTTTGGCGAGAAATTAGACCCCAAGCACGCCACTATATGCACGATCGTGGAAGGAGCTTGAAGCTTTTCTTTTCCTTTCTACCTTAACACGCATTAAAGAATAGAAAAAGGAATGAAATTTCATTTTATACCCTAAGGGAATTTTGGTCCTTTCACTATTCTTTCCTATTTTATTTTATTTCCTTTTAAATAAAATTTATCTTTACCTTATGGTAACTTAATATTTTACCACCACAATTTTAATTTAAATCTAATTTCATAGTTAACCACCCTTGATTTATTATTCAAAATTTATCACTAATTAAAATTTCCTAATTAATTTAGTTTAATTCTCAATAATACTCAAATAATTCATTAATTAATTTATACTATACGAATACTTAATTTTAATAACAGAGATGTTATATACCTCACCATGCATACTTTACCACACCTATTTGCGATTTGTCTATCTTTCTATCAATCAATTCCATCAACATATGCATCAATCTACATAATCACCTAGTCTATGCCTAATTTAGCGTGCATTCTATATTTAATTCATTCTATTCATCTAATTATGCAATTCCTTCCCATAAGATTCAAATCAACGTATCACGTAGTACAATTACACATGATCCCACTCTATGGCATCAAATGGTTCAGAGTCAGACTTAAAAGAGGGGTTGAATAAGTCTTAATTCATTTTTACATACTCTGAACAATTATTAAATTAGAACAGACCAGAGAGTAAAAAATCACACAGCAGATTTAGACTGGTTCACTTCTAGAGTAAAAGCTATGTCTAGTACCCTCAGACTTGAAGGATTTTTACTATTGTAAAAACACTTTTTACAAACACAACATCATACCAATGCCTCAAGTATTCTTGACTGTAGCTTCTTATGGCTTATACCTAAATATTGTTTCAATGAGCCATTCCTGGCTACAAATACCCAAGTATTCTTTCAAAAGTCTCTTCAGGCCACATAGTGTTTCTCACATTAACGGATTCTGGCAACACACCAGACTTTATAGAAACGAGTGATAAAGAGTTTTGTGTTACAACCGATAACTCAGCGTACAAGTATATGAAATAGAGAAATAGGCATGCTAAGTTATGAACTACAATAAGTCAAGGTCTGCTGGAAGCAAAACTTCAAAGAAGACTTACGTATAGGTTACAAGAACTTAAAAACTTTTCAGAGAAAGTCTTTCAAACTTTTTGTTCTTGTAAGAGAGATCAGAGAGTGTTCAAAGAAGATGGTCTTCAAAAAGGTCTTCTCGCATTTTGAAATCTTCTTGTATTTATAGACTTCCTTGAGATAGTTGTTGATTCAGCCTTGGTATGAATAAACTTGTTGATCTTCTCAAGGAAATGATAAGTAGCGATTGCATAGACTTGAGTCTGTCATGCTTCAGAGATATATGCCACAAATAAGTTGCCTCGATATTCTTTACAAAAAGCTGCCTTTTTGCTTATCCATTTTAAGCAACCAAGTACATCTTTATAGTTGTTGACCTTTAGGCTTTTTGTCTTGGACAAGTTCAGTTTTTGCTGACATCTTGGGATATGCGAGGCAATTTCTCGATTTATGTGAGCAATCCTTCAACTTTTCCGTTTGTTGCTTCTTTAAGGATAGGCACTGAGTTGATGTGATAAAGTCCTTGTAGTTCCTTATTTAGAGAGGAAAGATTCTTTTTAGACATTTTTAGAAGAGACATGAGTGATCATCTTAAAGTTTGTAGCTTCAATCGGACTTGATTCTTTGAAGCTTTTAATTAGTACAGACTCTTCATTTCAAGAGTAATTTGAGTTCACGGGACTCCCCCTGTTTCTTGCGACTAGATCATTACGGCCTTCTTGTCATACTAATCAAAATCGTTAGATAAACCGTACGTACAGACTTTATTTTAGCTAAGAGTCTTGATGGATATATTAACAAATCTCAAGGCTTCAGACTTTTTAGTCTTGAATTCAGACTTGGTTCTAATAGCATTATTATTCACATATCAACACTAACATAATTCATTCACCAATGACATACATAACCTTCACATAACCAGAACATTCAACACCTAACATCTCTAGACATATATGTGGATAATATCCAAAATAAGTTATTTACAGAGAACCATCAAAGTAGCTTCCAAAACCCGATATTGTCAATCTGTCCCTTCAGAGTTTACCACGTGTCGTTATCCTGTAAACTCAATAAAAATGGGTGGAAGAGTAAGCATAACTCAAAGTAACAAATAATGCAATAATGTATTCGCTACACCAATCAGAGGTCAAACAATCAAACAGTAGTACACATATATCAACATCACACACACCAACATCAATCAACCTCAATATCAATATCAATACTTATTCATCAATACACATAGTGCATATTCCATGTTGCGCTTATTATCCTATCTCACTAATGCGTAAATATGTCATACAGATTCGACTAAGATGGGTTGTACTGCAATACAAAAACAAATGGTCATATTTTTTAAATTATTTACTAGATATCTGTCACTCTTAGTGACGCGGCTCATAATAAATAATGGTGTTACAGGTTGGCTTTAGGATACGCTGACCTAAAGCGGCTGGGCCCTTCTTTGCCCATAGGGCTTCTTGCTCCTCTCATGGAGCCACCCCTATCAAGGTCAACAACAAGGGTCCCTTGCATACCTTTGTGCGGCCAAATGCATATATGATTCATGATCTGAACATACACTCTCATCTGAATGCAACTTACTATGCCTTTCTAGCCCTCATTAGCATTAATCCTCTTTAGGGGGTCATATTCATATCAATTACATCATCATCATCATCATCCTCATGCATCACCACACTTAAACATCATCAACAACATTGATCCACCATAACAATCATTATAATTTCATTCCAATATCAATCATCATCATCAATCACAATTTCATCATTAACCACAATTGTCAATACAAGATAATAGGAGGTGAGAGGGAGGGGATGGTTGAGTGTAGTGATGACAATATGCAGGCACGTGAATAACACCTATGCAAAAATTGAAATGTCACACCCACTCACTAAACGCCGCATCACATTCAACACTTAGCTATAAAAAGAAACCACTCTAGTGTCAAAAATCTGCCACACTAATGAGGTATTTCAAGGCACATCGATGAAAATTTGGAAGAAAAATTTACTGCACTAGCATCAAAACACCAACATACAGTGCATACATCAGCCTATTGAAGCAACCTTAAGTTACTTCAACAAGCTAGGAGCAAATGGTCTAGACCTAATATCGGCCCCAGTACCCAAATGTCCATGTCAAAGAGCATACTTTCTGTGTGGACCAATCCCACACCTAAAGGTGTTCGCGGTGTAGTTCAGTTCGGTTTTGAAGGGAAAAAAGAACCGAACTACATGTCAAAAATACTTGCGGTTTGGTTTGGTTCAATTTAGTTAAAAAAATTATGAAAATCAAACAAAACCAAACTGCACCATTGTGATTTGGTTTGGTTTTGTTGATGCGGTTTTTATTCTTATTTTTTCTGAGAACAAAAGTTACAATTCAATTAATTTTGTCCCAAAATTGTCAATTAATGTCACAATCATATTGAATTAGCATGGTTATGTAACAAATTGTAGTTACAAAAAAATAAAACTTAGTTATATAAACCATAGTATTAAAAATATTACTAGTTGTATAATTTTACTTAATTCACTCTAAACAAGATTAACTCTAAATACACTCATTAGTTAAAAGATTACATGTTTATTTTAGTGAATACTCCAAAACAAAATTGATTTTAAAAGGCAAAATGGTAAATAACATGTGTGAATATATGGTTTGGTTTGGTTTGATTCGATTATGGGACTAAAAACTATGGTTTTTTATACCACGGTTGGCGGTTTTTGTGATTCTCGATACAGTTCAATTTGAATTAGCGATTAATGGCAGCCTGGTTCGATTTTTGAACACATCTACCTACACTTACACCATGAAAAGTTATGGTTGGCATTAGTGTAGGCCACACAATATCGCTCCCAGCACTTACCCATTGAAACTGGTATCAATATTATCAGGTACTAGGTAGAGGTTGAGGAACATGTTAGTGGCATATCACTCAACACCTATTAACTATATCAAAATTGTATGTGCTTATGTTAACTTTTTTTTTGAACTTTATGGAAAAGTACTAACACAATTGTCAAGACATTGAACTATCACTTGACATTTATAAATATTGTTCATTTACTATAGTTAAGGTACGTTCAATCAACCTTAACATTTGAGCTCTGATATTGATATTAAACAAACTTGAACGTCAGAGTGTCTTTGCAAGTGACACTTTATTTCATCCTACAACGTGAGATAACGATGTGTTGGATAGAGTGGCATCAAGAACCTTAGATCCACTAGACTTAGGGAGATAATACTAGATTTCACTTATTAAATCCCCACTGGATTGGGATAAGAGATAAAACTTACATACGTATCTATACCAAAACTCTATCCTCATACTAGACACATCAATAGATATCTAAGATATGATAAGATTATAATGATATTGTAAATTTGACCCAAATCAAAGTTCTATTCTCTTTATATAAATAGGTCATTAAACACCTCATTATAGACTAAGTAATATTCTAAAAAAACCCTAATCCTAAAATACTCCTAATGCTTAGATATTTTGTGTTAAAAAATGCTGATAATAAAAATAACGGATATTATCGTTATTTAGTTTAGCATATAGTTATTTTCTGATGTATTTCTTATCAAACTTATAACAAAAAAGTGTATTTCATTATTTTTTTTCATGAAATAAATATATTCTTGTTACTATTTTCTTTTTCACTGTTTGGTTTCCCTGTACTTTTCTTTCACTTTTAACTTTTTATAACTCTTACCGTAAAGAACAAACCAGATAAAGAATCAGTATTCCAAATACACTCTTGTAATTCAATTGATAAAGGATCAATATTCCAAATAGCTATTTGAACTCAATTGATTAACGAACATATTCTAATTTATTTATTTGATTGATAAGCTGAACATCATAGAACATAGTTTTTCATTATGAGAAATAAAAATTAAATCCAACATTTTTGGCAGCCTTCGTAGTCGTAAAGTGAAGAACTCTTCAAAGAAAGAGTTTCAGGAAGTGACCGGGTCAGGGGCTGGAAGTACAACACGAAGGAAGCGTTTAACGCGCTTTTGACGGTCAATTTTGAAAAGACACTTTATTATGGGTCTTCGTTCTAGTTCTTATAAGTTGAACTAAATTGCATTAAAAATTATAATTTTTACTTTATAATTTTTACAGTTGATGACTCTCAATTTAACGATTAATAGTGACCTGTTTCGATTATTGAAGATCGTACACCTTCCATGTGTATATTTGAAACCATACATTTTGTATCTTATTGTTTTGAATATAAAAAATATTTGTTAAAAAAATAAAGTTTGTCTCAATATTCTATACACTTCAGTTCATTCAGATGGATTGATTTGTCTCGGGAAAGCTCCTCTTGTTAGAATGAGAGGTCCTTGCGCCTAAAATATATATATATATATATATATATATATATATATATATATATAAGTACAAAGTGTAGATTAATAAAAATATTAATGGAACTCTTTTTAGTATGTTATTAATTGTTGAGAAATTTGACAATAGAAAATGTTACTGAGCTAAACCTTTTAATTAAATCACATTCTTTTTTTGTTGATATGACTTACATTTTTATATATAAGTATTAATAATTTAATATATTTTTAATGTTAAACTTAACATAATGATATTAAAAATATCCTTTAATTTTAGTTATACGTGACCCCCTCCAAATAATATGTCTAGCTTCGTTCCTGAGTTGTCTTTTGGTTAATAATACTTATGAAATATTTGGTATGTAAATTATTTTTTATTGTTTTGAATTGTAATTCGAGAATCTTCTATTTTTAGTTTGAAATAATTGTTATAAAAAATATTTTCACGAAAACTAGGATTTATGAAAATTTATTTTTATTTATAACTTTCACTAAAATTTTTCCACTAAAAAGGGTGGGAATCATAATTACAATCTAGTTTGAAAGTTTTTTTTAATTAAGAATATAATTATGTCTTTGGTATAAAATTATTTAAACATCTCTTACATATTAAATCTTCATTTAAAAGATACATATAATTTTTTCAAAAATATTTTAATCATACCAAACATATTTATAAGATTTATGTGAAATACAATTCTTAAAAAATATAATTTTAGGAAAATATAATTCTTGGAATTAAAAAAATATGTGTATCAAACATTTCATACGAATCGTTTTTTGATTTCCAGAATAAGGAATCTTAATTTCTTATGTTTGGTATGTTTGTTATAATAAATATATTTAGAAAATTAAAAATATTGTAATTAAATCAAACATATAAATAATATTTACAAAAATACAATTCTCATAAAATATAATTCCTAAAAAATAATTTTTAAAAATAAAAAAATGATGTAAAAAGAAACCTTAGATTAAAAAAAAAATAAACGAAATCATGCATGAGTCACCTAGCTAGATAGACAATCTCTAAACAGCAAGGTATTTGTCTGTTTCCTTATTTTCTATTTTGTTTCCCTTCAAATAAAATTACGTCAAGTTGAACTTTTTGAAAAGCTAACTTTAAATAAAGCAAGTGACCTTTCCATGATTTCAAACAAATGCATGTGATGACGTCGTTTTATACAGAAATCTCGTGGACGTGTCAAAATGCTTTTCACAAAATGTTCAAGAGAAGGGTGGTACACGATTCTACAGGATTGGCTATAAATTATATAATACGTATTTAATGATTTTAATATTTTAAACCATTAAATCTGATATATATAGTCTTTCACAATAGACTATTTAAAGTTATGTTCATAAAAGAAGAACTAAGTGCTACCAAAAACAGAAAGAACCACTCAGAGTTCAACTTTATTAAAATCTAGATCCCACATTCTTCATATATTCTCTTTCAAGTCTCCAACCAAATTATAGTGAAGAAAAATGTACGATATTTTAAATTTAGGTGAATTTAAAGAGAATAAAATAAAAAATAAAAGTAAAATAATATATATTTTTTGTTACAATCTAAACTATATAATGAGGCTCTTTTAAGCCACTTACTAACATTTTTATCTCTCACTTTATTGAAATCTTGCAATTTAGTATTCACTCTTTAATTAAATAGATAAATAAGTCTTCAATCCAAACAACCATCTTTCAATCAGTTCTAATCCATTAACTATCCTTATAACATAGTTAATGTTTGACAACACATAAAATAAAATATTTTGCGACGATTTTTAACAAATATTGAAAGCTCTTAATTGAACAATTGTCATTATATGTTCAAATTATGAAGAAAGTTATTGACATTTATAACCGCCAACAAAAATTATACAAATTTCACACCGAAACATCCTACAAAATAAAATGAAGAATAATATTTAAACATCGGAAACAAATAAATTTAAACCATCTCTTGAAGTATGAAACTAAAAGAAATGTGTTATGGAGATAGTTAACCAATTGGACCTAATTGAAAAGTAGTTCCATAGGTTAGAGACTTATTTACCTATTCAAATAGGTTAGGGACTAAATTTACAAGGTCTTATTAGAGTGAGAAATGAAATTGTAAGTCTATCCTTAAATTTAGACCTTACTAATAATGAAATCTTGATTAGATCAGTTGGTTCAAACAACAATCGTGACTAACTAAGAGTTTTATCATGCTCAATTTTATGAGAATGATTATTACTTAGAAAATACTTATTCTTGTGTTGGACTTATTTTTTTCTAGATTCTTGAGTAAATATTCAAACTTATCAAGGGTGCTCATCCTTATGTTCTTTGGCTTACCAATCTTTGATTAAAGAGCTCACCCTTATCCTTAATCATTTTGTTCCCAATTTTCATTTAAATGAATCTATGACCTTGAAAATTTTTAATTTTCATCCAAAGTATCCTATAATAATATTACATGTTGTAGAATTCCAATTTGAGAGATAATTGGGCCAAGATTGTATTTCAAGAAAAGAGCTTTTCACCTTATTTTAATCTTGTTTGATTTTGATGTTTATGGCTCAAGATATGTGTACAACAATGTAGAATGTGAATATTGCTTCAATTTTAGGAGGTGTTGTTGCAACATGTTTTTCTCCCAAAATTGAGGCTTGGTTTAAAATCTCATTCATTGTAAAACTGTTCTAGAATTCTAGTGAGAGGATTCTCATCAATATGTCAGTAAAATTATAAGTTAAAATACTAAGTGCATAGATCAACAAATAGAGACTATTCAACTTAAAAAAACTCATTACAATGACTTAAGTATTTCAAAAAAATTAGTTTTTTTCTAACAGACAAACAATGACTTTTTTCATTCAATAATGTAAATTTAAAAAGTGTTTGTTGAAATGAAGAACTCCAAAAAGTAGTTAAACATATGTGAGTATGTACATAGTAATGGCATTTTGATTTAGATGTCATAAGTTTCGAGGGTCAAAAACCATCACAAAAATTATGAAGGAAAAAGGTTTTATAGGTCATCATTCTAGCGGTTAAAAACCTCCGAAAAAAAATAAAGAAAATGTCTTCCAGCTGCGGATGAAACGAATTTCTGAACGGTTAAAATTGCAAGAAAGTTAATAAGGTATATTTAAATATTATAAAAGCTAAATGAATTAATATATTAAATTTTAAAACTATTTATAAGAAATATATTAAAATATATTATATTAGAAAATATTAAAAATGTAATTTATTATAGTTTCAAAATTTATTATATTAAAATATTTATTTTTAAATAACATAATATATTCTTTATAATTAGTTTTTAAAATATTATATTAAAACATTTAGTTTTAAATAATTTAATATATTATATTGTGTTTAGCTTTAAAATTTATTTTATTAAAATATTTAGTTTTTAAATAATTTTATTTGTTTAGTTTTAGCTTTTTTTAAAGTGCCTCACTTCAACAAATACTTTAAAAATTTACGTTATTGAAAAAAATGATGGATAATATTTTCTTTCTTCCATTTAAATTAAAATAGATATATTAAGAAAAATATTAATACACTAATTTGTATAAAAAGACATTATAATCTTCTAGTTTTATTTATATTTAAATTTAAATTTTACTTTAATGTTAGTGACATCTAAAGCAATGATAAACATGAGAAAAAGCATATATAATTTTCAATAGGTGGGTTTTGTCTTATAAATAGGACCACTAAAACATTTCTTTTCTTTGTCTTATAAATATGAAAAGGGAATTATAAATATGAAAGGGCAGTACCTTATTTTCTTTTAAAAAGTTTTACTTATAACATTAAAGCTATATAAATTGTAAGTAATAAAAGAGAGTAAACACATTACTTTGTTTCTCACTTTTACACGGTCACGTTAATAGGCCCATCAAATATTAAAAATTCACACGTGATCCTTCACTTTTTACTTCCGTGTGTAATAAGACTCTGTTATTAGTTTCTTCAAACTCCCATTAACTTTTACTCACCTGACACTTTTATGTGTCACCTCATTAATAACACATAATTTCCATGAGTTAATATTTTTTTTGAAAAAAATGGCATAGCATTGTTTGCGGGTTAAAATTACAACCACATGACGATAGTTATCACTATCTTTATCCCCTTACTAATCACTTTAATCCCAACAAAACCATCATCACAACCATCATCAAATCAACAAACCTAACATCATTACCCCCTCTAAATCAAATCCCTTACCCTTCATTAAAGAAACAAACAAATAAATAGTCTCTCATTAATCACGTCTGATCCGGTCTTGATACTAGTCCATGGGCAATACGATAATTTGACCATAATCCACAATTTAGGACCGATATCCCACACAGCTTGTATCTTTCATGTAACAACCTTTCTACAAAGGATCATAGTAGTACCAACATAGTGTATGAGAAACTTCATGAGTAAGAAGGCTTTTCCCACTACTACAAAAAAGGCCTTTGTCAGCGGTTCCGTTATGACTATTGTCAGCGGTACAAGCGCAGAAAATAATGGCACTAATAATAGTACTAAAAACAATGTCAGCGCTTAAACTGCTGACATTGGCTATGTATTATCAGCGGTTGTGGTGCGGAACCGCAAACAATAGTCACACAATGTCTGCGGTTGTAGTGCGGAACCGTAGACAATAGTCACGTAATGTCTGTGGTTGTAGTGTAGAACCGCAGACAATAGTCAATATTTGTGTTTTTTTAATTTTAGTTTTTTTAATTTACTAAACCTATATTAAATATTATAATAAACTAATTTTTACACTAATAGTTTTAGAACTATAGATATAACAATATTAATAGCTAAAAAATTAAAACACCAACTAACATTTTTTAAAATGGGTTTAGTTTCATGTACCTATATTATTATTATTATTATTATTATTATTATTATTATTATTATTATTATTATTATTATTATTATTATTAGAAAACCATATTGCCAAACTACATTAACTCCAAACAGGAGGGAACAGAGGAAAACATATGCCTTCATGTGCTTTGATTTTAATTAGTCGACATGAAAGTTGATACAAATTAAAGCAAGCAAAACATGTTACCCAATTTATTACAGTAGAAAGAACATAAATCTTTAAAGAATGTGCTAAATATTTAACAAAATGATAAGGGACACACATTTACAACAAAAGCTACTTTCAGCATTTTGTAACAGAGGGAAACATTACATGCCAAAATAGAGAGATACCCAAAAAATAAAAAAACTCACCTTGAAGAAAAGAGAGGAGTACACTCTAAAATATAGTTTTCTATGGACCACCAACAACAGCAACACACAAAACGCAGAGGAGAAAGATTACATGCCAAAATAGAAAGAGATACCCAAAAAATAAAAAAAAGCTTACCTTGAAGAAAAGAGAGGAGAAAGATGGACCATAAAATGGAAGTAGAACACACAGGAGCAGAGAGAGAGGGGAAAGAAAAAGTTACCTTCTAGAAGCAACAAGAAGTGTTAGAAAAGTCACCTTATAAAAAAAAGACAAAATTTAAATTTTAAATTGACACATTCATGAAAAAGCGAATCCCGCGCGGAGCATACTAATTTCATTATTGTCAGCGGTTGTGCGTGCGGAACCGCAGACAAGTTATTTTCGCAACACTATTGTCAGCGGTTGTGATGCGAAACCGCAGACAAAAGTTATTTTCTGCGTTTCATAGTGCAACCGTAGACAATAGTCATAATTTTGCATCAATGTCAACGGTTCTATCCAACCGCAGACAAAACTAGCGCGTCCTTTTGCAATTTCATAGCGCGTCTCCAAGTATAAATACTCATGCATTAACGTAATAAAGGTAGAACATTTTCTCTATAACTTGCATTTGAGCTCTGATAGGTGACACTCCCTTTCGCTCCACAACGCGTAAGGGTGGTGGTTTGATACGAGGAATCATTCTAAGACCTTTATTTCCCCACTAGACTAAAGGATATAATACCGGATCCCTACTAGACCGGTGTAAAATCTAAGCTTATAAACATTATTAAGGATTTTCTCGAGGCCAACCCTCACACCCTGGCCCAGACCAGTTCAACTTCAATCCCAACAAAACCATCATCTCAACACACCCTCTCATTCATCAACACTATCAAATCAACAAACCTAACATCATTACACCCTCTAAATCAAATCTTTTACCCTTTATTGGAGAAACAAACAAATAAACAATCCCTAACTTATAGCAAATAGAGAAAACTCAAAAAAAAACCTAAAAATAATTAAAACAATAACATAACTACATTTAAGAAACAAATCCAAACCCACAAATCCCAATAAAGAAATATCCTGGAGATATATGTACTAGATATACATATCTATTAGGAAGAGCATGAAAGAAGTAAATAATTTTGAATAGTTTTAGGATGAAGATACAATCTTAAGGTGCTAAAACTATGAATTTAGGCATCAAATTTTTTAGCCTATGGTATCTTGATGAAACAATAACAGAGCTTAACAAATGGATATTCTCTTCCTAGATTGAGAACCAATAAATAAAATACCAAACGAAAAAAAATACACCATCAATTCACTTTGCTCTCCCTTATATTTTGTGGGATATAACAAGGAAAAACAAAAGTCAAGTAAAAAGGAAGAGAGAGAGAGAGAGAGAGAGTGTGTGTGTGTGTGTGTGTGTGTGTGTGTGTGTGAGAGAGAGAGAGAGAGAGAGAAAGAAAGAGAATAAAAATATGGATACCATAAAAAATAATCAAAGTGATCAAAAATATGTTATAAATTCATAAGCATGTCAATATAAATAATTTTTAATATAAATAAAAAGTAATAATAAAAAAGAGAACCAGTACCAATCAACATAAACAAAGACAAAAACAATTGTGTAAGAAATAGAGGATGATGGATATGAAGGTGTAAGAAAATAAGTCCTCATTTTCAAATCCTAACAACCAATGAAGGTTGCATTAGTGACATTGTTAGACAGAACGACGAGACCTCTCACAAAATCGGTTAAGGCTCTTGGTTTCTATGGGTAAGATTGAAGGCGCAACAAGAAAGAGCAATGACAACAAAGGTATGAGAAGAAGAGGTGATCTTGACAGGGTAGCGAATAGGTGGTGGCGTTAAAAGACTTTTGAGATTGGTGAAGGTTACATTGTCAACGACTTAAAGGCTCACATGAAAAGGAAAAAGGGGAGAGGAAAACCTATACTTGTACCCTTTCATGAGATCTCGAAATTTCTAGTGAGAGTGGGTTGTTCTACTTGATTCTTGTTTACGAAAATGCGTTTGACTTCGTTCTAGCTATGTAGGGGATATATAGTTTTGTGCAGGGAAGGTGGTGGTGGCTACTGAACAAATAAGAAAGGTAAAATGAAGAATATGGGTAAAATTAAGGTTGAAAATTTAGGTCAAATGTAATTAAAAATTGAACACATCTCACTCAGCAAAACATAGACATTTTAATGTTCATGTGTCTACCCATAAAGGTGTTAGGTGAATACAAGTTAATAGGAAGTTTAAGAAAATGGCATGGACCTATTACACCAACGAAAGTGAAAGATGAAGGACCACATATGAACTTTTAATATTTGAGAAATCTATTAACTCGTTTATATAAAAAACGAGGGACCAAGTAATGTGTTTCCTCAATTAAAAATGACTTATTATCGAGAAATAAGATGAATATTATTGACACAAAAAAGATTACAATGATGTCCAATACTTCTTAATATTTCTCGCACTCTAGGATACTAAAATACACACTCATTATAGTAATTTACACTATAGAGCACTCACCTCTTTATACTTACACTTACTAACTACTCACTTTTACACTCACTTAATTTTGTTCCTAAGAATTGCTTACTCATTTATGTGTTCTTGCAAATGCCACTTATGTTCTATTTATACTACATAAGAAATATGGTAGATGATTACTAGATGCTTCCCATTATTTCACCATAATTCTAAAAAATTCTAGTAATGACCATGGTGTAGAATTCTCTAGTAATTTTCCCATGGTGCAAATTATTTCACCATAATTCTAGAGAATTCTAGTAATATATTATAATTGTCATGACATAAAATTCTCTAGTAATCCCCAACATGTGCTTGCAAACTTTTTATATAGTTAAGAAATAATAATTATATTCTTAACACCCTCCCTCAATTATTACTTCCTCTTGCCGCTAATCTTTTCATCATACCAAGTTGCCTCTTAAAATTCTCACACTTTAAAGCATTAAGTCCTTTTGTGAATATATATGCAACTTGATCTTCAATATTGACATATTGCATCTTAATATCACCTCGTAGTATTTTTTTCTCTAACAATGATAATGTACCTCTACATGTTTGGTCCTAGCATGAAACATAGGGTTTTCTGCTAAACGCATTGCTGATTGATTATCACAGTGAAGCTTTATTGTGTAATCTGTTGGTTAATGTAGATCCTGTAACAGTTGTATAAGCCATGTACACTCTTGGGCCGCCATAGCTAATGCTCTGTATTTTGCTTTTGTACTTGACAGTGATATAGTAGGTTGTCTCTTACTACACCAAGATATAACTCCTGATCTAATTCTAAACATGTATCCTGTTGTCAATTGTCGAGTATCATGCTTGCTAGCATAATTAGTATCATAGTATCCTATGACTTCACATAGTGCATCATTCTTGTATAATATCCTATGATTAATATTATTCTTGACATACCTTAATATTTGTCGAGCAGCTTCTAAATGTGGCTTCTTTAGATTTGGCATGAATCAACTTACAACATCTACTACATATGATATGTCTAGTTGAGTTAATGTCAGGTAGATTAAACTACTCACCAACTATCCATACATTATTGAGTTTGCTAAATCTTTTCCTTCTATTGAGCATAGTTTAACATTAACTTCCATCAATGTTAAGATTGACTTGTAATCCAACATATATATTGTATTTCTCCAATAAGTCTTGAGCATACTTTTGTTGGAATAGAAATAACCAATCTCTTGTTCTCTCAATACCTCAAGTCCCAGAAAATGTTTTAACTCCCCAAGCTTTTTCATTTGGAAGCGTACAGATAAATTACTCCTTATTTGGTGAATCTTTTCTACATCATCTCTAGTGATAATAAGATCATCCACGTATACTAGCAATATAGCTAGCTTGACATCACATCTTTTCATGAACAAACTTGAGTCTGTTGGTGCCACTATATATCCATTTTGTACTAAGAATTCTGCAATTTTTCCATACCATGTTCTTGGAGCTTGTTTTAATCCATAAAGCGCTTTCTTCAACTTACATACATGACTCAGATGAGTTTTTCACTCAAATCCCTTTAGTTGCTCTATGTATATTTCTCGATCTAACTCTATGCAGAAATGCATTCTTGACATCCATCTTTCAGACCTTTCAACCTTTACTTGCTGCCAGTGCTAATAGCACACACATGATAGTTATTTTGGCAACTGGACTAAATGTTTCATCATAGTCCATACCATATTTCTGTGAGAAACCTCAAGCCACCAGTCGAGCCTTGTATCTTTTTACTAATCCATCAAGACGAGTCTTCACTTTGTACACCTATTTGTAGGAAATGAGTTGAACATTGGTTGGTTTTAGTACTAACTCCCATGTTTCATTTTCTTTTAGTGCCTTAATTTATTCTTCCATTCCCTTTCTCCATTCTTTATGTTGTGTCGCTTCTTCATAATTACTTGGCTCCATTAAGCCATTATCTTTTATTAATGTTGCATTAGCATATGTTGGGTTTGATCTTCGAACCCTTGTAGATCTTCTTGGTTGTGGTTAAGGAACTTCTTCTAACTCCTCTATCTAACATAGTCTCATGTCCTCTAAAGATTGAATATGGACTCCTATTTTTCATGGGCTATTATTTAGAGATCTTGTTCTATCTTAATCAAGTGATTGGTCATCACTAACTACTTCTTGTTCATGTTGTACCTTTTTATCTTTTGATTATGCCTCTCTTTGTCTTTATACTTGCTCCTTAAGTGCTTTTGAATCTAGAAGTAACGTTTCTTGAGAAGACCACAATGATGACACTTCATTAAAACAATATTCCTTGACACTTGGCATCATCTTGTGGTAGGATCACAACATTTCCACTTATCATAACCAATAAATATACACCAAATTTCTTTCTTGTCAAATTTGCTACGCTCTTGGCTTGGCACAAACACGTAGTAGATACACCAAAATACTCGAAAGTGACCCATTAAAGGCTTTGTACCCCATAGCTTCTCATACGACGAGGCAAACCCAAGTCTTGCTTGCGGTATAACCTATTTGTGACATATACTATTGTCTTCATGCACTCTGCCCACAATTGTGGTGGAACATTTTTAGCATTCAACATGCTCCTCTAAATTTCTGTCAAATGCCGATTCTTTCTCTCTACAACTCCATTGTGTATACGAACATGTTAGTTGTCTCTTTATGCCATATTTTTTTAGGTACTAACTAGACTCCTTTGAAGTGTATTCTCCCCTATTAATTATTAGTACGTAAGCATTGGACTTTATGCCCAACTTATTTCTTAACCTTCTTTCTAAACTCTATGAACTTAATCATAGCTTTATATTTCTTTTTCATGAAGTTTGCCCAAACATACCTGGAGAAGTCATCAATGAATATGATCATGTACTAGTATTTGTTGATTGATGGTTGCTTTACAGGTCCTAAGATATCTGAGTGCACTAACTCCAATAACATATTTGCTTTGTATTTTGACTCCTTTTAGGGTAACTCATGAGCTTTTCCAAACTCACAACCCACATAGACAGTGTTATCTCGTATCTCCAAGTTTGGTAGGCCTTTCAACATTGACTTCTTTATCACTTCTTTCAATCGATTATAGCCCACATGTCCTAGTCTTTCATGCCATAAGTCTATAGTTTCATTCTTTCTCATATTGTCCATGTATGCTTCTTATGTTGACATTACGTAGACGGACTCTAGTTATCTTCCTTCCATAAGTGGCAGACTGATGGGCTTCAAGCTTCGATACACCTATACATCTTTCGGTCTAAACACCACATAATTGCCTGATGACGTCAACTGTGAGACTGACAATAAGTTTTTCTTCATCCTTAGTACATGATTAACATTATCCACCTATACTAGATGTGGACTGAAACGAGGGACTATAACGATCTTTCCAATATAGGAGATTGGCAACCTTAATTTATTAGCCATCACAACAACTCGTTCTCCCTTATATTATGACATATTCATAAGTTTATCCTAATCTTTAGTCATATAGTTAGAGCAACCAGAGTCAACAATCCAATCATTATCATAGTTAATCAATTTATCACTCATTGTGACTAACACTGTCTCTTCTACTGTTTCATCTATGCATGATGCTGCAATCTCCTCTTCTTAGTTCCATTGGGGTGTTGCTCCATAATCTAGTTCTTGGCTAGAACTAGACTCTTCTATTGCAAACGATACTTGGAAGTCTTATTCATCTTTATTCTCATCTTGATTAAGTATGACGACATTACCTTATATCTTCTTGGCCTAACAATCTCAAGCAAAGTGACCTTTCTTGCCACATTCGTAACGTCGACCATCCTGACGATGATGTCTTTTTACTTCTTCCTCATCCCTATATCGGGACTATGCAACTTCTCCTCGTTGTGGACCTCATCCATGTCGACCTATTTGCTAGACTTTTTGCCCTTTTCTTGAACCTTCACCTTTATTGTTGGAACTCTAGGTACCTCAACTTCCTTGAATGCTCTATTCTTGATAAAAGGCGCCTTGTCTTCCTCATTTACAGAAACTGTAGACATTTGATTATCTAAAGCTTCTTGGTTAGCCAATATACTTTCTGGCTCTATAACGTGGGTTCCTTGGCCTAACCTTAAATAGTGGTAATAATTCTACTATACTTTGGATTTATTCCAAAGATGATAATTCTTTGTATCATATAGTCTCACTTATTGCATTTGCCAGATCTAATTGGGTAATTTCATTGCAAATAGATTTAACTCTCGTAAAATATTGACTTACCGACTTGTTCTCTTGTCTAAGCGACATCAAGTCATTTTTCAATATTTGTAACTTGGCATCGTTCTTCCTTGCAAATAAGGTCGTGAGGTTGTCCCAAGCCTTCTTCGGGGTTGATAAGTCTTTTATCCGTTACAAGAGTTCATCTTCCACGCTGATAAACAACACATACATGGCTTTTCCAACTCATATCTTCCATTTCTTCTTCTCATCTTTATCACTTTGGAGGGGTAGTTTCTGAACCACCAATAATACCCCATAAATCTTGCCCGAACAGGTAGTACTTCATGTGAATGCTCCATGTGTCATAATTATTGTTATTAAGCTTCTCAATTGAGCTAGCTAAAGATGCAAGGTCTGCCATGGTGATTAGTTAGCGTCTAACGCTCAACCAATTTTATATTGGTCCCAAACTAACATTATTACAGTCCCAAACTGTGTACTTGCAGAATCTCCACGTACAATCCTTGATCGAAACCTCAACCTTTGCAGCAAACAGGTCTATGACCGCCTGCTCTGATATTGATTGTTGAGAAACAAGACATATATTATTGGCATAAAAGAAAAGATTACAATGGTTCCCAACACCTCTTAATATTTCTCACATTCTTGGATACTAAAACACACACCCATTATACTAACTTACACTATGGAGCACTCACCTTTTTACACTTACATTTACTAACTACTCACTTTTACACTCACTTAATTTTGCTCCTAAGAATTGCTTACTCACTTGTGTGTTCTTGCAAATGTCACTCATGTCCTGTTTATATTACTTAAGAAAAGTGATAGATAATTACTAGATGTTTCCCATTATTTTACCATAATTCTAGTAATATATTATAATTGTTATGATGTAGAATTCTCTAGTATTTTACAACATGTGTTTGGAAAAGAGAGTAAGGAAATAAATTGTATTCTTTATACTTATGTCATTTAAAAAATAAAGTATAAGCTAAATTAATTTTAAAAATATATCTTAATTTAGGAAAGGGATAATGTAGAAAAGACGTGGCCAAAGAAGGATATTTGAGATGAGGGCAAGGTTTATGATTTGCGTGACACACACCCCCCCTTCCTGAGGTCATCCAAGAAATTTCTTGGCAGCAAATAATAATACTGATAGGACAAAGACCTTACTGTACTTCAAATGGCTCTGAGATCCAACACGGCTGCGTATATGCTGACTAAGTGACCGAAGCAAAACGACTTGACTTTGGGTTGACTTTGTCTCTATTTTTGGGTATATAAAGGCAAATGGTGATCAGCAACCTACCGCAACACTTCAATTAGAACCCCTCCTTACCCCTCTCTCAAACAAACTCCTTCACAATTCCCTTTTTGCCCTTAGAAACATTTCTCAACTTCATACCAATATGAAGGTAATAACATCTCCAGTTTTCTCTCCTTAATAACCATATCAATCCATTTCCCTGTTTCCATACTTGAATTATCAACCATCTTTTGTTTGTTTATTTATTTATTTATTTATTTTAATTTCCCCCTATTTTAAGTCAAGTACTATTTGCCACTCAAAGTTTGAGATTCAGTTTCTCTAACTTGGCTTGCTGTTTCCTTTTCCTTTTAAAATAGAAGTGGATTTCTTAAAAATTTTCTTGCTCAGAAATTATTATGATTATGAGATTCTAAAAAGTTCTCAAATTTTGTCTGTCGCAGAAAGTGGTGCTGAAGGTGGAACTCTATGATGACAAAATCAAGAAAAAGGCCATGAAGGCAGTGTCTGGTCTTTCAGGTACAGAATTTCATCATCCAATCATCATTTTTCAAAAACTACTTAATCATGAGAAAAAAAAATCATTTAGTATCCAATATTGAATGATTTTTTTGGGGTGATTTATTTTTTCAGGTGTTGAGTCAGTCTCTGCAGACATGAAGGACCAAAAAATAACCTTAATTGGGGATGTTGACCCTGTTAGTGTGGTAGCCAAGCTAAGGAAATTGTGCCATGCTGATATTCTTTCAGTTGGACCAGCCAAAGAGGAGAAGAAGGAAGAAAAGAAAGAGGAAAAGAAGCCAGGCGAGAATAAAAAAGACCCAAAGGAGGAATATGCTGAACTTCTGAAGGCTTATCATGAAGCTTTTTATAATCAAACTAGACAAACTTATCCATATTACTATTACAGAACAGTGGAAGAGGATCCTAATGGTTGTGTCATCTGCTAAATCTTCAAATAGTATGCAGTTTGATAGAAAATAAATGAGATAGGGAAAAAGAAGATGGTGGAGTTGGAGGAGAGTTATGGTTCATTTCATTTGAATTTTCCTTTCTCCTATTTTCTTTGTCAAGTTTTGGTCTTGCCCCTTGTTTTAATTAGTTCAGATAAATTAAGAGTGGCGTATAAGCAGAAAAAAAATATATAATTTGTACATTATTTTGTTGTGTTCCCATGGAAATATAAATTGAGCGATTAGTTTTATTTCAATTAGTTTTGCAATTCTATGTTTGCTGCTGGTATATTGTTGCTTTTGAGAATTAAATATATATAGCAATGTGGCGTCTGGAAAGAAAAAAAAAGTTTACTATATATGATAAACTTTTTGGTTTTTGAAGGGGCGGTTATATAGGAAATAAACCAAAACTGGTTGTTAGTTTAAAATATCTGGTGGCATGCATATTTGCTTATGCAATAGATAATTTCTTGTGAATTGAGAATGGCATGTATTGTTTCTTGTTTGGTTGTCTAATAGGGACAAATTACTGAGTGGTAAAGCTCATTTTACATAAGTTTAATATAATATTATATACTAAAGACTTTAACTCACCATGAAACAAATAGATTAATCAATTTTAACTTAATTTGTGTTGTTTGATTCGAGTAGAAAAGGATCTAATTCTGACAAATCTTCTTGTAATATTATCTGGTTAAACCCTGAAAAAGTATATAAAAAAGGTTTTAACTTAAAACCAAAGATGAAATGTTAATTGTCCAAAAAAAAAAAGATGAAATGTTAAGGTAACAAAAATAAAGAGAAGATGAAAATTCACTGAATAGAATCAAATAACAAAAACAGTAGATGGTTCCTGACCAACATGGAAATCCAAGATACAACCTGTTAGAATCATCTTTGACAGTGCCAACCTAAGCCCCTCATTTCACTAAGGTTAAAGTTTAATTCAAGGGTGATTAGGAAGACAACAAAATTTGACGAGGATGATTATGATAATAGAGATTTTAGTGGTGGAAAAACAAATCGATTTAGAGTAGCTGCCAGGCCTACTGGCTACTTGACAAAATCATTAATACCTTAATGCTTATTTATTTCTAATTGGTGGTTAATGCTTATAGGCCGGTCTCTTCCGATAGTAATAGTATTTTATTTTACAGTTTTCTTTTAATGTGTTCTCAAGGCACATTTTTAAATAATTTAAAGTAAAAGTTTTTATTATGTCTCTAGGTAGGAAGCGGTTATCTCTAGTATGTAAATGGATAGGTGTGGTTAATATGATCTTGTAGCCCATAAGTACCTTAGTATAAAGGTCAAATGGGACAAGATGAAATGTATTCTGTAACACCTCTTATATTTAGGATAGAATTCTAAGACCCTAGACCTAAAAGGTCAAGTTGTGTTGTATGTTCTATGTGAAAAATTTAATCTCCCGTTGTTCTTGTACCCAAATTCTTTGTATGTGTAGCCTTGGGGAAGTAATTATGATTTTTAAGGAAAATGCATGATGATGAGAGGTATGAAAATTATGATAAATAATGAGAATGAGGATGATAATACTAGTAATAAATAATAAACAGACTTAAAATAACATAGTTACGATGAAATCGTAAATCGACTTTCAATTGTATATCGTACCGACACCCTATGCTTTGGGCTCGAGACTGTATGCCAAGGATTTTAGAAGACCTTGAGGAGAAGAGAAAGCTATGGGTTTGAACCAATTGATTAAAATTCATTGTCTAATTAATTCCCTTAAAACTTGTCAAAATCCCAGTTCTATTTTCATAGTCATGTTTGTCCTAAATACGGTGATTATGCACATGTTTCGCTGTTTTTAGCATAACTTAACCTACCGATGTCTGATTCGAGTGATCTTAGTCTTGAAATCTTTGTAACAAAGTATTTTACAACTTTTATGAAGACATAAAAATCTAGTTCTAAGCCCAAAAATCCCAGTTTGCATCACAAGCCACTAATTCGTAGCCTCGCCAGCCTAAACTACATTCGGTATTTCGGGTATAACTTTCACTTTAGTTGTCAGATTTAGACGTTCTTTAGCTTGTTGGAACGAGGAAAGAATAAGGAACAATTTTCATGTTCGTCATTTTCTCAAAATCCCATCAGAACATATTTTATCTCCACAACCATGCGTCACCAAAAGCACCACTCACCAAGCCACAAATCCTTGTATCATTGGCCCTTTTTCCATGTGAATTTTTAACTGAACACCTAGCTCTCTACTAAGCTTAGCTTAGTCTGAATTGTTGCCACCTTGTTGAAGCTCCAAGTCTCTCATTCATTTCTATTCTCTTAGCCACCAAGTAGAAAGAAAAACTTAGGCAATTTTCTCTCCTCCTTCTTATTATGGCCGAGAGCCATATTCCCATTTTTCTCTCCATAACTTCATTCCTTCAACATCTCTCCATCTCCTCCATTACATGGCTAGCCTTGCTCCGATTTCCTTCTCTTAATCACTAAGCCACCCTAAAAGCCATTTTCTTTTATCAGTTCACCACCTTGGCCGAAACCATCACTCCCACCTTCTCCTCTTCCATAAGTCATCACCATCCTCACACCTCTCATTCTCTCTTTCCTTCCATGCATGGTTCAACTTTGGAGCCAAGAAATCCATGCATGCAAGGTAAAGTCTTGGAAAATCATTCCTTCACCATTTTCTTTCTTTAACCTGAAAGCACCACCATCGTTGCTTCCACCTTCCTTCTTCCATTTTTATTGCATCCTTCACCAAACATGCATGCATGTGCTATATTCAGCCATGCATGTGAAAAACTGCCACCATTCACCACTACTTTGGTCGTGAGCCACCACCACCAAAAGCTTCCATTTTCTTCTCCAAAATCACCACCACTTCAGCCTAAAGTTCCAATGACTCAAGGGTTTCTTGGAGTTGAAGAAATCAAGCTAAGAAGGTCTAGCATGCTACCTAAGGAAGTCACGTGAAAACCTTAGGTATAGAGCGAGTTCTCCTTGATTTTGTTGGAATTCTTGGCATGTAAGGGTGTGGAAACCTTTTTTGGGTTTCCATCACCAAATCAAGGGTAAAAATGGTGTTGTATGTGAAAGGAAATATGTGATTTGGTTTAGTTTTAAAAAGAAAATTTTAGGCCAAGAAAATGTTAAGTATTCATAAAATTTTTCAAGGAAAAACTCATATTTTCTACCCTTGATCGTGATTTATACATGCATGTGTTCTCCCATTTTTATTGGTTTTAATGTGAAAAATATATATGATTATCATGCTGGAATTTCGTGGTAGGATAAAATGGGAAGAAGAACCATGTTTAATTGCTATGCATGTAAAGATTTTAAATGTTATGTGATTTTGGTCATGCATGTAAATCTAGGCTTGAATGATATTTTAAGTAATTGCATGATTAATCTATAGGAGTTTTAGTTGCTGAAATTCCATATTAAATGCTGAGTAAGAATAAGATGCTTAAATCTTATATGCATGCAAGTCTTGGTGTGAAAAAATTCTATTTTTAAGCTTGTAGGCATACTTCTCTAAAAATGTATTCTAGAATTTTTTATGAGGAATAACTACTAAACCTAAGTTAATTATTTAGAAGTTTTAGTGGTTCAAAATTGGAGTAGTGGATGATGGTAAGGTTGCATGTAAAAACTTTAGGAAAAATGATGTAATATCTAGTCTAAAGTATTAAGCTTTAATTGTTTTGTGGGGATTTTAATATGTGCTAAATGTTGGACCTATAGATGTTGGAATAGAATTAAATGTTTTTGTATTTAAATGATTGAAAGTGGTGTGGTATGTGTTTAAGAAGTGATATGTGAAATATGGTAGAAAATTATGTTGTTAAATTGTCTGAATGCTAGGTTGTAGCAATATTAATGTGAAAAAGCTTATGTGTGTCAATTCTAAATTCTAGTTGTTGAAATTGAATAAAATAAAATTGTGCTTGAATGATTAAAAATGGTGTGGCACATGTTTGTGATGGTGCATGCAAAATTTTATAGAAAATAGTGTTATAAGTTTCCTTGTATGACTAGCTTTTGATGTTTATTTGATGGTAATTTGAGTGCAGGTAAAATTTTGGAATTTTGATACATATTAATGATAGTTATTTGATGTGAACACTGAGTTGGGATTTTGTAATGAATTCTGAAAAGAAATAAGTTGAATTGGTGTTAAATTAATTGTTAAGAAATAATGTTAATTATATGGAAGATTTGTGGTATGCGTTAGGGCTATATGCCATTCTGAATCTTACGAATATGATTAAGTCAACATGATGAAATGAAATGTGGAAAGTGAATGAAAGTCTTGGTAGGGTTTGTGGAGAGAAATTGTCAAAGGAATGAATATTGATGGGAGTGATAAGGGTGAAGTTTATTGTAACACCTATGGGGATGTTAGTGTGATAGCATATGTTGATACGTGATTATTTAATTATGAGAACCCTGTGAGGGTATTGATGTATTGTATGATGGAATGGATGTATTTATGAGTAAAGATGATGATTAAAAAGTATAAAGAAAGACTTAATGACTCGTTGAGACTTTATCCTTGACCGTCAATAAAAAGAGACAAGTAACTAGAATAGTAAGAACGAGTAAGATAAGGGATTTTTGAATAATTATTTTCTTAACTTACAAGTATTAATAGTTTTATAATAAAAGAATAGTAATTTGAAAATTATTCGAGTTAGGTTTTTAAATCGCCTATATCAGTGTTTTCTAACAAAAGTGTTGAAGAAAGGTTTGGTTGAAAAACATTTTATTAAGTTATATTAGACCAGACCTCAATGTTTGTGTCCTTAGATTTGTCAATAACATACATCAAGATCTTTTGTTGGTAAATGAAGTCTGTATATCTTATGACTAATCTATGTACCTAAGTGTTTTAGGATATAAAAGGCTTCAGCTATAAAACAAGAAGGAGCCCCTACATTCAAAAGTCTGGTAGGAAATTCAAGAGTCTAGTCAAAGCTCTATCCTACCAATCAGATCCTGAATTTCTTAAGCAAACAGAAAAAGAACGTAATTAATTTTCTCAACGTTCTTAATTCTAATTTGTGATGCATAGTGTGACATCCTGGCACTGTTGAGGGCGGGGAGTGATCGTCCGTGCATAGGCACGGACAAGGAGCGACTCCTGGCAGGCTTCCAGTAGGAAGGACACATGAACGAACCGAATACATACCAGAATGAGAGGGATCCAAAGACTGTATAGGTATGGGACTATACAGTTGAGGATAGCTTAAAGAAATGAATTCGTACTACCTATACCAACAAATGCATTAGCCTTTTCGGTAGCCTATCACTTAAGAACTCCAAAGTTAAGCATGCTTAACTTGGAGTAATTCTGGGATGGGTGACCTCCTGGGAAGTTCTCAGGAAATGTGTGAGTGAGGACAAAAGCACATTGAAAAGGTCTCGTGTTGGTCTGTAGGGAGAGTCGTTCATTCCTAAAAAGCGGCCGGGGCGTTAGTGTGGTATCAGAGCCTAGCCTCTCCTAGTACGGTATGGTTCGGGGACGAACCAGGCGGAAGCTGGTGGGCATGTGACATCCTGGCACTGTTGAGGGCGGGGAGTGATCGCCGGTGCATAGGCACAGACAAGGAGCGACTCCTGACAGGCTTCCAGTAGGAGGGACACATGAACGAACCAAATACATACCAGAATGAGAGAGATCCAAAGACTGTATAGGTATGAGACTATACAGTCGAGGATAGCTTAAAGAAATGAATTCGTACTACCTATACCAACAAATGCATTAGCCTTTTCGGTAGCCTATCACTTAAGAACTCCAAAGTTAAGCGTGCTTAACTTGGAGTAATTCTGGGATGGGTGACCTCCTGGGAAGTTCTCAGGAAATGTGTGAGTGAGGACAAAAGCACATTGGAAAGGTCTCGTGTTGATCTGTGGGGAGAGTCGTTCATTCCTAAAAAGTGGCCGGGGCGTTACACATAAATTCATGCACTTATCAAATATGTGTGTTTATTGTAACATCCCAGATGTTTTGATAATAGAAAATAAATTGGAAATGAGTAAATTATTATTTGGCTTATAATGAAAATGGTATATGAAATGTTAAGTGGGGAAAAGCAATTTTAAATGAAATTTTAAGGAAAATGGCATCAGGACCCTAACGCGTAGCGTGGATGGGACGCGTAGCGTCAGGTGTGATTTAGTGAGCTGACGCATAGCGCCAGGTTGACGCGTAGCGCCAGCGTCACGATCTGTTTTATAACAGGGTCAAACAGAACAGAACCTGTAAACCCTCTCTTTCATTTTCTCTCTTCTCTGAGGCGATTTGGCTAGGGTTTTGAGGGAAACTTGGATTCTTGGTGGTTTTAAACAATTTGGAACCAAGGTAAGGCATCTAGGGCCTCTAATTTTTAGTTTCTTCTCCTTCCCTTCATGAAATCCGAGTTTGCATATGATGATTGGGGTTTTGATTCTGAGTTTCAGTGGCTTGTGAAGCTTGGGTAATGAGTTTGGAAGTATAAGGAAGGTAACGTACTAACTAATTTGATGTTTCGGTGACCGTAGGTGCCGGAACGAGCGTTAGGCAAGTGATCGACGAAGTGGACGTCGGAAGCGAAAGAGGAACGGTGAATCCAGTGGCTGTAGGACGCTATCCACCCCTTGAGCAAACTATCGGAGCTCGGGATAGAGGTAAGGGGGGTGTTCGGGTTATAATTAATTAGAATTGATATGAAAACGGATTATGGGAAGTTTAAGAATTTAATAAGAGTTGTCATAAATACTATAAAGTAAATGAATATAGTAGTTGTGAATATATGAGTATGTGGAATGAGATTAAATGGCTGAATATGAAAGAGATATGTTGATTGAATTGATTATATAATGAAATAAAGATTAGAATGATGGAAGTGAAATATATGTGTAATATTCCCACTTTGAGTGGTGTATGTATATTTGATTATGAATAAAAATGTGGAATTTTGAATTATTGATGATATATGCCATAGCATTGTATGGATGGGTTTGACAAGTCGGTCGCCCTGTATTGTGAGCACATGCCAGTTTCTGGTAGTTGCACATGTGGTTTGTTGATGATATGCTATGATTATGAGATATGATATGTGAATATGTGGTATGGGATGGCCAACGGTATGTATACCCCTCGTTTTCTGGCTCCCGTGGTCTTTGTACCCAGTTGAGCTACCCAGTGGTCAAGTCGGACCCAGTGGTTGAGGTGGAGAGCCAAGTCGGGCTCGGTGAACCAAGTCGGGTTCACGGGATGTCAAGTTGGACTCCCAGCTGAAGGCCAGTCCTTTAGTATCCGGATACTAGGCGTCAAATTACATGAGAGTCAGTTGTGACTTATGTGAATTTTATATTGATTGATGATGGAAAATGAATTATGAATTGAAAGTGAAACGTGAATGAATGAAATGTGTGGTTTGAATAAGTTAAAGATTGATGTGTATGTGTGTAATTGTATTGATGTGGATAAGTGCAGGAAATCGAAAGAGATTATGTAATAACAAAGAGTAGTAGGTATTGTTAAGTTCAATACTTCGTTCTATATTAATTATGATATTCCAAACACTCACCCTTGCTGTTGTTTAATTTTAGTGACCAGTGACAGGGAGGATGCTAATGCTGCGGAGATGCGCCAAGAGGAAGTTTGATGCCAAAGAATGGAGATGTATATAATGAATGTAATATTTTGAGTTTATGTGTTTAAGTGTGTAATAAGTAATGTATTAATATGGTGCGTGGTAGATGATAAAGTATGTGTGATGAATTTACCATGATTATGCATGTTGTGGTTTGATGACTCATTGATGAGGATGAATTATGGCACGGAGCCATTGTCATGTGTGAATGTTAAATGTGATGGGCAGGTGTTGCATTGATGCATGATTGATATGTATGTTATGTGATTGATGTTAGGATGATGATTAGATTGATTTAGATAAGTTATGCATATAGTTGGATATTGAGTTTAAGGAACCGGATAGGTGAAATTAAGATTCGGTGGGTGTAAGAAACCCCAGAATGCATCAATAGGTCTTCCATGACATTTAGGATTTAGATGCATTGACTTTTGGTCCATTGGAATCCATTTAGGATGTTTGGTGTGAGGGTTTTGCACCTAATTGGGTTAAAATGAATTTCGCGCATAACTTGCGCATATATTGGAATTTTGGCGAACGGACAGCGCCAACAGTTCCGAAATGGGGAAAACATGTGGCCCGTGAAGTTTCATGGCAATCGGATCTAAAACGGGCCAATTGGATAGGTTAGAAGTTAGTAAAATGGTTTAAATGTGTAACAGCATCAGGTGCTGTCACTGTCATGCCCACGCTACGCGTGAGGCTGGCGCGTAGCGTGAGGTGCGCAGCAGAGGGCTGACGCTACGCGTGGGAATGGCGCGCAGCGTCAGGCCCCTGTTTCATATTTTTTTGATTCTTTCTAAATTAAGAAAACTTTAAGGTTTTGTCGAACTATATATTATTATTTTGAGTATGTTTAGTGAAAATAAATATTATTTTGAAATGATAAATAATTAAATTTTATTAAATGTGAAAAAAAAAATTTATTGTGAAAATTCATTAAATGGATATAAATAAAGGTAAATTGACGTAGGACGTCACAGGTGGTATCAGAGCGGTTCTTTCTAGAGCCGGGAAAATGGGCAGAACTAGGGGATTGTTTGAGTCCTATATCAGGCTGTTTTGCATTTATTGCATTATGCTTGTGATTGTTTACATATTAACAGGTTGACTTGGCATCATTCTCTTGGCACTCCGGGCAGCGTCTTGTTATGTGTTTATACATGAGGTAAATTTTGTACTCCCTGGTCAATTATTGGTTATTAATGGTGATGTGTTTTGGGATATTGTAGAACTAAAATATGACGGAAGGAAGTAGTTCTGTTGGTGGTGATGATTTCTTTGAGAGGTTTTCTCAAATGATGGGGAGGACTGATTCTGGTCCCACCCTTGATAAATTTTTGAAGAGGAATCCACCTATTTACAAAGGAGGACATGATTATGATGGGGCGCATATATGGCTGCGTGACATTGAGCAAACATTTGAATACTATGAATGCTCTGAAGAACAGAGAGTGCAATTTGCTACCTATCAATTGAAGGATGAGGCTCGTGTATGGTGGTCAAGGACTAGAATTCAGATGAATGCTACGAATGAACCATTAATGTGGATGAATTTCAAGATGAGATTTCTTGCTAAGTACTTTCCAGATAATTATAAAATCCTTAAGGAGATGGAATTCTTAAAACTTGAGCAGGGCAGGATGTAAGTGGCTGAATACACGTCACAGTTTGATGAACTATGTGATTTCTATCATCCTTTTTCTCTTGAAGGAACTGAAGGTAGTAAGTGTGCAAAGTATGAATCCGGGCTAAGAATTGAACTCCGAAGTGTCATTGTTCCTATGGAGATCCGTGACTATCCTACTCTAGTAAATAAGGCCAGACTTGCTGAGGAAGTGCAGTTACAGAGAGCGTCCCAGTCAAGGGACAAGAGACCATTGAAGGCTAAAGGATTCAGTTTTAAAAAGATGGGTCAGTTTTTCCATGGTGGCAAGTCTTCTGCCACATCTTCTTCTTCTTCTGGACGTGGATCTACTGGTCGTTCTGGTGGTCGTGCTTGTTATAATTGTGGTCAGGAAGGTCATTTCTCTAGACATTGTCCTACAAATCAAACTGTTTGTTTCCAGTGTGGACAACCTGGACACCTAAGGCCTGACTGCCCACAGAGGCAGCAGCAGGGAGGACGTGGTAATCGGGCAAGTGCTTCTATGGTCCGTGGTGGGAATTTTCAGCGTGGAGGCCGAGGCGGCGGTAGCCGTGGAGGCCAACACCCTAGGCGATCTGATGCTCAGTCCAGTGGTACTCAGAATGTTATGGCTGGACGTGTGTTTGCTTTTGATGCTTCTGAAGTCTCAAGAAATAATAATTTGGTACAAGGTAAGTGTCTTATCCATGACTATCTTGTAAATGTTATTTATGACTCTGGTGCAACCCACTCTTTTATTTCTAAGAGTTGTGTTCGGCGGCTTGGTTTGCCGGTGGTATTAATGAAGAATGCTCTTAATGTCTCCACTCCTACTGGTTCTACATTTCGAGCAACTACTATGTGTGAGGAATTACCTATGCAAGTAGAGGACCGATCTTTCTTGGTGAATTTAATATGTATGCCCTTGAAGAATTTAGATGTTATTTTGGGTCTTGACTGGTTGTCTGTTAACCATGTTATGGTGGACTGTTACCGCAAGACTATAATTTTCTCTCAGGAATTGGACACTAAAAATGTGGTGAGTGATGTTTCTGTAATTTATATTATTCTGTTAGCTTCAGAGGGGCGGTATAATCTTAAACCTGCAGATATTCCAGTGGTGTGTGATTTTCCTGATGTATTCCCGGAAGACATTCCGGAATTGCCTCCAAACAGGGAGATTGATTTTGCTATTGATTTGATTCCCGGGGCAGAACCTGTGTCCCGTACACCTTATAGAATGTCTTCAGTGGAGTTGGCTGAAGTAAAGAAACAAGTAAATGAGTTGTTAAGCAAGGGGTTTATCCGACCGAGTGCTTCACCTTGGGGCGCTCCGGTGTTGTTGGTGAAAAAGAAGGACGGCAGTATGAGAATGTGTATTGACTACCGACAATTGAATAAATTGACGGTTAAGAACAAATATCCTTTACCACGAATAGATGATTTGTTGGATCAGTTACGAGGTGCTGTGGTGTTTTCTAAGATTGATTTGAGATCTGGATATCATCATATTAGAGTGAAGTCGGAAGATATTCTGAAAACGGCGTTCCGGACTCGATATGGACATTTTGAATATGTTGTAATGCCTTTCGGAGTAACCAATGCTCCAGCTATCTTTATGGATTATATGAATCGGATTTTCCAACCTTACTTGGATCAATTTGTCGTGGTGTTTATTGATGACATTCTAGTATATTCAAATTCTGTAGAAGAGCATGCACAACATCTTCAAACTGTTTTACAAGTGCTACGTGAAAAGAAGTTGTATGCTAAATTGTCGAAGTGTGATTTCTGGGAAGCAAGTGTGAAATTTTTGGGGCATGTAATCTCTTGTGATGGTGTTTCTGTTGATCCATCCAAGATTGAAGCAGTTATGGCTTGGGAAAGGCCTAAATCAGTGACTGAAATTAGGAGTTTTCTTGGATTAGTTGGCTATTATCGCCGTTTTATTGAAGGATTTTCCCGTATTGCACTACCCTTGACTCGATTGACAAGAAAGGAGAATCCCTTCGTATGGACAGAAAAGTGTGAATTGAGTTTTCAAACGCTGAAGCGGTGTTTGACTACTGCACCTGTGCTTGCATTACCAGATGTGACGAAAGAATTTGTGGTATACTGTGATGCATCTAAGTTTGGTTTAGGCTGTGTATTGATGCAAGATGATAGGGTAATTGCTTATGCTTCTAGGCAATTAAGGCAGCATGAACAGAATTATCCCAGTCATGATTTAGAACTCGCTGCTGTGGTATTCGCATTGAAGATTTGGCGACATTATTTGTATGGATCTCATTTTGTGGTATTCAGTGACCACAAGAGTTTGAAGTATCTGTTTGATCAGAAGGAATTAAACATGAGGCAAAGGAGATGGGTGGAATACCTTAAGGATTATGATTTTGATTTAAAATACCATCCTGGTAAGGCGAATGTTGTGGCTGATGCCTTAAGTAGAAAAGTATTACATGCAGCTTTCTTGATGGGCAAGGAACAAGAATTGTTAGAAGACTTTCGTGATATGAATATTGGGGTTGCCATTCAAGCCCCAGATCAGATGGTAATTGGAATGCTAAAAATCTCCAATGAATTCTTAGAATCCTTAGCTGTGGCTCAGGAGGATGATGAAGAGTTGCTGGAATTGCTTGACACTCAAGCAAGAGGCAAAGACATGGGATTAACCAAAGGTAAGGATGGAATTTGGCGGTTTAAGAACCGTGTAGTGGTACCCACAGAGGGTGATTTCAGACAAGCTGTATTAGCTGAAGCGCATAAAAGTTCTTTAAGTATCCATCCTGGTATCACTAAGATGTACCATGATTTAAAGAAAGAATTCTGGTGGCCGGGAATGAAGAAAGCAATAATTGAATATGTAAGATCTTGTGTGATATGTCAGAAGTGTAAGGTCGAACATCAGAGACCTCCAGGTTTACTTCAACCCCCGGAGATTCCAATATGGAAATGGGAAAGCATTACTATGGATTTTGTATCTGGGTTACCTCGTACTCGTTCTGGTTGTGATGCAATATGGGTAATTGTGGACAGGTTGACCAAGGGTGCTCACTTCTTGGCTATGAATATGAAATGGTCATTGGACCGATTGGCTAGATTGTACATTACGGAGATTGTAAGGTTGCATGGTGTACCTGTGAGTATTATTTCGGATCGTGATCCTCGGTTTACTTCCAGATTCTGGGGGAGTTTACAGCAGGAATTGGGTACTGAACTGAGGTTGAGTTCAGCTTATCATCCTCAGACAGATGGCCAGTCTGAGCGTACAATCCAGACCTTGGAAGATATGCTTAGGGCTTGTGTACTGGAGCAAAGTGGCTCATGGGAGAGATACCTGCCATTGGTGGAATTTGCTTATAATAATAGCTATCATAGTAGCATTGGGATGGCTCCTTATGAAGCTTTATATGGAAGACGGTGTCGTACGCCTTTATGTTGGAATGAAGATAGAGATGCAATCCATTTAGGACCCGAGTTAATTCAGGAAATGAATGATCAGGTGATGATGATTCGTGAAAAGATGAAAATTGCACAAGACCGTCAGAAGAGTTACTATGACAATCGTCATAGGCCACTTGAATTTCAGGAGGGAGATTGGGTATTCCTGAAGGTGTCACCTACTAAAGGTGTAGGCCGTGTGATGAAGAGCCAGAAACTTAATCCAAAGTATATTGGACCCTACCAAATATTGGAACGAATTGGTGAAGTAGCATACAGATTGAATCTTCCCCGTGCATTGACAAATATTCACGATGTATTTCATGTTTCAATATTAAGAAAATATGTTCCCTGTGATTCGATGATCGTACCTGAAGATTCCATTAAGCTGAAAGAAGATTTGACTGTGGAGATAGCACCTATTTGTATTGAAAGTTATCAAACTAAACGATTGAGAAACAAAGAAGTACCCCTGGTAAAAGTGAAGTGGCAAAATATAAATGGAGTGACGTATACATGGGAACCGGAATCTGATATGAGGCGGTTGTATCCAAATCTTTTCCAATAAGGTACGTTGATTTCGGGGACGAAATCTCTTTTTAGGGGGAGTGGATGTAACATCCCAGATGTTTTGATAATAGAAAATAAATTGGAAATGAGTAAATTATTATTTGGCTTATAATGAAAATGGTATATGAAATGTTAAGTGGGGAAAAGCAATTTTAAATGAAATTTTAAGGAAAATGGCATCAGGACCCTGACGCGTAGCGTGGATGGGACGCGTAGCGTCAGCGTCGCGATCTGTTTTATAACAGGGTCAAACAGAACAGAACCTGTAAACCCTCTCTTTCATTTTCTCTCTTCTCTGAGGCGATTTGGCTAGGGTTTTGAGGGAAACTTGGATTCTTGGTGGTTTTAAGCAATTTGGAACCAAGGTAAGGCATCTAGGGCCTCTAATTTTTAGTTTCTTCTCCTTCCCTTCATGAAATCCGAGTTTGCATGTGATGATTGGGGTTTTGATTCTGAGTTTCAGTGGCTTGTGAAGCTTGGGTAATGAGTTTGGAAGTATAAGGAAGGTAACGTACTAACTAATTTGATGTTTCGGTGACCGTAGGTGCCGGAACGAGCGTTAGGCAAGTGATCGACGAAGTGGACGTCGGAAGTGAAAGAGGAACGGTGAATCCAGTGGCTGTAGGACACTATCCACCCCTTGAGCAAACTATCGGAGCTCGGGATAGAGGTAAGGGGGTGTTCGGGTTATAATTAATTAGAATTGATATGAAAACGGATTATGGGAAGTTTAAGAATTTAATAAGAGTTGTCATAAATACTATAAAGTAAATGAATATGGTAGTTGTGAATATATGAGTATGTGGAATGAGATTAAATGGCTGAATATGAAAGAGATATATTGATTGAATTGATTATATAATGAAATAAAGATTAGAATGATGGAAGTGAAATATATGTGTAATATTCCCACTTTGAGTGGTGTATGTATATTTGATTATGAATAAAAATGTGGAATTTTGAATTATTGATGATATATGCCATAGCATTGTATGGATGGGTTTGACAAGTCGGTCGCCCTGTATTGTGAGCACATGCCAGTTTCTGGTAGTTGCACATGTGGTTTGTTGATGATATGCTATGATTATGAGATATGATATGTGAATATGTGGTATGGGATGGCCAACGGTATGTATACCCCTCGTTTTCTGGCTCCCGTGGTCTTTGTACCCAGTTGAGCTACCCAGTGGTCAAGTCGGACCCAGTGGTTGAGGTGGAGAGCCAAGTCGGGCTCGGTGAACCAAGTCGGGTTCACGGGATGTCAAGTCGGACTCCCAGCTGAAGGCCAGTCCTTTAGTATCCGGATACTAGGCGTCAAATTACATGAGAGTCAGTTGTAACTTATGTGAATTTTATATTGATTGATGATGGAAAATGAATTATGAATTGAAAGTGAAACGTGAATGAATGAAATGTGTGGTTTGAATAAGTTAAAGATTGATGTGTATGTGTGTAATTGTATTGACGTGGATAAGTGCAGGAAATCGAAAGAGATTATGTAATAACAAAGAGTAGTAGGTATTGTTAAGTTCAATACTTCGTTCTATATTAATTATGATATTCCAAACACTCACCCTTACTGTTGTTTAATTTTAGTGACCAGTGACAGGGAGGATGCTAATGCTGCGGAGATGCGCCAAGAGGAAGTTTGATGCCAAAGAATGGAGATGTATATAATGAATGTAATATTTTAAGTTTATGTGTTTAAGTGTGTAATAAGTAATGTATTAATATGGTGCGTGGTAGATGATAAAGTATGTGTGATGAATTTACCATGATTATGCATGTTGTGGTTTGATGACTCATTGATGAGGATGAATTATGGCACGGAGCCATTGTCATATGTGTGAATGTTAAATGTGATGGGCAGGTGTTGCATTGATGCATGATTGATATGTATGCTATGTGATTGATGTTAGGATGATGATTGGATTGATTTAGATAAGTTATGCATATAGTTGGATATTGAGTTTAAGGAACCGGATAGGTGAAATTAAGATTCGGTGGGTGTAAGAAACCCCAGAATGCATCAATAGGTCTTCCATGACATTTAGGATTTAGATGCATTGACTTTTGGTCCATTGGAATCCATTTAGGATGTTTGGTGTGAGGGTTTTGCACCTAATTGGGTTAAAATGAATTTCGCACATAACTTGCGCATATATTGGAATTTTGGCGAACGGACAGCGCCAACAGTTCCAAAATGGGGAAAACATGTGGCCAGTGAAGTTTCGTGGCAATCGGATCTAAAACGGGCCAATTGGATAGGTTAGAAGTTAGTAAAATGGTTTAAATGTGTAACAGCATCAGGTGCTGTCACTGTCATGCCCACGCTACGCGTGAGGCTTGCGTAGCGTGAGGTGCGCAGCAGAGGGCTGACGCTACGCGTGGGAATGGCGCGCAGCGTCAGGCCCCTGTTTCATATTTTTTTGATTCTTTCTAAATTAAGAAAACTTTAAGGTTTTGTCGAACTATATATTATTATTTTGAGTATGTTTAGTGAAAATAAATATTATTTTGAAATGATAAATAATTAAATTTTATTAAATGCGAAAAAAAAATTTATTGTGAAAATTCATTAAATGGATATAAATAAAGGTAAATTGACGTAGGACGTCACATTTATCATCAAAGAGCACAAGGAACAAAATCAAGATCAGTAGCCAAAGTCAGCGTACCTACCTCTGTACATATTCCAAAAAAGATGAATCAATTTAGGAGAAATATTAGCATATCTAAGAGATCTTTCACTCGATCTAGATATGAAACAAGAATGGCTTTATGCGTTGGAAATGCATAAGAAACCATTTCCATGAAAAAGCTAAAGAGGTCTGCTACCAGATTCCTACATGTGTTTGATCACCAAAGGTCTGGTACCAGAAAGCTTAAGGCAAAAACCTTTACAGTTTGGTGTTGTTATTGTAAAGGAGATTTTACAATAGTGGAAATCCTTCAAGTTAGAAGGGACTGGACGTAGCTTTTGAGTTGGAAGTGAACTAGTATAAATTCTTTGTGTTGTTCTCCTTCATTCATCTATTTACATCGTTTGATTACAAATTTTCTTTGGTTCGAATTTTCATGAAAAGAGTCTGTGACTCCCTTCTAAATCAGACTTTGAACCATCAAAAAGTATGTGAAATTAAAAGTTTTTGACAAAATCAAAAAAATTATGTAAAAAGAGTTTTGGGTAAATATTACCCCTTGATTTTGAAGATGTATTTCAAAACATATATGAATTTATAAATTTTTACCTTTACGGCCAAAGGGAAAATTTTTGTAGCAATAAATGCAATGGGACGATGTCTGTAACACCCTCGGTTAGATAAGACAAATCCTTCTGTAGGTTCATCCTATTTAACTGAGAGTGTTAACAGTTTTCAGAAAAAAGTGAATATTTTTTTTATTTTTTTTTTAAAATACTTGGCAGATCAGTGGAAGCAATATTGTATATATCACATAGTCATTCACAAACTGTAAGTAATTGTACTCTTAACAGAATGGGGCACGCAGGCACCCTTAAATATTATACAGTCATCCGGTGTCTGATTATAAATATTCTATCCTTAGTGATTGTTCTCAATGGGTTCAGCGTATTGCTGATCTTCACACTCGGGTTCTTGAGTTTCTAATTCCTCTAAAAAATGTTCAACAGTAAGGGTGAGTATAACCCAAGACCCTGATTGGTTCATCCGGTGCGGACATAATCCAGTTAACATACAATGTCACATAGATCATACATTTAGCATATTTATAACAATCAAGCATGTTGTCATCACATAATCGTATATTTAGCATGTTCACAATTATAACAATCAAGCATATTACCATGAAATAAATCGTACATATAACGTATTCACAATTATAACAATCAAATATGCTGTAATGAAATGCATGAGTTCGGATTTATTATGATTTATCTTTGGTTAAGTCTCATGATGCATGTGGGCCCAATAAATCGTTTCATCTTCTTCTCATTCTTTGGAATATCACCATTCCAATCATCTAGAGCGATCAGGGTCCGCCCAAGTTCCATGTGGTACAAATGAACTCATTGGTTCTCATCATTGATTTAAATATTTTTGGAACTTGGATCCCTACGATCATAGTTACACTCCGTCATTTAGTCAAAGTACACTAGAATTGCATCGTCTCACCCGGCTATCAGGCGCGACTCTGATGCCATTGGGTTGCCGTTCCAGTTGTACTCCCAAGATTCTTCATGGAGATCGAACGTGAGTGTCCTCCACTGTACCAAGTGTATGCTCTAGAGGTTTTTCTTCTTCAAAAATATTTTAATGATGCGAAATGCATTTATCTTATCAATTAATTCCTTAGGTATCTTATGTATTTCCAGTCTCATCATATCATTCTCAAGTTCTTTGAATTCCATCAATCATTTAAACCTTGTAAGATATTCGTTTATTATTTTTTTAGAAATATATCTATTATATATATTCTTTCATAAAGAGTAAAATAATATATTCTTTATGTAATTACGCATAATTTAATAATGTATAATAATAATAAAACTAATAATAATGATAACAATATTAAGTTTGACAATAAATAATGATAATAATAGAATAAGAATGATAATTATAACTTACCAATAACTTAAAAATATTAAAGATTAGTTTCCAATTGAAAATTCAAGTGAAAAACACTAAAAACAGAGTTTTCCGAGTGGAACAGGGGTAAATCCGAGTGAAATAGGTATGATTCCGAGTGGAATCATTCAGAGAAGGGTTCTCCAAGCGATCTGGCTAAAAATCCGAGTGGAATTGTACTGGAAGGCTGTTTTCCGACTGAAACAGGTCTGATTCCGAGTGGAAATGATTTTTCCGATTAAAATAAATTATATCCGAGTAGAAATGTTGATTTCCAAACTTTTTGAGAAAAATAGGTTTAATACTGAGTGAGAAATTGAGTTTGCTGAGTGAGATGAGTTGAATACCGAGTGAAACTGAATTATCCGAGTAAAATAAGTCTGTTCCAAGTGAAAAATAAATTTTCTGGGTGAAATGAGTTTAGATACCGAGTAAATTCAGGCTGAAGTGAGTTTCTGAATAAAATAAGCATCAATCCGAGTGAGATCAGGTTAAAAGTTTTCTCAGGGAAGTTAAAAATATTTTTCCTAGTTAAAAGTGTTGAGCAGAAAGGTTTCTGAGTAAAATTTATATAATTTCCGAGTGAAAAATCATTCTGCTGACTAGAATACCTTCGAGTAAAGTAAATCCGAATGAAATAATCCTGATTCCGAGAGGAATCAGGTTGATAAGAGTTTTCTGAGTTAATTTAACTATATATTCTGAGTGAAATTAAACTAAAAGGAGTTTTCTGAGTGAAATTAAGGGTTTACCGAGTTAAAATCACTGGAAAAGGTTTTCATGAGTGAAGCTACTTAAATTCTGAGTGAAAATGAGTTCCTGAATGAAATCAAGTATGATTCCAAGTGGAATCAGTAGGAAAAGAGTTTCCTGAGTAAAAATAAGATAAGTTCCGAGTGAAACATGAGTTTACTGAGTGAAATTAGTTGAAAAGAGTTCTGTCTGAATGAAATAAAACAAATCCGAGTTGAATAACTGCTTGCTGAGTAAAATAAAGTGTTTGCCGAGTGAAATAAGACTGGGAAACTACTGTCCGAGAGCAATAGAGTGTTTTCCGAGTGAATTTACTGAAAAAGGGTTCTGAGTAAAAGATGATTATATTTTCTGAGTGAAATTAAGTCAAGTTCCGAGTGAAATAATTTAAGAAAGAGATTTCCGAGTAAAATAAGACTTGGGAGATGCTGTCCGAGAGAAATAGAGTGTTTTTCGAGTGAAATATGGTGTTTTCCGAGTGAAATATGGTGTTTTCTGAGTGAAATCAATTGGAAAGATGCTGTCCGAGTAAAAATAAATTAGGAAATATTTTCTAAGTGAAATAAGGTTGTTTACCGAGTGAAAAATTGTTCTATCAGAATGAAACTAAGCAAAACCGAGTTGTTATAAGTGTAAAACCGGTCAGATTAACATTAAATCCATCTTCTATTCATAATTTTCACTGGAAATCACACGGTACCCATGATTCTTAGTATTTTCAGTCCAATAAGTACATATCATTTCACAATTCATTACTGATTATATACACTCGGTAACAGTTATATATATATATATACATGCATATACAGATAACAATTTAAAGCATTTAATTCATACACACTGAATCTGTCCTTCACTCGGTTTTCCCACAAGGCACCCAAGAATATACCCCCTTACCTCAATGAAGTTCCTAGATAGAAAGAAAGAGGTTCCCTTCACTGTCCTGCTTCAAATCCGAGTGAAACAGAAGGGAAAAGAGAGAAAGAAACTTGCTGGGAAGGAGAGTGATGAAGGGTGTTTGGGTCGTGTGTGTGGTGTGAGTCCTGAGAACCTTGAGCTGGTTTAAATAGGGAGGAAGTGAGTGGAAAAACAAGTGGGGGACAGCGTTTCTGAGTGGGCGGTTAGTGGAGTGCTAATGGAAGGGTCACTAGGGATTAAATAAAGATATATGCTGAGTCAGTGCCCATTTCTGGTCGTCCACTATCCATAATGCGCACGATTGAATTTAAATATCATTAAAAGACAAAATTGAAGTCAATACGCACTTCTGTCAGTGAATACCGAGTGAAATTACACTCGGTTAAGAACTATTCCGACTGGAATTCTCACTTCCGAGTCAACAATTGCAAGGCTCGCTTGAGCGAAGCTTCAATTCTTCCCTCGGAATTCCTTTGAAACCGACTCAGGCACTCGGTTTCTCACTCGGTAATACCTCTTTAGACCGAGTCCTCTCTTTCTCAGAATCTTCACTCGGAAATCCGAGTCTTCCTCACTTTATTCACTCGGTTTAGGCCAATTTCTTCAATTATATTTCCAATTAAGGTTTATTTCAACCATTAGCTCTCGGAACAAGGCATACACGTATAAGTCTCACTCGGTTTTGGTCCAGTGGAGTGTATCTCACTCGGAATTGGCTTCCTCCACCATTTTCCACTCGGTTTCCTAAGCAAATACATAGGAAACCGTTCGGAATCCTTCCCAATTGATTCCACAACGCACTCCAATTGGCAGGAAGCATCAAATCAACATAAACATGAGTATTTATACATTCTTTCACTCGGAATACTCCAATTAGTGTAGTCTCTTTCAGAAAAGGAAGCATTCAACTCAGAACCGAGCCTTTCTATGATGTTTTCACTCGGATTTTTCTCCTCCACTCGAAATTTCTGATCATTCACTCGGAATTCTTCTCTGTTACTCGGAACAGAGCTCTTTTCACACGGTTTTTGCATAAATTCACTAATATTCCATATAAATTCTATTATTATGTGCAAAAATGACATTTTTGAGGTACTACGGACCATCAATAAGGTATATATTGACTTATTCTTGCTTACAAACTCCCCATAATTAAAATTTACAAGGATAAAATTGCCTCTAAAAAGAGGGATGTTACAATGTCCACTATAACGATCCAAAGATTAGAACAATAGACTTTTGATAACTCTAGGTCTTAAACCCTAGCTTCAAGAGTGTTGAAGAGAATGTATTTTCAATGAAGATTAGGGACTTGAAAATAAGTATATATGTATATGACTATTTACATAGTTCAAGGATTTAATTATATAAGAAGCATTAATCAATTAAGAATTATTTTCTCTATATAAATTTATTTTAAAAAAGACGTTGATTATTTTAATTCTACAAATGGTACTAAGGTACATATACGAATATATATATCATAAAGATTGATTTTAAGACAATAGTAATAGCCAAATTAGCTAGTTATGTTCTTAATGTTAAGTTAGGGCTTCACAAAAGGGTCCTTATTACATAACTTGGCATTAAGAATGAAGGACTTGTCAAGGAAGGACCCTACTCGATGACTGTAATATGGATCAATAAGGATTAAGAATAAATAAATATGCATTGTACATGCATCATCAGCATTTAGAATTATGATTTGTGACTCAATACTAAAGCTACAGTGATAGGTACATTGGAGAACATGATCGTTCGATCTATGAAGTTGGGATCTTAGGAGTATAACTGGGTCGGGCCCCCTGATGGTTCGGAGTCGCGCCTAAAACCAGGAAACCTGTAGCAAGCCCGTTGTACT
Source organism: Clitoria ternatea (assembly GCA_037962975.1). Taxonomy (NCBI): domain Eukaryota; kingdom Viridiplantae; phylum Streptophyta; class Magnoliopsida; order Fabales; family Fabaceae; genus Clitoria; species Clitoria ternatea. The sequence continues at coordinate 11,640,790 of CM075675.1, forward strand.
TCGACTAAAGACTAGTGTTTCTGAGGCCGTGTCGAGCCAAGTTCCATTTTATTAATGCCATCACGAATTATGAAAGATTGGGCCCGATATGTGTCCCTTACCCTATATTGGTGTTGAACTTGGTGTACTCTTGTCACTCTAGTATAGAAACATTGTGCCCAGTATACGTATTGTGACAGGATGACTCTGATAAAAAAGATGTTGTATAGGCCCTCATTCACATCATGAAATACTTTAATAATAAGATAACCATAAAACACTTGACTCATGCATAGCATTTTGAATGACTAAACACATGACTATGGTTGTGGACTGTGTGATGGTGAAGATGTCTATGTTTGATTAACATGATCTTATGAGGTGCTACTATTGTAATGATGATTGATTGATAGGTCGTTGTAATAATAATTGATCCATGACTAATATGTTATGACGAGGATAGAAATGGTTAAGTGTGAGCCTGATTGACCTAGAAACCCTAGAACATATAACAGTAATTGAATGCTAGAATAGATATGGTAGGATTATGATTAACTCATGAATATAGATAAATGTTGGCACAATGGTGAAAACTGGCAGGGCTGTGTATCATGATAAATTGTGGTTAATATATATATTTGTATATGATTTTGTAATGATGTATGTTAGGAATAATGAATAATGAGTATGAAAATGATAATGGTGAGAGTATGGATAATGAGCGGTTTATTATTATGAAACCATAAATGACCAGTAGGTTGTATGGTGATATTTGTAAGTAAGGAAATGGTATGCATCTGTATTAGGTACAATTTGTTTGATGGTTTGATTTTGTGTGAAATTCATCAAGTATAACAATGCACTTTTGCATATGTTTCCAACAAGACTAGAGTGAGATAAATTCAACTGTCTTGTTTTATGTCTTGTTGTGTCTATGTAAATCCATAAGGTAGTAAAAGATGAATTCAAAAGGAGAATCATTGCTGGAGAATGTTTGAAGAATTTCCATCGAGGACATTTCAGAGCTGAGTCTGAAAGGAAAGAAATTGTCGAAGGCCGCCTCAGAAGCGCAATACAATAAGGAACTTTGAAGAACAGACCCTTCCTCCTCCAATAAAGAGTAGAGTTAGGATTTTAATTATGTAGGGTAGTTATAAGTTTTTATGTTGATTTGTGTTTGTATTTTATGGGAGCCTGTGTGCCCCTGTTTTATTCAGAGTATGTAAAGCACTGTTGAGATCATTTATGAAATGATATGATTCTAATATTCCTGATCCACTATGTTTTATCGTACAAATAATTAAATAAATAAATCTTCCACTATTTCTTACAAACTCGTGGCACCTTAAATAGGATGATTTAGTGGAACGAATTGTCCTAGTTAACCGAGGGATGCCACATATCCCATGGGACACTTCCAATACCTAAGGCAAAGAAAGGGATGTCATCACAAAATAGGATAATTTCACTATAATGGGTAATAAGTGAGAGGATAAAGTGTACCTTTATCATTTTGAGGCTATATTTATAGTGGAACTGTTATATAGATATAATGATAAGAGTGTCAAGTCCTTTTCCAGTGTTTGTCAGTGACATGACACTTAGGGCCAATATGGTGCTAAAGATGACATGTTGTGACTCTGGCTTAGGTAGGTTGTCCATTCATTGGACAGACTCTGCTTTGAGCTAGATCCAAGTTTGATGTGATCCTTGGCAATATGTCTGAATCAAAATTTATATATAATATGGTTTTCCATTGATTTTAATATAAGTTAAACACAACTTTCAATAAAATTGATCTAGGTCTGGTACAAGCTCATGATGTGTAAAACACATCATTTTAGGGTATATTTATTAGGTATATTTAGGTTAATTTGAATGAGAATCCCCTAAATCCTATAGTTATTTTACTTTTTCCCTCCTTTGCTATTCTATTTTCTAGTTTTGTAGGAATGGTTAGGTTTGAAGACCCTATTTGGAGTCAATGTTTGGAAGCAATCCATAGCAAAGCAATCACATGCCAAAAGCCAAGAAAAATAAAGAGATTTGGTGGCCCAAACAGTAGGATCCATGGCCATGGAGCTTGCTACCAAAAATTGAAGCTGGAGAAGATAGCACGATCCACGACCAGGCCGTGGAATTTAACACGGCCGTGGTTCGTGTCTAGCAGCCCTTGTTTCACATTTTCTGCTGTATAAAAGTAAAAAGATAGGTCAGTTTTAAGGGTTATGCAATTTTGAGGCTAGAGGCATTATGTATAGGCAAATGAGGTGATATGAAAGGTGCTTTTCAAGGATTCTCAAGGCCAGAACGAAGGAGAAACGTTGGAAGACTCAAGGGAACTGCATATCTTGTGGTTTGTCTTAGGGTCTCTAGTGTTTTTAATTTGTTTTACTTGTAATCCTTATTTCTGAGTACTTATGATTTTGATTTTAAACATGGTTTTCTACTCCATCATGAGTGGCTAGAATCTCTTTCTTGGGATTTAGGGGGTGATTTGTAATGTGTTGCATGTAATCTTTACTCTGAGTTATCAATGAAATTATGTTTTCCTTCAATTCTTAATGTCTTTATTTGCTTAATGATCTAGAGATAGGCTTTGGGTAATCTTTAATTAAAATTAGGATAGACTAAAAAGTGAACTACTTTTAATCAATTTGAGAATTGAACTTAAGATTGAATCTAGGAGGGATTAAAAAATGAACTATTTTTAATCTTTTGAGGACTTAAGTTTTTTATAAGAATTTAATTTGGGAGGGACGACTGAGAAGTGAACCTTTTTTTATTTTTGTGAGAACTTAAAATTTTGATAGCGCTTAATAACTGATTTCAAATTAAACGTTGCGTTTTGAATTCTTAAGCACTTTAGGGGAGCCTTGAGAAGGGAAAACTAAAACCTAAGGAAGATTGTCCTCGTTAAATATAAGAGTAAAAGATAACACAAAATCTTTAACATCGACACAAAGCAATTCACCATCCAAAGATCCCAAGATGCTTTTTAATTGATTTCTTTCCCAGAAACTTTCTATTGTAATTTTTATTTGGTTTGTTTTTAATTTTTTCTAGCAAAGTTTCTCTCAATTGCCTATTTAGATAAGTAGGATTGAAATTCTGAGTACTTGAGAACACAGTCCCTATGGAGACAATATTTTTATATTACGTGACAAACCTATGCACTTGCGGGCACTGTCAAGTTTTAGCCACTGTTGTCGGGGACTGTGTTTCCTTCAATATTGGTGAATTTTAATCCTTTTTAGACTAAACAATTTTACTATTTTCATGATTTTTATTTAATTTTATTAATTTTAATTTTATTTATTTTATTTTTGTTTATCTAATTTTTATTATTGTTTTATTTTTATTTTTATTTGATTTTCCTTACTGTCGTTTAATTGTGCCTATTTTTCCCATTAGTTTTATTCATTTTAAAAAAATTTAAAATATAGAAATTATGCTTGGTTTGCTTTTGTTTATGTTTTGTAGGTACTTTTATGCGAAGGACCAGAAGCATTGATCTGACTTTGCTATAGATCTAGAGATTGAGCATGTAACATCCTAAAAATTTTATTCTCATGTATAATCATTTTGATTTAGACCATCAATGATATTATCTATTTTATCTCAACTTTCTACATAAATTTTTGGTTAGGACAACATCTTCAATTTAACCTTTTACCATGGTAAATAATTTTAACTTTATACCTTAGGTAAAAGTTAATCAAGTAACTTATTACCTATTTCCTTAGTTATTAATTCCTTTGGTTTTTCCAATTACTCTCATCAAATTGCCACATACTCCACTCAAAATACGTCATCTTGTACACATTTTAATTGTTAGTTAAATTCCGAATTTGGAAATGTGGTTAACTACAAAGTTGTTCCTCTTTGTCTTAGATTTCCAACAAGACCAAATTTGTTAAAATCCATTAAGATATGAGAGAGATATGCCCAAAATACCGAAACAGTGTCAGAATTGATATTTTACTTCAATCATATCCTCTTGTACATATTTTAATACCATGTTAGAGTCCAAATTTGAAAAAGTGGTGAACTACAAAGTTGTTCCTCGTTGTCTTAGCTTTCCAACAAGACCAAATTTGTTAAAATCCATTATGATATGAGAGAGATATACCTAAAATACCGAAACAGTGTCAAAGTTGATATTTACTTCAATCATACAAGCTCCATTATGTAGGCTGCGGAAATGGTCAACAACACAGCTCATTTTTCTTACCTAAAACCTCCATTATCACCACAATAATGTACCTAACATCCCATTACAATCCCATTATGAAAAGCTTGTCCCCCACTTGTCATTTGCATCATTAAATCAACACTACATCTTGTTCCCAAGTCTGAATTCTTAGAACAAGCTAAAGTTAGTGAAGTCTCTCTCTCATTTCCTTTCATTTTCTCTATCAAAGTCACCCTTGATCTGAAGCTGGGACAATAAGAGAACATTTTCAACCACTCTAGGATCCTCCATCAAGGTAAGAGGGGATAGGGTTGTGAATAATTATGAAATGGGTAGAATTGTATGCTGTCCTAGGATTCCAGTTTTATTTTCGTATCTTGTTGCTCAGTTTTGAGATTGAAAACGTGTGATTTTGATTATGAATTTTTCATGAAAGATGTATATCTTTTTGTTTTGTGAATTTTGATACCTGAATCAACTTATTTGGATATGTATAGCAAAAGTTATAGCCAAAATACTACAGCATGTCGGAGTGGAATATTTACCCTATGTTTTTTGTATATATTAAAATTCTGGGACTTATACATGCATAATCAGCCTTTGATGTCTTCATGAAAGTTGTAGATATTTGTGTTATGGATCTTTAGAAAGTGGTTTCAAGTCAAAATTATTTTTGTAGCTCTAGTTATACCTAAAAGACAGAAGTATGTTCATGCTAAAAATCTGCTAATGTGAATCACTGTTTGTATTTTTAAAACTGGGAATTTTGTGATGAGAATTAGTATTTAGTATCTTCATAAAAGTTTTAGATATTTGTGTTATGAGTAATTTAGAACTGGTCTCATGCCAAAATTATTTTTGTAGATCCAGAAACACTGAATATACTAACATATGTACGTTTTGTTACTTTCTTTGAGATAGTTTAGTATACTATGAATTTGTGATATTTCTGTTTGGATTTGGAATTTTTGGTCTTCATAAAAATTATAGATAATAGAATTATTGAAACATAGAACTTGGCCTCATTCAAAAATTATTTTTATACTATGAGTTATAGCTAATTTACTAAATATTGTCAAACCAATAAATTTTCCAGCAATTGGTGATAATGAAAAATGATAATCTATTGACTATTATGTGATTATGTGATGTTTCTGTTTGGAATTTGAAATTATGGTCTTCATGAAAGTTGTAGATATTTATGTTAGAGATCTATAGAAAGTGGTTTTGAGTTAAAAATATTCTTGTAGCTCTAGATATGCTCAAAATATAGAAGTATGTTCATGATGAAAATCTGTTAACTATAAAATCCGAATCTTATTTTTAAAACTGGGAATTTTGTGGTGAGAATTAGTGGTTGGTGCCTTCATGAAAGTTGTAGATATTTGTGTTAAGAATAATTTAGAACTGGTTTCATGCCAAAATTGTTTATGTAGCTCCAGAAACGTTGAAAATACTAACCTGTGTACGTTTTAAAAATCCTCTTTGAGGCAGTTTTGTATTCTGTGAATAAGTGATGTTTCTGTTTAGAATTTGAATTTATGGTCTTCATGAAAGTTGTAGATATTTATGTTATTGAGCTATAGAAAGTGGAATCACATGAAAAGGATTTGATTTACTCATGTTATGACTGTTTTACTAACGTATGTTGCTGTTGGAAATGCTGAAATTTGCTTATAATGGTTATTATGTATAAAAATGATATTTTCCCTATGGGTAACAATTTATTATTGAATTCTTGAGTGATTATGAAGTATTATGAATGTTGATGAGTGTCTAATGAGCATCATTCAGTTTGTGTATTTTGGTGGTGAATAATTATGAATGATTAAATTAATATATATACATGAATGCCTTGCGGTTATTGATATATGTGGTTGAAACAGTAAATCCATGATTCTAAAAATTATTATATGTGATATGTCCTTTGAGGACTTGTGGTTTTCCAAGTGGTTTTGGAAATATTAATATCATGGTATGTTAAATGATAAAGAGAATTAAAGGCATTCATGCATCATAAGCATTTGAACGCACCATGGAATTTTAGGGGTTCCATGATTGCCTACCCTGGTGGGGGGTTACTCTATGATGAGTTAAAGCCCTATTTTTGTGATGTGTTGGTCATGGGGCTGTAGGGATCCATGACTGTATAAATTCCTACCGATGTGTTGGTCATGGGGCTGTAGGGATCCATGACTGTATAAATTCCTACCGATGTGTTGGTCATGGGGCTGTAGGGATCCATGACTGTATTAATTCCTACCGATGTCTCTATGAGACTTTTTACTACAGTATTCCCACCAAACTAAATGGATCCAGCATGACATCATTTGTCTAATTAAAGACTTATTAAATATAAATGAACTTGTTTGGCATATTCATCATATCATTATGGTTTGTTGATTGTGTTTGTGCAATTTTATTTATTTTATATTTATTCTATATTCTGTCTCACTCTTACATTAATTTTTACAGTGAATGCTACACAGAATGTAGAGTGATGCCATGAATGGAGTTTACGTGAATTATTGCTTGGAATTTGACTTTATTTTTAATTTGATGGGTTGTAATAATATAATGTTTCATGTACTATATTTTTCTAAATCGTTTCCGCTATATAAATATTTCATGACTTTTATTATTCGCGACTAGTATGATAATAATCCGCGTTTATCAACTTCTACATGACTTATTACAAATTTCAAAAATGATTTTTAAAACGCGAAAAATTTATTCGGAAAAATTACACGGGACGTCACAGAGCACACCCTTCTTACTAAAAGGAGAACTCAGAGACAACTTTTTGCTGAAGATTGACCTGTGAACATGGCTAAGGACAACCGAGCACTACAGGATTTTACTGCCCTAAATGCCATAGGTAGAGGGCCAGTATCACACAACCAGCTATTGAGGCCAACAATTTCGAGCTCAAGCCCTGTCTGCTCTTCATGGTGTAGCAGAACCAGTTTAGGGGTCTACCATCTGAGAACCCCAACCTGTATTTGCTAGTTTTTCTAGAGTATTGTGACACACTGAAGGTGAATGAAGCCTCGAGTGATGTTATTCCTTTTCTCTTTAAGGGATAAAGCTCGGGCTTGGCTCTACTCTTTGCCTAAAAGGTCCATCTCTACCTGGACTGAGCTCCCACAACTTTCCCCAAAAAGTACTATCCTAGGAGTAAGACTGACCAATTGAGGAAGTAGATTATCTCATTTATGCAAAAGGATGATGAAACATTGTATGATGCCTAGGAATATTACAAAGAGCTTTTGAGAGAGTGTCCCCACCATGAGATACAACGATGGCTCACAGTCCATATCTTCTATAATAGACTCACTTCTAGCCACCGAGTTACCTTGGACGTCGCAACTGGTGGCGCCTTCATGAGCAAAAACATGGAGGAAGAATATAATTTGATTGAGGAGGTAGCTCAAAACTCCTACCAATGGTCATCTAAAAGGAGTTTGCCTCCTAAAACTCCAAGTAAGTACTCTGTTGATGCTATTTTACTCTTAATTGTTAAAGTAGAAGCCTTGTCTGTTAAGTTTGATAAATTAGGTACATGTGCTCCTAATGTTGTTTGTGAGCTTTATGGTAATGCAGGTCATGTGGCTGAGACCAAAATCGTCTGATTCTAAGATTGTATGCAAAAGTTGTGTCCAAAATACTGAAGGTGTTTGGGTCGAGCTTTAAGGTGATTTCTAAGGAAACCAATTTATGGAAAAACGGGGTCGATAGAGTCCAAATCAAGCTTCGGCCCCTTCAGGAAAAGTTCCTAAAAGGTCAAAGCGAGTCACCAGGGACAGACCGTACTGCCATCAGACATCCCGAAGTATATGCACAATCAAACGTAGGAGACATTAGAGGTTCTGATTAGATTGGTTAGGCCAAGTCAGGCTCGATTCTTCACGAGAGGGTCCTAACAGGAATAGTTTCTCTACAGGATCAATAGTCTTGGGTCAAACAATCAGGTCTGACCTTTAGCTGGGTCTCACAGCTCAAATCTGAGGAAGCGAGAGATATTTATCATTTAAATATTAATAATAATTAACTAAATCTTAAGTAAACCTTATTATAATTAAATTTTTATATTTTTAATTTATTATGAACAATATTAGGCACCAAAATGAATATTGTCTAATTATTTTATATTAATTAATAAAATCATTAATAATAAAATTTATTAGCCGATCAATACCGAATTAAAATAAGGTACTCACCACTAATCATATTTATTAAAGGATTAATTATTGTCTGATGCAAATTTTGAGTTCTAATAATTATCTAGCATTAAAATTAAACTTGATACTCAAATAATTTAAATATTCTTAACAACTATTATTATAATTGATAAATGGTTGACTAAAATCACTTAGTGATTTCTAAAATTTAAACATCATTCATTAATCATCATTTCACCAATTCAACATTACTAACACGAATATATTTACCTCATCAACAGTTTCAATATCAAATCAAACATGATTATTATCTCATATTAATTTCTATTAAGTCAATAAACTCTCTTTCAAACTAAACATCACCAGTAAACACGGCTATTATTATTCACTTATCCCATACCTAGAGCAATTTGGGGATAGGTCGAGGTCTCAACTCTCCTAAAAGACTTATTAAGGTTTCTATTCTGAAAAATCAGGGCTGTTACAGGATAAACCCAAAATTTAAAATTTTACAAGGGTCATATTTTAACCTCTTACATAATTAAAATATTATATTCTCTTTAAAATCATTTAACACCATCTAAATTAATTTTACTAAACAACTTTATTTCAACAATCTCCCTAAAATATTATAAATTACCCAAAATAAGATATAAATCATTAACTATAAACCCAACCCTAAAATATTATAAATTATCCAAAACATCATAAGTTATAAAGTATAAGATATAAATCATTTACTATAAACTCGACTCAAACATACCTCCAACCACTATTTTATTTCTTATAATTGGAGCACTTCCTTTTTCTCGAAAGCATTAAAATTTTTGAGAAAAATAGAAATACATCTCTCTCTCAAATGTCGTTTCCGGTAACATGCACTGTGGAAATGATGGATTATGACACCAGATCTTATTAACGAATTTTTTTAAAAACTTTCTAGTTATATATGAATATATAATTTATGAATAATTTTGTCACAAGTTTATTTTAAGGAACTATTCTATTTTTATTCTAATATATTTATTGGATTAGTTGTAAGATATTTAATGTATACAGATTCTTCCAATTTCAATCATATTTCAAATATCAACTAATATAAATTAAATACTACACAAACTCTTTGTTTAGTTAAATTTAACCATGGTGAATTATATATTTACATGATTATATGTAATAATATAATGCATAATGTACACGGTACTAGAAAATATACGCAGGTTGCAATTTACTCTAACTGGTGCAATTACACATACGTGTAGAGGTATTTTTAGTTCGATTGTTTTGATTTTTAGATAAAATATTATTCAATATCCGATCTGATGATCAGATCAAATTATTAATGGAAAAAAGACTTTTTATACTGATTTTAGATTGCCATAGACTCAACAGGGGCACAAATGGAAGTTCTTTTACACCGGTTCTAAATTGGTAAAAGGATTGGTTAAAAAATATATTTTACACCGGTCCCTTGTCACACCCGATGTAAAATATTTTATTTTACACCGACCATTTTCAAGCTTGGTGTAAAATATCATATTTTACACTAGTCCTCCTTCATGCCGGGTATAAAAACTATCTTTTTTTTCTCTTCTTTCATACTTTTTTCCTTTTTTTCTTTGCTTATTATCCAAACCCAAAATTCACTTATACTTTATAATTCATATTAAAGCTAAATTCACATAATATATAAAAATATTACTTAAAACCAAAATAATTACAATTAAAACATAATTTATAATATAAAATATCTTTTATACATTTTGTATTTACTTCATAAATAATTTGTATTTACTTCATAAAATCATATTAATGTTATATATGGATTGAAATACCCCTTTTAACGCGTTGTAATAAGATTTTGTTTGTTTTGCTGATAAAAAGAAAGAATCTAACATTTTTTCTATATTTTTTAAGAATCTATAATATAATATTAAAAATTTCTAAATATTAAATATGTTCTTTTTAAAAATAGAATATGTTAAAAAAGATGAAAGTAAAATTATATTAATTATATTTTTAAGTGATAAAAACTTTAAAATTAAGATTAAAAATTGAGAAAATGGACTGAAATATGAAGATAATTGATTGTTATCCCATACAAAAACATATTTTTTCTCATAGTGACCTGTAAACAAGAAAAAAATTCTCTATTTGACAAGATTTCTTCCTATATACTTATAAATTTCATTGGAGACATTGAAAGAATTCGCAGCAGATCATACATAAATTTGACCCCAACATGATTTGCATTCAACACTTCTTGAAGGCCTGGGGATACACATTTCAGAAGCATGTTAAGAACAAATTGATGACATTTCAGAAAAATTCAGAGGCTTAAGAGTCTTTAATACATAACCACATTGAACATATGAATCATAATAAATACCAACACATGCATGTATACAAGTAGCAATACATTTCAAATATTTAAACACTAACAAATAAACATGAACATAAACACGTGATGAAATTCAAATTGTCATATTTCAATTTTCATAAAAGAAAAACCTTGCATGGTAGAAATTAAAGGCGAACACGATGATAGGTTATATTGAACGCAGATCCATTGCTGAAATGCTTCTCTTTGTCAACATAACCTTCAAGCCGTGTTTCATATAAAGGATAATGGAAACACCAGCGGATATTGGGTTGCTCTCCACCAAATGAATGTGGTAATTCCACAACATAGCAACAGCAATCATCTTAATCTCATTGAAGCTTATATCCTTACCCAGACAACTTCTTGGTCCAGCATTGAAAGCAATGAACTTGTAAGAGGGTACATGAATAATCCCTCCTTTCTTAGAAATCCACCTCTCTGGTCTAAATTTCAAGCAATCTTCTCCCCATATATCCTCCATTCTTCCCATTGAGTATAGTGAGTAAACTATCATGGTACCTGCATCGATCCTATGCCCACTAGGAAGCACATCAGATTTTAATGCACACTTGTGCTCAAAAGGCACCGGAGGATAAAGCCTTAAGACTTCCCTTATGGTTGCATGGAGGTAAACTAACTTGCCAAGTCCTTCCACACCTAAATCCTTCCAGTTCCCTTTGCCTTGTGGTAAATTTTGTTGGATCTCTTCAAGAATCTTAGCTTCCACAAAAGGGTGTGTTGCCACCAGCCAGAAAAACCAAGTGAGACTTGAACTAATGGTGCCTCTCCCAGCTGCAAGGAGATTCATTGCTGTGTCTCTCATAAACTTGTCATCTATTTTTTCCTTTCCTGCTTCATTATTATTGATAAGAAATTTTAGCAAGTTAAACTGTGAATCAGCATCAGCTAGGGTGCTACTTTGGCTTTGCATTTTACATTTTGCTATGGTGATTTGTTTATACAACATTTGGTCAACAACTTTCTCGCCCTCTATGAGCTCCTTCTCTTTCCCAACCTGAAGCCATTTTAGCAGCTTCCAGAAGCATCTTGGCAGGACATGTCTGTAGAATATGGCTTCCTCTGCTCTACTGAAGGCTCTCTCACAAGCAACCTCTGGGAGATCAATGGAAAGGCAATCGGGGTCAAATCCTAACACTATGGAACAAATGTTGTCGAAAGTTAACCTTTGAAAAGTGTCTTGTAAGTCCACCTGCATTGCTTCTTTCAACACATGATCAAGAAATGGGAGTAAACAAGTCTCAATCTTTCTCATAATGCTTTTGTGAATGAACAGTTGGAAACTTGCCTGCTTAAAAATTGAATGAAGTAGAGTTCTATTGTACTTCCAAAGTGGGGAATCAGACCTGAAAATCCCATCTCCGAGAATCTCAAAAATCTCTCTAAAATCGTCTCCTTTCCCATAATTGTCAAACTTTGTGCTTGTGATGTGTTGCACATTCAATGGGTCACTGGTGAAAAAAATGTTCATGTTTGTCATCCATGGTCCTTGAAACATGGAAGTACCTCTTTGTTGCTTCAAAACTGAAGTTATATAATCATAGATGGTGGAGATGTTGAGCAAGAGACCAGGCAGCATTCCAAGAATAGGCCAGTTAGTTATTGGGGAGTGTTTGTTGATCCTCCAGTAGTGAATTATGATGAAAATAAGAACCGCCACTAGAAATTCTCCCATCCCAAATGCACCCATTGTATTTTTGGGTCTATATATGAAGGTTTTGTAAGTGTATATGTTATGAGGAAGCCACCAATTGAGCTATTTATAAGACTCCTTTGCAAGCAAAAATAAAAATAAAAATCTAATGGTACATTAACATTATTGACAAATTAATGACTCGGGCTTCATATTAAAAGAGGAAGAATGAGAGGATCCACATCAGCTCAATAAACCAGCAACAATTGAATAGAAATACATAAGCCCATATTGGACAGATTTTGTCTTTTCCTGATACAGCTGTATATTCTGTTAGGTAGTACATATTAGAGGATTCTGTATTGTATTTAGGCATTCCAACACCTCACCCGCTGTTGTACCCTCTGCTGCAATTTTCTGTTATTCTTTTTTGTCCTTGCATAGGCAATAGGTTGTATATAAATATACTGCTTTGCTTTCATGAATATACAAGAGAAGAAATCATTTTCTCAATCATTGGTTCACAGCCTTTGTCTGTCATTTGTTCTCTTTTATGGTATCAGAGCTCCAACTCTTGGAGCCCTGCTAATACCTTCCCTTCTTCATCATGTCCGAAATTCACTCTGAAACTGAAACCACCTCCAATGGTGGTAATGCAGATCCTAGTCTTAACCCTTCCAGCCCATTTCACATTCATCCTAGTGAAGGGCCTAGTTCCGTTACCATTACCCCTGTTCTCACCGGCTCAAACTACCATTCCTGGTCCCGTACTATCCGTATGGCTTTAATCTCTAAAAACAAGATGGGTTTTCTCACCGGTGCTATCGCTGAACCTGCTGCTACTGATCCTTTGCACACTCCATGGGAACGTTGTAATACCTTAATCATGTCTTGGCTCCTTAACTCTCTGTCTACACCTATTGCTCAAAGTGTCATCTATTTTGAAAGTGCTGTTGCTATCTGGAATGATCTTAGAGATCGCTTTTCTCAGAGTGATCTTCTCCGTATTGCAGAACTCCGAGAAGAAATATATGGCATAAAGCAAGGCTCCCGTCCTGTATCTGAATACTACACATCCCTCAAATCTCTCTGGGAGGAGCTTGATAATTATCGCCCCTTCCCAGCATGCCAGTGTTCTGCCAAGACATATCATCAACATGACTTTATTATCCGGTTTCTCAAAGGATTGGAAGACCGCTTTTCTGTTGTTCGTTCCCAAATCCTTCTTATGGACCCTTTGCCGCCAGCATCCCGTGTTTTCTCTATGGTTGTGCAACAGGAGCGTCAACACTTGCTTCCCCATGGAGAGGAAGAACCAAATGCCTTCATTAACTCCGGATTCACCTCTTCCGGCAAGGAACGCAGCAGTAAAGTTCCTCCTGGAGGTCCTGCAGGCAGCAACACACGCAATGCTTCCAACAAGAAGTGCGTGTACTGCCACCGCACCGGCCACACTGTTGAAACGTGTTATGGCAAACATGGGTACCCACCGGGTCATCCACGATATCCGGGTCGTCCTCGCTTTAATCCACGTGATGGCACTGCCTTTGCCAACAGTGCGGTTCAAGAGACCAGTAACAATGAATACAACAGTTCTGTTGTTGAGGGATCTTCCAATGGGTCCGGATTTCACTTGACCCAGGCCCAATATCAAACCTTAATCAACCTCCTCCAGTCACAACCTTCTGATACTGATGGTACAAGATCTGCCCAGCCCTCACGGGCCAACATCACACAAGTGTCTTCACCAACAGGCCCAATACATGTTTCTAACTCTAAGCTTGGTATTTCGTCACATAGTCATCATTTTTTGTCCAATACACATACTGTCCCTGTCACACACTCACAAAATAACATTCCTTGGATCATTGATTCTGGGGCAACTGATCACATTACCTCCTCTTTAGATTCTTTTTTTAATTATTCTAAAATCAAACCTGTCCAAATCAATTTACCCAATGGTGCTGTTGTCTTTGCACATTTTTCGGGTTCTGTTCAATTCTCCCTAAATTTTATAATTCATAATGTTCTTTTTGTTCCCAATTTCAACTTTAATTTGCTCTCTATTTCTAAACTTATTCTTTCTCAAAACTATTTTCTCACCTTTTCTAATGTCCACTGTTATATACAGGAAATGGGGTCATTGAAGACGATTGGTTTGGGTAAATTGAAACAAGGCCTTTATCACTTGGACATCAACAAGCATGCGAGTTTGACATCACCTAAAGCCTCCTTCATCAGTAATTTCACCACCCCTCCTATCAACAACACCAATCTTTGGCATTTTAGGCTAGGACACCTTTCCGGAAAACGTCTCAATGATTTACACATGAATTTTCCCTTTATTTCTAAGCATGTTGATGATAATTGTGACATTTGCCATTTAGCTAAACAAAAACGTTTGTCATATTCCCCAAGTATTAATAGATCTTGCAATTTGTTTGATTTAATTCATATGGATATTTGGGGACCCTTTTCTAAACCCTCTTTTCACGGTCATAAATATTTCTTAACTATTGTTGATGATTTTAGTCGTTTTACATGGGTTGTCTTATTAAAATCAAAGGGGGAAGTCCAAAATCATATTCGAAATTTTATTGCCTTAATTGAAAATCAATTTCATACCACCATTAAGTGTATTCGTTCTGACAATGGGCCCGAATTTTTTCAAAGAGATTATTTTTCATCAAAGGGCATCTTACATCAAACAAGTTGTGTTTATACCCCCCAACAAAATGGACGCGTCGAAAGAAAACATCAACACATTCTCAATGTGGCTAGGGCCCTCATGTTTCAATCTAACCTTCCCAAACATTTTTGGTCTTATGCTATTAAACATGCAGTTTTCCTAATAAATCGTGTTCCCTCACCTGTTATTAAAAATAAAACCCCTTTTGAATTATTGTATAAAGAACCTCCTGATTTTTCTATGATTAAAATTTTTGGTTGTCTTTGCTATGCATCAACAAATCCTTCTCGCCAAAAATTTGATGCCCGCTCTAGACGTGGGATTTTTTTGGGTTTCCAAACCGGAACCAAAGGCTATGTCATTTTTGACATCAACAGCAAAGAAATTTTTGTATCACGTAATGTCACATTCAATGAGACGTTTTTTCCTTTTTCACCACCCTGTCCAGCTTCACAATCCACTACAAATACACCACCTGACCATGACCCCAGCCCAATTCATATTCATACCCTCCCAGAACCCGAAATAGACTATTCCCACAACCCTCCCTTTGAGTCACCCACTCACCAAGAGCCCTTAGACTCCCTGGACCCCACTCTTAGTCCTAGTTTACCTTCTCCATCACATACCAGCAACTCTCCCTCACCGCACCGGCAACCCTCTCCCTCCTCACCACCATCACATTCCCCTCCAACTCCGCCGCGACATTCCACCCGTGTCACTACTCGCCCAAGCTATCTTGATGATTATTATTGCAACACTTCTTCAAGTGATTTGGCCATTGTTCCAAAGGATTCTAACCAATCCCCTTCAAAGATCCTGTATCCTATTCAGTCCGTGGTTGCTTATTCTCACTTGTCTTCTCCTCATTCTCACTTTCTGATGTGTCTTAATAAAGAGGAAGAACCACACACGTATCAAGAGGCTGTTACCCAACCTTGTTGGCAGGAGGCGATGAAAGCCGAAATTACGGCCTTGAGGAAGAACGAAACTTGGGACATTGTGGCCACACCTCCCTCTGTCAAACCCATCGGATGCAAATGGGTTTTCAAAATTAAGCGCAGGCCTGATGGATCTGTGGAGCGCTATAAAGCTCGCCTAGTTGCGAAAGGGTACTCCCAAATTGAAGGGATTGACTACCTAGAAACTTTCTCCCCTGTCGTAAAAATGGCTACAGTCAGGGTCCTTTTAGCTTTGGCATCAATCCACAATTGGGACTTGCAACAGCTTGACGTCAGCAATGCTTTTCTCCACGGGGACCTTTCAGAAGATATGTATATGGTAATTCCTCCTGGACTCCCTGGTCATCCTTCTAATCATTGTTGCAAGCTTAAGAAATCACTCTACGGCTTGAAACAAGCAAGCCGCAAATGGTATGAAAAATTATCTCTCCTCTTGCTGTCTTCTGGGTATGTTCAAGCACATGCTGATCATAGTTTATTTGTCAAAGTTACTGGTTCTGCTTTCACTGCTCTCGTTGTTTACGTTGATGATATCGTGCTTACTGGAAATTGTGCCTTAGAAATTGCTAAAATTAAGACCATTCTTCACTCTCATTTCCATATAAAGGATCTTGGTCAATTGAAATATTTTTTGGGAATAGAGGTGGCTCATTCTAGCAAAGGAATTTCTATATGTCAACGCAAATATTGTCTGGATTTGATTAAAGATTCTGGTCTCATGGGTTGCAAACCCTCTTCCACTCCAATGGATGATTCTTTGCGTCTTCATCAAGACTCCAGTGAACCTTTGGCTGATCCCTTGTCATACCGACGGTTAGTAGGACGTCTCATCTATTTAACTAGCACAAGACCTGATATAGTCTTCGCCACTCAGCAGCTCAGTCAATTCATGGTAACACCAACTCAGACTCATTTTCAAGCTGCCTTGAGGGTGATTCGCTATCTGAAAGGATGTCCTGGAAAAGGTTTATTTTTCAGTCGCAAGTCCTCAACACAACTTCTTGGATTCAGCGATGCTGACTGGGCTACGTGTGTTGATACACGGCGTTCAATCACTGGTTATTGTTTTTTTATTGGCAACTCTTTAGTGTCCTGGAAAGCCAAGAAACAATCTACAGTTTCTCGATCTTCTGCAGAAGCAGAGTACAGGGCACTTGCCTCTGCCACTTGTGAGCTTCAATGGCTCTCTTTCCTTCTTAGTGATTTAAGAATTCCTATTACTAAGCGTTCTGTCCTCTATTGTGATAGCCAAAGTGCATTATATATTGCAGCCAACCCAGTCCTTCATGAAAGGACGAAGCATTTAGAGATTGATTGTCACATTGTTCGTGAAAAATTACTTGCTGGCCTCATGCACCTCTTACCGGTTTCATCATCACATCAGTTAGCAGATATTTTCACTAAAGCGCTCCCTCCACGGTTGTTTCACTCCAATTTATCCAAGCTGGAGCTTCTTGACATCTTCAAACCTCCAGCTTGTGAGGGGCTAAAAGAGGAAGAATGAGAGGATCCACATCAGCTCAATAAACCAGCAACAATTGAATAGAAATACATAAGCCCATATTGGACAGATTTTGTCTTTTCCTGATACAGCTGTATATTCTGTTAGGTAGTACATATTAGAGGATTCTGTATTGTATTTAGGCATTCCAACACCTCACCCGCTGCTGTACCCTCTGCTGCAATTTTCTGTTATTCTTTTTTGTCCTTGCATAGGCAATAGGTTGTATATAAATATACTGCTTTGCTTTCATGAATATACAAGAGAAGAAATCATTTTCTCAATCATTGGTTCACAGCCTTTGTCTGTCATTTGTTCTCTTTTACATATTCTATGCATTTAATGGCTTTCACCCCACTGTATATTTAGAGGCTTTCATTTTTATCCCTACTTTTAATTTGATTCACATCCACAACTTTGAATCCCCTGCTTTTTGTTGGGCCATTTCCATGCCCTGTTTTTCAGATTTTAAAATTTTGGTAAAGGTTGAATTGAATTATAACAAAACAAACTATGTTAATTTACCATAACAATGGAAACAATAATTATGCTTCTAACTTCTAATTATACGGTGCACAATATTAATAACAACAATTAAAGTATGCTAGGGTACACAATTTAGTTTATCTTCATACAACATTATGAACCCATCTACAAAAATTATCATCTTAGGCTAGCTACTGGCATCCTCTTCCTGCCACATCTCTACCCAGTTCTTTTGAATTTGTTCCAGCCCAAGTAATGAACCTTCCCTCTCAGCATCCAAGCTTGTGGACAACGCCCCATAAGCAATCCCTAGTGCGGAAGCCCCAAAAGTTATTAATATTGTCAAAAATGGGACCCATAAGGGTGCATCCCACACTTGTTTTTCCTTAAGTTCACCAAAGAGATGCATGGATGCCAAACCCAAACACATTGGTACCCCAACTGAAAACAAGATTCTTCCTACTACTCTGTACATAACCTCCTTAGGAAGCTCATCATCCTCATTGTTTTGCCTTATGTTGTTGGGTTTCTTGTTGTTTGTAACATCTTTTTCAATTGGTGAAGGTCTTGAAGAGGAAAAGCCTTTGGCACTTGCATGTGGCTTTAATATGCTAATTGGGTGGTTGGGTTTCTGTGAAGGGTTAAAAGTTGGAAACTTTGGGTTCCATGGGGAATATTTTGAGGGATAGAGAGTTGGGTTTGATGCACAAATCAGAGTTTTCATTGCTTCTATGGATATTGTTTAATTTTGAATCATCTTTGGATGCAGTTACACTTTATGGACATATATCTTATCCAAAGTGTAAACGGATGGATGGTCATGAACCTCAAGGCTTTATCGCCTGAGATATTTATCAAAATAATGAAATCTTAGACATTTATGTCTTAACAGATAAAAATAAAAATAAAAATAAAAATAAATGAGTAGATAATTTTAATGATATATGTTTGGTTCATCTTAAATAAAATCTTGGATTTGAAACTTATGAATGAAAATAATTTCCGCTAAAAAAGTTAACATCATTGCAATGATGTTAATATTCCCGACTAATAAAATATATATTACTATCTTCATCCCTAAATATAAGACTCTTTTACCTAATTCACACATATTAAGAAAATTGCTTAATTTAGTTAAAATCATTAATTTTTTTTAAAATTTATAATAATTTTCTAAAATTACCCTTAAAGTAATTATTATCCATCATTAAATTTTCTTCACTTGTTCTCTTTTTATTTAGTCTCTCCACTTTCTACCTAATTATCATTAGAGAGATAAATTATTTAATTGAGGTATGTCATTTATTATTATATTGATTCTAATAAAAGTTATACATTATTTAGGCAAAAATAATAATTAATGACATTGAAATTTGAAAGAGAGTTTTATATTAAGGAACAAAAAATCTCTAAAAATGGTCTTATATTTAAAGACGGATGTAGTATATAAAACCAAAAATAAAATAAAAAAGCTTTCAGTACACATTTTCTATACACTCTTTTTAGCATATTTTTACTAATGGGTTGAAATTATGGCATTTTTTAGGCCTTAGCCAAAAACAAATGCCTCCAAAAACTTTAAAATGTCTACTAATTATAAATTATAAACAGTGTTAAAAATATCTTAGAAAATATTTTCCTAATCCTGCTCTTATAAGTTTATCCTTTAATTTTCTTTTACATTATGACATTTATAATAATAAGAAAGAACCATAAACCTAATATTAAAATTATTTCATTATCAAAAAAAATGTTAAAATGATTTTCTTTTTTTTTTGCCAACAAATTATTTTCTCAATAGCATTTCAATATTTTTTTTTGGGTGAATATAGCATTTCAATTACATTTTCTCTATAGCATTTCAATATTTTTTTGGGTGAATATAGCATTTCAATTACATTAGAATATTTACACAAGATTACTCTATTGGGCCTAGATAGAAGTCCAGCCCAAATCATTTTGCTTGGGCTTAGGTTTCTAGAGAAAATTAAGAAGTAACTACGACTTTTACACTAATCTCCAAATAAATATTATATATACTGATTTCACTATACATGTCCTATTCCTATATGGTGCTGGTTGATTTTTTTTTGTATGGGATGGTCCCTTTTGTTTTAATCACGGCTATGTTCCCTATAAAAGACAATTTTGTTTGAGTAAAAACTGTTGTTGGATCCCTCTAGAAGGAGGGCCACAAAACCATGATAATAATAATTAATTGAAAATCATGTGGGTAAGAAAATGAAGCAGCGTGGACACAACACTACCACACAATGCATGTGGTTAGAATCAATTGGCAAGGCCTATAAATAGGCAATGAAATTTCAGCAAATGCATCACAAGCAATTGAAATCAATTGCATAGCAACTCCAACGTGAGTGTTCTAAGAGGCCAAGGCAATTAATTAAATTAATTAATTGCTTTGATGAGTTGTTGAGTGAGGGAAAAATAATTAGTGAGTGACAAAATAGTGAGGTTAATTGGGGTGTTTGGGAAACACTTGAGTGCCACTATTTTGGGTTAATCTCGGATTTGTGCCTCTAATATTTTATTAGAGAAGTCCCTCTTGTACGCCTACTAATTTTATTAGTGGAAGAAATTTCGGAGTTTGTCCCGTGGACATAGCCCAAATCAAAAGGGTGAACCACGTTAAATTACTGGTGCCATTTTTAATTATTTATTTATTTTGCTTGTATTTAATTTGTAACCACTTATTTTATCGGTCCGCCATTCCGCTGCGCCGGGAAAAATTATCAGTCAATTTATGCAGATTTTTCCCAACAACTGGTATCAGAGCGGTACCAGGGGGAATTAATATCTACTTATCGTATGCTCTGTGGTTTCCACTAAGGTGGACCCTCCACATCAGAAAATAAGTCAGATTATTATTTACCCTTTAAAAGTCTAGTTGGGGCCATGGAGGTGAAGACGAGCAAAATAATTAATTTAAATGGCATGAATTACCATATATGGAGAAACAAGATGAAGGATCTCTTATTTGTGACGAAGATGCATCTACTAGTGTTTAGTACAACTAAACCTGAGGACAAGACAGATGAAGAATGGGAATTTGAGCATGAACGAGTCTGTGGCTTTATCCGACAATTCGTCGAAGACAATGTGTACAATCACATTTGTAGTGAGACTCATGCTCGAACATTGTGGAACAAGCTAGAAGAGTTGTACGCTTCCAAAATCGGCAACAATAAATTATTTTATCTGACAAAGCTACTCCAGATGAAGTACCGGGAGGGTACACTGATGGCAGATCATTTGAATGAGATGCAGGGGATCGTGGAGCAGCTGTCAAGGATGGGCATTAAATTTGACGATGAAGTACTTGCTCTTTTGGTGCTGGCTTCCCTACCAGAGTCTTGGGAGACTTTGAAGATTTCAATCACAAATTCTGCACCAAATGGTGTAGTAAATATGGAAAATGTCAAAAGTGGTGTCCTAAATGAAGAAATGAGAAGAAAAGCACAAGGATCCACATCATCGCAGCAGGATGTTCTTGTTGCAGAGACAAGGGGGAGGAATCAGACCAAAGGTTCAAAGTCCAAAAGCAAAAGCAGAGGAAAGTCAAATAGATATGCAAATGTGGAGTGCCATCACTGCAAGCAGAAGGGCCACATAAAGAGGTTCTGCCGGATGCTCAAGAGATCTCAAAAGAAGAACAAAGGCAAGGAGAAGGTCCAAGATGACAGCAGTGATGATGAACAAACCAATGCTGCCGAGGAGTTCCACATAATCTATGAAGAAGACATTGTTAACCTTGCAACCCATGAGACCAGTTGGGTAGTTGACAGTGGAGCTACCATTCATGTGACATCTCAAAGGGAATTCTTCTCTTCTTACACACCAGGTGATTTTGGTGTTGTTAGAATGGGAAACAAAAATTACTCAAAAGTTGTAGGAAAAGGAGATGTTTGTTTGGAGACACAGAATGGTACACGGTTAGTCCTGAAGGTTGGATGATGAAGGTTACTGCAACACCTTCTACAACGGCCAATGGAAGCTCACCAAAGGATCATTGGTGGTGGCCAAATGAGATAAGTGCTCAAGACTGTACATGATGCAGGCAAAGGTTTTACAAGATGCTATGAATACAATAGAGAATGACGGTACAGTTGAATTATGGCACAAGCGGCTCGGTCATATGAATGAGAAAAGTATGACCGTTCTAACCAAGAAGAATATATTGCCTGGATTGGATTAGGTCCATCTGAAGAAGTGTGCTGATTGTCTGGCGGGAAAGCAAAACAGAGTTGCTTTCAAGAGTTCCCCTCCTTCCAAAATGAAGAATGTATTGGACCTAATACATTCAGATTTGTGTGGGCCAATGCCAAAGTCACTCGGTGGTGCTCAATACTTTGTGACTTTCATTGATGATCATTCCCGAAAGACTTGGGTGTATCTTTTAAAGACTAAAGACCAAGTATTGGATGTCTTTAAACATTTCTTATCTATGGTGGAGAGGGAAACTGGCAAGAAGCTTAAGTGTATTCGTACAGACAATGGTGGAGAGTACACAGGACCATTTCATGCTTACTGTGAAGAGCATGGTATTCGACATCAAACGACACCGCCAATGACGCCGCAATTGAATGGCTTAGCCGAGAGGATGAACAGGACTTTGATGGAGAGAGTCAGATGTATACTCTCACATGCAAAGTTACCAAAGATGTTTTGGGGTGAGGCTATACAAGTAGTCACTCACGTATTGAACCGTTCACCTTGTGTTCCTCTCCAGTACAACACTCCAGAGAAGGTATGGTCAGGAAAAGATGTTTCCTATGATCATTTGCGGGTGTTTGGCTGTAAGGCCTTCGTGCATGTACCGAAGGATGAAAGATCCAAACTTGATGTCAAGACACGATAATGCGTGTTTGTCGGCTATGGTCCAGATCAGCTTGGCTATAGATTTTACGATCCAATCCATAAGAAGCTTGTCAGAAGCCATGATGCAGTGTTTGTTGAAGATGAGACCATTGAAGATATCGAAAAAGCCAAGGAAAATGCTTCCAAATCCAATGATGGTTTAACAAACATAGAGCTAGTTCCTTCAATGATGGTGCCAAGAGAAATTGAAGATGAAGCTCCTAATGATCAACCTGAGGCAGGTGATCCAATTGCTCCCTTTGAGATATCATTAGATAATTCTGATGATGAAAGTGTTCATGATCAACCACTAGCTCCAATGGGTTCTCCAAATCTAAGGAGATCTGATAGAGTCAGACAACGCTCTACAAGATATCCTGAAGATCAGTATGTGTTACTGACTGACGGGGGAGAACCAAAAAGCTTCCAAGAAGCTATGAATGATGAACACTATAAAAAGTAGGTTGAAGCCATGCAAGATGAGATAAATTCCTTGCATAAGAATAAGACATTTGAGCTAGTGAAGCTGCCAAAAGGCAAGAAGGCTTTGAAGAACAAGTAGGTGTTCAGGATCAAGCATGAAGAACACAGTTCCCAACCACGATTCAAAGCTAGATTGGTTGTCAAAGGATTCAGTCAAAGAAAGGGGATTGACTTTGATGAGATTTTCTCACTAGTGGTGAAGATGACATCCATCAGAATAGTGCTAGGGTTAACAGCAAGTCTTGACCTTGAAATCGAGCAGATGGATGTGAAAACCGCCTTCCTTCACGGTGACTTGGAGGAAAAGATATACATGGAGCAGCCAGAGGGTTTCAAAGTAAAAGGAAAAGAGGACTATGTCTGTAAGCTTAATAAAAGCTTGTATGGCTTAAAGCAGGCACCGAGACAGTGGTACAAGAAGTTTGAGTCTGTGATAGGGGAGCAAGGCTACAAGAAGACCACTTCAGACCATTGTGTGTTTGTACAGAAATTCTCTGATGATGATTTTATTATTCTTCTGCTCTATGTAGATGACATGTTGATCGTTGGCCAGAATATTTCCAGAATCAATAAGTTAAAGAAGCAATTAAGTAAGTCTTTTGCTATGAAAGACTTAGGGCCAGCAAGACAAATTCTTGGCATGCAAATAACCAGAGACAGGAATGCCAAGAAATTGTGGTTGTCACAGGAGAAGTACATAGAAAAGGTGCTTCACCGGTTCAATATGGACAAGGCTAAAGCGGTTAGTTGTCCTCTTGCTAATCACTTTAGACTAAGTACCAAGTAGTGCCCTTCCTCAGAGGATGAGAAGGATGAGATGGATAGAGTTCCATATGCTTCAGCAGTTGGGAGTTTGATGTATGCCATGGTATGTACACGGCCAGATATTGCTCACTTTGTGGGAGTAGTGAGTCGTTTCCTTTCAAATCCTAGAAAGGAACATTGGGTTGCAGTAAAGTGGATTTTCAGGTATCTCCGTGGTACCTCCAAAATGTGTTTGTGTTTTGGAGATGAAAAGCCTATGTTAGTAGGTTATACAGATGCTGATATGGCTGGAGATGTTGACTCAAGAAAGTCTACATCAGGATACCTAATCACTTTTGCAGGGGGAGCTATGTCATGGCAATCAAGACTACAAAAGTGTGTTGCTCTCTCAACAACTGAAGCAGAATTTATTGCGGCCACTGAAGCTTGCAAAGAGCTGATATGGATGAAGAAGTTCTTGGAAGAACTTGGCATGCACCACGAAAAATATGAGCTATTTTGTGACAGTCAGAGCGCAATTCACCTTGGGAAGAATTCCTCCTTTCATTCCAGATCAAAACATATTGATGTGAGATATCACTGGATCAGGGATGTATTGGAGAAGAAGTTATTACAACTTGAGAAGATCCACACAGATGAAAATGGATCAGACATGATGACAAAGACTCTTCCAAAGGAAAAGTTGGAGTACTGTCGACAAGTAGCAGGACTGGTAGAGCCCTCCATCTAATCGGGAGGGGGAGATTGTTGCTGGATCCCTCTAGAAGGAGGGCCACAAAACCATGATAATAATAATTAATTGAAAATCATGTGGGTAAAAAAATGAAGCAGCGTGGACACAACACTACCACACAATGCATGTGGTTAGAATCAATTGGCAAGGCCTATAAATAGGCAATGAAATTTCAGCAAATGCATCACAAGCAATTGAAATCAATTGCATAGCAACTCCAACGTGAGTGTTCTAAGAGGCCAAGGCAATTAATTAAATTAATTAATTGCTTTGATGAGTTGTTGAGTGAGGGAAAAATAATTAGTGAGTGACAAAATAGTTAGGTTAATTGGGGTGTTTGGGAAACACTTGAGTGCCACTATTTTGGGTTAATCTCGGATTTGTGCCTCTAATATTTTATTAGAGAAGTCTCTCTTGTACGCCTACTAATTTTATTAGTGGAAGAAATTTCGGAGTTTGTCCCGTGGACGTAGCCCAAATCAAAAGGGTGAACCACGTTAAATTGCTGGTGCTATTTTTAATTATTTATTTATTTTGCTCGTATTTAATTTGCAACCACTTATTTTATCGGTTCACCATTCCGCTGCGCCGGGAAAAATTATCAGTCAATTTATGCAGATTTTTCCCAACAAAAACTTCCTTTTTAATTATAGGGAAGATTTCCTGTTCATAAAATTTGAATTTGAGACTATTTTATCCCAAAAAAATCAAATATATATCCTTTAAACTAACCATTTATAATCTATTGTAATTTTATACATAATGCTGTATATTTTTCATACAAGGCTCTCTGCACACTAGTAGTTTATTATTTATTGCATTTGCAACGGAATGGGTGGTGGTTCTGTGAGTGCCTCAAATTTTATGTAATTTGCATCAATTTTACCTTAAAGTTAATTTCAGTAATGTAAGAGCAAAATAACAAATGAAATTATTTGCTGTTATTGATATGTAGAAAGTCAACATCATGGTCTTGAAGTTGAAACAAAATAAAAGTATCTACATATGAGCCTCTGAAATCTTAGTTTCACTGAGGCTAAACAAAAATAAATATTTATAGAAATTTCTTTAACGATGACCAGAACCAGAAGCCCTCCTTGATGATCTTGATTGTGACCTTAGTGATTGCAGCAGGTTAATTCTAATGCTGAAAATGAGAAAAATTGAAGCATGGAATTTGTTAATTGCCATCAATTTTATTTGGGGAGAAAATGAAATGAACAAGGTACCTATTGAATTTCAAGGTTAATTTACTCACTTCTTTTGAACGTGCACATATTCATCAGTTTCATCTAGTATGTCACCCTAGCAAAATTAAAAAAGAAAGCAATCAGAATCATTTCACTGAACTCCTTAAGACCAAATGATTAGTTGGAAATCAAAAATTTAAGATATCAAAGTGCAAACTATCAATTGTGACTCAACTATTTCTACCTTTATTATGATTAGTTTTTTTCATATATGCTCTATTTTAGTTTGAACTGATCAAAATTATTATGGGAGGTAAAGTTCTCCTCTCTATCATAATTTAATATCATAATTTAATATAATTGTATTTCCTAAAATAACTTGAATTTGAGATTATAGATTAAACTAAAATAACCATCTATCAACTGATGTATCTGATTAGGTGGTTAACATAACTAGTTTTAATTCATTGTATCTTCATTTATTTTTTCCCCTAAATGAATACAAGTAGTATCATATGAAAATACCTATCTAAAGTGCAAAAATACACTTCAAAGGATAAAGTGTAACATCAATTGTTAATTTAAAAACCAACCATTGAAATTCGTAAACATGTATCTTATTACAATAATGGATAAATAGCACTTTATCATCTATTACAGAATATACTATGAGATCCATAAGTAGGAATATGAAGTATTCTGCATTATTGACATGAAATAAGAAAAAGATACGAAGCTATTGCACAAACCACCATGCTAACCTGTAAAAGTTCCTCCATAACATCCTCCATTGTGATAATGCCAATCACCTCCTCCTCATCCTGAACAGCTGATAGAGACTCTATTTGCTCTTGAGAGAAAAATTCATTTTCGTTCTCCCACTGGCTGGATTCTCTACGTAGTTCATTGTCTAGTTCCATGACATTTTGTAATGTTGGACTATGAAACTCCACATCACTAGAACATAAAGTGGATTCATGAATAGAACTCCTCTGACTCATTTCCAACACAAAGGAAGAATTACATTCTGCAGACCCCAGTTTGACAAGCATTAGTGATTTGTTCTCATCCAATAAACTACATTTTCTACAACAGGTTTTCCTATTCATCTTAAATAAATATACTGATAATCCCCCTGTGGTTAGACGTATTACACTTAAACCCTTCTAGATTTGAAAATTACACTTTCTTCCCTTATGTAAAAGTCATTTTTACACCTTTTCACGTGATAGTTAATACTCTTAAAAATAACAAAGCAAGAGACATGATAGGAAGGTGGGTATAATTTTTTTAATTAGCAAAGTTTTAAGTATAATTAGCTAATTTTTAGGAGAAGTCCATATAATTATCCTTCCACTACATTATGATATGATATGATATTATGCCATGGCCAAATTATGTTACCTCCAGTGACTTGAGATTGATTTGATACTTGATGAGTAATTATATTCAGAAACGTAGGTGTACCCACAAGATTAGCTGCAGGGCTCTCTTTGTCCTTGTTGCATTTCAGGACAACAGCCATATGGCTATGACCCTTCTGGAATTGATTCAGTATCTGATATAGTGGCCAATTTTCAAAAACCCTGTTACAGTGTTATCCTATTAGTTGTTCAATATCATGTAGTTAGTATAGTAGCAAGTTAGTGACTACTGCACATATAAAAGTCACAAGCAATGTGGTAGTATCTGATGGCCAAATTTCATTCATTTTAGCCCTGTTACCTAGGAATTTTCCTGATAATCAAATTCTTGATTGGAGTCTCATCTTCTGGGCGGCAGAATATTAAATTTTTAACCTGTGCAAGAGAATTAATAGCATTACTATATTAATATAGAATCTTAATGAGCAATGTTGAGAAACTTCTGTTAATGTACTGCAAGTAATAAGTTAATAACATTGTCTCAAATGTCAAATGGAACCTTTCCTTTTGGCCTAAATTAATTGGTAACAACATAATGAACAGAACAATATAAATGTATAAATTAATACTCCCTTTGTTATGTATTCAATATTTATTTATAACATAAATTGCTTCAATTCTTTAGTTGCTTACCAAGATGAGGCCAATAATATTTCTTGAGCTGCCAGAATGTACAGGTATTCTACTGTGTCCTTTGCTCATTATTTGTGTCATTGTATGCCTGATGACAAAGGTGAACTGCATTTATAGATGAGAGATTGGAAGAAATTATATAAATGTGTGTGTGTGACTTCAAAATTAAGTTTTACGACAAATTACATGTCAAGTTTGGAATTTATGTCAAGAGAAAAAGTTCCAGATATGGGTGTCATTGCATCTTTAGCTGTCTTCTGAGTCAATTCCATAGCACCAGTGATTATAGATGTTTCATGATGGAACAACTCTCCACCTTTCCCTGCCTGCATATGAATATTTTAGCTGCTAATTTAACCCTTATGATCCAGTTAGTCCGGAGAGAATGTATAAGGATAGTAAAACCTCATTGGCATGTAAGTCCACAAATGTCTTCAACTCTGATCTTCTTAGAAGAACTGAATGCTCTTTACCTAGAGACCAATCTAGCAACTACAAAAATAGAAAGATTCTTAAATAAGCAGTTACAGGAGAAATAAACAAATGAATAAAGGAAATAAAATGAATCCAAACTTTTCCCTTAAGTTAAAAGTCAACTTTACACCTAAACTTAAGGTGTAGTTAGATGAAGGAACTTCTAAATTTTTTAGATACATAAGTTACTTTTAATTTATGAGAAAAATTCAATTTATTTTATAGTTTTTTATTATTTTATTTTCTTGTTCTACAAGTATGTGTTGATAAGTTTATCTAAATTGAGCCAAAATCTTCTCAAAAGATACCTTTATAGGCAAATCACCTTATACTTATGTACTCGGAATCCCTTGAGAAAATAGAATAAATGAGTCCAATCTCTGATTTATGTTAATGAGAAAAATGTTATACTTTTATTTGCTTAACCAGTATTCTTAGGGTAGTTGTTAACATTTTTTAAGTAACATTAATCATTATTCTAAAATGAGTGTAAACAAACACACACATAGCTAACAAATAATAATTACCTTACTAGCTGGATAGGTTATGGGAAAGAAGATCAGCAGAAGCAATTCAACAAAGGGAGCCATAATGGCTCCTAGAGTTAGACCATATCGAGAGCATACAGCTTGAGGCAAAATCTAAGAAGATAAATGTGATTTGAGTTAATTTAGGAACGTGCCTTATTTCAATGTTATAGTTGCATCTCTCAAAATCGACATTTACCTCTGCAAACACAGTCACCAAGGGTGCTGACACGAGAATAGTAAACCAAGCTGGCACGATTGCATCCATAAAAATTGGCAGTGCCTTGAGCAAAAACAATTAGAATCAATATTTTTCGTCAAATGAGGAAAATCAAAATCATTTATGATCCTTCATTTGAAGCTAAAACATTTTTTTCCATAAGGAACAAGGAGATATATATAGAGAGAGAGAGAGAGTAGCATGAGGTTTTGCTTTATCAACAATCATTAAACGGGATTTTATCTTCTTTATTTATTTTTTTTTGGTATACTATGTTTAACTTGATCTGAGCAAATTCATTGTAGGAAAAAAAAACGCAAATTTTAATACAATTACATTTTTAGGATGCAAACTCAATAATCCATAGGTGAGTTTAGTGGTGAAAATTTGGATAGTAAGCTATGGAGGAAAGTAAGTCTATAAGTGATGGACGCTACAATACAACCTAAAACCTTAAAGTCTTTGGATGTATAGGTCTAACACTTATAAATCGTTTAACCCACTTACATCTATTTATTTGATGTGTAACTAGGTCACCTTTGAATTCTTTAACAAGCTTAGAATAGAGTCTATTCTATTTATTATATTTGAAAAAGAGTTTATCTCCGAGTCCACTAAAAAATGAACGGTAGAATCATAAAATACTAAGAAATAAAACCTAAATCTAAGTTTTAACAACCATACTTGTCTGAAACCATATTAACAAAATTAATGTGATGTATATAACATACCTCCATAGCCAATGATTTTCCTAGAAGAAGGGTGCACAAGACAAAATGTCCCTTCTTTACAAAAGGTTGAATCCTCTCTGCAATTAAAGTGAGATAGTAATGCCAATTAGGATATATGAATATAGAGTTTAGAAACTGCAAAAGTGTAGTGACAGAGAGAGTAAACAAACCTGCATGTTTTCTGTCTTTCGGACGACCTGCCTTAAGAAGAACCTCAAGATCAAGTTGGGTGAATGAAAGTAGTCCTAGAGCTAGGCCTGAGGCAATGCCTGCCAGTAACACTAGCACAAGAGATGCAATTAGAAACACCCAGAAGTGGACCTCACAACATTGGAATTCCAATTCTCTCATTGTGAGATTCAATATCAATCGTTCAAGGGCTAAGCCTTTTCAAGAGCACTTATCACTGTTTCTTGTGTAGAACCATCATGGATCATGACAATGAGGAAGAGATAAAAGATAGATACAAACAACATTCGGCTTAAGCGGCCAATACCCAAAAGCTTGAAGGTGTTGAATATGTTGATTCTAATTTCTATGGAAGGAATAGCATTTCAAATGTGGACTAAAGTATATCACTGTTGAAATACAAAATGTACATTAAAAAAAATATGAGAATTGCAAATGAAAATAATAATATGATTGAATATGGCTTTTTTTATTATTTCAGTTGTAATTTAATATGTGTTGAGAGATTTACAACTAGCTAAATCCCTTTATGGATACAATATATTTGAATTTCACATGGATAGCAAGCCTTGATTTGATTGCTAAAATGCTTTTATTTCAATGAAGACAAAGAAAAAATATTAATAATCTTTAATACTATACAACATTACAGGAGATTAAAAAAATAAAAAAAATTAAAATATTTATTGAAAATGATATTTATGTAATTTTCAAGACAATTTAAAACAATTTCTAATAAACATTACACTCGTTTAAAAAAATCGATATTAATACTAGTATGTTAATGCTATAAGCTAAACCATGGAGGAGATATCAATGACAATGAGAAGTGAAAATAAGACAATAATTTATGGTTTGACAGAGACTTTCCAGATACAAATAATGATTTCATGTAAAATCTTGAATGTTAAAATGTTAAATTTAATTCCTCACTTTTTGTCGGCCAAAGCTACAAAGTCTTTGACTAATTAAACACTCTGAAATTTTAACTCATGACTAAAGTATCACAAATTAAATCTTCAACAAGCTAAACTAACTTTTATGGACAAGATATTATCAATTTGATTATAAGAAAAACCAACTCCATTATAATTTTGTACGAAGACAATAAGTAGAAGCAATAAAAAGATGATGATGATATTGAAAAAAAAATGATGTACAAATAAGTACATGTTTTTAACATTTAAAAAAGTACATATCTCGAAATAAATTTTTATTCTCATAATAAATTTTATTCTTATGTTTAGTTTAAGCAAACTATTTCAAGAAATATAAAGTAAAATTTTAAAACTACCCCTACTTAAAATATAAAATAATGGTTGAAAACCTAATATATTTTTTTACAAATTTTTCCATTATTTATAGCACGAAGGATAAACTTTCATTGTTTTAAATTAATTATTGAGTCATTAGATAGTTGGGGATTCAAATCGACTATATAACAAATAGTTATCTGTATAATTGTATTAACATGAACAAAATACACTAATAAACATTAAAGAAAAAATTATACTATAATAAAATTGTGGCACCTAACATAAAACTAATGTCAGACTAGTAATTCAAGACCAACTAAATCAACTTATATTTTAAAATTAACAATGTTAAAAGATTAAATTAGGAAGATTTGCACCCCTAGCAAAAAGTTACACCACTATAGCCTATAAAATTTTTAAATAATTAAATTTGTTTAAGAGAAATTGTGACAGTACTTGTCTAGCATCTCAAATACAATTTCATTTTTTAAGAAATAACAATACGCTTGACATGATTTTTTTAAAAGGCAAAATATTTCATTAAAAAAGAGTACTATGTGTACTCAATCAAAACTACATAATATCACCTTAAATAAACAACACAGTATAAATAACATATATACATCATCATGAAACCATAACCTTCTAAAATCTTTAATTATGTTTGTGTTGTCACATGCCTATTCAATTCACTGTGATGCAGCTCTTATAATGTTAATAATACTCACGAGCATAACATATATATGTATCAGAAAATAATAAAACACAAATATATATATATATATAAAGAAAATCTATTATGATTTAAGTAAAATATGACAGTGAAAATTTTTTTACCCAACCATTTAATCATAAATTTTCATATTATAAGCATCATTAACTTTTGTAATAATTACTTTGTAACATCCAATTTTAAAAGTTTGAGATAAATCAAAGTTTTTAACATTAAATTAATTACTCTACCTAAATTAAACTCATTAGACTTGATTTATTTAATTTTTCATCTCTTAAACTTTATTTTAATTAATTCTATTCTAACTCTTTAATTCTTTTTCCCTTAATTAATTTTCTTTCTCATTTTCCCTTTTTTCTTGAACTCACTCTCTCAGCAACCCTTTATCTCTTTCGTGTGGCTCTCTTTTCTCTCGTACAGCTCCCCCCTCTCTCACCCCTCGTGCTCTCACTCTAACTCTCACTTCCATCAATTTCACTTTCTCCATCCAAGGTAAATGCATGATTTCATTTCCAATTCTTTCTCCTTTCTTCATCCACGGGTCTTTCTCTTGGGCATGCATAAACTTCAAATTCCTCTCCTCTTTTCTTAGTTGTTGTCGTGGGTTGCCATGAGAAGTGGTGATGAATTTGAGGCTATCAATTTCACATTCTAAAAGTTTCAAGGTATGACCCCAACTCTTCTCCTACGTCTCTTTCCCTTTTGGCTAAGGAAGATCATGGACCCATTATCCTTAAATCATGTTCCATGCATGGGTTTATGTTGGGCAGCATCTAGAGTTTAAGTCGGAGGAAATCAGTGAAGGATCGGGGTTACAGAAACATTTCGGAGGGTCAACAACGAACGAGTTGCTTTTCCAGAAATTATCGAGTTAGAGAAAATTGTGATCGGAGGCGTTTCGGTGTGGTTCAACGGTTGTTTTGTCTCTCGGTAGGAAATTAGATTTTAGGCTCGGGTCTATATTTGAAATAGATGATATTATTTGTGGTTTATATCGTGAATTGCTTTTAAATTGCACTGTTTGAATTATACCCTTGTAATGGGATGTGCTTTGATATTAAATGACCCTAGTGGCAAATGATATTAATGATTGATGAATTATGTTTGATTGTTCCGCTGAGTGAGCCTTTATTAATGGTGATTGACTTATGTTTGTTTGTGGAATAATCTAGAGGATGACATTGATTTTGATTATGATGGTCTATGGTGTCTAATTTTACCTATACGATGTGAAATTGCGTTGTTAGCCCCCGTGTTGATCTGATAAATAGTAAATGATGATTGTTGGATTGAGAACATGAAATGGTTTGGTGAAGTTAGGTTGTGATGTCAGATTGAAATTGATTATATGCGCTACAATTCGCATCATATGTATTATCGCATCTCATGACATCATATGCATTTATTGGCACTATGATTTTCCCGACACTACGATTTACCGATGAGACTGTCGCTTATAGTGTTACGATTCACTGAGTAGTTCTTGAGTACCACCGCTTATAGTATTATAATTCATTGTGTGATTACTTAGGGTGCACCGTTTATAGTGCTACGATTTACTGTGTGATCACCCGGATGCCCCTCGATTATAGTGCTACACTTCATTGAGTGGGTTATCCTTGACATCATGATTTGCCTATTATTTAAGACAGATCCGCATAGCATGTTTTTATGCACTGAAAAAAGTAATTTCCAAAGCCCATGGCATTTATATATATACATTTTGAACCCCTGAGTCATGTTTAGTGATGGAGTATTAATGATATATATTTAGAGATGGTTGGTGATGATCTTTAGATGCCTAGGGCTTAGTGAAATTAAAGATGGATGATTGAATGGTTATGATAAGCCTTGATGCTTAATTGATGTATATATATATATATATATATATATATATATATATATATATATATATGAGGATTATGACTCAAAGTTACTATGCTAATTGATTTCTATATTTAATTTGTGGTTGAATAATAATTGATGGAAATCCCTTTTGGTGTTTCTATTTATTGCTTTAAGTGGTACTCACCCCTCTACTTGTGGTTTCTATGAATTTTCAGGAGGGTGATGATGATGCCACTTGGTAAACCAAGAGTATGGAGTTCCATATGATGCCATGAAGGGATAATTATGTAGTTGATGACCTTGATGATGATAATATTATTTTGTAGAGTTTTGTAATGGCTATATGTGTGTGTGTTGTGCATAGTTGACATTTTGATGCCTAGTGATGGACGACATTCGTGTATCATATGATAACCTATGTTTGTGATATGGAGCATAGAGTTTGACAAACTATAGAATGTGAAGTGATGGTTGGTATTATGAATACAAATATATATATATATATATATGTGTGTGTGTGTGTGGGGGGGGGTAAGATGTGGTGTGGTGAATGACAATTATCGTTATGTATTGACTGGAAGCATTAAACCTTGATTTGTAAAAGGTTTAGGCTGCTTATTGATAAGTGTTTAGGTTGCATTAGTTTTAGGGTCCATTTAGTCTTAGTTTTAGTTTATCTCATCTTGTTTTTCCCCTAATTTCCATGTTTATTCTTTTATTTTCGCATATGCTACTTTGGTAGTTGTATTTTGCAGGAACCTTCATGATATAAGTCTATTTGAAAAAGGAATTGGAAGAAGTTGAATGGAATAGTAAAAATGGGAAGAGTTCAAGCTTGTGAAAGTCTCAAAATTGAAGCCACTCCAACAATTGAAGAAGGATATACCAAAGGAGGCACTTAGGAACCCAAAAACGCCTATAAAATGTATGTTTTCCAAGGTTCAGAGAAAACCACTACTAGTGGAATTTCCCACTGGTCGTGGAACACACTGGAAAAAGGGGGGGAAATGAGACAAAAATCCACTGCCAGTGGGAAATTCCACTGGCTGTGGAGTTCACTGCCAAAAAACCCACCGGCCGTGGATTTTCCCATTGCCAGTGGTTTCTGCCCAGATTTTAATTTCCAAACGTTTTGGGTGCCAGACAGTACGATCCACTGCTAGTGGATTTTTCCACTGTTAGTGGATTTTACACGTTGCAGCGGTTACCTTCAGTTTTCGCCTAATTTCAAAACATAAAAAGGCAAAAACGGAAGGGACGTATAGAGACACAAGACAGTTTTGGGTAAGAATTGAGAGCTTCTTGGAGGAGATTTTCGATAGGATTTCAAGAATCAACAAGAAGGGCATCAAATCTTCAGATTTTGGGGCATTGGATTAGGACCAAAAGTGAGAACTCTAGTTCTTCTCCAAACCCTTGTTTTGTAATTTTGATTTCCATCATGTTTGAGATTGAATTTCTGATTTATGGTATTGTAATCATCTTCCTTATGGCGAACTAAACTCCATTCTTGGGATTAGGAGGTAGCATGTCTATAAACCAAACTTGGGATGTTCTTCTTTTTTTTATTTATGAATCATGTTTCTTATTCAATTTTATGTATGTTTAATACTTTTACAAGGCTTAGAAATAAGTGTAGATGATTATAAACGGTGTGGGTAATCGAAAGATTGGCATATAGTTTGAATCACATGAAATTGAACCTAGGGATTTGGGTTATGAAAGTAGACAAAGCTCTTTGAGGGATAACCGGGTTTTCATAAAGCGTAAGGGATCTAATTAACAAATTGAACGCGGTTCTTCGTTAATTAGGTACGTTAGTGAGGTTTCGAGAGAAAGTCACTAATCAAATTTGGAAAACTTGCCTTAGGAAACGAGATTTCATAAATAGGGAAATTGAATTGCATTGAAACTTGGTAACGACATGTGAACCTTCTAATTCCCAAGAATCTAATCTCGACTGTTTTTAATTAAGTATTTTGATTTTCACCACGAATAGCTTTGTGTTTTTTTTTTGGCATCTTTAGTTTTAAGTCAATTTAAATTTCTATTAAAATTAAACCATTGGTCTAGATAATCGAATCACTGATAAAACCGGTACTTGGGCATAATCCTTGTGGGAACGATAACTTTTTATTACGCGATACCCTGTGCCCTTGCGGTTGGCTATCATATGCGTTAGCATGTGGCGGTGGTGTGGTATGGTTAAATCATGAACATTGTGTGGCTTTGATGCAATTGGATAGGTGATATTTTAATCTGTGAGGTTTCAGAACCTTCTGATAGGTGGTATAACTTGTATACTGTATATGAAATGTGCTTGAGGTGTGTTGGCCTCATTTGGTTATGGTTAGGTTAGTAACTTGAGGCATAATAGCTTAGAATTGGCTTAAATGCTTTCTGTTGCATATCTTCTTCATTTCTTAACATTTTTTAGTGTGGATAATTCCAATAAATCATAAATGATGTGTTTACACTTATATTAAAGTTTGGTGTCATTTGAAGTTGAAATGACCAAGTTAGGGGGTTCGGAAGCTAGTCCCAGTATAAAAATTTGCATAATGTTGAGTTTTGGTAGCCTCGTAACCGATTAGTCTTATGACATAATTGATTACAAGTTTTCTGTCATCCATGTAATCGATTAGCCCTGAAGGTGTAATCGATTGCAAACATTCTATTTTTTTATTTGTAATCGATTTTTAATTTATGGTAATCGATTATCAGGCAGGCCTAATTGATTACCCTTTCCTTGTAATCGATTAGTGGATTTTGTTGAGCTGATAATCGATTATCAGTTTATGGTGATCGATTACCAGAGTATTATGTGTTTATATGGTTTTTCATGATGTGTTTCAATGTTTATCGTTATTGAGGAGGTTTCCAACGCAAAAAGAAAATTGTTCCGATTTTACCAAACCCCGGGATAAACTATGGTAACCCCAGGGGGATGTCACATACTTTAAAATTATTTTAGAGTATAATTTATAAATATACATAAGATAATGCATATCAAAATTAATTTCGTAATTTGTTGTTGCAATAGTTTTTTGAAAGCTAAAAGATGAAAGATAAAAATTGAAAGTATTTAATGAAATTAACTATTATGTAATATTATATAGGTGATAAATGTAAAGACAACAAAAACTAGTTTGATTAGATAAGGATTTATGATCGACCATAAGATTATAAGTTCAAATTTTACTAATGTAAGAACATTGTAAATGGATAATCGTATGTAGGTACCTTTAAAATGATTATCAAACCTTTTGATGAGTTTTGATACTCAATCTATCTACTTAAATAATATCTACTTATTCAAACATTACTATTTCATTTAAAGTGATATTTCACTTAATAAAATAAAAATTTTAAACTAACAAAAATTCCTTACTAAACACACAATAGTATAATCACACGTACGTGTTGAATCACAACACATATCTAAAATTCACAATGTACAGTTAGATCTCCATTATTATTCCCATACATTATTTTTCCCATACCAAAAAATGCCGGTGATTAAAAATCTTTTTCCTTTGAAGTCCACAAAAATAAAACCACTTTCAGTGAAGTATTTCAATACACTTGTTATCACCGCTGTCGTTGTGTCAATGATTTTGAAATTGAAACTAATATAATTTCTAAAACCAAAATTTCAACCAAAACTGTTTTTAAAATCTGGTTCACCAAACTAGTTATTATCAAATAAACTATAGTTTAGTTTAGCAACTAGATTTATTATTTAAATTTTTTAAGTATAGTTTGATTTGGGTTATTTAATGATTGCATTATCCAAAATTTGAACTTTGGTTCTTTTCTTGAGAATGTGACTTGCCGCTTCCAACCTTCATTTATCTTCTATACAAAGGCATTAAATTGACTGGAACCTAGGCAACAAAGAGGATATCCAACTAAACACTGGATTTATATGCATTATATAATTTCACTTAAAGGATCTTGTTTATCAAATTTTCCAAATATTTTTTTAATGTCATATAGAATATAGATTTTTGTACATGTTTTTTTTTACTATTTATATAATGGGTTCAGCCCAACCATTCCAAGTAAAACATGATTTTGACATGACCAGATTTGTGCCAAAGCAAGTGTTAAATCCAAAGGATGTGACATGTGCCTGATAGCCAACAATAATTGACCAAAACAAGCGAAACAAAAATCCAACAAGCAAGCAAAACAAAGTATTTCATTTTACATAAGGCCATTCCATAACTAAGATAACTGAATGAATTTATAGTTTCTTGTTGATACCATGATGCCTTTATCAAAGGATAAAGATAAAGTGTCAAAGGAAAAAGAAAAAGGGAGAAGAAGTTGCAGGTATATATCTACAGCTCCTTTTGCTTTCTTCCCTGCTGGGCCTAGCAAATTGGGACCAAAATGAATTTTGAACAGACTTGATGAAAGCAACATGTATATACATCGTTTAATTATCTCAATTTTCGACTGAAGAGGGTCTAATGTAATTGATATTTAACATGTTTTCCATTGATCAGGTATATAGCCAAAATACTCCTTAACAAGTTTAAAAAAAAAATCATATTAAGCTAACTTTTAGGTGTTAGTTATGATCCATTTGTTTCCAAATATAATTTGAAACTTATGTGACCTTTAAGGTTAGATGACTCAGAATTGTGTAATCTTACAATCATTACTTCACATATTGTGCATAACTCGTTGAAGTACATTCTTTTTACTTCCATCCTTGCTTTTGCCAAATCTATTTTTACCAAAACTCTAGTGAAAGGAAAGCTTTTAATAGGGTATTATATTACTCTGATGTTCTTCATAAGGATTTCACCTTTATTAGTAGAATCCATTGTCCATCATAGAACATCTTTAATCTTTTTCTTTCCATCCTCTCTAGTTTCCCGCTCTTGAATACCCTCCATGTCCAATCAAACTAGTCACCATATATATGCATAACTTACAAGTTGCAATCACTAAGACCATCACTATTCCTTCATACTCCAACATGGGAAACTGCTTGTTGGGAGGCATGTCAGATCCTGAAGCAGTGATCAAGGTGATAACAACTAATGGTGGCATCATGGAGTTCTATGCTCCAATTACTGTGAGTTTCATCATCAATGAGTTCCCGGGACATGGCATATTCCCAAGCCATGACCTGTTAGTGAAACCACTTAACCAATTTGAGGAGTTGGTGGCAGGACAGTCATACTATTTGCTGCCACTCAGCAACCAACCAGAACACCCTTCTACCTCCACTGGCGGCGGTGACAACCGCATTGTCCGGCAAGGCCATGCTCGGTCTCACAGTGTTCCTACAATCCCTTACCCTGTCCCATATAGAATGTCCTTGGACTACCAACGCCACTATGGATCAGGGTTGCTCAAGAAAACTACATCAACAGAACCTTTCTCTTGTAGGACTAGTAGAAGTAGTAAAAGCAAGAATAGTAGTTCTAGTACTAGTAGCAGGTTCTGGAAAGTGAAGTTGGTGATAACTCCTAAACAATTGATGGACATTTTGTCACAAGAGGCTCTCACCAAGGAATTGATAGAGAGTGTTAGGATTGTAGCCAAATGCGGGGTTGCTAAAGGTGGCTATTCACCTGCATCTGCATCTGCTGCAGCAAGCATTGTGTCTGATCAGTGGAGCCTTTCCAGCAGTGGTAGGAGTGCTTCTGATTCCTCTAAGATTGATGCTTTAGTCGTAGACATTTAGTATGTAAAAAAAAAAAAGATTTGTGACAACCCCTTCTCACTCTTTCTTTCTCAGTCTCTAAACTCTTCCTCTTTGATTATATAGATTTTCTTTTTGTTATTATTGTCATATGTGCTTCTTTGCTGAGTTTGTTTCCTTGTAGAAGTTCAGTTTAGACTCATTCTGTCATGTCATATTGTACAATCTCTGTGAATTTATTGTACACTTATTAAGAATATTGGATAAAAATTGTGATTTCTGTTAAGAGATAGTTCTCAAAATTGGCGTATCCAATTTTGTGTAGTTCTTGATTGGATTTATGCATTGATCGATTATAGTTGATCATCTTTTCTTTTGGAGACTATTGTCGAATGTAATACGATTTTTAATTTTTCTGAAATGCTTTGATAGCAATCATGGAACCCAATGAATTTGTGTCCTCTAAATGATGAGACTAGAAATTTGAGAAATTAATGTCAATTTCAAATCTTAATTGAGAATAACAAAAGAAGAGGAACCTCAAATTATAACAGAAAAAATAAGATCTCATTGCTGACAATCCAATAGTTGCCCTTTATATAATGCAAAACAATGTGTTTTCTATTAAATGACGTCAGTCCTCTAAGGTACATACATCACCTCAACTTTTCAGCAGCATTAACAGAAAAATAATAAAAAGGATATACATATTTTTTAAAAATAAACAGTTAAGAGAAGGACGTAAAACAACATATAAACAACACTGAAAATTAAATATGATTTTGTGAAAATGGGACACTTTTCACCTGACTTTGATTAGAAAATCTCACTTTGACCGAATTTAAGAAAATCTACCCAAATTTGCCCTAACTTTGAGAGAGACTAGAGTGAGTTTGAAAATATAAGTACCACTCTGATATAAAAATTAAGTTATCTTAATTAAAATAATAAATTAATATATTTTCTTTAAAATATTATATAACTGTTAAGTTTATTACTTTTAAAATTTTATATGTCTATTTTTAAATATTATTTTTATTAGAATGTATTAGATATATATGATTTGTATTAAAATATACATTTTTGTGCTATTAAAACTAAAGAAGAATAAAAAATATAGTAAGAAGTGATTTGTAGGTTTCCCCGAAACCGGCGTAGATAAGGTTGAGTATCATTATTTTAGATATGCCTCTTTTAAACTCGTCCCCAAATTCATCTTACTGTAATACCTAAATACACCTAATTAGCTAATTAGTGATTTAACTTTCTAAATGACTATTTTTTTATGAATATGTTTAAAATACTAATTTAATGATTCATTGATGACAATAATAAAAATTTAATTCTTTATCTATCAAATGATTTCTGATTAAGTCTTTTAAGTTTATTTATTTATTTTTGTCAATTTAACCCCTTAAGTTTTGAGGTATTATCAAATCTATCTATTTCCTTTATAATTATTAATGGTGTTAGCCTAATTGTTGATTAGGACGCTAACATTGTAATTAACATATGCATCAATTGTAAATTGTTGAATTAGATGAAGTTTTTGGCATTAAATGAACTCCTTGTATAAATGTTTTACTCACTTTTTATAAAATCCTTTGTTGAAAAAATCTACTATGTTATCCTCAAAATCTCTCATATTTCTTGTCCAATAATCTCTTGCCTCGACTAAATTGAAACAAAATGTAAGATAAATAACTTGGTGATTAAGCCTAATCTAAACTACTAATTCAATGATTTATTGGTGAATAAAAATTAGGTAATTTACGAACACCACCTTCTAGGTTTACTTGAACTATAATCTATTCTGTACGTTTTTAAAATGTTACATTCCACCCCTAATTCTTAAAGACTAAGAGAATGTATGGTTAGAATAAACTACAAGCATGAAATACAAATTATTTATTTAAATGAGATAAAATTTTTAAAAAAGATAAAATTATCTCTATTTTATTTTTTTTTAAAGATTGTCCATTTTCATCTTCTCCCTTGTCTCACATCAATATAACA
This sequence comes from Clitoria ternatea, assembly GCA_037962975.1. Taxonomy (NCBI): domain Eukaryota; kingdom Viridiplantae; phylum Streptophyta; class Magnoliopsida; order Fabales; family Fabaceae; genus Clitoria; species Clitoria ternatea. The sequence goes on from CM075675.1 coordinate 11,682,582, forward strand.
TCTCTCTTGTTACCCCACCAATATAGGATATCCCTTATTACCACTCCCACAAATACTAACCCACACACAACCTATTTGTTCTTAGGCCTCTATAAAAATACAGTCCTAGATCAAAACACAAGATGAACTTCACAAGAGCAGTCAATTAAAGATAACAACATATCATATCAAATTAAGAATAATATCAAACAACAATATATTACATTAGAATTACATCATTGTTGATTGGAAACACATTGCCGCTGATCAAAACCATCCCCAACTACACAAATCACACCCATGATAGTGGCCGACGAGGTCATCAATGTCATCCTCACGCCTCTTACTTCTTGTTCAACCCCTCTGATTAGAACGTCACTTCTCCTTCATCCCTCTCTTCACCACCACACTTTCCTCCTTACATGCAATAGAAGGTCGCACAACACCTCACAAAGAAATGCCCAAACTCCACCTCCCTTTTCTATCTTATGTTCTAATACAACCGTTAAATTTTATAATAAATAAAGAAATAATATTAGAATATATTAATTCATCATCAATTTATCAATCCTTCTAATACATAATTTAGATATTAAATTCAAAGCATATTATAAATAGACACATATCATAAACAACATAATTATTATAGACACATATTATAACAGCACAATTATTCCACTAGTCATACAATAAAGAACTCAATAAATAGCGTATCCAATGTAAAACGACCCATGACTCCTTTTATGAATCAATTGATCGTTTATTACTCTGAGTCTAGTTCGCTAGTTTTCACTCCGTAATATTCGTCTAATGAGATAACGTATATATACGCAAGCCAGATAAGAGTATGAACCTTTGAATAGGCACTAAGACACTAATCTATCCTATCAACCAGCTCAATTACGATATCTATTTGAATAAATAATTTTATTCAGATTATTATTATTATTATTATTATTATTATTATTATTATTATTATTATTATATAATTAATAACAGAATATAAATATAATAAATTAATAATGCTTGTCCATTAAATATTAAAATAATAATATATTAATTCAAATATTGGAATTAAAAAAATTCCAACATCTAAATCAATCATTAACAGTAAAGAAGGGTTTAATTTAAATACAAAACACCAATTTTTAACCATGATTAGAAAATGGGATATTCGGTTAGAATATTATGCTTTCTTTATACATTAGTTAAGACTTTAAGATGTGATTTAATGATTTTAAAATTTATGGGACTAATTGTAACTCAAATAATCCATTTTCTAGAGATAGATAAATAAATTAAACAGTATAACTGAATAGTTTAAAAGAGAGGTTTCTTGGTTTGTTGTTTATTGGAACAGTGTTGAAGTAGCAGTAATCATGATTGTTAAAACCACGTTTCTACTCATAGAATCGTACGAGTCTTGATGACTTTTTGAGTTAACTCGCACTAAAATCACTTTTGGGTAGAATCGAACTCAGAATTGGTAATTTTACCGGTTATATTTGTGTGTTTTTTTTTGGGTTTTGGACCCCGAGGTGTCTAAAACGACGTCATTTTTATATGCTAAATTAAAAAATTCAAATACTACACCCTAATCCTCTTTTCCTTTGGTGCGATTCTCCCATTCTCCTTTCGTGCCTCTCGCCCTCTCCCCTTCGTGCTCTGCCTCTGAGCCGCGTCTCCGTTGGCCGCGTCTCACCGGCGAAAGTGGTCGGACTTGGAGCTGCGCGTTTCTCCCCTCCTCCACGACGCGAGTCCGATGACGGTGGTGTGAGCTTCCCTCCTTTACGAACGTGTTCCCCCTGCCACTGCTCGTGAGTTCTCTTCCTCCCCCACTTCACGAGTTGCCCCTGCCATTGCTCGTGAGTTCTCTTCCTCTCTTGTGAGTCTTGTCTACAGATTCTTAAATGTAATTTCATGTTCTTCTGCCTTGTTTTCATGAATGTTAACTTATAATAGTGTTACTGATTTGGGGTTAAGTTAATAATTTTAGTTCCTTTAGGATGTTAGTAACAGAACCATAGCATAGCATTTTAATTTTAATTTCAATTTCTATTAAATTTAGACAATGTCTACACCTGCAACTGGAACTGGAAAGTAGTGATAGTGTTTTGTGTCTTTTCTCTCTGTATAGTTATGTCATTTTATTTTATTATTTATTTTTTTAATAATTGGTAGTGTTAGTGGTAGTGATAGTGTTTTGTGTCTTGTCTCTACTAGTTGTGGGAGCCTCCACGATTCTAGATAAAATCTCGACTCTGACAACCTTAGAAACCCAATTGTTCTTTCAGGTGGGGGGCTACGAAAGAGAGGGATTAGCTAATGGCGGAGGAAGTGGAAGAGAAAAAGGTGAGAATATTCATAGGAGGGTTGGGCGAAGGCGTGAGCACTCAAGACCTGCAAAGGTTATTCAGCTCTCTTGGCACCGTCGAAGGAATCGAAACCATCCGTACCAAAGGTCGCAGTTTCGCATACCTTGACTTCCTCACCGACCCCAAATCACTCTCCAAGCTATTCAGCACAGTAAATGCCTCAATCTTACTACATTCCACTTCCTCAATCTAACCTGTTTTTATCTATTTATTTATTTCTGTGTTGATGTTGCAGTACAATGGGTGCCTCTGGAAAGGTGGGAAGCTAAAACTTGAGAAAGCTAAAGAACATTATCTTGCACGTTTGAAAAGAGAACGGGAACAAGAGGCTCTTGATGCTACCCAACCACCCACCACTGCTCCTAATGACTCGGACAACACAGATTCAAATACTAAGCACCTCAGAATTTTCTTTCCTAGATTGAGAAAGGTCATTTCCTCATTTGTTAATTTATTTATTTATTTATACTTTAAGGGATAGTTTAGGAGTTTAGAGATAAAAGAGGTAGGAAGGGAGATAAAAGACATTATAAATACAAGTTGTATGAAAAAAGAATGATGCTCACAATGAGAATAGGGGGTGGGAAGGGGATTTAGCTCAGTTGGTTCAGCAAAGTGTGAAGGTGGTTGTAAGCACTCGACACTGTCTTCAATTCTTACTTGGAAAAAAGAGGGGGGGGGGTGCTTCCCATAGACCTTACCCTTCACTCCCTTATCTAAAATCTAGCTTGCATCCATACCCTAAGGTGTTTGTTTGTCTTCATTTTTTGAGTCATTCTCAATTTATGGGTTAATCTTGTTATATTGGGTATAGGTTTGTATGCTATAGGACTGGGAGATGATTAGTCTTTAAGGTTTCATGCGTTTTTGTGTAGATTGAGGGAAGAATCAACCTGGATTTTGATTGGGTTAGTTTTCAATAATTTGAAAAAAAATCAAAAAAACAGGGAGCGGAACACGCAAGTTAGATTTAGAAGAAAAGCTTAGGCTTGATTTCAATTGCATTGTGTATCCTGGTCCATGTATATGGTAATTGGAAATTTATTGAAATATCGTGAAAATTATAAGTCTAAAAGAAAGCATTGAATATGTTTCACTTTCATTTGACCCCTGTATTACATAATAATACCCAATCTCACAGAATTTAGGATTAGAAAATAGAAATATAAAATAATAATGATTGAGACATTCTAAGAGTAAAATTCAAGTGATGTGCAAGTTAAGATAAACCCAAGCCCTAATGCAACCATACATCAGGGAACATGTGCTGATTAAACTATGTAGTAACATCAAAATAAAATTTCTTAGCTTTCCTGTTGCAATTTGCATAGTGTCACCATTGATGCAAGAACAAACTATTGGGATTTTGTTTGCTTGGATCATCTCGCAAGTAGTGCTTCTCTCATTTCCTCCATCCTTATTGGGTGAAATGCATCATCACCCATTCTTGTACTTACAAGACTGTCCATATAGTCTTAAAAGGCTTAAATATAGAAGATTCCCCGGTAAAAAGTCTAAATTAAGATCTCCCTCTAAAATTCATTTTGTTAGGAGTATGCCCTTGAATTCAGACATTTTGTTAGGATTAGACCCTTAGGCTAGGCAAGTGTTTCTTCCTCACTTCTAAACAAAGGTCTAATCCTAACAATGGATTTCACGGGGATGATCCTAATTCAGACATTCTACAGGTTTTTTTTCTAAATAATTTAAGCTTACTTAAAATGATAGAAGTGGTTTTATGAGTCATTTATACATTCAGTGCAATGATGTTGATTAAATTGGTTTATTGTTCTATTATATATAAATGTATGTATATAGTCATTCAATTATGTAGAACTTATTCTCGCTCTTGCATCATGTTGAATTATGAATGCATATATTAGTGTTAAATCATGACTCAATTTTGGCATACTTCATATGTATGTGTGCAGATGAAATCTATACCATTCAGTGGAACAGGCAAACACAAATACAGTTTCCAGAATATTATAGTTCCTCCACTCCCCGTGCATTTTTGTGATTGTGAGGAGCATTGCAGTCCTTTTGTTACACGAAGACAAAAACAGTCTTTTGATCAGGCAGCTGAAAGTGGTGGAATGAATGATGAAGAGATTAACATAATGAATGCTGTGATGAACAAGTTACTTGAAAAGGAAAAGGTTTCCAAAACCAAACATCTTGGAGAGGAGCAAGATGCTCTTGAGTCACCTGATGCTTTACATGTTAATGAATGTGAAGTAGATAGTGCAACAGATGAAGATGATCTCATCATTAATGTGGAGACAAAGAAAAATAAAGCAGCTTTAAAAGGGAGACGGGAACTTGAAAGGATCCTGGAAAATCAGGTTATTTTATTTTCTTGTTTTTCCGGTGTGTGTGTGTGTTGGGGAGAGTGGGTGTTAATAAAATCAGTTTAGGTTATGGCTAAATGGTAATGTCAGTGTCCTTTTATTAAAGCATGGTAAGTGTATTCTATCTAATTGCTGTTTTCAACCTTCAGGAATTGTGGTCGAATATAACGAAAATAGCTAAGGAAGAACCCAAGAATATTGATGATAAGATCAAGAATGTCAAGAAGAAAAAATCACTTCCCAAATTGGAAAAGCAAAGGGGTTTGTCTTCTACCCCAGGGGGCATGCATAATTTGCGCACCCTTCCAGAAGAGGTGGGATCTGGTGCACAACCAACTAAGCCAGATGATGATTTTGAGGAATCACCTAAAGTTTCATGGTCTCAGAAGTCTTCATGGAAAGAACTTCTTGGTGACAGAGGCAGTACCACTTTCAGTGCCTCTCTCATATTGCCAAAGTCGGACTCTGGTGAGAATCAACAAAACCGTGATGATCTGTGTGCACCCTTATCTACAAACAATAAAACTGAAAACATGGATAGTGATGGATACCCAGGGAGCAAACCTACCAATGTACAAGTGATAAAAGAACTTACTGAAGCTCAACGTACCAATGAACAAGTGATACAAGATCTTGCCAAAAATCAGCATACGACGGGTAGAGGTGCTTCATGGCTGCAAAAACAATCCTGGACACAACTGGTTGGTGAGAATAGCAATTCATTTAGCATTTCACAGGTTTTACCTGGCCTAAATTTACCAGAGCCAATGATCAAGGAGCCCATTGTGGACCCTGCCAATTCCAATGATCACAAGCATAATTATGTAGCTAAGGATATTACTAACGAAGTTGTTGATGAAGGGCTTAACCTGGGGGAGATTGTGCCAGGAAAGAGTAAGCATGCTGATGCCAATGACATTGCTTCTGCTCCAGTGGTTGAGAAAAAAATTGAAACTAAACCAAGGGAAGAATCCACAGAAGCTGTTGAAATTGGCCAAACTTGCTCATTTATGAGAAATGCTGCTTCCATAAAAGAGTGGGCAAAAGCTAAGGCTGCTCTAAGTGGATCACTCAAAAGAAAACGTGGTGAGAAGTAAGAGCAGTGTTATATGTAGTCGTTTATTGTTATTTTAGTGCAAGCAGATGAAAGTAAAAGGTAATGAAGGACAAATTAATTTCCTGATATTGTGGTAAAAGGAATATGATATATTTCCTCAGGACACCATTTTTCCACACTTTGCATTGCACTTGTCTACAGTTAAGTTTTTGGTATTAACCGAAGGTATCATCGGTATCGTTGCAAACAATCATGCTTTGGACAGTTGGACTTGATCCTGGTTAAAGTTTTTGTCTCTTAAAAAGTGTGTTTTTCCAAATCGAATTTGGAACTTTTACAATCTCAGCTAATATGTTAAGGGAGGTTTGTGTTCTTTAAATGGTCAAGTGCATCGTTGATTCAATACTTCGTTTACTAGTGCCATGCTGTCCAAGCTGGAAACACAATTAACACATTATCTGGAAGATTATTAAATATACGTACTTTATTTATATATTTAATTATGTATTTATTTTATCCCTAAAGACTAGCATAGTTAATGTTTGGTGTGGTTTATATGAATATAAAGTGTTGGGAGCCTGATGGAATTTGGTCTTAATATTTGTTCTCCCTCTTCTTTTCTTTTACTGTTGCAATGGATAAAACATTATGTATATATTTTTGTAGGGTTATTAATTTGAATAATTGTTATTAGTACGGTGACATGGTTTTAGTAGATATTTTTACAAAAAAAAAAACACAATTTACTATTTATTCGTTAAGGAATATAAATATTTGAAATAAAATCAAAAGTAACTAAAAATAGAGTTTTTCTTTTTGCATTTTCATTGCATCATAATGATATGCATTCTATTAAGTATTATATTATATTTAATGATATTATTAAATGATTTTTTTTATTTCATGTAATTTGTATATTCAAGATATGAATAGAAAACTAAATAATATTATCCTTGTTCATATATCTGCTTAGAGAGAAGAAATTGCACAAATTAATGAATTTAATCATTGTATATTAATTAGGGAATGAGGTTTTCATATTCCATTAACTTAGATGTCACCCGAAATGTCTTTAAGAGTACCTTCAACTACTGCATAGACAAATAAAAATATCAAAATTCACCTTTCTCTTATAAATATAAAAAGAGGTAGTACTAAAAATCATATAAAAACAGAATTTGTTTTTGCATTTTATATTTTTAATGCTAGAAAAAGTAGAGTTTTATTTAAGCTACACAACTTACATATGTAAAGAGATTAAAAACTAAAAAATATTAATTTAAAAATAATATTAATATGTACTTATTTTGATTTTCAAACAATCATCACATATTTTTTTAATAAAACAAATTTCTTTTTATTTTATATAAAATTGTAGGATCAGACAAAATCTAAAAAAATATGTAAACTTCTTACTCAAAATTTTATTCTTTTTATCTAATCAATATTTGAGTAGTTAGAATAAGTTGTTAGGTTAAACTTCAAGTTTACAACTTGTAAGAAAACAGAGAGGGGATTAAGTATGATTTATCCCCGTTGAATATCTAATTTATTAATCTTAATCGGCTAGAAGTACTTGTGTTAATAGCATGACAACATATAAATCATCGTTACTTATATACTACCTCCGTCCTTTATTATAAAAACCTTTAGAGATATTTCTTTGGTCTTTAATATAAGAACCTCATCAAAAAATCAATAACATTAATTATTTTTTACCAAAATATTCTTATTAGTCATTAATGAAATAATTATTAATTAAATAGAAAGAGAGTAAGATTTGTGAGTACCAATAAAAGTAAGTGATACTTTTAGAAAACTATTATAATTTATAAACAAATTAAATGACTTTAACTACATTAACCAACTTTTCTTAAAAACTGGAATTTAGTTAAGATGTTCTTATTTCAAGGGACGGAGGTAGTATTAATACCATCCTTGTCATTCATTTGCTCTAGCTATCGAGGAATTTTCTTTTTTCATTTCCTACAATATAAAGTAATAGCCTTCAGAGTCCCCATTGAAAAGTTTCAGCAATTGCTGGTATGGAGTTGAAAGGATGCAAGAAATCAACAATTGGTCAACACATTTTGTTTCAGCATACAGACCCTAAGGACAATACAATTACATTACACAAACATTTTTTGCATTCTACTGGCTTAATTGGGCATTGATAGCCTCAATTGCCTGGCCTGAAGCACTTGAAAATTCCATCTGTGACAGAATCCAAGTAATTTTCTTTCACACTGTCCACTTGCTTCCTTAAGGCTTCTGTTTCGGTTTTTTCCAATAATATTATATGCAAAAGAATTCCATAAAGTACATTATTCCCTTTTAAAGTTTCCATGATTTTACATAGTTATGTATCATCCTCTCAAGTCTACAAAGAGGCAGCACATTGATGTCATCATACACAATGAAGATGGTATATTGGACAAAGAAAAAACAATTTGGAGGACATATTCCTCAGAAGAAGCATAGGAGCTGGCACTGCAACTTCAGTTAGATGGAGAAATGGGTGAAATATAAGTTGGTGTTAGGAAGCAAACTCGAGATGAATCTGAACTTCTCCGTTGTTGACGAGGAGTTGAAGCCTTTCTCGAAGACCCTGATGACACTCTTCTTGAATGTTGCAGTTTGATTCTGATACTGAAACAAAATATAGAATGTATTAATCAATGACAACAAGATATAAAGTTCTAAACTTTAACATAGGATACAATGTGTTTAAGGAGTTAGAGTAAAACTGTACTCACTTTTGATGGACATCAACATATTGATCAGTTTCATCCAATATATCTTCCTAACATGAAAAAAAATCTAAAACATCAACAATCTTGCAATGTAGGAAACAAAAAAGCACTAGCTGAGTAATAATAATACAGGTTCACATGTAACATTAATAATTAATAGTGAATACTTAGTTAGTAGGAGCTGTTTGGTTTTCAAAAGCATTTTTAATCACAAAAACATCATCTTATTTTCATTTTGTTTCCCGTGTTTAAAAAATTTCTTATTAGTTTCGTTTACAAGCTTTTGAAAAGTAAAAAACAGGAAATAAAATAAAATAGTGTAGCAATTTTGTAATTCAAAATAATATAAATGAAAACAGAAAATATTTTTTTAAAACGAAGTGATCTCTAATATTTATTTATAAGTGAGTGAGTATATGATGTATGCAAATTAACAAAATTTATCTTGTAATATATTGAGGGAAAGTATTTATAGTTTCCAATGCCAACAAATATAACATTGTAATTATTTAAATATCATTGTTACTATTGAATTGAAAACCAAATTTGTATAGTATCAACCCTGGCTAGTGACATTAACCTGAAGTAGCTCTTCCATAATATCTTCCAATGTTATTATCCCAATCACTTCATCATCCATTGGAAGAGACTCCAAATTCTCGAAGGATGAGCTTGCATCTGGCTGTTCTGATCCTCTATGTGGTGGATGTACATGAGAGTCACCCTCTTGATGCATGACGTTCTTCAGTGTTGCACTATAATATTCTGATTCCAATGAATGCTGATTTGTTGTGTCAGTTGAGATGCTAATATAATCTCCCGGTTCAAATGAAGAACAAAGCCCTGCAAAACTCCTCAGTTAAACCCTTGGATGCATTCAAAATCCAAGTAAGCCAATTACTATAATAAGTTTAAGTATTCAATACAAGACCCTTTACTCCTTTAGGCAAAGTATGGACAAGGAAGGCACAAGTCTTTCACATAGATCCTATTGTACTGAAATTTAACTTTTATTTAGAGTACCACAATAACCAAGCATTTTTCTTACCAAGTCAGGTTTCTTACATCTGTTAAAAATCACCTATCCTTAAATTTACTAATCCCGTTCCTTTTCTTTTATTTGTCCACTTGCTATCAAAACATTTGTTCCTAATTATCTGGTCAATTACAATGTCAAGACATTATTAGTTACATTTTTTTCAATTATAATCTTTTACAAATTTCAATTAATAGTAATAAATGTTCTAGTACCACTTGTACCCTTATACTTATGAACTATAATGACAGCGGATATGATATGAAATAAACACTTCGACACTGTTGATCTCTAAAACATAAGATACGGGGACATGGCATGTGATATGTATAAATAGAGAAAAACAAACTCATATAAATAAAATATAAATAACATAAAAAAATCTAAATTAATAATGAACGTTTGTATAAGATATATATATATATATATATATATATATATATATGTATATATATTCAGCTTCTTAAATCAAACTTTTAAAAGTTTACATTTTTATTGTGATATTACACCCTAAAATAAATATAAGTGGTAAGTATTATTCGTTATATTTTATATTATAATTAAGTTAAATTAAAAGGTAAAAAATATATTTTTAATAAGATTAATATGTGTCCATTTTTATGGAGGTGTCGGTCCAAACATCCGAGTTTTATAACAATGTCGACTCAAGTGTTTGAGCTTTACAAAGGTGTCAGCTTAGATATCCAAGTTAATAAAAAATAAATTCTTAATTGGACACCTACTGAAAAATGTCTTGTAAGAGAAAGATGTGTCATAATGGTGTCGGGGTTGGAAATAATATGCCCAACACCGCAACACTTCAAAGAAGAAAGGTGTCCATTGCTTCATAACTTATAAATAAGGAAAAAGAAAGTAAGTAATGGTTATTATATTATAAGAAGTTTAAAGAATATTTTGATGAAAACAAATGTAACAAAAGATTTTGCCAGTGCAAAAATAAATGTTGATGTATCATGAGCTCAAATTCCCTATGGTAGCCTAGCTCGGATCCTAAAGGGTATTAGTTAATTTGGTTCTGAATGTGAATCATTTGTGTAGAAACATACTAGCAGTTTTGGATTCTGTATCAGTTGCAGCGGTTCTGATGTTACCTTCAGACTTGAGGACAACGGCCATGTGACTTTGACCCTTCTTGAATTGATTTAGGATATCATATAGTGGCCAATTTTCACTTACTCTGTTATCCAAAGAGGAGCATTGTAATTTGTAAGCTATATACAAATAACTAGTGATATCAATCAAATAGTGCAACATTTTGAACATATGAGCATTATGGTAGTTAACTATTATGTTCTTTCTTTCTTTATTCTTTTCTTCTTCTTCATCTTCACTTTCACCTTCATCTTTCTCATCGTCATCAACATCATCATAATCGTACTTCTATATATTTGTTCCATTCATAGATTACTCTATCATTAGTGAAAAAATAGGGAAAGAATTCCATACCTAGGAACTCTCCTGATACTCATATACTTTATTGGTGTTTCATCTTCCGGGCGACAGAAGATTAAATTCTTGACCTGAATCAAGGTTGAAACAAGCAGTTTTGTCATATACCTGAAGAAGTATGGTCTAGTAACAATACAGAAACTTTGAGCAAAGCCTTGATTTGGTTTTTAACTTGACTAAAGTGTGAGTATTTGGAGATATAAGGTGGAGAGGTCGTGAATTCGACTTCTTCTGTTAACAAAAATTAACAAACTAACACTAACATTTTGCTATTGAAAAAAACCTAAAACATGAGTATTTTAATGGCTTCATAAGCAGCTTGTAAAACCATACAAAAAATATTGTTCTTTATCATTAAAATGACTGTGCTGACACTCAAAAAAAGTTTTGCAGATCAGAGAAGTTTGTTTGCATGTTTCAATAAAGGGGTCCTAGGTGAAAATGATCAAAACAGAAGTTGCTATAGAACATATCAAATTGTCTGATTACCAAAATAACACCAACAATATTTGTTTGTTTTCCTGAGTAGATTGGTATACGGCTGTGACCTTTGCTCATTATTAAGCCCATTGTATGCCTATAAATAAGAAAAATGAAGTTTAGGTAAAAAAAGTAACACTAAAAACATCACTAACAGACATGTGATACATACATACATACATGTCAAGTTTGGAGTTTATGTCAAGAGAAAATGTTTCAGTTATTGGTGTCATAGCATCTTTAGCAATCTTCTGTGTTAAGTCCAAAGCTCCAGCAATTATTGTAGTTTCATGAAGTGACAACTCTCCACCTTTCCCTGCCTGATAATGATCTTAAGCATTTCACAGTAAAATTTTAATGCAATTCTGAACCAATAAAACAAGCTAACCTCATTGGCATGTAAATTTACTAATGTCTTCAGCTCTGCTCGTCCTAAAAGTGAAGTGTGACCCTTGCCAAGAAGCCAATCCAACAACTACCATAGCAGGATTTGCCAACATATAACTAAAATTTTAAAACCTTATATGCTAATAATATATAATAATAATATATATGTTACAAGTAAAAACATCTCCCTTTTATCATACCCATATTTTGATGGCATGTACCATGAGAAACATGTGATAATAGCATTAATTTGTTACAATGAACATAAGGATACATTTAGAAAAGCATATGAAAATAGTTTATGATTTTTATCAACTCTTTTTGGATTATTTAATTGATTAAAATAAGCATTTTTTAGCTTACTTTTAATAAGTTTCATGGCCAATTTTGTAAAATAAGCATTTATATAAGAATTTATTGAATAAGTACTAATTTGAAACTATGTATTGATGTACCTTATAATACTTAGTGTCTATTTGGATTAGAGTTTAAAATTTAGTTTCACACGAATTTCAATATCGTTGGATAGAATAGATATTTTTTCACTTTCTCTTGAACACCCACCAAGCTAGTGAGAATTGGCCAAGTGAGTTATGCAACTTGGGAAACTTGTCGTGTCACTAGAGATGGAATTACCTTACTAAGTGGATACGCAATTGGGAAGAAAACCAGCACAAGAACTCGAACAAAGGGAGACATTGCTGCCCCAACACTTAAACCATATCGAGAACACAAGGCTTGAGGTATAATCTGTGATCAAAGTCTTAAATGAGGAACTACATAAAGGATACAAATGTATCACTGTAATCAAATATTTATACACACACAAATGCTATAAAATTTTCACCTCTGCGATGATAGCCAAAAGTGTAGCTGCTACTAATACTGCAACCCATTCTGGCAACATTTTCTCCACAAAAACAGAAACACCCTTGAATTCAAACACCCTTAAGCATTTTAGATCAATCGTACCAAAGAGATCTTTGGACACTTAATATACAAAAATTTAGTTTAAATCCATCCAGATGTCTTGAAATTATCTGTGTAAGTATTAACTTACCTCCAATGCCATTGATTTAGCTATGAGGAGAGTGCATAAAAGTAAATGCTCATTCTTAACAACGGACATAATCTTAGCTGCAGATAAATAAAATAGTTAACACTTTTTATTAATAAGATGAAGCAATATTTTATTTTCTTTACATTTTCAAACTTGGAGTGACCCTGCTATTATGTTTTTTTTTCTTTTGAGACTCTGTAATTTTCTTTGTTTATCTATCCTATATATCATACCTTTATGCTAATTTGTGTTGTCACATCATTGCACTGTAAAATAATGAAAATGACACTAAATAGAAAGCAATAATCACCTACCAGCATTTTTCTGGATTTGAGGTTGCCCAGATTTAACAAGAACCTCCAGATCAACTTGGCTAAAGGACAAGAGTCCTAGAGCAAGACCTGATGTGATAGCACCAAATAACACAAAAACCCAACACAAGATTAGCAAAATCCAAAAATGAGTTTCACAACAAGGTGCCTTTTCCTCAAAGTATCCATTCATGTTTTCTTTGTATAGGGAAAGAAGCACAAGAAAAAAATCAATGACAGGAATTGCAACATGGCATTGAACAAAATGAGAATATTAGCAAAAATCATGATGCCTGCATAGTTGAATAAATAAAGTGGGGGTACCCCAGCATTAGGATCAAGGGTCCCTAATCATAAATTCCTAACTCTTGTGAGATTTCTAAAAGGCAAAGTTGAGCAGTTGACAAAATAGAATTAAGTTGAAAGTTGTGTACAATATTAGACACGAATTTCTGCTGGAAAAGTTGACATAAAAAAGTGCTGACCAAATATGATTGGGAAGAGTAAAATCTATCTATCCCCTTCATTCAATTAGTATTTAGTAAATTTTTAAAAACATCTTCCATGTTATAAATCTAAGTGGTCACTTAGTGAATTTTACTCTCCTAATTAACCCATGTTTGGGTAACGGAGAATGCTACAACTAAATTGCAAACACATTCTCTGATTGTTGGAATTTGTTTATTGTGTTAGTGGTTCGTATTGTTAGTAACCAAACTAGTGTGAACCCTGTGCCTGCACGGGTTAATTCAAAAATTAAATTTGGTAATTGAGTTATAAGTTGAAATATAACTTATCCCTCACCAAGTTTTATACCACCTTATGTGCCTTTGATTTTCAAGCTCCTATGAATTTTTTTCCTTATAAATTTTTTTCATCGGCATTTGTAGCTTGCTTATCCCAAATGGTAGTTTCCAAATAAAACAAAAATATTTGGCATTCTCTTGGGTCAACACATAGCCCAAAGGTTCACGCATATTCTTTAGTGCATGGAAAAGATTTTAGTGAACTCATTTAATATAGTTAATGACTTGGATAAATATTGTTTTAAGATTTTAACAATCATTTTATTTTCTCTCTATTCTAGATTTTGGAATTTTTCATACTTCTATTCATTAGAGACTAGTTTATGAACTCGTGCACACAGATTTGTTAATAAAATATAAGATATTAGAAAATTAAATTTTAATATCTAAATATAATTTGATTTGGATTCAATAGTTGATATGTTTGTAATGAGACAATTTTGTTTATATATAATGAGAATGTTAGAGTAATAAATATTATCTTTAAAAATAAAAAATATTTTCAATATGAATTTGTAAACAAATTATGTAACTCTAAATGTTAAATTGATAAGAATATATAGTTATTTAATTATCATATCGATGTACAATGACAATACATTAGTTGCATGCAAGTTGAATAATCTAATATAAATCACGTGCTTACAATAAACCAAATATGTAATATAAATCCTATAATATAAATCATACTCATACGTGGAATATGAACAATTTCCCTAACATTGGTACTTGTTAACACTTACACTAGTGCAAAAACGTGATATAAGGATGGGATATAAGCACGGTTATCCCAAAACCGTCTTTAAAACGACACGGTGGCATTTTTGTAAATACGAAGAAAAGTGTTTTATTTTAAAAACTGATATACGAACACGGTTATAAATGGACCATGTTTAAAGGTCATATATTAACACGGTTGTGAACCGACCGTGGTAAAAGGGTCTTATAATTTTTTATTAAAATTTTTTTAAAAGGCCTACAAACACGATTTAGTAGAACCGTGCTTAAAGGTTGTATTAATTTGTTTTTTAAATTTTTTTAAAAGGCCTACTAACACAGTTTCGCTGAACCGTGCTTAAAGGTTAGTTTTAAAATTTTTTTTAAAAGGCCTACGAAGACGGTTACTCCGAACCGTGCTTAAAGGGTTATATACTAACACGGGTGTTAGGGGACCCGTGCTTAAAAGTATTAAATAGTTAAGCTACTAACACGGTTTTGAAGGGAACTGTGCTTATATTGTTCCCTTTCGTATAGAAATAATGTATAGCAAGCAGAAACTGAAACTACAGGAGTTTCAAAGAACTTTACTGGAGGTATTTCAATTTTCGGGCAGAAGTCGCAGATCTGATCCACTTGTACAAGACTTTGGGAATTTCTCTCAACACCAGCACGCTTAAGAAGGACCTCTTTGATAAGAGGCTTTCCAGAGAAGTTGAAACTCCCTTGCAGTGACATGATTGTTTCAGCAGCTGCTACCTTGGTAACAGGGAAGTCTGTGATTCTCAAACATTCGGTAGAGTGCTTCCTTCTCCGTGGTGTCGGCATTCTCTGTTGTTCCATTTTGGAGTGGGTCATTGATACCCTCTCCTTAGGCGACCTCCGTTTACTTCTCTGTGGTTTAAACCCCTTGGGTCAGCAATCCATTGTCATTTCCTTGCGAAGGTCCCAGATCTGTGGCTTGACAAAACAGGTTCGTAACCTTCTCTCTCTCTTTGTTGGGTTTAGGGTCTGACAAAACAGGTTCATAACCTCCCAAATCTAACGAAATTTTGTTTGCTGAAAACTTTGATTTTTCTTACACCTATTTTCTTGTTTTGTTGTGTTCTGTTTACCCAATCGAATTATGTTATTTGTGTTAACGTATCCCATGTTTTATTTTCATAGAGGAGTCATTATAGGAAGTTGAAAGTTTAACTTGCATATATCCTAATTTATTGTTTAGTTATTTGGTTGAAGGATTGTACTGAAATAATGACTGGTTGATGTTTTATTGAATTGTGAACAGTTGGAGTATTTGGAAGAGATGAGGATCAAGGATCTCGTGAAGAAGCACTTTTTTTATTGTTATATTTTTCTACATTTTCTGCCTCTATCATCATCCCTTGCCTCCATTCATATTGTGCTCTGTTTATGATCCTTAAAATGTTGTTTATTGATTTTTTCTCTGGCTTATTATATTATTGTTGTTCATCCTCTTTAAGCACGGTGTAACATCCCTATTTTTAGTAGCAGTCTTATTTAGTAAAAATTGAAGTTTAGAAGGTCTGTAAGTAGTAATAAGTGAATAAATGCCCTGTAGATGGTCTGTAATGTCATTTTTATATGTAATTATGGAATTTATATGGACCATTAGAGAAATTATGCAAAAATCCGAGTGAAAAGGGCTCTGTTCCGAGTGACAGAGAGAAAATCCGAGTGACAGAAAAGAAAATCCGAGTGAGGGATAAAGTTCCAAGTGTAAAGTTATGTTGACCGAGTAAAACATGACTGAGAGGGATATTACCGAGTGGAATTTTGGCCTCGGGGACATTTGGAGTGAAGCGTGTACAAGAAAACCACTTCTAGGTGAAAATTCCGAGTCAAAACACCCTTGATTCTTTGTTTTTGAGTCAAACTTTGCCAAGTACTTCCATTTCCGAGCAAAACCTCTCTGAAAATATGGAATTCCGAGTGGAATATAGAAATGGGAGCCCAATCCGAGTAGAATATATAAGGTTTAGAGCCATTATTGGGTGAGGCTATGTTTATGACTCTTTTTTCGAGTGATAAAGACCTTAAAGGATTCCGATTGAAACACATTTTGAGGAAGGATAGTGTATTTGTACCTAAGAGATGAGTATCTGAGTGAAAAATGAGTGGGGAAAAATTTAAATACTCCTGAGTGGTAAAATCTGAGTGAATCTCTTCTGAGGGAAGGGTTGTAATAATGGTTTTTGATTGGGAATATATTCTAAGTGAATGATGTACCTAAACCGAGTGAATGAGATTCTAAATCATGAGTGGATGAGACTCAGAACAAGTCCGAGTGGGAATTAACTCACCCGAGTGAATAAATGCATATCGAGTGGTATTTGATTGAGTGATAACCCGAGTGAAGAAGGTTTATGAATTCCGAGTGAGAAAACCCTTATTTCCGAGTGGATCTTACGTGTGACTTTCCTGAGTGGAAGTATGGAACTGAGTAAACTTCCAAGGGAAGGAAAGTGTATTCTCCGAGTGAGAAATGTAAGTCTATGCCGAGTGATGAATGTGAAGTACATTCCCAATTGTGTTGAAGTTAAATACACCGAGTGGTATGGGAAGTAGTATTCTGAGTAAGTGGATGAGTTTTACCGAGTGGAACAGTGTATGTAGAGATTCGGATTTGGAATGAAAATTTCGAGTAGAAGAATGATAGGAAAGAAATGAAAGGGAGTCGGTTTTTGAAGTACATTACCGAGTGAGAAAGGACTAGGCTTGGAATGATTTAACCGAGTAAGAACCATCAGAAATGACTCGGATTTGGGATATAATACCGAGTGAAAGGCCAAGCAAATTAGGAGTCGGTGTGGGGGTGAATTACCAAGTGAATGATGGGAAAAATGAGTCGGTTTCATGGGAATGCCGAGTGAGGATAGGCTGACTCGCTCAAGCGAGTCGGATTTCGCTTGAGCGAGAAGGACCCCTGATGCATATTTCTCTACTTCGCTCAAGCGAGCAAGCCACGCTCAAGTGAGCCTTGTATTTGTTGGCTCGGAAGAAGAATTCCAGTCGGTATAGTGGTTAACCGAGTGGAATTTTCACTCGATATTCAGTGTCAGTTGTGCGTATTGACTTCAATTTTATCTTTTAATGATTATTTTAATTCAATCATGCGCATTATAGCTAGTGGGCGGCCAGAAATGGGCACTGACTCAGCATATCTCCTTATTTAAATCTCCACTGCCATTCCATTAACACTCCACTAGCAGCCCACTCACAAAAGTTGTTCCCCATTTAGTTTTCCACTTAGCAGCCCACTCCTTATTTAAACCAGCACAAGGACTCTTAGAGAACACACACACAAAACACACCTCCATCATTCTTCTTCCTACAAGTTACTTTCTCTCTCTTTTCTCTTCTGTTTCACTCGGAATTCATGCAGGACAGTGAAAAGGAACCTCTTCTTCTCCTCCAGGAGCTCCATAAAGGTAAGGGGGTATATTCTTGGGTGCTCTGTGGGAAAACCGAGTGAAGGAAAGGGTTAAGGAACTTGTTCCTCACCTTTCTAGGATAGATTCAATGTTGTGTGAATTAAATGCCTTAATTGTTATTATTTGTATTTATATATATATATATATATTTGTTATTAAATGCATATAATCAGTGATGAATTGTGAATGATATGAACTGTATTGGACTGAAAATACTAAGCATCATGGGTACCGTGTGATTTCCAGTGAAAAATTATGAATAGAAGATGGATTTAATGATAACAGGTTCTGTTTTATGTTAATCCGACCAGTTTTACATCTATAACAACTCGGTTTGCTTAGTTTCAATCGGATTCAACCTTAACTGAATGTATTTCATTCTGATAGAACAATTCTTCACTCGGTAAATAACCTAATTTCACTCAGAGAACTTTTTCTAGTTTATTTCCACTCGGACAACATCTTCCCAGTTGATATCACTCGGAAAACATAGTTATTTCACTCAGAGACTTATTTTCACTCGGACTCGTAAACACTTTTACTCAGGAAACTCTTTTCATATTGATTCCACTCGGAATCATACTTATTTCACTCGGATTTACCCTTGTTTCACTCGGAAAACTATGTTTTTAGTGTTTTTCGCTTGGATTTTCATTTAGAAACTATTCTTAAACATTTTTTTAAACTATTGGGAAGTTATAATTATTATTATCATTCTTATTCTATTATTATTATTATTCTAATTATTATCAATCTTAATATTGTTATTATTATTGTTAGTTTTATTGTTATTAACATTGTTAACGTCTTAATTATGAGTAATTACATAAAGAATATATTATTTTACTCTTTATGAAGAATATAATTTTAACCAAGATATAATAGATATATTTCTAAAATAATAAACGGATATCTTACAATGTTTAAATAATTGATGGAATTCAAAGAACTTGGGAATGATATGATGAGACTGGAAACACATAAGATACCCAAGGAATCAATTGATAAAATAAATGCATTTCGCATCATGAAAATATTTTTGAAGAAGAAAAACCTCTAGAGCATACACTTGGTACACTGGAGGACACTCACGTTCGATCTCCATGAAGAATCTTGGGAGTACAACTGGAACGGCAACCCAATGGCATCAGAGTCGCGCCTGATAGCCGGGTGAGACGATGCAATTCTAGTGTACTTTGACTAAATGACGAAGTGTAACTATGATCGTAGGGATCCAAGTTCCAAAAATATTTAAATCAATGATGAGAACCAATGAGTTCATTTGTACCATATGGAACTTGGGCGGACCCTGATCGCTCTAGATGATTGGAATGGAGATATTCCAAAGAATGAGATGAAGAAAAATTGATTTATTGGGCCCACATGCATCATGAGACTTAATCAAAGATAAATCATAATAAATTCAATTCATGCATTTTCATGACGACATGCTTGATTGTTATAAATATGCTAATTGTATGAACTATGTGATATTATTTGTTAACTGGATTATGTCCGCACCGGATTAACCAATCAGGGTCTTGGGTTATACTCACCCTTACTGTTGACAATTTTCAGAGGAATTAGGAAATCAAGAACCTGAGTATGAAGAACAGCAATATGCTGAACCAAATGAGAATGCTCCTTAAATAGAATATAAGTATCTGAATATTGACGGATGACTGTATAATATTTAAGGGTACCTGCGTGCCCCATTCTGTTAAGAGTACAATTACTTTCAGTTTGTGAATGACTATGTGATCTATATAATATTGCTTCCACTGATATGCCATTATTTTATAAAAAAAATATTCACTTTTTTCTAAAAACTGTTAACACTCTCAATTAAATAGGATGAACCTACAGAAGGATGTGTCTTATCTAACCGAGGGTGTTAGACACGGTTCAGTGTAGCTGTGTTTATAGGTTACCTACAATCACTGTTAAAAACCGTGCTAAAAAGCACTTACCTATAAGTACGCTGGGAACAAGCACGGTTCTGGAACCGTGCTTAAAGGTCAAATTTAACGTGCTTAAAACCCCGAAATGTACTAGTGTTAACATTGAAGAACACGATTGCCCATATGCATAATTTGTAATCTTGTATCATTACAAAGACCATTTGACTTATCAATATTTCTTAACAACATCACAGGAACTCTTATCACAAAATCATATTAAATATTGTCAATCTCAATTATTAAATATTAATATTGATTAGCATATTAATTATCATATCATATTAAATATTAATAAATTAAAAGATCACCCTAATATAAATTTTTTTAAAAATAGTGCAATCACCAAATTTGACACAACCAATTAGATAAACTTACAAATATAGTAACTATATAATTTTAAAATTTTCATACAAAATTTTCAATGATTAATTTTTAACTAATTACAAATTTTACACAAAAGATATTAATGTTGGTCATTATTTTTAAATAAATTCATTCATTATCAATTAATCTTACAATTTTGATATTAATATTATATCTTAAACAATGACAAGGAAATCTTATACCATAATTAATATGACAGGTATCCATAGAAAAACGTTGTCCTAGATCAGAAGCAGTGAAATGAGTAGGAAGAGAAATGAAGTGCGCGGACTTGGTAAACATGTCGCAAACAACCCGGATCACGGTGTGTCCGAATGAGGTAGGTAGGTGGGTAATAAAATCCATACTTAGATCTTTTCATACTTTGGATGGGATTGGTAGGGGCTGTAATAAACCTTTTTTTTGGTAGGTTCATATTTTGAAGCCTGGCAAATGGAACAAGTTTTGATAAATTGTTTGACATCTTTAGAAAGGCCCGACCAAGAGAAGGAAAATGCCAATCGTGCCAATGGTAGGTTTGAGGCCTGAATGACCCGTGGTAGAAGTGGAATAGTACTCATGAAGTAGCTTCTGTCACAGCTTCAGGCATTGAGGTATGGAAAATTTTCCTTTTGTGAGCATTAGTCCATTACTGATTTGAAAAGTTGTTGGGTTTGATTGTAATTGTTGGAATAAGGTTCTGCCTTATGGGTCCTGTTAGTAGTAAGCCTGCAAAGTGGAGAGGAGATATGGTACAATGAAGGATAATGTAAGCAGAAGGAGAAAGGTCTCTGAATTCATGTGAGAGAGAACATCAACAATGCGATTTGCAGAGCCAGGTTGGTAAAAAATATCAAAGTTATACCCTTGTAGTTTTGTTGCCCATTTTTGCTGTTTTGGTGTCTAAATTGTTTGTGAAAGTAAATGCTTGAGGCTCTGTTGATCTGTAATAATGTGAAAATGATGACCCAAAAGATATTGACACCATTTTTTACCTCTTCTGTCATAGCGTGGACATAGGTAAAAGCGTTTTCCATACGCACTCCTAATTTCTTACTGAAATAAGCAAATGAGTGCCCTTCTTGAGTAAGGACAGTGGCAATGGCCACAGAGGAGGCATTTGTTTTCACAATAAATGACTTGGAGAAGTTTGAAAGAGCTAGAATATGGGCAAAAGTTAATTTTTGTTTTAAACTTGTAAATACCTTTGAGGCTCCCAAATTCCATGAAAAATTTGTACGACAAAGTAAATCAGTGAGATGAGCAGCGAGAGAGGCTTAGTGACGAACAAAACATAAGTAGAAACCAGTGAGACCGAGGAAACCACGTAAAGCCATGGGAGAACGAGGTTATAGCCATTCTAGGATGGCTTGTATTTTATTTGGGTATGGGGCAACGACATTAGAATACATAATATAGCCCAAATAATTCACTGTAGAAGAAACAAAATACACTTAGATAACTATGCAAAGAAGCTATGAGTAGCTAATATGTTCAAAACTGAATCCAAATGGTGAGCATGAACATTAATGGAAGAACTATAAACAAGAATATCATAAAAAAACTTAAATAAATCAACGAAGGAAGGGTCTTAGGAGATCATTCATCGTAACCTGGAATGAGAAGGGGGCATTAGCTAAGCCGAATGGCATAACGAGAAATTCATAGTGACCATCCCAAGTTTTGAAATTTGTCTTGTGTATCTGATAGGTGAACTCTGAGTTGATTGTAGCTTAAGCGTAGGTCAATTTTAGAGAGTACTGTAGCAGATCCTAGTTCGTCTAGTAGTTCATCAATTCCTAGGGAACCGATCTTTAATGGTAATTGCATTGAGGGCTCTACAAGCAACACAAAAACACCATAGGCCATCTTTTTTTACTAAGAGGATAGGGGATGAGAAAGGGCTTTTATTGGGGGGTAATAATGCCTTCATGGAGTATTTCTTGGATGAGTTAGGACATAACATTTTCTGGAAGTGAGGGTAACTGTAAGGTTTAACGTTTACTGGCTGGGTGTTACGTAAGAGGGGTATGTGATGATCATGGGGTCTTGGGGGCTGGGGTAGGCCTTAAGGTTTTCTGCAAAATGCGGAATAAGATAAAATGACTTGAGATATGGATAGATGTAAATTGGTTATAGAGGGATGAGAGGGGTCAAGTGAGTCAAGAGGTTAAGTGAGGGGTAAGGTAGGAAGGAAAATAAGGAGATGGCATAAAGCTATTGAATCAATGTGTCAAAGTTGACAGAATTGGGTGTAAATGGAGGGAAGCAATGAAGTGGTTGGCTCACCAGAGAGTGTGATTGGGGACATTTGATGTGTAAAAGACATATTAGGGACTGAAAAATTAGTAGTGATTGGTCCTAAAGTACGTAGCCATTCAATGCCTAGGACTACATCAGTTCCCTCGATGGGAAATAAATAAAAGGATATGGAAAAATCATGGCTCTGAATAGAGAGGGGGACCTGGGGACATAAACCTAAACAAAGAATATGGGCACCATTACCTACCATGACGGGGAAAACTGGAATAGGTTGTGTTGGAAGTTTAAGGTGGGTAGCTATACGGGGTTGTAGGATGTTATATGAGCTGCCAGAGTAAATGAGGACACGGACGGGCAGTCCAAAAATATAACCTTGGAATTTCAGAGTTTGGGGGGAAGGCTGGCCTGTGAGAGATTATGGGGATAGTTGAAAATTGATGGCTTCTGAGGTGGGGGTGGGAATGGGGTCAAGCTCAGTAGTGTGTTGTAATTCTGGGTTAGTGTTCATAAGGCCAGGTTCATCATCAGATAAAAGAAAGAGAAATCGACTAGTGGTACACTTATGGCCAGGAATGAATTTTTCATCGTAATTATAGCAAAGGCCTAAGGCTCTCTGTTCCTGCATTTTGGGTAGATGTGAGGCATTTTATAGGCAAAGGATTGGGTGAGTTAGTGGACTGGGATTTGGGAGGGGGTAAGATGGGGTTGGTGGGCAGGGGAGTGTGCTGGGTAAAATATGGTTTTGAATCCCTGAGTTTTGACTCAACCAACTTGGCGAGACCAATGGCTTGTGCAATGTGTGGGTTGTAGGATGACTAACTCTCTTCTGATGTCCATATATAAACCCGATATAAAACAATTTAGAAGCATGTCTGCGGCTAGGCCAATGACTCTATTAGAGAGCTTTCCAGATTGGGCTTGGTTATCAATAATAGAGCCTTGTTGGCGGAGTTTAAACAACTCTGCCTGGTGATTTCCTTAGGTAGAGGGGTCGAAACGGAGTTCCAAGGCTCGAACAAAAGTGGACCAATCAGTCAATTGACGGTTATGGTACATCCATTTGAATAAGCTAAGAGTGTCTTTTCTCATATAAAAGGCCACATGGGTAAGCTCAAATCAGGGGGAACTTGAAAGAACATAAAAAATTGGTTAGCTTGGAATAACCAATCCAAAGGTTTAGATCCGTCAAAAGGGGCAAGCTCAAGTTTAGGTGGGCGTAAGGGTATGGGAGTGTGACTAGGATTGAGAGAAAGGATTGGGTGAAAAAAAGAGTGGAGAAAATTGGATTGAGGAATAGTTGATATCATAGAGTGAGTGGAGTATGTAAGGCCAGAAACAGGTTGGGATAAGTGTGCAAAAGTAAAGGGAATATTGGGGATGTTAGGGATATAGGTAGTAGGGGGAGGAAACCACGGTTCATAGGGGAATAGAATAAGGGATAACAATAGGGCTATTAATGTAAGCAAGAAAACCTGTAGTCATGAGGGAAGACAGTGTGGGGGACATGGTTGAAAGTGAGGCGTAAGTGAAGGATGGAGCTGGAGAGATACAACCTGCTTCAAGAGGCCACCCAAGAAATTTGTCATGGCATCATGACAGGAATCCATGATTTGTTGCAAGGTTTGATGATAGAATCTTGTATGTCACGCTGATTATCAAACTGGGTTTGCAGATATCCCAGTTTGTTTGAGATTCCTTGCAGAACCTCCTCAAGGTCCTTGGTGGAGGTGGGTTTAGAAGGCATGAGGAAGATAATGAAATCACCAAAATGATAGGCTCCCTTCAAACAATTTCTTAACTACGTACTAAAACTTTGCTTTAGTAAAAATTAAAACAAATTGAAGATGGAGGCTACAAAATAAAACTTCATTCATTTCTTCCTTACTAAGAGGCATACAATACTATTTATAAGGATTATTTGGGACATAGATGCCCTAACTTTAAATGGACTCAGATTAATAATTACAATTTCAAATAAAGTCTTTGAGCCAATTGAGTTTTTTTATAATCTGTTTGGGCCTGTAGGAGTATTTAGAGTCTGGGCTTAAGTTGTGTGTATCAATATCAGCAAAATATTCATTAGCATGTCATTCACAAACAATCCATGTTTCCTTATGCTACTATGGTGACCATTGCCCTAACTAGGCTACCCTGCAAAATGTATCGCAAATGCAAGTTGGTCCTCTCTTTAGCGAGAATTCAAGTTCTTGTCCTTTTTCAAGTTCTTTGATAACTAATTTAAAATGTAGGTTTCTATTAACCTTTTTAATAAAAGGAACAGTTTTAAAATTTTTAGACAACATAAAGACTTAAAATAAATATAAGAGAACAAACATATATTTTAACCAAATAAAAATAATCAGAAATAGTTTTTTTTTTTTATGGGGACATCCGATAAAAAAAAAATTGGAACTGAAAAAAAAGGAAAAAAAACCGGAGTGCTTAAAGAGTTGGCCCAATGGAAAAATAATTGTGCCGGGAGAAAAAGCCCAAGACTTCCAGTTAGAACTTGGATGGCGCTAACATTCACAGGCGTGTTTTATCTGGCGGTTCGTACGATCAAACCGTAACGGTTCGACCGGGTTCAGATCACAAAAAGACAAACCCTTCCGTTTTTTATTTTCTTCTCCTTCCAGAAATTCAAATTCCCGCTTCAAACTGAAAAGTGGAAAGGAAGCTACAAAGTACAAATAATTTCCAAATCCTCAGTTGTCTTAGAAAACAAAAATTTCATCAAGCAAATTCAGCAACAACATGGATGATGTTGATCGCTTATTCGCATCCTTCAAATGCGGTTTATCGCCTCCTCGTAAGCCATTCCGTTTCCTCCTTTCTTTCTTTCTCTTTCTCTCCCAACTTGTTTGTTTCTCGAGAAAAAAATAACCACCGAACCCTATAAAACTATAATTTTCAATTTTCTTGCTGTTGATTATTTTCATTTCGTCGAGTATGAAACTATAAATCGAGGAATCGATAAATAGAATAAAATGCGATGTGTTGTTGCCACAGAATCCGCTGTGAGGGAAAGGAAGAGAAGCAAAAGGACAATGGAGAAGGGGAATTCAAAGAATGAGTTTCCATTGGAGTCTCCAGTTCTAGGATCAAATGGAGCAGAACTGAAAACCCCGATATCGTGCATCAGAAAAACAAAAATTGAATCCTCCATTGAGAAAGTAATTTAATTTAATTGCTTATGTTTGTGCATTGATTATTATTATTTTTACAATGTATCAAGTGATTAAGTCTCGTGTGTTACTCGATGCCGCAAACAAAGTTTGTATACTTTTGAAGTGTAACTAACTAACTAACTCTCCAACTAATTGTTTCACTAGCTAACTAACTAATTATTCTACTATGTGTATCTGTCAGTATATTACCACTTTTAAGTGGATGCATGCTTACCAGTATTGGGTGTTTTTTTAGCATAGGCTTGTATTGAGTACTGCGAATTAAGCTCAATTATTTTATTTTTTGAGTTTCAACTGCGAGTAATTACAACGGGGTATTATGCTGTTGCTTGATTCATAGCCTACCTCACTTGGTGGAATAAGGCTTGGTTGTTGTTTTACATTTTGTGCTGAATATGTTTGTGAACATTTAGGTTAGATTAGGTATTGCATTAAGTTGGTATTAGATATCTTGGTTGTTGTTTGGTTTTCTAATTACTACTTCACCCCTATAAAGTGTTGTGTCCATTTTAGATATCGTTTGCTTGCTTGATATAACTTTTGAAATTTTTTTGGAAAATTGGAGTTAGAATATTATGGAATTGTGTATACACATACACACACACACACTAGTTGAATTGCTTTTTTTGCCATATTAAAATACATGGTTCCTCTTGTACCCAATGTTGTTTTTAAAATCTTGTTGTACTTCTTCCCTTATATCTGCAACTTCTCTCATACTTTTTTACTTTACCAAAACCAAATCAACTTCCTTTACTATTTCAGCTTAAATCAGCAGTAGCAAAATCAAAAAGCTCTAGTTGTGGGAAGCAGATCTCTCCAATTGTATTTTACGGATCTCCTTGTGGTGTGCCTCCCAAAAAGCCAGCAAGTTTATGGCGATTGCTACATGAGATACGTCTTGATCTCTTTCAGCAAAAAAAATTGAACTTGAGGTGGTTGTCAGATGCTGGTTCTACCCTTTAATGTTTCCTTCTGTTTATTCTACCTGTACTTGATGTATCAGAATATGACTTGAATCCTGGTTCTTGTTTGTCTAGGAAGGATGTTTGGATCACATTCCCAAGGCAGGATGAAGCAATGAAGTTTGCCAAAGGACAAGAAGATGTTCGTGTTTTCAGTTATCAAGACCACTTTAATGGCAAAAGAAGGTTCCTTGTGTCTACATATACAGAATTTTGGCAAAGGTTTCCTTCAAATGTTTTCCTTTCTCATGAAATTCATTATTTGCAGCTAATCAGTAATGGTGAATATCTTTATGTCTATTTATTTTTATTGCTGATGGCTCTACTCTCAGGTACAAAAATATGGATTTCAAATTCCGTCATCATTATGAAGTAATTCAAGAGGTGATAATCTTGTGTTTTTATGTTCAGTATTACTATTCACTAATTTAATTGGAGAGACGGGGGCTGTAGTTACATTTTAAATAGTCTTGGTGCTTGTTCATGTTTGTTTTTTTTTACTGTTCTTAAAGTTTCTCTGTTCTCAGGGTTTACCATGCCATCTTTATTTTGATTTGGAGTTTGATAAGAGAGTCAACATAGGAAAGAATGGAGATGAAATGGTTGACCTCTTGATGTCAGTAGTTCTAGAAGCCTTACATGAAAAATATGCAATCCATGGAGACCATGATTGGGTAGTAGAACTTGATTCTTCAACTGAAGGTATTAATTGTTTTCTTCAGGTCTGTTATGTGTTCAACATATTGTCAAATGAGATTTTTCTGGTTGCTTATTTAGTTATTTGCTTTTTAATGTTTGACTTTGACAGTTGACATGAATTCTTGGTTCTGTCTGAAGTCTTTTAATGCCCTCCATCTGGGTTCACTTTTTTTCTTGGCTTAATGATTTAAGGGAAAAATGTGTGGCTAATCCACAAATGTTAATAGTTAATGTTGATAGCTTGGCTTCGGGGCATATTGATTGCCACTTAGGAACCAATGTTCATGTGTTCAAGACTAGACAACAGCTGCCATGTTACTCTTTGTTCGAGATTGTATGTCCTGTCTAGTTGACCTTGAAATGCTTAGGTTGCCTCTATGTAGAGCACTACCCTTATTTATTCTGATAATCCTAAGTAATCAGGGAAACAAAATCATGAGATAAGGAATTTGTAACCGTCTTTAAGAGAACTATAAAATCTGATAACATAATTTCATATTGCTAAGGTGTTCTCCATTTTTTATCTTTTACTACTAAAGTAGTTGCTGAGAGCTGCTATGACATCAACTCTGATTTTCCCCATGTTATGCTATCATCTTTTATTAGTCTTGTACTTGCAGATAAGTTCTCTCGTCACATAATAGTCCGCATACCGAAGGCTGCTTTTAAGGATAACTCTCATGCAGGTGCATTTGTCTTGGAAGTAAGTTGACTGTCCGAGTCTTTTTCCATGTTAGCTACAGAAGAAAATCGTTTGGGATGGTTTTGTATCTATTGTCAGGGGGCTTCCGCCCGTTTCTCTGTCTCTATCCAGAGTTCTATACACAGTTACACACATATTAGAACTAAAGTGATTCTGTAAATAATTTGAATTTGGTAATTATCAATGATTCAGTGTGATTTACTTCTTACAAAAATGTAATTGTTAACCAATAAAAAGGAAATTTTATTGTAGTCATGCAACAGTCTTTATGGTATTTCTTTCATGGAAATATCAGCTTTCAACTATTGTCACTCTATGATGACATATTACCAGATATGCTCAAGAATTATAAATGCAAGGGAGAAAGATATAAGGTTTGAAAAATTGTTTGTGAAGAAAGATTCCAGCAGCAATGAATCTGAAAGCAAACTTTTTGTGGACACTGCTGTATATTCTCGGAATCGTTGTTTCCGTCTTCTTCTTTCTTCAAAAGCAGGAAAAACTTCAGTTCTTCTACCAACAAAGCGGATTAAGTGCAAGAACTTGGTATGGTACTTTTCTTATTAGTACATAATTTTTCCCTGCAGAAACTGTCACATGGCTGTCATTAGAACTGTAGTTATATTAGAACTAAGTCCTAACATGGAAGTTATTAAAACTGAAGTAATTGTTTAAACTAATTCCTATAAATCCTACAAAAAAACTTTTCAAATAATTGGTCTCTGTGGTTGACCTGATGCCTTATCATGTTCCTAAAAAAACTTCATGAAAATTGGACTATCTAATTTCAGTATTTGCAGACTACTTTGTAATTAAGACTGAATTGAAACTGAAAATTGAAACAGTTGTTATATGGACATAGAGCTCCTATAGAAGAATCAGTTACTATTCTTCTTTTACTGATATATCCGGTGGGTAAAAGGTTTATACTTCTTTTTCTTTGCCATGTAGAAAGGATAATAGCATATATTGTTGTCAGTTCAGTTCTTAGCCTGAGATTTCCTGTTGAAGACCTTAAGAAAGGTTTAGGATCATATCCAACACAATGAAAGCTAAAATTATATGCATTAATCATTATCATAACAAAACTATTGTTTTAAGCAAATCTTTTCTCTCTTTTTTCATCAGTTAATATTTTTTCTATTTTGATTTTTTCAAGTGACAGGGTGAAGAGGACATGTTCATGACTTCCTTGATCTGCAATATGGATGTTGATTGTGAGAAGTTTTTGCTCTGCAAAAAAGACTTAGGTTGTGTAAAAGCTCTATGTTTTGACACAGAGGTAGAGCTGTGCTTTAAATTTATAAATCTTCCTTTTTATCAAATTTATTTCTTATCAGTTCATAGATATTTGCCACTCTGAATTTGAAGGTTGTCATATCTTTCAGCATTATAAAATGTTTCTCCTTACTAGAGTACAAAGTGTTAAGAGAGTCTAATATCTAATATTATTTCTAAGCATAAAATTTAGTTTAGCATATATCAAACCTAAATCAGTCATTACCTTTGTATGGATTATGGACCCTTAACTTGACATCAGAGTAGCTGATTCCTTGAAATTTTGATTTTCATGTTCTTAAATCTTATGCTTATTCAACTTTGACAGGTGAATAGTAATCTTGGAAATTCCTACCAAATTGCTCCAGAATTTACATTGAATGCTTGCACAAGTGATAGTTCAGCAACCACATACTTAATGGGAAAGTCACCATTCCCATTTCTGGATGAATTTATACTATCTGTTGCCTCTGTCGGGAATATACCAGGTGATTTGAGCCAAAGCTTCTATTCTAATAGTGATTTTAAGCATGTTTTTCATACAAGTCAGTGGACCAAGGAAATAAGTTTGACTGTGTTTCAACTTTCTCAACTTTGTTTTACTATTTTGAAATTGAATTCTTGTAAAGCAGTTATGATGCACATGGTCACATACTATATTCTCATAGTTCCTACATAGCGTCCCATGCTTTCCATTGGACAGTACCTTGTTCCTACTATCTGTTCTTTTTCTTACGGTCCAAACTCCAAATCAGTCTCCCTTGGAGTCTATAAAATGTAATGAAGTCTGCCTTGATATCATTACTCTGAAATTTTCTTGCTTTCTTTGCATTGCTTAATTGTTGTTTCCTAGATGTTTCCCATCACCCCTTCTGGTAAAGTGGAATCTTGAAGGATTTGGTACATAATAGGGTGTAATGGTGTCATATGATTCATTTAGCTGACCCTACTTATTGGGATAAGGCTTTGTTGTTGTTTGTTTTCCCATCACCCCCTCTTCTGAAGACACTTTATCTCTTTAACATCAAGCTCAATTGTTGAATTGAGATTTTAAAATGTCAGTATAATCCTACTATGTTGATACTTCGCCGCAATCACAGGAAAAATTCATAGCTGGTATTTTTTCTCGGACTTTGGATTGATGGTCTACAGCATGACAAAAAATAGATACTGCGAGCGAATAGGCAGACAGCATAAAAGCAATAATGGTAATTTCCTGGACTTGTTTTTCTTTTCATGTGTTTAGTTTTCTCCTGGGCTCTTTAGTCATGTTTGAATGTTAAACATCCTCTCTTATGATTGTAAATTTAGCAAAATCAGGGATGTCTCTCTTGTTCTTGTATTAAGAAGTGTGGTTGCACTGGCACCTTGTCTTTAATTTTGTTTTGTTCTGTAATATCTGTTTGCAACAAACTAATATTTTTCAATTTTGACATTTTACTTGTCCAGTGATATATGTTGTTGATCTACGAAGGGCAGAGTATTATCAGAAATGTCATGATCCTGACTGCAGGGGTTAGCGTTATTTACAGTGAAGTGCCTGAATGCCTTTTTCACACGTTATTCTTCATTCTCTTTTAACTAGTTAATTATTGAATGGAAACAGGTTATCGATCTCCCTTAAGACAAATCCCAGTTCACGTATTCTCCGATCCTTCAGTTGTAATTGGTTCATTAGAGTTGCGAGAGGATAAACAGCCAGTAGATGATGAATGGAGACCTCAGGTTGATAACTACGAACAAAAGTTTCTGCAATATGAAGACACTGTTGAGGACGACTCCAATGATTCTTGGTTGCTAGAAGCCGTAAGAGTTGTTGAGGATGTGGAGAATACGCAAACCAAGACAGAGCCAAGAACTACGGTCAGTACATCTTAATCTTGCTTTCCAACCCTGTCATTTACATTAAGATTTGGCCATAAGACTCGCCTCCTTAGATGTAATCTTGTTCCAAAATGGCGCTAAAGCCCTATTCTCAACCCTTTATTTAAGCAGGGGCACAACGTGTTTACAAGTTCTGTAGAGTTTGTTTTGTTGGAAAGCTGTATAGAGTTAGGGTATCCAAGGCACAAACTCAACCAACCTAAACCTTGTCTAAACAAAAATATTTTATCCTGCTCAATGTGGTTTTATTTTTGATAAATACTTTTTCTTAATAACTTTTAAAATTAAAAATGAAAATAAACCTGATAAGATCAGGTGACCTAAAAATTCTTTGACAAATTGCATCCAACTCAACCCAATTAAATTTAATTGGTCTATATTTCATTTTATGTCAGACCAGCTCACCCTCTAACTATAGTGACTTACTTTTAGTCCATTTTTTTTACTCTAGGAAATGAAACTTACTGGCCCAACTTAAAAATTTCAAAAAAACTCTTATAAAAATTGCTTATTTTTCATACTCAAAAATTTTAAAAGTTTTTAATGGAAACTACAGGGATTAGCTTTTCAATAATTTTTCTTTCCTAAGTTTCTCTTCAATTCGTTCACTTTATAACATACAAATCTTAAAAGTAGTTTTTTGGCTTTAAAATGTTGAAAAAAATCTAACAACATTGACTTTATTTTAAAAGCTTTTACTTTTAGATTTAGTTTAAAAATAGTTTTGAGTTAAAAAGAAAAACAGGGACAAACGAGCCCTTATATCAAATGGGTGATAGGTGTCAAGTAGCTCAGCTGGTTTGCAGATGATGAAGACATATGATGAAATCTTACCTTTCGCCCCTTCGGAGAAAAATGTAACCCCTTTCCATCCCAATTGTGTAGCGTGGGTGAGGGTTTGTGTGCGTTCCTGAGTGAGTCAATAACTGGCTGAAATCTATAGTTTTTCATAGATCAAATATCTAGGGGGAAAACGGAATAACTTTACCTTTTTAATATTTCTTGTTTCCTAGAGAAAAACCTTTGTCCTAGAGCTTAATAGCTTTAAGGTGTTCTATATCTTATTCGTTTGTATGAACATAACATTAAGCACTAGTTCAATAAAATGTTTAAAGCAGGAGGTAATGGATGACGGAGATGATGAGGAATGGTGGCTAGCTGTTGAAAGGACTGCATCCCAGGCTGAACTGACCTGCTTCAGTTAATTCAGGTTGTTAGCAGCAGAACTCAGTTGACCAGTATCCGTCCATTGTACAATATTCTAACCATAGGGGGGTGGATAGGCAAAGAATTTTGTCTTCCTACCTACTTGTGGGATCGACTAAAACCAGAGAAGCGGCATTTTCACATATCTGCTGCAAGCAACATAGGATTCCTGTGAATTGATCCTCTTTAAGTGATGAATGTTTTTGCTGAGGATCCTAGTTTCACAACTGATTCCATTTGCTATGCGGCTACATATGAGCTTCTGTAAGTTGTAACCGTTTGCTATGTAAAGAGAAAGTGGAGTTACTCCAAATACTCCATTTTATATTTACAATAAAACATGAATTAAATCCTATTTTATATTTACAATAAAATATGAATTAAATCCTTCAAGTAGTTGAATTATGTTATAATATCATAATTATTATATATACAAAATTTTAGAAAAATTAAATATTTATAGGGACATCATCTTATTAATATTTGTTTGTATTGTAAATTATATAAATTCTATTAAAAATAAATTAAGAATGAATCATTAAATGATTATTAAATTATATAAAAATTTATACATCTAATCTATTTAATAAAAATTGTTTATTCAATAGTTGGATTCATAAAATTTAATATATAATTTAGGTTTTATTATAAATTATAAAACAGGGCAAGTTTTCTTAAGTGAATCCTGTAAATAATAAGTTGGTTCCTTGTGCCATTCCTAACCATTTGTTGATTTTTTAGACTATAGTTAAATGAAATGAATGAGCATTTAAGGCTTTTGTTTTAAGAAGGTTTGAAAGTTTTCTTTATTAACTTCATTCGTGTAACAATTAAAGCAGAGGTTTGAACTTAAAACATAAAATTAACGATCCAAATCTTCCATCCTAGACCATCTATAGTGGGTAATGAAGCTAAAAGTTGACAACATCTATAACATTTTTCCGGGTTTGAAAACGTTTATGTATTTTGATTTGTGAAAGTCATTTAACATTTTGAAGTCAACAAAACAACTATGAAAAAATGATTTTTTGAAATAAAAAATTGGAACACAATTTGAAAATTTGTTGCAGATATTGTCAACTTTCTATGTTTAAATAATGGAGTTGATGTAAAAAGGGATGTTTGGAGAATTAATTTTAAAGATGTCTTGAAGTATATGCTGTAAAAAGGATTTCAAAACGGAGTTTGTTTGGGTATTTATAGTTAAATCGGTCAATTTGTTTCAGTTTTGAAAATATTAGTCGGGACAGGTTGCCCTGCAAGATAGTTCATTGGGTTATGTTTTTTAAAACTATTCTAGTCTTTTAACTTCTTTAGCTTTGAAAATACATGTAACTTTTTATTTTTAAACAATTATTTTTTATTCAAGTTTAATTTTTCTCCTTTTTTGTAAATTTTACTAAATTTTATGTTTTTTATTTTTTCTAATAGGTTTGGTGGGATAAACCATTACTCCCCTAAAGGTTTTTTTTTTGGGTATACCCCTAAAGGTTTATTAAATCAAAATGTTTTTTAAGGTTAAACAAATGGATCAATTCGTCACAAAAATGAGATGGGTTGTATTTTCCAATTCATCACCACCAAAGGGTGGATCAATTTGTGCCCCGCACTTTTGTTGGGCTAGAGCAAGTTGATCATTTTACCATCCTTAAATATGAAGATAAATGGTATTGGTTATTCACCAAAAAAAAATAAAATGGTATGAACAAAATCACTTTAATGATATTGGGAAATTTTCTTAATAGATAGTATCATGGAAAATATTTTCTGGAGGAATTAGAAAAAATATGAATTCTTCAATTACAACAGGTCAAGATAGTTGTGTACAATAGTGACAAACTTACCTTTCGAAATGGGGAAAATGTCGTAAAGGATGTGCCTGACACTAAATATACTTTATGTGATTTGATTGTTGAAGCGTGAAACTAATCACATGATTATTGAATGTGAAGATGCCCAAAAAAAGAAAAATTATTAGATATTGGATATGACAGTAAATTATGGGTAAGTAAATCACAAATAAGAGTAAGAATAGGTCAGAACCAGATTTTTGTTAAATAGACTTACCTATTTAAAAAATTATGGGTTTGAGTTGTAACTGAAGAATTCATATTTAAAGGTCTGTTGCAATTGAAGAATTCATGTATTTTTGTCGGACCTATTAGCTTATTTAAAGACCTGTTTTATAACAAGGCTTTTAAATATGTTAAGAGGCCTTTTTTCTTTCTAAATAGCCAATAGCCTAATAGTCATAATTCTAAATATGTCAAGACTTAAAAATTAAAAAGTCAGTCATGAAATTTAATCTTTCAAACCTGATAATTAGATTTTTAATAAAATATAACAATAAAGAAATAATATATAACCATGTTACAACATAATTAATTGTTGCATATATAAAATTAAATAGTGAATACAAACACTGAGTAGATAGAATATTTAGTTATTATAAATTTATTTTATTTTAATAAAAACATTAATAGATTAGTAAAATAGTATATGATTAATTTAGTACATATATTTTTTCTTATATGTATACATACATACACATATATATATGGTAAAATACTTTTTCAGCCCTCTTAAAGTTTAGGTTATTGAAAAAAATCTCTTAAAAAGCCTACAATTTTAGCCATTAAAAAATTTTAGAGTTTTGGAAAGTAAGGAAACGTTATGCTTGACTGTTAAGTGATGAGGAGGCTAATGTCTGTGCCACATCATCAGTGCGCATGATATTATTAATTAATTGTACCTATGTCCAAATGGCTGTTAACGTGTAATGCTGTAATGTTCCCCAAATTAAGAAACCCTAATTAATGAGGGTGGGAGCACATTAATCTCAGCCGTCTTTAACCTTTCAACCAATACACAAAAACGGTGGCAAGGTCAAATGTTTCAACCAGGTCTTCCTTATCCATGGAGATTCAACGCGTTCGGTGTAGGCGTGGGGAGCACCCTGTGCTTCTCGTTTCAAAAACAAAGAAGAACAATGGAAGGGCCTTTTGGAGGTGTCTATTTTTCTTAGTAAGTGAAAGAATGTCATCGTTTTCGTTAAGGGTTTTCATAGCTGGGTTTTTTTTTATGGTTTGTATTGTCTTGTCTTAGATCAATGATGATTGTGGGTTTTTCAAATGGGTTCTTACTGCTCTTACTACTTATGTTAAAGGGAATGAGGGCTGTACTTATAAGTGGGATCTAGAGAAGATGCATGAAGAATTTCAGATGAAGAATGTAAAAATTAAATCTAAGTTGGTGGCTGAGAAAAACAAATCTTCAATGTTGGTGACGGTAACCATTGTTTCTTGGGCCATTACGTTGATCATGATTGTAACATCCCGGATAATTATAGAAAAATTTTGTGAAGTGGAAATATTAAAAAATTGTTTTTAAGGATTTATTTGATATTTTTATGAATTATTGGTTAATTATAAAGGGTGTGATTAGAAGAAGAGAAGTTTAATTAAATCTTTAAAGAAATTATAAAGGAAATGGAGAGATGACCGGTTGAAGAGGTTACCAGTTGGAAGTGACCGGTTGAGAAGGTAACCGGTTGCCATGAGTTTAAATAATGGTTTTCTTCTCTTTCTTCAATCATTTGCGTAATCATTCACTCTCTTTCACGTGAAGAACATCTGCTACTTTTCTTCTTCTTCTTCCTCCATTGATTGAGAGCTATAAGCTTCGAAGGAAGGTTCATTTTACATCAACACCTTGAAATAATTACATAGCTGTGATAGTGGTTTCAAGGTGGTGGAACGAGTAAGGAAGCTGGTGCTGGAACGCAGAGGAGTTGTGAACCCAGAAATTGTTAAAGCGTGGAACAGAGGTAAGGGGGGTGTTCGGGTTATAATTAATTAGAATTGGACACTGTCCGAGTTATTGGAAAGACTAAACTGGGTAAGAGATGGTGCTGAGTGAAAATTATGTGAATATGTGTATGAATGTACGTATGGATGTGCACACCGATCGGTTTAGGATCGTGTATGTGTGTGTGAATGAAGAAATATTTGATGTTGTTGCTGAGTGAAAGTTGTGAATGTATGAGTATGCATGTATGTGAACACCGATCAGTTTCTGATCGTGTGTATGTGACTTGAGAAGTATTTAATGTTATGATAATTGAGATAATGTCGAATGAATTGTATATGAATGAGCATGGATACATGTATGTGGACACCGATCGGTTTCCGATCGTATGTGTGTGGCTTGAGCCGATTGAAATTAAAATATTTAATGCTGTGACAATTGGTGTTTTGTGGCAATGTGGAGTCGGGTTTGACAAGCAGGTCACCCGAGTGAGATTGTTAATGAGTCGGGTTTGACAAGCAGGTCGCCCGAGTGATAATGTGATGGATGGGCTTAACAAGTCGGTCGCCCTGTGATGAGAGCACATGCCAGTTTCTGGTAGTTGCATTTGTTGATTAATGATGATATGAAATGTGATTATGTGGTATGGGATGGCCGACGGTATATGTTACCCTCGTTTTTGGCTTCAGTGGTCAAGCAGGACCCAGTTGAGCTACCCAGAGGTCTATGACCCAGTGGTTGAGGGGGAGTCAAGCAGGACTCGGTGAACCAAGCAGGGTTCACGGGGTGTCAAGTAGGACCCCCAGCTGAAGGCCAATCCTTTAGTATCCGGATACTAAGCGTCGATTTTATGTGAGAGTCAGTTGTGACAGTTGATGAATTTATTAATTGAGATGTGTATGTTTGCTGAGTGCAGTTTGCTATACTTGTCGAGTGTTATATTTACCGAGTGTGATGGCTATGTTTACCGAGTGGTAAATTGGTTATAATTGCCGAATGAGAATTGAAATATTTGCTGAGTATGATTTGATGTAATTGCCGAGTGTAATTTCATATATTTGCCGAGTGATTGGCTGTATTTGCCGAGTGTGAATTATTATAATTACCGAGTATGAATTATTGTACTTGCTGAGTAAGACTTGTCATATTTGCCGAGTGAGATTCGTTGTACTTGCAGAGTGAGAATTGATGAGTATGGTGTTATATTTGCCGAGTGCAACTTTATTGTATCTGACGAATGTGAACTGCCATAATTTACCGAGTGTGATGGTTATAATTGCCGAGTGAGAAATGTAATAAGTGTCGAGTGTTAATTGCTATGATTGCCGAGTGAGTGTATTACTGACTGTGAGTAAATGCCGAGTGAAATGTGCAGTTTGAGAATAAAGGAATCGGACGGAGTTTATACTCGTATTTTATTTAAATTCCGTTCTAGATTAATTATGATGCTAAAAACTCACCCTTGCTGTGGTTTACATTTTTAGTAACCAGTGACAGGGAAGATGTCAGAGCCATGGAGGTGTGCCAAGTGGAGGATTGATGCCAAGGAACCGAGTGGTTTTGAAATGAATGTAATATATATATATATATATATATATATATATATATATATATATATATATATTTTGAGTTTTCTGAGTGATGCTATATGATTGAGTTGAACTAATTTTGAATCGGTATGCCGACTAATGTGAACATAAATTTATGTTATATAATCGGTATTAAATTTCTTGAGTGTTTGCTGTAGTAAGGTCGATTACCGGGTGAATCTAGCCGAGTAGATTCTGTCTTGTCCGAGCGAGGGCCGATTGATTTGGTGCCTATCTCGCTCGAGTATCTTGTCTCTTTTCGAGTAAAGATTAGAGAGCTTTTCCGAGTGAAGGAAGGGTGGGATGTTCCCGAGTGAGCTATTGGCCGAGCGAACTATTTTGAGTGAAGCTTAAGATTGTATTCCGGGTGAGGTATACTCGAGAGAAACAGTTTCTGAGTGAATGAAAGCTAAGAGTTTTCCGAGTGATGAAATTGTAAGCTGTTACCGAGTGACACATAACCGAGTGGTCCTTTTCCGAGCGAAACCCCGACTCATGAGTTTGGTTCGCCGTGTGGCATTTGCTCAAGCGAGTCGACACTCGCTTAATGGTTTCAGTTCCAAACGATTTCAGTCGGTTATTACTATTTTAAGTATGATTTTATTATTTTGAATATATTTAATAAAAGTAATTATTATTTTATATTGAGACCGGGTGGATTTTTATTAAAAGTGAAAAATCTATTGTGAAAAATGAGAAAATTGACGAGGGTCATCACAGTTGGTATTAGAGCGGTTCTTTCTAGAGCCGGGTGTATGGGTGAACTCAGCCGGGTGTTTTTGTATCCTGTTGCATTGTGTTTGCGATTGTTTGTGCAACTTGGCATCATTCCCTTGGCACTCCAGCGGCGTTGTATTATATGAGCATGAGGTAAATATCTGACTCCCTGGTAGAGTATTGGTTATTAATGGTGAAGTGTTTATTCATTATAGAATTATTTTATGGCCGGAAAGTTAGTTCTGATGGAGGAGATGGCTTCTCGGAATTTTCCAAATTGATGAGTAGGACCGAGTCAGGTCCCACTCTTGATCAATTCATGAAAAGGAATCCCCCTGCTTATAAAGGAGGGCATGACTATGGTGAGGTGTATGTTTGGATAAGGGAAACCGAATAAGTTTTTGAGTGTTCCAAGTGCTCGGAGGAGTATAAAGTACAGTTTATGACTTATCAGTTGAAGGAGAGGCTAGGATATGGTGGTCTCGGACTAAGGTACCGATGAAGACGACGAGTGAGTTGTTAGTGTGGGCGAATTTCTGAGAGTGGTTTCTTGTCAAGTACTTCTCAGATAATTATAAAATCCGAAAGGAAATAGAATTTGAGATTGAAACAGGGCCGAGTGTCAATGGCCGAGCACACTACTAAGTTTGATGAACTGTGACTTCTATCACCTTTTTATTTAATAACAGAGATATCATGCCTACAGGGAATGCCATTTAACTTCCACCAATTACAGCTACACTATCTTTTGGCCAAATCAACTACAAACCTATGATCAGACTTAGTATGTTTCAACTCAAACAACATTTCTCCTGACAAACTGGAACCCAATCCCCATTGAACTCGCTTTCTCTCAACAGCCTCTTACATGGTCTTGGCATAATATCCCTCCAAGTGTCTACATCTTGGATCTCAGTTTGGTAAACTTACCTATTAAATACTGCCTTACCCACTCTAGCATTGTAATGGTTGGCTTATCCCTAAATGGCAATATAACTGAATTGAAAGCCTCACAATTATTGTTCATAATTACATCACGTTGAGGGTAATGGGAAAATTATGCTTACACCATGTGTTTGTTGGAATTGCCATTAGCCAATCATAGGCATCTTGGCCTCCCAACCTTGAACAAACGTAGCTTTGCTTGCACCCAACATAAGATGTTTGAGTAAAGCACCTCCATCATATCTCTTCTTTAGGTTTGTGTATAAATATCTAACATAATACCTATGCTCCACACCATCCAATAGCTCCTCAAAAACCTATAACAGACCCTACAAGGACAAAAAAAAGGTGGTTAAAAATCAACCTTAAACTCTTAAACACATACAGACAACTCTAGGGCAAGTATTTTAAGATAGTACCTTCTGCTGGTCATAAATAAAGACATACTTCCTGCTTCTCACATCACCAATGTCCTCAAACAGTAGGTTTAAAAACCATTTCCAAGTTTACTTGTTTTCAACCTCCATCACTGCCACTGCTAACGGGAAGTACTAATCATTCACATCCCTTCCAACTGCGGTTAAAAGCTAACCACGAAACTTGTTCTTTAAATGAAACCCTTCTGCACTAATAAAAAGTCTGCATCCATTCAAGAAACCCTGCTTGTAGGCATCTAAACACATGTAAAATAAAACAAAACATGGTTGTTGACCTCCATCTGGGTTTTCTACTTGTAACTTGCATTTGTTGCCACTTGAGACCCGCTGTAACTCAACACTATAACTCCACAACAGGTTGTGCTACGTACTACTCTCATCCTCCAAGATCTCGTATGCAATTCTCTTCCTATTGTAGGCAAACCAGTAAGATAATTGCACAACATACTAAGATCTTAAAATTTCAATGATCTCAACTACTAAAATTTTAGGATTTGCTCTTAACTATTCTAAACACAGCTTGGCAACCCATTTTAAATTCTAGTTTTTATTTTCAAAAACCCTAGGACAGTTGTGTTGAAGTCCAAAACTCTTCAACATTATAACAGTTCTCCTCCCAACCTTACTCCCAAATGCCTTCCAGCCATAGTCTCTGTTCATACACTTCATATGACACCGTTAAGGCTTTTTTTTTACAAACTTTCCTTGCCCCCATTTGTACATGTTATACTCCTTAATGGTCTGTCTAAACTGAGCTATTGACTAGAATTCCAACGTTTAATTCATATAAGAATGAGGCGTCAAATGCCGAAGCCTTAACCTAAGGTACCGAAACAATGTGAAATTAATTCTAAACAAATTAGGAAATTACCCCAATGTAATTCGACGTCAATTTCCAGATCCCCCTTCACTTAGCGGCGTCTCGTTCCTTGGTTTGATACCTAACAATACTGAAATCACATTCTGTTAGTTAATTACCAATACCCACTACGCCTACCACCCGTTCTAAGCTTCCAAGGACCAAATTTGGTGAAATAACAAAGTCCCGTCATGAAAACCCCATTCAGCCAAGAAATTGAGAAGGAGAAGGAGAAGGATGCTTATGAAACATAAAATTCAAGGTATCAATGTGTTTACCTCAGTTCTAGGATTCCAGAAATGTGTTCAATTACAAGTTTTGACAACAAATGGGTCGTCAATTGGAGCTCGAAGGTGACACAAAGGCAATTCCATCTCTCTCGGCTATACTCTCTATTCTTTCTCTTTTTCCACGAAGAAGGCAATGACAATTTCTCTAAAAGGTCCATTAATGATTCCAAGGGCATGTTAGTAATTTCATATTTAATTTATTTTCTCAATTTCTATTTCCTTTTCTCTTTTATTCTAAATTCTAATTTTTAATTTAATTTGAAATTTACTTTTATTTAATTATTCACTAACAACTAATTTCAATTCAAATAAATAAATAAATATCCATTAATTCAATTACTCCTCCTTAACTATTTAATTTCAATTTCAGGGATGTTATACACACCCCCTTAGAATGGATTTCGTTCTCGAAATCAACATACCTCGATGAAAAGCTTGGGAAACCGCTGCCTTATCTTTAACTCCAGCTCCTAGGTGCATGAAGTCTCATTAGCATTGCTGCCACCGCACCTGTACCAGGGGAACCTCCTTGCTTCTCAATCGCTTGGTTTGAAAAGCCTCTACATGCACAGGAGTAGCTGGAATCATTAGATCATTCTTCAGCTCCACAGAATCATCAAGAACCATATACTATCACATGGAATATACTTCCGGAGTTGAGATACATGGAAAACATCGTGCAATCTGTAACATCCTATTTTCATCACAAATAGGAAATAGATATTAATATATATTTCTTGAGAAATACTTACTATAAGTTAGTTTATTATTATCATTTTTTTAAAATTTTGGTATTTATATTTTTATTATTTGTTTTTTTAATAATAATAATAATAAAATGAAAATATTTTTGAATGAGAATTTTAAAGTGACTTAATTAGTATTCACTAATTAAGAAAATTATATTAAGAATTTTTAATATCTTTGTTATTCACCATTTTTATTTTATGTTGTTATATTTTTATTTTTTTTACATATTTAAGATTTAACTCTTATTAGAATTTTAAAATAAAATTTTGAAGGAATTAGACTATGGTTCTTTTAAACTTTTTGATCTACATAATATTTATGATTTTCTGAAATTTTTTGAAAATTTTGAATTATTTTAATAAAATAATATATTTTAAATAATTTTAAATTCATATAAAGTTGCTTAAAATTAAAAATATTTACAAGAATGTAAAGTTAAATTATAAGAAAATTTTCTAAAATCCATTTCAAGTAGACTTATCTAAAAATTATCGGTTTGAGAAAAATCTTGATTTTTTCTAATCGTTAAAAAATTAGAAACGTATCAATAAATTTTTATTAACAGAAAATTTTAGATTTTTAAAATTTCAGCTTTATATTACTTATTATAAAATTAGTGAGGACTGATATAATATCGCTAAATTTCAAAAAGGACTCATTTTGAATATTTAAAATATACCGAGTGAAGGGTTACTATTTGACTTAATAATTTTGCCGACAATTACTATGCAAATCACTGTGCATGTATGAAATTTTCAAAAGATGCACAGTAACCTGGAATAAAAAATTCAAAAATGCATAGTACTTTTATATTAAAATAATGGAATGCATAGTAAATTTTTTTCCTATAAATACCGAAGGATTTCTTCTTTAGAATTCACAATTTCAGATTAAGTTTTCTTAATATAGTAGTGCTAGTGAGATAGTGGTGGAAGTGAGAGAGAGAAGAAAAGTTTTTGGAGAGAAGGTTCTGCCAAAATCCTAAGAACTCGGAGACGAGGCGCGCATGGATTTTCAATAACGAATCGGTATACAAGAGGTAAGGGGGAGTGAGATAAAAATATAATATGAAAGACATAAGAATAAAGGGAGGAGTCCCTTACTCCTTTTAAATTTAATAATATTATTATAAAGTAATAACTTCTCAACTTAAAATTTATAATAAATTTAATATACTGTGTAACTTATTCTGAAATATCTATACATAGATCTGAATTATTATAACTTATACGGACTGAACTAAACCTATGCAAGAACTTGGATTTTTATATCCTATATGGATCGAACTAAACCTATGCAAGGACTTGGAATATTATGACCTGTCTAGACTGAACTATACCTATGCGAAGACTGGATATATGGACTTATATAGACCTGTGCGAGGAATGGACTATAAGGACTCAAAATCAAATCTACTAATTTAAATAACCATTAAAAATTTGAATTATATTTATAAGCGATATTTAGTTGATTTGACTTGATTATAATTAATTATATTTGATTTCGATTAATGATATTGTGATTTATAATATTAGACTGTGATTAATAATATTCAATTATGATTGATGATATTTGATTGTGATTGATGAGATTACTATACTTGATTGTGGTTGATGAATGATTGATGATCTTGTGATATGAAGTTTGAGCATATAGCAAGCATGACGGAAAGTTAAAACTCAGTAAGAATTTTCTTACCTTACTCTTTAAATTTTTATTCCAAGAGAAAGTATTTTGTAATTATTTTAGTTTTTTATTTCTTCTTATAAATAATTTTTATTAACTTTATTTTTAATCTCAATAATAAAATCTAGTATTAGAAAGAAGCTATTTTATGAAAATCAGAGGTTGAGATAATTAATTCTTGAATTAAAGAAAATTTTTATAG
Organism: Clitoria ternatea; assembly: GCA_037962975.1. Lineage (NCBI taxonomy): Eukaryota > Viridiplantae > Streptophyta > Magnoliopsida > Fabales > Fabaceae > Clitoria > Clitoria ternatea. Next base: position 11,726,610 of record CM075675.1, read on the forward strand.
TTTTAAGTATTCTTAGTTAATGATTTTAAATTATTTTCTTTAGAAATTAGAAGTTTAAAGTAAATTATTTTGGTTTTCCCCAACGAAATAACTAAAGAATATTTTGTGGAGATTTCAAAAACTCAATCTAGTTAAGATTTAAATTGAGAAAGATTATGTAAATATATGAAGGTTTTTAAGAGAAAGCTTTGAGATATTTAAGGCTTGGAAACTCAATTTTGGTAAGATCTGAATTTGAAGACTGTACTAAATTATTTCAGTATAACAGAAGTTCAAAGAAGAACTTATGGAAATGTACAGTTTATTGTGATGATTTTGTGAACCTTTATGGTATTTAATAATTGAGTTTCTAAAAGCCTTAACCAACTAAATATGCAAGTAGTTCATGCATCATGAATCATTAAAGAGAATTGAGATGTGATATTGCCTGGGGACGGATTATAGAAACCGAGGATACATTAGAGGAGGCTTAATTGCGAGCCTTGGGATGAGAGAGTGTGAAAGGGTGCTTCAGGTGACCTGGGGTCGCTCCCTAGTGTCGGGTACTTTCACAATAAAAACTTTCTCAGTCTGACTAGTCTCTAAGTGTTTCCACGCCAGTTGAGCTGTTCATATGCCATGAAGGCATTTATGTTATTATTATCCAGAATTTATGAAACAGTGTAAACTCCTGGTTGGCCCAGTGCAAACTAAAACTTTAAGGGCCCACATGCATAAACTGAATGAGACAGTAGCATAAGCATTACATAACATTCATGTGATTGTGACATTCTATATGGATGGTTATGAATGAAAATATAAGTGTTATGTATGTGGAAACCCTATATTCATAATTGATTGTATATGAGATTATGGCTGATATTACTATATTAGTTTGTGAAAACCCTTATGCTTATGTCTTATCTGTAATATATTATATTTTGTTTCTCACTCCTTCTTGTTTGAATTTTTGTGTCCAAAATATATGTTATATGATATATAGCTAGCAGTCCAAGATGGAAGGATATATAATTACAAGAGGATAAAGTGGTCTCATTCTCAATCGATTAGATGAAGAGATATGACAAGAGTAGGATTCAAAACTCGATGGTTCAAGGACTAGGAAATGATTGTTCACATTTGTAGTAGAGGTATAGTTTAGTTTTATTTTGCCTTATTACAATATCAAGTAGATAATTGTAACAAGGTAAAGGTTAAACTTTGATAAACTCTTTTATTCGGATATAATATTGTAATGATTTATCACTTATGATTTCTATAAATTATTTTGTCATTATGGACAAATATTGAAAGACAATTTTTTTTTACTTTCAATATTCAAAGGAAATCAGATGTATATACGTCCTTGTATACACGAGATAAAGAGTGATAAATATGTATATCTTTCTAAAAGTTTTTTTTTAAAAGTAAGAAGAATACATATATATCTCGTGTATATAAGGGGGTGTTACAAAGTGGTATCAGAGCAGTTCAATCCAAACCGGCTTGTGGTATGGTCTTACTAGCGTGTTAGTGTACTCTGATGGTTGAGTTTGACAAGAGATTTTATGGTTGAGAAAAGAGGAAATTTTATTAGAGTAAATGGTAAGAAGTAAGTGAAGAAAAATTAGGAGTATAGAAAGAAGGAACTAATTTTAAGTTCATAAGAAGTATAAGTTAAAACTTTATAGCCTGTTACTTGAAAAATGTTATTGCAGGGATTATCAGAAACTGGCCATTCTGAAGTCTTTCTTGACATTGTTTAAGTACAGGCCTTAATGTATGGTGGAATGATAAGGTAAATTAACTAATGCAGTTATTTCCTTTTATTCCAAATGTATTGTATGGTGTTTGATTCTCTGATTAATATGTGATAGTGAAATATTCTAACATTTTCCTGTTTTACAATATGGTATGAGACAACAAGGGAGATAAGACAATAGAAAATTCTTAGAAATATTTTGGTATGAATTCTAGACTGGAGCTGTCGTGACTTTGACTACTTAGTTATAAACTATCGGGACTGATCACCCCGAATGATTTGCACTAAGTAGTGAAAGACATGTCAAAAGAAGGATGTTAAGATCAACGAATTTAACCTTGGGTTAATGTAGTATATGGAGAAATGGAGATAAACTCAATAAATTCTATTAGGATATTCCTTACCATGTCCTTGAAGTTGTAAGAGATACTTGTGTGAATTAGAATTCCAATGGGTAAATAACTGTTGTAATCCCAAACTAGTATAACAAATTCTTTAAGATAGAATCATAGTTTTTCCTTTGGTGATATATTTTGAAAAGAAAAATGTGTGGATGTATACTTTATGAAAAAATATGATAATTTATAACTTGTTTGATATAACAAATAATCATATTAGGAATTGTATCTCTGGCTATTTGTATTGATTCTTCTTTTGTATGACATATAAAATATGTTAATTATTGTTTGATTTGATGAAGTTTTCATTTATGATGTGTACGATTGAATAATATATATGATGGTTATGTGTGTAAATATATGAATTAATGAAACTTTTATGATTGTGACATCGAATGTAATTAACCATATATTTTTGAATTTTTTTTAAATTGATTTATTGTGATAAATATATCAATGAATGACCTAAAATAAGCATTATAGATCTTTGGAAGACATCGATATTGGTTTAATATTTAGAAATTGTGACATAAAATATTTTTGTGATTCCTAACAATATGATACATGTTTATCAAGTTATTTTCTTTTAGTCATCGATTTTGTTCGACGAATATATATACATGATATAAATCATTGTTATGTAATGACCATTGTAGATTTAAAATAAAGAAATGTGTTAGTAAACCATGAGGAAGTAGATATGAACCTTTACTTATTGATTACATAAGTCTTAGTTACCTATAAAAAAATATTCAAGTGAATATTTCTAAGTCAACGTAGTGATTTGTGATCATTTAAGATTGGAGAATTTATCAAATATATGTAATGGTTGTAGTCAATTATAATGGAATGTGTAATCACTTAGTTAAGGAATATTTGATTCATTATAGAAGACAATAAGAAATGATTACATACCATGGATTATCATGAAGCAAAGACCACAAGGATTTAACTAGTACAACATGGACTAAGACATATTTATCCTTTCTCACTAGGATAATTTATTATACACGATTACATTAAGGAAAATAAAATAGAACATCTAGTATATCATAGATAGAGGTCTAAGAGTCTTGGCAATACAAAAATTATCCAAACTAGAGAAATAATCATAACGATTATAAGAAGTGAAGCACTTGTTACCACAACTTGTAGTCCATCCCGACTTCGTTCTTCCTTACTTCTAGGAAGGTTAGCCATCGAATAGTATGATAGTACTTGAAAAAAAAAAGATTGAAGAAATTAGAAAGAAGAGAGAAACTAAGAAACCTTGAAGTTGTGATAGGAAGTGAGAATGGAATGAGAATTTATAAGCAAGCAAGGGAGGGAGAGTTGCAACGGTCATAAACGGCTAGTCCAACGGCTAGTCCAACGGCTAGTTGCTAACGGCTAGTTGTCCAGTAATTAATTCTTAGCAGTCCATTTTACTATATTACGAGTAGGAATTTTAATTAATAGATGTTATGGATTATGTTAAGTAAGATTTTAATAGATTGAGAAACGTAATTATTGAGGTGTTTAGAGATAACCATCAATTTATGATGAGCATGGTTGACAAAATTAAGACGAGTAATATTTTTGAATTAAGGAAAAAAATACAGATAAGATTAAAAAAAGAGAGATAAATGGCAATGTTAAGGAAAATGTACACAATTGCCAAGGAAACTAGAAATATATTTTAGAACAGTTCAGTTAGTTTAGCTATGGTAAGATTTATTAACAATATTAAATTTCGAGGACGAAATTTCTTTTAGGGGAGTAGAGTTGTAACATCCTATTTTCATCACAAATAGGAAATAGATATTAATATATATTTCTTGAGAAATACTTACTATAAGTTAGTTTATTATTATCATTTTTTTAAAATTTTGGTATTTATATTTTTATTATTTGTTTTTTTTAATAATAATAATAATAAAATGAAAATATTTTTGAATGAGAATTTTAAAGTGACTTAATTAGTATTCACTAATTAAGAAAATTATATTAAGAATTTTTAATATCTTTGTTATTCACCATTTTTATTTTATGTTGTTATATTTTTATTTTTTTTACATATTTAAGATTTAACTCTTATTAGAATTTTAAAATAAAATTTTGAAGGAATTAGACTATGGTTCTTTTAAACTTTTTGATCTACATAATATTTATGATTTTCTGAAATTTTTTGAAAATTTTGAATTATTTTAATAAAATAATATATTTTAAATAATTTTAAATTCATATAAAGTTGCTTAAAATTAAAAATATTTACAAGAATGTAAAGTTAAATTATAAGAAAATTTTCTAAAATCCATTTCAAGTAGACTTATCTAAAAATTATCGGTTTGAGAAAAATCTTGATTTTTTCTAATCGTTAAAAAATTAGAAACGTATCAATAAATTTTTATTAACAGAAAATTTTAGATTTTTAAAATTTCAGCTTTATATTACTTATTATAAAATTAGTGAGGACTGATATAATATCGCTAAATTTCAAAAAGGACTCATTTTGAATATTTAAAATATACCGAGTGAAGGGTTACTATTTGACTTAATAATTTTGCCGACAATTACTATGCAAATCACTGTGCATGTATGAAATTTTCAAAAGATGCACAGTAACCTGGAATAAAAAATTCAAAAATGCATAGTACTTTTATATTAAAATAATGGAATGCATAGTAAATTTTTTTCCTATAAATACCGAAGGATTTCTTCTTTAGAATTCACAATTTCAGATTAAGTTTTCTTAATATAGTAGTGCTAGTGAGATAGTGGTGGAAGTGAGAGAGAGAAGAAAAGTTTTTGGAGAGAAGGTTCTGCCAAAATCCTAAGAACTCGGAGACGATGCGCGCATGGATTTTCAATAACGAATCGGTATACAAGAGGTAAGGGGGAGTGAGATAAAAATATAATATGAAAGACATAAGAATAAAGGGAGGAGTCCCTTACTCCTTTTAAATTTAATAATATTATTATAAAGTAATAACTTCTCAACTTAAAATTTATAATAAATTTAATATACTGTGTAACTTATTCTGAAATATCTATACATAGATCTGAATTATTATAACTTATACGGACTGAACTAAACCTATGCAAGAACTTGGATTTTTATATCCTATATGGATCGAACTAAACCTATGCAAGGACTTGGAATATTATGACCTGTCTAGACTGAACTATACCTATGCGAAGACTGGATATATGGACTTATATAGACCTGTGCGAGGAATGGACTATAAGGACTCAAAATCAAATCTACTAATTTAAATAACCATTAAAAATTTGAATTATATTTATAAGCGATATTTAGTTGATTTGACTTGATTATAATTAATTATATTTGATTTCGATTAATGATATTGTGATTTATAATATTAGACTGTGATTAATAATATTCAATTATGATTGATGATATTTGATTGTGATTGATGAGATTACTATACTTGATTGTGGTTGATGAATGATTGATGATCTTGTGATATGAAGTTTGAGCATATAGCAAGCATGACGGAAAGTTAAAACTCAGTAAGAATTTTCTTACCTTACTCTTTAAATTTTTATTCCAAGAGAAAGTATTTTGTAATTATTTTAGTTTTTTATTTCTTCTTATAAATAATTTTTATTAACTTTATTTTTAATCTCAATAATAAAATCTAGTATTAGAAAGAAGCTATTTTATGAAAATCAGAGGTTGAGATAATTAATTCTTGAATTAAAGAAAATTTTTATAGTTTTAAGTATTCTTAGTTAATGATTTTAAATTATTTTCTTTAGAAATTAGAAGTTTAAAGTAAATTATTTTGGTTTTCCCCAACGAAATAACTAAAGAATATTTTGTGGAGATTTCAAAAACTCAATCTAGTTAAGATTTAAATTGAGAAAGATTATGTAAATATATGAAGGTTTTTAAGAGAAAGCTTTGAGATATTTAAGGCTTGGAAACTCAATTTTGGTAAGATCTGAATTTGAAGACTGTACTAAATTATTTCAGTATAACAGAAGTTCAAAGAAGAACTTATGGAAATGTACAGTTTATTGTGATGATTTTGTGAACCTTTATGGTATTTAATAATTGAGTTTCTAAAAGCCTTAACCAACTAAATATGCAAGTAGTTCATGCATCATGAATCATTAAAGAGAATTGAGATGTGATATTGCCTGGGGACGGATTATAGAAACCGAGGATACATTAGAGGAGGCTTAATTGCGAGCCTTGGGATGAGAGAGTGTGAAAGGGTGCTTCAGGTGACCTGGGGTCGCTCCCTAGTGTCGGGTACTTTCACAATAAAAACTTTCTCAGTCTGACTAGTCTCTAAGTGTTTCCACGCCAGTTGAGCTGTTCATATGCCATGAAGGCATTTATGTTATTATTATCCAGAATTTATGAAACAGTGTAAACTCCTGGTTGGCCCAGTGCAAACTAAAACTTTAAGGGCCCACATGCATAAATTGAATGAGACAGTAGCATAAGCATTACATAACATTCATGTGATTGTGACATTCTATATGGATGGTTATGAATGAAAATATAAGTGTTATGTATGTGGAAACCCTATATTCATAATTGATTGTATATGAGATTATGGCTGATATTACTATATTAGTTTGTGAAAACCCTTATGCTTATGTCTTATCTGTAATATATTATATTTTGTTTCTCACTCCTTCTTGTTTGAATTTTTGTGTCCAAAATATATGTTATATGATATATAGCTAGCAGTCCAAGATGGAAGGATATATAATTACAAGAGGATAAAGTGGTCTCATTCTCAATCGATTAGATGAAGAGATATGACAAGAGTAGGATTCAAAACTCGATGGTTCAAGGACTAGGAAATGATTGTTCACATTTGTAGTAGAGGTATAGTTTAGTTTTATTTTGCCTTATTACAATATCAAGTAGATAATTGTAACAAGGTAAAGGTTAAACTTTGATAAACTCTTTTATTCGGATATAATATTGTAATGATTTATCACTTATGATTTCTATAAATTATTTTGTCATTATGGACAAATATTGAAAGACAATTTTTTTTTACTTTCAATATTCAAAGGAAATCAGATGTATATACGTCCTTGTATACACGAGATAAAGAGTGATAAATATGTATATCTTTCTAAAAGTTTTTTTTTAAAAGTAAGAAGAATACATATATATCTCGTGTATATAAGGGGGTGTTACACAATCTAGATAAGGCTAGAGGAAGCTCAATCACATCACCGATCTGCTTCAAATAAAGTTAAACAAACTAATTCATAGTATAACTATATTAAATTTAAAGTTTAAGTTAAATGATAATATTATACACTTTAAGTAAGATTTTTTTGTTTAACTAGAAATAGAAATCAAACTTGTGTTAGAAGCTCATAACAACTCATACACAACACATTGCTCAACCTATTATGATAAAATTATTATTAACAGTAATGAATATTTTATGTTATTAGATTTGATAAAATAAATTTAAAAAATAAATTTAAAAAATAATCACTTTTAAAATTCAAAAAAAGATTGTGGGAAAATACCAAGATGAAAATATACATTATTTTTATATCTACTAAGCTGATATAATTTTGTCAACATTTAAAAACATGTTTAGATTACATATAAAATTTACGTTAACTATTTCACATAAGTATCAAGCTAAACCTCTAGTTTTTCTTTTTATTCAGTTAAGTCCTTTATGTTTTCTTAATTAGGTCTCATCCGTCAACTTTTGACTAACTAATGTGTCATTGTTTATACTAACATGGTTATGAATAAGTTTTTTTTTAGGGGGGGGGGGAGTTAGACTTATGACCTTTTGCATGAAAGACCACATACTCAACTACCAAAACATAACTTTATTTAAATTTATATATGACAATTGTTATATATAGAATAACAATTTATATTTTAAGTGTTAGTTTAAAAACAACATAGATAAGGTTAGTGTATATAATACAATATAAATTCATATCTTTATCTGTTCTCTATATTTATAAAAGTATATGAGTGAGCTACTAATTTTCCTTCCCAGTTTGCAGGTTATTAGTCATTATATAGTGTTAAGGATTGATTATTAAGGATTCAATTTGAGAACTTCAATCAAATAGGAAAAAAATATAACTAAGAAAAATATTAACGATTGATTATTATGCATTCAATTTATATTTAAATAATTTGATTATTCAATACGCATAATTGTCTAAATAATTCCATTTAAATTTTCTTTCTATATATAATAATCTGATTTAAAATTTCTAATAAGTTATTGGTGATTAAAATAATATGAAAATACTTTTTATGAACAATATTTTCATGCTGCTCTGATCTATCAAGGTCTAGTATTCAAAGCTGATATGTGTAACATCTTGCACCTATTTTCTCATTTATTTTCAGCAATTGAACAGAAATTCTCAATAAATTTTTCGTATTTAAACAATTAAAGTGCATCATAATCATGAAAATAAACATTTTCATTAAAAAGTCCCAAAAGAGTAAGTATATAATTCTTTAAAGTCCTTAAAGCCATTTAATTTGAAAGAAAACTAAGTTCTGAAACAGCGGATCTGGCGCTACGCGCTAGCCACACGCTGCGCGTGAGATTCCAATCGCAACCCTCCAGGTTGACGCTACGCGTGAGGACATCAGTAGCAACACCTACTGTTGCTGCATATTTTAGGCCTTTTGGTCAACTTCCCAAGGGTCTATCTTACTCAATTCAGCTCCAAACCTCACCAAACTTTAAGGGCACCATATTACCCCTATTCTAGAACTACTGGCGCAGTCCGTTTGCCAAATTCCAACATATGACAAGTTATGCACAAAATGCAGTTTAACTTAATTTTGTGCAAAGCCCTTGCAGTAAACACCCTAAATGGGTTCCAATTGGCCCAAGGCCAATTCACACAAATCCTAAATGTCCCAGAGGACCTAATGGTACTTTCCGGGGTCTTGAAACCCATCAGATCTCACAATCACCTATCCAGTTCCCCACTATTACTTCAAATTCATTAATGTTCACATTCAAATTTCCTAATTCTTTTATAACATTTTACCAACACAATCACTTATCAATCAAACAAAAATTTCCTGCCAATAATGCATGATTCTAAATACCACATGGCTCCATGCCATATCCGTATCTATATAGTCAATTCCTGGTCATTATGCATGGATGGCTAACTAAGGGCTCAATGCCACACCTCAATCAAACCACACATATAAATGTTAATAACTCAGTGCCATTAGCTAGCAAACTACAATCAACACATATAGCCATATTAATAACGACATAAATGAATACCGCATCAAAACTCATAACACATTCACACTCATACCTTATATATATACATTTCATTATCATAAATGTCCTGGCATTGCTCTGCTGCTCACTTGCACCCGTTTCCTCGGCCTCCCCAATATCCCTTCTTTCCATTTCTGAAAGAATAAAAGTAAGGGTGAGTAGCTAGCATTATAATACAATGCAGATAATTGAATTCGGAATAATATCACCTGGAGGAACTTACACATCCCATAAGCTTGTCAATCCAAAGATCCTTTTCTAGTCATTTTCGAATATGCTTATATCTCATCAAAATCATCATCATTCATACTTTCACAATATATTCATCATACCATTTAATATCATTATCACAAATTGATCATACTTTCATAAATCATAAATCATAAATCATAAATCATTCCTCATCCTCGTGAAGTAGTCATAATATCATCAATTAATCATAATCAAATCTCAATACTCATGATCATTATAATTCTCAATTAATTTCAAATACCTTATACATATCACAAATCGATGCCAATAATCAAAATTATTCATAACTGACTCTCATGATCAAATTATATATAATGACACCTAGTATCCGGATACTAATAGAGCAGCCACCAGCTGGGAGTCACACACCGACATCCCGTGAACTCTACCTGGTTCATCGAGCCACACACTGGCTCCCCACCTCAACCACTGGGTAGCTTAACTGGGATCTCTACATGGACCATTGGAGCCAAAAACGACGGGTAACACATACCGAATGGCTGTCTATACCACATCGCATGTATATACATCATATGACCATTAATCTTATCAATAATACATAGTTCTCGGCACAAAGCCATCACTCGGCATAAAAGCCATTCCTCGGCGTAAAAGCCATCTTCTTAATTATCACAATTAAAATCATAAACAAACTTTGAATTTCATATTATTCACATCACATAACATTCATGTATAACATACTTCATCCATTCTCTTCATATTACATAATTACAACTTATCGTTTTCCTTATACATGCAATATATAAATCTCATGGACTTCAATCATATTTATCATCAAGAACAATTTCATATAATCCATATCACATATATTTCAATATTTCATTACCATCTATCGTACACCATTCAAGGCATAATTTATACTTCAATCCTCATCCTATCATCATTCTTATCGCATGAATTATCATTCCAACAATCATAATCGTCATATACATCATGTAGTCATAAACACATCCTAAACCACGTACTCATATATATATATATATATATATATATATAATTCATATAATTACACAAACTCATTTCATACTATAAAAATCATATAACCTTACTCAAATATATACTACAATACTCCCCTTACCTCGATTTCAACGCTCTTCCATTATCCGCAAGCATCGATATGCCAAGAACACTAAATATACCAAATTTATAAAAAAGGATTTAGGAATTTAACCACCAAAATTCTATCTTAATTAAGAAACACTTGAAAGTCAATTCTTAAAGCTCCATAAGCTTACTTTTATTAAAACTATTTGTTATTCTAAGAAACTCTTAATTCTATCAAACCTCCAACATTTTATTTATAACTCACATGAGACAAAACTCAATTCCATCACTTAAACTCTCATTTAAGAGTCATAAAGAACTCTTTAACCGGTTCATAATCTCAAATTTCAAAGCTTATTCAAATTTCAAAGAAAACTAGAAATAGAAAAAAACCTCCACCAAAACTAAAAATTGAAGGATTTCAAGGGCTTACCTCATGTTTTCTTCCTTCAATCCACTTTTATTTCATTTTGTCCTATTTATTTCATTCTGAATTTACACCAATGCCATATATTCTCAAATTTCCATATTTTAAATTCATTTCCATATTTATTCATTTTTTCTAAATATAAAAATACGGGATGTTACAATATGTCCCTAAGATTTGATGTTCAACCTATAAAAGAGCTCGTAAGGGACCAAATTAGGGTTAGGCTCTTAAAGCTTCTTCGATGCTCAAATTAGTAAAGGTGGAGCTAAAGTCAATGTACGTGCATGAGAAGCCAAGAAAAAATGTACCTTGTGTATTAATGATGCACTATTTATACGTGACGCAATGTACGAATCGTAATGATTACCTTTGGGCCGACTTTGATGAAATGCAGGTGTCTTCTAAAAGGTTCTAGATCTGTAAGGTGGTTGGTTTTCCTTTGCTAATATTAATTTTTTTGATTGTGCATGCTACTAACATATCTCGGATCATATATTCATTAGCTTAGCTTTGTGCTAAGGTGTTCGAGGTTAAGGTGCTTCAATGAAATTTACAATTCTGATGTCTGATTGCTTTTCTACAAGAAAATTATAAATACCTTGACTTTTAAGTTGCATATTTATCTGAGTAGGTATCTTTAAATGTTCACTCTCTCTATATCCTCTCTCTATTTAGTTTAACATCTGCTTTGTTTTTTATTTCAACTACCTACATGTCTTATGCCTTTGAAAGACTTTTCATCACTTGACGTCAATGTGGGAACCACAAGTTGAACAAGAAAACAATATAGAGCCTAACACTTCCAAAATTGCACATTTTGTTCTTATTCCAAACGGGCATGAGGCTCACAAGATTCAAACTCCATATGAACCAAAAAATAAAGAAGAAAATACAAGGAAAAAACCACAAAAGAAAAAGAATAATAAGGAAGAATCAGTAAGGAATATGAGTCAAAAAATCATTGAGTAAAGTATGGGTGTGGTAGGTATGTCAACTAGCATCAGGGTTGGATCAATCTAACAAGATCTAGAGTCAAAGGCTAACATCTTACTTGGAACTCTTAGAGATCATGCTCTAGCCCATGAGTATTTTGAAAATTCTCAAAATTATAGAAACTTTAACCCAACGTCTTTCCAATTAAGGTTTAAGATTTTCGAGGATGAAGAGCTGAATGTGGCATACGTTATTTTGGATAATGCCTTGCTGACCTACAATATCATCCTTGAGACTTGAAATTTGATTAAGGAGAGAGTTGTGTCAAAGAAAAAGCATGATGAAATTACTTTGGAGTTGGGCACTAAAAGTTCTAAGAATTGACAGAAGAGTTAGCGAAGGACGCTTTGTCGTCTTTAGAGACATTAAGGGAAGTGGCCCAAATGACAAGTAGGTTCATTGACTTGATGAAGGCTAGGCTATGTAAAAAGATACTAACATAACCAAGCTAAAGTAGGAAAATAAAGACTTCCATATACCTCATCCTCATTGAAGAGTGTCAACTCTTGTTAAAACAACATTAATCATTATCATATAAACCTATATGGTAAAAGGCATCATAAATTTGTATGTTAGTCGAGCTTCCCCCATCTACTAAGAGATGTTTCACTGTTTTGTTACAAATAATGGCCTCAATAAGCATTGCATCATTGTGAGGTCAGGAAATACTCCTAAAATCGTCACTAGTGAGGGTGATATGTAGGCTGAGGTTAGCTGGGATAATCTCTATCTTGGCTTAATTGACATACTTGAGACTTATAGTATGCTTTCACCTTGAAGTCTCCATGGAGCCTCTATTAGTGAAGCCTCTAACTATTATATCAACAACGGTGATACTAACTTATCTTTCAACCTTAGGTTTTCCTTCTGAGTCATTGATGAGCCTTGAAAAGGCTTAATTATTTGGTCTATTTCATATAGCATTTTCTTAATTAATGGCTCATATTTGTTAATTTAGGAGCATAATTATTAAATATTCAGTAAGTTATGAAATTTATTCATTTTATAAATTATTTCTATTTTAGTTATTAATTATATGATTTTAAGCTTAAAATTGTAATTATATAAAATGTGATAATTTAACCCCAGCGTACCTACGCCCGAGCCAACATTGGTACATTGGATGCTTGTTTGCATGTGATTTAATCAGGTGCCAAACAACATAAACATGCCAAGATTAGCGTACACATACATTGCAAGCAAGGCACAAGGAGACCGAGCCACCACGTGTGAGTATGTTGGCTAGTGTACGCTCAAGCTGGCCAAGTTCACGCATCATGCACCAGTTAGAGATTCACCATGTGTAGGCACGCTAGGTAGTGTATGCCTACATTGGATTCATGCAAGGATCAGTGCTAGGGCCCAGAACTCCAATGTTGCTACGCCACATATACCAGGCTCTTATGTAGGTATCCAGTACTAACCAAGATGCACCACTCGTGGCCACACCCCACAACGTATGCTTACGTTGGTTGCATAAGCAATGATGTGCCAAGTCCAGAATGTCAGTGCTCATATGCTCAAGTTACACCCAGACCTACGCTCATCACCAGCACCACTCTAGACCCTGGGCGTGGCTACGCCCAGCCTCTACGTCCATACGCCCAAATTTCCTCACCCATTAAGACCAGTCCAATAACTGTAACATCCTAGATTATTTTGCATTTATTTTTATTTAAACAATTACCTTTTACGATAAATTCTCCCTTATCTTGAAAATTAATCGATGTTTAGGGAAAAACAATTTAATTTGAACACAACGGATGAGAGAAAGGGAAATCAGGGCGTCTCGCTTGAGCGAGGCCCCTACTCGTCTAAGCGAGATTCCGGACTCTCACTTAGACGATGTGCTATTCGTTGAACGAACACCTTTCGCACATCAGATTATACAAAACATGCAACCGGACTCCCAAAACTTCGCTCTAACAAATGGTTCGGTAAATCCAAAGAGTTACCATGGAAGCATATGCAAATAACAGTGATATATTTTTAAAATATATTCTACATTCGATCCGGTCTTAATTAAACACAACTAATAATTATACTACGAAGTTTTATATACACATATGACTCTATCAAGAGTCATTCAAATTCACTCGGACCCTGACACCGTTCTCCCCCTTGGCGCAGCTCCATAGCTCCTTCCCCCTCCCTGTCTCTGGTTACTAAAAAAAAATATGCAAGGGTGAGTGTTTGGCATAATAATTAATATAGAACGGAATTAAACACTATACATGCATAGTGATACAAACACATCAAGCATCGCCTGTAAGCAAGCACACCGAAACATAGTGTATTTCATGCAGTAACTGTATTAAACCAACTACACAATTCCATCACATTTCTCACATTCATCACATTCATTACATACATCACATTCATTACATGCATCACGATCACAACTGACTCTCATACAATCTGACTCCTAGTATCCGGATACTAAAGGATTGGCCTTCAGTTGGGGGTCCTACTTGACACCCCGTGAACCCTGCTTGGTTCACCGAGTCCTGCTTGACTCTCCACCTCGACCACTGGGTCCTACTTGACCACTGGGTAGCTCAACTGGGCATGAAAACCACGGGAGCCGGAAATGAGGGGCTATCATATACCGTCGGCCATCCCATACCACATAATCATTCAACAGTTTACCTTTCTCACAATAATATCAATTTCTCATCACTCAGATAGCCTGCTTGCTAACCCGACGTCACATAACACTGATCATTTCACATTAGATTCACAAGATCATATATGATAAACTCATCCACATCCGATCATCCACAAATTAATAAACTCAGTCACACATGCACACAATAAACACACAATTACGTTTAACAACATTTTCCTTAGTCTGTTTACGTTACCTCAAAGACTTGAATAAGAAATGAGTCCTATTCTAATTAATTATAACCCGAACACCCCCCTTACTTTGGTTCCACGCTTTGATGATCTGCTCTCTGTGCCGATTTCTTTCTCTGAGCACCGGTTCTGCAATCTCAACTCCTTCACTCAGTCTTCAGTTGCTTAGCCTACTACCTACGAATCATAAAGTATAGCTCATCACCTCAACGCCCTTAGTTCATGGACAACATCAGGACTCACACTCACCAGAGGAGTGGAGAATAGCCACGAATATAGCCATGCATGGCTCTTAACGGCTAAAGAAAAAAAAGGAATAAGGGAATCATAATTGGAACGGATCAGTAGACTCACCTTGAAGTCTCGATCACAGGAATGGGGTTAAATTGAAGTTCAGACACAAATGGAGTCTCTCTCCAGTGCATGCAGATCAGCGTTAAGAGAGAAGAGTAAAACGAAAGAGAAGGAACAGACCAACAGCAAGGTAACTTGTAAAATAATAAAGAGGGAAAGAAGAGAATTTCCTTATATATATAGCTCATGGGCAAGATCGTCTTTTCCTTTATTTTATTTGTATTCTGACTAAATTTAATCAATTTCACTATTTTAAACTATTGCATAGTTATCAAATCAATTACACGTGTTTATTCCCTCAACGTTTAAGTATTCACAATCCTTTAATAATTCACAAGAGTATAGGCCCGATATAAATATCGGCCCCGACGTCCTAACTTAGTATTTATACCTCGGAAATCCGAGCTACAACCTGAGAGATCGGATACCTTATCTGTGCTCACCTCATGGTTACGTATATCCGTTGTTTCAGTCATTATGAAGTTAATCCGGGCTATGACCCCGTGTGAGGCGCTCTCCTCACAACGGTTCGGACCACACCACCTGACTCTGTCCGCTCTTCTCCTACACTCCCGATCTTTAACTCCGCCTGCTCGCTTCAGATACCGATCTCGACACCGGCTTTTCCAGTCTTTGGTTCGGACAGAATAAATATTAAATAAAACTTCAAAAATATTTACTAACATTTCCCATTTCTTATAATTCTCATTAAAACATCAGGGATGTTACATCCACCCCCCCTAAAAGGAGATTTCGTCCCCGAAATCAGTGTTCCGGTTGAAAAAGATGAGGGTACATTCGTCTCATATCGGATTCTAACTCCCAAGTGTAGTTTATCCAATGTAAATTCTGCCACTTCACCTTCACCAGTGGTACCTCCTTGTTCCTTAACCATTTGGTTTGATGCCCTTCAATGCCGATTGGTACTGCCTCCACCGTCAAGTTTTCCTTCACTTCAATGGAGTCACTTGGTACAATCATGGTATCACACGGAATGTAGGCTCGAAGTTGCGATACGTGGAACACGTTGTGAATATTAGTCTATGATTGGGGAAGATCCAATCGATAAGTGACTTCGCCAATCCGTTCTAGTATTTGGTATGGTCCAATGTACTTCAGATTAAGCTTTTGGCTCTTCAAAATTCGACCTACACCCTTAGTCGGTGAAATCCTTAGGAACACCCAATCACCCACTTGGAATTCAAGGGGTCTGTGCCAATTGTCATAATAACTCTTTTGCCGATCTTGAGCAATTTTTATATTCTCTCGGATTAAAGCGATTTGCTCATTCATCTCTTGAATCATCTCAGGCCCCAAATGAAGGGCATCGCCGTTCTCATTCCAACATAATGGAGTACGACATTTCCGACCATAAAGAGCTTCGTATGGAGCCATCCCAATGCTGTTGTGGTAACTGTTATTATATGCAAATTCCACCAAGGGCAAGTATTTCTCCCATGATACGCCCTGTTCCAGTACACATGCCCTTAACATATCTTCAAGAGTCTGTATAGTCCGTTCTGATTGGCCATCGGTTTGGGGATGGTAGGCTGAGCTCAATTTGAGCTCAGTACCCAATTGTTGTTGTAAACTCCCCCAAAACCTTGAAGTAAATCGGGGATCCCGATCGGAGATAATGCTTGAGGGCACACCATACAGTCGTACGACCTCAGCAATGTACAACTTAGCTAATCGATCTAGCGACCACTTCATATTTATTGCCAGAAAATGCGCACTTTTGGTTAGTCGATCTACAATCACCCAAATCGCGTTGTATCCGATTTGAGTGCGGGGTAGTCCGGACACGAAGTCCATGGTGATACCTTCCCACTTCCAGATCGGAATTTCTGGAGGTTGAAGCAAACCCGGAGGTCGTTGGTGCTCAACCTTGCACTTTTGACATATCACACAGGATTTCACGTATTTGATTATTGCCTTCTTCATGTTTGGCCACCAAAATTCCTTTCTCAAGTCATGATACATTTTCGTTACTCCCGGATGTATACTCAGAGAGCTCTTGTGTGCTTCTGATAACACCGCCTGCCTGAAATCTCCATGTGCAGGCACTATCACTCGGTTTCTGAATCTCCATATACCATCGTCACCCCTAGTTATCTCCACATTTTTGCCTTGGGTCTGAGTATCAATCAGCTTCAGTAACTCTTTATCGTCTTTTTGTGCAGCTACCATCGACTCCAAAAATTCGTTGGAGATTTTTAACATTCCGATTGTCATTCGGTTTGGTGCGTTCATAACAACTCCAACATTCATATCTCTAAAACTTTCCAGCAATTCCTGTTCTCTACCCATTAAGTACGCCACATGCAGTACCTTCCTGCTTAGCGCATCTGCCACTACATTCGCTTTGCCCGGGTGATACTTCAAATCGAAGTCATAATCCTTTAAATACTCTACCCATCTCCGTTGTCTCATATTTAACTCCTTTTGATCAAATAAATACTTTAGACTCTTGTGATCACTGAATACTACAAAGCGAGCTCCATACAAATAATGACGCCAAATCTTCAGCACGTACACTACTGCTGCAAGTTCTAGATCGTGAGTCGGGTAATTCTCCTCATGTGACCTCAATTGCCTCGAAGCATAAGCAATTGCCCGATCAGCTTGCATCAACACACACCCTAATCCAAATTTGGATGCATCACAATATACTTCAAATTCCTGTGTTACATCGGGCAGTGCAAGCACAGGGGCAGTCGTTAAACATCGCTTAAGGGTTTGGAAGCTTAATTCACACTTCTCCGACCACACGAAGGGGTTTCCTTTCCTTGTTAACCGAGTCAGAGGAAGTGCTATCCGAGAAAACCCTTCAATGAAGCGTCGATAGTATCCAGCTAATCCGAGGAAACTCCTGATTTCGGTTATTGATTTCGGCCTCTCCCAAGCCATAACCGCCTCAATTTTTGTCGGATCAACTGAGATTCCCTCTTGAGAAATTATATGCCCCAAGAATTGTACACTACTCTTCCAGAACTCACACTTAGATAATTTAGCGTACAACTTCTTCTCCCGAAGTACTTGTAAGACAAGCCGAAGATGTTGAGCATGCTCCTCGTCCGACCTCGAATATACCAAAATATCATCAATGAATACTACCACAAACTGGTCCAAGTACGGTTGAAAAGTCTGATTCATATAATCCATAAAAATGGCAGGAGCGTTTGTTACTCCAAAGGGCATTACTACGTACTCGAAGTGCCCATAACGAGTCCGAAATGCTGTCTTTGGGATATCCTCCGACCTCACTCGGATTTGGTGGTATCCCGACCTCAAGTCAATCTTAGAGAACACAACGGCGCCTCGTAACTGGTCCAGTAAATCGTCAATCCGGGGTAGTGGATATTTATTTTTGATGGTCAGTTTGTTCAACCGTCAGTAATCAATGCACATTCGCATACTACCGTCCTTCTTCTTTACCAGTAACACCGGAGCGCCCCAGGGTGAGGCACTAGGTCGGATAAAGCCCTTTTCTAGTAATTTGTTTACTTGTTTCTTCACTTCGGTTAATTCCACCGAAGACATTCTATATGGCGCTCGGGACACAGGTTCTGCCCCGGGAATCAAGTCAATAGAGAAATCAATCTCTCGACTAGGAGGTAGCTCCGGAATTTCTTCCGGAAAAACGTTAGGAAATTCACAAACAATCGGAATATCATTTAGCAGGAGGTTATGTCGACCCTCCGAAGCGAATAAAACAACATACGTGGTTAAGACATCGCTCACCCCGTTCTTCACATCAAGTTCCTGGGAGAAAACAATATTCTTCCGATAACAGTCGACCAACACATGATTAGCAGCAAGCCAATCAAGACCTAGAATAACGTCTAAGTCCTTCAATGGTATACAAATAAAATTTACTCGAAAAGTACGAGCTTTGATTTGCATCGGTAGTTCCCTACACACTGTAGTTGCACGGAAAGTGGAACCAGTTAGAGTGGAAACAATAAGAGCATTCTCCATTAAACTAATTGGCAGACCAAGCCGTCGCACACAACTTTCCGAAATAAAGGAATGGGTGGCACCTGAATCATAAATCACATCAACCAGATAACCACAGATGAGGAACTTACCCTGTACCAGATTGTCATTCCTCGTAGCCTCTGAAGCATCAAATGCGAATACACACCCAGTCATGGCGTTCTGGGTATCGCTAGATTGGGCGTCATATCTTCCCGCTTGTGGGTTCCCTCTACCAGCTCCATTCCGACCTCCTCTCGAGAAGTTGGAACCCCGGGTCCCAGAAAAGTTAGTTCGGTTATCCGTCCTGCCCTGTTGCTGCCTCTGAGGGCAATCAGGCCTGAGGTGCCCTGGTCGTCCGCACTGAAAGCACACAATCTGATTAGCTTGGCAATGTTTGGCAATGTGTCCTTCCTGACCACAATTGTAGCATGTACGATTCCCAGGGGGATTACCCGATCGACCAGTGGAACCTCGGCCAGAGGAGGATGAGGAGGTAGCAGAAGACTTGCCGCCCCGAAAGAATTGACCCATCCTCTTGAAGCTGAATCCTTTTGCCTTCAATGGCTTTTTATCTCTTGGCTGGGACATCCTTTGCAACTGCACTTCTTCAGTCAGTCTTGCTTTGTTCACCAAGGTCGGATAGTCCCTAATCTCCATCGGTACGATTACACTACGGAGCTCAATCCGTAGTCCAGCTTCGTATTTGGCGCACTTGCTACCTTCAGTCCCTTCTAACGAGAAAGGGTGGTAAAAATCACACAGCTCATCAAACTTGCTGGTGTACTCATCTACAGACATCCGGTCTTGCTCCAACTTCAGGAATTCCATTTCTTTCCGGATTTTGTAGTTGTCTTGGAAGTATTTAACAAGGAACCTCCTTCGAAAATTCGCCCATACCAACGGCTTATTAGCTGCGTTCATCTGCACCTTCATACGGGACCACCATACTCTAGCCTCATCTTTTAGTTGGTAAGTAGCAAATAAAACCTTTTGCTCTTCAGAGCACTCAAAATATTCAAAAACCTGCTCGATATCTCTAATCTAGATATATGCCCCACCGTAGTCGTGTCCCCCTTTGTAAGTTGGAGGATTCCTTTTCAGGAATTTATCCAAAGTGGGACCGGACTCGGTTGTAACGTCCTAGGTTATTTTTACATTTATCTTTATTCAAACGATTACATTTTTCAATAAATTTTTCCTTTTCTTGAAAATTAATTGATATTTAGAGAAAAACAATTTTAATTAAACACAGCGGATGAGAGAAAGGGAAATCAGGGCGTCTCGCTTGAGCGAGGCCCTTACTCGTATAAACGAGATTCCAGACTCTTACTTAGACGAGGTGCTATTCGTTGAACGAACACCTTTCTCACATCGGATTAAACAGACATGCAACCGGTCTCACAAACTTCACTCTCACAAACGGTCCAGTGAACCTAAGAATTTACCATAAAAAAACATATGTACATAACAGTAATATATTTTTGAAATATATTTTTCATTCAATCCGGTCTGTATTACATACACTAGTAACTATAATAAGAAGTTTTTACACACAAGTAAGACTCTATAAAGAGTCACTCAAATTCATCCGACCCTGACACCGTTCTTCCCCTTTGGCCCAGCTCCATGGCTTCATCCCCCTCCCTGCCTCTGGTTACTAAAAAAAAATGCAAGGGTGAGTGTTTGGCATAATAATTAATTTAGAACGGATCTTAACAAATACACATGCATATCTATACATATACATCAAGCATTACCCATAAATAAACATACTGAAACACAGAGTATTTCATGCAGTCACCGTAGTAAACCAACTACACAATTCTATCCATTTACTCACATTCATCGCATTCTTTACATACATCACATTCATTACATACATCATGATCACAACTGACTCTCATATAATCTGACTCCTAGTATCCGGATACTAAAGGATTGGCCTTCAGCTGGGGGTCCTACTTGACACCCCGTGAACCCTGCTTGGTTCACTGAGTCCTGCTTGACTCTCCACCTCGACCACTGGGTCCTACTTGACCACTGGGTAGCTCAACTGGGCACGAAAACCACGGGAGCCGGAAATGAGGGGCTATCATATACCGTCGGCCATCCCATACCACATAATCATTCAACAATTTACCTTTCTCACAATAATATCAATTTCTCATCAATCGGGTAGCCTGCTTGCTAACCCAACGTCACATAACACTGATCATTTCTCATTAGATATCAATTTTCTCATCCCTCGGGTAGCCTGCTTGCTAACCCGGAGTCGCATAACACTGATTACGTCAATATTACATATTTCAAGATCATGCATGATAACTCAACCACACGCCCAATTCTCAACTCATCAATGTACACTATCACACATGCACAAGTATAAACACACAATTACGTTTAACAACATTTTCCCTTAGTCTGTTTACGTTACCTTAAAGATCTGAATAAGAAGTAAGTCCTATCACTAGTGGAAAAATGACTTTTAAGCACGGTTCTGGTGACCTTTTAAGCACGGTTCCAGAACCGTGCTTGTTCCCACCGTGCTTGTAGATAGGGGCTTTTAAGGACGGTTCTCAACCGTGCTTGTAAGGGACTTTTAAGCACGGTTATTAGTAACCGTGCTGGTAGGTAGGGGACTTTTAAGCACGGTTCCTTTGAACCGTGCTCGTATCTCCCTTTCAACAGTACTACAAACAATAGTATTTGGCAAGAGATTCCTTTCGAGGAGGAACAAACAAAACAAAGAGAAACCCAAATGACATAGAATAAAACCCGCAAAGATTGTAGTATTATTATTACTAAATTAAATGTCTCCGGCTGTTGATTTTGGCTTCTTGACAATCAAAACGGGGCACTTAACGTTCTGTGCACAGTAATTGCTGACACTTCCAAGGAAAGCCCTGCCATTAAAACATCCAAATACAAATTAATTTTACATCTACAATACAATACAATTCACTTCATATATGATATGATAATTAAAGAGATGAGGGTGGAGTGTGGAGTGTGGAATGACCTCTTGATGAGACCATAGCCATGGCTTCCCATGACCAAGACATCAACACCCAACTTCTGAGCCATCTGATAGATCACATCCCTCAGGTCGCCATGCTCTATCACCGTCTCTACCTTGAAACCATCCATAAATAAATAAACATTTTTTCACAGAAATGAAAAAACCCATCAGAGGAAAACAAGTGTACATTTTGGATCTTGTTACAAAGTCTCTTGGCTTTCTCCATGACGCATTTGGCCACTTGTTGGCTATACCTCTCCATGGTTGCGGTTATGTCAGAGGAAAACAGGCACCCTGAGTCTAAAACATACATGATTAAATGATCAATGAACAGCAGTAAAACGAGGAGATTGGAAGTTAATTACTTACCAGTGCCATCGAAGGAGGAATAAACGGCACGAGGGGGCTTGACGTAGATGGAGGAGAAGACGAACACGGTAATGGAGGGAAGGAGTTCAAAGAAGAAGACTAGTAAGAGGGAGAATAGAGGGAAATAAAATGCAATGTGTGGGGTAATGTGTACCCGTGACAGCCTAGGGAAGTGTAAAAGTGTTACATATAAGGACGGTTCCCCTCACAACCGTCTTGGTAACCACCTTTTAAGCACGGGTCATTAACACCCGTCTTAGTATCCCACTTTTAAGGACGGTTATGCGCAACCGTCTTCGTATGCCATCTTAAAAAAAATATTTAAATTCAACCTTTAAGGACGGTTCTGAGCAACTGTCTTCGTATGCATTCTAAGAAAATTTTTAAATTCAACCTTTAAGGACGGTTAAGAGCAACCGTCTTCGTAGGTCTTCTTAAAAAAATTTAAAATTCAAATTAATAAAACCTTTAAGGACGGTTCTAAAAAACCGTGTTAGTAGGCCTTTAAGAAAATTTTAAAAACAAATTAATAAAACCTTTAAGGACGGTTCCACAAAACCGTGTTGGTAGGATTTTTTAAAAAAATTTAATAAAAATATTTCAGACCCTTTTACCACGGTCCACTAGTAACCGTGTTCATAGATGGTTTTTTAGGACGGTTGCCAGTCAACCGTCCTCGTATGTGACTTCTAAAATTACAAAAATGCCACCGCCTTTTTTTAAACACGGTTTTGATATAACCGTGCTTGTATCCTGTCCTCGTAGCCATTTTCTGCACTAGTGTATTCTAATTAATTATAACCCGAACACCCCCCTTACACTGATTCCACGCTTCGATGATCTGTTCTTTATGTTGATTCTTTCCTCCGAGCACTGGTTTCGCAGTCTCAACTCCTTCACTCAGTCTTCCCTGCTTAGCCTACTACCTACGGATCATGAATTACAGCTTCATCACTTCAACGTCCTTAGTTCATGGACAACATTTGAGTTCACACTCACAGAGGAGTGGAGAACAGCCACGAATATAGCCATGCATGGCCCTTAACAGCTAAAGAGTAAAAGAAATAAGGGAATCATAATTGGAACGGACCAGTAGACTCACCTTGAAGTCTCGATCACAGGAATGGGGTTAAATTGAAGTTCAGACACAAATGGAGTCTTACTCCAGTGCATGCAGATCAGCGTTAAGAGAGAAGAGAAAAACGGAAGAGAAGGAACAAACTGATAGCAAAGGTAACTTGTGTAAAATGAAGAGGAAAGGAAGGGAATCTCCATATACATATATGGCTCATGGGCAAGATCATCTTTTCCTTTATTCTATTTGTATTCTTACTAAATTTAATCAATTTCACTATTTTAAACTATTGCATGGTTATCAAATCAATTACACGTGTTTATCCCTTCAACGTCCAAGTGGCCATAATCCTCTAATAATTCGCAAGAGTATAGGTCCGATATAAATATCGGCCCCACCGTCCATACTTAATGTTCATACTTCGGAAATCCGAGCTACAACCTGAGAGATCGGATACTTTATCCGTGCTCACCTCTTGATTACTTATATCCGTTGTCTCCATCATTATGAGGTTAATCCGGTATGTGACCCCGTGTGAGGCGCTCTCCCCACAACGG
This sequence comes from Clitoria ternatea, assembly GCA_037962975.1. Lineage (NCBI taxonomy): Eukaryota > Viridiplantae > Streptophyta > Magnoliopsida > Fabales > Fabaceae > Clitoria > Clitoria ternatea. The sequence continues at coordinate 11,750,980 of CM075675.1, forward strand.
TAGGACCAAACCGCCTAGCCCTGCCCGCTCTTCCTCACTCGTCCGATCTTCAGCTCTGCCTGTCCGCGCTTCTGAGACCGATCTCGACACCGGCTCAAACAGAATAAACACTAAATAGAATTTCTAAACATTCACTAACATTTCCCATTTCATAATTTTCATTAAAATATCAGGGATGTTACACTCACCCCCCCTAAAAGGGGATTTCGTCCCCGAAATCAGTGTTCCGATTGAAAAAGATGAGGGTATATCCGCCTCATATCGGATTCTAACTCCCAAGTATAATTCATCCAATGAAAATTCTGCCACTTCACTTTTACCAGCTATACTTCCTTGTTCCTTAAACGTTTGATTTGGTGCTCTTCAATACCAATTGGTACGGCCTCCACCGTCAAGTTCTCCTTCACTTCAATGGAGTCACTTGGTACAATCATGGTATCACACGGAATGTAGGCTCGAAGTTGTGATACGTGGAACACGTTGTGAATGTTAGTCAATGATTGGGGAAGATCCAGCCGATATGCAACTTCACCAATCCGCTCTAGTATTTGGTATGGTCCAATATACTTCGGATTAAGCTTTTGACTCTTCAAAATTCGACCTACACCCTTGGTTGGCAAAATTCTTAGGAACACCCAATCACCCACTTGGAATTCAAGGGGTCTATGCCGATTGTCATAATAGCTCTTTTGCCATTCTTGAGCAATTTTTATCTTCTCTCGGATTAAAGTGATTTGTTCGTTCATCTCTTGAATCATCTCAGGCCCCAGATGAAGGGCATCGCCGTTCTCATTCCAACATAATGGAGTACGACATTTTCGACCATAAAGAGCTTCGTATGGAGCCATCCCAATGCTGCTATGGTAACTGTTATTATATGCAAATTCCACCAAGGGCAAGTATTTCTCCCATGATCCGCCCTGCTCCAGCACACATGCTCTTAACATATCTTCAAGAGTCTGTATAGTTCGTTCTGATTGACCATCGGTTTGGGGATGGTAAGCCGAACTCAATTTAAGCTCAGTACCCAATTGTTGTTGCAGACTCCCCCAAAACCTTGAAGTAAATCGGGGATCCCAATCGGAGATAATGCTTGAGGGCACACCATGCAGTCGTACGACCTCAGCCATGTACAACTTAGCTAATCGATCTAACGACCACTTCATATTTATTGCCAGAAAATACGCATATTTAGTTAGTCGATCAACAATTACCCAAATCGCGTTGTATCCGGTTTGAGTACGGGGGTAGTCCGGACACGAAGTCCATGGTGATACTTTCCCACTTCCAGATCGGAATTTCAGGAGGTTGAAGCAAACCCGGAGGTCGTTGGTGCTCAACCTTGCACTTCTGACATATAACACAGGATTTCACGTACTCGATTATTGCCTTCTTCATGTTTGGCCACCAGAATTCCTTCTTTAAGTCATGATATATTTTTGTCACTCCTGGATGTATACTCAGAGAGCTCTTGTGTGCTTCTGTTAACACCGCCTGCCTGAAGCCTCCATGTGCAGGCACCACAACTCGATTCCTGAATCTCCATACGCCATCCTCACCTCGAGTTATCTCCTCATTTTTACCTTGGGCCTGACTGTCGATCAACTTCAGTAACTCTTCATCGTCTTTCTGCGCGGCCATCACAGACTCCAGAAATTCATTGGAGATTTTTAACATTACAATCGTCATTCGTTTTGGCGCACTCATAACCACTCCAATATTCATATCCCTAAAGCTTTCTAGCAGTTCTTGTTCTTTGCCCAATAAGTAAGCCACGTGTAATACCTTCCTGCTTAGTGCATCCGCTACAACATTTGCTTTGCCCGGGTGATACTTTAAATCGAAGTCGTAATCCTTCAGATACTCCATCCATCTCCTTTGTCTCATATTTAGCTCCTTTTGATCAAATAAATACTTTAAACTCTTGTGGTCACTAAATACTACAAAGCGAGCTCCATACAGGTAATGGCGCCAAATCTTCAGTGCGTACACTACTGCTGCGAGTTCCAGGTCATGGGTCGGGTAATTCTCCTCATGTGGCCTCAATTGCCTTGAAGCATAGGCAATTGCTCGATCCGATTGCATCAATACACGCCCAATCCAAATTTGGATGCATCACAATATACTACAAACTCCTTCATCATATTAAGTAGTGTAAGTACCAGTGCAGAAGTCAAGCATTGCTTCACAGTTTGGAAACCTAATTCGCATTTTCTTGGCCACACAACCGGACTCTCCTTTGGTTTATCTTATTTCCTTAATTCCTATCGATACTTCATCAATTCCTCACTAAGTGTACCTTAGGAGGGACTCGAGCTATCCAATTTCCTTTTAAGGTCCTCTTTTCTTTAAAAGAAATCTAGCAATAATTCACAATAACTACCATGCCACAATATTTACTTTTCTATACTCATTATTCGTCAGTTACCAAACCTCATCTCTATTTGTTCCTCATTTCTAATCACTTACTAATTTCAGAAATACGAACCATACATTTCTCTTTTCTAAATCTGATCACTCAAGATTGGCTACAACATGTTTGTCTCCTCGACTCCACACGACCTCAACTACCAGTGCAACTACCTGAGGTGATCAGTCTCAGGGGTTCAACACTCTGTAGTTAAGTCATGTGAAAGTCGGGTATACAATTCAACTATTTACATCATAATTCATTTCCCTATGTCTATTGGCACCTCTATATTGAATTAGTGTTAAAAGGAACCCACGGTGGCCAGCCGCTATGATTACCATGTAACACTAATATCAATGTAAAGCCCAAACGACTAGGTAAAACTTCTCTTTATTCTTATTATCTATCTGCTTAATTACCTTTTAATCACATCCTTTTAGTGTCATCCAATCTCTACTTCTCTTATCATGTACGTAACAGTCTGGTATACATATACTTCACTTGACCATCATTCATATGATACATCCTCCTAGTCCTTTCCTGAGTAAAATATCGCCTCACCAACTATATCACTGAAAATTATTAGTAGCCACTCCTCTTCTATTACCTTCAACTTGTACAGGTATTCTTACACCGTCATTCATCAATTACTCATAATTTCTCTTAATATCCATTAATCAATCGTCTAACAATAGGAATATGACATACCTATAGCACTTAATTAAATCTGCTTCATAAAAACAGTATAGGAGGTTCACCCCCCCTAAACAGTTAACCTTATGACAACGTTGCTAATTCTCATTACATCATCATTCATCCATTCAATCCTCTATCCTCCAACATCATAAAATCAACATTCTTTAATCACAAGTACCATTGCACCTAATCTCTTAAACTACGTCCAACCATCATCTCTTGATTTATTCATAAACTCCTTCTATTTACTCATATCATCAATGGTTCTCTAACTTTAAACTCAATACGAGACAGTTTATTACTACAATTCATTCCTTCATCCTGAGGATTTTTTGTATTGTCCATCAAGTAGATTCAACACCAAAAATGAGCAACTAACATTTATCATCATTCATACAAGGTAGAAGGATATAGGGAATTCACCCTTCCTAAGAATAATCGTATTAGAGAATTCATCAACTTATTTTATTCTATGCATTGTCAAACTTCAGTATTTAAACAAACTTATAGCTACCAACACACTTACTATTCTTATTTCACTACGAGATTTAACCTTTATGAGCCATACCCATTTGTAGATGTTCACTTCAATACGCACCTATACACACATACATATATATATATGCTTACTTTAAATATCATTTCCAATTCAATCTGTCATTCATGTGCTTCATCTCTTAGTTGGTAAGTAGCAGATAGAACCTTTTGCTCTTCAGAGCACTCAAAATATTCAAAAGCCTGTTCAATATCCCTAATCCAGATATATGCCCAGTCATAGTCATGTCCCCCTTGTAAGTCGGAGGATTCCTTTTCAGGAATTTATCCAGAGTGGGACCGGATTCGGTCCTACTCATCAGCTGAGTAAATCTAGAGAAGAAATCATCTCTTCCCCCAGAACTGGTCTCTCCGGCCATTGTAATTCTACAATGAGCAAACACATCACCATTAATAACCAAGATTAGTCAGGGGATTGTAAACTTACCTTATATTCATAGACTACAACGCCAGTGGAGTGCCAAGGGAACGGTGCCAGACACACGTAATCTCAACACAACAAAATGCAATCAACTTTCATAAAATTACCACAATCATTAGATCGGCCCACACACCGGCTCTAGAAAGAACCGCTCTGATACCAAGTGTAACGTCCTAGGTTATTTTTACATTTATCTTTATTCAAACGATTATATTTTTCAATAAATTTTTCCTTTTCTTGAAAATTAATTGATATTTAGAGAAAAACAATTTTAATTAAACACAGCGGATGAGAGAAAGGGAAATCAGGGCGTCTCGCTTGAGCGAGGCCCTTACTCGTATAAGCGAGATTCCGGACTCTCACTTAGACGAGGTGCTATTCGTTGAACGAACACCTTTCTCACATCGGATTAAACAGATATGCAACCGGTCTCACAAACTTCACTCTCACAAACGGTCCAGTGAACCTAAGAATTTACCATAAAAAAACATATGTACATAACAGTAATATATTTTTGAAATATATTTTTCATTCAATCCGGTCTGTATTACATACACTAGTAACTATAATAAGAAGTTTTTACATACAAGTAAGACTCTATAAAGAGTCACTCAAATTCATCCGACCCTGACACCGTTCTTCCCCCTTGGCCCAGCTCCATGGCTTCATCCCCCTCCCTGCCTCTGGTTACTAAAAAAAATGCAAGGGTGAGTGTTTGGCATAATAATTAATTTAGAACGGATCTTAACAAATACACATGCATATCTATACATATACATCAAGCAATACCCATAAATAAACATACTGAAACACTGAGTATTTCATGCAGTCACCGTAGTAAACCAACTACACAATTCTATCCATTTACTCACATTCATCGCATTCTTTACATACATCACATTCATTACATACATCATGATCACAACTGACTCTCATATAATCTGACTCCTAGTATCCGGATACTAAAGAATTGGCCTTCAGCTGGGGGTCCTACTTGACACCCCGTGAACCCTGCTTGGTTCACTGAGTCCTGCTTGACTCTCCACCTCGACCACTGGGTCCTACTTGACCACTGGGTAGCTCAACTGGGCACGAAAACCACGGGAGCCGGAAATGAGGGGCTATCATATACCGTCGGCCATCCCATACCACATAATCATTCAATAATTTACCTTTCTCACAATAATATCAATTTCTCATCAATCGGGTAGCCTGCTTGCTAACCCAACGTCACATAACACTGATCATTTCTCATTAGATATCAATTTTCTCATCCCTCGGGTAGCCTGCTTGCTAACCCGGAGTCGCATAACACTGATTACGTCAATATTACATATTTCAAGATCATGCATGATAACTCAACCACACGCCCAATTCTCAACTCATCAATGTACACTATCACACATGCACAAGTATAAACACACAATTACGTTTAACAATATTTTCCCTTAGTCTGTTTACGTTACCTTAAAGATCTGAATAAGAAGTAAGTCCTATTCTAATTAATTATAACCCGAACACCCCCTTACACTGATTCCACGCTTCGATGATCTGTTCTTTGTGTTGATTCTTTCCTCCGAGCACTGGTTTCGCAGTCTCAACTCCTTCACACAGTCTTCCCTGCTTAGCCTACTACCTACGGATCATGAATTACAGCTTCATCACTTTAACGTCCTTAGTTCATGGACAACATTTGAGTTCACACTCACAGAGGAGTGGAGAACAGCCACGAATATAGCCATGCATGGCCCTTAACAGCTAAAGAGTAAAAGAAATAAGGGAATCATAATTCGAACAGACCAGTAGACTCACCTTGAAGTCTCGATCACAGGAATGGGGTTAAATTGAAGTTCAGACACAAATGGAGTCTTACTCCAGTGCATGCAGATCAGCGTTAAGAGAGAAGAGAAAAACGGAAGAGAAGGAACAAACTGATAGCAAAGGTAACTTGTGTAAAATGAAGAGGAAAGGAAGGGAATCTCCATATACATATATGGCTCATGGGCAAGATCGTCTTTTCCTTTATTCTATTTGTATTCTTACTAAATTTAATCAATTTCACTATTTTAAACTATTGCATGGTTATCAAATCAATTACACGTGTTTATCCCTTCAACGTCCAAGTGGCCATAATCCTCTAATAATTCGCAAGAGTATAGGTCCGATATAAATATCGGCCCCGCCGTCCATACTTAATGTTCATACTTCGGAAATCCGAGCTACAACCTGAGAGATCGGATACTTTATCCGTGCTCACCTCTTGATTACTTATATCCGTTGTCTCCATCATTATGAGGTTAATCCGGTATGTGACCCCGTGTGAGGCGCTCTCCCCACAACGGTAGGACCAAACCGCCTAGCCCTGCCCGCTCTTCCTTACTCGTCCGATCTTCAGCTCTGCCTGTCCGCGCTTCTGAGACCGATCTCGACACCGGCTCAAACAGAATAAACACTAAATAGAATTTCAAAACATTCACTAACATTTCCCATTTCATAATTTTCATTAAAATATCAGGGATGTTACATCGGTCCTACTCATCAGCTGAGTAAATCTAGAGAAGAAATCATCTCTTCCCCCAGAACTAGTCTCTCCGTCCATTTAGTAACTCTACAATGGGCAAACACATCACCATTAATAACCAAGATCAGTCAGGGGATCATAGATTTACCTTATATTCATAGAATACTACGCCAGTGGAGTGCCAAGGGAACGGTGCCAGACCACACACAATCTCAACACAACAAAATACAATTAACTTTCATAAAACTATCACATTCACTAGATCGGCCCACACACCGGCTCTAGAAAGAATCGCTCTGATACCAAGTGTAACATCCTAGATTATTTTGCATTTATTTTTATTTAACCAATTACCTTTTACGATAAATTCTCCCTTATCTTGAAAATTAATCGATGTTTAGGGAAAAACAATTTAATTTGAACACAACGGATGAGAGAAAGGGAAATCAGGGCGTCTCGCTTGAGCGAGGCCCCTACTCGTCTAAGCGAGATTCCAGACTCTCACTTAGACGAGGTGCTATTCGTTGAACGAACACCTTTCGCACATCGGATTATACAAAACATGCAACCGGACTCCTAAAACTTCGCTCTAACAAATGGTTCGGTAAATCCAAAGAGTTACCATGGAAGCATATGCAAATAACAGTGATATATTTTTAAAATATATTCTACATTTGATCCGGTCTTAATTAAACACAACTAATAATTATACTACGAAGTTTTATACATACATATGACTCTATCAAGAGTCATTCAAATTCACTCGGACCCTGGCACCGTTCTCCCCCTTGGCGCAGCTCCATAGCTCCTTCCCCCTCCCTGTCTCTGGTTACTAAAAAAAAATATGCAAGGGTGAGTGTTTGGCATAATAATTAATATAGAACGGAATTAAACACTATACATGCATAGTGATACAAACACATCAAGCATCGCCTGTAAGCAAGCACACCGAAACATAGTGTATTTCATGCAGTAATTGTATTAAACCAACTACACAATTCCATCACATTTCTCACATTCATCACATTCATTACATACATCACATTCATTACATGCATCACGATCACAACTGACTCTCATACAATCTGACTCCTAGTATCCGGATACTAAAGGATTGGCCTTCAGCTAGGGGTCCTACTTGACACCCCGTGAACCCTGCTTGGTTCACCGAGTCCTGCTTGACTCTCCACCTCGACCACTGGGTCCTACTTGACCACTGGGTAGCTCAACTGGGCACGAAAACCACGGGAGCCGGAAATGAGGGGCTATCATATACCGTCGGCCATCCCATACCACATAATCATTCAACAGTTTACCTTTCTCACAATAATATCAATTTCTCATCACTCGGATAGCCTGCTTGCTAACCCGACGTCACATAACACTGATCATTTCACATTAGATTCACAAGATCATATATGATAAACTCATCCACATCCGATCATCCACAAATTAATAAACTCAGTCACACATGCACAGCATAAACACACAATTACGTTTAACAACATTTTTCTTAGTCTGTTTACGTTACCTCAAAGACCTGAATAAGAAATGAGTCCTATTCTAATTAATTATAACCCGAACACCCCCTTACCTTGGTTCCACGCTTCGATGATCTGCTCTCTGTGCCGATTTCTTTCTCTGAGCACCGGTTCTGCAATCTCAACTCCTTCACTCAGTCTTCAGTTGCTTAGCCTACTACCTACGAATCATAAAGTATAGCTCATCACCTCAACGCCCTTAGTTCATGGACAACATCAGGACTCACACTCACCAGAGGAGTGGAGAATAGCCACGAATATAGCCATGCATGGCTCTTAACGGCTAAAGAAAAAAAAGGAATAAGGGAATCATAATTGGAACGGATCAGTAGACTCACCTTGAAGTCTCGATCACAGGAATGAGGTTAAATTGAAGTTCAGACACAAATGGAGTCTCTCTCCAGTGCATGCAGATCAGCGTTAAGAGAGAAGAGTAAAACGAAAGAGAAGGAACAGACCAACAGCAAGGTAACTTGTAAAATAATGAAGAGGGAAAGAAGAGAATTTCCTTATATATATAGCTCATGGGCAAGATCGTCTTTTCCTTTATTTTATTTGTATTCTGACTAAATTTAATTAATTTCACTATTTTAAACTATTGCATAGTTATCAAATCAATTACACGTGTTTATTCCCTCAACGTTTAAGTATTCACAATCCTCTAATAATTCACAAGAGTATAGGCCCGATATAAATATCGGCCCCGACGTCCTAACTTAGTATTTATACCTCGGAAATCTGAGCTACAACCTGAGAGATCGGATACCTCATCCGTGCTCACCTCATGGTTACGTATATCCGTTGTTTCAGTTATTATGAAGTTAATCCGGGCTATGACCCCGTGTGAGGCGCTCTCCTCACAACGGTTCGGACCACACCACCTGACTCTGTCCGCTCTTCTCCTACACTCCCGATCTTTAACTCCGCCTGCTCGCTTCAGATACCGATCTCGACACCGGCTTTTCCAGTCTTTGGTTCGGACAGAATAAATATTAAATAAAACTTCAAAAATATTTACTAACATTTCCCATTTCTTATAATTCTCATTAAAACATCAGGGATGTTACAATAACTCAACATTTTTATGGCAGGATCCCGCATACATACGCCATATGGCATGTTCATGACTTATGCATTTTCTAGATTTTGCCACTTCTGTACTTCTAGTTAACTTAAGTAGACCTATTTAGTTGTACACTTTTTAATGGAATTATTGTAATATTTAGTTTTTAGGATAACTAGTTCAAAGTAGTATATATATATATATATATATATATATATGTAAGTTACATTAATTCATTTTTTAGATTCACACACTCTCTCTAGTATTTTCTCTCTCTAAATTCTCTTTTTTTGCATCTCCATTCTTTGTGTTTCATTTCTTTTCCCTCCATGTGTGACTAAATCCCTAGAATTGGGATTGATAGAAGCTGAAATAGATCTTGAGTTCAAGTAATTGGAGCATTAGGATTAGTTGAGGCAAGTTCTGAACATGGCAATTTCAGAGTTTATTTGTTTGGATTGGGAAATCCAAGACCTATTTAGAGGTGTTCATTAGAGAGAAATCATTGTGAATACTTCAGGTTTAGAATTACTAACCTAGTTACTTCAGGCTTAAGGAATTAGGTAAGTAGTTAGGGTTTCTTTGATTTTTATATTTTTTTATTATCGGCTCTCAAAGAGTCATGGTGATTTATTTGGTCCCACAAAAATAAAATCATTAATGATATGCAGCCATTTAAAGGAAAAAATCAGCTTTTCCATTGCTATCCTTCTCTTTGTGCATCAGGTTTTTACTATGGGTGGATGACAAGAAACTTGTATCTATTAATTTTCTTGTAATAAAGAAACAAATTGCCATAGATGATAAGAAACCAACAACCAGTAAGTATAATAAAACTAATAAATAATCACAAACTACATAAGCACTCACTAGTGCCTCTCCTAATGATAGGCCTTTCAAATTTTTCAGAGAAAGAAGCAAGATAGAAGAACATCATGGTTACTTGGATTTTACATACCAAATACAAAGAGGAAGAAGTAACAGACAAATAGACCAAAAAAAAACTACAAATAAATTGGTTTAAGGGAATAATTATCCATGGCAACCTTATTTTATATTTTTACTTTTATCCAACCATTTATTTTTTATTCATTTTATTTTTACTCGATTTCTTTCCCCTGTACTTTCACTTTTTATCCAACTAGGAGTTAGTTCCTTTTGAGATTTATGTTTGGATATCCAAGACCAACCTCAAAAATAAATCCTACAGTCAAACGGAGTTTTGATTGTCTCAAACAACGTGAAAAATCAATATCAACCCTTAAAGCCACGTTTAGTTACAGAAAATTATTCTAGTTTTCTGGTAAAAGTTTTTCGCCTGTTTTCCAAAAAATTTCATTTCCTAGAATAACTAGAAAAATTTTGAAAACCCGTTTAGATAATATGACAATTTTTTAATATGAAAAATTTGAAAATTAAAAAAGTTGTTTTCACTCAGTTTGCCAATTTTTTTTCAAATATTCTTTAATTCAAATTAATTGAGATATATATATATATATATATATATATATATATATATATATATAATTATGACAATATTGTATAGTATATGCATCACATAAAAATTGTGACAAAAATTTAAAGTAATATTAAAATAAGAGCAAATGAGTTTGTATTTAAATATATTTCAAAATAGTTACAAAGATTAAAATAAGAACTTTTTGAATTAGTAGCAGTTTGTTTCATATTCTCATTTAGTTACAAGAGTCTTTATCTTGTAATTCAGTTACCTTATCTTGTAATTCAGTTACCGTTTTTTCTATTTTTTACTTTTCTTAAAAAAAACCTTTTAAAAGAGTTTTCTGGTTTTCTTAAAAAGTAGAAAATCACTTTTCTATTTTTCTATGAAAAAATTTTAAATAATTTGTAAATAAAAAATTTTTAATTTTTTAAATTTTTCTAAGAATAATTTTTTATTTTTCTAAGAAAACTTATGAACTAAACGCAGCATAAATTTTTCCATTTCTCTAACTCCTTTTCCATTAGTAACTGGTGTACTGCTTATCCAATAAATACGTTTTGTTTTAGTTTAGTAAAAATAACATAGGAATCCAATATTAAATCATTATCCAGTAAGAAGCTGGTATGGCCCATATTGGCCCAATTTCAAATAATCCAGAAGTGATATGTCCCATATGTCGGATTGTAGCACAAGTGAAGACCACAATAGTAGCGACCATGGAGGCCCACAAGGACAAAACTATTTCTGAAATTTGGAAGTTCAAAAACCTGGAAAAGAACTTTAATATTAAGACAAAATTTTTGAAATAGTAAAGACATGGCAAAGATGCCTCAACCCACGTTACCATAAATATATTTTTATGTTATTATTTCTTTAAAATGATATGTCTTGTTTTTGTCTAAACTTATGTCTTAATTAATTGTCACATTTATCCATTTTTCTAATCTTATTTAAAGTATCACGTGGCTCTAACCCTTGTATTGGGCTATCAATCAAATGCATAATCTGTATAGAAAAATACTGAGAATGAACCAGAAGCAATACGTAACTTATTACACTAATATATTTATATAATAATATAGATTTCAGTTGCCAAAAATTGCATGACTTTCCAATACCATTGCAATCCTTAATCAGATTCCCATTATTAAACTAGTTTGACAATTTGACCTTATTACAAAAAGGTTTTAGATTTAAACAACTTGCATCACCCGTTTTACATCAAACAATGACCAATAAACAACCACCTTCTCGCATCACTCAACCCCAAATGAGAACTTGCCGATAATAATACTAAATCCATGAACATGTATTGATGTTTCATTTTCACACATTAAATGGCTGCATTAATTTATTTGCATAATTGAAATAATAAAACACACAATAAAATATAGTTGACCGGCTCATCTTTCCTAGGGATGAAAAAGGTTTGACCATGGTGCCAACCACTACTAGTGGATGCAGGAAAATTTAAGAAAATAATTAAAAATAAAATCAATGTTTCTATCTCGTGATAAAGGTGTTACAAGGGAGCCGAACGTTCTGTGTAATATGAAACTTTCTTTACATTTGTGTGTGTCCAAAACTGGTGATTTCACATTCATTCTCGATTATTTTATCTAAAATAATTCTTGCATTTAAATGCAACATTTTATTTTTTTCCCCTGTTAGAGTTATATATATATACATATCGTATTTATTCATTGAATTCGGTTAATTTAACTATTAAATAAACGATTCTCATTTAAGCTTATAAAATTTAATGATCATTTAATATTAAATAAATCAATTTTATTTCAATCAAATTTATATAATTTTTCATACAAGCAAATGTTAATTATTAAAATGATGTACATATAAATATTTTTTTTAAAAATTACATATGTAATTATTATGATATTATGACATAATTCAACGGTTGGATTGATTTAATTCTTATGTTATCATTAGAGTACAGATTGATTTGGTTTTTAAACAAAATATCATCCGATCTGATTATTATATTATAAAGTTGCGGGTTTGATTCGGTTTGATTTGGTCGGGATGTATGATGACATCCAATCAGATAATATGTTATTCATGTTGAAGACTTATTCTCGAAATATGATAAAGGTATTTTTTAGTTACACTTAAAAATTTAAGGGGCTAAAAATGACCAATTTTTTATAAGGTTATTTTCTTCTAAATCCTATATTTTAAGGAGTGGATTTATATTTTAACCAAGAAAAAAACTTATATCTACTTAAAATTGTTAAGATACTTTGTATACCATCTTCGGTTCCTAATATGCAATACCCCACTAATACAAGAACCTCATAAATTTTAGTCATTAATTAATTTAGTAGAAATATGTTAAATTTGTGAATCTCAACGTATTGTAATACTTTTGAAAAACTAGTACAACTTCCGGTTTTAAATATAAATAAGAGTAACTATTTTCATACATATTAAGAATAATAATTGGAATAACTCTTTGTATTAATGTTATCAAATATTTGATGTAATATCTTAAAATAACCCTAATATCATTTATTACTCAAAATATTAATTGTTTTGAGAACGTATATAAGGAAGATATATTTAATAGACAAACATCTAATAACATTAAAAAAAAATATAATGTTACTTATATTGTGAGATTAAAAAATTCTATTTGAAATTTACTTATAATTTATAGATAAATTAAATAATTTTTAATTATATTAACTGATTTTTTAAATAAAATAAAATTAGTTAAGAGATTATTATATATTAAAAAAAGAAATATCTAGCATGTATCACAAATTGGGAATGGTTTGCCGTTATCCTTGTCCCCACGTTGATAATGAAGTGACAATTTCAAACTTGGCACCGTCAACAAGACAACAACCGTCTAAGTGAACATTTTTTTTAATGAAAAACAATTCTTTCCAGAAATAAATGTGTTATTATAACTAATTAATTTATTGAGTTTTTAATATTTTCTATTGGGTTTGTTTGATCTATATAATCCTGGGTAGAATAAGAAATTAAAAGAGGGATCTAAATAGATGACCGGTATCCATTAAATTTTAGACTAGTTATACTTATAAGTATTTATTAATATTTAAAATTCATGTATAAAAATCATATGCAGTGTAATAAATATAATATTATTTTAATATCAAATAATATAAATTAATATTATATAATACAACTATACCTTACTATATTAAAAAGATTGTTATAAATTAATATTAAATATATTTTATCTCATTATAAAATAATAAAAAATCATAATATTTAAATATTTATTAAAATAAATAAATATTTATAACAAATAATATAATACTTAAGAGTGGCACTTTCCTTCAGTGTTTCCCAGGCCTAAACCGACAAAGAACCTCCTTATGACCATCAATGGATCAAGTTCAGAGAATAATAATCAAACGGCTGTAGGTATGCAATCAAAGAAATCCAACGATCCACAACAAAACTCACGTGTCTCAGTTAAGGTCGTGAGTAGAATATAACAAACCAATATATATACTGTATTTATGTATTTATTTACAAGCAAGGAGTATAATTAAAAACATAAAAAATAAATAAAACTATATTTTTTTTAAAAGGAAACTATTACAATTAACAAATGGCCTGCGTTTTCTGCGAGGCGAAGAATTGAACCGCAATATGAGCCGGACCGGTCCAACTCAACCGGAATTGACCCGGATGTTATCATAAACCGATTCAGAAAAGTTCTGGGTCGACCCGATATTGTTATTTGAACCCGATCCTTCCGTCATAACGCCGTCAAAGTGGTGCCGTCCCAATAAAACGGCGTCAGACATGGCTGTAGTGTTGGGTATCAAAATGTCGTCGTCGTATTCAGAGGCTGAGTCGGGTTCTTCACCCGGGTCCGAGCAACCGGGTTGACCGGTAGAGACCGGACCCTCCTCGTTCTGCGGTGAACCGGACCTTAACGGCATGGGATAAAGCGCAGAACTTGATGAAGTTTCGGTGCCTTTGTGGCAAGGTGACTCGATTTTTTGGGTTTCTGGTAAACGGGTCGAGGATGATTTCGTTCGGGTACTGCCGGCGAGGGAGCTCCGGTGAACCGGTTTGGCGTGTTTGTGGTCGCCGGTGTATGTAACGATGAACATGTTTGGTTCAGCTGTGCTTCGCTCCACTTGCTTCCTCGCAGCACATCCTTTGCAGCTACTACATCTATAATAGTTCCTATATAAAAAATCATGTGTCCCTTCTCAATCATTTGATTCATTCATATTTTCATATCATATATCATTCTAAGGATTTTCTCGAGTTAAATGTCAAATTCAAAAATTAATGTACATGTGAAAGTGAAAATGAAAAGAGAATGTTTTGGTTACCTTGGATATGGAGAACCTTTGATGGGTTTTTGTCCATATTTTCGCCATGCCCACAAGTCTGCTGAGAGGTTATCTGCGGCTACATGGCACACCATTTTCTTTTGCTGGACTTTTCTGTACCATAATTAAATGAAACAATTTTATGTATAAAATGTAGTGTTTTTATGGTAAAAAGGGTTTATGTATAAAAAAAGTTTCGATTTTTTTTTTTAAAATAATGAGATTGATTGATTGAAGGTTATCGATGAAAATGATTTACCTTTTTCTTGATTTGGGTGTTTGTATATTCGGTGAAAGAGTAGAACTTTTTTCAGCTACTTGGAGGGGTGGTTGGTTGTTCTGTTGTTGTTGTTGTTCTGGGGTTTGAGGTTGATGTTGGTGGTGTTGTTGGTGATGGAATCTTTCAAAACCAGTAGTGGAGGTTCCAATAGAGGTGTAGGGAGGAGGAGCAAAATGGTGGTGACTTTGTTGTGGTATCAGCTGTTGTCCAATGAATCCCACAACGTTAGAAAAAGTGGGATTGGGAATGATGCCAATACCACTAGTGCTAGTGGTGGTGCTTGTGGTTGTGATGGTGGTGGGGTTGAAGTTATTCAACAATTGGTGAAGCTCTTGGAACCCATCGGCTCTGGGTTGAACAAGATTGGGGAAAGAGAATGAGCCATTTTCTCCGTTAACAGTGAAAGGTTCCAAAAGAGTTGTGGTAGTGTTGTTGCCATGAGGGGATCTAATACTATTGCTGCTGGGTGGGGTTTCTGTGTTTGTGGTGGTAGCAGTATTTGCAGCTTTGCAACTTCGCACAATAGCATAGAGATCCCAATCCTCATGTGCCATTAGAGAGAAAGAAGTTGGTGGATGGGTTTGTGGGTATATGTTGCAAATTCTCACACAAACCAGAGTTTTTGTTTTGTGCCCAATGGAAGCAACAAAGCAGAGAGCAAAGACTCAGACGGAGGGTGAAATTAGCGGCAAAAAGGACGGCGCTGACTTTTTAGGTTAACCAAAAAAAAAATGGTTTGGAGAGAGAAGGGGAAGGAGGCAATGTAGAGGTGGTGGTGGAGCACTGCCCCAGTTGGACAATTCTTAAATATTTATACTAAGAAAAAAAAGAGTTATTTTTCATTGGAGAAAAAAAAAGGGTAGGGATTAAGGATATATATGATTATATAGAAGGGAAAGTGTTTTGTTGTCAATTATGTATTTTATTTCCCTCTTGGATTTAGGAGTATTTTGGGGGATTTTTTATTCTCTTTCACTAAAAAAGGACAAAAGAAATTCTGTTGCCTTTTTCATTGACTTTGGTAGAATGTCAAAGGTGGTCCCAACCAAAGGTGGCAGAAACGTAAGGACGATGATTCCGATGCTTCCATAGATGCCTATGTAGTGCCCCCCACACATGTTGGCTGCACCACACACGAGTTCTGATAGGCGACCAAGCAGTGGCGCCTTCTTTTTTCTTTTCTTCTTTTAAATTAAAAGTTTAGCATTCAGTATGGTTATAGTAATGGTTGAATTAGTTTCTAACTTGTTTTATTACTTCAAAAATTGACATATTCTATTAGGTAAATAAACTTATAGTTTGTATTTGTTTTAAAGTTAATGAATTTATAAACTACATTTTTATATCTTTATTGATATATATTTTAAAAGAAATATATATTTTGTCATTTTTTATTTATCAATTAATTTTACCAAACACATTTTAATTTAATCAATTAATTTATCAACTTTAAATTTTAAGCTTTCAATTAACTTATTCCTTAGTTTTATTAAACAAATCTTATAAATACTTATTTACAGATCATTCATTAATCAAATTCCCACGTCAATAAAATTTAAATTGATATATACAAAATTTCAATTGTTTGGAAATTGAACTCATTTACTGTCGATCACCTCATATTCATGTATGGCTATCTTTCCAACGAGGCCATATCTATATTTCGTTTCTTAAGGAATTAAAGTTAATAAATTTTGTAACTTTCTTTTTTATCTTATTATTTAAATATGACTATGGATGTATGTGTTTCATTACTCCAGTCGTGTCTAATAGTTCAATTACTTGTGAGGTAAAGAAGGTAGTTTGAATTCAGATTTTGTCACTTTGTTTATTAAATGTAGTTGAAAACGAATGATTATATTATTTCCACTGATAAACTCCAACATAGATGAATGATAGTTTTGGTTTTTAAGTATGTTGTTATTAATTTGAATTCTATCTTATGTATATGTGTATAGTCTTTTTTGAACTTTTAAAGCTTAGAGCATAGTGAATATAAGTAGTACTGTAAAATAAATAAATAATGATTCTTATATTACTTAAAATTTAAAAATTAATTACCATAAATTTTAAAATTATTTCTTATATTTGTAATCGAACAATAACATTATAACATTAGATTGAATTTAATTCAATTATTCATTAATAGTAGCAGAAAAACATTAAAGTAATCTAAATATAGCAATATTAGGGCAAGGGAGTAATATTTAAAAAATTCAAAATTTCACTTTCCACTAACATATTATAATTATATTAAAACTAAAATTTCTATAAATTCCAATTTTACAAAATCGTCAATCAATGATTAAGAAAAGAAAAATAAAAAGAAATCGAGCAAGCATGATTGTGGCTCTAGATTATCATTGTTTATATCATATCCAAATTAAAATATTAATAAATTTGAAAATTCAAAAATAAAATTAAGAAAGGAAAAGAAAGTTATCTCTTATCTAATAGTGATATTAATGAAGATGGAAGAAAATGGTTCAATTATGATATTTAATGATAACTAGTTTAAATTTTGGCTGACTTAGATTTAGGAATTAAACTTTGACATGAGATACCGAACAAAAAAATTGAACAAAATCTATTGTTAATCTCACTCTTTCTTATCTCTTGCCTTTTTTCTTTCTTTCTTAGAATTTCATTGGTGAAACTAAACATCTTGGCAAACACTATTCACAAATGCCCACCCTTGAGCCCTTAATTTAGTAGGAATTCTAAAACCATTTTTTATAAGTATAACACAACCACCAAAGTTAGCTCTCATTTAATCATGGGCTTTGGCTAGACGTACTACAAGAATAACTGACTTTAGCATGGGGGCCTAGGCTGAGAAATTGCCCCATGCCGAGTTTAGCATAGGACAATTTGGATTTGGTGTGGGACTATGTCTCACGCTGAGTTCAAAATGTCCCATCCCTCAATGCCATGATTTTCTTAAAAAAATTATGTAGATTTGCAATCGATGTGGGACATTAATGGTTATGACGTTGGACCATGTCTTACTCCAAAATTGTGTTTAATGAAGGAAACAACCCCCTTTTGTCACTCACCATTCTCATCTCTCCAATCACCTTATTGAGTGCACAATTTCAAGAGAATAGGATAATATTATGTTTGTGATGAAAAATAGAGCATTTATGACCGATTAGTTTTGTATTTCGATGAGAGGTTAGTTTTATTTTGACTCATCTTTAGTTCATGTATATTGTGTTGATTCAAAATATAGGATTGAAATTGGATAATATAACCTCTAAAATTGGTTAAAGCATTAGAGTATATATGACTATTGCATTTCCGATTAGTTAGTTAGGAAAATTATTTGTCTTGCTGTTAAATTTTTTTTTGGATGTCTATATTATAGAGGTTATGTTATCCATTTTTTCATAATTGTGAGTTTAAATTAAATTCAATGTTAGTATATAATTGTATATTTGGATTCTAAGTGGTTAAATATATATGTAGAAAATGGATTGCACGTGGATGATTGATATAATTGATGCGGACAAGAATTTGAATATTTAATTTATTAAAGGGTTAAAGAATTTATCAACAAAGCTAAACAACAAACATTTCTATCATATTCGATGGTGGTATTAGATACCCTTGTGCAAAATGTTGTTGTTTGAAAATACTGAAGGAAGATAATGTTGAATTGTATTTGTATAACTCGAGTTTCCAACCGACTTACTAGGTTTGGACTTTTCATGGTGAGGTGTTATTTTGTCATAATGTAATATTAGTACTTTCGGTTCAATGGTGAATAATAATAAATTTGACAATAAGAATGACATGATACATGATGTATTTATAAGTTGTGATGATGATAATGAATATGTTTTTGATGATGTGTGTAATGATTATATGAAGAATGAGTCAGAAGAACCTAACTCTCACTGTCAAACATTCTTTAAAGAGTTGGTGTTTGCTAATAAACCTATTTATGAAGGTGCTACCGAGTTTAAGTTGTCTATTGTTGTTCAATTGATTTCTACTAGATCTAATTATTGAAAGGTTCTAAAAAAATGTATTGATTTCTTTGTAAAAAATTTGTATAATTATGTTGAGATACCCCCAAAATATCTTGTTAGTTACTACAAGGCCACTACATTAGTAAGGAAGTTGAGGTTAAAAATGGGAACCATTAATTATTGCATGAATATATGTATGTTTTTTTTGGAAGGAAGATAATGAATCAACTTATTGTAAGTTTTGTGAAGAGCCAATATATTTACACTATAAGAAATAGGCATTTTAACATGAGTGAATGGTGTGCAATTTGCTCCCATGCTAAAATTTATGTAGGTCTTTAGGATTTAGTGTGAGACTTAATCCCACATAACGACGCAAATTCAAAAATATGTTATATTCTATTTTAACGTGAGAGGGTAGCCCGCATAATGTTATCCAGTAAATTTTTCCTTCCCTGTTATTTCTTCTTTTAATCTCTAATTTCTCTTAACCCTAATTTCATAAACTCTCATTTCTCTCTCGTGCCTTTTCTTATTGTGCTTCTTCCTTTGATTCCCTTCCTTACCCTACATCCCCTTCCTCACCATGCCTTCATTAATCGGTGATTTTTCACCGGTTGCACTGCTAATGGGCTCGTTGTTCTCTATGTGAGCAATGAGTAGTGACGCCACCCTCCTTTATGTTTTGACCATTCTGCATGCGAGTTACAAACATTGATGCTTACCCTCCCTTCCCCTATGGGAATTTGACACCGTGGACGACCTCTTTTCCTTATGAAAATACGGTGCTGCAACCCCCTCTGTCACCACTGTCTAAAATTTTTAGGTATTTTAAGATTCTATAATTGTGTTGGTTAATTAGCCCATAAAATTTTAAAGGTTCAGTTACTTGAAAACTAGCAGTTTAGGGATTTTAATTTGAATATTAAATCCGATTATAACTTCTGGTGTGTCGTTATAGTTAAGGTTGAAATTGTTTTTTGGTTGACGATTGATTGATGCTCTGATGTTGGATTAAAAACTACTTGAATTTTTGTTCTCTTCATTTGTTGGAGTTAGCTTGCGTGCATCAATGGTTGCCCATTTATTTGGCATGATGTATGGAAAAGCCTTTCTTATCCCTTTGTACCACTATGAATTCAGGAAAAGATAAAGAAACACATAAGGGAAATTAAAATTAAGCAGTGTGATATTTATTATTTGATCTTAAATAAGATTTCATTTGGTGTGTTGTATTTATTACCTATATTGAACATTTAGAATCTTAATTATAATGTTGTACCTTGTACCTTCCTTTTCTTTCTCACTATATATTTATTATCCTTCATTTGAAATTCTTAGGTATATATGTTTGTCTAGGAAGAATTAATCTAAATCTGTTATAAGTCATTTTGATGATTACTTGAAGAATTAGGGTATGTGACACTTTTTTGATAGTTTGGTGATAGTAGACGTTTCCCTTCTTAAATTCTTTCATCTTTGTTTGTTATGTGAATTGTTAAGGCATTGCATGACTCTTGGGTTGATTATTGTGACTAACGATGGTATGTGATTTGTTGTGAGAGCAACTTTATCCATGCTAAGTAGTGGTGGTTATGTTGATACTTGAAAAGGTTCATCTAATACTTTATGCAATGATCTTGTTTATAGGAGATTTTTCTCAAAAACTATCAAATCCTTTGTTTAATTAATCAAAAGAGTGAGTTTATGAGTTTGGTTTGTGTGTGCGCGCCCGTTAGCTTGGATTCATTTTGCTAATGGAGTAGACTATATTAATCAGTAGTCTTATTACATAATATTTACTATTACCGTTTGGAAATGTTAAAAGTTCGAGAGCAAGTTTTTTTTTTTGTGTAATTGATGTTATTTTGCCTTAGTAATTACTATCACTGTGGAATGGCATGTTTAGAATGTTAGAAGACTTTTAATGGTCAATACTGGTCTATATGTCATATTATTTTTTGGGAAAAAAATGTGTCTAAACACATTTTGTTTGGAAGAAAATTATGGATGATCATGGGTTTCTTCCTTTGTATTTGTTATACTCCATCAATTCTTTCTTTTAGGGTCTTTTAATTGCTACAATACTTGTTAGCATAGAAAACTCATACTCACTTATTCAGTTTCCTTAAACAATGATTTCCCTCACCTTAGCTACTCTTTGTTTTTTATATTAGGTTCATAAAATTGGTATGTGCTGTCATTGTTTAAATTTATTCTTATTTCATTATGTGCTCAAACATGAGAAGATTGTATGGTCTAATACGAAGATTCTTCTACAATGGCAAAATCACAGGCCATATGAGAAACTAATTAAGATCTGGTTTATTCATAAGCATAAAAAATTACACATCTAGTTTACTTTCAAGTTCTAATTTATATACCATTATCCCAAAAGACACAGAAAGTAGAAAGACAAAGGATATTCAATGATATATGTTAGTATAGCTAGCAGTGATTTTGTTGAAAATATGTATTAAAGAGCCTATACATATCACTTTGCTTGAATAAAAACATTTTGTTAAATAGTTTAACAACCTTTATTAGTCCTTAAAATAATATGTCAATATGAGAACTATTCATAAACTGTCTCTAGTCAAAAATTAATATGAGGGCATATAAATACGTTGAGACTAGTATGTGAGTGTACTGATCTTAGATTATACATATAGAGGATATTAAGTCTTTACATAGATACACATTAGGAGTAATTGTGTACTAGACATACCCATTAGTAGCAATATTTAAGATCACTTAGTGATCAAGGATAATTTATGGGTGATAACAAAGGATATATCAGACATATAACCTCATTACTAGTAGGATCAATTGGCTATGGTATGTAATCTAGACAAATAGATTGATAAGTATGTTCATTGAGTGAGTGGTATATGGTTGTTTGATCTACGTGATTGCATATGTGGGTGTACATGTGTCAAATTACATGTCCCTATTGCAGTTTAGTAGTGCTAGTTATCCTTAAACAGATAGCCAAACAGAAGTGATCAATCGACTTTTAGCCAACCTATTATGAAGTTTTGTTGGAAAAAATCTTCATCAATGGGATCAAGTCATAGCCCAGGTAGAGTTCGTTTATAATAATTCCATGAATCAAGCTACTAGGATGTGTCCTTTTGAAGTAATGTACGATGTCTGACCTTTCAATCCATTAGACATGGCTCCTTGTTCTACAAAGAATCAATTCAGTGCTGATGCTGATCAGAGAGTCAAAGAAATCAAGAAACTTCATGACCAAGTTCGTGTTAGAATCAAGAAGCAAAATTCAAGATACAAGGCTCAATGGGAAAAACATCGAAAACAATAAGTGTTTAAGGAAGGAGACTTCATATGGATTCATCTTTAAAAAGAAAGATTTCCAAGGAAACCCAATGCAAAGTTATCCCCTAGAGCCGATGGACCCTTTCGTATAATTCAGAAGATCAATGATAATGCTTATATAATGGAGTTGCCAGGTTCTTATGACATATTGACTACATTTAGCGTTGTTGATCTCTCACCATACTTTAAAGAAGATAATGTTTAGACGTGAAGACGAGTCTTTTCCAACCAGGAGAGGACGAACCAGGAAGTTTCCCCACCAACTCACAAAAAAATAGTGCAACCATTTTTGACATAAGGAGAAATACAAGTGGTGTTTTTCAAATCCAACTCATCTCCAACTTATTTCTTTGCAAGAGGTGTTTAATTTAATCAGTTTATTTACATTTTGAATTCTATAAATAGCCATGAGATGTAAGCTTGTTTCATCAATCAATTCAACTTCAAATCAATAGTTCATTTGAGTGTTTTTATTCTTTGAGAGTTCCATTAATTTTTTGAGCCGTAGGGTTTCCTTGTCACAGCCCTTGTTCCAGCTTAAAAGGTTCCGAACATTCCCTTTTAGTAACATAAGCATCCTTGGGGAACGAACACATGTTATGATCACTTTTCTCAAGTCCTCCGGAAGACCCACATCCATCAAGGTGTTCTTAATGAAATCCCAACTTGTCGTAGGCCTCTTCAAAATTAGTCTTTATCGCCATGAGTCCTTTGGTCCCTCTTTTTAATTTCATGGAGTGAATAGTTTCTTGCATGATAATCGCATTATCCCTACTTTGTCTCCCTGGGATGAAACTAACCCGCATCGATGATATGAGGTATGACATGAGAGGTCTTAATCTATTTGTGATAAGCTTCATTATGACTTTATAGGAACATTACGAAGCCCGATTGGATAGAACCTAATAAGTTTGGTGAAATTTTTAACCTTCGGGATAAAGGTAATCATAGCATCATTAATCTCCTCTACCTTTATAGGGTGATGAAAGATGTTGTCTACTAAGTTGAAAAGATAATTGCTAACCAGTTCCACTAGGATTGATAGAAAAGAGCTTATAGCTCATCACTAGCCGGTGCTTTGAAGGCCCATGTCAAAGAGAGCTTTACAAACTTTTAAAACTGAAACCTTTTTATTTAGCTCATCTAGTCATGCCTGGGAAAACTTTGAGAACTTTCCAAAAAGGAAAAACACTTCATTTTCTCTCTCTTTGGAAAACAACCTTTTATAGTATTTAGTCACTAGCTCCTCTAATTACTTAGGCTCCAGGATCCAGATTCCTTCCCCGTCTTGTAGAGACTCAATCTTGTTTTGTGTTCTAATAACAGTGGTTCCATGAAAAAACTTTGTATTCTTGTCACCAAACTCTAGCCAACGAGAAAGGGACTTTTGAAACCAAATGAGTTCTTCTTGAAAGGTAACTTCCTCATACTTTCCCCCATAGTCGTTTCTGAAGATCAACCACTGGAATCCCAGTTTTGCGACTTAGCAATCCCATCTAGGCGTCTGATCGACACTTGCTTTTTGTACTCAATGTCACCAAAGATTTTTGGATTCCAAGCTTTCATACCCTCTGTGAGATGTTGAATCCTCCCACTCAAATCAAAATTGTTTGACCAATATTCTTTCGCTGCAATAGTAAATGTCTAACGCAAGGTGTTAAATTGCGGTCCGCAACACAAAATGCTGCCGCTACAAAACGGTTTCAGAAGGTGCCGAAACCGCATCAACCCGCTTCACGTAAGAGAACCAAAATCACATGTTACAACCATGAAAAAATGGCATTGCGGCCGTAGTCAACGTTACGAAACATTTTTTCCGCAACCACGAAGAGAGAAAGCCGAGAAAGCGAAGATGATGAACATGAGAGATTCTGATTCCTTTTTATAAAAACTCAATACATTTTAGTTTTAATTCCAACAAACCAAAAATTACTTACAAGTTTGTTTCTATAGTGCCTCTGCGTTTGCCCTTTGCATCTCAAAAAACACAGATTTGTCATTTCCCTCATCACTGACTCCGATCTCCACTAATCTGGGCGAAACTTCGATAGTTCAACGACAACCACTAACTCCGAGCATCACCGGTCTCTAACCACTACCACTGTCGTTTCCACCGACATCTTGGACTCTGGTAAGGTGAGTTCAATTTTTTTTCTTCTAAAATGGAAATGGAAAAGGGAAGCATGTAGGTTATGGTATGGTGAGAGAGAGCGTGTAGGTTTTGTGGGAGATAGAAAACTATGGAGTTTTGGGGTGTGAGATAAAGAGGATCGCACTATGAATGTGAAAAACAAAGAGAGTCTGAGAGTAGAGATGAGGGAGAGGCGTGAAAAGGGAAAACGTAAAAGTGAAAGAGGAAAACGTAACAGAGACAATTAATTATGGCAATTGTTTGTGATTGTGAAATATAAGGGAATTAATTGTGGAAAATTTTCATTAACCATTAAAAGGGAATTAATTATGGTAAATCGTAATTGTGAAATATAAGACTACAGAATATATTAAATGTATATATGGCATAAAATATACCATCGGTAAGCAAGTATAACTATTAAATATATATTTTAATAATAAATATTATTAAATAGATATCTTAATAATATATATTAAATAGATATAAATATAAATATTTAATAAAAATCAATATTTTAAAAGTTAAATGTTTAATAAATAGATTTTAAAAACATATAATAAATTTATTATTTAAATATATATAATAAATAAATATTTTTAATAGATATATGTTTACTAAATATATTTTAAAAACATACAATAAATTTATTTAATAAATATATATTTAATAATGTTAAAAATACATCGGCTAAGTAAGTATAACTATTCAATATATATTTTAATAATAAATTATAATTAAATAGATATATTAATAATATATATTAAATAGATATATATATATATATATTTAATAATAAATATTTTTAATAGTTATATGTTTAATAAATATATTTTAAAAACATATAATAAATTTATTATTTAAATATATTTAATATATATTTTTAATAATTTTAAAAATACATCATATGCTTTGAGATCCATGTGTAAACTATATATAAATGAGATAATTAATGTTTATTAGATAATTACTTGCATGAAAGAATATGATTGATTATAATATATTAAAAACGGAATGGTGTTATCTTTAAATTGAATAAATATAGAACCTAATAGTACCATGTATATTTAGAATGAAAGATAATTAATTAATTATTAGATTGTAAGATATTTGTTAAAGTAATAGAAATTATTATAATTGAAGTATAATTATTAGATTTCAAGAAATTGATGTTATAAAATTTTCATTAATGGTTTCATTTTTTGATATGTATGTGTGTCTACGTGCGTGTAATTTAATTATATTTCAATGGTCATTTGTGTACAGATTGGTTAAATAATGTCAACACCAGATGAGTTTCCAACCGATAAAGCTAAAGGTGCTCCTAGTGATGATATTGGTTGACATTTTAGAACATTTATACTTGGGAAAAATAGGAATAATGTGGTTTGAAGTTATATGGGAGAGTGATAACCGGAGGAATTACTCGATTAAAAGAACATCTAGCAACATATGGCTGGAGAAGTTAAAGGTTGTGGGAGACTAAATACCTTTATTAGAGAAAATATGATGAAACTGTTATTGGAAAGTAGATAAAAAAATCTCAAAAAAAGAAAAGAAGAATTTGTGTCACGTTTAAGAGATGTGAAGATGAAGACACTGTAGATGTCCTTGATGAAGATGCATCCATGAGGCAAGCCATGCAAGAAAGCATAGTGTCACAACAACAATGAGAAAACGTGCATAGATATTTAGACAACAAACTAGAAGCTTAGATTCCATATATAAAGTTGGAGGTAGCTCTCACCTTGACAAAGCTTTTAGTCAAAATCGTCCAGATGATTTTCAACAAAGATTAAGATCTGTTGATGTTGACTTAGCCAGGAGTAGAAGCATGAAGCAAACAAAAATCAATAAAGGCTTCATGAAAACACTTTGAAAAAAGTTAGGAGAAGCAGTGCCTAAATTGATAGTATATAAGTGTCTTCCTATAAACCTATCGAATTCTCCATGGCTATATACTTTGCTAAGTGCTACTACAGAGTTAGGCCCAAGCATTAAATGTCCAACTCCTTATGAGGTTTTAGAGGTATACCCGGAAAGTGAATATTAATCCATGCAAAAATAGATACAGCAATTGAAGCCAACATGAAAGGAAAGAGAGGTCACTATAATGTGCAATTGTTGGACAAATAATATAAATCATATGCACACCGTGAATTTACTGGTGTATTGCAATAAAGGTACAATGTTTCTAAAATCTATTAATGCATCTGGTGTTACTAGTAGAAATACTGATTATTATTTTAAATTACCGGACAAAATTGTGGAAGAGGTTGGAGAAGAACATGTTGTTCAAGTGGTCTTGATAATGAAGCGTCTTTAAAAGCCGCTGGTTTAAAATTGATCCGGTCCCAACACCGGCCCCCAAGAGCATGGTTTTAATGCTTTTCCAGATCAGCATTTTGAACAGGAGAAGTACGTTTCAAATACCTTATAATTACTTTTATACGGAGTACATACCGCCAGGGCACGTTACTCCGCCAAGGCATGTAACTCCGCCAAAGCATGTTACTCTGCCATGGCACGTTACTCCGCCAAGGCATGTAACTCCGCCAAAGCATGTTACTCTGCCATGGCACGTTACTCCGCCAAGGCATGTAACTCCGCCAAAGCATGTTACTCTGCCATGGCATGTAACTCCGCCAAGACATGTAACTCCACCAAGGCACGTTACTCCGCCAAAGCTTATTACTCCGCCAAGGCGGAAAATATTGAATATCTTATACACATGCATAAAGTATTTCCAATGCATACTACTCCGCCAAGCCATAGGCGGAATATTGAATTTCCTATA
Source organism: Clitoria ternatea (assembly GCA_037962975.1). Taxonomy (NCBI): domain Eukaryota; kingdom Viridiplantae; phylum Streptophyta; class Magnoliopsida; order Fabales; family Fabaceae; genus Clitoria; species Clitoria ternatea. The sequence continues at coordinate 11,778,516 of CM075675.1, forward strand.
TTGCGTAGCGAGCCCATACTTATAACCCCGGCACGAGATTGACTCTGTCTTGAGAGGTTGAAAATGGGAATCACGCTGTCACGCATAAAAGGGAACAACAAATAAAATAATAGAGCATTAACGCTTTCCAAGTAAGTGGAAATACCCACTACAGTGATGGTGCTTGTAAACGGCGCAGGGGCCCACTACCTTTCTTGCATTATACCTGAAAACAAGGAACGGGTCCTACCAATAATAGAGCACCAGTGACAGGTATATAAACCTCAACAAAAAGGTATATGGGGGATCCCCAATTCTGGACCTTACACTCATACTTGCATAATTCTCTTAGATTTGCTTTCTAAGTCTAATAGTATTCCATAATACTGACTTGAGCGTCGGAGAATAATTGCAGGTACCACCACCAATTGTGTCAAGGCAAAGAAGGCTACTTCAGGCGGACTGCAACACCGCCATAGAGTGAACTATACTCCGCCCCAGTACACGAGGACATTCCGTATTTGCACCTGTATAAATACATCCTTGTACCAGACTTACATTACATGTATATTTTGAATTGTTCAACAATCATAACTTTACACCCCCTGTAAAGAACAGTTCAGAAATTAATACAAAAAATACCACATATTTATTGGTCAGCTTGTGCATCTCATTGCTTGGGTTTAAGCTTAGAAGATATTGAAAAAAAAGTCTAATGTCCAAAAATTATTAGATGACGCAAAGAAAGTTACTTTGTTCATCTATAATCATATTTGGACAGTAAATTTGATGAAAAAAGTCATCACTCATTTTGCAACATAATTTTTGCAAATTGAATCAATTATGAAGCAAAAGGATGCATTGAGAAATATGTTTCACCCTGAAGAGTTCAAAAAGTCTAAGCGGGGAAAAGAGAAATTTGGACTTGCTTTGGAAGCAAAAAAGATTATCCTTAGCACAGATTTTTGGAAGAAAACTGTTGAAATTATAAAGGTATTTGAGCCACTTGTCAAGGTTTTAAAATTGGTGGATGGTGATGAAAAACCAACAATGGGCTTTGTTTACAAAGCAATTGATAGAACTAAGCAAGCCATTCAAAAGAATTATCGTTACCACACTCAATACACTTAAATCATTGACAAAAGATGGTTCTTCATGCATACTGATTTGCGTGTTATAGGTACATAAATATATTAAATCTAGTTTTACACGTTATTTCTTAAATTTAATTTTTTGCATGGTTCCAAATTAATTTTCAAAATCACAGGTTATTTTCTCAACCCTCAATTTCAATTTGGAGTTCCGCATGGAAGTGATGTTGCCAAAGAAACTCTAGATAGTATGACGAAAGTGATTACCAGACTGGAAGCAGATGTTGAGAATCAAATCAAAGCTATTAACCAAGTGAGTAACTTCTAAATACTATGATTTTTAAAATGACAATTATTAGTTAATTAATATTAATTTAATGGATACAAAACTTAAAATGCATTATTTGTATAGATTTTTCTTTTTAGAGATAAGAGAGAGACATTTGAAACACTTCAAGCTTAAAAAGCTTGGTCTCATATGGATCCAGGTAACATATTTACTTTTAATTTTATTAATTTATTTATATAATAATATATATTTGTTTATTTAATCAGCTGAATGGTTGATGATTTATGAATACTCTGCTTCAAAACTTCAGCGTATAGCCGTAAGAGTTTTGAGTCAAACAACTTTGGCTTCAAACTATAAGAGAAATTGAAGTATATTTAGTTACATTTATACAAAGACAAGAAATAGATTAAAGTATCAAAAATTGCAGAAACCTGTCTTTACATTTTACAACATAAAGCTGAAAACCAGAAAAGATAAACGAAGAAGTCAGGAAGAGATAGAAAATAGATTCAATCCAATTAATTTGGATTACATATTTCAAGAAGATGATCTGTTGCCTCCATGGGTTGAAGAAAGAGAAGATCCATTATTAGATGGGATCCAAAATGCTGAATGGCTCCTATTGATTCCGATGATGAAAATGAAGAACTAATAGGTGAGAATAATTCTGATTCTAGTAATACACCTAGTTAAGGTGGTTGTGCCGGTTTAACCCCACCAAGTAACAATAGTGGTAGTGATCATGGTGGTGGTGGTGATATACAGCAGGATCAAAGAGAAAATGAAACATCTGATTCAATTAAAAAAGAACCATATTCCAGACGTGATCAAAATCTCATGTTTGATCAAGTTTCTAGTGGTGGAAAGATGATGGGTTCTAGGACTACGAAAAATAAAAGAATACAAGATCTTATGATGGATGATGCTTCCTCATCTAGTGTTCCACAATCACTTGGTGATTTTGGTGTTAGTGTATCATATGAAGGAAGTCAATACAACTGCCCACCATACTACTAACACCCTCACTTTCAGCCATATCAATATCTTCAACTGAATAACCATTATTCTGTAAATTATCCATAATTTAATGAACCATCATCAAGTTCTATGTATGGGCAACAACAAATAGAGCCAATAAGAAGCTCAGGATTTTTTGAGTATTTCTTTGGATAAGTGGATATAATGATGGTCAAAGTGGATAAAAGGATGATGGTCAAAGTGATAATGGAGGTTATGATTCAGCACACCATTCTTTAATATTTTGAACTTTGTGAGAGCTTAAAATTTTTTATTTAGAGTTATGTATTTGTTTATGTTAAACTTATCAATTATGGATAGATTATTATGATATTTTATATTTGGTAATTTATGACATTATGGATATTTTTGAATATTTAATAATGTTATATATGTTTGTATTGAGTGGTAGATACTTATTTATATTTAATGTTGTTTAACTACTATATTCAAATTGGACAACCTATTTTTTTATAAAAAAATATATGTAATATGAATTATTATAAGTTATTTAATGTTAGAAATCATTTTTTTTGTAATTTATGTGAAATGTGAACAATTTACACTACATTAACCACAATCCGCATCAGCATCCACAATACTCACGGTCGTAAAATACACAACGCGACCGCACCTGCAATTTAAAAGCTTGGTCGAATGGGAAAGCCAAGCCGCCTGAAAACGAAAGGGTCGTCTGTGTCTATTTGGAGCAACATTTCCCAACAACTTGAGCTTAGCGATCTATGATCTGACTTTAAAGGGGTGTATGCGATGTACTAATGCTTCCTCAAAACGTAACCGCCCTTCAACATTCATTAAAACCCTGTCCAGTCTTTTGTGTAACAATCTACCCTGCCATGTAAAAGGCCATCCCATGAAATTAAAAAATGATTGGCCACCACATAAGGCATGCTTATAGTTGTTCATTGAGGAGAAGTGTACTAGGAAGTAATCTTGAGACATATCAACCACTTGTCTTCCGAAGAGATTTTTACCTTTGGGCAAGGGTCATAGGGCTTATCAGAATCTTCTGCATCATACCCTTTGTTCTCATCAACAGATTCGCTTCTTGATCCTCTTTTGTTATATTCTAGTTGCATTAATTTGTTCATGTAAAATTACAATTAACCTGCCGCATGCGTGATTTCGACTTATATATTTATATGTATGCGTGCTTCCATTTCATATATAAAAGCTTGTTAGCGATTTAATATTACATATATAAATAAACTTGGTGATAGTTTAAGTATATATATATTTATGTTATAAGATTTATAAACAAGATAATGAAAAGGTCTAAATTTTTTATTAAGAGATAAGGTCAATGCAATCAAAGATAAAAAAATAAAAAAAACGAAGTTTCCTTTTGGACACTAGATCAATGTGACCAAAGATAAAAATGCTAATTTTTTTTAGGAGAAGAGGTCAATGCAACCAAAATATAAAAATGTCAAGCTGTCTCTTAAAGACAGGGTCAATGCGATCAAAGATGAAACTACTAAGCTTTCTTATAGAAATAAGGTCAATGCGATAAAAGAATGAAAAAGCTAAACTTTCTCTTGGAAACATGGTTAGTACGACGAAAAAATGGTAGGTCTATTGACAACAAAAGGGATACTTCGTAGTATAACTATAAGCTCTAGTTACGTTGAAAGACAAATGAAAGAGAACTTAATAATAAAGAATATTTTAAGTTTGCATAGATTAAATGAAATAAGGACATTTATATTTAAAAATATTATATATAGAAGGGTGTGTTTTTCATAACTTTCACTTGAGCCAAGGTTAGGTATGTCATAGTTCAAAATATTTCTGATATTGCTATTGTCATTAAGTTTCTCATTATTGTATTTTATTTTGGGATTTTACCGATATATCTATGTTGTTAGAAGAATGCTTTTGAGTTTTCGCTTGACATTTAAGGTAAAAAAATTACAAGTCAATCTTACTAAATTGAGTCATTTTGTATTCTAATTTTAGATATTACCTTTATTTTATTTTTAGTTTTGCAACGTAAATTTATACAAAATTTTTAATAAATTATTATATACTCAAATATTTATTTAGTCTAATTATTTAAAATGTAAATTGCTAATTTGATAATTAATTGATTTAGAATATGAAATTTTCTTTAAAAAGTATAAATATGTTTTTGAAAAATCAAAGAAGTTACACGAAACACTTCAAACCATTTAAAGATTAACCCAACACTTTACTAGTTAGTTTAGACATATGGAAAGAGAATATAGGGTTCATGAGACATAATAATTTATTCACTTCGTGATCTTGCAATATTGGGTAATGTGATTATGACCGTGTGAGAAGAAAACATAGGGTTCTTATATGAGATTAGGAAATTTATATGCAAATCGATAAGAAAAAGAGAGAATGGGTTTCGAGATTTGTTCGTTGGACTAAGAGCAGCACTAACCTGTGATGAGGCTGCAATCTTCGATGTAGCTATCAGTGACGGTGGAGAAGGAGCTTGATGCTAAACCAATAAATTAAAATTAGTGCGTTATTGGTGGGTTGAAAGATTCTGGATCTACCTTAAAATTTGTCAATAAAAAGTCAATCAAGATTAAAAAATAACACATTCTGTCAAGCATATTCTATTTCTGACTTATGGTGTTAGTTATTTAGGACAAGAGGTAAGATTTTGTAAACTTGTGAAGCTGGTTGTAATAACTTGAAACTTCAAAGAATGGTTATTGTAATTTACCTTATAAAATATATAGTATAATTGATGACTTAAATTAAATAAGTATTAGTTAAGCAGTTAATAGAACATTTACTATATCAAGGGTTTGAAAGCAACAATTTCTGGGAAGTGACAATCTAAATATATCATTGGTGGAATTTACAGTTAAAGAGCATCAGAAAATTAACCATTTTAAAAAAGTGAGGATTCCGCTAAAATGGATTTCCTTTTTTAATTTTCGGGTGTAGTTTTTTCATACATATATGAAAAAATACTATAAAAATATAGTGCAAATAAAAAGGTCCCACATAATGTTCTTTTATGATGCATCTAACAACACATTGATGATCCTTAATTAAAACCAGTGATATTAAGGAAATCATGTGCATGGGATTTTATCCTCCACTACTCAATCTTTTTGTTATTTTATTGGAGTCAATAAGCTAATAAAATTTGAACAAGAGGCTACTGAAATCACTTTGCAAAAGCTGTGGGTTTCGTCACAAGAAAGCATGATACTGATAGATATAAAGTGAGGGATCTCTCGGTTTTGTAGGCTATTCCTTTGGCAAAACTGGCCAACGAAACTCAAATGGAATGAAGAACTATCCTTGAAAGATCTCATTCTTCTTCAAGAAAAAAAAAAAACTTGAATTTGGACCCCTCCCACAATTAAGGGCAGGAACTAATGGGTTTACATCACATAACATATTGTGCTGGTCCCAAATTTACACAGCTCACACCTTTATCTTCCTAGAGGTACCAACCTTGCGTCATATCATTGTTTTTTTTTTTTAATAATTGTCACCTTTTTCAATCAAGAGTTACATGCCTCCATTGCACACACACTACGTATCATGAGAAAAACTTTTTTAGGTGAGAGTAAAAGAAATAAATAGACAAAATACTCAAGTTCCTCCACTACTAAAAAAAACCTGATAGCTACAAGAAAACAGCAACTGACAAGAGCCGTCGTTGTTTAGCGACCACCATAAAAAAAGACTTTGAAAAGGAAATTAGCTACCAAATCAGCGACGACACCAACATCGTCACTAAGTTTTGCAAATATCAGTCGCTGATTCCGTCGCTAATATATTGTCGACCCTGATGTCGTCACTAAATTTACCTCCCTCTAATGTTTTTTGCTTTCCCTCCAAATTTTTTGTTGGCGCCCAAAGTAGCGACAACAACCGTCTGTCGCTAAGAATTGAATGGGAGTTAATTAGTTAATCAGCAACTAGTGTGGCCTCGTCGCTAAGCTTTGCACATGTCCGTCACAAATATCGTCACTATATTTATATTCCTCATTTTTTCCCTCTAAATATTTTGGTTTCCCTCCAAATAAGCGAAGACGTCTCGTCGTCACAAAATAAAGCTACAGAGGATCCGTCGCTAAGCTTATTGCCCAATTAAGCAATGGTCGTCACTGTAACGTGTTAGCAACAGTAGCTTGGCGTCGCTAGGTTTTTCACGTTAGCGACAGAGTAATATGCAGTCGCTAGTGTGGACACGTGTCCACCTTTGTTAGAACTAGTGACGATTTAGTGACGTCCACCTTCTTAAATCCAGTGACGGTGTAGCAATGAAGGTTATCCGTCGCTAAATTGAATAACTTATTTGACCTTTACCTTTCTCCTACATCACTTTTAGTTCACCTCTCTAAGCTTTAAACCTCCCTAAACCTCTCTCTCAATTCCCCTCTGACCTCCCTCTCTTAGTTCCCCTCTCGTCTCCTTCGTCTCTGTTGCCTCCCTCGTCTCCCTTGTCTGTAAGCCACGATTAGGCAGGGTCCCTCTCTAGTCTTCCTCGTCTACTAGCCATAAGCTACTCCCGTAGGTAATGTGTGGTCTATGTTGCTGACCTTACCTAGTAAGACTAGTCTTTTGTTGTTATTGTATTCTATCATTGCCTTGTTCTGATGTCATATGCATCTTGCTATAACCTTAATACATTGTTAATTATGTGCCCTACTTGTTGAAGATAAAGGATCAATGGAGGGTAAAAGCATTGTTTTTGGAATGTTTCCTATGTTAATGATTTGATTGCTTCATTGTGACTTTTGGGGAAGAGTTAGGAAAAAAATCACAATTACTAAATGATTCGGTGTGTGACTTTTGGTGTTTCCTATGTTTGAAGGAATGCGGTCTAAGATGGTCGAAGTGTACATCGATGATATAATAGCTATGACCCCAGTCGGGGGTGATCATGTTGAAGATTTTTTAAAAGACTCAAACGTATAATATGCGATTGAACCCCCTAAAGTGCACTTTCACAGTCCTAACAGGACAATTCTTGGGATTCATGTAGACCCAGAGGGGATTGAAGCGAGCCTTGATAAAATGCAAGGTGATTAAGGAGTTCTAAAAAAAATTCATAAATTTTTTTTCTAAAGATATAATTGTTAAAAGAAATTATTAGAATAAATTACATACAACATTTCTGAAATACCTCATTAATATCATTAAAATTTTATAAAGTTGAAGTCCAACAAACATTTTTTTTATTTTTTAGTTAGTTTTAATTATAAAACTATTATTTTATTTTCTATTTTTAAAATTTTATATAAGAAATACTGAAAATAACTTTCTTTTATTTCCTATTTTCATTTTATGTTTCCATTTTCTCGTGTAAAGTTTAAAAAACAAAAAACAGAATGACATCTTTACAATCAAACTAAAAACCAAAAAATAAATAAATAACATTTTTTAATCTAAACGACCTCAAGGATTTTTCAATTTACTGGTCTGCATTTTATTTTCAATCTGTTGTTACTGTCAACATGCAATTACTTTTCTGAATCAATCTCTTCTACTCTTTCCCAGAACCATGTTCCTTATTCTTCATAAAATACACAAAACTATAACAACTTGACCAAATAATCTCATCTTAACTGCGAGTTGATCCAACCTCAAACATAATGAATAATTAGATGTTTGATCATTTAGTCAGGATTAGATTATGTGATCAAAATTCTTCCTAAACAAAAATCTTATTAATTCAACTATTTGAAATTAATAGTGATTCTTACTTTACCTATATTTTTTAAGGTGTTTAATACGAAAAAAATATATATAAACTTTTTTTCCTGTAAGCGTTAAAATTTCTGATACTACATGCACATAGGGATTTTTCTTTTTAAATCTCTCTTTTGTTGGACTATTATTTTTTAAAATAGCACTTTGTAAGGGTATCCACTTGTGTTTCTAGAGCTATATTGTTCTTTTCATTCTTCCCCTAACCCCCCCCCCCCCCCCCCCCCCCCCCCCCCCCCCCTTTTTTCTGGCTTCATCACTTCTTTATTCTATGCGCGATAAATAATTAATTTTATGAGAATGATTCTAATCTTTTGCTAAAAGTATATTTATCCAACCTCTTAATTAGTATGATTCTTCCCTAGATATGGCTTGATTTTCGTTTTATATAATATCATTAGTTTCTCGAGAGGTTAACTTTTGAGAAGGTAGTCATTAGGAGTGTTCATCGGTCGGATTCGGTTACTGTTGAGTCCACTCGTTGTTATCCATAAAATACAAACAATAACCCATTTTCACCCAATACTACGGTTGGTTTGGTCGGGTTCGGTTAATTACGGTTCTCAGTTTTTTCGGTCGGGTTTTTCGGTTAAGTTTTTTAGGAAAATTTAATTTTTATTTTTTGCCAAACACCTTTTACGTGTAAAATAATTTTAGTAAAAACTTGCATATAAAAATAATTTATTTCATGTTTTAGAACCGCCTTATGGAATATGAAAGTGACATAGCATTGAAGCAGTAGGAATTAATTCTATTAGATTATTTTTTCCCAATCTTAAAGAAAGTATCGTAAATATATCTAGAAATCAGTAAAGAGAAATAACTGCATGATATTCCTAGTAGCAGTCGATCGGGTATGGGTATCTTTGAGTTTAATTTTTTTAACCCGAACCCGCCCGTTCTTAGTCATAATAAACCACTTAAATGATCCGCTTTTACCCAAAAACCCGTTACAAACTAACCCGTTCTTACCTTTAAAATCGGGTAGCTCGGGTTCGCACGGATAAAGTTAAAATTGGACACCCCTAGTAGTAATCAGTAGTGATAACAATTATTTCATTTTTAACATGGGAGTATAAATGAGATAATAATTTATGATGTATAACTTATACCTTATGCCTTTTTAAGTAGCTTATGGTTTATGCCCTACTAGAAAAATGTCAAGCGGCCACCGAATTTAGCCACGGAACGATGAAGGTCGCAAATTGCCACTGAATTTAGTCACGGAAAAATATTTGCAACGAATTTTAGTTTTTGGAATAATTAGCTACGGAATTTGCCACCAAATAACGGGTAGTGACAATTTTCTGTATCTAAAATCAGTGGCAAAAAAGTTCAAAAAAATTAAATGGAGATATAGCCACGGAAACACAATTCAGTGGCTAATTTGTGAAGGTTTAGCCACGGAAATGACATTCAGTGGCTAATTTGCAAATATATAGCCACGGAAATATGTTCAGTGACTAATTTGTTTTGGAAATAGCCACGGAAATATAATTCAGTGGCTAGTTGAGGAGATATAGCCACCGAAATATATTCAGTGGCTAATGGACTAGTATATAGCCACGGAAAAATTGCAGTGGCTAATTTATATATATATATATATATATATATATATATATAAGGATGAAATATAATTTATAGCCACGGAAATAAATTCGGTGGCTAAGTTGTTTTGGAGATAGCCACGGAAATATAATTCAGTGGCTAGTTGAGGAGATATAGCCACCGAAATATATTCAGTGGCTAATGTACTAGTATATAGCCACGAAAAAATGCAGTGGCTAATTTGTTTTGATATAAGGATGAAATATAATTTATAGCCACGGAAATAAATTCGGTGGCTAAGTTGTTTTGGAGATAGCCACGGAAATGTTGTTCGGTGGCTAACCTTAGGCAATATAGCCACAGACTTAAATTCAGTAGCTAATTTCCTAGATTTAGCCACAAAAAGAAACCAGCGGCTAATTTTCTAGATTAGACACGGAAATGAATCAATTATATACACAGGGCTTGAACCCGTTCCACCATAGTGTAAACATGAGACAATTACCACTAGACTAAGTGCAGGTTAGTGTCAAAAGTTGGCATTCACGTTATTTAACTAAATATAATTTAGTAACACATTTTTTCATTCTATTTCCTGCATCTGTGAAAATGTATTTTTAATTTCCCCCCAAAGAAAACCCTAAGCCCCATATCCTGTGTTTCCACTGATTCCATTTTAACTTAAATCCATTTTTAGAAACCTCACCAATATGAATAGCATTTTGTTCTGATGCGACTTAGTCAGCCAATCGTTCTGATTTCCATGTTTCATATTTGAGCATTATAACAGCACCGTCTTTCCCCTTTCCGCATGCTTGTCTTTTCCGTGCTTTAGTATTGCGTTTCTCTTCACAATTTGAAGCTCCCCCAAATGAGAACAAAGGTACTTGCTAAAAATCCCTGAACCATTTCAATTTTTTTAAAGCTACTCAAATGATATTTCTTGAACAATATTAATTTGGGTTTCTTTCATGTTGAAGTTTGGAATCTTTGTCATTGATTATTATTAAAACCAAAACTTCGGAACATGGATTGTATGAGTTTAGGGTGTTAGCGTAACACTTAACTAGCCTAGGATATTTGTTAAAATTTTAGGAAGGGTTAAAATTCAAAAAGTAATTGGGCATTTCGTGCTCTTTTATTAAAACCAGGTGTTTGTGAAAATGCTTTGATGACATAGTTCAATGAACTTAATATGCTCTGGACTTACGCTTATTAAATGGTTCATATTTCAATTTTTAATAATAATGACCAGCTTACTTATATATGGACGTTGTTGGAGGAATCAATAAGAAGGGTAATGTTTATGGTTTAGGCAAATTGGGAAAGGAGTTTGCCAACATTTCATCTCATCATGGGGCCACCACTTCAACCTTAGATTACGTCCAAATCATTTCTAGCCTTCAAAAAGAGATTGCACAGAAGGACTCTCAGATCCAAACTATGGCACAGACTGTGAAGGCTCAAACTACTCAAATTTAGACATAGGCAACTGAGCTTTCTCAAACACAGACTTCATTGATGGCGACTCAAGATATTCTCCAGCAGTTCATGAGCCATATGGGATTCTAGCCCACAATTCCTATCCCTACCCCCACCCACCAAACAGATACATCTCAAGGTCATCATGCATCAGCACAACATCAACAACAGGATGACTCACCATAGCACCATTATGACGCAGTTTAATGATCACCTTCACCATATTATCTACTTGATATTTTGGAGACATTGTTTTGCATATGTACATATATATATATCTATTAGTTGTCTTTTGAAGGATATTTTGTTTTGTATATATATATATATATATATATATATATATATATATATATCTCATTATGCTTTTAGTTATGTATGGTTTATAATATTATTGTTATTTTGTTTTACTAATTACATACACATTGGGTTATATGGCTGCTTTATTTACATATAATATAGTTGGAAATATTGTTATATTTATCAGGTGAAATATAAAAAAGGACCTAAAATGATATAAAATATTTCACACACTGGCTAATTAGCTACCAAAATAATCGTACCAAATTAGCCACCGTATTTGTCACCAATTTTGATCACATCGTAATAGCCACTAATCATGAATTAGCCGCTGAATTAGCCACTGAAATTGGAAATATATAGTCACGGACTTAGCCACTGAATTTAACAACAATAGCCACCGATTTAGCAACGGAATTCAAAAATACTTAGCCACTGAATTAGCCACTAAATTGCTCCTTTTATTTTGCTACGGATTTAGCTACGAAATTGTTTGGTCACAACAGTGGTTTTTTTGTTATAATAACCGAATTTCAGCCACGGATTATGCTTGTTTTGTGACGACTGATTTCAGTGGTTATTTAGCCACAGAAATTGAAAATTGGTGGCTAATGATTTAGCCACTGGGGTTTTTGCCACTTTTAGACTTCCGTGGCTAATTCGGTGGCTAATGATTTTAGCTACCGAATTTTAGGGTTTAGCCACGGAAAATTTTGGTGGCTAAATCAGTTTTTTTTAGTTGTGATGTCTTTTTAGGAAGCTTATTGAAATAGAGTTATTTGGTAAAACTAACTTAAATTGTATTAAGTAACTTAAAAGAACATATAATATTTTAATTATGTGAGCTAAAAGTTATTATCAAAAGAATAAAAAGATAATGATAATTAAGTAATTAATGAGGGAGCTTATAGCTTTCAAAAAGTTCATAAGCTTCCTTAAGTAACTTTTTAAAAACTGGGAGTTTATAGTTTTTCAAAAGCTATAATTAAGTTACTCATTTTTTTGTGTTTATCAAACAGCTCTAGTAGCTTTTAAAAAGTCATAAACTCAATAAAAAAACTAAGTTTATTGCGTCAAACAAACACTCAATGACTTATGTGGGAAGTATCCCACACTATATCAGAAATTTAAAAAGGCGCACGGTACTTGATTTTGGCATGAGAATTTTGGTTAGGGGGCATGAGACACCTAGTCCCACAGGGTTTAGGGTTTATATAATATCATTAGTTTCTTAAAATGTTAACCTTTTGAGAAGGTCGTTTATTTTAATTGGTAATCAATTGCAATTAGCTATCACTACAAGAATAATTGTTTAATTTTTAACACGGTAGCATAACATGAGACTTAATGATTTTATTGTGGGAAGTATCTCACACTGTATCAAAAATTTAAAGAGACATGCAATTGTTAGAACCAAGTTTATTTTACATTTGTAAAACTTAAATAATATTTTAAGACCCCAAGATTTATTAACAACACACATCAAGGCCTTTAATTAAATAAAATCTGTTTAAGTGTAATTTAACTCTTTACTTGAGTGTTTCAGAATGTACAGTCTGTTATACAAAAGCTATGTTTCAAAGGGGAGTTCTTCATTCAAAGTCTGCATGAAAGTAGTTGAAAATATTTCAAGTCTGTCTAAGCTTAAGTCTACGTGAAACCCATTCAAAATATTTCAAGTTTGTCCCAGCCCTAAGTTTGTATTGAAGACAACACTCAAAAAAAATTTCTCTAAGATTGTATGTCCCAGACTTGAGTCTGCTGAGTCACTTTCTTCAATTAAATCACTCTACAGGCTTAGTGTCTCCCTTCCATAAGAACATCTATCCAAGCTTCAAATCGCTTCAGACTCAAACTCGTCCTTTTAAGAAAAGTTTTCTGATTCCGAATCAATATATGCAAGGTTGTCTCAATGCTAAAATTCCTTCAGTCAAGATTGCTTCTAACCCGAAATAAACAAAGAGACAAATCATTTAGAAAAATAAACATTCGTAAGAGAAGAAGTCGAGGAAGCTAAGCACATCAAAAAGTTGTCACCATGTTGTACTCAAGTAAGAAGCCTTCAGAAAGTCAACACATGATACTTTACAACATCCGATGTTAGACAAAAGAGAACAAAAAGGGGACTTTCTCTCTACAAGATTCGAGGTACCATGTTTTCGTGCAATACCTGGGTATCCTCCAAGCCAAACATTGTCGTCTTTTCTTCTCTCGTGCTACCACTCTCAAACGGCTATTCTCTTCCTCAATAAAACAACAACGACTATATGCAAGAGCCTCTAAAAGAAAGAGACCTCAAACCAATGAAAGAAAATTTCTTGAACAACGAAACCTATAAACAAATACTCAATCTTAAATTTTATTTACATTGTTACTTACAGTCTTAGTATGTGTTTTATAGTCTTTCAACTTAGTGTATATATTTGCTTCACTTCAAATTCCTTGTACATTGTATCTAAGTTGTTACTAAAGCAATCTCTCGTTCATCTTAGTTCAAGTCTAGTTGTGTTAACCAGTCTTAGTTTCTTGCAAGAAACACTATTGGCCTAAAGAGATTTTTGAAAGAATACTTGGGTCTGAGCCGGGAATGGCTTGTGAAAGAATACCGGGATGAAGCTAGAAGTTGCTGGAGTCAAGAATACTTGAGGTACAACAGTGTTGTTTATGTAAAAGGATTTTTACATACTGAAAAGCCTACAGACTAAAGGAACTGGACATAGCTTCATCATTTAGAAGTGAACCAGTATAAATCTATTGTGCAAATCTCTCTATCCCTTCTCTTTTTAAGTGTGAGTCTATACCCATTAAGTCTGCTACTAAATCTTGTTTAATAAAGTTTTATTTTTCAAAAAAAAGTTATATACTTATTCAACCCCCCTAAGTTTGTCTCTGAAATGAATTTTGACATGAGAATTTTGGTTGAGGACGTGAGACGCCTAGTCCTACACCATTTTTGCATGGGACTTCTCCCATACAACTCTTCCTCACCTGATAGATACCCTTAGATTCCTTCTTCCTCTTTCCCTTTTTCCAAATCCCTGATTCTCTTTTCCTCTTTCCGTATATGGATTACTCATTCACTTCCCTCACCATTGTGTCTCTGTGTGTGTCACCCTTCAGCTTTGGAATCCTTCACATCACTACCACCAGAGTTTCCTAAGGCACCCTCACCATCGACACATACTCTGCTTTCCCCATCCCTATTCTCAAACCAAACCAAGCTCATCATTTCCCCACCCCAAGCTCCTCTTCCCCTGTTGTTTCCTCTTCACCATCCAAGGTTTCCTGGGTCCTAGTCTCCGAGCACAAAGGTAACACGGTCGTCTCCCCCGATCCACCTCCATCAAGGTTGATGTCACGACAATCGTTAACTTCCTTTGTAAGATGCTTGGAGATGGCTTTGAACTTGACAAGATACATGATGTTTTGGGTAAAGTTTTACATCTTTTTATGAAATTATTGTTGCTAGTTAGACTTGTATTGGTTCTATCTGAAAAGGGGGTTAGTGATAGGCATGCAATTTTTTTAGGCTTTGTTTGGTTGAAGTAATCTACTGGACTTTGCATGACTGAAGTAATGAGTAGTATCATTTGGTTACTATGGTTATTTAGACTTTCGGGAGAGTAAAATCTTCATATTCTCTTATATGTCATCTATGAAATTCATTGTAATTATCATTGAATAAAAAGCTCTAAAAAAGCTAATTTAGAATGTCAATTTGCTATCAAGTCGGCAATATCATCTATATATCTCTTCTGATAGTTATCAAGTAGGCAATATCAATTGCTAATTTAGAATTTTTGGAATGGTTATAATTATAATTATCATGGTATAAAAAATTGTAAAAAAAGTTACATAACACTACTAGAAAAATATCACTTAGCGGTAGAATTTTTTTAAAGATAAATTTTTCCTCGCCAACTCTATCTGCAATGACATTGGCGATAGTATTTCCATGTCGGCAGAAACATAGTCTCTAAACTGATTAGTGACGCTAATCTGTAGCAGTCGTAGACTTGCGATGGATCAGAGTAAATGCAAAACTGAAATCACCATGGCATGAGTCCCAGTTCTCCAATATCAACCATTGTCTTGGAGATTGCCCTCTGGTTATGGACCGGAATCCCTACACTTACAGCCTTCTTGCATCATGAGCCGTCTGTTTGGGTGAGGGGCCTTTTATATAACCATCTTGCCATTCATTTCTGTGCGGTGTTGTGGATATCTAGCTTTAGAGGAACAATCAGGTTAGTATTCAACATGTACGTACTTAGAAAGATTGAGGTAAATAAAAAGAGCTGGCCAGTGTTAGTCACAGCTAAGTACCTTAACAGTTAGACTACCTTTCACTCGGTTAACTGGGAACCTCCACAGGTTGGGCTTGATGGTGAGACTCTAAAGGAACTTGGTTGAGGGGGAAGCTCATGTAGCTGTGTTACTTGGCATATGGCGCGGTCTTCAATTAGCTCAGTCACAATTGAGTCCGATTGCAAGAATATTTTGTGGGCAATACATATGGTGAGGGTGGCCTTCGGGAGCTAAGCTTGTGTCATATCATCCAATGCGACATGAAGAGCTTTGATCAAGTTTTTATCTGTTTCACCAACAGGGAGTGGAAGCTTCTATTGGTATGGAGGTTCCTGTGCCTTTGTATTAATTCCTAATATTGTATAAGTTATAGATTTTAGATTTTAAATTTTGAAGATTCTACTTTAGTTTGTAGCTTATAAAGCGGCATTTAATTTAATTTTTTTGCAAAATAGAAAAAAAAAACAAAGAAAGTAAAATAGAGTTAAATTATCTTTCTTTAAAGATAATCAGTTTCCAACCAAGAAAACCACATTATTGTGCTGCTACTCTACCAACGAGAATTTTTTTCACCCACTGGGCTCGAACTTAAACATTGTACAATATATATCAATAAAAAAAGTATCATAATGTTAATTATAATTTAATAATAATTATTTCTAATATTTTCAATAAATTTTTATATTCTTTTAATATTATATTTTTATTGATTTAATATTTTTATAAAATTTATGATTGAGTTAGGTATCTGACGAATACTATATAATATTAATTTATTCAAAGCAATAGATTTTAGAAACTGAGAAAAGAAAAATATATTATATAATTGATTACTTGAGACAAAAAGTATAGTTTAAAATTTTTATTTGAACTTTTACAGTATAACTAAATAATCAAACTTATTATCTTCATTAGTAATTTTTAATTCAATCTTTTTTCAAATAAGTTGAAATAAATAAGTACATGTCTTAATCTTACCACGTGATCACATCATTGTAGACATAGACGAAAAAATCTTATCGGTCTACAGAAATTTAATATGAAAAATATTTGAAACGAATTTGGGGATAAATTAAAATTTTGTGATTTCCATTAGAGGAAAAAATAACTTTTTTAAGGCAAGTATTAAGGACTATATAAGAATAGTCTGAATATCTATATATATGAGGCATAATGGTGGTAGCAATGGTGGTAAAGTAAATAATGATAACGCAAAATTACTCATTTATCTCTATAAAAAAGAAAATATTCAGAATTTAGATTTTTTTTTTAGAAGTTATTTAAAATTTTAAGAGTTTTAAAATCACTAGTGATATCCAAATAGTATATTTTAATTATTAGTATTTAAAATACTTTGTTAAAATGAATTTCTTCATTAAACTGTTTCATCCGAAATGTTTGTGTGTTTCTCAAAATCATGATTCGGAGATTTTTAAAGCAGCTGAAAGGATGTTTTGTAAGGTAAATAAAAATTTAACCTCGGGGTATTTTTTTATGTTAATCACCTTTATCGATAATCCTACTTTGAATATAATCAAAGTTAAGCTCTTCATCCTCAACCATCAAACTTAAAATTATTCTCTTAATTTCAAGTCTTTGTTCCCACAGCCCAGTGTAATTCTAATTCCCCACAATAATTGAACTCCTCGGCTGAAAAACTATAAAAAAATAAAAAAATTAATGTCAGTAATCGAACGAGGTATAAGCAACCCTGATACAATTCCTGGATAAAATAATTAAAGTAGCAGCATCTTTATTCTTTCATCATTGGCAACTTGTCCAGATATGAAGAACTAACTACAGATAAGTGAAAGTGATGAAGCTTTCTTTCTTTCCTCAAAACCAACTATCTATATAGTTACTAGTATACCGTAACACATTTTATTTAACTTCCCAAAAGCAAGCAAAATGGGCAAAAGTGATGAATTACATAATCATTTACAACATAGATCAAACATAATCTCAAGCTTGATCCATCCACTTTCAGTATCCACTGTAAATGAGGTTATTTCCAGCTACAACTATAACAAGTTACTCAATAAACCCAATCTTCCCAATCTTATTTGGAGACCAATAAATATCCACAACCTGAAAATGAAAATCTCTTCTGACAAAAAAGGTTTTAGTTGGATCCTCCTCTAATCCAGCGAGCAGATCCTGTTCTTCCAGCACTGGAATAGTAATCACCCACATTTGCTACAAACAGTGGATCCCTATCTTCTACTTTGCACTCTTTACTACCACCACCTGTCATATTATCTAGCTCTGTCTTTTCCAACTCTTTGGTCAAATCCTCCATGGTCTTTTTCAAACTAGCTTTGCTCATCTGGCCTGCTTCCTCTGTAGAGAGACCAACCATTGTAATTTTTGGAAGAAAGGGATTTGGCTTCGGATCTTTCTTGCTTAAATCTTCTCTTAATAAACCTGCTTTTTCATTACACTGGTTTGGCCCTGGGTGATGAAACCAATTACCAAATGGTAGCCTTAGTTTGGAAGGAGGTTGTTTGATCATTTCAGTGTTATTATCCAAACTGTAATTAGAAGAGCCTAAGCATTCAGAATCACTATGTTTCCTATCATCTTCCACTTTAGAGTTATCAAGGCAACTGCTTGACTCATTAGCTCTCAGAAAAGAAGCTTCACTTCTGCAGGAGAACAAACACAATGTTACAAATCTTTGTATTGCTATAGACAACATACGCTCAAAAAGACATCTAACTAAGGGTACAGTTCAATATTGTTTGCCATACTATTCAAAATGAAGTATTAAGTATCAAGCACTGCGGGAGAACAAAATGAAGTATCAATCTGATCAGCAGTGGAGAAAATTAAAGTTGTCGAGCAAACTTCAACTCATTAAAACATCACAAGTCAACTGGTTCACCAAAACTAGATTGGACTTTCTCAAGCAATGAAAAGGTTAAGAATTTTAAAATTCGTGGGAAACAAACAGAGATGTTAGCAAGCATATGATAATGACTAGAACACTGCCTAGTGTTCCCTCATTATTCCAGTCGCTATTTCAGATATTCAGAGAGTTAATAAACAAGCTCCAACAGTTCTTTAGGCTATGTTTGGATTGACAGAAAAGAAAATGGAGTGAAATGGAATGGCACACCAAGTTCAATAGTTTGTATTGTTTAAAATATAATACAATAGAAAAATAACTGAGTAGAATAGAATCTAATGGAATCCAAAGCTAGGGTATCTGTGGATTGGATTAGATTGGTTTTAAAATAAAAAGTCATTCAATCCGATCATAAAATTATATTGCACATTGGATTGGATTAGATTAGTTTGAATAATTTTTTAAATCCAATCCAATCTAAAGAGATTCGGATTATTCGGCTTTAATATTTTTATTTACTTAGAAGGAAATATATACAAATTATTTTATAAGTAAAAGTTTTTATACAAGATACTGTCAGAGCTGTCAGCTGAAGGGAACTAGTCCCCGACAATAGGCTAACACTTCCTTTATTGCTTGATTGGTTATTGAAGACAGATAATACAGTCCAAACAGCTTGAATTTAAATGATAGAGAAAAATATGAGACAATGGACTTTAAATTGTTGTTAAACTAAAACTTATAAATATATCAAAACATTAAGGCATATGTAAAATAAAAATTTAAGAAAAAAATCAAGAAAAAATAATTAAATAACTCAATTTTATGAATATAAATATACAAGTATGAGTGGAAACTTATTTTATAAATAAAATTATACATAAATATAATTTCAATTTGGATTGGTTTAGTTTTTAAATTCAGATATGAAACCTGATCCGATCCAAAAAATATATTTCGGTTTTTGTGTTCGGTTAATTTGGCTTGTGGTTTATTTAGTTTTTAGATTTTTCAGTTTGGTTTTCATTGGATTAAATCAGTTTGTGAACACCTTTGTCCGAAACGTCGTTTTCTTCTCCCAAATTGGATATGGGATGGAATCAAGTCACATGCACACAAACACAACCAAGCCTTTGCCCACTAGGTGGGGTTGGCTAACATAGATCAAATATCACCAGTACACAGACACCATTCCATCATAAATAATCCAAATAAACTAGTATAATTTATCCAGTCATGGCTTTAAAAAAAGAAAAGGCCCGTGATGATGATCTGATTAGTATAATTATTCATTCTTGGGCAAGAATTGCTGATATTTGTTTATTAATGCAAGGTAAACTGTACTATGAAATCACTGAGCTAAGAACTGAATGAGTGAAAATGCGATGTTAAATTTTGCAGTATCAAAACGTTGAAAACAATATAAAATGTACCTTCTCTCAAATGAGTCCACCATGTATGGAAATTTCGGTTGTATGCCTGTTGCTTTTCGCAACCACCTATTACCCAGGAGTACCTTGTCAACAGTATATTGAAACTGAAGCTCTGCAGCTTTGGAAATAACACTTAGTGGTATACTAGGATGGCCCATTTCATCTAGCAATTCCTGAACCTGAGGAAAATCAACAAAAAAATTATCTTATTTTCTGAGAGAAAGAAGGAGATATTAAGGTTATGTAAACCTCAAGTGGGCCCCTTTTTAAAAAATATAACAAAATGAAACACAACTTTTTATTTTCAGGAACAAGTTATAAGGGTTATCTTGGGCCAAGCTTTTATCAACATATACAAATCTGAAATAAACTGTAAATTAGTCGCTCATATTTTAAACTGTATACAACAAAAGATTCTTTTGCACCAACTAGAAAAAACAAAACTTTTCTTTATCTACCAAGTACTTTGTTAGAATATTGTAAATATAGCAATATGTAATTAGAATTGATTAGGATTGATTGTATTATGATCTTGTATTTATTACATTCTTATTATAAATATGCTACTCCATTGTGTATTCAAACACACGGAATTCATCCAATGCCTCTCCGTTTTCTTCTTCTCAACATGGTATTAAAGCCTAACGGGAGGCAACCTTAATCCGTGTTTGTCAAGTGGTCTCACTACTCACCAGTGAAATTTCTTTTTCCGAAACCTGCGTTTTTTCTCCAGGTTTTTTTTCAATCGTCTCTTTGTTTTTTGGTCGTGTTTCTACTCTAGGTGTCCGCTCCGCTTCTACCAGCAGCCACCTCCGTTTTCTGGCGACTTTCCAGCTGACCACCCCCGGCATCAGGAGCGCCTCCATCAGACCACCTTTTTCCTCCATTTTTCCGGTGTCCACTTCGCTTCGGCTAGTAGCCGCCATCGTTTTCTGGCGACTTTCCGGCCGACCACCCCCGGGATCAGGAGCACCTCCACTAGACCGGTCTATCCCTGAAATGCCGCCCCCAACGGCCTTGGCACGCGCTCACACGCGCCCAATCTTCGATCTTTTCTCTCTACTGGACGCACTGCCACCAGTGTGTGGCGGCTCCGATCAGCCTCCAGTTTGGTCTGTTGTACTCGCCTTCTCGTGTAGCTTCAGATTTTGCTATTGGTTGGTAAGACACCGTTTGACGTTGTTTAGGTTCGTTTTCTTTGTTGTTTGTACATTTTCTCTCTCCTGTGTTTTCCTTATGACATCGAAGGCCGATGCCACCGTTACCAGCACTGTTACTGTTCTCAATACTTTAAATGTTGAAAAAATTTGATGGGACCAACTATGCCACATGAACTTTTGACATCAAACTTTGGTTTAAGGGACACGGCTATCTTGATCATCTTACAACTAAAGAAGATTATTGTTGCCACTAATCATACCAAATGAGGCAATCTAGATGCCCAATTTTGTAACATTTTAAAATCTACTTTGTCCTCTACTCAAACAAATTTTTCACCCTTACAACACCTGTGAATCTCTTTGGGCGCAAGTCATGCTTCTCCATACCAATTAGGGATGGAAACGGGTCAGGCCGTCTGTCGGGGGCCTATGGCTCGGCTCGTTTAAAGCCTACATAGGCCAGGCTTGTCGGGCTAGAACGTCAGACTTAGATTTTTAAAAAGGTTTTTTTAACAAAACAGGCTAGGCCATAGGCTTTCTAAAGAGCCTTTGAAGCCCAATAAGCCGGCCTATTTAATTAGATTAATTGTTAATTAGTTATATATATAACATATTTATAACATAAAATAATATATATATATATATATATTACATATTTACATTTATATCATATAAATTAATATTACAAGTTTAGAATTAAAAAAGAAATTAGGAGGGAATGGAATACAAATTTTTTTTAGGTAAGTTTTGGCCTTTTAAAAATCTCACTATAAACAGACCTTTTAAAGAGGCTTTTAAAGGGGCCAGACCTTCAAACAGGCCAAATCAGGCCTTAAAAAAAAGCCTATGACGAGCTAATAGGCCAGGCTCAGGCCTTTAAAATTTGATGTAGGCTAGGCTCAGGCCTCTCAAAGCCCGGCCTGGCCTGGCCTATTTCCATCCTTAATACCAATGACACTCAACGATTATAGGGGTGTACGAGACTCTTATGTAGCTTCTCCCTCCTTAGTAGATTAATGGCCCTATTTCTAATTATTTGGGTAGAGTCAATAGTGTTCTTCATGATTTGAATGAAGTTCTTCTCTTAGCTGACAATCCATCCACGAATCTTGAAAAACGTCGCAAACTCTTTATGCATTAGCATTACATGGTCTTCCTCCTAAGAATGAAGTTGTTCATGAGTAAATTACTGACTCTCTTGTGGTCCCTACAATAGATTCCACTTGGTCAACTCTAATCTGTGCCAAGGCCAAGTCTCCCACTCCTATGATTTCTCCTTCGGTGCGTGTTCCTATTGAGAATGACTCTTCTGCTTTGGTTGCTTAGGACCACAACAACAATTGTCGTTTTGGCAAAAATCAACCAAAAGCACTATCATAAGCTTGAACACACTATTGATTGATATTTTGTATTACATGGTCGCCTCTCTAGAATGGCAAATGTTGTGTAGGTACCTTCTGAAATGACTGAGCCACCCATCTCTATCTCTTCATCTAGACCGTAGACTCCTACTTATGATGATTTTCTTCAATGGTTTAAGGAGCATAAGATTTCAGGTTCCACGGCTTTTGTAGTGAAAATGGGTAATTCTTTTGTTTTTGTTTCTCACTCTCTTGGTCCATGGGTTCATGACTCCAGGGCCATCGAACATATTACGGGTAACAATTCCTAATTCTCTACCCTTTCTAGCTCTAGTTTTTTACCTTCCATTACTATGGCTAATGGGTCCCAAAATCAATCTCAAGGACTTCGTACTGTTCATCCTCTTCCTTCTTTGTTTGTTGACAATGTTCATTATGTGCCTGGTTCTCCCTTTAATTTATTATCTATTAGTCATTTGACGTGCTCTCTTGATTGCATTGTCTCCTTTACTAAGAACTTTGTTTTCATCTAGGATCGGAGTTCGGGGTGGATGATTGGCACCGGATGTAAGTCACATAAGCTTTATCAACTTCAACCTTCTACACACGTTGGGTCGTAGTGGTTTCCAGTATCCTCCATGCCCGGTTGAGTCATCCAAGTCTTCACAAATTGCAAATAATGGTGCCTACACTTTCGAAGTTGTCTACGTTATTTTGTGAGTTGTGTTAATTAGGTAAACATACTCGTACTTCTTTTAATAATCAAGTCTCAGGTCGAGCTGCATCTCCTTTTAGCTTAGTCCATTATGATATTTGGGGTTCATGTTAGGATATCAATATTTTGTCTCCTTTATTAATGACTACTCTAAGTGTATTTGGTTATTTTTAATAAAGAAACATTCTAAGTTATTTTTAATCTTTTAAAATTTTTGCAATGAAATTAAAACCCAGTTTGATGTTCCTATACGTACCTTGCATAGTGATAATGCCCGTGACTATTTATCTAATTCATTTCAATCATTTATGGCTTCTCATGGGATTTTCCATCAAACATCATGTGCTCATACTCCTCAACAGAATGGAATTGCAGAAAGAAAAATCGACACCATGTGGAAACAACTCGAACATTTCTTTTACATGGTAATGTTCCTCATTGGTTATGGGGGAATGTTGTCCTTACAGCTTGTTATTTAATTAATCACATGCCCTCCTCCGTTCTTGATAATGAGGTACCTCACTTTATCTTGTTTCCTCATCAGTAATTGTTTACCACCTCGTGTTTCTGGTCTACTTGTTTTGTTCACAACCTAGGCACGGGCACCGATAAAGTATCCGCCTAGGCTACTAAGTGTGTGTTTCTTGGTTATACAAGGTCTCAAAAAGTTTACAAATGTTATTCTCCTAGTCTTCATCGTTGCTTTGTTTTTGCCAATGTTACCTTTTTTGAGTCTAGTCCATATTTTACAAATTTCACCTGTTTTTGGTGGCCTTATTTTTGTTTCTCCAATGCAGGTTATATATCAGTCTCCTGTGGTCACAGATATTCCAACCAATCCACCTCGTCCTCTTCAGGTATATCATCATCGGCCCCATCCTACTTAGGAGGTTCCACCTGAAGAAGTCTCATCTGACTTACCTTTAGAGCCAACTCGTGTCTCCTCCAGCTCCGTCCCCCGATAGTAGTTTTCATTATCCGCAAAGGTATTTGTTCCACTCGTAATCTCTCTCCTTATTATGTTGCTTTGTGTTATCATCGTCTTCCCCCTTCCCATTATATTGATGTGTCTTCTTTGTCTTCTATTGCCAATCCTAAAAATACAAGTGAAGCTTTATCTTATCCTGGATGGTGACAAGCAATGATTGAAGAAATGATTGTAGGTGGATCTACATAGTCAAAATTGGCCTAGATGGTTCTGTTGATCGATTGAAGGCTCACTTGGTGGCCAAAGACTATACTTAGTTTTTTAGTCTTGATTATGGTGATACTTTCTCCTCGGTGGCTACAATGGCCTCTGTACGCCTATTTCTCTCCATCGCTATCATTCATCATTGGCCTCTTTTCTAATTAGATATCAAGAAAGCCTTCCTCCATGGCGATCTGAACGAAGAAGTATATATTATGGAGCAACCACCTAGTTTTGTTGCTCAAGGGGAGTGTTCAGGATTAGTTTGTCAACTTCGGAAGTCCCTTTATGGTCTTAAACAATCCCCAAGAGCATGGTTTGGCAGATTCAGCACTATGGTAAAAGAATTTGGCATGACGAGTGAGGCGGATCATTTTGTTTTCTATCGTCATTCTACCTCCGGGTGTGTTTACTTGGTTGTGTATGTTGACGACATTGTCATTACAAGCAGTGATCACATTAGCATTGTTCTTTTAAAACAATATTTGCATCATCACTTCCAGACAAAAGATCATGGAAGGCTTCGCTACTTCTTAGGGATAAAGGTAGCACAATTTAGATCAGGTGTTGTGATTTCTCAAAGAAAGTCTATGATGGATATTTTAGAGACCGGCTTGATGGGGACCAAACCGGTAGATACTCTCATGGATCCCAACATTAAGCTTATGTCGGAACAGGGGAAGCCTCTCTCAAATCCAGAGAGACATAGAAGACTAGTTGGAAAGCTAAACCTTACTGTCACGTCCTAGCATTTCCTTTGCTGTCAGTGTGGTAAGTCAATTTCTCAACTCCCCTTGTGAAGGTCACTCGGATGTAATCATCCGCATCTTAAAATATATCAAAGGGGCACCAGATAAAGGGCTCTTGTATGAAGACAAGGGTCATACTCGAATAATTGGATACTCAGATACTGACTAAACAGGATCTCCTATAGATAGAAGATCTACAATGGCCTATTGTGTCTTCCTTGGGGATAACTTGGTTTCTTGAAAAAGTAAGAAGCAAAGTGTTGTAGCTCGGTCAAGTGCAAAAGCGAAGTACCGAGCCATGGCTTTGGCTACATGTGAGCTCATATGGCTCAAACAGTTGCTTGAAGAACTAAAATTTGGGGAAACTAAACCGGTGACACTCATTTGTGATAATCAAGCAGCATGCACATTTCTTCTAATCTGGTGTTTCATGAGAGGACCAAACACATTGAAGTAGACTAACAGAAGATTGTATCAGGGAATATTGTTACGAAATTTGTAAATTACAACGATCAATTGACAGATGTTCTCACGAAGTCTTTTAGGGGTCCTCATATTAAATATATACGTGACAAGCTTGGTGCATATGATTTATATGTTCCAGCTTGAGGAGGAGTGTTAGAATATTGTAAATATAGCAATATTAATTAGAATTGATTAGGATTGATTGTATATGATTGTATTATAATCTTGTATCTATTACACCCTTATCATAAATATGCTACTCCGTTTTGTATTCAAACACACGGAATTCATTCAATGCATCTCGGTTTCCTTCTTCTCAACATACTTTATTGAACAGTAAAATTTTCATGAAATTAATCATACCTCTGGAGGCTCCCCTAAACTATCTCCCATTTCCTCAATCACTTCTGCGGCCAAGTTGTCATCAACCACATCCCGTCGCCGCTGTACATGCCGAGTTTGGATTAAAGTATGGAAATGTTGATCAACAGCTTCTTCAAGAATATTATCAAGCATGTTTTTATCAAAGAAGTAGGGAGTATACCTGATGGAACAAAGAGCAATAATGTAAGTATACTATATCCTATTATGAGCTTTGGTAGAAAACAGTTTTTCTGTTCTAAAGAATCAGGTATATCAGTAAAACATAATTGAATAAATAATCAAAAGCAAACTCAACCAAACACAAAATATAGCATATCACAAATTAATATTTGTAGCACTACATGGGATGAAAAACTGAAAAAAATTCCAAAGAGAAATAATAGTGCAGTAAAGAAATAACAGTATGTAGTGATTGAAAAATACAGAGGCTAGTCAAATGCAATCATTAGCTAGTCAATGATGGAAAAAAAAAAACACGGAACTAATATCCATACAATTGCAAAGGAAACAAGAGTGTAGATATTCCTGTTAAATTACTAAGGGAAAAAGATAACTAGAAGTACCCATCCATTGAAAATCCAAAACAATCATTTTACATATACTAAATCAAATTAACAAAATATAAACAGTTCAATGAAAATCACTCAAATTCAGATAAAACAACGAATATGAACAACACACCATTTAATCCCATCTGTGGTTGCTATTGCAATATCTAAGTTTTGCGCACTAAACACGGGCACCCCATCAACCTTTTTCTTGACACCACGCTGTGGTATAGCCTTTAGGAGTTTATTGGCTGCCTTGACCTGGAGAGGATGTATTTATTCTGAATATAGATGACAATCAAATAAAACTAGATGATATGCAACAATGAAAAACTAGCAATACCTGCTTCTCATTTGGAACAAACTGGAATAAATGAGGTTTTTCCTGCATGGTGTGTAATGCACAACGTTATAAATGAACAAAGCAACATAAAAAAAAAATACCAACATATCAAATTTCATAATCAGGGATATCCATCTGCATGCATTACTATATCTAAACAACCAAATCATTAACAATGCATATAGAGCCTTCGATATGCTTGCTTAACCCATAACGACTGACAACATATAAAACGGCGATTAAAAATGTTAGCACGCAGCAGTACCTTGAAATGTTCATATGCTAGGTCAAGCCGACAGGCACCCACCACACCACTTGGAATATTCAGCTTTTTGACATATGAAACTACAACCATTAAAAAGGTCAATAATTAGTGGAGTAATGATTGATTAGATATCAAAATTAGCCAAATGAATGATGATAATATAATAAATTCTTTGACAAGCAGGAAACTAAGACATAAAATTGGAATATGGATAAAAGCACAAAACATATACTGTCTTCAAAGGAATGTTTCACTAAACATGGAAATAACAAATATGGAATGTACATATCAGGATCCAGCACAATAGGCCAGTCAATTTTGCATGGCAGGTGGTTGCTTTTGTTTGGAAAATTGGAACAATCCTTCTGGGACATAGGATAAAATTTTATGGCGCTATGCAATGTATGGCAAGGTTGTTAAAACGTAGACTCTACGTTGAGACGGCGGGGATTCTCAAAACATAGACTTGTAGTGTCGTAAGATGACATGGAAGAGTCTACCGGAAATGCTAAATAATATATAAACATAAATATATTAAATTAAATACCTACATAAAGCATGATGTATAATATGAAAATTAAATAAGCTTCAATAGAGAAATAAATAATACTAATAATAATGATGATGATGATATTACAAGGCCCTTGTAAGTTGTAACCAAAACAAAAAACATAGGCCCTAAAACCCTCTTCCCTAATAGTCTAAAAAACTATAATAACCAAATGGGCCCTTGTAACCAAAACAAAAAAAACAGGCCCTAAAAACACTACTCTAATAGTCTAAAATAGTCTAAAATTCTAAACCTAAACCTAAAGTAAAAAGAAAACCTCATCCTCCCTCCATCACTTCATGCGCCGGCCCTAGAGGAGAGGGAGAGACCGCTTGATCAAGAGAGAGAGAGAGAGAGATCGACGCTCAAGAGTGAGAGAGAACAAAATGATCGCGAAGCTGTGAAGGCAAAGAAAGAGAATTAGAGATCAAGAGAGAGAGACCAGCTTAGAAACGAGAGTGAGAAAGCTGAAACCAGGAGGGGGGATTTGGGTTTTTAGGGTTTCAAAGGAGACAGACAAAATTTGGAAAGGGGTTGCGCGCTCAACCTGAAACTTTTTTTCGTTTCAACTACAGTGGAGACAACAGTCTCCACATCCCCACAACTTGACTTGCCTGCTCCGTGTATAGCAAAAGGCGTTTCTGCTTGCAACGTAACTCGGTGGGTGCTGGGCAGCTCATAAACTCGTCCGTCTCTTTGAGTTGAGACACAAGTCTAACAACCATGGTGTATAGGACCATTTGATGCACCTGATTGGACCCAAATGCTCACAACTTTAAAAGTGTCTCCTTGCCACTTAAGTGATACTGTGATAGAGTTTTGATTTTGGCTTTTATTTCTTGTATAGCACATTGCTGCAGTAATTTAGTCATTGTCATTTTTTATATGCAGAGGCAGGGCAGACTTGTTGCATTGAGTTTTGTTTTTTTGTCTTCATCCCTGTCTATCTAGTTATCTCAGTTGGGAGGTTATCTTATCATCCCTTACCTTCAGTTTCCTCATTCAAGTCCAGTGAAATATCTGTTTCTTCTTAAAAGACTAACACATAATTCACCCAACCCCCTTGACCAAACAAGTCAGAAAAGTGTGATCAACAAGTAAAACTGTCAGCTCACTAAAATCCTCTATTTAAACAAACGAAACTTCACAGAAGTATATTTCTACACTTCTAAGTCTAAGAAATTAATGAGCATTCAATGGTCGGAGCAATTATTAATTAATTGGTTTTTGTATGAGCTAAAGGACAGATATTTAGATACCATCACGACCTTAGATTTCATAAATTTTAAACAAGAACTATACAGGAATTTCAATCAAAGTAACCTTCAAGCACGTGATAGGACAAATGGGATTGTCAACTCACATGCATTCATGAGGACTGTAAAAAGAGAGGCAGAATATATATTTATAGAGCTAACCTGCATCTCCTAGATCAATAAAAAAGCGAAATACAGGGCCTTTCCTCTCACTCTTCGTGATTGCTGAAAATATTTTTTTCAGCCATTCAGGGGTTCTGCAGATGATAGATAACAGGTGAAATTTTACATTTTGAATAAAACAAAGGACACTTAATCCACATCACAAGTGTAACAATTTCAATCAATCATTATCTTATAGCCATTAATTGCTATCAATGCTCAACAATCTATAATGTGTGCTGCATATGAGATTACCCAACAAAACAGGCACCTCACATTTAGTTATTTACTCTTAGAATGTCAATTGTGCGCTGTAGCACTGCAATAGCAGAGGTGCACAGCCTGGGCCATGAAAATTTTTCCATTGCATTGCATTTTGCCATTGCTGCCATCGCACCCACATTCACAGGTGGAATTGCAGAGTTTCACGGAGCTTTTGTGCTGCTTCTGTTAAAAAGTTTGAAATCCCCCTTGCATTTTCACGAAAATGTTTTGTCCCCTTTTTAAGGGAAAATGTGTCTTTTATGTGCATTTGGAACCCATTATAGTCCTAACCTTTTTCTCTCATGCATTCTTTTCCTCTCTTCTCTGCCATGTTCAGAACCTTTCTTGTTCCTTTCATTTCATTGTGCTACTTCCCTCTTTTCTATTTGTCTTGCCTGTTTCTCTGCACATTTCTTACTGTCTTCCCACCTCTCTGTTTCTGTCTACCCTGTTTATGTTGAGGCTTAAGATTTGGCTCAAGACTTTTTAAGTTATTGCTTTTCTGTCAATAATTTAGCACATACTACAAATTATGAATTTATGAATACTTTTGTATCATCTGTTCTGTGAAATTATGCACATAATTTAATAGATTAAAGGTCTATATAAAAATTTTAAAATTGCAGTCATCCGGCTATTTTGGGTCAGCAGCTCCGTGCCACGATTCGAGATTGATAACTATGATGTAAATTACCAAGATTAGAATGTGCACTCAAACACCAGGATCGTATATGCTTGCAAACCAAAGGTATTTTTACTCTTTAGCACCATGTTTAGGTAAACCCTACTCTCCAGGAAATAATCAATTTTTCCCTCTCAAAAACCTCACCGAAGAAGTTGTCAAAAAAAAAACTTAATTTCTCAGAAATGAGTTAAACTAAACACCAAGTTACAGTTATACCAAACAAGCAACCTAAAAACCCTGGCAAGGCATCACGCATCATTAAAACCCTATCGAATCAGTTTCCACACAGTGTTCTTTCTTTTGAAGTGCATAACTTCACAAAGCAAAGCAAAAAAATTAAACAAGCTTTGATAAAAAGCCATCACCAGATTCAAATTTTGGCCACTAGCAAAAATTAAACAAATAAAGCTCAATAAAGAATTTTTCTAAAAAACAAGAACAATTAAAACCCCCAATATGCATGAGTAGAGAGTTTCACTTTTCAACAGAGGTGTGAGTGGGGAACCTTTTGGAGATGAAGGGAATATCGAAGTGTGTGGAAACGGCCATGAGGCCCGTTCCGGAGAGGTCGCACATGCTGAAGACCTGGCCGACGAAGGCGGGCCCACCTCCCTTCCCATTGGCGCTCAATCGGGCGACCCGAACGGACTTCGCGGGGGCGGGGCGGACGGTGGAGGCGGCGGAGTCGAGGGCGGTGGAGGCGGAGAGGGGTGGGGAGAAGAAGAGCGGGAGGGAGATTGAGGAGGGTGGGTGTGGGAGTGTTGGAGTGGGAGGGGTGAACAGAGAGGCGAAGTTGGAAGCAGTGGATTGAAGGAAGGAGGAGATGTGGTTGTTGTTGCGGCGGCAACGGTGGGGAGGTTCGGAGGGAAGAGCCATGCGGGGTATGAAGTGTGTCAGAGAGGTTTGGGTTTCGCAATTTTGTGTGTTTTTGAGGTAATGAAAGCACGGAGGGAGAGTATCAGTGTGTTGCTCGGCAACGGCTGCCGTGATATTCAAGTTCAAGGATAAAAATATTCAGGTTCGAACATATATATATATATATATATATATATATATATATATATATATATATATATATATATATATATATATATATATATATAAATAAGTGTGTGTGAAAATGAGTCGTACAATTATGAAATGGATTATATGAGTTTTTTAAAAAGTTAGATGATATTAATTATGTGAGTTTGAAAATCTTTTAATGACATTGAAATTTTCTTAAAGTGATTATCACTCATCATTAAATTTTCTTCACTTGTTAAATAATCTAATTAAAATATATTATTTATTATATTGATTCCAATAAATGTTATACATTAATAGGGGTATTTAGGTTAAAAAATAATTAATAACATTAAAATTTGAATCTTATATTAAGAAATAAAAAAAAAATCGGGTCTTATATTTAGAGACTGACGTAGTATTCAATTATCATTTTTTCTTAAATATATCAAAAACCTCCATTTTCCTCCAAATATGTGTATAAAGTTTTATGAATTTTGAAGTTATATAAAAGTTTGATAGGAAGATACAAGGTTGATCCAGTAATTCAAGAACGGAGAAAAGATTAAAAAAAACGTAGAGAAGTTATGACGTAAAATTTCCCGTTAACACTCCAAGTAAAAATTAACAAATTAACACTTACCTATCAAAAAAACAAACACCATGATAAATAAAACAAGTCATTTCAATCATATTTTATCTCGAATTGATACAATTGGTGTTTGAAGGGGGAGTTAGAATTGAAACAATAAAATTAAGATATTGAACCTCTAATACAGGTAAAATTACATGGTAACTAACTGTAATTACACCTAATTTAGTGTGCTCTATCATAGAAAAATGTTGATCATTTTGACCATAATTGTGCCCTTTGCCATAGTTAACTCTAGTTACTAATGTAATATTTTGTTGGAACCTTCACCATTTATCGTTACAATTAAACCTCCAATAGAAAGGACCGTGTGTTGCTCATAAATCAGGTAGATTGTACTTTACTTAAAAGATGGAATCAAATGAAAAAAAATTAAAAAAAAATCTATTTCATTTCTTATTTTTCTTCTTTAAATTTGAAATTTTTATAAGCCAAAAAATTCCCTGAATAGAATACAATTTGTTCATTGAACCAATGCATGGTCATACTTTTTTCGCTTTCAATTTGAAAGACGATGTTAATTTAATCTTTCTACTATTTCATCCACTTCCATATAAGGCTCCCACGTTTAGTCCAGCACTGATAATAGTGGTTTAGGAGAACATCATCCCCAGGGCTTCTTCATTGCCGGCTAGTTAAATGATCAATTTGATAATACATAATTGATACCCTCAAATGAAATGGCCATCACCAGCTTTACAAGCTCAATTTTTGTGAAATTTTGAGTGTTTTCTCTTTATACCAACTTGTAGGAAATGGTTACGAAAATAATGATTTCAACTGTGAATAACAATAATCAACAGAAAGTTAAACGGAGGGTGATATTATGTCAACATCTTTCTCCCATTACACATCTAAAACTGGTTCCATACTGTCATACAAATCTTCTGAAATTTGTTCAGGTTCCAAAGACAGTACATTCACATCGCGTACATCATCAATTACCTCTAAAGTCTCTTCATAGCTATTATTCTCGTTTAAGTCTGAGTTTGGTTCAACAACCTCACGCTTCCCATAAGTGTTGACTCGATTACGCTGAACTTGCGATCTGACTCTTACACGCTTTCCTTTAACATACTTGTATTCCCATTTTGGTGGTGGATATTTTGTATGCAGCTTCTCGTATTTGTCTAGCATACCCAGCTGTTTGAAGACATCTCCAATGATTAGGACGACAGGATAACTAGGTCGAACATTAAGCTCCTCCATGTCCGCGAATACCTACAGGAGAAATCAAGAAGTGACTGCTCATGATCTATTGAGTCTGGAGTACCTTCATATAAAGTATCATCTAGTCTTACTGATGTTGGATCATTACTGAATGGAAATTCACAATAATCAGCACTTAATCTTTTCAATGAACTTGAATAATTGAGATTTTTTTTGAAAGAAATCCTATGTACATAAACATCTAAGATGTTAATTCATTCTTGCAATTCCTTTCCTAATATAGTGGTCTTCTTCACTTCTTTATGGTGTTCAGCTTAAAACTAATAGTTCATTATCCAATGGTTTTTTCATTCCAATACTCTATTTTAATGAATGAAAATTCAAAATAATCAGCACTTAATCTTCTCAATGAACTTGAATAATTGAGATTTATAAATATCTAAGATGTTAATTTGTTCTTGAAGTTCCTTTCCTATTATAGTGGTTTTCTTCACTTCTTTATGAGATTCAGCTTAGAACCAGTAGTTCATTTTCCAATGGATTTTTTCATTCTAATACTCTATTTGAGAGTTATCTATAGTTATCAAATCTGTTCCTATGTAACGAAATGCTAGCCGATCAAATGACAAAGACATCGTTGAGAAAAGGACGCCTTTTCCCATATGAGATGGTTGTTGCTATCAACTCCAATAATGAATCACTGGTTCAGGGGGTTTCTCTACAGACTTAGATATCTTTGCTTAGTTATTTAGCTAGTTCTGGTTGTGTAACCCTAATACGTTGAGTTATTTGTAGGAGGATATGTTATTCCTTAGTTCTTGTACTTGTTATCCTTAATTCTTGTATTTATTCACCTTATGCATCTAATCAAATTTGTTTCATCCAAATATATATTTCAAAGATGAACCTTGAATATCCAAGAATTTGAGAATTTCATGGAAGCAGAATGCACAAAGAAAGTATAACAAACTACTTCCAAAATTTCCAGTATGTCTAATGCACATTACAAAAAGAATAAACAGGTTTAAATTGATAGAACCTCGCAAATCATGATACCTCAAACATCTTCTCATGCATGCCACTCTTACGGTAGATAGATATCATTTTATCAAAAAATCTACGAGGCAAGCTTTCCATGTATCGCATTAATAACTTTGTCCAAAGCTCTTCAGCTTCATCAAGACGATCATCCTCTGCTAAAGCATTCAGTAACATGAAATAGCTTCCCATTGTCTTTCCTTGACCTTTACTTAACATCCATTTTGTTACCTATAATTCCAAGTGTAATTTGCATGGACAGATATTAATTCATAGGCTATCTCCAGATGGAATGTACGGCTACAGAAGCCATTGGAAGAATAGGAAAACAATAATAAATAAATGAATTTTAGAAAACAGCTAAATTTGGGCTGAACAGCTTTCTTTAGAGGTCTCCAAGCACTGGGTCAATGCAACTTGAAAGACAAGAAGTATTGGAAAGAGAAGAACATTAGAAATTCATCAAGATAAAGTTCATTTTTTGAAGTACCTGTATTACCCGCTTCCATTCTTGTTCATATTCTAGGGTCCTGAGTGCCTTTTTCACTGTAATTAAAGGGAACTCTAATTCCCAAGCAATATAGGAATCAAGAGCTCCATATACTTCCTCTTTGACATTTGACAATTCCTTAACCTGTACTAGACATTTAAAAAATTACTTTTCCAGAAACGCAAAACATGAAACATTCAAGAAAAATCAATCTGAAAGATTCTGTAAATAACAAGAATGCCACTAGCATTCAATGAGAAAACTAAAGTTAAGCTTAACTGCTTAAGTTTACCAGGTTATTGAGAGAAATGAATACAGAAAATGCAAAGAACTTACAGACTTAACAAGCTTAGCAGCCTTGGAAATGGTCCCGACTTTTCTATTGGTCTTCCAAACTCGGGGATATCTTGGTCTCGGACCTTTTGCAGCACATACCTAATATAATTCAGACAGAGTCACCTACCTTTCCATTTCCTAGACCTAAAGCATTTGTTAAAAAGTATTCCTTCTTGAAAATTTTGGCTTCCGAATAGAAATCACCAAAGACCCTAGGATCTTACCACTGTACCTCGTGAACTAGTTGATATTTTAATTGCTTCAAATGTTTTAGCAATAAGTAGAGGAGAATCTGTCAATGAAAGCATCTTGAGGACCTGAGCAACTCTAAAACAGAAGAGAAAAGCATCATGAGGACATGAACAATTACTAGGAGTTACAAATATTCCAAGGATATGAAACTAAGGATTATTTTAGCATTACAGAAGGCACTTAAGGTCTTATGTCTTCACAATTATAGACTCCCTGTTGATCTTGGTGGGAAATTGTTGCCATAACAACAAGTACTTAGGTGGAAATTGGCAAAATTTATGATCTATCTATTCTACATTACTTTACCTGCCAATAATTTCCCTTTTAGTGTATTTGAATATGATCACTCACGGAAACAATAACATTCATCACCAATCTCTTTCCAAAAGAATAGTCAGTCGTCGGAAATAAAAGTCCAGCAACCAAATCAGGGAATAAAAAAAAGATAAAAAGACAAAAAAAAAAAGCGGAAACAGATCCTGTTAAACGAATTCGGATAACAATCATATTCTTGATTCCCAACAGGCAGCATATACTAAATCATAAAAGGGAAGTTTGAAAAGTGTCAGACAAGAAAGAAACTAATGCACAAATTTGTCGAGGAAACAAATTCACTTCAATAATGGGTTTCAGCAGGTGCACAAATTCGTTCTCTGTTTACATGGTCATTGCAGTTCATAAATAGGTAGCACAGGTACGGAAACGAGTAAACGTCAATCTGAGAAAATCAAGAAACGGGTACGGCGCGGGAACACCACAAAAATTATCAAAATTTTATGCATAATAACAGATATCCATAAAATTAACCAAACAGCCACAGCCAGAATGCATATTATAACTGTAATACTAAACTGACTAAAGTACTAAACTAAAAATGTACCAAATATGATGAGGGAATCAGAGAAGGTGAATCAGAGTCAGAAAAGGTCCAAAGTTGGAGTCCAAACAGCCAGAGAAGGGAGAGGAAGCCTTAAACAGAGACGCCGGAGGCCGGGGGAGAAGCTCGAACAGAAACGCAAGCAGAGACTGGCCCGAACTGAGACGCGAGCAAGGAGATGCTCGAACGCTGCCGGAGACGCGAGACTAGAGCTCGAACGGAGCCGCCGCAGAGGATGAAGACCGCCGGAGGAGATTCAGACGCGCGGGAGAGGGAGAAGGACTGAAGGAGATGATACCATTGGAAGAAAGGGGGGTCGAAAATAGAGAGGGGGAGAGGAACTGGATTAGGGAATTTTATGGTTTTTTATGTTGTATTTAGTTTATAAGTTTTTAAAAAAAAAATAAAAAATTATTCTCAGAGAAATTTAAAAAATAGAAAAATTATTTATTTAAAATTATTTAAAAATTTTTTATAAAAAATAGAAAATTGATATTTTATTTTTTAAGAAAATCAAAAAACTTTTTTAAAAGGTTTTTTAAGAAAAGTAAAAAAATAGAAAATACGGTAACTGAATTACAAGATAAGATAAGGTAATTGAATTATAAGATAATGTAAGTGAATTACAAGATAAAGACTGTTGTAACTAAATGAGAATATGAAACAAACAGCTACTAGTTCGAAAAGTTATACTACTACTATTTTAAAATATATTTAAACACAAACTCATTTGCTTTCATTTTAATATAACTTTAAATTTTTGTCATAATTTTTATGTGATGCATATATTATACAACATTGTCATAAATAATATATATATATATATATATATAACATATCTCAATTAATTTGAATTAAAGAATGTTTGAAAAAAATTTGAAAAACTGAGTGCATTTGAACAACTTTTTTAGTTTTCTAGTCTTTCAAATTGAAAAACTGTCACATTGTCGAAACGAGTTTTCAAAATTTTTCTAACTATTTTGGGAAATGAAAATTTAGAAAAACAAGCGGAAAACTTTTCCCAAAAAATTAGAATAATTTTTCGTAACTAAACGTAGCTTTAGTTTTTCAATTTTTTAGTTTTTTTAATGGGGAAAAAAGCTAGAAATGTGACTCTTCTCATTCTCAAGCGGTTTCTAAAAAAATCCAAAATGATCAAAGTTGGAAAAATGTTTCCCTCATGCTTCTTGTTTCGAGGATGTTTTCGAAATCGGATTACCGTTTCTATGCTTCCTAAGAAATGGGGGCAAAGGAACAAACCATGTCGTTTATGATACACGAAAATGTAGAGGGGGTGATGTATTGTGTCTTTGAAACATCTCTTATGTTAAATTAAAATTAATTAAGAGGTGATGGTTTAGAGTCAAACTTAAAAGGGGTTGATTAAGTTTGAAACTCTTTCCGCGCAAAACTTAAGATTTTTCAAACGTGAAGTGTAACAATGGACTTATGAACTAGACTTTAAAAGATAAGTGCAAGAGAGATAACACAATAGATTTATACTGGTTTACTTCCAATGCAGAAGCTACGTTCAGTACTTTCAAACCTGAAAAAACGTCTTTTTACAATTACAGCACCACATGTCTCATAAGTATTCTTAACTTCAATCACTTCTAGCTTAATCCAAAGTATTCTTTCAACAAATCACTTCTGACTTAATCCTCAAGTATTCTTCCAAAAGTCTCTTCAAGAAAACAACTGTTTTCCGTAAAAACTAAGGCTGACAACACACTAGACTTTTACATAAAAAAAGATTTGAAAGAGTGTTTGTGTTTGTGTTTTTGAGAACTTGATGTATAAAAAGATACAAGATGAAGTGTTGATACATTAAATATAAAAAATAAAGACTAAGGTCTGCTAGAAGTAGAACAACAAAGAAAGTCTTTATTTTAGAGAAGAAAGCTTAGACAAAGAGCTTGAAAGTGTAGAGGAAAGTTTTCATGTTTTTGATTCTTAAAGACGTGAACTTCTCCAAGGTCTGTATTCTCTTCATATTTCTAGGCCAAGCATGGTGACCATTGTAAATTCGTTGTAGAGAAATAACTGTTGTGAGCATTGGACCTTGAAGTTAAGATAAATACAAAAGGTTTGAAACAAGGTTCATCAGAATTTGCAATGAAACGATGTTCCTCGACTACTTCAGAGCAAAAGTGTAACGTCCTAGGTTATTTTTGCATTTATTTTTATTCAACTGATTACATCTTACGATAAATTTTTCCTTTTCTTGAAAATTAATCAAGGTTTAGTGAAATAGCATTTATTTTTACTGACTTATTCAAGTGACAGCAGTCACAGTTAGATTAAATAAATGAGATCTAGAAAGAAGAGCAAGTTAATCTAAGCACAACGGATGTGTGAAAGGGAATCAGGGCTTCCCGCTTGAGCGAGGCCCCTACTCGTCTGAGCGAGATTCCAGACTCTCGCTTGAACGAGGTTTCTATTCGCTTGAGCGAATACCTTTCACACATCGGATTGGGCAAAACATGCAAACGGACTCCTAAAAATCTCACCCTAAAAATGATTCTGTTAACCAAAGGTTTGTCATAGCTACCATGAAAGCATATGTAAATGACAGTGATGTATTTTAAAATATAGATTTGCATCCGGTCCGGTCTTGGTTAAACACAACTAATAATAATACTCGGAAGTTCTTATACACACATATAACTCTATAGAGAGTCACTCAAAGTCACTCGGACCCTGGCACCGATCTCCCCCTTGGCGCGACTCCATGGCTCCTTCCCCCTCCCTGTCACTGGTTACTAAAAAAAAAAGGGCAAGGGTGAGTGTTTGGCATTGTAATTAATATAGAATGGAACTTAACAAATATACATGCATATTTATACATATACATCAAGCATCATTCGAAAGTAAGCATACCGAAACATAGTGTATTACATACAGTAACTATATTAACCCAACCACGCAATTCCATCACATCCATCACGATCACAACTGACTCTCATACAATCTGACTCCTAGTATCCGGATACTAAAGGATTGACCTTCAGCTGGGGGTCCTACTTGACACCCCGTGAACCCTGCTTGGTTCACCGAGTCCTGCTTGACTCTCCACCTCGACCACTGGGTCCTACTTGACCACTGGGTAGCTCAACTGGGCACGAAAACCACGGGAGCCGGAAATGAGGGGCTATCATATACCGTCGGCCATCCACACCACATAGTCATTCAACAGTTTACCTTTCACATAATAATATCAATTCCTCATCACTCGGGTAGCCTGCTTGCTAACCCGACGTCACATAACACTGATCATTTCAACATTAGATATCACAAGATCATAACATGATAAACTCAACCACACCCGATCCTCCACTAATTAATGAACCCAGTCACACATGCACAAGCATAAACACACAACTACGTTTAGCAACATTTTCCTTAACCTGTTTACATTACCTCAATGACCTGAATAAGAAGCGAGTCCTATTCTAATTAATTATAACCCGAACACCCCCTTACTTTGGTTCCACACTTCGATAATCTGCTCTTTGTGTCGATTCCTTCCTCTGAGCACTAGTTTCGCAGTCTCAACTCCGTCACTCAGTCTTCCGTTGCTTAACCTACTACCTACGGATCATAAAGTACAGCTCGTCACTTCAATGCCCTTAGTTCATGGACTGCATTTGGGCTCACACTCACCGGAGGAGTGGAGAACAGCCACGAATATAGCCATGCATGGCCCTTAACCGCCAAAGAATAAAAGGGATAAGGGAATCACAATTGGAACGGATCAGCAGACTCACCTTGAAGCCTCGATCACAGGAATGGGATTCAATTGAAGTTTGGACACAAATGGAGTCCCTCTCCAGCGCATGCAACCCAGCGTTAAGAGAGGAGAAAACGAAAGAGAAGGGACAGACCAGCAGCAAAGGTAACTTGTAAATAATGAAGAGGGAAGGAAGAGAATCTCCTTATATATATATATAGCTCATGGGCAAGATCGTCTTTTCCTTTATTTTATTTGTATTCTTACTAAATTTAATCAATTTCACTATATTAAACTATTGCATAGTTATCAAATCAATTACACTTATTTATTCCCTCAACGTTTAATTATTCACAATTCTCTAATACTTCACAAGAGTATAGGCCCAATATGAATATCGGCCCCCCGGTGTCCTAGCTTAGTGTTCATACCTCGGAAATCCGAGCTACAACCTGAGAGGTCGGATATCTCATCCGTGCTCACCTCTTGGTTACCTACACCCGTTGTTTCAGTCATTATGAGGTTAATCCGGGCTATGACCCCGTGTGAGGCGCTCTCCTCACATCGGTTGGACCAGACCACCTAGCCCTGCCCGCTCTTCTCCTACACTCCCGATCTTCAACTCCGCCTGCTCGCGCTTCTGAGACCGATCTCGACACCGGCTTTCTTGTCTCTGGCTCAGACAGAACAAATATTAAATAAAACTTCTAAAACTTTTACTAATCATTTCCCATTTCTTATAATTCTCATTAAAACATCAGGGATGATACAAAAAGACTTTCTGAAGGCTTTCTTCTTCCAACTAAAACGTGTAAAACATACATGGTTGACCTTCTGATTGCTTTTTGACACAAGTACTGATTTTTATCAACTATTCTGAAATGCGCAGAATACCTTCATCGATCTTTTATCCATGCAATTATTGGTTCTTGCACTTATTTGTCATCTTTCCTCTTTTGATGATAAGTGCAATTTCTCTTGATAAGAAATTAGTTCAGAGCATCCTCGAAATCGTCCTTGATTTTTGTTTGATGAAGTCTTAAAGTAACGTTGAGTGTTGTACGCAAACTGCTTTTGATCCTAGATAGACTTGTTCTGAAATAACTTGTATGACTCAAATCAGACTTTTTTATTTGTGGAATCTCCCTTTCATTTATAATCTATGCATCATAGATTTGTAACCTGAAACGTTTAATTAAACATATAAGAACGAAGGCAGACTTTATTTAATTAAATACCCTGAATCTTGGGGGTTGTAAATAATATACAACCAATAATTTAAAAAAATCCTTTACAAACCATACTTGGTTCTAATAATCTCCTCATATTTGTTGATAGCAAACAAAGTCTTTTATTTAAATAGAGTTTGTGATAAGCGAAACATATCAGAGTAAGACCAACATATTTTCAAATTTCATAACATTGTTAAGGTTCCAATTCCCTTAAGCATTTTGGAATTTTTATATAATTTAATGTAAACTGGTTTGATCAGTAAGCCACTGGTTTAACTATTCCTGACTGATTTTGGTCGATTCTCACTGATTCTATAACCAACAAGTTCTGGAATTATTTTGGATTAGACGTGTTTTCTGGTTGAATTGAGTGATTCGATCTAGTTTTTCAAACATTAAAAATTACAATTATGATTTATGGAATTAGTCCTAACACATAAAATCAATATATTTCTTATTCATTTGGGAGAGTATAAATTTATTCTTTTTTATTTGTTCATATAATTATTTAAGATAATATTAAATACAAATTTTCTATTAATACATTTTTATTAATATTCAAAGAGAAACGAAGGAAATGATATAATTAAATAAATAAGTGATAAATGGGAAATTCCATCAAATAATTATTATATAGTATTAAATTATCTAATCTATTGTACATGTTTAGTTTGCAATGTGACTTGCTATAATATAAACTTCAATACTATTGTATATCTAGTTCACCAATACTTTGAGGATAAGTAATTTAACTCACTATGGATGTTTAAAATTCATAAAGTAAGAAGACATTATATTTACTAATTTGAATAAAAAGATGATATAAAATTGGTCTTTTTTTCTTTTCTTGAGATTACATATGTAATTAAGGTATTTGTAATAGTTAAAAGTTATAGATGCATATAAAAATTGTCATTATCACCATTTTCATAAAATAAAAATAATAATTTTGTATGTGTCAAGTTTTAAGATAAAGTTTACTAAAGAAATTAATAAAGTTTTAATTATTTTAAATAATATAAAAAATTAATATTAACTAATAGATTCTACTACTAGATGCTTCTATTTTCACATTTTCCTAAATGTTGTTGCATGAGAAGCTAGGAAATCAAATCTGACACTAGTTTATCTTAAATCAACTTGATAAGTTGAAAAGAGCCCGTTAAAACAAGACACGTGGGCAGGAGTAGAAACTTTATAATACATTCGGCCGCAGAAATCATCAGGAACATAGCCACTTGCTAATCCAAAACAAAACTCACCTCATCTTCAAGTTCAACCTCGAGCACTCATAAATTCGTAATATACTCTGCCAAACTAAAAAAACCACCCCACCAACACACTATGATGATCATCGAGCCTCCCATCGCCGTCCGATTCCACACCGCCTCCGCCGCCCGCTCCGCCGCCACCGCCCCTCGTACTCTTCTTTAACCTTGTTTTCTAATTTTCAATTGCTTGGTTCCGTTTTGGCTGACTCAGCTAAGCGGTTAATTTTGACTTATGGAATGTGATGCTTTGAGAAGTTATAGCAATTGCTTCGAAACTAAACGGCAGCGTTTTGCAGTGGTTTTGAGTTCAAATCGAGTACGAGTGATTCTTATGCATTGGCTAATTCACGTGTTTTTTTTTTTTTTTTGCAGATAACCGTTCAATGCTGAGCAGTGATGATGTGAACGGTGCGCGTTATGTTGCTTCGTGCCGACTCGCTTGTACCTGCGGTTTCGATGTGCCTTGGTATGCTACAGCAACTTCCAATGTCTTCTTGTGATTATTTGTAATCTTATGAGCATGTTTTTGGGATGATTAAGGGATGTAATTATGGAAATTGGTTAAGTCTTGATTATGAAAATATTGGATAATTGTGGCCGCAATTGTTGTTGTGACTTGTGTGAAATCTACAAAACAGTGATATTGTGGCGAAAAGCAATTTAATTGCCCTTTTTTAGGTTCTTGTGAGGTATGCATGATTGAGTAATAGTAATGCTGTTGTGACTTGTGAGAGATATACAAGAAACTGATAATATTGTGGCCAAAAGCAATTTAATTACCCTTTCTTGGGGTTCTTGTGAAGTATGCATGATTGTTGATTCAATGTGTCCTTGACTTTGAGATTGAGAGAAGTAATGCTTGAATGGGATTGGTGTCATGTAATATAATGTAGTCTTTTGGTTTTTGAAAAAAATTCATTGATAGGTAGGTTGGTCAGTGGGGTGCCTCGTTTGGGAGTGCAGCCTGTTTTATTATATATATAACTGATTGTTATTAGATTTATTTTTATAACTATTTTAATTGGTACAAGTAAAATTTTATATTAATTTTTGTACTCTAAAGCTCTTAAATTCTATTTCTATTAAATTGTAAAATTTTAAAAAATTTAAAAGATTAAAATCAAATTAAAAATTATTCAATGACAAAAATCACGCTTTAATTATATTAGGATAAAAAGTATATTTAAATTTAATTTTTTGATATAATTCCTTAAAAGTATTTTATTTATTTGGCCACCCCTTAAAAATGGTCTAGCTCCGCCACTGGGTAGGGTTTGTTGTACACATTCAAATTAATAGTTGACACATGAAAAAGATGTGTGAAAATGGGTAAATGTCAAGTGGTAATGGTTGATTTGAGTTCCTATGGTGAATGGTGCCACCTAAGGGTTATGCCTATGGTTTTTCACGATTAATAGAAATTGAACAGTTCTTTGTTTCTGTATTTGATTCCAAATGTTATGTCAAATACTAATTTTTCAGTTGGATACACAGTTGGTCTATTAATGTAAAAGGACATAACTGTTGTGATTGAACTATCTGTAGACAACTGATGGGTGATCTTGTCTTTAATCAGTGTATAAGTTTTCTAAGGCAGCGCAGCTTGCTATACTTATATTTTTCTTTAATCTGACAGACTTCTGGCGAAGTGTGTTCTTGAATTCAGAAAATGTAAACTGTGTTTTACCTGTGATGTTTATGGTAAAAATTTGGCTACCTTTTGTGTCTAGAAATATTAAATTTTATTGGAGGAAATATGTAATGTATGAATATAATTACACAGGGTAAAGAGTAAAAAATACACTGGCACTCCCTTCACAAGAAAAATCAAATTTGTAAAGAATAGAATTAGAGCAACATCAGAGCAGCTGGGCTCTGCTCACGATCCTGTAAAGAAAAATGAGAAGCCATCATATCATCCATTTGAAGAAGTTGCTGCATCAATACCAGAGAATAGTGGAGATGTTGGACTTACTGCTGCTGAAACAAGCAGAACAGTTATTGAGGTACTCAGTTGTATTATTTTGCTAAGCAATGAAGTAGTCCCATATGAGGAAATAAAATTTGTTGAACATTTATACTTTTTTGTTTTTGTTTTTGGGCTATATTTGTATGATGGAGACAAAGATGGAGCATACTGTTTGGATTAAATGATTGCTAGAGAATATTTTATGCTCAAAAACCTGTAATGTTCTTATATAGTGAAAATTTAATGACAGTTAATGTAAATTTTAAAACCAAAGCCAGTGTCTCCATTTCACTTTAGAAGACAGGATTATCTAGCATTACTGGTCATTCAAAGGGTATATAAAATTTAAAAAGGAGGAAGAAAGCATTGCTTTGGGTTTACAGTTGGGTGTGTACAGTGTACTAGTTAATTACCAGACAAATAAAAAAATTAATGGTCTTTTACTGGTATCATTCATTGATTTTGGATCCAGGTGTCAATCCAAATTTCAGAGGAAACTGCTCCATAATTTTCCTTTATGTGCAGCCTGTACTTATTTGGACTTGGAAAAGTGAAGAGATTGACAATGTTTTTATTGCAATCCTATTTCCTAAGGCAGAATAACTGGAAAATTTTATGAAAGATTAAAAATATTATATATTTGTTGAGATTTGACAAAAGTCAAAATAATCTAAGTTTCTTTTAACAAAAATACTGAAGTT
The DNA here is from genome assembly GCA_037962975.1 of Clitoria ternatea. Classification (NCBI taxonomy): domain Eukaryota; kingdom Viridiplantae; phylum Streptophyta; class Magnoliopsida; order Fabales; family Fabaceae; genus Clitoria; species Clitoria ternatea. Next base: position 11,823,363 of record CM075675.1, read on the forward strand.
ATGGAATTTCATTTACTTAGTTACCTTCTTGTTCTCTAATACCTATTGAACTCATCACACCTGAATTTCTGTTAATCTTTCAAAAGTTAATGCCAAAAACATCTTAGTATTCTGTCATTTAATGTTGTAACTGTAGAAGATCACACCTGAATTTCTGTTAATCTTTCAAAAGTTAATGCCAAAAACATCTTAGTATCTGTTATTTAATGTTGTAACTGTAGAAGAAGTTGCTTGGTAGTACTTGTTTGTTTCTTATCTTGAATATTAACAGACTGTGAATCATGTGCCCTTTATCCCGAGCTCAACTCATGTAACAAAGAGGCCGAAGAAGCCCAAAGAACATAATGAAGCATCTTCTCTTACTTTTATATCATCACAACTATAAATGCTAGATAATGATGATTGTGGTATATTATTTTTTTAGGTTAACAGCAAAGCAACACTGATGTTCTCCAGTTTGATTAGTGATGAATTTCATGAAAATATTATTTGGCCAGATTTGCCTTATTTGACTGATGAACATGGGAGTAAGTGATGGCTACATGATTGTCGGTTATTAAGTATTAATTTTCTCGTGCTTTGAAAGCTTCATCAGTTCATCCAACTAATTAAAATCTGTAAGCCTCGCAGATATATACTTTCAAGTGAAGAATGGTGAAGATGTTTTACAATCCTTAACTTCAGAAAATAATTTTGTGGTATGGCCCTATCTCTAATATTTTATATAATACCCTGGAATTCCTTTTCAAATACTCATAATAGTCAATCAGTTAAGTTGAAGTCTTCTGACATGATGCAATTTTATGCCTTCCCTTTCACTCTCACGAGTAGATTAGACATCTACATGTACTTGGCTCTGATAGCCTGATTCTTTATGAATGACATTTTATGAACTAGATTGTGATTTCCTTTTTTTTTCAGTTATAATTCTGTTGACACCATGAAAACATAATTGTGATGTTTTGGGCCTCAACAATCAGTTTATACTCCCACTATTTTGCTTGTGTTTTATATGGTGTTTGGAGTATAAACAATCAAGCCTTATTCATTATTTGTTTGCTACACATTATTCTGCTCACTCTGTCATCTTTCACTCTTTTTAATTTTTTTAATCTTTTTCATTCTACTCTCCAGTTGTGCTGCACTTTGGAAAGTATGCCTCATGAAATGTAATAGTGTTTGGTTTATGGATTGTCTGCTCTGTACCTTGTAGCAAGTCATTGTTGGTGTGAATTCAATGGAAATGCTCTCTGAGATGGACTTATCAGGACCTTCAGAAATTGACTTTGGGATTGAAGAAATTGATGATCAAGATACTGAGGATTTAGATGACAGTGATGAGGAGGATGGAGATGAAGATGGAGATGAAGATGAGAATGAAGATTATGATTCAGTGTGTTGTTTTTTTAATATCATTCTGAGGCTTATATTCATTTCTGAACTGGAAACATCATTGGTAGAAAAAATAATCCATTAATTCTTATATTTACTATTTGCAGGAATGGGTGGCCGTTTTCTCGGATGAAGATGAGCAAGATGATTCTGATGAAACATTTGAAGACTGGGCAAAATTAGAGACTATGCGATCTTCTCATCCAATGTACTTTGCCAAAAAGTTGGCTGAGGTAGGTATTAATGTCAGAATGTTTATTATATGAAGGAGCTTACAGTTACCTAATTTATGGGTTCAAGAGACTTTATTTTAACATCCTTTCCATCGCAGTTTTGCCTGGGTTTATTAGTACTAATTGACTTTATTATTATTACTATTCTAGGTTGCTTCAGATGATCCAATTGACTGGTTGGAGCAGCCTCCGGCTTGTGTAGCCATTCAAGGTGTTATAAGACCTGCTTTTGTTGAAGAACATTCTACAATACAGAAGCATCTATCAACCAATCAATCCAGTGATACTGACATAATTAAACCCATAGAAAGCAAAGGGGAAAATATTGGTGTGATTAATGGTCATGTGCTTAATTCAGGATCATCTGAAGATAAAGCAGCACAGCAGCTGGAAAATAATGGGAATAATGATATCCCCTTTAGTGAGACTTCATTTTACAAATTGGAGATGATTAAGATTCAAGTGTTTTCTGCACATGGACAACCTGTAAGTTTTTGGACTTGTATGTGTTCATGTGTGATAGTTTAGAGTTAAGCAGTATGAACTTATGCAATTGATCATGCACTTTGTTCATATAAAATGATACTGGTGCCTTTACCTTGCAATTTGCTGACTTCTTCAATTGGTAGTTGTACCAAGTTAAGCAATAACAGTAATATTTCACTGAAAATGGCAAACTAAAGCGGAATGCCGTAACTGAATTATTACAATAATTTATAACTATCAAGTATCAACCTTAAATTTGGGCATGATTGGTATTTTTCCTGCAACAACTTCCATACTGAAAGAGGCATCTTATCATTATAAAAAAATAAAAATTAAAAAGAAGCATCTCATCACAAAATGATTACTTTGTACCTGAACTCTAGTATCAATTTTTTGTTTTGATTCTTTTCAGACTGACCTTGAATTAGATGACTACATGAAAGCCCAACCCGATGCTATTGCACACTCAGCTTCCAAAATCATATCTCGTCTGAAAGCTGGTGGAGAAAAGACCTTACAGGCCCTTAAGTCCCTGTGTTGGAGATGCAAGGGTCTTCAAGTGGAGGTAATATGCAAACATTTGGATTAATTTCTTCAAAGCACCTCTCTTAGGTAGTTTTATCTAAATCTCTTGCCCGTTGCTGCAGTTAAGTGGTTTTGTGAACAATTTTAGAATGTTCGGCTGGAATTTGATACTTAAAATTTTCTCATTTAATTCAACCAATGGTAATGCAATCATTAACTCTACTGAGTTTCACTACCATGGATGGCATTATAGAAATGGTGGTAGCACCTTGCAGGCTTTAAAAATGAGAATTTGTGGGACTTATTACCGGAGATCAATGTGTCTTGAAAATAGAGTTGTCAAAAATGATGTAGTCCTTCTTGCAAGTTCTTCTTGTGGATCTATCTTAGAGGCTTATTCCCTGATCTTCAACCTTCATACAGCAACAAAATCATATCTCCTCCATGTATCATGCCTTGGCCAAACCATGTATGAGGTAGGAGTGGAAATCCTATTCAAAACTAAGAGAAGAAAACATAAAATGGGAGAGATTTGGGAGAGGATTTAGGCGCCACCTAGAAGGATAAGCCTTTGGAGGTTCACCACTTTGCCAGCTAGGTTTCCCACAAGATTCTTGGGAGAAGGGAGAGTTTCTTACTCTAGAAATGGTCTTGCATTTAACAAATGATCAAAGATGCTACACATTGAAACCTTAGCTCTATTTAAAGAAAGGCTAACCCTAGTTGAGCTACTAACCTAACTACTAACCTATGGTAAATAAGGATTTTATCTTAAACCAAGGAACCTAGGTTCGTATGGCCAAAAATGGTTCAAACATAAAAATAAGGCTATGTAAGGCCCAAAACCCTAAAGCTCATACTAGACCCAACTAAAAATACAATGAAAAATAGTTTTTAAGCTTAAGGATGATTCTCAAACCCTAACAATAAAATCTTAAAAAGTAATATAACTCAAATGCCTAAAGGTGGCCGTAACAAAAGATTCTAAGTCCTAAGCTAGGTTGGATTCTCATAATACTCCCTCCCTTAAAAAGGATTTGCCCTCAAATCCAAGCTCCTTCTTTAAAGCTCCCAAGACAAGATCAATATCATCCCTACAAAACAAAAGGGGAAGAATAAATCCAAATTATGAAACAAAAGGACAAAAATCAAAAGACTAAAACAAAGATGAAGAGTTTATTAATTTGTGGTAGAAATCAATCGTGATTAAAGACTAACGTTTTCTCCCTTCTAGTAACAATACTAAGGAAAGATGGAATATCACTAAAGAATGCAATGAGATGATTCCACAAAAATGCACAAGGAAAGCTATGAGGTATCCCATGAATTTTAAAGATGATCCTATCTATGATTTGCAAAATGGATGTGGTACTAGATGTGGATGTATGGATATGTGATGAATCAATAAGCATGACATACTATGAATGGTCAATGGATAAGATGCCCTAACAGGGTCATAACGTGTAATGACACTCAAACTAGGGACTCTAGTGATCATGTCATGCAATGAAGCAACTAGTTCCCTATGCAACCCCTCATGCAAATGAATGACATCAACATGGTAAGACTGACTATAATATGCTCCTATGTAAGTCCTAAATGATACTATGTGAGATGGACAAAAAGACAACCCTATAAAAGTCCTAGATCAAAACCACAAAAGATATGACTTTAGAGAAGGTTAACTTAAAAAAATACAAATACATCCCTACCCTATAAGACCCTATATTAACTATATACAACAGTAAGTCTAAGATAACCAATACTTGAGAAATTCATTACCTTATCATCTATTCCATTTTCTTGTGAGTGTTTATGTTATTCACTTATATTGCAGTCCGTGATTTCTTCAATTGCAATTTTTGGCAGGAGGCACAAATTATCTCTGTTGACTCCCTTGGGTTTGACGTAAGAGTGTGTTCTGGAACTCAGATTCAAACACTGAGATTTTCATTCAAGAAAAGGGTACATCTTGTTTTTCATAACCATAAATTTTAATACCTTCACATTTCAGAAGTTATGATATTAGTTATCAGTTATGCTACATATTTCACAGCTACAGATCAGTTATGATACTATTTTTTTCTATCATATTTGCTCTTCATGACTTCGGAACCTCTACAACTTCTCTACATGATATAGTAATACAGTTTGACTTTAAACAGATACCCCTAAAATACTGTAATAAATTTTTGAAAACCATCCCATTAATTAATTTTAATTTCCTTTCTTAGTCTATGTGATTTTGAAACGACTCTATAAAATGAACAGGAAGTAGCTTTTGGATGTCTTAATTGTACATTGATTTTGTCTTCCTACTTGTATTTTAGTTTGACGATACCACTAAACAGCGTCTACTCTTTCCACCGGTGTCTTGTACAACCAGTTGAAATTTCACTTCCATAGTCGCTGGCTTTGTTTCTTCTTGTCCAATGTAATAAGATTTTGCCTTCTGGCAGTCCTATGTATGGTTTTGGCCTTTTGGGTACTTATTTATTTATTTGCTATGCAGTTGTCATATGTATTTTATTCATAATTATTTGTACTTATTAAATTACATTTGCAGGCCACCTCAGAGTACAGTGCTGAGAGACAACTCAACGATTTACTGTTTCCAAGAATTCACCCGAAGCAGCAAAAAATGAAGCAAACACATCAAAATGAATGCTAAAATCAGTAAAATGGTCCAAGTGTCATATCCAACTTAATTTTGGTATTGCTTACATGGCTCTTGCCAATGATTGTGTATAGAAATGACACACGGGAAAATGTCTCATGCAGATGCCAAAAAGGTTATTTAGTATGCATTGATTTTAATCATTATTCATTAGATGGAAGTATTTTTTCCCCATATGGTTCTTTAGTCCTGATTCCTCCTGACTTCTTATCTACGTGTTTGCACTCTCCGTTATTTGTTGATTAAACTAATACCTAAATAGGGAAAACAAGGAAAATTAGACATGAGGAACAAATGAATCTTAAGACCCAAATATTGGTGAGCTTTTCAAGTTATAATCCCATCCCCATGTCTTAATGAGGTGCTATGGTCAATTCAGTGGCACCAATGGAAGCCAAAGTGAAGTTTGTCTAGCCGCAGAACTAAAGGTTTTATCATCACTGCACAGCGAGGAGGTTGGATGCTGAGTTCCGAGGGAAATGACCATGGGTGCTAAGCTTGTACGGTAAAAACATTTAGTGTTAGTTCACTTTATAAGAATTATTCATTAAAATTCATTAACAGCACAAGGAGGACAAGGAGGGAACTACTTAAGAGTAGGTTTTTAAGATTTATTCCGTTCTATAGTTTACGATAAATTGAATTGTATATATTAAATTTTATTAATTTGACTATTGAATAAACAATTTTTATTAAGTAGATCATATTATTATTTGAAATTTTATCAATCAACTTAATTTTAATAGAATTTATATAATTTACTATATAAGTAAATGTTGGATGTCAAGTATGATTGTTTTAAGTTTTGTGTGTAATCATCCTAATATTGTGATACAATTCAATAGTTAGATTGATTTAATCCATGTTTTATGGGAAGTTATAAGAAGGAGCGAGTGGAGAATGTTCCACTTGTTCTTGATAGGATCACGTTGTAAAGTTTCCAATCGATATGCTCCTCTAGAAGTGACATTGGTAACTTTGTAAAGGCCTTCCCAATTAAGAGTGAACTTCCCTTGATGGGTAAATTTATTTCCTACATTGGTGTGTCTCAAGACCAAGTCGCCCATGTTGAAGCATTGAAGTTACATTTTTTTTATTATATTGGAATGATGTTTTGACCTTGATTGCCTGATCAAGAATAAAACCTTCTTTGCTTAATTCAATCAATACATCTAACTTGTTTCTCAAATAATCATATTGTGATGATGTTCTTATACAAAAACCTTTTGGTTCAAGCCAATGGGATATGAACAATAACTTCAACCTCAATCTATTTGGTGAAGTATTTAACATTAACAATCAAATATTTGACATCGTAAGGAGTTGGGGGAATGAGCCCAAGATATCTAAACCTCATTGGTGAAATGGCCAAGGTACAAACGACGTTGAGAGCACTTCTACTAGGACGTGATGCAAGTTGGCAAACTCTTGGCAGAATCATATTTCCTTACATACTCTAAAGGGTCTTTCTTCATTGTAGGCCACCAATAACCCACCCTTAGTATTTTATCGTGCAAGACTCTTGCTTTCGGTATAATGTCTACACATGCCCTCATGCACCTCAGTCATGATGTCTTGAATCTCACTCTTATTTAAGAATTTGAGAAACGGTATAAAAAATCTATGTCAGAATACAAACCATCAACCAAAATGAAATTGAGCAACTCATTCTTCAATTTCTTCTTCTCTAAAGGCTCTATGGGGGATTACCCATTTACCATATATCGGATAAAAGGTGCTAATCATGAATCTTCGTCAAAAGTACATATCAAGTTGATCTGAACAGGGGTCGCTATGCTAGGTTTAACCAATGTGCTTTGAATTACTATGGTTGTTGACCCGCCTTATTGGTGTTGGTTAATCTGGAAAGGATGTTGGCCTTGGTGTTTTCTTCCCTTGGGACATGCTTACACTTAATCTTGTCAAACTTTTCCTTTAGTTAATTATAGCTAGGTACTATTATAACAATGGCTCTCTATCTTGGTATTCCCTAAGACCTGTGAGGTGACAAGTTGGAAATCACTACATAACGTCACCTCTTTGGCTCTGACATCCATAGTAGTCCTTAAACCAACTAAACAAGCTTTATGCTTCGCCTGATTGTTAGAGATTTTGAAATCAAATCTTAAAGAAACCTAGATGTGAACATCATCGTCGCTTTCTACCACTATCCCAACTCTGTAACCTTCATTGACGAACACAATTCAATATAAGCGTTTATCCTCCAGGATTTCACCGATCATTTTTACCATAAAATATGTCAATACTTGGGCCTTGATAGTGGTTTTAGGCTCATAAGAGACATCAAACTTAGAAAACTCTATTTCCCATTTGATCATTCTTCCGTGCGAGTCAGGTTTATACAATACCATCTCAAAGGGAAGTCAATTCAGATCACAATAGGGTGGGTGTGGAAGTATTGTCTCAACCTCCAAGATGCTCAAATTATGGCTAGAGCGATCTTCTCAATCTTTTGATATCTGAATTCTGCCCCTTGGAGGGTCTTTCCTATAAAGTACACAGGTCTTTGCCCCTCCAACGTTTCTTTCACTAAAATGATCCCCGGCACAAGAATAGTTTTTCACTAAGGTCAAGCTTCACTAATATCAGTGGCTAATCTAGAATATCTTTCAAGCTTTGGGATGTTTTTTCTTTCTCCTCTACCCATTCTCACTTCTTTTTTTTTTTCAAAATCTTATGCAAGGGTGATGACTAATGTACCATTATAGGCATGAACTGGGATATAGCAACTATCTTTCCATTTAGGGATTGCACCTTTTTCAGGTTCCTTGGGCTTTGCAACTCCTTTTCTTTGTTTGGTAGTGGTTTTTAACTCACCCTCTCATGGTAACTAACTGATTTTTATTCAGGTTGTCTTAGACTGTTAACCAACAATTAAGAATAAAAGGGATTTTTTTATCATCATTCATCACATCTCCAGGTATTCACTCGCACCTCAATGCGGCGTCAACTTATCATATCAATTCCACTGTCATTCCGCATCATATTAGTTTTATTTCCACATCACACCAGGACCCTACTAAGACTCATCCTCATTTTGCAGTCCACATTATCATTCATAATAGCATTCAAACTCGGTTTTTATATCATCACCACATATATCTCTCTTTCATTTACACATAATTACACACATTCCACATAATTCATTTAGAAACATATACACTCAAGTATCAATCAATTAGTCACACCCATAGGTATATCTAGTCGGTATATTTTAATAAAAATATGGTGAAATATAATTATATAAGTTTGTTAATCCTTATGAAAATATCTTTTTAACTACCTCATTTATATATCTTTATTTTTCTTGTTAAATCTAGTTATCTATAAATAACTCCCTATTGACTAGTAATTATAAATAAATGTATATACATACATACATACATATGTATATATATAGTAAGAGTATATATATAAGCATAGGTAAGTAAAATCTCCAAAATTTATAAGTTTGATTATAAAAACTTTTTTAGTTAGATAAATTTCATGGTAACTCAATTTATTATTATCTCTTTTTATGGTTACCCTAATATATCCCGTTTAAATACTCGAAAAATCCAAGTGACTGAAATTCTACTTTAAAATAACTAAGTCCATGAGACATTAATACTAATATTGTTATTTGGTAACCTTAATACTAATAACTAGTTTTTTCCCATTTCAATCTGATTTTATCTTAGTTAAAATAATCTAATATTTTAATTAGTTCATTAACCATGTATATTTCTAAATTCATATATATATATATATATATATATATATATATATATTCAAAATTCATAAGGAAACATGGTTTGTTTTTGGATAAAACAACTTTGTCGAAATTATTATTGTTATTATTATTATTATTATTACAATTCATTATTTTCCTTTAACCCTTTTTAACTTATTACCTATTTTTCTAATTAAGTTCATTTTAAAATTACTAAAATCGACGTGGTTAATTATTTAAATCGTCAGCGTGGCAAATTTAAAATAAACTTAAAATAAATTATAAATGAGTGTAAATTGGCGAAAATGCTCGTAGTGTGTATTTCTTTTAGCAGATCTTCCATAGTACTCTCCGGATTCTGGCAGAACTCCTCAAACTTTGGCGTGGAGACTGTATAGAATGGCGGGGCTAACCAGAAAATTATAGAAAATTAAATAAAATTTATAATTAATTACAGACCAAATTAAAAATATAATCGGGCCCGCAATAACCTTCTGTAAGCAAGAATCGAGGCGGTATAACTTCTGAAACTCAAGCAAAGCTCTTGTTGAATTTAATGAATGAAGAAGTGGAAGGTGGAAATTATCATATTTGGTGAAGTGATGGTGGAATTTAATGAAGTGTGAGTAGGCTTCTTGTTGAAGAAGGAGTAAGATCGTGAGATGACACCTAAGGAGGAGTAGGTGGCGTGTAGTGGTGGTGTGGCATGGCGATGTCAGAAAATGGTGGTCGAATAATTAACTTATCACAATGAGAAACCGGAGATGGCATGAATTTTAAGTAACCGGAAATTAGGGTAATTTTATTAAAACTAGAATAATTCATGAGGTTAGAATTTGGAAAAACTTATAACACTGAGATTGTAGAGCTTTATTTTCTCTTTGGCATACAAATATCTAGTAATGGTAGCCTGAGTTGTAGTCAAACCAAGGAAAAGTGTTCCCAGAGCTCCTAAATTCTTTAGGGCTGAAAAGATAAATTTATTCGAAAAAATCCCTTAGGAATCAATTTTCATCCCCTTCATAAAAGTTATAGGATTTTTTGATACAAAACCATAGAAAAAGGAATGAAGTGGTTTTGGTGTCGTATGAGAGAGATATGCACGATTTAGTGAAACTGGGTGAAGCTGTTGCAGAATGGAATCAGACCTTGAAAGATTTGTAAAACGATACCAATGGGGTTGGAATTGGCCTTTACAGTCTTCCTAAAGATTATAGAGAATTTTTTTACAGAAATTATAAAACTAGAATCACATAAATTGGACATCGTATGAGAAAGATATTGTCGCGACCGGGATCGCGGCGGCGCGGCCGACCCTCGAAACCATTTTAAAAATAAACAGGGAGTCGCCACCAATATTTTTTTGGGATAAAATACTGGAAAAAACCTTTCGTTAAAGCACTGGTTATAAAAATGAAATTCCATGATTCGGGAGTCTGATTACAGGTGAGGAAGGTATTAGCACCTCACAACTGTCCGTTATAAAAACGGTTACCTCAATTTGATAGCGCGCATTATAATTAACCCAATAATTATTTTAACTTCTTCATGAAAAGAAAAATGTACGGAACGACAAAATAAACAAAAAAAAATAAAAAAAAAATAAACAAAGATCAACACAAAATATTTACATGAGATTAACAGGACGTCTCATCCAAATTAATCCCGCTCCGCCTTTTTAAAGAGATATATATATAAAAAAATATTAGATTAATAGGACGTCTCATCCAAATTAACCTCGCTCCTCCTTTTAAAAAGAGATAAAAAAAGATATGATATTAACAGGACGTCTCGTCCAAATTAACCTCGCTCCTCCTTTTAACAGCAAGATGAAAATGGAAAAACTCCAAAAATTGAATAAAGAAAGATGGGCCCGACAGGAACTGTTTCCCGCTCCTACGTATTCTCGAGCTTTCGAGAAATCAGGGTCACGTAGTTCTTAAAATATTTTATTTTTAGGAAAAAGATTAAGGAAATATTGATGGGAATCATTATGGTGAGGAACCCATACAAGGCGAAGTTCTTCGCACGTGTACGAATCCTATAAAAGTGGTGTAGACGGAAGTATTTTCCGTACGACACTAACTAAGAATGATTTATTTTGATTTTTATTTAAACTAGAAAGAAAACATAGGAAACATTTATTTCCTTTATTATATTTTTAGTACAAAGCAAAAAAAGAAAGGTAGCAGAAGCTACAAGGGAGAAAAGGAGACAGTAAGTTCGGAAAAGGGAAAAAAAGAAAAAAAATGAGTAAAAACTGAGTGGGAGAAGAGAAAACCGAGTGAAAAATAAGAAAACCGAGTGAGACTATGAAAATCCGAGTGAAAACAGGGAAAACCGAGTGAAAAATTGAAAATCCGAGTGAAACAGTGAAAATCTGAGTGAAATAATGAAAATCTGAGTGAAACAGTGAAAATCTGAGTGAAATAATGAAAATCTGAGTGAAACAGTGAAAATCTGAGTGAAACAGTGAGAATCCGAGTGGAAATAAGGGAAACCGAGTAAAAAATGGTAAAAACAGAGTGGAAATAGGAAAATACCGAGTGAGAAGTGAATACCGAGTGAGACTGAGTGAGAAGAGGGACGGTGTTGGAGTTAAGAGGAGTGAGGTACTGAGTGGTGAGGTACAGAATATGGGAGCAGGAGTGAGAAGGTCGGATTTGGTGAGGACGGAGTGGGAGGCTAGACGGTGTTGGAGGTTTTAAGGAATAAGGACGGTTGGTGGAGAAGGGAATTGGGACGGTGTGCAGGAGAAGGGGTGAGGAGGTCGGTTTGGTGAAGGCGGAGTGGTAAAAGGAGTTGAGGAGAAGGGACTTGGGACAGTGTATAGGAGCAGGAGTGAGGAGGTCGGTTTGGTGAGGAACTTAATGACAGTGAGGAGTGATAAAAGGAGTGAGGAGGGAGGAGAAGGAAATGGTGAGGGACTTAATGACAATGGGACAATGGAGAGAGGAAGGAGGAAAAGGGAATGGTGAGAGTGCTGGGCCGTGTGTGAGAGAGAGAATCAAGGCTTAGGCAGAGTTTTTCCTCTAAGAATACGTGCCCCCCTTTCTGTCCTCCCCCCTTGCCTATTTATAGGCTGGCCCGAGTGGAATGCCAGCTCAGGCTTCCACTTCCGAGTGGAAGGCCAGGTCACACTTCCATTCAGAGTGAAGTGGGGGACAACGGCTGGGTGGGAATTTTTAATTCCCCCCACTTCCACCCCTGTCTGCCACCCCCAGGATTCCTGGATCCACTTGGGTGGTGGAATCTAGGTCAGCAAGGTGGAGATCCGAGAGATGGTGAAAAGCCCAGTTAAAATGGTGGAAATCCGAGTGTGGATATTAGAATTCCGAGTGACAATGGCTGAATTCTGAGTGAAAATGGTGGAAATCCGAGTGAGGATATTGCAAATCCGAGAGAGGATGTGGAAATCCGAGAGAAGACGACTCGGATTAGCCTCTCAGTCAGCATTCATCCTCAATGGGAATGAATTCTGAGAGGAATAACTGTTCTCCAATGGAAAACCGAGTGAAAATCAGTCTCGTCCGAGTGAGAATCAATCCGAGAGGAATGAGTGATATTCAATCTGAGAGGAACTCAACGACTCGGAAAAATCTCGCTCGGCAGTGCTTCTACACTTAGATTTGTCACTTGTGCTCGGATACAAGACCTTGGGTGTACAGTCAGGTCTCAGTAAGTCTCATTCAGAGTCAGCTTTACTCAGTCATCCCTTAGGGGCATTCATTCGGAAATCCGACTGGAACATCCAGTCAGAACCGAGTGAAAAGTGACTCGGAATTGAAAGATGACTCGGGAATGGGTGAAAATGATGACTCGGAAATTGGTAAAAATTGACTTGGATATATGTAAAAGATGACTCAGAATCTGGGTGAAAAAGGAGGGGATTCGGTATTTGAAGGATTGGCTCGGAAATTGATGGAAATGGGCTCGGAATTGGTTGTTTGAAGAAAGATGAGTGAAGATTGGCTCGGAAATCCTTCCACTCTGTTGTTGTCACTCGAAAACCGATTGAAGATTGATCATTCGGCACAGATTCACTCCTTCCTAAAATGTTTCAGTCGGAACGTGGCATTTTCACTCGGAAAGAGTTTGCTTCCCACTCAGGACTTAGGAACGGGGTACTTTCACTCAGAAATGACTCATCCTGATTACTGCTACTCGGATTTGATCTGTTCCGAGTCCTTTCATTCAGCTTTGATCATTTCTGAGTGATTTTATTCAGACTTCTCTTCAACATGGGCATAATCCACTCGGAATGGCTTGGCAGGGAGCCTTCAACTCGGATTTTGTCCCAAACTAAGTCATTTCACTCAGATTGTTCTTTACTGGGTCTTTTCTTCAAGCCTTTCCTTTGTTTTTGCTTGCCACACTCGGCCAAATACCACTCGGATGTCTTTTACTCGGAATTGATCATTTATGCGTCATTCCGCTCGGAAATGCTTCATTTTGACTCGGATTTAACCCTTTTTGAATCATTCCACTCGGATTCTCCCAACAGGAGCCTATTCCTCTCGGAAATGCTTCATTTTGACTCGGATTTAACCCTTTTTGAATCTTTCCACTCGGATTCTCCCAACAGGAGCCTATTCCACTCAGAAATGCTTCATTTTGACTCGGATTTGACCCTTTTTGAGTTTTTTCACTCGGATTTATCTCCACCAGGGGTGTATTTCACTCAGAAATGCTTTAATCTGAGTCATTCTACTCGGATTTGATCATTTTTGAGTCATTCCATTCGGATTTGCATCCAACAGGGCAATATTCCACTTGGAAAAGCTTTATTCTGAGTTATTTCGCTCGGTTCTGATTATTTTGGAGCCATTCTACTCGAATTTGACCACTCCAAATTGGAATTCAGTATAAAAAAGATTCATTCCACTTGGACCGGACCAAAAGAGGTGTTCACAGATATATATGATTTTTTGAATGAATCATGTGCAGATTAAAGGGATTAATTAACGGGGTTTTAAGTATGAAAACTTGGCTTTTGAGTTAGAGGTGATTATCTTGTGAGTTAGCCCTCGGGGCTAGAAATAAAGATTGTTACATTTTTCAAAATGAACAAACCTAGACGAGAATCACTTGATTTCAACCTCAAATGAAAAAGTTAGGCCTAAAACACTAAAAGTGCTCAAGCTGAATCTGGTGGTTCCGATTTAAGGGATTACTTCTTCAAGAAACGAAATGCTCGAATTAGGATTGGGTCCTTTCAGGAGAAGTGTTTAGATTGTTAAAACTATTTATTAGAGGCTGACCGTGCTAAAATTAGATATCCCAAAGTGCATGCACGATCAAACGTGGGAGGTACATGAGGTACGAGTCGGGTCTATCGGACTGAACCTGTCTTCCTCGATTTACTACAAGATTGTTCTAATTAGGCTAGTTTCCCTATAGGATCACTAGTCTCAAGCCGGATCATCAATATCTAATCATTTACTGGATCCCACAGTTAAATCTGAGAACCCGACAATATTTTATTATTAAATATAATCATCAAAGAATTAAATAAATAATTATTAATTATATTAAATATTTACATTATTATAAAAATATACTTTTGTATATTTTCAAAATAAATAAATAAATAAATATTGATCAACTGTTAAAATTAAGTATTCTATATTAAATATTATTAGTTATAATTATATAATTTTGAAAATTAAATAAATATTGATCAAATATTAAAAATAAAAAATATAGATATTAAAAATTATCATTATATATACTTATATGTTATTAGTAATGAGGTATTATAAAAATTAACTAATTGATACTTAATCAAACAAGGTTATTATCATTAAATATTAATGAATGTTAAACTAATGTATTATATATCACTTAATTAAACAACATTATTAAATATTATTTTTATTATTTCTCTCTCAACTCAGCTCCTCTTTCACTATTATCACACGTCTTAACATTTCCTCTAAATATTTACATCTTCCTGAACTGGGTTTCTTATTACTCACACCTTCTTGATATCCTTACATCTCTCGCTTAACATCCTAATTGGGTCCAACTCTCATCACTTTCTAATATTCAGGGCAGCTAAAAGGGCGGGGTGAAGTCACATGCTTTTCATAAAAAGCTTAATAGGGTATCCTTAAAGGTTTTTGAGGGTCTGCATTCTTATTCCTAAAAATCATGGTTGTTACAATAGATGGTATCAGAGCAGTTTCGGTCTGGACCGTATTTGTTATATGGCTATTGTATATTGTTTCTAATTTTGATGCAGGAGCCTTGACATTGGGCTTATTAGTATTTCGTTGGCTACAGTATCCCTGTATTGAGGTATAATTTGAATTTTATTAAATTAAACTCAGTATTAACATTATGTTATCATATTGTTGAATGACGACTAGTTCCGGTTCTTAACCAGATGATGACTTCTTTACGTGGTTCTCTCACTTTATGGGGTGGACTGAATTTGGTCCAACTTAGATAAGTTTCTGAAGCCTTTTCCCCCGTATTTATAAGGATGGCCATGATCATGAAGGCGCCTATATATGTATTCAGGATATAGAGCAGATGTTTGAATACTTTGAATATTTTCAATGCTCCGAGGAATAAAAAATATTGTTTGCTAGTTATCAGTTGAAAGAGAAAATTGGAGTTTGGTGGACTCACACCAAAACTCAAATGTCAACAGCTGGTGAAGCCCTGAATTGGGAAATTTTAAGAAGCGATTTCTTACGAAATATTTTCCCGATAACCATAAGATCAGATTAGGGATGGAATTCTTGAAGCTGGAACAAGGAAGGATGTTTGTGGCTGAGTATGCAACCAAGTTTGATGAATTATGTGACTTTTATTATCCTTTCTCCCCGGAAGCTACATAAGGAAACAAGTGTGCAAAATATGAGTCTGGTTTGTGGATTGAACTCCGCAATGTGATTATTCCCTTAGAGATAAGAGATTATGCAGTATTGTTGAACAAAGCACAATTAACTGAAGAAGTGCAATTGCAAAGAGTATCGATAAGACAAGATAAGCAATAGTTGAAGGCCAAAAGGCCTAATTTCAAGAAACAAGGGCAGTCTAGTCATGGTGAATCATCTACCATATATTCATCTTCATCTCGAGGTCACGGTAGTGGCCATTCATAATGAAAGACTTATTATACTTGTGGCGAAGAAGGGTATTTTGCCAAGGATTGTCGAGCTGACTAACCTACTTGTTATCATTATGAGCAAACAGGGCATGTTAGGCCTGATTGTCCACAGAGGCAGTCACAGAGTGTGCAGGGGAGTCAAGCTAACACTTCTATAGCTTGTGGTGGTGGAACTTAGAGGGGTGGTCGTGGTAAGACTCAGGAGAGATACTACACATACTAGGAGTATGCATAATGTTATCACTGGACGTGTTTTTGCATTTGATGCTAATGAGGCAGCAAAGAATGATGAGTTGGTTCATAGTAAATATTTTATTTATGGTAATATAGTTAATGTGATATATAATTCAGGGGTTACAAACTCTTTCATTGCTGAGAGCTGTGTGAGGCGTCTCAATTTACTTGTGATTCTAATGGAAAATGTCATTATTGTTTCTACTTTGACTGGTTGTACGGTCAGAGCAACTACTATGTGTAAGAAGTTGACAATGATTATTGAAGAACAACCTTTTATTGTGAATCTGACTTATTTACTTTTGAAAAACCTTGATATCATCCTAGGATTAGATTGGTTGTCTACCAACCACATAATGGTGGATTAATATCATAAAGTGGTGTTTTTCCTAAAAAAACCTATTTTTAAATAGTGGTGTGTCCTATTCTAAATTTCTATTATTTTATTATTCTACAGGGAAAGGTAGTCCAAACCCTGTTGATATTCTTGTTGTATGTGAGTTTTCGGATGTGTTTCTAAAGGACATTCTGGGGTTACCTCCGAGTAAAAGGGTGGATTTCATGATTGATTTGATTCTAGGGGCCAAGCCAATGTCTTGTGCACCTTACTGGATGTCTTTAGTTGAGTTGGCTGAAGTGGAGAGACATACGGAGGAGCTACTTGAGAAGGGCTTCATTAGGTCGAGTGCCTTGCATAAGGTGCTCCTGTTTTACAAGTAAATAAGAAAGATGACAATATGAGGATGTGTGTTGATTACTTACAACTGAATAAGTTGATGGTTAAGAATAAATACCCCTTACCTCGAATTGATGAATTACTTGACCAGTTGTGTGGTGCTTGTATATTTTCTAACATCGATCTGGGATCCGGGTACCACTAAATTAGGGTAAAACTAGAGGATATTTTGAAGATGATGTTTAGGACCAGATATGCTCATTTTAAGTGTGTTGTGATGCCATTTGGGGTGATTAATGCCCAACTATCTTTATGAGTTATATGAACTAGATTTTTCGGTAGTATCTTGACTAATTTGTGGTGGTGTTTATCGATGATATACTAGTATATTCCTGATCTGTAGATAAGCATGTTCAGCATCTTTACATTGTGCTTTAGGTGTTGTGTGAGAAGCAACTTTATGCCAAATTGTCAAAATGTGAATTCTTGGTGGACCAAGTATAATTTTTGGGGCATGTGATCTCTAGGGATGGTGTTTCTGTTGATCCATCCAAGGTTGAAGTTATGTTAGCTTGGGAGAGGCCCAAAACAATGATGGAGTTCAAGAGTTTCCTAGGTTTGGCAGGTTACTATCGTTGTTTCATTGAGGGGTTCTTGCACATTATGATCCCTCTTACTAGATTGACTAGGAAAGAATGTCATTTTGTGTGGAATGATGCTTGTGAGCAGAGTTTCCAAGAGTTGAAACAAAAGTTGAGTACAACTTCAATGCTTGCTTTGTCAGGAAGTGGCAAAAGAATTTCATGTATATGATGCCTCAAGATCAGGATTGAGGTTTATGTTGATGTAAGAGGGTCATGTTATTGCTTATGCATCTTGGCAGTTAAGGCCGCATAAGCAAAACTACCTAACTCATAATCTAGAACTTGCTACAGTTATGTTTACATTGAAGATATGGAGGCATTATCTTTATGGTTTGCGACTTATCGTGTTTAGCAACCATAAAAGTTTGAAATACTTGTTTGATCAGAAAGAGCTTAACATGAGATAGAGGCGTTGGATGGAATACCTGAAAGATTATGATTTTGATTTGCAGTACCACCCAAGAAAAGATAATGTTGTGGTAGATTCTTTGAGTAGGAAATCCCTACATGTTGCTTCTTTAATGGTGAAAGAATATGAGTTGCTTGAAAACTTTTGTGATTTGAACCTTAGTGTGATGATTTAGGCTCCGAATCAAATGGTAGTTGGTATCTTGAAAATTTCTAAGGAGTTTCTGAAGTCCTTATCTAACACCCAAGGAACAGATGATGAGGCTCAGAGGTTGATTGATGCCCAAGCTAGGGGCAAGACAATACCATTGAGCAGAGGCTCTGATAGATTATGGCGGTTTAAGGATCGCATTATGGTACCTATTGGTGGTGATTTTAGGAGCCATATTTTGTCTGAGACTCACAAAAGTTCTCTGAGTATTCATCCTGGCATGACCAAGATGTACAGTGATCTGAGGAGACAGTTCTAGTAGCCAGGAATGAAGAAAACTATTGTTGACTATGTTGCATCATGTGTGGTATGTCTGAAATCCAAGGTTGAGCATCAAAAGCCTTATGGGGTACTTCAACCTTTGGATATTACGGTGTGGAAGCAAAATAACATAGCCATGAACTTTGTGTCTGGCTTGCCTAGGACCCGTTCAGGCTGTAATGCTATCTGGGTAATCATGGATAGATTGATAAAGTGTATCCACTTCCTAGTTATGTGTATGAGGTGGTCCTTAGAGAAGCTTGTAAAACTGTATATAAGGGAGATTGGGTGTTTACATGATGTTCCCTCTAGTATTATATCATCTAGAGATCCTCGCTTCACCTCCAAATTTTGGGAGAGTTTACATGGGGAGTTGGGTACCGAGTTGAGGTTAAGCTCCTCAGACAGATGATCAGTCTGAGCGTACTACTCAGACCCTAGAGAATTTACTACGTGCTTGTATGTTATAGTACGAAAGAAGTTGGGAGTAATTCTTGCCTCTAATTGAGTTCATATATAACAATAGTTTCTACAGTAGTATTGGTTTGGCACCATATGGGGCTTTGTATGGCAGGAAATTTCGTACTCCTTCATGTTGGGCGGATAGAGGTGATGCATTGGTGTTTGGGCCAGAAATGGTCCAACAGATGACTAAGCATGTGGTTATTATTAAAGAGAAGATGAAAGTGACACAAGATAGACAGAAGACCTATTATGATACCAGACATAGACCCCTATAGTTCATGGTAGGTGATGGAGTATTCCTAAGGGTTTCCCTACTAAGGGTGCTGGGAGGACTATCTGGAGCCGGAAGTTGAGTTCGAAGTATATCGATCCTTATCTGGTGTTAGAGCGGATTGATGATGTGGCCTACAGGATTAAGCTTTCTCCAGCCTTATCTAGACTGCACGATGTTTTTCATGTATCTTAACTGTGGAAGTATATTCCTGATGATTCTGTGAAGCTAAAGGATGATCTGATGATTCTAGCTACTCTTGTGCGTGTAGAGGCTTTTCAAACCAAGCAGTTGAAAAGTAAGGAGATTCTCCTGGAGAAGGTGCGATGACAGCATGCCAATAAGACTTCATGCACCTGGGAGTTGGAGTTAGAGATGAGGCAACACTTCCTCGAGCTTTTCATTGAGGTATGTTGATTTCAGGGATGAAATCCATTCTAAGGGGTGTAACATCCCTGAAATTGAAATTAAATAGTTAAGGAGGAGTAATGGAATTAATGGATATTTATTTATTTATTTATTTATTTATTTGAATTGAAATTAGTTGTTAGTAAATAATTAAATAAAAGTGAAATTTAAATTAAATTAAAAATCAAAATTTAGAATAAAAGAGAAAAAGAAATAGAAATTGATAAAATAAAGAAAATGTAAAATTACTAACATGTCCTTGGAATAATTAATGGACCTTTTAGAGAAATTGCCATTGCCTTCTTCGTAGAAAGAGAGAAAGAATAGAGAGCATAGCCAAGAGAGGGAATTGCCATTGTGTCACCTTCAAGCTCCAATTGATGACGTGTTTGTTGTCGAAACTTACAATTGAAAACATTTCTAGAATTCTAGAACTGAGGTAAATGCATTGATACCTTCAATTTTACGTTTCATAATCATCATTTTCTTTCTTAATTTCTTGGCCGAATGGGGTTTTCATTATGGGATTTTGTTATTTCACCATTTTTGGTCCTTGGAAGCTTAGAACGGGTGGTAGGCATAATGGGTATTGGTAATTAACTGACGGAATGTGATTTCGGTGTTGTTAGGTGTAACATCCTATTTTTTTTACTCAAATAGAAAATAGATATTAATATCTCTTTAATGAGAAAACACTTACTATTAGTTAGTTGATTTTTTTTAACTAATTAATATTTTTATAAAATTTTGGTACTTATATTTAAATTATTTTTTTAAAATAAAATGAAATAATAATAAAATAAAAATATGTATATTTAACGAAGATTTTAAAATGACTTAATTAGTATTCACTAATTAAGAAAATTATATTAAGAATTTTTGATATCTTTATTATTCATAATTTATATTTTATGTTCTTATATTTATGTTTTTACATATTTAAGATTTAACTCTTATTAGAATTTTAAAATAAAAAAATGAAGGAATTAGAATATGGTTTTTTAGAACTTTTTGATCTATGCATTATTTATGATTTTTTAGGATTTTTTGAATTTTTTAATAAATATTTGAGAAAATAACCGAAATGTCACTGCCAACATCATCGCTTACATCATCGGTTGGTAAATACTCACATCATAAATAGTGATCGGTGGGTAAATACTTACATCATGAATAGTGATCGCTGGATAAATACTTACATCATGAATAGTGACCGGTGGATAAATACTCACATCATAAATAGTGACTGGTAGGTTAATACTCACATCATGAATAGTAAAATAAATAACTAAGTAATCTTAAATAGTAAATTTCTCTTCCTATAAATAGATGACTCATTTACAACATTTTCACACCAAAATTAGAGAGAGAATCTAGAGAGATAGTGCGTAAGAAATTAGTGGGGAGTAAATTCTTTTGGTTAAAAGAAATTCTGCCGGAGGTGTAAGGTAATAATATTTTTTTCTAAATTTTTTTTATGATTATTTACTTTATTCTTTTTATCACTCTTAAACCATTAATATACTAGTACTATTATGAATAAGTTATTACAGTAAAAATAAATTACCACTGTGTTACTTTTATAATTTACTGTTACTATTTACTATTTACTGTTGCTATTCACAATTTACCATTTACTGTTATTATTCAAAATTTATTTAGCATTATTATTCAAAATTTATTAGTTACTGTTACTATTCAAAATTTACTATTCACCATTACTATTCAAAATTTACTATTTACTATTACTATTCAAAATTTACTATTTACCATTACTATTCAAAATTTACTATTTACCATTTCTATTTACGATTTATCATTTACCGCTATTATTCAAAAGTTACTATTCACAATATACCATTTACCGCTACTATTCAAAATTTACTATTCATGATTTACCATTTATCGTTACCATTTAAAATTTACTATTTACTATTTTATTCACGATTTACTATTTACCGTTACTATTGATAATTTATTATTTACCATTACTATTTACTGTTACTATGCATAATTACTATTTATTATTCTGATAGTAATCTTAATTTTCATTTTATGTCTATACTGAAATAAATTAGTATTAATATTTTTTTTAGAACTCAGAGGCACAGAGCGAATTCACTTTTGGTAGCAATTCCAGGTAAGGGGGAGTGGGATAAAAATATAATATGGAAAAACATAAGAATAATAGGAGGAGTCCCCTACTCCTTTTAAATTTAATAATATTATTATTTTAAAATAATAAATTTTAAATTAAGTATCTTGTGTAACTTACTCTGAATTACCTATGCAAGAACTTTGACTATTATGACCTATATGGACTTACATAGACCTATGCAAGGAAATGGACTATAAGGGCTTGGAATTAAGTTTATTAAATTAAATAACTATTAAATTTTAAATTATGATATTTATGAATGATATTTATTTGATTTGATTATGATTGATAATATTGGTGATTGATGATATTTGATTGTGATTGATGATATTACAATACTTGATTGTGATCGATGAGTGATTGATAATCTTGTGATATGGAGTTTGAGCATATAGCAAACACAACGGGAAGCTAAAACTCAGTAAGAATATACTTATTCCTTACTCTTTACAGTATTACTTTAAAAGAAATTATTTATGATAATTTCTCAATGTTTATTCAGAATTATTGTTAAGAAATTTTTCTTAATTTTCAATAAAACTATATAATTTCTATGACTTACCTTTTTCTTTCAAGATAAATTATTTAATTAAATTTTAGAATAATTTTTTAGTTATAAAAAAAAAGAAAAAGAAATTGTTTTATGAAAATAATATATTCATATATGTATGAAAATATTTGATTCCCAATTGGAAATAAGATACTTCAATAATATTTAATTTTAAACTTTGGAAAATAAGAGTTTTTAATTTCAAAAGTACTTTATTATATATTTTTCAAGTATTATAATTTAAGATGGAAAAAGATCGATAATTAAAACTTGTGTCTAAAGTAAATAAATTTCCTATAAATGCTCTAAAGAAGGTTTGGAATATATGTTAAGACTTTGAAACTCAAATCATAATAATATTGATTTGTAAGTGGTGAAGAAAACTGTACTGAAATTCTTTTGCGTGAGGCAGAACTTATTTAAGAGTTTGGAAATGTACAGTTTATCGGGGTCGCTATGTTGTTATTTGTAGGCCCCGAAGATATAATTTATACTTGAGTTTCTAAAAGTCTTAATTAACTCAATACGCGAGTAGTTCATGCATCATGAATCATTAAAGAGAAACGAGATGTGATATTGCCTGGGGACGGATTATAGAAACCGAGGATACATTAGAGGAGGCTTAATTACGAGCCTTAGGATGAGAGGGTGTGAAAGGGTGCTTCAGGTGACCTGGGGTCGCTCCCTAGTGTCAGGTACTTTCACAATAAAAACCTTCTCAATCTGACTAGTCTCTAAGTGTTTCTATGTCAGTTGAGCTGTTCATATGCCATGAAGACATTTATGTTATTATTATCCGGAATTATGGAACAATGTAAACTCCTGGTTGGCCCAGTGTAGAATTAAAACTTTAAGGGCCCACATGCATAAAATGAGTGAGATAGTAGCATAAGCATTTCATAACATTCATGTGATTGTGACTTTCTATGTGGGTGGTTGTGAATGAAAATATAAGTGTTATGTATGTGGAAACCCTATAATTATATTTGCTTGAGTATGAGATTATGACTGATATTATTATAGATTGTGAAAACCCTTATGCTTATGTCTTATCTGTAAGATATTATATTTTATTTCTCACTCCTTCTTGTTTGAATTTTGTGTCCAAAATATATGTTATGTGATATATAGCTAGCAGTCTAAGATGGAAGGATATGTAATTATAAGAGGGTAAAGTGGTTTCATCCTCAATTAGATAGATGAAGAGATATGACAAGAGTAGGATTCAAAAACTCGATGGTTCAAGGACTAGGAAATGATTGGTCACATTTGTAGTAGAGGTATAGTTTAGTTTTACTTTGCCTTATTACAATATCAAGTTAGATAATTGTAACAAGGTAAAGGTTAAACTTTGATAAACTTTCTCATTCGGATATAATATTGTAATGATTTATCACTTATGATTTCTATAAATTATTTTGTCATCATGGACAAATATTGAAAGATAATATTTTTTTTACTTTCAATATTCAAAGGAAATCAGATGTATATACGTTCTTGTATACGCGAGATAAAGAGTGATAAATATGTATATCTTTCTAAAAGTTTTTTTAAAAAGAGTAAGAAGAATACATATATATCTCGTGTATATAAGGGGGTGTTACATTAGGTATCGAACCAAGGATTGAGACGGTGCTAAGTGAAGAGGGATCTAGAAATCGATGTTTGGTTACGTTAGGGTAATTTCCTAATTTGTTTAGAATTAATTTCACGTTGTTTTGGTACCTTATCTTTATATCCCAAGGAGATAGCTCTTATGTTAGGGATGATTTGATAATGATGTTTGGTGATTATATGCCATTTATACATGTTGTGTGGTGGGGATAGTCATTCGGTATGATTTACCCTCGTTTTTGCTCTCGTGGTCGTTAGTGGACTAGTTGAGCTACCTCGTGGTCATGTAGGACCTAGTGGTTGAGGTGGGGAGCCACGTGGGCTTGGTGGACCAAGTGGGCTTGGTGGACCAAGTGGGTTCATGGGATGTCATGGGGACTCCCAACTGATGGTTGATCCTATTAGTATCCACGCTAGAGAAACTTATACTATGACTGTTTGAGAGTTAGTGATGCAATATATTGATGACAATTGTTATTATTATGATTGGTGAGTTTATTGATGATGATTAAGATGATAATTGAATAATAATAATGATGATGTTGACAAGTATATTGATGATGATAATTATTGATGAGTGGCCAATATACCTCTATTGTATATTTCTACTTATTTGAAATTATTTGCATTAAATTATATGACCAGTCACTCACCCTTATAGTTGTTTTAGTGATTGCATATAGGGATATCGTGGACGCCTCAGATACTAGTGCAAAGTGATTTGGGAGGGATGTCAAGACTATGTTTTGATGTATATTTTGATGTGTTAAGATTGTAATTATGTAGTATGTATGTATATATATATATATAATGATTGCTAAGAGTAAGTTTGAATTATTTTACTAATGATGATGATGGTATTTGGTGATAAGTTTATGCATGATGATGATATTAGTGAGTTGTTGAATTTCAAATTACTTATATATATACCATGATGCTCATGTAAGGCTAAAATGATAAAGTGTGATGAAAATGATGAAATATACTGATATGCGATAATGAAAGTGATGAAGTATAAAATGTGCATTGTTAATTATGTTCAAGAATTGTGACTAGGATGAGTTTGGGCATTGAGCCATTTACTAAATCGAGATATGAATGTTATGGACATGTTTAAATTGTTTTGATTGGATTAATGCATGTTACAGTTAAGTTGAGAAGTAGAAGGATGCAGTTTGTGTGGCAATGTAATGCATTAATTGTGTTTAATTAAAAATTTCAAGGAAGTTTTCGCAAAATAATTAATTTAATAATTCAATAGTCATTAATACATTATTTTTCTGTTAAAAACTATAAAATAATTTCTATATAACATGTTTAAGGCCAAAAACATATTCCAAATGCAAAAACATAATTTTTGGGAAAGAGGGGCCTGACGCGCGTCAGGCCAGCGCCCTACGTCAACATATCAGTAACAACACCTGATGTTGTTTGCCATTTTAGGCCATTCGCCCAACTTCTGACCTACTCAATTGGCCCGTTCAAGGTCCGATGGTCACAAAACTTCACGGGCTACCTATTTTCCCCATTTCAGAATTGTTGGCACTGTCCATTCACCAAAATCTCATCATATGCATAAGTTATGCATGAAAATACATTTAAACTATTTATATGCAAAACCTATGCACCAAACTACCGAAATGGACTCCAAATTGCCCAAGGCCTATATGCACAGTTTTTAAATATCCTCGGGAGCGCATTGGTCAATTCTGGGGGTCCTAAAACTCGTCGGATCTCCAAATCACCTATTTAGTTCCGAATTTCAACATAAATTTTTTATTTCCAACATATGTAACAAATCATCTAATTCATCAATTCATCAACCAATTTCATAATCTCATCACACATGATTCACAGACACATTACAAACCTGCCCATAGCAATCATCAAACATAAAACCTTGGCTCCATGCCAATATTCGTCAAATTCAACATAACTATCAATAAAATCGCTACCTTGCTAATTCATCGCATAATCCCATGATTAATCATATCTCAAGCATCATCATCATCAAATTCCCATGTAAACATATAATCATCATCAATATACTAACTATTTTAACGAATCACATCAAGCATGAAGTATTACTACATACATCAAATACATAACATTTTCAAGTTATTACATAAACTCCAATCATTCATGCCATCAATTCATCATCAAATCACAATCATCAACCGTTATGCATCAATCTCATAACCACGCAATTTAATATCAAACACCAAGATACATGATGAATACTATCAAAAGCAATTTATCACTAGGCTATTACATAAATTCACAATTCCACATTCTCCTTGGCATCAGCTATATGCTTGGCGTACCCCCCGGGGCATTTGCACCTTTCCCGTCACTGGTCACTAAATTAAAGAAAACCACAACAAGGGTGAGTGCTTGGATTATCGTAATTAATATAGAGCGATAATTAATAATGATGACTAACTACTACCTAATATTCTTCTCATTATATTACTTACCAATTTCATTGCATTTATATAATTACAACTCCTAATACACACTTGCATAATCATCAATATACTTTTACAATAAAGTAAGCTATATACCTCGCATCCAACATCATCAGTACTCACATTCAATATCATTTATAATTAACCATTAAAGTTGCCATAAAACATCATAAACATCAAATCACATGTAACACAATTGACTCACATGCATATCTGATTCCTAGTATCCGAATACTAAAGGATCGACCTTCAGCTGGGGGTCTTACTTGACACCCCGTGGACCCTGCTTGGTCCATCGAGTCCTACTCTACCTCAACCACTGGGTCCTACTTGATCACTAGATAACTCAACTGGATCACAAAGGACCATGAGAGCTGAAAACGAGGGGTAACACATACCGTCGGTTGTTCCACACCATATAATCCCATATATAAACATATCATACATGGCTCAACATTATCCAATTCATATATAAAGGTTAGAAGCTGACATTTCACATTCACATAGGGCGGCCACACAGACCCGACCCTTACATACCATGCCATAATATTTCCATAATCATCATTTCATCATTTTCATCAAGTTATCCATAATCAGAATAACATATACCAAAACACTCATCATTAATATTCATTTCAACTCATGATTCATAAGATACCACCCAAGTATATAATTCATTTATTTAATTATTTACTTCTTATCACATAATTAATCAATCCAACATACTTTCTCAAACATTTAACTATTTAATTATACATACACATATGCATATATTTCTATAAATATTATCTAGCTAATTTACGAACTTCCTAATATTTCCTAATTATTTTATAATCCTTTCAAACCCATTTCTCATACCAATCATAATTAATTACGACTCGAACACTCCTTTACCTCGTTTTCAAGCTTCCTCGAGTTGTTATTGGTGTCAATCGCGTCCCAGGCTTACTTGATTTATTGCTCCGCTTCCAAACTCAACGCCCACTTCATCAATTATTCTTCTGGCACTCGTTGCGGCACCTACGATCACCGAAATACAAAACCCATTAGCGCATTGCCTTCCTTACCATGCTAAGCTCGAGACCCAAGCTTCCTAGAGCCATAAAACTCAAAATCCAAGCCTCCCCACAACATGCAAATTCAGTTTTGAGAAGGGAAAGAAGATAAGAGGAAAAAGTTTTGAAATCAAGGGTCCTCCATGACTTACCTTAGTTCCAAGGTCCTGAAATGCAAAGAAATTAAAAGTTTCCACAAGCTTTGGCCCCAAATCGCAAGGAGGAAGGAAAAGAAAGGAAAAAGATGTTTTAGGTTTCTATTTTTGCATGTCTTGTTTTAAACTGATCACGACACTGACGTTATGCGTCACAATGGCGCTACACGTCAGTACTAAAATTTCACCCTGACGCTACGCGTCAGGCCTTTTTCACCATTTCCTTACATTTCACTTTTTAAACCATTTTTTTCACTTCATATTCCTTACTTAACATTAATTTAAATCCAATGACGCATTTATTTACTTTCATAATTATTAGAATATCTGGGATGCCACATTAATGGAATTGGAGAGGTCATTTTGAGCGTCTATAGGAATTAGACCCCCCGGACAGCCTCATAGGTCTGTAACTGCATATTAGGTTTATGTGCATGCTTGAATTGAGGATTGAATTGCATTTCATTGTTTTGGTACCATGAGTTGAGCATAAAGCGGTTGAATTGCATTCTGTTGCATAACTTTCGTATAAATGGAATTTTGGCGAACGGACTACGTTAGCAGGTCCAGAATACGAAACAGATAGTGTCCATGAAGTTTGGTATCATTTAGAGTTGAAACGGACAATTTAGGGGTACTCGAAGTTGGAAAAGTCTGAATTATGAACCAAAATGCAAAATTCTAGTTTTTGGGGTCTGTCATGGGTGTTCCCATGCTCACCTGGGCGTGTACACACCCAGGTCCTAGGCCCTTTTTCCCCAGGCGTGTGCGTGCCAACGCTCCTAGGCATGCCAACGTTGGTGTTGACTTTATTCTCATGTTACCCTCATGCGTGGTCACGCTGCACCAGCATGCCTACGCTGGTGTCTTGGCCTGGTCCATTCCCTCTGCCGTACGTCCCTATGCGCATGTAGTGTGCGTACGCTGGTGTGTTAAGTGAAGCCTAGTGTGCCCACACCCAGGCAAACAATCCCCCTCTTACTTGCTGGCGTGCTTACGCCCAACCTGGGTACGTTAACACCCAGGTTCTGTCTTCTCTGCATGTTCCTAGCGTACTAACGCCCCTACTAGTGTTGTACATATGTTTGATAATTTTTGTCGTTTTAAGGCTTTTTGTGTGCGGTTCTTTCGGGATATTGAAAACATGAAATGATAAATCATTAAGGGTTGTATATTTACGTAAAATCTTCTATAAAATTTAAAGAATTGAGTGAGAACTTAATTAAAAGCTACGGGATGTTAAATCCTCTAGTAAAAAAAATTTAAGATTTAAAGACTAATATTTTGAGATGTAAAACTATCAAGTATAACTTACCTCTTTTAATTAAATATTTTTTGTATGCATGATATGATATGATTACAATGCCATGCTCACTTAAATCAATGTTGGCTAAAGTATTATAATTATTATCTTAAATTATTTATTATAATTTAAATCAATATTTTAAAATTAGACCAATTGTTGAACCGATGAAAGTAGCAATTCAACGAGTTGTGATTAAAGCGACGATCGAACCATAACTGAACTGATAACAAAAAACGTGATTACAATGCTTACCTAACTGATTAATAGTTCAATCGGTTAAATTGATAAGTTTGATTTAATTAAATAAAAATGAACTAATGTTATTTTTATGTAATCTAAATCTATTTTTTAAATAGTAAGTGTGCACTAACTATATCAACGTGGTCCGTTTAGTTTCCAATTAGGAAACGAAGTTGGAGAAATAAAAAAATTTAAGGGTTGATATTGATCCTTCACACCGTTTAGAATCTATTTTTGGGGTTGGTAAAAAACGGGCTCGTAATGAACTCAATACACATTGAAATAATGTATCTTGTCATCTTATCTTTTTCCATAATCTATTTTTTAATTTCAAAAGTGATTATTTTACTCAGTTATTTTTTCTTATCTAGTCTAACAAAATAAAATATTCATTAGCATCAATGGTAACTATACCTCTTATTATACTTTATTACTTTTAAAAAAAGTTATAGACGACTTTTATTATTTGTTAATTCGATAATCGTTTGAATATAATTAATATATTTTAATTATTTACTTGTAGAATTTCTTTAAGATTTTAAAACACTACGGAAATCTCATTAGTATCTGCTCTTTTGATCCAGGGAAAGTAATTATTAACAATATAATAATAATACAATGAATTATGTTTTTCAATCAATAATAGAATGAATTATTAATTATAAAATGTAATATAAATATATAATAACATAATAATATTGGTTTTTCCAAAGACTTCCAAAAGTCTACTCCTCTTCCCCTTCGCAGTTTGCAGTCCCACCTTCTCTCTCTATATACCCTCTCTTCACTAATCCTCAGGTCAATCAATCATATTCCTTCTCGTCCAAATCACCCTCTTTCAGTTCCTTTGTTTCCCCTCTCTCTAGACTCTTCTTCTTCTCTTCCTTCTAAATTCTATTAATACCCTTCTCTTTATTTATTTTTTATTCTCTCTTCTGTTTCTCTTTTTTTCTGTTTTCTCCTATGGCTTCCGATCTCGAAGCGAAAGCCAAAGAGGCTTTTGTGGAAGACCACTTCGAACTGGCGGTGGAACTTCTCACTCAGGCCATTAATCTCGACCCTAGCAAACCTGAACTCTACGCTGACCGTGCCCAAGCCAACATCAAACTCAATAACTTCACTGGTACCCCCTGTTCTATTTCTTATATATTATACTCTAAAGTTTGTGTTTTTCCAATACCCTTTTGCCTGTTTTGTAAAAAAATCGAATTTTTGGTTCAAACTGAAGCTATATCTAATTGGGTTTCTGTTTTGGGTATAGAATCTGACATGAGTAAGAAAGTTTGACCAAGATGGGATTGTTTTTATTTTCTGCCGTCTTCAATTTGGATATTCAGCTTGTCTTTTTCCTTTTAAATAAAAGAAAAACATATTATATGTTTGGATTTGGAAATTGTTATGTGGTGATATCCAAGTTTGATTCTTTCTTTTGCCTTTACTTTTTCTCTCCCTGCTTTGTTGTTTGTTGTGTAATACTAACTCTTCTTAAAGCTTGAGTTGTCAACGTACTGTGGAACCAATTTTGTGTCTTTTACTTGCCTTAGCAAGTGAGTGATACTTAGCTTGAAGCATGGACAATGATTTGCGATCTTTGCCTTGTGATGAAATTTAACTTTTTGTGGACCCATGTGTTGCACAAGGTTAATTAGTAGTTTTGAACATTTAATAGAAAGGATGTATGTTGTATCTATGGTGGGAATTTTAATCAAGTATTAGGCTAGCTTAGGTATGGAAAGATACTGGTAATAAAAGCCTTGTAGCTTATATAAGAGTGTGGAGTAGAAAACTGTAGTATTTATGGCTAACAATGGAAGGAGATAAGTGTATGGCTTCCAACAATCAAACATGCTTGAAGCATTCCTCTAATTGGATTAAAACATCAGTGTAAACATAGGAATTGTGAAAATAATTACTGAAAAGGAGATAAATGGAATTAGAAAGTTAAAATAGATTTATGGTTTATGATAAAGGACATTTGTTTGTTTTGAATCTTGTTGTTTGCTTCCTTTGCTTTATTTATTCATTTATTTGGGTTTGGAATGCGATTCATTGTTAGATGTATTTGACTATTTGTAAATGTAACTAGCCTGTATACTGTTGATTTCATTTCATGCATGATTTTGGAATTGGGATGTATGTTCATAGCTGCTTGCCGAACATGTGGCTGTAATGTTTTATTAATTTTCACAAAATTTCTTTAATTTTGTCCAGAGGCTGTTGCGGATGCAAACAAGGCTTTAGATTTGAATCCTTCTTTGCCAAAAGCGTATTTGCGCAAAGGGTAAGTGCAAACATGACATTGTCGTTCACTTTCATTCTTACATTTATTATTACTTATTAGTCCTAAGCTTTTTGAAATTTTTTTCCACATGTAGAGTGTCTTAAAAAATGTTTTGGTGGAGTCTTGTCTAAATTAGTCACTTAGCTTCTTAGGCATTGAGGTGGGCCTGGGACAAGCACATTGCATGATACCAAATTAATTTGATTTCACTTTAAACGCCTAGTATCAAGGTAGTTAAAATCGGGATTCAAGGTTGAATCAAAGAGGGGTCCCAAAAATCATAAATTGTAAAATCGTAAATAGTATCATAAGATTTTAAAAATTCCTATATATACATATAACGTCCTATGTATTCGTATGTATACATCTAAATAATGATAAACCCTTATTACAATTGGTTTCTAATATTGTGGGGTATTCCATTTAAATGATGCCACAAGGAAAGAATTGGAATTAAAAGGATAAACACTCTTTGGAAAGGTGGATGAATAGGGTATAAAAGCAATATTCTTGTTAATTCTACTGCATTTCCAAATGCTGTCTTGCTGAGTTGTCAAGGCATAACAACAACAGGAATTCAGTTGGGGAGAAACCAGAGTATAAGAGTGAAGAATAGGAGGTGTGTCATAGGCATGAAACTGTGATGAAAAAAGGCAATGGCTTTGGCAGTCGAGGCTCAATGCCTACAACCATACTTCAGGCTTATATTTTATTTGCTCCCTTTTAATATTCCTGTTAGGATCTAGTCTCTGTAGTTTTTGTAAGTTAAAAAAATAAATCAAATTCTATCAGTCTATCAGATAAGTGAATAACATTTAAACCAAATAATACTTGCCAGCCCAGAAAGTACTGTCTCAGACCGATACACCGGACATGACATGAAGTGTGAGCGAGGTGTCAGTGTCAAGATTTTCTCCAACACAGTGACACTTCAAAGAAGAGTGGTGTCTCTGCTTCATAGTTTGCCAACCCAAGTGAAAACCATAGAAATAGAAAAATCTGAAGTATCTTCCGTGAGAAGCTACCACACGTGTGCTCAAGTTTTTTCCTTTTATTATCCTTTTTCCAGCATTCTTATTTGTAGTCTCCCCCTCCATTGCATTCATAGCTGTAGCTTGTAGCTGCCATTTTTACTCTATGGTTGAATGCTAACAACGATATCTGGGGCTGAATTTGGTTGAAATTCAGTACATTGAGTGCATAATCTGATCACATGATTCACATCATATCTTAAAATTTGCATTGAGTTGAGATGTTCTATTGATTTTCTTTATCCTTGTTAAACAACCGTGCTGCAGTTTCTAAATAGCAAGACTTAATTTTTTATTTGTTTCAATTACAGTACTGCATGCATGAAGCTTGAGGAATACCAGACAGCAAAGGCTGCTTTGGAGATGGGTGCCTCATTGTCTGCAGACAAATCGAGATTTGATAATTTGATCAAAGAATGTGATAAGCTCATTGCAGGTGACCTTTATGCTTTCTGTAGTGAAAGTTTTCCTATTTGATGAAAGTTGTTTGTTTTCTTGGGTATACCTTTTGCATCTTAGATTTTTTGTTTCTGACTGATGAGTGATGACTGTCTTGACTGTTGAAAGGAAAAATGTGGATATATGTCATTTTAAAAAACTGACGCGAGCTTGATGGACATATTGTGTTGACAGAAGAATCTTATACCATACCTGTACAGGAGGTAAAGACTGAAACACAAGGTGTTACTCCAAAAGAAGTTAAGCAAGAGGATGATCTTTCAGAGAAGCCAACAGTGACTGTGACTAAACCCAAATACAGGTTAATATTGTGATATGGTATTTTCATATAATGTCTATTTATTGTATTAGTATTTTATATGTCAAGAGTACTAATGCTGTAAAATTTATCGTGCATATATAATTTGGTATTTATTTCTCATTATTTGAATTAAAAATTAACATTTTTGAATGCTTAAGTTGTTAGATGAAGTTCATGAATGGATTGAAACATTAATATGCATATCTAGACCAAACTTTATGGAAAGTTCAACTTTTACATGAAAGAATAAGGAGAAGAAAGATCTAATTTCTGACCACTTGATTATACATACTTTGAAGCTGTTTCAACAACGAATAATCCCAGAAGTTTAAGGTGGTGTTTGGTTTATGTTTTCATTTCGTGTTTTTTAGTTTTATTTACAAAATTGTCATCATCATGTTTTGTGTTTTCCAAATTTTGTACAAGAAATACTGAAAATAACTTTTTTTGTTTCCTTTTTCACTTTTTCTTGTATAAATTTTTGAAAACAAGAAATGAAAACAGAAACCAAACAGATACTAAGGACCCATTTGGATTGTGAAAACATTTCCTATTTTTAGTTTTAATTACAAAACTATCATCATATTTCCTATTTTCAAAAATTTGTATTGAAAAAAGTAAAAATAGGAAATGTAAACAGGAAACAAAAAATTTATTTTTTTTGCTTCTTGTACAAAATTTTGGAAACAGGATAACAATTTTATAATTAAAATTGAAAAACAGGAAATGAAAACATGAATGTTTTCAGTCTAAACGGGGCCTAAGTTGTTGGGTAATGGCCAATATGAATGTTTTTTTAAATCTCTTAGCATGTATCCTCATTAAGGAGTCCTTCCTTTGGTCTTTGATGCATAGGCAATGTACTGGCTATAATCCTATGTACCTTGTGTTGAAATTCAATTTTGTATTAGTATAGTCAGGTGGTATGGATCAAGTTGTAAATCACTTGGTCAAGTAGGTTTCCATACCATGTCATGAACCAATTATCCCTAAACTTAAAGCTGTTGAATGAAATTTTGTGAATGATTTGATACCTATCTCCCAGCTTTGAGAGAATGTCACCTTCACTTTTTATTTATTTTTTTAATTTTTAAGTTATATTTTTTCAATTTGGTTCTGCTTGGGAGAATTCAAATAAGTCTGTTTGGATTCTTTAGTGTTCCATGTCTTCTATTATTGGTTAGTTGTTACTTATGATAGTTTTGTTCTATATATGCATTGACAAATTTCTTTTGAAGGAATATACTAATCAGTTGGGCATTTTTACTTCGAAAATAAAATTTGTGCAGGCATGAATTCTACCAGAAACTTGATGAGGTGGTTGTAACCATATTTGCAAAGAAAATTCCAAAGGAAAGCATTACTGTCGATTTTGGTGAACAAATAGTATGGCTCACATTATGATAATATTTAGTCAAATTATCTTATTCCTTATTATTACACTTCCAATCATTTTGGTGGAACGAGTTGGTGGATTGCGTTCTAAGCTTTATTCCTCCCACCTATTTTTCTTTTGTAGCTAAGTGTAAGTATCAATGTTCCTGGAGAAGAAGCGTATGTTTTTCAACCTCGCTTATTTGGAAAGGTATGGATGATCTATTTTGTCTGTTATTAGTTATAATCACTTAGAAAAATGTGGCTCACACACCTAAGGCTCATACTCTAATTTTGGTTTTAGTTATGATCTAGATGCCGAATATAGTCATAATTTTACACATCTAATAATAATATTTTATTTTGTTACTATCCCCCCTCCAATACTTTTTATCTGTCCTCTTGCTGTTAAAATACACATGAAGAAATGTAATCAGTACACTTGTGTTTCATCAAATATTTATTATTGGTTAAACTTTTAATAGCACTCTTGCTTACTTATTCTATGCTCATTTAATACAAGGGTATAAGTGTGGTGGTAGAGCATTATTACTATTACTTGGAATTAGTATAAAGTTAAAGTTGGAAATATGTAATTAATAGTGTCTTGAAATTGTAAGTAGATGTATAAATAATAGGAACAAGTTTTTTCATCTCATGAGGACAGATGAAAATGAATAGAGGTAGTATTTATTTATTTATTTCCATTGTTCTCAAGCCCATGTATTGATATCATGATTTAGCTTAGCATTGTTTACGTATTGTTTATATTGTGTTGATCTTTAGTTTTCTTTAATCAGATCATACCTTCAAGGTCCCGGTATGATGTTTTGTCCACCAAAATTGAAATTCGCCTTGTAAAAGCAGAACCTAATCATTGGAAATCGCTAGAATTTGCTGGAGACAATACAATTGTACAGAGGGTTAATGCTTCTTCAGGTGACTCAGATTTATATTGTTTCCTTATTATGTTTGCTCTTCTTTTCCCTGTTTGATGACTCCTGGAAGATGGCTTTGTTGTTTTAAATGTAACATATGAATCAATCTGTTAGGGTTGACTCTTTCCCCGTATTGGCTTGTAGCACAGTAGTTTATCTCAAAAACACCACTAAGCATATAGCAGAGAAGCTGCCATATCAAAGAGATTCAGCGCCAATATAGTGTTAGAACCAATGTTGTGAAAATCATGAGTTGAATCATAGGATCGTGCGATTTTACGATCCTGGTGGGCATAGCCGATCTTGAGGGGAAGAAAAATCGCAAACGGCCAGGATCGGTGCTGGATCGGTGATTCTTGCGGTTTACTTGTAGGATCGGTGCACGTCCTGATCCTGGGAGGCATTCATGGGCCGGGTCGGTTCCATGACCTGGTTTTACAAAACCTGCGTTTTTCAGAAAAAGGCACGCGAGAGACCCTTTGAGTTCCTCTGTTTTTTCACGCGAGACCCTTCATCTTCTTCCCTTCTTTCCTGCACACGATGCCGCCGCAAGCTCCATTCTCTTCCAATCTTGACCCTTCGTCTCCATGCCTGTTTGAGGTTCTTCATCTCTCAGCCTCTGCTTTTGAGGCCTCTTCTTCGTGTTTCAGCCTCCATTTTTGAGGCTTGCTGTCCGTCTCTCAGTTCCCCTCTGTTTTGAAGCTTCTTCTTCGTCTCTGAAGTGGTGCTCTGTTTTCAAGCTTCTTCTTGCTCTGTTTTGAAGACACACTGCAGGTGATGCTCTGTTTCGTCTTTGTTTCAAAAATGGCTGCAGAAACTGGTGGTGCTCTGTTTTCAAGCTTATTTTTTGCTACATATACAGAGCCTCTGTGACACATGCTGTTCTTCTTTTGTCAAATAGCCTAGCCTTGTATTTTATTGGAATTGTATTTAAATATATGAAATTATGAAGACTAGAGCAATATTATTTTCTATGCATAGGTGTAAGTTTAAATATAATTTTATATGTTTAGTAGGATCTTACGATCCTCCATTTACGAATTTTCAACCCTCCTCCAATCCTATGTAAGATCTATGTAAGATCTTGATTTTTACAACATTGGTTAGAACACATACCGATGATTAATGCTAAATATCTAGTCCACAGACACATTTACCATTAATCTAAATCATAAATAATATCAGCAAGCCAATGATACTGAGAACTACCAGAGCACAGAGGTGGGTTCAGATTTGGTCAGAGTATGTTGAAAAAACAACAACAGGTGTATACGGGGAACTTGCCAAAATAGGGTGAGAAAGGGTGACACAGGTGTCGTCCACGGGATGGGGGTTTGATGTGTTCCCTATGAGTTGAGTTTGTGTAGGGAAGGAGGTTGGTCATCCCATTGCAATGGATATTGGAAGATCAGCATCAGAAACACAAGACTTCATTGGTGTAAGGTGTGGGTAAAATAGAGATTTGTTGTGTTTAAGGAAAAGTATGGAGAAAAGTTTGTAAGTTAGACAACGTACATCAGAAATTTCATGATATAAAGAAAGGGTGAACGAGAAAAAAGAAATCAGTAAATAATGGTTGAAACTTTGATTTATGGAAGAATATAAAACATTTCAAAATCGGTTAGTGCCCTTGAGGCATTCTAATTATTTTATGTCTAGGAAAGCTCTAGCTATCATGCTGGGGAGGCTTTGTATGGCAAGGTGATGTGAAAGAATTGGGAGTGATTTTATGTTGACATGAGTGCTTGGTTTTCCTGGACGTGTTATGTTTGTAGTTGAACCTTATTGTTATTGTTACACGGATTAAGATTTTGTCCATGTAATTTTATTTATTTTTTATGTATGTGCTAAACTGCATCATTGCTTCCCATGAATTTTGCAGTTGGAACTAATAGACCTGGTTACCCATCCTCAAAATCAACTAGAGTAGATTGGGATAAACTTGAAGCTCAAGTTAAGAAAGAGGTTTGTCTGCTGCCTATGTAAAATTTGTTAATTCTGTTTTTTAGTGGGTGCACTTTTTACTGCTAACATTGTTCATTTCAGGAAAAGGATGAAAAGCTGGATGGTGATGCTGCGTTGAACAAGTTTTTCCGGGAGATATACCAAGATGCAGATGAGGATACGAGAAGAGCAATGAAGAAGTCATTTGTAAGTTTTACATTGACTTAATATGTTGTTGTTGCCGTAAATATAACTACTTGTTTTAGTTGCTCAATTTTTGTTTGGCTGTTTTCTGGTAAATTTATAATTTTTTTTTTGAAAAAATGTTGACTTGATATGCATTTTGACATGTTAGGTCAATAATCATGTTGAGGTAAGGTAATATGTAATGTGATGTGTTATTAGTATGTGATTATTGGAATCATTGTCTAGAAGTTTTAAGATGTGTAAGGACCAAAATTTAAAAAGAATTGAAGGGACTAGAATTAAAATTAGCTCTAAAGGGGTTAAAAAGCTTATCTAACAATTTATTACGTTTATTTATCCTGGTTATAGTTTATGCGACATTTTAACTTCAATTCTCCTAATTGATTTGGCACCCTGTCATGTCTTGAAAATCAAAGTGATATTTGACAATGTCAGAAAATTATATTATCATTGCATACAGTGCAACTGATCTCTTTCAATTATCTGGCATAGGTGGAGTCTAATGGAACGGTGCTGTCTACAAACTGGAAAGAAGTGGGATCAAAGAAGGTAGAGGGAAGTCCTCCTGATGGCATGGAGTTGAAGAAATGGGAATATTGAGATATTTTCTTGGACAATGTTAATACATATTTTGTTATTTAGGGGTGGATACTTTGGATCCTTTTTGTTGGTTACTTATTTAACAATTGAACTTACAGATTACTCGTTTTAATTTCATTTAATTACCAAGAGTTGTGTCTGTCTTCGATAAGACCTGATAATTCATGGTTGTTCGTTGCGAACCTGAGGTGTTTTTTGGTGAATATAATGCATGTTTTCTTATTATTTTTTGCCTTTTTAAAGCTATACTATCACTATCTGATAGATGATGAATTCAAGAGTTATATTTACCGAGTTTAATTATATTTGTTTACATATTGGGATCATTATAATAGTTTTAGCCATTGACTGAATGGTCGACGACGCAATGAGTTAATATTTGAAACACATGGAGGCAAAAACGTTGAAAAATCATCCTTATACTATGCAGATCTCCATTTTCTTGGAACACATTGGATTCCTTCAATCCTGTCTCAGGATATGGTTAGGCGCTTCAACGCCTTAGCTGTGAGCATTCTTGTGTGGTAGACACTGATGAAGATACTGAGTAAATTGAGTTAATTGACTCTATGTTAAGTTATGTGGTTTTGGCATCTTATGCATCGCCTGATTTGTCTTGGGGGGAGTCAGCTAGAACTCTGTTTATTATTTAATGGTCATGCATTCTACTTTTCATTGTTGATATTTGAATATTTATATTTAGGGGTAACGGAAGAGTCGTCTCGAGTAGGCGGGCTTACTGTACAA
This sequence comes from Clitoria ternatea, assembly GCA_037962975.1. Lineage (NCBI taxonomy): Eukaryota > Viridiplantae > Streptophyta > Magnoliopsida > Fabales > Fabaceae > Clitoria > Clitoria ternatea. Next base: position 11,862,535 of record CM075675.1, read on the forward strand.
GGTGTCAACATACTCTGATTGTTTTTAGAAAAATTAACACGTAACAGTGATCCTACTTACCAACTGTACATTTCCATCAGTTATTTTACGGTTGCTTCCCCAACACGCGATTGTATAAGTCAACTCTGACTATCTGGTATTGAGAGAATAGCTCACACTGAGATCATGTCATGATTCTCATACGCGGTGTTTGGAGCCGGTGTTAAGCTTCAATACTCTCAATGATGTCGGTATTTGCATGACGACTTTTAGGTCAAATGACCTTTTTGCCTGTAGGCCGGTATAGAGACTAGATCATTTGCCTCTTAGCTTGTTTAAGGGACTATGTCGGTTGCTCGAATAAGCTATATCTTCTACTAGGGCACCTATTATAGGCGTGGGTAAGAAGAGTGTTTTATTAACTTAGAAAATTTTTTATTTGCTCCTTTCACTTTCTATCACGCTTTTATTTCCCCTTCAAAACATAGTGTTGTGCGTATTGTGGGTTGCGTCAATCATGTGACCATTACTTTCAATCATGCGATGTGGTTACATTTCAATCATAACTTTGACGGTTACTTTTGGACAATAGGTCTTGGAAATTGAAATGACTCAGCCCAAAAAATTTTGAATCAGAAACACCGTTGTGTTGTTTTCCCCTAGCCACGTTTATAAGAGGTGGTTCTAGAAACGTTGCGAGGCACTTGTTGCACTTCCTTACTGATATTTTGCCAAAACTTAGAGAGAAAACTTTGTGCCTTAGAGAACTTTCTACACCATTATCTTGCCTAACCCTTATGTGTTTCGAAGGTTTTTGAGAGAGACCTATTTGTTTGTGAACTTTTAGGGCTCAACCGAAGTTTCCAGGTAATGAACCCTTACCCTTTTACTTTTACTTGTTTCTATTATTTTGCTTTGTTTATCTTCTAGTTAGTGTAAAAAATAAGGACTAGGGGAGGGTTATTTGGATACTATGGGGGTAGAATTTCTATAAGGAGCCAAAGGCCTGGGGCGCAAGGACCAGGACGAAGGGGGACGGGGGAAGACAGAAATGAGAGTGGTGTTTCGGAACAAATTATAAGCTTGGGGTTTCTGATGACGAAAGCTCTGATTTTTATACTTCTAACGACATTAAGTTTTATAAATCTGTAAGCAGTCATAGACACGTGATCACAACCACGATGACTAATGAAGAAGAGAAAGAGGTGGTGAAAACTCAACCTGGCACTGCCATCGCGCATCGTATAAACTAGGTAGAGCTCTTGGTTGATAACCTTTACGCATGGGTACAATAGGAAATTATGAAGACCTCCCTAGACATTTTAAGGCTGGTGGGGGCGTGATAGACATCAAATGTTCAATTCATGCCAAGGAGAAATACAAGGAATGATACACTGTACTGCACCTTAGGGTTGGGGACTGTGTCTGCCATATCCCTACTGACGAGCGGGCCATTTTCATGTACGACATCCTTTTCACACACCTTAGAGTGAGATCTCCTTTGACGGAGTTTAAAATAAGGGTCCTCCCCTTCTTTAACTGTGCCCCCACTCAATTGCACTTAAACAGGTGGGGGAGTCTAGAGTCTAGAAGTGCCTGGGGAGCACTTTAATTTCTTTCCTATAGTGGCGCTCTTCTTCTACTACTATTGGGTCATGCGTCGGGCCAACAAAGATGACAGTCTTAGTTTTGTCACATTCTGGTGTGACTCAAAAATAGTCAACTTTGAAGTCTTCACTGAGTCAGCCAAATTCGAGGGCGGCTCTTTCAAGAAATGCTTTATGAAGGTTCAAGTAAAAGCAAATAAGTAGATATTTTGGGAAAATGAGGCAGGGATCAAAAAAAGTTCGATGTCGTGGACCCATGAACATTTTTTGCTGACCAGGGCAACATATGTTGTTGATGAAAATGATTTGTCCCCTATCTTCATCGAAGTTGTTGGGGCGATGCATGACTTTTGTGCAGTGCATAAGAAGTTCTCTTGCAAGCGACTTGTTGACTCTAGGCCACAGAGAGAAGCTTATCTACGTAATGACCCTAGGATTTAACTTGTTTTGCTTAAGTCGGTACTACTGCTTTTTAACCTATTTAGCTTTTGCTGTTACAGGAGAGACCAAGAGCTTTGAACTAATGGAAGCTTTTAAGAAATTGCAAGCTCAACTAGTTGTTGCAAAGGGGGGAAATCAAATTCAAGCAAAAAGAAACATCCCCAGAGTCAACCAAGCTATAATCACATTTCTCTAAGGGTTTAGGAAAATTCCCTTGAAGGAGACCCCAGAGCAAGGAACAACAAAAAGGGCGCCAAAGAGGAGGAAGAAGAAGAAGCACGACCCCGAGAGGTACAAGGCTCAAAAGAAGAGGCAAGAACCAGAGGAAGGGAAAAGCCTGCCTCCTTCTTCCAAAAAATCCAAGGGCAAAGAGCCTGTACAGGAAGAGATTGGTTAACTAGTGACATCGTCCTGGTGAGAGAACGCTCAAACGTTATTATATTCCCATCCCTGGGTCTTGCCTTAGCCCTTTCATCATGTACCGGGGAAAAGAAGTAAAGCAAGACAAACTAAGGTCTCGTTGATACTGCCTTCGCTTTGATTTGGAGGTTGATGAAAGGAAGGCCACCATCAAAGCTTCCCACTAGTAGTTGGCTGAACTGGAAGGGATACTAGAGTTCTTTAATAATATCACAGATCACGCGGATGAAAGATCCTTGTTCTATGACCAAATTCAGGCCCTTGAGGCAGATAAGAGGACCACGAACGCAGAAATTGACAACCTGAAGGAGGTAATAGAGGCCAAGGCCATGGCCTAGGATGAAGACAAGGCAGAGATCCTGGCTTTAAAGAAAGAAATAGAGAAACTTTGTTCTAAGAAGTAACAACTGGAGTTGTCAAAAGAGAAGAATACTTAACTGAGGGTCAACAATGAGAAATGGAAGAAGTGTTACGATGATGTGCAAGCTGAGATCTTTTGTCAAATTAACATTCATGTCACTAAAGAAACAAACTAGCCTAGGAAGAAACATAAGATGGCCACCAAGATGGAAGGAGTTAATAAGAAGAGAAGATTGCTGATACCATTTCCCTCTGTGAGGCGCATGAAAGGAAGAGAACTCACTTGAGGAGACGGAGATGAGCGAACACGTGGAGATGACAAAGAGGTAGGAGAAGGGACCACATAATGTCATCGAGGGAAATAAGAGGTCATTGAAGGTAGAGTGACGACACATTGTTGTTATCGGAGGTTACCGTTGGAAGAGGGGATGATGAGCTAAAAGGGTTTGGAGAGGGGAGAGAAAGGTTGGAGAAGGGATGACACAATGTCGTCGAGGGAAATGATGGCACAATGTCGTCACTGAAAGAGGGGATGACCGACGGAGAGGGTTTAGAAAGGGAAGAAGATTTGGAGAGGCAAAAGGGTCCGGAGAGGAAAGCAGAAACTGATGAAGTGGGAGGCTATAATTTGAATAAGTTATTAGATTTAGCGACAGTGTAACCTTGTCGCTAAATAGCAAGGGCCACAGCGACCACCAATCTTTATTTGAAGTAACGGCTCGAACATGGTCGTCGCTAAATGATACTATCACTAACATTTAACTGAGCGACGAGCAAAAACCCATCACCGAGCCGTATTCGAGTTAGCGACTGGCGAAAGCCATTGCTAATTGTGGCACCAACAACAAAATTGGAGGGAAACCAGAAAAATTAGAGGGAAACCAGAAAAATTGGAAAATACATCGCTATGTTGGGCGCCAATAAAACACTTAGAGGGAAACCAAAAAACTAGAGGGAAGTAAAATTTAGCGACTGGGTTAACGACAAATGTGCAATAGCGACGGATGTAGCGACGGGTTTTTGTAAATTTTAGCGACGGTGTTCTGTTAGTCGCTGACTTGGTAACTAATTTTCTTGTTAAGGTCCCTTTTTGTGTTACGGTCGCTAATTCGGTCGCTAATTAGCGACGGCCTCTCGTGGTCGCTAATTTGAAGTAACTATCAAAGGTTTTTTTTAGTAGTGATATCTGTTAAGTGTGGTAATGGTATATGTGCGTTAGATATATGATTTGTCTGATGATTGGTTGTGTCTAATTCGAGTGTGACGGTGCACTCTTGTATTATTTCCAACAAGACTGAAGTGAGATAAATTTACCCCTCTTGTTTGTGACTTTGTATCTTTCTATGAACCCCTTAGGTTAGGGTAAATCGTAAGGGAAAGGCCGTCATTGGCGAGTACTCAAGGAGACCCTGACAAGGTAGTACATCTGTGGTACACAGAAAAAGGATACCGGTTCTCAGAGAAGAAGCCCCTGGTATCCTTGGGTTAGTCTACCAAGAGGAAGACATTTAACCCATTGATCTACCAATAAAGCTTCGATAAGGATACCAGAGTGGTAAAGGATTCCTGGTATCCTTGGGTTAGTCTACCAAGAGGAAGACATTCAACCCATTGATCTACCAATAAAGCTTCGATAAGGATACCAAAGTGGTAGAGGATTCCGTACAGTATTACAGAGATCCACATCGTGTGTTTTGAGGAAGAGACCATGGGCACCTGTTAATATGTGAGTCTTCCAGTTTTAAGGCCTCCTCGTCGGATGAGGAGTAGAGTTAAGATTTTATTTTCATAGATAATGTATAGGCTGTTATTTGAATTATGTATTTTTGGGAGCTTGCGTGCCCCTGTTTTATTCAGAGTATGTAAACACGATTGAGACAATGTATGAATTAAATGATATGAATATGTTTTTGATCCACTAAGCTTTATCATACAAAAAAAATTTACATAATTTTTTACAAACTCATGACACCTTAGTTAAGTAGGATGATCCAATAGGAAGGATTGTCCTAGTTAACCAAAGGATGTCACAGTTTTAATTGCATGATGTAGTTTATGGGTGATGCATTGCTAAGTGACAACTAAATGCATGGAAATCTTTACTAAAAAAAGAAGTTTATGTGTAAGTTGAGGTTGAGTTATGAGAATATTGATTGTTGTATTGGTGGTTGTATGTTGTTTTATGGTGAATATATAGATAAGAGTGTTACGAATTGTGTGGAATGTGGAAAAGGTCCTTACAAGACACTAAAATTGAGATGTGAGGTGAAAAAGATACCTGTGAGACGAATATGGTATTTTTTGATAATACCACGACTACAATGATTATATTCCTCATTTGCTACCAAGGACATGCGATGGCATTATGAGAATAAAAGAAGATGTGTTGTGTCATCCATCGAACGAAGAACATTGGAAGCATTTTGATAAGACTTACCCGAATTTTGCTACTGAACCTCGTAATGTCAGCTTAGGTTTATGTTTGGATGGATTCAATCCATTTGGAACTTATGGTAAGACCTATTCATGTTGGCCAGTTATTTAAACCCTTTATAGTTTACCTCCTGAAATGTGCATGAATTCTTTCTCTCTCTCTCTCTCTGTCCTTGTTCCCAGTTTGGGCAATCCAAAACCTAAGATTGATGTTTCTATGCAACCATTGATAGAAGATCTAACTTGTTATGGGATGAAGGCGTCAACACATAATAATTTCAAAATGAGAGTTGCTTTGATGTAGACCATAAATGACTTTTTAGGATACAATATGTTGTCTGGGTGGTCAACAATAGGGAAACCTACTTATCCTATTTGCATGGAGCGTTCTAGGGGGCACAAACTTCCTAAGAGCCACTTTCATTTTTTGATTTTCATAGAAAGTTCTTGCCGCAAGATCATCTATTCAGGAGAAATTTCGTCTGGACTAGCAACATCGATCTCTTTCTCTGTGTTAATATTTAGATCATCTAGGATCTAAACAAGAAGTTAGCCTCTTGATATAATATCACCAATGAGTTGAATGCCACATTGGCTGAGAAGACTAAGGAGATCCAGAGTTTGAAGACTAGTTATACAGATCACAATGACATCCTCTCAACACTTATAAGTCGGCTCGAGATCCCTTTGATAGTCTCTGTCACCCGACCTCCACACAGTAGCAACCATAACATCAGCCACAACCTCCGTAGCAACCCCAGCCCTAACCTTGACCACCCCTAGAGTCTTAATAGGATGATTAGATGACTAGTGTATCTTAGACCCTCCCCAACACGCCCATCACGACTCTTGAGATTCTTTTTATATTGTTTACATTGTTTGACACTTTTTAGTTTTTTTTAATTTATTTATATTTTTTAACATTATTTGAATAATTTGATTGTTTACATTATAGTTTTATTTTATGCTCATTCATTTATTTCATTTATCAAATTTTCATGTTTTTATGCTTCATTTGTGGGATTTATTTATTATATTGAATGCCTTAAATCGTAAAAATGATTGAACTTTAACTAGGTAGAACTAAATTCAATCATTGGGAAATAAGTGGGGAAATTTTTTTAAAAATGGCTATGGGCACAAATCCGTTGCCAAATCAGACATGAAGTTCAACGACGAATAATATACATCTGTGACCAAAAATATTTCAGACATGTTAGGTGTTTGACACAGTTAGTGATGGATAACTCATAATTGTCGCCAAATAATATATGGCCTTAGTGACAAGAATAATGACAGACTATGCCTTAAACCCTAAAGGATCATAAAACTTGAACGTTGAAATTTAAATAGTGACACATGCATAGTTTATTGCCAAATAGGTAACTTAAACTTTGAAATTTGAATTTTAAAATTTGAATTTATATTAGCGATGAACGTACTCATCCCAAAAAAAGAAAACCATTTCTCAATTTAGCCACAGTAAATAGTTATCGCCAATTGGTGATGTATAACATCACTTGTGTGGTTTGTGCCAAAGTGGTTTAGAGACTAGAAGAATGACTATGCATTGTTGTTAAATAGTTTTACGATAGAATAAGAGTTGTTGGTGATGGATATATTATAGGTGACAACGTGGAGGTGGCAATGGTAGGATGGTGGCAAGAGTGACGACAATGGTGACAGCTTCAGTGGAAGTGATGGTGGTGGAGATAAAAAGGTGATGGTGACAACAATGAAAATGTTGGAGGTGGTAAGTAGTGGTGGTGATGGTGACAAGGGGTGGTGGTGACAACAATGGTTGTAATGATAGAGGTGACAATAGTGGAAGGGAAAACTTAGATTTCTAATTTTTTTTGGTAGAATTTCAAATTCCTCATTTATTTATATTAAAATTCTCTTAAAAATTTTATAAATTTTAAAATTATTATGATTTTGATAAACAATATATTGTACTTACTACTATTTTAATTTTTTTCTTAAAATGAATCCTTTTTTTAAATTTCTCTATTCAAACACAAGATAATTGATAAATCGGTTAATCACTATTTTCATCAATTATCTAAGAAAAATTGAGATGTAAAATATCAAGAAGATTTAACCCTTTTGACGTAGAAAAAAAATGTATAGACATAAATGCCACTTATTTGGTTTAATTTTATAGCTCATAATTTCATTTAATTTAAACTTGAAGTTTATTTGATCATGAATTCACCATATACATTTTAAGCCGGTTAGTAGGTCTATCACCTTTATCCATCTATTTTTTCACCAAATAGTTGTTTAGTTTAGCTCATGTTTTCTATCTATAGCAATTTTGTAAACTAATTAATAATATATCATTTGACAACAATAATTACAACATACAACCAAATTCAAATTACAAATCGATATTATTAGAATGGAAAACTGTGAATTGCATGGAGTAATATGTTAGTTATCAATGGTCATGTAAACATGTACCAATAGCTAGAGATTTTGATGTTTATGGGAATTCAAGGAACAAATTATAGCACAACAGATGTTCATTGTAAACTTCTTAACTTCTGACCTTTGAATGTCTCCATTTTCGCTTCTCGACTGCTCTCTTTTCCCCCAGTAATTCATATTTTTCTCTCATATAAGGAAGCACAACAGTGAATATATAAATCATAAAACATGTATAACATGTCTACACAATGGGACGAGAAAATATTTTTTGCTACATCATGCACGTACTTACCCCCACGCGTGAATTCAGAGAACCCATGGTGGAGCATACATAATATGCTTCCAGAAAATTCTTTGCCAATGCTGGAGTTGCAAATGTGTCTAATTTATTTTGCAACTATGTGCATCCACGCCTTTCTGGGTCGTCTAGGAATCCCTAGATTTACTTCTATGAGCATTGTAAGTCATTCCCCTAACCATTTTATTTATGGAACATTCATTCAAATTATGACTAGTAATTATTGCATGGATATAATGATTATAAGCCCAAATAATCAAGGTTAATTAGTTTTTTTATAAAGATTAAAAAATCATTTAACATGTAGTTATTTGAGCTATATAGATTGAAATATTATCATTTAATTTTATTATTCTATTAATAATAAATAATGTTTCAACATTTCATTAGTCAAATAAAGGTATATTAATTACAAAAAATATAAATTAATTACATTTGAGGTGTTTTAGGACGAGGAGAAGTAGGAGTGGTATTAGTGAGAATTATTCCTAAAATAAATATCATGACGACTAATACCGATAGCTTTAAGAAAATTGTTTGTGTACCAGATCCACATTAAAAAAAGCGTGAAAAAGTATACAACCATTTGTCTTATAATGTGTAATCAAACTCATTCAAAGTTAATTAATATTAATTTTCTTGAAAACAAAGGGGCCATGAGTAACATTGAAAGAATTTTTAGTATATGTCTTGTATTTTCATTAACGTCCGCAAAAATCATTAGGATCATGACTTCATGGTTTGAGATATAGTGATGCGATGTGGGGGACCTGTTGCAAGGATGAAATAGAAGTGCCTAAGGGGCTTTGGGGCATGTGGTCTAGGCCTTCTTTACTTCATAGTTTGAGAAGGGTGTTGGGATGAAATAAAAGCGCCCCTGTTAAGAGGTTAATTGTTTCTTTAGTTTATTGTTTGGGATTGAGTCAATAAAAAAATTCGTTAATTTTATAAAAATATAATTTTATTGAATCACATACATAATAAATATTAACTACAACTAATTATTAAAAAGAGACTAAAAAGTCATGAGGCATGCAGGAGTGACCATATACCAATTGCATTGTCTACAACTATATTTGATTTGGTGATAAGTGTCTTGACGGTTTGATAGGGAGCTAGAGGCATTTATAAAATACTTTTTACACCTCAAGTCAACCCTTATTTAATGTGAGACTTGTTATTGAGATGGAACTTATTTTATTTTATTTTATTTATTATTAGTACTACTACTGTTTATAAATGCCTCTAGAGCTTTTAGTTGGTTGTGTTTGTAGGAACGTGCATGAATTGCTCTTATGGCATTACATATATATGATATATATAGTCTAACATATGGTGATAAGTGTTCTAAATAGGTTGGCATACTCATTGCAACTACCTACAATGAAGAATGGGATGAGGTGAGGGAGAAGCTATTCTCAATTGATTCACAGGCAAATTTGGGTTTAATTTCAGTGTTTGGTTACTTGCTTTTCTTGTTCTACATTGGGGTCAAAACAGATATGAGTATGGTTCACAGGACTAGAAGGAGTGCCATCAGTATAGGGGCCATTGCCATAGTGGCACCCCTTCTATGTGGTTTGGCTGTTATGCATTTTTACTCAACAAAGTATTTAGACTCTATACAAGCAAAAAAACTAGGAGCTATTGCCGGTTTGTTCTCTATATCCCCTTTCCCTGTGATTTCATCAGTTCTAAGTGATCTAAAGATCCTAAATTCAGAACTTGGAAGATTAGGCCAATCCTCAGCTTTAGTGACTGAGATATTCAATGTGTTCATGACAACGATCCTCACAGTTTCTAACATTATGGCCAAAAAGCCATCAACAGCTTGGCTTTGCCTCTTGGCAGCAACTTTGTTTGTGATAGTGGTTATATTCCTCATACGCCCTGCCATGCTTTGGATAATAAAACAGACCCCTGAGGGTGCTCCGGTTAATGATCACTATGTATATTGTATACTTACATTGGCTATGGTAACATCATATACCTCATATCTTTTTGGGTTCTATGCTCTTTTTGGGCCTTTTGTCTTGGGCTTGGCTACTCCTGATGGACCCCCATTGGGCACTGCCATAATAAACAAAATTGATACTATAGTTAATGGGGTTTTGATGCCTATCTTTGTGACTACATGTGCAATGAGGGTTGACCTCAGAGACTTAATGAATTGGAGGGACAAAGTGGATGGAAGTCTTGATGTCTTCATGGCACAAACCTTGGTTATTATTGTAGTAAGCACCGTTTCTAAAATTGTTGCCTGTGCATTGCCTCCTTTATTCAAGCGTATGCCTTTGCATGATGCTCTCTCTGTCTCTCTCATTATGAATTGCAAAGGCATAGTTGAAATGGCTGGATTCACTTTGGTTAAAGATGGCATGGTAAGTATTTTGCTTCGTATACTATTAATCGAACTCATCAGTTTGATGTTTATTCTTGAACATAAATTTGACATAATAAAAAATGGATTCTTCATTGTTGGGTAAATAAAAATAGAAATATAATGCTCGAGCTCATGTTTTGATAATATTAGCTATGAAAGTCATCCAAGATATTTATAGAACACTTTTGTTATATCAATTATGATGTTCCTTTTTCCCCTTTTTTATTCCTTTATTATTGTTGTATAAATTAATATTTGTATAGATAAGTGGAACAAATAAAATTACTCTATAAATAATCCTAGATAGAAACTTTGTTGGATATGTTCAGTAAGAAACATAACTCTATATAATTTCAGGAGTGTTATTAAGATTCTCCTTAAAATTTATGATTACATAAAATATAATTATAAGAACCTATATTATGTTGCTTTTATTCCATATTTCTCTAACATTATTTTGTCCAGAAGAAAAGCAATTAATAGCAAAGTTTCTTAATCATCCTTAGAGAGATGATGTAATTAAGGCCATTTTTTACTAGTCATGTGAGATTAATTTGATAAATAATAATATTATTAACAGTAAAGTATAAGTTTATTTTAATAAAATATCTTATTCATACTCGGGTCGACTAAAAACATTTATATATGAGAAAATCCTCTTAACCTCAATTGCATTTCTAACATGTCACTTCTTGAACATCCGTAGCGTAGTTAGAAATATAGTGTTTTAGATATTATTGTATATCAGTTGCTATACGAAACTTAATAATTTTGATAATATACAATACCTTATTTAATAACATAATAATTCTAATAAATTATTTCCTAATGTAGGGCATACCGGATAATGCCTTTGCTTTAGTGATGATGTGCATCATAGTGAATGCGACGGTGATGCCAATGCTGGTACGTTATCTCTATGACCCCATGAAGAAATACGCAGGTTACACAAAGAGGAACATTCTTGATCTAAAAAGCAACACAGAGCTTCGCGTCCTAACATGCATCCACAGACCTGAAAACATTCCACCAACGATAAACCTTTTAGAAGCAACCTACCCCACAAAAGAGGAACCAGTGTGTGCCTATGTGCTCCAACTCATAGAACTCATCGGAAGAGCCTCACCGATTTTCATCTGCCACCAAAAGAGGAAAAGAACCGATACAAACAACACATCCATGGCTGGGAAGCTTCTAGACGCTTTCCAGAACTTCGAGCAAGAGTTCAATGGTGCACTAGAGGTCAACGCTTTCACAGCTATCTCACCATCTGAGATGATGTATGATGATATTTGCACATTGGCTCTAAACAAGTTCACATCACTCATAGTTTTGCCATTCCATAAACAATGGTCTTCCGATGGAAACTCTATAGTGTTGGAAGATGAGTCTTTAAGGGAATTGAATTTTAGTGTCATGGAAAGAGCTCCTTGCTCTGTTGGGATATTAATTGAGAGGGCGCAAATGACACACATTTTCTCACCCGAGACACCATACACTGTTTGTTTGTTTTTCATTGGTGGGAAAGATGACAAAGAAGCACTTTTTTTTGCCAAGAGAATGACTAAGAACCCGCATGTTAGATTAACTGTGGTTAGATTTGTGACTTCAGATTTTGACTCGAAGGTTAAGGATTGGGAAGAGTTGATTGATATTGAGATTCTTAGTGGTATTAAGATGACCAATAAGGTGGGGGATGCACATGTGAATTACATTGAGAAGATTGTGGAAGATGGGCCTGAAACAGCTTTGGTGATTCGTTCGTTGGTCACTGAGTTTGATTTGATCATTGTTGGGAGACAAGCTGGGGTTGAAACTCCTCAAACTTCAGGGTTGTTGCAATGGAGTGAGTATCCAGAACTTGGGGTGTTAGGGGACTTGTTAGCATCTACTGATGCTGCTGGTAAAGCCTCTGTGTTTGTCATCCAGCAACAAAGAACAACCATGGATGCTTAAAGGGAAACTTTAGGGTTGGGTTCAAGGGATTTGAGAAGTGGAAAGTTGAGTAATTTTTTTTTTTAAAAAAAGTGATTTTTTGGTTTTTGATATTAAGGGTTTGATTTAAGAAAATTTATTTTGTAAAGGAGGTAGATAGAATTAACATTTGTATACTATAATTATTGGGTTTCTATGTTTGATTATTTTTATTTTTATTTTCTCTTCTCTTGTGTGTCTTATGTTATCATAATTTTATTGGATGGATTTTGTAACATTCTTTATTTTATTATTTGCGGAACAATTCGTCAAAAAATTAAAATTCTTAAACAACAATCATAAGCAAATAAGTAACTTTGATGCATTTAGTACTTTTTTTACAATAAATTAGCAAAATTGAAATTTTAACTATATACAATTTATTAGGAATGTTAGATTAGCTAGGTAGAATTTTTCCTATAAATACATTATTATTCCATACTTCTAATTCATCTTTTAATCATCTAATATAATGAGTAGTTACTCATGTGCTTCTCTCTAATTTTGGGAGTGCTATGAAAAATGGGGAAAGTTCCCCAAGAACTTCAAGTTTTTTGATATGGTATTAGAGATCTCCTAGAGCAACGATCCAGAATTCGACAATGGCGATTTCGAAGACAGTTTTTTCTTCATCTCTTAGGTGTATCCCTATTTAGTTATACCTAAAATATCCATCCATGAAGCTCAAGGCCTGATACCCTGAAATGTGATATACCAAATGATCAACACTAGGTAAAGGATAAGGATTTTTGGGGCATACCTTATTAAGGTCGGTGAAGTCAACACGCATTCTCTACTTGCCATTGGCTTGTTTTACTAAGACTACGTTGGAGAGCCAGGCCGGGTATTTGAATTCTTAGATGAAATTGGCCGCTAGGAGTTTGTTCGTTTCTTCTTCTTTCATTGATGCTCTTCTATCGGGCCCGAGCTTACTTTGCTTTTGCGCCACTGGCTTGGCCTCTCGATCTATATTCAAAGAGTGGTATATGATGTTTAGGTTAATTTTGAGCATATATGAGGGGCTCCATGTGAAGAGGTCTGAATTGGTTCGTAGGAGGTTGATCAATGATTCTTCAAGGCTTGGGTCCAACATTGCGCTAACTCAGGTACATTGGGTAGGGCTTGTTCTAACCTGCACCAATTTTAAAGACTCTATTGGTTGGGGTCGCATGTATTCCCTTTCGTCTTTAGGTCAAAACCTGTTTATCCCATTCCACAATGAAAGTTTCTCTAGGTCGAAATTCATGATAGCATTCCTGAGCTATCTTAGGGCCAATGTGGACCGATGCGTCCATCTTTGAGTGAGAATTCCATGATGAGGTGTAGAGTAGAAATGATCGCGTCAAGTGCATTGAGTGTCGGGCATCCCAATATAACATTTTAGGAACTAGGGATGTCGACTAGTAGATATTTGACCTTAATTGTTTTATTGTCTTCTCCTGCTCCAAAGATTGTCTTTAGTTCTACATCGCATGACTAGTACTGAATCTCCCATGAAGCTAAGCAGTACTTCATTATACCTTTTGAGCCAAATATGGGGTAGTTTGAGTCATTTGTAGGCTTTCTAATGGAGAATGTCAAAGAAACTTCCTTGGTCAACTAGCACTTTCCCAATGATGCATTTTTCCACTTCTACCATGACCACCATCAGTTTATCTTTGTTTGGGACTCCCATGGGAAAGTCTAATTTGTCAAATATAATGGCTCCGTTACTCAAGAGGCAGTGTATAGAGTTGACCTGCCCCACCCCTCATGATGTGCCAGCTCTATTCCCAGGGAAACCACCGGAAATGGTATGGATAATTCTTTTTGTCACTCCTTATGTCTTTTGGCGTGCTGGAACGGGAATGCTTACGTTTCTGCCTAGGGGTGTTCATGTGGTTGTAGTTCTACCTATCTTGGGGACTCTTACTCATACACCCTCTCTCTCTCTCTCTCTCTCTCTCTCTCAATTCTGTCTAGTTTCTCGTGGTGCCTCCCTTCCTTGTTTGATGAACCTCTCCAAGTATCCTTGCAAGAAAAAGTGCTTGTGGTGCTTATTTGATTCTTGAGCGACAAACAATCTTTCATGCTATGGCCAAAAGTCTTGTGAAACTCACAAAATTTAGTCCTATCAGAGCCTTTCACCTACTCCCCAGGTGGGGGGAGCTTAAGTAGCCTGGTGTTGTAAACTTCGTGAGTGATCCTGTCCATCTGCTAATTGGGGAGTGAATGTGTCATATGTTGGGTTGAGGTAGGCCGCACGTCTTGGTTCTTTGTTTGGTCGGGGGCTCTTCTTTTGTGGTTCTGCTCTTGTGACTACCTGCTCAGAATTTTCTACCAATCAGCCTCTCATTCCTCCATATTCATGTATTGTGCTACTCTTTGCTTAAAATCATCCATATTAAGAGGGGTTTTTTTAGCTAAGGAGTCAGAAAATTTACTTAGTTGCAATCCTGTCTGGATTGCATGAAGGGCTACTTCCGAGCTTATGTCTCAGATCCTTGTGGCTTGTTTGTTAAAATAAGCCATAAATTGTTTGAGTGTCTCTCTCCTATCCTACTTCAGATTAACCAAATTGTGGAGGGCCTGTTGGACAATTCGGCAAGAGGAAAACTAGGTGAGAAACTTTTCCATTAGTTTTTCAAAACATGACACACTCCTTGAAAGAAATATGTGAGAACCAGAGGAGAATGATTTTGGTGAGGGTTATGGGGAAGGTTCTGTATAGTAGGGCATTAGATGCCCTTGAAAATAGGTTGGTTGTGAACATAGTAAGATGTTTTTCTGGATCACCTCTCACGTCATACTTCTCCATCGTAAAGGGCTAGTAGTGTAATGGTGTAGGGACTGCCCTTATTTTTGTTTAATGACTCGATTGAACATTGATGGATCGTGACAATTGAATTGGAATAAAGGAATTCTAACACATAATAAATTGTGACATAAGAGATCAAACACAACATTTGTGAGGTTTCATTATGCTTCATATTGATCTCTAACTATGCATGTCTTAAGAGATGTTTATTTATTATTTTTAAAATTTTATAATTAACAATTTTATTATATATATATATATATATTTCATGCAGAAAGAATAGTGAAATTGTTAAGAAACCTAATATTATTGTTAATTTCTTTTGGCTTAAATATATTTTTAGTCCATGTAAAAATGACCTATTTTGATTTTGATCCTTACATAAAAATTAATGTTTTAGTCAAACTTGTATTCAATGTTAGGAATATGGTTTTTGATATTATGTTTTTAATCCTTGATGATAAGTTTTTAATCCCTATAAAAAAATTTACTATTTTTTTCTCTTTCCCTTCTCTATTATTTCTTTTCTTTCTCCCTAAACCTTAATTACCCTTTCCATTGATCACCTATAAAATCCCTAAATCACCATTACCCTCAACCCTTAACCATGTCATTATGAAAAGATCAATAACACAAACACACAAAAATCATTTTTTCCTAGTCTTTGTCTCTACGTTTACATAACGTTGTCACACTCCCCCATGCATCCCCCCTCCATGATCATAAAATCATCACACACATGGATCTTTCATCACACTTTCAACCATTGAACCCTTCCCTATCTATGGGAACCACTACTTCTCTCGATTACATTTCTAGGGTGACATCATTAAAGACAATATGTAGTGGGACAATCACTTTCAAGAGATGCAAGACAATGATGCTTGGGGGAGGGAATGAATAAGAAGAAGAAGAGAGATTGAAGTGGTGGATTAGGTTCGCGATGGCTTGATCTTTGGGTGATAGGTGACGATCAGTTGCTGGCAGATTTAGAGGCGGTGTGGTGATAGGTGATGATCAGTTGCTGGCAGATTTAGGTGGCAACGGCTTGTTCTGGGGGCGATGTAACATCCTAAAATTTAGAATTTTAGAAAATAATTCATTAAGGATCAGTGGAGAAATTCCGAGTGAATTATGTTTGAGACAAGACCTTCCGAGTGAAAAATGGATATGATTCCGAGTGAAGGAAGGTTAACATGTTTCCGAGTGAAGCATGATTGAGAGAATCACTTCTGAGTTAAGAAAAACTCTGTGTCCGAATAAGACACTTTTGAGTGAGGCAAATCCGAGTGAAACGTCTCCGAGTGAAATGTTTCCGAATAGATCGTTTCTGAGAGAAGTACTTCCGAATGAAGAGAATCTTTGATTTCAAATGAGTACTTCTCGGGCCGAGATATTTTTGAATAGTGACCGAGTGGGGCATCTCCGAGTTGAGTGCAACATTCCAAGTGGGATGACTCCGAGTGAGACGTTCCCAAGTGGAATAACGTCAAGTGAGATATTTTCGATTTCCGTGTGGTATGACACCGATTGGGATATACTGAGTGAGTCTTTTCTAGGAAGAGTACTTTTGGACAGAGAAAGACTTTAACTTCAAACGAGTACGTTTCTGAGTGAATAGTTCCTGAGGGAAGTAAATATCCGAGTGGTAAACCCTTCATTTAATTTATGCTCGGGTCGATATTCAAAGTTGCCAAGAGCTTGTGCTCGGATTTATCTTCGAGACTGAACTTCGAACTTCGAGTGATCTTTTCGGATGTAAGACTTCCGAGTGACGCAAGTGAAGGCTTTGACTCAGGAAGAGATATATCTGAGTGAGATATGTCTGAATGAGGTATTTTCGGGTGAGAGATTTCTGAGTGGATCATTTCCGAGAAAGGAAAGCTATGATTGAGTGTTTCATGTAGAAACCTTTCCGAGCGAATTTCCTCTAGTGAAGTAATTCTGAACGGAAAGAGGCTCTGATGAATCTTTCTCGGAAAGAGGGATATGCTTAAAATACCAGAACCGAGTTGGAATTGATAATTACTTCAATCATTGAAGCTCTTCCACGTCACTCTATTCTAAATTCTAGCAGATTCTCTTTTCTGATATTTTTCTAAGTATGGGACCCTCTCTATTATCCTATCTTCTTTTCTTTAAATATCTTGTTTCTTCCTTATCATTTAAAGATACATGTATCAGACTTCTTTATTTCGTTTACGTCTCTTTTGCATGAACGATTTATATCAACTTCTACTATTGGATTAGCTGGAAACTTGGAAAGTGTAAAACATCACCTTTAATCCTTTTCTTTTCCAATCTTTACTGGAAATTAACGATCAAAGAGGAAATCAATCTTCACTTCTTCTCTTTCACGAAGAAGCTTTGGACTGGTTCAAAGCTGGAAATTGCAGTTGGAATTTGTGAGCTGTGATTGGATATAGCCTGAAGAGTTGCTGGAAGTCTTTATTCTAGGTAAGGGGAGCGTTTACATTTTAAATGTATAGTTTGTGAACAGAGTCAGGATAATATTGTTATCTTCAATAAGAAATCCAGAATATGTATGATATATGTGATATATTGAGATATGAATGGTATATGTGATGTATGTATTTATGATTATTCCTATGCATGAGATGCAGTCCGAAATATGATATTGATATGTGATGATGATGATGGTGATGATATGGATGTTATTCATGAAATATATCATGATGTATGAATGCATGAGATGCATTTGAAAAGCATGGGATGCTTATGTGATGAACAAATATGAAATATTATGTGGTTTCGAGGATTCCACAAAAAGACCTTGGGTGGGACTCAAGGCAAACCTCTTGAGCGGGGCTCGGGGTTTAGCCCGTGACACTACCGTTGTCGCTGGGAGTGATTGTGTCACATGAGAGGGCAAACGGTTTGGTACCAGTAAAACGGACGGATCAGCTGAGAGTTGAGATATGGCTGAGAGCCAGTGTTGCAACACAAATTAAAAGACTTAATAATGGATCCATTTGATTGAGTATACGAATGTGTTGATATATGTTATTGAGAATAACATGATGATATATGATATGATGATTGTAATATGATTTTGATTTATACGTGGTTATGAGTTGGATACTTAATCCGATTCAATAACTATCATTTGACATGTTTATGCTCACCCCCTATTGTTGTTATTTTTACAGTGGATATAAGACGCAGCGATGATATATGAAGTCACTCAGCCTGCTCAGAGCATTATGTATTTATATGTATAGTACATGATGCACATAGTTGTTTTGTAGTAGCCTTGACCGACTCCTGTGTATACCGGTTTTGTAAAATTTTTGTATATATAATTGGGCAGGTTGATGTAATAATAACAGTGTTATTATGTTAATCCAAATCCTGTTTCTAAAATTTAAATTATTTGCGAAAAGTTTATTTGGATTTTTTTGAAATTTAATTTTTAAATTTAAGGATGTTTTAGGCGACACGAGATTCACCAACATAGTGGTGCCATGACCACAAGTTTGGTCGAGGGATGACACAACCCTAATGGTGGATGAACAAAGGATCTTAGGTTTTAAAAAATAGAGTTTAGTTCTGGTGGTGATGGTTGGAGAAATGCGATGATGTGGTTTTAGTAATGATGATACTTGTGGTAGATTTTCCTCTTTGTTTAAATTTTTGGATTTGTTGAATTTCTGTGCAAATCCCTTTATCCTTTATGGTTAAAAGGTGGTGGTGGTTTAGGGATGTTATGACTGATGATGGTTTGAGAGTGATAGTGGTTTGAAGATGACCATGGAGGGTTAAAGGTTTAGTAGTGGTGACAGTTCAATGATGATGGTGGTAGTTTAGTGGGAAAGGGTAAGGTTGAGGGAGAAAGAGATAGGTGAGATAGAAAGGGAGAAAAAGAGAAAAAAATAGTAAAGGAAAATTTACAGGGACTAAAAACTTATCATTAGTAACTAAAGCAAAATACATGAGAGGTCATATATAAAGAGACTACAAACTTATTTAAGTCATTATTTATTTATTTATTATTTTAAATATTTTATATTTAACAATTTTATGTTACATATTTATATATAAATATGTATTTTCTATGTAGAAAGAATAATGAAATTGTGAAAATTGATGTTGTTACCGAACGAATCCTTGACTAACTGTAAAATTGAACTAATCCAAACTATAAGTGATGAAAGTCACCAATAACATCAATTGCAACTATAAAACCTACAACTTTAGATGTAATTTGGTTCAACTTGTAGTTCTCATTCACAAAACCAAACCAAACCACACTTAAAATACTATTTTTACTTCCTATACTACTTATGTCTTAAAGTAACCTTATAATTTAATTAATAATCATATATTTTGTGTTATGATCATTAAAATTAAAAACATATAAATAACTTAACTAATATACTCAGACATTATAAACCTTTTTATATAAATATAATATATAAAATATAAAATCCTCATATCCTATGCAATAAATTGTTTATAAAACATAACAAAAAGATAAATTATATTTTTATTCATTTCTCATTAATTTTAATATTAACTATATAATTTATACTTAATTGTCTTGATATCCAAATATTTAATATTTAAATTAAAAATTTTAAACTATAAATCTATTATACCATGAGTTGTTACCACTTCATCGGTACAATTTCAATTCTTAATAAAAAATATTATAAAATGATTTGGCTTGGGTTTTGAATTTTATTTCAAAACCAAATCAAGCTGTGTATTTTTTTTTGTTATATGGTTAAACTCAATTTTTACTCTCCGGACTGCACGATTACCTGTTTGCTGTGCCTGAAGTGATTCCAATTGAAATAGGTAGCTCTGAATCCGAAGAGAACCACACTCCGATTCCGTTCCGCTTTGCTCCGCTGTTGCTCGTCGTCGGTAATTCCTCTCCATGTGGTTCTAATCCCTATCTGGTTTCTCATTCTCCTTGAAATTCTCTCTCCTGTTCTCATTTTCCACTCTGAATAAATCTTGCCAATCGCTGATTTTGAAACTGCAAATCTGGATGTCGCACACTCGATTTGAGATCGGTCTTTCATTTTGGAGCTCAATAATCTGAAATTATTCTAGATTTCTGTTATTATTATTGTTGTTGTTGTTGTGGTTGTTGTTGTTAGTAGATTTCCTTAACAAATCAACCAGTTTCATAACTTGACAATGGTAGCAAGATATGATCCAAGCAAGTGATTATGTTGGAAATGACTCTTATGGCGAATATTTTCCATCGAATGTTTTTTTTTCTTCTTTTCCGAAGTTGCCGATGCCGTGTATGCTCAATATTTAGGAATGCAATTCTGTATACTTGTGCCTCGTGTGCGTACTGCATAGTGTTTAGTGGACAATTGTGAAGCACTGTGCTTAATGTGATTAACATGTGTTTCAGGGCTTTTGGTTTTACTGTGAGTATCAATCTATTATTTATACCTATTGATCAAGAATGCAATTCTTTGGTGGGTCTGAGATCAGTCCGTCACCGCCAGCACCAACAGTTTCTGGAAACAATGGGCATATGATGTATGTGTTCAATAGGAATGGTGTGTGCTTGCTCTATAGGGAGTGGCATCGTCCCCTCCGGACGTTGAATGCCCAACAAGACCATAAGTTAATGTTTGGTCTGCTTTTCTCTCTTAAGTCATTAACTGCAAAGATGGACCCCACTAGGTATGTTTAACTCTTGCATTTTGGATGTGTTGAATTGTTTTCTTTGTGTTGAGCCTGTTCCTTTTAGAGTTGAGTTAACATAACTAAGGTTGGTGGAAAGCTAAAATTTATCATTGTTATTCAACCAACTTCTTAGCCTGTGCAGAAACTACATCCAACTATTCCATCTGGTTTCAAGTTAAATGGACATGATTCCAAAGATTAATTAAACACGCTCCCATGTGTACTGTTTAATTTGACTGGTGTGGTTAGTTTTTCTGAATACAGGAAGTGACTGCTCCTTATAATTTATAGCTAATGGAAAATATATGTTATTTGATGTTTCACAATTTGCCATATTGCTTTGCAAGTTATTTCTATCTTTAAATGCTTGTTTAGTTTACTGTATGAAAGCCAATTCTTGTACTTTCCTTTCCCATGAAAATATGTGATTCAGATTAATTATGTACGTATCTCGATATAATTAAGGTACTCTGTATGTTGTATGCTGAACCGGTAGCTTTCATTCGTTAATAATCCAACATATTGTGCAGTGCTGAGAAAGGGAATCTTGGTGTGCCTCAGTTACCTGGTCAAGGTTGTTCATTTCACAGTTTCCGCACTAACACATACAAGCTTAGTTTCATGGAAACTCCTTCTGGAATAAAGGTCAGCTACAATGATTTATTTTTCCTTACATATTATTATTGCTAGAGATCTCTCTGAATGAGGTCACTATTGATTCTGAAATTCAATGTTGAAATGTTTTGTATCTTGGCTTTTGTTCATTTAGATATTGGTAATTGTAGCTGCAGTTATTGTGCATTTGTTTTTAATACATATTAGTCTTCTTTTTTCCAGAAAATATTAGGTTTGTTAATTTGTGACTGAAAACTGAAATGAAAGAACAAAAAAAGTAGACAAGGATATAGTGAAAGAAATTTAAATCAATGATTTGATCCTTTGTTTTAGGAGTTCTTGTATTTTTAACTTGTTCTACATTGGCCTGGAATATGACCATAATATTCCATCTAAGACTTGAACCAACCTGCGAAACATCATGCAGTTTCTGCTACATATCCATCACTGCCCCCATAAACAAACCATTGTAATTTCTCAATCTACCCTCTGCATGCATATACTACTGATATATACTCTCCACTGACCCAACCCCATCAACATTTTGACCACCTTCCTCCCTTTTCTGCAACTCTTTCTTTTAACGTTTTTCTCAACCAGTTTCACATTTCTTGTTCATCTTCTTTAGACTCAAGATTATTGACTATTTCACAAAATTTATGGTTCTCTCCTATTTCAACTTGGGATCAGGATAAGATATGCTGTATCAGCCTATTTGGAAACCATTGATTATAACTATTGACTTTGTTTTGAAATAAGTACATACTATTTGGAAGTGGAATTAGAAGGAAAACTTAAGAAAGATAAATAAAATAAATAGTTATTTCTCATTATTCGGTGAGAATATGAATTAGGGTTTAAATTTAGATAATTTTTATTTCATTTTAATTTTTAAATTTTTCGTATTGGAAAATGAGATCAGCTTGTGTGCAAGAGTACAAATTTCCAGCTGTGCTGTAAAGCAGGTAATATTTTTACAAAATGAATCATGGAATTAACTGTGACATTATCTTATTGTTGAATTAATGAATTGTGCTAGCATAATCATTGATTGTGAAGAAATGGAAGTGCACCACTTCGAGGTGGGAAATGGACATTTCCAACTCTTGTAATCGCTAAGTGGTTACATGATTCAAGTTATCTTCACATGTTTCATTTGAAAAAAGGATTTCTTATTCTATGATTGATATGGAATAAGAAAGGCGAAGCCAAGGGAATCTGAGAATACTCTTGAATTAATTTTTGAAACTGTTGGCCCGAGACCAGAGGGACCTGCTTCTGGGTCAGCACAACAAGGGCCGAAGCTTTTTCTGATTTGGACCCATAATAATCATTTGATTTGATTTTTTAACCTATTCTCTAACAAACTTCCCAATGAGCTTGTGAAATTCCTCCCATTCATGCTTCTCCTTTGTACATGACTCTTGCATCACTTGAAAGACTGAACATCTTGAAGGGAAGTCTCCATGGTTTCAGGCAAGTCAGACCAATGATGGAACTTCTGAATTCAGTACATTACATGCACACACCATGGCATAAAATCAGCAATAAGAGAATACGAAATCTCAAAAGAAATACCTCTCAGCTCCCAGAGCTGTAGGTCCCAAGACCCAGGCTGTTTCTATCTCAATCTCTTCATGTCTCCCCCTACACCCGTTTCCCTTTTCAATACTTGCCACTGCTGCAACAGAATCCCCACTTTTCATAACTGCCTCTTCTGCTTGCTAGTTGCCAGATGCTCTTGCTAGTGTAAGCCCTCCAAATCCTTGGGTCCTTATTGTGCTGTCCCAAAAGGTGATCCCTGTGGAATAAGAAAGGATAGACCTATAAGCATTGTATGTACTAGGAGGAAGGAGAACAGTAACATAAACTAAAATACTAACGAGTGACAGGTATATATGAATGGAGAAAAGGGAGAGTAGCAGAATAATTCCCATAAGAGTCTCAAGGACTGGAGATGTGCTTCTGATTGAGGAGTAAGTTAAGGGGTATGGGAGAATATTGAGTTGGTGGGGAGATGGGAAATAAAAAAACGTGTGGAGAGGGGCATTGGGAAGCTTGGGGGACTAGTGAAGGTAGGAGAAAAGTAGAGTAGTGATAGGGGTAAGCCTAACCTAGCACTGGAAATGAGGGAATAGGGGTCCATTTTAGTGTCTTCTTTTAGTTTTACTTTTCAATTAAATTCCAGAATCTCTCTCTACTGTCTTGAGCTGATTTTGCACTTATTTCTTATATGTCGTCTCTGTCATAAATTCCTATCAGAAAATAAAGTTGTAATTTGAATGAATAATCTTATGATTGTGAGAACTGAGTCCTAGATTCTTTAACTGGTAATCCAGAATTCAAAGTTGTGGATAATCTGGATTGTAATGAATTTTCTTTTAGAGTTTTGTGTTGAAAGTTGTGTGAAGTAAGATGGACTCCTGAGCTCTGCTAACACTTGGTTAGTTTAGCTATTAAACAGTTATTTTGCATCAAGCATTCACAAATATTATTAAATCAAATTATGCTTTCTAGAAAATAAGAAGAATAAAAACCTATATTGCAATATTCTCTTATATGTTGTTGTTACAATGATCCTATTGTGCCTCTGCCTTGATTTGCATTCTTTATGTAGATAATCTTGATGACTCATCCGAGAACGGGTGATCTACGTGAATCCTTGAAGTATATCTACAATCTCTATGTTGAATATGTTGTGAAGAATCCACTCTATACGCCTGGATCTCCTATAAGGTAACTGGAATTTATACATCCCTGTACTTGTCCATTTACCAAAAGAAGAATGGTACACTTTTCCTTTGAATATTTGGTTTCATATTGTCATCCATGGACTTGTCCCATCATTAACTGGCAACATTCTATACCTTTATTACACATGACTATCTTAGCCACAAGGAGGTGCAGAACTGATGGTGGACATGTGATATGTGGTTAGGCATGCTGTCATATGTTGAAACCTAGCTTTTCTTATTCTAGCGTTCAGCCACTAGGAATATCCCTGTGAATTCCCTAATTCCAACGTGGATGGCTTGCTTGTGGCTGAAGTAAGGTGTTGGATTAGTTGAAATGTTTGTTACTTGACCTAAATTTTAGGCATTAGAAAAAGGATAAGGTTGTAATATGACATCTATCACACATTCTTTAAAATACTACTTCCAAGTACCCTAAGCAGTGAAAGCTGTAAAGTGAGTCAGATAGGGTCAAATAGCCCATAAAAAAATATGCCAAGAAATGTTCATCCTCATCCAGCCCATGTATGCTTAGAGGCCAGCTTGCAAAGTGTAAAAAAAGTGTAATTCAGTTTTAAAATATACTTCATCTGTATATTTCACAAAGTCACAATCTTTACCTAGTTACTATATAGTAAAAGCAGACTAATTATTAACAAATTGTCATCGAGGTACATCAGAATAGAACCTATCACAATGCACTGGTAACCATCATCTTCTAACTGGGCCATTGCTTGTGGCCAAATCATTTTGTGCTCTACCATTATGAGCAAATGGATTGCAGGCTACTGTAGAAGGGTCCAAGCCTAATCACTCAACAACACTTCTTTGCTAGTAGGTGATGCGTTCATCCATGATAGTTTTTTGGCTTACAGCCTATTCACTAACACTTCTTTGCTATGACTATATGCTCGATCGTTATTTATCTGCTACAACATCATACAGGCATAGCCACATAATTTGGATTAGATCTATATCTAAAATTCTAAATTTGGTTTATATTATTTGTCAACCATATTTCATCAATAATTGTAACCTCTTTTTATCATCTAATCTATTTTTGTTTTTTGATTAATTGTAAAGACTGTTTAAAATATATTTGTTGATACATTATATAAAAAAATATTTGTTGATAATTTTGATTGGATTTGGATCATCTGTTAGTGTTGAATGTCTCTTTCAGTTTTCAGTTATCAGTTATCTTAAAAGGACTCATGTTGAGGTATTTATAATCACGTCTTTCAAAATTGAGTAATAAATGTATGGATATCATTATGGAGGGGTCAACTCACATTAGTGTGTATTACATTTACACCAAGTCTCACACCATCAATAACTTTACATAAAATGTGATTTTTCATCAATCCAACAATTGAATTATGATAATATTACCTTGGTTGTTTGTATCAATTTTTTTATAAAAATTTAACTACTATAATAACATAAACAAAGGGTTTTTATTTTTATGCATTTTAAAAAGGTATTTGTTATATTAATTTTATTACACATAAATGATGTATCAAATAATTTCAAATTAATGTAAAACTTTACAATTATGATTTGTATGATAGCAGCTTATAAATCCAATGGTTGGTTTTAACAAAAAATTATCCAATAGAAATTATTGAATGATGTAAGCATCAATGTAAATTGATCCCTTTTCTCTCTCTTTGTAAAGTCTATATGTGTGTGTGTTAAGACCAAGGAATAAAAAGAAAAATATAATATAGGCATAAAAGAGAAAACAAATTGTTGAATGATATGAGCATCAGTGTAAATTGATCCCTTCTCTGTCTCTTTGTATATGTCTATATGTGTGTGTATGTTAAGATCAAGGAATAAAAAGAAAAAAATAATATATGCATAAAAGAGAAAACATAAATTATTGAATGATGTAAGCATCAGTGTAAATTGATCCCTTCTCTCTCTTTCTCTCTCTCTCTCTCTCTCTCTCTATTTTTATATATATATATATATATGTGTGTGTGTCTATATGTGTGTGCGCAAAAGATAATATAGGCATAAAAGAGAAAACAGAAATTATTAAATGATGTAAGCATCAGGGTAAATTGATCCCTTCTCTCTCTCTTTGTATATGATGTGCGTGTGTGTGATAAGACCAAGGATTAAAAAGAAAAAAATAATAATATAGGAATAAAAGAGAAAACAGAAGTACCCTTAAATTTTATTGTTTTTAGTGCATAAACTAGTATAATATTGTTGAGAGTGAAAAACGAGAAACACATGAATTCCGTGTGTTGTGATTACAATGGAGCTTTTACATTTATAGAGGATTGTACATAATTACAGGATATACAATTTTCTAATTAAGACTATTACATAAAGAAGGAATCAATTTAATTAATCCTAATAATGTACAGTTACTATATTTACATGACTCTAAGACTCTCCCTTAAGCTGGAGCATACAGGTCATAGGCACCAAAGTTGTTACATATGTAGTTAATTCGAGGACCCCTTAAAGACTTAGTGAAAACATCCATAACTGATCATTAGAGCTAACAAAATTAGTGAATATTTCATCATACATGACTTTTTCTTTGACAGAATAACAATCAATTTCAATGTGCTTCGTCCTCTCATGGAAAACCAGATTTGAGGAAATATGCATGGCGACTTGATTATCATAAATAAGTGACATCTATGCAACCCTTCAAACTTGAGTTTTTGAAGTAACTGTTTGAGCCATATAAGCTCGTGACCGGCTATTGCCATACCGGTACTCTACCTTCGCGACTTGGCTACGACATTGTGCTTTTCCAAGAAACAAGATTACCTCCGACAAAGATACAATACTTAGAAGTAGACATTTAATCAATCGGCAACCTGCCTAACCAGTATTATAGTATCCCACAACTCTAGTATGTCCTCTGACTTCATATAACAAACCATTCCCTGAAGCTCTTTTGACATATTGAACAATACGGGTCACTATATCCCAATGTTCCTTACAAGGGGAGTTCAAGAACTGACTTACCACACTTACTGCAAATGAAATATTTAGGCGAGTGACAGTGAGATAGTTTAGCTTACCGACTAAGCGTTTGTACCTTTCAGGATCCGTAAGAGACTCCCTTAGTTTGGTAGGAGCTTGACATTAGAATCCTTAAAAGTGTCAACTAACTTGGAATTTAGCATTCGTGTTTCTTCTAGAATATTTATTGCATACTTCCTTTGGGATATGATGATCCTATTTTTGAATTGCACAACTTCTATCCCCAAGAAGTATTTGAGTTTGTTAAAATTCTTCATCTGAAAATGTTTGAAAAGGTGTTGTTTCACTTGTGTAATGCCAAGATAATTATTGCCTTTGATGACAATATCATCCACATAAACAACCAGATAAATTCAACCAATAGCTGAACGGTGATAGAAGACGGAGTGATCAACCTCACTTCTGATCATGCAAACTCTTGAATCAGAGTACTAAATCTATCGAACCATGCCCTTGGGAATTGTTTGAGGCCATATAAGGATTTTCGCAATTGAAAAACAAGTCTATAAGATTCCCCTTAAGCAACAAAGCAGGGAGGTTGTTCCATGTAAACCTCCTCAAGCAGGTCACCATGAAGGAAGGTATTTTTGATGTCCAATTGATAAAGAGACCAATGTCGAATGGTAGCAATGGAGAGGAAGAGTTGTACAAAGGACATTTTGGCAACAGGAGTAAAAATGTCTCCATAATCCAACTGGAAGATCTGAGTAAAACTTTGGACAACAAGATGGGCCTTGAGGTTGTCTACTAATCCTTTGAGGCCAACCTTCACCATATACATTCATGAACAACCAACAACAAACTTCCCTGGTGTAAAGGATTGGAGTGGAGTTCCAAGTCCCATTACTCTGTAATGCCCACATATCATCCACCATAGCTTGTTTCCATCCTAGATGAGTGAAGACATTTGCATTCTTAGGAATAGAAACAAAGGACTAGGAAGAAAGACAAGAGTAATATGAAGGAGATATGCGATGATAACTCAAAGTAGCATAGTGAGGGGAAGGATTACGAGTTCAACGAATACCTTTGCGAAGAGAAATGGGAACATCAGATTCTGGAGGCTGGACCGGAGGAGTCGGATGAGCTGGCTCTGGAAGCGAGTCTACGACAATGTCGGTGCAAGTGACGGTATGACAGGACAAGGACGATGCTGATATATTCTGCAGGGGAGGAGTAAGGTCTAGGGGGGAGAGAGACATAGGAGAGTACACTTATACCCTTTTTGAGAGTAGGAGTACCCGATAAAAACACACTTATGAGATTGAGCAGAGAGTTTGTCGATCACAGGACCAAGGACATGAGAGAAACATGTAGAACCAAAAAACTGAAGGGGAAGGGATGAGAAGGACTTGATGAGGGATTTTACCTTTTAGGACAGAGGAAAACATACAGTTGATGAGATAACATGCAGTAAGAATTGCATCACTCCAGAACTAAAGAGGGACATGAGAGTGGAGAAGCCTGAGTTGTGTCTAGAAGGTGTCTGTTTTTGCGCTCAACAAACTGTTGAGGGTATAAGGGCATGAAGTTTGATGCAACATACCATGAAATGCCATTAAGGTCTTAAACTAGTTAGATAAATATTCACGCGCATTAACACTTTGTAAAGTATGAATAGAAACACCAAATTGATTCTTTATTTCATGAAAGAATGACTGAAAAATAGAAAATGATTTTGATCGATCTTTCATGAGATATAAACACATATAACGAGAAAAATCATCTATAAAAATGACAAAATACCTTGACCTAATGTAGAGGAAATACGGCTTGGACCTTAAACATTTGAATGAACTAAAACAAAAGGGGACGATACCCGACTAACAATGCGGCAAGGAAAAGAGGTATGTGTATGCTTACCTAATTGACATGACTCACAAGATAAAGACTCTAACTTAAAAAGACTAGGAACCAACAACTTTAATGTATCAAGACCTAGATGTCCAAACTAAGCATGAACTAGAAGAGGAGATGTTGTCGTAGATCCAACAAGAAAGGGCTTATTGAGTTGATTAAGGCCGTGAGACTCACATCCAAAACCAATCGTTCGCCCCGTGTTCTAGTCCTACAAAGAAACAAAATCTTTAGCAAAAGAAATTACACAATCAAGAGATCATTTAAGTTGACTGATGAACAATAAATTAAAAGCAGCACTACGGACATAAAAGACATTATGAATTGAAAAAGAAGGAAGAGGATGAATAACATCAACGCCTCGAGACTGTGTTTGAGAGCCATTTGCCATAGTGATAGAAGGTAAGAAGTGGAAACAGAAAAGAAAAGAGATTTATTACTAGTGATAAGATTGGTGGCCCCAAAATCAAGGATCCAATGACCCAAAGAGTGAGAGATGTCTGTAAACGAATTACCAATGTGTGCAGTAGTAACAATGGAACCTGAAATCTGGTAGTCTTCATACCACTTTAGGAAGTCACTGTAGGAAGGCGATGGAGTCAGATTCAGAGGCAATGACAAAACAGAAGCTAAAGAAGCATAATATTTACCACCCAACTGCTCGAAAGAGAGCGGTACAGTAGCATGGTTGGTAAAACTTGTACTATGAGGCTACGGAGAGTCACGGGTAGCCATGGGTCAGCTAGTGGAGAGAAAATAGTGGACGACAACATGAAAAAGGCTATACGTCAAAGAAATAGGAGGCCAATTCGAAAACTGAGACCAAATTAAGGAGCGGCGGCTGGAAAGGGCGGCACATGAGAAAATTGCGTCGGAAAGAGATGATACGTGAGAGCGTGTGGAGACTCTAGGGGGATGGAGCCGACGGGAATTGGCGGGTCTTGTGACGGTGCACCTAACGGTGTGGTCGCCAGTCGGAAAGGATTGGCAGTGACGGGCAGTAGCAATGAGAGTTGGGGAAAAAACTTACCTTAGCGGTTGGAAACCTAGAGAAGACTAGGGTTTCAAAAAAAATTACACGATGAGTAGTGGGCTCACCGCAGTCATGGAAAAAATGCCTCTTGTCGAGCTCTAAATACCATTTTGAGAGAATGAAAAACAAGAGAACACATGAATTCCGTGTGTTGTAATCACAACGGAGCTTTTGCATTTATAGAGGATTGATTGTATATAATTACAAAATATACAGTTTTCTAATTAAGACTAATTACATAAAGAATGAATCAATCTAATTAATCCTAATATATTGTTACTATATTTATGTAACTCTAACAAATATATTTAACAAGGAAAACATCATGTTTGTGAAATCATTTTTAACAATATCTCCCAGCATTGTTGATAAAACATGCCTGGTTAATCATGTCATCCCACTGACAATTCATTTGACCTGTCTATTTTTGTGCATTGTTGGTCATTCTCAATAACCACATTTGATACCTCATCTATTTTGTCGGAAATTTGTGTTTAGTTTACAGTTGCACCCCCTCACCATCCAGGTGGCTGATCAGATTCTGGATCTAAGTTGATTCTTACTAATCAATTTCAGTCATTTTTGGTTATTTTCTCTTTTTCCTATAATGGTTCTGGAGATTTTGTTTATGATTTTGTTGGTGGGTTTTCATAGGTGTGAGCTGTTCAATACAACGTTGGACCAGTATGTGAGAGGTATTGCATAGAGATGAGTTGGTTCCATTTTAACATGGTTGATGACATTGACATGTGTGGTATAAACCCTTGTTTTTCGTGGTGGTCACTGCATTTCTAGGGTGTAACTTTGGGGGAAGTCGCCATGTGGTTCATGTTTCCTATATCGTTACACAATGCTTAACATTATTGTTGTCACCACTACCTTGAATGTGGATTGTGCTAATCTTTGTTTCTTTTATATTGCCTGTATAATTGTAGAGTTATTCTGGTAGTAATTCTGTGGGAAAATCTTCGCAATTACCAATTCAGTAGTGGCGGGCGTATATGTATTATTAACTCTCGAGTCTGATCTCATTTTTATAGATTTTTTTAATAAATAATTTTTTTGAATAGTTTTTTTTTTAAATTGATTACCGTCAATACTTCATGCTTTAGCTGTGAAAAAATTACGATCCTTTCCAACAGTTATAACCTTTTTCAACTTCCTATTTCTATCACTTCTATCACTCAATTCTTATTTTTCTTATGATTTGTTTGGATTTAGGTAAAAGGAGGGATGAAAATTTAGGAGGGAAATCTTTAAATGATTTAGAAATTATTTGAAGATATGAATTCAACTTATAGATATTTACTTGTATTTCAAATAATATATCATGCAATAAAATAAAGTGAAGTATTTATTAATTTTTACATTGCATATATGAAATTTTGATCACTTAGGGCTTCTTTGGTAACTGTTTTAAAAAACAGTTTTTAGGTTTTTGGTTTTTAAAAACTAAAAAATTTGTTTGTGATCTATTTTATCGAGATTGTTTTTAAAGATTTTGTATTTTGGTTTTTTAAAATTAAAATATGGAAATAACTTTTAGTTGTTTTAGTTTTCAGTTTTAATTTTTTCTTTCAAAATCTAAAAAAATTCTGATTTTTCAATTCATTCTACCCATCTTTTTCAAAACTAAAAAACAAAACTAAATTGAATAAGCCCTTAATCTACCTAGTGAGAACTGTGTTTAGATGAAAGAAATATGTTATTAATAACAAGCTATTATAAATAAAATTTTACAAAGTTTGATATATGATGTTTATGCATTCTTATCATTAATTTAAATATTAACAATTTATTTGTTATTTTAAAAAAATTTATATACACAAAACTCGGTAAGCATGAATTTATAGCTAGTAAAGTGATTTTTGTTATATTAATATGGTATATTAAACCCTTGCTAAATAATATTTAGTGCATAAATCATCATATAGAAGTTGCTGCTCTAACTAAATTTAAGGTTTAGAAAATAAATTTTTGGTAAAAATATATTTTTTATCTTATGTTTTAAAGTTAGTTGAGTTAGTCGTTTAATTTTTTTTTAAACTCAAAAGTCCATAACATTTTAAAACTTGGTTTATGTTATAAAATACTTGATAATTGGAAGCAAAATAACAAATGAAAAATTAAAGAGAGAACCAAAGGATTTAGAAGGAGAGTTTAAGAGAGTAAGAGTGAAATTGAAGAGAAGAATTGTGTGTGTATTAATGAGTGAGGGAGGTATTTATAGGAGGGACAACCACATATTATATTATTTATAATACTCCCCTTTGGATGTCCTTATTTAGAATGTGTCTCGTTAAAACCTTACTAGGAAAAACCCAGTGGGATAAAAACCTAGTGAAGGAAAAATAGTACAACATTCTTTACAAAGAAAAATATATAATTAAATGTACAAGTATTTAATTCTCCCCCTCATCAGAACACTTATGTAAGCGTCGAAGACCAATCTTCTGTACTAGTTCCTCGAAGACTTTGGTTGGTAATGATTTTGTAAAAATATCTGCTAGATTCTCACATAATCGGACTTGCTGGACATTTATTTCACCATTCTTTATAAGATCATGAGTAAAGAAATTTTTTTGGTGAAATATGTTTTGTCATATCTCCTTTAATGTAACCCTCCTTTAACTGGGAGATACAAGCTGCATTATCTTCACATAAGATTGTTGGTGGTAATTTTCCAGCGTGCAAGCCACAAGTTTCTTGAATATGTTGAATCATAGACCTCAACCATACACATTCTCGACTTGCTTCATGTAATGCTAGAATTTTAGCATGATTAGATGATGTTGTGATTGTTTGTTTTATGGATCTCTATGAAATTGTTGTACCACCACATGTGAATAAATATCTTGTTTGTGATCGACCATTATAAGGATCGGACAAATACCCCGCATCAGCATAACCAATTAGGTTTGCCTTAGATACATATGGGAAAAATAAACCCGTGTCCATTATACCTCTAAGGTAGCGAAATATGTGCTTAATCCCATTCCAATGCCTTTTTATCGGTGAAGAACTATGTCTTGCTAACAAATTGATAGCAAATGATATATCAGGTCGTGTATGACTAGCAAGATACATTAGTGTACCAATTGCACTAAGATATAGTACTTCAGGACCAAGAAGTTCTTCATTTTTCTCTTGAGGTCGAAAAAGATCTTTGTCCACTTCAAGTGAACTTACAACCATTTGGCTGCTCAATAGGTGTGATTTGTCTATATAGAACTGTTTTAGCACCTTTTCTGTATAAGTCTTTTGGTGCATTAAAATTCCTTTTTCAAGTAATTCACAGCCTTTGAAAGCTCTTTAGGAGTTCTGATGATGTTTAAATCATCAACATAAATAGAAATTATAACAAACTTTTTTCCAAATCTTTTCATAAAAACACACAGACAAATCGGGTCATTTTATACCCTTCTTTCAATAAGTATTCTCTGAGACAATTATACCACATACGTTCAGATTGCTTTAGTCCGTAAAGGGATTTATTCAATTTAATTGAATAATTTTCTCGAGAATTTGTCTTGTATGCTTCAGGCAAATTAAGTCCTTTAGGGAGTTTCATATAGATGTCATTTTGCTTCAAGCAAATTAAATCCCTCAGGGAGTTTTATATAGATGTCATTTTCAAGTGAGCCATATAAATATGCTGCAACAATATCCATTAGGCGTAAATCAAGTTTTTCACGAATTGCCAAACTAATCAAGTATCGAAAAGTACTTGCATCCATCACTGGTGAATATGTTTCATCAAAATCAATACCAGGTCTTTATGAGAAACCTTGTGCAACAAACCTTGCTTTATATTGCACAATTTCACCATTTTCATTTCTTTTTCGCATAAAGACCCATTTGTACCCAACTAGTTTTACACCTTTAGGTGTTTGGACTACAGGTCCAAAAACTTTTCATTTTTGCAAGTAAGTTTAACTTTTCTTGCATTGCATCTTTCCACTTTGGCCAACCATTTCTTTGTGCACATTTCTTAATAGATTTTGGCTCATGATTCTTATCATCATTTATAATATCAAGAGAGCTACTTTGAATGCAAAACTTTTATCAACTTCGACTTCATGTTGATTCCATTGCATTCCATACATGACATAATTTATAGAGATCTCTTTATTCTTATCAATTTCAGGTACCTTGGTATCTTCTGGATTTGAAACCTTGATTATGTCAGGAGACTTTACTGGAGTCTTTATATCCTCAATTCGACCATTCTCTTTATTTATTGAGGATTTTTATCTTTAGAACCAACAGGTCTGTCACGTTTTATTTTGGCTTCAGTCTCATTTGCAATTTTAGATTGTCCTGCAGGGACATCAATCTTTATTGGAGTATTAACAGCTGGTATGTGTGACTTAGTCATTCTTTTTGGATCAGCAAATGCATTTGGCAATTGGTTTCCTAAATTTTACAAACTTGCTATTTTTTGAACATCTAGTTCAGATTGCTTTGTTTGAGGATCAAGATTAGATAGAGATATCTTATTCCAACTAATCCTTGTATCCAACTGTTTACTTTCTTCCCTAATAGTGGGAGAACAAATTCATCAAAATGACAATCAACAAACCGAGCTGTAAATAAATCATCTGTTAATGGTTCAAGATATTTTATTATGGATGGATTTTCATATAACATATATCCTCAACCTTCTTTGAGGTCCCATTTTAGTGCATTATGGAGGAGAAATAGGAACATATATTGCACTTCCAAAATTCTTAGATGGGAAATATTTGGTTCTTTACCATGAACCAATTGTAAAGGGGAATACTTATGATAACTTATAGGCTTGATGCAAATAAGTGCTACTGCATGCAAGATTGCATGTCCCCAAGTTGAAATTGGGAGTTTTGATCTCATTAACAATGATCTTGCTATCAATTTCAAATGTTTAATCAATGATTCAGCAAGTCCATTTTGTGTATGAACGTGTGCTACTGGATGTTCAACATTAATTCCAATGGACATACAGTAATCATTAAAAGATTGAGATGTGAATTCACTAGCGTTATCGAAGCGTATTTTCTTAATTGGATAATCAGGAAAATAAGCTCTTAAATGAATTAATTGAGTTAATAATCTCGCAAACGCCAGGTTGCGAGTTGACAATAAGCAAACATGTGACCATCTAGTTGATGCATCAATCAAAACCATAAAATATCTAAATGGTCTACAAATATCACCTTGTATAGCTATAAAAATATGAGTGATTCTCTCCCAAATTTCATTGGTGATGGTCGAGTAATTAATATTGCTTAAGAACAAGCAACACATGAGAAATTATTAGTTCGTAGCATTTGTCTGCTGGACAAGCAATGACCATTTGAATTCTCAACTATTTTTCGCATCATTATTGTTCCAGGATGGCCTAACCGTTCATGCCAAATAACAAAGTTATTCTTATTTGTAAGCTTCTGGTTTACAATAACATTTGTTTCAATTGTACTAATATATGTGTAGTACAAACCGGAAGAAAATGAAGGCAATTTTTCTAATAT
Organism: Clitoria ternatea; assembly: GCA_037962975.1. Lineage (NCBI taxonomy): Eukaryota > Viridiplantae > Streptophyta > Magnoliopsida > Fabales > Fabaceae > Clitoria > Clitoria ternatea. The sequence goes on from CM075675.1 coordinate 11,898,095, forward strand.
ATATTTCTTATCAGAAATTAACTTTGTGATGTAAAAATATTCATTATTTCCTTCATTTTTGATCTCAATATGGTATCCATTTCTGCGGATATCCTTAAAACTCAATAATTTTTTTGAGACTTCATAGAATATAATGCACTTTCAATGTGCAATTTTGTTCCTCCAGCTAACAAAATACTGGCTCTACCGGAGCCTTCAATTATATTTATACTACCAGATATAGTATTAACATTGGCTTCTTGTTTCACTATATGGTAGAAATATTTCTCATTCTTAATAATAGTATGAGTTGTTGCACTGTCTGCGAGATATATATCTTCATCATTCACATGAGCATTCATTCTTCATTAAATAATAATAGATAAATCATGAGCGAAAATATAATTAACAATAATAAATATTTACATAAATTCATAACAAAACAAATTTAATGAAATATAAAATAATTTATTTAGGAGCACTCCCCTCCAACCGAGTGGTCAATTTCTTCTTCAGGAAGAATAAGAAAATCATCAACATTAAAGGGAGTATAAATATCATCCATACCAGCAAAATTTGTTTCTATTGTTTTCCCTTTATTCTTAAGAGATTTTTGGTATAGATCAATCAGATGTTTTGGTGTGCGACAACCTCGAGACTAATGGCCTTGGCTACCACAACGATAGCAAATATTTTTAGTTTGTTCGCTACTTTGAACATCTTTTCCCTTTTCTATACGATCTTTATTTTTTCATACAAATGATGATTTGTTATCATTTCGACCATGACCACGACCATGACCATAACCATGAGTATAATGATCATGTGTTGCTACATTCACTTCTGGGAATGAAGCAATTACAATTGGATGAAACTCATGATTTTACATAAATAATTCATTATATATATATATATATAGCCACAAGAAGACAAATAATTAAGGTAAAGTAACTTATAAATGAATTTAAATAAAATTTCACATAAATGATTCGGTAAATGAAAATTTAAAATTTTATAAGATATCAATCAAATATTAGTGGTCTAGTGGTAGAGTAATAACTTATCAAATTATAAATCTCGGATTCGAATCCTTTTATTAACTCTTTTATTATAATTATATTAATTATAAAGACTAATTTAACAATGAATTAATAAATGAAAGTATAAAATAATATTAACAATAACAAATGGAACAAATAAAGTGGTTAATATAATAGCAATTGATTAATTTAATAATATAAAATAGCAATGAATTATTAAACTAATTACAATCATATATATATATATATATATATATATATATGTAATGATAACAATACGCTAGTGCAGGAGAATACTAAGTGCTGAATTATATAAGGAAGTGACAATAATATATGTGCAGGAGCAGGTATAGAAATAATAAATAATTATAGCATTAACGTGAATGCACTATGTATAATATAAAATATAAGGAGCAATCAGCAATAGCAAATGCACTTTGTATAATATAAGATATAGGTAGTGGATTAACCTCAATGAATAATTAGGTAACATTAACGTGAATAAATAATCCAACAGGAAGTATTAATGTGAAACTATAGTGCAATTAAAACTTGTATAGATAAACAATTAGTATAAATTATGAAATAAGCTATAAATTATGAAGGAAGAAAAATTATAGAGGAAAAAGAATTGTAGAGCAATAAGAGGAGATAATTGAGGTTTTGATTTTAATGAGTGCAGTAAGCAAAAGCAAGAGGCAGTGCTATATAAAGCAAATTGCTTGTGAGGCTACAACAATTATAAATATAATATTAAATAATTAAGAATTATTCTTCAATTAACATATATGTGTGATAATATGATATTTATTATATCAATAATGATCAAATTATATGACTATTTTGTACATCCTGTAGGGATGTTTAAAATATAAGTTTTTTAGGAACCTTATTATTATTATTATTATTATTATTATTATTATTATTATTATTATTATTATTATTATTATTATTATTATATATGTATAATTTTATAATAAATTCTTCAAGAACCTATTTTTTATATATATCAATAAAGTGGAAAGCATAGCAAGAATTGTAGCATAGCATATAAAGCACAAAGCAAAATAGGATCAAGTAGCTTGAATCACGTAGCATTGCTATGGAATTATATAATAAATCAGCAAAGTAATGTTATTTAATATTTAAAACTATTAATCATGATATTCAATATAAAAAGGCAAAACAATCAATTCAGTGAAGCTATAATCATGAGGCTATAGGAGGTAATTATTTAGTAGAAAAGCTATTAAAATTATACACCATTTTAATATCAAATAATTAAATATGTGATTTTTAAAAAAAAATTTAAACTGTTATAGTTCTTTAGGAACTATCAAAAATTGTTCAAGAATTATGTTATTCAACTATTAATTTTATATATCCTACAAGGATATTTATAAATAAGTTCTCCAAGAACCTATTTTTTTAACCTTATACATCCTTTTGAGATGTTTAAAATATAAGTTCTTCAGAAACTTTTATAATATATACATAAATAATATAAAGTATATAAATTAAAATTAATAATAATAACAATAATAATATTCATATATTATCTTTCAAAATTTGATCGGGTACTCAATTGGTCAGAACCTCATGCTGATAACGTGTTATAAAATACTTGATAATTGGAAGCAAAATAACAAATGAAAAATTAAAGAGAGAACCAAAGGATTTAGAACGAGAGTTTAAGAGAGTAAGAGTGAAATTGAAAAGAAGAATTGTGTGTGTATTAATGAGTGAGGGGGTATTTATAGGAGGGACATCCACATATTATATTATTTATAATAGTTTACTTTAATTCGTTTTATCAAACACCACTAAAAAAACAACTGTTAGCGACGGACAGAATTGGTCGCTAATCAATGGAATTCCCGTCGCTAAAACAATTAGCGACGGCGTCACAGACGGGAAAGTGGGCGTCGCTAAAACCCTCGTCGAAAACACATCAGCGACCACATACATGCCGTCGCTAACTTATTGACGGCGTAAGGCCGTCGCTAAAATCGTCCCTGCCCCAATAACTGCTGCCGTCGCTAAGTGTTGCCATACAGCGACCTCGGGACCCCGTCGCTACTAATAGACACCAGCGACCACCCCGTGCCGTCGCTAGAGGTAGTGATACAGCGACCAATACATTCCGTCGCTAGTGGTTGTCAGGTAGCGACCACACCTTTCCGTCGCTAGTGGTTGCGATGTAGCGACCAAGGCGTCCCGTCGCTAGTGGTTGTCAGGTCGCGACCACAACGTCCGTCGCTAGTGGTTGCGATGTAGCGACCAAGGCTTCCCGTCGCTAGTGGTTGTCAGGTAGCGACCACAACGTCCGTCGCTAGTGTTAATAAGTCAGCGACGGACGGGTACCGTCGCTAACGAGAATTTTTAAATTTTTTTAAAATTGATCCAATATTGACTGGTTTTGTTAATTTAGCTTTAAAAATATCTTAATATTTTGTATTTTGTATTGGCTGATAAAATTTTATAATTAAATTAAAATAATTTTTTTGAAGTAATGAATTATTATTAAAAACAAAATAATAGATTAAATTAATTTATGAAATAGGTTGAATTATTAATGATAGGTAGAAAGGCTTTGTGATTTGAATGTAATTACCATTAAATATTGACATAATAAATAAAGAATGACAAACTAAATACTGAATGAAAATATAACATAACTAAAAATCAAATATACAATGTGTATAAATAAAAGAACTACAATCAAGGTGGTGGGGGATCCTGGGGTGGTGGTGGGGGCGCCTGGGAAGTGGGGGGAGGTAGCCTCGCCATCAACTGCATCAGTAGCTCCTGCTGCTGAGCAAGTTGCCGACGAGTCTCGGCGTGCTGCTCCTCGGCCCGCTGTCGGTCCGCCTCGGCCTTCTGTCGGTCCGCCTCGTGCCGCTCCAACAGCAACTGCCTCTGACGTCGCTCCTCCTGTAGCTCATCGTTCAGGTTTTGAATTACCTGAACGACCTCAGTCGGAAGACCAGAGGAAGACGAAGAGGAAGGGGTCTTCCCCTTTTTCGCCAGCTGCGTGCCGACGCCACCCAATCCAAACACCCTCCCTTTCTTGTTCACACCGCCAACAGCCTCCATATAGATGGCGTTGTCGTCAGAACAAGATAGGGTGGGAGGAACCTCCCCTTCAGGAGTGGAAGCCACCAGGTCCGCCTCCTTCTCGGCCCTCCTGGCCTGATACGCCTCCTGTAAATTCAAAAACAACGATAGGATTAGTAAGTTGATTTGTAAATTATAAGCATATGTCAGTTAAAAGTAAATACCGCTAGCTCCGTAGTCTTCTGGTTTACCCATGCACCGGCTTTGTTCTTCTTGGTCATTTGCATGACCTCAAACAAAGAAGGCTCCCGGTGCTCCCTCTGCTCCTGTGGTGGACAAAAAACATTGAGATTATTATTTGTAAACATGTAAGACGAATGATAATAGAAATGTTTAACATAAATATACTTACAAATCTTTTCTTGTGCTCGAGGGTTGAAATGCTACCCCCAGTGTAAACCGAGGCTACAGCATCGGCGGCTCTGTTGGCCCTATTCCGAGCACTCGCCTGCTGGAATGGGACCCCGCCCCACTTCTGGACCTTCCCGTCCCAATGGTCCTCCGGGATCCAACGAGGGCGCTCACCCTTGTCCCTCACCTTCCAAAGGGTACTCTTGATGATTTTGGAGGTCTTTGTGGCAAAGACCTTCCTAATCTCATCAATCATACCCTCCGCCCACTGGTAATCACGCTGTAAAATGAATTGAGAAATCAAAATTAATAACAGGTCTATTTTACAAATCAAGTCACAATAAATGAGCTAGGAACTTACCGAGAAGGTGTCAAACCACCTATCTTGCACAACCTTCCCAGCATCTGTCCAAGATATATATGGACCATCCCACTGGGCCTTCAAAACCTTAGTAATCGCTTTGGTAGTGCGACTACTATCAACAAAGCTGTAATGACAACAATTATGTTAGGAGTAAAACAACACACAATCTAGGGAGACACCCAAAATTTCGGCAGAGTCTCCCCTGTAAATGTAACATTTCCAAGTTTGCATAGTTACCCTGTTACAAACAGAAGAGTGCCCAGTACAATTCAATCTATACAAGTACTAATTAAAGTAACATCCAATAAACCAACAAGTCTTTCTACTAAAGTTTAATATAAAGTGTCATACAAATAACATAAAAGTATTTGAGGTTTAGTCACTTACTCGTCTCCGGCCGGCACGGGTACCAACATGGGCAGAGGGGATGCCGGAGGTGGGGTCGCCTGATGGCCATGGTCCTCCAAGCCACCAACTCCAGGAGTCTGCTCTGGGGTGGTTAGCTGTGGGGGTGATGGGGTGGTCTGCTGTGGTGGTGGTGATGGAGTGGTCTGCTGTAGTGGTGATGGAGTGGTCTGCTGTAGTGGTGATGGAGTGGTCCGCTGTGGTGGTGATGGAGTGGTCTCCTGCCCTGGGGTAGGAGTCCCCAGACGGGAAGCCGGGGTCCTGGACCCACCACCCCTACTGAAGGGCAGTCGACGTCCCGTCATCTGTGGATAAAATAATGAACAAAAAAGGTTAGTCTCAGGATATATATAAACCTATGTATATATGTTTAACAACTACATACTCTGTGTCTGTTTCAGTTTCAAATTCCCCCTCAGTTTCAGTGTCACTGTGGTAATCTGTTTGAACAAGTTCATCAGTATCCAAATCAGCCCTAGACCGTTTTGATCGAGAGACAAGGTCTTTGTCAATGTGTTCACCCCCCGTAGTGGCGAGTGTCTCATCCATTATGACTGGATCAATGTTGAACAATAAATTGGCATCGTTGAGCTCGTGTGGTGCAAGCTGATAAGCGTCATCAACCTCCTCGGAGACATTGTCAGTGATCTGACTTCGGGCCTTGGCCTTGATTACTGCATACCAGTCCCGATGTCCTCCCGGGAAGTCGGTGTAATAAACCTGCTCAGCTTGTTGGGCAAAAATGAAGGGATCAAACCCTTTATATCTACCATTCTTCTTGACCTCAACTAAGCCGTAGTTGTTGTCAACCTTTGTTCCAACACCGATTGTGTTGTCGAACCAATCACATTTGAATAGAACAATATCTCTTCTTAGTCGTCCAGAGAATGAAACTTCAACAATCTCCGTCAGCACTCCATAAAAGTCTTCTTCCAACTGACCGGCGGTGCCTTTAACACAAACCCCGTAGTTATGGGTGCGCATCCCTTCACTCCATTGAAGAATATTAAACTTGTAGCCATTTACGTAGTAAATAGGCCATTTTTTAACAGTCTTCACCGGCCCCCAAGAAAGGGCTTGGAGTAAAGAATCTTCAATATGGTTGTTAGGGTCTTGTATCTATGTACAACATAAGAAGTAGGTCATTGTTACCATATTGACGGGAGTTAGAAGCAAATAGGCTTAAAAACACTTGGAATACGGGTCTTACATGTTGCGCGAACCAACCAACGAACTTGGATGACACCTCACTATGAATTTGGTCATCAGTTAAATCATTTTGCTCAAGTTTTAGCATATCTGTGTATAAGCTATTGAAAGAAACAAATAAGTTTAATATAAAAGCTACGTTAAGAATGTATAATATAACTTCTATGACTTACTCAATAAAGGGTTCCATTTCTGGGCAATTGAGAAGAATGTACAAGTGAGCCGCCTTTCGATCTTTCTCATCAATGTAACATTTTGTGAGCCTGCCCCCCGGGTGACCAGGATAGTTGAAAATCGACGTTTGTTCATCAAACCCTGTGCGGCTGGCTACCCCAAGATTGCGGGGAATTCTACTCATTCTAGTTTCTATCTCCGTTGGAAAATAGAAAGAAGCAAAGGTTGTCATTTCTTCGACTAAGTATGCCTCACAAATTGAAGCTTCAACGCAGGCTTTGTTCGACACTTTATCTTTTAAAGAGCGTAAGAATCTTCAACATCATTAACAACATGGTGTTAAGTTAGAAAATGCTATTATAAGCACGATTTGCAAGTAAATTAAAGAGTTCACCAAGCATTCACCTTTCGAATGGATACATCCAACGATACTGCACTGGGCCACCAACCAAGGCCTCGTACGGTAGATGGATAGGCAAATGCTCCATGGAGTCAAAAAAACTTGGTGGGAAAATCTGCTCCAACTTACAAATCAATACCGGGATAGTTTCTTCCATCTTCACAAGTTTCTCCACAGTCAACGAAGTAGCCGTCAACTCCTTAAAGAAGTGACTCAACTCCACTAACGGTTTCCAAATAGGCTTCGGTAAGGCATGAAACGCGTACGGGAGTAGTTGTTGCATAAACACATGGCAATCATGACTTTTCATGCCAAACACCCTGCCCTCCTTCACGTCGACACATCTACTCAAGTTAGAAGCGAATCCGTCAGGCAGGGTCAACCCATTCATCCAAATGCACACAGCAATCTGTTGTGGTCTAGTTAAAGCATATTTTGCATGGGGTTTAAACATTCTTCCACGTCCCGCATCCCTCAACTCCAACTCCTTCCTAGAACACCAAATCGGAAGGTCTAGACGACTCTTCTCGTTGTCCTTTGTTCTCCCTTTGATGTCCATAACAGTGTCAAAAATATTCATGAAAACATTACGTTCAGTGTGCATCACATCAATGTTGTGTCTTAACAACAAGTCTTTCCAATATGGCAAATCCCACAACACACTCTGCTTCACCCAGTGGTGCTCCTTACCGTAACCCGCAAACTCCTTAACACTCTTGTCCCAGATGTAAGGATACTCTTCGACCCTCTGCCAAACCCGTGCACCAGATAACCTACGGGGTGGAGGTTCATTAACAACCTTGTTCTTCTTAAAAGCGGTTTTGTTCCTCCTAAACGGGTGATCCAACGGTAGAAACTTTCTATGACAGTCAAAGAAACTTGTCTTGCCACTAACAGGGAGTGATTCCCCCCCGGTATGTTCCATGCATACAGGGCAAGCAAGCTTCCCAGACGTGGACCATCCAGAAAGCATACCATAGGCCGGGAAGTCGTTAATAGTCCACATCAAAACAGCACGCATCATAAAGTTGTTCTTCAAAGACACATCGTATGTCATTACCCCGACATCCCATAACTGTGATAACTCTTCAACCAACGGTTGCAAAAACACGTCTATGTTCGCCTTTGGATTTTTGGGTCCTGGAACCAGTATAGATAGAAACATGACCTCCCTCTTCATACACATATCAGGCGGCAGATTGTATGGGGTCAGGATGACTGGCCAACAAGAGTAAGCCCTTCCGTATTGACCGAAAGGGTTAAACCCATCAGTACATAATCCAAGTCTTACATTTCGCGACTCGCCAGAAAAGTCCGGATATAGCTCATCCAAACACTTCCATGCTTTCCCGTCGGAAGGATGGCAAAGAAACCCCTCTTGTGTTCGGTTCAGAGCATGCCAACGCATGTGTTTTGCCGTGGACAATGAGGCATACAGGCGTTGAAGACGCGGTGTTATAGGGAAGTACCACATTTTCTTCCTGGCCGTCCGGGTTACCTTCCCTCTCCTTTTAACGGTCTTGTAGCGTTCCTCATTACAATGCAGACATTTTGTGACACCCTCGTCTGCAAACTCATTTCTGAACAGCATACATCCACCAACACAACACTCTATCTTCACACAACCCAGCCCCAAGTTTGCCACTTGTTTCTTAGCACGGTACAGGTTTGCTGGCATTCTGTGATTACTAGGCATGGTGGAACCCATCAGACTGACCATCCTATCAAAACAACCTCCAGAAAGATTATAATCTGCCTTTATGCTTAAAGCAGCTAGGGAGGCGGATAACTCAGTGTGACTGTTGCACCCGTCCCACAATGGAGTCTGAGCCGCCGCCAACAAATCATAAAATCTCTTCACCTCCGGATTAGGATCCTCCTCTACATTGTCAGAGTCCCCATGACCTGCTTGGTCATTATGTTCCAGCATACGCCCGGTGGAGGGTCCAACATGATCCATCACCATTTGTTCTATGTTGTTGTACGTATCCCTGTTTCCTCCAACCTCGTAGTAAGACTGTTGCACGGTTACGTCTGACGGTCTATGCGGTAACTGCTCACCATGGTTGTACCAGCAGTGGTATGTTTCCATGAACCCTTTCTCAGTTAGGTGGCACATGACATCATCCGCGTATTCAAAACTCATGCATTTGCACCTTGAGCACGGACAACGGATCTTCTGAGTCACTTCAAATCCAGGCGTGTTTGCCGTAGCGGACGGAATGAACTCCAACAGCCCCATCATAAACTCCTCAGTCACTCGCCGATTACGATCTAGTCGGTTGTACATCCATCGCCGATTTGCCGGTACCTCCATTTACAATATCTAACAAGCACGATTTCTGTTACTTTAAATTATTGTAATTTTATTTGACTATCGGTTGTGAATCACTTTCTATCTCTTTGAGGTTGCAAATTGGTGGGGCCCTATCCCATTCGGGATGAATATGCAACCATCCGTAACCCATCCCATAATTGTATGCGGTCTATCTTGAGTTGAACGAATGTTCATTTGAAATTTCGGCAACATTTCGCATTGGTCCCCGAGTACACAGAGATACGTACGGTATGAAACTCCGCACGCAGACATGCACCCTGGGGACAATACGAAATACCATAGCCGAAATTTCAAATGAACATTCATTCAACGTCTCCAGATAGACCACATACAACATTGATGGGTTACGCCCTACAGGTTACAAATTCATACCAAACTGTCCAACCGGGACAATTCAAGATCCAACACAACACGGTACATCAACCGGTTGTTTTGAAACTTGAACGGGAATCTAATGGGGACACACACGACTAAACCCTACATTATTAACGTTGACTTTCATCTTTTTAGTTCCCCCTGAGAAAGGGAGCCTGCCGAAATTTTGGCAGAGTCTCCCCTGTAAACTAGACATTTCCCAAAATTAGAAACGGCCTGTTACATACAGAAAACTTGCCAGTATTGATAATTATATATGCTACGCATTGTATGTGATATTGAGAGGTATTAAGTCCTAAATCATGTTATCAACACACAAAACCAAGTCCTAATGAGCTCTGCTCTCCACTAACAAACAACATTACACATGCATCGTAAATCATGTTATCAGCACACAAAACCAATGCCTAATGAGCTCTGCTCTCCACTAACAAACAACATTACACATGCATAAAAAATCATGTTCTCAGTACACAAAATCACTGCCTAATGAGCTCTGCTCTCCACTAACAAACAACAATCAACATACATACACTTCCACACATACAAACACATAGGCAGAAAGTTAGCGTTAGGGGATTACCGTCGAAAGAGAGATAACGATGGAGACAAAGCTGATGAGAGCCAAACACAAACCACGCGCAAAGTGTATTGGTCTGCATGACAAAGTTGATTATTAACAGTGTTAATCAAAGTTCCCAACATTCAACTGGTTTCCATAATGAGGTTTCTAAAGATGTAATAGATAAGAATGTAATAACTTTTAGCTTTACAACTTACTAAAAAAGAGATAACTGAGAATGGTTTCCTTCCAGCTTCTTATTACAAAAGTCCTATCTAAGCTGTTTTCAGTTACATCATTAATGATATTGAAGCTGTACCTATTTTTTGTCAGACATACAGAGTCGTCACTGTCACACTATAACACTAATATTGATCGTTCTTACTGCATTTATTATTACTAGTATCTTGTGTCATGCATAGTAGTCAATAGCAGTGTACTTAAATGTAAGAATTAATAATATAAAATTTAGAAATGGATAAGAATTTAGGAGAAAAAATATAATATGATATCTACTCACCACAATTAATTCAGAATGATGTTCTGGGGCTAGCTAATATTTTTCCTAGCTTGAGCTAATTAGAACTACGTTTTTTTATAAAAAAATTTAATGCGGAATTTAATCTTCGTGAAAGTGGTATTCTTCTTATTAGCCTCCAATAAAATGAAAAACACTCAAAGGATTTTTCAGCCAATTGATCTATAGAAGTAAATGTAAATTTTTCGGAACTTGTTGGATAATCAAATTGAAAATAAAGTTATAGAAATAAAAAAGTTAATGGTAAATATTGATTTTATATGTCATTTGATAAAGTTAAATTTCTATTGAATCAACAAAACAAATTATTAGTTCAACCTCAATTTAATTGACACAACAACCAACCAAAGAAATCTATTACTGTTTGGTTAGAAGGGGAGGGATCCTTTTAGTAGATAGATCATGTGTAAATTTTGTATCTATTTCTTTTTTTATTGATTTTTATGGGACCTACTTATTTAATATTTATAAAGAGAGCAAAATACAAAATTTATAAATTACCTTATTGAGTGAAATTTTAAGATGAGAGGATCGATTTTCATAGTTATGACATATATGTAGTGTGTTAGTTGGCATGACGTGTACGGTATGTTAAAAATCAAAATGGTTGAAGCCCCAAGTTTGTGCTTCTTGTTTTATTATTTTAAATCAAAATATAAATAATTGATTCATTTAAGTTGACCTAAAATGTATTTGTAATTAGCTAAATAAGGTCCTTGAACTTTATATTTTATTATATTATGTAAACAATAAATTATAATAAAAAGATAAAAAATACACAAATATATGAGGCTTCGATTAATTAAGTCCAATTTAATTGATAAGGGTGCATGACTCAAGATCTTACTTGAATAATGGTAGGATTTTTTTAGTGTAGTGCATTTTTGGCCTAATTTATTAACAAAAAGGTAATTACTATTTAAAAAATATTAGTTAATAAAATATAAACTTTACAAGTACTTGTTATCAATATACTCTTAGCATAAATATTAATATATTTTTTTTCATTATTTAAGTAATGTATTAAAGAAGCGTATTAGCACGACCTTAACTTATTTTAGAAATGTTTTTTTGCTAGCTTTCCAATTAAAAAAAAGTGATTAGTTTTCAAAAAATGAAAAAGAGATAATGGAGAACTTGCAAATAAATTCTCCACTCCCTCCCTTCCCCAGTAGATACTTTATATTTTTGATAATGTATTTAATTAGTAATTGGAACGACAAATGAGGGAGTAACTTTAACTTTTTTTTTTAATGGTAAATATTCAGTCTAGATTTTTGTGAGATCATATTAATCAGAAAAGAAAAAAAATCTCACCATGAATATTGGTCATCATTGTCATGAATTTCATTTTCAATGAGGTAACCTTTATCAATATTTACTCTAAATGGTTATATAAAATGATGTGAGTGAAGATAATGCAAGCCCCTTGAAAAGAAAAAGAAAACTATTCTTAAGGTGGTAAATGTGTTGTGTCCAAATCAAATATTCATATCCATATATGGGCAAAGTAAAGGGCAAGAATAGAAGAAGAAATGTGAAGCATAACTGATATGATCAATTTCAAAATCCTTCCCACTCCACTTGTGTATAGCTTAGATTATTTTTTAATGGTTAATATTAAAACGAATTAGATTTATTTAACTATAATATAAAAAAAATAGATTATGGTTTCAGATTATTTTATTTACAAATAAAACATGATACCCTATAAACCAAATTTCGATGAATATGATTGCATTCTAACAGATTATTTCCTGAATAATTTTTGTTTTTCATTTTCTTCTTTGATAATTAAAGGGTTTTGTTAACCTCGGTGTTAAGAACAAAATCACTCAAAGTGGTAATCTTTTATTGGACCCCCTGAATTTATTTCACTTATTTTGTCATAGAATACTTACATTAATCATATCAAACAATTTATACTTTGAGTGATTCGAAGTCAGTGTTAGGGTTAACAAAACCATAATTTAAAAACACAATTGTTTAGCATAAATAATTTCATACTTTAAAGGTTATACAGGTTACCACTACTCTCCTTAATCCATTTTAGAACATTTGAACAATGACATTAACAACTCAAATTACTAAATTTTAAGATCAAATCCAAAAATTACAAATTAAATAGCTCAAGTTTTATACATCCAGAAATTACAAATCCAGTAAGCCAATAGTGTTCCTAAAATTATAGCAGAATCGGTACAACAAAATGAACCAGGCAAAAGGAAAGGGATTATAGCAGAATCATTACTGTGCTAGTGATTTAATTAGTAGATTCCTCAAAGAATTTACATCCTTGATTTAAACTAGTATTTCAGTAGAAACTGAAGAACATCACAAGGCTATGATTAAAACTAACTATGATACACAGGCAATTCATCAATCAGTACAATTTCCCTTTTGTTTCCATCAACCAAAATTACCCAAGCATCACACATTGTTCACCTACAAACCAAACAAAACCAATTTTACGAATTCACAGGAAGGAGAGATCAACACATAGAATCTTTGATATTGGATTGTGCTTTTCATGACTTGAACATCAGCTTTTCGATATGATATCATTTTTGGCAAGAATGTCAGACGCATATTGATGAATGTTGCATGCTTCAGCATCATTATGTTCTTAGTATATAATCACAAATTAATAATCAGCCTATTCTACCCACTAAAACAACAGGTTAATGTTCATTTGTTTTTCATCCCTGCTTTATTTTGAATCTTCAGATTTTAGTCTATGTTTTTTTGGAAGGTTTCTTCTACACACAATACACACACACACTACAACAGTACTGTTATTACCAAACAACTTTAATGTCAAGCAACACAGCAAGAAATCAACAAATTAACCAAGCTAACAGGTAATCTACTATCAAATGCAATATGGAACATACCTTGAAGGAGACAGGGAGGAGCCACCAGAGCCACCAGAGCCAACCTTTGAGTGGAGGAAGCTTCAAACCTCTCGAGTGAGTGAACCGGAGAAAGATGGTGGTTCGTGAGAGAGAGAAACTGAGTGGAAGGGAGGGAGCCGAAGGGAAGGCAGGGGACGGAGGGGAGGCAGGGGAGGCAGGGACGGAGGGAGCGAGGGGTGGAGGGGAGGGACGGAAGGAGGGGAGGGACAAAGTAAGGGAGTCAGAGGGGAGGCAGGGACGGAGGGAGGGAGCCGGATGGGAGGAAGGGACGGAGGGAGTGGGAGTGGAAGACGGAGGCAACAGAGATTGAGGGAGAGGGAGACGGCAGGGCTGAGAGAGGAAGCTGTCGAGTTAGGGCAAATGATAGGAAGGGGGAAGCTGTGGAGTTAGATTAAAAACTTAGCGACGGTAAACATCCGTCACTAACGAAGTCACTAATCTTTAACCTTTAGCGACGGTACGACAAATCTGTCACTAATCTCCTCAAAAGTAGTGACGGGGTCACCCTATCGTCACTACCTTCCCTTCTTAAAAGTAAAAAGATGGAGGGAAGACGAAAATCATAGCGACGGAACACAAATCCCGTCACTAATCTCCTGAATATTAGCCACGGCCAGAGAACCCGTCACTAATCTCCTAAAATTTAGCGACGGGGCCTTCGTACCGTCACTAACTTCCCTTCTTAAAACAAAGAAATAGAGGGAAGACGAAAATATTAGCGACGGCACAATATATCCGTCACTAATCTCCTGAATATTAGCCACGGCCAGAAAACCCGTCACTAATTTCCTAAAATGTAGCGACGGGGCCTTCGTACCGTCACTAACTTCCCTTCTTAAAACAAAGAAATGGAGGGAAGACGAAGATATTAGCGACGGCACAATAGATCCGTCACTAATCTCATGAATATTAGCGACGGTAGTACTACTCCGTCACTAGATCAAAACCTAGCGACGCCATTTAGCCATCGCTAATGTTTGGCGCCAACAAAAAACCAAGGAGGGAAATCAAAAAAGAAGGATCTGAGTTATAGCGACCGTATTAGCGACGGTGTTCATAATTGGTAGTGACCGTATCCTGTTGGGGTCGCTAAATTCGTCGCTACAACTTTTTTGGTCGCTCTTTATTTATAGCGGTCGCTAACCCGGTCGCTAGTTAGCGACGGCAGTAGGTGGTCGCTAATTTGAGGTAGCTGTTTAGGGTTTTTTTAGTAGTGAAATTTATTAACGTAGTTAACACTTTATTGGCATTAACAATGTCTAACCTAGTTCACCTTGCTTTTTCTAACACCTGTCTACTTTTGTCTTCTCTCACACACCACAATGCTTATTCTTTCTTTCTTCTGCTTGTTCTTTCTTTCTTCTTTCTTGTGTGACTATTGAGTGAATGAGTAATTGAATAAGCTTTAGAATGTTTGCCAAAACCGTAGTAGAAGTACTAATGGAAGCAAATCCAACACCAAAGCTATCTACCAATCATGGGAGAATCTAACACCACCGTCAGATTTATAGTGATAGAATTTTGTGAACATGTGGAGGGTTGTCATGAAAGAAAGACAAAGTGAGGATTAAGACAGAGAAGGAAATAAAAAAAAGGGACGAGAAGAGGGGAAGAGGAATGAGGCTTGCGAAGATGAGGATTTTAGTGAAAGGATTGAAGAGAAACAGAAACAAAGTGTTTTATAGCATGTTTGGTTCAAAGTTTAGTTAGTGGAGTTGAGGAAACCGGGGTTTTGTAAACGGGGTTTAAAAAACTAGGGTTTTGTAAATAAAGTTTTGTTTGGTTGATAGTTGAGTTAAAGTGAGTTGAGTTGTAGTGATTATGTTTGGTTTGTAGTGGAATGAGGTTTGGAAAATGGTAATTGAGGGTAAAATTACCAAAAAAGATAAGAATTTAAATATATAGATTGTGTGTATATTTGTTTATATTAATATTAAATGTATAATATTAAACCAAAAAAGGTATTAAATTTAATAATACATATTTAACAAATCATTTAATAAATTAAAACTAATAAATGTAAAAACTATATATATATATATATATTAAAACTAATAAATTAATGTTATTATTTTTATATATTATAAATTATAAATATATTCTATTGTTTCTATTAGAGTAAAACTAATAAATTGCAGCCTTTTATTATTTTTTATATATTAAAGCTAAAAAACTTAATTAATAATATATACAAATAAAAATAATTATTAACAACATATACAAATAAAAAAATCATAATTAATAACATATACTAATAAAAAACTAAATTAAATTAAATTAATTTTAAAAAAATTAAAAATGACCAAAAAAGGGGTCTACTACCGTACACCCATCACCACCTCCTCACCTGTGCACCCCACCAATCACCACCGTCCATCTAACCTACCATCACCAACGTCCATCATCACCTCCGAACACCACAAACCACCGTCCACCACCAGAATCCACCACCCACAACACCATCCAACAAACCCCAACACCAACAAACCACCACCCACACCCGAAGCCCCACCCAAACCCAACCCCACCCCTAAGCCCAAAAAACCCCCATGGTCAACCACCCACACCACCACTTTACCCAACACACCCCCACCCCCACAGTCCCAAAACTAGATCCCAACAGCTAACACAGACAAACGAAGGGATATTTTGGACTTTCCTGCAAACGCCATTGAAGGGAGGGAAGTAGCGGCTCTTTCTACCCAACGCGCATTCTGGTTGCTGCAACTCTGTTAGCCTCCATGGAACGGAGCATGGAGAGGGTGCCAAACAGAGAGGAATGCCAACGGAGACTCAAGGACGGAGAAAAGCTCCGTCAATGGCACCGAACGAAGGATGTCTGCACCAACCAAACAAGCTATTAATGGAGTGGAGGACAATGGTCATCGACCGAAGTGGGGGGTGGGGAGAAGAGGAAATAGGCTGAGGTCTGTAACATCTTGATGTTAAAATAAAATTTATTTTACCATATAAAGTTAATTAAATTTTATTAGGTGTTAAAGTAAATCAATTTGGGTTTAATTGAAAATTTTCCTAATTTAATATAAATTAATTTGAAGTTGTATATAAAATGATAAAATTTAAATAATTAATTTTGGTGAATTAAAATTGTAGAATTAAATTTAAATTAAATTACGATGGTAAAATATGAATTACCATAAGATAAAAGTAAGTTTTATTAAAGGAAATAAATGAAAATAGAAAAATAGCGAAATAACCAAAATGCTCTTGAGACCAAAACAAAATTTCATTTTCCTTTCTTCTCCTCCATCCGCGTGACAGGAAAACACAAAACACAGCTTCTCCTTCCTTCCTCCATAGTTTTGTGCTTTTAAGCTTGGATGGGAGTCAATTTCTCATCGAAAATCAAAATTGATAACATAATTGGAATCGTGGAAGTGAGGTGAGTATCTTGGTAGCTTTAATTTCTATTTCCATGACTTCTTACTCCAAACTGAAAATGCCATAATCAATGGGGATTCTTGGGTCTTTCTTATATTGATGTTTTTGTGTAAAAAAAAGGTAGAATCAAGCTTTCAGAACTAAAAAATGGCGTTCGGTGTTAACAGGTTTTTATTTCGGTGCATTTAGGTGACGAACTAAGCGTCAACGAGCTGTTAGTTGAAGTGGAGCTTGAAAGAAAGACGAATCTAGTTGAGGTAAGCTTTGGAAACATTTGAAATGAATTTGATGTTGTTTCTGTAAAGTGGATTATGACCTCGAAGGTTGAAACGTTAATCCCCTTATTGACATTCTTGAATTTTAGATATTTGACGTAACTGACATTGATAAAAGAGTCCTGAAAGCTTGGAAATGAGGTAAGTGAGGTGTTCTTGGGATATAAATTAATGAAAATAATATTTAGCACCTGGTTCAGTTTATATGAAAAGGGTAGAGTAGCCTAAGTGCATTAATTCTTTATGTGATGTTGAAAATATTAATTATGTTACAATTGATGTAGGATGACCTTGAAATGTTGGATCTAGCCTTGCTATTTTCCTTGAATCTTGAATCTTTATATTCTTTTCTTGGATTTTCAAAGCTTAAGGTGCTGTACACAAAAATTGATGTGGTGGAAGCGTGGAAAATATGATACAAAATAGAGGAAATTGAAATAGAAAAGGAAAGGAATGTGAGTGAATGTAGTACGAACGGAAGAGAGGTGTAACATCCGAGGTTTTTGGGGCAAACCCCTAGACCCTAATCCTACTTGAGTGTTCCTTGATATGTGTTTCTGTGAAAAATATGAGGCTTTGGCCTATGTTATAATCTGGTTATATTAGTTGACAGTGGCATGTTTGGGCTTCACCTGGATCAGTGGTGTAGTTATGTATGTGTGGCTTCAAGGGAAGAAATTATTAATTGTGGGGAAATATTTGATATAGAAACATGATGAGGTTAGGGATAATATCAGTAATAATAAATGATACATAAAATTTAGGCATAATTTCTGAACTTCTGTGTGTCGTATCAATGCTCTGAATTTGGGCTTTAGATTTGGTGCCAAATATTTTAGTAGACCGAGGGTAACAGAGAAGGCTATAGGGTTAGACCTATTAGCCAAAAACCATCGTCTAAATAATCCTCTCAAGATTCATTAAAATTCCAGAATCTATTTTCTGTAATTTTGTCTGTTCTAGTATAGAAAATTCTATGCATGTTTTGATGTTTTCAATGTAGCTTCATCTCCCAATATCGGAATTGAAAAATTCTAGTCCCCAAATTTCTGTAACAAAATTATCTACAATTCTCATGTAGAACTCGAAGGCTAATTCCAAGCCCATCATTCCCAGTTTTAGGTTCTTCACGTTATTCTTAAAATTCACAAGGTATCCGAATCTCCCTTTGTAATTTAATCATAACTCCCTCTACCGTTATCGAAATTGAGTGATTTGGTCCTATAATTTTCATAATAAAATTCTTCACAACTCTCATGAAGACACCAAAAGCTAATTCCCAACCAATTTTTCCCAGTTTTTTTATTTTAAGTGGTTGTTCTAGTTTCGCGTCCAGATTTGACAGTATTTCATATTTTGGCCATAACTCTTGCTACGGGTATCAAAATTCGATGATCCAGGACTCGTTCGAAAGGAAAAAGAGAGATCTACAACTTTTATGTTGACCATTTTGTCTAATTCTCATTATAACTAAAATTTATTTTTGTACAAATTTAGCACAAAATTGCCACCACAATAGCCTACATGCCACCTCTCCATGCTTCATGATCACACGCACCACCCAGCCCTTGACACCTCACCTCTCATGCACTCTAGGATGCTTCAATCTAAGTGGACACATGTTAGCACCAGCCTTTGCCTCTTCCTTTTTAAATAGCTCCCTTCTACCTTACATTTGGTTTTCCACCATGCATTCTCCTTTCCCTACGATCACTTACTCTCTTCCACTACCTCTCTTTTCTATTCCTCTCTTACACACTATCACCGTAACCATCCTTTTCCCTCCAAGTCCATCATTCGGCCACCATACATCACCATACCTCCACCTTGCTCGAGATCCCTTTTTTCCTCCATGCATTCTTGATCTCCTAAGGTAAAATCCTTATCACTCGAACATTTAGTTTGGTCGAGAGCTTCAACATGATTCCTTTTGAGATCCTTTCTCACTTGCTTTCGCTCTTAATTTCTTACATGTCGAGCTAGCGCTTTGCACACGATTTTGAAGGCCAAAAGTTCACATTTTTGTATTGTCTAGGCTCACGACCACCACCCCAAAGGTCATGCATGCCATGGTTTTGTTATGATCTTGGCTTGCATTCATAAACTCCAAGGTAAAATATTTGAATCTCTTTGGCTCCTTTTGAATTCCTCATTGGCCGAACACACTATATGGCTTGTCTTTTTTATTTTGGTTTTCTATTTCCATGGATGTTGAAATCCATGGCCTTGCATGTAGTCTAGGACCAATAGAATGCCTTATCATGATTTTTTCATGTCATGCATGTGAAGAATTTAAAACAAAAGCTTTGATCTCTAAATTCCTTAGCTTGGCCGAATGGTTCCCCTTGACCATTTCCTTGGTTTTGGCCTTTTTCTCTTTTAATTTTTATTGCCGATCACTTGCACATTTTATCTAGCACCTTGCATGTGGGTTAGGAAGCCAAAAAGACTTCATTTATGTTGTCACCATAGCCGCGGCCATGTAGGCTCTAAGGCCATCATCCTTGTTGTTGAGTTTCTGACGTTTGGCATTTCGGAGCCGCCATCGGAGCTGAGGAATGAAGGAAACCAGAAGTCAGAAGTTGCTAGTGACACCCTTGGTTAGCTAAAACAAATCCTTATCTAATTTGCCTTAGTTGACTAAGAGTATCGCTGTGACGGCCTCGGTTAACTGAAATCATCTTTACTCTAGAACGTTCCAATTAACTAAGGTGTCATAATGTGTGAAAGTCTAGAATTTTTTTTACGAGATGCGAAAAACAAAACATGATAAGGTGGTGTCATCACTAAAGATACATCCTCTCATGGTCTATTTAACAAACATACACTGTACTTAAAAGAAATGGGACATGTAGGCTCCCTAACAATATATATAAAAGAAAAACTGTAAAAGAAATCTAAACTACTCATCATTAGAGGATGGTGATCCTGATGACTCCCCTGGCATCAACGGCCTCTACTAACGTAGTCTGTGCTGGTGGTATGCGTTTAATGCAAGTACTAACAAATCTCGAGTTGCTGATGACATGGCGGTGATGTCCTCCGTATCGCCATACGTGAAGCTCCGATACACATGATGGAGGCAGCTCTCAAAATGGTCCTACTCCATACATGCTAAGAACCTGGTCATAGGGGACAGGATCACGTACGGTGTAGCCAACACTATCTCTATTGGTATTGCTGGAGCTATCTACTGTAACATCCTATTTTCTACTCAAATAGAAAATAGATATTAATATCTCTTTAATGAGAAAACACTTACTGTTAGTTAGTTGATTTTTAACTAATTAATATTTTTATAAAATTTTAGTATTTATATTTAAATATTTTTTTAGATAATAAAATAATAACAAAATAAAAATATATATATATTGAACACAGATTTTAAAATGACTTAATTAGTATTCACTAATTAAGGAAATTATATTAAGAATTTTTAATATCTTTATTATTCACAATTTTTATTTTATGTTCTTATATTTATGTTTTTACATATTTAAGATTTAACTCTTATTAGAATTTTAAAATAAAAATTTGAAGGAATTAGAATATGATTCTTTAGAACTTTTTGATCTATGCATTATTTATGATTTTCTGGAATTTTTTGAATTTTTTTAAATATTTGAGAAAATGAGCAAAATACCCCTAACCTTTTATCTAATAACCAAAATGTCACTGCCGACATCATCGCTTACTTATTGCTTACATCATCGGTTGGTAAATACTTACATCATGAATAGTCACTGGTGGGTAAATACTTACATCATAAATAGTGACCGGTTGGTAAATACTTACATCATGAATAGTGACCGGTAGGTAAATACTTATATCATGAATAGTGACTGATTGGTAAATACTTACATCATAAATAGTAAAATAAATAATTAAGTAACCTTAAATAGTAAAATTCTCTTCCTATAAATAGATGACTCATTTACAACATTTCCACACTAAAATTAGAGAGAGAATCTAGAGAGATAGTGCGTAAGAAATTAGTGAGGAGTAAATTCTTTTGGTAGGTGTAAGGTAATAACATCTTTTTTCTATATTTTTTTTATGATTATCTAGATTATTCTTTTTAGCACTCGTAAACTATTAATATGCTATTACTATTATGAATAAGTTACTATAGTAAAAATAAATTACCATTATGTTATTTTTACGATTTATTGTTACTATTCACTAATTGTTGTTACTATTCACACTTTACCATTTACTATTATTATTCAAAATTTATTATTTATTGTTATTATTCAAAATTTACTAGTTACTGTTACAATTCAAAATTTACTATTTACCATTACTATTCAAAATTTACTATTTACCATTACTGTTCAAAATTTACTATTTACCA
The DNA here is from genome assembly GCA_037962975.1 of Clitoria ternatea. NCBI lineage: Eukaryota > Viridiplantae > Streptophyta > Magnoliopsida > Fabales > Fabaceae > Clitoria > Clitoria ternatea. Next base: position 11,919,893 of record CM075675.1, read on the forward strand.
TTTCTATTCACGATTTATCATTTACCGCTACTATTCAAAATTTACTATTTATTATTACTATTCAAAATTTACTATTTACTACTTTTATTCATGATTTATCATTTACCGCTACTATTCAAAATTTACTATTTACTATTACTATTCAAAATTTACTATTTACCATCACTATTCAAAATTTACTATTTACCATTTCTATTCACGATTTATCATTTACTGCTACTATTCAAAATTTATTATTTACTATTACTATTCACGATTTACTATTTAGCATTACTATTTAAAAAATTACTAATTACCGTTACTATTGATGATTTATTATTTACCATTACTATTTACTATTACTATGCATAATTACTATTTATCATTTCTGATAGTAATTTTAATTTTTATCGTATGCCTATACTGAAATAAATTAGTATTAATGTATTTTTTTAGAACTCGGAGGCACAGAGCGAATTCACTTTTGGTAGCAATTCCAAGTAAGGGGGAGTGAGATAAAAATATAATATGAAAAGACATAAGAATAATGGGAGGAGTCCCCTACTCCTTTTAAATTTAATAATAATAATATTTTAAAATAATAAATTTTAAATTAAGTATCTTGTGTAACTTACTCTGAAATACATATGCAAGGATTTGGACTTTTATGACCTATACGAACTGGACTAAACCTATGCAAGAACTTGAACTATTATGACCTATATGGACTGAAGTAAACTTATGCAAGGATTGGATTATATGGACTTACATAGACATATGCGAGGAAATAGACTATAAGGGCTTGGAATTAAGTTTATTAAATTAAATAACTATTAAACTTTAAATTATGATATTTATGAATGATAATTATTTGATTTAATTGTGATTGATAATATTGGTGATTGATGATATTTGATTATGATTGATGATATTACAATACTTGATTGTGATTGATGAGTGATTGACAATTGTAGAGTTTGAGCATATAGCAAACATGACAGGAAGCTAAAACTCAGTAAGAATATACTTATTCCTTACTCTTTACAGTACTACTTTAAAAGAAATTATTTATGATAATTTCCCAATGTTTATTCAAAATTATTGTTAAGAAATTTTTCTTAATTTTCAATAAAAGTATATAATTTCTATAACTTACCTTTTTCTTCCAAAATAAATTATTTAATTAAATTTTAGAATAATTTTTAGTTATAAAAATAAAGAAAAAGAAATTATTTTATGAAAATAATATATTCATATATGTATATATATGAAAATATTTGATTCTTAAATGGAAATAAGATACTTTAATAATATTTTATTTTAAACTTTTGAAAATAAGAGTTTTTAATTTCAAAAGTGCTTTATTATATATTTTTCAAGTGTTATAATTTAAGATGGAAAAAGATCAATAATTCAAACTTGTGTCTAAAGTAAATTAATTTCCTATAAATGCTCCAAAGAAGGTTTGGAATATATTAAGACTTTGAAACTCAAATCACAATAATATTGATTTATGAGTGATAAAGAAAACTGTACTGAAATTATTCTACGTGAGGCAGAACTTATTTAAGAGTATGGAAATATACAGTTTATCGGGGTGGCTATGTTGTTATTTGTAGGCCCCGAAGATATAATTTATACTTGAGTTTCTAAAAGTCTTAACCAACTCAATACACGAGTAGTTCATGCATCAGGAATCATTAAAGAGAAACGAGATGTGATATTGCCTTGGGACAGATTATAGAAACCGAGGATACATTAGAGGAGGCTTAATTGCGAGCCTTGAGATAAGAGGGTGTGAAAGGGTGCTTCAGGTGACCTGGGGTCGCTCCCTAGTGTCAGGTACTTTCACAATAAAAACCTTCTCAATCTGACTAGTCTCTAAGTGTTTCCATGCCGGTTGAGCTATTCATATGCCATGAAGGCATTTATGTTATTATTATCCGGAATTATGGAACAGTGTAAACTCCTGGTTGGCCCAGTGTAAATTAAAACTTTAAGGGCCCACATGCATAAACTGAATGAGATAGTAGCATAAGCATTACATAACATTCATGTGATTATGACACTCTATGTGGGTGATTGTGAATGAAAATATAAGTATTATGTATGTGGAAACCCTATATTCATTATTGATTGTGTATGAGATTATGACTGATATTATTATATTAGTTTGTGAAAACCCTCATGCTTATGTCTTATCTGTAATATATTATATTTTGTTTCCCACTCCCTCTTGTTTGAATTTTTGTGTCCAAAATATATGTTATATGATATATAGCTAGCAGTTAAGGATATGTAATTACAAAAGGGTAAAGTGGTCTCATCCTCAATCGATTAGATGAAGAGATATGACAAGAGTAGGATTCAAAAACTCAATGGTTCAAGGACTAGGAAATGATTGGTCACATTTGTAGTAAAGGTATAGTTTAGTTTTACTTTGCCTTATTACAATATCAAGTTAGATAATTGTAACAAGGTAAAAGTTAAACTTTGATAAACTTTTTCATTCGGATATAATATTATAATGATTTATCACTTATGATTTCTATAAATTATTTTATCATTATGGACAAATATTGAAAGATAATATTTTTTTTTACTTTCAATATTCAAAGGAAATCAGATGTATATACGTCCTTGTATACACGAGATAAAGAGTGATAAATATGTATATCTTTCAAAAAGGTTTTTAAAAAACAAGAAGAATACATATATATCTCGTGTATATAATGGGGTGTTACATCTGCTCTGGAATGAGAGCATCCTGTAGGGTAGATATCATTGTATTTGTAAGACCTCCAATGATATTGATGGGCTCCTCATTTGGGTCTTCCTTAAGATCTTCCTCCTTAACCGGTATAGGGATGTACTCTAGTGTGGGGGAAGGTGGAAGTCGTACTGGTTTCGGCTGGGGATGAATGTCATCAGCGGTAGACACCCGTCGTGCTACTAACTCATCAAGCTCGTCAACTGTCAGGGGACGTGGCAGATCTCTATAGCATCATACCGTCGCCTTTATAAACGTCGCGGTCGTAGGGTAATGTCGCCTTCATAGGCCTACCAGTAGAAAAGACATCTCTATAAGATGCAATAACCATATGGATACTAGGTGTGTCCTTGGATGACGTGCGCTGACCTTTAGAGTAATCTCTCTCATCTATACGGAGTCTCTTCTCTGGTCTGAAAAATAGTGTAAAGGGTGAGCATTTCTCCCACACTCCTAAACAACAGAGATTATGTCATTTCTGACGGTTCTCCTATACAAGATTTGTAAATCAGTGAGCTCGTAGGATTCATGCCTGATTGTCGCATATCTCGCTAAACTAAAGTCTTTTACTAGCTATCACTCTCGATCTGTCTTTGCCCACTCATGTTGTCTTACTTACAAGTCTCACTTAGATCATTCTTACATTGTTCATAGCATCCTAAATTGTGTACGACATAATACATAAACACCCATTTATATGGCACAAAGTATAACATATGGTAGATAATTATTCAATACCAGAACATCACATCTAGCACGTATAAAGCACCAGTAGCATAATCATATCACAAATATATAACACATCAATAAAAAGGATCAAGGATGCTATGCATGGGTGCAATTTGATTATTACTTTTATATTTCCTTAGTTTTATCAGTATGATGCATTTGGGCCAAAAAGTCATATCACATCATCAGATCCGTCTTACCTCAGTCTCATACTTAACACAACATTCTATTTATCTCTAGAGCGATAGGAGTACACCAAGTTCTTCACAACATAAGGGTACCAGGACACGCATGTCCTCGATAAACAAGGATCCTTTACCCTTATTCGTGGCCACTCAAAAATGGGACTTGGCTCTCCACGATCATAGTTACACTTCATCTTTAGTCGAAGTACACCAGGTTTACATTGTTACATCTGGTATTGGGGAGTTACTCCCGAGCCATTGGAGTTACAGCCCAGTGGTAATCCCAAGATCCTTCACGGGGATCGAACGTGAATGTTCTTCAATGTACCTACAGTGTATGCTCTAGTGTTCTCATCACAATCATTCCTTATACTTTATGCACATAATGCATGACAAATGCACTCAATAATCTTTTATCTTTTCTTTCTTAAGGCTTCTATCATCATGTAAGGTCCTTGCCTTGGAACACCTTTGTCCTTAACCCCAGTACAAAGTCTTTAGGTTTCTTATCATATATTTATACTGACAGTAATCTTGTAATGTACCCTAGATGAGCCTAAAAAGGATGGAGTGTTTAAGAAGCTTTAGCTTTTATGGGTAATGGGCTTGAGTTACTTTTAGGTGTACTAACTTATTCATTTATCCTATTTGGGGATAATAATTCTTTTTATTACTGACTAGTAAAATGTTAAAGATAATCTAATTATTTAAATTAAGGTCCTTTCTAATCTAATTTCCCTTATAATCCACATGTAACTAGGCTTTTCAAGGTTTTAATCAAAACTCATTGTATTTATCTTTCAATTTACCTTTTATCAACTTTGGTAGACAAAGCGGCCCAAATCATATACCATCATATCTCATACTCAATTCATTCACCCCATGTTACCATCTTCACAAACCATTTCATATCACTATCATTACATCATCAGCTTACCATCTCAACCAACAAAGACCATACTGAGACGTTGCCATAATTTATAATCTTTTTCACAATATATCATTCACCATGATTCCACACATTATTATCAATTTACTATGATTTATCAGATCTTGATGCACAATTACATTCACAAATACAAACCACATAATAGGTCTATAATCATACCAGTACAATCATTTAATCAAACATTACGCTATCAGATAATATCGTCTAGTATATTTATTGCCATTCCTAGTCAGAAAACATTTCCTAGTTATATTTGTTTAACTTTAAGAACTAGGTGAGTACATCTAAAATATATCTATCTAGCCTTTATGATTTAATTACTTGAATTTCTTCCTTTTAACACTAATGTACACTATATGACTTCTTATATTTTTCCTTTATTTATATCAAGCTTGTATATCTTAATGAACATTTATCTTGTTATTTAGTCTAAAACTCTCGATTATAATGTTCCCTTAATATTTGTGAGGTTTAGCGTAACTAGCTATATTTCCACTAAATATTTTCCAAATATGTTTTCTTTTTATTAGAAGAAGGGTTATGCGTAATATTGCTAAGTAATGATACCTTTTATTAAGTAACTATCATTTTTAACTATAGTTAGATTTTGTTTAATTAGCCATACCTTACTAGTACTTATTATAAAATTCATTAGTTCATATACTTCCAAATATTACAGTTGTTTACTCCTTAGGGTCTTTTATTATTATAATTATTAATATAATGATAACTAGCATCTATTTACTAAATATTTACTAGATATTTATAAAACTTCCAAAATCATGTTTTTCTTAATATTACTATTTATTTCTTATAAATCTACTATAATCGTGTGTATTAGCCTTATTAACCTTAACTAACATCTATTTTATTAGTATTTTTTCCTTATTACCATCAATTTACCCAAATTCTTTTTCATTTGCACTTTATTATTTGTATTCAATTTTAATTTAATTATTTTAGGCGTCATGAGCATCAAAATAAAATAAACGGAAAATATTGACGGAAATAAAGGCGGTGCCCGTAACTTATGATTTTAGCGGCGATTCTTCTAGTCCTTTTGGCAAACTCCCTAGAAGTAACGATGGAACCTCCAAAGCTTGGTCGGATCGCAAATGCAAGTGGTGGGTGTTAGAAACTATGTAGTTTAATTAGTCCCACATTGAAAAATCTTAAGGGACTTATGCCTTCTATGTTACTATATAAGTAACACCTTGTAAAGCTTTTAAACACACCAAAATATAAACACTTCCTAGTGTAGCCGTGGATGTAGGTACATACACTGTGTGCTGAACCACGTAAAATTCTTTTGTCATTTTTCTCTCTCTCTTTTTCTTTTAGTTGCTTTTGTTCCTAACAATTGGTATCAAGAGCCTATATCTTAGTATGCTATGTGGTTGCAGCCTTGTCTGAACTTCCATATCAGAAAAGATTTGGTTATATCTTAGTATGCTCTGTGGTTGCAGCCTTGTCTGAACTTCCACATCAGAAAAGATTTGGTTTTTCCACGGAAGTCTCAGTTTAGAGAAAATAGTGGGAGCTTTCTTAGTTTAGAGAAAATAACAGGGGCAATGGCGCTAGAAGATGGGAAGGTGAAGATTGAGAAGTTCGATGGCAGAGACTTTGGATACTGGAAAATGCAGATGGAGGACTATCTGTATCATAAGAAGTTGCATCAACCCTTAATAGGGAAGAAGCCAGACGACATGAAGCAGGCAGAATGGGAGTTGCTAGATCGGCAGACTCTTGGTGTGATCCAACTGACACTATCAAAGAATGTTGCGTTCAACATTGTAAATGAGAAGACAACTACAAGTTTAATGAAGTCATTGTCAAACATGTACGAAAAGCCATCAGCAGCCAACAAAGTATATTTGATACATTGGCTAGTCAATCTCAGAATGGGTGAACATAATTCTGTAACTCATCATATTAATGAATTTAATACAATCCTTGCCCAGTTGGCATCAGTGCAGATCACCATTGAAGACAAAGTGAAAGCATTGATCCTACTATCATCTCTGCTGGATAGTTAGAGTGCAACAGTTACTACAGTTAGTAGCTCTTCCAGAAATACCAAATTGAAGCTTGATGACATCCGTGACTTAATCCTAAGCGAAGATGTTCGCAGAAGAGACTCAGGAGAGTCTTTCAATTCTTCTTTTGGTTCAGCACTGAATACTGAAAGGAGAGGAAGGAATAGCCAGAAGGGTTACAATCAAGGCCGAGGTAGATCAAAGTCTAGAGGAAAAAAACAAACCAAAGTCTGGAATGACATTATTTGTTGGAATTATGACAAAAAAGGTCACTTTACCAATCAATGCAAAGCTCCAAAGAGGAAGAACAAAAACAAGAAGCAGGATGATGATGATGAATCTGCAAACATAGCAACTGATGAAATTACAGATGCATTAATTTGTAGTTTAGATAGTCCTGTTGACTCATGGATTATGGACTCGGGTGCGTCATTCTACACTACACCTTCTTTAGAACTATTATCTAAATATGTTTCTGGAAAGTTTGGGAAGGTTTACCTTGCAGATGGAAAATCTCTTGACATTGTGGGAAGAAGTGATATCAACATCAGAACCTCTGGTGGGACCCTGTGGACATTATATAATGTTAGACATATCCCTTCCTTAAAGAGAAACTTAATATCTATAGGGCAGTTGGATGATGAGGGACACCATACTACTTTTGGAGATGAAACTTGGAAGGTAACAAAAGGCAATCTGGTTGTTGCTTATGGAAAGAAGCGAGGGTCTCTCTACATGGTTGCAGATGAGGATATGGTAGCAGTCACTGAAGCTGCCAACAATTCCTCTTTATGGCATCAAAGGCTGGGATACATGAATGAAAAAGGAATGAAGCTCATGGTGTCAAAAGGTAAATTATCTAGCTTGAAACATGTTGATATTGGTGTTTGTGAACATTGTATCTTTTTAAAGCAGAAAAAAGTTAGCTTCTCAAAGTCAGGAAAGACATCCAAAGTTGAAAGGCTAGAACTGGTGCATACAGATGTTTGGGGGCCAGCTCTAGTAAAATCCCTTGGAGGCTCACACTATTATGTCACTTTCATTTATGACTCTACAAGAAAGGTACGGGTCTATTTTCTGAAAAATAAATATAATGTGTTTTCCGTGTTTAAAAAATGGAAAACAGAAGTTGAAACTCAAACAGGTTTAAAGGTTAAGAGTCTGAAATCTGATAATGGTGAAGAGTATGATAGCCAGGAATTTAAAGATTTATGTTCAGAAAATGGGATCAGAATGATCAAGACTATACCAGGAACACTAGAGCAAAATGGTATGGCAGAAAGAATGAATAGAACCCTGAATGAGAGAGCTAGATGCATGAGGATCCAGTCTGGCCTACCTAAGGTGTTTTGGGCATATGCAATAAACACAGCAGCCTACCTCATAAATAGAGGACCATCAGTTCCTTTGGATTATTAATTACCTGAAGAAGTATGGTCTGGAAAGGAGGTAAACCTTTCACATTTGAAAGTCTTTGGTTGTGTCTTATATATTCTTGTAGACTCTACTAACAGAGATAAACTAGATCCTAAAGCAAGAATATGTTATTTCATTGGCTATGGATCTGACATGTATGGTTACAGGTTTTGGGATGACCAAAACAAGAATATTATTAGAAGAAGAAATGTCACATTTAATGAAAATATGTTCTATAAGGACAGGTCTACAGAATCCATGTATGCAGATAAACAATTAGAACTTTCTGAGAAAGTAGCATTGGAAGAAATTTCAAAAAGTGATCTGGAAGTGGACCCTGAGTCAGAATCAGAACCCATAACAACGTCAGAAAATCCTGATACCCAGTTGAGAAGATCTAGCAGAATGAGAGTGTCACGACAGAGGTATTCCCCTTCATTGCATTATTTGTTGTTAACTGATGCTGGTGAGCCAGAGTACTTTGCTGAGGCCATGTAGGGCAATGACTCGATTGAGTGGGAGCTAGCAATGGAAGATGAAATGAAATCCCTTCAGAGAAACGAAACTTGGTCTTTGACTAAGCTACCAGAAGGAAAGAAGGCATTGCAAAATAAATGGGTTTATAGGATAAAGGAAGAATCTGACGGCAGCAAAAGATACAAGCTGAGACTTTTAGTGAAAGGATTTCAGCAGAAACAAGGAATTAACTTCACAAAGATCTTCTCTCTTGTTGTCAAGATGACTACTGTCAGAGTTATCTTGAGTATTGTAACTGTAGAGAATCTTCATTTGGAGCATTTAGATGTCAAAACTGCATTCCTACATGGAGATTTGGAAGAAGACATCTTTATGACACAACCAGAAGGTTTTGAAGAGCAAGGCAAGGAGAATCTTGTATGCAAACTCCATAAGAGCTTGTATGGCTTGAAACAAGCACTGAGACAGTGGTACAAGAAGTTTAATAAGTTCATGACCAACTCAAGATTTCACAGATATGAAGAAGATCATTATTGTTATGTTAAGAAATATGATGATAGTTATATTATCCTTGCTTTATATGTTGACGACATGCTAATTGTAGGGTCTAGTATGACAGAAATCAACAGGCTGAAACAACAGTTGGCAGACAACTTTGAGATGAAGGATGTTGGTCCAGCTAAACAAATTCTTAGTATGAGAATCTTCAGAAACAGACCAGAAGGTATCTTGAAATTATCCCAGGAGAAATATATAGGAAAATTGCTTGACAGGTTTAATGTTGGAGATGCCAAAACCAGGAACACCCCTTTGGGAACTTACTTAAAACTTTTAAAGCGCAATCTTCTCAGAAAGATGAAGAAAGTTACATGTCTAAAGTACTATACGCATCTGCAGTAGGGAGCCTGATGTACGCTATGGTTTGCACCAGACCTGACATAGCACATGGAGTGGGAGTTGTGAGTAGATACCTATTCAATCCTGGAAAGAAGCATTGGGAAGCTGTGAAGTGGATATTAACATATCTGAAGGGTACATCACGGATGTGTTTGTGTTTTAGAAGAAGCAATCTCACTTTACAGGGATTTTCTGATGCAGATTTAGGAGGAGATTTGGATAGTAGAAAAAGCACCACAGGTTACATTTTTACTTTGGGTGGTACTGCTGTTAGCTGGAAGTCTAAACACAAAGGAAGAGTTGCTCTCTCAACCACTGAAGCTGAGTATGTGGCTATCTCTGAAGCAGCCAAGGAGATACTATGGCTGAAGAACTTTCTTAAAGATTTGGGGAAGGAACGAGATGATTCTTCATTATTCAATGACAGTCAGAGTGCTATATGTCTTGCTAAAAATCCAGTTCTTCATTCAAGATGCAAGCACATTGAATTGAAGTATCACTTTATCAGAGACTTGATAAGTGATGGAGATTTGTCTTTGTTGAAGATCTCAGGATTAGAGAATCCAACTAATATGTTGACCATGACTGTCACAACTGACAAGTTGAGGCTTTGTATTGCCTCAACTGGCCTTCAAAGATAATTGATGATGAAGGCGCTACACTAGGTGAAAGAGCAGATAAGCTTATTGTTTTACAAGGACTGTAATTAAACTCCAAGTGGGAGAATTGTTAGAAACTATGTAGTTTAATTAGTCCCACATTGAAAAATCTTAAGGGACTTATGCCTTCTATGTTACTATATAAGTAACACCTTGTAAAGCTTTTAAACACACCAAAATATAAACACTTCCTAGTGTAGCCGTGGATGTAGGTACATACACTGTGTGCTGAACCACGTAAAATTCTTTTGTCATTTTTTTTCCTCTCTTTTTCTTTTAGTTGCTTTTGTTCCTAACAGTGGGAGTTACATAAATAAATAAAAATTAAAATAATTAATTACAGACTAAATGAAAAATAAAGATAAAGCTCTCGGTGGCTTGCAGACGATGATCAGAGGTGGCAGAAAATTCTAGAATCATAGTGAGGCATAGTAAGCTTTAGCAGAACACATAAAATCTTGGCAGAACATTTAAAAATGAAAACTTTACACTCAACAACTTGACAGACATTACAGAAATTAGCAGAAATTTCCAAAAACACTAGAAGACTTAACGGAATTTAACGAAACTTGGTAGAAATGTAAACAAAGGTTAGATAAATAATTTAAACGGAGTTTTAAAGGATTAGAATAGAATAAAACACCCATTTACCTCATTGGAAGTCAATGTTTTGAAGGAAAAGGAAGTTCCAAAGCTTTAAAAATTTCCAATTACCGATTAACTTATTGTAATTGTTTCTGATCGCTCTCGGGACCAAGTAAAACTAATGCAAGAAGAAAGGGGTGAGAGAGGGTCACGACTGAGAGGAAATAAAGGGGAAACAACACTTAAAAGCATGGAAACCAAGAAAAGAATTAAGAGAAAGGAAAAAAATTAAAGAAGGTAAAAGAAAAGGTGTCACCATAGTGGAATTTGGTGGTGGCACGTGGAGGAGGCTACGGTGGTGGGGTTATGATGTGGTGGAGGAGGAGAGGAGGAGAGGAAGAAGATGGTGGTTTTGTGTGGTGGTGCATGACTGAGATAGTGGTGGGGGTGTGGAGGAGAAAGGAAAAATTTAATGGTGGTGGTGGAGGTTTCTAAGACAATCTGTGAGAGAAGTAGCGAGGGAGAAGGGAATTTTGAATTTGTGAGGAGTAAAAGTGTGATGAAGTGAATTTGTAGGCTGAGAAACTTGGAGAACTAGGTAGTGAGAGGGGAAAACGGTGGCCGGAAAAGTAATTTAGGGTACCGGAAATTGATTACCCGATAAGCGACAAGTTACCTTAATCATAACTCATTTTAAATACATTTCTAATTTATTCTAGGATGAGAATTAGGAGAGATGCTCAACATGAAAGGTGTAGAACTCTATTTTCTCTTCGAAATGGTAATTGGCATGCTAAAATCCAACAACCGGGGTGAGAGTTATGCTTGAACCAAGGAAAAGTGCTCTAAGGACTCCCAAATTCTCTAGGGCCAAAAAGATTAATTTACTGGGACTAGAGCTTTGAGAATCAGGCTTCAAGTTCTTCATAAAAGTTATAGGGTTTTTTGATATAAGATTATAGAAAAAAGAATAAAGTGATTCAAACTTTGAATGAGAGAGTTACTCATGATTTACTGAAAGAGGGTTAAAGGAAAACGTGGTTAACAAGTTTCCGTGGTGTTTTATTTTTTACACTGATTGGGCAAGAATTGGCTTTGAAGTCCTGTATAAGAATTATAAAGAACTTCAATATGAGAATTATGGAATTAAAACAAACTGACTCTAAGCTTGTATGAAGAAGATATGATTTTTCTCGTAAACTAGCGTAATTTAACGAGGTAACAAATAGGTTTTACAGGGTAAAAGCCTGTGGTTCTCAAATTAGGAAATGACTTTCTCGAAATTAGTTCTTGGGGTCTTCAGGAATGTTATAGGAAATTTTATAACAAGAAAACCGAGACAAGAATAACTTGATTCCATTGTCCTGGGTTGAAAGTTAGGCTCAAAACACCAACTATGGTTCGAATTAAAAATACGCGTATAAACTAACAAGCGTTTTCTTAAAATTTGGGGCCGATGGGGTCTGAGTTGGAGTTGGATGTCTTCTGGAGAAGTTCTTAGAACATTGAAACAGTTCTTTTGGGACTGAGTTTACTGAAAATAGATGCTCGGGTTGGTTGTACGACCAACTTTGGGTGTACCCATGAGGTATGAGCCCGAGGTTCGAGGTGAACGGGTTCTTCTTGATTGTCGACAATCTCTTCTTGCATGTTGAGTTTCCTAAGTTGAACATTACCTTGATTGAGTCTAGTGCCACATTTATGCAAATTTAAGTAAAGTTATAGCTAAAATCAATTCTAATCCGTTGTTATTCTATTTCTTAATCCTTTCTACTACTTGATTGCTATATTATTGTTTAAAGATAAAAAAAATACAAACACATTTCAAAAAACCTAAAAACAAATAAGTTGCTTGATTATAAAGGTTCAGTTAGTGTGTCTCCTAAGTTGTGGTACTTAACACAATCCTCGTGGGACGATACAAAAATTACTACATTATAAACGATTGATGCACTTTGCCAAAAGTATTCACATTATGAATTCACGTCATGCATGCACTAGGTAATATATACTATATTTTTCTATTAGTATATACGTATTTAACAAATTGTTTATTTTTATTAAAATCAATAAATTTATTTAAAATTTGTATTATTTTTTAAAAATTATGTTAAAGGTTATTGGAGCTCATCATTCTACCCACGCTTAATCTTTTTCCATTTATTACTTAATTACTATAAAAAGATAAATGTTTAAATTGATTTATCTTGTTTAATGTTATATGATATCTTAATTTTAATAAAAGTAATATACATCCTATTTTGATTAAAAGACAGTTAATGGTGTGATATGTGTATGAGTATGTAGATAAAGCTAAAAGTGATAACAAAAAATTCAATACCCTAGGAAGGAGTTCAAAGCTTCAAAAAAAGCAAGATCCAGAAGCAGGACGACTAACAAAAAATTCAACTCTTTGTTCCATCGATGTAGGCGAGTTCTTATTTGCACTGTAATGGACATAGACATGATGCAACAATAAAATCATCGTTTAACATTTCTCCCACACTTGGAAAAGGGAATGCATGTGCAAATTTTAGAGCTAAGTGCTTTGCTCAATTTTGAAATTACTTTGGGTCTTTTCTTTTAACACGTATCATGGGCATAAAAATGCCTTGTCTTAATCATATTTTGCTTCTCTCTTTCTGGGCTTCTTCTGTTTTATCTTGTTTCCCACTTTTTTTTTATCAGTAAAAAGAATAATTAAATAAAAATAGGTATAAAGGATACCTCAACATAAATAAACAAACATTTTAATTACAACTAGATAAATAAAGAAAAAATTCTCTGTGCCACTCATTGAAGATTCGAAAAAAGTTTTTCATACAATACCTTAATTATAATCAGGATCTTGTTTCCCACTTTACTAAAGGAATAATTTCCGCCCCAAAATACAAGAAATATACATTACCAAATAAGTTTGGTATTTGTTTGGTTAATCATTGTGAAATAAAATTGAGATTGGATTAATAATAAATAAGATCAGTTGGTTTAATAAAAATTTAATTATGTTAATATGTAGAATCAGTATTAATTAATAAATTTTTTATTTTTATAATTTATTTTTACAACTAGTTATTAAATGGACAATACATCACATTGCTTGATCAATTGGCACCTATTGCCTTTATTTATTTAATTCTGAAATTTCTCAGCCACTTCTATGTTCTGAAGTTTTCGTAAGGTAGTTTATGGTAGATATCATTTGTGTGAAAAAGGTTATGGAATAAGTTGCTGTGATCCCCCATGATGGATTAACAAAATTTTAGATTCGAATAAAATGAATGAAAAAAGAACTTGATTGGTATATAATTATATGACCACATCATGAGTCCTGGTTGGAACAGATTTATCAGGAAGATACGTGGTTAAAAAACCATTGGCGTGGATTGATGTTGATCCTTGAGAACTTGGTAGGTATCACAATGGCACTAAAAGTAACAATAATGTGCCTCATCACTGTGTAGGTCATGTGTGTGGTGCCCCATTCCTCCGTATCTATCATTTGGCGTTGTTCAATTGAATGGGTAGGTGACGTATGAAGCTTGACTTTCGCTTGAATTAAAGTACCCAAATTTTGATAACAACAACCACACTTATCAGGTGGTATATTAGAGTAGACTGGTCAATTCCGTAATGATATTTCCTCCTATTCTATTTATTTATAAAATCAAATAAGAAATTTTCTACTGGTCGATATAAATCTGATCAATTTAAAAAGGTTTAATTATAATTGTATTTTTTAAAAATTGTTTAGATTTGTCATTAGTCTTAATAAACAAATTTTTAGATATTAATCCTTGAAAAGACATTGATGAACGATAGAAATTTATGATAAACATTTAAATCTTTTTAGTAACTAATACCCCATAAAAATTTTATAAGGACTAATGACGAAATTGGATAATTTTTTAAGGGTCAAAAATGTAATTAAGCCAAATTCTATATGATTGTGAAAGGAAAAAAGTGTACTAGCGGATATAAGATCTTTTTACCAAATCATGTGTATTAAGAAATTGGTATTTTTAAGTTAAGTCATTAACTTTGTTTAAAATTTGTTGTAATTTTTTAAAATTATATCTAAGGTTATCAGGACACATCATTTTACTCCTTACTTAGGGTCTATTTGACAAACTAATGAATAAATTAGTTGAAAGTTTAAAAACTAGCTTAAAGTTGATAGCTAGTTAAATGTTTAAAGCGGATAAACTAGTTGATTAAAGCGGATAAAAGTTACATGCTAGTAAAATAAGCTCCTTTACCAAATAGGGATATTTTGTCTAACAAACTTTTAAACTAGTAAAATAAGTTACAAGCTAGCTTAAATCGTTATTCATGATCTTGCTAAACATAACCTTATTCTTTTCCCACTCATTCTCTCTCTACCTATTATCAATAATCATGAGAGATAAAAGATCTAATTGATATATCTCATTTTTTTTATGTTACATTGATTCTAATAATAGTTATACATTAATAAGGGGTAGTTTTGTCAAAAAATAACTAATGACATGTAAATTTTAAAAAGGATCTTATATTAAGAAACTTTTTTTTGAAAGATGGACTTATATTTAGGGACAAATATAGTATTTGTTAATATTTATTGAAAAATGTAATTTTTTAATTAATAGTTTAATACTACCTCTGATTTTGAATACAAAGGACAATAGACAAAAATACAATTCCAATAACACTACTAGAAAATTTTATTTAGCGATCAACAATTTATGTGGCCTACTGCAATTATTTTGTTGCTAACAAGGTTAGTCACAGAATTGGTGAAAGACACAACTTGTGGACAAAAACTTGGTGTCCAAAGTGATTGGTGACGACAAATAGCCTACCATCGCAATTAGGGATGGGATAATCTTATGACTAAGCTGGAACATAATTGCTTTTATTGCCATCCAGGGATGGTATATTACCCATCACCAAAAACATATAACAATGACTCCAATAATCGTTACCTTTCAAATTATGCATGTAGTCGTCGTTGAAATTCGTTGCCAACATTTCAACTAGATCTATCCTTGTACCTATTGCCAATTGACCTTAATTGGGCGAGACAGATCCAACATCTGTCGCCAAAGGTTGTGTCCTTGTTGTGCTAAATCCATCGCCAACATTTCAACCAAATTTTTCGTCGTACCCATCGTAAACTTGCTTTAATTTTTTTTCAACTAGTTTAGCGATAGGTCAACCAGTCGTTGCCAAAGGTTTGTCCTCCTTTCGGTTGCTAAATTCGTCACTAATTTTTTTCATTATATGTTTAATTGGTTTCAATTTATAGACTTTATTCTCCCTAGTAAAGTTTAATCTTTTTGTTATTTGAGACGATATAATAGAAAACACAACAAATGAAATGTAACATCCCGAATTTATTTGGAAGGGCCTTAGAGAAATGAACCCATAAGGGGTTGATGCATGTAATGATAGTTGTTTGACTGTGTGTGTGGCTACGACCAATAATGTGTTAATTGATTTATTTATGATGAGTACCTAAGCTTCGGCCAACGGTGTTATGTATGGTGTGAGGGTGGTGATGCTCATTGTTGAGAACAAGCCTGGTTAAAAAAGAAGTCAATACTATTACTGGACCAGACCCCAGACTACGTTATTATTTCCAAACCCCAGGATTTGTTAATAACATACATCAAGATATTTAAATTAAATGAAATCTATGAATGTGTTATCTAATTTGTGTATTTAAGTGTTTCAGGATTCATATACTAAGTGCACAAGCTACACATGATAGGGGGAGTTCTTAGAATCAAAGTCTGATCCTTCAACAAACAACATTTGACTTGTAACCAAAAAGTCTGTGTCAAGAAGTCTTTGTCTCATGATTCAACAGTATCAAGACTTTTAGGTATCTAAAATTGCCAATAAGAACGTCACTTCAGAGTATAAATCACAACATTTTGAAAACTAATTTGATGATGTATCAGAAGTCAAGCTCTTATCAAGAAAAATATGCTTATCACTAAAGAGGATAAGAGATAAATGAGTAGAGCAGCCAAATACAATTTTTCACAGTCGTCAATATAACAACTCTGCACGAGTCAGAAAATACTGAACCAAGTCAGCTTGTGTGTTAGTTTCAATCAAAAGGATTTCAACATTAACCTTTGTAAAATTTCTAGAACAAATAAAGCCAACAATTGGCTTTATTTTCTAAAGACGTCAAGGGATACCTGATTCATGCAAGTACTGAAGTTCCTAGCTACCAAACTCTTAGACATCCCTTCAAATTATTAAAAGTCTGATACATATGCTCATAGAAAACTCCTTCAAAGGATTTTCAATGTTAATATCTCATTTCAAGATTAGCAATGGTTATATTCTAGCACCTATATATTCTTGAAGAAGATTGTTTCGAAGAAAAGGTTATACAGAAGAGAAGCCTTACTAGCATACTCAGTCTTTATGATCAAATTTTCTCAAATCTCTTCTTAGTTTTCAAAGACAAAGACCTTCTTTGTTGTTCTACTTCTAGCAGACCTTAATCTCTTGTCTTTCATAACTTAGTGTATTCATTCTTCATTGTATATCTTTATACACTAGGTTCTGTGAGATAATTTATAGATTCTTATTAAAATCTATACTTTGTAAAGTCTGGTGAGTTGGCAGCCTTAGTTTCAGAGAGAAATAGTGTTGTCCTGAAGAGGCTTTCAAAAGAATACTTGGGTTATTGTATCATGAGTGACTTGTTGAAAAAATACTTGGCTTTAAGCCAGAAGTGGCTGGATTCAATGTGGCACTAGTCTGGTGCTGTCATTGTAAAGGACATTTTACAATAGTGGAAATCCTTCAAGTTAGAAGGGGCTAGGCATAGCTTGTGTTGGAAGTGAATCAATATAAATTTTTGGTGTTCTTTCTTCTCCTTCTTTGCTCTATTCAAGTATGCTTTTATAAGTCTGATTTCCTGTGCTTTAAAGGTTCATATTTCCGCAAAAAGAGTCTGAGATTCAAACCCCTTCTAAGTCTAACTCTGAACCATCAATTGGTATCAGAGCTTGTACTTTCAATTGAACACTTCCTCGAGTGAAAAGGATCAATGTAACATCTCATTTTCAACACAAATAGAAAATAGATATTAATATATCTTTAATGAGAAATACTTACTATTAGTTAGTTTATTATTATCATTTTTTAATGAAATTTTGGTATTTATATTGAATTATTTGTTTTTTAAAATAAAATAATAATAATAATAATATTTATGTATTTTGAATGAGAATTTTAAAATGACTTAATTAGTACTCATTGATTAATGAAATTATATTAAGAATTTTAAATATATTTATTATTCACAACTTTTATTTTATGTTTTTATATTTATGTTTTTACATATTTATGATTTAACTCTTATTAGAATTTTAAAATAAAATTTTGAAGGAATTAGACTGTGGTTCTTTAGAACTTTTTGATCTACATAATATTTATGATTTTCTAGAATTTTTTGAAATATTTTAATAAAATAGTATATTTTAAATAATTTTAAATTCATATAAAGTAACTTAAAATTAAAAATATTTACAAGAAAGTGAATTTAAATTATAAAAAAATTTTCTAAAATCCATTTCTAGTAGACTTATCTAAAAATTATCAGTTTGAATAAAATCTTGATTTTTACGAATCGTAAAAAAATCGAAAACATATGAATAAATTTTTATGAACAGAAAATTTTATATTTTTAAAATTTAAACTTTATATTACTTATCATAAAATTAGTGAGAACTGATATAATATCGCTAAATTTCAAAAAGGACTGATTTTGAATATTTAAAATATACCGAGTAAAAAATTACTATTTGGCTTAATAATTCAGCCGACATTTACTATGCAAAACACTGTGCATGTATGAAATTTTCAAAAGGTACATAGTAACCAGGATTGAATTTTCAAAAAATACACAGTACTTTTATATTAAAATAATGGAATACATAGTAATTTTCGTTCCTATAAATATCGAAGGAATTCTTCTTTAGAATTCACAATTTCAGATTAAGTTTTCTTAATATAGTAATGCTATTGAGATAATGGTGGAAGTAAGAGAGAGAAATAAATTTTCTTGGAAGAAGGTTCTGCTAAAATCCTAAGATAAGAATACCTCTCTTATATATTTTTTAGGGTTATTTTCATATCGTTTTTAGAAATCTATTATTATACTGGAAATAATAGTATTTTAAGTTACTATTCTAAATAGTAAAATACTATTTCAATAGCAAATTACTATTTCAATAGTAAATTACTATTCAAATAGTAAATTACTATTTACTATTACTATTTACCTTTACTATTCACGTTTTACTATTTATCGTTACTATTCACGATTTACTATTTACCGTTACTATTCATATTTTACTATTTACTATTACTATTCATGATTCACTATTCACTATTCAAAATTTACCATTTCTGCTTTAAGTAGTAATCTTAATTTTCATCTTATAACTATATTAAGATGAAATTGGTATGTTTTAGAACTTGAAGACGAGACGCGCACAGATTTTCAATAACGTATCAGTATACATGAGGTAAGGGGGAGTGAGATAGGAATATAATATGAAAAGACATAAGAATAATGGGAGGAGTCCCCTACTCCTTTTAAATTTAATAATAATATTATTATTTTAAAATAATAACTATTTAACTTAAAATTTATATAAATTTTAAATTGTGTATCTTGTGTAACTTGATCTGAAATATCTATGCAAAGACCTAGATAACCTATGTGAACTGGACTAAACCTATGCAAGGACTTGGACTATTACGACTTGTATGGACTGAACTATACCTATACGAAGACTAGATTATATATATGGACTTATATAGACCTGTGCGATGAATGGACTATAAGGACTCAAAATCAACTCTACTAATTTAAATAACCATTAAAATTTGAATTATATTTATGAGCGATATTTAGTTGATTTGACTTGATTATAATTAACTATATTTGATTTTGATTAATGATATTGTGATTTATAATATTAGACTGTAGATTAATAATATGTAATTATGATTGATAATATTTGTGATTGATGATATTTGATTGTGATTAATGATATTACAATACTTGATTGTGGTTGATGAATGATTGATGACCTTGTGATATGAAGTTTGAGCATATAGCAAGCATGACGAAAAGTTAAAACTCAGTAAGAATTTTCTTACCTTACTTTTTAAATTTTTATTCTAAGAGAAAGTATTTTATAATTATTTTAGTCTTTTATTTCTTCTTAGAAATAATTTTCACTAACTTTATTTTTAATCTCTAGAATAAAATCAAGTATTAGAAAGAAGCTATTTTATGAAAATCAGAGGTTGAGATAATTAATTCTTGAATTAAAGAAAATTTTTATAGTTTTAAGTATTCTTAGTTAATGATTTTAAAATTATTTTCTTTTAGAAATTAGAAGTTTAAAGTAAATTATTTTGGTTTTCCTAAAACGAAATAACTAAAAGATATTTTGTTGAGATTTCTAAAACTCAATCTAGTTAAGATTCAAATTGAGAAAGATTATGTAAATATGTGAAGTTTTTTTTAAGAGAAAGTTTTGAGATATTTAAGGCTTGGAAACTCAGTTTTGGTTAGATCTGAATTCGAAAACTGTATTAAATTTATTCTGTATAATAGAAGTTCAAAGAAGAACTTATGGGAATGTACAGTTTATTATGATTTGTGAACCTTTATGGTATTTAATAATTGAGTTTCTAAAAATCTTAACCAACTAAATATGCGAGTAGTTCATGCATCATGAATCATTAAGAGAAATGAGATGTGATGTTGCCTGGGGACGGATTATAGAAACTGAGGATACATTAGAGGAGGTTCAAATGTGAACCTTGGGATGAGAGGGTGTGGAATGGTGCTTCAGGGGACCTGGGGTCACTTCCTAGTGTCGGGTACTTTCGCAATAAAAACCTTCTCAGTCTGACTAGTCTCTAAGTGTTTCCACGTCAGTTGAGCTGTTCATATGCTACAAAGGCATTTATGTTATTATCCAGAATTATGCAACAGTGTAAACTCCTGGTTGTCCCAGTGCAAATTAAAACTTTAAGGGCCCACATGTATAAACTGAATGAGGTAGTATTAAAAGCATTACATGTCATACATGTGATTGTGATATTCTGTATGGATGGTTGTGAATGAAAGTATGATTGCTATGTGTGTGAGAACCCTATATTTATAATTAATTATGTACAAGATTTTGAATGATATTAATTTATTAGTTTGTGAAAACCCTTATGCTTATGTCTTATCTATAAAGTATTATATTCTGTTTCTCACTCATTCTTGTTTGAATTTTGTGTCCAAAATATATGTTATGTGATATATAGCTAGCAGTTCAAGATGGAAGGATATGTAATTATAAGAGGGTAAAGTGGTCTCATCCCCAATCAGATAGGTGAAGAGATATGACAAGAGTAGGATTCCAAAACTCGATGGTTCAAGGGTTAGGAAATGATTGGTCACATTTGTAGTAGAGGTATAATTTAGTTTTACCTTGCCTTATTACAATATTAAGTTAGATAATTGTAACAAGGTAAAGGTTAAACTTTGATAAACTTTCTCATTCGGATATAATACTGTAATGATTTATCACTTATGATTTTTATAAAATGTTTTTATCACTATGGACAAATATTGAAAGATAATGTTTTTTTTACTTTCAATATTCAAAGGAAATCAGATGTATATACGTCCTTATATCCGCGAGATAAAGAGTGATAAATATATATATCTTTCTAAAAGTTTTTTATATATATCTCGTGTATATAAGGGGGTGTTACAATCAAGATTCATGGAAGCTTCTCAGAGTAACCAGCTGATTGTAGAAGGCTCATCTATCAACAAGCCACCAGCTTTCTTTGGAAAAGACTACCCATACTTGAAGGATAGAATGGAAATGTTCATAAAATTCACCCAGTATAGTGTATGGGCAGTCATTATAAATAGTGATTATGCAGCCCCTGTGATGAAGATGGAAAGGTGAAGTTTGAAGATGAATGGACCTCTGTGGAAATAAGGAAAATGGAGATAAATGTCAAGGCCAAATTCTTGCTTAGTTGTGCTCTTAGAAAATCAGAGTACAATAAGGTATTCAACTATAAATCAGCTAACGAAGTCTAGAATGTTCTTCAACGTAACTATGAAGGCATCTCCAATGATGAAAGATCCAAGAAAATACTGTTAACCAAACAGTATGACGCTTTCAAAATGGAGGAACATGATATTGTGGATCATATGTTTGAAAGATTCTAGACTCTACTGAATGAACTAAAAGCTCTTGGGACTACACCCTCCATAAAAGACATCAATGTAAAGCTTCTTGGGAGTCTTCCAGAGAGGTTTGATGCAAAGTGTTCAGCTCTATAGGAAGTTAAGGATCTGAGTGCATTCTCCTTGGATGAAATGCTTGGAGTACTCAGAGTGTATAAACTGAAGCTGAAGCAGAAAAAAGTTAACAAGACTTCCTCCTCTAAAGGCAATGCCTTAAAGTCTGATGAATCAGGCAAAAAGTCAAAGGCATTGAAAGTTAAAGAATCCACAAGCTCAGACCCAGGCTTTGATGAGTCAGAAGCTGATACAAATGAAGAATTGGCTCTTGTAACTAAGAGATTTCACAGGCTATTAAAGAAAAAGAAGTTCAGACCTAAGAAATTTCAGAAGAAAGGACCACAAAGGTAAAACCAATTTAAGTTTAAGACTGACAAGTCTGTTCTATAATGGTTTAACTGCAGAAAATTGGGACATATGAAAGCAAATTGTCCCCTCCTAAGCAAAGACAAAAAGGATAAAAGAGAAAAAAAACTTTCCCAAGAAACAAAAAGGGTTGATCACATAGGATGATGAATGATCATCTAGCTCTGAAGAGTTTGATGAAGAGACAGAGTTTGCTCAAATCTGTCTCATGGCAAATGAGGAACCAAACTCTGAGCTCAAGTGACTCAGAATCTGAGGATGTAAGCTATTCTAAACTTAAGCAAAATTATGATATACTGTTTAATGATTTTTTAAAACTTTTAAAAAATTTCAAAAAGCTGAAAGTAAAACATGTTGACATGGTTACTGATTTTGAAAATCAAATTTCAAAATTGAAATAAGAAAACTTTGATAAAAATATTCAGAAAGAAATGGAAGAGCATAAAAAGATGCACTTAGAAGAGTTAAGCAGACTCAAAAGAAAATGTTTTGAAAATAAATTTTGAAAACACCAAAGTCTATTGCAACTCTCAAAGTGATGAAATTATTAAGTTGCAAAAGCATGTAAGCACTCTTACCTTAGACTTAAGCAAGTTTGTCAATGGCATTGAAAATATGAACAAACGTTTAGGAAAGTCTCATGGTGACCATAACAGACTAGGTCTAGGATATGTAGAGGAAAATGATTTCAAGCAATTTTCACCTCCACATTTGTTTCAAAGAAACAGAAGCATGTCAAATGTAATTACTGCAAAAAGCATTGTCATGTAATAAGTGATTGTAGAAAAAGAAAAAGAAGAAATGAAAGAATTGCTAACAATATAAGACCAAAAAGATATGGGTACAAAAGTCATTAATTATTCCAATTGTAGATGTACTTAAAGACAAAGACAAAGCCTCTGCACTGGTATCTGGATAGTGGATGCTTGCATCATATGACAGGAAGAATTTCTATGTTCCTAGACCTAGAGCAGTTTAAAGGTGGAACAGTCACCTTTGGAGGAAACCAGACTGGGCGGATCATTGGGTCTAGTAGAGTGGGTAAAATTCCTTCACCTGTTATTGAAAATGTATTTTTGGTTGAAGGTCTGAGACATAACCTATTGAGCATTAGCCAATTTTGTGATAGTAGGTACAAGGTCTTTTTTGATAAAGAAAAATGTACTATCATTAACCATGATGGATCCATAGTCTTTAATGCAAACAGACATCATAACATGTGCAAGGTTGACTTAAATGAATTGAATAATCAGAATGTAACATGTTTGTTTTCAAACTATGAAGAGAGATGGATCTGACATAAAAAGCTTGGGCATGTAAGTTTAAAGCATATTTTAAAACTTCACAGAAAAGGCCTTGTTAAGGGGCTGCCAAAAATTTCTTTCAATAGTTCCCTGCCTTGTGAAGCATGCCAAAGAGGGGGAAAACATAAAATCTCATTTGAAAACAAAAATGTTGTTTCCACTGCCAGACCTTTAGAACTGTTACATTTAGATCTGTTTGGTATATCTGAAGTAGTGTATGACAGGGAAGAAGTATGGATTTGTCATTGTTGATGATTACACAAGAATGACATGGGTATACTTCCTAACACACAAGGATGAGTCTGTGAAAGTATTTAAGATTTTACGTAAGAAAGTCTAGAATGAGAAAGGATTATGTATTGGTACAATAAGAAGTGATCATGGCAAAGAATTTGAAAATAATTTTTTGAAAAATTCTATAATAAATCTAATATAACTCACAGTTTTTCTTCTCCAAGAACACCTCAACAGAATGATGTTGTAGAAAGGAAAAATAGGTCTTTGCAGGAAATGGCCAGAACAATGCTTTATAAAAATAATCTTCCAACATATTTTTGGGCAGAGACTGTGAGAAATTATTGTTATATTCAAAATAAAATTCTTATCAGAGCAATACTGAATAAGACTCCTTATGAATTGTAGAAAGGAAGAAGACCCAACATTTCATATTTTCACCTATTTTGTTATACCTATTATATTCTGAACACAAAAGATTATCTTGGAAATTTTGATTAAGTGTGATAAAGGAATATTCATGGGATATTCAACCACATAAAAATCTTATAGAGTTTTCAATGTAAGAACTCAGACCATTGAGGAATCAACGCATGTAAGATTTGATGATCTTCAAAAGACTGGCAGAAGACTGGCAAATTAATGATGTAGGTGTACAATAGTTAGAAGCTAAACAAGAATAGCAAAGAACAGACCCTGTTCAACCAGAACCAACTAAACATGAAGATAAAGCATCTGTACAGGATCAGATGATGTCTGAACCAGAAAGAGTAAGAGACTGGAAGTTCAAAGGTTATAACCCTTCATACCTTATAATTGGAGATCAAGAAGCTGGAGTTACGACTAGATCCAAACTTCACAATCACTCAACCACTGCTCTAGTTTCAGAATTAGAACAAAAGTCTGTTGTAGAAGCTCTGGAGGACACTAATTGGATCATTGTCATGCAAGAAGACCTAAATTAGTTCAAGAGAAATAAAGTCTAAAGCCATGTCCCAAGACCCAAAAACAAAAGCAATATTGGAACTAAATAGGTCTATAGAAACAAGCTTGATGAAGATGAAAAAGTTATCAGAAACAAAGCCAGACTTATAGCTCAAGGCTACAATCAGCAATAAGGTATAAATTTCACTAAAACCTTTGCTCCTGTAGCCAGACTTGAGGCTCTCAGGATACTTTTTTCATATGTAGCATTTAAGGGTATTATATTAAATCAGATGGATGCTAAGAATGTATGTAAAACAATCCCTTGGTTTTGAAGATGTATTTTTTCCAAATCATGTTTTCAAACTTAGTAAAGCACTGTATGATCTGAAACAAGCTCCAAGGGCTTGGTATGACAGATTTAGTACCTTTTGTATTTCAAAAGGCTTTACTAGAGGAAAAGTATATACAAATCTATTTAGAAAAAGCTCTTAAAAACTTTATTATTGTGCAGATTTATGTGGATGATATTGTTTTTAGAGTTAGTAATGTAAATCAGTGTAAAGATTTTTCTAAAATGATGCAAGCAGAATTTGAAATGAGTATGATGAGAGAACTTAAATTCTTCCTAGGCTTGTAGATCAAATAGACTAATGATGATATTTTTATCTATCAACATAAGTACACCAAAGAGTTTCTCAAAAAGTTTAAAATGATTGATGTTAAGCCCATGAGTACTCCTATGCATCCAAACTGCATAATTAATAAAGATGAGTTTGGTACATTAGTGGATCAGACCTTATACAGAGGAATGATAGGTTCTCTTTTGTACCTCACATCCAGTAGACCATATATAATGTTCAGTGTCTGTATGTGTGCAAGATATCAATTAGACCCCAAGGAACCGTATCTGTCTACAGTGAAAAAGATTCTTAGATACCTTATTGGGACAACTAACCTTGGGTTGTTATACAAGAGAACACACTCTTTCTCTCTATCTGGATAGTGTGATGCGGATTTTGTAGGTGATAGAGTGGACAGAAAAAGCACAAGTGGTGGATGCCACTTCCTAGGCAAAAGTCTGATATCATGGGGAAGCCAGGAACAAAATTTAATTCCACTTTTAATCACAGCAGGCTGTTGCTCTCAACTTCTTTGGATAAAATATCAACTTGAAGATTATTTTATCAAAGAACAGGTTCATGTGTTTTGTGATAACACTAGTGCAATAAATTTTTCAAAGAACCTCATTCAACATTGCAAAGCAAAGCATATTGACGTGAAGTATCATTTCATTAGGGATTATGTACAAAAAGGGATTTTGGACATAAAGTTTGTAGACACAGGCCATCAATGGGCAGTTATCTTTACAAAGCCTCTAGCTGAGGCTAGGTTTGCTATTATAAAGCATAATTTAAATCTAAGAAATATAGCTTGAATCTGTCTGTTATATATATATTACTTTAAGAGTTTGAGTGCATGATAAGTCTGAGTTTGATGATATTTATTTGTTGCTTCATAATTCCGAACCTATAATTATATGCTTTTATTTTCTAAGAGGAAAAAGGTTAAATCTTTTTGGATTCGTGTTAACTATCAAATGTTTCACGTTTTATTGTCTTTTACTTTGAAACTATAATGTGGTAGCAGTTAATACCTTTTTGTGTAACTATAACATCCCAACTTTTAGAAAAATAAATTATTAGTGTAAAACTAATTAATTATTTTATGCCCAAAACGTATAGGAAAATTAATTGTGTAGTAATTGCGACTTATCAGTAAATTAAAATTTAATGAAATCAGACGAATTAACGAAAGGTGTGGGACCCATTAAATAATTTTAGGCATTTGATGGGTCTAGAATAATGAGGGATTTATTATGTTTACAGTGATATGTTCAAAATAATTTTCGGTGTTGAGGAGATATTTATTCAAGCACGACGTATGCTAATAAACAACAAAATTATGAGCGGAATAAAATTTGAGAAAATTACAAAATCCTATTTTCTTCTCTTCTCATTCCCATGGACCCTCTCCTTACTTTCTCTAATATCTTTTATCCATTGGACAAAAGGGTTTTAGGAACCAAAAGATAAAAAGCAAAAGTGTGTGCATGGACCAATGGACAAAGGACTAAATTTCACTTGTCTCTTTCTTCTCCTCCTCCATTTTTGATCACTTCTCTACCTCACTCTCCCATCTCAAAAAATTTTCTTCTTCTTCCTCCCTCCTAAGGGAAAAATCGTCCATCACTTCACTATAGCCATTTCTTGTAAAAATCAAACATAAACTCATGATTCATGTAGCTTTAATGAATTATTGAAGCATATCTACTCTCATCTTCTCCTCTAACCTTCCATTTTTGTTTTTGGATATAGCTTGGGAAAAAGGTTGGTGTTTTGGCACTTAATGGTTTCTAGTTGTTGTTTTAAGGTTGTTGAAGCATTATAATGGAAGATTAAATGTTGTTTTCTTGAGAAAATGTATATGGAACCCAACCCTAGGCTAGATGACCATTGGGAATTATTGTTGTTATTGAGGATGATGTGAATGTGGTGTTGTGTTCTTGAAGATTCTTAAATAATTCAAAGAAATGGTTGGAATTGATGCTTGGCAATTTTTTATAAAAACTCTTAACATATGGAAATTGAGGCTTTTGGAAAATCTTGAGGAAATTATGATTAATTGATGTTGGGGTGATGTTTCTTATGGAAATGAATTTTTAGAATGATGGGCATTGTTTATTGATGTTAGGACTTTGAGAAATCAAGAACATGTAATAAGGCACTAAGTTGGTAAAACTAGTAGAAGTGATATTTTATAGTAATGGTATGAATGGAAATGATATAAGATATTTGAGACATTGAAACCCATTGAGGATGATGGGAATGAAGTTTGATGAGTGTTGGTGACTTAGGTGTTGTGTTATAGCCCTTTTAATTATAATGATTCTTGGTTAATAGGAAAGAATTCTTGAAACCTAATAAAGTAAGGAAATGAAGCTTATAAACAATTTCAACATGATGAGAATCATGTATATATATTTGTTTGTATAACAAGAATTGAAAATGATGTTTAAATGGGTGATTGATGTGGTCCTACATTCATTTAATGTAGGGTTTGACAATTCTAGTGAAGCGGGACCATCTAACCCGGGGAATACTTCTCTTAAGGTAGGAGAGAAGTATATTTTCTGAATGTATGTTCAATTATATGTTGATAATGTATATATATTGGTGCACACTTATATAATAGTCTTGAATGAATGTGCTACTTCCTATTGTGAAGTTAGGTGAGATTGAATTTGGTTGATGGTCAAATTTTAGATTGACAAATGTATTGGTGATATACATTTGAAGTATGCTTATTGATATGCCCTCTTGATTCCTACGTGTGGATAGATATCAATGAGACTCCTTGGCTATTATATTATGAACAATGTGAATTGTATGCCTTAGAGAATATTATAATTGGTTGCATGCCACTAACTGTAATGTTAAGTGTAAAATGTACTCCTAAGTGAGAGGGTGAGGAATTCTTGTGAAGTTGAGGCTAGCATGTGCATTCTTGCATTCATGGCATGCATGACATATCATATTATAAGTGGTTGTGATCACTTAACATATTGAAATAATAAAGGTCTTGCGGGATCTTGTGAAAAAGGATCCTTGCGCGGGGAATAAATATTTGAATGACTATAAGTGGTTGCGATCACTTGACATATTGAACTAATAGAGGTCTTGTAGGATCTTGTGAAAAAGGATCCTTGCGCAGGGAATAAATGTTTGAATGACTATAAATGGTTGTGATCACTTGACATATTAAAATAATAAAGGTCTTGAGGGATCTTGTGAAAAGGATCCTTACGGGGGGACAAATACTTAAGTGACTATGCGTGGTTATAATTATTTGATAAATCATGTGCACATGTGCTATGTACAATTGTTTCAAAATTGGATCTGTTGCATATGCATTTCATGGTATGACACATGCATTAGCATAGGAACATGGCATTTGAGTTCGAGAAGACCAAGAAAATGACACCATATTGAGAGTGTTAATTGAGAGATAAATTCCATTTTCAGTCACTAACTAATCATGTATTATTATTGGTGTGGCCTCTTATTGTTGCTTGTGGTTTGTGACAATAAATGTGATAATAAAATGGTTTGGTGACATGATTCTATTTGGGGGTATCCTTGTTATTAGAGCTTGTCCATATATATATATATATATATATATATATGTATGTGTGCTTAATGGAAGTTGATAGCATTGTAACCTTGTTGATGGATTAAAACCCTCGATAGGGAATATGATTGGTTGCACTCAAATATTTATATTATCATAATTTATTTGATTTTTTCATCATTGAGAAAGTATGCTCATTCTCCATGTTGTCTACTTTTTAGCTTTTGTGTTGTAGGGTATGATCATGGAGTAGAGCTTTTCAAAGAGATGAGGTATGGTGTGAAGGAAGAGTCTGTTTAGATGCCTTGGTCGGCATGTTTTTGGGTTAAAAAATTTTGTACATTTCTTTTGAAATCATTGTATATGGCATTGTTTTGTGTAGCTATACTATCATTAATGCCTTATAAGTATGATGATGCATGACTTGGTGAATTTGGACCACACTATTTGTAATGAATGATATTGGATTTATGCTTGGTGAAATTGGGATTATTGTGATGATTGGATATTATATATGAGATGTGTGGTTGAAAGAAATAATGGATTTATATGTATATTGAAGAAGTGGATGAGTCATATTTTGATCCAAGAGGTTCTAGGACATAGGACTAGGGTGTACAAACCTTATTACATAGTTGAAACTTGTTGGCATTGGTTTGAGACATAATTGATCTGGTTTGAATGATTTTAGGTATGTTATTGCTCATTAAATGCACTTTATGCATAATCCCATGTATAGGCATTATGTTTATGAATCCTTAGGTGAGATTGAGTTTAATAAGTCTTAATTGATGTGTTTTAACTCCCTACAAGGTTTGATGATGAATGGATATGATTAGGATGAGCTTTGGTAGGCTAGAAACTTATAAAAATATGATTTTTTAACCATTCTGCATAATTAATCGATTAGGGAGGTCCCTTAATACATTAAAGGCTTTCTGCCAGCTCCAGGATTAATTTTTGACCAATTTAATTGATTAATCTAAGTACTTAATCGATTAATAATGTTCTCTTTGGTGTTAAATCGATTAAGTCGTCCTACTAATCGATTAAGGCATTGTGTTTGAACTAGGGGCTATTCTAGACCGAATTAGCTCTTTGGTTCTTAACAAAAGTTATAGATAATTGTGTTATGGATGTGTTCCCCTAGAATCATCCTATTTAGAGGTCTGTAGCTCTAGATATGCCCAAAATACTACAAGGTGTTCATGTAAAAATTCTAATGCATAACAGTTTTAGGTTTTCGCAATTTAAGGTATCTTTGGTGCATAATTGGCCCTCTGCTTCTTCATAACAATTATAGATAATTATGTTACGAAGGTGTACAAATTAGAATCATCTTAATTGGATTTTTATAACCCTTATTAAGTGTAAAACACCGAACCCACTATAGTGTAAAACTTAAATTCAAGAGGGGTTTGAACCCAACTTTTTATGATTTTTAAATTGGGACTAATAGGTGATATTTATGACATGTTTCACTATTCCTAGGACTAAAAATGAACTTTTCCCATATCACTTCTCATATCTTTATATATAGGAAGTGTGACTAATGAAAGATCTAGGGCGCGATGTTAAATGATTTTCTTTTAATTCGTAATGTCCCTTAGGCAAAGTGATGAACTTTAAAACATTAAAAATTTATCCTCACTTTTAATATCTAATATAATAATATCCTTAAAATCATTCATTAGATTAAGCACACCACATTGGATGGTTTCAAAGCATAACATACTTTCAGTGAATCATTGCCATTGTTGTTTGATCTTATATAAGTTGGTTGTGATTGATAACTGATTTGAATAAGTCCGGCCAAGCTTTCTTCACGCTATTCTCTCTCAATGATGAATTTTTATGTTTATATGAGTACTCATGACATTACAATGTGATAATACGCCTTTGATTGATGTTACCACAAGTTGACTGATGTTGAACTCCATGATGGAGAACCAAGGTTTATTTATGTCATGAATTGTTATAGTATAAGACTATAGGCTTATCTATGAGCTACCTTACTAATATTAGTTAACCTTAATGTCATGGTTATAGATCTTAAAATGGCTCATCTTTGCCATGATAGCAGTGATGCTATAGCTCGAGCTTTGAACCGCTTTGCTGACCTTTTGACTCGTAAATCTGAGAGAGGCAAGATACGAAAAGGCAAGCTACTCCAGTTGTTCAAGGCACTCAAGGCCTTGACAAATTATTGAAGTGGAAACCCACTAAATTTCATGGTGGATTTTGGCCTAAACCAGTCTATGTTTGAGTACGAGATGTCGAGAGGATCTTTGATAGCTTTGAATGCACTGAACCCCAGAAAGTAGAGTATGTTGTTTTCATGTTACGAGAAAAAACTAAGACTTGGTGGAGACTCACCAAAAGTAGGATGGTTGCTGCTGCTACTCCCTTGACTTGGGAGAATTTCAAGCTTGAACTTATGAGGACATATATGCCAGAAAGTTATAAGAGCAAGAAGGAGCTTAAGTTCATGGAACTTAAGCAAGGCACCATGACTATGGAAGAGTATGCTTCCATGTTTGAAGAGTTGTGTGAGTTCTACCCTCCTTAATAGAAAGAAGGAACTGAAGCCTCTAAGTGTGTGAAATTTAAGAATGGTCTATGCCCTGACATTCAATGGGCCATTTGTCATCAAAAGATCCAAAGATTCACGGTACTTGTGGACGAGTGTTGTATCTATAAGGAACATACTCCACCTTATTATTCTAAATTTGACTCTAAGCTGAAGGGTCAATCGCTAGCTACAAGAAACGTGGGAATTTTAAGAAGGGACGTTTCTAAAGGGGTGCTCACTCTAATACCCAAGGTAGGGGTAGTGGCCATGTTAACACTTTTGGTCAGGGCAATGCAAATGCTGTTAGGGAATCCATCAGGGTTAGGCAGCGGAAACACAAAGGATTCCCAAAAAGGATTGCAAAAACAAATGTCTTAAGGCATTATCCAAAATTAAAATTTTGATTTAAGGTTTACCTCTTGTAGACGCAAAGCGAGTTCCTCGATCGAAGCAATTGTAGCTTCGCCCTTAGGAGTCCACATGAGCGCTCCTACCAAAAAATCGAAGTTTTGAATGCTAGTACAAAAGTTCGAGAGTAATCTAATTTCTGAACCACAGCCTATAAGCATCTCATGCTCTATATATAGGCTTAGGTCTTAACTTGAGCTCTCATTAAACATTAAGCTCCTGATTCATTCTAAATGAGTTAGGCCCAATAGTTTTATTTTTAGTCCAACTAAAATAAAACTATCCTCTGGTGGGCTTACTTTATGTGTATGACCCTATAGGTAAAATATTCAATTATATTAATAATAAACTATTTTATTATTAATATAAAATAAGAGTGGCATCTAGCAATACACCATTATGTTTGAATATTATTTATCATCGACATGCCCTATAAGTGATAATTATTTCTATATATTTATTCCTTTTGTCACGGTATCTAATTGGGCCCAAGGCATGGTCATCGTCATCCTTGTATGGCCCAATTCATTTTACTTGATACCAGAGTAGACTTTACAGAATAAATATCTTATATTTATTCGTCCTAGCATGGCCATGCATTTCGTTAGGCTGACTCTATCAAGTGGCCCATAGATATCACTTCTGTCACATAGGAGAGACAAATCCTATCTACATCACTCACATCCCTCTGCATAATTTTTCCATTACCTAGTCATAATCTTTATGGTCATCTTATTACAGATAACGTTTGATTGTATTAAAATAACAAACTCTTTATGTAGGAATCGTAGTGACTTCAGGTCAAAGGACTATATACCATTATCACATTGAGAACCATTTATGACACTCATGTAACGATCCATGCAACGTTCTCATGGTGGGTCTGTCCAGTATAACATTACTCTTAATGTATACCCGTGTAAAGACTTGATATTATATATCCATGATTTGTGAGATCAAATCATCAGCACATTTACATACTAATCTTAATGTATTTATATGCCCCCATGTAAATACTTGATTAGGGACGTTTTAGGAACAATTCTCATATGACCTATTATTCTAGGATAAATAGTTTTAAAACATTCTTAAAACTAAAAATACTAATTTTATTGATAAGTTAAAATTGATACATTAATAGCTCATAGTGCATACACCAACAAATGCCAATAGGCTAAGATGCAATAAATATGGTAGACCTCATGATGCTAGTGAGTGTATTCACCAAGATGATATGGTTTATTTCAACTATGATCAAGTGAGACATATTTGTCCTGCATGTCATTTGCTTGTTAGGAGGGCTAATGTGCAAGCCAATACTCCCACCCATGCTACTACTACCACTCATGTGAATCGTGAAGGCCAATGGTGGTCAAGGACACAGAAATAGACACAATGGCGACCAAGTTGGTGGCCATGGTGGATATAATGGTGGAAGGCATGGTAATGGTCATGGCAATGACAATGGTGCTCACAATGGCAATAATAATGGTGCTCACAATGGTAATGGAAATGGTGGGAATCACCAACAAACTCCTGGAAGAGTATTTGCTGTGACCGGTGAGGAAGCAACATAAGCTAGTGACTTGATTAAAAATAAGTGCGAGATACTCGGTAATTTTGTTCATGTTATTTATGATTCGGGTGCTACCCAATCTTTCATATCTGAGGATTATGTGTAGTGATTGAAATTACCGGTGAACATAATGAAAAATGCTATTGTGGTGTCTACTCTAACCAGTACTTGTCTTAGATCGGTTACTCATTACGACAATGTTGACATGCTTCTAGAAGGGAGAAAATTTTTTATTTATCTTATTTGCTACCCATGAAGGTCTTGGAGATCATTCTTGGCATAGGTTGGCTTTCCGCCAATAAGGTCTGGTTGACTGTCAACAAAGAATTATCATCTTCCCTTCTCCAAGCATTGGGAAATTTGATATGCAAGGTATAACTCAACTTTGCATATTACTATCTCTTTCCCATGGGACTGATGGTCCTGATCCCTTTAGCATTCCAGTGGTATCCAAATTTTTGGATGTATTTCCTGAAGAGGTTCCCAGTTTTCCTCCTCCACGGGAAGTTGAGTTCGCTATTGACCTTGTTCTCGGTGCGGAACCTGTTTCTATGGCTCCTTATAGAATGTCTCCTATGGAGTTAGCTGAATTGAAAAAGCAAGTTAAAGATTTACTTCAAAAGGAATTTGTTAGACCCAGTATATCACCCTAAGGAGCTCTAGTGTTATTGGTGAAGAAGAAGGATAGAACTATACGGTTGTGTATTGATTACTGCCAACTGAATAAGATGATAATCAAGAACAAATATCCTTTGCCACACATTGCAATCTGCTAGATTAGTTGAAAGGTGTTGTTGTTTTCTCAAAAATTGATTTACGTTTTGGTTATCATCAAATCCTGGTGAAGACCAAAGATATTCTAAAAACTTCTTTTAGAACACAATATGACCATTATGAATATATTGTGATGTCATTCGGAGTGACTAATGCTCCAGCAGTATTCATGGACTACATGAACCATATCTTTTATGAATATCTCGATTGATTCATGGTGGTGTTCATTGATGATATCTTGGTGTATTCTAAGAGCCGCGAGGAACATGAAGAACATTTGAGACTAATGTTGAATGTTCTTGGGGAGAAGTAGTTATATGCTAAGCTCTCTAAATGTGAATTCTGGTTGGAGAGTGTCTAATTTCTTGGACATGTGATATCTAAAGAAGGTGTTTCTATTGACCCTTCTAAGGTTGAGGCAGTCATGGCATGGTTTAGACCTACGTCTATTACAGAGATCAAAAGTTTTCTTGGTCTTGTCGGTTATTACTAGAGATTCATTGAAGGATTTTCTCGTCTTGCTAAGCCTTTAACGAAATTGACTAGAAAGAATTAACCATTTATGTGGAATGTTGAATATGAGAAAAGTTTTGAAGAATTGAAAATGAGACTCACTTCTGCGCCTATTTTGGCATTTCCTGATTTGCAAGAAGATTTTATGATGTATTATGATACTTACAAGCATGGTCTTGGACGTGTTTTAATGCAAAAGGAACGTGTTATAGCTTATGCTTCACGTCAATTGAGACCTCATGAAGTTAATTACCTTACTCGTGACTTGGAGTTTGCGGCAATTGTATTTGCCTTTAAAACTTGGCGTCATTACCCTATGGCTCAAGGTTTGTGGTCTTTAGTGATCACAAAAGCTTAAAATATCTCTTTAATCAGAAGGAATTAAATATGCGTCAAAGGAGATGAATGGAAAAATACTTAAGCGACTGTGCATGGTTGTAATTATTTGATAAATCATGTGCACATGTGCTATGTACAATTGTTTCAAAATTGGATCCGTTGTATATGCATTTCATAGGAACATGGCATTTGCATTAGAGAAGACCAAGAAAAATGACACCTTATTGAGAGTGTTAATTGAGAGATGAATTCCACTTTCGGTCACTAACTAATTATGTATTGTTGTTGGTGTGGCCTCTTATTGTTGCTTATGGTTTATGACAATAAATGTGACAATATGATGGTTTGGTGACATGATTCTGTTTGGTAATACTGTTGTTATTAGAGCTTGGCCTCTTATATATATGTGTGTGTACGCGTGTGTGCTCAATGGAAGTTAATAGCATTGTGACCTTGTTGATGGATTGAAACTCTCGATAGGGAATATGATTGGTTGGCTCATATTTATGTTATCACAATTTATTTGATTGTTTATCATTAAGAAAGTATGCTCACTCTCCATGTTGTTTACCTTTTAGTTCTTATGTTATAGGGTATGATCATAGAGTAGAGCTTTTCAAAGAGATGAGGTATGGTGTGAAGGAAGATTTTGTTTAGATGCTTTGTGTCACGGGTAGCGGGTTCTGATGCCGCGGTGTGAATTGGTGTAGGCCGGGTCGGGGTTGCGACTGGACACAAGTGAGGCAAAGAAAGCGTAGGAAAAATAAATGGAAGAATACAAAAATAAAAAATGTCGGAGTCGCCACTAATATTTATTTAAGAAAAATATAAAAAAAAAACCTATGTAAGACACTGGTCATGAGATTTCGTTTTGGGCTTGAGAGTCGGTTACAAGTGGGGAAAACACCCCACTGTCTGTTTTAAAATAGTTACCAAAATTATTCGGGTGCATTCTTTTTATAATTAATTTATTATCTTATCCTAAAATAAACTAAATTAAATTCAACTTTAACATATTGCAAATTCACACTGATAAAATAAAAAGAAAAATATGAAGATAAAAAAATATTTTTTAATTTTTTTTACTAAAAAGAATTTTGTTTTTTTTTAAGCTAAAAGAGCGTCTTGCTCAAATTAACCTTTGTTACCATTTTTTATTTTTTTATGTTTAAATTTAATAGATAAATGGAAACTTGTATAGAAACATTTTTTTGAAATATTATAAAATTATAACACACACACACACACATATATATATATATATATGATAAAGATACAAATCAAAAAAAGTTAATAAAACATCCTATTTTAATTAACTTCACGTAAAACATGAATATTTCTTAGAAAAATGCTTTTTCAACATATTATATTTTAGCGGAACAGAGCATAAAAATTTAAGAACAGGCTCAATATCACTTAAGCATGAAAGTAAAAAAAATACTAAAGGTAAAAAGTTATATGACAACCATCTTAATTAAATATATACTTGAACAAATTTAAACATTCCTAACGATTACATAAATAACATGATTTGTAAATAAATGGAATAAATAGTACCCTTGTAAAAAACGAGATAAATAGTAAAAAATATTTACTTAATAGTAAAAAAATATTTACCTTACAGTAAAATTTTTTTACCTTATAGTTACAAACAAAATTGAATAAACAAAAGCTTTCATTCACTTGACATACACCCTATTTGTGACTCTGTATCACTCTCACTCACTGTTTTTACTACATTGTTTCATATTGTTTTTGTTGTACTATATTTGCTGCTGTTTTTTACTTTACTGTATTTGCTGCTATTTTTTGTTGTACTATATTTTCTGCTATTTTGCTCTACTGTATTTTCTGTTGTTTTGCTGTATTGTGTTTTTTTTGCTATTTCCCATTGTATTCTGAATCTAAAAATTCAGAATTGCATCCCAAAACTCAAGAGTAATGTCATGGTCTCTTTTCCTCTTCATGGAAGCCACCTAATAATGCATGATTAAAGGCATAATGGACCTTTTTCCTCTAGCTTTTTACATTGGCAAATGGTAATGCTCCTTAGTTGATTTTTCTTATTTAATTATAACCAAATGAAGTACAATTTCAGCATTACATGACCATGAATGTACCTTGCCAATTTGGTGCATTATTGCTAAATTTTTAAACAAAAATTCCTTGTATAGTGGAATGTTACAACTGTGAGGCCCCTTTGCATTTTGGAGGCTTGCTTACTTTGAAAAACATGGTAGGACATGGTCTTGAATTATGTTGAAAAACTTTGCATAAAATGGACCATATTACATTAATTAAATAACAATTTCATGCCTTTGGAGCAACAAAACTGTGATCTTCTTTTGCCAAAGTGGAAGAATTTATTGTCATGAAATCCTTTGGAATAAAAAATTCAAGAATGCTTGGCATTTTCTCCTTGCATGACCGTGAGCTTCATTGGCTTTTTAAGGCTTGCACATTTAATTTTCACAAATGGAATTTTCAAAGCTTGTATAGTGAAAAAATTAAGTGCACCTTTCACTCCATGAGTTAACGTGAAAGTAGTCTTGAAATTGCCTTCCAAGTTTGCAAAATCTAATTACATGAAACCATTTTCCAAAATTTGAATTTTTAGCCTCCATTTTCCTTGAATGCATTAGTAACATTTAACTCAGTAAACTTGGGAGCCCAATATAGTGAAACCGATTTATTCAAATGCCAAAATTAATTTTCTTGTGTGATTCAATTTTCAATGTCAACATAGAGGGTACTTTTCTCGTAATTTTCACTCAAAGTGTTTTAAGGATTGTGTATCACTCAAATCATCACAGTCAAAAATATTACAATAGGCTTGTTAATTAACAATAAACTCCACAGTTTAGAAAGAAAGTATGTAAAAGTCTAAAGCTCTTTCAAAAGGTTGTAACGGGGCCGGGGGATATATTGCTAAGGTAGGGATAGAATATAAAAAGGTTTAAACAGTCATGAATGAATTAATTACTATCATAAATTCAGAAATTACCAGAGTAAATTTTGAATTTTTATGGTTTTTTTAACAATTCATTTAATATCATCCTTTTCATTTTCTTTTCTTTTCTTTGCATTCCACAACATATTTTTCTTAATTCCCTTTTATTCTTTGCTCCACTTAATTTCTAACTTTTTCACCATTAAAAGAAGATTAGTCAATGAAAGGCTTCAAAGAAATATTTCACTTTCAGGCTCAAAAGGGACAACTAGGGTCAATTTATCATGCAAAAAATTCCAAGGCTTAAGAATAAGACCTAATTATGTCTTTATCATCCTAAGACATACAATCAAAAATCATTTTGAATCGGTTGAAAAACAAGTTCTAAAATATCAATGACTATGAGATTCACTCAACCAAGGAAAGTGCAGGTTTAAAATTTTTCGATGAATTAACCCTATAGGCTCAAACCTCACTATGGAAAGTCTTTCCAAAGAAAAATTGAATCACACAGTGATTTGGGCATTTTAAACAGACAAGTTTCTTTTGGATTCCTGATTTCTGGGTCGGACAGAAGTAGGTGTTCACACTTTGGACAACATGTTTTTGGGTTTCACAACTTTTGTACATTTCTTTTGAAATCATTGTATATGGCATTGTTTTGTATAACTATATGATCGTTAAAGCCTTATAAGTATGATGATGCATGACTTGGTAAATTTGGACCACACTATATATAATGAATGATATTTGAATTTATGCTTTGTGAAATTATGATTATTGTGATGATTGGAGATTAGATATGAGATGTATGGTTGAAGAAAATAGTAAATTTATATGCATATTGAAGAAGTGTGATAAGTGTTTTATAACACAATAAATTAGATTTAGTTTACTTAGGATTTTAATCATTATGCACTGTATTTCCTTTATTTATTGTGATTTTTGCTTTCTTTCCACTGTATTCTACTCGGGTACTTTTATTTTGCAGAAATTAATAGATTTGGAATTATTGATGATCCATTTTAAGAATGAATGAATATAAATGGAAAATGGATTCAAGAACCCAAAAAGATGATCAAAGTGCCAAAGGATGAAAGCAATCAAGAACCATGAGCTATACTATCCAAAATGCCTCAAAAATGCAAGAAAACACTTCCAGGAAAGGGTAGGAATCGATTCACCCTTATAGGAATCGATTCCCATGTGAAACATAAGCCAGGAATCGATTCAAGGCTGTTGGGAATCGATTCATAGGGCTGGGAATCGATTCCCCCCTTATAGGAATCGATTCATTGAGGATTAAAAGGGCAGGAATCGATTCATGAAGGCCAGGAATCGATTCATCATGCTGGGAATCGATTCCCACCTTTAGGAATCGATTCACACACTGTTTTGAAGGCAAAAATCAACTGGAGGAATCGATTCATCAGTGAAATCATGCGCCGAATTATTGGAAACAACAAAAATACGCAAATTGAAGACAACTGGAACAGCTGGAAATCAC
This sequence comes from Clitoria ternatea, assembly GCA_037962975.1. Lineage (NCBI taxonomy): Eukaryota > Viridiplantae > Streptophyta > Magnoliopsida > Fabales > Fabaceae > Clitoria > Clitoria ternatea. Next base: position 11,959,577 of record CM075675.1, read on the forward strand.
ATGCACCGAAAGTTTCCAACTTGCAACGCGTTTTCTTAGCTGGCTTCCTCCCTTCCTTCGCCTATAAAAGGAGAAGCAATCCAAGCAGAGAAGGCATTCAGATCCAAATCCCATTCTTCATCAGCTTCATTCCTTTCTTTCTCTTTCGTTTTCTTTCTCTGTTTTATTTTCTTTCTCTTTTTATTTTCTTTTTCTTTCTTTTATTTTGTGTAAGAGTTGTGAGGATTGTGAAATTGAGTGTTCCAATTTGTAATTGGTGGAGGAATATTGCAACAAGGAAATACAGTGGTAAATTATTCTGAGCTTTTGGAGAAACCCGTAAGTCTTTATTTTTTTACCATGTCTTGTATGTTTTATTTTTCTATTATTTATATGAATTTGAATTATTTCATGAGTAGCTAAATTAATTATCTTGGGATGAAGAGGGTATGATAATATTTTATTTTAATGTTATTTTGACTTGGAATTAAATAATTTTTTGTTTTCCATTTAGTTCAATTATGCTTAATGCTTTTAGTAATTCCTAACAAGAACCTAAATGATAAAACTGTATACTTACGGGTATATTAGTAAGTTTAGGTAATAAATAGAATCGAGAGATTTATTTTTACCAGAAAGCTTTGAACTAAACCTAAGATTTTTGAAATGCTTTTTTGTGACCTCGGTAAAACCGTGAAAGTAATCAAAATTCTTTTGAGGAAATAAAAGGGATTTTCATAAAACGATAATGGGCCTTTCTGAGGATTAAGCAGCGCTTTCCATAGGTTAGGTACATTAATAGGATTCCGAGAGGAACATATTAATTAGCTTTTGGAAAATTCGCCTTGGAAAACTTAAATCGATTCTTATTTATGAAAAGTTAAAATTCATTAAACATAAAATAGAGTCTTAATCCCCCGAAATCCCAAGATATTCTCAACTCTGATTTTTAAGTGTCAAGTAAATTTTATTTTTATTCGTATTCTGTACAACTTTAATTTGTGCTTTATTTTATAAAAACCTTAAAAACTAATTGTGTGGATAATTAAATTTCAATATGCTGGTACTTTGAACATAGTCCCTGTGGAGAACGATAATCTTTTATATTACGCGACATAACCCGTGCGCTTGCGGGCCCTGTCAAAGTGGGTGGCTCATATTTTGATCCAAGAGTTTTTAGGGATTGAGACTAGGGTGTACAAAGCCTATTACATATTTGAAACTTGTTGGCATTGGTTTGAGACATAATTGATGAATGTGTTTAGGTATGTCATTACTCATAAAATGCACTTTATGCATAATCCCATGTATTGGCCTTATGTTTATGAATCCTTAGGTGAGATTGAGTCTAGTAAGTCTTAATTGATGTGTTTTAACTCCCTACAAGGTTTGATGATGAATGGATATGATTAGGATGAGTTTTGGTAGGCTAGAAACTTATAAAAATTTGATTTTTTGACCATTTTGCATAATTAATCAGTTAGGGAGGTCCCTTAATCGATTTAAGGCTTTCTTCTAGCTCTAGGATTAATTTTTGACCAATTTAATTAAGTTGAGCACTTAATCAATTAACAACTTTATGTTTGGTGTTAAATTGATTAAGCCCTCATACTAATCGATTAGGGCATTGTGTTTGAACTAGGGGCTGTTCTAGGCTGAATTAGCTCTTGGGTTCTGTAACAAAGTTATATATAATTATGTTATGGACATTTTCCCGCTAGAATCATCCTATTTGGAATTCTGTAGCTTTAGATATACTTAAAATACTACAAGGTGAATGCATAACAGTTTTAAATTCTCACAATTTGAGGTATCTTCAAGGTATAATTGGCCCTTGACCTCTTCATAACAAATGTAGATAATTATGTTGTGAAGGTGTACAAATTGGAATCATCTTAATTGGAGTTTTATAACCCTCATTAGGCGTAAAACACCAAACCCGCTGTAGTGTAAAACTCAAATTCAAGAGGGGTTTGAACCCAACTTTTTATGATTTTCAATTTGGGACTAATATGTAATATTTATGATATGTTTCACTATTCCTAGGACTAAAAATGAATTTTCCCATATCACTTCTCATATCTTCATATATGGGAAATGTGACTAATCAAAGATCTAGGGTGCGATGTTAAATGATTTTATTTGAATTTGTGGTGTCCCTTTGGCTAGGTGATGAACTTTAAAACGTGAAAAATTTATCCTTAATTTTAATATATAAATTAATAATATCTCTAACATCATTTATGGGATTAAGGGTGCCACAGTAACTACCACCTCAGATGTGTTTTCTCTCTTTTCACTAGTGGATAGTTATTGCCTTTTAAATATGTGCTTTCTCATTTCATTTCATTTCCTACCTTTGCAAACCCTTCAAATCTTTCTTGTTCAAAAAGCATCTCTCTAAAACTCTTCACCTCCTAAAACCCTAAACCTTTCTTCTTTATCTTCAAGCATTAGTAATGGCATCCAAGGTCTCTGATATTGTGGAATCCTCATACTTCCACCCTGGGCGTCATAAGTTAGATGACAAAGATATCACAGCTGAAATCAATGGCATTGGTTGGACCCAGTTTTTCTTAGATAGAGAGCCCTTCTTGTAACATCCCATTTTCATCATAAATAGGAAATAGATATTAATATATCTTTCTTAAGAAATACTTACTATAAGTTAGTTTATTATTACACTAGTGGAAAAAATGGATATAACAACGGGATATTATTCACGGGTAGAAGAGGATCAGTGATAAAAACATGCGCGGTGGCATTTTTGAAATTATAAGGTGAACGTTTTAATCAGAGAAAACTATATATCCACGATTAACATCATAACCGTGAACGTAACCATCAATATATATTCACGGTTGAGGAGTCAACCGTGGATATATAGTACCTGAAATATATATCGACGGTTGTGATCACAACCGTGAATATATATTGATGGGTACGTTCACGGTTATGATGTTAACCGTGGATATATATAGATATCAATATTCACGGTTGTATTTCCAACCGTGGATATATAGTTCAGGTTTTAGGGTTTAATCACTGGGTACTCTATGTCCACGGTTGTTTCTATAACTGTGAATATAGATTTAATATTTATCCACGGTTGGTATCGTAACCGTGGATATATAGTTAACATTTATCCACGGTTGTTTGTTAAACCATGAATATATGTGTAATATATTCACGGTTTCAAGGGGAACCATGAATATACATCCTTTCTGAAACTTCAAAAGCCGCGCCTTTCACTCTTTTTTCAGTTTCTCTTCTTCTGCGCGTTGGTTGTCGTCTTCTCCAATATCTGTGAGCTTCGTGCCCTTCTCTCTATTCAGCATCTTCTTCCTTTCTTCATTCAGGTAGGTTCCCTGAACCCCCATTGTCATGCGTGTTTGTCATAATATATCGATTCTTTCTCTGTTGGTATTCCTTGTTTCCTGACACGATAGTTACTGGTTCAAAAGCTTAAGTTATAAACTCTGTTTAAACTCTGTTTATGTGCCTGTTTGGTTATATGCATTTTTTAGAACTCTGTTTATGCACCATCCGTTTAAACTCTGTTTGGTTATATGTATTTTTTAGCCTCGGTACCCTCTGTTTAAACTCTGTTTATGTGCCTGTTTATGTTTAAACTCTGTTTATGCACCATCTGAATCTCCGTTTGCATTTCTGTGTGTTGTGGACGGTTTTGCCCTTCTGCCTGTTGGAGAAGATGGAGCACTGCTGGAGATTCTTGGCTTGGTGTACCATAAATATTGGAAGATCTGAGATGGTGATTGGTTTATGGTGGTGGTGCATGGGTGTGTATGGGGGGTGAGATGTACTGTAAAAATTGAGTGGTTTAATGGTGGATGATTGGTTTGGATGGTGCACCATGGGTGTGCTTCATGTACTAGGGTGTACCTTAAAGGCTGATGGAATTAAGGGTTTAGATTACATTGGATTTAGGGTGCATGGGTGTGGACTGAAAAATGTTGACCATGTTAACTTTTTCTATTTAAATAACTTTTTATATTTTTTTAAGGTGTTGGGTTTTTTTTTATAATTTTGTATGATAATGGTATGTTGTAAAATTACCAAAAAATGTGAATTTATTGATATATTTAATATATATTAATAATATTAAATTTTAGTTGCAATACATATATTTATAATACATATATTTAGAAATATTATAAGATACCTCTTTTGGTTAAAATGTACTCCCTAAATTGAAAAGTTCTAAATGGTTGAGATTACTTTTCTCCTAAAACTTATATTGTTCTTCTTAAGTAGAATTTAACTAAATTCAACACCATGTCCATAAGCCGTAATCCATAAAATAAAAGTTCAAATCTAAAAATTCTCATAATCCATAATCCATCATCTAACACCATAGTTCTAGTTGAAAATAATAGAATTTAAAAATATCATATTAATTACTAAATAAAAGTCTAAAGTTTGAACCTGCATTATAAACCAACATCATAATCCATAATCCATAATCCATACTCCAACACCATACTTCTACTTCAAAATAACATAAATTAAAAACATCATACTATTTTAGGAAAAAAGTTAACTAAATTATTATCCATTTTATTTCTGTTATTGTTGGTTGCTCTTATATGTTATGTTTATTGCTGTTGTATGTATGTGGTTGTTAACTAGTATGAAAGTTGTTGTGCATATGAGTGAACCGTAGTTCCCCGTTTGAGATTCGACATAAATGGTCATTAAATCAATTAATGTCATCGTTTGTGTTGAATCTTGAATTGTCCGTTTGGACAGTTTGGGATGAACAATTATTTTTTATACGTCATTGTTAGTATGTACAAGTTAGGAGTTATTTTAAAATTTGATAAAATTTCGGTAACTTATATTTTGTGTTGTTCTCTGGGTGCATATTTGGTTGTGGTTGAATTTGATTTGACCACTCTTATTTTGTGTACTTAGAGACCAATACGAAATGCTGCCGAAATTTCATCAAATTTTAAAATAAGTCCTAACCTGTATATATGAATGACGTATAAAAATAATTGTCATGCTGAATGGGTATAGGACCACCACCTTTGTATAAAAAGTGAGGTTGATCATAGCACCTTGTAAACAGTTGGTATGGATCGGAGTTGGATTTCTGCGTCACGCCTAAGTCTGGAGTACGAGGGGGGAGTTGAATCATTTATAGAATTCGTAGCGAGGAATGCAGTGGGGGTGAATGGAAAGTATTTTTGCCCTTGTGTTAAATGCTTCAACCTGTGTCGGGTAGACTTGGAAGAGGTGCGAGAACATCTACTGTGTGACGGTTTTCTACGTAGTTATACGCGTTGGACATGGCATGGTGAAGATGTGGTGGTGCCAAGTAACAGCTCTCAGACTGAAAATCGAAGCTCGATGCATGACAACGATGTCGACATGGATGACCGACTCGAGGATATGATCCGTGATGTAGGGGTAGAAGGTTTTAAGAAAGCTCATATATATACAACTCTGTGTCAGGACTCTGAGTAGCCGTTGTATCCAAACTGCCTCAATTTCATGAGGTTATCAACTATTTTGCGGTTGTTTAATTTGAAGGCCATAAACGGGTGGACGGATAAAAGTTTCACTGACTTACTGAAGTTGTTGAAAGAAATGCTCCCAGCTGGAAACACCTTGCCAAAAAGTAACTATGAGGCCAAAAAGGTGTTGTGTCCTATGGGTTTGGAGTATGAGAAAATACATGCATGCCCAAATGATTGTGTATTATTCCGGGGTGAGTTAGAAATGTTGCATCGATGTCCTAGATGTGGGGTGTCACGGTATAAGAAGAAAGAGGCGGATTCTGATGAGGTATGTACTAAAGGGTCTCCTGCAAAGGTGTTGTGGTATCTACCTATAGTTCCAAGACTAAAGCGTCTGTTTGCCAATACAGATGATGCAAAACTTATGAGATGGCATGCTGATGAGAGGGTTGTTGATGGACTACTTAGGCATCCGGCCGATGGGTCGCAATGGAAGAAAATGGATAGGATTTTTCCAGAATTTGCCAATGAACCAAGAAATGTTAGGCTTGCACTAGCCACAGACGGCATGAACCCGTTTGGGAACCTGAGCACAAACCATAGTTCATGGCCTGTTTTGTTGTTTGTTTACAACTTGCCGCCATGGTTGTGCATGAAGCGAAAATATGTGATGTTATCAATGATGATTTCTGGTCCACGATAACCGGGGAACGACATTGATGTATATTTAACTCCATTGGTTGAAGACCTCAAAAGGTTGTGGGAAGACGGGGTTGAAGTGTTTGATGGGTTTACCGGGCGATCATTCAAATTACGTGCCATGTTATTTTGCACAATCAATGACTTTCCAGCGTATGGTAACTTATCTGGGTACAGTGTGAAGGGTCATAAAGCTTATCCAGTATGTGAGGAGGGGACTAGTTCTGTGCGGTTGCATCATGGCAGGAAAAATGTTTATCTTCGACATCAAAGGTTTCTTAAAGCGAATCATCCGTTTCGAAGGTTGAAGAAGTCGTTTAATGGTGCCCAAGATTTTGAAATGGCTCCTCCACCACTATCTGGTCGCCAGGCATATGAAAAGGTGAAGGACGTCAATGTGTAATTTGGTAAGTGTGAAAAACAACACCCGACACAAAACAACTGGAAGAAAAGGTCAGTGTTTTTTGACCTGCCATATTGGAGGGAGCTTGATGTAAGACACTGCATTGATGTAATGCATGTGGAGAAGAATATGTGCGACAGTTTAGTTGGTACACTCTTAAACATACCTGGGAAGACTAAGGATGGCCTAAACTCACGTATGGACTTAGAGTTGATGGGTATACGTCAGGATTTGCATCCACAATCAAAGGGCAAAAGAACATATTTGCCTCCAGCATGTCATACGTTATCCAGAAAAGAAAAGCAAAGTCTGTGTGAATCGTTACGAAGTGTGAAAGTTCCGTCTGGTTATGGCTCCAACATCAAGTCTTGTGTTTCCATGAAAGATTTGAAGTTAGTTGGGTTGAAGTCTCACGATTGTCACATGTTGATGCAGCAGTTTCTACCTATCGCCATTCGTGACATTCTTCCTAAAAATGTGAAAAATGTCATAACAAGGTTGTGTATGTTTTTCAATTCCATATGTTGCAAGGTAATCGTGCCCGGCGAATTGGATGTGTTGGAATAGGAAGCATCACTTATATTATGTCAGCTTGAAATGTATTTCCCGCCCTCTTTTTTTGACATAATGGTCCACTTAATCATCCATTTGGTGAGAGAGGTCCGTTGGTGTGGTCCAGTGTTCTTACGGTAGATGGATGTATCCCGTTGAGCGATATATGAAGATATTGAAAGGGTATATGAAGAACCAACGTCGTCCCGAAGCTTTAATTGTGGAAAGATATATTGCAGAGGAAGCAATTGAGTTTTGCACTGAATACATGTCACATGCTGCAAGCATTGGTATTCCAACGACTCGTCATGAAGGGAGATTGGATGGGAAAGGAACGATTGGAAAAAAAAGTGAAGAGCATGCCACGTGCTGATGTCCTTCAGGCACACTTGTATATTTTAAACAACACGGACGACGTGCAACCGTATCTAGCCACACACAAGGAGCTAGTCAAGAAAACCAACCCTAAAATGACTGAAAAGTAGTTGTTGAATGAACACAACAAGAGTTTCATGCAGTGGTTCCAAAAGACCGTCCTGAAAGATGCATCTGCATCCTCGACATTACATCGACTAGCACAGGGCCCGAACTTTGATGTCCTCACCTTTTGTGGGTATGACATAAACAACTATTCATTTTATACAAGGACACAGGATGAAAAGAGTACAAATCAAAACAGTGGAGTGATGGTTGTGGCTTAGTCAATGCATTTCTCAACTGCAAAGGACAACAACCCTGTCATGGCCGAGTCATGCTACTTTGGTGTGATTGAAGATATATGGGAAGTTGATTATGGTCCCTTCACCGTTCCTGTGTTTAAATGCAAATGGGTTGACAATAAGAACGGTGTCACAACTGATGATTTAGGAGTTACGTTGGTGGACCTCAACAAGATAGGGCACAAGGACGAACCATTCATAATGGCAACGCAGGTGAAGCAAGTTTTTTATGTGGCTGACCCAGCTGACAAACGGTGGTCAATTGTTATCCAAGGTAGACACATTGGAGACCCCGATGTTGATATTGTGGACATTCTATCAACTACAACGCGTATTCCAACATCTGTCGTGGAACATGACATAGATGATGTAGTTGCCAGTCGTCATGACCACCATGAGGGCTTGTGGGAAAATATTTCATCTTAATAGGGTATTAATCTTGTTGGTGAGACATTGAATTACATGTTATATTAGTTATTCGTTAATGTTATATTAAATATTTGACAGTTTTTTTCCTTGTTTGGACAGATACTCATGGCTGACCAGGATGGACGATCCAGGTCCGACTCACAGGCCAGTGGTTCCTCTGCTCGGAAGAGTAGAGGTGTTACCCGGATGCCAGACATTGCACGTAGGCGTCACCGGGGAGAGAGGGTAGTTGAGATGGATGTAAACACCGGTAGATTCAGTGGACCGCATGCCACGAAGTTGAGCAGTTATCTGGGGGTTGTGGTACGGTCAAAGGTGTCCATCATTATCCCCGACTGGGATAGTGTCGAGGAGGTGGTGAAGAACCAGCTATGGAGTGATGTTCTGGTAACTTAGATATTATTTAAGTTTTATTTTAGTGTATTATTTCATGTAACTCTTAATAAGTACTCCTTTATGGACTAACTCCTTTCATGTAGGATTCTTTTGACATACCATCTTCCGACATAGCGAGGAGGAAGGTCCTCGGTATCATGGCTGAGCGATGGAGGTCGTTCAAATCCATACTCACCACGAGGTATATTGAACTTTAAATTCTTAATCAACGCTTCACCAAATTGTACCAATCCTTAGTTTTAATGTACCTTTCATTGTAGGTATGTATTCGGGGACGACCAAGGAAAGTTCCCTGGAGAGAAATATCCCTTCATCGATCAGGAGACCTGGGATGCTTTTGTTGCATCTAGACATTCTGCCGAGTTTCAAGTACATTGGTTTTTAGATGATTAAATTATGTATAATTTATACGGCTAACTGTGAATATTTTTTTTCTTGTTGTAGGAGACCAGAAAGAAAGCCAAGGAGACTAGGAAGCTAAATGACTGCCCACACACACTGTCACGTGGGGGTTACCGTAGGTTGGAGGAGCGGCTGGCACAGGAGAGGCTGAGTCAGTGTCAGACTGACACTGGTATTGTGGATCCCCCTTCCCCACCTGCACGCCACGATAAATGGAAGTGGGCTAGGATCAAGAAGAGTGGGGAATACACTTCCTCACAGGCTCAGGAGGTTGCCTCACGGATAGTAAGTATTCCCCTTTATATCAGTGTCTGTTTTTCAGTTTACGTGAAGGAAGTGAATACTAACTTGTTTGGTTTCAGGATTCCTTGGTTGAGCAATCAACCCAAGGGTCTTTCGTAGCCCATGGACGGGAGGATATTTTGACTACCGCCATTGGCAGGCCAGAGCACCCAGGAAGAGTGCGTGCTATTGGTCGAGGTGTAGGTAAGTGCTAACTAACTCTATGCCTTCATTTTGTTATCTGTTAAACAATTATGGGCTAATCATTCACATTTCACAGGCCTCCGCGCCTATTACGGTGCTCCCAACCCTGCCCCATCCCTTGAGCAAATGGTGGAGCAAAAGGTGGCTGTTGTGAAGGCTGAGTACCAGGAGGAGATATCTAGGCTCCACCAGGAGATGGCCCGATTCAGGGAGGAGATGAAGGCCTCACTCAGCCACCACCAGGAGACTACTGCACCAGCCAGTGACCCACAGGTTAGAATCTTTATTTAATTTCCTCAATTTTATTATTTGTAATCACTTTATTTCATTGTTGAATAACTTCTGCTTGATGTGTAAATATGTAGGTACGGAAGGTTAGCACTAAGGGGTCGTGCGCTACGGCTGACCCTGACGATGACGGGGTTGAGCCACCAGACACCCGTCAATGTGACCTGTTCATTGACGGGTCGGAGGAGCCAGTTGCCACTGGTATTGTGTACAACTTAGGCCCTGTGGTTCACCATCAGACATTACCTGATGGTATGTCCAGGGTCTCGGTTGTGCTCGTCCTCGAGGAGGATGCTGCTGTGCCAGTGGCAACTCAGGAGGTGAAGACCGTCGGTCAGGCGGTGGGCCACTTTCTGATGTGGCCCAACAGACTTCTGGTGATTGCCCCTGGACAGGTAAAAACCCTAAACACTAACTAGCTTTATTTCCTTGTCAATTATGGTACAAAATGTGATGGTTGTCAATTGTTCAACAGGAACAGACATTAAAGAAGCCAGACCCGGCCAAGATCCCATCCGGATGCTATGGCGCATCGGGTATGAGCAAGCTGACGACACTGTTCAGGTCCCATGGCAGCCACTAGTGTTCGGCCGTCCCAGTCATCTTCCAGTTTACGTTACAAATTCTGACATTTGTGACATTATTACGGGGACGTCGATGCTGAACGGCTCCATCTTTCAGTTGTGGGAGCTGTAAGTATATCCTTGTTTTGTCCAATTTTTTCATTATACAAGTTATTTGTCGCTAACCATGTCTTAACTTGTTTAGGTTTCTGGCAAAACTCTGTGTGGACTTGGGTTTCCAAGGAACTTACGGTTTCTTAGAGCCCTCTCTCATACAGAGGCAAGGAAACACCTCGCAGAACACCCAGACATACATCCAGAATTGGATGTTTGAGTCTGGGAAGTCTATATACATGGGCCCCTATCATAAAGGGTAATACTCTATTCCATAATTATTGTCATGATATTTTGCATTTTGAAGTCTCACTTATCACTCGTAACTGCAGGGCTCACTGGACGCTTCTGGTGATCTGTCCGAAGGACTACCTTGCTCTGTACTTTGATAGTTTGCATCGGACAGCTCCACAAGACCTGAAAGATATAGTAGACCGGTAAGTTCATCCCTAAACAATAACCACAAATTCGATTACATCATTTTTAGAACTATACAATTCTAACTTATCTTGTGTTTTGTTTGACGCAGGGCGGTGGTTGGATACAATCTACTGATTGGAAACAAGCCCAAAGGAAAAACAGTTGTATGGGTGTACCCAAAAGTAAGTCAATCGTATTCATTCAAATCTTCAGTACATATTTTTTAAGTTCCGAATTCACTTATTCTATACTATATGTCCATTGTAGTCTTACAGGCAGAAGGGTACCTTTGAGTGTGGCTATTTCGTCATGCACACTATGCTGACCATTGTCCAACATCATTTAGTAGATGGATGGACAGAGGTAATTCTCATCATTTGGACTACTTTTCTCCAATTTCATCAATTTCATGTAATAAATAAAGCTTTTGTTCTAATTGTTTTGTGCAATTATTTGCAGTACTTTAATGACCGGTCATTTTTCCCAAAGGAACTTGTGGATGATGTTAGAAGGCAATGAGCCTCACACTTCATTGAAGTTAGGCAAAGCTAGATATAGGATCTTTATTCTTTTATATATGTATCTAGTAGGATTTAGGGTTTACTTTTATTAGATTACATTCAACTTAATTGTATATACTTTCATTTTTTAGGTTGTTATGAATTAATATAGAAAATAAATTATTATATATATACATACCATTCTTTCGGCATAGTGTTGCTGTGGCATACTGTATACTGTACTGGTTTGTCTGAATGCAGGGTTGGGAAACGATAAAACAGAATCCATATTAAAAAAAAACCTCAGTATTTATTCACGGTTATGGCAACAACCGTGAATATAGACTATATTTATCCACGGTTATGGCAACAACCGTGAATATAAGTATTTAAAGGTTTCAGTTACAAACTACTTATATTCACGGTTATGATGGACAACCGTGGATATAGATACATTTTATCCACGGTTGTCCATAATAACCGTGAATATAAGTAGTTTGTAACTGAAACCAATCCATACTTATATTCATGGTTGTGATGGACAACCGTGGATAAAATATATCTATATCCATGGTTGTCCATCATAACCGTGAATATAAGTGGATGTAACTGACATCTTTCAGTTCTTATATTCACGGTTATGTTCGATAACCGTGAATATAAATAGTAAGTTATATTCACAGTTGTTCTTAACCGTGGTTAGATGTGATGTTATTACCACGGTTGTTAACCGTGGTTAAAGACCATCATCTACTACCACGGCTGCAACAACCATGGTTCTTTAACCGTGAATAAAGGCCTTTTTTAACCGTGATTATATCCTTTTTTTCCACTAGTGTTATCATTTTTTTTTATTTTGGTATTTATATTTAATTATTTGTTTTTTTAAATAATAATAATAAAAAAATGAAAATATTTCTGAATGAGAATTTTAAAATGACTTAATTAGTATTCACTAATTGAGAAAATTATATTAAGAATTTTTAATATCTTTATTATTCATCATTTTTATTTTATGTTCTTATATTTATGTTTTTACATATTTAAGATTTAACTCTTATTAGAATTTTAAAATAAAATTTTGAAGGAATTAGACTATGGTTCTTTTGAACTTTTTGATCTACATAATATTTATGATTTTTTGGAATTTTTTGAAATTTTTGAATTATTTTAATAAAATAATATATTTTAAATTCATATAAAGCTGCTTAAAATTAAAAATATTTACAAGAATGTAAAGTTAAATTATAAGAAAATTTTTTAAAATCTATTTCAAGTAGACTTATCTAAAAATTATCGGTTTGAGTAAAATCTTGATTTTTACCAATCGTAAAAAAATTGAAAACGTACTAATAAATTTTTATTAACAGAAAATTTTAGATTTTTAAAAATTTAAACTTTATATTACTTATCATAAAATTAGTGAGAACTGATATAATATCGCTAAATTTCAAAAAGGATTAATTTTGAATATTTAAAATATACCGAATGAAAGGTTACTTGGCTTAATAAATCTGCCGACATTTACTATGCAAAACACTGTACATGTATGAAATTTTCAAAAGTTGCACAGTAACCAGGTTTTAAATTTCAAAAAACGTATAGTACTTTTATATTAAAATAATAGAATGTATAGTAAATTTTTTTCTATAAATACCGAAGGAATTCTTCTTTAGAATTCACAATTTCAGATTAAGTTTTCTTAATATAGTAGTGTTAGTGAGATAGTGGTGGAAGTAAGAGAGAGAAATAAATTTTTTGGAAGAAGGTTCTGCTAAAATTCTAAGGTACGAATACATCTCTTTTATATTTTTTAGGATTATTTTTATATCGTTTTTAGAAATCTATTATTATACTAGAAATAATATTATTTTAAGTTACTATTCTGCATAGTAACACTATTTCAATAGTAAATTACTATTCAAATAGTAAATTACTATTTACTATTACTATTTACCTTTACTGTTACTATTTACCTTTACTATTCACGTTTTACTATTTACCGTTATTATTCACGATTTACTATTTACTGTTACTATTTACTGTTACTATTCACTATTCACTATTCATTATTCAAATTTTACCATTTTTATTTTAAGTAGTAATCTTAATTTTCATCTTGTAATTATATTAAAATGAAATTGGTATGTTTTAGAACTCGGAGACGAGGCGCGCACGGATTTTCAATAACGAATCGGTATACAAGAGGTAAGGGGGAGTGAGATAAGAATATAATATGAAAGACATAAGAATAAAGGGAAGAGTCCCCTAATCCTTTTAAATTTAATAATATTATTATTTTAAAGTAATAACTTCTCAACTTAAAATTTATAATAAATTTAATATATTGTGTAACTTATTCTGAAATATCTATACATGGATCTGAATTATTATAACTTATACGGACTAGACTAAACCTATGCAAGGACTTGGATTTTTATATCCTATATGGATCGAACTAAACCTATGCAAGGACTTGTACTATTATGACCTGTCTAGACTGAACTATACCTATGCGAAGACTGGATTATATATGTAACGCCCCAGCCGCTTTTCAGGAATGAACGACTGGCCCCACAGACCAACACGAGACCTTTCCAATGTGCTTTTGTCCTCACTCACACATTTCCTGAGAACTTCCGAGGAGGTCACCCATCCCAGAATTACTCCAAGTTAAGCACGCTTAACTTTGGAGTTCTTAAGTGATAGGCCACCGAAAAGGCTAATGCATTTGTTGGTATAGGTAGTACGAATTCATTTCTTTAAGCTATCCTTGACTGTATAGTCCCATACCTATACAGTCTTTGGATCCCTCTCATTCTGGTATGTATTCGATTCGTTCATGTGTCCCTCCCACCGGAAGCCTGCCAGGAGCCGCTCCTTGTCCGTGCCTATGCACCGACGATCACTCCCCGCCCTCAACAGTGCCCGGGATGTCACATGCCCACCAGCTTCCGCCTGGTTCGTCCTTGAACCATACCGTACTAGGAGAGGCTAGGCTCTGATACCACTGTAACGCCCCAGCCGCTTTTCAGGAATGAACGACTGGCCCCACAGACCAACACGAGACCTTTCCAATGTGCTTTTGTCCTCACTCACACATTTCCTGAGAATTTCCCAGGAGGTCACCCATCCCAGAATTACTCCAAGTTAAGCACGCTTAACTTTGGAGTTCTTAAGTGATAGGCCACCGAAAAGGCTAATGCATTTGTTGGTATAGGTAGTACGAATTCATTTCTTTAAGCTATCCTTGACTGTATAGTCCCATACCTATACAGTCTTTGGATCCCTCTCATTCTGGTATGTATTCGGTTCGTTCATGTGTCCCTCCCACCGGAAGCCTGCCAGGAGCCGCTCCTTGTCCGTGCCTATGCACCAGCGATCACTCCCCGCCCTCAACAGTGCCCGGGATGTCACAATATATATGGACTTATATAGACCTGTGCGCGGAATAGACTATAAGGACTCAAAAATCAAAACTACTAATTTAAATAACCATTAAAATTTGAATTATATTTATGAGTGATATTTAGTTGATTTGACTTGATTATAATTAATTGTATTTGATTTCGATTAATGATATTGTATTAGACTGTGACTAATAATATGCAATTATGATTGATGATATTTGATTGTGATTGATGAGATTACTATACTTGATTGTGGTTGATGAATGATTGAT
Source organism: Clitoria ternatea (assembly GCA_037962975.1). Taxonomy (NCBI): domain Eukaryota; kingdom Viridiplantae; phylum Streptophyta; class Magnoliopsida; order Fabales; family Fabaceae; genus Clitoria; species Clitoria ternatea. Next base: position 11,974,692 of record CM075675.1, read on the forward strand.
GACCTTGTGATATGAAGTTTGAGCATATAGCAAGCATGACGGAAAGTTAAAACTCAGTAAGAATTTTCTTACCTTACTTTTTAAATTTTTATTCCAAGAGAAAGTATTTTATAATTATTTTAGTCTTTTATTTCTTCTTAGAAATAATTTTCACTAACTTTATTTTTAATTTCAATAATAAAATCTAGTATTAGAAAGAAGTTATTTTATGAAAATCAGAGGTTGAGATAATTAATTCTTGAATTAAAGAAAATTTTTATAGTTTTAAGTATTCTTAGTTAATGATTTTAAATTATTTTCTTTAGAAATTAGAAGTTTAAAGTAAATTATTTTGGTTTTCCCCAACGAAATAACTAAAGAATATTTTGTCGAGATTTCTAAAACTCAACCTAGTTAAGATTCAAATTGAGAAAGATTATGTAAATATGTGAAGATTTTTAAGAGAAAGTTTTGAGATATTTAAGGCTTGGAAACTCAATTTTGGTAAGATCTGAATTTGAAGACTGTACTAAATTATTTCAGTATAACAGAAGTTCAAAGAAGAACTTTTGGGAATGTACAGTTTATTGTGATGATTTTGTGAACCTTTATGGTATTTAATAATTAAGTTTCTAAAAGTCTTAACCAACTAAATATGCGAGTAGTTCATGCATCATGAATCATTAAAGAGAAATGAGATGTGATATTGCCTGGGGACGAATTATAGAAACCGAGGATACATTAGAGGAGGCTTAATTACGAGCCTTGGGATGAGAGGGTGTGAAAGGGTGTTTCAGGTGACCTGGGGTCGCTCCCTAGTGTCAGGTACTTTCACAATAAAAACTTTCTCAGTCTGACTAGTCTCTAAGTGTTTCCACGCCAGTTGAGCTGTTCATATGCCATGAAGGCATTTATGTTATTATTATTCGGAATTTATGGAACAGTGTAAACTCCTGGTTGGCCCAGTGTAAACTAAAGCTTTAAGGGCCCACATGCATAGAATGAATGAGATGATAGTATTAAAAACATTGCATGACATTCATATGATTGTGACATTCTATGTGGGTGGTTGTGAATGAAAATATAATTGTTATGTTATGAAAACCCTTATGCTTATGTCTTATTTGTAAAGTATTATATTCTGTTTCCCACTCCTTCTTGTTTGAATTTTGTGTCCAAAATATATGTTATATGATATATAGCTAGCAGTTCAAGATGAAAGGATGAAATTACAAGAAGGTAAATTGGTCTCATCCTCAATCAGATAGGAGAAGAGATATGACAAGAATAGGATTCAAAATCACATGGTTTGAAGATAAGGAAATAATTGGTTACAGTCGAAGTAGAGGTATTAAATTTTTAGTTTTAGTTTACCTTAATACAATATTAAGTTGGATGATTGTAAATCAATGTAAAGGTTAAACTTTAATAAACCTTATTCTTTGGATATGATACTGAAATCTTTGATCACTTATGATTTTCTGAAAGTTCATTTTATCATTATAAATAATTTGAAACTTTTTACTTTCAAAATTCAAAGAAAATCATATGTATATATGTCCTTGTATACACGAGATAAGAAGTGATAAATATGTATATCTTTCTTAAAAAAAAAGAGCAAGAAGAATAGATATATGTCTCGTGTATATAAGGGGGTGTTACACTTCTCTCTATCTCTGGTATCAAACTTCTAGAAGACTATCTCTGTGGATAAGTCTAAGTGTATTCTTTTGGGTAAGCTAAAAGGGAAAAATATTGAGATTTCTTAGGACATCATCACGACTAGTATTGAATGTCCTTCTATTGGAGAAGTGTATGTAGATGACTTTGAATATGAAGTGGTTTCTGGTCTAGAGATCAACAAGATGTTATTTAGAAAGACTCACTAGCCAAAATGGTATAAGGGAACCTCCTCCCAAAGGTTAAAATGTTTTACCTTGTCATGAAGCAGGTTTTCTGCCTAAAGCTGGCAAAATGGGCTAGCCCGCATGGGCTGACCCGAACCCTCCTGAAAAAATGTAGTGCGAGGGCCTAAAAATAAAATTTAAAATTAATAATCAAGAAAAAAAGCTCGACTCTAAAAAAGTCCCAAAAAAGGGCCGAGTACGGGCCGACCTGTAAGGGTCGCGGGCGGCCCGAGTATTTTAAAAAAATAAAAATTATAAGGAGTTTCTCTTTCAGGGTGGCCCGAGTATTTTAAAAAATAAAAATTATAAGGAGTTTCTCTTTCAGTTAGGATTTTTCTTCCTTTCTTTTGACTTCTTATCTCACCGTATGTATGGAAGATGAATTTTTATAGACTTTTGTAATGAACTTTAACGATAAATATTTATGAAACGTTTTAAAAAAATATTACAAATATTTGTAGTTGTTCCGCAAGCTACCCACCTTCTCACCCTACTCGAATTGACCTTGGAAAGGTCTCTTCCCAAACCAATTTAGAAGAAAAGGTTTGCCCTTACAAACACTTAGAAGTCTGAAACTGAACCAACTAAGCCATCCCCTAAGAGAAAAAATGCTAAAGTAAAATATCCTGCCATTAAATCCAGGAAGATGATTTTAGATATGTCTGATGAATCTGATAGCTCAAATTCACCCTTAGATGTGAAGCCTCAATCTGTTGCTTCTCCTCCATCATCCCCGGCTAAGAACTCTATGCCTAAAAGCAACAAGGATGCTGACAAGCCATCAACTCTGATTATGGAATTCCTTTAAGTCAGTTATAGAGAAAGTCTATGGCCAAACAGGGATAATCCTCTCAAGCTCTTCCTCAACAGAAGCAACAACAGTAACCTCAGCAGCAACCTCAGTAACAACCACAGCAGTAACAGACCCCCTCCTCTTACTGGTGAAGCATGTAAGTAGTTCGTTAATGTCTTTATTGCTCTTCATCCCTCTGTGTCTATACATGGTTAGACTGGTACTAGGTGGCAAGCCAAGTACAATAAGCTGAGGCCTGACTATTTGAATGTGGTGAGGGAAAACAAGGATGAATTGATGAAATATAGTGGTTACCCTAGTTTTACCAAATATATCAAGGTACCTCAAGAGCTTTCCTAATTATGATATTCTAAAGTGGAACCATATTGACTAGATCAATTATTTCTATGAAGTGGTTGGCGCATATCAGAGTAATGAAATCAGCTTTAAAGCTACACTTGCAGGGAAAAGGAAAAGGACAAAGTTGGAGTCTAATTCTAGTGTAAAGAGAGAAAAATCTAATTCTATAAGTAGCCCATCTCAATCTCAACCAAACCTCCACTTCACACCCCAACCTGACGCACCTATTCAGTCAAACCAACTTGCCTTGACCTCCCAGCAACAACAAGATAACTAGATCCTACCTGACAACAGACTTGACCTTGTTCTTCTTCCACAACCACCAACTGTATCTCCACCACCTAAACTCCCTTTTTTTCATTTTATCATTCCTGGTGTCCCTCTATTCTAATACTTTAAACATACCTTTGACGAAGGTGATCTAGTTTATTACAACCCTCATAACCTTGCTATTGTCAAAGCATAAGATTTTGACAAAAGAAGAGTCTGCATTCTTTCATCATCCCTCATACGTGTACCTTCAAATGCCCTTTAAGAAACTCTTAAACATCCCTCACCTTCTCTCAGAATCAGACATTGTCATGTACTATACTTTGAAGGTTGAAGAATATTATGTTCAAAGGGATATGAATCTTGGATTTCAATATCATAAATTTCATATAGTTATGTCATCTGGAAAGAAGATCTTAATTGCACTGTCTATAAAATCCAGCAGTATGGATCTCGTTGGGACGAATAAAATAGCCAATGCTTCCAAAGTCAAAGCCACACTACAAAGGTCCTATCAGACCTCGTCATATCTCTCCACATTCCTTAAAGAGTATTATATCTGCTCACAAGCCAACAAAAGAGCATGTTGATGCTCTTTGGTGTCACTACTTGTGGACCGTTCAAGAGGAAGGCTCTTGGTCTACCTCATCCTATTCTAGTTTGCTTATCTTTCTTTATCATCCCTCCGTCATTTACTTTTATTCATTAACCATCTTTGTTTATCAGATTCATTATTTCATAATTGTTTTGACTACAGTCTCCCTTCTCATTGTCTCAACCCCTGCCCGTGGATTAATGTTTGATCCTCTATGATATCTTACCTTTAGTTGATATCAAAAGAGGGAGAATTTTAGAAGTATTTTTTAGTATGGGTACAGTCTTAGGAGTTTGTAATCTGTTAAGTTTTATTTTGGTATAATTAGTCTGTTTTAACTCTAATCTTATGTACTGATTATCAGTTGTTAATGAAATCTTTTCTTGCTCTTATATATGATATCTAATCTATAATTGCTCTTTTTCTTTATATAAGATTGCTCAGATATAATAAGACAGATTCTTAAATGCCTTAAATATTGTCTAATGCACTGATAAGTAAATAAAGAACTTGCATGAAAAATGTATCAATTATTGGTTAGTACAATGATCTTTCTGAAAAACTAAAGCATATTTAAAGCTTTAGCATATACAGATGCTCTGATATCTCTTTACATAAATTCCTTGCTTTGATATGAAAATTTAGTCAAATGCCTTATAAGTCTGATTCATCATTATTTTATCATAGACTTTATTTATGAAAAAGACTTTATGCTTGTTATCAACAAATAAGGAGAGATAGTTCAAAACAAGTCTGGTTAAAAAAGGAGTTAATAGTATTACTGGATCAGACCCCAAACTATGTTATTATTTCTAGACCCCGGGATTTGTTAATAACATACCTCAAGACATTTAAATTAAATGAAGTCTACGAATGTGTGATCTAATTTGTGTATTTAAGAGTTTCAAGATTCATATACTAAGTGCACAAGCTACACATGATAGGGGGAGTTCATAGAATCAAAGTCCGATCCTTTAACAGAGAACATTTGGTTTGTAACCAAAAAGTCTGTGTCAAGAAGTCTCAGTTTCATGATTCAACAGTATCAGACTTTAGGCTTTTAGGCATACAAAATTACCAATAAGAATGTTACTTCAGAGTATAAATCACAGCATTCTGAAAACTAATTTAATGATGCATTAAAAGTTAAGCTCTTGTCAAGAAAAATGTGTTTATCACCAAAGAGGATAAGAGATAAATTAGCAAAGTACCCAAATACAGTTTTTTAAAGTCCTCAACATAATAACTCTGCGCGACTCAAAAAACTAAACCAAGTCAGCTTGTGTGTCAGTTTCAATAAGAAGGATTTCAATCTGTAAAATTTATAGAACAAATAAAGTCAATAATTAACTTTATTTTCTAAAGACATCAAGGGATACATGATTCATGCAAGTACTGAAGTTCCTAACTACCAGACTCTTGGACATCCCTTCAGATTATTAAAAGTCTAGTACATATGCTCATAGCAAACTCATTTAAAGGATTTCCAACATTTATATCTTCTTTCAAGATTAGCAACGGTCATATTCTAGCACCTATATATTCTTGAAGAAGATTGTTTCGAAGAATAGGATATAATACTGTCTTTGTGATCAAATTTTCTCAAATCTCTTCTTAGTTTTCAAAGACAAAGACCTTCTTTGTTGTTCTACTTCTAGCAGACCTTAATCTCTTGTCTTTCATAACTTAATGTATTTACTCTTCATTGTATATCCGAATACATTAGGTTCTGTGAGATATCTTACACATTCTAATTAAAATCTATACTGTGTAAAGCCTGGTGAGTTATCAGCCTTAGTTTCAGTGGGAAACAGTGTTGGCCTGAAGAGGCTTTCAAATGAATACTTGGATTGTTGAGCCAGGAGTAGCTTGTTGAAAAAAATATTTGGGTTTAAGCTAGAAGTGGCCGGAGTCAAGAATATGTGTGGTCTGATGCTATTATTGTAAATGAGATTTTACAAGTGGAAATCCTTCAAGTTAGAAGGGACTAGACGTAGCTTTTATGTTGGAAGTGAACCAGTATAAATTTTTGGTATTCTTTTTCTTCTTTGCTCTATTCAAGTCTGCTTTTATAAGTCTGATTACCTATGCTTTAAAGGTGTATATTTCCACAAAAAGAGTCTGAGACTTATTCAACCTCTTTTTAAGTCTGACTCTGAACCATCACCCATATATGTGAACTGGTGTGATTGCGTGATGATATTTATGATGATAGTCCTAATGATAAGAGCGAAGATTGGAGTTTTCATGAGGAGTGATGATTGTTAATAAATGGAAAGATGACCGATTAATTAATAATAGTGATGTACTCTAATAAAAGTGTGGTATAATAATAATTATTTGATAAATGATAAAATCATAACTTAGGAAATAATAATAATAATATAAATAAAAATGATAATGGTGATGTGATGGTAAATAGTATCACGACATAAAATATCTAGGAAAGAGAAAAAGAACTCTTAGTAGTTTCCGTGAGAAACGTAGGCGCCAGCAAAATCGTACCGGAAACTACAATGGGAACTGTACTGAGAATTGGAACAACCAACAGGGGATACCTGAAGCCTTGAGATGAGAAAATTGTTCTCAGACTTAATTATTTGATATAATATATTTCCCTAGAGTGTTCTTTTAAAATTATCGAGAGCCAGTTTGAACCTCGGCCCTTTTGTATCTTACCCGAGCCTAAGTGAAAAATGCAAACCCGTACCTACCCGCACTATTTTTGACATAACATCTCCCAATGTTGAAATTTAGTGATTCCCGTCCTTAAATTTTGTATCAAAATCCTTTACATCTTTTATGTTGATCACAAAACCCAGTTTTAAACCCATCAGGCTCAGTTTGCAAAATACCACACTAACTTGCAATTTCTTTGATTTGGCTGAGCACCTGTCAGTATTTCAAGCATATCTCTCGCATCCGTTGTCGAAATTGAACAATTCTTTTTTTAATGTTTTTAACAAAATTATCTACAACTCTTATGAAGACACTGAAAGCTAACTCCCAAACATTTAATCCTAAATTTTGTTTTAAGATTTTGTACATGTTTCACATCTAAATTTTGACAGTTTTAATATTTTAGCCATAACTCCCACTCTGGTTATCGGAACTTGACATTCTTTAGCTCATTGGAAAGGGAAAAAAGAGATCTACAACTTTCATGTTAACCATTTTGTCTAATTCCCATCAAATTTAAAATTTAATTTCATGACAAAGTTATTACGAATTTAAAAGCTAGGTGTCACCATGCATGCCTATATTGCACCACACCTTGACACCTTACCTCCCACCCACTCATGCACTCTAAGAAGTTGACACCCAGCCTCACATGTGTCACTACCATCCTCCCTCATCTCCTCTATAAATAACCCCTACCAATACCTTACTTTTACTTTCTTTTCCCATCCATTCTCCTCTCTTCCTCTCTCAGCCATACCTTCTATACAAGGTCGAATGGCCTTAGCCATAAACAACCCCTCTTTTTCTCCTCTTATCTCACCACAACCACCATGCATCACCATGGCCCTTCATCACCACTTGAGGCCACCACCACCATAAAGAACCCTCCTTTTTCAACATCTACCTCATGACCTCCACACACCAACGCACCTCAACTTTGCTAAGGTTCCACTCTTGTTTTCCCTTGCATGAAACCTTGGAGGAAGCCTTGTAACAACCCTATTTTTGTAGAGTAGGAACCTAGACTCTCAGGAATCCTGAAAATACTTTGTTAAACTTTCAATAGAAAGCTTGAGGCTTTGGTTTGTCCCCTAAGTTGTTCCAGTGTGAAAAGATTGTGAGAGGAGAACCTAGTTGAGATATTAAGATTGAGAGAATATAAACAAGGAACCCAACTTAGAGGGATGCAAAAAATTAGAAGAAAGATTAGAAAATGTACCAGTAGTCAGAGAGGGACTGAGAGAGAAAATAAATAATGAATATGTTATATTAGTATTTAATCTTTCCTGACTTAGTATTAGTCAAGTAATTCTTATGCTTCTATTAGTAACAATATTTAATTGTGTAGAATGATAACTGATAGTGTTATATATGTAATATCTGACTTAATATTTGATAATTACATTATTTAATAGTTATTAAGATAATAATTGATAATATTTAATATAATTTGAAAATATATATATAGTACATTATTTAAATAATAATTTGATTATTAAGTTATTTAGTAATTATTTATATAATAATTATTGGATTATAAAATTCTTGGAAATTATTTAATTAGATTATTTGATAATTATTTATTTAATAATTACTCATTGTTTGATAATTTTTAATTTGATAATTACTTGATAATCAATTATTTATTAACTATTTATTTGATAATTATTTAATAATTATTTAGTAATCATTTGATAATTATATTTAATAATAAAATATTGTTGGGTTCCTAGATTTGAACTGTGGGACCTAGTCAACAAATTAATTCCAATAATTCAGCTTGAGACTGGTGATCTGATAGGGAAATTAGCCTGGTTAGGACCCTCCCGTAGTAAATCGAGGATGACACGCTCAGTCTGGCGGCCCGACTTAGACCTCAATTAGCATGATTGCGGAATAAATCAACTAAGTGTATTTAATAAAATAACCCTGATTTGATCTCACTAAGTTTTATATTAAAATTTACTAACAATACCAATAATTTAAAGAAATTAGCAAAAGGATTTTCTTATGACTAAACCACAATATTAATGAAGAAATTTAATTAATTTAATGATTTATTTTAGTCTTAAGTCATTTAGAAAAAAAAAGAATCTTAGAGGAAGTAAGTGACTAAAAATAACATTTTAGTGTGCTAGAGAAATGAAAATTTTTTTGGAGTAAATCTACAACTTTGTAATTTATAGTAAAAAGCTAAATTGGTGACTAAAAGAATACAATAGAAATTTAGAGATATAAAGAAATTTACTTTAGTTCGGTATAGGAAAATAATTTTGAGAAGTTAGTAAGTAAGAAATAACCATTAGGGGTTCAATTGATGTAGTAAACTAGTGAAATCAGAGGAGTTTTAGAATTTGAACAAGTGAATAAAGGAGGTTAATGTAACTTATAAGTTAAGTAATAATTATTCTAACTAAATTCAGCATTTAGGAATTAGAATAATGATTAAGTTCTTAAAACCATATATAGGCTATATAAAAGGAACTGGGTTATAATGAATATAATTAGGAAATGATTAAATGACATTGTTAGTAGGATTTATATAAATAGTAAGGAGAAAGAAAATGTTGTTAATAGTATTATGGACTAGTGGTAAAATAAATAATAAAGAGGGATATTACTAAGGGTATACATATCAAAAAGGGAAATGTAGTAAGAACCAATAGATAACTAAATTATTCAAAACAAATTATTTAGGACAAATCGTGTAATTAATTTGAGTAGTAATAGAAAATAAAAAGATTACTTAGTTCTACAATCAGAGTAAAGATTGAGTAATTGGAAATTAGAGTGATATAATACATTCATAAATGAGTAATAGGGACATGAAATATTATAAGGTATATTTCCATTTCATTAAACACTTGATTAGTGGACTAAGAAATGTGACCTTAGCACCTAGATCAATGATGGACTTTGGAATAATTAAGAGTGGGATATGGGTAAGTTAATGATAACTAGATAGAGAAAGGAAGTAGGAAAAAATCAATTAGCTAAGAAGTTCTCTTCATTAGGCAGTAAAAACTTTGATCTGATCTTAAAAGAGATTTATAGGCAAGAAATACAAGTTTGCTAAAGATTGAGTTAATGGAATTTAGTAACTAAGGACTCAGTGATAGGAGAAGGATATCTATATATATGTATGTATGTATATATATATATATGATTTTGAATTCATTGTGTGACTGGTAAATGCCTCCTAGTTCCTAAGAATTGAGATTATCTAAATTAGAAAGACCAATCGAAATAGAATAAATAAACAGATCTTGTTCTAAGAAATTTAATAGGGACACTGTTAAGTGACTTAAACAAACCTTACTATACAAACAAGTATGGTTTGGTAATTGAGATTAATAAAGGGGGCTATAGAATAAGCAAAGAAGGGATATATTCACACCCTTAGAAACTGGGTGTGTAACAATATTAAAATAATTAGTCTTACTAAAATAAAGGTGGTTCAATCACAACATAGCATTAATTAGGTGAACTAAATCTATGTTTATTTGATGAATAATTTTTTTGAATAAATCTAAATGTGCTTGGTTGATTTATGTGGATTAGTTGATGATTGTAACTTACACATTCTTGCGAAATGATAAAATTGAATGAATATATGGATATGGATTACATACGTGGTGAAGTATATGAGAAATGTGATATGATATGTTGTGTGTAAAATATGGTGTGATAAATAGATGAGACTAGTATGATGCATCCGATGAATTGTCTTATGATGGATTAATCAAAATGAAAAATAAAAAATAAAAAAAGAGGAAAAGTCTCAGTAAGGATCCCAAGATGACTGATTTGTGAAAGTAATAAGATCCAATATGATAATGGGTGTTGTAGTGCCAATATACCTTGTAGTTTCTGGAGAATGTGAGATCTCATTTCATTTCTAAATGTTGGGTAAGATTTTTATGGATTGAGGAATTTTGAGAAAGAAAAGAAAGAATTAATTGAGATTTAATGAAAAGAAAAGTGCCCAACGTTAAAAATGAAGTGGAGTCATTGAAAGGACCCTATCAATGACTAGTGAAAAAGAAATTTATGTGTTGTGTGCATCATACATGGAGGATAAGGGTGATGGACGAGTAACTCCCTAGAGCATAATAGCAATGGGGTACGCTGAAGAACAACAGTACCTCGATCCCCTGAGGGTGGTCTTGGGAGTATACCGGGCAGACCTCTAATGGCTAAGATTCGCACCCAAGGTCGACAGACCTCTAAGACGAATATTGTTTGTGAATTTATGTGGAATGTGTGGGAGGGACGTCAGTGATGACGACTCTTTGATTGTTGTGGAAGTAGAGACTCACTCTTACGCTAATTATTTTAGACTTTGGATTAGCCTATGCATTCGAGATCAGCACAGACTTCGCATTGAGGATCAACTAGATTCTGCTTGGACCATGGTGATTAGTATAAATAATTGTCTTTTTCTTTATGTGAGCCTGTGTGCCCTTTTTCCTTCAGTATGTACAATTACTGTTGTGACCATGTGTTGCATACGACTATGTGGTATATATGATGTATCTGTTCCACCAAAGTTTTCTGGTACAAAATTTTTTTCATATTTTTCTAAAACTTGTAACTTCTCAGTTAACCAGGATAATCTAGTAGAAGGGATTGTCCTAGTTAACCGAGGGTGTACATGTTACATTGGTGGTATCAGAGCATGGTCGATTCAACAGGCTTGGGGTATGGTTTACTATACCCCGCTGTACTCTGAAAGTCGTCTTCTTGACAGTCAATAGGACTTGTGTGGTAGGAACTACTTGACTAAACTCAAGTAGTTAAAGCATTAGACAAGGATACCAAGGGTCAGTGACCATGGTTACCTTGATGCCAGTAGAGAGTGTGGAGAATTTCAGGAGCGAAATTCCTAAGAGGTGGGGAGAGTGTAACAACCCTGATTTTTAAAGATAGGAAACCAGACCCCAAGGACTCTTGAGGATACTTTGTTGAGCTTTCAGTTGAAAGCTTACGGTTTTGGCCGGATCCTTGAGTAGTTAGTATGAGAAAATAATGAAAAAAGAAAGTTAATCGAGGTATTAAGAAAGTATAGACAATAAGAAAACCAGCTCAGAAGAGCGTAGAGAATTAGAAGAAAAATTAGAAAATATGTTGATAGTCAAAAAGGAACTGAGGTGAACGATAATAATAAATAATATTTAATAAGTTAATAACGATTATTTTGTTTAATTAAGTACTAATTAATTTATAATTATTTTAGTTGATAATTATTTCTCGCTAATAATATTTAATAGATAATACTTAATCTTAGTAATTAATATCTAATTTCAATCAATAATTATTTCAAAAATATATTAAATATTTAATTATTTAATTTTAGTGTTTAATTTTAAATGTTTAATATTTATTTATTTAACAATTATGATTAATGATGATCATTTATTTTAACTTGTTATTAATTGGTTAATGATTTTTATAATATTTTTGTAGAATAATTGATTATTATTTATTTTAAAAAAATTATATATAATTAATATTATTATTAATAATAATTTTGAATATATATATGTATAATTAATTACAATAATATTTTAATTACTTATTAATATTTATATTTAAATAATAAAATATTGTCGGGTTCTTCAGTATTGAATTATGGGGCCAGCCAACGACCAAGTTTCGACATTTCAACTCGAGACTAGTAGTCCAATAGGGAAACTAGTCCTGTTAGAATCTTTTCATGGTAAATCGAGGATAATCGGTTTGGTCCGACCCCGGCCAGTGCCTCAAGTACCTCCCTCGGGTGATCGTGTATACACTTCAGGATATCTGACAGTAACACGGTTAGTCCTTGGTGACTCATTTCGATGAGTTAGGAACTTTTCCCGAAGGAAACGAATCCTAATTTAGGCCTTGTCGACCTCGTTTCTCTAAGAAACGATTAATTCAAATGAATCTTACCCGGCCTAAGTACCTTCAGTGTTTTGGGCCTAATTTTCTCTTACGATCTTAGAATCAAATGATTATGGTCCCAATCTCTTTGTTTCAAAGAGATTTATAATCTCTATTTCTAGCCTCGAACTCTGTTTTGCACTCTGTCATCCCTAAAATTGTGAACTAAGTATTTGTACTCTGAAAACTCATTACTTAATTCCTTTAATCTGCGCATGGTTCCTTCAAAATTCATAACTTTTTCATACGACTTTTGATTTATGAAAACCCAGTGTCAAAATCTCCGTAACAAAAGTCTCTATGTTTTCGGTGAAGGCCCCAAAAACTGAATCTTTCCCAATTGGTACAGTTTTCACAATCTTTGTGTACCTATCTATTCCAACGACAACACTGCACACTTTTAGAAAAAAAATTTGTATTTCCCTCATATGGTATTCAAACGACTTTGTTCTTTTTTGTATGATTCGATATCGAAGAGATCTACAGACTTCATGAAGGGCACGAAAGCTAATTCCTTACCTATTTTTCCCAGCAAATTTATTTTGTTCACAAATTCATTTTCATCACAATCTAGAGCAGTTTTTGTATTTTGGGTATATCTCCCTTGTCCGATGATGGATTTTCACGTACCATTCCTTGTTTTAAAGAGAAAACAAAGATCTACAACTTTTATATTTGGAGTTTTTCCTAATTCCTATCCCACGAATTATTGTATATTTGTTTTAAACGACCTACGAAAATGGAACTAGTTATTCGTCGGGTATTGATTTTCGGTACCCTAAATTATTTTCCGGCACCGCCATTAAGCGACACCTGCCCCGTCATTAATAGATATTGTACATAACTAATTTTTTAATAGCTATTTTAGCTAACCAATTTAAAAATGAGTATGTACATCACTTAAGTTAGTAAATATTTCTATTTTTAAAATGTGTATCAATTTTAAATACAAAAAATATAAATTGTAGCAAGTCTATAATTATATTATAATAAAATGATATTGTTAGAGTTTAAAAAATAAATAGTTAAAAGGTTATAAAAACTTTTAAAAATTTCTATTTAAAAGTTCATTTGTAGTAAGAGATAAAAAATATTTTTAAAAACAAGTTAAAGGTACTTAAAACTTAAAAGTGAAAACTGGCGGCGGCTAATAAATCGCTAAAGCACAGGGTGTCTGTTGTTTTCTTATGAACCCCATTTGAGGCGCCTATTCTTCTATTTCCCTTTTCGTCCCAATTTCTTTCTTCTCTTTGGTAATAAATGAATTGCAATCATGTTTTTTATTCTCTTCCTTTGAATGATTAATTATAACAAATTGTCAAATTCAATTCGGTAAAAGTCATTTATTTTTCTTTTATCTTCATTATTAATTTATCGTCATGGGCACCCGTGCCATCTTCTTTGCTTATATTATCATATTATTCTGATTGCAGTCGATACTACCTTTTTACTGGCTGAGAATCTTCAGCAAAGTTGAATAAAAAAAAAGAGGAAATACAAGAATAAAACAGAGATCTTGTTTTTGTGTTCTTGAGCTGGAAACAACTGAACCCCGGTATGGCTACTAGATTCAATCTCAATCTTTTAATATTTTAAAACAATATTTTATTCTTTCATTCTTTTGGCACATATGTTTATTGTTATTCTAGTATGGGTGTTTTGGTATGTTTGTCCTTTGAAGGTTGTGTATTCATTACCGAGGGGGTGCATATCCAGATGTTAAAAGCTTAATTTTGATTTTGCAGCAATTCTGAATTGTTACATGTAAGCAAGCATCTTTATAGCTTGAGGAAGGGAAGAAGGTTCATAAGTTGGGTGTTGGACCAACACCATGTTGTGAATAAAAAATAGTTCATTTTGAACTGAACTTCTTATGATGTGTATGGTTTTGGTTTGGATATTTTGACCCTTTTCAATCTTTGATTGTGTACAGTCCTTCTGGGTGCTGAAAGAGATGGTTGCCTTTGGGAAGAAGTTGAAAGACAGACAAATCCAAGAATGGCAAGGGTATGTTTCTAAACTTTTTGAGTTGAATATTTGTCCTGTGTTAATGGTATTTTGGGTTCACAAGTTTGATTTTATTTTTATTCTTGTCTTAGATATTACATAAACTACAAACTCATGAAGAAAAGAGTGAAGCAGTATGCCCAACAAATTCAACTTGGAACACAAGATCGGCGGCATGTACTCAAGGATTTCTCACGAATGCTGGATAATCAGGTGTGTTTTTTTTATTTTTTTGTGTTGAATGCTTAGTGATGCAATAATGAATGAATGTTGAACCTTCGGTTTCTCTTACTGCTCCTCCAATTAGATTTTAGTTATATGAATGAATGTGATATCTAAGAAGAATGTAATGTAACTGTTATAAGACTGTGTTTTGTCTTATTTTATTGAGAATCTTCTGTATTGTACATTTGTTTCAATCGCTTTCCTTTTGTTGCGAATTGCAATTCAGATTGAGAAGATTGTCCTTTTCTTGTTGGAGCAACAAGGGCTCTTGGCGAGCCGGATAGCGAAGCTTGGAGAGCAGCGTGACGCTCTTCAGCAGGAGCCTGAGATGAACAAAATAATTGAACTACGAGAAGCATATAGAGCACTGGGACAAGATCTATTAAAGCTTCTTTTTTTCGTAGAGATCAATGCTGTTGGTTTGCGTAAGATATTGAAGAAATTTGATAAACGCTTTGGCTACAGGTTCACAGATTACTATGTCAAAACCCGTGCAAATCATCCTTACTCCCAGCTGCAACAAGTGTTCAAGCATGTGGTAATATGTTTACTTCAAGCATGACCTTTATATAGTTACATTTCTAACAGATAAACTCCCATATATATGTATTGTGTGTGTTTGTGTATAATTATGGGTTTTGCAGGGATTAGGAGCTGTTGTCGGAGCCTTATCACGCAATCTTCATGATCTTCAGGACCGTCAAGGGAGTTATTTATCAATTTATGATCAACCTACTCTTCCTCTCCAGGTCCCTTTTACATTTAGATTGTTCTGTCTTACACTCGTTTATCATGTTCTTTCTTTATGTGCTCAGGCATGCTGCTGGTTAAGGAGCAGCACAAGGTTGGCGGTGATTTTCATCATATGAACTGGTCTTGTATGCAGGATCCTGTGGTTGATTCAATAAATGCAGCAGTTGATAGGTTAACCAACTCAACAAACTTCCTTAACTTTCTTGGGCAACATGCACTCATTATGCAAGAGGAACTGCCTACCCCTACGGATGAACATGTTGATGATCAAAGATACAGTTTTATATCTCTTCTCCTGAACTTGGCAAACACATTCTTGTACATGGTGAATACATATATTATTGTCCCTACAGCAGATGATTACTCTACGAGTCTTGGGGCAGCACCAACAGTTTGTGGGATTGTCATTGGGGCAATGGCTGTTGCACAAGTGTTTTCATCTGTATATTTTAGTGCATGGTCAAACAAATCATACTTTAAGCCACTTGTGTTCAGTAGCATAGTTCTTTTTCTTGGAAACGTGTTGTATGCATTGGCATATGATGCTGCTTCAATATGGGTTCTCTTAATTGGTCGCCTTCTATGTGGGTACGCATACTATCTTTCATTTCTTAATCATCCTCCTGCCTTTACTTGATGAGCATAATTATTGTACTCTGTTAACTATAGAAAAGTAAGTTCAATCTCTCACCTCTCGTCTTATTAACATTTCACTTTTTATTAATCCAGAATGACACCTCATAAAAACTGATCTAAGGAAAAAGCTAATCCTAATTTGAACTAAAAGAGGCTCAAAGTATGATTCAAAACAGGAATCTGAGTGTACTGTTATTTTCATGGTACATGGAAATTACATTCTTCGCTTAAGTTGGGTAGGATATACATGAGTACCATGATGCTAGGATATTACGAAGGTACCAGTAGTAGTTACTAGTCACATTAAGACCTTTCTTGGCCGACATACACTTTTGATTTTACACTTGCAGATTTGGTTCTGCTAGAGCTGTTAACCGGCGTTATATCAGTGATTGTGTGCCATTGAAAATCCGGATGCAAGCATCAGCAGCTTTTGTTAGTGCCAGCGCTCTTGGAATGGCTTGTGGTCCTGCATTAGCTGGCATACTGCAAATTGATTTTAAGATATACAAGCTTACATTTAACCAGAACACCTTGCCCGGGTGGGTTATGGCGGTTGCTTGGCTGATATATCTAATATGGTTGTGCATTGCTTTTAAAGAACCTTCTCATGATGCTGAAGAGAATCATATTCCTCATCATTCAAATGATGGTACTGGACTTATATTGCTCCAACCTGTTGCTTACTGTTTAAACATTTTTATTGCGTCCTTCTACGATTTGTAACCTACATCAGTCCTATAATATTTCATTGTTGTGTTGTGTCCAAATATTCAATATTGAAGGAACTTCTTGATTAATGAAGTTTTGGATTCAATTTTCTGAAATTATGAGTTGTGATTTGGTATTCTTCATGACACATCACAACTACTAAGCAAGTCAATTTGAGGAACTTAGCTTTAAAATGTTAAAATGGCCTTAAGAAATAATCGCTATATCAGTATGTTTTTCTGGAATATATCTAGCATATTGGTAACTCTGCTACCAAAATATAACATGTATAAATCATGGTTAGATATAGGGTTATGATTCGGGCTTTAATTGACCATGTACAAATGAAGTGGCCAGTCTGTCAGTTACTTCGATATTTGTATAACATCATCTATGAGTGCATTATTACTTTACATTATGCCATGGTTGCATGTATTTTCTTTCCATGAGTTTTATCATTCCATGTCTAGCCTGAAATAAACCAATAGAAAATGACACTTTTTCCTCCTGTACAGACGTAAACAATGCAATTGAAGAAGGTCTAAAACAACCATTACTGACTAGTTCAGAGGAAAAGGTGGATGAAGATGCTGACCAAGATTTTGATGAGAGTGAAGAAGCTCCAGAGGAATCGCGCCAACCAGCCAATTCAATTGGATCGGCATACAGACTCCTTACGCCTTCTGTAAAGGTTTGTGAGCAAATTATTTCACCTCTACGATATTGGATCTCTATCAATTAATAATGATTTCATAGATGAATAAGTTTTAGGTCATTATTAATGTTGAGATGGAAAACTAATTTGCTGATGTAAAAGTGTTACATGTATAGATGAATACGTTTTAGGAGTAGTATATTAGACTAAATGCATTTTCGTCTTTAGTTTTATCTCTTTCCTATACAGTTGTGTAACTGTCTTCAAGTTACAGCAGCTTAGCTTCTTGTACAAGCCTCTGTGCTGTATAAATACAGCACCTCTCAATTGTATCATAACGGTTCTCATAATAACAAATACATTTTCTCTCTCATCTTTTCTTCTCTCTCATCGATTTAGCGATGACATCCATGAATACAAATCCTCCACCATCGCGACCATCTCTTGGTGGTGTTCCTCAACCGATCAACTAATATTCTCTGTTAGGTTCTCCGGCGCTAGGATCTTCCTTGATTCCAATCGTTTTCCTGCATGGGATCTCTGAAAAACTCACCAACAAGAACTATTTGTTGTGGAAACAACAAATGGAATCTGAAATCAAAGGCCACGGACTTCATCCGTTTCTTCTGAGTCCTGTAGTTCCTTTCCGGTTTGTGTATGAAGATTGCCTCCAAAATTGTATCGGTTCTGAGTATGTCTCTTGGGAGAAACAAGATCAGTTGCTCTTTCCTTGGTTGTAATTGTCGATTTCAGCGCCGATTCTCTCTCGTATGATTGGTTGCACGCATGCCTACTAACTTCGGAACAAAGTTCACTCGTACTTTCACTCTCTCACTCATGTCAAATCACGCCATCTTCGAATTGAACTTCGAACCACATCTCTCAGAGGATGCTCAATTTCTGAGTACTTGCTAAGGATCAAGGCAATTGTTGATTCCTTATTTGCAGTTAGTGATCATGTCTCTTCACAAGAACAAGTTGATGCAATTCTTCAAGGTTTGCCTAGGGATTTCAATTCAACTGTCACGCCAATCAATAGCCGTGTTGATCCTATGCCAGTTCATGATATTCAGACGCTTCTTCTTGCCTAGGAGGCTCGTCTTGAACTGTACAAGAAGGATGTTCTCGATGCCTCCATCAATCTCACTTAGCAGACCAAACTTGTCTGTGCTGAAGCTCTTACGATTCACCACAATGCCCTTAAACCTGTCAGTTAACTCAACCTACAACTGCATTTCCTTGGCAAACCCATTCTCTGTCCACTGCTTTATCCACATCCTTGTCTAATATTTCCTTCTCTACTTGGCATTTTAGATTAGGTCATCCCAATGTTGATGTTTTAAATTGCGTACTCAAATCTTGTAACATTCCTACATATGGTAAAAGTTCCTTTGATTTTTGATCTTGTTGTCTTGGCAAGTTTCATAGATTACCATCACATCCCTCCACACACATTACATTTGTTGACTCTAACTCACCGTTCATGTGAATTTATTTGCTAAAAACTAAATTTGAGGCTTTCTCAGTTTTTCAGCAATTCAAAAAGTTAGTAGAGGTCCAATTGGTGTTCCCATTAAATCTTTTCAAACAGATTGTGGTGGTGAATATAGACCCTTCACCAAATTCCTTCCATATAATGGTATTGTTCATTGTCTTATTTGTCCACATACTCACCATCAAAACAGTGTTATCGAAAAGAAACCCAGATGGCTCAGTGCACAGGTACGAAGCTCACCTTGTGGCTAAGGGGTTTAATCAACAACCTGGGTTTGATTTTGGTCAGACCTTTTCCCCTGTAGTGAAACCTATCACAATCAAGGTCATACTAACTTTAGCACTCACTAACAAGTGGAAACTTTAGCAACTAGATGTAAATAATGTCTTCCTCAGTGGCATTCTTGAGGAAGAAGTCTACATGTGACTAAACCTAAGGGTTTAGGGTTTAGAGTTTGAGTGGCTTTATTGAAAGTCAATGCGATCCCTCCCTATTCATTTACAAGACTTCCTCTCTGTTGGAAGTCCTACATCGTCTGCCTCATAATATTTTGTATGATTTAAATACCTGTTGAGCAACTCCAACAATTGCCAAATTGGTTTTGGGATGGAACCTTTAACACTCTCATATTGTCTACCTTCTAGTTTATGTAGACGACGTTATCATCACAGGAAATTCACCTTCCTTTGTTGAACAACTTGTCACTCAGCTCCATGAAGTCTTTTCTCTCAAACAACTTGGCCCACTTTATTACTTTCTGAGCATTGAGGTTAAACACTTATATGGTGGTTCTCTCTTACTCACACAGTCTAAGTGTATCAGGGATTTGCTCACCAAGTCCTCTATGGTTGAGGGAAAGCCCATTTCCTCTCCTATGGTCAGCAGGTGTAAAACTGGCTCTCCACCCTTTGCTGATCCCACCTTGTACTGGTCTGTGATTGGTGCTCTTCAATACCTAACCATCACAACACCAGAAATTAGCTTTTCAGTAAATAAAGTACGTCAATTCATGGCCAACCCCCTCAAGGATCATTGGGTAGCATTCAAACGCATACTTCGGTATCTAAAAGGTTCTATTTCCCATGGCCTTAAAATGACACCTGCCTCAAGCAGCATTCCTTTGCCTTTACATGCCTACTGTGATACACACTGATCTTCTGATCCTGTTGACTGTCGCTCAACCTCAGGTACCTGCCTATCTTGGCCCAAGTCTGATTTCATGCAAACAATAGTGGTTAGGTCCACCATTGAGGCCGAATATTGCAGCCTAGCTGTGGCAGGTCTTGAAATATTGTGGTTGCCGTCTTTACTGAAGGAGCTTGGTGTTCCAATCTCAACTCCTCTGATCCTTTGTGATAGCCAAAGCACGGTAGTGCTTGCTCACAATCCAGTTCTCCATGCCCGGTCCAACCACTTAGAAATTGACTTACATTTGGTCAAGGAAAAGGTTGTTAACAAACAGCTCACTGTTATTCACATCCTTGCTCTGGATCAAATTGCAGATATCCTAATCCTAACAAAACCATTATCTCCTACAAGGTTCCAACTGCTGCGCTCCAAGCTTTATGTGGATGTTCACTGTTCTTTACTCCCACCTGAGCTTGCGGGGGAGTATAGGAGTAGTGTATTAGACTAGTCTTTAGTTTTAACTCTTTCCTATACAGCTGTGTAACTTTTTTCAGTTACAACAGCTTAACTTCTTGTACAAGCCTCTGTGCTGTATAGATACAGCACCTCTCAATTGTATCATAACAATTCTCATAATAACAAATACGTTTTCTCATCTTCTCTTCTCTTTCTAAAAATACTCTTTCGAAATCTATTAGGAAGTTACAAATGAGGAAGAGAAGTTAAAAGAATTGAACTGCTAATTGCATTTTACCTATACTAGCTAGTTTCTATAAGTTCAAAAACTCATGATTCATATGCCCCTTGCCAACTAGGAGAGATGATCCTCTTTTGAATTATCAAATACAATTATTTAAAATTTGGGTAACTGTAAACATCATATAAATGCATTCGATAGATACCTAGTGGCTAATAAGGAAATGACTGGCTTCTTTTGGAAGTTTTCTAAGAGAACTTTTTAAAAGAAAGTGATTATTTCTTATAATATAAGCTTTCACAAAAAACATGATAAACAAAAGCTATTGTGGATTATAATTTTGTAAAATGTTATGAGAGCTCTCAACCATGTTTTCACTTTCACATGTCTGATTTTCCTTGATCTTAGCCTTTGTATGAATTATTAATTGGGTATAAAGTAGCATGATGAGCATGGGGCTCAAATAGGTAACATGCATTTCCAGTTCAGAGTCACATGATAGAGTAATGTCATGTATAAAGCACATTGTTAGTGAGGACTACTTAGCCAAGCTTAGGCTTGTGCTTGCCGTTATAACTATATTCTGGTATAGTTAGTTATGATGACTCTATTCCGACTAAGCATAAATTGGTGTATAAATACATGTAAACCTATCAGTTCAATCATGCAAATAATTACTTCCAATTCTGTTATTTATTTTCCTGTTTCCCTCTATTCTGTAATCTCTGTTTCTAATATCACATAAGATCAAATATGAGCAAAACAAACTGGAGACTTGTGAATGAGATGATTTTGAGGTGATTAGTGTATTTAACGTACAATAGAGATACGTGCAATAGAATTGGTTACCACTCTTACTTTTTGTTTTGGTGATTACCGTTTGTTAACTGGTCATTTTGATTACCCCATTAGAAATATTAAAGCATATAAAAAGGCTAGATTCATTTCCAAATATCATACGTTATATATAAAATATTATTGACACTACTTTTAATTGTTGTTACAAATGAAAAAATGTTTTGATTAATAAATTGTTACAACTTACAAATGAAAGAAGCTTTTCAATATTAAAATTACTTAATTCATATTTAAGATCAAATATGCTACAAGATAAATTAAATGAATTGGTCACAATATTAAAGTGAAATGGTAGAATTATTTTAGATTTTTAAACTATGATAAATAATTTTGCAACCCAAAAAGTTAAAAAGATTAAATAAAGATTGATAAGTTAGATTAAAATAATTCTCAATAATAAACTTGGCTATAGGCTCTAAATTTAGGCATTTTCACATAGATAAAGAAATCATTAAATGTGTAGTTATTTGAGTAAATATGAACTAAAATACTCTTATTTAATTCTATTATTTTATTAATAATAAATAAACTGTCAACTGCTTTAAGTCTCACTCATTGGTCAAAATGAGAGGTGATGGAGAAAAATGCATTAATTATAGGAGGATACAATTGGAAAAAATAAAATAATTATGAACTTTTAAAAAGATAATAGTTTTGGGACAAAAAATAAAACTCAAAGCTACAATAGATATGGGGTGGGGGAGTATCATTTTGGATATTTATAGATTTCTTATGATATTGTTTATTTGATACAATTCATGATCTTCCAATGGAATATGATGGTTAATATGATAATCGAAAGTTAAACATTTTACTTCACCAAATTTGTCTAACCTCTGCAGGTTCAATTATTGATCTATTTCATGCTCAAATATGTAATGGAGATTTTGCTTTCGGAATCTAGTGTCATCACAACATACTACTTCAACTGGTCAACAAGCAATGTTGCAATTTTTCTTGCTTGCCTTGGCTTGACAGTTCTTCCTATTAATATTGTTGTTGGAAGCTATATAAGCAACATGTTTGAGGACAGGTAAATGTCTAATAAAACACTTACTTCATTTGATTCTCATCCATAATTAGATTAATGCTCTAATTGGATTTTCCAAAAGATGTATGATGAGATAGAATGCATGCTGATAATTAATGAAATAAGAAGGGAAAAGAAGTTCCTTACTCTCGCTCTTCAACAAGAACCTTTTAATCTGAGGGTTTACTTGTGTTTTTAATTTGTTTTAGGCAAATTCTGTTGGTATCAGAAATTATGGTTTGCATAGGCGTTCTACTGAGTTTTCACATAATCGTTCCGTATTCTGAGCCGCAATACATCTGTTCGGGTCTCTTTTTGTTTGTTTCTGCAGAAGTACTTGAAGGTAAGATCCTATTTTGTTTTACTATATGATTAATAGACAAATTCTATTGTAAAGGTCCAAAGAAAGCTATGTATAAAGATAGCTCACATTGATATTGGTTAGGACTAAAACTATAATAAAGTATACTATGACCTAGGATATCCTTCCCCTTTGATATAGCTTTTAAGGTTGAGTTATGTCTAATTTATTTCTAATATGATTATGAAAGTCGGCACAAAAATGTTATTTCTTTATAATACTTGTGAAGTTATTTTCTCTTAATTTAGCTTCTGGATTAAGTTAAGCTATGGTATTTTGCCCCATCATATGAAACTACTAAATTTCTTTTGACATTTTTAATATTTAGCACCAGGAACAGTGTTATAGGGGCTATAAAGACTAGAGAGCATTTAGTTGTTCTTACACCCATTATCTTTAATCTGTTAAGTTCCTGAATATCTAACTGTGCCTGATGGATACCCTTTTTAGTTTGTTTGTTTCTCGTGATGTAACTGGTATAAGGACACAATATTATCCTTTCCTTGTTACAACACAAGTGCCTATATTCAAAACGAGTTGAAAGGGTTGTTTGGTGATTGCTGATGTAATTTTACTTTTATAACTTATTTTTGTTGACTGTAGTAAAGTTGATTTCTTTGACCTTTTAGATATCTATCATTCATTCCAGGTGTCAACTTGTCACTGCTTTCACGGGTGATGTCATCAAGGCTTTCTCGTGGGACCTATAACGGTGGACTTTTGTCTACAGAGGCTGGAACACTTGCAAGAGTGGTTGCTGATGCAACCATCACCCTGGCCGGGTTCGTCGGTGAGAGTTTGCTCCTTAATGTGACCCTGCTTCCTTCACTTTTCATTAGCATAATCTCCATCATAGCAACCTGCTATACCTACAATTCTTTATATTGATTTCTGTGAGGCTGAGATTGTGATGGAAAGAGGAGAAAGCTCTTCAACAAGACCTCACACTCTTCTCACCACTTGGCTCTGCATTCTTTTCTACATGCAACAAAATAGTTTTGGTCAATCAAGCCTTCAACGGCTTCATTAAGTTGAGAAAGTAGCTATTGTTTATTTATGTAGGTTGTCCAAATGTGAATTCTTAGTAGAATGGATTCCTCGTTATAAAATCATTTGGCTGTAAAGATTAATTACTCTGTTGTCCTCTGATAGATCTCTAAACTAAATTAGATGTTTATATGGCATTTTTCTATGTTTGCTCTGGTATAGATAAATTGACTTAGGGGCATTTGAAATGTTTTATATTTAAATTTTCTTGTTTAATTACTTTCGTTAAAATCAGATTATAAGTTATTAGCTGAAATTTTGTATATTATAGTTATAAGTTAATACAATGTGGCGTAAAAAAAAGTTAACATTATTTTAAAGTCAATTCTTATTTTCATGTTTTGTTCCGATAATTAATTTAAATACATATCTAATTATAAAAAATAATGTATACAATTATTTTGTAATTTTACCACAAAATAGTCGATTATTTCAAACAATCTAAATTAAACAGATTATCTTAATTTACTTTTCAACTACATATGAATTATATGTATCCCTTAAAAAAATTGATTATATGTATAGTTGATTATTGAAATAATATAAAAAATAATCTTATTCAAACACATTCTTAGTTGTGGTTGGCTTATTAAATGTTGAGAAGGTGTATTTAAACAATTTTTGTAAAAATATATAGAGATGTAAATTATTATTTCACTCATATTTTATCATCTGGCCAATGCATGATATACTACATAAAGATCACCTACTCAACCATCAAATCATAGCTTCTTTTAAGTTTATATGTAGAAACTTTTTTATATATGAGATGACAATTTATATTTTTTTTAGTTTCAAATTTAAATACATATTATTTTATCAATTTATATGATATATTATGATAAATATGAACTCATTATTTTATTAATTCATATGACTTATTATATCATATTACGTATTTTAAATATTAAATATATTAATATTTAATAAATATATTATGATTTATTATTAAATACACTAGTATTTAATAAATATGTAATTATTAAACATATTTATTTTTGATGTATTTTTAATATAATTAAAAATATATCTATTAAAAATATTTAAATAATGTATTTATTATATATTTTTAAAATATTTTTTATTAAAAATATACTATTAAAAATATTTAACAAATATATAATAAAAATATATTTAAATATATTATGATTATCATAGTTAATAATAAATACTATTAAAAGTATTTTTATTAGTTATACTTCTATAGATATACAATATGATGTGTTAGGGCATATGAATTTATATCTGTCATATATACGTTATTCATGTTGCATTTAAACTAACACTAAAAAAAATGTGAATTGTCTACCTATACGCACACATATACTTAAAAATAGTTGTGGTTTAATGGTTAAAAAGGCGATCTTTTATTTAACAAGTTATAGGTTCAATCTCCAGACAGTCATGTGGAGTTGCTATGTCAGCAAGACTTGTGTCAGTAGCATAGTCAGTAAACGATTGTAAATAAAGGTAGAAAAATTTTACTTTGGAACAAAGGTTTTCTTATTGAAAAATATGTAAATGTTGACAACTAGGTATGCAAAGTCATTCATTTAAAAGGTATGCATAGTCATGATAAAGGCTACAAATAGAGGCTAAGGGTTAGGTTATGAGGTAGCAACAATACACCATAGAAGCATAACTAGTTAGCATTCTGTTCCCCCACGACGGGTAACGAAGCATGAGTTGTTCCTTTCACGCTCGTTAGTGTAGCACGTGCCCTCACCCTCATCCCCTATCTCCTAGGATGTAGGAGATTCGGAACTCATTCTTCACCCATGACCATAGCCGAGTACGACAAATCCTAGTGAAGCGGTTACCTCTAACCCCAATTTGTATAAATGGCCTTGAAGCCCTTCATTGTAATTTAAGTGACATATTTCAATAGAGAAGAGATATATTTTTGGTTAATCTATGGCAACTACTCTAGCATTCCGTAATATCAACACTCTATTTGTGAATATTTTGGCGCTCACGGTGGGGCTCGGTGAAACGGTTCCCATAATCCAATTATTTTTCTAGAGAAGTAAAGATGGTGACAACCCACAACACTTGTCGTGATGGGGATGATAGACAGCAGCCAGAACCCAGCCACGATGACCAACTCCAACAACTCAGAAGCATTATGGAAGCACTACAGTGCACGGTGGCAGATTTGCAGAAAGAAAACGCCGAGCTGCGTGGACGTGGGGATGGACATCTTAGGACCATTCCTACCAAAAGGGGCCAAGTGAAGTTCCTCCTAGTAGCAATCGACTTCTTCACCAAGTGGATCAAGGTCGAGCCCTTTACAACTATTTCTGTTGCCAATGTTCAAACCTTCACATGGAAACACGTAATTTACCGACACGGACTCTCTTACATCATTATCTCTAACAACAGGTGACAGTTTACAAATAATTATATATAAGATAGCAAGAGCAGACAAAGTAACTTTAGGATAGTTATTTTTAAATTTTTACCCAACAAGATAAAACTATAATAAAGAAAAAAAGTAATGCAATATCACATGGGTATTTGCTGGTCAGTATCTATCAAAGTACCCTGCCTTCTGACAAAACCAATGGCAAAGCAACATAACGAATGTATAAAATAAACAAAATTCAACAATATAGGCTTAGCAAATCCGTAGCTAAAAATGCAAATTAAAAAATTATAAAAGCTACAAACGGCTCCAAAATTCAATTACTCGGTAGATTCATATAACTATTGGCTTGATCTAAAACAACTACAATTACAATTAAATCTACAACATAAATAACATACAGTACACTGACAAACAATACTAACATCTAAAATTTTAACGGGAAAACTGTTAAAGCATATGGAATCCATAGCAAACATAGTTGCCAAAAAAGCAGACCTTCAATTAACCCAGTTGAACCTTCAACAATAAGAACAACAATCAAATCATGTTTCACAACCAGGAAGGAATTTAAAATATCATCAAACTTTATTATTTCAAAAAAATATCTCAAAAATTCACAACAGAACTAACAGATAAAACAACATATCGCCACCATTAAAACAAACAAATGAAAGAGCTGTCAATTAAAACTAGAAAACATATACAGAATCGAAGTCAAAGCGGCTAACTTCACAGTCGTCGAAGTAAGAACACAATGTAAAGTCGAAAACATAAGGTCGTGTTCAACAAAGAGACCGAATTAATTTCAAAGCATTGATCGCATATATACAACTAGGGATACAGCAGAAGAAAAATGACAACCAAATTATATTGACACAAAAGTAACTTGATTTCATTGAGAATATCTAAATCAAACTAGAGCTCTACAAAAGATAAACACCCCTAGAAATAGTATCCCATCCAAATAAACTAAAGACTGAACCCTTCAGAAATGAGGGGTTTTGAAACCCTTAACATGCTGTCTATTTCATTAACAGACATATGGAACATATATACACATAATATTTTATATATTTTAATAATTCTAACTTTTTAAAATTACAATTTAACCCCTTCCTTCTTCTTTATCATTTCATCTTCTAAAATTTCTCCATCTCACAAAGACTCCACACCTAAACCCTCTTGAGTCTTCAAAACTGTCTCTGAAACTCCAGACCTCAACCTTTCCTGTTCAGCCTTCAGAAGCCGTCTCTGAAAGATTACCACACCCTTTCTAATACTCTATTTTATTAACAGACATGTGGAATATATATACACAAAATATTTTATATATTTTAATAATTCTAACCTTTTAAAATTACAATTTAACCCTTTCCTTCTTCTTTATCATTTCATCTTCTAAAATTTTCCTATCTCACAAAGACTCCACACTGCAACCTTTCCTCTTGAATCTTCAAAGCCGTCTCTGAAACTCCAGACCTCAACCTTTCCTCTTCTTAAACTTTCCCATTTCTGAAGCATTGAGGAGCTTATGGAAACCCTCAGAGCCTTCCCTCTTCTATTTTCCCTCACAAAGACCCCACCATAGCCTCTAAATTGCGACTTTGAAGTGCCTCCGTCAGACTCCGTCGGAGCTTCCCCTCTTCTATTTTCGCTAAATTTCATTACGTGGTTCTTCTTTTTTGGTCTCAGATTGTTGGTAATTGTTTTCCAAATTTGTCTATTCTTCTTCTAGCTGATAAATTAGGGGTTTTATCTTTCAGATCTTAGCAGCCATTTTATTTTCATTATAACAAAAAAAAGAACCTGGTGCATTCATATAGGTTTTGTCATTCTCGATAAAACTTTTTCTATAAAGACAACATGATAAAAAGCTACAACAAATTAAAAGATTCGACTATGCCTATCCACTATATCAAATGCAACATTTTTACATCATTGTTTTTAGTTTTATTAATACTTTAAGGCGCTCTCCTTAAGCATTTAAAATAATATAAACTAAAACTCAAATAACAGCAAATCCTCTTAATAGCTTTTGCAACATGAAAAGAATATGGATATAACTGCTCCATATGCATATACTAACGTTTGATTTGACTCAGGCAATATGCATTAAGGAGATGCTAAAGGATGATTCATTTTATGAGTCTCAAGGGACTGTACGACCATTGGTGACAAATTTCAAGATTAGGGTGCTGTTTAATTGATTTTTTTAATGACTTGTTAGCAATGATTGCGGGGTTCGGGTTTGTCAATGTGTAACATCCCTAATATTTTAGAAAAGTTTTAATTGACGAAAAATATTAATAATTGCCCAACCGGATTTATTTAAAATTTTGGAAATTATTAGTATTAAAAATGCAATTAGAAATAATTAAACGTTGTGGGAATAAATAAATTTATTTGATTAATTAATTATAAAAGATTAAATGAAGGTGAATAGAAGAAAATAAATTTGAAGTTACCTTGGGGTAAAAGGTGAAGGGTGAAAGGTAAAGGTAAAAGTTTTAATTAAAACTTTTAAAGGAAAAAGTAATTGAAATAGGAAATGACCAAACTGCCCTTGAGTATTAAAAATCTAAATTTCCTCTTCTTCTTCCTCACTTCACGCATGCATCCTTCTTCTTCTTCTCCCCAAAGTGGTCGTGACTTGCATGCCTTGAAGGAAGGTTGATTTCGCGCCGAAACTTCGAGATAGCTACGTTTTTGCGATCGTGGCTTCGAGGTGAGTCCAATGGGTCCTTTAAATTAAGCTTTCGTAGTTCTTTCGTTTTCTCCGTTAACCCGAGGGGTCGTGCATGGAGGGGTGAGCTTCGGTTCCCTACTCCTCTAGTGTGTAGAAGCTTGAAAAATGGCTTTTAGAGTAATGAGAACGGTTTAACGTTGATGGGTTTTGCGTTTCGACCTCCGTAGGTGACGAAACAGACGTCGGAGGGTCGAACGGTGAAGTGGGTGTTGATTTCGGACGTAGAACGTTGGACATAGCATCAAGGGAACGCCAATCTCATCAAGAACGAGTCGTCGGAGCTCGGAATCAAGGTAAGGGGGTGTTCGGTTATAATTAATTAGAATAGGTAAACGTAATTGAATTGAGTAAGTGAATTAAATGCGGAACTAACGAGAACTTACAAGAAAATGATAATTGTATGAGTATGAATGTAAATTGTGTATGATTTGTGATGATTATGAGTACGATGTGGATTGAATAGTGATGAGTTGATGAGTATGGTGGCATTGCGGTGATGGGCTTGACAAGTAGGTCGCCCAATTGATGAGTATGCGTTGTGTTGCAGGCCACTTGCAGTATGATATGTGAAATATGAATATACATGTGTGATTATGTGGTGTAGGACGGCCGACGGTATATGCAGCCCTTCGTTTCTGGCTCCCGTGGTGGTTGTGCCCAGTTGAGCTAACCAGTGGTCAAGTAGGACCCAGTGGTTGAGGTGGAGAGTCAAGTAGGACTCGGTGGACCAAGCAGGGTTCACGGGGTGTCAAGTAGGACCCCCAGCTGAAGGCCGATCCTTTTAGTATCCGGATACTAGGCGTCGATTTGATATGAGAGTCAGTTGTGTTATTCGATGTATTGTTAACATTGTGTAATGATATGAATGTGTTTTATGATGATTGTTCATTGTGATTGACAAATTGGAGATAAAGAATTGAAATTGAATCCTTGATTGGTAAGTAGAAATTGAGGACAAGATGTAAGATGAATGGTACAAACAAAAACTAGTAAATATGTTCCTTGTTCTTAAATTGTTATTCTACATTAATTATGATACCAAACACTCACCCTTGTTGTTGTTTCTTTAATTTTAGTAACCAATGACAGGGAGGAGGTTGAAGCCCCGGAGATGCGTCAAGCGGAGAATTGATGCCAAGAAGCGAAGGGAATTTATGAAATGAACTAAGTGTGTAATGTGTGTTGTGATTTATGTATGTTGAATCTAGATGTTGTTTATGTGTGTTAAATTAATTTGGTATATTGTCACCATGATTATGAAGTGTTGAGGGTTATGCTAATTTCCTTGGGTGGGATGTATAATGGCATGGAGCCAATATTATCGTTATGGCCAGGTCTTGTCTGCATATGTGAATGCTTAGGGTGCTGGTTGAGAATCTCCAGTGTTAATGTACAAACTGCATAATTCGCTCGAGCCAACTGTATGTTCGCTCAAGCGAACGTGTCCTGTATCCCCCATATAGTCACTGGTGTAAATTCGCTCAAGCGGATTAAATCTCGCTTGAGCGAGGGGTAGAGTAAATGGTTACTAAAGTCATCTCGCTCCAGCGGGTAAGGTTCCCGCTCAAGCGAGAGATATTTGAGGTATCAGAGGTAGTCACTGGAGGATTTTCGCTCAAGCGGGTGGACCCTTGCTTGAGCGAAAGGCAGAGGGACTGGTTCTGTGTCTATCTCGCTTGAGCGAATACAACTCGCTCGAGCGAAGGAGGAAAGTTTAGTTACTGGAGTTAATTCGCCCAAGCGAGACATTCTCGTTCAAGCGAAGTAAGGACTGATAGGTATGAATGTTTTCGCCCAAGCGTGAGTGTGGCTCGCCCAAGCATGAAATGTAAATCTTGCTCAAGCGAGTGGGCACTCGCTCAGGCGAAGATTCATGATCTCGCTTAAGCGAGTTGGGGCCTCGCTCAAGCGAGGTGTCCCTGATTCCCTTTTTCCTCCTTTCGTTCCATTTAACTAGTTTTCTCCTCTTTCTTCAATTGTTTGATTTAATTGAGACTATTTACTATTTTAAATATGTTTAGTGAAACATAAATATTATTTTGAATCATGACTTAATTATAATTGTTGATCGTGAAAATTTATAGTAAAATTTAATCGAATGAATAAAAATAAATATAAAATGACCTAGGATGTCACACAATGGATGCTTGACTGCATGCTATGTACCAGTTATAAGATCCATGGAGGTAGTTTTGATAGCTTATTTTATTATCAAGTTGTGTACATTTTATGAAGAAATAAAATTTCTAATTGTGTGTACCTTTACAGGTGAATGATGTTACAAGAATGCGTATTGCACTTGATTTGGTATTAAAACCATACAATTCATTGAGAGATTCAGTCATCCAGCAAGCATTTGACAACTGGAAAATGCTAGAAGATAGGAAGAGGAATCTAGTCAGGATATAGATTGCAAGTATATGGGGTTTTTTAAGGGGATGACGTCATATAATAAAGCTTTATATACTAATTTATTTTTGGCTATTTTGCTGGACAAGTTGTTACTGTTAGACAAATTGTTACTTTATGGCATTTAATATGTACAAGTTGTTACTTGGATATGTTGGTCAATGATGATGTTTCATTAATTTTTCCATCTTTATTGAGTTATAGAGACAAATGTGTTAACTATTGAGTATATACTAAAGTAGTTAGTTAAAGCAGACTTTTTTCCCACGATTTCTAACAATGCAGAACAGAAATTGATGAAATATTTCGTACCCTACTAACAGGAAATTGGATGATTAGGGTGTGTCCTTTAGACACAGGGTGAATGTTGGCCAAGGTAGTGCTTTTAATGATGAAAACAAAAGGCTTCAGTATGTATTTGTTTTCTTTTACTGTTTAAAACATGATATGTGATTAACCAAACTATCTCAAATACATCTTTGCATTAATATTTTCATCATCTAAAATTGTTAGTTGATTTAATAGATTACATTATTTTAGAATGGTTTAGATCTGACTTGTAATTTTTTAGTTAATTGCATACCAATATTTTCTTCTTGAAGTTTTCACCCACTTAATTAAGTATGTGAACTGAACATAGTGGTGAAAGTACCTAGCTAATCAGAAAATAAATTGTAGAGGAAGTACCTAGCTAATCAGAAAACAAACATTTGCATTTCAATCTTCACACAAGTTTGAAGTTATGATATAGAGGCATGGCCTTTAACATTCAGGGTCTGTACCAGACCTTCCATTCCATGTGTTACATGATCAAAGAATTTAAATGATATCTGTGACAAGTTCGAGAGTCAGGAAACAACGTGTTTACAACACACTACCACTATATAATTCATTTTCTGGATTTGGGTTAGCCTAATATGCTGTAGGATCCCATTGACCTCTCTGTTGAGTTGCAGTACTGTCATGAACTAATGGTTCAGAGATAGAAGAGCCATTTGTTATGAACTCCAAAAGTCTCTTGTTTTCCTCTATAAGATCAAGTAGTCCCAATTCCACTGGTTGGATAAAATATAGCCGCTATTTGAATGACTGTGATTTGTAGTTCTCTAGGACCACACCAACAAAATGTGATGGCACATCAATCTGTACACATAATTGTATTATTTTCTGTTAGGCAACATTTCACCATACATGAGGTAGAGTGGTAAACCCATTTAATTTAGGTAGAATGTGAGACAAGATAACAGAAAACCCCATGAATAACAACAGAAAGTAATCTAGCATCTAGCATTGGTACCTTTGTATTACCAAGAGAACGTCTCAAATTTGGAAAATAACTAGCACCTACTATCTGAATTAAGGGGAGCTTTTGCTGTCAGTTATTGACCACTCTTGGTTTTATGTTACACCCCTTTCACGGTTCTATTTTCTCCTAGCACAGATGAAACAATTCCTTGTTCTAATGTGACACTGCAAAAAGTAGGGAATAGTGAAAGATTACAAAAGAAGGAAGGGTTTAATATAAAATATTCATTTATATTCAAATTCATATAATGAGAAATTCTTTTTAGCATGAGTTTGTTGTTTCCAAAACAAAATAACTGCCCTAAGGTTGTGGTTCAGAAGACATTAACATTTCTCACGTATCCTGTGAGTGAAACAGCCATTGTGAAAGCTTGGTGTTTTTTCCATTCCTTATAAAGAGCATAGTTAAAGATTTGCTGAGCATCAATTTCATCAACACAATCTGCAACAACAACTTAAGAGGCAGAGGAGTTCACATATCATACCCAAAACTCACTACTCAATACTTTGGTACAGGTTTTATATTTGACATTTTTGGTTGCTTACCTTCTAGACCCAACTCAATTAACTTGAGATAACCCCCAAGTTGTAGCAATTCACCCACAATTCTATCTGGTTCATTCAAGTCTCTTTCAAATACATGCACTCGTCTTTCATCCTGAAACAAGAAAATAGAGCAAGATCATTCATGGTTTCTAAACAAACTAACACATGAATCATGTTCTAAGATTCCTTTAGGTAATCATAAAAAATCACCAAGAGCCTTAATCCTATAACAAAAAATGTCACTCTGATTGTATAGGGACTTTGTTTATGGTGATCATAGTTCAATTTTCCTAACAACAGATCATGGAAAGGAAGAAATATTAGACCTTTAAGCCTGTCTTATTGCAGAAAAAACATACTCGGGAAAATATAGATATGGGGAATTCATACTTTAGAATAAGTATTCTACAAAGACTATAACTATATATCTCTCTTCCACGTTCTTGTACAAATTCAACCTATATTAATATAACTTAATTTTTTTAAAAAAATAGTAAGTACTCTTCTTTCTTAAAACCAGTTGAAACTTTAGTGTAATCAAACATGAATTTTATTCTCTTAAGTTAATATTTAACCTCAACAAGATCCATATGAGTGTAAATTGCTTCGATATATAAACAGACCCATATTTTGAACTACTTGATCCATCACATATAATAACAATTACAGTATATAGCAGGCAGAGCATAAATCATATTATTCATCTTATTTTAATTTAAACAAGAAGTCACCATTTAATTCTTATGCAAAGTTGAGTGTATTAAAAAAGTAGCGAAGGGAAAGAAGAGACCCGATTTTGTTCACCAAAAATGCCAGCAACAGTAGTTATGGAAGGATCTCGGATGATGTGAGGAAATGTTTCCGAGCTATTTCTACAGCGACGGTAGCAGATTCCTACGAACTAAAACCAAGCGACTGAGTAAGTGATTGGAATAAAAGTGGAAATAAAGATAAGAGAAAAGGTAGCTACCTCACAACGACTCTAAATGGCTAAACAAATTACACAGACAGGAGATCTTGATAAGTATTGGAAGGTACTGAGGGTTTAAGAGTTAGAAGAGAAAAGTCTGTAACAGAGCCGTGCAATATCTGATGGAGTCTATGGTGAGGAGAGTTTGACAGGCGCGGTGATGTTCTTGGCCACAAGAGATATTGAGATTGCATAGGGAATGACAGAGAGACCAAAGAAGAAGAACCACACAATGAAATTTAACAAAAATAGAAGAGGGAAAGCTCCGATGGAGTCTGACGGAGGCACTTTAAAGTCGCGATTTGGAGGCTGTGGTGGGGTCTTTGTGAGGGAAAATAGAAGAGGGAAGGCTCTGAGGGTTTCCATAAGCTCCTCAATGCTTCAGAAATGGGAAAGTTTAAGAAGAGGAAAGGTTAAGGTCTGGAGTTTTAAAGAAGGCTTTGAAGACTCAAGAGGAAAGGTTGCAGTGGGAGTCTTTATGAGATGGGGAAATTTTAGAAGATGAAATGATAAAGAAGAAGGAATGGGTTAAATTATAATTTTAAAAAGTTAGAATTATTAAAATATATAAAATATTATGTGTATATATGTTCCACATGTTTGTTAATGAAATAGAGTATTGGAAAGGGTATGGTAATCTTTCAGAGACGGCTTCTGAAGGCTGAACAGGAAAGGTTGAGGTCTGGAGTTTCAGAGACAGCTTTGAAGACTCAAGAGGGTTTAGGTGTGGAGTCTTTGTGAGATGGGGAAATTTTAGAAGATGAAATGATAAAGAAGAAGAAAAGGGTTAAATTGTAATTTTAAAAAGTTAGAATTATTAAAATATATAAAATATTATGTGTATATATGTTCCACATGTCTGTTAATAAAATGGACAGCATGTTAAGGGTTTCAAAACCCCTCATTTTTGAAGGGTTCAGTAGAAACACTCTAAACTAAATGGACACAGCCTGCCATATCAATGGAGAGGGCATAAAATTATTTTCAATAACATAATAACAAATTTTGAAAAATATTACCTTAAAGGAATTTAAAACCTCGTATGTTTGATCACAATTGGATCCGTCATTGTCTTTATCTTGAACAGCTTTAGTTTACTATTCATATTAAGCCACATGTGAACATTTTTTATTTACCGCAGCTGAAATTCAGAGATACAAAACCATTCTAGATCATTCACCTCCACCTAAAGAGTTGTTTTCTCTCAAAAATATTAAAGGAATTTGCAGTAAAAAATAAACTAAAAATAAAAATATATGACAACCTCACATGATAATGCAGGTTTAAATCAAATGTGAAATACATTAAATCCCTTTAAGTCTCTTTTATCAAGCAATGCATATAAAATAGAATCACATGTCCATTCACAATAAGATATATATTTCCTTTGGGATGTAGGGACTCTGGAGTGACCTACATACATAGTAAACAAGATAGAAAGTCTTATAAGAACATGTTAAGCTCCAATTTATGAGATCTTGTTCAAGAATCAAACATGCTTTTGGAATAAACTAAACAGAGCTTAGGCAGAGATTATGTCAATAGGCAAGGCAGAGTGAGCTTATTACCTGAAAGTGAGCTTCAAAGAATGAGTCCTGAACAAATGCTAGAAATCTCAAGGTTTGACTACTATTGTTGGTGCTTAGATTCCTTGTATAATCCCTGAGTGCTCATTGGAACTGATCCGGTCTGGTTACCGGCCCCAAGGTTATCCGGTCTGGACACCGGTCCTAAGGGCAAGGAGGCAGTTTCAGTCGTTCTGGAATCCGTTCAGCATCCTAGGACCATTGTTCCATTCGGTAGATATGCTGATCCGGGCTCACTTAAAGTGAAGTCCTTATAGCCACCCCAGAGTTCAACCGGTGTCAAGAATATCGATCCGGTCTGCAGTACACTCGGCGAACCTCTCTTATACCAGTTGTCTGAGGTGACATCCGAGACACCGGGTGATTTACCCATCCTCCTGCACCGGGTCACTGATAACCGACTGTCACAGTATCATAACAAGGAAGGCACTCTGCACAGCAAAACATATCCCTTTCATTCACCAACAGGAGTGGGTATAATCACCAACGTAATTTACAGAAAAGGTGATTATCCTCCATCCATGTGACAGAAAAGTACACTAATAATTCACCTACCCTCCTGACACACTCTGAATGCTGGCCCACTCGGATTGACTCTTTCTACACGTTATTAGAACCAGTGGGCCCACTAATACCCAACGATTCATCTTCCACGCTCAACTATAAATAACATGTTGTAATACATGTCAAAGGTTATGTTGTCATTACTCTCATTCTCACTATATACTGCTTAAGTATTACAGAGTTCATCTTACATTCTTCTAACTTGAGCGTCGGAGAATCTTCGCAGGTGACACCACCTGTCGCCCACACCAACGTGAGAGGTTGGTGTGAAGGATCTCCAGGACAACAAGACCGACCTCCACACATCGAGAGGCCAGACCACAGAGACCGGATACACTTAGCCGATCTTCTATCTCATTCAACCTTCAACTCTTGAGGCTGTCCCGACACCGGATCCTAGACCCTGATGGGGGACAGATCAGGAACAAACATGAGGGGATTCAAGAGTAGTACTAGAAATAATTTAGAATGTATGCCGACACTTTATCTATTTTAGTACATTACCCTATTTTCTTACCTGGGGGTGCTCGCGGTCACGGAAGTAGCTCGCGGTGGAACACGACGGCCAGGATAGATGGAATAGAAGGAGTACTTCGGGAGGACGTCCTCAATGAAGAATAGAAAAAGGCACGTGGTCGAGAGGGACGAGGGTCGCTGACAGAGTGGAGAAGGACGAAGGAGCACAGGGAAAATAAGAAGAGGAATGAGGCAGAGAAGAAGAGGAGTAGGGCATAAAAAAAGACAACTGATTAGGGCTCGAGAAAGTGGTAGAGGGGAAAAGATGAGGGGGAGTAAGTTATAAGATTTAGCGACGGATAACCATCGTCGCTAAAATCGTGGGTATTTTTAAAAAGTTAACACGTGGACAATTTAATGACGGCTAGATACAGAGTCGCTAATATAAACACACTAGCGACGACAAACCCCGTCACTAAATTTTAAAATCCCTCCAACATTTTAGTTTCCCTCCAGGGTTTTGGACTTAGCGATGGCATGACTTCGGCGCTGACGTTTCCAAATATAATGACGACGACAGATCCGGCCGCTACCTTTGTAATGGGAGGGTGGGAAAAAATAAACTAGTGACATCAGTGACGACATAGCGACGATTATGATCTTTCGCTATATAGTTGGTACATTAGTCATAGTAGCAATGATACACGTTCGTCGTTGATGCATCAAAAGGCGCCAACAAAAAATATTGGAGGGAAACAAAAAAATAGAGGGAAGTAAAGGTAGCAACCGACTCAGCGACGGTGTATGATTTAACGACGGGTTTAGTGACATTTGTTTGCCTATGTTAGCGATGGGGTTTCGTTGGTCACTGATATGGTCGCTGATGTGGTCACTAATTTTTCTTTCAAGGTCCCTTTTATATTATGGTCATTATTTCAGTCACTAATTAGTGACGATCACGTTGCGGTCACTAACTGGGAGTAGCTATCAAGGTTTTTTCTAGTAGTGTACACAAGTCTCCCAAAGAAAAAAACAAAAATACAATTAAAATTCTCAAAACTATTTATTATTAAAGGTCTTGCTCTCCAAGAGTACAAAGTCTTCAACAACAAAACTCCACCTAGTAACACTAAATTTTAAGCTTAAAATAAGAAACATGGTTAATGAAACAAGTAAAATAAGAGAGAGGTCCTCTGATAATCCCTGAAAAGGCTTATTTATTTGGGTCATTTTTTGTTGTATTTGCCTAATTATTAGTATTTAATTATTAATTTAGAGGTAGCAACCGACTCAGCGATGGTGTATGATTTGACGACGGGTTTAGTGACATTTGTTTGCCTATGTTAGCGACGGGGTTTCGTTGATCATTGATATGGTCGCTGATGTGGTCACTAATTTTTCTTTTAAGGTCCCTTTTATATTATGGTCGTTATTTCGGTCGCTAATTAGTGATGATCACGTTGTAGTCGCTAACTGGGAGTAGCTATCAAGGTTTTTCCTAGTAGTGTACACAAGTCTCCCAAAGGAAAAAAAATACAATTAAAAGTCTTAAAACTATTTGTTATTACAAGGTCTTGCTCTCCAAGAGTACAAAGTCTTCAACAACAAAACTCCACCTAGTAACACTAAATTTCAAGCTTAAAATAAGAAAGATGGTTAATGAAACAAGTAAAATGAGAGAGGTCCTCTGATAATCCCTGAAAAGGCTTATTTATTTGGGTTATTTTTTGTCGTATTTGCCTAATTAATAGTATTTAATTATTAATTTAGAGGTAGAAATAGTAAATATTTGCTAAGTTGAGGATTTTATTCATTTTATGAATTATTTGTGTATTTAGTTAATAAATATTTAAAATATACATTTTTGACCCCAACATACTATATTTTAACCAACGTTGGTACGTTGGAGGTTTGGTTATTTTATGTGATTCAGGACCAAGGTAAGGCACAAGGGATCAAGCCAAGCACCAAGTCAAGTGCCATTCCAGACCACTAGCGTTCCAACGCTATCTCTCACGCTACCTCATACGCTAGGTGTCATGCCTAACTTCATACTTCGAGCCACTACCGGCGTCTACACGCCCAACACCCACGCCCATAATTAGGTCCCCAATCAAGACCCACACGTGGCTATGCCCATGGGCGTAAGCCCATGCTGGGAACATATTCATCATTAGAAGCCTCCAACAACCCAACGTTTCAATGCTACTTTATATGCCCAATCACACGCCCATGCAACATTGGAATCCATAACACCAGCATTCATACGCTGGTCTTACGCCAGCTTATATGCCCTCAAATCATCACGATCAAACCTAGGATCAGGAACCCAATGTTTATATGTTGAATCCTAGCGTCCAAACGCCCATTTTCTAGTCCATGATTATTTCATCAACGTTGCTACGCCCACATGAATGTTCATACACCAAGACACTTATGTATTTAACTTAATTTAGTTTTAGACTTTGTATTTTGTATTTTTAGTTAACTTAATTTGTTTATTTATTTGTAGTTTTATTAATGGCATGGTTATAAATATTTTAGCTTAGGATTGTAGTTAGAATAGAAAACTATATATACATGTAGTGTAATTAATGTAAGGGGATCCCACCACAGTAACAACTAACTAATTTTTAGATCTAATTCATTTTTATTTTGTTTCGCTCTCTCAATATTTTCTCGCACTAGATGCTTTCATCTCTAACCTTAATCCTTTATATTCCATTTTTGTTTTCCATCCATGAATGAGTAATTCTCTTGAATTGGGATTGAATGAAGCATCCTTAGTTCTGAATCTCAATTGAGTGAAGCTAAAGATGCAAGTGGAGTAGGTTCTGAACATAACAAGTGTTTATCTTCAACCCTAGGATTGGGAAACCTATGACCATTTTGAAGTTCTTATTACAGAGAAATCATGGTGAGAATTTCTTATTTGCATTTGTTGACCTAGTTATTATACATAAGGAATTAGGATAGTGTTAGGGTTTGCCTTAATTTTGCATTAGATTCAACTAAAAGCTTACACCTAAGGGATTAGGGTTAGTCTAGGTTGGATTAGTGGCAATTACCTAAGGGATTAAGAGTTATCCATCTGTGAAATTAAATTATGCTTTCATTGTGTCTGATGCTAAGTTTATGTGAATTTATAATCTACGGTTTGCTGAATTCAATTCCAATCTATTTGTTTAGTATAGTTTAATTGCTAACATAATTTTACTAGTTAATATATTGTTGAAAATTCATAAAAATAATATAAATACAAAAAACCTAAAGACCTAATTACTTTGTATGTAAGGTTTAGCTAGAGATTTCCTGAGATTATGTTACTTAAGACAATCCCCGTAGGAATGATACAATTATACTTAATTTAACGATTGGTACGTTTGCCATTGAAATTCATTTCCAATGAATTCATATCAAGTTAATGGTGCCGTTGCTGGAGATTGGTGACTAATATCATCAATCCTTAGGAAACCACTAGACTAAACCATTTTTTTTAGTTTTAGTTTTTTGTTGTTTGTTGTTAGTGAATTGGTTATAGGTGTAGGATTTTTGTCAATTATTGTTAGTTTGTTAGCACTAACCATTACAGTAAGCTTTGTTTATTTGTTAGTTTTTGCATTTGTTTTTGTTTAGAAAGTGAAAAAGTTATAGGTGATGGATCTTGAGGATACACTAGCAGAATTTCTTTAGTATTCGTAAACCTTATGTATAAAGCATGTTGAGGCAGTATAACCAATTAAGGAGGAACCATCTAAATTGGAAAGGATATTAATTCAATTCATGGAGTTCACTCAAACCAGCCACAGATATTTTGATAATTTGATTAGGAATATTCAGACTCAAGTGGATCTAATTGCAAAGCAAATGGCTGAAGAGCAAGGTCATACAATGGTTATACAAGTAGACTAGTATGATGAGCAATGGGATAATGATGTTGATGCTGATTAGGATAAAGAAATTAACTTTGATGAAAGGAAGGTTAGTTGGAAAACATTTATGATGAAAGCGAACATGATGAGGTTCAAGAAAAATTTATGAAAGAGAAGTCAGTTGAAGAATGCGAGGATGAAAGCGAATGGGATGATGTTTTAGAGTTGGAAGATTATATATCAAGCGAAGCATTCTTTAATGATTGGAATGAAAAAGATTGGTCTGAACAAAAAAAGCAGAAGTTGTCATTGGATAATAGCTTTGATAAGGTAAGAGTTGAAGAAGTCCATATTGAAGAAATGATAATAGAAGCGATATAGGAGGTTAAGACTTAATCATATGTTACTGCTGAGCAAGATTTGACAGGAGAAGTAGAGGTCTCAGCTAAGGTAGAAACCACAACTTGGCAAGACAATACTGATTTTGAGGTTTTGATGGTGCCAAGTATTGATGCAGAGGAAAACTCAGAAGTTCATGTAGAAGAATTAATATGTTCAGATGTTAAAACTAGTGAAACGAAATCAATTCACCAATATGAAGATGAACGTTTGTGGATGGTAACTATTACAATAGTAGAAACCATAATCAAATATGAAGAGTCATATCCGAGAGAGGGTTATCATGTGTGGCACAGAAAGATGAAGATTAGCACTGAGTAGAAAAAGAAAAACAAAAGGAAAGTTGTGTGGAGCTTGAGCCTTAAACATAACTTTGAAAAAGTTGGTGAAAAAAGGCCAAGATCCTATGGCTATAGGCAGTGGGATCCTGGTGGATGAGTTTATTTTTTTCTGTACATAAATAAAGTGATGAGGAAAATTTTGAAAAAAAAGAGAGAATGAAAAATATCATGAAAAAAAGTGAACAAAGCAAAATATGAAAAGAAATATTATGTGCTATGAAAACGAAAAAAAGATACAATAGGAAGAAAAAAGAGAAAGAAAAAAATATAATAGTATATATATGAAAAAAAAGGAAAAGAAAAAGAAAAAAAGAGTGTATTAAAAATTTGGTGTAAGGAACCAGCGTACATATGCTGGACTCTACGGACGTACACTCGTCACGTGGCAACAGTGGTGTAGTGCTAGCATATGGGGAAAGAAGTCACGCATACTTAGGGATGGTAATCGGACGATTTTGGACCATAAAAGTGTTGAAAATTATGTTATATTTCAAAAGTTTTAAATGATGTTTTATCTTATTTTAATTAAAAAGTAGTAATAAATTATTTTTTATATCCTGTAGATAAACTTTGATTAAGTCAAATCTTATCTCTAGACTTAATCAAAGGTTATCTCTAAGTTGGTTAGATATTATCTCTAACTTAGTCATATATTATCTAACTGACCTCTACTCCTATTTAATTAATAGTTTCTCTCCCCTAAACAGATAACAGAGACAATTCCCCAACTCTTGGGTTATCAATTTTTTTCTACTAGTTCTGTTCCTAGGTCTATCCTAGAAGGAGCTGTTATACCCTGGGGGTAGCCTTAGGCGAATAAATCCTTAAGGACAGTGTTACCATACGTCTCAGCTCATCAAAAAAATCTAAAATTATCCCAACAATCTTAAGGATTTATTTGATTCTCTTTTCTAATTTATTCTTGATTCATTTCCCCTGATCTTGATGTCCCTTGCCCAAAATTACAAATTTATTAAGGCACCAAATTTGTCCCTGATCCCAAAAGTTTCTTTGCCAAAAATTACAATCTCACAAGATACAATCCCAAAACCGAACCCACCAAACCCATCGAGGAAGTTGATTCAACATAGCCTCTAAAAGATTCTTGTTATTGATTTTTTAGATAATTATGTCTTTAGAAAAGGACGCATCAAGCACCATAGCGAAATGCCAGTTATCGTGTACAACTACCTTCAATGCTCTATGGTTATGCTACTCCCTGGTTCATCAAATATAGTGTTATTAGAGGCTCGATGGTCTTGATGATTGTTCCAATAAATGGAGAGCCCTGGTTGATTGCTTAACGCACAAAACCAAATTCACTTTTGAAGTTCAGATCCTGCACCGAATGCCTTGCTGCTCTTCAAAATCAACAGGAATGGTGGCTTGTGAATTACAATTGCTTGATCCATCAAAGAATCAGGTAAAAAAAAATTTACAACTTTTGTGTGTGGAATTTGGAACTTGCAGATTAAATGAAAATAATTGAAGGCAGGGCTATGCTAAATAAAAAAAAGAGGGAAAAGAATGGAGAAATAATTAAAGATTGCAATGTATTTGAATTAATACTTGAATAACTAAATTTAGTTACTTAGTGGAACTTTTAAAATGTGATATAAATTGCTTCATGTAATGGTAACTCTTTAAAGCTTCCATGTTATTATTTTTATTGTTACTGTTACATATTTTGAA
Source organism: Clitoria ternatea (assembly GCA_037962975.1). Taxonomy (NCBI): domain Eukaryota; kingdom Viridiplantae; phylum Streptophyta; class Magnoliopsida; order Fabales; family Fabaceae; genus Clitoria; species Clitoria ternatea. The sequence continues at coordinate 12,018,063 of CM075675.1, forward strand.
GAAATGGGTTGTTTGATTTATTAGTTGCATATTTGATATTTTTTTAAAGAACGATTCCAAGCATAAATATTGTCACTTTCAATTCAACCTTGCAATTTGACATTTTCATAGCATGTTCAATGTTTCACTGGATTAATAATCAAGCATGCTAACTAGTTATGTGTAGAACCTAACAAGGAAATTCGTCAACTTCATGGGTTGCTTTAGTTTTTCTAAAATATTTATTGAGGTTGCTTTAGTATTGAAACACGTTAAAATTATAACAATTCTCTTTCGGTAGCATGGCTTGCTTTTTGTGTCAGTGTTTTAAATTATGCTTGTAACTACATTAAAAAAAACTTCCTTTTGTGATCATTGTGGATGAATTTGGCAATAATTTAGGATGTGATGCAATTGTGGATAAAAAAAAGGTTTGATATTAAGTTGTGGCTAAAATGAGTGAAATAGCCTTGTGGAAAGTTTAGTTGCTATAAGCATGAATTATGTTTGATTGTGCCACATACTTATGTTGGATAGTGAGCCTAGTAATGATATGCATGATTGCTTGACCATGAAATTAAATCTAGAATTTAATTATTTGAAGAAAATAAATTTTTTAATGATGTTTTGGTGGGGTTCAAATTTAAACAATTGTGTAAAAATGATGACATAAAAAATGTGATATTTTTAGCTATTTTCATAAAGGAAACATAGAGTTTGAACTAGGTTGTTATATTATTGGAGACCTTAACTCAATAAACTTGAAAGGGCAACAAATATGTGTAAGGTATAATTGTAAGGAAGTATGATAGTGTAAAGCTATCATAAAATATGATTTTGAGAAACTTCTTTAAGAAGTTTGAGTTATGAAGTACAATATCAACGGGGATCCCTTACAATGATACCATTGAAAAAAATGTGTGGATTTGTTGCCTAGTATGTGTATATCTAAATTGTTGAGAGCTTGTTGAGCTCTATGAACTCATGATTTTATTGTTAATAACAATATGCTATTAATTAAGGTGTCAATAATTTTTGATATGGTATTTGGATTTTAATAATTGTAAATATAATATTTTAATCATATATAAACAATAATTAAATGACTAAAATCTTATAATATATTAAGTTGAGAAAGAGTGTTTATCTTTATTATTATTTTTTAATTATTTTACTCTAGAGAATGGTTATTTATATATTTGCTTAAGGTGTTATGAACATAAAGAAATCTGCATTTCATATTAAATATTTTTGTGAAATTTTTGGAGATATGCTATATATTACTTGTGAAATTTTGCAATTGGTGTCAGTAACATGTCATAAATATATGTTTTCACATAGTTGACTTTAAAATGTATTGATGAAATGTGAAGTAAGTATTATTGAAAGATAGTAAGCACTCATCGGTATTTTTTTAATAACTTAATTTTGTTTATTGATATAATCTTATATCATAGTAAATAACTTTATCAAATTATAATTGTGTAAAATACAAATGTTTTTATGTAATGGCTTTACTAAAGTGATACAGTTGTATCAATTGATTGGTAAATAAAAGGATCGGTAATGGCTTATCTCATATGTTGATTTGAATATGCTTTAAATTTTTAACATATGACATAAATGAGTTAGTTAATTTTAATTGATTTTGGTTCAATTATGAATTATAATTATGCATAATATATGACATAGAGTTGCATTATAATTTAAATATTGAATTTTGAACATAAACATATGTATATGAAAAAATATTTTAAGTAATTAGATACTTGAAAATGTGTACACTATCCTTGTGAAAGAAACCAATATGTTTTTGAATGTTTGATCATAAGGAAGCGGGTTGCATAATGCTTGTCATATATATTGTTTTGAAAAATTGTTGTGAAAATTGAAATATTAATCAATGAACACCCCTTACGAAAATATCAATAAAAGAAAAAATATAGTGGATGTTTTATTGCTTAGATACGAGTATGTCATTTATTGAATTAAGTGTACCTATGAGTTGGTATGAAATTTTACTATTTATGTAGAACTCATAAAGTAAGAGAACTTATAAAGTACTTGAGCGGTACTAAAAAACTTTGATATTATTTATAATAGGAGTTTATTAATTTTTATGAAACCATAAATTTTTATGTGTTGTGTTTTTTGGATTCATGAAGTGTTTGAGAGATACTATAAATTATAGTGTCATGACTGTTAGGAAATCCCTAGAACATGAGCAGCGGAAAAACAGGGATTCCATAGGATTTGCAAAGTGCCGTGTTTCAAAGCACAAAATAAACACAAAAAAATTCGTTTTGGATTACCTCTTGAAGAACACCGAAGCAGTCGTAGCCTCGTCCTTTAGGAGTCCACACGAGCACTCCCACCAGAATCGCAACACTTGCCAACTGCTAGTTTGACGGCGTGTAGCTCTTGTAACTTTTACAAATTTATGTCTCACTTTATTGAACGGCCTATGAGCATCTTATGCTCTATTTATAGGCTTAGGTTTAACCTAATTTGTTCTCTCTAAAGAATGGGCTCCTTACTCATTCTAAAAGAGTTAGGCCCAATAGCTTTATTTTAGTTCTAAAATAAAACAAAACATTTTCTGATGGGCTTACTCTATGTGTGTGACCCTATAGGTAAAATACCCGGTCATATTAATAATAAATTATTTTATTATTAATATAAAATAAGAGCGGCATCTAGCAATGTATCATTATGTCTGAATATTATTTAATATCAATATAACCTATAAGTGATAATTATTTAATATGTTTGTTCCTTTTGTCACGATATCCTAATTGGGCCCAAGGCATGGTCGCGTCATCCTTGTACGGCCTAATTTATTTTACTTGATACCGGAGTAGACTTAATCCGAATAAATATCTAATATTTATTCTTTCTCGCATGGTCATGCGTTTTCTTAGTCTTACTCCATCAAGTGGCCTATAGATATCACTCTTGTCACATAGGAAAGACAAATCTCATCTATATCACTCATATCCCTCTGCATAATTTTTTCATTGCCTAATCATAACCTTTATAGTCCTTTTGTTACAGAAGACGTTTAATTGTATTAAAACAATAAACTCCTCATGTAGGAATCATAGTGACTTCGGGTCGAAGGACTACATATACCATTATCACATTGAGAATCGTTTATGACATTCATGTAACGATCCATGCAACGTTCTCATGGTGGGTCTGTCCAGTACATCATTACTCTTAATGTGTACCCGTGTGAAGACTTGATATCATCTATATCTATGATCTGTGAGATCGGGTCATCAGTACACTCACACACTAGTCTCAATGTAATTACATGTCCCCATGTAAATACTTCACTAGGGACATTTTAGGAATAACTTTCATATGACCTATTACTCCAAGGATAAATACGTTTTAAAACAATTTTAAACTGAAATACTTATTTTATTGATAAGCAAAAAAATGATACAAATGAAAAAACATAAAACTCATAGTGCATACACTAACAATGACAGTGTATGTTTGAGAAATAGCATAGACTATGGTGTTATCATATTATGTGTTGAGAATTTCCATCATACTAATGTTATGATGATAACACTTGAATCCAATATTAAACGAGAATAAATTCAAATTGAATTTATTTTACTCTTGAAAGATATGAGGAATGATATTCCTTAATTTAGAATTTTCCACTATGTTATTGACACAGTGATGTTGACTAGCTAATTTAATTTAGTCGATTTAGAGTTCTCCACTATGTTACTAACATAGTGATGTTTGACTAATTTAATTTAGTCTATTTGGAGTTTTCCACTATGTTATGGACATAGTGATGTTGACTAATTTAATTTAGTCGAGACTAAATTTCATTTCATGTAATTTAGTTTACTCTCAAGAAAATCATCACTTGAAATTTATCAAGTAGACCTGTGTAACCTAAATTGAATTGAAGGCCAAGTTTATCACTTGGTAAAATTTAAGTTTAATTAGCTAAGAAATTTTCTTAGCATGTATATGGAAGAAATGTGTCTTCCTAAGTTATATATTGTGATTGCCAATAGGCAAAAATGAATAATAATATTTATATTGAGATCTCTATATATGTATATGTATGTTATAATCAAGTAATGTAGTTATAAATCATGGATCAAAATTGTTTTGGTCCTGAGTCTCACAAAGTGAAAAACTAGTGAGTCAAACACCGAGGGGAATGAGACGAGTCATTTGTAACTAACAATGATGGTAACCCAACCTTTGTGATTGGAGATCCCATGAAGAAGGTTCATATGGGTAATAACAAGTCATTTAGTTAGTCTTGCTAGCACTCTTTCCTTTTGTTTTCCTATAGTGTATGTGAGAAGTGCTAGACTGCACTGAATGATGGTTAAGCTTAAAAGCTTTTAATGGGTTTCATATCCCTTATGGGTGGTTGTATAAAAGTGCATTATACACTTGATGAAAACACCTATGTGAGCGTGGAGTGGGGCTGCTCCTATGAAATTAAATGGTGAAATTTCTAGAGCACTCATGAATTACCAGGCACGCACACGGCCTATTAGCGCAAAACCGCGATAACAATAGAAATTGTAGGGGTGTGATATGATTAATAAACCTCTATCGTACATTAGAGTGTCATTGGTTCATAGAAGCATTGTTTCACCAATGCACTGTATGTTAAGTTTATTAGTTTAAAGTATGGTTCATAGTCCAAAAGACACCAAACTTGATGCATCAACATCCATTTTTGTTAACCCAAGTAAATTGTTTTTATTTTGAAAGACTAAATATATTTAAAGCTTTTGAAATATGTGGGGGATTGTTGAAAATTATGTTATATTTCAAAAGTTTTAAATAATGTTTTATCTTATTTTAATTAAAAAGGAGTAGTAAATTATTTTATAAAATATTATTTGTATCCTGTAGATAAACTTTGATTAAGTCAAATCTTATCTCTAGACTTAGTCAAAGGTTATCTCTAAGTTGGTTAGATATTATCTCTGACTTAGTCAGATATTACCTAACTGATCTCTACTCCTATTTAATTGATAGTTTCTCTCCCCTAAACAGATAACAGAGACAATTCCTCAACTCTTGGGTTATCAATTTTTTTCTACTAGTTTTATTCCTAGGTCTATCCTAGAAGGAGCCATTATACCCTGGGGGATACGCCTTAGGCAAATAAATCCTTAAGGACAGTGTTACCACACGTCTTAGCTCATCAAAAAAATTTGAAATTATCCCAACAATGTTATGTAATTATATAGTTAACAACACAATTATGCTTTCATTGTGTCTGATGCTAAGTTTATGTGAATTTATGATCTATGGGTTACTGATTTCAATTCCAATCTATTTGTTTAGTATAGTTTAATTGCTGACATAATTTTACTAGTGAATATATTGTTGAAAATTCATAAAAATAATATAAATACAAAAAACCTAAAGACCTAATTACTTTGTATATAAGGTTCAGCTAGAGATTTCCTGAGATTGTGTTACTTAAGACAATCCCCGTGGGAATGATAAAACTATACTTAATTTAACGATTGGTGTGTTTGCCATTGAAATTCATTTCCAATAAATTCACATCAAGTTAATGGTGCCGTTGCAGGAGATTGGTGACTAATATCATCAATCCTTAGGAAACCACTAGACTAAACCCTTTTTTTTTAGTTTTAGTTTTTTGTTGTTTATTGTTAGTGAATTGGTTGTAGGCATAGGATTTTTGTCAATTGTTGTTAGTTTGTTAGCACTAACCATTACAGTAAGCTTTGTTTATTTGTTAGTTTTTGCATTTGTTTTTGTTTAGAAAGTGAAAAAGTTATAGGTGATGGATCTTGAGGATACACTAGCAGAATTTCTTTAGTATTCGCAAACCTTATGTATAAAGCATGTGGAGGAAGTATAACCAATTAAGGAGGAACCATCTGAATTGGAAAGGATATTGATTCAATTCATGGAGTTCACTCAAACCGGCCGTAAATATTTTGATAATTTAATCAGGAATATTCAGACTCAAGTGGATCTATTTGCAAAGCAAATGGCTGAAGAGCAAGGTCATACAATGGTTATACAAGCAGACTAGTATGATGAGCAATGGGATGATGATGCTGATGCTGATTAGGATAAAGAAATTGACTTTGATGAAAAGGAAGATTAGTTGGAAAACATTTATGATGAAAGCGAACATGAAGAGGTTCAAGAAAAATTTATGAAAGAGAAGTCAGTTGAAGAATGCGAGGATGAAAGCGAATTGGATGATGTTTCAGAGTTAGAAGATGATATATCAAGCGAAGCATTCTTTAATGATTGGAATGAAGAAGATTGGTCTGAACAAAAAAAGCAGAAGTTGTCATTGGATAATAGCTTTGATGAGGCAAGAGTTGAAGAAGTCCATATTAAAGAAATGACAGTAGAAACGATATAGGAGATTGAGACTCAATCATATCTTACTGCTGAGCAAGATTTGACAGGAGAAGTTGAGGTCTCAGCTAAGGTAGAAACCACAACTTGGCAAGACAATACTGATTTTGAGGTTTTGATGGTGCCAAGTGTTGATGCAGAGGAAAACTCAGAAGTTCGTGGAGAAGAATTTAATATGTTCAGATGTTAAAACTAGTGAAACAGAATCAATTCAGCAATATGAAGATGAACGTTTGTGGATGGTAACTATTATAATAGTAGAAACCATAATCAAATATGAAGAATCATATCCGAGAGAGGGGTATCATGTGTGGCACAGAAAGATGAAGATTAACACTGAGTAGAAAAAGAAAAACAAAAGGAAAGTTGTGTGGAGCTTGAGCCTTAAACATAACTTTGAAAAAGTTGGTGAAAAAAGGCCAAGATCCTATGGCTATAGGCAGTGGGATCTTGGTGGATGAGTTTATTTTTTTCTGTACATAAATAAAGTGATGAGGAAAGTTTTGAAAAAAAAGAGAAAGAAAAATATCATAAAAAAAGTGAACAAAGCAAAATATGAAAAGAAATATTATGTGTTATGAAAACGAAAAAAAGATACAATAGGAAGAAAAAAAAGAAAGAAAAAAATATAATAGTATATATATAAAAAAAAGAAAAAGAAAAAAAGAGTGTATTAAAAATTTGGTGTAAGGAACCAGCGTACATATGCTGGACTCTGCGGACGTACACTGGTCACGTGGCAACAGTGGTGTAGTGCTAGCATATGGGGAAAGAAGTCACGCGTACTTAGGGGTGGTAATTGGACGGTTTCAGATGGTTTTGGACCATAAAAGGTCCCACCGCCCAAACCGTTCATTTGCAAAAGTTAACCCAGTTTCGTCCAAAGAAGAGATCGGACTAGGCGGGTTTCGGTTCTTCGGGTGTCGGTACACATTCGGCGGTTATGAACAACTTTGTACATTTAAAACTCAAAACTAAAACTTGAAAATTACAGAACGAATAGGTATAAATTATAGATGAAAATTGAAACTTGAAGATGGATCAAAGATAAAGATGACAATTATAACTTAAAATTACAGGTAGAACTTACAAAAAAAATGAAAACTTGAAATAAAAATTGCAGATCATAACAAAATCAAAACCAATATGGTTCAATCCTCACCATGACGTCGCGTACACCTTACCAATCGCCATCTGCTTCCACAACAGTAATTTAGTGTTCCTTCCTCAAACAAAAAAGAAAAGGAAAAAGATATTTTGGGTCTTGGTGGTGGGTTTAAGAGGGAGGGAGTTAGTGAGAAACACGGACAGGAATAAGAAGGGTTGCTGAAAGAGCAGCTGCTATAGAGAGAGAACAAAAGGATGAGTTGCTGAAGATATTGTCAGTTTTATGGGCTTTATGATTGGGCCAAACATAATATGGGCTTCCTAATTACGTTAAGTTACGGTTTATGACGGGTGCCAATTTTTAATTTTTTCTCAACCGTTCCTGTCCATAAGTAGCCGCTGAGTCTGAATTTTTTATTTTTTTAATCCAAAAACGTATTTAAAACTGTCGATCATTTTTCTTTGGCTCGGACTGTGCGGCTTCAAAAGGACTATATGGAAATTAACCACCCCTACGCATACTGCCATTTCTGAGTGTGACTATACGCTGGAGGAATCAAACAAGAACAGTGGTCAGCATCCAAGCGTACATACCTGTTTTTTGGCAACTATGGGGTAGTTTTAAGAAATATTTAGGGTTTAGGGGTATGGAATTAAAAAATTTGTGGCCTGGGGTAAAAGGTGCCAAATCAAACTTATAAACCGCATCATGAGGAGACAAGTTTCAGCATGGCTGACACGTGTCACCCATGCATAAAACCGTCGTAAGAAGTGATGATTTCAGACCTGGAAAACGCCCCTTGAAGCGACGGTTTTGGCAGCTTCCCCCTGACAGTGAAATTGTCCCTTGGACCCACGTTTTTAGGGCCTTTTCAGACCTGTCCCTGACAGCCAAACCGTCTCTTGGACGGACGGTTCTTGCTTTGATTGACCAGCCTTTATAAGGTGATGTTCGGTGATGAAGAAGAAGCATGCATTTGTGTGGTCCAGTGTTGGAGAAGGTCCAGTGTATTTTGTAGAGAAGGTGGTGCAGCGTGTGTTTTGTGGAGAAGGTGGTGCAGTGTGTGTTTCTACCAACACACTATATAAGTAATATATAATAAATAATACATAATATTTATCAGAATATATATTATCATTGTTATATAAAAACAGCCCTACCTATCAACAATAAATAATATATCATAAAAAATATATAATTTAACAATTTATGTATAAAATATCTAAATATACAAACAATATATAAAATTTAACAGATTATATATTAATATTATCTCTATAAATAATAGTTTCTCTAAGTATATATTGAACACAATAAACAGATTTTATAACAAAATTATAAACCTTACCTTTTAAGGAATTGAAATGGGAAAAAATCAAACCTTTAACCCAACAACAAATTGATTATAAAAACAGAGGGAAAATTGCCACTGAAGCTGTAAGTGCATCACAATCAATTGACTCTCAAAATGGAAACAGGGGGGAAAATGCCACTGAAACTGAAACTAGGCATAAGAACATGTCTGAGGGGTGGTATAAAGAGGAATGAAATCGCAGTTGAGGGAGGTGGTTGTGTACAAAGAAACCGCCTCACCATCGGACGCTTTATGCGTGCTTAACAGCCTAGAAACGGCATGGTTAAAGGGCGAATTTTCCACTCTAAAACCGTCTCTTCAAGAGACGGTTTCATGCTCCCGCTAACACTTGGCAACAACTGCAGAAACCGCTTTTTTGATGTGCGAATTCAGGAAACCGTCTTTCCCAACAGCGGTTTACAAACACGGATTTGATAACTTCAACCCTAGACCAGTAAATTTTTCCAGATACACCCCAAGCCACTAAATTGTTTTAAATTCTACCCTATATTTGTCAAAAATCCTACATACCTAGCGTGCTAACGTCCATGAGAGTAATGGGTCAGGGCTCCAATTTCTGCATTGGGCGTGTCAATGCTGAGCTAGTATCCATACGCGCAACAACATGGTTGGGGTCAGGTCCAACCTGAAGAAGCCAACGTATAAACGCTGACACGGGAATCCTCACGCATAGAGTATGGCTCAGATTTTTACCCAATTTCAGAAACCCAGCGTGCACTTTGAAGTAGAGTCACATGTCATCCTAGAAAACCCACGAGATGACACTGAAGAAGCGGACGTGTTGGTGTAGAAAAAGCAATGTTTGATTCTGACAAGAACGTGGGGGACCTCAAGTCATCAATTATGGTAGAAAATTAAATACTCTGATGAATGATGAGGGGTAAAGCATCCAGTAGAGTGATTATTACATCTAGTCCTTGACATGTAATTCATAGTACTAATATATGATGTTGACTTTAAATATGAATAAATATATTTATAGTTGAGTTTTTGATATTTTTTAATATTCTATTGACTTATACATTAGAGTAGGAGACACAGGACTAATGAAATATCTCAAGAAATATTCCAAGACTTCTATCTTTTTACCAGAATGAAATATATAAATATCGGATTCCCAATAAACCAGTATAATACAAACGATATGCATAAGTTCAGAACTGGTTTTCACAACGGATTCTCTTTCTCGGCCTATTTCTGTTTCATATATATATATATAATGTTATTAAATTTTAATTGTTAAATATTTTTATATATCTTTAAGATAATTTATTCTTTATACAATAAATTTGTTCTGTCCTTAGAACCGGGGTCAAGAGTTGACCTTCTTGACCGGTGTCCGTAGTCACCTCGCTTAACTCTCAGTTTTACATCATTTCAGTGAAGTACGGTATTTTACACCTAGGTTTAGTGGGGAACCTAAGTTCTTCAAGTTCAGGGTGAATTTGATGTTCAAGTCCGTACCGAAGTTGTGGGAACACATTCTCCGATACTTAAGTCAGTAATATGGTATTACGAAGGTAACTCTTAAATTCGATCAGATCCTTCTTCAGTAATAAATGAGTTATATTTATAGGAATTACCTTAGTAGAAGGAATGATTTGATATTCTTCCTAGCTTACTGTAGCTACAACGTTTGCAAGTACTTGTTGCTCATACCGATTCTGACTTGTTGTCTGACTGTCAGGAGAGGACCGGAGTTTTGACCAACAATCCGTAGTGGTTGAGTGTAGACCCCAGATACGATTCCCAAACCCTACTTGGGTAGGTAAATCTGATGACGTGACATTACATCAGTGGCACCCCGGTTCTGACTTTAGGGGTCTGTTAGCATGCCAGATCAAAATTATATTAAGAATATCTTAAAAAACTAAATATAATATTTAATAACATTAATATAAATAATTATTTTTAATTATTATTTTTAATATGTATAAAATTAATTACGTTTATTATATTTAAATCGTAAATCAGAAATAGTTTTTCATACAACTCTCTCATAAGAAAGAACTCTTTCTCCTCTAATATTCTACATAACAAGTGTTTGTGTGGGAGTGACAGTCAGAACTTAGCATGACAACCACTCGGACAAATGCTTCCTTATTATCAAATGAAGAATGCTATTAGATATAACTCTTTTTGTTTCCTTACTAGATTTTTATACAATCAACAAAAAAACTTATATAGATTTTAAAATATTTTAATATATAAATTATATATATATATATATTACACATTAATATATATTAAATGTATTTAATATATTAATATTGATCCGGTCTGGATACCGGCCCCCATACTTGTAACGTCAGACTGACCTCATATAAGGAGAACCGGTGTCCTGGTTCAACGTTACCACACCGGATTTCCGTTGTCTGGTCGTCCGCCCTCACTCCACGACAGCATCATTCATTTTCGCCATAACGGTTCTATGTTCACTGTTACAGGACATTTATATAATTGTTGGCTTTTCCCTCACAGCAAGAGAAGAGCCCCTGATAACTTATCAACGAAGACACTGTTTGTAGCAAAATACATCACATCAATGGCTTCAGAAAGTAAGTGGGCGTGTCAGCAGATTATGCGGAAAAGGTGATTATCCTCTCCTCTCCCTAGAGGATCGTACTCTGATAATTGACCTACCCTCCTGACACATTCTAAAAGTCGAGCCACTTTGATTGACACAATATACACGCAATCAGAGCTAAGGGACCCACCTGCATCCAACGACTCATTTCTCTTACGTTCAACTATAAGAAGCCCATATCAACACACATGCATGGTATCGTTGTTCTATCTCACACTTTACGGTTACTACGCTTGAGTGTTCATTGAGTTCATACACTCTTCTAACTTGAGCGTCGGAGAATCTTCGCAGGTGGCACCACCTTTCGCCCCCCTACAACGCGAACCGTTGGTGTAAAGGATCTCCAGGACAACAAGACCGGCCTCTCCCACTGAGAGACCGGATTAATACATCGGTTACTCACAGTTCCGGTGTGCGAACCCTAAAACACCTGCACTCTTGTGGCTGGTCCCACACCGGATCCTAGACTCCGGTCCAAACCAGTTCAAATATATATTAATATATTATATATTTTTAAAATATATTTATTTATTAAATATTTAATGTATTAAATATTTATATATCATAAATATATATATATATATATTTTAATATATTATATATTTATATATCTTAAAAATATTTAAAATAAATATTATTAAATAATTATATTTTAAAATATATAATATATAATTTATATATTAAATATTTAATATATATTAATGTGTAATATATATATATATATAATTTATATATTAACATATTTTAAAATCTATATAAGTTTTTTTGTTGAATGTATAAAAATCTAGTAAAGAAACAGAACGAGTCATATCTAATAGCATTTTTCATTTGACAACAAGGAAGCATTTGTCCCAGTAGTTGTCATGGTCTGACGTTGACTGACATTTCGCCTCTTTGACGTGTGAAATAGAAACATGATTTGATGTTTTCTACCTCAGAAAAATAATTATTTTTTAAACTACCTCATTTCCCAAATATTTTTTAAAAAACATATTATTTTAAAAAGAACCCTGAAAATTATATAAAATATAAATTTCAGATATATATATATATATATATATATATATATATATATATAATAGAAACACGTGATCCAGAGCATGTAATAATTTTTTGATTTTCAACTGGTAGTACTAGTACTCAAAGAAACAAATGGCCATTTGCAACTTGCAAGTATTTTATAATAATAAAATGATTATGTAATTGATGAAGTATTGTCGTATAGGACAGTACTGTAGGAAGATGGGGGTGAAAATTGAAAAGGTGGGTTGATAAAATATTGTATTTGAAATAGTAGTGGAGTATGGATTTGTCGGTCTTTAGTGGGTAGTCTAAAGTTTTGCTGACTCACATGTTGTTCCAGAAGATCACTTTTCTTGAGCGTTGATTAAATCCAGCGATTATTCCCTATCCACTTATGCACAGAATCCCATACAGTAACAGGGTTGTCTTAGAAAATTGTTAATAAAAATTACTTATATCAAGAGTTAAATTTAGAACTCATTACACACATAATTAGGGCCGGGGAAAAGCATAATAAGCTGTCCAAACCGTAAGAACCGAAAAATATAAACTGACAAAAATCGGATAGTAATAAAAATCGTTTGAAAAAATTTAAAATTTTCAATAGGTAAGTTTGGTCGGTGGGCGGTTTAAAAAATTAGACCCATCGGTCCCACCACCGACCGAGAGCCTTAACAAAAAAAAAACAGACAAGGCCCAATTGTGAAAGGCCCAAGTGAGGTGGTAACCTAATCTTTTTAAGCAAAAGCAATGCCATCTTCTTAGTTCGATAACAATGTCCTTCCTTTGACTCCGCTCAAACTTCTTTATTTTCCACCACTCTCCGCTTATTTTTTCTCATGTTCCATGTTCATCTTCTTAGTTCCTTCCCTCTTCAAACCTTTAACCTTCATGGTAGACAAGACCCTAATAAAGGATGCAACGGTAGCAATGTTGTGATCAATGGAGGAGACAAGAACGAAAGAGGTAGATGCCACAGTGACAACAACGACGGTAGAACACATGGTGACGATAGAGCACATGACATTCATCTTGTGTTTGTTTCCAATGTCTTTCTTCTCCTCTAACTCTTGATTTTGGATTTTTGTTCTTTATTTTTTGGTTTATATTTTAGTTTTATTATTGTATTGTTGGATAAAGTTTTTCAGTCTTTCAAATCCATTTTTTCTGTATGTAAAATTTTAGATCTGTAAAATTTCAGATCTCAACTCTCTTATCATATTCTCGTTGTGTGTTAGTCTTGTATACAAATATGTGAAATTTTAGGGTTTTTTTTTGTCAAACCGTTTGGAACCACCCGCATAATTTGTAACCCACTTCGCCCACCACCCGATCAGTCCGAAAATAAAAATGGTCAAAAATGGATACTATTTATAGATGTCTGAATAAATTTGGTTGAAAGATTTCTGAATCGAAACTGATCTGGACCGACCGCTGCTCAGTCCTACACATAACATGATATGACAATCATGAGGATAACAATTTTTTTGTGTAAGTAAAATGTTATTAGAAATAATTCTTTCTATAGTGTTTTATATTTTTATATAAAATAAAAAACTTATATAGATTTTAAAATATTTTAATGGAATATATATATTATACATTAATATACATTAAATATTTTAAGATATAAAATATATTTTAATATAAGAATACTAAGTACTAAAACTTGATGAATTATTTTAAGATATTTTATATAAAAAAATTATATAGATATTTTTAATATATTATACCTTAATAAATTTATATATTAACGTTATAAAAAGGGTTGAGAAAAAAAATAGAGGGTCTCTATAAATTGTTAGAACTTAGATTCTGTTTTTCCTAATTTCTATAAATCTTTAAAAAACCTCTTATGATTATGCTTTAAACCTTTTGTAATATCCTTTTGTTGGCTTCCATACCTAAAGTTTAATCCCTTGGCTCTACTATAACCATGAAAAGGCCTTTTGACTTAGGCGTGTTTTTTAATACAATTAAACTACTTGCTAAGCCTATGTTAATACTTTTATTGATTTGACTTGCGTGAAATGTTTGATTCCTTGATACATTGAGGGAGCTTGAACTTGGCCTTAATTTAATGGAAATTACAAGAGATGATAAAATGAAGGGAGGTGGTACTGCGGGTGAAATTGGAAGAAGAAGAAGGAGTGGTTTCTCTTTTTCTCTCTACATGCACGCGTGAGTGAGAGAGGGTGAAAGTGAGGAGTTAAATTAATTAGGTATTAAGGGAAAAAATGGTCATTTTACATATTCGGTTAATTTTTAAAACTAATATACTAACTTTAAATTATCCAAAACTTATCTGGATTGAATTTCAAAAATTAACATACATTTTTAATCAATTTAACATTCCTAATTAATTATTTGATTAATAAAATTAATCAATAATTAAAAATTGAGATATTTTAAAAATGTGACTTGCAATGCTTGATTTAATATATTCTAACATAACAGCCAATTTAAAGTTTTTAAAAATTAAAGATACTAAAATACAACACCCAAAAATAAATGTGAGAACTGGGAAGTATATACATTAAGCTGGGCCTTTCCATGATTGGAGGAGTTTAGCGAGTGCAAGACATGAAGATCCACCTTCTCTCAAAGCAGCCTCGGCTTCACACTTTACAATCATGACTCGCTTCCTAACTCGCTTCCCATTCTCTGATTCCATCAATTCCTTAACTCGTTCCTCCACTTCAATAGCTGTCACAAAACCCGACACAGACTCGTGCATCCAAAGTGCTATCTCCATGTCCTCCACCAACACCACTCTATTGAACCTTTGTTCCGCATACAGTGGCCATGCAACCATAGGCACCCCACCACTCACCGCTTCTAACACCGAGTTCCACCCACAATGACTTACAAACCCACCCACCGAATCATGCTTCAACACCGCCTCTTGTGGGGCCCAATTCTTCACCACCAGGCCCATTTCTTTCGTTCGTCCCAAGAAACCCTCTGGTAGCAAAGAATCCATATCCGGGTCCTCTTTTAGGCCCAAACTTGGTTTGTTTTCTTTACCATCACTTACTGGGTTCCGAACTACCCACAAAAATCTTTGCCCACTTCTCTCTAATCCAATAGCAATTTCACATAATTGCTCTTTAGAAAACGCACCCAGACTTCCAAAACAAAGAAGCACAACACTCTTACTTGGTTGCTTGTCCAGCCACCTCAAACATTCCTCGTCACATGGTTTTTCTTCGGTGTTGGTTATCATAGGACCCAAACAATAAAGAGGTGGTGTAGGAGAATTAGGTATGCACAAACCGCTAGAAATTGCTTTGATGCATCGCGGTTCAAGGGCTTCGAATGTGTTAACAATAAACCCCGATGCTTTGCGTGCATCAACACTGCACTCCAAAAGGTTTTTGTAGGTTTCGTCGTTGCGTTCATGCAAACATTTTGGCATGTCGCATGATGGAATCGGCGGGACACCAGGAATGCGAAGGAAGGTGTTGAGTTCTTTGAAGCTCTTATCATAGGTTTCATGGATTGTTGGGTGGTAAAGAAAGGAAGCGACGGTTGAAGCACCTGAAGTGAAGAAAATGAAGGCGGGGAGGTTGAGTTGTGAAGCAATGGAAATGGATTGGGCGCAGAAAATGTCCAAGACTAAGGCTTGGATTTTGTGGGCTTTGGATATGGAAAGGAGGGTTTGGTGGACGTGTGGGTGGTTGTGGTGGAGGACGTGGAACAAGAGGGTTTCAGGGATGGGTGTGGAGGAGAGAAGGGTGTGAGGGAGAGTGAGGGTGGGGAGGGAGTGGAATGTGATGGAAGGGAGGGTGGTGGAGGCGGTGGAGATGAAATCGGAAGTGGAGGACGTGTCATATGGTGCTGTGGTTGTGAGGACGTTAATGGAGAGTGATGGTTTTTGTTTGATTATGAGCTTGCATAGCTCTATGGTTGAGAATAAGTGGCTTATGAGAGGTGCTGGGTAGAATACTACTGCTTCCTCCATTGCTCTCGGTATTTTGGTATTAGTGACCACTACTACAGGGGTTTATATATATTGTTATTATTATTATTCTTATATTTGTTTCCCTGCTGTTATTATTATTGCCTTTAAGATTAAGAAAGCTATACTTGGATCCGGGCACCGCGTGGGTTAAAAAATTATACACGCATGTGTTAATATATTCTTTAAGAAAAAACTTGTAAACAAGTTTATAGACTTCTCTCTCTGAAAAGTAATCCAGATTCTGACACAAAAATTAAGAATTATACTTTATAATCTTCGGTTTATAAAAAATATTATTAAATTTAATATTATATATACTTCGGAGTACTATAATTTTTCTTTCATCTTAGTTATTTGCTTTAGTTTCTCTCTCCCTGTAATAATTATCTTACGTGCAGGATTAGAAGAAAAATGAATTCTATATTGAAGATCACAGCTCCCGAAGAACATAATTAAATGCCCAAAAATGCATGTCACGAGGTTCAAAGGCATGACCAACAGGTGACAGCAAAGCATACTCAGAACTAACCATCATATTTAATTCTAATAGGGCATTATTATAATCTTAAATATATGACTAGTGGAAAAAATGGCTTTAACCACGGTTAAAAAAGGCTTTTAATCACGGTTGAACAACCGTGGTTAAAAGTGGGCGTAATTGTATATCAGGATATTTAATCACGGGTTTGAACCGTGGTTAAAAGTGGAGTGGATATAACCACAGTTGCTTAACAACCGTGATTAAATGTACTGGACCAAAAAAAAATTAAAAATCGTGGTTATCATCTTCACCATTCAGAAACAGCAAGAACACAATGAACACCAACACCAGAAATAAGAAACGCAGCAAGAACGCAAGAAACAAAAACAGAAGAAAAGTAAATGAATGAAAATCAGAACAACCACAAGAAACAAGAAACAAGAATGCTACTACAACAAAGGAACGAGAAGAACTACAACAAAGGAACGAGAAGAACACAGAGTAAAACGAAGAACACATAGCAAAACGAAGAACACAAGTATAAATCTAAAACGTAAACCTGTAAATAATCAATGGCGTGCGATGGGAAACCTGTAAATGGCAACAGAAAAATAGTAAGAACTCACATAATAAACAAATCTAGAACGTAAATAATGAAATGTAAATGGAAACATGAAAACAGAGAAGAGAAACCTTACAGAGAAGAAGGAGAGAAAAAAGAGTTAGACTAAGGCGCGCTCGTGAAATTACGAAATTTAAAACGAAAAGGAAGCTATAATCACGGTTACACAAGGACCCGTGGTTATATGTATGACCTATAACCACGGTTACCCGTGGTTATATGTATGACCTATAACCACGGTTACTCCAGGACCCGTGGTTATATATATGACATATAACCACGGTTGAACAAGGGACCCGTGGTTATATGTGAAAATCTTATTTTGGCATTAGAAAACACCATAAAAAATGTTAGAATTTTTAGAATTTATTTGGTAGGTAAAGTAGAAGCCTAAAAATCCAAAAAATAAGAAAATAAATCACAAAAAATAAAAAATTTTGAGAAAACAAGGGTTTTTTGAAAATCTGAGCAATCCCAACTAGCTTGTTGGAATGAAATGAATGCGGATTTTTTTCTACCCCAAAATCATATGCAGCAATAAGGATTCTGAGTTTTCTAGCTCAAGTTATGCTCGTTTGAAGTTTGCCGATTTTTGTCGTCACAAAATTTTTGTATCTCTCACTCAAAAATTGATTTTTCAAAAATTCCAACTCGAATAGCTAATAAGTACCAAAAGAAGTCATGACGCAAAAAATCAGATCAAAATTCCATGTTTTTCTATTTTTTTGGATTTTTCTAAAAATAAGGTGAATAATATTTTGATATATAACCACGGTTGTCAAACAACCGTGGTTATAGATACTTTTAATCACGGTTGCCTAACAACCGTGATTAAAAGTTTTCCCAAAAATTTCAAAAATGCCATCTCGTTTTGACATATAACCACGGTTGTCAAACAACCGTGATTATAGAGACTTTTAATCACGGTTGCCTAACAACCGTGATTAAAAGTTTTCCCAAAAATTTCAAAAATGCCACCGCGTCATTTTTAATCACGGATCCACATTAATCCGTGATTATACCTCCGTGGTTGTATCCATTTTTCCACATTTATTTAGTTGTAAGTAAAATTTTAATTATATTAATTTTTTATATTAAGGGATTAAAATTTTTATTAGAAATTATTTATACTTAGAACCATAGGGAATATGTTCTATTGATTTTGATAAAATCTATCTACAAAGTAAAGGTTCCTATCCTTTTTTGCTGATGATTCAACTTATTTTAAATTTCTCTCACGCTCTAATAACATAACTGCATATTTTACATAAATATTTTGTGTCAAATACTAAAATTTTGTATCAACCTCATCGCAACTACACCAACACCATGTCAACACTACAACAAGTTTATGATCAAAGTCATTCCAATGTCATCCACTTTTTCAAGATATTTTCTCCTTTTCTGATTTAATTATTTATACCAATACCATGAATAATCTTGGTTTCTTTGAATTTTCTTGTGAAAACATAAGCAATTCATTTGTTTTCTATTTTATTTTATTTTATAGAATCATCACATAAAGATCTAATTTGTATTGGAGCTATTTGAAACCTACTGCTTGTTCTATCAAGCTAATCCAGTAGCAAGAATAAATGATTGAAATGACAGGACAAACATTATTTCTGAAAGTTTGTGTCATTTTAATCAGTAAAATTATGTATATGAAAGTTGATCTGTCCTGAACCGGGGTCAAGAGATCCGATGTCTAGTCAGTCACAAATAGTAGATGATCACTTCTTTGAAGACCGGTTATACGAGTATCCGGTTTATATATCTGATGTCTCTGTATGATGAGAGCGGATTGGGCGCCCTGGAGATCCTTCACACCGTCCTGACGCGTTGATGTGGGCGAAAGGTGGTGTCACCTGCAAAGATTCTCTGACGCTCAAGTCAGTGATAATATTCCAAGTAAGGAATGTTTTTCAGAGAGTAATTGTAAGTTGATAGAGTCAAAAGATCCTTCCCTTCGTTGATGAAGAGAGTTCATATACCTTATTGGCTCGATATTCGAGGATCCGTTAGTGGGGAACCACTAACCTCCAATAACGCCTTAAATTATTATTTTATTGCACACTCACCAGTATGATTGGGTCAAGTGGCTATTTTATATTGAGCGTAGGGAGTATAGGCTAGAATTAAGGGACAAATTGACCATTCCCGTGAGCAGATTTTGGCTCGTAGTGCAGGGAATTATTGATTGGTCCCTGTAACAATGCCTTCTGTCTTCTACATAGTGACGTATATGTTATCCGGTGTCATGGTGTTATCCTAGACAACCGGTATAGGGAGAACGCCTGATACGGAATTAGAGTCCGGATGTATACCGATGACACCGGTTGCACGTTGACGAATTGACAAAGACGTTGAGATATGTCTTGTAGAACGGATAGCGGTATTGAGACCGGATCATGTGTCCCCTAGCTTGTGTGAGGGACTGTGTAGTTGTTCACATAAGCTACTCAACCTGCGAGAGGTCTAGATACCGGTATGCTTATGCGCATAATAGTTTCTTCACATATATTATCATATTGCAAAGAACCGTTCTCTAATTGAAGGATCCGATGTCTTGATGTTGTTACAACGGATTCAGACAAAAATTTGCTATATGAGAATTTCAAGAGTTTGTTGAAATTGAAGACTCTTGAAATTCGTGTAACGGCTGTAAAGCGTGAATTGCGTCGCATGATTAGACATTAAATGCTTTTAATCACGTGCGTAAGCAATTATTGCGTCTGAGGCGTATATCTTAGTAACCGTCATTTAAGCCTTAATAGGCCTACAACTTTTGGGCCCGATGCAGAGGCCTTTGGTAAATTGACGTTATTTTGGCGCTCACAAATTTGAAACGACTGTGTCGTTTGACTTGCAAACCGACGCGTCTAGTGGTGGACGTCATAACCCTAAGAGTGGGTAACGGAACCCTTTCGTTTCCTATAAAAGAAACACTTAGTGGATTCTGGGTTCCACTCATTTCTGATTCCTTAGCGAAACTCTGCAAAAATTTTGTAAGGACGTTTGCCGCTTGTTTTACGAAGCTTTTCTCAGTCTTCATCTTCCTTATCATCTGAGGTAACCATTTTTCTTTCCCCTGTTATTTTCGTCATCTTTCGCTCTGCTGTTTTTGCATGAAAAGAATGTATCTTACTAGGGGGAGATTAACTTCTTGCAACCCTAATTATCATGGGGGAAGAATCCTTGTGATACTTCCGAGGGCTGAGTCATGTTGCTCAAAAAGGGGATCTTACTCACGGTGGAGAGTGACTTTTCCCTTCTCAGAGTCGTCCTCTGATTGTAGTCGCTCTAAAAAGTGAAATGAGTAATGATTGTTACCCTTCTGACGATGTGACTTTTTATCGTAGAGTAGAGATTTTTGTTCCCGCAACTCAAACGATGACTGGAGAAGGAACATCTGGGGATCAAACTGTTCTGAAAACAGCAGAAGGTCTGTACAGCGTAGTCTCCTCTCGGCTAAATTGGGAAAAACTCCAGGCTAAGTGGCCCTTCTGCTGGATAGCTGACGAGTTTAAAAACTTAGGCTCCCATCACGCGAATGAGGACGGAGCTCGGATTCAGCCAAGGTTTACAGTTTGCGCTCAGGAGGAAATGAAAAAATGGTTCAGGGTATTTGCACCGCTCCCTACAGAACGGATATACCACATTGTTCCAGATGAGCGTTCGGTATATATACATGATTTT
Source organism: Clitoria ternatea (assembly GCA_037962975.1). Classification (NCBI taxonomy): domain Eukaryota; kingdom Viridiplantae; phylum Streptophyta; class Magnoliopsida; order Fabales; family Fabaceae; genus Clitoria; species Clitoria ternatea. Next base: position 12,039,309 of record CM075675.1, read on the forward strand.
GTATTTCATCACCTCGGAGTTCGTTTCCCCTTATCCAAGTTTCAAATGGGTGTATTAAGGTTCCTAAATTGTGCATCTTCTCAACTCCATCCGAACGGTTGGGGACTCGTCCGTGCTCTAGAAGTATTGGGAGACCACTTCAACTTTACGCCCACCGTAGCGATGTTGTTCTACTACACTCAGGTAGTTCGGAGGGCTAACAAGCAAGGCGGTGTAGGCCTGATCACACTCCGGACTCTATGTTCCTTCGTAAACTTTGAATCCTACACCGATTCGGCTAAAGTTGACGGGAAGTCATTTAAGTCCTTCTTTACCCGAATATCAGTTAAGAAGAGTAAGCCCGTCTTCTGGAAGGACGAAGAGGGTCTTAATAAATTTCCCCTGAGCTGGACTCATGAGCACTTTCTCCTGAATTCTTCAGCATACTTCACTCATCAGTCCGAGATATCTACTGAGACGGCGACGGTGTTATTCGCCCTTGAAGCATATTCTACACGTTTTAAAGCATTTTTGTGTAGACGTTTTTTGAGTAGTTCAAGTGCGGTCCGGGATGAATATCTCCGTAATTCTCATTTTATTTTTCTTTTCCCCTTTTGTTAACTGTATTGAGCATTTCTTCGTTGCTAACACGTTTTATTTATGTATGTAGGTGAAATAGGGCAAAAATCTCCGGACATGGACAAGTTGAAAGATTTGAAAGCAGGAGGCAAATCTATAGCTGGCGAGAATAAAATCCTGCCTAAGAAAGATTCTGCGAAGGATTGTTCCGAGGTGATCATTCTGACCTCGGATGTAGAAGGGGAGATTCCATTGGTAGAGGTCGGCTCGACTGGTGTTGGCGCAACTACGAGTCAGCCCAAATAACAGAGAGGAGGAGGAAGATCAAGAATGATCCTTCAGGAGGACCATCGAAGAAACATAAACCTTCACGGAGTCTGAAAAGGTCAAGAGCTTCAAAAGGTAAAGCTGTAGAGACCTCGGATGCAGCTGAAGTTTCTTCTGGACTCAATAAGGGTGCTCCTTCTGGGGTTCTTGGATCTAGTCCGATCTCTTTCCCCACTGCTTTATTCCTTACTCCCTTCCTCTCATACCGGGGGACAACTCCAGCAATTCTTCCTCAGCCGTTATACGAACTCCGGCCCACGCTTAAAACTAAAGAAATTAAGGAGGCGTGTGAGGCTGGAAAATGGCAGTTAGCAGAACTGACTGGGATGCTTCACTCATTTAGTTTGTTAGCTGATGATGTTGACAAGGTTGATGAGCTAAGTGATAAAATAGAACAGCTCAACCTCTCGTCGGGGAAGGATAAAGCCACTCTAAGATTAATGGAAGATCGCCTTGCCAAGTCTAAAGAGTTCAGAGATATTATGAACAAGGAAAATCTCAAGCTCAAAACCATGCTTAAAGACTTGGAGGGTAAATTGGCGGAGAAGGAGGAGATGCTTGGTAAATCACAAGAAGATCTCCGTAGCAGTCAAGCTAAACAGGCTGATCTTAAAGACAAAAGCAAAGCTGCTGTGGAGGATTACTTCAAACAAGCAGAGGAGTGGTCCCAGAAGGAGAAGAAGTTCCTCCTTGAGATCGAGGGACTGAAGGCTAGGAGCACGGAATCCCAAAGATCGGATGGAGATCTTTCGAGATTGCAGGAAGAATTGGCTGTAGCAAAAGCCGAGGCGCAGAAAGCTATTGACATATGCAGCCAAGCAGTTGAAGAATCCTTCAGCCTGGCTATACGTCAAGTCTTCTACCGAAATCCCACTGCGAAACTAAACCTTTATGGTATGAATCCATTTTATGAATTTCATGGAGGTAAGCTATTCGCAGTGGTTGAAGACCGTCTTGAAGATCCTCCGGAGTCCTTATACGGTTTGCCCCCTCTTCCCAAGGGTCAAAGTATGGGTCCGGATCCTGCTGTTCCTAAACCAGAGGGCATCTCATCTGAAGGAGGTACTGAGGCACCTGAAGAGAAAGCTCTGGAAGAAATCCCAAAAGAAGGGACGCAAGAACCTGGAGAAGGGGAAGGACAAAAAGAGACAGAAGAGTAAGTTCCTCCTCCGTAGTTTTGCTATTTTTTGTATGTAAAGTTATGTACCGGGATCAACTCCGGTTTGGGTTGATTATATGTAATCTTGCTTTTCACAAATGAATAAAATTCCTTTCCAGAAATTTGTCTTCAATACTTCATGAAGAATAATGTAACTTAGATGTATATATCGTTTCAGTAATTGATAATCCGTTCCGTATGATAAACATTGAGGTCGGATTGAAATAATTGCCTCAAAAAATTAGACAATAAATAAATTTGAAACGGAGAAATATATACATGAATACTGTTCCCAAGTATAAATATGTTAAGGGATAGATACCTGTCATAGGGCATCATCCTTAAGTCTATTGGGGAGAAAAGGTGTCGATCCGTTGTTCATAGGAGCGGTGTCTCAGGACGGATGACTAGCATTAATTGGAGTTATTCTCACAGGGAGGTTTACAAAGTCAATCCGTTCTGAGCTTTGGGAACTGCAAAGATATATATAAAGATGATGGTTGTGTCTTCTATCATAGGGATAGTGATGGGAATTGGTTCACGCTAGGAGTTGATATATAAAATCATAGATTAAGTGATAGAGAATATCCATCCTGGGGAAATATCTCTCAATCGTAAGAGTACGGATTGAGCCTTTAAGATCACAGGAGTTACATCATCAAATCACAGGATAGGTGATTGAGATCGTCCGTCTTGGGGAAGTACATTTCGACCGTCAGGGTACGGAACTGAGTTTTCAATTTTGTTATCAAATCCGGTATCGAGGAAGGGTCATCACTTTGTTTGTCCCCTAGCTTGTGTGAGGGACTAGTTAAGTGGCTCATATAAGCTACATCGTCTGTAATGAATTTGGATACCGGATGATATTCGTCGTTTATAAAAAGTCATTACGTGGTTGCATAAATATCCATTCTTGGAATGAAGTTCCGTTGTCGTAGATCTTCTTAGGACGGATCTGTACAAAAAGTTTTTTGTGTGGGAATCCCAGAAGTTATTGAAACTTGTAACTCTTGGTATTCGGGAAACAGTTGCAACGTTTCTCATGATTGGACATTTAATGCCTTTAATCATGTGGGCAAGCCATTATTGCTTTAAATGTGCACGTCTTTATAACCGTCACTGAGGGACTTAATGGGCTTGAAATTTAAATTCTGAGGCCCATTTGAGAGGCCCTTTGACGAATTGACGTTGATTTCGCGCCTCAATGTTCGAAACGGCAGCCTTATGTCTATGAAAAAGGTGTCGTTTAAAAGTGTCATTTGGTTGTAAACGACATAACCTTCGACTCCTTATAAAAGGAGAACTTAATAGATTCAGAAGTTACTCAGTGTTTGCTTCCCTGACGAAACTCTGTAAAAATTTCGAGAAGACATTCCTGTTTGCTTGTGTGAGATTTGAATCACCACTTCTCTTCATTCTTAGGTAACCTCTCTTTCGTCTTCTCGTTTTTTCTTCTAGTTTTTCTAAATGTCTGGGAGAGGCTTTGCTAGCTCGAGCCATGTTGGCCGTAGGGGAAGGGGAGGGAGAGTGTTGTCTCGTACTTCCTCGAGTCGTGGTGGGAGGATCCCTGTGATCGTCCACTCAAATCCACTTCATTTAGAGAGGGAGGCGTTGCCCTACTCGAGGCGAAGGGTGATAATACCCTCTTCAAAATCCTCTTCTAGCGAGAGTGAAGGGAGCGCTGATTTGTACCTCTCTGATGATGTTAGCTTTTATCGCAGCGTAAAGGTGTTTAAGCTAGCCGTAAAGAAGATGTCTGGAGAAAGCACCTCTAGTGGTGGAGCATCTTCTCAAAAATATATCATGAAGACAGCTTCTGGATTGTGTAATATAGTTGCACACCAGATTGACTGGGTAAAGTTCCAGCAGAAACGCCCATATAGCTGGGTTGCTGACGAAGTTCGTGATACGACGTCCATACATGCTCAGGAAGATGGAGCAAGGTTGGAGCCTCGCTTCACCGTTTTCAAAAAAGAAAAGTACAAGGAGCGTTTCATGGTGTTGGCTCCCTTGCCTTCACAACGGATCTGTCATACACCGGATGAGAGGTCAATATATATGTATGACTTCTTATTCCTGAACTTAGGTGTACGCTTCCCGCTCAACAAACTCCAAATGGCTGTTCTGAGGTTCTTGGATTGCGCTCCCTCACAGCTTCACCCCAACGGATGGGGTTTGATCCGTTCTCTTAAAGTGCTTGGGGAGCACTTTAATTTTACACCGACGGTGGCCATGCTCTTTTATTTCACGCAGGTGGTCCGTCGTGCCAATAGGGAGAAGGGAGGAGTAAGTCTAATAACCCTCCGGACTCTCTCCAAGATCATCAACTTCGAATCCTACACTGACTCTGCCAAAGTTGATGGACGTTCCTTCAAATCTTATTTCACCAGGATTCGTGTGAAGCCCGATGATCCAATTTTTTGGCTGAATAAAGATGGGATTGAAGAGTTCCCCGTGGCCTGGACGCATGAACATTTCTTGTTGACGTCCCAGGCTTACTACACCGATGAGGACGAGTTAACCCCAACATCGGTTTCCGTTCTTTCTGCTCTTCAATCGGACATCGCCTCGCATAAGTTTTTCTCTTGCAGGCGTTTGCTTGGGTCAAAGATCACCCGCGAGGAATATTTACGTAATTTCCTGTCATTTTACATGCTTTTTCTTTTTATGTCTTGATTTTTTCTGTTACTGATGATCTTTCTATCTAATTATGCAGTTGAAATTGGAGCTGAGTCGCCAGAGATGGAGAAGTTGAAAGGCCTCAAAGCTGGAGGGAAATCCGTGGCGGCTGAAAACAACATTCAGGCAAAGCGAAATTCCAAGAAGGCTACTGTTGAGACCATCATACTCACCTCGTCTGCTGGTGACGATATTCCTTTGTTGGAGGGCGGATCCGATATACCGACTTCCAACGTTGAGGGAAAAAAGGTTGGTGAGAAGAGGAAAAAAGCAAAACATGAGCCTTCCAAGAAAACCGAGTCTCAGCCCTCTCCCAAAAAACAAAAGACTTCCGAAGGGGCAGTTGATGCAGGGGCCTCTAAAGGAAAGGGGATTGAAAAGACAACAACGGCTGCCCCCAGCAATGTGATTACCTTTGGCGCCAAGCCAATAAGTTCTTACTTTGCGCCCAAGGTTTCCTGTCCTCCTCCAGGGAATTCCAATCTTGCCCCATACCTAGTGTATGAGGGTCCTGTACCTCAAAGCATCTCTGATTCTCCAAGCTGAAGACTTTAGAGCCTGAGAAAGTAACAAAAGCTTGTGATGCCGGATAGTGGCAGTTAGCAGAACTGTCCGGTCTCCTGAAGTCGGTTCAGAGACTGTCGGAGGATAACGAACGACTTAGCAAGTTAATAGGCAAAGTTAATGACCTTAACATTGCTGCAGCTAGGGATAAGGCAAGCATCCTCCGACTGGAGAATAAGTTGAAGGCTTCCAAAGAGGAAGGGGAGAAAAAAGATGAAGAGATCGCCAGTCTGAAATACCTGCTTAAAGAGTCGGAGGACCAAGTACTTAATCAGAAGAAAATCAGTTCCGACCTCCACACCAGCCTCTGTACGGAGAAGGAGCATTCGGCCAAGTTGGGAGAGGAACTGAAAGAAGCCAAGGTCGTTTACTCGCAAGGAGTTGAAGACTGGACCCGTAAGGAGAAGGAGTTGTTACTAAAACTGGCGAGTTCGAATGACGAGGTCAAAGTCTTGAAAGCGGATCTGACTGCTGCAAACACTCGAGCGGAAGAGGCTGTGGATATCTGCAGCCAAGCAGTCAAGGAATCTTTTGGGCTTGCAGTTCGTCAGATTCAATACCGGAATCCCAAAGTGGAACTCAATTTGAACGGTATTGATCCGTTCTATGAGTTTCATGGAGGGAAACTGGTAGCTTTGGTTGATGATCGTCAGGAGGAGCCGCCAGACACCACATATAAGTTAGCTCCTCTTCCCACAGGTCAGTCAATGGGACCTTCTCTCCTTACTCCCATCACCCAGCGGCCTAGAGGTGAAGGAACAAGTGCTGATGTAGGTAAAGCTGCTGGTGAAGGGGGAGGCGAGACCGGAGATAAGGGCAAAGGAAAGGACGGAGAGACAAGCTAACATAAATAGTTCCTTTCTTGTCTTGTAGTTTTTATTGATTCAAATTTGCTGTGTTCCGGGATCAGCTCCGAATTACTGAATCAGTTCTTTAATGTAATTCATGATTTGATCAAATGAAAATACAACTTGCTTTATACGTTTTTCCGTTGAGAGTAATTTCAATAGAATCATTGTATATGTAATGATCCAATCCGGATCTATACGCGTAATCATTACATCGGATAGCAGCAAATAAGTTTAGTCCTCATGTATAGGTACTTAAATAACCAAAGGCTCGGTTTGATAGAAAAGATAGAATATCTTTTGTTGTATCAAAATTGCTTACTTAAATCATATGTTTGGCATACATAAGCCTGGTAAAGGGCACACCTTAATCTTTGACGATTAGGCTTTTCGATTATAAATACCATAATGGGGGGGTCCCCGTTGTTAGGAAACATGTTGTTGTCATGAGAACGGCTTGCGATGTTAATCTTGAGGGGGAATGATTGTGAGAACGTTTTACTAAGTGTTCATCACTCGGAATACGCGTTAGTTGTTTGATACTATCCCCAAGCATTATTGGGTGATCAGTTCCGAGTGAGCAACTGACTCTGAATGAGTGACTCCGGGTGAGGCTGGTTCTGGCCATGTCATCCGGGAAATTCCATTACCCCTCAAGTTGCTCAGTAAAAGCATATACGTTTTAACTGAGTCTTATTTTTCATCAAGGACGATTTCCAGTGATATTTCCGAGTGGAATTTCTTTCGAGTGAGGACACCGAGTGGGAGTTCTTCTGATTGAGAATTCCGACTGGAAACTCCTCTGAGTGAGATCTCCGAGTGGAAATTCTTCTGAGTGAACCTTCTTGGGTGGAAGGTTCCGAGTGATCCTTCAGCCGTACTCGGAGTTTAGACTTACAATTTGAGTTTCTATTCAGGCTCAAATTTTTTGAGTGCAAATTTTTCTGAGTGGAGTATTGCTGATTGAAACTCTGAAGCAAAATATTTTCGACTTAAAGAATTCATGAGTCGTGCAATAAATTTGAAGTGTATCCGAGTAAGGAATTCTAAGGAAAAGTATTTCTAAGTAAGGTTAATGAGAGTGATGATTGATTCTTCGTGAGTCGGATTTCAATGAAATATTGCCGACTGAATAATTTTAATAGTATAGTATCGAACTTGAAGCATTTCCGAGTAAGGAATTCCAAGGGAAAGTATTTCCGAGTGGGGAATTCCTAAAGGAAATACTTTTCAACAATTTCACTGAATGAAGCATTTTCGAATATCATAGCTCCGAGTGGAGCATTTCTGAACAGGAAAAAAGGCCGAGTGAAATACTTCCAATTTACATGCAACATGGCACTGAATGGAATATTTCTGATTCCTTCATGGTGTAGTAATGAATGGAGGATTTCCAAATGGAATCCTTCAGGTGAATACGCCTCAGATAGAGACATGCCCGAGTGAATTATTCCTGAGTCAAAAATAATGGGTCGGGCTTTGATAAAATATGACCTGAGTCTTTGAATAAGGGATTTTAATAGAAAGTATTACCGATTGAAGAATTTCCAGGAGAAGTGCTTCTGGGAAATCTAGAGTTCGGTGTCACTTACTTGTTATATTTTGGAGTTCGGTTCGATCCTACAGTCCAAGCCTTTCACTGGGGTTCGGTTTTGATCCTGCAACCCACGTCTTTCTTAGCGTTCAGTTTAATCCTACTAACCGTTCTTCACCGACGTTCGGTCAAACCTACTAGTCGTACTCGGAGTTCGGTTCAATCCTACAATCCGAGTCTTCAACACGGGGTTCAGATCAGGGCTAATCCTGAACCTACTGCGCCCGTTACTCGGGGTTCAGCGTGGTCTTGAAAGAGAACCAGCTTACTGCGCCCAAGCCTTCTTTGGTGTTCAGTCATACCTACTAACCGTACCCAGAGTTCGGTTTTATCCTACAATCTGGGTCTTCGAATGGGGTTCGGTACAACCTTATATAAAGGTCTGATCCTACTGCGCCCTTTTCCTGGGATTCGGTATGGTTTTTGTAAGAGGACCAATCCTACTATGCCGAGGTCTTCAATTATTCATGCATATTCGAGGAGTTACATCGTCAACTACAGAATGGGTAGTTGAGATCATCCGTCCTGAATATGTTTGTGCACACCGGATAGACTGAAAATCACAGCATAAGAAAAACTCAAAAGAGTTAAGTTGATGTATGAGATTCTTATTGAGTAAAAATAAGAATTACAATAAAAGCGTAGCTGGGATTATGATATAATGATTTCTCCATTGAACAATCTCAAGTGAGGAGAAAAGAGTGCATGTTGCTCCAGCAGCTAGCTATAGTAAATGTGCAAGTTCTGGGTATTCCACTTGTTTTGGATTGGAGTGCCATCAAGGTTTTCAAGGCGGTAGGAGCCTTTGCCAGCAATCTCAGATACCCTGTATGGGCCTTCCCAGTTTGGGGCTAGTTTGCCTTGATGAGCGAATTTATTTCCCACACTTGCTTTCCTCAAAACCAAATCTCCGATGTTGAAAGTCCTTGATTGGACTCGTTTGTTATATCGAAGAGCGACTTTGGCTTTGATGGCCTGATCTCTAATGAATGCGTCTTCTCTGAGTTCTTGTATGACATCCATTTCTGATGCCAAATTAGCATTATTTCCTTCTTTAGAGAAGTATTTGACCCTGGTAGAAGCAATTTACAGTTCCACAGGTATCATTGCCTCCACCCCATAGGTCAGGCGATATGGGGATTCATTAGTGGAAGAATGAGGCGTTGTGCGATATGCCCAAAGGATGTGACACAATTGGTCTGTCCATCCACCCTTGGCTTCACCAAGACGTTTCTTTAGTCCTTTCAGCACTTCCCTGTTGACCACCTCAGCCTGGCCGTTAGTTTGGGGGTGTTCGACAGAGGAAAATATTTGGGTTATTCCTAACCCTTCAAGTAAATCTGTAAATTTCCTGTCCGTGAATTGGGTGCCATTGTCTGTAACAACCCGTGCTGGGACTCCGAATCGTGTTATGATATTTTCATACATAAAACGACGAGTTCAGGCTGAAGTAATATGCACCACCGGCTCTACTTCAATCCACTTAGTGAAATAATCGACCCCTACAATGAGATATTTGATGCCCCCAGGAGCAGTTGGGAAAGGGCCCAAAATATCCAATCCCCATTGGTAGAACGGCCACGGAACAGCGAATGTGAAGAGTTCTTCTGCCGGTGTGTGGTGAAGATTAGAGAATTTTTGGTAGGCATCGTATTTCTTGACAAAGTCAATGGAGTCCTGCTTCATTGTGGGCCACCAGTATCCCGCTCTGAGGATTTTTCTCATCAGACTTCTTCCTCCGGCGTGGTGTCCACATTGTCCTTCGTGCACTTCCTCCATTACTTCATGTACCTCATTCTCTCTCAGACAGATTAAGTAAGGTACTAAGAGTGCCCTTCTGTAGAGGTTACCATCTATCATAGTGAAGTATGGTAGTTCTTTCCTTATTCTCTTCTTTTCCTTCTCATCAGTAGGCAACTGCCCATCGGCCAAATAACGGATGTAGGGGGCCATCCATGTGTCACCATAAAGGGAATTGGTCATTATGGCATTCAGAGAAGGGAAAAGAGGATTGCTGGGCGATGTCAGTGTACTCTGGACCAACGTTGTGGTGTTGCCTGGTTTTTTGGTGCTTGCCAATCTGGAGAGTATATCCGCTCTTGTATTCTCTTCACGTGGAACATGTTTGAATTCCATTTTTGAGAATTTCTCTCTCAACTCTTTGACACAGTTTAAGTACAGTTGGAGTTGAGGTTCACGAGCTTGATAGTCTCCCAGAATTTGTGAAATCACAAGTTGTGAATCACTGCATAGCGTCACCTCAGAGGCTCCAATGTTGATCGCAGCTCGTAGTCTGACCAAGCAAGCTTCGTATTCAGTTTGGTTGTTGGAAGTTTTGAAATTAAAACGAAGGGAGATCTCCAAGTGTACTCCATCGTCACTTTCGAGAACTACACCTGCTCCAGAGCCCTTTTGATTCGATGAACCATCGACATAGATGGTCCAATGGACACAAGGTGCATCTGGATCTATCCCTGTCATTTCCACAATGAAATCGGCCAGGACCTGGGCTTTAATAGCGCCTCGAGGTTCATAGGATATATCAAACTCTAAGAGTTCAATGGACCATTTGATCATCCTACCAGCGAGGTCAGGCTTGATTAACACAGAGCGGAGTGGCAGATCCGTTCTTACCAGGATCGGATGTGCGTGAAAATACGGACGTAGCCGTCGAGAGGCCCAAACAACAGCGAGGGCGGCTTTTTCAATTTTTTGATACCGAATCTCAGCACCTTGTAATGTTTTGCTGGTGAAGTAGACCGGCCTCTGTCCATCAGGAGTTTCCTTCACTAAGGCTACGCCCAAAGCTTCGTCTGAGATAGCCAAGTATAGGATGAGCGTGTCCTCGGGGTCAGGCTTTGTAAGAATAGGAGGTTTGGACAACACCTCCTTAAGCTCTTGGAATGCTTGTTCTTATTCCTGTCCCCATTCGAATTTCTTGGACTTTTTCAGTACTTTATACAGAGGAAGTGATCTGTGAGCCATCTTTGGCATGAACCGTGCCAAGGCTGCTACTTTGCCATTCAGGGATTGGACTTCCCTCAGATTCTTTGGACTCTACATGTCAAGAATCATTTGGCACTTCCCTGGATTGGCTTCAATACCGCGTTGAGTTAACATGAAACCCAAAAACTTCCCAGCTGGGACAGCAAGAGTGCATTTCAATAGGTTTAGCCTCATGTTAAATTCTCTCAAGCGGATAAACACTTGGCGTAGGTCTTCAATATGATCACCCCAACTGATGTCTTGGCTATGATGTCGTCAATGTACACCTCAACAAGTTTGGTGTGCATGCCCTCGAACACTTATTGATCATGCGCTGGTATGTGGCCCCAGCATTTTTCAGGCCGAAGGGCATAACGGTGTAGCAAAAGACACCACGATTGTGAACACCTATTTTTGTCCAGTGATATATATTAAAAAGAAAAAAAAGAAAAAAAAAGAAGAAAAAAAGAGTTTTTTTGTCCTAGAGTCCGGAGTCAATGTTGACTACATTAACCGGGGTCCTAGCACGGTTTCATGACCGGTGTTACCTCATTAGTTCTAAGCTCGTACAGCCTCAGTGGAGTACGATATTTTACACCTCAGTTTGAAGGGAATCCGAGTTTCTTCAAGTTAAAACTGATGTGTTAATCCGTACTTGAACTTCAAGACACACCGGAGGTACACTTGCAGGAGATTCCCCAATGCTTAATATTTAACCGAGGTGAAGAGAAATGTCTATAGTTGACCAATGATTTCAGACCCCGGTTATGACTTACCAGTTCTCGTTGGTGACGCGGTACAGTGCTTAGAACCCCGCCCAGTCCAGATTGCCACCCCGGATCATATTAAAAAATAATAATATTAAAAATTGCATAGTGACCGTTGGAATAGTAACCCTTCCCTATCTCTATAAATACCCAATCCCTCTTCATTTCCTACCACACCTCTCATTTCATCAATTCTCTTCATTTCTCTCAAGCAATGGCTGATGGATGCCGAAGCCAAGAGGAAAGAATAAGGGAGGGAAGACGATGTTTTGTGACTACCTTTTTACTCCTTATAGTGTGGGTAGTAATTTATATTTATTGGATATTTTATATATTTCCATATATGTAATAAATAATTTATGTTTCCATTTGTACCTTTAAATAAAAGGCCCAAAAAAAAATCAAAAAAATAAATGGGCAAAAAAAAAACGAAAATAAAAAATAAAAATAAATAAAAAGGGCCAAAAAAAAAGAAAAGAAAAAGAAAAAAAAGAGAGAAAAAAAGGGCCCAAACAAAAAAAACAAAACAAAAAAAACTAAAAAAAAGCCCAAAAAAATAAAATAAAATAAAATAAAAAGAAATGGGCCCAAAAAAAAAGTCCAAAAAAAAAAGTTTTTAAAAAAAAACGAAAATTAAAAAAAAAAGAAAAAGAAAAGGGGTTACGGTGGTTTTTAGTGGTGGGCCCCGGTTTGGTTGGATAATTGGAGAAAATTAGGGAAATTGACATGGAATTTGGACAAATTGGAAAAGTAAGAAAGTGATGTCTTTTAGGGAGGATCCAATGCCAATTTCCTTCTATAAATAGAAGGTGATATTGAGGCATTTTGGAAAAAAGAAGAAGAAAAATAGGGAAAAGAGTGCTAAATTTTTATGAGAATTTTTAGAAGTTTTGGTTCTCAAAAATTTCTTTGTGTAATCTTAGTTAGGAAAATGAGTGCACCACTCTAGTTTGTCTTAGTATGTGAGTTTTTGTGAGCTAAAATACTGTCCAAGTGTTGTAACCGGTATCCGAATACCTTCAAATCAAGTCCAAATAAAGCCAAAAACAAAGGAAATCCACACAAAATTGATTTCCCGACTTCCGTTCTAATTTCTCTGTAATTGATCTTGTACCAAAGTATTTTTTATTAATACAAAGTTGTTTATTTATATTTATTTATTCGTCTTTATTTAATTGTTATTTATTTTTCTGCACTTTTATTTTTCTTTGTTTATATTCAAGCACTTTATTTTCCTGCACTTTATTTTTTTATAGTTATTTATCTGTTTATTTATTTTTTATGCATCTTCATCTTTATTTATTTGTTTGTACCTTTATTTTTCTTTATTTATTATTTTTTTTACACTTTTATTTCTCTTTATTTACTTTTCTGCACTTTTATTATTGTTAATTTATTTTTCTGCACTTTATTTATCCGCACTTTATATTTCTGCAATTATTAGTTTATTTATTTTTTTACTTTTTTATTTTTTCCATTTTTATCTTTATTTATTTATTTTTATGCCCTTTTATTTTATTTATTTACTTTCCTGTCCCTTTATTTTTGTTATTTATATTTCTGCCTCTTTATTTTCATGTATTTACTTTTCTGCTCCTTTATTTTTATTATTTACTTTTCTGCCCCTTTATTTTCATGTATTTACTTTTTTGCCCCTTTATTTTTGTTATTTATATTTCTGCCCCTTTATTTTCATGTATTTACTTTCATGCCCCTTTATTTTTGTTATTTACTTTTCTGCCCCTTTATTTTCACGTATTTACTTTCCTTCCCCTTTATTTTTGTTATTTACATTTCTGTCCCTTTATTTTTTATGTATTTACTTTCCTGCCCCTTTATTTTTTGTTATTTACTTTTCTGCCCCTTTATTTTTGTTATTTACTCTTCTGTCTCTTTTTTTGTTATTTACTTTCTTGCCCCTTTATTTTTGTTATTTACCTTTCTGCTTCTTTATTTTTTATTATTTATTTTTCTGCCCCTTTATTTTATGTATTTATTTTTCCGCTTTTTTATTTTTAATGTATTTATTGTTATGTCTATTTATTTTTATTTTTTTTTATATTTTTGAACTTTTATTTATTTTTGTACCTTTATTTTTATATTTTATTTTTATTATTTATTCTCTGTACTTTTATTTTTAGTTATTTATCTTTTATTTATTTATTTATTTATTTTTCTACACTTTCTATTTATTTATTTACGTTTAACCATTTTAATAGTTTATAAGTATGTATATATATGTATACATAATTATCTATTTTTTTATTATGGTCATGATTTCCTATTATTTTCTCTTAGTAACCTTTTAATAATTAAGAAAAAATCACTTTCATAAAAAATAAAAAAAATAATAAAAAGGTCAAGACTAATAAATAGTGTGTTATTTATTCATTTATTTTTTTTTAAAATTTAAGATGAGATTAATTTAGATAAGACATCTTATTAATCTTATTTTTTCTAAAAGATAATTAAATTATATTCCTTGTCAATTTTAATTAATTAAGTGTATTATATTTCTTTATCTTCATGTTGATGTGTTTAATTCTATTTTTTTTCTCTTATTTTTATTTATTTATTTATTTATTTGTTTTAAACTTTATATTTCTCAATAAAAATCAATTTTTTTTTACTAGAAAATAAGTAAGACAAGACGTCTTATTGTTTTTTTATCCTTTTATTTTTATGGTCTTTTAATCATTTGTTTATTTATTTTTTTTAGAACTAAAAAACAACAAACTTAGGGGATGTATTCTTTTACTATCTTTGTTTTATTCATATTTATATATTTTTTTATTGTGTATATTATTTATGATTGTTTTATGAAGGATGAAATATTTGATAATCATTTTTTAAATTACGCATGATCAATTTGGGTAACCGTTTTTTACGGACGGTGTGGGGTGCTAATACCTTCCCCACCTGTAATTCGACTCCCGGACTAAACAGAATCTTATTTTTTTTAAAACAAAAAAAACCAGTGCTATTTAAAGGTTTTCCTAATATTTTCCTTAATAAATATTGGTGGCGACTCCTTGAACCCTTTATTTTTTAGGCTTCTCAAGAGCCTCACTTCAATGCAGTTTCAATTTTTTTTTATTTGTCTTTAACCAGTCTGCGTCGCGCGCCGGGACCCCGGTCGTGACAGATGGCGACTCCACTGGGGACATTTTGAGAGTCAAGCCTGTTAAATTGATCTTGTGTATTTTGTTGATTGTTAATTATTTCATCCTTTATATTTATTTGTTATGTTATTCTTGTTGTTTATCTAATCTTCCATTAATTTTAGATTTTATACTGTTTTTTTTTACTTCTTTATTGCCTTAATTTAGAACCTTAGGGTAGAAGACATGTGATATTTATTTTGCTTTATGTTTGTTCATTGTGAAGAATGGGTAAAAATCCAGGTATAAATGCCCCACACACTTCACATTCACCATAATGCACACACTATTAGAAGGGACCCTATTCCCGGGCCCCGCAAAAGACATAGGCTAGGGGAGATTATTAGCGGTGTCATTTAGGACGAGACGTCCTACCATGATTCGCGTGAAAA
Source organism: Clitoria ternatea (assembly GCA_037962975.1). Lineage (NCBI taxonomy): Eukaryota > Viridiplantae > Streptophyta > Magnoliopsida > Fabales > Fabaceae > Clitoria > Clitoria ternatea. Next base: position 12,054,343 of record CM075675.1, read on the forward strand.
TCTCAGCCGGGGTGTTATCTTAGTTATGATGTCCGCACTAAGTAGGATTCCCTACTTTTTGCATAAGACTCATAGCTAAAGATCAGAGCTCCGGTGACCTTCTTAGAACCAATTAGAACAATTACCTTTTGAAGAAACACGATTAAATAGCCTTAGAGCCAATTAGGTGGTTACCTTGTCTAAGACACAATTGGGTAAACATTCCTTTTATCTTTTATTCATTTGCACAAGTTTTTTTTTTTAAAAAAAAAATCATCAAAAATGTATATTTTCTATACTCAAGTCATGATAAATACTATCACTCTTATGTGAGGATATTTATCAAACTGTTTTCTTTGTTAATCTAATTTATTTATTTCTTTTGTTAAAGGTGAAATTTAAACATCGGTAAGTATCACTAAAAAATGGAATTTAACATGAGATCAAGTGATCAAGAAGTGAAGGCAACTGGTTTAAAAAATTTGTTACACCTCAAAGTCATCAGATCAAATACTAGCAATTTGTTATCCTTAAGCAAAAGGATGGATATTACTCAGAAAATGACCTTTACAAGGAAATATGGAAAGATCCTAAAATTCTTAGAGGTCGAAGTGCAAGAAGGGGCCCTTACTGCTCTAGCTCAGTTTTATGATCCTCCTCTCCGCTGTTTTACATTCAAAGATTTCCAGTTAGCTCCTACTTTGGAGGAGTTTGAACAGATATTTGGCTTTCCATTAGAAGATTTGAAACCTTATCGTCGAACTAAACATCATGCTTCAATCTTCAGTGTAGCTCGCATTCTCAAGATAGATCCTGAAATGCTTAAGAAGGCCCAATTAAGCAGGAACCAAATTTCAGGATTCGCACTAAGCTTCTTTGAGCAGCAACTCCTCAGTCAGGTAGGGAAAGGAGAATGGGACGTGTTTGTTGACATTTTGGCATTGGCCATCTATGGTGTGATCCTCTTCCCAAGCCTTGATAATTATATTGATTTCAAGGCAATTGATGTTTTCCTAGCTAGAAAGCTTAGAGGTGAAAGTTCCATGACTGCTGTCTTAGCTGATATCTATTGTACAATGGATTCCTGTCACAACCGGAATGGGAAGAAGATCGTCTGTTGTTTACCCGCCTTGTATCTATGGCTTACTTCTCATGTCTTCAATCAAGTTGGCAAGGTTGAATGTCCTATCTCTGATTTGAAGCTCCTTAGGTTAACCAAGAAGACTAATAGGGAGTGGGCAGGACATCTGGCAGGATTATCTGCTAGCATGATTCGGTGGTACCCTCAGTGGATGAACGTGGATTCCATTATTTACTGCTGTGGAAAATTTCCGAATGTGCCTCTCATGGGAACTCAAGGATGCATCAATTACAATCCTAGCATTGCAAAAAGACAACTTGCTTATCCTATGATACAGCCTCCAGAAGAAGAAACAGTAACGCCTTTCCTTCATTATTATATTGAGGGAAATAATGCTCCTGTTATTCAAACTGTCATTGATGCTTGGGGCAAGGTTCATAGTAAAGGAAAAGAATTGGGTGTCCGAAGTCATGCCACAAAAGAAAGTTACCACCAGTGGATTTTAAATAGGGTAGCCATTGTTAAATTACCCTTTAAAGATCACGGTGCTCATGTGAGAAATCCAGTTCCCGATGAAAGCAAAGAGATTGAAAATTTGAGGAGTAAGTTAGCTGAAATGACAAAGAAAAATCAAGCTTTGGAGGATGATTTGATCAAAATTCAACAAGACAATGCTTCCCTTAAGAGAAAAAGGTGTGAATTAGAAAATTCCTTTGAAGACATAGGTAAGAAGCAGCGAATTGAAAGAGAACATATGATGCAATTGGATCAATGCCTCCAAACCGCGAACAGCCAATTGAAGACCAAAGAGAAACAAAAGAATGATATATTGGCTGACAAAGGGCGGTTACGAGAAATTCTAGCCAAGACAAAAGAAGAAGCTTAAGTTGAAAAGAACCTTATGCAAGCGCGAATTGATGAACTGGAACGACAAGTCAGAGATGTCGTTAGTGCTTGCGAGCGTGAAATAAATGAAGAAAAATGGCAAGCCATGGAAGACAAGGATAGATATGAAGAGATTATACGTTTAATGACCCTAGAAAGGGTTGAGTTGGAAAGTCTTGTCTATTCTTGGAGAGACCATTTTTCTAATCTAGCCGGTCTTGCTAATGGAACACTTGGAAATATTCCTCACTTGTTGAAGAAGGCTGAAGCGATGATGAATCCGCTTTCTACACCAGAGGAAATTACAACATTCATCCAATACTGCAAGGGGCGATTGGATGAAATGAAGGTCTGGATTGCTAAAGCAAGAGAGAATTGATTTTGAGTTGTTGTAACAAACAATGTATCAGAACTTGTTGATCAATGAATAAATCTCATGTTGAATTTACATTTTTCTTCTAACTTAGTACTTTAGAAAAAGACATTCTAAAAGAAAGGTTTATCTTTACTTACCGATATTTAAAACTCATCATGTATTTACTTTAAATCTCTTTATGTCATTTAACAATACTTGTTCTTGTACCAAAGGGGGTTTCTTTGTATTTATTCACATCACGGGGAGAAGGGGCTCAAAGCATCCTTATCAAACCCGACTGCAAACAAGACTCATGGCAGAGCCGGAAAGCGCAGTTGAAGAATTAAGGAATGAAGTTGGCCAGATCAAGGAGCAGATGTCAGAAATACTTAAGCTCCTTGAAAAAAGAGGTACAGAAAGGGGATCTTCTGCAGGAAATGGGGAACAAACATCCACTCCTCAAGTTCAAGCTCAAGAGGGGAACCCTATACCTTTAAATGATCCTGCTCCAGTCACTGAAACTCCATTCATCTCACACCAACCTTATGGTATGCCATTGCCACCTTTTGTTTCCCAAGACGGGAATGTTCAGCAAGCATATGCTTGGCCTCCATATGGCTTACCTCAAGGATATTACACCATGCATCCTAATCCTAATCAAGAGAATCCTTCTGCTGCTTAACAAATTCCCAATCCCCCTGTATCTAACCCTCCAAATTTCAACCAATCAACAGCTATTCCCCAAAACACTCAGGCTCCACCCAATGTCACTCCACCTAATACAATTCCACCACAAAATCACCAGACTCCAAATGATGCCACACAACCAAACCCACAAGCAGTGTCATATTATTTCCCTTATGGTTGCCCAATACCACAGGCAGGTGTTTCCCAAAACTTGTCACACAAAGCTCAAGTCCCTCCACCAAATCCTGATCAGCCAGCAGCGCCTTTGTCAAAAGGGCAAATGGAAATATTGGAAGAAAGGTTGCGTGCAGTAGAGGGAGGAAGTGGATTAGGCGTAACAAATGTTTCTGAATTATGCCTAGTTCCAGATGTGGTAATTCCTCCCAAATTCAAATTGTCAGAATTTGATAAATACAAAGGAACAACTTGTCCTCGTAACCATTTGACCATGTACTGCCGAAAGATGGCTGGGTATGCTTATGATGAAAAGTTGCTGATCCATTTTTTTCAAGATAGCCTTGCTGGGGCAGCGTTGAACTGGTACACTCACCTTGAACGAACTCGTATTCGTTGTTGGAAGGATCTAGCCGATGCCTTTCTGAAGCAATATAAATACAATATGGACATGGCACCAGACCGGCTACAACTTCAGAATATGACCAAAAGGAATACTGAGTCCTTCAAAGAATATGCTCAACGATGGAGGGAAATGGCTGCACAAGTTGAACCACCTCTGATAGAGAAAGAGATAGTGGCAATGTTCATTGACACTCTTCAGCCACCGTTCTATGAAAGGATGCTTGGGAGTGTATCATCAAGCTTTTCTGATATGGTGGTAATAGGGGAAAGAATTGAAAGCGGTTTGAGAACAGGAAAAGTTGTCCAAAGTTCCCCATCAATAGGAAGACCTATGACAGGGGCAGGAAGAAGAAAGGGTGAGGAAGCAAATGCTGTAATGGGAAATCAAGGTCAACATAATCAAAAAATGTTTCAACCTTCCCCTTTCCCTTTCCCACCTCATTATCCACCGTACGGACCTTACCCTTATGTAGCTGCTGCTTCTGGAAATTCATTTCCCCATCCTCAATCATATAGACCCCCACCCGTCCATAATTTCAAGAATACACCACCACCTCCTCCCCAACAATGGATGCAAAATCCCAACCCAAATCTTCCACAAAAAAAGCCAAACAATGACCGTCCTTCTGTCCAATTTGATCCAATTCCCATGACATATACTGAACTTTTGCCTCAACTTCTCAAAAGTTCTCTTGTTGTCCGATGTCCTTTAAAACCCGTAGGGCCACCCTATCCTAAGGGATATGATCCTAATGTGAAATGTGATTATCATGCTGGGGCACCGGGGCATTCTACAGAAAATTGCATTGCCTTAAAGTTTAAGGTACGTGATTTGATAAATGCCAAGTGGTTGGATTTCGAAGAAGGCTCCCCAAATGTGATTAGAAATCCTTTGCCTAATCATGGAAATACTGGGATAAATGCAATAACACATGACTTGGGAAGTGATCATTGTCCCCCTTGCAATGATGTCAACATGATCCATGGGCAGCATAGTACAGACTCAGTAAGCCCAGTCACCCCTGTTCCTTTGGTGGTCTATTACACCAAGAAACCTTTGACCGAACCAGTCATAAACCATCCGTCCTTGACAATTAGGACCCCATCTCCATTTTCATACAAGGATACCCATGCAGTACCTTAGAAGTATGAAGTGGATGTAATCCCTCAACTCCTAAAGGGATCGTCATCCTCAGTAACCAATATTTCCGAGACAAGTGGAATGACTAGGAGTGGACGAGTTTATGCTCCTGAAAACTTGAGAAAGGAGGATGCACCTGTAAGTGAAAAAGAAAGTCGTGGTAAAGAACAAGATCCTCCCCAAAGAATAATAGAGGAAGATGCTTGTGAATTTTTGAAATTCATTAAGCAAAGCGAATATCAGGTCCTCGACCAGTTAAACCGCACTCCTGCAAAAATATCCTTGTTATCTCTCTTATTGGACTCAGAACCACATCGTGGAAGGTTATTGAAGGTCTTGAATAAAGCACATGTTGCGAAAGATATTTCGCCAGAAAGGTTTGAAGGGATAGTGGGGCATATTGCCTCAAATGACTACTTAACTTTCACCGACGAAGAGATACCTGCTGAAGGAAGAGGTCATAATAAGGCATTACACATCTCTGTCAAGTGTCGGGATCATATCGTAGCCAAGGTCCTAGTTGATAATGGCTCCTCTCTGAATATCATGCCAAAGTCCACTTTAAATCAACTACCTTTTGATGGGTCACATATGAAGCCAAGCTCAATGGTAGTAAGAGCTTTTGATGGTACTCGGAGAGAGGTCATTGGAGATATTGAGATCCCCATCCAAGTGGGCCCATGCACCTTCAATGTATTATTTCAAGTGATGGACATCAATCCTGCTTATAGCTGCCTATTGGGGAGGCCTTGGATACATTCTGCCGGTGTGGTTCCATCTACCCTTCATCAAAAGCTTAAATTTGTGGTAAACAATAAGCTAATCATTGTTTCTGGTGAGGGAGATTTCCTTATCAGTAAGCCCATGTCAACTCCATATATAGAAGCGGCTGAAGAAAGTCTTGAGACTTCCTTCCAATCATTGGAAATTGCTCACACCACCTATGTGAGCGAAGGGTTACAACTAGCTCGTCCTTCTAAAGCTTCTATGATGGTAGCTAAAGTGATGATGAAATCTGGATTCCAGCCAGGGAAAGGGCTTGGGAAGATGCTTGATGGAGGAGTAGACCCATTATTGATTAAGGAGAATAAGAACGGCTTTGGGCTGGGGTATCATCCATCTCCAATGGAAAGAGCGAAGGTTTTTGCAGATAAGAGAGAAAAGCGACTTGCACGGTTAGAAAACCGAGGACCCCTAACTGCGAAGATCCCTATCTGTGACCTTTACCGAAGCTTCAGGAGTGCAGGCTTGACATCTCCAGACCAAGTGGCGGTCATCGATGATGAGTCCAAGAGAGAAGAAGACTTGATTTACCCTTGTCCTTCAGATACTGAACTGTGTAATTGGGAAGCCGTTGAGCTTCCAGAGATCATTTCAAAGTAATTGTTCACTTTGTAGGTTTTTGTTTAAATCCTTTGGCTATGCCTAAAGCCTTAGGATGAGTTTTAATAAGGGCAAAACATGTTTCCTTTATCATTTCAAATAAATAAAAGTTAAGTTCAATTATCATTTTCCTTATTTTGCCTTTTTTATATTAAATAAATTGCAGATCTGAAATTGAATTCCAAAATAATAAGATTGCTTTCTCCCATCATGATTTTAATCCAACAAGCGAAGAGGATGAAGAGTCCGATGAACCTTCCCCTGAATTACTAAGGCTGCTAGATCAGGAAGATAAAGAAATTTCTCCCTATCTAGAAATTGTTGAAGTCATAAATTTGGGGAGTGAAGAAAACAAACAAGAAGTCAAAATCGGCACCTCTTTGAGTAGAGAACATATGAGAGAATTAATAGAATTGTTGGTCGAATTCAGCGATGTGTTTGCTTGGTCGTATCAGCATATGCCGGGATTAGATAACTGCATCGTTGAACACAAGTTGCCATTGAAACCCGGTTGCGTCCCCATAAAGCAAAAGTTGAGAAGGATGAAGCCAGAAATGCTCTTAAAGATTAAAGAAGAGATAACCAAACAGTTGGATGCTGGGTTCTTGGCTGTCTCCAAATACCCTGAATGGGTGGCCAACATTGTTCCGGTCCCGAAAAAAGATGGGAAAGTACGAATGTGTGTTGATTACCGGGATTTGAATAGAGCTAGCCCAAAAGATGATTTTCCATTACCACATATTGATGTTCTTGTTGATAACACGGCCCAACATTCCATTTTTTCATTCATGGATGGATTTTCTGGGTACAACCAAATCAAGATGGCACCCGAAGACATGGAAAAAACCACTTTCATTACTTTGTAGGGAACCTTCTGCTACAAGGTGATGTCTTTTGGATTGAAAAATGCCGGTGCCACTTACCAAAGAGCGATGGTAACTCTATTTCATGACATGATGCATAAAGAGATAGAGGTTTATGTGGATGATATTATTGCCAAATCCAAATCCGTTGAAGGTCACTTGATTGACTTACGAAAGCTCTTTGAACGCCTGAGAAAATTCAAACTCAGATTAAATCCGGCTAAATGCACTTTTGGGGCTAGCTCTGGAAGGTTGCTTGGTTTCATTGTCAGTGAGAAAGGTATCGAAGTGGATCCCGATAAAGTAAAGGCAATCATGGAAATGCCTGCCCCTAGCACTGAAAAAGAAGTACGAGGATTCCTTGGAAGGTTGAATTACATAGCTCGTTTCATTTCTCAACTAACAGCTGTATGTAATCCAATCTTTAAATTGCTTCGTAAAAATCAACCATCACAATGGAATGATGATTGTCAGGAGGCCTTTGACCAAATAAAGCGATACTTGCAATCCCCACCGATCTTGGTTCCCCCAACCCCAGGAAGACCACTCCTGTTGTATTTGACGGTGATAAATGAGTCTATGGGCTCTGTACTGGGGCAACATGATGAGTCTGGGAGAAAAGAGCATGCTATTTACTATTTGAGCAAGAAGTTCACTGAGTGCGAAGCACGATATTCTACTGTGGAACGAACTTGTTGTGCATTAGCATAGGCTGCTCGTCGCCTAAGGCAATACATGTTATCTTATACTACTTGGTTGATATCTAAGATGGACCCAATTAAGTACATCTTTGAAAAACCGGCTCTGACGGGAAGAATAGCTCGTTGGCAGGTTCTTTTGACTGAGTATGATATCATTCATGTCACCCAAAAAGCTGTAAGAGGGAGTGCTTTAGCTGATCACTTGGCCCACCATCCCCTAAAAGAGTACCAACCAATGTCATTCGAATTTCCTGATGAAAATATTATGATGTTGTTAGAAGAGAAAGACTGTCCTAATAGAACTTGGATTTTGATGTTCGATGGGGCGTCAAATACACTGGGGCATGGGATTGGGGCCATCCTAATCTCACCAGATAACAAGCTTTTCCCATTCACTGCTAGACTTTGTTTTGATTGTACCAATAATATTGCAGAATATGAAGCTTGTGTTTTGGGGATTCAGGCGGCACTTGAAGCAAAGGTGAAATCTCTACAAATATACGGAGATTCTGCCTTGGTGATTCATCAACTGAAAGAAGAATGGGATACTAGAGATGGAAAATTGATTCCTTATCAAGCTCACATCATGGAACTAATCAAAGGGTTTGATGAAGTCTCTTTCCATCATATTCCTCGGGATGATAACCAATTAGCCGATGCTTTGGCCACGTTGGCCTCCATGTTCAACGTAAGTAGGGATTGTGACATGCCCTTCATCGAGATTGAAAGGCGTCTCGAACCTGCATATTGTCATGAGATAGAAGAAGAGCCCGATGGGAAACCATGGTTTCATGACATCAAAAATTATATTCAAAATCAAGAATATCCTCCTGGTATCTCAGAAAATGATAAAAAAACCCTCAGGCGCCTAGCCATGAATTTCTTTATGACTGGGAATACACTCTATAAGAGAAATTATAATTCTGTTCTCCTTCGTTGCGTAGACGTGACGGAAGCTAACAAAATCATGAAGGATGTTCATGAAGGGCCTTTCGGAACACATGCAAATGGGCACTCGATGGCAAGAAAAATTCTCAGATCTGGATATTACTGGATGACAATGGAAAATGATTGTCATAACTATGCCAAGAAATGTCACAAGTGTCAAACCTATGCAGATAACATTCATGCACCACCATCTTCTTTGCACGTTCTAACTGTGCCTTGGCCTTTTGCTATGTGGGGCATAGATGTTATTGGTCCCATTGAACCAAAAGCATTGAATGGGCATCGCTTTATTTTGGTGGCCATTGATTACTTCACTAAGTGGGTTGAAGCAGCTTCCTACACCAACGTGACTAAAAATGTTGTGGTCAAATTCATCAAGAGAGAATTGATTTGTAGATATGGTTTACCAAATCAGATCATCACTGATAATGGTACAAACCTGAATAATAAAATGATGGATGAACTTTGTGAGGAATTCAAAATCAAACACCTCAATTCATCTCCATACAGACCTAAGATGAATGGAGCAGTGGAAGATGCTAACAAAAATATAAAGAAAATCATACAAAAGATGGTTGAAACCTACAAAGACTGGAGTGAGTTGCTTCCTTTTGCTTTACATGGGTATCGTACCTCTGTACGAACTTCGACAGGGGCGACACCCTTCTCATTGGTGTATGGTATGGAAGCTGTTTTACCAATAGAAGTGGAAATTCCGTCTTTAAAAGTAATCATGGATGCCAAATTAGAAGAAGCTGAATGGGTTCGGTCCCGGTATGATCAATTAAATTTAATTGATGGGAAAAGGTTAACCGCTCTCTGTCATGGGCAGTTATACCAAAAGCGTATGAAGAAGGCATACGAAAAGAAAGTGCGACCTCGTCAATTTCATGAAGGTGATTTGGTACTGAAGAAAATCTTACCGAATCAAAATGATCACCGAGGCAAATGGAAGCCAAATTATGAAGGACCATTCGTCGTAAAGAGAGCCTTTTCTGGAGGAGCTTTGATTTTGACGAACATGGATGGTGAGGAGTTATCTTTCCCGGTCAATTCAGATGCAGTCAAGAAGTATTATGCTTGAGCGTACTCTAAAGGGATAGGGTAGTCTTTATGTCCTCTAAAAGTTTGGATTAAAAATTATGATATAAACTTGTAATTTTCCCAAGTAAATATATGGAATTCTTAATTTCAGTTCCAATCCTTGTCTTGTCAGGTTTCATTTGCATGCATTTTGTGGAAAATATTAAAAAAAAATCATGAAAGGCATATTTTTAATCTCAAACAAGCTTGATACTTCCCAATTACACAGACCTTGGTAATCAGGATATTTCGCTCTGCCATGAGTAATAACAAGTCCCATAAGGATTGTGGTAGTCATCTGGAGGAAACAAGATCTTTGACCTTTGGTTTTCCACTTGACTATTTCTTCCATGCAGGTTTGAGGGTACAACAAGGACAAACGCTCCCCATGAAGAGTCGAGATCAACAGTTTCAGCCTATCACCTAACTCCAGTCGGGATGGTTTACTAAGATGTGAAAATGCAATCCTTGTATTCACTCGGAACCCACACTAAACCAGAAAAGTCAATCTCAGACACATTCTTCTTGAGCATAAATCTCATATAATTCTCTACCATAAGTCATTATGGTAGAGGTATCTCCCTTAAGTCTTACTTCATGTCCAAGCCTAAGGTATCCATTCCTAGGCTACTCAGATCAAATCAGGGGCATTTCCCCAGTCATTTAGTTTCATGTCAAAGCCTCAGGTATCCATCCCTAGGCTATCTCAATCAAAATCAAATCAGGGGTATTTCCCCAGTCATTTAGTTTCATGTCAAAGCCTCAGGTATCCATCCCTAGGCTATCTCAATCAAAATCAAATCAGGGGCATCCCCCCAGTCATTTATTTTCATGTCAAAGCTTCAGATATCCATCCCTAGGCTATCTCAATCAAAATCAAATCAGGGGTATCCCCAGTTATTTAGTTTCATGTCAAAGCCTCAGGTATCCATCCCTAGGCTATCTCAATCAAAATCAAATCAGGGGCATCCCCCCAGTCATTTAGTTTCATGTCAAAGCTTCAGGTATCCTTCCCTAGGCTATCTCAATCAAAATCAAATCAGGGGCATCTTCCCAGTCATTTAGTTTCATGTCAAAGCTTCAGGTATCCTTCCCTAGGCTATCTCAATCAAAATCATTCAGGGGCATCCCCCTGTCATCTATTTTGTGTCAAAGCCTCAAATACCCATTCTTAGGCTCCTCAAAATGTCAAGACAACTTCATATTTTTCCAAAGCTTCAGGTATTAACCCTAGGTTATGCCATTTATCTTCCTGTCATGTTCCAAGTGCCTCTCCTTAAATTGTCTAGCATTGGGACAACACCATTCGGCTATTTACTTCTTGTCAAAAGTTGTCGAGTATTCTTAGTGGTGTTCACGTCTTTACTTTCTTTTCACATCAATAATATGAATATGTCTCATATTCTTTCATGAAAAGAAGTAAAGAGGGGCATCTGTGAACACCTATTTTTGTCCAGTGATATATATTAAAAAGAAAAAAAAAGAAAAAAAAGAAGAAAAAAAGAGTTTTTTTGTCCTAGAGTCCGGAGTCAATGTTGACTGCATTAACCGGGGTCCTAGCACGGTTTCATGACCGGTGTTACCTCATTAGTTCTAAGCTCGTACAGCCTCAGTGGAGTACGGTATTTTACACCTCAGTTCGAAGGGAATCCGAGGTTCTTCAAGTTAAAACTGATGTGTTAATCCGTACTTGAACTTCAAGACACACCGGAGGTACACTTGCAGGAGATTCCCCAATGCTTAATATTTAACCGAGGTGAAGAGAAATGTCTATAGTTGACCAATGATTTCAGACCCCGGTTATGACTTACCAGTTCTCGTTGGTGACGCGGTACAGTGCTTAGAACCCCGCCCAGTCCAGATTGCCACCCCGGATCATATTAAAAAAAAATAATATTAAAAATTGCATAGTGACCGTTGGAATAGTAACCCTTCCCCATCTCTATAAATACCCAATCCCTCTTCATTTCCTACCACACCTCTCATTTCATCAATTCTCTTCATTTCTCTCAAGCAATGACTGATGGATGCCGAAGCCAAGAGGAAAGAATAAGGGAGGGAAGACGATGTTTTGTGACTACCTTTTTACTCCTTATAGTGTGGGTAGTAATTTATATTTATTGGATATTTTATATATTTCCATATATGTAATAAATAATTTATATTTCCATTTGTACCTTTAAATAAAAGGCCCAAAAAAAATCGGAAAAATAAATGGGCAAAAAAAAAACAAAAATAAAAAATAAAAATAAATAAAAAGGGCCAAAAAAAAAGAAAAAGAAAAAGAAAAAAAAGAGAGAAAAAAAGGGCCCAAACAAAAAAAACTAAAAAAAAAGCCCAAAAAAATAATAAAATAAAATAAAAAAAAAGAAATGGGCCCAAAAAAAAAGTCCAAAAAAAAAATTTTAAAAAAAAACGAAAATTAAAAAAAAAAAGAAAAAAGAAAAGGGGTTACGGTGGTTTTTAGTGGTGGGCCCCGGTTTGGTTGGATAATTGAAAAAAATTAGGGAAATTGACATAGAATTTGGACAAATTAGAAAAGTAAGAAAGTGATGTCTTTTAGAGAGGATCCAATGCCAATTTCCTTCTATAAATAGAAGGTGATATTGAAGCATTTTGGAAAAAAGAAGAAGAAAAATAGGGAAAAGAGTGCTAAATTTTTGTGAGAATTTTTAGAAGTTTTGGTTCTCAAAAATTTCTTTGTGTAATCTTAGTTAGGAAAATGAGTGCACCACTCTAGTTTGTCTTAGTATGTGAGTTTTTGTGAGCTAAAATACTGTCCAAGTGTTATAACCGGTATCCGAATACCTTCAAATCAAGTCCAAACAAAGCCAAAAGCAAAGGAAATCCACACAAAATTGATTTCCCGACTTCCGTTCTAATTTCTCTGTAATTGATCTTGTACCAAGGTATTTTTTATTAATACAAAGTTGTTTATTTATATTTATTTATTCGTCTTTATTTAATTGTTATTTATTTTTCTACACATTTATTTTTCTTTGTTTATATTCAAGCACTTTATTTTCTTGCACTTTATTTTTTTGTAGTTATTTATCTGTTTATTTATTTTTTATGCATCTCCATCTTTATTTATTTGTTTGTACCTTTATTTTTCTTTATTTATTATTTTTTTTACACTTTTATTTCTCTTTATTTACTTTTCTGCACTTTTATTATTGTTAATTTATTTTTCTGTACTTTATTTATCCGCACTTTATATTTCTGCAATTATTAGTTTATTTATTTTTTTACTTTTTTTATTTTTTACATTTTTATCTTTATTTATTTATTTTTATGCCCTTTTATTTTATTTATTTACTTTCCCGTCCCTTTATTTTTGTTATTTATATTTCTGCCTCTTTATTTTCATGTATTTACTTTTCTGCTCCTTTATTTTTATTATTTACTTTTCTACCCCTTTATTTTCATGTATTTACTTTTTTGCCCCTTTATTTTTGTTATTTATATTTCTGCCCCTTTATTTTCATGTATTTACTTTCATGCCCCTTTATTTTTGTTATTTACTTTTTTGCCCCTTTATTTTCACGTATTTACTTTCCTTCCCCTTTATTTTTATTATTTACATTTCTGTCTCTTTATTTTTTATGTATTTACTTTCCTGCCCCTTTATTTTTTGTTATTTACTTTTCTGCCCCTTTATTTTTGTTATTTACTCTTCTGTCTCTTTTTTTTGTTATTTACTTTCTTGCCCCTTTATTTTTGTTATTTACCTTTCTGCTTCTTTATTTTTTATTATTTATTTTTCTGCCCCTTTATTTTATGTATTTATTTTTCCGCTTTTTTATTTTTAATGTATTTATTGTTATGTCTATTTATTTTTATTTTTTTTTATATTTTTGAACTTTTATTTATTTTTATACCTTTATTTTTATTATTTATTCTCTGTACTTTTATTTTTAGTTATTTATCTTTTATTTATTTATTTATTTATTTATTTATTTTTCTACACTTTCTATTTATTTATTTACGTTTAACCATTTTAATAGTTTATAAGTATGTATATATATGTATACATAATTATCTATTTTTTTATTATGGTCATGATTTCCTATTATTTTCTCTTAGTAACCTTTTAATAATTAAGAAAAAATCACTTTCATAAAAAATAAAAAAAAATAATAAAAAGGTCAAGACTAATAAATAGTGTGTTATTTATTCATTTATTTTTTTTTTAAATTTAAGATGAGATTAATTTAGATAAGACATCTTATTAATCTTATTTTTTCTAAAAGATAATTAAATTATATTCCTTGTCAATTTTAATTAATTAAGTGTATTATATTTCTTTATCTTCATGTTGATGTGTTTAATTCTATTTTTTTCTCTTATTTTTATTTATTTATTTATTTATTTGTTTTAAACTGTATATTTCTCAATAAAAATCAATTTTTTTTACTAGAAAATAAGTAAGACAAGACGTCTTATTGTTTTTTATCCTTTTATTTTTATGGTCTTTTAATCATTTGTTTATTTATTTTTTTTAGAACTAAAAAACAACAAACTTAGGGGATGTATTCTTTTAGTATCTTTGTTTTATTCATATTTATATATTTTTTTATTGTGTATATTATTTATGATTGTTTTATGAAGGATGAAATATTTGATAATCATTTTTTAAATTACGCATGATCAATTTGGGTAACCGTTTTTTACGGACGGTGTGGGGTGCTAATACCTTCCCCACCTGTAATTCGACTCCCGGACTAAACAGAATCTCATTTTTTTTAAAACAAAAAAAACCAGTGCTATTTAAAGGTTTTCCTAATATTTTCCTTAATAAATATTGGTGGCGACTCCTTGAACCCTTTATTTTTTAGGCTTCTCAAGAGCCTCACTTCAATGCAGTTTCAATTTTCTTTTATTTGTCTTTAACCAGTCCGCGTCGCGCGCCGGGACCCCGGTCGTGACAACGATCATTGATGAAAGCTGTTTTCTCCTGATCCTCCTCGTACATCGGAATCTGGTTGTAACCTGAGTACGCATCCATAAAGCTCAGATACTGATAACCAGAGGAATCATCTACCATTCGATCTATGTTAGGAAGAGGATAAGGATCTTTTGGACAGCAACGATTAAGGTCCACATAGTTGATGCACATTCTCCATTTGCCATTGGCTTTCTGGACCATTATTAGATTTGAAAGCCAAGAGGAATAACGGACTTCCCTGATAAATCCGGCCTTCAGCAATTCGTTGGTTTGTTTGCAAGCTGCTTTCTGTTTATCTGGTCCCAATCTTCTCTTCTTTTGGGCAACCGGTCTCGTCTCTGGGTAGACGGACAATTTATGACAACAGAAAGTAGGATCTATGCCAGGCATATTTGCTGCAGTCTATGCAAAGAGGTCTTTGAACTCCTGTAGGAGCATCAACAATCGCTGCTCCATTTCTGTATCTAGCTTGTCGTTAATATGGGTGACCTTTTCTGGAGAACCTCCCAATATGATGTCCCTGGAACTTCTATCCGGTGTGGGCTTTGATGGGTTGGACAGATCAATGTGCAAATCCGCCCTAGGGTCCAGGTTGACAAGGCTCACAGAACCAGCAGC
Organism: Clitoria ternatea; assembly: GCA_037962975.1. Taxonomy (NCBI): domain Eukaryota; kingdom Viridiplantae; phylum Streptophyta; class Magnoliopsida; order Fabales; family Fabaceae; genus Clitoria; species Clitoria ternatea. The sequence continues at coordinate 12,069,594 of CM075675.1, forward strand.
TGTCCCAGAATCATTGAGTTTCCTCTTTTTGTTGGATGCCTCCAACTTTGTCATATTCAGGCTCAGGTTGTAACAATACCTGGCCATCTCTTGGTCACCTCGGATGGATGAAACAATATTGTCTTTATCAATAAACTTGATAAGGAGGTGTGGAGTTGACACGACTGCCTCCATAGCATTCAGGGTGGGGCGTCCTATGATGCCGTTGAATGGTGACTCGACATCGATTACCAGCACTCGGGATTTAACCGTTCTGGCTCCTGGCTCACCTTCAAAGGAGATAAGGGTGTCAAGGTATCCCTTTGTTGGTTGCTTTGCACCATTGAAAGCTGTTAGTTCCTGTGTGTAAGGCTGTAAGTCTGAGTCATTAAAACCCATCTTTTTAAAGCAGTTATAAAAAATAACATCACAGGAACTTCCCTGGTCAACAAGGATTCTTCGGACGTCCTTGTTGGCTATGACTGCAACGATGACTACAGTATCATCTCCATCAGGAATGGTAGGACCAAAATCCTCATCAGAGAAAGAAATTATTGGAGCTTCAACCCCTCTTCTGTAAGTACGATAATCTTTAACTTTTCCTTGTATAGACAGAATCATTCTATGATGATTCTTCCGGGCTGTAATTAAAGCTCCTCCCCCAGCGAACCCTTCAGCGATCATATCAATGACTTCACGCCGGCCTTGACGCTGTTGCTGAGGCATGTCATCTCTGTGTGCTGAAGTTGTATATGTAAGTATGCAAAGTAGTTTTGATGAATGACAAAGTATTCATGATGATGATGGAATGGCAAAGGTTCAGAAACAAGAAGGCTCAAGCACAAAGACAATGGCCAAGAATAAAGAGATGAAGATGCCTCACAAAGAGTTAAAGAAACATGAGCTATGGAAGACAAGGTTGATAACATGAACTAAATCATGAAGAACAAGCTCATAAGTAGAAGAAGAATCAAGGAAACAAGCATGAGGATCAAAGGAATAAGCCATGGGTCAATACATATCAAAAACATATCAAAAACCTTAAAGAATTGTATCAGGTACATGTACTAATCGATTACCACAATGGAATAATCGATTACCAAAACTCTGTTTATGGTACAATCGATTACAATAAGAAGGACAATCGATTACATAGGTTCTGGAATGAACATAATCGATTACAGATAAAAGCCTAATCGATTACCAGTTGAAAGTTTGAAGACTGAGCATCAGGTATTCACCATAATCGATTACCAAGTCAAGCATAATCGATTACGTAAGTTCTGTTTTGTCCCTAATCGATTACATGAAGTCCTAATCGATTACCATGCTGCGAGACACAAATTAAGAGCATCAGGTATCAATCATAATCGATTACAAGGCAAGGAATAATCGATTAGAATGGTTCTGTTTCATAGCTAATCGATTACGGTAGAAATGCTAATCGATTACCTGCTGCATAATACTGAAGATTTCAAAAGCTAATCGATTACAGCTCGAAGGCTAATCGATTACCACAGTGTCAGAACGTGGGAAAATACTTTTAAGTGGAACTCCAGCTCATTTCTTCACTCCCACTTTATGCCCACTTGAGGTATCCGTTGGAAACATTTGTGCAACGGCTAAGAGCTCCCAAATGGCTATAAATGGAGCATGGATTCAAGAAAGAAAACACACACAAGAGGGGAGACCAAGGCACAACACAAGGCAACAAACATTTCTCTTCTTAAGGTCTTCTAACTAAATTTCTCTTGTATATTCTGCAACTCTTGATTCTAAACTTGCATATTGCTTAAGAGTTGTTAGATTGTAAGTTTCAATTTGCATATCCTCTCTTGTTGAGAGTTAGAATTTGTGAGAGCTTTCATTTGTGTATCTACTCTATTGAGAGAGTGTATTGATTGTAAACACAACACCAAACACAAGGTATTCACTCTAGGTTGAGTGGTTGTTCACTCTAGGTTGAGTGGTCACAAAGGTTGGGGTTCAACCTTTGGGTATTGAGAGATTGTGAGATTGGGTGGGTTGCCCTTTGCTTGTGAGGATTGAGTTCTTGAGTGTGGGACACTAGGAAGCTGCAGTTGCTCAAAGCTTGTATCTCAAATTTTCAATAGTGGAATCCTTCAAGTGGGTTGCTTGAAGGCGAGACGTACACCGGGTTGGTGGAACTCGTTAAATTGGTTTGCATTTCTCTCTACCTTGAACTCTTTATACAACTGCGTATATAAACTGTTTATTGAAATGCTTGAACTGAATGTGTGAATCAAAGTTGTTGTTCAAGTAGAAAACTAACTCTGCATGCCAAGTGTTTGATAATTTGCTTTAATCAATATTTGGTAAAGTTCTTAAAAACTAAAATTTGTTTTAACTTGCCAAGTATCTAGATCATTGTTTCCTATCAACTCTTGTGTGATACTTACTTAATTGCCTTCACTTATCTCATGCACACAAGCTATTTAATATATTGAATGAGCTGAACCCTTATAGGAAACATCACATTATTTGTGAAATAAATCTATGCACTCCAACTGATTGATAAATTGTTTAAACCAATAACTTGCCTTGTTTATCACACTTAAAGCTAAATATTATCATTGCACATCAAGTGTGTCATAGTGTGATATGTGCTTAAAAGTTATTGTCTCTTCATCATTGCATCATTTGTATATTACTAACCATTTCCAAGGGGATTCCGCGCGAAAATTTGAAACACTCAATTCACCCCCTCTTGAGCGTTGAGGCCTTGGCTAACATGTGTTGTATCATCAGTCATTGCACCTTTTTGTTTCTCCGCAGCAGAGAATTTTCTAACCGGATTACGGTTATTGTCATCCCCATCGTCTGGATCTCTTTCTCTTTTCTCATTCCGATCTGCCCTGTCAAAGGATTTTTCTTTGAACAGGTATTGCTTTAATTTGCCTTCTCTAATTAACGTTTCAACTGCGTTTTTTAGAGCTTGGCATTCATCAGTGGAATGACCTGTCTGTTCATGAAAATCATAGTACTTACGGGGATTCCCTGGTCTCTTCATCGGGGCTGGCCTTCTAATGCCATAGATGCTGAAAGCTGGCCATCCAACCTCTCTTAAAATCTGAGATGGCTTAGCTGACAGTGGTGCATAATGGCTGAAGGAATTAACACGCCTTTCTTGAGGTCGAGGAGAGGAGTTATTAACTTTGGGGTTGGTGAATGGCCTCTCCATACGTTCTGACCTCGTTTTCTCCTTACCCTTCTGGGGTTGTAAAGGTGGTGTTGGTGGCTTTTTCTTTACAGCCATAGCTTCTAGGTGCATCTTTATACTCACATACTTTGAGGCCTTTTTCCTGAACTCCTCAAATGTTGTTGGTGGGCTCTTTGCTAATGAGAGAGCAAAAGCTGATCCTGGCTGCAACGCCTCGATAACAATATGCAGCTTAATGGATTCTGTGAGGTTAGGAACCAGGGATGCTTCCTTATAAAACCTTTTCAGGAAATCCTTTAAGGTTTCATTTTCACCCTGCTTAACTTGGTTTAAAGTATGAGATGTCCTGGGAACATCTCTAGAGATGACAAAGTGAGTTTCAAAAATAGCTGCCATTTCAGCCCAGGAATCTTTGGATCCAGAAGGTAAACCTTTAAACCAACCGAGGGCCTCTTCTGATAATGTCCATGGGAACATTCGACACATCACATCTTCATCAACCCCTAAGTACATGGCTTCAAATACGTAAGCATCAAGATGCTTAGTAGGATCAGTTTCGCCATTATACTTTCCAATGGAGAGTGGCTGAGTGGTTTGAAGATGTTTGGGGATGTGGATACTCATAAGCCTCCTTGAAAAAAGAACTTTGAGTTTGTAAGTTACCGGGGGTGCTATAATTAGCTCCCGCTTCCCTCGAGTAGCTCCATCATCAGAATCGTGGGTCTGTTCTCTTCCCTCAAACGTGGGGATGTTTGAGTATTGGAGAGTTGTGAATTTTTTTCCGTCGGTTGTATGGTGTGTCCCACCAGTTTGGGATGTTGATTTCTCTCCCATGTTCTGTCTTTCGCGTTTTAACTCCACTAACTCCTCCATCAATTTTCGTATCATCTCATCTCTTAGATCGGGTGCAGATACTTGCACCATTCTCCTTGAACTCTTGACCGGTGACTCAAAAACCAAGCGTCTGTTCGCTGGTTGTTCTTGGGCCGTCACATATTCTACATGCCCATCAGATATGTTTCTTCCATTGCCTTCCATGACGCAAGGTCAGACTTTGTAAACGAGAGGTGGGAATAACTTTATCGTGTCCCACCGGGCGTGCCAATGATCTGTCCTGAACCGGGGTCAAGAGATCCGATGTCTAGTCAGTCACAAATAGTAGATGATCACTTCTTTAAAGACCGGTTATACGAGTATCCGGTTTATATATCCGATGTCTCTGTATGATGAGAGCGGATTGGGCGTCCTGGAGATCCTTCACACCGTCCTGACGCGTTGATGTGGGCGAAAGGTGGTGTCACCTACAAAGATTCTCCGACGCTCAAGTCAGTGATAATATTCCAAGTAAGTAATGTTTTTCAGAGAGTAATTATAAGTTGATAGAGTCAAAAGATCCTTCCCTTCATTGATGAAGAGAGTTCATATACCTGATTGGCTCGATATTCGAGGATCCGTTAGTGGGGAACCACTAACCTTCAATAACGCCTTAAATTATTATTTTATTGCGCACTCACCAGTATGATTGGGTCAAGTGGCTATTTTATATTGAGCGTAGGGAGTATAGGTTAGAATTAAGGGACAAATTGACCATTCCCGTGAGCAGATTTTGGCTCGTAGTGCAGGGAATTATTGATTGGTCCCTGTAATAATGCCTTCTGTCTTCTGTATAGTGACGTATATGTTATTCGGTGTCATGGTGTTATCCTGGACAACCGGTATAGGAAGAGCGCCTGATACGGAATTAGAGTCCGGATGTATACCGATGACACCGGTTGCACGTTGACGAATTGACAAAGACGTTGAGATATGTCTTGTAGAACGGATAGCGGTATTGACACCGGATCAAAAGTATAAAATCTACCTTAACTTGTTTTTAAATTTGCATGTAGTGGTGTGCATTTTATAAGAAGGCATATGATTCATGCTAAATAGTTTATAAAAAAGAAGAAACTATTTTTCATTTATAAACATCATTGCATGGGTTAGTGATGATTTCTAGGCATTTTATGAAGAGATATTGGTAGGAAGTGTTAAATCTAATATTTTTATTATTTGGGATATTAAATGGTAATAAATGGAACATATATTTCTTCTTTAATTTTAATTTTAATTTAGTTTTAACCTTTGGATCAAGATCATGATTTGATTTTGACATTATAAAATCTAAGAGTAACTGTTACAGACTTTTTGGTCTCTCATTCTCATGATTTAGATTATTATTTCTAATCAATCTTCTTGATTTTTTATTGTTATATTTATATTTTTATACAAAATAACATTCATATAGAATTGCATACCATTCTGTTAAGGTTTTCTTGAAATTTTAGAAATATAAACAAAAACAAAATGTGTAAGGGACCGGGAATAAGGCATCGAAGGGAAAGAGTATGCATGGCAAGATAATCCGCACCCGTAGTTGCCCATGGATATATCCGTAATGAGTACCTGTAAATTCTCTAAATAGAGGGGTATGGTTATTGTGCTACCCACCTCATGGGTACTCGCATAAGTATTTATATTTATATTATATTATATATATTTAAATATAAAGACATTTTATTATTTTATAATATGATAAAAAATGAATATTGTTCAATGATAATATTTTTAATGCTTAAAGTTATAATCATATTATACGATATTAATCTATATCATATTATAAGGAAACAATTTTATAGTTAGTATATCACTACTATAAAAAGCCCCTTATGTGACGGGAAAAATCCGTCGCTAACAGCCAAAACTTCATCGCTAAAAAAATTAGCGACTATATAATTAAGCTACGAATGAATCCCGTCGCTACGAACTTGGTGGCTAACAAGTCAGTGACGCCAAGTGAAGGCCCTGGCAATCTTTGTGATGGCAAAACATAGTCGCGGAAGGTGGTCCCTTTTTTGCGCTATCCGTAGTTGTTTTGGTCCAAAATTAGTGACGGGGTAACATATCGTCACTAACAAATTTAAGTAACTTCATCACTAATTGAGCATATTTAGCGACTGTACCGAAACCGTAGCTAATATTGTAGCTATGTTCTTAATGGGTATCTGTCGCTAACACAGCCACTGTAGAGGAACCAATGTTAGCGATTGGCCGGTGTCGTAGCTAAGTATTTGATTGGTCAATTCGTCGCTAAGGTGGTCGCTGAAGAGGAACCAATGTTAGTGATGGGCTTAAAGCTGGCAAAATGGGCTAGCCCGTATGGGCCGGCCCGAGCCCGCCCATAAACATGTAGTGCGTGGGCTTAAAAGAAAAAATTAAAATCAATACGTGGAAAAAAAGCCTAACCCTAAAAAAGCCCCAAAAAATAGCCCGAGTGTGGGCCGGCCTGTGTGGCCCGTGGGAGGCCCGTGGGTGGCCCGATTATTTTTAAAAATAAAAGTAATAATTTTTAGTTAGGTTAGGTGTTTGCTTTTATGACTTTTATTATGGACTTTTATGAAATATATGATTTTGTGCATTTTGTTTTCTTCCATAATGTTTTCTTTGATTGATTTTATACATTTTATTAAAAAGTATAATATAGAAAGTCAAACATAATGTCATCTCTATAAGATAATATCACTTTATGTCAACACTAATAGTTATGTAGTTCATGACTTTACTTTAATAAGGTTTCATAGTGTTGCCGTTGTGAATTGATAATATCACTTTATGACTTCACCAATAGTTATGCGCTACGTTATATGCATTTTTAATTTGATTACGACAAAACTTGAAGCTGTATGTCCATTATTTTTTAGCTATAGCCTATATGTTTACACAAATCATGATCTTTGATATATGTATATTTTTTCAATCGTGTGCCTTTCTCATTCGGTAATGTCATTTTAATTAAAACTTTTTCCAGTTAATTTAATTAAATAGTATTATTACATAGAACAATTTTTTTATAAATTTATTTTTTAACTTTTTTTAAACTAGCCGCCTGAAGTAGCCCGTGGCCCGTTGAGGGCCGGACTAGGGCCTTTAATTTCAAGGCCCAAATTTTTATGGGCCTTTTTTGGCCCGGCCCTAAATGGCCCATAGCTCGATAAAGCCTGGTCCGTTTAGGGCCGCCCGCCCGAATTGCCAGCTCTAGATGGGCCATAGTCGTTGTTAATTTGATTAGTTAATCCGTTGCTAAGGTGGTCACTGAAGAGGAACCAAAGTTAGCGATGGCATTTTTCATGGCTAATTATTGATGTTTCTTCTGTCGCTGGCTTAGTCGCTAAATGATTTTCACGTTAGCGACGAGTGTTTGGCCATCGCTAATAAAAAAATGTTTTTTAGAAATTATTTTCAAAAAAATTTATAGATTTAAGGTATATTTTATAAAGTTGGATTAAATATTTTTATAAAATAAAAATATATATTAATTTTTTTATAAAGCTTTTATTATTTAACAGACGCATATATAGATTTATAATAAACAAAAAAAGATAAAAAGATATAACATCAATTAGTAATAAACAATGTTGAATAAAAGATATAGTAATAGCCGAAATATTATTTACAACTCAAACAATTTAAAAAAATGTGTAACACTAAAAAAAATAAATACAAAAATGGGTCCATCAACTAGGGGGATCATGGGGCGATGGGTGTGGCTGGGAAGTAGAGGCTGGGTCGTTGGGTCAAGATGGTAAAGACTTCATCAACTGACGGATTAGAGCCTCCTACTGCGCCATCAACCTGTGAGTCTCCCCTCGATCCCGCTCAGCTCGTTCAACCGCCAGTTGCCTCTGTTGGTGCTCCTTTGCTAGCTTGGTGTTCAGGTTCTCAATAACTTGAACAACATCTGCAGGCAACATAGAGGAAGCGGCAGGGTAAGAGACATTAACACGAGTAAAAGAAAAAGAAATGAGAGGCACATTCACAAGCAAAATAGAAAGGGACTTACATTAATGCGTCAGACGCTGCTTAGAGGTCCAGAAACAAAGGAGTGGAAGGTTTGAAGAACAAGGGAAAAGAGAGAAACAGAAAGGGAGGGGTTTAAGGCAAAATAGAAACTAATGGAGAAGAGGGAAACCCTCAATAAGTTATTAGATTCAGCGATGGAAGATACACCATTACTACCTAAGTCGCTAATTTAAAAAAAGGTGGGCACGTGTCCAACATAGCAACACTAATGAGCTCGTCGCTACTCTGACTTATCTAGAGACGCAAGTACCCCATCGCTAAACCATCACGATGACCAACGCTACTACGCTTAACGACGGCTACAATGACGTCGCTAACATGGGCACCACTAACCTTGAAAGCAAAAACAAAGATAGTATAGTGACAGAAATATCGACAAGAGATCTAACATACTACATAGCGACGGTCGCATAAGCGCCAACAAAAAAACTTGGAGGGAAACTAAAATATAGGAGGGAAGTAAAAGATAGCGACTGTGTCAGCAACGACTTGGGATTAGCAACGGTGTTAGCGACGACAGAGGTGCAAATTTTAGCGACGGTGTGCCAGTGGTCGCTGATATGGTAACTAATTTTCTTTAGAAGGTCATTTTTTGTATTACGGTCGCTAAGTAGTGACAGCAGGTTTCGGTCTCTATGTTGAAGTAACTATTAGGGGTTTTTTAGTAGTGTATGTTCTTTATTGTTATTGTTGTTTTTATAAAATATTAAAAATAAATAAATACCCATGGATATCTGTACTTGTTCCTATACCCATAGGTACGAATACGAGTATCATACTACCTGTACCCGCCCTGTTGACATTCCTAAGAAGAAGGCATAGAAGGGAAGAAGAATGGAAGGGAAGGGGAAAAGAATCAAAAGGAAAGAGGCGTGGAAGGATGGAATGAGACATTAAAGTTTACCCCTTTATGTATTGTATATATATTTCTAGACTTGCAAGAGGACCTTAATAGAATGGTATGTGATGTTATATTAATACTACTTTCCAAAAAAATATAAATATAAATGATAAAAAAAGTGAGAAAGATTAATTTAAATAATAAAAAATCATGAAGTAAGAGACAGAAAGTTTAAGTACGTTACTCATCGATTTTATAGTGTCAAAATCAAATCATGATCATTAATGACTAGAGTAGGAGATACAGGTACTATAACTAGTTATAACAATAATATAATAACAATAAGATATTAAAATAATAACCACAATAATATTGTTAATCCCAAAATAATTAAAGTAAATTAAATGGAGGTTTAGAAGATTAAAAATTGGTTAAAGGGAGATTAATTAAGAAATTAATTTTGAATTAAATGGTGATAGTAAGTTATTAATTACCAGGTGGTAAAAAGTAAAATAGATTTATAATAATAATAATAAAAGAAAAGAAAATTAGTTATTAGAAGTTAAATTAAAGGGAAAAGGATTAATTAAAATGAAGGAAATTGTGAAGGAAAATATAAAAAGGGGCGTGAAATGTCCATAATTCCCTTAGAGTAAAATCCAACAATTCCCATTGTTTCCTCACGCGTAAGGAGAGAAGAAGAACATAGAGCATTGTTGAGAGTGAGAGATAACCATTGTCGTGACCTTGAGAGTTCTACTTAGAGGCCAAATTGACGTCAAAACTTTAAATTAAACGCGTTTCTAGAACCCTGGTACCGAGGTAAGGTTGGTGGTATACCTTCAATTTTTCGTTTCCTTTTTCTTTTCTCTTGGCCGTAAATGGGGTTTCTTGTAAGGGTTTCCATTTTTTGTGATTTTATGACATTTCAAAGTTTGAAAGTGATTCTTTATGTTGTGGGTATTTCGAAGTAAGTAACGGGTGATGGTTTTGGTGTGTTAGGTTTCAATCCAAGCTTCAGAGGAATCGTAGGTGATGCGGAGTGTAGGAACGAGGTTCAAAAGTGAAAAAGGTAAGAGTTTGAAACCTTGAATTAAAATTTAATTTTTTTTGGTGAAATGAATTGCGATTGTAGGGATCAGAGTGTTAATTGCTTTATGTGGAATGCTTAATTGTAGATATTTTATAGGATCGGTGGATTCAAATTTTGATTTGGAAGCTGAGGAACATCGAGGTAAGTTCCTAAATCACTGAGAAATACCTTTAAGTTAATTTGGTAAATTAAATTATAGTTCCAGAGGCTGACGTTTAATTCCAATATGTAAATTCCTTAAATTTAGACATTCATAATGATTGGCAAACTTAGTGATTGATTCAAGGCTACCGAGGCTCAGAGTTGAGGTAAGGGGGTATACTAGGCATATATATTAATAGAAATAAGAATCTGAGCCGTTTTGGCGGTTGCGGAGAAAGGGTAGCATACTTATGTAATTTGATATATATATATATATATATATATATGCATGTAGATAGGTATAGAACGTAATTGTGTGATAAAAATAGATTTAATTGGGTGGTAGTGATGAAAATATAATAAATGGTGAATTATTGAGTAATGTGATGAAATGAATGTATATGCTTATATTGTAAAATGCTGATGAGATGTTGATGCACATCTACATAAACATGTATGATAGTGAATTGATTTGATAATCAAGAGAACTTATGAATTTTAGATAATTGATGTAATGTTGAGTTGTATTCATATATTGCATGACAATGGTGATGATGATGTAGTGGTACATGATGATGAATTGGTGTGATAAATTATAATGTAAATGAGATTTTGTGGCGATGTGATAATTAATAAAGTTGTAGAATGAGATTCATATAAAATTGCCTGAGTGGCTTATGTTGAGGTCCCAGGGTGATGACTATAATGCCAGGACTAGATAATGTTGAATTACATGATGTGACAATGAGAATTATTAATGTAATTGAGTTGTGAATAAGTTATAAATGCTTATGTGCATGTTATGTGGTGTGGACGGCCAATCGGTATAAATTACTCCTCGTTTCTGGCTTCAATGGTCATTTGTTGCCCCGTTGAGCTACCTAGTGGTCAGGCATGACCCAATGGTGAGGTAGGGATCTAGGCGGGCTCGGTGGACCAGGTAAGGTCCACGGGGTGTCAAGTAGAACCCCCAGCTGACGGTCGATCCTTTTAGTATCCGAATACTAAAGTCATATTTTATAATTGATTAAGAGTAAGTGGTGATTATAATTGAGCTGATATTGATTAAATTGATAATGAAGTGTTGGTGATTACATTGATGATGATATATGGTTATTTGAAATAAATGATGAGGTGGATGTTAATTAAATTGATGATGAAATGATGATCAAATACATTGATCCTGAAAGTGGTGTTACTTGAGTTTGTAACAAGAAATGATAATTTCGTTGCACTATGTTATGCTTTTCTCTCCATATATATATATGTACATGTATATGTATATGTATATGTATGTGTGTGTGTGTGTATATATATATATCTTGTGGATATTAGTTTATATAGCTAGTTACCTACCCTTACAATTATTTTTAGTGAATGGAGATAGGGATCTTCTAGATGTTGCAGAGGACAGTACTCAGAGGTGAAGTAATGGTAAAGAGGGGCATTGATATGTTGATATATGTATATAATTGTAAATATATGTAGGTGGTATGTTTTGAGAAGTCGGTAATATGATAGATCTCATGTAATTATGATATATATATATATATATATATATATATATTGATGTTGCTTGATGAATGTGATTATAAGATAATATGTTGATGATTTATGTTTGGTGTTGGCTTGGTGGTGCTTATGTTGATGAATGAGTGTCATAATGTCTAGGCTATGTTTATTTCAAGTAGGCATTGAGCCTTAATGATGAATATATGCTAAATGGGCAAGTTTTGTGAGTTATATGTATAACTGAAAATTCGGGCGGCCGGCCTAAATTTGGTAAGGCTTTATCGGGCTACGGGTCACTTAGGGGTGGGCCAAAAAAGGTCTGCAAAAATTCGGGTCTTGAAATTAAAGGCCCTAGCCCGACCCTCAACGGGCCTCGAGCAGCCCGCTTTACAAAAAGTTAAAAAATAAATTTATTAAAAATTAAAATTCTATCTAAAAAAATTAAAACTACGTAACATTTTTTTACGAAACAACTACAAACATTTGTAATATTTTTTAAAACGTTTCATAAATATTTATCATTAAAGTTCATAACAAAAGTCTACAAAAGTCCATATTCCACACATACGGTGAGATGAGAAATAGAAAAAAAGGAAGAAAAATCCTAACTAAAAGAGAAATTCCCTATACTTTTTATTTTTGTAAAAATACTCAGGCCGCCCGCAGCCCTTATGGGCTGGCCCGTACTCAACCCATTTTTTTGGGTATTTTTAAGGTCGGACTTTTTTTTTGCTTATTAATTTTAAATTTTATTTTTAGGCCTTCACACTATATTTTTTCAGACCGGCCCATGTAGGCTAGCCTATTTTTCCAGTTCTAGTTATATGCCTATTAATACATGTTGCGATCTATGTGTACCATATAAATGCACATTGTTAGTTGTGATTCAAAGGCATGTAACTTCCGTCTCTAAGTTTAACAAAGAAGGAAATTAGCGACCAAAGCCGTCCGTCGCTACCCTTTGGCACTAACCAAAAAAATTGGAGGGAAAATGAAAAAATGGTAGAAGGTCCATATAACGACAACATTGGCGACAAAACGTTATTACTAACGGCAGTTGTCTGTCACTAAGTTGGGCACCAACAAAAAACTTTGGATGGAAACCAAAAAATTGGAGGGAGGTAAAATGTAGCAGTCGATGGAACGACAAAGTAAGCTATAGCGACGACATTAGTTGCAAAGTTTTACAAATTTTTGCGACGAGGTTCTGTTAGTCGTTGTTGGTCGCTGATGTGGTAGCTAATTTTCTTTTGAAGGTCCCTATTCACATTGTGGTCGCTAAAGCGGTCGCTAATTAGAGACAACTTTTTGTCGATCGCTGACTTTAAGTAGCTGTAAGGTTTTCTTAATAGTGTGAGAGTAGTTCAAAAGGTAGGCCGAAGCCTCATGCTTTCCTTAGAAAGCTCAACAGGGCACCCTTAGGGTTTCTAATGATCTAGGATCCTGCCCTAACAACCTGGGTTGTTACAACAATGGCCTTTATTTATTAATTTTATTATTTGTTTTATCTTTTTTTGGTAATAAACGGAAAGCTCAAACAAGACTACAAAATCACGTCTAAGGCAATATAAGAAATAATCGAATCTGGTGGGCTAGACCAAATAATCAAACCCTCATCTGAGACCCCTCCTAGCCGAGCGAGCCTATCAGCCATATGGTTATGCTCCCACGGCATGTGTAAAACCGTTACCATCCATGGCCAAGCCAACATGTCCTACTTTCCTCTTGCCGAAACCAGTGCCTATCCAGAACAGTATCTTGTTGTAAGGATGTATATACATCCATAGAATCCACTTCACAAATAAGCGATTTAACATGTCACTCCCAAGCAATTTGAAGACCCATCCTTAACGCCTTAAGTTCTGCAATGAAAACACTCCCTAAGCTAAGGGAACAAGAAAACCCCATAATCCATCTTCCCAAGTGATCTTGAATGAGCCCTCCACCACTCATTTTCCCGGATGAAGGTATCCAACTACCATTAAGATTTAGTATATCGTTCAGTGGGGGGTTCCACCCTAAACTCGAAACCATGGAGGAGGCACATGGAGCATGCGCGACTGTCTCCATTGCTGTCAAGACCACCTACCTTATTTGTTATGCTTTGCATTTCATAAGTCTTTAAAAATAAAAATTTGTATTATTTTTAGTAAAAGGTTATTTAAAATAATTACTCTTTTTGTTGTTTCCGTAAAAAGTGAAAATTTTTTAAGATTTAATTTACCTCCCTCTTAAGTTTAGGGCCAATTTCCAATAAATTGTGGGCATCCAATAGTGAGTGTTATGAATATTATTATATGTGGATGTCTAGAGTAATTTAGAATATTCTAAAGGGTTATAACAAAGACCCATCTTATATATAAATAAAGATATTTATAATGTTGAGTATATGAATAAGATACACTTCTTTATCCTCTCATTTCATTCTCTTTGCTCTCGTTCTGTTCTATCTTTTGTTTATAACATTTTCTTGTTTTTTAGATGTGTTTTTGATTTGTCATATGTTAATAATAATAATAATAAAATCATAATAATAAAGAATAATAATAATATAGGACATCTCGCGTTAGGCTTTGATGTAGGACATTATATCTTATGTGGCTTTTGCTCGGAAATAATTGGTGTGAAAAGACGTGACACATTATATCTATACTCCACTTTAACGTGTGACATCTCAGATTTAGTGTCAAAATTATTCCCCTTTTCTTTCAAGAGAATAATAACATTATCAAACTGGTGGCTTCTTTAAAAGAAAAGTATGTCGAATGAAACATTTTTATTTTTAATTTCTGCTGGCTTCAAATAAAGTCTTTAGTCTTTACGGTTTATCATGATTCATTTTAGTATATTTAATGGAAAAGGGAGTTGATAATAGACATATCAATTATACTATAAGATTTTATTTTCTTAAGAAAGTTAGTTATATAATATAATAGTGCTCCTTTATAAATTCTTTCCAAAAAAAAAAAAAAACATAATGAGATTTGATACGAACCAAATATGAACACACAAGTTTGACCAAGATAAATCACATCAGAAGAAAAGAGAAAAAAGAAGAAATCACTATCATTGGACCAACAACTCAACAAACTCATTCAAAGCAACCCGTGAAGATCCACCACCGCTTAGGGCGTCAACAGCATCATTTCTTGCACCCAAAACCCTCTCTCTAACCTCTTTCCCTCTCCCTCTCCCCGAGTCCATAAGCTCCCTTACTCGGATCTCCAACTCAGATGCCCTAACAAAACCATCCTCATTCTTTTTCAACGCCAAAGCCACTTTCATCTTCTCAACCATAACCACCTTATTCAATCTCTGCTCTGCATACAAAGGCCATGCCACCATAGGCACACCCCAGTAAATTGCTTCCAACACCGAGTTCCATCCACAATGAGTCACAAACCCGCCCACCGAGTCATGACTCAGCACCTTAACTTGTGGCGCCCAGTTGCTCACAACCATTCCTCTCTCCTCTGTTCTCTCCAAAAACCCTTGTGGCAACAACTCCTCCAAACTCAATTCTCTTCTCTCATAAGCTGAAGGGTCCTTCAGAACCCACAAAAACCTTTGTCCACTCTTCTCTAACCCTACCGCTATTTCTCTTATTTGAGTGTTTGAGAACCTTCCATAGCTTCCGAAGCTCAAATACACAACGCTTCGACTCGGTTGCGAGTTGAGCCAACTCATCAACCCACTATCGTCGTATTCATGACCTCCTTCACCATTCGAAACGAGTGGTCCGATGCAAAACACTTTTGGCTTGCGTGCTTCTGGCACGCAAGCTCCATTCCTTAATGCTAAGAAAGCTTGCTCCTCAAGCTTATCGAAGGTGTTTACTATTATTCCGTTGGTTTTTCTCACTTTTGTTGAAATGTTAACGAAGGACTCGTAGCCCCGGCTCCGGCGATCAAGGAGAGGGTCTGGCATGTCCTCGTGCGACAGTGGTGGCAAGCCCGGGATGCGCCGGAGCATGTCGTTGTAATCGGAGTAACCCTTCTTGGTGTTGTGGTGGATGGTTGCTAGGTAGAGGAAAAGATTGACACAACTTGCGGAGTTAGGGAAGTAGTAATAGGTGGGAATGTTTAGGGTTTTGGTGACATCAACAGCGGAGTGGTTGAAGAAGTCTAGGATGAGGGCTTTGGGTTTGGAAGATTTGGAAATGAGGGATTGGAGTGAGCGGAGTAAGTGTTGTGAGGGCGAAAGGTACTGGAATGTGATGGAAGGTGCAGCGGTGCGGACAGCGGTGATGTATTGGAGGATGGAGGTGTTCGGTGTTGAAGGGAGGAGGATTTTGACTGAGAGGGTTGTGTGGTGGTGACTGGATATGAGCTTGCCAAATTCTACCATGGGGACTAGGTGTCCCGTACCCATGGCAGGGTATAGAACTATAGTGTCCTTCATTTTTTTCTTCTAATGATTTTGGATTTTGTGGACAGACAAAATATGGTGCGTAGGGATCGTTCGATTGTAATTTTATGAAGAATATGATATTTGATATATAGGAGGTTGGATACTGAGAATTTAAATGTTCTGGAAGGAAGGGAAGTTTTTCTTTGTTTATATGTTATGATTAGCGTAGGAAACGGGATGCCAAAGAGTATGGTCATATTGGTCAGCATAAATTGATCGAGTAAAAGATTGAGCAAGAAATTAGCGTAGAAATGAATTAAAAAAAAGTGGTGTCGATGCATTAATTTACATTGTTAATTTGTTTGTACAGGGTTAAGGTTAAACAAGTCGCCAAAACAATTATTATAATATGTTTCTAAAGTAATGGCGGACGGCTCCATCACGTCATTGCTTATGTATTACAATGTTATATTTGAGGGTTCGAGGCATTTTCATTAACTTACACATACATCCACATACATACATATACATATATCATACATTACTTGAAAAGTCCGGCTAAGATAATTGATGTAGTAACTTGTTGAATCTCGAACCACTGTCTCCCTCTCGAACCACTGTCTCCTTTTCCCTGTATCTGAGTTTCTCCATCACCAACCACTGTCTCCCTCTCGAATCTCGAACCATTATCTCTGTGACATCCCTTAATTGTGTAATGGCTCCCTGGACCAAGTGCTTGTTTTCTATGATTTATTTTTATATATACAGTGTATTTGTCTTTGATTTATATGCATGGAATATATTTTTAAGAGAACTTAAGAGTTAAAATAATTTATTGTAATTTAATTAAGTAGTAAGGTTCATTAAGTTTTTAGAAAAACTTAGCAATTAAATACTGAGTATATAAACTATACTTTTTTAATTAAATAGAATTTTACGTACTTTACTAGTTCGGGCCAATAGAATACTTGGGTGTCTGAGTCGAGCCAATTTTTAACTCGGAGTATCCCTAATGTCGTACCCTATAATTTTCATGAAAGGTTCGAGTCCCATTTTCCATCGCTTAGCCCCCGAAAAATTATTTTGGCCAAAACCAAGTTAACCGTAAGAGTCAATCTGTGCACTTGCTTGTATTTTGGGTATAATTTCTTCTCCCATTATTAGAATCGACTCATTCTTATCAAAAACTTTTGGTATCAAAATTATCTACAACTTTGATGTTAACCACGAAAGCTCATTCTTACTCAATTACTCTCAGAATTTAAAATACTAAACTGACTTGCGTGCTCACTGTTACATCTTACACTATATTCAGTATTTTTCACTGTTCTCACTCGTATAATCATGAAATTAAATGATTCTTTTTGCCACAACTTTCTAGACTCATTTCTCTACGAACGCAAATTCCATACCCATTTGTCCCAGAAAATTATTTTTGGTTACCAATTTAAATACTGTCACAACTTGGGATAGTTTTTGTGTTTGAGTCATATCTCCTTCGTCCAATATTGGATTTTCACATACCGTACCTTGTTTTAAATAGGAGACATATATCTACAACTTTTATGTTTTACATTTTCCTAAAATCCCACCGTAACACCTCTAAAAATCGAGACAAGTTGCTGCCTTTATGAGTGACATATCAACCAAGCATGAAATATGGTCCAACTACATCAACCCACCCAAGAGACACTTGTTAGCACCCAAATAACCCCTTCTCCTACAAGTAGCATGGCTGAGTAAGACACTTCGAAAACACTTAACAAGTTCTAAATCCTCCATTCCCCTCCATGCCGCCTTGAGGAGTTGGCCACCGAAAGGAAACAACTTGCACAAAATCTCTTCTTCCAAAAACACATGAAAATTTTTCCTAAGCCGTCAAACTAAACCAGCCATCTACTTCTTCTTCTTTTCACGTTACTCACCCTCATCATCCTATCCATTGTTGAGCTTAAACACTCATCATCACTTAACCTTCATGCAAAAAGATGATTATCTCCTAATCACTCCACCATTCCTATACACATTCTAAAAACAACAACTTCCATTCATTTTTCTCTCTTCAAAAATCATTTTCTTGATCCACCACATAAACTTTCATTCTCTTGGGCTCTTGGTGTTACATTATGGTGAACTTGAATCAAAGTCTTAGATCCTTGCTTCCTTCTTCCTTGGCCGAAACTACCATCAAGGTAGAGGGGAGTATATGCTCATCTTAGCTCTTGATTTCACTTGTATGATGTAGTGTGGATACCCCTAATATCCATATCTTGGTACCTCCCTTGAAAAGCTCCATTTTTAAGCTTTGATCATGAAAAATTACTTGCAAAAATTTATGCTATCTAGGGTGGTTCTATGGCTGCACCATAATCATGTTAAATCCTTGATTTCTATGAGTTTTAAATTATGAGTTATTTATTTTTAATGGTCTTACTGTTGTAGAAAATTTTTATCTCATGAGGAAATGCATGCATGTCCATTTTTCACTAAGTAAAAAGCTACGAAAAAATGATCCCTTAAGGCCAAGAGTTAACGTGACATACTCCCATGGTTGGATGCAAAATTTAATGCTTAAAATAAAAGTTTTTGATGAATAATAAATGACTTAAAATTTTGGACAGAATTAATAAATCATAGAATATCACTTGCATGTTGTTCAAAACATTGAAGAAATGAGTTTTTCTTTTAATTTAGTGGTTGCATATTATACCTTTAATTTCCTTAAATCTAGATGAATTAACATGCTTGAAAAATGAGTTTTTTTGAAGTTATAAATTAAAGAATGTGTTTGATAAGTGTGCATTTTTACTTGTTTTGGAGTGTTTATACGTTAAGTTTTGAGTTGATTTTGTCTTTATTTCCTCCTGATTCCCTTGCTTTTCAATTCCATCTCGCATATGCTACTTGGGTGTTTTTGTTTTTGTAGGTTTTATGATGATTCAGGTTTATTCATAGAACTAGCAACATGAATACTAGTAGACACTTTCTAGGACCTTAGCACTGCAGTTTAGCAAGCTTGGAACAATCCACTGCCAGTGGTTTACAACCATTGGTCATGAAGGGCACTGGAAGTGGTGGCAATGCAAGGCAAAACACTCCACTGGCCGTGGTTTACAACCACTGGCCGTGGTTTGCAACCATTAGCCTTGGAGGACACTAAAATATTTAGGATTAAGTGGCAGTGACAACCATGGGCGTGGTTTGTAACCATTGGCCGTGGAGGGCACTAGGATTTAAGGAATGAAATGGTAGTGGCAACCACTGGCCATGGTTAGTGTCAGGTGCATCAATTGGATCATTTTTGAAATCCTAGGCCATCATACCTCGAACCACTGCCAATGGTTTGCAACATCTGGCCGTGGATGTTGCCATGATCCCCTGAAACTCCTGATTTTTAGGGGGTATTTGGGTAGTTCTGGCCAGTTTTTTGAAAGTAAAGATTGGACACAAAATAGAGAATGAAAAAGAGAGACTTAGAGAGGGATTTTACAAAAGAAAACCGTGAAGATTCTTGGATCAATAACACTGAAAGATGAAGATTTTAAGAGATTTAGAGTGAGATCTTGTCTCTGTCTTTCTTGTACCCTTATTTTCTTGTTTTAAGGGATTTTTCTGATGTTGTGTATGATGGTTAGACTGCTTTGCGATTTAATCTTGTTTATGGGTCACTAAACTTGTAATCTTGGGATTTGGGGGAATTATGTTCATGTATCAAACCTAAGTTTGAGTTTCTTAATTATGGTGTTCTGGGTTCTATTTGGTTTTATGAAATCTTAATGCTTCTACTAATTTAGAAATAAACTTAGAAGAACTTAAACGTTTTGGATAATCAAAAGATTGATGATTATTGGAAATTCATGAAACTGAACCTAAGGTTTTAGATTATGAAAGTAAGTAAAATTATTTGAGGATTATTGGGTTTTCACTATGCTTAATGGACTCGACTAAAAAATCGGACATTGTTCTTTGGTAATTGGGTGCGTTAGCAAGGTTCTGGGAGGAAATCACTAATTAATTTAGAAGAACACCCCTTAGAAACAGAACTTCGTAATTGAAAAAGGATTGAACTTAGCTAGGTACGTTGCATATGAACCTTCTAATTCCCAAGGGTCCCTCATCATTCTTGATACCTGAAAGATTAAGTTTTCTGTCGATGTTTTTATTGTCATTTAATTTTACCTTTAATTTTCATTTGCTAAATATTGTCTGGATAATTGAACCACTACGAACTATTAATTGGGCACAATCTCTATGAGAATGATAACTTTTTATTACGCGATACCTCGTGTGCTTACGGAACGACTATTTAGTTTTTAGCGCTGTTGCCAGGGATTGTGTTTCCCTCAATATTGGCAAAGCGATGATTTGATTAGATTAGGCATTTAAATTTTTCTGCATATATTTTCTGTTTGTTTTTGTTTTTTTTTGCAGAATTACACTTGGGTTCTCTGTTTATTTTATGAATTGTGCAGGTTTATTTATGCGAAGAAGTGCTAGCTTTGAAAAATTCTTTAATCCTGAAATCGAAAGGACACTTTGAAAAATCAGAGCTCTTCAAAGACAAAGAGAACAAAGCAAGCAACAAGCTTTAAGTTCAATGACCTAAGCACAAATGGATAATCCCAATAACAGAGCACTCTAGGATTTTGCAGCGCCCAATATGATGGGTAAAAGGCCTAGCATCACACAACCAACCATTGAGGCAAACAACTTTGAGTTGAAACCATCCTTACTCTCAATGGTTCAACAAAACCATTTTGGTGGGTTTTCTTTTGAAGACCCAAATTTGCACCTGTAAATCTTCCTTAAGTACTGTAATATACGCAAGGCAAATGGTGTCTCAAGTGATGCAATCCGGTTAAGGCTTTTCTTATTCTCTTTGAGGGATAAGGCTAGAGGTTAGTTGTATTCGCTCCCGAAAGGATCCATTACAACTTGGGAGCAACTGTCCCATATCTTTCTCAATAAGTACTATCCCTGAAGTAAAACTGACTAGTTGAGGAAATAGATCATCACTTTCACCCAGAAAAATGATGAGACTTTAGGAATACCTATATCATAGGGTGGAACGAAGGCTGATGGTTCATATTTTCTATAATGGTTTAACCCCAAATCAAAGGGTTACCTTGGATGTCGCAATTGGCGGAGCCTTAATGAACAAAAACATGGAGAAAGGCTACAATCTTATTGAAGAAGTTACCCAGAACACCTACCAGAGATCTTCAGAACGAAGTTTACCGATAAAAACTCCAGGTAAGCACACTCTTGATGCTATTTCTTTACTTTGTGCTAAAGTAAAGGCCTTGTCTGTTAAATTTGATATGTCGGGAAATAGCCCAAAGTTTTGAACCAGAGGTGCACCAGGTGGACGCGATTGGGAACTATAGTGGGAATTTTGGAAATAATTTTAGACAACCACAAGGACCACTTAGTTTCCAAAACAGACCACCTCCATTCCAAGGCAACCAAAGTAGTTATAGACAACTACAGGGACCCTATATTCCACAGAAATCAAATTAGAGTCCTTAAAGGAAATGTTTTTGACTACTCAAATCAAGCAAAATGATGAGTTCTTTGAGGCCATAAAGAATTTAGCTTCTAAGGTGGATTCACTTGCCACCCACAACAAAATGTTAGAGACTCAGATAGCCTAACAAGCCTCCAGCTTTACAAGAATACTAGGGACATTTCCTGGAAAACACGAGGTGGGGCCATCCAACTATACCTTGGTTATCACTCTTAGGAGTGGTACTCAATATAATGGTCCGACCGGCATGACGAAATTAGAAGCTAAGGTGGACAAGAAATAGAATGAGTCTTTATCTCATCTAGTGACCGTGGAAGAGAAACCATGTGAAAGAAAAGAGGAGGTTGAGCCATATCAACCTCCCATACTATATCCTTAACGCTTGGCTAAGGCCAAGTTGGACAAATAGTTTTGTAAGTTTTTAGAGGTTTTAAAGAAATTATACATTAACATTCCCTTCATAAATGCTTTGCAGTAAATTCCCATATATGCGAAGTTTCTAAAGGATATATTGTCCAACAAGAGAAAGTTAGAGGAGGATGGTACTGTGGCACCTACTGAGGAGTACAGTGCATTGATCCAAAGGAAGCTTCCACCCAAGCTGAAGGATCTAGGTAGTTTTTCTATCCCTGTATGATTGGTGACATGGTAATAGATAGGGCACTGTGTGATTTAGGAGCTAGTGTTAGCTTGATGCCTTTGTCCATTTCCGAAAAGATAGGATTGGATGAGTTAAAACCTACTTGGATGTCCCTACAGTTAGTTGATAGATCTATTAAGTATCCTGTAGGCCTTTTAAAGGATGTTCCTATCAAGGTAGGAAAATTTTTTATACCTACTAACTTTGGTGTACTAGAGGTGGATGAGGATTCCATGATCCCTATTATACTAGGCAGACTATTTTTAGCAACCGCGGGTGCGGTCATAGATGTTAAAAATGGTAAGTTGTCTCTTACTGTTGGAGACCAAAAGGTTGATTTTAGTTTGAAGGATACTTTCAAAAAACCTTTTTATGATTATGTTTGTTGTAGCAAAGAATTTGTTGACTAAGTGGTGAAGGAAGAAACTCTTCCTAATGACCCACTTGAATCTATTTTTCTAACTGGGCCTGCAGGAACATCAAAATGTTTTGAAGGAGATGCTCCATTGAAACATGATACTGAGGTCATGTGTGAAAAAGTGGTGAGCCCCAATGTGGAACTAAAGCCTTTACCATCTTCACTAAGGTATGAATTTCTTGGCTCTAATTCCACATATCATGTGATTGTGAGTGCTAATTTGAATCCAGTTAAAACTGAAAAACTTTTAAAATAACTTAAGTTGTATATAAAAATAATAGGTTACAAAATGGATGATATTAAGGGGATTAGCCTTTCTTTTTGCATGCATACGATAACAGTAGAGGATGAAAGTAGGCCTACTATAGAATCACTTAGAAGATTAAATCCTAAAATGCAAGAACAGGTTAAAAAGGAAATTCTAAAATTGCTTAATGTTGGAGTCATATACCCCATTGCTAGTAGCAAATGGGTGAGTCCTGTCCATGTTGTGCCTAAAAAAGGAGGAATGACCGTAGTGAAAAATGAAAAACATGAATTAATTTCTACTAGGATAGTGTCTGGTTGGCGCATGTGCATTGATTATAGGAAATTAAATAGCGTCATAAAAAAATCATTTTCCATTTCCTTTTATTAATCAAATGCTTGAGAGGCTTATAAAGCACTCTTATTTTTGCTACTTGGATGCATACTCAAGTTTTCATCAAATTTCCATCATGCATTTGATCAAGAAAAAACCACTTTCACTTATCCTTATGGAACTTATGCATATAGGTGTATGTTGTTTGACCTTTGTAATGCACATGTAAATTTTCAAAGATGTATACAAGCCATTTTTTTAATTTAATTAAGAATGTGATAGAGGTCTTTATGGATGATTTTTCATGCATGGTTTGGATTTTGATAATTTCTTACCAAATCTTTGCCAAGTTTTACAGTGTTGTGAAGAAACCAACTTGGTCTTAAAATGGGGGAAATGCCACTTCATGGTGAGGGAAGGTATAGTCCTTGGATACCTGGTGTTTGGAAGAGGTATATAGAGGTTGATAAGGCCAAAGTGGAGGTCATTGAAAAATTACCCCCACCTATGAATGTGAAAGGTATAAAAAGCTTTATTGGGTAATGCCGGTTTTTACAGAGGGTTCATTAAAAACATCTCTAGGATCACAAAACCTCTCACCAACCTTTTAGGTAAAGATGTTCCATTTATTTTTAACTCAGCTTGTTTGGAAGCTTTTTATAGGATAAAGCAGACTTTAATCTCCGTTCTTATTGTATAACCCCCCGATTGGGAACTCCCTTTCGAGTTAATGTATAATGCAAGTGATCATGCAGTGGGGGCTGCACTTGGGAAATGGAAGGACAAGAAGCTTCATGTTATTCATTATACAAGCAAAACATTAGATGACACACAGGTGAACTATGCCATAACAGAAAAGGAGCTATTAACCATTGTGTTTGTCTTCAATAAATTCAGGTCTTACTTGGTAGATTCTCATGTAACTATCTTTATGGATCATTCAGCCATTAAGTACTTGTGCATAAGAAAAAGGAAAAGCCTAGGCTAATTAGATAGATATTAATCTTGCAAGAGTTTGATTTAAAAATCAAGGATAAGAAGGCTAATGAAAATCTTGTAGCTGATCATCTATCTAGGTTGTCATCTGAAAAAGTAGAGATGAGTAATGTTGTTCCTTCAATGAATCTTTTCTGGATGAACAACTATTGAGCCTCAGTACCCAACATGTCCCTTGGTATGCTGATTTTATTAATTATCTTGCATGTGGTATTTTACCACCTAATCTTAGATTTCAGCAGAAAAAGAAGTCTCTTACAGATATAAAGCACTACCACTAGGATGAACCTCTCCTTTTCAAACAATGTGTAAATGGTTTGATAAGGAGGTACGTTCTAAAGGATGAAGTCCATGCCATCTTAGATCATTGTCACTCTCTGTCCTATGGAGGTCACATGAGCACCTACAAAATAGTCTCAAAAGTACTACAAGCTGGTTTCTATTGGCCGTACCTTTTCAAGGATGTGTATAAGTACGTCCTAACTTACGATTCATGCCAAAGATTGGGTAATATTAGTAAAAGGCATAAAATGCCATTGAATAATATTCTTGAGGTTGAGCTGTTTGATGTGTGAGGTATTGGATTTATGGGCATTTCCCTTTTTCTTTTGGAAACCATTTTATATTAGTAGCAGTCGACTATGTATCCAAATGGGTAAAAGCCATTGCTTCACCCTATTTGGATGCTGAAATTGTTACCAAGCTTTTAAAAAAAATAATATTTTCAAGGTTTAGGGTCCCAAACGACATAATCAGTGATAAAGGGTCTCATTTTATTGAAAAAACTTTTCAGACCCTCCTGAAGAAACATGGAGTGAGGTATAAGGTTGCTATACCTTATCACCCTTAAACTAATGGACAGGTAGAGGTTTCTAATAGGGAGATTAAAAATATTCTCCAAAAAATGGTTAATACATCACGTAAGGATTGGTTTATTAAATTAGATGATTCCTTATGGGCATATGGACTGCATACAAGACTCCCATTAGAACTACTCCTTTTAAACTAGTTTATGGAAAGCCTTGTCATTTTCCTGTAGAGTTAGAATACAAATCTTTTTGGGCGGTTAAAATGCTTAATCTTGATCTTAAGGATACGGATAAGTTGTTAGAGTTGAATGAGCTTGAAGAGCTCCGTTTGGATGCTTACGAGAGTGCCATAATATATAAGGAAAAGACCAAACGATGGCATGATCAACACATCCTCCAGAGATCATTCAACCCAGGAGACATGGTTCTCCTTTTTAACTCCCGCTTGAGGCTTTTCCTTGGTAAGCTGTCTCGGTGGTCGAGACCATTTCAGGTAACCAAGGTCTTTCCTTTTGGCAATGTTGAAATTTGGTGGTGTTTTTAAGGTAAATGGATAGATACTTAAGCACTATTTGATAGGTGAGTTTATCCAACAAGCAAGTGTCTTGGACTTGCTTGATGCATCAGGTTCTTGATTCCATTTAGGCAAAATGTCTTGCTGAAGACGTTAAACATAGCACTAGTGGGAAGGTAACCCCATGAATATTTCTAACTTTCATGATTTTTGCATATTTTTCATTAACAAATCAAAATAAAAAAATAAAATAAAGTAAAGACAAAATAAACAAGAACATTGATGGTTTGTCAAGTTTGTGGAGTAAGACATGTAACACCCCGACCACTTTTTAGGAATGAACGACTCGCCCCACAGACCAACACGAGACCTTTCCAATGTGCTTTTGTCCTCACTTACACATTTCCTGAGAACTTCCCAGGAGGTCACCCATCCCAGAATTACTCCAAGTTAAGCACGCTTAACTTTGGAGTTCTTAAGTGATAGGCTACCGAAAAGGCTAATGTATTTGTTGGTATAGGTAGTACGAATTCATTTCTTTAAGCTATCCTCGACTGTATAGTCCCATACCTGTACAATCAGCGCCAGGATGTCACATGCCCACCAGCTTCCGCCTGGTTCTTCCCCATACCGTACTAGGAGAGGCTAGGCTCCGATACCACTGTAACACCCCGGCCGCTTTTCAGGAATGAACGACTGGCCCCACAGACCAACACGAGACCTTTCCAATGTGCTTTTATCCTCACTCACACATTTCCTGAGAACTTCCCAGGAGGTCACCCATCCCAGAATTACTCCAAAGTTAAGCACGCTCAACTTTGGAGTTCTTAAGTGAGAGGCTACCGAAAAGGCTAATGTATTTGTTGGTATAAGTAGTACGAATTCATTTCTTTAAGCTATCCTCGACTGTATAGTCCCATACCTATACAATCTTTGGATCCCTCTCATTCTGGTATGTATTCGGTTCGTTCATGTGTCCCTCCCACTGGAAGCCTGCCAGGAGCCGCTCCTTGTTCGTACCTATGCACCGGCGATCACTCCCCGCCCTCAACAGTGCCCGGGATGCCACATTCCCCGCTGGAAGCCTGCCAGGAGCCGCTCCTTGTCCGTGCCCATGCACCGGCGATCACTCCCCGCCCTCAACAGCGCCAGGATGTCACAAGACATACTTTTCAATATCATGTTGCATGCTATAATTTTTTCCCAACTAAATGTGTTCCATATTTTGCACATGCTTTTTGACTAAAATAGTGTCATCAATGGGCAGTGGATTGCTACCACAGGCAGTGGAATGTGCCAAAATTTTCCATGAAGTTTTTACTTGAATTCTGGCCATAAACAGTGTGATCCACAGGCTGTGGTTTTCCACCACTGGTCGTGGATTATGGTCTGATGGCATGGGTCTCATTGTGCAAATTTTTGGTTTTGGGCACAAACAGTGCCATCCACAGGCCATGGTTACCCCTCACTGGCTATGGATCATGTTGTGCCATTTCCCCTTCGTGCGTGTAAATTTCTGGGCACAAATAGTGCCATCCATAGGTCATGGTTTCCCACCACTGGCCATGGATAGTGCCGGCCCAAGCCCATATGTTATTGAAATTTTACATGCCCGTGGTTTTAAATGGCACTTGCATTTGTTGATCCTTTCCATTCATTTCCTTAGCAAACATAAGCAAACCTCTTCAATCCTTTGAGAAACCTAATCTTCTACTTGTAATCTTTTCACTTTCATTATCATTTTTTCACTTCCATCACTCCCCCTTTCCAAGGCAAGTGAGCATTCTTAACATTCTCCTCAAATTGGGTTTTTCTTCATTATTTTTAGGGTTTCTAAAAATTTAGGGATATCTGTGACATTGTAGAAATTGGTCTATTACACATTTCCCTATATGCTTTGTGATGCTTAGAAACTAAATGGGTATGATTAAAACTTTTATGAACCATGCTTAGTGTTCATCTTTTTCTGTGAACCCCACTTATGTTCTTTTGCATATTGTGCTCTTGTTTGTGGTTGGAACCATGATTGATACTTCTTGATGATGCTTTGTGTGGTTGTTTGACATATTGGAATTCATTGTATAGTAAGATATTTTCATTTCATGTTCCTTTTATTTGTGTACACTAAGTGTTTGTGTAAATGCCTAAGACACTTTGCACATGATTGTTTGCATGAATTGAGTCTAGTGCACACTATATTGTATCTATTTATTCATATATGACCTAAATATGTTTTAATAGATACCTTTGATGTGTGACACCATGCCTATCTCTCTTTCCACTTGTGATGTATATAAAACTAAGATATTGGACTATATGCATCCTAACTTCTTTGTGTGTTTTGTTTAGTCTATTTCTTAGTGCCTATATCAAAATCTCATATGGTAACTAAAACTCAAAGCAAGAAGAGGAAAACCAAGAGTAAGTCTTCTAACTATTCCAGCCTAGATGATATTGAATGCCCAACTAAAGGTCACAACATGAGGTTTGACGACCTGTTAAAAAGAGAACTTCTTCCTTTTAGATTCTTTTGTAGAAACACCTTGATGACCCTTGGCCTTTTTGATAATACCTTACAATTGTGCCAAAATATGGGTTGGTACTCTATTATTTAGTTACATAAACCTACTTATGAGCGCACCACTATAGAGTTTCTTAGTTCTGTTGACATGAGTAGATATCAACGTCGTTGGGTACTTAACTTTAGGTTAAATAATACTAATTATAGGCTTCCTTTAGAAGAGGTAGCTAGTATATATGGATTTCTTCTTGGGGATACGACTAGCATTCCAAAGGAATTCATACCGGGTTACTTTTGGTCATTTATTTCCCACGAGAGTCCTTATAATTCTTCCTCTTTCGAAAAGCTTCATCTATTCATCACCCTATGTTTTGATACCTCTAGCACTTTATGGCTCGCTCTATTTTTAAGAGGTATGATAGCCACGGTACCATCTGGGCACCTGAGGTATTTTTTTGCACTCTATGGTTAACAAAACTCCTATTGATTCTACTAAATGGTTATGTAGCCAGTTCTCCTAAGTTAGAAATGCCAGCTACGGTAAAATTGTTATTGTAGGTTACATTAACCCTATAGCAAGATATATAGGCATAGATCTGGAACATGATACTCTTCTATGCTAACCAAAAAGGGTTGACATAGTAAGTTAATAAACATGGGGATGATAGTTAAAGAACATGATGTTCGTTGTTTAGTTATACCTGGCATATCTGTTCTTTACCCTCTACCTGATCCTACTTTTACTAGTATGACGAGTAGAGCATCTTTGTTTTTTACAGCTGCTGATGACCACACTTCACTAGCTACTAAGATGCTCATCCACATTAGGCCTTCAGCGCCAGCTGGACCATCTCATACAGCGGAAGTGGAACCTTTCTCCATGCAACAAATGTACTTCTTGGTACAAGAAATAAACTCACACATGGAGACCGTGTCTACTGAACAAATCCGCCAGGGGGTCAAGATTGAGGACATTTCTCAGAGGGTTAATACGATGTATGACTGGAATTCTCAACAGGGACATTTCCCTCATTCTTCTCCATGACAGGTACCTATTAAGTTTTTCTTTCCTACCCCAATCCGTATTAAACATTGAGGACAATGTCCATCATTAGTTTGGGGTGGTGGATACATAAAAACTTAACTTTATTGTTCTTGATTCTGCTTTGTTTCTTTGCATGATTACTTTGTTCTTGTTTCTACTTTGTTTCTTTGCATGACTACTTTGTTCTTGTTTCTGCTTTGTTTCTTTACATGATTGAATTTAGGTGTTTTGTTGCATTTGTAATAGGAGAGCATTGGTTGTCCGATTACATTACTTGTGTTTATATGACGATTGATTTAGAACAACTAAGTCTCAAGCACACCTTTTAGAATCTAAAAAATAAAAAAATATAATTAAAAATAAAATAATTAAATATGATTGCTAGTTTGTCAGAATAATCCACACCTTATGATTCCATGTTTTCTCTAATTTGGGCTAATTGCCATTGTGAGCTGTTGAGCCAATAGGGTATGGATTGCAATTAAAATAACCTATGTTTTCTTCTTTTAGTGACTTACACATTTTAGGCACTCCTAAACTTGGCTTTTGACCGATTGAAAGTGGTTATGCATGCTTTGAAATGATAAAGGCACCTTAGGCCTTATTCTTTAGCCACAGAAATTGATGATTCAATTAATCCCTAGTTGCTCCTTTTTGAGCCAAACATGTACACATTTTTCTTCATTAAAAGCCTTGTTTTCTATATTTTCAAAAGTATTTCTTTAAGAAAAGGCAAAGAAGATAGCCGAATGAAATGGCTAAGAAAGAAAAATTTAAGGGATCAAAATAAAAAGTTATTGAGCTGTGATTCCAATTAAAGAAAAATAGGAAAGAAAAAATAAAAGGATGTAAGGAAGGATAAAATAAAGAGTTAAGTTTGAAGAAGAAAAATAAATTACACTCCTTACAATTTCTGAATGTGCAAGAGATAATTGATTTTGGTTCGCCTTTGGAAATTACTCTTCTTAGAAAATTTAAGCCTTTGTATTTTCCATTTTCTTGGTTTTTAATCCCATTCTGTGAACCCCTGGCCAAGTTACAACCATTGAAATACCTTTAGATCATTGCATGTTTTCTTGATAACTATGAAGTTTATGGTAAATTGCCAAACATATGATAGTGTTTAGGATGTTGTGATATGAGTTGACTGAAACACAAGCACGTACATTGAGAGAATATTAAGAGAGAGTACCCTTAGTCTAATCTTAGTGAGCATGGTTTGATTGTTCTGCTGAGTTCTATTCTAGCGGTCTATGCAATCGTTTTAAAACATAAAAAAGATAATAAAATAAATAAACATTTGATTCCTCAAGTTTGTTTGGATTTGCTATTCTTCATTGCTCGATCATATGAATACAATTGCATGGGGACAACCAATGCTCTAGTTTGGGCTATTTGATAAGTGTGCTTTTTTTACTTGTTTTGGAGTGTTGATACGTAAAGTTTTGAGTTGATTTTGTCTTTATTTCCTTCTAATTCCCTTGGTTTTCAATTCCATCCTGTATATGCTACTTGGATGTTTTTGTTTTTGTAGGTTTTATGACGATTTAGGCTTATTCTTACAAGAACTAGCAACATGAATGCAAGTAGGCATTTTCTAGGACCTTAACACTACAGTTTAGCAAGCTTGGTACATTCCGCTGCCAGTGGTTTACAACCATTGGTCTTGGAGGAAACTGGAAGTGGTGGCAATGTAAGGCAAAACACTCCACTGGCCATGGAAGACACTAAAATATTTGGAATTAGGTGGCAGTGACAACCACTGGCCATGGTTTATAACCATTAGCCGTGGAGGGCACTGGGATTTAAGGAATGAAATGGCAGTGGCAACCACTAGCCGTGGTTAGTGTCAGGTACATTAATTGGATCATGTTTTGAAATCCTGGGCCATCAAACCTCAAACCATCGCCAGTGGTTTGCAACCACTGGCCGTGGATGTTGCCACGAAACCTTGAAACTCCTGATTTTTAGGGGGTATTTGGGCAGTTTTGGGTATTTTTTTTGAAAGAGAAGACTGGGACACAAGATAGAGAATGGAAAAAAGAGGCTTGGAGAGAGATTTTGCAAATGGGAAATGCGAAGATTCTTGGATCAATAACTCCAGAAGATCAAGATTTCTGGAGACTTAGAGTGAGATCTTATCTTTGTCTTTCTTGTACCTTTATTTTCTTATTTTAGGGGATTTTTTTGATGTTGTGTATGATGGTTAGATTGCTTAATAACTTAATCTTGTTTATGGGTCACTAAACTTGTAATCTTGGGATTAGGGGGAATTGTGTTCATGTATCAAACCTAAGTTTTCGAGTTTCTTAATTATGGTGTTATGATTTCTATTTGGTTTCATGAAATCTTAATGCTTCTACTGATTTAGAAATAAACTTAGAAGAACTTAAAACATTTTTGGATAATCGAAAGATTGACGATCATTAGAAATGCATGAAACTAAATCTACAATTTTAGATTACGAAAGTAAGTAAAATTGTTGGAGGATTTATTGGTTTTTCACTACACTTAATAGACTCGACTAACGAATCAAACGTTGTTCTTTGGTAATCGGGTGCGTTAGTAAGGTTCCGAGAGGAAATTGCTAATTAATTTAGGAGAACACCCTTTAGAAATAGAACTTTGTAATTGAAAAAGGATTGAACTTAGCTAGGTACGTTGCATATGAACCTTCTAATTCCCAAGAGTCCCTCATCATTCTTGATACCTGAAAGATTAAGTTTTCTGTCGATGTTTTTGCTGTCATTTAATTTTACCGTTAATTTCGATCTGTTAAATATTATCTTGATAATTGAACTATTGCGAACTAGTAATTGGGCACAATCTGTGTGAATGATAACTTTTTATTACGTGATACCTTATGTGCTTGCAGAACAACTATCAATGTTGCTGTTGGAAACTAGCCTTAGGATAAATGACTTAAATTTTATAGATTATTGTATGAAAAATTGATTTTTTGTGATCTAATGATTATGAATAACATGCATGACTTAATTATTAAAATTTTATTGATAAAAATAAATTTTAGATGTAATTACAAATTATGGAATTTTTGTGAAATTAGGAGATTTGATATTTAATTATATGATAATCACTTTGTGTGCTTAATTTAATGGGAATAACTTATAGAATATGAAAGATATGATTTTAAGAATAAGGTGACATAGCTGTTGTATTTTGTTTATTGTGGTGCTGAAATTAATGATGAAAATATGTGTGAATGAGATATTAGAAAAAGAATTAAAAGGAGTGTTATGTATAGGCGTGAACAATAGTTAAAAATGGTTAAAAACGTATTTGCGGAAGCAAACAAGGAAAAGTGACCAAACTATTTTAGGCGTAAACTTTGTGATGAATGAGATGAATTTCGATTATTGGAAAGTTACCCAAATGAAAAAAATTAAGTTCAACAAAACTTGTTGAGCAGAATTGACATTTAATTTTATTATATTTAGTTAGTATTTAAAAAGTTAAGCACCTTTGGCTTTAGAATCACTTAATTTGGAGTTATCTAGATAAACTACGATGAAAACAAAGTTTTCAACAAGACGATGAGAAATAGCGATTTTACGACCTTTATTGGCTTGAAGAAAATTAAATTTTGGAATGGATTTTAAAAGTTGTAATAAAACATTTCCTTTCAAGGTTTTAGTAATTCCAAAATTTATCGTCGATATGTCAAGTTTCGTCGTAAATCAATACGACGAGACAATATCGTTAGACGGCCTGAGATATGATAAGTGTAAGGTTAAGTATTTTATATCCATTTTCTTTAAGAAAGTTTAATAGTTTCGATATAACAACTCACATTTTTAAGCCAAACCTCAGTGCTCCTAAAGGGAAATTTTCGGTGGCACCTAGGCCTTAGTAAGTGCATTTCTTTTACTGAAAGGATTCACAAGGATTGGTTTTGAACGCCTTAAGGATAAGTACGTCGAGTGAGTGAGGTTTCGCCTAGCACTCAGGCACTCTTATGATAAGACGAGTAGATTGCATGCTACATGTGGAGTATGAGGAGGGATGATAGAGTGATCCCCTAGAGCATACAGTGATGGATACATTGAAGAAACAACAACGTCTCGATCCCCTGAGGGCGGTCTTGGGAGTATATCAGGAGCGGACCTCCAACGGCTCAAATTCGTGCCCGAGATTAGACAACCCATGGCAACTCTGGTATACTTTGACTCCGGATGAGGTTTTCTATGACCGTGTAGTGTTTGTTCTGACGAGATGTGTTTTGGATCCATTATTGATGGGACTATGAGACCTTACCCTTTTGTGAAAATAGAACAAGGTGAGCTCCAGTCGCTCTAGTTGGGCAGGGAAATAAGGTAGAATTGTTATGCATATGGATATTGATAAGTGGGGATGTTAAGCGAGAGTTAGGCCCTATTGCATATTGGTATTTAATTAAGATGGATTATGAATAACTGAATACATGCATAGCATACCATGATTGTGTGACTATCTATGTTGGGGTGCATTATCTATGCATATGTTCTAAATTTGGTGTGGGTGGATTGATGAATATTGTCTAGGTTTTTGTACCAGTTCAATTATGTGTGTGCTTATTTAATATATGTGGCTACTCTTGCATGTAAGTCATGTGGGTTGAGAGCTTATACTCAACCCTCTTGTGTTGTGTGTATATTCTCTTTATTGTGGTCATCAGCAAAGGGACAAGGCGAGCATGAGTAAGACCTGGACTACTTGTAGTAGTGGACGCCGATTCGTGGACGTACAATACTTGGACTACCTCTCGACGTCGAGACCATCGTAGGTCTCAATATTTAGTTTTACATTATGTTGATATTATTATAGTTGTTTTGTTGGGAGCCTACGAGCCCCGTATATTTTAAGTACACTACCATTATGAAGAATTGATCTATGTTATAATATTATTTTAAACTATGTGTTGATGATCATCGAACAACAAAACAACTTCTATTTTTCTAAACAACTTGTGACTCTTTAATTAAGTAGGACGTTCTAGTATGGGAAATAGTCCTAGTTAATCAAGGGTATCACAACAAGGTGGTATTAGTGTATCAGGCCTGATTTTCAAAGTAGGAGCCCAGATTCTTAGAACCCTTGAGAGTGCTCTTTAGAGAGAGTTGAGGCTTCGACCTGATCCCTAAATTACTTTAAGTATGAGGAAGGTGATCTCCAGAGAGTGTGGGTAATGAAAATTCAGTTCAATGAGATGAACGAATAATGGTAACAAGATTCAATAATGTTGTTTATACCTTAACAATATATATATATATATATATATATATATATATATATATTATAAGAACGTGTTAAGTTTCATAAAACAGACACCATAACATTTTAATTTTATCCTCATTTAAATTTATTTTTATTTAAGTGTTAAATATAATATTTTCCAAACAAAGGTAAATATGAGAAAAATATCAAATATTTTTCAATTGATAAATTTTATCTTATAAATAGAATCAATAAAGCACTTATTATTTTCTATTATAAATATGACTAAAAGGAGTGATAATTTATTAAAAGCAAAATTTATAATAATTTAAAAATATATAAGAATAAATATAAGAATAAAAATAATTTATAATCTAAATATATATACAAAACACGTCATGATACCATTGTATCAAGCACATTAACTATAGTTACAAGTGAACTATAGTTACAAGTGAGGTAATTTATATTTTTTTAGATAATATATTAATAATATAATGGGGTGATTCTATTCACACTCTTTAAATAAATAATTAAATGAATTTACGAAATTACCACATTAATGAGAAAACAATATTATGTAATTAAGATGCAGAATAAATTAAAAGAGAGAAAAATACACAGTAGACTTACGATGTATGATAACTAGAGTAGGTAAACTAAAGACTAAGAAATAAATTTGTTTGATTCAAAATTATTTAATAATTTTTATATGATTTTTAAATTTAGGTAGATAAAAATAAATAAACATAGTATCATTTTATATCACTACCTATTTTTAATTTAACTTCAATTATTTATATTAATTATACCATATTAATTACATGATAGAACTTGACCGTTCAAATGTATCCAACGGCTCTAAGAGACCATGATGGTCCCAAAATTTTATAAAACTCGATCTCAGAATAGTTTCAAAATTAAACTCATAAATTAAAATCGGCTTAAGGGTAAATTTAGCCCCTAACAAATTCTGGAATTTAGTACGACCCCCTAAAATAATTTTTTCCAGTTTAAGGCCCCTTTAATAATTTTTTGTTAGTATTAAGCTCTTGCCATTAGCAAATTCTGTTAAGTGCTGAGGTGTAACAATTAAAGGTGATATTATGATCACATATGGCATGTGAGTCAGATTTTTTAATGCTAAATATGATGAAATTGATAATTAATTAAGATTAACTAAAAAATTAAAAAACTTGAGGGCAATTTTTTTAAAAAAATTTACTTTT
The DNA here is from genome assembly GCA_037962975.1 of Clitoria ternatea. NCBI lineage: Eukaryota > Viridiplantae > Streptophyta > Magnoliopsida > Fabales > Fabaceae > Clitoria > Clitoria ternatea. Next base: position 12,105,083 of record CM075675.1, read on the forward strand.
TTCATCTTCCTCCAACAAATTCCATCTTTTTCCTTTCTTGCTCTTTCTCCTAAGCCCTAAACTCAGTTTCTTCTAAATCTCTCACGATGTATCCTCAAGATGAAGAGGTTCCACTGTTTAACCATTCCCTCATTTCCTCTTCCCGTTGTTCCTTAAAACTCCATCGTGTGCCTTTCCTTATGTTCCGCTTATTTCTCCAAAAGTCTTCTTCAATTGCAAAGCTCTCTGAAGGTGCACATTTCTCTCTCACTTCTTTATCCCTTCAAATATTTTCACAATATTCTTAAGCCATTTATTAATCTTCTTTCCCCCTCTCTCTTTTCCCAATTTATTGCATCATTTAGTGGATTTTTCATTTTCATTTTCATCGGTAGAGAGATGATGATGAGCTCATTGCCGTTAACAATCCTTTCATTTCCACCGAATATATATTACCTTCTTTCTTTCTTAGATTTGATTTTACAAAAATATCTCAGATCTGATTTCTAATTGGTTTTATTTGTTGACTTGGTTGTGTTTAGTTATTGCTATGGGTTTTGTTGATCCTCAGGAACACTTGAAGGTTTCTCTTCTGTTACTTCCTTTTTCTTTTGTCTATTAACCATATTTTTTTATTGTTTAAGCTTTTGTTGTTCTCTTCCATGCCTATCGATTCAATGGATTTTTGTTTGTTAGTCTTTTGTTGGTTAGATTTTCATGTCCTATAATTCATTTTATGAAAAAGAATCAGATGATTTATTCATTTGGAAGCTATGAAATATATCGCCTAAGAATAGGAAGGTTCTGATACTATTTACAACAACAAAATAAACAAGATTTGATATTCTAGGACTGTAACCAAAAATAGCTATTGATACACCTAATTACAGCTTGATATAGCAACTAAATATATTGTTGCTAAATATAGCTAGCGATACATTTGTTGATGAACACTATGATATAGGACGTATCCTTGCTCAACGTGTGTCCCTGTCCTTGTTAATGATACTGTAGAAGAGTAGGTTCTGTTTCACTTACACATTAGTACTTCAGATTTCAATTATATTATTGGTTCTATTTTACTTGACTTTTAATTGCTTACTACAATTATATTTATCAATGTGGCATAGATCAAGTTATTGATTATTGTGTCACTACAGTCAATGTATTAGGCTCTGGTTAGTAGAAGTATGAAAGTTTAGGTTTCTCTTTACCTGCATAGTGATCACTAGCATTTCCACTCAATTCTTTGTTTCAAGGAAAAGGCTTCTGATATATGTGTTTTACATTATTTTAAAGCAAATCTTGATGCCAATAACTCTTTTTAATAACCAGATTTTAGTATGTAATATTCTCATTAAATATAATTGTTTTCACTATGCAATATAATTGTTTATGCAGGAGATATCTCATGAATTTTTAAATCAATGTCGTTGTTATTCTCTGCGGTTCCTTCAAAGAACCACTGACAATAAGCTTATCTATAGTAGTGTGATTTTTGTTAGCAGTTTAATAGAATAACCACTGAGAATGATATAGTTTGTAGTAAGAAGTATGAATCTCCATTTTTGTTTGCAGTTAAACAAACAAACCGCTAACAATAAATTAACATTTTTTTTATTTTTGTTTAATATTAATTAATTAATAGTTTTATCCAAGTGAGCGTGGTGGTTGATGACTCACATGCCACGTGTACACCTAGTGGCACCTACTACTATTACTATTCAGCACTTAACAGAATCTGTTAACGGCAGAGACTTAATACTAGCAAAAAAATTATTAAAGGGGTCTTAAACTCAAAAAAATTATTCCAAGGGGTCGTACCAAAATACAGAATTCGTTAAGGGCTAAATTTACCCTTAAGCCATTAAAATTTTATAAAATTACTTTTTAACAATAAATAGGGGTGCTAATAACCACAACTTTTTATATGCCTTTTTACATTTTAACAATAAATAGAGTGTCAATAAATTCAAAAGGGGTGTCAATAAAATTACCCTTTAAATAATAAATGATATTAAAGATATTTTAGGACATCAAATCAAATATTTGATAACATTTATATAAATAACTATTTCTAATCATTATTCTTAGTTAGTTTTTGATATTTCAATTTTACTAATTACATTACATATATAACTAAGTGATCCACTCTATAGGTATAGAAATCACTTTGGTCTTTAACTTTGAAGGATTATCATCAATAATTTTGTAACAACATTTTAAAAGATGCGAAAATATTAAAATGAATAAGTTTTTATAAAACTGAAAAATAAAATGTCTTGAAAAGACGCAGACTAGATTCGACAATCCTTAATTATCATTTAAGAGACTAAAATAATGTTTATTATTTCATTGGTTCCATATCTTTGTCAAACATTTTTACAATTTAGACAACAATCGCAACCACAATTTCGAGGAGGTCCAGGAAGGCATTCCACTGAACAATGAGGGCCAACACACTTCAAGGGACGACAATCCGAGCCGTTTTGGCACGTATCATTTACAATCGCAAAACCTGCAACCAAATTTTGTTCACCCTTATCAAAACCTGTACTGATTAAAAAATAAATCTAACAAAGGCATTGAGTGATATATTAAAATTTAAGCATGGATTATTCGAAGAATATCACCTTTGGTTGCAAATGACGCTATGAGAAATAAAACTATCAGGCAGGGGAAAAACAGTGAAACTTTCGCCATTGTGTGTCTCTATGTTGAATGTGGTTTTCAGAATTTTTATTTTTGTTCGCCTAAAATTTGTGTTCGTAACGAAGGCTCATTTATAATGGTTTGCTAAATGTACAAAAACAAACAAAAAAAACATTTTTATGAAGTAACTCATATATTAATTAATTAATATTGAAAAGTCATTGATATAATGAATTTATTAATTAATTAATATTGAAAAGTCATTGATATAATGAATATATTAATTAACATTGAAAAGTCAAACAATTAATATATTGATTAATGCATTGTTGATCCTTAATAATGAGGTTATTTGGTTAAAAATGAAGGAGAAAGAAGAAGGATGTTGGTATCCGTTGGTATGAGTTTTAAGAAATGGAATGAATAGATTTTAATTATATTTACATTTTGTTTAACTACAAATATCTTTTTACTGAAGACATGTTCAAGTTGAAAGATTCATATCATAGAGTTAACTTATTTAACAGAGATTTTTTTTTTTTATTTATAAGACTTGAATCTAAAGTCTTATTTAAGGGAAATCTAACATGTAGAACTTGATTTGAGCCAAATTTTTATTTGAGCCAAATAAGTATGAGTAATTATATATATATATATATATATATATATATATATATATAACATATATAAAAATGAATGTCTCTTTGGAAGAAATTAGTTCAATTACCATGTGAAGATTTGATAATTCATTAAAAATATTTGTTAAACATTTTTTATTTGAAATTCTAAAAGAAATGAAATTAGTGCTAAAAAATATTTGAGCTCATCCGTGAATTACGAAATAGGTAGGTTTCGAAATTATATATAATATAATATCATTATAAAATTATGGTCGAATAATTTTTAAGGAAGTTATTAATTATAAATTGCAAATGAAAAGTTAGAAACATATAACTAACGCAGAGGAACCCGTAATCCAAAACTGTTGAACTAAAAGGTCTTAATCTAGAAAAAAATATTAGGGAAGCAATAGGCTGCACCAAATTATGTTCTATAGGAATTAAGTCTAACCAAATATTTAATTACGAGACATGAATTTGATTTATTATCTGACATAAATTCTATTTTATGTTGACTTGACTTATTTAAAAAACATTGTTTAACTTGGATAGTTTATATAAAATTTTAATTTATATTAAAGTTAATAGAAAAGATAAATAAACAGATGTTAAATAAATGGTTGAGTTTATCTTAAACAAATCAATAAACTTTTAAAATGTTAACATACAAAAAATATATTTAACTATTAATTTCACATATTCAAGATAATTTTAACAAATTTTAATTATTATAGTTAAAATAATATTTTATAGTAGTGAAAACACATACCATTGATTTTTAAAAAGAAAAAGATAAAAAAATGTGCCAATGTAGGGTACTAGTAGCCTCGTATAATATCTCACCCTTCCCCTCTTTATTTTCCTTGGACCAAACATTATATCAATGATTAATGACTTGTCAAGGATCATCCATGCATTGACTAGTCAAGGTTGAGGGTTAATGATTCAACGTTATGGCACAGAATCCAATCTTTCACATTTAAATACAACCGGAAAGAGGGTATTCTAAATGATGAGATATAAATCCATAATATTTTATCACTTGGTATGGTTAACACATCTTTTTAAAAATGTATCTTTAATAATATTTAATATTAAATATACTAATTATAATATATTTAAATATACTTTTTTACTACATAATTCTTATTAAATATATTTGTCTTTATTATACATTTTAAATATATTATATAATAATATATTTAATAGTAACTATGTTTAAAAACTACTTTTAACGGTTATACTTTTAATAAATATATAATTTTAATAAAATTAAAGACACATAATAAATGTATCTAACAATAATATACTTTTAAATATTAAGTTTCTTAAATATATAATAATAATATATTTATTAAAAAGTAATATATTTAATAATAAATCACAATACAATTATTAAATATCAATATGTTTAAGTTTTAAAATACATGATGTGTTAGGTCATATGAATTGATTAAATAATAGGAAATTATATTTTATCATATTCACGTACCTCATTCATGTTATATTTTAAAAAATTAACACCAAAAATATAAATGATAATTATATGTGTGTGCGTGTATAGTGGTTAATGAACATTAGATACAAAGATTTGTGACGTCATTAGAGTTCCAGTTGCTCAAGGTCCTTCAAGACCTCTTACCATTTGAGCTACATGTGTGAGAATTCTATTATCTTTTAAAAACCTCTAAACACAAAAGAGATCCTTGTATGAGTTCATATGAAAAATTAAAAGTATTTTTTACATATTTCTATAATTTATTCTTAAGAATGTAATGTTTGCAAAGTTATATATGTTGGGAAAATATTGTTGACTGAGGCGTGTGGAGTCACATTGTCCTTAAGGGTTTATGCGTCTAAGGCATGACCCCCAAAATTCTGCAGTCCTTCTATCAGAATGATAGGAAGCAAAACTCACAAAAGGTAAAGAAAAATCTTGTGTAAACCCCCTCAACTTTAGCAAATCTATGTACGATTTCTTTTATAAAAGGAAATAAAATAGAGGATTTAAATCAAAGATTAAAACATTAAGTTGGAAAATAAATTTATCAATTAAACCCATTAATGAGATGTTACAAAATATTTAAATGAGTGTTAATTGACATATTAACCGCATCAAATATTTTTCTTTTTAAAAACCAAATTGTAATGTTCACAGGCCAATCAATGTGAGACTAAAAACTTTTGAAATATAACCAAAATTTCTAACAATCCCCCACATATTTCAAAAGTGTTTTTTCTTAAAAATAAAAAATTAGGTTTACATCATAATGCAAATGCATCAGATCTGGTGTCTTCTGGACTATGAACCAGACCCTAGACAAATAAACTTAACTTATAGTGAATTGGTGAAGCAAAGCTTCTATGAACCAAAATCACTTTAATGTAAGATAGCGATCTGATCCAGTTTGGATACCGGTCCCCAAAGTTAAGACGTCAGAGTGACGTCTTATAGGAGTAACCAGTGTTATAAGAAGACAAAGCTACACCGGTTATCCGTCCTCATCTCATCCGTCCTTGCCACATCAAATACTCCATCCGTCCTCGCTACAATGGACGCTTCATCCGACCTTATCCCCACGACGTGAATAGCTGTTTGCCCCAGGGTCACTGCGAGATAAGAGTTCTTTATAACTTATCAGCGAAGATACCCTGCATAGCGGAATGTGTCAATGTCAATTATCTCAGAGAGCAAGTACAATTATCAGCGAAATATACGGAAAGGTGATTATCCTCCATCCCTATTACAGGATCGTACACTAATAATTGACCTACCCTCCTGACACACTCTGAGCACTGAACCATATTGATTGACATATTCAACATGCTATTAGAGCCAGGGGACCCACCTGCATCCAACGATTCATTTCTTACGTTCGACTATAAATAGCTCATTTCAATACACATGCAAGGTTACGTTGTTCTGTCTCACATTCTTACTATTGCATTGCTTGAGTACTCATTGAGTCCATACACTCTTCTAACTTGAGCGTCGGAGAATCTTCACAGGTGACACCACCTTTCGCCCTCTCTCAACGCGAAACGTTGGTGTGAAGGATCTCCAGGACAACAAGACCGGTTTCTCCCACTGAGAGACCGGATTACAATACCGGATACCCACTGTACCGGTGTATAAACCCTAATTCACCTGAACTCTTGTGGCTAGTCCCACACCGGATCCTGGACCCCGGTTCAGACCAGTTCACGATCTATCTATCATATTACACTTCCTGACTCTTTTTGTTGTTATCGCCTTTTGTGCGAATAGGCCTTGTGCATGCTTGGTAATTCATGAGTGCTCTAGAAATTTTGCTCACACTCACATAGGTGTTTTAATCAAGTGTACAATGCACTTTTATACACCATTCATAAGGGATATGAAAATCATTAAAAGCTTTTAAGCTTAACCATCATTTAGTGTAGTCTAGCACTTCTCACATACACCATCACTACTAAAAAACCACTAACAGCTACTTCAATTTAGTGACCACTTGATGCCGTCGCCAAAAAAATATCAGTGACCACCTTAGCAACTATAAAGATACCGTCACTATAAATGGAAAAAATCCATCACTAACCCCGTCGCTATTATTAACCCGTCGCTACTATAGTCGCTATTTCCCTCCATTTTTTGGTTTCCCTCCAAGGGTTTTTTTGGCGCGTAACCGAACTGACGACATATAGCGGTCGCTATATGAACCCGTTGCTAATTCCGTCTAGGTTTGGCAAACAACCGTCGATGAAGCGGTCGCTACTTTTTCAGTTCCCTCTATTTTTGTTTCCCTCCATGGTTTTGTTGGCGTAAAATATTAGTGACCTTAGCGATAACGGTTAAAGTAGTCGCTATGTTTTACGGCAGCGATGCGTTACCAGCGGTCGCTATAATTGTATACTAGACGTTGGTTGGGGGATTGAAGAATGTTAGTGATGAACATTTGTTGTCGCTACTTAGCGACCACAGTCGCTATCGTGAATTTCATAATAGCGACGACGTGACTCCCGTCACTACGTAAAGCCCTGACTGGTCATCGCTGCAGCCGTCGCTAAATTTCCCTAATCCAATTTTTTTTCTTCCCTCCAAATGTTTTTATTGTCGCCCATCTCTAATGTTTGGTCCAACATAGCAACGGGATTTACGCGTCGCTAACGAATATGGGAAACTTTCATTGCTAAGTCTGTCACTGACTAATGTTAGCGACGCAGTGAGCAAACCGGCGGTGATGTTGGTCCACGTGGATAAGTTGCAAATAGAATTGTGACGTTCTTAGCGACGGATTTGGGCCGTCACTATAGTTGAAATGTTATTCGAGCCCACCTCTTTCTCTAATCATTTGCCCTAGCCTCCATCTCCTCTCTCCATCACCCCTTCTTCTCTGCCTCTTCCTCTTCCTCATCACCTTTCATAATAGCACCCTCTATTCCTTGTTAAATCATGAATGTCCAAAACTTCATTTCTAGTCTTAAAAAGACTACTTATAGTACACACTTCTACACAAAATTTAGAATCATTTAGTGACATGAACTCCATCATAATTGAAACCACCAAACTGTAAATTTTCTAAGTAATAACTTCTCATTTGACCCATCTTTATCGTATAATGTTTCATAGTATGGGAAAGAGGATGAACCAATTGGGTAGAAGAGGTTGCATGTTTGTTCCAAGGTGAGGATGACTAAACCGGTTAGAAATTAAAATAATAGATATTATTTTTTAAAATGAATCATAGCTTATATGTGTTAAAAAAGGTATTGTATTATTTTTGCATATATTTGTTTAATATTTTGATGAGTTATTATTTTGATGAGTTACTTGTATTAATCATGTGAATGTGTGTCTTGGTTAGACTATATGCTTAAGAAAAAGGATTTCTGAACTCATGACCTATGGTTGGTGTGACTTGTGCGCATACCTTATGCATGTAGGATTTATCTGAATTCAATCTAACAGGACGAGTCTCTATAATCAACCCTTAAAATATTTAATAATGCAAATGTAGTCTCTGTTGCCTCTCTCATGGACTCATTCTCACATGGATCCCAAGTCTTTAGATCACTAAGAACTTGTTACTGTGTAAATAATGCCATATCTCTACTATGTTATTGTGCCTTTGAGATTATGTAAATAATGTCAACCACTTGTTGGTTTGTCATGCATACTAGCACACCTTACGCATGGTCTTTATTGTCCTTTCTTCAGCTTCATCTCCAGCGCTTACTTTCTTTCCCAGGTCCTAACGCTAACTTTTCTTGTTATGTGTGTTGTATCTTTTGAAGTGTATGCATGTCGATTGTTGTCTGTTCGTGGAGAGCAGAGCTCATTAGGCATTGCTTATGTGTGTTGATAACATGTTTTAAGAGTGTGCATGTGTATTGTTGTTTGTTAATGGAGAGCAGAGCTCATTAGACATTAGTTTTGTATGCTGATAACATGATTTTTTATGCATGTGTAATGTTGTTTGTTAGTGGAGAGCAAAGCTCACTAGGTTGTTATGATTATCTCTCTCAATTTCATATACAATGCGTAGTATATATTTAACTGTACTGGGAAGTTTTTTGTATGTAACACGGCGTTTCTAAATTTTGGAACGTTTACAGGGGAGACTCTGCCAAAATTTTGGTAGGTTCCCTGGTTTAGGATATATAAAGAAGTATATTAAAGTTTAACAATGTAAGGTTTAGTCATGTGTGTACCCACTAGGTTCCCATTCAAGATTCAAGACAATCGACTGACATACCATGTTATGTTGGATCTTGAATTGTTCCAGTTGGACAGTTTGTGATGAATTTGTAACCAGTAGGACGTAACCCATAATCGTTGTTGTTTGTGTTCTATCTTGTGTTGTTGATGTCGATTTGGAATTCTTGTTTGTGTTTCATATTGTCTCTGGGTGCATGTCTGCGTGCGGTGTATCATCCCGCACGTATCTCTATGTACTCAAGGACCAGTGTGAAATGCTGCCTAAATTTCAAATGAATTTCAATGACATAAGATAGACCGCATACAACATCGATGGGTTACGAATGGTTGTCTATTCATCCTGAATGGGATAGGGTCCCACCCACTTGTAACATCAAAGAGATAGAGAGTGATTCACAAATGATAGTCATATAGTGTTTAAATTAAAGTAACAAAAACTGTGCTTGTAGATATCATGAATAGAGGTACTAACAAATCAGCGATGGATGTACAACCGGCTAGATCGCAGTCGGCGAGTGACTGAGGAGTTTATGATGGGGCTGTTGGAGTTCATTCCGTTTGCCACGGTAAACATGCCTAGATTTAAAGCGACTCAGAAGATTTGTTGTCCGTGCTCAAGGTACAAATGTATGAGTTTTGAATACGCGGATGATGTCATGTGGCACCCAACTGAGAAGGGGTTCATGGAAACATACCGCTGCTGGTACAACCATGGTGAGCAGTTACCGCCCAGGCCATTAGGCGTAACTATGCAACAGTCTTACTACGAGGTCAAAGGAAACAGAGATATGTACAACAACATAGAGCAGATGGTGATAGATCATGTTGGACCCTCCACCAGGCGTATACTAGAACATGATGACCAAGCAGGGAATAAGGATGACAATGTAGAGGAGGATTCTAATCCGGAGGTGAAGAGATTTTATGATTTGTTGACAACGGCTCAGACTCCATTATGGGACAGGTGCGAGAGTCACACTGAATTATATATCTCCCTAGCCGCTTTAAGTCTAAAGGCAGATTATAATCTTTCAAGAGGTTATTTTAATAGGATGTCGATCTGATGGGTTCCACCATGCCTAGTAATCATTGAATGTCATCAAACCTGTACCATGCTAAGAAAAGAGTGGCAAACCTAGGGTTGGGTTGTGTGAAGATAGAGTGTTACGTTGGCGGGTATATGTTGTTCAAAAATGAGTTTGCAGACAAGAGTGTCACAAAATATGTACATTGTAATGAGGAATGATACAAAATCCTTCCATGTACTTGAGATTAGTTTCTTAGGTTTAGTTTCGTTTCATTTTGTGTAGTCCTTTTCAAGTTCAAGTCATTGTTCATCATGTCTCCATTTGTAAGTTACGTTTTACTTTTACCATGTGTAACTAACTTGTTTATGTTGGAATTGGTGAACCAATTTATGAGTATGATTTATAAATTATGCATGTTTATGATTCAAATTTCATGTTAGTATTTCAGCCTTTTATTAGTATGAACTGCAAACGGGAGAATGATTTCCATACGTGTTAAAATTACTTTTAACGGAAGTAAAAGTTGAAGTACCTTTAATATACCACTAGGGATAGAGCTGGTAATTATTGTTGTGTTAAGGCCAACACTTAAAGCAAGTTTTTACTGAGAAAACATATGAGGGATCAAACTTTACGGTAACTATTTAGAATTTATTCATCGAGGGATCGAGTTTAATGATTTTAAGCTGCAATAACATAAACTTGATGATTAAATATGCATGCTTATAGTTACTTTGCTATATTTTTAGTGCAGGGATCCTAATTCCAACATATTTTGTCATTCTGTGTTTACATCTCAAATATTGGAATTGTTTTAAAGTGCTATTTTTATAGTTATTCTCTAGATAGTTTTATAGTTTACTTTACACTATTCTTTGCTCAATGTATAATCAATCTCTAAATCTATGAATATTGTATAAAATTGTATACGAAACATTCTTTTGTTAATAAGTTTTGATACTTTTACCATTAGTAAATAAATATATTACTGTCAATTACTGAAGTCATCAATCCTTGAGGGAATGATATCTAATTTTTTTAAAACTACATGATAAATTAGTGTGCTTGCCAAACAAACCAACATTAAGATAACTTGTAGAAAATTTTTTGGGTAGAAATTACGTATTATCGCTAGTAAGAAAAGTTCTGCCAATAAAATGAAGTTTGACATTTCGATCATTTTCTAGTCAACAGATTTGTGCCTTGAGTCTGGAACCAAATTCTGAAGCTTGAGTAACCTTTGATTGTAAATATTTTTCCAAACACTCTAGATATTGATTAAATTTGTTATTTAATAGATTTTGCAAATTTAATTTTGAATCCTGACGTTTGTCATTGGAAAATATTGAAAGACGTAAAATAACTTTTGCTTATTCATGTGTCTTCCGACATTCTATAATTAGGCTTAAAATTGAGCGCCAAGAATTTTAGAAGGCCCTGAGTAAGAGAGGAGACTATAGGGTTAAACCTATTGGTCAAGATCCATTGTCTAATTATTCTTCCTAATACTTGACAAAGTCTTGACTTTATTTCATTATAGTCCCGTTTGTTCCAATTATAGAAAATTTTACGCATGTTCTATTGTTTCCAACGTAACTTATTCTCCTAATATCGGATTTGAGTGATTCTTGTCTTGAAACCTTTTTACAATCCTATGAAGACCTTAAAGTCTAATTCTTTACATAACTCATAGTTTTTACTTTTAGATTCAATTCAAGGAATTCATGTAACAAATGCACACCTTTAAGTCTTTTAGGCATAACTTTCTTTATAGTTATCAGAATCGAGTAATTTTTGTCCTGAAATTCTTATAAAAAAATTCCCTATAATTCTTATAAGACCACAAAGGCTAATTCTGAACACATAATTCCTAATTTTCATTTTAAAATATGGGTCTTGGAATTCATGCGGTACTTGAACACCTTTTAGTATTTTGAGTATAACTTTTGCTATAATGGTTAGAATTAAGTGATCTTTGTCTTGTTGGAAAGAGGAGAAGATAAGGAATACCCAGTTTACATCAGAACATGTTCGTATTTTTGTGGCAAAAAGAGCGCGAGAATATGCCACCAAATAGGCTTATGTGTCCATCCTTCATGCATCATGGCCCCATGCTCATCCAGCCCTTGCCACATTGTTTTTTCCATTCACCCAACACCATTCACAATCATTACCACCTTGCACCAATGCATGCTTCATCTCCCCACCAATAAGCCTTAACATTGTCACTTGTATTTTAGTCTCCCTTCATGAAAATCCACTTCTTTAAATTGCCATAATTCCATCGAATCTATCCCTCAATTTTATCTCTTTATTTTTGAAATGGTATAGGCCGAGGTTTAGAATCCAGTATATGGACCAACCCTCAAGTTGTGTTATATGTACTTGTAATGTCGGTCTAGTGGGGATATGATATTATAGCTTTTATTCCAATGGGGAGATAGAAGTCTTGAAGTATTCCTTTAGAGAATCTCACTAGTCCTACACATTGTGGGGAGAAGGAGGGTATCACCTCTAAAGAAACTCTGATGCTCAAGTCAATGAGATATTCAGAGAGAATAACAGTGCTTAAATGTAAGTTTTAGCCAAGAATGTTCTACCTTTCCTTTGCTAATTCTTGAGTATTTTATATCAAAAAGTAGTTTAAGAATTGTTTTGCCCCGGGGGAACATTTTGTACGCGTGTTAGTACGACTCTAGTTAGAGTAGAAAAGTAGACTCTATCGGGACCTCAACATCAACCTTAACCTCAATGGGATTCACACTTACTATGAATTTCATGGTTGAAGGTTGTTGTCCATGGTTGATGGTAAGTGTGATGAACCTGAAGATTTCCCTATGATTTGGCTACCCTACCAAATCACAAAATATGCATCCAAGGTAATCTCCGATAAAGATGAAGATGACACGCCTCCTTCCCAAACTCACTAACTCTTTTTTTGTTTGCCGTTTCACATTTCTTATTTTTCATTAGTCATAACCTTGTTCCTAGATAGGCTCCGACTTTAAAACATACTTTTTACATTTGAAATGTAACTCTCATATTTTTAATCATATTGTGACAACTGTTTAAGTTATCCTTTGCTTTTACACATTTTTTCATAAGGGTTGTGTATGCCACTCGTAGAAGTTTAGAACAAAGTCTCTTAATAGGGATCCGATCCTCACTACTTGTTGGGGATAAAAAGTCTGTTATTGAGGTAATGTATTTGCCATTCCTGGTTGTAAGATTCAACTTGCATCGCTCGTCAAAGTCCGATATGGTCTTGAAAGAGATCTATACAGTCCTTCTTCAAGAGAATGAGGTGCCACTAAGTGGGGCTAAAAGTTCCACTTGCGCCGCTCGTTGGAGTCTGGTATAGTCTCTATAAAGGTCCAATCCTTGCCACTTGTTGGGGCTAAATAGTCAATCCCTTTTTAAGGGACTAGGGTACTGCTCGTTGGGGTTCGCCATGGCCTCAAAGAAGGTCCAGTCCTTGCTACTTGTCATGGAAATTTTTTATATGCAAGTTGCAGAATTGACAACCAAACATAATGAACTTTATAAATAGAATTTTTATTAATTACTGAATATACATCCAACCTATGTTGGGACATGCCTCCTTAAAACCTTCTTAAGGAAAACCTAATGGGAAAAACCTCAAGTTAGGAAAAAGAGTACATGTCAGACATCCAACTAGCTGTAATAAACTCATAAGTTCTAGACATTCCACTTATTTCCAATGGGTGTTCCATCTAATGACTCTAGGAAATAAGTGCCTTTCCCAGTCACCTCAGATACACAGTATGGGCCTTTCCATGTCAGTGCAAGCTTACCTTGATTGGCAAACTTATTTCCAATGTTGGCCCGTCATAGCACTAGTCTCCAACCTCAAATTGTCACTGGGAAAAGCCCTTATTATTACCGAAGTGCAGCTTTGGCTTTAACATCCTGATCTCAAGAAAAAGCTTTCTCTCTAAGTTTGTGATACTCTGCTATTGCCATTTAGAACCATTTATTCAATGGAAAATTGAATATTTATAATTCTAAATTTGAATATATATATATATATATATATATATATATAAATTTTCCTTAATTTGAAACAAAAGAAAGGAGCACAATTGAGGGATGGTGAAGGCCGTAATGTTGTACCAACACATGCAAAGTAAGCTCCAGTCATTTAGTTTGGTGCATTAATACACTCTTTTGGTTAAGGGCTTAAATGGTGATTGATGGCTCAATTTGATTTCCATTATGACAAATTACATCAGCTAATTCTTGAAGAGCATATCGAGAATGGTTATAGTAACCCTGAACTTCCAGTGAAGTTAAAGAAAAGACACTTAAGATAAGTCATCAACCTGTTTGGAATGGGGATCATTGGAATTATGGACTTGTATATATAAATTGGTGTACCATAATTAGATGTAATTAAGTTTTTGTCTCGTGTACTTACTAGTTAGTTGCTATTACTTATAGGAAATTGTATTATAACTTGTTGATAATAGAGATGCCATCATAGTAATTCATATGAAAATGATATATTTTTTAGACTTGTATTTTTTCTGTGCAATATAGTATTAGTTTTTAACTTACACATTTGATTGTGATATCTTTATATTTTATAATATATTTTGTAATATATACTTTTAAACAAAAATACATGACGTAAAATACCATGAGAAAAATGTGACCTTAAATAAAACTTAAAAATGTGGTTTAAACATATTGCCACAGTTGTAAAATTATGATCTAAACTATAACAAAAAACATGGTTTAATGATAAGTTGAAAAAACTATACCCTTTAATGTGAGGTCACATTTGTAAAACTATGGTCTTAACTATTACAAAAAGATGTGGCCTAATGACTAGTTCAACAAACCGTGACTTTTAATATGTGGCCACATTTAAGAAACTGCAGTTTAAAATTAATGCAAAAAATTAAGGCTTTAAACTAATGCAAAAATCGTGACTTTTTCAATTGCATGAGGCCACGGTTTTGAAAACAGTGTGGTCAAAAATAGAAAATCATGGCCTTTTGTTTTAGACTACAACCACCTAGACCACGACATAGAAAGCATGGCCAAACTATGACCTAAACTAAATACCGTAGTTTTTTCATTTTAAACTGTGTTTTCTAGTTGTAGCCTAATGTAGTGATATTACTAATATTTAATATCAGCATGTTTTAATTTATTACATTTTTTTAAATTTTATTGGTATAGTAAGACATTTTCAGGTTGACTTACTGAGTCTTCACATGTTTTTTTATGTGTTATTAGAATAAATCACTTCTGGTGCATTGCACGGACACCGTGTTAGTTCTAATTAAATTTAGGCATTTGTGGAGGTTTCGTTATTTGGCTGTCAATATCAGTTACATATTTTTCAGTAGTTACCCGTAGTAGCTTAATTTCAAATTAATAATTGTAAGAATTTGATGGAAACACATGTTTAGACATCAACTTGCAATAAGTCAACCCAAGCAATTATCATTACCACCCAGTAAATAAGAACAGACAATTATAAGTTATAACCACAAAAAATTATATATGAACAAGACAATCAGCCACTTACTCTCTCTCTCTCTCTCTCTCTCTCTCTCTATATATATATATATATATATATATATATATATATATATATATAAACGAACAGTAATAATTGGAAGCATACAGTGTATATATGTTGAGATTAATTGATGTTTGAACTTAGCGTCAATTTTCAAAAATATCATGTTAGAAAAAAAAAAGGTTTTTAAATCGGTTGTACCAATGATACAGATATAGATGATTTAGTAACAAATTTTTAAATCATATTTTTAATCAACTTAAAAAATCATCTTTAAGTTGAATTTTCAATCACTGATTTAGAAATATTGAATTTTGTTTGAAAATGTTCAATATCTTATTTTAAATATTTAAACAAGTAATTTAAAAAGTGACTTTTAAGTTAGTTTTCATTTACCCGATTTAAAAAAATGTATAGTTTATGAATCGGGGTTTTGTTACATACCCAAAATGCATAGTTTTTGAGATTGTTTTACTTTTAATTAGTTTTAGTTTGTTTTTAGTCTTGGTCCATTTATGCTTCGCTTTTTCGTTTTGCAGGAAAGTAAGTGTTAAAAAATTCAATTTCTGTTCCCAAAACAAAAAATCAATTTTAGATCCAAAAGGAATACAAGGCAAGAGTTGTCATAGTCCAAAAAGACCAGCAGTGTTAGACCCAACAAAGTAAAGGAAGCCTAAAGAAAGCCCATAGACTCCACAACTTGGCCATGAGGGCGCCAACTTAGCTATGGAGTTGGACATTATTTTTTCTTCTTTTCTGTCTTCGTTTAGACCGGGTCCAGTGACACTTTAGTGAGTTAGTGCTAAGGGTCATGGAACACCTGATTAGACTTAGAAAGAGGTTTCCAAAGGGAATAGTTTAAGTTATGTGAGTTGTTCATAGAATATTTATGAGGTATCATAGAGATGACTTATCTCTTTTTTAAAGGTACTATTATTTTTATCTTTGTTTTTCTTTATATTCGTTTATGATAGTTAGTGGTATAAGTTTTTTCATAATTTATACCACTATGAACGAGTAGTTCTCTTTCACTATTAGAAATAAGAAATAGCAATTATTTAGGAACGGTGTGATGTAAATGAATCCTTTATTAAATTCTAATCCTATTTTGGTTTCATGTTTTGTTTTTATCTATTTTTATTGTCTTTCTCTAAACTTGGGACAACTGATAAATTACGAGAGATCTAAAGAAGGATCGGTACATAGGTGAACCCGCAATTAGTTTTTATTAGGATTAAAATAGGAGAAGGACCGAGGTGAACCCAATAAAACTAAATAAATTAAAATTAATCTTTGATATTAAGCTTAATATTCTAAAACTTAGATGAAACTATATTCCTAAAAATATCTTTACCGTATCTATAATTTACCTGTTGTTTAATGTATAATTGCAAGAAATGGATAATGGTATCTAACTTTAACTTATTATATGACTCTTGGTTAATTGTTGAAGGTTTTTACCCATAAAGCTTTCCGATGTGCCTTGATAGCATAAAGAAACTACACACCAATTATTAGTAACCCTTTCCTTTATTTTAGTTATTGCAATACATCAAACACCTATGGTTACAATCTTGCTCTGTTTATTGAGGATTTTTATTGTTGTAATTTGTGTTTTTATTTTTGAAATTTGGAATTGAAAAAAAATATGGATGATAACTTATTGACTAAATATTTTTTTGCATTGACAGTGATGCTTGTTAATTTGGGAATTCATTGGCTTATTCTCAGTCACTTTGAATGAAGGAACCTTTTACAAGAAACAAATGTGGTGCAAGTATTCAAATGTTTATGGTTATATATTTTTAAACTTTTTCTTCATGGGTTTCATTATAGGTTTTACTTTGTGAAGTTGCTCATCAAATAGTCAAATGTTAAATCATAATAACTCTTAAGGTAATTTTCGCTGTAAATTCTTTTTTTTATATATTTTATTGTTCTTGTATAGTTTTAACCATTAAACTAAAGGATTCAGACCAATGTTTAATTATATTATTTTTTTTTAAAATTTCCTTTTTTATTTTTCTTCTTTTGCAGGAAACATTACAGGCAAAGATTGAAGGATTCATACCAATGTTTATGGCAATGGTAACACCAGCATTGACACTGAGAAAAAATATGGTCTGTGGTTTGATCCTGCTGAGGATTTTCAGTAAGTTGTGTACCGTGAGTTGATGCTTTTTTTTTTATATTCTATTAATTTCATTTTCTCTATTAAGATCCATGTAAATCAAATGGAATCGTTTTTAAACATTTTCATTCATAAATCCCCAATTAGGTGATGATTACAACTTCATTTATAATATTAATATGCCATGGGTTATTTTTTATTTGATGCAACTTCAAATCTATACAAACATGAATTCCGCAAAGTGTTGGGTTAAATGGAAACAAGTGTGTAAGAGTAAGGAGGCAGGTGGGTTGTCTGTGAGGGATCTGAGAAAATTTAACTCTACTTTACTTAGAAAATGAGTGTAGAGGATGTTGGAGGATCATAAGAGTTTGTGGGGGAAAATTTTAAATCTAAATATAGGTTAGGTGTTTAGTCTGGGGATTGGGGGGTGTTTGGAAAATGGTCAAGATGGTGGAGGGACTTAAGGAGTGTGTTGAAAATTTCTAATGAGTTTGGGTGGTTTCGATCTAATGTTAGGAGGGTGATGGGAGACGGGGTTCAAACAAGTTTTTTGTCTGATTGCTGGTTGGGAGACACATCATTAAAGTCAAGGTATAACAGATTGTTTTCAATATCTTTACAACAAAATGCTTCTGTGGCTTAGGTGGGTAAGTGAGTGGATGATACATGGGTTTGGGATCTGAAATGACGAAGAGAATTCTTTGTGTGGGAACGTGAAATATTACATGCTCTTCTTAATGATCTTGGTTGTTTTCATGGTGCGCGTGCGGTTGAATCTGATTCTTGGACATGATTAGGAGCTTCTTCTAGTCACTTTTCTGTGAAATCTTCATATAATGTTTTACACTACTAGAAAAATGACAAATAGCTACACAACAATAGCGACCACCGAACGCCGTCGCTAAATAGTGACCGCATTAGCGACGGCTAGAAGAAAAGGGACTTCGAATGCAAAAATAGTGACCATTTTAGCGACCAACCCTACGCCGTCGCTGAATTTGGCAAATAACCGTCACTAATACCGTCGCTAATTCATACCCCGTCCCTGACACGGTCGCTAAAGTTATTTCCCTCCATTTTTTGGCTTCCCTCCAAGTTTTATAGTGATAGCGACGGTGACACTGCCGTCGCTATGGCTGCTGAAAAATCAGCGACGCGGTTACGCCGTCGCTATGAGCAAGGTAGTGACGGTGGCTATTACCGTCGCTAGTTTTGTATACTTCAGCGACGGAACGTGTCTGTGACTAAGGTTCCTGAAGGGTTTTAAAATTTGGAGGGAATTTAGCGACGGATATAGTCGTCGCTAGTGGTGGTACGTTAGCGACACATGTCGTCATCCGTCGCTAGTGGTGGTAATTCAGTGACCTTTATAGCGACGGATTATATCCGTCGCTAAGTATAACAACTTAATCGATGCACACCTCCCCTGTCAATCACTTCTGCTATCCCCCAATCCCTACCCTAAACCCTTTTCCCTCTTCTCTAGCTTCCGAACCTTCACCTCCACCCCCTCCGTCAGGCCATCTCACGAAGCCAGCGTCTACTCCGTCGTCTCTGTCTCACGAGCCACCGTCTCACCTCCGTCGGCTGCTCCAACGTCTCCCTCTCCGTCGTCTCCGATACCACCACTTCCCCTTTCCATCTTATTTCTACATCATTTTCAGAATCCCTAAACCCCATTTCACTTTCCCTCTCCCTCTCCCTTGATTGCGTTCTCTGTTGTGTCTTCTCCGTCGAAGCCATTGAAGCCGTTCACTTTCCCTCTCTCTCGCTGGTTTGCTCTCCCTCAGCTTTCCGTCTCTCTCTCAGGTTCCCCCTCCCTCAGCTTTCCATCTCTCTTGCAGGTTTGCTCTCTCTCAGCTTTGCTCTCTCTCAGCTTTCCATCTCTGTTGCTGTACTTTATTTTTTGGCCGGTCCATTGTGATGTTTGAAATGCATTGGCTGGTTGATTCTAATGGTATTATATTGATTGTTGAAGTTTGTTTATGGAAATGTGATTGTGGTTCTAATCCTGCTTAAGTTGATTCAATGTTTGCTATTCATTTGATTGTTGTTACACTGAGTATTCTATAAAGCAATTTTGGGTTTTGGTTTTTGGGTTTTAAAAATTTAAAACAGAGATATTGTTTTTTAAAACAGTTTTTTAAATACATATTGATAATGAAACTAAAATAAACCAATACTCAGCAATGTACATATATATATAGACCTTAGCACGAATCAAAGGCTCATAGTGTTGAGGAGAATCCCTGAATTTCACCTCGGTTACAAACTTCCCATAATGAATTCTTCTTGAGATGGCCTGCAAATATTTACAGAATGAATAGTCAGAATCAATACTAGTTTAGGACAGTGTTGCAAATGCACATTATGAGAATTGAGACTTAAAGATTTCCCAACACAAAGCCATTCACAAACATGGTTCTACCATAAACGATTTAAAAAGTTAAACTTCCCTTAGCTAAGTTAACAAAAAGACCAACTTTCAAACCATTTTAAAAAACGTAAAAAAGCACATTGAAATATAAAACCACTAAAATAATCATTGATATTATGAGTAAAATATCTGAGCTTTCAAGTTTTAAAAAATTTTCATTAGTATATGATTTTGCAAAACCATGTTCACTTTAATCCCTTCTAGTAAAAAAGTCTAAGGTAGTAAATGATTGAAAGAATTGTAAAATATGAAGAATATTAGATGTACCACTTGGAAAGTGACCATCCAATTAGATGAGTAAAGTCCTATAATAATCCTGATATGATATGTAGGAGTCAATATATCAGTTTACAAGATTTTAAAAATTCTTACTTAGTATCTAATTTTACAAAACTATGTTCACTTTAATCCCTGTTGGTGTAAAATGATAATAAAAAAAGAATTACATGATTAAAATGAATAAGTCAAGGGCTCATGACAATTTTTAAAAGTTTTAGAGATTAAAACACTTATCTCATAAATACATACATATATATACATATTGATAATGAAACTAAAATAAACCAATACTCAGCAATCTACATCCATATATATACCTTAGCACGAATCAAAGGGTCATAGTCTTGAGAAGAATCCCTGAATTTCACCTCGGCTACAAACTTCCCATAATGAATTCTTCTTGAGATGGCCTGCAAATATTTACAGAATGAATAGTCAGAATCAATACTAGTTTAGGACAGTGTTGCAAATGCACATTATGAGAATTGAGACTTAAAGATTTCCCAACACAAAGCCATTCACAAACATGGTCCTAAAAGAACATCCAGAGAATAACTTACCTGCAATAATGAGAGATCACTTGCTGCAGTTTGTGCATAGTTGCCATCATCCCCTGCAGTTTGTGCATAGTTCCATATGGACTTGTTTATGTTTATTGAAATGGCTCCAGGATGCAAAAACTAAAAAAGGAATTTAGTTTCATGAGAAACCCCCTTTTCTTCTAAGTTGCAAGAACTATAGGAATTGGAAGATGATGCCACATTATGAATTTGAATTACCTGTGTGAAGGGGTTAGATGGCACAAATGATGCTGATAAATTTTCTGGGAAAAATGGGTTTTCTTCTGGGTTTTTGTATCTTCCAACCTGTAATTAACATGCCATACTATTTCTTTAGAATGCAAATAACAGTATATAAAGCAAAAAAGAACCACTTATGGTGTGATTAACAGAGATCTAATAGACTTATGATTATAATGACAGAAGCAGAAAACAACAATCTAGATCTTGGAAAAGATAAAACTAGTAAAGTTCCATTTCGTTAAAAAGAGCAGTAGAGTATCAGATTATCAAGGATACTCATTGTCTGCATCCAAGAGCCAATTCTTATTATGGAGTTATCAATGACTAAGAAAATCAACTTATCCCTCCATCCCCATTTTTCTTTTAAGGACGAAGAAAAACACAAAAAATGTAAACTTAAGATCCCAAAATTAATAAATAATTAATTAACCCCAAAGTTAACATTCTACTATGAGTGCTTTGTTGGAGAATGTTAATATTCTAAGTTGTATCCAACATAAACCTTTAACCTATAAAGATCACTCCTATGTAAACCAATTAAGACATGTCAAACCAAAAAAACCTCTATTGTTAGATCATCACCAAGCATATTTAATAACTTCATTTTAACAAACATTATTAGACCTACAATCTAAAACAATACAAATCTGCAAAATTTATTGAAAGTAAGGGACATGACAAGGGCTCCTAGTCAGATGTACAATCACTTTCAGTTGATTAATGTGAAAAGACAAACACAGTACAAGGACAACTAACATAATTTGACAACCCAATACAAAACAAAACAAAAAGAAGACATGGAAGAAAAAGGAAAATACTAATAAGTGTCCTGAGCACACTAGTTAAAGAATTAAAAATGAAAAATTTCTATTAAAAAATATTATTAATGTCTTTTCACCCTAATTTGATTTCTAAACAATCAAGCATAATTTCCAAACTAATTTGATTCCTTATAGCAACAGACTCAAATAAAAAAGCATGAAGTGATGAGATAAGGTAATAACAACAACAAATTGTACCTCAGCTTGGAGGGCTTCTGTATTCTTAACAATGAACTCCACCAATGATCCACAGAACTGCTTTTCGTCTCCGGCGAGTACCACAGAACTGGTGTTCTGTCTCCGGCGAGCTCCCCCTTCCCTTTTCTCTCTCCATTTCCTTTTATTTCCAACAGCTGCAGTCTCCAACAGCTGCTGGTGGTGAAGGTCCGACCACCTCCAACAGCCACCTGCAGGCTCCAACAGCACCTCCCCATTCCATTAATGGCAACTGTAGATGATGGGGAAGAAGAGTTGGAACTAGGAGATTGCTGTTGATGAAGAAGATGAATATGATTTATAGTTTCCTAGTTCATTTCATAGCTTATGTTTTTTATTTGTTACGTATTTGGTTTTAAATTTAATGCTGCCTTAGTGTCTTGGAATACTTGAACCATTGTTTTTTTTAATGTTTTAGACCATGTTACTATTTGTGCATACTTATATGTTAGTGGAGTTAATAAAATAATTCATCTAAGAAGAGTCTTTACAAATAACGTTTAGAATGTTTAATAATGCAAATGTAGTCTCTGTTGCCCCTCTCATGGACTCATTCTCACGTGGATCCCAAGTGTCTAGATCACTAAGAAGTCGTGGCTGTGTAATCTATTATTTGCTTTGCGTGTCTCTCTTTGTTTACTTTCCTTGGTACTTGTAACTTTCTAACGACTTCTTGGTTTGTCATACAGAGTAACACAGATCACGCGTGGTCTCTGATCGTCTCTCTTCAGCTCCGTATTCATCACCGACTTTTTTCGCTAGGTAATCCCCTAACGCTGACTTTCTCGATATATGTATGCATGTCAATTGTTGTTTGTTAGTAGAGAGATTAGGAACTGGTTTTGATGTGTTTATAATGAGTTTTATGCATGTGTAATGTTGTTTGTTAGTGGAGAGCAGAGCTCATTAGGCATTGGTTTTGTGTGCTGATAACATGATTGTTTATGCATGTGTAATGTTGTGTGTTAGTGGAGAGCAGAGCTCATTAGGCATTGGTTTTGTGTGCTGATAACATGATTCTTTATGCATGTGTAATGTTGTTTGTTAGTGGAGAGCAGAGCTCATTAGGCTTTGGTTTTATGTACTGATAACCTTGTCTCTCGATTGTGTTCATAACTCTGAATATCATATACAATACGTATGGTATGTATATTTATCATTTCTGGAAAGTTTTCTGTATGTAACAGGTCGTTCATAAATTTGGGAAATGTCCAGTTTACAGGGGAGACTTTGCCAAAATTTTGACAGGCTCCCTTTCTTAGGAAACTTAAAAAATGAAACGTTTGGTTTAATAATGTAGAGTTTAGTCGTGTGTGTACCCATTAGATTCCCGTTCAAGTTTCAAAACAACCGGCAAATGTACCGTGTTGTGTTGGATCTTGAATTGTCCCAGTTGGACAGTTTGGTATGAATTTGTAACCAGTAGGGCGTAACCCATCAATGTTGTATATAGTCTATCTTAAGACGTTGAATGTTCATATGAAATTTCGGTTATGGTGTTTCGTATTGTCCCCAGGGTGCATGTCTGCGTGTGGTGTTTCATACCGTACGTATCTCTGTGTACTCGGGGACTAATGCGAAATGCTGCCGAAATTTCATATGAACATCAACGACACAAGATAGACCACATACAACATCGATGGGTTACAGATGGTTGCATATTCATCCCGAATGGGATAGGGCCACACCTATTTGCAACATCAAAGAGATAGAGAGTGATTCACAACCGTTAGTGAAATAAAATTACAATAATTTAAAGTAACAGAAATCGTGCTTGTTAGATATTGTAAATGGAGGTACCGGCAAATCGGCGATGGATGTACAACCGACTAGATGGCAATCGGCGAGTGACTGAGGACTTTATGATGGGGCTATTGGAGTTCATTCCGTTCGCTACGGCAAACACGCCTGGATTTGAAGTGACTCAGAAGATTCGTTGCCCGTGCTCAAGGTGCAAATGCATGAGTTTTGAATACGCGGATGATGTCATGTGCCACCTAACTGAGAAAGGGTTCATGGAAACATACCACTGCTGGTACAACCATGGTGAGCAGTTACCTTGTTAATGATGTTGAAGATTCTTACGCTCTTTAAAAGATAAAGTGTCGAACAAAGCCTGCGTTGAAGCTTCAATTTGTGAGGCATACTTAGTCGAAGAAATGACAACCTTTGCTTCTTTCTATTTTCCAACGGAGATAGAAACTAGAATGAGTAGAGTTCCCCGCAATCTTGGTGTAGCCAGCCGCACAGGGTTTGATGAACAAACGTCGATTTTCAACTATCCTGGTCACCCGGGGGGCAGGCTCACAAAATGTTACATTGATGAGAAAGATCGAAAGGCGGCTCACTTGTACATTCTTCTCAATTGCCCAGAAGTGGAACCCTTTATTGAGTAAGTCATAGAAGTTATATTATACATTCTTAACGTAGCTTTTATATTAAACTTATTTGTTTCTTTCAATAGCTTATACACAGATATGCTAAAACTTGAGCAAAATGATTTAACTGATGACCAAATTCATAGTGAGGT
Organism: Clitoria ternatea; assembly: GCA_037962975.1. Lineage (NCBI taxonomy): Eukaryota > Viridiplantae > Streptophyta > Magnoliopsida > Fabales > Fabaceae > Clitoria > Clitoria ternatea. The sequence goes on from CM075675.1 coordinate 12,129,834, forward strand.
GTCATCCAAGTTCGTTGGTTGGTTCGCGCAACATGTAAGACCCGTATACCAAGTGTTTTTAAGCCTATTTGCTTCTAACTCCCGTCAATATGGTAACAATGACCTACTTCTTATGTTGTACATAGATACAAGACCCTAACAACCATATTGAAGATTCTTTACTCCAAGCCCTTTCTTGGGGGCCGGTGAAGACTGTTAAAAAATGGCCTATTTACTACGTAAATGGCTACAAGTTTAATATTCTTCAATGGAGTGAAGGGATGCGCACCCATAACTACGGGGTTTGTGTTAAAGGCACCGCCGGTCAGTTGGAAGAAGACTTTTATGGAGTGCTGACGGAGATTGTTGAAGTTTCATTCTCTGGACGACTAAGAAGAGATATTGTTCTATTCAAATGTGATTGGTTCGACAACACAATCGGTGTTGGAACAAAGGTTGACAACAACTACGGCTTAGTTGAGGTCAAGAAGAACGGTAGATATAAAGGGTTTGATCCCTTCATTTTTGCCCAACAAGCTGAGCAGGTTTATTACACCGACTTCCCGGGAGGACATCGGGACTGGTATGCAGTAATCAAGGCCAAGGCCCGAAGTCAGATCACTGACAATGTCTCCGAGGAGGTCGATGACGCTTATCAGCTTGCACCACACGAGCTCAACGATGCGAATTTGTTGTTCAACATTGATCCAGTCATAATGGACGAGACACTCGCCACTACGGGGGGTGAACACATTGACAAAGACCTTGTCTCTCGATCAAAACGGTCTAGGGCTGACTTGGATACTGATGAACTTGTTCAAACAGATAACCACAGTGACACTGAAACTGAGGGGGAATTTGAAACTGAAACAGACACAGAGTATGTAGTTGTTAAACATATATACATAGGTTTATATATATCCTGAGACTAACCTTTCTTTTCATGATTTTATCCACAGATGACGGGACGTCGACTGCCCTTCAGTAGGGGTGGTGGGTCCAGGACCCCGGCTTCCCGTCTGGGGATGCAAACCCCAGGGCAGCAGACCACTCCATCACCACCACAGCGGACCACTCCATCCCCATTACAGCAGACCACTCCATCACCACCACCACAGCAGACCACTCCATCACCACTCCAGCAGACCACTCCATCACCACCACCACAGCAGACAACCCCATCACCCCCACAGCTGACCACCCCAGAGCAGACTCCTGGAGTTGATGGCTTGGAGGACCATGGCCATCAGGCGACCCCACCTCCAGCATCCCCTCTGCCCATGTTGGTTCCCGTGCCGGCCGGAGACGAGTAAGTGACTAAATTTCATACACTTTTATGTTATTTGTATGATACTTTATATTAGGGTTTAGTTGAAAGACTTGTTGGTTTATTGGATGTTACTTTAATTAGTACTTGTATAGATTGAATTGTACTGGGCACTCTTCTGTTTGTAACAGGGTAACTATTTAAACTTGGAAATGTTACATTTACAGGGGAGACTCTGCCGAAATTTTGGGTGTCTCCCTAGATTGTGTGTTGTTTTATTCCTAACATAATTGTTGTCATTACAGCTTTGTTGATAGTAGTCGCACTACCAAAGCGATTACTAAGGTTTTGAAGGCCCAGTGGGATGGTCCATATATATCTTGGACAGATGCTGGGAAGGTTGTGCAAGATAGGTGGTTTGACACCTTCTCGGTAAGTTCCTAGCTCATTTATTGTGACTTGATTTGTAAAATAGACCCGTTATTAATTTTGGTTTCTCAATTCATTTTACAGCGTGATTACCAGTGGGCGGAGGGTATGATTGATGAGATTAGGAAGGTCTTTGCCACAAAGACCTCCAAAATCATCAAGAGTACCCTTTGGAAGGTGAGGGACAAGGGTGAGCGCCCTCGTTGGATCCCGGAGGACCATTGGGACGGGATGGTCCAGAAGTGGGGCGGGGTCCCATTCCAGCAGGCGAGTGCTCGGAATAGGGCCAACAGAGCCGCCGATGCTGCAGCCTCGGTTTACACTGGGGGTAGCATTTCAACCCTCGAGCACAAGAAAAGATTTGTAAGTATATTTATGTTAAACATTTCTATTATGATTCGTCTTACATGTTTACAAATAATAATCTCAATGTTTTTTGTCCACCACAGGAGCAGAGGGAGCACCGGGAGCCTTCTTTGTTTGAGGTCATGCAAATGACCAAGAAGAACAAAGCCGGTGCATGGGTAAACCAGAAGACTACGGAGCTAGCGGTATTTACTTTTAACTGACACATGCTTTTAATTTACTTACAAATCAGCTTACTAATCCTATCGTTGTTTTTGAATTTACAGGAGGCGTATCAGGCCAGGAGGGCCGAGAAGGAGGCGGACCTGGTGGCTTCCACTCCTGAAGGGGAGGTTCCTCCCACCCTATCTTGTTCTGACGACAACGCCATCTATATGGAGGCTGTTGGCGGTGTGAACAAGAAAGGGAGGGTGTTTGGATTGGGTGGCGTCGGCACGCAGCTGGCGAAAAAGGGGAAGACCCCTTCCTCTTCGTCTTCCTCTGGTCTTCCGACTGAGGTCGTTCAGGTAATTCAAAACCTGAACGATGAGCTACAGGAGGAGCGACGTCAGAGGCAGTTGCTGTTGGAGCGGCACGAGGCGGACCGACAGAAGGCCGAGGCGGACCGACAGCGGGCCGAGGAGCAGCACGCCGAGACTCGTCGGCAACTTGCTCAGCAGCAGGAGCTACTGATGCAGTTGATGGCGAGGCTACCTCCCCCCACTTCCCAGGCGCCCCCACCACCACCCCAGGATCCCCCACCACCTTGATTGTAGTTCTTTTATTTATACACATTTGTATATTTGATTTTTAGTTATGTTATATTTTCATTCAGTATTTATTTTGTCATTCTTTATTTATTATGTCAATATTTATTGGTAATTACATTCAAATCACAAAGCCTTATTCTACCTATCATTAATAATTCAACCTATTTCATAAATTAATTTAATATATTATTTTGTTTTTAATAATAATTCATTACTTCAAAAAAATTATTTTAATTTAATTATAAAATTTTATCAGCCAATACAAAATACAAAATATTAAGATATTTTTAAAGCTAAATTAACAAAACCAGTCAATATTGAATCAATTTTAAAAAAATTTAAACGTTAGCGACGGCTGATGTCCGTCGCGGACTCATTAACATTAGCGACGGACGTTGTGGTCGCTACCTGGCAACCACTAGCGACGGACGTTGTGGTCGCTACCTGGCAACCACTAGCGACGGACGTTGTGGTCGCTACCTGGCAACCACTAGCGACGGACGTTGTGGTCGCTACCTGGCAACCACTAGCGACGGACGTTGTGGTCGCTACCTGGCAACCACTAGCGACGGACATTGTGGTCGCTACCTTGCAACCACCACTAGCGACGGAACGTCATGGTCGCTATCTCACTACCTATAGCGACGGCATACCGTGGTCGCTGTTGGCTGTTATTAGCGACGGGACCTCGAGGTCGCTGTATGGCAACACTTAGCGACGGCTGGAGTTATGGGGGCAGAGACGAATTTAGCGACGGCCTAACGCCGTCAATAATTTAGCGACGGTGTGTATGTGGTCGCTGTGGTGTTTTCGACGAGGGTTTTAGCGACGTCCCCTTTCCCGTCTGCGATGCCGTCGCTAATGGTTTTAGCGACGGGAATTCCATTGATTAGCGACCAATTACGTCCGTCGCTAACAGTTGTTTTTTTAGTGGTGTTAATTCAACATATTGTGCTTTGAGAATAATATTGTACCACTTATAGTTGGGGGATTTGGTTGGCGAATAATGTATGACCGGGTTCCAACATTGGATAATTTAACATCTCGTGGTATTGTGCATGATAATACATCTTACCTTTGAGTTCTTTGTGGTGAATGTAGGGAGACTTGTTCTTATATTTTTCTTCTCATGTAAAGTTACTTACTCACTATGGCAGAAGTGTTTTGGTTGGTTGGGCTATTATTCGGTTCTACATCATTTTGGAAAGGAACACTTTAAATGTACTATGGGTTATGGGATTAATAATGAGATTCAACTTGGTTTGACTGTCTTGTGGTTTGCAACGGTTTGGACCATTTCCAAAGCAAGGAACGAAGTCATCTTTAATGGAACCAATATGAATATTGAGAATATGTTTAAATTGGTTCAGTATAGATCTTATAGTTATGGTTAAGGTATCGTATTTCTTTAGAAGCTTTAATGAATGATTTAGAGAGTCTTTTCTTTATTTATCAGGTTGTAAGTAAATTACTTGTGTATATGGGTTAATTAGGTACCCCTAGTACCTAATTTAATTCAATTGTGTTTTTTTTTGATAAAAAAATGAATTCTGAAAAGTAAAACTGTGATTGCTATATTGTATTAAAAAAGATATTTAATCTTTTTAATAAATGTTTATCTTCCTTGATATTCATTTTTGTCATTTTCTTCTATTGTCAACAATTTTTTTCCTTATAGGAAAGGCTAATATACACAACATTATACAATTTCTTTGGTCCTTCGTTGATGACTTATGTGTTGTTATGGTCTCTCTAAACAAATTGGTTAAGGAATATTGCATGGGTTATAGATGTTATGTGAGTTTGTGCTACTTAATACTTAATTGATCAGTAACTGTTGTTTTTTTAATTGTTTTTTATAATTATAGATTATAGATAATGAGTTAAGGATACTAAACTATTTAATAGAACCAAGGTTTTTCTAACATACACTTTGATTCTTTATTTAAACTATTTTATAAAATATTAGAAATCTTTATGTGTTTTTTTTAAATTCCATGTTATTTAATTACATTATATTTAATTATAGAATTGATGATAAATATAAGTAGAAATTTTTTTGGTAAAAAATAATATAAGTAGATTTTTAAAAAACTAATGGCCTCGTGCCTCTAATTTGGTATGAGTACACTAGTGTACAAAATGGCTATGAGGACAGGATATGAGCACGGTCCTGGGAAAATCGTGTTTGAAAAATACGCAGTGATATTTTTGTAATTATAAGGAAGTTTTTTGAACACGGTTCCCACATAAACCGTGTTCGTAGGCACTATGAGTTTATATTTTATATTTTTATTTTTTAAAATACATCTACAAACATGGGTATTTAGGAACCGTGTTTATAGTTACCTATAAACACGGGTATTTAGGGAACCGTGCTTAAATGTCTTGCCTATTAACACGGGTATTTAAAGAACCGTGCTTAAATGTCTTACCTATTAACACGGGTGAGTTATAACCGTGCTTAAAGGTCTCCACGCACATATTTTAAAACACACACATAAAATCAATTTTGAGAGCGTTCTGTACTTTCACGCTTCGTCTTCTCCCTCTTCTCTACACTTTCACGCTTCACAAATCCCTCCCTCCACTTTCACTTTCACGAATCCCTCCCCCCACTTCCACGCAAACACACTTCTTCCTCTTCCCTTCACTGCGCACGCTCACCATTGCACCCACAAATGTCTTCTTTTTCTCTCTACTACCTAGACGTAATAACCATGAACGTCTTCTTCCTCTTTTTCTCGCATACCATGCGCAACCAGGTTCTTCTTAAAACTTCATTTTTCTTTTATGGTTATGCAATATTGGTTAGGAGTTTGTTTGGTTGATGCAATGTTAGGCTTAGGTAATATTAGGAAAATGAGAATGCTATTAGTTATAGATTAGGAAAATCTGATTTTAAAAATTAGAATATTGTTAGCTATAGATTAGGAATGCTTAGGTATTGATTGTTGAAATTATTTTGTATTCTTTGTTTATTAATTTAGGCAATTTAAATTGATATTAAAATAAAAAATTGATATTTTCAACTAAATAAATACATAAACATTAATATTATTCCTTGCATTAGTAAAAAAAATTAAAAAATTTGAACCTTTAAGCACGGTTCCTAATAACCGTGCTTAAAAGGAGTTTAACCACGGTTCAAAACCATGGTAAAAAACTCTTATCTATAACCACGATAGGAACAAGCACGGTTGTAGAACCGTGTTTAAAAGTCATTTTTAACCCTGCTTAAAACCCCATTATACACTAGTGCTAGTTCTTGTCTTGGGTTGAACATTTCTCATTTTTTATTCATATGCTATTTAATATTAGTTGATTTAATTTTAGTAGTATCTTTATAAATATTAACTAGAAAGTTTTCTATGATTGGTTTAAAATAGTTCAAGTTTAAACCAATTTTAAAAGCCTCATTAAATAAAATCAATATATATATATAATTATTAAAAAAAGACAATATTAGTATTCTTCATGGTTCAAATACTTAATCATGGATATTACATATCTCATTGTCAAGGGTGCAATATTTAAACCGTAATTACTGACAATGCTAATGTATATGGTTCTGTTATTTAATCGTAAGCAATGAAGCGTCATTGTCTATAGTTAGAAGCATTGACGTTATAATCAAGCTCTTTGTTAGCACACACATTTTTTGCACATGAAACTAGTGACAATGGTAGGGGTGGAGCCGCTGACAAAGGTCTTTTTTATAGTAGTGAAATTCTCTAACTTATCATCTTGAGCTTGGTTTGGATTGGACTTTGTGTGCACATATATAGTTATCTTAGAGTTACTTGTAAGATGTATATAGTTATTGTAAGGTTTTATAGGCTAGAGATGTGTTTATACTCTTTTGAGTTGACCTTCTCTAAAGTCATATCCTTTGTTCTTTTAATTAAGTCTAGGACTTTTGTAGGTTTGTTCTTTTTCCTATCTCATATAGTATTCACTAGGACTTATATAAGACCATATAGTGAATTTGACCATGTTGTTGTCATTTATTTGCATAAGGGGTTATATAAGGAACTAGTTGCTTCATTGCATGATATGATTACTATAGTCCTTAGTTTGAGTGCCATTACACATTATAACCTCATTAAAGCATCTCATCCATTGACCATTCATAGTATGCTTATGCTTATTGAATCACCAAATATTCATACATCCATATCTAATATCATATCCATTTTGCATATCTTAGATAGTACCATGTTTAGAATTCATGAGATACCCTATAGTTTTTCTTGTGTATTTTAATGGGATCATCTTTTTGCATTCTTTAGTAGTATTTCTTCTTTACTTAGTATTTCTTCTAATATATTAATAAACTCTTCATTTTTGTTTTAGTCTTTTTGACTTTCGCTACATATCTTAGACTCATTCTTCTCTTTTGTTTCATAGGGAAAATGTTCATATTTCCTTGGGATCTATAAAGAAGGAGATTGGATTTAAGGGGGGAGTATGATGAGGATGCATCCTACATTAAGACTTAGGACCTTTTTATTAGGACCATCTTTAGGCCCTATGAATTGTATTTGTTTTGAGGGTTTTTCATGTAAGGATTTAAGAGTCATCCTTAGGTTTTAAAACTATTTTTCATTTTAAATTTAGTTAGGCCTACTATGAGGTTTAGGGTTTTGGGTTTTACATGACCTTTATTTTATGTTTAGGTCACTTTTGGGCTTTAAAACCCTAGGGTTCTTGTCTTGTATGAAAATCCCTTTACCTTAGGTAGGAGTTATGTTAGTTTAGCTTAAGTAGGGTTAGGTTTAGTTAGTTTGTTAGGCAAGTTAGTAGATTCTCTTTAAATATAGGTAAACAACTTGGATCATTTTAATGAAATTAAGTTTTTTTGAAAAGAAGAATTTTCTCTCTAAAAGTTAGAGTTTTTTAGCATTCATAAGCATGTTCTTATCTTCGAAGTACTTCCAAAGTGCTGAACACACCTTCTTTTATATTTCTTAAGAACTGGCGCCACTTATTCCCCCCTCCCCAATCTTTCCAGTTTCATGCTTAAGAATCCATACATAGTTTCCACCATGGCATAGTTTATGAAGGAGATTTTGAAGAAGAAGCTTGAAGATCAAGAAATCTCTCCAAGAAAGATTTACCTCTCAGGTTTTAAGAGAAACCTACATCATACATGTCTCATACTAAAACCATTAAGTCTGATGCCATTTCGGATATGAGACAGTTCTTATGTTAAAATTGATTATTCTTGTAGTGAATGTTACTTTTAAGCTAAGAATAAAAATATCAACATTTGAAATATACTTGAATTTTCCTGACTTTTTCAAAAATAAAATAGCTTGAAAACTAATTTTATAAAATAATATTATGAAGAATTTAATAGTTGAACCTGAAGAATGAGAAACTTCAATGTGAAACTCTTTTACCTAATTCACATGTATTAAAAAAATGGTTGATTTAGTTAAAATTATTAAATTTGTTTAAGACTTATTGTAGTTTTTTTAAAATTACCCTTGGAGTGATTATGACTCATCATTCAATTTTCTCTGTTTATTCTCTCTACTCATTATTTATTTATTGTAGGAGAGATAAATAATATGATTGATGTATCTCAAATATTGTTATACTAATTTAAAAAAAAATTATACATTAATAAAAATATAATTGATGTATTTGGAATATTGTTATAATTGATTCCAAGAAAAAAATATATTTGATAAAAAAATTAATAACATAGGCTTTAAATGAGAATCTTATATAAAAAATATTGTTCTGAAAGAGTCTTACGGAAGTAGTGATTATTACGTTTCTTCAACAAAAACTAAAATTTGTTCGGTGCACCTTTCTATAAACAGTTAAAAGTTACCTAGGTCAAACGCTAATTCTAATTAAATTAAGTTAAGCATTTTGTGAGGTTTCCATTATTTGGCTATCAATATCAGTTACATATTTTTCATTAATTACCCGTACTAGCTTCCAAGTTAAAAATTGCAAAAAATTGATGGAACATATGTTTAGACATTAACAGGCAACAAGTCAAGCCATGCAAGTATGACTACCACCAATAAACAGGAACAGCAATTATCACAGGCAATTATAGCAACAAAGAATACATGAACAAGATAATCAACCGCTTATTTATATTATTATATATATAAAGTACAGTAATAATTCGAAGCAAACAGTATATATATATATGTCGAGATTGATGTTTGAAATTAGCGTCAACCTTCAATAATAAATATATATCACAGATTATGACAAGCAATTTCACACAATGGTAAACTTTTGTATGTATATTATTTTAAAATATATCATAAAATTTAACTTATTTTTTTAAGGTAAAAATGATGGTTTGGTCTTTTAAGTTTTATATTTTTTCAAGTTTAATCCTTTCTTTTTTACACCTATATCAACTTAGTCTTTTAAGTTTCAAAAGGTTTACAAATCTTTCTCAAAACTGTTAAACAGTTAACACCATTAAAAACTCTAATATGTGACAAACTCATTTACGTTAAATAAGAAACCTTAAAATCCATAGTGCTTATATGAAGTGAGAATTCATAGGGAAGAAAGAGAGAAAACAATATGAAGTGAAATTGATTTCCGTATATTCAGAATGAAAGAATCAAGACAAGTTGTTATTTATGTATGCGCAGGAATGGAAACTAACTAATTGAAAGTTGGAAGTAGTTAATTACAACTTATTAAAGCTTAACTAATTAATCCACTATTATGTAACCTATCACCCCCTCAAGCCACCAATGGTCAGAACATATTTGCCATGCCGAGCTTGGGCACAAAGGAACTGAAATAACAAAATTGTGAAGCTTTGGTAAATAAGTCAGCTATTTGGTCTTTGGTGGAAATAGGCAGGAGTTGGAGCAGCTCGAGTTAAAGCTTCTCTCTCATAATATGACAATGAATGTTTAAGTACTTAGTTCTCTCATGGAAGATAAGGTTGTTGGCAATATGAATGACACTCTGGTTATCATAGAAAATAATTGGGAGTTTAGTACAAGAGATGTGAAGATCTCAAAGGATGTAGAGTAGCCATTGTAGTTCACATGAAGCAGAGACAAAAGACCTATATTTTGATTCAAAGGAAGACTTGGATATGGTGGACTATTTCTTTGAGTTCCAACAGACAAGTGAATGACCAATGAAAAAGCAATAGCCCGAGATAGATTTTCTGGTGGTTATGCACTCACCCAAATTAATATTTGAGTAACATTGTAGTTGTAATGAGGAAGAGGCTGAGAAAAATAAGCCATGCGCAGGAGCACTCTTCAGGTACCTGATCGCCCTTAGAGCAGCATGATAGTGATGTGGTCTAGGTCCTTAGGAACCGACTAAGCTGATTGACCATAAAGGTTATATCGAGTCTAATAATGGTGGGGTAGAGCAGCCTACCTATGAGTCTTCTAAATATGGGCACATCATCATATAAATCACTTGAGTTGGTGGTAGGGTTAATGGTAGGATCCATGAGAGTGGAAATTGGCTTTATCCAAACAGACCATTGTCATTCAATAGATCGGAGTAGGACTTATTTTTGGCATAGAAAGATGCTAGATTAGGACCTAGCAACCTCAATACCTAAAAAATACTTCAAAGGACCAAGGTCTTTAATTTCAAATACTTAATGTAAATTTATTTTGACCAGAGCAATTTCTGCTAGATTATTTCAACAAGCATGAGATCATCCATATACTAAGTAAGAGTAGTGAAAGATGAGCCTTGGAATTTAAGGAATAAGGGAGAATCATTGCGGGCAGGGTTGTATCTATATATGGAAAGGGTGGTTGTGAGTGTCTCAAACCATCTTTTACTTGCTTGCTTGAGCCTATAGATAGATTTGACAAGTTCATATACTTGGATGGCCTTGGAGGTATAAAGGCTGGGAGGGGACTCTATATAGACATCCCCCTGTAACTCTCCATGGAGGAAGGCATTGTCTATATCTAGTTAATGTAAATGCCAATTGTGGATAGCTATTAAGACAAGCAAACATTGTGACAATGGTCATCTTCACCATAGGGGAGAAAGTATCAAAATAGTTAATTCTTTTTACTTAGTTGTAACCTTTGGTATCTAGTCTAGCTTTGGATCCAGCCACAGACCTATCAGCAATCGTCTTAACATTGTATACCCATTTGTTCCCAATAGGCTTTACTCTCAAGGGTAAATCAACAACAATTTAGGTTTTATCCATGTGCAGGTCATCAATCTCAACATTCATGGATTGGATCCAGGTAGGGTGTAGTGAAGCCTCAATATAGTTTTCTGGTTCCCTATTAGAAGTAATAACAAAAGTGTAGGTTCTATATGATGGGAAAAGTTTGGAATAGCATAAGGAGGTTGTGATAGGATGATAAGTGGAACAAGGTTTAGATATAATGAAGAAATGGTAATCATTAAGGTGATAAGGAGGTTGTGTAAGTCTAGTGGATCTTTTAAGAGGTAGTGGACTGGAAGGGAAAGACAGTGATGTATGTGTAGGGTGTTGAGGCTCAGTGGGAGATGAAGGTGAAGGTATGGTGTCAGACTTAGTAATGTATGGATCTATACAAGTGTGGATATGTGAATAATTCTTTTAACTAGAGGTAAAAGCCATTATCCTTTCTTGGAATTGAATATCCCTTGAGACAAATATTTCATAATTGTTAAGGTCCATGACATTGAAGCCTTTGACTTCTTCCTTGTAGCAAATGAATGCCCTTTTTCTAGCCTCGGGATCAAATTTGTCTCTATAATTGCTAAGAGTATAGGCCTAACATAGACTGCTAAAGACCTTCAAGTCCTTTAAATCTGGTTGCTGGCTATATAACATAACATAAGGTGATTGATTGTTTAACACTAAAGTTGGCAACTTATTAATCAGGTAACTAGCATGCTTAACATTGAGTAAGTGTTGGTACTTTCTTTCTACCTTACCATTTTATTGGGAGGTCAACAAATAACTTCTTTGGTGAGATATCCATCTAGAGGAGTAGAAGAATGACATTAGAAACTCTCCACCATTATCGGTTATTTTCTGCTTGACCCTTTTGCCAAATTGAGTCTCAACCATGTTGAAAAATTCTTGAATGGTAGAGATAGCCTCATCATGACAGTCCATGCATACTAACTCTGATCATCCAAGATGGTTAAGAAGTAACTATGTTTATGAATTCCTTGCATAGAGAAGGGCCCCAGATATTAACATATATTAAATCAAAAGATGCATGAGCTCTACAATGGTAACCTCTTTTACTTTGAAGTATAATGAAAATCACAAACCAAATCTTTATTAATAATAATAACAGGATTGTCTTTTATCATATGATTTACGTGAGCCATAGTGTAACACCTCGGTTAACTAGGATAAATCGTTTCCACTGGATTTTCCTACTTAACTAAGAGGTTACGAGTTGTTGAAAAATTGTGGAAGTTTTTTTGTATAAGAAACAATGGTGGATCAAGAACTTCAAGAAAAACTTTTCATGCATCACATATGGTCTCATTAGTAACTTACATACTTTGAATAATAAGGGCACGTAGGCTCCCATAAATGCAAACATATATTAACCTTTTCTTTACTTCATCGAGCTGAGAGTCTGATAAGTCTTGAAAAGACTTGTTTATTAGTATTATTTCTAATTGTATTTTAATAATTTAATTAATTATTATTTTATTCATTTAGTAATTAATTAGCAATTTTAGTTATTTAGTTAAATAATAAAATATTTCATTATTTTTAAGTGAATTAGTAATTATTTATTAAATTAAAATATTGAAAGAAAAAGGTAAAATTTCAGGTGTTGTCACTGAGCCCGCCAGCGTAAGCACGCCCAATGTACAGGTACCAAGCGGGAACCACGCATTCCAACGCTGAGAACCAGTGTGCCCACTTCAGCAAGCCAGCGTACCCACGCTCAAGTGCAGTATAGGTACACTCCCCATTAGTTAAACACTTTCAGCTGCGCGTAACCACGCCCAAGCACCAACGTGCCTATGCCTAAGGTACGCTCACCATCAAACCCTGATCCCAGAAGCACCAGCGTGCCCACGCCCAAGTACAGCGTGCCTATGCCCAGCTTCTACTTCCAGTGAAACCTACCAGTGTGTCTGCGCTTAAGTACAACGTGCCTACGCCTAGTGTACTGGTCCACTTAGTTTTTGTTTTATTTTCAGAATTGTACATGCTGTATTTTTATTAACTTAAGTTAGTTATTTATTTTGTTCCTCTTAAATTAATTGTGTTCTATGTAATTATTTAATTTAGGATTTTTAGTTAAGCCTAGGAAAACTATATATAGTTGTGTTATAAAGGATCAACTAACTAATTTTCAGAGGCTAATTTCACTTCTCAGATTTCTCTCATCTCTCTAGGTCTTCTCTTTCTAAATTCTCTCATCCTTAACCTCTATTCTCTGTATCCATTTTTGTTTTCCTCCATGAGTGCTTAATTCCCTAGGATTGGGATTGATTAAAGTTGCAATAAGCTAAGATCCAATTGACTAGAGTGGAGGATTCAATTGAAGCAAGTTCTGAACATTAGAATTGTTGGATCACACCTCTTGGATTGGAAAATCCAAGGCTCATTCAGAATCATTAGAGAGGAATCAAGGTGAGAGCTTCTGATTACACTTCCTAACCTAGTTGCTTCATGCCTAAGGAATTAGGTGAATAGCTAGGGTTCCCTTTAATTTCACAATTGGCTTTAACATGAATTGATACCTAAGGAATTAGGACTATTTTGTGTTGAGTTAGTGATAATTACCTAAAGAAATAGGAATTATTTATCTATGAGATTGAACCATACTTTAATTAAATCTGAAATTGTTGTCATTAGGATTTAAGTGAAGTTGTATGCTGACATTAATTCCAATCTGTGTGTTTAGTATAGATTAATTGCTGAATTAATTCTACTTGTGACACTACTATATGAAAATTCACAAAAATAATATAAAATTCAAAAAACTGCAAGACTTTATTTACTTTGTTATAAGGTTTAGCTAAAGACTCTTCAAGATTGTGGTACTTAACGCAGTCCCCTTGGGAACAATCAAATATATTACTTTTTAACGATTAGTGCGCTTGCCATAAAAATTATCATCCGATGAATTTGCACCAGAGTCCAACCACATCTGTTGTGAGACTCTGTATACAGGTTCCTCGCAAGCCTAGAGTGCATGTTTAAATATACACAAATAAAAACCACATAGCAAGAGGGATGAGTTTATGTTACTCCATCCTTATAGGAAAAACATGTAGTATATCCAATGACCAAATACATCCTTTCCTTATCTATCCTAATCCTTAATTTTAGTTCTCTCATTGATAAACTATTTCCTTAACATTCGTTCATTATTCACTTAACCCTTAATTAGATCCTTATATATACACAAAACCAATTTATATCATTCCTTAGGCTTGATGACTTCTAATGAATTAGTATACAAATTTCATCACCATTCCTAGGGGTATCTAGCTAATTAGTTGACAATTTGTCCTACTTAATACCAATTGCATTTCAGACAATGACTAACTATTTCCACATAACATGACAATTAGCTATCATAGCAAGCAGGTTGTTTAATACATGCATTTTCAATATTTCTCAGTTCACATCTTATTGAACAAGCCAAGTTTATATTATTACTTATTTATAGTACACTCAGGTCTAAACTTTCATAAATATGATCACACTCTGTAACTTGGCTCTACATGGCCTTAGTGACACTCGTCATCGTCAAGGTATACTTGGTAGGCCTGTCGACAACCCAGCTTCAGGACGCAACTCCAAGCCATTGGGGTGACTAGCCTCGGTTATACCCCTGAGATCCAATTAAGGATCTTGACGCTCATGTCCTCCAACATACCCCTCATTGTAGGCTTCTAGTATTGAGTTTCCCAATATAATCCCAAATGATCATGATACATGTATGATGCACATCAATAACATCTCAACATTCATTTAGTGTCACCGGGTAGGGTCCTGCCTCGATAAGTCCTTTGTCCTTAATGCCATGTTTTAGGTCTTATTACAAACAAACCTTTTCTCATAGAAACTATCTTACACTTTCCTAAGATTCTTGACCCACTTACTTATACTTCGTTAACATTATCCTTGTGGTTACAAAATGCCTAATTTCATATTTATTTCCTTACTTAATATTTCTTCAAAAGCTTCATTAGTCATACTCTTTCCTTTAAATTAAGGTCAATTGGATATCACAAACCTTGATGGATTAATATTCCTCATAGGTTAAATCTTCAAAACATTTAACTATATATATATATACACTTTTTGTTTGAACCCCAGTCCTTATTAGGAGCATGCACTACTCAAGGTTAGGGTTCGAGGCTTGGAGATATCAAAAGCTTGTTGTTTTATATTTGCACTGCTATAATGAATGCCATCCCGCATCATTGGTTATGGGACTTTGTTCCTTGGTTTCTTAGGATTAAGACTTTCGAAGGTAGTTTATACTTTCAAAGTATTTATTTATAAAATACCATTTTGAAACTTAAGAATAAAACTCTTTTTTTATAAAGCTATCATTTTAGTCAAAACCATAATATCATAATTAAATTAATTTAGAAATCCAAGTTGAATACTCTTATTTTTGTTCACCAGCGTAAAATACTTTAAAATATTAGTTTAGGATCACTTTCCGATCTAGTTACATTTAAGTTTCCCTTTTCACTTGGTGATTAAGGACAAATTCTTATGAGCCGCACAATCCAAAATGTAACACCCTCGGTTAACTAGGATGATCTATTTCACTAGATCATCCTACTTAACTGATAGGTTACAAGTTTTAGAAAATTATGAAAGTTTTTTTTGTACAAGAACTTTGGTGGAACAAAAACATTATATACAACATCGTTATATAATACATGATCATTGTCAACAAACTGTACATACTCTAAAAAACAAGGGCACGTAGGCTCCCAAGCCTAGACACAACTACAACACCTACTGGCTACCTATTTATCCTTTGACAGTGCTGAACTGAAGGGATCTCCATTAGTGGAAGGCCCTGGCTGACTCGCTCGGCGGCAACCGTGATAGGCACGTGAGGCGGCTACAAGGAGGTCCCATGCCTCTCTAGACATCTTTGTGATCCCTTATGTGTCTATAGATGAAACTCCAGTAGACATGGAGAAGGAAGCTGTGGGAACGGTCCCACTCTGCTCTCAATAGGAAGCGAGACATGGGAGAGAGTCCCTATGTGGCGTGTCAAATAATGGCCTCAAGCACTACCTTAGGATTATACATCGAGATAGGCTCTGCTGGAATGGCAACCAGTGCTGCCTCGAGGACTACAGTTAGTTATTCGTTCATAACGCTGATGGGTTCTTCGTCTGAGTTTCCCTCCCGATCTTCCTCTGAGATGCCTTTTTGCTCTAGCTCGGGGTTCCCTTTTACTTCCGTCTCGGGAAGTTCCTCCTCAGAAGTCTCCATGGGTAAGGGCGACCTCAGTGTACTAGAGGCTCTGGTATAGGGTGTGGACCTAGGTGGCTTCATCCGTATAGGTCCTATGCTTAGCCAACTCCTTGAGTTCTTCTACACTCAACTGGAGGGGCAGGTCCCCGTATCGTCGAATGGTACTCTAAATCACCTCTACATCCTATCATATAGCTGCTGTGTCTCCTGAGGTCTGCAAGTCGACTCTTCATCCAAGTCTTTTTGGATGATTTCCAAGGTGTTGTGTCCAGCTCTATCGGTCGAGAGCAATCTCCCCTGAGGAACCTTGTCTTTTGAATGTGACCCCTTCTCCGATCCAAAAAATAATTGTAAAGGTGAGGAATGTCCCTTTACTCATAAACAATAGAGAAATTGTCATTTCTGACATCTCTCTCATCCAACACACAGATCATAGTCCGAACCGCATTTGAGGATCAGGCCTCAGTCCCATACTATATTCACTATCCTCTCATAACTTCGCCTCTAACTCGACCCATCTCACTTAGCATCATCTCACCTCTCATCTATAATTAACTTGTTTCAAGGGGAATCGTGTAGTCTTTTCACAACTATCATCACGTCAATGTTATCACACACAAATCACACTAGAAAATTAGCAAGAGATAATGCTAGACATGCTTACAAGTATCCCATTATTCATTTATCCTTTAATATTATGAATACAATGCATGTGGGCCCAAAAATCATCTCAACTCATCCATTAGAATTGTCCTGCTTAGTCTGACACCGAGCACAACGTTTCCACATGAGAGCAGTTGGAGCCCACTGAGTTCCTGCAACACCAGGGTAATCAGGATACATATGTACTCAATCAATAAGGATATTTCTCAACCACCATCTGTGGAAACTCAAATAACGGAACCGGTTATCCGACCATAGTAACACTTTATCTTTAGTCGAAGTACACCTGGTTTGCATTGCTACACCTGTCCTTATGACATCCTAGGTCAATTTACCTTTATTTTTATTCATTCTAGTAAATTTCACCATAAATTTTTCACGTTTAACAATGATTAATTAAGCCCTAAATCAAAATAGCATTCATTTTTTACTAACATGTCCAAAGGACATTATCTCTTTTACTCAATTAGCGTAGTCGTATATCCCTTTGCTTAATCAAGGCTTGAACAGACTGAAAATAGTTAATTACAATGCCCTAATCGATTACCAATCAAAGAGTAATCGATTACCAGCTTTCTGGAATGGTTCATAGGATCAGGGGCAGTACTCAATCGATTACCTCAGAGACCTAATCGATTACCGTGGTTCTGTTGAGTTCACAATCGATTACAGGACCTTGGCTAATCGATTACAAGGTTTCTGTTGGACACATAATTGATTACCCACTGAGGTCTAATCGATTATGTTGCAGACAGAGACCTTGTAATCGATTATACCTTAGAGGATAATCGATTACACCCTGTCGTTATGCAGAAATTATGCAGATTTTGCATCCTAAGTGAACTTCTTAACTACCAAATATTATGTAAACGATGTCGGAATGCCACCAAATTTTAACACAAGTCAAAACACATTAATTGTGATGTGTGACAGCTGACCGCACTCAAAAATTCCTAAAAATGGGAAATTTATGCGCCTAAATGCGTTTATCCCATTTTAAGGCCTTTTAGGGTAGTCAATGAGTCCATTTTTGGCAAAATGGGTCCATTCCATTCTTCACAAACCACAATTAACATATTTAAGCTATTGCATTCCTTCCATTACATCAAAACCACATAAATCATCATTTGACTATGCTAGTTCCTGGCTCATGCATAAAACACCTATCCAAAAGCTTAAAACACACCACCTAAGGAGCTATAATTCACACTCCCAACATCCATTCTCCATCAAATAAGCAATACCTGCCCATAAACATGTATGTCTAATTCATGAAGCTTATCGTAAATTCCCTTTCTCATCACCAACATGCAATCTCCATCTATTACTTATTACAGACCTTCATAACCACATTAATCACATCTAAATTAGTCTAACACGCATGGAAAACATATATTAACATAACGCATATAAAGCACAATACACACATCCTTCAATTCATAATTCCCTGCACTCCTTGGCATCAATTCTCCGCTTGGCGCATCTCCGGGGCTTCAACCTCTTCCCTGTCACTGGTTACTAAAATTAAAGAAACAACAGCAAGGGTGAGTGCTTGGTATCATAATTAATATAGAATGGCAATTCAATAACAAGATACATATTCACTAGTTTTAGTTTGTGCCATTTATCTTACCTCTTGTCCTCAATTTCTGTTTTCCCATCAAGAATTCAATACTAATTCTTTTATCTAATTTGCCAATCACAATGCACAATTATCATAAAACACATTTATATCACCATACAATGTTAGCAATGCATCTAATAACACAACTGACTCTCATATTAAATCGACGCCTAGTATCCGGATACTAAAGGATCGGCCTTCAGCTGGGGGTCTTACTTGACACCCCGTGAACCCTGCTTGGTCCACCGAGTCCTACTTGACTCTCCACCTCAACCACTGGGTCCTACTTGACCACTGGGTAGCTCAACTGGGCACAACCACCACGGGAGCCAGAAACGAGGGGCTGTATATACCGTCGGCCGTCCTACACCACATAATCACACATGTATATTCATATTTCACATATCATACTGCAAGTGGCCTGCAACACAACGCATACTCATCAATTGAGGGACCTACTTGTCAAGCCCATCACCGCAATGCCACCATACTCATCAACTCATCACTATTCAATCCACATCGTACTCATAATCATCACAAATCATACACAATTTACATTCATACACATACAATTATCATTTTCTTGTAAGTTCTCGTTAGTTCCGCATTTAATTCACTTACTCAATTCAATTACGTTTACCTATTCTAATTAATTATAACCCGAACACCCCTATTACCTTGATTTCGAGCTCCGATGACTCGTTCTTGATGAGATTGGCGTTCCCTCGACGCTATGTCCAACGTTCTACGTCCGAAATCAACACCCACTTCGCCGTTCGATCCTCCGACGACTGTTTCGTCACCTACGGAGGTCGAAACGCAAAACCCATCAATGTTAAACCGTTCTCATTACTCTAAAAGCCATTTTTTCAAGCTTCTACACACTGGAGGAGTAGGAAACCAAAGCTTACCCCTCCATGCACGACCCTTCGGTTTATCGGAGAAAACGAAAGAGCTACGAAAGCTTAATTTAAAAGACCCATTGGACTCACCTCGAAACTACAGTCTCAAAAACGTAGTTATCTCGGAGTTTCGGCGAGAAACGGTCTCCCTCTTGGAGCATGCAGCCACGGCAAGCTTGAGGAGAAGAAGGAGAAGAGGTATTCACGTGGAGGTGAGGAAGAAGGAAGAAAAGAATTTAAAATTTAAGGCACAAGGGCAATTGGGTCATTTCCTATTTCAATTACATTTTCTTTTAAAAGTTTTTAATTAAAACTTTTACCTTTCACCCTTCACCTTTTACCCCATTATAACTTCAAATTTATCTTCTTCTATTTATTTTCATTTAATCTTTTATAATTAATTAATCAAATAAATTTATTTATTCCCACAACATTTAATTATTTCTAATTGCATTTTTAATACTAATAATTCCCAAAATTTCAATAAATCCGGTTGCGTAATTATTAATGTTTTTCGTCAATTAAAACTTTTCTAAAATATTAGGGATGTTACAGTCCTCAGGTGCAACCCTCGAGTCGTTGGGTTCACAGCCCGGTGTACTCCCAAGATCCTTTATGGGGATCGAACGTGAATGTCATTTGGCGTACCCCTATGCGGTATACTATAGTTTTCATCACAGCCTTATGCCAAAACCGTATGTACATGATGCATGATCAATGTATATCTTTTATCTTTCATTATACCTGTCATTAGGTTGGGTCCTTCAACAGCCCACCTTTATCCTTAATGTTGGGGATCATTTTATTTCTTATTTACTCTCGATTAAGCATCCCAGTCATTCATTTTTTGTTACTTATATTCTCACCATATGTCTCTCTTAACTTTATGGGGTTAGGATTTGTCAGGGATTATCTTAAGTTTCTTATGATATCGTCCTTGTATTACCGAGTGAAACTAATTAAGTTGGTTGGTGTATTCTTATTTACCAGAGTGTGGATGATCTTACTCTCAGGGGTTATATTTTATTTATGAGTGTTCTTTAGCTGATGACTAGTCACTAGATTGCTTTACTTACCTAATAAGGGATTAGTTTATGTGTAGGGATAAGTGTAGTTTAATTGGGTTTCTTCTTAGTGTAATTAATTAAATTAGGTGATACTTTTTATTCTTTTCTTAACTTATGCTCGTGTTCGTTTAGATTATCTTGGGTTATTAGTTGGTGATTAAGGATAAAGTTCCCGCACATCATCATCTGTCACATCTCACATTACATTTCCCACACCTAGGTGTATGACTATTGTAACACTCTCGGTTAACTAGAACAATTCCTTCCACTAGATTATCCGGGTTAACTGAGATGTTACGAGTTTTAGAAAAATGTAGAAGTTTTTTTTATTCAAGACAACTTGGTGGAATAGACACGTCTCATATACGACATACTCATACACAACACATGGTCTTAAATAGTAACTATACATGTTGAAAGTAAAAAGGGGCACACAGGCTCCCACAAAAGAAAATAAACTAATCTATTCTACTCGTCCTTGATCCAAGAAGAGTTTGGCTGATCTTCGATGCAAAATTTGCACTAATCTCTACGGAGTTGAATGTATGGTCTGGAGGTCTGGAAAAATAGCTTAAGGGTGAGTCTCTACTTTAACAACAAATGGAGAGTTGTCATCACTGACATCCCTAAACAAAATTTGTCTTATTTATCAGGGGTTCCTAATTAGTTTATTCTAAGTTGTCTTTCCTAACTGATCCTTATCCATCGTTCCTGAATACATAATCCTCTTCTTTCCCCCTCCCCACTAGTCATTTTTCATACGGATACTAATTCAATCATAACCATCATAATAATCATAACCCCTATAGATAAGATAATGCAATGCATGAATTCACTTCATTTATTCTAATCTTTTTCTTAGCCATCATGATGCATGTGGGTCCATTTTCTCCTTCTTAATCTCACTCAATCAATACCAATCCCACCTTATCCTTCCTGTGCGTTAGAGCGACTGGAGC
This sequence comes from Clitoria ternatea, assembly GCA_037962975.1. Taxonomy (NCBI): domain Eukaryota; kingdom Viridiplantae; phylum Streptophyta; class Magnoliopsida; order Fabales; family Fabaceae; genus Clitoria; species Clitoria ternatea. The sequence goes on from CM075675.1 coordinate 12,151,256, forward strand.
TTGCCTCATTCTATTTTCACAAAAGGGTAAGGTCATGCAACTCTATCAATAATGGATCCAAAACACATCTCATCAGAACAGGCACTACACGGTTATAGTAACACTCATCCTGAGTCAAAGTATACCAGAGTTTCCATGGGTTGTCTGGTCTCGGGCATGAATCCGAGCCATTAGAGGTTCACCTCGGTATACTCCAAAGACCACCCTTAGGGGATCGAGACGCTGTTGTTCTTCAGTGTACCCATCATTGTTATTCTCTAGGGAGTTACTCTTTCATCCACCCTTATCCTCCACGTATGATGCATACAACACAATTTCATTTACATGAGTCATCGGTAGGGTCCCTTTAATAACTCCATTTCATTCCTATCATCGGGTTCATTTCACAAAATTCTCGATTAAACATCTTTCTTTATTTATTACCCTTTTTATATTTGCTCAAATCATAGCTTACCCGACAATTAGGAATGAATTGAGTTTTAAGCGTTCATAAAACCAGGGGTATACTGGCAGCACAACGCCTAACATCACATCAGATCCAATCTTTATTTTTGTATTATTTTCATAAATTAGTCACCCCTACCGAGACATTTCTTCATTTTCATTTCTTTCCTTACTTTTATTTCAATTTATCCATCATAATATAATCCATTAAAGGCATCATACCAATCTTATTTATTTACCATACCATATTTTACACACAGCATATCATATCACATTTCTTATATACTTCATTACACAGACACACACACACATATATATATATATGTCATACAATCCGCATTCGTACATTAATATTCATTCAATTTTATTATATATATATATATATCATTTCATGAGAACATACACATCACAATCAAATAGTACATATAAGTAAATCAAGCATACTCATATTGATTCAGATAACCCATCTATAAAAACAGACACAGATTAATTTACCTAATTAATCCTATGTCACGATCGGACCACATTCATCTTAGTAGGACTAGTAATTTAACATTATTATACACCTAGTTTTATTAAGTCCAAGGGTATGATTTATTCTTTTCTCATCTTATATCCCACCACTAGTCCTAATTACCAAACCACTATTGTTTACTTAGAGAGTTTATTAAGTCGTATGACCGTATCCCTTCTGATCTTTCGTAAACCAAGCCTTTTTATTTATTCAGTTAATCTCTTCAAGTTATGAATTTTCAATTATTAGACGCTAAGAGGTATTTTACCAATTACCTGGTAACTCCAGGGTCAGATATACGTACTCCTTCCCTACTACTAAATCTTTAGTCATTAATATTCCGTCTAATCCTAGTAAACTTATATTCTTACCATTAATTTCTTAAGGTCAGATCAAGATTTCATCTTTTTTAATGAGGAGGACTTTATTCTTATCAAATTAATGTTCTTGTTTTCTTTAATTTATCTAGTCATAAAAAGTATTATCACTTTATTTGAATTTTTGATTTAAACATATCCCACATTCTTTAATTATTCCTAAGTCCATTTAGTAGTGTGATCTTACTACTAAATCTAGTGACTTTTTCAGCAAATATAACTTCTTATTCCTCAATTAATTCTCTTAGTTACTCCTAAGTCTCTTCTTATTTACTAGCTCTATACTACTTAAGTCAAATTTTATTATTATCATTTACTTACCACTTCAAGACTTAAATATGCAAAAATTTATTAGTAACATTTTATCAAGGCTATAGATCTTTATTAACTCTTTTAGTCCTTGTTATGCCAAGTCTGAATCTTAAGGTTTATCATTTCTAATTTAATTTTATCTTTGATTTAGTCAACAATTATGCCTAGCTCATTTTACTTACCTTAGTTATCTACAATATATCCTTTTTTTGAACTACTACCTTTTTGGCCCTTGAGACAAACTATTTCCTTTAATTCTATTTACTAGTTATCTTATAGGTTCTTTATTTAATCCTTTTAGTTTACTAATTATTTCCTCCATCAGTACCTTGAAATGTACTTCATAGTCCAATATATCATGCATCTTTCTTCATGAGTTACTTAAGACTCATTATTTTTCTGAAACTTGCTAAACCTTGTTATTATTAATTTCATTTTTAATTCTTTAGTATATAATTGCCATCTACAAATTCTACTTAATAGCTCACAATACTTAATAATAATATATTTGTATATTTGGTAAAATACATTAAAATCTTCTTTCATTCATTTCTAATATATTACTCATTATTCCTTTAATTAGCACTTTATTAAACTAAATAAATCTCATTACTCTTCCTTTCTAATCTAATGCTATTTCCTTTAAATTCTCAAGAACACTTTAAAATTTCTATTTATTTTTATTCCTTAGTGTATAAGTTCTTTTCCAAATTCTATTTAATACTTAATAATATATTTTTCTTGAAAAGGAAGCACTTTAAACTTTTTATTTCTTCTATCTTTAATGTGTATATATTACTAGAAATTCTTTATTCTGATCCCTCCTTTGAAGTTTATTTCTTTCTACTAAAAACTCCTTTTTATTTTATAAAAACTCACATTAGTAATTTTCTCAAAATATTTATAATGATGTAAAATTTGAAAACAGAATGTGATCTCAATTAAATCATAAAACATCTCATTTCGTGTGATTTTCTTTTTTTGTCGAGTTTATTCGCAAGACTCTAGTCAGTCAATTTAGTTATATCAGTGGGGCCTACTAGATAAATACAACAAATTACATGAAACCCCTCAAAATTGTATAATCAAATATAACCATATCGAATTTAACGGCCAAGCCTGTAATAAATTTTAAAATTAGATATTTCTCGCGACAACTTCGAACATTCAATGCAAATTCAATGAAACATACGGATCGAGACTTATTTTAAGAAACTCACCAAATCATATAAAACATAAAAATAAATTTATAAGCACAAATAATAATAATAAATCACGTATATTCTAATCTAATTGTCGGATCACCATGAAATTTGAAGAGGTTGTTTCTGAACACTAAAGGCACAATATTGGGCAGTTTATGATAATTAAAAACGAAGTGAGACTCCCCTTACCATAAGGTGAGCTCATGGTTTTGTAGAGGAAAAAGGGGTGACTTTGTTGAAATTTTGTCGAATACTCGAAATCGCTCGCCGATTATCGCCGATCATCCTCTAGTGTTGTTCAAGTGGCCTCAATACTCAAGAGGGGGGGTGAATTGAGTTTTAAAACTTTTGGTTGGAATGCCTTTGAAATTGATTTTTATAACCAAGTTAATGAGAATATGCAAGTGAAATTAATAAGAGGATAATATGCAAAGCACAATAATGAGAAGTATTGCTGAAGCAATTTCTCAAACACCTGGTGGGCAGTATTTGAAGAGTAACAAGTTAAGCAAGTTCAAGTGTGCTCTTCATAAACAATCAACAACAACAATCAATTAGCAAGCAGTATATGAAAGTAAGGAGTAAGAAAGAGAAGCTTGCAAACCGATATAACGAGTTCCACCCAATCCGGTGTACGTCTCGCCTCTAAGCAACCCACTTAGAGGATTTCACTATTGAAGATTTGAGATACAAGCTTTGAGCAATTGCAGCTTCCTAGTGTCCCACACTCAAGAACTCAATCCTCACAAGCAAAGGGCAACACCCAATCTCACAATCTCTCAATACCCAAAGGTTGAACCCCAACCTTTGTGACCACTCAACCTAGAGTGAACAACCACTCAACCTAGAGTAAATCCCTTGTGTTTGGTGTTGTGTTTATAATCAATACACTCTCTTAATAGAGCAGATACACAAATGAAAGTTCTAACAAATTCTAACTCTCAAGATGAGAGGATATACAAATGTATTTCAAGATACAAGAAATAGGGCTTACAAAGCACAAGAGAAAGCAAAGGATTGTAGCTTCTTAGTTCTTCTTGTTGTGCTTGGGTTCCTCTTCATTATATAGGCTCATTTGTGCAGTATTGAGGGTTCCTAGCCGTTGCAAGATGATGGCTCCAGCTTGTCTCAGCGTATTATAAGATTGGGTCCATGTTTCCCACTTAAATCTGTCTTTTTAGTGGTGTTTCCCACTTCTCGAATCGATTCGTAGTGCCTTGAATCGATTCGAAGCATTCTGATGTGTGCAGATTTAAGTTTCAGATCATGTGAATCGATTCGAACATTGTCTGAATCGATTCGAGTCATTCTGTTTCTGCAGTTTGGAGTTTCTGATACGTGTGAATCGATTCGAGGCTTCTTTGAATCAATTCAAGACATTCTGTCTTCAATTAAAGTGACTCCCAGGTGTTCGAATCGATTCAGGGTCATGGTGAATCGATTCGACCCATTCTGTTTCCTATTTTTGTGACTTCCAGGGCTGTGAATCGATTCACTCGTGCTTGAATCGATTCAGGCTTTGCATTTTGAGATTTTCATGCCTGTTGGTCATCCATTTAAATCTTGTGATGCATGGTTGCTTTCCTGTGTCTTGGTTTATTGGTTTCTTGATTTCTTGAACCTTTGTGAAACCGTTTTCTTGTTGCATCTTTGTTTATATGATACCTCTAATTGTTTTTGATTCTTCGAAGACTTTGCATTTCTGGTTTCCTTTGTCATTATCAAAACCTGTTATCACATGCAAATACATTCTCCCCCTTTTTGATGATGACAACCAATGGCCATCTCTTGGGGTGTTTGATAACCAATAACAAGTTATGAAAAATAATGTCTCTGCTTGTTTATACAATTTGTCTCCCCCTTTGTTTTTCAGTAAAACCATCAAATTTTTCAAGCGTTAAAAAATACATACATGCGTACATATTTATCGCATTTCTTTAATATACTTCTCTCCCCCTTTGTCATTATCAAAAACAAACAGTTGAGAATATGCAGAAAATCGAGTAATAATCGCAGGTAACGCAGTTGAAATTTAATCATCAAAGGGGAGCCAATAAGGCAAATATTTAACCAACATAGTCATAAACCAGAGTAAAATGGCAGAAAAACAACCAAGTCTTAACATGAAATATAAGCAAAGAAAGTAAAAACGGTCAAGGCTGTGGGAAGTGGATGCTGGAAATCTGGGTGGCTAACTCGGTGTATCGCTCTTCCATATTGGCTTCAATTTTGTCCAGTCTAGTGTTGATGTTAGCTTCCATAGAGTTGAGGCGCTGGTCCAGATGGGCAGTGAGTCTTGTGAACAGATCATCAGTAGGAGCGGGTGGAGGAGGAGGAGGAGCGTCATCTTCAGCTTCGTGACGTGGACGTCTGAGAAACTGCCACCTGCCATGGTACTCTACAATATTCATCTTGGTGAGATGAGGTTTGCCAATAGGTGCTTTGGGACCAACCATCTCTTTAATTTCATTCTTGAAATCCACTTTAAAATGGCGGAGCAATTTGGTAATGAATATGGCATATGGAAGATGAGCGAGGTTTTGGGCTTCAATCATATGATTCCTGATCAAGTCAATCCAATTGATGTCTTTTTCATGGACAATTGCCCATAGCAGCAAGATTTGAGCCTCATTGAGCCTTGCATAATTTTCACCGGAAGGGAGGAGAATTTTGACAAGGACAAAATGTAGGAGGCGATGATGAAGACTTAAAGTGCCAACCGTGCTAGAGGGACCTGCAAGATTAAAGAAGGATCTTGCCTCCAATGGATTGTAATTCCATGCAAGAGGAGGTTCTTTGCCATGGAAGGAAGCATTGCTAAGAGGGAGTAAGCCAACTTGATTCATAACTTCATTATCAAGAATGATAGTTTTACCTTTCACTTTGGCAATGTAGCGAGCATCTTGAAGGCGTAGAGTGGAGTAAAATACACGAATCAATTCGGGGTATATTGCTACTTCCTCAAGAGCCATGAAACCAACAAGCTCTTGTTGATGCAGAGTAGTGAGTAGAGGAAGTCCAGAAGTTTCAAAAAATGGTAGATCAATCCAATGAGGTGATATGATATTTTTCTCAGAAAAGGAGGATTGGTACCTTTCTAGTTCCTTGTGAGTGTTAAAGAATCTTGATAAATCTGAATGTTGAGGCATGGAGGCTGCAGCAATGTTTGCACGTTGCTTCTTGCGAGGTTGAGAGGAGGAAGCCATTGAAGGTGGAGGAGTTGAATGGAAGGTTTAGAGAGGGAGTTGAGAGGTTTGAGAAGAGAGAGTGGGAGATAGTGGGAGAGTGAAATGAGGGAATGCGTGATTAAGTGGCTTAAATCAGCGTTATTACACAGAAACTAACGCGTGAATCGATTCGAGGGATGGTTGAATCGATTCGAGAGTTACTGACTTAGGAGAAATTGGAGAATCAGTCGCGTGAATCGATTCGAGGATGAGCTGAATCGATTCGAACCTCTCTGTTTGAAGGAATATGAACCAACAGGTGTTTGAATCGATTTGAGGGTAGTGTGAATCGATTCGAACGTTGCTGTTTTGAGGAATTTTGAGCCATCAGGTCTTTGAATCGATTCGAGGGAATGCTGAATCGATTCGAAGGGCTGTTTCATTCCTAATTTCACTTCTATCCATTCCAATTTATTCAAGGCATGAGGAATTTCATATAGGATCATCAAATCTACATTTCCAAGGGGTTCTTTTTCCTTAATAAAAGTTATCAAGCAATCAATACACAAGATTAAGAGATCATTCAAACACAATTTGTCATATCAAGAATGCCTAATTCTCTTCTAATGTGAATAAATTGCTCTCTAGCCAAGGGTTTTATGAAAATATCTGCTAGTTGCTTAGATGTTTCAACATGCTCAAGTACACAATCCCCTTTTAACACATGATCTCTAATAAAGTGATGCCTAATCTCAATGTGCTTGGTTCTAGAGTGCATTACTGGATTCTTTGAGATGTTAATGGCACTAGTATTATCACATTTGATGGGTACTTTGTTTAAAACAATGCCAAAGTCAAGAAGTTGTTGTCTCATCCAAAGAATTTGAGTACAACAACTACCGGCGGCTACATATTCTGCCTCAGCCGTTGATAATGCAACACTTGCTTGCTTCTTGCTATGCCAAGAAACAAGGGAGCTATCCAAGTAAATGACATGTGCCGCTAGTGCTCTTTCTATCAAGTTTACAGCCAGCAAAGTCAGAGTCGGAATATCCTAAAAGATTACATTTAACGCCTTTGGGATACCACAAACCAACATTTTGAGTACCCACAAGATATTTCAAAATTCTTTTTACGGCAGTTAAATGTGATTCCTTAGGACATGCTTGATATCTAGCACACATGCATACTGCAAACATAATATCGGGCCTACTAGCGGTTAAATATAGTAAGGATCCAATCATACCTCGATATTTGGTTATTTCAATGTCCTTACCCTTTTCGTCTTTGTCTAGATAGCAGGATGTGCTCATGGGTGTAGCTATCTCGTTTGCCTTGTCCATTCCAAACCTTTTAAGTAGTTCCTTACAGTACTTAGTTTGGCTAATGAATGTTCCATCATTTGCTTGTTTTATTTGCAATCCAAGGAAGAAGGTGGGTTCTCCCATCAAGGACATTTCAAACTCATTCTGCATAATCTTGGCAAACTCTTGACAAAGATTTTCATTAGTAGCACCAAATATTATGTCATCCACATAAATTTGTACCAAAAGAATGTCATTATTTTTGCGTTTTATAAACAGTGTAGTATCAACCTTTCCTCTTTCAAAATTGTGTTCTAAAAGGAATTTGCTTAGTCTTTCATACCAAGCTCTTGGAGCTTGTTTCAAACCATATAAAGCTTTTCTCAATTTAAAGACATGGTTTGGAAATTTATGATTTTCAAAACCGGGAGGTTGATCTACATAAACTTCTTCTTGAATGAAGCCGTTTAAAAATGCACTTTTGACATCCATTTGATAAAGTTTGAAATCCATACAACATGCAAAAGCTAGCAATAACCTAATGGCTTCTAACCTAGCTACGGGAGCATACGTTTCTTCATAATCTATTCCCTCTTCTTGATTGTATCCCTTTGCAACTAGTCTAGCTTTGTTTCTTGTTATTATACCATTTTCATCTAGCTTATTCCTAAAAACCCATTTGGTGCCTATTATTAGATGGTCATTGGGTCTTGGCACAAGTTCCCAAACTTCGTTTCTTTCAAATTGGTTTAACTCTTCTTGCATGGCCAACATCCAATGCTCATCAATAATGGCTTCATCAATGTTTTTGGGTTCAATTTGGGATACAAAGGCTAAGTGATTGCATGCATTTCTAATGGCGTTTCGAGTACTTACTGTAACACCCCCTTATATACACGAGATATATATGTATTCTTCTTACTTTTAAAAAAAAACTTTTAGAAAGATATACATATTTATCACTCTTTATCTCGTGTATACAAGGACGTATATACATCTGATTTCCTTTGAATATTGAAAGTAAAAAAAAATTGTCTTTCAATATTTGTCCATAATGACAAAATAATTTATAGAAATCATAAGTGATAAATCATTACAATATTATATCCGAATGAAAGAGTTTATCAAAGTTTAACCTTTACCTTGTTACAATTATCTACTTGATATTGTAATAAGGCAAAATAAAACTAAACTATACCTCTACTACAAATGTGAACAATCATTTCCTAGTCCTTGAACCATCGAGTTTTGAATCCTACTCTTGTCATATCTCTTCATATAATCGATTGAGAATGAGACCACTTTATCCTCTTGTAATTATATATCCTTCCATCTTGGACTGCTAGCTATATATCATATAACATATATTTTGGACACAAAAATTCAAACAAGAAGGAGTGAGAAACAAAATATAATATATTACAGATAAGACATAAGCATAAGGGTTTTCACAAACTAATATAGAAATATCAGTCATAATCTCATATACAATCAATTATGAATATAGGGTTTCCACATACATAACACTTATATTTTCATTCATAACCATCCATATAGAATGTCACAATCACATGAATGTTATGTAATGCTTATGCTACTGTCTCATTCAGTTTATGCATGTGGGCCCTTAAAGTTTTAGTTTGCACTGGGCCAACCAGGAGTTTACACTGTTTTATAAATTCTGGATAATAATAACATAAATGCCTTCATGGCATATGAACAGCTCAACTGGCGTGGAAACACTTAGAGACTAGTCAGACTGAGAAAGTTTTTATTGTGAAAGTACCCGACACTAGGGAGCGACCCCAGGTCACCTGAAGCACCCTTTCACACTCTCTCATCCCAAGGCTCGCAATTAAGCCTCCTCTAATGTATCCTCGGTTTCTATAATCCGTCCCCAGGCAATATCACATCTCAATTCTCTTTAATGATTCATGATGCATGAACTACTCGCATATTTAGTTGGTTAAGGCTTTTAGAAACTCAATTATTAAATACCATAAAGGTTCACAAAATCATCACAATAAACTGTACATTTCTATAAGTTCTTCTTTGAACTTCTGTTATACTGAAATAATTTAGTACAGTCTTCAAATTCAGATCTTACCAAAATTGAGTTTCCAAGCCTTAAATATCTCAAAGCTTTCTCTTAAAAACCTTCATATATTTACATAATCTTTCTCAATTTAAATCTTAACTAGATTGAGTTTTTGAAATCTCCACAAAATATTCTTTAGTTATTTCGTTAGGGAAAACCAAAATAATTTACTTTAAACTTCTAATTTCTAAAGAAAATAATTTAAAATCATTAACTAAGAATACTTAAAACTATAAAAATTTTCTTTAATTCAAGAATTAATTATCTCAACCTCTGATTTTCATAAAATAGCTTCTTTCTAATACTAGATTTTATTATTGAGATTAAAAATAAAGTTAATAAAAATTATTTATAAGAAGAAATAAAAAACTAAAATAATTACAAAATACTTTCTCTTGGAATAAAAATTTAAAGAGTAAGGTAAGAAAATTCTTACTGAGTTTTAACTTTCCGTCATGCTTGCTATATGCTCAAACTTCATATCACAAGATCATCAATCATTCATCAACCACAATCAAGTATAGTAATCTCATCAATCACAATCAAATATCATCAATCATAATTGAATATTATTAATCACAGTCTAATATTATAAATCACAATATCATTAATCGAAATCAAATATAATTAATTATAATCAAGTCAAATCAACTAAATATCGCTTATAAATATAATTCAAATTTTTAATGGTTATTTAAATTAGTAGATTTGATTTTGAGTCCTTATAGTCCATTCCTCGCACAGGTCTATATAAGTCCATATATCCAGTCTTCGCATAGGTATAGTTCAGTCTAGACAGGTCATAATATTCCAAGTCCTTGCATAGGTTTAGTTCGATCCATATAGGATATAAAAATCCAAGTCCTTGCATAGGTTTAGTTCAGTCCGTATAAGTTATAATAATTCAGATCTATGTATAGATATTTCAGAATAAGTTACACAGTATATTAAATTTATTATAAATTTTAAGTTGAGAAGTTATTACTTTATAATAATATTATTAAATTTAAAAGGAGTAAGGGACTCCTCCCTTTATTCTTATGTCTTTCATATTATATTTTTATCTCACTCCCCCTTACCTCTTGTATACCGATTCGTTATTGAAAATCCATGCGCGCCTCGTCTCCGAGTTCTAAAACATACCAATTTCATTTTAATATAATTACAAGATGAAAATTAAGATTACAACTTAAAATAAAAAAATGGTAAATTTTGAATAGTGAATAGTGAATAGTGAATAGTGAATAGTAAATCGTAAATAGTAACAGTAAATAGTAAAACGTGAATAGTAACAGTAAATAGTAAAACGTGAATAGTAACAGTAAATAGTAAATCGTAAATAGTAATGGTAAATAGTAACAGTAAATAGTAATTTACTATTTGAATAGTAATTTACTATTGAAATAGTAATTTACTATTGAAATAGTGTTTACTATGCAGAATAGTAACTTAAAATAATATTATTTCCAGTATAATAACAGATTTCTAAAAACGATATAAAAATAACCCAAAAAATATAAAAGAGAAGTATTCTTACCTTAGGATTTTGGCAGAACCTTCTCTCCAAAAACTTTTCTTCTCTCTCTCACTTCCACCACTATCTCACTAGCACTACTATATTAAGAAAACTTAATCTGAAATTGTGAATTCTAAAGAAGAAATCCTTCGGTATTTATAGGAAAAAAATTTACTATGCATTCCATTATTTTAATATAAAAGTACTATGCATTTTTGAATTTTTTATTCCAGGTTACTGTGCATCTTTTGAAAATTTCATACATGCACAGTGATTTGCATAGTAATTGTCGGCAAAATTATTAAGTCAAATAGTAACCCTTCACTCGGTATATTTTAAATATTCAAAATGAGTCCTTTTTGAAATTTAGCGATATTATATCAGTCCTCACTAATTTTATAATAAGTAATATAAAGCTGAAATTTTAAAAATCTAAAATTTTCTGTTAATAAAAATTTATTGATACGTTTCTAATTTTTTAACGATTAGAAAAAATCAAGATTTTTCTCAAACCGATAATTTTTAGATAAGTCTACTTGAAATGGATTTTAAAAAATTTTCTTATAATTTAACTTTACATTCTTGTAAATATTTTTAATTTTAAGCAACTTTATATGAATTTAAAATTATTTAAAATATATTATTTTATTAAAATAATTCAAAATTTTCAAAAAATTCCAGAAAATCATAAATATTATGTAGATCAAAAAGTTTAAAAGAACCATAGTCTAATTCCTTCAAAATTTTATTTTAAAATTCTAATAAGAGTTAAATCTTAAATATGTAAAAAAAAATAAAAATATAACAACATAAAATAAAAATGGTGAATAACAAAGATATTAAAAATTCTTAATATAATTTTCTTAATTAGTGAATACTAATTAAGTCACTTTAAAATTCTCATTCAAAAATATGTTCATTTTATTATTATTATTATTAAAAAAAACAAATAATAAAAATATAAATACCAAAATTTTTAAAAAAATGATAATAATAAACTAACTTATAGTAAGTATTTCTCAAGAAATATATATTAATATCTATTTCCTATTTGTGATGAAAATAGGATGTTACAACTCTACTCCCCTAAAAGAAATTTCGTCCTCGAAATTTAATATTGTTAATAAATCTTACCATAGCTAAACTAACTGAACTGTTCTAAAATATATTTCTAGTTTCCTTGGCAATTGTGTACATTTTCCTTAACATTGCCATTTATCTCTCTTTTTTTTAATCTTATCTGTATTTTTTTTCCTTAATTCAAAAATATTACTCGTCTTAATTTTGTCAACCATGCTCATCATAAATTGATGGTTAACTCTAAACACCTCAATAATTACGTTTCTCAATCTATTAAAATCTTACTTAACATAATCCATAACATCTATTAATTAAAATTCCTACTCGTAATATAGTAAAATGGACTGCTAAGAATTAATTACTGGACAACTAGCCGTTAGCAACTAGCCGTTGGACTAGCCGTTGGACTAGCCGTTTATGACCGTTGCAACTCTCCCTCCCTTGCTTGCTTATAAATTCTCATTCCATTCTCACTTCCTATCACAACTTCAAGGTTTCTTAGTTTCTCTCTTCTTTCTAATTTCTTCAATCTTTTTTTTTTTTTAAGTACTATCATACTATTCGATGGCTAACCTTCCTAGAAGTAAGGAAGAACGAAGTCGGGATGGACTACAAGTTGTGGTAACAAGTGCTTCACTTCTTATAATCGTTATGATTATTTCTCTAGTTTGGATAATTTTTGTATTGCCAAGACTCTTAGACCTCTATCTATGATATACTAGATGTTCTATTTTATTTTCCTTAATGTAATCGTGTATAATAAATTATCCTAGTGAGAAAGGATAAATATGTCTTAGTCCATGTTGTACTAGTTAAATCCTTGTGGTCTTTGCTTCATGATAATCCAGGGTATGTAATCATTTCTTATTGTCTTCTATAATGAATCAAATATTCCTTAACTAAGTGATTACACATTCCATTATAATTGACTACAATCATTACATATATTTGATAAATTCTCCAATCTTAAATGATCACAAATCACTACGTTGACTTAGAAATATTCACTTGAATATTTTTTTATAGGTAACTAAGACTTATGTAATCAATAAGTAAAGGTTCATATCTACTTCCTCATGGTTTACTAACACATTTCTTTATTTTAAATCTACAATGGTCATTACATAACAATGATTTATATCATGTATATATATTCGTCGAACAAAATCGATGACTAAAAGAAAATAACTTGATAAACATGTATCATATTGTTAGGAATCACAAAAATATTTTATGTCACAATTTCTAAATATTAAACCAATATCGATGTCTTCCAAAGATCTATAATGCTTATTTTAGGTCATTCATTGATATATTTATCACAATAAATCAATTTAAAAAAAAAATTCAAAAATATATGGTTAATTACATTCGATGTCACAATCATAAAAGTTTCATTAATTCATATATTTACACACATAACCATCATATATATTATTCAATCGTACACATCATAAATGAAAACTTCATCAAATCAAACAATAATTAACATATTTTATATGTCATATAAAAGAAGGATCAATACAAATAGCCAGAGATACAATTCCTAATATGATTATTTGTTATATCAAACAAGTTATAAATTATCATATTTTTTCATAAAGTATACATCCACACATTTTTCTTTTCAAAATATATCACCAAAGGAAAAACTATGATTCTATCTTAAAGAATTTGTTATACTAGTTTGGGATTACAACAGTTATTTACCCATTGGAATTCTAATTCACACAAGTATCTCTTACAACTTCAAGGACATGGTAAGGAATATCCTAATAGAATTTATTGAGTTTATCTCCATTTCTCCATATACTACATTAACCCAAGGTTAAATTCGTTGATCTTAACTTCCTTCTTTTGACATGTCTTTCACTACTTAGTGCAAATCATTCGGGGTGATCAGTCCCGATAGTTTATAACTAAGTAGTCAAAGTCACGACAGCTCCAGTCTAGAATTCATACCAAAATATTTCTAAGAATTTTCTATTGTCTTATCTCCCTTGTTGTCTCATACCATATTGTAAAACAGGAAAATGTTAGAATATTTCACTATCACATATTAATCAGAGAATCAAACACCATACAATACATTTGGAATAAAAGGAAATAACTGCATTAGTTAATTTACCTTATCATTCCACCATACATTAAGGCCTGTACTTAAACAATGTCAAGAAAGACTTCAGAATGGCCAGTTTCTGATAATCCCTGCAATAACATTTTTCAAGTAACAGGCTATAAAGTTTTAACTTATACTTCTTATGAACTTAAAATTAGTTCCTTCTTTCTATACTCCTAATTTTTCTTCACTTACTTCTTACCATTTACTCTAATAAAATTTCCTCTTTTCTCAACCATAAAATCTCTTGTCAAACTCAACCATCAGAGTACACTAACACGCTAGTAAGACCATACCACAAGCCGGTTTGGATTGAACTGCTCTGATACCACTTTGTAACACCCCCTTATATACACGAGATATATATGTATTCTTCTTACTTTTAAAAAAAAACTTTTAGAAAGATATACATATTTATCACTCTTTATCTCGTGTATACAAGGACGTATATACATCTGATTTCCTTTGAATATTGAAAGTAAAAAAAAATTGTCTTTCAATATTTGTCCATAATGACAAAATAATTTATAGAAATCATAAGTGATAAATCATTACAATATTATATCCGAATGAAAGAGTTTATCAAAGTTTAACCTTTACCTTGTTACAATTATCTACTTGATATTGTAATAAGGCAAAATAAAACTAAACTATACCTCTACTACAAATGTGAACAATCATTTCCTAGTCCTTGAACCATCGAGTTTTGAATCCTACTCTTGTCATATCTCTTCATATAATCGATTGAGAATGAGACCACTTTATCCTCTTGTAATTATATATCCTTCCATCTTGGACTGCTAGCTATATATCATATAACATATATTTTGGACACAAAAATTCAAACAAGAAGGAGTGAGAAACAAAATATAATATATTACAGATAAGACATAAGCATAAGGGTTTTCACAAACTAATATAGAAATATCAGTCATAATCTCATATACAATCAATTATGAATATAGGGTTTCCACATACATAACACTTATATTTTCATTCATAACCATCCATATAGAATGTCACAATCACATGAATGTTATGTAATGCTTATGCTACTGTCTCATTCAGTTTATGCATGTGGGCCCTTAAAGTTTTAGTTTGCACTGGGCCAACCAGGAGTTTACACTGTTTTATAAATTCTGGATAATAATAACATAAATGCCTTCATGGCATATGAACAGCTCAACTGGCGTGGAAACACTTAGAGACTAGTCAGACTGAGAAAGTTTTTATTGTGAAAGTACCCGACACTAGGGAGCGACCCCAGGTCACCTGAAGCACCCTTTCACACTCTCTCATCCCAAGGCTCGCAATTAAGCCTCCTCTAATGTATCCTCGGTTTCTATAATCCGTCCCCAGGCAATATCACATCTCAATTCTCTTTAATGATTCATGATGCATGAACTACTCGCATATTTAGTTGGTTAAGGCTTTTAGAAACTCAATTATTAAATACCATAAAGGTTCACAAAATCATCACAATAAACTGTACATTTCTATAAGTTCTTCTTTGAACTTCTGTTATACTGAAATAATTTAGTACAGTCTTCAAATTCAGATCTTACCAAAATTGAGTTTCCAAGCCTTAAATATCTCAAAGCTTTCTCTTAAAAACCTTCATATATTTACATAATCTTTCTCAATTTAAATCTTAACTAGATTGAGTTTTTGAAATCTCCACAAAATATTCTTTAGTTATTTCGTTAGGGAAAACCAAAATAATTTACTTTAAACTTCTAATTTCTAAAGAAAATAATTTAAAATCATTAACTAAGAATACTTAAAACTATAAAAATTTTCTTTAATTCAAGAATTAATTATCTCAACCTCTGATTTTCATAAAATAGCTTCTTTCTAATACTAGATTTTATTATTGAGATTAAAAATAAAGTTAATAAAAATTATTTATAAGAAGAAATAAAAAACTAAAATAATTACAAAATACTTTCTCTTGGAATAAAAATTTAAAGAGTAAGGTAAGAAAATTCTTACTGAGTTTTAACTTTCCGTCATGCTTGCTATATGCTCAAACTTCATATCACAAGATCATCAATCATTCATCAACCACAATCAAGTATAGTAATCTCATCAATCACAATCAAATATCATCAATCATAATTGAATATTATTAATCACAGTCTAATATTATAAATCACAATATCATTAATCGAAATCAAATATAATTAATTATAATCAAGTCAAATCAACTAAATATCGCTTATAAATATAATTCAAATTTTTAATGGTTATTTAAATTAGTAGATTTGATTTTGAGTCCTTATAGTCCATTCCTCGCACAGGTCTATATAAGTCCATATATCCAGTCTTCGCATAGGTATAGTTCAGTCTAGACAGGTCATAATATTCCAAGTCCTTGCATAGGTTTAGTTCGATCCATATAGGATATAAAAATCCAAGTCCTTGCATAGGTTTAGTTCAGTCCGTATAAGTTATAATAATTCAGATCTATGTATAGATATTTCAGAATAAGTTACACAGTATATTAAATTTATTATAAATTTTAAGTTGAGAAGTTATTACTTTATAATAATATTATTAAATTTAAAAGGAGTAAGGGACTCCTCCCTTTATTCTTATGTCTTTCATATTATATTTTTATCTCACTCCCCCTTACCTCTTGTATACCGATTCGTTATTGAAAATCCATGCGCGCCTCGTCTCCGAGTTCTAAAACATACCAATTTCATTTTAATATAATTACAAGATGAAAATTAAGATTACAACTTAAAATAAAAAAATGGTAAATTTTGAATAGTGAATAGTGAATAGTGAATAGTGAATAGTAAATCGTAAATAGTAACAGTAAATAGTAAAACGTGAATAGTAACAGTAAATAGTAAAACGTGAATAGTAACAGTAAATAGTAAATCGTAAATAGTAATGGTAAATAGTAACAGTAAATAGTAATTTACTATTTGAATAGTAATTTACTATTGAAATAGTAATTTACTATTGAAATAGTGTTTACTATGCAGAATAGTAACTTAAAATAATATTATTTCCAGTATAATAACAGATTTCTAAAAACGATATAAAAATAACCCAAAAAATATAAAAGAGAAGTATTCTTACCTTAGGATTTTGGCAGAACCTTCTCTCCAAAAACTTTTCTTCTCTCTCTCACTTCCACCACTATCTCACTAGCACTACTATATTAAGAAAACTTAATCTGAAATTGTGAATTCTAAAGAAGAAATCCTTCGGTATTTATAGGAAAAAAATTTACTATGCATTCCATTATTTTAATATAAAAGTACTATGCATTTTTGAATTTTTTATTCCAGGTTACTGTGCATCTTTTGAAAATTTCATACATGCACAGTGATTTGCATAGTAATTGTCGGCAAAATTATTAAGTCAAATAGTAACCCTTCACTCGGTATATTTTAAATATTCAAAATGAGTCCTTTTTGAAATTTAGCGATATTATATCAGTCCTCACTAATTTTATAATAAGTAATATAAAGCTGAAATTTTAAAAATCTAAAATTTTCTGTTAATAAAAATTTATTGATACGTTTCTAATTTTTTAACGATTAGAAAAAATCAAGATTTTTCTCAAACCGATAATTTTTAGATAAGTCTACTTGAAATGGATTTTAAAAAATTTTCTTATAATTTAACTTTACATTCTTGTAAATATTTTTAATTTTAAGCAACTTTATATGAATTTAAAATTATTTAAAATATATTATTTTATTAAAATAATTCAAAATTTTCAAAAAATTCCAGAAAATCATAAATATTATGTAGATCAAAAAGTTTAAAAGAACCATAGTCTAATTCCTTCAAAATTTTATTTTAAAATTCTAATAAGAGTTAAATCTTAAATATGTAAAAAAAATAAAAATATAACAACATAAAATAAAAATGGTGAATAACAAAGATATTAAAAATTCTTAATATAATTTTCTTAATTAGTGAATACTAATTAAGTCACTTTAAAATTCTCATTCAAAAATATTTTCATTTTATTATTATTATTATTAAAAAAAACAAATAATAAAAATATAAATACCAAAATTTTTAAAAAAATGATAATAATAAACTAACTTATAGTAAGTATTTCTCAAGAAATATATATTAATATCTATTTCCTATTTGTGATGAAAATAGGATGTTACACTTACCCCTTTGGTTATTTCTCCAATAATTTTGTCCAAGGGATGATCCTTCAAGGTTACCCAATCTTGTTGTCTCTCAATTTGTGTTGCACCTCCATCATTTTTTACTTCTTCTTTGTCTTCCAAGTTCATTTCTTGGAAAGTACCTACAAGATCATCAACATCTTCCTTTCTCGGAGGGTTATGGCTATTTTCATCAAACTTAACATGAATAGATTCTTCAATAGTATTTGTTTGTTTGTTGAAGATTCTATAAGATTTACTTGATTGTGAATATCCTAGGAATATTGCCTCATCAGATTTTGCATCAAACTTCCCTAGATTATCCTTTCCATTGTTGAGCACAAAACATTTACATCTAAAAATATGAAAGTATGCAATGTTGGGTTTTCTACCCTTGTAAAGCTCATAGGGAGTTTTCTTTAAAATAGGCCTTATTAAACATCTATTCATAACATAACATGCGGTGTTTACCGCGTCGGCCCAAAAGTGTTTTGCAATATTGTTTTCATTTAGCATGGTTCTAGCAAGCTCCACTAAAGATCTATTCTTTCTTTCAACTACTCCATTTTGTTGTGGAGTTCTAGGAGCTGAAAAATTGTGATTGATACCATGTTTTTCGCAAAAATTTTCGAAAGATTGATTTTCAAACTCTCCCCCATGATCGGTTCTAATGGATGCAATTTTTGAGTTTTGCTCATTTTGGATAATCTTTGCAAGTTTCTTGAATGCATGATATGCTTCATTTTTATGAGCAAGAAACAATGTCCATGTATATCTAGAATAGTCATCTACTATAACTAGACCATAGTAATTTCCTCCAAAGCTTTTGATTTTGGATGGTCCAAATAAATCCATGTGCAAAAGTTGTAAAGGCCTTTGAGTAGAAACAATGTTTTTGGATTGAAAAGATGCCTTTACTTGTTTTCCCTTTTGACATGCATCACAAAATCTATTTTCAAACTTAAGCTTTGGTAAACCAATTACTAAATCTTTAGAAACAAGTTTGTTCAGGTGGTCTACATGTATATGAGCTATTCTTCTATGCCATAGCCAAGTTTCAGCATTGTTCATCATTTGTAGACAAACTATCCACATCTATCATGTAAATGTTATCAATTCTTTTTCCAACAAATTTGACCTCTTTATTTAGCTTATTCTCAATTATGCAATAATTGGATTCAAATAAGACTCTATATCCTTTGTCACATAATTGACTTATGCTAAGTAGATTATGCTTGAGGCCTTCAACATACAATACGTCATTTATGGATGTGGAAGAATTCTTACCAATATTTCCAATGCCTAGGATTCTTCCTTTAGTGTTGTCTCCATAGGTGACGCTTCCTTTTCGTTTGGGAGTGAATGATGTGAATTTGCTTATGTCTCCCGTCATATGCTTTGAACACCCACTATCCAAGTACCAATGGGTGTTGCTTGCCTTGAAGCATACCTCATCATCTTCTTCATGGTGATTGGCCATGAGGCAAAGGTTTGCTTCTTCATTCTCTGCGTCATCCGAGCTGCTTACCTCATTTTCATCCCATGCTATATATGCTCTCCTTCTTCCTCTTTTCTCTTTTCCCTTCTTCTTAAGATTTGGGCAATCTGCTTTGAAGTGCCCTTCCTTGCCACATTCAAAACAATTGGGTGAGGAAGAATTTTCTTTAGTGATAGGTTTCTTACTTGGGTTTTTGAAGCTTCTTTGAAGGCGTTTGCCTTTCATGAATTTCCCGAAGCGTTTCACAAATAGTCCAAATTCTTCTTCTTCATCAAGTTCACTTCCGGATTCTTCTTCTTCATTTGTGGAAGTAGCCTTGAGAGCAAGACCCTTTTTCTTGGAAGATTTTTCTTCCTCTTCCGCCATCTTTAATTCTTTCAGCTCTTGTTCCTGTTCCTGCAACTTACCAAATAGAGTGGCAAGAGACATTTTGTTTATGCTAGGAGATTGTTTGATGGCAGTAACTAGCGGTTGCCATTCTCTGTTGAGACTTTTCAACACTTTATGAATGAGCTCTTTGTTAGTGTAAGTCTTTCCAAGTGTAATGAGTTGATTAATGATGAGAGTAAACCTTTTTTGCATATCAACAATCGATTCATGAGAGTTTAATCTAAAGCACTCATATTGACTAGTAAGAGTACTAATCTTTGAGTCCTTTACATCGTTGGTACCTTCGTGAGTTACTCGTAGAGTATCCCACATCTCTTTAGCAGTTTGGCAAGTCATGATTCTAAAAAATTCATCTTGACCTAAAGCCATAGTAATAAGATTTTTGGCCTTGTAGCCACATTGAACTTTCTTTTCTTCCTCGCTTGTCCATTCATCTATTGGTTTTTCAATATTCTTACTGTCTACAACATGCATTGGTATAAAAGGGCCATTTTCAATGGCATTCCAAATTCTCAAGTCAATTGATTGAATGAAGATTTTCATTCTCTCTTTCCAAAAGGTATACCCTTCCCCATTGAAAGCGGGAGGTCTGTTTATCGCACCACCCTCGGGAAAAACATTTTGAGAACTTGAGGCCATCTAGTCTCTTGAAGCTGTTAAGCTTGATCTGCCAAGAGTCAAGCTCTGATACCACTTGTTGTTCAAGTGGCCTCAATACTCAAAGAGGGGGGGTGAATTGAGTTTTAAAACTTTTGGTTGGAATGCCTTTGAAATTGATTTTTATAACCAAGTTAATGAGAATATGCAAGTGAAATTAATAAGAGGATAATATGCAAAGCACAATAATGAGAAGTATTGCTGAAGCAATTTCTCAAACACCTGGTGGGCAGTATTTGAAGAGTAACAAGTTAAGCAAGTTCAAGTGTGCTCTTCATAAACAATCAACAACAACAATCAATTAGCAAGCAGTATATGAAAGTAAGGAGTAAGAAAGAGAAGCTTGCAAACCGATATAACGAGTTCCACCCAATCCGGTGTACGTCTCGCCTCTAAGCAACCCACTTAGAGGATTTCACTATTGAAGATTTGAGATACAAGCTTTGAGCAATTGCAGCTTCCTAGTGTCCCACACTCAAGAACTCAATCCTCACAAGCAAAGGGCAACACCCAATCTCACAATCTCTCAATACCCAAAGGTTGAACCCCAACCTTTGTGACCACTCAACCTAGAGTGAACAACCACTCAACCTAGAGTGAATCCCTTATGTTTGGTGTTGTGTTTATAATCAATACACTCTCTTAATAGAGCAGATACACAAATGAAAGTTCTAACAAATTCTAACTCTCAAGATGAGAGGATATACAAATGTATTTCAAGATACAAGAAATAGGGCTTACAAAGCACAAGAGAAAGCAAAGGATTGTAGCTTCTTAGTTCTTCTTGTTGTGCTTGGGTTCCTCTTTATTATATAGGCTCATTTGTGCAGTATTGAGGGTTCCTAGTCGTTGCAAGATGATGGCTCCAGCTTGTCTCAGCATATTATAAGATTGGGTCCATGTTTCCCACTTAAATCTGTCTTTTTAGTGGTGTTTCCCACTTCTCGAATCGATTCGTAGTGCCTTGAATCGATTCGAAGCATTCTGATGTGTGCAGATTTAAGTTTCAGATCGTGTGAATCGATTCGAGCATTGTCTGAATCGATTCGAGTCATTCTGTTTCTGCAGTTTGGAGTTTCTGATACGTGTGAATCGATTCGAGGCTTCTTTGAATCGATTCAAGACATTCTGTCTTCAATTAAAGTGACTCCCAGGTGTTCGAATCGATTCAGGGTCATGGTGAATCGATTCGACCCATTCTGTTTCCTATTTTTATGACTTCCAGGGCTGTGAATCGATTCACTCGTGCTTGAATCGATTCAGGCTTTGCATTTTGAGATTTTCATGCCTGTTGGTCATCCATTTGAATCTTGTGATGCATGGTTGCTTTCCTGTGTCTTGGTTTATTGGTTTCTTGATTTCTTGAACCTTTGTGAAACCGTTTTCTTGTTGCATCTTTGTTTATATGATACCTCTAATTGTTTTTGATTCTTCGAAGACTTTGCATTTCTGGTTTCCTTTGTCATTATCAAAACCTGTTATCACATGCAAATACATCTAGTACCTAAAGACTTAACATGCAAATCATCAAAGGAGTAGAGCCTATCACGCCTAACAAGGAAAAATAAGACATCCATGCATTTAATCAAAGTTGAAGGAATCAATTATTGAAGGTTCACCGTTTGTTCGAAAATCCTTCACCGTTCATCAACGATTGTCACCGATCGTTCTACGGAATCTAATAAATCAAACATGCAACCAACCAACAAGAAGGGGTCATGATTTTGAAGCCCCAAATAGAAGAAGGATAACATCAAAATCACATGAATATGACTGGAAACTGAGGTGGAATAAAGGAGACAAAAAATTCAAGACCAAACTTGAAAACCTTACCTTAGAAGCAAGGATGGTGGCTACGGTTTTGAGAGGTGGAGTACGATGGTTATGGTAGCCCATATGATGGTCCTTGATGGTGAAAAATAAAGCAAAATTCTGAGCTTGGGACAAGAGGGGCCGTGGGTTTTGTAGAGAAAAGGAAGAGGAAGAAGTTGAAATTGTAAGTGGTAGCCTTGATTTATGGAGCCATGAAAGAGGGAATTGTGGTGGTTTTGGGTGGTTTGAGGTGGCTAAGAAAGAGAACTTCAGTTGTAATATGAAGAAGAATTAAGAGGGTAAGAGGTTATGGTAGCTGACGTGAGAAAAGAAAAGAGTTAGTGGAATAAATGATCATGAAATGAAATGGTGAGGTTATGGCATGGTGACATGATGGCATGATGACATGATGGCATGGTGTACAAATTTGATGATAGATGGCTTCTTAGTGGTAAATTAAAAGAGGTGCAAGAGGTGTTAGGGAATCCCTAGTGCATGAGTAGTGGAAATACAAGGATTCCCATAGGATTTGCAAAGCGTCGTGTTTCAAAGCATAAGACAAACACAAAAAAATATTGCGTTTTAGGATTACCTCTTGAAGAAAATCGAATCGAAGTAGTCATAGCCTCGTCCTTTAGGAGTCCACATGAGTACTCCTACCAGAAATGCTACACCTACCAAATGCTAGTTTGACAGCGTGTAGCTTTTGTAAATTTTATGTATTTTTTCTCTTTTTGGTTAGCCGCCTATGAGCATCTTATGCTCTATTTATAGGCTTAGGTTTGACCTAATTTGCTCTCTAAAGAGTGGGCTCCTTACTCATTCTAAATGAGTTAGGCCCAATAGTTTTATTTTAGTCCAACTAAAATAAAAAGCTATTTTCTGATGGGCTTACTCTATGTGTGTGACCCTATAGGTAAAATACTCGGTTATATTAATAATAAACTATTTTATTATTAATATAAAATAAGAGCGGCATCTAGCAATGCATCATTATGTCCGAATATTATTTATTATCAACATAACTTATAAGTGATAATTATTTTATATGTTTGTTCCTTTTGTCACGATATCCTAATTGGGCCCAAGGCATGGTCGTGTCATCCTTGTACGGTCTAATTTATTTTACTTGATACCGAAGTAGACTTTATCCGAATAAATATCCAATATTTATTCTTTCTAGTATGGCCATGCATTTCCTTAGTCTCACTCCATCAAGTGGCCTATAGATATCACTCCTATCACATAGAAGAGACAAATCCCATCTACGTCACTCACATCCCTCTACATAATTTGTTCATTGCCTAACCACAACCTTTATAGTCCTCTTGTTACAAAAGACGTTTGATTGTATTAAAACAACAAACTCCTTATGTAGGAATCGTAGTGACTTCAGTTCAAAGGACTACATATACCATTATCATATTGAGAATCATTTATGACATTTATGTAACGATCCATGCAACGTTCTCATGGTGGGTCTGTCCAGTACATCATTACTCTTAATGTGTACCGGTGTGAAGACTTGATATCATTTATGTCCATGATCTGTGAGATCAGATCATCAGTATACTCACACACTAGTCTTAATATATTTACATGTCCCCACGTAAATACTTGACTAGGGACATTTAAGGAATAACTCTCATATAACCTATTACTCCAAGGATAAATAAAGGTTGTTAAACTATTTAACAAAAAATGACTTATTCAAAATGATGCGTCCTATATAGGCTTTTAGTGCATATTTCCAACAGTGGTGTACAGATTTGATGATAGATGGCTTCTTAGTATAAGGGTGGAGAGGACAGGTGTCACGTGACGATGGTGTCGAAAAAATAATTTAGGGTACTAAAAATTGGGTACCTGACGAGTAACTAGTTCCCTTTTCAGAAGTCGTTTAAAATAAATATACAATAATTCATGGAATAGGAATTAGGAAAAACTCCCAACATAGAAGTTTTAGTTCTATGCCTCTTCTTTAAAACGAGGTATAGTACACGAAAATACAACATCGGACGAGGAAGATATGCCCAAAATATGAAAACTACTCTAGGCTATGATGGAAATAAATTTGTTAACAAAATAAATTTCTTAGGGAAAATGGGTAAGGAATTAGTTTTCATACTCTTCATAAAGTTTGTATATCTCTTTGATACAAAACCATAGAAAAAATAACGTAGTTATTCCAATATCGTATGAGGGAGATATAGATTTTTTCTAAAAGTGTACAATGTTGACATGAGAATAGAACAGGTTCGCAAAGATTATGAAAACTGTACCGATTAGTAAGGATCTAGCCTTTAAGGTTTACATAAAAGTCGTAGAGAATTTTGTTATGGAGATTTTAAGACTAGATTTGTGCAAATTAGGGGTCGTATGAAGAAGTTGTGATTTTTTGAATGAACCATGCGCAGACTAAAAGGATTAAATAATTGGCTTTTGGAGTACAAATACTTGGCTCATAGTTTTAGGGATGACAGAGTGCAAAACAGAGCTTGGGGCTAGAAATAAAGATTATAGATCTTTTCGTAACGAAGAGATCGAGACTAAAATCATTCAATTCTAAGATCGTATGAGAAAGTTAGGCTCAAAACATTAAAGGTACTTAGGCCGAGTTCGAAGGTTCAATTTGAATTAATCATTTCTTTGAGAAACGAGGTCGATAAGGCCTGAATTAGGATTCGATCCCTTTTAAAAAAGTCCAAACTCATCGAAACGAGTCACCAAGGACCGACTGTGCTGCAATCGGATATCTCAAAGCATATACATGATCGACCGAGAGAGGTACCTGAGGTACTGGTCATGCCTGTCGGACCAAACCTGTTATCCTCGATATAGTTCCTAATAGGGGGCTAGTTTCCTTATTAGATCACTAGTCTTAGGCCAAAATGCTAGAATTGAATGGCTCACCGGGTCCCATTGTTCAAATCTGAGAACCTGACAATATTTTATTATTATATATAATTATTGAATAAATAAATAATTTAAATATAATTTCAAAATTAGATAAATAATTGAATAAATAAAAATTAAGACATTGTTATAAATATTTTTATATATTATTATTTTGAAATAATTAATTAAATATACATATTTAATATTAAATTTAAATATTAATTATCAAGTACCAAAATATTATTATATGTTAAATTAAATATTATTAACAGGAAATAATTATCAACTAATTAATACTTAATTAAACAAAAATATTGTCAACATATTATCTTTACTTGTTAAATATTTTTTATTATCATTCTCTCATCTTTGTTCCTTTTCGATTATTAGCACATTTTCTAATCTTTCTTCTAATTCTTTGCGCTCCTATGAGCTGATTTTCGTATTGTTTATACTCTCTTGATATTCATGTCTCATACTTAATATCTTGATTAGTTTTTCTTTCACCATTTACTTATACTAGAACTACTCAAGGATCCAACTGAAATCGTCAGCTTTCTATAAAATTAAGGTTGTTACAACTATCTCATCATTCCACATGTCATCTCGTCACTTCATCACACATCACCATCACATCATCACACGTCGTCATCACATAGTGTCAGGACCCACCAAAACTTATTCTTAATTCATATTTCACATGTGATTTATTGCACATACACATATATGTCACACACCACAATGTCATACATTTATATCACATTCACGAGCATCACATAAGCACATAATTTCATACATTCAGCACACATACATATCCACGCATCGCACCGATTAACCACACATGCATTTATTTATCAATTTCTTTTCTTGTCTTAGTCTAACATCTTTTATTGTTATCATTCACAAATTATCTATTTGATCCCGCTTTTAATTATAAGTCCATTTATTGGCTTGCATTTTACTATTTTATCTTGTGGTCTAATTTATCTCTGTACCAAAAATGATCCTAACTTATATTTGTCTAGTTATTTTAATTCTTGTAAAACGTGTGTAGCGTATCCCTATTAGTTCTACTTAGTATAGATCCCTTTATTCACCTTAGTCTATTATATTACTAAACCAATGAAACCACACTTATTATTTATTATTATTATTTCACCATTATCGATTAAAATCAATATAAAATCACAGGTTAGAGTAAAATCGACCATTTTTAACTATAACTTAAGGTTATCGTTATCTATTACTACTTATAAAACACTATGAAATCTCGAGTTACTTATTTCATATCCAAATCATGATTCTTTTATACCAACTAAATCACCTTGACATTTTACTTTTAAAGTTAACATAACCTTAACTTATAGTAACATTTATTATTTAAAAAATTATACATTTCATTCCTTATTTTCTTATTAACCTAACATATAGTAAATTTACTATTATATGCAACCAATAAAAATCATAATTTTTAGTTAAGCCTTATTTATCCACAAATCCCATAAAACCCATAATTGTCTATTTATCTAATAAAATCGCGGGTTCTTTATTTTTAATATCATTAACTATCTCGAAATCTATATTATTTACATTATATTTCATTATTATATATACAAACCAGTAAATTCGTTATTTGCCAATTAATTCGATATTCACTATTTTATTTATCTATATATATATATATATATATATATATCCATAAAATCCTGAAAAATGTTATTTGACTTTTAATATTATTAATCGCGTCGAAGTGCATATTATTTTTATTATTGCCATTATTATCATATTTGCTATTTTTATTCCGGCCCTTTCTAACCTTTTAATTATTATCGCTATTAAATTTATTCTAAGATTATAAGGCGTCACACGGGTGATTTTTTTCTAGTCATCAACGTAATAAAAAAAATATAATTTTAGTGTAACTTTTGGCAGGAAGCTTGTAACATGTGGTTTTTCCGGAAGATCCTCGTCAAGACCTCCGAAAATGGTGGCGGAACTCTAGAAACACTCACACAACATGCATGCAAGGATACCAGGTTTACTGACGGTGGCAGAAACTCCCGGAACCACTAGTAGAAAACTTCAAAATTCACAAAACTTCATAGAAAGGTTAAACAAAGCCACAAACATAAATAAAACTGACAGAAATGAATTTAAATGGCAGAATCCCTCGCTTTTACCTCATGGCCGAGTGACTACCTAAAGAGGATGTTCTGGTGCTCCAATCGTCGTTTTCTTCGTCCCGGTCGCACCCGATCATGGCCAGGGCGCATCGAAGCTTACATGCAAGGTCGAACGGAGGGAGGCAAGGTTGCCACGGTTGCATGCATTGAAGGATGAGGTAAGTTTAAGTCTGAGATGGAATCCGACAAATAAACCAAGAAGAAAAAGTTGAAGAAATGCTTACCGACTGAAGGGTGGTGGCCGCGGATCGAAGAGACAGATGGCGTGGTGGCTCACGAAGATAGTGGTAGCGTTTAAAGGTTGCTTACGGTGGCTGCCTTGGTGGTTATAGGTGGTGGTTTTGGTGGCGGTTGGTTGCGGGTTTGGTGAAGAGAAAAAGGGTGGATGCCATAACTTTGGAGGCTGAGAGGGAGGATGAGGAAAAGATAATGTTGTAAAGGTCCGTGGTGGTTCAATGGAGGCTCGTGGTGGCTATTAGTGGTGGAGGAGGACCACAGGTTAGAGAGCTAGAGGGAGAGACATCAAGAGAGTGAAAATGAGAAGTGAAGAAGTAAAAGTGAATTTTAAAAGTGAAGTGAATATATAGAGAGAATTAATGTGGGAGGCTATGGTGGTGAAACCCAAGAGGCGAGGTGTCACAGAGGTGACACTTAAAGAGGCGTGTGGTGTAGCGTGGTGGTGTCGGAAAATGGTGGCCAAAAAAATAACTTAGGGCATAAGAAACCAGGTGTGTTTTAGGTTTTTGGTAACCTAAAATTAGAATAGTTTGAAATGAATATCTAGTTTATTCTTGGACAAGAATTTGAAAAGATGCTCAACATAAAAGTTGTAGGATTTTCTTTTCTCTTCGAATCAATATAAAGAATAGGCGATTCTGATATTGGTAGCTCAGAATATGGCCAAACTAAGGAAAAGTGCTCCTGAAGCTCTCAAATTTTCAAGAACTAAAAAGATGCAATTTCGAGGAAGCATCCTCTAGGTATTGGATTTTGGAAGCTTCATGAAAGTTGTAGGGTATTTTGATACAAGTTCATGGAAAAAAGAACGAAGTGATTCCAACTTAAGTAGAGAGAGTTATGTGTAATTTAATAAAACTTGTCTGAGCTATGACGTTTTGGAATTAGTTGCGAAAGGCTATATTTTTTGCACCTCTGTGATGAGAACTAGCTCTTGAAGTCTTCATGAAAGTCATAGAAAATTTTGTTACAAGAATTATGAAATTGGAATTGTGTGAATTGGACATCGTTAGAGGGAGTTATGAACTTTCTAGCAAACTATGCACAATTTAATAGGTTAACAAACGAGTTTTTCAGAGTGTGAAACCTCAAATTTCAAATTGGGGATATTGGTTGCGAATTAGCTCATGGGACTAGAAATAGAGCTTTGACATGGACTGTCATGGTCGGTCAAATTAAAATAGTTTTAAAATAATGTAGTACTAGGGTGTGAGCCTAGGTTGTCTCTAGAGGAACAACAAAAACTAGGAATTCAAGTTTTAAAATTAACGAACAAAATATAACATACATACAAAAATAATTAGGGGGATTTTTGGATTTGATTGTCATAATTAATTAGACAGAATGAATATAAAATTGAAATAGATAAATAATAAGCGACTGATTTCCTTGGAGTACTGTAATTGATTTTATCCCAGGTTCATAAAAAATAATTCGTACACTTTTATTACTGTTAATTTTTTAGCTCAATTTGAATTAATTAACTAAACGTCTTTTAATTCACAATTCCTTTACTTACATTCAAACTGAATGAAAATATTAATCAAGCATCCTAATTAAGCAAAAGGAGTCAGGATCGTAAAATCTAGGAATTATGAGCACACATAAGATCATCTCCTACATACATAATCTAGTCTCACTGTATGGAATTAAGCAAACATAATAATTAAAAGTGATTCTAAAAATATTCATTAAGCATACATACTTTCTTAATCAATTTTAATTAAGACCTTATTCTATTCCATTTATATAATTAAACTGATTAAGCATACAATTTAATTAAACAAAGTAAAATTAAAATAAGGGTAAATACATCCTTTGGTCCTCTATTTTACACAAAAGTTTCACCTCAGTCCTTTAACTTTTTTTTGTTTATGTTGGTTCCCGATGTGGTTTAAAATGTTTTAAGGTGGTCCTTCCGTCAAGTAAATGTTAACACTGTTTGCACTGTTGTATGACATGTTATCAATTGGGCCCATCTTTACACACGTGTCAACGAGTGATTCGTTGTTGCTTCAACCTACTAAAATGATGCAGTTTTCACAATTGGGAGGGAAAAAAGAAAACGGTCTATGTTCATGTTTCTTCTTCGTGAAGAGCATCATTTTGTGTCCAAGTAACACACGCGATATAGAGGTGGAAGCTTTCGAAGGTGACTGTTGCAGTGCATTGTTTTGTGGTTCACAACGAAGAAATTTGAGGTTTGTTTTTCATTAATGAAGTGCATTGTTCATTGTTTTATTTGTTTGGGTTGGGTTTTCTTGAAAAACAGGGGTCACCCAATGTATGACTTATTGTCTTGTTTTACGTTCCCATTTTTGTTCATGCAGTGCTTTGCTTGTTATTTCTAAAGTTTTTTCTTTGTGTCTTTGTTAAGTAGTTAGGGTAGTTATGGATTGTCAATTTAAGCTTGAGATCTTCCATAAGGGAAGGTTTGTCATTGAAAATGGGAATCCTGTGGCGTATGACAAAGAAGTGTCTGAATAGGATATAGATGAGGATAGGTGGAGTTTTTTTGAGGTTAAAGGAATATTGAAGGACATGGGTTATGTAAATGTTAAGGAGTAATGGTATAATCAAGGGGGAAATGAGTTACATGTTGGATTAAAGTTGTTAGAAGATGATCAGGGTTGTATGAAGATGGCTAGGGTAGCACATTCTTAAGAGAAGGTGCAGTTGTACATTGTACATCCTCTAGACGTTCCTAAAGTTGTTTTGAAGTTAATTGGCCCAAAAGCATCAGTCTGTGATTAAGGGGAGCCTACTGTAAAAGGTGAAGTTCAGGATGAGGATGTTAAAGCAGTTGGTGTTCAGGTAGAAGGTATTGAAAGTGATGGTGTTGAGGGTCGAGAAGGTGAGGGTGATGGTGTTCATGTGGAGGTTGTACATGAGGAGACTGTATATATGGAGGTTGTAAATGTGAAGGGGAAGGCTGTGCAAGATGAAGAACCTGATGAATGAGATAATGTTGAGGATGACAGTGCACTAGACATACAGTTTGAGGATTCAGATGATGAGGGTGTTGATCAGGAAGATGTATTTGAGGATGCTGATGAGCAGGATGTAGGTGAAGGTGATATGGCTGAAATGGTTGAGGGTGATGTAGTTGAACCAATGGTTGAGGGTGATGTGGTTGAACCAATGGTTGAGGTAGAAAAAAAGAAGGGTGAAAAAGAAAGAAAATTCTAAGGACAGTGAATCCAAGAACATACAAAAAAGGAGAAGGATCTAGGAGTGGGAAAAGTAAAGCAAAAGTTAGAGAAGCATCTAGCAGTGTCTCAGATGAGTTGTATAGTGAGAAAGGTGAAAGTGGGGGTGAAAAGTGCCCTTCATTTAAGATGCCTGAAACAATGAAGAATTATGTATGGAAAAATGGGACTTTGTTTGTAAGTAAGGAACGCTTTAAGGAAGCTGTGGTGGCTTATGCCATCCATAATGGGAAGGATTTACAATTTAAAAAAATGATAAAATAAGGTTTAAAGTTAGATGTAGTGAGGGGTATCCATGGTATGCTTATTGTGGAAAATTGCCATATGAGGAAACTTGGCAACTGAGGACAATTATTAATGAGCATAGTTGTGGTAGACAACATAACATCAAAATGGCTATCAAAGGAAATGTTCAGTGGTGTTAGGGAGAACCCCAAGATCAGGTTAGAAGATATTTATGAGAGGGAATAAGAGAATCAGAGTAGAAAAATATCAAGAACCATAACATATAGGGCTAGAAAGGCATCAATTGAACTTGTTGACGGAGACTTTAATGACTAATATCAAAAGTTATGGGACTACACTCAAGCTTTGCTGACTTCTAATCCAGGGTCCACTATCAAATTAGATGTGTAGGCATAGGGGGGATTGTACATTTCACAAGCTTTATGTCTGCCTTAATGCATGCAAACAGAGGTTCACACAATGCAGAACCATTATAGGCCTAGATGGTTTCTTCTTAAAAGGACCATTTGGAGGACAACTACTCTCTACAGTAGGGAGAGATCCAAATAATTAGATGCTTCCTATAGCCATTAGTGTGGTTGAATGTGAGAATACTGATGCATGGAGGTGGTTCCTGGACCTGCTGGTGAAAGATCTGGGTGAACCAGAGGTCTGCAAGGAGGTTACTTTCATATCAGACCAACAGAAGGTAAATCAGTAAAATGTTTCAAATTGGTCCTTGTCGTCTTTTTATTGTTTCAATTTGGTCCCTAGACCTGTTAACTGATATTATCTGTTAAACTTGCAGGGTCTGCAGCATGCATTGGAGGAAGTTATGCTTGGTAAGCAAAGGTTTTGCGTGAGGCACCTGTACAATAATTTCAAGAAGGGGCACCTAGGCAAGCAACTCAAGGAGCTCATGTGGAAGGCTGCAAAATGTACATACACTCAGGCATGGGAAAAACAAATGCTGGAGTTAAGGGCTGTGAATGAGGATGCCTACAAGGAACTGATCAAGCTACCACCTAGACATTGGAGCAAGCTCAGATTCAGTTTCTCTGTAAAGTCTGTCTGACATATTGGTCAACAACATGTCAGAGTCTTTTAATGCTGTCATATTGGGTTCAAGAGGGAAGCCAATAATCACCATGGTTGAGGAGATAAAGACCTACATGATGAAGAGCTGGGGAAAGGTAGAGTATGTCCTCAGATAATGAAGAAACTTAAGAAGGCAAAACAGTTCATTAATGGTGACTGGTGAAGTAAGTGTTTATGCTAATTTTAGTTTGTAATTGAATTCTTATAGGTGGTATGGGGACAAAATATATGAGGCCAAGCATCTAGAAAGAGAAGGGGATAAATTCATTATGGATTTGGGTGGGAGAGAATGTTCATGCAAGAGATGGATGCTCACTGGGACCATGCACCCATGCACTAGCATGCATGAGAGAAGTGAATGATGAGCCAACCACTTACATCCCCCCAATATATTCAAAGGCTAGATATACAGCATGCTACAAACCAATTATCTATCCCACACCTGGACAGAACATGTGGGAAGCAACTGGTCACAACAACATACTCCCCCTCCTTACAAGAGACCAGTAGGTAGACCAAAGAAGTCAAGAAGAAAGGACAAAGCTGGATTAGATGATATTCGCATATCAAGGAAAGGTCTAACTTTCAAATGCAACATATGTAAGTAAGTAGGCAACAAGAAGACCATGCCCTTTTAAACCTTTACCACAAGACACCCAAACTAAAAATCCACCACCAAGTCAAACAGAAACTATTTCACAAACCCCACCACTAACTCAAGCATCTCAAACACCACCCTTATCCCATAACCTGTCTCAAAGTCAGACCAAGCAAGGTTCATCCAAAGGCTAAACAAGTACTGCAGGAGGAGGAAAAAAATTAACACCAAAGAGGAAGAAACTCTGATTCATAATTCTGCTTTGGACTTGTAATTCTATTTTGGATTGAAGTTTGCAATCCTGTTTTGGATTGAAGATTACGATTCTATTTGCAATTCTGTTTTGTCTTGCATTATGGTTCCTTTTGAATTTGGTTCCTTCAACATATGTAATTTTGCTTTGGCAATTGGTTCCTTTTGGAACATGACAATTTGAAGTTATATTTTTGTAATGGGTATTGAAGTTATATTTCCGAATCAATCTCATCTTATATTTCCAATCTCAATTTATGTTTTCCTATTGCAATGGTATAATTATGCTTTAGACTTGTAATTCTGTGATGTTCAGAAGTTTACAATTCTGTTTGCAATTGTTCAGCATATATAATTCCTTTTGAATTTGGTACCTTATAATTTTTGTTGTGTGATTCTGTTTCCAATTCAATGAATAACAATGTAAATGAACCTAAACTCATTTGAATGAACACAACAACCAATGCACTCTTACTCCTTCTTTGTTGTTAACTACATCATACCCCAAAAATTAACATTGGTCTCAGCCTTAAACCTTTAACAAACACAGATTATAACCCCTACAACAATCACTAAACCTAGAAGAAAACAAACAACACCAAGCCACTTGAGACATGTTTGTGCCTTCTTTAATTCTTTTTGCAAACCTATTATTCAGCTCCTTTGCCTCAGATACAACATGTCTTTCTTAGCTCCAACATCATCACAAACCCAATTGAAGAAATTACAGCTCTCAGTATTCTTGGCACCCTGTAAAATGAAACCCAAGATTAACACACCCAGAACCTCAATCACATATGGCTGTAAACAAGCAATATTTACAATATACTTCACACAGCCTCAGAATTTGTGTCTATATTTTATGGGTGTCTTCGATAATCGCATCAAAGCTCTGAGTCTCCCTGGGAATTCACACAAAGGAGACTCATCTTTGTGCGCTCTGGTTCCATAGCTAAAGCTTGATCCACTTGAGCATGTCATCTTCTACAATTTTTGTGAGTTTGTAAGTGGTTTAGAGAAAAGACCTTAACATGGAAGAAGCCATCAAAGAGGGGGAGCCCTAAATTTAAAACAAAGAAGATGATGGAAACAGTGTAAACAGTGTTAACATTTACTTGACGGAAGGACCACTTTGAAACATTTTAAACTACATCAGGGACCAACATGAATAAAAAAAAGTTAAAGGACCAAGGTGAAACTTTTGTGTAAAATAAAGGACCAAAAGGTGTATTTACCCTTAAAATAAATAGACTAAGATTATGAAGAAATCAATAACAATAAAAGATTAATGTGTTAAAAATAGAAACCTCAAAAATCATATTATAACAACCTCCAAGAAAATCAGTCTAGAGGTTATAGGCCTCTATAAGTAAAGCAAATAAAAATAAGCATTTATTGAACCTGGAATTTATAGAGAACGAGGAGAGAGCTTCAAGGCTTTGTGCCTCCTGTGTTTTCTTTCCAAAAAATGGTCTATTCAAACCCTTGGCAATGGTCCCTACTTATAGTGAAGGATTGGTTGAAGGTTCCATTTTGATGCTATGCGTCAGCTGGGCGCTAGGCATCAGTTCTGAAATTTAGCTCCTACTGAATCAGAATGCATTATTTTCCTGCTGAATCAGAATGCATTATTTTCCTCTGATTTTCTTCAATAATTTCTAATAATGCTTAAATAGTGCATAGACAAGTGTCTCATTGTCCCCTACTAAGTTTTTGCCCATTCTTAATAATGGATGGTCCATTATATATAAAAAATCATGCATCTTTAAAGTGGCAAACGGTCTATCAATGGGATACACGTCACAATTGACGCTACGCATAAGCTGACGCTACGTATCAGGTTCTAAAATCTCATGCTGAGCATGGCTTAGACGCTACGCGTTAGCCCTATGATGCCCAAATGTATTATTTTTGCATTATTTTCCACTTGCAACATCAATCATTCACTACAAAATAAAAGAAACATGTCATACCAAGTAAAATTTCATTGTTTCCATTTAAGGACTAACCCTTAATTTATTTAAAGATCAAACATTAAAGAAAGCTTAAATTGTGAAAATATGTGAAAATGTAATTTATTACAAAATATTTGGCGGCAAAATAGAAACATTTAAAGAAAGTAATTAAGGATAAAATATGCATTATCAAGGTTCTCAAGTTTTTTAAAAGGTGAAAACCAAGACAAGAATTTCTTAATTTCGATATCGTGGGTAGAAGTTATGCTCGAAACACTATTAGTGTTCGAGCCGAACTTAGGGGTTTCGATTAAACGAGGTGTTTTCTTAAGAATCAAGGTCAATGAGATTCAAATTAGAGTTGCGTCCCTTTAAGAGAAGTGCTTAGATTGTCGAAATGGATAATTAGAGACTGACCTCATTAGAGTCAGACATTTGTGGCGCTTGTACGACTAACCAGGGAGGTACATTGGGTACGGGTTAGGCCTACGGGACCGAATCAATTTTCCTCGATTTATTACAAGGTTTGCTCTTACTAGACTAGTTTCCCTATAGGTATTTTAGTCTTGGGCTGGATTGTCGATACATGACCATCCACCGAGTCCCGAAGTTATATTCAAGAGCCCAACACTATTTTATTATTAAATATTTTTACTAAATAAATAATTATTAATTATTAATTAAATATTATTATGAAATATTTTTGAAAATAATTATTAAATTTTATCATTAAATTTTATTAAATAACATTAAATATTATTATCAAATTAAATATTATTAAAAGACGCAATATGATGAAAGGCAATGATGTGTGTAAGTAATGCTTAAGCGAAGTAATGCTTGCTTAAGCGACATCTCACAGAAGGATGACGTTTTTTAAATTTCCTTGTTCATGTGTTAGCCTAATATGATGAAGGGCAATGATGTGAGTAACTGTATATGCTTTGCTATAAGTTTGATTTGATGGTTACGATACATGTACATGTTGATAGAATGTTGATGTTATGATGATAATTGATGATTTTGGTGTAAAGCCTACATGTTGTTTATATGCATATACACATGATCACAAAGTATTCATATTCGCCACTTAGAATGTATAACTCACTCTCTATGTTATTTTTTTAGCATTGTGACGCAAGACTTGCATGGGGTGAGGATATAATTTATTTTGGAAACATATATTTTGGTACGAAAGGTAAATTAATGTTAATGGAATGTCTTGGTCAGCAATCGTTTGAGTTTTGGATTATGTATGTATTTGATGATAATGGTGTTGATGTAGATATGGTGTTGATGGCTTAAGTTTATATACAGTTGGTCTTATATTCTTTTATGCATACATGTGTATACAATAGGCTAATTCTTTTGTAAACAACTATATGAATATTGACAATGAAAGTTTGATAGCCATTTGGCATTGATGCTTATGTTAGTGGAAATCCATGGATGGATGAATTATTAAAGTGTAAGGTTAATTATGATCACAATGTTTATGCATGATTTAGAAGTAGATTTGATGATTTAAATGATGTTTGGAGTTGGTATAAAAAGGGCTTAGTTGATTGATTTTATGTTCATCTATCTTATGTCATAATATGATTGATTCTTGATGATTTTATGCATAAAAAGGTCTAGGCATTGATTGATCTAAGGTCCCAAGGCATATAATAACTTGTAATTTGGAGGATCGGGAGTGATCCACAGCCAGTGGATCATTCTGTTTACAAAATTATGCAATTTGGGTCATGGATTTTCACTAATAGATTTTCAACTTCCTACTCTATGGCCATTTTCAACAACCGCTAATTTTAATTTCCCACTCTATGGCCATGGTTCCCACCAGGGCCTGACCGTGTAGTGCTTTATTTTGGGCCCTGGTTTTCTTTGTTTTTCACTCATTTTGGTATGCGGTTGCTTTGTTATACATTGCTTTCCATATTTGATCCAAAAATGGTCTTTAAACCTATAAATTTTTACAAAACTAGCAAACCGAGTAGCAAAGGAGGGAAAGAACAAAATACAGTAGGGATCTAGGGGGATTTTATTCAATTAGTCCTAAAAATGCCTATAAAATACAACCTAATATGATGTGTTTTAGAGATGCATCAGAGGATCATTGTTAATGGAAAGATAAGATGGAAATTTTCATCAAGTCTACACAATAGAATCTTTAGATTATCATTATAAATGGAGACCATTCTACACCAATTGATGCTCAGGGAAAAATCAAAGAAGCAGATCTTTAGATTGTTGTTGAAATAAAGACGGTGGAAGGAAATGCAAAAGCTAGATAGTTTATCACTATGCTTTAAGCATATCGGAATACAACAAAATCTTTAGCTACAAAATAGTTAAAGAGGTATGGGGTGCCCTTCAAAGAAACTATGAAGGAACCTCCAAAGTTAAAAGATCATAAAGAATGTTGTAGAAGAAACAATATAATAATTTCAAAATGAAGGACAGTAAGACCATAGACCAATGCTTTGAAGATTCCAAATTCTATTGAATGTGCTCTAAGCTCTTGGAACCACCTTTATAACTAAAGACATCAATACCAAATTATTAGGAAGTCTTCTTAACAAATTTTACACAAAATATTAAGCTCTTGAATAAGCAAGAGACCTAAGAACTTCCAAAATTGATGAGTTGCTTAGTATTCCCATAATGCATGAAATCAAGCTAAAGCGGAAAAGGAGATAACAAGATGAGGAAACTTCATTGTTTACTTTCAAGTCTATCAATCAGGAACCAAAATGCAAATAAAAAACTTTTAAGGCTAAAGAATTTTCTAATTCAAACTCAATCTGAGGAGGATGGTTATAACATAGATGATGAAGTTACTCTTATTACTAGAAGATTTCAAAGGCTCTTAAGAAGGAAGGACAGGTAGTAAAGCTTTAAAAGAAAAGCTTCGAAGGTAAGTCATCTTTCAAATCCCAAATTG
The DNA here is from genome assembly GCA_037962975.1 of Clitoria ternatea. NCBI lineage: Eukaryota > Viridiplantae > Streptophyta > Magnoliopsida > Fabales > Fabaceae > Clitoria > Clitoria ternatea. Next base: position 12,189,499 of record CM075675.1, read on the forward strand.
ATAAATCTAACATAATAACCTAAACATATGAAGTAGGTTATTCTTTGTTGAAAAAAAAGGATAGGAAAGACAAAGAGAAAAATTCTTAAAGAAATAGAAAACTGGATTAGGTTTGTTATTCTATTGGTACTCCAAAACTAATGAAGTGATTAGACTGGATGAAATAGTGACAAACCTTACACAAGATATGACCAAGTTTATTAATGGTACTAACAACTTAAGTAAACTTTTAAAAATCGCAAAGTTCTCTCGCATGACAAACCTGGATTAGGTTTCATTTTGTGGTAAGTCTAATCGCATCACTTACCTTATGTAAAATTATACACGCTTTATATTCTCTTTTAATAAATCCTTCATTTTTGTATTGGATGAATCCTATTTTAAGCTTTAGACAGAAACATAAACTAATTTCAGAGAGAGATTTTTGAAGTAAGTTTTAATTTTCTTAATTAATTCTTGAATCCTATTAATCAGTGCTCTAAATATGTAGTTTAAAGTATTAATTAGAGGTGGAATCTTTATTAGAAATAATGTGATGGAGTAGATGAACATCAATAATATTTGTTTTTCAATTTTTTACTTTCCTAACTAGTGTTTTTAATGTACTGATTAATATTTTTATTAAATCCACATCAACGATTATCTAATACTCCCTGTAGTACTATATAACTATTCAAAGAGAAAAAAAAAACATACATAAAAAATGTAATTAAAGTTAATTTTATAAAACAATTAATTAATTTTAAACTTCACCCTTATTTCTCTCTAATTTAATACTCTTAAAGTTCTCTTCATTTCTATATTAACATCTATTTGTATTTAATTGTCCCAAAAAAAACACATATATTATGAAATATAATTAGTATTGTTAATTTTTATAAAACAACCGAGTATTTTCCTATTTTATCTTTATTCATCTCTTATTTATTATCCATAAATTTTCTTCACATTAATATCAGAAAATTAGAAGATATTAATTAATATTTTCTTGAAATTCTAAATAGACATTTGATAATTTTGAAATTTTAAATAGATAATTAAATAAAAATAAGTTAAATAAAAATGAATTAAGTAACTAATTTCATCTTGAAGTAGATAAATAGAAAATAATTCTTTCGATTTTGAATATAAGAGATAAATTAAACATATTTATTGATTATAAGAGAAAATTATATATTTCTAAATAAATTATTTACATTTTTTATTTTAACAGTTTGATTAAAGATATTCTTTAAAAAAAATCTTTCATATAATCGTTACAAATATTAATCTATATATTTTTATTTTTTTCTCATATATATTGAGAACCGGAGGTAATTAAAACACAAGTAACAAGTGAAAAAGAGAGGTGGTGATTTCGACGTGCTGTAGCTGGCTTTGTCTATAAATACACCTTGAGCGAACATGGAAACTTCATTGGAGTCCATCTTGAAAAATTCAGCAGTCTTGTCGAACCTTGATCATGAAAGACACCATAGTGCTATACCCCAATATAGGTAGGGGACACCTAATCTCGATGGTGGAACTAGGCAAGCTCATCCAAACCCACCACCCTTCATTTTCCATTACAATCCTCATCCTCACCCCTCCCACTCCCATTAACACTATCCTTAGCTGCGACTCCACCACTCAATACATCAACACCATCTCTTCCACTACACCCTCCATCACTTTCCACCACATCCCCCCCACCCCACTTCCCTCCACTCCCTCCTTCCCTCCTCACTTACTCTCCTTCGAAATCTCCCTCTACAGCACCCAAAACGTCGCCGTTTCGCTCCAGTCCCTCGCCAAAAGCTCCAACCTTAAAGCCCTCATCATGGACTTCCTGAACTTCAGCGACCCACAAACCATAACTCGAAACCTCAACATCCCCACTTACTTCTACTACACTTCCGGCGCTTCCACTCTTTCCATCTTGCTCAAATTCCCGACACTTTACAAAGCCGTCGGAAAATCCTTCCAAGACCTTCACCTGGACCTTCACTACCCGGGGTTACCCGTTTTTAACACCGACGATTTTCCAAACGAAGCAAATGACCCTGAAAATAATAGTTTCCCGGTTTTGCTTAAAATAGCGGAAACCATGAACGCTGGTGTTGGAATTATTGTGAACACCTTCGAAGCCATCGAAGAAAGAGCTATCAAAGCTCTAAACGAGGAAGAAACGACACCACCCTTGTACTGTATTGGACCCGTGATTGCAGCTCCTTATGGAGAAGAAGACAAAGGGTGTTTAACTTGGCTTGACTCGCAACCGAGCCAGAGCGTTGTGTTGTTGTGTTTTGGTAGCCTCGGAAGGTTCTCCAAGGCGCAAGTGAAGGAGATTGCTATTGGGTTGGAGAAGAGTGAGCAAAGGTTTCTGTGGGTTTTGAGGACCGAGTTGGATCCGGTTGACTCGGAGGAAAAACCGGGTTTGGACGAGTTGTTGCCGGAAGGTTTTTTGGAGCGAACAAAGGAGAAGGGATTGGTGGTGAGCGAGTGGGCCCCACAGGCGAAAATACTGAGTCATGACTCGGTGGGTGGGTTCGTGACTCACTGCGGGTGGAACTCAGTGTTGGAGGCTATCTGTGAAGGGGTGCCAATGGTGGCGTGGCCATTGTATGCGGAGCAAAGGATGAATAGAGTGATTATGGTGCGAGAAATGAAGGTGGCGTTGGAACTGAAGGAAGGAAAAGATGGGTTTGTGAGTGGGACTGAGTTGGAGGAACGAGTTAGGGAACTTATGGAATCGGGCACAGGGAAGGAGATTAGGCAAAGGATTTTCAAGATGAAGATATGTGCTGCGGAAGCGATGGCAGAAGGTGGATCATCATGTCTGGCTATTGATAAGTTGGCATTGTTGTTTTGTGGAAATAAAGTTACTCAAGAGAGTGAAGCATGATTGGTTTCACGACAAATAAAAATATTGAAGGAAGCCGATCAATTATAGCTGTATATGTTTATTGGTATTTTTCTAATAGAAATCTCTAGTTCGAATTTCATAAAAGACAAAAACAAAGCTTTAATGGAAGAACTAGAAGTACAATAATATGGATGTTTCTACTTTAGGGTTATTGTGTTTACTTCCTTTCTCATTTATTAAAACACATTCTTTGTTTTCGTTCGTTGTTATTAAACTCAACTATTTAATATTTGTAACTTAAAAATTTAATTAAAGTTTATCATGTAATTTTTTACAAGATAAAAAATTAAAAAATAAAAGTTTTCATTTTAAAAATTATTAATATTCACCCACTTTAATTTGTAGGTAATTCTCACACAATTTTTGATGAAAAAATATGTTTTTGATTTCTTATAATGTTGATTACATAAGGTAGACAACTCATCTAATTAGTAATTATTATAGTTAATATATTAATTTTTTAAATTTTTTATAAAACTTTTAAAATTATCCTTAATTTTAATGAAGAGACTAGCTATGCTTAAATCTTATGAACGTTATAAGACACGGAGCGTTTAATTAGTTAGAGTATATGTGTTGGAGAAAAATAAATTCGCATTGTAAATAGAAAAAAAAGTTTTATTTAAACGACCAAAAAAATTTAGAGAAATTCTCCAATGAAAAGGATGGCAGGTCTACCTATAAAAAATATAGACAACTTTCAAACATTATATTGTTATATCATTAGTGTAGAAAAACTTTAGAAACTAAGTCAAAATTGGACTACGAACTTGGTTGTCAAATGAGTTCGTTTCGGTCGTGTTTGTGGGTCTAAAGGTCTGAACTTGGTTTGGAACCGAGTCCATAAGGTGTATCTATGAACTTGGAAGGGTGCATCTATGAACTCAGTTTCAAGTGAATCATGCTCATAAACAGAGAGGTTCCTTTACAGAAGCGTGTTTATAGATTCACCTTATGAACTCGGTTCAGGGCACAACCATGTTCAAATTTATTTTTGGGCAACCTATGAACTTGGTTGAAGCCTGAACTGAGTTCGTAGGTGGGATTTTTTCTTTAATATCATTTTTGTTTTTGTATTATCACAATCCTGCAAATTGTAAAGAAACAATCCAACACAGTAACAGATACAACTAACAGAATTGCCAATTGTGACACCCTCGATTAACTAGGACAAATTTCTATATTGGAACGCTCTACTTAATTAAGGAGTCACTAGTTATCTAGAAAAGCATAATTTTTTTTGTTTGGTGATTATCAACAAATAGTTCAAAATAGTACGATAATAACATAGATAAATTCTTCGTAACAGTAGTGTACTCAAAAGATAGGGGCTCGTAGGTTCCCAATAGAACAACTACATAACAGCATAACATAAAACTATTACTAAATATCGGGAACTACAATTGTCTCGACATTGAAAGAGAAATATTGGTACTCCGCGCCTAAGGCTTGGTGTCCACCACTATAGGTAATCCAGGTCCTGTCCATGCTTGCCTTGTCCTTCGGCTGATGATCACAATAAACGAAAATAATACACAACACAAGAGGGATGAGTATAAGCTCTCAACCCATATGACTCACATGCAAGGGTAGTCATAATTGTTATACAACATACATATATTAGATAGAGGTAGACAATTCATACAATACTTACCAACACAACCACATAGTGATTTAGGACGTACACAGAGCCAATACAATCAACAGAGTTAGTTACATAACTATGGCATGCTATGTATGTGTCAGATTCATTATAATTTATCTTGATTAAATACCATGCAATGGCGCCCAACGCCCGCTCATCAATCTCACACATATCAATATCCACTATGCACATCAATCCCGCCTTTTCCCCCTGCCCAACTAAAGCGACCAGAGCTATCCTCGTTCAAGTTTTCACAAATAGGTAAGGACACGCAGCCCTATCATCATACAATGGCCAATCACATCTATGTAGAACGGGCACTCCACGGTCCCGGTAACATTTGCTCTGGGTCAAAGTATACCAAAGTTGTCAAGAGCTATCTAGTCTCGGGCGTGACTCCGAACCATTAGACGTCCGCTCTAGTATACTCCCGAGACCTTCCACAAGGTTGGAACGCCGATGTTCCCTAGTTTACCCATCACTGTATACTCTAGAAGATCACTCTATCATCCCTCCATATACTCCATATGCAATATGCAATCTGCTCGTCTTATCATAAGAGTGCCCAAGTGTTAGATGATACCTCACATGTAACATCTCATTTTCAACATAAATAGAAAATAGATATTAATATATCTTTCATGAGAAATACTTACTATAAGTTAGTTTATTATTATCATTTTTTATAAAATTTTGGTATTTATATTTAATTATTTATTTTTTAAAAATAAAATAATAATAATAATATTTATGAATGAGAATTTTAAAATGAATTAATTAGTATGCATTGATTAATGAAATTATATTAAGAATTTTAAATATATTTATTATTCACAACTTTTATTTTATGTTTTTATATTTATGTTTTTACATATTTGTGATTTAACTCTTATTAGAATTTTAAAATAAAATTTTGAAGGAATTAGATTATGGTTCTTTAGAACTTTTTGATCTACATAATATTTATGATTTTCTGCAATTTTTTGAAATATTTTAATAAAATAATATATTTTAAATAATTTTAAATTCACATAAAGTTACTTAAAATTAAAAATATTTACAAGAAAGTGAATTTCAACTATAAGAAAATTTTCTAAAATCCATTTCAAGTAGACTTATCTAAAAATTATCGGTTTGAATAAAATCTTGATTTTTACCAATCATAAAAAAATTGAAAACATACGAATAAATTTTTATTAACAGAAAATTTTAGATTTTTAAAAGTTAAACTTTATATTACTTATCATAAAATTAGTAAGAACTGATATAATATCGTTAAATTTCAAAAAAGACTGATTTTGAATATTTAAAATATACCGAGTGAAATGTTACTATTTGGCTTAATAATTCAGCCGACATTTACTGTGAAAAACACTGTGTATGTATAAAATTTTCAAAAGGTGCACAGTAACCAGGATTGAATTTTCAAAAAATGCACAGTATTTTTATATTAAAATAATGGAATGCATAGTAATTTTCCTTCCTATAAATACCGAAGAAATTCTTCTTTAGAATTCACAATTTCAGATTAAGTTTTCTTAATATAGTAGTACTAGCTAGTGAGATAGTGGTAGAAGTAAGAGAGAGAAATAAATTTTTTTGAAAGAAGGTTCTGCTAAAATCCTAAGGTAAGAATACCTCTCTTTTATATTTTTTTAGGGTTATTTTCATATCGTTTTTAAAAATCTATTATTATACTGGAAATAATATTATTTTAAGTTACTATTCTGAATAGTAAAATACTATTTCAATAGTAAATTACTATTTAAATAGTAAATTACTATTTACTGTTACTATTTACCTTTACTATTCACATTTTACTATTTACTGTTACTATTTATGATTTACTATTTACTGTTACTATCCAGATTTACTATTTACCATTACTATTCATGTTTTACTATTTACTATTACTATTTACTATTCACTATTCAAAATTTACTATTTCTGCAATAATCTTAATTTTCATCTTGTAACTATATTAAAATGAAATTGGTATGTTTTAGAACTCGGAGACGAGGTGCGTACGAATTTTTAATAACGAATCAGTATACAAGAGGTAAGGGGAGTGAGATAGGAATATACTATGAAAAGACATAAGAATAATGGGAGGAGTCCCTTACTCCTTTTAAATTTAATAATAATATTATTATTTTAAAATAATAACTATTTAACTTAAAATTTATATAAATTTTAAATTGTGTATCTTGTGTAACTTGGTCTAAAATACCTATGCAAAGACCTGGATAACCTATGCGAACTGGACTAAACCTATGCAAGGACTTGGACTATTATGACCTGTATAGACTGAACTATACCTATGCGAAAACTGGATTATATATATGGACTTATATAGACCTGTGCGAGGAATAGACTATAAGGACTCAAAATCAACTCTACTAATTTAAATAACCATTAAATTTTGAATTATATTTATGAGTGATATTTAGTTGATTTGATTATAATTAACTATATTTGATTTTGATTAATGATATTGTGATTTATAATATTAGACTGTGATTGATGATATGTAATTATGATTGATAATATTTGTGATTGATGATATTACAATACTTGATTGTGGTTGATGAATGATTGATGACCTTGTGATATGAAGTTTGAGCATATAACAAGCATGACGGAAAGTTAAAACTCAGTAAGAATTTTCTTACCTTACTCTTTAAAATTTTATTTTAAGAGAAAGTATTTTATCATTTTTTTAGTCTTTTATTTCTTCTTAGAAATAATTTTCATTAACTTTATTTTTAATCCCTAGAATAAAATCTAGTATTAGAAAGAAGCTATTTTATGAAAATCAGAAGTTAAGATAATTAATACTTGAATTAAAGAAAATTTTTATAGTTTTAAGTATTCTTAGTTAATGATTTTAAAAATTATTTTATTTTAGAATTCAGAAATTTAAATTGGTTTTTCCCAATGAAATAACTAAATGATATTTTGTTATAGTCGAGATTTCTAAAATTAATCTAGTTAAAATTCAAATTGGGAAAGATTATGTAAATATGTGAAGTTTTTAAGAGAAAGTTTAGAGATATTTAAAACTTGAAAACTCAATTTTGGTGAGATTTGAATTCGAAGACTGTACTAAATTTATTTCTGCATAACAGAAGTTCAAAGAAGAACTTATGGGAATGTACAGTTTATTGAGATAATTTTGTGAACCTTTATGGTATTTAATAATTGAGTTTCTAAAAGTCTTAACCAACTAAATATGCAAGTAGTTCATGCATGATGAATTATTAAAGAGAAATGGGATGTGTTATTGCCTGAGGACGGATTATAGAAACCGAGGATACATTAGAGGAGGCTTAATTGTGAGCCTTGGGATGAGAGGGTGTGAAAGGGTGCTTCAGGTGGCCTGGGGTCGCTCCCTAGTGTCGGGTACTTTCACAATGAAAACTTTATCAGTCTGACTAGTCTCTAAGTGTTTCCACGCCAGTTGAGATGTTCATATGCTATGAAGGCATTTATGTTATTATCCGGAATTATGGAACAGTGTAAATTCCTGGTTGGCCCAGTGCAAACTAAAACTTTAGGACCCACATGCATAAACTGAATGAGATAGTATTAAAAGCATTACATGTCATGCATGTGATTGTGATATTCTGTGTGAATGGTTGTGAATGAAAGTATGATTGTTATGTATATAAAAACCCTACAACTATAATTAATTGTGTATAAGATTATGAATGATATTATTTTATAAGATTGTGAAAACGCTTATACTTATGTCTTATCTGTAAAGTATTATATTTTGTTTATCACTCCTTCTTGTTTGAATTTTGTGTCCAAAATATATGTTATGTGATATATAACTAGCAGTTCAAGATGGAAGGATATGTAATTACAAGAGAGTAAAGTGGTCTCATCCTCAATCAGATAGGTGAAGAGGTATGACAAGAGTAGGATTCCAAAACTTGATGGTTCAAGGATTAGGAAATGATTGGAAACATTTGTAGTAGAGGTATAATTTAGTTTTACCTTGCCTTATTACAATATCAAGGTAAAGGTTAAACTTTGATAAACTTTCTTATTCGGATATAATACTGTAATGATTTATCACTTATGATTTCTATAAATTGTTTTATCACTATGGAAAAACATTGAAAGATAATGTTTTTTTTACTTTCAATATTCAAAAGAAATCAGATGTATATACGTCCTTGTATACGCGAGATAAAGAGTGATAAATATGTATATCTTTCTAAAAGTTTATTATATATATCTCATGTATATAAGGGGGTGTTACAAAGTGGTATCAGAGCAGTTCAATCCAAATCGGCTTGGGGTATGGTCTTACTATCCTGTTAGTGTACTCTGATGGTTAAGTTAGTTAAAAGATTTTATGATTGACGGAGGAGGAAATCTTATTATTGGAGTGAATGGCAAGAATCAGGTGAAGATAAGTTAGAAAGAAGAAAGAACTAGTTTTTAAGATTGTAAGAAGTATAAGTTAGAATTCTATATCTTATTACTTGAAAAATGTTATTGCAGGGATTTTTAGAGACTGGCCATTCTGAAGTCTTGCTTGACATTATTTAAGTATGGGCGTTAATGTATGGTGGAATAATAAGGTAAATTAACTAATGCATTTATTTCCTTTTATTCTAAATATATTGTATGGTGTTTGATTCTTTGATTAATATGTGATAATAAAATATTCAAACATTTGTTTCTTTTATAATATGATATGGGACAACAAAGGAGATCTTTAGAAATATTTTGGCATGAATTTTAGACTGGACCTATCATGACTTTGACTACTTAGTTATGAATTATTGGGATTGATCACCCCAAATAATTTACACTAAGCAGTGAAAGACATGTCAAATGAAGGATGTTAAGAACAATGAATCTAACCCTATATTAATGTGGCATATGGAGAAGTGGAAACAGACTCAGTAAATCCTATTATGATATTCCTTACCATATCCTTAAATTCGTAGAGATACTTGTATGAATTAGAATCCAATAAGTAGATAACTGTTGTAATCCCAAACTAGTATGACAAATTGTTTAAGATAGAATCATAGTTTTTTTTTGGGATTATAATTTTTCCTTGGATGATATATTTTAAATAAAAATATGTGGATGTATTCTTTATAAAAGAAATATGGTAATTTGTTCACTAATTTGTTTAGTATGACAAATAATTGTACTAGTAATTATATCTCTGACTATTTGTATTGATTCTTCTTTTATATGATATATAAGACATGTTAATTGTTTAGTTTGATGAAGTTTTTCCTTCATGATGTCTGCAATTGAATAATATATGATGATTATATATATATGAATTAATGAAACTTTTATAGTTGTGACATCGAATGTAATTAACCATATATTTTTGAATTTTTTAAGTGATTTATTATGATAAATATGTCAATAAATGATCAAAAATAAGCACTAGTGGAAAAAATGGATATAACAACGGGATATTATTCACGGGTAGAAGAGGATCAGTGATAAAAACATGCGCGGTGGCATTTTTGAAATTATAAGGTGAACGTTTTAATCAGAGAAAACTATATATCCACGGTTAACATCATAACCGTGAACGTACCCATCCATATATATTCACGGTTGAGAAGTCAACCGTGGATATATAGTACCTGAAATATATATCGACGGTTGTGATCACAACCGTGAATATATATTGATGGGTACGTTCACGGTTATGATGTGAACCGTGGATATATATAGATGTCAATATTCACGGTTGTATTTCCAACCGTGGATATATAGTTCAGGTTTTAGGGTTTAATCACTGGGTACTCTATGTCCACGGTTGTTTCTATAACTGTGAATATAGATTTAATATTTATCCACGGTTACGATACCAACCGTGGATATATAGTTAACATTTATCCACGGTTGTTTGTTAAACCGTTAATATATGTTTAATATATTCACGGTTGTGAGGGGGAACCGTGAATATATATCCTTTCTGAAACTTCAAAAGCCGCGCCTTTCACTCTTTTTTCAGTTTCTCCTTACTTTCGCTGGTTATCGTCTTCTTCCTCGTCCTGCTCTTTGTTGGTCGTAGGCTTCTGGGTTCACTTCCTTCTTCTTTCGCGTGCCCTTCTTCTTCTTCGTTCAGCATTGTCAGGTAAGTGCTTCGTTGCCCTTCTTCTTTCGTTCACTTTTTAACCTCTGCTTCGTTGTTATGCTGTATAATCATAATAGGTTTGCTTCGTTCTCTCTGTTTGTGTGTTTATTGTTGAAGCTGAACTCTGTCTCTGCTATTTTGACATTGCCTGTGACATTTTCATTATTGTGGAGACGAGAAATGGCTGACGAGAATTGATATCTTTTTCATTGTTGCTATTTTGACATTGTTGCTATTTTTACATTGCCTCTGAACTCTGTCTCTGTCTCTGCTGAAATGGGTGACGAGAATTTTATTGTTTGTGCACCAAACAAACGAAAGAATTGATATCCTTCAGAACAAAATATGTATTGAAATCAATTACCAAAAAAAAAGTACTGAAATAAAAACAGTAGCTGTAATGATCATACTGTTTTTGAGGTTGCAATATCTACAAAATTAGAATCATTTTAAGAAAAAAATATTTTAAAGGGAAATTACTTAGATATACATCATAGCTGGTGTTTTAAGAAATTAAATTGAGGAAACATGGAATTTGTTATAAGAGTTTTCTATCACATATAGCATATACCCATACATACATAAAAAAATTATAGAAAGTTTGTATTAGGAGAAGTATGTACTTATCCTACTTACGGTAGGTAGGAATTGGTCTTCCGTGTTACAATAATTTAGCGTAATAACACCATCGTTGCATAAATCCCACAAAAAATAAAATCTTACATCAATGTGTTTACTCCTTCCATGTAGAACTAGATTTTTAGACAATGTAATGGTAGAAGCATTATCACAAAATATAATAGTTACTCCTTCATGGAAGTAGTTTAGATGCTCTAAAATTCTTCTTAACTAAAAGTGACCTAAAAAAAAGTGACCAAAAAATAAAATGAATCAATATGGATTTTTGACCAACCCAACCCGGGCCACCATGTTTAAAAAATAAAAATTCAATACCAAACAAAACTTGAAAAATGTCATAATCCAACACCATATCCATAATTCATAAAATAAAAGTTCAACCCTCATGTCTCAAATTCCATAATCCATCATCCAACACCATAGTTCTACTTGAAAATACCACAATTATATAATGTTATTTCTGTTGCTATTTTTTCTCTCATATAATGTTATTTGTTTACGTTTGTATGTATATGGTTGTCAATGTTGCGAACTCGTAGGCTCATACTAGCTAACTGGTATGAGGATGTGCATGAGTGAACCGTAGTTCCCCGTTTGAGATTCGACACAAATGGTCATTAAATTAATTAATGTCATCGTTTGTGTTGAATCTTGAATTGTCCGTTTGGACAGTTTGGGATGAACAATTATTTTTTATACGCCACTGTTAGTATGTACAAGTTAGGAGTTATTTTAAAATTTGATAAACTTTCGGTAACTTGTATTTTGTGTTGTTCTCTGGGTGCATATTTGGTTGTGGTTGAATTTGATTTGACCACTCTCATTTTGTGTACTTAGAGACCAGAAAGAAAGCCAAGGAGACTAGGAAGCTAAATGACTGCCCACACACACTGTCACGTGGGGGTTACCGTAGGTTGGAGGAGCGGCTGGCATAGGAGAGGCTGAGTCAGTGTCAGACTGACACTGGTATTGTGGATCCCCCTTCCCCACCTGCACGCCACGACAAATGGAAGCGGGCTAGGATCAAGAAGAGTGGGGAATACACTTCCTCACAGGCTCAGGAGGTTGCCTCACGGATAGTAAGTATTCCCCTTTATATCAGTGTCTGTTTTTCAGTTTACGTAAAGGAAGTGAATACTAACTTGTTTGGTTTCAGGATTCCTTGGTTGAGCAATCAACCCAAGGGTCTTTCGTAGCCCATGGACGGGAGGATATTTTGACTACCGCCATTGGCAGGCCAGAGCACCCAGGAAGAGTGCGTGCTATTGGTCGAGGTGTAGGTAAGTGCTAACTAACTCTATGCCTTCATTTTGTTATCTGTTAAACAATTATGGGCTAATCATTCACATTTCACAGGCCTCCGCGCCTATTACGGTGCTCCCGACCCTGCCCCATCCCTTGAGCAAATGGTGGAGCAAAAGGTGGCTGTTGTGAAGGCTGAGTACCAGGAGGAGATATCTAGGCTCCACCAGGAGATGGCCCAATTCAGGGAGGAGATGAAGGCCTCACTCAGCCACCACCAGGAGACTACTGCACCAGCCAGCGACCCACAGGTTAGATTCTTTATTTAATTTCCTCAATTTTATTGTTTGTAATCACTTTATTTCATTGTTGAATAACTTCTGCTTGATGTGTAAATATGTAGGTACGGAAGGTTAGCACTAAGGGGTCGTGCGCTGCGGCTGACCCTGACGATGACGGGGTCGAGCCACCAGACACCCGTCAATGTGACCTGTTCATTGACGGGTCGGAGGAGCCAGTTGCCACTGGTATGGTGTACAACTTAGGCCCTGTGGTTCACCATCAGACATTACCTGATGGTATGTCCAGGGTCTCGGTTGTGCTCGTCCTCGAGGAGGATGCTGCTATGCCAGTGGCAACTCAGGAGGTGAAGACCGTCGGTCAGGCGGTGGGCCACTTTCTGATGTGGCCCAACAGACTTCTGGTGATTGCCCCTGGACAGGTAAAAACCCTAAACACTAACTAGCTTTATTTCCTTGTCAATTATGGTACAAAATGTGATGGTTGTCAATTGTTCAACAGGAACAGACATTGAAGAAGCCAGACCCGGCCAAGGATCCCATCCGGATGCTATGGCACATCGGGTATGAGCAAGCAGACGACACTGTTCAGGTCCCATGGCAGCCACTAGTGTTCGGCCATCCCAGTGATTTTCCAGTTTACGTTACAAATTCTGACATTTATGACATTATTACGGGGACGTCGATGCTGAACGGCTCCATCTTTCAGTTGTGGGAGCTGTAAGTATATCCTTGTTTTGTCCAATTTTTTCATTATACAAGTTATTTGTCGCTAACCATGTCTTAACTTGTTTAGGTTTCTGGCAAAACTCTGTGTGGACTTGGGTTTCTAAGGAACTTACGGTTTCTTAGAGCCCTCTCTCATACAGAGGCAAGGAAACACCTCGCAGAACACCCAGACATACATCCAGAATTGGATGTTTAAGTCTGGGAAGTCTATATACATGGGCCCCTATCATAAAGGGTAATATTCTATTCCATAATTATTGTCATGATATTTTGCATTTTGAAGTCTCACTTATCACTCGTAACTGCAGGGCTCACTGGACGCTTCTGGTGATCTGTCCGAAGGACTATCTTGCTCTGTACTTTGATAGTTTGCATCGGACAGCTCCACAAGACCTGAAAGATATAGTAGACCGGTAAGTTCATCCCTAAAAAATAACCACAAATTCGATTACATCATTTTTAGAACTATACAATTCTAACTTATCTTGTGTTTTGTTTGACGCAGGGCGGTGGTTGGATACAATCTACTGATTGGAAACAAGCCTAAAGGAAAAACAGTTGTATGGGTGTACCCAAAAGTAAGTCAATCGTATTCATTCAAATCTTCAGTACATATTTTTTAAGTTCCGAATTCACTTATTCTATACTATATGTCCATTGTAGTCTTACAGGCAGAGGGGTACCTTTGAGTGTGGCTATTTCGTCATGCATACTATGCTGACCATTGTCCAACATCATTTAGTAGATGGATGGACAGAGGTAAGTCTCATCATTTGGACTACTTTTCTCCAATTTCATCAATTTCATGTAATAAATAAAGCTTTTGTTCTAATTGTTTTGTGCATTGTTTGCAGTACTTTAATGACCGGTCATTTTTCCCAAAGGAACTTGTAGATGATGTTAAAAGGCAATGGGCCTCACACTTCATTGAACTTAGGCAAAGCTAGATATAGGATCTTTATTCTTTTATATATGTATCTAGTAGGATTTAGGGTTTACTTTTATTAGATTACATTCAACTTAATTGTATATACTTTTATTTTTTAGGTTGTTATGAATTGATATAGAAAATAAATTGTTATATATATACATACCATTCTTTTGACATAGTGTTGCTGTGGCATACTGTATACTGTACTGGTTTGTCTGAATGCAGGGTTGGGAAACGATAAAACAGAATCCATATTAAAAAAAAAACCTCAGTATTTATTCACGGTTATGGCAACAACCGTGAATATAGACTATATTTATCCACGGTTACTACCATAACCGTGGATATAGATATATTTTATCCACGGTTGTCCATCACAACCGTGAATATAAGTATGGATTGGTTTCAGTTACATCCACTTATATTCACGGTTATGATGGACAACCGTGGATATAGATACATTTTATCCACGGTTGTCCATAATAACCGTGAATATAAGTAGTTTGTAACTGAAACCAATCCATACTTATATTCACGGTTGTGATGGACAACCGTGGATAAAATGTATCTATATCCACGGTTGTCCATCATAACCGTGAATATAAGTGGATGTAACTGACACCTTTCAGTTCTTATATTCACGGTTATGCTCGATAACCGTGAATATAAATAGTAAGTTATATTCACAGTTGTTCTTAACCGTGGTTAAAGACCATCATCTACTACCACGGCTGCAACAACCACGGTTCTTTAACCGTGAATAAAGGCCTTTTTTAACCGTGATTATATCCATTTTTTCCACTAGTGAAGTATCATAGATCTTTGGGAGATATCGATGTTGGTTTAATATTGAGAAATTGTGCCATAAAATATTTTCGTTGTAATTCCTAACAATTCGATACATGTTTATTAAGTTATTTTCTTTTAGTCATCAATTTTGTAAAATGAATATACATATACCCTATATAAATAATTGTTATGTAATGATATACTTAAAAAAAAGAAATGTGTTAATAAACCATGGAGAAATAGATATGAACCCTTATTAATTTAGCATAGTTCCTATGAAAAGAGTTACATAAATCTTAGCTACCCAAAACAAAAATTTAAGTGAGTATTTTTAAGTCAATATAGTGACTTGTGATTATTAAGATTAGTGAATTTATCAAATATATGTAAAGATTGTAGTCAATTATGATGGAATGTGCAATCACTTAGTTAAGGAATATTTAATTCATTATAGAGGACAATAAGAAATGATTATATACCCTGAATTGTCATGAAGCAAAGAACACAAGGATTTAACTAGATAAACAAGTACAACATGGACTAAGACATATTTATCCTTTCTCATTAGGATAATTTATTATACATCATTACACTAAGGAAAATAAAGTAGAACATCTAATACATCATAGTTAAACGATAAGTGATTACTTAGTATAGGCCTAAAAGTTTTGGCAATACATAAAATGCCCAAACTAGAGAAATCACCATGACGATTATAAGAAGTGAGGCACTTGTTACCACAAACTGTAGTCCATCTCGCCTTCGTTCTTCCTCACTTCTAGGAAGGTTGGCCATCAAATAGTACGATAGTACTTGAGAAAAAGATTAAAGAAATTAGATAGAAGAGAGAAACTAAGAAACCTTGAAGTTGTGATAGGAAGTGAGAATGGAATGAGAATTTATAAACAAGTAAGGGAGGGAGAGTTTGCAACAGTCATAAATGGCTAGTCCAACGGCAAGTTGCTAACGGCTAGTTGTCTAGTAATTAATTTTTAGCAGTCCATTTTACTATGTTACGAGTAGGAATTTTAATTAATGGATGTTATGAATTATATTAAGTAAGGTTTTAATAGATTCAGAAATATAATTATTGAGGTGTTTAGAGTTAACCATCAATTTATGATAAGTATGGTTGACAAAATTAAGACGGGTAATATTTTGTAGTTAAAAAAAATATACTGATAAGATTAAAAGAAGGTAAATGACAATGTTAAGGAAAAGGTACACAATTGTCAAAGAAACTAGAAATATATTTTAGAACTTTTCACTTAGTTTAGCCTTGTTAAGATTTATTAACAATATCAAATTTCGAGGACGAAATTTCTTTTAGGGGAGTAAAGTTGTAACATCTCATTTTCAACACAAATAGAAAAAAGATATTAATATATCTTTCATGAGAAATACTTACTATAAGTTAGTTTATTATTATCATTTTTTTATGAAATTTTGGTATTTCTATTTAATTATTTGTTTTTTTAAAATAATAATAATAATAATAATTATGAATGAGAATTTTAAAATGAATGAATTAGTATGCATTGATTAATGAAATTATATTAAGAATTTTAAATATATTTATTATTCACAACTTTTATTTTATGTTTTTATATTTATGTTTTTACATATTTGTGATTTAACTCTTATTAAGAATTTTAAAATAAAATTTTGAAGGAATTAGACTATGGTTCTTTAGAACTTTTTGATTTATATAATATTTATGATTTTCTGAAATTTTTTTAAATTTTTTGAAATATTTTAATAAAATAATATATATTAAATAATTTTAAATTCAAATAAAGTTACTTAAAATTAAAAATATTTACAAGAAAGTGAATTTAAATTATAAGAAAATTTTCTAAAATCCATTTCAAGTAGACTTATCTAAAAATTATCGGTTTGAATAAAATCTTGATTTGTACCAATCGTATAAAAAAATCAAAAACATACGAATAAATTTTTATTAACAGAAAATTTTAGATTTTTAAAATTTAAACTTTATATTACTTATCATAAAATTAGTGAGAACTGATATAATATCGCTAAATTTCAAAAAAGACTGATTTTGAATATTTAAAATATACCGAGTGAAAGGTTACTATTTGACTTAATAATTCAACCGATATTTACTATTCAAAACACTGTGCATGTATGAAATTTTCAAAAGGTATACAGTAATCAGGATTGAATTTTCAAAAAATATACAGTATTTTTATATTAAAATAATAGAATACATAGTAATTTTCCTTCCTATAAATACCAAAGGAATTCTTCTTTAGAATTCATAATTTCAGATTAAGTTTTCTTAATATAGTAGTGCTGGTGAGATAGAGGTGGAAGTAAGAGAGAGAAATAGATTTTTTTAGAAGAAGGTTCTGCTAAAATCCTAAGGTAAGAATACCTCTCTTTTATATTTTTTAGGGTTATTTTCATATTGTTTTTAAAAATCTATTATTATACTAGAAATAATATTATTTTAAGTTACTATTCTGAATAGTAAAATACTATTCCAATAGTAAATTACTATTCAAATAGTAAATTACTATTTACTGTTACTATTTACCTTTACTATTCACGTTTTACTATTTACGTTACTATTCACGATTTACTATTTACCGTTACTATCCAAGATTTACTATTTACCGTTACTATTCATGTTTTACTATTTACTGTTACTATTTACTATTCACTATTCAAAATTTACTATTTTTGCAGTAATCTTAATTTTTATCTTGTAATTATATTAAAATGAAATTGGTATGTTTTAGAACTCGGAGACGAGGTGCGTACGAATTTTCAATAACGAATCAGTATACAAGAGGTGAGGGGGAGTGGGATAGGAATATACTATAAAAAGACATAAGAATAATGGGAGGAGTCCCCTACTCCTTTTAAATTTAATAATAATATTATTATTTTAAAATAATAATTATTTAACTTAAAATTTATATAAATTTTAAATTGTGTATCTTGTGTAACTTGATCTAAAATACCTATGCAAAGACCTGGATAACCTATGCGAACTGGACTAAACCTATACAAGGACTTGGACTATTATGACCTGTATGGACTGAACTATACCTATGCGAAGACTGGATTATATATATGGACTTATATAGACCTGTGCGAGGAATAGACTATAAGGACTCAAAATCAACTCTACTAATTTAAATAACCATTAAATTTTGAATTATATTTATGAGTGATATTTAGTTGATTTAATTATAATTAACTATATTTGATTTTGATTAATGATATTGTGATTTATAATATTAGACTGTGATTGATGATATGTAATTATGATTGATAATATTTGTGATTGATGATATTACAATACTTGATTGTGGTTGATGAATGATTGATGACCTTATGATATGAAGTTTGAGCATATAGCAAGCATGACGGAAAGTTAAAACTCAGTAAGAATTTTCTTACCTTACTCTTTAAATTTTTATTTTAAGAGAAAGTATTTTATCATTTTTTTAGTCTTTTATTTCTTCTTAGAAATAATTTTCATTAACTTTATTTTTAATCCCTAGAATAAAATCTAGTATTAGAAAGAAGCTATTTTATGAAAATCCGAAGTTGAGATAATTAATACTTGAATTAAAGAAAATTTTTATAGTTTTAAGTATTCTTAGTTAATGATTTTAAAAATTATTTTCTTTTAGAAATCAGAAATTTAAATTGGTTTTCCCCAATGAAATAACTAAAGGATATTTTGTTATAGTCGAGATTTCTAAATTCAATCTAGTTAAAATTCAAATTGGGAAAGATTATGTAAATATGTGAAGTTTTTAAGAGAAAGTTTTGAGATATTTAAGGCTTGGAAACTCAATTTTGGTAAGATCTGAATTTGAAGACTGTACTAAATTTATTTCTGTAGAACAGAAGTTCAAAGAAGAACTTATGGGAATATACAGTTTATTGAGATAATTTTGTGAACCTTTATGGTATTTAATAATTGAGTTTCTAAAAGTCTTAACTAACTAAATATGTGAGTAGTTCATGCATCATGAATTATTAAAGAGAAATGGGATGTGATATTGCCTGGGACGGATTATAGAAATCGAGGATACATTAGAGGAGGCTTAATTGTGAGCCTTGGGATGAGAGGGTGTGAAAGGGTGTTTCAGGTGACCTGGGGTCGCTCCCTAGTATCGGGTACTTTCACAATAAAAACTTTCTCAGTCTGACTAGTCTCTAAGTGTTTTCATGCCAGTTGAGCTGTTCATATGCTATGAAGGATTTATGTTATTATCCGGAATTATGGAACAGTGTAAACTCTTGGTTGGCCCAGTGCAAACTAAAACTTTAAGGGCCCATATGCATAAACTGAATGAGATAGTATTAAAAGCATTACATGTCATACATGTGATTGTGATATTCTGTGTGAATGGTTATGAATAGAAGTACGATTGTTATGCGTATAAAAACCCTACAATTATAATTAATTGTGGATAAGATTATGAATGATATTATTTTATTAGATTGTGAAAACTCTTATGCTTATATCTTATCTGTAAAGTATTATATTCTATTTCTCACTCCTTCTTGTTTGAATTTTGTGTCCAAAATATATGTTATATGATATATAACTAGCAGTTCAAGATGGAAGGATATATAATTACAAGAGGGTAAAGTGGTCTCATCCTCAATCAGATAGGTGAAGAGATATGACAAGAGTAGGATTCTAAAACCCGATGGTTCAAGGATTAGGAAATGATTGATCACATTTGTAGTAGAGGTATTATTTAGTTTTACCTTGCCTTATTACAATATCAAGGTAAAGGTTAAACTTTGATAAACTTTCTCATTCAGATATAATACTGTAATGATTTATCACTTATGATTTCTATAAATTTTTTTATCACTATGGACAAATATTGAAAGATAATGTTTTTTTTACTTTCAATATTCAAAGGAAATCAGATGTATATACGTCCTTGTATACGTGAGATAAAGAGTGATAAATATGTATATCTTTCTAAAAGTTTTTTTATATATCTCGTGTATATAAGGGGGTGTGACATCACACATCAAATGTACTTATCCTTAAAGCGTTTAAAACTAATCATTATAAGTCTTTTTAGTGAGCAGAAATTATGAGCCAAGGCTTAGGTGCTGCCTAATAATCTCTCTTAGGACTACTGAGGTTTGGCCTCAAAATGAACCTCTATGTATAAAGAAAATTTCCAAAATTTTAGGGCGCGTTTAGTTCATAAGTTTTCCCAGAAAAATAGAAAATTATTCTTAGAAATATGTAAAAAATAGAAAAGCTATTTATTTCCAATTCTTGTGCCTAGATATGTATGGTAGAACCTCATCAGTGTTATTCAAGATGTACAAATGTGCTTGTAGGACCTCCTCACATGGCTTGCTCTTACCCTGAATGCCATTTCCTATACTTTCTTCTATGTGGTGAGACTTTGGTATTCCAATTGAGTCCACACCTGACAAATAATCAGTACAAAATTCAATAGCTTCTTCTGTAATATATCTTTCAACAATAGAAGCTTACAAACGATACTGATTCTTCACATACCCTTTAAAATTTTCATGTATCACTCAATTGGGTATATCCATCTCAAATGAATTGGACCACAAATACTAATCTCTCTGACTAGATGAACAATTAAGTGCACCATGATGTCAAAAAAAGAGAGTAGAAAATATATCTCCAATTGGCACAATATAACCACTACATCATTTTATAACTCAACCAAATTCCCAAAGTCAATCACTTTGCTACATATAGCATTGAAGAAAAAACATAACCTAGTTATGGTCACTCTGACATTTTCGGGCTAATAATAGTGTTGCATTAACATATGACAATCATGAGATTTTAAACCAATTAATTGGAGGTCTTTTATCGAAACAAGTTTTTAGATATTTGATGAATAATGTGGCACTTTCACGCCATGCAGACATTGACACAAACTTTTTCTCTTATTTTTTGACAATGTATGACAAGCTAGTGGCAAGTATGTCCGCTGACCTATAGTTACTGGAGCCAAGGAATCCCGTATACCCATGTCAACCATATCTTGATAAGAAGTCACCCTATCCTTTGTCTTCCCTGATATATTGATGAGTGTTCCAAGAGCACTATCATATACATTTTTCTTCATATGCATCAATCAATACAATGCCTTACTTCAAGAGAAGGCCAATAAGGGAGATCAAAAAAGATAGATGTTTTCTTCAACACATTTTTGTCTGAAGCCTTACGCTTATGCTTCTTTCATAAGATAACATTGATGTCTCTTACCTTTTCATAAACCAGATCTCCTATCAATGCCACAGGAGCATTTTTATTCTCGTTAGATCCATGAAAAGCTTTTTTTAATTTATGATACGAATGTGGAATTTCTAACGTTCAACGCGTGTACTTGTGGAAGTATTTTTAAACTTTTGAGAGAGATCCCACATCAGTTTCTTAGAAAAACCGATGTGAATTTGGATAAGCAATTTAAATTTTTAATTTTATCAATTCCTACCTTATATGTTGTTGTTGCGTTGGGTGATTATTTTAATTTTTTAAGCATTTTCCACATCGATTTTGCAAAAAGCGTTGTCCAATATTGTCTTCCAAACTTTACACATATTTTCAAAATTCCCACCGCATAAATTACTAACATCAGTTTTAAAAAACCGATGTGGTAAACTATCTTCCACATCGATTTTTCTTACTGATGTGAAATAGGTTCTGTATAACTTCATTATATTTTCAAAAATGCCACTACGTGACTATTTTACCCGGTTTTTAGTAAAACCGATGTGAATAATTACATATATTTTCAAAATTGCCACCGTACTGAAATTTCACATATGTTTTTGTTAAACCGTGGTGAACTTTACGTTGTAAAATGGTACTTCTGCACTAGTGTATGCTTTAATGCATAATTTAAATTGTATGGGAATTAAACCATGAACTGAACAAATGCATACTATAATGTTATCTGTTGGACAAATAGCCACATGTTGTCAATAAGCACTAAAATGAAAGGGAATAAGTAAGTACTCAAGATAAGTGAATGATATATATACACACACTACAAATACTGTCAACTTACTTGCCATGATATGGGACACAATAAACCTTATTGTTTGACTCATACATCCAATTTCAGATGTAAGCTTGATTTTGTACGGGCTCGTCACCACTCCTTTGTCTAGACTCATGCTCACTACTTCATTGCTAAAGAAAAGAAATTTGTTGCTAATGGAAATTAGTGACAAATACGGCTACGGAAACCTCCCACCGCTGAAAGGCTCATCTCTAACACATCAACGATGGTAGAAGCAAACTGTCGCAACTGTTGCGATTGAAATCTTACGCTAGAAGTCATCGTTGAAGGGTGACACAGTACTGGTCCCCTTTGTCATCAAGTTTAACGTTGTTTTAGCACCATAGAAGGCTTGATGTAGCTATTGGATTGCAGAGTGTCCATCGCTAAGCCCGTTTCTAATCGACAACCAATGTAGTGACGATTTGAGTTGTGTAGCTACAGGCTTGATGAAACTGTGTCACTAATGGTGTCGCCATATGGCAACCAAGATAACGATGGATGTAGGTTGTAGTTATATGGTTGTTGATAGTGCGTCACTGATTCCGTTGCTATTGTACAAGTAGTAACGACGAAATGGGCTCCGTAACTAATTTTTCGTTGTAATTAGTGACGGTGTCTGTCTGTCGCTAATAGTGAAATTTGATTTTTTTGGTTAAACTCTACTGTTGTTTATATTTTAAATCAAATATTTTGATATAAAATTGTATATTATATTTTATAAATTTGAATTAAATATTTAGATATAAAAAATTATATATGATTTTTTATGATTAACCCAAATTAATAATGCTTTTAATATTTATCCAATTCTGAGTATAGGCGTATAAAAAAAAGAATAAGATAAAAAAAATAAAATTATTTCAAAAATATTTACAACTCTAACAATAAAAAATTGAATACAAAAAATGTGTAACATGGTCAGGATAGGGGGCTATTAGGGGGATTATATGGTGGTGGGGGCGATTAGGAAGCAGATAAAGGTGTGAGTTGAGTGACAAGAGCCTCCATCATCTGGCGGAGCATATCCTGCTGCTCTTCTAGCTACCTACGAGTCTCTCATCAGTCCACCTCAGCTTGCTCCCCCGCTAATATCAAACGCTAACGTTTCACCTCAGCTCGTTCCTCCTAAGGTTGCCTCTACCTGCGCTCCTCTGCTAGCTTGTTATTCGAGTTCTAAATAACCTAAACAACATCTGTTGATAACCTAGAGGAAGAGGCATTCCTGGCGATCTATGTCGATCCCTCCCAGGCCAAACACTCCCCTTTGATGTTGATGCAACCAACCTTTAAATAGATGAAATTACTGTCAGTAGAAGAAAGGGTGGGAGGTATCTCCTTATTGAGTGTTTGGGCCACCAGTTCAATCTCCTTCTAAGCTTTCATGGCTAGATACGCCTCGTGCACATGTAAAAGATAGATGAAACAAGTTAGTAATTTGATTTGTAAATCTTTGAAGAATCTCTAAACATTTATAAGTTTAAATAAACTACCTCCATGTCGATGGTCTTCTGCATAACCCATTCACCAGCCTTGTTCTTCTTGGTGATTTGCATCACCTCAAACAACGAAGGCTCAAAGTGCTCCCTTTGCTCTTGCAATTTACAATGTATTGAAATTGCTAGTGAAAAATTTTTCAAGTCATTGAATTAATAAACATATTTAACAAAGTATACTTACAAATCTTTTTTTATGCTCTACAACTGAAATGGAACCCCTAGTGTAGATGGAGGCACCAACATTAACCTGGCACTTGCGTACTAGAACTTGACATCTCTCCACATCTGAAACATCCTTTCCCAGTGGGGCTTTGGGATCTAGCGGGGGCGCCTATTCTTGTCTTTCACTTTCCAAATGGTATACTTGATGATTTTGAAGGTCTTTATGGTAAATATCCTCCACTACTAAAAAAAGCCCCTTGGTAGTTACTAAAGACCATTGACCGATAACATCTGTCACTATTTAGTGATCGCTACATTAAAAGGGACGTTGGAAAGGAAATTAGTTACCAAGTCAGCGATCACCAAACACATTGTCGCTAAAGTTGGCAACTTTCCGTCACTACCACCATCGCGAATAGATAAATCGTCGCTGACGTGGTCGCTACCTTTCCCTCCAAAGTTTTTTGTTGGCGCCTAAACTTAGTGACGAAACACCTTCATCGCGAATAGGGTGATAGCTACCAGTAGTTGAATAGGTGGAGATTAGCTAATAGACTCCAGCGACGACGTACCGTAGCTGTCTCTACATTTTGCAATAGCCCATCGCCAATGTTGTCGTTGTATTGACCTCCTACGTTTTTAAGCTTCCCTCCAACCTTTTATAGTTACGCGCCATATTAGCAGCAATCAGATTCAGTCGCTAATAATCCTTTCTCCTCTAGTTTTCTAGGCAATTCAGCGACAGCATGATACGGTCGCTATTATCTACCAAGGTAGCGACAAACTAGTTGTGCCGCTAGGTCAAAAGAAAGAATGTTCGTTGTTGTGATCGTCACTAAATTGACTGTTGTTGATCACATTAATGTTTTAGTGATGATGTTTGGTCGTCGCTAAGTCAAGGTAGCGACATATATTGACGTCGCTATTTTGGACACGTGTTTATTTTTTTAATGTAGCGACGGTCTTTACCGATGGATTGCTTCTGTCACTAAATTTCATAAGTTATTCGAAGCCCACCTTTCCCCTCCATCACTTTCAGTTTGGAAACCTTAAACCCTCTCTAACATCTTCCCCCATTTTCACGTCTTCCCCTCTTCTCCTTGACTCGTGGCTCACTCAACTCACTGTGTCTCCCTCGACTCACTCTTGGGTTGTCCCCTCTCCTCACGTCTTCCCCTCTTCTCACATGCCTCGGACCACTAACCTCGGACCTCCAACCTCCGACACGACTCTCTCTGACGTCTTCCCCTCTTTTCCTTGACTCACGGCTCACTTGGCTCACCGTGTCTCCCTCGACTCACTCTCGGTTTGTCCCCTCTCTATTTTTGTGTAAAAATGCTACTCTCTGTTTGTTTGCAAAAATGCTTTATATGAAAATGGTTTGTGCGAAAATGCATGATTAGTGGAACACATTGATACCTATATGCATCAACAAGGATGTCATGTTTAGAGCCTTGAAATATTTCATAAAGAGTTGTATTATTTAAATCCCCTATGAAGAGTTATTGAGCATGCTATATATGGATTTACTCTTGATGTGTAAATGGATCCTTCTCCTGAAGATGAAGTTCAAGTTCAAGTTCATTGCTCTACACTGTGCTTTTTATTTTGTCCAAAGTTTAATATCATTTGCTCCTGTTAAAATAAAATTTATATTTAGTTAGTATAAAAACTTCAAAAGATTGTCATTACTATGGAGATTAGCTACATAAAGCACCTGTGAAGAATCTGCAACTGATGCTACATAAAGCACCTATAAGTTAGAAATCCAAATACAAACATGAGGTTATAAATCATAATGCTAAGCAATTGACAAATGAGATTATAAATCATTAAACTTCGTAATGCATAATCTGATGCAGAGATATCATGAAACAAATGAGATTATAAATCATTAAATTCCTAATGCACAATGCTAAGCAATTGACAATTAGAAAAATTCTCAAACTTGCAGAAATTGGATTTGAGCATCACAAAAATAAAAACTACATAACAAATTGGTTCAAAGCACAGCTTCAATCAAGATGAAAAATTAAAAAAATAGTTTCTACCATAACTAGGTAAACACTTAGATTGCTTTTCCTCAAGCACATGAATGCAGTGCGATGTTCCTATATGCTGCAGCACACCCAACAGAGAAGGAACTTGACACAAAAATAAAAACTACTTGAAAGAGTTTAAGAGAATAAAGAAAACAGAAACTAGCCATACCCTAACAGTTTATCATTGACAACTTTTAACAAGCACATCGTAGGTTTCTCCACTTTCTTTCCAAATAACTCATGGACAAGGTCCTAATTTCCTTATAGCCTTACCTTATAACATGCACCACCTGTGAGACTTGAAAAAGACTTTACCTAACCCAGGTCTATGGAACAAGAGATAGGATTGAAACAAACATAAACTTTGTTCTCAATAATGGTGTAGGCATAGTAGAAGTGAATATTTTAACTTTGGTTGCTGAAGCAGATTGCTGAAATAAACTGGACACTGCAGCCAATTAATGGTAGTTGCTGATGTCTCTCACTTCAGCTTGTGCTTTCTTCATTACTCTTGGATCCCTTAACATCTCTGCCATTGTCAATTAATGGTAGTTGCTGATGTCTCACCTGTGGCAGCAAAAATATCCTAAAATAAATTGGTGAGGTTAAGCTAATGTAGAGATATCTAGAGAGATTGTTATAAATTTCAATTTTTTAAAGGATAGAGTGTAGAGCTACAAATGTTGATTGTGTAGTAAATTACTTATGCATGTATAACAAATTATGAACACTAGTGGAAAAAAAGGATATAATCATGGTTAAAAAAGGCCTTTATTCATGGTTAAAGAACCGTGGTTGTTGAAGCCGTGGTAGTAGATGATGGTCTTTAACCACGGTTAACAACCGTGGTAATAAATCACATCTAACCACGGTTAAGAACAACTGTGAATATAACTTACTATTTATATTCACGGTTATCGAGAATAACCGTGGATATAGATACATTTTATCCACGGTTGTCCATCAAAACCGTGAATATAAGTAGTTTGTAACTGAAACTAAACCATACTTATATTCACGGTTATGATGGACAACCGTGGATATAGATACATTTTATCCACGGTTGTCCATCACAACCGTGAATATAAGTATGGTTTAGTTTCAGTTACAAACTACTTATATTCACGGTTGTGATGGACAACCGTGGATAAAATGTATCTATATCCACGGTTATGGTAGTAACCGTGGAAAAATCTTGTCTTTTTTCACGGTTGTTGCCATAACCGTGAATAAATACTGAGGTTTTTTTTTTAATATGCATTCTGTTTTATCGTTTCCCAACCCTGCATTCAGACAAACCAGTACAGTATACAGTATGCCACAGCAACACTATGCCGAAAGAATCGTATGTATATATATAACAATTTATTTTCTATATCAATTCATAACAACCTAAAAATTGAAAGTATATACAATTAAGTTGAATGTAATCTAATAAAAGTAAACCCTAAATCCTACTACATACATATATAAAAGAATAAAGATCCTATATCTAGCTTTGCCTAAGTTCAATGAAGTGTGAGGCCCATTGCCTTCTAACATCATCCACAAGTTCCTTTGGGAAATATGACCGGTCATTAAAGTACTGCAAACAATGCACAAAACAATTAGAACAAAAGCTTTATTTATTACATGAAATTGATGAAATTGGAGAAATTGACACGGTGATGAGAATTACCTCTGTCCATCCATCTACTAAATGATGTTGGACAATGGTCAGCATAGTGTGCATGACGAAATAGCCACACTCAAAGGAACCCTTCTGCCTGTAAGACTACAATGGACATATAATATAGAATAAGTGAATTCAGAACTTAAAAAACATGTACTGAAGATTTGAATGAATACGATTGACTTACTTTTGGGTACACCCATACAACTGTTTTTCCTTTGGGCTTGTTTCCAATCAGTACATTGTATCCAACCACCGCCCTGCGTCAAACAAAACACAAGATAAGTTAGAATTGTATAGTTCTAAAAATGATGTAATCGAATTTGTGGTTATTGTTTAGGGATGAACTTACCGGTCTACTATATCTTTCAGGTCTTGTGGAGCTGTTTTGTGTAAACTATCAAAGTACAGAGCAAGATAGTCCTTCGGACAGATCACCAGAAGCGTCCAGTGAACCCTGCAGTTACGAGTGATAAGTGAGACTTCAAAATGCAAAATATCATGACAATAATTATGGAATAGAGTATTACCCTTTATGATAGGGGCCCATGTATATAGACTTCCCAGACTCAAACATCCAATTCTGGATGTATGTCTGGGTGTTCTGTGAGGTGTTTCCTTGCCTCTGTATGAGAGAGGGCTCTAAGAAACCGTAAGTTCCTTGGAAACCCAAGTCCACTGAGAGTTTTGCCAGAAACCTAAACAAGTTAAGACATGGTTAGCGACAAATAACTTGTATAATGAAAAAATTGGACAAAACAAGGATATACTTACAGCTCCCACAACTGAAAGATGGAGCCGTTCAGCATCGATGTCCCCGTAATAATGTCACAAATGTCAGAATTTGTAACGTAAACTGCAAGAGCACTGGGATGGCCGAACACTAGTGGCTGCCATGGGACCTGAACAGTGTCGTTAGCTTGCTCATACCCGATGCGCCATAGCATCCGGACGGGATCCTTGGCCGGGTCTGGCTTCTTCAATGGCTGTTCCTGTTGAACAATTGACAACCATCACATTTTGTACCATAATTGACAAGGAAATAAAGCTAGTTAGTGTTTAGGGTTTTTACCTGTCCAGGGGCAATCACCAGAAGTCTGTTGGGCCACATCAGAAAGTGGCCCACCGCCTGACCGACGGTCTTCACCTCCTGAGTTGCCACTGGCACAGCAGCATCCTCCTCGAGGACGAGCACAACCGAGACCCTGGACATACCATCAGGTAATGTCTGATGGTGAACCACAAGGCCTAAGTTGTGCACCATACCAGTGGCAACTGGCTCCTCCGACCCGTCAATGAACAGGTCACATTGACGGGTGTCTGGTGGCTCGACCCCGTCATCCTCAGGGTCAGCCGCAGCGCATGACCCCTTAGTGCTAACCTTCCGTACCTACATATTTACACATCAAGCAGAAGTTATTCAACAATGAAAGTGATTACAAACAATAAAATTGAGGAAAATAAATAAAGAATCTAACCTGTGGGTCGCTGGCTGGTGTAGTAGTCTCCTGGTGGTGGCTGAGTGAGGCCTTCATCTCCTCCCTGAATCGGGCCATCTCCTGGTGGAGCCTAGATATCTCCTCCTGGTACTCAACCTTCACAACAGCCACCTTTTGCTCCACTATTTGCTCAAGGGATGGGGCAGGGTCGGGAGCACCGTAATAGGCGCGGAGGCCTGTAAAATGTGAATGATTAGCCCATAATTGTTTAACAGATAACAAAATGAAGGCATAGAGTTAGTTAGCACTTACCTACACCTCGACCAATAGCACGCAGTCTTCCTGGGTGCTCTGGACTGCCAATGGCGGTAGTTAATATATCCTCCCGTCCATGGGCTACGAAAGACCCTTGGGTTGATTGCTCAACCAAGGAATCCTGAAACCAAACAAGTTAGTATTCACTTCCTTCACGTAAACTGAAAAACAGACACTGATATAAAGGGGAATACTTACTATCCGTGAGGCAACCTCCTGAGCCTGTGAGGAAGTGTATTCCCCACTCTTCTTGATCCTAGCCCGCTTCCATTTGTCATGGCGTGCAGGTGGGGAAGGGGGATCCACAATACCAGTGTCAGTCTGACACTGACTCAGCCTCTCCTGTGCCAGCCGCTCCTCCAACCTATGGTAACCCCCACGTGACAGTGTGTGTAGGCAGTCATTTAGCTTCCTAGTCTCCTTGGCTTTCTTTCTGGTCTCCTACAACAAGAAAAAAAATATTCACAGTTAGCCGTATAAATTATACATATTATTTAATCATCTAAAAACCAATGTACCTGAAACTCGGCAGAATGTCTAGATGCAACAAAAGCATCCCAGGTCTCCTGATCGATGAATGGATACTTCTCTCCAGGGAACTTTCCTTGGTCGTCCCCGAATACATACCTACAATGAAAGGTACATTTAAACTAAGGATTGGTACAATTTGGTGAAGCGTTGATTAAGAATTTAAAGTTCAATATACCTCGTGGTGAGTATGGATTTGAACGACCTCCATCGCTCAGCCATGATACCGAGGACCTTCCTCCTCGCTATGTCGGAAGATGGTATCTCAAAAGAATCCTACATGAAAGGAGTTAGTCCATAAAGGAGTCCTTATTAAGAGTTACATGAAATAATACACTAAAATAAAACTTAAATAATACATAAGTTACCAGAACATCACTCCATAGCTGGTTCTTCACCACCTCCTCGACACTATCCCAGTCGGGGATAATGATGGACACCTTCGACCGTACCACAACCCCCAGATAACTGCTAAGCTTCGTGGCATGCGGTCCACTGAATCTACCGGTGTTGACATCCATGTCAACAACTGGCCTCTCTCCCCGGTGACGCCTACGTGCGACGTCTGGCATCCGGGTAACACCTCTACTCTTCCGAGCAGAGGAACCACTGGCCTGTGAGTCGGACCTGGATCGTCCATCCTGGTCAGCCATGAGTATCTGTCCAAACAAGGAAAAAAACTGTCAAATATTTAATATAACATTTAAAACAACGAATAACTAATATAACATGTAATAAAATGAATCACCAACAAGATTAATACCCTATTAAGATGAAATATTTTCCCACAAGCCCTCATGGTGGTCATGACGACTGGCAACTACATCATCTATGTCATGTTCCACGATAGATGTTGGAATACGTGTTGTAGTTGATGGAATGTCCACAATATCAAGATTGGGGTCTCCAATGTGTCTACCTTGGATAACAATTGACCACCGTTTGTCAGCTGGGTCAGCCACATAAAAAACTTGCTTCACCTGCGTTGCCATTATGAATGGTTCTTCCTTATGCCCGATCTTGTTGAGGTCCACCAACGTAACTCCTAAATCATCAGTTGTGACACCGTTCTTATTGTCAACCCATTTGCATTTAAACACAGGAACGGTGAAGGGACCGTAATCAACTTCCCATATATCTTCAATCACACCAAAGTAGCATGACTCCGTCATCACAGGGTTGTTGTCCTTTGCAGTTGAGAAATGCATTGACTGAGCCACAACCATCACTCCACTGTTTTGATTTGTACTCTTTTCATCCTGTGTCCTTGTATAAAACGAATAGTTGTTTATGTCATACCCACAAAAGGTGAGAACATCAAAGTTCGGGCCCTGTGCTAGTCGATGTAATGTCGAGGATGCAGATGCATCTTTCAAGATGGTCTTTTGGAACCACTGCATGAAACTCTTGTTGTGTTCATTCAACAACCACTTTTCAGTCATTTTAGGGTTGGTTTTCTTGACTAGCTCCTTGTGTGTGGCTAGATACGGTTGCACGTCGTCCGTGTTGTTTAAAATATACAAGTGTGCCTGAAGGACATCAGCACGTGGCATGCTCTTCACTTTTTTTCCAATCGTTCCTTTCCCATCCAATCTCCCTTCATGACGGGTCGTTGGAATACCAATGCTTGCAGCATGTGACATGTATTCAGTGCAAAACTCAATTGCTTCCTCTGCAATATATCTTTCCACAATTGAAGCTTCGGGACGACGTTGGTTCTTCATATACCCTTTCAATATCTTCATATATCGCTCAACGGGATACATCCAATGGAGGAATACTGGACCACAACAACGGACCTCTCTCACCAAATGGATGATTAAGTGGACCATTATGTCAAAAAAAGAAGGCGGGAAATACATTTCAAGCTGACATAATTTAAGTGACGCTTCCTGTTCCAACACATCCAATTCGCTGGGCACGAGTACCTTGCAACATATGGCATTGAAAAACATACACAACCTTGTTATGACATTTCTCACATTTTTAGGAAGAATGTCACGAATGGCGATAGGCAGAAACTGCTGCATCAACATGTGACAATCATGAGACTTCAACCCAACTAACTTCAAATCTTTCATGGAAACACAAGACTTGATGTTGGAGCCATAACCAGACGGAACTTTCACACTTCGTAACGATTCACACAGACTTTGCTTTTCTTTTCTGGATAACGTATGACATGCTGGAGGCAAATATGTTCTTTTGCCCTTTGATTGTGGATGCAAATCCTGACGTATACCCATCAACTCTAAGTCCATACGCGAGTTTAGGCCATCCTTAGTCTTCCCGGGTATGTTTAAGAGTGTACCAACTAAACTGTCGCACACATTCTTCTCCACATGCATTACATCAATGCAGTGTCTTACATCAAGCTCCCTCCAATATGGCAGGTCAAAAAACACTGACCTTTTCTTCCAGTTTTTTTGTGTCGGGTGCTGTTTTTCACACTTACCAAATTGCACGTTGACGTCCTTCACCTTTTCATATGCCTGGCGACCAGATAGTGGTGGAGGAGCCATTTCAAAATCTTCGCCGTTTGATTCGTCAAAGGTTGAAGCTCAGAGAAAGCCAGGGGTTTGACTCAAACAATGACATGCTTAAGACCCTCCTCAACATCGCTCAAACCAATGACCAAGAAATGAATGAAACCCAAATCGAACATTTGAGCCTGGTATGTCTATGTACTTTGTATCCTCATTTCCCTTTTCTACCGTTCTATTAAGAATAGTTGTTTATGGGTTTGATACAACTTCATCTGTCTATACATAATCGTTCAAGTCTTATTATCTTGATTTCATTTGAAAAAATTATGAAACTATTATTATATCCTTGAGGGACCTATTAATGAAGAACTAGCTAGGCATATCTTATTTAAATAGATATTGATTTTTCATTTGCTTGAAGACAATAATAATTGCCCGATCGAGGTTTGTATCTTGTATTCTACTATTGTTTTCCGTTTTGTCTCAGTATTTTTCTTCTAATTAAAAAAGAAAGAAGAGATGCATAATGCCAGCATCTATATAAATATAGATTCTCTATAAATATGTTGAAATCTTCGAGCATATGTGCATCATATATTCCAACACATGGTTTTACAAGATATATATTGATAAAATTTTAGAATATTCCTAAGTTTAGAAAATTTAGATAATAGCAACTAATTAAAGAGTTGAGACCTGATTAACAATTCTTACTGAGACTGTGAAAAGAGCTAGTTTTGATTTAACGTTTCAATCTCTTTCTACAAAACTCTTCAATGATGTTTTAATGTGGAAATCGCTGTGAAATTTTTCATGCACAATCATATATTCACTTGAAATCTTTACAGAATGCAAAGAAACAATAACGGCATGCATCCAGCATGTGCAGCCTGCAAACATCAAAGGAAAAAACACACAGAGACAACGAAGCAACGTCAATAATAAACACACAAACAGAGAGTTCAGCTTCAACAATAAACACACAAACAGAGACAACGAAGCAAACCCATTACGATTATACAGCATAACAACGAAGCAGAGGTTAAAAAGTGAACGAAACAAGAAGGGAAACGAAGCACTTACCTGACAATGGTGAACGAAGAAGAAGAAGGGCACGCGAAACAAGAAGGAAGTGAACCCAGAAGCCTACGACCAACAAAGAGCAGGACGAGGAAGAAGACGATAACCAGCGAAAGTAAGGAGAAACTGAAAAAAGAGTGAAAGGCGCGGCTTTTGAAGTTTCAGAAAGGATATATATTCACGGTTCCCCCTCACAACTGTGAATATATTAAACATATATTAACGGTTTAGCAAACAACCGTGGATAAATGTTAACTATATATCCACGGTTACGATACCAACCGTGGATAAATATTAAATCTATATTCACAGTTATAGAAACAACCGTGGACATAGAGTACCCAGTGATTAAACCCTAAAACCTGAACTATATATCCACGGTTGGAGATACAACCGTGAATATTGACATCTATATATATCCACGGTTAACATCATAACCGTGAACGTACCCATCAATATATATTCACGGTTGTGATTAAAACCGTCGATATATATTTCAGGTACTATATATCCACGGTTGACTCCTCAACCGTGAATATATATTGATGGGTACGTTCACGGTTATGATGTTAACCGTGGATATATAGTTTTCTCTGATTAAAACGTTCACCTTAAAATTTCAAAAATACCACCGCGCATGTTTTTATCACTGATCCTCTTCTACCCGTGAATATATCCCCGTTGTTATATCCATTTTTTCCACTAGTGGAAGTAGTTAAAATATCTCAAGAATTGATTATCTTATTAACAAAGGTTAAATTTATATCTTTTCACTTACCCTCTAAATGCACCATACAAAATAAAAGGTACACGTAAAACACATTCCAATAATACATGAAAATTTGCGACATACTGCACAATTTAAGAGCTCATACATATTTGATACTCCCATGAACTTGAATATAAAGGTTTTTGCCTTAATTATATTATTCTCCTTTATGTTTGTTAACTGTTCAATTTGGATTTCTCAACTGATTTTAATTTTTAAATTATTTGATAGCTCATATTTAATCATTTAATTTTTAATTGTACATTTCTAGTTTTGATACATATGACGACACCTTACCGTTGACTCGTAATAGACTTAATGACTTAATCTGTTAAATTAGTTGTAATTTATTGTGTAACTAGCTTGACCAGCTGTCTCAGATAGCCTTTCTAAACCCCTTAACCCCAGCAGCGGTCGATTAGTTTTAATCTATTAACAAAGTAAACTGGAGAATTCTAAAGTCGATTCTTGAAAATTTTGGCTTTTCCTGGGTTACAGTAAATCCTATTATGTCTTATGTTACCTCTTTCTGGATTTATATTATTTGGAATGATGTCAGACTATCTTCATTACAAGAAAAA
The DNA here is from genome assembly GCA_037962975.1 of Clitoria ternatea. Classification (NCBI taxonomy): domain Eukaryota; kingdom Viridiplantae; phylum Streptophyta; class Magnoliopsida; order Fabales; family Fabaceae; genus Clitoria; species Clitoria ternatea. The sequence goes on from CM075675.1 coordinate 12,224,451, forward strand.
AGAGGTCTAGGACAAGTTGATTCCCTTATCTTTTTGCTTTATCTAGGAAGTTGTTGATGATATTAAATGGTAGCCAATTACTCTTAATAGAGAATGATCATATCTTCAACATTCATATACCTGAACTCTGAAGAAGTTATATGTAGCAGTAGATTTTTCACCTAGCATTCTTATACCCCAATGAAGCACATGTGACTAATTTAACAAAAATCAAGTTGTTTGAACCCTGACATGCATTTTAACTCTTATGAAAATAATATACTAAAACTGTTTTGTATAGGTGTATGTATAATGTTTGGCCATTTGCTCTCAAATGTTTTACATGAACCATTAGCGTTGTTTTCTATAACTGCTATTTTTTACAGTAGATTGTTTATATCGGTCATTTCTATAAAGAGTTTGAGGTTGTGTTCTTTTAATCTTGAGCATGAACCAATCAGATTATGAATTTGTGTCACTTCAAGATTTGTTATTTCTTTCATGGGTGAAAATTTTTAGTTTTTATAGCGGGTTTTGATATTGCTAAAATCACTCTTTCATGTGTGTCTACTGTTCTTTCAAAATTGATTTTTCCTTGGTGAACAATAATATATTGGTGTATTGTTATGCTTGAAGTTGGTTGCTAATACTAAATCTTTATTTGGGGTTTGATAATCATATCGTGGTTGATTGCTTTGAGTTGGGAATTTAACTTAGTTTGTGATGTAATGATGGTTTTTTTGGGCTAGAGTTGGAAATGTGATTGTGGTTAGGTTTAGGCTATTATAAGTGATGAGTCCCATGGAAAAGAAGAAGACAATGCTCATTATTTATACTAGTAGAAGGGATTAGGAACTTGATAAGATTGATGTGTATGTATTTCATATTGGGATATGGATTAATTTTTAGAATTGATGTGTTGAGCTGATGATGTTTATTTAGGATATGTGAATCCTTAATCAAACAAATTGGAAGTCTAAAAGTTATTCATTGTTTGAAGCAAATCCATTCTTATCGGTTGCATTTTTCTGTATATGTTGCCCTTGGGATTGTAAAGGGTTGAAATTTGTTTCATTTTTGTTATTCTCATTTCAGAAAGCTTTATTTTGGATATAAGAAAGTTGTTTACTGTGTAACACCCTTGGTTAACTAGGACAATCCCTTCCACTAGATTATCCTGGTCAACTGAGAGGTTACGAGTTTTAGAAAAATGTGGAAGTTCTTTTTTTTTGTACAAGAAAACTTATGGAATAGATACATCTCATATACAACATAGTTATATACAACTCATGGTCGTAAGTCGTAATTGTACAGGCTGAAAGCAAAGGGGCACGTAGGCTCCCATAAAGAGAAAAGAAAAAAATGTCTATCCTAAATGTCTTCAGTCCAAGAAGAATCTGGTTGACCCTCGATGTGAAGTTTGTGCCAATTTCCACGGTGTATGGTCCAATCCGAGGTCTGAGAAAATAGCGTAAGGGTGAGTCTCTACTTCCATAATAATCGGAAAGTCGTCATTACTGACGTCTCTCCTATATAATCCAATTGGGTTTTCATACAGTAATACCCTCACCTCAGGAGTCCTACTCAATTTTCTTCTAAGTCTATTCTAATTCAGTCTCATCAAAATCGCCCTAAACACATTCCTCTCTACTCTCCCTCTCACTACTAATTACTTTATACACAAGTATTAATTCAGTCACAATCAAACATAAAATCACGTAAATAAGGTGATGCAATGCATGAGTTCCATTTCATTAATTTCAATCTCTTTTCTTAGTCATCATGATGCATGTGGGCTCAACTCTCAACATCATATCATATCAGAATCGGTTCTGCCCAGGCTGCCCCTAGACACAACATTTCCATACTAGAGCGGTCAGAGCCCACCAAGTCCCCACATCACAACACAGGATATACATGGATTCACAGTCCCAATATCATGGATCCAATATATATCATCATATCATAATGGGACTTGGTGTTAGTCCTCAAATTTTCAATAAAAGCTTGAACAAAAATTTCATAAAAATTATAAAAATTAGTTTAATTTGTTAGAAAATTAGGATTTAAATTCAATAAATGGATGTTGTTGGAAATAATCTGCCCTTGATCAATTTTCTCCAGTTTTGCAGTGAAAAAGTTAAGAAATCAAGAGAAAATTACACTGGAGGAGCTGACGCGTAGCCTCATCCCACGCGTAGCATCAACAGCTATTTTTGATGCTGACGCTACGCGTCCTAGCCACGCGTAGCGTCAATGCTGCGCAGGCTCCACTTCCAGCTTGGTCAAGCACTCAGCTTTGACCCAATAATGGTCATCCCACTCAGCACCAAGGGCCATCCCACTCAACACAAATGGCCAAAACACAGTGGAGACACGTCCAAGTGGCCAAGCATGATCCATTTTTATAATTTGTAGTGGCCATTATCAGCTGTTTAATGGAAGCTGAGTCAGGGGCCTGACGCGTAGCGTCACACTAACGCGTAGCGTCAGCACCCTTGCTCAGCCCTATAAATAGGGTCATCCAACACCATTCTAAGCATCCCTTTCACAGCATTTCATTCTCTTCTTTTCTCTCTTGTGCTCGATTTTGAGTACTTCTTTTGTGAGTTGTAGTTCTAGAATAGTTTTCTAGATACTTGAGTGTGTTTTGGTGTATTGTGATCGTTGTATTGTGAAGTTTCCATCGTCTTCGTAATGTCAAACTCTGTAAGTGTTCTTTTTACTTTCACCATGTGTAACTAATCTGTTTATGTTGGAATTGGTGAACTAATCTATTGAGTATAATGTTGTGAATTCGACCTCTGCATGTTTATGATTCAAGTCCATGTTAGTATTTCAACCTTTTATTAATATGAACGTCAAATGGGAGAATGATTTTCATGTGTATTGAAACTTGTTTTATTAGTATGAATGTCAAACGGGAGAATGATTGTTCATGCCGTATTGAAACTTGTTTTGACGAAAGTAAAAAGTTGGAATACCCTTGGTATCTCAACTCTATAGGGGTTGTTAACCATTGTTGCCATAAGGCCAGGTCTTAATGCAAGTTTTTACTGAGAAAGCTCACGAGGGATCGAACTTTACGGTGAATTCTTAGAATTTATATCACGAGGGATCGGTTATAATGATTTTAAGCTGCAATGACATGAAACTTGATGATTAAATATGCATGTCTTGAGTTCCTCATTGTTATTCTAGATTAGGGATCCAATTTCCAATATAATTTGTTTATCTGTGTTTATCTCAAGTATCTTACCTATTCTAGATTGCAACTCGGCTTTTTAGATAGATTTTCTTTTCTTTTATCTTATGAACCACTCAATCATGCTAACCTGTGAATATTGTATAAATTGTATATAAATCATTCTTTTGTTTATAACTTCCTTCACATTTACCATAGTAAATAGAAAATTACTGTTGTTGTTGGACTTTCAATCCCAGTGGAACGATATCTAAATTTTGAAAACTACAAACGATTGGTGCGCTTGCCAATTAACAACCCGGTGGTGGAAATGAACTGTTGAGATGCTATCGCCGGGTAAACAAGTTTTCTGGCGCCGTCGTCGGGGATTGAATTGTTTCAGTAAAACAGTAAATTTTTAATTACCGTGGTAAATATTTTTTTTCCTTAGTTAAATGTTTGATTATTTATTATTTCTTATTGTTACACTAACTTTCTTTGTCTAGTTTGTGTATGCAAACTCGATCTACCGCAGGTAAAATTTATTTTGATCCTGAGATAGAAAAGTTTGTAAAGAAAATCAAGTCTTTGAAATCTAAAACACAAACTAATTCTTCTTCTACTTCTAAAAATTTTGAAAATTCAAATATGGCTGCTGAAAGGAGAACATTGGGACAGTTTGCTGCTATTAATGGTCCACCCCGAGTTTCGGGAATGTTTCAAGGACCAGTTTTACCAGTGGAAATTAAACCTGCTACTTTAAACATTATTCAAAACAACAAATTTGCTGGTTTAAATCATGAAGAACCATATGAACATTTAACTATTTTTTATGAGTTATGCAGCACAATTGGTTTTGAACCCAATCAATAAGAGTCTGTTTACATGAGACTTTTTCCTTTTTCATTGATTGGTAAAGCAAAAGAATGGTTTAAATCTTGTCCACCGGGTAGTTTTGCCAACTGGTCCGATGTTGAAAGAAAATTTTTGAAAAGATTTTTTTCTCCTTCAAAATATTTTGAAGCAATGACAGCCATACACTCTTTTTCTCAAAATAATGATGAATCACTAGGAGAGACATGGGAACGATTCAAGGCACTCTTGAGAAAGTGTCCAAACCACAACCTGAATGATGCCGAAAAGGTAAGAATCGTTTACCATGGTTTATTGCCTCAGTTCAAGATGATGTTAGATGCTTGTGCAGGTAGTTCTTTAATGAACAAGACTGTGGAGGAAGCTATTGGGATATTAGAATCAATGTCCATTAGTGACCATCAAGCTAAACCAGAAAGAGGTAATAGACAAGGTATAGTTGAACAAGGAGTAAATGATACAGTGTTAATTCAACAAAAGTTGTTGATGCAACAAATTGAGGCAATGAGTAAACAACTTGGAAAACTTCAAGTTACCCATGTACCACCACAACTCCCTGCTCAATTAAAACAATGTGAGTATTGTATGGGTGAACAACCATGTGGTTACTGTGTTCTTGACAAAAATGAACAAGAACAATCTAATTCCTTGATTCATCAGAGGTTACCTATAGGTAATTCTCTAAATCCTCTTGTAAATTCTTTTTCTAACGATTACCTGCAAGGAAGGCAAAACTAAAACTATGGTTGGAAACAAAATGCTAGACCCTTCAACAATCAAGGTGATTACAATGCTAGATTGACAAAGGCTGAAGAAAGTATTCAACAATTGATGCAATACATGGAGACAATTAATGCTGCACGGAAAGCATCAGATCAACAGTTAAGTCAGCTAGTAAAAGAAGTAGCCGACATCAAAGAATTCAAAGCAAAAGAATAATGTAAGGCTATTTTTACAAGAAGTGGTAAAACTGTAGGTATAAATCATGAAAAAGAAAAAGAAAATGAAAATGAAAAAGAAAAAGAAGAAGGAAAAGAAGAAGAAAAAGAAAGTGAAGAAAAGAAAGAAAAAGATGAAAAAAATCAAAAAAATCAGTATCTTGGACAGACACCTCCTGTCCAGGATTTACCTTATCCTCATCCACCATCAAGAAAAGATAAAGAGAAGGAATACAAGAGATTCCTTGAAATCTTTAAGCAGTTACACATAAACATCCCTTTTTCTGAGGCATTAGAACAGATGCCTGCATATACTAAGTTTATGAAAGAACTGCTTACAAAGAAAAGGAAGTATGATGAAGAGATCGTAGAACTTGAAGCAAGTTGCAGCGCTATTTTACAATACAAGATGCCAGAAAAATCCAAAGATCCTGGTAAATTCACTATTCCTGTCTCTATTGGTGGAGTAAATATCGGTAAGGCTTTATTAGATTTAGGGGCTAGCATCAATCTAATGCCCCTAAGTATGATGAAGCGTATTGGTGATCTTGATCCATAGCAGACAAGGATGACTCTGTAATTAGCTGATAAATCCATCAAGAGACCTTATGGGATTGTAGAAGATGTGCTTGTAAAGGTTGACAAATTCTACTTCCCTGTGGATTTTGTGATCTTAGACATGGAAGAAGATGTTGATGTTCCTCTAATTCTTGGAAGACCATTTATGAAAACTGCTCGAGTACTGATTAATGTGGACAATAGGAAGCTAGCAGTAAGAGTGCATGATGAGGAAGTAAATTTTGATGTCTTCAAGGCAATGAAACATCCTAACCCAAAGCAAGATTGTTTCAAAGTGGACATCCTTGATGAAACTTATCTTTCCTTATCAAAAGGTATGATTATTTCTGACCCATTAAATAAGTTATTGACTAACTCTGTTGAATTTTTGAATGAAGAAGAGGAAAAACAGATTGAAAGATATCTTGAAGAATTTGATCAAGGGAAAGAAATTTCCTTTTAATCAAGCAAGATTGAAGAAATTCAAGAATCACCTGCTGAAGAAATCCAGAAACCTGAATTAAAAGTGTTACCTTCCAATCTGAAATACATCTTTTTGAAAGAAGGTAATTTAAAACCAGTTATCATTAGTAATCTGTTAAGTGAAACAGAGGAAGAAAAACTGGTGGAAGTATTGAAAAGGAATCAAGAAGCAATTGGGTGGACACTTGAAGATTTGAAAGGTATAAGTCCATCATACTGCATGCACAAAATCTTGTTGGAAGATAATTTCAAACCTATTGCTCAACCTCAAAGACGCCTCAATCCAACTTTGAAAGAAGTAACCAAAAAGGAGGTTCTGAAATTGCTAAAAGCAGGTATTATCTATCCTATTTCTGATAGTACATGGGTAAGTCCTGTTCAAGTAGTTCCAAAAAAGGGTGCTATGACAGTAATTGTTAATGAAAAAAATGAACTAATTCCTACAAGAACTGTAACCAGTTGGAGAATGTGCATTGATTATAGGAAATTAAATCAAGCAACAAGAAAAGATCATTTTCCATTACCTTTTATGGATCAAATGCTTGAAAGATTATCTGGACAAGAATATTACTGCTTTCTCAATGGTTATTCTGGATATAATCAAATTGTTGTTGACCCTCTTGATCAGGAGAAAACTGCCTTTACATGTCCTTTTGGCATATTTGCTTACAGAAAAATGCCATTTGGATTATGTAACGCACCTGCTACTTTTCAAAGATGTATGTTTGCTATTTTTACAGATTTAATTGAAAAGAACATTGAGATTTTCATGGATGACTTCTCAGTTTTTGGGAATACATTTGAAACATGTCTATCCAACATGGACACCGTACTGAAGCGGTGTATTGAGACAAATTTGGTGCTTAATTGGGAAAAATGTCACTTCATGGTGAAAGAAGGAGTTGTACTTGGACATAAAATTTCTTCTAGAGGTATTGAAGTTGACCAAGCCAAAATAGAGGTAATTTCTAAACTCCCACCTCCTGTAAATGTAAAAGGTATTAGAAGCTTTTTAGGACATGCTGGATTTTATAGAAGGTTTATTCAAAGATTTTTCAAAAATTGCGAAACCCTTATCAAACCTTCTAAATAAAGATGTTGAATTCAAATTTGATGAAGCATGTCTTAAAGCTTTTAATTCCTTGAAAGAAAAATTGGTTACTACCCCTGTAATTGTTGCTCCTAATTGGAATCTACCCTTTGAACTTATGTGCGATGCAAGTGATTACGCTGTTGGAGCAGTTTTAGGTCAAAGATACGAGAAAGTTTTTAAAGTCATACATTATGCTAGTAAAGTCTTGAATGAAAATCAAATAAATTATGCAACTACTGAAAAAGAATTACTCGCCATAGTGTATGCTTTAGAAAAATTTCGATCTTACTTGATTGGCTCAAAAATAATTATTTTTACTGATCATGCTGCAATCAAGTATCTTTTAACTAAACCTGATTCAAAACCTAGGTTAATCAGATGGATTTTGCTCCTTCAAGAATATGATCTTGAAATCAAAGATAAAAAGGATAGTGAAAATATGGTAGCTGACCATCTTTCTAGATTAATGAATAATGAGGTTACTGTCAAAGAAAAAGAAATTTTGGAAGAATTCCCAAATGAAAAACTTTTCAAAATAACACAACGGCCATGGTTTGCTGACATGGCCAATTTCAAAGCAGCAGGAGTTCTTCCAAATGATTTGACTTGGCAACAAAGAAAATTTTTTTTTAGAGATGCAAGATATTTTGTTTGGGATGACCCTCATTTATTCAAAATTGGAGCGGATAATTTGTTACGACGTTGTGTGCCTGACTGGGAAGTAAAAGATGTGTTGTGGCATTGTCATAAATCACCATACGGAGGACACTTTAATGATGAAAGAACATCTGCAAAAGTTCTCCAATCAGGTTTATACTGGCCCTCTCTTTTTAAAGATGCTCACTTATTTGTTCAATCTTGTGATAACTGCCAAAGAACAGGTAATGTTGGAAGAAGGCAAGAAATGCCTCTCACAAATATACAAGAAGTTGAGGTATTTGATTGTTGGGGAATTGACTTCATGGGACCTTTTCCTAACTCATACTCAAATCAATACATTCTTTTGGCAGTAGATTATGTTTCAAAGTGGGTGGAAGCAATTTCTACTCCTAATGCTGACACTAAAACTGTTGTGAATTTCTTGAAGAAAAATATTTTTTACAGATTTGGGACACTAAGAACTTTAATCAGTGATGGTGGTTCACACTTTTGTAATAAAATTCTTCAGAAAGTATTACAACATGGAGTAAAGCATAAGGTAGCCACAGCATATCATCCACAAACCAATGGGCAAGCAGAGATATCAAATCGTGAAGTGAAAAGGATTCTGGAAAAAACTGTGTCATCTTCTAGAAAGGATTGGTCACAAAAACTTGATGATGCACTCTGGGCATACATAACTGCATTTAAAACACCAATTGGTCTTTCTCCTTTCCAGATGGTTTATGGAAAATCATGTCACCTTCCAGTTGAAATGGAACATAAAGCATATTGGGCTTTAAAATTCCTCAATTTTGATCAAAATGCAGCAGCAGATAAACGAAAGTTACAGCTACTTGAGTTAGAGGAAATGAGGAACAATGCCTATGAATCATCTAGATGCTACAAAAGTAAGGTGAAGGCTTACCATGATAAAAAGTTAAAGAAAAGACACTTCACACCAGGTCAGCAAGTTTTATTGTTCAACTCAAGATTAAAATTGTTTCCTGGAAAATTGAAATCAAAATGGTCAGGCCCGTTCTTGATTAAAGAAGTCAAACCATACGGAGCAGTGGAAATTGAAGATCCAACTTCCAAAAGGAGTTGGATGGTAAATGGGCAAAGGTTGAAACTATATTTGGGTGGTGAAATTAACAAAATTACCACCAGTTATCTTTTAAATGACCCTTGAAATGCAAGAATGTCAGGTTGGAGACACTAAACCTAGCACTCAATGGGAGGCAACCCATTTTGTTAGTTGTTTATTTTAAATTATTCTAAAAAATAAATAAATTTTTGTTAGTAAGTCAATTTATACACTTAGAGTTTTTACACAATAACACCACTTTTGTAAAAATCAAATTATCGATTCTTTTTAACTTAAGGATTTTGATAAATTTAATTACAATAAGTTTATCAACTATCAAGCAAATTTCGATAACCCGGTGAGTTGAGAGATCTTATTAAACACTTGAGGGTTTAATCGACATATTTTCAATTCGAATTGAATTTGCTTTAATCTCTGATTTGTGTTGTTGTACAGAGAATTCGGGAAAATGATCAAGGCACATTTATTGGTGAAACGAAACCTTGGGCCAAACAGCCTACCTTGGTAAAAAAAAAATTTTATCCTTTGCAAGCCAATTTGAGCCTAAAATAAAATTCTTTGGTACCCTTAAAACCTAAATTTGTTTTAACCATTCCCTATACTTGATTGATTAAAAGAGCAGTTGAAATAAATGAAAAATATTTTGAGTGTTCTCACAAAAATGGGGAGTGAAAATAAGCAACTTGATTCTTTTCAAAAAGAAAATATGGAAAAGAAAAGTCAAAAATAGTAAAAAGAATCAAGTTGGGGGTATTTATTTTTCATCAATAAAAGAAAATGAAAAGTTTGGGTCAAGAGAAAGCCTAAGAATTATAAAAATGCTCTTTTATGATTTCAGGTTTTTTTGAATTCCAAGAAAAACCATTGATTCTTGTAAACCAAGCCTCATTACAACCCGTGAAAAGACCTTGTGATTTCTGAATTAACTCTGTATAAATAACCATTGATTAGATGACAAACAAAGTTAAATTCATTTAATTTTATGATTGATTGAGTGAAACAGGTTACCAATTACATAGAGATAAACACTTGTGAGGTAAGCCTGAAATTCTGCTTGGTTGTTAATAGAATATTGTAAATAATTTTATCATTAAACCGTTGTTATATTTGATATCAATTTTTGATTATTACAAATTAGTTAAATTGTGTAATTATTTTTTGTGGTAAATTCTCGGACTAACTTAAAAATTTGATTCCAAATTTTTATTTTTTCTTATTTTTCTCTCTTGCTCGAGGACGAGCAATGTCTCAAGTTGGGGGTATTTGTTAGTCCTCAAATTTTCAATAAAAGCTTGAACAAAAATTTCATAAAAATTATAAAAATTAGTTTAATTTGTTAGAAAATTAGGATTTAAATTCAATAAATGGATGTTGTTGGAAATAATCTGCCCTTGATCAATTTTCTCCAGTTTTGCAGTGAAAAAGTTAAGAAATCAAGAGAAAATTACACTGGAGGAGCTGACGCGTAGCCTCATCCCACGCGTAGCATCAACAGCTATTTTTGATGCTGACGCTACGCGTCCTAGCCACGCGTAGCGTCAATGCTGCGCAGGCTCCACTTCCAGCTTGGTCAAGCACTCAGCTTTGACCCAATAATGGTCATCCCACTCAGCACCAAGGGCCATCCCACTCAACACAAATGGCTAAAACACAGTGGAGACACGTCCAAGTGGCCAAGCGTGATCCATTTTATAATTTGTAGTGGCCATTATCAGCTGTTTAATGGAAGCTGAGTCAGGGGCCTGACGCGTAGCGTCACACTAACGCGTAGCGTCAGCACCCTTGCTCAGCCCTATAAATAGGGTCATCCAACACCATTCTAAGCATCCCTTTAACAGCATTTCATTCTCTTCTTTTCTCTCTTGTGCTCGATTTTGAGTACTTCTTTTATGAGTTGTAGTTCTAGAATAGTTTTCTAGATACTTGAGTGTGTTTCGGTGTATTGTGATCGTTGTATCGTGAAGTTTCCATCGTCTTCGTAATGTCAAACTCTGTAAGTGTTGTTTTTACTTTCACCATGTGTAACTAATCTGTTTATGTTGGAATTGGTGAACTAATCTATTGAGTATAATGTTGTGAATTCGACCTCTGCATGTTTATGATTCAAGTCCATGTTAGTATTTCAACCTTTTATTAATATGAACGTCAAACGGGAGAATGATTTTCATGTGTATTGAAACTTGTTTTATTAGTATGAATGTCAAACGGGAGAATGATTGTTCATGCCGTATTGAAACTTGTTTTGACGAAAGTAAAAAGTTGGAATACCCTTGGTATCTCAACTCTATAGGGGTTGTTAACCATTGTTGCCATAAGGCCAGGTCTTAATGCAAGTTTTTACTGAGAAAGCTCACGAGGGATCGGACTTTACGGTGAATTCTTAGAATTTATATCACGAGGGATCGGTTATAATGATTTTAAGCTGCAATGACATGAAACTTGATGATTAAATATGTATGTCTTGAGTTCCTCATTGTTATTCTAGATTAGGGATCCAATTTCCAACATAATTTGTTTATCTGTGTTTATCTCAAGTATCTTACCTATTCTAGATTGCAACTCGGCTTTTTAGATAGATTTTCTTTTCTTTTATCTTATGAACCACTCAATCATGCTAACATGTGAATATTGTATAAATTGTATATAAATCATTCTTTTGTTTATAACTTCCTTCACATTTACCATAGTAAATAGAAAATTACTGTTGTTATTGGACTTTCAATCCCAGTGGAACGATATCTAAATTTTGAAAACTACAAACGATTGGTGCGCTTGCCAATTAACAACCCGGTGGTGGAAACGAACTGTTGAGACGCTATCGTCGGGTAAACACTTGGCTCTCCATGGTCCTAGTAATATTGGTCTGAGTCGAAGTGCACCAGGGTTGTATGGTTTCGCCCGGCATCGGGGCGCTACCACCGAGCCATAGACGGTCCCCTCCCGTTACACTCCCAAGATCCAACCTCAGGGATCGAACCCCAGTATCCTTCAGCGTACCCATGGCTGTGGCTTTAGTCCATATCAAGTCTCATGCACATGATGAATATAACATACATTTTCTTCTATCAATTTATTAGTCATTGGTAGGTCCTTTCAAAACTCCATTTCATTCCTAGCATCGGGTTCAGAAAAATCCTCGATTAAGTATTTTTCTTTATTCATTACTCTTTTTGTATTTACTTAAATCGCAACACTGCTCACTCGATAATTAGGAATGAAACGAGTTCTAATTATCCATAAAATCTCAGAGTAATATTGGCACCACAGCGCCCATCATCACATCGGATCTGATCTCATCATATCATTTTTCACAAATTAGTCATCTCAGGATCCCTACCGAGACACTTTCTCTTTTATTCTTTTCTTATCCATCTCAACATACTCATTCAATGCATCATGCAAGTTCCATTCATTCATCATTCAATTCATTATACCAAGCTGTTCTATAGGCTGCTTAGCGAAATATCGAGTGTCGATATCTCATATGAGATATCAATACTCTTGTTTGAGTTATTCAAAATAAGCGTAACGAAGTGTAACGCAGTGACACTAAGTGAAGCGATCTATGCCGCGTATGCGCACACGCGTACGGAAGCTAGAGCTAGAATTAGAGCTTTTTTGACCAAAAAAAGCAAAAAAGAGCTCAAAGGCCAGTTTTGACTTAAAAAAATCATCATGTATTTCATCACAAATGTCCATCACATAACTAACACACGTACATCCATGTACACAATCACACATGTTGCATACTCTAAGGGTACACCAGACAACAAAATACTTTTAAAACTACCCCTACTTTGTTAATTATTTTAAAAAAGGACACCACAGTCATGGAGATTTGAGCTAAAATATCCAGTACACCATCGGAGGAGTAAAGAAAAGGTTTAACAATTTGATTAAGGTGATAACATTAAACAAAGGACCAATTGAGAACAGAAATAAGAACAATTGAGAGAAACTTGATCAAGTGAAATTGCACACGCACCATTTCAAAATTAGAGGATGATAATCAATGATGGTTATGCTCTTTCACTTCCATTTCTACTTAAAACTCAAGTGTTCTTCCATTCCTCTTCCTTTGATCTGATCTTCGATTCCTTTTCAAGTTGGCATAGTGCTGCTCCAACCATCAATCCCCCATCATCAACAACCCACAAGTCTTTTCTTCTCTAGTCCTTCTCCATCACCACCCTTATTCACCACAAACAACAAATAGCCAACATCATGGTTATCAGAGCCAAACCAGACCGGTCGGTTGAACCGGGAACTGGTGGCCTGTCCAGTCCGAACGCATGAAAAACCGGGCCTCTACTGAACCGGTCAAAAACTGGTAAAACCGGTAAAAATCAAGTTTACCCGGTTCAAACTGGGTCAATATATTTATTTTAAAAAATATTTTTAACACCTAAAAGGATAAAGTATTGGGCCTAACTTAGGGCAAAAATCCCTTTCTGATTTCATTCCTTCATTGCCTCTCCCATCTGCCCTGTTCTTTGTTCTGCATCTTCATCGTTGAGCCTCTCCCATCTGCCCTTCATCTTCATTTTTTCATCGTGCCTCTCCCCTATTTGTGCTCCGGGCTCTGCGTTGAGCCCTTCATTGTGTCGTCGTCAAGCCCTCTATCTCCACTGTGTTGTCTTCGTCGAGCTCTATCCATTGTGGTGTCAAAGTCAAGCTTCCTTCGTCGTGTTGTTGTCGTCGAGCCCTCTCTACCCCATGGTGAACCCCTCTCAATTTAATTAAACTTAAATATTTGTTGTTCATTGAAATTGCTTTGTTGTAGTTGTTCATTGAAATAATTGCTTTGCTGTTGCTGTTTATGGAAATTGTTTTATTGTTGTTGTTCATTGAAACTGCTTTGCTATTGTTGTTCGTTGAATGTTGCTTTGTTGTTGCTGTTAATTGAAATTGCTTTGTTGTAATTGCTTTGTTGTTGTTGTTCATTGGTTCCTAAACTGATAGCATTTCAGTTCATTTGTTCATTAGTGTTGAAATCTGTTGTTTGGTGTTGGTTCCTTTATAGAAATTATTTTTCATGACTTAATTTAGAGAAGATGGCTGAAATTTGGTGTTGGTTCCTTTGTAGAAATTATTTTTCATGACTTAATTTAGAGAATGCAGCAGAAATTTGGTGTTGGTTCCTTTATAGAAATTACTTTTCATGACTTAATTTAGAAAAGCAGTTGAAATTTGATGTTATTTTGCATCTCATAATCATGAATCATGATTGATCAATGAATTAATTTAGAGAAGGTAACTTCTAATTTATTTTTTATCTGTTCTTTGGTGTTGGTTTGGTTTGGACTATGTGTTTAAATTCTAGTATACTTGTTGGATTTTTATTTTACTTGATTTGGTTTGGACTATGTGTGGTTTCAGTCAATTTGCTAGGTGTTCAAGAAGTTCTTATTTTCAATCAATTTGTTGAATTTTTTATAAATACAAAGTTATTTAACAATCTAATTAATTATTGTTTAATAAATAATAATAATTTATTACAACCGGTTCGACCGTCAGTCCGACCAGTGACCAACCAGTGACCAACCAGTGTCCTCACCAGTTCAATGACCAGTTCAGTTCTGAAAACATTGGCCAAAACTAAAAAAAGGAGTAAACAAAACTAAAATTCATTTCAATTTGTAACTCACAACCCCATTCTCTCTATTTCCGACTACCACCAAACCATCACCTACGTGCCTCACCACCTATCGTCGAACCACCCACAAACCGTACCAAACCATGTAATAGCTTTCACCATGATCCCAACAGCAGCCATATTTAACCACCGTGATTCCTTATCTCCACACCACGTCAGCGAGCTGTCGTTGCCCACCATCTGACTCCGTTCGTGACCACCACACGCCTAAGAGGTAAAGGAAACTAGGATGAATGATGGGAACAATGGTTTTAACTTTAGTGAGTGGGCAAAGTAGCATGTGAGAGTGAGAGAGAAGAAAGGGTTAGGGTTAAAGTAAAAAATTTGATTGTAAAATATTTATTTGATATGAGTGGGTGCGGCAGAGGTCGAAATTTTATCTGATTCACATCAGTGTTGAAAGCAATTTATGTGGTTCCATTTGTTACCTGCTGAAACTATTAAAAAATATGCCTTATTTCCTGCGGTTCCACCCAACGCAGACAGCATTTTCCATTTTTTGTTGTAGTGAATATATCAGTACTTCTTCAGCCATGCAAGTAACCTGTCAGCAGAACCAATAACCGGACAATACACAACCAGAACACATGCGAGGCTACTGCAACTAGTCAGAGAAACAATACTAAAACCCATTACTCCTCTATTTTAACCACTTCCAAGAGGTTATTTGAACTATTTGAAAGACCATATTTGTATCAAAAATACCTTTCTGAAAAATTATATGGTTTCTCTCTGGCCATAAAGACCATAGAACAGAAAACCAAAATTTTAGAAAGCTTACTGTGACTAGATAAAAGATAGACGTTAAGAGGCCTATCTCTCTGTATTTTTTTAAATAAGTTTTTAGTTTTAAATTTTTATTTCCTTCTTTATTGTAGAAAATTACAAATTAATCATAACTGTCTCAGTAATAGAATTAGATTAAAAATAATACAGCCCTTTTATAGTAACTTCACATATATATTAGGTTAGATATTTTTAGTGATGTTTTTTAAAATCAACCTTGCAATATTTTAAAATTTAAGATGGTCAAAAATACACTTCCAAGATGCGTTTTCAACTTGAATTCTGTGTGCGTCAGTGGTCAAAAATGCACTTCCAAGATGCGGTTTTAGAATGGTCAAAAACGCACTTCCAAGATGTATGTTCTTCTTGGTTTCTGTGCACGTCAGAGTCAAAAAGTACCCTGATCCTACGTTTTTATAAAACGCACTTCCCTCCTGTGTTTTCAAAATATGATTTGACCCTTTTTACCCTAGACAACTAAATTGTTTCTGATGCACCCCTAACATGCAAATTCTTTTAAAATTTACCTCAAATGGGCCAAAAATCTTATTGATTCTTCATGCTGATCGATACAATCAAAACTCTATTTGACCATAGGATTTTAACCAACTAAATTGGGTATCCAAACATACCCTTAGTGATTTTGAGAGCCAGGTGGTGAGATAGAAAAGGTTGGTGCTTTAATGAAATCATGAGAGGTGAGGTTAGTGATTTCTTGGTGTAGTGATTTCCTTGCTGGATTGATGTTATGGTATGTGAGGTTAGGGTTGCCTTCAATTCTTTTTTTTTATTGATACATTAAGCATTTAAATTTTGAGTGGTCAATTATTTTTAGCCTATGAGCTTGAACATTATCTATATGTTTCTTTAATTTACCGCATGTAATTTTATTTGTCATTAAAAAAATTATACAATTAAACAAAGATACATGTATCTTTCTTCTTCTTTTTTAATTTCAACAAGGTGATTTAGCAAGTGAACCTATCATTGAATGCAAGAGGATCTTGTAGTGTTGGCTAGAACTGTTTAGTTTTTTTTAGACGTTGTTTACCTTTGTCTTCTTTAACTTATAGTTTATAGAATATTGCATTTGGATTATAAATACTTGCTGAGAGCTGAGAATACTAAGTTGACAATATTGTATCTTTACTAATAAATTCCATTTGTGTTATTTTGAAACAATAGTAACACTATTTTTATAACAATGTTTACTATTGTTGCTTATTTTTAATTAAACTTTTTTCATCAATATTCTTTAGTTTGTGAAACTTTTAATTACATATGTTAATTAGCTCCAAACTTTGAAAAAAATACATTTTAAAAATAATTTTCAATGATTGGATAAGTAAAAATACCTTAAAATAGAAGAGGTTTAATAATATCCTTAAACAAAGACTAAAAATAAATAAATAAATAATAAATAGAGTAAAAATATTTGTAAATTGGGACAAGGAGGTCTAAATTTTCATAAAAGGCTCTCCATCGATAGAGGAGGTTTAAACCTCCACTTGAAAACCTCCATAGGTAGAGGATATTTTAGCCACAGGTTACAAAGGTCCAAAAAAAACCTAACTGTGAAGGTTTTGTAAAATGTCGTAAATTAAATTTAAATGTAAAAAAAAACCTCCGCAAACTACAATTATAGTGCATCTCAAGTAAAAAGAAAAGAAAAGAAATGAGAAACAAGTAACAAAGGAAAATTCCAGATTAGAATATTGAGAAATGTAATTCACAGTTCAGAGAGGAGGAGATTGAGGGAGATGAGAAACTGAGAGATTAGGAATGAGAGTTTTAACATTTAAGGATATACATTTAGAGAAGACGTGGGATGAATTTCAACGCCAAAAGCCACACCAATACACCTTTTTCAGTTTCAAGCATGGCCTCAGACATACCCACTCTAAAGTCATAAAATCCCACATCATTTTTGGCATGAGCCACTCAAGCTAATTTTGATTACTGTTATAATTATTAAATAGTTTATTAAAAGTTAGGGAATAAATTAAAATTAAAGCGTAAGAAAATAAAATTAAAACATAAAATTTTGGTGACTAAAGAAATAAAATAAGTTAATTAAAGAAACCAAAATAACAATTTTACCTATAGAACTGATTAAACAGTACTATATTTAAAAAGGCGTAAAATGAAATTTCTAGTATAGTGTCAAAGATATAAAAGCATAAAATTAAATAAATCAAATAAGTTTACAAAATAACTCAGGTTCTGATGAAGATAGTTCAATATTTTATTTCAAGTTTACAATATCTCTATATTAAAAATGTGTAAATAAATTATTGGTGTATTTTCATACGACAAGTTAAATCACCTTTAAAATAGTTGATACCCCATGACTCCAGCATGAGTTTATAATTTGAAATTAGCTATCACGATTATCAAATACGAATATGCATAGTTGATACTTCCATATTTCTCACGCAATTAGCATAATTATATGCTTCTTTCTGCCAATATACATGAACTAATTAACGTGTGTAGTTTCATATTATTATACATAAGAATTTTAGGCTGGTTTTATAAAATATAGGAAACAGTACATGATAGGTTCTGATTTCCCAGATTGAGTTAGCTATGGAATTACTATAGGCTATCAGCTACAGTGACTAAAAAAACTAAAATTATCAAATACTTCTCTCTGTCTTCATTTCACAAAACATCTACTATTAAAAGGGTAACATTTCTTGGGGAAGGGATAGGTATACCCTAAGACTAATTGGGCTGCAGAGACTCAGAAAAATAAATCTTAATAAAAGTCTTTAAACCACTTGGGCTTCATGACTGTGCGTTTGGGCCTGTTGGGAGCTGATAATTTGGAGTCCAAATGGGGTGTATCACTGCCCCCCTGATGAGAGTGGGCCATGTCCTCATGGGCCAGAGAGGAAGAAGACTCTGGAAAGTCTTCACGTGCTTCAGCTAGAGGATTCTGCGTGACAGGGTGGAGCGCACTTACTAATGGAACTGAGCAAGTTGGCAGTAGAGCAGTTTGAATGGATGGTGAGATTTGGGTTACTTGGGGGGTGTGAGAGATCAATGGCTGAGAAGTAGGCTCGGTATGGGGAAGTGGGAAAGTAGGAGGCTTGTCTTGGGAGACAAAAAGAGGGTCAGATCCTGAAGGGGAAAAAGAAGAGTTATTTGTGAAAAGTGGGGGAATGGGGCGACACTCGGTGGGTGAGGAGAGACCATGGAAAGCTCTGAGAGAGGAAACGTGAAATACTGGATGCAATCGACATCCTTCTGGGAGAGCAAGTTCATACGCTACGCGTCCGATGCGAGAGATATTTGGGTAGGGTCGTCGGGCCACCGTGTTCTGGCGATATTTACGGAGGCGGAGCCATACAAAAGTTCCTTCCTCGAAGAAGATGTCCCGACGGTGTCGATTTGCTTGGGCAATCATTCGTTGACGGGTGCTGAGCAAAGTCATGCGTGCGCTATGGAGGATAGTGCGACGGTCTTGGAGGGATTCTGAGAGAGATGGTACCGAAACTGAAGTAGGCACGAAATCAATGATGGAGGGTGGGTTTCTTCCGTACAACGCGCGGAATGGTGGCATGCCAATGGCCGAGTGGTAGGCTGAGTTATACCAAAATTCTACTAAGTGGAGGAAGCGGAACCAGGACCTGGGGTGATCACCGCAAAAACATCGGAGGTAAGATTCCAGGGTGCGATTCAGCACCTCCGTTTGGCCATCCGTTTCTGGATGGTACGCTGTACTAAATTTTAGTTTTGTGCCTTGTGATTTAAACAGTTGCTGCCAAAAAGACCTTAAGAAGAGGGGGTCACGGTCTGAGACTATCGAAGAAGGACTGCCATGTAAACGAAAGATTTCCACGGCGAAGCGTTGACCCAAATCAGAAGCGGTGTATTTGGTGGGAAGTGCCAAAAAATGAGCCGATTTAGTGAACCGATCACAAATAACCCATATTGCTGTGTAACCAAAAGAGTTGGCTAAGTGTGTGATAAAGTCCATAGAAATATCTTTCCAAACTTTGTGAGGGACTGGAAGTGGTTGAAGGAGACCTTTCTTCTTTTGTGTTTCATATTTAGAGCTCTGACATATTTGACAATTTTTTATGAACAGCTTCACATCTTTGTGCAGGCCTGGCCAGGAAAAGGAGGCAGCTACCCGAGCCAGAGTGGGTTTGATTCCCGAGTGTCCAGAAGTGGGGGTAGAATGAAATTCCTGAAGAAGAGTGGTGCGAATATCGCTGTGAGGAGGTATAAAAATTTTTCCCTTAGTGAAGACAATTCCATTTTGGCTGGTGAAATTTGTTGGGTCTGATGTGAGTTTAACCCATAATTTCTTTCCCTCTGGATTCTGAGAATAATAGGATTGTAGGGAGGAGAGGAGGGAAGGGATAACCGAAGATACCGTGAGTAAGAGAAGTGGTTCATCAACCCAAGTACGGGACAAGGCATCTGTAACCTGATTTGCTTTTCCAAGACGGTAAGATATATCAAAGCTATAACCCTGCAATTTGATAGTCCACTTTTGGTCTGAACTGTTTGTGATAAAAAAATGCTTCAAACTTTGTTGATCAGTGATGATGTGAAAATGAGTTCCCAATAAATATTGACGCCATTTCTTTACTGATTCTGTAACAGCGTACAATTCTCGAACATAGGTGGAGGCTGCTGCCATTCGAGGACCCAATTTCTTACTAAAGAAGGTAATAGGATGACCACCCTGGGTGAGGACCGCGCCAATAGCCAAAGTTGAGGCATCAGTTTCAACGACAAACTGCTTGGAAAAATCTGGAAGAGTCAAGATAGGAGTAGATGTTAGCTTTTGTTTTAATTCTTGAAAAGCTTTTGTAGCCTTCGTGGACCATGTAAAATTTGAACTGCTGAGTAAATCGGTGAGGGGAGCGGCGAGAGAAGCGTAGTGACGAACGAATCGTCGGTAGAAACCGGTGAGGCCGAGAAAACCACGTAAAGCCGTGAGTGAACGAGGCAAGGGCCAATCCATGATAGCTTGAATCTTCTCAGGGTCAGGGGAGACCTTATTAGCAGAGATAACATGACCCAAATAATGAACCATAGAAGTAGCAAAAACACACTTAGAGATTTTAGCATAAAATTGATGTGTGGATAAGAGATGTAAAACTGAATTTAAATGAGTAACATGGTCTGAGAGCGAACAACTATAGACAAGGATATCATCAAAAAAAACTAAAACAAACCGGCGAAGGTAGGGGCGAAGTAGATCATTCATTGTAGCCTGGAATGTGGAAGGGGCATTGGCAAGCCCAAAAGGCATGACCAGAAATTCATAATGGCCATCCCATGTCCGAAATGCAGTTTTATGTGTATTTGGGGGATGTACACGTAATTGGTGGTAGCCAGAACAGAGATCCAACTTAGAAAATATTGTAGCAGAGCCTAGTTCATCCAATAGTTCGTCAATCGTGGGGATGGGAAACCTATCCTTAATGGTAATGGCGTTTAGGGCCCGATAGTCAACACAAAATCGCCAGGAACCATCCTTCTTTTTGACTAATAAGACTGGGGAGGAAAATGGGCTTTTGCTGGGGGTAATGATACCCTCTTGGAGCATATCCTGGATAAGGAGGGACATTGTAGTTTTTTGGGAGTGGGGGTAGCGATAGGGTTTAATATTGACAGGGGAAGAAGAGGGTAAAAGGGGAATGTGGTGGTCATGAGGGCGTGGTGGGGGTAAACCTTGGGGTTTAGTGAAAACTGAGGTGTATGATAGGATTGTACTGGCAATGGAGGGATTTAAGTTGGCCAATGAAGGATGAGAGGAGTCAAGGGTATCTTGGTTATGGGTGGAATTTGTAGTAGGAAGAACGGTGAGGAGATGGTAAGAAGCGATTGAATCTGATTGTAGTAGCTGACAAAATTGGGAAAAGGTAGATGGGGATATAAAACTGAGTTTGTCACCAGAAAGGGTAATGGGTTGGTGTTGGTGGTTGAAAGTCATACTGGGAATAGAGAAATCTGTTGTAATATGGCCCAAGGTTCTGAGCCATTCAACCCCTAGAACGACATCCGCGCCTTCGATAGGTAACAAATAGAATGAGATAGCAAAGTCATGGTTTTGGATGGATAAGGGAACCTGAGGGCATAGGCCAGAACATACAATATGGGCACCATTTCCAACCATTACCGGAAAAGCAGGGACAGGGTGTATGGGTAGTTTAAGGTGGGTAGCAAGGCGTGGTTGTAAAATGTTGTGGGAGCTGCCTGAATCAATGAGCACACAAACAGGAAGCCCAGAAATATAGCCTTTGAAAGTTAGGGTTTGGGGGGAAGGTTGGCCGGTGAGAGCTTGAGGGGAAAGTTGGAAGTTAATGGCTTCCTGTGGAGGGTTAGGGGTTGGGTCTTGGTTGGAGGAATCAGTGTCAGGTTGGGGGGTCTGGAAAAATAGGGTCATCTTCAGTCATAAGTAATAAAAAACGGCTAGAGGTGCATTTGTGGCCAGGGATGAATTTCTCATCACAATTATAGCATAAACCGAGGGCTCGGCGTTCCTGCATTTGAGAAGGGGTCAGGCGTTTGATGGGTAAGGGGCTAGGATTTGGGGATGTGGGGGTTTTAGGAGGATTTGGGGGAAATGAGGGTAGTGAAGGAGGTGTGCGAGTGAACTTAGGGTGAGAATCTTTGATTTTAGATTCTACTAATTTTGCAAGACCAATAGCTTGGGTAATGTGTGTGGGCTGTAAGATCGCCAATTCTCTCCTAATGTCTTGGTGGAGGCCGGAAATGAAACAATTGAGTAACATTTCAGGAGACAATCCCACAACATGATTAGAAAGCTTCTCAAATTGAGTCTGGTAATCAGTGACTGAACCTTGTTGCCGGAGCTTGAAAAGTTCAGCCTGATGGTTCTCATAAGTGGAGGGCCCAAAACGTAACTCCAAAGCACGGATAAATGTGGACCAATCCTTCAATTGGTGGTTGTGGTACATCCATTTGAACCAACTGAGTGCCTCGCCTCTCATGTAGAAGGCCACCATGGGAAGTCTCAAATCTGGAGGAACCTGATAGAACATAAAGAATTGATCAGCTTGGAAAAGCCAATCCAAGGGCTCAGTGCCATCAAAAGGGGCTAATTCCAATTTTGGGGGGCGTATTGGTGTGGTGTGTGTGGGGGGTGAAAGAGGAAAAGAGGGGCTAAATGTCGATTGGGGAAAAATAGGTTGGGGAATGGTTGTTGTGGTTGGAAAAGTGGAGAATGAAGGGCCAGCTTGGGAAAAGGCACCACCTTGTAAGGGTAAAGTAGGAATAGGTTGGGTATGGTTGGGGGGAAGGCCAGAGACAGTGGTGGGCATAGGGATAGTAAAGGGAATGACAGTGGGGCTGTTTGTGGAAGCAATATAGGCTGTGGTGACAGGGGGAAGAGGGGACTGTGAAGAAGTTGAAGGGGAAGCGTGAGCTAAAGGGTTTAGCTGCAAGGAAGCAACTTGCTCCAGGAGCCCACCTAAAAAATTGGTCATGGCATCATGGAGAGTGTCCATTGTCTGCTGAAGGTTCAAATGTCTAGATTCTTGAACATTGCGTTGATTATCAAGCTGGGTTTGCAGCAAACCAAGCTTATCAGAGATAGACTGCAAAGCTTCTTCAATATCCTTACTGGTTGTAGGTTTTGGAGGCATGAGAAAGGATGAAAGCACCAAAATGATAGGTTCTGATTTCCCAGATTGAGTTAGCTATGGAATTACTATAGGCTATCAGCTACAGTGACTAAAAAAACTAAAATTATCAAATACTTCTCTCTGTCTTCATTTCACAAAACATCTACTATTAAAAGGGTAACATTTCTTGGGGAAGGGATAGGTATACCCTAAGACTAATTGGGCTGCAGAGACTCAGAAAAATAAATCTTAATAAAAGTCTTTAAACCACTTGGGCTTCATGACTGTGCGTTTGGGCCTGTTGGGAGCTGATAATTTGGAGTCCAAATGGGGTGTATCAGTACAAATAACAAAATTTATTTTCAGTAAACTGTATATATTTTTAGAAAAACAAAATGATAGGTTAATCCTATCTTTAGTTTTAAATATAATTAAATTTTAATGAATTTTTTTGTTTTATAATTATATTTTTTAATGTCATTAAATATTTAATTATTAAATATATTTTTATTATATATATTTCTAAGACAATTAATGTTTTGTGTGATAAATGATATCAAAGGTATTTTAGAATGTTACATTAAATATTTGATATCATTTAATACAAATAATTATTTCCAACTATTAATTCTTAATATGTGAGAGTATTTGTTTTTGTTTATATTTAGAACCTGAAATAGTATTTTTAAAAAAGAGAAAATATTTAATGTTTTAATATTCTTGTACATGTTTTTTTTATTTTTATTGGTATCATTCTTTTTATCTTTTCCCCATCCTTAAATATCATTATATATATATAATCTAATTTTCTCTCGTTTGATTTTGAGGGAAAAGTAAGGAGAGAAATTATGAGGAAATGATAGAAAAAAAAAGTTGTGAAATTAGTTTTTCCATGAGATGTAAGGAAATATAATACTAATATTTTTCAATAAAAATTATTAAAAACTCTAAAAAATAAAATAAAAATGATATATTAAAATTTATTTACAATAAAAATATAAATTAATTGTAATATAATATAACTAATTTATTTCCATTCATCTTCTTTTCATCCATTCATTGAAAAAATTCATTTTTTTCTTCTGTTTCTATTTACCTAAACAACATCTTATTTTCACTTTTCATCTTATTTCCTCCTTTTGCAGACATTTTAATTACCGTGTGTAAGAGACATTACAGTATATGCAACCCTTCATGAGTTTATTATATTCAATATGACAAATTGTCAACCACCGTTAATAATCTGTCTGGTTCGAAACGGAACAGAAATATGTAAAAAGTAATTTTAATTATTTCTAATAACATAAAAAGTTAATATTAATTAATAGATTTTTTAAAAAATCTTGTTTTCTCAATTGCTAACCAATCCAATCCTAAGTAACTTTATGACCTTTCTCAATATGCCCAACAACTTGGCAGCACTGGCTCCCACTGAAAACAAATTGACAGAACAAAAAGCCTCTCCAGCTCCGTCTATTTGTTATTTTTGGCGTTTTTCCTTTAGGCATTACCATCTGGAGGATTCTGGAGTTGGTAAGATTCCAATTAACATGTAGAGTTTTGTTTAATTTTTTATTATCTCTTTCTTTTACTATTCACGCTGCTAATGTGATACGAATTTCTACGAAAATAAAACAAATTAACCAATCAGATACGTGTGTTGTGGTTATTAGTCAAAGAGAGGAAGTGTAATAAAATTCACCGTCCAATCATGTAATTTGAGAAATGAGTATTCACCAATTCCTAAGCTGCAATTTGTCAGCTCCGTCCTATTCGAACAATCCATGCAGTAACGACAAGCTTTATACAGTTCAAGTTTTAAAATTAAAAATCATAACTTGATTCTATAAACCACACTTTTGTGTGTAGCTATATTTTTTAAAATGTTATTGCTTTATTAATAAAAAAAAAAAGTCTACTCACATCAAGAATGAAGCCATTAAAGAATTTAGATATATATAGTATCACTAATTAATTTGGATATATATAGTATTATTAATTAAGAGAAATTTGAAAATAGACATAGTTTGTATGTCGTATTAAAAAAATGGATCAGTAAACAAATATGTTCCTATGTACAAATATTCTGTTATTCTTAGGGTCCACGACAAACTTGGTGACAGCGGTCTTCCCATTGTTGATACTAGCGTTATTAACTCATTTAGCAAACTCATGATGTATCTGTGGCTGTTTGTAAAATCTAATCCTAATTTATTATAAAAGTTTCAACCAAATTTTTCGTGATTTGAAGATGTAATACTTTCATTGAAAATAAAATAAACTAACTTAAAAAGATCGGGTATTCAATCAATATTAATAGGTTAATACGATTTAATCATTAAACAAATCTTTTTATCAAGTATATATCAAATAAACAATTTCAAAAACAAGGAATGGAAACTAGGTGTGTTACCATAGGCTTAAATGTGAAAAACATAGGTTTTGGGTGCTTAGTAATCGACTACAACATCATTGTAATTTATTACAACTCTTACAATTAGGCACGTGCAGATTTTTGTCTATGGTAATTGATTACCACACAAGTATAATCGATTACACCCGAGAGTAAATAATATTTCCTGTACAATTTGCTCTCTGGTTATCCATTACCTAACATGTGTAATCGATTACACCCAAGAGCAAAGGGTCATTTCCTACACAAATGCTCTCTGGTAACCGATTACCAACAGAACATAGTGTAAAAATTAATGCAACAAAAGCCTTGAAATTGACCTTCTAAGCCCCCTAACTTCCTCAGATGGCATCCGAACATTGCCAAACTTCCTATTTATGACTTAATGCAAGTGGTTTCATCTCAAAGTCCCATAAAATGAAAGAGTTATGCGATAAAATGCATTTTGGGCAATTTAAGGCTAAATGTGACCATTCTAAACCTATCAAACTCTATTGTTTTGGACCAAAACCAATGCACACATGCTTTAAATATGGTATATGATTTATAGCACCTATCTGGAGGTCCAAAAACTCCTCAAATCAAAATATAGCCTCACTAGTTCCTTGAATTCACATGTTTATGCATAAAAACATTACATAACTAAGTTAAACTTCAAATCAACATAAGTAACAACCTGTCTATATAATTCATACTTTATTGAAACAACATATAAATGCAATCCAATATCTTAGATAGTTACACAAGACCTGCCCATCAATGTATCAAGAAATCTCCATGCATTCTCATTAACTTATCCAAGGTATCAAGCCTATTGTCATGCTTTATATACACACACGCACACACACACACACACACACACACACATATATATATATATATATATATATATATATATATATATATTTTGTTTATCCTTGCTTCATCATTGTAGACCAAAGTCCACCCTAATTTCATCTCAAACATGCATAATCCCATATTCCATCTTTAATTTCATATTTGCATATGCAGACAAATACACCATGCTTATCAATCCATACTCACATACCTAGTTGCATATATTTATGAAAATACCTATCAAAATTAAACCAACACAATGTCTAATTCTATCCCAAGTTAGCTACTCATAATATCATATATACCTAATCATCAAAGCATGTTATCTATACCACACATAGCTTTATATTCACAATCCAAAAAGCTATAACTTGACCACCATTACTCAAAAATATTATCCTATATACAAATGTACAATATATATATATATATATATATATATATATATATATATATACAAATCACGATATCTCTATGGCATCTTCACTCATTTCTGCTTCCTTGAATCCTTTGATCTGTAACACCACATCCTTATTCATTCACTAGAACCACAAATAAGAGGTGAAGACAATTCAAAGCAATAAATAGAAGTGCTAATATGAATTGTACATAAAGCTATTAATACAACATCATTTAGAAAATTTCATATGTTGGATTTCTAATAAGTCACATCATACCAAGTCCTTCACACACTACCAATCAACAACATGAAGTCAATTCATAATTAATGTATAAAATGTCATGGACTCAAGCATTACTCAACCATGTATTATGCATAAAATACAATGTGGACCTGACTCAATCACAAGGCAAATCATAGTGCCATGGTAACCCAACCAGTAAATCGTAGCACTATAGTGGTGGTACCAAATAACCACCAGCGAATCGTAACGCTATAAAAGGTGGTACCTTGAGAACTGCACAATGAATCGTAGCGTATAAACGGTGGTCTCATCAGCAAATCAAAGTGTTGGGTGAATCGTAGCGCCATACGAATGTATATGATGTAACGATATGCAATTCATGTTTAAAATATGAATCGTAGCGCATAAACATATAATTACACCACAACTTAGCTCCAAACACATCATCACAAAATCAATCAAGTAAGATTCTCATCAAAATGAATTTCAAACAAACAGAGGAGTTATCTATAATTATCAGCAATATCATTATCTTTAACACACTATCACATGAATATAATTATGTCGATACATAATCTAACACATTGATTGCCATTATTCCAAAAAAATAGGACATAACACACATTGAAATAGAATTCCATTATACTAAATTTAAGTACTTCAACTCATCACATTCCTCAAAATCCATTATTACAGAAATCATTATCAACCAATCATATCAGCTACATTTTCCAATTAACCAATGATATAATATATTTATCAAACTAAAATAACACCTTACCCTCATAGTACAATCATAGTGTTCAGCTCACTAACCTACTAAGATATACCGTAAACATAAATAAACTACAAGAATCTTTTCTAGAATAAGGATTTCTATCCAATGTTTAAATTGAACTCCCTCTCATATTGAATAATTATTTTAGGTGATTCTAAGCGAGTTACAGAGCATAATTAGAAGTGAAATCAATGTTTTGGAGAAGAAGAATTTACCAAAGTGTTGATACGCCTTCTGATGCGAATCTAACGACTTTTGATACCTCTATAAATATAACTTATTTATTAATTAATAGGGACAATACGTACAACACTTAGTAACCTTCGTAATCCTTTTATTTCCTGTAACAATTGTACTGACTTAAGCATCGGAGTCCCTTTTGCAGATACACCTCTGGTGTGTCCCATCAACTATGGTTAGAATTGACTCAGAACTTTATCGTAAAGAGCACAGAGTTCCCACTTAAGCTGTGTGTATAATACCGGACTCTACTGAGACGGTGAAAAACAGAGAGAGAGAGAGAGAGAGAGAGAAAGAAAGAAAGAAAGAAAGATATTTTGGACACCGGTTATGCGACACATGTTACATTCCTCGGACACATGTCATATCAATAATTGAATCACTTTGTTCTTTTTCCTATGGCTTCATATCAAGGAACTCTACAAGTTTCATGCAAAGCTCGAAGGCTGATTCCCAAAGGAAAAATAATTGCAAATTTATCTTTTCAGTTATTCTTAATTTAGGAGCTCCAAGAGCACTTTACCTTGGTTCAAGTATAACTCGAGCTATCAAGCTTAGAATTTCGCATATGATATAACAAATTGAAGAAAAAATGAAGCTTTATAATCCTCGTGTTGATCATTTTTCCAAATTCCTAATCCATAAATTATAGCCCATTTATTTGCAACTGCTTTAGTTTTAGGTTCTTACAAATCTTGAACACCCTATTCCTTGCGCGATAGGTTAATTTTCCAGTCATCAGTTTCTAGCAACATCACCTTTATCCAACACCTCAGAGGTGAGTTGTCACCTCTGCATCACTCCAGCCCACTCCAAATCTTCACAAGATCTCCTAATCTACTTAACCAATAAGTAATTAATTACTTGCTACCTAAATCCTCCTCTAAGGTCTTGTCCCTCTCTCGACACATCATTGCACCCTTACACCCTCTTAATTTCTTTCACTTCCAGCAACCAATCCACTCCCCTTCCAGCCACCCACCTAACGTCCAAACCCATAACCATTCATCTCTTCAATTCACGGCACCAACCACCACAACACCCACCATTATTTTTTCAAATTTCAAACCCTTCTCCCTCTCCCAGGTGAACCTGTGAACCCCCTCCACATAGGCTTTATCTCACTTCACTTTCTTACCATCAAGAAGCATTATTCCAGCAGCTGAACTCCCTTGGTCTCACCCATCCTTTGTCATGGCAATCGGCAACTACCAGTGGCAACCGACAACGAACGGCGAAGGATTTCAAACAAACAAGATCCGGGAGTGATCGGGAGCTACCAGAACAAGTTAGACCACGATCGGAAAAATTTACGGCGCCCGATCCTTTTTCTTCTTCAAAACCAAACCCACATCATGAGGTAAGGGAGGTCTCGCTTCGTCTTTTAATTGATATAAACTGCTCAATATTGTGCTTGTAGTATTCAAGGACCCATTTGAATCTCACGACAATTCGACAGTTAGATTAGGAATTACGTGATTTATCGACGCTATTGCGATTATGTTCATATTTTGCAATTTTATGTGTCCCGATGATTTTTCATAAAAAGCGTTCGAATTTTGAATGTCCCGTTAAAATTTTATCTGAGTTTAAGTCATCACGCAAAATATTGAAAGCTAGGATAGTAAAGCGGGCACGATTGAAGAATTCAATATGGTTGTAATTGTTTATAAATTTTTTTATTATTTTATTAATTTGTTATATTTATCCGGTAAGCCCCGCTAATTTAATTAAATTGGCTGACTAGCATTTTACAAGCAAATTCGACAAATCACGTGAAATGAGACATTTTACTAATTTAATTGCTATCACGCTTCGTTTCATAATTTTATTAATGTTTTACAAGAATTATCAAAAGAATTTTTTATAAAATAACCAAGGGAAAAAATTTTGGTTAAAAAAGAAGTGTAAAGTCAAGAGAATTATGTATAACCATTTTTCTTAATATATATATATATATATATGTGTGTGTGTGTGTGTGTGTGTGTGTGTGTGTGTGTACGTGAAAGATGAAAATTTTAAAAGTATTTCTTAAGGAAAATTTTACTAGATAAAAATGGTAATTTTATAATAAGGACTAAAATAAAGGAATAATTAATAAATAAAGAAATATGATATTTGATAGAATATTAGGGAAATGGTATTTTTGGAAAAATGATAAGGAAAAGTGTTATGATAGGCTAACTATAGGATGACTATGAAACAAAAAGATTGGAGTACGTATATTTATATACGGCGCTAAAGTTTAAGGAGGAATAAATGATAATGTCACATGTCATAGTAATTAATATAATAAAGTCTAATGAGTTAAAAACGAAATGCTAAGGATAAGAAATCACAACTAGAAAAACCCCTGATAGCTACCCTAATTTAGCGACCGGAACAAGCCGTCGCTAATTATCGACCATAATAGCGACCAGAGGTGGAAAATGGACCACGTAAGAAAATACAGTGACCAAGTCAGTGACCACCAGAACCCTGTCGCTAAATTTGGCACCTCCCCCGTCGCTACGTCTGTCACTAAGTCTGTACCGTCGCTGACGCGGTCGCTATGTTTTCCCTCTCTCCAATTTTTTGGTATCCCTCCAAGCTTTTTGTTGGCACTAATATTTGTGATGGAAAGACGCCGTCACTAGTGTTGTCAAGTAGCGATGGAAGACTCAGCCGTCGCTATTGGCTGTATTAGCGACGCCTAGAGTCCGTCGTTGTAGGGCCTTCTTTTTTTTCCCTTCCCTCCAACAGTTTTTGTTCAAATTAACGACAGGCAAGATGATTCATTTCTGTCCTATTTTAAGTTAGCGATGACATTTTGTCGTCGCTATGCTTATTTATACTAGCAAAGCTCAAAATAAATGGTAGTCATCATTATACAGTCGTTGATACTAAGTTGTTTAATCTAGCGACAAATGCTTGACGTCGCTAGTTAGGCCACATGTCCAGTTTAGCAACAGGGTTACCTACAGTTTTTAGTCGTCGCTAATTTCAATCACTTATTCGAGGTTTCCCTTTCCGCATCAGTTTCAGTTAGCCGTAAACCCTATCCCTTTCCCTTTTCACTCCGAACCTCTTTCTGTTCCCTTTTCCATTTTGAGCCTCTCTCAATCCCGTGATTGGCGGTCTCTTGCCTCACCCTCATTTCTCTCCCCTCGCCTCCCTCTGTTCGTCTGTCCCTCTATCTCCCTTCAAGCATCCTTCTCTGTCTCCCTGCGTCTGTCTCCTCTTTGTGCTTGTGAAGACGAAGGTGCATTCCCTCCATGGTTTGGTCAGGTCGGTTTTCTCCTTATATGTTCTCTACTTCTATGTTATGCCTCTATGTTCTGCCTCTGTGAGAGATTAAGTGTTTGAGTTTTCATTTTTAATCCTATAAACTTAATGAGCATATGTTGATTTTGGATGGTTAAAATGTATCTAGATCTCAGGTTGTAAATGGAATTGTCTATTTCTTTGCTTCTATGTTCTGCCTCTATGTTCTTCCTCTGTGAGAGATTAAGTGTTTGAGTTTTCATTTTTAAGCTTATAAATTTAATGATCATATGTTGATTTTTGGATGGTTAAAATGTATTTAGATCTTAGGTTGCACATGGAATTGTATATTGTTTTGAACTCAAGTATAATATGAGTAAGGTATTCTGAGGTTCTTTATGCTTATCTCTAGTTAATTTGTCTAAGTAAGGTATTATAAGGTTCTTTTTTGTGATCCATGTATCAACTAAAATAGATTATAAAGTCACCAGAATATACCTCCCTTCTCAAAAGATGAAAACAAAGGAAAAGACTAATTAAATTTATCTTTGTTAAAGGCAATACTATCCTATAAGATACTTGAAACTACCAGGTGCATCAACCAAAGAATACTTAAGGTACCACCCAACACAAATTAATTGATAATGAATTCTTTTAACTTAATTTAAGGTTTTGAGTTTGGCTTGAGTTTAAATTATGCTAAAAATATAACTTTATTAAAATTTGGCTATAACTTTTTACTTTTGTTTTTACTTTTTTTTAGTATCTATGGAATTCGTTTTAGCCCCTACACTTTACAACTTTTGCTTTTAATCCCTGCTCCTTGTTTAATTAAATCCATACTTTATTAGAATTATTTAATTTCATCAGTTGGTTTGCACAACACGTAAGACTCGTATACCATGTTGTTTTTAGTTGTACTTCTAACGTTAGGTATCTAACAATGACCTATGTGTTATGTTTTACATAGATTCATGACCCTAACAACCATATTGAAGATCCCTTACTCTAAGCCCTTTCTTGGGGGCCAGTGAAAATTGTTAAGAAATAGCCCATTTACTACGTAAACGGCTACAAGTTTAACATTTTTCAATGGAGTGAAGGGATGCGTACTTATAACTACGCGGTTTGTGTTAAAGGCACAACCAGACAGTTAGAGGAAGACTTTTATGGAGTGCTGACAGATGTAACACCCCCTTATATACACGAGACATATATCTATTCTTCTTGCTCTTTTTTTTAAGAAAGATATACATATTTATCACTTCTTATCTCGTGTAATCAAGGACATATATGTGTTTGATTTTCTTTGAATTTTGAAAGTAAAAAGTTTCAAATTATTTATAATGATAAAATGAACTTTCAGAAAATCATAAGTGATCAAAGATTTCAGTATCATATCCAAAGAATAAGGTTTATTAAAGTTTAACCTTTACATTGATTTACAATCATCCAACTTAATATTGTATTAAGGTAAACTAAAACTAAAAATTTAATACCTCTACTTCGACTGTAACCAATTATTTCCTTATCTTCAAACCAAGTGATTTTGAATCCTATTCTTGTCACATCTCTTCTCCTATCTGATTGAGGAAGAGACCAATTTACCCTCTTGTAATTTCATCCTTTTATCTTGAACTGCTAGCTATATATCATATAACATATAGTTTGGACACAAAATTCAAACAAGAAGGAGTGAGAAACAGAATATAATACTTTACAGATAAGACATAAGCATAAGGGTTTTCATAACATAACAATTATATTTTCATTCACAACCACCCATATAGAATGTCACAATCATATGAATGTCATGCAATGTTTTTAATACTATCATCTCATTCATTTTATGCATGTGGGCCCTTAAAGCTTTAGTTTGCACTGGGCCAACCAGGAGTTTATACTGTTCCATAAATTCTGGATAATAATAACATAAATGCCTTCATGGCATATGAACAGCTCAACTGGCGTGGAAACACTTAGAGACTAGTCAGACTGAGAAAGTTTTTATTGTGAAAGTACCCGACACTAGGGAGCGACCCCAGGTCACCTGAAGTACCCTTTCACACCCTCTCATCCCAAGGCTCGCAATTAAGCCTCCTCTAATGTATCCTAGGGTTCTATAATCCGTCCCCAGGCAATATCACATCTCATTTCTCTATAATGATTCATGATGCATGAACTACTCGCATATTTAGTTGGTTAAGACTTTTAGAAACTCAATTATTAAATACCATAAAGGTTCACAAAATCATCACAATAAACTGTACATTCCCATAAGTTCTTCTTTGAACTTCTGTTATACTGAAATAATTTAGTACAGTCTTCAAATTCAGATCTTACCAAAATTGAGTTTCTAAGCCTTAAATATCTCAAAACTTTCTCTTAAAAATCTTCACATATTTACATAATCTTTCTCAATTTAAATCTTAACTAGATTGAGTTTTAGAAATCTCGACAAAATATTCTTTAGTTATTTCGTTGGGGAAAACCAAAATAATTTACTTTAAACTTCTAATTTCTGAAGAAAATAATTTAAAATCATTAACTAAGAATACTTAAAACTATAAAAATTTTCTTTAATTCAAGAATTAATTATCTCAACCTCTGATTTTCATAAAATAACTTCTTTCTAATACTAGATTTTATTATTGAAATTAAAAATAAAGTTAGTGAAAATTATTTCTAAGAAGAAATAAAAGACTAAAATAATTATAAAATACTTTCTCTTGGAATAAAAATTTAAAGAGTAAGGTAAGAAAATTCTTACTGAGTTTTAACTCTCCGTCATGCTTGCTATATGCTCAAACTTCATATCACAAGGTCATCAATCATTCATCAACCACAATCAAGTATAGTAATCTCATCAATCACAAACAAATATTATCAATCATAATTGCATATTATTAATGACAGTCTAATACAATATCATTAATCGAAATCAAATACAATTAATTATAATCAAGTCAAATCAACTAAATATCGCTCATAAATATAATTCAAATTTTAATGGTTATTTAAATTAGTAGTTTTGATTTTTGAGTCCTTATAGTTCATTCCTCGCACAGGTCTATATAAGTCCATATATATAATCCAGTCTTCGCATAGGTATAGTTCCGTCTAGACAGGTCATAATAGTCCAAGTCCTTGCATAGGTTTAGTTCGATCCATATAGGATATAAAAATCCAAGTCCTTGCATAGGTTTAGTCCAGTCCGTATAAGTTATAATAATTCAGATCCATGTAAAGATATTTCAGAATAAGTTACACAATATATTAAATT
The DNA here is from genome assembly GCA_037962975.1 of Clitoria ternatea. NCBI lineage: Eukaryota > Viridiplantae > Streptophyta > Magnoliopsida > Fabales > Fabaceae > Clitoria > Clitoria ternatea. Next base: position 12,258,799 of record CM075675.1, read on the forward strand.
TAATATAAATTTTAAGTTGAGAAGTTATTACTTTAAAATAATGATATTATTAAATTTAAAAGGAGTAGGGGACTCCTCCCTTTATTCTTATGTCTTTCATATTATATTCTTATCTCACTCCCCCTTACCTCTTGTATACCGATTCGTTATTGAAAATCCGTGCGCGCCTCGTCTCCGAGTTCTAAAACATACCAAATTCATTTTAATATAATTACAAGATGAAAATTAAGATTACTACTTAAAATAAAAATGGTAAATTTTGAATAGTGAATAGTAAATAGTGAATAGTTAATAGTGAATAGTGAATAGTGAATAGTAACAGTAAATAGTAATAGTAAATAGTAAAATGTGAATTGTAACAGTAAATAGTAAATTGTAAATAGTAACGGTAAATAGTAAAATATAAATAGTAAAGGTAAATAGTAACATTAAAGGTAAATAGTAATTTACTATTTGAATAGTAATTTACTATTAAAATAGTAATTTACTATTGAAATAGTAATTTACTATTGAAATAGTATTACTATGCAGAATAGTAACTTAAAATAATATTATTTCTAATATAATAATAAATTTCTAAAAATGATATAAAAATAATCCTAAAAAATATAAAAAGATGTATTCGTACCTTAGAATTTTAGCAGAACCTTCTTCCAAAAATTTTATTTCTCTCTTTTACTTCCACCACTATCTCACTAACACTACTATATTAAGAAAACTTAATCTGAAATTGTGAATTCTAAAGAAGAATTCCTTTGGTATTTATAGGAAAAAAATTTACTATGCATTCCATTATTTTAATATAAAAGTACTATATGTTTTTTGAAATTTAAATCCTGGTTACTGTGTAACTTTTGAAAATTTCATACATACACAATGTTTTGCATAGTAAATGTCAGCAGAATTATTAAGCCAAATAGTAACCTTTCACTCGGTATATTTTTGAACTGGTCTGAACCGGGGTCAAGGATCCGGTGTGGGACCAGCCACAAGAATGCAGGTGTTTTAGGGTTTGCACACCGGAGCAATGAGTATCCGATATGGAAGTCCGGCCTCTCAGTGGGAGAAACCGGTCTTATTGTCCTGGAGATCCTTCACACCAGCGTTTCGCGTTGAAGGGGGGCGAAAGATGGTGCCACCTGCGAAGATTCTCCGACGCTCAAGTTAGAAGAGTGTAAGAACTCAGTGAATGCTCAAGCGATACAATAGTAAAAAGTGAGTTAGGACAACGTAACCTTGCATGTGTTTTAGATCAGGCTATTTATAGTTGAACGTAGGAAATGAATCGTTGGATGCAAGTGGGCCCTTGGGCTCTGATAGCGTGTGAAGTGTGTCAATCAAAGTGGCTCAGCACTCAGAATGTGTCAGGAGGGTAGGTCAATTATCAGAGTACGACCCTATGGGGAGGATGGAGGATAATCACCTTTCCGCATAATCTGCTGACACATGTACTTGCTCTCTGAGGCCATTGATATGACATATTCTGCTACATGGAGTATCTTCGCTGATAAGTTATTAGGAATTCTTATCTTGCTGTGATTGAGAGACTAACGGCTATATAGACGTTCAGGGATAACGAGTGAAGTATCTGTGGTAAAGAGAGCGAATAGAACGTCTGATTGGATAAGAGCGGATATCCGGTGTGGTGCTGCCTGAACTGTGACACCGGTTTCCTCCTCATAAAGTCATTCTGACGTTATAACTTTAGAGACCGGTATCCAGACCGGATCATTTGTCCCCTAGCTTGTATGAGGGACTGTTAAGTTGTTCATATGAGCTATACAGCCTTTGAGAAGTCTGGATGCCGGCGGAACGTTCTGGAAATTCTCTAGAAATTCTGGAGCATCCGTTCTAACAACTGAGTGACCGCTCCTCTCATACTATATTCAACGGATTCAGACAGCGTATAGTAGTGAGGGAAATCCCAAGAGTCTTTGGGAATCAAAATCCTTGGTATTCGAAGAGTGGTTGAAATGCATTAAATGCGTCTGGAATGATTGGACATTAAATGCGCCCTTCACGCACGAGCCATCATTACCCAAGAGTATAACCGTCGATTGGGCTTATTGGGCCTGGATTCAAACTGAAAGGGGGCCCATTTTGCAAAAACGTTTGCTGAAACGTTACCATTTTCGCGCTCGATCGTGGTGAAACGACGGAGTCGTTTGAATCCGAAGGGTTGCGTTTTGAAGCAAATGTTGTGGCTTTCAACAGAGCACTGTGCCTCGTCGTTACCTATAGAAGGGACTCTTAACAAGTTTTGGGATTCACCTTTGTCCTCAAGCTTAGTGAACCTCTGCTCAAATTTCTTGGAGATTTCTTTGCTGCCTTCAAACTTCTCAAAGATCCTCTTCCTTTTAGGTAACCTCCCTTTCCTTCATCTCCCTACAATTTTTGTCCATTCTACTTCCACCATGCGCCCTGGAGCAGGCAACGCTGGTACCTCAAACAGGGGGAATTTTAGCTCTCGCGCCCCCCTTAGCCACCGTGGTGGGAGGATTCCAGTGAATCCTCCTATGGCTGGGCTTCGTCGCCCAGAGAGAGTTGAAGCTTCTTCCTCACGAGCGTCTACTACTCGACGTCGCTCTGAGGTTCCCCTTGACTCGAGGGCTACCAGCCGCTCTGATGAAGGGTCAAGTAATGAAGATTATCTCTATGACGATGTTGCTTTTTACCACAGCACGCACGCGTTCCATCGTGCATCCAAGACCATGGAGATTCCGGGGTCTGGAAAAAAGTTGGTTCTTTGTACCACTGAAGGGCGTGTCAATGTTGTGGCACACCGGCTTAACTGGGAAAAGCTCAACAGGGAAAGGCCGTACTGCTGGGTGGAAGAGGAATTCCTAGAGATCCCCTCGCATCATGCGAGTGAAGAGGAACGCACGATCTCTCTCTGCCGCAAGATCTACTCAGACAAGAAGTTCAAAGCACGCTATGTTGTGCTGGCACCACGTCCCTCTGAGAGGGTCTGCCACATCTTCCCTGATAAGAGGTCGGTCTATATGTACGACTTCATGTTTCTGAAGCTGGGGGTACGCTTCCCCATGATGGATTTCCAGATGGCCGTCCTGTGCTTCCTAGACTATGCTCCTACCCAACTGTATCCCAACGGATGGGGTCTAGTGCGGGCTCTTGAAATTCTAGGAGAGCATTTCAACTTCACAGCCACTATGGCCAAACTGTTCCATTATTGCCAAGTAGTCCGCCGTGCTAACAAGAAGGGCGGCCTTGGGTTCATAACACTCCGTTGTGACTCAAGGGTTATAAACTTCAAATCCTATACGGAATCCGCGAAGGTGGATGGGCGCTCCTTTAAACATTTCTACACACGGGTCCGTATTCAGCCCAATAAGCCGGTCTTCTGGCGTAATAAGGAGGGATTCCCTAAGTTCCTTCTCAGTTGGACGCATGAGCATTTTCTCCTTATGAGTCGTGCTTATTACACTGATGAGAGTGAACTCTCTTCTCATTCCGTCGAGGTTTTGAGCGCCATGCAGACGGCCTCAAAGACCCTCAAAGGATTTTCCTGCAGGCTCCTCCTGGCAGAGGACGACGTCTGATCCTCCTATCTCTGTAATATCCGTTCTTACTGTATTTATGTTGTACATTTATTCCGTTCTGATTATTTTCTTCTCATGTGTTAACTCAACTTTTCTTGTTTTGCAGAACAAATCGAAAAAGTCTGCCCAGAAATGTTGTCTTTAAGGACCATGATGGCTGATGATGATTCCTCCTCCAAGGAGAACGAGATTCAGGTGAAGAGGAACGCCACCAAAGCTCCACTCATTCCCCTGACCTCTGCAGTGGGTGAGGAGGTTCCTCTCTTTGATGAGGAAGAAACAGAGGAGCAAACAGAGGCCACTGGGATGGGCGATGAGGAGGCCGTCCCAGAGAAGAAGAAGAAAAAGAGGCACCTGGTTAAGACAGCGGATCAGGAAAAACCCTCTTCTGGTGACCCTGTGAAGAAGCGCCAAAAGACACTTGAAGAGTCTGGGATGAAAAAGGATAAGGGGAAGAAGCCCGTTCTTGACTCTTCTGCCCCTTCTTCACAGAACACTTCTGAGCCAGACTCTGGGAACGGTCCTCCTCCGGCGTTTGACCCTCCATGCGATTCCTTCCTCTCCCCATACTTATGGTTTCAGGGGGCCATGCCCCCCACTCTTCCAAAGGCTAGATACTGCCTCCGCCCTTCGCTCGAGGCTGCTGAAGTTCGAGGAGCTTGTAAGGCCGGCCGTTGGCAGCTGGATGAACTGTCCGGCCTCCTTGCATCCCTGAGCGAAAAGGCAGATTACATGGAGCAAGTTGAGAAACTCGAAACCGAACTCGCTGTGAAGGAGAAATGGGCAACCAAACAAGCTGAGATTCATAGAGGTGTGGAGGCTGAATTGAAGAAGACCAAGGAAACACTTCAGAGGAAGACAGAAGAGACGAGCCAGCTTTACTTTGCCAACAAGGCTCTAGAACGGCAGGTTGTTGAGCTTCAATAGCAGAATAAATCCATCCCCCTCCTCGAAGAAGAGCTATAATTGGAGAAGAAAAGATCGGCCAAGCTTGCTGACGATTTCAAAATTATGGAGGACGGACACAACAAGAGCCTTGGGGAGTGGGAGGCCCTTCGGAAGGAGATGCAGGCCCAGATTAAGGAGTTGAGGAAGGGAGGTACGAGCAATGGCCCATCGGAGGAGGATTTTGCCAAACTCCAGAAGAAACTAACTGCTGCTAAGGCCAAGGCTGCCAAGGCCTTGGAAATATGCAAGCAGGTAGCTTACGAATCCTTTGGGCTGGCACTTCGTCAAGTATTCTATCGCAACCCCGATGTAAAACTGAATCTGTACGGGCTAGATCCGTTTTATGAATTCCATGAGGGGAAGCTTGTCAAAGTGGAGAAAGATGGCTCGTACCAGGTCCCTCGCGATTCTCTCTACGAACTGCCTCCACTTCTGGAGGGTCAGAGCATGGAACCTGCAATGCCTACCTCTGGTCCTGAGGATAAGATACAAGAAGCTGCCCAAACTGATCCTGAGGCCGGAGCGGACAAGGCCCAAGCTGCTGGACTTGAAGGGGAGAGGACGGAGGTGCCTACTTCGGAGGATCAAGCACCCGCTTCTTAATTTTATGCTTTCATTTATGGCTGTGTTCTGGGATCAGCTCCAGCTTTTAATACTTTGGTACCTGTACACTTTCTTTTTTCAGGAAATAAAATTTGCCTTGTTCCTCTTTTATTATTTATGTCCAGTGTATGATTGCCAAATAACTTAACAATATACATAATACTTTAACCTTCTCTGTACTCTGCAAAGCCGCTCTTGTCTAGTCATACCGCTGTTGAAAGCGTTCTTATCACATCGGATTAAGATAACAAATTGTACCAAATAAGCGACAATTAAGTTAAAGTATACCCTGTCCCCAAGCATAAGTACATTGAGAGGGGAAACTTCGTTACAAGAGTTACCTTTAACTTGTTAACAGGTTTGAAAGGTTCATCTGACCTCGAAGATGTAGAGCGGATACATTAACGTTCAACCATTCTGTAATGAATATTTCAGAGTTGAGGACGGAAATTGCCTCTAAAGTCCGGTTCGGCCTTGAAAAAAGGGTAAGTTTTACACCTTTCTCTTGAGGTTCGGTTTGATCCTACAACTCAAGTCTTCACATGGTGTTCGGTTCGATCCTACTAACCGTACTTGGAGTTCAGTGCAATCCTACAATCCAAGCCTTCAACACGGGGTTCAGATCAGGGCTAATCCTGAACCTACTGCGCCCGTTACTCGGGGTTTAGCGTGGTCTTCTGGACGGACCAGCTTACTGCGCCCAAGCCTTCACATGGGGTTCGGTTTATGGCCTTGAAAAAGGACCAGCCCTACAACCCATGTTATCTTCGAATGAGGTTCGGTTTGTGGCCTTGAAAAAGGACTAGCCCTACAACCCATGTTATCTTCAAATGGGGTTCGGTTTGTGGCCTTGAAAAAGGACCAGCCCTACAACCCATGTTATCTTTGAATGGGGTTCGGTTTGTGGCCTTGAAAAAGGACCAGCCCTACAACCCATTCCACCTCGAGGAGTTACATTGTCAATGCACAAGACGTGTGATTGAGATCATCCGCCCTGAGGAATTCACGTGATAGGCTATAGCTACAAGTCACAACATGCAGGAAAAGTGAGAGTAATGAGGTTATTGGACTGCATTCTCATTAAGATTGAAAGTATATTACAAAGGGAGCGTAGTCGGGGTCATGCCTCGTTAAAACCTTCTTGAGAAAACCCAATGGGAAAAAACTCAAGTAAGGAAAAAGAGTACATGCCGCCTTACCAACTAGCTGTAATAAACACGTAAGTTCTGAGTGTTCCATTTATTACGGATTGGAGTCCCATCAAGTTCTTCCAGCCGATATGACCCTTTTCCAGTCACTTCAGAAACTCTGTAAGGGCCTTCCCACGTCGGTGCTAGCTTTCCTTGGTAAGCAAATTTATTTCCCACACTCGCATTCCTCAAAACAAGATCTCCAGTATTGAAAGCTCTGTACTGGACACGTTTATTATACCAGAGAGCTGCCTTTGCCTTCATTGCCTGATCTCTGATAAAGGCCCTTTCCCTTAACTCGTGGAGGACGTCTAGTTCTGACGCCAGATTGGCATTGTTATCTTCAGCTGAGAAATACTCTACACGGGCCAATCTGGTTTGTAACTCCACTGGGATCATCGCCTCGACCCCGTACGTCAACCGGTATGGGGATTCATTAGTGGAAGAGTAAGGCGTAGTGCGGTATGCCCATAAAACATGACACAGCTGATCAGTCTATCCTCCCTTCGCTTCTCCCAGACGCTTTTTTAACCCTTTTAGCACTTCTCGATTGGCTACCTCCGCTTGGCCATTCGTCTGAGGGTGTTCGACAGATGAAAATATCTGGATTACCCCCAATCCTTCGAGCAAGTCTGTGAACTTTTTGTCTGTGAACTGGGTGCCGTTGTCAGTCACAATCCGCCCTGGCACACCAAATCGAGCTATGATATTTTCATACACGAAACGCCTTATCCGTGCAGAAGTAATATGCACTACTGGCTCAGCCTCAATCCATTTGGTGAAGTAATCTACCCCCACAATCAGATATTTAATACCTCCTGGCGTAGTGGGGAACGGGCCCAGAATATCAAGGCCCCACTGGTAAAACGGCCAAGGCACAGCGGATGAGGAAAGCTCTTGGGCCGATGTATGATGGAGGTTGGAAAATCTTTGACAAGCATCGCATTTCTTCACAAAATCTGCAGAGTCTTGCTTCACAGTGGGCCACCAATATCCAGCCCTGAGGATCTTTCTCATTAAGCTCCGACCCCCAGCATGGTGCCCACACTGTCCCTCATGTACTTCCTCCAACACTGCTTGGACCTCATCTTCTCTCAAACAGAGAAGGTATGGGATAGAGAATCCCCTTTTGTACAGAACACCATCAACCATGGTGAAATATGGCAGCTCCCTTTTCACTCGTCTCCTCTCCTTCTCATCAGTAGGGAGTTGTCTATCTACCAGGTAGCGAATATAGGGGATCACCCAAGAACTCCCATAAGGGTAGCTTACCATTACAGCATTCAGAGAAGGGAACAGAGGGATACTAGGTGATGTCAAAGTGCTCTGAACCACCGTCGTTGTGCTACCGGGCTGCTTTGTACTCGCGAGCCTTGACAAAATATCTGCTCTGGTGTTTTCCTCTCTAGGCACATGCTTGAATTCTAGAGCTTCAAATCTCCCCTTCAATTCATTCACGCAATTTAAGTATAATTGAAGTTGTGGCTCCCTAACCTGGTACTCCCCCTAGATCTGTGAAATCACCAACTGTGAGTCACTGCATAACGTGACTGCTGATGCTCCGATGTCAATCGCCGCACGGAGGCCGGCCAAACATCCCTCATACTCAGCTTGGTTATTGGAGGTCTTAAAATTGAATCGGAGGGAAATCTCTAAGTGCACACCATGATCACTCTCTACCATAACACCTGCCCCACAACCTTTACTATTTGACAATCCATCAACATAGATGGTCCAATACGCTCGAGGTGTGGCTGGATCCGACCCTATCATCTCCACTACAAAATCAGCCAATACTTGCGCCTTAATGGCTCCTCGAGGCTCGTAAGATATTTCAAATTTAGACAGCTCAATGGACCACTTGATCATTCTTCCAGCGAGATCTGGTTTGCTGAGCACTGAACGGAGAGGCAGATCCGTTCTCACCAATACTGGGTGCGCATGAAAATAGGGCCTTAACCGATGTGACGCCCACACAACTGCCAGGGCGGCTTTCTCAATCTTCTGATACCTTCCTTCTGCCCCCTGGAACGTCTTGCTAGTAAAATACACCGGCCTCTACCCTTCGGGAGTTTCTTTAACCAAAGCCACGCTCAGAGCTTCGTCAGAGATTGCTAAATACAAGATCAAAGTCTCACCCAGGTCAGGCTTAACCAAAATTGGTGGACTTGAGAGAACAGCCTTGAGCTGTTGGAAGGCTTGGTTTTGCTCTTCTCCCCATTCAAAACTCTTGTGCTTCTTCAACGCCTTATATAAGGGAAGGGATCTGTGTGCCATCTTAGGCATGAAACGAGCTAGAGCAGCTACTTTCCCATTCAAGGATTGGACCTCCCTCAGACTCTTAGGACTCTGCATGTCCAGAATTGCTTGACACTTCCCAGGGTTAGCCTCGATGCCTCGTTGGGTCAACATGAATCCCAAGAATTTCCCTGCTGGAATGGCAAAGGTGCATTTCAAGGGGTTTAGCCTCATGTTATACTGTCGCAGCCTAGTGAAAACTTGACGCAGGTCTTCAATGTGGTCTCCTCCAGCGGGCGTTTTGGCTATAATATCATCAATATACACTTCAACCAGCCTGGTGTGCATCCCTTCGAAAACTTTGTTGATCATACGCTGGTAGGTAGCGCCAGCATTCTTCAATCCGAATGGCATGACGGTGTAGCAGAAAACACCGTGGTCATTGACAAAAGCCGTCTTCTCTTGATCTCCTTCCCACATCGGAATCTGGTTGTACCCAGAATAAGCATCCATGAAACTGAGGTACTGATAACCAGATGAGTCATCTACCATATGGTCAATGTTTGGCAGGGGATATGGATCTTTGGGGCAACAACGGTTGAGATCCACGTAGTCTGTGCACATCCTCCACTTGCCATTAGCTTTCTGCACCATAACTATATTAGAAAGCCAAGAAGAATAACGAATCTCCCTTATAAAGCCCACTTTCAACAATTCTTCAGTCTGCTCACACGCTGCCTTCTGCTTCTCTGGTCCCAACCTCCTCTTCTTCTGGGCCACCGGTCTCGTCTCAGGATACACAGCAAGCTTGTGGCAACAAAAATTGGGGTCCATCCCAGGCATGTCTGTTGCTGTCCATGCGAAAAGGTCCTTAAACTCCTGCAGGAGAGCTAACAAGCATTGCTCCATGACTGACTCCAGCTTATCATTGATGTGCGTGACCTTCTCTGGGGAATCCCCTAGGACGACGTCCCTGGAACCACCATCCGGTGTGGGCTTTGAGGGATTGAGAGGGTCAATCTTCAACTCCGCTCTTGGGTCCAAGTCAATTAGACTAACAGACCCAGCCGCTGTTCCTCCGTCGTTCAGCTTTCTTTTCTTGTTGAATGCTTCCATCTTAACCATGTTGAGGCTCAAGTTGTAACAGTACCGAGCCATCTCCTGATCACCGCGGAGTGAGGACACACCGTTGTCTTTGTCAATGAATTTGATCAGGAGGTGAGGGGTGGACACAATTGCTTCCATTGCATTCAGGGTAGGACGGCCTATGATGCCGTTGTAGGGAGATTTCACATCAATCATAAAAATTCTTGACTTGACTGTTCTTGCACCGGGCTCTCCTTCAAAAGAAATCACAGTGTCGAGGTACCCCTTAGTGGGTTGCTTAGCTCCATTAAACGCTGTGAGTTCTTGCGTGTAAGGCTGTAGATCTGCATCATTAAAACCCATTCTCTTGAAACAATTATAAAAAATTACATCACAAGAACTTCCCTGGTCAACGAGGATCCTTTTCACGTCCTTGTTGGCAATTACGGCGATGATCATCACTGCGTCGTCCCTTCCTGGGATCGTTGGGCCAAAATCGTCGTCAGTGAATGACACCATTGGAGCTGCCACACCGTGCCTGAAAGGACGGTTACTCCATGGTTTGCCCTGGACAGATAAAATCATTCTGTGGTGATTCTTTCGGGCTGTGATTGATGCTCCTCCTCCAGCAAATCCTCCAGCTATCATCTCAATCACTTCACGTCTGCCCTGCCTCTACTGCTGAGGCATGTCGTTCTGCTGAGCTCCTTCAGCCATCACTGTAACATCCTATTTTCATCACAAATAGGAAATAGATATTAATATATATTTCTTAAGAAATACTTACTATAAGTTAGTTTATTATTATCATTTTTTTAAAATTTTGGTATTTATATTTTTATTATTTGTTTTTTTTAATAATAATAATAATAAAATGAAAATATTTTTGAATGAGAATTTTAAAGTGACTTAATTAGTATTCACTAATTAAGAAAATTATATTAAGAATTTTTAATATCTTTGTTATTCACCATTTTTATTTTATGTTGTTATATTTTTATTTTTTTTTACATATTTAAGATTTAACTCTTATTAGAATTTTAAAATAAAATTTTGAAGGAATTAGACTATGGTTCTTTTAAACTTTTTGATCTACATAATATTTATGATTTTCTGGAATTTTTTGAAAATTTTGAATTATTTTAATAAAATAATATATTTTAAATAATTTTAAATTCATATAAAGTTGCTTAAAATTAAAAATATTTACAAGAATGTAAAGTTAAATTATAAGAAAATTTTCTAAAATCCATTTCAAGTAGACTTATCTAAAAATTATCGGTTTGAGAAAAATCTTGATTTTTTCTAATCGTTAAAAAATTAGAAACGTATCAATAAATTTTTATTAACAGAAAATTTTAGATTTTTAAAATTTCAGCTTTATATTACTTATTATAAAATTAGTGAGGACTGATATAATATCGCTAAATTTCAAAAAGGACTCATTTTGAATATTTAAAATATACCGAGTGAAGGGTTACTATTTGACTTAATAATTTTGCCGACAATTACTATGCAAATCACTGTGCATGTATGAAATTTTCAAAAGATGCACAGTAACCTGGAATAAAAAATTCAAAAATGCATAGTACTTTTATATTAAAATAATGGAATGCATAGTAAATTTTTTTCTATAAATACCGAAGGATTTCTTCTTTAGAATTCACAATTTCAGATTAAGTTTTCTTAATATAGTAGTGCTAGTGAGATAGTGGTGGAAGTGAGAGAGAGAAGAAAAGTTTTTGGAGAGAAGGTTCTGCCAAAATCCTAAGGTAAGAATACTTCTCTTTTATATTTTTTGGGTTATTTTTATATCGTTTTTAGAAATCTGTTATTATACTGGAAATAATATTATTTTAAGTTACTATTCTGCATAGTAAACACTATTTCAATAGTAAATTACTATTTCAATAGTAAATTACTATTCAAATAGTAAATTACTATTTACTGTTACTATTTACCATTACTATTCACAATTTACTATTTACTGTTACTATTCACGTTTTACTATTTACTGTTACTATTCACGTTTTACTATTTACTGTTACTATTTACGATTTACTATTCACTATTCACTATTCACTATTCACTATTCAAAATTTACCATTTTTTTATTTTAAGTTGTAATCTTAATTTTCATCTTGTAATTATATTAAAATGAAATTGGTATGTTTTAGAACTCGGAGACGAGGCGCGCATGGATTTTCAATAACGAATCGGTATACAAGAGGTAAGGGGGAGTGAGATAAAAATATAATATGAAAGACATAAGAATAAAGGGAGGAGTCCCTTACTCCTTTTAAATTTAATAATATTATTATAAAGTAATAACTTCTCAACTTAAAATTTATAATAAATTTAATATACTGTGTAACTTATTCTGAAATATCTATACATAGATCTGAATTATTATAACTTATACGGACTGAACTAAACCTATGCAAGGACTTGGATTTTTATATCCTATATGGATCGAACTAAACCTATGCAAGGACTTGGATTTTTATATCCTATATGGATCGAACTAAACCTATGCAAGGACTTGGAATATTATGACCTGTCTAGACTGAACTATACCTATGCGAAGACTGGATATATGGACTTATATAGACCTGTGCGAGGAATGGACTATAAGGACTCAAAATCAAATCTACTAATTTAAATAACCATTAAAAATTTGAATTATATTTATAAGCGATATTTAGTTGATTTGACTTGATTATAATTAATTATATTTGATTTCGATTAATGATATTGTGATTTATAATATTAGACTGTGATTAATAATATTCAATTATGATTGATGATATTTGATTGTGATTGATGAGATTACTATACTTGATTGTGGTTGATGAATGATTGATGATCTTGTGATATGAAGTTTGAGCATATAGCAAGCATGACGGAAAGTTAAAACTCAGTAAGAATTTTCTTACCTTACTCTTTAAATTTTTATTCCAAGAGAAAGTATTTTGTAATTATTTTAGTTTTTTATTTCTTCTTATAAATAATTTTTATTAACTTTATTTTTAATCTCAATAATAAAATCTAGTATTAGAAAGAAGCTATTTTATGAAAATCAGAGGTTGAGATAATTAATTCTTGAATTAAAGAAAATTTTTATAGTTTTAAGTATTCTTAGTTAATGATTTTAAATTATTTTCTTTAGAAATTAGAAGTTTAAAGTAAATTATTTTGGTTTTCCCCAACGAAATAACTAAAGAATATTTTGTGGAGATTTCAAAAACTCAATCTAGTTAAGATTTAAATTGAGAAAGATTATGTAAATATATGAAGGTTTTTAAGAGAAAGCTTTGAGATATTTAAGGCTTGGAAACTCAATTTTGGTAAGATCTGAATTTGAAGACTGTACTAAATTATTTCAGTATAACAGAAGTTCAAAGAAGAACTTATGGAAATGTACAGTTTATTGTGATGATTTTGTGAACCTTTATGGTATTTAATAATTGAGTTTCTAAAAGCCTTAACCAACTAAATATGCGAGTAGTTCATGCATCATGAATCATTAAAGAGAATTGAGATGTGATATTGCCTGGGGACGGATTATAGAAACCGAGGATACATTAGAGGAGGCTTAATTGCGAGCCTTGGGATGAGAGAGTGTGAAAGGGTGCTTCAGGTGACCTGGGGTCGCTCCCTAGTGTCGGGTACTTTCACAATAAAAACTTTCTCAGTCTGACTAGTCTCTAAGTGTTTCCACGCCAGTTGAGCTGTTCATATGCCATGAAGGCATTTATGTTATTATTATCCAGAATTTATGAAACAGTGTAAACTCCTGGTTGGCCCAGTGCAAACTAAAACTTTAAGGGCCCACATGCATAAACTGAATGAGACAGTAGCATAAGCATTACATAACATTCATGTGATTGTGACATTCTATATGGATGGTTATGAATGAAAATATAAGTGTTATGTATGTATGTGGAAACCCTATATTCATAATTGATTGTATATGAGATTATGACTGATATTACTATATTAGTTTGTGAAAACCCTTATGCTTATGTCTTATCTGTAATATATTATATTTTGTTTCTCACTCCTTCTTGTTTGAATTTTTGTGTCCAAAATATATGTTATATGATATATAGCTAGCAGTCCAAGATGGAAGGATATATAATTACAAGAGGATAAAGTGGTCTCATTCTCAATCGATTAGATGAAGAGATATGACAAGAGTAGGATTCAAAACTCGATGGTTCAAGGACTAGGAAATGATTGTTCATATTTGTAGTAGAGGTATAGTTTAGTTTTATTTTGCCTTATTACAATATCAAGTAGATAATTGTAACAAGGTAAAGGTTAAACTTTGATAAACTCTTTCATTCGGATATAATATTGTAATGATTTATCACTTATGATTTCTATAAATTATTTTGTCATTATGGACAAATATTGAAAGACAAATTTTTTTTACTTTCAATATTCAAAGGAAATCAGATGTATATACGTCCTTGTATACACGAGATAAAGAGTGATAAATATGTATATCTTTCTAAAAGTTTTTTTTTAAAAGTAAGAAGAATACATATATATCTCGTGTATATAAGGGGGTGTTACAAAGTGGTATCAGAGCAGTTCAATCCAAACCGGCTTGTGGTATGGTCTTACTAGCGTGTTAGTGTACTCTGATGGTTGAGTTTGACAAGAGATTTTATGGTTGAGAAAAGAGGAAATTTTATTAGAGTAAATGGTAAGAAGTAAGTGAAGAAAAATTAGGAGTATAGAAAGAAGGAACTAATTTTAAGTTCATAAGAAGTATAAGTTAAAACTTTATAGCCTGTTACTTGAAAAATGTTATTGCAGGGATTATCAGAAACTGGCCATTCTGAAGTCTTTCTTGACATTGTTTAAGTACAGGCCTTAATGTATGGTGGAATGATAAGGTAAATTAACTAATGCAGTTATTTCCTTTTATTCCAAATGTATTGTATGGTGTTTGATTCTCTGATTAATATGTGATAGTGAAATATTCTAACATTTTCCTGTTTTACAATATGGTATGAGACAACAAGGGAGATAAGACAATAGAAAATTCTTAGAAATATTTTGGTATGAATTCTAGACTGGAGCTGTCGTGACTTTGACTACTTAGTTATAAACTATCGGGACTGATCACCCCGAATGATTTGCACTAAGTAGTGAAAGACATGTCAAAAGAAGGATGTTAAGATCAACGAATTTAACCTTGGGTTAATGTAGTATATGGAGAAATGGAGATAAACTCAATAAATTCTATTAGGGTATTCCTTACCATGTCCTTGAAGTTGTAAGAGATACTTGTGTGAATTAGAATTCCAATGGGTAAATAACTGTTGTAATCCCAAACTAGTATAACAAATTTTTTAAGATAGAATCATAGTTTTTCCTTTGGTGATATATTTTGAAAAGAAAAATGTGTGGATGTATACTTTATGAAAAAATATGATAATTTATAACTTGTTTGATATAACAAATAATCATATTAGGAATTGTATCTCTGGCTATTTGTATTGATTCTTCTTTTGTATGACATATAAAATATGTTAATTATTGTTTGATTTGATGAAGTTTTCATTTATGATGTGTACGATTGAATAATATATATGATGGTTATGTGTGTAAATATATGAATTAATGAAACTTTTATGATTGTGACATCGAATGTAATTAACCATATATTTTTAAATTTTTTTTAAATTGATTTATTGTGATAAATATATCAATGAATGACCTAAAATAAGCATTATAGATCTTTGGAAGACATCGATATTGGTTTAATATTTAGAAATTGTGACATAAAATATTTTTGTGATTCCTAACAATATGATACATGTTTATCAAGTTATTTTCTTTTAGTCATCGATTTTGTTCGACGAATATATATACATGATATAAATCATTGTTATGTAATGACCATTGTAGATTTAAAATAAAGAAATGTGTTAGTAAACCATGAGGAAGTAGATATGAACCTTTACTTATTGATTACATAAGTCTTAGTTACCTATAAAAAAATATTCAAGTGAATATTTCTAAGTCAACGTAGTGATTTGTGATCATTTAAGATTGGAGAATTTATCAAATATATATAATGGTTGTAGTCAATTATAATGGAATGTGTAATCACTTAGTTAAGGAATATTTGATTCATTATAGAAGACAATAAGAAATGATTACATACCCTGGATTATCATGAAGCAAAGACCACAAGGATTTAACTAGTACAACATGGACTAAGACATATTTATCCTTTCTCACTAGGATAATTTATTATACACGATTACATTAAGGAAAATAAAATAGAACATCTAGTATATCATAGATAGAGGTCTAAGAGTCTTGGCAATACAAAAATTATCCAAACTAGAGAAATAATCATAACGATTATAAGAAGTGAAGCACTTGTTACCACAACTTGTAGTCCATCCCGACTTCGTTCTTCCTTACTTCTAGGAAGGTTAGCCATCGAATAGTATGATAGTACTTGAAAAAAAAAAAGATTGAAGAAATTAGAAAGAAGAGAGAAACTAAGAAACCTTGAAGTTGTGATAGGAAGTGAGAATGGAATGAGAATTTATAAGCAAGCAAGGGAGGGAGAGTTGCAACGGTCATAAACGGCTAGTCCAACGGCTAGTCCAACGGCTAGTTGCTAACGGCTAGTTGTCCAGTAATTAATTCTTAGCAGTCCATTTTACTATATTACGAGTAGGAATTTTAATTAATAGATGTTATGGATTATGTTAAGTAAGATTTTAATAGATTGAGAAACGTAATTATTGAGGTGTTTAGAGTTAACCATCAATTTATGATGAGCATGGTTGACAAAATTAAGACGAGTAATATTTTTGAATTAAGGAAAAAAATACAGATAAGATTAAAAAAAGAGAGATAAATGGCAATGTTAAGGAAAATGTACACAATTGCCAAGGAAACTAGAAATATATTTTAGAACAGTTCAGTTAGTTTAGCTATGGTAAGATTTATTAACAATATTAAATTTCGAGGACGAAATTTCTTTTAGGGGAGTAGAGTTGTAACATCCTATTTTCATCACAAATAGGAAATAGATATTAATATATATTTCTTGAGAAATACTTACTATAAGTTAGTTTATTATTATCATTTTTTTAAAATTTTGGTATTTATATTTTTATTATTTGTTTTTTTTAATAATAATAATAATAAAATGAAAATATTTTTGAATGAGAATTTTAAAGTGACTTAATTAGTATTCACTAATTAAGAAAATTATATTAAGAATTTTTAATATCTTTGTTATTCACCATTTTTATTTTATGTTGTTATATTTTTATTTTTTTTTACATATTTAAGATTTAACTCTTATTAGAATTTTAAAATAAAATTTTGAAGGAATTAGACTATGGTTCTTTTAAACTTTTTGATCTACATAATATTTATGATTTTCTGGAATTTTTTGAAAATTTTGAATTATTTTAATAAAATAATATATTTTAAATAATTTTAAATTCATATAAAGTTACTTAAAATTAAAAATATTTACAAGAATGTAAAGTTAAATTATAAGAAAATTTTCTAAAATCCATTTCAAGTAGACTTATCTAAAAATTATCGGTTTGAGAAAAATCTTGATTTTTTCTAATCGTTAAAAAATTAGAAACGTATCAATAAATTTTTATTAACAGAAAATTTTAGATTTTTAAAATTTCAGCTTTATATTACTTATTATAAAATTAGTGAGGACTGATATAATATCGCTAAATTTCAAAAAGGACTCATTTTGAATATTTAAAATATACCGAGTGAAGGGTTACTATTTGACTTAATAATTTTGCCGACAATTACTATGCAAATCACTGTGCATGTATGAAATTTTCAAAAGATGCACAGTAACCTGGAATAAAAAATTCAAAAATGCATAGCACTTTTATATTAAAATAATGGAATGCATAGTAAATTTTTTTCCTATAAATACCGAAGGATTTCTTCTTTAGAATTCACAATTTCAGATTAAGTTTTCTTAATATAGTAGTGCTAGTGAGATAGTGGTGGAAGTGAGAGAGAGAAGAAAAGTTTTTGGAGAGAAGGTTCTGCCAAAATCCTAAGGTAAGAATACTTCTCTTTTATATTTTTTGGGTTATTTTTATATCGTTTTTAGAAATCTGTTATTATACTGGAAATAATATTATTTTAAGTTACTATTCTGCATAGTAAACACTATTTTAATAGTAAATTACTATTTCAATAGTAAATTACTATTCAAATAGTAAATTACTATTTACTGTTACTATTTACCATTACTATTCACAATTTACTATTTACTGTTACTATTCACGTTTTACTATTTACTGTTACTATTCACGTTTTACTATTTACTGTTACTATTTACGATTTACTATTCACTATTTACTATTCACTATTCACTATTCAAAATTTACCATTTTTTTTATTTTAAGTTGTAATCTTAATTTTCATCTTGTAATTATATTAAAATGAAATTGGTATGTTTTAGAACTCGGAGACGAGGCGCGCATGGATTTTCAATAACGAATCGGTATACAAGAGGTAAGGGGGAGTGAGATAAAAATATAATATGAAAGACATAAGAATAAAGGGAGGAGTCCCTTACTCCTTTTAAATTTAATAATATTATTATAAAGTAATAACTTCTCAACTTAAAATTTATAATAAATTTAATATACTGTGTAACTTATTCTGAAATATCTATACATAGATCTGAATTATTATAACTTATACGGACTGAACTAAACCTATGCAAGGACTTAGATTTTTATATCCTATATGGATCGAACTAAACCTATGCAAGGACTTGGATTTTTATATCCTATATGGATCGAACTAAACCTATGCAAGGACTTGGAATATTATGACCTGTCTAGACTGAACTATACCTATGCGAAGACTGGATATATGGACTTATATAGACCTGTGCGAGGAATGGACTATAAGGACTCAAAATCAAATCTACTAATTTAAATAACCATTAAAAATTTGAATTATATTTATAAGCGATATTTAGTTGATTTGACTTGATTATAATTAATTATATTTGATTTCGATTAATGATATTGTGATTTATAATATTAGACTGTGATTAATAATATTCAATTATGATTGATGATATTTGATTGTGATTGATGAGATTACTATACTTGATTGTGGTTGATGAATGATTGATGATCTTGTGATATGAAGTTTGAGCATATAGCAAGCATGACGGAAAGTTAAAACTCAGTAAGAATTTTCTTACCTTACTCTTTAAATTTTTATTCCAAGAGAAAGTATTTTGTAATTATTTTAGTTTTTTATTTCTTCTTATAAATAATTTTTATTAACTTTATTTTTAATCTCAATAATAAAATCTAGTATTAGAAAGAAGCTATTTTATGAAAATCAGAGGTTGAGATAATTAATTCTTGAATTAAAGAAAATTTTTATAGTTTTAAGTATTCTTAGTTAATGATTTTAAATTATTTTCTTTAGAAATTAGAAGTTTAAAGTAAATTATTTTGGTTTTCCCCAACGAAATAACTAAAGAATATTTTGTGGAGATTTCAAAAACTCAATCTAGTTAAGATTTAAATTGAGAAAGATTATGTAAATATATGAAGGTTTTTAAGAGAAAGCTTTGAGATATTTAAGGCTTGGAAACTCAATTTTGGTAAGATCTGAATTTGAAGACTGTACTAAATTATTTCAGTATAACAGAAGTTCAAAGAAGAACTTATGGAAATGTACAGTTTATTGTGATGATTTTGTGAACCTTTATGGTATTTAATAATTGAGTTTCTAAAAGCCTTAACCAACTAAATATGCGAGTAGTTCATGCATCATGAATCATTAAAGAGAATTGAGATGTGATATTGCCTGGGGACGGATTATAGAAACCGAGGATACATTAGAGGAGGCTTAATTGCGAGCCTTGGGATGAGAGAGTATGAAAGGGTGCTTCAGGTGACCTGGGGTCGCTCCCTAGTGTCGGGTACTTTCACAATAAAAACTTTCTCAGTCTGACTAGTCTCTAAGTGTTTCCACGCCAGTTGAGCTGTTCATATGCCATGAAGGCATTTATGTTATTATTATCCAGAATTTATGAAACAGTGTAAACTCCTGATTGGCCCAGTGCAAACTAAAACTTTAAGGGCCCACATGCATAAACTGAATGAGACAGTAGCATAAGCATTACATAACATTCATGTGATTGTGACATTCTATATGGATGGTTATGAATGAAAATATAAGTGTTATGTATGTATGTGGAAACCCTATATTCATAATTGATTGTATATGAGATTATGACTGATATTACTATATTAGTTTGTGAAAACCCTTATGCTTATGTCTTATCTGTAATATATTATATTTTGTTTCTCACTCCTTCTTGTTTGAATTTTTGTGTCCAAAATATATGTTATATGATATATAGCTAGCAGTCCAAGATGGAAGGATATATAATTACAAGAGGATAAAGTGGTCTCATTCTCAATCGATTAGATGAAGAGATATGACAAGAGTAGGATTCAAAACTCGATGGTTCAAGGACTAGGAAATGATTGTTCACATTTGTAGTAGAGGTATAGTTTAGTTTTATTTTGCCTTATTACAATATCAAGTAGATAATTGTAACAAGGTAAAGGTTAAACTTTGATAAACTCTTTCATTCGGATATAATATTGTAATGATTTATCACTTATGATTTCTATAAATTATTTTGTCATTATGGACAAATATTGAAAGACAAATTTTTTTTACTTTCAATATTCAAAGGAAATCAGATGTATATACGTCCTTGTATACACGAGATAAAGAGTGATAAATATGTATATCTTTCTAAAAGTTTTTTTTTAAAAGTAAGAAGAATACATATATATCTCGTGTATATAAGGGGGTGTTACAATCACTACTCCCTTCTGCTTTTCAGCTGCAGTGAACTTCCTGACTGGGTTACGTGTATTATCATCCTCGTCATCAGGATCTCTGCCCCTCTTGTCCATTCTTTGAGGTTCGTCTACAGATCTCTCCCTGAACAAGTATTGCTTCAGCTTTCCCTTCTGAATGAGAGTCTCTACCGTATTCTTCAACGCCTTGCACTCGTCAGTGTTGTGACCTGTCTGTTCGTGGAAAGTGCAATACTTACGTGGGTTACCTCCTCTCTTGAGTGGGAGCGGCTTCCTTATACTAAAAACATTAAGCGTTGGCCAGCCAACCTCCCTCATGATTTGGGAGTTCCTGACGTTCAGAGAGGCATAGTTATTGAACGACGAGATGTGCCTATCTCGTTGATGTGGACGAACGCTTGCAAAGTCCTCTCAGAAGGTATGCTTCTCAGGTCTCATCTTCTCCTTCTCTCTCCGTGGCTGTTGGGAGGGTGCTGGAGGCTTCATTCTAGCTGTTGTTACCTCCAAATGCATCTCTATGCCCACGTATTTGGAAGCCTTCTTTCAAAACTCTTCGAAGGTCGTTGGGGGGCTCTTTTCCAAGGATAAGGCAAAAGCAGAACCAGGTTGCAAAGCTTCCACCACGATATGGAGCTGTATTGCCTCCGTGAGGTTGGGGACCAACGCAGCCTCCTTATAAAACCTCTTCAAGAACTCCTTAAGAGTTTCAGTCTCTCCCTGCCTTATCTGTGCTAAGGTGTGAGAAGTTCTCGGGATATCCCTGGAGATGACAAAATGGCTTTCAAACGCTGCTGCCATTTCCTCCCAAGAATCTATGGATCCTGAGGGTAAACTCTTGAACCAACTAAGAGCTTCCTCCGTCAACGTCCTTGGGAACATCCTGCACATGACGTCTTCATCGGCTCCCAAGTACATGGCTTCATACACATAAGAATCCAAGTGCTTAGTGGGATCAGTTTCTCCATTATACTTCTGATCGACAGTGGCTGAGTCATTTGCAAATGTTTCGGGATGGTGATGCTCATCAGTCTCCTTGAAAAAGGGACATTGAGCTTATAGGTCCCAGAAGTTACCACTGCCTGCTCCCTTCTCCTAGTACTGACTCTATCACCAGAGTCTTGGGTCTGCTCTCTATCTTCGTATGTAGGGATTTTTGAATACTAGAGGGTCGTAGATCTATCCCTCGCTGATATATGGTGAGCCTCCTCTGCATGGGACGTTACCCTGTCCCTAACTCCTCCTTTCTCTCGCCTCAACTCCATCAACTCCTCTCTGAGCTGTCTGATAACCTCATCTCGAGGATCAGGGGTTGGTACTTGCACCATCCTCCAGGTGTTGGTAACAGGAGACTCGAAGACAAGTCTCCTTCCAGTCTGTTGGTGGGTCACATCCTCCACATGACCATCAACGAAATCACGTCTGTCACCTTCCATTATGACAACCAAACTTCTGCGAAAATGGGAATAACTCTAACGAGTCCCACCGGGCGTGCCAATGAACTGGTCTGAACCGGGGTCAAGGATCCGGTGTGGGACCAGCCACAAGAATGCAGGTGTTTTAGGGTTTGCACACTGGAGCAATGAGTATCCGATATGGAAGTCCGGCCTCTTAGTGGGAGAAACTGGTATTGTTGTCCTGGAGATCCTTCACACCAGTGTTTCGCGTTGAAGGGGGCGAAAGATGGTGCCACCTGTGAAGATTCTCCGACGCTCAAGTTAGAAGAGTGTAAGAACTCAGTGAATGCTCAAGCGATACAATAGTAAAAAGTGAGTTAGGACAACGTAACCTTGCATGTGTTTTAGATCAGGCTATTTATAGTTGAACGTAGGAAATGAATCATTGGATGCAAGTGGGCCCTTGGGCTCTGATAGCGTGTGAAGTGTGTCAATCAAAGTGGCTCAGCACTCAGAATGTGTCAGGAGGGTAGGTCAATTATCAGAGTACGACCCTATGGGAGGATGGAGGATAATCACCTTTCTGCATAATCTGCTGACACATGTACTTACTCTCTGAGGCCATTGATATGACATATTCTGCTACATGGAGTATCTTCGCTGATAAGTTATTAGGAATTCTTATCTTGCTGTGACTGAGAGACTAACGGCTATATAGACTTTCAGGGATAACGAGTGAAGTATTCGTGGTAAAGAGAGCGAATAGAACGTCTGATTGGATAAGAGCGGATATCCGGTGTGGTGCTGCCCGAACTGTGACACCGGTTTCCTCCTCATGAAGTCATTCTGACGTTATAACTTTAGAGACCGGTATCCAGACCGGATCAATTTTAAATATTTAAAATTAATCCTTTTTGAAATTTAGCGATATTATATCAGTTCTCACTAATTTTATGACAAGTAATATAAAGTTTAAATTTTAAAAATCTAAAATTTTCTGTTAATAAAAATTTATTAGTACGTTTTCAATTTTTTTACGATTGGTAAAAATCAAGATTTTACTCAAACCGATAATTTTTAGATAAGTCTACTTGAAATAGATTTTAGAACATTTTCTTATAATTTAACTTTACATTCTTGTAAATATTTTAAATTTTAAGCAGCTTTATATGAATTTAAAATTATTTAAAATATATTATTTTATTAAAATAATTCAAAATTTCAAAAAATTCCAGAAAATCATAAATATTATGTAGATCAAAAAGTTCAAAAGAACCATAGTCTAATTCCTTCAAAATTTTATTTTAAAATTCTAATAAGAGTTAAAACTTAAATATGTAGAAACATAAATATAAGAACATAAAATAAAAATGATGAATAATAAAGATATTAAAAATTCTTAATATAATTTTCTTAATTAGTGAATACTAATTAAGTCATTTTAAAATTCTCATTCAGAAATATTTTCATTTTCTTTTTATTATTATTATTTAAAAAACAAATAATTAAATATAAATACCAAAATAAAAAAAAAATGATAATAATAATCTAACTTATAGTAAGTATTTCTCAAGAAAGATATATTAATATCTATTTCCTATTTATGATGTGAACTGGTCTGGACCGGGGTCTAGGATCCGGTGTGGGACCAGCCACAAGAATATAGGTGTTTTTAGGGTTTGCACACCGGAACAGTGAGTATCCGATGTATTAATCCGGTCTCTCAGTGGGAGAGGCCGGTCTTGTTGTCCTGGAGATCCTTCACACCAACGGTTCGCGTTGCAGGGGGGCGAAAGGTAGTGCCACCTGTGAAGATTCTCCGACGCTCAACTTAGAAGAGTGTAAGAACTCAATGAATGCTCAAGCGAAGTAATAGTAAAGTGTAAGTTAGAACAACATCACCTTGCATGTGTATTGAATTGAGCTATTTATAGTTGTACGTGAGAAAATGAGTCATTGGATACAGGTGGGTCCCCTAGCTCTGATAGCGTGTACATTATGTCAATCAGGGTGGCTCAACACTCAGAATGTGTCAGGAGGGTAGGTCAATTATCAGTGTACGACCCTATAGGAAGAAGAGAGGATAATCACCTTTTCCGCATAATCTGCTGACACATCCACTTGCTTTCTAAGGCCATTGACGTGACATATTTTGCTACATACAGTATCTTCGCTGACAAGTTATTAGGGGCTCTTATCTCACTGTAACTGAGAAACCAGCAGTTATATAAATGTTCTGTGAAAATGAACAATGCTCCGTTATAGAGTCAATAAGTGGGGCGGTCGTGAGATGAGAGCGGAAGGCCAGACATCGGATATCCGGTGTGGTAATGTTGAACCAGGACACCGGTTTTCCTTATATGAGGCCACTCTGACGTCACAATATTAGGGGCCGGTATCCAGACCGGATCATCTGTCCCCTAGCTTGTATGAGGGACTGTTAAGTTACTCATATGAGCTACACAACTCTAGAGAAGTCTGGATGCCGGTGGTACATTCTGGAAGGTCTCTGGAAGCTCTGTGGCGTCCGCTCTAATAAACGAGTGACCGCTCTTCTCGCATTGCGTACAACAGATTCAGACAGCGTAAAATAAATGATGGAAATCCCAAGAGTCTTTGAGAATCAAAACCCTTGGTATTAGAAAAGTGGTTGAAAGGCATTAAATGCGCATGGCATGATTGGACATTAAATGCATTTTTTACGCACGAGACATCATTACCCAAGAGTGTAACCGTCGATTGGGCTTATTGGGCCTGGATTGAAACTGAATGGGGGGCCCATTTTGCCAAAATGTTTACTGAAACGTTACCATTTTCGCGCTTATTCATGATGAAATGACGGAGTCATTTCAATTTGAAAGGTTGCGTTTTGAGGCAAGCATTGTGACCTTCGACGGAACACTATGCCTCTTCGTTACCTATAAAAGGGACTCTTAGCAGATTTTGGAATCCACTATTGTTTTCAAGCTTAGTGAACCTCTGCTCAAATTTCTTGGAAATTTCTCTGTCGTCTTCAAACTTCTCAAAGATCCTCTTCCTTTAGGTAACCTCCTTTTCCTTCAACTCCTTGCAATTTTTGTTCATTCTGTTTCCATCATGTGACCTGGAACAGGCAACGCTGGTCCTTCAAACAGGGGGAGTTTTGGCTCTCGCGTCCCCCTTAGCCACCGTGGTGGGAGGATTCCAGCGAATCCTCCTGTGGTTGGGCCTCGTCGCTCAGAGAGAGCTGAAGCTTCTTCCTCACGAGCGTCCTCTTCCTAACGTCGCTCTGAGGTTCCCCTTGACTTGAGGGCTACCAGCCGCTCTGATGAAGGGTCAAGTGCTGAAGGTTATCTCTCTGACGATGTTGCTTTTTACCATAGTACGTACGCGTTCCACCATGCCTGCACGACTATAGATCTTCCTGGACATGGAAAAACACCAGTTCTCCGCTCTGCTGAAGGGTGTGTCAACATTGTGGCACACCGGCTTGACTGGGAAAAGCTCAACAGGGAGAAACCCTACTGCTGGGTGGAAGAGGAATTCCTAGAGATCCCTTCGCACCATGCGAGTGAGGAGGAATGCACGGTCTCTTTCCGCTGCAAAATATATTCAGACAAAAAGTACAAGGCGCGATACGCTATGCTGGCACCACGTCCCTCTGAGAGAGTATGCCACAGCGTCCCTGATGAGAGGTCGGTCTACATGTACGACTTCGTCTTCTTGAAGTTGGGAGTACGCTTCCCCATGACGGAATTCCAGATGGCCGTCCTGCGCTTCCTAGACTGCGCCCCTACACAACTGTATCCCAACGGTTGGGGTCTAGTCCGGGCTCTGGAGATTCTGGGGGAGCATTTCAACTTCTCCGCCACTGTGGCCAAACTGTTCTACTATTGCCAAGTGGTTCGCCGTGCTAATAAGAAGGGCGGCCTTGGGTTCATTACTCTCCGTAGTGACTCAAGGGTGATAAATTTCAAATCTTATACGGAATCCACGAAGGTGGATGGACGCTCCTTCAAGCACTACTACACGCGGGTCCGTATTCAACCAAATAAGCCGGTCTTCTAGTGAACCAAGGAGGGATTTACCAAGTTTCCTCTTAGCTGGACGCACGAGCATTTTCTCCTCATGAGCCGTGCTTATTACACAGATGAGAGTGAACTCTCCTCTCACTCTGTTGAGGTCTTGAGCGCCATGCAGACGGCCTCGAAGACCCTTAAAGGATTTTCCAGCAGGCTCCTCTTGGCCGAGGATGACATCCGAAACACCTACCTCCGTAATATCCGTTCTTACTCTATATGTGTTGTATAGTTATTCCGTTCTGATTATTTTTTCTTCTTATGTGCTAACTCAACCTTTCTCGTTTTGCAGAACAAATCGAAAGAGCCTGCCCAGAGATGTTATCGTTAAGGACCATGATGGCTGACGATGATTCCTCCTCTGAGGAGAATGAGATCCAGGCGAAGAGGAACGCCACCAAAACTCCCCTCATTCCCCTGACCTCTGTAGTAGGTGACGAGGTTCCTCTCTTTGATGAGGAGGAAACAGAAGAACCAGCTGAGGCCACTGGAGCGGGCGACGAGGAGGCCGTCCCAGAGAAGAAGAGGAAAAAGAGGCATCTTGTAAAAAAGGCAGATCAAGAAAAGCCCTCCTCTTATGACCCTGTGAAGAAGCATCAGAAGACGGTCGAAGAAACTGGATTGAAGAAGGACAAGGGAAAGAAGCCTGTTCCTGAATCCTCTGCCCCTTCTTCACAGAATGCTTCAGAACCGGACTCTGGGAATGGTCCTCCTCCAGCGTTTGATCCCCCGCGTGACTCCTTCCTTTCTCCTTACTTATGGTTTCAGGGGTCCATGCCTCCCACTCTTCCAAAGGCAAGGTATTGCCTCCGCCCCTCCCTCGATGCTGCTGGGGTCCGAGGTGCTTGTAAGGCCGGGCGTTGGCAGCTGGATGAACAGTCCGGCCTCCTTGATTCCCTGAGCGAGAAGGCAGATTACATGGAACAGGTTGAAAAACTTGATGCCAAACTCGCGGTGAAGGAGACATGGGCGGCCAAGCAAGCTGAAGTTCATAGGGGCGTGGAGTCAGAATTGAAGAAAACCAAGGAGACGCTCCAGAGGAAAACTGAGGAGGCAAGCCAAGTGCATTTTGCCAACAAGGCTCTAGAGCGGGAAGTTGCCGACCTCTAGAAACAGAACAAATTCATACCCCTCCTCGAAGAAGAACTACAACTGGAAAAGAAGAGATCGGCTAAGCTTGCTGACGATCTCAAAATTATGGAGGACGGTCGCAATAAAGACCTTGGGGAGTGGGAGAGCCTTCGGAAGGAGATTCAAGCCCAAATTGAAGAACTCAAGAAGGGTGGTGCGAGTGCTAGGCCTTCAGAAGAGGATTTTGCCAAGGTTCAAAGAAAATTAATTGCTGCGAAGGCCAAGGCTGCCAAAGCCTTGGAGATATGCAAAAATGTGGCGTATGAATCCTTCGGCCTGGCCCTCCGTCAAGTTTATTATCGTAACCCTGGAGTGAAGCTGAATCTGTACGGGTTGGATCCGTTCTTTGAATTCCATGGGGGAAAACTTGTCGAAGTACATAAGGACGGCTCGCACCACGAACCCCGTGCATCTCTGTATGAAATGCCTCCCCTTCCAGAAGGTCAAAGCATGGAGCCGACGACGTCCACCGCTGCCTCTGGAGCTGAAACGCAAGAAGGTGCCCAAACTAGAGCAGAGGGTAAAATGGAGAAGACAGGAGTGCCCACTGCGGAGGATCAAGCACCGGCCTCTTAATTTATGCTTTATTCATAGCTGTGTACTGGGATCAGCTCCAGCTTTAACTACTTTGTAACCTGAATAATTTCTCATTTTTAGAAATAAAATTCACTGTTGTTTCTCTTCAACTGCTTGCGTCGAATGTATGATTGTTGGATAACTTAGTGCTACACAAAACACTTTATTATTTTCAATGCTTTGTGAATCCGTTCTGTGTGGTCACCTAGCTGCTTAAAGCGTACTTGTCACACCGGATTAAGATAACAAATTGTAACGAAGAAGCGATAATTAAGTTAAAGCATGCCCTGTCCCCAAGTGTAAGTACATTGGGAAGGGAAATTTTATCTCAAGAATTACCTTTTAACTTCTTAAAAAGATAGAAATGCTCATCTGTCCTCGGAGATGTAGAGCGGGTACGATAGCGTTCGACCGCTCTGGGGTGGATATTCCATAATTGAGGACGGACATTGCCTTTGAGTTTTGGTACAGCTTTGACAAGGGTAAGCTTTACGCCTTTCTCTTGAGGTTCGGTTTGGTCCTACATCTCAAGTCTTCACACAGTGTTCGGTTCAATCCTACTAACCGTACTTGGAGTTCGGTGCAATCCTACAATCCAAGCCTTCAACACGGGGTTCGGATCAGGGCTAATCCTGAACCTACTGCGCCCGTTACTCGGGGTTCAGCGTGGTTTTCTGTATGAACCGGCCTACTGCGCCCAAGCCTTCGCATGGGGTTCGGTTTGTGGCCTTGAAAAAGGACCAGCCCTACAACCCATGTTGTCTTCGAATGGGGTTCGGTTTGTGGCCTTGAAAAAGGACCAGCCCTACAACCCATGTTGTCTTCGAATGGGGTTTGGTTTGTGGCCTTGAAAAAGGACCAGCCCTACAACCCATGTTGTCTTCGAATGGGGTTCGGTTTGTGGCCTTGAAAAAGGGCCAGCCCTACAACCCATGTTGTCTTCGAATGGGGTTTGGTTTGTGGCCTTGAAAAAGGACTAGCCCTACAGCCCATGTTGTCTTCGAATGGGGTTCGGTTTGTGGCCTTGAAAAAGGACCAGCCCTACAACCCATGTTGTCTTCGAATGGGGTTCGGTTTGTGGCCTTGAAAAAGGACCAGCCCTACAACCCATTCCACCTCAAGGAGTTACATCGTCAAAACACACGATGTGTGATTGAGATCATCCATCCTGAGGGGTCTTCGTCAGTCCCTCGAGGAGTTACATCATCAACTACAAAATTGGTAGTTGAGTTCATCCGTCCTGAAGTGTATGCGTGTTAAGCTACGACTATAAATCACAACACATAAGAAAAGTGAGAATGATAGGGCGGTTAAAATGTATTCTCATTAAGATTGAAGGTGCATTACAAAGAGAGCGTAGTTGGGGTCGTGCCTCGTTAAAACCTTCTTGAGAAAACCCAATGGGAAAAAACTCAAGTAAGGAAAAAGAGTACACGCCGTCTTACCAACTAGCTGTAGTAAACACGTAAGTTCTGAGTGTTCTATTTGTTGCGGATTGGAGTTCCATCAAGTTCTTCCAACCGGTATGACCCTTTTCCAGTCACTTCAAAAACTCTATAAGGACCTTCCCACGTCGGTGCTAGCTTTCCTTGGTGAGCGAATTTATTCCCCACACTCGCCTTTCTCAAAACCAGATCTCCGGTGTTGAAAGCCCTGTATTGGACACGTTTATTATACTGGGGTGCTTCCTTTGCTTTTACCGCCTGATCCCTGACAAAAGCCTTTTCTCTTAACTCCTGGAGGACGTCCAGCTCTGATGCCAGGTTGGCGTTGTTATCTTCAGCTGAAAAATACTCCACACGAGCCGATCTTGTTCGTAGTTCCACTGGAATCATCGCCTCAACCCCGTACGTCATCCGGTATGGGGATTCGTTAGTTGAAGAATGAGGCGTGTATGCCCATAAAACATGACATAGCTGGTCGGTCCATCCTCCCTTTACTTCTCCCAGACGCTTCTTCAACCCCTTTAGCACTTCTCGATTGGCTACCTCCGCTTGTCCATTGGTTTGGGGGTGTTCAACAGATGAAAATATCTGGATTATCCCCAGTCCTTCGAGCAAATCTGTGAACTTTTTGTCTGTAAACTGGGTGCCGTTGTCAGTCACAATCCGCCCTGGCACCCCGAATCGAGCTATGATATTTTCATACACGAAATGTCTTGTTCGCGCAAAAGTGATATGCACTACTGGTTCTGCCTCGATCCACTTGGTGAAGTAGTCTACCCCCACGATCAAATATTTGATACCTCCTGGCGCAGTGGGGAATGGACCCAAAATATCAAGGCCCCACTGGTGGAACGGCCAAGGCACGGCAGATGAGGACAGCTCTTGGGCCGGTGTATGGTGGAGATTGGAAAATTGTTGACAAGCGTCGCACTTCCTAATAAAATCTGTAGAATCCTGCTTTACAGTGGGCCACCAATATCCAGCCCTGAGGACTTTTCTCATTAAGCTTCGGCCCCCAGCATGGTGCCCACATTGCCCCTCGTGCACTTCCTCCAAAACCGCTTGAACCTCATCCTCTCTCAAACACAAAAGATATGGGACAGAGAATCCCCTTTTGTAGAGAACACCATCAACCATAGTAAAATATGGTAGCTCCCTCTTCACTCGTCTCCTCTCCTTCTCATCAGTGGGCAGTTGACCATTAGCCAGATAGCGAATATAGGGGATGACCCAAGAATCCTTATACGGATAGCTCACCATAACAGCATTCAAAGAAGGGTACAAAGGTATGCTAGGTGATGTCAAAGTGCTTTGAACCACCGTCGTTGTGCTGCCGGGCTGCTTTGTACTTGCCAGTCTTAACAAGATGTCCGCTCTGGTGTTTTCCTCTCTGGGCACATGCTTGAACTCTAAAACTTCAAATCTTCCCTTCAACTCATTAACACAATTCAAGTACAATTGAAGTTGCGGTTCCTTCGCTTGGTATTCCCCCTGGATCTGTGAAATCACCAATTGGGAATCACTACACAGTGTGACTGCTGATGCTCCGATGTCAATCGCCGCACGGAGACCGGCCAAGCATGCTTCGTATTCAGCCTGGTTGTTGGAGGTTTTGAAATTGAATCGGAGGGAAATTTCTAGGTGCACGCCATCATCACTTTCTACCACCACACCTGCTCCACAACCTTTGCTATTCGACGATCCATCAACGTAAATGGTCCAATGCGCTCGAGGGGTGGCAGGGTCCGCCCCAGTCATCTCCACAACAAAATCAGCCAACACTTGCGCCTTAATGGCTCCTCGAGGCTCATACGAAATTTCAAATTTAGACAACTCGATAGACCATTTTATCATCCTTCCGGCGAGGTCTGGCTTGCTAAGCACTGAACGGAGAGGCAAATCCGTTCTCATCAGTACTGGGTGCGCATGGAAATAGGGCCTCAACCGTCGTGATGCCCACACGACTGCTAGAGCAGCCTTCTCAATCTTCTGATACCTTCCTTCCGCCCCCTGAAGCGTCTTACTAGTAAAGTACACCGGCCTCTGCCCTTCAGGGGTTTCTTTAACCAAGGCCACGCCTAGGGCTTCATCAGAGATTGCTAAATACAAGATCAAAGTCTCACCAGGGTCAGGCTTAACCAAAATTGGTGGACTCGAGAGAACGGCCTTGAGCTGTTGGAAGGCTTGTTCCTGCTCCTCTCCCCATTCAAAATTCTTGTGTTTCTTCAACGCCTTATACAGGGGAAGGGATCTGTGTGCCATTTTGGGCATGAAACGAGCCAGAGCGGCTACCTTCCCATTCAATGATTGGACCTCCCTCAGGCTCTTGGGGCTCTACATATCCAGGATTGCTTGACATTTCCCAGGGTTAGCCTCAATGCCTCGTTGGGTCAACATGAATCCCAAGAATTTTCCAGCTGGAACGACAAAGGTGCATTTTAAGGGGTTTAACCTCATGTTGTACTGTCGAAACCTAGTGAAAACTTGGCGCAGATCCTCAATGTGGTCTCCTCCAGCGGGCGTTTTGGTTATAATATCATCGATATAAACCTCGACCAGCCTGGTGTGCATCCCTTCAAAGACTTTGTTAATCATGCGCTGGTAGGTAGCGCCGGCGTTCTTCAATCCAAAAGGCATGACGGTGTAGCAGAAAACACCGCGGTCATTGATAAAGGCAGTTTTCTCTTGGTCTCCCTCCCACATCGGAATCTGGTTATACCCCGAATAAGCATCCATGAAACTGAGGTACTGGTAACCAGATGAATCATCCACCATGCGATCAATGTTGGGCAGGGGATATGGATCCTTGGGGCAGCAACGGTTAAGATCCACATAATCTGTGCACATTCTCCATTTGCCATTAGCTTTCTGCACCATAACCACATTAGAAAGCCAAGAAGAGTAGCGTATCTCCTTTATAAAGCCTGCTTTCAACAACTCCTCTGTCTGCTCACAAGCTGCCCTCTGCTTCTCCGGTCCCAACCTCCTCTTCTTCTGGGCCACCGGTCTTGTTTCAGGGTACACGGCAAGCTTGTGGCAACAGAAATCAGGGTCCATCCCAGGCATGTCTGCTGCTGTCCATGCGAAAAGATCCTTGAACTCCTGCAGAAGGGCTAATAAGCGTTGCTCCATAGCAAACTCCAGCTTATCATTGATGTGCGTGACCTTCTCTGGGGAATCCCCTAAGACGACATCCCTGGAACCACCATCCGGTATGGGCTTTAAGGGATTGAGTGGATCAATCTTCAATTCCACTCTGGGGTCCAGATCAATTAGACTGACAGACCCTGTCGCTGTTCCTCCGTCATTCAGCTTCCTCTTCTTGTTGAATGCTTCCAACTTGACCATGTTGAGGCTCAAGTTATAACAATATCGAGCCATCTCCTGATCACCACGGAGAGAGGACACACCGTTGTCCTTGTCAATGAATTTGATCAAGAGGTGAGGAGTGGATACAATTGCTTCCATCGCATTCAGTGTAGGACGGCCTATGATACCGTTGTATGGGGATTCCACATCAATCACCAGAATTCTAGACTTGACTGTTCTCGCCCCAGGCTCTCCTTCAAAGGAAATCAGAGTGTCAAGATACCCCTTGGTGGGTTGCTTGGCTCCATTAAACGCTGTGAGTTCTTGCGTGTAAGGTTGTAAATCTGCGTCATTAAAACCCATTCGTTTGAAACAATTATAAAAGATAACATCACAAGAACTTCCCTGATCGACGAGGATCCGCTTGACATCCTTGTTGGCTATAACTGCCACGATAACTACTGCATCATCACCTCCTGGAATTGTTGGGCCAAAATCATCATCAGTAAATGACGCCGTCGGAGCTGCCATACCGTCCCTGAAAGGGCGGTTATCCCTTGGTTTGCCCTGGACAGACAGAATCATCCTATGGTGATTCTTCCGTATTGTGATTGATGCTCCTCCTCCCGTAAATCCTCCGGCTATCATCTCAATCACTTCTCGTCTACCCTGCCTCTGCTGCTGGGGCATGTTACTTTGTTGAGCATCTCCAGCAATCACTACTCCCTTCTGCTTTTAGGCTGTAGTGAACTTCCTTGCTGGGTTACGCGTATTATCATCTTCATCATCAGGATCTCTACTCCTTTTTTCCATCCTCTGAGGCTCGTCCACAGATTTCTCCTTGAACAAATACTGCTTCAGCTTTCCTTCTCGGATGAGAGTTTCCACCGTATTCTTCAATGCCTTGCACTCATCAGTATTGTGTCCTGTCTGTTCATGGAAAGTGCAATACTTGCGTGGGTTACCACCCCTCTTGACTGGGGCTGGTTTCCTTATACCAAAGACGTTCAACGTTGGCCAACCAACCTCCCTCATGATTTGTGAATGCCTGGTGTTCAACGGAGCATAGTTGTCGAACGATGACACACGCCTATCTCGTGGATGCGGGCGAGCGTTTACAAAGTCTTCTCTAAAGGCATGCTTCTCAGGCCTCACTTTCTCCTTTTCTCTCCGTGGCTGCTGAGTGGGTGCTGAAGGCTTCATTCTTGTTGCGGTTGCCTCCAGATGCATCTCTATGCCCACGTACTTGGAAGCTTTCCTTCGAAACTCCTCGAAGGTTGTTGGGGGGCTCTTTGCCAAAGATAGGGCAAAGGCTGAACCAGGCTGAAGAGCTTCCACTACAATATGAAGTTGTATGGCCTCTGTGAGGTTGGGGACCAAAGCTGCCTCCTTATAAAACCTTTTCAAGAACTCCTTAAGAGTTTCAGTTTCTCTCTGCCTTATCTGGGCCAGGGTGTGAGAAGTTCTTGGGATATCCCTAGAGATGACAAAATGACTTTCAAATACAGCGGCCATTTCCTCCCAAGAGTCTATAGATCCTGAGGGTAAGCTTTTAAACCAACTGAGAGCCTCCTCCGTTAGTGTTCTTGGGAACATCCTACACATAACATCTTCATCTGCTCCCAAATACATAGCTTTATACACATAAGCATCCAAATGCTTAGTGGGATCAGTTTCTCCATTATACTTCCCTATTGACAGTGGCTGAGTTGCTTGCAAATGTTTCGGGATGGTAATGCTCATCAGCCTTCTTGAGAAAGGGACACTGAGCTTGTACGTCCCTGAAGTCACCACCGCCTGTTCCCTTCTCCTGGTACTGACTCTATCACCAGAGTCTTGAGTCTGCTCTCTCTCTTCATACGTGGGGATCTTCAAAAACTGAAGGGCTGTAGACCTGCCCCTCTCTAATGCGTGGTGAGTCTCTTCTGCATGGGACGTTACCCTTTCCCCAGCTCCTCCTCTCTCCCGCTTCAACTCCATCAGCTCCTCCCTGAGCTGCCTGATAACCTCATCGTGAGGGTCAGGCGTTTGCACTTGCACCAACCTCCGGGTCTGAGTTACAGGGGACTCAAAGACAAGTCTCTTCCAGTCTGTTGATGGGTCACATCCTCCACGTGACCATCAACGAAATCTCTCCCATCACCTTCCATCGTGACAACCAAACTTCTACGAAAATGGGAATAACTCTAACGAGTCCCACCGGGCGTGCCAATGAACTGGTCTGGACCAGGGTCTAGGATCCGGTGTGGGACCAGCCACAAGAATATAGGTGTTTTTAGGGTTTGCACACGGGAACAGTGAGTATCCGATGTATTAATCCGGTCTCTCAGTGGGAGAGGCCGATCTTGTTGTCCTGGAGATCCTTCACACCAACGGTTCGCGTTGCAGGGGGCGAAAGGTGGTGCCACCTGTGAAGATTCTCCGACGCTCAAGTTAGAAGAGTGTAAGAACTCAATGAATGCTCAAGCGAAGTAATAGTAAAGTGTAAGTTAGAACAACATCACCTTGCATGTGTATTGAATTGAGCTATTTATAGTTATACGTGAGAAAATGAGTCGTTGGATACATGTGGGTCCCCTAGCTCTGATAGCGTGTACATTATGTCAATCAGGGTGGCTCAACACTCAGAATGTGTCAGGAGGGTAGGTCAATTATCAGTGTACGACCCTATAGGAAGAAGAGAGGATAATCACCTTTTCTGCATAATCTGCTGACACATCCACTTGCTTTCTGAGGCCATTGACGTGACATATTTTGCTACATACAGTATCTTCGCTGATAAGTTATTAGGGGCTCTTATCTCGCTGTAACTGAGAAACCAGCAGTTATATAAATGTTCTGTGAAAATGAACAATGCTCCGTTATAGAGTCAATAAGTGGGGCGGTCGTGAGATGAGAGCGGAAGGCCAGACATCGGATATCCGGTGTGGTAATGTTGAACCAGGACACTGGTTTTCCTTATATGAGGCCACTCTGACGTCACAATATTGGGGGCCGGTATCCAGACCGGATCATGATGAAAATAGGATGTTACAACAGACATTGTTGAAGTTTCTTTCTCCGGACGACTAAGAAAAGATATCGTTCTATTCAAGTGTAATTGGTACGACAACACAATCGGTGTAGGAACCAAGGTTGACAATAACTACGACTTAATTGAGGTAAAAAAATGGTAGATATAAAGGGTTTGATCCCTTTATTTTTGCCCAACAAGCCGAGCAGGTTTATTACACGGACTTCCCTGGAGGGCATCAGGACTGGTACGTAGTAATCAAGGCCAAGGCCCGAAGTCAAATCACTGATAATGTCTCCGATAAGGTTAAGGATGCTTATCAGCTTGCTCCGAACAAGCTCAACGATAGTTGTTTGTTGTTCAACATTAATCCAATCATAATGGATGAGACGCTCCCCACTATGGGGGGTGAACACATTGACAAAAATGTTGTCTCCAAGTCAAAATGGTCTAGGACCGATTTGGAGACTGAAGAACCTGTTGAAACAGATAGCTATAGTGACACTGAAACTGAGGGAGAATTTCAAACTGAAACAGACACAGAGTATACAGTTATTTTCTATAGTGACATTTACATATCTTTGTAGTCGTAGACTAACATTTGTTTTCATGGTTTATTCTACAGATGACAGCACGTTGACTACCCTTCAGCCGAGGTGGTGGTTCGAGGCCCCCGAATCCCGTCTGCAAGCCATCACCCCACAGCAGGCCACCACCCCTTCACTACCTGGCCCCACCATCCCACATCAGGCCACCATTCCTTCACCACCACAGCAGACCACACCATATTAGACCACCACCTCTTCACCACCACAGTAGACCACCCCAGAGTATCAGAGCCTAGCCTCTCCTAGTACGGTATGGTTCGGGGATGAACCAGGCGGAAGCTGGTGGGCATGTGACATCCCGGTCACTGTTGAGGGCGGGGAGTGATCGCCGATGCATAGGCACGGATAAGGAGCGGCTCCTGGCAGGCTTTCAGTGGAAGGGACACATGAATGAACCGAATATATACCAGAATGAGAGGGATCCAAAGACTGTATAGGCATGGGACTATACAGTTGAGGATAGCTTAAAGAAATTAATCCGTACTACCTATACCAACAAATGCATTAGCCTTTTCGGTGGCTTATCACTTAAGGACTCCAAAGTTAAGCGTGCTTAACTTGGAGTAATTCTGGGATGGGTGACCTCCTGGGAAGTTCTCAGGAAGTGTGTGAGTGAGGACAAAAGCACATTGGAAAGGTCTTGTGTTGGTCTGTGGGGAGAGTCATTCATTCTTGAAAAGCGGCCGGGGCGTTATAAATGAGATCAACGAGTTAAGGAGAGGATCAAGATAAATAAGCCGGTATTGTTCATAAGATAAGTATTTATATTTAGTTGCATATAAAGTTATGACCGTGAATATACTTGTATTAGAATGTGTGACTCCATTACTAGGACAACATGTACGATGATCGTTATGTGATGCTTGCCTAACGAATGTCGGATCTGGGGGGAGAGTCATTCATTCCTGAAAAGCGGCCGGGGCGTTATAAATGAGATCAACGAGTTAACGAGAGGATCAAGATAAATAAGCCGGTATTGTTCATAAGATAAGTATTTATATTTAATTGCATATAAAGTTATGACCGTGAATATGCTTGTATTAGAATGTGTGACTCCATTACTAGGACAACATGTACGATGATCGTTATGTGATGCTTGCCTAACGAATGTCGGATCTGGGGGTGCCGCTAGTTGCTCAGCAGCCATCCGATCTCGAGGAATCAGGGGAACTTGTTATTTTATGAGAAGCCGTACTCAGACCTTGTAAGGATACTGGCTGAGTTGTCTGCCTCTTAGTGGCTCGAACAACAAGCTGAGGGCTTAAGGAATTCACTAGAGTGGAGGTGGGAACGATAGAGGAGACAGGGATGAGGGCGGTGGCAGGTTCCCCTTGGGATGAAGCCTTTTTCCCGGGTCGTAAGCCTTCTTCAAGTCCCTAAGTGGTCATTTTTCGAGGAGTCATGTTAGTAGAAGAAACACAAATAAAGGTTAGTATCAAGAACTAAAACAAAAAGCCTACAAAAGCTACTTACACATCCATGAGTCTAAAGCGCCTGGATCGGTGGACAAGGAGATCAACACTTAGGAGCTAAAGTAATGCCCCATATCATTTGCAAAAAGTTTCATGTCATCACGCTCGACACAGGATAGGTCCTCCCAATTTATCCAGTATTGAACAGGTATCTGAGTCCAATACAATAGAAAGGTGGGATGTCCATCCGAGTAGTAAAGAAAGTCTTCCCCTGGCACGCTGGACTCATCCAAATTTTGAAAAATGAACCCTTAAAACCCTTATAAGATTGATTAAATGCCTATATTAGACAACGATTAGGGACACTGCTCAAGGAAACCCACCCGACAGGGACCCCCATGATAAAAAATTTAGCTTGAAAAAAATAAAAGAAAGGGACCAAAGAAGCCTACGCAAAATAATCACAGAGAACTTCAAAGGCCTTTACAAAGGCCCGCCCATTCAAATGGAGCTGAGTAGGGGCGACATTCAAGACACCCTTCTTAAAATTGGAAAAAGGAAGAGACAAATGGAGGCAAGAGAATAAGGTGTCATACACATAAGTGTAATCCAACTCTCTAAGGTTAGTCCAAACATGACAAACCCTCTCCTCCGAGGAACAACCTAAGCACTCCATATTGGAGGCTAGCATAGAACCGTTAAAGGTCCTCTCTTGCCACAATCTGGCAATGGCTTCTTCATCCCTAATGGAGGAGGGGAAAGACAAAATCTTCTCATCAACCCATGAAAAGGCGTTTAAAGAAGAAACCATTTTTATTAAAAGAGAAAGAGAAAGGATGACAAAATAAAAGCTACATTGAAACCACAACCCAACAACAACAGAACAAAGGAAAATATGGAGGAAGAACTAATCTCTTGAAAAGAGTACAACCCAAGGATGAAGAAAAGAAAGCCTAATAGATGAACCAAGCAGGAACATAGACCTGGGAATGGAAGTGGAGAGCAGAAAAACAAACAAGAACTGAAAGAAATCGCAATTGAAAAAGGTAAAAAAATGAAGGGGTTTAGGCTTTATATACATGAGGAAAAAGTAATTCCTATGTCGGAGAGATCTAACAGGTTGGAACAATATCACCAACTCTACGGCCACGATGCCATGATGACCTCTCGAAGGACAACTACTATCGACACATGGTGAAACACCCACTTCCACTTGAAGCGATGCGCATAAACCCAAGAGACGCATGAACCCAAGAGACGCATTTAAGGGAATTAGGATATAAAAAGCCTCATCATTACAAAAGTGACTTTGATCAGACACCATTATAAGAAATGAAATAACAACTACCCGTCATCAGACATGTGTTCCCTCTCAAACCCCTTAAAAAATGTTACAAATGCCTCACTCGGAATCGAGCCTCTCAGAATGCTTTGCTCGGTGTCAATTCACCCAAAAACAATTTTTCCCACTCGACATATAGTCACCCAGCTTGACCTTCTGTCGAGAGCTTGTGACCGGGGGACTCCTGTCCCCGGTCAAGAAAGGGCCTCACGGAACCCTTGCCCCTTCTATTTTAGGGGAGAAATCGTTAATATTTTGATTCCCCTTGATTTTAGGAGATGCTGATTATCTCTTAGTAACTTGACCGAAGTCAAGGCTCCCTCCTTCCCTTTTCTTTACCTATTGTATAAATAAGCCTTCAAAACCTTCTCGTAAGCTAAATGACATTTTTGAGTGATAACTCTAATTTTCCTTGATTAATTCTCTAGGTTTTAGTCCTACATATTTAGAGTGAACAAATGGATATATTACACTCTAACTTTAATTATCTTTATACTTCTCTTCTATTTAAATTCAAACTTATTTCAATATATCAATTGGTAACAGAAAAGATAATTCTATAGAAAATAAATTAAAATACTGTTAAATTTATTGTGAGCTTAATTTATTTTGGAGAATTAAATTTCTTACCTACATTTATATTAAATATGTTTTTGGTTTTAAAATTTTAGTTAATTTTAATCTTAAATATTTAATCAAAATAAGTTCATGATAAAATAATCCTAAAATATGAATAGGACAAACTTGGCTGCTTTTTAGTGGTTTTCGTATCGTTATTCTTTGTTTATAAACCGAGAGAGAGCGACCGATCTCCTTCTAGAAGCATGTCATGAGAGCGCTATACGTGGCACCTGTCGAAGGTTGCTTCTCTGTCACTATCAGCGGCCCACTTCTCTCAAGTCTTAACCGTATCATGTCTTCCAAGTTATATTTTTTATTTTATAATTTTAATCAATTATATAATAAACATCATAATTTGATCATTGCAGTGATTGATTATTTTAGGGCTATGTCAGATTCAAAATAAAAAATTTATTTATCATAAGCATATAATATTCTTTTTAAGTTCAATTATTATACATGGTTAGTACAAATCCTTTTATGAATGTAGTAAATTATTTGATCAACTTTTTACTACTTAATGTATTGATGGTTGGGACATAAGAATAGGCTATGAGCTTCCAGTCTGATGGATATCTGAAAAAAAAAAATTTACCTAAAAAAAGTAAAATTTTTAATATTAACAACAAATTAAAATTCATTATAAATATAACATTTAAAGTATTTACTAAAAAATCAAGAACGATGGTTTGCGTCGCAATCCATGCTTTGAGTCGATGTATAACAAAACTTTACACTTAATTACCGTATATTTAAATTAAATTCATATTTCATACACTATATATAATAATATAAAAAGTCGAAAACATATCATTGTTCACTCTTAGGTTGTTACATTGCCGAAGATTCATAATATACATTATATTAATAATTCATAAGTTTTATCAACTACAATATGTGTAACTTATAAGTTTTACTAATTATAAAAGTTTGATTTTTATTAGTATTTAAATTTAATAATATAATTCACAAATGTTTTAATTAAAAGTTAGGCGAAGGCCGAACAAAGCAATAATACAACAAATCTGCTAATCTGCAGACTACAAAGGCATGCTTTAAAATCAGAATAATTAACAAACACCTATGGAAAAATATTTGTCTTATTTTATAATTTTCACATATGGTATATTTCACGAATTACTCCATCTTTTTAAATTAAATGTGTTCAAAAATTAACCCAATTTCAAAGTTTTACTATAATTTATAATGAGTTTTTTTTCTTTTTAATAAAAATATGAATTATCTAACTTTAATATTATATATATAATTATTGTAATTGATTCTTCAACTAAACTCGTCAAACATTATTAAATGAAATAAGCATCAAATATTAAATAAAATTATTTCCGCTATTTCTAAAATAGAATGGAGGCTTTTAAACTCCAAAAAATATATTTTATAGTCAAACGGAATTTCAGATTTCAAATGACGTAAAGTATTAATATTAACTTTTAAAATTTCTTTTAACGGTATACTAAATAAACAGTAACACGTGTACATAAGTAAAAAAAAAATGGATTCATGTGTATATAGATACATTACTTAAGTTTTAAACATGACAACTGGAATTTATAATATAAAATTTATCATTCAAACCGAACTTTAAAAAATTATGGTGTATTGGTGGTGTGGTTTATTGCACTCCAAGTGGATAGTTAAGTGATGCAGTATGTAAAATATACAATCTTCTAGAAGCGCGTCTATGTA
The DNA here is from genome assembly GCA_037962975.1 of Clitoria ternatea. Lineage (NCBI taxonomy): Eukaryota > Viridiplantae > Streptophyta > Magnoliopsida > Fabales > Fabaceae > Clitoria > Clitoria ternatea. The sequence continues at coordinate 12,299,941 of CM075675.1, forward strand.
CTACAAAATAACACTTCAAATAAAAATCCCCGATAAGAGTCTCTTAACTTACGCTTTAGAGTATTTAAACAACTTGTATTAAAACATTTATCAATTTATGTGTTTTTATGATACATTTGTAAATTTTTTTGATGTCCTCAAATTATTTTTAAAAAAAATATATTATCAACCCAATGAACTTAATCAAATTAATCTGATTATAATTATGAATTGGTTAGGATCAGATTTATTGAAAGAATTTCAAAATATAATAAAACCAAACAGAACTAATCACTTTTTATTTTAGCACATTTTTCATTCTTAAACTGAATCAAATTCGCTAAACCGCAAACAGCTAATTCTTTTATTTATGAAAATGTTTATAAGTCATCAAAGTATTAATTATTATAATCGAAAATAAATATCTTAAATTATGCATCAAATGATAATTTTAAAAACCATATTTGGTAACATTTTATAGTTCAGTTTTTTGAGTTGAAAGACCTACCTAGAAAAAGTAAAATTTAACTTATAAAATAATAGCATGATTCAATCCATAAAATTTGATAATTTGAAAATAATTATTTTAAAAACCATATTTGGTAACATTTTATAGTTGAGTTTTTCGAGTTGAAAGGCCTAGCTAAAAAAAGTAAGATTTAACTTATAAAATAATAGCATGATTATGTACACTTCTCTCTGTTAATTTAATAAAAATAACTTTTTATTTTGAAAATGATCAAGCCACACAACCAACACCCTCACAATAAGGATTTTTTTTTACTAATAGGGCAGTCCCATAAAAAATTTACAGAAATGGGACACATTTTTAAAAAATTATGTGTCTAGGGTTGTTTATTGCCAGTCGCAAATGCTAGGGATGACATAGGAGTTGTCTATAGCAGGGGCGACAATTGTGGATGAAGACACGTGGCTGAGTCGTCCATTCAGGGACGACAGATGTGATGCAGACTGGAGGTACCACATAGCAGTCGTCTTGCTGATAAGCGACATTATCGGGTTGAGCCACATGGAAAGCAACACCTATGGTGCCTCTGCAAGAGACGACACCCCCTATGGTACCACAAATGAATGACCTGACCATGTACTCAAGGTCAGGAAAGCACTTCGTGTGAGAAATGAAATACTAGAAGCAATTATTCCTCACTTACGAAGGGCGGGTTTCTATGAGTTTGTAAAAGTTACACCTTTTCCCGTGTCTTCAGAGTTGATATCTATATTGGTTGAGAGATGGAGGCCGGAGACACATACATTTCATCTACCGGTAGGCGAATGCACCATTACTCTCCAGGATATGGCTGTCTTGGTTGGGCTAAACATTGATGGACGTGTTTGTGTAACCCAAATTGGTTGCAATGATTAGCAAAGGTATATCAAAGAATAACTCGGGATTGTCTTGCAGAGGTATACACAGACAATGTTTGAGGTTGTCTTGGCTTCAAGACAATTTTGGAAACATCAATGATCATTTGAGTAGTGATGAGGCAATTGAGAGATTTGCCCGTGCTTACATCTATTAATGTTGATTGGTGGTTGTATATTTTTTGATCAATCATCAAGTAGAATACCACTTAGATACTTATATTTGCTTGAGGATCTTGATAGATGTAGTTAGTATGCATGGGGTGCAACGACATTGGGTTATCTATACAGGCAGTTGTGCACCGCCATTGACTATGCATAGAAAGATATTTGTAGCCTGACTATGTTGGTAAAATTGTGGGCTTGGGGGCGAATCCCATATATTGCCCCACCTTGCCCAGATGCCAGGGAAACTGGTAGTCCTTATGCTACTAGATAGGTAAAGTTGAATGGTAACAAGCACATTGCATATTAGTTGGACTACTACAAAGCTCAGTTTGACGGTCTGACAAAAAAATAAGATATGTATTAATGTTTATTTATTTTTGTGCTTATAATAATTATTGATGTGCTTATTTTAAATACTTGTAGTTTTTGTTGTAGTTCACTTGACAACCTTATGCTGTACTAGAGTGGGATGATCTTCTAGATATTTACAAGCGTGGGAAGATGCATGGAGATTGGTGGTTCATTTGCTTTGTTTCCAAATTGAGTGGCATCAACCTGATAGGGTTCTCACGCAATTTGGAATGGAGCAACATATACCCTGAGAACCTTCTCAGCGTAAAGACTTGCATGCAATTACACTAAAGAGGAAAGTCAAAGAAAATTGGTCAAACATCTTAGAACCTTTAATGGAATTGTGGAATAACAGAGTGACACACGTGTGGTCTGGTCAACCATTGTTTGTGGAAATGTCTGCAAACCATCAATATTTTAGATAGTACAAGACTCGTACTAAAAGATGGGTCACTAGACAAGGGGCTGCAATGGGAGCTTCAGTAAGGATTTTGACAAATGCTTGTTATATTTTTTTGCATTTTTCTGTAATTAAAAAAATATGTTTTTGATTTCAGTATGATAGCCTAGAGGTTATACAATACCTTTTGTCGCCAGAGGGGTACAACCCATCAGAGCCTACTTTCAAATTGGATTCAATTTAGAGGGAAATAGAAAACATACTAATGTCAATGAATGAAGAAGACAAAATTGTAGAGGCCAGAGTGCATGCCCCTATGCCTACAGAGGAGGCACCATTTATGGAGGTAAATGTAGATATGCCTGGGACTCATGTGGAATGTGAAGGGATACTCTGTCGGAGACTACGAGAGCCAAATAAACAATTCGTTATACCATCCTTACCTCCTCGACATACTGGGCATTACTTTGTTACTTCACAGCAGCTTTTGAAATCACCATGGCCAACGTACTATTATCCTTCATGAATATATGAACCCAACCATGTTTGAGGTGCCACCATTTTTCACAGATTTTGGGGGAGGTTTCCATTCCGGTCAGCCATCATCATCTTATTACGTACCGAAATCACTAGAAGTAACACCATCTCCATACGTCTAAAATTTGATGACCCTATCAGCACCTCTATAGCATAATTAGGGACTACATATAGGTACTTCATCTGGATTCGTTGTTTGACTTAAACACGACTGCATCGGAAACTAGGCCGACTCCATAACAAGTTGAAGAACCCGTTGACCAATCACAAATTGAAGATCAGGTTGATTATGTTCGAAATAATCCACCTAGGCCAAACTGGTGGAATAGTGAGGCTTTGTTTCCTATTCCCTGATGCACACCCCCGATGAAGTTAGTGTATGGTTGATGTTATGTATGATTATTAACGGACTTTGTGTTTATTTATTATGTTTATGATTATGCTCACTATTGTTATTTATATTGCACAAATAAAACGTAGATAATGCTCACTAAAACATAGATAATTGTCACAGGTTGGAGCTACCAGATGCGCCTTAAATTGTTGTTAGACAGTTAGACCTATTGTGGTCTGATTGTTGACACAATCCACATTTGGAACGGGTTTAAGAATTAACTCAATCCATCTCATTTTTAATTCTTGTCCACTTAGGTCGTCCCTTTCTATGTATCATATCTTCATCTTGAACAATAATATACGCTTCATTAGTCTCGGGGAGTGACTGATCATTCTTTAAAACTTAAATAATAATAAGTTTTACATTATTTAGTATAGTTAATGCATTTAATTATATAGTTAATCTTTCATGAAATTTGAATAATTTAAATTTTAAAATTTTTTAAGTAAAAAACCAATTTTCTATTCATATGGTCAATAATATTTTATAAACAATACGAACTTAAAACAATAACACAACAGCCTTATTTAAAAAAATTAAACAACTAAAATTTTTTTGGGGCGTAATGTTTGAGGAGAGATAAGAAATGAATCAGATGAAGAATATCATAGATAACATGACCGTACGAGTGGAAATGAAGAATTAACAATAAAAATATAATAAAGAATATTATAGAATGAACATGATCCTATGATAATAATGAGTCATATGCAGTATTTATTTATTTATGGATTTTATGATGGAACACATATTTAATGGTTCATGATAAAAGATTTTTATTACCTTTTTACATCAAATATATTATATCGATTCGGTAAGATCAAATATATTATATCGATTCGGTAAGAAATAGTATAAAAATACTATTTTATATCGGGTGTAAAAAAAATATCACCAAGAAAATACGATAACAATTTTATAAATATTTACATAGTTTTACAGTAGAACGGGTCGGGTAAAAATATTGATTATAAAATGTTTTACACCTACTATATTTACACTATATTCAAAATTAATGTAAAAAAAAAAATCCACTATAAGTATATTCCACAAGATGCGGGCCGAAAACGACGTATATATATTAATCATCTATGATGACCCAAACGCAATCCTTGGGGATCGCTAGGGATGATAACTGCTGGTCTTAAAAAAATGTAATGTTTACCGCCAACTATGCACACACACCACGACTATAGTCTATATATAGACTCCAAGAGTGCATCGCCGAAGACAGAATCGTCCTTCTAGGTTAATTCCCACTTAGAAATTCATTAGACTCCATCTGAAAAAGAGTCAATCCAAGAATTAAAAAAAAAAACACCATCTTCTAATCTTCATGATGATGAAGAACTCCATAATTCTATACTCTGCTTTGGGAAGGGGACACTTAATTTCCATGGTGGAACTAGGCAAACTCATTTTAACTCACCACCCTTCCCTCTCCATCACAATCCTCTTCCTCACCCCTCCCAGCAACCAAGACACCCCAACCTCCCCCACCGCCTTCACCTGCGACGACACCGCCAAATACATGGCCGCCGTCACCGCCGCCATCCCCTCCATCACCTTCCACCGCATCCCCCCCATCTCCATCCCCGTCGTCCTCCCCCCTCACATCCTCACCTTCGAACTCTGCCGCTCCACCCGCCATCACCTCCGCCACGTCATCACCTCCATCTCCAAATCTTCCAACCTCCGCGCCGTCGTCCTCGACTTCCTCAACTACTCAGCCAAACACGTCACCGACAACCTTAAAATCCCCACTTACTTCTACTACACCTCCGGCGCCTCCACCCTCTCCACCTTCCTCCACTTGCCAAAACTTGCCGAAGCATGCACGACGTCGTTGAAAGACCAAAACAAGCATCTTAGCTTCCCCGGCTTGCCCAACATTCACACCACGGATTTGCCCGATGCAGCCGCGGATCGCGAGGATCAAGGCTACCATGTCTTCCTTGACATGGCGAGCAGCATGCACCAGAGCAATGGCGTGATTGTGAACAGTTTCAATGCTATTGAAGGGGAAGTTATTCAAGCTTTAGAGGAAGGGTTTAAAGAAGGAACCACACCACCGGTTTTTTGTATTGGACCGGTGATTTCCGCGCCGTGTGGTAAAAAAGATGACAGTGAGTGTTTGAATTGGCTTGATTCACAACCGAGTCAAAGTGTTGTGTTTTTGAGCTTTGGAAGTATGGGGAGGTTCACGAGAACACAATTGAGGGAGATTGCGATTGGGTTGGAGGAGAGTGAGCAAAGGTTTTTGTGGGTTGTGAGGAGCGAGTTCAACGGGGGTGACTCGGAGGAAGGACCGAGTTTAAACGAGTTGTTGCCGGAAGGGTTTTTGGAGAGGACGAAGGATAGGGGGATGGTGGTGATGAACTGGGCCCCACAAGCGGAGATACTGAGTCATGACTCGGTGGGTGGGTTCGTGACTCACTGCGGGTGGAACTCGGTGTTGGAGGCTCTTTGTGAAGGGGTGCCAATGGTGGCGTGGCCTTTGTATGCGGAGCAGAAGCTTAACAGGGTGATTTTGGTGCGGGAAATGAAGGTGGCTTTGGCGGTGGAGTTTAATAAAGATGGGTTAGTGAGTGGGACTGAGTTGGGGGAGCGAGTTAGGGAACTCATGGACGCGGAGAAGGGGAAGGAAATTAGACAGAGGATTTTCAAAATTAAAGTAAGTGCCAAGGAGGCAAAAGCTGAAGGTGGATCTTCGATACTTGATTTGAATCGGCTAGTTCAGCTGTGGATGGAGCCCTGAAAAAAATGTAATCAAGTATGATGATTCGCATGTTCTGTTTTCCAATTTCCCCATGCGTTGCAAAATAGAGGAAGAAATTAATTAATAAGCCTGAGAATGAAATGTGTCAGATGAGTGTATTTCTTTCTCAAGAATGACTAGTATAATATTATTCAGGGTACTGTCAATATATATTATTATCTAGTGTCACATGCATATTCTAAACTTTTCCTGTGTAAAGTGTCAGCAAGGTCCAATTTCTATGTTTTCATCAATATTTTAGAAATAGATTGATTATTAGTTTAAACAAATTCTGATTAAGTTAGAGTTGAATTAATTCACAATTCAACTAGTTAAATCGATTAAATTGGTTCGATTTTAATAATAATAGTTTTCATTCAAATGACACTAGAATAATTAATATGAGTTAAAAAACTCTCTTAAACTAGTGTTATTATTCCAGATGGATCGAATATCATTCATGAGCAGTCCGAATAAAACTGTACAGTGGCTTAAGATAAGCAGCAAATATTGGATCAAACCTCGTAGCATTTGGAAAACTTGAGAAAGGAGCACACGTCCATAGGAGACCAAATTCCAGCATTAACAAATTCTGTTCGCGGTGTGATGGTGTAATTTGATTTGATTTTAAAATGGTATGAGTCGAAACGTATAACCAAAATATTTATAAATTGATTTAATTCAATTAAAATAAAATATAAAAAAATAAATTAAATTATTACGATTTGAATAGATCTGACGTATATAGTTTTAAATTTTTATTTTAAATATCATAATTTAAAATAAAAATATCATAATTTAACTTTCAACTTATTACCTTATAAGTAGAAAATTAGTAATAACACTATTGTTTTCATAATTTATATATGGTTATATTATTATGTTATCATACTTTCTAATTTTAAATAGATTACTTTATATAGTCTTAATGATAATAATTACAATGTTCTTTTTTCTAAATTTCCTTATCATATTAACATTATGTAGATCTTATTTAACAACTACCTCTCTGTTTTTTTTTTCTTTCAGGACTTTTGATTTATTTCTAACTACATGTAATTTTAAGATTTAAATTCATATAATAAAATTAGGACGATAGAACAACCAGTGCAAGAGGATCATTTGTACATGGCCTCTAATTATTGAGAGTTTCTAAATTTTTAAAACCCACAAAATTGTATAAACATTTTATTTTTAATATTAAAGTTATGTCTTTATTTTTAGACGAAACACCCCTGTTCGTCCGTCTCAAGTAGCATCGGACACTTAGGTAATCAGGTTAGTAAGTTGGTCTAGTTAGTCCCTCACATCCATCATCATCAGACAATTAGGTCCCTACCATCAACAGATATTAAACGTCTGTTAGATTTAGGTGACGTGTGTCGTTAAGTGCCAACAAGGAATGCCACGTATGCATCAAACAACGTCGTTTTGCTTTCTCCCATTAGGCGTCACATAAAAACCCAACGACGTCGTTTTGGGTACGAAAACCTTACCAATTTCATCTTTTCCTCTCTCCTATTTTCTTCTTCTACAACCCTAATTAATTTCATATTCTCCTCTCTCGCGTTTTCTTCTCCAAATTAACATCCCCGTTCTTCTCGAGGCCGAGGCGAAGCCATCATGGAAGGTAAGAGTCAGAACCCCGGCCAGGGATCGTCGTCCTCATCATCCAGCCAATCTCGACGTGGCTCTGTTGCCGTTGTGGCGACCCACCATCCCTGCGTATATCCACATAGTGAACAACCTGAATCGTCAATTCTAGAGATGCGCATGACTCCAGGGAGGATAATGTGATTTCTTTGCTTGGGTCCAGAATGGGAACTTGGTACTTCAAGAGGAAGAAATGAGGAATATGTTGTTATGCAAGCTAACAGAGATGGAGGAAGTGATTTCAGGGCATAAAATATGATGTGCATGATGTTTGTGAAGCTATGACCCAAGTTATACGCAAGGAAGAAGGTAAACGGCAGATGCACATGGAATCGTTACCGAAGAAAGGGTCAGTGGAAATCCATCAGGAATTGCAAAAGTTGAGGATGGTTTTGGTTACTCTAAGTGTTATAATTTTATTTTTTATAATGGGGCTGTTAGTTATGATGATGAAAGTGTAACGGGGATCCTGATTTTTAGTTTGTATTGCATCAGGAATATGTGCATGTTTTTGTAATAGGGCTCCTGGTTTTTATTTTGTCGTGCTTTGACAATGAGAATGTGTTTGTAATCATGTTATTGATTTATATAATGCAAAAATAAGTTTGTACTCCATTGTTCCATGATGTTCCAAGCCATTTATTTTACAATGGTATATTGTGCTGGAGGGAGATGGATAGGGAAGTTGCTGATCCATCTGATATCTTTCGAAACATTCATCTCAGCTATGGAAAACAAGATTAGCTATTCTTTGCACATGTTTGATTAAGCATTGCTCTTGGTTTTTATTTTGTAATCCTTTGATAGTCAGCATGAGTTTGTAATCATGTTCTTTATTTAAGTTTGTAGTCCATTGTTCCATGTTCCAAACCATTTTGTTCCAAACCATTTTCCTCCTGATTTATTTGTTTGGCATATTATTGTAATGGGTTAACATACACAGATTATAGGATGAAAGTGAATCTCTTATAGTGGGTGTAATATGTACCAAGCCTACTCATCAATCATTAAAAATATGCTAGCATTAATATGAATCAGAATTACATCATACCATGAAATAATGTTAGCATTGTTGTGGTGCCCCGATTAACACACCATAGAAGTCGTCCTCTAATTGCCCGTTTATGCCTTTAATCGACAATGTTAAACTTGTAATCATTTAGAAAGTAAATCGGCTATTTGGTAATAACTTTCAATGGTCCCTAGAAACAAGCTAATGAGTAAAAGATCTTCAATTTAATTTTTGGGTCTTGAATTTATTTAAATAGAACCATAATAAATCTGAATATACGTTACTAAGGTATATTGAATCTAATTACAAATGACAAAATGACTTAGTACATGTTATGCAAACCAAGCTGTGAAATGGGATGATATCTCATGACTTATTTGCTCATCAGTTATATCATGTTGTAATTCCCTTGGTAAATCTTCATATATGTTGTCAAATTATACAAGTTCAGGTAAAACTAGATGAATTCCTATCAAAAGAAATTGAAACACATGCATCCGCATACAAGTTAATAACTTCATCAAGATATGACTCGGCTTCCTCACAATGTTGAAGGATGTAAATATGAGACGCCTTATGGTCTTTCTCCTCCACGTAAGTGGTTGTAACCTTGCCAGCAGGTTGACCTGGGTAGTTAAATATCAAGAATTGTTTGTTTAAACTATAACTTTTACCAACCTTAAGGTTGTGAGCAATTCTAGTCCTTCTTGTGTCAATCTCGGTTGAAAAGTAGAATGAAGCAAAAATGGTCATTTCTTCCACTAAATACGCTTCAGAGATTGATGCCTCAACATATGCTTTGTTTTTAACCTTGTCCTTTAAAAATGGAAATAAAGCATAAACATAGATTGGACCGTTATGAATTCATATTGGAGGTTTATCAAGAATTTCAGCACCATTGCAGCTCCGCTCACTAATTATATCAAAGGAGATAAGTTTCAATGGTCAGAACAAGCTTAGAAAAGTTTTAATGAATTAAAGCAGCACTCGACTAAAGCCCCCATGCTAGAACTACCTAACTTTGAGTAAATGTTTGAGGTAAGTTATAATGCTTCTAACATTGGTATTGGTGCAGTACTTAGTCAGGAAGGCAGACCAAAGCCCTCTTTAGTGAAAAGCTAAATGATGCCAAATTGAGGTACTCTATTTATGACAAGGAAATCCATGCCATCGTACGAGCTTTGCAACATTAGAGTCATTATTTGCTTCCAAAAGAATTCATCCTCTAGTCAGATCATGAAGCTTTCAAATACTTGAATTCCCAACAAAGTTTTGTTGTAGATGCTCTCAGTCGACATCATATTTTACTATCTACTTTGCAAATAAAAGTTGTTGGCTTTGAGATCCTTAAAGAGTTGTATCAAGATGATCCTGACTTCATCAGTATCTGAAAGTCAACCGAGAGCCAACCATTTCAAAATTACCATCAATAACAAAGCTTTCTATTCAAGAATAATGTTTTATGCATTCCTCGTTGTTCTTTACGGGAAGCCATTATCTGGGAAGCACACGATGAAGGATTAGTTGGACATTTTGGCCGAGATAAAATAGTTGCACTAATCAAGAAAAACTTCTATTGGCCCAAGCTTGAAAGGGATGCCATTTGACATATCCAACGATGTCGTATCTGTCACCTTGCCAAATCTAAAAGTCAAAATACTGGATTGTATTTACCATTTCCAGTACCCATAGCACCATGGAAAGATATCAACATGGATTTTATTCTTGGGCTACCACGAACAAAATGACAGAAGGATTCTGTAATGGTAGTTGTAGACAAATTTTCAAAAATGGCACACTTTATACCTTGTCCAAAGACTGATGATGTTGTCTACATAGCTGACTTATACTTCAAAGAGATTGTACGACTCTATGGAATTCCCAAAATTATCATGTTAGACGAAGATGTCAAATTTCTAAGACACTTTTGGAGAATTCTATGGAAAAATATGGGTATAAAGTTACAGTTCAGCAGTGCTAGTCATCCTTAAACAGATGGCAAAGCAGAAGTGATCAATCAATTGCTAGGAAACCTGTTACAAAGTTTTGTTGGAAAAAATCTTGGTCAATGGGATCAAGTCATAGCCTAGGTAGAGTTGGCTTACAACAATTCCACGAACGAAGCAATTATGATGTGTCCTTTGGAAGTAGTATACGGTGTTCGACCTCTTAGTCCATTAGACATGGCTCCTTGTCCTACAAAGAATCAATTCAATGTTGATATTGATTAAAGAGACAAATAAATTAAGAAACTTCATGAGCAAGTTTGAGTTAGAATCAAGAAGCAAAATTCAAGATATAAAGCTCAGCGAGACAAACATCAAAAACAAGTGTTTAAGGAAGAACACTTGGTGCGGATTCATTTTCAAAAAGAAAGATTTCCAAAGCAACCTAATGCAAAGTTATCTCCCAGAGCCGATGGGCCCTTTCGTATAGTTCAGAAGATCAGTGATAATGCTTACAAGATTGAGCTGCCAGGTTCGTATGGTGTATAGGCTAAATTTAACATTGTTGATCTCTCACCATACTTTGAAGAAGATAATGTTTAGACTTAAGAACAAGTCTTTTCCAACCCGGGGAGAATGCACAGGAAGCTTCTGCCACCAATTTCCACTTGGTGCAGCCATTGTTGACATTAAAGCTTTCTCACTTGAGTTCACCTTCACCAACTCATTTCCAGCTTATTTCTATACAAGTTGTGTTTAATTTAATCAATTTATTTTGCATTCTAAGAACTATAAATAGTCCTGCATTGTAAGTTATTATCATTAATCAATACAAGTTCCATTTTATCGCTTATTTAAGTTTTCTCTCTTTGAGAGCTTCCTTTAACTTTTTAAACTAAAAGGAGACGATAAAAAAAAGAAAAACATATTTTACTAAAGGATAAGACTTCTACTCTACTCCAATTTATATTAATATTTTAGATCAGGTTACTACAAGAGTAGAAGTAGTTGGAACTCTTAATCATTAATTTTATATTTCCTTCGCAAAACTATAAAAGGATTCTTCTTTCAAAAATGAATCAATAACAATTTACAAAGAGCAAACAAAAAAACAAAAGTCTCAAGTATGTTGTTGAAAATTGGTAAATACCTGCATAATAGTCATAATACTTTTATTTCTTACAACATTAAGAGCGGTATTACTTATGACACGTCAATCAGTCGTAGTAACATGACCACTGAAACTGCAACAGAACACTGTTTTATTCAGCCAAATTACAGACTCTATCTTATGTAGATGTATTCTGGGGGTTTGCACAATAAATAATGTGAATCCATTCCTGTGCTCATAAAGAACCACTAGAAGAAAATAGGTGAATTATGATCCTTTTTTTTCCTTCTCAATTTATGATGATTTTTCACTTTCTTAAATTAATTTACCGTGTTCTTAAAAACCACCACATTTAGAACTTATATTATGGTGGATGGAATCTCTGTTATTTTAGGAGGCTTTTTATAAGGGATTTTTTCATGGAGGTTTAATCGTCCTTTATCTATAAGGGTTTTTAACTTACAAGTTTTAAACTCCTCTCTAGGTAGTTGTTTTTTTACTAGTTTGTTTTTCTTAGCTAACTGTCAAGGTTTTTTTTATATCAATTAGAATATAAACCGTTACACATAAATGAGAATGATTCATTAACTTGTAAAGATAAATTGGTGTTAACTCTAAATAACAATTGTTGCAAATTCAAAGTCATCAAAGTCATATTATAAACTAGAAGTCATGATAATATATAAAAATCAATAAATAACCTTTTAAAAACACTAAACATTACTAACATCAGATGATCCTCTTACATGGTTGAGACCGTCTTATCCTGAAAGCATGAATACAATGATTGAGGCCCTTTTGTGAAATGTCAACTTTCTAACAAAAACTACCCCAGAAGCCCGCCAAAATAGACACTAGACATAACGCTGCAAAAGAAATTTGACTTCAGAATTAAGTTCAAGATGTTTTCATAATATACAACATATCAGACTAATACAATTAATTGTTTTAAAATTTGTTCATGCACCGAATCCGGTGAAACATATAACATGTAACTAAAGTGAAAAGAAATGTTAATAAGAAATAGAGATGATAACATATAATATAATATGTAAATATGACATATTAGAGAGTTAGGACCGAAAGCTATTACCATCTAATGATCTTTCACCTATTTCTATTCTACATACTCCTCTCACTTTCACCCTTACAAGGCACAGAATGAGAATTTAAAGCTAAGGCAAATTGCACAGAAATATAAGCAAGGAAGTTTAATAAAAAAAGTTACCATATAAACTGTACACATCATTAAAATTTAAGAATTTGCAAGTTTAATACACTTTCAAGGACCAACATCCCATTTTAAACAAACAAATAATGAACTAATAAAAAACCTTTTTAATTTGTCTTCTTTGCCCTTCAGAAAGATCTAGTTCTCTCTTATTTGCTCTGGCAGCTGCAATAAATGGATCCATAGAAATGCCATCAACATCATTAATCTCTTCAAAGAAAAAAAATTCTAGAAAGAAAAGGGTCACTAACACAGTAAACATACATCACCTATGGTGAAGAACATGATATATGAAACAGTTGCCATAATGCATTAAATAATGTAAAAAGAGCAAAATCCCAAACACCAAAAAACAAGTAACTGGTTTGCCACATCTACAACAAAATTACACAGACAGTATTAAAGATAATCCATGAACAATCATAGGATCCATGCATACAATGGCAAAGCCAAATTACGAGGCAAATTAACAAATTTAACCAGTATTCAAGGTAACAGTGGAAACAAAAGGTAATGCATGTAGCATTCTGCAAATGCCAAAGGAGGATAAATTAGAAAACTTAGCAATTGAATTTTATCAGAAAATATGAAAACCAATGAACTACTGATGCAATTTTTCGATGAATAAAAGTAGCATCCGTAATATTACCCCAGCTAATACCAAGTGGCTATTTATACGTATCTGTATGGCATATATGTAATCCAAATCATCAAGTATCCAAGATTGAAGAACCTCAAATTTAAAGAAACTGGGGAAAGAGGTGTGCGGAGGATAAAGTGAACAAACTAATAATGTCAGCTAGCTCAAGTAATTATTTGTTCTTTCCCTTGATTTGATCCCTTTGACACATGCATCTAATAAGATAAAAGAAGCAAACACAGTAAAAGATATATTCATGATCTCATCAACTCTAGGAAATTTGAGTCTCATAAAAGCTGCTTGCTATGGAGTGTTGGTCAAATAGACAGAAGCCCAATGCTTACTGCCAAATGAAGCATCAATGCCACTACATCAGAAACTATTTTATTGGACAAATTCCAATCGTCCTCAGTTTCTTTCTTTACTGTGCTCCTGCATTGCTTCACAAAGTTTTTTTCGGAGAAAGCCACTAGCACATTCTTCCAGTAGTTTGCCATGTTGCGTGAACCAACACCGAAAACCTATATGAGATCATAATAATTGTTTCTAGATCCAATCCCATATATGAAAATAGGGAACCTTTGGAGAAGGTAGAATTCCACCACAGACAAAGAAGATGAAAACATCATCATAAATGTTGTTGTTGCACTAGCAACCTGCAATTTAATGTGAAATCAATGCCGTTTATAAGTTGATTAAAGTCATATTATAGCTTAAAAATTGTCACATAAAATTCACATAACTTTATAAAAAGATTATGTGACACTTTTAAGTGATAACATGATTTTAACTATGACAATATATGTGACAATTTTAAGCTATAATTTGACTTTAAATGTCCTACATTGTTATTTATTAAGTTCTGAAAACTTGAAATAACATTGTCCAAATGTTTATTTTATGTACCTTGCAGTCTCATGGGCAGGGGGCAGCTATGAGTGCGGGTATTACGTTATGCATACCATGATGATCATTGTCCAACAACATATAGTAGATGGATGGATAGATGTAATTGTTCACTTGCCTACTTTCTATAAATTTCTATTCACATAGTAATTAAGTTTTTGTGCTAATTGTTTTGTGTCTTGTTTGTAGCGTTTTCAGGATTGGTCAAGCTTCCCAAAGACACACATAGATTATATTAGAAAGCAATGAGCCACATACTTCCATGAAGTCCGACAAGAACTTCAATAGTATAGGATTTTTATTCTCTTATATTCATTGTACCTAGTATAGGGTTCCAATGTAACTCTAGGGTATAGATTGTGTTTTATTTCAATCATGTAAATATTATTCATTGTATAAAGATTCAGTTTCTTCATGTAAATATCATGTGTTTTCATTAATTTGTGCAATATACTATGCTGGAATATGGTAATATACTGTGTTATGGATATATTGTGTTGCTTGTGTAACATTGCAGATTTGGGAAATCAATAAAACCAAACATGCTTTAAGAAAAACCCTATATTTTAAACTCGATTATGGTACTAACCGTGTTTAAAAATAGTCGTATTTCACCAAGGTTATGGACATAATCGTGTTTAAATGTCAGTACTTTTAAACACAGTTCTAAACAACCGTGGCTAAAGGACATTTTTAAACACGGTTAACAACCGTGGTTAAAAACCCCTATCTATTACCACAGCTGGAATAAACACGGTTTTGGAACCATGTTTAAAGGTCTAGTTAAACTATGTTTATATCTCTTTTTTGCACTAATGAATGCAGAAACTACGTCCTGTACCTTCAGACTTGAAAGATTTTTACTATTGTATCAATCCAAAAGTCTAGACAAGCATACTTGTATCAGACTCTTCTTGAGCGTTGTCTAGGATAAGACTTTTCTTGGAACGGACTTATACGCAAACTGCTTGTCATAGGTAGACTTGTTCTGAAATATTCTACACCGCTCAAGGCAGAATTTTATTTGTGGACCCCATCTTTCATTTATAACAACTATATTACAAACTTGTAACCTGAAACACTTAATTGAGCAGGTTAGATAACACGTAGGCAAACTTTTTTTTAATTAAATGCCTTAATGTGTGTTATTAACAAATCTTGGGATCTTTGAAATAATAACCAATGATTTCAAAATCCTTTACAAATCAGACTTGGTTCTAACATTAATGTCTATTTTTTTCTATTTTAGATTGTTATTAGATATCGAATCTTTGATCATACATACTTCTATTAGATGCTTTGCAACACCGCTATTATATTTATTAATTATCTTCATCTTTAAATTCCTAATATTATGTCAAAACTATAATGGAATGAGTCTAACTAACAAATGATAACAATTGAATAAACATGTTTTGGAAATAGGTCAAAATTAATGATGGAATGAAACTGTATATGAATTGATGACAATTGAATTGATTGATCAACATGGTTGCACAAAGGAGTAAAAAGAAAACATTTAGAAAAATAAGCTTGTGTTGGCCAAATTCTGACACTAAATACCTGTGCTGATTACCTTCGTTAGGTGAACACTAAGCTACATCTTTAATAGATCGACGCTAATTAGTGTTTCCCACAAACTAACTTAACTGTTTTCATGGGACACTTTAGCATCATGCTCGAGACCAACACTGTGCCAGTCTCTACATCCATGTTTTTTACCATTTTCCTCAACTTTTTAGCTGAGGCTAATCCTTTTCTTTCTTGTAGTAATAAGACCCCAAGATCTAACTTAAAATCAATAAAAGCTTAAAAGTCTTATGGACCTCAAGGTCAAATTTGAAATAGGTAAAACCTTGAAGTTTGAATTGAAATAAATATAAGACCTAAAAGTTAAACTTGAAATAGATAAGACCACCCTAATATCTAACTTCAAATGAAAAAGACCTTAAGGTCCTACTACAATAGATAGGACCCTAAGGTCCAAATTTTAGATAAATAGAACCCCGTGGTCCTATGGATCCAAGATCCAACTTGAAATAAATGGGAAACTACAGTCCAACTTGAAATAGACAAGATCACAAAGTCCATTTTGATGGTTCGGAGAACAGACTTAGAGGGGGGTTGAATAAGTTTGTTCACTTTTTCAAACCAAAAAGTGATATTTGAGCATAACAGCGTTTTGCACAGTGGACCAGACTTTTGCTTATACGCAGAGCGTGATTCTTTCATTGAGCGAACGTTATTTACCAGACTTTTACTATCAAAGATTTTAATGATAATGCGCCAGACTTTTGATAGCTAAAGAGTTAGAGAAAAAGAGGCAATACACAAGCAATTTATACTGGTTCACCTCCAACTCAAAGACTACATCCAGTACCTTTAAATCTGAAGGATTTCTACTATGTAAAATCATTTATATCAGATATTGAGTGTTATTAACTCCAGCCACTTTTGGCTTAAGCACATCTCGTGCTTTGAGTATTCTTGAATCCAACCACTCTTGGCTTGAGCATAACTCATGCTCTGAGTATTCTTGACTCCAGTCACTCCTGACTTAAGCACAACCCATGCTTCAACACACCAGACCCCTTTAGATTCCTATGAGTATTATTTTGCAGTACCCACTCCTTTGGCAGACCCAAGTATTCTTTCATAAGTCACTCCTGGCTTATACCCTGAATATTCTTTCAAAAGTCTTTCTAAGTCAATAATGTTTCCCACACTAACAGAGTCTGATAACTCACCAAACCTGTACTACTAAAGGATTGAAAAAATTATTTCAAATAAAATAAGCCCCTTAACTTAGCAGAGCTAAATGATAAACCACGAAAATAAGTTTGTGAAGAAAGAAAAAGGCTTATTTTCCCATATGACCCAGTACATTCACAAAGTGAAAGATGGTTGGAAAATGTACTGAGCCAAAAAGCATAACTTGGGATAATAAGTTTTTAAGCGCACAAAGGCATATCCCAAGTTACTATGACATCTAAGTAGGAAGATAATTACACATAGCGAGCTTTCTTTGTCTTCATGGTAGATCTTCCAAGTAAAGTTACTCGTTATTGAGTATACTACCATTTCTTTATTTCTCATGAGCTTTTGTACACGAACGTCTAGTGTTTGTTCATGATCTTTTCTTTTTCTTCCATCATACTTTGATTGGTGTGTTCTAGCTCATATTCTTCTTCTTTTCTCAAGCTCTCTCTTTTTTTTAATTCTTTATTTTTATACTCTCTTGTGTTTTTTTTGCTTTAGCTCTCCATATTTGTTTTTACTCTCTTCTTCTTTTGCTTTTGTTTCTCTGGAGAGGCATCTAATGAAAAAATTGATTCTGTTTATGTAGAATCATCTTGTTAAGCTCAGGGAGAGGCTGTCAATTATATGACCGTTGAAAGAGTTGTTGTACAAGGGACAAAAGCCTTTCTTGTTGGAGTTGCACAAAGGGTAAGAGCTTTGGTTGTCAGAGAGAGACGTTTTGTACAAGCAATATAAATTTGAGAGCTTTGAGATGTGTGTAATTGTACTTAGAGTAAAGGTAGCATAAGTTTCACGATGAGGGAAATCTTTGATTCAGGAACCCTAAATGTGTATTATTGAGATGAAACTCATATGCTTTTTAGACTGATTTAGAATCCACCCTGTTTAGTCAATCTTTCTTTGGAGAATCTTTTCTTTAAGCTTCGATGGAGATGACTTGTGGCCGTTGATGCTTCATGTATCAGACCACTTCTAAAATGATTCAGGATGAGGAGACCGGGTCTGACGCTTTCATATATTCTGATGCTTGAATGATGTGTTTAGGTCTGGGTATGCTGAGTTATAATATGATGCGAGAGAGTTCCTTTTGAAGCGAATTCCCAGACTTTTTTGAATGTAGAGTTCATGTTGCGATTACACCTTTCAGACTTTTGATGCATAGGCTCCCCTTTTCTTTTGTAGCTTAATCCTTACGTTTTCTGAAACGCTTAAATTCCCACATCAAATAATAACACATGGCTTTATTTAAGTTAGAATACATAATGTTAGTTATCAACAAATCACATGGAATCTAGTTTATTAAGAAATGGTTTCGACTTTGACCAGACTATTCTTCAACACGTTTTAAGATGAACAAGAGCCCAAAGTCCTAATTGAAATAAATTATACCATAAGGTCTAACATGAAATAAATAGGACCCTATTTTCTAACTTAAAATGGATAAGGCTCCAAGGTCCAACTACCTTAAGGTTCAACTTGAAATAGATAGGAACCCTAGGTCTAAACTTAAGATGGCTAGGATCTTAAGGTCTTATGGATCCCAAGATCCAACTTGACATTGATAACCATCGCTTCATCATGGGATAAAAATGACCCCAAGATCCAACTTGAAATAGGTAGGAACCCAAAGTCCAAACTTAATATACATAGGACCTTGATATCTTATGGAATCCCAAACCCAACTTTAGTAGGGTCTAACTTTACAAATTTAAGGATGTTGAGGTCCAACTAGTAATAGATAGGACCCTGAGGTCTAAATTTAAGATAAATATGACTTGAGGTATGGATCCTTGGATCCAACTTGAAAGAAATACAACCCTAAGGTTTAACTCGTAATTTACTAGACCATGAAATCAAACCCGAAATACATAGGACTTTAAAGTATAACTTAAAATGAATAAGATCTTAAGATCCAACTCAAAATATATGAAACCTCAAGATTCAAACTTAAAATGAGAAATACCTAAATTTTTACCAACTTAAAACATATAGAATTCCTATAGATCTTGAAATCCAACTTAATGGTTCAGAGATCTGACTTAGAAGGGAGAGTTGAATAAGTCTGTTCACTTTTTCAAATCAAATGCTACATTCAATCAAATGAACCTTTTTGCATAGCGGAATAGGCAATAGACTTTTGTAACCGAGGGAAATAAGCGTGAATGAATCTGACTCTTATAAGAATAAGGATAGAAAGAGCACACTTAAATTCATAATGGTTCACTTCCAACCCAGAAGCTACATCCATAATGAAATCTTGATAATGACCAAGTAATCCATAATACATCGAAAAGATGCCTAACATGTCATGTACTATGATTAGGGATGGAAATGGTCCACGGTAGATCGGGCTTTGAAAGGCCTGAGCTGCGCCTACATCAAATTTTCAAGGCTTGAGCCTAGCCTATTAGTCTGTCATAGGTTTTTTAAGGCCTAGTCTGACCTGTTTGAAAGTTTGGCCTGTTTAAAAAGTCTATTTATAGTGAGACTTTTAAAAGACTAAGAACAACTTAAAAGAATTTGTGTTACCTTCCCTCCTAATTTCATTTAATTGTAAACTGATAAGTCTTAAAAAGACTTAATTAATGCATCTATAATTTAACTCAATTCATCAAATATTGTTAATTTTAATATTAATTATGTAATGATTTAGTTTTTCTTATTTTAGTCATCTAATTAAATTATGATTGAATTGTGCAAGAAAATGGTTAAAAAGATAAGCATATGAGTAATTATGATTTCCACTAATTTATATGTGTTTTGCAGGATCTAGGTGCAGTACCAGTGTATCTATGCTGGCCCATCAGCGTACCTGCGCTCTCACAAGCAGAACCTGAAAAGAGAAGAAAATTCAAGTCAGAGAGTTAGCGTACATACGCTAGACGCTCAGCGTACGTATGCGTGGAAACAGAATGCATTTTATCTAAGTCAGAAGCTCAACGTATGTACGTTGGGTGAGCGTACTGACGTGCGGAAGCATATGATGCTATTTTATTCAAGTCAGTGGCTCAACGTACGTACGTGCATGTCATACGCACGTCAAGCACCCAGTTTCTGTTCGAGCAGAAGGCCAGCGTTGATACGCTGGGGATCGGGCATTCCTACGCGCATGTTTTAGAGACCTAATTTGCTGTTTTTAAGTTAGTTTTTCAGTTTTATTATCTTTAGTTATTTGCTTGTAAGCCCTTATGGGGTAATTCCGTGATTTAGGATAGTTAGTTAGTTAGTTCAAGGCAAGAAACCTATATACTTGTAATCTTAATGTAATTTAACACAAGCAATAATACATCATTCATTTTTCTGATTTTCAGCTTCTCTCTAAACATCTTCTTTCACTAAATTCTCTCTTCCATGGCTCTCTGCATTCCACTTGCTGATTCCACATCCATGGGTTTCTAAACCCCTAGGGTTGGGATTGCTAAGGCTTGCAATGAATTTTTGAAGGTGCATTGAGGAATTCAACTTTTGAATCATGAGGAGAACAAGCTGAGGAGTAGAGTTCCATTGATGAATTGACAAATTCAGATCCAATGAAGAACCTCACCAATGAGGAATCATGGTTGAGGCTTAGGTAACTTCCAACTTCCTAACTAATTCAGGCCTATTAATTAGGTGAATAGTTAGGGTTCAACCCCTAATTTTTGGATTAGGTTTCTCTATTATTGAACACCTAAGGGATTAGGGTTTAATGCTTAGGAATTAGTGTTAATCACTTAAGAAATTAGGGATTAACCATCTGTGAATTGTCCTCTTGAGTCTGAAGTTTGATTGAACCTTAATTGCATGTTTCTTGATGAAATTGTAAGCTGAAGCAATCCTAATCTCTCTTCCATTAAGTTCACTTCACCTTTCATATTGTTTTTGAAAATACAAAAACATAGAAAGCATCAAAACAACAAAAACAGAATGAATATTATACTGCATTATGTTGGTTCAGCTTGTACTAGTCCAAGATTGAGGTAATTACCACAATCCCTATGGGAACGATCAAATATATTACAAATTTAACGATTGGTGCGCTTGCCAAAAGATAAATCCTTCGAGAAATATGCATCAAGCTAATGGCTCAGGATTTTCACACCAAGAGTGAAAAATCAGAAAGAAGAAGGTGTAAAGCACCACAACAACAATAAAAAAAATGGTATTGAAAAAAATATATAAAAGAAAAAAAGAAAAAGAAAGAGTCTAAATGACTCAAAGAGAAGAAGGTGCAAAGCACCGCAGTTAGTGAGTTATCCTTCATTTGAAAAAATAATAATGAAAGCAAAAGAGCTAGTTAGTAGAGGCATTTAAGTTAAAATTGAGGCAAAGCATCAGTGGGCACATTTTTAACCTAACACTGACTAGAAAAACAAAAATGGAGCCTGTAGCTTAACCCTATTACAAGCTTAAAAAGCCCTTGCTGATCAAATTGTGTTAGCATATATATCATGATGTTTAGAACTATTGCAAGCCTATATTGATCTAACAATTATACAGGTAATGAGTGCATATAATTAAACCTACACTGAGAGAAGAGTGAAATACTAATCCATGTGAGGAAGCTTCACCAACTTGTTCCCAAAGGAAAGTGTGAGTAATTATATTTTTAGAAGTTACAGAAATAAAGCATGAAGGGTATTTAATAATTATGGCATGAATTAAGTTAAGGGAAGGTTGATTGTCTTAAGTAAGTGCTTTTGATTAATTAATCTGAGTTCTTGCTTGAGGACAAGCAACCTTTAAGTTTAGGGATGTGATAAGTCTTGAAAAGACTTAATTAATGCATCTATAATTTAACTTAATTCATCAAATATTGTTAAGTTTAATATTAATTATGTAATGATTTAGTTTTAATTCTTATTTTAGTCATTTAATTAAATTATGATTGAATTATGCAAAAAAATGGTTAAAAAGATAAGCATATGAGTAATTATGATTTCCACTAACCTAGTGTACCTACATTAGAAAGCTAGTGTTCCTACGCTAGGCATTTATTTATGTGTGTTTTGCAGGATCTAGGTGCAGTGATACCAACGTATCTACGCTGGCCCATCAGCGTACCTGCGCTCTCACAAGCAGAACCTGAAAAGAGAAGAAAATTCAAGTCAGAGAGTTAGCGTACATACGCTGGACGCTCAGCGTACGTACGCGTGGAAACAGAATGCATTTTATCTAAGTCAGAAGCTCAACGTATGTACGCTGGATTAGCGTACTGACGCGCGGAAGCATCTGATGCTATTTTATTCAAGTCAGTGGCTCAGCGTACGTACGTGCATGTCATACGTGTTATTCAAGTGGCCTCAATACTCAAGAGGAGGGTGAATTAAGTTTTTAAAACTTTGCTTGGAATGCTTTTGAACTTGATTCTTTTATCACAAGTTTAAAGATTATGCAGGTAAAATCAAGTTTAATGCAAGAGATGATGCAAAACAAGAGATGTATGTGGCTGAGACAATTTGTCAAACACTTGGTGTGCAATATTCAAAGTTAATTAATTCAAGCAAGCTTAAGTATGTAAATCACAATCAACCAACACAAATCAATAAAGTGCAGTATATGAATGTAAAAGAGTAAAGGAGAAGAGCTTGCAAACCAATTTAACGAGTTCCACCAACCCCGGTGTACATCTCACCTTCAAGTAACCCACTTGAAGGATTTCCACTATTGAAGTTTAGAGATTACAAGCTATGAGCAATTGCAGCTTCCTAGTGTCCCACACTCAAGAACTCAATCCTCACTAGCACAAGGGCAACCCACCCAATCTCTCAAACTCTCAATACCCAAAGGTTGAACCCCAGCCTTTGTGACCACTCAACCTAGAGTGAAAAGCTGTTGTGTTTGGTAGTGTTTTTAAGATAAGAACTCTCTAAATAGAGTAGATACACAATTGAATGGTCTCTCAAATTTCTAACTCTCAACAAGAGAGAATATACAAGTTTAAGCTCTAAGTTTCAGAAAAATGAAACTATACAAGAATAGAACTCACAAGACTCAAGAATTGATTTCCCTTTGATGGATTTGTATGTTTCATAGAGTAGCTTGAAGGAGTTTTGTATTATAGATCTTGAAGATGAGCATAATGGAGTTCCTAGCCGTTGCAGCTCGTAGGTGCCTGAGATCTATGGAGAAATGAGTTGGTTTCCACTTAAAAAGCACTTTCCCCAATTTCTGGCACTACCCTAATCGATTACGCCTCGAGCTGTAATCGATTAGCTTTTGAAATCTACAGTGTAACTCGTGTTGTAATCGATTAGCATATCCCTTGTAATCGATTAGCTTCATCTCAGACGCTTGGTAATCGATTGTGCTTCATCTTGTAATCGACTAGGACTGGCACCTGATGCATTTAATTTGTTTATACAGCATTGTAATCTTTTGTCCTTGTATATAATCGATTAGTTGTAATTCCAGGAGCTTTGTAATCAATTGTATATGTCCTGCAATCGATTAGCTCAAATACCCGATGCATTTATTTCAAACAGAGGTTCAGTAATCGATTAGTCTTATTAGTGTAATCGATTAGATGCGAAATAGGGATCATGTAATCGATTAGATCTGGTTGCCTAGTCGATTAGTCAGCGTGTTTTTGCAGGTCTAATGCATTTTCTTGTTTCTCCATGTTTTCTTCAAGAGTCCTTTGTCATTATCAAAATTTGTGAACCTGAAAGCATATTCAAACACAATACGCACGTCAAGCACCCAGTTTCTGTTCGAGCAGAAGGCCAGCGTTGATACGCTGGGGATCGGGCATTCCTACGCGCATGTTTTAGAGACCTAATTTGCTGTTTTTAAGTTAGTTTTTCAGTTTTATTATCTTTAGTTATTTGCTTGTAAGCCCTTATGGGGTAATTCTGCGATTTAGGATAGTTAGTTAGTTAGTTCAAGGCTAGAAACCTATATATTTGTAATCTTAATGTAATTTAACACAGAAGCAATAATACATCATTCATTTTTCTGATTTTCAACTTCTCTCTAAACATCTTCTCTCACTAAATTCTCTCTTCCATGGCTCTCTGCATTCCACTTACTGATTCCACATTCATGGGTTTCTAAACCCCTAGGGTTGGGATTGCTAAGGCTTGCAATGAATTCTTGAAGGTGCATTGAGGAATTCAACTTCTGAATCATGAGGAGAACAAGCTGACGAGTAGAGTTCCATTACTGAATTGACAAATTCAGATCTAATGAAGAACCTCACCAATGAGGAATCATGGTTGAGGCTTAGGTAACTTCCAGCTTCCTAACTAATTCAGGCCTATTAATTAGTTGAATAGTTAGGGTTCAACCCCTAATTTTTGCATTAGGTTTCTCTGTTATTGAACACCTAAGGGATTAGGGTTTAATGCTTAGGAATTAGTGTTAATCACCTAAGGAATTAAGGATTAACCATCTGTGAATTATCCTCTTGAGTCTAAAGTTTGATTGAACCTTAATTGCATGTTTCTTGATGAAATTGTAAGCTGAAGCAATCCTAGCCTCTCTTCCATTAAGTTCACTTCACCTTTCATATTGTTTTTGAAAATACAAAAACATAGAAAGCATCAAAACAACAAAAACAGAATGAATATTATACTGCATTGTGTTGGTTCAGCTTGTACTAGTCCAAGATTGAGGTAATTACCACAATCCCTGTAGGAACGATCAAATATATTACAAATTTAATGATTGGTGCGCTTGCCAAAAGATAAATCCTCCGAGAAATATGCATTAAGCTAATGGCTCGGGATTTTCACACCATAAACTAGTAATATTAATTTATATTATATAAATGTAAATATGTAATATGTATATATATATATAACTAATTAAACAGACTGATATATTGGACTTCAAAAGCTTTTTGGAAAGTCTATGGTCTGACCTTCTAACCTAACATACATGACTTATGTAAGCTTTAAACGGGTCAGACCAATTAGCCCCTAATAGACGGTATAACTCATTTTCATCTCTATCTACGATAAGTTGACTAGCTAGGAGGACTCGTGCAATCCTGTATCTCCTAGTTTTTAGCCAGATTGTGTCATATCTCTTCTCGAGGGATGAGTATCACTACTACAAAAAAGGCCTTTGTCAGCGGTTTCGTCATAGCTATTGTCAGCGGTACAAGCACAGACAATAATGGCGCTATTAATAGCACTAAAAATAATGTCAGCGCTTAAACCGCTGACATTAGTTATCTATTGTCAGCGGTTGTAACTCGGAACCGCTGATAATAGTCCAACAATATCAGCGGTTGTAACACGGAACCGCTGACAATAGTCTCACAATGTCAGCGGTTGTAACGCGGAACCGCTGACAATAGTCAAACAGTAGTCTTAATGTCTGCGTTTGAAGCTATAACTGCAGATAATAGTTGTTTTTTTCAAAATTTTTAATTTACTAATCCTGTATTAAATTAATAAACTAATTTTTACACTTTTAGAATTGTAGATATAACAACAATACCTAAAAAAGTAAAACATCAACTAACAATATTAATAAATCAACTAACAATATTAATAAACATGTTTACAAAGATAATTACACAAAATTAAGAGAAAAAAACATGTAAGATAGTTTCACTTAGCAACATTTATTAGTATTAATTACAATAAATTTTAGAACATAGAAGACCTACACACATTATCGCCCTGTTTTAGGGACCAAAAACTAAGCAAGATAAACACATAGTTTAAACCAAGCCTAAAGAAATAACATTATCATACAACGGGATTCTGAAAGTAACCAAAAGGAATCACATACTAGACAAATGGTGAGCTTAAAGATATGCCCAAGTCTAACCATCAGGTAAAGGCCAAAAATTACTCAACCTTTATGTACAAGAGGCCAACATCAAAACAACAGTCTTAAAAGTCCAAAAGATTTCTTTTGTCAAACTGGGCCAAAACAAGATGATGTGTATTTTGATCCTCTTCGTGTTCAATGTCATCCAAATCATCATCATCATTTTCATTCAAAGAAGGTTCATCATCGTCATCATTGTCAATTCCCACTTCATTTTGATCCAAGAGAGCAGGGGTGCTTGCTGGTACCTCTAAAATAATAGAGGAAAACATATCGGTAACCCCTATGATGGATGAAAATACAATGAGCCATAAAAGTCTTCAAAACATAATTATTATATCCATATTCTCAATTTAACGGGAGCTGGAGTATTAGCAATGTTGTAATCTTCATTGAAAACTCCTCCATAATTGTATATCTGCCACATAATGAAATAAACTCAGTAAGAACATGCTAAGCATTTACAAAGTATAATGTCAATTAATAGAATACATTTATATATGATATAATATCTTACAATGATCGGTGTTGATAACTTCCTCATTTCATAAGTGTATTTTTATTAGATAAGAAAAAAGATAATGACAACGCTCATTTTCTTGGTACCTACATGGCTTTGAGCGTCATAATTTTTTTCTGGTACACATGTATTGAGTCTGGAGGCCAAATCACATATGAGCATGTAATATGAATACTTAAGAAAGTTGGTGGGCCACTAAATTCAAGGAACGATAATGTTATAAAACAACCTATAATTAAATGCTGGGATGGAAAAAACTAATAAATTTGACTATTTTTAAATAAAATGGTAGTCAAATCTATATTGCAACAGCATGCATCGAATTGAAAGTAGAATATACACTTCGGGTTTTTAATTACAGAAAGTCATATGCATGCCATGTTGTGTGAGGTCAGACTGGAGACTTGTAAGTTAAAGACAAAAGTCAACCAAATAACTCACATATCCAATGGTATTTTTAAATAAATAACATTTGCGTATCAACTTTTTTAAATATTTTGTTTCACTTTATATTAATGTTATAACGTGTAAAATACATTAATTAAAATTTATATTTTGACTATCTAAAATTTGACACAAACCCAATATCATAAAAAGATTTTGTCGTATATATAGCCAAGGCTATTGTATAAATTAAAGCTATTTGAAAAATATTTATTTCAATAAAGACTTGGTGACATACGGTACCTATTTGGAGGGAATGAGACACATACATACCGGTTTATAAATATTTAATTAAATTTCTATCTTAGAGTCCACATCATATAAATACTCAAGATGTTAATAGAAGTAGTAGCTTATTGCACATAGGAGCTTTTTGGGGGTGATTTTATGATATTTCTTTTAGTTAAGTTTTCTCAAGCACTTCAAACAAAACTCCAAACAAAATTAAAGAAAAAACTAATGACGAACAAAATGATGATTTAGTTTGGACTCTAATTTAATTTTTCTTTTAATATGACTACTCTTTTTATAAGAGTATATTTTTTAGTTTTTCTTGTTCCTTTTTATAAAATTATTTTTAATTTATAATGTGTATTTATTATTTTTTTCCAACACATACCTTTATTGATAATATCTTTTCTCATGATATCAACAAATTTTAAAAAATTCATTTCTCTTTCTTAATTATGAAGAATACATTTAAAAATTTAACAAGAATAATAAATCAATTTAATGCACCCTAAATTCAATTTATTGTGTATTCTTGAAATATTTTTCTATTTATTCTAAAAAACATATTAACTAAACGCACCCCTAAATTTTTATATTTTATGTTTGGAAAACTTTTGATGTCTTTAGCCTTTTCTTTTCTCTTGTTTTTTTGTCGTATTTGCTCCTTCTTATACTTAGGTTGAAATATCTCTTATACCTCATTTAATATTATTTTTGCTGATAAAAAAAGCTTGAGAATTTGATCTTTTAAAAATTTTAAATTTTATCCTGTACTCATTAGATCAAGACATTAAGGCAATGGTTAGTACTAGGAGTTATCTTTTGAATTTACCGGGAATAAGAATTAGAAAAAAATTATATTTGGTAGAAGATATAACAAATTATTTTCAAGTAAGTATGATTACTTCCGATAAACTTAAAACGTGAAAGATTTACATTCAGGTCCCTAAACAAATTTTACTCAAGAATCATAAAATTTACAACAAAATTATTCTTGGCTCATACCTTATAAGATTACGAGTAAATTTTCTTTATGTCAAACATGCGAAATGGATGGGAAAAACCAGCTAATAAAATGAGAATCAAACCTTCCCTGAGAGTAATAACTTATTCTTCTTTATAACTATAAGATAATTTGCAAAATTAATATGGGGTTCAAAAAAAATCACCACATCATAGCGTTCTTCATTTTTTTAAGCTTCTGATCTTGTGTTTATTCTGTTATACTATTAATTTGGGGATTAAGACAGAAGATAATTCATACAGCCAATAAAAATAAAAGTGGGGGTCTTGTCCCTCAGACTTCTAATAATTCTTAGAGTTTTAAAAAATCTGAACTGAATTTAATGTTTAGATGTTAATTAATTTGTCTAATGCTTATTACATAAAAAAAATTTAAGAGTAATTCTTTTGTTTTCTCATAATCATGAAATTCCTTTATAGAAACTGATGAGACTGATATCAAACTTAGCGTAAGATCAGTGAAAAATAGTTGGACGATATGCTTTGAAACTCATCTAGACTTGTACACATGCCATGCACGAGACAAGATAGAGGCGTGTCCTATAAGACATCTCTGATACCTAAGTCAATAAAGGAACTCATATCACAAAAGGATGTATGATAAAATGGAGATCAAAGAATTATTACATAATAAATGCGCAGCCTTTACTCTTTATGAGGTAGGTATTTATAGTGAGGTCTAACGTAGAGTGTAATGTTCTGATTGTCAAATTGTAGATTTTGTAGGTGACGTGGCAACCAACATGACTGTCCTTGCGGACAAGGTTATCTTCAGGGGGTCCTGGTGTCTCATCCTCATATAATACGAACTTGCCTATTGTGGTGTATCTTAATATGTTATCCAATCGTAGTTAGGACCCCAAATGACGTGTCTGGATAAGAAACAAAAAAATTAGTCTAAAGGTCAAGATCATAAATCATCACTTTATTCTTGGAAGCTAAACCCTCCAATATTCATGTATCTTTGTATTTATGTATGTATATATGTATGTATGTATGTATAGAGAGAGAAGGGATGTATCTTATGAGAAATATTCTTTTATGTAAGACTGAGAGAGGCGAATCTAGGCCGTATAACTCTATAATGGATGGTTGAGATTAAAAGTTTTTCAAAGTCATATGATTACTTAAATGGTTACAAAACTTCTTAATAAACTCACGTGATTAATGCCAAACACCTATTGTATGATTGTATGGCTCAGATTCGCTCCTCTCACTCTCACCTAATGATTCTTTCTCATATGATACATTCTCTCTCTCTCTCTCTCTCTCTCTCTCTATATATATATATATATATATATATATATATATATAGTTCTATCCGATATGGGGGATAGAACCTCGATTATAGAAACCAATATCACTTTCTCACTATGTATTATACTAGTTTGGTGTGGAGTTAGAAATCTTAATGTCTCTCTCTAATTATAACATCAGTCTTTACGTTGATAAGTGAAATATGGTGCCACTTTTAAGGATGCTCACATGCTCAAATTAGTTCAGATACTTAATATCAGAGCTCATGCATAAGTTAGATAATGTAACGTACCTTGGTGGGTCATAAATTAGATGTATTTATAGAGTTTAACGATAATTGAGTCTTATGTAACATCATGTCAGTACGGATTCGTAAATCACAGAAAAAGCTGACACCTCTGTAAATATTCCTAACACCTTTCGTAGGTTTGCCACCAGTGTACTCCTAGCAGATCTGTCAGAATCTCCCTAAGTCTGGTCTTTGGGAATGCAGGGTTTGACTGATTTTGTGAGATGTTTTACTTGGAGCGTCATTGCATCATGAGGGACCATTCCAATGTCATGTCGTCTGGACCCGTGTGAGGCCCATACATACATACTTACATACATGCATATATATATATATATGATGTATTTTATGAGATTTCTTATCTTAGGTGAGAATGTGAGTAATAAACTTCAACCATTGAATCTTATCATGATGGTCAAGATTAAAATATATCAGTCATGTGAGTTTTTTAAAAAGTCATGTGAGTTTTTAAATGATCATATGATTTTAAAACCTTTAAATCATGACGATCCATATCTGGTTGTACAACTTATTTTTGCTGCTCTTACTTTCACCTAAGAGAACTTTTCTCATAAGATATATTCTTTCTCTCTCTATATATATATAGATGATGTATCTTATTAGAAAGACTTTCTTAGGTGAGAGTTAGAGGGGTAAATCTGAGTTGTACAACCATACATAGATGGTCATGATTAAAAGGTTTTTTAAGTCACATAATCACTTAAAAAGTCACATGATCAAATGTCGACCACTCATTTAAAATCGTTCAGATTTATTCGTCTCCATCTCACAAAGTCTTTCTCATATGTTTCGTTGTATATATATATATATATATATATATATATATATATATATATATATATATATATAGGATGTATCATATGAGAAAGGTTTTCTTATATGAGAGTGAGATGAGCGAATCTGAGTCGTACAACCATGGTTGAGTATCATGTGAGTTTTTAAATAAGTCAGTGACCTTTTAAATAATCATATGACTATGAAAATCTTTTAATGTCAATCATCTATTGTATGGTTCGTTCATTTTTCTCTTACATAAGAGAATCTTTCACATAAAATATATTTCCTATATATATATATATATAATCTATCTTATGAGAAAGATTATTTTATGTGAGAGAGAAAAAGGAACAAATCATACATTACATTACAAAATCTTTGGTTTGAAAAGCGTTTTGCTTTTAATTTTTATTTTGACTTTAGTTATAATTATTATTTTATTTTTTATTTTCAAAAATACAAAATACTAAAATAACCTTTTTCTGTTTTAATTGTTTTTATATAACTTTTTAAAATAAAAAAATTTAATTTAATTTAATAATTAAAATAAAAATAAAAATAAAAAACATTTTAAACCGCCAAACTTTCTCACTAGGTTTGACTCTCTATGTAATATCTAATGTGTCTACATTTGTACACAAGTGAATGATTGCTCTTTCTTGAGACTTTTACATTAGTACACAAATTATATCTAATCGAAATCCAAAATAATTAGTCCGCATCGTAATATATTATCATAACTCCATGTCTGAATCGACCTTATTATCTGCTCATTTGACACTTGGTATCTTTCCATTTCTCTCCTTTATTGCATATATATCATATTAAATTAATATACTTTTTTCAGTTTCTATAATTCTACCTCTCTTTTTCTTTTTTGTTCTATTTTCTAATCAAGAGACACAAAGGTCAAAACTACACTCAAACATTTCTACAAAAACTAATACTAACAAAATCCTGCCCTAGGAAACAGCCTCATCTAGTGTTAACCTCTCCAGTACTGTTAAACATCATCAACCAAAACTACGTGAACTCTTTTACTTTATCTCTCAAACACGAGAAATTACTACGTACCGAAATATGCTTATCCTCCCTCCCGTAATAACTTAACATTTGAAAAATTTTGCTATCTTATATGGGTTATCCAAACAACAGTTATAAAATATTGATTATTTAAATATTTTAAACTGGTTTATAAAAGTAATCATGGTAAAAATATTAAAAATAATATAAAGTACATTTTTTATTTTTGTAAATTTTTTCCCGTATTAAATAATTATTAATTAAACAAGGAACCATGATCATTGAGGAGGAGTAGCAATTTTAATCTGACACCTATTTTGACACAACTTATTCTATGGTATATTAGGGTTATGTGCTTAGTCACGAAGTCATTACGTAGTACGTAATAAAACAAATTAGTTTTTATTCATAAAATAAAAATGCAAGATAACTCCTGATATTTTATAAATGAATTTGGGTTCGCGTGCCCTACATTATTGATTATTTTTTCTTTTTCGAGTGTGAACGTTTGACAATATTCTTAATTTTATAGCTGAAAAAATATATAATCACGTCATGTATCTATTTACCTACTGCATGTGGTGCCTATAAATAAAACTACCTTAGACTCCAAACCTCGTACCTTCATTTCATCTCTTATCAAATACATTAACGTTTATAATCATGAAGGACTCCATAATTCTTTACCCAGCTTTAGGAAGGGGACACCTAGTCTCAATGGTGGAACTAGGAAGGCTCATCCTAACCCACCACCCTTCCCTCTCCATCACAATCCTCATCCTCACCCCACCCGCCAACACCGCCGTTACCACCTTCGGTTGCGACGACACCGAACAATACCTAGCCGCCGTCACCATCACCACACCTGCCATCACATTCCACCACATCCCTCCCGCCCCGGTTCCGATTACCCTCCCACCTCACATCCTCTCCCTCGAACTCTGCCGCTTCTCCCACCAACACCTCCGCCACTTCATCACCTCCCTTTCCCAATCCTCAAACCTCAAAGCCATCATCATGGACTTCTTCAACTACTCAGCCAAACACGTCACAAACAACCTTAAAATCCCCACTTACTATTACTACACTTCCTGCGCTTCCTCTCTTGCCGTCTTCTTTCAACTCCCAACAATTCACCAAACCACCACAAAATCAATCAAGGACCTCAACACAGAACTTCATATCCCGGGGTTACCGAAGATCCTTCCTTCGGAGCTTCCGAGGGAAGTGCAAGATCGCATGAGTCATAGCTACAAGCTTTACCTTGACATAGCCACTAGCATGAGGGACAGTGATGGGGTCATCATAAACACGTGTGATGTAATTGAAAGTAGAGTAATCAATGCGTTAAGTGACGGGTTGTGTTTGCCTGAACCTGAACTAACCACGCCGCACGTGTTTTGTATTGGCCCCGTGATATCCGCCCCGTGTCAAGACGACGTTAACGGGTGTTTGAAATGGCTTGACTCGCAACCGAGTCAAAGCGTTGTTTTGTTGAGTTTCGGAAGCCTAGGAAGGTTCTCGAAGGGTCAACTGAAGGAGATGGCTATTGGGTTGGAGAAGAGTGAGCAAAGGTTTCTGTGGGTTTTGAGGAGCAAGTTGGATGGGGCCGACTCGGAGGAGGAACCGAGTATGGACGAGTTGTTGCCGGAAGGGTTTTTGGAGAGGACAAAGGAGAGGGGAATGGTGGTGAGAAACTGGGCCCCACAGGTTAAGATACTGAGTCATGACTCGGTGGGTGGATTCGTGACTCACTGCGGGTGGAACTCGGTGTTGGAGGCTGTTCGTGAAGGGGTGCCTATGGTGACGTGGCCTTTGTATGGGGAACAAAAGCTAAATAGAGTTATTTTGGTGCAGGAAATGAAGGTGGCTTTGGAGCTGAAGGAGTCAAAAGATGGGTTCGTGAGTGCGACTGAGTTGGGGGAGCGAGTTAAGGAGTTGATGGACTCGGAGAAAGGGAAAGAGATTAGGCAAATCATTTTCAAGATGAAAATCGGTGCTACGGAAGCAAGAGAGAAAGGTGGATCTTCCTCTGCTGCTTTCCAGAGGTTGGTTCAGTTGTTCAAAACATAGTGAGGATGAGGAGTCAAAACTCATCAATTGCTGGTTGTTGATAAAATATACTTATATGACCCACGTCACACTCGATTATCTTCTGAGGATGTTCTTTATTTTTCTTTAAGTGTCAGAAAGAAAAATTAAAGATGCAATAAATGATACTACTAGTTGTAATATACATGATTGAACTTTCATTTAAAAAGAACCTTTCATACATCCTCTATATGTAAACTAGGTGAGTTTCCATGTAATGTTGCTGTGTATAATGGATTTCAATGAATATGATGATTAACTGCTGATCACTTGTACTCCTGATCCCTTATTATAATGAAATGCTGTTATAGGTATGTTTTTAGTTAATATCGGAATTACCTTTTCTATTTAAAGAGTATATAACTTTTTTATTATGGCATAATATTATTAAATGGAAAAAATAAAATGAAGCTTAATAACGTAATTTCTCCATTTAAACTTATTATAAATCTACGAAGAGCTCGCCTTTGCATGCATATGTGAGATGTAATATATATATTTTGATCAACAAAAATTATTATTTGAAAGGATATAAGGTTACCTAAACCTGGGTACCTCATTCACATCTCATATGAGACTATATATATATACACACACACGAAGTGAGTTTCAAGATAATTTTTCTGCGCATACATGGATTTAGATGAATTTAAGGATTAAACAACATATGGATCAACTTGAGGCATGCTCCTACCTTATAGTAAGCTTCAAATATTCAACTTAAATGTTTGTTAGGAATATAGAGATTAGTTGTTTAGTCTTCCATTTCATATAAATAATTGTATCATTCCCTTATGTCATTTTATCTTTTCAAAATGAATGAACACAATTTAGTGTTTGGCTCTCTCCCTTTTTTCTTTCAGCCTCAAAGTTTTGTTATGGTATCAAAGCTCTCTTTTGAGGAGAGAAACGATCCATTCCTTGTTAGGCACATCCAAAGAACCATATACAATCCCCCTTCCTTTCTTCTTGTACATTCCATAATCTCTCATCTATGGAGGCTAACAAAACTTGAGAAGAAGTTTAACCCTCTTCACATCAAGAACAGAAATTCTCCCAAAATTGCACTAGATTGGAAACCAGCACCCGAGCCATTCGTTTTTGGGAGTTTTTCATCTTCTTCCCATCCTCAAATTGCAAAACCCTTGCTCTCCTCCGACAATGGATTCACCATCAACACACGTAACAGCCTCCTCCGATCTAACGTCCGGTCCCCTTCTCGCATTTGCATTGCCGTCCCTATTCTTAAACGTGCAATCCAGGTCCCCGACGTCTCAATAGGCGCAGATCTTAACGCTCTTTCCGGCTACATGCAGTTAGGTGACACCATCTCCATGGTCGATCAAGTTGATCGATCCATCTCTTGCTGCGACCAAAACCTTAAGATTCAGATCCAAGATCCCGCTCGTCAAGCCGCCTTCGAGCTCAACGTCACTGTCTTCTCCCCGAACGAAGATGACGCTCGAAAGAATAATGTCGTCATTTTCTTTGTCAAGTCTCAAATAGTGAAGGACGAGATGTTGAAATTGAAGTTGCTTTTCACCAAGAACAAGCTTCTGGCTCGTGAGAGATTGCAAAAAGAGAGACCGGAAATTATTTCTCAGGTTATCAAGAAAAATCCGCAAATCGCCTTGGGCAAATCTATTCGGATTTGCGCTCATCACGCTCTCGGCACTGGTTTGGTTGCCGATGTGTTGATTTGGAAGAACTGGCGTGGAGCAGTTGCGTTGTGGTATTTTTCTGATCGCATTAGTTATAATTTCTTATCCTTTGTCACCAATGTCGTTTTTCTTCTCGTCGCCATTCTCTTCTTTTGGATGAATCATGCTATGTCTGTTGTACACGACATTGCGATTGAGAGGAGCTTGGTGCTCTGTCTACAAGATTCATGTGCGAGGCCTGTAAATTTGATACCGGTTCAGCCGGTTACTTTTGCAGCCGCTGGGAATATTGCTCCCTCTTCTGCGCCAGTGCTACAAAAGAGTGAGGCGGTCGGCGCAATGGAGTTGGGATCTGTGTTTCCTTTTACCACAATACAGAGTGCTGTAAGCAGGAACATGCTTGAGAGTTTGGCGGTTCCCACTTTCAGAGTTGGTTATATCATCACCACAGATGCCTTGTATAAGAAGATGAAGTTAAAGTGAGTTACTATGACAACATTACTTGCCAAGGCTACCGCCCATGCTCTAGTTAAACACCTTATTATGAACTCTAGTTGTAGAGATGGTAACAGCTTTACATATAATAACAGCATCAATATTGCAGTTGCTATGGCCACAGATGATGGACTGATTACACTAGTGCTTCAGGATGCTGATAAGGTTGATGTCTATTCATTGTCAAGAAAGTGGAAGGAGTTAGTTAATAAGGCTCATGAATACAACATTGGTATTTTTACTCTTTTCAACCTGGAAATGTCTTGTGTTGATCGGTTTGATGCTATTTTACCACCTGGTACCGGAGCAATTCCTAGTTTCTTTAGCTATGATGATGTTAGAGCTTGTGAGATAATTGTGAAGAACCAGGAATTTATTGAAGTAACTAGGGAGTCTGACGTTTCTTTTTTGGTGACCAAGTTTGATGGCATATTGGGACTTGGATTTCCATTGGATATGTTGTTCCAGTTGTATATTGGCAATGCTGCTAAGTTCCTCAGAAAGCACACTGATAAATTTGTAAAGTTTTCAAAATGCATTTATTTTGTATTCCTTTGATAAATTTCTTTTGTATCTTGGTGTTTCAAGCTAATAATTGGCACTCAATTATCAGCTTGAGGGGGGATGTTAGGAATATAGAGATTAGTTGTTTAGTCTTCCATTTCATATAAATAATTGTATCATTCCCTTATGTCATTTTATCTTTTCAAAATGAATGAACACAATTTAGTGTTTGGCTCTCTCCCTTTTTTCTTTCAGCCTCAAAGTTTTGTTAATGTTCTTTTTTAAAAAAGGTGGACTATTGTCACTGTGGGCTTGAACTGCTAGGTTGTCAAACTTACTGAAAGGAGGAGATAAGTGATATTACCAAGAGAAGTCAACTTAGATTTACTAATTATTTATTTAGGATTTGGGTCCAAGAGATGAGGATTCTTAATGTAATTTAGTCAAAATTTTAACAAACTTTATTCTATTTTTAAGTAAAACGAGAATTTAAAATAAAATGAAAAGAATTAAACTCAACAGCTTTTTGAAGATTAATGGAAGAATTGAAATTTTAAAATAATCTGAAATTAACATACATAAGTCATAAAATCTCAGAAAATATATATAATATGAGGTTTACTTCTATATTTTATACAATCGGTCTGTTTTGAAAAATTATTAAATAAAAGCTGAAAAGGTAATTAAAAAATTATAAGGTAATTGATTAAATTAAAATAGGTTTGGTAAAACTAGTTATTAAAGAAAATAACATAAAAACATGTTTTAAAATAGATAATTTTTGAAAAAATACTAATGAAAATAAAAATGTAAAAAGCAAAATAAGTTAAAAGGAATACTTGAAGTAGTGATATACTATATTATTATTGTTAGTTAAAAGAGTTTATTTTAATGATTTGTAGATTTTATCAAATGCTGCTTTACGTTTGTCTTGTCCAGCATAGTTTATATGTAAGAACGAAATACTATGAGATTTTGATTCTGTGGTCCACTTCTCTATTAGGATGTGTTGCTGTATCGAGTGAAAAAATCCAATGGATGTATCAGGATGTGCTTCTGGTCTCGGTGACGTGCGCAATGAACTGCCTTTCATAGGCTTATTGTTTTGGTTCAGAGATGATATTGAGGTACCAGATTACAGTGGAAATGAAGATGAGGATATTGAGGTAAGCTATGAATCATTACAGATAACACAAATGTCACAGCTGACCTGTTTTCTCATTAATTTTGACCTTGTGATACTGAAAAACTTGATTTTCCTAATAATTTCTTAATTGTTGCATTTCCTTCTATTTTTTAAATGCATGTTCGGTGCTTTCCAACCAAATAGAAACCAAATCTGATTATTTATTTATTTCATTTGTTGCAGATTACTTTACGTTTGTGTGAATTTAGCCAACTTCTTATTTTTTTCAAGGGTGATTTTTTCTAAGAAAAAATGCATGTTCGGAATGCCCCACGATACAAAGTCTCCTCCTAAAAGCTTTGGCGCGGAATATTAATGCATGAAAAATAACTTCAAGCATTAACAGTACACCCATTACTTACATATTGGCATGTCATGGTTAACTATATAAATGTATGAACAATCAAAGCCCTCAAAACATTTTCTTTAACGATAACTAGTTAACTACTACCAATTCCCTTCAATGATGTATATTTGATATTAAAATATGACCACCTAGTTAGTAAAGGAGTTCCAAATATAAATGGACTTTATTTGCATCAAGGTTAGTTTTGATTGAATTGTAGTAATTTGGTGTAAACATTGGAAGGGCATAAAGAATCAACACTACAACATTTTATACTTTACGCCACACCAATGAAAAATGTTGTCTAAATAGTCTAAAGACTATATTTTTTAACGTTGTGACTATTGATACATCTACATGCCCAACTTTAAAAGACCTGATATAAAACCGGGGCGGACCACATTTAATACACCATGATTACTTGACATAGTAGAAAAATATTGTCTAAAAGATAGTAAAAAAGCGTAGCATAAAATTTTTATTGCGTCTAAAAATTTTGACAGTCCGCCTAAAATCCCACTCTCTCATAATTAAAAAAAAATTGACTCCTCTCTGAAACCATTTTCCCCAAATTGGCTCCTCTCAAAACCCTTCTCCAATCATCTACTCTCTAAGCACACATTGTCCCACAAGTTTGTTCCTTTCTGCTTGTGTCCCCCACTCATTTTCAACTCTCCAAGCACACGTTGTCCCACAAGTTTGGACCCACACGTAATATTGCTCTATACTCACGCATAATCGTGTTGCTCTGCATCTCACACATTGCCACAAGACAGACACGTAAGGACGTGTTGCTCTATCCCAGGTCTGATATCTCACATTGCCACACACGCGTAACACATAAAATTTGTTTTCCTTGATTTTAGCTGTTGGTTACATACTTCTTTGATTTTTTTTCCTTGATTGCAGCATGAAGAGGAAGAACATG
The DNA here is from genome assembly GCA_037962975.1 of Clitoria ternatea. Taxonomy (NCBI): domain Eukaryota; kingdom Viridiplantae; phylum Streptophyta; class Magnoliopsida; order Fabales; family Fabaceae; genus Clitoria; species Clitoria ternatea. The sequence goes on from CM075675.1 coordinate 12,338,735, forward strand.
TTGCTCAAGATGTTGAAGATGATGATCAAGAATGATGATGTGCTTGATAAGTTTGGAAACATTATTAATTTTGAGCTTATAAGTAAACTATAAATTGTTGTGTAAGACATTATTAGTCTTGAGATTTTTAGCAAACTTTTGTTATGTAATGACTTAAATTATAAGTTATTGCGTAAGATATTATTGGTCTTGGGATTTTTAGCAAACTTTTTGTTGTGTAAAATATTTAACAAACTTTTTATTGTGTAATGACTCAAATGTGGTTTAAACATATTACTACACTTATAAAATTATGATCTAAACTGTAACGAAAAAACGTGGTCTAAAGATAAGTTCAAAAAATCGTGGCCTTTATGTGAGACCACATTTGTAAAACCATGGTCTTAACCATTACAAAAAATGTGGCCGAAGGACTAGATCAACAAACTATGACCTTTAATATGTAGCCACATTTGAGAAACTGCGGCCTAAAATTAATGCAAAAAACCGTGGTTTAAAACTAACGTAAAAAACTGCGGCCCATTCTAATGCTTGAAGCCACGGTTTCAAAAGAGTGTGGTTGAAAGTAGAAAACTGTGGCCTTTTGTTTTAGACCACGACGACCTAGACCAAGACACATAAAGTGTGATGAATTTGTGACCTAAACGAAAGGCCGCAATTTTTTCATTTTAGACCGTAATTTTTAGTTGTGACCTAAACTACAAAATGTTATAATGCGAGCATGTAAATTTGTTGCTTTATGGATTCTTAGAAACAAAAGGAAGTTCAATTTATGCCAATATATTTAAGAACTAATCTTTAATGCTAATGATGGTCACACCTTAGAGTCCTAAATATCCTGGCTAGTAAAGCCTAATCTTTCATCCATCATCATGTCTGTTTCCATCTACACCATTATATTTGATATTAAAATAAGGCTATCTAGTTAGTTAAGGAGTTCAAAATCCTCTTGAAATTGAAAGGAAAAGTAAAATTATAGCTTGGCTATAACAAGTAACCAATGTAATAGATACCAAGAATAGCAAAAATATCACAAAATGATCCAATTTTTCAAACTTGCTAAATGGAGGTGATAAGGTTACTTAACTAAAATGATGAATCAAAAGAAAGTGGACTTAAATTTACTTTATTATTTATTTAGGATTTGGGTCCATGATGAGGATTCTCAACGTAACGTTTTAACAAACTCTAGTCTATTTTTAAGTAAAAAGAGAATTAGAAATAAAATAAATAAACTTAATAGCTTTTTAATGATGGAAGAATGAAATTTTAAAAGTTAAACTATAAGCTTATTGTTTTGAGTTAAGTGAACTATCTCACCATGATCAGGTTTGTTCTTGGTCATTAGATTAGATCTAACTATGCATATTATTTAGGCATTTCAAAAAGAATTATTGGTTACCCTATTTTTCTGCTTGCTTGCCAATTACTCCCTTTACTTTGTTGTATATAGGCTTGTTCAGTTATAAATCGTAAGTTTCATATAACAGCAACCTCTAGTGGAACGACACTTGGGCTTACATTTTCTATACTATAATCGATTATGGTACATTTTCCACAGGCTCAACAATAGCTAACCTAAGTTACATCAAAACTAATGTTACAACAAGGTAAACTATAAGCATAAATACACGAGCCACGCATACCCACGCTGGGTAACACGGGAGTATGCTGGCTACCTATGGTACATGGTCCTGGAAATCAGTGAACAAGCATGGGTACGATGATGTTGGGTGTAAACACGCTCAGGCAGTGATTGATGGCACCTGGTTCCATAATTGTTCAACATAAGAGCACGCTGGCAAGGCGTAGATACGCCTAGCTTCTATTGAGCACATTTGATGCTACTTGTTGCTACCCAATTTTGTCCGGGTCCATTTAAAATTTCCAAAAAATAAAAAAAAAGTAAAAAAAAATAATATAATTTATTTTATTTTTTTATTTTTTATTTTTTTAAAAAGAAAAGTGAACCTGTGGGCTTGTTTGAATTTCAAATTATTGATTCAGACTTTGATTTTTAAATTTTAAATCCTTACCAGAACCGTAGATTTTTTAACTTCTAAAACTTAGAAAATTTTAAAAAAAAATTTTAAGAAGGGAGTTTAAAATTTGAATTTCATGAGGGATAAGATTTTAGAAGATTAGAGAAAGAAATAGATAGAGATAAAATTTTAAATATATTATATATAATGTGATAAGTTTTTTTAAAAAAAACAAATTCAGGTTTTATAATTAAACTAACCATATCTATATGTTATAAGATAAGGAAAAAGGCACAGATTTCATATACTAATAAAAGGGATAACAAAATTATTATTATATATTTAACGCTAAAGAGATAAGAGGAGAGGAAAGGAATCAGATTTTTTTTTTCCACATTAAATGCTAAAGGATAAAGGAAATTATAATATAGATATATATATAAAACGGCATAACAGGAGAAAAGAAAAGCATGGCCAACAGGTATATATATATACTATACACGCTGAAAAGAGGAGGGAGGAAGGCCAACAGTATATATGCTATACATTAACAACGCTGGAAAAAAAAAAGAAAGGGAGAACAGGGCCAAATAAGTTTACGTCATTAAATAGAGAGAGGGCTGAAAAAATATAGAGGGCAGACAGAGAGAACTCACGTAGAGAGAAGAAGAAAAAAGAAAAGGGAGGCTGGACAATTACTTCACGTTGCGTGAAAGAGGAAGGACATAAAATCAGTAAGGTACATTTCCTTTTCAATTTGTTTGTTGTGATTATATGTAATCCTAGCCTCTTAGAGAATTAAATTATAAAATCCTTTTTTCTTTAGGAATATTCTAATAGTCAGTAAAACATAGTACCTGTTAATGTTTGTTACTTACCGAGTTTAGAGTATTTTATTTGAAACAAAATTCATATTGGTATGTGCCTAAAATTAAAATCTTTATGCTAGGGTTGGTTTAGACAAGACGTCCCAATTAACCTATGTTTAAATCCTAGACCATAAAGTATTCTAGCAATACCAATAGGTAACAAAAATTAATATATTCACGTTAGGGACCAATTTGAACGAGACGCCCTGTTGGCCTAAGTTTTTTAAATAAAAATAAGTCTTTAATTGTCTCATAATTAATTTCATACCATAAGAAATATTTTTTTTTTACAAATGAAATATCTCTATAGATTCTTTGGACGAGACGTCCTATTAATCTAGGTCCCTAGCCACACTTTTCATTCTTAAACTAGTTTTAAGATTCTTTCTAAAAATATATAAAAATAATAAAACCTAAGGTTTTTTTTGTTTTCTAAAAATAGCACACCACTTGAAATCAATTTGGACGAGACGTCCTATTGGTTAATATTTTTTAAATCTCGACGTTTTTCAATCTACTTCGAATTTTCTAAAAATAACCCAAAGAACTACGTAACCCTGATTTCCCCTAACGCTTGGGGAATACGTAGGAGCGGGAACAATTATTCCTGTCGGGCCCAAATTAAAAAAAATATATATCCCTTTTACTAGTAAAAATAAAATCATCATGCTTTTAATGATAACTCGATTAATTTGGACGAGACGTCCTGTTAGTCATAAAGTTTATAATTTTAAAAAATTATTAAATTAACAACAAATCCATGAGGCATCTCTAAGGGGTTTAAATTATAAATTAGTAGGATTATTCAAACTTAAACGATTTAGGGTAACCGTTTAAAACGGACAGTGTGGGGTGCTAATACCTTCCCCACCTGTAATTAGACTCCCGAACCTAAAATCTTAATTTAGGACTAGTACCTTCACGTTAGGTTTTTCTGATGTTTTACTTTAAAAACATTAGTGGCGACTCCACGGTTTCCGGAGGGAACTCGGGAAACTAATTTTCTTTTTACGGTCGGCCTCCCGCCGCGATCCAGGTCGCGACAGATGGCGACTCCACTGGGGACCTTAGAGAGTCAAGCCCATTTAATTTGTTTAAGTATATTTGAATTATCCTACATGTTTTCTTGCCTATGTTTATGCCATGTGTTTGGTTGATATATGTTATTATTGAACCATAGGGTAGGAGATGTTATATTTTGTATTATTGAACCTTAGGGTAGATGATTTTTTTTATTATTATTTGCTCTGTGTTTGTTTCTTGTGAAGGAAGGGTAAATTACATGTACGCCCCTCACATACTACACTTACACTTTTTTATACACATTTCGAGTGGGACCCTACACCCAAGGGTCTGAATAAACCATTAAGTTTAGGAGAGGTTGTGTAGCGGTGTCATTTGGGACATTCGTCTCCGTCTGACATCGTGAGAGCCTCAGCTAGAGTGTGACTTTCTCATAGTGCCCACACCTGGTAGATTTCCTATCGTTGTGGTCCACATCATGGGTAGAGTCTAAGCTCTAGTGGCCTTTAGTAATTTAAAATAACCACCCAAAGTGAGAGGACACTATTAGAGGAACCTTAGAACCAATAAGAGGACTTCAGACAAACCCTGTATAGAGAACACAAGGGGCAATGGTACAATACCTTCTTTTTTTTTCTCTAAATTAAAAGACTCCTTTTCCAATAAACATTTTCTTAAAAAGGGCCCAATACTTTAACATGGGGCAAATAGTTCAAGCCCGTTCAATTTTGTGCTTTAAATTATAGGCCTTTTGGATCGTAAGTTTTTATGTAAAGTTTTCCAAAAAGTGGATGATCTGAGATGTCTGTAATTTATTCACACAGAAAATATTTTTAAGAAATAATGATAACAAGCCCATAAGTTGATTTTTTTTTTCTCTCTTCCAAAAGGTAATCGAAACTTGGCGAGTATCCAACAAAAATGGAAACTAATGTGGATTTAGATGAATGCGGGGCCAACAAGACCGAATTGAGGAAGTTACTACATGTCAAGGTGGGGAAAGTTGACACTGCTAGCCTGCAGGTTTTGGGAAAGAAGCTGAATCTGACCCAAAGGATGGCCTTCTCAAGGAAATATGGGAGAATCCTAAAGCTTTTGGAAGTTGAAGTACAGGTCGAAGCACTCACTGCTTTAGCCCAATTTTACGACCCAACTCTTCGATGCTTCACATTTCGAGACTTCCAGTTAGCGCCATCAGTGGAAGAGTTCGAGCAGATTTTGGGCTTACCATTAGAGGGGCAGGTACCTTACAGACGACTTGGGCAGTATGCTAACATCACCTCTCTTTCTTCAATACTGAAAATTAGTCCGACCGAGCTAGAAGAAGCACGACTATACAGGAATCAGATACCAGGGTTTACCAGGGCATATTTAGAAAAACACATAAACAGTTTGGCTGAAAATAAAGATTGGGAAACTTTCATGGATACCTTAGCACTTACCCTTTATGGTATCATCTTGTTTCCTCGAATCGAGAATTATGTAGACTATGATGCTATAGATGTTTTCCTGGCCCGTAAACTTCATCGTGAAAATCCTATTACTGCACTTTTGGCGGATGTTTACTGTACCATGGACTATTGCCATACTCAAGGGGGGAAAAGAATCCTCTGTTGCTCACCAGCTTTGTACGTGTGGCTTACAACACATGTCTTTAGCCAAATGGGCAAGGTTGAATGCCCTATATCAGACCTAAAGTGGTGCCAATTGACTGTGAAGAGTGGGCGTGAATGGGCCAGCCACCTTATTGGGCTCACTGCTGAAAAGGTAAGATGGTATCCGCAATGGCTAAAGGTTGACACCATCATTCACCATTGTGGAAGTTATCCGAATGTCCCGCTCATAGGCACTCGTGGATGCATCAATTATAATCCAGTCATAGCCAAACGCCAATTGGCTTACCCTTTGCTCGGACCACCAAGTGAAGAGTCATTGACCCCCTTTGTCCTCTACTACACAAACGGGGAATACGCTTCTACCCTCAAGCATATAAGGGGTGCCTGGCAAAAAGTTTACAAGAAAGGGAAAGAGTTAGGTGTCAGAAGTCATGGTGTTAAAGAAGAATACTATCAGTGGATCCTAAATCGGGTCTCTATCGTCAAGCTGCCATTCAGAACGTTCGATCCCCCTCCGAGGAATGAGTCGTCCACTGGACCCCCTTTTAAGGATGAAAGGGCTAGAGAAATAGAGGAGCTGAAAGCCAAGAATAAGAAGTTAGAAGATGACTTGACAAAAGTCTATCAAGATTGTGCTCTTTTGAAGAGGGAAAATCATGAAAAAGAACAAACCTATGAGGACATTAGTAGAAAGCGAAAGGCCGAAATGATTCATAGGCAGAAGTTAGACCAATGCCTCCGAGCAGCTAACTCCCAGCTAAAAGCCAAGAATGAAGAAAGAGATGTCATTCTTGCAGACAAACAGCTATTGAAACAGATGATGGAGAGAGCAAGAGAAAGTGAACAGAAGGCCGTGGCAGAAAAAGATTTTCTGCAATCTCAAATCACTATCATGGAGCAACAAATCAAAGATATGACTGAAGCATCTCGACAAGAAATAAATGATGAGAAATGGCGTGCATACGAGATAGAGAACAGATGTCAGGAGATGATACAGTCTATGAGAGCCGAAGTAGCAAATCAGGATGAAATCATTCACTCATGGATGCGCCGCTTCTGCCAGCTAGCGTATCTGGCAAATGGAGCTTTGGAAGACATCCCACAGCTGCTGAGAAAGGCCGATGGAATGACAAATCCCCTTACTACCCCCAAAGAGATTGTAGTTTTCCTAGAATATTGTAAAAATCGGCTTAATGAAATGAAGGCTATGATTGCCCGAGCTAGGAGAGACTGATTATTTCTGCTGGATGTAATGACTGCTTTTATTAAAGTAATAAAATGATTGCTTCACCTCCACAATGATACCATATTAGTTTCCATATTGCTTAACTTAGTACTTTTGAACGAGACGTTCTGAGGAACGGTAAAAGGATGCTCGCCAAGGCTCATGATCGCTTCAATCATTTTTATTTTTATTTTTATTTTTATTTTTTTACCTCCTTATTTATTTATTTATTTATTTATTATTATTTTTATTTTATTTTTTGGTCTCTTTCTTTTCTTTTTTTTCCTTCTCACTAATACATTTCTTTATTTATATAAAAAAAAAACAAGAATAGAAAGAAAGAAATCACGGGGAGACATCCTTATAGAACCCGGCTTCAGACAAGACTCATGGCTGAAACGAATAATGAGACTGAGAACTTAAGGAATGAAGTCAACTATTTAAGGGAGCAGATAACTGAGTTGACCAAACTTCTAGAAAAAAGGGTCACAGAAGAGGGCCCATCCACAAACAACGAGCGTCAACCAACTTCTCCGTCTGCTAACGATATCGGAAACCTGGGCAAAGCTGCTGAACCCCGCACCATGCAACCACCATTTTATGGCATGCCATATGGATGCATGCCTCCTCAAACCTTCACTGATCAGGATGGTAACCTCATACCCTTTCCGTTGTATGGTTTACCTCCTGGTTACGTTCCTCCTGTAATCTCGGGTCCACAAGATGGGAACGCAGTACCCCCGTTAAACCCACAGCTTCAGAATCAAGTCCCGAGTCCACAGACCTCTGAGCTTCGAAACACTCAGTCACCCGTAATTCAGGCAACTACACCTATTCCGAACCCACAAGCAGTGGCACAGTCAAATCTGGCATATCAAGCACAACAATTCCCTCACTTCCAATCACAACATAATTATCCTTATGGGTATATGATGCATCGCCCTGTCGTCATGCAAACCACCAATCATGCTATTGCAAATACTGAGCCTAAGGGAAAGATGGAGATTCTCGAAGAACGCCTTCGCGTTATGGAAGGTGTGGGAGGTTTTGGCCCAACAGACGCATCTGAACTTTGCCTGGTTCCAGATGTGGTGATACCCCCCAAATTTAAAATGCCTGAATTTGACAAATATCAGGGTATGTCTTGTCCTCGGAATCATCTGACCATGTACTGTCGAAAGATGGCTTCCCATGCCCTCGATGATAAACTGCTCATTCACTGTTTCCAAGATAGTTTGGCAGGAGCTGCCCTGACTTGGTACATGCATCTAGAACGTGCTCGCATACATTGCTGGAGAGACTTAGCTGATGCCTTCTTAAAACAATACAAATACAACCTAGACATGGCACCAGACAGGATGCAATTACAAAATATGGCTAAGAAAGATAATGAGTCTTTTAAAGAGTATGCCCAGCGTTGGCGAGAAGTGGCTGCACAAGTGGACCCCCCGCTGCTAGAGAAGGAGGTTGTGGCAATGTTCATCGATACAATCCAAGCTCCTTTTTATGACAGAATGATTGGGAGTGTATCATCAAATTTCTCTGACATTGTTACCATTGGAGAAAGAGTGGAGAGTGGGGTAAGGACAGGGAAAATTGCCCAAATTGCATCAGGGGAACCTTCCATGAAAAAACATATGCAAACCGGAAGAAGAAAGGAAGGTGGGGCTAATGCTGTCACCGATGACTTAAGGAACTTTCCTCAAAGACCGCACCACCCTACATTTCCCCCCCAGAATGACCCCTATAAATCCACGTTATACCCTCAAGTAGCTACTACTGCCAATAACCATTCTCAGCCTCCCAATCAACCACCTCGTTATCAGTTACCCATACCACCACACAATCATCCTCACATGCCAGTACTACCCCCGCAACAATGGACTCGACCACCAAACCCTAATCAAAATCAGAGAAGGATAAACGATGGTCGCAATCATGTTCAGTTCGACCCAATCCCTATGAGTTACACTGAACTGTTACCGCACCTTATCCAAAAATCCCTTGTGGTGCCTTGTCCTTCCACAATTCTTGGACCACCTTATCCCAAAGGATATGATCCCAATGCTCAATGTGACTATCATGCTGGGGCACCAGGGCACTCAACAGAAAACTGTTTGGCTTTGAAACGTAAAGTGCAAGACTTGATTAAAGCCAAGTGGCTTAATTTTCGAGAAGGAAATCCGAATGTGGCTACAAATCCCTTGCCTAATCATGAAGATTCTGGGGTTAATGTCATAGAAGAAACAGAAAAATATGTGAAAAACGTCCGTGACATCAAAACGCCATTGAAAGAAATTCATGGTCATTTAATTAAGGCAGGATTGCTAGAGGCGTCTTGGGACCTTAGTTTTCATGAAACCCTTCAAAGGTTGATGGATAGTCATTTCGTACAAATCTATAAGCGCCATACCAATGGCGTAAATATGATCCAAGGGCAATCGAAGGTTCCAGCTCCTGTACCGTTAGTGATTTATTACACCAAGAGCTCTGCACCAACTAATACTCCAACGTCTCAAACAGTAACTATCGAAACACCTACTCCTTTTTCATTCAAGGACTCTCACGTTGTGCCATGGAAATATGATATGAATGTAATTTCCAAAAGCTCTAAAGCAGATGGACCATCCTCCTCTGATGTAATAAACATATCTGGAATAGGAGGAGTTACCCGAAGCGGCAGAATTTTTACTCCGCCAGAGTTAAGAAAAGACCCTAGGTCCACTATCAGAAACACTAATAGTGGAAAAGCTAAAGTTGATGAAAAAGAGACTAAGGAGGTTAAAAGTACTGTATCTGATGAAGAAGCCCACGAATTTCTAAAATTCATTCGTCAAAGTGAGTACCAAGTGGTAAACCAGTTGAATCGTACACCTGCAAAAATTTCTCTTTTGTCATTATTGCTTAATTCAGAACCTCATAGGAAAACACTTATGAAAGTTTTGAATGAAGCCCATGTTACCCGTGACATCTCTGTTAACAAATTCCAAGGGATAGTGGGGCATATTGTCGCTGATAACTATCTAACTTTCACCGATGACGAAATACCAGCAGAGGGAATGGGGCACAACAAACCCCTCCATATCTCAGTCAAATGCCAAGACTATATTCTGGCAAAAGTGCTCGTGGATAATGGGTCGTCTCTTAATGTTATGCCCAAATTTACGCTTGCCAAATTACCTTTTGACGGGACCCATATAAAACCAAGTACCATGATAGTGCGAGCCTTTGATGGGACTCGAAGAGAGGTAATGGGGGAAATTGAGATTCCTATCCAAGTAGGCCCGTGTACTTTTGCAGTTCTTTTTCAAGTCATGGATATCGTACCGGCGTATAGTTGTTTATTGGGTCGGCCGTGGATCCATTCTGCTGGAGTGGTCCCATCCACATTACATCAAAAGCTGAAGTTCATCATAGGTAATAAGCTAGTAATTGTTTCAGGAGAGGAAGACTTCTTGGTTAGCAAACCTTCATCCACTCCTTACATCGAAGCAGCGGAAGAAGCTCTTGAGACATCCTTTCAAGCACTAGAAATCGCCAATGCTTCTTACATAGGGGAAGGAGCGTCAATGATGAAAGCTCATATGTCAAATGCGTCCTTGATGATAGCGAAAATGACGTTGCGAAATGGGTATCAACTCGGGAAAGGTTTGGGGCATGGACTAAAAGGAAAATTGGAAGTGGTACAATTACTAGAAAATAAGGGCGGATTTGGCTTGGGATACAAACCCTCTGAAGCCGATAAAAAGAGGGTTATAGAGGAGAAGAAGGAGAGAAGGAAAGCTCGCCTGGAAGGCCGTGAACCTCACATCAAAAGAATCCCTATCTGTGACCTTTATCAGAGTTTTCAGAGTGCAGGCCTAATATATCCAGATCAAGTGGCTGCTATTGAGGACGACTTTTATGATGATGCAAGCTTTGTACGCCTCTGTTCACCGGGCACAGAACTTTGTAACTGGGCGGCCATTGAACTCCCCACGAGTTTAATTTTTGATTCAAAGTAATTTGTAATTGCCTTAATGACTTAATTTCCCCATTGCTATGCCCAAGGCTTCGGGGTTTACTTTTACAATAAGGGCAAAACAAGTTTGTCATGTTTTTGAAATTTCCATTAATAAATGCATATTTGAATTTCAATATCTCTTTCTTTACGTCTTTCTCAAACTCCCTCTCCCTTTTCCCTCATTCAAGTATTTTTGTTATTCACCTAAATGCAGACCTAAAAAACATTCAATCGAAAGCAGTAAGAACGCGATCCCATTTCAGGATTTTGAGTATCCGGTTGATTACGCTGATGAGGATAGTGAGGAAGATTATGGTCTCTCTCCCGAATTAACAAGAATATTGGAACAAGAAGCCAGAGAAATTCAACCCTATCAAGAAGCGATTGAAGCCATCAATCTGGGGAATAAAGAAGATAAAAAAGAGGTTAAAATTGGCACTTCCTTGAGCCAAGAACAGCGGGGAGAACTAATTAAGCTATTGATAGAGTTTCGGGATATCTTTGCTTGGTCCTACCAAGATATGCCTGGTTTAGATAACAACATCGTGGAGCATAAGCTACCCTTAAAGCCTGAATGTCTCCCGGTTAAGCAGAAATTATGCCGAATGAAGCCAGAGATGCTCTTAAAGATCAAGGATGAAGTAAAGAAGCAATTCGATGCCGGATTTCTAGCTGTTGCAAAATACCCTCAATGGGTGGCCAATATTGTCCCCGTCCCAAAGAAAGACGGAAAAGTGCGGATGTGTGTGGATTATCGAGACCTGAATAGAGCCAGTCCCAAGGATGATTTTCCCTTGCCTCAGATTGATATCCTAGTCGATAATACGGCTCAGAATTCCATCTTCTCATTCATGGATGGTTTCTCTGGGTATAACCAAATTAAAATGGCACCTGAGGACATGGAGAAAACCACCTTTGTCACCCTGTGGGGAACCTTTTGCTACAAAGTGATGTCCTTTGGTTTAAAAAATGCTGGAGCAACTTATCAGAGAGCAATGGTGACCCTGTTTCATGACATGATGCATAAAGAAATAGAAGTCTATGTAGATGACATCATTGCTAAATCCCGAAGTGAGGAAGGGCACATTCGTGACTTAAGAAAGCTTTTTGAGCGACTGAGAAAGTTTAAACTCAAGCTAAATCCGGCTAAGTGCACTTTTGGTGCGAGATCTGGCAAATTGCTAGGATTTGTGGTGAGTAAAAAAGGAATAGAAGTTGATCCTGATAAAGTCAAAGCAATTCTTGAAATGCCTCCACCCAGTACAGAAAAGGAGGTCCGGGGATTCCTAGGAAGGTTAAATTATATCGCTCGATTCATTTCGCAACTAACGGCAACTTGCGAGCCTATTTTCAAGCTACTCCGCAAGAATCAACCAGGACAATGGAACGAAGATTGTCAGCTAGCCTTTGACAAGATAAAACAATACTTACAAGAACCACCTATCCTGATACCTCCGACCCCTAAGAGGCCTCTCATTCTTTACTTGACGGTGTTGGATAAATCCATGGGCTGCGTACTAGGGCAGCATGATGAGACAGGAAAAAAGGAGCATGCTATTTATTATTTAAGCAAGAGGTTCACAGAATGCGAGTCAAAATATTCCGCGTTAGAGCGTACTTGTTGTGCATTGGCATGGGCCGCTCGACGTTTAAGACAATACATGTTGTTTCATACTACTTGGCTTGTATCCAAAATGGATCCAGTCAAATACATCTTTGAAAAACCCGCTTTGACCGGGAGGATTGCTCGTTGGCAAGTTCTGTTGACTGAATATGACATAATGTATGTCACCCAGAAAGCCATAAAAGGAAGTGCTCTAGCAGATTATTTGGCGCACCAACCTGTGCATGACTATCAACCCTTACAATCTGAGTTTCCTGATGAGGACATCATGACCTTGATTGATGAAGAGGAAACCCAGGGAAACAAATGGATTTTAAGATTGATGGAGCATCTAATGCACTAGGGCATGGAATAGGGGCAGTTCTGATTTCTCCAGATAAAAAGATTATCCCTATTTGTGCCAGGTTATGCTTTGACTGCACCAATAACATCGCTGAATATGAAGCATGCGCTATGGGGATCCAAGTAGCTTTAGATACGAAAGTAAGGTTGCTGGAAGTTTATGGGGATTCTGCATTGGTCATTCATCAATTAAAAGATGAGTGGGAGACTAGGGATACCAAGTTAATTCCTTATTATACTCACATCAAAGAATTAATTAAGGGATTTGACAAGATCTCTTTTCACCATATTCCTCGTGATGATAATCAAATGGCCGATGCTTTGGCAACCCTGGCATCAATGTTCAAAATAAGCAATGATAGTGACATGCCCCTCATTGAGATAGGCAACCATGGCCAACCTGCGTACTGCCAATCAATAGATGAGGAGACAGATGGGAAGCCTTGGTATCATGATATCAAAAACTACATCAAAAGTCGGGAGTACCCTCGGGAAGCTACAGAAAATGACAAAAGAACCCTACGGCGACTTTCTATGGGTTTCTTTTTAAATGGCGATGTGCTTTACAAAAGGAATCATGACTCCGTACTTCTTCGATGTGTAGATGTGAATGAGGCAAAAGGGATCATGATTGATATTCACGAAGGATCCTTCGGAACTCATGCCAATGGCCATGCCATGGCAAGAAAGATCCTAAGAGCTGGGTATTACTGGACAACTATAGAACCTGACTGTTTTGAATATGTTCGGAAATGCCATAAATGTCAAACCTACGCTGACCGAATTCATGCGCCCCCCTCATCCCTAAATGTTTTATCAGCTCCATGGCCCTTCTCAATGTGGGGTATGGACGTCATTGGACCCATCGAGCCAAAAGCCTCAAATGGCCATCGCTTTATCTTGGTCGCTATCGACTATTTCACTAAATGGGTCGAGGCGGCGTCCTATGCCAATGTGACGAAAAATGTTGTGGCTAAATTTGTCAAAAAGGAGCTAATATGTCGATATGGCTTGCCAAGTCAGATCATTACTGATAACGGCACAAACCTAAATAACAAAGTGATGAAGGAATTGTGTGAGAATTTCAAAATCCATCATCATAACTCCTCCCCGTACCGGCTAAAGATGAATGGAGCAGTTGAAGCAGCAAATAAAAACATCAAGAAGATAGTACAGAAAATGGTTGTGACCTACAAAGATTGGAGTGAGATGCTCCCTTTTGCTTTACATGGGTATCGCACTTCGGTTCGAACTTCGACAGGGGCAACCCCGTTCTCTTTGGTATATGGCATGGAAGCAGTCATACCTATTGAAGTCGAAATCCCATCTTTAAGGGTAATCATGGAGGCCAAATTGGAAGAAGCTGAGTGGGTTCAGGTTCGACATGACCAACTGAACCTAATAGATGGGAAGAGGTTAACTGCCTTATCTCACGGACGGTTATATCAGAAGCGTATGAAAAAGGCTTATGAAAAGAAGGTACGACCTCGACAATTTCAAGAAGGGGATCTAGTTCTCAAGAAAATTCTGCCAATCCACAAGGATCACAGAGGAAAATGGACACCTAATTACGAGGGACCATATGTGGTAAAAAGAGCTTTTTCTGGTGGAGCTTTGGTATTGACCAACATGGATGGAGATGACCTACCGATGCCTATAAATGCAGACGCAGTCAAAAGATACTTTGCCTAAAAAAAAAAACAAAAAAAAAACAAAAAAATAACAAAAAAAACAAAAAAAACAAAAATAAAAACAAAAATAAAAATAAACGAATCATGTTCGCTAGGCTGAAAACCCGAAAGGGCGGCCTAGGCAAAAATTAGAGCGACCTGGTGAGTCGAAAACCTGAATGGGCGACTCAGGCAAAAATTAAGGTCAAGATTTTGGCAAAGTAACTGAATATCCCCCATCCAAGCAGAGCAAACTAAACTAAGGAACAAGGTCAAGGACCATAATTGAATTACTTTCTCAGAAGCAAGATCGAAGGATAAGCTTGTAGTCGTGATACAGGATCAAGATTCTTACTGTTCTCCGGAATTCACTGGAAGATCTGCAAACCCCATTACATCCCCTATCACTAAACTCTTTACCTACGTCTGTTTCTTTTTGCATCTAATTTCCCTTTGTTTTTTTCGGTACTTGATCAACCCACATAAATAAATATGCCACCTTTTTCAATATGCATTTATACATGAGTTTCATTAATATGACAAAACGTGTGTTTTAATGAAATAAAACAGGGCAATGACAATTATTTTCATAAAAAAGAAAAAAAAATCGTGGGAGTGAGAGGCTCCTGTTATTTGATAGCACCTCAGACAAGCATCACGAGGACTGCGCTAAATACATGCTCAAGAGAGAAAATCACCTTGTTCATCCATTCCACCCATGAGTATAAACCTAAAATCTATAAAGATTGTAGTTCTAAGGTTTCTCCCCGGATTTCAAACTTCATTTTATTTTCCTAGAGCCAAACATGGCATCATTTTACTTTTCAGTTGCCAAGCGGGACACCATTTCAATTGCCGAGCGGGGCATCGTTTTACTTTCCTAGAGCCGAACATGGCATCATTTAAATTTTCAGTCGCCGAGCGGGGCACCATTTTACTTTTTGGTTGCCAACCGGGGCACCATTTCAATTGCCGAGCGGGGCATCATTTTATTTTCCTAGAGCCGAACATGGCATCTTTTAAACTTACAGTCGCCGAGCGGGGCACTCTTTTAATTTCCAGTTGCCGAGCATAGCATCATTTAAATTTTCAGTCGCCGAGCGGGGCACCATTTTACTTTTCAGTTGCCAAGCGGGGCACCATGTCAATTGCCGAGTAGGGCATCATTTTATTTTCCTAGAGCCGAACATGGCATCTTTTAAACTTACAGTCGCCGAGCGGGGCACTCTTTTAATTTCTAGTTGCCGAGCATAGCATCATTTAAATTTTCAGTCGCCGAGCGGGGCACCATTTTACTTTTCAGTTGCCAAGCGGGGCACCATGTCAATTGCCGAGTAGGGCATCATTTTATTTTCCTAGAGCCGAACATGGCATCTTTTAAACTTACAGTCGCCGAGCGGGGTACTCTTTTAATTTCCAGTCGCCGAGCATGGCATCATTTAAATTTTCAGTCGCCGAGCGGGGCACCATTTTACTTTTTAGTTGCCAAGCGGGGCACCATTTCAATTGCCGAGCAGGGCATCATTTTATTTTCCTAGAGCCGAACATGGCATCTTTTAAACTTACAATCGCCAAGCAGGGCACCATTTTACTTTCCAATCGCCGAACGAGGCACAATTTTACTTTTCAGTAGCCGAACAGGGCACAATTTTACTTCCCAGTAGCCAAGCGGGGCACCATTTTACTTTTCAGTCGCCAAGCAGGGCACCATTTTACTTTTCAGTTGCCAAGCGGGGCACCATTTTAATTGCCGAGTGAGGCATCATTTTATTTTCCTAGAGCCAAACATGGCATCTTTTAAACTTACAGTCGCCGAGCGGGGCACTCTTTTAATTTCCAGTAGCCAAACAGGGCACCATTTTATTTTCCTTTCGCCAAACATGGCACCATTTTACTTTCCAATCACCGAACTAAGCACAATTCCAGTAGCCGAACAAGGCACAGTTTTACTTCCCAGTAGCCGAGTGGGGAACCATTTTACTTTTCAGTCGCCGAGCAGGGCACCATTTTACTTTTCAATTGCCAAGCGGAGCACCATTTCAATTGCCGAGCAGGGCATCATTTTATTTTCCTATAGCCGAACATGGCATCTTTTCCCGTCGCCGAGCATGAGATAATTTAAATTTTCAGTCGCCGGGCGGGGGACCATTTTAATTTCTTCGTCGTCAAACACGACATTCTCTGAAACTGGCGCCCTTGACAAAATTGTTCCGCTCAGTCTTTACTTATCCATTACTTTAACACAGTAAGGGAAAAGTAAAGAGGGGCAAGCTGTTGCTACCCAATTTTGTCCGGGTCCATTTAAAATTTCCAAAAAATAAAAAAAAAGTAAAAAAAATAATATAATTTATTTTATTTTTTTATTTTTTATTTTTTTAAAAAGAAAAGTGAACCTGTGGGCTTGTTTGAATTTCAAATTATTGATTCAGACTTTGATTTTTAAATTTTAAATCCTTACCAGAACCGTAGATTTTTTAACTTCTAAAACTTAGAAAATTTTAAAAAAAATTTTTAAGAAGGGAGTTTAAAATTTGAATTTCATGATTGATAAGATTTTAGAAGATTAGAGAAAGAAATAGATAGAGATAAAATTTTAAATATATTATATATAATGTGATAAGTTTTTTTAAAAAAAACAAATTCAGGTTTTATAATTAAACTAACCATATCTATATGTTATAAGATAAGGAAAAAGGCACAGATTTCATATACTAATAAAAGGGATAACAAAATTATTATTATATATTTAACGCTAAAGAGATAAGAGGAGAGGAAAGGAATCAGATTTTTTTTTCCACATTAAATGCTAAAGGATAAAGGAAATTATAATATAGATATATATATAAAACGGCATAACAGGAGAAAAGAAAAGCATGGCCAACATGTATATATATATATACTATACACGCTGAAAAGAGGAGGGAGGAAGGCCAACAGTATATATGCTATACATTAACAACGCTGGAAAAAAAAAAGAAAGGGAGAACAGGGCCAAATAAGTTTACGTCATTAAATAGAGAGAGGGCTGAAAAAATATAGAGGGCAGACAGAGAGAACTCACGTAGAGAGAAGAAGAAAAAAGAAAAGGGAGGCTGGACAATTACTTCACGTTGCGTGAAAGAGGAAGGACATAAAATCAGTAAGGTACATTTCCTTTTCAATTTGTTTGTTGTGATTATATGTAATCCTAGCCTCTTAGAGAATTAAATTATAAAATCCTTTCCTCTTTAGGAATATTCTAATAGTCAGTAAAACATAGTACCTGTTAATGTTTGTTACTTACCGAGTTTAGAGTATTTTATTTGAAACAAAATTCATATTGGTATGTGCCTAAAATTAAAATCTTTATGCTAGGGTTGGTTTAGACAAGACGTCCCAATTAACCTATGTTTAAATCCTAGACCATAAAGTATTCTAGCAATACCAATAGGTAACAAAAATTAATATATTCACGTTAGGGACCAATTTGAACGAGACGCCCTGTTGGCCTAAGTTTTTCAAATAAAAATAAGTCTTTAATTGTCTCATAATTAATTTCATACCATAAGAAATATTTTTTTTTTACAAATGAAATATCTCTATAGATTCTTTGGACGAGACGTCCTATTAATCTAGGTCCCTAGCCACACTTTTCATTCTTAAACTAGTTTTAAGATTCTTTCTAAAAATATATAAAAGTAATAAAACCTAAGGTTTTTTTTGTTTTCTAAAAATAGCACACCACTTGAAATCAATTTGGACGAGACGTCCTATTGGTTAATATTTTTTAAATCTCGACGTTTTTCAATCTACTTCGAATTTTCTAAAAATAACCCAAAGAACTACGTAACCCTGATTTCCCCTAACGCTTGGGGAATACGTAGGAGCGGGAACAATTATTCCTGTCGGGCCCAAATTAAAAAAAATATATATCCCTTTTACTAGTAAAAATAAAATCATCATGCTTTTAACGATAACTCGATTAATTTGGACGAGACGTCCTGTTAGTCATAAAGTTTATAATTTTAAAAAATTATTAAATTAACAACAAATCCATGAGGCATCTCTAAGGGGTTTAAATTATAAATTAGTAGGATTATTCAAACTTAAACGATTTAGGGTAACCGTTTAAAACGGACAGTGTGGGGTGCTAATACCTTCCCCACCTGTAATTAGACTCCCGAACCTAAAATCTTAATTTAGGACTAGTACCTTCACGTTAGGTTTTTCTGATGTTTTACTTTAAAAACATTAGTGGCGACTCCACGGTTTCCGGAGGGAACTCGGGAAACTAATTTTCTTTTTACGGTCGGCCTCCCGCCGCGATCCAGGTCGTGACACTACTAAGTCCAGCATAAACTCACACTACCTAGCATGCTTATACGCATGTGTTTCCTTCAACTCTGATTGTGAAATCTTCCCGTTATGAACTCCCAGCCACTACCTTCAATGTCTGTAAGTTATCATGTCCAGCGAAGCTTATGCTGACAAGCGTGCTTACATGTGGCGTCTAAGTGAGGACCAAACCTCGAACATTCATGGCACGCTAGTTGGGCGTACATATGCCCAGCTACTAGATCTTACACTTAGTCTTCATCCTTTCCCAGCGTAAGCTATATACTGATGGGTGTCGTATATACATGTAAGTGAGCTTCCATTGCTTTGAATCTTGACCTTAGCCTTACGTTGTCGGGGCGTTTTGACCCAAAAACACTTATGGAACACTTTCCAAGAATACTCGCATGCTGGTGCAAAGTGGTGCGCTAGTGTCAAGAAAACTTGGTCCATATGCTATTTTTGCAACTTACATAACTTACCCATTTTTTATAGTTTAGACCTCAAATACTCTTAAAAATGCATTAATTTATTCTTTCTTATAAAAACACACTTAACCAAATATTAAATAATTACAATACATAAATACTTAGAAATACTTAATTAATTAGGCATAATACTTTAGTAAAATACTAAATAATTAAGTCTTTTTGAGACTTATCATACCACCATCGTGGTACCATTATCATCATGGTTCCATCACTGTCACAGTTCCTATAATGTCATCATTTAATTAGGACAATTCTTAATACTAGATTTTCATACTTAATTAAGGTATTACTTAATTCATGAAAATTTAAAGTTTTGTTTTGTACATTGGATGTAGCAAAACAATCTTTCAAAATCATTTATATAATAGTGGCATGGGTTATTTAGTAAAAGATTACTTACTTTAAAAGGGGAATAAGGCACGCAGGCTCCCAAAACACAACTCCATAACCAAAAACACAATATCCATCTACAACTAAAGTCTACCAAAAAGTGTTTCTTTGTGTTATCTTTCTGATAGATAAGATAGACGCTCATACTCCTTACTTGCTTACAACTACACTTCAGTGGAAACTTTCCACTTTTACTGGTCAGGGCCTTGCCACGTCCTTCATGATTTTTTCCTAGAGGAACCACAACTAGAACATACAAGAAACTAAAAGGTTGAGTATATTACTCTTAACTCATGGGTATGCATACAAAGGTGCCTGATCATAACCACACATACTATTTAGCCAATAGATATGCATTTCCACACAATAATATATAAACACTATCTTAGATCACAACCATAAGTAAAATAGGCTAGTCAATCAATATGTTATGCATAAACTAGAAGTTTTATGATTTATCTTCGATTAGTGTTCCATGATGCGAATGAGGCCCAATAAAATTTGTATCCTTATATTTATACCGCCTTGGTACTCACATCGGTTAGTGGATGCTAGAGCGGCCAGAGTACGCCAAATTCTCAAACATCAGGGTAAAAAGACACTCATGCCCAAACTCGTATGGATCTATAACCATCTCAATAACTCATGATCACAATCACATCGTAATCGATTCTCCACAATCTTAGAAACACTCGTCTTTAGTCGAAGTACACCAGGTTTATCACGGATTGCCCAGCTTGGGCGTGACACTGAACCATTAGAGATCCAACCCAATTGTACTCCCAAGTTCTTCCCCAGGATTGAACGAACATATTCTCCAATGTATCCATCATTGAGGCTTTAGTATAAAACTCAACCTTATGCATATGATGTGTATAGGATGCAATATTTTACTCTTTTCTTTTTAACTGTTTGTCAAGTGGGGTTCCTATGCATAATGCCCTTTGTTCTTAACACACCAGCTAAATACATACCATAAATATACTCATTACTTATACCAAAATATCAATCCATAAAGGCCTCAAGGAGTCTTATATAGAAAGGCCTTAAGTGATTCACTAGTTATCTCAAGAATACTAAAACTTGATTCTAGAAAAATATACTTAGTCCTTATAAGAATATAGCATAAGCATTATCGAGATTAATAATATTTAATAAGGGGAACTTTAGTGGTCCAAAATAATTAAAGAAGTAAAGACTTTACTATAATTAGGAAGAAGGCATCAAAATAGTTTTTGCAGATATAGCACTTTTCAACTTAGTTTAAAGAATAAATATTGCTATACAATTCGAATACTTAACTTAGTTAGATAGCTTATTCAAAATATTATTTAGGTTTATTATGAAAGCTCATATAGTATATTCGTGGTCACAAAACCCTTAACAGCTTGATCCTCTTACCGATTCGTTGGAAACATTGTTTCATCGTGTTTTTGGCTACAGGCTTTGTTTTCTTTGATACCTAAAACCAAAATCCTTTTAAGACTTATCCTTAGAACTTAAGAAATCATTTAAATCTTTAGAATAAGTGGTAGCACCAGTTCTAGACAAAATTTGAAGTCTCAAAATTATTCTCTCGTCGATTTATTGAAAACGTAATTTAAGCCTTATTTTCTCTAGAAAACTCTGATTGAGTCAAATCAAAAACCAAAATTGAATAACTTTTGAAGTTCTACATTTTGAACATCAAATCATTTCATAGTTTCAACCCAGAAATCTAGTTTACCCCTTGACCAAATTCTTTTACGAAAGCCCTATTTTCCCCTTAAGTCGTTACCGATCGTGATTAAGGACAAAATTATTAATTCTTTTATCTCTTTATCTTCATTTCTGAGATTAGGTAGTAGCCCTACTATAAAACATCATTATATATCTTATCAACTATTTTTAGGATCCAAAGGTCCTAACATAACCTACCTTATACCCTCCACAAATCACAAAATTTTTTCACGTTTTTTATAAGAACCCACATCGACACTTAGAGATTTTCTTTCAACATCTAAACAACCACAACATTTTTATTCTTGAGCTCAATGTATTCATGATTCCAAAGACAGTAAGGAAGGTTTTACCACTTTTATAGTTCATTATAACATGCATCACAAGGTATAATAAAAAGCACATATTATTATGGTTTTTCAAGCAAGCGTTTTATCAAACTTGAAACTTAATGACATCTTTTCCAAACATAACATTTTAACAACGTCTCAACCATTAATTTATGCTCAAAATTCTAGATTTCATGCATGCAAACAATCATCTCAAGCATAAACATCAAATGTTTCACATGCAAGGTAATGGGCTAATTTCCCTAACTCTGAGATGGAAACCTCAAGGTGATTTCCATCACCCATGCATGTAAAATATCCCAAAGGAGAGGACTTTTGGCTTTCCTTTTCTTTCTTCCTTGCTCCAAAAGGGTGGTCTCGAGGTAGTGGCTAGATTTATGGATGGTGGAGAGGAGAGGAGGTTTGGTGATGAGAGAAAATGAGAGGAATGGCCCATGGCCAAGAGGAAAGAAAATAGCAGCTTATCCATTTTCTTATGGCTAGTACATATATATATATATATATATATATATATATATATATATATATAAGTAATTTAATTCATGTTTTAAGTGAGTTAGTGGGCTAAGTAAGTGGCTGAATTAGTAAGGGAAACAAGATGCTTAAATTAAGGAGGAAAGATGATTTGAAAGCTAATTAAGTGTGATGATGTGAGGTGATTTGGTATGTAAAAGAAGACACATGACCATGCAAATTAATGGGCTGGAAGTGGTAGTGATTGTGTGGCATTTTAATACAAGGAAAAAATGGTTTTCAATCATAATTAAAATGCTAAAGGTATTTGGGTCTCGCTTACAAAGTTTCAGGACTTTCCAGGCGAAGAATAACCAAGAAATTTTAATTGATTTTTGGCATAGACTTTATTTATTGTTGGCAAGGTTATTCAACTTATTTGGTTTGGCCCCCATCACTGTCCACTCTCCTCATAAATATCGAACACTCGATATTTATTCTAAAGCTCAAAGCACAAAGTACGATACCTCACGCAATCGGATAATCAATTCACCACACCAATAAAATTTATTATTAAAATAATAATATTTTTACCATCATAATCACTACCATAAAATCATTTAACAATTAATAATCTCCCTAAAGCTATTAATTCATCTTACTCACCAAAAGATACGTACACAATATAACACACATAACGGCCGAGGCCCGTACTTCATTCATTGCGCATAAACAAGAAAAACAATGTATCTTTGCCTATAGGTTATTACAGGAAAAATGAAATGAGGGATGTTATAGTTCCATCGTTGTAGCAGTTCCATTGTCATTGTGGTTTCATCGTCGTTGCCATCATCGGTTCCCTAGACTATTTTTTTTTTTTTTGCCTCCCAAGGTTCCATCGTCATCACGCTATCTTTCCCAAATTAGGTTCACTCACCCCCCTCCCCCCTCTCTTTCTCCCTCTTTCTCATATTTCTTTACGTTGAGGTTAATTTTTAGGCTATATGTTACATGTGTGCTACATTGTGGATTTGGGTCTTGATGCTTTCAATTTTTTATTTTGTTTTATCTTTTTGGTCAGTGTTTGTTTATTTTTTCAGGAATGGTATACTGGATTCTGTTTTCATGGCAAAATTTGTCAAGATTCTGAAGTTCTTTACATCCGGTTATCTAGAAAAAGTTGCATGTGTGCTTGAGTTTGTGGCATTGGCTGACAACCCAGGACAAAATTATATCTGCTGATGTTGAATCTGGTTTTAATTCTATTTTTCAGCCAAAGAAAAAAAAGTTGAAAGTTTCAGGTAAACAATAGTGTGGGTTCAATTTGATGTACTTTGATTGGGTTGTTGGGTTTTTAACAGTGTGTTTTTTTCTAATCGGTTAATGGTTGTAGTAGGCTGGTTCTTGTGCGCGTGTAAGATGGGTTTAAAAGCGGGCAATGGGATCTGAGTAATTGGTTGTGGTTGCTTTAGTTATTTTCTTTTGTTTCATTAGGTGTTTTGGAATTTGATCAATTTGATAAAGATATATGCACTACATGCTGTTCAAGGTTCATCAGTTAGGATTAACCTCCGTGAGTGTATGAGATATACACAACTATTATTTGGTATATAGCATAATTCCTACAATACGGAAAACCCAGGGTTCTAATTGTATTATGTTTTCCTCTCTTCTTCATGCTTTCAAGCATCTTCTTTTAAGTGGTCCTGAGATATTGTTTTAATTTGGATCGATTTCCATCAGCTTACCTTTTATCTGCAGTTGCAAGCCCGAGACATAATTCATCTTTAGTATAAGTATAGCAGCTAATTCTAACTTGGTGCTTTGTAGTTTTAACAGATATACTATGCTTTTGCTATACATCTGAGAAGTTTTGTTATATTACTCTTACAGCAAATTGATCTGTAAAAGCAACAATTGTTGGTCTGAATTAGTAATACATTATGATGAAAATTCCATGCTGCATAGATACAGATTATTAATATAGTTTATTGCTAACAAAAAAAATTAATTAATTCTATCTATTGTCTCAGAAATTTAATTGAAATCACAATCTTTTATGTCTTCAGATATGCGAAAATGGATTTGATTTGTCAAAGTCTTGAAAGTGGCTATATACATGCCTTTGGGTTTAATGTAAAACTGGGACGGTTGTAAAACTGCTACAGTTACTATTGTCCAGATATTAATCAATGACACTTCCAATAACCATTAGAATAACCGTCAGGAGAACTTTGCGGCAGTTTTTGTGCCTAAATGGCCGCTGTTTAGACGCATGCTATATTTTTTTAAAAATTCACATTTGTTTTAGTTTGCGTCAATTTTAAGAAAAGAGTGAAGGTTTTTAGTCGTCGTAATATACTAAACAAGAGACATTGCGACGGTTAGAACCGCTGCCAATGCCATTAAGCTTCAAATAGCTAATTGCTGTAACATCAGATTTAAAATTATTGTCATAATTAATAGTTCAATTTCATTAATTACAGATTTTGTCAAACTGTTAGAACTTAATTAGAGAAAAAACTAAAGGATTTTAAATAATTGAGTGATATTAACTATAAAATTTTGTAATTTATATCATTACTCAACTAGACAAAATATGATATTTGTTACTTTTTAAAAACTTAACCATTATTTAGTTATGTACTTATAATTAATTGAGTAAAATATGTGTAAAAATAAATATTGAGAAGAATTGAATTGAAAATAAAGGGCATACATAATTTGGCTAAATAATATTGAAATTCCCCTTAGATGTTCATAGGTAAAGACACTGATAATAGATAAAACTTTGTCACTGCTTTGATAGAACTTGTTAGACCAAGTAATAAATTAAACAACAAAAGACTAAATTTGGCCTAAGAAATTAATCCACCTAACTTAAACAAAAATAAAAGCTGAACTTGAAAAGATGATCAACATCCTTGTCCTCAATCCAAGCTCATGACTAGCAAACAAAGAATGTCTTCCTTCTACTATAGTGAGACTAAGTCTACAACCTGAACTTAAATTAGAAAATAATTACATTCAAAAGCAAGTTACATAAATAGAGGAAGGAGTTATGAATGGAAAAAAACAGAAGAAAATTACAAAAAGAAAGGAGGGAGAAGTTATTCCTATGAATGTTAAAATAAAAGGAGATAGATAACAATTCAGTTTCAACTCCAAATTCATTTAATATTTTTAATAGAAATAACAATGTCAACCTTCCAGATCATAAGCAAATACTTAGAAATATTCTTAGTGTTAGGAAGAAAGCAACAAGAAATCATTTCGAGCTTTCACAGAAATCGCAACAACTAGACATTCTTGCATGACCAAGCACGAAAACAAGAAATCACAGCTTAAGATTTGGACAACAATTATCTTGTGTACTAAAAGCACTATTTATTCATAATGAATTCAAGCCAAGAAAT
This sequence comes from Clitoria ternatea, assembly GCA_037962975.1. Classification (NCBI taxonomy): domain Eukaryota; kingdom Viridiplantae; phylum Streptophyta; class Magnoliopsida; order Fabales; family Fabaceae; genus Clitoria; species Clitoria ternatea. Next base: position 12,364,222 of record CM075675.1, read on the forward strand.
CCAAACAATATAGGGAATATCAAATTTCATTACTCTTCGGGAATCTTCTCAAATCAATGCATGGCCAACCTAATTTATCCCAAGCAAACTAAACATATTCATTAAATTGGTTTCAACCAATAATAAAACAACTAAAACTGTTGGAAGTCCCACATTGCCTGCCTCATCATATTTCGCATGGTTTAAATACCTGTTGGGCAACTCCAACCATTGCCAATTGGTTTTGGGATGGAACCTTTAACATGGTATCAGAGCCAGAGCATTCTTTCCGGTTCTTATGGGCCAAGAGTTGCCCTTTCATTGTGGGTCAAAAGTTACCCCGTCCGGCAGGCTTCGTTGGAGGGGGCGTGTTGGAAGTCTCATATTGCCTGCCTCATCATATTTCGCATGGTTTAAATACCTGTTGGGCAACTCCAACCATTGCCAATTGGTTTTGGGATGGAACCTTTAACAAAAATAACAACTTTTCTTCCAAGAGTCATGGCATGTACCTATCAGCTGTTAATAATACATAAATATTTGATCACTTCTTAGTTTTACAATGAACCCAACGAGAAATTTGTTTCAGTTTTCACATGAAGCACACCTAGAAACTCTTTTGCATCTCACAAAGCACAAAAAAGAAAGAAACCACAGAATAAGTTCCGGATAACAATTATTTTCTAGATTAAGAGCACTAGTTGCTTTAACATTTTATATAGAAATGAATACAAAATATAAATACACATATTTTGTGACCAAAACTCAACTAGAATGAAACAAAAATGTATGAGAAATTCTTGGATACCCTTTCTAAATTGAGGGTTTCAAGGCCCCTAGTGAAAATTGTGTGTGATTTAAGTAACAAATGGATAGACATGATCGTGTCTAGCAATCAGTCACTCGTAAACACATTTAAAAAATATAATGTGACTATATATATTTATATTATATCTGTAGAATATATATTCATTAATAAAATCTATCTACGAAATAAACATTTTTGTCTTTTTTATTTAGTATAAAAACAAAAATTAAAATTAAAGAACGAAAAAGGATGGGAATATTTATTTTGCAAATAAATTTTATTAATGGATATATATTTTATGAATATAATATAACAATATATAGTTATATTATATCTCTTAAATGTAACCTAGTGGTAAGACTTTTCTTCCATCTTCAACTCAAATTGAATGCTTTAGATGTTATCTTAGAATCCAAAAAATGATGACTTGGAAAAATGTGGCATAAACAGAGTTGACATGTGGCAAGAGACTAATATATGTGGTATAAATTTAGTTAACACAGGATTAAAGGCATCCATTCTAGTTACTTAAATCACACGCACATCTATTCCTAAAAAACTCATATAATATATGCCTTTAATTTGCTGAGACTCTTCTTCCATCTCCTATATATACGTTAGGGGATTAAACCTTGTTACACTTAAATTTTGTCATATAAATATTTTAACATGTTGACTATTTATGAGTGACTAGTTTGACCAGTTACTAAGCGTAGTAAATTGAGGCTCTAATGCCCCTAGTCCCCTAGCCATGTGTCAATTGAATTTATGTCGTATGTATTAGTCTATAACCACGTGTCAATTCAATCTATGTCACATATTTTTTCAAGTCATCATTTTTGTTTGGATTTTCAGATAGCATCTGAAGCGTTCGATTTGAACAGGAGATGAAAAAGTAGCCTCATCACTAGTTTACATTTAAGAGATGTAATATAACCATATATTGTTATATTATTCATAAAATGTATATCCATTAATAAAATTTATTTTCAAAATAAATATTCCCACATTTTTTCATTCATTAATTTTAGTTTTAATTTTTATACTAAATGAAAAAAAAAACAACAAAGTTTATTTTGTAGATAAATTTTCTTAAGAGATATACATTCTACATATATCATATAACTATATATAGTTGCATTATATTTTTAAATGTGTTAAATAGTTTAGTGGTGAGACTCTTTGTTTCTCTTCTATGTGTTATAAGATCAAGTTTTGTCACATTCAAATTTTGACATTTAATATTTTAATGTGTTGACTATTTACGAGTGACTAATTGTTACACACAATCATGTTCATCCACGCTAGACTTCATAAAGATATATTTTGTATTAACAAACTATTAAATATACTTATAAATATTCCAAGTAAGCTAACAAATTTAAACATTAAATATACTAGATAACAATATATTTAAACAATAATATAAAATAACAACCAAAACTGAACTAAGAGCAAAGCAAGTTATTGTGCAGCCTAAATCAAATTAATCTAAAGCAATTTGTCATGAAGTACAGCCCCAAGCCTTGTAAAAGATATCTTAGTGACCGGTTTAAGGTTGCGGAGGTTGACTTGGATCTATCAAGTGATGAAGACGATCACCACCTCAACGATATCAAAAAGTTGTCATTCTCACTCTACAATCTTCTTCTTGTAAGACAATGGCATAGTGCTCAAATGAAGCCTTCTCTCAACATTATGTCCAAATGACTAGGCTTTTAATTTTTAAGGGGCCCACAACATTTAAAAACAAACCCCCATTTTAGTTTGTCCAACCAAACATGCATGCTTCACTCCCGTCTTTTTCAGCCAATTATGTATCCCTATGCTAATAATACATCCAAACAAACAAAGCCTTACTCTCAGAGTAAATGAATATTCCTTTACACGTTTATTTTAGTTAGGAATACAGGGAGTTTACATCTTAAGGTAACCCTTCATTTATAAGTTAATTTTTAAGATTAAGTTAAGTTTAATACCTAAATTTAAGATGATATCAAAGTATGAACATAACTTCTTTTCAGTTATGTTGGGCAATCCGTAGATATTCGGTCCTACAAATTTCATACTTCAAATGTCTAATCTTTGATGTGAGGGAGTGTATTAAGATGTTGCGATAAGTCAATACTAAAATTTAAGAATATATATATTTAAAAAATAAAAAATGAGTGATGTGTACTAGTAAAATTAATTTAATTAAGAATTATAAATAATAAAAAATGTGATGCTAGATTGGAGACCTTAATTTGTTCATTCTAATTTGAACAACATTATTCTCTATGATTAAGCTCTATATCACACTAGTTAATTTTTTTCCTCTTTCTTCGGCTATCATATTATTATGATACTCGGTCAATCTTAAATATAGACAATAAAAATTTAAAATATTTTAGTTTAGAATATTAGTAAAACTCAACTAATGAGACACTATTAAAAGATACAATTCCTATAATAATTTTATATTAGTAAAAGGAGATAATATAAATGGTTATTAAATAAAAAATTATTGTTTTCATAAATTAATGATATAGACAATTTAAGAATTATAACTTATTTTTTAATAATTTTAATTGAGATATTTAAATTAATATTTTTTAATTAGTGTAACCTAGTTATTTATTATTTATTTTTGAGACCGGATATATTCAATATGATACATCCTTAAGTTGTTGAAAACTAATGGTTTATATATATAAAAAAGGAAGTCATGTCATATCTCGAGTTATTGAATACCGCGTGTATTTTTAAAGTTAAATGATTAATAGTTGAAGATTTGGATTGATGATGAAATGGCATCAAATATTTTTAATAATATGCAAATTAACAATATGTGGTCAAACTTCAACACTTTGCAATTAATTAAATCCTGAAAACGATCGGAACTTGGGGAACATTATTTATTTGCGTATGTCTCCCTCAATCTCATTATTTATATTCCTTTTGTTTTTCTTTCTCTTTAGGACTTTTTATTTGTGTCTAAATATGTTTTTTTAAAATTATAAGACATAATTTGTTTACTAATTATATTCTTATCTTTTATTTAAATAAAAAATGAATTAAAAAAATTAAATATAAAAATAAAATGATATATTAAAATTAGAAATAAATAAATAAATAAAACATATTAATTATATTTCTTTAACACAGTAACTTTTAACCGACATATAGTAGAACTTTGTACTACAGGTAGGATACTAGATTAAAACAACTAATTTTATGTGATTTTGGAAGTTGGAAGTCAGCGAGAGAAAGACTATACAATCAAATTAATAAAAAAAATGCTATAAGTCGCATATATTAATATCATAACAAGCCGCCCAATGTTAATCGAGTAATATTTAAGAAAGTAAAAATAAAATTATTTTATTAAAAATTATGTAAAGATTATTTGAAAAAGGGTGAATGAGTTTTGTCTAGTTAATTTTATGATATCGGTCGGAGATAATCTAATATGTCTTTTATTAAGTTTAATGGAGTTCAAGAATTAGTTGCTTGTTATCCAATCTAATATCGTTTATGTTTATGGAATGAACTTGAGTTTCACATAAAGATACTGTGACATTAAAGTCGGTATGTTATATATACTAAAGCTTAAGCTTGAAGGATCATATTATCATACTTTATGTGTAATGACTGTTGGGTATTTATAGAAGTCAATGAAAATCCCCTTGTAATTATAGTTGTGTGAGTACTTTTTCATAAAATACGAGTAAAGTTACCACTCACACGGTGATCTATGACACTTCTACAAGTGGTTTCCAATCTACATTGGTATTGGCTAAGTGCTTCTTAGTTAGCTTCATCTAAACGATTGAGGCCTTATTTTATTACAAAAAAAATCAATTAGCATGGAAGTATGTGATAGGACTACCAGGCCCAAAAGGAGCATTAATAAACCTGCTTGGACAAAAGACTATATTATTTAGAATGGTGTGATTATGTTTAGCCCATTTACCTTAGCCCAATAAAATGTAATGCCTTTTACTGCTTATAACAATTCCCTGTATTCAATTTTAGTATCATCAGAAAAATTAACAAAAGAGATCTTTCTCCCAACCGTCTCTTCTTTCTCCTTAACTAATTTTCTAATTTTCTCTATTTTTGGTAAGGGTAATCTGTTACCCCTATCAATTGGTGCTTTCATTGTTTCTTCCACCATGCCTCCTAAGCCCTCCATGGAAGATGCCCTTCTCTCCATCACTGAGAAAATCCAGTCACTGAAGAATACCCATGACTCACAGAATAAAAGGTTTGTAGCTACTATGGATGCCCGTTTTGAAGCTATCTTTAGGCTGCTAGCCACCGTCCTCAACCGCCTTGTCATCATCCCATCCACCAACCCTCCTCATACAATTCCCTCAACCTTGCACGTCAACTCCGAAGGTATTGTAATACCCATCATCCCTACCTCTCTTTATGCTACTGATAGCCCTTTTACTACTGTTACACGCACAACCACCCACGCCATTCCAATCCCTACCCATCCCCCCTCTATGCCCAACCAATTTTCGCCTAACACCAAAATGCCCACACTCATTTTCCCTTCCATGACCAGACTTCTCAAATTCCCCAATCTACATCTCTAATATACCCCCTCCCCAAATTACAACTTCTTTCATTTGATGGGTCTGACCCATTGGATTGGTTATTTTAGGCTGACCAAGTTTTCTCCCTCCACCAAGTTCCCCCCATTGATGTTTGGAAATCATTTCATTTTACATGAAAGGTGATGCACTTAGCTGGTTTAAATGGATGCATAACAACCACCAGCTTTCAACATGGGAAGCTTTTGTTAAAGCCCTAGAGGTTTGTTTTAGCCCTTTCTCTTATGAGAACCATCAGGCTTCCTTCTTTAAGCTTAAGCAAACTACCACTCTTTCCTGCTATCAACAAACCTTCGAGCGCCTGTGTAATCAAATTGTTGGCCTCACACTTGAAATTATCCTAAATTGTTTCATTTATGGGCTCAAACCTGAAATACAGCGAGAATTGAGTATTCTAAAACCTTACTCAATTTCACATGCTATAAGCCTAGCTAAACGCATTGAATTCAAAAACCTCGATTCCCCTACCCCTTCCCAATTTCCACGAGCCTCTAAACCCCAACTGTACACCTCCTCCCCCATCCTACCAAGAAATTCCCCTAACCCTACCCCAAGCACCCAAGGCCTTTTACCCACACCAAAAACACAACTACCCATTAAACATCTCACCCAAGCCCAAATGCAGGAACGTCGTACCCAAGGTTTATGTTACAATTGTGATTCCAAATACACTTATGGCCATCGGGGTCAACCTAAACAGTTCTTATTACTCCTTGATGATGATTTCCATGAAAACCCAGAAATAGTTAGCCTATCTCACTCTAATGATCATGATACATCTGAATTATCCAGCGTCTATTTCCAGCTCTCCCATTTAGCCCTTACTGGTTCAGGGTCTCCAAAAACCTTACGCTTCCAAGTAACCATAAATGGCCACACTGTTATAATTCTTGCCGATACTGGAAGCTTTTACAATGTCTTATAACCCAGATTAGCCTACTTCCTCTCCCTCCCAATCAGTACAATCCCTTAATTCCCAGTCATGGTTAGAAATGGTGCCTATATTCAATGTAATGGACTCTGCCCAAATACCCCTCTTAGCATTCAGGGCCATGCCTTTAAAGTTCCTTTTTACTTGTTACCTATTAAAGGGTGACTGTGTCCTTGGTATCGAGTGGCTTAATTCCCTAGGCCCTATTACCTTAGATTTATCCATACCTTGCATGACCTTTTCAGTGGGCACTACTCCTATAACCCTTACGGGTGATTCCACTGGCCCCTATCCTGCTACGCTTCATCAACTGATGAGACTAAACCATACCAATTCCATAGCTCAAATATTCACCCTAATCACCTCTGACCCCAACCCTCTTGACCTTCCATCTGAAAACTAAATCACTTTCCCTTCCCACCTACCCACCCCTATCCTAGACCTTTTGCTCCAATTCTCTATCATTTTTTCTAAACCCAAGGACCTTCCTCCACCGCGTGATCATGTTCATCATATTCCGTTACTCCCAAACACACCACCTATCACAAAAAAACCATACAGATATCCCCACACCCAAAAAGATACCATCACCTTGATCTCTGATATACTCAAGGATGGTTTAATTAAGCCTAGCATAAGCCCTTTTTTGTCACCAGCACTACTGGTACGAAAGAAAGATGGCTCTTGGCCGCTCTGTGTAGATTACCAAACCTTGAATGTTGTGACGATAAAGGATAAATTCCATATCCCTACCATTGATGAACTCTTTGACGAGTTGGGAGGTGCCTCAGTTTTCTCAAAAATTGATCTACATTCTGGGTTCCATCAAATCAGAGTGGCTTCTAAGGACACTCACAAGACAGCATTCCAAACCTTTGATGGACACTATAAGTTCCTAGTGATGCCTTTTGGTCTCACAAATGCTCCCTCATCTTTCCAGGCAGCTATGACTCATTTGCTATGACCCTATTTACGCCAGTTTGTGTTAGTGTTCTTTGATGACATTCTGATTTATAGCTCTAACCTCACTGATCATTCTATTCATTTAAAGTGGATTTTGCAGTTATTATTAGACAATTCCTATTTTGCAAAATTAAATAAATGTATCTTTGCTACACCTACGGTGGAGTATCTGCGTCATATTATTTCAACACAGGGTGTGCAACCAGATCCTACAAAGATATCAACAATCATGGATTGGCCTGAGCCACGATCCCTCATGGCTCTCAGAGGGTTTTTGGGCCTCACCGGGTTCTATCGGCGATTTGTACGCCACACTCGCCGCTCCCCTCACCGATCTGTTTAAAACAAATAATTTTACATGGTCCATTAAGGCATCATTGGCCTTTACAAAGCTCAAATAAAAGATGTGTACATTTTCTACTCTAACATTGCCCAACTTCTCCATTACTTTTGATGCGGAGACTGATGCTTCCTCCGTAGCTCTGGGTGCTGTTCTTTCACAAAATGGTCTACCCTTGACCTTCTTCAGCAAAAAGTTGTCCCTACGATAGCAACAACTCTCAGCCTACTCCCGAGAAATGTTAGCCATCACTAAGGCGGTTAAAATGGCGCCAGTACCTAACTGGAAGTGCATTCAGGATTATCACAGATCAAAAAAGCTTAAGAGAACTCATAGTGCAAAACATTCATACAGAAAAACAACAGAAATGGGCATGAAAACTATAAGGATTCACTTACACCATCATTTATCGCCTAGGGAAGGATAATCGGGTTGCTGATGCCTTATCTAGGAGTTTTTAGGACTCTAAAATAGACCCCACAACCACACCCCTCTGTCATTCACTTTCATCCCCGATTCCTACCATCATCACGGATTTACAAACATACTTTAAAACTCCTACAGGCACACAAACCATAAATCAGCTATTACAGACATCATCCAATTATTGTTTGAAGCATGGCCTACTCTATTATAGAGCGCAGTTATGCATACCTGACCATGCCGATTGGCGTTCATGCTTACTTGCTGAGTTCCATGCTTCACCTCTCTCCGGTCATTCAGGTGTAAAACCCACTACCACCCGCTTATCCTCATCTTTTATTGGCCCTCACTCAGAAAAGATGTAAAAAATTCATCAGGTCCTATTTTTCATGTCAGTAAAATAAATACCTTTCCTCAAAAAATATGGGTTACTACAGCCTCTTCCCATCCCATCCCAGGTTTGGAACGATATAAGCATGGACTTCATAAATGGCTTACCTTTATCCCACGGCCACACAGTAATCTGGGTAGTCATTGATTGACTCTCTAAATACGCCCATTTTATAGCACTGCCCACTTCCTTTTCCGCTTCTACATTAGCTGAACGCTTTATGACGGACATCCATCGCTTTCACGGCAATGCCCAAAACTTTTGTATCAGATCATGACGGAATATTTCTCAGTGCCTTCTGGACCTCCTTGTCTAAACTGCAAGGCACAAAATAGTGTTTCAGCTCAGTATACAACCTAAAATCTGATGGTCAGATAGAGGTTTTAAACAAAAGCATCGAAACATAGCTCCGGTGTTTTTCAAGTGATTACCCACGTTCATGGTACCGCTTCTTTCATCTCTCCGAATACTGGTATAATACAACCGTATACTCCTCCATCGGCATGACTCCTTTCCATGCCCTTTATGGTCAACCACCACCCGCCATACCGGATTTTATACCAGGCAGTACCGATCTTGGGGACTTGGAGACCTCCCTGCAGAAAAGACAATAAATTTTATCCATTTTAAAGAAGAATCTCATCAGAGCAAGACAAAGGATGAGAGATCAAGCAAATAAAAACCGAAAATATATCACCTTTGAGCCTGGTGATTGGGTGTTCCTTCACCTCGCCCTTACCGACAGTAAACAGTGGCCAGACGCACCTCACAGAAGCTCACCAAGTACTTTTACGGCCCGTTCCAAGTCCGTCGTTTTGTGGGTCCTGTGCCGTATGACTTGGCTCTACCATCATCTTTACGCGTTCACACAGTCTTCCATGTCTCCTTATTGAGGCCCTGCCATGGAGATCCTTTACAGTCCTTCACACCCCCGCCTCATCTCGCACTACCAAAGGATGAAGCTCCTCCTCCACAGGACTTGTTTTCTTAAAATTCGAATGCCTAAGTTTTTGGTTCCCAAAATGACACTCCCAAGGGAAACCCTTGTGCTCCATCAGATACCATCTCTCCAAATAATTACAACATATCTCCCTCTTTCCTTAATGACACTCCCGAAGCGGCTCCCATTTCCCAACACCCCCACGTGAAGTTTTCACGTGGACTCCACCTACGTTTGAATCCCCTTAAATTCCAGAGGCTTCTTCAGAACAACACCTTGAGGACAAGGTATTTCCAGATGGGCTGGAAATTGATAGGACTACTAGGCTCAAAAGGAGCATTAATAAACCTGCTTGGATAAAAGACTATATTATTTAGAATGGTGTGATTATTTTTAGCCCATTTACCTTAGCCCAATAAAATGTAATGCCTTTTACTGCTTATAACAATTCCTTGTATTCAATTTTAGTATCATCAGAAAAATTAACAAAAGAGATCTTTCTCCCAACCTTCTCTTCTCTCTCCTTAACTAATTTTTTATTTTCTCTGTTTTTGGTAAGGGTAATCTGTTACCCCTATCAGTATGGCACAAGACACTGTCCCTTGCCATGTCTTGCGTGAGTTGTAATGGCTTTAGTGTGAGATTAGTCCTACACTATTCCAAAAATTTCAAAAAGCATGCATACCTTAGTTTTGGTGTAGGACTAGGCTCTCACGCCATTTAGAGGGCTGAGATTTTAAAATCCTGGCCTCAAAAAGAGTGTGCAACATGTCTCACACCAAAGTTTTAATGTGTGCAAGCCCCTTCCATCTCCTATTTCTTCAAAACGTTCAAACTTTCTCTCAAATTCTCTTAAGATCCAAAATTTTCTTATGTGGTTATTTGCATAGAGGAATCCATTTCGTTCACCGTTAGAGTCATTATGTTTATGGCGCATGAAGGAATGTTTCAATCGAGTTATAATTTCAAACAACTCAAAAGTTAGTAACCTATTTAGTTCCTTTAGAGTTATATTTTAAGGTTGTAGTTATAGGAATTCTAGAATAGATAATTAACTTATATTATCATGCTCTACAAAATATTGATATTTAAACTTTAGGATAGATAACTCACTGTAAAGTTTTTTGTTAAAGTATATTATACAGTTTGGTACGTTAGGATAAAATTTTACACATTTTAGTTTTTTAATTATAAATTATAAAATAAATAAATTAGAAAATTCTAATTAGAGTTTAGAAAAATTATAATAAGTAGAATTTTACATAATTAATTTAAGTTTGATAATCATAAAACTTTATTTCTAATTATAAATTAAAGAATAAATAAATTAAAAATTCCTAATTAGAGTTTAGAAAAATAAATCATTACACAACAAGAATAATCAATTTTAGTATTAGACTCGTGTCAAAAATGGCATGTGACTTAATGATTTTAACATTGAAAGTATTAAAATTCAAAAAGGCATACAGTGCTTTGTTTTGGCTTCAAAATTTTGGATTGGGCGTGTGACACCTGGTCTCACACCATTTTTGACGCGGGACTACTCCCACACGACTCTCTTTCACCTTGTCGATACCCTTATTTCCCTCTTACTATTTCCCTTTTGTCAAATCCCTTATTTTCTTCTTCCTCTTTCCCTCTTCCCAAATCTTCAATTCATGCTTCCTTTTTCCCTTTCTCGCTCACTCATTTCTCTTAACCACTATGTCTTTGCATGTGTGGCCCTCTAGCTTCAAAATCCTCTCATGTCACTACCCAAGGAACCCTTATCGTTGATGCCTCATCCACTTTCCCCACCCCCATTCTGAAACCAAACTAAAGCCCAGCTCTACATCTTCACGCCTCCAAACTCAGCTATCCCAATCCACACCTACCAACTCCTTACCCAATGCTCATTCTCCCCTTTTGCTTCCCTTCCACCTGCGCCCTTTCACTCTCTAGGGTCTCTTAGGTCTTGGTCTCTAAGCACAATGGTGGTATAGTCTTCTCCTCCCTTCCATCAAGGTCGATGTCATAATGGTTGTTAACTTCTTTTGTAAGATGCTTAGAGATGGCTCTGAACTTGCCAAAAATAAGATACATAATATTTTAAGTAAAATTTTACATCTCTTTATGAAATTATTATTGCTATTTAGACTTGGAATAATTCTATCCAAAAAAATGGGTTATTCTCTAAAAGGATTGTAAGATGTGATGCAAAATATACATTGGCCTTATTCTCTAAAAGGACTCCTTGACATAGGGAAACATAAGTTGGAGAACTCAAGGGACAAACAATTAAACTACACAAACTAAGATCAACACGCAACCAATAAGCATTAAATGTCACTATTATCTTCTACTTGGACAGATATACAAAACCTTAAAAGTTGGTAAATCAATGCAACCAATAAGCATTAGAAACTAATAGTAGGACAAAAAAATACATTTGTATCCTAAAAAGGCTATGACTCTTCACTTAAAATGAAGACAATAGAATAATTAAATTTATAATTTTATGCTTAAAATTTAAAAGCGGAATAAGTCATCATAAAGTGAAATCCGAACTACAAAATAACAAACGTGTGACTTTAATGCACCCTGGATACAAAGGAACCTTTGTGTCAGTGCATAAATTATGATACACAAGTACTCGTTGGAGAGACTCTGCTCCAATACAACAGTTCATGTCTTCTAGTCGATTGTCCATGTCTACATCTTGGTCGGTTCGGGTGTACTTGACATTATAGATAACGCCTCACCATGCTATACTCATCTTCTATGAGTTAGTATAATTCCCCCCACAGATAAGATGCTCTCAGATTTCATTAACTTCATCCACCACCGATTCAAACATTTTACACATGGGGCAATAGAAACTTCCATTCATGTCATCGTCGTTTCTTTTAGCATAATCAAGAAACTCTTCAACCCTATTCTCATTCACGTCGATTGTGTGTAGTGCATTTATCTAACTACGGTCTATGAGATGATGCAATTTATTTAAATAATAAAGACTTTAAAAATAAAAATAATACAACCATAGATTAAGATACTAAAATTTAAAAAACATGCATAAGAACAAATTCTCAGGCAACTATTGTAACATCCTGAAAATTAATAAAATATTTAATTGAGAAGAATAAATAGAGAATAATTGTGCATAAATTAATTAATACCGTGGAAGGTTGGAAATAATTAAATTGACAATTTTTATATCAATAATTTATTATAGCTTTAAAGGCTGAAATTAATACCCGATTAAAATATAAGTGTCAGATCAAGTATATTTGATTGAGACACTGTTGGTCAAGGTGATGAGGGATATTATTTGAAGTCTGAATATATCTTCGGAGTAATTTTTAGATAAAGTATTAAGTCCGAACGAGGATCCTGTTTGTTATAAAACGAAAGAATTTTAATGAAGGGCCAAAATTTAAATGAAAAACTCCATCCCCTTCTCTTATTTTCCCGTGGGTTCCCTCTCCCTCTCAAAACACTCACTTCTGTTTCTTCTTCTCCTCCCAACTTCTTTTTCCTCTTCTCTTCCAACACTCATCAAACCCAAGTGTGTCTCTTTCCATCTATCATTTTTGTTTCTCCTCTCCAAGCAAGGAGAAAGTTGAAGTGATTGGAAGCTCTCTCCTTCCCTTTTCATTTTCATCACTCTCTCTCACTCTCCTAGGGGTTCTTCTTCTTTTGCTTGAGGTAAGCTCTCTTCTCCCTTTAAATGAGCTATAAACCCTAGGTTATGGATTTTGGGAATGTTGCATGAATGAGGTATGATTTAGAAGCCATTCTAGACAAGCCCTAAGGTGGGGTGTGTGATTTTAATGTGATGTTGAGGGTGCATGGTGCTACACGAAAATGAGTGTGCATGGGTGAAACCAAATTATTTAAACTTGCTATTTTCATTATACGTAATGTCACATTTTAGGTTTTCTTTTCTGAATGTTAAACAATCTCATAAATTGGAGGGGTTCTTAGCATTAATATCTTTATTGCCACTGGGCCATAATTTATGCCCAGTGATCGAGTTGTTAGGGAAGTTAGTATTATTAATTTATTAATTATTAGTCAAAAAATTGATAAAATTAATACAGTACATAGCTGACATTTATTTAAATTTTTAAATTTAATAATAGAAGATTATGTTCGGAAGACAAGAGATGTCAAGATTCAACATTGGACGGATACTAGTCAAATCATTTTGAGTATATACGTTTAACCACTTTCTAATTTAGAATAAATCAAGTTTGAAGCAAATAGAAAAACATGCATATTCCTATATTTGCCTTGCATTTTGATTATCATTTATTGGAATTCTCTACTATTCTACAATGCTCTGGAAGTAACGCATACTGTTAAATTTCTACGAAAGTCTTTGAAGTAAGTATAACGTCAAAAACTAAGTGCTTTAGCTTCTCAGTCTTTGATCATTAATTTTCCACAAAGTTCTGGAAGCAAATCTTACTGCTAAATTTCTACGGAAGTCTTTGAAGTAAGTATAACGTCGATGTTGGTTGTGGAATCCTTGAACTTATTAATTGTGGAACATGCTAGATATCTAAGTATTTTATGTGGTCCTATTGCATGCATGCAAATATATGATTATTTGATGTGAGAAAAATAGGAATAATAAGGTCATTTAAGTTTACTATATGATTATTTTACGACAAATCAAGTAATGAAGAAGAAACATATATAATTCACATTTTCATTATTTTCTTATATATTAAACAACTTATAATATTCTCAAGCTTTTTTCGTACGCTAATTTTTCTTATCATTTTTTTTCTGATATATTCGATCGCATTAAATCTGATTGCATACTTTTTCCAAGCCTTCATTTTTTCCTAATTTTTTCACAAGAAATTTTCTAATTCTCTATGTTGCATTTTTGTTTTTGACGCTTTTGTCCTTAGCAGATACTACATATATAGACTCCACAATGTTATTGCATCATGCAGCCATATATCAATTTTACATTTGTGGATTTAAACACTTGTCATGAGCACTTTCACAACGATGAATCCAATTTGTTTCAAGCTTAATCAAGCGATATTTATGATGTTGTTGTTGTTGTTTCATGCAGATCTTAATTGTGCAAAAGGGATCAGGTGCATAGAAAGGGAGAGGCAGGCCCTCCTCCACTTTAAGGCTGGCCTTGTGGATAAATATGGCATGCTTTCATCTTGGACGACCATTGATTGTTGCCAATGGAAGGGTATTCTTTGCAGCAACTTAACTAGCCACATCCTAATGCTTGATCTCCATGGTGATTGGTTTGCTATGGATGAATATTTCATCAGTGGTGAGATCAATGAGTCACTGATGGAGCTGCAACACTTGAAGGCTTTGAACCTTAGTTGGAATCGATTTCGAGGTAGTCATGTCCCACATTTCATTGGTTCTCTGAGAAAGTTGAGATACCTTGATATGTCAAATTCGGGTTTTGGTGGAAGAATTCCAAGTGAACTTGGATATCTTTCACATCTAAATTACTTAAATCTTGGTGGGAACTTCTTGGAGGGTTCAATCCCTTGTCAACTAGGGAATCTCTCAAACTTGCAGTATCTTGATCTCAAACAAAATTCTTTGGTAGGAAATATACCATCTCAACTTGGGAACCTTTCAAATTTGCATAAGCTTTATCTTGGCTATGGGGGCACTCTTAGAATTGACAATGGTGGAGGCCAGTGGTTGTCCAATCTTGTTTCTTTGACCCATCTTGACCTAAGTTTGATATCTAATCTTAACAATTCTCATAGTTGGCTACAAATGTTCGGTAAGGTTCCAAAACTTAGAGAATTGAGTGTATCTGATTGTAGCCTTTCTGATCATTTTATCCTTTCACTAAACCCTTCAAAATACAATTCTTCTCGCTCCCTTTCTGTCTTTGATTTTTCCTGGAACACCTTCACAACATCAATAATATTCCAATGGGTGTCAAATGTTAGTTCCAATCTTGTTGAGCTTGACCTTACTGGTAACCTCTTAGAGGTTCCCCCATCAAATCATTTTGGCATAATGATGAAGTCTCTTGAGCGGCTTGATCTATCCTCTAATAGACTAAAGGGTGGGGTCATGGAGTTTTTCATGAATATATGCACCTTACGTTATTTGAACATATATGGAAACAACATTGCTGAAGATCTGCCATCAGTTATTCATAATTTCTCTGGTGGTTGTGTTAGATACTCTCTTAAAGAGTTGTATCTAAGTTATAATCAAATCAATGGTTCTTTACCTGACTTTTCAATGTTCTCTTCTTTGAAAACATTGGACCTTTCTGAAAATCGATTGAGTGGAAAGATACCTGAAAGTTGCAAATTGCCATCTCAGCTGGAGTCTCTATCAATTGAATCAAACTCTTTGGAAGGTGGTGTGCCAAAATCATTTGGGAGCGTATGTAGTTTGCACTCCTTGCACCTATCCAATAATAGTTTGAGTGAAGAATTTTCGGTCATAATTCATCATTTGTCAGGATGTGCAAGATTCTCACTACAAGACCTTGACCTAAGTATAAATCAAATCAAAGGTACATTGCCTGATCTCTCAATATTCCTATCTTTAAAAATTTTATCATTGTATGAAAATAAGTTGAATGGAATCATTCCGGGGGATATTCAATTTCCTACTCAGTTGGAGACTCTGGAGTTGAATTCAAACTCTTTGGGAGGTGTGCTCACTGATTCCCATTTCAATAATGTGTCAAAGTTAAAGTTGTTGGAATTATCTGAAAATTCAATGGCTTTGAAATTTAGCCAAAACTGGGTTCCATCCTTTCAATTGGCTCATGTAGGATTGAGATCTTGCAAATTAGGCCCAACATTTCCTAAATGGTTCCAGACACAGGACAACATTGAAACTCTTGACATTTCCAATTGTGGAATATCAGATTTTGTTCCACATTGGTTTTGGGCTAAAGTAGCAATACAAGGAATGACCAGTATGAATATTTCATTCAACAATCTCAAAGGTATAATTCCAAATTTTTCACTTGAGATTACTCCTCATTTCCTAGTTCTTGCATCCAATCAATTTGAGGGCCCTATTCCACCATTTCTTCGAGGTTCTGCGGTTCTTGATCTATCCAACAACAAATTTTCAGATTCATTGATGTTTTTGTGTGCTAATGGTACAACGGATGCATTAGGACAGCTAGACCTTTCAAAAAATCAATTATCTGGCCAAATTCCAGATTGTTGGAACCATTTCAGATCATTAGCTTATTTAGATTTGAGTCACAATAATTTTTCTGGAATGATTCCTACTTCAGTGGGATCACTTCTTGACCTTCAAGCATTATTATTGAGAAACAATAGCTTATCAGGGGAGATCCCTTTCTCATTAAGAAGTTGCACAAAGCTAGTAATGCTTGACCTTGGAGAAAATATACTATCAGGGCCTATCCCTTCTTGGATTGGTGGTGTATTACAAGAGTTGCAATTCTTAAGCTTGCGAAGGAATCACTTCTTTGGAAGTTTGCCATTACAAATTTGTTATCTGAAAGGAATTTTAGTCTTGGATCTTTCATTGAACAATTTATCTGGAAGAATTCCTAAATGCTTCAAAAATTTTACTTCAATGGCTCAAAAAGCTTCCTCAAGTGATTACACACGTGAAGGGTATCTTATCAGCTTTAGATCTGTTGGGGAGTTCATGAATTATTTTGATCTGTATTCAGTCTTGATGTGGAAAGGTTCCTATCATATATTCTTGAATAATGAGTTATTTCTTCTGAAAAGCATTGATCTTTCAAGCAATCATTTATCTGAGGAAATTCCAACAGAAATAGAGAACTTGTTTGAATTGATCTCATTAAATTTATCAAGAAACAATTTGACAGGAAAAATTCCCTCAAACATTGGAAGACTTGTCTCACTTGAATTTCTTGATTTGTCAAGAAACCAAATATTTGGTTTAATTCCTTCAAGCCTGGCTAATATTGATCGGCTTACAATGTTGGATCTATCACATAATAATTTGTCTGGAGAAATCCCAACTAGCACACAATTACAGAGTTTTAATGCTTCAAGTTATGAAGAAAATCCTAATCTTTGTGGCAAGCCACTTAACAAATTGTGTGTTGAAGACGAACCTCTTCCCCAACCAACAGCTGAATTTGATGAAGATGAAAATTTCTTTGCTACTCATGCATTTTTTGTGAGTATGGCAATTGGATTTGTCACTGGCATTTGTGGATTTTTTGGTTCAATAATGGTCAATCGCACTTGGCGACAAGCCTATTTTAGGCTATTGAACAATTTAGTGGAGAGTATCTATCTTATGATAGCAGTGAAGGTTGCAAAATATGAAAGGTGACTTGAAGGCTTGCTGGTAATAATCTTAGCTAGGATCCCGTATATGCTTTTGCTTTTCAGTTTTCACTATGAATAGTCATAAACCATAGTTTAAATTTTATTGCAAAAACGAATCTTAATGACGTGAGAGGTTTAAATTTTATTATAGACATTCCCATAAATTAATGATTTCTTTAGCCCGGTTAAAAGTAACGAAGAAAAATATTATCAAGTAACGAGTAATTTGAAGCAAGTCATCTATATTTTCTATATGCTAAATAATTTTTCCTTTATGAAAATATGCTAATTAATTTTAGGATCATGGTTTACCAATAATTAATGGGATTAATTAGGGTGCAAAAGACTCCTAGTATTTGTATAACAACAACTATATTTATTCACCAATCATATCAAACACAATTCAATGTAATTTCTTGTCATCTCTTTCTTCTTTTTCATCTCTTCTTTTATTTTCTTTCTATTAATTCTTCAAATATAAAAAATCACTAAATCTCAATAGTGTTCCCTTTATACAAATAATACCGATCATTCACCAAAGTTGAGAGACTCACTTTATTCTGCTAATTTTCAGGCCTGTTGATAACCGCATGTCATTAATATTTGAGGTAGAGAATCAATGGTCAGGGCAATGCTTCCATGCATGTTGACTGGGAATCATATACATGCAAGTCACTTAAAAGATGAATCATATATATATATATATATATGTGTGTGTACTTTAGCATGTATATATATATATATATATATATATATATATATATATATATATATATATATATATATATATATATATATATATATATATATATGTACTTTAGCATGCTTGCTAGCTACGGCCCTTTAAAGTTGTACGACATTTAAATATGTTTTAATTTTACACTTAGTCAAGGAGTGATTTTATTAATAAATTAATCATGTATTTCTATTGATAGTTACTTTTATATGAGGATCTTTTTTATGGTGTAAGTAGCTATGCCTCGATATAATTTATCTAAACTTAATAGTTATACTTTCATAGTTCCCTTCTGAGAGTTAAAACTTCGGTTTGACAAGGCCAAGTTTCAATATTTCTAGTAATGCGCATCATTTTCAGTTTTTCCTACATAAGTAGATTGGAACAACAATAACCACGAGAGAAGTTCCAATTAACCATATAAAGTGAAAATGAAACTGAAATGTTTCCAAAAAAAAAAAACATTTGTTTGTTATGAAATGAAAGATAACATGGAACGATAGCAAAGAGAATAGAATGAAAGAATGCTGGGAATAGGAAGGTGAATTTTATTATGTATTTATCATTATTTATATATATAAGATGAGTTTGAAAATAAACATCTATTACAATTCTTTTAAAATATTCTAAAATACTTGAGATATCCATATATAATATTCATGACACTCCCTCTTAAATGTCAATGATTCTAAAATGTGCTTTTTTAGTCAAGTCATATTCTGTCAAGGAGAAATCAAATGTTTCATAAAAGATGGATAGCCATATAATTAATATTTATAATATTCATTCTGAACTGGCTCATTAAAATCTCACTAGTAAAATTTGGTAGGATAAAAAATTCACTGGTGGAAAAAAGGGTTTTAAGCACGGTTCTGGAGGGGTTTTAAGCACGGTTCCCGAACCGTGCTTGTTCCCACCGTGCTTGTAAATAAGGGCTTTTAAGCACGGTTCCCCAACCGTCCTCGTAGGTGGGCTTTTAAGCACGGTTGAAATTAACCGTGCTCGTAGGGGGCACTTTTAAGCACGGTTCCATCTGAACCGTCTTCGTAGATTGGCACTTTTAAGCACGGTTCCTCTTGAACCGTGCTCGTATGTGAACTTTTAAGCACGGTTCCTTTTGAACCGTGCTTGTTTCTGCTGGACTTTTAAGGACGGTTAAAGCATAACCGTGCTTAAAAGTGTGACTTTTAAGCACGGTTAACACCATAACCGTGCTTAAAAGTTTAATTTTTTTTTAAAAAAATTTTATTTGATTTTTATTCTTTCCCAGAAACCTGTAAACAGTCCCAGACAGTCCAATGATAAATAATAATGAACGTTTTAAAAAATTCAATCAAATTGTCTAAACATCAAATATGGTATATAAAATGCACAATAAGTAATTAAGCTACACTAATAGATATATAACTACACAGTAACAATATAATAAATGACAGAAGTCTATTGGGCTCCTTCCTTGAGTTGAAGAAGGCTGGTGGCCCATTGGTTTCTGATTTCGTCAATGTATCCTTCAGGAAACATTGAGGAAGAGTCTCGAAAGTGCTGTAAAGAAGACAACAATGTCATTAATAAGTGAGCAACAAATTGTAATAGTAATATGTCAAAACCAAATAAATTAAAGTAGGCAGCAAAAACTTACAGTTGTCCATCCGTCTACTATACCAGATTGGACAATGGTGAGCATCGTCTTCATCACAAAATACCCACACTCAAAGCTGCCATCCTGCCGATAAGACTACAAGGTACCATACATTGATTTCATAATTAGTTATTGTTTTTGTTACTAATTGAGGTAACTTTAAAAGTAATTCTTATTAATTATTGAAGTGCTTACTTTTGGGAAGACCCACTCTAGTCTTTTCTTGCTCACTTTGCCGCGTAGTAGATGGTACCCAATTAAAGCCCTGTAAGAGAATAAAACATCAGTTTAGTTAATGGAATGACTTAATCAATTATGTTAAGTTGTTTTATTTTTTAAAAATCAACTTACCCGTCGAGTATTTTCATGTAGTCCGCACCAGGACTCCCATACAACGAACAGAAGCATGCAGCAATGCCGTCCTTCGGGCAAATGACCAACAGTTGCCAGTGAAGGCTGCAATGTACCATTGAATATTAACAACATAATCCATTATTAAATTGACATAAATAACTAAATATTTATTAGACTCTTACTCTCTATGAAGTGGTGCAAGGTACACAGTCTTGTTCGAGGCATGCATCCAATTCTGGATGTATGCCTGAATCTCCTCCTTGCTGTTCCCACGAAGTTGTATTAGAGAGGGCTCCATGAAACCATAAGTGTTATCGACACCTCTCTCTATGCAAAGTCTATGTAAAAACCTAATCAAATTTGTAGACGTTTAGTGTTGTAAAAATATAAATTTAATTGACACTATCATTGAATAAAATACATTATACTTACAGCTCCCAACACTGAATCACTGAAATGTTCAACATCATGTTCCCCACTAGGACCTCACACAAGTCAGGTCGTGCAATGTACACTGGGATAGCACTAGGGAAACCAAAAACGGATTCCTCCCATGGGACCGGGATAGTGCAATTGCGAAGCCCAGCCGATATGTCCCATAGTCGTTCTATCGGATCAAGGGGGGGCTCTGGCTTCTTTGATGGGGCAACACCCTGTTAAAATAGTTAAAAAATTAGAAGCAACTTATGATTATTGAAACCATAACTTAATATATAGTTGATGCTTGGGTAAAGAGCATACCTGGGGACCGGAATCTGACACAAGTCTGGTCGGCCACATAAGGAAGTGTCCTACAGCCTGGCCGACCATTTGTACCTCAGATGTTGGAATGGGAACAACTGCATCTGCCTGAAGGACCTGTACAACCGAAATCCTTGACACACCATCGGGCAATTTCTGATGGTGAACCAAAAGGCCTTGGTTATACACTGAACCAATGGCAACTGGCTCTTCCACTCCATCCACAAATAGGTCACACTGACGGCAGTCTCCAAGATTTACGTCGTCATCGTCACCGTCAGGTGCAGCACATGACCCCTTCGTGCTGACCCGCCTAGTCTGCATAATTACACAACATTTTACAGTTGATAGTATATGTATGCGTACATGTGACTTCAAACCAACTAACTTCAGATCCTTCAAGGAAACACAAGTGTTGATATTGGAACCGTACCCAGATGGAACTTTGACACTACGCAACGATTCACACAAACTTTGCTTCTCTTTTCTAGACAAGGTATGACATGCTGGCGGCAAGTATGTTCGTTTGCCCTTTACTTGTGGGTGCAACTCCTCACGTATACCCAACAACTCCAAGTCCAGACGTGAATTCAGGCCATCCTTCGTTTTTCCAGGTATGTTTAACAGGGTTCCAACCAAACTATCACACACGTTTTTCTCCACATGCATCACATCAATACAGTGCCTCACATCAAGCTCTTTCCAATATGGCAGATCGAAAAATATTGACCTTTTCTTCCATGTGTTTTTTGAGATAGACTGCTTCTCAGACTTACCAAGAACCACATTCACTTCTTTCACCTTTTCATATACTTGTCGACCAGACAACGGCTGGGGAGGCATTTCAAACTCTTGTGCACCATTGAACGACTTCTTCAACCTACGAAGTGGATGATTAGGTGTGAGAAACCTACGGTGTCGAAGATAAACATTTTTCCTTCCATGATGTAGTCGATCAGAACTAGTTCCCTCCTCACATACAGGACACGCTTTATGTCCTTTGACGCTATAGCCCGAGAGGTTACCATACGCTGGAAAATCATTGATCGTACAGAATAACATGGCCCTCAAATTGAATGATTGTCCTGTTAGCCCGTCAAACACATCAACCCCCTCTACCCATAACATTTTCAGGTCTTCAACTAACGGAGATAAGTATACATCAATGTCGTTCCCTGGTTGTCGTGGACCAGAAATCATCATTGATAACATAACGTACTTCCGCTTCATGCACAACCACGGCGGCAAGTTGTAAACAAACAACAAAACAGGCCAAGAACTGTGGTTTGTGCTTTGGTTCCCATATGGGTTCATGCCATCTGTGGCTAGTGCAAGCCTAACATTTCTTGGGTCACAGGCAAAATCTGGAAACATCGTATCCATTTTCTTCCACTGTAATCCATCTGCCGGATGCCTAACTAATCCGTCAACAACCCTTTCATCAACGTGCCATCTCATAAGCTTCGCATCATCTGCATTGGCAAATAGACGCTGTAGTCGTGGAACTATAGGGAGATACCACAACACCTTCGCAGGAGACCCCTTTTTGCAGAAATCATCAGAATCAACCTCTTTCTTCTTATATCGTGACACCCCACATCTAGGACATCGATGCAGCATTTCGTACTCACCACGGTATAATACACAATCATTTGGGCATGCATGTATCTTCGTATACTCCAAGCCCATAGGACACAACACCTTTTTAGCCTCATAGTTACGATTTGGCAAAGTGTTACCAACTGGGAGCATTTCTTTCAACAACTTAAGCAAGTCAGTGAAGCTTTTATCTGTCCACCCATTTATCGCTTTCAAATTAAATAATCGTAAAACTGCTGACAACCTCGTGAAATTAGAGCAATTCGGATACAGCGGCTTTTCAGAATCCTCACATAGACTCGCATATACGTGAGCTCTTTTAAAACTTTCTACCCCTACATCACGGATCATATCCTCAAGTCGGTCATCCATGTCATCATCAACCTCATTAGCAAAGCTTTGGTCTTTTGTTTGAAAACTAGTACTTGGCACCTCAACATGTTCACCATGCCATATCCATCGCGTATAACTCTGAAGAAATCCATCACACAACAGATGTTCTCGCACCTCTGTCAATTCTAGTCGGCGCATGTTTAAGCATTTAACACAAGGGCAAAAATACATTCCATTCACCTCTTCAGCATTTCGTATCACGTACTCTATGAATGTTTCAACTCCACCTTCATATTCTGGACTTATACGTGATGCAGCTATCCAACTTCGATCCATACTCTCTGTTTACAATACCCGTAAATTTAACGGTGCTATGAATCTTACTTTCTTCACAAAGGTGGTGGTCCTACCCATTCAGGATGAAAATTTTTCTATACCTCATAACCACATACAACTTAGGAGTCATTTTAAAATTTGATAAAATTTCGGCAGCATTTCGCATTGGTCTCTAAGTACACGAAATGAAAGTGGTGAAATCAAATTCAACCACAATCAAATATGCACCCAGAGAACAATACAAAACTTAACTAACCAAAACTTTATCAAATTTTAAAATAAGTCCTAACTTGTACATAGCAATGACGCATAAAAAAATTGTTCATCCCAAACTGTCTAAACAGACAATTCAAGATTCAACACAAACGATGGAATCAATTAATTTAATTACCATTTGTGTCGAATCTCAAACGGGAAACTATGGTTCACTTGTTTACAATTTAAAAAATCACAAACTCATATAAAGGGGACTAAATAAACATATCAAATTCTAAACTTATCAAATTCTAAAATTGTTACACATATAAATTATATCCACAAAATTATTAACACCTAATAAAAAGCAATTAAAGAAAGTAAACAATGTATAATAAACTAAATTATGTAATTAAAATTTTTAATTGCCTAATCAACAAAAATAACTCCTATTAATTATTTTGTTACAATTCATATAATTTATTATTTTACATTTACAACTAAATTTTTATCTACTAGAAAATATCAATTTTCATGTGTTTAATTTTTTTTACTAATGTTTATGTATTTATTTAGTTCAAAATATCATTTTTTTACTTTAATATTAATTTAAATTAACCAAATTAATAAACATATATATACACAATAAATTTAACAATCAATCCTAACACTCGTTATCTATAGCTAACAACATTTTAAATCCCCAAATCAGATTTTCCTAATATATAGCATTTCATTTTCCAAAAACTACATATATAATTCCTAACAAATAAATAATAATAAAATGAGGAGTAAAAATAGGAACCCGTACGTGCGTGTAGGTGAATGGAAACGGAGAAAGGAAGAAGAAGCACCACGGAGTGAACCCTTGGTGGAGTGAACCGAATGGAGTGAAGCACACCTACGGAGAAGGAAACGGAGCTTTTCGTAAGGAAAATGGAGGAAGGGAGGGAAGGATTCAAGTTTTCGAAATGGAGGGAGGGAGGGAGGATTCAAGTTTTCAAAATGGAGGGAGGGAGGGAAGGATTCGATTTTTGAGAGGGAACCCAATGGAGGAAGCTTTTCGTAAGGAAAATGAAGGGAGAGAGGGAGGGATTTGCGTTTTCAAAATGCAGGGAGAGGGGGGTTTGAGAGGAAACTGAATGGAGGGAGAGAAAATTTGAGCTGAAATGAAATGAGGAAGACGAAGGGTACAAGTTTTAAGTGAGTTTCGAATTTCGCGCGAAGCTACGAGCACGGTTATAGACCAACCGTCCTCATATATGGCCTTTAAGCACGGGTAACAATCAACCGTGCTAATATCTGAGGCCTTTAAGCACGGTTACGCATAAAACCGTGTTGGAAAATGACACGCTTGGACCTATAAGCACGGTTACTAGGAACCGTGTTAATATCCCTGACCCTACGAACACGGTTGCTTTACAACCGTGTTTAAAAAGCTTTAGCATAATCACAAAAATGCCACCGTCGTTTTTTTAAGGACCCTTTTAGCACAGTTGGTGGAAAACCGTCTTCGTATCCTACCTACGAAGACGGTTACAATTCAACCGTGCTCAAAAACGTTCATTAAAATCACAAAAATGCCACCGCGTTTTCTTTAAGCATGGTTCCCTCATAACCGTGTTCAAATCCTGTCTTCGTAAGCATATTTTGCACTAGTGATTATTGAAGAAAAAAAAAAGTGTACTATTATAGATACTGCATCGTTAAAAATCTTGTTGTCAAGAAAACTCCATGAAAAAACCATGGCAAAGAGAAAAAAGAAGATAGAAAGCAATTCTCCTCACTACTAAAAAAACCCTAAACAGCTACCACAACTTAGCGACCACCGAATCCCGTCGTTATTTAGCGACCGATTTAGCGACCCGTCAACGTTAGCGACTATATTAGCGACCCAAAACACACCCGTCGCTAAAAAGTCACAAATGTCGTCGCTAGTACGGTCGCTATAGTTTACCTCCTCCCTTTTTTGGTTTCCCTCCATGATTTTTGTTGGCGCCAAATCTTAGCTACGACACGCGCCGTCACTATTTTCCCTCCAACTTTAGCGACGCCTTGGACGCGTCGCTATGTATTGTAGTTGTGACGGAGGCGTTAGTCGTCGCTAGTGTTTTGGCCTTCCCAAACGGGCAATGTAGCGACGGTCGTCTTAAACCGTCGCTAATATGAGTGGATTAGTGACAGAAGACCTGGGCGTCGCTATATTTTTGCCTTCCCTCCATATTTTCAGGGGTTAGTGACGGAAGTAGTGTACCATCGCTATGTTGTTCGTCTTCCCTCCATTCATTCACTTTTAAGAAGGAAAGGTAGTGACAGTGGTGTGCACCGTCGCTAATATTGAGGATGGTAGCGACGAAATTTGCCTTCCATCGCTTAATGTTTGTAATCCACGTGTTCAATTTAGTCACGGATTTAGCGACGGTTTTAATGCCGTCGCTAAAAAGTTATATCTTACTCGTCTTCGACCTTCCCCTCTTTCAGTTTTCAGCGAACCCTTTCTCTCTGCCCTAACCTCTCTGATTCTCTCTGCCCTAACCTTTCTATTTCTCTCTGCCCTTGTGCCCTCCCCTTCCCTCCTTCTTCCTCACCGTGCCTTGCCTTGACCCACATTGCCCTTCTGTCTGCCATAGTTCCCTCCCCTACCATTTGTCTTCCTCACCGTTCCCTCCTCTGCCAAACATTGCCATCCTCCTCACACAAAGCTTTTCTTCCCTTCCTGAGATAGCCTCTGGGGTGACCTCCATGAATTAGGCTTTCCTCTCTCTCTGACGAAGCAGGGTTTCCCACTCTCTCCGGCGGCTACCGTCCCTCATCTCTGTCGTCTGTCACTCCCTCAGCAGGTAAGTAAGTGCTATCTAACTGATACGAACTATTTGTGGGTCTTGGTTTGCTACTTTGTTATTTCCCTTTGGAAGACATTAATCATTGCTTTTGGAACTGGATGTTGTGTTTTAAGTGGAAAACTTGAAGAAAATGATACTATGTTGTGTTTTAATTTGTTTAGTTTTTTGAGATCCATTAGGAATAATAAATGGAGTAATGTTCTAATTTGGAAATTGCCTTGGTAAGGTAAAGAAAGAGCAAAGATGAATCATAGAATAGATAAATATGATTAATGAATGTTTGTGAAAGTAAGTACTAGGAGAAACAAGAGGAAGAATGGTTGATTTTGCGGTTGAGAAGGCGAGAAGAGGTTCTCCTGCGGTAATAGAAGCCGCATTTGATTCTGAACCTGGAAAACACCAATCTACGAAGCCTCGTAGCAGATCGAAGCCTGAGAAACACGACCTTTTTGACACGAACCAAAGACCCTTTGATTCTGTCCGCCAAACTCTTCTTTCTGCAGAACTGGTAGCTTCTCAGAAACACTTGCCTCTTCTCCATCATGGTGTAGCTGTGCTCAACCTCAGGGTAATAATACCCGAAAGACTCACTTCTAAATAAAGGGTTCATGTGATTCAGCATCATGCAACTCACTCACTGAAAAACAAGCAACAATTTAGTTCCATCTTGAGTGCCATTAAATAACAGAGAAAACTGTAGAGATTCCATGAACCTAGTTCTTATTCTTTCTTTGCTTCCTACGCCAGCCCACCTGTGCGCCGCCGCAATAGCTAAAGATAAACACAACCTCCTTTCTTTATACTACAGCTCATCATCTAATACTTCCATCACAAATATTTTTTTATCTTTTAAGGATTGACATACTACTTATATTGCTATTTAGATATTTTTACATTAAATTTTTTAACCGTATTAAAAGATGCAAGTATCAAGCTCTATTTTTAAAAAGTTAATATTGATGTTTTATGCGGTTCGACACACCGCTTAATCATAAGATTTTCTTTAGAGTTGGTTAAACCAACTTTTAACCTAACACCCACTCAGTAGAAAAATAAAACTAATATTTTATATTTGAGAGGTGTAGTTATAGGTAATCTCATATTTAAGACAACTAATTTAAAGATTTTATAGTCAAAAATTAGAGTAATATTTTAAAATGTAAGAATCATTGAATTGGATATTAAGTTTTTATGTAAAATTATTGCCAATATTTTCAACTCAAATTTTTACAGATAAAAAATAAATAAATAATTATACCTCTGTTCATTAACTATTACCCAGACAGCACCTGTTAACAAGACCTTTAATGTTTTTCTTCTACTAAAAGGCTATGCACTTTAACACCTGGATCCTTGGATTGCTTCTTCTTCTTTTAGATGGACGCTCACGT
Organism: Clitoria ternatea; assembly: GCA_037962975.1. NCBI lineage: Eukaryota > Viridiplantae > Streptophyta > Magnoliopsida > Fabales > Fabaceae > Clitoria > Clitoria ternatea. The sequence goes on from CM075675.1 coordinate 12,392,071, forward strand.
GCCTTTTGTGTTCTTTTATAATCCTTATTTCCCATTTATTATTATGAATCCTTAGAAGAAGATAGAATAACCAATGCTTACTTTCAAATCATTATATTATTCACAATAAAGCAATTGAAACCACGTAAAAAAGGTTATTTTAACGACTTTTATCCTCTAAAATACCTACATGTTACTAGTGATGTATAAGTTTGTCCTTTGTTTACTTGGGTATGGTAAGCATGTATGTGTGAGTGATAATTAAGAAGATCACAAGGTAACATCCTATTCATGTGATCTCAATGGATGGTTTGGTAGGATTAGATCAGAACCGTCCTCATGAAGGATTGGGTGCATCGTTGCCCCATACTGTGGGGCAAAAACCTTTTTGGTAAAGTTGGTCACGGTCTAAGACTCTAATTAAGGCATAACCCTTAGCGTGTAGCAATAAATGCAAGCAAGACTACTAATCTTAGCACACAAGTCACAACGCTACATAACGCTATATTATAAAACGCTTTTGATAAGTACTACGACCTTTACGATATACATATACCAATAAATTTACAATATTGGCTTTGTGAATTTGAAAATATGAGCAATTCAAGTAACATAAGCAATTGGGCTACGGTAGCGTTGTTATACTTGTTCAATGAATTAGATAAAGAATTACTTAAGTTTCCTTACGAACATAGTAGTTAAATAGCGGCGGAGCGGCCTCTATAGCGGTGCGACGGAGCGGAGCGGCCTCCCCCTGCGACGCTGTGCTGATCGCAGGGAAGAATAAAATAGCGGCGCGATGTCCGCTATCTCGGACGCGCGGATCGCGGCCGATCGCGGCCAATAGCGGGCGCGATCTTTTCCAGCTTCAAAACGGCGGTGTTTTCCAATATTTTAAGGGTAATTTGGTAAGTTTCTTCCCCCTTTCTCCTTTTAATTTCAGAAAACCTATTTCCCTCTTCTTCTCCCTCCATTTCTGCCGTGTTCTCCCTTTTCTCTCTGCTGCGACTGCTTCAAGTCTTCTCTCCCTCCTGAGCGAGCTTCGTCTTCTCCGGTTACCTTCTCCGGCGAGCTCTGTAACTCTGGCCACCACTGCTGCAGCTCCAACAGCAGTGGGTCTTCTCCTTTCCAGCTTTCATTAGCCATAAACAGCCCCACCCACTGCTGTTTCAGGCTTTCATTCTTCTTCTACTCCTTCCCTTCACTGTTTTGCTTCTCCTTTTCTCCGACAACCTTCTCCGACGACCTCTGCAACTCCGGCAACCACTGTAGCAGGTCCAAAGTTGTTCCTCCTCCTTCTTTTTCTGTTTTCCAGCAGCCCTCAACACCCTTATACACCTCAGGCAACCACTGCCAGAGAATGGCAGCCTCCGGGACCCCTCAAGCAGCTGCAGAACCTGAAATTTATAGGCCAACAGGGAAAAATACTGACCTTGCTTGGATGTGGAACTATTTGAAGGATAAAAAAAATACAAAGGTTTTCAATTATGCATTTAGAATGGTTTTCAATTAGTATTTTGTGTTCTTTTAATGTTTTTCTACGTATATATGTGTTTATTTGCTTTTGTGTTGTATCCCCGCGATCGTAGCAAATAGCGTCCGTGATCCGCTCCGCGACGCCGCGATCCCAGTTTTGGGGTTGGCCGCGATGCTCCGCTATTTGCGATTGACTACTATGCTTACGAATCAAAGACACGGAGATGAGTCATAGAAATATGATGATTTGTAAACAGATATAATACCGGTTTTTGTTGTTGTTGTTGTTGTAAACAGAAAATACAGTCATAGAAATCGTATCAAGGCTCTTTTAGTCACTTGGGCTAGTTGTTGTTGATAAACTTGTATGGTTGATAAAGATATTACTCATGTATTTCCTTTAAATAAGAAACATATAACTAAACTCATCTACATTAAAGAAAAGGATTGAAAGTATTCATGTTAATTTATTAATCAACAATTCAATTTTTTTATTCCTGAAATACCGATTATATTAAATACTTTAAATAATTGAATAAGAATAATTGTTAACATAAATCTTGTAAAAAAATTTAATGATCGATGTATTAGAAAAGTTATTTGTGTTTCTTTAATATCCAAGAAATACTCTTTTGTTTTTATATAACAATATAATGGAGTGTTAAAGTATTGTTTCAATTTTATGAACAATTAAGACTTCGTTGCTTATAAATATTTTGTTTTTGTTGATTTTGGGGCTATATGATCATAATTTTTTAAAAAAAATTTATTTCACTTACTACTTATTGATGATGTGTTGTTACATTATGTATATGATCGCGTTAGTTAAGAGTGTATATGAGTCTTTAGTTAGGATTCTGACCAATATAAAATCTGAACAATTAAAATATATTTTATTGATTTGATTTAGTTTATTTTTTTTAAAAAAATAAAATTCAACATACCCGACCAACCTAAACTGTTGTTGAAGAACAAATTTGTTTGGTGTGGGCATTTAATTGATATAACACATACCTGTACCCACAATTTTAATTAAAAAAATCATAAATGTTTCATTTTTTAAAATTATTTGAAATACGGTAAGGATAGGTAGGGAAATAAAACTTGAAAAGTATATGATTTAATATTTAAATCTTGCTTTTACTACATAATGATCATGTTAAACACCATCTATACTACATACAATACTACGTAATACACAAAAATATCAAAGAAATTATAATTTTTTTTCTCTATATATAAAATAAGGGTTGATTTTGGTTGGACCTAAAGAAAGGGTGGAATTGGTCTTTTTTGGTGCTATTCATTTTCTTTTCTTGTATGCTGCTAGCTACCTATAATCTGCGTTGACTAGTGAAAAATCCCCCTACCTTGTTTTTTCCTCTCTCTCAAACTGTTTCAAAATTCCAATTCATGACGAAGGTAAGGTGGCAATTATTTATTATCTTGAGATCACACAAGATAGACACGCAAAGATAAAGATTTTCATATGTGTTATGTTGTGACTATGAGTGATTCGTTGTCAAAATTCATGGCTCATTTCTTTTTCACATGTTAAAGTGTTAAATGATATTGATTTATAATACTCCCCACGGGCCATGATCATCCTCCTCCTCAATAATTTTTTGGAAAGGAATGGTATCTGAGTCACTGTACAAAAATTAACTCTTTTAAAATACATTGTGAACACTGAAATAGGATAATCCTTATATTAAAAAAATTCAATTATCAAACAAGTATGCTGAATTTTATTAACATGTAACGACTTATGGGCCAGCATGGCGTGAGTAGTTAGTATAATTTAGTCAGAAATAATTGCACTTACATGCTAGAATGTTGAACTCCGGAGAAACATCAATTTCACATGACCCTTTGGCTTCAATTAGTTTCTCCCACCGATCAATCAGGCTGTAACAACTAGCTGAGAATGCTGACACCATTGCCTTTTTTGATGTTTAAACAAATAATGCAACATGTCATGTAAAAGTGGAAGAATTTGTAACTAGATCCAAAGGACTTAGATAATAGAATTTCTTCTTAAAATACCCTTTGATTAAATGATTAAAATAGAACAATGTCACTTAGTAACTTTTTGAATTCTTCACAATAAATAGGAGTGTGAAATCACTTTTTCTCTAATAAAAACAACCAGAAATAGTATTAGTACCTTCAACTTTTCAAAGTGGAAAGCAGGTGTTATTAGCTTTCTCTGATTAGCCCAATTTTCACCCTCCAAGGTTGCAATACCCATTTGCAAAAGTGAAACCAAAGGGTTGAGTGCTGGTGGTTTTGAGAAATGACCATTCTGGTTTGTTAATATTGTCCTTATTAGCTCTGCATCTGCTACTATAAGCCTAGGTACCCTTCCAAACCAACACAGTGACACTTTTCCTAAGCAATGCATTAATGTTACAAAATTAGAACATTAATTGTTATACACCACATGCATATATATAAAAATTGGATTTAGTTAAATAAATCTCTAATGGAAGTATTTTTATCCTCGAAAACTTTACAATGTAATTACTCCCTGTTAGCGTTATCCAAAGCTCTATTAGTTTTTCTTTTTCTGTACACCTTCTGTTCGAATTTGATTATTTTGTTTTTGGGTATGCTAAAGATGTGTAATATCAATGTAACTTGCATATATACCATACCATGTTCGAATTTCCACATGACCATTAAAAAGCTTGTATGAATTGCCTCTAACTCCTTGTTTCCTCAATTGTTTCTCTACACTCTTTGGTCTCCACCAGAATTTAGTGACTAGTTTAATAGCAATGCAACGTGACGTGTGTAGGTAATATGTTACTCATACCCGCTGGTAGAAGCGTTTATTTATTTTTTAACTATTTTAGTATGTTATATATTGTTTGGATGCATGCCTAATATTAATTTTATACAATTTTTAGCATGAGGTAAACTCTTACGAGTTTACGAGTCGAGTTAGCGAGTCGAGTCTACCTAGCCAAAACGAGTCTTGGTAGACTCTCGAGTCTGACAACCTTGCTTGGTAACATTGAAAATGTATGATTAGCAAAGGCCAATAATACTTTTTCTTTTGATTACTCAATTTCCATTCTAACTAGACTTTGTCATGCAGACCAAGACACCTTACGCGTGGTTCGTGTTCGGCCCTCATCAGCTTTGTCTTCATCGCTATCTCTCTTTCCCAGGTAATCCCCTAACGCTAACTTTCTGGCTATGTGTGTTGTATCTTTTGAAGTGTATGTATGTTGATTGTTGTTTGTTAGTGGAGAGCAGAGCTCATTAGGCAGTGATTTTGTGTGCTGATAACATGATTTTTTATGCATGTGTAATGTTGTTTGTTAGTGGAGAGCAGAGCTCATTAGGCATTGGTTTTGTGTGCTGATAACATGATTTACGATGCATATGTAATGTTGTTTATTAGTGGAGAGCAGAGCTCATTAGGCATTGATTTTATATATTGATAACATGATTTGGTGTTCATAACTCTGAATATCATATACAATGCGTATGATATGTTTATTTATCTATACTGGGAGGTTTTCTATATGTAACAGGCCGTTTGTAAATTTAGGAAATGTCTAGTTTACAGGGGAGACTCTGCCAAAATTTCGGCAGACTCCCTTTCTTAGGAAACTTAAAAAATGAAACTCAACTTTAATAATGTAGGGTTTAGTCGTGTGTGTACCCATTAGATTCCCGTTCAAGTTTCAAAACAACCGGTTGATGTACCGTGTTGTGTTGGAGCTTGAATTGTCCCGGTTGGACAGTTTGGTATGAATTTGTAACCTGTAGGGCGTAACCCATCAATGTTGTATGTGGTCTATCTTGAGAAGTTGAATGAATGTTTATTTGAAATTAAGGGGAAGGTGTTTCGTATTGTCCCCAGGGTGCATGTCTGCGTGTGGTGTTTCATACCGTACGTATCTCTGTGTACTCGGGGACCAATGCGAAATGCTGCCGAAATTTCAAATGAACATTCATTCAACTCAAGATAGACCACATACAATTATAGGATGGGTTACGGATGGTTGCATATTCATCCCGAATGGGATAGGGCCCCACCAATTTGCAACATCAAAGAGATAGAGTGATTCACAACCGATAGTTAAATAAAAATTTAAACGTGTAAGGTAACAGAAGTCGTGCTTGTTAGATATTATAAATGGAGGTACCGGCAAATCGGCGATGGATGTACAACCGACTAGATCGCAATCGGCGAGTGACTGAGGAGTTTATGATGGGGCTATTGGAGTTCATTCCGTTCGCTACGGCAAACACGCCTGGATTTGAAGTGACTCAGAAGATTCGTTGTTCGTGCTCAAGGTGCAAATGCATGAGTTTTGAATACGCGGATGATGTCATGTGCCACCTAACTGAGAAAGGGTTCATGGAAACATACCACTGCTGGTACAACCATGGTGAGCAGTTACCGCGTAGACCATCAGACGTAACCGTACAACGGTCTTACTACGAGGTTGGAGGAAACAGGGATACGTACAACAACATAGAACAAATGGTGATGGATCATGTTGGACCCTCCACCGGGCGTATGCTGGAACATAATGACCAAGCAGGTCATGGGGACTCTGACAATGTAGAGGAGGATCCTAATCCGGAGGTGAAGAGATTTTATGATTTGTTGGCGGCGGCTCAGACTCCATTGTGGGACGGGTGCAACAGTCACACTGAGTTATCCGCCTCCCTAGCTGCTTTAAGCCTAAAGGCAGATTATAATCTTTCTGGACGTTGTTTTGATAGGATGGTCAATCTGATGGGTTCCACCATACAGCGACGTCAGAGGCAGTTGTTGTTGGAGCGGGCGGAGGCGGACCGACAGCGGGCCGAGGCGGACCGACAGCGGGCCGAGGAGCAGCACGCCGAGACTCGTCGGCAACTTGCTCAGCAGCAGGAGCTACTGATGCAGTTGATGGCGAGGCTACCTCCCCCCACTTCCCAGGCGCCCCCACCACCACCCCAGGATCCCCCACCACCATGATTGTATTTCTATTATTTACACACATTGTATATTTGATTTTTAGTTTTTATGTTATATTTCATTCAGTATTTATTTTGTCATTCTTCATTTATTATGTCAATATTTATTGGTAATTAAATTCAAATCAAAAAGCCTTATTGTACCTATCATTAATAATTCAACCTATTTGATAAATAAATTTAATATATTATTTTGTTCCTAAAAATGTATTAATATTTAAAAAAATTATTTAAATTTAATTATAAAATTTTATCAGCCAATACAAAATACAAAATATTAATACATTTTAAAAGTTAAATTAACAAAACCAATAAATATTGAACCAATTTTTTGAAAATTATAAAATTCCATTTAGCGACGGTAACAAACGGCCGCTATTAGATATACACAGCGACAGAATACCACGGTCGCTACATGACTACCCATTGCGACGGACACATACCGTCGCTACATGACTAACTACTAGCGACGGATCATGTGGTCGCTGAATGACTAACCTATAGCGACGGGGCAATGAGGTCGCTGTATGAATAACCACAGCGACGATAACGAGCCGTCGCTACTAGTGACGGGGGAATGCGGTCGCTGTATGACTAACTACAGCGACGGTAAATGGCCGTCGCTACTAGCGACGGAGAGATGGGGTCGCTGTATGGCCACAGTTAGCGACGGCTGAAGTCAGTGAAGCAGAGACCATTTTAGCGACGGTATTGTGTCGTCGGCATTTTAGCGACGTTGATTTTATGGTCGCTGATCTATTTTCGACGAGGGTTTTAGCGACGGGTATTGTCCCGTCGAAAATACCGTCGCTATGGTATGTAGCGACGGTCTTTTCACGGATTAGCGACCAGATTATTCCGTCGCTAAAAGGTGTTTTTTTAGTTGTGCCTCTCATTTAGGACATTCACATCTTACATGATGAAGATTCATCTTTTGTACTAGTTGCTCATATATTTTAATCAATAATAACTTTGTAAAAAAGCTCTTTCAAAATTTCACATGAATAAATATATCAACTCACATCCTCTTCAGGAGGAATCAAAATAATAAAGCATAATAACGTTTGCACTTATTAAGGGAAATATATCAAGTCATATTCTATTAAGGAGAAGTCAAATTTAATAAATAAGGATATCTATAAAATCATAATTTTAATAACATTTCCCCTTTAGATTTTCATTATTTAAGAATGTGTTTTATTAAAATCTTACTAACAAATGTGGAAAAATCATGGTTACGGAGAAAAAAAATATAATGCATATAATATTGCTTAAACAAATATTTGAGTTGATGATACTATTAAAAATACATTTTTCAAATGTAGTTTGAATTGTGTAGCATAAATATATATATATATATATATATATATATATATATATATATATAATTCTATCATGTGACTACTATTGGTTTTTTCATCTAGTGCTACCGAAAATATTTAAATAAGAAATATATTTGCAATCACTACATGGGTAACACAAACATCTAACAATAACATAATCAACCGAGTCAAACTTATTTTTATTTAAAGTAAACAATCTCATTATCGTAGTGCAAACAAGCTAGTAAAATATACACTTAATTCATTTTCAATGTATGACTAACAAGATACGTTGGTATTTTGATTGCACTAAAGTTCAATTCTTTAGGACCAAGTAATTCCTTATGTCTTTCTTAAATTCTTTCACTATTTGCAATTTGTAAATTCACCATAAAAATCATAATTTCGTCATTCATATACAACTCATTTGTGATAACTAACTTTACATTATTAAGTGTAGAGATTCAAGCCTAAAACTTTGGTTTCTCAAGCACTTTGATTCTATCTTAATAGCATTTTTCTATTTTTAGCCAGTCTTTCATTTGTCAATATACTTTTGACTTATGATCCTTATTCTTTAATCATTCATATCACGTGTTATATCATCAACGTTGACTTTATTTTGATTCCATGATTTCTTTAAATTTCGTTATATTTTCATAAATTTTAGGTACCTGTGTTTTTTTTTCAAAACATTATATATACATAATGCAATCATGTCTAATAACTCCTGTAATCAGTTATCTAAGGGCACTCTTCAAGAATTGTCACATCTCCTACAATACCATCTTAATTTTAGCTTTTTTACTTTTAAAGGATTTTCAACTTTGGAATCGGTAGTTCTTTCACACTGTATGCGTGTTTTAAACATAATAAATTGCCCAATAAAGACACATCAATTCAAGTGAAGCTTTAATAATTGTTAAAATATAGTTTAGTTATTTCCTTGCTAAATTTTCTTTTTTAAAATGAATTATCATTTGAACTTCTAATTCATATAGTTTTGTATGAGGATCAATGTAATGGTATTATAGTTATCTTCATTCCCACATGTTTTTATTAATATATATATATATATATATATATATATCCCCTTAATGTTGGACAAACTTGTTTACTAATAATTTGATTCATAAATAAATTTCTTATCAATGGTTTAAATAATTTCATTGTCTAACGAGATTTATGACCAACAAATATTATGAATCTCTTTTGAGAATCTATCTTAGTGTAATATGGTGAGTAGTATTGTATAATTTTCACTTTTAACATTTATTAGATGGAAAATTCTTTTGGCTCATAACCGAGGAGAAAAAGTCATATAATAATTTATTGGCTTGATGCAAAATAAGTAATGTTACATGCATAAATGCATATCCCCAATTATATTTCTACAAGATATTGTTGTAGGTTTACTGAAATTCAAGGGTCTTAATTGAACTAAGTAAGCAAGTGATCTCACAAACTTCTAGTTGCATTGACTAGTGCATAGTGGGGTTTTAAGTACGGTTAAAATAGCCTTTAAGCATGGTTCTACAACCTTGCTTGTTCCCATCGCGGTTATAAATAAAGGTTTTTTACCACGGTTTTGAAGAAGTTCATGATTGCGTCTAAGTAGTAAAGAGAAGAAGAAGACGTTCATGGGTGCAATGATGAGCACACATAGTGGAGGGAAGAGGAAGAAGTGCATTTGTGTGGAAGTGAAGGGAGGGATACGTAAAAGTGAAAGTGGGGGGAGGGATTCGTGAAGCGTGAAAGTGCAGAGAAAAGGAAAAAGGTGAAGCGTGAAAGTACAGAACCCTCTCAAAGCTGATTTTAAGTGTATACGTGTGTGCTTCGAAATGTGTATGCGGTAAACCTTTAAGCACGGTTATAACTTACCCATGTTAATAGGTAAAAGACATTTAAGCACGGTTCCTTAAATACCTGTGTTTGTAGATGTATTTTAAAAATTTAAAAAATAAAATATAAACACATGGTGCCTACGAACACGGTTTACATGGGAACCGTGTTCAAAAAACTTCCTTATAATATAAAAAATGTCATCGCGTATTTTTCAAACACGGTTTTCCCAGGACCGTGCTCATTTCTTGTCCCAATAGCCATTTTTTACACTAGTGATCATATAACCACTTAGTCGATGCATTAATTTAAACTTTAAAATACCTAAGTAATTCACATGGTAGGTACATTTAACCATTAATTTTTCCTTGTAACATAATAAGAGAGATTTATTTTCAACTTATTAGTGAAAATTGAATAATTAACTTCTTGGGAAAACTAGTTTCGCCTAAGAATTTATAAATATTGAAGAATCTTCTAGTTCTATGATGAAGCACACATGAATTTTAAATTATATTTTTGCATCACAATTAATCCTATATGGTCTAACTAGTCATTCCAAACAACAAAATTATCATTTGTAAACTCCTGATTTATAATAGTTTGTAATTCAATTATACTACTTTGCATATAGTACAAATAATAAGAATATGCAAATAATCTTTCCTATGTACACATTTTGTCTGAGATAAGTCTCATAAATTAAAATATTCAACATTCCTTCAAAGGACATGTTCCAAAATTTTCATAACTTTAGTATTACCAAGTTATAAATTTTTTTTCCATTCCTACCGATAACAGTACATAAGCTCTTCTAGAGCCTTCAATTATTTCTATACAGACAAATAAAATAACATCATTAATATCAACATAAATAATAGTAATATAACATATGAGTAAAGATGGCACAAAAGTGGCAGTGTTATCCTGGTACACACCAAATATGGTACATCGGGCACTCCTTTTGTACAAATTCCTGAAGAAAGACAAAAAGTTTGAATGGGAAAAAGAGCAATAAAAAACATTTCGAAGCTTGAAAGACATTCTCATTAATCCATTGGTGTTGGTGAAACCAAACTTGGGGAGCAACTTTACATATTTTTTTCAGTATCTATTGAAGCGTTAGGAGTAGTCTGGGTCAAAGAAACTCTTGAAGGGCAACAACTGATGTATTTTATTGGGAAAGCTCTCCAAGTTGTGGTAGAAAGTAGGGACAAGGTGCATGTTAAAATTTCCTTAAGGTTTGATTTTAAAGTGTCTAACAATCAAACAGAATACAAAGGTTGTCTCACCAGATTACAAGCAGCCTTAGATGTCAGGGCCAAGACAACAGTGCTCTATAGTGATTCCCAATTAGTTGTATCACAAGTAACTGGGAGTTATCAAGGCAAAGAGCTATTGTTGTAACGGTATTTAGTCAAAGTCAAAGAGTTAGAAGTAAATTTTGAACAGGTAGAGTGCAAGCATATCCCAAGGGAAGAAAACATCTGAGTGGGTTGGCTAGTATGAAAAAGGCTGGATCAACAATCACGATCATCTAGAACACTTTGGCTACTCCAAGAATCACCGCGCCTGTTAGGGTGTGTAGCATCCAGGCCAAGGCATTTGCAGACGACTTATGGGTAGTACTCATCATCTGGAGTATCGTTAATGGACAACTTCCAACAGACCCAATTGAAAAGAAAAAGTTGAAGAAGAAATTGCCAAACTATGTCTTGATCGATAGACAACTTTTTGGTAGAGGTTTTTTAACCCCATATCTTGGTTGATCCAGGATGAATGCTCAACATACTTTTATGTGCTTCTTCTAGGATTGTCCTTCTTAGATCAACATCATCTGGTACACAAATTCTGCTTCTAATCCTCCAAATTCCATCTGATCCTTCTTATAAGCCCACATCTTTTCCATTTGCCTGAGTCTCTCTTAATTCTTGCAATTGCAAGTCTTTTTTCTGCCTCTCACCTATCAGCTTCAAAAAATCATTGGTGATCTTCAAAGTTCCCAAGGTCATACTTCTTGTAGATTTCATCTCCACACCAAAGTTCATATCTCTAAACTGTTCTATCATTTCTATCTCTTTTACTATTAAAGATGCCATATGAATGGATTTCCTGCTAAGTGCATCTGCTACCACATTTGCTTTTCCTGGATGGTACTTTAAATCAAAATCATAATCTTTAAGAAATTCTATCCACCTTCGCTACCTCATGTTTAATTCCTTCTGATCGAACAAATACTTTAAGCTCTTATGGTCACTGAACACCTCAAACTTGACTCCATGCAAATGGTGTCTCTAGATTTTCAAAGCGAATACCACCGCTGCCAATTCTAGATCATGCGTCAGATAGTTTATTTCATATGACCTCAGCTGCCTAGAAGCATAGGCAATCACCTTTTGTTGCTGCATCAAAACACAACCCAAACCCATCTTAGAAGCATCACAATAAATCACAAAGTCTTCTTGTGGATTAGGTAAAGTTAAGACTGGAGCAGATGTAAGCTTTGATTTTAGTTCCTGGAAACTTTTCTCACATTCTGGCGTCCAAACAAAAGGTTGATTCTTACGGGTCAGACGAGTCATCGGTAAGGCAATTTGAGAAAACCCCTCAATAAATCTTCGATAATAACCAGCTAATCCTAGAAAGCTTCGTATCTCAGTAACTGAATTAGGTCTCTCCCAGTTTGTTACAGCTTCTATTTTAGAAGGATCCACAGACACTCATTCGCTTGAGATCACATGGCCTAGGAACTTTACCTCTTTCCACCAAAACTCATATTTAGATAACTTAGCATACAACTGCTTCTCTTTCAGAATCTGTAATACCACTCGAAGATGGTTTTCATGCTCCTCCCAAGTCTTAGAACAAATCAGAATGCCATCAATGAAGATAATAACAAATTGATCCAAGTATGGATGAAACACTCGATTCATGTAATCCATGAATACAGCTAGGGTATTGGTCACTCCAAAAGGCATCACAAGATACTCGTAATGACCATAGCGTGTTCTAAAGGCTGTTTTTGGAATATCCTCAGACTTGACACGAATCTGATGATAACCCGATCGTAGATCAATCTTGGAAAATACTGTAGCACCTTTCAATTGGTCTATTAGATCATCAATTCTAGGCAAAGGATATTTATTCTTCACTATCAATTTATTCAACTGACGATAATCTACACATAATCTCATGCTTCCATCTTTCTTCTTGACGAGCAATACCGGCGCTCCCCATGGCGACACACTGGGCCTGATGAAATGCTTCTCCAACAACACTTTAATTTGATTTTTCAGTTCTGCCAGTTCAATAGGTGACATACGATATGGAGCCTTAGACACTGGTTCTGCTCCTGGAATTAAATCAATTAAGAATTCTATTTCATGTTCTGGAGGTAAAGTTGAGACATTTTCTAGAAATACTTCAGGGAATTCAGAGACAATTGGCATCTCAATTGCTTCAGATTCACCATCTCCTTTGGAAAGAGCAAACAAGGAAAACAATTGAATTTCACCTTTTAAGGCAAAGATCTTGGGATTGTCAGAAATAGTGTTTCCTTCTGATGGAAATATCACGATCTTGTTATGACAGTCCACCAAGACTCGATTCTCCGATAACCAGTTCATCCCTAGAATTACTTCTAGATCCTTCAAAGGTAAATAAACAATATTGATAAGAAAGTTTCTACCTTCTACTAGCATAGAACAATCATTAGACACCTTAGTAGTCCTAAGTTGTGTATCGGTGGGAGTGGAAACAATCAGGTCATACATCATAGACTTTATTATAGGTAATTGAAGACGTCTAACATACTCCTCAGAAATAAAAGAATGTGTAGCACCAAAATCAAACAATACAGATAAAATGGTACCATTGATCTCACACTTACTTTGCACAAGGTCATTTGCTTGGTCTACCTCTGAACCGCTGATGGCAAAGACTCTTCCTGTTGCTAGTTGTAATCTCTTATCTGCTGACTCCCCATTCTGCCTTAGAGGTTGAACAGCATGCGTGTTTCCTCCACGGCCTCCCTGATAACTAGAACCTCTTCTATTATTCATGGTGTTATTGTTGTTATTGTTGTTGTTGATTTGACGGTTCTGTGGACAATTTGGGCTGATGTGACCTTTCTGATTACATCGAAAGCAAGTGACATCTTCTAGGCGTCTGTTGCAGTCACGTATATGGTGATTACCTCCGCACTTATGACACTTTATATTCACATGATTGTTACGTCTCTCAGAAGATGATGATGATCCTCCCTTGAAATAATTTGGATAGAACGATCCTTTTCTTTTGAAAGTAACTAACTGAGGTCTCAGTTGTCTATTGATCTTCTCTTGAGCCAATCTGGCTTAGTGGTTTTCTTCAAAAATTCGGTATTTATTGATCAGGATTGAGAAGCTCCTAATTTCTTGATAACAGATAGCCTCTTTGATTTCAAGATTCAAACCATTCTCGAACTTGACGTACTTTGAGGCTTCAGCACCTGCCTGTTGGAAAGGAGGGTAAAAGAGGGATAACTCTTTAAATTTAGCAGCATACTCACTAACAGACATTAAGCCTTGTTTCGGCTCCATGAATTCCAGCTCTTTTCGGCTCTTCACACTTGCTGGAAAATATTTCTCCAGAAAACAGTCTCTGAAGTTAGCCCAGTCCAATGGTCTGTCGATCTCAGTCATACGAATCCTGGCATGGATCCACCAGTTCTCTGCTTCCTCAATCATCATGTAGGTGGCATACTCCACCTTTTTGAATTCTGTGCAGAGTAAAGATCGGAAGATACGTTCCATTTCCTTAATCCATAAGTATGCTACCTCTGGATTATAGCCTCCTTTAAACTGTGATGGCTTCCTTTTCAAGAAATGATCCAATCCGTGAAGTCCTCCAGTATTTCTTGGTTGATTTTGCCTCTCCAAGACCTCAGCCAAGCGGTTGAAAGCGGCTGCCATAGCATTGTTATTGTTTCTAGCCATCCTACATTCGTAGTTTGGTTTATACTAATTCTAAGGGAAAGTATATCGTATATAATTACAAGATTATAACATAACTATATGTATTTTACAATTTACCAGTTAGGCAACAAGTCATATAGCACATACTTAACATATTATCAAGCAAGTAATCAAACAATTCACGTAGTATATCAAAGAAACAATACATGTCATAACAATTGGCCCTGAATTTTTAAAAATGCTCTGATACCACCATTGTGACACCCAGAACCCAAATTACAAATTCTAATTAATTAACCCAAATTTTTGAAATAAATTTTTCATGTTTAAAGAATCATTTTGAAATTCGTAATTTAAATTTTGAGGTCACGAAAAAATTGATAAATGCGGAATATTATCATGCATACTAGTCGTAAACATTACATAGCGAAAACGATAAATAAGATTGCAGTACGAGGTACATAATATTATTACAACACATTAAATCTCAAATGAAATCAAAATCCAAGCAATAAAACATAAAAAACTTCATTAATTGCATCACTCGTCATTCTGTGAAGCGTGCACTGTAAAAATAATGTAAGAGTGAGATAAAATATAGAATAAATATAAAATAAGTAAAATTGTACAAACACAATCAACAAACAATTATGATATGATGAATATGCCAAACAAGGTCATTTACATTTAATAATCTTTAATTTAGTTAAATGATGTCATGCTGGATGCATTTTGATTTAGTGGGAATACTGTAGTAAAAAGTCTCATAGAGACTCAAGTAGGACTTAGCATAATGCCACGAATCCCTACCCTTCATAGCGCTCAAGTACCAAAGTACACAAGTAGGACTTAGCATATACCATGAATCCCTATCCTTCATGGCGCTCAAGTACCGAAGTACACAAGTAGGACTTAGCATAAACCATGAATCTCTATACTTCATGGCGCTTAATGAAAATAAGGCTTTAACTCATCATAGAGTAAACCCCCCACCAGGGCCGGCAATCATGGAACCCTTAAATTCCATGGTGCGTCCAAATGCTTATAATGCATGAATGCCTTTAATTCTCTTTATCAATTTAACATACCATGACATCAATACTTCCATAATCACTTGAAGGCCATAAGTCCTCAAAGGACACATCACATATATCAATTCTCAAAATCATGGATTTACAATTCAACAACATATCTCAACAAACCACAAGACATTCATGTATACATTTATTTAGTTATTCATAATTATTCATCACAAAGATATATTGTATGACATCCATAGGACACTCAATAACATCCATAATAATCAATAATCCCTCAATAATTCATAAATAAATCATTACCCCCATGGAAAATATTATTTTCATCCATAATAATCATCATAGGTAAATTTCAGAGATTTACTACAGCAACATACATTAGTAACAAGACCATAACATGAGCAAATCAAATCCTTTTTAAGTAATTCCACTTTCTGTAGTTCCATAACAAAATTATCTACAACATTCATGAAGACCATAATTTTAAATTCCAAACAGAAACATCACATAATCACATAATAGTCAATAGGTTATCATTTTTCATTATCACCAATTGCTGGAAAATTTACTGGTTTGGCAATCTTTAGTAAATTAGCTATAACTCATGGTATAAAAATAATTTTTGAATGAGACCAAGTTCTGTATTTCAATAATTTCATTATCTATAATTTTTATACAGACCGAAAATTCTAAATCCAAACAGAAATATCACAAATTCATAGTATACTAAACTATCTCAAAGAAAGTAACAAAACGTACATATGTTAGTAAATTCAATGTTTCTGGAGCTACAAAAATAATTTTGGCATGAGACCAGTTCTAAATTACTCATAACGCAAATATCTAAAACCTTTATGAAGACACTAAACACTAATTCTCATCACAAAATTCCCAGTTTTAAAAATACAAACAGTGATTCACGTCAGCAGATTTTCAGCATGAACATACTTCTGTATTTTAGGTATAATTAGAGCTAAAGATATACTTTTAACTTGAAACCACTTTCTATAGATCCATAACATAAATATCTACAACTTTTATGAAGACATCAAAGTCTAAATATGTATGTATAATTCCTAGAATATTAACATTTACACAAAATAGAAGGTACATATTCCAGAACAGGCATACTGTAGTATTTTGACTATAACTCATGTTATACATATCCAAATTGTAACATCCTGAATTTTTGAAAATAATTTATTAAGGATCAGTGAGGAAATTCCGAGTGAAATTCCAAGTGAATATTGTTGGAAATAAGTTATTCCGAGTGAAGTAAGACGGAGAAAGCTATTCCCAAATGAGATTAAGATGTTTCCGAGTGAAACATCATTAGGAGAATTATTTCTAAGTTAAGAAAACTGTGTCCGAATGAGACACTTTTCGAGTGAGGTAAATCCGAGTGAAATGTTTCCGAATAGATCGTTTCCGAGAGAAGTACCTCCGAGTGCAGAAAAGCTTTAATTTCAAATAAGTACTTCTCGTACTAAGATGTTTCTGAGTAATGAACTTTCGAATGGAGTATATTCGAGTTGAGAGACTTTCCGAGTGAAGTGTCTCTGAGTGTGATACTTCCGAGTGGAATGGTACCGAGTGAGACGATTCCAAGTGGAAAGGCGTCAAGTAAGAAATTTCTAATATCCGTATGATGTGCCACCGAATGGGAAATACCGAGTGAGTCTTTTCTAGGAAGAGTGCTTCTGGACAAAGGAAGACTTTAACTTTGAATGAATATGTTTCTGAGTGAATAATTCTGAGGGAAGTAAATATTCGAGAAGTGAGTTTCCGAGTGGTGAAACTTCATTTAAATCATGCTCGGGTCGATATTCAGAGTTTCCGAGAGCTTGTACTCGGATTAGTCTTCAAGACTATCTTCGACCCCGAGTGATCCTTTTGCGTGGAAAGATTTCCGAAAGAGGATTGTCTTCAAACTCTGAGTGATCTTTTCGAATGAAAGACTTCTGAGTTACGCAAGTGAAGGCTTGACTCGGGCAAAAAATATATCTGAGTAAGATATCTGAATGAGACATTCTGAGTGGATCATTTCCGAAGAAGGAAAGCTGAGAGTTTCATGTGAAAACCTTTCCGATTGAGTTTACTCCGAGTGAAGTAATTCTGAACGGAAAGAGGTTTTGATAGATCTTTCTCGGAAAGAAGGATGTGCCCAGAATACTGAAACTGAGTCGGGATTGATAATTACTCCAATTATTGGAGCTTTCCACATCACTATTCTAGCAGATTCTCTTTCCTGATTTTGCTAAGTGGTGGACCCTCTCATTATCCTATCCTCTTTTATTTTATTATTTCATTTTGTCCTTATATCATAAATGCGTATATCAGTGCTTATTCAATTCGCTTATTCAATTCGTTCATGTCTTTTTCATGAACAAATTATGTCTTATCCTATCATTAGATTAGCTTGGAATTATTAGGGTGTCAACATCACCTTTAATTTTTTCTTTTCCAATCATTATTGAAAATTATCAATAAAAGAGGAGACCATTCTGTATTCTTCTCTTGAACGTGAAAGTTTGGCTTTTAAGGAGTAAGAGCTTTGAGTTACATAAAGAAGCTTTGCACTGTTCAGAGTTGAATTCCAGTTGGAATTTGTGAGCTATGACTTGATTTAGCTTGAGGAATTATTTATTTCCAGGTAGGGGGAGCGTTACATTTTAAATACATGGTTTATGAACGGATTCAGGATAATATTATTGTATTTAATAAGAAATCCTGAATATATATATATATATATATATATATATATATATATATATGTTATACATATTTGTGATGATTGTGATATTTCTGTTCATATGATATTGATGTTGATATGTGATGTGTGAATTTATGATTATTCCTGTGCATGAGATGTAGTAGGAAATATAATGTTGATATGTGATTGATAATGATGATATGAATAATATTCATGAATTTTCATGGTATGTATGAATGCATGGGATGAATTTGATAAGCATGTGATGCTTGTGTATTGAACAAACATGAAATATGATGTGGTTTCGAGGATTCCACAAAAAGACCTTGGGTGGGACTCAAGGCAAGCCTCTTGAGCGGGGCTCGGGGTTTAGCCCATGACACTACCGTTGTCGCTGGGAGTGATTGTGTCACATGAGAGGGCAAACGGTTTGGTACTAGTAAAACGGCCGGATCAGCTGAGAGCTGAGTTATGGCTGAGAGACAGTGTTGCAACACAAAATTAAAAGACTTAATGGATCCATTTGATTAAGCATGTGTATGCATTGTTATATATGAGAATAACATGATGAAATGAGAACGAATGATATATGATGAGTTTTTGTGTATTCTGATATGATTTATATATGTAGTTATGAATTAGAATTTTAATCTGATTCAACAACTATCATTTGACATGTTTATGCTCACCCCCTACTGTTGTCATTTTTACATTGGACATAGGACCCAACAATGACGTGTAAGATCACTCAACCAACTAGAGCATTATGTATTTATGTGTATTGTACATAATGTATATAGTTGTTTGTAGAAGCCTTGGCCGGCTCCTGTGTATACCGATTTGTAAAATATTTGTAAATTTGAATGAGTCGGTTTATGTAATGTCGACTACATTATTATGTTAAATTAAAAATTCTGTTTTAAAATTTGAAATATTTGCAAAAAATTTATTTGGAAATTTGGGATGTTATACAAATCAGTTGGTTCAAGTCTCAAAATTCATATAACAAAAATATCTACAACTTTTATGAAGAAGTCAAAGTCAAATTCACACATTTTCAACTTCGAAATTAAGTAACATGTTACGAAAATAAATATGAAAATCCTAGAATAGCATACAATTCTACCCATTCCATATTTATTCACAACCCTATCCCCTCTTACCTTAATGGAGGTTCCTAAAGTGGTTGTGTTGTATTATTGTCCTAGCTTCAGATCAAGAGTGAACTTGATGGAGAAAATGAAAGAAAATAAGAGAGAGACTTCACCAACTTTAGCTTGTTCTAAGAATTCAGACTTGGGAACAAGATGTAGTGTTAATTTAATGATGCAAATGACAAGTGGGGGACAAACTTTTCATAATGGGATTGTAGTGGGATGTTAGGTGTATTAATTATGGTGATAAAGGAGGTTTTAGGTGAGAAAAATGGGCTGGATTGTTGACCATTTCTGCAGCCTACGTAATGTAGCTTGTTTGATTGAAGTAAATATCAATTCTGATACTATTTTGGTATTTTAGGCATATCTCTCTCATATCTTAATGGATTTTAACAAATATGGTCTTGTTAGAAAGCTAAGACAACGAGGAACAACTTTGTAGTTTACTACTTTTTCAAATTCGGACTCTAACTAGGCAATAAAATATGTACAAGATGATAAGATTGAAGTAAAATATCAATTCTGACACTGTTTCAGTATTTTGGGCATATCTCTCTCATATCTTAATGGAGTTTAACAAATTTAGTCTTGTTGCAAAGCTAAGAAAAAGAGGCACAACTTTATAGTTGACCACATTTTTAAATTCAGACTCTAACTAACAATTAAAATGTGTACAAGATGACATATTTTGAGTGGAGTATGTGGTAATTTGATGAGAGTAGTTAGAAAAGCCAAAGAAATTAATAACTAAGGAAATAGGTAATAAGTTATTTGATTAAATTTTACCTAAGGTATAAAGTTAAAATTATTTACCATGTTAAAAGATTAAATTGAAGATGTTTTCCTAACCAAATTTATGTAGAAAGTTGAGATAAAATGGATAATATCATTAATGGTCTAAATCAAAATGATTATACATGAGAATGAAATTTTTAGGATGTTACAGTTGGCATGGATTATTTCACCAAATAGATTGAAGTTGAAGTTGTAGTCCATATTATGTTTGCAAGAACCCGTCATTTCATTTATGAAAACATCATCACCCGGTTTGGAATACCAAGACGCATCATTACTGACAATGGAACGTAATTCATTGATGCCAAGTTTATTTACTCAAGGGACTCCAGATCCAGCAAGTGTTATCCTCGGTGGAACATCCCCAAACTAACGGGCAAGCTGAGGTCATAAATACAGAGATTTTGAAAGACATGAAAAAACGGTTAGGAGATGCAAAAGAGGAATAGACCGATCAATTGTGTTATGTGTTATGAGCATATCAAACAAGCCCATACTCTTCAACAGGCGAGTCCCAATTCCGGTTAACATACGGTGTAGAAGTAGTAATCCTAGTGGAAATTAACTAGATCTCTCACAGGCTTCAGCGGTTTGAAGAAATAGATAATGATTTAAGAATTAGAAATGAATTAGATGGCCTTCACAAAGTACGAGATGCAATGTTCTTCCGGGATCAGGCTATAAAGGCAAGGGCCATTCTCTGGTACAAGAAGAAGGTCTAGAATAAACGTTTTAATGTTGGGGATTTAGTCCTATGGAGAACCTTAATAAGGAACTAGTTTTCTTATCAAGGCTAATTGGGACCAACATAGGAAGGACAATATATCAGGTTTACAATGTGACAACAGGATGGGCATACCTGTTGAAGACTCTACAAGGCGTTTTAACCATTGGTAGGAAAAAGACTACATGCTTTTGATGTCAATTAGTTATAATAAATACACATATTTTTAATGTTCATGCCCCGCTACAAGTATGATTCTTGCCCCGCTACCTTTTTCGTTGGAGGACCCGTCCACTGAGAGGGTCCACAAGGCGTGCTCGACATCATATTCCTCTTTATCATCTCCTAGTTCTGCTACAAAGTCTACTAGGAATTGAGCCTTGAGGCTCCTCGAAGTTCACATCGAATCCCATACTCGGAAAGTTCCATTGCCTATGTAACCATCCATCCAGCTAACTATGGCTTTTACAAGATATTACTAATAGGAAGGTTTGTTCTCACAATGATTTGGCGGCTATGGAAATAGGGCCTCGGTTTTTGGGCGGCCACCATCAAATTGTACGCAAACTTCTCAGCTCTCTGGTACCTGACTTCTGCTCCCTATAGCATCTTGCTTGTGAAATACACTAGTCTTTGAACAGACCCTTCTTCTTACACCGAGGCTACACTTATAGCGTATTCCCTGACCGGAAGGTAGATGATTAGTTCTTCCCTGGATGTCGGCTTGGTTAATATTGGGGGCAAAGCTAAGTAAGCTTTTAGCTCTTCAAAGGCTTTCTGGCACTCTTCCGTCCACTGGGAAATTTCTACTTTCTTCAATACCTGATAAAAGGGCATCACCTTCTTTACGAACTTGGCTAGGAACCGGGAGAGGGAAGCAATCCTCCTGGTGAGGCTTTGTACCTCCTTAATGTTCTATGGGCCTCTCATCTCTGAATATCTTGGCACTAGTTTGGATTAACTTCAATCCCTCTGTGTGTTAACATGTAGCCAAAGAATTTTTCACCTTGGACATTGAATGAACATTTCTCAGGATTAAAGAGCATGTTGTGTCTCCTCAACTCAACAAATGTTTCCTTCAAGTCTACAGTATAGGTGTCAACTTCTTTCATCTTTACCATTGTGTCATCCACGTAAATTTCCATGTTCCCCCCAATCAGTTTGGCAAAGGTAAGTTGTGCCAGCATTTTTAACCTGGATGGCATCACTCAATAGCAAAAGTTTGCTCCTCCAATTATGAATGCTATTTTTTCTCCATCCTTTGAGTCCACACATATTTTATTGTATCCCGAGCATCCGTCCATAAAGTTAAGTATCTGATAACCTGATGTACCATCTACCAAACGGTCAATGCTAGGTAAGGGGTAGGGATCTTTAGGGAATACGTTATTCAGATCAGAAAAGTCTATACACATCCCTCCATTTGTCATTGGCTTTCTTCACCATAACTACGTTGGATAGCCGAGTCGGGTAGTTCACTTCCTGTATAAAGTTGGTTGCCAAAAGCTTATCTACTTTTTCCTTAACAATTGTTTTTCTGTCAAGGCCCAGCTTTCATTACTTTTGTGTGACTGGCCTAGCATCTGGGTCAACATTTAGCAAGTGACATATGACACTTGGATCAATTCCAAGCATGTCAGAGAGGCTTCATGTGAAAAGGTCCATGTTGGCTCTCAACAAGGCAACCAAAGATACTTCTAGGCTCGGGTCCAACACTACACTGATACAAGTACATCAGCTCAAATTGGACCTAACTTGGACCAACTTTAGAGATTCAAATGGATGTATTTGCTTGAATTATATGTCATCACAGGGGTCAAACCTTATTTAACATCTTCCCTAGGACACAGGATCTCGTGATAGCACTCTTGGGCTATCTCAGGGTCGGGTCGGACAACTCTGATATGCCCATCTCTGAGGGAAAATTTTATCGTCAAGTGTAAGGTTGAGACAATTTCCCCGAGTGTGTTGAGGGACGGGCGCCCTAAAATGGCATTGTATGAGCTGGGGAAGTCCATGACTAGGTACTTCACCATAACCGCCAGGCTATCGTTTCCCAAGCCAAAGATGGTCTTTAACTCGACGTACCCCATCACCTACACAAAATCACTTGTAGAAATAAGTAATGCACCATCATACCTTTTGAGCCATCTTGAAGGTAGCTGTAGTCGCTTATACGCCTTCTAATGTAAGATATCTGTTAAGCTTCCTTGGTCCACCAAAACTCTTCTAACTATACACTTTGCCATCTCCATGGTGACCACCATCGGGTCGTCAAAGGGAATGATTCCTATGCTCGAATAACTCTATATTGAGTTTATTTAGCTGACTCCATGTTGAGAACCAATCCTGTAGCTAGGAAGCCTCCTGAGATTATGTGGATCACTCTCTTCCCGTCGTCCTTCACATCATCTGGCTTGTGGATTGAGAGCACTAACGCTCATAGCGAGGTTGGTCTTACGGCTATAACTCTACCTGGCTTGGGAGTTCTTGTTCTCTTTTCCAATCAGCATCACACAGTTCTTCTCTCCTTTGGTCAACAAATTTTTCCAGATACCCCTGGTGAATCAAGTGTTCGATTTGGTTCTTGAGGGACTAACAATCTTCAATCCCGTGTTCGAATGCATGATGGAACTCATAGATTTTCACCCGATCTAAACCTTTGGGGCCCTCTCCTGGCGGAGGCAACTTGAGCAGTCTTGTGTTATAGACCTTGTGCATTATCCAGTCTCTTCTACTATTCAGGGGAGTGAAAATGTTATACTTGGGGTTTGGATAGGGCTCGCTCCTTTGTTCCTTGCCCAACTTTAGCTTTCTCCTTCGTGACTTTGTCTTGGTTGTACTATGCTCAACATGGCCTACTTTGTTAATTTTTCTCTCCTTCATGTTGATATACCGTATGACCTTCTACCTGAAATCATCCATATTCACAAGGGGTTTTTAGCCAATAATGAATTAAAAAACTTACCAGGGTGCAATCCCATCTAGATTATGTGTAGGGAAACCTCTGAGCTAAGGTTACGGACCTAGATAGCTTACTCATTGAAGCGAGCCACAAATTGCTTGAGGGTCTTATCTTGGGCCTGCCTTAGGTTTACCAAATTCTGGGAGGTTTTCTGTACCGCCTGGTTGAATGCAAATTGACTTAGGAACTTCTTTTTCAACTCTGTAAAACTTGATAGGTCCTTGGCAAAATGTGTAAGAACCATCGAAGGGCAGACTTGGTCAACATGATCAGGAATGTCCTATAGAGCAGGGCGTTGGATGCTCCCGTAATCTACATGGTGGCGGTGAACATAGTGAGGTTCTCCTCTGGATCCTCCCTCCAATCATATTTCTCCATGGTTGGTGGTTTGTAGTTTGGGGGGTTGGTGTTGTCATGATCTCCTTTGTGAATGGATGAGCAGCGTAGGGGTTCTTCGGGTCGCGGGCTTGTTTGTTCCTTTCGTTGACTAAGTATCGTAATAGCCAGTCCCCTGTTGGATGGTTTGGGTGTTGTGGTAGCTAGAGGTTTCTTGTTCCTCCATCCTACGAGTAAGTAACTCGTTGTTCTCCTGGCGCAGCTCTTCTACTGTACGTTGTAGTGTCTCGACCATGGTTGCTAGTTTCTTTATCCCATCATCTCTATTTTACGGTTGTTGTTGGGAGTTACCATCTTCTCAACGGCTGTGTTTGCTACGGGTGGTCACCATTGATGGTATCTTAGGGTTTAGTGTCTTGTGTGTGGTAACCTGTTCTACTGGGCCCCACGGTGGGTGCCAAAATGTTCACAATTAGAGTATAACGCATAGAAAACCCTAGAGAATTACTCTAGGAAATTAGGGTTTTTATTGCTTTGCCAAATGTGTCACTTAATCACAATTAGAGGACCTTGAGGCCATTTATACAATTAGCAAGATAGAAGGGAAAATGGGGTACAAGGGCCTCGGATCCAGACCCATGATGACATGATACAACCGTACGTTACTAATATCTGGTGAGAAGATTGACATTTCCCAGATTCTTACTTGAAATAAGATTGACATGAACATAATGTATTGTCGTTGTATACCAATATGATAATTAAATAACTATATTTTCTTATCAATTCAACATTTAAAGTTATATAATTTGTTTACAAATTCATATTGAAAATATTTTTTCTTTTTAAAGATAATATTTATTACTCTAACATTCTCATTATATATAAATAAAATTGTTTCATTATAAACATATCCACTATTGAATCCAAATCAAATTATATTTAGATATTAAAGTTTATTTTTCTAATATCTTTTATTCTATTAAGAAATGACTTGTGCAACACACGGATTCATGAAGGATAATTATTGCATTGCAAGAAACTGTTAAACTAAAAGAAATTATTAGAATTGAAGGATAATTACGAGAAGCTTATGTAATGAAATTTTCATCAATACTTACGATTTTTTAGTTAAAAAATAAAAAATACATTTTTCCATTGTTTTTCATGGTAGAAATTTTAAAAATTGAAGGGATTGTATGAGGACAAATAAAAAAGAAGAAAATATTTATATATTGTGTTTACCCTATACTTTATATAATTTATATATATATATATATTAAATTTAGTAATAATTTGTATATAAATTGGTTAAATAATGTAAATGGCGAATAAGTTTTTAGCTAGTAGAGTTAAAGGTGTTCCTAGGGATAATATTGGTTGGTATTTTATAACACTTGTACCTGACAAAAAATAGAAATAATGTGGCTTGCAATTTACTAGTACGTGGGAGAGTAATAACCAATGGATTTACTCGATTAAAAGAATATCTTGCATATATGACCAAAGAAGTTAAAGGTTATGGTAGGGTACTTTATTTGAGAAAATATGATGGAACTTTTACAATAAAGTAAATTAGAAAATAAAGAGATCTCGAAAAAGAAAAGAAAAATTTGTATCAAGTTTAAGAGGTGACAAGGAAGAAGAAATTGTAAATGTCCTTGATACGTGTCCGTTTGGTTAACAGTTGGAGAAGTAGAGTTGTGAAAATGAAAAAAATCTAATGGTTAATATTAATTTTTTACACCATTCGAAACAATCAAAACTTTGTTTTAAAGGAAATATACCATGCTAACTCGCAACATCTTGATCTCTCGGACAATTCATTAGAAGAAAATATACCATCCCAACTCGGAAATCTTTCTAACTTGCACTATCTTGATCTCCCGAGCAATTATTTTGATGGAATTATACCATTTCAACTTGGGAAGCTTTCAAACTCCCAACAACTTTATCTCGAAGGATATGGTTGATAGGGTTCATATTAGAGGTTAGTGGTTATCTAATCTCACTTCTTTAACCCATCTTTACTTTAGGTCAATATCTAATCTCAACACTCCTAATACATAGCTGTTAAGCTACCAAAACTAAGGGAACTAAGCTTATCTGGTTGTAGCCTTTCCTTGTTGATTCTTTTATAAGAGTCTAATCACAAAAAATACAAAAGAACACCACAAAACATATAAATACAAAATAGAGAAAGAACTTGAACGGAAAAATAAGGTAAAACAAAGCATAAAATAAAAACACGCAGATTTAAGAGATTAAACGTAAAAGAGAGATAAAGAGGAAGAAGAAAACCAAATTGCCAGTGGGTGTTCTACTTCACTTCTCTTCTCCATCTTTCTGACAATTCCATCACCTCATCATCAAATATATTCCAGTGGGTGTCGAACATCACATCCAACCTTGTTCAGCATGACCTTAGTTTTAATCTGTTGGAGGATTCCACATCATATCATTTTGGCACAGTGATGGCGACTTGATTTGTCCTTTAATGGATTAAAGGGTGGGGATTTTCAGTCCTTTAATAATACATGCACCTTACGTTCATCAACACTGAATGACAATAATTTTACCGAAGACCTTCCATCAATTCTGCATAATTTGTCCGGTGGTTGTGTTAGAAATTCACTACAACAGTTGGATTTTCACGATAATCAAATCTCCGGCTCTTTACCCGACCTTTCAATATTCTTATCTTTGAAAATATTGGATGTTTCTAGAAATCTATTGAAAGGAAAATTTCCCCAAGGTAGCAAATTGCCATCCCAATTGGAATCTTTATCAATTTCTTCAAACTCTTTAGAAGGTGGAATTTTATCATTTGGGAATGCATGTAGATTGCGCTCATTGTACCTATCCAATAATAATATCAGCGAAGAGCTTCCACACATGATCAATCCCTTGTCGGTATGTGCCAGACACTCTTTACTGGAATTGGATCTATCTGTGAATAAATTAATGGCACTCTTCCTAATCTATCAATCTTCTCATCTTTGACAAAATTAAATCTTAGAGAGAATAGGCTAAAAGGGAAGATTCATGAAGATATTCGATTTCCAACTCAACTAGAGGAGCTACACATGTCTTCAAACTCTTTGGAAGGTCTAATCACTGAATCCCAATTTGTTAACTTGTCTAAATTATACTATTTGGATTTATCTGATAACTCATTGGTTGTGGAATTCAGACAAAATTGGGTCCCATCCTTTCAGCTGAGCTCGATAATATTGAGAACTTGCAAGTTAGGTCCGAAATTTCTCCAATGGTTGCACACACAAAATAGCTTTGATTATCTTGACATCTCTAATGCCCAAATATCAGCTATTGTTCCAAAGTGGTTTTGGGCCAAAATGTCTCAACGATCTTGGGTATTTGGAGTAAATATTTCAGGCAACAATCTCCGAGTTAGAATTCCGAATTTTCCACAAGAAGCTTCTTTTGGATTTCTAGCACTTGCATCAAATCAATTTGAAGGTCCTATTCCCACATTTTTACTGGGCTCTAGTATACTGGATCTATCCAATAATAGTTTTTCTTGTTCTCTTTCAGTTTTATGTGAGAGTGGCATGATACAAAATTTATACTAATTAGACCTTTCAAATAATCAATTATTTGGACAAATTCCAAATTGTTGGAGGCATATCAAGTCACTAACTTACTTGGATATGAGTCACAATAAACTTTCTGGAAGGATTCCAGCTTCAATGGGATCACTTCTTGAACTCTAAGCATTGTTGTTAAGAAACAATGACTTAAGAGAGGAACTCCCTTTCTCCTTGAGCAATTGTATAAAGCTAGTAATGTTAAATTTGGCGGAAAATAGATTATCAGGACCTATCTCTCCTTGGATTGGGAGCAGTTTACAAGCTTTGCAAGTACAAATGGTGAAACTTTCCAAGTACAAATGGTGGCATGGAAGATAACTGGTAAACATTATTTTAACCTTCTAGTTTCATTTCAATGATACATGATACAGAGACCACTAGACCAGTGATAAACCTTACTTTAGTAACAATCTTAAAATATAGTTTGTATTTTCATCAATTTCTTTTTTCCTTTTATAATTTCTTTCTCAAACCAACTGAAATATAGAATAATTAAATAATGAATATAGCCAATTTTATGCTGCTAAACGGTAAGCACAAAAGAAGAGAAAAAACATATATATATTCCAAGTGGCAACCTCATGTAGCTTTGTTTCTTTCAATTATTATATCATTGATCGAATCCTTCTTTCTTGGTCCTAATAAGGCTAGCTTGTGTGGATTTTCTTGTGGCTGAGAGCTGGATGAACGTCCTCAACTTGTTTTACACATGTAAGACATCACGCTCTACTTTATTTCATTTCATTGTTACCCTTGTAATGACATTGTCTTGACTTGGAATTAATTTGAGGCAGAAATAGCCTTTCTTGACAGTTCACGATGACACTGCTGGTGAGAGATATGAAGAGCACGTTGGCAATGGTGATGATGAAAAAGAACCATGCAGATGTAGTTTGATGTTTAGATTCTTATCCACACACCAATAAACAGATTGGGATACACATCATTGCTTAATTTTCTGTAAGTCTTTTATTAAGAGTCCGTTTGATTGGTATATAGTTGGGAAAACAGGGTTTAGAAAAAGGAAACATTTAAAGGTTATTTTTACGATGTTCGAGACAATCAAAATTTCGTTTAACCGTAGGATATATTTTTACCTACTTGCAAACCTCCATTTGCAAGTCTCAACATTTATACAAACAGGCAATAAAAGTGGTTTGTTATAATCCTTCCAATGCTACTTTGAGCCAATTATTTTGAATCCTCTTTCCTTTTTGTATAGTCTAAGGATTAAATAGACATCCCCGTACTCCTGATCTGTGGAGCTAACTTGATTTAAAGTGTTAAAAGTGTCTTTGATTCAAACTCAGTTTGCTAGCTTGTTATTCCATGATTATCTTCAAAGTGTTTCATATCCTTTCAAGATTTCCCTGTCTATATCAAAGCTTTCAACTAGATATTTATGATTAAGGCTGAATTAGTTGTACTATGCAATGGAAGAAAATTCACATAAACAACTGAACCAAACTGTATGAGCAATACAACTACACAATCAATTTACAAAATTCTACTGTCTAATAATTCTGATCATGTATAATACACAGCACACCTAAAAGGTTTCATGAAAAATATTCCTATTTCTAGAAAGCCATCGCATCTTCCAAAATTCTGCATGCATGACAGAACATAAATGCCCTAATAGAAGTAGTCAAATGTTTGTACATAATCCAAACAAAAATCGAGAATCCTCTCCTAAACATGATGCATGATAATCTACACTACCTTGAGGATGTATGCGCCCAGATTTGTGCATTTCTTGCAAAGGTAATATCTCTTGGCAATATTTGGGCATGCTTTGAATACATCTCTAGTGAAGGACTGCTTCCTTTGTTAAAATGTATCCTTAGGGATGGATGAATGGTGACAAATCCAAAATTATAATAACTTTCAACAATCTAGAGGAAGTAAGTGAGCTGTTGTTTCTTCCTTGAACCTCCTTCTCCATACAAATCATTCCATTGCTTCAGCTCATTCATTACTGATCCTTCTGTGGCAAAACTTGCAGCCACCTGCAATTAAACAGTTATAACTTATAAGTTCATGTTCATGGAAAAAGATTTTCTACTGCAAAAAGCATACTTTTTTTTCCACATGTGTGATCACATCAAAATATCGAGCAGGTCATCTTTAACTGCATGTTTATTTTAACCTTACATATGGAATTAAGAAAGAAAATGAACTATCATATCTAGTAGCAATTATTAAAATTGACCATCATATTGAACATGTTACTTTAATCTTGTCAAATGATTTATTGACAGGCAATAATGATGGGAATTGACAATAATTGTCATCACCAATCATGCATTATTGAATATAATTGTAATAGTAACCATCTTCTTGCCAATTATTGGTAGAAGTTAGGAACATTATGTATTATTATTAGAATATGGGATGGAAAATAATTTATTTTGCCTTAGTTTGTATTGGTTTGGTATTAGAAATAGAAACAACTTGATGACAATTATTTGTAGAAAATAACTGGTCCCAGTGCAGTATTATAATTATCTTTCATAGTATGGTGTGTCAAACAAGAGCATGCATGTCATTAGTAGTTTGTGGGCAAAGAATACTCTCTATAGGAGACTTCTGTCCTATTATGTGTGATTTCTCTACTCTGCTTACTATCTTGAACCAAGAGTTAGTAAGGCTGTTCCAACAATCAAATAAGGTAAGCAAACTCTGGTGCACAACCTAATGAGAGTAGCGATGCAGGGGTGATGGCATTACCTGGAACTAGAATAACTCATGGATAAATTTTCGATGCTTACATCTATTGCTAACGTTAAATTGTGCTTATAAAGATCTCAACTTTACATCGTCTACCCAGTAGTCGCAGATATCTATCATCATATTCCACCAATACATAATTTTAGATTTCAAAGGTTTTTACAAAGCCATTTTTAAATACTGAGTGAATAGCACCGATAATTTATATCATCTTATAAATTTTCAGTTTACCATACCTGATTCTTAGCCTGTCTCATGTCTTCCATGTTTAAAGGCCTCAGGGTGATTTCTTGTTCTTCTCTATCTTTATTATTTGATGCATCTTCAGAGCTTTGACTTTCTTCATCTCTTTTCTTCTTTTCCTAAAATAAATGTAATTGATATTCAGTTAGAGAGAATTGAAGTTATGCATAGGATAGATATGTTAATTTTAATGTAGCAGAAAGATGTTTGATAAATACCTGTTCTTTCATTCTCTCCAGCTGTATTAGCTCCCTAACAGGTCGATAAGCTGCAGTAATGCACAAATTCTGTTTTACAGAAATTAATGTCATCAGATTATCAAGAAAATTAAGTAAATAAATAAACCTTGTGAATCACTGCCAAAACTTACCTTTAGATCACTTCCAGTGTATCCTTCTGTCATGACTGCCAGCTCTTTGAAGTCTAGGTCTTCATGTTTTTCTTTAGCCAAAAGAGTCTTCAGGATCATTTCCCTGTTCTCCACAGATGGTAGACCAACCATGATCCTGCCCAAATTAAAAAGTAAAGAGATGTCATTCACAAATCATAAGAGCAATAATTTTTTACCTAAAACAAATTGTCTGATGATAGACTCAGTTAGTGAACAATTAAAATGACAAACAGAAAAATAAACTGTTAACAAAAGCTACAAAAAGAACTGTCTTCTAAGGGTGGCATATGCTACTGCTAAATGCACAGAAAATAAGAACAGATACCTCAGAAGGAAAACTAAACTGTACAACATAATCAAGATGTCATGTTTCGTTTTCTATAAGATATTAGTGAAATGGCTGCTGATTTTGAATTTTCTCGTTTCTTATGGTTGACCTTGCCTGCATGAGATGAAGATAATGCATGTGTCTTTGTTCCCATGGCAAAGATGTTGTGACAGAACAGAAGCAAGCAACACATGATCATGCAAACTATCAGACGAAGATGTGGTCTCACCTGCGCTCAAACCGCCTTATAATTGCCTCATCAAGGTCAAATGGCCTGTTAGTTGCAGCAAGAACCAAAATTTGCTCATTAGGTCCTGTCAATAGCCCATCCCAATGTGTCATGAATTCATTTTTAATCTTCCGCATGGCCTCGTGCTCTCCTACCCTTGTCCTCTGCCCAAGCATGCTGTCAACCTCATCAACAAAGATGATTGTAGGAGCAACCTTAGCTGCTAGTGTGAACAGGGCTCGTACGTTCTTCTCATCCTCTCCAAACCATTTCGATGTAATGGTGGACATTGAGACATTAATGAAACTTGCACCAGCTTCATTTGCAATTGCCTTTGCTAGCATTGTTTTCCCAGTACCAGGAGGCCCAAAAAGCAATACACCTCTACATGGCTTTAGAAGCCCGCCTTTGAAGAGGTCTGGTCTTCTAAGGGGAAGCATTACCAACTCTTGCAGTGATTCTTTGATCTCATCCAATGCACCAATATCAGCAAATGTAACGCCTATCTCATTTGCAGGAATGACCTCTGGTCTAATGCGCTTCTCAAACTCATTGTCAGGAACTTCCTGCAAGTATGCTATTAATTAATAGTAATACCAAAAAGAAAATAGGCATGCAAAAGGTATGTTGAGATCATATAATTTTGAGTCTACTAGAATCTAGATGGCTTAAACCAGCAAATTTGGCAGCAGCTCATGGAAGTATGTATAAGGATCATATTCATTTCTTATTCCTTTTTCCCATTACAAGTGTAGGAACTGATCAGCAGATATGGATATAGAGTCTTGAGTGTTGAGCAAATTGATCTTACTGCTTTTGCAGGTATGGGATTTTCGCCTTCTTTCTTTGTTACTGGGATGGATTTTTCTGCCTCATTTTTGTTTTCAGGTGCTTGGTTGTCACCCCGAACATCATTCTTCACACCAGTAATATCTTCTCCAGCATTTTCCTGAGGTCAAAGAAAAGACATCAATAAATAAAAACTGACATAACGAAAAACACTCTTCAGCATTCTTTCTTTCATAGCATTTCAATATTCCTGAGCTGATTTCTTATGCTTTGGCTGATAATAGTTATTCCCAAACATACCTTGTTAGATTCATTAGTCTTCAGATTCCCACTACTCTTTCCTTCCTGGAACAGGCTCAATCCATGGGACAAACTGTCCACATTCAAGATCAGTAACTAGATAACATTGTCACATAATTCATTGATTGTTTACACATGCATTGGACAAGATATTTACCTATTGGCTGATATAACTAGCTTTCCATTTCGGTATTCCGGATCCTTGGTATTCATCAAATGGTAAGATATTGCAGAGACCACAATTTCTTCAATATAATTGCTGAGTAAGATAGTGTCTGCATGGCAGATTGAATTCAAGTCATCACAGTCAATGTCATTTGCTGCTAGCACTTCAGCAATGTGGTTTCTGTTATCTTGAAACTGAATAACTTTCATGTCCTCTTCTAGTTGACCTTTCCAACTGCTAGGTTGAGTTTCATCTTCAGGAGGTTTAATATCAATGTTGTAGGGGAATAGCGTAGTGAGCCTTTCATCAATTTCTTTGCAATCATCTTCGGAATCTACTATTTGAGAACCAAGTATCAACACCGAGCCTGATAGTTTCTTTATCATTTTTTGCAATAAACTATATAACCTTGGTGTTTGGAGAACTAGCTTCTCAACATCCCTGATGTATAAAATGATTGAACCAGTTTCTGTGATAGAAACCAAAAGCTGGAAAAATTACAATATTCTTGCGGTCAGTTTCAATTTAATTTTGAAGAACAAGCATGCTTGTACAAATTTGAGCAAAATAAGAGAGAGAGAGAGAGAGAGAGAGAGAGAGAGAGAGGCATATGCTTTGAAAGAAGATTTCCATGTAACAATTTCATTATACGCATGTAAATGTTGGCAACAAAGGTTGTGTTACAGTTATTGAATCACCTTGTAAAGTGACTGCACAAAGAGCTTTTCATCAAAACACAAGCTACTAGCACGCTTTAAAGGAGCTGAAAACATAACTCAAAGAAGTTAGCATAATATTGAAGGAGAACAAAGACATTTCATGCCTTAGCTACAAGACAAATCATCAAACCTTCAGCTGCATGACATTTATTGTAGTGTAAGCAATAAATTTATTGAGAAGACTATTTTCCTCCTTGAGTTTGTAGAATGACCACATTAAGAACTTTTTATGTATGATTTGTTCTAGTTACCACTAGTACAAAACTTCTATAAGCTTTGTGAATAGTACTTATGCCAAATGTCTTAATGGCCAAACTGAGAGAATAGAAGAATTGAGGAAAAGATTGACATATTGATTTATTATTTGAAGCAGTATATACGTTGAAAAGAAGCTCCCAGGATACACAGCAGAATTAAAAAAGGATGTTCAACTTCAAGTCAATCTGAGTAGGATGAGCAATCCCAGACATGCTTAACAAGGTAACCTATAGTTCTGAAGTATAACCTGAAAATGTTGGACCACACTGGGAAGCAATGCTACTTATATCAGATGAAGTAGAGGCATTCCTCTTAAGCTTTGGAGGTTTGGAACTTTCAACAGCACTGCTTTGTTGACGCAGAATTCCTTTGAAATAAATTATCAAACAACATCAAATGAAGTAATAGTTTCATATATTAACAACTTATAGATAAAGATCAATAAGAGTATCACTGTATCAGCCAATACAAATTCCAGAAAAATGAGTAGATATGACATGGAGTCCTTGCAGCCATTTGAAATGTCAGGACAGTGATATTTTCTATTATACTGACATTGAAAACTAAACCTATTACCAGAAGTTAAGAGCAATAGATACATTATTAAACCATTTATCAACTTGAAATCTTTGTTTATAATATCTAAAACAGAAGTTATAGAATGAGATATTTCACACTTTTAAAAGTTGAGTGTTATTTCCTGTAGTACCTCTAGTTTCACCTGTGGAAGGAAGAATTGAAAAAGAACAGAACAAATCAGACATTCGCCCCAAAGTCACCTCAGATATTGACCTCTTGAAACACTGAATAAACAGACGCAAATAAGTCACAGAAGTCCAACTATGAACTAACATTTAAGGGATTGTATAGTTCATTTTAATATAAATTCAAAATGAAGCTAACAAGTTGCAATTTCATCAAGTCTGGAATGGCACAGAATGGAGCTGACTAAACTTACCGGTTCTTTTCTAGAACATCCAAATTTGTACTGCAACTGTATAAGAGAAACCACAAAAAGGTATATGAATATATGTATATGGAAAGTCAAAGCAAATAAAATGAGAAGCTGTGAAATATTACCTTCACAGAGAAGTCAGTAACATCTAATAACAGCAACTTTGATTCAAAGTAATGTGCTAATGCTCTCGTGAGCATTTGCTGGTAAAGTTCTTCAAAATTTTAAGATTAACTAGCATTAGTCAGACCAACTTCAAAAGTAAAACAATTTTTGGAGTACAAGGTTAAATTCTTGCATAGTATACCTGCTGGACCAGACAGCAAAATAGCCCTGCTTGCTGGTGAGAGGTTCCTAGTGTGCTTGGAGAAGTGAAGATGTTTTAAATGAACATATGCAGCACTTGTCAACAAAACTCTAGTTCTTTCACTGCCATTGTCACATTATACTCAAACATAAGAAATGATGTAATCAAGAAAAGGAATACACACACATAAAATTCATAGAATCAGGAAAATAAAACTTAATATATCAAACTCCTCCAAGGTTAGATCAAATCCACGCCTGTGACTGGAATTGAGCTCCACATACAAAATTCCATGCTAAATATAAATGATATTTAGTGATACACTACTATTATAAAACATACTTATTCCTTAATTGAAAACTCATTTAGTAACTAGAGCATGACAGCTGATTCAACACATGTAATTTTTGGAATATAAAATCAAAATGCAAGAAACTAGAATTTGAATTGAATCAAATCTAAGGCGTGCTGTTACAGATAGAAGGACTTAATTTTCAAAATTTCAGTAGCTAACAATCAATCTCATATTTCTGTATCTAAAAATTCCTCAATGGTAGTTATATACCAAATTACTGACATATGAACTAGGGAACACAAAAGCTGAAAAAATAGGGAAGAAATCAGTTGCTGTTTTAAAGACAGCATGATCATCTAGGTATCAGGAATTTACAAAGACTGATGAGTTACATAACATTTTTTAGAAAATCTTTGATGTGTCAAGGGATGTTAGAGAGTATGTTTGCTTCGTAGTGATCATGAGTTGTATTTGCAGAAACAACCTCTCACAGTCAGACCACACTCCAAGGCTGTTTACAACTGACCCTCCTGTACCCCACAATGGTGGTATTCTAGCACAATTGGCCGCCGCCCTTTTCCATCAGGAGTTGTTGCCACAACTTAAGCTTAGAACCCAAAAAATAATTGTAGCTTTTCTGGTAAAAGAATTATTAATGACAGCTGGTATTAATTATTTGAACTTGACTCTTGGGATTTATTGTGATGACCATGTATATGCTCTGAATCAGAATGAAACCGCTAACTTTAAGTAGACAACAAGAATAGAGGAGTACAAACTACACTTATTACATCTTCTATGGAAAGGACGAAGCTCTAATCTGGAAGTGCAAGTGCACATAATAAGCTTTGGGTATGATAGTATTGTAAATCCAAAATTCCAAATAATTTTTTCTCTGACTACAAAAAGTACAAATTGAAAACATCGCTATCAGATTCATTCTTTTATCTATTTCAGAGATACTACAAATGTTTACCAGAAAATACACAAAATGCAAGAATTTACTTTAAGCAAGTTCCGGGTTAACCAAGAAGCAAAGAAGATGAACTCAATAAAGAAGGATCAAAGAGAATCTCAAAAATAAGAGGAGAGCAAACACATCGAAGAATTTATATCAACTACAGGGTTCATAGCAGATTGCAATGAAATTCACAAGTCAAACCAAGAGAGATCCATGTCAAAAACATGTTAGACATTCAAGTTTATTATATTATCACATTAACAGACCCCAAAAAAAATGGTGACAATATTTAAATAACATTCTGCAGGGTCAAAATGGTGACAGAAAAACAAAGACATCTACACCATCAAGTTTCAATTAAATTATATTATAAGTATAAATATTACACATATTGTAATGAAATCTAGAAATCACCTTAAGTAATAAGGAAAGTCATCAAATGTAACCTTGCTATCCTTTCCTTCAACCACCAGTTTCTTAAGCTCTTGCACAATCTGATCCTCAGAAACCTCATCAGAAAGACGAATCCCTCCAACCCATTTCTGCATAGCCTGTCCTGAACTCAATCCAAGTCCCACACCTAACCCAACCCCAACACTCAATGCTGATAACAGAACGTGCTTCTGTTCCATCACGACCCAGAATCCAAGATTGGTCCTTTATGACCCCAGAAACAATTTTTCACCAAAGGGTATCAGGATTGTTGAGCAAATTCAGAGAAACGGGACCCAGGATATTGTGGACAGCGACAACAACAACCAAAATAACAACAGCAACAACCTATGTAAATGAGGCTCCGAAGACAACGTTGGTCTAAAAGATTTTGACAAGGCAATGACTCGCTCTGTGTGTGTCCCTCCTCAATGCCTATATATAGCATGCCATAACTAATGGACGTTAAAAAACATTGCTTTCCATGAACCCCCCAAACAAAAACCAAGTAGGCGAAAAGAAAAATACAATAAAATAAAAAAGTAGGAAAATTAAAAGTTAAGATTTATTTTTACTTTTCTATTGGCTTCGTTTTTTGAC
The DNA here is from genome assembly GCA_037962975.1 of Clitoria ternatea. Lineage (NCBI taxonomy): Eukaryota > Viridiplantae > Streptophyta > Magnoliopsida > Fabales > Fabaceae > Clitoria > Clitoria ternatea. Next base: position 12,429,672 of record CM075675.1, read on the forward strand.
ATAGTGGTAAGTGATGGTGACACCAAATCTGGGTTCTCTCTCTAAGATTGTCCAGTTTTCTTCTCTTTTATTTAATTATTATTATATTTGTCTATTTGTAAAGCTTTTTTAAAAGTTTTTTAAAATATATTATAGCTTTCGGACTAATAATTTATTGCATAATATATTATTGTTGCCCCTAGTATGTTGGTGCAGTGTCATTTTGGTTTTTTCTTAATAAATAAATGTAAAGTTAATGAAACGGTATGGTTGGTGCCTGACTTATTTGTTTTCTATGCACAGCATGTTAAAGTCAGGACCATTCATGAAGTTTTCAAAATGAATTGCTAAATACCTAATCTTTTAAGATAAAATATGGATTTATTATATTGCATATGGTCACGTTAAAAAGACAATAATATGATTCCTAACAAATAAAAATCTACTATAATTAGTTTCAAATTCAGTAATTATATAAGTTTTGTTTCTTATCAAATAATGATTGTAGATGCGTATTTGAAGAAATTTAGGAGTAATTTATGAAAATAATTTATGATTTTAATAAGATGTCTTTAATTTTTTGTTTGGTATATTCAATCTTTTAATTGGCTTGAATTTCTTTTAAGTTCAAATATTAAAAAACACAATCTAAGTACCATTGAACTCTCTCTCTCTCTTAATTTATAATAAGATAGATTAAAGAAAACACCATACCTAATGTTATATATATATATATATATAATCATATCATATTTGTGTTTGAGGATAATAAAATTACTGTAGCTGATGAAATTGTTCCATCCAAAATTTAACACGACATTCATAGAACTTGAAAGTTCAAGAAGACTAAAACTTGTTATATTTAAAACCTAGGTTCTACTCGAAATTTTTCATCACCAAAAGCATAGAGTACTAATTTACCGGAAGTAGTTTTCATTATTTTGGCATTAATCATAAAAACTCGATATTGAATTAATTTATAACGAGCTATATTTGTTACCTGATTCTAATGTGAATCTTCGTGTTCAATTCTTGATCCTTCTTGGTGATCACTTTTCTTGATAGCAATGTAGGTGATTAGGTAGAGATCAAGTATCCTTGGTTTAAAAAATGAAAAAGTAAATATGTAGATGGTATTTACTATTTACCACATGCCTTCATTATATATATAGTGGAATCCTGAAGATCAAAGAAGAGAGCATGGTTTTGTTATCGTATCGCTTTTTCTTTTTTGTTATCGTGTCCCTTAATTGTAGACACGTTATCCTATTCTATAATTAATTGTTGATAAATTAATTTAATTAGTTAAAATCCTAGAGGGTTAAAAATAATAATTGCGTTCTATTCTATTATTAAAACAACATATTTACGCTCTACAACATTATTATGCAAAATAAATCCACTCAAAATAATATTATGCAAAATAAAACAAATTCATGACAGATAATTTTTAAGCACAAAAATGTCATAGTTAGCTGTTGCATTATTTTTCTGTTACAACGAGGAAATTAAAAAGATCCGGCAAGTTTTATGGTTGATCATGATAGGCACCGAAACTATTTCTATTAGCTGAAAACTAAGAATGCTGCTATAGAGATTTCTCTAAGAATGATGTAAGGTTAAAATTGATAACTAATTTTATTCCTAACATCAAAGATAAGTGATAGGATCAATCCCACAATTTCTTAACTACCAGAGAATTTAGAAAAATCTGTTGCGAAATTAAATAACTAACAAGTCTAAAGAAATAAGAAAGTTTATTCATTCCATAATAGAAGAAAGATTGTCCCATATATAAGGACTACATAACTTAGGTTGCCTTAATTTTAATTGGGCTAAATTGTAAGAAGCCTAAATAAAGTCTTTGAGCCAATTTGGTCTCTTTAACTACCGTTTGGCCTGCTAGAGGGTCTTGTAGTATCATTGCCCACCTGTTGAGATTGGGCCTTGTCCTCAAGGCCTGAAGAGTTTGAAGTTACGGCAATTGAGGGGTCATCAAAGGAGGACTGATTCAATGGCTTGGAATGTTGCATAGGTAGGTGTGAGACAGGTTGGTTGCCACTAGAGAAAGTGTTTAAAACGCATGTCAGAGAAGTTGGTAAGGCGAGCGGTGGGATGGGCATGGCACGATTGTCCTGGGCATCTAACGGTTGAGAATTAGACAAGGGTTTAATGTCTTTGGGAAGTGGAACTAAGGGGTTATTCAGAAGTGGGTCAGAGGAAGGATCTAGAACAACATGTTTAGGGGCGGGGCTTGTAAAAAGTTACGAGGGAGAGGGTTAAGAACGTTAGGGGCCGAGTTTCCATGAAAAGCTCTCAAAACGGAAACGTGGAAAACCGGGTGTATCTTGGACTGAGAAGGGAGAGTGAGTTCATACGCAACTTTTCCAATACATCTCTTGACTAAGGTTCATATAAATGGCGAGTAAGCTTTTGGGAGGGTCATTGAACCAGAGATCCTTGTCTGTAAGTTCGAAGACAAAGCCACACCAAATTCCGGGGTTGAAGAGACATCCTGTCGATGACGGTTGGCTTGGGTGGTCATGCTTTGGTGAGTTTGTTGCAAACAATCGCGTGCTACCCAAAGAATCGATCGTCATTCCTAGAGGATATCAGATAGAGAGGAGACAATGACATCTTCAGAAACAAAATCAAGAATCGCCGGAGGGGATATCCTATAGAGAACATGGAATAGGGCCAAGCCTATGGCTGAGTGGTACGACGAGTTATACCAAAATTCTGCAAGGTGAAGGGGCTGAAACCAGCTCTTGGGGTGATCACCGTAGAAGCACCGTAGGTAAGCTTCCAACGTCTTGTTCAAGACTTCTATTTGCCTATAAATTTCTGGGTGATAGGCAGTGTTATACTTTAACGTTGTTCCTTATGACCTGAACATTTGTTTCCAAAATTGGCGGAGGAAAAAGGGTTCCTATGGGAGAAAATAGTAGCAGGGATGTCGTGTAATCCGCAAATATCCAGTGAAAATCTATGGCCCAGGTTCTCAGCCGTAAAGTGGGACGGTAATGCTAAAAGGTGAGCGAACTTGGAGAGGCGGTCATACACAACCCAAATAATAGTGTGACCTATGGAGTTAGGAAGATGAGTGACAAAATCCATTGGAGATGTCCTTCTAGATTTTCATGTGAACAGGTAAGGGTTGCAATAAGCCTTTTTCTTTGTTGTTTCATATTTTGAAACTTGGCATATGGAACAAGCCTTGACAAACTGTTTAATATCTTTCTACATGTCGGTCCAAGAAAATGATGCAGCCAATCAAGCCAATGTTAGTTTACGATCGGAGTGCCCCGTTATCGGTGTGGCATGGAATTCATTGAGGAGCTTCTGCCTGAGATTACAACAGTCAAGTACAAAAATTCTACCCTTTGTCAGTAGGAGGCCTTGCTTGAATTAGGAATCTTTAACAGATTCTTGAAGTTGTAACCCTGTAATTTCATAGCTTATTTTTGCTGCTCTGGGGTTTGAAATTTTTGAGAGAGTAAGTGTTTGAGGCTCTATTGGTCAGTTAAAATGTGAAAATGATTTCCAATAAGGTACTGACGCCATTTTTTTATGGTTTCTATTATAGCGTACATTTCCCAAACATAAGTGGAAGCGACTGCCACGCGAGGGCCCATCCGTTTACTGAAGAAGGCAAGCGGGTAACCCCTTTAGGTTAGGACAACACCAATTGCCACTGTAGAGGCATCTGTTTCAAGGATAAATAGCTTGGAAAAATCTAGAAGAGTTAGAATAGGAGATGATGTAATTTTATTTTTTAAAACTGTAAAGGCCTCCGAGGCCTTAGAACTCCATGTAAATTCTGATTAACGCAGCAGGTCAGTGAGAAGAGCAGCAAGAGTGGCGTAGTGACGTACAAAACATCGATATAACCTGGTGAGTCCTAGAAATCCTCTTAGAGATGGGAATGAGCGTGGTTGTGGCCAATTAGTAATTGCTTGAATTTTTTTAGGTCTGGGGCTACTCTGTCAGGTGAAATAATATGTCTTAAGTAATTAACCTTAGGGGTAGTGTTCTATACAAGAACCGGGGTCAGGAGTTGATCGTCCTGACCGGTGTCCGGAGTTACCTCTCTAGCTCTCAGTTTTACACCATCTCAGTGGAGTACGGTATTTTACACCTAGGTCCAGTGGGGAGCCTAAGTTCTTCAAGTACAGGGTGAAATTGGTGTTCAAGTCCGTACTGAGGTTAAGGGAACACACTGGAGATGTACCTGTAAAAGATTCTCTGATGCTTAAGTCAGTACTGTGAACACCTCTTTTTGTCCGGCCAATTGGTACAGTTCTATCTTTTGGGCACTCTTTCATGCGCATGATTCATTTGAAAATTCATAACTCCTTCATACGATCTTTGATTTGCGCAAACCCGGTCTCTAAATTTTCGCAACAAGATTGTCTACGACTTTTGTGAAGACCTTGAAGGCTGAATCCTTACCAATTGATACAGTTTTAATAATCTTCCTAGACTTGCTCCAGTTTCATGACTGCTCTGCACATCTTTAAGAAAAAAATCATATCTCCCTCATATGATACTCAAATGACCCCATTCTTTTTTCTATGGCTCCACATCAAAGAGATCTACAAGCTTCATGAAGGCCACAAAAGCTAATTCTCCACCCATTTTGCCCAGTGAATTTATTTTGCTTGCAAATGTATTTTCGTCACACTCTGGAGCAGTTTTTGTAGATGGGCCATATCTCTCTCGTTTCTTGATGGAAATTTTTGTGCCATATATCAAATTAAAGATAAGAGAAAGATCTACAACTTTTATGTTGGACTCTTTTTCAAATTTGGCACGCATCAGCCCTCAAATACGCGAGCAAGTTTGTGATGAGTAAAAAGGAGAATGAAAAAGCACCAAACAGCATCATGAATCGATTCAACACATGCATGAATCGATTCATGCGTGGAACAGCCCCAAAAAAATCAATTTCAAGTGGTTTGAATCGATTCATAGCCCTCCTGAATCGATTCATACGAATATAATGCACCCAGGAAGTGAAATTTTGCAAAATGAATCGATTCACAAGCAATTGAATCGATTCATACGGGTTCCAACAGCATTGAATCGATTCTTTCCCTAAATGAATCGATTCATACGGTTATTTTTGGCCCAGGATTGCATTTTGGAAAGCATGAATCGATTCCTCCCACCAATGAATCGATTCATGATTGAATAATTGGCCCAGAAACACGTTTTCAAGCTTCTGGAAGGTGGACAAAGCACTGAGGAAGGTGGGCAAGGCACTCAAATTGATCATGGAGCACCATGGAATTGTAAATTCAAGAGTGCATCTTCCATTATGAATTAATTATGGCAAAAGCTTGCTTTTGAGTTCCTATAAATAGGCACAAGAGGAAGGCTTGTAAGACACCATTCTTGATTCACACAAATTCCTCCCTCATTTGTTCTTCCTCTTCTCTTCTCTGTTGGAGTTTTTCCAGCAAGTTCTTCAATTCCGGGCAATCAATCCCTTGAAGAAACCATTCATTCTTCCTCTTCCTCTTCTCTGTTGGCAATTTCTTCTTCCAGTAAGCTTTTCATTTCCAGCAAGTTTTTCATTTTCCAGCAAAGTTTTTTTTTTCATTTCCAGGTTAGTTTCTTTTCTTTATAGTTGTTATTATGGAGGACTAAAACCCCTAGATTGATTTTCTTAGAGAATATTGTAATGTAATTTTGAGGTCATTATTTTTTATAGTATGCTTTTATAAAATAAATAAATAATAATAAAAATAATAAAATAATGATAAAAAATGAGTAATAAGTTTTGCACATGTTTTATTTTCTAACCTAAAGATTTCCATTTTTTTTAATCAGTGTCGTACGGAAAATACTTCCGTCTACACAGTTTTTATAAGATCCATGCACGTGCGAAGCACTTCGCCTTGTATGGATTCTTCACTAAAATAATAACTATCAATATCTTCCTAATCTTTTTCCTAAAAAAAAACATTTTAAAGAACTACGTGACCCTGATTTCTCGAAAGCTCGAGAATACGTAGGAGCGGGAAACAGTTCCTGTCGGGCCCACCTTTCTTTATTTAATTTTTAGAGTTTCCTTTTTGTCTTGCTATCAAAAGGAGGAGCGAGATTAATTTGGACGAGACGTCCTGTTAATCTCATATTTTTAATATTTCTTTAAAAAAGGGAGGAGCGAGGTTAATTTGGACGAGACGTCCTGTTAATCTCATTTTTTTATAATATTTCTTTAAAAAGGAGGAGCGAGATTAATTTGGACGAGACGTCCTGTTAATCTCATATTTTTAATATTTCTTTTAAAAGGAGGAGCGAGGTTAATTTGGACGAGACGTCCTGTTAATCTCATTTTTTTTTATCTCTTTAAAAAGGCGGAGCGAGATTAATTTGGACGAGACGTCCTGTTAATCTCATGTAAATATTTTGTGTTGATCTTTGTTTATTGATCTTTGTTTATTTTGTCATTCCGTACATTTTTCTTTTTTTATGAAGAAATTAAAATAATTAATGGGTTAATTATAATGCGCGCTATCAAATTGAGGTAACCGTTTTTTATAACGGACAGTTGTGAGGTGCTAATACCTTCCTCACCTGTAATCAGACTCCCGAATCATGGAATCTCATTTTTATAACCAGTGCTTTAACAAAAGGTTTTTCCACTATTTTATCCTAAAAAAAATATTGGTGGCGACTCCCTGTTTATTACTTAAAACCGTTTCGAGGGTCGGCCGCGCCGCCGCGATCCTGGTCGCGACAGATGGCGACTCCACTGGGGACTTAGAGAGTCAAGCTAGTCAATTTGATAGCGCATGTTTTAATTTGCATATTAATTATTTAACTTCTTCCTTTATTTTATTCCCTTGTCAATGTTTAGTTTCTGTTTTGTTTGTATTCAATTATTTATGTTCTGTAAATATCTGTGTGATCATTGAACCCTAGGGTAGTCGACTTTATTTTGTTGCTCTGTGTTCGTTCTATGTGCAGGGTGAGTAAGGTACGGGTATTGAATGCCTCTTTCACACACTACACTCACAATTTGCACACACTTTTGAGTGGGACCCTATACCCGGGCCCAAATAAAACTTAAGATTAGGGGAGGTTGATAGCGGAGCCATTTGGGATGTACTTCCTGTCTGGTTACCGTGAGAATCTCAGCTAGAGTTCGACTTATTCATGGTGCTCACACTTAGTATACTTCTTACTATTTGTGATCAACATCATGAATAGGATCTTGGCTCTAGTGACCTTTAGAAGTTTTAGAACAAGCCACCTAATGCGAGGTATCACTGATAGATGAACCTTAGAACCATTAGGAGACCTCCAGAAAAACCCACCTTAAGGCACAAAGGGGCAAACTTTACTTCTACCTTTTCTCATTCTCACTTTTCCTTCTAATCCAAAATAGAGGATTACTTGCCCGTTTAGTGAATTACTTTTTTTCAAAAAAATGACATACTTTTAACTAGTGATTCTTTAAGGGGCAAATAGTTCTTTCTCTTTGTGCACAAGTCTTTAGGATTTGAGTTACGGATGTTTTGAATCAAAAAAAAAAAGGGTAAAAAAAAGGTCAAAAAAAAAAAATCAAATTTTTTATTGACAATGATCAGAAAATCCGTAGCTCACATGACCTTTGATTTGTCATAAGTTTTGTCAAATCGAAACTTCCCTGAATACAAAAATATTTTCAAAGTTACTAGGGGAGTATCGATTTGCACAACATGTCAGTACTAGTGACTAATTTTCTCATTTTCATGTTCTCGCAGGAAGCTATCAAGAGCTTAGCCAGCACCTCTGAGTGAAAGTATGGAAATTAACATGAGATCGGATAGTTGTGGTACAAATATACTTGAGTTGAAGAAATTACTGCATGTCAAGGCTAGGAAGGTCGATACAACCAGTCTGCAAGCATTAGGCAAGAAATTGGATATGAATCAGAAAATGTTTTTTTCAAGGAGATATGGAAGGATCCTAAAGTTGCTAGAAGTGGAAGTACAAGTCGAAGCAATTACTGCTTTGATTCAGTTTTATGACTCACCTCTTCGTTGTTTCACTTTCCAAGACTTTCAATTAGCTCCGTCTGTTGAGGAGTTCGAACAGATTCTGGGTATGCCACTAGAGGGACAAATGCCTTACCGCCACCTTGGACGCCATGCGAATGTTCTTACCATTGCTGATATCCTAAGGATTAATCCAGAAGTCTTGAGAAGTAAGCAGCTAAATAGAAATCAAGTCCTGGGGTTTGATCGGGAATATTTTGAGAGGCACATGCACTTGCTGGCTGAGAAGGGAGATTGGGAAGCCTTCATGGATACTTTGGCTTTAACCATTTACGGTGTTATCTTGTTCCCCAACATTGACAATTACATAGATTATGATGCCATTGGCATTTTCCTTGCCCGTAAATTCAAGTCTGAAAATCCCGTCACTGCTATCTTGGCAAATATATATTACACCATGGACTTCTGTTCTACACAAGGTGGAAAAAGAATCATTTGTTGTCTACCAGCTTTGTATGTGTGGCTCACGTCACATGTTTTCCACCAAGTCGGCAAAGTTGAATGTCCTATTTCTGATTTGAAATTATGCCAGTTAGTAACAAAAAACGGGCGTGAATGGGCCAATCACTTGACGGGGCTCACAGCTGACAAAGTAAGGTGGTATCCACAATGGTTGAAGGTTGACACCATTATTCATCATTGTGGAAGCTACCCGAATGTTCCTCTTATGGGCACACAAGGATGCATTAACTACAACCCTGTCATAGCCAAACGGCAGTTAGCTTATCCATTGCTTGGGCCACCTGATGAAGAATCACTCATTCCTGTTGTCCTTCGCTACTCAAAAGGAGATTGTACCTCTGCTATTCGGGATATAGCAAATGCGTGGAAGATGGTCCATAGGCAAGGAAAGGAACTAGGAGCTCGAAGCCATGCCGTGAAGGACGAATACTACCGATGGATCCTGAATAGAGTTTCCATTGTTAAGCTGCCTTTCAAAAGTCCCTCCCATCTCCCGACAAGAATACCTGTTCCCTCACCTACTCTTGAAGAGGAAGCCTTGAAAGCCAAGATAGAAGAGTTAATTGTAAAAAATAAGAAGCTGGAGGAAGACTTGCTAAAATCTCAACAAGAATGTGCCCTTCAAAAAAGGGAGAACTCAGAAAGTAAGCGAATCATCAAAGAGATTGGAAAGAAGCGGAAAGTTGAAAGAGATTACTTGAGGAAGCAAAGTCAATGCCTCCGAACAGCTAATACTCAACTGAGGATGAAGAGCAAGCAAAGGGATACTATGTTGGCTGACAAGCAACTCTTGAGGGATATGTTGGAAAAAGCCAAAGAGAATGAGCAAATTGCCTTGGTACAAAAAGAGCTCCTACAATTGCAAGTTGGTCAATTAGAGCATCAGCTTAATGAGGTGGTAGAAGCTTGCCAGCGAGAGATAAACGGCGAGCGACAGCACGCGATGGATACTGAGCAAGAATGTCGTGAAGCTATCCGTGTTTTGAAAGCTGAAATAACACAACAAGATGAAGTTATTCATTCATGGATGAATCGCTTCGCCCACTTGGCACATTTGGCTAATGGAGTCCTCGAAGACCTCCCACTCCTACTTAAGCAAGCTGAGGGGATGGTTAACCCTCTTAGTACCCCAAAAGAAATTGTAAACTTCCTTGATTACTGTAAGGAAAGGATTTGTAAAATGAGGGACATGATTGCCCGAGCTAGGAATGGCTGATTTACTTTTCTTGCATAAAAATTGGCAGCAGTAATGTACTTTGAAATTCAGAAAGAAGGATTCTTTTGTCTCCACAACCATCTCATGTTAATTTCCATTTATCACATACTTATTACTCTTGAATGTGACGTTCTGAGGAATGGTTGGAGGTTACTGGCCGAGTTCCGTGATAACTTTGTGCACCATACTGTTTATTTTTCGTTTACCATTTTTATTTAATGCTTTCTTTTTTAACAATTTCGTGTTTTCACTTACAATAGACATTACGGGTAAACATCCTTATTCGACTCGACTCCAAACGAGACTCATGGCCGAAGCAGAAATCAGGGATGAAGATTTCAGAAACGAGTTCAATCAGCTGAAAGAACAAGTAGCCGAATTGACCAAGCTTCTGGAAAAGAGAATCACAGAAGGGGTTTCCTCTGTAGGTATTGAGAACAACCAACAGCAGCCTGCCACTGTACCACTCCCCCTTGGTTCCGACCCAGCAAGAACCCAAGTACCAAACACAATGACACCCCCTGTCACTATTCATGTTGGAAGATCTAACCCTGTCATTGAGACCCAATCACCTTACGGCCAGTCTTATGCACAGCATACATTTGTCGGCCCTGACGGCAACCCAGTACCTTTTCCACTTTATGGACTTCCACCAGGATACTATCCCCCGCTCGCTAACCAAGACGCCCATGACCAGCAAGCCATGAATCCTCACACTTCATACCCTACCCAGCCAAATATACCATCACTCCACCAAACCCAAAACACACAAGCCCCTGACCCACAAATTTACCAAGCCCAAAACACGCAAGCCCATGACCCACAAATTCACCAAACTCAGAATATACAAGCCCCGATGACCCAGCTGACCTACAACACACAAGCCCAAAATACACGAGCCCAGGTGACTCAACCGAGTTATGTTGCACAGACTATGGCCCAACCCCAAGGCCCTTCACCAAATACAAGCCTAACAAACCAGTCCCATGCTTTGCCTCAGTTCAACCAGCCACTCGGTTATCCGTATGGATACGGAACCCCCTATGGGACCAATTTCCAAGATGCAACCCGTATGGTCGCAGCTCCTCGAAAGGAAAAGATAGAAATCTTAGAAGAGCGTTTGAGGATGATGGAAGGCTCTGGAGGTTTTGGACTAATAGATGCTTCGGAGCTATGTTTAGTCACAAATGTTGTCCTCCCACCCAAATTCAAGATGCCAGACTTTGATAAGTATCGGGGAATGACTTGTCCAAAGAACCATCTCACGATGTACTGTCGAAAGATGGCGTCTTACTCTTCTAATGACCAACTCTTGATCCATTGCTTCCAGGATAGTCTAGTAGGGGCCGCTCTTACATGGTATGCTCACCTTGATCGGAACCATATCCGTTGTTGGAAGGACCTGGCAGATGCCTTCCTTAGACAATACAAGTATAACATGGATATGGCACCCAACAGGGTTCATTTACAAAACATGATGAAAAAGGATAGTGAAACATTCAAGGAATATGCCCAACGATGGAGAGAGACAGCGGCACAAGTGGATCCCCCATTGTCGGAAAAAGAAATAGTCGCGATGTTTATTGATACGCTCCCATCACCTTTCTACGGCAAGATGATTGGTAGTGTTTCATCCAACTTCTCCGACATTGTGACTATCGGGGAAAGAGTGGAAAGCGGAATACGAACAGGAAAGATCATTCAGGGCTCATCTGGGGCAAGCATGACAAGAAGGCCGGTGCCTGGGAAAAGGGATGGAGAAACTAATTCCATCTCTTCCAATCAAAAGACACCTTCGCCAAGACCATTCTTTCCTACTATGATTCAAGCTCCCAATCCTTATGTGGCCGCTACCACTCAGAGCCCGACAGCTTATACTCCCCACTTCCGTCCACCCATGGTAAGAGCGCCAGTACCACAACCCGTGCCATACCATCACCCACAACAAATGACTCGACCACCCAATCATAATCCAAACACAAGAAATTCCAACAATGAACGCTCCCCTGTGCAGTTCGATCCAATTCCTATAACATACACCGAACTTTTTCCAATCCTCGTTCAGAAAGGTCTGGTAGCTCCATCCCCTATGAGGCCGTTACAACCTCCTTACCCAAGGGGATATGACCCAAACGCTCATTGTGATTACCATGCTGGGGCACCAGGGCATTCCACAGAAAATTGCCTGGCTTTGAAGTATAAAGTAAGGGATTTGATCAAAGCCGACTGGATTAACTTTAAGGAAGGTAGCCCAAATGTTGCCACAAATCCCCTGCCCAACCATGGAAATTCAGAGGTCAACGCTTTAGAAAATCATGAGGAGTGCGTTAAGAATGTTGCTGACATAAGAATGCCATTGAGGGTAGTTCATTCCCTTTTGCTTGAAAAGGGGTTAATTGAAGGAACCTGGAGTGAGAAACATGATTGCGAACAGACTGCCGAACATCAAGGTTTCTGTGAGATCCTTCAAAGCCTTATGGACGGCTATATTGTGCAGGTCTGTAAACGCCATGGAGATGAGGTCAACATGATCGAGGAACAAACAGGGACACGAATCCCTAAGCCCTTGACAATTTTTTACACCAGAAATCCCCAAGTAGCTCCTGTTTCTGTACAACCAACCATCACTATTCAAGCACCCACCCCGTTTGCATTCAAAGATTCTCGGGCTGTCCCTTGGAAGTACAACGCAGATGTGATCGTTGCAAGCCCGGCAACAGGTGACCCGTCTCCTTCGTCCGTCACAAATATTGTAGGGGTAGGAGGTATAACCCGAAGTGGAAGAGTATACACCCCTCCAGAGCTGAAGAGGGATCAGGTTACCAGAAATGCCAAGGTGGACAAAGAAGGGGCCAATGGCGAGATCAAAAGGGCCGTGACTGATGAAGAAGCCCATGAATTCTTAAGGTTTATTCGCCAGAGCGAATATCAAGTGCTTGACCAACTGACCCATACTCCTGCAAAAATTTCTTTGTTATCATTGCTGATGAACTCTGAGCCACATAGGAAGATGTTGATGAAGGTCCTGAATGAAGCTCATGTCAGTCATGACATTCCCGTTGATAAGTTTCAAGGAATAGTAGGGCACATTGTTGCAGATAACTATTTGACCTTCACTGATGACGAAATACCAACAGAGGGGATTGGGCATAACAAGGCTCTCCATATCTCCGTAAAATGCCGAGATTACATCTTAGCAAAAGTACTTATTGACAATGGGTCGTCCCTCAATGTCATGCCAAAGTCTACATTGGCCAAATTACCATTTGATGGGACTTTTATGAAGCCAAGTGCCACGATAGTACGAGCTTTTGATGGAACTCGGAGGGAGGTTATGGGTGAGATTGAGCTACCCATACAGGTTGGGCCGTGCACGTTCCAGGTCCTTTTTCAAGTCATGGATATCTCGCCTGCCTATAGTTGTTTGTTAGGCAGGCCGTGGATCCATTCTGCTGGAGTGGTGCCTTCTACCCTGCACCAAAAATTAAAATTCATAGTTGACAACAAACTGGTAATTGTTTCTGGTGAGGAAGACCTTCTAGTCAGCAAACCTCTGTCAACCCCTTACATCGAGGCAGCGGAAGAGGCCCTTGAAACTTCTTTCCAAGCATTAGAGATAGCAAACGCTACCTATGTGGGGGAAGGAGCCACAATAGCAAAAGCTTGCATGCCAAGTGCATCTTTAATGATGGCAAAGATTATGCTACGTGGAGGGTATGAACCTGGAAGAGGGCTAGGACGTGCTTTGAATGGAGAAATAGAACCAATACGCCTGCTTGGTAACAGAAATGGTTTTGGGTTAGGATACCGGCCCACGGCTGCCGATAGAAAAAGGGTAGAAGTAGCGAAGAGGGAAAAAAGGGCTGCTCGTCTTACCGGCAGAGATCCTCATACCGCAAGAGTCCCCATCTGTGATCTCTACCAGAGCTTTCGGAGTGCCGGACTAATGCCTCTAGACCAAGTCGCTGTCATTGAAGAAAACCCTTGTGATAGCGTTGATTTTGTGATTGCTTGTCCACCAGGCCAAGAGCTTGATAACTGGGAGGCCATCGAGTTCCCCACGACTTTGAATGTTTTGCCAAAGTAATTTGTTTATGCTTTAAGTACTTATTCGTCCCTCTGCTCTGCCTAAAGCTTTGGGACCCTTCCATGTAATAAAGGCGAAAGAAACTTGTTTTTATCATTTTCATCAATAAACGCGTATCGTAATTCAAAAAAAAAACTCTTTGTGTACCCCTTATCCTTGTTTTAAGCCCTTCTTTTTACTCGCTTGTTCTTTCTTTTTATTTGCCATATCACACTAAATTGCAGATCCGAAAGTGACTCCCTTGAGGAAAGTGAGGTCGCAACCCCGTTTCCCGACTTCGATCACCCAGTTGATTACGCTGATGAGGAAGGTGAGGAAGATTGTGAACCACCGCCTGAAATGACAAGGTTGTTAGAGCAAGAGGATGAAGGGATTCAACCCTACCTAGACATAGTCGAGATCATTAATTTGGGGAATGAAGAAAATAAGAAGGAAGTCAAGATCGGCACTACCCTAAACAGAGAACAAAGAGAAGATTTAATCAAGTTGTTAAGGGAATTTTGTGATGTCTTTGCCTGGTCTTATCAAGATATGCCTGGGCTCGATGCTAGCATTGTCGAGCATAAACTACCCTTGAAACCTGAATGCCCACCAATAAAGCAGAAATTACGCCGAATGAAGCCAGAAATGCTTTTAAAGATCAAAGAGGAGGTTAAGAAGCAATTTGATGCTGGCTTTCTAGCTGTGGCAAAATACCCTCAATGGGTAGCCAACATTGTCCCTGTCCCTAAAAAGGATGGAAAGGTACGGATGTGTGTGGACTACCGAGATTTGAATAGGGCTAGTCCCAAAGATGATTTTCCCCTACCACAGATCGATGTTTTGGTTGATAATACAGCCCGGCATTCCATTTTCTCCTTCATGGATGGTTTCTCGGGGTATAATCAAATTAAGATGGCACCTGAAGACATGGAGAAGACCACGTTTATCACTCTATGGGGTACATTTTGTTATAAGGTGATGTCTTTTGGGTTGAAAAATGCTGGGGCAACTTATCAGAGAGCAATGGTGACTCTTTTCCATGATATGATGCACAAGGAAATAGAAGTCTATGTGGATGACATCATTGCCAAGTCTAGAACAGATGAAGAGCACATTAGCGATCTAAGGAAGCTTTTTGAACGTTTGAGAAAGTTCAAGCTTAGATTGAACCCCGCCAAGTGCACTTTCGGTGCAAGGTCGGGCAAGCTGCTAGGATTTATAGTAAGTGAAAGGGGGATAGAGGTTGATCCCGACAAAGTTAAGGCGATTCTCGAGATGCCTCCTCCCCGTACAGAAAGAGAGGTCCGAGGATTTTTGGGAAGGCTCAATTATATCGCCAGATTTATTTCACAATTGACGGCAACTTGTGAACCCATCTTCAAGTTACTCCGCAAGAATCAACCAGGGCGATGGGATGAGAACTGTCAAGCAGCTTTCGAAAAGATTAAGCAGTACCTACAAGAACCACCAATTTTGGTGCCACCAGCCCCAGGAAGGCCACTTATATTGTATCTGACTGTATTGAACGAATCCATGGGCTGCGTATTGGGACAACACGATGAAACTGGGAAGAAGGAACATGCTATCTACTACTTGAGCAAGAAGTTCACTGATTGTGAAATGAGGTACTCCGCTTTAGAGCGGACTTGTTGTGCGTTAGCATGGGCCGCTAAGCGCCTAAGGCAGTACATGTTGAGTCACACCACTTGGCTAATTTCTAAGATGGACCCCGTCAAGTACATTTTTGAAAAACCTGCTCTAACTGGAAGGATCGCTCGCTGGCAAGTGCTGTTAACTGAGTACGACATAATATATGTCACTCAAAAAGCTATAAGAGGAAGTGCCCTGGCTGATTGCTTGGCACACCAACCCATTAATGATTATCAGCCGATGCAATTTAACTTTCCAGATGAAGATATCATGGCATTATTCAATGAAGAAGGTGGTCAAAAGGAGAAATGGACCCTGAGATTCGACGGAGCTTCTAATGCATTGGGGCACGGAATTGGGGCTATCTTGATTTCACCCGATAAGGAATTTATCCCTATCTGTGCCAGATTGTGTTTTGACTGTACCAACAATATTGCTGAATACGAGGCATGCTCATTAGGGATCCAAGCAGCGTTGGATGCAAAAGTAAAGTTGTTAGAAGTTTATGGGGACTCTGCTTTGGTTATTCACCAATTGAAAGGCGAGTGGGAGACTAGGGACAGTAAATTGATTCCTTATTATGATCACATCAAGGAAATGATCAAGGAGTTTGACGAGATCTCTTTTCATCACGTTCTCCGGGATGACAATCAAATGGCTGATGCTTTAGCTACCCTTGCCTCAATGTTCAAAGTAAGTAGTGACTACGATATGCCTCTCATCGAAGTAAAGAAGCACTGTGAGCCTGCATACTGTCAAATGATGGAAAAGGAGTCTGATGGGAAACCTTGGTACCATGATGTTAAGAGATATATCCAGAGTCAAGAATACCCCGAGGGCGCTACAGAAAATGATAAGAAGACCCTAAGGCGACTCGCCATGGGTTTCTTCTTAAATAGGGATGTGCTTTACAAAAGAAACTATGACTCTGTCCTTCTTCGTTGTGTTGATGCTGATGAGGCAAATGAAATCATGAAAGATGTTCATGAAGGATCTTTTGGGACTCACGCTAATGGACATGCCATGTCTAGAAAGATTTTGAGGGCTGGTTATTACTGGATGACTATGGAAGCAGATTGCTTCAAGTATGTCCGAAAATGTCACAAATGTCAGATATACGCTGACCATATTCATGCACCCCCGTTATCCCTAAATGTCTTGACGGCACCATGGCCCTTCTCAATGTGGGGCATGGATGTCATTGGACCCATCGAGCCAAAAGCTTCAAACGGTCATCGTTTTATCTTGGTCGCCATCGACTATTTCACCAAATGGGTAGAAGCAGCTTCATATACCAGTGTAACAAGGAGTATTGTGGTCAAATTCATCAAGCGAGAACTGATATGCCGATATGGCCTACCAAGTCAGATCATTACTGACAATGGTACGAATTTGAATAACAAAATGATGAAGGAACTCTGCGAAAGTTTCAAGATTCACCATTGCAATTCCTCTCCTTATCGACCTAAAATGAATGGGGCGGTTGAGGCGGCCAATAAGAACATCAAGAAGATAGTGCAGAAAATGGTAGTCACCTACAGAGATTGGAGCGAGATGCTCCCTTTCGCTCTGCATGGGTATCGCACCTCGGTTCGAACCTCGACAGGGGCAACCCCGTTCTCTCTCGTATATGGAATGGAAGCAGTTTTGCCTTTTGAGGTAGAAATCCCGTCCCTTCGGGTAATGATGGATGCAAAATTAGAAGAAGCTGAGTGGGTTCAAGCTCGACATGACCAATTAAACTTAATTGATGGAAAAAGATTGACTGCCCTCTGTCACGGTCAGTTGTATCAGAGGCGTATGAAACGAGCATTCGAGAAGAAAGTACGGCCTCGACAGTTTCAAGAAGGAGACCTTGTACTCAAGAAAATTTTACCAATTCAAAAGGACCATCGAGGCAAATGGACTCCTAATTATGAAGGACCATATGTTGTGAGGAAGGCTTTTTCTGGAGGAGCCTTAATACTCACTAATATGGATGGCCAGGATTTGTCAATGCCTGTAAACACAGATGCAGTGAAAAAATACTATGCTTAGGGAGGAGATGCCAGAGCAAATCAAAAAAAAAAAAAAAAAAAACAAACAAACAAACAAACAAAAAAACAAAAAAAAAATAAAAAAAATAAAATATAAAAAAACTAAAAAAAAAACGAAAAAGAGAAGAAAAGAAATTAATGCTCGCTAAGCTGAAAACCTGAAAAGGCGGCTTAGGCAAAAGTTAGAGTGACCCGGTGAGTCGAAAACCCGAAAAGGGCGGCTCAGGCAAAAGCTAGGGTCAAATTTCTGGCAATGCAAATGATCCTCTGGCCCAAAGAAGTACGAGTCCAAGCTCTTGCACGTGAATCACTGTCGAACTTACCTTTCCAAAAGCAAGGTCGAAGGGTGAACATGAAGTCGTGATAGGGGTTAAGGCTCTCATCAGTCTCAGAGATTCACTGGATGATCCATGAATCTTCCCCGTTTTCATTTATTCTGGACCTATATGACCTCATTCATTTCATTTACCTTCTTTATTTTTCTTTCTCTGTACTTGTTTAACGTGCATGAATAAAGTTCACCCTCTTCGATACGTGTTATGAATTTGGTTGATCTGATAAAAACATGTATTTTAACAAAGTAAAATGGAAGATTGGTAAACATTTAAAGTCGCAAGGGACAAGATGCTTCTGCTACTCGACCTCATCATAGGTGATCATCGCAAGGACTTGGCCAGACACGTGCTTTGAAGCTATGGTTGCCTCATTCGTTCTACTTCGTCCATGAGTTCTCGTAAGGGTCGCGGTTTCACAGGACTTACCCAATTTTGAAACTTATCTTTGCGTTACTGACCATTTTTCTGCAGGTTATCTCACAGATAGTCATGCCAGGCACTAACACCCCAATCAAGCCCTTCAAATCCCTTCCTTGAATCGTCCGAGTTGGCACTTCTCAAAATTCCCTCCTTAAAACGCCAAGGTTGGCACCTTTCAATGTTTTACTCTTTCATTAGGCACCTTCAAACTCTCATCCTCAATTACTAAAGTCCGTGCCTCTTGAAATATCCTCCCCAGTGGAATCATTCGCCAAAGACGGCACTTCTCAAGATCTCTCTCCCCACTGAATCCTAAACTTTCCATCAAGAGGCAGTATCTAAACCACCAAATTCTTCCCCAGTGATAATACGTTTCCCAAATAAACTCAGCTGGGACATCTTCCTGAATTCCTTTTATAACCATTCTCCAAGAATCCTTCAATCATGTCAAACTGGGGCATCTCCCCAAATTTCTTCCTTTCCAGTCATGAGGCGTTTCTCCAAACTTTTTTCCAAACTGGGGCATCTCCCCAAATTTCTTCCTTTCCAGTCATGAGGCGTTTCTCCAAACTTTTTTCCAAACTGAGGCATCTCCCTAGATTCCCCAAAGCTCTTTTAGGTCATGTCAAACTGGGGCATCTTCCCCAGGTGGTTATCTTTTGTCAACCCAAGGGCGGTACCCTATGCTCCTGGGAAGTTTAAACTGGGACATCACCTCGGGTCTCACTCCATCAAAAGGAAATGTACCCCAAGCCTTTTCAACCGCCCTAACTGGGACATCACCCCAGATTCTTCTCACGGCCTTGAGGTAGTACCCCTAAATCTTCTAATCTTTCCAAAAATTAGAGTATTCGTCCTAGACCTTTCACCCATTTCTTCTCTCTCCCAATCAAAAGGCAGTTCCCCGAATCATCCAAGATAGCTTGAACTGAATCATCCCCAGATTTTCTTTCCTTTAGTAAGCCCATCATGCAGTGGACCCCAGACTTTTCTTTCAGTCAAGAAGATGTTTCCCGAGATCCCCTCAATCCCTTCCATCCAGTCGCCTATCAAGGCATCCTTTATTTTCCAGCCGCCTATCAAGGCATCCTTTATCTTCCAGCCGCCTATCAAGGCATCCTTTATTTTCCAGTCGCCTATCAAGGCATCCTTTATTTTCCAGTCGCCTATCAAGGCATCCTTTATTTTCCAGCAGCCTATCAAGGCATCCTTTATCTTCCAGCCGCCTATCAAGGCATCCTTTATCTTCCAGCCGCCTATCAAGGCATCCTTTATTTTCCAGTCGCCTATCAAGGCATCCTTTATTTTCCAGTCGCCTATCAAGGCATCCTTTATTTTCCAGCAGCCTATCAAGGCATCCTTTATCTTCCAGTCGCCTATCAAGGCATCCTTTATCTTCCAGCCGCCTATCAAGGCATCCTTTATCTTCCAGCCGCCTATCAAGGCATCCTTTATTTTCCAGTCGCCTATCAAGGCATCCTTTATTTTCCAGTCGCCTATCAAGGCATCCTTTATTTTCCAGCAGCCTATCAAGGCATCCTTTATCTTCCAGTCGCCTATCAAGGCATCCTTTATTTTCCAGTCGCCTATCAAGGCATCCTTTATTTTCCAGCAGCCTATCAAGGCATCCTTTATCTTCCAGCCGCCTATCAAGGCATCCTTTATCTTCCAGCCGCCTATCAAGGCATCCTTTATTTTCCAGTCGCCTATCAAGGCATCCTTTATTTTCCAGTCGCCTATCAAGGCATCCTTTATTTTCCAGCAGCCTATCAAGGCATCCTTTATCTTCCAGCCGCCTATCAAGGCATCCTTTATTTTCCAACAGCCTATCAGGGCATCCTTTATCTTCCAGCAGCCTATCAAGGCATCCTTTATTTTCCAGCCGCCTATCAAGGCATCCTTTATTTTCCAGCAGCCTATCAAGGCATCCTTTATTTTCCAGCAGCCTATCAAGGCATCCTTTATTTTTCAGCCGCCTATCAAGGCATCCTTTTCCAGCCGCCTATCAAGACATCCTTTATTTTCCAGCCGCCTATCAAGGCATCCTTTATTTTCCAGTCGCCTATCAAGGCGTCCTTTTCCAACCGCCTATCAAGGCATCCTTTGTCCTTTACTTTCCAGCCGCCTATCAAGGCATCCTTTATTTTCCAGTCGCCTATCAAGGCGTCCTTTACTTTCTGTTCACCTATGCAGGCACCCTTTACCTTCTAGTCTACCGGGGATCAATCCTGATCTTCTCACTGAAAGAATTTTTCCCGATCAATTCAGAGTTCAAAAAAAAAAAAAAAAAAGGAAACAAAAAAAAACAAAAAAAAAAAAAGAGAGAGGAGAAAAGAAGAGAAACAGAAGTGGAGAATGCTCGTTTTTAAGAAAAAGAGGTCACACTGACTCGTGATTGCCCACACCATCAGTTGCCATACCAATCAAGAGGTCCCACTTGGCCCCCTACATCGGTGTTCATATCTTTACTTCCTTTTCACTTCAAAAACACAGAAGCTTCGTGTTTCTTTTGTGAAAAAGAAGTAAAGAGGGGCATCTGTGAACACCTCTTTTTGTCCGGCCAATTGGTACAGTTCTATCTTTTGGGCACTCTTTCATGCGCATGATTCATTTGAAAATTCATAACTCCTTCATACGATCTTTGATTTGCGCAAACCCGGTCTCTAAATTTTCGCAACAAGATTGTCTACGACTTTTGTGAAGACCTTGAAGGCTGAATCCTTACCAATTGATACAGTTTTAATAATCTTCCTAGACTTGCTCCAGTTTCATGACTGCTCTGCACATCTTTAAGAAAAAAATCATATCTCCCTCATATGATACTCAAATGACCCCATTCTTTTTTCTATGGCTCCACATCAAAGAGATCTACAAGCTTCATGAAGGCCACAAAAGCTAATTCTCCACCCATTTTGCCCAGTGAATTTATTTTGCTTGCAAATGTATTTTCGTCACACTCTGGAGCAGTTTTTGTAGATGGGCCATATCTCTCTCGTTTCTTGATGGAAATTTTTGTGCCATATATCAAATTAAAGATAAGAGAAAGATCTACAACTTTTATGTTGGACTCTTTTTCAAATTTGGCACGCATCAGCCCTCAAATACGCGAGCAAGTTTGTGATGAGTAAAAAGGAGAATGAAAAAGCACCAAACAGCATCATGAATCGATTCAACACATGCATGAATCGATTCATGCGTGGAACAGCCCCAAAAAAATCAATTTCAAGTGGTTTGAATCGATTCATAGCCCTCCTGAATCGATTCATACGAATATAATGCACCCAGGAAGTGAAATTTTGCAAAATGAATCGATTCACAAGCAATTGAATCGATTCATACGGGTTCCAACAGCATTGAATCGATTCTTTCCCTAAATGAATCGATTCATACGGTTATTTTTGGCCCAGGATTGCATTTTGGAAAGCATGAATCGATTCCTCCCACCAATGAATCGATTCATGATTGAATAATTGGCCCAGAAACACGTTTTCAAGCTTCTGGAAGGTGGACAAAGCACTGAGGAAGGTGGGCAAGGCACTCAAATTGATCATGGAGCACCATGGAATTGTAAATTCAAGAGTGCATCTTCCATTATGAATTAATTATGGCAAAAGCTTGCTTTTGAGTTCCTATAAATAGGCACAAGAGGAAGGCTTGTAAGACACCATTCTTGATTCACACAAATTCCTCCCTCATTTGTTCTTCCTCTTCTCTTCTCTGTTGGAGTTTTTCCAGCAAGTTCTTCAATTCCGGGCAATCAATCCCTTGAAGAAACCATTCATTCTTCCTCTTCCTCTTCTCTGTTGGCAATTTCTTCTTCCAGTAAGCTTTTCATTTCCAGCAAGTTTTTCATTTTCCAGCAAAGTTTTTTTTTTCATTTCCAGGTTAGTTTCTTTTCTTTATAGTTGTTATTATGGAGGACTAAAACCCCTAGATTGATTTTCTTAGAGAATATTGTAATGTAATTTTGAGGTCATTATTTTTTATAGTATGCTTTTATAAAATAAATAAATAATAATAAAAATAATAAAATAATGATAAAAAATGAGTAATAAGTTTTGCACATGTTTTATTTTCTAGCCTAAAGATTTCCATTTTTTTTAATCAGTGTCGTACGGAAAATACTTCCGTCTACACAGTTTTTATAAGATCCATGCACGTGCGAAGCACTTCGCCTTGTATGGATTCTTCACTAAAATAATAACTATCAATATCTTCCTAATCTTTTTCCTAAAAAAAAACATTTTAAAGAACTACGTGACCCTGATTTCTCGAAAGCTCGAGAATACGTAGGAGCGGGAAACAGTTCCTGTCGGGCCCACCTTTCTTTATTTAATTTTTAGAGTTTCCTTTTTGTCTTGCTATCAAAAGGAGGAGCGAGATTAATTTGGACGAGACGTCCTGTTAATCTCATATTTTTAATATTTCTTTAAAAAAGGGAGGAGCGAGGTTAATTTGGACGAGACGTCCTGTTAATCTCATTTTTTTATAATATTTCTTTAAAAAGGAGGAGCGAGATTAATTTGGACGAGACGTCCTGTTAATCTCATATTTTTAATATTTCTTTTAAAAGGAGGAGCGAGGTTAATTTGGACGAGACGTCCTGTTAATCTCATTTTTTTTATCTCTTTAAAAAGGCGGAGCGAGATTAATTTGGACGAGACGTCCTGTTAATCTCATGTAAATATTTTGTGTTGATCTTTGTTTATTGATCTTTGTTTATTTTGTCATTCCGTACATTTTTCTTTTTTTATGAAGAAATTAAAATAATTAATGGGTTAATTATAATGCGCGCTATCAAATTGAGGTAACCGTTTTTTATAACGGACAGTTGTGAGGTGCTAATACCTTCCTCACCTGTAATCAGACTCCCGAATCATGGAATCTCATTTTTATAACCAGTGCTTTAACAAAAGGTTTTTCCACTATTTTATCCTAAAAAAAATATTGGTGGCGACTCCCTGTTTATTACTTAAAACCGTTTCGAGGGTCGGCCGCGCCGCCGCGATCCTGGTCGCGACAAGTACGGATAAATGGGAAATGTGGGTATTACGGAGGTAACTCTCAGATTAGATCAGATCCTTCTTCAATAATAAATAAGTTGTATTTATAGGGATTACCTTAATAGAAAGAATGATTTAACAATCTTCCTAACTTACTGTAGCTACAACGTTTGTAAGTATTGGCTGCTCATACCGATTCTGACTTGTTGTTTGACTGTCAGGAGAGGTCAGAGTCCTGACCAACAATCTGTAGGGGCTATGAGTGTAGACCCTGATACGATTTCGAAACCTTGAATAGGTAATTCTGATGACATGGCATTACATCTGTGTCACCCCCGATTCTGACTTTGGGGGGGGGGTCTGCTAGCACCCCGGATCAGGTAGCAAAAGAACACTTTGATAACTTGACAAAGAAATGGTGAGTGGCAAGTAATGTCAAAACTGAATTTAAATGATGAATGTGATCATCTAGGGTAGAACTGTAAACAAGTATATCATCAAAGGAAACTAAAACAAACTGATATAATGGTCTTAGGAGATCAATCATCGCAGCTTAAAGGGTTAAGGGGGCATTAGCAAGCCCAAAAGGCATGACTAAGAACTCATAGTGTCCATCCAAAGTTCAAAAATAACAAAAAAATATGAAACAGAAAAATAAAATAATAAAATAAAAATATATTCTAACATAAACCACCACCATTGTCGCTATCACCATCCTCATCCTCATCTCTATTGCCATCTCTATAACCAACGCATTGTCGCCACCATCACTCTAAACCACTATTATCATCACTGCCACCATCATCACCACACCAACCACCACCACTACAATCACTACCGCCACCATTGTCATCGTCTCTACCATCATCACCATTATATTATTGTTATTTATGCATAATGTAGCTAATATTAAAATTATGAAAGTTTTGTAACAACTTTTTAAAACTCAAAACCTTGATATTCTTTACTATGATCATTAACAAGAATAAAAATTTGTGTAAGAGTCTAAAAATTAAAGTGTAAGTTAATCATCGCTATAATCAACTATTACTATTTATACTTGACAAAAGAATTCTCATTGCTGGAGATGTGTTTTTGCGAGTTAAAATAAAAGGGCACAAGCTCATGTAATTTTATGACTTCCTTGGATGTCACAACTCAATATTTTTTTTCTCGTTCTCAGGTTCAAACACTCTTCAGTTCATTTGATATCCCTCTAATTTGTTGTTGTTGTGAATTGGCTTGATTTTGAATTTTCATTTTTACTTAAAACCCTAACATTATTTTTCATTCTTCACCAAGTTCTTCTCTACGA
Source organism: Clitoria ternatea (assembly GCA_037962975.1). Lineage (NCBI taxonomy): Eukaryota > Viridiplantae > Streptophyta > Magnoliopsida > Fabales > Fabaceae > Clitoria > Clitoria ternatea. The sequence goes on from CM075675.1 coordinate 12,454,208, forward strand.
ATCTAAGTCCCTGTGTAAGTTGAGACCAAGCTTATTAGATTTTAAGTTAAGTTTATTTTGATTTGACTTATATCACGGTGCCAAAATCGTAGTGTGAAAATGTGTCTCAGTTCTGTTTATCTAGTGTGGTTTAGGAAAAATAACTTTCCCATACTATGTTCTATATGATGATCAATTTTTGAAACGTTTTTTTCTTTTTCTTTTTTTCTTTTTTCTGAAATGTGTTTACAGGCAATTGATCTGAACCTAACTAATGCTACTTTGTTATCTAATAGAAGTCTATGCTGGATCAGGTTGGACCAAGCGGAGTATGCTTTAGCTGATGCAAAGGCCTGCAAAGCATTAAGACCAGATTGGCCAAAAGCTGGTTATAGGGAAGGGGCAATTTTACGTGTTTTGCAGACATGCTATCTAGAACCCTCTGGCTGTGACATTTGCATCAGGGTATATGATTCACATTTTTAAACTATACTTGCTAGTCCTTGTTGCAGAAATTTGAGGAGGCTGCAAATGTTTTTAGTGAGAACCTACCATTACAGTAAACAATTATTCAGTGAGAACCTTGACTATGTTGTTGACATATTTCTTATATATGTGGTAACACTGTCAATCTTCCCTTGATTTTTGTATGAAAATACTGGAACACATCAGTTAGGTACATGGTGAGTGCTTAATTTAATTGCTTATTTATGCTTTTAATTTGTTTTCCATAGATCTGCACCATTTTGGAGCAACTTTCTCAACTTAAAAGTAACTAGAATGTAGACGTAGCATTTACACCCCAGAGAAAGAAAATGCAAATAAGCATATAGCCTCAAAAAAATGTAACTGAAGTACTAGACTAGACCCTTTAATTTGGATCCGTCAAGGCTTCACTCATAACCAGATTTTTGTTTAAAAAATTGGTTTTTTGATCTAAAAATTGATTTTGTGGCAGTTGAAGGCTTGAAAATACACGTAATATCCAAGCAATGATAGAAATTATTGTGGCAGATCACTAATTTCTGCGGTTAAAAATGTCACAACTGTTCAAACAATTATGGCGTTGCGTTATGCATTTAGAGAAAAAAGTTTTGTAGCCCTGGAACTGGCACTTCAGCAGGTACCAAAAAATAAAAGAAATGTAAATTTAACCGCCAGAATGACAAACATTTGTGCAGTGTTCGAGATAATTTATGATTTATGATTAAATGACTGTATAAACAAACATTTACATTGGTAATGTATTCCTGTTTACTTTTTCAAATATATTTTAGATGTAAATCGCAAAAAATAACTTTTTTTGATGAACTTTACAAAATATATTTAATAGTATATAATATATATAAGCAATACCTAGTTAGTCACTTTATAACTTGTTAAGGAATCTTGAATCTAGCATTACAATATTTCATAAATTGAATTACAATATATAGCTTTACATAGCTAGGTAGGATAGGATGGTCCATAAATCATCTACAACATAGTCAAGCAAAGGAATAGTTAAAAATTTCAAGCCATGCCGAAATTTCCAAAATATGATTTGCAGAAAACTTTCGGTTGTTGCTTTCACAATCCATATGGATGAGACCGCATTAAATTGTCCTTTTTCTTTCATGTTCGTATATTAAAACGGTGTTGTGTTTGTGTTATAAATCATATATTTTGGTCATTTAAATTTTCATTCTCAATCTATTTGTTTACATTAAAAATTTTTGGAAATATTGTTTTATTTCAATATCAATATCATTTTGTTAATCTTTGTTGTAGAATCATAGTGACGTTTTTGTTAACACTTCAATCATTCTCTCATTTTATCTTAGATCTTTATTGATATTTTTTGTGTGATTTTGATATATTTATTAAGGAAAATAGCTAATTATTTCATTATTATTATTGTATAAAATCATAATTGAAAAACACGAGCCCGACTATTGAAGTTATAGGCTTAAAAGAGTAAAATGGACTCCAAAAAGGAAATTAGGGCATTAAGAGGATGTCAAATGGCCTTAATGCGACCTATGTACGTTGATTAATTTTGTGTATCATGACTTTTTTTTTCTTTCGTAGATTAGAATTTATGTTCATGATTGGATTTCATTCATGATTATGTGTAAGCAAATTCCTTTAGCCAAGAGGTTGAGGTGGAACCTTACGGGGTAATCCATTTCAATCTAATTTTAGTATGATTGAATATTGTTTGCAAACAACTCCTTATGCTTATGATTTATGCTTTAACTTGTGAAGCGAGTTTAAGAATTAGACACTTTTAATTCAATGAAAAAATATGAGGTTTTATGAATCTCTTAATTATTTTAATTTATGATACAAACATTAAACTATTTGAACTTCTAACATCTTATGGATATGTAAGTATTGCTTAACAAAAACCATGTTTAGAGACGATGAAACAACTTGTCTAACGTCTAGATGACAATTGTTTGAAAAATGTATCACTTAAAAAAGCATCATATGTCACAAGTTTCAAGTCTCTAATGTATCAAATGAAGCTCCTACCCATTGTATTACACATCTTTGAAGATAACAGCTTCCTAAGGAATTCAAGTAAAGTTAACCAAAGCTAAAGACCCCCTGTAAACTACTTTCACAAATATGGAAATATGCAGAAGGATTAGAACTTCAAACGAAGAAATGTTTTCTTTGTGCACTTGCCACCATTGGTTCAAGTCGTTCCAAGTGGTCCTGCATGCTTAAACGACTATTTCATCTTAAATGGCTCTTTTCAAGACCCATATAAAGGATAAGTTGTCCCTCTGTTATGCTTTGTTGAAACTGAGCTTTTATAAAAAGAAATCAATATCTTCCTACTGCACTCAAAAATCAATTTCAAAGTGATTGTTAAGTCGTATTATTTTATACTTTGATACTTGTATAAACAGCTTCCATAGAGCTTTATTTGTTTCATATCCTGAATATATTGTTTAGTTGCTCAAAGTTTCTTAGAGTTTTGTTTGTAAGACTTAGGACCAAAAACTTTTTTTCATACTACTATATGTTGTAAATTAGCCTAAAGAGGTTAAGTTAAGAAAGAATACCTGTTGTAAATTAGCTTAAAGAGGCTAAATAAAGAAAAAATACTTGTATCATTGTGCAATGGGCATAACTGAGTAGATCTGCTCTATAAGAACTCCTGTTAGGACAAACAAGGACTGGACATAGCCCTTGTGCTTTTGGGATGAACCACTATAATGTTTTGTGTGTTGATCTTACAAAAAATCCTTTTCTTGAAAACTCAGATGCAACATCGTTTGAACTGTCTTTAGACAATCTTTTCAATTAAAGTTTATGAAATTCCTTTCTAAGTGATGGAGGAAAGAGGGTCTAGTTCTTCTTCTTCTTTCTCTTTTGATAAAGGAAAAATAAGGATTAGGGTTTTTTTTTAGAAAAATAAAGCAAAGTGGGAAAGAAGGGAAAGGGTAGGCGCCACCTAGAGAGGATAAGCCTCAATCTCGCTACCTAGGGGAGGAAACCCTAGGATAAGAGTTTACCAAAGTTTAAGAAACCCTAGCTAAAACTAAGGAGGAAAACTCAACTCCACAAATACTCAATGTATTCTCTTAATTCAAGGTGTGTGTAATACAAAGGAGAGCATGCCTTATATAGGCTAAAGGGGGCACACCACTTAATTTAATGGGCTTCATTCTCTCTTAAGCCCAAAAACATTAAAATTAAATAAAACTAAGAAAGGTGGCCAAAATACAAGGCCCAAAAAAACATACAAAGCAAAGATGACCATGTAAGGCCAAAACCTATAACCCAAAAGGCATTCTAACCCTAATCTAAAATAATAAAAAAATGAATAAAAAATAAAAGAATTATTTTAGCAAAAAAAAGTCTCACTGGTTGTGTCCTCATTACTCTCCTAAGCTCAAAAGCACTAAAACTAAAGAAATTAAGAAAGGTGGCCGACCCCCCTTTAGCTCAAGTGGTTAAGAGCATTTAGGGTCACCTAGAGTAGCAGGGTTCAAGTCCCTGCCACCCCTTCCCTATACCAACAAGAAAGAAAGGTGGTCAAAATACAAAACCCAAACTTAAACATAAGCATAAAATGGTCATGTAAGACCCAAAACCTAAACCTAACATATTACTATAGTACAAAATTTGTTCTTTATATACCTCCCCCGTTCTCATAAAAATGTAGAACGTGTGTGTTGCGATTCCCCTGTTAGTCCATTCTCATTTCTGATTGAGTGTGTTGCTATTCAAGTATGTTATTTATAATTTTTTTTATATCTATTAAGTCTCATTCCCATGATATAGAAATAAATTTCTAAATATTTAGTGTTAGTTATCATTAATTATAAATTTAATTTAATAATTTTTTATGTTGAATTATTTAGAGACCCACTATTTTTAGTTTAATATTAATTACGTAAATATTAATATAAAGATTTGGATAATGTTGTAAGGTAAAAAAAAATAGAAGTATTAAATCATATAACTGGTGGCCGAAAACCGGATCCATATTAGGACTGTAATAAAACAGTTGGCTATTGCCATACATCTGGGATGGGTACTCATAGGTTGGCCTAAACCCTGAAATAAGGTTCCACGCTCCTAAGTGGTAGACTATATATTTGATGATCCTTATGTGCCCTATCTCTTTGAATCCCCTATCGCTCATTCCTATTTACAGACATATTAATGTCAAACGACTGCATTGGCGTTTCATGTGCACATGTGACTACAGGTTGTGCGGCTTCTAAGATGCGAACCCCTTCACTCCATATTTGCGTCACATTCATGGACTAAAACCTTATCTGCTCAAACACAAATGTAACTGCTCGGGAGGGACTATATGCATCTTCTATTGCAAGATAATGGATGGTTTCAACTACATCAACCTATAAAGCAATAATGACACCGTCATAAGGCTATCCATAAACTTTATAAAATAATTAATATTTTTGAATCATTGGATCTTAGCGAGCGACCAACTAGAGCATGTTTTCTTATGATCCATCTTTGGGTATGCATGATGAACCAACGTATATACTTAGAATTTACACTCAATAAACCCTAATATAAGGGTTTGTACATACAAACTGAAGATGATTTCCCCACATACTAATCAAGGTTACATACATCTAAGCCCAATTCTCACCATGCTTCCCTCTCTGTATAATTCCATGGAGATCATCTGATCGACAGGGTGGTAAGGGTATATATACTATTACATTCTGAACTGTTTCATCACTCGATCTAGCTGATGCCCTCTCTGCATAATTCCATGGAGATCATTTGATCGATAGGGTGGTAAGGGTATATATATTACTACATTCCAAACTATCTCATCATCCGATCTGGCTGATGTCACTCAACTATGTTGATGCACAACAGTGGCACAACAACTCTCCACGAGTCTATGCCTTGCATACAAATTTCAGGCAACGTCTACAACACTTCATCACTATAAAGGGTCCTGACAATTTGTGTAACATAGACAACACAACTCAATAGTCAATGAATTTGAATGGTGTTTCAAATGGTTTATGCATTGGAATTAACTTTTTTACATTTATATGTTTCATTTGGTCAAAGGCACGCTGATAGAAGTCAATATCCTGCCTAACGACCTTGAAGGTTTAACTTCCCAACCATCTACACATAAACAAATCATACTATCAAGTAAAAAAAATATATTTTTACTATTACATAAATATCAAGTAAAAAAATACATTTTATATAAATGAGAACAAAAATACTCGTAGGACCACACAACTGATGAATAAACAATGCATGAGAGGAAAACCAGCACAACATCACTTGTGAGAGGGAGAAGTTGAAGATGCAAATGTTGAAACGCGCTAGCACAACACCATCATGAGAGGGACAACTTCAGGACAGAAATGGTGAAACACAGGGGAAGGGAAACTAGGCTAAGTAGGGGACCACAAGAGTCAGAATTCATCTCTGTATGGGATGAAATACTGTGCATAGGACCTTAAATTCGCACTTCAAAATGTGACTTCCCGCACATGCACCCCTTGCTGCATGTGGCAATTTTATCCCCTCATCAAGTGAATTTGACCTCGTTTTCGTCCCATCGTCATGCATTTTCTTTGCATGCTTGACACCTGGCAAGCATGTAGAATTTTGTCCCTTTGTGTTGTGAATTTACGAATTCATCCCCTATAAATGTAAAATGAAAAGACTGATTTTAACACAAAATACCCCAAACCACCAATTTTTTTTGTTACAATCCCACACTTGTAAATTTTTATAAAACCACCCCAAAATAGTCAAAAACTCAATTTTTGGTGAGCCATATAAACTTGATTAAATTTGTTTGGTATTTAATCGTTTATTAAATATATTGTCATATTTCTTTTATATATTTTTAATAATATTAACATGAAAAATTGTGGCATGTGGAATTCTTTGTAATTGATATTAATAAGATCACTGTAAGAGTTTTATTGTAAAATTAATTAATATTATTCTTCAAAAGTTTAAACCTTAAAATTTATAAAAATAGTTTCGTCTTTTAATTTTAAAAGAAAATATTTTAAAAAACTCATGAAGCATGTTTAAATATATTATTAATCCCTATAAAATAAGATTTTTTTTTGTTTTCACCTTTATAAAATATTTATTTCTTTTACATCTTTTTATATTAAATATTTTATTTTTAGTTTCTACTTACACATTATATGTTCAACTAGTTGTTAACATATGACTTTTATAAAAATACAGTTTTTAAAGGTCAAAGTTGTTTTTAAAATTGCTAGAAATTAAAATTGTTAAGATTTTTAATTGAAATTAAACATGTGTAATAATTTTTTGATTTACTAAAAATCAAAAAGTATAAAAACTCACGACAGTTTATGTACTCCGTTTAAAATTGAGTTAAGCCCGTGACCAAACATATATAAACTTATATAGAAGGATTTGTATAGAGTAAGAAATTAATAGAAGAAAGTTTGTATTAAAATTAACATTAATAAAATTGAAGTCTTCTGTATGATTTGAAATACAAATCTAATATAATTTTTAAAATGAACATTTTGCTTAAATTTTTTTATCATATATAAGATACACATAAACCCTAACTATATTGTAATGATTTAGTGTCTATTTAATAAGTTGTTGTGCCACCTAAATTGAGGTTTGATAAATAAAAAAATATCTATTAGTTCAACAAAATTTTAACAAACAACGTGTATGATGAATATTTTTTATGTCTTATTTTAGTCTTTCTTTTTGTCCAAAAACCATTGTTACTTTAAAATTTAATCAATGTATATTTTTCAATTCTATCTTCTTGTAATTAATATATCTCTTTCCTATCACTATTTATTTGACTAATGAATAAGACTTACAAAGTTGAGATACTATTTATTACTAATAAAATAATAGAATTAAATAAGAGTATTTTAGTTCATATTGATTCAAATAATTATATATGTAATAATTTTTAACCTGTGTAAAAAAATTAAAATGATAATAATTTTAAAATAAAGAAAATATTAATTATTAATTTTTTTATTTTTACAACTTAATTTTTTATAATTAGTTATAAAACGGATACGCATAGATTTATGGGGAGGGTATAAAACCTGTAAAATAATTCTAAAAATGATTATGTAGTTTATCTGTTTTAGGTTTTATTTATTCAGTTACCTATTCTTAGTCTGATTCTGATTCTGATTCTGATACTCCAATGACTATGCAGAAAGCCACGAGATGTCCTTTCATTTCAACAACGTTCCCAAAAAATTGGCCCCCCCTCCCCTCTTGTATAGCCGCCTTTTGATTTGTGGTGGCAACCCACCTCACTTTGCTGTATCCACCTACTCTCACATTATAACTTTCTCGGGTTTTTACGTAGTTGGGAAACGTAGTTATAAAAATAAAAATTTTAAAATATTAATATTAATTTTTTATATTATTTAAAATAATTAAAATTTTATTTAATTGTAAGACTTTTTTTAGTTGTTGAAACCCAACAGAAATAAAAAAAATGATACAATGAATTATTTGATAAAGAAAAATATAAATTGACTTTGGATGGGTTTTTAATCAATCAAAAGTAATTGATTTTATTTGGATTTGAGTAATATTTTAACATACTCTCAAACCAATTACTTCGGTTTGGATTAGGTTGATAATTCAGTAGGGTGATCAAATTGACAATATATAATATTTTTAAATTTTCTAATTAAAAATACGAAATTTATAATATCATGTAAAAAGTACAAAAATTTATTATAAAAACTAATTAATCAATCTTTAAAATTTAAAAAATATATATAAATAAAATCTAGTGATTAGAATTAGTTCAAACGTGTTTTGTTTTACAAAACATAAATCCAATAATTGAAATAATTGAAGTCATATGTGATTGGTTTCAACTTAGAACACATTGAGTGTGTAAGGGTCCGTTTGGTTTCCAGTTGGGAAAATAGAAAAATTTAAGGGTTGATATGATCATTCACACCGTTTGAGACAGTCAAAACTCTGTTTGACCGTAATCTATTTTCGTTTTGACCAACATCCAAACAGACACTAAATCCGAAACAATTAACTAGTTACGGTTATAATTGGAGAGTTCATGGGATTAATCCGATCTAATGTTATCTTATTCTCGACCTAAATCTGTATAAAATTAAGATTTGTTAAAGATTATAAAAGAGATTACTTACTCTCATACTGGTTTTCCATATGGATGACAGAATCTCTATGAACATAGTTGGAAAACATACAGCTAATTTAACATTTATATTTGTATTTGGCAAAGAACCAAGAAGTACGTATCTGGATCTGTTCATACTTTTGACATCAGCATCGTTTTCAGAATGATAGAAAGTTTAGAATGTACATTACACTGGGTCACATGTGAGCAATATAAAACATTGCTCTATGTAATTTTGAAATATCCTTTAATTTTTCCTTTATTATTAGATTTTCAATTCAATTTTTTCCTTTTGTTTCCACCCTTCCTTTTGACCAGAAAAGTTAACTTAGCGAATCAGCAAAGGGGCATGATGCAAAACAGAAACAAATAAAGTAAATATATATATAACATTGCTTTTTGAATTTTGACACATAACGTACGTGGGAAATGTTCGTGCATCTGAACAAGAAGTGAAAGATATCACATTATGAATTATTATGAGTCAAAAGGAGGGAGACGAAATGACAAAAGCCAGGGGAAAAGGTGGAAAAAAAAGTTACACAGAAACTTTTTGTTTATTTAATTATCTTATAAACCAGTGATTGTACTAGGTTTAATTCGTGAGTTACCCCATGCGTCTATATCATCTACAGCTAATTTTCTATTAAGGGAAAACTATTAAAACTGTCATGGAAATCTCTTCAGTAATGTGTTTGAAGGTGGAATTATGATATCTCTCATCTAGATGTGAAGGCTAAAAGATAATATTTTCTTTTTCCTTACAAACATAACTATAGATAAATACATTCTTATTATATTGGTATAGACAAGTTCAATAGAATCAATACTATTCCATAATTTTTTTTTTACCAAGAATAATTTTTGCATAACCTTAATTAACTTTGCAATCCATTTAATTTAACACGTGGTTTGAGTTATAGTAATAATGTCCCAACTTGATATGAACGACGTATACCAAACCAAAAACTAACTATTTGATCCTTACATGTATTTCCAAATTAGATTTTATATAGTCCTTTTATTTTCTTATTTGATTTTGAATTACATTCATGTAAACCAATTGGTTCCTACTTTTAAGTTTCCTCTCATAGATCTAACTACCAAAAATGTTAAATAAATAAGAAAACGACCGAACTAAGTTTTTGCTAATCCTTACTCGTAGAAAGTAATGCCACACATTGCATAATCAATAAAATGTCAAATAGGAAATTATAACTAAGTTTTTGCTCAACACACGTCGCATGTGATATTGGGTTACATCTTTTCCAACTATGCTCTTAACTTTTGAATCAATTTTGTTTAGGTCCAAAAAAGTAGAGATTAAAAGATAATACAATGGCTCAATTATAAACTATTTTTTGGAACGTGGCATATTTAGGGTAAGTTTAGAGAAACTTATAAAAATAGCTTATGTTGTTTTTGATTTATTTTAATAAGTTATTTTATATAAGTAATTAAAATAAATTATTTTTAACTAATTCGAATAAGTTTTATAATTAAATTTATAGTATAAGTATTACATAAACTTTTAATTAAGTTATATATCAAAACACACCATTAATAAGTTATTCATCATTTTATATTAAAAAAATATTGAATGTTTCATTTTATTAAGTTTCATACTTGATAGCCTTAATCTTTTATATATATACACACAACTCTTTTGGTCAGCATAAATATATTCAACACATATATGAAAATAATATTAACTGATTTCTTATTCACATTAATATTCTAACCACACAGGGATATGCTTTCCCTGTCATATTTTTCCTTTTAGTGTATAATGGCTCTAACAACTTGTTTCCAATAGCTCTCATGCTAACTGCAAGTTGCACTAATTTTATAGTTTCTATTCTACCCCACTGATAAAGATTGATCCATATAGGGCCTAGGACTGGAGCATGATCGTGACTTCAAAGTGAAATGAGTAATATTGGCAACAGTTATATGGGCCATTATCTATGAGCAATATTTTGAATAATGTGTGCCTATCAGTGTAGAGGAAATTATAAACAATTTTTTGTGAGGTCGAAATTATATACATTAATAGTAAGTATTTACACAAATATTTTCTCCCAAATTTTATATACAAAATATTGTTGTTTTCCGTCCTTCATCATTTATGTATTCTGTTAAGTTATTGTGACAATGCACACTAAAATGGAGAACAAGATCAAGGATCAAGTCCTATATATTCACAACCAATGTTCTGAAATTGTTTGGCTCATAAGTCCTGCATTACATAAAACATTTTCTTATCTAAAAATCATTGGTGAGTTTTATTCAAGATAAATCTATGAAGTCTAAGACAATTAAAACGAATAACACAACAGAAATAGTACATTGATATTAGGGTCTGGAACCAAAAATATTATGTATCATATAAGAGTTTTGGTGTGCTTGGAGTCCAAGTAATACTTAATATCAACGTTGTTTAATAGGACGGCCGTGATAACATTTAGAAAGGTAATGGAGATTCCATAATTAAAAAATGTGTTTTGACATTAAAAAGATATAACAAGTATAAGATCTGTGAATGTCCCATGTTGAGGGCCAAAGAGAAAAGCTCACTCGTGGGTTAAGAATATACTATGGCTCTTGACTAGAACCACTAATGTTGTCTTTGTGTTTCTACTTTCTACTTTCGGAGCTTGTTTAACTTTTCTTTTTACAAAAGAAGCTTTTGGAGTGATGCGAGCTTTCCAGGGGTAAAGTTGTGCATAGCAGTCATGGAAAATAATAGTGGCATTGCGTGTAACCCACAAATCAAAACGTTTTAAAAAATAAATAACCAAAGCATGCATGTGGTGCTGAGTTGTAAAAAAGGCCTCAATGGCAAAAGAAGATGCCAAGGATACCCCTAAGGAATCTTCAAATGTTTATTTAGAGTTTAGCCATGAATGAAGGGAAAATTCTCATGAAAGATTTAAGTGTTATGTAATGTGCCCTTTTGATAACTTGATAAGAGCTCTCACTGCTCACAATTCTAAGAACTTTCTTCATGGCTTGGAACCTGTAGCATATTTGAGGAATTTTAAAAGCCACACCTATGAATCCCTTTACGATATGGACCCAACAAAATCCTTGCTTGTAGCATTCGGGCACTGCATAGACCCCCACTCACCCATCAAACAAAATTATTTATATGACCAAGTTTGAGAAAGTTGGAAAAAGATTAAGGGAAAAAAAAGAATCATGAGGAGAATGATATATACATATACCTTTCAATACATTAACGGCATAAAAAAATAATAGTGATGGAAAAGAAAGAATGGCTTGTTCTATATGCATGTTACCAAAGCAATTGTTTGAGCAATACAGTGGATGATCACTTTTCTTTAGGTCACGGTTGTATCAAGTATAGGAATGAGCATTGCCCCACTTTATTCATTCAGGCTTGTCCTAATTGTTAAATAGTTTATGATCACTCATGTCATTCGTTTTTGCAAAAGGATCATTTTGAGGTTTAAGTCGAATTGGATTTTCGATTTTGACATCCATTTATTTGCATAACGCGGACAAATGTCTTATTTTAAATAACTAATTTGAAAATATATGATGTAACCACAAACAATATCAAATATGTATTCTAACTTGATCAAACACGTGTGGTTTAATTAAGACTATATTTAAGATAATTATATTAAAATACATACTTTTATGATAACCATGGTAATTTCATTGCTAGAAGGCATCGAATGGTATATCGTTAGAGAACATCGACGTATGAGATAATTATTTTTGTGTCAGAGTCAAGTCCTATGTAAAAATTCTTGACAGAATAGTTATCTAGGACACGTTTGATGTTATGTAGCCTAGATTTACATCTAATGCAACTTCATCATTTTCCTCTTTGGCAATTTCATGATCCACAACCCTGCCATAAATGGAAAGCACTCCTTAGCATCCCTTACCTACTTGTCATTCCTCTATGAACAACTATTAACCATAACCAAACACATTTGAACCATCACGAAAAAACCAGAATAACCATAACTCGTCATAATGACCCAAAACCCCACCTTTAACTTCCTTCATCATAAAATCTTTTGTCATGAAATCTTCGATCATCCTTGTGGCATGTTGATTCCCCAGGCCCGAATCTCGATATAAGCACAAATAAATAATGAAAATACAAATAATTTTTTTACAGTTATAAACTCCATAAGTCAACCACTTGCACCAAGACTCGAACCATGAAAACTGGATGCCACGTTTTAAAATAAATAATAAAGAAGTGGATCGTAAAGCAAAAGCCCATAACGTACACACAACAATATTTAAAACAATGAAAAAGAGTTAAGTGTATACCAGACATCCGTCTCTCTCATATATGAAGATATGAGAAGAGATTTAAAGAAAACACAAGATGAATGTCAAAGTTTGATGAAAATGTCCTCATTAGGTTACGTATTTGAGTCAAAAAACAAATGGGTTAAATATGATACCCAAAGGGATGCAAAGGACTAAGCACAAGCGTGAAAACATAAATTTTTTTGGGCTCTATGCAGTGTGATCCACGGCTAAGCCATGGTTCTATCCATGGTCGTGTTCCCACTGGTGTCAGGAGAAAACAGACAGTAAAATTGCCTATTAGAAATATAGAGTTCCACGACCAGGCCATAGTTCTCTCTGTCAAAACTACATTTTTGCATTATTTTTTTATGCTTTTGGGATCCTTGCCTAATTCACTTCTCGGGATTATTTTGGCACACAAAGATCACTCAATTTAAGGCACAAAAACATGGAAAACATCATAATTTCACCAAGGCACTTTTGTATCTTAAATCATTCATCAAATTGATTATTAAAACCATGTCTAAATCATGCAACAATAATAGGTCCCAACCCTACCATTTCAAGTCTCCTCGAGTCAAGGGATTTTCATCAACATAAACATCATTATCATCACAATGGGTACCAAATTCACATGGTTTAGTCATATACAAAAGAATCGGCCAATGTATACACTTGTATACACAAAAGGACAAAGGTTCAATTATAAAAGAATTTGAGCCATTGTCACAACCAATGCCATTAATTTTCATACACTATTTTAAGCACCATCAAGCTTACAATTTTGTGTTCCACCATCTAATTACATTTTGGGTTGTAGTAAGAGATCCATAAGGAATTGGCGATTATGGTCTTTATGAAAAACCTAGATACTGAATAGCCAAACTTTCAAGATTGGTTTCATCTTAAACTGGTGCCTGAGTCGAAAGATATGCATAATTCTTATTATTGAATTTTGTAAAAATGAAAATCTTATGAAAAATGAAGATGAGCAACGCTAGTTTATGATGATATATGATTTTAGAATGCGTGTGTTTATATTACAAATATGAAATGACTGAATATATATATATATATATATATATATATATATGTTAATTAGTAAATGATAAATTTTAGTTTTGAAGTAAGTGTATATGCACAACTTAGAGATATAAAGAGAGGAATGACATATGTAGGGATTGTTAGTTGAATAAAATACTAACCTAAAGACATTTAATGAAAAATGCAATAATTGTCTAAGTGAATGGTGAATTGTAATGCAAGGCATGTCTCCTTATATGAATCAATGACTCAAATAAATATAAAGTGAATTGACATTCTTAGTTGATACTAATACGTGTATTAGATCCAATGTAAAGAGGAATAGTTTTTTTTTTGAGTTTTGAAATGCTAAAAGTGTACACTAGAATCTTACTAAGTAATGTAGATTATATGGTACCCCGAGTAGGTGGTGGCTATACCAGTTGATGTTGAGTGGGCAATGACTCTAAATTCGTGATGCTTTTCATAAGGGAATCTTCAAGGAGGGCAGTCTTTGCACATGATTTTGTATCGAGCTTGAATAATTGAATGTTATTCGATTACTTCATGATATGTGCTAAGCGAGCAATCGATGAGTGTTACGATGAATACCTAATGAGTAATTGGGTTGTAGGTGATAGAATATTCAGAGTAAGCCTATAATTAGCAAGCATTATAATATACTAGTAGTGGGCGGTCAAATAATTGGTGATATGCCCCGAATAAGCAAAAGGTATATTTTGAAAATCTGAATGCATGGAATAATTAATATATTGGGTAATCGGTCTGTAGGACCGCATTATGGCTAGTGAAAGGTACAAAATTGATATCATATGACGGTATGGTATACTAAAGAGTGTGCCAAGCTAGATAAGGGACAAAAGGGATGAGGATGGATATATCATTGACATTTGGAAAGAATAGTAGTGGTTGGCCTTCCTAGATTCTTTCTAGTGTCAATTTAATGTAGAGTCTAGATGGATTGATGTAGATGATTTGCACAATGATCAGTTATAAATATAAGAGGCAGTATGATAGAATAAAACTTCCACGGCTAGGCGGTGGTTCTCTCTAGATTGGGAAAAAAGCTTGGCAGGTTTCAAGTACAAACCACGGCCAGACAGTAGTTCTTACCATGGCCATGGTTCATTCTAGGTACCCTTTTTTGCTTTTTTTTGTCCTTACCTCTTGTCTTGTTCTTATCAAGTCCAAATAAATGTAGACTATGTCTTCAGATAACTCAAAATGATAAGAATCCTACGAAATAAAGAGTATACCAGCAGCAAAAGTGGAAGGAAAACAAATAACATGAGAAAAAAGGGGAAATGCAATGAAACTTGACTAAAAACCTAACAAAATGACAATAAATGAAATGTTCTAAAACACTCATCAAAATATCACAAACTAAAACATTACTTGTCCCTAAGTAATCACTATACTCATGTAAATCAACAGTCAAATCAGTTATCAAAAAAGGACCCCTATCAGGTAACAGGATCTTCTATCACTGAGGTAGAGATGATCATCCAAATGCCAAAATAGAACCCAATAAAACCATGCAATCCAAAATCCAAGTGTTAGGACAATGGTGACAACTTCCCACAAATGTATGGATTTTTATTGCATAATAAAAAGAATTCATATCTATGAGGACCATGTTCCAAGTACAAATATATTGAGATTTCATGTTATTCAGATAGCAAAAAATTGGTTCTTCAAAAGAACTTTAAATTATCAAATAAGCTTTTTAAAACTAAGGACTTTCACAAGAGACGGGGATTTCTTGGGATTCCAGAGGGATCAAACGCAACTCATATAATTTTACTATGATATTCCTTATTAACATAGATCAAATTAAGTCTTTTAAAGCGGATTTTCCTAAGCTAATTAACATTTTCCTCTCGGTTAGTATTAACGTATGCAACTATTGGAGAACTATATTTGATCCTAAGATAAACCCATTAGCAATTCATGGAAATCCTTTTTTTTCTCTTAATTCCTCAAAAGGTTTGGATTGCTTTTTTTATCTAACCTTAGGTTCAATTCAACAAGTTTCAAATATTAGAAGATTTCTCAATCAATCTTAATCATTTTTTATCACCTAGGGTTGTTTCTAATTCACAAGGCGCATAGAGCATCAATTAAATTGAATAAAAGACAGAAATTCATTAATATAGGAAATCAAAGCAAAACCATACACAGATTTATCACACCTCCTTAATCTCAAGAAAGAAGGATTTAGTTACCCATGAATTCAAAGTACCTCAAAGAAAGAAAAAAAAACATTACACTTAAGAATTATAAATCTTAATCAAATACCAATTGTTTTCGCGAATCTTCTATGATTAATCTTTGTTCTTCAACGTTCTTCCCTTTTTTATCTTCCAAGTTCCTCTCCTTCAACCGTCACCAAGTTTAGAAAAAATTCTCGATGCCTCCATAGCTTCCTTATCCCAATCTCCTTAAATGATTATGAATTAATTTTGAGACTACCTCTATTTTTTTGTGATGTGATTCTACAATATTAGCAGGTTATTGCTCAACATTGACCTAATAAAGGTCAAAGTTATCTATAACTTGAGATGGCAGTTCTACTTGTCCTTCTCATAAATTTCACCTTTCCATACTTAGTCTAAACTTAGTAGTTAGGTTTGAAATCAAACTTGTGCAAGTGAAATGTAACCTCACTTTTACTCAAAATTTTACGGCTTCTACATCTCACACAGGGACACCTTATACCAACATTTAAATAGTAATATGGTTTCTTTGTAGCTTTATTAATAAACTCTTTAATAAACTCATTTTTAAACATGTTCTATATGGGCAAACCCTATCATATATCCACAAACAATCCATCACAAAATTTGCATTGCCAACACCATTAAGATACAACCTATGCGCTATTAAGAATTAAACACCAAACCTAATTAAATTAATTGTGTAAAATTTGAGTATAAATTTAATTTTTTATTTCTAAATTATAATTTAAAATTTCTAATTTTTTAATTTTAAATTCAAACTGTTTTAACAACGGGTGAAGAAAGATATTTTATAAGAGGAGGGACAAGGATCTCAATTTAGGTACAAAATCATCAATAGTTCAAATCTAAAGAAAATAGATTAAAAATTGCAAAACAGAAAATACAAGTTAATTTTTATTTTCTAACTTCAAATTTTTATTTTTTATTTTTAAATTTTAATTTGAATTTTCTAAATTTATTGTTTTCCTAAACTCTAATTATAAATTTTCTATCCTAAAGAAGGCAAGTGTAAAATATATTATAATAAACAAATTTTACACTAATCATATATCTAGAACATGATAGTGTAAATTATTTAAAATAGAGTTATTATAACTATCCTAAAAAACCTTAAAATATAAAACTAAAAGAATTAAATAAATTACTAACTTTAACGTAAAGCAAATTCTAATTAATTGAAAAGTTTTGTTTCTCACATAAAAGATTTTAAAATCCCAACCCTTTATCTGTTACCAATGCAAGCAATCTTAAAGACTTGTATGAGAGGTATTCTAGGCAAGGACTTCAAATTAAAACTCAATTTTTTTGTAGTGGCTTGAGATCCCTGTCTCACGTGCTGCCTACCACAAAGAACGACAACCATTATATTGCTAACGTTCTCTAAAATAAATTGATTATGTGTGTGTTTGTTTACCATTTGTAAGCTTCTAAACGGAGTTTGTAAGTAGAAGAAAATATATTCTACAGTCAAACGACTGTCTCAAATGATGTAAAAGATCAATACTAATCTTTAGATTTCTTCTTTTTCTAAACCTCATTTCCCAACGAACCCTAGGCCGAGTAATCAAATCTAGCAACACTATCCTTTAACTATATATGCGCGCTAATTATTTAAATTTAGGTAACATTATATGTTAGATGAAGGGAGAAGATCAGTTGAAGTTGGATTTGAGTTTACTCCAGTTAAGAATGCAATAAAAAATATTGTTGACTTTTAAAATCAGATATCTCCTTGATTAATGTAAAAAATTATTTTTAAATTGATTGTAAAAGAAAGGTTCCTTTATGTGTTTTTAAAATCATTTTTTCAAGTGATTTCAACAACTTTTTACACTGATTAAAAAGATAATCAATTTTAAAAATCAACTACATTTTTTATCACTATTCTTAATTGTACTGAATCTAAATCTACTGATGTTGCAGTTATCGTTGTGAGATACATTATTGAGTCGACTAATTATTAACCAACTCAACAATAAATTCTCATTAATAACAATGTCTAATTCTTATACTTAAAAAGATAATGACAAAAAATATATTTTTTATATGGAATAATTCTAAATCCTAAAATTTTACAATAACTATCACTTAATTAAACCTTAAGTTAAATTGAAATGAAGTTAAAATCGAGGAATATGATTGATTAACATTACATAGTGTCCGTTTAGTATGTAGTTAGAAAAATAAAATTATAAAAATAAAAAAATTAAAAATTAAAATTGATTTTTTACGTCATTCAAAATAATTAAAACTCCAACGACCTTTTTTAAACCTTCGCTTTAAACGTGCTGATAATGTGGTGTAAAAGATGGATTGATCCCGACATGGAAATAACGTAGAAGAAGATCCTTTTTCTGTAAATGAATTTACATAAGTTTTGTTGAATTAAGTTTAACAAAAATATTAGGAAAAACAGAATGAAAATATTTTTGATTGTAAAATAATGGATAATATATGCCATAGAAGTGTAAGCCTAACATACCTAACTGGCAATAAGGGAGATTGAGAACAAAACAAAGAAAGCCAGATGGGACCTATATGTACGATTGGGCACATTATTGAGGCAACTCACATTATTCAAATAGTTTTCAGTAACGTGTTTCAGTCACTATCATGTACATTCATACACACACCGTGCACTTAAGTTTTACATTTACAACGTTAGGAAATCTGAACACTTTTATAAATGTGAATGAAAATATGTATAAAATAATTATAAAAAATCACTAAGTAACTTTGTCTACCGAATCATAATTAAATAAGAGATTTTAGTGAGACTTTTACTACAATAATAATGTTATAAAGTACTAAAGAGTATAATTAAAATTCTCTGTGTTTAAACCTAAAATTACAATCATGGAATTTTCTCTCAACTTTTTATTTTTATCTCACTAATAAAACATTCAAACAAAACCTTTTGTTTTTCTCTTTATATTTCACGCTTTTGATGTTGCTATATGAAAATGAACATGTGCATATTTATAGCTAAGAATTCATTCTTGCCACACGTGCAATTGAAGAAGTCCATAAAGATAGCTCATTAAATTCCTCTAGATGACTTTTTATATAATTGACCAAATATAAGTTATATTTAACATTTCTTCGACTTAGCTTGTATTTGGCTCTTTGACGTAAGTCTTCAACTTCTGCATATGTTGACTAAGTCTAAACAATGTTTGAACTTATCAACGGACAACAATTTTGTCATCAGGTCTACCGAGTTTTCAACTGTAGCTATCTTCTTGATCATAACCATGTCATTACTCACACTTTCTCTGATAAAGTGAAGTCTGGCATCAATATACACTTTGTCCTTTCATGATATACAAAATTTCTAGCCAGATGAATAGCGCTTTGACTATCACAATGTATGATAGGCACCTGTTGGCTTAACCCAGGACTATCCAAAAGACCATGAACCCATATGTTTTCCTTAACAACCTCAGCCAATGCCATATACTCAGTTTTAGTAGTTGACAATCCTATTGTGTGACGTCCTGTTACCAATTCCTAGAATTTATCATAGGGTCTAACAAAATCAAAGTAAAATTTTCATGTTTGAAACTTCCCCAGTAATAAATAGGAACCTAAGGGATACGTTATCCAGAACCACTTTATACACACTAATTTTTACTCGGGATTTTGCTTGAGTGAAAATACTCATGCTTGAGCAACAGCCCTCTTGCTTGAGCGAGAATTCTCTTGGATCCTCACCTAAAGTTTTGCTCAGGTGAAAATCAACTCGCTTGAGCGAAAATCCATATTTCGCTTGAGCAAGAAATGTCTCGCTTGGGCAAAAATCTACCAGAAACCTCCCTTCTAAGTTTCGCTCAAGCGAGATTGCCATCGCTTAAGCGAAATTGACCTAGAATCAAGCTTTCATTTCACTCGAAGTCTTGCTCAAGCGAGCCAATCTAGCTTAAGTGAGATTTGCAGCATTTTGGCCACTAGGACAAATTTTACACTATCTAGCTTACCTGTTTTAACTTTGATTACTACGAAAATTTACAGGAACTATATGCAACTATACCGGACCTGCCATAGTTGTTTGTACTCAAAGAAATTTTATATTGCGGAGATATGCAGAAAAATACACTTAACACATTGTCATCCTACTAAGGTTAAATTCTATCCAAATGCCATTCCAAAACAACAATTTAACTTTACCAACAAGTTCTAAATGTTAAAGGGAATCTATTGACATGTTTTTGGAGTTCTAATTTTCACTAAAACTTAAAATCACCTATCAATTGGCTTAATCGGCCGTTTCACCTTAAAATCTCCTATCTCTTTAACAATCTAACTTATAACTTTCAATCTCAATTCGTCTTTCACCATCTCTAACTCGATGCTAACAATGTCCCAGTATCTACACTATGTTTCCATTACAATCACATCAATCATACATAATTATATATGCATCTATGCAATTCATTAATCATTCATCTAGTAAGTCATTTGCATCCCTTAGCATACTCACTTAGAGAAATAAGTCCCATCAAACATACTATAGAAACAATCCTGCCCATAGCACATAATCATCAACTAAAATGGTTCAATGCCACTTCACGACATACTTAATATTTGTAACACCCTCTGTTACACCTTAATAAATTCTAGAAAAATTCGTAATTTTTTTTTATTTTATTAAAGATATAATTGTTAAAAAGAAACTATCAGAAAAAATTATGTACATTATTTCTGAAATACCTCATAAATATTATTAAAACTTTATAAAGTAATTTTTACATTCATCCAACGAAAATAAATATTAAACATTATAAGAAAGAGAGGAAACTCCATGGCCCAGAAGCAGTTACTTAATAACATTATTTATTCATTGGACCACGGTATTCATACCGAGCTCCCTTTCTAGAACGTGCTATATTTACTGTCGAGATTCTTCGATCCTTCCTTCTGAACCATCAATTTAAAACATGTGAAACAAACACACAGAGAAAGGAGTAGGAAACAAAATATAATATTCCCGAATAAGACATAAACAACAAAGGGTTTTCACAAACTAATACATAATAATATCAATCACAATCACATACACAATCAATTATGAATGCATGAATGTTATGCAATATCTTCATCATAACTTACCTATATATGTGGGCCCTTAAATTTTAATTTGCACTGGGCCAACCAGGAGTTTACACTGTTCCATAAGTCCGGATAATAATAATAATATGAACAGCTCAACTAGCATAGAAACACTTAGAGACTAGTCAGATTGAGAAAGTTTTTATTGTGAAAGTACCCGACACTAGTGTAACATCCCTGATGTTTTAATAAAAATTATGAAATGTGAAATGTTAGAGAATGTTTAGAAATTCTATTTAGTAATTACTCTGTTTGAGCCGGTGTCGAGGTCGGTATCTGAAACGCGAGCAGGCGGAGTTAAAAGAGCGGAAGTGTGGGAGAAGAGTGGACAGGGCTAGGCGGTCTGGTCCTACCGTTGTGGGGAGAGCGCCTCACACGGGGTCACATCTCGGATTAACTTCACACTAACTGAAACAACGGACGTGTGTGACAAATAGTCGAGAGCGGATGATATATCCGATCTCTCAAGTTGTAGCTCGGATTTCCGAGGTATGAACATTAAGTTAGGACGGCGGGGTCGATATTCATATCGGACCTATACGCTAGCGAATTATTAGAGGACTATGACTACGTGGGTGTTGAAGGGATAAACACGTGTAATTGATTTGATGACTAAGCAATAGTTTAAAATAGTTAGAATACAAATAAAATCGAGGAAAAGACGATCTTACCCATGAGCCATATATATATATATGAAGATTCCCTTCCTTCTTCTTCATTTTTACACAAGTTGCCTTTACTATCAGTTTGCTTCCTTCTCTTCTGTTTGCCTCTTCTCTCTTAAACACTGAGCTGCATGTACTGGAGTGAGACTCTATTTGTGTTTGAACTACAAGTTAACCTCATTCCTGTGATCGAGACTTCCAGGTGAGTCTACTGATCCAACCCGATTGTGATTCCCTTATTTCTTTCATTCTTTAGCTGTTAAGGGCCATGCATGGCTATATTCGTGGCTGTTCTCCACTCCTCTGTGAGTGTGAGCCAAATGTTGACCATGAACTAAGGACGTTGAGGTGATAAAGCTGTACTTCATGATCCGTAGGTAGTAGACTAAGTAACAGAAGACTGAGTGGAGGAATTGAGATTGCAGAACCGGAGCTCAGAGGAAGAAATCGGCACAAAGAACAGATCATCGAAGCGTGGAATCAGAGTAAGGGGGGGTGTTCGGGTTATAATTAATTAGAATAGGACTTACATCTTATTCAGATCTTTGAAGTAACAGACTAAAGGAAAATGTTGCTAAACGTAATTGTGTGTTTATATTTATGCATGTGTGATAATGTACATTGATGAGTTGAGAATTGTGTTTGTGGTTGAGTTATCATGCATGATCTTGAAATATTTAATATTGACGTGATCAGTGTTATGCGATTCTGGGTTAACAAGTAGGCTACCCGATGGATGAGAAATTTGATATCTAATGTGAACTGATCAGTGTTATGTGGCTCTGGGTTAGCAAGCAAGCTACCCGAGAGATGAGAAAATAGATATTATTATTATGAAAGGTAAATTGTTGAATGATTATGTGGTATGGGATGGCCAACGTTATATGATAGCCCCTCATTTCCGGCTCCCGTGGTTTTCGTGCCCAGTTGAGCTACCCAGTGGTCAAGTAAGACCCAGTGGTCGAGGTGGAGAGTCAAGCAGGACTCAGTGAACCAAGCAGGGTTCACGGGGTGTCAAGTACGACCCCCAGCTGAAGGCCAATCCTTTAGTATCCGGATACTAGGAGTCAGATTGCATGAGAGTCAGTTGTGATCATGATGTATGTAATGTGATGTATGTAATGTGATGAATACAATGAATGTGAGGAAATAGATGGAACTGTGTGCTTGGTTTAATACAGTTATTGCCTGAAATACTCTGTGTTTCGGTTTGATTATTTAGAAGTAATGATGGATGTGTATGTATAGATATGCATGCGTATTTGTTAAAATCCGTTCTAGATTAATTATTATGCCAAACACTCACCCTTGCATTTTTTTTTAGTAACCAGAGACAGGGAGGGGGAAGAAGCCGTGGAGCTGCGCCAAGGGGGAGAACGGTGCCAGGGTCCAAATGAAACTGAGTGACTCTTTGTAGTCTTATGTGTGTATAAAACTTTGTATTATAAATTATTAGTGATGTTTAAATAAGACCGGATTGAATGAAAATATATTTCAAAAATCTACTACTGTTATTTGCATATGCTTTTATGGTAGTTCTTTGAGTTCGCAAAACCATTTGCTAGAACGGAGATTTGAGAGTCCGGTTGTATAATCCGATGTGCGAAAGGTGTTCGTTCATGAACAGCACCTCGTCTAAGTGAGAGTCCGGAATCTCGCTTAGACGAGTAGGGGCCTCGCTCAAGCGAGACGCCCTGATTTCCCTTTCTCTCATCCGTTGTGTCGAATTAAATTGTTTTCTCTAAATATCGATCAGTTTTCACGGAAAAGGAAAAATTTATTGTAAAATGTAATAGTTTGAATAAAAATAAATGTAAAAATAACCTAGGACGTTACACTTGGTATCAGAGCGGTTCTTTCTAGAGCCGGTGTGTGGGCTGATCTAGTTATTGTGATAATCTTATGAAAGTTGATTGTGTTTTGTTGTGTTGAGATTACGTGTGGTCTGGCACCGTTCCCTTGGCACTCCACTGGCGTAGTATTCTATGAATATAAGGTAAATCTTTGATCCCCTGACTGATCTTGGTTATTAATGGTGATGTGTTTGCCCATTGTAGAGTTGCTAAATGGACGGAGAGACTAGTTCTGGGGGAGGAGATGATTTCTTCTCTAAATTTACTCAGCTGATGAGTAGGACCGAGTCCGGTCCCACTCTGGATAAATTCCTGAAAAGGAATCCTCCGACTTACAAGGGGGGACACGACTACGATGGGGCATATATCTGGATTAGGGATATCGAGCAAGTTTTTGAATATTTTGAGTGTTCTGAGGAGCAAAAGGTTTTATTTGCTTCATATCAATTGAAAGATGAGGCTAGAGTTTGGTGGTCTCGCGTGAAGGTGCAAATGAACGCAGCCAATGAGCCGTTAGTATGGGTGAATTTTCGGAGGAGGTTCCTTGTTAAGTACTTCCCAGACAACTATAAAATCCGAAAAGAAATGGAATTCCTGAAGCTAGAGCAAGACCGGATGACTGTAGCTGAGTACACCAGCAAGTTCGACGAGCTGTGTGATTTTTACCACCCTTTCTCGTTAGAAGGGACTGAAGGCAGCAAGTGTGCCAAATACGAAGCGGGACTACGAATTGAGCTCCGTAGTGTAATCGTACCTATGGAGATCAGGGACTATCCGACCTTGGTGAACAAAGCAAGGCTAACAGAAGAAGTGCAGTTGCAAAGGATGTCGCATCCAAGAGATAAAAAGCCCTTGAAGGCAAAAGGTTTCAGCTTCAAGAGGATGGGTCAATTTTTCCGAGGTGGCAAATCCTCTGCTACCTCCTCATCCTCCTCTGGTCGAGGTTCCACTGGTCGATCGGGTAATCCCCCTGGGAATCGTACATGCTACAATTGTGGCCAGGAGGGACACATTGCCAAATATTGCCAAGCTAATCAGATTGTGTGCTTCCAGTATGGACAACCAGGGCATCTCAGGCCCGATTGCCCTCAGAGGCAGCAACAGGGAAGAACGGATAACCGGACTAACCCTTCTGGAGACCGGGGTTCCAACTTCATGAGAGGAGGTCGGAATGGAGCTGGTAGAAAGAACCCACAAGCGGGAAGATATGACGCTCAATCTAGCGGTGCCCAGAACGCTATGACTGGACGTGTATTCGCATTTGATGCTTCAGAGGCTACGAGGAACGACAATCTGGTACAGGGTAAGTGCTTCATCTATGGTTATCTGGTTGATGTGATTTATGATTCTGGTGCCACCCATTCCTTTATTTCGGAAAGCTGTGTGCGACGGCTTGGTCTGCCAATCAGTTTGATGGAAAACGCTCTTATTGTTTCCACTCCAACTGGTTCTACTTTTCGTGCAACTACGATGTGTAAGGAACTACCGATGCAAATCGAAGACCGTACTTTTTGAGTGGCTCTTATCTGTATGCCCTTAAAGGACTTAGACATTATTCTAGGTCTTGATTGGCTTGTTGCTAATCATGTGCTGGTCGACTGCTATCGGAAGAATATTGTTTTCTCACAGGAACTTGACGTGAAGGACGAGGTGAGCGATGTTCTAGCCACGTATGTCGTTTTATTCGCTTCGGAGGGTCGACATGACCTTCTGCTAAATGATATTCTGATTGTTTGTGAATTTCCTGACGTTTTTCCGAAAGAAATTCCGGAGCTACCTCCTAGTCGAGAGACTGATTTCTCTATTGACTTGATTCCCAGAGCAGAACCGGTGTCCCGAGCGCCGTATAGAATGTCTTCGGTGGAATTAACCGAAGTGAAGAAACAAGTGAATGAATTATTAGAAAAGGGCTTTATCCGACCTAGTGCCTCACCCTGGGGCGCTCCAGTGTTATTAGTAAAGAAGAAGGACGGTAGCATGCGCATATGTATTGATTATCGACAGCTGAACAAACTGACGATCAAAAATAAGTATCCACTACCCCGGATTGATGATCTACTGGATCAGTTGTGAGGCGCCGCTGTGTTCTCTAAGATTGACTTGAGATCGGGATACCACCAAATCCGAGTGAGGTCGGAGGATATCCCAAAGACAGCATTCCGGACTCGTTATGGGCACTTTGAGTACGTAGTAATGCCCTTTGGAGTAACAAACGCTCCTGCCATTTTTATGGATTATATGAATCAGACCTTTCAACCGTACTTGGACCAGTTTGTGGTGGTCTTCATTGACGATATTTTGGTATATTCGAGGTTGGACGAGGAGCATGCTCAACATCTTCGACTTGTTTTACAAGCACTCCGCGAGAAGAAGTTGTACGCTAAATTATCTAAGTGTGAGTTCTGGAAGAGTAGTGTACAATTCTTAGGGCATGTAATTTCCCAGGAAGGAGTCTCAGTCGATCCGACAAAAATTGAGGCGGTTATGACTTGGGAGACACCAAAGTCAGTAACTGAAATCCGGAGTTTCCTTGGATTAGCTGGATACTACCGACGTTTCATTGAGGGGTTCTCTCGGATAGCACTCCCTCTGACTCGATTGACTAGGAAAGGAAATCCTTTCGTGTGGTCAGAGAAATGTGAATTAAGTTTCCAAACTCTGAAGCGGTGTTTAACTACTGCGCCCGTGCTTACATTGCCCGATGTGACTAAAGAATTTAAAGTATATTGCGATGCGTCCAAATTTGGAGTGGGGTGTGTGTTGATGCAAGCGGATCGAGCAATTGCCTATGCTTCAAGGCAATTGAGGCCACATGAGGAGAATTACCCGACCCATGATCTGGAACTTGCAGCACTAGTGTATGTGCTGAAGATTTGGCGTCATTATTTGTATGGAGCTCACTTTGTAGTATTTAGTGACCACAAGAGTTTAAAGTATTTATTTGATCAAAAGGAACTAAATATGAGACAAAGGAGGTGGATGAAGTATTTGAAAGATTATGACTTCGATTTGAAGTATCATCCGGGTAAAGCAAATGTTGTGGCAGATGCACTGAGCAGGAAGGTACTACACGTGGCTTACTTAATGGGCAGAGAACAAGAATTGCTAGAAAGCTTTAGGGATTTGAATATTGGAGTGGTCATGAGTGCACCAAATCGAATGACGATTGGAATGTTAAAAATCTCCAACGAATTTCTGGAGTCGATGGTAGCTGCACAGAAGGACGATGAAGAGTTACTGAAGTTAATCGACAGTCAGACCCAAGGTAAAAACGAGGAGATAACTAGAGGAGAGGATGGCGTATGGAGATTCAGGAATCGAGTTGTGGTGCCTGCACATGGAGGCTTCAGACAGGCGGTGTTAACAGAAGCACACAAGAGCTCTCTGAGCATACATCCAGGAGTGACGAAAATGTATCATGACTTAAAGAAGGGATTCTGGTGGCCAAACATGAAGAAGGCAATAATCGAGTACGTGAAATCCTGCGTTATATGTCAGAAGTGCAAGGTTGAGCACCAACGACCTCCAGGTTTGCTTCAACCTCCTGAAATTCCGATCTGGAAGTGGGAAGGTATCACTATGGACTTCGTGTCCGGACTACCCCGTACTCAAACTGGATACAACGCTATCTGGGTGATTGTTGATCGACTAACCAAAAGTGCGCATTTCCTGGCAGTAAATATGAAGTGGTCGTTAGAGCGATTAGCTAGATTGTATGTTACTGAAGTCGTACGACTGCATGGTGTGCCCTCAAGTATTATCTCCGATCGGGATCCCCGATTTACTTCAAGGTTTTGGGGGAGTTTGCAGCAACAATTGGGTACTGAGCTTAAATTGAGTTCGGCTTACCATCCCCAAACCGATGGTCAATCAGAACGGACTATACAGACTCTTGAAGATATGTTAAGAGCATGTGTGCTGGAACAGGGCGGATCATAGGAGAAATACTTGCCCTTGGTGGAATTTGCATATAATAACAGTTACCATAGCAGCATTGGGATGGCTCCATATGAAGCTCTTTATGGTCGAAAGTGTCGTACTCCATTATGTTGGAATGAGGACGGCGATGCCCTTCATCTGGGGCCTGAGATGATTCAAGAGATGAATGAACAGATCGCTTTAATCCGGGAGAAGATAAAAATTGCCCAAGACCGTCAGAAGAGCTATTATGATAATAAGCATAGACCTCTTGAATTCCAAGTGGGTGATTGGGTGTTTCTAAGAATTTCACTAACTAAAGGTGTAGGTCGAATTTTGAAAAGCCAAAAGCTTAATCCGAAGTATATTGGACCATACCAAATACTAGAGCGGATTGGTGAAGTCGCATATCGGCTGGATCTTCCTCAATCATTGACTAACATCCACAACGTGTTCCACGTATCGCAACTTCGAGCCTACATTCCGTGCGATACAATGATTGTATCAAGTGACTCCATTGAAGTGAAGGAGAACTTGACGGTGGAGGCCGTACCAATTGGTATTGAAGAGCACCAAATCAAACGTTTAAGGAACAAGGAAGTACAGCTGGTAAAGGTGAAGTGGCAGAATTTTCATTGGATAAACTACACTTGGGAGTTAGAATCCGATATGAGGCGGATGTACCCTCATCTTTTTCAACCGGAGCACTGATTTCGGGGACGAAATCTCCTTTTAGGGGGGGTGAGTGTAACATCCCTGATGTTTTAATAAAAATTATGAAATGTGAAATGTTAGAGAATGTTTAGAAATTCTATTTAGTAATTACTCTGTTTGAGCCGGTGTCGAGGTCGGTATCTGAAACGCGAGCAGGCGGAGTTAAAAGAGCGGAAGTGTGGGAGAAGAGCGGACAGGGCTAGGCGGTCTGGTCCTACCGTTGTGGGGAGAGCGCCTCACACGGGGTCACATCTCGGATTAACTTCACACTAACTGAAACAACGGACGTGTGTGACAAATAGTCGAGAGCGGATGATATATCTGATCTCTCAAGTTGTAGCTCGGATTTCCGAGGTATGAACATTAAGTTAGGACGGCGGGGTCGATATTCATATCGGACCTATACGCTAGCGAATTATTAGAGGACTATGACTACGTGGGTGTTGAAGGGATAAACACGTGTAATTGATTTGATGACTAAGCAATAGTTTAAAATAGTTAGAATACAAATAAAATCGAGGAAAAGACGATCTTACCCATGAGCCATATATATATATGAAGATTCCCTTCCTTCTTCTTCATTTTTACACAAGTGGCCTTTACTATCAGTTTGCTTCCTTCTCTTCCGTTTGCCTCTTCTCTCTTAAACGCTGAGCTGCATGTACTGGAGTGAGACTCCATTTGTGTTTGAACTACAAGTTAACCTCATTCCTGTGATCGAGACTTCCAGGTGAGTCTACTGATCCAACCCGATTGTGATTCCCTTATTTCTTTCATTCTTTAGCTGTTAAGGGCCATGCATGGCTATATTCGTGGCTGTTCTCCACTCCTCTGTGAGTGTGAGCCAAATGTTGACCATGAACTAAGGACGTTGAGGTGATAAAGCTGTACTTCATGATCCGTAGGTAGTAGACTAAGTAACAGAAGACTGAGTGGAGGAGTTGAGATTGCAGAACCGGAGCTCAGAGGAAGAAATCGGCACAAAGAACAGATCATCGAAGCGTGGAATCAGAGTAAGGGGGGGTGTTCGGGTTATAATTAATTAGAATAGGACTTACATCTTATTCAGATCTTTGAAGTAACAAACTAAAGGAAAATGTTGCTAAACGTAATTGTGTGTTTATATTTATGCATGTGTGATAATGTACATTGATGAGTTGAGAATTGTGTTTGTGGTTGAGTTATCATGCATGATCTTGAAATATTTAATATTGACGTGATCAGTGTTATGCGATTCTGGGTTAGCAAGTAGGCTACCCGATGGATGAGAAATTTGATATCTAATGTGAACTGATCAGTGTTATGTGGCTCTGGGTTAGCAAGCAGGCTACCCGAGAGATGAGAAAATAGATATTATTATTATGAAAGGTAAATTATTGAATGATTATGTGGTATGGGATGGCCAACGGTATATGATAGCCCCTCATTTCCGGCTCCCGTGGTTTTCGTGCCCAGTTGAGCTACCCAGTGGTCAAGTAGGACCCAGTGGTCGAGGTGGAGAGTCAAGCAGGACTCAGTGAACCAAGCAGGGTTCACGGGGTGTCAAGTAGGACCCCCAGCTGAAGGCCAATCCTTTAGTATCCGGATACTAGGAGTCAGATTGCATGAGAGTCAGTTGTGATCATGATGTATGTAATGTGATGTATGTAATGTGATGAATGCAATGAATGTGAGGAAATAGATGGAACTGTGTGCTTGGTTTAATACAGTTATTGCCTGAAATACTCTGTGTTTCGGTTTGATTATTTAGAAGTAATGATGGATGTGTATGTATAGATATGCATGCGTATTTGTTAAAATCCGTTCTAGATTAATTATTATGCCAAACACTCACCCTTGCATTTTTTTTTTAGTAACCAGAGACAGGGAGGGGGAAGAAGCCGTGGAGCTGCGCCAAGGGGGAGAACGGTGCCAGGGTCCAAATGAAACTGAGTGACTCTTTGTAGTCTTATGTGTGTATAAAACTTTGTATTATAAATTATTAGTGATGTTTAAATAAGACCGGATTGAATGAAAATATATTTCAAAAATCTATTACTGTTATTTGCATATGCTTTTATGGTAGTTCTTTGAGTTCGCAAAACCATTTGCTAGAACGGAGATTTGAGAGTCCGGTTGTATAATCCGATGTGCGAAAGGTGTTCGTTCATGAACAGCACCTCGTCTAAGTGAGAGTCCGGAATCTCGCTTAGACGAGTAGGGGCCTCGCTCAAGCGAGACGCCCTGATTTCCCTTTCTCTCATCCGCTGTGTCGAATTAAATTGTTTCTCTAAATATCGATCAGTTTTCACGGAAAAGGAAAAATTTATTGTAAAATGTAATAGTTTGAATAAAAATAAATGTAAAAATAACCTAGGACGTTACAACTAGGGAGCTACCTCAGGTCCCCTGAAGCACCCTTTCACACCCTCTCATCCCAAGGCTCGTAATTAAGCCTCCTCTAATGTATCCTCGGTTTCTATAATCCGTCCCCAGACAATATCATTTTATTTCACTTTAATGATTCATGATACATGAACTACTTGCGTATTTAGTTGGTTAAGGCTTTTAGAAACTCAATTATTAAATACCTTAAAAGGTTTACAACATCATTTCTATAAACTGTACATTTTCTCAATTCTCTGAATTTCTGTCCCACAGAAATAAATTTGGTACAGTTTTTAATTCTCACTGAAATTGAGTTTCTAAGCCTTAAATATCTCAAAACTTTTTCATATTAAATCTTAACAAGATCAAATTCTCAATTATTTTCAAATATCTTTAGTTATTAAGTTGGAAAAATAAAATAATTTTCTTTTAAAAACTTTATTTTATTAAAAGATAATAATCTTTAAGTCATTAACCAAAAGTACTTAAAATTACAAAATTTTTCTTTAATTCAAAATTTAATTATCTCAATTTGTTATAAATTAATTTTCATAAAATGTCTACTTTCTAAAATAAATACTAATTTTTTTATTCTAAATATAAAAATAATTTCTAAGAAGAAATAAAAGATAATAAAAATTTAAAGAGTAAGGTAAGAAATTCTTACTGAATTTTAGCTTTCCGTCATGCTCGCTATATGCTCAAACTCCACATTACAATATCATCAATCAAATATTATCAATCACAATTAAACATCATCAATCATAAATCAATCATAATCAAATCAATTAAATATCATTAAATACATATCATAATGCAAAATTTAATGATTATTAATATAGTTGATTTTTTTTTTGTTCCTTTTGTCCATTCCTAGCATAGGTGTATGTAAGTCCATATAATCCAGTCCTTGCATAGGTATTGTTCAGTCCATATGGGTCATAATGGTCCAAGTCCTTGCATAGGTATAATCCAGTCCATATAGGTCATAATGGTCCAAGTCCTTGCATAGGTATGTTAGAGTTAGTTAAACCGGATATTTAATTTAAAATTTATTAAAAATTTTAAGTTAAAAAGTTAATATTTTAAAATATTAATATTATTAAATTTAAAAGGAGTAGGGGACTCCTCCCATTGTTCTTATGTCTTTTCATATTATACTCTTATCTCACTCCCCGTTACCTTGAATTGTTACCCAAAAGAGATTTGCTTTGCGCCTCCAATTTCTAGAAATATTAATACCAATCTTGTTTCAGTATAGGCATAAGATGAAGATTATTACTACTTAAAACAGAAATGGTAAATTTTGAATAGTGAATAGTAAATCGTGAATAGTAACAGTAAATAGTAAAACATGAATAGTAACGGTAAATAGTAAATCGTAAATAGTAAAACGTGAATAGTAATAGTAAATAGTAAATCGTGAATAGTAACAGTAAATAGTAATTTACTATTTGAATAGTAATTTACTATTGAAATAGTAATTTACTATTGAAATAGTATTTTACTATGCAGAATAGTAACTTAAAATAATATTATTTCTAGTATAATAATAGATTTCTAAAAACAATATGAAAATAACTCAAAAAATATAAAAGAGAAGTATTCTTACCTTAGGATTTTAGCAGAACCTTCTCCCAAAAAAATTTACTTCTCTCTCTCACTTCCACCACTATCTCACTAGCACTACTATATTAAGAAAACTTAATCTGAAATTGTGAATTCTAAAGAAGAAATCCTTCGGTATTTATAGGAAAAAAATTTACTATGCATTCCATTATTTTAATATAAAAGTACTGTGCATTTTTGAATTTTTTATTCCTGGTTACTGTGCATCTTTTGAAAATTTCATACATGCACAGTGTTTTGTATAGTAACTGTCGGCAAAATTATTAAGTCAAATAGTAACCCTTCACTCGGTATATTTTAAATATTCAAAATGAGTCCTTTTTGAAATTTAGCGATATTATATCAGTCCTCACTAATTTTATAATAAGTAATATAAAACTGAAATTTTAAAAATCTAAAATTTTCTGTTCATAAAAATTTATTAATACGTTCCCAATTTTTAACGATTGGAAAAAATATAGATTTTTCTCAAACCAATAATTTTTAGATAAGTCTACTTGAAACGGATTTTAGAAAATTTTCTTATAATTTAAATTCACTTTCTTATAAATATTTTTAATTTAAGTCACTTATATGAATTTAAAACTATTTTAAAAAATATTATTTAAAAAAATTCCAAAATTCCAAAAAATTCCAGAAAATCATAAATAATACGTAGATTAAAAAGTTCTAAAGAACCATAATTTAATTCCTTCAAAATTTCAATATAAAAATAAAAATAGGAGTGTTACAATATTCCTGGTCAGGGTATATATATACATATATATAGTTCACAATTCATCACACATCAATATATAACACATTAAACTCTTAAACTACAAGGATATGTACCAAATTCACCATCCATATAAAGATTTCATGCATCTCATGCTACTAGTAAATCAATTGCAGTTAAATATCACCACTAGACCTTATTAAGTATAATCAAATACATGCATACATCAACTAGTATTGAATACTAAGTTACCAAAAATTACACTTATATACATGTACAGTATAAACTCAAACATCCCTTGGCATTGGTTCCATCCTGGCCTTATTTAATATTTACCCCTACAATGCTCATCAAATACCTGACATCAATCACTTAAACCACAACAAATGGGTGAGTGATCAGAATTAAGAATTAATGTAGAAAATACAACATTAGGAAAAACATAATCTAGCTATCTTCTAAATTATAAACATTTTTCATTTATTATGTTCCTTATCCATGATTATTTGACTAATACGCTTTTATTTATTTGCAAATTTTAACTTATATGGTCTTTCTTTCATTACCAACATTAACATGTATATGATTCAGTGAGAATAGCTATGCCTAACAAATTACTAGTAAATTTCACATATCATTTCTTCCATAATCATCATTAGCCCATTATGAAATATGACAGAATATCAATTCAAACTAGTTAATCACCACCAATTCTTAATTCATCATGAATTTATATCCACACACAGCTATCTCAATCATTAACATCAAAGTAATTCCATAGAATACATAACTAACACTCGGTCAATAGTATTAAGAATCTTTAGTATCTGGATACTAAAAGAATCGATCGCCAGCTAGGGATCCTACCCAAAACCCCATGAACCCAACCTAGTCCACCGAGCCTTACCTGGCTCCCCACCGTACCACTGGGTCCTACCTGACCACTAGGTAGCTCAACTAGGCCACACTCGACCACTAGAGCAAAAAATAAGGGGTAATCTATACTAATTGATTATTCACACCATACAATATGCATATACAACATTTATAAGTCATCAACATTTTAATTAATCAATATTCCTCATCATCATTTAAATAATTCATCTCAATCTGGTCCCGACATTATAGCCATCACCCTAGGACATTCAAATAAGCCACCCAAGCAACCATTTCATCAACAATTTCATTATATTTTCTTAATTCATCACTATCATCATCATTTCATCTCATTATTGCATATAGTTATGCCATCAGTTTCATTCACATCAAAATTCCTTGTCAAACTCATAACCAATAATTTTAAATCAACATCAATTCATATTATTTCGTTCTTATATTAATATAATTCACATATTTATAATCACAACTCATCATACTTTATTTTATTATTCTATCAATCATGCACACACATAAATGTGTCTTTGCGTGTGTATAAAAATTTTTGTTCATCATTCTCACACGTCAGCTCATACTTTCACCATTTATATTATGATCCACCATCCAAATACTTATACATCTATAATACGTCATATTACTTTCCCAAATTACAAGCTACCTTATAGCTGTTGGGAAAAGTTGACTGAGGCATGTGGAATCACACTGCCCTTAAGGGTTTATGCGCCTAAGGCGTGACCCACAGAATACACCAGTCTTTCTATCAGAATGATAGGAAGCAGAACTCACAAAAGGTAAAAAAAATCTTATGTAAACCCTCTCAACTTCAGCAAATTGATGTATGATTTTTTCTATATAAAAGGAAATAAAATAGCGGATTTAAATCAGAGATTAAAACACTAAGTTGGAAAATAAATCTGTCAATTAAACTCATTAATAAGACGTTACAAAATATTTAAATGGGTGTTAATTAACATATTAACTGCATCAAATATTTTTCCTTTTAAAAAGCAAATCGTAACGCTCACAAGCCAATCAATGTGAGATAAAAAAACTTTTGAAATATCCAAAATTTCTAACAATCCCCATATATTTCAAAAGTTTTTTTTTAAAAAAAATTGGGTTTACATCACAGTGCAAATGCATCAGATCTGGTGTCTTCTAGACTATGAACCAGACCCTAGACAAATAACCTTAACTTACAGTGAATTGGTGAAGCAAAGCTTCTATGAACGAAAATCACTTTAATGTAAGATAGCGGTCTATCTATCATATTACACTTCTCGACTCTTTTTGTTGTTATCGCCGTTTTACGCGAATAGGCCTTGCGCGTGCCTGGTAATTCATGAGTCCTCTAGAAATTCCATTTAATTTCATAGGAGTGGCCCTACTTCACACTCATATAGGTGTTTTCATCAAGTGTATAATGCACTTTTATACACCGCCCATAAGGGATATGAAAATCATTAAAAGCTTTTAAGTTTAACCATCATTCAGTGCAATCTAGCACTTCTCACATACACTATAGGAAGAGACAAAACAAAAAGAGTGCTAGCAAGACTAACTAAGTAACTTGTTATTACCCATATGAACCTTCTTCATGGGATCTCCATTCACAAAGGTTGGGTTCCCATCATTGTTAGTTACAAGTGGCTCAAGTCTCATTCCCTTCGGTGTTTGACTCACTAGTTTTTTACTTTGTGAGACTCAAGATCAAAATAATTTTGATACATGATTTGTAGCTACATTACTTGATTATAATATACATGTACATGTCTTAAGAATCTCAATATAAATACTATTATTTGTTTGTAGGAAGACACATTTCTTCCATATATATGCTAAGAAACTTTTCTTAGCTTTTTTTATAGAGAGTCAACATTGTAAGGGATCTATTTTAAAAAACCAATATTTATGAGAATTTTCTCAATATAATATTCTTAAAATATAAATTATCACACATTCTTATGATTGAAACTCAAATTAAGTTTGTGATAAAAATCGCATTTGTTTCACATTCCTTCAGCATATTAAAACTCAAATAGCTCATCACAACAACCACGTATATGCTACTAATTAAATTTAAAAAATAGACAACATGGCTTATTAGAGCTTAGCATCAAAATAATTTTTCAAGTACTAATAATATTAAAGTCATACCATGTGTCACATCATCAAGTTTAATTTCACACATCATCATAGATAGACTCATCATCATCTTTGTCCCTTTTTGATTAAAAATATTTAATGTCATGCATATCACAAATTACAAAAACTCCCATGACAGAGCACTTTTGGCTATCAATTTTCAACTGTTAAAATGTAATAATTTTATTACATTTTATAATTTTTTTATTTTCATTAATGCAAAAGTTATAAATAATTATATATAATTAATTTGACATTTACTAATATGTGCACAACTTTATCACTTAAATAATATATGTCAAGACACCTCCACAAGTAGATTTTGTCTCATTTGAATCTGAGATCCAGTTGGCATCACAGTCTCATTCTAATACTGCAGAATACTCATTATATAATATACCATAATTATGGTACCTCTCAAATATTTCATTAGTCTACTCGATTTGCCCAAAGCATACTCAAGTAATTAATCAAATATAATAGACTCCCAATAATTTGAGCATTATATTATTATCATCCCTTATGATTTTAAGGCTCAAAATATAAACATGTTAAAATTTGACAACATATATCATGATAAGATAGTAACTTAATTTTTCAATGTAACAGCACAACTCAATTTCTCAATGTAGCAACACATAGCTCATTAGTCCATTACAAGTTAAAAAGATGACAAATTATGCATATATTTATAAATCTCAATATAAACTACTAAACACACTAGACATAAAATTAACCAAGGTATATAATGTAAAACAATAAGTTTTTTTTATGAAACAAACATCCCTTGAACAATACAACAAAAAATTAAAAGGAGTAGATATATTAAAAACACTTAATATTATCGCGAGATTTATAACCCTTTCAATTAGTGTTAATTCCACATTTCTTTATCTCAAAAGTTTTCAAAATAGAGTAGAATGATAGCCAGTGGACACATAACAACATAACCATCTAATCAAATTCTTAAAATTAGGCAAAAGGCCACTCTATCAAACACACTACACACTTTGAATCATTGTAGCATATATAAGATATGATCATGATATATCGTCATGTTACACACATAAAATATATCTTATATATATTATACCAATTAATTGTATATTAGTCACACTTGTCAAACTTCAATATGACGACATCTGAAAACTAAAACCAGAAACTTGCTAACAAGTGTTATATATATGTAAAACATTTTTAATTAAATTTTATTAAAAAACTCTAATCCTTTTCAATTAACTTTGTGACCAAATTAGAATAAAATAGTTATATCCAGTGCATACATGAACCATGTGAACTCAAGGAATTTTTTTTCACATAGAAAAATTCCAAAAGGCTATATATGAAAAAAAAAAAGAAGTCCATGTAACTAATAATAATATAAGCCATAAAATGATAATACTCAAATACAAATAAACATGATAAAATTCATCCTGATCTTATATAATATATATATATATATATATATATATATATATATATATATATATATATATTATAACAACATACAGAACTTAACATTGTTTTCATAGGCATTGATGCAAACATATAGCAAGCAAGGATAACACATACACCATAAATCACATAGTATTCAATTCTAAACAAATTCTATAAATCATCAATATAATAATCAAATTATGACAAATATATAATTAGAGCACAAAAACCTAACATGTGAGAATATTATAACATTTAAAGGCTTAAAGCCATTATATTTACTTTTAACAATTCATCATCTTTCTATCCATTATCAAAGAAAAACTCTTGGCATAAAACAACAAAGCAAAACATGACTATCAATTCAACAATTCACCATATGCAAACCCATAATCATGTTGTACACCAAACACATAAAAACAATACTTGCCACAAAATGAAACACGAACAAAAGTCAAGTAGGCAAAAAGAATTTACAACAAAAAAAATTGAATAAAAGAACAAATTTGCTACTCAACAAAATTCTTGTTCTCATGCTCAATAAAATTATTTTCCAAGCATAGTAAAACACCAATTTTTGAGAAAACAAAAATTAAAATTAGCCTTTAGGTAATAAAATTTTCTAAAGAGAAAACCAAAGTACAAAAGAGAAAAAAAAACCTGGCAGCATCAATCAAAGGTGAGGCGATCCTCCTTTAAGTGATGCAAGAGCATGAATGATCCATAAACCCTTAAGATTGTTGGGAAAAGTTGACTGAGGCGTGTGGAATCACACTGCCCTTAAGGGTTTATGCGCCTAAGGCGTGACCCACAGAATACACCAGTCTTTCTATCAGAATGATAGGAAGCAGAACTCACAAAAGGTAAAAAAAATCTTATGTAAACCCTCTCAACTTTAGCAAATCTATGTATAATTTTTTCTATATAAAAGGAAATAAAATAGCGGATTTAAATCAGAGATTAAAACATTAAGTTGGAAAATAAATCTGTCAATTAAACTCATTAATAAGATGTTACAAAATATTTAAATGAGTGTTAATTAAATCTGATATTTTTCCTTTTAAAAAGTAAATTGTAACGTTCATGGGCCAATCATTGTGAGACTAAAAAAACTTTTGAAATATCCAAAATTTCTAACAATAGTTTCTCAAATTATCAATAAACGGTTACAATTTATTATGTATCAACTCATTAATCCATCTCTCATTCCCAGTTCTCAATATCCATAACCATTTATATTTCACATAAATCATAACTTACCACTATTCATGTTTAAGACTTATTCCTCCTATTATTAATTTAATTCACCATCATTTTTTAATCAATCATCATAAAATCATTAAAATTAATTAAATTAACCAATAACAACTAATATTTACTCTTTTCCTATACGCCAAATAGCGTAAATAAATTTCTATATTAATCTCAACCTGGTACACCCCTTACCTCGCTTTCATGCTTCTACAACTTATTTTCGAGGCTGGGAACATTTAATATCTATAATTTAAGCAAATTCAATAAGGAAATTAATGTTTCATCCTCTAAAATGAAGACCTGTTTTACCGAAACAATTTTAAACATATATTTGATACCTTCGAAGCTTACCACAACTATTTCCAGTCTTAATTCTGTGCTTCACTTTGATCGACCCTTTACCAATGGTTAGTTCAAAATCTACGGGTGTCAAGACAAAAACCCATTAGTACCGCTATGATTCAAAGGTCCTAAGGAACCTTTTAACCAGTTTAAGTTCTTGAAATTCAAACAAAATACCTAAGCTCTTAGAAAATTGAAGGGAGAGAAACTTAACCGAAACTTAAAATTAAAGGTACCATAATACTTATATCACTACCACGATTCTGAATATGCTATCAATTTTAAGTTTCACCAAAGAACGGGCTTTGAATCAAGCCATGAAATTCACAACCATGAAGAAAATCATGGTTCTATTTTTGTTTTCCATAATTCACGCGTGAAGAAGTAAATAGAGACTTGAAAAAAAATTTAAGTAATAAGGGTAGAATAATCTTTTTACTATTTTCTTTCCTTTTCTATTTATTTATTTTAATCTACAATTACTTTACCCAGCTTAATTATTGATTTTATCAAATTAGTAGAAATTCCCAAATTAATTTAATTTAATACCAAAAAATAATTAATTATTTTTATACAATAAAATTAATTAAATTTTTAATATCTAGGATGTTACACAGTGTGTGTTGCAATGTTACCTTCTAGTTAATAGTACATTCAAAGACTGTAAAGATATAACTTGTTAATGATCTCCTTTTATCTAGATCACCAGCAGAGTCAGAATCTACTGAGCCTATAACTTCTTTGGTTTGTTGACCATCAAACATCAAACAAACATCAATAGCACCTTTTAAGTACCACATGATCTATTTCATAGCTTTCTAGTGTACCTTTCCCAGTTTGCTCATAAACCCACTTGCTACACTTACACCGTGTGAAAGATTTAGTCTAGTGCATAGCATGGCATACATGAGATTGCCAACTACACTAGAATAAGGAACATGAGACATATGATCCACCGTTTCCTTAGTTCTTGGACACTCGGCTGATGATAACTTGTAATGTGCAGCTAAAGGAGTACTAATTGGCTTAGACCAATCCATATTGAAACATTGTAACACCTTTAATATATAATTTTGTTACGATAACCACAATCTGCCACAATGCCTTTCCCTATGAATTTTCATGCTAAGAATCTTTTTTGTTGCTCCCAAGTCCTTCATCTCGAATTTGTTTCCCAACCGAGCTTTAAGCATGTTAACTTCAGCTTTATTGCTTGTTACAATTAGCATATTATCTACATACAACAAAAGATAAATCATAGAACTATCTGGAAGCTCTTTAGCTTATATGCAATTATCATATTGGTTTCTATTATATCTTATTACTAATCATAGATGCATCAAACTTTCTATACCACTGCCTTGGGGATTATTTCAAGCTGCTCTAGCTCTAAGTCAAATGTCTAAGAGGATCCTGATAGAGCTATACTTCACTATAAGAGAGAATACTTCATGGAAATCAATACCCCCTTCTGAGTATAGCCCTTTGTTATTAGTCGAGCATTGAACCTTGGAAATTCAATGTTAGGGATTCATTCTTTCCTTTTAAAGATCCATTTGTAACCAACAATTCTTTTCTCCTTAGGAAGTTTCACCAACTCCCACATTTTAATTTTTTGAAGAGATTCAATCTCCTTGTTCATTGTTATTAGCCATTTTATTGACTCATTATTGTCTATTGCGTCACAATAGGTAGATGGTTCATCTCATATGGAACCATTAACCATGGCAAAAGCAAATGCTATAGGATCTGCACTTGACGAGTCTAGTGCACAAGTAATAAAATTCAAATATCTTTGAGGTCTTCAAATTTTTCGCCTTATCCTTCCAGTAGCAATACAATATGGTTCTTCTTTGTTTTCTTCACTAGCTAGGATCCCTATTATCATATTCATCATGTTGTTCTACTTCAGGTTGAGTAAAGCCTGAAGTACTTGGCTTATTTGTATCTTCTTCATGCTACATCTTCCCAATATCAATATCTAGCTCTACTTGCTTCTTAACACTATGATTTGTTTCTACCTAATCTTTGTGAGAACCTCATTTCTTATTTGTCATTATCCTCTCATCAAACTTAACATCTGTATTAATAATGATCTTAGGTTAACTTGACTTCTCTATACACCATAACTTTTAGCCTTTCAACCCTCATGCATAGCCTAGAAATACATATACCTTCTTGCCCTTAGCTCAAGTTTACCATCACTGACATAAGCATACGTAGGACAACCAAATATCTTTAAATTAGAATAGTTTACAAGTCAACTGGACCATACCTTTTGAGGAATCTTCAAATCAATTATATTTGATGAAGATCTATTTACTACGTATACAGTTGTATTAAATGCCTCAACCTAAAAATGATTTAGGAAGTACAATGTTGATCCACATGCAGCGTGCACACTCCAAAAGTGTTATATTCATGCATTCTATAATGTCGTTCTCTTGTGGTGTTCTAGGCATAGTATAATGCCTCATTATACTTGTATTTCTACAAAACTCCTTGAATTCTTTGCTATAAAATTCTCTACCATTATTAGTTCTTAGTCTCTTGACTCACTGCTTGATTTGTTTCTCGACCATGGCCTTCCATTACTTGAATTTAACAAACACTTCATCTTTATGTTTTAGGAAACAAACCTAAACCTTCCTAGAATAATCATCTATGAGAGTAAGAAAATAACAAGCTCCAACCAATGAATTAACGGGAGCTAGACCCAAACATTCAAGTGGACATACTCAAGTACCTCTTTGCTGTTGTGTTTTGCATGACTGAACTTCTCTCGTTTATGCTCTCCAAACACATAATTTTCATAAAAAATGAGTTTATAGTTCTTTAAATCTTTCACCAATCCTCTATTGGCAAGTATCTATATTCCCATCTCACTCAAATGACTAAGCCTTATGTGCCACAATTGTTTGGCATTATCAAATTTTACAGAAGATAAAACAGTAGCAGTCGCAATAGCCGTGCTTCCGAGCAA
The DNA here is from genome assembly GCA_037962975.1 of Clitoria ternatea. Taxonomy (NCBI): domain Eukaryota; kingdom Viridiplantae; phylum Streptophyta; class Magnoliopsida; order Fabales; family Fabaceae; genus Clitoria; species Clitoria ternatea. The sequence continues at coordinate 12,496,457 of CM075675.1, forward strand.
TATATAGATCTGATGAGGATCCACTAAGCCTAGACCATTTGAATTTTATTTTAGTATTAAGCTTAAGTTTTAGACTACTTTTCATTTTTTTAAACCCCATTAGTAGTTTTAGATAGAGATTTAGGCATTGTATGGTCATATACTTGTTTTAGGCCTTAGGTTTTAGGTCTTGGGTGAAGCTTTAAGTCCAAAAATTACACTTATAGCTCTTCTCTTTTTTAATTTGCATCTAAGAATTCAATTATTGAAATTTTAGTAAGATAGAGTGAATTTCTTCTCTTTAGAAACCTAAGAGTGCTTAGCCTTTTACCTTGTTCTTATCTTCCAATGGTGATGAACTTCCTCAAAGTTATCTCTCTAGAATCCTAGAAAGTGGCATTTCCATCCCCTCCCTCTTTTGTCTCTCTATTGCTTCCATCTTCTTAACATTTCCTTTTCCTAGAGTTTAGGAACCATAAACCATGCCTATACATAATTTGTTCAGCACCTAGAGTGAAGGATAATTGCTTTTGTAGATTGCTTGAAGATCCAAGAAGGAGCAAGATCTTAACCCATCTACATAATTCCTACATCAAGATCCCTCCTTATAGCTTTCCTTTCATCACTACCATCGCATTTTTAGTCACCTTCAAGAAACCACCTTCTCCAACAAACTTGTACCCTCGATTGTCAAGGGCACTCAACGAGATTAAGTTCCTCCCAAGATTTAGTACATGTCATGCCTGAAATATTCTTTCAATACCATCATCCAATTTGATTCACACAACTCCTTCACCTATAACTCTAATAATTCTATTCTCCTAATCTAACCTTTCCTCTTCGTTTTTCATACAAGGAGAAAAAATTTCTATTAGATGTCATATGAAAGGATACGCCAGGATCCAGGATCCACTCGTTCCCCGAGTCATTAGTGGTAATTGTTAAGGCAGAATCAATATCACTATCTTCAGAACTTTCAACTGTTATATTGATAGAAGTTCTTAATTTTCTTCTTTTAAGACAATTCCTTCGAATATGTTCTGTCTAATGATAATTAAAACACTTCAAGGACTAGTAACTTTTAGATTTAGATTTACTCTTGCTTTTGCTTTCTGATCCTTTTTCTTTGCTATGCCCTCTTGCCACAAACAACCCCTATGTAGGATTATCAACACTGGATTCAGATACTAATTTCCACTGCTTCTTCATCATCAAAGCTTCTTTTACAAATTCTGACTATGATGGAAGACCTACCGTACATTATAGTATCACAAATTATCATATGATAGAGGCAACAAAATCAATAACATCACGACCTGATTATATCTTCTACAGTTATTCCAGCTGCTTGCACATTAGTGATCATCTAATTGAAGTCATCAATTATGGTCTTTAGTTAGTTTTTCTCAAGAATACTTGAACATGTACATTTTTTATTTAGTAGAGTTGGTTTGACAAGGTCTTCATGGAATATTTTTCTTCCAATGCCTTCCATAATGAATCTCCAGTTTTCTCTTTCATAACCTCTCACAAACACTTTATCTACTAGGCTTAGTTGAATTGTACTTCGTGCTTTGGCCATTTCTCCTCCTTTTTATCAGAAGACAATGTTTCTAGTAACTCGACAACACCTTTCAATGCCTTGGTTAGACCTTCTTGGTCTATCAATGTCTACAACTTTAGCTTCCATAACTTGAAGTCATTGGATCCATCAAATTTCTCCACTTCAAATTTTGGTAGTGACATTTCAAATTAAGTGGCTCTGATACCACTTGTTAGGAAATCAAAGTAAAATACACCTTAAGTGTATGAACAACTTTATGGATGTAAGCATGAGCGCACACAAAATAATTATAAAAAAATGACTAAATAATTCGGTCTACAAATTAATAATTAATACAAAAGATTCTAATGAGGCTCACCCTCTCCTAGTACAGTAGTAGTATTACAAAGTACTAAATAATGTACTCAAAATCCCCAATATTTAAACCCAAATTTACACTCAACTTTTTATTTTTATCTCATTAATAAAATTCATAGAAAAACCTTTTATTTTTTTCTCTCTATATTTCACATTCTCAATGTTGCTATTAGAAAATGAACATGCACATATTTATAGTAACAGAATATTCACACTTACCACATGCAATTGAAGAAGTCCATAAAAATAACTTCTTAAATTAAAAAAGTCCATAAAAATAACTTTTTAAATTCCTCTTTATGGCTTTCTATATACTACCTTTGTCCCTTATTATAATAACCTTTGGAGATATTTCTTTGGTCCTTAATATAAGAACCTCATCAAAAAGTCAATAGCATTAATTATTTTTTCACCAAAATACCCTTATTAGTCATTAATGAAATAAGTATTAATTAAATAGAAAGAGAATAAGATATTTGTGAGTACCAATAAAAGTAAGAGGCTATTTTTAGAAAACTAGTATAATTTGTAGACAAATTAAATAACTTTAACTATCTTAACCAACTTTTCTTAAAAACTAAAATTTAGTTAAGAGGTTCTTATATTAAAGGAGGAAGGTAGTAATTGACTAAATATAAGTTATATTTAATATATAGATGGTAAATTTTGTCTTCTGTTAAGGAGGAATGACCCATTTGAATGATTTTAAAAGGTTTAAAAAATATGAAAAATAGTATGAGAAAGAAAAGTGGGGAAAATGTTAATGTTTAATAGGTATGCAAATGAATCAGAAAATATAAAAATTACAAATATATCTCAATGTGAAAAAGTAAGGCCATCAAACTTGAGTAAAAGGCCGTCAACTATTGTTGGTGTTGGGTTTTTCTAATGCATTCGACATAAAAACTATTTGTTACATGGTTTCAATTCCGATTGTAACCCATTTAAAAATTGATATATATATATATATATATATATATATATATATTATATACGAAAGGTTTTTTTAGATGAGAGTAAGAGAAATAAATCTAAATTATTAGATTTTATCATAAATGATCGAGATTAAAATATAATGATCATGTGACTTTGAAGGTCCTAAATTGTCTCTTTCACTCTTACCTAAGATAATCTTTTTTGTAAAATACATCTTTTGTATATATGTATATAAATAACATATCTTATAAAAATATTCTTTTATGTGATATCAAACATAATATTAGATGGATTGAAACCGATACAAAACAGTTTTTACGTCGTTTTTTTAGGACAATTGATTTAGTAAATACATTAAAAGTAATAATTACACCAACTGCACACACCGGTAAATGCGTTGAATACGAATTCATTTTTTCCAATCATGAAATAAAAAAATAGTAAACCATATAAGAAAAAAAGAATTTTCTTTTTCCCTATATCTTTTCTTAAAAACAAACCATAGCACGTTTTAGATATTATTCAATTATTAGTTTAATTAATTATATAATATTTTAAAAAAATTACACTTAAAATAACATTTTAGATACTATTAAATTATAAATTTTATCTATATACAATAAATAAGTTATTCAATATTTAATATCATGGTATTTTGATAATTATAAAATATTATTTGAAATTATTCAGTTCTGTTCCGTTGCATTACACATGTAAGAGTGAGGAAAGTGAATTTGAACCATACAAACATATAATGGATAGTTAAAATTAATCATATGTGTTTTTGAAAAAGTCATGTAATTAAGATGTTAACATAAATTTAAAAAAGTTCACGTTTAACTTTTTTAAAAAATAAATCTTAACAGACCATATAAAATATATTATTCTATAAAGTATTTTAAAAGTTAAAAGGTAAACGTATTAGTTTTAAAAATTAAGAAGTATATCTAATAATTTAATATAACAATTGTTCTTAATTTTCTAATTTAACATCTAAAAATTAAGATATTATTAATTTAACATCTATATATATATATATGTTCATCAGATCTGGACTGAATAAAATCATAATCAGAAAAACTAAAGACTGATGAAACCAAAATCTTAAAAAATTGTATTATGTGTGCATTTTGGATTAGATTGTAGATTTGTCTCTGAAAATTGAATTGCATTCAACCAAACTATAATCTTTAATAATATATTACCCATAAACTTATATTACTTTACTAAATTATATAGATGACTTAAATTTAAAGTGAGAGTTAAAAGACTTTAGATAGTGATTTGTAATTTTTTTATATATTATGCAAAAAAATTTGAATTCTATCTTTGAAATATTTAATAAATTAAACTGAACAAATTGATCTAATTAAACCATATTTAATTGGATCAGATAGTATTTTATTTAAAAATCAAATTGATCCGAACCACAAACACTGATGTGTAGAGAAAAATGAATTTTCATACTTTAAAGTTACGAGGCTATCATTATCATTATTTGTTTTTCCTTTACGACATGGAAAAAGACTTGGTTTTGTGGGTAAGTCATGCATGCACATTCATCGTTTTCTGGGAGAAAGGCTGGTTTAACTTTGATTACGACTAAGTATAATTTAATACGTATTATTCTTTTGAGATGAGTGTATTTGTGAGAAATAGAACCTAGTTAATATAAGAATCGGCAACATCCATAATTTGAAGTTTACTTTCTTTGTGAGGAAGTGATCATAGCAATAGCGTTCTTAGATTATGCTAATTAATATTGATTGGGTAATAATTTGCTTAACTCACTAGTACTTGTGTAAGATTTCGAACATAATCATGGGAATATTATAACTATTGTAACTTTATTTCTTTTCAAAACATCGTTTAAAAAACTACAAATACAAGAAAACAATTATTTTTAATATTTTATATAAATTATAAAAATAAAAATAAAAAACACCCAAGAGTGTGGCCATTTTTTTTATTCCTTTGCAACCATCTTATAGAAAGTGGAAAACCATTTTCTCTAAAATTCTTTTTCTTCTCTTTGTATTCCATTAATTGGTATATCATTGCTTTTATTTTGCGAGTCACATTGTTTTCATCCACATTGATTGAGGATCATCTTCTTTGATCAGACTTATTCCATTGCTTATCTTGTGTGTTGCTCTGTCATGGATTCCTGTTGAGACTATATTAATCGACTTTTTTTTCAATTATCTAATTAAATTTTGTGATCCTAGACCTGTCTTATTCATTGAACCTTTTGACCTACACAAAATATTCAATGTCTCACAACTTCATAGATATATTTTAAACTTTGACAATGAAAACCCTTATGATAGAATCCAAATAAAGAGGAAACGACACCTATGAAAACCCTACCAGCCAAAATTATGGGTTATCATGTAGAATAGTTAAAAAAGGAGAAGAGTGTAGATAGTTAAAGTCATTTGGAATCCAATAGATGAAGGATACATTACATGGAAGTTGGATAAAGAAATGCCAAATTCTTACCTTTTTTTTGTTTGGAAGAAAGGGAGTCTTTAACATCCCAGTTTTTTAGAGGTAGTTATGTTAATGTAATACATGATTAGTTTTGACAGCATTCTCTTAAGTGTGTGTTTCCTATTGGAATGATGCACATGTTAGTTGTATTATGGTGATTATAATAAATTACACCATATATTATGTAGCAATCAGACCCTTTTAAAAATAGCTAAAGGAGTTGATATGTGGTTAATTTATATTAATTGCTGCTTTTGAAATGTATATGTATTAGTAATAGAACAATGTGTAATTATGTTGTGATTTAACCTTATTGATGATTTTCAGTACAACGTCAAATTGAATTTTCTATGAATGGATTAATGCATGAGGAATTGGTTCGAAGGGTGGTTATTAGGAAGGAATAGTCAGTATTAGAACTAGAATATTGTGAAAACCTATTAAACTTTGACCTTTGGATCGGTTAAAGATCGAGAGTCGAGATTAATGAGTAATGTGAGCTTTTAGATGATGTCACCTCACCCATGACTATGACAAGTGACATAGGAGAAGCATGATTACTAACTCCCAACAATTGTGCCACGTGTCAAGAGTTCCACATTTCCCTCATCCATTGTGCCACGTGTTAAAAGTTCCATATTTCCTTCATCCATTATGCCACATGTCACCAATTCCATTTTTCTCTCGCCCACCATGCCGCGTGTCATTAATTCCATTTTCCTCTCACCTACTATGCCACGTGTCATCGAATCCACCTTTTCCTCTCAACTATTATGCCATATGTCACCATTTTATTATGATCTCCCTAACCCTCACTTCAATGACATATGTTGTGATCTTTACTTTAACCCTCGTTACTTCGTCACCTTAACCTTACTCATTCATCGCCACTAATCATGATTTTTATCCTAACCCTTTTCACATTAATACCATATGTCGCAACCATGTTAATGTCTCTTTAGCCATTATCACATCAATGTCATGTGTCACTATGAGTTTCCTAACCCTTGTCACTTGTCGCCACATGTCACATTTCCATTTCTAACCCTCATCACATCAAAGCCACATGTCGTGAGCACCACTTTTTGCTCTTAACCACTATACCATGTGTCACGACCTTGCTGAAGCCTCCTTAATCCCTGTCACTTTGCTGCCACATGTTAAGAGAAGAACCCCTCCACATCACTATCTTGCTTCCCCATCACTTAACCTCTAGCTACTTAGTGCAAGTGTGCCAAATGTCTTTAAAGTTCCTCTAAATGCATACCATTGTCATGCCTCATTCCTTCCTCAATAAGAAATCACTGTGTCTCCACAAACCATTTAAAATTTAAACTTCAGTTTTCCCTCACTCACTACCTTATGGCCTCTACACCTAACACTACAACCATTTATCATAATTCTCCTTATTTATAAATACTCATCAACCTCATGATATTTGGACATTTTGACAACTTAACTAACTTTCACAACTCTTTCCCCCTCCTTTTTACCTAAAATTGTAATCACTATTTTCTCTCTAGTTCACTCAGACAAAAACTTAAAACACCTAGTTTCTTGTGATAACAAACAAGCATTAACCTTTCCACTTGGAACAAGCTTAGGAGCATCAAGAAAGCAAGACCTAGAACCATTCTCCTCTTCCACTCTTATGGACAAGGACTCCATAATGTAAAAGGGAGTTCTTCATGATATTGGAATTGTATGTATGTTAAGGGAAATATGTATATCACATTAAAGATCTTCACTTTTTAAGCTAGTGTGATAAAAATATGATTTTCTTGGTGGATCTATGGCTTTGAATAATGTCTTGAAAATGTTTTACAAAATGGAGAAAGAATGAAAAGATTTTGATCCATGAGAAAAATCCATAAGGCTTAAAATCATACATGCATGTATTTTACTCTCTTTTTTAAAACTTGTATTCTTTTACTACACTAATGGATCTAAGAGTAAATGAAATGAGTGTGATGTTGCTTTTTGAGAAATGAAAAAAAAGACTAGAATCAAGTATTAATTAGAACATGCATATGTAAGTTTAAGTGAAAATTATGATATCTTATTATGTGCGTGTTTGGTGATTGAGTTGTTATGAGATTTTTAGGTTTATGCAATGATGATTATATGTTTACATGGCTGAAATAATGTATTATTTCCTTATTTCATAAAGTGCATAATATGTTGATGCATGATGTCTTTGTCATATGCCGAAATATTGGAAAATTATGTTTTGACTTGAAATCGCTAACACCCATTATTTTTTTTGCTGGATTTGCTTATGATATTTTGAAAGAAAATGATATTTTGGTCACATTAATGTCATAACCACGGGGCTGTAAAAGAGAAAAAAATGTAGCAACTTTGTCCTTAGTTGTAAATTTTAAGAATTGAGGGACTAAAGTGCAATTTCTATAAAATACATAAAGGAAGGGCTAATCTATAAATGTGTAGGATGTTCATAAAACTTGTAGGTTCTACCTAAGACTTAAACATATATCATATGACCCATAGAAATGGTGTCAAGGAAATATCGGTTTGAAAAATCAGACATGTAATCAATTTTCACTAAAATCCAAGCTTAGGGACCAAAGTGAGAATCAATAGAATTTTTAGAGTAAGACCATAACTTGTTGTCCATACCTTAATTATACCTTTAATAATCTTAAAAATTTGTTTTGTATAGCTAAAAAGAGGAGGAACGAGCTTAAGGATATGTTCCAAGCCTTAACTAACATATAAAGATAAAATGGTAACTTTTGCCTAAGAAGAGTTAACTGTTTTTTAATATACTTTTATACAATATATAAGATGTAGTGTAAGGTTAGAATAAATTTTAAAATTAAAAGGGAGAACCCTTAGATGTTAAGGTGCATAAAAGTTAGTCTTAGATACATGAAACGACCTTATATGTTGAGTAAGAGCTTTAAGGGTACAACACCTAAATAACCTTAAGAAATGGACCATGGCATTAATGGCATAAGTGATAATGAGTATAGCTAAGGAGGCAATAATAATAAACCATGAATCTTTCCCTAGTTGCATAAAAAATAAAGTATGCGGTAAGGACCTATGCATTAAGGACAAAGGAACAAGCACCGAAAGTGGATTGGTACTTGGAGGATTTTAATGAACGTTACTTATCATGCATGCATCATTCCATGCTGACGGTTATTGTGAAGGGACTCTAAAGTAAGGGTACATTGAGGAATGACAATGTTTGACTTCTTGGTTAGGTCTTGGGAGCATGATTGAGGCGGTCCCCTTAATGACATATAATTACACTCGATGTTGAGCAAGACCGTGGCCAACCTAGCGTGTTTCAACTCAAGCAATCATTTCCAAGATCATGGGGGAACTGATTCTAAACATGTTGATAAAGATTTGAATTCGGTTATTATGTGAGGACTACAAGTTCATGATTACCTTAGTAAGGATCAACGATCTTGGTCGCTTCCGGTTATAAAGATGATTGTATCGAGCCCTTATGCATTTAGCATTATTAGAGGCTAATCATAAATTGAGTGACTTATACATTCATCTTTGATTGGCTAACCAAGAAATGTACTATTGTGATTATTTGATTTGTTATGCTTGATGATGGTATGCTTGTATAAGGTGATAATGTTTGTAGCCTGTGTAACTTAATCATAATTGTTCATTATTTATGATTCATGCTTATAATGCCTTTGGCAATGCTGTATTCCACAAGATAGAAGTGATGAACTCATTTTTTTTATTGTGTGTACTTCCTATGTTTATGGTATGCATTTAGATGTTAAACCCCTATTCAAACAAGGGCAATGCCTTAGTCTTCTCTAAAACAGGCCACTTCATGAAGTTGGCATGCATCTGAGTGGTATGGCAGAAACGTGGTGTACCACTTTTAGGATAGAAGTCTTATCTGCAAGACGTTACAATTACAGAAGAAGAAGAAGGCGATGTTGAAGAGAGAGAAGAGTGATGATAGTATGCATATGAGCTTAGTAGGCTCAATAAGTGCCATAAGTTATCCTTTTTATGTTTTCTTATGTATCTTGTAAAGGAGACCAAGTAGGCTTCTATGGATGTAACCGTTGAACTTGGTATAAGGAATTTTATGACTTATCATGCATTGAATTATCAAGCTACTTACTTAAAAAAAACTCTTACTTTTTGCAACAGGTGACGTCTTTGAATTAATTACGGTAATGCCGCATTGGAAATCTCATAAGACTTATTTTGAATAACTGAGGGCGTTACAAGTACTACCCTCATTCTATTTAATAAGAAATAAAATTGTGTTTTGCTTTGTTCCTAAATATAATGAGTAATTTTTCAAATGCATTAATTGCTAAATTTTGTATGCCCTTCATTTATTGTAAGATTTATGTTAACGATACAACCATTATTCTTATCCATTTATTTAATTATTCAATGTTATGGATAATTTTGAAAAAAGTTGAATTGATGACATTATTAATTGACATAACTGGTAGCATATTATTTCTACATCAATTTTTCTAAATTGGATATTTCAATAAACAAGCATTGAAAAATATTTTTTACACCAGTTTATTGAAATAACCAAGGTAATAATTGAAACACTACAACATTATTCCCGCATAAAGAGAGCTACACTTGTGATTAACATACTGATTCGAAAAATGTCGACTTCTACTGTGGACTTATTAAAGGGTTGTTTAGAGTGGTTGCAAGTTTTTAGCTCTTTTTTTTTATTTTGAAAAGTAAATTTAAAAATAAAACATGTTTGGCAAAATGATGATAAGTTCAATTTTAACTCATTTTTTAAAATGGTTTCTTTATTTTTTTTATCCCAGCTTTATAAACCTCTGGCCTGAAACCCTATGCTTATATTTTATATCAAAGAATCTAATTTTTATAAGGACAATTTAGTTTATATTTGTTTGACAATACAAGAATAGTGTGGGACTTAATGGCTTTAGCGTGGGACACTTTTGAACGTCCCAAATTCTTTTATTTTTTGTTAGATGGAAGAATAAGGTTTTAAAACCCTTGCATGAGATAAGGCATTAGAGCCCTAATCAATTGTATATATGCATAATAGCCCATTCCCCCTTTCATTACTTTCCCAAATTTAAACATTTCTCTTAAATTCTCTCAATCTCCTAAAATTTCTTTTGTATGGTGAGTGTAGAGGAATCTGTTTCTTTCCTTGTTGGTGTCATTGTGATTGTGCCACAAAAGGGAGTCTTTCAAACCAATTGAAATTTCAAATAAAAGTTAGTAATTTATTTAGTTTCTTTAGTTATTGGAGCTCTAAGATAAATGACTTATATTGAGCTTGTTTATTTAAGCTTATTTTTAAATATTTTTTAAAAAGGTACTTTCTTTATAAGTATTTTTATAAAAAACAGAATGCTGAATATAGGAATGAGACAAAATATATTTAAAAAGCATTTTAATTGGAAAAGTGTTTAGAAAGCAAAATTAAAATTCAAGAGCTGAAACATAAGTGGCAGTTAAGCGAAATTAATTAATTTATTATCGTTTTTAAAGACCATCAAAATAATAGTGTCAATAATTAGGATATTTTTTGTAGTGAATATCACTCATCATTTAAATCTCTATTTGATAAATAGTGTGATATGAGAGATAATATAATATTTTACATGTTGTCATGTGTACCTTAAATATTAATTGAGACAATTGGTTTAGGACCACCTAATAATTTTTTGGATTAAAATTCTATTTTCATCATCTACATTTAAGTTAAATTTCATTTTGGTTACATATATTTTAAAAAATTTCATTATGATTTAAAATTTTTTATTTTAATTTTTTAAAATTTCCGTCAGTAAAATTTACATCATTATCCAATATAACAAGTTTTATTTTAGTCTTTTTCAAATATTTATCCGTAGCATTGTATATTAGATAATAACTTTACACAGGGAAACACTAAACTAAAATTAGGGGTGTCCATTAGTTGGGTTCGGTCGGATTTAGTTACTTTTGAGTCCACCCGTTATTATCCATAAAACACAAACAATAACCCATTCTCACCCAATACTACGGCCGGTTTGGTCAGATTCGTTAATTGCGGTTCTCGGTTTTTTCGGTCGGGTTTTTCGGTTAAGTTTCTTAAGAAAATTTAATTTTTATTTTTTTGCCAAACACCTTTTACGTATAAAATAATTTTAGCAAAAACTTACATATAAAGATGATGTATTTCATGTTTTAGAACCAACGTCTTATGGAATATGAAAATGACATGGCATTAAAGCAGTCGGAATTAATTCTATTAGATTATTTTTTTCTAATCATAGATTGTATTAGTACTAGAAAAAAGCTTAAAAGTTATTAAGTGTTCAGATCTAACACATGCATTTAAAATATGATGATTTGATGATAAACTCATGTATAACTTTAGGTTGACCACACAAAGACCAATCTTAAATAAAGTATGGTCAATATATCTAGAAATCAGTAAAGAGAAATAACTGCATGATATTCCTAATAGCAGTCATTCAGGTATGGGTATCTTCGGGTTTAATTTTTTAACCTGAAACCTGTCCGTTCTTAATCACAATAAACCACTTAAATGATCCGTTTTTACCCAAAAACTCGTTACAAACCAACCCGTTCTTACCTTTAAAATCGGGTAGCAAGAGTTCGCATGAATAACGTCGAAATTAGACACCCCTAACTAAAATGATTTTGAAACGAACTGAATGGAAATGAATTTTTAAAATATATAAGATCAAAAGTAAACTTAGCTAAACATAGATGATAATAATATTTTAGCCTATTTTGTTGTGTCCAACAAACTTGTTGGTCGAGAATGGTTTCTCTATAATCCATTTTCCGCTTTTGTTGGCAAGGACTTTTGATCTTTAGCTCCAATGGGTTTTTTTTTGTTAACTCCATGCTTTTAAATTAAAGTGGTGTTGTTCACCAAAAAAATTTTAAAGTGGTATTTTTGTTTCAAAAAAACTTAAAGTGGTGTTTCGATTGCTTGGGTTCGGCCCACTACTAGAAACAAGAAAGTTTCCTTTGAGGCCTATAACCCTATGTTTCTACTTTCTAATGACAATTTGAACTCGTTCACCTTCCCATTGGCATTCTTTGCTCACACTTTCTAATTATTTTTCTCATTGTTATTAAAACCAAACCGGTTTAGTCAATTCCATCGGTTGAACTATAAACCGGTTAGGTGACCAATCCGGGTCAATTTTTTAATACTATCGGTTCAACCACGGTTGGACCCAAGTTTGATCACGATTTACTTGAGCCGGTGTTTTCATCGGTTCAATGACTGATCCGGTTTTGAAAACATTGATTTTTCTTCTCTCAAGGGGCTTTTAGAATTTGAAAAATATTTTTTGTTTATATTTTATATTTTTTATTATAAAAGTATCTTTTTATTTCTTGTTTTTAAAACTTTGTATAGGAAAAAATATAAACAAGAAATGCAAATACGAAACCGAAAATAAATTATTTTTAGTGTTTCCTTTGCAAAATTTTAAAAATAGGAAATAATATGGCAGTTTTGCAATTAAAACTAAAAAATAGGAAATAAAAACAAGAAACATTTTCAAATCTAAACGGTTCCTAAGCTTGCCATTTTTTTGAGTCATTCATTTTTCATATTTTATTTTTTAAGTTTATTTGTGTATTTTTAATATACTTTTTTTAAAAATTTCTAATTGTTTATTTTTAATATTGATCACAATACTTTATTTGTGCGTTATGATAATATTAATTTTTTATTGTTAATATTTGTTATTTTTGCCCTTTTGTAGTTAAAAGCTAGTATTGTGCTTATGCAATGATATATTCAAATATCTTAGAATATTTTTATGTGATAAGCATTTATCCAATAAGTTGTTTAATTAGCCAAACGAACGTCAATTGTCACTAAATTCTCTGAAAATTTTTGCTCTTTAACATCCGAAAATTTTCTAGCTTGCTCTACCAACTTGGTTTTACATATTAGGTACTCATATATTCTACACAACATTGACCACGTTTAGACATAGAATAATGTTTATTGTTCAAGAACATTCGCAGAATACATAGAATTTGACATATTTATTAACAGATAACCACAAAGAGAGAAAGAGGCGTGTACAAGTTACAACTAAGAGTTTTGGCTTATCATATTGCTTACAAAATTTTATTGCAAATTAGGTTCGTTTGGTTACTCAACTCCGGTCTGACCAACCCAAAAATAGATCCTATGATCAATCGGAGTTTTGACTGTTTTGAACTGCGTGAATAATCAATATCAACCCTTAATTTTCTTTATTTACCCAATTCCGTCTCTCCAACTGGAAATCAAATGATAAACTTGTTTGAGCTGTATGTGGGGGCTGCTACCTTCCACTGCCAGGGTTGGTGCCATAATTTTGCACCACGCCTTTGACTTATGATTCAGGTTCTCCATGTTCCCATCAAGCTTATTATATTCATTGGCTGCTGAGTTTGAATAATGAACCTGTAAGCAATTTTAGTTCAACCATGCATGAACATTAAAACGGAGATAAAATTAAAATTTATTGTTTGTTGAAATCTTCTAAATATTAAAATATCCTTTTAGATCATTCCATTTGATGTTATTAAATTGAAATAAAATAAAAAAATCAATTATCCAAATTAAATCACACCATTACAGTTTTGAATATTGATTCACTTTGACGATTTTAAACTCCTATATTTTAAATATTAAACACTTAAATGTCAATATAATTTATATAATCGGTTTTTGAAGTTGCCAGAAATGAATTAGATTAGTTCAATTTTTAGGTTAGTGTTGGTTGAAATTAGCATTTACATATCACTATCAATTAGCATTCAGTAGTAAAAGTTGTTCTAATTTATGTAATTTGGAGTTTGAGTCTAGAGAACGTAACCAAGTTAAATGTCAAAAATTAACGCTTTATCATTCATGAAGAGTATATATGTCTAAATAATGTATATATATTAAACAACAACAAAAAAAAGTTGATAAAACAAGTTAGGAGAGCTCGGGGAATATTGCTAATAAAATGAAAAATTTTATAACTATTTTAAATATTAGAGAGACGAATTAAGTGACAAATATCTTTTAGTGGACTAATATTATTACAAAACATCTAATTTAACAATAAAAACTTTTAATTTGGAACAAAACTATTCTTATCCTGGTGTTAATCATTAACTATGGTATATATATCGGCTTTATCCATTTCTAATTCTAACAATTTTTTTCCATGACAGTGTTGAACCGGCCACCTCCTCAACTTGATTTAAGTTGTGTTTGGTTTTTCAACCCGGTTTTACCAACCCAAAAATAGATCCTACGGTCAAACGAAGTTTTGACTGTTTCGAACAACATAAAGAATCAATATCAGCCTTTAAATTTTTTTCATTTTTCCAGCTACAAACCAAACATACCAGTTCTGCTTGGAGATGCAATATGAACAATATGCACCGCAGGGAATAATTTAGTTCATTTTCTTGTTATTTCCCATTGATAAAAGAGAAAAAAAAACTTATAATAAAAGTTAAAAGATATGTTTAGTTTTTATTTTTAATTATAAAAATGTTATTCTGTTCTTTATTTTTAAAAATTTATACGGTAAAATGTTTAAAAAATGTATAATTTTTTAAAACAAAAAAAGAAGATAATAATTTTATAATTAAAACTAAAAAATCAATAAATATCACAAATTCATTATACGCAATAATCTCGATTCAACATAACCTATATTATTTCCAAACTTGAATCCTGCTAAACGGGAGTGTTATTTGCTGAATTATGAATTTGGTGCCCTTGGTGTTATCTGCTGTACTTAATAATCAGATATGGAAATAAAATTGTAGGAAAGAAAAAAAATTAAAGGTTAATATTAATTCTATACATTATTCAATAAAATTAAATATTAAATTTTTGTTGAGTCATTAAATCTTTTCTTTAATGGTCAACCAAACGGAATTTATTTATCTGTGTGTTGTGTTGGTTGAGTGTAATTTGTTAAGGGTTATGATCACCTAAATTTACGCAAATAAAGCTACATTTTAAATGTATTGATTGTGATCTTCAATTTAAAAAGATTCTATGAGCTTTCAAGTTCAATTTTTTTAAAGTGGTATATATCAGCGTAAAAAATTTAGAAAGCAGAATTTTTGTTGTGCATATTCTGATGCTCAATAGTTTTAATTAGGAAAAGAAAATGTAAGGCGTCTTAGATTTTTATTTGATTGTTTTTCATTAATTCTAGTACTTGATTATAAAACTGAGTAGTTTTCAATTTCGCTTGAAAACTGTGAGCAAGTGACATGTTCCGTGCTATACATGTCTTATGTTGGAGATAAAATCTTAGGTTCAAACCTGACACCAATTGTATTCAAATTAAACAACAATTGTTGCAGCTGAGTCTTTGCTGTCTTGACAAGGACTCCAAGTGAAATTCGAAACCGTTCTAATCCTTTGACTCTGGCACCACGTGCTTACTTCAAACCAGCTAGCTCCATCCTTAATTAATGCAGTTTTTTGTGATTTTCAATACTTAACAAATTTGTTTCATATTTATATCTTATTAATGTTATCAGAAGTTCGAAACTTATCTGAAAGAATCCTATTATGAGAGGTAATATCCACTTAATAATTTTTACTACTTAATGGGATTAGCATATTTACTGTCTCTTGAAGATTTACTTTTCGGTTTTAAAAAACACTCTAAGTGCACACTTATAATATTCATAATTCAATGTCTATGTTAAAGGAAAAAGATAATCAAGCTTTGTAGATCAGTTTTTTTTTTTTTACCTTTCTTTCCTTTGTTAGAAAGTCTGTTTTCAGTTAAGAAATTTGTTATTCTGTTCTGTAGTTTTCATTCAGTTTTGCTCTATATAAGGGTTAGCCTTGTGTTTGTGAGATTTCAATCAATGAAAATCTTCCATTCTCTCTTCTTGCAACATTTCTAACGCCCTACACTTTTTTTTGATCTATTTAAATTATTTATGGTTCACACTGTTCCATTAATTCATGGTTCCTTTGAAGTTTAAGGAAAATCTAGCACCAAAATTTTGTGGTAGTTAGTTTTGCACAACAGATCTAAAGCTCCAGAAACATTGTTACATTCATAAATGCATGCATAGGTAGTTTCTCATGATATTATTGAAGTTGTACATTTTTACGAGTAAGCAAGAAAATTTCCAACACAGTATTTTTTACAGGCTAAATTTTTCGGAGTTACATTGTAGTTTTACGAGTCCGAATAAATTTTAATCAATGTTAACTAGTGCATTAGAGAAATGCAGAATTTTTGTTTTAGAAAGTTTATCGTTATTCATATCATTACTGTATTGCACCCACTGTATGCAAATGTAGACCAACTTCTCACCTAAATAGTTTTTATATGCCTTGCCAAACTCAATTGTTGAGCCAGAAAATAACTCGTGCATTTTAATATTTGTAGTCAATTCAAAGT
Source organism: Clitoria ternatea (assembly GCA_037962975.1). Lineage (NCBI taxonomy): Eukaryota > Viridiplantae > Streptophyta > Magnoliopsida > Fabales > Fabaceae > Clitoria > Clitoria ternatea. The sequence continues at coordinate 12,513,221 of CM075675.1, forward strand.
TAGTAATATCTTCTTATCTGTCCTACAATATTTTATGCCACCTTGTCTTCTACCTATGATGCGTCATTTTCAAGCACATAAGTAGCTGGGATTATCAAAATTGTGGTGCTTTCAAGGTAATGGCTGCAAAGTACATTTGGCCCACCATAGGCTTAGCCCATATATAATCATCTTCCTAATCCTATGACTTGAAACCATATGTTATTCCATCGTCACATTTTTTGGAGCATATGGTGTATTTTTCTCCATTGAAAGTTGTTCATATATTAGTATATTAATTCTATTTTTTGGATCGTCAGCATAAAAGGACGTTGCCGAAGCTTTCTACAACCAGTCCTCTGACATAGGAGAAAAACTTTTAAGGTTTGGATTCTTATTCCTTTTTCTTTCTATTATTCTGTTTCCCTCGCTTATCAGGAATAGGACAATGAACTTCTTCAATATGCAGCACTGTAACATGTGTTTTGTTGAAATTTTTTTATGTTGCATTATGAGCTTTTGATTCCTTTCCTTTTAAGTACTGATCTGATTTTCAATTCGTCATTCTTCATTAGGGGTCCCTTAATATCTTAACATGGAGCATGGATCCATGCCCATTTGCCAATAGGTATTGAATTTATAGCTTTTGAGATGGGAGGGTCGATGCATTTATGTTATGTAATTAGCCAAAATATTTAAATTTTTGGAGGGGGTGTGAAGGGACTGAAATTTGACATCTCTGCAGTGTCATTATCCAGTAATAATGCTCACTAGACATGTGCTTTCTTTTGTCTATTTTGTACATATTTGAAATGGAAATGAAAAAAATCTAATCATTAATATTGGCTATCAATTTTTGTTGAGCAAATAGTTTTTTTTTTCACTGTTCCAACTTCAGTTTGAGGAACTTGCCTTCATTGTTTTATTAATTTTAGCTGACAAAAATCTTTCTTGAAGGCTTTCTCATTCAGAACCCTTAACTGTTTTGTCCATTATCCAGTAACGCTTTCTGATTTTGATTCCCTGTGGCGATGTCCTTCCTTTGGATTTGTTGTAGGTAACAGGAACATAGTTTATCTCAAAAGAGAGAGTATTCTGTAAAGTAAGTGGATAAATCATAAATGTGAATCATTAAAGAGTTTTTCGAAACAGAATAGTGATCCATAAACTACCGACCCATATCAGACTAGTTGATAAAATATGACGGAGACGAAAGTAATCCATATATAATTTAAACTTAAAAAGATCTCAAACTCAAATTGCTGGATTTAATTTGGACTTCATTGTGCTGAATTAAAAGGTCTGAATTTAATTCGGATTCAAAACAAGATGGGTTTAAACTAGTCTGGTGAGACCAACTCATTTTGCTAGCTTATTATTTTGATCAAATACAAGATTGCTTTTGTATCTAAAATGAGAGCAAGAAATAAGTGTTGGGCGATGTTTTTTACTTGGTTAACCCATGTCCTTTTGCTCACTATCTAATTCGGTTCCGGGTTTTGCCAGTTCTACTTGTTTCTACTTCTAAGTTTGCCAACGAGATCCTTTGAATATTATTAGCAAAGCTATAAAAGTTAAAGTTTATTTGTTCAGGGTTCACAAGAAAGGAAAGTACCTTGTTAAAGGGGTCTAATATACCTGTGCAGGTCTATCATGGAGAACAACATAAGCATTGAAATTACAGAGCAAGGCCCTCCTGAAGTTCCATCACTAATTAAGCATATATCATCAAAGGAAGTTTCTGGCTTTGATACAGCTGATTCTCAATTACCCAGCCCATCTGTCAAAGTAAGACTCTCCTTTCAGTACTTGACCTGCATAATTGAATACTACAAAACTATAAAATCGAGCCCTTTTATGTATGATTTAGAGTGCATATATCATTTTAAGTTCTTGGTAATTTATATTTGGGTAAACAGTCAAATTAGTCATTGAAAGATAAAATGACTACCAATTAAATCTGTTAAAGGATGATTATCACCAAATAAGTCATTCATTGATTGTTTGGTCATCATATTAAGGAAAAATTTATCATTGAAATATAAAATGACTACAACTTAGTTTCACTTACTGGTCAATTCAATTTTCCAAAAACTTATTTGGTGATCATGATATTTGAGGGATCTAATTGGTATTCATTCTATCTTTTGATCACCAATTTGCCTTATACATCTTTTAAGTTTATATATTAAGAGATAAGTAATATCCAACTGTTCTCATGTTTGCAATAGGGAAACGAGCCAACCTCACCTGAAAGGCAATATCATGAACCTGTAATCATCAATCATGAAAGGAAGTATTCCATCAGCATGCCACTCTCTTCTGAAGAGGTTCAACTTCAACCACTGAACACAAAACAAGATGGTATTCCAATTTCTTCTGCTCAATCAGGGCCTGCAGGTTCTAAGCATCCACAGCCATCAAAATGTTACTCTCAACCAATGCCAAAAGAACATATGCACCAAGAGGCAGTTAATGGTGTCAAAACAAACAACCATCCTAGCATCAAAGCATTAAAGGATAAGAGGTTTGATTCTTTCAAAACATTTTCTGGGAGACTAGAGAGACAGTTATCAATTCTACGAGGAAAACAGCCACCCAGAGAAACTGCACAAGATGGAAACAACTCCAGGAGCACTGAAAGGCCTTTGCCTGTTGATCGGTATTTCGATGCATTGGAAGGTCCAGAGTTAGAAACTCTCAGGGTAAGTGATGATCCTCTTCTGTCAATTCAAATTCAGTTATATGCTATAGATTAAAAACAAACCATCTCGTAGATTATACAAGTTTTGGTAATATAATATCAATTTCCATTTACAGAAGATCTTAATTATGTTTTGATCACTGCCCTGAAGATCTTAATTATGTTCTCACCATCGCCTTCTGCCACAGCAACAGTCTTACTAGACATTCAGTGTTTTTGGATCACAAGTGAAACTGAGATTCAGAAAAACCGCTGTTGACCATAGTAATAACCAAAGTCAAGTTGGGTGGTGGACTACTTAAAGGGTGAAACTCAGATTTTTTTTTTTCTCTATTCATGAGATTTGATTTAAGTGCACACATAAGGGCTATTCTAGGTTATCTAGTGGTCTCAAGTTTGAATCCTTGAGAATATAGTTGTAATAAAACTCATTGGTGAGAGTCTTACTGTCATAATGATCTTGTCTAAGTTGAGTCTAAATATGGTATATCAAATCGGATCCTATGTGAAACTTCTATTCAATGAAAATCTCAAACCACACATTGTTTATAACAGTCTATAAATATTAGTTAATATTAGTGAGTGATTGGTTTAAGTGGTATAGGTTGGATTCCGTTGTGACATTTTGTATTCTTTGACCAACAGGCTTCAGAAGAGACAGTGCTTCCACAAGACAAGCAATGGCCATTTCTCCTCCGGTTTCCCATTTCATCTTTTGGTATTTGCCTTGGAGTTAGTAGCCAAGCAATTCTATGGAAAGCAGTAGCCACAGCACCTTCCACTCAATTTCTCCACATAAGCCTGAAGGTCAATTTAATCCTATGGTTCATATCCATTGCACTTGTTGCCACAGTTTTCACAATCTATCTGTTCAAAATCATACTCTATTTCGAAGCAGTTCATCGTGAGTACCACCACCCAATCCGTGTCAACTTCTTCTTCGCACCATGGATAGCACTCTTGTTTTTAGCCATTGGTGTTCCCCCATCAGTGACAAAGCAATTGCACCATGCTCTTTGGTATGTTCTAATGGTACCAATATTCTGCCTTGAACTTAAGATCTATGGACAGTGGATGTCTGGGGGACAAAGGAGGCTCTCAAAGGTGGCTAATCCTTCAAATCATTTGTCAATTGTTGGGAATTTTGTTGGGGCTTTGCTTGGAGCATCTATGGGCCTCAAAGAAGGGCCCATTTTCTTCTTTGCTATTGGGCTGGCCCACTACATTGTCATGTTTGTGACTCTATATCAGAGGCTTCCAACAAATGAGACCCTTCCCAAAGAATTACATCCTGTTTTCTTTCTGTTTGTTGCTGCACCTAGTGTTGCCTCCATGGCTTGGGCTAACATTCAAGGTTCTTTTGATTATGGATCACGGATTGCTTATTTTATTGCCTTGTTCCTTTATTTCTCCCTGGTAAGTTTCTTTTCTTTTCTTTTTTACATACTTTTATATTCAAAACTTGCATCTTTATTGATTAAGAGTAACTTTGGCATAATTATGAATATAGCTTATTACTTTTATAAGTTATTTTATTACTTATTTCAATAAGTTAATTGGTATAACTTATTAAAACAAGTTATTTTAAATTTATTTCATTATTTTTTATGATTAAATCTATAGTATAATTATTATATGAAAATATTTTTTTGTATAAGCCCTTAATTGAATTAGGTATCTAAACTCATTTTAATAAAGGTTAATCCATTTGGTTAAATATTAATTTTATATTCATACAGAACTAGATAAAGACTTATGCATGCAACAACATGGATAAACAATTTATTAAATAAAATAATACTATAGTTGTTATCATAATAAATGGATTGAAATTTTGTATTTTAAATAAATATAAAAAAAACTGGGCTTGTTATTATATATTAATAGATGGTTTGTCGTTATAAATAGAAAATGATATTATTTTAAGAATTTATTTTTGTTTAAAATATTATTTGAGGAATTTGTACACAAAGAATAAGAAAGAAAGTTAATAAATTATATTGAAATAAAATCCAAGAAATACTACAACTTTAGTTCCGTATAAAGACGAAATTAATAAAAATATATTATGTAATTAGGTAATGTTATTAAAAATAAACAATCAATACAAAAAACTTGTAAAATTCTTTTGAAATTTAAATATAAGAAAATTTATAATATAATATTATATCATGATTAATAATGTATGATTAATATATATCTAAATGAATATCACATCAAATAACATACAAATATTTTAAATGAATAGTAAATTTATAACACGACAAATAGTAATTATAAATATAAATTGAATTGAAAAATTCATGCACATAAAATATATTTGAATTCAAAACATATAGAATAAATTCATATAAATGCAATAAAATGAAACAATAATCTATTAACAAAATTGTAAGATTGGTTAATTTAATGTAAATCAATAAATTAAATATATTTTTTAACCATTCAATAGATTATTTTAATTTTATTATAGTGATTATTTAAATTTAAAACATCAGTTTAAACTCAATGTTCGATATAATGTTATAGAGGAAAAATAGAAGAAAAATATAAAAGAAAATGAACCAAAAGGTAGATGTGAAAATTAAACTCCCTAATATTAATATGGGGTCAATAATCAACATCAGAACAAAAAGAAGAAAATAAAAAAGAAAATAAACTATAAAGTAATTATGAATGTCAAATTTACAAATATTAAGATGAGGTTAATGATTACAAACAATCAGAATAAAGGTAAGAAGAAAATGGAAAAGAGAATGAATTAAAAGGTAATTGAGAAAAGTCAAAATTACTCACATGAAGTTAACATTAAAATCATATTAATACACTTCATTTGAGACTTTGAATAAAATAAAAAGTTCTTCCCAGATATTAATTGTAAATCAAAAAGGTGTATAATATGAATTGAAAGTCTTTCAAAAGTGGATTGGATTGCAATGATAAAGTCATAACATTCATAAGATATTGAAATGATTTGTGTCAGTGAGGAAATGTGTCAATAAAGAAATATGAAAATTGATTTATGTATATTTGCTTTGTATGTATTTTATGTTTGCGAGTGAAAAATGAGTATAGGTACATTACTTCTTAAAAAATGTGACATGTCAACAAATCATAGTAGATGGTGGAATTGAAAGGATGACGTGTAAGGATTATATTTTGCGCTTCTAGATTCATAGATTACAAATAAATAAGGATGATTTGAATTCATGTGTGGGGAAACTTTTGGTAGATAATTTGTAAATATGTTTTTAGATGTTTTCAAAGTTTAAAGTATGTTGTAAATATATTATTTGTTAAAAATGAGAGATTGCATTTCTGTATAAAGTTGTATAATTTATTTTACAGCCATATGAGATTGATAGAAAGAGAAGAGAGATACGTGGGATAAGATAAATGATATAATATATGAGGAGAGAGAACAAATTGCAAAAAGAAAATATTGGAAGAATTTGTTGGAAAAATAATTTAGTACTCCCATTAAAATGGAAAAAAAAGTGAATCTCAGTTCCTGTGTTAGGGGTCTAACATGAATTTCAATAAACAATAATTCTAGGATTTTTCTGTTCTAATATCAAATTACTTAGCAGTTTCAATTACTTTTGCAGGCTGTCAGGATCAATTTTTTTAGGGGATTCACGTATGTTACATCTCCTCCTGTGTCTCTTGTTTTATTTAATTAATTTACACTAATGAAATTCTGACAAAAATATATTTGATGTTATTTTTTAGATTCTCCCTTGCATGGTGGGCCTATACATTTCCGATGACTGGTGCAGCAATTGCAACAATAAGATACTCAAATCAGGTCACAAATGGAGTTACTAAGACACTGTGTGTTATTCTGGGTCTCATCTCCACACTCACAGTAACAGCATTGCTTGTAACCACTATATTGCATGCCTTTGTCTTCCGAAACCTCTTTCCCAATGACCTTGCCATTGCTATAAGTGATAGAAAGAGAAAGCCACAAAAGAAGTGGCTTGGTCTTAGATACAGGAGCCATGATTCCAAAGAGATTGAAAATTATTTGAAGTTTGTGAACTCTGAAAAATTTGATCTAGAAGCTTCTGCCACGTTACCCACCTCTAATGCTATAGAGGATTCACCATCTATGTGAGGGTTTTTGTTATTATTAAGACTATCTTGCCTAGTAAAAATCTTCAAACTTAATTAAACATGTGAGGAACAAAAAGTAGGAGTTTTGAATGTTCCAGTGACCATGTATAATTATGAAGGTTTGTGTGCAACTTTCAAGAGCATATTTTTGTTGAAACACTTTTGTAAAATAAGAGACAGTTATTGTTATAATATAATGGAGAGCAATATGTGGATGTTCTTTTTCATATCTAGTTAGCAAAAATGTGGTGCTTTTGATCAAATATTCAGACCTCCCATTTGAAGTAGAGGATGGTTGAAGCATATTTCTCACACTACAGAATTTAGTACTGTGGAGTAGTTTTTAAATTGAGGAATGAATGAATACTGTTTTGGTTATTTTTCCAATGGAGCACTGTATGCAATGGAAATGGAGAAGACCACATTAGGCTGTAACCATCTAAAAAACAATTGAAGAAACTACATTCTTGTTACATGAATAATACTTTAAAACGGATGTCTAGATTGTAAAAGAAGGCACATTTTTCTTAAAATCACGTTTAGTTCTTTTTTGAGTAAATGGACACTTTCATCTTCGAAATTTCCTTCATCATGCACACTAGTCCTTCATATATTTAAATCTAGCCATTAGTTCCTCAAATATGAATCTTGTAGATTAGTCTTTTCTGTTAAAATTAGTTAGATGCCATTAACAAAAGGTGACATGTCACTAAACCTTTATATATGGTGTACCCATGTTGAATATAATTTCATTCATTGATAATAATATGTTAATTTAAAAAATATACATAGGATCAATTTTATGTCATAAACAAAGCATAAATAACCAAATTACTTTCTTTAAAAAAATACCAATATATATATATAGAGTACAAGAAGTACTCAACAAACAAAATATAAGATGCACTCAAAGAAGCAACCAAACCATTCCCCTCATAGAACATGTACAAGATGCACTAGTTTAGCAAACCACCTTTACCAAAGCAAAACCACAATCCTAACAAAACCCAACATGCTAGGGGCCACACACGAACAACAACCGAAGACAAACCTGAACATCTTAACTAACAAGCCCAAAACCATAAGCACTTCACAAACAATTTGAAAATGCCTTGTTTCCCTTAAGGCACACACATCAGATCACCAATAAAGCCAATTGCAATTGAGCCTTTAAATTAATTAAATTACAATTGAATGTCATCGAATCTGACTCAAACACAATCCATTGGTTCTTCTTGTGTCCATTCTATAACTCACAATTGAAATTGTCACATCTAGCACTCAACCACCTCCATGCTTTAAATTTAACCACCTCAAATATGTAATTCACTTTAAAAGAGCCACCTTCAAAAATAACCTTCATTCCTAACCACACAGACCATATAACCCTAGACCAAATAATCCCAACAATTCTTGCTTTTGATCCATCATGGACAAAGATCCATGAATTTTTCCAAATGTAAATCCGGTTGATTGACGTAAGCTGTCTGAATCCCAACCACCTTGCACACTTCATCCAAGCATGATAAGTCCTCTCACTTATGATCATGAAATGATTCAGACATTCATTTCCCATGCCACATAGTTTTCACACAATTAAGTCCTCCCCTATTAGAATAATTTATTTAGAATATTAATGGGTAAAAATGGTATGGTGTTTGATTACAAAGTTACATATAAATTTCAAGGGAAATGGTGTTAAAGATTTAAAGTTTTGGTAGTCTAATATAAGGGTTTTAATACATGTAAATTCTGAATTTTTAAGACGTGAGAATTAAGTCATAAATTCTGTAGTAAGTGGTTAAAAATGGTGTGTTATGTATCCCTAAGATTGTATATAAAGTTTGGTGTAAATGACCTTGCTTAAAATAATTAAATGATAGGTTTTAGTAAATTTAATGTGGAATTTTGTATGTGTATAAAATTGAATGTGTAGATTCTGGATTTTGGTTTGAAACGATGTTGATTAACTAAGGGAAATATTGAATTAAAGTAGTAATAAAAACATTAAGAAGAAATGAGTACTGTAAGGTATGTGATTGTTAGAGATAATGAGTAAAATAAAGTGATAATTTGATGTGTCTTATGATATGCACGGAGTCTAAGTATTATTCTGAATATTGTTGTGATTTAATTATATGTGACATGCCTTGCATGATTAAGTGAACGTGGAAAAAGAATGGAAATTCCTAAACTGTGTGTAATAGTCCTGAATTTTAGGACAAGATTCCAGACTCTCAGGAATCTTGAGAATGCTCTGTTAAGCTTTTCGTAGAAAGCTTGAGATTTTGGTCTGTTACCCGATTTGTTCTAGTACAAGAAAATAGTAAGAAGAGAAGTCAGTTGAGCAATGAAAACCCCAATTTAAAGAGATGCAAAGAATTAGAAAAAGGATTAGAATGTGTCCTGGTAGCTAGAAAAGAACTAAGATGAGAGGATAATAATAATGAATAGGTTTAATGATATCATATTAATATTTAATCTTATTTGATTTAGCATTATTTGTTAGTAATTTCCCCCTTGTGAATAATAATATTTAATTGTGTATAGTGATAATTGATAATATTTAATATATAATATTTGGTTTAATATTTAATAATTAATATCTAATTATTTAATTTATTTGGATAATTATGATTTAAATAATAGTTAATAATAATATTTAATTTTATATTAACCTTAATTATTTTATAAATTAAATTTGAAATTATATATATAATTAATGATAATATTTTATTTGATTAATAATTAATTATTTAATAATTTTTTTATTTATTACATTTAATAATAATAAAATATTGTCAGTTTTTCATATTTGAACTGTAGGACCTAGTAAACGATTTGATTCTAACAATTCAGCCTGAGACTAGTGATCCTATAAGGAAACTAGTCCTGTTAGGATCCTCTTGTAGTAAATCGAGGATGACAGGCTCTGTCCAACAGGCCAGACCAGTACCTTAGGCGTTTGATCGTGTATATACTTCGGGATATCCAATCGTAGCATGGTTAGTTCCTAGTGAACCGTTTTAACGTTTTAGGAACTTTTCTTAAAGGGACCGAATCCTAATTCGGGCCCTAACAACCTGGTTTCTTAAGGAAACGGTTGATTCAATCAGAATCCCCAAATTCGACCTAAACACCTTTAGTGTTTAAGATCTAAATTTCTCATACGACACTGGAATTGAGTGATTCTGGTCCTGGTTTATTCGTTATGAAGAATTCTACAACTGCTATTTTTAGCCTCAAGCTCTGACTCGTACTTTGTCATCTCCTATTCAAGGAGCTAAGTAATTGTACTATGAAACCTTGTTATTTAATTCCTTGCGCATACTTCACTCGAAAAATCATAACTCTCTTATACGATATCTGATTTGCGTGATTCTAGTCTCATAATTCTCATAACAAATTTTTCTACGACTTTTATGAAGACCTCGAAAGCTGGATTTTCCCCAATTAGTACAGTTTTAGCAATCTTTCTAGGCTTGATTCTGACTCGCAACAACAAGGTGCAGTTTCACGAAAACGCTATCTCTTCCTCATATGACGTCAAACTCGTTTCGTTTTTTTTCTATAGGGCTCAAAATCTAGTTCCTAAAGCCCTGACCTCCACAAATTTATCTTTTCAACAGCAGGAGCACTTCACCTTGTTTCAAGCATAACTCGAGTTACCGATACTAGATTTTAACATATGATATATCAAATCGAAGAGGAAATCAAGACCTATAACTTTCATGTTGAAAACTTTTTCTAAATCCCACTCCACAAATTATTGTCTATTTATTTGTAACTATCGTAGTTTCTGGTTCCTAAAAACTATGAACATCTTTAATTTCTTGTGTGAGAAGTTAACTGTCCGGCTACTGGCTTCCGACACCACCACCACCGTCCAACACCTTAGTGGTGAGGTGTCACCACCAAAACACTCCAGCCCACTGACCCTCCTTATAACTCCTCCACCATTCCACCTTACTTCATTAATCCTTATTTCATTTTCCAATCCCATTATCTCTTCTCCCTCACGTCAATCACAACCCTTCCACTCTCTGAATTTTCTTCCAATTTCCAGCAGCTCCACACTCATTATCCAGCCTCCCTCATGTCGTCACCCACCACCCAAATCACCACCTCTTCACGGCACCTCATCATCAAGTTTCTCCGAAGACTGTTTTCTGAGAAAGTGAGAGGCGCCATTGCTGGAACCACCGTGGCACAAGAGTCTGGTGTCATTTTCAGGTGGATCGAAATCAAACTCTTGTACCATAATAGAATTGAAACAGAAACAGAGAAAAAGAAAGAAGAGAGAGAAGTGAGTGAAACTAATCGTGTTATTATATTATGTAAAGGGAAAACTAAATACAATATTTATAGCAACTCTATTACTCTATCAATTTGTCTCCAATGAAAGGTATATCGTAAAATTAAGGATCCTTTCTAGATCTTGTGTGCTTTTTACTTTGATACAAGTGTATGAGAATAAGTATGGGATAACATCGGTTAAAATGTATGGTATAAGGAATTACTATTATGAGTGCAATGTTACAAAACTTTTGTTACAGGTATAAAATAAGTGAAAATCGATATAATACGAAATTATTTTTTAAAAAAGAAATATTACTACTGTTTGTTGTTTAAAACAATAATCACCGTCAATGATATCCCTTTCGTCAGTAAAAATTAAATACTATTTTCTAACCAATAATAAAGCGTTAATGTCTATAGTTTCTAAATGTTAACCGTAATCAGTCAAGTTCATTGTCAACACATATTTTTTTATTAAGAGTACTGCTTACAGTAGTAGTTATGGAATTGTTGGCAAAAACTTTTTGGTAGTACTGTTTATATGTTGTAAATAGTTACATTAGAAATAGACATATAAGTAGGTTGTAAGTTTCATATGGCCATATATATATTGCAAATATAACATCTAAACATGTCCCAAGCATAAAAGCTAAGATTTTCGTGCATGGTATGTCTTGATCATCTACCATTTATAGTTTGGAATTTGATTGAATTGTTTTAAATCAATTACGGTTAAATTATTGTTATTCTAAACAAACATATCCAAAATTCCTTCGACGTTAATTTGGATGTAACATTTGAATTTTGTACGTGGGGTATATTTCACAATCTTAAAATCCGTTCGCTTGATATGATTTTATATTTTTTTTTTTATCTTTTCAATTATATATCTATCACATTTTTAATATCTTATTTTATATATTTTTTCCTTTTTCCAATCTCCTTTTATTTTTTATGCAATTTCTTATGAACAAATATTTTGGATATATAGAACGAATATCAGTGAAAAAATCTAAGATATCAGTCACATTTTTCCAGCCTTCCCTCTAAGATCAATGAATGAAAGTGAGAACTCTAGGTAAAACTTTGTCGTAACATACTTGTCAAGCTTAAGAGAATTTGATGACTCATCGGCAAAACTGGATCAAGAGGGATGGGGAGGGTATGCATAAAGCATCACATTCAATGATTGGTAACTTTCCAGCGTGAAAGGAGAATCGTTGTCATGTCATGTTAGGCCGTATCAATGAAAACGTAAAGTTTAATGTTCCCTTCAATATAAGCTACATGGCAATATAGCCATGAAAAGAAAATGGAACAAACATCAAACCATTCTGAATAGGGAAATGATTCTTTTGCAATCCCTTTCTGATGTTACATTCAAATGAAAAAAGATAAAGAGAAAAGAAAAGAAAAGAAATGAGGGTGCTGTTAGCATTGATATAAGAATAAGTTAACCAGATCCAACTGAACGTGTCAAATAATCTATCTAGTATACAATGCAGAGAGTACAAGTATCAAAATGACATCAATGATAAATTAGCAGAATCACATGATAACTTGAAAACTACCAGAAAGGGACAAGAGGATGATGATGTATCCTTAAGATATCTCCGATATTTAAAATAGCATGTATAATCTTGCAAGCCTAGAAGTAATAAGTGTGGGATGAGAGTGTATTTTGGCATTTATGGAACTATTTTTACAGTGGTTGACATATATACGAAAGTAATGATTGGTAATGACATAAATGATAGATATTTTTTGGGAAGCATTTTAATACCAGCAAGAGAGATAATGTCCAAGGATGTAATCCAACCCTTGATCAATGTAAACTTGTATTTTGCGATTAAAGGGTCATTCTAGGACGATGCATCCTGATGTTATGTGATCAGTAAAGTTGTTAGAAATGTGATAAAGATTGGTATGCCACGGCCTGAACCAATAATATATACCTTGAAAGTGGATTTCCAATGAACCTACAATTTATATTCAAAGTCGTTTCCCAGGGTTTAGCATACGTGTACTTTCTTTTGAACAGCCTATTAAGTAAAATGCATTGATGGTAAGTATAAGGGTATCTCAACCCATGCACATCAAAGTTTGCATTCCTACAAAGACTTTTCACACATAAGGACAGGTTCACAATTCCATTCAAATATTGATACCACAAAGGCTTTCATATTAGTCTGCAACCAAAACTTCAATTTTAACAATCTCAAGTAGGTGATTGGCTAGAGTATTTGTTCCTCTGAAGTCACGAGCATTTCTTTCAATCCAAATTCCCCGCACAACCGCTAACCATATAGCATCGCAAGCTACTGCAATATTCTTCGACCTAAACAGCAACTCGTGCTGCAAAATATGATCATGCATAGCACCTGTTCCATAGTACATTTGCAAAACAACACTCAAAAAATAGATGGTATGTGGATTCAACGGCAATATTACACAAAACACATGCCGTATTTTGGATTACAACCTCCCCGGTTTGCTAGATTTGGCTTTGTTATTCTGTCATCCAAAGGAGCACACCTTCGGAGGTGCGATCTTGCACCAGATTTTCTTGATAATTCATGCCGAATAAAAAAGAAGAAACGGGAAGGAAAAAAAGGAATGCAGAAGAGAAAGTGTTACAGCAATGAAAATACAAAACCTAGGGTTTTGTGCTGACTAGATACTCAATGCGGAACAAATCAAATTATAAAAAGTAAATGAAGATACATCAAAGCACTTAAATAAGTTTTGTAAATTAAGCCAGTATACTTAGAATTTAAAAAACACTTCAACAAGAACTTGGACAATTTCCTATATATCTTTAGAATTAATTGTTTTGACAGCATCCATATTTTATGGTCAGTCCATTACAATTAAACACGCTTTAAATCTAACTAGTTAAAAGTGATCCAAGAGTGAACCATGTGAGACATTTGATTCTAAAATTAGAATGATAAAGTTATTTTGGATATATCTCACGTGTCTAAATTTTTTATGTATTCACCTAAGACATAGCTAGCTTGCTAGTTTTAAACGCTTCCTTCTGGATCCTATTGAACAGGATGCTGATATGAAATAATGGCAGCATCAGCTGGAAAAGGTGCAAGAAGTGTTAACCACACCAGCAAAAAGAAGCCTCTCAAATCAATTATCTCCGAAGAATACTCGGAAGGGGTGGCAAATTGAATGACGACAAATTCAAGTACATAAGTACTACAGAATATTACTAGTGTATATCATCGCAACCTTCCAACCAAGAAGGACCCTATATGGACATTGGCGCCTTTGCATGTTCTTTACTCACGAACCACGATGATACAAAATTAAACGATTCAAATGAAAAGAACGTGGCTGATATAATGTCCCTTTTAGATAAGCCACTTGAGATGGGTAAGTGGATTTTTTAGGTGACACACATTTGAGGTTGCAACAGGTTTAATTTTTACCTGTGATTGATATTTCGATTTGTTTTGCTCAAAGCTTCTTAAATCCTTAATTAGTCTAATTCAGGTAAGGAAAATTAATGAAAACATAAATGAAATTAGTGGATGGATCAACTCACACTCTTAAACTAATTTTTAATGATTGATATTATTTGAATTTTACGATTTTGATTTATTCTTATTAATCATTGTGTCACAATTAATTTCCCTTCTCATATATAATGATTAGTAGCTATGGTCAATACGTACGGATGACTTTTCATATTGATTTATTATATCAGTTATAATTGATGTAAAAACTATTTTATACCAAAGATTTTTTATATTGATTATAAAAATAAGTAATGTAATAAAGTGAACCGTATATGCTTATTACTAATGTTGTAATTAAATAACATTATGTTGTGTGATTATTAAAAAATAAATTAATATTGTAAGATTTAAATAATATTCATGGTTAAAAATTAAGATAAGAGTGTAAAAATTAAAAGGGTGCATTCCTCTCAATAAAATATTCAGCAAACTCATAATTTCACATTTTCCGCATAAAATATCTCATCTGAGTGCCATACCATATAAAAGTCAAGCATTCAAGATTGACCTAAATTATATTAGTAGGTTTAATTGTAATTCGACTCTTCAAAATTATTTGGGATCAAATATTAAGGTTCTGTGTAGTAAAATGAATTTATAGTTTTTAATTGTAGCATATAAAGTAGTTGACCTTTTAGCTTATAATTGTTTTGGCAGTTTATTGGAGTAGTAAACTAATTGGAAAATTAGTTGAGCAGTACTGTTAAATGACATCTAAGAAATAAGATACCTGGATATATAATAAAATAATACAAAAAAGTATAATCTGTTATTTATTAAAAAAAAAAGCTAAGGGGTAAATTAGGAGACAAAATATTGATAGTTAATTAGCTTTCGAAAGTTATAAGTTTCTTAAATACTTTTCCAAAATAAGATACAGTTAAGATAGCCATACTTTGAAAAGCAAGCCAGAGACTCCTTTTAAATTTTGTTTATCAAACAATTCTTTAAGTTTATTGACCAAGTTAATAAGAGTTTCTTAGTAAGCTACCATCTTTACAAAATAGATATTAATTAGAGTTTATTTTTTTAATAGGTAAATATCAGCAGCTTGTTAGTTTTTATTAATTTTTTTAAAGCAGTTATATATAGGTTAATACATATAGAAACTGGTAGTTAGGGGTGTACAAAATTTGGATTAGCTTAAATCCAATCCAAATTTATCTAAAAACTATTTATAAAGATTTAGATTAAATCCAATTTTAATAAACTAGATTTGAACTAAATCCAGTTTTTAAAAAATGGATTTGAACTAAATCCAATTTTTAAAAAATGGATTTTATCCAAATCCATTTTTTAAAAAATTGGATTTGACAAATCCAGTTTATTAAAAATAGATTCAATCCAAATCCAGTTTTAATCCAATTTTTTAAAGTCAAATATAATTTTTTAAAGCTAAATATATTTTTTAATTTAAGTATAGTTATTACTACATCAAAGATAAAGTAAGTAAGTTAAAGAATTAAATTATATCATTTAAAGAATTAGATTTTAAAATTAATCCATTTTTATTATGTTAAACTAGATGAGTCCAAATCCAATTTTTAAAAAATGGATTTATCCAAATCCAATTTTTAAAATCTGGATTTAATCAAATCCAGTTTTTTTAATTTAGATTTTATCCAAATCTAAATATAAAGTATGTCTTGATATCCAAATTCATGAAATCCAGTTTTTTCTTATTTGGATTAGGCTTAAATAGGATTTAGATTTAAAAACTAGATTTTTTCCACACCCCTACTGGTAGTATTGAGGTTAGTCAAGACTTAATACAAGGGTGACTCTATAACTGAAAACAACTTGAACCATATTTTGCATATTAGTTATATGTTATGTTGTTGCCTGGTGTTTATCTGTAAGATTTCTGGCAATTGCTTCCGACAACAAGCATATGTAACCAAGTTTCGGTCCCCTAGCTAGATAGTTTTCTCCATCCATGGGTCTGCGTTAAGAGTCGTTTCCAAGAAGCTACCTTTAATCTAGGAACATGATCCAAACAACTTGCCATTGGCATTTGGCTTCTATTGTTCTATTCCATGCACGTAATACACATACATACTTTCTCACTTGACAAACCGCAAAGAAATTTGATTTATATATGAGGGCTCAATTATTTTCTGAATATCTATTTCTGTTAAGTTAATAAAATTTGATCAATTTAAATAACGTATAGGATTAATATTAATCATCAAATCCGTTTATTAACTCTATTTTTGCAATTGACTAATTATGAAATAAACATCTATTATTAAAAAAAACACAAAATATACATCTTCAATCAGAATCAGTTCGTTTGTTAATAAAAATTAATTTAGTTGGTTCAAAATATACAAGTCTTTTACACAAATTTAACTTTTAATGAAAAAAAAATCAACTCAATTAATTTATTATAAATGGTAAAGCTGGTGTACGTAGGTTATAATTAATGCTATCTCTAATGTTGATACATAGAGCTACACATTCATATCACGCATTCTACAGGTAATATTAATTTTTATTGTAATGTTGATCATGTGAATAATTGCATGGGAATGCATGAAAGTTGGATCTATATTCAATTTGTTAGGTTTTTCTTATTGATTTATTCTACCTTCACGATACCTTTAGCTATTAGACAGAAAACACGACAAAATGCAAGAATTGATTAGGAGGAATGAGCAGCAATTAACCATCATAAGCTATGTATTCCTAACATGATGTTCGGGTTGTATCTTTATGCCACAACAAACGTAGTCAATCAGCATCAATCTGAACTTGTGTCGGCTTCATGTCTCAAAGTTGAGTTTGAGGTAATTATTACTTCATTTTACCTATTAATCATCATGCCAATGCCAAACAATGAAAGTACCCTTATCTTACGATGGGCATAAATTGTAGGCTTTATGTTCTTACTGATGTTGGTTCTGTTACAAACATTGCAAGCTATTTTAGCTCTTTGGCTGTTCACTTTTACCCTTATTCATATTTTATCCCTATGGTTGTTTCAAAATTGAGCCACGTATCTCACTCTTTTGGACATTTATCATTGTGTATCTTTATTGTGTTAGTCTTGTTCTTGGGATGACTACAAGTAGCTGCTTCATGACCCAACTTAAACTTTTTAGGCTATTAACCTTGGTGCATCCTAGATCAAAGATTTATTGTAAAAGTGAAACAAGTCTTACTTTTTATTAATTTATCTTATTGTTGAGCTTTTTCTCTTCTCCTGTACATGTTAGACAAAAGGAAAAACACGCATTTTGTACTTTAAGATTTTCTTTTATATATATATATATTCTTCTAAGGAAAGTCTCATATGAAACCGTAATTAACTGAGTTTCATATAAGCCCTTCAATTTTTTATTTGCTAGATCGGTTTGTTGAATTAACACATGACTAACAAGAAATTCTGATTCAATTTTTTTAAAATTTCAAACAAGTATATTTATAACAATTAAAACTATTTCTTCTATCTGTTCTTATGGTGCATTATTCCTATTAAAAGAAATTATTATGATATTAATTTTGTTATATATTAAAGACAAATCAACAAGAAGGCTTGGAGTACACGGGGTCGTGTTGATATGTTAACCTAAGATCAAGACCAGAATCTAACTGCATCCGGATTTTTACTTTTTTAAGATGGTGGGTTTTTCGGGATACATCTTAAATTTTTTATTCTAATCCAACACAGTTTGTACTGTTCCATGATGTCACATAGCCAATATCAGCACGTGGTTCCAGTTTAACACAACTCACAATAGCTTACAAGTTTTGGATGTGCTTTTGGGAGAAACGAACTCATATCCAAATACTCACCAAGTTTTGTTACTTGTTACTTAATTAATTCGAGTGGCTATAGGTTTGATGGGACATGGAAGATGCAGTAATGATTTGTATAATCGTGCTAAGAGCCATGTATATAGTGGAAGGATCAATATCATCAAGTGCATGTTCTGGTCCCCCACATCCTAAGCTGATGTAGAAACAAGAGCAAAACAATGTGATAATGGCACTCTTGTGCTTTCCTCCCCGCAAAGTATAAAATCCAACGAGGAAGACAAAAAGAAGTAGAAAGAAAACAGAGAAAGCATAGTAATCACTCATTGGCATTTCTCGTAGCACATCTTGTCCATGTCCCCTTCTCACTCACGTTGGCATGTGATGAACTTGTAGCTCTTAGCCAAATCCCTTCACCACTTTCAATGGCTTACATTGGCCCAGCTAAACTTTGGGTCAGATTCCATATGGGGGATGGCTTAATTAAACTTGAGCCTTCATGACCCATCACATGCTGGGCCCATAGCTTTTTGGGACCATTTTGTGTTTTTATCAAGTCCTTTCACCGCCACCAACAGAAGAATCTACTTTTAAATTTTGAATTTACAATAACTCTTATCAAAATTGAATCGAATCAGTGAATCTTATTAATTAAATGATGAACTAATTAAGTGGTTGGTTTAAATTAATTTTCTATTACAATCCCTGCTCAATTGCCTATTTAACCAATGTTTGTCTTGTATCGATAATAATTAATCCGATTTTAAAGTATTGATTGTAATTATTTAAACTAGATGAAAGGAATAACCCAAAAAAGGGATACCTACAACTTAGACCTTTCCAATGGCATCAGCTTGTAGAATACTAAAGTGGCATTTGCAATTTTGCATCCCTACAAAAGCACTCTAATTCACATATACTATAGAATAACCTTTTTGACTAAGGGAGCTACTACTATATCAGGAACAATGATTTTTGTTTTAACAGTTTTCTGTATACGTTTCAAAGAGGCAGCATCTACCTTTTTATCCAGACAAGTTCAAGTTAAGAGACATTGACATGTCACATGCATGTTTGATGTGTCAATAGAAGTTGCCTGTCTTTTGGGGTTCCCTAGCATTTTCCATTATGATTGTCACTTTTAATAATGACTGTCATTGTTAATAGCATAATTGCTAGTTACATCTAAGCAGTAGGTGGTAACTAATACTATTGCATTGCATGGTACTTCCATCACATAAACATGTCTTGAACTTGACCCTTATGGAAGTATTATACTAAGTATGGCTCTGAGGACACACAAAAAAAAGGGTGTTGTACTAACTGATTTGCAACATCTGTTCATCACTCCCATCATGGTACACAACTGTTAGTGCTACAACCTACAAAAGTACTGTAAAGAATTTGTACTCGAGGGGCAGATACTTTGTCCATTCACAAATCTTGGTGTGAGTGATGATATTGATAAATATATTATATATACATGAGGTGGGGTCTACAAATATGGTCCATGAAAGAATCACCCAAAATGAAGCGTGGCCCTCAAGAGAAAAATGGGTTTAAACCTTAGCTCGAAACACGAGTATATATATGTTTAATTTGGGTGACCATGCTTTCTTTTTTGGTTCTGCCCTTTATTTCTGTGACTGCAACTCAGTAAGTGCAAATATCACATGCATCAAGCGATGGCATACATTTGAAATTAAATGTTTCCTTTTCTTGCAATAAGGGTTGATTGGATTAGCCAGTTAAAGAGTAAATTTATGTTTTTAAAAGGTGACTTACATTCCACTTAGGGGGAGATTTTATTATGTAAGTATTTTGTAAATGTTTGTAGAGCCAAGATATATTCTCACTATAGCGGGCTTATATATAACTTAACTCTTAATTTTTTCTTAAAAAATGATAGTTTTCCTCACTAAAGCATAGTCGATCGGTTCTATATTTCATGTTTTCCAATGCAAGTTACCCGCTACACTTTTAAATTTCGAAAGCAACTAAGAAAATTAAAAATAAAAGGAGTTAAAACATTTTTTATGTTTGAAATTTGAATCTGACAAAGGTTTCACCAGTAAACTACTTGACACGTTTAAAAAATATGACGCAACTATATGTAGTTATATTATATATGTAGAATGTATATCCGTTAATAAAATCTATCTATGAAATAAACATTTTTATCTTTTTTAAATTTAGTATAAAAATTAAAATTAAAATTAATGAACAAAAAAGGGTGAGAATATTTATTTTGCAAATAAATTTGATAAATATAATATAATAATATATGGTTATATTACATCTCTTAAATATAACCTAGTGATGTCCTCTTCTATCTCCTACTCAAATTGAATTCTTCATATGTTATCTTAGAATTCAAACAAAAATGATGACTTGGAAAAACATGTAGCATAGATTAAGTTGACGCGTGACTAAATACTAATACATGTGGCATAAATTCAGTTGACACATGGCTAGGAGGCCAGGGGCAATAAAGCCCCTAATTTATTACGCTTAGCAACCGGTCAAACCAGTCACTCGTAAATAGTCAAGATATTAAAATATTTATATGTCAAAATTTAAGTGTAACAAGGTTTGATCCCTTATAGGAGATGGAAGAGGAGCCTTGACAAATTGAGGGCATATATCATATAAGTTTTTCTGGGAATGGATGCTCTCAGCCACATGTATGATTTAAACAACTCTAATGGATTCTCCTAGCCACGTGTCAACTGTATAGTCTCTAGCTACATGTCAACTCAATTTATGCCACATATTTTTCTAAGTCATCATTTTTGTTTGGATTCTAAGATAGCATCAGAGACGTTCGATTTGAGCAGGAGATGGAAGGAGAGCATCACCACTAGGTTATATTTAAGAGATGTAATATACCTATATATTTTTATATTATATTCGTAGAATATATATCCATTAATATAATTTATTTACAAAATAAATATTCTCACCCTTTTTCATTTATTAATTTTAATTTTAATTTTTATACTAAATAAAAAAGACAAAAATATTTATTTCATAGATAGATTTTATTAACGGATATACATTCTATAGATATAATATAATTATATATAGTTGTGTCATATTTTTTAAATGTGTCAAGTAGTTTAGTAGTGAAACTCTTCTTTTCTCTCCAATGTGTTACGAGGTCAAGTCTTATCACATTCAAAATTTGACATATAAAATATTTTAATATGTTAACTATTTATGAGTGACTGATTGTTAGACACGATCATTTTCATCCATTCTAGTTACTTAAATCACATATGATTTCGACAAGTGGCATGACAGATGGCTAAGGACATCAATTCTAGTTATTTAAATCTCACACAATTTTAACACATGGCTAGGGGTATTGAAACCCTTAATTTAGAGAGGGTACCCAAGAAAAACTCATTCTTTTATTATTTGGTCATCTTATTATTCGTTCAATAAGTTATTTAATGTATCAAACACTTAATAAGAACTTATAATAAATCTTATCTCATTTTTATCATATTCAACAATCATATCTTTCTTCATGTGTACAATATAAAAAAAGCATTGAAATTTTACTATAGTAATAATTGTAAAAGGTATTTTTTTATCATAAAACAGATAATATAATAGAAAGAAGATGATCCTAGCGGTACCAAAGAGTGCTTACAGATTTAGGATACTTCATGGATTCAATTTCCTATTTAATTGTAAAAAGTTAATTAAATTAATGTGAATTATGTGTAAATTGGATAATTTAATCTCAGTCGATGTCATCCAATCTTGTTAGACTTAATTTAAGAGGGTGAGAAAGTGACATATAGGTTGGTATTAGAAAGAAAATATAAGTGTTATATTCTACAAGGAGAATAAATGCTCTCTCTCTATATATATAAAATAAACTAGAAAAAGAAGAATCATGATTGGCCCAATTCTTCAAGGCTCATTTATCAGCATATTTCAATAAAGGATTATGTTAAGTAAGGACTCAATTATTCCCAAGATATTTTAAAAATGTTATTCCTTTTTTAATGTAATATGCCAAGAAGGCCTAATGTTAGGTCCATTAGGTTATGTTCTTCTTTTTATATTGAGTCTTTGACTTTTAGGGTTATGAATGAAAAAGTTAAAAGTTTTTCCTCTTTGATTTCTCTTTCCCTCTTTTTATCATTTTGTCTGTCGTCCATCCTTGATAGGTGACTAAACTCATATCAATTTATGCTTTCATTATATTCAAGTCTCATAAGCCTACTAAAGATATTGAAGATGTCATTTTAGTTATGGCAGTAAAGCTTCAACAACTCTAGGTGCAACAAGACATTGAATATGAGTTGTCCAAAAATGGTATCATGTTGTAATCAAATCGTTGGTCTGTCCCTTAAGATCATACTTAACTATTTTATATCTGATCCAAAACCTGAGATTCAAGGTACGCTTACTATTTTACACCCATATTCAATTTCTCAAGCCATTAGTTAAGCTAAGCTTATTAAGAGAAAAATCAGAGGAACCTTTTCCACCTCCTACAAAAATCCTAGACCTACCTCTACATTCATATCTAACCCTATTTTACCTAAACCGACCCCCACCTCCTCACTCTACCTCAACCTCAACTCTCTTTCCTACCCTCTCCCAAACCTTCCCCCTCAATTAAAAAGTTGACTCAAGTCTAAATACAAGAGCATAGGACCCAAGGGCTCTGCTATAACTGTGACTCTAAGTACACCTTTGGCTATCATTGTTAACCCAAGCTATTCTTCCCGTTTCATGACGATGAGGAACTTGATAACCATAATAATGTCCTCATGGAAACTACATCAGATGACTCTAATAAGGACAATTTTGGAGTCCTTTTTCAACTGTCACATATGGCCATAACTGGCAGTGTTTCAACCTGTACTCTTAGTTCCTTGGATCCATTTTAGGATATTTTGTCTTTATGCTAATTGACAATGGAAGCTCTCATAATGTTATACAACCTCGTTTAGCTTAATTTCTATCCTTGTTAACCACCCCAATCCCCAAATTTTAGGTCATGGTAGGTAATGGTGCCTAAATCCAATGTTTAGGGCTTTGCCCAGACATACCCCTTATGACGTCCCTTTATCAATTTCTAAGACTTATTCCGGGTATAATTAAAATCAAGGGAAAATTTTCATGTTTAAAGCTTTCCTGGACATAAACCCTAAGAACTGAAAGGCTACGCCACCTGGGACCATCTCAAACACCCTCAGAATCTCTAGTTCTATACATGCACCCTCTATGTCTTGCATGAGCAAGAATCACACAAAGCTAAAGTATGAAATCTTGCTTGAGCGAACCATCCTCGATAAAGTGAAAATACTCCAGAAGTTCCCCATCCTAGCTCTCGCTCAGGCGAGTCCACTCTCACTTGAGTGAGGATCTCACAGAGACAATTCAGTTACTCTCGCTCAAGTGAGCTCATTCTCGCTTGACTGACTATATCAAACACTACATAAATACATTATCTAAATCAATAATCCTCAAAATACATCATTCTATTAATATCAGCACGAGCCCATAAGGCTACCATAAATCTCATACTACCTAATATAATAATAATAATAATAATAATAATAATAATCGTCATTCCATCATCAATATGAGTTCAAATCATGCAAGGCATAACTAACTCCCAAACAAATATAAAGAATCGTTAGTATCCAGATACTAAAAGGATTAGCCTTCAGCCAGGGGTCTTACTTGATACCCCGTGAACCCGACTTGGTCCATCGAGCCCTGCTTAGCTTTCCACCTCAATTACTAGGTCCTACTTGACCACTAGGTAACTCAACTCGATCTTACTTGACTATGGGAGCCAAAAATAAGGGGCAAAATATACCGTCGACCGTCCCTAACCACACGAACCACATAAGTTCATTTTATAATTTCTTTATCTTTATTAATTGGCACAGAGGCCTCATTTTAATTACTTTGGGTGGCCACACAAACCCCGCCTAATCATATAATTCCATATTATCAATAATCATCAAAACATCAATCATTTGAACAAAAAGGATGATCATGCAGACCCGGCCCACAACATACATTTTCAATCAAGTTTCACATCACTAGCAGAAACACCATACACAATCATCATAACTATCATACAAACTCCATTCCATATACCTCATATACTAACCATCATAATTCGTATATGTTTAAACCATTATTCCTTATTCATAATTTATGTCACACTATTTTTCATTAATTCACATAATTCCTCGCATTATATATTTACATGTATATAAACCATTTGTTAATATTAATTACTCTAATTTTCTCTCGAATCCCGATTAGGGTCGATACCCGATTCTAATTAATTACAACTCTAGACACCCCCTTTCCTCAATTCCAAGTTTCCACTAGTTGTTCTGGTGTCGGTCTTGCCCAACAACTTGACAATTCACTACTCTGATTCTGATTCCAACTCCCGCTTCACTTAACGACTTGTTGACGCTCGTTCCAACACCTATGATCACCAAAACACAAAACTCATTAGTCGTTCGCCATACCCATTGCCTTAGTGTCCATTATCAAGCTCTATTTCACCAAGAAAACACAAAAACGGAACTCCCTCATGCATGTAGCCCATTCGGCCAAGAAGGAGAGAAAGAGAGAGGAGATAAAACTATGAAATTAAGGGTACATACAGACTCACCTCGATGCCACGATCTCAAAAACGCAATCAATTTTGGATTTCGCCGAGAAACCAATCTTCGATTAAGGCCTTAAAGTCATGGCTATGGAAATGCAAGAGGAGGAAGGAGAAGCTCGCATGATACACGAGGGAAGAGAAGGGAAAATTATGTTTTAATGTCATTAGGGGCAGAATCATCCTTTCATATTTTCTCTTTTCTTTTCTATTTTCTTTTATTACTTTTTTAATAAAACCTTTTATTTTTTACCCTTTGGTAACTTATAAATTTACATTTTACATTTTAATTTACAATTCACCACTCCATTAATTTATTTAATTTATCACCAATAATTAATTTAGTTACCCAAGATGTTACACCCCTGATTATCCTAGGATACATATTTTCTATTCCATGCTACCAATTAAAGGTGCTGATTATGTTTTGGGCATAGAATGGCTCAACAGCCTTGGGCCCATGACCTGAGATTTTTGTATACCTTACATGTCCTTCTAAGTTAACTTCATCCTTTTCACACTTTAAATCAATCCTTATACTCCCTAACTTGCCACTTTTCAACAACTCTCCAAACTATTTCACACTTAATCCATCAATTCACTATTAACTTTCACATCTTATCCACTCACCTGCACCATCATCCAACCCTAGCCTACTTTTCCTTTCTTAACCCAACTCCTTCTTAAGGAGTACTCTACTATTTTTACTAAAATTCACTAAACCTGATATCTTAGCGAATAGATCCTAAGTCCTTGCCTCAAATATCAATCCCTCAAGTATTTGACAAAAGTTGTTACATTAGGCATTGGTCTTAACAACCATCAAATTCAATTTTATCCCTAGATGAAGAAATTAATGGGCATTTCAATCCTTAACCAGTTCAAAAACCCTAAACACATACGTGAAACATTCTCCTATTTAAAACATGCATTAGGTATATGAAATAAAATATTAAGATTGATTAAAAGCATAAATCATACAAGAATATTCAATACATATCTAAAAATGGATTCAAACCCAACAAAAAAAAAGGATTTAGCCATATATTTTCATGAGGGCTACCCCCAAAATCAAAATAAAATACAAATGATTAATGGAGATGGGAAGAAAGGAAAGGAAACTAGAAAAGATCCATCGTCTTCAAACTTCCCCATGGTGTCAGAAAGCCTTAACATATTCCATCCTTCCACGAACCAAAGATTCCCTAAAACCAAACCTAAACTCATTTATATGGCCTTTTGGGGTGAAAAACAAAGGTGTTACTGCACCACCACTAAGCAATAGAATTGCCAATCAAGCCTTTGCCCAAAATTTTTATGCAATCGCTCAAGCGTAAAAATGGCTACTCAAGTGGTCCAAAAATTAAAAAGAAAAAATCTAACTATTTAGATTATAATTCTGGATGTTATGCCCAACATATCAAAATTTTAGTTTGATCGAACAGTGAACGAAGGGGAATTATAAATTTAAAATTATTGTTCAAGGTTGGGGTTGAGCACAAATTTAAACACTTTTTTCTTTTTCTCTTCCTTTTCTCTAAAGGCCTCTAAAATCTATTAAAACACATCAAAATAGTTTGTAAGTTACAAATAGTGGCAATTATTCAATTAAAGACAAAGATGACAATTCTAATAATTAAAAGAGCTACGAAATACCAATTTAGAGGAAAATTTTACATATAAAATAACCTAAAATGAGCATCTAACACTGATGGTGGTGACAATGTTGTGTTGGTGTTTGCACAATGAGTTTTTATGCTTCTACTGTATCATTTTATGCTTATCAATAAAATAAGTCTTTTCAGTTTTAAATTTGTTTATCCTTGGAATAGTAGGTCATATGAGAACTATTCCTAAAATGTCTTTAGTCAAGTATTTACATGAGAACATAGAAAACATTAAGACTAATGCATGAGCATACTAATGATCTGATCTTATAAAACATGAATATGAACAATATCAAGTCTTCATACAGGTACACATTAAGAATAATGGTATACTGGACGAACCCATCATGAGAACATTGTGTGGATCGTTACATGAGTATCAAAAATGATTCTCAATATGATAATGGTATATATAGTCCTTCAACTTGAAGTCACTATGATTCCTACGTGAGAAGTTTGTTGTTCAAATACAATCAAATATCGGTTGTAATAAGACGACCATAAAGGTTGTGATTAGGTAGTGACAAATCATGTAGATAAATGTGAGTGATATAAATGAGATTTATCTCTCCTATGTGATGGGAGTGGTATCCATGAGTCACTTGATTAAGTGAGACTAAAGAAATGCATGGTCATGCTAAGGGGGATAAATATTAGATATTCATTTGAGTTTATAAAGTCTTTCCAATATCAATTAAAATATATGGTCATACAAGGATAACGACGACCATACCTTGGATCCAATTAGATATCGTGACAAAAGGAGCGAACATATAAAATAATTATCACTTATAGGTTATATCGATGATAAATAATTGTTGCAAGGGTTGCGCACTGTTGAACTAGCATTCGGAGGTGCAGCTTTTAGTGGGAGTGCTCAGGTGGACTCCTAAGGACAAAGCTAAGATTCCCTCGATAGACAAACTCATCTCGCATCTACAAGAGGTAATATTAAAAACAAAAATTGAAAATTATTGCCATTTGGCTTTGAAACAAAGTTTGCAAATTTGTGATGGGAATTCTTTATGTTTTCACATTTCTGACCCTGTGGGATTCCCTAACATGTTAATGGTGGTAGGGTGGTTACAACGGTGGTGGTGGTTGCAACAATAGCAATAGTGGTAGGATGGTGGTCGTGGTCGTGACAGTGATGGTGGTGGTCAGTGGCAACAATAGTGAGAATGATGGTGGTGATGATGATGGCGATAATGGTTGTAGTGGTAGGGTGGTGGTGGTCGTGATAATGGTAATGGTGGTGGTGGTGGTCACAGATACTGGTGGTCATAGCGATAGTGGGATGGTGCTAGTTGTAACGACATGGACGATAGTAGCTGTGGAGATGGTTGAAGGTGTGGTTATGTTGGATTGACAGTGATAGCAACAATGTCAATGGTGGTTATGGTGGTAGAGTGATGAGGGTATGATGATGGTAGGAATAATGGTGGTGATAATAATAACAATAAAGGTAGGAAGGTGGGCGTGGTTGTGACGATGATAATGACGATGATGACGATACACTGTCTAATTTTTAAAAATAATTAAAAACCATTTTAAAAGTATGTAAAAACTCCTTTTAACACTATTTTTACTAAATAAATTTTGTTTTAAAAATAACTTTCAAAAATCAAAAACTTACCACCATCTCTAACGAACAATAAAATAATATCCTCTTTGTAGAAGACCAGTCTCTTTTATTAAATTCAATCCTATTAATAAGAATTTATCACTTTTGGGAATTAATTTTTCTAAATACACAAATTGATATTCAGGGACGAAGCTTAACTTTTAATGATAACAACTAACTACATAGTTACGCAGCCATTGATCTGATTGAGGGACAATATAGTTATGCAGTCAGTCTCTCCTTTATTTGTTTCTGTTGCATGGTTAGAAACAACACTACACTACTCAAAATAATTGAGGGCACACATATGAAAAAAAAATCAAATTAAAATCACTCATTTCTACATCATTAGATTTATTATGAATTTGTGCTAAAAAAGATCCACATACAATTCATGGCTCTGCACATTTGTCGTCAGTTTTTGTCTCCTTAAGTGTCGTTTCTTCATCATTACCTTGAAATTCGCGTAAGTGACAAGCCTGTCAAGCTTTCAAGAGAATTTTTCAAATTTCTCACTTTCTTAAATCCCTTGTGGCATCAAAACTTCCCTTTCTTTCCCATTTTCTAACTTCACATCATCCAGAAAACAAAACAATTTAACAAAGCAAGCAAATAAAAAATATATATAAAAAAATGAGATAGAGTGAGAGAGAGAGAGAGAGAGAGAGAGAGAGAGAGAAATTCTTTCAAGGCTTGTCATTGATCGTGTTTAAGGAACAGCAATAAGATAATTGATAAAATATGTACTAATTTATCAGAATCATATATTATATACATATTGATTGATCTATAGCACAAATTTCTGGTTCCAAATTCAGTTGAACAAATTTACTGAAATAGGAGGCAGATTCTGTCATCTGTATTCCTTCCCACATAATTTGATGAAACAAAATTGTACTATATATGTTTTTCAGAATGTGATCATAGAGTTGGAATAATGCCTGAAAAACCCCTTCATTGTTCATTATTTCCTATGGACATTCCTTTATCATCCAAGCAGAGGAGGGTAGAGACAGAGGAGTGGCTGATGATACTTTGGCCTTGATCATCTTTCCTTTCCTTTTATCTTCTCTTTAATTTTTTATTTTCAAATGCTACCCTTTTTCAGCATCCTCAATCCATTCTTTCTGCAATAAAAGAATTGTCAAAGTGACAATGTTAATAACCAGAACAAAAATTGTACAAAATGCCATCAAGGAACATAACTTATTCTTAATTAATTGGATTTTTAACCTGTAAAAAGTTGCTTAGGTTTTTCCTTTGAAATTAACATTAACCTAGTGTTTCATGATTTTCAAGACAAGTTGAATACCGTTTTCAATAAATTTCTTTTGTTTTATGATTTCTTATATTGTACAATCCACAATCCGGCGCACAAGTTAGAAAAATGGAATTAATGTACACAATGAACTAGTTACATACCAATTGATCTTTTGCAATGGAGTACTGCTTCATAAATTGAGCTTTCAGAATCACATGACTTGCGCCAGTCATCAGCAGAATAGGCCACACTAATCCGTGGAGATGTTTCAGAGTAGCGTCCCCTAGTCTTCACTGACTGAGATCTTTTAACAACAGATTCAGGTTTTGATCCTGAATTTTGACCCCTCAATCTTCTACACAAAGGCCTCAAGAAGTTCAGGTACTTCTGAAATATTCTCCTTGATAATGTTTTGCACCTTTTCAAAGAAGGGCACCTAGCATGAACATTAGGAACCCCTTCACTTTTTGGCACATGTGATGAGGAAGGTAGGCTTGATTTCTCCTCTGATGCCTCAAAAGCTTCCATCTTCAATGATTCAACAAAAAGGGGCATGAGGTAACCATTGGAAAAGAGCTCATCAGCATCCACAAGAGCAAGATTGGACGGTGAAATTGGAAAGTCAAACTTGAAATCTTGTGAGTTCCTGAAGAATCTTTTGGAGGGTGGCATTCTTGGGTCCATCTCAATGAAGGATGTTTCATCAGAAGCATCAAGGGAAGTTCTAAGGGAGCTTCCATCAAGGCTCTCTAGTGATGGTTTAAGGTTCACTAACCAACTATAAGAGAAGCTTTCAATAGAAAGAGGATGAGAAGTTTCCATGGCTTCTTTACTTTGAAGGTGTATGGAAGGAATCTTGAAATAGTTGAAAATTTTGAGAGTGTAAGGGATATAAGATGGACTAAAGCTAGCAAATTGTGTATATATATACCTTATATATAATCTCTCTCCAACAATTGGGGTATATGGGTGTCTGGCAAGAGACAATGAAATTTAATAATTGGAATTGAGAAAGGAAAAAAAAAAGAAGCAGAAATGTGAGCCCCACTAGACCCATAATGTCTTGTTGCATCATTAGTTAACCTCAACCTCCCTTTTTAATCATTTGCTGCTTCAAAATTTTTACAAAGGGAGTTGGTTGGTTTTTGTTTCTAGAACTTTGGTCTGATTTATCATATCACATTCTGTTTTAATGAAAAGCAGGGATAGAGGTTCATGCACATCATTCATATGTGGCACATTAAGAATCCAGCGAAGAAAAAATTAAGCAGTAGTAATGGTATATAACCAGTTTTATTTTGTGCTTTAGAATGTTTTGCCTTTAGGCTTTTGTTTTGTTAAATCAAAAGCAAGAAAAGGAAAGGGAATCTTTGCAATTACACATGTTAAATAAGGGAAAGAATAATAATTAGTTCAAATCCTCCTAAGTTGTGTCATAATCCAATTTTCTTAGACAAATTAATAGGCGTGTCATGTTAGGTTGTTGTCTTATTGTGTAGTGTTTATTTAAAGCTAGTTGGATTGATATGGCCAAAATTGAAGCTTATTAAGTGTTTAGCTGGTATTATTAACAAAATTAAATTTGATTAATTGAGTAATTTAATAGTCAATATTGATTTGACATATTGTGTAAGATATCTTTATAAATTTATTTCTTGCAAACCCAATTATAAATAATTCATACTTGATCACTTTGATGATCACATCCTAACTGCTTCAACATTAGGTTGAACATAAATGATATAAAATATCCCACGGTACCGTATTTATTACGTGCATGGAACCTAAATGACATGGATATGCATATTTTATTGGACCATTATTATATGGATGAGATATTCTAGACAAAATTATTGTTCCATGGAAGAAGAGAAAAGCGGTGTTCCATATGTCCCTAAGAGTCAAGCAATTTTTTAATACCCTGCATTAGAGTCTTATTCAAGACACATGATACTAAATTAAGAAATTATGCTCTAAGTAAGCAGGGTCGTCCAAATATTCCTTTGGCAAATCTATACCTTGTGGGGCAAAATGTCCCCAGCTATAAGCAAAGTGTTGAAAGACAAGTTTGCATCCATTCAGTGGCTAAATAACCATTTTTTATCCTTAATGTTTAATCGCATGTATTTTTTTTAAGTAATTTTATTCGTGTCGACATACATTATGATAGAGCTAATTTTTTTAACAAACATTTTTTTATCTATAAAATTTAAATATAAAACTTTGTTTAAATAGAATCAAATATATACTATTAGTATTAGCAGTAAACCCTATTTCACTCATGGAAGAATAGTTTATTTGAAAATTTATCTTTGCTGTTAATTATATAGGGATAGTGACATGGCTACAAAATTGGGGGAGGAAAAGATTACAAAAATGATTGATATTATGAACAAAAATCTATTACTGTGTATTAAAATTTCCGTGGCACATCTCTGAATTTTATTCTCTATGAGATGATGGTTTTCCAAAAGAAGATAAGACATCCTTCAATTATTTGGAAGATAAATGATGAAATGAAACTCTCTCGATTGAGTTTAACGCAGTTGATTTCCTTCAATTAAACAAAAACATATGCAAACATATGTGTTTTTTTTCGGTACCAAAACAACATGCAAAGAAAGTGTTCATTTTTTTTTATGAAGTGAAATCAATTTTATCTGCCAAAATATATGTTAGCATCGATTTGGTTCAGTCACAGAATGTGATCTATTAGTCCCGTAATTAGCTCCATTACCAGTAAATCGCTTATCAAATAAAGAAAATAAAAGAGGGAAGTATATAAGTCAATGTAATTTTTATTCTTTTGGTTTAAGACACCTTTTTATTGAAGAAGTGATTCAAGACACCTTGTTTACACTCAAATATAACAAAATCATTAGAGATGTTAAATTAGTTTAACATATATATTTGGGGGGTAAATTTGTTCTTATCTCAAGAGTCATACAATCATAGAAAAAGCTATAAGCCTTTCAACGGACTAATAATGTATGGGGATTAACAAGTAATTATGCAGTAAATTAATTAACTAACAGTCATAAGATTAATTTCACATTTCATGAATATTCGATAAAATTAGTTGAGTATTATATATATCCCTAAATTTAAACAGGGATTTCTATGAGAAAAAAGTATTCTGTATAATTTTTCCAAATAAAAACATACAAATAAGAATTAGAAACCAATTGCAAAACGCTATAGTACTTACAACTTACAGCATAAAAACAAGTTTAAAAAGGACAATGAACATGTTATCATCTTCAAGGCAGGCACAAATGGATAATTTACATGATACCATTACCCTTAGAGTACTTAAAACACACGTAGCTGTATAGTTGTCCTTGAATCAGTTCAACAGAAATCTAAAAAATGAGAGAAAAAAATATCACAAGATTTTCATGGTAAGGAAATTTCAGGTTTTTTCATCCACTACAAGCCATGTGTGGTGCTGCACACAAATCTCCTATAGTTTAAAATGTCTGATGAAACTGTGTCCTTTTCATGAGGAAGTTAACTATTAATTAAGATTTGACAAGCAATATAATCAAAATTTGAAAGTAGCAGACAAGGGTCCCGGGGGATGTCGGAAAAAGAAGTAGACATCAACAAAGGTTTTTGGGACAAAAGCCACTAAGCAAGGATTACAAAGTGACTTGAAACCAATTGGTCCCCTTCTTATGTCCCCATTCAAGACAATAAGTATTGGCTGCTAAATCCATCACTCATTAATGCTATCTAATTCTGATGATAAGATATTACACCATTCATGCAAGTACAAAGGAAACTAAGTACGACACAAAATTTAACTGCAAGAATATGAAAGGAGATTCAAATCGGGATGAGAATCAGTCTGCTAGCTTACTTATAATCTGTTTGGTATTCAGATGCCGTTTTTAACACAATCGAGTTTATTAGAGGTTTTCTAAATACTCACCTTTTAACTAATTGTAAAAATAAAGTTATAGAAACTGATTCATCAAATGACTAATATTAGTCTTGTAAGATATTCGAGATTGGTTTAATTGATGGAATATAAACATGTCTTTTAATCAACCGGAAACCAAACATACCCTAAATGAATTATTTCAACTCTGATAATATTTGTCTTGAAAATTAGTTGATCCAACCTCCATTGGAAGCTTAAAACATAAAAGCACTAAGTGCTTGTTTGGTGGGGAGTGCAAACACAGGTGAACCAGTTGCCTGGAAGGAATTTTATTTTACCACTGATTCAGTATGCTTGGAAGGATGATATGTTTCATAGAAACCATAAATCTTATCCTAAATTGCAAACTCATTTGAACTAACACTACACCAAACGGGCATTTAGAACCGTTTGACAACAAGCCTTCACACTCTGGGGCCGGCAAGCAAAGAGATCACAGAGCAATAATGGCTATCCATATATTATAATATGATTTTGTACTGCTTAAAATGAAGCTACAAATTTTGGTTTCAGAAACATCCTTAAATGTTAAGAGTATACTTTTCTTGTCCTTTTTCTTTTTTTGGAAATTATGTCATCCATAGGTGTTTAGATTTCCAATCTGACAAGCCAAGGTAAAAGTTTGCTCAGAAATTTCGTGGGAGACTCTACAAAGTACTACAAATTATGCATGCTATTTTCATGGTTTACAATCTCTGATAAGACTTTTGGACTTATTACCCTGATGTCAAAATAATGTTATATGGACAAAAGTGATGCAACCATATCCTTCCACCTTCTGCTTATTAAATGGTCAAGTTTTGGGAAATGGATTTTTCACATTTTATTTTCTATGTAAATAAAGTGCAAGGTTTCATAAATGAAGTCATGAAACGTAGATCAATTGGTAGGGTACTATTTTAATTTAACAAAGGATCTCAAAGTTTGAGTCGTAACTAGCTACATAAAACTAAGAATTGAGAGCTCGGTTTCATACTAATCCTACCCAGTTTGTGTTATAAGTATGCGTTAAGAGTCTATTTCTTAGGACGTATCACTTTATTTGTATTAAGATATTTTAGTTAAATAGTTTAATATACTTTGTTAGTATTTGAAATATTAGGTTAATATAATAACTATTCTTAAATTATCTCTAGTCAAGTATTAATATATGGCATATAAATACGTTAAAACAAATGTGTAAGTGTACTGATAATGATTATCTGATCTCATACGAATACATATTAAGATTAATGATGTACTTGATAGACCTAGCATGAAAACTTTTGCATGGATTGTTACATGAGTGACAAACGATAAGTGATAATAAAGGTTGTAACAGGATAATAAACAAATCATGTAAAGAGATGTAAGTGATAAAGATGTGATTTGTGTCTCTATGTAATAAAAGGAATATCTATATGTCACTCGATGGAGTGAGACTAAGGAAATGAATTGTTATACTAGAGATAATAAATATTAAGGCAAAGTTTACTCTAGTAAATATATAAATTAGTTGATTTATAAATTATGTCAATATGAAACACTATTTAGATATAAGAATACATTGTTAAATACTGCTATTATTTTATATTTATAATAAAAGTGTTTATTATAAATATGACTTAATATTTTAATAATATTTTACTTATAAGGTCACACTATAAAATAAACTTATTAGAGAATAGTTTTATATTGGTTAGATTAAAAATAAAACCATTGGCCTAAACTATCTATTTATAATATATATCTAGAAGCGCAAAATATAATGCTTACACGTCATTCTACCATCTAGTGTGATTTACTGACATGTCACATTTTTAAGAAGCAATGTAGCTAGATTCATTTTCCACCTACTGACAAACATTAAACACCTACGAAGCAAATACACATAAATCAATTTTTACATTTCTACATTAACACATTTCTTCACTCGCATGAATCATTTCAATGTCTTATGAATGTTATGACTTCAACATTTCAATTCAATCCACTTCCTAAACACTTTCAATTCATGTCATACGCCTATTTGAATTACAATTAATATTTGAGAAGAACTTTTATTTTGTTCAAAGTCTCAAATGAAGTCCACTAATATGATTTTGATAATTAACCTCACGTGAGTAATTTTAACCTTTCACAATTATTTTTAGTTTATTCTCCTTTCTATTTTCTCCTTCCTTGTTTTGACTGTTTCTAATAAACCTCATCTTAACATTTGTGAGTTTAACATTCACAATTACTTTATAGTTTATTTTCATTTTTTTTTCTTCTTTTTGTTGAGATTTTGATCATTAACCTCGTATTAATATTAATGAGTTTAACTTTCACATCTACTTTTTGGTTCATTTTCTTTTCTATTTTTCTTCTCTTTTCTCTCTATAATTTACTTAAATATATTCAAATTTATTAGAAGGGGTTAGCACTATATCGATCATTGAGTATTTAACATAAAGCCCAAAAATAGGTTAGTATATGGTCACATTTTTACTACCATTTCTTCTAATTTGAGCATTAAGGTATTCATATCTAATCAAATAAATTTCACTTCTACACCATTGCACCATTACACTTAGAACTATATTAAATGATTTTCAAGATCTATATTACATCTCATCTTCATAGATTACTTTTCTGATAATATATTAATTTATATTTCTTAATCTCTTATATATATAGTAATTTTTTCATATATATATATATAGTAATTTTTCATATATTCTTTTAATATATTATTTTTGTTTGACGTTTAATTTTATAACTTTAATGATTACTCTAAGATATGTATTTGTATATTTAATTTAATTTACAATATATCTAAAAACTGCTATCTATATGCCAAAAACTATTTATATTCAAATTTTGAATTTAAATTAATTAAATTACATTTAATGATTGAATTTTCAATATCACATTACCATTTACTATATTAATGTTCACTTTTTTTTACAAATTAATGCTCATTTAATTTTTAATTATATTAGTTAAATTATTTTATCTTTAATTCTTCATTAAAATATCATTTTAAAACTATTAAATTTATCATATTAACTATTTTAATTTTGAATTATATTTGATGATGTTCTAAGGTATTTACTTTTCAATAAAAATATTTAAAGTAATTACATAATATTTCTATTTAATTAATAATTATATTAATTAATTTTAATTTTTAATTTTTAATTTTTAATTTTTAATTTTAAATTTTAGTATATACTGAATTTTCAATTTCTAAAAATTTATTTATATTCATATTTTAAATTTAAATTAAATAACTTACACTTAATGGATAAAAAATTACACTTAATGATTAAATAATTCATTTAATTTATTTATACTATTTATTACATTAATATTCTTTTTTTCTATTTCATGTTAATGTTCAATTAATTATTAGTTATGTTAATTAATTTATATATATGTTTTAAATTTTCATTTAAATATCATTCTAAAACTATTTATTTCTCTTACTAATCAATTGGAAATAAATGTAATAAAGATAAAAAAAATTAATAGAAAATTATAATTTGAATTTAAAGTTTTAAAATTAGAAGAAAAAAGTCAGAACATTGTAAATCACTCATAATAATTACTATATAAAAAACTAAATTCATATTGTAACAATATTAAATTGAAATTTAAATATATCGCATAAAGATAACTAAATATTATTGGGAATTAAGTTGAATTTATTCAGATTTAATTAGAAATTCTTGAGTTATTATGAATTAACTAAGAGTTGTTATTAAAGTAATAAAGAGTAGAATATTAATTTTGGATGATTAATTATGAAATCAAAGTTGAATTAAATTATGGTAGTAACATATAATTTACCATAAGGTAAAGGTAAGTTTTATTTAAAGGAAATAAAAAAATAAAAAAATAAAAGAACCAAAATGCCCTTATGGTCATGTTTGGAGCGCGATTCTCCGACAAAACTTAAAATCGATCGCAAAATTGAAACTGTGGAGGCGAGGTAAGCACATTGGTAGTTTCAATTTCATATTCAATGGTACTTTCTCTCAAAACTGAAATTGTCTATAGAGTGAGGATTCTTGGATTTCTTTTTTTTGATGTTTTGTATAAGAAATTAAAAGGAACCAAGCTTCTAAGGTTGAAAAATGGCATTGGGTATTGGTGCTTTTCGTTTCGGTGCTCGTAGGTTATAAACCAAGCATCTGTGAGGCGTTAGCTGAAGAGGGACTCGGAACCAAGAATGAAACTAATCGAGGTAAGCTTCGGAAGCCTTAAAAATGTATTTGGATTTTTTTGGTAAAATGAGTTATGATCTCAGAGGTTGAAATGCTAACCCATTTCTTAAATCCTTTAAATTTTAGATATTAGGCATACTCAGCATCAAGAGAAGTGTCGGAAGCTTGGAATTAAGGTAAAGAGGTGTTCAGAGTATTAATTAACTTAGAAATGTTATTCGACATCGATTGATGTTCGAAAAAAAGATATAATTAGCATTAAATGCTTAGCTTAATTATAGTGTAAGATCGATATGAAATTTCTAATAAGAATTGTGACTAGACATGGAATTAGTAAGATTAAGAATGAAAACTATGAATTGTTATGCATAAAGCTTGTATAGTGGTGAAATGATGAGATTGATAACTAATGCTTATTGAAATTGAGTAGATAATATATGTATATATGAGTATATATATGTCAGAATAAGTTTCCAAATGTAGTATAGTGAAAATGATATTTTATGAGATTTTGTGATCAAAATTATACCATGCATATATGTGTGGACGTGTATGAGATGTTATTATGATATTGATTGATTATTAATGATGCCTGAGTGGCTATATATTGATGTGGAAAGATGTATGTTGAACAGAGAATTGAGAGGTGGTGTATGCTTAAGTGACCATCATTTTATTTGATATTGAAAGTCTGGGTGGCTAATGGTGAATTAAATGCCTTTGATGGCTTACGTTGTAATTATAGTCATCAATGTGAATTGATAAAGAGAATTGGTTAATTAATTTAGTGAAAAAAATTAAAATTGAACATATGTAATTCTGTGTAGTTTAGATGATTGTGCGGTATATTCGCCCATCAGTTTTTTCTCCAATGGTTAAGTAGGATCCCGTTGAGCTACCCAGTGGTCAAGTGGGACCCAATAGTTGAGGTGGAGAGCTAAGTAGGGTTCGGTAGACCAAGTAGGATTCACGAGGTGTCAAGTATAGGAGCCCCAACTGGTGGGCGATCCATTTTTAGTATTTGAATACTAACGAATCTAATTAAACCCTAAATAAGAGTCAGTGGTATATTATGTGGTTGATGATGTGAAACCATGATATTCTGTATTAATATGTGTAGCTTGAGTGGCATATCATTCCAAAAATGTACCTTTATGTGATATTGTGAATAATTGAAATGATTGAGGATGAACTAATATATGTTGTGTATACATTGCTATTGTAGTCTAAGTAACGCTTAATATTTAATTGTATGCAACTGGTGATTGAGCATGTGTTCCATGATGATGGCATGAGAAGTTAGAGAATGAATAACTAATCATGCAGCATGTGTGTAACTATGAAGACAAGCACCAAATAAGCTAGGATTGCCAAGGAACAAAGGATGAATCTATGTTTTGGTTTAGGTATGAAGACGAGCACCAAATAAACTAGGATTGCCAACATTGATATTGTTTAAGTATCTATGTTTTGGTACGTTATGTTGTGTTGGTAATTGACATAGGCATGTGTTGCTTTGTGCATGTACGTTTCACTTATGGATGACACTAAGCCAAGTAGATAATGATGTTGAATTATATATATAATGCCTAGGTGTTGTGAATGTAATGTAGAATGACACTGAGCTAATGTAATGATGAATTGGTATCTCTATGGACAGGTGACTATTATGTATAAAGGTAGGCATTATGCCTTGATGAACTGTGTTAAATAGTTGTGCTAGACTTAGGTATGACTAGTATTTATGGCTAGTAATGAGATAGGAAGAATGATGCATAGTTTGAAGTTAGGATTGACATCCAAGTACTTGAGATTATGTTTTAAGAAGAGAAAATGACTAATTATAAGTCAACTAAATAGGTGATTTGGAATTCCAATGAGAATCCCCAGAAGTTGCCAATAGATTCCTAAGAATATTTGAAACTTTTGTGTGCATTGAAGTTGTCAATTGGATAAGGTTTGATATAACTTTAATACGGAAGTTATATGAAATTAACCCTAATTCATTTTCTACATAACTTCGCGATTCTGAGGAAATTTTGAGCATGGACTCCGACAACAGGTCTTAAAATAAGTCATAGATAATGGTCATAAAGTTTCGTAGTATTCGAAGAATAAACAGGCAAGTTATGGGTTACGAAAGTTGATTCGAACGCCAAAATCTACATAATTCTACAGTTCTGTCCATTAGTAATCAATTAGAAAGCAAAATATGAATTCCTGCACAGGTTGCTCGCATATAATCAATTTTTTTGTTAATCGATTACAGGTAATCAATTACAAAGATTATTTAATCGATTACCAAGGAGCAAAATGATGTCTTTAAGTTGTTTTAAGTCGCATATTGCTTAAGTTCTTAGGGTTTATTTGTCAGAAACATGCTAGATGCCAAAAATTTTCTCAAATTTTTATTAGACCCTGAGGTAAATTCTAGGAATATAATAGTAAATAATAAAAAAGATCATTAAAAAATATTTAGTTGATATCAATTATCATGTGTGCAATTCAATTTAAATATATAATATTAATTTAAGTTTTAAAAACTATCAAAAGCAAAAAAATTAGAACATTGAAAAAAAGTAATCATCATAATTGCTAATTAAGTAGAAATAAATGGAATAAGCAAACAATTAGAAAAAATTAATTTAAATCTCAAAATTAGGAATAAAAAAGTCATAATATTAACCAAATGAATCTCCATAGTCACTAATAAAGTGAAAATAAATGAAATAAGAAGAAATAGTTAATGATAGAAATTAAAGAAAGAACAACATATCATATATCCACTAGTGCAAAAATACCATTTCACATCGCAGATTCTACCACGGTTTAGCAAAAACCGATGTGAAAGATAAAGGCGGTGACATTTTTGTAAATAAATAAAATATTAGAAATCTTTCACATCGGTTTTTCCTGAAAACAGATGTGAAAAATTAAACTATCACAACGGTTTTGAAAAACCGATGTTAAAAATTGACGCGGTGGCATTTTTGAAAATATGTAAAAGTTTCATAAGAAATATTAGACAACGCTTTTTAAGAAACCGATGTGAAAATGCTTAAAAAAAATTAAAAGTCATCGAACATTACAACAACAATATTGACAAAATTTAAAATTTAAATTTTCGCTTTGTTTCTAACATCGGTTTTTAGTCAAAAAACGTTGTGGGAAAAAATGAAAAATTAAAAATATAAAACGTCTTGTTTTACACATAGGTTTTGTTAAAAAACCGTTGTGGAATATATGCTCACAGACCCGAACGTTAGACAACAATAAGAAGTGATAATTGACAAAAAATTTACACATCGGTTTTTGTTAATAACCCTTGTGGAATATACGCGTTTAAGAAGTTAATTTTCAATTTTTCATTTATTACAAAAGATGAAATAAGTCCCACAATGTTTTTTGACTAAAAACCGATGTTAGAAACAAAGGTACCACATCGGTTCTAGTGAAAACCGATATGGGAAATTAGCGAATTTTTAAATTTTAAATTATGACAATTTAAACGTCCCTTACATTACACATCGGTTTTTGTTAAAAACCGCGGTGGAATATTTTTTGTTTCGCGCATACCATATCGGTTTGTAAAGAAACCGATGTGAAATTTGAATGGTCTAGGATGCCACATCGGTTTGAATAAAAACCGATGTGAAAAGGGAGTTATATAACGATACCTTTCCCTCTAGTTGCAGACAGCGTTGTTACTTTTCGAAACCTTTCCCTCTCTTCCAAAATATTTCGAAAGCTTTCCTTCTCTCGAGCAATCCCTTCCTCGCACCGCCCCACCCCTGTCGTCGTCTTCTCCGTGGTGCCTCGCCGTCGGTGGCCTTCTCCGTTCATCATCTTCGGCATCTCTTCTCCATTTATTGCTTCTAAACGTGTGTCTCTCTTAACCCTCTCTTTTCCATCTTCTTCAACTACATTATTATGAGCTTATGTTGGATATGGATTTTATGTGTTTAAAATATGTTTTTGCCTTAAACATGTACTTAGGTGTATATGGTTAATGTTGAGTTGGAGTAATAAGTTTTGCTTGTAACATGTTTGTTAAAAGGCCTAATTGAACTTGAGTGTTGAAAATGGTTACTTGTTTTTAACATGTTTGTTAAAATTCCCAAGAGAACTTGAGTTGTGTTGAAAATGGTTATTTGCTTTGAACATATGTATGTATATGGGTGAGGTTGAGTGCCTTGAACATGTTTCTTAAAATGCCTAGGAGAACTTAAATGTAAAATTTGATATGTTTGTGTTAAAAATGGTGTGTATGAAGGTGTGTTGGATATTGAGTTGTGTTGGATATGGTTCTTTTTTGTGGTTAAAATAGGTGGTGTGTATAGTTAAGGTTGAGGTGGACCAATAATTTTTACTTTTAACATGTTTGTTAAATGACTTATTTACTTAGTTTGCATATTTACTAGTAACTTAGTTTGCACATTAGCCTAGTAACTTAGGTTGTTTAAGCAAGAACATTATGTTTCTTAATTCATACCATATTTTAGCGGGTCATTAATGTCCATTGATGTTTTGATGTTGATTTTAGAACATTAGTACCAATGGATCGGAGTTGGATTAATGCTAGACGAATAACTAATGAGTATGCAGTCGGGGTGGAAGCTTTTTTGGAATTTTCTCAGAGAAATGTTCCTAACAATAATGGGAGATTTTATTGTCCATGTGTGAAATGTTTGAATGTAAAACGATTAAGTGTTGAGGAAATTAGAGATCATGTCATATGTCATGGGTTTTGCAAGAATTATACAACATGGACATGGCATGAGGAATTGATGTTGATACCAACTGTGTCTGAAACAGAAGAAGTGAATGAAGAAATGAATGATGGGTTGGAAGACATTATATGAGACATTGGACGTGAATCATTTGAAAGAGCACATGTGTATGATAATTTAACTCGGGATACGGATTTGCCTTTGTATCTAGGGTATAAACTGAAATGACTAGAAGCAGTGTTAAGGCTAGTTAATCTGAAGGCGAAGAATGGATGGACTGATAAAAGTTTCACTGAATTACTTAGGTTGTTGTATCAGGAAATACTCCCAGAAGGGAATACACTACCTAATCGTACCTATGAAGCAAAGAAGGTTATATGTCCCATGGGTATGGACTATAAAAAAATACATGCATGCCCAAATGACTGCATCTTGTATAGAAAAGAGTATGAAATGCTGCATGAGTGTCCTGTATGTGGTGAATCAAGATATAAGGTGAAAAATGGTGAATCTGGTGATGATGTGAGTACCAAAAATCCTCCTGTAAAAGTTTTATGGTATTTACCAATAATTCCAAGGTTCAAACGATTGTTTGCGAACAAGAATGATGCAAAAAGTCTTAGGTGGCATTCTGAAGACAGGAAGCAAGATGGAAAGCTTCGTCATCCAGCAGATTCTTTACAATGGAAGAAGATTGATCAGTTATTTCCTATTTTTGGCAAGGAACCCAGAAATCTTCGGCTTGGACTTGCTACAGATGGAATGAATCCTTATAGTAGCCTAAGTAGTATACACAGTTCCTGGCCTGTTTTGTTGGTTGTCTACAATCTATCCCCTCAGCTATGCATGAAACGAAAGTACATCATGTTGTCTATGATGATTTCAGGCCCTAAACAACCAGGGAATGACATAGATGTATATTTAAGACCCTTGATTGAAGACTTGACAATGTTGTGGGAGGAAGGCATGGATGTATTTGATGCGTACTCTTGTGAATACTTCAAGTTACGTGCCATGATCTTTTGTACCATAAATGACTTCCCAGCATATGGTAACTTATCCGGATATAGTGTTAAAGGACATAAGGCATGTCCTATATGTGAAGAAGGAACATGTTACCGTCAAATGTATCATGGAAAGAAAACAGTTTACCTTGGGCATAGGAGATTTCTCAGACATGATCACCCGTATCGTAAATTAAAAAAAGCTTTTCATGGATCTCAAGAGAATGAAATTGCTCCTGTGGCGTTGACAGGAGATCAAGTTTATGAAAAGGTAAAAGACTTCAATGTTGTCTTGGGAAAGAAGCAGAATCGTCAGGTTAAAGAAAAAAATATATGGAAGAAA
This sequence comes from Clitoria ternatea, assembly GCA_037962975.1. Classification (NCBI taxonomy): domain Eukaryota; kingdom Viridiplantae; phylum Streptophyta; class Magnoliopsida; order Fabales; family Fabaceae; genus Clitoria; species Clitoria ternatea. Next base: position 12,557,043 of record CM075675.1, read on the forward strand.
AGATCTATCTTTTTTGACCTCCCTTATTGGCCTTCTCTTGATGTAAGGCATTGTATTAATGTGATGTATGTGGAGAAAAATGTATGTGATAGTGTTATTGGAACACTTCTCAATATCCCAGGAAAGACAAAGGATGGGGTGACTTCTCGTCGAGATATGGTTGACATGGGCATACGGGATTCCTTGGCTCCAGTAACTATAGGTCAGCGGACATACTTGCCACCAGCTTGTCATACATTGTCAAAAAATGAGAGAAAAAGTTTATGTCAATGTTTACATGGTGTGAAAGTTCCACAAGGTTATTCGTCAAATATCAGAAGACTTGTTTCAATGAAAGACCTTAAATTAATTGGTCTAAAATCTCATGATTGCCATGTGTTAATGCAACAATTATTACCAGTGGCTATTCATGACATTTTGCCCAAAAATGTCAGAGTGACCATAACCAAGTTATGTTTTTTCTTCAATGCTATATGTAGTAAAGTGATTGACCCTGGGAAATTTGGTTGAGTTATAAAATGATGCAGTGGTTATATTGTGCCAATTGGAGATGTATTTTCCACCTTCTTTTTTTGACATCATGGTGCACTTAATTGTTCATTTAGTCAGGGAGATTAGTATTTGTGGCCCAGTTTATTTGAGATGGATGTACCCAATTGAGTGATACATGAAAATTTTAAAGGGGTATGTCAAGAATCAGTATCGTCCGGAAGCTTCTATTGTTGAAAGATATATTACAGAAGAAGCTATTGAATTTTGTACTGATTATTTGTCAGGTGTGGACTCAATTGGAGTACCAAAGCCTCGCTTCAGAGAAGGAAATGGCATTCGGGGTTTCTCTATCAAGAGTAAGCCACGTGAGGAGGTCCTACAAGCACATTTGTACATCTTGAACAACACTGATGAGGTTCTACCATACATATCTAGGCACAAGAATATTATGAAGGCAAAAAACCCTCGCATGACTGAAAAATGGTTGGTGAATGAGCATAATAAAACTTTCCTTAATTGGTTCAAAGGACAAGTGGTGAATGATGGCACTGCCTCAGAGACATTGAAATGGCTAGCAAGCAGTCCTAACTTTGATGTTGTGTGTTGGAGTGGTTATTACATTAATGATTATACCTTCTACACCAAGTCTCAAGATGACAATAGTCGGGTACAAAATAGTGGTGTGATGCTAATGGCTGAATCTATTCACTTTTCTAGTGCAAAGGATAGGAATCCAATTGTGGCATCCATCCCCTATTATGGAGTCATTGAGGAGATTTGGGAAGTTGACTATATTAAATTTAGAGTTCCTGTTTTCAGATGTAAGTGGGTTGATGGTAACACTGGTGTAAAGATAGATGAAATAGGGTTTACCTTGGTGGAACTTAACAAAGTAGTGTATGAGGATGAGCCTTTCATCATGGCATCCCAAGCAAAACAAGTTTTTTACATAACTGATCCTTCTAACAAAAGGTGGTCAGTTGCACTTCATGGAAAATGTTCGGTGGATATCAACGAGAATCATGGTTCAACACTTGATATTATAGAGACTCTTCCCTTCTCATCTAGCATGCCAACATTATGTGATGATGATGAAATAGACAATGTCCATGCCATCTGTAATGATCATCAAGAAGGGATTTGGGAGCATGTAATGGACACTTCTTAAGTTAGTTATCAAACTTGTTTCATATTATTGCATTTATATTATTTAACCATGTAATTGACAATTATTTTATTTTCTTTCAACAGGGAAATGGATGATCATCCTGAGAATACATCAAATATCCAGGGGACTTGTCAGAAGAGTAGGGGTACCACACGGATGAGGGAGCTAGTAGCTACATGTGGTGGTGGTCAAAAAATTGCCATCCAATTTGATGAGGTAACTTGGAACCCTATTGGAGAAAACAGGGACAAATTTGTTAGCTTTGTAGCCTTACTTGCATGGAGCAAGGTTAGTATCTTGAATGATAAGTGGAAGGATGTAGATGCATGTGTTAAGGAGAAAATTTGGGAGAGTATAATGGTATGTTGTTATTTCTTAAGTAATTCTACTATAATTTTGAAATGTTTTGTTATATTTGATAATGTTTTATTATATCTAATGTAGCTCACATATGATGTCCCCAACAACACCACTTTGAAGAAGAAATTACTAACATTTTATAGTGAGCGTTGGAGAGCTTTCAAGACATATCTAGCAACTAATTATATTTTTAGGAATATGAGGGACAAAGTTCCATTAGAGGATTATCCATGGATCGATGAAGACACATGGAAATCATTTGTTGAGATTAGGACAGATCCGACCTTCCAGGTAGTATTAATTACTTGTTTAGTTATTATTGGAATTTATAAGTTATTTTATATACTAACATTTATTTAGATATCATTAATGACAGGAGAAAAGAAGAGTTGCACAAGACATTCAAAAGAAGAATTGTTATCCTCACTTATTATCTCGTGGAGGGTACAAATTGTTAGAAAAGAAGATGATGGAAGAGAAGTTGAAACAGAGGCAGAAAGCTTCAGGGTCTGATCCTACTGCTATCATCTCTCCACCATCTCCTCCACTACGACATGAAAAATGGAAAAAAGCTAGACAAAGGAAATCAGGAAGCTACACATCCGAGGAAACTCGTGTTGTTGCTGAGACAATTATGAGTATTCATAATTAATTATCATTTTATCATGTCATTTAATTTATTCATGAACGTAATGTTATATTTTTGCAGGATTCTTTGGAACAAAGAAGCTCAGTTTGTGAATTTGTGGCATCTGGACGAGAGGACATATTGACTACTGCCTTAGGGCGGCCAGAACATAGTGGTCGTGTTCGAGCATGTGGACGAGGGGTTGGTCTAAAGATATATTTTGGACATTCAGGACGACAAAATATTATCAAGGATGAGAAAAAATTTAGGGAAGAGCTAAAGATGGAGCTTAGAGAGGAACTAAAACATGAAATTCTCCAGGAGCTAGCCCGTATGCAACAACCTTCACAAATTCCTGAACGACCACCACAAACTCCTTCACATCCTGTACTCTTAAGCACAAAAGGGAGTTGTGCTCCAGATGATTTATCTCCACAAGATTATGCTCATGTCCCAGACCGATGCAAGCTTTATGTTGATCATCCATACCGTTTGGTGGCACTTGGCAATGTGTATAATTTTGGGTCTACCATCCACCATAAGCAAATAAGTAATGATCATGTGAGGGTATCAATTGATAGGATTAAGGAAGCAGATGCTGCATTACCTATTCCCACAGATGAAGTATGTATAGTGGGGGAAGCCTTTAAGCACTTTATCTTGTGGCCCAGAAGACTAGTTAAAATTATATCGGAGGATGAGGTATGAAATTCCATGCAATAATACCTGTTTAATTACACCCACTATTAGTTATATATAATTTTATTAATACCTATACCTGTTTAATTGTGATTTATTAGGCCAATGTTGATGTGGTTAGGAAAGTTACACAAAAACAACCTTTACAAGAAACAGAAGAGTATAGTGATCCACTTGGGAGGTTGTGTTTTGTAGCAATGAATCTTGGATCTGAAACAATACAGTTGGAACTAGATGCTAGTGCCATAGGCAAGGACTCTCCAATCTCTTTCTTTATTACCCAGCAAGATATTTTGGAATTTCTAATGGGAAAAGAGATGCTAAACATATCTGTGCTCCAATTATGGTTGATGTGAGTTTATTACTAGTTAATTTTTTATATGTCTAAAGCAAATACATATATATGATCCAATTATGTTTGTTTATATTTTAGGTATTTGCACAACCTTTGCAATATTAATGGATATCATGATTATAGCTTCCTTGAGCCTGAGCACATCCAAGACACAGGAAATAGTGTAGATCAATTACGGGCATATATTCAACATAGGATATCCACAAGTTCTCATGACTTTTTTTTAGCTCCATATTATGAATTGTTAGTACAACCTTAAATTTAAAGTTTTATTATACATGTGTTTTTGTGTAAACTTCCTCATTTCTTTTGTGATCTGACAGGAACCATTGGCAATTGATCATTATTTGTCCCAAACAAAATGTTGTTGTCTTCTTTTGCTCATTATGGAAACAACCGGGGAAAAACATTAAGGGTGATATTAACTTGTAAGTGTTTTGTTAACTTGTAGGTGTTTTGTTAAATTGTAGGTGTTCTTGAGAATTCTTGAATGTTAACTTGTTGGTTGTTTTTATACTATAGAGCCTTGGATGCTTCTAATGTTTTGGGAGGGTCACGACCTATGAGTAGGAAGAAGGTTGAATGGATAATCCTAAGGGTAAGTCGCTCTATGTTACATTAACTCTATGTTGCCTTTATGCCTAGACATGACTTGATGAGGTTTAAAAATTTGATGCAACGTTTACTTGTTGCTAATTTCAGGCTAATAAACAATCGTCGGGCAGCAACCATTGTGGTTATTATGTCATGGGGCACATGCTCAATGTCATAATAGGGAACATTAAGGATGATTGGATGCAGGTATTGAAATGGTTTAAAGAAGGAAGCATTTTCTAGTAGTTAAATGCATATTCTGACATCACACACTTGTAGGTTTTTAGCAACAAGGAACCATTCACTTCTAATGAAATTGATGTGGTTCGTAAGCGTTGGGCAACATATCTTCTTCAAGTAGCTAGATTATGATCAACACAAGTGTATAAATTTTGTCTATATTATGTATGAAATTCTGACCTAGACTATGTATAAAACTATATTTGGTGTTATATATATATATTGATTGACATGATTTTAATTCGTGTTGATATATTTGTTTTCTGTGTTGTATAAATGTATGTCCAGGAATTGACATAAAAAATTAATATATTCGGGATGGATACTAAAATCATATGTCCAGGTTTCTTGAAAAATTCGTATATGATAATGAACAAATACAAAAATTTAAAAAAAACAAGTTTTCACATCGGTTTTTACGAAACCGATGTTATATATCACTAATTTCACATCGGTTTTAAAAGTCCAATGTTATAAGTCCAATATCCAGAACGGTTTGCTTAAAAAACCGATGTGGTAGGGTTGGATTTCACATCAGTTTTTTTAAAAAACGATGTGGTGGGTTAGATTTCACATGGGTTTGTTTAAAAAACGATGTGGTAGGGGTAGATTTCACATCGGTTCGTCTAAAAAACTGATGTTATATGCTGTTATTCACAACGGTTTTTTGAAAAACGATGTTATTAATCCAGTATTTAACATCGGTTTTACAAAAAACCGATGTTATAAATATTTTTCACATCGGTTAAAAAACCGATGTGAGATATGCTTATTTTTCACATCGGCCAGATCCACATCGGTTTGAAAACCGATGTGAAAAGTCCAAAAAAACCGATGTTAAATGTCTTTTTTGCACTAGTGATCATTTGTGTGATTTAATTAAAATGAAAACAAATTCAGCAATTTCATTCTTTATATTGATATTTGAATTTCAATCATTAATATATAATTGAATAAATTTAAATATTTAGTATCATTTTTCACACATATATCAATAGTCTTTTTAACTAACGTAAAATGTTATTGTGATTGTAATTTTAAGACAAGAATTATACTTAAATCAATTAACAATTTCAATCCAATTTATGTGTATTTAAATTTCAATAATGCTTTATGTATTTTAAAAATATTTTATTTCAAAAGTTTAAATTAATGTTTTAAATTTAAAATGATCTCTATATAAAAAAAATTAAAATAGTATATATTAAATGGTTAAAAAATATATTTAAATTATCGACTATGTTAAATTAACTAATATCTTATAATTTTGTTAATTGAATGTTTCAATTTGTTGCATTTATATGAATTTATCCAAGTTTTGAATTCAAATTTTTTTAAGTGCATGCATTTTTCAATTCAATTTTTATTAATAATTACTATTTGGCATGTTATAAACTTACTATTGATTTAATACATTTTAATGTTATTTGATGTGATATTATTAATCATGATATATATTATATTATAAATTTAATTCTATTTAAATTTCAAAATAATTTTACAAGTTATTTGTATTGTTTATTTCTAAATTCAATTTACTTTTAATAACATTACCTAATTACATAATATAGTTTTAATTATTTCTTCTTTATACAGACACTTAAGTTGTAGCATTTATTATATTTTATTTCAATATAATTTATTAACTTTCTTATTCAGTTTATATTCTTTATGAATAAATTCCTAAAATAATATTTTAAACAAAAACAAATTCTTAAAATAATATCATTTTTTATTTATAATGACAAACTATTTATTAATATATAATAATAAACTCATTTTCCTTTTATATTTATTTAAAATATAAAATTTCAATCAATTTATCAAGATAACAACTATAGTATTATTTTATTTAATAAATTGTTTATCTACGTTATACACCTGCACATAGCCGAATATTTATCTAGTTTAGAATGAGTTAGAAGCCTAATTACTAATGAGTACTCATCAGGTTAAGAATCAGTCTATAAATAAAACATGAAATGTTCGTAGACAACTACTATTATGACACTTCATGTTTTATAAAAATTGTAAAAAATGTGTTTTGACAAACTATCGTTGAGTTCATGTTCTTTGAAGTACAAGACTATTCTTACTTTGGGGACATCTTGTATTACACTGCAAGAAGTAAATTTTGAAAGCTTTTAACTTTCTTTCTTTGTTTTGAAATATAAAGCTTGCAAGACTAATAAATATCCGGATATTTTGATTGATTATTCACTAGGAATTCCTTGACAGTTTAAAACTGAATAAGATATATTAAACCAAATAAGGGGAAAATGAAATCTTGGTCATGGCAGGCTGAGATGGTAGATACCAGCATGAAAAGAAAACATTCATTAGATCTATAAAAACAAAAGCATTTAACAGCTATGCAACATTTGTAGCAAGAGGTTCTAAGACCTTACAAAACAGATCCATCACCAATCTGAGAAATTGATAAGATAGCATCAATGTGTCAAGGAAAGGGGCTACTATGCTAGCTAACATGGTACAGAATGCAGACAAGTACTTGGTTTTTGGGTAATGGGTTCCTCCTATGTAGTTGCCACGAATGTCTCATGCCATAACTGATTACTCTACAATTGACATGGTAACAGGAATAGTAGAGTGACTGGTAAAAAATTTAGTTTCACTTGTGACAGCTAATTGTGAAGTTGGATGTGTGGCAGCCTAAACTCACATCAACTTCCACTTGACTTCAAGTTTACATTTTATACAATCAGATGCAAGTGGTTGAAACTTTGCAAGGCAATGATAAAGTATTGCAATTCTAGCCACTCTTTTTTCTGCCACGAAAATAATGCAAACCATAGGGGAGAAATCAAACAACAGCACAAAACAACAATAGTACAAATAAAATTGAAAAAGAATACTTGAACTTGTTTCTCAATAATAGACTGTTAAGGCACAATTCTAGCTGTTTCCTATCATTAACGCACTATCTGTAACTCGGGTTCACAATAATTTTGTTCCATACTATTACACTTCATTCATAAATAACCTTCAATATGGTGTCTACATTTGGTGAATTGATCTCCATACTATATCCTTATCATAACAAACCTGTCCAAATCCAATTGTTATAGACAAACATAGATATCCTTACAGCCCTAGCTGCAAATTTGTCATGGACAAAATTTGAACCTTTTGTTCTTTGAAACATTTAAAATGAACCTTTTATTAATATCAGCACCATATGATATAGCATTTGTTCACACTAACATCCAAACGCAAACGATGCTTAATATCTAAAATTGAATTTCCCAAGATTAATGATGAAACTTGAATTATTTTATAGATGAAAAAAATTCTCACTAAGAAAACTATCCCCACCATAAAATAGATGTTCTCAACTCGAACATGATTATTTCTGATGGAGAATAAGTGTCTTAAAAAATTAAATTATCTTAATCACAATCAACATAAAAATATAAGGCCTTTTGTTAACTTCTATGCAATATGATAAAATTGTAATGGCTTAGCATCATTTTAAAGAATTCTATTGTAACTGAGTTTGGAATTGAATCAATCCCACATTGGCTTTTTAGTTGACATGTAGAAAAATCCAACAACACTCTTACCCTCAGTTTTTATCTCCATCAAAATGGACCAGTTGCAGTTACATGAAAGACATTCTGTTAGTCAACCATGAATGGAGTTAAAATACAGAATATGCAATAGAGAAAAAAACTGCTTTCTTGTTTTTTTGAAGGCAAAGGAGCTCCTTTCTTGGTTTTCACCTCCAGTTCTTTTTTTAAACTGTACCAATATATATTTGGAGCACATTGGTTGGAGTTGGACAGTGTCTAAACATACCTTTTCTTTGGCTGGAAAACTCCAAAGAACTTAAACTTTCCAACTATCTTGTTATTGTTTTTGCACAAAGCAACAGACAAGGAATTTTAAGTGATATTAATCTTAGATTATCTCTGACTCAATTCTAAATAATTAAGAATAGATATTTTGGAGCGTGACCAGTAAAATGATAGATGTAGAATAAATTTTCCTACCATATTAAATTTAAATATGAAATTTAACTCAATCCAAAAAATAAACTCATGAAATATATTATATACTATTAATTGACTCCATATTTATAGATTCTATTACATCAGTTAACCATATTTGTTGTATGGTGAGATTTAACAATTATATTATCCTGTATCTTATTTGAATGACTTCCAAACATAACAAATCTATCTATTTTCTATTTATAATATATAAATTCAAAGATATGTAGTATAATATTAACATGTAAACAAGACAAAATATAAAAAAATTTGCCTCATCATACTTTTTATACTAATCTCAAATGAAGGATCATCTTCAATCTAACTATATCATATCATCATATTTTTATTGTTATTATACTAATAAAAAATAAAAAATTAGTTGCGAAAATATATATCACTGTAACAAAGATATTTTAGTTATGTTTTTATTCTCAAATTAAAAGACAACTTTATTTTATTATTATAACATTGACATAATTTATTTCACCAAGGCTAAAAATTAATTCTAAATATAACTACTGATAAAAAAATTGTAAGAAAAAGGTGAAAACAAAACATTAAGAGAAACATTATAAAACATATTATACCCACGTTTCATACTTTTTTTGTGAGACGTTTTATATTTTTTAATTTACACTCTATTCTCTAATCTCTCAAACTCAAATTTTTTAGTCTTAATTAGTTTTTCAGCTACATTAGCTTTTATTCATAATTGAATATCAATTTTACCTATTATGGCTAATAAATTGATTTTACGTTACCTTTTTAAATTAATAGCTACTACGGAAATTTTCTTTTTCATTATATCTACTACATACCGTTGTATTATTATTTAAGGAATATTTTTGTTACATAAGTTGAAAATTGAATCTATACGAAAGCTTATTTCACCAAATGATTATTGCTTTCATTTAAGGTTCAAGCTTAGGGTTTAAGGTTTACCTCATGATTAATTTTTTTGTACAACTTAAAAAGCTAAAATAACAAGTAAGACTCTTATGATTTTGCAATTAGTTTTATTTTCATTTGCTAATTTCTCATGATTCATTATTTTAATTTATGATTCTATTTATTAGATTGAAATTTATATTTATTAAATTTTATTTCCATGGTTGTTAAATTATCACTGCACATTCATAAAAAAATCTTTTTGTCTTCGTCTTGATATTTAAGAGTTACATCACAAATTTTTATATATTTCATCATATCATCCCCCTCTCACATCTTAGTTTTACTTAATTATATAGTGTTTGTTTGACCGCAAGATATTTTTTAACGTTAATTAAACCTCATTTTGACCAACTCAAACGGGAACCAAACACCCCCATAATATCTTGGTCATTAAAGATGATAAAATGGGTTAGACCCGACAGGTTGGCCCGTCAAAAAAGTTGAGAGGGACAAAATTTTCAACCCACTGTCCCGTTTGGCCTGCCAGTTTGACGGGCTAAAATCTTAGCAGGGCCGGCTCAATGGGCTCTCGCCAAAGAAAAAAATTAAAAATATTAATCATAAAATAGTTTACACTTTATTTTATTAAAATATATACTTTCATTTTTTATTTAAAAAAGTGACATTACTTACTACCTGTACATTTCTTTTTATAATATCTTCTTTGTTTTTTTTAATATTTTTAGATTTTTTATCTTAATTTGAGACATTTTAAAAACAAACCGTTAGATAGAGCGGACTCTAATTTTTGACCTGTTTATTTAGGCGGGGCAGACCAGCCTGTTTTACCTTCCCTATTTGTCATACAACATGCAGCGCACAAGTTAACAAAAAAAAACCCAACTATAGTGTCAAGGATGGTCACTTCAAGCAACTAATGAAGTTCATCAGGTTGGAACAGAGATTACACCTGAATTAAGATCAAGAGACCTTCACTTTGCCGTTCAAATAGATTCCATTGTTACTCTCGATGATGGCTTGAAGTAGCATAACATCGCAACAAGCATCGATTCAAGTGCATGAAAAGCTTAAAACCAAAAGAAAGCACAAGCAAGTATAACACAATCTTGAAAGGTCATGCCTTATAGTGTATCACTCAATGTACATGACAAGGATACTATTTCACTCAAACAATCATAATCAAGCTAAGTTCATTTTGATCAACATCTCACATAATATCACCATAAAAAATCCACAAAGATCACAAAATCTTTTAAAAGTTGTAATGAAGTCTTGTTACAAGGAACAATTATTTTTCTTGATAGCATAAACATCTAATGTTTCTTAAGAACAAATAATGTCAAAACAATTATCTACCTGAATGACCTAACTCTTAGGTGTTCTTGCACCAAACACACTTTCCTTTGATTAACTCTCAACTTAATTCTTTTATTTATTTTCCTTTCTTTTATTTTATTTTTTATTTTTGGCACATTTTTCTTTTCTTTTTTTAATGTATTTATTTTGAGAATTTCTTAAGAAAAGAACCAATTAAGTTTGCAACAATGCACTCTCCCCTTAAACATTTGAAAACTCAATGTGGATGCATTTCACGTGTTATTCTCTCTTGAATCACAAAGTGAAAAGGAAATATTATATTTTGAAGTATGCACAAGTGTGGGTCAATCACAAAAAAAAAAATCCTTAGGCTCAGAGTGACTAACAAAGGGTATACATACACAAGGTAAGCTATTTAGCCTTAGGTTCAAAATTAAACACAAGAATATGCCTTGTTTATTTCCTTGAGTTTCAAGTGCGGTAAATAAAAAGAAGAATCAAAGCAAAGCAAAATGTATGAAACCATGTTGACTCTCATAGTTATATTACTCACAGCTTACCCTCGGTTCCAACAAGATACTTTGACTATCTACACAAGTAAGAAATTCCTCATGAATCCTACTCTAATCATGCACAAGGAACGTTTTACTATTTTTAAGTTCAAAGAATTCACACCTCACATTTATCACTCCTAACTTAGGATTAGAAAAGCAATGGATTAATGCAAAAAATGTCTAACTCTTATTAGGTTAAAAAAGATTTACTAACTCTAAGTTACTTAAGCGTAACTAGGCATAGTCCAATCAAAAATAGAAAAAAAAGCAAAAATAAGCTTGCTGTAACATCCCATTTTCAAGACAAATAGAAAATAGATATTAATATATATTTCATGAGAAATACTTACTATAAGTTAGTTTATTATTATCATTTTTTATGAAATTTTAGTATTTATATTTAATTATTTGTTTTTTAAATAAAATAAAATAATAATAATAATAATAAAATGAAAATATTTATGAATGAGAATTTTAAAATGACTTAATTAGTATTCATTGATTAATGAAATTATATTAAGAATTTTGAATATCTTTATTATTCACAACTTTTATTTTATGTTTATGTTTTTACATATTTATGATTTAACTCTTATTAGAATTTTAAAATAAAATTTTGAAGGAATTAGACTATGGTTCTTTAAAACCTTTTGATTTACATAATATTTATGATTTTCTGGAATTTTTTGAAAATTTTGAAATATTTTAATAAAATAATATATTTTAAATAATTTTAAATTCATATAAAGTTACTTAAAATTAAAAATATTTACAAGAAAGTGAAGTTAAATTATAAGAAAATTCTCTAAAATCCATTCCAAGTAGACTTATCTAAAAATTATCATTTTGAGTAAAATCTTGATTTTTATCAATCGTAAAAAAGTCAAAAACGTACTAATAAACTTTTATTAGCAGAAAATTTTAGATTTTTAAAATTTAAACTTTATATTACTTATTATAAAATTAGTGAGAACTGATATAATATCACTAAATTTTAAAAAGGACTGAGTTTGAATATTTAAAATATACCGAGTGAATAGTTACTATTTGACTTAATAGTTCAGCCGACATTTACTATACAAAACACTGCGCATGAACAAAAATTTCAAACTTGCACAGTAACCAGAAATGAAAATTTCAGAAATTGTACAGTACTTTTATATTAAAATAATGAAATGCATAGTGAAAAATTTTTCTATAAATACCAAGGTTTCTAATGAAGAAAAACATATTTTCAGATTAAGTTTTCTTAATATAGCAGCATTAGAAAGATAGTGGTAGGAGTATAAGAAAGAAATAAAATTTTTGGAAGGAGGTTCTGCCAAAATCATAAAGTAATAATAACTCTCTTTTATACTTTTTAGGTTTATTTTCATATCGTTTTAAAAATTTATTATTATACTGGATATAATATTATTTTAAGTTACTATTTTAAATATTAAATTACTATATCAATAGTAAATCACTATTCAAATAGTAAATTACTATTTACTGTTACTATTTACCTTTACTATTCACGTTTTACTATTTACTATTACTATTCATATTTTACTATTTATCGTTACTATTTACATTTTACTATTTATCTTTACTATACATGTTTTACTATTTACTGTTACTATTCACATTTTACTATTTACTATTACTATTCACTATTCACTATTCAAAATTTGAGATTTCTGTTTTAAGTAGAAATCTTAATTTTTATCTTATAATTATATTAAAGTGAAATTGGTATATTTTAGAACTCGGAGATGAGGCGCGTACGGACTTTCCATAACGAACCAAGATACAAGAGGAAGGGAAAATGAGATAGGAATATAATATGAGAAGACATAAGAATAATGGGAGGAGTCCCCTACTCCTTTAAAATTTAATAATATTATTATTTTAAATGATAACTATTTAACTTAAAAATTTATAATAAATTTTAAATTGAGTATCTTGTGTAACTTGATCTGAATACCTATGCAAATACCTGGATAACCTATACAAACTGGACTAAACCTATGCAAGGACTTGGACTATTATGACCTGTATGGACTGAACTATACCTATGCGAGGATTGGACTATATGGACCTACATAGACCTATACGAGGGATGGACTATAAAGACTTAAAATTAATGTTATTAATCTAATTAAACATTAAAATTTGAATTATATATATGACTGATATTAGTTGATTTGATTTGATTATAATTAATAATATTTGATTTTGATTAATGATATTGTGATTTATAATACTAGACTGTGATTGATGATATTGTGATATGGAGTTTGTGATTGATGATATTACAATACTTAATTGTGATTGATGATCTTGTGATATGGAGTTTGAGCATATAACAAGCATGACGGAAAGTTAAAACTCAGTAAGAATTTTTTTACCTTACTCTTTAAATTTTTATTCTAAGAGAAAGTATTTTATCATTATTTTAGTCTTTTATTTCTTCTTAAAAATAATTTTCATTAACTTTATTTTTAATCTCTAGAATAAAATCTAGTATTAGAAAGAAGCTATTTTATGAAAATCAGAGGTTGAGATTATTAATTCTTGAATTAAAGAAAATTTTTATAGTTTTAAGTATTCTTAGTTAATGATTTTAAAAAAAAAAATTCTTTTAGAAATCAAAAATTTAAATTGGTTTTCCCTAATGAAATAACTAAAGAATATTTTGTCGAGATTTCTAAACTCAATCTAGTTAAGATTCAAATTGGGAAAGATTATGTAAATATGTAAAGTTTTTTTAAAGAGAAAGTTTTGAGATATTTAAGGCTTGGAAACTCAATTTTGGTGAGATCTAAATTTGAAGACTGTACTAAATTTATTTCTGTATAACAGAAGTTTAAAGAAGAACTTATGGGAATGTACAGTATATTGAGATGATTTTATGAACCTTTATGGTATTTAATAATTGAGTTTCTAAAAGTCTTAACTAACTAAATATGCGAGTAGTTCATGCATCATGAATCATTAAAGAGAAATGAGATGTGATATTGCCCGGGGACAGATTATAGAAACCGAGGATATATTAGAGGAGGCTTAATTGTGAGCCTTGGGATGAGAAGGTATGAAAGGGTGCTTCAGGTGACTTGGGGTCGCTCCCTAGTGTCGGGTACTTTCACAATAAAAACTTTCTCAGTCTGACTAGTCTCTAAGTTTTTCCATGCCAGTTGAGCTGTTCATATGTCATGAAGGCATTTATGTTATTATTATCCGGAATTATGGAACTGTGTAAACTCCTGGTTGGCCCAGTGTAAACTAAAACTTTAAGGGCCCACATGCATAGAATGAATGAGATGGTAGTATTAAAAATGTTGCATGACATTCATGTGATTGTGACATTCTATGTGGGTGGTTGTGAATGAAAGTACAATTGTTATGTTATGAAAACTCTACATTCATAATTGATTATGTATATGATTGTGATTGAAATTATTATATTAGATTGTGAAAACCCTTATGCTTATGTCTTATCTGTAAAGTATTATATTCTGCTTCTCACTCCTTCTTGTTTAAATTTTATGTCCAAAATATATATTATGTGATATATAGCTAGCAGTCCAAGATGGAAGGGTATGTAATTACAGAAGGGTCTCATCCTCAATCAGATAGATGAAGAGATATGACAAGAGTAGGATTCCAAAACTCGATGGTTCAAGGACTAGGAAATGATTGGTCACATTTGTAGTAAAGGTATAATTTAGTTTTACTTTGCCTTATTACAATATCAAGTTAGATAATTGTAACAAAGTAAATGTTAAAATTTGATAAACTTTCTCATTCAGATATAATACTGTAATGATTTATCTCTTATGATTTCTATTAATTGTTTTGTCATTATGAACAAATATTGAAAGACAATGTTGATCCGGTCTCAATACCGGTAACTGTTCTACAAGACATATTTCAACGTCTTTGTCAATTTGCCAACGTGCAACCAGTGTCATCGGTATACATCCGGACTCTAATTCCGTATCAGGCACTCTCCCTATACCGGTTGTCCAGGATAACACCATGACACCGGATAACGCACACGTCACTATGCAGAAGACAAAAGGCATTGCTACAAGGACCGATCAATAATTCCCTATACTACGAGCCAAAATCTGCTCACGGGAATGATTAACTTGTCCCCTAATTCTAGCCTATACTCTTTACGCTCAATATAAAATAGCCACTTGACCCAATCATACTGGTAAGTGCGTAATAAAATAATAATTTAAAGCGTTATTGGAAGTTAATGGTTCCCCACTAACAGATCCTTGAATATCGAGCCAATCAGGTATATGAACTCTTTTCATCAATGAAGGGAAGGATCTTTTGACTCTATCAACTGATAATTACTCTCTGAAAAACATTCCTCACTTGGAATATCATCACTGACTTGAGCGTCGGAGAATCTTTGCAGGTGACACCACCTTTCGCCCACATCAACGCGTGAGGCCGGTGTGAAGGACCTCCAGGACGTTCAATCCGCCCTCTTCTCATACAAAGACATCGGATATACAAACTGGATACTCATACAACCGGTCTTCAGAGACGTAATCTTTCTACTATTCATGATTGACCCGATACCGGAACTCTTGACCCCGGTTCAGGACAGATCAAATGTGTTTTTTTTACTTTCAATATTCAAAAGAAATCAGATGTATATACGTTCTTGTATACACGAGATAAAGGGTGATAAATATATATATCTTTTTATAAGTTTTTTTTTAAGGCAAGAAGAATACATATATGTCTCGTGTATATAAAGGGGTGTTACACTTGCATCCACCTCTATGGCCAAGGTGCACGGCTGCGGCTTGCCCATGGAGTCCATCAAGAGGATGTGAAGGGGAATGTATTTGCCTTTTTGGCCTATTAGACCTAACTCTTAGTCCTTTTGGACTCATTTATTGCTTCATACCTTGCATTCCTTTTGAATCCACAATTGAGCTTTTAACATTTGTTTTCTTGCAAAACATGATAAGAAAGCATAGATGAGTCAAAATATGAAAATAAACAAACTAATTAAAATCAAAACAATCCTAATATAACTATAAAAAGTCCTAACAAAACAAGAATAAAAAATTATGTATTTTAAGTGCATCAACCACCAAGACCACCTGCCACTATCAGGAATAAAGAAAGTGTATAACGAATCCCATTTGGCAAAGCCCTTTCTCCATATTGAAATATTTTAAGGGGTTCTCGTTGACTATAACAGATATTAAAATCGATATTAAGCAACTATCTAGCTAGTAGATTACAATTTCTTTCATATATATAAGTAATAACTATTATATATATATAATAGTAATTCATATTTTTTTGTTAGTTTATATACATCATAGATAAGGTAACTTTAATGAAAAATATAAATTTATATTATATATTTTTTAAATATAATAATCATAATATATTTAAATATATTTTTATTACATTTTTCAATTATATTTTTAAAAATAAAAATTATTATATATTAAATATATATATTATATTTAAAATTTAATAAATATATTATTAATAAAATTTAAAATTAATAAACATAATATTAATATTAATCTTTAATATATTTAATTATATTGATTAAAGATTTATGTTTATAATTTTATTTATTTATTTTATTAATAATATGGTTAATTATATTAAATATTGGTGTTAAGAATTTTATTTATTTTTATTAATAACATATTTAATTATATTAAATATTGATGGAAATAAGTTTTATTGAATATAAATTTTTATTAATAGTAATTAAATTTAAATATAATAAATATATTTAACATTTAATAAATTTTTTATTAAAAATGTATTCAATAAATATATAATAAAAGTATATTTAAATATGTTATTGATCTGTCCTGGACCGGGGTCAAGAGATCCGATCTCAAGCCAGTCACGAATAGTATGTCAATACCGTCTAGTAGATCGGATGTATGTGTATCCGATGTAGGTATCCGTTGTCCTTGAATGAGGAAAGCGGATTGGGCGTTCTGGAGATCCTTCACACCGACCTAACGCGTTGAAGTGGGCGAATGGTGGTGTCACCTGCAAAGATTCTCCGACGCTCAAGTCAGTGATTATATTCCAAGTAAGGAATGTATTCAGAGAGGAATCAGTCGTAAAGAGCTGAGGAAGAAGATCCAGATGAAAAGATCCCTAACTTCAATCATGAAGTTAGTTCATATACCTGATTGGCTCGATTAACGAGGACTCGTTGGCGGGGAACCACCAACTCCCATTAGCATTATTATATTGCGCACTTACCTGCATGATTGGGTCAAGTGGCTATTTTATATTGAGCGTAGAGAATGTAGACTAGGATTAGGGAACAAGTTGACCATTCCCGTGAGCAGAATTTGGCTCGTAGTGTAGGGAATTATTGATCGATCCCTGTAGCAACAATCCTTGTCATTAGCATAGTGACGTGTGTATTGTCCGATGTCATGGTGTTATCCTGAACAACCGGTATAGGGAGAACGCCTGATACGGAATTACAGTTCGGATGTATACCGATGACACCGGTTACACGTAGATGTCTTATCAAAGACGTTGAAATATGTATAGCAGATCGGATACCGGTATTGAGACCGGATCATATGTCCCCTAGCTTGTGTGAGGGACTGAATAGTTGTTCACATAAGCTACTCAACCTGCGAGAGGTCTTAATATCGGTAAGCTTACGTGTGTAACAGTTCCTTAGCATCTGTTGTCATTCGTAAAGAACCGCTCTGAATTTAATAAAAAAGACCTTTCGGTACTGTCACAACGGATTCAGACAAAGATTCGTTGTGTGAGAATTTCAAGAGTTTATTGGAATTGAAAGCTCTTGAAGTTTGTGTAACGGCTGTAAAGCGTAAATTGCGTTGCATGATTAGACATTAATGCTTTTAATCACGTGGGCAAGCAATTATTGCGCCTGAGATGAAAATTTCATTAACCGTCGTTTTGGGCTTAATGGGCCTGAAATTTTCGAAACTTTTGGGCCTAGTGGATAGCCCTTTGCTGAGTCGCTATCGTTTTGGCGCTCAAGAATTTGGAACGGTTGTGTCGTTTCGCTTGTGAATGGGTGCGTTTTATCGAGAACGACACAACTTCGAGAGGAGGTAACCGATCCTCTTTGTTTCCTATAAAAGGAATACTTAGTGGATTCTGGGTTCCACTTGTTTTTGCTTTCTCAACGAAACTCTGCGGAAATTTTGCAAGGAAGTTTATCGCCTACATTGCGAGGGTCTCATCGTTCCTCAAATTCATCACTGTCATCTGAGGTAACTATCTTTTCCTTGTCGCTTTAGTTTCGCTTTGACTTGTTACTCGTAGTTATAGAAAGTAGGCTTCATCAAAAAGGGGGGAATCAGTTTCCCTCAACCCTAATAGTTGTGGGGAAGAATCCTTGTGATTCTTCCTAAGACTGAACCGCGTCGCTCAGAAAGGGGATCTTACTCACTGCGGGAAGTGACCTTTCCCTTCTCAGAGTCGCCCTCTGATTGTAATTGCTTTTAAAATGCAGTGAGTAATGATTGCAACTTTCTGACGACGTTTTATTTCTTATCATAGATTAAGGAGTTCGGTCTAGATACTTCCAATGGCAACTGGAGAAGGATCTTCTGGAGATAGTGCCATTTCAAAGACAGCTGAAGGTCTCTTCAGCGTAGTTGCTTCGAGGCTGAATTGGGAGGAGGTTCAGGCTAAATGGCCTTTCTGTTGGGTGTCCAGTGAATTTAAGGACCTTGCCTCTCGTCATGCGGATGAGGAGGGATCTCGGATTCAACCGAGGTTCACGCTGAGTTCGGATGAAGAGACAAAAAAGTGGTATAGGGTTTACGCACCACTTCCATCAGAGCGGATATGTCATGTCGTCCCCAACGATCGTTCAGTGTACATGTATGACTTTATCTTCCATAATCTGGGAGTTCGTTTTCCTTTATCCGAACTCCAGATGGGTGTGTTGAGGTTTCTGAACTGTGCACCCTCTCAACTTCATCCCAACGGTTGGGGCCTCATCCGAGCTCTTGAAGTGCTTGGGGAGCACTTCAATTTCACGCCAACAGTAGCGATGCTGTTCTACTACACCCAGGTAGTTAGAAGGGCGAATAAGCAGGGCGGAGTTGGTCTGGTGACACTCCGGACTCTCTGTTCCTTTGTGAACTTTGAGTCTTACACAGATTCGGCCAAGGTTGACGGGAAGTCCTTCAAGACTTACTTCACTCGCATCTCCATCAAGAAGGGCAAACCAAAATTTTGGAAGGACGAAGAGGACGTCGACAAATTTCCCCTGAGTTGGACACACAAACATTTCCTCTTGAGCTCGCACGCGTACTACACAGACCAATCCGATCTATCTCGTGAGACGTCGAGAGTGTTGTTCGCGCTTGAATCGCACACTACAGGTCGTCACGTCTTTTCGTGTAGGCGTCTGCTAAGTAGCTCAAGCGGAGTCCGAGAGGAATATTTGCGTACTTCTCGTTTTATTCTATCCTTTCTCCATTATCAAATGTGTATAGAATATTTGTAGTTGCTGACATCTTGTGTTTGTTCATGTAGGTGAAATAGAACAGCAAACTCCGGAGATGGATAAATTAAAGAAATTCAAAGCGGCTGGTAAATCCGTCACCCGTGAGAATGAAGTGAAGCCCAGGCCCTCAACCAAGGATCGTCCTGAGTTAATAATACTGACCTCGGATGCTGAAGGGGACGTTCCGTTGGTTGAGGGCGGTTCTTCTGCCGCTGATGAATCCACGGGTCATCCTCCAATTTCTGAGAGGAGAAGAAAAATCAAGAATGACTCAGTGGGAGGCCCGTCCAAAAAGCGCAAAACTTCGGAGGGTAAAGAAACTGCTGCTGGAGCTTCTGGGTCAAATCCGACCTCCTTTCCAACGACCTCGTTTCTCACCCCCTTCCTCTCTTATGAAGGTTCTACTCCAGCCATTCTTCCTCCTCCAATGTACAAACTCCGGCCTACACTCAGTCCTAAAGAAATTACGGAAGCGTGTGAGGCCGGAAGGTGGCAGCTAGCCGAACTTGCGGGAGTGCTTTCTTCAATCAGCGAGTTGGCTAGCAACGCCGATAAAGTTGAGGAATTGAGTGACGAATTGAAAGAACTCAAACTTTCCTCGGAAAAAGACAAAGCCGCCGTGAAGTTAATGGAAGATCGTCTTCACAAGTCTAAGGAGTTTGGGGATCTCATCACTAAAGAGAATCTCAAACTCAAAGTCGATCTTAAAAATTTGGAAGGCAAAATGGCAGAGAAGGAGGAAGAACTCCGCAGCAGCCAGGATAAACATAAAGCTGATGCTGAGGAGTGGTCTCAAAGGGAGAAGAAGCTCCTTCTTGAGATAGAGGGATTGAAGGCTAGGAATGCGGAGTTCGAGGTGTCTAGTGAGGAGCTGTCCAAGTTGCGGGGAGAATTGGCTACAGCGAAAGCTGAGAGAGAAGAAGCTGTTGACATATGCAGCCGGGCTGTCGAAGAATCCTTCGGCCTAGCTATACGCCAAGTTTTCTACCGCAACCCCACTGTGAAACTTAACCTTTATGGAATGGATCCGTTCTATGAATTCCATGGGGGAAAGTTAGTCGCAGTGGTGGATGGTCGTCACGAAGACCCACCGATGTCCCTGTATGGTTTGCCTCCTCTTCCTGAGGGTCAAACCATGGGACCGGATTACGTCTTTCCTATGTCCGAGGTTCCCTCTTCTGAAGAAAGGGCTGAGGCTCCTGGAGGTGAGACTCCTGCGGAGGTCCCAAAGGAAGGGGGACGAGAGCCTTGTGCTGAGGAGGCGCAAAAAACTGAAGAATAGATTCCTCCTCTGTAATTTTTGTTTTCATTTATATGTATAGTTGTGTACCGGGATCAACTCCGGATTCTGAACTATTGTATGTAATTTCATTTCAATGAATGAATTTTGGTTGAAGAAATTTGTCTTCATTGTTTCATGTATATACAAATCGTTACTAATCCGTTCAGTGTAATTAATCTTAAGGCCGGATTGAAATAATAGCCTAGGAAGATTAAATAACAAATAAAATTTAGAACGGATAAATATATACATGTCCCCAAGTGCGTATTAAGAAGAAGGTGCCTGTCTTTGGGGCATGATCCTTAATTCTTTTGGGGAAAGATGGGTCGATCCGCTGTTTAGCAAAGTAGTGTAGCAGGACGGATGACTGCTTTCTTACAGGAGATGATAATATTGTTCCAAGTTTAGGGAACTGCAAGGAAGTGGTGTTTGAGCCCTTTATCATAAGGATGATGATGGGAGTTTTTTCTGCACCAGGAGTTACGTCGTTGTATCACAGAATAGGTGATAAAGAGTATCCGTCCTGGGAGAATACCACTAGAAAGCGAAAGTGCGGACTGACTTTCAGAATTTTCCATCATAAAGATGATTATGAGTATTGATCATGCCAGGTGTTTTATCATTAAATCACTTCATAAGTGATTGAGATCATCCGTCTTGGGGATGTGTACGATACCAGGAACTACATCATCAGGTCGCATATTAGGTGATTGAGATCATCCGTCCTTTGGGTGTGTATGGCGCCAGGAGTTACATCGTCAGATCACAGCATGGGTGATTGAGATCATCCGTCCTGGGCAGGTACACCGCGTTAGGAGTTACATCGTCATATCACATAATGGGTGACTGAGGTTATCCGTTCTGGAAAAGTACACATCGTCAAGAGTTACATCGTCAGATCACAGATTAAGTGATTTAGATAATCCATCCTGGAGACATTTTTCAATCGTAGGAGTACGGATTGAGTGAATACTTTTGATCGTAAGAATGATGATGAGAATTGTTCATACCAGGAGTTACATCGTCGAATCACTGAAATAGGTGATTGAGATCATCCGTCCTGGAATGATTCACACCAGGAGTTACACCATCGAATCACAAAATATGTGATTGAGATCATCCGTCCTGGAATGATTAGTGGAGCTCTACGTACCAGGAGTTACATCATCGAATCACTGAATAAGTGATTGAGATCATCCGTCCTGGTGAATTTTTCCAATCAAGGGAGTGCGGATTCAATTGGCAATTTTCGCTCCATCCGAAATCCGAGTCTTACCTCTACTAGCCCCCTAGCTGATGTGAGGAAGCAGTTGACTTGCTCATATGAGCTATATTGATCGTAGTACATCTGGATTTCGGGTTTGTAGCGAAGTGTAAATATCCGCTCTGGGAACCATGTTCCGTAGTGGTGAAATTTTAAGGGCGGATTCGATAATGGGAATATCAGAAGTTTATCGAATTTCGCAACCCTTGGTATTCGAGTAATGGTGGCCACGTTTCTAATGATTGGACATTTAATGCCTTAATTCACGTGGGCGCGCCATTATTGCGTTAAATGCGCATGTCTTAATAACCGTCACGTAGGGGCTTGTTGGGCCTAAAATTTGGATTTAGTAGGCCCATTTAGAAAACTCTGTGACGAAACGATGGCATTTTCGCGCCTTGATGTACTAAACGACAATTTTGGTCCACTAAACGAGGAGTCGTTTGGGGGTAAACGACAGGTTATGTTTAGTGGGTATTTGAAAAATTTTGGTGCCCTGATATAGGCATATTTAGCAATCTCAGTTACCATTTCTCCTAATTCTCTTGACGAACTTCTGCAAAAGTTTCGAGAAGATTATCGTGTCTGCCTTTGTGAATCTTAATTCACTATCCTCATCCATCCTTAGGTAACCACTTTCTTTCCATATTTTGTGTCTTGTTTCAATTTCTGAAAATGTCTAGGAAAGGTGTTAGTTTTAGTGGTATCAGCCCTAGAGGAAGAGGAGGAAGGGCCTTCAATCAAAACCCCACAGTTCGTGGTGGGAGGATTCCAGTGGTCTTTCAATCGAAGCCACTAAGCTTAGAGAGGGAGGCGTCGCCGTATCAGAGGCGAAAGGCGATTATACCCTCTTCAGAATCCTCCTCTAGTGAGAGTGCTGAGAGCGGTGACCTGTATGTATCTGACGATGTGGATTTTTACCGCAGTGTAAAAGCTTTTACAATGGTGACAAAGAAAGCCACCGGGAGGAAATCGTCTGAAGGGGGGTCTTCTTCTGAGAAATATATCTTGAAGACCCAGTCCGGCCTCTGCAATGTGGTTGCACACCGGATAGACTGGGTGAAATTCCAACAGAAACGCCCATTCAGCTGGGTGGCTGAGGAATTTCGTGAGACACAGTCCGTCCACGCTCGGGAGGATGAAGGGGAGCTGGAGCCGCGGTTTACCGTATGGAAGAAGGATAAATACAAATAGTGTTTTAAAGTATTTGCTCCCCTTCCATCAGTACGGATATGCCACACACCGGACGAGAGGTCCTTATTCATGTATGATTTTCTATTTCTGAACTTGGGTGTGCGTTTCCCCTTGACGAAGTTTGAGATGGGAGTCCTGAGATTCTTGGACTGCGCCCCCTCGCAACTTCACCCTAACGGATGGGGATTGGTCCGCTCTCTTGAAGTGCTTGGGGAGCACTTCAACTTTAAACCGACGGTGGCCATGCTTTTTTACTTCACTCAAGTGGTCCGCCGTGCGAATAAGGAGAAAGGAGGAGTGAGCTTGATATCCCTCCGGACTATCTCCAAGATCATCAACTTCGAGGCGTACACTGACTCCGCCAAAGTTGATGGGCGTTCATTCAAGTCCTATTTCACAAGGATTAGCGTCCATCCGAGTGAATCAATTTTTTGGTTGACTGAAGAAGGGATTC
Organism: Clitoria ternatea; assembly: GCA_037962975.1. Classification (NCBI taxonomy): domain Eukaryota; kingdom Viridiplantae; phylum Streptophyta; class Magnoliopsida; order Fabales; family Fabaceae; genus Clitoria; species Clitoria ternatea. The sequence goes on from CM075675.1 coordinate 12,581,078, forward strand.
CAAAATTCCCAGTGACTTGGACGCACGAACATTTTTTGTTGACCTCCCAAGCGTACTATACTGAGGAGGACGAACTGAGCCCAACTTCAATCTCAGTTCTTTCGGCTCTGCAGTCCTACACAGCCTCACACCAATTTTTCTCCTGCAGGCGTTTGTTAGGACCAAAGTCTACCCGCGAGGAGTATTTACGTAATTTCCCTGCCATTCTTCATGCGTTATTATGTCATGTCTTGAAACTTTTTCGTTTCTGATCGTGTCTTTTAATTGTGCAGGTGAAATTCAGAGCGGATCACCAGAGATGAATAGACTAAAAGGTCTCAAGGCCGGAGAGACTTCCGTTGCGGCTGAAAATGACATTCAGGCAAAGCGGAACTCGAAGAAGGCTACTGCTGAGACGATAATATTAACTTCGTCTGCTGGTGACGATATTCCTCTGATCGAGGGCGGATCTGAGAAGGTGGTTGAGAAAAAGAAGAGGACTAAGCGTGATCCTTTGAAGACCTCAGACCGTCAACCCTCGCCCAAAAAACCAAAAACTTCAAGAGGGGCTGCTGAGCTTGTGCCCTCTAAAGAGAAGAGAGCGGAAGAACCCACTCCGGATGCCCCCGGCAGTGTAATCACTTGTGGGGCGAAGCCAATAACGACTTACTTCGCGCCCAAAGCCCCCTGCTCTCTTGAAGGTAATTCCGGTCTTGTTCAAAATCCGGTGTACGAGGGCTCTGTTCCAGAGGGCGTTCCTGAATCCTCACCTAAGGTGAAGCCCTCGTTAAAGAATGAAGAACTGATCAGAGCTTGCGACGACGGACAGAAGCACTTGGCTGATTTATCCGAGCTCCTCAAGTCAGTTCGCGAGCTCACAGAAGAAAATGAGAGGCTCACCTCGGTGGTTGGCAAGGACAAGGCAATCATCCTCCGATTAGAAGGAAAATTAAAAACTTCCGAAGAAGAAAATCAGAAGAAGGATGAAGAAATTGCCAAGTTGAAGAGTCTTGCCAAGGAGCTAGAGGGTCAAGTTTCTGATCAGAAGAAAATCAATGTTGACCTCAATGCTCATCTCTGCACGGAGAAGGAACGCTCTTCAAAGCTGGAAAAGGGGTTGAAGGAGGCTAAGGTCGTCCATTCTCTGGGAGTGGATGATTGGACACGTAAGGAAAAGGAGCTGCTATCAAAGCTGGCGGATTCGAATGGCGAAGTCAAGACCCTGAAAGCAGACCTGGACGATGCTGTAAACATGTGTGACCAAGCAGTCAAGGAGGCTTTCGGGTTAGCAATTCGTCAAGTGTTATACCGGAATCCCAAGGTGTCACTTAATTTGAACGGTATTGATCCGTTCTATGAGTTTCACCAAGGGAAACTGGTGGCCATCGTTGACAATCGTCAAGAGAGTCCGCCTAATACCCCTTATAAGTTTGCTCCTTTACCTAAAGGTCAATCAATGAGACCTTCCCTCCTGAAACCCATAAGTACAGGATCGAGCTCTCGCACTGAAGGAGGCAAGACCGGAGACAAAGGCAAGGGAAAGGAGGGGGATTCAAGCCAAAAAGAGTAGCGCCTTCCTTATTTGCTTTTTCGTTTTATTGATTTGAATTCGCTGTGTTCCGGGATCAGCTCCGGATTATTACACGAATTGTAATTCTTATTGAATCAATAAAAGAATTTTTTTTCCTCCATTCTTGTTTAGTGAAAAACAACTTTAATAGAGGGACTGCATGTGTATTGTATTATTCCGGATTTAAGTAATGAAGATCGGATTGTAAAACAAAATCTCCATACCGGACATATACATGCGAAATGAATTTCATAATAAAACCACCGCTTGTGAGGGAACACATCAGTGCCTCAAGAACGGCTTAAGGGGAATGATTGTGAGATCGTTTAGACGAGAGTTCATTCCTCAAGATATTCGTTAAACCGTTGATGCTGTCCCCCAGTTTCATTGGGTGATGATTCACTTTGAATAAACTCTGAGTGAGATTTTCTCGTGAGAGCTTTTAAGAGTGAGGATTTAAAATAGAAATTCCTCTTCAAATATTATTTCCGACTGAGAGATTTCGGGTGAATATACCTTAGATTGTGGCGTACCCGAGTGAATTGTTCGTGTCGGAGTTTATGAGTCAGGTCTCAATTGAAGAATTGATGACTCAGAATATATAAAACTTCCAAATAAAGAACTTCATAAGAGAGTATTAATCTGGAGTTCAGTACAACTTACTTGTTGTGTTTGGAGTTCGGTTTGATCCTACTGTCCATGTCATACTTGGCATTCGGTTGAATCCTACTAGCCGTTCTTCACCGACGTTCGGTTAATCCTACTAGTCGTACTCAGAGTTCGGTTTAATCCTACAATCCGAGCCTTCGATACGGGGTTCAGATCAGGGCTAATCCTGAACCTACTGCGCCCGTCACTTGGGGTTCAGCGTGGTCTTGAAGAAGAACCAGCTTACTGCGCCCAAGCCTTCGCATGGGGTTCGGTTTGTGGCCTTGAAGAAGGACCAGCCCTACAACCCATGTAGTCTTCGAATGGGGTTCGGTTTGTGGCCTTGAAGAAGGACCAGCCCTACAACCCATGTAGTTTTCGAATGGGGTTCGGTTTGTGGCCTTGAAGAAGGACCAGCCCTACAACCCATATCCTGAGGTTCGGTTTAATCCTACAACTCAGGTCTTCACCGACGTTCGGTTTAATCCTACTAGTCGTACTCAGAGTTCGGTTTAATCCTACAATCTGAGCCTTCACCGGTGTTCAGCCAAACTTACTAACCGTACCCTGAGTTCGGTTTAATCCTACAATCTGGGCCTTCAATGCATACACACTCGAGGAGTTACATCGTCAATTACAGAATGGGTAATTGAGATCATCCGTCCTGAGTATGTTCTTGTACGTTGCGCATATTCGAAGAGTTACATCGTCAACTACAGAATAAGTAGCTGAGATCATCCGTCCTGAATATGCTTTTGTACACCGGATAAGCTGAAAATCACAGCATAAGAAAAACTCGAAAGAGTTAAATTGTTATGAGAGATTCTTATTAAATCAAAAATAAGAATTACAAGGAGAGCGTAGCTGTGAAAATAAATTCTCCAGTATTCAATCCAAGATAAGGATAGGAGAGTGTAGAAACAGCTAGCTATAGTAGATGCGCAAGTTTTGGGTGTTCCATTTGTTTCGGATTGGAGAGCCATCAAGGTTTTCAAGGCGATAAGAGCCTTTGCCAGTGACCTCGGATACCCTGTATGGGCCTTCCCAGTTTGGGGCTAGTTTGCCTTGATGGGCGAATTTATTCCCTATACTTGCTTTCCTCAAAACCAAATCTCCAACGTTGAAAGTCCTTGATTGGACTCGTTTGTTGTACCGGAGAGCAACTTTGGCTTTGATGGCTTGATCTCGGATGAAAGCGTCTTCTCTGAGTTCTTGTATGACATCCATTTCGGATGCCAAGTTAGCATTGTTGGTTTCTTCAGAGAAGTACTTAACCCTTGTGGAAGCAATTTGCAGTTCCACAGGTATCATTGCCTCGACCCCGTATGTTAGGCGATATGGGGATTCATTGGTGGATGAATGAGGCGTTGTCCGATATGCCCATAGGACGTGACATAGCTGGTCTGTCCATCCGCCTTTGGCTTCACCAAGGCGCTTCTTTAATCCCTTAAGCACCTCCCTGTTGGCCACTTCAGCTTGACCGTTAGTTTGGGGATGTTCGACGGATGAGAATATTTGGGTTATTCCTAACCCTTCAAGCAAATCAGTGAATTTTCTATCCGTGAACTGGGTGCCATTGTCTGTGACAATCCGTGCTGGGACCCCGAACCGTGTTATGATGTTTTCATACATGAAACGGCGAGTTCGGGCTGAAGTAATATGCACCACCGGCTCTGCTTCTATCCACTTAGTGAAATAATCGACCCCTACAATGAGATATTTGATGCCCCCAGGAGCAGTTGGAAAGGGGCCCAGAATATCCAATCCCCATTGATAGAAGGGCCATGGAACAGCGGATGTGAAGAGTTCTTCTGCCGGTGTGTGGTGTAGGTTAGAGAATTTTTGGCAAGCGTCGCATTTTTTGACGAAGTCAATGGAGTCTTGCTTCATTGTGGGCCACCAGTATCCGGCTCTGAGGATTTTTCGCATTAAGCTTCTTCCTCCGGCGTGGTGTCCACTTTGTCCTCCATGCACTTCCTCCATTACACCTTGCACCTCATCCTCTTTGAGACAAATTAAATAGGGCACAGAGAGTGCCCTTCTGTAGAGATTACCATCAATCATAGTGAAATACGGTAATTCTCTTCTTAACCTCGTCTTTTCCTTCTCATCTGTGGGTAGCTGTCCATCAGCCAAATAACGGATGTAAGGAGCCATCCATGTATCTCCGTAAAGGGAGTCAGTCATTATGGCGTTTAGAGAAGGGAAAAGAGGGATGCTGGGCGACGTTAGCGTGCTTTGGACCAGAGTAGTGGTGCTACCCGGTCGTTTAGTGCTTGCTAACCTGGAGAGTATATCCGCTCTCGTATTCTCTTCACGTGGAACATGTTTGAACTCCACCTTTGAGAATTTCTCAGTCAACTCCTTGACACAGTTCAAGTATAATTGGAGTTGAGGTTCGCGAGCTTGATAATCTCCTAAGATCTGCGAAATCACCAGCTGTGAATCGCTACAGAGTGTCGCCTCAGAAGCTCCGATGTCAATCGCAGCTCTTAGCCCGGCTAAGCAAGCTTCGTACTCAGCTTGGTTGTTAGATGTTTTGAAATTGAAACGAAGGGAGATCTCCAGGTGTACTCCGTCATCACTTTCGAGAACTACACCTGCTCCAGAGCCTCTTTGGTTTGATGAACCATCAACGTAAATGGTCCAATGGACTCGAGGGTAATCCGGATCAGTCCCTGTCATTTCCACAATAAAGTCAGCCAGGACTTGAGCTTTAATAGCGCTGCGGGGTTCGTAGGATATATCAAACTCAGAGAGTTCAATAGACCATTTGATCATCCTCCCGGCAAGATCGGGCTTGATTAAGACTGAACGGAGTGGCAAATCCGTTCTCACTATGATTGGATGGGCGTGAAAGTACGGACGCAACCGTCGTGAGGCCCAAACAACAGCGAGGGCGGCCTTTTCAATTTTTTGATACCGGATCTCAGCACCTTGCAAGGTCTTGCTAGTGAAATAGACCGGTCTTTATCCATCAGGAGTTTCTTTTATCAAGGCAACGCCCAAAGCTTCATCTGAAATAGCCAAGTACAGAATGAGTGTGTCTTCGGGGTCAGGCTTTGTGAGAATGGGAGGTTTGGACAACACCTCCTTAAGCTCTTGGAAAGCTTTTTCTTCTTCCTGTCCCCACTCGAATTTCTTGGACTTTTTCAGTATTTTGTACAGGGGGAGCGACCTGTGAGCCATCTTCGGCATGAATCGTGCCAAAGCTGCTACCTTGCCATTCAGGGATTGGACTTCTTTAAGATTCTTAGGACTTTGCATGTCTAGAATCGTTTGGCACTTCCCTGGATTGGCTTCTATACCACGTTGAGTTAACATGAAACCCAAAAATTTCCCAGCAGGGACAGCAAATGTGCACTTCATTGGGTTCAGCCTCATGTTAAATTGCCTCAAACGGGTGAATACTTGGCGCAGGTCTTCAATATGATCGCCACCAGCCGGTGTCTTTGCTATTATATCGTCAATGTATACTTCAACAAGTTTGGTGTGCATACCTTCGAAAACCTTGTTGATCATGCGCTGATATGTCGCCCCAGCGTTTTTCAGGCCAAAGGGCATGACTGTATAGCAAAAGACACCACGATCATTTATGAAAGCTGTCTTCTCTTGATCCTCTTCGCACATCGGAATTTGGTTGTAACCAGAGTATGCGTCCATGAAACTCAGGTATTGATAACCAGAGGAATCATCCACCATCCGATCTATATTAGGAAGAGGATAAGGATCTTTTGGACAGCAGCGGTTGAGGTCCACGTAGTCAATGCACATTCTCCATTTACCATTGGATTTAGGGACCATCACCACATTCGAAAGCCAAGAGGAATATCGGATTTCCCTGATGAATCCGGCCTTCAGCAATTCCTCAGTTTGCTGGCAAGCTGCCTTCTGTTTCTCTGGGCCCAATCGTCTTTTCTTTTGGGCCACAGGTTTCGTCTCTGGATAGACGGAAAGTTTATGACAGCAGAATTCAGGGTCTATGCCTGGCATATCGGCTGCAGTCCATGCAAAGAGGTCTTTAAACTCTTGTAAGAGAGCCAGCAGTCGCTGCTCTATTTCAGCATCTAGCTTGTCATTGATATGGGTGATCTTTTCTGGAGAATCTCCCAAGACAATGTCCCTGGAACTTTCATCCGGTGTGGGCTTTGATGGGTTGAACGGATCAATGTTCAAATCCGCTCTAGGATCCAGGTCGACAAGACTTACAGATCCAGCCGATGTTGCAGCATCATTGAGTTTCCTCTTTTTATTGGAGGCGTCCAGCTTTGTCATGTTGAGGCTAAGGTTGTAGCAGTACCTAGCCATCTCTTGATCACCCCGGATAGATGACACAGCATTATCCTTGTCAATGAACTTGATAAGGAGATGTGGGGTTGATACAACTGCCTCCATTGCATTCAGAGTAGGACGGCCTATGATGCCATTAAATGGTGATTTGACATCAATCACTAGCACCCGAGACTTAACCGTCCTGGCTCCTGGCTCGCCTTCAAACGAGATAAGGGTATCAAGATACCCTCTAGTTAATTGCTTTGCGCCATTGAAAGCTGTTAGTTCCTGCGTGTAAGGTTGTAAGTCTGAGTCTTTAAAACCCATTCTTTCAAAGCAATTATAGAAAATAACATCGCAGGAACTTCCCTGGTCAACAAGGATTCTTCGGACGTCCTTGTTGGCGATCACAGCAGTGATGACTACAGCATCGTCACCACCAGGAACGGTTGGGCCAAAATCCTCGTCAGAGAAAGAGATTATGGGAGCCTCAATTCCTCCTCTATAAGGGCGATTGTCTTTGACTTTCCCTTGCACGGATAGAATCATTCTGTGATGATTCTTTCGGGCTGTAATTGAAGCTCCTCCTCCAGCGAACCCTCCAGCAATCATGTCAATGACTTCACGTCGGCCCTGACGTTGTTGCTGGGGCATGCTGTCTTTCTGTGCTGCATTATCGGTCATTACACCTTTTTGCTTCTCTGCAGCAGTGAACTTTTGAACCGGACTGGGGTTGTTGTCATCCCCATCGTCGGGATCTCTTTCTCTTTTCTCATTCCGTTCTGCCCTGTCAAAGGATTTTTCTTTGAACAGGTATTGCTTCAATTTGCCTTCTCTAATTAGCGTCTCAACCGCGTTCTTTAGAGCTTGGCATTCATCAGTGGAATGACCATTTTGTTCATGAAAATCACAGTACTTTCATGAATTTCCTGGTCTTTTCATAGGGGCTGGTCTCCTGATGCCATATGTGCTGAAAACTGGCCATCCGACCTCTCTCAAAATCTGAGATGGTCTGGCAGATAACTGTGCATAATGGCTGAAAGAATTGACATGCCTTTCTCGAGGTCGAGGAGGGCGGTTATCCACCTTAGGATTGGTGAATGGCCTCTCCATGCGTTCTGACCTCGTCTTCTCCTTACCCTTTTGGGTTTGGGGAGATGGTGTTGGTGGCTTTTTCTTTGCAGCCATTGCCTCCAAATGCATCTCTATGCTCACATACTTTGAGGCTTTTTTCCTGAAATCCTCAAAAGTTGCTGGGGGGCTCTTTGCTAATGAAAGAGCGAAAGCTGATCCTGGCTGCAATGCCTCAATCACGATATGCAGCTTGATAGATTCTGTGAGGTTAGGAACCAGGGCCGCTTCCTTATAAAACCTCTTCAAAAAATCTTTTAAGCCCTCTGTTTCACCTTGCTTAATCTGAGCCAAGGTGTGAGACGTCTTGGGTACGTCTCTGGAGATAACAAAGTGGGTTTCAAAGGCAGCTGCCATTTCCGTCCAAGAATCTATGGATCCAGAAGGCAGGCCTTTAAACCACCCGAGGGCTTCCTCAGACAATGTTCGAGGGAACATTCGGCACATCACGTCTTCATCAGCCCCCAAGTACATGGCTTCAAACACATAAGCATCAAGGTGCTTAGTTGGATCAGTTTCACCATTATACTTTCCGATGGAAAGTGGTTGAGTGGTTTGAAGGTGCTTGGGGATGCTGATGCCCATAAGTCTCCTTGAAAAAGGAACCTTCAGATTGTAAGACAATGGGGGTGCTGTTGTTGAATCTCTCCTTCTTCGGGAAGCTGCATCCTCAGAATCGCGAGTTTGTTCTCCCTCCTCAAAGGTTGGGATCTTTGAGTACTGAAGAGTGGTGGACTTTTCACCATCAGTTGTGTGGGGAGTATTTCGCGTGCGAGATGACTCTTTATCCTCGCTTTGCCTTTTTTCTCTTCGCAGTTCAGCGAGTTCCCTCTGAAGTTGTCTGATCAACTCATCGCGAGGATCAGGATCAGACACAGTTACTATCTTCTTTGAGTTGCCCCCATGAGAATCAAGGTTGAGTTTTCTGTAGGCATTAGGATTGGTTCTGCCTTCAGCTTGATTCTCCATGTAGTCTTGTGCTTCGCCTTCCATGGTGGATTACCTGCTCTGTCAAAGGATATGGGAATAACTTTATCGGGTCCCACCGGGCGTGCCAATGATCTGTCCTGGACCGGGGTCAAGAGATCCGATCTCAAGCCAGTCACGAATAGTATGTCAATACCGTCTAGTAGATCGGATGTATGTGTATCCGATGTAGGTATCCGTTGTCCTTGAATGAGGAAAGCGGATTGGGCGTTCTGGAGATCCTTCACACCGACCTAACGCGTTGAAGTGGGCGAATGGTGGTGTCACCTGCAAAGATTCTCCGACGCTCAAGTCAGTGATTATATTCCAAGTAAGGAATGTATTCAGAGAGGAATCAGTCGTAAAGAGCTGAGGAAGAAGATCCAGATGAAAAGATCCCTAACTTCAATCATGAAGTTAGTTCATATACCTGATTGGCTCGATTAACGAGGACTCGTTGGTGGGGAACCACCAACTCCCATTAGCATTATTATATTGCGCACTTACCTGCATGATTGGGTCAAGTGGCTATTTTATATTGAGCGTAGAGAATGTAGACTAGGATTAGGGAACAAGTTGACCATTCCCGTGAGCAGAATTTGGCTCGTAGTGTAGGGAATTATTGATCGATCCCTGTAGCAACAATCCTTGTCATTAGCATAGTGACGTGTGTATTGTCCGATGTCATGGTGTTATCCTGAACAACCGGTATAGGGAGAACGCCTGATACGGAATTACAGTTCGGATGTATACCGATGACACCGGTTACACGTAGATGTCTTATCAAAGACGTTGAAATATGTATAGCAGATCGGATACCGGTATTGAGACCGGATCAGTTATGATCATTATATTTAAAATTATATAATATAAATTTATATTTTATTATTCACACTTACTTTCTCCATATTATATATAAACCAAAAAAATATAAATCAGTATTCTGTATATTCAATAGTTGTTCCAATAAGTCATCAACTCAAAGCTCATCTTAAATATTTTTTAAATTTTTAGATGAAAGTTAATATGACTTTTTAGTCTGTTTTTTTTATGGTATTTAGTATACATCTATATCTAATATAAAAGACACTTGATAGAAAGTGGAATCTAATAGGTGTCAATCTGTGGTTAATCCTTATTCCCTCCAAAAACCTTCTCCTCTCATTTTATTTTATTCTTATTTTTTATATTTATTTAATTTTTACTTTTTAATTTCGCTTAAAAATAAACATTTCAAATTCCCATTCATTCATTGCACCGTTTGTCTGACATATGCGGCCGTCGCGTTTTTCAAGAAGCTTTCCCCTCTTATTCCTTTTTCAAGAAGCTTTCCCCTCCCCCAATTTTCATTCACAATTTCAAGGTTTTTTTCTTCGCACAGGAAGCTGAAGGTGTTCTTTTCGTTCCATTTCGCAACCTTTCAACTTAAACTGCCTTCTTAAAAGGTTTGTTTATTTTCTTCATTTCTATTTCTATGTTCCTTGAATCCGTGGGTGTGGTTACGCACCGTCAACAAAGTGTCGCCTTCTATGAAACCGTCTCCCTCAACGGTTGTGTTGAATTTTCAGATGACGCAAGGAGAAACTTTTACTTTTGATGGGTCACCCAAGAAGGTTTGTCTTTTTTCTTTGTCCTTTTTTGCATGTTTCTTTAAACCTTCGTCGTTTGTTGATGTTGCACCCAAAAAGGTTTGTCTTTTTTCTATAATTCTTTTTGCATGTTTCTTTAAACCTTCGTCGTCTATGATGGTCATGTTTTTTCCCATTACAGTATGTTTTTGTAAACTATGCTTTAATCATTTTGGTCTGTTCGTTGAATCTGTGGGTATACGCATTGTAATGTTTTTTCATTGTTTCATTGTTTTTTCATTGTTTCATTGAGTTGTTGTTTCATGTTATACCATTAACTTAAATTGTGTAAATGGTAAACCCTTCAGTTGCAAGATGAAAAATCTCCATTTGTTGGTTCTGGCTTACAGGATAAGGTATGTATTATTTTCATTTATTTGAAAAAAATAGAATAGATTGGTGGTTCTTAGATTTTTGGGTTTTAATGATCATGTATGTATATTTTCTTTTTAGCTCACTTAGTATTTTGTTTTCGTTTTTTTATTTTTCACATGAATCAGGGGAAAGCTCCGTCTATTCATCATGAGCCAGCCAATATGGTATTTTTTTTGCTTATTTTTGGTTTGATGTTATACCATTAAATTAAATAGTCTGAATGGTGAACCCTTCAGGTGGAAGATTGGAAATCTCCATCTGTTGGATGTTATTACATGTAGCTTTCATTAAAATAATAACAATGTGTATGTTAATTGTAACAGCAAGATGGACCTAAAGATGCAGAGGTCATTTTTTTAGATGATTCTGATGATGAAGTATGTCCTACTTTTAATCTTTGCACCTGTACTTTATCTGTATTCAAATTCAGCTGATGTCTGTCATGTACTGTATGCATTTCTTAATTTTAATATATTGTGTTTCATGCAATTTTGTTTTCATTATGTTATGAGTCTTTGAAAATGCTGATTTAAAAAGTATTCCAAAGTTGAATTCCAAAGTATTCCAAAGTTTTCATGATGTTATTTTAGTGGATCCTGTACAGTTTTGGTAAATTGGTATTACTTTTGGCCATGTTGTTATTTTAGTGATGCTATTAGTTTTGATTTTCCATTCAACTGATGCTGTTGACCCCTGTTTGTCAATCAGAATCACATGGCAGCTAAAGATGCAAATGTCATAGTTATTGGTGACTCTGATGATGAGGTTTGTCCTGCTTTTAGTCTTTCTTCCTCTATGCCTTAAACCTTTTTCATGTCTACAAATCTACTTATTTAATTGCTATTTTAAACAGCTCCCTCCGACTGTGCATGCTTCTAAACAAGTTGTCTCTCGCAATAGACAGATTGATAACTTTTTATACTCTGCCACCAAAGTACTTACCAAGTTTCAACGGGAAAATTTTTTGGTTCGTCATCTTACCTCATCACCTTTTTATATTTTTTGTAACATGTTAGTGATGTTGTTGTTTGTTTTTCAGGATCTACCCTCGACTTTAGTTCCCCTAATTTTCCCTCACAGGCCAACAAAAGTACTCGCCAAGATGGAAGGATTTGAAGACGTGTTATCCCTTGAGGTTCGTTGGACCGGGCAAAGGCCTTAGGAAGTTCACCTTGGCTCTGGTTGGCCTCAGTTTTGTGTGAAGTACATGTGGAAAAATGGTGATAGGATTCAATTCGGGATACCTTATGTTAGGGCTCCTATCCTTTATTTTAGGGTTGTTAATTGAGCATGTTGGTTTGCTTTGTTTGCTTTCTTTTCGAATTGGAACAGTGTTCTCTTTTATGTTAGTTTGCTTTGTTTGCATTGATGAAAAAAACTGAGATTTCTTTGAGAGTAAATAAATGGCAACTTCAGTTCTTTCTATGGTTAATAGTAACATTTTAAGCTGTGGTTCTTAATATAGAATCATGGTTCTTAATATAGTATCAACTTGTGTAATAGGTAACAGTGAAAGGCTATTTGAATATAGTTCAAGTCTGCTAATATACTATAAACCTGTTAATAGTTCCGAGTGAAACCTCATTAACAAAACCATTCTGAAGACTTAAAACATTATCGGAGTGAAATGTCTACGAGAGGAACGTGTCCGAATAAGTTCTTTCTGAGAGAAGTACTTATTGTAATAAGAGCTTTGATTTCAAATGGGAACTTCTCAGACCAAGATATTTCCGAGTCGTTGACCCCCGATTGTAGTATATCCGAATTGAGGTATGACTTTCCGAGTGAAGTGTCTCTGAGTGTGACACTCAAGAGTGAAATGATACCGAGTAACACGATTCCAAGTGGAAAGGCTTCAAGTGAGAAAATTCTAATTTCCGTGTGATGTGGCACCGATTAGGACATACCCGTGCGGGTCTTTCCAGGAAGTGCTTTTAGACAAAGAGACTTAAACTCCGAATGAGTACTTTCTGAGTGAATAATTCCCGAGGAGTAAATATCCGAGTGGTGATCCTTTCAAGTGGAATGAATTCTGAGAAAGGTATTGGAACAATTATGTGTTATGTTAGTTTGCTTTGTTTACACAGGACCAAAAAAACTGAGATTTCTGAGAGTAAATAAATGGCAACTTCGGTTCTTTGTATGGTTGATAGTAACATATTAAGTTGTGGTTCTTAATATAGAATCATGGTTCTTAATATAGTATCAACCTGTGTAATAGGTAACTGTGAAAGGCTATTTGAATATAGTTCGAGTCTGCTAATATACTATAAACCTGTTAAAAGTTCCGAGTGAAACCTCATTAACAAAACCATTCTGAAGAGTTAAGACATTATCCGAGTGAAACGTCTACGAGAGGAACGTGTCTGAATGAGTTCTTTCCGAGAGAAGTAGTTATCTATATCTATATCTAATATAAAAGACACTTGATAGAAAGTGGAATCTAACAGGTGTCAATCTGTGGTTAATCAAGTCTTTGTGGTTAATCCAATGAGGTATGACTTTCCGAGTGAAGTGTCTCTGAGTGTGACACTCAGGAGTGAAATGATACCAAGTAACACAATTCCAAGTGGAAAGGCTTCAAGTGAGAAAATTCTAATTTCCGTTTGGGACATACCCGTACGGGTCTTTCCAGGAAGTACTTTTGGACAAAGAGACTTAAACTCCGAATGAGTACTTTCTGAGTGAATAATTCCAGAGGAGTAAAAATCTGAGTGGTGAAATTCATGTAATTTGTGCTCGGGTCGATCTTTACAGTTTCCGAAAGCTTCTGCTCGATTTCGTTTTCAAGATAGCCTACGACCCTGAGTAATCCTTTCAAGTGGAATGAATTCCGAGAAAGGAATTGGAACAGTTATGTGTTGTTAGTTTGCTTTGTTTGCACAGGAACAAAAAAACTGAGATTTCTGAGAGTAAATAAATGGCAACTTCAGTTCTTTGTATGGTTGATAGTAACATATTAAGCTGTGGTTCTTAATATAGAATCATGGTTCTTAATATAGTATCAACCTGTGTAATAGGTAACGATGAAAGGCTATTTGAATATAGTTCGAGTCTGCTAATATACTATAAATGTGTTAAAAGTTCCGAGTGAAACCTCATTAACAAAACCATTCTGAAGAGTTAAGACATTATCTGAGTGAAACGTCTGCGAGAGGAACGTGTCTGAAATGAGTTCTTTCCGAGAGAAGTACTTATTGTAATAAGAGCTTTGATTTCAAATGGGAACTTCTTGGACCAAGATATTTCCGAGTCGTTGACCCCCGATTGTAGTATATCTGAATTGAGGTATGACTTTCTGAGTGAAGTGTCTCTGAGTGTGACACTCAGAAGTGAAATGATTTGATGTGGCACCAATTGGGACATACCGGAGTGAGTCTTTCCAGGAAGTTCTTTTGGACAAAGAGACTTAAACTCTGAATAAGTACTTTCTGAGTGAATAATTCCCGAGGAGAGTAAACATCTGAGTGGTGAAATTCATGTAATTTGTGCTCGGGTCGATCTTTACAGTTTCCAAAAGGTTCTGCTCGATTTCGTGCACTAAATAGACTTTGACCCTGAGTAATCCTTTCAAGTAGAATGATTTCCGAGAAAGACGCTCCCAAGTTAAGATACTCCCGAGTAAAATGATACCGAGTAAGACGATTCCAAGTGGAAAGGCTTCAAGTGAGAAAATTCTAATTGAGCATGCCTAGAATACTGAAACCTGTAACATCCCGTGTATTTTTAATGAGATTATCCGTGGGGAAAATATTAAAAATTGTTTAAGGAATTTATTTAATATTTTTAGAAATTTTTGGGAATTTATAAATAATTAAAGGCTGTGAAAACAAATAAAAATTTTATTGGTGGAGTAATTATAAAAGGAATAAAAGGAACGTGAATTGAAGGAGATGAGAGTTGGCTTAAGCAATGGGGAGGTAACCGGCTGGGAGGTTACCTGTTTCCCTAGAGATGGAATAAAATGTGATTTCCTTTTTCTCTTTCCTTATTTCTCACGAGGCGCCATTTCTTTCTACTTCCTCTGCTTCTCCCCTTTCTTCTTCATCTTCTCTATCTTTCATTGCTGGTTGCATGCTTTAGGAGAGGATCCTGGTTACATCGAAACCAAGTGCTAAGCTCATTTCTATGACTGTGGCCTCAAGGTGAGTCCACTGATCGTCTCCAATTGTGATTCCTTGTCCTTTTCGTTTCTCTGTTAACAGAATGACCATGCATGGCTGTATACGAGTCTGTGCTCCACTCCTCCGATGAGTGTGAGCTCGAATGTGACCCTTAGAGCCGAGGGTGCTTAGCTAACGGGTTTTCATTCCCACCTGTAGGTAGAGGATCGAACAGCGAGGGGCTGACTGACGGAGCAGAGACTACGAACCCAGTATTAAGGGGGCGTAACCGACACCAGGAGCAAATCATTGAAGCTTGGAACCAAGGTAAGGGGGGTGTTCGGGTGATAATTAATTAGAATAGGATGTATTGTGAGTCCGAGACATTAGGTTGATTGTGAGAATGGTATAATGATATTACTGAATGAGAATTGGGTGTGTGTGTGACCTTGCTGAATGGAAATGTTGAATGTGTATGCATGTAATTATATGCGCACCGGTTGCTTGAAGGTCACGTCTGTATAGCTTACGATGATGATGATTTTGAAAATATTTGGAAGTTGTGACAATTGATGTTTTGTGGCAATATGGGGTCGGTTGACAAGCAGGTCGCCGAGAGATAATGTGATGTATAGGCTTGACAAGTCGGTCGCCCGGTGACGAAAACACATGCCAGTTTCTGGTAGTTGCATTTATTGATTGATGATGATATGAAATGATTAAAATGTGATTATGTGATATGGGACGGCCGACGGTATGTATAGCCCCTCATTTCTGGCTCCCGTGATTTTCGTGCCCAGTTGAGCTACCCAGTGGTCAAGTAGGACCCAGTGGTCGAGGTGGAGAGTCAAGCAGGACTTGGTGAACCAAACAGGGTTCACGGGGTGTCAAGTAGGACCCCCAGCTGAAGGCCGATCCTTTAGTATCCGGATACTAGGCGTTAATTGTATGAGAGTCAGTGGTGATAATTATATTATTGATTGTGATGTATGTATGTGATTAAATGTATTTACCGAGTACTGTTTGTTACATTTTCTAAGTGTGTTGTTATACTGCCGAGTGAAACTTACTATATCCATTAAGTATAAATTGATACTTTGATGAGTGCAGTATGTAAAATTTACCGAGTAGGAGTTAACTGCTGTGTGTGATTGGTAATCTGTACATAGTACAATCGGACGGAGTTTATACTCTTTTTTCTATTTAATTTCCGTTCCAGATTAATTATGATGTCAAACACTCACCCTTGCTGTTGTTTTCAATTTAGTAACCAGTGACAGGGAGGAGGTTAGAGCTCTGGAGTCACGCCAAGGGGGAGATCGATGCCAAGGCCCGAGTGATTTTGAGTAACTATATAATATAATTGTGTATAGTGAGCTTTTCGAGTGTGTAATGTTACCTGTGTGTTGACTTAAACTGACATTGTGTTATGCTTAGTTTATATTTTCACGTGTTTGTTGTGACAGTCTTTTACCGAGTCGGTTCATCCCTGGTTAAGCAAGGGTCAGTCGGTCTAATATCTGTTTCACCACTATTTGGAGTTCCTGCCCTTGCCCGAGTAAAGGATAACTGAGAGATCCCCTTCCGGGTAGAAGGTTAGAATATCCGAGTGGGATTGTTTGGGAGAGAGTTCCGAGTGAAGAAAGTGTATTACGATTCCGAGTGAAGAGAAGTTGGAGGTGTCCGAGTGGAAATCTGAGTTCTTTCTGAGGGAAGTAAGGATAGGAAATTGAGTATTTTCCGAGTGGAACCCTTGTGCCGAGTAAACCATTTTACCGAGTGAAACCCCAAGTAGGCCCGCATATGCATCTTGTTCACACAGGCTTCTGGTATGGCCTTCGCTCAAGCGAGTTGGCACTTGTTTGAGCGACTCTTGGATTTTGCTCAGGTACCTTGGGGTCGCGCTCAGGCGAATGATCCATGTCTTCTTCTTCTTCTTCTTCTTCTTCTTCTTCTTCTTCTTCTTCTTCTTCTTCTTCTCCCCGCTATCGTACCTCTACTTTACCGAAGGATGTATTCCGATTGGATATTGTTTTACATGCACTCTTATCATTACTTTGATTATAATTAAGTGAACACTAATGATTATCAAGACCGAGTGGAACCGTTTCCAATCGTTTATTATTTTAACATACTTTTATTTATAGAGTTATTTTAGAAACGGCTTGTTCATTCAAAGTATGATTTTATGTAACTAAAGGAAGTAAATATTGTTTTACACCATGGCAGTGTGAATTGCTTATTAAGGAAAGTGGATATAAATTTTTATTGTGGAAATAATTAACCGGGTGTAAATAAAAGGCAAATTAGTCTAGGATGTTACACAAAGTAAAACACAAAGATACAAAAATGTATGTACTTACCAACCAATTTATTTTTTTCAAGTGGCTCATTGAGAATTTCTGTAAAATCAAGAATGTGAAATACATTCTTGGGAATTTCTGAGTCCTCTACCAGCCTTACTTGAGTCTCCCTTTTGAAGAAAAGCTTGAACTCATGAGTTGTAGGTTTGTAAATTTGGTCATTTAAAGCAACAACAAAATTGGAGAAGATGTAAACATTTCCCTCATACAATGCCCTCTCAAACAGATATGTATGGATGGGCTTGACAAAAACCTATATCGTGTCAGACTTGAACAAAAGAAATGAATAACAACAGAACCAAACAGAAGATAATCAGATATAGAATATAGAATTTTTAGGTGAGGGGAAAAAATAATTAAACTATGTACTAACCTGCTCATTAACGACAACCATCTCCATAGCTGCATCCTGGGATGGGAATCTTTTGTTGGGGACTTTCCATAAGCGTAGGATCCTAACCTCCAACCGCCAAATCTTATCATCAAAGCCAGCATCAACATCCTTGACCAAGTCATAACGTGCAGGGACGACAGCCATTGGAGTCAAATAGAAGAATGTAACAGACAAAATAAAGAGTTCTTCAGAAAAGTTAGGAGGCTAAGTGGAAAAACTGGTAAGTTTAAAACCTTATATAAAAGGACATTTGCGGGAATTATAAAGGGTCATAGGTGGCTATTATTGATTATAAAATAGCTGCGGACAAAACAAATTGTATAAAGGAAGTGACGAATGCGTTTCTATATGTAAGTTGTCAGTGAATTAAATGAGGACATGCAAAAAGCATCACCTTTGAACTTGCAAAGGAAGAAGTGACGATTCATTTCCCAAGATATAGCGTCATAGGTGGCTATTATTGATTATAAAATAGCTGCGGACAAAAAAATTATATAAAGGAAGTGACAAATGCGTTTCTATATGTAAGTTGTCAGTGAATTAAATGAGGACATGCAAAAAGCATCACCTTCAAACTTGCAAAGGAAGAAGTGACGATTCATTTCCCAAGATGTAGCGTCATAGGTGGCTATTATTGATTATAAAATAGCTGCGGACAAAACAAATTGTATAAAGGAAGTGACGAATACGTTTCTATATGTAAGTTGTCAATGAATTAAATGAGGGCATGCAAAAAGCATCACCTTCAAACTTGCAAAGGAAGAAGTGATGATTCATTTCCCAAGATGTAGCGTCATAGGTGGCTACTATTGATTATAAAATAGTTGCGCACAAAAGAAATTGTATAAAGGAAGGGACGAATGCGTTTCTATATGTAAGTTGTCAGTGAATTAAATGAGGACATGCAAAAAACATCACCTTCAAACTTGCAAAGGAAGAACATGCAAATATTATTTGACAAAATTTTAATATAAGGATGATAGAATAATAAACGCGATAGGAATGTTCATAAACTCAGTTTCTGTTGCATTACAAAGCAAGGAAGAACCTGCAAATATTATTTGACAAAATTTTAATATAAGGATGATAGAATAATAATCGCGATAGGAATGTTCATCAACTCAGTTTCTGTTGCATTACAACGCAAGGAAGAAGCTGCAAATATTATTTGACAAAATCTTAATATAAGGATGATAGAATAATAAACGCGATGGGAATGTTCATAATAAACACGATATGCACACATCTGAATGACTTAGCTTAATGTATACGCCATACAAATGGAATTCGTTAATAGTTTGAAGGTATGATTTTGACCTTATAACTTGATAACAACAACCAAAGTTGACTTTGACTGACCCATACCAAAGTTGCCTTTCAAAAACCAAAGTTTAATCCAACTTTGGACGAGTGCTTCTATCTGAAAGGAATAATCCCAAGTGGATTGGTTCCGAACGAAAAGGAAGGAGCTCTGACTTCGAATGACCATCTTTCGGGCAAAGACGCTCCCAAGTTTGATACTTCCGAGTGTAGGGTTTAAGATACTTCCGAGTAAATTTTCGACTCAATCATGTCTGAGACAATATCCTCCAAGTGAAAAATGGATATGATGCCGAGTAAAGGAAAAGTGAACCTGTTAGAATGTAGAAGAACAGTGACATGGAAACTTTCAGTAATTAAAATAATCATTAATTCCGACTCGGTTTTGTAATGCCCCGGCTACTTTTCAGGAATGAACGACTCGCCCCACAGACCAACACGAGACCTTTCCAATGTGCTTTTGTCCTCACTCACACATTTCCTGAGAACTTCCCAGGAGGTCACCCATCCCAGAATTACTCCAAGTTAAGCACACTTAACTTTAGAGTTCTTAAGTGATAGGCTACCTAAAAGGCTAATGCATTTGTTGGTATAGGTAGTACGAATTTATTCCTTTAAGCTATCCTCGACTGTATAGTCTTATAACTATACAATCTTTGGATCCCTCTCATTCTGGTATGTATCTGGTTCTTTCATGTGTCTCTCTCACTGGAAGCCTGCCAGGAGCCGCTCCTTGTCCGTGCCAATACACCGGCGATCACTCTCCGCCCTCAACAGTGCCCGGGATGCCACATTCCCCGCTAGAAGCCTGCCAGGAGCCGCTCCTTGTCCGTGCCCATGCACCGGCGATCACTCCCCACCCTCAACAGCGCCAGGATGTCACATGCCCACCAGCTTCCACCTAGTTCGTCCCTGAACCATACTATACTAGGAGAGGCTAGGCTCTGATACCACTGTAATGCCCCGGCTGCTTTTCAGGAATGAACGACTCGCCCCACAGACCAACACGAGACCTTTCCAATGTGCTTTTGTCCTCACTCACACATTTCCTGAGAACTTCCCAGGAGGTCACCCATCCCAGAATTACTCCAAGTTAAGCACGCTTAACTTTAGAGTTCTTAAGTGATAGGCTACCGAAAAGGCTAATGCATTTGTTGGTATAGGTAGTACGAATTCATTCTTTTAAACTATCCTCGACTGTATAGTCTTATAACTATACAATCTTTGGATCCCTCTCATTCTGGTATGTATCTGGTTCTTTCATGTGTCCCTCTCACTGGAAGCCTGCCAGGAGCCGCTCCTTGTCCGTGCCAATGCACCGGCGATCACTCCCCGCCCTCAACAGTGCCCGGGATGCCACATTCCCCGCTGAAAGCCTGCCAGGAGCCGCTCCTTGTCCGTGCCCATGCACCGGCGATCACTCCCCGCCCTCAACAGCGCCAGGATGTAACACTTTGGTTCTTGCTGACAATGTTTGTCTTGGGTTGTAGACATTCTTGGTATGGTTACCGGAAAAGGAGACTTGGTTGAGTTTAAGAAAAGAGGGGTGATGTCTAACTACATTGTCATTGAACTTGACAATCTGGAGTAAAATTTTTCATCCAAAGCTGTTGTCCTTATGTTTTTGTTTTTTTATTATGCATAAATGGATCCATTTATTTTTTTTCTAATGTTTTTTAGGGGTTTGAAGCTGCGATGCACTTTATGGCAAGAATTTGCCAAAAAATTCATTTCTTTCTTATCTGATAACTCCGGTCAGAATGTTGTGGTTCTTCTACAATTCGCTATGATGAAGAAGTGGAAGGGTGTATCTTTCAAAAGTTTTATCTCTATATTTTTTCTTTTACATTTTGTGTTTATCGTTGTTTTTAATTATCATGTAACATATTCTTATATATTTTTATAATTTGTATGGTGTATAGATGTGATGAGTGTCTCAAACACGAACTATACTTCTAGATTATACATCAATGACCCCATTCCTGAGATTAAACTCTTCAGGGCTAGGTATGTTGTTAAGAAACATATTTTTTCTTCCTGAGTTAGTCATACTATTTTAAGGTATTCTAAAAACAAATGTTACATAAATCAGCAACTGAATTACTCCATATTCAAAGTACATCATTTAATATTTTATTACTTATATATATGTTTTCTGTAGGATTCAATCCAACGAGTATGCCTCTTCTCAGTAATTGACCCCATTATTCAGTCGGGCCCAAATATCTGCACATGATGACTTTCTGAAACTTACATCCTATAAATCCATAGAAGAGTTAAAAGAATTCAAACAGGTATGTAATTGATATTTTTTATTATGGTGTATGGCTTACGATATATAGATGCATTTATGCAACGTGTGAATACAATTGACCAGTATGTGGGCTCTTATGTAATTGTTTTAAAAAAATTTCATTAAGTCGTAAACAATATATGCAAAAAAACATAGTCTTTTCTCTCCTGTATGTACTAAACATTGTATTAATAGTTTGTATATACATATTTGCTATTGTATATTCAACTTGAGTTCATTTAAACGTCATGTAATTGATTTGTCCCATGGTTCCTTGAATTAAACTTAATAATATATGTATAATTATTCCTCTTTTATGTCCTTTATATAGTAAACATTATATTATTTATCTGGTCCATCTTTTCTTATGTGTGGGTAAATTTTCACTTTATAGAATGGAGTATTTGTCAGTATTGGGATAGTCAAGCAGATTGAATCTGAGTACAATTGGTGTTACAAAGGATGTATCAAGTGTGTCTATGGGGTTCAGGTTGATGGAGATATGTTTTATTGTAAAAATTGTCGAACACATTTCTCATCTTTTATTATGAGGTTTGTACATTTACATTAAATGTTTATTTTCTGATTACGTTTGTTGATACTATTTTCTTATAGCTGATAATTTAAACTAATGTCATTTTATTATTTTCTGATAAGGTATTGCCTTCATCTAAGGGTGGTGGATGAATCAGATTCTGCATCATTTATCCTCTTTGATAAAGAGGCTGCCAACTTCTTGGGCATGTCTGCCAAGGATCTCTATGTTAGTCCTCAAATTTTCAATAAAAGCTTAAATAAAAATTTCATAAAATTATAAAAATTAGTTTAATTTGTTAGAAAATTAGGATTTAAATTCAATAAATGGATGTTGTTGGAAATAATCTGCCCTTGATCAATTTTCTCTAGTTGAAAAAGTTAAGAAATCAAGAGAAAATTACACTGGAGGAGCTGACGCGTAGCCTCACCCCACGCTTAGCATCAACAGATATTTTTTATGCTGACGCTACGCATCACAGCCACGCGTAGCGTCAGTGCTGCGTGGTCTCCACCTCCACTTTGACCAACCACTCCACTTGGACCCAATAATGGGCACTCCACTTAGCCACAAGGCCCACCCCACTCAGCACAAATGGCCAAAACACAGTGGAGACACGTCTAAGTGGCCAAGCATGATTTATTTTTATAATTTGTAGTGGCCATTATCTGCTGTTTAATGGAAGCTGAGTCATGGGCCTGACGCGTAGCGTCACAGGGACGCGTAGCGTCAGCACCCTTGCTCAGCCCTATAAATAGGGCCATCCAGCACCATTCATCCCATCCCATACATAGCATTTCATTCTCTTCTCTTCTTTCTTGTACTCGACTTTGAGTACTTCTTTTGTGAGTTGTAGTTCTAGAATAGTTTTCTAGATACTTGAGTGTGTTTCGGTGTATTGTGATCGTTGTATCGTGAAGTTTCCATCGTCTTTGTAATGTCAAACTCTGTAAGTGTTGTTTTTACTTTTACCATGTGTAACTAATTTGTTTATGTTGGAATTGGTGAACTAATCTATTGAGTATAATGTTGTGAATTCGACCTCTGCATGTTTATGATTCAAGTCCATGTTAGTATCTCAACCTTTTATTAATATGAACGTCAAACGGGAGAATGATTTTCATGTGTATCAAAACTAGTTTTATTAGTGTAAATGTCAAATGGGAGAATGATTATTTATGCCGTATTGAAACGTGTTTTGACGAAAGTAAAAAGTTGGAATACCCTTGGTATCTCAATTCTATAGGGGTTGTTAACCATTGTTGCCATAAGGCCAGGTCTTAATGCAAGTTTTTACTGAGAAAGCTCACGAGGGATCGGACTTTACGGTGAATTCTTAGAATTTATATCACGAGGGATCGGTTATAATGATTTTAAGCTGCAATGACATGAAACTTGATAATTAAATATGCATGTCTTGAGTTCCTCATTTTTATTCTAGATTAGGGATCCAATTTCCAACATAATTTGTTTATCAGTGTTTATCTCAAGTATCTTACCTATTCTAGATTACAACTCGTCTTTTTAGATAGATTTTATTTTCTTTTATCTTATGAATCACTCAATCATGCTATCTTGTGAATATTGTATAAACTGTATATAAATCATTCTTTTGTTTATAATTTCCTCCACATTTACCATAGTAAATAGAAAATTACTGTTGTTATTGGACTTTCAATCCCAGTGGAACGATATCTAAATTTTGAAAACTATAAACGATTGGTGCGCTTGCCAATTAACAAACCCGGTGGTGGAAACGAACCGTTGAGACGCCGTCGCCGGGTTAACACTCTACACTGCTTATTCTTCAAGGGTATCATTAAATTCTTTTGACGTAGTTCTGAATTATAAAATGTTGTATCTTTAATTATTGTCTTTCATATGTAAAGAGTGGTGATACAAACATGTATCTCGAAGAATTGGATGCTCTGAAGGATAAAAAGTTCATTTTTAAAGTTCAAGTGAAGATGCAGGAGTTCATGGCATTAGTTCCATACACAATCAATGTCATGAAGATATGCGCTGAACCCGGATTGATTACTGAGTTTGAAAACAAATATAAGGTTTATGAGGTATATTCAAATTGTTTTTAAAATTTTTGTTATTATATATACACTCAAAATTTAAAACAAAAACCAATATAATTGTTTGTTTTCTATTTTTCAGTCTCCTTTTCCTGTTGAAAATTCTGAAATCATAACTTCCATTGGAGAGTCAACGGATTATTTCAAGGTGTGCACTAATTTTGTGGTTATTACTATTATTGATTATCCCATCTGTTAGTTAGGGGTTTATTATCATTAAATTTAACTTGCCATATAATCTTTGTATCTTTGCATTTTTAATGAACAGGACAATCAAACAGTGTCATCTGATGCAGTTATTCCATTAGCCACTCAGTCTTTTGATGCAGTTATTCCATTAGCCACTCAATATACTTCTGTCATGCCAATTTCTATTGTCCCTTTGGATTCCATTGAGGTAGTGTTTCTGATCATGTTAATTCAAGCTTTCACCACTCAATTTTAGATAATCATATATTTTTGTGCCTCATTCAATACACAGGGAAATCAAGCAGATGCATTCATAGGAAATGATTCAACTCCTGTCATTGAAAATGTTTCTATCGTGAAGGTAATCCCTGTGAACAAATTTCATTTCACATTTTTCAAATATAATATCCCTATTGTTAACTTAGTAGTCATTATTATAACCTTAACCGTTGCTGTGGAAGTTGACATAAATGTTTTTGTAATATACAGTATTAACGTAACATCACTATGTGTCACTATTCGTTTATATCTTTATTACTTTAACACATAGCTGAGAAAACATTGTTTATTATTTTTAAACCTGGATTAAACTGCATCTTTTTTTTCAGTCCCATGGAATTCATGTTGGCTTGGGAGATCAATCAATGTTTACGCCTGAGAAGTCCATAAGTACTGACAACTGGATTAAAGAACGAAAGGATTCCCATGATGAGTTTGAACTTTCATCCAACAAAGCCAGGAAAATCATTAAGCAAGAACGCAATTGAAACATCAGTAAAACTTGAATTTGTTTTGATTGTAATGTTTTGAATCAGTCACTTTTTATTTACCCTTCATCGTATTTTTATGTATTTTGGATTTAAATCAAACAATGTTGAACAATGGTCCTTAATGAAATTAACGGTTGATGTCACAGTTTTCTAATCATTGTCTATATATTTAATATTTGATGTTTCAACCTTTAAAATTATCGTTTTTGAATTTTGTATAATCTATTTAATTTTCTGAATCAGCCATCAAATTATGTTGACCAGATAATACTGAATCCTTTCAAAAAGGCATATAGGAATAAATCAGGTTAATTTATATAACCATCATATACATCTTAATTTTGATGTATGGTTTTAAAAGCAAGGGTTTTACATCTACCTAACAATAAATTTTTTCCAAACGCTGTGTCAGAGTATGTGTCCTAAAGTCATAAGAAAATACACTGTTAATAGTTAAATTTCCATGCATAATGTTCATAATAATCTTATATCAAATTCTTCTCAGATTTTGCTGTAGTTTTTCAAATACACAATGATTGTTGCACCCTAATGTTGGTGAGGTTTTCTAAATAAATACATTGTATTTAAATTTATGTTGATACATTCAATTGTAAACATAACTAATAAGTTTACAAAGGAGTTGAAAAGCTTAACAAATGGAAACTATATAGATAAATTACAGAATGCATAAACGATGATCAAAATTTTAGAATACAAACCACTTTATCTTTTCCCTCAACTCATGACATGACAATCAAATAATAATAATAATGATAATATAACATTTTTGTTTCTTAAATTTATTTATTTTTAAATAAACTTAAATAGAACACCCTCTTTATCCCTTTAATGTACGAGTTTCATGTTTATGCTATTTAACAAGTTATATCAAATTTGAGTTAATAGTAAACAACTTAAAAGGATTTGAACCAACATAACTTTTAGTCAATTTAAAGACAAGGAGTTATTAACACATATTAAATATAATTAATCAGTTTGATATTGTCAACCATATTTAACTATACTTAAATATCTAAAACCTTACGAGACAAATATCAAAACCTTAATTAACTAAATATCATTTAGAATATTCAAATAGTCAAAAATATCTTTTAATAGCCAAAGCTAAAATTAAAAATCACGTATTTCATTCACATTGCTTGCTATCAGTCTTGATCGTTTTCACATTCAACTCCAGAATGAATATATAAATAAATCTTAGGGTAATTAGGATTATGAAATTTATAGAAAGTTGGTAGCATTACTAAAAAATTTAATAACAAACAGAAAAATACAATGCTTAATAAATGTAAACATGTCAGTTTGTGGTTTCTTTTACGTCTTCTTTTGGGAGTAGTTTTAAATAATTGTTAATTGTCATTAGAATACTGAACTAAACTGCATAAAATTTTAGCAGTTTTCATAAAGAAACTTAAGAGTCATAATCAATACATAGATGTCATCGATTCATCCTTTTGGCCCATATTCTCACAATTTTCATTCTCCATTCTTCCAGTACCAGTTTCTCACCATTGTTATCCCAATCAAAGGTCCTTCTTTGTTCATCCCGTTTGAGAACCTTTCATTTATTTAAGTATCTGTTCATGCAATTTAGATAGAAATACATCATCTTCCACGATTTTGTTTTATTATTCTATTTTTAAATGTAGTACAGTTGACTATAAGAGTAGCTGAAAGGTCTCATTCATAGACTGGATGAACAAGTTAGAAAAAAAGATTGCAAGGTTACATAGACAAAACCAACAACGGCAAAGAAGAAAAAAATGTGGTATGTCTGATTCATTTAAATGGTAACATTTTGTTGACATTTTCTTCTATATAATTCCATGGTTCCTTCGATGACACAAGAAGAAAGGAAATGTTACTGCATTTTTGAATCCTTTCTAAAGCCATCTTATGTTTGAATCCTTTCCAAGATCTCCCCTTCAATTTTTTGTTGTTTCATATCTTACTTATCATTATTTCACATAAGAGTTTGTCCTATATTATTTCATTGGTTCTACAATCATGGATAATTTCTCCAACTGTTAAAGACCATGTTAACCAACCTAAAAGTTTAGAGCACCCGTATATGCATAAAATCTTATCACATGTTCTTGCAGATTTGGATCATTTTTTCACTAATCTTATATATAATGTCATGATTTTGAAATAGATAACACAGACGTGAATATTCAATTTGAAGGTCAATCAACAATACATTCCCCAAACCATCCCTCTGTATCAACTCCTATTGTTCAACCGAAAGGTAAACATACAAAATTTCTTCCACACAATGTTGTCTTTCTTATTCATATGTCAATTTCATACAATGATCTAACCAAAATTGATGTATTGTTTTTACTGTAGGAAATGGACCATTAACATTGTCAATGACCCCACATTTCATTCAACATTTGATGAATAGGACCCCATTATCAGACATAACTAATGGTATAATAAGTTATTTCATTTATTTATGTTTTAAAAATGTTGAAAAATATTGAAAAAATAACATTAATAGTTTTAAAATTTCCTCAGAGGAAGGGATTTTAAAAAGAGGATTCAATATTTCTACCTCAAAGCAAATTCTAAAGAGAAAGAATATTGAAGGTGGATTTTTAACCATTATTTACCAACTCAATATCACATAATGTAATGCTAATATTCATTACACAAGGACTTTTCCTTTACAACAAATATATTACAGGTGATTCAAACCCAAACTCTGAATTATGTCATCTTTTCCCCAAATACAGGTAAGCTTATTGCGTTTATGTTTATGATGTCATGAAATATAGTTCGTTGAGTTGCCCATTGTTCCTGTCATATCCATGAGCCCATGTTGTCAAAATAGAATTTTGTATATTAATCAATTACTCCATGTATGCAGTTCATTAGGACCTGGGAAGCATAAAATTGTTGACTCAAAAATAATTCATGACCATACTTCAAAGAACCTCTCAACGTTGTTTGAGGCAGAAGTTTCCAATCAAGCAGAAGTTGGACAACATGTAGGATCTGGTGCATCTAATTTAACAGATAATTATAAAGGTTCTTTCTTTAAACCTTACAAAAATTTACAAGTACCCTTTAATCCATTTGCTATACATGACGCAAACAAAATATTTTATTGTCTTCAAAGTTAGTGCAGTGGTAGACAGTGGGAAGGAGGTCAGTTTCCATCAAATTGAGAGGAATCTTTCATACATCTTTGATAGAGTTGATGGAGGTAATTTGTAGTATAAAAATGACTCCAAGTTAATGACTTGAGTTCTTTGTATGGTTAATACTAACATTTTAAGTTGTGGTTCTTAATATAGTATCATGGTTCTTAATATAGTATCAACCTGTGTAATAGGTAACGGTAAACGGCTATTTGAATATAGTTTGAGTCTGCTAATATATTATAAACCTGTTAATATTTTAGAGTGAAACATTGTTAAGTAAACCATTCTGAGTTAAGAAAAACATTATCCGAATGAGACACTTTTGAGTGAGATAAAATCCGAGTGAAAGGTAACCGACAGGAAGTTTCCGAACGAGTTGTTTCAGAGAGAAGTACTTATTCGAATAAGAGCTTTGATTTCAAATGGGTACTTCTCAGAACAAGATATTTCCGAGTCGTGGACTCCCGAGTGGAGTATATTTCAATTCGGGATGCCTTATGTTAGGGCTCCTATCCTTTATTTTAGGGTTGTTAATTGCTTTGTTTGCCCAGGACCAAAAAAACTAACATTTCTGAAAATAAATAAATGGCAACTTCAGTTCTTTGTATGGTTAATAGTAACATTTTAAGTTGTGGTTCTTAATATAGTATCATGGTTCTTAATATAGTATCAACCTGTGTAATAGGTAACGGTAAAAGGCTATTTGAATATACTTCGAGTCTGCTAATATACTATAAACCTGTTAATATTTCTGAGTGAAACATTATTAAGAAAACCATTCTGAGTTAAGAAAAACATTATTCGAGTGATACGTCTCCGATAGGAACGTTTCCGAATGAGTTGTTTCCGAGAGAAGTGCTTATTCTAATAAATCTGTTGATTTCAAATGAGTACTTCTCAGACTAAGATATTTCTGAGACGTGGACTCCCGAGTGCAGTATATCTGAATTGAGTGACTTTCCGAGTTAAGTGTCTCTGAGTGTGACACTCCTGAGTGAAATGATACCGAGTTAGACGATTCCAAGTGGAAAGGCTTCAAGTGAGAAAATTCTAATTTCTGTGTGATGTGGCACCGATTGGGACATCCTGAGTGAGTCTTTCCAGGAAACAGTGCTTTTGGACAAAGAGACTTAAACTCTGAATAAGTACTTTCTGAGTGAATAATTCCCGAGGAGTAAATATCCGAGTGGTAAAATTCATGTAATTTGGGCTCCGATCGATCTTTAAAGTTTCCGAGAGCTTTTGCTCAGATTCGTTTTCAAGATAGCCTTTGACCTTGAGTAATCCTTTCAAGTGGAATGATTTCCGAGAAAGGAATTGGACTTCGAACTCCGACTAATCTTTAGATTTCTGAAAAATCCACCTTTGGCAACTTCAATTCTTTGTATGGTTAATAATAACATTTTAAGTTGTGGTTCTTAATATAGTATCATGGTTCTTAATATAGTATCAACCTGTGTAATAGGTAACGCTAAAAGGCTATTTGAATATAGTTCGAGTCTGCTAATATACTATAAACCTGATAATATTTCCGAGTGAAATATGTTGGACTTCGAACTCCGAGTAATGTTCTGGGACCCTCTAATGTCCTGTCCCCTTTTTATTAAATATCTTATTCCTTCCTTATGTTAAAGATACATTTCACTCGGATTTGCCTCAAAAGTGTCTTATTTGGAGACAGTTTTTCTTAACTCAGAAATGGTTCTCTCAATCATTTTCCACTCGGAAACATGTTAACCTTCCTTTAGTCGGCATCATATCCATTTTTTACTCGGAAGATATTGTCTCAGACATGATTCACTCCGAAATTTACTCAGAAGTATCTTAACTTTCTACACTCGGAAGTATCAAACTTGGAGCGTGTTTACCCGAAAGGTGGTCATTCGAAGTCAGAGCTCCTTCCTTTTCGTTCGGAATCAATCAACCCACAATATTCAAAAATGACTCCAAGTTAATGTAAATTATTTCTACATAAATTATAAAATATAGTTACACAATTTCTATTTAATTACTGAAGAATCATAATGGGTGGAATTGAAATTTTAGACTTAAACCACCTTGCTGGAAATGGAAAACCACGGTTAGGAATATTGGACAAAGCTGTTGACAATCAAGGTGAGTGTATCATCCATGCATGAAACATACTTTTAAAAAAATTCCTAACGTTGGATTTAAACTTAATTGAAACATTTTTTTATTTTTTTATAAATTTAAAATAGTTTTTTATTCAAATGAAAACTGAATCATTCATCAACATGTAGATGAGTTTCCAATCTTTGAAGCAGATGGGAGCAATTAAAATAATTATGAACCCCAATGTAAAGGTATTTTCTAAACTCCTCTTTTTTCTTACCAAAATGATAGCTAAACTTGATTACCTTACTCTTATATCAACAAAAAATTTGCTTCTTTTTTTAGACATTCATATTCTTGACATTGGAGATCATGTATACCAATGTGAACATTGCAAGGCATTCATGTGGTCAGATGAAAGGTTGTCTAAATCAAAAAATCTAAGAACCCAAAATTTTCCCTTTGTTGTATGGAAGGGAAGGTCCAGCTTCCATTGTTAAAAGAACCTCCTCAATTAATTATTGATCTACACAATGGCAATGAGGAAAGAAGTCGTTATTTTCTAAAAAATATACGATCATTCAATGCAATGTTTGCGTTCACGTCGATGTCTGGGAAGATCAATTATGGTATTAATGATGGCTCTGCTCCTCCTATCTTTGTCCTTGGAGGACAAAATTTTCATTCCATAGGAAGCCTTCTCCCAGTTGATTCTGAAAGAGCTAAGTTTTCCCAGTTGTATATTTATGACACCGACAATGAAGTTAACAACAGAATCAATGCTTTTAGGTATTTCATAATTTGTGCTGATAACATTTTTGGACTATTAATTTTTTTGTTGTGTTTATTTTTTTCTCACAGTTTGTATTTTATTTTGCAGAGTTATCACAGATTCTTTTAATATTGATGTCTAAATTGTCACAAGCTTGAAAGACATGCTCAACAATCATAATGTCTTGGCAAAATCATTTAGACACGCGAAAGACCGATTTAAGGAAGGAAATTTTAATGATGTCAAATTGAAGCTAATTCGTAAGAGAAATACCGATGGAAGAACATATAATCTTCCAACGGTTTTAAAAGTTACGGCATTGATAGTTAGAGATATTGATGAGTCTATTGTTGAAAGGGACATTATACTTGAAACCAAGTCCCGTGACTTACAGCGAGTTGATGTTCTTCATCCCCTATATCTTGGATTGCAATATCCAATGTTATTTGTAACATCCCTGTTTTTAGTAGCAGTTTTATTTGGTAAATTTTGAAGTGTGGAAGGTCAGAAAGTAAGAATAAGTGAGTAAATACCTTGTATAGGGTCAGTAATACTCTAAAAATTATATTTTTGGGTATAATTATGGAATTTATACAGACCTTTGAGGATATTATTCAAATTCCGAGAGAAAAAGGCTTTGATCCGCGTGACAGAGTGACATTCCGAGTGAAAAAGACTCTGTTCCGAGTGACAGGAAGCAATTCCGAGTGATAGAAAGAAAATCCGAGTGAGGAATGAAATTCCGAGTGTAAAGTTAGGTTGACCGAATAAAACATTACTAAAAAGGATACTACCGAGTGAAATATTGGTCTTAGAGATAGCTGGAGTGAAGTGGGTTCAAGGGAACCACTTCTGAGTGAATATTCCGAGTGAAAATACCCTTAAGAGACTC
Organism: Clitoria ternatea; assembly: GCA_037962975.1. Taxonomy (NCBI): domain Eukaryota; kingdom Viridiplantae; phylum Streptophyta; class Magnoliopsida; order Fabales; family Fabaceae; genus Clitoria; species Clitoria ternatea. The sequence continues at coordinate 12,612,605 of CM075675.1, forward strand.
ATTTCCGAGTCAAACCTTGCCAATTGCTTCTTTCTTGAGTGACAATTTCTACGATACCGAATGAATAGACTCAGTCAGGGATATAACTGATGCAATCCGAGTGAAGTTGTCCAAGTCAGACCTCCCTAATAAGATAGAAGATAGCAATCCGAGTAGGTTGAAAACCATTTTGAGTAGGACTTAATATGTAGCCTTTCCGAGTGAATGGGTTTGAATATTTCCGAGTAAGATATGCTCGAGTGGAAAATAATACTGAGTGAAATGTGTGTATAAGAATGAATTTGGATATTCCCGAGTATAAAATCCGAGGGAAGATTGGTTATAATGGCTTAGATTGGAAAATTTCTAAGTATATGATAAACCGAATGAATGATCCATATATAAATCCGAGTGGATGGGATTAGAACAAGCCTGAGTTGAACTTAATGTGATGATATTTCCGAGTAGATTAAATAATGTGTAATTAGAGGGTCTAAGTATGAAATGAGTCCGAGAGGAACCTAACTTAATAAGTTTTACCTGAGTGGTTAAGCATGAAATAAACCCGAGTGAATGATGAGGAGTTCTGAGTGAATGAATGCATAAGTGTTTTATATTAAGTTGATGCTTCTACCGACTGAAATGAGTTATTAAAATTATTTGGGAGGTGTTAATGGAAGAAATAGTGATGGATTCCGAGTGGATATATATATATATATTGTATGGTTAAAGCATTACTTGGCTTGAATATGAGTGGTGATGAATGAATAATGATAATTGAGTAGATACCGAGCGAAAAATGGTGTTTGGGAACCCATTCCGAGTGAATTGTAGTAGGCAGGGCCATTTCCAAGTAAGTCTATGAGTATGACTCCTCTTCCGAGTGAGAAGTACTCTACTGGACCAAGTCCGGGTGAGGCTCATACGTGTATGTCTTTTCCAAGAGGTAATGACCTTAATAGGCTTCGATTGAAATTGTAGTTGAAGAATTTGGTTCAAACTGAGGGAGAAATATGAGTGGACCGAGTGGAGAAAGTGTTGACTTCTGAAATAAAGGATGTTATAATTCTGAGTGGAAACTGAATGAATATGGATACCCTTTTCCGAGTGAGCCTAAGGTGTTATGAAATCCGAGTAAAAAGTGATTTGATGTTGTTAGTTAAGTATGAAATAAATAAGAATAGGTTGTTTACCGAATGGAAATCCTGAGTAAAAAGAATCCGATTGAATCCAGAAGAAATCTGACCTAGAGAGGAGAAATCCGACTAGATGTTTTAAGAAGAAATAATCAAGAGTGAGGACCAAGAGAAACGAATCAGTTTTTGAAGATTTCCGAGCCATGAAGGGCGGACTCGCTCAAGCGAATCGGATTTCGCTTAAGCGATCCGATGTCAGCACTCCACACCAGTTAGCTAAAATAGGTCGTCCTTAGAGCAGGAGTTCACACCGGATAGCTTTGAGCCGGTGTTCATCACAACACCGCCCTCTTTACACAGACGGAGTCCTTAACTCCTTCACACACACCGTCCTTCCTTACTTCACATTCCACACCGCCCTAACACTCTATACCGCCTCACATTCCATACCGCCCTAACACTCTATACCGCCTCACATTCCACACCGCCCTAACACTCCATACCGCCTCACATTCAATGATGCTCTAACACTCCACACCGCCCCATACTCCACACCGCCCCATACTCCACACCGCCCCACACTCCACACCGCCTCATACTCCATACCGCCTCACCTAATACCGTCCTCACATTGCACTCCGCCCTCACACACCCGATACCGCCTCACATGAGATGACAACCTTGCCAGCACTAAATATTTTTTTTTTATTCCACATCAGATAGTGGTCAGCCCACTTAACCATATAAAGCCAAGAATGATTGGCACAATGAACCAATCGAAGGAGAAAGTTGCCTCCATTACAATAACTTTATATATTTTATTTCTATTTAATGCAAAGCTGACTGGGAAAGGAGTCAAAAGGCTCCATTATCTCACCTAATCCTCCAACCGATGTTCCCCATTTAATTTCCACTCACTCTCTTCTTAATTAAACCAACGCCAGGACTCTTAGAGGACACACACACACGAGACTTAGCAACAGACACACCTCTGTTCATTTCCCTTTCTTCTTTTTCTTCTACAAACAAGCTTTCTCTCTCAATTCCATTCCTCTCTCGCTCAGAATTGGTATAGGACAATGAAGGGGAAACCTCTTTCCTTCCATCCAAGAACTTCAATGAGGTAAGGGGGGTATATTCTCGGGTATTCTGGGGAAATCTGAGTGAAAGGAAAAATCTGGTTGTTGTGATTTAAATGTTTAATTGTTTGTTATATTTGTATATGTAATGTATTGAACATGTTTAATTACAGCGTTGTTTATTATTGGCCATGAGAATTCAGTGAACCTGTTGATTTTATTGATTAATATGAATGAATAAGTGTATATGTTTGATGCTGGACTGTTAAAATATTAAAAGTATCATGGGTATTTATGAGGACTCCAGTGAAGAGATATGAACTGACATCGGATACTATGTTATTAAGCTCGGTATTGTACCAATCAACCAGAGCAGTTAAGAATACACAAATTCACTCAGAAATTGCAGTGATCTGACCAGTTATATATATATCCGATTGGTTATCTGAAGAATACAAGCTTCTTATTTAAAACTTTCAAACAGGATCATATTACAATTGATAAACACCTTAATTTCACTCGGAAAACATCTTTTCGAGTTGATTTCACTCGGAATTCAGTATGTTACTTAGAAAGCTCTTTTTAATTGATTTCATTTGAAGCTATATATATATATATATATATATATATATATATATATTTGAACTAGAATAAAACTTATTTCACTCAAAAAATAGTTATTCACTCAACTTATTTCATTTTTAATTCACTCGGAAAATCAGTTATTTTAACTCAGAAAACTTCATCAGTATGATTCTACTCGGATTTATAATCTTTTTACATAAAATCTCTTTTAAATCAGAAATTACTCAGAAAATAATTATTTCACTCAGAGAGCTCTTTCTTCATTATGATTTACTCAGGAAAATGTTTTAACTTCACTGAGAAAACTCTTTCAAATTGATTTCACTCGGATTCAGATTTGTCACTTGGTATTTAACTCCTTCTCCTCGGAAAAGCAGTCTTAACGTTTCATACTTGGATTTTTCAATCAGAATCCCTTCTATACTCCTTACTGAATTATTAAAATGTTATAAATATCATTATTGGTCTTTTACCTATTATTATTCTTAATATTATTATTATTATTTACATTATTATTTTTTATTATTGTTATTCTTATTATTATAATTAGTATTATTGCTATAAATATCTTATTTTATTAACTATGAGTAAATAAATATGAATTATATTTTATTATTTATACAAGTATAATTTCAACTAAGTTATGAACGATGTATTTTATCAAAATAACCTGCAACGTTTGATCCATTAAATCAAAAGCTTGTGAACGAATATGATGAGGCTGGAATCACATAAATACCCATGACTCAAAAGATGAAAGAGAATGCATTTCGCATCATGAAAATATGTTTTGAAGAAGAAAAACTAGAGCATACACCTGGTGCGCTGGAGGACATTCACGTTCGATCTCAGTAGAAGAATCTTGGGAGTACAACTGGAACGGCAACCCAATGGCATCAGAGTCGCGCCCTGATAGCCAGGTGAGACGAGTAATTCTGGTGTACTTCGACTAAATGACGGGATGTATCTATGATCGTGAAGAGCCAAGTCCCAAGATGAAATGATATATATAATCATGAGAACCTGTGAGTTCATTCGTACCATATGATAAAAGAAAGGGGACTTGGTGAGCTCCGATCGCTCTAGAATGGAAACGTTGTGCCCAAGAAATAACTTGAGCAGGATGGAATCCAAAGAATGAAAGGATGATGATGGATTGATTTATTGGGCCCACATGCATCATGAGACTTAACCAAAGATAAATCATAATAAATCTGAACTCATGCATTCATTACAGCATATTTGATTGTTATAATTGTGAATATGTTATATGTACGATTTATTTCATGATAACATGCTTGATTGTTATAAATATGCTAAATGTATGATCTATGTGACATTGTATGTTAACTGGATTATGTCCGCATCGGATGAACCAATCAGGGTCTTGGGTTATACTCACCCTTACTGTTGAACATTTTTCAGAGGAATTAGAAACTCAAGAACCCGAGTGTGAAGATCAGCAATACGCTGAACCCATTGAGAATAATCATTAAGGATAGGATATTTGTTATTAATAATCAGACACCGGATGACTGTATAATATTTAAGGGTGCCTGCGTGCCCCATTCTGTTAAGAGTACAATTATTTACAGTTTGTGAATGACTATGTGATATATACAATATTACTTCCGCTGATCTGCCACGTATTTATTTAAAAAATATATATATATATATATATTCACTTTTTCTGAAAACTGTTAACACACTCAGTTAAATAGGATGAACCTACAAAAAGGATTTGTCTTATCTAACCGAGGGTGTTACATTATTCCTATATGGTGAAGATGGATATCGACCTGACATCCCGACTTAAGTCTCTAATTGGAGTAGAGCAAATGCAAAACGTTTAAAGGTTACAATGAGGGAATTTTTTGCATACAGGATTCAAGACAGAGAAGGTGATTCTCCTTTGTTGTTGTTGTCTAGGAGATTGTTCCAACAGTTTTTGGTTGATGCATACACTATGGTTGAATCTGAACGATTAAAATACATTCGTTTTAATCAACCTAAATTAAGGACGGATCAATATAAAGGCATTCAGGATTTGTTATCACAAGGTCATGGCCGAGCATCATCTACTGGGAAACGGATAATTATTCCAAGTTCTTTTACTGGGGGTCCTCGATACATGTTTAACAACTGTAAAGATGCTTTTGCCATATGCAAGCATTACGGCTATCCTAGCTATTTCATTACTATGACTTGCAATCCTGAATGGGATGAGATTAAAAGATTTGTTGCCTCAAAAAATCTCAAAGCTGAAGATCGTCCAGATATTCTTTGTCGGGTTTTCAAAGTCAAGTTAGACCACTTAATTCGGGATCTCAAAGATGGACTTATTTTTGGAAAAATTGTAGGCTGTAAGTGCTTTTGTGTACTTATTATTCATTACTGTTATTGTTTATGTCTATTGGTATAAAATGGATGACATATGATTACCATTTAAATTACTTTTCTTATCTATATTTTTTTGCAGATGTTTGCACTGTTGAGTTCCAAAAAAGAGGATTACTTTTCTTAATTATTCCAAGTTCTTTTACTGGGGGTCCTCGATACATGTTTAACAACTGTAAAGATGCTTTTGCCATATGCAAGCATTACGGCTATCCTAGCTATTTCATTACTATGACTTGCAATCCTGAATGGGATGAGATTAAAAGATTTGTTGCCTCAAAAAATCTCAAAGCTGAAGATCGTCCAGATATTCTTTGTCGGGTTTTCAAAGTCAAGTTAGACCACTTAATTCGGGATCTCAAAGATGGACTTATTTTTGGAAAAATTGTAGGCTGTAAGTGCTTTTGTGTACTTATTATTCATTACTGTTATTGTTTATGTCTATTGGTATAAAATGGATGACATATGATTACCATTTAAATTACTTTTCTTATCTATATTTTTTTGCAGATGTTTGCACTGTTGAGTTCCAAAAAAGAGGATTGCCCCATGCCCATATTCTGTTATTCATGCACCCATCTGATAGAGCACGGTTACCGGAGGATATTGACAAATATATTTCTGCAGAGATTCCAGATAAACAAGCTTACCTAACACTTTTTGAAGCAGTTCAAAAGTATATGGTACATGGACCATGTGGTGCATATAATAGAAAGTCTCCTTGTATGAAGAATGGGAGATGCTCCAAGAACTTTCCTAAGAGGTTTCATAATCGCACAGTCTTAGATGAAGAAGGGTTTCCAAAGTACAGAAGAAGAGATGATGGACGTACTGTTAAAAAAAAGATATTGATTTGGACAATAGCTTTATTGTTCCTTACAATGCGAATTTGCTTCTAAAATATTCATGTCACATCAATGTTGAATATACATGCCAATCAAGCTCCATTAAATATTTGTTTAAATATGTTCATAAAGGGAGTGATAGAGTCACAGCGGTATTACTTAAAGAGGATGTCGCAGATGAAATTAAGGTGTTTTATGATTGCAGGTAGATCACTATCTTCTAATCTTTTATAGGGCTCATTTTCTATTTTTAAAAGAAAAGTCAATTTTATTAAAGGGATTTTGTTCAGATATTATTGTATGAAATAATTTGCTCTATGATTTATTAATACAACGTTTAACTATATTTGAACATTCATAATGTGAAGCCAATGTTTCGTTAAACTAATCTATATGAAGGAATTGAATTTTTTTTATAGGTACATTTCTGCATGTGAAGCTGCATGGAGATTATTTGGATTTGACATACAATACAAAGAACCTCTAGTTATTCATATGAATTTTCATTTGCCTGGAGAGCAAAAAGTTGTGTACGAAGATGCCGAGATGCTTGAAAATGTCCTTCTACGAGCAAATTTAAAGGACACAATGTTTCTTGGGTGGATGACAGTAAATACAATGTATCCAGAGGGGAGATCTTTGTTATACGCTGAATTTCCAACAATGTTTGTATGGAAAGAAAATATAAGCATGTGGATGAGAAGGAAGCAAGGTCATGCTATAGGAAGGATATCTCATGTACCCGCTGGAATTAGAGAACAGTACTACCTACGTCTTTTGTTAAATATACAAAAAGGATGCCGAAGTTTTGAGGATATTCGAACAATAGATGGCAAGGTTCTACCAACATTTAAAGAAGCTTGCTATGCTTTGGGGTTGCTACAAGATGATAGAGAATTTATTGATGCAATAAATGAAGCTTCCTATTGGGTTTCTGGCCATTATCTTCGCAAGTTGTTTTCAATACTACTCCTTTCAAATAACATATGCAGTCCGGAAGTTGTTTGGAATACCTGTTGGAAACAATTATCTGAGGATATTGTTTATAGGCAAAGAAGATTTATGGAGTGTGATGGTAACTTAACTTTCACATATCCAAAACAAAGATATTATTCTATATATCTCTATGTTACTATCCAAAAATATATATATATATATATATATTTGCAAAATTCCTTTATGTTATTTATTCTTTTGTTTGATAAAACAAATATCTTCATATGTTTGTAGCAATCAACTTTGGAGATGCAGAGATAAAGAATTTATGCCTTGCAGAAATAGAGCAGATCCTACAACATAATGGGAGAACTCTTAGAGAATTTCCTACTATGCCTTTCCTATTGGGTGATTTAATTTCGAATCTACAAGACAGAATTATTGCTGAGGAGCTAAACTTCAACCGGGACTATTTGTCTACGCTTCTTGCCAAGTATCTATCTTCTCTTAACAGGGACCAGAAAAATGCCTATGAAGTTATCATGGAAGTAGTTCATCAAAATAAAGGGGGTTTCTTTTTCCTTTATGGATATGGTGGAACCGGCAAGACATATGTTTGGAACACTTTATCTACAGCTATAAGGTCTAATGGTCAGATATGCTTAAATGTCGCTTCAAGTGGGATTACATCATTGTTACTTCCAAACGGACGAACAACTCACTCAAGATTCAAGATCCCTCGTATTGTTAATGAAGATTCAACTTGCAACACAAAGCAAGGTTCTGTCCATGCCAAACTATTGGAGAAAGCAACATTAATCATTTGGGATGAGGCTCCAATGATGAATAAGTTTTGTTTTAAAGCTTTAGACAAAACATTAAGAGACATTCTAAGATTTTTTGCTTCATATGATCCTAATCTCCCTTTTGGAGGGAAGGTTGTTGTTCTAGGGGGCGACTTTAGACAGATTTTACCAGTAATCCCAAAAGGATCAAGACAGGACATATGTCAAGCAACAATCAACTCCTCTTACCTTTGGTCTTTTTGTAAAGTGTTAACTTTATCTGAAAACATGCGACTTACTCAATGTAGCACCCCACATGTGTCATCTGAAATAAAGAAATTCAGTGCTTGGCTTCTTCAGATTGGAGATGGTTTGATTGGAGACTCGAGTGAAGGAGAATCTGAAGTTGAAATACCATAGGATATGTTAATATCTCCCTCTAATTCTGCGTTAGATGATTTGATTTCCTTTGTTTATCCATCAATCTCAACACAAATGACCAGTGAAGGATATTTCAAAGAAAGGTGTATTCTTGCTCCTACCTTGGAGCTATATAATGGATCAGTTTCATAGAGAGGAAAGAATTTACTTCAGTTCAGATAGTCTTTGTATGGAGGAAAAACATTCCAGTTTTGAATTAGAAACTTTTACACCGGATGTTTTGAATGCAATTAATTGCTCAGGATTACCCCCACACAAGCTCTCTTTAAAAATCGAGGTGCCTGTGATGTTGTTGAGAAACATAGATCAATCTCAAGGACTATGTAATGGTACAAGACTGCAAGTAAAACGAATGGGGAACCATGTTCTTCAATGACAGGTGTTAATTGGAACCCATGTTGGAGATGTAGTTCATATTCCTAGAATGACAATGAGTCCTTCCACTGAAACTCTTCCTATTAAATTTAATCGAAGACAATTCCCCATCATTGTTTCCTTTGCAATGACCATAAACAAGTCTCAACGACAAACTCTTTCCAGTGTCGGTGTTTACCTACCCCGACCAGTTTTCACGCATGGCCAACTATACGTTGCATTGTCAAGAGTGAGGTCAAAGGAAGGATTAAGAGTCCTGTTGGAAAATCATAAAGATGTCACTCAAGGGCATACTATTAATGTTGTCTACTGGGAGGTATTTACAAACTTGATTTAGGTATAACAAATCTATCTTCTATCTTTATATGTCAAACAAGGCCCTGACAATCCACATGTCAACCTGTTGTTTATTTCTAAAAAAAAACTATTCCGAGCGAAGATACGCTCGCATTTTCAATGAATGATTTTCAAAGACATTTTCGAGCAAATCACCTCCGAGTGAATCAATTCTAAATGAAAAGAGGCTCTGACTTCGAATGGGTACTTCTCGGGAAGATATACTTCCGAGTGAATACTTCCCGAGTCATTCAATTCTGAACGAAAAGTGGCTCTGACTTCGAATGAGCACTTTTCAGCCAGAATTTTAAGACATATTTCTGAGTGGGTTTCTCACTTCCGAGTGGAGTGTCTCCGAGTGAATGATTCCGAGAAGAATAAATATCCGATTGACCAATTCCATTTAATTTCTGCTCGGATTGGTCTTCAGTTTCCGAGTGAGAATGTATACGATGCCGAGTGAATTAAAATTATCCGAATGATAGTTATTCATTTCCGAGTGAAATAGGGATGAGAAGATCAATTCCATGTAAAGTGAATATGTTTCTAAGTGAAACATCATTACAAGAATCATTTGAGTGAAGAAACTGTGTCGATTGAGACACGTTCGAGTGAGGTAAAATCCGAGTAACACACAACCATCTCCGAGTGGAGTCTATCTGGAAGGATGGTTTTCCCAGTGAAGTGCCTTTGAGTGGGACACTTCCGAGTGAGATGACATTCTGAGTGAGTCTTTCTAGAAAGAATGCTTCTTGACAAAGACTTGAACTCTGATTATGCTTCCTGAGTGAATGATTCTGAGAAGAATAAATATCGGATTGATAAATTCCATTTAATTCCTGCTCGGATTGGTCTCCAGTTTCCGAGTGAGAATGTATACGATGCCGAGTTAATTATGATTATCCGAATCATAGTTATTCAATTTCGAGTGAAATAAGGCTGAGATCAATTCCATGTAGTGATGTTTCCGAGTGAAACATCATTACAAGAATTATTCGAGTGAAGAAACTGTGTCCGATTGAGACACGTTCGAGTGAGGTAAAATCCGAGTGAAACAGAAACATCTCCGAGTGGGGTCTATCTGAATGGATGGTTTTCTGAGTGAAGTGCCTCTGAGTGGGACACTTCCGAGTGAGATGACATTCTGAGTGAGTCTTTCCAGAAAGAATGCTTCTGGACAAAGACTTGAACATAATTATGATTATGTTTCCTGAGTGAATGATTCCGAGAAGAATAAATATCCGATTGATAAATCCCATTTAATTCCTGCTCGAATTGGTCTTCAGTTTCCGAGGGAGAATGTATACCATGCCGATCGAACTAAAATTATCCGAATGATAGTTATTCAATACCGAGTGAAATAGGGCTGAAGATCAATTCCATGTAAAGTGAAGATGTTTCCGAGTGAAACATCATTACAAGAATCATTCGAGTGAAGAAACTTTGTGTCCGATTGAGACACGTTCGAGTGAGGTAGAATCTGAGTGAAACAGAAACATCTCCGAGTGGATTCTATCTGGATGGATGGTTTTCCGAGTGAAGTGCCTCTGAGTGGGACATTTCCGAGTGATATAACATTCTGAGTGAGTCTTTCCAGAAAGAATGCTTCTGGACAAATACTTGAACTCTGATTGATTGTTTCGTGAGTGAATGATTCCGAGAAGAATAAATACCCGATTGATAAATTCCATTTAATTCCTGCTCGGATTGGTCTTCAGTTTCCGAAAGCTTGTGCACGGATTCATCTTCAACTCTTCAACTCCGAGTGATCTCCCAGATGAGAGACTTCCGAGTGACGCAAGAAGAAGACTGCTTCGGGAAGAGGTCTAACCGAATAAGATGTCTGATTGGTGTATTTCCGAATGACATTTGTGAATGGGTCATTCTGAGAAAGGAAAGTTGTTTCATGGGATGAACTCCGAATGAAGGAATTTCGAGCGGAAAGAAGCTCTAATGAATCCTCTCGGAAAGATATGCCCGGAATATGGAAAATGAGTCGGATTATGATGAAGCCGAGTCGGAATATGCTGAATCCGAGTCGGAATTAATATATGATATCCATCCCATATATATGGCATTCTATATTTTATTTTTTGTATATTACATAGTATATTATGTTACAAATATTACAACAATTAATATAACATATTAGTTAAAAATTTTAATCAAAGGTCATAACCCGTACCTCCGCACATGTGCATAACTAGTATATGGTATATGATGATGAATATGGCTGTTTTTGCATTTCCCTTTAAAACCAACACGTTGAACGAAGTTTAAAAGCGAGCAAGGTACTGAGTTGTGTTCGATACGAACGAAGCCACCCTTCTAAGTCCCAACTTCGTCTTCTCAGAACCTCCGCCAAATTTAGCGGCGATTTTTCCAACTCTCATTTTCACCTCACACCCTCTCTCCTTCTTCTTATACGCATCACACCCTTTCATTGTGTTCTTCCTCTTAAGTCATTTATCTCTCTCAAAAACCATGGCTCAGGTTGTGGCCACTCGATCCATTCAGAGCACCCTTTTGTGCCCCGCTTCTGGATCTGCACATGACAGGGCTCAGAAGCTGTTAAAGCCTCAAACTTTTTCTTCCAAGGTCTTCCCTTCTGGAGGGAATGCTAACAAATGCTCCCATTTTGGCTTCAGAGGCTTTCAGATCAGTGCAAGGAAATCTGCCACTGAAGTTATTCCTATGTCACCCGAAGATGATCCAAAGGTTCGTGCTTTTTTGCTTTTGCATTGGGTGGTTGTTGAGAAATGGTAAACTTTCGAAATTTGAGATTTTGAGGACCACCCAGGTTGTGAAAATGGAGGGAAATGAAGTTGGTTCTTGAGTGTTTTTTATTATTTTTTTTGTTTTGAGAAAATCTTCGTGACCCTTTTTCTTGTGTTACTGTAAATTTTGCTATTATATTGACGATCATTTACAGCAGTTTGTGACCCTTTTTTGTGTTGTGATTATTGTTATCATTAGATTGAGGAGCATTTGCAGCATTTGCGGGCGGTGCAGCCACTTGGTGATAATTCGGCAGGAATGTGGTCTAAGCCAACGTTTAGGCGTAAGACAAAGATAGTGTGCACTATTGGACCTTCAACCGATACAAAGGAAATGATTTGGAAGCTTGCTGGGGCTGGGATGAATGTTGCTCGACTCAACATGTCTCATGGAGACCATGCTTCTCATCGGAAGGTTATTGATTTGGTTAAGGAGTATAATGCTCAAAATAATGACAATGTGATTGCAATTATGCTTGACACCAAGGTTGGTTCTTCCGTAACGTCTGTCTTTTGTTTTGTTTTTCATGGACATGGCTGTTTTTATTGTATGTACTTGCATTGTCATGATTTTTTTTATTGGAGTCAAATTGGATAGTTTCCTCATTAATATTTCATGGAGTGCTACAATTGATTGTATTTGTTGAATTTATTTCACTGGATAGTGTTTAAATTCTTCTTTAAAAGTAGAAGGCAGAGGGCGTAATGACATAATGGCTAAAATGAAATCATAACCGTTATCTGGTAACTGGTTCTTTCGGACAGATAAAAGGTCCAATCAATACAATGTTGGGTGTCATATAGTATGATACCACTGCAATGAAAATAGACTCCATTTTTTTTAGTTCTTTTAGTATTTTGTTGCAGCACTCTCTGTGATGACAATTACGGTAGCTGAAGTACAGTATTCATCTTCATGTTTCTTTAAGCTGCCAAAAGTGATAACTTTTTATTGGAAATGAATACATTTTATGTACACTTTTATTTTTGTGATGAAATGGTTGCGCTTATTCCAATAAAAATTTACCACTTTTTGTGGCTTAAACTAACAAAACCCATATTTTATACATGTGAATGCAATTGACCAAACTCTCAAATATTGTTTTTTTATTTAATGGTTACAACTGCACTTAAGAGCAGCCAAATCCTTGCATAATAACAGCTTCTCTCTACTATTTTCCAAAGGACCAGGTAGCTGTGGCTCTGTTGGCCCCGATATTGACTGATTTTATACATAGGTTAATTTTTATCCACATTTGCCACAGATTAGCATTGCTTTAATTTGGTATAAAATTTTGTAAGATATAAACCTCAAATGTCAGTGTTTTATTCAACTGCTGACTAACTTGGTATCAGCAGACGGTCATTATTATTTGTTAAACTTTTGTTTCTGTTCTCGGAAATCAGAATAATAATTCTTTGGTCAATAGATGATGGTTTGTCTTGTTATGCCACATACTGCCATAATTTAATTTTAATATGGAAGTTTGGGTCATTACTTTCCATTGCCCAATTTGTGTTTAATGATGGTATAAGTATTAAACAAATTCATTTGAAATTGACGGTAATATGCATGCATGACTCCTAGTATTATGGTGGCTTACCTAATTCCTATTTAGCTGGGTGGCAATTGCAAGTTGTCTTCATTAGCTGGGATATTGAGAATGTGTATGTGTATTTAGGTCTGTGTTAGGAATGTTAGTTTAAGTAAAAAAGTGTAATGAGCTGTAGGTAATAATACTACTAGGATTTGTTGAATCATAGGCGATCATCCTCTGCAATAAGGAGAGAATAAAACCACCAAAAAATGAAAGAAAACATCAGTTGAGTAATCCTTCTAAATATCTGTTTAGGGAACCACCTAAACCATGCTACAAGAGCTCCCGCTATGCGTAGGGTCCACGGAAGGGCTAGACCCACTTAGTGGGTCTAGTGTAAGCAGTGTTACCTTACATGAGACTGATTCCATGGCTTACACCTGTGACCTTCAAGTCACATGGCCGCAACTCCAACCGTTGCACCAAGGTTTCCTTTCATTAAGGGAATCGCCTTAAAGAGGTAATTTTTTTAGACCAAACAAAAGCTAATGATCAATGCAATTCTAAATGTGGTGCTCTGGCAGAATAGCAAACCATAGTTATCAATCCCAAGTAGTAGTGTGTAATGGCTGATCCCAAAAATGCTATTGTAGTTCAGTTCATAGTGGGATGACCACTATTCTGATATATTTTTGTACAGAACTACAGGCTGTGTTTTATGCTAAATACATGTAAATGCTCAAAAATTGTATAAAAAAAATCAAAATTCATTATATATTCATATTCATGTTACCAATAAAAAAATAATTGGTCTTAAGCAAAACATACAGGGAAGTTACAGAAGGATATGGTAGAAAAACACTAAAAGGTGGGCAGAAACAGAGTCTGAATACAGAAGAGAAGGACAGTCACACTATAAGGTTGCAGTCTTCTGATTGGATGGGAACAAGGGTTTTTCTTTGAGGCCTGATGGGGTTGGTGTAGAAATCTCATCTTCACCCCCAGAAACCCTTCCAAAACAACATTGAAATCAGGGCAAAAGGGGCCTTTTTTCCAACCATAAGTGTTGTGCTGCTATAGCATGTGAAATCTGCAACTTTGGCTGGGATTTGCAAACCCTCCACAATGGCACATTTCTGTGTTTCTATTGCATGAGTATGCCACACAATTAATAACTACATGACGAACCATAGAGCCTCTCCTGAATGCACAATACATACTAGCATTTCACTATTGTGTGGGGTTCTGCAATTGAGGGACCCGGCCTTCTACATGGAACCTTGTTTCAACCTCACTAAAACTCATCTACTTCTATTAGGTTGCCTCAACTGCTTTGATCCAAAACTAACTTCTGAGAACTAAAATGTAGATACATAGATGGTACATTTCCATTGAATGTTTAAATGTGCAAATTACATAATTTCTCTCAAACATTTTTCTTTTTAATTAAAGATTATTGGATTCTATGCAATCTAATTTTTAATTTTTGGTAACAGGGACCTGAAGTTAGGAGTGGGGATTTGCCACAGCCAATCACATTAAATGTTGGTCAAGAATTCACTTTTACTATTCAGAGAGGTGTTGGAACTGCAGATTGTGTTAGTGTGAACTATGATGATTTTGTCAATGATGTGGAAGTCGGGGACATGATTCTTGTTGATGGTATGGATATCAACCTATCAATTAAAATGTTTAAATACATAAACTGTGTTACATTCATGTATTGATAAATCCACACTCAAATTTTGGAGTAATTTATTTTTATTTAAAATTTTATTGAGGAGTTGGCAATTTGTCATGCACTGGGAGAAAATCTCAGTCTACGAAATCAATATATTCTTAAGAATAAATCTCTCAGGGCTACCTTGTGAAAATACGTTATTGGTCATCTTTGCAATTGGTTGTTTTGAAGCACGTGGGCAGCTTTTGGATATAAGAAACATGTTCTGGTTGATGATGGAAGCACTTTTCCACAAGTATTGCAATGTGTTATTGTTACATAATATTATAGTTAAGTTTACACACAAACATGTTTGGACCATGTTATCCCACCTTCCACCGTTGTTTCTGAAGTCAGATCTGTCACATAAATTTCGGTCTACATATGAAATGAACCAAACTGGAAAGATGTAATGCTGATGTTTTTCTAAAGAATATGATGAACCTTTTGGGTGAGCACTGATAAGGCTTTGTTGCCAATTTTTTTTTCATGATGTAGGTGGTATGATGTCTATGATGGTTAAGTCAAAGACAGCGGATTCCGTAAAATGTGAAGTTGTTGATGGAGGAGAGCTGAAGTCAAGACGCCATTTGAATGTTAGAGGAAAAAGTGCCACACTGCCTTCAATAACTGGTCAGTGTTCAGTTTATTGATCCCAATCTCAATGATTTTCTATCATCTATCTCTTTCTGCATGTGTTATTCTATTTCTGTGAGAGAGTATCTGGTGTGGATTGTAGAAGGGAATAGACTTTTGTCTAGTTAGTTTAGTTTGCCCGCTGTAGTTAGCTTGCCATCTGTACATTCTTTTGTCTATTCCCTTCTACACGCATTGATATTACCAATGTTTTCAGAACTGGACTGGGCATTGAACCGGTGAATGCACCGGTTCATGAAAACCGTGTTAAAACCGGGGTTCAACCGTGGTTGAACTGGTAGTATTAAAGAATTGACCCGGACCGGTCACCTAAGCGGTTCACGGTTCAACCGGTCGGACCGGCCGAACCAGTTCGGTTTTGATAACAATGGATATTACTATTGTTATAGTAGTTTTCCATCGACGTGATATTCATGTTGATTTGTTGCAGAGAAGGATTGGGATGATATCAAATTTGGAGTGGATAACCAAGTTGACTTCTATGCTGTTTCCTTTGTTAAAGATGCTGAAGTTGTTCATCAACTGAAGAAATATTTGAAGAGTACACATCTAATTTTTTTAAAAAAACATACGTTTTAAAAATTTATCTGATTCTTTTGCTGCATATTTATATTTTAAGTATGAGAAATTTTCTGTTCAATACTGCAGGCTGTGGTGCTGATATTCACGTCATTGTAAAAATTGAAAGTGCAGACTCTATACCAAACTTGCATTCAATCATCACTGCATCTGATGGGGTGCTAATCTAATCCTTGCATCGTTTTCTTTATGCTTGCAAATGGACTGTGTCAATCATATAGAATATGTTGTAAATACATCTTCACCATTGAATGTATTTAGCATAGTGGATTCATAACTTAATAGTGTTTGTGGAGCATTTTCATGCTGATTGTTTATGTTGACCTGTCTTTTCTTGCCTTCCTGTTTAGGCTATGGTTGCCAGAGGAGATCTTGGTGCTGAGCTCCCTATTGAAGAGGTTCCACTTTTGCAAGTAAGCTCCTTTGCAGAAGAACTGATAGTTGATGGAAAAGATGATTATCAATTGATATCAATTACTTAGCTGGACATTAATCTGATCTCATCTTAAACTTCATAATGAATTCCTGTTAATGTAGGAAGAGATAATCAGCTTGTGCCGTAGCATGGGAAAGGCTGTTATTGTGGCAACAAATATGTTAGAAAGCATGATTGTTCACCCAACTCCAACCAGAGCAGAGGTATCAGATATAGCAATTGCTGTTCGGGAAGGATCCGATGCTATAATGTTGTCTGGTGAAACAGCTCATGGAAAGTAAGTAAATTGTTTTTCTGCTCCCAACTGTCCAATTACTTTGACTGACTAGTATAGGAAGTTGACTATTAAGACCTGATGACCATTTTGGTCCAAATCTTTTCTTTCTTCTGTCGCCTTTTCCCAGCTCAAAAAATGGCTCAGGAACACAAGTATGGAATAGTTATACTCCAGTACTCTACACATGCACACACAAACTATTTGAATTCTTCCTTAGTTAATCATTCAGTTTACCTACAGATATATGAAAAGAAAGCATAGTTGATTGTGGAGGACAAATTGTTATGTTCAGGTTTTTAAGAGTAGATGAATGATTTTACATGCTCAAGTACATTGAGGCACTTTATTATAGTTAGTAGCATGTAAGTGACCTTATAGGAAAATCTGGACTTACATCAACAATTCTAGGTTTATATAGAAGCCGGGTAATGGGTTGATATGGTGAAATAATTGATTATTTTTATTATCTTGTCCAAAAGATTAATTCAATTTCTTACAAATTTACAATGCAGGTTCCCACTAAAAGCTGTAAAAGTAATGCACACAGTGGCATTGCGGACCGAAGCCACTATACCAGGTGGTCAAATGCCACCCAATATTGGTCAAGTGTTCAAGGTTTCAAGTCAATCTATTTTATTCCATATTGACTTTTTAATCCAATCACTTCCTCATTTGTTGACAAATCTATAATATGTATCTTTTTTATTTTGTTTGCAGAATCATATGAGTGAGATGTTTGCATACCATGCAACCATGATGTCTAACACCCTTGGAACCTCAACTGTTGTCTTCACTAGAACGGGTTTCATGGCTATTCTACTTAGCCACTATCGTCCTTCGGGCTCCATATTTGCTTTTACAGATGAGTGAGTTCTTTTTCACCCCTTTCTCTTGTTGATAAGAAGACTTTTTCTTTTTTTCTGAAAACTTGTATAGTTGTTTTACCTTATTTGTTAAAAAGTGAAATTCAAGTTTTTTCAAATTCTCTGATGAATGTCTGCACTTACTTGCAGACAAAATTGCTTCATTGGTTGCCTTATGAAATGTGTTTTTCTAAAAGTTGTTACAAGTAACCATGACTTGAGTTGATTTCTTTTGTTTCATTGGCGTATGTATCTTAAATGAGAATTAATTTGCTTGTATCTGTTTGTATACTATGAAAAGCTTATCATTTACCTAATCTTGCTGGTCAGAAAGAGGGTACAGCAGAGGCTGGCCTTGTACCAAGGAGTTTGTCCTGTATACATGGAATTCTGCGATGATTCTGAAGCGACTTTCAGAAGAGCCTTGGATTTGCTGCAGGTAATGTTTGGAGGACTTAATACAGTGATTTAGTCTGTTCTGGATTCAAAGTACTTCTACCAAGTTCCATGATAAATGGTGGTTTGAACTGGTTTTAAAATCCTCATTTTTCCTGCTCCTGATTCCCGTTTAGGTTGCTTTTACATTTAAGATATATGCGTGTCTGGGCTTATTTATGCATGCAATACCTTAACAATGGACCTTTGTATGAGATTCTTGCTACAGGTGTATGCCAACGCTTTGTAATGTACTTACCTGTTCTAATGTTAACTTATTCTATTAGCTAACCTTGACTGTAATGAGCATATTTTTTCATGTGAGTAAACAGTCAAATTAGTCCTCAAAATATAGGGTGACTACCAATTAGGTCCATCAAAGATGATGGTTACCAAATAAGGCATTCAAAAATGATTTGGCTACCATGTTGGTCCATAGAGTCTTTCTTAGGAGATTTAATTGCTCTGAAAGCGTCAACTGATAAACGTGGTGACCAAATCAATATTTGTAGGATTTATTTGGCAACGATCATCTGTGAGGGGCCTAACTGGTAGCGATCATTTCTTTTGATGACCAATTTGACTGTTTACTCTTTTTCACTATGCTACTAAGGAGTAGGGGCCATTGGCTCTGCAATATCTTTTATAATGCTTTTTCCTATCAAAATAGAAAGAAAAGAATCCTTTTAAATGGATTTATCTTAACTTATATAGCTGCATTGAATATAAACTCATTATATGATTCAATTGTTGTAATATATGTAGCTACAAAATGAGATTCATTAACTGGTTGAACATGCTTCTGAATTCTGAGGTTATTGCTGAATCTTTTCTGGGAGATGCTACTTACTAAAGAGATTCCCTTGCCATCAAAATAGCACTTTCACACAACTGCTAATAACTGGGACTTGTTCTATTATTTCCTTATTTCTTGTTTCTCTATGATCATATTTGTTTGGTTTCCTGCAGAAACAAGGAATGGTGAAGGAAGGAGAGGAAGTGGCACTTGTACAAAGTGGTAGGCAACCCATATGGAGGTTCCAATCCACTCACAATATCCAGGTCAGGAAAGTGTAAACAAACTGTCTGATGGAGAGTGGCCACAGATGATAGTTCACAAAAGCATCAATTCTTTTTTTTGGTTGATAAGCACAAGACCATCATCTTATTGCCTGTTTAGGTTGATGCAGTCTTACCTTTTTTTTTCCTGTTTGTTTCTTTCCTTCATAGGTTTTATATTCTCTTCTAAATAGTATTAGTTTTATTTCTTTGTATTTTTGTTATGGTTTTAAATTTATCAGACTATATAATACATGTTATCCAAATTTTGGTTAAGAAATTTAAATTAGAAATGCTTTCAGCCATCAATGGTTGAATTGTTGATTGAGCTATTATATACCAACTTAGCAAGCATTCCAATATATGAAAAATGCTAGGAACATTCTGACACACTCTTTTAACATGTCTTGTATGTTTGATTGTAAATATATTTTAGACGAGTGCTACTACATTATGTAGGTCTTACTTAAAATGTGGTCGGTACTCACTTCTTGTTGGGTCCTACCTACGATGTAACATTTAAACATCTAGTATTCTGTTGTTTTTAACTTTTAAAACGGACAGGGCAAAGTCCCGTTTGAGAAGGCGTGCCTTTAAGGACATAAATCTATTTGGAGATCAAATAATGCTCCTGCTGCAGATGTTGCTCATTATTAATATTTGTAGCCAATATGCTTTCATTTTTCACTCTATACTTTTCAAATGTAAGGAAATATCTAAAATATACCTTATCAAACTAGCATGAACCTAGCTCTGATACTAAAATTTAGCGTCAGATTAGTGTTGGTTTATAGAGGGAAACACCTCATCCAAAAATAGTTTAGGAAGTTGACACATCAGCATTGAATTTCTATTTTCGTCATTACGGGTTAGCAAAATTCTTATGGTATTTTGGTATTAGGATTAGTGGTATTCTAGTTGAGCCAACCATTGATCCTTTGGTATCGATTTGTGAATGATTGTTTGTTTCCTTACGTAGAGTGCAATCTTTTATAAGATTAAAAATGAGTAGATTATTCAATGTCTTTCAAATATAAAAGCTTAGAACGATATGATGTATTTTATACTTTTAATAGTATGTTATCTTTTCTATTTAATTACATATTGATCAGACGGTTTAAAATTTCCTGATATCACCACAGGTAAATGTATTTTAGTCTAATTTTATTTAGAAGTATAGTTTTGTTTGAACGGGAAATACACATTGTTGACCAACGACTACGAGGGTTTGACATTACAATAAGATTGCGTGACGAGAAAAAAATCAGGGTTCCCTATCTAGATAAGTACATACATTTCGTCAATGACTCAAAAACCAATAAGATAACATATTAAACAATGGATCAACATGTAAGAAATTCCCTGTAAGAAAGACGTAATTTTCATCAAAACATGAAAATTAACTGTTGAAAATGACACTTCACAATGATCTTTTTAATAAATAAATTTGGCCATGTCATATTATTCGTAAGTCATCTATATCTATTACAATTACATGCACTGTTCAATACTATAGCATAACAAAATTAAACCAACTAGCAACTGCAATTGCTTCTTATTATTATTCTCATTATTATTATTATGATATTATGATATAGAATATAGTAAATGCCTAAAAATAATTAAACACTTCCAATAATGGCATTACTGTAACCATTTTGGAGATCATTGAATCTATTCCAGAGCATGACGCCGCCATACTTTGAAGACCCTTTGATAGCAGGGAGAACCTGAGAGGTCAACACATCAGAAGGCACAAAGCCACCATTTGTGACAGCTGCATCAGCTGCAGGAAGCCCCATGAAGACTTGAGTGGCAGGGACAGTGACCCATTGGTTCCAAGAATTGATCAAATTGTTAGTGTTCCCAGTAGAGTACTGGCATGAAGGGTTGTTATAAAACTGAACCCACACAAAATCAAACAGCCCAGTTTTTATAGCAGAGTCCAAATGAGCATCAGGGATGATGCACTGTGGTGCTGCAGACAAGTACACTTTCCTCTGTTGGTTAAAAGCATTAAGTGCCCTTGCAAGTTCATCCCAGTGTTCACCACCACCGGCCTCAATATCAAAGTCAATTCCATCCAAGGGAACATTTCCCAACGGGCCAGAATTACCATTTAGCCCTCCAAGGAAATTGGTCCAGAGGAAGTTTGCAAGCTGTGTGGCTTCATCTGCTGAGTTTAGGGAGTAGCTTCCAGCGAAACCTCCAAGGGAGAGCAACACTTTGATGCCTTTGTCTTGGCATGTTTTGATGTCACTGCTCAACCCTGTGCAACCATTTGTTGTGGGGTCACAGTGGCCTGCAAGGTTGAGTTGGGGGTTTTGGCCATTGCCAAAAGTGGACAAGAATGCTATGTTCACATATTGGTAGTTTCCTGTGTTGCATGTGTCTGCTAAGGAGCCTTCTCCTGTGTTTTGGCCCCAGTAGATTGCAATGCCTGCGGCATTGGAATGCTTGAATAGGGAAATGAACATAAGAGGGAGTAGTAAGAGTGAGGCTTTGTTGAGGGATTCCATGTTTTTCTGTATCAGTTTATCTATCTGTTCTGTTAATTGGGTTAAGATGCTAGAGAGGTACCAATTTATAGGTGTTGGAAGTTCATGTGAATTCAAATGTTCAAAACACATTTTTCCATGGAGCCAGAAAAGTCTAGTCAATGAACCGTGCAGTTTGGGCATAGGATTCATGCTCTATTTCGTTCTCTAAAAAAAGTAGCAGAAAGTAAAAAAAAAAGTATGAGAAAAAAATAGAAAGAAAGTACTATGAAAAATATAAAAAAAATTAAGTGTTGTTTGATTGATTAGAAAATTAGATAAAAATATTCTTTTGAGGTTTTGGTTTACAGGAAAAAATGAGTGTGTTTAATAAACATCATTCTCAGAACTCTTCACAATCTCATAATATTGTATTATTAATTGAATTATAATTCTTTAGTGTGGTATCAGTTATTGCTTTCATTCTTGCATAGTAACTTTCTTACAAGGATAATAGACTTAATGAGTAAGTTTTAAAAGACTTACTTTATTTAATAACTTAAAATCTATATATATATATATATATATATGTATATAGACACACGAGATTGCTGAAATGTATCATATTTTCTTTACGATTATAAAATAAAACAAGTCGATTGAAATTAGACAGTTCATTATATATAAAATATAATCTCTTTTAAGAACTCTAATAATTAAAATGAAACCTTCCATGTGGGCTTGCCCCATCGGAGACGTTTTGATTTTTGGAGGTCTTAGCCTAACAATGTTGAAAACATGAAATTGAGGCGTGATGCGCTGGGCACACAATGCTTTTTGAGAAACACCACATCATTTATAATTTTATTTAATAAGTATTTAACAAATATAAAATTTTTAAAGAAATAATGAATAAACATTATATGTGTTATTTTATTATTAATTGGGTTCAATAATCAGGGTTTATATGTGATTTACAGTCTGTTTATTAAAATGTTTTGTTTTGTAATTTTATCCTACGCTCAAATAGAGTTTTAATTGTCTCAAAAGACGTAAATAATTAATATTAACTCTTAGATTTCTCCTTTTTTTAAACATTATTTTTTTAACTATATACCAAACGAATCCTTAGTACCAGCGGTATACAGCCTTTAAAAAAAAGGTGCAAAGCTTTAAGTATGGTCTGGAAGGTTCAACGAGTCGTACTAGCATTATTTTTGTATAACAGAATTAGGTGGTCACAACTTACATAGAGAGACCGCTTCAACGATCGAATTATGAATACCGCCTCATATCTTATTCTGTTTCAAATCTGAAATATTTCTTTTAAATTAAGAAAGTTCACTTAAAAATTATAATTTGTATTAATGTATTTATTTAAAGTGTTTTTCATTTTATTTATTATATAAAAATATTTAGTTACAATGGAAATATAGTGAAAAGGGATTTGATATATAAGAAAGTATACTTTTATTTATATTTGAAGAAAGAATATCTCAAAATTTGATTATAATCTAAAATTATTTCATATCTTTAATCCTCCACAAATCCTTAAAATTTCGAAAGATAATAATCGGGTCCAAACTTTCTTAGAATCCATTTAAGGGGATGAAAAATGAATATTTCATGAAATATACTTTCTTGTTAACTCATCTTGACCATGAAATGAAGCAAATTGCTAATTTTTAGTAATTGATACCCAAAATAATAATTTGAAGGTTTTTGGAAAAAAAAAAATGATAGGGAGACTAAATTGCTCAAAAATAAAAAGAGGAAGTTTCAAGGCTTTATTTTTTCTTTTAAAAAATCATTTCTTATTGGATTACTTTAAAAAAAATAAACAATTTTCATCTCACAATCGAACGATGATGTAAAAAATATTTACAAGGACATTGTATGTTAATTAAATTGTAAATTTTAACATAAAAATTATATATTATTTAGTTTATTGAAATATATAAATATCTTAATCATTTGATTGTTGAATCATGTGATAATACATATATATATATATATATATATATATATATATATATATTATAATTGAGTCTCTGACTCTAGATAAGAATGACATGTGTCATTATCTCATGCGATATCTTCTCTCATATTAAATTTATAGCTTCTATTTATAGAAACTATATGATTAGAAAAAAAATAAATTGGCAAAATATAAAATCTAAGATTTAAATTCATGCTATTTCAATATCCAACAAGTGAGGTTACAACAATGCTAACCTTTTGATTTAAAATATTTAAGCATTCTTAAATTGATATACTACTTAAATGATATTAAAGTCCCACATAGAAAAACTGAACACTTTCTTCTCCTGAGAACGAGGTTAAGTGTCTTTGCCTCTCTCCTTCAATGTCTTCTCAAACTTTGGTTTTTCCTTCTCCTTCGGGGCCGAGGTGGGTGCTATGGAAGCCTTTGCCGTTGTGACCTATAGATGCATCTCGATGTCAACATACTTAATAGCGTTCCTCTGAAACTTCTCGAAAATTTGGGGCAGTCTCTTTGCTAAATAGCTTTAGTGATGATGCGAAGCTGAATAGCTTCTATCAAATCAAGTACCATAACGGTTTCCTTGTAAAACTACTTCAAGAAATCCTTTAAGGATTCCTCTCCTTGCTTGATTTGAGCCAGAGTGTGGGAAGTCTTGCAAATATCCCTGGAGATGATAAGTGATCTCTAAAAGCCTTCGCCATATCATTCTAGGAATCATTTGAGCCTAAGGGAAAGCCTTTAAACCATCTTAGCGCTTCTCCGGTGAAGGTTTTGGGGAACATCCTACACATTACATCAAACTCTACTCCTAGAAACATGACCTCATAAGAATATATATCGAGATGTTTCCCTAGGTCTATCTCACCGAAGTACTTCCCTATCGATAATGGTTGAGTGGTCTGTAAATACTTAGGAATTAGAATCCCCATAAGCCTTATAAAGAAAGGTGCGTTCAGCTTGTACCTTGTTGATACATTAGTAGCCTATATATTTCTATATCGGGTGGAGTGACAATCAACCTAGTATATGGACTCAATCCTTATCATAAGTGCAAATTTTGGAGTAGGACAGGGTTATGGACATCTCGAGGTGAGATGTTGAAAGGCGGGATCTTGTTGATGAACCTTTACGATGTGCAACTACACGTTACTCAGGTTGCTCACGCTTCTTCTTCAACTCTTCTAATTTCACCCTAAGCTAGCAAATGACTTCATCATGAGGGTCTAGTTAGGCTTTGACCGTAATGTGTCTCAAGCTCGGGTTGGCAGACATCGAGGTGTCTTTTAAACTGACATCATAGGCTAGACACCTAGGTTCCAAGTGCATTATCTCTTGCACTTGACCCTTTGAGGTTAGGGATCGTCGATGTGCAACATCCATGTTTAAGAATGTAGTAGTGGGAATATATTTAATGGGTCCCACCGAGTTTGCCAATAATTTACCCAGTATGGGGATAGAGCATTCGATATGGATACCAGATATATCTCTCTATGTCTTACACCGGTTTAGTAAGGGTACAATATTGTCTCTCTAAGTCCAATAGGGATCTCAAAGCCTTGTTATGATTCTGTCCAGCCAACACATTAGTATCTTGCATTGAGGAGTGAAATAGGGTGTCACCTGCAAAGACACTTTGATGCTTAAGTCAATACCGGATAAACTAACATTAGTGCTTAAGCATGGTTGGTGAACGTACCTTAATAAGGAGTAAATATGTGGTATTTATAGATTTAGGTGATGAGAACGTCTTATATGGCATGTTTCAGTATGGATTTCATAAAAGGCGAATAAAGCTGACACGATCATAGATTTTCTTGACACCCATTGTAGGTAAATGACTGGTATTACCCCCAACACGTTCCCAAGCCCTTCTTGACTCTAGTCGTGATTGACTTCAGTCAATAAGATTTTCCATAGGGAATCCATATGTGGGAAATCTAGTGTTGTGAGTTGCTCACGGGAGGTGTTCCACATTGCAAAGCATCATCTTAAGCCGGTATCGTCTTGACTAGTATCAGGCCTAGATCAATTAGCTTTCTCGTTTGTCTAATAGAAGCCAATTTGTGGTTGGAATTCGAAATTGATCAAGGATTAAAAGTGGGAAACTCAAGGTAAACGCATAAAATCTTTCAATTTTAATTTTCTTAGAAGTTCTCTTCTTTTGCTTACTTTTCTTGGGGAAGCAAAAAGGCTTTGAAATTTAAGATTCTGAACCGGTTAAAGAGTCCTTTAAGGCTCTTAAATGGACGATTAAGTGATAGAATTAAATATCGCCTTGTGTAGGTTATGAACGAAGCTTTGGAAATTTAGCAGAGTAAAGGGTTCTTGAAAGAATCATCAGTTTTGAAAGTGGTAAGCTTATAAAGCTTTAAGAGTGGATTTCTAAGTAATTTCTTAGATTACGTCAAGATTTCCATGACTAAATCCCTTTCATAATATTGCATTTTAGTGTTTTGACACGTCGTTACTTGCAAGCTAGTTAGAACGCATTAGAAATGAGGTAAGGGGAGTGTTATATTATGTATTTAATTAATGATTTATGATATTTTATACGGTTAAATGATTTATGTTTTTATGCGAATAATTTATGTGATTTGGGATATGTTTATGATCATATGATGGGTTGATAAATATGATTAGTGAAATAATGAAGTTTATAAGATATGTGATGTGTATTAAGTCATGAGAATGTAAAGATGTAGTAAGAAAAGGTTAATAGATTGTCATATGAGAAAGGTATGGGAGATCCTCCTGGTGACATTATTTTTATTTTAATTATTTGTATTACATTGTATGTTAAAGACTCACCCTTACATTTATGTTACAGTGAATGAGGAGAGGGACATTGTGGATGTCGTGGAGACTAGTGCGAAGTGAGCAGAGGAGCAATGCCAAGACATTTGTAATTATGTAATGTATATAATCATGGTGCGGTATATGTTTGCTGCTAGACATACATGTATCTATAAATGTATATGTATGGTGGTATTATGTGTATGATTGTAATGTGTGTTAGCGATGATATATGTGTGGACTAAGTTGGATAGCTAATGGCACTGAGCCATTAATGTTTATATCATACATCATTGGTAGGAAATGTATTGTTTGAATGTTATGTGATTGTGTGATAAGCATGAGGTGAATGATTTATTACGGTTAGAAATGAAATTAAGAAGTTGAAATGGTTGATTAGTGAATTTAAGGGTGAAACTAAAGAACTGGATAGGTGAAATGGAGATCCGATGAGATTCAATATCCTTGGAATTATTCAAAAGATCATCATGGGCATTTAGAATTTGTTTGCATATTCATTTGGTGTTATAAATAGTATTAAGGTGAATTGAGGAGTTGTCATGGCCATAAATGGGCCTTAATGCATTTCATGCATAACTCCTTATTACACTGGAATTTTGGGAAACGGACTGCACTAGCAGCCCCGGAATGGAGGTAATATAGTGCCCATGAGTTTGGTAAGGATTGGAGATGATTTGGGCAAAATAGGACCCTAGGAAGTTGATAAAGTGGTTTAAACATGTTTGACAACAACATTGCTGCTATTGTCATGCTCACACATAGCGCTAGTCCCACGTGTAGTGTCAGGTACGAATTTGGTCTCATGCGTAGCATGTCAGGCCATGTTCTCCAAAAATGGATTTTTTTATATAATTGAAATCTTGGTATTAGAGGTGCTATATGGAATTAGTTTTTCAGGTTTTAAACTAAATAATTGTTTTGAGGACAGATGAATTAATTAATTAATTAATTTGTAAAAAATTTATTGAGATTTTTATTTAAATGCTTAAAATTGAAGATAAAAAGTAAGGGATTTTACAGGTTCACTTTTCACCAATACTTGAGGTTGTGTCTAGTACCTACCTCAGTAGGATTTCTTTCACTATTCAATCTTAAATAAGTATTCTTTCTTGTCAAGTCTTGTCAAGTTCTCACACGAGTATTATTTCCCTCAAAGCTTCTTTAGTCTCAAAATATAACCTTGCACCTACAAGTTGCATACTCTTACAAACTAATCCACCTGACTAACAAGTAAGGAAATACATTTGAATAGAAAATGATTTGTTGAAGGGGTCTTTGAGTTTTTACAGTCATAGCATGAATACAGAGTATGTTAAGAAAACTAAGCTCTAATTTCATCAAGTTATTTCATGTTATTTCAATATCAAACAAGTGAGGTTACAACAATGCTAACCTTTTGATTTAAAATATTTAAGCATTCTTGAATTGATATACTACTTAAATGATATTAAAGTCCCACATAGAAAAACTGAACACTTTCTTCTCCTGAGAACGAGGTTGAGTGTCTTTGCCTCTCTCCTTCAATGTCTTCTCAAACTATGGTTTTTCCTTCTCCTTCGGGGCCCAGGTGGGTGCTATGGAAGCCTTTGTCGTTGTGACCTCTAGATGCATCTCGATGTCAACATACTTAATAGCGTTCCTCTGAAACTTCTCGAAAATTTGGCAGTCTCTTTGCTAAATAGCTTTAGTGATGATGCGAAGCTGAATAGCTTCTATCAAATCAAGTACCATAACGGTTTCCTTGTAAAACTGCTTCAAGAAATCCTTTAAGGATTCCTCTCCTTGTTTGATCTGAGCCAAAGTGTGGGAAGTCTTGCAAATATCCCTGGAGATGATAAGTGATCTCTAAAAGCCTTCGCCATATCATTCTAGGAATCATTTGAGCCTAAGGGAAAGCCTTTAAACCATCTTAGCGCTTCTCCGGTGAAGGTTTTGGGGAACATCCTACACATTACATCAAACTCTACTCCTAGAAACATGACCTCATAAGAATATATATCGAGATGTTTCCCTAGGTCTATCTCACCGAAGTACTTCCCTATCGATAATGGTTGAGTGGTCTGTAAATACTTAGGAATTAGAATCCCCATAAGCCTTATAGAGAAAGGTGCGTTCAGCTTGTACCTTGTTGATACATTAGTAGCCTATATATTTCTATATCGGGTGGAGTGACAATCAACCTAGTATATGGACTCAATCCTTATCATAAGTGCAAATTTTGGAGTAGGACAGGGTTATGGACATCTCGAGGTGAGATGTTGAAAGGCGGGATCTTGTTGATGAACCTTTACGATGTGCAACTACACGTTACTCAGGTTGCTCACGCTTCTTCTTCAACTCTTCTAATTTCACCCTAAGCTAGCAAATGACTTCATCATGAGGGTCTAGTTAGGCTTTGACCGTAATGTGTCTCAAGCTCGGGTTGGCAGACATCGAGGTGTCTTTTAAACTGACATCATAGGCTAGACACCTAGGTTCCAAGTGCATTATCTCTTGCACTTGACCCTTTGAGGTTAGGGATCGTCGATGTGCAACATCCATGTTTAAGAATGTAGTAGTGGGAATATATTTAATGGGTCCCACCGAGTTTGCCAATAATTTACCCAGTATGGGGATAGAGCATTCGATATGGATACCAGATATTGTTGTTCAAGTGGCCTCAATACTCAAGAGGGGGGGTGAATTGAGTTTTAAAGCTTTTGATTGGAATGCCTTTGAAATTGATTTTTATATCCAAGTTTATAAGAATATGCAAGTGAAGTCAAGTTAAAGATAGTATGTAATGCACCACAAGGATAAATATTGCTGAAACAATTTAACAAACACTTGGTGGGCAGTATTTGAAATATAACAAATTTTGACAAGCTCAAGTATACAATTCACAATCAATCAACACCAATCAATCAAATGCAGTATGTGAAAGCAAACCGATATAACGAGTTCCACCAACACCGGTGTACATCTCGCCTCTAAGCAACCCACTTAGAGGATTTCCACTATTGAAGTTTAGAGATACAAGCTATGAGCAATTGCAGCTTCCTAGTGTCCCACACTCAAGAACTCAATCCTCACTAGCACAAGGGCAACCCACCCAATCTCTCAAACTCTCAATACCCAAAGGTTGAACCCCAACCTTTGTGACCACTCAACCTAGAGTGAAAATCTTTTGTGTTTGTTGAAGTGTTTACAAGGAAATGACTCTCTTAATAGAGTAGATATACAAGTGAAACATCAACCAATTTCTAACTCTCAAGATGAGAGGATATACAAATGAAATTCAAGATATACAAGAATAGGGCTTACAAAGCACAAGAGAGAGCAAAGGAATTGTAGCTTCTTGGTGTATGTTTGTGCTTGAGTTTCTCTTCAATTTATAGAGCCATTTGAGAGCTTGAGGAATGCCTTTCTTCTTCCTAGCCGTTGCACATAGTGGGGTTCTGAAAAATGGTGGAGATATGTGCTGGTTTCCCACTTAAAAGTGTTTTCCCACTATCGTAATCGATTACACCCTCCAGCTGTAATCGATTATCTTCAAGACAGAGGGCATCTAATCGATTACATATTGTCCTGTAATCGATTAGCAACTATACCTGATGCATTTAATTTGACTTCGTAGCTTTATAATTGATTATTTTGTATAGTAATCGATTAGCTTAAATCCAGTAGCCTTCTAATCGATTGGATAAATTCCCTCAATCGATTAGCCATTATACCTGATGCCTTTGATGCCATTTTTGATATTGGTAATTGATTATTGAATGTGTGTAGTCGATTAGCTTAACTCCAGTAGCTCTTTAATCGATTATCTGAATTGCTGTAATCGATTAGCTTGTGTCCTGATGCAATTGCTTCCAAAACAGAATGGCCCTAATCGATTAGCCTGGTCTTCCTAATCGATTATCTTCGTTGTATTTCAGGGTCTGATTCCATGTCTTTGTTTTTGCAAGGATTTCTTCAAAAGTGTTTTTGTCATTATCAAAATTCTTGAACCTGTTTACACATTCAAACACATTCTCCCCCTTTTTGATGATGACAACTATGTTCATCTCTTGAGGGTTGTTAGTGTAAACAATCAATCTTTATCTCGAATTTTATCTGCAAAAACCATTTGAATTTTTCTCATCTCTAAAAAGATTTTCACTTATACAAGTAAATCTCTTATCTCTTAAAAGATATTCTCTACAGCTTTATCTCTTTAAAAGGTTATCCCTTACAGCATTGAAACAACTAAAAAATCTTAAGTCTCCCCCTATCTTTTGGAATTAATCTCTTTAATCTTTTGGCAATCCATTTGGAAATCTATTTCAGATTTAACAAGATATGAACAATTAATACTTCTCCCCCTTTGGAATCATCAAAAATAATAAATGCAGGAAAAGAGATAGATATCACAGAATGAAAATTTTATTAAATAAAAAGCAGATAATTACATAAAGGAAATTGCATAAGAAAGATGAAACAACTAAAACCAAAGCATGAAAATGGATCTAATTATCCGGATTAAAGAAACGAAGTTCAGAAATTTGATGGGACAACTTTTCATAACGCTGTTGCATCATTTCAAAATGTTGCTGCTCGGTCATTGAGAACTCTTGAAGGGAGTTTTCGAGGCGATCGAAGCGGCGGTCAAGATGAGCATAGAGTGATGCAAAGGGGTCAGCAGGAGCGGATGAAGAGGCTTGAGGTGCAGCTTGTTGTTGAGGAGGAGGAGGAACGGGTTCATCTTCAGCAGGAGCTTCGAAGGGAATGTTGGCATCAATGCCCTCCATTCGTGAGTACCATGCTCCATGCAGAAAAACAAGACCCATTTTGATTAAATGGTGAGTGCCGATGCAGGCTCTTGGAGGCACTTTTTTTGATAATTCTCCAGCCAAGTCTACTCCACAATATTTGAAAATTTTGGTAAGGAGAATACCATATGGAAGTTTTTGTTGGTCCTTTGCGTGGCGCATATGGAACTTGACCAACTGAACCCAGTTAATTTCCTTGTGGTTCAGCATCGCCCACATCAAGAGGACATCATCTTCTTCCACCAAGGCATAGTTCCCACCACGAGGAACTATCATTTTGACCAAGAAAAAGTGTAGGAGACGGTTGTTCATGGTCAAATGTCCTACCAATTTGTGGTTACTCCTGGGACGAGCAGCCTTCCACAATGATCGACGGGCAGTTAGAGCATTGAAGCCCCATTCATCTTCTGGTTCTCCTCCATCAAAATCTACATTGTTGAGCGACAGCATAGAGATTTCTGCAAATTGGGCGTTGGTGAGCTTAATGGTCACGTTTTTCACTTTGGATTCGACCATCTGATTTACCAGTTTGAGATTGCAGTAGAACACCCTGATGAGTTCAGGATAATATTCTTCTTCCTTGAGGGTGAGGAAGGGAAAAAGGTTGTAGTGGTGGAGGCATTGGGTGAAGGTGAGGCTATGGTTATCAAAGGTTTCCGCAATGGTGAAGTGGGGAGTCATGATTTCTTTCTCAGAAAAATTTTTAACAAAGTGTTGGAGGTCTCTAGGGGAGGAAAAGAACCTTGAGAAGTCAAGGGGGTTGTTGGCCTGAGCCATGGAGGACCTTGCTCGTTTAACTGTGCGGGAGGAAGCCATTGACAAGGAATGTAGAAAAAGTTGAGGAGAGCAGAAGAGTTCTTGGGAACTTTTGAGAATGAGAAAGAGGAAGGAGGTAGTGTGAGTTGAGAGAGTGAAGAGAGGGGTATTTATAGATAGAAATTAGGTTTAGGAAGGAGTGAGATGAGTTAAGAGAGTGGGGAATTCGAGCAGACCTTGGAAACATGCGTTTTGACTCTACAGTATCGATGCTAATCGATTACGAGACATGGGTAATCGATTAGTTCACTGTTTCTGGGGAATTGGAAGAGTTTCGAGCAGTGTGTAATCGATTATTGAAATAGAATAATAGATTAGTGAAGAAACAGAATTGTCCTAATCGATTGAATCAGTATGGTAATCGATTAGTTAGAAGATGAAACGTTTTATACCTGAGACAGAGGCTGTGTAATCGATTATGGATTTAGAAAGTAATCGATTAGATTAAAACAGAAGCATTGTAATCGATTAGGTATCAAAGGGTAATCGATTATCAACAAAATAGAAACGTGTTAATCGATTATGAGGAGCTGAGTAATCGATTATATGGGTCAAAAATTCACTCTTATGCATTTTTCTCAAAGGAAGTTTGCAGTCTTAAAGAATCATGCCACAGATAATACCAAATTCATACAAACATGCTATACAACAGTGCTTTTATCAAAATACCTCATCATTCAAACATAATTGGTCATGTCAAGAACTCCTAATTCTCTTCTAATGTGGATGAATTGCTCCCTAGCTAAAGGTTTGGTGAAAATATCTGCTAGTTGCCTAGAAGTTTCAATATGCTCAAGTACACAGTCTCCTTTTAATACATGGTCTCTAATGAAATGATGCCTAATCTCAATATGTTTAGTCCTAGAATGCATTACAGGATTTTTTGAGATATTGATAGCACTAGTATTATCATACTTAAGAGGCACATGGTTCAATGCAACTCCAAAGTCTAGAAGTTGTTGTCTCATCCAAAGGATTTGAGCGCAACAACTACCAGCTGCAACATATTCTGCCTCAGCTGTTGATAGCACAACACTTACTTGTTTCTTGCTATGCCAAGAAACAAGAGAACTACCAAGCAAGTGACATGTTCCGCTAGTGCTTTTTCTGTCAAGTTTACATCCTGCAAAGTCTGAATCAGAGTAACCAACTAAAATACATTCAGCCCCTTTGGGGTACCATAAACCAACATTTTGAGTCCCAACTAAATATTTCATTATCCTTTTTACTACAGTGAGATGTGATTCCTTAGGACAAGCCTGGTATCTAGAACACATACACACAGCAAACATGATATCCGGTCTACTAGCGGTTAAGTAAAGTAAGGATCCTATCATACCTCTGTATTTTGTGAGTTCAACATCCTTACCTTTCTCATCCTTGTCCAAATAACATGAAGTACCCATGGGTGTGGCTATATCATTAAATTTAACATGAATAGACTCTTCAATGGTGTTTGTTTGTTTGTTGAAGATTCGATAAGATTTACTAGATTGAGAGTACCCTAGGAAGATTGCCTCATCAGATTTGGCATCAAACTTTCCTAGATTATCCTTTCCATTATTGAGCACAAAACATTTACATCCAAAAATATGAAAGTGTGAAATGTTTGGTTTTCTACCCTTGTAAAGTTCATAGGGGGTTTTCTTTAAAATAGGCCTTATTAAACATCTATTCATTACATAACAAGCGGTGTTTACCGCATCAGCCCAAAAGTGTTTTGCAATATGGTTTTCATTTAACATGGTTCTTGCAAGCTCCACCAAGGATCTATTTTTCCTTTCAACTACTCCGTTTTGTTGTGGAGTTCTAGGAGCTGAAAAATTGTGATTAATACCATGTTTTTCGTAAAACTTTTTAAAAGATTGATTTTCAAATTCTCCCCCATGATTGGTTTTAATGGATGTAATTTTAGAATTTTGCTCATTTTGGATAATCTTTGCAAGTTTCTTGAATGCATGATATGCTTCATTTTTATGAGCAAGAAACAATGTCCATGTATATCTAGAATAGTCATCTACAATAACTAGACCATAGTAATTGCCTCCAAACCTTTTGATTTTGGATGGTCCAAATAAGTCCACGTGCAAAAGTTGTAAAGGCCTTTG
Source organism: Clitoria ternatea (assembly GCA_037962975.1). Taxonomy (NCBI): domain Eukaryota; kingdom Viridiplantae; phylum Streptophyta; class Magnoliopsida; order Fabales; family Fabaceae; genus Clitoria; species Clitoria ternatea. The sequence goes on from CM075675.1 coordinate 12,646,850, forward strand.
TGTGGAAACAATATTTTTGGATTGAAAAGATGCCTTTACTTGTTTTCCCTTTTGACATGCATCACAAAATCTATTTTCAAATTTAAGCTTTGGTAATCCAATTACTAATTCTTTGGAAACAAGTTTGTTCAAATGGTCTACATGTATATGAGCTATTCTCCTATGCCATAGCCAAGTTTCATCCTCTTTTGAAATGAAGCATTGTTCATCATTTGTAGACAAACTATCCACATCAATCATGTAAATGTTATCAATCCTTTTTCCAACAAATTTGACCTCTTTGTTTAGCTTATTCTCAATTATACAACAATTGGATTCAAATAAAACTCTATATCCTTTGTCACATAATTGACTTATGCTAAGTAGATTATGTTTGAGGCCTTCAACATACAATACGTCACTTATTGATGTGGAAGAATTCTTACCAATATTTCCGATGCCTAGGATTCTTCCTTTGGTGTTGTCTCCGTAGGTGACACTTCCTTTTCTCTTGGGAGTGAATGATGTAAACTTGCTTATGTCTCCCGTCATATGCTTTGAATACCCACTATCCAAGTACCAATGGGTGTTGCTTGCCTTGAAGCACACCTACAAAACAAGATTAGTTTAGAGAGCTAGGTACCCATTTTATGTTGGGTCCTTTTAGGTTAGCTTGTGGTAATGTTCCTTTGGGAACCCACACCTTTCTTATAACCTTTGGCCCTAATTTTCTAACATTGCAATTCGAAGAGTTATGACCTTTAAAACCGCAATGATGACATTTCATAAAAGGTGAAGATGATTTGCTTGGTGGTACAAAGAAATTTTTATAGTGTTTTTCTCTTTTGTGATTGCTATGTTCTTGAATATATCCTAGCCCGGTTTTATTAAACATGCATCTTTGTTGACCAAGCAAGATATTCAAATTGTCTCGTCCATTAGTGAACTTTTCTAATGTCTTATTTAGATCTTCAACCTTTGTTTCTAACATAACGCATCTTTTTGCAAAGTCACATGGTTTGTCCTTAGAACATGCTTGAACATTCTCTAATTCTTCTTTTAAGCTTTTATTTTCTTTGCATACCTCCATAAGATGCATTTCAAGGGTATCACTAGTTTTCCTAGATGACTTAAGCCTATTAGACACTTTTATAAATTTATCATATAACTCCTCAAAGGCATCTAGTAGTTCATTCTTATCTAAGTCAAGAAGATTTACCTCATTATCTTCTTCTTGATGATTTGCCATTAAGCAGAGATTTGCTTCTTCATTGTCCGAATCGTCGGAACTGCTTACATCGTTCTCATCCCAAGCGATGTAGGCTCTTCTTCTTCCTCGTTTATCCTTGCCCTTCTTTTTAAGATTTGGGCAATCCGCCTTGAAGTGCCCTTCCTTGCCACATTCGAAACAACTAGGTGAAGAGGAAATTTCATTTGAAGTTGGCTTTTTACCTTGGGGCTTGAAGTTCTTTTGGAATCTTTTGTTCTTCATGAATCTTCCAAATCGTTTTACAAACAGCCCAAATTCCTCTTCTTCATCCATGTCACTGCATGATTCTTCTTCATGCATAGAGGTGGCTTTGAGGGCTAACCCTTTCTTCTTGGAAGATTTTTCTTCTTCCTCCGCTAGCTTCAATGCTTTTAGTTCCTGCTCTTGCTCTTGTAATTTTCCAAAGAGTGTTGCAAGAGATATCTCATTGATGCTTGGAGATTGTTTTATGGCTGTGACAAGTGGTTGCCATTCCCTGCTAAGACTTTTTAAAACTTTATGCACAAGTTCTTTGTTAGTGTAAACTTTGCCAAGAGTAATGAGATGATTAATAATAAGAGTAAATCTTTTCTACATATCTACAATGGTTTCTCCTGAGTTTATTCTAAAGCTTTCATATTGACTTGTCAAGGTACTAATCTTGGAGTCCTTCACATCGTTAGTACCTTCGTGAGTTACTTGTAGAGTATCCCACATTTCCTTAGCGGTTTGACAAGTCATTATTCTAAAGAATTCATCTTGACCTAATGCCATAGTGATTAGATTCTTTGCCTTATAGCCATATTGTACTTTCTTTTCTTCATCACTGGTCCATTCATCTATAGGCTTTTCCACATTCTTACTATCAACAGTATGCATTGGTATATAAGGACCATTTTCAATGGCATTCCAAATTCTCAAATCAATGGATTGAATGAAGATTTTCATTCTTTCTTTCCAAAATGCATAGCCTTCCCCATTGAAAGCGGGAGGTCTGTTTATAGCACCACCCTCGGGAAAAATGTTATGAGAACTTGAGGCCATCTAGTCTCTTGAAGCTGTTAAGCTTGATTTACCAAGAGTCAAGCTCTGATACCACTTGTTGTTCAAGTGGCCTCAATACTCAAGAGGGGGGGTGAATTGAGTTTTAAAGCTTTTGATTGGAATGCCTTTGAAATTGATTTTTATATCCAAGTTTATAAGAATATGCAAGTGAAGTCAAGTTAAAGATAGTGCACCACAAGGATAAATATTGCTGAAACAATTTAACAAACACTTGGTGGGTAGTATTTGAAATATAACAAATTTTGACAAGCTCAAGTATGCAATTCACAATCAATCAACACCAATCAATCAAATGCAGTATGTGAAAGTAAAAAAGTAAGGGAGAGGAGCTTGCAAACCGATATAACGAGTTCCACCAACACCGGTGTACGTCTCGCCTCTAAGCAACCCACTTAGAGGATTTCCACTATTGAAGTTTAGAGATACAAGCTATGAGCAATTGCAGCTTCCTAGTGTCCCACACTCAAGAACTCAATCCTCACTAGCACAAGGGCAACCCACCCAATCTCTCAAACTCTCAATACCCAAAGGTTGAACCCCAACCTTTGTGACCACTCAACCTAAAGTGAAAATCTTTTGTGTTTGTTGAAGTGTTTACAAGGAAATGAATCTCTTAATAGAGTAGATATACAAGTGAAAGATCAACCAATTTCTAACTCTCAAGATGAGAGGATATACAAATAAAATTCAAGATATACAAGAATAGGGCTTACAAAGCACAAGAGAGAGCAAAGGAATTGTAGCTTCTTGGTGTATGTTTGTGCTTGAGTTTCTCTTTAATTTATAGAGCCATTTGAGAGCTTGAGGAGTGCCTTTCTTCTTCCTAGCCGTTGCACATAGTGGGGTTCTGAAAAATGGTGGAGATATGTGCTGGTTTCCCACTTAAAAGTGTTTTCCCACTATCGTAATCGATTACACCCTCGAGCTGTAATCGATTATCTTCAAGACAGAGGGCATCTAATCGATTACATATTGTCCTGTAATCGATTAGCAACTATACCTGATGCATTTAATTTGACTTCGCAGCTTTGTAATCGATTATTTTGTATAGTAATCGATTAGCTTAAATCCAGTAGCCTTCTAATCGATTGGATAAATTCCCTCAATCGATTAGCCATTATACCTGATGCCTTTGATGCCATTTTTGATATTGGTAATCGATTATTGAATGTGTGTAGTCGATTAGCTTAACTCCAGTAGCTCTTTAATCGATTATCTGAATTGCTGTAATCGATTAGCTTGTGTCCTGATGCAATTGCTTCCAAAACAGAATGGCTCTAATCGATTAGCCTGGTCTTCCTAATCGATTATCTTCGCTGTATTTCAGGGTCTGATTCCATGTCTTTGTTTTTGCAAGGATTTCTTCAAAAGTGTTTTTGTCATTATCAAAATTCTTGAACCTGTTTACACATTCAAACACAGATATATCTCTCTATGTCTTACATCGGTTTAGTAAGGGTACAATATTGTCTCTCTAAGTCCAATAGGGATCTCAAAGCCTTGTTATGATTCTGTCCAGCCAACACATTAGTATCTTGCATTGAGGAGTGAAATAGGGTGTCACCTGCAAAGACACTTTGATGCTTAAGTCAATATCGGATAAACTAACATTAGTGCTTAAGTATGGTTGGTGAACGTACCTTAATAAGGAGTAAATATGTGGTATTTATAGATTCAGGTGATGAGAACATCTTATATGGCATGTTTCAGTATGGATTTCATAAAAGGCGAATAAAGCTGACACGATCACAGATTTTCTTGACACCCATTGTAGGTAAATGATTGGTATTACCCCCAACACGTTCCAAAGCCCTTCTTGACTCTAGTTGTGATTGACTTCAGTCAACAAGATTTTCCACAGGGAATCCACATGTGGGAAATCTAGTGTTGTGAGTTGCTCACGGGAGGTGTTCCACATTGCAAAGCATCATCTTAAGCCGGTATCATCTTGACTAGTATCAAGCCTAGATCAATTAGCTTTTGCCGTTTGTTTAATAGAAGCCAATTTGTGGTTGGAATTCGAAATTGATCAAGGATTAAAAGTGGGAAACTCAAGGTAAACGCATAAAATCTTTCAATTTTAATTTTCATAGAAGTTCTCTTCTTTTGCTTGCTTTTCTTGGGGAAGCAAAAAGGCTTTGAAATTTAAGATTCTGAACTGGTTAAAGAGTCTTTTAAGGCTCTTAAATGGAAGATTAAGTGATAGAATTAAATACCGCCTTGTGTAGGTTATGAACGAAGCTTTGGAAATTTAGCAGAGTAAAGGGTTCTTGAAAGAATCATCAGTTTTGAAAGTGGTAAGCTTATAAACCTTTAAGAGTGGTTTTCTAAGTAATTTCTTAGATTACGTCAAGATTTCCATGACTAAATCCCTTTCATAATATTGCATTTTAGTGTTTCGACAAGTCGTTACTTGCAAGCTAGTTAGAACGCATTGGAAATGAGGTAAGGGGAGTGTTATATTATGTATTTAATTAATGATTTATGATATTTTATATGGTTAAATGATTTATGTTTTTATGCGAATGATTTATGTGATTTGGGATATGTTTATGATCATATGATGGGTTGATAAATATGATTAGTGAAATAATGAAGTTTATAAGATATGTGATGTGTATTAAGTCATGAGAATGTAAAGATGTAGTAAGAAAAGGTTAATAGATTGTCATATGAGAAAGGTATGGGAGATCCTCCTGGTGACATTATTTTTATTTTAATTATTTGTATTACATTGTATGTTAAAGACTCACCCTTACATTTATGTTACAGTGAATGAGGAGAGGGACATTGTGGATGTCGTGGAGACTAGTGCGAAGTGAGCAGAGGAGCAATGCCAAGACATTTGTAATTATGTAATGTATATAATCATGGTGCGGTATATGTTTGCTGCTAGACATACATGTATCTATAAATGTATATGTATGGTGGTATTATGTGTATGATTGTAATGTGTGTTAGCGATGATATATGTGTGGACTAAGTTGGATAGCTAATGGCACAGAGCCATTAATGTTTATATCATACATCACTGGTAGGAAATGTATTGTTTGAATGTTGTGTGATTGTGTGATAAGCATGAGGTGAATGATTTATTACGGTTAGAAATGAAATTAAGAAGTTGAAATGGTTGATTAGTGAATTTAAGGGTGAAACTAAAGAACTGGATAGGTGAAATAGAGATCCGATGGGATTGAATATCCCTGGAATTGTTCAAAAGATCATCATAGGCATTTAGAATTTGTTTGCATATTCATTTGGTGTTATAAATAGTATTAAGGTGATTTAAAGAGTTGTCATGGCCATAAATGGGCCTTAATGCATTTCATGCATAACTCCTTATTACACTGGAATTTTGGGAAACGGACTGCACTAGCAACCCCGGAATGGAGGTAATATAGTGCCCATGAGTTTGATGAGGATTGGAGATGATTTGGGCAAAATAGGACCCTAGGAAGTTATAAAGTGGTTTAAAAATGTTTGACAACAACATTGCTGCTACTGTCATGCTCACACGTAGCGCTAGTCCCACGTGTAGCTTCAGGTACGAATTTGGTCTCACGCGTAGCATGTCAGGCCATGTTCTCCAAAAATGGATTTTTTTATATAATTGAAATCTTTGTATTAGAGGTGTTATATGGAATTGGTTTTTCAGGTTTTAAACTAAATAATTGTTTTGAGGACAGATGAATTAATTAATTAATTAATTTATAAAAAATTTATTGAGATTTTTATTTAAATGCTTAAAACTGAAGATAAAAAGTAAGGGATTTTACAGGTTCACTTTTCACCAATACTTGAGGTTGTGTCTAGTACCTACCTCAGTAGGATTTCTTTCACTATTCAATCCTAAATAAGTATTCTTTCTTGTCAAGTCTTGTCAAGCTCTCACACGAGTATTATTTCCCTCAAAGCTTCTTTAGTCTCAAAATATAACCTTGCACCTACAAGTTGCATACTCTTACAAACTAATCCACCTGACTAACAAGTAAGGAAATACATTTGAATAGAAAATGATTTGTTGAAGGGGTCTTTGAGTTTTTACAGTCATAGCATGAATACAGAGTATGTTAAGAAAACTAAGCTCTAATTTCATCAAGTTAAGACCTTTAATTGTTTGAGAGTTAGGCTTTCACAAAGAGAAATAATAAGTTTTTAGGATGGAAACTTGGATGTACATAGTGTTTGGACTAGATTTTACAATGCATGAGAAAAACAAAGTATGAACTTTCTTACTCTAGCTTGTGTGAGGAGATGATTCTCTCTTATAATGATTTGTCTTTGTTTTTATACGTCTTCTCACTTGTGTTTCAACCCTTGTACTAAGGATGTAGAAATATAGTCATTGGAAGCTTATCTTTTTCCTTGGTCAAAAAGTAAGGCTAGTTTGGATCTTCAAAGAGAAAACCCTAATCTGGTTCTAAAGGTTCAGAAATAGAAACCCTAATTTTGGTTACGAAGTGTTCAAAAATAGAAACCCCAATTCTAGTTCGAAAGGGTTTAGAAATAAAACCCCTAATTCTAAAGTGAAGTCGGTTTCTTTTCCTCTAATTGATTAAGATCTTTTCCTTGACTTGATATTGATCTTGAGGTGTGCAGAGTTTTCTAAGGTTTGTTGTTTATGATAGTTTAACACCTTCTAGGGTTCATGTTTTGATTACCTTTAGACATAAAGTTTATTGAGAAGGTTTGACTTAATTGATGTCAAATCTTTGTCAATCTACTCTTAGGTTGATTTCTTCAAGTTATTTTTAGCTTTAATCATACATTGATTTGTTGCTTCTAGTGTTTCTTCAAGAATTAGGTCATTTTGACTTAAGTCTTCAAATTTTCAAAAATAAAGATTAAATCTTCATTTGAGTTCATCTTATGAGAAATTCCTTCTTAAATCTTTCTTGATATGTTGTTAAAGTTCTATAACGATCTAAGAAATTTTGGTATAGGATCCCGTTTTCTTGGTTAATGGGTTGTTCTTTAGAACCAGGATTTCAAGTCCTTCTTTTGCTTGATTGCTTGCTTGTTTCTTTGATTTTGACTTATGATCTTTATTTTAAAAAGCACTAAGTTTATCTTCTTCAACAAAAGCATTTTAAGTTCATTAAGAATATCTTATAGTTCTTTATTTAGTTTCTTTCCTATTTGTGTTTTACACCTAAAGAAACTTATTAGATTACTACAAGATCATTTTGAATTATTTTTTAAACTGAAGAATCATCAAATCTTTTGATTAAAAGGTTCTAAAAGAATTAGACTTAACATGATCAACATAATATAACCAAAAAAAGAATACAATGTGTAAGGCTGAAAATACATTGATAACAAGAAAAAAAAAACTCAGGCAAATAAGATAAACAAGGCATGCTTAACTCCATGAAAGGGAGAAGCTACAACATCTTTAACAATCATAAACGAGCTTAACCACGCGAGCAGAAGTCTAATAGCGATTGTGAAAGCCTATATATATTTCACCAATCAATCGGGGCCTTAGACAACCTTAATTTTTTTTGTAGTTTTTAAGGTGCCGCAAGCTTAAGAGTTCCTCAGCTTTAGGTACTCTCGCCTTAAGCGTTTTCCGAAAGTATTGGAAGAGATGAAAATATAAAGCATGTTGATTTGGTTTGTACTCCTATAAAAGAATACCCCATGTTCATTTCGAAAGCCTTTGGGACTTTGAAACTTTAGAAATGTTATCAATTATTCTCCCACCTTTTTGCGATGTACAAATGTTAATCCTAAAAGGGAGTGATTTCACATTTGTTCCGAGATGCATCAGAGAATGTCACCTTTTAGAGCGTCTTCGGTTAGATGACTGTCATTATCTTAGGGGGATTAGAGGGATTCCACCAAACTTGAATATTTTTCAGCAAAGGGTTGCAACTCAATGGCTTCCTCATGCCGAACAATGTTTATGGATCAGGTTTTGCCTTTGCCTTGTACGTGTTTGACTTAATAATTGATACTCTACACTTAAACTTTGTTAATACTATTATCTTTGCGACTGAGATTCCAAAATATGTTTATGGAGCTGCATGAAGCTGGAAACATCAAGTTTACCTTGCCAAAAACAGAGATTCCAAAATGGGTCGAGCACCAAAGGATAGGAACATCAATATCTTTCTGGTTTCGTTACAAGATCTCTGCATTAGTTCTGTGTTTTATGTTGTCACCATACGATCCATTAGGAGCATTGTTTGTTGAATACATTTATATGGACTTGTTCATCAATGATGAATATGTTAATTACTTGCAATTGACATCCAATCACACAACTCTTATTGGTCTGAGAGCTAATATAAGCGCACAAAATTTAGATGAACTGCCCTGTGGAAATGCATGGTACCATGTGAAGTTAAAATGCAAACCCAGCAGAATCATTGTTGAATGTGGAATTCATGTAATTAAACAGGGTTGTAGCCCAGGGGATATTAGATTTACAAATCCTTGTAAAAAGAGAAAATCAGAAGATGATCTCAACATTCTCAACATCTCTAAGAAGTCCAAATTCATGGACATTGATGTTTCCGAGACAATAATGGAGCAGCAGGAACAACGTATAAGCTGTTTGTCACAGATATGGCATTGTGTATGGACCTGTTTTCCTTTCTTGCTTCGACAATGAAATCATTTGGGTGATTTGTGAACCAGGATTCAACTTCAATGGTTTCAAAGCAGATAAGAGGCAATGCTAGTATCAGAGGTAAATTCTTTGTTCCGGTTATCATGATGATTGATTGACCATTTGCATACTTTTCTCCATATCATTTTTTATTGTTTCAACCTTTAAATTTTAGCTTGTATCCGAAAGTCTCATCTTTTAGATGAAAAGCTTAACTTTATCGTAGTTCTAGACCAGTATTGAACATGTGAAATGCTTGTGAATTTGTAGTTTCTATAACGATGACTTTTGATGTGTTGTATCTTAAGTCTTTCATTTAAGCCGGCTTTGATAGCGATGTAGGAGAAGAATGCGTCGATATGTAATTCTGATTAAACATACAGCATCGTGTAATTTGGGAACCAGAACCAGTAACATTATTTGCTTGAGCTCCACGCGTGGGACATCGCCTTAAAAAGTTATAACACATGTAGTCCATGATGAAAAGCCTATACTTTGATTCACATAAGCCCTAGTCCGTGATGAAATCCTATGCTTTGATTCACATAAGCCCTTAGAGTAGACACTACAAGAATGTGTACATCCATTCATCTCTTAGTCCCTATTTGTTTCCCATTTCCAACAAGGAAACATCAGTGAAAAGGATGTTTTATCATTTTTTGGCTCAACTTAATTGAGAATATTCTAAACAGCATAAAAAATTAATATTAACTATTAAATTTTTTTATTTTTATAATTGTATTTCCCCAACTGGTTACAAAACGAACACTTATTATCTCGAATAAATGGTAGTTCATGCTAATTAACTTCAAATTGATGATGATAATACCAATAGAAGTTTTAAAACCAAAGAAAATCTAAAATGACAATTTTAGAATGAAGTAAGAAGAAAAAGATGACATTGTTTACATCACTTACACACCCATTTGATTAGGAATATTTTAAACGGCATGAACAATTATTATTAACCATTTTTTTTTACAACTGTGTTTTCTAATTGATTACCAAACAGACACTTATTATCTCGGATAAATGGTAGTTCATGCTAATTAACTTTGAATTGATAATGATGTTAACAAAAGAAGTTTTAAATATAAATTAAAAGAAAGTCCAAAATGGTGATTTTGGAATGGAGTGAGTAGTAAGAAAAAACTGACATTGTTTACATTACTTACACATCCATTTAGTAAGTAACAAATTGGAAGATCATTAAGTGAAAGGGTAGAAAACAGATCAAGTTTAAAGAATGAAACGTGAAAGAAGTCTCACAGCATATATCAAAACCGTGAGGTCTCAAAACTATTTTATCAATTGAAAATATAGTTTCTAAACTTTATTACAGATAAAATAAAAACCAAACAATAGTTTAAATTATATATTTCACACTACCAAAAGGTCCTATTGTAAATTACAACGCTCAAAAGCATTTGGATCCTCTCCTAATTTATATGACCATTGGCCATAAATGTACAATGACATACCCTAATGTAAGAACTTTCTAAGAATAAACCCCAAAGTATCAATCATGTTGGAAAACAAGAGACATGAAAATAGGTGGCAATGTAACATAAAGTTCTACTATCTCAAACATAGGAAATTTTTGTCAATATGTGTAACTATAAATTAATGGGATAGAGTTGTGGTAACACTAAGCTTTAGCCGATTTACAATGTTGAATTTACCCTAAATAAGAAGGCAAAGGCCAATCTTCTATAGAGCAGGAGAGTATTTTGGTGCCAAACCTCCAAGTAAAAGTAGTAAAGTAGCAACTGACACCATATAGAGACTCGTTAAGATTTATAAACACTTCATCATCACATAAGGAAAAAAAAATTAGCCCTTCCATTGGAAGGAATTGTGACATGAAAGTAAAAGATTTAACATGAGTTAACCATTTCCAAGAAGGAATTAAGCAATTGTATATTTGAAAGATGGATAACAAAATTGCTATGGTCCTCCAAGTACAGCATTTTCAATGTCTTCTCTGCTCAAAGCATAACTAAACCTCCTCTCCACATCTTTTTCAAGATTCCCAGGCCCACTCTTCAAATACCTACACCAAATTCAAACTCTTCGGCGTTAATGCCCACATGGAGATTACTATAACCCACATTTTATATTAACCATTGACACTAACTTGCTGGGAAAACTCCATCACGTGCCTTTACAATAGGATTACTCAATAAATAGTTAACAAATATTTCACATCCAAATGGGAAAAGGTCAGAGAATGATTTCTTAAGCAGTCTCTTTTACTTCATTATCAGATTTCACCAGGAGGAAGATTTAAGGGATGAGGCCAAGAATCGCATTGGTAGTACAAAGGGGGAGCAGAATCGTATCTGGCCAGAGGGCTCATAGTACCTGCTAGCACAGCTATGCAGTGGAAGGGAAGGAATGTGATCATTCTTCTTCTTCATTTGCCTTGGAATCTCAATCTATACATCCAACTTGCTAAAAAACCAGCAAGTTACTCAGTAATGAAACTTAATTTACAGTCAACGTCACAGATGACCTAGTGAACGATGCAAAGCATGGAAGGGAGAAAGTGCATCACCTGACTCCCATCTCAGCTTGCAACAGGAAAATCATATATCAAGTTAATGACAAAAGTGCAAGACAAAGTCTACTTTTGTACTGTTGCTGGATGTTATCTACAAAGGCTACTGTAAAATTAGCAGAATCTTAAAGAATAATTAAATCACAAGTCTTCTATAAAGTAAACAGACAACTGAGTAATTTCCTCATCGCAACCCCCGGTCTCTTCATATTCAAATACTCCCTTCCTCCTTTCCAAAATGAATGTTGTGTTAGCAATATTTTTTGCATATTGACTGTTGTTTTACATTTTCAATGCAATTGTCAAGTTTGGATTCCATTTTTATCCTCAAGTTAATAATACTAGTAGTGTATTTATAGAATTGAGAGAAGAGAAGTAGTAATTAATGTGGGAAATTTAGAAAAATCATTCCACTAACTAGTAGTAGGAGGATTTGTAGGAGGATTTATAGGAGGATATAGCATTTCTCATACTAAAACTGTATATTGATATGTCCACTCTAAAGTAGGTGTCCCTTAACCAATACATGGTGCCTCCTTTCTTTACATTCATTGAGACATTAAAAATTTAGTAATAGTTATCTTACTTTGTTCCTTGTAAATGTCATTTAGCTTGCCAATTGACATTTACAAATGGGCTAGGGATAATGAGGGAGGTAATGTCACAAATGGAAACAGCACAAGGGCAATTCAGGGAATGGATGTGGAGGAGAATAATTCTGTTAGAAATAATGGACAGGTGTCAAGTGAGCCTATGATTGTGGGTAACCGAAAAAGTGCAAGGATGAGAATAGCAAATTCACGCATGAGGGATTTTGTGTGGGGATGTAATTAGTTATATAGCATCTGAGAGAAGGAAAGGGGGTATGGGGTATTGTTGCATTTTCTGTTATTTCTCTCTATTTTGCCTCTGTAGTTACGATCATTGCAGAGTAACTTCTTTCACCTTTTGGTAATAGAGACATCAGAATTACTTCCATTTGTCAATTGCTCCTTATTCATTTCTTCTCTGACCTGTCTTCATTACATTTTAGTCCTTTTGGAAATGTATTTACTGTACAATGTACAATTACCTGATTTATATTATTTTATTTAAAAAATTGAAATGATAAAGGGCATTTTACAGTTTACCATTGGCCCCTATAGTTTTGTGACCCGGAAGACTTAACAGTTGTTCAAAATAGAAAGGCTTGGAAAGATGAAAATATTAAAGTTTATATCGGACTAAAGCTATAAGTTCCTCAATATTCAATATACATGAACACACATCCTGAAAGGTCAGCATAGTTGGTATTTAACATAAACATTAAGTGTTGGGAGTAATGGTCTTAACGCTTATTCCCCCTTCCCTTACTACTATTCTAATGCAAAAAAAAACTATTGTTACTTAAAAATTCAATGGAAGTCAAACTCTCAAAAATAAAACTCCAAACTGGAATATCCACCCCCATAAGAGGAATTTTGAATATCACAAGCGAGAATAAAACCTTGTGTGAAAACCTTCATAAGTACATGAACACAACAATAACTCAAACGGCATATGCGTAAGAACCCACAAAACAAGACAACCTTAAAACCACAAAGAGAAAGAAGAGAAAGGCACCTTATGTAAAGGTCAGTGACATCAAGAGAAAGATGAGCGTGCCAATCAGGTTTGTGAATAATCCACAGAGCCCTATCATCTTTGCTCTGGCAGAAACCAAGGCTCTTGAGCCATGCCTCAATGCAAGGCAAGCTATGAGAGTAGAGAGGCTTGTTCTTCTCTGGGAGCTTCTGGAGCCACTCATCTTCTTCTGGGAGTGAGGCCTCTTTTGCTTCAGGGGACTTGCAGAGAAGTGGGGTTGTGAAGGGTGGTGGTTTTCTGGATGAGATGGAAAGTGGGTGGGAAGAGAGAAAAAGGGGTTTGGGGAAAAGGGTAGAGGGAAAGGTTGGGAATTTATGGGAGGGAGATGAAAGGGGGGAGACATTGGAGTTTGTGAATGTTGAGGATGAAATGGTGGACATGGACATCTCTGTGTCTGGTTTTTTGTTGGTTGTCGTTGTTGGAAGGGAAAAAATGAAATGAAATGAAGAAAATGAGTGTGGTAACAAGAGAAGAGAGGTTGGATTCTGAAGAGTGAAATGAAGTGTGCAGAGTTTGAAATGAGCAGGGGATTGTTATCCTGCACGAAGAATTTCGGGGTAGTTTGGCATGTGGACGACTCTACTGAAAGTTTCTTTTCCCTGTTTTTATATATTTTTTTATAGTTTCTCTTTTATCTTTTTATTACATATTTTAGTCAAATATTTGATTTTTTAGGATAAAAAATCAAATTATAAAGAAAAATAATTATTTTTCAGTTATTTTAATCCACACTTTTAAAACCAATAGAAAATAAAGATTTTTTTAATTTCAATGAACAAAAATTTATTTAATTAAAAGATACTATATATTTTTGCTAAAAGGAAAAGAAAGAATTGATACAAATGTAAAAAATGAATATCATAGTATTATTTGTTTCCAAAGCTAATTAAACACAAATCTATGGAAAAAAAATCCAACAGTATTATAAAAAATAAACAAAATCTTCAGATAAAAGTTCTTCCTATAAGTCCTGTTTTTTAATTCCCTTGAAACTTTTCTTTATCATTTAATTTTAATTCCTTATTCCTTTACCATTTCTCAGGTTTCACAATTTATCCCAATAAGACACATTTTATATCTTCTAATCACACTTTCTTACTTATCGCTAGTGCCGAATAAAGACAACAGAGCTTGCATAAAAAAATGGCTTCAATGTGATTCTGCAGACGAAAATTGAAACAATAATTCCTTGACAATATGTCTAAACAACGACCCTTCTCTCTTCATTAAAATCTTTAGCTCATCATACTCTACCACTTTCCCTGTAACCACAGTAATAAATTTCCTTTTCATTGAGGAAAACAAGTAACTGATCAGACTTTATTCACTGTTCTTTTTTCCTGATAAAAGTTCAAGTGTGAATTATGTGACAGAAATTTAAATGCTGAAGTTACCCTCCGGGAAGGCAAATGCACCTAGCCCATGTAAACATGTTTGATGTATGCGTCAAACCAAGTGACATTGGGAGATTTCTATTGAGGAGCATATGAAATTACAAAAACATTATTTACACTTTCTAGTTTTCACCCTGTTCACACATGGCATTAGAAAATGATTATTGTCTAGTCTGAAGGTGTTTATAGTATGACATGAAGGGGCTGCGAAAGTCAATATGCAACTTACTTCACTGATTGAGAGAACCATAGCACAATCCATCACAGTTAGCACTCTGTCTCTGTGTGCTATTCTGATCACAGTACAATCAGCAAATTAAATCCTAATTATTTTCTGTAGAATCAAATCAGTTGCGTTATCAATTGATGCTGTTGCTTCATCAAGCACCAATATCCTACTACTACTCAAAATAGCACGTCTCAAACAAAATAGCTGCCTTTGTCCTATGCTCCCATTTGATCCATCTTCAAGAACTAAGTATCAATTTAGCACCAGTAATCACTGACTAGGGAAGTAGTGCTTGTAGCATATAGTAAAAGTGAACCTGAGACCGTTCCCAACAAACAAATTTGAATCAAACCCAACCTTCAATGCAGCTCCATGAAGCTGCAGCCCAAACCTCCAATTCTCAGAGCAAGCGAACCGAAAGTCTTCAACACACAAGGGTAAGTATAACTATCAGGGCTAAACCCCTCCACTAACCATGTCCCTGAAAACAAGAAACGCATCATTGTATCTATGGTTATTCACATAGCTTCTGATCATGACGTTATAGAAAACAACATTACATTCGGGAATTTCATCAAACACGTTGCGTGTGCCAATGACCTCATGAGTTTGACTCCCATAGAAGGGTCTTCGTGAAAATTGAGATTAAAAACTTTGGAGTGGACATTTTTTAAGCTTTTAACATCTATCTGGGTATCGGTCTAATGTTTTGCCCAGAAGCTCCAAAACGAGAAGTGGGTTTTGTGGGGATAGCAATGATTTTTGAATTGAAGAAAGCTAACTTGGGAAATTGGTGAGTCAGTAATTTGGCATGTGGTGGCTTACTTGTCCAAATGTTATTTCTAATGTGTGTTGGTGAGACATTTTAAATAATATAAATAAATTTATAAATATTCAATTATTAAAAATGTTTATTATTTACATTAATAAAATCAATAAAAATCCTGGTACTGTAACTCAGTTGATATTCTTCCTAAAATCATGTAACAATGATGTACAAAAATTTATAAATTCTGACTACTATTCTTAATTCCAATTTTTATTAATCTTGGGATAATAATAAGCAAAATGGCTTAATCAGGTTTTGTTTGGTTTTCATTTTTATTTCTTGTTTTTATTTTTGTTTTAGTGATAAAATTGTTATTTTATTTTCTATTTTTAAAGATAGTGAAAACAAGAAATAAAAATATAAAAAAAATATTTTTAATGTTTCAAATACACATTTTAAAAATAAAAAAATAATAACAATTTTATAATAAAAATAAAAATAAAAAATAGTAACGAAGACTAAAAAGACCCTAATTCACCCTGCTACATCAGTGTTTAGTCAAAAGTTAAGTAAACAGAGTTAAGAAAATTAAGGTTTTATAAACAAAATTGAGAAAACTAGGGTCTTATAAACGGAGTTGTGTTTGATTTAGAGCTTTGGAAAATTCAGTAAGAAAGTAGTGATTGTGTTTGTTTTGTAAAAAATTTAGTGGAATTGGGTTGAGAAAATGAAAATTTGGGGTAAAATTACCAAAATGAGTATTAGTTTAAATATATATAATTTGTGCATTTATATTAATATTATATGTATAAATTAAAAGTTATATATAATATATTAAAACTAATAAATTAATTGTATTCTTTTTTATATATTAAAACTAATATATTAATTTTATTCCTTTTTATATATTAAAACTAATAAATTAATTTTATTCTTTTTTATATATTAAAACTAATAAATTTATTTTATTCTTTTTATATATTAAAAGTAAAAAAATTATTTTGTTCTTTTTTATATATTAAAACTAATAAGTTTATTTTATTCTTTTCAACTCTTATTGATGCATATGAGTCCAAGTGTCATTTTCTTCTCATTCTCTTCATGGGCAACCATTGTAAGGTCAAGGGGTTCTTCAATTTCTCACATTACCAAGATAAAACTCTATGAATACTTTTGGTTTTGCTTGTCCCTTTGAACCCATTATCTAATTTCTTTAATTTCATGGAATTTAGGTTGCTTTAGAGCCAAATTAGAGTCTGGGCAACCTTGAGTCATTGGGTTCTTGATTCCTTCATTTTCAAATAAGTTTTAGAATGATCAATCTTTCAATTTGGTTCCGTCTTGTGAATTCAAGCTTCAATTTTGTCATTTCCATGGCTATAGGTTACTTTCGGACTGCTTAAAGATAGTGGGAAGTGTTGGCACCTTCGGAAACCAAGTTTTGGAAATCATCAGCGTCGTTCGGTAAACCAATATCTATCAAAACTATAGTGAATTAATGAATTTAGCTCTGAAATACATAACTAGTAGCTTAAGGGTGATTAAAATAATTGTTATCAATTTTTAGGAATTATCGAATTGAGAAATTGGTAATTGGAAGTGAAATCGGAGCGTGATCAGAGACGTTTAGCTTGAGATCTCGGGTTCCAAGTAAGGAGAGCATTACATTTTAAATGTATGGATAAGAGATATAAATATGTTTTTATATGATGATTTATTGATATCTTAGTGGAAATTGATGACAATGATATTTGATTGAATTAATGATGTATTCTTCTTTAATATTATTGTTAATTTAATTAATGATTATTAGATATATTTGGACTTCCTTCATATGCTTTGAAATTGTAATTCTTACTCCAAGAAGGGTTACAAATATCAACTTAATGTAATTAGTTTAGGAAGACCTCTCCGACTCTAATGGTCAATATTTTTGTAACAAGTTTGAATATTTTGGTACATCCTTTTCCTTTTTTGGTACCAAATTAAGGAATACATGTTTCATTAATCTTTTTGATGGATTAAAATCATCCATACCAAAACTATGTCTCATATCTTATCCATCAATTAAAATATGTTATGTCAATCAATTAATTATATTAAATTTTTATCTCATTAATTATACATTTTAATTTCCTAAAATTTAAAATTATTTTTTATATTGGTTGTTTCAATAACCGGTGTAAAAAAATATTATTGAAATAGTCAGTATAAAAAATATATAAAGTTAATATTTTACATCAACAATGTAAAAATTATTTTTCACTATTTATTAAAATAAAAAGTATAAAAATCATTATTTTACATTGGTTAACCAATGAGAATTTTTTTCGACATCAATTATTAAAATAAACAATATAACAATTTATTATTTTACACCGATTATTAAAACAATTGATATAAAAAATGAATCCATAAAATTTAAGAAGTTAGAATACCGTTAATTTTAACTTTTAAAACAAATTTCCATGATGATTAAACAAAGAAAGGTTGATTTCCATGAATCGCACATGTCACATATTCGTGGAACTTTAAACTTCTAGAAGTGATATTTTTAAATCCAGTTGCATCATTTTTCCCATTTTATTTCCTATTTCTTTCCCACTAATTTATCCCAAAAAACACATTTTACATCTTCAAATCACATTTAATTCTTGGCTTATTGCTTGTACCAAAGAGAGGCAACAATGCTGGGACATAAAACATAGGTGTTAGCATCAACATGATTCTGCAGATGAAAAATGAGACCAGTATTCCTTCACAAGTTGTCTGAACAACGATCCTTCTCTTTTCATCAAGGCTTTTGGCTCATCATACTCCTCCAATTTCCCTGTATATACACACCATCATTAATTTCCTCTTTTTGTTGTTGATAAAAACAAGTAATTGATCAAACTTATCATTCACTTCTGTTATTTCCTGATAAAAATTCAAGTATGAAAATCAAGTACTCCATGCCATTAATGTGCCATAGAAATTCAAATGTTAAACTCACCCTCCAATAGGTGAACCTTAAAACATTAAATATAGGGGTTCTGGCACTTATAAACCCGTTCACATCTATTCGATCTTGGACTAAGCCACATTTAGATTCTTAAACAAATGCGACTAGCCCATATCTACTTGAAAAATAAACCCATGTTTGATGTGTGTGTCAAATCAAGTAATTAATCAAGTGGTATAGATAGAATTATAATAAGGAGCATATGAACTCATTATTTACACTTTGACCTTGTTCACACATATGAGCTATGAAGCGTGCACTCCAACTAGACACCATACACGACTAAAATGAATGACATGACTCATAGCATGAGATAAGAAATTGAAAGTGGAGTTATGAACTAGTCTTAAAAAGTGTTTGTCAAATGACAAACGGTTTATGATAATCAATATGCAACATACCTTCATTTATTGAGAGAACCTTAGTACAATCCATCACAGTTGGTATTCTATGTGCTACTGTGATTACAGTACAATCAGCGAATTCAGTCCTAATGGTTTTCTGCAGAATCAAATCAGTTGCATTATCAATTGATGATGTTGCCTCATCCAGCACCAATATCTTACTACTTCTCAAAATAGCACGCCCCAAACAAAATAGTTGCCTCTGTCCCATGCTCCAGTTTGATCCATCTTCAACAACTGGATAACAATTTAGTACTAGATAGTCATTACTAACTAGGGAACTAGTGCTTGCAGCATAGTTACAATAAGAATCTTGAAATTGTACCTGAGGAGTTTAGGCCCTCTTCTTTCTCTTGGACAGCTTCTCGCAATTGACACTTCCCAAGAACCTTCATATTAGAACCATAATTGTCCACATTTTCTATGCAAAGAAAAGATAAACAAAACACAGTAGGTTCTACTTTTACCTCCCAAATTTCTTGATCAGTGTGTTGAGATAAAGGGTCCAAATTATATCTGACTGTACCATTAAAAAGTGTAGGATCCTGAGGTATAACACCAAAACGAGACCTTAAATCATGAAGGCCAATAGAACATATGTCTATGCCATCAACAATAATTTTTCCTCCTGCTGGCTCCACAATACGAAATAAAGAACTTATAAGAGTGGACTTTCCACTACCAGTCCTACCAACAATACCAATCTTGTGCCCTGCTTTGAATGTGCATGTGATCCCATGAAGTACAAATGGCCCTTCTGCCCTGTACCGTATCTGTTTTGGTATAAACATGTAAATTATGCACTTCATTTCAACATTATTAACATTAGGCCCAATGTTATAAAATAGGCAACGATTACATACCTGCAAGTCATGTATTTCTACTTTGCCTGCATCTGGCCAATTCAAAGGAGGACGGTTTGTTTCTATTACTTCTTCAGCCTCACTTTGTATTTGCATATATTGATTTAGCCTCTCTACGGATACTATGTAATTTGCAAGAGTACATTGGCTTTGAATTGATAATACTATTGAACTGTTTAGGGTAAGTCCATAAGAAAGAACCATGCCAATAAATCCTGACACAGAAGGAGATTGAAATTAATAACTTGTATAAGAGTATTAATGTTATTCTTTAAAGGATAAGAGATAAATAATTTGAAGATAATTACAATAATCAGAAATGACATTTCTAAGGTATGAATGACCAAGTCTCACCAGAAGTGAAAATCCCAGGTGGAAGCAAGACCATGTAAAGTGCAGCAGAGGCAAGAACAACTGCAGCAACAGTTTCTAGTCGTAGGATCAACCATTCATTTGAGGCAAAACTATAGAAGTAAGGACTAGCATTGGTATCAATGAGATCAAGATTCTTTTCAAAAAACCGATTTTCCTCCTCGAAAGCCCTTATTGTCATTGCTCCAGCAACAGTTTCAGCTGCATGATTAGCTACAAAGGATTTTGATGTGCCATTCATCCGCATAATCTCGTTAGCAGATGCGAAGTAGTATCTCTATTTAAAGAAAGAAACACACCATGTTTATTTTCCAACTATAAATATTTTAATTTCTATAAACGAAATTAAATCACCAAAATGTAAAAGCTAAAAGCTTAAAACATGCAATGCAAATCTCCCTCACAACAACAGCAACCAAGTCTTATCCCATTAAGTGAATTTGGCTGCATGGATCATATGAGTAACATGTCTTCCTCACTATTTCAATGTAATTCAAAGAAGACTACGTATATGTTACCTGTAAGCGAATTGCAATGTAAACCAATGGTATAGAGATAACCAAGACTTGCCAAGTGACAACTGCTAAAACTGTAAGAGTAGAGTAACTATTCAGAGTAGCTCCAACAGCAAAAGTGAGGCTAAATGGGATATCAAGATCCACAATGCTCAAATCCGATGAGACCTATTTAAACAATGAAATGGTAGTCAAAATACTATGTTATTTACATCAGATTCACTACAAGGAATGAAATTGTGTGATATACTTACCCTACTAAGTATCCTTCCTAATGGTGTAGAGTCATAAAAGGACATTGGTGCATGGAAAAGCGAGTTCATTAACTGTAGAAAAATATATTTTGAAGATTGAAGACCCAAAGAAACAAGAAGTAGACTTCTGGTTAACAGGAAGAGTATTGAAATAACTCCAATCAAGAAATAAACTATAATCAATCGCAATGTGTTGACATGAGGATTGTCAACGTTAGCAGCCATCCATGAGTTTTGCAATATCTGGCAAATCACAAATGTAAGGTGACAAAGGGAAGCCAGAGAGAAGTATATATAGCCTTTCTTCTGATTTAGATATTGTAAGTAAGGCTTCAACCCTGTGTCTCCTTTCTCTCTCTCTTCCTGCTTTATTAATTGATTGTTATGTGCTGAATTGAATTGCTTCTTCATGAAATCTTGTGTAATCTCTCCAGAAAAATTTGGATGTCTCTGAGCAGAAGTTACATTCACAAGCTTGCCAGAACCAGCAGTTACCTTGTGAGCATTGACAAGGTCTTGGAATTCTTTACTTGAGCCCAATAGATGATGATAAGGAGCAGCTTGTAGGATTTCCCCATCTGATATCAACTATACATTAAAAAGTAATTGAATTAGCAACTCCAACTTAGAATAACTAAGTGTCATCAAAAGTAACTGAACAACGTAATTTACTTCTCACTTAGCCACATTAACATAACATGAGTGTCTTACCAAATGAGTAAACTAGAAACATGAAGTCAAATATCAAGGTGGGAAAATTAATATATCCTCTCCAGTAGAATCCTCTTAACATCTTTCAAAACATTGGTTTAACAGCTCATCTTTTTGGTTTTAATTGCAAGTAGCCAAGTATCCTTTGTATAATCGGAGGCAATCTTTTTCAGGGTTTACTTATAGTTAAGATTCTTTACTTCCCCGAAAAGGTGTTTCATGAAATCGAACAAAGGACTCTTCCTACAATCTTAGTTTATGTTACCAATGGAGCCACAACTCCTTGGTAAATAAAAATAGATTTTTTCTATAGTAAATGTTACTGTTGGTTATGCTATGAGAGAAAAAATGTAGCATCACTAAATGAATCTATCTCATTCTGCAGCCTATCATATAGAAATGAGAGAAATAAGAGGAATATGAAGAAAAGTGGTTACAAGATTGAAATCAATGATTTTAAATCCATTATATATTTACAATTATTAGTTACATGCATGAAACAGAACAAAGAAAATGACAAATGATAATATTGAATGCCATGAATGAAATTTACCAAAACAGAATCAAATGCTGGGAGGAAGTCAACTTGATGAGTTACAAGTAAGATAGTTTTTCCTTGTAGTCCTTCAATGATGTATTCCTGCCAAGTTTCAAAGCCACTTTGAATAAGAATGGACACATGAAGCATAAATGTAGTATATTTGTGATTTGTGAAGAAAGGAAGGTGTGGTTACATTAAACAAATTTGTTGCAGTGTGTGCATCAACAGCACTAAACGGATCATCCAAGAGATAAATATCAGCATTTTGATAAAGGGCACGTGCAAGTTGAATCCTCTGCTTCTGTCCTCCACTCAGGTTCACTCCCCTCTCACCTATTTCAGTGAGGTCACCATGGGGAAACAACTCCAAGTCCTTCACTAGTGAACATCTACTAAGTGTTTCTTGATATCTTTGAGCATCCAAATCAGATCCGAACAATATATTTTCCCTTATGGTACCTGTCTGTATCCATGCTGTTTGAGAAACGTATGCAAACTTCCCACAAACTTCAATCTGTAATTTATAAAAGTGAATCAGGCGACCATGAATATTACTGATGAGTAAATGACAAAAAAAGTTATCTACATTAAGTTGAATTTGTGTGCTAAATATATTTGCTGACTATAAGTAGTAATATCATGACTTAATAACCAAAATGAGTATCACAAGATATAGTAGTTTTTTCTATGAGCAAGAAAGGAATAAAAACTTACAGTTCCTTTTGTTTTGGGAACTTCTCCAAGAATCGTTGCTAAGAGGGTTGATTTTCCTGAGCCAACTTCTCCACAAATAGCCACCTTTTGCCCATGTGTAACCTCCAAATTTATGTTCCTCAAGGTTGGTTTTGATACACTACCTTCCCAGGAAAAGTCAGCATTTTTTATCAAAACTTGCTCTCTCATATTATTAATAAAAGACTTGTTCTTGAAATTTGCAGTATGTAGTTCCGGTGCCTCTAGGAATTTAACAATCCGAGCAAATGCAACCTTTGCTTGTATGGCCACCCCAATAACATCTGGGATGGTTGTAATTGGCTCTTGCACTAGCCTTAAAGTTGCCACAAAAGTGAAAACATTATTTGCATGTAGAGGAACATTCAACAAGTAACATACCCCAAAGGAAGCAGCAGAGACCAGAACAGGTGAGGCCCAAAAGATAAACACATTGTATGCTTTTCTTAATTGCACTGCAGCTAACAATTTGAGTTCCACATTTCTTAAATTTTCTATAGCATTTTTAAAATGTGTTTCCCATGCATATAGTTTCAACACTTTCATACTCACAAGAGCCTCAGAACTGGCCTTCAACCTCTCATCTTGTGCCACCATAAGTTGGCTCTGAAACTTGTGTTGTAACTTTGCTATTGGAGTATTGCATACCATGGTGAGAACTATCACCACCAATGAGGCAATTGTTGCAAGACCAATGGCATGAAAAAGTATTAATGATGCAATACATATTTGAACACTTGTTGTCCATGTTTGGTGAAACCAAAATGGAAATTCTCCAATTCTATAAGCATCCACAGTCACATAATTCATTATCTCACCACTAGAGTGTGTCAGTCTAGCAACATTGGATAACCTCAACAATTTTTTATATATGGTTGCAGTAAGTACTGATCTAACTTTCATCCCAACAAGCCTACTACGGAAATGCCACTGCCTTTGTGATAGGGATTCTGTGATCTTTATGATGAAAAGTGATATAACCAACACATAACCTTCATATTTGAAACTTCCATTACCCTCAGCAACCAATATAAAGGAATTTAGAAGCAGAGGACCAGTAGACAGAGTCAGAACCTTGAGCAATGCAAAGAATCCTGATATCAGAATCTCTTTTCGGTGGCACAAAATTATTGTCCACAAAATCGATCTGTGTGATGATGCTTCTTTTTCTACTTGTCTGTTCAATAGTTCCACAAAGGTCAAATGACAAGTTTCTGCTCGATCTGAGTCCCCCAACTTTGGCATATCCTCATCTTGAAGTGTTTTCTCTTGACCCCTTTTCATTAATGGATTCAACCACCAAAACACCATCTTGCTAAAGAATCCAGCTCTGGAAAATGGGGTTACATTCCTAACAGGATCAACTTCATTGAATTGGCTGTTCAAATGGGCATGAAGGCTTTCATCAATTTCTCTGTTAGGGCCTTCATATTTGCATACTTTATAGGTGCAAAAGAGCAGCAAAAGTGCTCCGAGAAAAGACATAACATCTAAAGCTACCTTGAAGGAAAGTTCTCTGTTGTTAACTGAATAAGACATGGTTAGAGCACAGAGAATGCCATAAACAAGGAACACAAGTACTGAGAATAGCCATAACCATGCTCTTGAAAGTTGTTTCAGCTGAAGACTCACACTTAAACCTACTAACAACCATGTTAATCCTTGAAAGAGTTCTAGCAACCAGAAGTTAAGAGGAAAAGCACTATGGTTTTCCCTTAACTTTTCTTCTAAAGCCCAAATGCCTAAGCACAAATGCAATAATCCAAGAGAACCACTTGTTATGGAATTAAGTAGCTGCAGGTTTGAATATCTTTCAACTTGGAATACACCCCGAAATGGTCTTGACAAAGACTTCTTGATCATAACAAATGACAGCATGATCAGCAGTAATACATCAAAGCAAATGATCAACAAATGGTTGATGCATGTTGAAGGATCTTTCAAAAACATGAAATTGTAGCAGGAAGGCTTTCCTACAGTCCCTGAATGAACAGAGTCCTCACAAAACATGTTCCAAAGTTCTTCCATCATCTTTGTAGTTTTTCTTTGATGATTAAACCCTGTAACATAAAGGGTAACACATTCATGCATGTTTTTAATGAGAAAACATAGTTCAAAATCTAGAAAAATATTTAATCATAAAATGGGTCATCAATAAGTAGAATAATCAATCCAACTGGCTATATTAACTTGTTAGGTAATGAATGCAACATGCAACCCCTCATGGCAAGAATCCTCTACGTTCAAAGTGTGATCAATAATTTGGCCCATTCTACCTTATGTTAAAATTTAACTTAGTCAAAAGAACAGAAATGACAAATATTAAACCCTTAAACTCTTGGAAAGTTTTGATACCATTATAAAAACTAATTCTTCTAAAAGCAAGTTAATTAGGTAGAGGAGCCTGATGAATGATCATATATCTAACAGTAGCAAACATCACGAAGCTGATTTTAAGGGGAAAAATCTCATGCACGCCAAGAAAATAAACAACAAATAATAATAATAATAATAATAATAACAAAGTTGGTGTCTCAATTATGTGTACAATATACTCTTAATGTTGAGAGCATTTAGTTTGTAAAGACAAAGTTTCATATACACACACTAATACTAGTAATGACAAGCTTTACATTTCAAGAACACTTTATTTCCATGAATAACGTAGCTACCAACACACCTTTCAATGGATGCAACAAGAACCATTTTCAGCTTTGTCACTGAATACTCCATGATACACAAGAAACCATTTGGTTTTTAAAGTAGAGAAACAGACTGATTCAGAAAGTAGAGAAATGTTAATAGTAAAGTCTTGAATTATTGAGGTTGAGTTCTAGAGGGACATTATAAACTATAGTGTCACTGAGAGAAGAAAAAGAACAACCAATAACAGTGCAATATTGAAGAAAGAAAAAACAATGGAAACGTTTAAACCATCAAAAGCTTAGAACTTAGAGTGAGACTAAAGATTTGGAAGAAGTAGTGTGTGCTGTACATTTATATAACTATTAATTTGTTTAGCTTCGAAAAGGATTTAAATAAAATATACCTGTTTGGTAGGGGATACTTTTAACCACGTAGGTAAATTAATTCTCATGTATATTAATTGTTTCTTAAGTTATATATTTTCTTTTCTTATATCGGTAGAAAGGAAACTTTTCTAACGTTGGAAGCTTAACTATGAGTTTGGAGCAATTTTATCCCAAATTTCATAATTATTTTCCTCACATGTTTAGGTGGATATTATAAAAATACAAATCCTTCCTTCTCCCGATAATCCTACTTATCTAGAAATATATTTTTTATATATTTTACCAAACAAGTTTTCTTTTAAATTAAAACATTCCGAAGTAAATAATATATATATATATGTATATTACGAGATAGATTCTTTTATGTGAAAGTGAGATGAACGAATTTAGGTCGTATAATCATACCTGAATCGTTGAAGTTAGGAGTTTTAAAAAATCACATGATCACTCAAAACGTCACATGACTTTTTTAAAAACTCATGACTAATTTCAATCAGTCATTATATGGTTGTATGACCCAAATTCGTTTATCTCACTCTTACATAACAAAACTTTTCTCCTATGATACATTCTTTATATATATATATATATATATATTCAACCAAATGCCGTGTTGTATATAATAAATTTTTATATATATGCTTTATCTAATTATGAATTGTAATATAAGGAAAATGTAATAATTATACTAAAAAGTATGTTTGTTGCAGTTTTTTAATTGGTTGACAATTTTTATATTAACAAAGTATTAAATGGAACTCTTTTAATTTGGAATAGTGTAAGTTAAATACTTTTTCCCTATGAATTTTGTGTAATTTTGTTTGAGAAAGGCCTTTTTTGCCTCTTTGGATTACCATGCTTGGACAAAGGCAAGAGACAGGGGGAAGTGTGTGTAGTCATATATAAGATTTTCTATATATTCTGTCACAACGTGTTCCGTTTTACTTTTCAAATAATTACACTTTTAAGATTTTTACGTTTCATGTGGATTTAAGTTGTAAGAGTTATGTAACAACAGTAACAAAATTCAATTGGATAAAATCAAGGTTTGTTCATCTTTTTCAATGAGATGAAGAACACAACTACTACCTGAAATGCACCAAAAGCCACGAAAATAAAAGTTAACCACAAATATTCGTATCTAATATCAATCACTTATAGATTACATTCAATATCTACAACAAATTTCATCAAAATATAAAGATCAAATTAGACAAGATGAAATTTAAACTCTTATTTTTTATATATATAAATTTCTAGATTCAAAGTTGTTTGTAAATTTGATGCAATTTTAATTAAATTTCATATCATAATGACTCAAAATCATGCTTAGAACAAAACTTAATCAATAATTTATGTAAAAACCAACAGAATTGAAGAATCGGAAAGACACAAACTCAACAATATTGGTGGCACAACTTTGATATCAAAATTGACCAATCCTAACATTAATTTTAAAAACTAAATTGATAACCCAACTTAATACAAACTGCTTCAAAACAAAAAATAAAGTAACAAATTTGTGTGAGGTGGGAAGATTATAAAAATGAAAAGGGGAGGAAGAGGCAATGTTAATGACAAAGATAATGGAAGGAAAAACATAACAATTCAACTTAAATAAAAGTGAAAATTTAAGAGTCTAAAAATTCAACTTTTTATTTTCTTTCCCAAGTAAAGTTGTCGTTGCATTCATATGAAGATGAATATTTTTCTTGATCGGTAGTTTTGCAATTTAAAAAGAAAATATGACAGTAGTTTTGTAATTTAGAAAAAAATTATAATTCAAACTAAAAATAGGTTGTTTTGGCTTATTCATGTGAAAAAATTATGTTTGAGTAGAAAAGATGCATATCGTAAGAACATTCAGGCTAATTCTCTTTTAGTGAATTTTTTTTATAGAACTCAAACATAAAACTTTAATTACTTAAAAAATCAAACATATAATATTCTAACAAATCAAGTAATTTATCTATTTGTTATTAACTAGAATTACTATCTAATAAAAATTATATTGTTAATATAATCATTATGAGTATGCTAATTAATAGTACGATGTATTATATACATAAGTAATATATATAAGAAATTTAACCAAAAATAATGAATAGACACATTTTAATTGAGATAACAAGTTCTATGATTAAATTTCTTTTTACATCACTCTATTGAAGTTAATATAATATCAAAAATTACACAATGAATTTGTTATCTCAATTAAAATGTGTCTATTCATTATTTTTGGTTAAATTTCTTTTTACTTTACTCTATTGAAGCTAATATGACATTAAAAATTACACAATGAATTTGTTATCTCAATTAAAATGTATCTAATTCATCGTCTTCTCTTTCTCGAAACACTAAGAAGAAGAATGACACACTGGTCACTTCTACATCATCAAAGTATGATGTGAGTTTTTTATTTAGGTGATAAGTTCAAGTATAAGAATTGATGTCATGTCAATTTTAATATGATGAAACCAAAAATAATTCAACGAAAATAATTTGTTTGACAAAAAAAAAAGTTATGATGCTCATTTAAAATAAATCAAAAAGATTAAATATCTAAACAATGGTTTAACCTAAAACTAAAAGTGATACTTATTTTCTCTTCGGTTCACATTTTAAATTTTTTTTTTCTTGTTTTCTTTCCTTTTTCCTCCTCAAACATAAGGCACTCCTATATTTATTATATTTATTAGGGGTGGTAGATTAAAAAAAAAGTATTACTAGTAATAAATTAATGTTCATTAAACTATTAAATTTTTTAACAAAATACGAATTAAGGGTCATTATTATTTTAGATTAGGAGTATCAATAATATCCTTTTTCCTTGGTGTAGATTCATAGAATATATGACTCAAATATTCAAATTTACCTTTTACGTGATTTCAAAAGCCACTTCAAATGATTCAACAAATCCTATTACTCGATCACAGTTCACATGTCCTCGGTTAAGTTTTATTAACTAGATTCTCACTCACAGGCTTTCAAGAATTTATGGAGCCATTTTCTTGAGTAAGAAACAGAAACTGTTCCATTGTGAGAGAACCATTGTTTGTGTCCAATTGAAGAAAAAACTATAAAAGATTTGTAACTTTATTAAAGCAATTCTATAGAAAATTTTGATGTTTGGTTGCTCTTAACTAAAATTAATGTTACCTTGAAATTCACTTTTCAGCCACGGGGATAAATCATAGTTTTGACACTGAGCAGAAAAACTTATGAGCAATTAATGGAAATTTGATGTTAAAAGGAAAAGTTTCCGAATATAAATCATGCTATCGGTAAATATTGCATATTTAAATCAAGCTTTTTACATGCTATATTTCAAATAAAATCACCATCAGTTCATTTTAAGAACATGTTTGGTGAGCAACAACATGATCTGTAGGATAAATTATCATATTTTTTATTAATTATGTCAATAAGATATATAGTAAGCTTATCTGGTTATTTATTTTATTTTGTTGGTTCCTTTGTAATTTTTATATTAAAAAAATTGATTTAGAAATGAATATGATAAAGAACATGTGTATATTTTTTATTATTTATGTTGTTGTTGATTTTATAATAATATTATTACTAATAATGAGTTTATCTAACATTATTATAGTGTTTTAATACACATCAAACACCAAATAAGATAAAAGTTCATTCATCTTTATTGTATCATGTTCTTATCCTCTTATATTGTTGATGATAATAATAATATTATTAATAATCAGTTTATTCAACTATTATCTTAGTATACAATAAACATTAGACAAGATAAAAATTTATTAAACTTTCATTTTATCATGTTTTATTCTTTCTTATTCTATTGGATTTATCTTATCTGTCATTAAAAATAGGGAGACAAAGGAAAATTTAACCATAAAAATAGTTGCCCACGATTTACCACCGTAGTTTGACTATTTAACTAAGTATTTAATGTTTACTTTTGTGTATAATATTTTATTGGAACTCATTAAGCTTGAACCTGTGACTTTCAAGCAGCAAGTGAATGAAATCAATATGAGTGATTGAAGGGTATTTAGATTTAGTTTTTAGTTTTTAGAATTGCTTTTACAAATTATTCTTTAAAAAAATGCTTTAAAAAATTAAAAAACAA
Organism: Clitoria ternatea; assembly: GCA_037962975.1. NCBI lineage: Eukaryota > Viridiplantae > Streptophyta > Magnoliopsida > Fabales > Fabaceae > Clitoria > Clitoria ternatea. Next base: position 12,676,873 of record CM075675.1, read on the forward strand.
ATTATATGATTTTAAAAATTGATTGCAGTTGGAACTTGAATATTTTTTATTGTTTGAGTTACCGTGATTTTTAAAATTTTTAATTTTTTAATTGATCGTCTATTATATAATAACAAATTATGTGATTTTATGCATCAACAAGGATTGAAATTAATTATATTCATCTTGTTTCTATTTAATTATTTCAGGAGAGAAGATAAATCTTATTTTTTATTTAATTGTGTATTTAAAATTTTAAAAAATTAATAATTACTTTTTTATCAACCATATTCAAATGAGAAAAAAATATGTTAAATAAATAGAATTAATGTAGTGTCATAGATACATTAATAAAAATTTTAAAATATAATTAAGATAATATAGTTACATTTTTTAATTTGTTTAATTTTTATCACTCTGGATAATAAAATAAAAACGGAAAGGGGCATCAATTACTATATTTGTACCAAATATAAGGATTGAAAATATAAAAAATAATTATAGAAAATCATATGTTCAAATAAAAAAATATAGAAGATATCAACTAATTGTTACGTGGTGCCCACATTTCAGCCGCATGTTGATCATATATTCTTAACAAGTCGTCATTATTAGAGCTTGTTGCCATCATGCTACATCCTCTATTTATACTCTCAATTTTTTATCGTATCAATTTTCTCACACAAACTAATAAGGGCTCGTTTAGTTTGCAGTTAGGGAAATGAGGTTTAAAAAATTGAGGTTTGTAAATAGGATTTTGAAAATTGAGGTTTTGTAAATGGAGATTTATATTTAGATTGTTTTTTGTGAATGAAGGTTAGAAAGTAGTGATTGTATTTGGTTAAAAGTTTGATTAGGAAAACTTCATTGAGTAAATGGAGTTTTGATGGAAAATTATAAAAGAGGGCATGTGTTAAAAGAAGTGTTAAATATATTAATTTATTTAATATTATATTTATATTTAATAATATTATTTATATTTTTAAAAGAACTTGTTTAAATAATATTGAATATATTATTTATATATTTTTAATTGTTTTATTGAATATATTTATAATATTAATTATAATATTAATTGTTTGATAGAAAAGTAACAAATTTAAAAAATTAATAGACTTAACATAAGCTAAATAAACTGAAATGAAAAATAAAATCAAATTAAACTAAATAAACTAATCTACATAAAAGAAATAGAAGAAAAGAAAAAAATAAAAAGAAAGAAAGAAAGCAAGAAAAAGATAGGCCTGACCCAAAACCTAACTAAACAACTCTAATGCATAAATTCAAAAAGCAAGAAACAGAGAGGAGAGAAAAAGCAAGAAAAAGAGAGGAGAGAAACAGAGGAGGCAGCAGCTTGATAAGGAAAGAGAGAAGAAAAGAAAAGGAGGGGGCTATGGTGGCGCGACACTTTGAGAATGGAGGGGGGTGAGATGGTAAAATCATGTACGTTCCTCTCCTTCACATAAACGGAGTTTGCCAAGGGGAGCTATGGACCACCCACACTCCAACGACGTTCGGGGAGAGGAGAACAGAGACTGGAAAAAGTCGATGGGGACACTTGCAGAGCCAAACAGAAACATGTGGGAAAGATGAAGGTAAACGGAGGTTGAGATGCAAAATGGAGTTGTTAACATTTGTCCAAGTAGGTACTAAATAAACATGACAAGAACCAATATATTTATGTCTCATACTAAAAAAATCACACTTCGACTATATGGTATGGAACACTGATAGAGCCCAACTCTTAGGACAAAACCAGACATGAGATTTAATGTCCCATGTCAAACTTGACATTTATTTAGTATTATTATTATTATTAGCAATTGAGAAATAAGAAAATATATAGGTATTGTTTCTCCTTAAAGACAAACTGGTTGTCTAGTCTACATCATAAAGTTGATGGTCTGTCCTAAATGACCTTTTTTATCATGCTTAGTGAAGCTGATCCAATCGAGCTTGCACCTGTTTAAACTTTGCCTACATTTAATTGTAATACGCCAATTGATCCTTGACCTCTTCCAACTCAGTTCGAAGTCATGCCACCGCTAGATCTATGTGTGATGATGAAGGGTTTGTGGTGAAGGAAGGTTGTGTCATCGACCTATGTCTTAGCGTACATTGGAGGCCAAGGAAACGATGTCATAAAGATGACTGTGGTGCCTTCCACCAATAATGTCCATCTAGAGGTATATCTGAGCAGCAACATCAAAAGGTTTGCCTCCAACCTCAAGCTTGTCCAAATGTTGTTGGTACTCACACTACTCATTGATACATTAAAAGAAATATGCATAATGCATAAAATTTATAAAGTTAATCAAATTTGAAATCAATTAACACTAAGAAATTTGTGGTTTGTTGGTGGTTGTTTAAAACCGTAGTCAATGTGTAGTTTCTTGGACATTTTAGGGAAATTACAATAACTGTTGCTAATTTTCCTATGAAACGATGTGATTTAGTGATTATTTTCCTTCCCCTTGTAACAAAGATTATTTTCCCTTTTGCTTAAAAAAGCTTTTTCCCTTTTTTTCACGGAACTCCTTGCCCTAAATTTCCAAAATGCCTAACCTTTTCTTTCAATCCTTAACCTTTCCCTCCTAAACCTTTTCCCTTTTATTCTTCTTCATCTCATCACACAGCTCCATGTCACCACCGTCGACCCCTCACATCTCATTCGCTCCTCCTTACATCACTTCTCACCATCATTCCATCAAGCTTTTCCTTCTTAACTCTTTTTGTCTCAACACCAACCACTGTTGATCTTCCACCATGCCATTATTCTTCATCTCAACCCATTATTCTTCATCTCATCATAGGTGAGTCACCACCGTCGACCCCCTACCACACCACACATCCCACCTTCTTGCATCACTTCTCTCTATGTCACCATTGTGCCACTGCGCTACCACCATTAGAGATCTAATATTTTCCACCGTTATTCCAACCCCTCTCTTTTTTTTTTCATTTTTGATTGAAGCTTATCTATTCAAAAAGTAAGTACCTCTACCGCATAGTATTAAAGAGTGCCTATGTTATCCTGGCATATTTCTTATATTTTGGGATTTGAAATATTATTATGTTAAACAAATATGATGTATTTTATGTGTATAGTCACGACATGCATCTTATCTAGAATATACTATTTCTGCTTCTACTTCTTTATTTTTCTTATGTAAAAAGAAAGTCACTAAATCTCTATGCTAATTAGATTCTAAAATAAGAACAATTTCCCTATGTAAACTATCTCTACCACTACCTATAGACTGATCCTAAACTGATATATAGTTTCAAATTTCCAATTTAAGAAATTAAGTTTCTACTATTTTTCATTCCTTTGCTCTCTGCCAGATTTATCAATTAAACATTGTTGCTACTTTCTATTATGTAATGAAATCAAATTATGGATTTCATTTCTCAAAGTCTTCTATTTTTTTTAGATCACCTTACTCTAAATAAAAAATTTGTATTTTCTAGGCCATGAGCTCTTGTGCTGTTCTGACTTATGACTTAATCAATCATGAATGGGTTGCTTGCATAGTTGCTTTGCTGCAATCACTTCCTTCTATTTTTCATCTAAAATTCTAAGCTAACATATTTTAAGTTGGAATTTCAAACATACTTATTGTTTTAATATACACAACCACATAGTAGTCAATCCTAAATCCCGGAGCATGCGGACGACCCTAAAATTGAGATCGTGGCATGGTGGAGCGGATCATAGACGTTATTTGCTACTATGTGGGGATAAAACACATAAACAAATAAACACATATATATGTAGAAAAACATAAAAAAAACACAAAATAATAATTGAAACCATTCTAAAAGTATATATTGACAATCAAAAGTCAAAAACATAATTTAAAACTAGAACTCAAGTGTCATAACTCATAAGGAAACTTTTTAAAAAGAAACATAAGTCACATTATCAAGTATCATATCAATAAAAAAAACTTTAAAAATCATATTCTTCATCTTCACCTCTAAGTTTTAATGGTTCTTCCACTATAGATGAACTCTCATAATCACTCTTATATATTTCCCCCTTCATCTTCTTCTATTTCTTCATCATCATCACATTCTTCTTCCTTTTCTTGTTGAACAACTTGCTTTGCCTTTCTCCTTCTAGCTGAAGAAGGCTCAGAAGATATGTTGACTTTTTTCTATCCCATTCCTACCTTCTTCCTCCTAGTGTAATGTCTTGGCTCGCTGGCTTTGGCAACTTGTGCTACTTGCTTCCAAGTAAAGCCATCATTCTCTTCATCACCAAACACCAGTGCATCCTCTTCCTCACCATCCTTATCACCACCCAATTGTCCTAATGTCCACTCATTGGTATATTCATCATCAACACTTCCTTTAGGGCAATTGGATCAATGATGTCCTTTTCGTCAAAGTGGTCCTTCAAAGTCTAGTTGTACTTAATGAATACTAAGTCCTACAACTTTTGATACTCAAGTTGACATCTTTTCTTAGAATGAATCTATTTTATTATGGTAAAAAATGTTTAGAAAAACTAAACAGATACTAAAAGATACTAATAATGTCAAGTAGAAAATTTAGGATGAAATGAATCCTACATGCTCAAATATGCTATAGTTCATCTCACATCCTGATGAGCTACACGTCAATGACAACACCTTAATGGCAATGTTCTACAAATGTGGAGTAAGTTTCCTATAGGTCTTCCATCATTCGGTTGCATTGGGATTAAATAATAATATATTAGTTGCTAATTTTCATGAAAAAAACAACTATTATTAGGAAAACACTTACTAGGGGCCAAAATACTCATTTGTCTTATAGCCCCAGATGAACCAAACAATCCATCAACCATTCTATAACTTCCCAATTATACTATAGCCATGTCTGCATCTTAAGTGGTCTCAGATAACCTCTCAATAACCGTCATGAGGCCATACTTCACCTCCTCAACCCTCTCAATAGACACATTTGAAAAGTAGAATTGGGGATTAAGGTAATACCTTGTAACATGCAAAGAATGGTGCAACTGACTATCCCATCTCCTATGAATTATCTTAAAGATCTCCTTATACTTGTTCTCATTTTGAGGTTCCCATATAATTTCAATATTTAATACACTAAGATAATAATCTCAACTCAATATTGACTTAATCAAGAAATTAAATAAGGAATTTTTTATCCATTCAAAATTAATTATACAACCCTTATACTATTTTTTAACTACAAATAGATTATTCTTACTCATTCTAATAACAAAAGCTACCCTGCTAAATTTTGCTACTCTTAAAAATTTCAGAATTTTCTAAGCTGTTTGAACAAAATCCTAGCTATAACATACTTGCTTAGCCATTTCATGGATAAAAATTATTATTATTATTATTAATTATTATTATTGCATACCATTTATATATAAATGTTATTCACCATTTTTTATGGAACCTTATTGAACTGGTCTGAACCGGGGTATGTAATCCGGTGTGGGAACCAGCCACTAAAGAGTATGTTTTATAATATTTGTACACCAGTACAGTAGGTATCCGGTATTATAATCCGATCTCTCAGTGGGAGAGGTCGGTCTTGTTGTCCTGGAGATCCTACACACCAAAGTTCGTGTTGTTAGGGGGCAAAAGGTGGTGTCACCTGCGAAGATTCTCTGACGCTCAAGTTAGAAGAGTGTATGGAACTCAATGAACACTTAAGCAATGTCATAGTAAAAGTGAGAGTAAGAACAACGTAACCTTGCATGTGTTTGTGAATATGCTATTTATAGTTGAGCGTAGAAAATGAATCGTTAGGCGCAAGTGGGCCCAAGGGTTCTGATACCGTGTGTAGCGTATCAATCAGAGTGGCTCAGTGTTCAAAGCATGACAGTGGATAGGTCAATGATCAGTGTATGATTCTGACACAGGGATGGGGATAATCAACTTTTTTCGTATGTCACGCCTGTAATCGTGCTTACTTCCTTCAGTGAGTGATACAGATACATTCCGCTGTGCAGGGTATCCATATTGATAAGTAGTGACCCTTACTTATCTTATCATGACGTTGAAGCAAACAGTTGTACGTAATGGAAAACTGAGAACGAATAAGAGATTCAATATATCAGATGAGACCTCGGATGACTGGTATAGGAACCTTTCCTTTATCATGTCTCTGTAGTACGGATGCTGGGTCGTGACAGCGGTGGGCCCTCTAGGACCACCAAAATGACGTACTGTCTTAAGGGCCAGTGTCCAGACCGGATCACTTATCCTAATTCAGATATCTCAAAATCCATTAGTTAATCTAATTATGCAATACTCTAAGGGCTAACATCTGGTGGCATGGTTTAAAATGGTTCAGCATTATGGAGCAACAGGTCGGCGTGTGGACGCCCACCCAACATGTACATGCGCGACCATCAAAGCATGATGCAAGACTCTCATATTTAAGTAGGGAGTGCACATTATGAATTTATGGGTGTGGGATACGCCATCGAGTGTAGCTATGTATGAGCCACCAGGAAAGGAGTACAAAACTCATAAACACATTTGGGTAGTGTGAGGTGGTCTGGCATAGCATGTTGATGGGCGAGAGGAAGGCCTGGTACACTGGGTCCTATGGGATTGAATTAAGAAACAACATGACACTAAAATCAAACGTTGGTCCGAGCGTGAATAATCGTGAGTGATGGGGTCTAATGATCTAAAGCATTATCAGAAAAATTATTGCATAAGGGGATTAGCCAAACACGCAATGGCACGCAACAATCGGTGTTATTTTGTTGAGGAATAACTGAGATCAATCAAGAAATAGCATAATTTGGAACACAGAACATTGATGCACCTAAACTAATTAGATGAATACACAAGACAAAAATGGAAGGAATAGCCTAGATACTAGTTACTTTGTTATTTCTTTAAAGATGAAATGTAGAACCCAATATACTTAGTAAGCTACAATATCCATGTCATAACCAATTTTGAAACTTTGCATTTCACAATGACATCTCATATTATAAGGAAAAAAACAACAGTATAGTCGTGCCCAATCCAAATAAAGAGGCTTCCACAGTCATTAATTCAGACAGAGGCTTTAGCAAACATGTAGTTCCTTTTTAATTATTAATTTTATCCTAAAGATTCAAACTACTACTAATAAATGCCTCCATCACAAGCATTATAGAAGAGTACTTGGTTCACCAGGTAATGCAAAACTGATTTTTCCAAAATTGCATTTGTTGCAAGCCCACAACAGAATTTAAACTTACTAAAATCGGAAATTATTCTTAGAAAGGGAAAATCTAAATGCTTAATGTCATTATTTGGGAATAGAAAGAAAAATGACTAAGTTGGGTTCATAAGCATTAGAATATGCACCTAACATAGTGTTACACCCAACATCATATAAAACAATTTATATGTATTTGTGGTAACACAACAAATTTATATTGTCCCTTAACTCTCTCAAGTCTAGTTGAAAATAAATAAATAAATAAATGGATTCATATAAGAACAACCAGCTAAAAGAAATTGAAATTCATCTAATCATAACATCCTCATATTTTTATAGGTCCACGGTATCTTTAGTTCTAAGGGCTAGCATCAGGTGGCATAATTTAAAATGATTCAGCATTGTGGAGCAATAGGTGGACTTATAGATGCCTACCCAACATATACACGCATGACCATCAAAGCATGATGCAAGACTCTCATATTTAAGTAGGCAGTGCACACTGTGGATTTGTGGGAGTGGGAGATGCCACCGAGCGTAGCTACACGCGAGTCCCAAGGAAAGGAGTACAAAACTCATAAACACATTTGGGTAGTGCGAGGTGGCCTGGCACAACATGTTGATACGCGAGAGGAAGGCCTAGCACGCTGGGTATCGCTGGATTAAATTAAGAAACAACATGACACAAACATAAAATGCTGGTCTGAGTATGAATGGGCGTGAGTGATAGGGTCCAATGATCTAAAGCATTAACAAAAAAATTATTACATAAGGGGATAAGCCAAACACGCAATGGCACGCAGCAACCAGTGTTATTTTGCTGAGGAGTAACTGAGATCAATCAAGAAATAACATAATTTGGAACACGTAACATTGATGCACCTAAACTAATTAGATGAATCAATAAGACAAAAAATGGAGGGAACAATCTAGATACTAGTTATTTTGTTATTTCTTTAAACATGAAAAGCATAACCCAATATATGTAGTAAGCTACAGTATCCATGTCATAACCAATTTTGACACTTTCCATTTCATAATGAATCTCATATTATAGGTAAAAAACAACAATATAGTCACACCCAATCAAAATAGAGAGGCTTCCACACTCATTAATTCTAACAGAGGCTTTATCAAACATGTAGTTCCTTTTTAATTATTAATTTTGTCATAAAGAGTCAAACTACTACTAATAACTGCCTCCATCAAAAGTATCATAGAAGAGTAAATGATTCACTAGGTATTGCAGAATTGATTTTCCCAAAATTGCATTTACTACAAGCCCACAACAGAATTGAAACTAACTAAAATTGGAAATTATTCTTAAAAAAGGAAAATCTAAATACTTCATGTCATTATTTGCGAATAGAAAGAAAAATGGCTAAGTTGAGTTCATAAGCATTAGAATATGCAGCTAACATAGTGTTACACCCAACATCATATAAAACAATTTATATGTATTTATGGCAACACAGCAAATCTACATTATCCCATCATTCTCTCAAGTCTAGTTCAAAATAAATAAATAAATGGATTCATATAAGGACAACCAGCTAAAAGAAACTAAAATTCATCTAATCATAACAGCTTCCTATTTCTACAGGTCCACAATATCTTCATATGGTAGCATCAGCTAGCATGGTTTAAAATGGTTTAGCATTATGGAGCATTGTTGGCCTCCTTGGTTTTGTCTTTTGAGTTTGCTTTCCTTTGGACCTTAAGGATAGCCTCAGGTTGGTCACCATATTGGTAACATCTCATATGATCTATAGAAAAACCCAACTAGCATATGAATCAATCAAGAAAAGATATTATAACACACATAAGATTAAGCAACATTATAATACACATCATATACAATAACTATATAACTCAAAATAGTATACAAAACACAATGTGATCTCATACATAACCATGTTTAATCATTTTCAAAAACTAGTTTCACAGACAAATTTTGTAACATAGAACACAAAGCTTATAACAAGAAATGATTTTGCAAATCCAATTTTCTAAAAGCTTCTACAAAACAAAATTAACATGCCATCATGAAATACAAACAAATGCTCAAAACACAGTTTTACAACCAGGCTCTGATACCACTGTTAGAGAATCCCACATGGTCAGACAATGAAAACACATAGGATTCCCAATGGTCTTGTAAACTCACATGTTTCAAAGCACACACATATAAGAATTGTGTTTTTTAAAACAAAAATCGCACCTTTTGTATACACAAAATAAGTTAGTCTATTGAAGTAATCTTAGTTTTTCGTTAGGAGTCCACACTTTAGTTTTTCGTTAGGAGTCCACACGAGCACTTCTACCAGAAATGACACCTCTGAATACTAGTTCGATAGTGCACAACCATTGTAACTATTATGAGATTATGTGTGTATTTTAGAGAAGCCGCCTATATGCATCTTATGCTCTATTTATAGGCTTAGATCTAACCTGGTGAGCTTTTTTTAATTACTGAGCTCCTGACTCATTCTAAATGAGTTAGACCTAATACCTTTATTTTAGTCTAATTAAAACAAAACTATTCTCTAGTGGGTTTACTCTATACGTGTGACCCTATAAGAAAAATACTTGGTCATGTTAATGATAAACCCTTATTATTATTAATATAAAATAAGAGCGACATCTAGTAAAACATCATTATGTCTGAATATTATTTATCATCAATGTAACCTATAAGTCATAACCATTTTATACATTCGTTCCTTTTGTCACGATATTCATTTAGGGCCAAGGCATGATCGTCGTCATCCTTGTATTGCCCAATTCCCTTTACTTGATATTGGAGTAGACCTTACTCAAATAAATATCTAATTAATATTTATTTTCACTAGTGCAAAATATACATACGAGGACAGGATTTGAGCACGGACCAAGGGAAAACGTGGTTAAAACAGAGGCGGTGGCATTTTTGTGATTTTAACGAAGCTTTTTGAACACGGTTGTATGGTAACCGTGCTTATAGGCGACATACGAACACGGTTATTCGTGGACCGTGGTAAAAGGGTCTAAAATTTTTTTTAAAATTTTTTTTTAAAAGATCTACGAACACGGTTTCTTGGAACCGTGCTTAAAAGGTTGGTATAAAATTTTTAATTTTTTTTAAAAGACCTACGAGCACGGTTGCTATGAACCGTGCTTAAAGAGTGATCTACTAGCACGGTTGTTAGGGGACCCGTGCTTAAAAGGTTGGTATAAAAATTTTAATTTTTTTTTTTTAAAAGGCCTACGAGTACGGTTGCTCTGAACCGTGCTTAAATAGTGATCTACTAGCACGGTTGGTAGGGGACCCGTGCTTAAAAGGTTGATATAAAATTTTTAATTTTTTTTTAAAAGGCCTACGAGCACGGTTGCTTTGAACCGTGCTTAAAAGTAGTGCCCAAATTTTCGTCTTCCCTCCATTGCACTTTTACGAAAGTCATTTTCCCTCCCTCCTTACCTCCCTTTCTCTTTTTCAAAAGTCCCTTTAACTCAATCTTCAACAACAACAACAACGACAGTTCCCATTCTTCTTCTCAAATAAATCCAACGGAACCTTCTCCTTCTCCTTCATCTTCGGTTTCGAACAAATGTGTGGCTTATAAGCTGAAAGAGTATTTGGTTAGTTCCATTTCATTCTTTAAGCTCTATACTAAGTTAATGCATTTTAATTCATTATTCATTAGCCATGCATGATTTCCTTTTTCATTGAAATTGATTCCTTATTCATTAGCCACACCTGATGCTTGTTTGCTTCAATACGCTTAAGCGCAAGGCTCAAGCTCAAGTCTCTGATGTGTCACACCCAAGCGCCCCCTGTCACGCTCAAGCGTGAGAAGAATCTGATGCAACCAACTTGTTTTTCCTTACCTTTCATGCTCAAGATCAAGCTCAAGTATTAATTATGATTTCACACTCACGCTCAAGCTTTACCTTTAAGCTCAAGCTCAAGCTCAAGCTCAAGCTCAAGTATTAATGAAGAACCTTTCTTTCTTGATGCTTTGTTTTCCCAGGAACGTAACAATGGCAACCTGCACATGCTATCATGGAATTGACCAAACAAATCTCAACATTATTAAACACAAATAAATAATTGACCACCTACGAGCACGGTTGAAAATAACCGTGCTTAAAAGTCATCTACAAGCACGGTTGGAGACCCGTCCTTAAAAGTCTTAAGCTACAAGCACGGTGGGAACAAGCACGGTTCCAGAACCGTGCTTAAAGGGTCCCCAGAACCGTGCTTAAAGGTCCTTTTTGCACTAGTGTTTTCCTAGCATGGTCATGTAATTCTTTAGTCTTACTCCATCAAGTGACCTATAGATATCACCTCTATCACATAAAAGAGATGAATCACATCTACATCACTCACATCCCTTTGCATGATTTGTTTACTCCCTAATTACAATCTTTATAGTCACCTTCTTACAAATGATGTTTGATTGTATTAAAACAACAAACTCCTCAAGTAGAAATTGTAGTGACTTCAAGTCGAAGGACTACATATACCATTATCAAACATCATTTGGAACTATTTATGACACTCGTTGATTCACGCAACGTTCTGATGGTAGGTCAATTCAATACATGATTAATTTTAATGTGTACCTGTGTGAAGATTTGATATCGTCAATATTCATAATCTATGAGATCAAATCATCAGTACACTCATACTATATGTCCTCATGTAAATACTTGACTATGGACACTTTATGAATAATTCTCATACGACCTACTATTTTAAGTAAACAAGTTTAAAACAATTTTAAAACTGAAAAAGTTTATTTTATTGATAAATATACAATGATACAATAAAAATCATAATAACTTGTAATGTATATATCAATAACCCTAACAATAAAATCCTAAAAAACAATATAACCGACCTTAAATTGACCATAACATAAGTCCTCCATTCTAAACTACTACGAATAGAAGGGAAGTCTTGAGACATCCTCTTCAAAAATCAAAGTTGAACATGTACGTTGATTTATGAGTAACAATTATCCCTACTATTTGGAGCTACAATGAGTAAAACACTTTCTTATTCGGTGACTCTAAAAATGCTAAGGATATGCAATACTTTTACTATGTGCTTCGGCTTGAAATGCTTTGATCCATCGGCTCAATAATTCCACTTATGTAAATAATTATTTTTTGTTATAACATGTCCACTTTCCCGGGGAAAAGAACCAATTTTTGAATTTTAGTGAAATTCAATAAAATGAGCACTATCCGTTCTCCAGAACTACCACACCGCAAAAGAAGACTTTGGGGTGACCACACTCTTTAATTGGTTCAAGATATTGTTTTTCAGAAGAATCCAAAACAAATACTACTATGTTGTTCTTGCATGTCTTGCTGATTAACTTAATTATAGTAGTGTTTTCTTTAATACAATTTAATTATATGATAGATTGAAGTAACAAGTGTTTTCGAAGTATTTATAAAACAGGTAATTTAAGACAAAAATTGTCTCTGTCTCAAAGTATTTAAGACTGTACGTTCTCACTTCTTAGACTTCATAGTCTTTTATGAGTGTATGTTGCCTGTTAGTTTTATACTGTCTTCTGTGGGAAAATTATGTTCTTGTCTTTGGCTTTTCAAAATGTATTATTCTAAAAAAGACAAACACGACAAATGAATCATGTTAACCCGTACAATTTTTCAGGTTCACTAATTAAATAAGTATTAAGCAGTAATTAATTAGTAGTATGTATTAGCGACATATCCGGTGAAAACACTGTAATATAGACAGAGTGAGAATAATTAATTAATCAAGATGATAATTTTTTTACCGAAATAAAAATAAAAATACATGATACTTTTATTGTTCATATGATTACTAACCAATTTTTATTTTGATGATTTATGGTAAAGTTAACTAAAATATAGAGTTGATTAAACTCTTATATAGAATACTTTGAATATGTTTACATGAGTTAGGAATCTTGAAATAATTATCTTAGGAATTTTTTCTATTCATATAACATAAACTCGAAACACTTACTTAAAGAAAATTAAATATGTATTATTTAAAATAACCACCTGGTGATATATTTTGACTATATTTAAATATGATATATTTTAATAAAATGTTGTAAAATAGGATATAAAGCATTTTTGTAAGGTTTTTTTAAAGAAGATTTTAAAATTAATTTTTGTAGAAACCAATAGCCATTAGACTGAATTATATTTTACGTGGATAAAAAAAATATGATTATTTAAAAATATAATTTCGGTAAAAAATGAATAACATTAAAATTTAAAAATATTATATTAAAAGATAATATTTTTAATAAAAGATGTTGAGAATAGAGATATATAAAATTAACGAGAAAAGTACAACCCATTCACTATGATACTCATTACAACAATCATTTTGTATTCCACCAATTTTGCTTTCCAACAAATTTCACAGAACCATGTAACAAAGCAGTCATGGTTGGCAGTGAATGAAGCATATTCACATCCACATTAAGAGCACGGCGCACTAATTGATGTTGACTCACCACGATGTACATCCGGATTTTAAGAAAAATGTTAAGTTTGATTTTTATATTTATTAAAAAAGATAAACTGTCATTAAATCTTGTATTAAAAAAAGATATTTATGATTCATAATTGAATTAGTTTAGGTTAGGTGTATGGTTCGGTGTGGTGACCAGCCTTTAGATCGTGTTGTCTGTGTTAATCTTATGTCGGTTCATTAGGGATCTATTATACCTTTTATTTCAATAGGAAGATAGAAGTCTTGAAGTATTCCTTTGAGAAATTTCACCAACCATATGTAACATTTTGGATTTTTTTAAGTTTCGGATAAAAATTTATTTCTACCGATTGAGGGGCGAACTGATTTCAATAATTATAGGTTCAAATTAGTTGGATTATTACATTAAAAAATTCAATACCTAAAGTCTCAATTTATTTTTATTTTTATTCCTAAGAAATTACTATTCCAACTAATAATAATTCTTTTTCTAATTTCCTCCCCCCTCATGTGCGTAAGCTGATTTCCCCTTCACAAGATATAGTCTCACTCTTCTTCTTCTTCCTCAATTCCTTCATTCCACTGTGTTGCTTTCCTCCAAATTGCGTTTAGCAAATTCTCCCTTGCTAATCTGTTGGTACACATTTGTTCTCCTTCTTTCTTACTCCTCGTGGGTTTTTCCTTTGCATGCGTTAACTCTAATTCTCCATCCCTCTTTTTGCAATTGTCGTGAGCCCCGATGACTGTTCCTTGAAGCTTGGAAGTGTGGGTCGTGTAAACCAGAGCTTGGAAGGTGAGGAACCATTTTCCTCTCTTGTTCATCTCATTCACGGTCATGGATGGGCGTGTGTGTAAAAGCTGAAACCTTATGTGCATGTTGCTAGATAGTTGTTTGCAGAGTTATCTTGAAACGAAATGATGTAAGTCCTTGTGTGTTGGGGCTTTACGGAGGCCATGAGGTAAAGGAATTACTTGTTCTTCTAAATTTTAGCAAAGGGGTAGTATCCATTTTGTACAAATATTGAATTCCTTGTGCAATTGTTGATGGGTAGTGTTGCGGAAGCTACCGATTGACGTTTGAAATACCGGGAACCTATCAAAAGGGTATATCGGAAAGTGAAAACGCGTTCCAGAGTTACAAAAACTAATGCTTTGGTGTTCGAAGGTTTTGGCTATACGATAAAATCTCATTCAGCGTATGAAAAACGATTAAAAATAAATCAAGTAATTAACCTTGTGATTTAAATGATGCTATATTTAACAAAATTAGATGGCTGATATATATGTTGAGGAGGTGAGTAATGTATGGTGTTGAGATGTGATAAACTAACATACACTAAGTGAGGAATGGTGATTTTATAAAATTATGGTTTGGTAAAAATAAGAGGATGATGCTGATTATCAAGTGAATTTATTGCGTGGTGATTCACATACCATATGTTCATTACAGTTCATACCATCATATGCATTTTCAACACTGAGATTTGTTAAATAGACTGTTATGTTATAGTGTTAAGATTCACTATACAGTCTATGGCTCGTTGCTTATGAGGTTACCGCTTATAATGCTCATGATTGATATGATGCTATATTTAACAGAATTAGATGGATGATATATATGTTGAGGAGGTGAGTAATGTATGGTGCTGAGATGTGATAAATTAACATACACTAAGTGAGGAATGGTGATTTGATAAAATTATGGTTTGGTAAAAATAAGAGGATGATACTGATTGTCAAGTGAATTTATTGCGCGGTGATTCACATACCATATGTTCATTACAGTTCATACCATCATATACATTTTCAGCACTGAGATTTGTTAATAGACTGTTACGTTATAGTGTCGAGATTCACTATACAGTCTATGGCTCATTGCTCATGAGGTTACCGCTTACAGTGCTGAGATTCACTAGTATACCTCAGGTACCACCGTCTATAGTGCGGAGATTCACTGCGTGGTTACCCAGATGCCCTTCCATTATAGTGTAGAGATTCACTGAGTGGGTTGTCTTAACACTTGTTTTGTATCACTAATTCAGACCCGCATTCCATCGTTTTTACATGCATTTGAAAGAAAATATTTTAGAAAGGCCATGGCATGTTGTTGTTGCATCGTATGTGTTGATATATATATATATATATATATATATATATATATATATTTGCATATATACATACATGTATATGCATGATGAGAAAACTTAATTCTGTTGACCAAGGGAGTAAGTATGGAATGTTTATATCATGTATAATTAATTATATATGCTACAAAATTATGAAGAACCATAGGCAAATCGTTGAATTTAATTACCATTTATTACCTAGAATAACACTCACCCTTTTAAATTGTGGATATTACAGTGAGATTGCAAGAGGATGATGTAGTTCAACGATCTGGGTGTGGAAACGCATAGTATGGCCATAGAGAATGCTGGTTGATTACTTATATATTTTGCGTAGAATGCTATAGTATAGTTGATTGTTTTGATGACCATGACTGTGATGTGTATGCTTTCTGTAGATAACATAAATACATATATGCATGTATTTGTTTTGAGGTGTGGAGATCAAAATCTATAAGTATATGTATATATAGGGCTGTAGTTGGATTGAAGTATATGTGAATTTGGCAAATTGTGGTGATAAAGAATGCTAAGAATAGAGAAGTGGATGGGCACTTGGCATTGAACCATTTTTATTGTTACTGCAATTTATGTGTATGTAGTTCATGTCACTAGTAGGCACATGTATGGTTTAAGCTTATGGATAGATCATTTGTAGTGATTCGATCTTTATGAATTACCATTGCATTGTGCGTGTGGCTATAATGTGATTCATGTAACGCCCCGAAACGTGGATTAAAATTTTCAAGTAAATTTTTCGTTTTTTCGAAAGATCATTTTAAAAATTATAAATTTAATTCAGAGTTTATATAACAATTAATAACAGCGGAAAAATTATCATACATACTAGTCGTGATTAATTAAATTCAAGAAAATATTTAAGTAGCGGAAATGATTGTGAAGATAATGGTACATGACATATTATATTTATTACAACCCATAAATTCAAAGTTCAGGTAATAAAACAAATAGACATCCATCATGGCATCACTCTGCATTCTGCGTGTCATTCACTGTAAAAATTAATGTAAGAGTGAGACAGAATATAGAATAAATATAAAATAGATAAAATTGCACAAACACAATCAACAATTCATAATGATATGATGAATATGCCAAACAAGTCCATTAATAGATCTTTAATTAGTCAAATGATGTCATGCTGGATCCATTTGGTCTTGGTGGGAATACTGCAGTAAAAGTCTCATAGAGACACAAATAGGGCTTTAGCATATACCATGAATCCCTATACTTCATGGCGCTTAAGTACCGAAGTACACAATATCATAAGTAGGACTTCTGCATAAACCATGAATCCCTACACTCCATGGCACACAACATAATAGGGCTTAACTCATCATAGAGTAACCCCCCACCAGGGTAGGCAATCATGGAACCCCTAAATTCCATAGTGCGTCCGAATGCTTATGATGCATGAATGCCTTTAATTCTTTTAACATACCATGATATCCACATTTCCAAAACCTCTTGGATACTACAAGTCCTCAAGGAACACAATACACATAATAATTCACAAAATCATGGATTTACTGTTTTAACCACATATGTCAATAACCACAAGGCATTCATGCACATATATATTAATTATGTCATTCATAATTATTCACCATCACAATATACAAACTGTGTGATACTCAAAAACATTTATAATAATTCATAATCACTCAATAATTTAATAAATAATTTTTTATACATAGAGAAAATATCATTTTCTTTCAAAATAGCCATTCTAAGTGACTTTCAGCATCCCCAACAGCAACATACATTAGCAAAACAGTCATAACATGGGCAAATCAACTCCTTTTTAGGTGATTCCACTTTCTATAGCTCAATAATACAATTATCTACAACTTTCATGAAGAACACAGTTTCAAATTCCGAACAGAAATATTACTTATTCATGAAATACCACACTGCCTCAAGGTGAGTTTTTCAAAACGTACATATATTAGTAATTTCAGTGTTTATGGAGTTACAAAAATGATTTTTACATGAAACCAGTTCTAAAATATTCTTAACATAATTATCTACAACTTTCATGAAGACTCAAACAACTAATTCATACCACAAAATTCCCAGTATTGAAAACAAGATTCGGATTTCCAAAATTCCAAAATTTCAGAATTTCAGAATTTCAGCTTGCACATACTTCAGTAATTTGAGCATAACTTGAACTACAAAAATTATTTTGATGTGAAACCACTTCCTAAAAATCTACAACTTAATTATCTACAACTTTCATGAAGACATCCAAGGCTGATTATGCATGTATAATTCCCAGCATATCAAAAAATACACTAAACATGAAGCAAATCTTTCACTCGGACATACAGTAGTATTTTGGCTATAACTTTTGCTACACATACTCAAATCAATCGGTTCAGGTCTCAAAATTCACATAACAAAAATATTTACAACTTTCATGAAGACACTGATCACTAATTCTTACTACAAAATGCCCAATTTTAACAATAAGTTACGGATTTCAAGTTCACAGATTTACAGCTTGTATATACTTCAGTATTATGAGCATAACTTGAGCTACAAAAATTATTTTAATGTGAAACCACTTTCTAAAGATCCATAACTTAATTATCTACAACTTTCATGAAGACATCCAAGGCTGATTATGCACGTACAGTTCCCAGTAAATCAATATATACACAAAACAAAGGATAAATCTTTCACACAAACATGCTGTAGTATTTTGGCTATAACTTTTGCTATACTTATTCAAATTACTTGATTCAGGTCTCAAAATTCAGATATCAAAAAGATATACAACTTTCATGAAGAAGTCAGAGTCAAATTCACACGTTTTCAATATCAAAAATGAGCAACAAGTTACGAATAAATTCTGGAATCCTAGAATCAGCATACAATTCTACCCATTTCACAAATATTCACAACCCTGTCCCCTCTTACCTTAATGGAGGTTCCTAAAGTGGTTGAAAGTGTTGTATTATTGTCCTAGCTTCAGATCAAGAGTGAAATTGATGGATAAAGTGAAAGAAAATAAGAGAGAGACTTCACTAACTTTAGCTTGTTCTAAGAATTCAGACTTGGGAACAAGATGTAGTGTTGATTTAATGATGTAAATGACAAGTGGGGGACAAGATTTTCATAATGGGATTGTAGTGGGATGTTAGGTGCATGAATTATGGTGATAATGGAGGTTTTAGGTGAGAAAAATGAGCTGGATTGTTGACCATTTCCGCAGCCTACATAATGTAGTTTGTTTGATTGAAGTAAATATCAATTCTGACACTGTTTTGGTATTTTAGGCATATCTCTCTCATATCTTAATGGATTTTAACAAATGTGGTCTTGTTGGAAAGCTAAGACAACGAGGAACAACTTTGTAGTTTACGACTTTTTCAAATTCGGACTCTAACAAGGTATTAAAATATGTACAAGATGATATGATTGAAATAAAATATCAATTATGACACTGTTTCGGTATTTTGGACATATCTCTCTCATATCTTAATGGAATTTAACAAATTTGATCTTGTTGGAAAGATAAGAAAAAGATGAACAACTTTGTAGTTGGACACATTTCCAAATTCGGACTCTAACTAACAATTAAAATATGTACAAGATGACGCATTTTGAGTGGAGTATGTGGCAATTTGATAAGAGTAATTGGAAAAGCCAAGGAAATTAATAACTAAGGAAATAGGTAATAAATTATTTGATTAACTTTTACCAAAGGTATAAAGTTAAAATTATTTACCATGGTAAAAGGTTAAATTGAAGATGTTGTCCTAACCAAAAATTTATGTAGAAAGTTGAGATAAAATGGATAATATCATTGATGGTCTAAATCAAAATGATTATACATGAGAATAAAATTTTTAGGATGTTACAATTCTCCCACCCTAATAAAAATTTCGTCCTCGAAATTTAATCATTACGCACTCCTCAGTGAAACAATTCTGGATACTGTGTCCTCATAGCATCTTCACGCTCCCAAGTCAGAGTTACATCAGTTCCTTGTTTCCATGCAACTTTTACCAGTGGTACATTCTTGTTCCTCAAGCGTTTATTCGATCTTTCTAGAATCTGTGTAGGTTCTGTGGAGATGGTCAGATTTTCTCTAACTTCAATATCATCGGCAGCAATCACATGGTTGGGATCTTGTACGTACTTCCTTAGCTGTGATACATGAAATACATTGTGCAGATTTGCCAGGTGAGGGGGAAGTGCAATCTGATATGCCACTGTACCAACCCTCTTTAGGATCTCATATGGTCCAATGAATCTCGGACTCAATTTCTTACTCTTCAATACTCGACCAATCCCCTTGTGAGGTGAAACCTTCAAAAATACATGCTCACCAACTTGGAATTCAAGTGGTTTCCTCCTCTTATCGTAATACTGCTTCTGTCTGTCCTGAGATGCCTTCATCTTTTCTCTGATCATTTCTATCTGTTCAGTAGTCTGCTGCATAATTTCAGGTCCTAACGCCAAACTTTCACTAGTTTCTAACCAACAAAGTGGCGTTCGACACTTCCTACCATACAATGCTTCGAATGGAGCCATACCAATACTGCTGTGGTAGCTATTATTATACGTGAATTCAATCAATGAAAGAAACTGCTCCCAACTACCACCATGTTCAATCACACAAGATCGCAGTAAGTCTTCCAAACTTTGTATGGTACGTTCTGACTGTCCATCTGTTTGGGGATGATAAGCTGAACTCAATCGAAGCTTTGAACCCAATTCCTGATGCAAGCTTCCCCAGAATCGGGAAGTGAATCCTGGATCTCTATCTGACACAATACTTGATGGTACACCATGTAGTCTTACGATCTCCTTCACATATAACTGTGCCAACTTTTGTAAAGAGTTCTTCATATTCATTGGGAGAAAGTGAGCAGACTTTGTCAATCTGTCTACAATAACCCAGATTGCATCATTTCCTGAACGTGTTCTTGGTAACCCCGACACAAAGTCCATTGAGATGTCATCCCATTTCCAGACAGGAATCTCTAATGGTTGCAGTTCACCAGATGGCTTCTGGTGTTCTACCTTGGCTTTTTGACACACCAGACATGAAGCCACATATTCAACTATCTCTTTCTTCATCCTTGGCCACCAAAAGCTTTTCCTCAGATCTTGATACATCTTAGTTGATCCAGGATGAATGCTCAACATACTTTTATGCGCTTCTTCTAGAATCGTCCTTCTCAGATCAACATCATCTGGTACACAAATTCTATTCCTGATCCTCCAAATTCCATCTGATCCTTCTTGTAGTCCCATATCTTTTCCATTCGCCTGTAATTCTCTCAACTCCTGTAATGGCAAATCTTCTTTCTGTCTTTCACCTAACAGTTTCAGGAAATCATTGGTTATTTTCAAAGTCCCCAAAGTCATACTCCTTGAAGATTTTATCTCTACACCCAAGTTCATGTCTCTGAACTGTTCTATCATCTCTATTTCTTTTATCATCAAAGATGCCATATGAATGGACTTTCGGCTTAGTGCATCTGCCACCACATTTGCTTTTCCTGGATGGTATTTCAAATCAAATTCATAATCTTTAAGAAATTCCATCCACCTTCGCTGCCTCATGTTTAATTCTTTTTGATCGAACAAATACTTCAAGCTCTTGTGGTCACTGAACACTTCAAACCTGACTCCATACAAATGGTGTCTCCAGATTTTCAGAGCAAATACCACTGCTGCCAATTCTAGATCATGCGTTGGATAGTTCATCTCATGTGGTCTCAACTGTCTAGAAGCATAGGCAACCACCTTTCGTTGCTGCATCAAAACACATCCTAAGCCCATTTTGGAAGCATCACAATAAACCACGAAATCTTCTTGTGGGTTAGGTAAGGTTAAGACTGGAGCAGATGTAAGCTTCAACTTCAGTTCTTGGAAACTTTTCTCACATTCTGGCGTCCAAGAAAAAGGTTGATTCTTCCGGGTTAGCCGAGTCATTGGTAGGGCAATTTGAGAAAACCCTTCAATGAATCTCCGATAATAACCAGCCAATCCCAGGAAACTTCGTATCTCAGTGACTGAAGTAGGTCTCTCCCAGTTTACCACAGCTTCTATTTTAGAAGGATCCACAGATACTCCTTCGTTTGAGATTACATGGCCTAGGAATTTTACCTCTTTCAACCAGAATTCACATTTTGATAACTTTGCATACAACTGCTTCTCCTTCAAAATCTGCAATACCACTCGAAGATGCTTTTCATGTTCCTCTGCAGTTTTTGAATAGATCAGAATATCATCAATGAAAATGATGACAAATTGATCCAAGTAGGGATGAAATACTCGATTCATGTAATCCATGAATACGGCTGGGGCATTGGTCACTCCGAAGGGCATCACAAGGTACTCGTAATGACCATATCGTGTTCTAAAGGCTGTCTTTGGAATATCCTCAGACTTGACACGAATCTGATGATACCCCGATCATAGATCAATCTTGGAAAACACTGCAGCACCTCTCAATTGATCTATCAGATCATCAATTCTGGGCAAAGGATATCTATTCTTCACTGTCAATTTATTCAGTTGACGATAATCTACGCATAACCTCATGCTTCCATCTTTCTTCTTGACGAGCAATACTGGCGCTCCCCATGGTGACACACTCGGTCTGATGAAATGCTTCTCCAGCAACTCTTCAATTTGTTTCTTCAGTTCCGCCAGTTCAATTGGTGCCATACGGTATGGAGCTTTAGACACTGGTTCTGCTCCTGGAATTAAATCAATGGAGAATTCTACCTTACGTTCTGGAGGTAAACTTGAGACATCTTCAGGAAATACTTCAGGAAATTTAGAAACAACCGGTATCTCGATTGCTTTAGGTTCACCATCTTCTTTGTAAAGAGTGAATAAAGCAAACAATTGACTTTCACCTTGTAATACATAGGTCTTGAGGTTGTCAGAATTTAGATTTTCTGATGGAAATATCACGGTCTTGTTGTGACAGTCCACCAAGACTCGATTTGTCGATAACCAGTCCATCCCCAGAATCACGTCCAGATCCTTCAAAGGTAAACAAACAAGATCGACAAGAAAGCGTCTACCTTCTATGAGTATAGAACATTCGTTACACACCTTAGCAGTTCTAAGTTGTGTACCGGTGGGAGTAGAAACAATCAGATCATATGTCATAGGCTTCACAGGTAATTGAAGGCGTCTAATACACTCATCAGAAATGAAAGAATGTGTAGCACCAGAATCAAATAACACAGATAGGATTGTACCATTAATGTCACACTTACTTTGTACGAGGTCATCAGCTTGGTCTGCCTCTGAACCGCTGATGGCATAGACTCTCCCAGCTGTTTGTTGCAACCTCTGATCTGTGGACTCCCTGTTCTGTCTTGGAGGTTGGGCAGTACGTGTGTCTTCTCCTCGGCCTCTCTGATAATTAGAGCCTCTTGGTTCACTCATAGTGTTCCTGTTGTTGTTTTGATTGTTCTGCGGACAATTTGGACTGATGTGTCCTTTTTGGTTACATCGGAAGCAAGTGACCTCTTCAAGACGTCTGTTACAATCACGTACATGATGATTACCTCCACACTTAAGACACCTCATGTTATTGCGTCTATCAAAAGATGACGATGATGATGATCCGCCTCTGGAGCGATTTGGATAGAACGATCCTCTTCTTTTGAAATCAACTGACTGAGGTTTCAGTTGTCTATTGGCCTTTTCATGTGCCAGTCTGGCTTGATGATTCTCTTCAAAAATTCTGCATTTGTTGATCAAAATAGGAAAGCTCCGAATTTCTTGGTACCCTATCGCTTCTTTGATTTCCAGATTCAGTCCGTTCTCAAATTTAACACATTTCGATTCTTCGGCACCAGCTTGTTGAAAAGGAGGGTAAAAGAGAGATAGTTCTTCAAACTTTGCAGCATATTCTCCAACGGACATCGAGCCTTGTTTCAACTCCATAAATTCCAGCTCCTTGCGACTTTTCACACTTGCTGGAAAATATTTCTCCAGGAAACAGTCTTTGAAGTTGGCCCAGATCAAGGGTCTGTCAGTCTCGATCATACGGATTCTAGCATGAATCCACCAGTTCTCTGCCTCTTCCACCAACATATAGGTGGCATACTCCACCTTTTCGTATTCTGTGCAGGGTAATGCTCGAAAGATGCGCTCCATTTCCTTGGCCCAAAGATATGCTCCTTCTGGATTATAACCTCCTTTGAATTGTGAAGGCTTTCTCTTCAGGAAGTGGTCTAACCCATGGAGTCCTCCAGTGCTCCTTGGTTGATTTTGTCGTTCTATGGCTTCAGCTAAACGGTTGAAAGCTGCTGCCATATCGTGGTTGTTGTTGTTGTTATTTCTTGCCATCCTATATTCGTAGTTTGGTTTATACCAATTCTAAGGAATAATATATCATATATAAATACTATATAACTATCATTATTCTACAGTTTATCAGTTAAGCAATCAATCATATCACACATTTATTATATCATCAAGCGGTAATCAAAACAAATCTTTTTGCAATTAATCAGTCAGGCATAAGTCATATAGTATACATTTAGCATGTTATCAAGCAATAAATCAAACATTTTACATATTATGTCGAGAAACAGTACATGTCATAGCAATTGGTCCTGAATTTTTGAAAATGCTCTGATACCAACATGTAACGCCCCGAAACGTGGATTAAAATTTTCAAGTAAATTTTTCGCTTTTTCGAAAGATCATTTTAAAAATTATAAATTTAATTCAGAGTTTATATAACAATTAATAACAGCGGAAAAATTATCATACATACTAGTCGTGATTAATTAAATTCAAGAAAATATTTAAGTAGCGGAAATGATTGTGAAGATAATGGTACATGACATATTATATTTATTACAACCCATAAATTCAAAGTTCAGGTAATAAAACAAATAGACATCCATCATGGCATCACTCTGCATTCTGCGTGTCATTCACTGTAAAAATTAATGTAAGAGTGAGACAGAATATAGAATAAATATAAAATAGATAAAATTGCACAAACACAATCAACAATTCATAATGATATGATGAATATGCCAAACAAGTCCATTAATAGATCTTTAATTAGTCAAATGATGTCATGCTGGATCCATTTGGTCTTGGTGGGAATACTGCAGTAAAAGTCTCATAGAGACACAAATAGGGCTTTAGCATATACCATGAATCCCTATACTTCATGGCGCTTAAGTACCGAAGTACACAATATCATAAGTAGGACTTCTGCATAAACCATGAATCCCTACACTCCATGGCACACAACATAATAGGGCTTAACTCATCATAGAGTAACCCCCCACCAGGGTAGGCAATCATGGAACCCCTAAATTCCATAGTGCGTCCGAATGCTTATGATGCATGAATGCCTTTAATTCTTTTAACATACCATGATATCCACATTTCCAAAACCTCTTGGATACTACAAGTCCTCAAGGAACACAATACACATAATAATTCACAAAATCATGGATTTACTGTTTTAACCACATATGTCAATAACCACAAGGCATTCATGCACATATATATTAATTATGTCATTCATAATTATTCACCATCACAATATACAAACTGTGTGATACTCAAAAACATTTATAATAATTCATAATCACTCAATAATTTAATAAATAATTTTTTATACATAGAGAAAATATCATTTTCTTTCAAAATAGCCATTCTAAGTGACTTTCAGCATCCCCAACAGCAACATACATTAGCAAAACAGTCATAACATGGGCAAATCAACTCCTTTTTAGGTGATTCCACTTTCTATAGCTCAATAATACAATTATCTACAACTTTCATGAAGAACACAGTTTCAAATTCCGAACAGAAATATTACTTATTCACGAAATACCACACTGCCTCAAGGTGAGTTTTTCAAAACGTACATATATTAGTAATTTCAGTGTTTCTGGAGTTACAAAAATGATTTTTGCATGAAACCAGTTCTAAAATACTCTTAACATAATTATCTACAACTTTCATGAAGACTCAAACAACTAATTCATACCACAAAATTCCCAGTATTGAAAACAAGATTCGGATTTCCAAAATTTCAAAATTTCAGAATTTCAGAATTTCAGCTTGCACATACTTCAGTAATTTGAGCATAACTTGAACTACAAAAATTATTTTAATGTGAAACCACTTCCTAAAAATCTACAACTTAATTATGTACAACTTTCATGAAGACATCCAAGGCTGATTATGCATGTATAATTCCCAGCATATCAAAAAATACACTAAACATGAAGCAAATCTTTCACTCGGACATACAGTAGTATTTTGGCTATAACTTTTGCTACACATACTCAAATCAATCGGTCCAGGTCTTAAAATTCACATAACAAAAAGATGTACAACTTTCATGAAGACACTGATCACTAATTCTTACTACAAAATGCCCAATTTTAACAATAAGTTACAGATTTCAAGTTCACAGATTTACAGCTTGTACATACTTCAGTATTATGAGCATAACTTGAGCTACAAAAATTATTTTAATGTGAAACCACTTTCTAAAGATCCATAACTTAATTATCTACAACTTTCATGAAGACATCCAAGGCTGATTATGCACGTACAGTTCCCAGTAAATCAATATATACACAAAACAAAGGATAAATCTTTCACACAAACATGCTGTAGTATTTTGGCTATAACTTTTGCTATACTTATTCAAATTACTTGATTCAGGTCTCAAAATTCAGATATCAAAAAGATATACAACTTTCATGAAGAAGTCAGAGTCAAATTCACACGTTTTCAATATCAAAAATGAGCAACAAGTTACAAATAAATTCTGGAATCCTAGAATCAGCATACAATTCTACCCATTTCACAAATATTCACAACCCTGTCCCCTCTTACCTTAATGGAGGTTCCTAAAGTGGTTGAAAGTGTTGTATTATTGTCCTAGCTTCAGATCAAGAGTGAAATTGATGGAGAAAGTGAAAGAAAATAAGAGAGAGACTTCACTAACTTTAGCTTGTTCTAAGAATTCAGACTTGGGAACAAGATGTAGTGTTGATTTAATGATGTAAATGACAAGTGGGGGACAAGATTTTCATAATGGGATTATAGTGGGATGTTAGGTGCATGAATTATGGTGATAATGGAGGTTTTAGGTGAGAAAAATGAGCTGGATTGTTGACCATTTCCGCAGCCTACATAATGTAGTTTGTTTGATTGAAGTAAATATTAATTCTGACACTGTTTTGGTATTTTAGGCATATCTCTCTCATATCTTAATGGATTTTAACAAATGTGGTATTGTTGGAAAGCTAATACAACGAGGAACAACTTTGTAGTTTACGACATTTTCAAATTCGGACTCTAACAAGGTATTAAAATATGTACAAGATGATATGATTGAAATAAAATATCAATTATGACACTGTTTCGGTATTTTGGACATATCTCTCTCATATCTTAATGGAATTTAACAAATTTGATCTTGTTGGAAAGATAAGAAAAAGATGAACAACTTTGTAGTTGGACACATTTCCAAATTCAGACTCTAACTAACAATTAAAATGTGTACAAGATGACGCATTTTGAGTGGAGTATGTGGCAATTTGATGAGAGTAATTGGAAAAGCCAAGGAAATTAATAACTAAGGAAATAGGTAATAAATTATTTGATTAACTTTTACCAAAGGTATAAAGTTAAAATTATTTACCATGGTAAAAGGTTAAATTGAATATGTTGTCCTAACCAAAAATTTATGTAGAAAGTTGAGATAAAATGGATAATATCATTGATGGTCTAAATCAAAATGATTATACATGAGAATAAAATTTTTAGGATGTTACAATTCACTTAGTAAGGTAGGATTTATCGATATGAGCACGAAGTTATATATATATATATATATAATTATATTCATTACTGTCATGTATATCTGTATATGACTGGGCAGGTTACTGTGCTGTCCCAGATTCATGAGCAACGTAACCAGTACCATAGTTATAGTTGGCAATGAGTTTTACGTATTGTATTGAATTCATGCAGTTATAGATATGTAGTAAATATCTGTTGAAAATTTAAAGCTGGAATTGATTATGTCATGTTCGTGGTATGATATCCTTATTAGTTGGTGCATTAAGAATTGGTAAATTATGGGACCGAGTAAAAAAATTGATACCGTGATAGGATTTCAATCACTTGAACAAGTTATGATTATATTTAATTGGCTTGTATGTTGATATACTTTAGCGATTTAGTTCCTTAAAATTAAAATGGATGGAAATTTTTGCCATTAGTATATAAAATATTTGATGTTATTATACCTATTTGCATTGGATAGCCATATTATTCCCTGTGTAAACTAATTTGGGGTCATTAACCATGGTGAATGATAATTGTCTGATAGATGTTGTGACGTCCTACGTCAATTTATATTTATTTCTACCCGTTTAATTAATTTCACAATAAATTTTTTGAATTTAATTAAATTTAATTAGGTCTTGATTCAAAATAATATTTATTTTCACTAAACAGGTTCAAAATAGTAATTATATAGCATCACAAAATTTTAAAACCCAATTAAGTTTGAAAGAAATAAAAAACCTGAAACAGGGGTTTGACGTTGCGCGCCAGCCCCACGTGTAGCGTCAGCCCTGCTCTGCGCACCTCACGTTACGCGTCAACCTCACGCGTAGCGTGGGCATGACAGTAACAGCAACAGGTGCTGATACACATTTTAGGCCAAACGGTCAACTTCTAACCTACCCAATCGGCCCGTTTTAGATCCGATTGCCACGAAACTTCACGGGCCACATGTTTTCCCCATTCAGGAATTGTTGGCGTCGTCTGTTTGCCAAAATTCTAACATATGCGCAAGTTATGTGTGGAATGCAGTTTAAACCATCTTGGTGCAAAACCCTTGCACCAAACACCCTAAATGGGTTCCAAATGGCCTGATGCCAATACACACAACTTCCAAATATCCTAAGGAATCTATTGGTACCTTTCAGGGGTCCCAAAACCCGCCGGATCTTTAAATCACCTATTCAATTCCTTAAATCCCCTAGTTATTCACTATATGCACAACTTCCTAATTCAATCAAATCATCAATCAAACATCAAATAAATATACACACATCAATCATGCATATAACGAAACCTGCCCACAGCATTCAACATTCACACATCATTGGCTCTGTGTCATAATTCATCATCACACCATATTAATTTAACCCTTCTACACGCATAATAAAATCAACTCATCACGCATAACTAGTAATCTATTACTCCACCACACATGGTTTACTATTTACTACACATAAACCTATACATTACATTCATTCATTCATTCCCATTCCTTGGCATCAACCTTCTTCTTGTCCGTGGCATTAGCATCATCCCTGTCACTGGTCACTAAAATGAAACAACAACAAGGATGAGTGTTTGGAATATCATAATTAATATAGAATGAAATATTAAACTTATTAATACCTACAACTCACATTACATGAATTCTTGAGCTTCCTGCATTCATGCATATACGTACATATACATATACATATTCATATGTATAAACCTCCTCTTACAATTTCCATACTAACCCAAGCCGTACACCTTGATTCCCAATTTACTTAATACCACAGAATTCACATAATCAACATAATAATTCACACATAAAATACATATATCACACGATGTATTCATTCAAGTCATGCATGCATCAATCTACATCACAAGCTCAACTCATAATTCATTCTAGTTATACATCAAGGATCAATTTCACATAATCCACAACTGACTCGCATGCATCTAACTCCTGTTATCCCGATACTCTAAGGATCGACCTTCAGCTAGGAGTCCGACTTGACATCCCGTGAACCCGACTTGGTTCACCGAGCCCGACTTGGCTCTCCACCTCAACCACTAGGTCCGACTTGACCATTGGGTAGCTCAACTGGGCACAAAGACCACGGGAGCCAGAAAACTAGGGGGTATACATACCGTTGACCGTACCATACCACATAATCACATATCATATCAACAACAAACAACACATGCAACTACCAAAAACTGGCATGTGCTCACAATACAGGGCGACCGACTTGTCAAGCCCACCAAACATCATCACATGTATACATTAATTTGCCAATAATCCATAACCCCACAGTCTTGGTTATACTCAAATATGCATATACATCTCAAGGTGGAAATATCACACATGCATATAAATATTACTTTCATTATTCAAATCATTATTCAATTCCATAATTAACTCAATCAAGATAATTCTTTATCAAACAATAATATAATCACATTCAACATACTTATAAAATTATATTAATTATATTTAACCACTCTATATCGTCCCCAATATTTTCTAAATAATTACTAAGCCTCCCGAAGCTATCATATTATCAAATCCTAATTAATTATGATCCGAAAACCCCTTACCTCGATTCCAAGCTTCCACAATTTGCTTGAGGTGTCGGTTGTGTCCTTCAGGGACTTGATTCGCTGCTCCTCTTCCGATTCCGACGCCCACTTCGCCGATCGCTTGGCCAACGCTCGTTCCGGCACCTATGGTTACTGAAACACCAAACCAGTTAGTACACTTCCTTCCTCACACCCCCAAACTCATTACCTAAGCCTTCCAACTAACTAAAACTCGGAATCACAGCCTACCCATCACATGCAAATTCGGTTTTTGAAGGAAAGGAAGAGAAAGAGAGGGAGAAACTAGCAATTGAAGACCCCACATGCCTTACCTTGGTCCCAATTGCCCAAAGCCTCAAGAATCCACAAGCCCTAGTAGAAACGCCTTAGAGAAAAAGAAAATGGAGGAGAAAGAGTTCTGCCCGAACTGTTTTGCATGCCTCTGTTTTAAGCTGATCGCGACGCTGATCGCGACGCTGATGCTACGCGTCATCTCATTAATTCCTACCTGACACTACGCGTCCCATCCACGCTACGCTCCTGATGCCATTTTCCTTAAAATTCCATTTTCCACTTAATTTCTCATATATTATTATAATTTCAACCCAAATAATACTTTTATTTATTTTCCATTTATTTTCTAATATTAAAACATCAAGGATGTTACAAATATACTGAAGAATGTGCTTAATTGGCCCCATTGTATCATGGCATCTCTTGAAAGCATCACATTTGATTTAGCCACTTTATGAATAAATTTTCTTTTTCACATTTGATTCACTCAAATTCAATTGACTTGTATATATATTATGCACCATTCCAGGAGGTTTTTATTTCAGTTCAGCAAAACAATGTTTAATGACTCAGTTTATATTTGGATCTAAAATTCAAGAGTATATATATGACTTATTAATTTCTTCTACCTTGCCCCGGTGATTTGTGGTCTTTGGTACCTAGGAATCGAAGATATTTATTATATTTGTGACAATGAAATGAACATTCCTACCTAATCAGGTTTTTTATTTAAAATAAAGATAGTTCCTTAAGTTATTTTTTCCTTCATTTTTGTTTATTAGATTCTCCATTTAATAGAAACTTTGAAAAATTCTATCATAAAGTCTTTATGCACTCCAAATTTTTTAAAGCATGCCAAGGATGGACTTGTTATATGTTTTAAAAAAATTAATTAAATGTGGTTCTTGTCCATAACTAAATTTGGTAGGTAATATAGTGATTTATTATCTGTTTAGTGACTTGGTATTATTTGTTATTTTAGTATAAGGGTTTAGTAAGTTGACAATTATGTTATGCATAATATGCAATAATTTTTTATTTTTTATATTATTTAAAATATACTTTAGGTATGTACTAGAAAATTGATTTACTTAATTGCCCTTTTTTTTACCAACCTTTTCTTTAGATTAATAATTCATAACTTCTCTTTCCCAACTACATACTAAATAGGCATAGAATCTATAGAACTGATGGTCTCATTTTAAAACTGGATACATTTCTTGAGATTTTAAAAGTATTTATAAAAATATCTTTTGAGAAATACTTGCATATTTACTTCATTTAAAGTGACGAGGTTTAAAAAGTTCTTACAAAAATAATTTATGAGAGTATGTTCAATTTTTTCGTAGAATTTTATATATTTTTTCGTGCATATATTTTAAATTAATTAGTTATTCAATGAGTATATATTAAATATTCACTATTGACTAATTTTATAATTAAATATTTGTTTTCAATGTTTTATCATATATTTATAAATAAGTAACTAAAATAAGCTTTGAAATTAAATTAAGTAAAACTTGAAATTTATACAATAACTATTTTATATGCTTGATAAGTATAAGATTGGCAATAAATTTCATTCACATCCTAAATTTAAAAACTTTTTATTTTTATCTATTAAATAAATTTAAAACTCACAATATTTCATACATCTAGTGATAAACATTTAATATGATAGTAATAATTCTTTTAATGATTTTTTTTAATTTAAAAAATTCAAATTCAAAATCTTATTTAAGAGAGATTATATATCATTTTAAGAGGCTGTTTGGGGCAGAGCCTAACGGAAGCCAACGGAGGTTGAGAGAAAGTAGAAAATTTATCCTACGATCAAACGGAGTTGTCTTGAACAATGTCAAACGGTCAACCTTTAAATTTTTCACTTCAACTCAACTCCGTTTCAACTCAACTCCGTTTCCAAACTGCAAGCCAAACATCACCTAAATCAACCACTTAAACACACTCAAGACATGATATAAATGAAGGGTGAAGTATAGAGAAGAGAACCTTGAGCGTATCATGGTTCTCTCCTTCTTCCCTGTTCATGTCACCACTCCAAGTCCAAGTACAACAACACAAAACAGTGAAAACATTTTTATTTGACTCCGCAGGTTGTTTTCAGACAGCTTTTCGATTTTACCAAAACCACAAGGTACAAATCAAGTGCGTTGGCACTCTACTTTTCCCTCCCATAATTAATTCATTTGGTTTCGGCCGGGTTTGTTTTATCTAATCATTGTTAGAATATGTTTTGTTTCATCCATAGTTTTCAATGCTTCAACTGTATGTTTATTATTATAATCAGTTAAACGTCAAATGATTTGTGTTTCTTCTGGGATAAAAAGTCTTTCTCTGCACTTTGTCTCATTTTCTGTCTCCTGCATCATTTGTATGTGTGTTTTTAATTAGTGACATGATTTGATTGGAGAAATAGAGAAGAGAACAAAATTTAATGATAAGTGAAGTAAAAAATATTAAATGGATTTTGCTGAGGCTTTTTAATTCAAACTCATCTTAATTTGCTTCAAATTATTGGTTTACCCTCTTCTTTCTGAACCAATATGGAGTAACAAATTCGGCTGAAACCGGTTGCTGTTGCACTGCAAACATGGCTTGCATATGCAACTTTGTTCTCAGAAACGAAACGTGAGCTAACGGTTTGGTTCTGCTTATTTTTAAGATTTTTTTTGTTTATTTCTTTTAGTTTTATGGTTTAATTGTAAAAAATAATTTGAGTGTATCTTAGAATAATGTAAAAATTACTTTTTATTTTTATAAGTATTTATTTTAATTATCAATTCAATTGTGTTAAAAGCTTATTTAAATAACCTATTTTATGTAGGTTATATAGAAAAATATTTTTAAATTTTTTTTAAAAATAGTTATAATAAGTGTGAAATTAAAAAGATGAAAAAAGTAAAATAAGAAAAAATAAATAGATAATAGAAATAAGTACTTTTTATGATAAAATCTTAAAAAAAAATTTACTTTCATTTTAAAAAATCAAATAGATTATAAGTGCTTTTTCCGGAAACCAGAAAAATAATCTCTTTAAAACACACTTCTAACTAAACATGCTCTATATTGATTCTTGAAATTATGACTTATTTATTTTAATTGTTTTTAATCCATTAAAATTTTCAATTTAGTTACTTTATATTATGATTTTCAATTTACTTTATACTATGATATTTAGTTTAGTCATTTTACATAAAATGATAGTAAAAAATAATATAAATAACATTTATAATATTGAAAACTAATTTAAAATTTTAAAATTTCGGCCCCTAGAAGTCACTTACACTTTTGATGCAATTAATGACATACTCCCTTTCGTCTCATGTATATAAGTTATAGTTAAATGAATAACTAAAATTAAGAAAAGTAGTTAAATATATTAAGTTTATAAAAATTAATGTTTTATTATAATTTTATTTTTATAAATTTAATTAAATGTGATCGGTAATTATGAATATATTTAAATTAATTAATAAAAATAAATAAAGAAATCTCAATAAATACTATATACAAAAATATCACTATATGATCATTCACCAACGTCTTGCTACTTTTTCACCAATAACTAGTAATAATTTAGAGTTTTTGTTCAACATTTTTCTGTTTTTTTATATTTTTAAAGGGCTTCTCCTGAACCTATTTTTGTTTAGCTTCCTCCACCTCCAACAACAAACCTCAGCCTCTTTCTCTGAACAACATTGAGCAGAAGGAAAGGTGAATTGTTTTCAGCCAATTCCGTTCATCAACCAACCTCCTATTTTGGACCAATTACAAAGATGCCCCTCCATTAACTTTTAGAAATTTTTATTTTATTTTTCACACTAAATTTTATCAAACATCGTTTTAACTAAACACAAATCAATACTTTCCAACCAACTTAATCATATATCCAATCATAAATCATAGTTTTCTTTTAACTCACTTAATTTTTAACCAAAGGGGACCTTTTAAAGAAACGTGCTTGTGATGATGACATCCAAAGTCATAGGCCTAAGAGGGGTATCAGAGATTGATACGAGCCACTTCCATTCTTTTGAATTTGAACTTCAAAAGCAAGTTTCCTATTTGAAGCCCCAACAATATATATAACATATATACACACATGACAATGTCTTATCAGCAAAGATATAATATTTTTTGCCCTTCATGTTACAGTGTTTAGGTAATAGAGAAAAACTACAGAGAAATGGAGGATTTTTGGGGCATGATACGTGGGGATTCTGATTGTACTGAGACCAGAGGAAAACCTTTCTGCTATGATTTCAAGCTTCTGAAAGACCCTTCAGTATGCATTAACCATTTGTTGATCATTTGCTTTGATGTGTTGCTTCTGGTCGTGTTGTCATTCATTTTGACCCAAAAGTCTTTGTTCAGAACAGTTCAGGGTCAGTTTCAGGTAGGAAGATATTCAAACTTGCAACTAGTTTCTGCCATAACCAATGCCTCTCTTGGGTTGTTGCATATGTTCCTAGCCATTTGGGCCTTAGAGGAGAAGTTAAGGAAAAGCCACACTGTTTTTCCTCTAAATCCATGGTTGCTAGAACTCGTTCATGGATTCACATGGTTGTTAGTAGGCTTATCAGTAAGTCTTCAGCTGAGAAAACTTTCAAGAGCAAGTTTGTGGTTGTTCTCTACTCTTATATTCATTGTTTCTGGTGTTTTCTGTGGTTTATCTATATCTTACACAATTAAAAGCAGGGAACTATCACTCATGAGTATTTTAGATATTCTCTCTTTTCCAGGGGCAGTGTTGCTACTTTTATGCACATATAAAGTATGTAATCATGAAGATTGTAATGGAGAACTTGATGAAAGCCTTTATGCCCCTTTGAGAAACCAGTTCAATGAAGTTGATTCTGATAATTATGAGACCCCATTTACGAAAGCAGGATTCTTTAGTAAGATGTCATTTTGGTGGTTGAATCCATTGATGAAAAGGGGTCAAGAGAAAACACTTCAAGATGAGGATATGCCAAAGCTACGTGAATCAGATAGAGCAGAAAGTTGCTATTGGTTATTTGTTGAAAAATTTAATAGGCAAAAACAAAAAGAACCATTATCACAATCATCAGTTTTGTGGACAATAGTATTGTGCCATTGGAGGGAAATTTTAATATCAGGGTTCTTTGCATTACTCAAGGTGTTGACTCTGTCTACTGGTCCTGTACTTCTGAATGGTTTTATATTGGTTGCTGAAGGTAAGGGAAGTTTTAAATATGAGGGTTATGTATTGGTCATATTGCTTTTAATTGTGAAGATCATAGAATCCATGTCACAAAGGCAGTGGTATTTCAGATGTAGACTTGTTGGGATGAAAGTTAGGTCAATGCTTACTGCAGCCATTTATAAAAAACTGTTGAGGTTGTCCAATGCAGCTAGATTGACACACTCTGGTGGTGAGATAATGAATTATGTGACTGTCGATGCTTATAGAATTGGAGAGTTTCCATTTTGGTTTCACCAATCATGGACAACAATTGTTCAAATATGTATTGCATTAGTAATACTTTTCCATGCTATTGGCCTAGCTACAATTGCCTCATTGGTGGTGATAGTTCTCACTGTGCTTTGCAATACCCCACTAGCAAAGTTGCAGCACAAGTATCAGAGCCAACTTATGGTGGCACAAGACGAGAGATTGAAGGCTAGTTCTGAGGCCCTTGTGAATATGAAAGTGCTGAAGCTATATGCATGGGAAAATCATTTTAAAAATGGCATAGAAAGGTTGAGAAATGTAGAACTCAAATTGTTAGCTTCACTGCAATTGAAAAAGGCATACAACATTTTTCTGTTTTGGACTGCGCCTATTTTGGTCTCTGCTGCTTCTTTTTTGGCATGTTACTTCTTAGGAGTTCCTTTACATGCAAGTAATGTTTTCACTTTTGTGGCAACTTTACGCCTTGTCCAAGAGCCCATTACAGCAATTCCGGATGTTATTGGGGTGGTTATTCAAGCAAAAGTGGCATTTTCCCGGATTGTTAAATTCCTTGAGGCACCTGAATTGGAAAATGAAAAATTCCTGAATAGGTGTTGTGATGATGGTGTTAGAGGCTCAGTTTTAATCAAATCTGGTGACTTTTCATGGGAAGGTAATGTGTCAAAGCCAACACTAAGGAACATAAACTTAGAGATTAGACATGGGCAAAAGTTGGCTGTTTGTGGAGAAGTTGGCTCTGGCAAATCAACCCTCTTAGCTACAATTCTTGGAGAAGTTCCCATGACAAAAGGAACTGTAAGCTTCTATATATTCCCTTTATGCTCATACAATATAAGCTTTCATTACGCTTTTAGTCCTTAGTTATGACATTTGTGAGATGTTAGTCTTCAAACCTTAAATTGCCTGAACTTCATACTCCAATTTTTAGAAGTATGTGAATTTCGTCCCTTTGTTAGATTTTGTCAAATTATTAACAAAGTTTTGATGACTTGTTACCATACATGAATGACACATCATCATCCACACCAAACTTTGTTAACAATTTGACGAAAAATTGAGTAGGGATGAATTCATACACTTTTAATTAAAAGTTGATGGACTATAATTACACAAACATATCAGTTGGAGAACTAAAGATGCATTCAAGCATAGAAGATACTATGCTAAGTCATGTGCTGCCCTAATTGGTTTTGACATCTATGACGTTTGTACTTTATAGTCTACTATTAGATTTCGGACATAAATTCAACTTACTGTGAATTTCCCATGTCCCTCATTAATAAGTGTTGAATTCTTTCTTTTGAATTACAGATTGAAGTTTTTGGGAAGTTTGCATATGTTTCTCAAACAGCATGGATACAGACAGGTACAATAAGGGAAAATATATTGTTTGGATCTGATTTGGATGCTCAAAGATATCAAGAAACACTTAGTAGATGTTCACTAGTGAAGGACTTGGAGTTGTTTCCCCATGGTGATCTTACAGAAATAGGTGAGAGAGGAGTGAACCTGAGTGGAGGACAGAAGCAGAGGATTCAACTAGCACGTGCCCTTTATCAAAATGCTGATATTTATCTGTTGGATGATCCGTTTAGTGCAGTTGATGCACACACTGCCACAAATTTATTTAATGTAATCACTTCCTCTTTTCTTCACAAATA
This sequence comes from Clitoria ternatea, assembly GCA_037962975.1. Lineage (NCBI taxonomy): Eukaryota > Viridiplantae > Streptophyta > Magnoliopsida > Fabales > Fabaceae > Clitoria > Clitoria ternatea. The sequence continues at coordinate 12,714,493 of CM075675.1, forward strand.
CACTACATTTATGTTTCATGTATCAATTCTTATTCAAAGTGGCTTTGAAACTTGGCAGGAATACATCATGGAAGGTCTCAAAGGGAAAACTGTTTTACTTGTAACTCATCAAGTTGACTTTTTACCAGCATTTGATTCTGTTTTGGTAATTCACCAACCTTAAGACATTGGTTTATGTCATTGTTCACTTTAACCATGTTGTCAACGGGATGATACCATTGGTTTAAAAAAATATTGAAAAGATTAGTATCAAATTTAAAGTTACTGCTTTCATTTTTATAATGATTCTACTTACAGGCTGAGTATTTTTTTCATAGTTGATGTCAGATGGGGAAATACTAGAAGCTGCTCCATATAATAATTTATTGGCCTCAAACAAAGCATTCCAAGGTCTTGTTAATGCTCACAAGGAAACTGCTGGTTCTAACAAGCCAGTGAATGATAATACTTCTTCCCAAAGACATTCAACTTCTTCCAGAGAGATTACACAAACTTTCATAGATAAGCAATTCAAAGCAGAAAATGGAAACAATAAATTAATAAAGCAAGAAGAGAGGGAGACAGGGGACACAGGGTTGAAGCCTTACTTGCAATATTTAAACCAAATGAAAGGCTATGTATACTTCTTTGTGGCATGCTTTAGCCACCTTTCATTTGTTATTTGCCAAATATTGCAAAACTCTTGGATGGCTGCTAATGTTGACAATCCACATGTCACCACATTGCGGTTGATTGCAGTGTACTTCTTGATTGGAGCTGTTTCTACAATTTTCTTGTTGAGTAGAAGTCTACTACTAGTTGCTTTGGGCATTCAATCATCACAAAGTTTGTTTTTACAGTTAATGAACTCTCTTTTTCGTGCACCAATGTCCTTTTATGACTCTACACCACTGGGAAGGATACTTAGCAGGGTAAGTGAAAAAATTGTATGCTTTCAAAATTGTATGGTATGTGAATTTTTTTGGTGCAATGGGAAATAATGGTGTTTTGAATGCCTTTTCCTTGTGTAGGTGTCATCAGATCTAACCATTGTGGATCTTGATATTCCATTTATCATAGCTTATGTTTACGGAGGCACTATAAATTTTTATTCTAATCTCACAGTTTTGGTAGTTGTCACCTGGCAAATGTTGATTGTGGCTGTACCCATGGTTTATGTGGCAATTCGCTTGCAGGTAATTCACACTATAAGTTATTAAAATTCAGTGATTATGATGATGATTATTTGGTATAAATATATCAATAAAATTTAAATATTTTTTATAGAAAAGGACTAACACAATTAGGTTGGGTTTAGATGACTATTTAAAATTAAAGTTATGATAGGAGTTATATATTAATTAGGTGTTACTTTTAAAAGTGTTACAAAATAATGATTAAGGATAAAATTAAGACATTAATATGCATTTATATGCAATGAATTATAATGAAAACAAAGATATGTAACGTCAAATAATAATGTCAAATAATGATGACAAACATTAAGTACGCAACTATATAATGAAACATCTAGTTTTGAAACTAATAAAATAAATATTATTAAGTTAAGCTGATAATTCAAAAATTAAGATTATAATAGTAGTTATATGCATTTTTATCATATTTAAATGTTTGATTTTTTTTTTAAATGAAAGTACTGAATTTGAACATGAGAGACTAATCTAAACATATAATTTAAGTTATTTTATAAAAAATGTTTAATTATTATGAAATTAAGGCATTCACACACATCTATATCAATGAAATATAATAAAAGTAAAGTTACGTAACATCAAATAATATATATGATGATAAAAAAAATAAAAGTTCACAATCAGAAGTATGTAATGAAGTAATTAATTTTAAAAATGTAATTATTAAGTCTAACAGATTAATTATTTAATTTAAGATTTCAATATTTGTTTTTTTATAAAAAATTCGTGTATAATTTTTTTTATTAAATTTGAATGAATATGATTTCTCTGGGTACAATAGTGAATTTAAACGTGAGATTTAGTGGTTTCAACTAATCTTAAATGTTTATTGTTTTTAAAATCATTTTAATTGATTGTGAATTGTCATTATATTAATACTTATGATATAATGTTAAAAATGAAATTTTTTGGTGACATACTAATTGAATCTTTCCACTAAACTGGTAAATATATGATCTAAACTTGTTTTGGCTATTGTTTTAATTGTTTATGAACTATTGTTTAAATAATAAATTTATGATATAACGATTAAAATGACATTATTTATCTTATTAGTAAGAAAATTTATAAAAGTAATGAATTCCAATTTGAGATATTATAGTATGTCAAATTAATTTAAAATATACAATTTACATTTTCTTATGAATTTCTTAATTGATTATTTTAGTATTTCAAACTAATTTTAAATGTGCAATTTAATTTTTCTTATAAAAAATGTTTTAATTGATAATGGATTGTTATTTTTAATTTTAATAATAAAATTTTGATATTACATTAAAAATGATATTGTGGCAAAATATTAACCGCACTATTAAGCTGGTTGTAGTGACAATGAGAAATGATTTCTCCAAACCAATAATCTTTTGGTGACTAATAATCTTAATTTTGTAAAAGTTAAATTATCCTTGGTTGGAACTTGGAGATTAATTAAAGTAATTTATCCTTTTAACTAGAGATACTATTTTGCCCCTGCAAAAGAAGTGATGCGGATGAATGGTACAACAAAATCCTTTGTAGCAAATCATGTTGCTGAAACTGTTGCTGGAGCTATGACAATAAGGGCCTTTGAGGAGGAAGATCGATTTTTTGCAAAGAATCTTGATCTAATTGACATCAATGCAAGTCCTTTCTTCCATAGTTTTGCATCAAATGAATGGTTGATCCAACGGTTAGAAGTAGTAGGTGCAATACTTCTTGTTTCTGCAGCACTCTGCATGGTCATGCTTCCACCTGGCACTTTTGCCTCTGGTGATGAGAATTTAATTAGTCAATTTTGCTTCTCAAACGTCATTGCTCTAACTCTTTATGCTATTTTTTTTATATGTTAACAATATCTTCATTCCTTTGTTTCAGGATTTGTTGGCATGGCTCTCTCTTATGGCCTTTCACTTAATGCTCAGCTAGTATTTTCAATTCAAAGTCAATGCAATATAGCAAATTATATAGTATCTGTAGAGAGGCTAAATCAATATATGCATATTCCAAGTGAGGCTCAAGAAATTATAGAAGAAAATCGTCCTCCTTTCAATTGGCCAATCAAAGGCACCGTAGAAATACATGATTTAAAGGTAATTGTTATTCATTTCAAAGTTTGTTTGAGTAACCAATTTCATTAAACATTCATTCAATAAGAGGCCATTTGATTTCTATTTTCATTTTCTGACTGTAACAGTATTGTAATTAAAACTAAAAATAAAAAAATAAAACATAAACCAAACAACCCCTGAGCTTACAACATGAGAGGTTGTACCATTGGTTTCTCTATGAAACTTATTGTAATACCAAGTTAAAAATAACTTATTTTTTAAACCCTTTCTTAAATTTTGTAGCATGGTGTTCAAGAATTTCATATATAGTTTACTTGTTGATACCAAAACAGATACGGTATAGGCCAGAAGGGCCACTTGTACTTCATGGGATCACATGCACATTCAAGGCAGGGCACAAGATTGGCATTGTTGGTAGGACTGGTAGTGGAAAGTCCACTCTTATAAGTTCTTTATTTCGTCTTGTGGAGCCAGCAGGAGGCAAAATTATTGTTGATGGCATAGACATATCTTCTATTGGCCTTCATGATTTAAGGTCTCGTTTTGGTGTTATACCTCAGGATCCTACACTTTTTAATGGCACGGTTAGATATAACTTGGACCCTTTATCTCAACACTCTGATCACGAGATATGGGAGGTAAAACTTGCCACATTCAATGTATTCACATTTTATGCTTTTCATTTAAAATGTTAACTAATTCTTGGTAAAGGTTCTTGGAAAGTGTCAATTGCGAGAAGCTGTGCAAGAGAAGGAAGAGGGCTTAAACTCCTCAGGTACAATTGCTAGTTTCTTTATTGTATAACTATATTTGCTACATGCACTACTTTAATTTCCTAGTTGGTAACGACATGACTAGTATAAATTTGTTACCCAGTTGTGGAAGATGGGTCAAATTGGAGCATGGGACAAAGGCAGTTATTTTGTTTGGGGCGTGCACTTTTGAGGAGAAGTCGGATACTGGTGTTGGATGAAGCTACTGCATCAATTGATAATGCAACTGATATGATTCTGCAGAAAACCATTAGGATTGAGTTTGCTGATTGTACTGTGATCACAGTAGCACACAGGATACCAACTGTAATGGATTGCTCTATGGTTCTCTCAATCAGTGATGGTAAGCTGCATTCACATCATTTCATTTTTTGATATGCTAATGAAAGTTATTAAATGTTCGAAAAAAAGGTTACTCAAATTCAAAACATCTATGCCGATTCCCAAATTATTAAGAGTTGCATAACATCTATTTCAACATTTTTCTTTGGAATAGTTCTGTAACTCTATTTCCATTTTCTTATGTTGACATCAAACCATCCTTCCTAAATATGTGGACAAGTGAAGAATAGTGAAAATGGAGGATCCATCTGTTAATAACAAGAATTCTACCCCCATAACACATGGTTTCACACTCACCATACATAGGTTTGTTGTTTGGAGGATCCGGTTCCATTCACTTAATTAGAGGGCAAATGCAATGAAATTAGGTAGTTGATTTAACATTTTCGACTTTTATGACACATAAAAGATACTTGAAAGATATGAGGTGCTTAATTCTTACACTTGAAGTTTTATTAACAAGGTGTGAAGAACAAGGTTCTTTGTTAACCAATACCTTAAAGACATTGTTTAAATAACCAAAGTAGAAAGCTTTTATAAAAATTTACGGTGAGATTGCAATGAAAATTAGGGGGACTATGTTAATGACAATTTTGAAGGGAAATTTGTTACTCTTGATTCCTTAAAAGTGCTCAGGTTAACATTTTCAGAAGAATAATTCTGTCAGTTGTTTTAATATTTATTAAAGAAAACTATACTTAATGACAGGAAAATTAGTGGAGTATGATGAACCAATGTGGTTGATGGAGAGAGAAGGATCGTTATTCAGGCAGCTTGTAATGGAATACTGGTCTCATTTTCAGTCTGCAGAATCACATTGATAGTGCTGATTGGTAATTTTATTTATGATAGCATTGTCATCTAGCTTTCCTTGGTATAAGTCTAAGAAATTCTGATAAGGATGTAGGTGTAAAATGTGTTTGTTGAGTTGCAAGCCTAAGATCCGAAATGGAAAATGTAAAGAAATGGAGCAAGAGTATTGTAATGTATATGAGCTTTATTAAAAGATTTTGTATTAGAAAGCAGAGTGAAGTCCTTTTATTGTGTTTCACGTTATAATATGTTGTTACTCTCTGCATGTTGGGTATAACTATTAAGTATACAATTATTACTTTTTTTTTAATATTGCTGCTTGACTATAAATTTAGGAGCACTCATTGAGTAATTTTGTATAACAATTTATACAATAAAGAAAATGATAAGAAGGGAAGGGAGACAAGTGTGATATAAAAAAACTGTTTTATGAAGTGATGCATAATTGTGATATATAAATAATATAACTTGAATAAAAAATCGGTTTAATTCTTTTACCAAAAACTAAATCATTTCAAAATTATGGAATAGACTTAATAAGGGTCTTCGTTTCTATGTTTTCTATTTCCCTTACTCCCCTGCATCTCGAATTGCGTAGATTTGACCATGATAAATAGAAAAATGCGAAGGAAGATAAAGACAAAAAAGATTGAAAAGACTACATGGAAAGATGATGAGTTAAGAAAGAAACATGAAAGAAGAAAAATTTGCGCATTCTCGAAGAAGGATGAACATAGAACATTCCTCAGTCCGTATTCTTCTAGTTCTTCAACCCTTTTTGCAGTTTACACCATACCCTTTTTAACAAAATCCATCAATAATTATAACTACGTCTAACAGAAATTGAGTCACTAGGAAAAGAAAAATTGCCCTCATTAAATCAAATCAATACATATGATGCTTGTTGCACCTTTTCTCTCAACTTATCTCTTTCATTTGCTAGCATTATGTAACTTTTGATTACACTTAATTTGTTTCTTTGCTCTTGCTAGTTCAAAAGTAAGGTGCTAACGTAAAAGAATAGGGATTTTTAAACATTTTGGTGTGGTTTTTAAAAATATTTTCAAGATTAGGGTGACAAAGTATTTGGTGGTCCGGGGTGAAAAACATCACATCACATTTTCATTTTGTATTACGGAAGGACGAAACATGTGTTTCACATGTATAGGGGACAAATTATCTTGTATTTCGCATTTTGGAAGGACGAAATGCTGCATGTGAACATGCATGCATTTCGCATCATGCAAAGATGAAATGATAGTCTAAAATTCCATCATGACAAGAAGAAATGTCAGAACCAATGCGTAGTTTTGAAGGATGAAATGGCAATGTTACATGAGCAGGAATCTTAACACATTAGGGAACCTAAACAATAATATGATCTTCCAATTTAAAATTAGGGGTAAAAATGTGATTGCAAAATATTTTTATTTAATTCTCTATCCATACTTCTCAATATTCAACAAGATCACTCTCTCATTATTTCTCTCTGACTGTATGAAGGTATATAGTAAGTATTTCACTCAAATCACAACAATATGAACATTAACCATAGTCTTGGTAGGTGATCCAAATTCCATAGTTCTAAGAAAACATTCCCAAGTCAAAAGGTTTTTCTAAACGTTGTAATAAAGCCAAGAGATTTTATTTCAAGGAAACCAAGAAAATGGATAACACAAAGGGCTAAAACTTAACACATGAGAGTTTCTTTCAATTTGTATAGGAGCTAGGGAGTGAAAGTTCTAAGCTTCTAACAATTTTAAGGACCTCTTTTATTTTATTTTATTTTATTTGGTCCTTATTTTCATTTTGTTGCTCGTTTAGTTCCTTTTATTGAGAGAAAGTTTCAAAGAAAAATTATCTTAACATTTAGGCTCAAAAGAGGGCAACTAGGGGTATTATTTTATTTTTCAAATTTCTGGGGTTTCAAGAAAGCCTACGTGCCTTTCTTATCCTAGGGTATGAATTCAAACACTATTTCACCTAGGTCACAAGCCAAGTTTTAGAATGTTCTATATTATGTGAATCACTCAATTTAAGAAAAATATAGGGGTAATAAATATTTCAATGAGAACACTCATTCGTGCATATGTCAAATCAAGAGAATATGAAAGAATTTCTAACAATCTATTTAGCAAGCACACAATTACCCTATGTTTGTCCATGTAAAGATCATTGTTGAGAACAAAAAAGGTTCCTAAGATGTTCTTTTTATTCAAGCATTTAACTCGACGAACTTTTTATTCCACTAAGAATGAGGGATTCTGTCTATTGAGAAATAGGAAGATCTGTTATAAGTAAGATTGTTTATCTCTCTTAGATTTAAGGACAAATTAAAAACTTGTGTAGATGTTTCATTATATCTGACCATCAAAATTCTTGTGATGTCAGCATGTTCATCATACACAGTTTCTACTTCTGTGGAATCTAGCTCAGTGTTTTTCCAGTTTTTTTCAAAGAGGGTTTCTTCTTCTTCTTTAGAGGATTCAAATTCATCCTCTTTACTTTAGGAGTACATCAATGGTCTTTTATGAGATATTGGTTTGTGTGAAACCATTAAAGAAAGTTTAGGTTGTTGGACTGAGCATTTCTCTGGAAAAGAATCTTCTTTATCATCTTTTGTAGGAGGAGGAATAAGTTGTTCCTTTCTTTTTCCAATTGGGTTAAACTTTCTTTGGACAAGGTTTGAGGGAATAAAAAAGCTAGGATTTTATGTGGATTGTGGAATATATGTTGTCAAGGTTCTTGAGGGAGGAACAAAGTAAAGATCTGGGTCAAAGGAACTCTCTTAGAGAGAAGGATTTAGGCTTTTAGATGTCATACATATTCTCTCAGTTCTTCATAGTGAGCTTTGACCTTCTTTAACTTTTTATTTTTCAACAAAAGTTAAACTAATTCTTTCTCCCTTTAGTTTTTATACCTCTACCTCAAGTTGACCCATCTTTTGTTTGATTTCAAAGTAATGATCTTGTAATTTTTTGGACAACATATTCTTTATCTCCTTATCTAAGAAATCAATAATTTTATCTATCTTCTTATCCATGTTTTGAGAAAACTTATTTTAGGCTATAACATTTTTAGTCTGCCAGTTCATTACTTCTTCGGCTTGGGTAATTGGCCTTGTTGATCTATCTGTGTTTATTTTTAATGGTACCACAAAGGGTTTGAAATGAATCTTTTTGAATGGATCAACCTTTCTTTCTAAGGAAGGAAAGTTTGTATTATATGAGGCTGAAGTAGAAGAGAACATCATACATATTTGTGGTGTGAAGATAGGTTTAGGAAATAGTTCAACAGGTTTACACTTTTACGTAGATAAAGGTTTGGGAAATGGATTTATTGGTTTTAGAGTTGGGTCATTTGGAGGGGGAGGATACTTTTCTTTCTTAGGAATCCTAAGACCTTCTTCATAGAAAGGAAGAGGCTCATACTTTTTCATAATTTCTACCCAGAGTTCGTTATCTGGATCAAATTTCCTTTCAGGCTTCTTTGAAGATTTGCAAGAAGACTTCTTTTTTCTTCTCTTTTTGGGTTCATCATCATCATCATCACTGCTATCATAGTCCATCAATCACAATCAGGATCACACATTTGTGGATTTACATCCCATATAAAGTGACCGTTTATTTTATCACTATAGATGGGTGTTCCATAAGCTTTGAATGAGTAAACAGGTATCTTTTTTTCTTGTTCTCCAAGAGTAATCATCATTGTTGAAAAGACAGGATATTTTAAGGAATATGGTCCTTCTTCCTTTTTCAAAATAATCTTCACCTTGCCATCAGAGAGTCTTTTAAATGATGAATCTATGGCAACTATTGGTCTCGTCTGTATCTTTTGGGCTTCATAGTCACTAATCCATTTTATTGGGATTAGTTTCAATAGTTCATCTCTTGGTATTTGTCTGGGGACTTGTACAATGAATAGAATTTTTCCTTAGAATTTGGTATCACCATCAAAACATTTTCTAAGATTTTTGAGTCAACCAAGAGATCAAAAAGATTATCCTGAACTATGAATATTATTTGATGATTTAGAGTTTCTTTAAAGGCTTCTGAGTCTTGGGGGCTTCCTATAAGTTGAACTTGTAGTTGAAATCTGTATGGAAGAGTTAAATCTTTCAAGTGAACATTAAAATTAGGAAACATTGTTAAAATAATGCTTCCAACATTTAATATTGTGAGGGCAATGCCAATCAATGCATCTTCATAGTGGTGGAAAGTAGAGTCTATGAGAGAGACTCTAACCGTAATCGACATTCCTTTTCTTCCATGGAGTGTCAAGATCAAACAAACTATAACAAGATGTAGTGCTATATATCCTTCTATTTGCCAAAGTTTAATTAGATTTGGATTTATCTCCATATCTACGTATTGTCTGCAGAGGTGGCATGAAAAGGACAAGAGTCAAGCTTAGAAGTTTGTATGACTTTTTTTAAACTTGGTCTGGGAGTAGAGATAAGCTTCTTTACTGACCATGTGAAACTTGACTTACGCCTTCTAAAAACATTATACAAATTCAAAAGATGAGGGACAACACTCTCTATCTGAGCATCCTCAAGGATGAAGGTATACTCAATTAGGTTTTCTATCTTATTGGAAAGAGTGTTTTTACAAGATTCGGGGATGGAAAGAGAGATTATGGAAGATTTATAGAGCTTGGACAAGGGTTACTTCACTCATTTTCAAAGGATCTTCTTATTCACTCTTAGCTAGAACTATTATACCATATTCACCCACTTCAAGGAAAAAAGAAACAATAATTTGGTGTCGTTTAGGCTCTAATAGCATTGCTAGCCGAGAGCCCTATTAACATAAATATAAACACCAAAATGTACGACATGATTTGAAACTTTTCCTTTTGATTTCTTCTTTAGCAATCTCTACAAACTTTTTACACGTTCTATTTTTTTGGATAAGAAGCATCACTATCGGAGACTTTTCCTCTCGTAATTGTACCTACTTTAGTCATCTTTTATCCTCCAGGGGAGTCTCTATCTTCTTCAGACCTCTCTCCTCTACCTTTGTAGGTCTATCAATATTATCCTCGTGCTATACTGTCACCACCTCCTACCACCAACACCACGGACTCATCTTCAGAGCCAACTCCTCCGCACATCCTCTGTTTCCACCTCCTTAGTTTAATATTTTCATTGCTTTTCGAAAAGGTATACTTTCTACTTCTAATCTTTCTCCTCACTGTATTGCTTTAAGTTCACTCATTTCTATTATTCTTGTTTTTTTTCTTTATCCTCTATTTCTATTCCTAATAAGAATGCTGGAGATGACATTACCTATCCAGGATGGAAATAAACTATGATAAATGAGATGTATGCATTACCGAGTAACGGGACTTGGGGCCTCGTTCCTCTACCACCAGAGAAGTCTATTGTTGGTTATCGATAGATGTATACAATGAAGGTTAGCCCTGACAAAAAGGTTAATCGCCTTAAGAATTGTGTTGTCGCTAAAAGCAATACTGTGATCTTCGGCCTAAATTATGGGGACACATTTTCTCTGGTTGCCAAAATGTCTTCTTCGTGACTCTTCTTATCCATTGTTTCCATTCGTCATTGACTTCTTTATTAGTTGAACATCAAGAATGCATTTCTTCATGGTGATACATGAAGCAACCTCCCTTCTTTGTTACTTAGGGGGAGTCTTTTGGACTTTGTTTATTAATTATGCAACCTAAAGTAGTCATTGAGAGCATAGTTCGACAGATTCAGTACTGTGATTCAAAAGTTTGATAGGACACAAAATGAGACTGATTATTCTATTTTTTTATCGCTATTCAACTGGTTGAATCTACCTAATTGTGTATGTGGATGATATTGTCATCACAAAATATTTCTTAGGGATAAAAGTGGCACAATAACTAACTAGCTCAGTGACGTTTTCATGCTTTAGCTTTGATACGATGGAGACCTACATAGGTTAGAAAACTAAAGTGCTAAATACAAACATAGTATAATGGGATTCAATAAATATGCAATGATGTTATACAATATTATATCATTTAGAAAATTGACAACCAAACCTGAGAAAGAAATTGTTGCTCTGGCTGAATACTTGAATCTAATTTTTGATCATTACCACACGTCCATTTTTCAATGTGGCATGATAAACTTTACCATATGCATCCTCGCTAATGAAAGATTTTGAGCCAAAATTATCTGTCGAAGACTTCAATTCATCTTATGTAATGGAAGGGATGACAGTAGGTTGGAATTCTATAGGGCGAGGAGTGGTTTAACTGGTGTTCCTTGCGTCATACTAACAGAATTAAAGCCACACACAATATAGTGGGAGTAAAATGAAAACATAATCTGAAATGGCAGACACAATGATACAAATAAAGGAAGATGCAAAAATTTTAGGGCCACGTGAATGCTTTAATGCATAATACAAATTTGTCTACACATACACGCTAGCTGTCCACTTTTTCTATATTGAGGCAATGATGAAAAGGTATATGATAAAGAATGAGGTGACAATATGAAAGGGTGGCAGCATTTGAATGTACCGAATCTAATGGCAATAATTTTATCAAGTGAAAGACATGAAAATATGTCCATGCACTGATATGCCTTCCTTGTGTCATGTATCAAGTTTCAAAAGTTATCCATTATTTATCAACGCATGTCTAGAAGTGAATTATTCGGAGTTGGTTAGCTATTATTGCTTGAAGGTATATATAAGATATATTATATGAGAAAAGGTTTTTTTACGTGAGAGTGGGAGGAGCGAATCTGAGTCGAATAAACATCCAATGGATGGTTGAAATTAATCATGTGAGTGTTAAAGAAATCATTGCATGGTTATCCGTTCAAAGCATCTCTATTTTGGTTCCCTTCGTTAAGTATTTTCAATTCTTCTTATGACATATATTTAAAAATAATATTGGTCTTATTAAATTTTATTATGTATTTCTACGGTTTAAAGATATATTTTACAGTTAAGGATTTTTCGTAAGGAGTAAGACGAGTCCTTTAGTAGTTGGACAAATTCCTATATTTGAGCTCTTGAAAATCTCATTGATGTTGAAGTGGTTCCAGGAACACATAATGGTTTTTTATTATCGTGAGTGGATAATGATTATGATAATAACTTGATTTATATTTATATTTTTTTTTCAAAATTTTATTTTAAGGGGAAACAAGATTTTATAAAATTTTCTTATCTCATAAATGTGCTTAGTGAAATATTTCTGTTAACTTTGGTAATAAATTTATTTATGATGAAATGATGAGTATATTCATTATTGAATATTTTATATTCTACTTGGGATATTTTACCGAAGAAATTATTTGATAAATTATTTGGTATATTTTATGTTACTGAATTATTAAATAATTATTATGTTGTGAACATATTTTTCTTTTAAGAACAAGCAAAATATTATATAAACCTTGAAATGATTGAGTATAAGATATACTCAATACAAACATACAATTTTGTATAATTGTGTCACCACTCAGCATGATACAATACACATTACTGGGTTCTCTAACCAACAGAATATAGAATAACAAAAAGAAGACTTTCACGCCTTTAACCATAACCAAGATCTCAATTGAACAAGATAAAACAACTTATCTAGATCAAGATTATGATTATCAAAAAACATCTTACTTCTCTTTAGCCATAAGAACCAAACCACCACAAACCAAATGACACCCTACAGTTCTTGTTGTACCTTATTATCGAGGAACATTCCAACAAAACTCATCAAGTGACTCCCACCATCATTGGTTAAAGCACACGATATCTCATACCATTGTAAACATTTAGTCCATACCTTATAAGCTTTAACACAAGAGAATAAATGGGTTACTCTTTGGCACATTGGACATAACATAGAAACCATCACACCACGCTTTATCAATTCAACCCTCACTGAGATCCTTTCCTTCATTATTTGCCATGCAAAACCTGTAACTTTATGAGCTACAAATTTATTCCGCACATTCTTATACAAAATGTCTCGAACCTTATTAGATGTTGATAAAAGCTTATACATGCCCCTTACTGAGAACCTTTCATACACCTCCCCTAACCACACCCACTTGTCATCTATCTTTTCTTTTAACTCTACTCCTCTCCTCACAACACTTCCTCTAACTCCCTCACCAAACTTTCCCCCCAATCAAATAATTGCCTCCTCCATCTTTAAACAACCTCTCCCCACTCTCTATTTATCACACAAGCAACTGATTCCTTCTTATTCGTGGTTAAAGAATACAACCGAGGAAACCACTTCTGAAATGACATTCCCCCACCTATCATCCTTCCAAAAACGAGTACTATTACCCTTCCCTACCATTCTTGACCACTGACCTGAGTCCACAGGATCTCTACGGCCACCTCCTCCTTTATCTAAATTACATAAATATTTCCACCATAAAGAGGACTTTGCATCATACTCCCCTCAAAATCGTTGTCTCCCCATACTTCGCCATCAACACCCTTACCCATAAACTATGTCTATCTTTTAATAGTCGCCATCTCCATTTTGACAAAAGAGCAATATTAAAAAATTCCATATTTTTACACCTCAAACCTCCCTCCTCCTTTGAACAACACACATCCCTCTAAGCTACCCAATGAATTCTCCTTTTCCTCTCCATCCCACCCCATAAAAAAATTAGACAAGACAATACCTATGGGAGCTTTAAAGAAGGACAATAAATAAATTGACATAGAGGAAAAAACAGACTTAATCAACACGATACGCGCTCCAAAAGATAAACACTTACACGTCCACTCAGTTAGCTTCCTTTTGACCTTCAACAATAATAATGGTTCTCATAACTTCTTCCTTCTTGATGACTCCCCAATAGGCAACCCCAAAATTATGTTGTGAATATATAATTTACGATGAAAGTTATTAATGAAATAAATGTGTTTTGTTGAATTAAGAGTTTATATATGTTTCTATGGATATTATATACATTATTTTAAGGGGAATCATGTTGAGGATCTTGTACGCCATTAGCAGAATCATAACAATCTAGGTCCTAACACACCTCATAGGAGGAAGGGGCTATCCGTTATATGGAGCCGCCAGTGCACGAAGAGGGTAACGAGATGAGCTACCTTAATGACATGATATGATATGAGATACGATGATATAAAAAACAATACATGAGAAAGGATATATGATGATATGATATATATGATATGAGAAATTGATAATGTAAATTATAATTATATAAGATATATGATATGATTTTATATGACAAAGGAGAAGGTTACTCATTAGATGCAGTTACCCCTAAGAAGGAGAGAACTGTCAACGAGATGAAGTTGTCTGTAATGCAGATCCTTCATGTACAACCCGTATAGATTTTAATGGTGGAATTTAAATGATTTATGTAATGTTATTTTATATATCGAATTGTTTGATTGGTGAGAAATTTTAGTTTGATGAATTGAGAAAAGAAATTGATACTTTAACTAAGCTATCATGCTCGGTATATTTATATATTGCGAGACACTCGTCCGATACTTATTTTCTATTCCGGTTCATTATAGTTGTTATGCCCTTACCGAGTTTCATCGTTTTAATTTTTTCAAATCAATCATTCGTTAGGAAACACTCAAAAATTTTGGTCCTTTCCAGTAGAAAAATCAATTGGTAGGCCTCCATTGTTTCGGTGATCTTTATTCTGTATTTTGTTTAGACTATGCTTCTGCTTTAGGAGGTTAATAATTATTGTGATCTTAGTTGTATAAGATGTGGAACTTAACATTTGATATTATCTACTTTAAGATGTCTAAATTTCTATGAAATATGTTGTTATATTTATATGTGGTTTAAGATTTTTATATCTGAGTTAGGCTTTGCTAGGCTAATTAGTAATTAGGAGTCTTAGTCTATGTGTTGGTAACAGTCCAAAATTGGGTCATGACAAAGTTGGTATCAGAGCTTTGGTTATAAATAAGAGGTTAATAAAGTTCTGCCAGTAAATTGTGTACCCGGGCATAACTTACCTACAAAAAACTACTAAAGTCCTATTCATCTCCGAAAGTCTCTTGTTTCGAGTTGCCCTACTCTATTATTCATTCCCATTTTGGTGTCCTTTTGTTATTCTTAACAATTATTCTTGTGAGAGAAAAATGCCACCCCCGAAGAGTACCTACTATCTCTGGTGAGTCTGCTACTTAGGCTAAGAATTTAAATGGTGGGCAAGGTCATGCCCATGCTATTGATAGACGTTGAGCAATGTTAAGGTTCCTAGAAATAGACAAAGTGATCTAGCTATTACCAATTTGACAGTTGGATTACGTGGATTAGAATAAAAGATGGAACAATTTATGCAAACGCAACAACAACAACAACAGAATCATGAGGAAACACCAAAACAGAATGCTATAGTTAATGAGTAACAAGAACCAATCAATGACTAGAGGCGTAGAAGTGTCATCGTCAAAAATTATAAAACTTAAACCTCCTACTTTCTAGGGACCGGAAATAAATGAGAACACACAAAAATTTCTAGATGGAATAAAGAGACTTTGGAGGCTTTGGGTTGTTCAAAGATTTAAGTAGTTGAATATACAACTTTCTAATTAAAGGGTTTGTCTCGTAATTGGTATGATACCATATTCCATAGTAGACCCACTAGATCCTCTCCCTTGACTTGGGAAGAATTTATTCAGCTCTTTCTAGCATGATTCTTTCTAGAAAATGAATGAGATGCTTAGCCTTTGAGTTTGAATAGCTACAACAATTAGAGAGTATGAAAGTTTGAGTATAGTGCTCGTTTCACCCAGCTTTCTAGATACGCCCCTTATCAACTTATAGTGGATATATGCTTATAAGGGATTAAAGTAGTACTTGTTCAGATCTATGGCAGCATCTAACTTTTCAAATCTATGGAGCCCTAGATTTGGAGCTTAAGATCGAGCAGGGACAAAAAAAAAAGAAGGGAAGTGCCAAAGACAATCGTAAAAAACCACAAATTGAGAATTCTTGAAGTGTTCACCAGAGTTATAATGGCGGGTCTATCTTAAATCGTCAAACACAACCAAAAGTGACATCATATATAGGTGGTTTTATGGATATTCTTTTGGTATAATGCATAGCCACAAATCAGATCAAGGAGGATTATCTTGAAGTCATTTCTAGAGGCCTGCTAGTTTTCCATTAGCTCCTTGCCCTAGCTATGGAAAATTTCACCCTGGAACATGTTTTGGTAGTAGTAGAGGTTTCTATCAATGTGGTAGATGGGCCATATATAAGGAAAGGTTGTTATTTTGTGACACAACCATCTACTAGTCACGTATCAACACCAACAAAATTGGCATAATTGATTCCTTCAACATCTATGAGATAGACAAATACTATTATAGATCAAGGTTCCAGATCATATCAGAAGAGTAGTAGGGGATCTGTTGGTAGAGGATCAGGATAAACTGGGAGAGGTTAAGCTTGTGTCTATGCTCCCACTCATCATGATGCTCAGGCATCACATATTGTGGTTACATGTATACT
The DNA here is from genome assembly GCA_037962975.1 of Clitoria ternatea. Taxonomy (NCBI): domain Eukaryota; kingdom Viridiplantae; phylum Streptophyta; class Magnoliopsida; order Fabales; family Fabaceae; genus Clitoria; species Clitoria ternatea. Next base: position 12,731,161 of record CM075675.1, read on the forward strand.
TTCTATATGTTCTCTTGATGTGCATGTTTATTTGATTATGGATTACACACTCTTTTGTGTCGCCATTATTTGCTTCACGTCTTAATAGACATTCTTCCCTCATTAAAGGAAGTTTTAATGGTATCATTCTTGCGTAATTTTACTTGGAGGCAAGAAATTTCCAACTGACTTGGTCGTTCCTGATATAGTTGATTTTGATGTGATTTTGGGCCCTTGGATTATCATAACAAAGTTATGAAATCCAAAATTCTTGGGGAATTAGCTTTCTCATTCCAAGGTGTGCAAAGTAAGGCACCCCACAATTTGATTTCATTGTTGGAGGCTAAAACATTATTAAGAAAGGGTTGTGAAAGGTGGCAACAATAAAAGACACTAGTAGTTGAAATAAAGTTAGAAGACATTCTTGTAGTCTGTGAGTTTCCAGATGTATTCCTTGATGAACTTCCTAGTTACCGCTAGATATAGAAATAACATTCCCTATAGATTTACTTCCTAGTACACAACCAATATATATACATGGCACCCGTGGAACTTAAGGAGCTTAAGGAACAATTGCAGAATCTTCTTGATTAGGGTTTTATTTGCTCAAGTGCTTTATCTTGGGGAGCACCGGTGTAGTTTGTAAAGAAAAATGATGGATCTATGAGACTATGTACGGATTATAGAAGTTAAATAAAGTGATAATAAAGAATAAATATCTCTTATCATGCATTGATGGGTTATTTAATTAGCTTCAAGGAGCTCCATGTTTCTCTAAGATTGGCTTATCATCAATTGAATATTAAAGAGAAAGATATCCCAAAAACAACTCTCAAGGAGCGCAAGTCAATGGGATATTTAGGAGAATAAGAAGACTTGAGTATAAGTTTGTAGTAAGAATGTTCTAGCTTTCTTTCGTTGGTTTGTAAGTTTTTATACCTTAGAGCAGTGGAAAAATCGTTTTAAGTAAGTGAGTTTACCATACAAAATGTCAATGTGATTCTGATCAGTGTAGAAAAGCTGACACGCAACAGTGACCTTAATAACTCATACAGGTGTTAAGTCATGAATCTTATGCGCGGTGTTGGGAACCGATATCATACTTCAACAACACACGCGATACCGGTCTTGCATAACAGCTCTAGGTCTAATAACCTTTCTACCCATAGACCAGAGAACGAATCAATTATAATGACATGGTTGAAAATAGAAATAATGTTACAGCTTTGCTGATAAAAAAACATTATCAGTAATTTTTTATTCATAAAAAATAATTATATTATATCCTCTGCTAAATATGATAATTTTTTTATCTCACTTATCCAAATATATAAAAATATACCACACATATCGAATATCATCCCTATATTCCAAAATACTTAATTTTTAATAAAACTTTCTAATCACATTATTTATTGGCTTCCGGTTCCCGGCCTTCACTGATACTGGAGAAGAAGGTGCTGGCATAAAAAAAAAATTCTTGGCTTCAATGCGATTCTGCAGACTGAAAATGAGACCAGTATTCCTTGACCAGATGCCCAAACAACGATTTTTCATTTTTCATCAACTTCATTGGCTCATCATACTCTGCCAATTTTCCTGCATATATAATCAGATATTTCATTTCATTAAATTGTAAAACATTTTGTTGAATACCCAATCTTTTATATGTTAACGCTCTGCCACAGATGTGACTCAATCAACTAGCAAAACATAGTGAAGTTAACAAGATAAAAAGGAAATAGAGTTGGGTTTAGTTGGATAGAGTGCACGTTCAATCAAATTAAATAAAGGGCATGCAAATATAGTTACCATCACTAATGGCAAGAACCATAGTGCAATCCATCACTGTTGGTATCCTGTGGGCTACAGTGATTACTGTACAGTTTGCAAACTCAGTCCTAATGGTTTTCTGCAAAACCAAATCTGTTGCATTATCAATTGATGCTGTTGCTTCATCCAGCACCAATATCCTACTTCTCCTCAAAAGTGCACGCCCTAAACAGAATAGTTGTCTTTGTCCAATGCTCCAGTTTGATCCATCTCCAACAACTAAGTAACATTTTATTTCTAGTAATTAATAATAAGGAATGAAGTGCTTGCATTGCAACAATGAAACTTGAGTTTTGAAACGTACCTGAAGAGTCTAAGCCACCTTTATCCTCAACTGCCTCTTGCAACTGACACTTACCAAGAACCTTCAAACGAAGGCTATAATTAGTTCATGTATCCATTGAAAGCAAAGATACCAAGATTGTAGCAGATATTTACCTCCCATATGTCTTGATCAGAATGTTGAGATAAAGGGTCTAAATTATATCTAACTGTCCCATTGAAAAGGGTAGGATCTTGAGGTATAATACCAAAGCGTGACCTCAAATCATGCAGACCAATAGAAGAGATGTCTATGTCGTCAACTACAATTCTTCCACCTGTTGGCTCTATAAGACGAAATAAAGCACTTATAAGAGTGGACTTTCCGCTTCCTGTTCTGCCAACAATTCCAATCTTGTGTCCTCCTTCAAATGTACAAGTGATACCTTGGAGTACAAGTGGCCATGCAGGTCTGTATCTTATCTGTTTCCGTTGAAACCATAAAATTATGTTTTTCTCCTTTAATATAATATTTTAAAAAAATTAATATTATTAATTATTTTCTGACTAAAATGTATAATTTTTATTAGAATCAATATAATAACAAATGATATACATAATTTTATTATTTTTCTTTTCAATAATAATTTAATGACAAGTAATAATTACTTTAAGGATAATCTTAAAAAACTACTATAAATTTCAAACAAATTTAATGATTTTAACTAAATTAATCAATTTTCTATGAACTAGGTAAAAAAAATTATATTTAGGGATTTTGATAATATATCTAAATACTGAAAAAGTGATATCAATTAAATATCCTACAAAAGACAGAGAAGTAACAAACTGTATTAAATGATTTGAGAAATTCTTTTTCAAGAATATAAAAAAAATTAAGTAAGAGTGTTACTAAAATACCCATATTTAATATACACTTCATTTTTAATGGAGGAGATTAAGTCCTTTTAATAAATTTTAATCAAAGACATTATAGTAAACAAAATACTTAGATGAAATCAATGATATTAAACTAGGTTAATTCCTTTTCCTTAAAATGGTGTAAATGCTTATATTTTGGGCATTGGGACTCATATCCTAGAAAATAGTTGGAACTATTGTTTGTATAGGAATTAGCTAAGACCACCTTGGTGGTTTTTAGTTTCCAGTTTACAGTTTTTTAAATGTTAAAATGATAGTTTGAGAAGTTAAAAATCATAAACCAAATTTTATGGTACTGAAAAATATTTCATTTGTTTTATATTATAAGTCTTAAAATAAAAAATAGTATTTTATTTTATAAGTCTTTAAAAAATTAAGAACATTTATTACATTTTTTCTTAGTTTACCCTTAAATATTTAATGTTTATATATTTGTGTCGTTAATATTTGATAGTAAAATTAGACTTTCAATGAAAATAAATTTGAAAAAATGAAATTATCTTTTACAAGACAATAATTACTTCCCTAAAACTATGTACATTGTAAGTATAGACTTATGAGGTAGCATATTTCAAACTGTTTTAAAAATATATATTAAAATGGTTTTAACTATATTTAGTTTGAAAAAGTTTTATTTTTAAAATTATGTTTCAAAACCAAAAATAAAAACTCCCAAACAACCAAAACATAGAATTAATTATTTTCATAAGTAGGCAACTAGCCACACGTTTATTTCTAGGTTTATATATCTTATTGTTGTAGCATCAGTTTTTTAAAAGGAAATAGAATATAAGAGACCGCTTTAACTATGAAAATTTTTTTTTTTTTAGTGTTATATACACAATCAAATATCCCTTAACATTCACATTTCTTGTATTCTTGAGAAACACAATGCTGAAAATTTTAAAATGAGCAACAAGTGTTATGGGTCCCTCCTCCATAATGGCCACTTAGCAATTATTAATGGTCTTTTGTGGTCATGAAAGTTCAGCATGCGTGGATGAAGTAGCACCACAATTTCTTTGTGGCTGAAATCAACTCATTGGGCCTATAAATTGGCCATGAAGTGTTGCAGCAAGGCATCAGAAGAAGCAAACACAATACAATCTAGTGAGTAGTGTTTGTGAGCCAAAGCAATTAGCCAATTGCTTTGATGAGTTGTTGAGTGAGGGAAAATAATTAGTGAGTGATAAAATAGTGAGGTTAATTGGGGTGTTTGGGAAACACTTGAGTGCCACTATTTTGGGTTAATCTCGGGTATATGCCTCTAATATTTTATTAGAGAAGTCCCTCTTGTATGTCTACTAATTTTATTAGTGGAAGTAATTTCGGAGTTTGTCCCGTGGACGTAGCCCAAATCAAAAGGGTGAACCACGTTAAATTGTTGGTGCCATTTTAATTATTTATTTACTTTGCTCGTATTTAATTTATTCTATAACCACCTATTTTATCGGTCCGATATTCTGCTGCGCCGGGAAAAATTATCAGTCAATTTATGCAGATTTTTCCCAACAACTGGTATCAGAGCGGTACCAGGGGGAATTAATATCTACTTATCGTATGCTCTGTGGTTGCCATTAAGGTGGACCCTCCACATCAGAAAATAAGTCAGATTATTATTTACCCTTTAAAAGTCTAGTTGGGGCCATGGAGGTGAAGACGAGCAAAATGATTAATTTAAATGGCATGAATTACCACATATGGAGAAACAAGATGAAGGATCTCCTATTTGTGACGAAGATGCATCTACCAGTGTTTAGTACAACTAAACCTGAGGACAAGACAGATGAAGAATGGGAATTTGAGCATGAACGAGTCTGTGGCTTTATCCGACAATTCGTCGAAGACAATGTGTACAATCACATTTGTAGTGAGACTCATGCTCGAACATTGTGGAACAAGCTAGAGGAGCTGTACGCTTCCAAAACCGGTAACAATAAATTATTTTATCTGACAAAGCTACTCCAGATGAAGTACCGGGAGGGTACACAGATGGCAGATCATTTGAATGAGATGCAGGGGATCGTGGAGCAGCTGTCAAGGATGGGCATTAAATTTGACGATGAAGTACTTGCTCTTTTGGTGCTGGCTTCCCTACCAGAGTCTTGGGAGACTTTGAAGATTTCAATCACAAATTCTGCACCAAATGGTGTAGTAAATATGGAAAATGTCAAAAGTGGTGTCCTAAATGAAGAAATGAGAAGAAAAGCACAAGGATCCACATCATCGCAGCAGGATGTTCTTGTTGCAGAGACAAGAGGGAGGAATCAGACCAAAGGTTCAAAGTCCAGAAGCAAAAGTAGAGGAAAGTCAAATAGATATGCAAATGTGGAGTGCCATCACTGCAAGCAGAAGGGCCACATAAAGAGGTTCTGCCGGATGCTCAAGAGATCTCAAAAGAAGAACAAAGGCAAGGAGAAGGTCCAAGATGACAGCAGTGATGATGAACAAACCAATGCTGCCGAGGAGTTCCATATCATCTATGAAGAAGACATTGTCAACCTTGCAACCCATGAGACCAGTTGGGTAGTTGACAGTGGAGCTACCATTCATGTGACATCTCAGAGGGAATTATTCTCCTCTTACACACCAGGTGATTTTGGTGTTGTTAGAATGGGGAATGAAAATTATTCAAAAGTTGCAGGAAAAGGAGATGTTTGTTTAGAGACACAGAATGGTACGCGCTTAGTCCTAAGGGACGTCAGGCATATTCCAGACATGCGTCTGAACTTGATCTCAACCGGAAGGTTGGATGATGAAGGTTACTGCAACACCTTCTACAACGGCCAATGGAAGCTCACCAAAGGATCATTGGTGGTGGCCAAAGGAGACAAGTGCTCAAGACTGTACATGATGCAGGCAAAGATTTTGCAGGATGCTGTGAATACAGTAGAGAATGACGGTACAGTTGAATTATGGCACAAGCGGCTCGGTCATATGAGTGAGAAAAGTATGACCGTTCTAACCAAGAAGAATATATTGCCTGGATTGGATCAGGTCCATCTGAAGAAGTGTGCTGATTGTCTGGCGGGAAAGCAAAACAGAGTTGCTTTCAAGAGTTCCCCTCCTTCCAGAATGAAGAATGTATTGGACCTAATACATTCAGATTTGTGTGGGCCAATGCCAAAGTCACTCGGTGGTGCTCAGTACTTTGTGACTTTCATTGATGATCATTCCCGAAAGACTTGGGTGTATCTTTTAAAGACTAAAGACCAAGTATTGGGTGTCTTTAAACAGTTCTTATCTATGGTGGAGAGGGAAACTGGCAAGAAGCTTAAGTGTATTCGTACAGACAATGGTGGAGAGTACACAGGACCATTTCATGCTTACTGTGAAGAGCATGGTATTCGACATCAAACGACACCGCCAAAGACGCCGCAATTGAATGGTTTAGCTGAGAGGATGAACAGGACTTTGATGGAGAGAGTCAGATGTATACTCTCACATGCAAAGTTGCCAAAGATGTTTTGGGGTGAGGCTATACAAGCAGTCGCTCACGTATTGAACCGTTCACCTTGTGTTCCTCTCCAGTACGACACTCCAGAGAAGGTATGGTCAGGAAAAGATGTTTCCTATGATCATTTGCGGGTGTTTGGCTGTAAGGCCTTCGTGCATGTACCGAAGGATGAAAGATCCAAACTTGATGTCAAGACACGACAATGCGTGTTTGTCGGCTATGGTCAAGATCAGCTTGGCTATAGATTTTACGATCCAATCCATAAGAAGCTTGTCAGAAGCCGTGATGTAGTGTTTGTTGAAGATGAGACCATTGAAGATATCGAAAAAGCCAAGGAAAATGCTTCCAAATACAATGATGGTTCAACAAACATAGAGCTAGTTCCTTCAATGATGGTGCCAAGAGAAATTGAAGATGAAGCTCTTAATGATCAACCTGAGGCAGGTGATCCGATTGCTCCTTTTGAGATACCATCAGATAATTCTGATGATGAAAGCGTTCATGACCAACCACTAGCTCCAGCGGGTTCTCCAAATCTAAGGAGATCTGATAGAGTCAGACAACGCTCTACAAGATATCCTGAAGAACAGTATATGTTACTGACTGACGGGGGAGAACCGGAAAGTTTCCAAGAAGCTATGAATGATGAACACTATAAAAGGTGGATTGAAGCCATGCAAGATGAGATGAATTCCTTGCATAAGAACAAAACATTTGAGCTAGTGAAGCTGCCAAAAGGCAAGAAAGCTTTGAAGAACAAGTGGGTGTTCAGGATCAAGCATGAAGAACACAGTCCCCAGCCACGATTCAAAGCTAGATTGGTTGTCAAAGGATTCAGTCAGAGAAAGGGGATTGACTTTGATGAGATTTTCTCACCAGTGGTGAAGATGACATCCATCAGAACAGTGCTAGGGTTAGCAGCAAGTCTCGACCTTGAAATCGAGCAAATGGATGTGAAGACGGCCTTCCTTCATGGTGACTTGGAGGAAGAGATATACATGGAGCAGCCAGAGGGTTTCAAAGTAAAAGGTAAAGAGGACTATGTTTGTAAGCTTAATAAAAGCTTGTATGGCTTAAAGCAGGCACCAAGACAATGGTACAAGAAGTTTGAGTTTGTGATAGGGGAGCAAGGCTACAACAAGACCACTTCAGACCATTGTGTGTTTGTACAGAAATTCTCTGATGATGATTTTATTATTCTTCTGCTCTATGTAGATGACATGTTGATCGCTGGCCAGAATATTTCCAGAATCAATAAGTTAAAGAAGCAATTGAGCAAGTCTTTTGCTATGAAAGACCTAGGGTCAGCAAGACAAATTCTTGGCATGCAAATAACCAGAGACAGGAACGCCAAGAAATTGTGGTTGTCACAGGAGAAGTACATAGAAAAGGTGCTTCACCGGTTCAATATGGACAAGGCTAAAGCGGTTAGTTGTCCTCTTGCTAATCACTTTAGACTAAGTACCAAGCAGTGCCCTTCCTCAGAGGATGAGAAGGATGAGATGAATAGAGTTCCATATGCTTCAGCAGTTGGAAGTTTGATGTATGCCATGGTATGTACACGGCCAGATATTGCTCACTCTGTGGGAGTAGTGAGTCGTTTCCTTTCAAATCCTGGAAAGGAACATTGGGCTGCAGTAAAGTGGATTTTCAGGTATCTCCGTGGTACCTCCAAAATGTGTTTGTGTTTTGGAGATGAAAAACCTATGTTAGTAGGTTATACAGATGCTGATATGGCTGGCGATGTTGACTCAAGAAAGTCTACATCAGGATACCTGATCACTTTTGCAGGGGGAGCTGTGTCATGGCAATCAAGACTACAGAAATGTGTTGCTCTCTCAACAACTGAAGCAGAATTTATTGCAGCCACTGAAGCTTGCAAAGAGCTGATATGGATGAAGAAGTTCTTGGAAGAACTTGGCATGCACCAGGAAAAGTATGTGCTGTTTTGTGACAGTCAGAGCGCAATTCACCTTGGGAAGAATTCCTCCTTCCATTCTAGATCAAAACACATTGATGTAAGATATCACTGGATTAGGGAGGTATTGGAGAAGAAGTTGCTACAACTTGAGAAGATCCATACAGATGAAAATGGATCAGACATGATGACAAAGACTCTTCCAAAGGAGAAGCTGGAGTACTGTCGACAAGTAGCAGGAATGGTGTAGCCATCCATGTAATCGGGAGGGGGAGATTGTTATGGGTCCCTCCTCCATAATGGCCACTTAGCAATTATTAATGGTCTTTTGTGGTCATGAAAGTTCAGCATGCGTGGATGAAGTAGCACCACAATTTCTTTGTGGCTGAAATCAACTCATTGGGCCTATAAATTGGCCATGAAGTGTTGCAGCAAGGCATCAGAAGAAGCAAACACAATACAATCTAGTGAGTAGTGTTTGTGAGCCAAAGCAATTAGCCAATTGCTTTGATGAGTTGTTGAGTGAGGGAAAATAATTAGTGAGTGATAAAATAGTGAGGTTAATTGGGGTGTTTGGGAAACACTTGAGTGCCACTATTTTGGGTTAATCTCGGGTATATGCCTCTAATATTTTATTAGAGAAGTCCCTCTTGTATGTCTACTAATTTTATTAGTGGAAGTAATTTCGGAGTTTGTCCCGTGGACGTAGCCCAAATCAAAAGGGTGAACCACGTTAAATTGTTGGTGCCATTTTAATTATTTATTTACTTTGCTCGTATTTAATTTATTCTATAACCACCTATTTTATCGGTCCGATATTCTGCTGCGCCGGGAAAAATTATCAGTCAATTTATGCAGATTTTTCCCAACAACAAGTACCTGCAAATCGTGTATTTCTACTTTGCCTGCAACTGGCCAATTAACTGGAGGACGATTTCCTTCAATCACTTCTGCGGCCTCACTTGGTATATGCATATATTGATTTAGCCTCTCTATAGATATTATTTGATTCGCTATGATGCATTGACTTTGCATTGAATATACCAATGAAATATTTAATGAAAGACCATATGAAAGGGCCATGCCAATGATTCCTGGAAAAAGTGGATATCAAAATTAAGAAACTTGGCATAAGAGATATTGCTATTTGTCCAAGGATAAAAGAGCAAGATTTGTACGAATAACAAAAGTCTCACCAGGGGTTAAAGTCCCATGTGGAAGCATAACCATGCAAAGTGCTGCAGAGGCAAGAACAACAGCACAAGCTGTTTCTAATCGCAGAAGCAACCACTCATTTGATGCAAAACTGTGGAAGAAAGGACTAGCATTGATATCAATTAGATGAAGATTCTTCTTGAAAAAACGATTTTCCTCCTCAAAAGCTCTGATTGTCACTGCTCCAGCAACAGTTTCGGCTACATGAGTAGCTACCAAGGATTTTGTTGTGCCATTCATCCGCATCAATTCTTTTGCAGCAGCCAAGTAGTTTCTCTATAAAATAACAAACCTTTAAATCTACATGGCATAACAATCCCATTCTATAAAGTGGAGTTACCATTTCCTTGTTGCAATATAATTTGAAGATGAATATGTTCATTACCTGGAACAGAATAGCAACATAAACCACTGGTATAGAGACAAAAAGGACTTGCCAAGTGATGACTGCTAAAACAGTAAGATCAGCATAGCAGTTTATAGTAGCTCCAATAGCATAAGTGAGACCAAATGGTATATCGAGATCCACAATGCTCAAATCCAATGAGACCTAAACAAGGAAACAAAAGTCAAAAAACTATTACTTTTATCTCATTCCATTGCAAGTTAAAAAAATTGTCTAGTATTCTTACCCTGCTAAGTATCCTTCCCATAGGGGTGGAGTCAAAAAATGACATAGGTGCATGAAAAAGGGAGTTCACCAACTGATAAAACAAATGTCTTGAAGATTGAATGCCCAAAGCAACTGTAAGAAGACTTCTACTAAACAAGAAAACCACAGAACCAACTCCAATCATCAAGTAAACAACAATCAACTGCAATATGTTGACTTGGGGATTGTCCACGTTAGCAGCCATCCATGAGTTTTGCAATATCTGGCAAATCACAAACACAAGGTGAGAAAGGGAAGCCACAGAGAAGTATATGTTCCCTTTGTTCTGATTCAGATACTGTAAGTAAGGCTTCAACCCTGTCTTTCCTCTTTCTCTCTCTTCTTGCTTAACTATTTGATCATCATTTAATGCTTGAAATTGATTCTCCATAAAAGATTGTATTATCTCTGTGCTAGAATTTGAAGGCCTCTGGGCAGATGTATCATCTAAAAGTTTACCAGAACCTGCAGTTTCTTTGTGAGCATTAACAAGGTCCCGGAATTCTTGGCTTGTGATCAATAGTTGATGATAAGGGGCAGCTTGTAGGATTTCCCCATCAGACATCAACTGAAAAGAAAAAAGGAAATTGTTCATAAAAAATTTGTAGATAGAAATTCTTTAGGTATTCTTTAGTTTTAGAGATAAAGATTTTTTAAATACGCCTTTGACATTAATTGATTAATGAGAGACATTGATTCATTAAAAGATTTCTAAAAGTCCGAGAGTATAAAAAAAATTAGATAGTATTATACTAATAACATCCAATTTTAATGAAGGTTCTTTACTTTTTAGTTTCAGACTAAAAATAATTAAAATATAAATACGATGATTTATTCGAACCTCCTCTATTTCTTTGTTTTTCATTTTTAAAATGGAATGAGTTAGTTGTCCAGTAACACTTAACAATAATAGCCATAATAAATATTATTGAATGGCTTAAATTAAAATTAATTTGTAACTCTCAATTAAGAGTTGATATTGATATGTTATAACTGTTAATTAAAGGTCTTAATTGAGGAAAGACAAAAAAAGAAGCGAAGAGTCTATGTCATCAAGTTGATAGATTTTAAGTGACAATCAAACTGTTCTATGTGAAAAGGATGGACTTAACACATGTTTTAGATAATTTTGAAGGCTTAGTAATAATGGGACTCATGGCGTTTCATGTTTAGAGCACATGGGTAACTTCCCATGTAGTGGAGAGAGGGAACCATCTTCTCTCAAGTGGCAATTATTGAAAAAAACATAAAAACGAAAATGGTCTCGGAAGAAAAGGAGAACAAATTCAAAAGGATATGACATTCTAAAGAAACATATCCACCATCGTGACAACTAATAATTAGAAGGATTTATGAGTAACAGTTCATCTCTTGACCTTACTTTTCTACATTTTACTTATTTTATGTATTTTGGTTTTATTGAACCTCATTTTTATTGGCAGATTTTTTGCATTATGCTTGTATGTTTCCTACCATTTTGAATTTTGATATGTTCCATCATTGTTTAAGTCCTTTACTTGTATTATAGTATACTTAATCTTTGTAACTTGAAGATTATAGGTTGTCTCAAGTTTAATTTGTGATGTGTTTTCTATTCTATTCTATTTTGTTATAATTCATTTATCATTGTGTTATTCATCCATTATTTACATCTTCTCTCATACTTCATTTCTTTTTCCATTTTAATTTTTATTTCTACTCGAGACCACTTAACACCATAATCTTATCAATTTAAGAGTCCAAAGAAGACTCTGATTCACATCTTAAATTGAACTTGAGAATTAAAAACTAGATAAAATTTCACCCTAAATAAATTGGCAAGTCCAGTGGGACTAAATTTGAGATAGTGTGTGTTAAGAAACAGAGAACATGAATGAAATTGAATTATGTATGTTGTTACAGAGTGGAAAAGATATTGGAATGACTAACAGTAGGGAAAGAAATTCATTTCATTCTCCGGTTACCAATGATGAAGGAAATGGTGATGACGTATAAGTTACGTCAAGGAGATGTGTGAATAATAACAAACAAGGCAACAATTCAAGTGGCTATAGTGAAAACAAAAGCAGGTGACAATCTCAAATCTCGCATTACCTGTCAATCTTGTGATCAACCGAGTATACCGTGAGTCCTTTTGAGTGGAAGTGAACCAAAGAGTAATAACCTTGCAGTGCTGCCATTGGTTTACCCTATGGTTTTGTCCCTCAAAGTGATTCATAAATTATGGGGCAACAAATTATAACTGCAGGTAGTATACCAATCATTCTTCCACAAAATGGAGTTGTTGCAACTCCTTTGAACTATATGCTACCTGCCTCTAATGTCATATAGGGTAGCGTCTATTCTTTGACAAATGTTACTTTAAATTCTCCAAGATGAAAAATGGATGAAAGTAATCATGACATGGTTCATGCATTGGCCATAGAAATTATCTACTGTTTTTTGGGAAAGTTGTCAAATTTTGGAAAGACAAATAGAAAGAATGACTACAACCTTTGGGGATCCCCAAGACCCTATTGGTAATCAAGTTGCAGGTGCAATTCCTACACAACATGGGCATAATTTTATGCAATGCCCAAATTCACTATATCAACATAATTTAAATCAAGATAATGTGGTATTGGCTAATAGAAACCAAAATGATGATCATCCACTTGACCAAGTTAAGCAACTTACTGTAGGAGAGGCAACATCAAGTGGTCAATAATTTGATTGAATATGTCCTAGTTAGGAATCATTATAATGTGACTTTAGTCAACCAGTCATACTTTGTATCGACTTTGTCAGACTAAATACTCCAAATCAAACTCCTTAGAGGTTGGGAATTATGGGATCAAATTGAGCGTGGGGACCTTACTAATAATGATTGTCTTAGGATAAAATATTTTCCTAACTCTTTGACCAAAAGTACCTTTACTTGATTCACAACTCTTCCCCTAAATTTCATTCATAATTGGAATCAATTAGAAAGAAACTTTCATGAATAGTTCTTTAGGGGTGAGAATAATGTGACGATTACTTGAATAAGTTTCACCAAAGGTAAGATGTCATACTCAAGTGCCTAAGTATGAACTAATTCAAATGGCTACAAATGTTAAAAGGCTCTAAAGTGAATTTGTAGATGATTACTTGAATAGAATTTGCTAAATGTAGGTAAGATGTTATACTTAAGTGCTTGAGCATTAGAACCTAAATGCTTCATCGCAACAATCCAAAAAAAAAACAAGGCATTTAAGACTTGAAAAAAAAAACAAACTTAAACTAAAAGACTTAAGATTCCTTGAGTATAAGCCTTGACAAAAAAATGAATAAAATCAAGTCTTAATTAAAAACCTAGTTGGACTTAAGGGAGAGTATAAAGAGTCTCACATTAAATACAATAGGAGGACCTAAAGAGTATATAAGTGTTTGCAGCATTTTTCCTAATACCTTAAGGTTTTAGGGGTTAAATTTCTTTCACCTAATAAACTCATATCCACCAAGTGGAGCTCTACTGATATTCGACCTCTTACACAATGTTAAACATTGCCTTTAATACATCTAACCATGAAAAATCTAGTACTACCTAAGACAATGCCTAAACCATAGTCTTAATCCTTCCAACCTCTATCATATTCACCCAAGTGTGAGTCCTAGCCCAAAATGGAAATAGTTATCATTCTTGGTCTAGATCCATCTAGTTGGCTTTAATATCCAAAAAAAGATAGGATTTATTCCTATTACTACTCAACCCTTATTTTCTTGTTGGGAATGTTGCAACACCTTAATCATTGACATCTTCACAGAGCTCCAGGAAGAAATTTATACGCTGAAATAGGGTGCTTGTAATGTATTTAAAATCTCTATAGGAGAAGCTCGATAATTATCATCCCTTTCTTCCCTGTAACTATTCAACAAAGACATACCACCAATAGGATTTCATAATCCACTTCTTCAAAGGCTTAGATGATCATTTTTCTGTGGTGATGCTCTATGTGGTTATCTAGTATGAATGCCAACAACCATTCATTCGCTAAAATAGCCCAACATGTTTTTTTGACTCAAGTCTTGGTATTTTATTTGCTTTTTGCACCACAAGTCTCATCCAACACAATCATGGTTTTGTTAACACACTCACTTTCAGCCACTCATTCACATAAATGTGCCTTAGATCATAGATTCAGGGCTACTAATCGCATTACTTCTTATTTAAATTATTTTCAAAATTATTCAAAAATTAAACCTGTCGAAATTAATTTAGCCAATGGTGCTAGTGTCATTGCTTATTTTTCAAGCATTGTCTAATTTTTCCTAACCTTTATTATTCATTATGTGCTTTATGTTCTTCAATTTAATTTTAATCCTCTTCCCATATCCAAATTAATTTCCTTATTTAAATATACACTCATTTTTTCCAATGTCTCTTGTCAAATACATGAAGTGAGCTTATTAAGGATGATTGGTTTGGTTAATTTGAAACAAGGTTTTATCACCTGGAAGTCAACAAAGAAGCAAGTTTTCCATAACCAAAATCTTTGTCAATAGTTCGCTACTCCTTCTACCAGCAATTCCAATCTTTAGCACTTTAAATTAGAATGCCTTTCTGTTCTTCATAAAAATTTTCCTTTTATTTCAAAACATGTTAATGAAAATTGTGACACTTGCCATTTAGCCAAACAAAGAAAATTTTCATATCCTCCAAGCAAAAATATAGCTTCCCAAATTTTTGCATTGGTCCATATGGATGATTGGGATCCTTTTTCAAAGGCATATATTCATGGTCATAAATATTTTTTAACCATTCTTGGTGATTTTAATAGATATACCTGGGTTGTCTTATTAAAATCAAAGGTTGAAGTTAAAATAAATATTCAAAATTTCATTGCTTTTGTTAAAAATCAATTTGACAAAGGTTAAGTGTATTCAATTTGATAATGGTCCAAAACTTTTTCTTAAAAATCTTTTCTCTTCAAGGGGTATTTTACATCAAACAAGTTGTGTTTAGGGTAGGACTTTGTTGAATGGTTGTTGTAAATAACATAGACATCAGTGTCTCCTTTTGTATATAGTGATTGTCATACATGTAGTTACAATAATGTCTCCTTTTGTATAAGATATCAAAGGTCTTTGAAACCTTGAGACAAATATGTTGAAGATGTATTATTTTACAGTTTTATATGCAATAAAGTTTACAATGTGTGTAGATTTTACCATTATGCAGATTCCAACTTGGAAAGATGTCTATTGAGATCCCAAGAGAATTTGTAAAATTGATGGATTGATATGGTGAAGCTCTTATTGATGCCATGATTTTCGGAGAAAGAATATCAATTGGTCTCAAGCCATAGTCATGCAACAATTATGCGGTGATTTCTATTGTTGACAAGGAGGAAGGTTTGAGGAATGCATATGTTGCTATTAGATATCTTTACAAAGCTTTAAAGTGTAACCAAAGATTACATGGGGCAAATCATATTCATACAGCTGCAACTTATCATGTATTAGCTATAGCACTATCATTGATGGAAGCATATCTATTAAGTATGCAACTTAAGCAAAAATAAAGGGTTTGTTGAATATATGAATTTTTAAAATATTAATTCTCTCGCCACTTTTAAAAATAATATTTTAGACGAAATTTATTAAGGTGAAATTAAATCCCTAGATTAAAATAAAGATATTATAGGTGCTCTTTAATTTTATAGATAAAGGTCTCTTAGATACACCTTTGACATTAATTGATTGATGGGAATTGTTTATATGTTAAATTAAATTAAATTGGGAATAAGTTATAACCTTCAATTAAGGGTCAACATTGATGGATTATGATTGTCAATAGGTTTTAATTGAAAAAAGACAGAGAAAGAAGCAAAGAGTCTCAATATACACATGTCATCAAGTTGGCATATTTCAAATGAGGAACAAATTGTTTCATACGAGAATGATGGACTGAGCATAAATTTAAATAATTAATTTGGGCAATTTTAAAGGCTCAGTAGTAATGGGACACATGACATTGCATGGTTAAAGCACATGAGTAACTTTTCATGTAGTGGGAGATAGGGAACCAATTCCTCTTTAAGTGGCACTTATAGAAAAAAAACATAAAAACGAAAATGGGCTTAGAAGAAAGGGAGAATAAATTCAAAAGGCTTTAAAATCTTGGAGAAACGTGTCCGTTGTCACAAATATTGACGATCGAAAGAATTTAAGAGCAATTGTTCGTCTTTCGACTTTACTTTTTCACATTCTTCTTATTTTCTACATTTTGGTTTTGTTGAACCCATTTCTACAATTTTTCTATATTATGTTTGTATGTATCCTTATATTTTGAATTTGGATATGTTTCATCACTATTTAATGATTTTTTCTCAAAAGTTAATATCACAAATAGGAAATCAAATATCAACTTGTATAATCGTTTACTCAAACCAAACCTTTTCATAGTGAAATCATACAATATATAAACCATTTTTTATTTTATTACAATCTTTTTGCATACATGTTAAATGGTAGCAGAAGAAAAAATAATTATGTCATTGTTAAGGTAAAAAATTAAATCCCCAGATAAAATAAAGATTTTTATGGTTGCTTTTAAATTTTAAATATAAGATTTTTTGGGATACATTTTTGTATCAATTATTTCATGAGAAGGTTAATTGATTAAATCTAATTGGCAACCCTTAATTAAAGAATTAATATTAAGGTGCTTTATGCCAATTAAAGCATTGATTGAGAAAAATAAAAGAAAAGCAAAGAGCTCACATGTACATTCTAAGTCATCAAGTTGGCAAACTTCAAGTGGACAGCCTTCAAGTTCCATCCAAATTAATCCTCATGAGGAGTTCAAGGTCAAATATATGTTTAATTAAATAATTTGGATAGTTTTTGAGGGATAGTTAGCAATGGGACACTTGGCCTTGCATGATGTGAAGACATAGGTTACTTCCCATGTAGTGGGAAAGAGAAATAATTGCTTTAAAGTTGACAGTTTTTGGGAGAAAGCACAAAAACCCAATTGAAGTTAGAAGAAAAGGGAAATGAATTCAGAAGGTTCCGACATGCAAAGCAAAACACCTAACAAGTCCACTGTTGCGACTACTAGCAATCGAAAGGATTTACGAATCTTAGTTCGTCTCTCAACTTTAAATTTCCATATCTTTTACTTTACTGCGTCTTGGTTTTATTTGTATAATTGTTTCTACAGTTTTCCTGCAAGTGTTATATATTTTTTTTGTTCTATGTTGAACCATTGTATGCTTTGTATTAACTTTTAAATCATTTTCTCACACACTTGATCTCTGTTACTTGAAATTTTTCTGATTATTGCTATAATAATTTCTATATCGCTTCATTTTAATTCTCCATCATCTGCATCTTCTTTTCTACACTTCTATTTTCTGTTTTGAATCTTCGTTTAACATTATAAACCTATTAGTTTAAGAATTCAAAAAAGATTCTGATTCACATCCCAAATTGAACTTATAAATCAAAATAGTTATATTAATTTCACCCTAAACCGTTATCAATCGATGGAAAAGCTTTGGTTTTGAGCCTACATGGGTAAATGAAACAATAAAAGAGAGAAACATGAAAGCATCCTAGTAACCAGAAAAGACCTAGAGACTAAATCTAACAAAATTCTTAACTCTGAATATTTTACATATTTATAATTATTGTTTGCATTCAAAAGAAAAAATAGTAAGAAATATTAATGGCATAAATTCGTGCCTTAAGATGATAGAAATTACCAAAACAGAGTCAAATGCCGGGAGGAAGTCAACTTGATGAGTCACAAGTAATATTGTCTTCCCTGCAAGCCCTTTCATTATGTATTCCTGCTAAGTTTCAAAACCATTTTTTAGCATAGATTATGGAGTTATGCTGAAGATACAAATAGAGACTCTAAGGAAAGGAAGAAGACACATTACATTAAACAAATTTTTGGCAGTATGTGCATCAACAGCACTGAATGGATCATCTAACAGATAGACATCAGCATTCTGATATAGGGCACGAGCAAGCTGAACTCGCTGCTTCTGACCACCACTCAGGTTAACTCCCCTCTCTCCTATTTGAGTGAGGTCACCATGAGGAAACAACTGAAGGTCCTTTATCAGTGAAGACCTGTTCAGTGTTTCCTGATACCTATGAACATCAAATGCTGATCCAAACAAAATATTATCTTGTATTGTCCCTGTTGGTATCCATGCTGTCTGAGAAACATAAGCTAACTTCCCATACACTGTGATCTGTAAATAAGAAAATGAACTTGCACCTATTAATGTTGCAAATTTCTGGTAAAACGAAAGTCGGGAAAAATACACACTCTTAAGTTGAATAAAGGCACTGAATCACAGAATAAAATATCTCAAAGTTTGGTAGTGTTTTCTATAGGATGTAAAAACTTACATTTCCTTTTGTATGAGGGACTTCTCCAAGAATTGTTGCTAAGAGAGATGATTTGCCTGAGCCAACTTCTCCACAAATAGCAATCTTTTGCCCAGGTCTAACTTCTAAATCTATGTTTCTCAGACTTGGTTTTGTTCCATTATAATCCCATGAAAAGTCAGCAGATTCGATTAAAATTAAACCCTTGAGGTTCTCATTCAAGCACTTCTTCCTAACATTTGCATTTTCTAGCTCCGGTGCTTCAAGGAACTTCACAATCCTTGAAAATGCAACTTTTGCTTGAATGACCACTCCAATTACATCTGGGATTATTGAAATAGGATCTTGCAAAAGGCGTAAAGTTGCGACAAAAGTGAAAAGGTTATTTGCATGTAAAGGAACATTTAAGAAGTAACATGCTGTAAAGGAAGCAACATAGACCAAAATAGGTGAAGCCCAGAATATAATAATGTTGTAAGCTTTTAGTAATAGAACTGAAGATAACCATTCGAGTTCAACATTTCTTAGGCTCTCTATAGCATTTTTAAAATGAATTTCCCAAGCATAGAGCTTCAATGCTTTCACATTCACTAGAGCTTCAGCACTAGCGTTCAGTCTCTCATCTTGTGCCACCAAAAGTTTTGTTAGAAACTTATGTTGTAACTTTGCTAGTGGAATATTGCAAAGTGCTGTGAGAACAATCACCACCAATGAGGCAATTGTTGCCAGGCCAAGAGCACGAAAAAGTACTACTAATATAACGCATAATTGGACAATTGTTGTCCATGTCTGGTGAAACCAAAATGGAAATTCTCCAATTCTATATGCATCTACAGTCACATAATTCATTATCTCACCACTAGAGTGAATCAATCTAGCAGCATTGGATAATCTCAGTTGTTTTTTATAAATGGCTGCAGTAAGTTGTGACTTAACTTTCATACCAACTAGTCTGCTGTGAAAGTACCATTGTCTTTGTGATAGAGATTCTATGATCTTTGAAACTAAAAGTGAGATGGCCAATGCATAACCTTCATATTTGAAACTTCCATTTCCCTCAGAGACTAATACAAAGGCATTCAGTAGTAAAGGACCAGAAGACAGAGTGAGTACCTTAAGCAATGCAAAAACTCCTGATATCAAAATCTCTCTCCAGTGGCACAAAACTATTGCCCTCAGAAGAGATGGTTGTGACAATGGTTCCTTTTGTTTCTGTGCATTCAATTGATTTACAAAGGACAAATAGCATGTTTCCGCTCGATGTGATTCTTGTAACTTTGGGATATCCTCATCCTCAAGTGTTTTCTCTTGACCCCTTTTCATCAATGGATTCAGCCACAAAAACAACATCCTACTAATGGTTCCAGCTTTGGCAAATGGGGTGACATAGCTATTAGGATCAATGTCATTGAAGTTACCACTTAAGGGTGAATAAGAGCTTTCATCAATTTCTCTGTTAGTGGCTTGACATTTTGTTTTATATGTGCATAAGACCAATAAAGTTGCTGCTGGAAATGCTAAAACATTAAAAGCCACCACGATGGACAATTCTCTGCTACTAATTACATAAAACAAAGATATAGAACAAAAAATACCAGAATTAATGAATATAAGAATAGAAAACAACCACAGAAATGCTTTTGGAAGTTGTTCCAACCGAAGACTTAGACATAAACCAACTAACAACCATGTGAATCCCTGAAAGAGTTCAAGCAACCACCAACTAAGTGGAAAAGCAGTGTGGCTTTTCCTTAGCTTCTCGTCTAAAACCCAAATTCCTAAGCACAAATGTAAAAACCCAAGAGAACCATTGACTGTGGCCGAAACTAGCTGCCACTTTGAATATCTTTCCACCACAAACAAACCCTGAAACGGTCTCATCGAAGACTTCCGGATCATAACCAATGATAGCATTATTATCAGAAACACATCAAAGCAAATGATCATCAAATGGTTCATGCATGTGGAAGGATCTGTCAAAAACTTGAAATCAAAACAGGGAAACTTTCCTGCAGTCTCGGAACATATCAAATCCCCGCAAATCATGCTCCAAAATCCCTCCATCTTCAATGTAGCTTTTCTTCTCCAATACTGTAATTTGAAATAATAAGCAGAAACACAATCAAGACTTGAACAAAATTGTTATAAAACTAGAAACACTAAAAATAGACTGTATATTATCTCAGAATAATTATCCAAAACGTATATAACTAAAGCAAAAATAAATTCTAACTGTAGATATCCCACAATGTCAACAAATTAATCATATAAATCACAAACAAGACTCTTAACTGTATTGATCAATTTACTGACAGAAAATTTCGCAGATTGACTCAATTGCATAGAGGGTTAAATGAACATGTGAAACTCAGTGGTTTGGGAAAGATGTGCCAAGAACAATCCCAATCAAAAACCATATACGGTTTTCTTTTGTCTGATTTATCTTATTCAAACTGTAGTCAAGCAAATCCCACAAAACTCTCCCTACTAACTTTGAATGAAAGTAGGTTCTAAAGTATTCAAACTCAAGACCACTTGTTAAGCTAGTAACTAGTAATTCTTTGGAGTTAATATATAATGAAAGAGACCCAGAGCTGTCAATGCTTCAGCATTGTCACTGGAAGATAGAGAGCAGGAAAATGGGGGAAAAATTTGTCTGAATTCAGTGTTACAAAAAACCTTTAAAGGAAAAAAAACTTCTTTTTTTGGCGCCTCGTGTTTCATGCACACCTTACACTTTCCTTTATTATGTAGTCGTTTCCAAAAATAAGATAGTATTAATTTTTTTATATTTCCAAGCCACATTACGGTGGTGGTTGAATGAAGGGGCTCACCTTGACCAATTCACGAGGGTAACTTTAAAATTTGGATACCTACAGGTATTTACAAGTCAAAGGATTGATGATCGATGATAAATACCTGAGCTACACGTGCGCCAAAAAATAGTAGTAACATGACGAATTAAAAAAATTGGTTGCCCTGGAGTAGAAGAAAACGAACTTGTGACCTTGGTATAGATTTGTTTGGTGAGAAGTTATATTGTCACCACCTATAGTTTTTATTCTCATCCTTGTTTTTTTCCTTTTTTGGCAACTTATAATATCTAAATGCTCTTAACTTCAGTTCTGTGACATACAGAAGAAGAAGGTTTTGTATTTAATGAGTTGAAAAACGTCCATTTTACACGTCTTATTTGCCCAGGCATTGCAGGTGAAGTTAATATTTATAGATTAACCACTCAAAACTCATCACGGTACTTTATAAAAACTAAGGTTGTGTTTGGTTTTTAACGGCTGGCTTCTTGTTTTAACTAACCCTAAAAATAAATTCAAATGAAGCTTTAACTGTTTTGAACGGTGGAAACCTTTAGAATTTTTCATTTTCATAATTCCGTTTTTTTAACTTAAAACTAAAGGGACCCTTAATCTGCCATGGATGGAACATTTGGAAAAGAAAAGCTTCCCTTCCTTTTCATACCTGATGGTATTTTGGGAGTGTGGGAGTGAAAAGGAGAGAAGGTAAGCAAAGAACACGGAGCACGAAAGATGGACAAGAATAAGCGGTCATGGCTTGGCTGGCCAGCAGCCGAGAGAATCTTCAATTTTATTCATTTATTTTATGTCAAAATAATTATTTGACCTCTAATTTTATTTAATGATTTCTTCTAACTTTATTTTAGTTTATATTCATCCTTTATTTTTTTAAAAGATTTTGATTTTGTTAGCTGTAATCTAATACCATTATATGATTGTATTGGTACATGTCTAGCTAATTATTTAACTTCATAATTAAAATAAAAGACTTAAGAATGTGGGACTATGAGCATAGTAATAGTATGATTTTTTTAATGTGTTCAATAATACATTTTAAATAATATAAAAATAAAAAGCTTTTATTAGAACTTGTTCATAATATGATTTTTCATTAATTACAATGTACGTTCAACACAAATTTTAATAAAATAGATAAATAACTTTACTTTTGTATTGTTTAAATTGTCATAGGAACAAACGTTAGAAAAATCGTAAATAATCTATTAAATATTATAAATATAATGTATTTCTACCTTTATTTCAAATATAAATAAAAGTAACTAATTTTACATTTATTATGTATAACGGTTTGAAATGGTTATTTACATTAATGTTATCAAATTTGGTGTAATTTTTTAAAATACTCTTAATATCATTTATCGCATAAAAAATTAATTGTCTTAAGATTATATTCAATCAGAACATATTTGTTAGATAAATATTTAATGACATTAAAAAAGTATAATTTTACTTATAATATAAAACCAAAAATTCCATTAAAATTTACTCATACTTAGAATTGAGGGTAGTATAAAAAATAAAAAAATGTTTTTATTGAATAAAAATAAATATTTTAATATATATCTATAAAATAAAAAATAATTTTTAAAATTTATTTTTAATAAATAAAAATAGAAATATTCTAAAATTTTTATTTAATAAAAATATTTTTAATAAAAGATAACTTTTTTAAAATATATACTATTAGACATATTAAATATATATAATAACAATATTTAATACTACTATTACTTTAAAATATTGAGAGCATATATATAAAATTTTCAAGTTTGAAGTTGTTATAGCCCAAAATATGATTCTTTAAAAGTCCAAATATAATTTATATATTTTTTTCAATTAATAATACCTCGCCTCGCGCAAGTTAGGCGACAACATGCAAGCATATAATAATTATCCTAGTGTTAGTTCAGGGGTCAAATATTAGGGATTTTCCTATTCTTTATTCAGATGCATTAATGAGCCTTTAATGTGTCTCTTAACTGTGTAATTTTTTGCATTTAGGTGGGAGTATCTTGCACCTTTTTAAATACTACTCCTACATAAATACTATAAGATTTTTTTAAGAGAAATTTTATTTTTTTAATATAGTTTTTTTCAAATTTTAATATCATTAATTATTTTTTTATCAAAATGCCTATAACTTTTATTATAATTAATATAATAATAAATGACACATATTAATTAGATTATTTATCTCTCCTATAATAATTTAGTAGTAAGTGGAGAGAGACTAAATGGAGAGAGAACAAGTGGAAAAACGTTAATGACAAATGATAATCACTTTAACGGTAATTTTAAAAAACTACTATAAATTTTAAACAAATTTAATCATTTTAATTAAAATAATCAACTTTGTTAATATGTATGAATTAGGTAAAATGGTTTTATATTTAGAGGCAGAGGTAGTATTATACTTTCTTTGACAGACAAAAATAAAGCATATAAAATTATCAAAAATCTTATGCCTTAGTATATAGGGGATGTATCCTATGAAAAAAGTTCACTTATGTGAAAATGAAATAAGAGATTTTAAGTTATACAACCATACAATGGATGGTTTAGATTA
Source organism: Clitoria ternatea (assembly GCA_037962975.1). Lineage (NCBI taxonomy): Eukaryota > Viridiplantae > Streptophyta > Magnoliopsida > Fabales > Fabaceae > Clitoria > Clitoria ternatea. Next base: position 12,755,188 of record CM075675.1, read on the forward strand.
ATTATATGACCTTTTAAGTGATCATGTAACTTTAAAATTTAACCATCTATTGTATGATTGTACGTCCTAGATTCATTTCTCTCACTTTCATACTTTACATCCTCCATATTGAAGAGAAGAAAAAGAAAATGGAAAATAAGGAAAATGAGGCGGAAGATAAAAGTTTTCCTTATTATTTAGAACAAAGAAAAGAAAGGGATGCAAAATGGAAGTTGAAACCGCCATAAATTAATTTCCCTTAAATAGAAGAAAATAAGGAAAAAATAAAGTAAAAATTTTTATTTAATAAATATTACTAAAAATTGTAAAAAATAAAAAACAATTTTTATATTAAAATTATTTTCTTATACTAATTTATTTATTATATAATTAATTATTTTCATTCACCATTCCAAACATAAAAATGTTAATTTTTCTATTTTGTATCATATCTAAACAACATATTCACCCTTTCATTATTTTATTTTTTATATCTGCAATGTGTAACTTTCAGAATTAGGAGTGGTACTAGGTGGTGGGTGTCCTCAAGATAGGACCCTTTTGCTTTGCATCATTCTTTTCAATAGCCTTGGATGCTAATTGGTGAGTTCAATGAGGTTGTCATGCAATGTGAAGTAAATTGAGCCCTTTCTTTTTCGTGATTTGCGGGATGTGTGGCCTTCGTAACTTGGGTTTTGTGGGGAATAAATTTACTTGCAGAACACATCAAACTGTTGTGTTATGTATATCATGTTCATCTTTTTATATTTTTAGTATGATCATTTGGCATTTATTTTAGGATTATTTAACTAATTTAGATTGGTTTTATTAGTTTGGACATTAATTAGAAATTTTAGTTAATTGTTCTATTTTAAAATATTTGACTTTTATTTATTAATTTGGTCATAACTTTTGATATAAGTTAATTTTTCAATGATTCTTGTGGTGTTGGAAAGTTAACTCAAAGAGTTATAGGTGGACACCTTATTTGTTGAATTTAGAATTTACAAACATTTGAAGTTGGCCACCAAATACTGTTACAAAAATTATAAATTGATATTTAACATCATATATCAAAAAACATTTAGTATTAAAAAGCATAATTAATTTCGGGTATAAAAAGTATAAGAAAAAATAATATTTCACACAGGTTATTTAAAAAAATATGGTGTTATAATAACTAAACAACACCGGATAGTGTAAAAGTGAGATGTTAAAAGTTATAATTAACATTGGGTAACTGGATAAAATAGTTTGTGTTAAAAATCTAAACTTAGTTATCATCCCATGAAATTTAGTGTTAAAAGTCAGTTTTAACTGGTGTTAATAATGTTTTTTTAGTGACACAAGTGAATAAAGGTAAAGATATGGTACAAGAGCACATGTGAACAATGGTTTAAAGCTGAATGTTTAGAGCAAGAGTGAATGTTTAAACTGCTCTAAGTAAAAAGAGTAAATCCTAAAAGTTAGGAAGAAATTAATTGTAATTATATTGTTATTATTATTAGGGTAAATACACCTTTTGGTCTTCTATTATACACAAAAGTTTCACTCCAGTCCTTTTACTTTTTTTTGTTCATGTTGGTCCCCGATGTGGTTTAAAATGTTTCAAGATGGTCTTTCCGTCAAATAATTGTAACAGTGTTTGCACTGTTGTATGACATGCTGTCAATTGGGCCCATCTTTACACACGTGTCAACGAGTGATTCGTTGTTGTTTCAACCCACTAAAATGATGCATTTTTCACAATTGGGAGGGAAAAAAGAAAACGTTCTATGTTCATGTTTCTTCTTTGTGAAGAACATGTCTTTGTGTCCGAGTAACACGCACGACAGAGGTGGAAGCTTTCGAAGGTGATTGTTACAGTGCATTGTTTTGTGGTTCACAACGAAGAAAGTTGAGGTTTGTTTTTTCATTGATGCAATGCATTGTTTATTGTTTTATTTGTTGGGGTTAGGTTTTCTTGAAAAATAGGGGTCACCCAATGTATGACTCATTGTCTTGTTTTGTGTTCCCATTTTCGTTCATGTAGTGCTAGAGGTGGTTCCTGGACCTGCTGGTGGGAGATCTGGGTGAAACACAGGCCTGCAAAGAGGTTACTTTCATATCAGAAGGTAAATCAGATAAATGTTTCAAAGTAGTCCTTCATTTACAATTAGTTGTTTCAATTTGGTCCTCATCGTCTTTTATTGTTTCAAGTTGGTCTTTAGACCTGTTAACTGATACTGTCTGTTAAACCTGCAATGAGCAGGGTCTGCAGCATGCATTGGAGGAAGTTGTGCCTGGTGTTGAGCAAAGGTTCTTGTAAGGCACCTGTACAATAATTTCAGGAAGAGGCACCCAAGCAAGCAACTCAAGGACCTCATGTGGAAGGCTACAAAGTGTACATACACTCAGGAGGAGGCAAAAAATTGACACCAAAAAGGAAGAAACACTGATGAATAATTCTGCTTTGGACTTGTAATTCTATTTAGGATTGAAGTATGATATTGTTTGTTTTGGATTGAAGTTTGCAATTCTGTTTGCAATTCTGTTTTGTCTTACATTATGGTTCCTTTTGAATTTGGAGCCTTCAGTATTTGTTATTTTGTTTTGGCAACTAGTTCCTTTTGGAACATGACAATTTGGTGTTATATTTTTGCAATGGGTATTGAAGTTGTATTTCTGAATCAATTGTGTTCAGCATATGTAATTCCTTTTGAATTTACAATTCTGTTGTGCGATTATGTTTCCAATTCAATGAATAACAATGTAAATGAACCTAGACTCATTATAAGGGGAAACAACAACCAATGCATTGCAAAATAGTGGACTTTCATTAATGCAACATAACATACACCAACTATGAAGGATGACAATTCCCTTACTCCTTCTTTGTTGTTAAATACATCATACCCCAAAAATTAACATTGGTCCCAGCCTTAAACCCTTAACAAACACAGATTATAACCCCTACAATAATCATTAAACCTAGAAGAAAACAAACAACACCAAGCCACTTGAGACATGTTTGTGCCTTCTTTAATGCTTTTTGTAAACCTATTATTCGGCTCATTTGCCTCAGAATCAACATGTCTTTCTGGGCTCCAACATCATCACACACCCAATGGAAGAAATTACAACTCACATCATTCTTGGCACCCTGCAAAATGAACCCCAAGATTAACACACCCAGAACCTAAATCAGATATGGCTGTAAAGAAGCAATATTTACAGTATATTTCACACACCCCTAGAATCTGCGTCCATAATTTGTAGGTGTCTTTGATATTCGGATCATAGCTCTGAGTCTTCCTGGGCATTCACACAAAGGAGACTCATCTTCGCGCACTCTAGTTCATTAGCTAAAGCTTGATCCACTTGAGCATGCCATCTTCTGTGATTTTTGTGAGTTTGCAAGTGGTTTAGAGAAAGAGACCTTAACATGGCAGAAACCATCGAAGAGGGGGAGCCCTAAATTTAAAATGAAGAAGACAATGAAAACAGTGCAAACGTTGTTACAATTATTTGACAGAAGGGCCACCTTGAAACATTTTAAACCACATCGGGGACCAACATGAACAAAAAAAAAGTAAAAGGACCGGGGTGAAACTTTTATGTATAATAGAGGACCAAAGGGTGTATTTACCCTTATTATTATAATAAAAAGGCAATATTAGTTACACGTGGAGTGTGTGTGTGAAATTATATATGTAGTGTGTTTGCGATTAAGTTACCAGCCACAGTCGTTATATGAGGCAATAAAAGCGGTTAATGTTTTTAACCGCAGACAAAGGGTAAAATTCACATTTAAATTTCACATTATTTTATGTGGTTCGTGTAACAGCCCAATTTTTAATTAAATTTGAATCGGTAATTAAACAGTGAAAAATTAAAGTTTCTTAGAAAAATAAGAAATAAATCTTAGAAAATAGGAAATTTTATTCCGGTTACGGGGATATTTTTATTTCGTAAATTGGACTTAAAATGAAAACAAACAGAGTGAGAATACGATAATAAAACGGGGAATTATTAAGGAACTCATTATTATAATAAATAAATAAATAAATAAATGTTTCTCCATCTCTCCCGAAAACTCTTCTCCCTTCGTTTTCTTCTTCCACCGCCATTGTTTCACCGCCTTTCTTTGCCTATTTAAAGGACTTCCCACTTCATTTTTCTTCAAACCAAATCACCCACATCCTTCTATCCTCTATTATCTTCTAATTCAAACCTTCAAACCTTCGTTTCTATAACTCTAAGGCCTTCAATTTTGGAATCCTAGAAACCATTTTCCATTGAAGATTCGAGGAGAAACAAGAAGCTTGAGCACAAACCGAGTTTGGGAATCTGAAATTAAGGTAAGAAAGAGGGGATAGATTATCAGATAGATAGAAATTAGATTAGAAATATATCAGTATTTGACTAAATAACATTAAATGTGAATAGTTAATTTTTTTTAGTTAAATGAATTAAATTTTGAAATTTACATTAATACATTGAAATATGATATATAATATATTTCTAATATTATATGATGATTTAACATCATTTGGTATGCTTAAATTGCAAATTGGAATGGTTAAAACGTATAAAATCACAAAAACTATATGTTGTATGCAGGACCCTATTAGTGCGGTTCCTGTTACAACCGCACTAATAGGTGGCGCACTAATAGTTTCAAAGTTTCTATTTTAAGTTCTTGTTGGTATTTTTGTCAATTTTCTTTTACTATACTACCTTATATGTATATATCATTGTTAACATCTACTTAAATCTTAAATACTAAGACACTAAAAATTATCAAAATCTGAATTTTTTAAACAAAATAATATTAAAGTTATTTAATTGAATAAATGGATAAAATAACTATTTTGAAAATATGTTTCTATATTTCTTGAAATAGAAAGTATGTTAATTCAATAAATGTTATGGAAAATGTGTTTCCATAACCCTTGGAATAATAATTATAGTAGTCTACATGAAAAATGTTTCCTTATTGTTTGAATTATTAAATATAGTAATTAGTTTATATTATGTTATATACTTGTAAACATGATGAAATGTCGTATCATTTTGAATTTTACAATAATTTCTTATTGTTAAATTATGAATAAATTTATTAATATAAATTTACTGCATTCATGCATCATATGCATAAGCCGTTCAAAGAATCCGTAGAGGGGTTCTTTGAGGGGGTTCCCGGTGGGGGAACGCGCTCTGTTGAGCACAGACCTCTGCGGTGGTTTTTATACCACGGCCGTCTTAAGGGCAAAGTAGTGTGTCCTTAAGGGGGGTCCCGCAACACTTGTTATTGATATTATGATATTGTTATCCGATGTTGGTGTTGCATTATGGGGCGCGGTATCGGTTGGATATCCGTAAAAATATTGTTGTTGGAAATCACTGCAGATGTTCCCACCAGAATAGATCCATCATGCATTTTCATTCGTATAAAGAATGGAATATAATAACAAAAGTATAATACAAAATACTTGTTTGGCATCTGCATCGCATAGCATCCTACTTGTGGTTGTGTTTGTCTAATTTAATTTCTATTTATTTGATATTTTATTTCACTCTTTCTGTTACTTGTGGCAACCCTTTAGTGGTTAATCAGGAAGACATGTGACAAAGTGGATGATGCTTGATGTGGATGAATTATGAAGGTTTTTGATGATGATGCTTGCTTGCATGGCTACTTTGGCTATATTATGTATATGCTATGTTTTGGTACTTTACATCTTTATATTTTATAAGATCTAGGTGCCTATTGTAAAATATAATATGTATGGAACTCTGATGTTATGTATAATGTAACGCCCCGACCGCTTTTCAGGAATGAACGACTCGCCCCACAGACCAACACGAGACCTTTCCAATGTGCTTTTGTCCTCACTCACACATTTCCTGAGAACTTCCCAGGAGGTCACCCATCCCAGAATTACTCCAAGTTAAGCACGCTTAACTTTGGAGTTCTTAAGTGATAGGCTACCGAAAAGGCTAATGCATTTGTTGGTATAGGTAGTAGAATTCATTTCTTTAAGCTATCCTCGACTGTATAGTCCCATACCTATACAGTCTTTGGATCCCTCTCATTCCGGTATGTATTCGATTCATTCATGTGTCCCTCCCACTGGAAGCCTGCCAAGAGCCACTCCTTGTCCGTGCCCATGCACCGGCGATCACTCCCCGCCCTCAACAGCACCGGGATGTCACATGCCCACCAGCTTCCGCCTGGTTCGTCCTCGAACCATACCGTACTAGGAGAGGCTAGGCTCTAATACCACTGTAACGCCCCGGCCGCTTTTCAGGAATGAACGACTCGCCCCACAGACCAACACGAGACCTTTCCAATGTGCTTTTGTCCTCACTCACACATTTCCTGAGAACTTCCCAGGAGGTCACCCATCCCAGAATTACTCCAAGTTAAGCACGCTTAACTTTGGAGTTCTTAAGTGATAGGCTACCGAAAAGGCTAATGCATTTGTTGGTATAGGTAGTAGAATTCATTTCTTTAAGCTATCCTCGACTGTATAGTCCCATACCTATACAGTCTTTAGATCCCTCTCATTCGGTATGTATTCGATTCATTCATGTGTCCCTCCCACTGGAAGCCTGCCAAGAGCCGCTCCTTGTCCGTGCCCATGCACCGGCGATCACTCCCCGCCCTCAACAGCGCCGGGATGTCACATATAATAATAAGCAGTTAATTATGTAAAAGGTTGCGTACTCTGATATTGTCTCAGTAACCTCTGGAATCAAGTTGTGAATCTCTTGATAATTACCATGCAGAAAAATAAGTTATCTAAGAGATTTTATATGGTGACGGTAATTATCTTGGAATTTGCAAGTTGGCTCCAGGGTGTTACAACTGAAGTGGTATCAGAGCAAAGGTTTATAAAATATAAAGAAAACCTTAGGAAGTAACCAGAGACTAACATAAGATAGCTTGAAGTTTGTGAACTTTGAATTGTTATTTGTCTGAAAATATATGCTTGTGTGTTATGTGTGCTCTTTGTATGCTTTTGTTTAGTATAATTACTAGTCAGATAACATAAAAATTGTTAGAACTCTGAGTATATTAGATTCTTAATAACTGAATGCAGTGGTACTCGTATCTGTAGGATAAGAAATGGCTAGACGTCAGAACGATGATGCCATGGCTGCTGCATTCAACCGATTTGCTGAGATCCTTGAAAGACAGGAACAGTAAAGGTTAGCTGAAGGAACCCATGGAGTTGACCATTTCCTGAAAAGGAAACCTACCCAATTCAAAGGAGACTATAATCCAGAGGTGGCTTACCTATGGATTAAAGAAATGGAACGTATCTTCCGATCCTTACCTTGCACTGAAGCCCAGAAGGTAGAATACGCTACCTATATAATGGTAGGGGAAGCAGAGAATTGGTGGATCTTTGCTTGCGATAGGTTACTGGAAGCTGGTAGGCTGCTCAACTGGCAGAATTTTAAAGAAACCTTTCTCGAGAAATATTTCCCTGCTAGTGTCAGGAGCAAAAAGGAATTAGAATTTTTAGAATTAAAGCAAGGGAATATGTCTGTCGGAGAATACACTACCAAATTTGAGGAACTATCATTATTCTACCCTCATTTCCAAAAGCCAGGGACTGAGGCTTCTAAATGCGTCAAATTTGAAAATGGCCTGAGGCCAGAAATTAAAGAAGCCATAGGACATCAGGAGATTAGGAGTTTTCCTACTTTAATCAACAAATGCAGAATCTTTGAAGAGAACCATCGGGCCAGGATCGAGCAAGAGAAAAGCAGTAAACAATTGAAACCTCAACTAGTGAACTTTAAAAGGCGAGGAACATTTAATCAGAATCGATTTCGAGAAGGATCATCTTTATCATCTGGAGGACGCGTGAACCAACCAATCACATGGAACTGCTACAAATGTGGAGGAAATCATAGAACCCGTGATTGTACACAGACAGATGTTACCTGTTTCCAATGCAACCAGAAGGGACATATTCATCCCAATTGTCCACAACTTCACCAAGGCACTAACACTGTGAATGTTAAAACTGAGAACAACAATAATGGAGCTAATAGAGGAGGAGCCAACATTCGAGATGGACATAATACAAATGGTCGCAGAGGACATAATGTCAGAGGCACATCTGGTCGAGTACAAGAAAATGGTCAACTAGTGAAGAATCCAGACAAATCAACCGCAGCTGGCAGAGTATTTGCAATTAGTGGATCAGAGGCATCGCAGGCAGATGACTTAGTACAAAGTGAGTGCATTCTTAATGATACTACTTTATCAGTCTTATTTGATTCTGGTGCAACACATTCTTTCATTGCTGAAGAATGTGTTAGGCATCTGAATTTACCTGTGAAATCTATGCAATATGATTTGCTTGTCTCTACTCCTACTGGTGACCATCTTAGGATAGCTAACGTGTGTGAAGGTTGTTCTATACATATAGGAGGTAGAAATTTTAACGTGAACTTAGTATGCTTACCATTAAAGGACTTGGAAATCATTTTGGGGATGGATTGGCTATCTGCTAACCATGTCCTTGTGGATTGCCGTAATAAGACAGTGATCTTTCCACCTGACAACATGGAGGGTCAGGAGTATGATACCTCACAAAACCCTATAGGATATTCCTTAAACAATAAAGCCCAATTATTCATGGTATTTGCACTTACAGAAGGAAAAGTTATTCCTGATGTAAGTAAGATACCAGTAGTCTGTGAATTCTCAGAAGTATTCCCTGAGGATGTTCCAGGATTACCTCCTGAACGAGAGATAGAATTCTCCATTGACCTAATTCCTGGAGCAGAACCCATTGCTAGAGCACCCTATAGAATGTCTCCAATGGAACTGGTAGAACTAAAGAAGCAAGTAGATGAGTTATTAGAAAAGAAATTCATACGATCCAGCGTATCTCCTTGGGGAGCACCTGTACTACTGGTCAAGAAGAAGGATGGTAGTATGAGACTTTGTGTCGATTATCACCAACTGAACAAAGTGACGGTTAAGAATAAATACCCGTTGCCAAGGATTGATGATCTTATTGATCAACTACGAGGAGCTACTGTGTTTTCCAAGATAGACCTGAGATCGGGATACCATCAAATTCGTGTAAAGAAAGAAGATATTCCAAAGACAGCCTTTAGAACACGCTATGGCCATTATGAATATTTAGTTATGCCTTTTAGTGTAACTAATGCCCCAGTCGTGTTCATGGACTACATGAACTGGATATTCCATCCATACCTTGATCAATTTGTCATTGTCTTTATAGATGATATTCTCATCTATTCCAAAACCAAGGAAGAGCATGAGGAGCATTTGTACTTAGTGCTATAAATATTAAAAGAGAAGCAGCTATATGCCAAACTATCCAAATATGAGTTTTGGCTTAATGAAGTAAAATTTTTAGGCCATGTGATATCTAAGAATGGAGTGTCAGTCGACCCTGCGAAGATTGAAGCTGTAATAGCTTGGGAAAGGCCGAAGACTGTCACAGAAATTAGGAGTTTCTTAGGACTCGCGGGCTACTACCGAAGATTTATTGAAGGATTCTCCCAAATTGCTCTACCAATGACTCGATTAACCTGTAAAAATAAACCTTTTATCTGGACTCCTGAATGCGAAGCAAGTTTCCAAGAATTAAAGGAGAGATTAACAACTGCACCAGTTCTAGCTTTACCAAACCCCTAAGAAAACTTTGAAGTTTATGTGGCGCTTCAAAGTTGGGACTTGGTTATGTCCTAATGCAGCAAAGAAAAGTAATTGCTTATGCTTCAAGATAATTATGACCCCATGAACTTAATTACCCTACTCATGACTTAGAATTAACGACCATTGTTTTTGCTTTAAAAATTTGGAGGCACTACTTATATGGCGCAAAGTTTGAAGTTTATAGTGACCATAAAAGTCTTAAATACCTATTTGATCAAAAAGAATTAAATATGAGACAACGCCGATGGATGGAATTTCTCAAGGACTATGACTTTGAGTTGAAGTATCACCCGGGAAAAGCCAACGTGATTGCTGATGCACTTAGTAGAAAAGCTATTCATATGGCAACTTTAATGATAAAAGAATTAGAAATGATTGAACAATTTAGAGACTTAAACATAGCAGTTGAGGAGAAATCTTCAGTAAATATAGTTGTCAGAGTTCTAAAAATCACTAATGATTTTCTGAAGATGGTGTGTGAAAAACAAAGATTGGATGTATGTCTCCAAGGAATGATCGAGACACAACATAATGGGAAAGATCTGGGATTACAAGAAGGTTTAGATGGAGTATGGAGGATGAAAGGAAGAGTATATGTCCCAGAGGATGCAGAACTAAAGAAGATGATTCTAGATGAAGCCCACAAAAGCATGCTTAGTATTCATCCTGGATCTACAAAGATGTATCAAGATTTAAGAAAAGACTTCTGGTGGAAGAGGATGAAAAAGGAGATAGCTGAGTATGTTTCATCTTGCTTAATATGTCAGAAAAGTAAAGTAGAAGATCAGAATCCATCTGGTGGATTACAGCCACTAGAAATACCAGTATGGAAATGGGATGACATTGCCATGGACTTTGTGTTAGGCTTACCTAAAACACAAAGAGGCAATGATGCTATCTGGGTGATAGTCGATAGATTAACAAAATTAGCTCATTTTCTTCAGATCAACATGAAGCATTCACTTGAGAAATTGGCTCAAGTGTACATAAAGGACATAGTGAGACTACATGGGGTACCGTCAAGCATAGTGTCTGATAGAGATCCTAGATTTACTTCTCGATTCTGGGGAAGTTTACATAAAGAGCTTGGTACCAGACTGAAGTTAAGCTCTGCTTATCATCCACAAACTGATGGACAGTCAGAGAGGACTATCCAGAGTTTAGAGGATTTACTAAGAGCATGTGTGTTAGAACATGGTGGAAGCTGGGAACATTATCTCCCACTAATCGAATTCACATATAATAACAGTTATCACTCAAGCATTGGGATGGCACCATATGAAGCATTATATGGTAGAAAGTGTAGGACACCAATTTGTTGGTTAGAGACGGGTGAGAATCTAACTCTTGGACCAGAAATTGTTCAGCAAATGACAGAGCAAATTCAGATGATTAGAGAAAGGATGAAAGTCGCGCAGGATCGGCAGAAGTCATATTATGATCAAAGGAGGAAGCCATTAGAATTCCAAGTTGGAGATTATGTATTCTTGAAAGTATCGCCTAATAAAGGAGTTGGAAGAGTGTTAAAAAGCAAGAAGCTTACTCCAAGGTATATAGGGCCATATGAGATCCTGAAAAGAATTGGTAAAGTGGCATATCAGATCGCATTGTCGCCTCACCTTTCCAATCTTCATAATGTGTTCCATGTCTCACAATTACGGAAGTATGTACCTGATCTAGACCATGTGATCGAGACTGATGATATAGAAATTAAGGAAAACCTTACAATTCCAGTAACACCAGTGAAGATAATGGACAGAGACGTCAAGCGACTAAGAGGCAAGGAGATCTCATTGGTGAAAGTGGCTTGGCAACAAGGAGATGAAATAAGCATGACTTGGGAACGAGAAGATGAAATGAGGAGTCAATATCCTGAATTATTCTAATAAGGTACGTTTAAATTTCGAGGACGAAATTTTTATAACGGGGGGAGAGTGTAACAGCCCAATTTTTAATTAAATTTGAATCGGTAATTAAACAGTGAAAAATTAAAGTTTCTTAGAAAAATAAGAAATAAATCTTAGAAAATAGGAAATTTTATTCCGGTTACGGGGATATTTTTATTTCGTAAATTGGACTTAAAATGAAAATAAAAAGAGTGAGAATACGATAATAAAACGGGAAATTATTAAGGAACCCATTATTATAATAAATAAATAAATAAATAAATAAATAAATGTTTCTCCATCTCTCCCGAAAACTCTTCTCCCTTCGTTTTCTTCTTCCACCGCCATTGTTTCACCGCCTTTCTTTGCCTATTTAAAGGACTTCCCACTTCATTTTTCTTCAAACCAAATCACCCACATCCTTCTATCCTCTATTATCTTCTAATTTAAACCTTCAAACCTTCGTTTCTATAACTCTAAGGCCTTCAATTTTGGAATCCTAGAAACCATTTTCCATTGAAGATTCGAGGAGAAACAAGAAGCTTGAGCACAAATCGAGTTCGGGAATCTGAAATTAAGGTAAGAAAGAGGGGATAGATTATCGGATAGATAGAAATTAGATTAGAAATATATCAGTATTTGACTAAATAACATTAAATGTGAATAGTTAATTTTTTTTAGTTAAAGTTAATTTTTTTTAGTTAAAGGAATTAAATTTTGAAATTTACATTAATACATTGAAATATGATATATAATATATTTCTAATGTTATATGATGATTTAACATCATTTGGTATGCTTAAATTGCAAATTGGAATGGCTAAAACGTATAAAATCACAAAAACTATATGTTGTTCTCGTAACAGCATATGCAGGACCCTATTAGTGCGGTTCCTGTTACAACCGCACTAATAGGTGGCGCACTAACACTAGTGGAAAAAAATGATATAATCACGGTTAAAAAAGGCCTTTATTCACGGTTAAAGAACCGTGGTTGTTGAAGCCGTGGTAGTAGATGATGGTATTTAACCACGGTTAACAACTGTGGTAATAAATCACATCTAACCACGTTTAAGAACAACTGTGAATATAACTTACTATTTATATTCACGGTTATCGAGAATAACCGTGGATATAGATACATTTTATCCACGGTTGTCCATTAAAACCGTGAATATAAGTAGTTTGTAACTGAAACTAAACCATACTTATATTCACGGTTATGATGGACAACCGTGGATATAGATACATTTTATCCACGGTTGTCCATCACAACCGTGAATATAAGTGTGGTTTAGTTTCAGTTACAAACTACTTATATTCACGGTTGTGATGGACAACCATGGATAAAATGTATCTATATCCACGGTTATGGTAGTAACTATGGAAAAATCTTGTCTTTATTCACGGTTGTTGCCATAACCGTGAATAAATACTGAGGTTTTTTTTTTTAATATGCATTCTGTTTTATCGTTTTCTAACCCTGCATTCAGACAAACCAGTACAGTATACAGTATGCCACAGCAACACTATGCCGAAAGAATCGTATGTATATATATAACAATTTATTTTCTATATCAATTCATAACAACCTAAAAAATGAAAGTATATACAATTAAGTTGAATGTAATCTAATAAAAGTAAACCCTAAATCCTACTACATACATATATAAAAGAATAAAGATCCTATATCTAGCTTTGCCTAAGTTCAATGAAGTGTGAGGCCTATTGCCTTCTAACATCATCCACAAGTTCCTTTGGGAAATATGACCGGTCATTAAAGTACTGCAAACAATGCACAAAACAATTAGAACAAAAGCTTTATTTATTACATGAAATTGATGAAATTGGAGAAATTGACACGGTGATGAGAATTACCTCTGTCCATCCATCTACTAAATGATGTTGGACAATGGTCAGCATAGTGTGCATGACGAAATAGCCACACTCAAAGGAACCCTTCTGCCTGTAAGACTACAATGGACATATAGTATAGAATAAGTGAATTCGGAACTTAAAAAACATGTACTGAAGATTTGAATGAATACGATTGACTTACTTTTGGGTACACCCATACAACTGTTTTTCCTTTGGGCTTGTTTCCAATCAGTACATTGTATCCAACCACCGCCCTGCGTCAAACAAAACACAAGATAAGTTAGAATTGTATAGTTCTAAAAATGATGTAATCGAATTTATGGTTATTGTTTAGGGATGAACTTACCGGTCTACTATATCTTTCAGGTCTTGTGGAGCTGTTTTGTGCAAACTATCAAAGTACAGAGCAAGATAGTCCTTCAGACAGATCACCAGAAGCGTCCAGTGAACCCTGCAGTTACGAGTGATAAGTGAGACTTCAAAATGCAAAATATCATGACAATAATTATGGAATAGAGTATTACCCTTTATGATAGGGGCCCATGTATATAGACTTCTCAGACTCAAACATCTAATTCTGGATGTATGTCTGGGTGTTCTGCGAGGTGTTTCCTTGCCTCTGTATGAGAGAGGGCTCTAAGAAACCGTAAGTTCCTTGGAAACCCAAGTCTACTGAGAGTTTTGCCAGAAACCTAAACAAGTTAAGACATGGTTAGCGACAAATAACTTGTATAATGAAAAAATTGGACAAAACAAGGATATACTTACAGCTCCCACAACTGAAAGATGGAGCCGTTCAGCATCGACGTCCCCGTAATAATGTCACAAATGTCAGAATTTGTAACGTAAACTGGAAGAGCACTGGGATGGCCGAACACTAGTGGCTGCCATGGGACCTGAACAGTGTCGTTAGCTTGCTCATACCCGATGCGCCATAGCATCCGGACGGGATCCTTGGCCGGGTCTGGCTTCTTCAATGGCTGTTCCTGTTGAACAATTGACAACCATCACATTTTGTACCATAATTGACAAGGAAATAAAGCTAGTTAGTGTTAGGGTTTTTACCTATCCAGGGGAAATCACCAGAAGTCTGTTGGGCCACATCAGAAAGTGGCCCACCGCCTGACCGACGGTCTTCACCTCCTGAGTTGCCACTGGCACAGCAGCATCCTCCTCGAGGACGAGCACAACCGAGACCCTGGACATACCATCAGGTAATGTCTGATGGTGAACCACAGGGCCTAAGTTGTGCACCATACCAGTGGCAACTGGCTCCTCCGACCCGTCAATGAACAGGTCACATTGACGGGTGTCTGGTGGCTCGACCCCGTCATCCTCAGGGTCAGCCGCAGCGCACGACCCCTTAGTGCTAACCTTCCGTACCTACATATTTACACATCAAGCAGAAGTTATTCAACAATGAAAGTGATTACAAACAATAAAATTGAGGAAAATAAATAAAGAATCTAACCTGTGGGTCGCTGGCTGGTGTAGTAGTCTCCTGGTGGTGGCTGAGTGAGGCCTTCATCTCCTCCCTGAATCGGGCCATCTCCTGGTGGAGCCTATATATCTCCTCCTGGTACTCAGCCTTCACAACAACCACCTTTTGCTCCACTATTTGCTCAAGGGATGGGGCAGGGTCAGGAGCACCGTAATAGGCGTGGAGGCCTGTAAAATGTGAATGATTAGCCCATAATTGTTTAACAGATAACAAAATGAAGGCATAGAGTTAGTTAGCACTTACCTACACCTCGACCAATAGCACGCACTCTTCCTGGGTGCTCTGGCCTGCCAATGGTGGTAGTCAATATATCCTCCCGTCCATGGGCTACGAAAGACCCTTGGGTTGATTGCTCAACCAAGGAATCCTGAAACCAAACAAGTTAGTATTCACTTCCTTCACGTAAACTGAAAAACAGACATTGATATAAAGGGGAATACTTACTATCCGTGAGGCAACCTCCTGAGCCTGTGAGGAAGTGTATTCCCCACTCTTCTTGATCCTAGCCCGCTTCCATTTGTCGTGGCGTGCAGGTGGGGAAGGGGGATCCACAATACCAGTGTCAGTCTGACACTGACTCAGCCTCTCCTGTGCCAGCCGCTCCTCCAACCTACGGTAACCCCCACGTGACAGTGTGTGTGGGCAGTCATTTAGCTTCCTAGTCTCCTTGGCTTTCTGTCTGGTCTCCTACAACAAGAAAAAAAATATTCACAGTTAGCCGTATAAATTATACATATTATTTAATCATCTAAAAACCAATGTACCTGAAACTCGGCAGAATGTCTAGATGCAACAAAAGCATCCCAGGTCTCCTGATCGATGAATGGATACTTCTCTCCAGGGAACTTTCCTTGGTCGTCCCCGAATACATACCTACAATGAAAGGTACATTTAAACTAAGGATTGGTACAATTTGGTGAAGCGTTGATTAAGAATTTAAAGTTCAATATACCTCGTGGTGAGTATGGATTTGAACGACCTCCATCGCTCAGCCATGATACCGAGGACCTTCCTCCTCGCTATGTCGAAAGATGGTATCTCAAAAGAATCCTACATGACAGGAGTTAGTCCATAAAGGAGTCCTTATTAAGAGTTACATGAAATAATACACTAAAATAAAACTTAAATAATACATAAGTTACCAGAACATCACTCCATAGCTGGTTCTTCACCATCTCCTCGACACTATCTCAGTCGGGGATAATGATGGACACCTTCGACCGTACCACAACCCCCAGATAACTGCTAAGCTTCGTGGCATGCGGTCCACTGAATCTACCGGTGTTGACATCCATGTCAACAACTGGCCTCTCTCCCCGGTGACGCCTACGTGCGACGTCTGGCATCCGGGTAACACCTCTACTCTTCCGAGCAGAGGAACCACTGGCCTGTGAGTCGGACCTGGATCGTCCATCCTGGTCAGCCATGAGTATCTGTCCAAACAAGGAAAAAAACTGTCAAATATTTAATATAACATTTAAAACAACGAATAACTAATATAACATGTAATTCAATGAATCACCAACAAGATTAATACCCTACCTTGGATAACAATTGACCACCGTTTGTCAGCTGGGTCAGCCACATAAAAAACTTGCTTCACCTGCGTTGCCATTATGAATGGTTCTTCTTTATGCCCGATCTTGTTGAGGTCCACCAACGTAACTCCTAAATCATCAGTTGTGACACCGTTCTTATTGTCAACCCATTTGCATTTAAACACAGGAACAGTGAAGGGACCGTAATCAACTTCCCATATATCTTCAATCACACCAAAGTAGCATGACTCCGCCATCACAGGGTTGTTGTCCTTTGCAGTTGAGAAATGCATTGACTGAGCCACAACCATCACTCCACTGTTTTGATTTGTACTCTTTTCATCCTGTGTCCTTGTATAAAACGAATAGTTGTTTATGTCATACCCACAAAAGGTGAGGACATCAAAGTTCGGGCCCTGTGCTAGTTGATGTAATGTCGAGGATGCAGATGCATCTTTCAGGACGGTCTTTTGGAACCACTGCATGAAACTCTTGTTGTGTTCATTCAACAACCACTTTTTAGTCATTTTAGGGTTGGTTTTCTTGACTAGCTCCTTATGTGTGGCTAGATACGGTTGCACGTCGTCCGTGTTGTTTAAAATATACAAGTGTGCCTGAAGGACATCAGCACGTGGCATGCTCTTCACTTTTTTTCCAATCGTTCCTTTCCCATCCAATCTCCCTTCATGACGGGTCGTTGGAATACCAATGTTTGCAGCATGTGACATGTATTCAGTGCAAAACTCAATTGCTTCCTCTGCAATATATCTTTCCACAATTGAAGCTTCAGGACGATGTTGGTTCTTCATATACCCTTTCAATATCTTCATATATCGCTCAACGGGATACATCCAATGGAGGAACACTGGACCACAACAACGGACCTCTCTCACCAAATGGATGATTAAGTGGACCATTATGTCAAAAAAAGAGGGCGGGAAATACATTTCAAGCTGACATAATATAAGTGATGCTTCCTGTTCCAACACATCCAATTCGCCGGGCACGATTACCTTGCAACATATGGAATTGAAAAACATACACAACCTTGTTATGACATTTCTCACATTTTTAGGAAGAATGTCACGAATGGCGATAGGCAGAAACTGCTGCATCAACATGTGACAATCGTGTGACTTCAACCCAATTAACTTTAAATCTTTCATGGAAACACAAGACTTGATGTTGGAGCCATAACCAGACGGAACTTTCACACTTCGTAACGATTCACACAGACTTTGCTTTTCTTTTCTGGATAACGTATGACATGTTGGAGGCAAATATGTTCTTTTGCCCTTTGATTGTGGATGCAAATCCTGACGTATACCCATCAACTCTAAGTCCATACGCGAGTTTAGACCATGCTTAGTCTTCCCGGGTACTTTTTATACAAAGGTGGTGGTCCTATACCCATTCAGCATGACAATTGTTTTTATACGTCATTCATATATACAGGTTAGGACTTATTTTAAAATTTGATGAAATTTCGGCAGCATTCCGCATTGGTCTCTAAGTACACAAAATAAGAGTGGTCAAATCAAATTCAACCACAACCAAATATGCACCCAGAGAACAACACAAAATGCAAGTTACCGAAATTTTATCAAATTTTAAAATAACTCCTAACTTGTACATACTAACAATGACGTATAAAAAATAATTGTTCATCCCAAACTGTCCAAACAGACAATTCAAGATTCAACACAAACGATGACATTAATTGATTTAATGACCATTTGTGTCGAATCTCAAACGGGGAACTATGGTTCACTCATATGCACAACAACTTTCATACTAGTTAACTAGTATATGAGCCTACGAGTTCATGAGATTATCAACCATACACATACAACAAGAGAAATAACATCATTGTGTTACAGAGGTTTGATGGTATTTAAGGGGGGATTGAAGAGGTTTATTGCAGTTTTTCTTCTGTTTAGAATAATATCCTGGTCTACCGGGAATGTCCTAGTCTTTAGGGATATTTTTTTTATTTGAGTTTATCTACTTTCTGTTACCATTAGCCTTTATTTTAGCTAAGTGGGCTGCTTTTAGTTTATATGAAAACATGTACTGAATAACTATTTAAGCCAAAGATGCTGCTAATAAAATAATCATTCAGTATGAAAATCAAAATAACATAAGAATGATAATTCTGGAATTGTTCAGAGCAATAAAACATGACAGTCTCATTTCAACACAAACAAATTCAGCAATAAATTTCTACCTAATTCATCAACAAACAGATTTAACTCATATAACGCATACGCATCAGATTTAACTCATTGTGAGTATCAACACAAAACAGTTTTAACTCATATAACGCATATAACGTATATAACGCATCAAAGAAAACGGATTGAACTCAAACAGGGACCATCAGATTTAACGCATCAGAAACAGGGAACATCAGAAATAGTGACGACTTACAGGACAATGCAGCAACACTGGGACAACGAGTGTAACAGGACAAGCAACGAGCAAGAACCAGGCAAAAATAGCAACGAGCACACTGGGACAGATGGAGAGGATGAGAAACCACTCGAAAAGATGAGCGCGAGAGGAGAAGTAGAAAGTGAAAGAAGAAGAGAAAGTGGAAAAAGGCTGAAAGGCGCGGCTTTTGAAGTTTCAGAAAGGATGTATATCCACGGTTCCCCTTGAAACCGTGAATATATGTGTAATATATTCACGGTTGAGCAAACAACCGTGGATAAATGGTAACACTATATCCACGGTTAAAACAACAACCGTGGATAAATATTAAATCTATAATCACAGTTATAGAAACAACCGTGGACATATAGTCCCCAGTGATTATGCCCTAAAACCTGAACTATATATCCACGGTTGGAAATACAACCGTGGATATAGACATCAATATATATCCACGGTTAACATCATAACCCTGATCATAACCATGAATATATATTCACGGTTGTACACACAACCGTGGATATATATTTCAGGTACTATATATCCACGGTTTACTCCTCAACCGTGGATATATATTTACGTCTATATCCACGGTTATGATTTTAACCGTGGATATATAGTTTTCTCTGATTATAACGTTCACCTTATAATTTCAAAAATGCCACCGCGCATGTTTTTATCACTGATCCTCTTCTACCCGTGAATATATCCCCGTTGTTATATCCATTTTTTCCACTAGTGTAATAGGTGGCGCACTAATAGTTTCAAAGTTTCTATTTTAAGTTCTTGTTGGTATTTTTGTCAATTTTCTTTTATTATACTACCTTATATGTATATATCATTGTTAACATCTACTTAAATCTTAAATACTAAGACACTAAAAATTATCAAAATCTGAATTTTTTAAACAAAATAATATTAAAGTTATTTAATTGAATAAATGGATAAAATAACTATTTTGAAAATATGTTTCTATATTTCTTAAAATAGAAAGTATGTTAATTCAATAAATGTTATGGAAAATGTGTTTCCATAACCCTTGGAATAATAATTATAGTAGTCTACATGAAAAATGTTTCCTTATTGTTTGAATTATTAAATATAGTAATTAGTTTATATTATGTTATATACTTGTAAACATGATGAAATGTCGTATCATTTTGAATTTTACAATAATTTCTTATTGTTAAATTATGAATAAATTTATTAATATAAATTTACTGCATTCATGCATCATATGCATAAGCCGTTCAAAGAATCCGTAGAGGGGTTCTTTGAGGGGGTTCCCGGTGGGGGAACGCGCTCTGTTGAGCACAGACCTCTGCGGTGGTTTTTATACCACGGCCGTCTTAAGGGCAAAGCAATGTGTCCTTAAGGGGGGTCCCGCAACACTTGTTATTGATATTATGATATTGTTATCCGATGTTGGTGTTGCATTATGGGGCGCGGTATCGGTTGGATATCCGTAAAAATATTGTTGTTGGAAATCACTGCAGATGTTCCCACCAGAATGGATCCATCATGCATTTTCATTCGTATAAAGAACGGAATATAATAACAAAAGTATAATACAAAATACTTGTTTGGCATCTGCATCGCATAGCATCCTACTTGTGGTTGTGTTTGTCTAATTTAATTTCTATTTATTTGATATTTTATCTTACTCTTTCTGTTACTTGTGGCAACCCTTTAGTGGTTAATCAGGAAGACATGTGACAAAGTGGATGATGCTTGATGTGGATGAATTATGAAGGCTTTTGATGATGATGCTTGCTTGCATGGCTACTTTGGCTATATTATGCATATGCTATGTTTTGGTACTTACATCTTTATATTTTATAAGATGTAGGTGCCTATTGTAAAATATAATATGTATGGAAATCTGATGTTATGTATAATAATAAGCAGTTAATTATGTAAAAGGTTGCGTACTCTGATATTGTCTCGGTAACCTCTGGAATCAAGTTGTGAATCTCTTGATAATTACCATGCGGAAAAATAAGTTATCTAAGAGATTTTATATGATGACGGTAATTATCTTGAGATTTGCAAGTGGGCTCCAGGGTGTTACAGTTCGGCCTAAGCCCAAGTAAAATAATCACATTCTTTTGTCATTTTTGTTGTAGTGTTTCATTCTTTACTAGTGTCATTATGATCATGACACAAAAATGAATCTTTTGAACCAATTGAAATTTCAAACAAGTTATAAGTTAATAACCTGTTTAGTTCTTTTAATTTTATAATTTAAGATTCTTATTTTTATTAGATTATATTATACACATACGTAATTCAGACTAGAATTTAGAGTTTTAAAAAATAATAATCTAAAATTAGAGTTTAGGAAATTTAAAATTTAAAATTAATTATGTATTCAATTTTTACATAATTAATCTAGGTTTGGTATACAATTTTAAATAATACATATATTAAAACACATCCCTTATTTATAACAAATACAATTTTAAATTTTATATTATAATTTAGAAAACAAATAAATTAAAATTTTCTAGGAAAATAAAGAAATTAGGAATTTCCAAGTAGAACTTTAGAAAACAAAACAAAAAAATAAAATATTTACTCAATTTTTATATAATTAGTCACGACTACTATCAGGGTGAGGCACAAGAGGACCAGCCCCAACCCAATAGCCACTCCTACCGCTTTCGTCAAAAATGTTGATTTATTGTTATTTTTAGTTTTTATTTTCCTTTTTTAACTAAATATTATATATATTTTTATTTGATACATTATGTTTTATTTAATATATTTTCTTATTTCTCATCTAATAATAATATTGTTATTATTATAAAAAGAAGTCTAGTTTAACATGGGACATCACAGGAGGATTTAACGTAATCATCCCACGTGGTTTTTACATAGGAAAAATTGACGTGGATGACAGTGTTCTCCGCCAAGTGATTTATCATGAGATTTTTGGGCCATATCGTGAGATAATCCCATGAACTTTTGAACATATGAAAGAAACTTTAATTATTTGATCAGCAGTGACGGTTGAAAATTCAAAATGGTTAGGTATGGATTTTAACCGCTCTTTTATTTCTTAATAATCAAATGTAAGAATAATTGCTCAAATATTTTCATTAATAATTTTAACAAAAAAAATAATATTTACCTATTTAAGATAACATGGAAAAAAATTGACTTTCATTTAAATAGACTCTTGCACCATTTATTTATAACTTCTCATTTTATATATATAGGATTGACTAGAATTGTTGTGTGAATATTTGTTGGGTGATAATATTGACACTTCAAAAAGAGTGTAAAACACATCTAAATGTGTAAATGTGTGTATTAAAATACATTTATAAAAAATTATGTCTTAAAGATTTGAAATTATTTTTAAAAAATTGTGTGAGATTAATTAACAATTAGATTAGTAATGTCTAATTCCTTTATAAATACTTGTTTTCTTTTTCATGGTTTAAGTAGTTAAAGTTAAACACAAAATTAAATAATTAGGTATTTTTATACAAGTATTATTGTCAAATGCACGTAAAAGTTTAAGTGCAATTTATATGTTTTATTCGTTAAAAGTTATTGTGATTTTTTATTCTATTAAATCATTTAAATAATGTTATATAGTTTTCAAAATTATATTATAATTTTACTATTTTTAAAATAAATATATTCTTTGAAACACACAAATATATAGAAAATGAAATATTATTTTGAATAAAAATATTGATAATTGTTTTGCTAATTTTCACAAGAGAATATCACTATATAACTTTTTAATTTTATTTTTTGATTGATATTTTACATGCATTCTTATTTATACTATAATACTTATCTATTTTTTTCTACTTCTTATTTTAGTTTTATTCCCAAATAAAAAAAGTAGAAAAGGTATATAAATTGTTAACTTATTTTAATAATAAATATTTCTATTACATAAATATAATTTTTATTCAATTTGTAAAGACAATCTGAAATAAACACAAACAATACATATTACTTGAAAGCAAATATTATATCTTGAGTTATTGCAATATAACATTATTAGTAGTACAATTCATGCGCAAATGTTCTTTATAATTGTTAATATGTCTCATGTAGGGAGTAGCCCACGTAGTTGCATAATCGTACTTGAAATGAACCCATTGTGGTGATACTCGACATCGGGTACACTCCACATAGTGAAACTTTGATGTAATGATTGTCATTGACATAGCCAATTACAATTGTAACATGTTGATACCATGGTGGCGGAGTAGACCGAAGCAGTAAATGTGTCATACTGCCTAATCCATGTAAGCGACATGAGGGTAGGTTTTGTTAACTAGGTTAGCGCATGTAACAAAAAGATCGATGTAGACCAACTTGAATAAATGGAAGGGACTAATTTGAGTTAGAAAAACACGAGAGATCTACTTGAACCTAATCTTAAACGTTGGAATCATATGTCTGTTTTTGTTTTTTTTTAAATTAGGCCCTTTACCTTTTTTATTTAGTTAGATCCCATGTTTTTAAAATGTTTCAATTAAATTATTTGTTTATTTTTTACTAATTTCGTTAAAGGAGACTGAACGTTCATTGACCTTATTAACGTGATCACTCAATGTGTCAAATGGTTATTGATTGATAGGTAAAATTAAAAATTGAAAAGAAACACATTGCATAAGATGAAACCTATAACCTACATGAAGGGTCACTTACTCAACAACTTAACAACAACTTAATTTAAGTTAATATGTGGTCACCATTATATCTAAAAGATAATAATTCATATTTTTTAGTATTAGTTTAGACACACAATATGAATCAAGTGAGTGTGTATGATTCTTTATTATATATTTTAATAATAATATATTTATTAAATAGTAATATATTTAATGATAGATATTATTTAAAATATTTCTAATACTTATATTTTAATAAAAATATGTATGATAAATATATCATTTAAAATATATTTAATAAATATAGTTGTACTATAATTAAAACACATAAAATAATAAATGTGTTTAATAATAATATATTTATTAAATATTGGCATACAAAACATAATTTTAATATAAAATACATAAAATATGAATATATAAAATAAGATGAACATATATTTTATTATATATACTTCAAATAAAAATGTGAAAGACAGGAGGGGATGATGGATTGAAAGATATATATTCAGAAATAAATAAAAAATATAAGGAGTAATTAGTTTTTATAAATTTCGAAATTTACGGGTATAATTGTATGAATTAAATCAAATGCATTTGAAAGAAGATTCTATTGATTTGGAGCGAAGGAGAAGTGATATTCATAATACCACCAATTCTTTCTTTATAAATTACAATGAAAATCATATCCTATGCTTACCCACAAAATCACTAACATTAAAGAGTATTATAACAGATTAGTTATTGAATTTTTAAAAATGTAAAATTTTTTACCTTTTAACAATAAATAAAGGTGTACATAGAAAAAAAAAAGGTGCAAATAGAATCACCTTTATTTATATAGTTGGTTAATTATACTGAACTAATTATCAAGATGTCTACTAATTAACAAATGACTTAGTTGCCCTGATCAACAGACAATACTTAGTTACATTTAAAAAATCAACTTTTATGTTATTAATTATGTATTAGGATGATTTTGGCACAAAATATATCATGTGTGTAGAATTTTTTCATTATAATAAATAAATAAATCTAATAGTGATTTATTATTGAAATATTTGAGGCCATTAAATTTAATATCTAACATAGATTCAAATTATTGGTTTTAACTATACGTTCTAGAATCAATGAATCTCCGTAACGAATTTAATAATTGTTACAATCAATTTTGCATGCACCGAGGTCTTGACTGATCGAATTACTAGATATACCTTTTTTTTATATCGAATATTTTTATACTACTAGTTATAAAAACAACATATTAAAAATAACCTTTTTATATCTCCAATGGAAGTATAATAAACCGGTGTAAAAAAGCTACCATGCAGAGGCAGGAGAGAAGGCCGGGAGAAAATTTAAAATTACAATACATAACCGAATTTGATTCAGATATATAGTAATCCAGCTAACACATAGATAACCAAGTATTTTATTAAATGTCTCTAAATATTTTCTCATCATATTTCTTATCAAAATTAGACCAAGTTAGTCGATTGAATTGTAAACTAATTAAGTAATTGGTTTGAATTAATTAATTATTATTATTAGTTTAATAATAATTCAATTCTTGATTTGATCACTGATTTTTTTAAGTGTCCGTTTAGCCCAATTGTAACTATTATAAGGTGGGTTGATCACCCAAACAAAGATGTTTTTGTAATCTTTTATAAGGTACGGATGTTGTAAATAAAAATGTTATTATGATATCTTAATAGATTAAGATTATGAAGTAGAAGATCAAGATATCTATTAGATTAGGATTATCTCATAGATATGTCAATGATTTCACTACTTATGTCAACTTGTCTCCAGTAGAGCGTCCAAAACCTGTTTTGTCTCGTATTTAGCAGGTTGAAGGCAAGACTGAGCGGGTTGATCCGCATTGACAACCCACCCTACCACCACAACAATCATTGCCATTATCACTGCTACTATCAATGTCACTATTCTCGCCATTGTCACCTCCACCTCTGTTGTCATTGTCACCGTCACCATCCTCTCCATTATCACCACCTCCATCGTTATCTTCACCGCCACCATCACCATCGTTATCAGAGTAGTTCAATACTCAGTGTATGATCAGGAGTAGTTCAATGATCAGTGTACGATTCTGGCACAGGAATGAGGATGATCCACCTTTTCCTATATCGCTCATCTAGCTGTACTTTGCACCTTTTGACGGGTGACATAGACACTTTCCGCTGTACAAGGTATCAATCGTGATAAGCAGTAAAACCACTTATCCTATCGTAGTATAGGTGAAAGGTTATGCGTAACAGAAAAATGAGAACGGATTAGGTTATCCGGTGTCCTAGGTGCTATCGCTGCTAACCTCCACCTCTGTTGTCGATGTCACCATCACCATCCTCTCCATTATCACCACCTCCATCGTTATCTCCACCGCCACCATCACCATCACCATCGCTACCATCACAAATGTTGTCACTATTGTCACGATGACAATGACTTCCACCACCACTGTTGCAACCGAAAGCATCCTTTCCATCATCACCACCATTGTGACCATCACAATCACTACCATTGTCATCACCATCATCATTGTTATCGTCACCACCGTCACTGTAACAACAACCATCACCACCTTCATTGTTGTCATCACCATCATTGTAGAGAATTTATTATTACTATTAATATTATTATATTATTATTGTTTATGTGTAAAGTAATTTTAATTATAATTATAGAAAGTTTACAACAACTTTTTAAATTTTAAAGCCATATAAACTAAAACATAAAACTAAAAACTAAAAAAAAATTAAAAACTAAAAACAAAAAATCAAAAACCATCTGGAATGGGCCTAAGTTAATAATTATATAATTTTATCAATTTGAGGGGGTGGAACTGTACACTCTGACTTCAAGGTAGATTGACCACTACCTGGAGGTTAAATTAAAATAGTATCATCGGGTGACAACCCATGACGACTTAAAACCACTAAAAAGAGTCAATAAGTTCGCAATGCCCCATGAACAGTGTGTGTTGACGATTTCAACCTCAACCAATAGCAACTAAACATTTTAAACCATAAATTAAATATATCATATATCATGTATATATATAAACCAAATTTATAATTAATTTATATGTATTAATATATTATGTAACACTCATAATTCAATAATAATATCCGCCTTTTAAATTATAACACCAAAGTTTCGAATAATACTCAACAAATCACTTAATTTATAATTTACATTTTTTAATTTAATATAAATTAAATTTAAAATTTTGAATTTTATCATGCTTAAAACTTTTATATAATATTTAAAAATTTGTAATTCATTAAAAACTAAAATTAAAATATATACTAGACTAGACTTATTATTCTTAGTTATAAATGAATAAATATACGTAAAGTTAACTACATTAATAATCTTAATTACGGTAATTATAAAACGAGAATTATACGTAAAATTAATTATATTAATGACGTTAACACTTTCAAATATATGTCTATAAAAATGGCTTGCCGTTTTGCTTCCTTACGTCACAATTACATTTCACTTTTTTTCTAATTTCTTCTTCCTCTTAAAATTTAGTTTTCCTACCCTTGTGCAAGATTATATCAATTTCCATGACTATTAATAACTATGTCATTATAAGTAATTGGTTATCCAAATTGCTATATCCGTGCTTTACAATTTTATTTAATTAGTTATTACAAATGAGTATTAAATAATTTCAAATCAAATTATTTTGATATCTAATATTCATTAGTTATCAAAATAATTTTTTTAAAAATCAAATAGCTTTTATTTATATAAACCTCATAGCAATTGAGTATAAGATATACTCGATACAAAGATACAACTGAGAACACTTGTGTCAATACTCAATACAATTTAATATACATTACCAGATTTGTTAACCAACAAAACATAAAAAACAAAACAACGATTTCTGCACCTTTAACCAAGACTAAGCTCGAACTTGAACAAGATCAAATACCTTCTCTAGATCTAGCTTACAATCATTAAAGACTATCTTCTTTCTCTCTAACCATAAAGACTAAATCACAATAAACCATATAACACTCCACCTTTCTTGTTGGGCCTTGTTACCATGAAATAATCCGATGAAGCTTAACATGTGACTTCCACCATCTTCAGTTAACACCCCAAAAACACCACACCATTGTAGACATTTAGTCCATATCTTATAAGCTTAAACACAAGAGAATAACAAATGTTGCACTGTTTCATATGAGCTTTGACACATAAGACATATATTTGATACCATCAATCCACGCTTCCGCAACTCAATGCGCACCAGTAACCTTGCCTTCATCGTTTGCCACACAAAACCTAGTTATCAAAATAATTTGATCTAATAAATTGAATTTATTTGATGTTCTTTGTACCTTCAAATCAAAGGAATATTTGTAATATGATTTTAAAATATCAAATCATCTTATTTAACTTGATTTTAATATTTTTGTTTAAATTTGAGAATTATACCTAAAATAATTTATTACTTGATCTACTAATACTATAACAAAATAATGTGTTGTTTTACACATTTTAAGTTATACTTTTCACATTAAATAACAATATTAATGTGTATTATATAAAGCCCTGTAAACTAAGTCGAATATTGAAATTTAAGTTTTATGTACCAAAATTTAATAATTAGTAATAATTTTATATGTACTATTTCACTAAATTTAATATAAATATATCTATCTGATATTTGATTTATGAATTTTCAAATATTTATTTTTGATATAATTTTTTACAGTTAAATTTTATGAGCAATTTTACTTATTTTGGTAGTTACTTTCAAGATTTTTTAATCAAATTTCAGATTTTTTGTTTAAAATATAAATAAATATGTGAAAGTTTATGATTTACCTAATTTTTTAACTTATTTTGATAGTTATAATTTTCCTGATTTTATCGATCCAAATTTAAGTTAATTTATTTTTAAAATTTGTATTTCTTTTTATTTTCTTGATAACAACATGATTTTTCACTTTATTATATGTTAAACGAAATTGTGAAATTCAACATGCAACAGGATCAAACTTGACACTTCTTAACCAAACTAAATCAACTTTAAATTAGATGACCAACTTGAAACTTGACCAAAATTAGAGTATCAAACATGTATTTTGGTCTTTTCTTTTGAAAATAAAAGAGTTTCCAATAAACATGTGTTATGCAATGATGATAAACAAACGTAAAGGGCAATCATTGAAGTATGTTGGGTTTATATTTGTTAAAACCTGTATTTAGTTGTGGACAATTTTATGTAGCATTGTTCAAAGTCAACTCATGGAGAAGGTTGAAAATTCTCATTATAGAAGATTATGTATATTCAAACTACACAAAAAAATTGTAAAAGTTTTTCAATCACTTCAATGTAATTATATTTGAAATTCAATGGTTAATAGTAAAATTAGAATAACATTTCTTTATTATTATTTAAAATTTACTTTTATATGTCATAATCTATATCTTATCTATGTATGAGTTAAAAATATAATATTATGCTTTATCAGTTATATAATGTGAGATACACTTATAATCTTTTATAATTCTTGATAAGAAGATAAGCTTTTATAACTAAAAATTATTGATTGTTATATTTTTTAATTATATTCAAATTAAAAATTCTCATATCTTAAAGCCTGCAACTATTAAAAATTTTAAATTTTAATAACATAATATTTTTAATTATAAGATTGACTATGTTGAAATAAAAACTCACTTATAATATTTAAAATGAATGTTTATAGTAAAAAACTAAGTAGTTAATAAAATTGAATTTATTTTCAAAGAGCAAACCAGAACAAAGTTTCAATCCATTCACCAACATTTATTTATAACTATAGATGAAAATATTTTATTCCGAACAACTTTATTAAAAATGCAATATTATATTATTCCAAATATATTATTTTGGTTTCTACACAATACTTGAAACTCAGAACTAAAAGTTAATGTTTTATTTTATAAGCTTCTAACAAAAAAAATTTTAGAAGCATTTATTATATTTTTTTCTTACTTTACCTTAAAACATTAAATACTTTTGTATTTGTGCAATTAATTGATGATAGTGAAATTTAATTTTATATGAAAAGAAAATTAGAAAGATAATTTTCTTTTACAAGACAATAATTACTCTCATAAAACTGTATACATAAGAAAACAGGGTATAGGAGAATTTTGTATACAAGTGATTCATAAACATTTGTGGCGAATGGTTTATCTTAGAGGAGAAAAAAAAAACAACTATTTGTTCCTACATTAGGCCATCCTTTTGCATTACAATCTAACTATATATGATGTAGTTTCTTCAACACCACTGTCCTCAATCATATGATGAGCACTTAAGTCAAAGCAGCGTACTATTAAGCCCATACAGAAGAGATGCTAAGCAAAATCATCTTTTGAATGGAAATGAGTAATAAAAACAAAATGAAGATTCAAAGATGCCAACCAATCAAAGCATCAACAAAGAAATTAAACAAGTGTGCCAAACAATCTCATCCTTCAGTCCAATATCTATTTGGTTAAATGAGATCAAATGCCTTGTTTTTTCCTTACGACACACCAAAATAATTTTAAACAAAGCTGCATCAACAAGATCTATTTAGTACTACATAACCATCAACAAGATAAACATTGATTTGAGCTTGAGGCATTTATCAACAAGGGCCAAAAGTCCACCCTCAGTTACATGACGACAGCTCCAAACAACAATGTTCTGAACCAAACATGGATTTTCGCAATGGAACACTAGAAAATATGGCATCTTCTGACCATATAAAACTGAGTACAATTCCTTAGGTGAATTTTGATACTGTTATCCAAAATTCCAAATAGAATTGGAATTTTACTTCAATAATCAATGAAATATAGGTCATCAAGGGGAAACCTTAATTTTGATTAGAAAACCTTACCAAAAACACTTGAAGAACTGACTGTAGGAACTGAGGCAACAATGATAATTATTGCTTCCACCTTAAGGTAACTGATCCATCTCATACATGCATAAAAATCAAAACTTTCTTTAACTCAACCAAAAACACCATTTTATCAGAAAAACCTCTAACAAAGTCAAAAAAACATAGAAAAAAAGCGAAATGGGGAAAAAGGTAATGAGGAGAATTGGATAATTGACATCCACAGTTAGTGGCAGAAGGGGCAGAGGCTTTGCAAGCAGCAGGGAGGGTGGCGGTTTTGGTGACATTCAAGACAACAACACCAAACTTAGCATTGCTTTTGAAGGCCTGACAAAGACAACCTGGGGCGGTTTTAAGGACAAACTTCATTGAAGCCCCCGACTTAGAACCTCTGTTGCAATCATTGAAGGCTAAATTATCAATTTGATTTTCTATATTTGAGGTAATTTCAATTTAATTATATATGTTTAAAAAGTCACATATATTTATTTTTGGTTTCAACGTAGTCCTTTTTAAACTACTTTTAGCTAGGCTAACATTATTAGCCTACATGGCCTTTTTCATTAATTAAAACTAATAAAATAACAAAACAAATTCCAATGTGGCTAAAATTAGGTCAATAGCTAGATTTTAGAAAACCCTTTCAATTATAATTTTTGTATTTATAACAATTTTCTATCCATTTCTTTTCTTCTTTTTTTCACTACTCCAGGGTGAATTTATTGAAGGCACCGCATATCCATCAGCAAAAAGAGTCAACTAGAAGTCTAGAACTACTGGGAAAACTAATTTCCCCTTTACCTTTTTTGTTAAAGTCAATTTACAAACTACCCTCATTTATTTATTAACTATGCCTCTTGTGCCTTTTAGTTTAATTGCTCTTCTTATTTCCCAGCATAATTAAAAGTTGTTCTCAGATGTTCATACAAACTTTTTGAAAATAAAAAAAATATACAACAAATTTTTTTTAATTAGAAGTGAAAGAAGGAAATAAAAGTATAAAATATTTTGTCAAGCCAAATTATCCCATTGCAATTCGACAGAGTGAAAATGAGACGAGTATTCCTTGACAAGGTGGCCAAACAGTGATTCTTCATTTTTCATCAACTTCATTGGCTCATCATACTCCGCTACTTTTCCTGTAAATACAATCGCACATATGATCAAACATTTTGTTCACGTCTATTTTGTAATGATAATTAAGGTGATAATACAGGACTACGGGTTGGATTGGAAAAAAAATGAATTAAACTCTAACTCAACTTGTATTTTATATGGCCCACGGATTAATGAGTTAGTTTGTTTTCTTTTGTTTTATGCGTGTCATTTTTTATTCTAAATTTGTATTGTTTTATGTTTTTTTTTAAAAACTTTAGATATAAAAATCAGGTTTCACCTTTTTTTAAAACCAGTTTTTTATAATCAACTTAATTTATTTCATTAAAAGTTTAAATAAATTATATTTACATTAATGGGAACAAAATTTATTATTTACATTTTATAATATTATATTATTATAATAACATACAATACAAATTGTACAACTATCATAAAATATCCAAATCAAATAATCAACTAATATTTAAAACAAAAATAAAAAACACAAACACAAACACAAACACAATAACAATATAACAATGTAATTGTATAATAATAAGATGAAATAATAATGTTCATAATAATGAAAACCTAAATGATACGGTCTCGATACCGGTATCCGTTCTACAAGACATATTTCAACGTCTTTGACAGTTCTCCAACGTGTTACCGGTGCTAAGGGTGTCCAATTTCGTTGTTATCCGTGTGAACCCGAGCTACCCGATTTTAAAGGTAAGAACGGGTCGGTTTGTAACGGGTTTTCAGGTAAAAAAATGTCATTTAAACGGTTTATTGTGACTAAAAACGGACGGGTTCAGGTTAAAAAAATTCTGATGATACCCATACTCAACCGACTGCTACTAGAAATATCATGCAGTTATTTCTCTTTATTGATTTCTAGATATATTGACGATACTTTCTTTAAGATTAGTCTTTGTGTAGTCAACCTGAAGTCATACATGAGTTTATCATCAAATTATCATATTCTAAATGCATGTGTTAGATTTGAATACTTAATAACTTTTAAACTTTTTTTCTGGTACTAGTACAATCTATGATTAGAAAAAAAACAATCTAATAGAATTACTTCCTACTGCTTCAATGCTATGTTACTTTCATATTTCATAAGGCTTTGGTTCTAAAACGTGAAATACATTATTTTTATATGCAAGTTTTTGCTAACATTATTTTATACGTAAAAAGTGGCAAAAAATAAAAATTAAATTTTCTTAAGAAACTTAACCGAAAAATCCGACCGAAAAAACAGAGAACCGCACTTAACCGAACCCGACCAAACCGATCATAGTATTGGGTGAAAATGGGTTATTATTTATGTTTCATGGATAACAACGGGTGGACTCAAAAGTAACTGAATCCGACCGAACCCGACCGGTGGACGCCCCTAACCGGTGCCATTGGTATATATCCAGACTCTAAATCCATATCAGGCGTTCTCCCTATATCGGTTGTCCAGGACAACTCCATGCACATCGGATAACACGCATATTACCATACAGAAGACAAAGGGCATTGCAACAGGGACAAGGATAAAGATTCCATTTTCCACATTACGAGCCATAACCCGCTCCTGAAAATAATCAACTTGTTCCCTAAGACTAGCCCTACTATCTCTACGCTCAATATAAAATAGCTACTTGACTCAATCATACTGGCAAGTGTATATAAAATAATAATTTATAATATTAATGGAGGTTAGTGGTTCCCCACTAACAAGTCCTCGTATATCGAGCCAATCAGGTATAAGAATCTATTCATTTATGGAAGGGAGGGCTTCTTCTTCTTTTTTTCCACTTACAATTACTATCTAAAAAACATTCCTCACTTGGAATACTATTATTGACTTGAGCGTCGGAGAATCTTCGCAGGTGACACCACCTTTCGCCCACATCAACGAGTGAGGACGGTGTGAAGGACCTCCAGAACGCCAAGACCGCTCTCTTCATACAGAGACACTGGATACATAGACCAGATACTCACATAACCGGTCTTCAGAGACATAATCTTCTCACTATTTGTGACTGGCCCGACACCGGATCTCTTGACCCCGGTTCAGGACAGATCACTAAATAATAAAAGTCTATAAAAAATAACATCAAATAAAGTTAATACTCCATTACTTTAAGCCTTTAATATAATATATATTAATATAAATATATTTTTTAATATTTTATTATCAATCTGACGAGCTAGCCTAGCCCAGCTTGTCAGAACCTGTTTTTTTACAGGATAAAACAGGCCAACTTATTTTAAAAAACGAGTTCGAATCCTAGACCCGGCCGCCTATTTTTAATAGGTTAAATGAGCTGACCCTCAGGTCCTGTCCAAATTGTCATTCCTAATGATAAGTAACTTGTGTCTTCATATACACAATTATTTTTATGGCAAACTGATATAAATACAACCTTACATTTTAGTAACTGAATATAAAGAAAATTACAATTGCATCCGTGACCTTAGAAACATCTTTCTGATAGGTCTAAGAGCATGTTTGGGCTCCAACGGAGATTTTCTCCGTTAAATCAAAGTTACTTTTTGATCCTACGAGTCAACGGAGTTTTGATTGTCTCGAACGACGTGAAGAATTAATATCAACCTTTAAATTTTCCACTTCAACTTAACTCTGTTTTCCTAACTACAAACCAAACATCTCCTAAACCGTTAACTCTTGCAACAGAATTAGTTTTCACTTACTTGTCATGTTAAATGACATGAGTAATGCGTACATCATTAGAGTACTTAGACAGGGGTTATTAACGGCTAAAATAATTACCCACGGCTGCAATCAACATACCACTCACTTTTCAACGCCAAACGGCTCAACCAATTCCCTCCCAAACAAGAACTTTGATCAAGTGTCACGGGATAGACTCCATTAAGGGAGCATAGGGAGACGA
This sequence comes from Clitoria ternatea, assembly GCA_037962975.1. Lineage (NCBI taxonomy): Eukaryota > Viridiplantae > Streptophyta > Magnoliopsida > Fabales > Fabaceae > Clitoria > Clitoria ternatea. Next base: position 12,789,688 of record CM075675.1, read on the forward strand.
AAACCAATGGCACCATCAATGTCTATTCATTCAACAAACCAAACCCATCAAACAAAATTAAATTTTTTCTATCTATGATGGAGAAAACCCACTGACTGAGGATTTGGGGCACAATTTAGGGATTTAGGACTCAATTTGGTAAAAAAAAATAAAAATTAACATGTTGGAAATCTCACATTGTCTGTCTCATCATATTTCACATGGTTTAAATAACTGTTGGGTAATTCTAACTATTGTCAATTGATTTTGGGATGGAATATTCTTTCCCGTTATTGGCCTTCCCTGACTACGTGAGAAGAGGAGCTAACAATTTGGACTTGACTGGAAGACATTTCTTGAGGTTAAGGATGTAATTGTATTTTTCTAAAGTCCGAGGGCTAAAATACAAGGTCAAATTTGGGTTGGGGGCACTAATTTTTTATATGTTCACATTCTGTCACAGAAGTGCAGACTATAAACCAGCTACATCATATCCTCTATTGCTCTTTTTGACTTCGTGGGTGTAACCAGACACTTCGTTTAGCAATAAACTTATCTTTGATGTGTGCCTAACTAAGTGGCATACTAAAATTGTAATCAAGAACATATGGATGGACTAGTATTCGAACTCTGAACTTGACCATTCACTAGCATCACGAGGTTAATAGTAGAAAATGGCAATAGAGTTAGGGATTAATCAAATAAAGTACCTGTTTAGTTAAATTAAAAGGATATTGATATGCAACTTACCATCACTGATGGCAAGAACCATAGTGCAATCCATCACCGTTGGAATCCTGTGGGCTACTGTGATAACTGTACAGTTTGCAAACTCAGTCCTAATGGTTTTCTGCAGAACCAAATCTGTTGCATTATCAATTGATGCAGTAGCTTCATCCAGAACCAATATCCTGCTTTTCCTCAAAAGAGCACGCCCCAAACAGAATAGTTGCCTTTGTCCAATGCTCCAGTTTGATCCATCTTCAACAACTGAGTAACATTTGTTGCTAGCCATGAGTAATAAGGAAAGAAGTGCTTACAACAAATTAGCAACAATGAAAACCAAAATTGAAATCGTACTTGACGAGTCTAATCCACCTTCTTTATCTTGGACTGCCTCTTGCAAATGACACTTACCAAGAACCTTCAAATGAACGCTATAATTATTTCATTAATTTTTAAAACTTGTGTAACTTTACACATGATAAAAATATAAAGCTTTTATTAAAAATTGTGTTAGACTTGCCTTGAAAACCATGGAAAAATACATTAATGTTAATTTTAATGAAAAGTTATCTATTTATGATTTCATATCCTGTGTATAGTTTCGTAGGTTAGAAATAACGACATTTCATATATTCAGTAAAACCAAAACATATGGAGACCGTAGCAAGTATTACCTCCCATATCTCCTGATCAGAATGTTGAGATAAGGGGTCCAAATTATATCTAATTGTCCCATTGAAAAGGGTAGGATCCTGAGGTATAATACCGAAGCGTGACCTCAAATCATGAAGACCAATAGAAGAGATGTCTATGCCGTCAACTACAATTTTTCCACCTGCTGGTTCTACAAGACGAAATAAAGCACTTATAAGAGTGGACTTTCCACTGCCTGTTCTGCCAACAATTCCAATCTTGTGCCCTCCTTCAAATGTGCAAGTGATACCGTGGAGTACAAGAGGGCTTTCATGCCTGTATCTTATCTGTTTTAGCATAAACCAGAAAAATATGTTGTTCAATTAAACTCGCATATTTCTGAACACTGGGCTGCAAAATTTTAAAGTAAGTAGCCAGTACCTGCAAATCATTTATTTCTACTTTGCCCACAACTGGCCAATTAACTTGAGGACGATTTCCATCAATCATTTCTGGGGCCTCACTTGGTATATTCATATACTGATTTAGCCTCTCTACAGATATTATTTGATTTGCTAAGTTGCATTGACTTTGAATTGAATACACTAAGGAAGCGTTTAGTGAAAGGCCATACGAAAGGGCCATGCCAATAAATCCTAGAAAGAATGGAAATTAAAATAAGAAACTTGCACTAAAGATATTTTTATTGTCTAAGGATAAAAATGTACAATTAGCAGATGACCCTTACAACCACATCTCAATGGTAAAAATAACAGATGTCTCACCAGAAGTTAAAGTCTTAGGTGGAAGCATAACCATGCAAAGAGCTGCAGAGGCAAGAACAACTGCACACGCTGTTTCTAACCGTAGAATCAACCACTCATTTGAGGCAAAACTATGAAAGAAAGGACTGGCATTAATATCAATTAGTTCAAGGTTCTTCTCAAAAAAACGATTTTCCTCTTGAAAAGCCCTTATTGTTATTGCTCCAGCAACAGTTTCAGCTACATGATTAGCTACCGAGGATTTTGTTGTGCCATTCATCCGCATAAATTCCTTCGCAGCAGCAAAGTAGTGCCTCTATAAAATGAAAAGCCTTTATGTCTACATGACATAACATTAGGGTCTTTATGACAAAGTCATCTAGAGTTCTATTCATAACAATCCTTTTCTATTTTTCTTTTTCTTTTCTTCAAAACAAAGTTGAAGTGCAGCATAAGGTGGAGGATCAGCATGTTACAAAATTACTAAAAGATAAAACCTGAAAACTAAAAGAATAGCAGTCTCCTGGCCCAAATCCTCCCCTATCAAATGATGAGCATTGTAATTTGTATAGTTACACACCGTAGTTTTATCAACTGAAAGTTGATTAAAATAGAAAACACAATTGAATTGCTGCAATATATAATTCAAAGATGAATGTGTTCATTACCTGCAAGCGGATAACTATATAAATCATTGGTATAGAGACAAATAAGACTTGCCAAGTGATGACTGCCAAAACTGTAAGATCAGCATAGCAGCTTATAGTAGCTCCCATAGCATAAGTGAGGCCAAATGGTATATCAAGATCCACTATGCTCAAATCCAATGAAACCTAAACAAGGAAACGATAGTCAAAATAGTACTATTTTCATTTCATTCCATTGGAAGGTAAATATTGTTTAATATGCTTACCCTACTTAGTATCCTTCCCAAAGGTGTGGAGTCATAAAAGGACATAGGCGCATGAAAAAGGGAGTTCACCAACTGTGAGAACAAATATTTTGAAGATTGAAGTCCCAAAGCAACTGTAAGAAGGCTTCTGATAAACAAGAAAATTATAGAGCTAACTCCAATCAGCAAGTAAACAACAATCAATTTCAACATGTTGACTTGGGGATTGTCCACATTAGCAGCCATCCATGAGTTTTGTAAAATCTGGCATATCACGAACAGAAAGTGAGAAAGGGAAGCTACAGAGAAGTACACATATCCTCGGTTCTGATTTAGATACTGTAAATAAGGCTTCAACCCTTTGTCCCCTCTTTCTCTCTCTTCTTGCTTAATTAATTGATCACCATTTAATGCTTGAAATTGCTTCTCTATAAAAGATTGTCTAATCTCTCCGCTAGAATTTGAAGGCCTCTGGGAAAAAGTAACATCAACAAGTTGACGAGAACCCGCAGTTTCTTTGTGAGCATTCACAAGGTCCCGAAATTCTTGGATTGAAGTCAATAGTTGATGGTAAGGGGCAGCTTGTAAGATTTTCCCATCTGACATCAACTGTAGAGAAAAAAAGATGGTCATTAATAATTTTCAGATAACAAGACCATATTGGTACTAATGACAACACTGTATTTGAACATAAATGATTAGTTATCATTGAGACAACCAAACTGTCAATGAATTATGCTGAAAAGATAAAATCAGAAACAAGAGGCCAGACATCTACTTTTATGGTCAAGTACTCTTTATGTTAATTCAAACCTTTCTTTATAAGACCTTGAAATAATACAAGGTGTCAGCAACCTTGTATGATTCTACTACAACCTTTTCATCTGAAACATGAAAAAGGCAGATAAATGGTATCACAAGAGAAAAAGCTATGTATATCATCTCACAACAGTGCCTTTAATTCTGTGCCTACTGAGATAAATGAATCAATGAAAGAAAAAACTTCCTAAGGGTCTAAATAACCAGAAGAGATAAGGAGATTAAATATCACAAAAATATTAACTTTGAATTCTGTTACACATTTACTATCATTGTTTACATGCAAAAGAAAAAATGACAAGAAAAGTTAAAAGGCACAATCAATGCTTAAAAATGAAAGATATTACCAGAATAGAGTCAAATGCTGGGAGGACGTCAACTTGATGAGTCACAAGTAAGATGGTTTTTCCTGCAAGCCCTTCCAATATGTATTCCTTCGAAGTTTCAAAACCATCTTTCAGTACAGAATGATGCTAAATATATACATGGAGTTTCTAAAGAAAGTAAGAAGACATTACATTAAACAAATTTGTGGCAGTATGTGCATCAACAGCACTGAATGGATCATCCAACAGATATATATCAGCATTCTGATAAAGGGCACGAGCAAGTTGGACTCGCTGTTTCTGACCGCCACTCAGGTTAACTCCTCTCTCTCCTATTTGAGTGAGGTCGCCATGGGGAAACAACTGAAGGTCCTTTATCAGTGAAGACCTATGAAGTGCTTCCTGATACCTTTGAACATCAAATGCGGATCCAAACAAAATATTTTCTTGTATTGTCCCTGTTGGTATCCAAGCTGTTTGAGAAACATAAGCTATCTTCCCATAAACTGTGATCTGTACATAACAAAATGAATGACTCCAATTAATATTACAGTTAAAATGAGAGCCAGGAAAGTATATCAAGGTATAATAAGGTTTTCTGAAAGATGTAAAAGCTTACATTTCCTTTTATATTGGGTACTTCTCCAAGAATCGCTGCTAAGAGAGTTGATTTGCCTGAGCCAACTTCTCCACAAATACCAATCTTTTGCCCGGGTCTAACCTCCAAATCTATGTTTCTCAGAGTCGGCTTTGATAGATTATATTCCCATGAAAAGTCAGCAGATTTGATTAAAATTGAACCCTTGAGGTTCTCATTAAAGCAACTCTTCCTGACATTTTCACTTTGGAGCTCCGGTGCATCAAAGAACTTTACAATCCGTGCAAATGCAACTTTTGCTTGAATGACAACTCCAATCACATCTGGGATGATTGAAATAGGATCTTGCACAAGGCGTAAAGTTGCGACAAAAGTGAAAAGGTTATTTGCATGTAAAGGAATTTTTAATAAGTAACAAGCCGCAAAGGAAGCAACATAGACCAAAATAGGAGAAGCCCAGAAGAGAATAATGTTGTAAGCTTTTTGTAATAATACCGAAGATAACCATTCAAGCTCAACATTTCTTAAGCATTCAATAGAATTTTTAAAATGAATTTCCCAAGCATATAACTTCAACACTTTAACATTCACTAGAGCCTCAGAACTAGCCTTCAATCTCTTATCTTGCGCCAACAAAAGTTTGGTTAGAAACTTATGTTGTAACTTTGCTAGTGGAATATTGCAAAGCGCAGTAAGAACAATCACCACAAATGAGGCAATTGTTGCCAGACCAACAGCACGGAAAAGAATGACTAATGCGATACATAATTGGACAATTGTTGTCCATGTCTGGTGAAACCAGAATGGAAATTCTCCAATTCTATATGCATCCACAGTCACATAATTCATTATCTCACCACTAGAGTGAATCAATCTAGCAGCATTGGATAATCTCAGTTGTTTTTTATAAATGGCCGCAGTAAGTTGTGACTTAACTTTCATACCAACAAGTCTGCTGCGAAAGTACCATTGTCTTTGTGATAGAGATTCTATGATCTTTGTAACTAAAAGTGAGATGGCCAATGCATAACCTTCATATTTGAAACTTCCATTGCCCTCAGAGACTAATATAAATGCATTCAGTAGTAGAGGACCAGAAGACAGAGTGAGTACCTTGAGCAATGCGAACAGTCCTGATATCAAAATCTGTCTCCAATGGCACAAAATTATTGCCCACAGAACTGATGGTTGTGACGATGGTTCCTTTTGTTTTTGCTTATTCAACTGATTCACAAAAGACAAATAGCAGCTTTCTGCTCGATGTGATTCCTTCAGCTTAGGGATATCCTCATCATCAAGTGTTTTCTCTTGACCCCTTTTCATCAATGGATTCAACCACCCAAAAGACATTCTACTAGTGAATCCAGCTTTGGCAAATAGGGTGACATGGCTACTAGGATCAACTTCATTGAAGTTTCCATTTAAGGGGGAATAAAACCTTCCATCAATTTCTCCATCGTTGTTATCAGGTTTACTTATTTTACATGTGCATAAGAGCAATAAAGTTGCTCCTGGAAATGATAAAACATCAAAAGCCGCCTTGAGGGACAGTTCTTTGCTGCTAATTATATAAGACAAAGATAAGGCACAGAAAAAACCAGAACCGAGGAATATAAGAATTGAAAACAGCCACAGCCATGCTCTTGGAAGTTGTTCAGGCAAAAGACTTACAGTTAAACCAACCAACAACCATGTGCATCCCTGAAAGAGTTCTAGCAACCAGCAATCAAGTGGAAAAATGGTCTCACTTTTCCTCAGCTTCTCCTCTAAAACCCAAATGCCTAAGCACAAACGTAACAACCCAAGAGAACCATTGATTATGGCTGAAACTAGCTGCAAGTTTGAATATCTTCCCACCTCAAACAGACCCCAAAAGAATCTCAACGAAGACTTCCGGATCATAACAAATGAAAACATGATTAGCAACAACACATCAAAGCAAACGATCACCAGATGGTTCGTGCATGTTGAAGGATCTTTCAGAGACCTAAAATCATAACAGAAAGATTTTCCTGCACTCTCAGAACAAACCAAATCCCCACAAACTATGCCCCAGAAATCCTCCATGTTCTCTCTAGCTTCTCTTTGCCACTCAAACTTTATAACTTCAAATAATAAACAATAACAGAATTATTCCTTTACTGAGAAAATTTGCCTTAAAAATTGAAAGAAATTCATCTTAAAAATCAGCCACCTATAATAATCTAAAACATGTATTAATAGCCATAGTAAGTATTGAACTGTAAAACTTTCAGATCACGAAAACTTTAACCATATAAGTACAAACAAGACCCTTAAGTCTTGACTGCATAGGGAAATACAACTTTGTAAATTCACTCACTACGGAGGAAGTGGGAAACTCGAGTGTAAAGAACTCTGCTGCTAAGTTAATACTGCCAGATCTTTCAAGCTTCAATTCAAGGAAAACCTTTAAAGAACTTTAGCACTGCCACAGGTCGATGACATACTCAAAAATTTCATCACAAGACACCCAAAAACGTTTTGTTCATGGAATCAGAATTTAGAAAGCAAAGAAAGAGAAAGAATCTGAAACAGAACAAAAAATATGTGTGCCTTTTCTGGCTTTAAGTATCCTATTTAAGTTCAAGCACAGTTAAGTTTACTCTTCCAACTAGTAGTATGTCTCTACCACTGCATCAACACCTTGTTGGTAAAAGCTTTATATGCATTTAACTCAGAGTAACGAATAACAACTAAAATATTTTCACATCATGTCCCCCTTACACCTTCCTTTATCATTCTTTTCTCCCTAAAGGTGTATGCAATCCAGAGGGTGAGAAGGGAAAAAAAAAATCAAATTTTTTCAACAAATAAAAAAGTAACAAACAACACATATACAGCCACGACAATAATAATGGAATACAAATGTAATAATAAAAACAGTAACAATGCATGCAAGTTGCAGAATGAAGAAACAAACATGGGGAGTTCAAAATGGTATCACCAAAAGTTGAAGGCCAAAAAACTCGTTACCTTAATTTATATGTGTTTGCTTGTAAGCTGCATGGGTAATTTCTGTGTTTGAAGAAGAAATAGAGAAAGTAGTGTTTGTTCTTGTGTTGGTATATATATGTGGAGTGGAGTACGAACTGAACATGGTTGGAGCATGCTTTTCTCGTTAAATAAAAGTTAGTTTTGAATCTTTGCGGTAAAGAAGTTTTGATTGTTTCGAATGAGTGAAACTTTTAAATTTTTCACTTCAACTCAATTTCGTTTTTTTAACTGCAAACCAAACACCAACTTAGAGTATGTTTGGAGCATGGCTCCAACGGAGATTTTCTCTTTTAAATGAAAGCTAGTTTTTTATCCTACAGCTTAATGGAGTTTTATTTTTCTATATCAACCTTTAAATTTTTCACTTCAACTCAACTTCGTTTTTCCAACTACAAACCAAACACCTTTTTAGATTCCCTACGAAGGCAAACACACTCAGAGACAAGATAAATATTAATTTATGTGATCCGTGTAAATAAACACTATTAGAATATATTTTTTCTTTATTATTAAATAATTACTGGTTATCATTATAAATGACAATCTCAAACCATATAATAATTACTCCCAAAACACAGTTTTTAATAGTATAATTTTTTTAATAAACATTTAATTGAGGTAGGTTCACACACGAATGTCCCATAACTTCATGACAGAAATTTAAAGATCATCTAATTAATGAACCAAAAAAAATCACCCGACATGTCCTCTCATCATAATGATTTGAACCTTAAAATTCAATCTAGACTGACTATTATAATTAGTAGCTTCCAGCAGGTATAAATTTACGAGATTTTATTTAAAAATAAATTATATTTATAAGTTATTATTTAATATTATGTTTTTAATATATAATATAAAAATGTGTAAAAAATATAATACTATACTATATTTTATAAATTTAAAATCTTCATTAAATTTGAATTTGTTATTATATTCGCGTTTCATATTTTCTCACAGAAATAATGTATAATTAATTAGAATTTAAAATTTTAAATAATACTGTTAAAAATAAATCTTGAGACGTGGTTTTAGTGGGCGTGAATTACACAATGACAATCCTTTCAAACTTGTGAGGTATACTGATGGAAGGGAATAATGGAACCAATTTAAGTTTGGTCATTCCTATGGGAACACAAAAGGTTTTGTGTGGTTGCTTATAGCAAGGGTCAAACAAGCCTTTCTTCTTTTTGAAAGACTGTAAGTTTATTTGGTATAAAGTTAGGGTAAGGTTTATAAAACGGGGCTTAAAAATTTTGGATTTTAAAGATGTGGTTGGAAAAATAGTGATTTGTGTTTGGATATTTTGTTGTAAAAGTAAATTAGAAAATAGTGATTATATTCGGTTGGAAAATATTTTGATAAACTTGATTTAGGAAAATGAAATTTAAGTGTAAAATTACAAAAAGGTATTAGTTAAAAAAAGTAATAAAGTGGTGTATTTATTATATATGATATTCTAAAAATTTATGTCAAGATTTTAATTCCAAGTCTACTCATTACTTTAAAGACCGGGGACCGATAAATATATTTAAGCTAAAATTAATAAGGATTAATTAGTTAAATTTGTAACTCTTACCAACTTTAAAATTAAAAAATATATAAAATTCAATCTGTAACTTTTAAAAACTAAATTAAATGCTAAATAAAATTAAATATTTTATTTATAACATTTACAAATAAATAAAATATCATAATAATTAGGTTTTAACTTTTAAATCTTAGTTTTTTAAGGCGACTAGAGTTTAACTCTTAAACCTTTATCATATCCACTTACGTGAACCTTTCATGTTACAACAGAAACAATATAAGCACCATATTGTATGAAATTACTTTTTAATTTAATTAAATGAACATATATAAACTAACATGCTTGAAATTAAAAAAAATATATATAAAACTATCATCATTGCAACATACAATATATTCATACAAAGTAGCATATTCAAGAAACATGTTCTATAGTTAAAATTGACAAGAAAAATGATCATTGTACACAAAATAAAAACTCATATTAACTTTTAAAAAAAGTAATATTTGCAACATATTTCACAAACGATTTACAACATTTTTTAGAAAAAGATACAAGATTTGTAATATTTTTTACAAAATGATTCAACCTTTATTAGTCAAGCATTAGAAGCACAAGGATTCCCAAAGAACACTCTCATAATAAATAAAGTTAACACTCATGCTTGAGCATTGTAGAGTTGATAGCTATATGGCACTAGCTCGTAATAGAGATTTCTCCATGGTTCTTTTGACTTAAATAAAGCGAGTAGTTGAATTGATACTATGCTTAAGAAACATAATTAAGAGACAAACTTTCCTTTCAACTTCAACTGCCCCTTATCTAGTCTAGATTATATATTAAACATCTGTATTTCCCTATGACACTTATTAGTACTACACAAATAATATGGCAATTCATATTTTACTTTTTTTAATGGTTTTATATATAGAATAAATTCTATAGATATAAGATAGAAAATGAATCTAAACAAAAACGCGGGACCAGCCATAAGAAAACGTTGGCATGCACGGCGTTTTCACGTGAAATGTGTTATAAATAGTGAAGGATGCATTTCATTTTCAACATCCCGTTTAAAAGCAGGTGATAGCTTCGGAGTAGGTAAAATGAGGGTCTATACCCTACTTAAAGTGATTTATTTTCAATATCAATCTGATTATTGGTAATTATTTATATTCAATTCTTTTGGTTTTACCTCACTAATTATTAGTTTTTCTTATATAAAATAATATATACTAATTTGTCCCACTATTCAAAATTTTCACGTTCCTCATTGTTTCTAACGTAAACTGTTATATATGTTGATATTCTAAAAAGATGTTAAGTGTTTATTATTATTTTGAGGCTTATCTATAAAAAAAAATTTGTAGTTTCAAATTTTAAATTGAAAAGTCGTTTTAAATAGTAGTCATGTATGAACAACCATATTTTCTTGTTGAGCAGATGAGTTTTTTGCTAATTTTTGAAAAAATTTGTTTTAACAAATTTGTCTCTATACGCACAGACACTTTTTCATTATAGGTGTGTAACGGATGTCAATCATACCTTTTCATTTTCTATTTAAAGCACATAAATTCAGTTTCAAAACAATCAAACTTTATTCTCTCATTCCTCTTACTCAATTACATAAAACTTTATTGCTCTTTCCCCTTTAGGAAAGATGAGACTGTTATATCCCAGGGGATTTCACGATTCAATGAATAAATCCTGAACTATCCGGTATGGGGATAGTACTTCTAGTGTAAGTAGTGGTCTTGATTCTCTCTTATATTTTACATCAATCTAATGGGGATCTGATATTATGCCTTTTGATCCAATGGAGAGTCGGCCGATCTTTGGTTATCACACCAATCTTATCATGTTGATGGGCAAAGGATGGTGTTACCTACAAGGACACTCTGACGCTCAAGTTAGTCCAGATACTCAATATCGGAGCTCGGGCATAAGCTAGACAGAGTAACACATACCTTGGTAGGTCATAAATAAGGAGTGAAGTGTGATGGTGCGAATGTCCTATGTGGCATGTATCAGTATAGATTCTATAAATCATGGGTAAAGTTGACATGCTTGCAGGCGTTTTGACACCTCCTACAGGTGAGGGGTCGGTGTGTCCTGTACACGATAGCCCCCCCAAGTGTACGAGTTTTATCTTGTAATAAAAATATTGAACCCACAAAGATCGTGTTTTTAAGTACTAGTCAATTGTGATTTAATTATCTAGACTAACGAGTTTAAGTTTAGAATTAAATTTAAATGCAACTAAACATTAAAACAAGCAAGAATTTGTTTGTGAATCAATTAGAGTGATATCACGAGATTAAGGTGGGTGTTTAAGAATAGTATGATTCAACGAGAACTTTCTTATTAACTAAAACCAAATTAAGTTTCCAAAGGAAGATTTCCCTAATTAACATTTTTCTCTCAGACCCACTAATGTACCTAACCTTAGAAGAACCGTGTTTAATTCTAAGATTAAGCCCTTTATCGCTATATGAAAATCTCAATAATCTCAAAAGGCTTTAGATTACTTCCATACCCCCAAAACCTTAGATTTCATTCATGTTGTTCAAATAAAAGGTTGGCTTCTTAGTTTTTCCCCAAATATTTAAGAACACCTAAATCTATCTCTAGATCATAATGAACATTAAGAACTCAATGAACTAAATAGAAAACGAAAATTCATTGATAAGGAAATTCAAAGATAAATCATATTGTGTTCAATCATACCCTTAAATCCTAAGAATAAGGGTTTAGTTACCCCTGATAGAGAGAACTTTAAGACACATGTTAAAGAAAAAAGAAAGCATTAAGAATGATTACACAATGGAGATTGCTAAACTCTATGATAGAAAGCCTTCACGATTTCCCATGGATTTTTCACGTTCTCCTTCTTCAATCGTCTCTCTTTATCTCCCTAGCAGAGCTCTCTAAAAGATGTAAAAGTCTAAAAGTTCCAAATAAGGATTAGGGTACAACTTTTATTTGTGTATGGCCTTGAACCACAATCATGGTTTTCTTTTGTTCTACTCTACTTTTTCCTTTTTCTTGGCAACAAGCTGCACTTCTAGGTAGTGGTAGCCACCAGTGTCGTGGCCAGTATCCTCTAGATTGGTGTCAGGCCCAAATCATTTGCTCCCTAGCCTATTAGAATGACTTGGGAGTCACTTTTAATGGGCTATGTCATAGCCTTATTATGGAATGATTGGTTATAAATGTTTTTATTGTTTGGTCGGTGTGGTGCTCCTTTGTTGGGAATGACTTAAACTATTGGCCAATGTTAGCATGTTGCAATTATTCACGAAAGGGCATGGACACATGGTGTGTATTGGTTAGCTATGACGTTTCACTTCTATGGGCTTGTCAGAGAGATGTGAAACGATGCGGCCCTTTGGGTTATCCACGTAATTGTCCCCAACCTTACCTATAAAAGAGGCTCATTTGGACATTAAAAAACACTTTGCTTTGCATGTTGAAATTCTATTCTAATCTCAAACTTTCATATCAATATCAGTCCTTTAGAGCTCCCTGGCTCATACAAAAAGAATAGTTCATCTTGCCACACCAGGTAGCCACTCCATCCTTTCTTTTTTAGGGTTCAGGGTTTGAGTATGACAATTGTTGGCGAGTTGAAAGCAATCAGATTAGTAGTGACCCACCTTGTCATACTCAAAGCATATGATGTTACCATTCTTTGTTGGCTTCTTGCTTTGCCCTTTCCTCAAGTTATTCTTGCTACTCATAAATTTATCAAACTTCTTGATGAACAAGCTAACGACTTCATTGTCATCATCACTCTCTTCCTTGATGACTTCTTTTTTCTTCATAGGCTTTGAATGCAATGTTTTTTATGACATTCTCCTCAGATCTTTTAAGCAATTGCAATTGTTGCTCATATTCTTGAAGTTTCCCAAAGAACCAAGGACATATTATCCAAATCTTTGTAGTCTTTTAAGTGATAATTGATTGTCATTCTTTGCCCAAACATCTAAGCACACGATTTATTAAATATTCATTAAGAAAGAATCTTCCCAATGTCAATAAGTGATTAACAATATGAACAAAATGCCTTTGCAAGTCTAGAATACTTTCAACCGGGAACATTTTAAATAATTCTAAATCATGTCTAAGGGTGTTTATTCTAGACCTTTAACTTCACTAGTTCCTTCATGAGTAACTAGTAAAGTGTCCTAAATTTCTTTAAAGGTTTTGTAATTTGCAACTCTAAAAAATTCATCAATACCAAGAGCAGAGAAAATCATATTTTTACCTATGTGCCTCTTCTTTTTCCTCATCCATTCAAAGATCCTTTGATTTTTCAACCATTTTTCCATCTACAATGTGTGTAGGTAAATTTGGGACATTTAAAATACTACTATATATCCTCATTGATTGACTCGATGAATATTTGTATGCAAGCTTTTCAAAAACCTTATTCAAGGCCATTGAAGGACAGTCTATTAATAACCGATCCTTTACCAATATTACGTTTGAGGCCATTCTCTTAAGTTGTTAAGCTTTAATATAAGAGACCAAGCTTTGATATCACTTGTTGGAAAGTAGCCTTAGATTTAATAGGGGGTGAATTAAGTCTTTGAAAATTTCTCATAAAAAGTGGAAGAATATAAATAGGAAGTATTATTTTAAAAGACTCTTTTAATAAAAAAAATAATTTTAAAAAGATCTTTAAGAACTTATAAACAAAAATACTTTAACAAATATGATTTAAAGAAAATGATTGAAAAAAGATATGATAAAGAGAATGGATAAGAAAGATCGCACCACGATCTATCCTGGTTTGATCACTAACACTATGATTTACTTCAGTCTCCTAAAACAAAGGCTTACAATTTTGCACTATAATATGAAATTGTTACAAGGTTGTCTGTTTATAACTCTTGGACCATTTGTCTGATGTAAAGCTACCTCTCAACTTGTTTCCCAAATCCAACTTGATCACAATAACCTTAAGATTTCCTAGATATTACTATCTCTCACCTTAAACCCAACCATTCTAGTCCAAGAGCACCAAAACAAAAATAAGGATTACACCTAAATCCTATGATAGAGAGCGAACTTAGAAGAGAGTAAGAAGGAAAACAAGAAAGAGAATAACTTGTGTAAGAATATACAAAATAGTGGTGTATGCAATGGTCACTTAATTTATAACAAAACTTTTTCCCCTAAAAAGGAAACAAAATATGCCAAGTTGCCCAAAATAAGACATTTATCAGAAATAAGTTAAAGAGCCAAAAAAATGAGCTAGATTCAAAGTTAATGGTTTGAACTAATGTCCATAATGGTTTGAACCAAGAAAGCAACATCCAATCCCAAAAGGAAGTTTAGCTACTCATGGTAGCCATTACAAACCAAAGAAATGGAGAAAATGAGAAGAAAATAGCTTCTGTGGCCTTCTAAACATTTTCGCAAGAGATGGAGTTCCATCGTTTCAATTGTAACCAAGCACTCCCATTTTTCATCGAGTTCAGCCTTTTAATATAATATGCTATAATTTCATATGTTAGTTGGACAAATTTATTAAGAAATTACTGGATTAATTGTAAAAACAATAAGAAATTGAATTTGCATAACCCAACTTAGTTTTGTTAGCCTTGATAGTGTTTAATCCCTATTATTTTGTTTATTTTGTAGGTAAAGCAGGAGAATTTGAGAAAAAAAGGTTGAAGTGGCTAAAATTTGAGCAAGTATGGAGTATCTTGCTTAAGCCAGGCAAAATTCGCTTGAGCGAGACACTCGCTTGAGCGTGACCTGTCTCGCTTAAGGGAGATGAAGATAGAGAGTGTAACAAGTAACTTCGCTTGAGCGAGGAGTGTAACATCCCTGTTTTTAGAAACAATTTTATCCTTGTAAATTTTAATTATGGAGGGTTTATAAGCAAGAATAAGACAATATATACCCTGTTGATGGTCTGAAGTACCTCAAAAATGTCATTTTTGCACGTAATAATAGAATTTATATGGAATATTAGTGAAATTATACAAAAACTGAGTGAAAAGGGCTCTGTTCCGAGTGACAGAGAAGAATTCCGAGTGAAGGAGAGAATTCCGAGTCAGTATCATGTTTTCCGAGTAAAACATGACTGAGAAGGCTACCACCGAGTGGAGTCCTGACCTGAGAAGCAATTCTGAGTGAAGAGTGTTCAAAAGAATCACTTCTGAGTGAAAATCCGAGTGAAAACACCCTAGAAAGGCTCGGTTCCGAGTTGAATGTTTCCTTTCTGAAGGAAATTACTATGGTTAGAGTATTCCGAGTGAAAGAATGCATAAATGCTTCTATTTATGTTGATTTGATGCTTCCTTTCTGATTGAAGTATGTTGTGGAAACAATTGGGAAGGCTTCCGAATGGTTTTGCTTAGGAAACCGAGTGGAAAATGGTGGAGGAAGTCAATTCCGAGTGAGATACACTCCACTGGACCAAAACCGAGTGAGAGAAGTATGTGTGAGTCTTGGTCCGAGAGGTAATGGCTTAAATAAACGTTTATTGAAGAAATTGGCCTAAACCGAGTGAATAAAGTGAGGAAGACTCGGGTTTCCGAGTGAAGATTCACTGAGAAAGAGAGGACTCGGTCTGAAGAGGTATTACCGAGTGAGAAACCGAGTGCCTGAGTCGGTTTCGAAGAAATTCCGAGTGAAGAATTGCAATTGTGACTCGGAAGTGGGAATTCCAGTCGGAATTCACTGACAGAAGTGTTAACTGTTAGTCCTCAAATTTTCAATAAAAGCTTAAATAAAAATTTTATAAAAATTATAAAAATTAGTTTAATTTGTTAGAAAATTAGGATTTAAATTCAATAAATGGGTGTTGTTGGAAATAATCTGCCCTTGATCAATTTTCTCTAGTTTTGCAGTGAAAAAGTTAAGAAATCAAGAGAAAATTACACTGGAGGAGCTGACGCGTAGCCTCCCCCCACGCTTAGCATCAACAGCTATTTTTGATGCTGACGCTACGCATCACAACCACGCGTAGCGTCAGTGCTGCGTGGTCTCTACTTCCACTTTGGCCAACCACTCCACTTGGACCCAATAATGGGCACTCCACTCAGCCCAAGGGCCACACCAATCAGCATAAATGGCCAAAACCCGGTGGAAACATGTCCATGTGACCAAGCATGATCAAAATTAATTATTTGAAGTGGCCATTATCAGCTGTTTAATGGAAGCTGAGTCAGGGGTCTGACGCGTAACGTCACACTGACGCGTAGCGTCAGCACCCTTGCTCAGCCCTATAAATAGGGCCATCCAACACCATTCTAAGCATCCCATTCCATACACAGCATTTCATTCTCTTCTCTCTTGTGCTCGATTTTGAGTACTTCTTTTGTGAGTTGTAGTTCTAGAATAGTTTTCTAGATACTTGAGTGTGTTTCGGTGTATTGTGATCGTTGTATCGTGAAGTTTCCATCATCTTCGTAATGTCAAACTCTGTAAGTGTTGTTTTTACTTTTACCATGTGTAACTAATTTGTTTATGTTGGAATTGGTGAACTAATCTATTGAGTATAATGTTGTGAATTCGACCTCTGCATGTTTATGATTCAAGTCCATGTTAGTATCTCAACCTTTTATTAATATGAACGTCAAACGGGAGAATGATTTTCATGTGTATCGAAACTGGTTTTATTAGTGTAAATGTCAAACGGGAGAATGATTATTTATGCCGTATTGAAACTAGTTTTGACGAAAGTAAAAAGTTGGAATACCCTTGGTATCTCAATTCTATAGGGGTTGTTAACCATTGTTGCCATAAGGCCAGGTCTTAATGCAAGTTTTTACTGAGAAAGCTCACGAGGGATCGGACTTTACGGTGAATTCTTAGAATTTATATCACGAGGGATCGGTTATAATGATTTTAAGCTGCAATGACATGAAACTTGATGATTAAATATGCATGTCTTGAGTTCCTCATTATTATTCTAGATTAGGGATCCAATTTCCAACATAATTTGTTTATCTGTGTTTATCTCAAGTATCTTACCTATTCTAGATTGCAACTCGACTTTTTAGATAGATTTTATTTTCTTTTATCTTATGAATCACTCAATCATGCTATCTTGTGAATATTGTATAAACTGTATATAAATCATTCTTTTGTTTATAATTTCCTTCATATTTACCATAGTAAGTAGAAAATTACTGTTGTTATTGGACTTTCAATCCCAGTGGAACGATATCTAAATTTTGAAAACTACAAATGATTGGTGCGCTTGCCAATTAACAAAACCCGGTGGTGGAAACGAACCGCTGAGGCGCCGTCACCGGGTTAACAAGTTTTCTGGCGCCGTTGCCGGGGATTGAATTGTTTCAGTAAAACAGTAAAATTTTAATTACCGTGGTAAATATTTTTTTTTTACCTTAAAAAAAAAATTATTTTATCATTATTACACTAACTTTCTTTGTCTAGTTTGTGTATGCAAACTCGATCTACCGCAGGTAAAATTTATTTTGATCCTGAGATAGAAAGGTTTGTAAAGAAAATCAAGTCTTTGAAATCTAAAACACAAACTAATTCTTCTTCTACTTCGAAAATTTTTGAAAATTCAAATATGGCTGCTGAAAGGAGAACATTGGGACAGTTTGCTGCTATAAATGGTCCACCCCGAGTTTCGGGAATGTTTCAAGGACCAGTTTTACCAGTGGAAATTAAACCTGCCACTTTAAACATAATTCAAAACAACCAATTTGCTGGTTTAAATCATGAAGAACCATATGAACATTTAACTGTTTTTTATGAGTTATGCAGCACAATTGGTTTTGAACCCAATCAAGAAGAGTCTGTTTACATGAGACTCTTTCCTTTTTCATTGATTGGGAAAGCAAAAGAATGGTTTAAATCTTGTCCACCGGGTAGTTTTGCAAACTGGTCCGATGTTGAAAGAAAATTTTTGGAAAGATTTTATTCTCCTTCAAAATATTTTGAAGTAATGACAACCATACATTCTTTTTCTCAAAATAATGATGAATCACTAGGAGAGACATGGGAACGATTCAAGGCACTTTTGAGAAAGTGTCCAAACCACAACCTGAATGATGCCGAAAAGGTAAGAATCATTTACCATGGTCTATTGCCTCAGTTCAAGATGATGTTAGATGCTTGTGCAGGTGGTTCTTTAATGAACAAGACTGTAGAGGAAGCTATTGGGATATTAGAATCAATGTCCATTAGTGACCATCAAGCTAAACCAGAAAGAGGTAATAAGCAAGGTATAGTTGAACAAGGAGTAAATGATACAATATTAATTCAATAAAGATTGTTGATGCAACAAATTGAGGCTATGAGTAAACAACTTGGAAAATTGTAAGTTACCCATGTACCACCACAACTCCCTGCTCAATTAAAACAATGTGAGTATTGTATGGGCGAACAGCCATGTGGGTACTGTGTTCTGGACAAAAATGAACAAGAACAAGCTAATTCCTTGATTCATCAGAGATTACCCACAGGTAATTCTCTAAATCCTCTTGTAAATTCTTTTTCTAACAATTACTTGCAGGGAAGGCAAAACTATGGCTGGAAACAAAATGCTAGACCCTTCAACAATCAAGGAGATTACAATGCTAGATTGACAAAGGCTGAAGAAAGTATTCAACAATTGATGCAATACATGGAGACAATTAATGTCGCACGTAAAGCATCAGATCAACAGTTAAATTAGCTAGTAAAAGAAGTAGCCGACATCAAAGAATTCAAAGCGAAAGAACAATGTAAGGCTATTTTTACAAGAAGTGGTAAAACCGTAGGTATAAATCATGAAAAAGAAAAAGAAAAAGAGAAAGAAAAAGAAAAAGAAGAAGAAAAAGAGAGTGAAGAAAAGAAAAATAAAAAAAATCAGTATCTTAGACAGACACCTCCTGTCCAGGATTTACCATATCCTCATCCACCATCAAGAAAAGATAAAGAGAAGGAATACAAAAGATTCCTTGAAATCTTTAAGCAGTTACACATAAACATTCCTTTTTCTGAGGCATTAGAACAAATGCCTACATATGCTAAGTTTATGAAAGAACTGCTTACAAAAAAAAGGAAGTATGATGAAGAGATTGTAGAACTTGAAGCAAGTTGCAGCGCTATTCTACAATACAAGATGCCAGAAAAATCCAAAGATCCTGGAAAATTCACTATTCCTGTCTCTATTGGGGAGTAAATATCGATAAAGCTTTATTAGATTTAGGGGCTAGCATCAATCTAATGCCCCTAAGTATGATGAAGCGTATCGGTGATCTTGATCCACAGCAGACAAAGATGACTCTGTAATTAGCTGATAAATCCATCAAGAGACCTTATGGGATTGTAGAAGATGTGCTTGTAAAGGTTGACAAATTCTACTTTCCTGTGGATTTTGTGATCCTAGACATGGAAGAAGATGCTGATGTTCCTCTAATTCTTGGAAGACCATTCATGAAAACTGCTCGAATACTGATTGATGTGGACAATGGAAAGTTAGCAGTAAGAGTGCATGATGAGGAAGTAAATTTTGATGTCTTCAAGGCAATGAAACATCCTAACCCAAAGCAATATTGTTTCAAAGTGGACGTTCTTGATGAAACTTATCTCTCCTTATCAAAAGCTATGATTATTTCTGACCCATTAAATAAGTTATTGACTAACTCGGTTGAATTTTTGAATGAAAAAGAGGAAAAACAGATTGAAAGATATCTTGAAGAATTTGATCAAGGGAAAGAAATTTCCTTTGAATCAAGAAAGATTGAAGAAATTCAAGAATCACCTACTGAAGAAATCCAGAAACCTGAATTAAAAGTGTTACCTTCCAATCTGAAATACATATTTTTGAAAGAAGGTAATTTGAAACCAGTTATCATTAGTAATCTGTTGAGTGAAATAGAGGAAGAAAAACTGGTGGAAGTATTAAAGAGGAATCAAGAAGCAATTGGGTGGACACTTGAGGATTTGAAAGGTATAAGTCCATCATACTGCATGCACAAAATCTTGTTGGAAGATAATTTCAAACCTATTGCTCAACCTCAAAGACGCCTCAATCCAACTTTGAAAGAGGTAACCAAAAAGGAAGTTCTGAAATTGTTGAAAGCAGGTATTATCTATCCTATTTCTGATAGCACATGGGTAAGTCCTGTTCAAGTTGTTCCAAAAAAAGGTGGTATGACAGTAATTGTTAATGAAAAAAATGAACTAATTCCTACAAGAACTGTCACCAGTTGGAGAATGTGTATTGATTATAGAAAATTAAATCAAGCAACAAGAAAAGATCATTTTCCATTACCTTTTATGGATCAAATGCTTGAAAGATTATCTGGACAAGAATATTACTGCTTTCTTGATGGTTATTCTGGATATAATTAAATTGCTGTTGATCCTCTTGATCAGGAAAAAACTGCCTTTACATGTCCTTTTGGCATATTTGCTTACAGAAAAATGCCATTTGGATTATGTAATGCACCTGCTACTTTTCAAAGATGTATGTTTGCTATTTTTGCAGATTTAATTGAAAAGAGCATTGAAATTTTCATGGATGACTTCTCAGTTTTTGGAAATTCATTTGAAACATGTCTATCCAACCTGGACACCGTACTGAAGCGGTGTATTGAGACAAACTTAGTGCTTAATTGGGAGAAATGTCACTTCATGGTGAAAGAAGGAATTGTACTTGGTCATAAAATTTCTTCTAGAGGCATTGAAGTTGACCAAGCCAAAATAGAGGTAATTTCTAAACTCCCACCTCCTGTAAATGTAAAAGGTATTAGAAGTTTTTTAGAACATGCTGGATTTTATAGAAGGTTTATTCAAGATTTTTCAAAAATTGCAAAACCCTTATCAAACCTTCTAAATAAAGATGTTGAATTCAAATTTGATGAAGCATGTCTTAAAGCTTTTAATTCCTTGAAAGAAAAATTGGTTACTGCTCCTGTAATTATTGCTCCTAATTGGAATCTACCCTTTGAACTTATGTGTGATGCAAGTGATTATGCTGTTGGAGCAGTTTTAGGTCAAAGATACGAGAAAGTTTTTAAAGTCATACATTATGCTAGTAAAGTCTTGAATGAAAATCAAATAAATTATGCAACTACTGAAAAAGAATTACTAGCCATAGTGTATGCTTTAGAAAAATTTCGATCTTACTTGATTGGCTCAAAAATAATCATTTTTACTGATCATGCTGCAATCAAGTATCTTTTAACTAAACCTGATTCAAAACCTCGGTTAATCAGATGGATTTTGCTCCTTCAAGAATATGATCTTGAAATCAAAGATAAGAAGGGTAGTGAAAATATGGTAGCTGACCATCTTTCTAGATTAGTGAATAATGAGGTTACTGTTAAAGAAAGAGAAATTTTGGAAGAATTCTCAGATGAAAAACTTTTCAAAATAACACAACGGCCATGGTTTGCTGACATGGCCAATTTCAAAGCAGCAGGAGTTCTTCCAAATGATTTGACTTGGCAACAAAGAAAAAAAAATTTTAGAGATGCAAGATATTTTGTTTGGGATGACCCTCATTTATTCAAAATTGGAGCGGATAATTTGTTACGACGTTGTGTGCCTGACTGGGAAGTAAAAGATGTGTTGTGGCATTGTCATAAATCACCATACGGAGGACATTTTAATGATGAAAGAACATCTGCAAAAGTTCTCCAATCAGGTTTGTACTGGCCCTCTCTTTTTAAAGATGCTCACTTATTTGTTCAATCTTGTGATAACTGCCAAAGAACAGGTAATGTTGGAAGAAGGCAAGAAATGCCTCTCACAAATATACAAGAAGTTGAGATATTTGATTGTTGGGGAATTGACTTCATGGGACCTTTTCCTAACTCATACTCAAATCAATACATTCTTTTGGCAGTAGATTATGTTTCAAAGTGGGTGGAAGCGATATCTACCCCCAATGCTGATACTAAAACTGTTGTGAATTTCTTAAAGAAAAATATTTTTTGCAGATTTGGGACACCAAGAACTTTAATCAGTGATGGTGGTTCACACTTTTACAATAAAGTTCTTCAGAAAGTATTACAACATTATGGAGTAAAGCATAAGGTAGCCACAACATATCATCCACAAACCAATGGGCAAGCAGAGATTTCAAATCGGGAAGTGAAAAGGATTCTGGAAAAAACTGTGTCATCTTCCAGAAAGGATTGGTCACAAAAACTTGATGATGCACTCTGGGCATACAGAACTGCATTTAAAACACCAATTGGTCTTTCTCCTTTTCAGATGGTTTATGAAAAATCATGTCACCTTCCAGTTGAAATAGAACATAAAGCATATTGGGCTTTAAAATTCCTCAATTTTGATCAAAATGCAGCAGCAGATAAAAGAAAGTTACAGCTACTTGAGTTAGAAGAAATGAGGAACAATGCCTATGAATCATCTAGATGCTACAAAAGTAAAGTGAAAGCTTACCATGATAAAAAGTTAAAGAAAAGACACTTCACACCAGGTCAGCAAGTTTTATTGTTCAATTCAAGATTAAAATTGTTTCCTGGAAAATTGAAATCAAAATGGTCAGGCCCGTTCTTGATTAAAGAAGTCAAACCATATGGAGCAGTGGAAATTGAAGATCCAACTTCCAAAAGAAGTTGGATGGTAAATGGCCAAAGGTTGAAACTATATTTGGGTGGTGAAATTAACAAAATTACCACCAGTTATCTTTTAACTGACCCTTGAAATGCAGGAATGTCAGGCTGGAGACATTAAACCTAGTGCTCAATGGGAGGCAACCCATTTTTTTCTTGTTATTTTATGCAAAAAAAAAATAATAAAAAAATAAAAAATAAATAAAATTTTCTTTTAATAAATCAATCAAATTTTTGTTAGTAAGTTAGTTTATACACTTAGAGTTTTTACACAATAAAACTAATTTTGTAAAATTAATTATTTGATTCTTTATAACTTAGGAATTTTGATAAATTTAATTACAATAAGTTTATTAACCATCAAGCAAATTTCAATAACCCGGTGAGTTGAGAGATTTTTTTAAACACTTGAGGGTTTAATTGACATATTTTCAATTCGAATTGATTTTGCTTTAATCTCTGATTTGTGTTGTTGTACAGAGAATTCGGGAAAATGATCAAGGCACATTTATTGGTGAAACGAAACCTTGGGCCAAACAGCTTACCTTTGTAAAAAAAAAATCTTTTATCCCTTGCAAGACAATTTGAGCCTAAAATAAAAATCTTTGGTACCCTTAAAAACCTAATTTTGTTTTAACCATTCCCTATACTTGATTGATTAAAAGAGCAGTTGAAATAAATGAAAAATATTTTGAGTGTTCTTACAAAAATGGGGAGTGAAAATGAGCAACTTGATTCTTTTCAAAAAAATAGAATATGAAAAAGAAAAGTCAAAAATAGTGAAAAGAATCAAGTTGGGGGTATTTATTTTTCATCAATAAAAAAAATGAGAGTTTGGATCAAGAGAAAAGCCTAAAAATTATAAAAATGCTCTTCTATGATTTCAGGTTTTTGAATTCCAAGAAAAACCATTGATTCTTGTAAACCAAGCCTCATTACAACCCGTAAAAAGACCTTGTGATTTTCAAATTAACTCTGTATAAATAACCATTGATTAGATGACAAACAAAGTTAAATTCGTTTGATTTTATGATTGATTGAGTGAAACAGGTTACCAATTGCATAGAGATAAACACTTGTGAGGTAAGCCTAAAATTCTGCTTGATTGTTAATAGAATATTGTAAGCAATTTTATCATTAAACCTTTGTTATATTTGATATCAGTTTTTGATTATTACAAAATAGTTAAAATTGTGTAATTATTTTTTGTGGTAAATTTTTGGACTAACTTAAAAATTTGATTTCAAATTTTTATTTTCTTATTTTTCTGTCTTGCTCGAGGACGAGCAATGTCTCAAGTTGGGGGTATTTGTTAGTCCTCAAATTTTCAATAAAAGCTTAAATAAAAATTTCATAAAAATTATAAAAATTAGTTTAATTTGTTAGAAAATTAGGATTTAAATTCAATAAATGGGTGTTGTTGGAAATAATCTGCCCTTGATCAATTTTCTCTAGTTTTGCAGTGAAAAAGTTAAGAAATCAAGAGAAAATTACACTGGAGGAGCTGACGCGTAGCCTCACCCCACGCTTAGCATCAAAAACTATTTTTGATGCTGACGCTACGCATCACAGCCACGCGTAGCGTCAGTGCTGCGTGGTCTCCACTTCCACTTTGGCCAACCACTCCACTTAGACCCAATAATGGGCACTCCACTCAGCCCAAGGGCCACCCCAATCAGCATAAATGGCCAAAACCCGGTGGAAACATGTCCATGTGACCAAGCATGATCAAAATTAATTATTTGAAGTGGCCATTATCAGCTGTTTAATGGAAGCTGAGTCAGGGGTCTGACGCGTAGCGTCACACTGACGCGTAGCGTCAGCACCCTTGCTCAGCCCTATAAATAGGGCCATCCAACACCATTCTAAGCATCCCATTCCATACACAGCATTTCATTCTCTTCTCTCTTGTGCTCGATTTTGAGTACTTCTTTTGTGAGTTGTAGTTCTAGAATAGTTTTCTAGATACTTGAGTGTGTTTCGGTGTATTGTGATCGTTGTATCGTGAAGTTTCCATCATCTTCGTAATGTCAAACTCTGTAAGTGTTGTTTTTAATTTTATCATGTGTAACTAATTTGTTTATGTTGGAATTGGTGAACTAATCTATTGAGTATAATGTTGTGAATTCGACCTCTGCATGTTTATGATTCAAGTCCATGTTAGTATCTCAACCTTTTATTAATATGAACGTCAAACGGGAGAATGATTTTCATGTGTGTCGAAACTGGTTTTATTAGTGTAAATGTCAAACGGGAGAATGATTATTTATGCCGTATTGAAACTAGTTTTGACGAAAGTAAAAAGTTGGAATACCCTTGGTATCTCAATTCTATAGGGGTTGTTAACCATTGTTGCCATAAGGCCAGGTCTTAATGCAAGTTTTTACTGAGAAAGCTCACGAGGGATCGGACTTTACGGTGAATTCTTAGAATTTATATCACGAGGGATCGGTTATAATGATTTTAAGCTGCAATGACATGAAACTTGATGATTAAATATGCATGTCTTGAGTTCCTCATTGTTATTCTAGATTAGGGATCCAATTTCCAACATAATTTGTTTATCTGTGTTTATCTCAAGTATCTTACCTATTCTAGATTGCAACTCGACTTTTTAGATAGATTTTATTTTCTTTTATCTTATGAATCACTCAATCATGCTATCTTGTGAATATTGTATAAACTGTATATAAATCATTCTTTTGTTTATAATTTCCTTCACATTTACCATAGTAAGTAGAAAATTACTGTTGTTATTGGACTTTCAATCCCAGTGGAACGATATCTAAATTTTGAAAACTACAAACGATTAGTGCGCTTGCCAATTAACAAAACCCGGTGGTGGAAACGAACCGCTGAGGCGCCGTCGCCGGGTTAACATTAACCGAGTGTAATTTCACTCGGTATTCACTGACAGAAGTGCGTATTGACTTCAATTTTGTCTTTTAATGATATTTAAATTCAATCGTGCGCATTATGGACAGTGGACGACCGGAAATGGGCACTGACTCAGCATATACCTTTGTTTAATCATTAGTGACCCTTCCATTAGCGATCCACTAACAGCCCACTCAGAAAAGCTGTCCCCCACTTGTCTTCCCACTCACTTCCTCCCTATTTAAACGAGCTCAAGGTCCTCAGAACTCACACCACACACATGACCCAAACACTCTTCATCACTCTCTTTCCCAGCAAGTTCTTTCCCACTCCTATCCCCTCTGTTTCACTCGAATTTGAAGTAGGAAAGTGAAGGGAGCCTCTTTCTTCTCCTCCAAGAACTTCATTGAGGTAAGGGGGTATATTCTTGGGTGCCTTGTGGGAAAACCGAGTGAAGGACAGATTCAGTGTGTATGAATTAAATGCTTTATATTGTTAACTGTATATGCATGTATATATATATATATATCTATTACCGAGTGATGAATTGTGATATGACATGTACTTATTGGACTGAAAATACTAAAAATCATGGGTACCGTGTGATTTCCAGTGAAAAACTGAGTTTAATGATAACAGGTTCTGTTTTAGGCCAATCCGATCGTTTTGGTATCATTTCAATCAGATTCTTTAATTACCAACTCATTTTCATTCGGATATAACATATTTCACTCGGAAAACACTCTTTTTCTCTCGGACAGCATCTCCCAAGTCTTATTTTACTCAGAAATCTCTTTCTTAAATTATTTCACTCGGAACTTGTATTAATTTCACTCAGAAAATATAATCATCTTTTACCCAGAACCCTTTTTCAGTAAATTCACTCGGAAAACACTCTATTGCTCTCGGTCAGTAGCTTCCCAGTCTTATTTCACTCGGCAAACACTTTATTTTACTCAGCAAGCAGTTATTCTACTCGGATTTGTATTATTTCATTCAGACAGAACTCTTTTCAACTAATTTCACTCGGTAAACTCATGTTTCACTCGAAAAGTATCTTATTTTTACTTAGGAAACTCTTTTCCTACTGATTCCACTCGGAATCATACTTAATTTCATTCAGGAACTCATTTTCACTCAGAATTTTAGTAGTTTCACTCATGAAAACCATTTCCAGTGTTTTTAACTCGGTAAACCCTTAATTTCACTCAGAAAATTCCTTTTAGTTTAATATCACTCAAAATATATAGTTAAATTAACTCAGAAAACTCTTATCAACCTGATTCCACTCGGAATCAGGATTATTTCATTCAGATTTACTTACTCGAAGGCATTCTAGTCAGCAGAATAATTTTCACTCAGAAATTATATAGATTTTACTCAGAAACCTTTCTGCTCAACACTTTTAACTAGGTAAAATATTTTTTTAACTTCCCTGAGAAAACTTTTAACCTGATCTCACTCGGATTGATGCTTATTTTATTCAGAAACTCACTTCAGCCTGAATTTACTCGGTATTTAAACTCATTTCACCCAGAAAATTCATTTTTCACTCGGAACAGATTTATTTTACTCGGATGATTCAGTTTCACTCGGTATTCAACTCATCCCACTCGGCAAACTCAATTTCTCACTCAGTACTAAACCTATTTTTTTTCAAAAAGTTTGGAAATCAACATTTCTACTCGGATATAATCGGAAAAATCATTTCCACTCGGAATCAGACCTGTTTCAGTCGGAAAACAGCCTCCCAGTACAATTTCACTCAGATTTTTAGCCAGATCACTTGGAGAACCCTTCTCTGTATGATTCCACTCGGAATCATACTCATTTCACTCGGATTTACCCCTGTTCCACTCGGAAAACTCTGTTTTTAGTGTTTTTCACTTGAATTCTCAATTGGAAACCAATCTTCAATACTTTTTAAGTTATTGGTAAGTTAAATTAACATTCTTATTCTATTATTATCATTATTTATTGTTAAACTTAATATTATTATTATTATTAGTTTTATTATTATTATACATTGTTAACATCTAAATTATGCGTAATTATATAAAGAATATATTATTTTACTCTTTATGAAAGAATATATATATAATAGATATATTTCTAAAAATTAATAAACGAATATCTTACAAGGTTTAAATGATTAATGGAATTCAAAGAACTTGAGAATGATATGATGAGACTGGAAATACATAAGATACCCAAGGAATCAATTGATAAGATAAATGCATTTCGCATCATGAAAATATTTTTGAAGAAGAAAAACCTCTAGAGCATACACTTGGTACAGTGAAGGACACTCACGTTCGATCTCCATGAAGA
Source organism: Clitoria ternatea (assembly GCA_037962975.1). Taxonomy (NCBI): domain Eukaryota; kingdom Viridiplantae; phylum Streptophyta; class Magnoliopsida; order Fabales; family Fabaceae; genus Clitoria; species Clitoria ternatea. Next base: position 12,817,744 of record CM075675.1, read on the forward strand.
ATCTTGGGAGTACAACTGAAACGGTAACCCAATGGCATCAGAGTCGCGCCTGATAGCCGGGTAAGACGATGCAATTCTAGTGTACTTTGACTAAATGACGGAGTGTAACTATGATCGTAGGGATCCAAGTTCCAAAAATATTTAAATCAATGATGAGAACCAATGAGTTCATTTGTACCACATGGAACTTGGGCGGACCCTGATCGCTCTAGATGATTGGAATGGTGATATTCCAAAGAATGAGAAGGATGAAACGATTTATTGGGCCCACATGCATCATGAGACTTAACCAAAGATAAATCATAATAAATCCAAACTCATGCATTCATTACAGCATATTTGATTGTTATAATTGTGAATATGTTATATGTACGATTTATTCCATGATAATATGCTTGATTGTTATAATTGTGAAAATGCTAAATATACGATTATGTGATGACAACATGCTTGATTGTTATAAATATGCTAAATGTATGATCTATGTAACATTGTATGTTAACTGGATTATGTCCGCACCGGATGAACCAATCAGGGTCTTGGGTTATACTCACCCTTACTGTTGAACATTTTTCAGAGGATTTAGAAACTCAAGAACCCGAGTATAAAGATCAGCAATACGCTGAACCCATTGAGAACAATCATTAAGTATAGAATATTTATAATCAGACACCAGATGACTGTATAATATTTAAGGGTGCCTGCGTGCCCCATTCTGTTAAGAGTACAATTACTTACATTTTGTGAATGACTATGTGATATATACAATATTACTTCCGCTGATCTGCCATGTAATTATTTAAAAAAAAATATTCACTTTTTCTGAAAACTGTTAACACTCTCAGTTAAATAGGATGAACCTACAGAAGGATTTGTCTTATCTAACCGAGGGTGTTACAAAGGTGGTATCAGAGCATAGTCGATTCATTAAGCTTGTGGAGTGGACCATTAGGTTTCCACGTACTCTGATAGAAATATTGAACAGTCCATAACACTCCTAAGACTAAATATCCTATGTGGAATGCTCCACATAACGCATACCCTGAATCTATTTGTTGATATTCTTTCAGCAAATTCCTAATGGCACGCCAAAATAACAATCACGTGATGGAGAATCTTCTTACCAGAATTATGGAGGTAATAGAAAGACAAGAGTTACCTCATGCTTCTGCCAGACAAGGATTAGCTGATTTTCAAAGGAACAATCCTACGCAGTTCAAAGGAGGCTTCAATCCAGAAGGAGCACAACTATGGATTGAACACCTTGAAAAGATTTTTGTCGCTATGCGATGTTCTGATGAGGATTGTGTAACCTTTGCTGTCTTCATGCTGGTTGGAGAAGCAGAACACTGGTGGACTCATGCTAGAGTCAGACTAGCTACTGATGGGCATATCATTACTTGGGGATGATTTAAGACAGAATTTCTCGCTAAATATTTCCCCGAAGACATAAGGAGGCAAAAGGAGCAGGAATTCTTTAATCTGAAACAAGGCAATATGACTGTTGGGGAGTACGCTGCTAAGTTTAACGAGCTGGCAAAATGTTGTCCCTACTACACTCACATGGGAGAAGCATCAAGATGCGCAAAGTTTGAAGCAGGATTACGACAAGAAATTTGCCAAGTCATATGTTGTCAACAAATTACACAATTCACTACTTTGGTTGACAGATGCCGCATCTTCGAAAATAACTCTAATCTTCGACGACCTGGAACGTCCGGTCATGGCCCCGAGCGACGAATGCCAGACCAACAACAAAGAAGGGATTTTCGAGGAGATCGACCATATTCTCGACCACCCTACTCAACCAACCGAAATCCTTCAAAAGATCAAGGGAACAATCGGAACCTGAAGTGTTATAATTGCGGAGGACCACATATGGCAGTAAATTGTAGAGGCTGCATAATTTGTGGACGGACTGGACATCGTGATGCTGACTGTTGGTTTAAAAATACTAACAACCAGCAACAGATGACTCAAAGACAGGTAGTGCAACCAACAGGCCAAGGAAATATGGGACCTGCTACAAATACCACTGCAAATAATGCCCCAAGAGTACAGAATGTTCCCCGCAACAACAACTTCAGACCGAACAATAATCCAGGAAGGCCCGAAAACAACTCAACCGGAAGGCCAGGGGGAAATACCAGAGTTTTTACCATGAATGGTGCAGAAGTATCACAAGAGAATGATCTTGTGCAAGGTACATGCTTTATAGGAAGTACTCTATTAAATGTATTATATGATTCTGGAGCCACTCATTCTTTCATATCTGAGAATTGTGTAAAACATTTAAAGCTTCCTACAACCTCTCTACCCTATCAAATGATTATCACAACTGCCGCCAATAAGCCCATTTGCTCTACTCGCATATGTCTAGAATGTCCTCTTAACATCGAAGGGAAAGCTTATCAGGTAGATCTGATATGTTTACCTTTGATTGATCTAGACATTGTTCTAGGGATGAATTGGCTTGCTGCCAATCATATTCTGATTGACTGTCATAATAGATCCATTTCTCACGGGTCTGCTACATCTGAATGTGATCAAGTCACAGATTCTTGCCTTGTTAGCTCAGAAAAGGTAATCTCAAAAGAAGTCCAACTATACATGATCCTTACTGAAACTGAAAGTAAGGCCACTTCTCAACTTGAACAGATTCCTGTTGTTCAAGAATTTCCAGAAGTATTTCCTGAGGACATACGAAAGCTACCTCCAGAGCGAGAAGTCGAATTCAGCATTGATATTATACCGGGCGTGGGACCAATCTCTATTGCTCCTTACCGGATGTCACCCAGGGAACTCAGCGAACTTAAAGAGAAATTAGAAGAACTTCTAGAGAAAGGAATGATTAGACCCAGTGTCTCACCTTGGGGAGCACCAGTTCTTCTAGTCAAAAAGAAGGATGGCAGTATGCGGTTATGTGTTGACTATCGTCAGTTGAGTAAAGCTACGATCAAGAACCGATACCCTCTTCCAAGAATTGATGATTTGATAGACCAATTACGAGGAGCCACTATCTTCTCGAAGATTGATCTGCGATCAGGCTATCATCAAATCAGAGTGAAGAAAGAGGATGTACCCAAAACGGCATTCAGAACACGATATGGGCACTATGAGTATCTTGTTATGCCCTTTGGAGTTACAAATGCACCTGCAGTCTTTATGGGATACATGAATCGAATCTTCCATGAGTACTTGGACAAATTCATGGTTGTATTCATTGACGATATTCTCGTCTACTCCAAGAGTCATGAGGAACACGAGGAACATCTTCGAATTGTTCTAAACATTTTGCGTGCAAGGCAATTGTACGCTAAGTTTTCAAAATGTGAATTCTGGTTGACAGAAGTGAAATTCTTAGGACATGTCATCTCTAAGGAAGGAATTGCTGTGGATCCTACAAAGGTAGAAGCTGTATTAAATTGGGAACAACCCAAGAATGTGACGGAAATCCGCAGTTTCCTTGGACTGGCTGGATATTATCGTCGATTCATCGAGAATTTCTCTCGAATTGCAGCACCTTTAACTAAGCTGACTCGTAAAGATCAACCATTCGAATGGACTGACAAATGCGAAAGCAGTTTTACGGAATTACGCCAACGACTCACTAGTGCACCTGTCTTGATTTTGCCAGATCCTGCCAAGCCATATGAAGTGTATTGTGATGCGTCAAGACAAGGGCTAGGATGTGTCCTAATGCAAGAAAGAAAGGTTGTTGCTTATGCTTCAAGACAGTTAAGAATGCATGAAGTTAATTATCCCACACATGACTTGGAATTAGCTGCTGTTGTGTTTTCCTTGAAAATCTGGAGACACTACTTGTATGGTACATACTTCGAAGTCTTCAGTGATCATAAGAGCTTGAAGTATCTATTCGACCAGAAGGAGTTGAATATGCGACAACGTAGGTGGATGGAATTTATCAAAGATTATGATTTTGAACTCCGATATCATCCTGGAAAAGCTAATGTTGTGGCTGATGCACTCAGTAGAAAAGCCCTACGTCTATCATATATGATGATAAAGGAGTTAGAACTAATTGAACAGTTTCGCGATTTGAACCTAGCAGTAACACCAAAAAGGGGAAGCCTTATGGTTGGAATGCTAAGGATTTCCAATGATTTCTTGGAACAAATCAAAGAAGCTCAAGCCAATGATCAGGAATTACAAGATCTAGCAGAAAAGACAAAAGAAGGAGTCTCAGAGTTTAGCAAAGATGAACATGGGGTGATCAGGTATCAACAGAGACTCTGTATTCCAGTCAACGCAGATCTTAAGAGATCTATCCTGGATGAAGCACACAAAAGTAAGTACAGTATCCACCCAGGATCAACCAAGATATACCAAGACTTGAAGAAATTATTTTGGTGGCAAGGAATGAAAAGGGATATCGCTGAGTACGTAACAGCTTGCCTGATGTGTCAAAAGGTAAAGGCGGAACAACAACGACCAAGTGGGACCCTTCGTCCTTTGGATATTCCAGAATGGAAATGGGATGAGATTGCTATGGACTTCGTGAGTGGATTTCCCAGAACATCAGCTGGATGTGATGCTATTTGGGTAATCGTGGATCGATTAACAAAAACCGCTCACTTCATTCCTGTCAATATGAAGTATTCTCTAGAAAAACTCACCCAGATCTATATCAAGGAAATTGTACGATTACATGGAACTCCCACTGCGATTGTGTCCGATCGAGATCCTCGTTTCACATCACAGTTTTGGAAGAGTCTGCAACAAGCTCTAGGAACTCATCTGAAGTTAAGTTCCGCATATCATCCACAGACAGACGGACAATTGGAAAGGACGATCAAGACTCTTGAAGATCTGTTACGTCTTTGTGTCTTGGAACATGGTGGAAATTGGCAAGAATATCTTCCACTTATTGAGTTCACTTACAACAACAGTTATCATGCAAGCATCGGAATGGCCCCCTATGAAGCTTTGTATGGAAGAAAATTCCGTACACCTTTATGTTGGTATGAAATTGGTGAGAAAACAATAATTGGACCAGAGATTGTTCAGAAGACAACAGAACAAGTTCAGAGGATTCAAATGGCAATGAAGGCTTCGCAAGATAGACAAAAGAGTTACTATGACAAGCGACGGAAGCCATTAGAATTTGAAGAAGGTGACCATGTATTTCTCAAAGTTACCCCTACCACTGGAGTAGGAAGAGCTTTGAAGGCCAAGAAGTTAAGCCCCAGATACATAGGACCCTATCAAATTCTGCAAAAGATAGGAACTCATGCATACCGCATTGCTCTGCCACCCGAGCTGACAAACCTTCACAATGTATTTCATGTCTCTCAGCTCCGCAAATATGTACCAAGCTCTGATCATGTTCTAAGTCCCGATCAATTTGTACTAAAAGAAAACCTTACCTTTGAAGCATCGCCAGTTAAGATTGCTGACCGACGTCTCAAACAGCTAAGAGGCAAAGAAATCCCTTTGGTCAAGGTAGTTTGGAGTCAGACAGATGATGGGGATGCTACTTGGGAAATTGAGGAGAAAATGAGAGAATTATACCCTCAATTGTTTTAACTTTAAATTTTGGGACGAAATTTCTAAAAGGAGGGGAGAATGTAACATCCCTGTTTTTAGAAACAATTTTATCCTTGTAAATTTTAATTATGGAGGGTTTATAAGCAAGAATAAGACAATATATACCCTGTTGATGGTCTGAAGTACCTCAAAAATGTCATTTTTGCACGTAATAATAGAATTTATATGGAATATTAGTGAAATTATGCAAAAACCGAGTGAAAAGGGCTCTGTTCCGAGTGACAGAGAAGAATTCCGAGTGAAAGAGAGAATTCCGAGTCAGTATCATGTTTTCCGAGTAAAACATGACTGAGAAGGCTACCACCGAGTGGAGTCCTGACCTGAGAAGCAATTCTGAGTGAAGAGTGTTCAAAAGAATCACTTCTGAGTGAAAATCCGAGTGAAAACACCCTAGAAAGGCTCGGTTCCGAGTTGAATGTTTCCTTTCTGAAGGAAATTACTATGGTTAGAGCATTCCGAGTGAAAGAATGCATAAATGCTTCTATTTATATTGATTTGATGCTTCCTTTCTGATTAAAGTATGTTGTGGAAACAATTGGGAAGGCTTCCGAATGGTTTTGCTTAGGAAACCGAGTGGAAAATGGTGGAGGAAGTCAATTCCGAGTGAGATACACTCCACTGGACCAAAACCGAGTGAGAGAAGTATGTGTGAGGCTTGGTCCGAGAGGTAATGGCTTAAATAAACGTTTATTGAAGAAATTGGCCTAAACCGAGTGAATAAAGTGAGGAAGACTCGGGTTTCCGAGTGAAGATTCACTGAGAAAGAGAGGACTCGGTCTGAAGAGGTATTACCGAGTGAGAAACCGAGTGCCTGAGTCGGTTTCGAAGAAATTCCGAGTGAAGAATTGCAATTGTGACTCAGAAGTGGGAATTCCAGTCGGAATTCACTGACAGAAGTGTTAACCGAGTGTAATTTCACTCGGTATTCACTGACAGAAGTGCGTATTGACTTCAATTTTGTCTTTTAATGATATTTAAATTCAATCGTGCGCATTATGGACAGTGGACGACCGGAAATGGGCACTGACTCAGCATATATCTTTGTTTAATCATTAGTGACCCTTCCATTAGCGATCCACTAACAGCCCACTCAGAAAAGCTGTCTCCCACTTGTCTTCCCACTCACTTCCTCCCTATTTAAACGAGCTCAAGGTCCTCAGAACTCACACCACACACATGACCCAAACACTCTTCATCACTCTCTTTCCCAGCAAGTTCTTTCCCACTCCTATCCCCTCTGTTTCACTCGGATTTGAAGCAGGACAGTGAAAGGAGCCTCTTTCTTCTCCTCCAAGAACTTCATTGAGGTAAGGGGGTATATTCTTGGGTGCCTTGTGGGAAAACCGAGTGAAGGACAGATTCAGTGTGTATGAATTAAATGCTTTATATTGTTAACTGTATATGCATGTATATATATATATATATATATTTGATCCGGTCTCAATACCGGTATCCGATCTGCTATACATATCTCAACGTCTTTGATAAGACATCTACGTGTAACCGGTGTCATCGGTATACATCCGAACTGTAATTCTGTATCAGGCGTTCTCCCTATACCGGTTGTTCAGGATAACACCATGACATCGGATAATACACACGTCACTGTGCAAAAGACAAGGATTGTTGCTACAGGGATCGATCAATAATTCCCTGCACTACGAGCCAAATTCTGCTCACGGGAATGGTCAACTTGTTCCCTAATCCTAGTCTACATTCTTTATGCTCAATATAAAATAGCCACTTGACCCAATCATGCAGGTAAGTGCGCAATATAATAATGCTAATGGGAGTTGGTGGTTTCCCACCAACGAGTCCTCGTTAATCGAGCCAATCAGGTATATGAACTAACTTCATGATTGAAGTTAGGGATCTTGATCTTCTTCTTCAGGACTTTTACGACTAATTCCTCTCTGAATACATTCCTTACTTGGAATATAATCACTGACTTGAGCGTCGGAGAATCTTTGCAGGTGACACCACCATTCGCCCACTTCAACGCGTTAGGTCGGTGTGAAGGATCTCCAGAACGCCCAATCCGCTCTCCTCATTCAAGGACAACGGATACCTACATCGGATACACATATATCCGGTCTACTAGACGATATTGACATACTATTCGTGACTGGCTTGAGATCGGATCTCTTGACCCCGGTCCAGGACAGATCATTGGCACGCCCGGTGGGACCCGATAAAGTTATTCCCATATCCTTTGACAGAGCAGGTAATCCACCATGGAAGGCGAAGCACAAGACTTCGTGGAGAATCAAGCTGAAGGCAGAATCGATCCTAACGCCTTCAGAAAACTCAACTTTGATTCTCATGGGGGCAGCTCAAAGAAGATAGTAACAGTGTCTGATCCTGATCCTCGTGATGAGTTGATCAAACAACTTCAGAGGGAACTCGCTGAATTGCGAAGAGAAAAAAGGCAAAGCGAGGATAAAGAGTCATCTCGCACGCGAAACACTCCCCACACAACTGATGGTGAAAAGTCCACCACTCTTCAGTACTCAAAGATCCCGACGTTTGAGGAGGGAGAACAAACTCGCGATTCTGAGGATGCAGCTTCCCGAAGGAAGAGAGATTCAACAACAGCACCCCCATTGTCTTACAATCTGAAGGTTCCTTTTTCAAGGAGACTTATGGGCATCAGCATCCCCAAGCACCTTCAAACCACTCAACCACTTTCCATCGGAAAGTATAATGGTGAAACTGATCCAACTAAGCACCTTGATGCTTATGTGTTTGAAGCCATGTACTTGGGGGCTGATGAAGACGTGATGTGCCGAATGTTCCCTCGAACATTGTCTGAGGAAGCCCTCGGGTGGTTTAAAGGCCTGCCTTCTGGATCCATAGATTCTTGGACGGAAATGGCAGCTGCCTTTGAAACCCACTTTGTCATCTTCAGAGACGTACCCAAGACGTCTCATACCTTGGCTCAGATTAAGCAAAGTGAAACTGAGGGCTTAAAAGATTTTCTGAAGAGGTTTTATAAGGAAGCAGCCCTGGTTCCTAACCTCACAGAATCTATCAAGCTGCATATCGTAATTGAGGCATTGCAGCCAGGATCAGCTTTCGCTCTTTCATTAGCAAAGAGCCCCCCAGCAACTTTTGAGGAGTTCAGGAAAAAAGCCTCAAAGTATGTGAGCATAGAGATGCACTTGGAGGCAATGACTGCAAAGAAAAAGCCACCAACACCATCTCCCCACACCCAGAAGGGTAAGGAAAAGACGAGGTCAGAACGCATGGAGAGGCCATTCACCAATCCTAAGGTGGATAACCACCCTCCTCGGCCTCGAGAAAGGCATGTCAATTCCTTCAGCCATTATGCACAGTTATCTGCCAGACCATCTCAGATTTTGAGAGAGGTCGGATGGCCAGTTTTCAGCACATATGGCATCAGGAGACCAGCCCCTATGAAAAGACCAGGAAATTCGCGTAAGTACTGTGATTTTCATGAACAAAATGGTCATTCAACTGATGAGTGCCAAGCTCTAAAGAACGCAGTTGAGACGCTAATTAGAGAAGGCAAATTGAAGCAATACCTGTTCAAAGAAAAATCCTTTGACAGGGCAGAACGGAATGAGAAAAGAGAAAGAGATCCCGACGATGGGGATGACAATAATCCCAGTCCGGTTCGAAAGTTCTCTGCTGCAGAGAAGCAAAAAGGTGTAATGACCGATAATGCAGCACAGAAAGACAGCATGCCCCAGCAACAACGTCAGGGCCGACGTGAAGTCATTGACATGATTGCTGGAGGGTTCGCTGGAGGAGGAGCTTCAATTACAGCCCGTAAGAATCATCACAGAATGATTTTATCTGTGCAAGGGAAAGTCAAAGACAATCGCCCTTACAGAGGAGGGAATGAGGCTCCCATAATCTCTTTCTCTGACGAGGATTTTGGCCCAACCGTTCCTGGTGGTGACGATGCTGTAGTCATCACTGCTGTGATCGCCAACAAGGACGTCCGAAGAATCCTTGTTGACCAGGGAAGTTCCTGCGATGTTATTTTTTATAATTGCTTTGAAAGAATGGGTTTTAAAGACTCAGACTTACAGCCTTACACGCAGGAACTAACAGCTTTCAATGGCGCAAAGCAACTAACTAGAGGGTATCTTGATACCCTTATCTCGTTTGAAGGCGAGCCAGGAGCCAGGACGGTTAGGTCTCGGGTGCTAGTGATTGATGTCAAATCACCATTTAATGGCATCATAGGCCGTCCTACTCTGAATGCAATGGAGGCAGTTGTATCAACCCCACATCTCCTTATCAAGTTCATTGACAAGGATAATGCTGTGTCATCTATCCGGGGTGATCAAGAGATAGCTAGGTACTGCTACAACCTTAGCCTCAACATGACAAAGCTGGACGCCTCCAATAAAAAGAGGAAACTTAATGATGCTGGAACATCGGCTGGATCTGTAAGTCTTGTCGACCTGGATCCTAGAGCGGATTTGAACATTGATCCGTTCAACCCATCAAAGCCCACACCGGATGGAAGTTCCAGGGACATTGTCTTGGGAGATTCTCCAGAAAAGATCACCCATATCAATGACAAGCTAGATGCTGAAATAGAGCAGCGACTGCTGGCTCTCTTACAAGAGTTTAAAGACCTCTTTGCATGGACTGCAGCCGATATGCCAGGCATAGACCCTGAATTCTGCTGTCATAAACTTTCTGTCTATCCAGAGACGAAACCTGTGGCCCAAAAGAAAAGACGATTAGGCCCAGAGAAACAGAAGGCAGCTTGCCAGCAAACTGAGGAATTGCTGAAGGCCGGATTCATCAGGGAAATCCGATATTCCTCTTGGCTTTCAAATGTGGTGATGGTCCCTAAATCCAATGATAAATGGAGAATGTGCATTGACTACGTGGACCTCAACCGCTGCTGTCCAAAAGATCCTTATCCTCTTCCTAATATAGATCGGATGGTGGACGATTCCTCTGGTTATCAATACCTGAGCTTCATGGACGCTTATTCTGGTTACAACCAAATTCCGATGTGCGAAGAGGATCAAGAGAAGACAGCTTTCATAAATGATCGTGGTGTCTTTTGCTATACAGTCATGCCCTTTGGCCTGAAAAACGCTGGGGCGACATATCAGCGCATGATCAACAAGGTTTTCGAAGGTATGCACACCAAACTTGTTGAAGTATACATTGACGACATAATAGCAAAGACACCGGTTGGTGACGATCATATTGAAGACCTGCGCCAAGTATTCACCCGTTTGAGACAATTTAACATGAGGCTGAACCCAATGAAGTGCACATTTGCTGTCCCCGCTGGGAAATTTTTGGGTTTCATGTTAACTCAACGTGGTATAGAAGCCAATCCAGGGAAATGCCAAACGATTCTAGACATGCAAAGTCCTAAGAATCTCAAAGAAGTCCAATCCCTGAATGGCAAGGTAGCAGCTTTGGCACGATTCATGCCGAAGATGGCTCACAGGTCGCTCCCCCTGTACAAAATACTGAAAAAGTCTAAGAAATTCGAGTGGGGACAGGAACAAGAAAAAGCTTTCCAAGAGCTTAAGGAGATGAAGCTTTGGGCGTTGCCTTGATAAAAGAAACTCCTGATGGACAAAGACCGGTCTATTTCACTAGCAAGACCTTGCAAGGTGCTGAGATCCGGTATCAGAAAATTGAAAAGGCCGCCCTCGCTGTTGTTTGGGCCTCACGACGGTTGCGTCCGTACTTTCACGCCCATCCAATCATAGTGAGAACGGATCTGCCACTCCGTTCTGTCTTAATCAAGCCCGATCTTGCTGGGAGGATGATCAAATGGTCTATTGAACTCTCCGAGTTTGATATATCCTACGAACCCCGCAGCGCTATTAAAGCTCAAGTCCTGGCTGACTTTATTGTGGAAATGACAGGGACTGATCCGGATTACCCTCGAGTCCATTGGACCATATACGTTGATGGTTCATCAAACCAAAGAGGCTCTGGAGCAGGTGTAGTTCTCGAAAGTGATGACGGAGTACACCTGGAGATCTCCCTTCGTTTCAATTTCAAAACATCCAACAACCAGGCTGAGTACGAAGCTTGCTTGGCTGGGCTAAGAGCTGCAATTGACATCGGAGCTTCTGAGGCGACATTCTGTAGCGATTCACAGCTGGTGATTTCGCAGATCTTAGGAGATTATCAAGCTCGCGAACCTCAACTCCAATTATACTTGAACTGTGTCAAGGAGTTGACTGAGAAATTCTCAAAGGTGGAGTTCAAACATGTTCCACGTGAAGAGAATACGAGAGCGGATATACTCTCCAGGTTAGCAAGCACTAAACGACCGGGTAGCACCACTACTCTGGTTCAAAGCACGCTAACGTCGCCCAGCATCCCTCTTTTCCCTTCTCTAAACGCCATAATGACTGACTCCCTTTACGGAGATACATGGATGGCTCCTTACATCCGTTATTTGGCTGATGGACAGCTACCCACAGATGAGAAGGAAAAGACGAGGTTAAGGAGAGAATTACCGTATTTCACTATGATTGATGGTAATCTCTACAGAAGGGCACTCTCTGTGCCCTATTTAATTTGTCTCAAAGAGGATGAGGTGCAAGGTGTAATGGAGGAAGTGCATGGAGGACAAAGTGGACACCACGCCGGAGGAAGAAGCTTAATGCGAAAAATCCTCAGAGCTGGATACTGGTGGCCCACAATGAAACAAGACTCCATTGACTTCGTCAAAAAATGCGACGCTTGCCAAAAATTCTCTAACCTACACCACACACCGGTGGAAGAACTCTTCACATCCGCTGTTCCATGGCCTTTCTACCAATGGGGATTGGATATTCTGGGCCCCTTTCCAACTGCTCCTGGGGGCATCAAATATCTCATTGTAGGGGTCGATTATTTCACTAAGTGGATAGAAGCAGAGCCGGTGGTGCATATTACTTCAGCCCGAACTCGCCGTTTCATGTATGAAAACATCATAACACGGTTCGGGGTCCCAGCACGGATTGTCACAGACAATGGCACCCAGTTCACGGATAGAAAATTCACAGATTTGCTTGAAGGGTTAGGAATAACCCAAATATTCTCATCCGTCGAACATCCCCAAACTAATGGTCAAGCTGAAGTGGCCAACAGGGAGGTGCTTAAGGGACTAAAGAAACGCCTTGGTGAAGCCAAGGGCGGATGGACAGACCAGCTGTGTCATGTCCTATGGGCATATCGGACAACGCCTCATTCATCCACCAATGAATCCCCATATCGCCTAACATACGGGGTCGAGGCAATGATACCTGTGGAACTGCAAATTGCTTCCACAAGAGTTAAGTACTTCTCTGAAGAAACCAACAACGCTAACTTGGCATCTGAAATGGATGTCATACAAGAACTCAGAGAAGACGCTTTCATCAGAGATCAAGCCATCAAAGCCAAAGTTGCTCTCCGGTATAACAAACGAGTCCAATCAAGGACTTTCAACGTTGGAGATTTGGTTTTGAGGAAAGCAAGTATAGGGAACAAATTCGCCCATCAAGGCAAATTAGCCCCAAACTGGGAAGGCCCATACAGGGTATCCGAGGTCACTGGCAAAGGCTCTTATCGCCTTGAAAACCTTGATGGCACTCCAATCCGAAACAAATGGAACACCCAAAACTTGCGCATCTACTATAGCTAGCTGTTTCTACACTCTCCTATCCTTATCTTGGATTGAATACTGGAGAATTTATTTTCACAGCTACGCTCTCCTTGTAATTCGTATTTTTGATTTAATAAGAATCTCTCATAACAATTTAACTCTTTCGAGTTTTTCTTATGTTGTGATTTTCAGTTTATCCGGTGTACAAAAGCATATTCAGGACGGATGATCTCAGCTACTTATTCTGTAGTTGACGATGTAACTCTTCGAATATGCGTAACGCACAAGAACATACTCAGGACGGATGATCTCAATTACCCATTCTGTAATTGACGATGTAACTCCTCGAGTGTGTAAATATTGAAGGCCCAGATTGTAGGATTAAACCGAACTCTGGGTACGGTTAGTAAGTTTGGCTGAACACCGGTGAAGGCTCAGATTGTAGGATTAAACCGAACTCTGAGTACGACTAGTAGGATTAACCGAACGTCGGTGAAGACCTGAGTTGTAGGATTAAACCGAACCTCAGGATATGGGTTGTAGGGCTGGCACTTTTTTAAGGCCACAAACCGAACCCCATTCAGAGATTACATGGGCTGTAGGGCTGGCACTTTTTTAAGGCCACAAACCGAACCCCATTCAGAGATTACATGGGTTGTAGGGCTGGTCCTTCTTCAAGGCCACAAACCGAACCCCATTCAAAGACTACATGGGTTGTAGGGCTGGTCCTCTTTCGAGGCCACAAACCGAACCCCATGCGAAGGCTTGGGCGCAGTAAGCTGGTTCTTCTTCAAGACCACGCTGAACCCCAAGTGACGGGCGCAGTAGGTTCAGGATTAACCCTGGTCTGAACCCCGTATCGAAGGCTCGGATTGTAGGATTAAACCGAACTCTGAGTACGACTAGTAGGATTAACCGAACGTCGGTGAAGAATCCTCATTGGGTAAAACCAAAGACCAATTGAAGAACGGCTAGTAAGATTCAACCGAACACCAAATATGACATGGACAGTAGGATCAAACCGAACTCCAAACACAACAAGTAAGTTATACTGAACTCCAAATTAATACTCTCGTGAAGTTCTTTATTTGGGAGTTTTATAGCTTATAATTCTGAGTCATCGATTCTTCAATTGAGATCTGACTCATAAACTCCGACACAAACAATTCACTCGGGTACGCCATAATCTAAGGCATTTTCACCCGAAATTCCTCAGTCGGAAATATTTGAAGAGGAATTTCTATTTTAAATTCTCATTCTCAAGATCTCTCACATGAAAATCTCACTCAGAGTTTATTCAAAGTGATAATCACCAAATGATACTGGGGGACAACATCAACGGTTTAACGAATAATTTGAGGAATGAACTCTCGTCTAAACGATCTCACAATCATTCCCCTTAAGCCGTTCTTGAGGCAATGATGTATTCCCTCACAAGCGGTGGTTTTGCTATGAAATTCATTTCGCATGTATATGTCCGGTATGGAGATTTTGTTTTACAATCCGATCTTCATTACTTAAATCCGGAATAATACAATACACATGCAGTCCCTCTATTAAAGTTGTTTTTCATTAAACAAGAACGGAGGTAAAAAACTCTTTTATTGATTCAATAAGAATTACAATTCGTGTAATAATCCGGAGCTGATCCCGGAACACAGCGAATTCAAATCAATAAAACGAAAAAGAAAACAAGAAAGGCGCTACTCTTTCTGGCTTGAGTCTCCCTCCTTCCCTTTGCCTTTGTCTCCGGTCTTGCCTCCTTCAGTGCGAGAGCTCGATCCTGTACTTATGGGTTTCAGGAGGGAAGGTCTCATTGATTGACCTTTAGGTAAAGGAGCAAACTTATAAGGAGTTCTAGGCGGACTCTCTTGACGATTGTCAACGATGGCCACCAGTTTCCCTTGGTGAAACTCATAGAACGGATCAATACCGTTCAAATTAAGTGACACCTTGGGATTCCGGTATAACACCTGACGAATTGCCAACCCGAAAGCCTCCTTGACTGCTTGATCACACATGTTTACAGCATCGTCCAAGTCTGCTTTCAGGGTCTTGACTTCGCCATTCAGATCCTCCAGCTTTAATAGCAGCTCCTTTTCCTTACGTGACCAATCATCCGCTCCTTGGGAGTAGACGACCTTAGCCTCCTTCAACCGCTCATCTAGCTTCGAAGAGCGTTCCTTCTCCACACAAAAATTGGCATGGAGGTCAGCGTTGATTTTCTTCTGATCAAGGACCTGACCCTCCAGCTCCTTGGCAAGCTTCTTCAAGTTGGCAATTTCTTCATCCTTCTTCTGAGTTTCCTCTTCGGAAGTTTTTAATTTTCCTTCTAATTGGAGGATGATTGCCTTGTCCTTGCCAACCATCGAGGTGAGCCTCTCGTTTTCTTCTGTGAGCTCGCGAACCGACTTGAGGAGCTTGGATAAATCAGCCAAGTGCTTCTGTCCGTCGTCGCAAGCTCTCATCATCTCTTCACTCTTTAACGAGGGCTTCACCTTGGGTGAGGATTCAGGAACGCCCTCAGGAACAGAGCCCTCGTACACCGGATGTTGAACAAGACCGGAATTACCTTCAAGAGAGCAGGGGGCTTTGGGCGCGAAATAAGTCGTTATTGGCTTCGCCCCGCAAGTGATTACACTGCCGGGGGCATCCGGAGTGGGTTCTTCCGCTCTCTTCTCTTTAGAGGGCACAAGCTCAGCAGCCCCTCTTGAAGTTTTTGGTTTTTTGGGCGAGGATTGACGGTCTGAGGCTTTCGAAGGATCACGCTTAGTCCTCTTCTTTTTCTCGACCACCTTCTCAGATCCGCCCTCGATCAGAGGAATATCGTCACCAGCAGACGAAGTTAATATTATCGTCTCAGCAGTAGCCTTCTTCGAGTTCCGCTTTGCCTGAATGTCATTTTCAGCCGCAACGGAAGTCTCTCCGGCCTTGAGACCTTTTAGTCTATTCATCTCTGGTGATCCGCTCTGAATTTCACCTGCACAATTAAAAGACACAATCAGAGACGAAAAAGTTTCAAGACATGACATAATAACGCATGAAGAACGGCAGGAAAATTACGTAAATACTCCTCGCGAGTAGACTTTGGTCCTAACAAACGCCTGCAGGAGAAAAATTGGTGTGAAGCTGTGTAGGACTGCAGAGCCGAAAGAACAGAGATCGAAGTTGGGCTCAGTTCGTCCTCCTCGGTATAGTACGCTTGGGAGGTCAACAAAAAATGTTCGTGCGTCCAAGTCACTGGGAATTTTAGAATCCCATCTTCAGTTAACCAAAAAATTGATTCATTCGGATGGACGCTAATTTTCGTGAAATAGGACTTGAATGAACGCCCATCAACTTTGGCGGAGTCAGTGTACGCCTCGAAGTTGATGATCTTGGAGATAGTCCGGAGGGATATCAAGCTCACTCCTCCTTTCTCCTTATTCGCACGACGGACCACTTGAGTGAAGTAGAAAAGCATGGCCACCGTCGGTTTAAAGTTGAAGTGCTCCCCAAGCACTTCAAGAGAGCGGACCAATCCCCATCCATTAGGGTGAAGTTGCGAGGGGGCGCAGTCCAAGAATCTCAGGACTCCCATCTCAAACTTCGTCAAGGGGAAACGCACACCCAAGTTCAGAAATAGAAAATCATACATGAATAAGGACCTCTCGTCCGGTGTGTGGCATATCCGTACTGATGGAAGGGGAGCGAATACTTTAAAACACCATTTATATTTGTCCTTCTTCCATACGGTAAACCGCGGCTCCAGCTCCCCTTCATCCTCCCGAGCGTGGACGGACGGTGTCTCACGAAATTCCTCAGCCACCCAGCTGAATGGGCGTTTCTGTTGGAATTTCACCCAGTCTATCCGGTGTGCAACCACATTGCAGAGGCCGGATTGGGTCTTCAAGATATACTTCTCGGAAGGGGATTCCCCTTCAGACGACTTCCTCCCAGTTGCTTTCTTTGTCACCATCGTGAAAGCCTTGATGCTGCGATAAAATTTCACATCATCAGAGAGATACAAATCCCCACTTTCGACACTTTCACTGGAGGAGGAAGACTCTGAAGAGGGTATAATCACCCTTCGCCTTTGATATTGCGACTCCTCCCCCCCTGTATACTGTGGCCTCGATTGGAAGATCACTGGGATCCTCCCACCACGAACATTAGGGTTTTGAGCCAAAGCCCTTCCCCCTCTTCCTCTAGGGCTAACGCCACTGAAGCTAACACCCTTCCTAGCCATTCTCAAATATTGAAAAGAGATGCAAAAAACGAAGGGAAAGTGGTTACCTAAGGATAGTGAATTGAAATTCACAGAGGCGGACACGAAGAACTTCTTGGGACTTTTGCAGAGGTTCGTCGAGGAAGCAAGAAGAAATGGAAACTGAGATTGCCAAATATGCCTGTATCAGGGCACAAAATTTTTTCAAATACCCACTAAACACAATCTGTCGTTTACCCCCAAACGACTCCCCGTTTAGTGGACCAAAATTGTCGTTTAGTACCTTATGGCGCGAAAATGCCATCATTTTGTCACAGAGCCATCGAAATGGGCCTATTAAAACTAAATCCTAGGCCCAACAAGACTATGTGTGACAGTTACTAAGACATGCGCATTTAACGCAATAATGGCTCGCCCACGTGAATTAAGGCATTAAATGTCCAATCATTAGAAACGTGGCCACCATTACCCGAATACCAAGGGTTGCGAAATTCGATAAACTTCTAATATTCCCATTGTCGAATCCGCCCTTAAAATTTCACCACTACGGAACATGGTTCCCAGAACGGATATTTACACTTCGGTGCAAATCTGAAATCCAGACGTACTATGATCAATATAGCTCATATGAGCAAGTCAACTACTTCCTCACATCAGCTAGGGGGCTAGTAGAGGTAAGACTCGGATTTCGGATGGAGCGAAAATTGGAAATTGAATCCGCACTCCCTTGATTGGAAAGATTCATCAGGACGGATGATCTCAATCACTTATTCAGTGATTCGATGATGTAACTCCTGGTACGAAGGACTCCAATAATCACTCCAGGACGGATGATCTCAATCACATATTTTGTGATTCGATGATGTAACTCCTGGTATGAATCATTCCAGGACGGATGATCCCAATCACCTATAAAGTGATTCGACGATGTAACTCCTGGTATGAGCAATTCTCATCATCATTCTTATGATGAAAGTATTCACTCAATCCGTACTCCTACGATTGAAAAATGTCTCCAGGATGGATTATCTAAATCACTTAATTTGTGATCTGACGATGTAACTCTTGACGATGTGTACTTTTCCAGAACGGATAACCTCAGTCACCCATTATGTGATATGACGATGTAACTCCTAACGCGGTGTACCTGCCCAGGACGGATGATCTCAATCACCCATGCTGTGATCTGACGATGTAACTCCTGGCGCCATACACACCCAAAGGACGGATGATCTCAATCACCTAATATGCGACCTGATGATGTAGTTCCTGGTATCGTACACATCCCCAAGACGGATGATCTCAATCACTTATGAAGTGATTTAATGATAAAACACCTGGCATGATCAATACTCATAACCATCTTTATGATGGAAAATTCCAAAAGTCAATCCGCACTTTCGCTTTCTAGTGGTATTCTCCCAGGACGGATACTCTTTATCACCTATTCTGTGATACAACGACGTAACTCCTGGCGTAGAAAAAACTCCCATCATCATCCTTATGATAAAGGACTCAAACACCACTTCCTTGCAGTTCCCTAAACTTGGAACAATATTATCATCTCCTGTAAGAATATTACGGATTAGAAGCAGTCATCCGTCCTGTTACACTACTTTGCTAAACAGCGGATCGACCCATCTTTCCCCAAAAGAATTAAGGATCATGCCCCAGAGACAGGCACCTTCTTCTTAATACGCACTTGGGGACATGTATATATTTATCCGTTCTAAATTTTATTTGTTATTTAATTTTCCGAGGCTATTATTTCAATCCGGCCTTAAGATTAATTACACTGAACGGATTAATAACGATTTATATATACATGAAACAATGAAGACAAATTTCTTCAACCAAAATTCATTCATTGAAATGAAATTACATACAATAGTTCAAAATCCGGAGTTGATCCCGGTACACAACTATACATGTAAATAAAAACAAAATTACGGAGGAGGAATCTGTTCTTCAGTTTTTTGCGCCTCCTCAGCACAAGGCTCTTGTCCCCCTTCCTTTGGAACCTCCGCAGGAGTCTCACCTCCAGGAGCCTTAGCTCCTTCTTCAGAAGAGGGAACCTCGGGCACAGGAAAGACGTAATCAGGTCCCATAGATTGACCCTCAGGAAGAGGAGCCAAACCATACAAGGACGTCGGTGGATCCTCGTGACGACCATCCACCACTGCGACTAACTTTCCCCCATGGAATTCATAGTACGGATCCATTCCATAAAGGTTAAGTTTCACAGTGGGGTTGCGGTAGAAGACTTGGCGTATGGCTAGGCCGAAGGACTCTTCAACAGCCCGGCTGCATATGTCAACAGCTTCTTCTCTCTCAGCTTTCGCTGTAGCCAATTCTCCCCGCAACTTGGACAGCTCCTCACTGGACACCTCGAACTCCGCATTCCTAGCCTTCAGTCCCTCTATCTCAAGAAGGAGCTTCTTCTCCCTTTGAGACCACTCCTCAGCATCAGCTTTATGTTTATCCTGGCTACTACGGAGTTCTTCCTCCTTCTCTGCCACCTTGCCTTCCAAGTTTTTAAGATCGCCTTTGAGCTTGAGATTCTCTTTAGTTACGAGATCCCCAAACTCCTTAGACTTGTTAAGACGATCTTCCATTAACTTCATGGCGGCTTTGTCTTTGTCTGAGGAAAGGTTGAGCTCTTCTAATTTTTCACTTAGCTCCTCAACCTTGTCGACGTTCTTAGCCAACTCGCTGACGGAAGATAGCAATCCAGCAAGTTCGGCTAGCTGCCACCTTCCGGCCTCACACGCTTCTTCAATTTCTTTAACACTAAGCGTAGGCCGGAGTTTGTACATTGGTGGTGGAAGAGTGGCAGGAGTAGAACCTTCGTAGGAGAGGAAGGGGGTGAGAAACGAGGTCGTTGGGAAGGAGGTCGGATTTGACCCAGAAGCCCCAGCAGCAGTTTCTTTATTAAGACTAGAGGGAGCACCAGCTGCTTCCGAGGTTTCAACAAGCTTACCCTCCGAAGTTTTGCGCTTTTTGGACGGGCCTCCCACTGAGTCATTCTTGATTTTTCTTCTCCTCTCAGAAACTGGAGGATGACCCGTGGATTCATCAGCGGCAGAAGAACCGCCCTCAACCAACGGAACGTCCCCTTCAGCATCCGAGGTCAGTATTATTAACTCAGGACGATCCTTGGTTGAGGGCCTGGGCTTCACTTCATTCTCACGGGAAACGGATTTACCAGCCGCCTTGAATTTCTTTAATTTGTCCATCTCCGGAGTCTCTTGTTCTATTTCACCTACATGAACAAACACAAGATGTCAGCAACTATAAATATTCTATATATATTTGGTAAAGGAGGAAAAATGAAATAAAACGAGAAGTACGCAAATATTCCTCCCGGACTCCGCTTGAGCTACTTAGCAAACGTCTACACGAGAAGACGTGACGACCTGTAGTGTGCGATTCAAGTGCGAACAACACTCTCGACGTCTCTCGAGACAGATCGGATTGATCAGTGTAGTATGCATGCGAGCTCAAGAGGAAATGTTTGTGTGTCCAGCTCAGGGGAAATTTGTCAACATCCTCTTCGTCCTTCCAAAATTTCGGTTTGCCCTTCTTTATGGAGATGCGAGTGAAGTAGGTCTTAAACGACTTCCCATCAACCTTGGCCGAATCAGTATAAGACTCAAAGTTCACGAAAGAACAGAGAGTCCGGAGTGTCACCAGACCAACTCCGCCCTGCTTATTCACCCTTCGAACTACCTGAGTGTAGTAGAACAGCATCGCTACAGTTGGCGTGAAATTGAAGTGCTCCCCAAGCACTTCGAGAGCTCGGATGAGGCCCCAACCGTTGGGATGAAGTTGGGAGGGTGCACAGTTCAAAAACCTCAAAACACCCATCTGGAGTTCGGTTAATGGGAAGCGGACACCCAAATAATGAAAGATGAAGTCGTACATGTACACTGAACGATCGTTGGGGACGACATGACATATCCGCTCTGTCGGAAGTGGTGCGTAAACCCTATACCACTTTTTTGTCTCTTCATCCGTACTCAGCATGAACCTCGGTTGAATCCGAGATCCCTCCTCATCCGCATGACGAGAGGCCAAGTCCTTAAATTCGCTAGACACCCAACAGAAAGGCCATCTAGCCTGAACCTCCTCCCAATTCAGCCTCGAAGCAACTACGCTGAAAAGACCTTCAGCTGTCTTCGAAATGGCACTATCTCCAGAAGATCCTTCTCCAGTTGCCATTGGAAATATCTAGACCGAACTCCTTAATCTATGATAAAAAATAAAATGTCGTCAGAAAGTTGCAATCATTACTCACTGCATTTTAAAAGCAATTATAATCAGAGGGCGACTCTGAGAAGGGAAAGGTCACTTCCCGCAGTGAGTAAGATCCCCTTTCTGAGCGACGCGGTTCAGTCTTAGGAAGAATCACAAGGATTCTTCCCCACAACTATTAGGGTTGAGGGAAACTGATTCCCCCCCTTTTGATGAAGCCTACTTTCTATAACTACGAGTAGCAAGTTAAAGCGAAACTAAAGCAACAAGGAAAAGATAGTTACCTCAGATGATAGTGACGAATTTGAGGAACGAAGAAACCCTCGCAATGTAGGTGATAAACTTCCTTGCAAAATTTCTGCAGAGTTTCGTTGAGAAAGCAAAAGCAAGTGGAACCCAGAATCCACTAAGTATTCCTTTTATAGGAAACAAAGAGGACCGGTTACCTCCTCTTGAAGTTGTGTCGTTCTCGATAAAACGCACCTGTTCACAAGCGAAACGACACAACCGTTCCAAATTCTTGGGCGCCAAAACGATAACAACTCAGCAAAGGGCTATCCACTGGGCCCAAAAGTTTTGAAAACTTCAGGCCCATTAAGCCCAAAACAACGGTTAATGAGATTTTCATCTCAGACGCAATAATTGCCTGCCCACGTGATTAAAAGCATTAATGTCTAATCATGCAACGCAATTTACGCTTTACAGCCGTTACACGAACTTCAAGAGCTTTCAATTCCAATAAACTCTTGAAATTCTCACACAACGAATCTTTGTCTGAATCCGTTGTGACAGTACCGAAAGGTCTTTTCTATTAAATTCAGAGCGGTTCTTTACGAATGACAACAGATGCTAAGGAACTGTTACACACGTAAGCTTACCGATATTAAGACCTCTCGCAGGTTGAGTAGCTTATGTGAACAACTATTCAGTCCCTCACACAAGCTAGGGGACATATGATCCGGTCTCAATACCGGTATCCGATCTGCTATACATATCTCAACGTCTTTGATAAGACATCTACGTGTAACCGGTGTCATCGGTATACATCCGAACTGTAATTCCGTATCAGGCGTTCTCCCTATACCGGTTGTTCAGGATAACACCATGACATCGGATAATACACACGTCACTGTGCAAAAGACAAGGATTGTTGCTACAGGGATCGATCAATAATTCCCTGCACTACGAGCCAAATTCTGCTCACGGGAATGGTCAACTTGTTCCCTAATCCTAGTCTACATTCTCTATGCTCAATATAAAATAGCCACTTGACCCAATCATGCAGGTAAGTGCGCAATATAATAATGCTAATGGGAGTTGGTGGTTTCCCACCAACGAGTCCTCGTTAATCGAGCCAATCAGGTATATGAACTAACTTCATGATTGAAGTTAGGGATCTTGATCTTCTTCTTCAGGACTTTTACGACTGATTCCTCTCTGAATACATTCCTTACTTGGAATATAATCACTGACTTGAGCGTCGGAGAATCTTTGCAGGTGACACCACCATTCGCCCACTTCAACGCGTTAGGTCGGTGTGAAGGATCTCCAGAACGCCCAATCCACTCTCCTCATTCAAGGACAACGGATACCTACATCGGATACACATATATCCGGTCTACTAGACGATATTGACATACTATTCGTGACTGGCTTGAGATCGGATCTCTTGACCCCGGTCCAGGACAGATCAATATTTATTACCGAGTGATGAATTGTGATATGACATGTACTTATTGGACTGAAAATACTAAAAATCATGGGTACCGTGTGATTTCCAGTGAAAAACTGAGTTTAATGATAACAGGTTCTGTTTTAGGCCAATCCGATCGTTTTGGTATCATTTCAATCAGATTCTTTAATTACCAACTCATTTTCATTCGGATATAACATATTTCACTCGGAAAACACTCTTTTTCTCTCGGACAGCATCTCCCAAGTCTTATTTTACTCAGAAATCTCTTTCTTAAATTATTTCACTCGGAACTTGTATTAATTTCACTCAGAAAATATAATCATCTTTTACCCAGAACCCTTTTTCAGTAAATTCACTCGGAAAACACTCTATTGCTCTCGGTCAGTAGCTTCCCAGTCTTATTTCACTCGGCAAACACTTTATTTTACTCAGCAAGCAGTTATTCTACTCGGATTTGTATTATTTCATTCAGACAGAACTCTTTTCAACTAATTTCACTCGGTAAACTCATGTTTCACTCGAAAAGTATCTTATTTTTACTTAGGAAACTCTTTTCCTACTGATTCCACTCGGAATCATACTTAATTTCATTCAGGAACTCATTTTCACTCAGAATTTTAGTAGTTTCACTCATGAAAACCATTTCCAGTGTTTTTAACTCGGTAAACCCTTAATTTCACTCAGAAAATTCCTTTTAGTTTAATATCACTCAAAATATATAGTTAAATTAACTCAGAAAACTCTTATCAACCTGATTCCACTCGGAATCAGGATTATTTCATTCAGATTTACTTACTCGAAGGCATTCTAGTCAGCAGAATAATTTTCACTCAGAAATTATATAGATTTTACTCAGAAACCTTTCTGCTCAACACTTTTAACTAGGTAAAATATTTTTTTAACTTCCCTGAGAAAACTTTTAACCTGATCTCACTCGGATTGATGCTTATTTTATTCAGAAACTCACTTCAGCCTGAATTTACTCGGTATTTAAACTCATTTCACCCAGAAAATTCATTTTTCACTCGGAACAGATTTATTTTACTCGGATGATTCAGTTTCACTCGGTATTCAACTCATCCCACTCGGCAAACTCAATTTCTCACTCAGTATTAAACCTATTTTTTTTCAAAAAGTTTGGAAATCAACATTTCTACTCGGATATAATCGGAAAAATCATTTCCACTTGGAATCAGACCTGTTTTAGTCAGAAAACAGCCTCCCAGTACAATTTCACTCAGATTTTTAGCCAGATCACTTGGAGAACCCTTCTCTGTATGATTCCACTCGGAATCATACTCATTTCACTCGGATTTACCCCTGTTCCACTCGGAAAACTCTGTTTTTAGTGTTTTTCACTTGAATTCTCAATTGGAAACCAATCTTCAATACTTTTTAAGTTATTGGTAAGTTAAATTAACATTCTTATTCTATTATTATCATTATTTATTGTTAAACTTAATATTGTTATTATTATTATTAGTTTTATTATTATTATACATTGTTAACATCTAAATTATGCGTAATTATATAAAGAATATATTATTTTACTCTTTATGAAAGAATATATATATATAATAGATATATTTCTAAAAATTAATAAACGAAAATCTTACAGGGTTTAAATGATTGTTGGAATTCAAAGAACTTGAGAATGATATGATGAGACTGGAAATACATAAGATACCCAAGGAATCAATTGATAAGATAAATGCATTTCGCATCATGAAAATATTTTTGAAGAAGAAAAACCTCTAGAGCATACACTTGGTACAGTGAAGGACACTCACGTTCGATCTCCATGAAGAATCTTGGGAGTACAACTGGAACGGCAACCCAATGGCATCAGAGTCGCGCCTGATAGCCGGGTGAGACGATGCAATTCTAGTGTACTTTGACTAAATGACAGAGTGTAACTATGATCGTAGGGATCCAAGTTCCAAAAATATTTAAATCAATGATGAGAACCAATGAGTTCATTTGTACCACATGGAACTTGGGCGGACCCTGATCGCTCTAGATGATTGGAATGGTGATATTCCAAAGAATGAGAAGAAGATAAAACGATTTATTAGGCCCACATGCATCATGAGACTTAACCAAAGATAAATCATAATAAATCCGAACTCATGCATTCATTACAGCATATTTGATTGTTATAATTGTGAATATGTTATATGTACGATTTATTCCATGATAATATGCTTGATTGTTATAATTGTGAACATGCTAAATATACGATTATGTGATGACAACATGCTTGATTGTTATAAATATGCTAAATGTATGATCTATGTGACATTGTATGTTAACTGGATTATGTCCGTACCGGATGAACCAATCAGGGTCTTGGGTTATACTCACCCTTACTGTTGAACATTTTTCAGAGGATTTAGAAACTCAAGAACCCGAGTGTGAAGATCAGCAATACGCTGAACCCATTGAGAACAATCATTAAGTATAGAATATTTATAATCAGACACCGGATGACTGTATAATATTTAAGGGTGCCTGCGTGCCCTATTCTGTTAAGAGTACAATTACTTACAGTTTGTGAATGACTATATGATATATACAATATTACTTCCGCTGATCTGCCACGTATTTATTTTAAAAAAAAATATTCACTTTTTCTGAAAACTATTAACACTCTCAGTTAAATAGGATGAACCTACAGAAGAATTTGTCTTATCTAACCGAGGGTGTTACAAGGAGTATTCTGCTTAAGCAAAAATCGTCTAGAGGCATAGAAGAATTCTCGCTTGAGCGACGCTTATCCCACTTAAGCGAGAAAACTCCAAAGATTAAGGGTGCTACATTCGCTTAAGCGAGGTTCATTCCGCTTAAGCGAGAATCAAACAGAGATTACATGAATTAATTTCACTTGAGCGAGGCACATTCTGCTCAAGTGAAAACAGGGTAGTAGCCGCAGGCTTGATCTCGCTTAAGTGAGACATTGAAGTTTTGAACAACTAACTAAGTAACTTGGAAAGTAGAGCAAGTGGCTCTCACTTAAGCAATTATACTTAAAGGCTGAACTCGATGAAAAACAGGAGCTGCTTGATTATGATTGAAAAGATGAAACTCCATCTCTTGCGAAAGTGTTTAGAAAGCCGTCAAAGCTGTTTTCTTCTCATTTTTCTCCATTTCTTTGGTTTGTAACGGCTACCATGAGTAGCTAAACTTCCTTTTGGGATTGGATGTAGTCGATTCGAGCTCGATATACATTGGCTCTGTATTTATATATGGTATTTTATTTTATTGATTTTTGGTATTTCATTCTACGTTTATTGATTGATTCTATTGGATAAATAGTTTCCTGATTCAGTTTTCTTAAGTTGTAGAAAAATGATTTGTGAAAACTTATCAAAATGGAATACTCAATACGATCGGGTGTTAGGAATAGCTTCTTGCATATCGAACATTTTAAACTGTGTTTGAATATGTTTTCAGGATCACAGATTTTGATAATGACAATGGACTCTTGAAGAAAAACTTGGAAAAACAAGAAAATGCATCAGACCTGCAAAAACACGCATACTAATCGATTAGGGAACCATATCTAATTGATTACATAGTTCCTATTTCTCATCTAATCAATTGCACCAACAATACTAATCGATTACAGTGCCTCTGTGTAAATTAAATGCATCAAGTGTTTGAAGCTAATTGATTACAGGACATATACAATCGATTACAAAGCTCCTGGAATGACAGCTAATCGATTATACACAAGGCCAATCGACTACGAAGCTGCGTAATCAAATTAAATGCATCAGGTGCCAGGCCTAGTCGATTACAAGATGAAGCACAATCGATTACCAAGTCTCTGAGTAGAAGCTAATCGATTACAAGGATAAGCTAATCGATTACAACAGGAGTTACACTTCAGATTTCAAAAGCTAATCGATTATAGCTCGAGGCGTAATCGATTAGGGTAGTGCCAGAAATTGGGGAAAGTGCTTTTTAAGTGGAAACCAACTCATTTCTCCATAGATCTAAGGCACCCACAAGCTGCAACGGCTAGGAACTCCATTATGCTCATCTTCAAGCCCTATAAATACAAGACTCCTTCAAGCTACTCAATGCATCAATTACATCCATCAAAGGAAATCAATTCTTGAATCTTGTGAGTTTTATCCTTGTATAGTTTTATTTTTTTGAAACTTAGAACTTCAACTTGTATATCCTCTCTTGTTGAGAATTAGAATTTGAGAGAGCATTCACTTGTATATCTACTCTATTAAGAGAGTCACTTGCTTGTAAACACTACTCCAAACACAAAGGTTTTCACTCTAAGTTGAGTGGTCACAAAGGTTGGGATTCAACCTTTGGGTATTGAGAGTTTAAGAGATTGGGTGGGTTGCCCTTGTGCTAGTGAGGATTGAGTTCTTGAGTGTGGGACACTAGGAAGCTGCAATTGCTCATAGTTTGTAATCTCTAAATCTCAATAGTGGAAATTCTTCAAGTGGGTTGCTTGAAGGCGAGACGTACACCGGGGTTGGTGGAACTCATTAAATTGGTTTGCAAGTTCTTCTCCCTAACTCTTTTACATTCATATACTGCAGTAAATTGATTTATGTTGGTTGATTGGGATTTACATACTTGAGCTTGCTTGAATTAGTCAACCTTGAACATTGCATACCAAGTGTTTGATAAATTGCCTCATCCATATTTACCTCTTGTTTTGCATTGTCTTTTGTACTTTACTTGATCTCACTTCCATAATCTCTAAACTTGTGATAAAAGAATCAAGTTCAAAGGCATTTCAAGCAAAGTTTTAAAAACTCAATTCACCCCCCCTCTTGAGTATTGAGGCCACTTGAATAACATAAACAACTGATTATAATGCTGGAAATTTTCTTGAAATGATTGAGGAAGCAGCGCTTTAGAAGTTTTCTTAGGACTTCATATTCGAGGAATCGATATGGATGATTTTAGATTTGTTGCATAAAAATCAATAGTTTTAAACGCCATCTATATGAATATATCCAGGATATGGTCGGGGGAGATAGATGAAATCCAATCCTAACTTCTTATTATTTGAATTTCCTTTTAATTACAGTTCTGTTTATGCTTGTTTTTGCACTTAACTTTTATTTTTCCACACTCTTAAAGGAATCAAATCATTGTGCCGTTTAAAATATTTTGAAACTAAATCTTTTAAACTACAACAACCCCTAGTGGAACAACATTAATATTACTACAATGGGAAATGGCTAAACTTACCACGCACCTGAATTTCTTTATCAAGTTTTGGCGTCGCTGCTGAGGGCAATGTTAATTTGAGATTTCAGTTTCTAATAATTTGGCATTGTGAATACTATCTATACTATTTATAATGTACTTTTCTGTTAGCATTTGTTATTTGTTATCTTTTCCTAACCCTTGTAATCAGGGCGATATATGCTTTTGAAAGGACAGGTTCCTGAAGAATAGTGTAATTCGATCTTGAGATTGAAAAGATAGCTAAGAAAAACAAGAGCAAATCCAAAAAGAAAAAGCAAGGTTTAGAGCAAGAACAGTCTTCTACTACACCCTTTGCTTCTAAGATACCAATAACAACCCATTTATAACTTCAAGAAGAAATGGTAGGCTAACAAAATAACCCACCAAGGAGAACCTTGAGAGATTATGCTACATAACAGGGCCCTAGATACTTTTCTAGTATTGTCATTCCTAATACTACAAGAGCTCTAGAGATGAAGCCGACTTTACTGAGTCTGATCAATGCACACCAGTTCATTGGAATGTCTAATGAAGATCCCTATACTCATTTATCTACATTCTATGAGTTGGTGGGAACCATGGGATTCAAATGGGGGGACTTAGAATTTGCTTACCTGTGTTTGTTTCCTTTTCCATTGGTAGGAAAAGCTAAAGAATGGCTACAATCTCACCCCAATCAGAGTTTGAGTAACTAGACAAATATGGAAGAGAAGTTTCTATATAGATTTTTCCCACCATCGAGATTTATAAAAGCTAAATATGATATTTTCACATTCAGACAAGGACTCGAAGAACCGTTTTACGAAGCTTGGGACAGATTTAAATTATTACTTAGGAAGTGTCTTAATCATGGCTTTGAGGATATTACACAAATAAACATTTTCTACAATGGATTGAGACCTGATACAAAGATGATTTTGGATGCAGCAGCTAGAGATACTATGATGACAGTTGATGCTGAGCAAGCTACCAGAATAATTAAAGCACTTTCTTCTACCGATTATCGAGCTCAGCATAATAGGCAGCAGGTACAAAGAAAATGAATGTTGGATCTGAGCACCACCGATGCAATCTTAGCTTAGAATAAAATCCTTACCCAGCAAATTGAAGCTCTGACATAACAAAAGGCAAAGCTTCCTCAACAACTGCATGTAGTATATTCTTCTTCATTTATGCAGCAACAACCACCACTCTGATGTGATTTCTGTGGTGGTGACCTCCCAAATAGGCATTATGGTTCTTAAGAAGAATAAGTCCATTATATAGGGAATCAAGGTCGGTCAAGTAATTTCAATTCTAATTATTCTAACCCTCCATTTAAGGGATGGCGCAACAACCAAAATCATGCTGCAGGTTGGAAACAAGATGCAGGTCTATCTAACAGGCCTATTTATCAGCAAAATTTTCCTTCTTTGCTTGAGAAGACTTTTAAATTAGAAGATACTTTGGAAAATGCAGTCTTCTTTGACGAATCAGAAAAACACTGAGGCGTCAATTAGGAATCTAGAAACCCAAGTGGGATAGCTTGCCCGCCAAATTACAGATCAACAGGGTAATCAGTTTGGAGCCAACACTCAACCCAACCCAAAAGAACATTGCAAAGCCATTACCACTCAGACTGGCAAGATTTTAGGGCTTGGAGTGAGTGAAAATGAAAGAGTGGAGGAGGAGATTTTATGTGATAAATAAGAGAAGGAGAAAGTTAAAAAATGGTGAGGAAGAAGTTAAAAAAAGAAGGTGATGAAGGAGTCAAATAATGAGAGAGTGTGTGTAAATAAACAAAGTGAAAATGTGAATAAAAAAAGAGTGAGAAAAATAAAGAAAAAGAGAGTGAGAAGGGGAAGGAAAAGATTGATACTCTAGGACCACATTGAAGAACTTGACTTATCCCGAAAACCTTTGAAAGAAAGATAAAGAAAGACAGTTTACTCAGTTTATGGATATTTTCAAGAGATTATATATTAACATTCCATTTGTGGAAGCCATGGAGCAGATGCCAACGTATGTTAAATTCATAAAGGAGTTGCTCTCTAAGAAGAAAAGATTTTTTGAAAAGACAGTAGAGTTAGAGGTTGACTGCAGTGCTATCATACAGAAAGCATTGCCTTACAAGATCAAGGGTCCTCACAATTTTACCATTCCGGTCAGTATTGTGCTCTCTACCAGTAGGAAAAACATTATTGGATCTTGGAGCCGGCATTAATTTAATGCCCTTATCCATGCTTAAGAGAATTGGAGACCTTGAAGTCAAACCAACTAGAATGACATTGTAGTTGGCTGACAGGTCGATGAAGTTCCTTTATGGCGTGGTTGAAGATGTTCTTGTTCATGTTGATAAATTTGTCTTTCCAATGGATTTCGTTGTGATGGACATTGAGGAGGATGTTGAGGTGCCTTTGATTTTAGGCAGGCTATTTATGAAAACGACAAAAAGTGATCATTAATGTTGATGATAGCAAGCTGAAAATAAGGGTGTAAGATGATGAAGTGAATTTCAATGTTTTTAAAGTTGTGAAACACCCTGTGGATAAACAACAGTGTTTTAAAATTAATATGGAAGATGAAGCAATTCAGAGGGAGTTGGATAAAATAAGTAT
Source organism: Clitoria ternatea (assembly GCA_037962975.1). Lineage (NCBI taxonomy): Eukaryota > Viridiplantae > Streptophyta > Magnoliopsida > Fabales > Fabaceae > Clitoria > Clitoria ternatea. Next base: position 12,848,889 of record CM075675.1, read on the forward strand.
TCCCATTGCCCTACAAAAAGCCTTAATTTGTGCATTGGAGGAATTGAGTGATGATGAGGCAGAGGAGGTGGAAGAACTTCTGAAGGATTTTGATTCTAGAAAACCTATTCCACCAGATGCTGATTTTGTTAAAGATTTCCCAGAGAAGGCTGATATCATAGTACAGGAGTTTGAATTGAAAGTCTTACCTTCTCATTTGAAATATGTCTTTCTTGATGCAGAAGGTCAGAGGCCTGTTATCATCAGTAGCAGCCTTTCAGAGTTAGAGGAGAAAAAGTTGATTCAGGTGCTCCAAAGAAACTCGGGAGCAATTGGATGGAAGCTCGAAGACTTGAAGGGTATTAGCCTATCGTATTTCATGCACAAGATATTTATGGAGCAGGAATTCAAACCAGTTACACAGCCTCCGCGACATTTGAATCCCATAATGAAGGAAATGTTTAAGAAGGAGGTGATGAAACTTCTAGAGGCAGGAATGATCTATCCTATTTTAGATAGTGCTTGGGTTAGTCCAGTGCAGGTTGTTCCAAAGAAGAGAGGTATGATTGTGATTAAGAATGAAAAGAATGAATTGATCCCTACACGGATAATCATTGGCTGGAGAATGTGCATTGACTATAGGAAGCTCAACCAAGCCATCAGAAAAGATCATTTTCCTTTACCATTTATGTATCATTTTCCTTTTAAAGAGTTTGTTTTTGCCTAGGCTTTTCCTTTGGAGTCGGTGTAACTATTAGGGTTAACCCCATTGCTACAAGGTGCATTTCCTACCTTACATACTTGGCAACTTCTTTACTGAACTCTTGGTTGTAAAGCCTCCACAACACTATGGATTTAAATGGGTTCTGTCAACCCAGGAACCATTGACGCATCCATGTAAAACCTCTTTAAGAAATCCTTCAACAACTTAGTTTCCACCTGCTTGATCTGAGCCAGGGTGTAGGACGTTCTTAGGGCATCTCCGAAAATGATGAAGTGTCTACCCAAGGCCTCTTCCAGCTCAGACCAACAGTCAATCATTTCCTACAGTAAGCCTTTAAACCGACTTAAAGCTTTACCACTCAAGCTTCTAGGAAACATCCTGCACATCACATCGTTGTCCCATCTAAGGAATATTAATTCATTCATGTAAGCATTTGGATGCTTACTTGGGTCAACGTCATTGATGCAAAACTCCGCTCGAAGTTGATAAATGATCTCATCTTTAGAATCTAGTTAGGCAATAACACCAGGTCTCCTTGAGGCTTGAGCTACCAACCCCAAGGTATCAATGAAACCCAAGTTGTAGCCTAATAGAGGCGACTCCATATGTGTGAGATCACGCACATCTCCCTCCAGAGTGTTTAGAGCCTGATAACTTACATATATAAAAATGATTGTAAAAGTTGGAATAACTTTAGTGTATCCTATTGGGCTTGTCAATGATCTGTCTAGTATTATCTCATGTTGTGAGGCGGAATATGATATAACTTATAAAGACATTGACGCTCAAGTCAGTATAATAGAAATATCAAAGCTCAATCGTTTAGTTTGATTGAACATACCTCAAGTCTGATAAATAAATAATATTTATAAAAGCTAGGTGAGGATCTTTTACCTTGAGTAACCGGTGTTAGTATTTTTCCGTAAAATATAAAGAAAACTATGCATAGACATTTTGACGTATTTTCAGGTATTAACTAGTATATCCCCCGACATATTCCTTAACCTCTATCCAAATTAGGACTTCATGCTATTATGACTTTATGCGGGAAAGATACTACATGGGTTATATTAATACCTGATATAGAACTATTCTGCTGATTCTACGTTGGAATATAAGATATCTGGGCCGTTATCAGATATCAATTTTCCAAATATCATGACATTTTCTGGTCATAATTGTTGACAAAAAAAAAAAAAAGGTAATGCAATTGAAAAATGTAAACCAACTACGGTCAAGCCCGAAAATGCTACCTTTTTGTTTTCAAACACACTTGAATAGACTACTAATATATTTACAATGATTTTGCTAAATTATTTTCCCGTAATTTATTGTTTTATTTTTAAATGAAGTTATTATTTTTTTTAAAAATGTATATTAAAAAAATCGTCACAATTTAAAAGCATTTCTTCTCATTGTGGTTAACACAATAAAAAAATATGCTGTTAAACTTTTTAAAAAAAAAAACTTGTAAAACAAATTCAACAAAAAAGCTTAACAAATGGGGCTGACTAGCAATGTATTAATATACACATTAAGAAATTAATGGCTAGAGGAACAGGATCAGTGTGCAACAAAACTACAGCTACCACTAGTCCTCAAACTCTAACCGCTTCATTTGTAATGAGTGTTTTCTTTGATCTGAAGACTCCCCACAAGTAGTATTTTTCTTGAAATCCTGCAAAGCAAGTAACTCAACATAAGACAAATTTGTCTAACCAATAATAAAATTCAAATGTCCCACAGAAGTAAAATAAATGTAACTCACTTCGGTATTGGATAGGGAGCAGTGTGGAAGTAAAAACTAAAAGCTCTGCATTTTCAACCACAGCTCTTATGGCAAGGTCAAGAGAAATCATCTGATCAACCAGCTTGTCATAGTCCCTCTCAACACTGTAAAATAAAAGCATGCATCATTTAAATCTATACTAAAGCTAAAGAGAGGTAGCAAAGTAGAATGAATCATGTTATTTTGTCCGAAAAGTTACCTTTCACTCTCAGGAAAGAAATATAGAGCAATGCTATTCTGATTTGTTCCACCTTTCCTGAAAGTCTCCGGCCATACCGCAGATCTTTGAAGCAGGTCCGTGCTCAGCATCTCAGGGAACAGCCTTGCCTCCTCGGAGACTTTGGAACACGCTAAAGAGGACTGATGGGCTAGAAGGCCAATGACAGTGCCAAAACTATGGTAGCGGAGGCACAAACTTCCCCTATTGACAAGAAAAATTGACTTTTAGACAATGCTTCATCATAGCTGCAAGAAAATTAACCAATTTGGACGGAAGGGAATTGAACATTTTTCTTACCTCCAAGCTGGCTCAGAAATAGGCAGTGGAACAGCAACCGTTACAGAGTCCTCCCCAATATTAGCTTCCTCTCCTGGAAGTGGTTGGAACTCAAACTTCTTTTCCTTTTTACTGCTGTTACTGCATGAAGATAACCCATGCTGTGAAAAACTCTGATTATTAGATAATAGTACCGTTGATTTAGCTGCAATAGTTTCTTCCTTTTGCTTATTTTTCTCTTCTCTCTCTAAGCAAATATTTGGCTCTATTCTGGTTTGAGATGCATCTTTTGCTGAATTTACAGAGTCACTTGATCCAGATAGAAGAGTACATTGATCATAAGAAGATGTTTCTACTACTTTTGGTTCACAATCCTCACAAAACCAAGTAACACCATCATCAAAAATCACAGGCCCATCAACACAATACCTGAAAAGAAAAATTGAATGGCAAACTAAAATCAGCTTGCCTCTAAGGTTGAAAAAGGATATTATCAAATCAGTAGAAAAAAGGATTGGTAGTTTTTACTAGGTAATTCTCTCTTATTTTAAGAATATATGACAATACACATGTATCTGTGGCACAGACACACAACATCTTACGTGATATAAAGAATGCATCTTACAATTTTCTAATATAAACGATAATGCCAAATGTGCATCTAAATCATACTTAAGATCCCTATTACCCTTATTTTAGAATACAAACAACTATTGCTCCCATCTTCTATACTAATAGAAATTAAAAGAATGTCCATATGACCATAAAAATTAATCCATCCACAGCTAAGAACAATGATGAAAACCTGCTAAGGTCATAATTTTCACTAAAACCTAAAACCATTCCTTCTTTATATAGTGTTAGGAGGGGGGAAAAAGACACAAATGAAAATCCATCTACATGTGACACAAAGGCATGGGGGATAAATAACAAGCAACTTGTTTCAATATTATCAAATTCACTACTAAAAATGGGAATATTCCCATCGTACTTTTAATGGAAATTTAAAGAATTCCCCCATGCCATTAGAAGTAGCAGCATCTGCAATCAAGCATGATGATGAAAGCCTGCTACAAGTACATCTAAGCAGGTAGGCATAAAGAGTAAATAATAGTACCTGTGAAGTGCATAAACCTGACACCGATCACAAAATACCAACAACTCAGAAAAGCCTTCATTGCCACATTTAAGACAAACGGATACCTGCAACAAGTGTCCAGAGTTTTACTGCAATGGCTCATACAAACAGATGTACAACTAGAAAGAAAAGCATAATCTTATAGAAAATACCGTAATAGACATATGAAAAAAAAAACAAACTGTAAATCATGAGTAGGCTTTTGAGTAACTAACTACACTTGACAATAAATAAATTCAAACATAGATAAAACTTGCTTCATTAAGTGCTTCAATATTCTTGCTGAAAATCATGACCAACAAAAGTCAACAACATTTGTGTTTGATGTTGCACAACACTAACAATTCTTCTGACCAATTCAAGTATTTAATTATGTATGTCATTTTATTTGAAGAGAAGTCATTGCCCTATAAAAACCAAAAGAAAAAAATTTCTAACGCGGTTATTTAATCAACAATTACTTACTAGTGAATTATAGATTTGTTCAAATAACAAATCTAAGTCAACCAAAATTGAAAGATTTGTACAAAATAACATTTATATTGTTTGTCAGTTTCACTGCCAATTAGAAATTGAGAAACACCTTAGACAGCTGAGTTGTCTCCGACTTGTTGATGAGAAGATCCATATCTTGTTCAGGACTAGAACTTCCATCTGCCATTTGGGTGTTAGACACTGAGTTTGATTTTATGTGATCATTTGACTGATAATTTGTTTCCACAGGAGGATTTTGAATCTCATGCACTTTTCTTTCTAACACTTCTGTCTGTGAAACATGTTGAATTTGGGGTTCAAAACTTCCATCTGCAGTTTGGGTGTTAGACACTGAGTTTGATTTTATGTGATCATTTGACTGATAATTTGTTTCCACAGGAGGATTTTGAATCTCATGCACCTTGCTTCCTAACACTTCTGTCTGTGAAACATGTTGAATTGGGGGTTCAAAACTTGATCCCACTGCTGGTGATAGGGAAAATATGCAAGATTCCATAAGCTCTTTTGGCTGTTCCACTGCTATTCCAGCAGAATCAAAACTCAGATAATCAGTTTGGGCGTTAATATCAGAACCTGCATGGGCAGGCACCTCCACTAAGATTGATTGGGGCTGATCAATTGTTTCCACAGGACTCTGAATCTGGATCTCACAATGTTCTTTGCCTTCTAACACATGTGTCTGTAAAACAGGTTGAATTTGGGGTTCAAAACTTGATCCCACAGATGGGGATGGGGTGAATACCTGAGATTCCATAGGCCTTTTTGGTGATTCCATTACTATTGCAGCAGAATCAGTACTCACATGTTCAGTTTGGGTGTTAATATTAGCATTTACAGTGGCATGCGGCTGATTGCTTGTGGCTGCAGTGGGATTTTGAATCTCGGAATGCTCTCTGCCTTTTGATATTTGTGTCCGTGAAGCTGAGACATCTTGAAGCTGGAGCTCCACTAAGATTGATTGTGGCTGATCATTTGTTTCCACAGGACTCTGAATCTCATGATGTTCTTTGCCTTCTAACACATGTGTCTGTAAAACAGGTTGTATTTGGAGTTCAAAACTTGATCCCACTGCTGAGGATGGGGTGAATACCTGAGATTCCATAAGTCCTTTCGGTGATTCCATTACTATTGAAGCAGAATCAGAACTCACATGTTCAGTTTGGGTGTTAATATTAGGATCTACAGTGGCATGTGGCTGATTGTTTGTGTCTGCAGTGGGATTTTGAATCTCATGATGCTCCCTGCCTTTTGATATCTGTGTCTGTGAAGCAGAGACATCTTGAAACTGGAGCTTCAAATTTGATCCCACTACAGATGCTGGTGCCATTATCTGAGAGGGAATAGGCCCAGACAGTGGTGCCAATGCAGTATTAGCATCCAATTTTGATGATTCCATTGGTCTTCTTACCCCATCATTTGTTTTCATGTATTTACCTGTTTTTCCACCTTCAATGTTATATTTGAAACCATGACCCCGTGCAGAGATGTTATCCATATCTTTCAGCCGGTAATTCCTATGCTTTGAAATACTACCTTTAGAACTCACATATTTTACAGGCCATCTGTTTTTCCTTGACTTCATAACTGCCTTAGGTTGACCTACTAAATTCACTTGAGAATTGGAAATCTGCCGCTTTGAAGTTTTCCGTCTACGATATTCCTTACGCAGTTTCAACATGTATTGATGTGTCTTTCCGCTGTTATGCATTTCAATATTTTTGTAACTGGATAACTTAACATCACAAATTTTACAGTGTGCTGCTGATGGTTGTGGTACAAATACCTGAGATGCCATAATATTAGAATCTGAAGAGGAATGTGGCTGATTGTTTTTGTCTGCAATAGGATTTTGAATCTCATGATATTCTTTGCCTTCCGACACTTGTGACTGTGAGGTTGTAACATGCTTATACTTGAAATTGAAACTTGATCTCACTGCAGGTATTGGTTCCATCACATGAGAAGCCCCATGCCCTGACAGCGGTGCTAATTCAGGTATTAGGATGGGAGACGGAGCATCAATATCTATTTTCGATGATTCTACTGGTCTTCTTACTTCATCACCAATATCTATTTTCGATGATTCTACTGGTCTTCTTACTTCATCACTTGTCTTTATGTACTTACTTGTTTTGTCTCTTACAATCTTAGGCTTCAAACTATGACTTCTTGAACCAAACTTATCCCTGGGTTTTCCTTCGGGTCCTTCACCTGGAACATCATAAGTCACCCCTATATCTTTCTGCAGGAAATTGTAGTGCCTGACAATAGGAGCTTCAGAGCTCATATCTTTTACCAGGCATCCATTTTCCCCAAATCTACAAACTGTCTCAGGTTGAACTACTGAGTTCATTTGAGAATTTAGGATCTGTCTGTTTAAAGTTTTCTCTCTCTGTAATTCCTCGTGTAGTCCTAGCATTCTTCGATGTTTCTTTCCATTGAGATGCGATTCCACATTTTTGTAACTACCCAACTTAACATCACATATTTTACAGTATGGTCGTGGCTGGTGTAATGGTGCTACAGCAGGAACTGTTGGTGCAGATGTTTGATGTGAGGAGTATGTCCCACCAGCATAGTGGAAATCCCAACCAGAATGAGGAATTCGGTCATGGTTGTTAAACTGATTCTGACTGAAACCACTACATGATATATCATTCCATTGATTCCAATCACTTCTATTTTGAAACCCCCCAATCTGTAAATAAAAATCCAAACATTAAGCACTGCATAAATAGACATAGTTGTAGGTGCAGCATTTAAGAACAAGATTAAAGCAAATGCTAGAGAAGAAATAAAGAACCATTCTCTGATCACCATTAGAAACTAGGAGTTGCTTGCATTCAGGTCTAACACAATAAGCCATTTGAGTAATCAAAAAACTCAACCAGACTAAATCACTCAAAACAGATTGAATCATTGAACTGTCAGCCTATCTCCAGTTTTGAAAAACATTTGGGCATAATAGAAAATGTTTAAAATATTATCACTATCACCATAATTAGAGTACCAACACAAATTCTGACTATTTACAAAGTTACTAGCTAGAATGTTCATTTATGTATCATGATAGATAGATGATAGATGTGATAATGTTCATCTTTAATAGAATATCTAAAGTTTCCATTCATTTTAATGATTTGGTGCTACACAAATTTATAAAATGAAACCTGTGATGGAAAAATTAATCACTATTCACTACTAACAGAAGTTTTACAGGCAATCCCCTGCACCATTGACATCTAGATAGAAAACACTTTTTCAGGTCCTATCGCGTTTATTATTCAACACTATTTATGCTCTTGGCCTCTCTTGCATACATCAAGCACCATGACAACTTATTCTAAAATTCAGACTGAGTACATATAAGGATATAGACATCCTACCTAAGCTAAAACCTATAAACCATATCAGATCTTCCAACAGTCCAAGCAAGACACTCCTACCCCTGATTAATTTGGCACATTAACATTAGACACACCAGTCAGAGTTTAAAAAATTTCAACCGAACTACACAGTGGAAAGAGATAAAGTCAACATGTTACCAATAGAACAGTTTTCTACCGACCTGAATCTCTAAATATGAGTTCTACTTCCCCCACCCACCTACCAGAATCCTCTTCCTTCACACAAAGCATAGTACAGGCTTGTGAAGGACGCACTCTTACAAAGAGCAGAACAATAATCACAACAATTTCTCTCTCTCTCTTTACCAATCACTTTCTTTTATTTATTTGAACAATTCAACCACCAACATTAATCCCTTGTTCTCCAAACAAACATATGCTACACAGGTACGCGTATAACTATCGATAATTAACAATCATAAATGACCCCGAAAAATCACAAATTAAATACTAATTCTGCAAAATGCATCCAAATTGTTGCCAATAACATACATAAGAATAAAAATCTCAAAAAGCAAACGAAAAACTTCTACCACTTAAAACCACTTTCTATACCCATTGCTCATTCATGCATTATATCCCTGACTAAAAAAAAAACTCAAAAAACAATTAAAACGAACAAGTTTTTGTTTTAAAAAATAAAAAACAGAAAGATTAGAAGGGTTCCTCGAAATACCCAGCAACCACCCATCAAACTACACAATTGCACGAAGTTTAAATAGACACACCCATAGAATGAAAAAAAAAATGACTCTATTAAAAATAAAGGGGCAAAAAAAATCTTAGAGGAAGAAGAAAAGTAAATAAAAAAAGAAAAAGAAAAAGAAAAAGAAAAACTAACCATGGTATCTGTTTGAAGGGTGCAGCAATAAGGACTGTGATGAGATAGAAAGAGTAAAATGAGAAGTGAGAATCGGAGAATGAATGGGTCAAAATTGGGTTTCAGTGCGTCAAGATTTGGAACAGTGTACTTTCCAGAAGGAAGAAACTGAGTTGAGATTAAAAGGGAAGAAAAAACAAAAGCACCTAATTAAAATTTTATTCGGTTTAGTTTTTTATCCAACATTACATTATTATTATTAAATTACGGGTCTACGTGTCAGACCGGGCAAAGCCTACATAAGCTCGTCATAATATGGGTCGGGTTAAGTCGGGTCAAAAAAGAAAAATGGCTAGAAGCACTAGTTCGACCTGTATTTTATGTGGTCCACAAGCCAACAGGTCACCTAATTTTTTTTCAAATTATGCATGTTATTTTTTTATTTTAAATTTATATTATTTTTAAGCTTTTTAAAAAAAATAGATATAAAAACTAAATTTTATTTTTTTAAAACAAATTTTTTTATAATTGACCCAATTTATTTCATTAAAAGTTTAAATAAATTATATTTGCATTAATGGAAACAAAAGTTTATTATTTACATTTTATAATATTATATTATTAAATTTATAATAACATACAATACAAGTTATACAACTATAATAAAAAATCTAAATCAAATAATCAATCAATATTTAAAATATATATATTAAAATAATTTTTATTAGTGGCCCGACAGACCAGCCCAGCCCATCACGGTATGTTTTTTAACGGGTTAAAATTGGTCGGGCTTATTCAGGAAAATGGGCTTGATTTCTTAACTCAGTCTGCCAATTTTTAACGGGCCAAACGACCGACCCGTAGGCTAAGCCCAAGTTGTCATCCCTAATTAGAATGTATCATAATATTATATTTGATTTGATTAAATAAGGTTTAGATTAAATTGATTTATTTGATTTTATATTAATTATATTTTTACAAAGTAAAATATAAATATATATAATTTAAGCTCAATAAATTTAAGAACAATCATATCAAAAAATACTTTCATTCCTTTAACATGAATATATTATAAAAACTTTGGTAATACCATTTTCAAGACCATCAAGCCTACTTCTACGGTCCTAGTTACTTGTTTTTACAATTAAATTTATGCTAAAAAGGATTGTAGTAATAGATCTTTGTTCGAACATACTCATATTTCTAATGCACAAGATCCTTATACGAGGTAAATGTAGAGCATACTTTATGTTTGAAATTATTGTATCTCTAAATCAAAATATATCTATGGCATAATCATATTGCCTTAAGCTTTCAGAAAAGGAGAGGAATTTAGAAACTCATAATTACACAAACTTTGTTTATTTCTAATGAAGGCTTTTCTTATGCTTCTGCCTTTAACATTATAGGGGGATTCTTTATATAAAAAAAGGAATCAGAAAGCTTACACATACTTAACAATAAAACAGTAAGATAATGGACGACAGGTGGTTGATAGGATAAACTTCTTATCCTTGTCATCATAACACAACAAATACGGTGACTTTAGTACAATTATCATACAAAATGATAAATACTGTATTTTGTTTTAATAGCTTTAGTATTTGTAGATGGGTTCATGACTTAGTCCAAGATTCATCATCTGATGAGATTTATGTAGCCTTAGCATAAAAAGCTAAATCGTTATCTAACTCATCTTCGATCTCAATGATGACCATCTTCTCCATTATTATTTGGTAATCTTGATAATGGTTAGTAACCTTTTGGACTTTTTGAATTTCTTCTTCTAGTACCACTGAGGGTTGGTCATGATATCGAACTCATTCACTTTTAGGAGGACAAAATATGTCAAGATGATTTAGACTGGCACATGTTGAATTAACTTCCTTTAATGTCATTTTTGTTTTATTAATTTCATAAAGGAAGATAATCAACTTCTCTTAGGGAAATTACGGTGTGTTGTAATCATTCATGGTGAAGTAAGTGAATTTAGAATAAGTCTCCAAATTCTTACTTGGTTTTGTGTATACAACCTGATCTGTCCTGAACCGGGGTCAAGAGATCCGGTGTTAGGTCAGTCACAAATAGTGAAATGATTACGTCTCTGAAGACCGGTTATATGAGTATCCGGTTTACGTATCCGATGTCTCTGTATGATGAGAACGGATTGGGCGTCCTGGAGGTCCTTCACACTGTCCTTACGCGTTGATGTGGGCGAAAGGTGGTGTCACCTGCAAAGATTCTGACGCTCAAGTCAGTGATAATATTCCAAGTGAAGAATGTTTTCAGAGAGTAATTGTCAGTTGAAAAATAGTCGAAGATCCCCCTCTCCATTGATAAAGAGAGTTCATATACCTGATTGGCTCGATATACGAGGATTGGTTAGTGGGGAACCACTAACCTCCAATAATATTATAAATTATTATTTTATTGCGCACTTGCCAGTATGATTGGGTCAAGTGGCTATTTTATATTGAGCGTAGGGAGTGTGGGCTGGAATTAGGGGACAAGTTGATCATTCCCGTGAGCATATTTTGGCTCGTAGTGTGGGAAATTATTGATCGGTCCCTGTAGCAATGCCCTTTGTCTTCTGTATGGTGACGTGTATGTTATCCGGTGTCATGGTGTTATCCTGGACAACCGGTATAGGGAGAGCGCCTGATACGGAATTAGAGTCCGGATGTATACCAATGACACCGGTTGCACGTTGGCAACACAGTCAAAGACGTTGAAATATGTCTTGTAGAACGGATACCGATATTGAGACCGGATCATATGTCCCCTAGCTCGTGTGAGGGACTATGTAATTGTTCACATGAGCTATCCGACCTGCGAGAGGTCTAGATGCCGGTATACTTATACGGAAAATGTTTTCTTACACACGTATTATTATATCGTGAAGAACCGTTCTTTAAAGGAATTCTCCGATGTCGTGATGTTGTTACAACGGATTCAGGCAAAGATTCATTGTGTGAGAATTTCAAAAGTTTCTTGAAACTGAAGACTCTTGAAATTCGAGTAACGGCTGTAAAGCATAAATTGCATCGCATGATTAGGCATTAAATGCCTTTAATTACGTGTGCGAGCAATTATTGCGTCTGAGGCATAAATCTCAGTAACCGTCATTTAGGGCTTAATGGGCTTACAATTTTTAAAACTTCTGGGCCCAGTGGAGAGGCCCTTTAGCAAATTGACATTGTTTTGGCGCTCATGAATTTAAAACGACTATGTCATTTGACTTGTAAATCGACGCGTTTAGTCGTGAACGACACAACCTCTAGAGCTGGTAACCGAACCCTTTCTTTTCTTATAAAAGAAACACTTAATGAATTCTGGGAACCGCTTGCTTCTGATTCCTTAGTCAAACTCTGCAAAAATTTCAGGCGATCGTTTGCTGTTCGTTTTGTGAAGCTTTTTTCTGCCTTCACTTTCCTTATCATCTGAGGTAACCACTTCCTTCCCTCTGCTATTTTCGTCTTCCTTTTTATGTTTTCTTTTTGCTTGAAAAGAATGTACGCTAAGAGGGGGAGATTAGCTCCTTACAACCCTAACTATCGTGGGGGGAGAATCCCTATTGTGACATCCCAGGAACTGTTGAGGGCGGGGAGTGATCGTCGGTGCATAGGCACGGACAAGGAGCGGCTCCTGGCAGGCTTCCAGTGGGAGGGACACATGAACAAACCGAATACATACCAGAATGAGAGGGATCCAAAGACTGTATAGGTATGAGACTATACAGTCGAGGATAGCTTAAAGAAATGAATTCGTACTACCTATACCAACAAATGCATTAGCCTTTTCGGTGGCCTATCACTTAAGAACTCTAAAGTTAAGTGTGCTTAACTTGGAGTAATTCTGGGATGGGTGACCTCCTGGGAAGTTCTCTGGAAATGTGTGAGTGAGGACAAAAGCACATTGGAAAGGTCTCGTGTTGGTCTGTGGGGCGAGTCGTTCATTCCTGAAAAAGTGGCCGGGGCGTTACAGTGGTATCAGAGCCTAGCCTCTCCTAGTACGGTATGGTTCAGGGACAAACCAGGAGGAAGCTGGTGGGCATGTGACATCCTGGGAATTGTTGAGGGCGGGGAATGATCGCTGGTGCATATGCACGGACAAGGAACGGCTCCTGGCAGGCTTCCAGTGGGAGGGACACATGAACAAACCGAATACATACCAAAATGAGAGGGATCCAAAGACTGTATAGGTATAGGACTATACAGTCGAGGATAGCTTAAAGAAATGAATTCGTACTACCTATACCAACAAATGCATTAGCCTTTTCGGTGGCCTATCACTTAAGAACTCCAAAGTTAAGCGTGCTTAACTTGGAGTAATTCTGGGATGGGTGACCTCCTGGGAAGTTCTCTGAAAATGTGTGAGTGAGGACAAAAGCACATTGGAAAGATCTCGTGTTGGTCTGTGGGGCGAGTCGTTCATTCCTGAAAAAGCGGCCGGGGCGTTACAGATCCTCCCTCAGCCTCTATATGAACTCCGCCCCACACTCAAACCTAAAGAAATTAAAGAGGCGTGTGAGGCCGGGAAGTGGCAGCTAGCAGAACTTATGGGGATGCTTAATTCGCTCAGCCTGTTAGCTAATAATGCCACGGAGGTTGATAAGCTTAGTGATAAAGTAGAACAGCTCAACCTCTCGGCGGAGAAGGATAAAGCTGCCCTAAAACTAGCTGAAGATCGCCTTACCAAGTCTAAAGAGTTCGGAGATCTTATGAGCAAGGAAAATCTCAAGCTCAAAACCATGCTTAAAGACTTGGAGGGTAAACTGGCAGAGAAGGAGGAGATGCTTGGTAAATCACAAGAAGAACTCCGTAGCAGTCAAGCTAAACAAGCTGATCTTGAAGATAAAAGCAAAGCTGTTGTGGAGGATTATTTTAAACAAGCAGAGGAATGGTCCCAAAAGGAGAAGAAGTCCTCCTTGAGATTGAGGGACTAAAGGCTGGGAGTACGGAATCTCAGGGATCGGGTGGAGAACTTCTGAGGTTACGGGAAGAATTGGCTGTGGCTAAAGCTGAGGCGCAGGAAGCTATTGATATATGCACCCAAGCAGTTGAAGAATCCTTCGGCCTAGCTATACGCCAAGTTTTCTACCGTAACCCCACTGTGTCACTTAACCTCTATGGTATGGATCCGTTCTATGAATTCCATGGAGGGAGGTTAGTCGCAGTGGTTGATGGTCGACATGAAGATCCTCCAGAGTCCTTGTACGGTTTGCCCCCTCTTCCTGAGGGTCAAAGTATGGGCCCGGATTTCGTTATTCCTATGCCTGAGGTCGCCTCATCTACAGGAGGTGCGAAGGCTCGAGAAGAGAAGACTTCAGAGGAAATCCCAAAGGAAGGGACACAAGAACTTGAAGAAAAGGAAGGACAGAAAGAGACTGAAGAGCAAGTTCCCCCTCTGTAGTCCTGTTATTTTTTAATATGTAAAGTTGTGTTCCGGGATCAACTCCGGTATTACATGTAATCTTGGTTTTCATGAATGAATAAAATTCCCTTCAGCAATTTGTCTTCAATACTTCATGTATAACTTAGATGTATATATCATTTCAGTAATCGATAATCCGTTCTGTATGGCTAACATCGAGGTCGGACTGAAATAATTACCTCGGAAAATCAGATCATATAAGATAGATAAATTTAGAACGGAGAGATATATACATGAATACTGTCCCCAAGTACAAGTATGTTAAGCAATAGGCACCTATCATAGGGCATCAACTTTAATATTTTTTGGGGAGAGAAGGAGTCGATCCGTTGTTCGTAGAAGTAGTGTCACAGGACGGATGACTAGTATTAATTCGTATTATTCTCACTGGAAATAAAAACGTTGTCCAATGTGAGAGTATTGTTCCGGGCTTGGGGAATTGCAAAGATACATAAGGATGATGATTGGGTATTCCATCATAGGGATGATGATGGGAATTTGTCTATGCCAGGAGTCACATCATCACATCACAGACTAGGTGGTTGAGATCATCCCTCCTGGGGAAGTACACCACGCCAGGAGTTACATCATCAAATCACAGAATAGGTGATTGAGATCATCCGTCCTGGGCAAGTACACCACGTCAGGAGTTACATCGTCAAATCACAGAATAGGTGATTGAGATCATCCGTCCTGGGTAAATACATCTCAATCGTATGAGTACGGACTGAGTCTTCAAAAGCTTCCATCATAAGGATGATGATGGGAATTGTTAATGCCAGGAGTTATATCGTCAAATCACATATTAGGTGATTGAGATTATCCCTCCTGGGGAAGTACACCACGCCGAGAGTTACATCGTCAAATCACAGAATAGGTGATTGAGATCATCCGTCCTGGGGGAAATAAATCTCAATCGTAAGAGTACGGATTGAGTCTTCAATTTCGTTATCAAATCCGGTATCGAGATAAGATCATCACTCTATTTGTCCCCTAGCCTGTGTGAGGGACTAGTAAAGTGGCTCATATAAGCTACGTCGTCTGTAATAAGTCTAGATGCCAGATGATATACGTCGTTTATAAAAGACATTACGTTGTCACGTAAATACCCGTTCTTGGAACGAAGGTTCCGTTGTCGTAGCGCTCCTTAGGATGGATTCGTACAAAAAGTTTTTTGTGTGGGAATCCCAGAAGTTATTAAAACTTGCAACCTTTGGTATTTGAGTAACAGTTGCAATGTTTCTCATGATTGGACATTTAATGCCTTTAATCACGTGGGCGAGCCATTATTGCTTTAAATGCGCATGTCTTTATAACCGTCACTCAGGAGCTTTATGGGCCTGAAATTTAAATTTTGAGGCCCATTTAAGAGGCCTTTTGACGAATCGACGTTGATTTCGTGCCTCAGGGTTTGAAACGACAGCCTTGTATTTACGAGAGAGGTATCGTTTGGTGGTAAACGACATAACCTTCGACCCGTAATTGAGTCTGTTGACCTCTTATAAAAAGAAAACTTAGTGAATTCAGAAATCACTTAGTCTTGCTTTCCTGACGAAACTCTGTAAAAATTTCAAGAAGACATTCCTGTTTGCTTGTGTGAAATTTGATTCACCATCTTTCTTCATTCTTAGGTATACTTTCCTTCATCTTCTCGTATTTTCATCTAGTTTTTCTAAATGTCTGGGAGGGGTTTTGCTGGTTCGAGCCATGTTGGCCCTAGGGGAAGAGAAGAAAGAGCCTTGTCTCGAACTTCCTCAAGTCGTGGTGGGAGGATCCCTGTGATCTTCCAGTCAAATCCACTTTATTCAGAGAGGGAGGCATCGCCCTACTCAAGGCGAAGGGTGATAATACCCTCTTCAGAATCCTCTTCTAGTGAGAGTGAGGAGAGCGCTGATTTATACCTCTCTGATGATACGAGTTTTTATTGCAGCATGAAGGCATTTAAATTAGCTGTAAAGAAGATGACTGGAGAAAACACCTCTGGCCATGGAGCACCATCTCAGCAATATATCTTGAAGACAACTTCTGGACTGTGCAATGTAGTTGCACACCGGATTGATTGGGTTAAGTTCCAACAGAAGCGTCCGTATAGCTGGGTGGTTGATGAATTTCGTGACACACCGTCCATTCACGCTAGGGAGGACGGAGCGAGGTTGGAGCCTCGCTTTACAGTCTTCAAAAAGGAAAAATACAAGGAGCGTTTTATGGTGTTGGCTCCCCTTCCTTCAGAACAGATTTGTCATACACCGGATGAGAGGTCAATATACATGTATGACTTCCTCTTTTTGAATTTAGGTGTGCGCCTTCCCTTAACAAAATTTCAGATAGGGGTCTTAAGGTTTTTGGACTGCGCCCCCTCTCAGCTTTACCCCAATGGATGGGGCTTGATCCGTTCTTTAGAAGTGCTTGGGGAGCACTTCAACTTCACGCCAACGGTCGCCATGCTTTTTTATTTCACGCAGGTGGTCCGTCGTGCGAATAGGGAGAAGGGAGGAGTAAGCTTGATAACCCTCCGGACTCACTCCAAGATCGTCAACTTTAATTCCTACACCGACTCCGCCAAAGTTGATGGGCGTTCTTTCAAATCTTACTTCACCAGGATCCGAGTTAAACCCGACGATCCGATTTTTTGGTTGAATAAGGAAGGGATAGCTGAATTTCCCGTGGCCTGGATGCACGAGCATTTTTTGTTAACCTCCCAGGCTTATTATACCGAGGAAGATAAATTAACCCCAACTTCGGTCTCCGTTCTTTTTGCTCTTCAATCACACACTGCCTCGCACAAATTTTTCTCCTGCAGACGTTTACTAGGGTCGAAAACTACACGCGAGGAATATTTACGTAATTTTCTATCATTTCCTGTTGTTGTCTTTCTTCATATGTCTTGTTATCTTCTATTATTGATGGTCTTCTTATCTGATTATGCAGTTGAAATCGAGGCTGAGTCGTCAGAGATGGAAAAGTTAAAAGGGCTCAAAGCTGGAGGGGAATCCATTGCGGTTGAAAACCATATTCAGGCAAAACGGAATTCCAAGAAGTCTACCATTGAGACCATAATCCTGACTTCATCCGTTGGTGACGAGATTCCTTTACTGGAGGGCGGATCTGAAAAACCGACCTCCAGTGTTGAGGGCAACAAGGTTGGGGAGAAAAGGAAAAAAGCAAAAAATGATTCTGCCGAGCAAACGGGGTCTCAGCCTTCCCCTAAAAAACCAAAAACTTCCAAAGGAGCAGCTGATTCGAAGGCTTATAAAGGAAAGAAGGTAGAAGGGACCACATCGGATGTCCCAAGTACCGCTGCTGCCTCTGGCGCCAATCAAATAACTAAGTATTATGCGCCCAAGGTCTCTTGTCCACCTCCGGACAACTCCAATCTTTCCCCATACTTAGTGTAAGAGGGTCCAGTTCCTGAATGTATCCTCGATTCGCCGTATAAGTTAAAGACTTTAGAGCCTGGAGAAGTAACTCAAGCTTGTGACGCCGGACAATGGCAACTGGCTGAACTATACAGTCTTTTGAGGTCGGTTCGCAGGCTGTCAAAAGATAACGAAAGACTTAGCAAGTTGTTGGGCAAGGTTAACGACCTTACCGTTGCCTCGACAAAGGACAGAGCGAATATTCTTCGCTTGGAAAGTCGGTTGAACGCTTCCAAGGAAGAAGGGTACCAGAAAAATGAAGAAATCTCCAGGCTGAAATATCTTGTTAACGAGCTGGAGGCCCAAGTGCTTGATCAGAAGAAAATCAATTCAGAAGAAATCTCCAGGCTGAAATATCTTGTTAATCAAGGACGATTGTCTCTAACTTTTCCCTGTACAGATAGAATCATTCTATGATGATTCTTACAAGCTGTGATTGAAGCTCCTCCCCCAGCAAACCCTCCAGCGATCATATCAATGACTTCACACCAGCCTTGACGCTGTTGCTGAGGCATGTCATATCTGTGTGCTATATCATCAGTCATTGCACCTTTCTGTTTCTCCGCAGCAGAGAACTTTCTAACCGGATTACGGCTATTGTCATCCCCATCGTCTGGATCTCTTTCTCTTTTCTCATTCTGATCTACCCTGTCAAAGGATTTTTCTTTGAACAGGTACTGCTTTAGTTTGCCTTCTCTAATTAACGTTTCGACTACGTTTTTTAGAGCTTGGCATTCATCAGTGGAATGACCTGTCTGTTCATGAAAATCACAGTACTTACAGGGATTCCCTACTCTCTTCATAGGGGCTGGCCTCCTAATGCCATAGATGCTGAATGCTGGCCATTGTACCTCTCTCAGAATCTGAGATGGCTTGGCTGTCAGAGGTGTATAATGGCTAAAGGAATTAACACGCCTTTCTCGAGGTCGAGGAGAGGAGTTGTTGACTTTGGGGTTGTTGAATGGCCTCTCTATGCGTTCTGACCTCATTTTCTCCTTATCTCTCCGCGGCTGTGAAGGTGGTGTTGGTGGCTTTTTCTTTGCAGCCATAGCCTCCAGGTGCATCTCTATACCCACATACTTTAAGGCTTTTTTCCTGAATTCCTCAAATGTTGTTGGTGGGCTTTTTGCTAGTGAGAGAGCAAAGGCTGATCCTGGCTGCAATGCCTCGATAACGATATGCAGCTTAATGGACTCTGTGAGGTTAGGAACCAGGGATGCTTCCTTGTAAAACCTCTTCAGGGAATCCTTTAAGGTTTTATTTTCACCCTGCTTAATTTGGGCTAAAGTATGAGATATCCTGGGAATATCTCTAGAGATGACAAAGTAAGTTTCAAAGATAGCTGCCATTTCAGCCCAAGAATCTATGGATCCTGAAGGTAAACCTTTAAACCAGCCGAGGGCCTCTTCTGACAATGTTCGTGGGAACATCTGACACATCACGTCTTCGTCAGCCCCTAAGTACATGGCTTCAAATACGTAAGCATCAAGATGCTTAGTAGGATCGGTTTTGCCATTATACTATCCAATGGAGAGTGGCTGAGTAGTCTGTAGATGCTTGGGGATGTGTATACTCATAAGCCTTCTTGAAAAGGGAACTTTGAGCTTGTAAGTTACCGGGGGTACTGTCTTTACCTCCCTCTTCCCTCTAGCAGCTCCATCATCAGAATCATGGGTCTGTTCTCTCTCCTCAAATGTGGGGATGTTTGAGTATTGGAGAGTTATGGATTTTTCTTCATCGGCTGTATGGGGAGTGTCTCTTGTACGAGATGACTCCTTGTCCTCACTCTGCCTTCTTTCTCTTCGTAATTCTACGAGTTCTTTCTGGAGTTGACTGGTCAACTCATCATGAGGATCGGGGCTAGACACTAGTACCATTCTCCTTGAACTCCCAACAGGCGACTCGAAAACTAATCGTCTGTTCGTTGGTTGTTCTTGGGCCGTAACATCTTCTACGTGTCCATCTGATATGTTTCTTCCATTGCCTTCCATGACGCAAAATCAGATTTCGTAAACGAGAGGTGGGAATAACTTTATCGTGTCCCACTGGGCGTGCCAATGATCTGTCCTGAACCGGGGTCAAGAGATCCGGTGTCGAGTCAGTCATAAATAGTGAAATGATTACGTCTCTGAAGACCGGTTATATGAGTATCCGGTTTACGTATCTAATGTCTCTGTATGATGAGAACGGATTGGGCGTCCTGGAGGTCCTTCACACCGTCCTTACGTGTTGATGTGGGTGAAAGGTGGTGTCACCTATAAAGATTCTCCAACGCTCAAGTTAGTGATAATATTCCAAGTGAGGAATGTTTTTAGAGAGTAATTGTCAGTTAAAAAATAGTCGAAGATCCCCCTCTCCATTGATGAAGAGAGTTCATATACCTGATTGGCTTGATATACGAGGATTCGTTAGTGGGGAACCACTAACCTCCAATAATATTATAAATTATTATTTTATTGCGCACTTGTCAGTATGATTAGGTCAAGTGGCTATTTTATATTGAGCGTAGGGAGTGTGGGCTGGAATTAGGGGACAAGTTGATCATTCCCGTGAGCAGATTTTGGCTCGTAGTGTGGGGAATTATTGATCGGTCCCTGTAGCAATGCCCTTTGTCTTCTGTATGGTGACGTGTATGTTATTCGGTGTCATGGTGTTATCCTGGACAACCGGTATAGGGAGAGCGCCTGATACGGAATTAGAGTCTGGATGTATACCGATGACACCGGTTGCACGTTGGCAACACAGTCAAAGACGTTGAAATATGTCTTGTAGAACGGATACCGGTATTGAGACCGGATCATAACCCTTGGTCTGTGGATGTTGAAAGTATGGCTTATAAAGTACAGCCACAATATGGAAACTATAACCCGAAAGATTTGCTTTTTCTCTTAAAGGGTTTATTTCCTGTTGTAGGTCTTTTATCCAATTTTCAAGAGGTTGATACTACTTCCATGAAGATTTTAAATAAAGAAACATTTTCATAAGGACTTTTAGAGATTTTTAGAGTTCTCATCATGATCCAAGTAAGAAATATGATGGGGTAATTGTAGAGTGTAGTTACACACCACAGATACCACATGTCTTCCTTTTTAAAGGTTTTCCCCATGAAGAGTCCAAATATGTTCAAAAATAGCTTATTAGGATTAAACCATGTAAGAGTATAAGTGATCTAGTGTTTTTGAAGTTAGATGGCTAGGTAATGAAATATGTGAGTTTTGGCAAAAAAAAATTTATTTCTAAAGGTCATACTCCTTTTATATATTTGAACTCTAGGAGAAATTGAGGAAAGATTGGAGGTGTTGCTGATGAGGATGGTATGTTTATGTTTATCATGATTAAAGGATAAGAATGAGAGGAGGAAATGACTTGGATAGGTTTTTCAAGAGACTTCTTTTTGGATAGGTAGTCGGGAATTAAATTGTTTTTCCCTTGGACATGCTTGATTGAAAATCATACCTTGAGAACCACTCTTTAAGTATAAAGATTTAAGGATTTGAAGGAGTTTTATTTTTGAATTCTAACATTTTTGGAAATGAAGAACTGATGACCTCTGAGATGAAAATCAAATTTTTAATTATATATTTGACTATAAGAGTTTCCTTAAAAGTAGTGTGATAATGGAGTTCTCCATTTATGAATTGTCCATTGGCATGTCCATAGTAAAGATTTTATCCTTCAACTTGTTCTATTAAAATGGCTCCCCAACAATGATCACTAACATCAATTTGTAAAATTCTTTTGCCTTCTCCAAGAATCTTCAAAAGAGAAAGATTTTTTACAACTTGCTTTAAGAAATTTACGGCCTTACTTTGTTCTTTTCCCCATGGCGATGCATTTTTTCTATGCATTTTGGAAAGCTTAGAAGCATAATGAGAAATGCAAGGAATGAGCACTTGGACATAATTTAGAATTCTTAGGAACTGTTGAATTTGTTTTGTGGAAAAGTTTTTATTAGGAAAATTTGGGAGGTCTTCTGCAAGATGAGGTTAAGGAAGATATTTACCTTGGGAAAATCTCATTCTTAGGAAATCTACCTCTTTAGTTCCAATCCCAGATTTTCTTGTAGATAACATTACTCTATGACTTTTACAGATGGAGTGGAATTATTGTAGAAGTTGGTTATGGTTGGTTTCAACAGGAGAAAATAAGAGGATGTCGTCTATATAGATGAGAACACTATGGAGACTTAAAAGTTTTGACCATGGCTTTTTAAAATAGTGAAGGAGATACCTTTAGCCCAAAAGATAGGACGGTCCATTAATAGTGCCTATTTGGATGCACAATGTTGTCTTTGGGTAATCTTTTGGATCAAGGCCCAATTGCCAAAAACCTGATTTTAAATCAAACTTTGAGAAAATGTACGCATTCTTGATGTATGTGTATAGTGAACTAATCTTTGGGATTAGAAACTTATTGTCTTTGAGAAATAGGTTTAAAGGTATAGTCAACAATAAGTCTTTTCTTCACTCTGACTTGTGTTCAAATCTCTTGTTCATTTAAAATGCAGTGCATGCCTACTTTGGTTTTATAGGCTTTATCAATCCTTGTTTCATTAGTTGTTGACACTCTTCTTAAGCCATTTTTAGTTCTGAAGGAGACATTCTTGGGTGGGTTACCCTGGTAGGATTAATGTCTTCATTTAACTTGAAGGGTGAATTTACATAGAACTATTTTCTTCCTTTTCTGGGCAATCCTTTGAAAAATGCCCCTTCTTTTTTACAAATGAAGCACCTCTTGTTTCCGTCTTTTCCTTTGTATGAATTTTTTTGGAAGAAGCGAAATCTTTTCTTCCTTCCTTTGTAAAAGGGTCTATCTTTTTATAGGAGTGGAGTTTTGAAGTTTTACAATAGCAGTTTTCTTTATCATACCTAATCTTTAAGTACTTCTCACAAACTCCTTTGTATTTCTTTTGATCTTTCAACATCTTGTCAATGAGTATTTAATGACTTCATATTTTATCTAAAGCAATAATTCCAACTTAGTGAATTTCACTAAGCATCATATCTACAACATTATTGCTTGTTGCTTGAAGGATTCTCCAAATTTCTTCTTGAATTTCTTTAGGAAGAGAGCTGATGTAGGTATTTTTCATGCTCAAGTCATTAAATCCATCCAGTTGATAAAATCTTTGAGATATCCTTTGATAATGTCTCTCTATGTCAACTTTTTTTAGTGAACAATATTTCATCTCAAAATATTCCTTCGTTGCCTCTTTTTCTAGCATCGAGATGTCTCCAAGGAAGTGGGATTGTAAGAAATAGATCACGTCATTTATTGACTGTCCATGTAGCTTGTCTTGCTTTACTGGCCCAATGGATTCGTACCATTCTTTCAAAACTCCAATCATTCTAACACGGAACTGTTCAACCACTTTATATGATTCTTCATTGTGAATAATCGTTGCATCCATTTAGGATTTAAATTCTAAGAACTTTTTGTTCCACTGTGAATGAGGAATTCCATTTATTGTGAAAAAGGAAAATTCATTGTAAACATGAGTATTTATCTCTAGGATCTAGAGATGGGTTGTATTGAGTTGTTTCTTCTTGTCTAGTCATTAGGACTCTTGTGATATCTGTATATTCATCTATATAGTTTCTACATCAAAGGAAGAGTTTTGTTGGCTTTCTTCAGGAAGTGATTCAAGAAACAAACTCTCAGATTCTTCTTTATTTTGAGAGTAAATTAATAGATGTTTTTGAGACATCATTAATTGTTGGCTTTCTTTAAGAAATGATCCAAGAAACATATTCTTCTTTTCATTTTCTTTGTTTTAAGAGTAAATTAATAGACATTTGTGGGGCAACATTAAAGAAAGCTTAGGAGTCTGAACTAGAGATTCTTCTGAAGAGCTATTTTGTTCTTTTTATGAAGGAATTGGTTTTTCTTTCCTTTTCCCTATTGGATCAAATTTTCTTTGAGAAATATTTGGCGGGGATACGAAATGTTTTGATCGGGGATACAAAATAAGGATCAAAGTCAAAAAAAATATCAAAGGTTTTTAGGTTCTTTGAAACAACATACTCTTTTAATTCTTCGTATTATGCTTTGACTTTCCTTAGTTATTTTTTTTTGGTGAAAGTGAAACTAATCTCCTTTTCTTTTTTCATATATTGTATTTCTACCTCAAGTTATGCCATTTTTTCTTTATTTCATGATAATGACATGGAATTCTTTTAGACATGCTTCTTATTTCTCTATCTAGAGAATTAGATAGCATATATATTTTGTTGTCTATTTTTTGTAAGAAATCATTTTAGGTAACAACGTTTTCAACTTGCCAATTCATCACTTCTTCATCTTATGTAATTAGCTTCATTGATCCATTAATTGTCACCTTTGTTAGAACTACAAAGGGTTTGGTTTGTATCTTTTTAACTGGATCCACTTTCTTTTCTAGAGAAGGAAAATTTGCATGGTATGAGGTTGAAGTAGATGAAAATATCATACATACTTCTGTTTTGGGTATAGGAGTTGGAAATTGGCTTACAAGTTTTTACTAGCTTTGAAAAAAGGTTTACAAGTTTTGGAGTTGGTAACTTAGGAGTTTTCACGGGCTTTAGAGTTTTTTTTTCTAATGGTGGCCAAGTAACCAGAGTTGGATCATTTAGAGGAGGAGGATAAGATGCATATTTTTCTCTCTCAAGAATTTTTAGTGCTTTTGCATAAATAGACAAAGGTTGATATTTTTTCTTTAAGTGTACCCAGGGACCATTATCAAGGTCAAATCTTCTTTCAAGTTTGTTTGAAGATTTACAAGAAGACTTTGTCTTTCTCTGTCTTCTTTTGGGCTTTTCCTCTTTTTCTTTATCATCATCGTCCATCCAACAGTCACAGTTTGAGTCCCACATCTGAGGGTTTACGTCCCACATAAAGTGACCATTTATCTTGTCACTAAAAATAAGTGTTTCATTAGATTTGAAAGAATGAACAGGGATTTTCTTTTCTTTTTCTCCCAAAGTGATCATTATTGTTAAGAAAACCGGATCCTTTTAAGATAAATGTTCCTTTTCTTTTTCTTTGGAAATGGTTTTTACACTTCCACTGGGAAGTCTTTTGATCATTGCTTCAATGGCCATTATTGGCTTATATTGTCTCTTCTAGGACTCATAATCGTTGATCCATTCTATGGGAATTAGTTTTAACAGTTCTTCCTTTCAAATCTATCTGGGTGCTTGAATTATGGAGGGTATTCTTTCTTCAGAATTTGCAATCACCATCAATGTATTTTTTGAAAACTTTTATTCTACAGATAGATCGAAGAAGTGATCTTGTACCCTGAAAAGTCACTTGATGATTTAAGGTTGCCTTGAAGGCTTCAAAATCCTAGGAGGCTCTAATAAGTTAAACTTGAACTTGGAACCTGTGTGGAAGAGTTGAGTCCTTGAGATGGATATTAAAGTTAGGAAAAATGGTTAGTACCACACTTCCTGCATTCAATGTTATGAGCACTATGCCTATCACTGAATCCTCATAGTGGTGGAAGGTAAAGTCTATAAGCTGTTACGGGTATCCCTTTTCTTCCATGTAATGTTAAAACCAATTGGAGATCACCAAGGTGGAGATCTGGATTAATTTCTAGGTCTACATGCTGCTTGGCTGGAGGGGTATAAAGAGGATAGTAATCGAGGTTAGAGGTTTGAATAACCTCCTTTACTCCAGGTCTAGGTGTGGAGATAAGTTTCTTTATTAACCACGTAAAGCCAGACTTTTGTCTCCTAAAAACATTATACAAATTTAGAAGATAGGGAATAGTACTTTCTATTTGGGCGCCTTTAGGTACATAGGTATATTCTATCAGGTTTTCAAGTTTGTCTGAAATGGTATTTTTACATAAATATAGGATTGAAAGAGAGATTTTTGAAGAAAGAGATACAGAGGTAGGTTGAGGGTTGTCACTTATTTCTAAAGGATTCTTTTTACTCATTCTCGACTAATATAATTATATCACATGCGCTTGCTTCAAGAAAAAATTATACAATTTTTTTGGTACCAGTTAGGCTCTGATACCACTGCTGGGCCGAGAGCCCCTTTAAAATCAACATAATAAAAAATCTCAAATCACTCCCTAGAGTGTTTTTGAGTTTCACTTTATGAGGGTATCTAGTACATAAATATTTTTTAATCCTAAAAATGATCTTTTTGTGGAGTTATATTTCCCATAAACATTATAAATATGTTTCATATGATTAAAATATTCATAGAAATATCACATGATTATGTTGAATTACGATTACGCTCGTATTTCTAATAATTTTGGACGATAATTCAATATGCAGTATATGTTTAAATAAGTTTATATTTAACAAATAATTGCATTTTTTATATTATGAACAAACTTTTAGACTATGTAGGCCATTTGATGGAAATGTTTATGTAGGAATTATAAATAAAAATAAATTATCCGTAATCCTAGTTCTTAATAATTTTTAAAACAATTACACCCAAACATAAGAATAAAAGATGCCTGAGTTACAACTCCAACAATCAAAAAAAGATCTACATGTATTAGACGTCTCCTAAGCTTAAGTTATATATGTAATTTATTAGAGTAATATAAGTATATGAGTAATACATTGAAAATTATGATTTGGTTGAGTTCGGTTCGATTTTCATAAGTAGATCCAAAATTCGATCCAAACCATACATATAATACGAGTTTTTTACAATTTCAATTTGATGGGTTTTTATTTTTCATATTAGTTGAGTGGTTTGTTTACTGTTAAGATGATCAACACTACCACCATCACCCTTTTCCATTGACAGTATTGAGGAAAAGGTTTTCCAATTCAGAATATTCTAACTACAGCCATATAATATTACACTTTGCATTTTTTTCATGAATAAAAAAATTTAAGATTTGGCTCTTAATTTTATTTTATCATTTAAATTTAATCAATATTATCAGTTTTACTATATTAAAGACTCACTTGCCTAGCAAAAATAACGAATGGAGAAAATTGAAGAATCACACAATATTATGAGCATATAATTAAGTTAGCAAAATAGTTAAATTGACAAAATTATCATGATACCAGGAACTAAATTTTGATAATAAAATAAAGTTAAGATTAAATCCTAACTTTTTTTTTGTTAAATTAGTTTTTTGTTTTTATGTTTTCATCAATGTTTTGTTTTAATTCCTTTGTTTTTTTTTAGTTTTATTCTTTATGTTATTTAATATATTAAAATTGATACCTAATATATAAAAATTGGAACTAAAAAACATAACATCATTAATACAATTGTCAACAAAAATGTTACTTAATCTAGTCTCTCTAATTTTTTATGGTCTCTTTAAATGATGATGACGATAATGATGAGACATCTATTCTTACTTTTCTATTTTAATTATCTTATCCTGTAACTAAATGAGCCCTACACATTAATTAATATTTGTAACATTATATTTATTATCCAGTTATACCATTTAAAAAAACATATCTTTTTTATTTCCTCTACATTTATTTCCTTCTCATTTTCTTTTAAGCATTGGAACTAGGCATGGCAACGGGGCGGGGCGGGCACGGATAGTGTTTACCCGCTACCCGCCCCGTGATGGGCAATCCATACCCGTGCCCGCCCCATTACCCGCCGGGTACCCGCCTAAACGGATTTAAGCGGGTTTGATGGGTACCCGCGGATATTACGGGTATCCATACCCGCGGATAATCATGATATAAAATATTTTATGTATTTTCAAGTGTCCAAATCTTAATATGCAAATTGTCAAATGTCACATTGTCACACAAAAGGCAATATAAGAACAATTAATGAGAGGACATTCTACAAAAATCAAATAGGAATTAAGTAAGAATTAGAACCAGAAAAATAAAACAAAATCATAAGGTAATTATTTTTTAAACCAAAAATCAAACAAAAAGAATGAACAAAGTTCCAACTGAGCTATTCCAGCTTTTATTAAATCATTCACATCATTTTATACAAATCATTTGATACTTTAAAGGTATATATATATATATGTAAGGGTATAAATATAATTTCACATCTAACGGATACCCGCGGGTACGGGTACCCGCGGGTACGGGTACCCCTATACCGCTACCCGCCCCATTTATTAACGGGTTTTTAAAATACCCGTTTAATCTACCCGCGGATACCCATTTGGCTACCCATATCCGCCCCATCACGGGTAATATCCATGGATATCCACGGGTACGGGTTTTTTTGCCATTCCTAATTGGAACGAACCACTAAACTTTACATATTTTTCACCCCTCACTTTTCTTATCATGTGATTCTTTTAACCTTGCTTATTGATTAATATCTGATCGAATAATATTAAGTTAATAGGTAAGGATTCTAATATATGCATTTACAAAATATTCTTATAGATTAAAAGTTGATAGTAAACGATTAAATAAATTAATTACATTGAGGGATATTTTTTTATAAAGAAATTGAAGGAATTTTAAATATGAAAATTAGAGAAAATGTTTTTTAATATTAAATAAAAAATACTATTGTATTATTTTAAAAATTAGCATGATATTGATAATTTTTGGTATAAAATTAAAATGTAATTATAAATAGTTTTAAATTAGATTTTTAAAGGATATATACTCACTAAAAAAACAAACTACAAATATTTTTAAAATTAAATCTGTAAAGGTTGAAAATATGAAAAATCAAGAGATATATGTTTAAAATAAATAGATAAGATGATAATGATAGAAATTTGAATAGATTAATTAAACTAAAGAAATTATAAAATACAAAATTAGAGACAATGTTTGTGGGTGGAAGAATTTTTAAAATATCAATTAATAGATTAATAGATAGATTAGTGTTTTTTCATATCAATTCTTGTGGTAGCTGCGGTGACAGACGGAACAACTCTCCCTCAAATCAATGTTTCCGACCAAACCAAGCGAGACACAATGCTACCATTCCATAGAACACTTTCAATGTCTCGTTTTCAGTCACTTCTTCTTCATTCCTTCAACCTCTATCCTTTCTCTTCACCACTCTTCACCACTCTCTCTTCTCCAGCGATTCACCACCCCACGAACCGAACCCACCTCTTGAACTCCATCAGGAACCTCCAAAACGCCGACGCCGCCGTCGATTTCTTCCACAAAATGCTAACCCTAAACCCCTTTCCCAGCGTCAAAGATTTCAACTTGCTTTTTGGCTTCGTCGCCAAAACGCAGCGTTTCGCGACCGCCATTTCCCTCATCAAAACCCTTCTCTCCCTCGGCGCCGCTGCTGACGTGTGCACCCTCAACATCGTCATCAACTGCCTCTGCCATCTCAACCACACCGCTTTCGGGTTCTCCGTCTTGGGCCTCATGTTCAAAATTGGGCTTGAGCCCACGGTTGTTACCCTTAACACCATCGTTAACGGGCTCTGTGTTGAAGGGAACGTGGGTAGTGCACTGTGGTTGGTTGAACATATGGAGAACTTGGGGTATCATTGCAATTGTCGCACGTTTGGTGCGTTGGTTAATGGGTTGTGTAAAATTGGAGACATTGATGGTGCTATTGGGTGTTTGAAGAAGATGGTTGAAAGAAATTTGGAACCCAATGTTGTGGTCTATAATACCATTTTGGATGGTCTTTGTAAGGAAAAATTGGTTTTTGAGGCTTTGGGTTTGTTCTATGAGATGAGTGGTGAAAAGGGTGTTGCGCCCACGGTTGTTACTTACAATTGCTTGGTTCAAGGTTTGTGTGGTGTTGGAAGGTGGAAGGAGTCTGCATCTTTGATCAATGAGATGATGGTGGAAAAGGGTATTATGCCGGATGTGCAAACTTTTTCAATTTTGGTTGATGCTTTTTGCAAAGAGGGGTTGGTTTTGAGGGCTAAAGGTGTTGTGAGTTTCATGGTTAGAATGGGAGTGGAGCCTAATGTCATGACGTTTAACTCATTGATTGGTGGGTATTGTTTGCAGAATCAAATGGGAGAGGCTATGAAATTATTCGGTTTGATGGTTCGGTTGGATTGTTCGCCAAGCATTGCAACGTATAATTTGTTGATTCATGGATGGTGTAAGATTAAGGACATCGATAAGGCTATGTGTGTATTGGGTGAAATGGTTAGTAAAGGGTTTCATCCTGATGTAGTCACATGGAGTAGTCTTATAGGTGGGTTTTGTGGTGTAAATAAGCCATTGGCTGCAAAAGAATTGTTTTTTACAATGAAAGATTATGGTCAGGTTCCCAATCTCCAGACTTGTGCCATTGTATTGGATGGCCTGTTCAATTGCCATCTTCATTCTGAGGCAATTTCT
The DNA here is from genome assembly GCA_037962975.1 of Clitoria ternatea. Classification (NCBI taxonomy): domain Eukaryota; kingdom Viridiplantae; phylum Streptophyta; class Magnoliopsida; order Fabales; family Fabaceae; genus Clitoria; species Clitoria ternatea. The sequence continues at coordinate 12,878,837 of CM075675.1, forward strand.
TTGTTTAGGGAAATGGAGAAGAGTAATCTCAATCTTGACGTTGTAATCTACAATATTATGATTGATGGAATGTGTAAATCTGGAAAATTGAATGATGCGAGGAAGCTTTTTTCTTGTGTGCTGGATAAAGGGTTGAAAATTGATGCCTATACTTATAACATAATGATTAGTGGTCTGTGTAGAGAAGGACTATTGGATGATGCTGAAGACTTACTAATGAAAATGGAAGACAATGGTTGTTCACCGAATAAATGCTCTTATAATGTCTTTGTCCAGGGATTGTTGCGAAAATATGACATCTCAAGGTTCAAAAAGTACCTTCAAATAATGAAAGGCGAAGGATTTCCCATAGATGCTACCACAACAGAGTTGCTTATATGCTTCTTCTCCACTTCTGAAGGAGATAATGCATTCCAAGAGTTGCTGCATAACTGAAGTGGGTTTGAATCCAACCTCTCTATTTACTGTTTCATGTGCCGTCTGTATCAAGTTTTAAGGTTTGGGGCCCATATTTTAGACCATTGTGGGTTTAACTGTCTGAATCATTCATAACAGATGGTAGAAATTCAAGGATGTTTACATAGTGATTTTCTTCTATAAAATTCCAACCTGGATTATGAGTTATGATGATGTTGGTATTCTGAATGGTTTGGCATTCTGGTTTCTTATATGAGAATGGGAAAAAGTTGGTTAGGAAAAAAGGCAGTTAGGAATTCAGGGGAACAGTCCCCTTCAAATTCTGTGTAAAGGGCTCCACTGTGAAGGCTGCAGTGCAAATGCAGTGGTGTTCTGGGATGAGATTGAAGATGCCTCCATGACACCGAGGATTCTTCTAAAGATTGGCTTCATGGGAACCATTTCTCCTGTCCAGGTTGCGGATCCCATTAGTTGTTCTGATTCTCCATGGCGTCATTAACAGGTACCCTATATATATATATATATATATATATATATATATATATATATATTTGTTGTCCCTAAAATTCCTTGTTATCAATTGGTTTGTATTCTGACGTCTAATTGGTTTCCTTTTATATGTTAATAATGCCCTACGAAGTCGTTAACTGTCAGGACTTAGGATATATTTGTGTTAAATTTTAAGGGGAAAGGGAGGGTACGACAAGGTTTATTTGAAGCCATTATCCCTTTTTTGTTTGTGACTATTTCTTTTTTTATACAACTTATAATGTCCTTGATCTCCCTTCTTGTCCCTCTCTTTCTCTCTGAAGTCTTAACTCTCCCTTCTCCTTCCTTCTCTCTAAACTTTCATGTCTCAAACACACCCTTGGAGGCTATATTTACTATTTTGCGTGATGGTAAAATTGCATTTGTTGATTATAATAAACCTGGAACTCCTACGTCTCAGATTTCTACTATGGTGCCTCTGGGAACAGCTTATCAAAAGGAAGTCCATCAGCTTGAAGAATTTGGTTGCTATCTCTAAACAAAGCATCAATTCAAGTGAAACTTAAAGTCAAATATATTGGTACAATAAATGTATGGTGACTACAGCCTTAGCTATGCAATTCACATATCATTGATGTGGAAGGGTATGGAATATGGGTTCAAGGACCCAGAATTGGTTCACTAGAGCATTGACCTCTCAAATAATCATTCATCAAACAGTATACATGAGCTTGGGGATAAGGATACTTCACAGGCTTTTGGGGCTTAATAGTGTCGCTTCTATTTTGGCTACCTTGGACACATGCTTACTTGAGGTTCTTAAACAAGTTGACAGAATGGTTTAAAGGCTAGTAGGTACATAATTCTTACAACTTTTTTTTTTTGAAGCTCTTAGTGTTCTTTTCTGCATTGTTGACTGTTGTTATATGAATCAATAATTACCTCCTTTTAGAGAACGTCTTTCTTTTCTTTTTAGAAAATGCTCATATTGGCTATTTATTTGATTGTCCCAACTAATCCCAACTCATTGAAAGACCTCTTTACATGGAGTGTTATTACAAACTATATCTCTGTCAATATCACACATGCGAATGTTTTTTCATCAAATATTTTATCATGTTAGTTGATTATTTTATGGTTTGTTATTACTATTTAGGAATATTTGATTCTCCTTGTGCTTTTGTTCATGCCTCTAATGATGCTAGACACTTCACCAAGGAATGATTATTGTTTGGTTTTCATGTATGAAAAGTATCATGTTCTTAGATGACTTTTCTATTGTTTAAACTTATTAAATTTTCTTACGTATACTACATCGAGTTTCAAATATAAGTAAATTTTAGTGTAATTTTTTTATCCCTTAATATTAGCTAAATTATACTTTTTCCATGTCATTAAATGTTTGTTTACCAAATAAGTCCTTTTTGTATATATTTTTAAGATTACTAATTCTTTATGTAATAAATGACACTAAGAGTATTTTAGGAAATTAAATTAAATATGTGATAGCATTAATACAAATAACCACTTCCAACCATTATTTATAATGTGTGAAATTAGGTACTAATGTTTATATTTGGACTGTAGGTAGTATAATTTTTAATACACCAATTATTAACTATAATTGAGTTCATTTAGGGTGAGTTGGAAGAGTTTATAAGCAACTTATGAGAATGATTTATAACTCTCATAAGTTGTTTTTTATTTATTTCAATAAGTTATTTCATATAGCTTAATAAAATAAGTTATTTTTAACTTATTCTGCTTAGTTTTGCTATCAAATTTATAATATAAGTTCTTATTTAAAAACAACTTTTTACATAAGCTTTTACTTACGTATCTAAAACACACCCTTAGTCTTACTTGAGTTATGCATCTATAATACACCCTTAAGTTTACGACCAAGTTAATGTCCTCTGTCATCATTAATGCCTGCAAACTGAATTATGTCCTTAAATGTTGCAGTTTATTGTGGATTAACTACACAATATTGATCAGGGATGAAATGGGTTGCTAGAAGTGGAAGACACATAGTATTGAAGTTTATGATATGAGATCTAACAGATCATATATGTTTTAAGCAATGGTTGTAAAAGTTTTATTTGAGGAAACTTCATCACATAATCAAACTCTGATATTTTTATTTTTTTTTTGAGTTAAGACTATGGATATCTAAAGTGTGAAGGTTTCCATTCCATCGTGACTAATGAAATCCAAAGTAACTACCCAAATCAATGCATATTTGCAGGAATGCAAGACATCCCTTTATATTAGTAAGATCCTCCTATTAGTGTTTGTTTATTTCTAACTATATTCATATGAATTTGCTCCGTCAAAACACAAAATGTAAGATTATATTCTTGGTGTCTGGACCTTTATTGTATATAAGCTGAGTTATCTCACATGATAATCTGTTTCAATTAAACCGCTAACTGCATTGTAAAATGATACTACTATATTGGGTGAGCTTGTGGAAGCTTATTTGAAGGGAAATTTTTTTTTTTAAAATTATATAATCTAATTTTTTAGACGTTTGTGTAAACTTAAAAAAAAAGTTGAAAAAAAAACTTAAAAAACAGCTTATTTGAAGAAGTTACTTTGAGCAACTTCTCCAAATAAATTGTTGAACAAGATGAAATAACATACTAATTTTTAATAATTATTTTTTATATAAAAATCACTTATAAATAAATTATTTCCTTAATTACTTAATTTTAAGCTTAAATAAATTATTTGTTTCCAAGACAAAGATAACAAAATGCTATTGCAAGACGTACTCATACGTGCTATAGCATGACAGAGGCTGAGCAAGGCAGAACAAAAAAATTGATGTTAACAAAGGGCTTGCTTGATTCGATTGGCACGGTTGAGGTGGGGTGGGTAGCTTGTTTTTAATATATATAATTATTATATTTTCATAAATTAAATATACTATAAATAATAAAAATATAAATAATTTAGATATACATTATAAATAATTTAAATACATATAATTATTATATGCTAATAATATTTACTATCTTATTTGGACATAATAATAATAATAATCAAAATTTTCACATTTTTAATAAATCATTATTCAATAAAATTTTGACATTTGCAAGGGGGTATTTTAGTTCGACATGGGTAAAAATATGGCATGAGACTTGTTACATTGAAGTGATCCCACAAGATACAATAGATCCATGATAACATCATTGGTTAAAATGGAAGATTATTTAAATGAACCAATATTTTTTAGCATACCCATAGCATACATTTTCTTTGTGATTGGGTTTGTGTGAAATTCTGTCTTGTGTATTTATTCTATGCATTATCTCATTGTTCCCTACTTGTGATTTAGTGCATTATGATCGGCGAAATGCTTGGTGATATCATAGAGTGCTTGTTGGCAATGCAAGGGAATAAGGAAGACATTTTGTTGCTATGTATAGATATATGTAAATAGCTTTTGCTAGCCTTTCTTTGGCCGGTGTGCCTGTGTCCTTAATTTGGTTTGTAAATATTTATATATGTGAACTTAGCTTGCTTTTGTTATGTGAGTATATTGACCTAATACCTATAATGTATGCTAGAGTATGTAGGTGATGCTTTAGCTAGCTTTAAGGTATGGCATGGTATGTATGCATAACTTACCGATGAAAATTCCTGGATTAGGATTGACCTAGGATAGGTGATGTACGCATACATGTGACCTTGAAGCTTGGATTTATGAATCTTGACGTGATTGTTCAAAAAATAAAAAACTTAAACCTTAAAATTCCTTATGTCCCAAACAATTTACCTTGGGATTTTTTGTCTATGTTTCAGGTGTCATCGTATGTATATTTTATTATTATTTATTACAAATTTTATAAATTCTGAGTTATATTTTTATTGAAAAGTTTTAATAAAATAAAATAAATTCTAAATTTTATATAACTCGTGTGTAGCACAAGAATTACACTAGTATTATATATAAGTTGGATATGAATAATTATTTTTTGTAAGGACTTAATTTTTTTTAAAAAAATCTTTAGTCTTAATGGTTTAAATTCAATAAATAAATATAATTAGTTTGAATTAAACATATTTATAAAGTTGTGAATTGGAAAATTATACTTCATCTGATCTCAAATATAAATAAATTTTAATAGAATTTTTTTGTCTCATAATATAAATAAAAATAAACTAATTCCAATGTTATTAAATGTTTTTTTACTGAAATGTCTGGTATGCAAGGGATAAAGTTGTCATCATTTACTGATATCTAATCTTTCTAAATCACTTGTATTTCTACACTAGCTTACTGGGAGTTCAACAAACACAGGTTTAGTAGGAGCTCTGTGTCTTCCAATCTTAGTGCTAGGGAACAACCTCCGTGCTTTTGGGACAGGTTGTGATTGTACCTACAAGGAAACTTTGATGCTTAAAGTCAGTAACAAAATAACTAAATAACGGAGCATAAAGCAATAGGATAACTTAGCTTATTTGTTTTTAAATGGTTATATTTGTAGCCTCCTTGAAATACAACTTGTGATTTGACAACTGACAAGTTTCAAGTTATCATTCTAGGCAAGTTGCCTACTTGCCCTTGAAATTCTGATGACAGGCTTTATCGGCCGAGGTCCATTCAAGAACCATACCGGTTACGTCATGATTTAGGCTTTTGCTACCTTTTTAAACCAGTCTTACCCGTACTTGCATTACCGTTGCTTAGGGGCAGTATTGACACCAAATCATTTACCAAATGTATCCTCCTTTATATATATATATATATATATATATATAACTATATTAAATATTTGATATCATTATTACAAATAATTATTTTCAAATAATATTCTTAATATGTGTGAAATTAGTTATATTTGTTTATATTTAACCTGAATGGAGTAATAAATAAGCATGCTAACATGCCTTTTTTTAATAGAATATATTTTCAGTTTGTGTTCAAAACTATTGCGGGTACATATTTTTATATATTATTCTACATATGTTTTTAATTAAATATATTTTCCGTTGATGTATATTTTATTTAAATTGAAACATAGGGACATATATTTAACATGACAAATTCTATGCTACAAACATGAACACGTGGGAATCGATCCGTCTCTGTCTTGAGTTTGAGGGGTAAAACCTGTGTTGATTAAGGATAAACAAAAATCTATCCCGACCGACCTAATTTTGATGGGATAGCGGCAGGTGCAGGAAAGCAATACCTGCCTCAAACTGCACGTGAACCTGTCCTTATATACAAATTAAATAACTTTTTTTTACTTATATTTATAGTTAAATGATAACAATAAGTTAATATATTTTCTTAAAATAATATATACAATAAAGTTTATTATTTATAAAAAATTAATGTGTATTTTACATATACTTTCAATTAAAATATCTTAGATACATAATTTGGTTAAAATAAATTATTAAAATGAAAAAAAATAAAAAATAGAGTATGTAAGATTCTCAAAGGGTTCCTTGAACTCGACCGAGAACCTACGAGAACGGAGATGAGTTTTAAAATTCTAAACTTGTCTTATTTCAACCCGACTTTAAACTCGTCTTGACTTTTATAGAGGTGAGACAGTGTAAACCCTGTCTGGTTACCATACCTAGTGGCACGTTGCGGAGCTTGTTGCTTCATGGACAGAAGTTTGATCCTCTTTTGCAGTGTATTTTAACATTTAAGACTGTTTCACTTAAAAAAGTCCATGGAGTAGATTGCCATAACTTTCTAAGAAGACTTTTAATTAGAAAGAGAAGCGTGCCAAGTCCAAGTCCAAGTCTCTGCGTCGTGGTTTCTTATTTTGTTTGTTATGTGACGTGATACATAAGGCTTGCTATTTTGTTAAACGTACACCAAGCATTTGAAACCCTAACCCAATGTGGAATTGTATAGAAACAAGAAGGAATGCTTGCTATTTTGTTTCTTATGTCACGTGATACATAAGGCTTCATAATTTCCCACATAACTTGTAAATTACGTTGGAAAATTCAGAAGAAAACAAGCATATCCTTCTCGCGCGAATTCCACAGGCACCCACTCTCTATTCTTTTAACTCCAGTTCGATATAATTTTCTATTTAGGTTTGAATTGGAGAGAATCAATAAAAGTTTATTTAAAATTTAAGAAGTATTTTTTTAAATGCTTATATCCTAACTCTAGTAAGTCCTAACCCAACTCATTTAAAATGCTATAGTTGAAAAAAAAAAAGTTTGAATTGGTGAATAACACAACTGTCTTCATCAAACATAAATATATCCTATAATATTAAAACATTGAAAGCATAGATTTCAAGTTCAATTGATTATTGGTTATGAGATTAATAAACATTATCTTTGTCACTTAATATAAATTTTTTAATTAATTTCAGTTTTTAAAAAATAGTTAATACAGTAAAAGTATTTAATTTATCTTTTGATTGTATTAATTTTTTAAAAGTATCATCATTTATTTATTAGGACTCATAAATCTTACTATCTTTTTACTTAATTAATATTTATTATATTAATGACTAATAAAAGTATTTTTAGTGAAAATTTAATTAGTCCATTTGACTTTTTGAATGGGCTCTTATATTAAAAACTAAACAAATATAAGATGTTCTTATACCAAGAAACACAGGTAGTATCAATATACATATTGCTTAAATCTATTGATTAACACACATGTACATGTATATACAAAGACTAGAATATATATATATATATATATATATATATATATATATATATATATATATACACCTACCTTTGTAATTAGAAGCGATTAGGATCATATCTCCAAAATATTTTTTGTTTGTAAAAGGTTCTTGAATTGACCGATATACGAGGTTAATCAGGACACTCTCACAACTAGTATGAGATCTTTCAGTCTCTTTGTTTTTTACACCGATTCAATGGGAATCCGGTATTTTATTACATCGTCTCAATGGGAACTCAGTGCCTTTAACAACGTGGTCTAGGGTCTTCCAAGTGTTAGCTCTAGAACAGGTGATGACGGTACTTGTATAGACTCTCCGAAGCTTAAGTCAGTATAGATTCAAAGATACTGAATCATTAAGAGTAATAAATCACCTTTTTCTTGATTCATCATAAATGATAGCCTTTGTGGAGGTCCAACTTATGATTGATATGTGACATGTGACATGTGACCAGATTGTGTTTTAGTCAACTTGTATCCTATGTTCATAGGGTCTGACTCTCTAGTAGAGTTTTAACTAGTATTCGTTAGTAGACATATCAGTTGTGATAGTCACTGATCTTATGTCATCTTACTAGATCAGTGCCTTTTACCTTTAGCGTGTCAACCCTAAGTCTAAGGGCTGGTATGAACATCAGATCATTCTTGTAATATTTTATAGGTTTGGAAGAGAACCATACCATTAAACTTCGGTAATCAAGTGTTAAGGTGACAAACCATTAATCACCTGACACATATCATTTAAAAAATATATTTTTAATGCCACATAAGCCACACCACATTTATTACAAAGAAAAAACTTATTGTCAATGATCCTGATCTGGTCTCAATACCGGTATCCGATCTGAAGATATACTTTAACGTCTTTGTCAAGACATCAACGTGTAACCGGTGTCATCGGTATACATCCGAACTGTAATTCTGTATCAGGCGTTCTCCCTATACCGGTTGTTCAGGATAACACCATGACACCGGACAACACACACGTCACTGTGCAAAAGACAAGGATCATTGCTACAGGGATCGATCAATAATCCCCTGCACTACGAGCCAAATTCTGCTCACGGGGATTATCAACTTGTTCCCTAATCCTAGTCTATATTCTCTATGCTCAATATAAAATAGCCACTTGACCCAATCATGCAGGTAAGTGCGTAATAAAATAATGCTAATAGGAGTTAGTGGTTTCCCACTAACAAGTCCTCGTAAATCGAGCCAATCAGGTATATGAACTCATTTCATTAATGAAATGAGGGATCTTCAGCTCAATCTATGACTGATTATTCTCTGAAATACATTCCTTACTTGGAATATCATCACTGACTTGAGCGTCGGAGAATCTTTGCAGGTGACACCACCATTCGCCCACTTCAACGCGTTAGGTCGGTGTGAAGGATCTCCAGGACGCCCAATCCGCTCTTCTCACTCAAGGACAACGGATACTTACACCAGATACTCATGCATCCTGTCTTCTGTACGGTATTTATATACTAATCGTGACTGACTTGAGTCCGGATCTCTAGACCCCGGTTCAGGACAGATCAGATCCCATCTTTAACCATTAAAAAATACATTAATATCGAAAAAGCTCATTGTTATGGGTTTGCTTATTTAACCACAAACAAATACAAATATACTACTACAAAAAAAGCTTATTGTCATTGATTTTTAAAATTAACAACAAACATTGATGTTGCTGGGTGCAACATTAGAACTGATCTGGTTTCGATACTGGTACCTATACAAGAATGTCATTCAACTGTTCCTTGATGTGTCACCGCTGCGGTAGGTATTCATCCGGACTGTAAATTCGTATCAGGCGTTCTCTTAATACCGGTCTGTCCAAGATAACACCATGCACACCATCTGCACATATACCATTTTACAGAAGATAATGGGCACTACTACAGGGATAATGACAATGATTCCGTTTTTCATACTACGAGCCTAAAACATGCTCCTGGAAATGAGTATCTTGTCCCCTAATCTAGCCCCACTTTCTCCACGCTTAATTATAAAATTACCATTTGCCTTAATCATGCAGGTAAGTGCGTATTAAATAACCATTTATCCATATAGTGGAGGATGGTGGTTATATCACTATCGAAGCCTCGTAAAATGGGCCAATCAGGTATTTAAACTATCTCAAACATTCTCTAGAGCTCTCTGGTTCATTCAGCAAGATAACATTACTCTATACTATTCCTTTTCTCTGGAATACAATCACTGACTTGAGCGTCAGAGAATCTTTACAGGTGATACCACCTTTCGCCCACACCAACACATAGGGCCGGTGTGAAGGATCTCCAGGACATCAAGAACTGGCCTTCTCACATTGAGATACCGGACAGACATACCAGATACTTACATCACCGGTATAAAATCTTAGTCATCCATTGACTCTTGTAGCTGGTCCTACACTGGATTGTTGACCCTGGTATAGACCAGACCTGTACAAGAACATAGTGTACAAAGATTCGTCAACACCCCAAGCTTTCCAAAATCTTCAATAGGACAATGGCATTGAGACATTTAATGAAACATCTAGCAATAAAAAGGAAACTTGGAGAACCATCATTGACACCCACCCCATCAACAACACCCACCCCCGTTAGTTGCTTCATCTCCCTAAACCTACCACCACCATTAACACCCACCCCTTGACAAAGTAATGGTTTAGACGATGAGAAGAAAGAAACAAAATAGTGGTGAAATCAAGAAGATGAAATTGTAAGGAGGAAGATGAAGAGTGAGGACAAGAAAAGGAAGATGGGTGGTGAGTGATTATGAGGGAGTGAGGAATGAAGTAGGAAGAGAAAGAGGATTAAGAAGAGCGGAGGGAAGTAAGGAAGACAGGCAGTGAGGGGGATGAGGCGTGAGGAAGAGAAAGAAGGAGAATATGACTGTTACGGGAGCATTTAAAATACATGTTAATACTAGGGTGACTAATGATTGGTCACCTTAGCACGTAACTTATTAAGTTTAATGATAGAAGTTTATCTAAATATAGAAAATATTTATAAATAAAAAATTATTTTAGGTGTTATCCTAATCGTACCTAATTACAAGATATATATATATATATATATATATATAAATTATTTTAATTTAAAATTGATTTTAATTTTATTACTTTCGTTTTTTAAAATACTTGAAATAAAGTCATGTACTAACAAACCTGTTGAAAAGAAAATCAATAACAAAATATAATTTTCTATTAATACAAATGACTTGAGATGAAATCATTGATGATACTCTTGAAAATTGACATTAGATAAATGGTAAAAAATATATGATTTTTTAAAATAAATATAACAAATAAATTTTCACTTGTCTAAATGAGCTTCAAATTGTTTATTTATATAAACAAATTAATATGCTTATATGTTTTTCAAAGTGATGCGTTAACTCTTTTCAACAATCTCATATATCCTTTTACAAATTTTATTATAACTATTATAACATTTCAGAAAGTTAGTATATTGTTTGAGAATAATATAACTATTAAATTATAAAAAAGTTATAATTATAATAAACTGTTATATAGGACAAAAATACAGAGAGCATACCACTCTATAAATTCTGTGGTCGAGTTTCCATACTTCACGAGCCAAAAAGAAAAGAAAAACTCGTTCGTATTTGTCTCACTGCTCTTAGTTAAGACTCTTTGTTTCATACGAGAAAAATTATAATAATGAGTGGTTACTTTCTGAATATATTTTATGCCCTGCTACTATTGCATGCCTCCTCAGGATTCAATGAAGGGAAGTGCATAGAGAGTGCAAGACTTGCACTCCTCAACTTCATTGCGGATCTCAGTGATCCCTCTGGCATGCTAACTACGTGGAGGAAGGACGAGAACAATGCAGATTGCTGCAAATGGAAAGGCATCACATGCAACTATCAAACTGGTTATGTTCTTATGCTTAATCTTCGTGGTGACTTCCATACACATTTGAGAGGTCCAATCAATATCTCTCTATTGCTTAACTTGCCAAATATGGAATATTTGGATCTCAGCAATAACTATTTTGACAGTCTCATCCCAAAATCCATAGGCTCATTCACAAACTTAAAATATCTCAATCTCTCATATTCTGGATTCAGTGGGATGATTCCTTCTGAACTAGGAAATCTTTCACAGCTACGGTTTCTGGATCTTGGCATAAATCCACTTAAAGGAGCAATCCCTTTTCAAATTGGGAATCTCAGACAGCTGCAATATCTTGATCTTAGAGGGTATCTTTCCGGAGAAATCCCTTTTGGAATTGGTAATCTTTCTGTTTTGCATACTCTTAAGCTTCGTGGCAATTTTGATGCAAAAAATAAGGGTGCAGAGTGGTTGTCAACCCTCCATTTCTTAACAACTCTTGATTTTAGCTCATATGGTGATTCTAACTTCTGTCACGATCGGCTGCAAACTATTAGGAAGCTTATTCCAAACTTAAGCGAGTTGAGGCTACGGAATTGTGGTCTTTTACATCATGACATTTCATCTTTGTTTCATTCTCGATTCAACTTCTCTTTTACTTTGGCCATCCTTGACCTTTCTGAGAATATGCTAACATCATCCATATTTCAATCAATCTTCAACTTCAGCCATAATCTTCAAGAGCTTTATCTTTCTAACAACAATATAGCATTGTCATCTCCTGTCTATCTAAACCTTTCTTCTCTTGCCATCCTTGACCTTTCTGATAATATGCTAACATCATCCATATTTCAATCATTCTCCAACTTCAGCCATAATCTTCAAGAGCTTTATCTTTCTGACAATAACATTGATTTGTCATCTCCTGTCTATCTAAACCTTTCTTCTCTTGTCATCCTTGACCTTTCTGGTAATATGCTAACATCATCCATATTTCAATCATTCTCCAACTTCAGCCATAATCTTCAAGAGCTTGATCTTTCATACAATAATATAGCATCGTCATCTCCTGTCTATCTAAACCTTTCTTCTCTTGTCATCCTTCACCTTTCTCATAATATGCTAACATCATCCATATTTCAATCATTCTTCAACTTCAGCCATAATCTTCAAGAGCTTTATCTTTCTAACAATAACATTGCTTTGTCATCTACTATGTATCCAAACTTTCCTTCTTCTCTAATGATCCTTGACCTCTCTTATAATAATATAACTCCATCAATATTTCAAGGCAATTTCAGTTTCTCCAAACTACAAGAGCTTTATCTAACAAACTGCAGTCTTACGGACAACAGTTTTCTTGTTTCATCTGCTTCTTCCATTTTCAATCCTTCATCATCTCTTGTCATCCTTCATCTCTCTGATAATTTGTTGATATCATCAGCTATATTTCACTGGCTTTTCAACTTCACTTCCACTCTTCATTGGCTTGATCTTTCATATAACTTGTTAGAAGGTCCAATTCCAGATGAATTTAGCAAAGCAATAAGCTCCCTTGAAGTTCTTGACCTCTGGGGTAATAAACTATGTGAGATTCCAACTTCCTTTGGTAAAATATGCACATTGCAGTCACTGGACCTCTCATATAACAACTTGAGTGGTGAAATTTCTAACTTCTTTCAAAATTCTTCGTGGTGCAACCGACACATATTCCAGAGATTGGCTTTATCTTATAACCGAATTGCTGGTAGGATACCTAAAAGCATTGGAATGCTATCTGAGTTGGAGTATCTGTCCTTGGAGGGGAATTCTTTGGAGGGTGATGTCACTGAGTTGCATCTCACTAATTTTTCCAAATTAGAAGAGTTGGACTTATCATACAACTCACTGTCTCTAAAAATAGTCTCAAGCTGGGCTCCTCCTTTCCAATTGTCAAGCTTGGGACTAGCATCTTGCAAGTTAGGTCCGACATTTCCTGGTTGGCTTCAGACTCAAAGTCGCTTACGGTTTCTAGATGTTTCTGATGCTGGTCTAAATGATTCCGTGCCTGAGTGGTTTTGGAACAATTTGCAACATATGGGACAGTTAAATATGTCTCACAACAATCTCATTGGTGCAATTCCAAATTTACCAGCCAAGCTTTTTTTCAAACCAGTTATATTTCTGAATTCAAATCAATTTGAAGGACGAGTTCCATCCTTTTTGTTACAAGCTTCAGGGTTGAAGCTCTCTGGAAATAAATTTTCAGATTCGCTGTCATTCTTATGTGATAATAGAGTGGTCAGAAACTTAGCTACTTTAGATTTATCAAACAACAAAATAAAGGGACAACTGCCAAATTGTTGGGATTCTATGAGCTCATTATTGTTTCTTGATTTAAAGAATAATAATTTGTCTGGGAAGATTCCACGGTCTATTGGCAACCTCGTTGAATTGGAAGCTTTGGTTTTACGAGACAATAGTTTGACAGGTGAACTCCCTTCCGCTTTACAGAATTGCAGCAATTTAATTCTATTAGATGTGAGTGAAAATTTGTTGTGTGGTCCAATTCCATCATGGATTGGAGAAAGTATGCAGCACTTGATAATCTTGATCATGCGAGGCAATCAGTTCTCCGGAAATATTCCTATTCATCTATGTTATTTGAAACGTATTCAGCTGTTGGATATTTCAAGGAATCACTTATCAAACGAAATTCCTACATGCTTGAATAATTTTACGGCAATGTCTGAAAAGAGCATCAACTCAAGCGAAACAAGGGGAGAAATATATTGGTATAATGCAACATACTCTGAAATTTATGGTAGTTTCAGTTTTGGTGATGATTATACGTTTAACATAACCTTGATGTGGAAAGGTGCTGAATATGATTTCAAAGATCCAGAGTTGAGTCTCAAGAGTATTGATCTCTCAAGTAATAATTTAACAGGGAAAATACCAAAAGAGATTGGATATTTGCTGGGATTAGTTTCTTTGAATTTATCAAGAAACAATTTGAGTGGAGAAATTCCTTCTGAAATTGGGAATTTAAGTTCACTTGAATTTGTTGATTTATCAAGAAATCATTTCTCTGGCAAAATTCCTTCTACTCTTTCCAAAATTGATCGTCTTACTGCATTGGATTTATCATACAACTCTCTCTCTGGAAGAATACCTTCGGGAACACAATTGCAGACCTTTAAGCCCTCTAATTTTGAAGGAAATGTTGGTCTTTGTGGTCCACCACTTGACATAACTTGTCCCGAAGATCAGAAACCGGTAAAGCCTCCGGAGCCAGCAGTGCATGGTGAAGATGACAATTCACTTTTTCAAGAGGCATTATACATGAGCTTGGGACTGGGATACTTCACAGGCTTTTGGGGCTTAATAGGGCCAATTTTATTTTGGCAGCCATGGAGACAAGCTTATATAAGGTTTTTGAACAGATTCATAGACTACATATATGTGATGAGTGTAGTCAATGCAGCAAAGTTCCATTCTTGGCTAAAGGCTGGCTCCAGCAGGTATATTATATTAATTACTTCAATTGTTGAAGTTCTTGGCTTTTCTTTTTTCGCTGTAATTACAACATAAATCTAGTTAAAATAGGAGAGTATGCCTTTAAAAAGAAACTTTTCATATTTATTGAAAGTAACTGCTACTCATTATAATTGTATTGTTTCATCTCTGAGACGAGTTTTTGTTTTTCGTGAAGCTTGGGAGGGTAAGGTCAGCAGCAAGAAGTTGTCTTTGTGGGTTGGGAGGGTTCAAAGGTGATTCAGGTCTCCTGTGGCTGTGCTCAGTTGTAACTAATGGGATATTGGATTTGTTTGTTCCATCATCCATGATCCAATAATACACTATCTAACCATTCTACAAATTTTTCACGGGTTAATTAGTGAAACAAATAAAATCATATTTGTTAAAATAAAAATACATTAAAATTATCTTAATTATATATATTAAATTTTATTTTGAAATTTAATAATTTTGTCTGTTTTATAATGTTTTGAATTTAATTATCATGATATCAATTTTTTTTCATTTGACCAATTATAAAATGAAATAAATGTAACATTTGAAAGTAAACAAATATTATATTTCTTATATTTATGTATAGTAACTTTTAATTTTATATTGTATATATGCATATGATTACATAAAGAATTAAATTGAATTTTTTATGATAGTTAAATTAATGAAGAAAATACCTCAGAGAAACATCTAATTTAATTTTTAACTCATCTCATTATGAATAATTATCATATATATATATATATATGTAAGGTTGTCTTGATTTGTAATAATTAGTGCTATTTTAATACCTTTGTTATTCAGAAGTCAAGTCAACAAAATACTTAAGAACTTAATACCAGTTTTGAATGTGCAAATAAATCATATTGATGGATGAGACAGGTTGCATTTAGAATAGAAGAAATTAGCACACCCAATCTCCTTAACGGATACCACTTACTAAGAATTAATAAAAAATTTATCTCTGTGAACAAGGCTTAAAATTTTTGGTCTGTAAAAGCCTCTGGTATATTTACCGACCAATATAATATATAATACTCATTCACTATCAAAGAAATATTAATTCCTTGTTAAACATAAGTGAGTGGATAATTTTGTATGTCATGATAACTTTATTTTCTTTTGTCATATACACAGGGACAACTTCATTTGATTACCTTTCTCCCTAGAGAGTTTGCCTTCTACAAAAGAAAACTTGGTTGAAGTCTACGATCAATTTGCTAAAGAGCATCACATTTAAGATGAGATTGTACTCATAATTTCTTTCTGTAGTTACAAATCCTCCTTATGATTTTAGCTTAAACTGGAATAATTAAAACTACAATAATGTTGTCCACCGTAACTGCTTTAGAATTATGTTTCCAATAAAAGTGTTACAAAATTTTAATTAAATTTATTCATGATTTGCTTGTGACGATTTGAAGGAAATGTTTTAGTTCATTTTTATTAGAAAGGACACCTTGGGTAGGAATTCAAACGAGAAAGCAGGGTAGGATTGTATGAGGTGCACAAGCAAGTGCACGATCAGTAACTAATTAATTAATTAATATATTATTTCCGGTTTTAAATATATATAAAAATAATTATTTTTTCATATATTATAAATAATAGTTAGAAGTAATTATTTACTTAATATTATCAAATATTTGATTAATATCTTAAAATATTCTTGATATTATTTATTGTGAAAAAAATAGAGTATATATTTAGCATTTAAAAAGTATAAATTTCAAAGAAACTTCACTTATTTCAAATAGTGTTCAGTCGTATTCAATTTTCCACACAAAAGACGTTGACCGATGGATACATCGACATATATCACTAGGAAGTGTCAAAACCATCAACAAACAGAGGTATAAATGCCACAAGATCAATTAAAAGGCTACAAAAGTTGAACCAAAAAAAACAATTATGCATTTAGTTTCTATAAAGTGAACAATATCAGGTACGCTTTAATTTTTTATATTTTACTTTTTAATTTAATCCATATAAGTAATTGTTTTCAAATCAGTATTTCCATTTACTAATATTCTTACAAATGTTCAATTACGACACCATTGGTTAAGTCCTACGAATTTAGGGGGAGACAAGGGATCCTCCATTTTCCTTTTCAAAAGGTTTTTGAGTTTTTTATTTATTTTAAAATTAATATTGTTATATGTATATTTAAGTATATGTTGTTATTTTACCCTCATCTACATCTTGTTCCTGTTAATTTTTCTCCATTAGATATTTCATTTTTAAGGAATACCAATCCATCTAGTTATTTATTTGGTTAGTATGAAAAGTGTGAGAAAAAATAATCATAAAAAAGTATGAGAAAGAAAAAAAATAAGAAAAGTATAAGATTTTGTTGTTGTTTGAGTAGAAAATAATAAGAAAATAATGTAAAGAAATTTATTTGTTTCTTTAGTTTATGAGAAAGTATGAAAAAATTTTCAAAAGTAAATCAAACTTCCATTTCTATCCTTGTAAATAAATTTTAAGAACAGTTAACACGGAGAATAACATAATTGTACACTTGTTCCTTCTTTTTTTCTAGTTTTCCCACCCTAAAGCATGTGAAAACTATTATAAAAGGGATGAACAAAGTCTTACAGCAATTGATATTCTCAGTTGATATTCTCAAAGTCTTATTTATTTAATAATTTAATCTTTTATTGTATATAATTATTGTTTAAAATATATAGCTCTACGAGACCCAGATTTAGATATAGAGAGGGTTTGTTTTGCGGTTGAAGAAACGGAGTTGAATTAAAGTGAAAAATTTAAAGGTTGATATTAATTTTTCACGCCGTTCAAGACAATCAAACTCCATTGATCCGTAAGATAAAAACCTACTTCTATTTAACGGAGAAAAACTCCTTTGGGGTAGTACCCAAACATGCTCATAGTTGATAAATAAAATGGGAAGGTTTTGAATTCCGTCTTGCTTGCTAGTGGCCTGCCACATTTTTTACCGTCTACAGATGTTAGTTAGTGTTCTCTCTTTCTCATACACTACTCTCTGTTCTAATAACATTCCAAATTCGTAAATGTCAGCCAGAATGTAAGACACTCTCATAATGTTGGTAAACCCAACTATTATTACAACTTCATAGGCATATGCTAGGCCAAAATCTCAAAGCACTTGATTGACATTTGCAACCACCCTTTTATTATTTGTAGGTTTACAAACTCCTTTTTTATATCAGTAAATTAAAATATTTAAACAACTGAGTGCAATTATATATTAGGTAAGTTTGTAATTGACTTATTGTCTTTAGTAGAGTTGTAGCGTACCGATTCTTCACCATTCTTCATGTTGATTATTTAATAACAGTTTGATTACAAGAAATAAAAAAAAGAATACCACAAAGCACAAATGTAAAAATAGAGAATGGACTTGAACGAAAAACAAAGTAATAGAGTATAAACAATGCACATAGACTTAAATCAATTAAAGGTAAAAGAGAGATAAAGATGAAGTAGAACACTAAAAAATTACATGATAGTCTACATCCACGGAAATAGTAACAAAACTATTTAGATAAAGTTGTTATAGAGTTGCAATTTTAATAAACACTTAGCCAACGATCCAACAAATTAGCATCCGTTTACACAAGCACCCAAGGGCTCTATTTATAGGAAGCAATGCCTAGCAAGAAACCAAGACATTTACATAGAAACTGAAACATAACACACTCAGACAAAGTCTATTAACAGACTTAGACTTAGGAAAATTCTGCGAACAGTTCATAATATGTGTCAATTTCAACAACCTTTAATGTTACTAAAAATTACTTCTTTTTTCATGTTAGAAGTGTTACATTATCTGCCTCATATTATATTGTATTCTTTAAATATCTGTTACATTACTTCTCATATAGTCAATTGGTTTTAGGACGAAACATTTAACACCAGCCTATTCCACATTGCTTGCGTCATATTATTGGTTGACATTTTAGTTTCTTTGTCGGAATTGGAATTCCTTTCTTCTTCACCAAACAAAATGATTTCTTTTGTCAAATATATTTTGACAAATGAAATTGTAAGATTTATATGACATACAAAATACTTAACTTAAAACAATAAAAATTAGAAGATTAAATTGAACCATGAGAAAAATTAAAAAAACGAAATGGAAACACAAGGAAGAAGAAAACAAAATGACAAGAAAATAGCAAAAGATTAATTATCATGGTGGTAAACAATTAAAAGCATGTTTGGTGAGCACGCTTGAACGGAGAAATCTCTGTTCCTTCCACGTTGGGCAAAGCAGCTCTTTGTTGCATCCGCTTGAACGGAGAAAAACGGAGAAAATCTCAGTTGCCTTTGCTGCTCCAAACACCCTTTCAGCTTATATACACAACGTGAAACGTTATCGGTTGGTAAAATTAGTTTATTATGTAAGATTAATTAGGTATATAAGAAACTTGGTCAACATTCGAACAGGCTCTCACAAGACGGTTTGTTTAATTTTGGTGGGAAACACTAATACTGAAAATTGTGTGAAGTCATGCATGAGTTTTCGTAATATTGCAATACACCAACATAATGGAATGCACGCGTTAAAACTTTTCCTTATTTAATTTACAATGAAGTCTCGCACACAAGCTATTGACTTGATTAATATGATTCTTCTCATGAAATTATTATTAGTCATTTTTGTAAAAAAAAAAATAGATATTCTCAATCAAGGAATGAAAGGTGACAAAGATAAAAAGGAAACAAGGAAGGAAAAAATCAAGTAACTTCATTGGTGGGATATCTGCACTGGAAATATAGAGCAGAAGGATTGTTGCGTGACGGTAAAAGCTAAATCTGTTGTCATGAAAGTAAAATTTTAGATATCTATATTTTCCTTGCGTTGGTTTTAGACAGGTTAACAAATGAGACAGTTAAGTTTTAAAGTTGTTTTATACCAAGACTAAGATAGAACTCACTCCCAGTATAATTTAATATCTGGAATTGTCATTCCAAGCTTAACCAATTAAGTTTATCATATCAGTCACTGGACCTCTGTACACTTGAAGTTGAAATACAAGTGTTGGAGTTGTGCCTCATGAACAAAATAAAAATTTGGTAAATTGTATATGTTGCTACCTAGTTAAATATACAATAATTAAATTCAAATAGTCTTTTTTTAAAAAAAATATCTAGCTATTAATTACTTGAAATAATCTGTTTCGAATTAGAAACATACATTCACATGACAAACAGCTCAAATTCAAAAAGAAAAGCAACCAACAACCATATATCACTTTAACTGCATAATTAGCATTTACCTCAACTAATGTAAATTTCCAATCAACAAAAGTAAATGAGAACACAAAGTGAACCACTCATCCGTAACATTTATCTATAAATCCTGTCCCCGATCCTTTAATACTTCACAACTAGAAACAGACAAACTCGATCATAATTCTCAGTCGCTATTTCTCTCTCAATTTTACTCTGTTCTTAGTTAACATTATTTCCATATCAGCAAAAATTATAATGGGTAGTTGTTTTCTGAAAATATTTTATGCCCTGCTCCTACTTTTATTGTATGTCTCAGGATTCACTCTCGGAATCAATGAGTCACGTAAAAGTGTGGCAGCAAAGTGCATAGAGTGAAAGACATGCACTTCTCAACTTCATACAAGGCCTCTATGATCCCTCTGGCATGCTCTCTTCATGGAGGAAGCATGAGAACAGTGGAGATTGCTGCAAATGGAAAGGTATCACATGCAACAATCAAACAGGTCATGTTCATATGCTTAATCTCCGATGTCATGATAAACAATATTTGGCTGGTCCAATCAATATCTCTATATTGATTCACTTGCCAAAATTGGAATATTTGGATCTCAGTAATAATGAATTTTCATTCAGTCACATTCCAGAATCCATAGGCTCCTTCACAAACTTAAAATATCTTAACCTCTCTTTTTCTGTGTTTGGTGGGATCATTCCTTATACACTAGGAAATCTTTCACAGCTACGATATTTGGATCTTGGCAGAAATTATCTTAGACATAAGTGAAAATTTGTTGTCTGGTCAAATACCTTCATGGATTGGAGAAAGTCTTCAACAATTGAAAATCTTGAGCTTGCGAGTAAATTACTTCTTTGGAAGTGTTCCCATAAACAAGTGTTATTTGAGGCAAATTCATCTCTTGGATCTTTCAAGGAATAATTTGTCAGAAGGAATTCCGAGATGTCTCACAAATTTCACAGCAATGATGGAAAGTAGTATAATTGCGCATAATATAATAAGGAGTAGAAAAGTTTCATCTAGAGGAATAACCTTTGACATTTATAACTCAAATGTGTTATTGATGCGGAAAGGTTTGGAACATGTGTTTTTGAATCCAGAGTTTCTTCTGAAGAGCATTGATCTCTCAGGTAATAATTTAACAGGAGAAATACCAAAAGAGGTTGGATATTTGCTTGGATTAGTTTCTTTGAATCTGTCAAGGAACAATTTAAGGGGAAATATTCCACCCGAGATTGGGAATTTAAGCTCATTGGAATTTCTTGACTTATCAAAAAATCATTTGTCAGGAAAAATTCCTTCCACTCTTTCCATGATTGATCATCTTTCTGTGTTAGACTTATCAGACAACTTTTTGTCTGGAAGAATCCCTCTAGGAAGGCAATTGCAGACCTTTGATGCTGCTAGTTTTGAAGGAAATCTTGATCTTTGTGGTAATCCACTCAACATAACTTGTCCGGAAGATCAGACACCTGTAAAGCCTCTAGGGCCAACGGTCCATGGTGAAGATGACAGTTCATTTTTTCAGAAGGGATTATACATGAGTTTAGGATATTTTCTTGGACTATCAAGAAATATTGATCTATCAAGAAATAATTTAACAGGTGAAATACCAAAACCAAAAGAGATTGGATATTTTCTTGGACTAGTTTCTTTGAATTTATCAAGAATCAGTTTGAGTGGAGAAATTCATTCTGAAATTGGGAATTTAAATTCACTTGAATTTGTTGATTTGTCAAGAAATCATTTATCTGGAAAAATTTCTCCCACTCTTCCCAACATTGATTGTTTGGCTGCATTATTTGTCAGACAACTATCTCTCTAGAATTCCTCTGGGAAGACAATTGCAAACCTTTGATGCCTCTTGTTTTGAAGGAAATCTTGATCTTTGTCCTGAAGATCAGATATTACTCCATCTCTAACCTTTTTTTCCTATCATTAATGCTTGTAGTGTACCATCAAGTTTGCAGCTTAATTATTAGCTATGAACTTTCACCTGGGAAGGAAGCATCACTAGTTGCCGGAGGTTCTACAAGCTATATATACTATATATTGGAGATCACAATAAATAATCAGATGTATCGTTTGTTGAAATGATGACAACAAAATCACTGTTTCAAGAAACCAGTAGAATGTTTTACTGTAGTTTGTTTGTAAATTTATTTTCTTTCAACTAAGGTTATAAAAGTATAGAACTTGAAGGTTATACGGTTGAATATAAAAAATGCTTACACTAGTTGCTTGCCACAACCACTTTACTATAATCATTATGACAAATCTGAACAATATACCCAACTAAAACAACATTTCAGAATCGAGATTCCAGATTTGTATATGCCATGATGATAGTAGCACACATTTGACATAACAACTACTTTTCTGCAGTGAAATTCAAAATGTAACCAAATCAACTATGATCGAAAATCCTTATGCCAATAATATATCCTATGAAACAAAACCAAAACAATTAAAATTAAAATTAAAATACCGCAAATGCCATGACCAACTCAGCTAGTAGAAACCGACATTTCAGCTTCACTCAACTCCTTTCTCCTAAGATACTCACGCAGTATACTAAGCCTCGCCGTTTCAAAAGCAAAGTAACCCAACGCGGAGAAACAAGCACTATGAAGAACCCTAGGACCCATGCCACGTGTCAGTCCAACCCACCCTTCCTCCTTCAAAATCTGCTTAACGGTAGCCGAAACGCCGTCGTACATAACAGCAGCAATCTTACTCACACCCTCGCCACGAACCTGGGTCATCAACCTGGTCTTCACCACATCCAACGGCGTCGTTAACGACGCCGAAATAGCCCCGGCGAGGGCCCCACAAAACACGCTCTGAACCGGTTCCAGGTAAGCCTTCTTGCTCTTTCTCAACACCGCGCCTTTTAAATACTCAAACGACGAGTAACTCAACACCCCCGCGGGTAAATTCCGGAGCAACGTAGCAGAGTAACCCGCGTATAGACCCATTACGCCGTCGTTTTGTAAAATGTTGACTAGAACCTGCCACGACCTTCCCTTGGCGCCGGCTTGCATTCGCTGAGTGATAAGTTCCTTGGGGACCATGATCGCAGACGACGCGACGTTTCCCATCGCGCCGGCGCACGGGGGGATCAAAACGGCGGGGAAGTTCTCGAATTTGGACAGAAACGACTTCCCGAACTCGCACGTGCCGAAATAGACCGCGGAGGAGGCGGTGGAGCCGACGATTACGGCGGAGACTCCGCTGTAGAAGCCGAGGATGCCGTTGGATTGGAAGGTTTTAACGACAGCGTCGAGGGTGTTTTTGTAAATCTGCGAGGCGCCTTTGGTTTGCATCTTGGTTTTGACGGTGTCGAGGGGTAGGAGGCAGACGTAGGTGAAGGCGCCGGCGATTCCGCCGCCGCCGGCGCCGATGAGGGCGCGTTCGAGGAGGGAGAGGTTCTTGAGGAGGGATTGGGGTTTGGGAGTGGAGCGGGAAGGGGGTGGGAGCCATTTGGGGGTGGAATTGGAGGTAGAGGCGAAGGGGAGGGTGTGGGTGTGGGTGAGGGTGGTGAAGTGGTTGAGGAGAGAGGGGAATTCGGTGAGGGTTGAGAGTGAGAGTGAGAGTTCGTGGGGTTTTGGAGATGGAAGGCCAAGAGAGGATGAGACCCTGGCCTCCATCCTGTGTGTAGAGAGAATGGGGTTGAGAGGTGGAGAAACAAAGCCTTGTGACGATGGATACAAGTCCACAACATCTTTTGTCTTTTCTCCAACTTTTGCTTATGGCTAAAGTGTCATTTTCCATTTGCTTAACTAATTATTTAATCCGAAAATTTTTTAAGATTTGTTTTTAATATAAAAAAATTGTTAAAGTTGATCCTAATTTTATTTATTTGTTAATTTTTAGTTCCTTTTGTTAATTTTACTATGTTAACTGTTCCGGCAATTGTTATCAATTTTCTTCTATTAAATACTAAACTGATAATAAAATTGATGATCAAGAATATTGAATTAGAAATATGTCAACGATTCATATAATGCAGTTAAATTAACAAATAAAGCTAGGGATTAAATACTAATAAGTTTTTTATAAAGACTAAATGTAAATCTTAAAAAATTTATAGTAACTAAACATTTAGTCAACTTTTGTTTTATTTAACTACATGTATCATTTATGAGACACAATCCTTTCTGTGACGGAATTATAGTGGTGTTAACTTTTTTCATAAAATTTCTTTCCATTCACAATGTTCAGCTTGAAGACTTTATTTAGAGAAATAAAGCATACATACACCATGTAGTTTTTAGCTAAATTTGTAACATCCCGGTTTTCAAACACTAGTCTTTGTGACATGTTACGTGGTACGAGATGGATACCAACATTCTAAGGACAACGTTGGTCGAGGATGGTCAGCCCACAACCTTGAATGAGTAACAATATGGAGTTGGTACGTCGGATTAACGTACATGGAGAAACTGAGCATTAGTCAATAACAATGCTCCACCTTTTGTTTTCTCTTCTAGCGTGTTAGGAGAACTGAGTGGCAGTTGACCAACTCCAATACGATTTCATGCCACGTGCAATGGGAGAGTGGGAATATATATATATATATATATATATATATATATATATATATATACACACACACACACACACATACACACATGGATTCATTTCTCAATTCTACTCTTTATCACGCATGCAAGATAAAGTCATTTCTCCTTCTCTCTTAAGGGAGTGGGCTCGGTGTTACATGCAAGTTAGCCAAGTGTTGTGAATGGCGTAAGAGGAACACAAAGCTTCAAGAATCAGATTCGGAGTTCATTGACATTGTTCGATTCGTGGATGTGACACAACGCCTAAAAGTGGTCCTAAAGTCGAAGATGTTAGCTTAGGAGCTTGGATTCCAAGTATAGGGGAGCATTATATTTTAAATGTGTGAGTTATGAACGCATAGGGGAACACATTTATATATGTTGTTAGTGATTTGGTTGATGTATGTTGTGACATCCTAGGTCATTTTACATTTATTTTTATTCATTCGATTAAATTTTACAATAAATTTTTGCGATCAACAATTATAATTAAGTCATGATTCAAAATAATATTTATGTTTCACTAAACATATTTAAAATAGTAAATAGTCTCAATTAAATCAAACAATTGAAGAAAGAGGAGAAAACTAGTTAAATGGAACGAAAGGAGGAAAAAGGGAATCAGGGGCACCTCGCCTGAGCGAGGCCCCAACTCGCTTAAGCGAGATCATGAATCTTCGCCTGAGCGAGTGCCCACTCGCTTGAGCGAGGTTTACATTTCATGCTTGGGCGAGCCACACTCACGCTTGGGCGAAAACATTCATACCTATCAGTCCTTACTTCGCTTGAGCGAGAATGTCTCGCTTGGACGGATTAACTCCAGTAACTAAACTTTCCTCCTTCGCTCGAGCGAGTTGTATTCGCTCAAGCGCGATAGACACAGAACCAGTCCCTCTGCCTTTCGCTCAAGCAAGGCTCCACCCGCTTGAGCGAAAATCCTCCAGTGACTACCTCCGATACCTCAAATATCTCTCGCTTGAGCGGGAACCTTACCCGCTGGAGCGAGATGACTTCAGTAACCATTTACTCTACCCCTCGCTCAAGCGAGATTTAATCCGCTTGAGCGAATTTACACCAGTGACTATATGGGGGATACAGGACACGTTCGCTTGAGCGAACATACAGTTGGCTCGAGCGAATTATGCAGTTTATACATTAACACTGGAGATTCTCATACCAACCAGCAACCTAAGCATTCACATGCATTATTTAGCCTAGTTCATCCATTTCCATACAATCAAATATGCACAAGAGACTAATTTTGACTAAGCATACCCTCCAATCATGTTTCTAGTTCACCAAACACACCATGGATAAATTCATCATTTGTTTGGCACATTATCTAACTACTAACAGCGCATATGTATGATTTTATCTTTCACTCTTCACATATGCAGACAAGACCTGGCCATAACGATAATATTGGCTCCATGCCATTATACATCCAACCCAAGGAAATTAGCATAACCCTCAACACTTCATAATCATGGTGACAGTATACCAAATTAATTTAACACACATAAACAACATCTAGATTCAACATACATAAATCACAACACACACTACACACATAGTTCATTTCATAAATTCCCTTCGCTTCTTGGCATCAATTCTCCGCTTGACGCATCTCCGGGGCTTCAACCTCCTCCCTGTCATTGGTTACTAAAATTAAAGAAACAAAGCAAGGGTGAGTGTTTGATATCATAATTAATCTAGAAAGGTAATTTAAAACAAAATATGTAATTATTTCATTATACAATTGACTTTCCGTTCTTTTCATCCATCATTCATACTTACCTATTCTTAGGTTCGTTCAAGATTCAATATCCTCAAAAAAAGGCAAGTCACAATCAACAAACGTAATAAAGTACATACTCACATCATTACATAGTATCAATATCATCAATCATCGACACTGACTCTCACATAAAATCGACGCCTAGTATCCGGATACTAAAAGGGTTGGCCTTCAGCTGGGGGTCCTACTTGACACCCCGTGAACCCTGCTTGGTCCACCGAGTCCTGCTTGACTCTCCACCTCAACCACTGGGTCCTACTTGACCACTGGGTAGCTCAACTGGGCATAAACACCACGGGAGCCAGAAACGAGGGGCTGTACATACCGTCGGCCGTCCCACACCACATAATCATACATGTATAATCATATTCCTCATATCATATCGCAAGTGGCCAGCAACAAAACATATACTCATCAATTGGGCGACCTACTTGTCAAGCCCGTCATCACAACGCCACTATGCTGCTCACCAAATCATCACCATTCAATTCACATTGTGCTCATAATCATCACAAATCATACACAATTTACATTCATACACATACAATTATCATTCCTTATCTATTCTCATTACTTCCATATTTAATTCGATGATTCAATTCAATTATACTTACGTATTCTAATTAATTATAACCCAAACACCCCCCTTACCTCGATTCCGAGTTTCGATGGTTCGTTCTTGGTGTTGATGACGCCCTCTAGACGCTGCGTTCAAGGTTCCACCTCCGAATCCAATATTCGTTTCACCGTTCGGTCCTCCGACGTCCGTTCCGCTACCTACGGAGGTCGAAACGCATAACCCAACAATGTTTAACCACCCTCGTTACTCTAAAGACCATTTTTGAGCTCCCACGCACTAGAGGAGTAGGAAATCGAAGCTCCCACCTCCATGCATGGCCATTGTCTAGAGAGAGAAAATGAAAAGGGGAAGATAACTCAATTTTAATGGGTCCATTGAACTCACCTCGAAGCCACGATCTCAAAAACGTAATTATTTCGAAGTTTCGGCGTGAAACGAGCCTCCCCTTGAGGCATGCAAGCTTCGGCACTGGTGAGGAGAAAGAGAAGAGTGAACTCGCGTGAAGGTGAGGAAGAAGAAGGAAATGAGATTAAAGTTTAAGGTACAAGGGCGAAATGGTCATTTCTCTATTTTCTTTATAATTTCTTTTAAAGGTTTTAATTAAAACTTTTACCTTTACCTTTCACCCTTCACTTTTTACCCCAAGGTAACTTCAAATTTATCTTCTTCTATTCACCTTCATTTAATCTTTTATAATTAATTAATCAAATAAATTTATTTATTCCCACAAGATTTAATTATTTCTAATTGTATTTTTAATACTAATAATTCCCAAAATTTCAATAAATCCGGTTGGGCAATTGTTAATATTTTTCGTCAATTAAAACTTTTCTAGAATATTAGGGATGTTACATCCACCCCCCCCTAAAAAGGGATTTCGTCCCCGAAATCAACGTACCTTATCTGAAAAGATCGGGGTACAATCGTCTCATGTCCGCCTCCAACTCCCATGTATAAGTTACTCCATTTATATTCCACCACTTCACTTTCACCAATGATACCTCTTTGTTTCTCAATCGTTTAGCTTGATATCCTTCAATACCAATAGGTGTCACCTCTACAGTCAAATCTTCTTTCAGCTCAATAGAGTCTTCAGGTACGATCATGGAGTTACAAGGAATGTATGCTCGAAGTTGTGACACATGAAACACATTGTGAATATTAGTTAACGATTGGGGAAGATCCAGTCGGTAAGCAACATCACCAATTTTCTCCAGAATCTGATACGGTCCAATATACCGTGGGTTGAGCTTATGGCTCTTTAGTATCCGACCTACACCTTTGGTAGGTGAAACTTTCAGGAACACCCAGTCTCCCACCTGAAACTCAAGTGGCCTATGACGATTGTCATAGTAACTCTTCTGACGGTCTTGTGTAACCTTCATCTTTTCACGAATCATTATCACCTGATCATTCATTTCCTGAATTAATTCGGGCCCTAAATGGATTGCATCTCTGTCTTCATTCCAGCATAAGGGCGTACGACACCGCCTTCCGTATAACGCTTCATAAGGAGCCATTCCAATGCTACTATGGTAACTGTTATTATAAGCAAATTCCACTAATGGTAGGTATTTCTCCCATGAACCATCTTGCTCCAGTACACAAGCTCTAAGCATGTCTTCCAAGGTCTGGATTGTACGCTCAGACTGGCCATCAGTCTGAGGATGATAAGCAGAACTCAACCTTAGTTCAGTACCCAACTCCTGTTGTAGACTTCCCCAGAATCTGGAAGTAAACCGAGGATCACGATCTGAAATAATACTCACAGGTACACCATGTAATCTTACAATTTCTACAATGTATAATCTAGCCAACCGGTCCAATGACCATTTCATATTCATAGCTAAGAAGTGAGCGCTCTTTGTTAGTCTATCCACAATTACCCATATTGCATTACAATCAGAACGGGTACGGGGTAACCCGGATACGAAATCCATAATAATATTTTCCCATTTCCATGTTGGAATCTCCAGAGGTTGAAGTAGACCTGGGGGTCTCTGGTGTTCGACCTTACACTTCTGACATATCACACAAGATCTTACATACTCTATGATTGCTTGTTTCATGCCTGGCCACCAGAACTCTCTCTTCAAATCATGGTACATTTTTGTAACACCAGGATGAATGCTAAAAGAACTTTTATGGGCTTCAGCTAACACGGCCTGCCTAAAGTCACCTTTTGTAGGCACTACAACCCGGTTTCTGAATCTCCAAATTCCATCAGTACCTTTGATTAGCTCCATATTCTTTCCTCTTGCTTGGGTATCGAGCAATTCTAGTAACTCTTCATCTTTCTCCTGAGCCACAGCTAAAGATTCTAAGAATTCATTAGAGATCTTCAGCATCCCAATCATCATTTGATTCGGAGCTTGCACAGCAACCCCAAGGTTCATATCGCGAAAGTCTTCTAACAATTCTTGCTCTTTGCCCATCAAGAAGGCTGTATGTAATACTTTTCTACTTAAAGCATCCGCCACAACATTTGCTTTTCTAGGATGGTACTTTAAATCAAAATCATAATCTTTTAGGTATTCTACCCATCTCCTTTGTCTCATGTTTAACTCTTTCTGATCGAACAAGTATTTCAAGCTTTTGTGGTCACTGAATACTACAAAACGAGAACCATATAAATAATGACGCCAGATTTTTAATGCAAACACCACTGCTGCAAGCTCTAAATCGTGGGTAGGGTAATTCTGTTCGTGGGGTCTCAATTGCCTTGAAGCATAGGCAATCACCCTGTCGTCCTGCATCAGTACACATCCTAAACCAAACTTAGATGCGTCACAATACACCACAAATTCTTTTGTCACATCTGGTAGTGCAAGCACAGGTGCAGTAGTTAAACATCGCTTCAGAGTCTAAAAACTCAATTCACACTTGTCTGACCATACAAATGGGTTATCCTTTCTTGTCAATCGAGTTAAAGGAAGAGCAATACGAGAAAATCCTTCAATAAAGCAACGATAGTAACCAGCCAATCCCAAGAAACTCCTAATCTCTGTCACTGATTTAGGTCTCTCCCAACCCATAACTGCTTCAATTTTGGATGGATCAACAGATACTCCATCCCTGGAAATTACATGGCCCAAGAATTGCACACTTCCTTCCCAGAAATCACATTTAGACAGCTTGGCATACAGCCCTTTCTCCCGCAATATCTGTAAAACAATTCGAAGATGTTGTGCATGTTCCTCAATGGACTTTGAATACACCAATATATCATCGATGAATACTACCACAAATTGATCCAAGTAAGGTTGGAAGATCCTATTCATGTAGTCCATGAAGATAGCAGGAGCATTCGTCACCCCAAAGGGCATTACTACATACTCAAAGTGTCCATATCGAGTCCGGAACGCCGTCTTGGGAATATCTTCAGATTTCACTCTTATTTGGTGATATCCGGACCTCAAGTCAATCTTGGAAAATACCTCAGCGCCTCTCAACTGATCCAACAGATCATCGATTCGTGGTAAAGGGTATTTGTTTTTAACTGTCAACTTATTCAGCTGCCGATAATCGATACACATTCGCATGCTGCCATCCTTCTTTTTCACCAACAACACCGGAGCGCCCCATGGTGAAGCACTCGGTCGGATAAACCCCTTTTCTAACAGCTCATTCACTTGCTTCTTCACTTCAGTCAATTCCACCGAAGACATTCTATATGGTGCACGGGACACAGGCTCGGCCCCAGGAATTAAGTCAATGGCAAAGTCAATCTCCCGATTGGGAGGTAACCCCGGAATTTCTCCCGGAAATACATCAGGAAAATCACACACTACGGGAATATCATTGGGATTAAGATTATACCGTCCTTCTGAAGTAAATAGAATAGCATAAGTTGCAGAGACATTACTTACCACACTCTTAGTGTCCAATTCCTGAGAGAATACTATAGTCTTGCGGTAACAATCCACCATAACATGGTTTGCAGACAACCAGTCAAGACCCAAGATAACATCTAAATCTTTCAACGGCATACATATTAAATTTACCCAAAAGGAACGGTCTTCAATTTGCATTGGTAATCCTCCACACATGGTGGTGGCACGGAATATAGAACCAGTAGGGGTGGAGACATTAAGGGCATTCTCCATTAACACCACTGGTAACCCAAACCGCCTCACACAACTTTCAGAAATAAAAGAATGTGTTGCACCTGAATCATAAATTACATTTACCAGACAGTCATGAATAATGCACTTACCCTGCACCAAATTATCAGTTCTTGCAACCTCTGAAGCATCAAAAGCGAACACTCGTCCAGTCATAACATTTTGAGCACCGCTAGATTGGGCATCAGTCCTCCTCGGGCGTTGGCCTCCACGACCACTGTTATTCCTACCTCCTCTTTGAAAATTACCACCACGAGCCACAGAAGTATTAGCTCGACTGCTATGATCATCTTGTTGCTGCCTCTGTGGGCAATCTGGCCTAAGATGCCCTGGTTGTCCACATTGGAAGCAAATAATTTGGCTGGCCGGACAATGTTTTGAAATATGGCCCTCCCGGCCACAATTATAACAGGCACGGCTACCAGAATGACCACTAGAACAGCCTGCAGAACTACGGCTCGAAGAAGAAGATGTAGTGGAAGACTTGCCTCCACGGAAAAACTGACCCATCTTTTTAAAACTGAATCCTTTAACCTTCAAGGGTCTTTTGTCCCTTGATTGAGACGCTCTCTGTAACTGCACTTCCTCAGCAAGTCTGGCCTTATTTACCAGAGTAGGATAGTCACGGATCTCTATAGGAACAATGACACTTCAGAGTTCAATTCTCAGCCCGGATTCATACTTTGCACACTTACTACCTTCGGTTTCTTCAAGAGAAAAAGGATGATAGAAATCACATAGTTCATCAAACTGTGACGTGTATTCTGCCACTGACATTTTGCCTTGCTCAAGTTTTAAAAATTCCATCTCCTTGCGGATTTTGTAATTATCTGGAAAGTATTTAGCAAGAAATCTCCGCTTGAAATTCATCCACATTAATGGTTCACTCGCAGCACTCATCTGAACCTTAGTCCTTGACCACCACACACGAGCCTCATCCTTCAATTGATAAGTAGCAAATTGGACTTTCTGTTCTTCAGAGCATTCAAAGTATTCAAATGTTTGCTCAATTTCTCGCATCCAGACATGAGCCCCATCATAATCATGGCCTCCTCTATAAACAAGTGGATTCCTCTTTAGGAATTTATCAAGAGTGGGACCAGATTCAGTCCTACTCAACAGTTGGGAAAATTTTGAGAAGAATTCATCTCCTCCTCCTGAACTAGTTCCTTCAGCCATAAAGTAGTTCTACAATAACCAAACACATCACCATTAATAACCAATGATCTATCAGGGATAGGGCATTTACCTCATACATATATATAACATAATGCCACCAGAGTGCCAAGGGAAATGATGCCAAGTTGACCTGTTACAACTCAATTCACACACAAACAATTGTAATACAATGCAAAAATAGTCCAACATGGGACTCAAACTATCCTCTAACACTGCCCATTCACCCGGCTCTAGAAAGAACCGCTCTGATACCACCTGTGACATCCTAGGTCATTTTACATTTATTTTTATTCATTCGATTAAATTTTACAATAAATTTTTACGATCAACAATTATAATTAAGTCATGATTCAAAATAATATTTATGTTTCACTAAACATATTTAAAATAGTAAATAGTCTCAATTAAATCAAACAATTGAAGAAAGAGGAGAAAACTAGTTAAATGGAACGAAAGGAGGAAAAAGGGAATCAGGGGCACCTCGCCTGAGCGAGGCCCCAACTCGCTTAAGCGAGATCATGAATCTTCGCCTGAGCGAGTGCCCACTCGCTTGAGCGAGGTTTACATTTCATGCTTGGGCGAGCCACACTCACACTTGGGCGAAAACATTCATACCTATCAGTCCTTACTTCGCTTGAGCGAGAATGTCTCGCTTGGACGGATTAACTCCAGTAACTAAACTTTCCTCCTTCGCTCGAGCGAGTTGTATTCGCTCAAGCGCGATAGACACAGAACCAGTCCCTCTGCCTTTCGCTCAAGCAAGGCTCCACCCGCTTGAGCGAAAATCCTCCAGTGACTACCTCCGATACCTCAAATATCTCTCGCTTGAGCGGGAACCTTACCCGCTGGAGCGAGATGACTTCAGTAACCATTTACTCTACCCCTCGCTCAAGCGAGATTTAATCCGCTTGAGCGAATTTACACCAGTGACTATATGGGGATACAGGACACGTTCGCTTGAGCGAACATACAGTTGGCTCGAGCAAATTATGCAGTTTATACATTAACACTGGAGATTCTCATACCAACCAGCAACCTAAGCATTCACATGCATTATTTAGCCTAGTTCATCCATTTCCATACAATTAAATATGCACAAGAGACTAATTTTGACTAAGCATACCCTCCAATCATGTTTCTAGTTCACCAAACACACCATGGATAAATTCATCATTCGTTTGGCACATTATCTAACTACTAACAGCGCATATGTATGATTTTATCTTTCACTCTTCACATATGCAGACAAGACCTGGCCATAACGATAATATTGGCTCCATGCCATTATACATCCAACCCAAGGAAATTAGCATAACCCTCAACACTTCATAATCATGGTGACAGTATACCAAATTAATTTAACACACATAAACAACATCTAGATTCAACATACATAAATCACAACACACATTACACACATAGTTCATTTCATAAATTCCCTTCGCTTCTTGGCATCAATTCTCCGCTTGACGCATCTCCGGGGCTTCAACCTCCTCCCTGTCATTGGTTACTAAAATTAAAGAAACAAAGCAAGGGTGAGTGTTTGATATCATAATTAATCTAGAAAGGTAATTTAAAACAAAATATGTAATTATTTCATTATACAATTGACTTTCTGTTCTTTTCATCCATCATTCATACTTACCTATTCTTAGGTTCGTTCAAGATTCAATATCCTCAAAAAAAGGCAAGTCACAATCAACAAAGGTAATAAAGTACATACTCACATCATTACATAGTATCAATATCATCAATCATCGACACTGACTCTCACATAAAATCGACGCCTAGTATCCGGATACTAAAAGGGTCGGCCTTCAGCTGGGGGTCCTACTTGACACCCCGTGAACCCTGCTTGGTCCACCGAGTCCTGCTTGACTCTCCACCTCAACCACTGGGTCCTACTTGACCACTGGGTAGCTCAACTGGGCATAAACACCACGGGAGCCAGAAACGAGGGGCTGTACATACCGTCGGCCGTCCCACACCACATAATCATACATGTATAATCATATTCCTCATATCATATCGCAAGTGGCCAGCAATAAAACATATACTCATCAATTGGGCGACCTACTTGTCAAGCCCGTCATCACAACGCCACTATGCTGCTCACCAAATCATCACCATTCAATTCACATTGTGCTCATAATCATCACAAATCATACACAATTTACATTCATACACATACAATTATTATTCCTTATCTGATCTGTCCTGGACCGGGGTCAAGAGATCCGATCTCAAGCCAGTCACGAATAGTATGTCGATACCGTCTAGTAGACCGGATGTATGTGTATCCGATGTAGGTATCCGTTGTCCTTGAATGAGGAGAACGGATTGGAGATCCTTCACACCGACCTAACGCGTTGAAGTGGGCGAATGGTGGTGTCACCTGCAAAGATTCTCCGACGCTCAAGTCAGTGATTATATTCCAAGTAAGGAATGTATTCAGAGAGGGATCAGTTGTAAAAGTGCTGAAGAAGAAGCTCCCCAACTTCAATCATGAAGTTAGTTCATATACCTGATTGGCTCGATTAACGAGGACTCGTTGGTGGGGAACCACCAACTCCCATTAGCATTATTATATTGCGCACTTTCCTGCATGATTGGGTCAAGTGGCTATTTTATATTGAGCATAGAGAATGTAGACTAGGATTAGGGGACAAGTTGACCATTCCCGTGAGCAGAATTTGGCTCGTAGTGCAGGGAATTATTGATCGATCCCTGTAGCAACAATCCTTGTCTTTTGCACAGTGACGTGTGTATTATCCGATGTCATGGTGTTATCCTGAACAACCGGTATAGGGAGAACGCCTGATACGGAATTACAGTCCGGATGTATACCGATGACACCGGTTACACGTAGATGTCTTATCAAAGACGTTGAAATATGTATAGCAGATCGGATACCGGTATTGAGACCGGATCATTATCTATTCTCATTACTTCCATATTTAATTCGATGATTCAATTCAATTATACTTACGTATTCTAATTAATTATAACCCAAACACCCCCCTTACCTCGATTCCGAGTTTCGATGGTTCGTTCTTGGTGTTGATGACGCCCTCTAGACGCTGCGTTCAAGGTTCCACCTCTGAATCCAATATTCGTTCCACCGTTCGGTCCTCCGACGTCCGTTCCGCTACCTACGGAGGTCGAAACGCATAACCCAATAATGTTTAACCACCCTCGTTACTCTAAAGACCATTTTTGAGCTCCCACACACTAGAGGAGTAGGAAATCGAAGCTCCCACCTCCATGCATGGCCATTGTCTAGAGAGAGAAAATGAAAAGGGGAAGATAACTCAATTTTAATGGGTCCATTGAACTCACCTCGAAGCCACGATCTCAAAAACGTAATTATTTCAAAGTTTCGGCGTGAAACGAGCCTCCCCTTGAGGCATGCAAGCTTCGGCACTGGTGAGGAGAAAGAGAAGAGTGAACTCGCGTGAAGGTGAGGAAGAAGAAAGAAATGAGATTAAAGTTTAAGGTACAAGGGCGAAATGGTCATTTCTCTATTTTCTTTATAATTTCTTTTAAAGGTTTTAATTAAAACTTTTACCTTTACCTTTCACCCTTCACTTTTTACCCCAAGGTAACTTCAAATTTATCTTCTTCTATTCACCTTCATTTAATCTTTTATAATTAATTAATCAAATAAATTTATTTATTCCCACAAGATTTAATTATTTCTAATTGTATTTTTAATACTAATAATTCCCAAAATTTCAATAAATCCGGTTGGGCAATTGTTAATATTTTTCGTCAATTAAAACTTTTCTAGAATATTAGGGATGTTACATATGTGATGAAATGATAGTTGCGTAAAGAAATCATCCTCCCTCGTTGTGATATTGTATGAAGATTTATGATTTGCTTGTGATTTTGCTCATACATGTTGATGTGAAATTGATGATGGTGATAAATTCTGCATAAGGTTGCAGTAGATGAATTATTGGTTGGTAAGCATAAAGATATGAACTGAGATTTGTGAATGATTATGAGTAAATAACTTATTGCATGTTATGTGTGATTGACAAATTGAAATGAGGACCCTTGTTGATGGTAACTGTAACATTCCTGGTATTTTAATAAAAATTATGGAGAGTGGAAAATATTAGCAAATGTTTTAGAGATTTATTTAATATTTGATCTGCCTGAACCGGAGTCAAGGAATCCGGTGTCGGGCCGGTCTCAAATATGAGGATCAAACGGTGTTGAAGATCGGTTGTGCAGAGAAGAATGGCCAAAGACGTGCTGTCTTGTGACTGACGTTTATCCGGTGTGCCTAGAGTGGTCTTGGATTAACCGGTGTGAGGAGAACGCCTAGCTCGGAGTTATAGTCCGGATCAACCTCTTGTATGGCTGAGGCAAACGGATATGCATAACAAAGATGTAAGGACGGATGAGGTGTCCAACCTCTCAAGCATTAGCTCGGATTACCGAAGTTTGGGCACTACGCCTGGACACCGGTTGTCCGATATCCAGCTCGGATCGATACTCTTATGAAGTATTAGACAGTTTCAAATAGTTAAGCATTGTGAAAGCAAATCAGCATAGTTGGTCGGTAATTATAAAAGAATCCCAATGTGATGAAATTGATTAAAAACTTTTAATGGGAATGTAAATGAAATAGGGGAAAAGGCTGTCTTGCCCCTGAGTGCTATATAAAAGGAAATTCTCTCTCTCCCCTCTTCATTATTTACGAACTACTTCTTCTTTTGATCTGTTCCTTCTTCTTCGTTTTCTCCTCTTTTGTCACTGAGTTGTATGCTCCGGAGGAGGACTCCGTTCGTGTTAAAGCTTCAATCGAACCTCATTTCCGTGATCGTGGCCTCAAGGTGAGTCCACTAATCCGTTTTATTTGTGGCTCCTTATCCCTTTCGTTCTCTGGTAGCCAAGGGCCATGCATGGCTGTATTCGAGCCTGTTCTTTACTCCTTTGGTGAGTATGAGCTCAAATGTGGCCTTAGAGATGAGGGCGTTGAGTTAACGAGTTTTACATTCTGACCCGTAGGTAGTAGATTAAGCAACGAAAGGCTGAGTGGCGGAGCTGAGACTGCGAATCCCGTACTCAGAGGAAGGGACCGACACCGAGAGCAGATCATCGAAGTGTGGAACCGAGGTAAGGGGGTGTTTGAGTTATGAGTAATTAGAATAGGAGTTACCTCCTATCCGAGCTGTTAAATGGTACGAAAAGGGTAAAGAAACGGTATTAAATGTGATGTGTACCTATGTTTGTGTATGTGCGATTGTGTACACCAATCCGTTGAGAATCGGGTGTGTGGCTGAGTTGATTATGACATGAGCTTGAAATATTTAATGATTTAGATGATTGGTGTTATAATGTGAATCCGGGTTTGACAAGCAGGTCACCCGAGTGATGAGAAAGTGATGTTAATGGCCAAGTTTGATATGGGAATGTGAACTGTATGTATAACTATGTGGTGTGGAACGGCCGACGGTATGTTATAGCCCCTCATTTCCGGCTCCTGTGGTTTTTATGCCCAGTTGAGCTACCCAGTGGTCAAGTAGGACCCAATGGTTGAGGTGGAGAGTCAAGTAGGACTCGGTGAACCAAGTAGGGTTCACAGAGTGTCAAGTAGGACCCCCAGCTGGAGGCCGATCCTTTAGTATCCGGATACTAGGAGTCAGATTGCATGAGAGTCAGTGGTGATTATCTATGAATTTGTTGTATTTGTTAAGTTAAGTGAATATGTTTATTGTGTGCAAGGTGCTATAATTTCTGAGTGTGACTCGATAAATCTCCGAGTGAAAATTTAATATATTTGATGAGTATGAATTGTTATTTTTACTGAATGCTGTTGTTGGGTTCGACGAGTGAACCACTACGAATTCCGAATGGGACTTATGAAGATATATATATATATATATATATATATATGTATTTAATTTGTTAATTTCCGCTCTATATTATTTATGATGCCAAACACTCACCCTTGCTGTTATTTCAATTTAGTAACCAGTGACAGGGAGGAAGCCGGAGCCATGGAGTCGCGCCAAGGGGGAGATCGATGCCAAGGACCGAGTGATTTCGAGTGATTGTGTAGAGTATATGTGTGTATTAGGAGTTTCCAAGTGTTTATTATTATTTGTGTGCCAACTTAATTTGAATTGGATGCGAAATTATGTTTTAAAATACACTGATCTATATGTTTTCACGTTGCCGAGGCAGCTCAGTAACTAGCGGATTCATTTCTGAGAGAGAGATAACCGAGAGACCCTCCTTCCAGGTGGAAGATTAAAATGTCCCGAGTGAGATGGTGGGAGAGAGTTCTGAGTGGAAGAAAGTGGGTAAAGATTCCGAGTGAAGAGAAGTTGAACGTGTCCGAGGGGAAATCTGAGTTTTCCCGAGGGAGTTGTGACCGAGCCAAGCTTTCTGAGTGAGGGGTAGCAATGAGTCAAGTGTGGAATGTCCGAGTGAGTGGAAGTTGAGTGTTGTTCGAGCGAAACCATATTGCCGGGTAAACCAGTTTACCGGGTGAATCCCCATGTGAGTTCGCCTGTTTGTCTTGTTCGCTTAGACTTCGGGGTGGCACTCGCTCAAGCGAGTCGTTACTCGTCCAAGCGACTCTCGGGTTTCGCCTAGGAATATTGGGGTCTCGCTCAGGCGAGTGATCTCTGTCCTCTTCTTCTTTGTTCTTTCTTCTCCTCCCGCTGTTCCAACTCCATTCTATCGAAGGGGATTTTATTCCACGTACACCCCTGTTATCCTTTTGACTACTTCCAAGTGAATACTATTTATTATTAAGACCGTGTGGAAACACTTCCGATCGGTTATTATTTTGACATACTTTTACTTAAAGGATTATTTTAGAACGGTTTGTTCCTATTGAGCATGATTTTAGGTAGCTAAAAGAGGTAAATATTATCTTACATTTAGACCGAGTGGATTAAATGTTAAAAGAGGTAAATACTAATTCATATTAAGATACAAATTTTATTCAACGCGAAAAATTTATTGTGAAAATAATTGCCGTATGTAAATAAAAAGGGAAATTAACCTAGGATGTTACAGTAACCAAGTGGTGACCCCTGGTGATGGTAATCAGGTGGTTTATTAAATAATTAATGATTGTGTCACATAGCATGGCATCTGTATTCAGACGCATAGGATTGTAGGGCCTCTGATGTCGGCCTAGATGGGAAGGCGGCCTTTGGATAGATAAAGACTCTATGATGATGTCCGTTGGATTCTACAGCCCCCTTGATTAGGCTTAAGGTTAGCCCGCAACACCTAAGTTGATGTATCACTATCACTAAGAGTGGCCAGTGTTACAAGATGAGTGACCGGTTTGATACCGGTAAAAAGATCTACGAATATATGTTGAAATAATTTAAATACTACAGGATTAGTCTTATCAATAGAGCCAGATCCATATGCATACGCATTAGCATATAGATATTGAGATTATGATGTCGCAGGGCAGCTTGTGGTGTATATTATGCATTTGTCACATTTGTGATTATGTTGATATGCTAAATGGAATATGTATAGTGATGAACTGTGATGGTTAATGATTAATGTGATGGTTGTTAGAACTGGATGGCTGTTGATGCATGATATGGTTGAATCTAGTTTAATATTTTTCATTTAACACATATATACTCACCCATGCGCCAAATTTTGTTACACAGTAAACTTAGAACGTGAAGAAGATTGTTGAAGGCTAGAGATGCCTTGGGGAATGGATCTGATGTCAGACTCTGTGGGATATGTGTGTCTGTGTGTTGTGTATGTGTGTGTGTGTGTGTGTATATGTTAGATACAAGGCTAAATGAGAGACTAAAAGTATAAACCCCTGGGATTTGTTAATAACACCCATCAAGACTCTTAGTTAAATAAAGTCTACCTACACCTTTTTTTAACATGGTTTAGTAAGTGTTTCAGGAAAAGTCTAAAGTGCACTTGTTGAAGGAAAGAGAGAGAGAGAGAGAGAGAGAGAGAGAGAGAGAGAGAGAGGAGTCCATCAAACGAAACTTGTTTCAAAGACAATTCTATTTCAACTATTTAAGAAGCTTATCAAGGAATTGAGAAGAAAAGTCCGACACAATCAGACGTTGGAGTTTCAAAGAACGTTCTTTGAAAAGCAATTCTCTCTTTCCATGAAAGTGCTAACAACATCATGTTTGTCTCAAACATGCACTATTCATCAAAAAGAAAAAAAGACAAAAAGCTAAGGATCACATGTGTAGTAACCCAAAAAGATGCCTCGCATATTCAAAGCATCAGAAAAAGCTGAAACTATGGCAAAACAAAGGCCTAAGGTCAACCTCTACAAGAGTGTACCCTTTGGCTTGAAATGGCAAAGCAAATAGGTACCTTTTGATATGGACTATCAAAGAAAACCATTTTGGTATAAGCTCTGAGGCATGCCTCATTCAAACCCTACCATTGTGTACTTCTTCAAAGTCAAAATTGATCAAGGGTTATATCTTCTCCAGCGGCTATTTCAACATCCCTATATATATATATATATATATATATATATATATATATATATATATATATATGAGAAGATCAGAAACTTTAAAGTTGTTGGGTTCCTAGAACATGAACAAAAATCAAAAATGCTAGTTTGCAAAACTCTTAAGTTTTTCTTTGTTTTTGTATTATAAGCAAAAACCTTTCTTGTTGTTCTGCCCCTAGCAGACCTTAGCTTCTTGCTTATCATAACTTAGCATATTCTCTATCTCAATCATAAATATCTTTGTACGTTGTGTTCACCAGCCCTTAGATTAAGTAAGAAACACTTTTTTTGCCTGAAGAGGCTTTTAAAAAAATACTTGGGACTGAGCTAGGAGTGGTTTGATTAAAATAATACTTAGGTTAAACCAGAAGTGGCTAGAGTCGACAACACTTGAAGCACGGGTTGTGCTTGTTGTGTAAAAGGTGTTTTTACATAGTGAAAATCCTTTAAGTCTGAAGGTACTAGACGTAGCTTCTGCTTTGGAAGTAAACTAGTATAAATCTAATGTGTTATGTAACGTCCCGGCCGCTTTTCAGGGATGAACGACTCTCTCTACAGACCAACACGAGACATTTTCAGTTTGTTTTGTCCTCAATCACACACTTTCCAAGAACTTCCCAGGATGTCACCCATCCCAGAATTACTCCAAGTTAAACACGCTTAACTTTGAAGTCCTTATGTGATAGGCCACCGAAAAGGCTAATGCATTTGTTGGTATAGGTAGTACTAATTAATTCCTTTAAGCTATCCTCGACTGTATAGTCTCATACCTATACAGTCTTTGGATCCCTCTCATTCTGGTATGTATTCGGTTCGTTCATGTGTCCCTCCCACTGGAAGCCTGCCAGGAGGCGCTCCTTGTCCGTGCCTATACACTGGTGATCACTCCCCGCCCTCAACAGTGCCCAGGATGTCACATTCCCCGCTGGAAGCCTGCTAGGAGCCGCTCCTTGTCCGTGCCCATGCACCGGCTATCACTTTCCGCCCTCAATAGTGTCGGGATGTCACATGTTATCTTTTATTTACTCTTATCTTTCCAAAGTCCGTTCAATCAAAAATCTGAAATGCTTTTCAAGATCATTGTTAAAAGTCTACGTGAAAAAAGTTAAGACTTATTCAACCCTCTCTAAGTCTGACTCCGAACCATTAATTGGTATCAGAGCTTGTCCTTTTTAGTTGATTACTTAAATGAGTAAAAAGGATCAAGATCCATGGTTGCTTCTTATCAAGATCAGCTTGTTGCTAAAGGTTCCTCAATAAACAAACCATTAGCCTTCCTTGGTGAAGACTATGCCTATTGGAAAGACAGGATAGAAATGTTCATCAAGTTCCCTTTGGACCTTTAGAATTTTCAAGACAATGTTTCCTAAGATGACCTGTCTTGTTATAGGTATGACATCTATTAATTCTTTTAACGATAGTCTGATCACAAGAAACACAAAAGAACACCATAAAACACAAATACAAAAAACAAAGAAAAGAACTTGAAAAAATTGGGTAAAACAAAGTATAAATCAATACACACAGACTTAAAACAATTAAACGTAAAAGAGAGATAGAGAGGAAGAAGAACACCAAGAAGTAACGTGGTTCGGCCAAGGATAGCCTACATCCACGGGAAGAGTAGCAAAACTAATTTTGATGAAATTGTTACATGGTTACGACTTTAACCAACACTTAGCCAATGATTTAACAAACTTTCTCACTTTTCAGCCCTTTTACACAAGCACCCAAGTGTCATATTTATAGGAAACAATGCATAATACCTTTATGAAGTAAGGTAGTTACATAGAAACAAAATTGGGTTAAATCTGCTACTAGGCAAAGTTTGATAGACTTTGCAGTAGAATGAGCCTGGAACCAACAAACTTAGAACAGGCAACAAACTTAGAGTCTATAACAGTCTTTAGAGTCATAAATCTTCAAAACCCACCCATTACTTTGAATCATTGTGTTTCTTTCCAGTATTAATTCTTATCGTGACCACCTGATTTTTAATTTCTATACTACTTTATCAGATTTTGATTTAGAAATGATTTTAAGTGAAATTTACCAAATAAGAACTTAAGAAAATTTTGTTTAAACTGCACATATTTTCTTATTTTTAGTTTACATAGGTTTTAGCTTTATTTTGCATTTTCCCCTGCTGTGGTTACAAAGTTAGGAACAAATGTGAATCAATTAACACCCTTACACAAAGTTAAGAACTCGATTGATTTGCAAAACAAATGCAATTTTATTTTTTTAAAAAAATCAGCGTACAATTTTTTAATTATGTAATAATTTATCATAATGTTTGGTTTGAGGGAAATGGAAGAGTTACTTGGTTAAAAATTAATGGAGAGAAAAGGAGAGATTTTGTTTTTGTGTTTTGTTCATATTTCAAGAAAGGAATAGGAGGAAAAAATAATGATAGATGTTGGTTTGTCAATAAGTAATTAGTAGTTCAATTCTTAAAGTTGATGTGGTAAAAATTGTCGGCAATGATGAAAGAACGTTCAAAGCTGTTACATAAATACCTTATTTTGAGCTTTATATGGTTGAAGCATATGTTCCTTCTAATTCCATGTTATGTAAAGTGAGAAAATTTGCTTGCACACTACATGTATTATCAAATCCTCATGTTTTCTTTTTTCTTTTTTTTCTTCGATTGAATTAGAACTAATTTTGTCCTAATAAATGTTGGAATAGGCTTTAGTATCAATATGGGTGCCGCAGAATCTCTATTCTCCACAACTTGTTTTGCAATAAGACGCCATGCAAATGGTATGCTATACCCTATCAACTTAAGAGCAATTAATTAATTAAAAAAGTGTTTGGATAAAAGTTGGAGTTGGTCAAATCAATGTTTAATTAATTTTAAAAAAAATCTTATGGTCAAAAGAAGTTTTGACTGTCTCGAATGGTGTAAAGAATCAATAATAAACTTTAAATTTTTTTATTTTCATAACTCTATTTTTAAATTAAATACCAACTTCTCGAATCAATGTATGATTATATTATCTGTTGTGCATCCCTTGCAACCCCCTTAGGAACAAAGGTTGGACTAAGTGTTGCACTAACATTCCTGTAGGTACATCTTTACCATCTTCTCACGACAAGCTTATATTCAAGAGAATGGTAATGTCCACTATGTTGTGAACTTCTTAAGATTCCAATTTGCATATCAAGGTGTCAGTGGATAGCATAACTTGTT
This sequence comes from Clitoria ternatea, assembly GCA_037962975.1. Classification (NCBI taxonomy): domain Eukaryota; kingdom Viridiplantae; phylum Streptophyta; class Magnoliopsida; order Fabales; family Fabaceae; genus Clitoria; species Clitoria ternatea. The sequence goes on from CM075675.1 coordinate 12,922,996, forward strand.
AGGTTGCTTGTTATCAACTTCTATTTATCTATTTATAAATCTATAAATTTAGATACAAGAGGTAGATTATTGCCATTTTAGCAATGTGATTAGAGCCATATTAAGAAGTTGCCTTGCTAGGAATAGCCTATGAAGTTGATTCAAAGGGCATGAGACCATTCATTCCATTTCATTGAGTTTATTATATTGTGTGACTATTTTCCCTGCTTGTTTGTGCTCTCTTACACACTCTTTTGTTGGCCATGGTCATTTATTAACTTATTATTAGGTTATTATCACATTAAGAACATGATTATAGGTTTTGGCAGTCATGTTTACTTGATCAGTATGCAGTAGTTTTGGCATCTAGATTTTACTACTAATGCCAGTTTGATTTCTTGCAAATTTTTGAACCGTTTACTTGCTTTAGTCTTTCAGCAGTTCATGAGAGTCACTCTTTTATTTGCCTTAATTAACATAAGCATTACTTGTTACAAGTAGTGTGATCAAATTAGACCCAACAATTAGTGCAGTGTATTATATTGCAGAGATTGAATTCATTAATTAAAACTTTACAGGTCATCTTTGGTTTAATGTGCAAGAAAATTTGGGATGCTTGAACAGCACATTAATTACACTCTTTTAAGCATAAGGGCACTGTTCAAGCATGTGCCGTTTCTGAGGTAGATTTGGCAAAAGAATTTTCATACTAGCTGATTACTATGATTTCTGTTGATATTTGTTTCTGGAGACAGAAAATCTATATAACATGGTTGGAATTGCTTGATTTGTATAAAATGACAACTATTTTCTTTCAATTTTAGAAAATAAAGTAGTCATTCTAATGGGATCCACAGAAAATAGTTATTCTTATTTAATATAAAGTTCATCTACAAATTTTTCACTTTAATTGGTTATGGACTGTATTGAAAATTGAAAAAGTATTATGGAAAGTTGAGAAGATAGATTAAGTTAATAATAATGATTTCTTTATATTTTTCCTATATTATTGGAGTGTATTCTTGTCACTTGTTGACCTTCTATTACTTTTTTTCGGTTTTCAAACTCCTAGCAAGAATAAATGAAAAATAATTATTATTATATAGGTAGACATGATATACAATATTCCTCAGATGTTTAGATGGTATCATTAAAAGTTTAGATGCATTTTTGTTTTTGGTTTGCAAGGTGATGCAGATAAACTTTTTACCATTGTTATAAGTGAAACTAATTGCATTAGAGAGTATTAATTAATTAAAAGTCCAACATAATTTTCCATACAGGAAGTCAAAAGACGTGGCCTCAGAGTTTCAGTTAGGAACTTCCAAAACCATCCATAACATAATTATATCTCGGTATGTGAGTTTTTTTATTTAATATTCTCTTTCTTGATTATCCTATTATACTTACACTTACTAAAAAGTAGAAATAGTAACTAATGAATTAGTTTTTTGGTAGATTATTTGATTGTTGAAAACAAAAACTGTTGTTTATATCTCAAATTTATTTTTGGTTTTTTATGTTAGACACTAAGATTTATATATTACATATTAGAAATAAAATAAGAATGTGAACATAAAGTATAAAAGATATATGCACCTTTTGTATCAGAAAGATATACACTTACACTTTAATTAATTCTCTACAGAAAAAAGAATATACATTCTGATCCGGTCTGGATACCGGCCCCCATTCTTGTGACGTCAGACTGACTTCATATAAGGAAAACCGGTGTCTTGGTTCAACGTTACCACACCGGATATCCGATGTCTGACCGTCCGTCCTCATCTCACTGCTGCCCCACTTATTTTCTCTATAACGGTTCTTTGTTCATTTTCACAGAACATTTATATAACTGTTGGCTTTTCAATCACAGCAAGATAAGAGCCCCTAATAACTTATCAGTGAAGATACTGTATGTAGCAAAATATGTCACGTCAATAGCCTCAGAAAGCAAGTGGATGTGTCAGCAGATTATGCGGAAAAGGTGATTATCCTCCCCTCTTCCTAGAGGATCGTACTCTGATAATTGACCTACCCTTCTGACACGTTCTGAAAGTTGAGCTACCCTGATTGACATAATATACACGCTATCAGAGCTAAGGGACCCACCTGTATCCAACGACTCATTTTCTGACGTACAACTATAAGTAGCATATTTCAATACACATGCATGGTATCGTTGTTCTATCTTATACTTTACTGTTACTTCGCTTGAGCATTCACTGAGTTCTTACACTCTTCTAACTTGAGCGTCGGAGAATCTTCGCAGGTGGCACCACCTTTCGCCCCCTACAATGCGAAACGTTGGTGTGAAGGATCTCCAGGACAACAAGACCGGCCTCTCCCACTGAGAGACCGGATTGATACATCGGATACACCCTGTTCCGGTATGCAAATCCTAAAAACACCTACACTCTTGTGGCTGGTCCCACACCGGATCCTAGACCCCGGTCCAGACCAGTTGACCCTCGCGATGAGGTTATCAGGCAACTCAGGGAGGAGCTGATGGAGTTGAAGCGGGAGAGAGGAGGAGCTGGGGACAGGGCAGCGTCCCATGCAGAGGATGCTCATCATGTATCAGCAAGGGATAGATCTACAACCCTTCAGTATTCGAAGATCCCTACATATGAAGAGAGGGAACAGACGCAAGACTCTGGTGATAGAGTCAGTACCAGGAGAAGGGAGCAGGCGGTGGTGACTTCAGGGACGTACAAGCTCAGTGTCCCTTTCTCAAGAAGGCTGATGAGCATTACCATCCCAAAACATTTACAAACAACTCAGCCACTGTCGATAGGGAAGTATAATGGAGAAACTGATCCCACTAAGCATTTGGATGCTTACGTATATGAAGCTATGTATTTGGGAGCAGATGAAGATGTTATGTGCAGGATGTTCCCAAGGACGTTGACGGAGGAGGCTCTCAGCTGGTTTAAAAGCTTACCCTCAGGATCTATAAACTCTTGGGAGGAAATGGCTGCTGCATTTGAAAGCCATTTTGTCATCTCTAGGGATATCCCAAGAACTTCTCACACCCTGGCCCAGATAAGGCAGGGAGAAACTGAAACTCTTAAGGAGTTCTTGAAAAGGTTTTATAAGGAGGCTGCTTTGGTCCCCAACCTCACGGAGGCCATACAACTCCATATTGTAGTGGAAGCTCTTCAGCCTGGTTCAGCCTTTGCCTTATCTTTGGCAAAGAGCCCCCCTACAACCTTCGAGGAGTTTCGAAGGAAAGCTTCCAAGTACGTGGGCATAGAGATGCATCTGGAGGCAACTGCGACAAGAATGAAGCCTTCTGCACCCACTCAGCAGCCACAGAGAGAAAAAGAGAGAGTGAGGCCTGAGAAGCATGCCTTTAGAGAAGACTTTGTGAACGCTTGTCCGCATCCACGAGACAGGCGTGTATCATCATTCGATAACTATGCTCCATTGAACACCAGGCATTCACAAATCATGAGGGAGGTTGGTTGGCCAACGCTGAACGTCTTTGGTATAAGGAAGCCAGCCCCAGTCAAGAGGGGTGGTAACCCACGTAAGTACTGCACTTTCCATGAACAAACAGGGCACAATACTGATGAGTGCAAAGCATTAAAAAATACGGTGGAAACTCTTCTTCGGGAAGGAAAGCTGAAGCAGTATTTGTTTAAGGAGAAATCTGTGGACGAGCCTCAGAGGATGGAGAAAAGGAATAGAGATCCTGATGACGAAGATGATAATACGCGTAACCCAGCAAGGAAGTTCACTGCAGCTGAGAAGCAGAAGGGAGTAGTGATTACTGAGGGTGCCCAACAAAATAACATGCCCCAGCAGCAGAGGCAGGGCAGATGAGAAGTGATTGAGATGATAGCTTGAGGATTTGGGGGAGGAGGTGCATCAATCATAGCATGGAAGAATCACCACAGGATGATTCTGTCCGTCCAGGGCAAACCGAGGGATAACCGCCCTTTCAGGGACAGTATGACAGCCCCGACGGTGTCATTTACTGATGATGACTTTGGCCCAACAATTCCAGGAGGTGATGATGCGGTAGTTATCGTGGCAGTCATAGCCAACAAGGATGTCAAGAGGATCCTCGTCGATCAGGGAAGTTCTTGTGATGTTATCTTTTATAATTGTTTCAAACGAATGGGTTTCAATGATGCAGATTTACAACCCTACACACAAGAACTCACAGCGTTTAATGGAGCCAAGCAACCCACCAAGGGGTACCTTGACACTTTGATTTCTTTTGAAGGGGAGCCTGGTACGAGAACGGTCAAGTCAAGAATTTTGGTGATTGATGTGGAATCCCCATACAACGGTATCATAGGTCGTCCAACACTGAACGCGATGGAAGCAATTGTATCCACTCCACACCTCTTGATCAAATTCATTGACAAGGACAACGGTGTGTCCTCTCTCCGCGGTGATCAGGAGATGGCTCGATATTGTTATAACCTGAGCCTCAACATGGTTAAGTTGGAAGCGTTCAACAAGAAGCGGAACCTGAATGACGGAGGAACAGCGGCAGGGTCTGTCAGTCTCATTGACCTGGACCCCAGAGCAGAATTGAAGATTGATCCACTCAATCCCTCTAAGCCCACACCAGATGGTGGTTCCAAGGATGTTGTATTAGGAGATTCCCCAGAGAAGGTCACGCACATCAATGATAAGCTGGAGTTTGCTATGGAGCAGCGCTTACTAGCCCTTCTGCAGGAGTTCAAAGATCTTTTCGCATGGACAGCAGCAGACATGCCTGGAATGGACCCTGATTTCTGTTGCCACAAGCTTGCAGTGTATCCTGAAACAAGACCGGTGGCCCAGAAGAAGAGGAGGTTGGGACCGGAGAAGCAGAGGGCGGCCTGCGAGCAGACAGAGGAGTTGTTGAAAGCAGGTTTTCTAAGGGAGATACGCTATTCATCTTGGCTTTCTAATGTGGTCATGGTGCAGAATGTAACACCCTCGGTTAGATAAGACAAATCCTTCTATAGGTTCATCCCATTTAACTGAGAGTGTTAACAGTTTTTAGAAAAAGTGAATATTTTTTTAAAAAAAAAAATACGTGGCAGATCAGCGGAAGTAATATTGTATATATCACATAGTCATTCACAAACTGTAAATAATTGTACTCTTAACAGAATGGAGCACGCAGGCACCCTTAAATATTATACAGTCATCCGGTGTCTGATTATAAATATTCTATCCTTAATGATTGTTCTCATTGTGTTCAGTGTATTGCTGATCTTCACACTCGGGTTCCTGAGTTTCTAATTCCTCTGAAAAATGTTCAACAGTAAGGGTGAGTATAACCCAAGACCCTGATTGGTTCATCCGGTACGGACATAATCCAGTTAACATACAATGTCACATAGATCATACATTTAGCATATTTATAACGATCAAGCATGTTGTCATCACATAATCGTATATTTAGCATATACACAATTATAACAATCAAGCATATTACTATGAAATAAATCATACATATAACATATTCACAATCATAACAATCAAATATGATGTAATGAATGCATGAGTTCGGATTCATTATGATTTATCTTTGATTAAGTCTCGTGATGCATGTGGGCCCAAGAAATTATTTCTTTTTCTCTGGAATATCACCATTCCAATTCTCTAGAGCGATCAGGGTCCGCCCAAGCTCTGGTACAAATGAACTCATTGGTTCTCATCATTGATTTATATATATATTTGAGACTTGGATCCCTACGATCATGGTCACACTCCGTCATTTAGTCAAAGTACACCAGAATTGTTCGTCTCACCCGGCTATCAGGGCGCGACTCTGATGCCATTGGGTTGCCGTTCCAGTTGTACTCCCAAGATTCTTCTACTGAGATCGAACGTGAGTGTCCTTCACTGTACCAAGTGTATGCTCTAGAGGTTTTTCTTCTTCAAAAATATTTTCATGATGCGAAATGCATTTATCTTATCAATTGATCCCTTGGGTATCTTATGTATTTCCAGTCTCATCATATCATTTCCAAGTTCTTTGGATTCTATCAATTATTTAAACATTGTAAGTATATCTATTATATATAGTATTTTCCATAAGGAGTAAAATAATTTATTCTTTATATAATTACGCATAATTAAAATGTTAACAAGATTTATAACAAGAAAACTACTAATAATAATATTAAGATTAATAATAATTAGGATAATAATAGAATAATAATAATAATTATAACTTCTCATTAATTTAAAAAGTATTAAGAAGTAGTTTCTAAATGAAAATCCAAGCGAAAACCATTAAAAATAGAGTTTTCCGAGTGAAACAGGGGCAAATCCGAGTGAAATATGTATGATTCCGAGTGGAATCATACTAAGAAGGGTTCTCCAAACGTTCTGGTTTAAAATCCGAGTGAAATTGTACTGGAAAGGCTGTTTTCCGACTGAAACAGATCTGATTCCGAGTGGAAATAATTCTTTCGATTAAAACAAGTTATATCCGAGTGAAAATGTTGATATCCAAGCTTTCTGAGTAAAATAGGTGTAATACCGAGTGAAATAATTAATATTTCGAGTGTAATAAGTACGATTTCAAATAAAATCAAGCTGAAAGGGTATCTTAAGTAAAACAATTCTAAATCTGAGTGAAGTCAATCTGAAAGAGTTTCCTTAGTGAAGTTAAAATGCCTTCCGAGTGAAACATAATGAAGAAACAGTTTTTCTGGGTGAAATTAATATAATTTTGAGTGAAATAAAATAGGATTCCGAGTGGAATTAGTCTGAAAGGAGTTTTCTGAGTAAAAATGTTTGTGAATCCGAGTGAAAATGTTCCTGAATAAAAATAAGATAAGTTTCCAAGTGAAACATGAGTTTACCGAGTGAAATTAATTAAAAAGGGTTCTGTCTGAATAAGATACATCTGAATAAAGAAAATTCGAGTAAGATAATCCTGATTCCGAGTGGAATCAGGTTGGGAAAGGTCTTCTGGTGTGTTGACTTTATATACCGAGTTACATCAAGTTGAAAGGAGTTCTTTTAGTGAAAATAACCATTTGCTGAGTGAAATAAATTGTTTTGTCGAGTGAAATAAGGTTGGGAAGCTACTGTCCGAGTAAAATAGTGTGTTTCCGAGTGAATTTACTGAAAAAGAGTTCTGAGTAAAAAGTAATTATATTTTCTGAGTGGAATTAAGTCAAGTTCTGAGTGAAATAATGTAAGAAAGAGATTTCCGAGTAAAATAAGACTTGGGAGATGCTGTCCGAGAGAAACAGAGTGTTTTCCGAGTGATATATGATGTTTTCCGAGTGAAATCAACTAGAAAGATACTAACCGAGTATAAATAAGCAAAACCGAGTAAAATAAGTGTAAAACCGGTCGAATTATCATAAAACATAACCTGTATCATATTTGTTTCACTGGAAATCACACGGTACCCATGATTCTTAATATTTTCAGTCCAATATTTCACAATTCATCAATAATTATATACACTCGGTAACAGATATATATACATACATGCATATACAGATACAATTTAAAGCATTTAATTCATACACACTGAATCTGTCCTCCACTCGGTTTTCCCACAAGGCACCCAAGAATATACCCCCTTACCTCAATGAAGTTCCTGGAGGAGAAGAAAGAGGCTCCCTTCACTGTCCTGCTTCGAATCCGAGTGAAACAGAGGGGATAGGAGTGGGAAAGAACTTGATGGGAAAGAGAGTGATAAAGAGTGTTTGGGTTGTGTGTGTGGTGTGAGTTCTGAGGACCTTGAGTTCGTTTAAATAGGGAGGAAGTGAGTGGGAAGACAAGTGGGAGACAGCTTTTCTGAGTTGGCTGTGAGTGGATTGCTAATGGAAGGGTCACTAGGGATTAAACAAATATATATGCTGAGTCAGTGTCCATTTCTGGTCGTCCACCATCCATAATGTGCACGATTGGATTTAAATATCATTAAAAGACAAAATTGAAGTCAAAACGCACTTCTGTCAGTGAATACCGAGTGAAATTACACTCGGTTAACACTTCTGTCAGTGAATTCCGACTGGAATTCCCACTTTCGAGTCAACAATGACAAGGCTCGCTTGAGCGTGGCTTGCTCGCTTGAGCGAATTAGCCAATCCTCACTCGGCATTCCCATCAAACCAACTCATTTTTCCCATCATTCACTCGGTAATTCACCCCTCACACCGACTCCTAATTTGCTTGGCCTTTCACTCATAATTTTTAAAGTATCTAGTCGGATTTCTCCTCTCTAGGTCAGATTTCTTCTGGATTCAGTCGGATTCTCTTTACTCGGGATTTCCATTCGGCAAATAACCTATTTTTATTTATTTCACACTTTAACTAAATCATTCCTTAGCCAACTCAACATCAAATCACTTTCTACTCGGATTTCATAACACCTTAGGCTTACTCGGAAAAGGGTATCCATATTCATACAGTTTCCACTCAGAATTATAATATCCTTTATTCAGAAATCAACACTTTCTCTACTCGGTCCACTCATATTTCTCCCTCGGTTTGAACCAAACTCTTCAACTATAATTTCAATCGAAGCCTATTAAGGTCATTACCTCTCGGAAAAGACACACACGTATGAGCCTCACCCGGACTTGGTCCAGTAGAGTACTTCTCACTCGGAAGAGGAGTCATACTCATAGACTTACTCGGAAATGGCCCTACCTACTACAATTCACTCGGAATGGGTCCTCAAATACCATTTTAGCATTATTCATTCATTACCACTCATATTCAAGCCAAGTAATGCTTTAACCATACAATATATATATATATATATATATATATATATATATATATAACCACTCGGAATCCTTAACAATCACTATTTCATCCAACAATTCTTCCCAAATAATTTTCAACAACACATTCCAGTCAGTATAAAATACTTACAGGTATTCATTCACTCGGAACTTCACATTATTTATTCGGGGTTCTCATTCAGACCTAATAAAGTCTTGCCTTTTTCACTCGGACTAGTTACTTCTTAATCAATCAGTATTTACTACTTAACAATTAAGTCCTTTACATTCAGGTTTACTCGGTTTTTCATCTCTTAACAACATAGAATTCTTCCTCACAATTCATTTTATTCAGAATCCTTTCAGATCTATTTTCACTCGGAAATTGAGCAACAGAATATAAGCCTCACTTGGAAATACCTCTGCCCTATATATTCCACTCGGAATGAGCTTCTATCACTCTATATTCCACTCAGAATTACATATTTGGGGTCATGCTTCTTAGAACAGGTTATACTAGATTCAAATATGCCCTTACTCGGAACTCTACTACTCAAAACACCACACTCGAAGATCTTTCTACCCGGAATGCTATTCCCTTCTTCTCTAGGAAGATCTAAGTTGGACAACTCACTCGGATTGCACTTGATTATAACTATGACTGAGTCTATTCACTCGGTATACTGTAATCATAAGGATTGCCACTCGAAAAGAAGCAATTGGCAAGGTCTGACTCGGAAATAAGTCTCTCAAGGGTGTTTTCACTCGGAATATTCACCTGGAAGTGGTTCCCTTGAACCCACTTCACTCCAGCTGTCTCTGTGATCAAGAATCCACTCGGTAGTAACCTTTTTGGTCATATATTACTCAGATAACATAACCTTACACTCGGCATTTCATCCTTCACTCGGAATCTCTAATCCTTCACTCGGAATTTCATCCTTCACTCGGATCAGAGCCTTTTTCACTCGGAATTTGCATAATTTTACTAATAGTCCGTATAAATTCCATTATTATGTACAAAAATGACATTTCTGAACTATCAACGGGGTGTATATTCACTTATTACCACTTACAGACCTTCTAAACTTCAATTTTTACTAAATAAGACTGCTACTAAAAACAGGGATGTTACATTCTCCTCCCCTTTTAGGAATTTCGTCCCGAAATTCATGGTTGGAATAATTGAGAGTACAATCCTGTAATCTTTTCCTCAACTTTCCAAGTAGCGTCTCTATCATTTAACTGACTCCAAACTACTTTGACCAAAGAGATTTCCTTTCCCCTTAACTATTTTTGACATCGATTAACAATCTTAACCGGTGATGCTTCAAAGGTAAGGTTTTCTTTTCAGAACAAATTGATCGGGACTCCGAACATGATCAGGGCCTAGTACATATGTGTGGACATCATGAAGGTTTGAAATGGCTATACGGCACACATTGGTTCCTATCTTTTACAGAATTTGATAGGTTCTATGTATCTGAGACTTAACTTCTTGGTCTTTATAGCTCTTTCTATTCCAATGGTAGGGGTAACTTGAGAAATACTTGCTGCTAATATACCATTATAAGGCATTATTCTCTCATAACTCGTTGTCAAGTCCTAGACTTGTCTAAATCCAATTACACGTTTGTATTAGACTTCGGGAATTCTTCTCCCAAAACCAAGATTCTTTAAATCTTAAAATGCTAACCATACCTAACAATAACAATACTATGATTCCTTAGCCTTAAGACTTCCAAATCATCACATGAATCATTTAATCATTACTAAAATTTAGTCAAACTCATTATAAGTCTCCTGGTTTCATCTAAGATCATCACCAATTCATCTTATTTCAAAATGACATGCCTATTTATCATTTCAAATATCTTAACTCACTATCAATTATTTCCTTAATCTACTATCATAACATCAATAGTCTAAATTAATTACTCTAATTACATATCAATCCTCAATAATCAACACCTAACGCCTCAGATATTCATTTCCTTATATGTAATCATTCTAGAATGTTTAAAGCCAGCAAGATTCATCAACTTAGTTAAAATCCTCAAATCACTACACTTAGGGTTTTTCATCAAAATTCAATGATCATTTCTAATAATTACCAATTTCCATTAACAATACCTACATACACATTATCGTGGGTTTTCGCTAAAAATCATCTCTCATGACATTATTATTCACTTCCTTTAAATCCTAAGTTAGGGTTCCACTAGAATCAAACATTCGCCATTAACAACCATCATTTTCTGTCTCAAATCTTGAAATTTTTGTATACCATTTCACATCCATCCTAAAACACACATAAGTGTATTCTACCCTTGGGTTTTGCATGAAAATGGTTTCTATTCCTAAAACCCATTCACAAGGCATTTCCTTAATCACATAGAAATTCAAAACCTAGAAACAAAGATTAGAGAATTTTACCTTACGCTCCGAGCTATCCCAAGCCCTAGTATGCACACAAAATGAAGAGAGAATAAGGAAATAGGTCATATCTTGTTTCCCGTTTTACAACGAACAGGATCTCAGTTTGGGCTTAATACTAACTTCAAAAATTTCACTAATTTCCTTAATAGTCCTAACCAATGATGTCTCAATCGGAGCTACTTGGTCCTATACTCAGATTTCTAATCGGTTCTTATTTTAACTCTTATGGTCTAATAATACTTGACGGATTTTCTATCGTAGCTCTTCTTCGAATTGTGTAAGATCATTTCGCTGAAAGTTAGCTAATCCTTGGCTCTGCCTAGTAGAGTATGGGATAATTCTCGTTGTCTTATCGTCTCCACGATTTGAGTAAGAAGTTCCTCTATGTCATGATCATTGTTTAAGTGAATCACTAGGAATTTGTTGATGGAATATCAACAAAGAAGTTTTATGTATATGTCATATGGAGTATTCCACATAGGAAATCTAGTCTTAGATGTTTTATGGACTGTTAAATATTTCTATCAGAGTACGTGGAAACCTAATGGTCCACTCCACAAGCTTAATGAATCGACTATGCTCTGATACCACCTTGTAACACCCTCGGTTAGATAAGACAAATCCTTCTGTAGGTTCATCCCATTTAACTAAGAGTGTTAACAGTTTTTAGAAAAAGTGAATATTTTTTTTAAAAAAATACGTGGCAGATCAGCGGAAGTAATATTGTATATATCACATAGTCATTCACAAACTGTAAATAATTGTACTCTTAATAGAATAGAGCACGCAGGCACTCTTAAATATTATACAGTCATCCGGTGTCTGATTATAAATATTCTATCCTTAATGATTGTTCTCAATGTGTTCAGCGTATTGCTGATCTTCACACTCGGGTTCCTGAGTTTCTAATTCCTCTGAAAAATGTTCAACAGTAAGGGTGAATATAACCCAAGACCCTGATTGGTTCATCCGGTGCGGACATAATCCAGTTAACATACAATGTCACATAGATCATACATTTAGCATATTTATAACGATCAAGCATGTTGTCATCACATAATCGTATATTTAGCATATACACAATTATAACAATCAAGCATATTACTATGAAATAAATCATACATATAACATATTCACAATCATAACAATCAAATATGATGTAATGAATGCATGAGTTCGGATTCATTATGATTTATCTTTGATTAAGTCTCGTGATGCATGTGGGCCCAAGAAATTATTTCTTTTTCTCTGGAATATCACCATTCCAATTCTCTAGAGCGATCAGGGTCCGCCCAAGCTCTGGTACAAATGAACTCATTGGTTCTCATCATTGATTTATATATATATTTGAGACTTGGATCCCTACGATCATGGTCACACTCCGTCATTTAGTCAAAGTACACCAGAATTGTTCGTCTCACCCGGCTATCAGGGCGTGACTCTGATGCCATTGGGTTGCCGTTCCAGTTGTACTCCCAAGATTCTTCTACTGAGATCGAACGTGAGTGTCCTTCACTGTACCAAGTGTATGCTCTAGAGGTTTTTCTTCTTCAAAAATATTTTCATGATGCGAAATGCATTTATCTTATCAATTGATCCCTTGGGTATCTTATGTATTTCCAGTCTCATCATATCATTTCCAAGTTCTTTGGATTCTATCAATTATTTAAACATTGTAAGTATATCTATTATATATAGTATTTTCCATAAGGAGTAAAATAATTTATTCTTTATATAATTACGCATAATTAAAATGTTAACAAGATTTATAACAAGAAAACTACTAATAATAATATTAAGATTAATAATAATTAGGATAATAATAGAATAATAATAATAATAATAATTATAACTTCTCATTAATTTAAAAAGTATTAAGAAGTAGTTTCTAAATGAAAATCCAAGCGAAAACCATTAAAAATAGAGTTTTCCGAGTGAAACAGGGGCAAATCCGAGTGAAATATGTATGATTCCGAGTGGAATCATACTGAGAAGGGTTCTCCAAACGTTCTGGTTTAAAATCCGAGTGAAATTGTACTGGAAAGGCTGTTTTCCGACTGAAACAGATCTGATTCCGAGTGGAAATAATTCTTTCGATTAAAACAAGTTATATCCGAGTGAAAATGTTGATATCCAAGCTTTCTGAGTAAAATAGGTGTAATACCGAGTGAAATAATTAAGATTTCGAGTATAATAAGTACGATTTCAAATAAAATCAAGCTGAAAGGGTCTCTTAAGTAAAACAATTCTAAATCCGAGTGAAGTCAATCTGAAAGAGTTTCCTTAGTGAAGTTAAAATGCCTTCCAAGTGAAACATAATGAAGAAACAGTTTTTCTGGGTGAAATTAATATAATTTTGAGTGAAATAAAATAGGATTCCGAGTGGAATTAGTCTGAAAGGAGTTTTCTGAGTAAAAATGTTTGTGAATCCGAGTGAAAATGTTCCTGAATAAAAATAAGATAAGTTTCCAAGTGAAACATGAGTTTACCGAGTGAAATTAATTAAAAAGGGTTTTGTCTGAATAAGATACATCTGAATAAAGAAAATCCGAGTAAGATAATCCTGATTCCGAGTGGAATCAGGTTGGGAAAGGTCTTCTGGTGAGTTGACTTTATATACCGAGTTACATCAAGTTAAAAGGAGTTCTTTTAGTGAAAATAACCATTTGCTGAGTGAAATAAATTGTTTTGCCGAGTGAAATAAGGTTGGGAAGCTACTGTCCGAGTAAAATAGTGTGTTTCTGAGTGAATTTACTAAAAAAGAGTTCTGAGTAAAAAGTAATTATATTTTCTGAGTGGAATTAAGTCAAGTTCCGAGTGAAATAATGTAAGAAAGAGATTTCCGAGTAAAATAAGACTTGGGAGATGCTGTCCGAGAGAAACAGAGTGTTTTCCGAGTGATATATGATGTTTTCCGAGTGAAATCAACTAGAAAGATACTATCCGAGTATAAATAAGCAAAACCGAGTAAAATAAGTGTAAAACTGGTCGGATTATCATAAAACATAACCTGTATCATATTTGTTTCACTGGAAATCACACGGTACCCATGATTCTTAATATTTTCAGTCCAATATTTCACAATTCATCAATAATTATATACACTCGGTAATAGATATATATACGTACATGCATATACAGATACAATTTAAAGTATTTAATTCATACACACTGAATCTGTCCTCCACTCGGTTTTCCTACAAGGCACCCAAGAATATACCCCCTTACCTCAATGAAGTTCCTGGAGGAGAAGAAAGAGGCTCCCTTCACTGTCCTACTTCGAATCTGAGTGAAACAGAGGGGATAGGAGTGGGAAAGAACTTGCTGGGAAAGAGAGTGATGAAGAGTATTTGGGTTGTGTGTGTGGTGTGAGCTGAGGACCTTGAGTTCGTTTAAATAGGGAGGAAGTGAGTGGGAAGACAAGTGGGAGACAGCTTTTCTGAGTGGGCTGTGAGTGGATTGCTAATGGAAGGGTCACTAGGGATTAAACAAATATATATGCTGAGTCAGTGTCCATTTCTGGTCGTCCACCATCCATAATGCGTACGATTGGATTTAAATATCATTAAAAGACAAAATTGAAGTCAAAACGCACTTCTGTCACTGAATACCGAGTGAAATTACACTCGGTTAACACTTCTGTCAGTGAATTCCGACTGGAATTCCCACTTTCGAGTCAACAATGACAAGGCTCGCTTGAGCGTGGCTTGCTCGCTTGAGCGAATCAGCCAATCCTCACTCGGCATTCCCATCAAACCAACTCATTTTTCCCATCATTCACTCGGTAATTCACCCCCACACCGACTCCTAATTTGCTTGGCCTTTCACTCATAATTTTTAAAGTATCTAGTCGGATTTCTCCTCTCTAGGTCAGATTTCTTCTGGATTCAGTCGGATTCTCTTTACTCGGGATTTTCATTCGGCAAATAACCTATTTTTATTTATTTCACACTTTAACTAAATCATTCCTTAGCCAACTCAACATCAAATCACTTTCTACTCGGATTTCATAACACCTTAGGCTTACTCGGAAAAGGGTATCCATATTCATACAGTTTCCACTCAGAATTATAATATCCTTTATTTAGAAATCAACACTTTCTTCACTCGGTCCACTCATATTTCTCCCTTGGTTTGAACCAAACTCTTCAACTATAATTTCAATCGAAGCCTATTAAGGTCATTACCTCTCAGAAAAGACACACACGTATGAGCCTCACCCAGACTTGGTCCAGTAGAGTACTTCTCACTCGGAAGAGGAGTCATACTCATAGACTTACTCGGAAATGGCCCTACCTACTACAATTCACTCGGAATGGGTCCTCAAATACCATTTTAGCATTATTCATTCATTACCACTCATATTCAAGCCAAGTAATGCTTTAACCATACAATATATATATATATATATATATATATATATATATATATATATAACCACTCGGAATCCTTAACAATCACTATTTCATCCAACAATTCTTCCCAAATAATTTTCAACAACACATTCCAGTCAGTATAAAATACTTACAGGTATTCATTCACTCGGAACTTCACATTATTTATTCGGGGTTCTCATTCAGACCTAATAAAGTCTTGCCTTTTTCACTCGGACTAGTTACTTCTTAATCAATCAGTATTTACTACTTAACAATTAAGTCCTTTGCATTCAGGTTTACTCGGTTTTTCATCTCTTAACAACACAGAATTCTTCCTCACAATACATTTCATTCAGAATCCTTTCAGATCTATTTTCACTCGGAAATTGAGCAACAGAATATAAGCCTCACTTGGAAATACCTCT
Source organism: Clitoria ternatea (assembly GCA_037962975.1). Lineage (NCBI taxonomy): Eukaryota > Viridiplantae > Streptophyta > Magnoliopsida > Fabales > Fabaceae > Clitoria > Clitoria ternatea. Next base: position 12,938,926 of record CM075675.1, read on the forward strand.
GCCCTATATATTCCACTCGGAATGAGCTTTTATCACTCTATATTCCACTCGGAATTGCATATTTGGGGTCATGCTTCTTAGAACAGGTTATACTGGATTCAAATATGCCCTTACTCGGAACTCTACTACTCAAAACACCACACTCGAAGATCTTTCTACCCGAAATGCTATTCCCTTCTTCTCTAGGAAGATCTGAGTTGGACAACTCACTCGGATTGCACTTGATTATAACTATGACTGAGTATATTCACTCGGTATACTGTAATCATAAGGATTGCCACTCGAAAAGAAGCAATTGGCAAGGTCTGACTCAGAAATGAGTCTCTCAAGGGTGTTTTCACTCGGAATATTCACCTGGAAGTGGTTCCCTTGAACCAACTTCACTCCAGCTATCTCTGTGATCAAGAATCCACTCGGTAGTAACCTTTTTGGTCATATATTACTCGGATAACATAACCTTACACTCGGCATTTCATCCTTCACTCGGAATCTCTAATCCTTCACTCGAAATTTCATCCTTCACTCGGATCAGAGCCTTTTTCACTCGGAATTTGCATAATTTTACTAATAGTCTGTATAAATTCCATTATTATGTACAAAAATGACATTTCTGAACTATCAACGGGGTGTATATTCACTTATTACCACTTACAGACCTTCTAAACTTCAATTTTTACTAAATAAGACTGCTACTAAAAATAGGGATGTTACACAGAAGGCTAATGGCAAATAGAGAATGTGTACAGATTATGTGGATCTTAACCGTTGCTACCCTAAAGATCCATATCCCCTGCCTAACATCGATCGCATGGTGGATGATTCATCTGGTTACCAATACCTCAGTTTCATGGATGCCTATTCGGGGTATAACCAGATTTTGATGTGGGAGTGAGACCAGGAGAAAACTGCCTTCATTAATGACCGCGGTGTTTTTTGCTACACCGTCATGCCTTTTGGATTGAAGAACGCCGGCGCTACCTATCAGCGCATGATTAATAAAGTCTTTGAAGGGATGCATACAAGGCTGGTCGAAGTTTATATTGATGATATTATAGCCAAAACGCCCGCTGGAGGTGACCACATTGAAGATCTGTGCCAAGTCTTCACTAGGCTTCGGCAGTACAACATGAGGTTAAATCCCTTAAAATGCACCTTTGCCGTTCCAGCTGGGAAATTCTTGGGATTTATGTTGACCCAACGAGGCATTGAGGCTAACCCTGGGAAGTGTCAAGCAATCCTGGACATGCAGAGTCCTAAGTATCTGAGGGAGGTCCAATCGTTGAATGGGAAAGTGGCCGCCCTAGCTCGTTTCATGCCCAAGATGGCGCACAGGTCCCTCCCCTTGTATAAGGCATTGAAGAAACACAAGAGTTTTGAATGGGGAGAGGAGCAAGAACAAGCCTTCCAGCAGCTCAAGGCCGTTCTCTCGAGTCCACCAATTTTGGTTAAGCCTGACCTTGGTGAGACTTTGATCTTGTACTTAGCAATCTCTGATGAAGCCGTAGGCGTGGCCTTGGTTAAAGAAACCCCTGAAGGGCAGAGGCCGATGTACTTCACTAGTAAGACGTTTTAGGGAACGGAAGGAAGATATCAAAAGATTGAGAAAGCTGCCCTAGCAGTCGTGTGGGCATCACGACGGTTGAGGCCCTATTTCCACGCACACCCAGTACTGGTGAGAACGGATTTGCCTCTCCGTTCAGTGCTCAGCAAGCCAGACCTCGCCGGAAAGATGATAAAATGGTCTATCGAGCTGTCTGAATTTGAAATTTCATATGAGCCTCGAGGAGCCATCAAGGCGCAAGTGTTGGCCGATTTTGTTGTGGAGATGACTAGGGCGGACCCGGCCACCCCTCGAGCGTATTGGACCATTTACGTTGATGGATCGTCGAACAGTAAAGGTTGTGGAGCAAGTGTGGTGGTAGAAAGTGATTATGGTATGCACCTAGAAATTTCCCTCCGATTCAATTTCAAAACCTCCAACAACCAAGCTGAATACGAAGCATGCTTGGCCGGTCTCCGTGCGGCGATTGACATCGGAGCATCAGCAGTCACATTGTGCAGTGATTCCCAACTGGTGATTTCGCAGATCCAGGGGGAGTACCAGGCAAAGGAGCCGCAACTTCAATTGTACTTGAATTGTGTTAATGAATTGAAGGGAAGATTTGAAGTTTTAGAGTTCAAGCATGTGCCCAAAGAAGACAACACCAGAGCAGACAATTTGTCTAGATTAGCAAGTACAAAGCAGCCCGGTAGCACAACAACGGTGGTTCAAAGCACTTTGACATCACCTAGCATACCTCTGTACCCTTCTCTGAACGCTATCATGGTGAGTTATCCATATAAAGATTCTTGGGTCATTCCCTATATTCGCTATTTAGCTGATGGTCAACTTCCCACTGATGAGAAAGAGAGGAGACGAGTGAAGAGGGAGCTGCCATATTTCACTATAGTCGATGGTATTCTCTACAAAAGGGGATTCCCTGTCCCATATCTTTTGTGTTTAAGAGAGGACGAGGTTCAAGCGGTTTTGGAGGAGGTGCACGAGGGACAATGTGGGCACCATGCTGGGGGCCGAAGCTTAATGAGAAAAGTCCTCAGGGCCGGATATTGGTGGCCCACTGTGAAGCAGGATTCTGCTGATTTTGTAAGGAAGTGCGACGCTTGTCAAAAATTCTCCAATCTCCACCATACACCGGCCCAAGAGCTATCTTCATCTGCTATGCCTTGGCCGTTCTACCAATGGGGCCTTGATATTTTGGGTCCATTCCCCACTGCGCCAGGAGGTATCAAATATTTGATCGTGGGGGTAGACTACTTCACCAAGTGGATCGAGGCAGAACCAGTAGTGCATATCACTTCTGCACGAACAAGACGTTTCGTGTATGAAAATATCATAGCTCGGTTCGGGGTGCCAGGGCGGATCGTGACTGACAACGGCACTCAGTTTACAGACAAAAAGTTCACGGATTTGCTTGAAAGACTGGGGATAATCCAGATATTTTCATCTGTTGAACACCCCCAAACCAATGGACAAGCAGAGGTAGCCAACCGAGAAGTGCTAAAGGGGTTGAAGAAGCGCCTGAGAGAAGTGAAGGGAGGATGGACTGACCAGCTATGTCATGTTTTATGGGCATACCGCACTACGCCTCATTCTTCAACTAACGAATCCCCATACCGGCTGACATACGGAGTTGAGGCGATGATTCCAGTGGAGTTACAAACAAGATCAGCTCGTGTGGAGTATTTTTCAGCTGAAGATAACAACGCCAATTTGGCATCAGAACTGGACGTCCTCCAGGAGTTAAGGGAAAAGGCCTTCGTCAGAGATTAGGTAATAAAAGCAAAGGCAGCACTCTGGTATAATAAACGTGTCCAGTACAGAGCTTTCAACACCGGAGATCTTGTTTTGAGAAAGGCGAGTGTGGGGAATAAATTCGCCCACCAAGGAAAGCTAGCACCAACGTGGGAAGGTCCTTATAGAGTTTCTGAAGTGACTGGAAAAGGGTCATACCGATTGGAAGAGCTTGATGGAACTCCAATCCGCAACAAATGGAACACTCAGAACTTACGTGTCTATTACAGCTAGTTGGTAAGACGGCGTGTACTCTTTTTCCTTACTTGAGTTTTTTCGCACTGGATTTTCTCAGGAAGGTTTTAACGAGGCATGGCCCCAACTACGCTTTTCATGTAATGTACTTACAATTTTAATGAGAACACATTTTAACCGCCCTATCATTCTCATATTTCTTATGTGTTGTGATTTATAGCCATAGTTAATACGCATATACTTCAGGACGGATGAACTCAACTACCAATTCTGTAGTTGATGATATAACTCCTCGAGGAACTGATGAAGACCCCTCAGGACGGATGATCTCAATCACACATCGTGTGTTTTGACGATGTAACTCCTTGAGGGGGAATGGGTTGTAGGGCTGGTCCTTTTTCAAGGCCACAAACCGAACCCCATTCGAAGACAACATGGGTTGTAGGGCTGGTCCTTTTTCAAGGCCACAAACCGAACCCCATTCGAAGACAACATGGGTTGTAGGGCTGGTCCTTTTTCAAGGCCACAAACCGAACCCCATTCGAAGACTACATGGGTTGTAGGGCTGGTCCTTTTTCAAGGCCACAAACCGAACCCCATTCGAAGACTACATGGGTTGTAGGGCTGGTTCTTTTTTAAGGCCACAAACCGAACCCCATTCGAAGACTACATGGGTTGTAGGGCTGGTCCTTTTTCAAGGCCACAAACCGAACCCCATTCGAAGACTACATGGGTTGTAGGGCTGGTCCTTTTTCAAGGCCACAAACCGAACCCCATTCGAAGACTACATGGGTTGTAGGGCTGGTCCTTCTTCAAGGCCACAAACCGAACCCCATGCGAAGGCTTGGGCGCAGTAGGCCGGTTCATACTAAAAACCGTGCTGAACCCCGAGTAACGGGCGTAGTAGGTTCAGGATTAGCCCTGATCCGAACCCCGTGTTGAAGGCTTGGATTGTAGGATTGCACCGAACTCCAAGTACGGTTAGTAGGATCGAACCGAACACCGTGTGAAGACTTGAGATGTAGGACCAAACCGAACCTCAAGAGAAAGGCGTAAAGCTTACCTTCGCCAAAGCTATACAAAAATTCAAAAGCAATATCCGTCCTCAACTGTGGAATATCCACCCCAGAGCGGTTGAGCGTTCACGTACCCGCTCTACGTCTTCGAGGACAGATAAGCATTTCTATCTTTTTAAGAAGTTAAAAGGTAATCCTTGAGATAAAATTTCCCTTCCCAACGTACTTACACTTGGGGACAGGGCATGCTTTAACTTAATTATCACTTATTCGTTACTATTTGTTATCTTAATCCGGTGTGATAAGTACGCTTTAAGCAGTTAGGTAACGGCACAGTACGGATTGGCGAAGCATTGAAAATGATAAAGTGTGTTGTATAGCACTAAGTTATCTGACAATCATACAATTGACGCAAGCAATTGAAGAAAAACAGCAATGAATTTTATTCCCAAAAAATAAGAATTGTTCAAGACACAAGGCAGTTAAAGTTGGAGATGATCCCAGTACACAGCTATGAATAAAGCATAAATCAAGAGGCCGGTGCTTGATCCTCCGCAGTGGGCACTCCTGCCTTCTCTGTCTTGTCCTCCACTTCAGTTTGGGCACCTTCTTGTGCTTCATCTCCAGAGGCAGCGGTGGATGTTGTGGGCTCCATACTTTGACCTTCTGGGAGGGGAGGCAGTTCGTACAGAGATTCACGGGGTTCATGGTGCGAGCCGTCCTTATGAACTTCAACAAGTCTTCCCCCATGGAATTCGAAGAACGGATCTAATCCATACAGATTCAGTTGCACTCCGGGGTTACGATAGTAGACTTGACGGAGGGCCAGGCCGAAGGATTCATACGCCACATTTTTGCATATCTCTAAGGCTTTGGCAGCCTTGGCCTTTGCAGCAGCTAATCTTCTTTGGACCTTGGCATAATCCTCTTCCGAAGGCCCAGCACTCGCACCACCCTTCTTGAGTTCATCAATTTAGGTTTGCATCTCTTTCCGAATGATCTCCCACTCCCCAAAGTCTTTGTTGCGACCGTCCTCCATAACTTTGAGATCGTCAGCAAGCTTAGCCGATCTCTTCTTCTCCAGTTGTAATTCCTCTTCAAGGAGGGGTATGGATTTGTTCTTTTTCTGGAGGTCAACAACTTCCCGCTCTAGGGCCTTGTTCACAAAATGCACTTGGCTCGCCTCTTCAGTTTTCCTCTGGAGCGTCTCTTTAGTTTTCTTCAACTCTGACTCGACGCCCCTATGAACTTCAGCTTGCTTGGTCGCCCATTTCTCCTTCACCGCGAGTTCGGTCTCAAGTTTTTCAACTTGGTCCATATAATCTGCCTTCTCGCTCAGGGACTCAAGGAGGCCGGACAGTTCATCAAGCTGCCAACGCCCGGCCTTACAAGCACCTCGGACCCCAACAGCGTCGAGGGAAGGGCGGAGGCAATACCGTGCCTTTGGAAGAGTGGGAGGCATGGACCCCTGAAACCACAAGTAAGGGGAGAGGAAGGAGTCACGCGGAGGCTCAAACGCCGGAGGAGGACCATTCCCAGAGTCCGGCTCTGAAGCATTTTGTGAAGAAGGGGTGGAGGATTCAGGAACGGGTTTCTTTCCCTTGTCCTTCTTCAATCCAATTTCTTCAGCCGTCCTCTGACACTTCTTCGCAGGGTCACCAGAGGAGGGCTTTTCCTGATCTGCCTTCTTGACCAGGTGCCTTTTTTTCTTCTTCTCTGGGACGGCCTCCTCGTCGCCCGTTCTAGTGGCCTCAGGTTGTTGTTCAGTTTCCTCCTCATCGAAGAGAGGAACCTCATCTCCTACCGCAGAGGTCAGAGGAATGAGGGGAGTTTTGGTGGCGTTCCTCTTCGCCTGGATTTCGTTCTCCTCAGAGGAGGAATCGTCGTCAGCCATCATGGTCCTTAACGACAACATCTCTGGGCAGGCTTTTTCAATTTGTTCTGTAAAACAAGAAAGGTTGAATAAGCATACAAGAAGAAAAATAACCAGTTCATTAATAACCATACAACACAAAGAAATTAAGAGCGGATATTACGGAGGTAGGTGTTTCTGATATCATCCTCGGCCAAGAGGAGGCGGCTGGAAAACCCTTTGAGGGTCTTTGAGGCCGTCTGCATGGCGCTCAAGACCTCAACAGAGGGAGGGGAAAGTTCGCTCTCGTCTGTATAATAAGCACGACTCATAAGGAGAAAATGCTTGTGCGTCCAGCTAAGGGGAAACTTAGTAAACCCCTCCTTGTTCCGCCAGAAGACCGGCTTATTTGGTTGAATCCGGACCCGTGTATAGTAATGTTTGAAGGAGCGTCCATCCACCTTCGTGGATTCCGTATAAGACTTGAAATTTACAACCCTTGAGTCACTACGAAGAGTAATGAACCCAAGGCCGCCCTTCTTATTAGCACGACGGACCACTTGGCAATAGTAAAATAGCTTGGCCACAGTGGCGGAGAAGTTGAAATGCTCCCCCAGAACCTCCAGAGCCCGGACAAGACCCCAACCATTGGGATGTAGTTGTGAGGGGGCGCAGTCTAGGAAACGTAGGACGGCCATCTGGAACTCTGTCAGGGGAAAGCGTACTCCCAATTTCAAGAAGACGAAGTCGTACATGTAGACCGACCTCACATCAGGGACGCTGTGGCATATTCTTTCAGACGGATGTGGTGCCGTCACAGCGTATCGCGCCTTGTACTTTTTATCTGAATATATTTTGCAGCGGAAAGAGACCGTGCATTCCTTCTCACTTGCATGGTGTGAAGGGATCTCTAGGAATTCCTCCTCCACCCAACAGTAGGGTTTCTCCCTGTTGAGTTTCTCCCAGTCAAGCCGGTATGCAACAACGTTGACACACCCTTCAGCAGAGCGGAGAACCGATGTTTTTCCACATCCTGGAAGGTCCATGGTTGTGCAGGCACGGTGGAATGCGTATGTACTGTGGTAAAAAGCAACATCATCAGAGAGGTAACCTTCAGCACTTGACCCCTCATCAGAGCGGCTGGTGGCCCTCGAATCAAGGGGAGCCTCAGAGCGATGTTGGGAAGAAGATGCTCGTGAGGAAGAGGCTTCGGCTCTCTCTGAGCGACGAGGCCCAGCCACGGGAGGATTCGCTGGAATCCTCCCACCACGGTGGCTAAGGGGGGCGCGAGAGCCAAAACTCCCCCTGTTTGAAGGACAAGCGTGGCCTGCTCTAGGGCGCATGATGGAAATAGAATGACAAAAATTGCAAGGAGTTGAAGGAAAGGGAGGTTACCTAAAGGAAGAAGATCTTTGAGAAGTTTGAAGACGACAGAGAAATTCCAAAGAAATTTAAGCAGAGTTTCACTAAGCTTGAAAACAAGGGTGGATTCTAAAATCTGCTAAGAGTTCCTTTTATAGGTAACGAAGAAGCACAATGTTTCGTCGAAGGTCACAAGGCTTGCATCAAAACGCAACCTCTTCAAATTGAAACGACTCCGTCGTTTCGTCATGTACGGGCGCGAAAATGGTAACGTTTCAGTAAACATTTTGGCAAAATGGGCCCCCATTCAGTTTGAATCCAGGCCCAATAAGCCCAATCGACGGTTACACTCTTGGGTAATGATGGCTCGTGCGTAAAAAACGCATTTACTGTCCAATCATGCCATGCGCATTTAATGCCTCCCAACCACTTTTCGAATACCAAGGGTTTCGATTCTCAAAGACTCTTGGGATTTCCACTACTTATTTATGCTGTCTGAATCCGTTGTACACAACGCGAGAAGAGCGGTTACCTATCTATTAGAGCGGATGTCACAGAGCTCCCAGAGACTTTCCAGAATGTACTACCGGCATCCAAATTTCTCTAAGAGTTGTGTAGCTCATATGAGCAACTGAACAGTCCCTCATACAAGCTAGGGGACAGATGATCCGGTCTGGATACCGGCCCCCATTCTTGTGACGTCAGACTGACTTCATATAAGGAAAATCGGTGTCTTGGTTCAACGTTACCACACCGGATATCCGATGTCTGACCGTCCGTCCTCATCTCACTGCTGCCCCACTTATTTTCTCTATAACGGTTCTTTATTCATTTTCGTAGAACATTTATATAACTGTTGGCTTTTCAATCACAGCAAGATAAGAGCCCCTAATAACTTATCAGCGAAGATACTGTATGTAGCAAAATATGTCACGTCAATAGCCTCAGAAAGCAAGTGGATGTGTCAGCAGATTATGCGAAAAAGGTGATTATCCTCCCCTCTTCCTAGAGGATCGTACTCTGATAATTGACCTACCCTTCTGACACGTTCTGAAAGTTGAGCTACCCTGATTGACATAATATACACGCTATCAGAGCTAAGGGACCCACCTGTATCCAACGACTCATTTTCTAACGTACAACTATAAGTAGCATATTTCAATACACATGCATGGTATCGTTGTTCTATCTTATACTTTACTGTTACTTCGCTTGAGCATTCACTGAGTTCTTACACTCTTCTAACTTGAGCGTCGGAGAATCTTCGCAGGTGGCACCACCTTTCGCCCCCCTACAACGCGAAACGTTGGTGTGAAGGATCTCCAGGACAACAAGACCGGCCTCTCCCACTGAGAGACCGGATTGATACATCGGATACACCCTGTTCCGGTGTGCAAATCCTAAAAACACCTATACTCTTGTGGCTGATCCCACACCGGATCCTAGACCCCGGTCCAGACCAGTTCACATTCTATGTATTCAATAATTTTAAAATCGGTCTTACTACTTCCAAAAAAAAAACAATGTCAACATAATAAAAAATAAACTAGCCATCAATTAAATTGTTTTCTATTTTAATTTTAAAAATATATATTTTCAAGTCCCAGAAAATATATTTGATCCAAAAACATAAATATTTAAGTTCTTCTATTTAATTTAAATGATTTATAAAAAAAATATGTACAGACAAACTAATTTCCCTTTTTAGTTATGGAAAACATCAAAATAAATTTGGCATTTTTTTTTTGTTTTCTCGTGTGTAAAGCATTTTTAAAGTAAAATGCAATGTTTTTAGAACCGGACCGGTTATTGAACTGGTAAAGACACCGATTTATGAAAATTGTGCTAAAACCGGAATTCAACTGTGGTTGAACCGATAGTATTAAAGAATTTTAGCGGTTCACGATTCAACCAGTTGGACCGGCCAAACCAGTTCGGTTTTGATAACAATAAAATGGGACAAATTTAAAATGGGTATTTATATTTTTAAATCTCTCCCAACCAAAATCAGATAAGAATTAGGGTTAGATTTCCCTTAAAAGGTGAAAATGTATACTTTCAATTTCAGGTTCTGGGACATTACCATCGCTACCAATAAGTAAATTCAGCGGCATGACTTGCTATCTTGTACCTTAATAAATACTGGATAGGCGGATAGTTGTGTAGAAATTAAAATATATCCAACAGTAAAAGGCAACAACACATACACACCCACAAAATCTTCCAAGATATATACAAATAGATTTAACTACAAGTCAAAATAAGAATAACCATTATCTTTATATAAAAGTATTCTTGTAATTTTGAAGAACAAATCACAGATTAATAGTCTAAGAGAGTGTTATTGTTTGCTATTAAGACTTTCTCCTGAAGAATATTTTCTGGGAATGGCTAAAGCCACAACACATATACACATCTATAAAACTGGCCAATCAATAGTTTTATATAACTGATTTTTTTCGTCCTTCTCATTAGTTGAGAGTTGGTGCTGAAAATATTGTTTCTCTATGGTCTATAAAGAGCTTTCCTTGGTCAGTACTAAACAGAGCAAATTGAAGAATCCATGCCAAAAGTTTTACACTATGAGGAAGTAATTTTCAACAACCAAATCATATATATTAGATAAATTTAGGAGAATGATGTTTGGTGAAGACTTTTTGGAGAAAGTAATAATGTCATATTTTCCAGAGATATTTTGAACTGAAAATAACTCTCAAAATTATTTTATGATATCATGCTATTTTCAATGCAACGAATAATGCTTAAGAGCATTGAAAATTAACACCATGTAAATAAAATAAGGAAGGAGATAAGCATCAATTGTACAATTCCTTATGTTGTTAGATAAAACCATTAAGGTTTTGAGGCTGAAAAGAATCAAAGAAGCTTTCTTAGAAATTTAGAGTTGAAAATTTCCTCAAATTCCAATTTCCTTTTTCATTAATTTACCTTTGCGGCAATGCAGGATCCCTTATTACAAGCTAATTTTGCAAGAGAAAGTCTCCAACTACCAGCCGAGAAAAATCCTGTCATAGAAGCCATCATAATCACCCCTATCACAAAAGAAACCGGTTTCATGTGGTTACTTCTGCTGCTTTCCTAAGACTTTTCAACATATACTGACCATAACACTGCGCACAAAGTGAGAAGATGATGAGCAAAATGGTTAAAAAGAGATCCCAGCTAAGCATAAAGATATCAACAAGGGGAGAAGCCAAAACAACCAGAAATACACAGTCTACGAAGTTTAGTTAATAGTCATAGCAGAAAACAATTAACATTCACCTTCTCTCATTTTAAACTATGATGGCATTTCTCGAATTTAGTGAAATTATATTCCCTTCTCGATCTAGCAAATGAATAAGATGGAATGATAAATGGCCGATTGTTAGGGTTCTAAGAGGAAAATTTATGAAAAAAGAAAGTGAGAAACTGAATGCTATTAATCAAGAATCAAGATTTAAAGCAACCAAGTACTGCAATACATATAGTTTCAACAACTCAAGTCTTTAGCTAAAAAGAGGGGGAGAGTAGCTACTAATGTTGGAAATGAAATGTGAATGATATGGATGAAAAAGTCCAACATTAAATAAGGATGAACAAGTGAAATGACTTATTAGTAGATAGACTCATGGACCTAACCTCAATTGGTTTTGGGTTGTAAGGTGGTATTCTATACTTGTTGGCTCCCAATGAAACTGGATCAAAGTAGCGTTAAATAAACGATTTAAAAAATCAATATTAACCTTTAAATTTTTCCATTTTTATAACTCAGTTTCTCCAATTACATATTAAATGGACCCTTAATAAATAAAAATACTATGTCGTATGTTATAAGATTTTTCCAACACATGGATGAACTTACTTGACATTATGGGGTAAACGTTTGCCATATGGGGACTTTTACGTATACTGGTGGTGATTATTCGTTTTGATTAAATTAATTAGTGTCTGTATGATAACTAATTATAAAAATAAAAAAATTAATAATTAATATTAATTTTACACATGATTTAAAATAGTTAATTAACAATTTTTTTAAAGTTGGCGTAAGAATTAAAACATTACTTCTATTAATCGTGTTTACGCGATGGCTTTATGACGTAAGTGTGTAGCCAAACATGGTGTTTCACCCTTGGTGATGTGTCATTTGGTGGTAGTCCAATCTTATGGCATGTGTTAGTCGAATTTTAACTGTATTTTTAAAATAAAAAGTCTCATATTTTTAGAATTACAACAAATTGTTTGTCTAATTAAAAAAAAGTTGAGAGTCCAATTGAAAAACCACTTATTTAATATATAGGAATATACGAGTATTAAGAAAAACTAATTAATTTAAATTGTATTGAAATTGCTGGAAGTTTATTTAATTGATGAAATCTATGTTGAGATGATCCAATTAAAAAGTCATTTAATAGAAGAGAAATGTGCCAAGAAAACTACTTGTTTTTATAAAATAAAATAAATTGAATTGCAATGACACTTGCACATGCAGGGTGCACTTGAGATTTTGTAAATTATGATGTTGAGTTGATAGATATTTAGGGCAATAATGTTTCTGTTTTTCTGTTGTCATATTGTGTTCTCTTTTCTTTTGCTACAGCATAGCTACTTTACCTGATAATCTGGCTCCACCACAATTCAGTGGAATCTCTGAAACTCAAATGCAGTGCAGGCCAATTTCATAACTACATTTGAAGTGTCAGAACTAACAATGCTATAATTAGTCAATTTTGTGTATAATGCTCGTGGTTTGATTGTGTCTAAAACTTCATATGCGAGAGGAAATTCTATAATTATATGTCAACATAAGTCAAAGTCACAACTTACTGTATGCAAGAGAATCTCTCTTTTTTTCAATCCCAACCCAAAATGTGTCCCACTATTTTATAGGTACCCATTACCATTCACAGGTAAAATTTGAGCGATTATAGGACCATGTGATGTTGTAATATCTGAATCTTAAGCAGGAATTTAATCTTATAAATATTTCTCAAATTGAACTTACCCCCTATTTTTCTTAAAGTAAGTTTAAGTCTCACCTATAGTCTCTTTTATAAAATCCTATTTTAATCATTTTTATAACACTTCTTATTATTTATGGTGTGCACTTATTATTTTTTACAATATATCTTCATTAGATACATATTTCCTCTCTTGATATTAATAGAATTTAAAAAATTTTATTTCTCTCTCTTCATTAATATATAAAGAGTAATTTTGACACATTTAATACATTTATCTAGAATGATAAGATCTCTTAATCTATGTGAAATAATATAATATAATACCTTATAAAAATAAGGAAGTATTTTAAAAATGTTTAAATTTAGTTCTTGCCATTATTGATCTTTTAGCAACTCTCGACCCGATTAGTAGAGTTTCAGGTCAACATTATGACTTGTTCTAGCTAAGTCAATAGTTAAATTAATCAAATCTAAACACTTTCAAATATTAAGAATTAAATCCTAATAAAAAAATTGTTTGATACTAAATCAAACTAATTATTAATCATTTATGACCAAATACTCAGTGCATCATCTTTAATTTAAAATGTGGCCCAGATGCAGAAAGAATAAGCTTTCTTTATTCAATCAATATTTTGTAGACAATGACAACAATCACAAATGAACAAGAGACAATAGTAAAAGGTAGACAACCCAATATTGTTCCTTTTGAAGAGTACTAACAAAACAAAAATAGAGTTTTATGGTAGGAATGTTGCAGCAATCATGCCAAGTTATTAGGCCCATCAAAACAACACAGATATTAAAGCTTCAGTCCTCCTTTTCCCTCTTTAAGAAAAGGAAGTTGGGGAGGCCAGGTGGGTGCTGCAAAGCCAAAAAGACCAAACTATATGCTTATTTGGAAGCCACTTTTTCTTTTCGTACGTGCAATCCATGCATGTTTATATATGTAATGTCTAAAAAGTTACTTTATTAAGATGGCTTGTATACCTGTTTAGACTATAATGGGTTGCAATAAAATTAAGGTACTATATCTTTGGCTAATTTTAGATTTTCACACCATATATTTGGGGCCCCATGTCACATGCATTAACATGTAAAAATATTCAGAACAGAAAAAGCCAAAAAGTATAAAGTATAAAGGGAGAAGGGACTGATGGGATTGTGTGCATTTATTAGCATTTGCACTTGCATACCCTGCACATGTGTCTTTTACAACCTTTGTTGAGGTTTAATTGTACTTATGTTTTTTTAACATGGATCATATGTGATTTTCATATAAAAAATCTAATTAATAGTAAATAGTTAATTAAGTTAGTACTCCAAAAGTAAGATAGCGACTAATTAGATTTTTATTAAATAAATCTTTTAAAAATTGATTAATCCTTTTTTAACTGGTTAAAGTAATTAAAACGTTAAAAATAATTAATTTAAAGTTTTAAAAAATATTCATATAACTTAATTTTTTGAAGACTTATTTAATATATATCATATTGGTTGATAGTGAATCTATCCTTCAAGGATTAATTGAACTATTTATTCTTTGATATTAGGTAAACTAATTTTTTCTGTGTAATTTTACCCGTTTAAGATGATCTTATTATATTTAAATTCCACTTATTATTAATTATTTTCTATCAAATATGAAAAAATTATACAAAACAATCTTCAAAGTTTAGAAGAAATTAATAAAATTTGCAAAAAGAAAGATTTTATTATAGAATCTGAAATTAGGATTTGACTGGGAAAAATTTTGAGATTTTTTTATCAGAGTAAAATTTGATATTTTAAAAAGATTTTATTATAGAAATTGAAATTAAAATTATTGATTTTCACTCTAGTGAAATACTACCTTCGTTCTTAAATATAAAATTATTTTATCTAATTCATACGTATTAAGAAAGTTGGTTAATTGTGTTAAAATCATTAAATTTATTTAAAATTTATTATAATTTTTAAAAATTACCCGGATGATTATGACTCATCATTCAACTTTCTTCATTTATTCTCTCTCCACTTAATTTATCTTCACTTGCTACCAATTATCATAAGAGAGGTAAATCATGTAATTGATTTCTCTCATTTATTGTTATATATATATATATATATATATATATATATTGATTTCAAGAAAAAGGTATACATTAATAGGGTTTTTAGTCAAAAAAAAATATGACATAAAAATTTGAAAGAGTCTTAAATTAATAGGCATTATATATATATATATATAGGTCTTATATTTAAGGATGAAGGTAGTAAAATCTAAAACTCATGTTGATCTGGGCCTGATATCGACCTAAACAGTATAGACCTTAGGATGGTGCTCCCCAACGTGGGATGTCTCCTATGAGTACTCCATGACACTGGCTTAACCCCCACGCAATACTTACTTTCTAACTGAAGTCCTTAAGGACTAGAGTTATGGAGATTCATTGGGGATACATCAATTTTAGACTTGTAGAGGATGTTAGGAATGTCTACGATTATGTTAACTTTATCCATTTTTATGGATTTTGTACTGGCATATATCACGTAGGATGTTCTCACCATCCTAGTATATAAATACCTCACATTTCCTCCTCATTAAGGTACGTTCACCAATCACGCTTAAGCTCTGACATAGATTTATCCAATATTAACTTAAGCGTTAAAGTGTCTTTGCAAGTGATACTCTATTTCGTCCCTCAACATGAGACACCGGTGTGTTGGCTTGAAAGACCAACTACAAGACTCTTTGTTTCCCACTGGATTAAGAGACATAATATCATATCCCTACTAGACTGGTATAACAAATAGAGAGATATTTACTTAGTATCGATACCGAACACTTTATTCTCATACTAGATAGATCACATGCCTTGTGAAATAAATAAAGATTAAAGGATTATTCTAAACTCCTAAAAAGACATTAAAAAAGCATAAGAAGTATATGTCCACTTAAGACTAAAATACAAATATTACTTTCACTCATTAATCTTTGACGTTTTAGAAGTTTTGGTTTATTCCTTTTTTTTGTTACTTTAGGAAATTAAGATAGAATTATGTGTTGTTTTACAATTTCATTATAGTAATAAATGCATATTTGGTTAAAGAATGTGTATAACTCATATTAGTGGGCCATATAAAAAGCCAATCATAAACATCTCAAATGGTGGAATAGGAGAAACTAAACAAAACAGAGGATTCTTAAAGAATTTATATCAAATCCATCTTGGATCATCATCTTCCTCTTGGATCTTTATCATTTTGATTGTTGGAATCATGTGTAAGTGCTTCTAAATCATAAGGGGCTGGTTTTTTACATTGTTGGGATTAAACGACCTTAATAGGTTTATGCTTGTAAATACTTCAGTCCCTTTTTATGTAGTTAATTAGCATTAATAATTCAATTTCTTCTTTTAATTCATGTTTCAAATAGGAGAATGATTTATGTATATTTTTCAATTTTGTTGAACGGATTTAAAATTGAATTATCTATTATCTTTGATTTTGGGGGATAAGATCAAAGATAATAGTCATAACATCACTTCTACTGTGAATCTTATCATTAATTGTTAAAGGAATCTTCAATTAAAGACATGGTTAGGATCCATATTGAGGGATCAAAATTGGTGAAATTAAGTTACGATAACTTGATTAATTACGCAATTGAATTGAATATTTGCAAGAACATAAATCAAAAAGGTAAAATTTGATCCCAACTCCTTTCAATATATATCTTTCTCTTAGATTAATTTTCACCCATTGAAACTTAAAATCCAAATCAATCTCCTTTTATGAATTTCAAAATTAGAAAATCTTTGTATATATTTTATGGTAAATTGGTAATAATTGTTAAGCTGTTGGAATATATGACAAGTCCTATGAATCGACAACCCTTATTTCGAAACTACAATTGACTTGGTACACTTGCCAAAAGGTTAACAGTGTCAAATATTAATGAATGAAGGTAGTACTAAAGAACTGTAACCCTTGTACTTTCTTTGTATCAAAATATCACTTGAACTTCTTATAATACATTTACTTAGTCTCTATAATCATTTATTAGTATAAGTATAAGAGGTGATAATGAAATATTTACAATTATAAGGTATATGATTAGAATTATAATTTGGAATTATAATTTCAATTCCAATTTTAATAGAATTTCCATGGAACTACTAATTCTATATTTGGATCATATAAAATTAAAATATGGAATTATAGTGGCGATAAAGGCAATGATAATGGGAGTGGTGGTGGTGACGAAGATGGTGGGACAACAACAGTAGTGGATTTGGTGGCAACGACAATTATGGTGGTGGCAGAAAAGACGATGGTGGTGGTGACGATAGTCATGATTGTGGTAGTGATGGCGATAAAGGTGACAACGATAAAGGTGGCTATAATGGCGATAATAATAATGATGGTGACGATGGTAACAATGATGATGATGACTACAATGACTATGAATATGAATAGGTAGTAGTAGCGGCAACAATGATAGCAGCACAGATGGTGGCAACTAGGTAGATAGAGATGAAGCAGTGGTAATGATGACTACAATTGTAGCTGTAGTGGTGGCAGCAATATGGCAACAATGGCGCCAATGGTTATAACATCCAAATTTTTTAAAATTGTTTTAATTTCCATTAGTTTTGTTTCCATTAAAATTTTAATGTAATTAGCCTATGGTCTTTTAAGACTTTATGTTTATCTAGAATTATAAGATTTTTAGAATTTTTTCAGTAAATAGTAAATCCTGAAGACACACGAAAATTGTCAATTTAACTGTATTTTAGTAAAAAAAAGATATTATATGAAGTAAAAAAATTTATGAAATTTTGAAGTGGTAACCCCTACGATTAAATTTTTATAACATTCAGAGATCATTTGGATAGAAAATTAATTTTTGATGAAATTTTTACGATACATCAAATAATAACTGTTACAACTTATTTTTGGAGAAAATTATTGTGGACTTAAAGTAAGAGGGACCTATGTTATAAACTTTGATACAGTAAAAATAATGCATGTAGAAGAACAACCCTTGATCATTCAAAGTATGAAATTTTCCTTGATAGATTTGTCATAACATAATAATGTTAAATTTTAAATGTTATAGTTTTATGATAAATATGTTTGTTTTTCCCTGAAAGTTCTTGAATGTTTTCTTAATTAATTGAAATGTGTCCATGATTGATTGAATGTATTTTTGTGTGTCTATCTATTGGTATGCTTAAAGAAATTATTTTGTCCAAATGATCTAAATATTTATGTCACAAGTTGGTATAGAATTTCATTAAGATTGGATATGTTTTATAGTATATTCTATATTACAATTAATTTGTTAAAATTCTCGAAGTAGTAATAAAATATTTTAGTTGAATATTTAATTGTAAGATATTTTAATAATTTAATAATTATTAAATGCAACTTTAAAATATTGACAAAATAAAAATAATGATAATAAGTTTTATTGTGATGACACATTGTATTTTAAATTCTGCTAGAAAATTCTATCTTAAGAGATTTAGTATTAAGTGGAACCACTTGTGACCTATCTATTATTTCCTATGAATTTTCTAGTGAAATTTATAAATATAATATTTCATACAATAAGAAAAGTTATTATATACAAAATTAGATTACTAAACATATAAGGTTCTGTTTGGAATTTAAAAATATGTATTTAATTAGAAGTATATAAAAGATTTTGAATTAGATTGTGAATGTTGGACTTTCAAGAAAACTATGGTATTAGTATGAAGAAATTTGATTATATATATATAATTATAGATTATAGTATGATGTGAAATAACATTAGTACCTTCATGTGAAATCTATAGTCTATTATATGATATTGGATAATCATGCATTATTGCATTGTGATGGAAGTTACAATGGGTACGTTGTGGGATCTGTTGGGCACTGGAAATGTGTTTATTCCTTAGGATTCAAGTAATAAGGTGAGTAACTCAAGTATATAACTTGGCCTTGCAAACCAAGTTAGGGCAAAAACTTAACAACCTGTCATATCCCAACGTAGTACATTGCTTATATCAGTGTATTAGTTAAGATTAATTCCTAGAAAAGTCTATGGAGACTTGCATTTGGCCTAAAATGTTTTGTTGTACTGGAAATCTTTAACTCATAATCAATACTTCTTGGTGTTAAAATAATTATAGGCCTCTATGCTTGAATTGCTAGAGAGTTAGTATATTGCATACATGATCATATAAAAGTGATAATAGGTGCTATTGGATGATATTGTTAATAAAGTGCTATGTTAAATGTGATGTATAGATTTGTATTTGGTATAACATATTTTGTCTAAGGAAAAGATTCATACATATGATGTTATTATGTTTATTATATTATTGATAAGTGATAATATTATTTTGCTCACCCTTTATATTTTGTGTTGTTCAAATATATATATATATATATATATATATATGTATACATATATAGATATATAGAGATTTTATTGGAAGACCTAGTACTATCTGGAGTTAACATTAGTGGAGTAAAAAATATCGGTTTCTACAACATTTGAGATTGCTTGGATGACATATTATGGAAAGATGGATGACATAAATGGCTTTAATATAGAATGTAGAGTTGAAAAGTAGATAATTTGATAGCTATATGACTTATTCGTGTAAGATGTATATAATTCTATACACAATTTTTGGTATAACTAATTAAACTTTAAATTTGTTGTGTATAAGGTTTAATTCTTAAATTTTGTTTTGGGTTTTAAAATTAGGGTGTTACAATGATGCAATGACAATGGCGTAGCTGATAATGACAACGACAATTATGGCAACAATGATTGGTGGCGGTACAATGCAGTGTGATTTTAGAAATTGATAATTTAGATGGTAGAAGTTAGGAAGCTTCCATACATCAAATATAGAACTCCAATGTCCAATTATAAACCTCTAATTCCATGCTCAATTTCACGTGCCAAGCTAACACTTGTTCAAAATTAGTACAAAAATAAAATTGAAAAATATAATTAATAGTGTTTTAAAAATTGTTTAAGGTTAGTAAAAACTAATCATTTTAAAAGAGAATGAGAAAAAAGTATGAAAAAGAAAATGCAAGAGAAAAATGATGATGCTAGACATATATAAAATGCATCAGAAAATGTGAAATTCAGAAATATAAATATATTTTATTGTAAAAATGCATGAAGCCCACCAAACTTAATTATAAAAGACAAAAAAAAAAGGATTCTATAGAAGGTGGAGGGTGCAATCAACTAATTTTTTGGGGTTGTATGGAGGGCTCATTTATATTAACCATTAAATGTTCATCATTGGTCGATATTGGTTTATGGTTACCAGTTAAACAGGTTAACAATAAGAAAATTTAATATTCTACTTTCTCCATATTTGTTATTTTAAATCATGATACTAAACAATTATCTATCCTTCTTCTTCCAACCCGATGATTGGACTTTGTTCAAGAAGTGACGCAATGGTTGGAGTTTGCAAAGGAAAAGGGATTGTCATTATTAGGATCTACATGATGTGGTAGTTATGTTGAAAAACCACACCCAACTACCATAAAGAAAATAAGAACCATCATTTAAACCATTCTTAGACATTTCATCACTCTCTATCATAGAACAATACCGCCGTTTCCTTTCTTCGTGTTGCCAACCACCATGCTAAACTCGCATCAAGCTTGTAAGAGCCATCATTATGTCACCTCAACCAACAACCCTTGCCAGTTTGAAACCACTACGACCTTTGTTTTTTCCTTTTCAAAGCCATATCATGATAACCAACGTGCTTAGTTTAACGCATCTCCCATTACCACACCTCCAAGAACCTAAGACAAAGCAATCAATGAACTCTAATTAGCCACCATGTCACTACTAATGACTTTGCCTCGATCTGTCGATCTTTCATCATTGTGGAAGTATAGGGAACAAAAAAACAAAGGCTGATCTAGTTAGTTAAAGATTTAACTTATAATTATGATGTCACATGTTCAAATCCCACTGATGTGGGGACTTTATTGGTGGATGATCTTTGGTTGTAAATGACATACCATCCTAATTTCATTTCTATTATCCCTCCCCAGGTCAAAACCTCTATCCTAATCTGCCTTTATAAGAAAAGCCAGATTCAAGTATTCAAACGATTTAAGACTAAGGCTTCCTCTATCCTCCAGCGCACATACCTTATATCACAACTAAGAAGATGTATTTATTTTTTATTTTATTTTATCTGTTTATGTTAAATAATATTACTAAATAAAGGATTATTTATTTTAAAATGATTTGTTTTCCGTAAATGTGTCTCAATAATTTACTTTAAAAATCTAAGATGTTACATTAATCACTTCACCATTGTTATATCTTCTCCTTCCTATTTTACCCTTAACTTCTTCCATGTAAATCTCTTCGACGGTAATATTGATTACAAACTAAAGAAATGAATTTACAACATGAGAAAAAATCTTGAGGGAACTGTTAAGTCATTTTCTAACAAAGAAGTCAAGCTTTGCTCCAACGTCGAACATTATCGAGAAGAACTTGAACACTAAGAACCCAAAGACAATTTTTGAATTGTTGATGTTTGGATTAGGTGGTACAAAAAATTATAGAATTTCTTCACTATGATTCTTTAGAACAATTTTCATAAAAACATGCTTTCATGAGTCCAATTTAAGAATCATAAAACATTGTACAAGAAATTATTACACCATTGTTAGTTGTCAATTTTAGGTTTTTTTGTATGAAATTTACCTTTATTTGGTGCTCAATTGCTCAAATAACATAAAGTTTTGTCTTAATTTTTTTTAGATTGAAGCATCATCAACATTTTCAACTTGCAAACTATTATTTTATGTATTTGGATTGATATGTTTTGAATGTAAGAAGTGAAAGAAAAGGCAAGAAATGAAGTTGTTAAAAATTAGACCTGTGGCCTAGGCAAGCCTATTGAGACCTAGGCAAATGTTTGTAAAAAGTGAGATCTGACCTAGGCAAGAGTAATGAAGCCTAGGTTAAATTCGTGCAGATAATTCCACTTATTTTTGGATCTCTATAAAAGTGTCTAGGTCAATTATAGGGCATCTTTGAACGATGAGAGACTAGGAACAATGTGTGAAGACATACTAGTCAATTATAGCCCTATAAAAGTTTCTTTTCCTTTCCTTTTATTTTCTTTTATTTTCCATTATTCTTAGGTTAGCCCTCAGGAAAATATGTGATTAAACTTTTTTTTGTTAGGTTTGAGTGTAGCACGTTTTCTTTCTAACTATGTATTGGATATTGTGTATGATTTATTCTTTTTTATAGGCTAATTTAGAATGAAGACTATGATAGAGACTCTATTGCAGTGGCAAATTAGGGCTTGTTAAAAATCAGTTTAAAATTAGTAAGCATTTTCTAATAATTAAGGAATGCTGTAGGGGAAGGTTTATAAAGGATTTTTATTATGCTTATGTTTTGCTATCATAACCAATTAACATAATGATAAGAAGCCATAGGGTGTTTTTAACACTATTATAAACCATTATAGCAAAGCACTACAATAAGGGGTGTTATAGTGAGGCTCATATTGATTTTGAAGAAAACAAGTTAAACTCAAAACAAAAAAATGTGTGATTTGGTTAGGTATGGTTGAAATAAAATACAAAAGCCAAACTAAACTATTACAATTTAGATTAATTTAGTTTAACGAGTTTAAACTTTCATTTTGAATATCAAACACCTAGACATCAATAAAATAATTACAAATTATATATTCAATCTCAAAAGTTGTGAGAAATAAAAGTAAACAGAGGTTTATTCTCTTACTATAGTTTACAAATAATTTATTATACTCAAATTACTTTATTTTATAATTTATGTTTGTGTATAAAAGGCTCATGACAACACTTAAAATAAGGTACTTGCATATATTTGAGGTCAAATAAACTCATATACAAACAATACATGATTATTAATTGAATTAGTGTTACATTGTGACATGAATAGTATAAAAATAATAAAAAAATTATACTTCAGTGTCGTTCAATTTAGTTTGATTATGAGAATGAGAATTACACATTGAACTAGATCGTTTGTGGAGGTGTGGTTTTTTTTGTTTTTGCAATTGTAGTTGATGCAGTTAGTGATTTTCACAATTCATTATTTAAATTGGTTTGGTTTTTTAGTTGGTTACAAATTGATTCCATTCTTAAATATTCCTTATTCCAACCAGAATGAGCTCTTTTATATTATATTATAATAATTATAATTATAAGTATAACTATAATATAGATATAAATTATTTTTTCTTCAACAAAGTGATAAAAATAAAACTTTTAGAAAATAAAAATAGTAATAAAACTTAGGAATGCTTTTTTTGTCATCTCATTTATTTCCACCTAAGGACAGCATCATAATACTCGTCTCCTGTCCCTCTCGGATTACCAAAACATCCTCGTTATTTCTACGTGCCTCTTTCCCAAATATAATAATTAATTATTGAAAAGAAAATTTCAAAATTATTACACTTTTTAAAATACTAACTAATAATTAGTTTTAAAGAATAATCAAAGATTTTTTTACCAAAATAATCAAGATTTTTGTTTTGGTAAGGAGAGAAAAAAACCTCTTCGTTCCTATTTTCCTATTTAGAAAAAACTTTATATATATATATATATTAAGGAACTAATTTATTATATACTAATTACTAAATAAAACTTTTAATTTGTAATTAATTTATTACATTAATTATTTCTCTATTTTTATTTTTGTTTGTTTCTTGTATGTATAAAAAAATTATTTATTTTTATAAATAAAAAGTAATAAAAAATTCTTAATATTTTCTTGAACTATGATAAATAAAAAATAAAAATTATTCCTTGAAAAGTAACTATACAAGTCAAATCAAACTAATGGATGTTTCCGGTTAGTTAATAATTAAATTTATTTCATAATCATCTAAATCTAATATGAGAACTTTTTTTGGTGATGACATGTAACTATAATCGCTTCTTAAACTTTGGAACATATCCTATCCTATTAAGGGTCTGTTTAACAAAACTAATGCATAAGCTAGCTGAAAGTTGAAAAACTAGTTAAAAACTAATAAATTAGCTGATTGAATTAAAATGTGTTTGATAAAACTAGCTGTTAAATGTAAACTAGAATAAAAAGATATATTTTTAAAATAAATAAGAGTGATTTCTTTTTCTAAAAAATCAATGAGTATAAAAGTGTAAAAAAATAAACCAAGTTCGGAGCTTATAAACTCAAACACTACTTTGAGTAGCATTTTAAAAAACATTATAAGCTACTACAATAACTTCATTAATCAAACACATCTATTTTGTCCAACAAGCTTTTAAACTACTAAAATAAGTCTCGAATTAGCTTAAATCACTACTCATAGAGTTTGTCAAAGATAGGCTATAAGTGTAACTCCTCAACTATAAAAATGGGAAAGTATTTGGTGCAATAGTTTTGACTACAAATGGCTTTTTCAATAAATTGGTGTAAAAATATATTTGACATTGATTATTTGTTAAAAAAATTTTTTTTACAATGATTTATTGAAATAGTCGATGCAATAACTAAGTACCCCACCAAATACGATCCTAAGACCTAGTCCATTTAGTATTTGTTTGGAAAATATAACTTATGACTTTTATAAAAGCTTATGATTTTTGAAAAATTACTAGGAGGTTTGGTAAAATATGATGAATTTATACTTTTGAGTTTTCAAAAAACTATTTGAGGTAGCTTATACCTTTTCAAAAGCTATAAGCCCTTCATTAATGGCGTAGTTATAATTTTTACCATTATTTTGTTTTTTTGAAAAGAAGAACTTTGACATATCAGATAATTATAATATTTTATGACATTTAAATTCATTTAACATAATTTAAACTTATTTTTATGAAACAACTCTATTTCAATAAGTTATTTAAAAAATTATAAGCTAAAAACTACCTGAGAAGCTATAAGCGACAAACAATGAATCCAATTGACATAAATAGTTTATGACTTTTATAGAAGCTTATAGTTTTTGAAAAGTTATTAGGCTGTTTGGTGAACACAAAATATGATGAACTTATACTTTTGAGTTTTTGAAAAATTATTTAAGGTAGCTTACGCTTTTTTAAAAGTTATAAACCCTCATTAATGATTTAGTTATAATTTTTACCCTTGTATTGTTTTTTGGAAAGAAGAACTTTGACCTATCAGATAATTATAATATTTTATATTTAAATTTATTTAACATAAGTTAAACTTGTTTTGTGAAACAACTCTATTTAAGTAAATTATCTAAAAAGTTATAAGCTATAAACTATCAAAGAAGCTATAAGCGACAAACTATGAATCCATTTGGCATAAGTTGTTTATGATTTTTTAGAAGCTTTACCACTTTCAAAAGCTAATAAAACTATTTAATGAAAACACAAAATGAGGAACTTATAACTTTTGAAAAACTATAGGCTCCTAACTTTTGAACAACTACTCCAAGTACCTTATAATTTTTAAAAGATATAAGTTCCTTTATTAACTTATTATTTATCATTTTTACTTTTATATTTTAAATAAATGACAATTGTTATATCTTATATAATTAAAGTACTATATATCCTTTGAAGTCATTTACACAATTTAGAGTGTAAGTTAGTTTTATCAAATAACTCTATTTCAATAAGTTTATTGTAAAACTATAAGAAGGTACTCAAAAAGTCATAAACTATAAGCCATAAAACATAAACTATAAACTATCAAATTGAGCTATGTATCCATTTGACATATGTAGCTTATGACTTTTTAAAGATAATTATAACTATTTGATGAATACAAAAATTGACTTTTGAAAAGCTACTTAGGGTAGTTTATAACTTTTAAAAACTATAAAAACACTCATTAATTGTTTAATTATAATTTTTACCTTTATATTTTTTAAAATAACATTTTTTATCTCTCATAATTAAAATATTGTATATCTTTTAAAATTATTTAATACGTTTAAGGTAAGTTTACCAAACAATTTTATTTGTAAAAGCTAATTAAAAACTATAATATAAAAAAGTTATAAGCATAAATAATACACTATAAACTCATTTTACAAATTATAACTCTAAACTTGTTTTATTAACCAGTTAAGGTCCGTTTGGATATCAACATTGATTAGTTTAATAGATCTTATAGTCAAACAGATTTTTAACTATCTCAAATATAAAGAATTAATATCAACCCTTCAATTTTTTTATTTCCTTAACTTTATTTCTTTACCTAGAAATCAAACTTACAATTCCTTAAACATGTAACTTTTGTTTTATTCTTTCAAGGTGTCCAAAATGTGAAAGAAATATAATTTAATTTATTTGTTTATTTAACTACATTGTCCTATTTTTCCATCTTACTTTCTTCATCTTTCCTCTTTGACTAGTTGTACTTCTTTTACAAACTCCAATTCTCTCTCTGTTCTCTCTCCAACTTTCACTATTCCTTTCTCTCTCCTCTGTCTCTTCGCCGGAGCCTATACTGGAATTTCTCTTCTCTCCGCCGTGTACCTCCGCGACCCTTTTGAAAAACCCGTTAAACCGGCTCGGAAAGCCCTTTTTTTCGGTTGAAGTGAGTCTCGTGGGTTGAAGAAAGAGCACCGCTGTGACCTTTGACTTGGAAACGTTAATGGTGTTTCTGGGATTTTGGTTTATCTGAAGAGGAGCAGATCCAAGAAGGTTCTTTGTGTTCTAGAGCGAGAATAAGAAGTGGGTTTTGCTTCTTCTTTTTTATAGATAGAGAGAGAGAGGTTTTGGTTTTTGATGTGAAGGTGGATGGTTGTGGAGAGAAGAGGAGGTTGGAGTTGTTTATAATGAACGGAGCTCCGGCCAGTGATCGGAGAGGGTGGTGGCGCTTCGGTTATTCTCTCACATGGAATGGCAGATCTTGCTAGCTACGGGAATGCCAACCGTGACATTCAACAAGTAACTTCTCTCTCTCCCCCTCTCTCTTCATGGGAGTGTTATAACTCATGAGTTTAGTGTGAAAGTTATAATTTTTCTGTCAAATTTTGATTTTTTTCTACAGTTTTTGTTATAATTTGAAAAATGGTTGAAGCGTGGTTTTACTTTTGTCTCTTGTTTTTAAAGTTGGCTAAGAATGTTATGAAACTGTGTGTGTGTGTGTGTGTGTGTGTGTGTGTGTGTGTGTGTGTGTGTGTGTGAGAGAGAGAGAGAGAGAGAGAGAGAGAGAGAGAGAGAGAGAGAGAGAGAGAGAGAGAGAGAGAGAGAGAGAGAGAGAGAGAGAGAGAGAGAGAGAGAGAGAGAGAGAGAGAGAGAGAGAGAATTTCTTCTTTGTTTCGGATAACATTTGGTGGAGAAGATATGGCGAGGAAGCTTGAGTATTGTGGTTTTCTCTTTTAAAATCTTCATCTTGTTCTAATTAGGAGGTGTTATTTTGGGCTCCTATAGATTTTTCTTGAGTGAGCTTGTCAGTGCTTAATGCATTCCCATAGAATGTGGAATTTGAAAATGGGGAGATAGCGGCATGCCTCTTAATTGTGTTTGAATAGGGTGGTGACTTGGTTTTGAATTATCAACAGCTAAGTCAGTAGATGTCTTGTGATGCTATATTTCAGTGATAACATGTTAGTGCAGATTTTATAGCCATCCTGGATAGTTTGAAACAGGATATTGAACCTTGCATCACTGTTATTTTCGTTTAGGTACTCAAAGGGTTGATAGCACTTATGATATAGTACATGGAAGCTGAGTAAATTAGAACTTGTCGAGTGAAATTGAACCAACTGTTTATTTATTGTTTGGTTAATTGTGATTATGTATGTAAAAACATCTGTAGTTAGTATTACATTTCTAACCTTAAAAAATTAGAGGAGAGATGTTTTTCATTGAGATTGAATGAATATTGTTATTTGCTAGATTTCTTATGGAATTGTTTTACAGCATTTAGTGTTGGAGTTTTGCTGGATTTAGCTTATTATGCTTTCCTTCCCATCTGCTATGTTTCTTAATAGATTCTATTAAATAGGACACTTCTGCATGGGGTGTTGGAGTTTTAACACTGGGACATAAGATTGTTAAACTTGCGAGATTATATAAACTCATGGAGCTTCTGTAAACCTGACCTATATACTCATAAGACTTTACCTAATAAATAAGTAATGTTTGAAATACCTATCAAAGAATCAAACAAAACTAATGCCACATGCATAATAAATATTTAATATTATTTCTAATTTTACTATAAAGCAAGCCGCAGTAACCAAGTATGCGTACGGGTTAAGATCATAGGATCTGGCTCTGCACTATAGAGGATAAAATGCAATGATAACTTCGATTGAAAAATTAATGTTTAGTATTGTTGTAGACATCAAATGACAAATCATTGGTTTCACAATCAACCACATTTCCAGAATCAACTAATCAAGGGCATAATGCCACACAATAACTAATTAATGGAGGACAAGCAACAGGACTAAGACAGAAAGGAGGAGGAATAAATTTAATGCACTGACAATTAGTTTCATATTGATATAACAGTAACACCACATTTCTTCTAAAAACAAGATTAGAATGAATAAATAAAAATGTGTATATTGTTGAAAGAGAGGAAAGCGAGAGAATATGTTATGAATTTTGTGTGTTTAAAGCATAACGGAGCTATTGAATTTATAAGAGTTTGTACATAATTACAGAATATACGATTATGTTAATCAAGGCTAATTACATAAGAATAAAATCAATCATCAACCTAATTAATTACAAAATAATTCTAACGCCCCCCTTAAGCTAGAGCATATATGTGATGTAATGTAACACATCATGAGAGGCCATAAAGGTCTAAAATTGATTAGCAAATATTCTTGTGCATTATCACTTTGAAAAGTGTGAATAAGAACACCAAATTGATTTTTTATTTCATGAAAAAAAGACTGAAAAATAGAGAATAATTCTAAATGATCTTTCATGAGATATAACAAAGTATAACGGGAAAAATTGTCTATAAAAGTAACAAAATACCTTGACCTTAATGCAGAGGAAATATAATTAGGACCTCAAACATTTGAATGATTTAAAGCAAAAAAGGGACAGAGCCCAACTAACAGTGCGCCCAGAAAAAGAGATATGAGTATGCTTATGTAATTAACACAACTTGCAAGATAAAGACTCTAACTTCAAAAGACTAGGAACCAACATCTTTAATGTATCAAGATCTGAATGTCCTAACTGAGTATGAACTAGAAGTGGGGATGCTACTGCTGATCCAACAAGAGAGGGCTTGTTGAGTTGATAGAGGCCGTGAGACTCACATCCAAAATTAATTGTTTGCCCCATGCTCTAGTCTTGCAAAGAAATAGAATCTTTAGTAAACAAAATTACACAATCAAAAGATCGTGTAAGCTGATTGATGGACAATAAATTAAAATGAGCATTAGGGAGATACAGGACGTTATGAACAGAAAGAGAAGGAAGAGAATGGAAAAAACCAACGCCTTTGGACTGTGTTTAAGAACCATTTGCCATAGTGACAGAAGATAACTAACTAGAAGTAGAAAGAGAAGAGAAAAGAAATTAGTACTAGTGATATGATCAGTGGACCAGAATCAAGGACCTAGGGTCCCAAAGAATCAGAGATGCCAATAGAGGAATTACTAGTGTGTGCAACAATAGTGGTGGACCCTTAAACGTGATGGTTTTCATACCAATTCAGGAAGTCATCGTAATGAGGTTGAATCTGGAGGCATCGATGAAGTGGAAGCTAGAAAGGAGTAGTACTTACCATCCAATTGCTCGGAAGAAAGCGATACAATGATATGGTTAGTAAAAGTTGGAATATCAGGCTTTGGAGAGTCGTAGACAGCCATGGGTCAACAAGAGGAGAGAGAAAATACCCACCAACAACATGAAAAAGGAAAAAAATGAAACAAGTAGGTGTCCAAACATCAAATCAAGGACAGATTCGGGTAAAGGGGCTCAAGGCAAGCAAAACCCAAGAAGTGGCATCTGGAATGGCTGTCAGATGTGTTTTCATGTGTGGCTAGAAGAGGCGGTGCGTGAGAAAAAGTGCGTTGGAAAGAGGTGTCCGCGAGTGTGTGGCAGCGTGATTGGAGCGGGCTAGTGTGGATCGGTTGATTTGGGAGAGGTGCATGCGACAGTGTGGTCATTGGTCGGGAAAGAATGATGGCTATGGCGGGCAGTAGTGAATAGGTCGGAAGAAAACCAATTGGAGAGATTTGAAACTCAGAGAGGACTAGGGTTTCAAAAAAAAAAAAATTATGTGGTGAGCAGTGAGCCTATCGAAGAGTCACAAAAAAGAATGTCTCTCATTAAGCTCTAGATACCATCTTAAATTTGGTATTGGACCTAGCTCAATTTTAAAATTTAGCTCATATGATGAGGATTACTCCCCAATCCTCACCTTATATACTTTTGATTTGTCATATCTCTACTCAATATGGAACTTTCAACACACTCGTTCACGCCTAGGAATGAACATCTGGTGCGTGGATAAATACGGGTGACCCAATAATGGATTTAGGATCATACTTGTCAATAGCGGCCATAGCGGCCGCTATAGCGCTGTAGCGGAGCGG
This sequence comes from Clitoria ternatea, assembly GCA_037962975.1. Taxonomy (NCBI): domain Eukaryota; kingdom Viridiplantae; phylum Streptophyta; class Magnoliopsida; order Fabales; family Fabaceae; genus Clitoria; species Clitoria ternatea. Next base: position 12,969,240 of record CM075675.1, read on the forward strand.
AGCAGTCCTGGGGCGCGACGCTAGGACCAATCCCGGGATGCAAAAAATAGCGGGAATAGCGGCGCGAATAGCGGAATAGCGGAGCGGCCAATAGCGGTCCAAATAGCCCGCTATTGCCTTTTCCCTGAAATGCCCCTTTTTAATACCTTTTTTAAGGGTATTTTTGGTTTTTACTACCATTTTTGAAACCCATTTCTGAAATCCTAGCCCATTACAGCAGCCACCTTCCTCATTCCTTCTCATTTCAGCTGCTGCCATTGCACCAAGCTGCTGTCCCTTGCATCTCCGGCGACACCCACCCATTTCCAGCGACACCCACTCAGATTCCGGCGATCCCCACCCTATTTCCGGCACCCCCACCCTTTTCTGGTTGTTTCTGGCGACCCCCCACCCTTCTCCGACGAAACCTTCCATTTCTTACCAACCCCACCCTTCTCCGACGAACTTGGTTGGCTAGCTGTCTTCTCCGGCAAACCTGGTTGTCTTCTCCGACGAATTCTCCGGTCACCTTCAAAATAGAAGGCTGTTTTGCAGCTTTTACTTCACTTCTCTGTTTTATTACCAATATCAACTCAAATCTTCTTCTCTAATCTGCAATGGCTGTTAGGTTTACGCCCTCACCGCTTCCTGGACATGTGAAGCCTAATGCACCTAACCAAGACATAGTTTGGTTTTTACTTGTCAAGAATATTATTACAATAGTATGGTACTGTGGTTTTAAATTTAATTTTTGTATTTTTTTGGGATTTTTTTAGCATATCTGTTTAGAAAATGATTTCCGGCGAATCCCACAGATTTTCGGCAAAGCTGCTTTCTTCTCCGGTGAAGCTATCGTCTTCTCCGGCGTGCTGCTCCCTTCTCTGGCGTGCTGCTGTTGAAGAGCTGTTGAGGCCTTGAAGGGGCTGTTGTTGAAGGGCTGAAAGGTGTTAGGTGTTTAAGGGCTGTTGTTGAGGAGCTGTTTGAGGCTTTGAAGGGGCCGTTGAAGGGCTGCTGAAGTTATTGAAGGGCTGTGAAGGGCTGTTTGTTAACTTGTTTAATTGTCTTTTATGTGCTGAAATTCCATGTGTTCATATTGTGACTTATGTGATGACTAATTTTATTTCATGCTATGTTTTATGTTTGTCCAAAAATATTATTATGATTTGAATATGATTGTATGGCTTTAAATTTAATTTTTGTGTGATTTTTTTTGCATATATATGTGTAGAAAATATAGGAAATATTTATATAGTTTATTCAAAATAGCGGTCATCCCGCTTTCCGCTATCCCGCTATCCCAGTTTTAAGGGCGGCCGCTCCGCGCCGCTATTTGGGATTGACAAGTATGTTTAGGATAGACTCTAATACCATGTTGAAAGAAGTGGAGCTATGGAATTTATAGGACTTTGTACATAATTACAAAATATACAATTACCCCAAACAAGACTAATTACATAAGAATAAAATCAATCTAATTAATTATTGAGTAATTCTAACATATATATTTAATGCTAAATTTGAAGTTAGTGTCCCCTGTTTTATTTTACTTATTAATATCCTAATATATCTCACATTTTATTTTTTCATCAAATTGAGCATTTGCATGTTTGGTAGTAAGCACAATTTTTTAGAAGCCATAAAGCTATATACAAAGCCAGAAGCATAGTTTAGTTGACAATTGGAGTTTCTTTTCCAAGAATAATCTCACAATTTACATGCTTAAATTAACATTAAGAACTTTTGCTAACAAAACTGTTAAAAAAGTAATATTATCACATATTGGGGAAAAGTAATGCACACTTGCACATAGATAGCATACATAGTATTTAAAAAATTGTGGCGGGCGAGGGGCAGTTGCTCCCATAACTATGTACATAGGTCCGTCCTTGTGACAATGAATCAGCAGATTGATTTGCGTTTTAGGTAATTTTCTACACATGAAGGTGAAGCCAATAAATATCATTTTGCAAAACTTTGCCCATGTTTCAAGCTAAAAGATGTTGCAATTTATGGTTTGGGCAATGTAATCTAGTAAACTCTCAAACTTGGCTACGAATGAGTTTATAACATGAGTCTACCGGATTCCACCTACTCACCATTGGGTTTTCCTGCAATTATCATTTTCTCTGCAGAATTGTAAACTCATTCAGATCTACTAGTTGACTTGCAAATTTTGTAACCTTGTTGGGACATGCTTCTAACACTCTGAGACACGTGACATTGCTCACTAGGTGGCTAATTAAAAAAATGTATTTTTTTTTTGTCAACATAGTACATAGATGCTTGAGTTGATATCTTTAGACACTTCAAGGACATTGGTATTTTAAAAAATTCATTTTCTTAACAATAAGAAAAATTCATGTTAAAATTTTTAAAAGTGTCGCGTTAGTATTTTTTTTGAGGCTTATAATCATTGGGGAAATGTTAAGTTTAGGTGAATGTACCTGTATTGAAAGATATGTGGTGTGTTCGGTACAGCTGTGTGATGCTTTATAGATAGATTTGCATTTGAGTGTTTCAAACATGCGTTTTTTTTCCTTTCTATGTTTGGTTTCTACAAACTAAAATCATGTTTTTTTGTTCTCGTAAAAGCATGTTTAACTAAAACTGAAATATTCTCTTTTGTATTAAATTGAAAATTTTATTTTAAGTTTTAGTATAAAATTTGCTTTTCAGTTAAAACTTACCAAACTAGATTACTTTATTTCAAAATTGATTTCTTACCAATCAATTTTACACAAGTTAAGATTACCAAAATCAGGTTTACAAATACTTTTTCATACAAGCTAGTAGTAATTCATCTTGTTTTCTGATCTCTATAAGAAGACAAAAGTGCTTACAATAATACCTTATTATCTTTTTGTAATGCTAATTCTTATATGATGAATGGAAATTTTTCAAATCTTGGTCATTGATTTAGAAATTAGAACTTGTGTACCATGTCATTCATATTTGATTTCATTTGTCAATCTATATGTATGGCTGTATTGGTTACTTTGATCTTTATTTCTGTTTATGTTGGAACTTTTCATCCTTCAGGCATTGATTGCTTTGAAAAAGGGTGCTCAGCTGCTTAAATATGGTCGGAAAGGAAAGCCCAAGTTCTGTCCATTTAGACTTTCCAATGTAAGTTAAATTATAGCCTTTTCAGGAATGTGTTTGTTAACTTTCTATGTCACTACCTTGCTAACTACCTAGAGCATGGTTGGATAGTACTAATTGATTGTGTTCATGAAAGATAGCTGCTATGGCGTGTTTTTATGCTATAATTATATGAGCTATGTAGTCTGGAAAAACTGTTAATTTGTATTTTCAATATTGTGTGCCCTACATATGATGGGGTGTTGATCCGTTATTTACTGAGATTAAATGTAGACATATTGTGTTTGCTGTGTTTCCATTTTCACCAGTTGGAAGTGCCTATTAAATTGTAATCTGTTACCAACTTTCATTTGTTACTCTAATGTGTAGCCTGCTCCTGAAATGTGCCTATTTTCTGTAGCTTTTTAATGCATATTACATAGATGACTGCATGTTGATGTATTTTAGTTTTACTTCTATGCCATAAAAATTTCACAGGCTAAAATCAAAATTATTTGTTTGATTTTCTCACCATTCACTGGTTTCAGTTCAGAAATGTAAAATTATACATGTATTCCAGGGTTACTTTTGAAATCTTTATTATATTTATTTATGATACTTAATGCAATTGGCTTTGTAAATGATGGAATCAAGAGTTGATGGGGCATCTGGCAGTTTGTTGTTTTTGTTTGGATGCCACATTTAGGTTTATAATAGTTATGAGGCATAATATAATCAATTGTTAAATCTGATATACTGACTTGTTGCTTAAGTAGAGCCTAATTTTCTTATTTTAGTGACTGCTAACAAGTAGTCATATTGGTGGATAAACATATTTCTTTTTGGTGTATGCTTTTATGATTCTATTCATAAAATATAATGAAGATGCATCTTTTCTGTGCTTCCTTGATTGTAGTTATTTCAATGTATTTGTCTTGTTACAATCTTTTTGAGTGATTTCGATGTATGCACATTAAAAATATCTAAAACCTGCAGGATGAATCATCCTTAATCTGGATTACAAGTAGTGGAGAAAGAAATTTGAAGCTATCTTCTGTCTCTAGAATTATTCCTGGACAAAGAACTGTGAGATTCTTGCCCTTATATGATATCCAATACCGTGACATTCTTTAGTATTATTAACAAAGTGATTTAAAAGATTGGTTGCACAAACTTTTCCTTATCTCTTTTTCTTAATCTTTTGGCAGGCTGTTTTCCAACGTTACTTGTGTCCTGAGAAGGACTATTTATCATTTTCACTTATTTACAATAACGGAAAGCGATCGCTTGATTTGGTTAGTTACAAATTATGTAAATTCATGCATCACTAGATCATTATTTTGTTTTATGAATTTTTTTATAATAATAATAATTTCTTTATATTGCTTTTCAGATTTGCAAAGATAAAGTTGAGGCAGAAGTGTGGATTACAGGTCTGAAAGCACTGATTTCTTCTGGTCAAGGTGGTCGGTCTAAAATTGATGGATGGAGCGATGGAGGCCTCATTCTTGATGTAAATACGCGTACTTGTGGTCTTAGTTGTTATACTCATTTTGGTTGTTATATTTTGTGTACTACATCTATAAGCTGGAAAGGTGATAGATCTTAGTCTCGGGTTAACAGTAGTGTAGAATGGAAAAAAGAATATTACATCTATGTTTTGAAAAATAGAGCAGAATTAGACATGAGGTTGAAGTGGTACACTTTGGTTCTACTGAAAAGGGTGGAAGCAAGCAAAACAAAAAACAGAATTGTTAAAGACACAGTTTGTTTTGTCCTTTCAATTCATTTTTTGTCTCAACATCAAACACTATGATAGTGCATTTTGCAAAAATCAAGATGGAAATGACTTATTTGCTTCAACATAAGAATGTTTGTTTATGTCTCCCTCGAATGTAAACTTATTTTTATTTTCTCAGATAGTAGCTCTTATACTGAAAGGATATATACTGTGACTTTTTTGTTTTTGTCCTCAAAGAGATTGCCACTCACCCATGCTCTTTGGTCATTACTTGGTGCTTTTGCTGATTAACCTACTCAAACCTCTCTCTCTCTCTCACACACATGTATATATATATATATATATATATATATATATATATATATATATATATTCTCGTGTAAAGATGATTGATTGTGTACACGTTTTCCAAATTCCTGTACTTAAACCGCTTACATTATACTTCTGTGGTTCAGATGCATGATAAATTTCTTATAGTTCTTTGTGGCTCATGATATCAGGATACCAGAGACTTAACATCAAATAGCCCAAGTGAAAGTTCAGCAAGTGTGTCACGAGATATCAGTTCTCCTGATGTTTCTGTGAGTCTTTCAAATACTTCACCAAATTCCTTTCGGCCTGACAATACAATTTCTGAAAGGTCACATGCACCACCAGACCCAATAAACATGCAAGTGAAAGGATCTGGTTCAGATGCTTTTCGTGTCAGTGTTTCAAGTGCCCCCAGTACATCTAGTCATGGATCTGCACCGGATGATTATGATGCTCTAGGAGACGTATACATATGGGGGGAGGTTATCTGTGAAAATGTTAAAGTTGGCCCTGATAAAAATGTCAATTATTTCAGCCCAAGGGCAGATGTGCTTATCCCCAGACCATTGGAAACCAATGTAGTTTTAGATGTACATCATATAGCATGTGGTGTTAGACATGCTTCTCTAGTCACTAGGCAAGGTGAAGTTTTTACATGGGGTGAAGAATCAGGAGGACGCCTTGGCCATGGTGTGGGGAGGAATGTTGTTCAACCTCGTTTAGTTGAAGCCTTGACTTGTACAACTGTTGATTTTGTTGCCTGTGGAGAGTTTCATTCCTGTGCAGTTACTATGGCTGGGGAACTTTATACATGGGGTGATGGCACTCATAATGCCGGGCTTCTTGGTCATGGCAGTGACGTTAGTCATTGGTTACCAAAGAGAATTGCAGGTCCGTTAGAGGGACTTCAAGTTGCATTCGTTGCTTGTGGTCCATGGCACACAGCCTTGATAACTTCAACTTGGCAGCTCTTTACATTTGGCGATGGAACATTTGGTGTCCTGGGCCATGGAGATGGGGAAAATGTTTCATATCCTAGAGAAGTGGAATCCTTATCAGGGTTGAGGACGATAGCTGTTGCATGTGGAGTGTGGCATACTGCAGCTGTTGTAGAGGTTATTGCAACACAATCCGGTTCAAGTGTATCATCGGGTAAATTGTTTACTTGGGGTGATGGAGACAAAAATCGTCTTGGCCATGGGGACAAGGAGGCACGACTTAAACCTACTTGTGTGCATGCTCTTATTGATTACAATTTCCAGAAAATTGCTTGTGGGCACAGTTTGACAGTAGGCCTAACGATATCTGGACGTGTGTTTACTATGGGAAGTACTGTTTATGGTCAGCTAGGGAATCCCCAGTCTGATGGAAAGCTTCCCTGCTTGGTTGGAGATAAGATTGCCGGGGAATCTGCTGAAGAAATTGCATGTGGTGCATATCATGTTGCTGTTTTAACATCCAAAAATGAAGTTTATACTTGGGGGAAGGGTGCAAATGGGAGGTTGGGTCACGGAGATATTGAAGATCGGAAATCACCAACTTTAGTTGAAGCATTGAAGGATAGACATGTGAAATATATTGCATGTGGTTCAAATTACTCTGCTGCCATATGCCTTCATAAGTGGGTATCTGGCATTGAGCAATCTCAGTGCTCTGCTTGTAGACAGGCATTTGGCTTCACTAGAAAGAGGCACAATTGTTATAATTGTGGACTTGTACATTGCCATTCATGCAGTTCAAGGAAGGCATTAAGAGCAGCACTGGCTCCTAATCCTGGCAAGCCATATCGTGTGTGTGATTCTTGTTATGCAAAATTGAACAAGGTTGCAGAAGCTAACAATAACAATAAAAGGAATGCGTTGCCTCGTCTCTCAGGTGAAAACAAGGACAGGTTAGACAAGTCTGACCTAAGATTGTCCAAGTCAATAATTCCTTCTAATATGGATTTGATAAAGCAGCTAGATATTAAGGCAGCGAAACAAGTAAAGAAGGCTGATACATTCTCACTTGTTCGGACCTCACAACCACCTTCTTTGATGCAGCTAAAAGATGTTATCATGTCCTCTGCCATTGATCTAAGACGAGCAGTTCCAAGACCAATACTCGCACCATCAGGAGTAAGTTCCAGATCTGTGTCACCTCTCTCTAGAAGACCAAGTCCCCCTCGTTCGGCTACACCTATGCCAACAACATCAGGACTTTCTTTCTCCAAAAGTATTGCTGATAGTTTAAAGAAAACAAATGAACTTTTAAATCAGGAGGTGCAGAAGTTACGTGCTCAGGTGCATTTTGCTTTCCTTCTTTGTAAATCAAGTGCCAGAAGTTCCTCTCATTGACACTGAGAGGATAACTATTCTCAATTTAAATTTGTTTCCTACAATCTTGCAAAATACACGAGTATCACATAAACATTACCCAAATTGTCAAAAAAGATCATGTCTCATGATGTTTTTGGTGTTAATGTCTTGTGTTTATAACAATATGTCTCTTTTACTTTTTATGGTATCAAGAGAAGTCTAATTAAAGATATCATTAGGTTGTGAGCCTGAGACAGAGATGTGAACTGCAAGAATTAGAGCTTCAGAGGTCAGCAAAAAAGACTCAAGATGCTATGGCACTGGCTGCTGATGAATCTGCTAAATGTAAAGCTGCAAAAGAAGTAATAAGGTCACTGACAGCTCAGGTATTTATTTCTGGTTAATTTATTCCTGAGGAGCAGGATGTCTTTGAAATGCTTTATTTTCATGTGTTGTTTTATTATTTGTAATTTCATTTTCATTGAATAAAATGGATATTGATTAAAATATTAAAGCATTTGTTAAGATATTGAGATAAATTCCACATTGGCTAGAAACATGGTCAATATACACCTTATAAATCTTGTGATAACCCTTAACTCATGAGCTAATTTTTAGGTTAAGTTAGGCTCATCATTTTCTAATATGGTATCAGAGTCCGAATATTAGGCCATCTACAAATGTCTAATGCTACAAATTTCACGCACCAAATGTTCAATCCCGGCCACTTGGGTTTAGTTAGGCCTACTATTTTCCAATGCCATCAATCAAATTGGAATTTATTTATATAAAGATTTTAACTGCAACAAGAATTTTAGAGATAGTTTTTGAGGAACACTTACCATTCTTGATCTTGTTGCATGGGATGAAGTTTAAGAAGTGATTTCATTTTCAGCTTTTCTTTTGCTATAATTAGTATATTAAATATCTTTTTTTTATTGGGACATCTACAAACAGGTTTTAGTCTCATTGTATCCTGATGACCTTTGAAGCACGAATACTTGCATCGGTCTGAGTGTCTGATACTTTCAGATGCTTCAGTGATTCTTCTCCATGGAGTATTTAAGTTCTTAAAGAAGTTATAATAAACTAATGTAACTAGATAAAGATATAGGAGCATCTACAAGATATAGACATAAAAACATTATCTCTTGTTGAGCTAAAAATGAAAGTTGTCTTCTTTGTAGATGATGCTCAAGAAACGAATGGGATTAATATTATTCTAATTTGTAGGAAATAGGAAGATAATTATGATGGCAATGATTTAAAGCTTTTGTTTTGTTTAGTTATGTCCAAGAATCATGTTCTTAATTTGGATTTGTGGAATTGCAATTTTATATTCATTATGTTTTGTGATTTTTTTATACCTATTTAGATATGTATCATACATGTATTGTATCCTATATATTTTAAGAATAGTTGTATCGCTGTATTGTATAAGATATATCTGATACACATCATATTTGTGCATCATAGTTGTTGACCTTGTCTTCTTTTTCTTAGAGTAATTAGCCCTTATTTCCCTTATATGTGTTCTATAATTGTACTGATTGCCCATTAACATTGTTTCAGCTCAAAGATCTAGCTGAGAAGCTTCCTCCTGGAGTCTATGATACTGAGAGCATTAGACCAGCTTACATTCCAAATGGTATAGAGCCAAATGGCATCCACCGTCCAGATTCAAATGGGGAGCAAAGCTCCAGGGCAGAGTCAATCAGTGGCTCGAGTTTGGCCTCCATGGGACTTGAATCCTCCATGGCCTCCAATGTGGGGAATTTACCAGGAACTTATCGAACTAACCTTAACCAGCAAATCCGGGACCTTGCGACCTGTAATGGTACCAGTCATTATCCAGATTTTAAATTGCCAACTGGTGGCGCCATTCAGGCAAACAGTGTAAGCATGTCAAATACTGTTGATGGTAGGGATTCTGGGCATTTCCAAGATGATGAGAGTGGTTTGAAATCGAGGAATGCTGCACCAGCTGCTAACAGTAACCAAGTTGAGGCAGAATGGATTGAACAGTATGAACCTGGTGTCTATATAACACTTGTGGCACTGCATGATGGAACAAGAGATCTAAAGCGAGTGCGCTTCAGGTAATAAAATATCATGATCAGGTTTTCTGTATCTAGTACTCAAGGTTATCTAATCGAGATTCAAATCGTTAATCGGAAGACCTATTTTTTGAATCTTGTTATGAATCATAAAATACATGATCAATAATAACTGTCAATATAAAAGCCAAAACTTATTGCATAAACTTATGTAGAAGCTCATGTTCATATATGAGCTTCAAAATAAGCTAAAATCCAAATCTTAAATGAAAAACAATAAAAAACAGTAGCTGACTGCACAAATTCAAGTGTTCAACTGTTCAAGGCTGTCCAAGCCCTCCAAAACCACCAATAACATGACAAAATGCATATTCTAGTCCTCCTTGCTATGCTTAGATCCTACTTCATATCATAAATTCATCATCTAAATCTCATTTTTCATCTCCCAAGACCAATGTCATTGTCACTGCATGGGAAGTACAAGGGAGAGTCTGTGAGGGATCAGGAGAGTTATCATTGTTGTCATTGTTCCCTCCCTTTTAGTAAAAAAGAAATGCAAAAAAATCCTCCTAAAACCCATTTTCCCATATTTAGCTCATGCAGACCTGACCTGGTTTGAAGCTGTAGGTCGTGGTATTTTTATTTTTATTTTTTTGCGTTTATTCATCTGATGCAGAGGGTGATTCATGCACAAAGCGATTTGATTATCTGGGTTGTATCAATTGTTTGACATTTGGTATCCTGCTATAATGCGATTCTGACTCTGACTACCCTGGACTTCTACTAGTATATTTGCCAACCCAACGTGATAGTCTCACTAATATTAACCAGAGTTCATAATTACTATTTTTGGTTGGAGTTAATGATTACTATAAGTGGTGGTGATAGTTAGTGTGGAGTAGAAATGCACTTTAAATTGAGGGTTTTGTTAAGCTCGGCCTTGAGGGTTGAGTTTAAGTCATCAAAAGGGGTAATTTTTTTTATTGAAAATAAATGCATTTATTGCACTTTTATTTTTGTAATGGAATGATATCATTTATTCTAATAAAAAATTACCACTCTTGATGACTTAAACTAAGGGCAGTGATTAACAAAGCCCTTAAGTTAAATATGATGCTTGACACTGCGTCGCTTTGCTAATAATTCTTGATCTTTGGGAGACTGCCTAACTTCAACTAGGCTATATATTATGGATGTTGTTAACCAGTGTCTTAAAGACATTATTTAAGGAAGTAATTGTATTTTTTTTAATTAGAAACTGTATAGGAATTGCTTAGAAATCAGGATGAGTTTAAATAATGTTTATAAATAAAAACCTTCCACTCTTACTTCTTTAACTAATACCCGAGGACATTTTAGCATTTTCCATATATTATTATCTTCTGTCCGTTTTTAAACAATGCATTTACCTAATTCAAGGGTATTAAAAAGTTGGTTGATTTAGTTAAAGTCATTTAATTTGTTTACAATTTGTACTACCTCCAGCTTTAAATATAAACAAAAGCAACTAATTTCACACGTTAACAATAATGTTGGAAATAGTTATTTACATTAATATTATCAAATATTTGATGTAGCGTCATAATATATCTTCAATATCATTTATTGCTTAAAGAATTAGTTGCCATCAGAATATATAGAAGGAGAATATATTTGATAGACAAATATTTAATGACATTGGAAAAATTTAATTTTGCTTACATCACAAGACTAAAAAATTTGACTAAAATTCACTTATATTTAAAACTGGAGGTAGTATTATTTTTTTAAAAATTACCCATAAAATTATTTGGATTTAACATCTTACTCTGTGTCCATATGAAAAGATATAGAAGTAGTAGACATCTTACTTTCTGTCCATATGAAAAGATATAGAAGTAGTAGATGAAATGTAGTCTTTATGTTACCCAATTATTACTAGGGAAATAAATGTTCTATCCATAATGTTCATTTATTGTTATTTTGATTACAAATATGTTATTTATCAATAAGGATATTTTGGCCAAAAAAAATAATTAATAGCCAGTTATATTAAAAGGGATAAACAATTTTTTAAAAAGAATTCCTCTATAAAGGGACAGTTAATATTTATTAGGAAATTTATATGTCTCTAAAACTCATACATGAGTATTACTGCTTTAAACTAATATGTTCAAATGTAATTGCAGCCGTAGGAGATTTGGAGAGCACCAAGCAGAGATTTGGTGGTCGGAGAATCGGGATAAAGTATATGAAAGATACAATGTTCGTAGCACAGATAAGTCTTCCAGCCAAGCAGCGCGTAGCGCAGGCGGTGCTGAGTCGCCTGTTTCCTAAGCTTAGGCAAAGTAGGGGGAGGGAAGTTCTCCATTAACACATCTTGTTACACTCAGCAGAACCTGCAGGGATGCAAGAATGCATGTGGAGAAACCAAGGCATCCTTTTTTTTAGGGTTGTATATCTATCCTTATTCTATTCTCAATCTTATTTTTTTCTTCTTTCCTCCTTTTCTCTCTTAAATTATTTGTCTTCCATTTAATTTGGGCAGATGCCCTTTACATATTGTAGTGTAGTGTAGTGTAGTGTATATAATATCATCAGTTCTTATCATCTTAGTCAAGGAACCATCTCCTACCCATTTAACCTTCCATTTTCTTTGTTTGTGGTTCCAAGTGCTGACATTGTAGTGTTAGCGCATCTATTTTCTGCACGCAGAACCGTTTACAATGGCAGGGGTGGAACCGCTGATAATTGCCTTTTTTTGTATTAGTGTGTTTTGTTGTTTCCATCACACCTTTGTACATGGTGATAGCTGTTATTTTATTCATTCTTATTTTTTTAAGTACTTGGTGGTAAATTGTTGATTGATCATTCTTTTCCTTTCATAAAGGAAAATATTTGGTTTCTTTGTTACAAAAACCACTCGTATTTGTCATCCTCCAACACGTTAAATGCCGCCATAAGGTGCAGTCTTAACCTTGGTCTAATGGATGTAAAAGTAAACTTTGGATGGATGAAACAATGTTGGGGTTCTTGGAGACTCATTGTAAGTAGCGATGATTTGCTCAGAGCCTTGTGTCTGGTGGAAAATTTTAAAAATTTTAAAGATCACAATTTGCTTGAAAGATAATGAAGAGTTTTATCAACACTATGATTGAGTATGGATGTATAATTTAATTAAGAGTTTATACTATAAATGATTTTTAAATGAGAGTTTATATTATAAATTTGAATATAAAAATTATTGAAATAAGTTAAAAATAATTTAATAAGTTAGATCTAGTAATTTATTAAAATAAGGAAAAAACAACTACTAAAAGTTTTAAGTTAGTTTTAATCTTATAAGTAGCTTATGAAAGTAGCGTATGACATTTTAATTTTAATTTTTTTGACAAACTAAAGGAATTTCAAATGATATGGACTAAAAGATATTTAAAAATTTGTTTTATTTAAGTTATCTTTGATTAACATTTACAGCTGCTTCATACTTACCTTTTCTATAATTAACATTCATTATTAGTTTGATAAGATTTCATATTATAAAATTTTCTTTACTAACACTAAAAAGATAGATTAGGATTCAGGAACTGTTTTGATAATTCATCGTCAATAAGTAGTTCACAGTATTAGTAGTCCATAGATGTCCAGCAAAGCTAATATTGGTTCTCATCCATTGGATAAAATAAAAATTCATAGATGATTGGCTGACCTCTTGTTCAAAAGTCTTTGAGAAGAATGAATGATCGGAAGAACCAATTTTGGGTTTTCCCCTCAAGAAATAGGACGTGACATATCAACGAATGATTCATTAATTTGGTCCTAGATTTTCGAAATAAGTGATCCTCCTTCTGCTATTTGGTATTGAATATAAAAGATAAATGACACTGCCACATTAATATTTACAATAATGATGATGTAAGAATTATTATTTTTTCCTAAAAACACCTAAATAAGAAATGTGATTAAGTATTTTTTTTTTTACTTCCTCATAATAAATAAGGGGTATGAAAAGAAATTTATCATTAACTTACCTAGATATATGAAATTGTTTCTTATATTCATGACTAGAGTTGGCAAAATGGTGGGCCGACCTAAGTACGTCATAAAAACATAGTGCATGCGCCTTAAAAATAAATTCAAAATTAATAAAGTTAATAGTTGAAAAAAAAGCTTGATAACAAAAAAACCTAAGAAAAATGGGATGAGTGCGGGCCGACCCACACAGGCCTAAGTGGCTTGAGTCCTTTTTTTTATAAAAACAATTAGTACTATTGATTAGTTAATTTAGCAATATAAGAGTACTACTTATTAGTTGGTGTTTTTAAAAGCAAGTTTTTCAAAAAATCTTGTTGATTTTATAACATTTGTGTATTAGTATTATTAGTATCTTAGTAGCTAATGTTCTATTCATTTTAATTTTTAATTATAGTGCAAAAAGAAACATATATTTACAAGAAAAGTTATTGATTTTATAGCATTGTTTGTCTAGCAACAATTAATTAATTTCAATAGTATAAATTTTTTTTACAAATGTAGTTTTAGAAAAATTCTACTAAGTTGATTCAGTTTTTTGTAATTTAATTTTTTATAAATCACTTTTTTAATACTTTTTTTAAAAAAATGGGCTGTCCGATCAAGCTCGCAACCTATTGAGGGTCGGGCTAGGGCCTTTAACTTCAAGGCCCCAATTAATGCGGGCCTTTTTTGGCCCGACCCTAAGTAGTCCACAACTCGATAAAAGCTCGGCCCGTTTGGGGCCACCCGCTCGAATTGCCAACTATATTCATGACCAACAAATAGGTCTAATTTTTCTCTTATATAATCGGAGGGAGTAAAAAAACATTTTAAAGAGGTTAAAAGCGATTCGGTCCATATACTACCTCAAAGACTTGATACTCGATCGTGTTCAAAACCATGATTGGTATCCACACGAAACACATAATGATACCAGAGGACCTTGGCACAGAGTTTATCTAATGACTGAAGTCCTTACAAACTGGTCTCATGGTGAGTCTAATAGATCTATTAGGGGCACACTGGCATCTTACCTGCAAAGAGTATCAGGAATGTCTGCACAAGTGTCAGCTTTTTTTGTGATTCTTGGATTTGTATTGACACAGCGCCACGTAGGAGTCAACTATCACCCACCTCTATAAATACTTCTCATTTTGACTCACTACGGTACACTACATTATCTAACTTGCACTTGAGCTCTGACATTAAGTATCTAAACTGACTTAAGCGTCAGTGTCTTTGCAAGTGACACCTTTCCCCCTAGCATGTAGGACAGTGTGATAATCGAATCGGATACAAAGACTCCTGGCTCCCCACTAGACCAAGAGAGATAATACCAGATCCCACTAAACTGGTGTAATACGAAAGAGAGAGTTAAGACTGGTATTGATACCATAAGCTCTGTCCCCATACCTGGAACTCCTGATGAGACCCGTTAAAGGTATTCCCATAATCTGCAATCAAGTTTTCATCATGGATGTAGGTGGTCAAACAATCAGAAAGGGAAAGTCTGCAAGCTACATAAAGCTACATATGACCTTATACAGGCACCTAGATCATGGTTTCACAAACTTAGCACCACTTTAAACCAATTTGATTTCTCGGTAACCAAATCTGACAATTCCTCCTTTATTAAAATTACTCCTAAGTCCACCATCTTAATCCCAAATTCCCAATCCATGTGGATGATATCCTCATCACTAATAGCTCCTCCATATAAATTCAATCCCTTATTTCATAACTTCACATTCTTTTCAAACTCAAGGACGTTAGACCATTACATTACTTTCTTGGAATTGAAGCAACCTACACTTCGAGTGACACCCTTCTTTTATCTAAAACAAAATACATTTGAGACCTGTTACATAGAGCTGACCTGAGATGCATGATTCTAAGCCTCAACCCACTCTTTGATATCCAACTTAAAGCTTACTGCCTTAAGCTCCTTAGCTGTTCTAGACCCCTCTTTTTATAGATCTATTGTTGGAGGCCTTGAATACATTACCATCACTAGACTCAAGCTAGTTTTTTCTATCAATAAAGTGTGCCAACATATGCATGCTCTACAAGATCATCACTGAAAAACAGTCAAAAGGATACTCAGATATCTTCAGGGTACCCTTTATCATACTTTGTGGTTTAACAAGTCAACCAATCTTGAATTAGTGGGATTTTATGACTCAGATTGGGGGTCAGATCTGGATGATCACAAGTCTATAATTGGATACTGTATTAATCTAGGCAATAACCTAGTATCTTGGTCTTCCAAAAAGCAACAAGTTGTATTAAGAAGCTTGATAAAAGCTGAGTGCCGGAGCATTGCTGCATTCATTACCGATATTGTATGGATCAAATATCTTCTCAAAGAGCAACACATCTTTGTCCTACCACCAAAAATCTACTATGTAATTTAGGAGTTGTCCTTCTAGTAGCTAACCGTGTGTTATGCATTACCACACTAAACACTTTGAATTAGACCTGTATTTTGTTAAAGATTAAGTTCTAAGCAAAGACATTTAGATCATCCATCTCCTTTCACAATACCAAGTAGTGGATATTCTTTCGGCTCTTAATTGGTTCAATTTCGCAATTAACTCAAGGTTACTACCTTTGGAAACCCAACTTTGAGGGGGATATTACAGGAAAATTAGTTAGTTAGTTATGTAGTTTTCAGTTTTAGGAAGCAATTATTTTTCTATTTGTTTTCCCTCCTTTCTCTGCTAGCTTTACCTCTATATAAGTCTTGTAGTTAGTTCTTGTAATTAAACAAATCTTCAATGAGATGCATATTCCGTTTCAATTCTTTGTTACATTCCATTAACAGAGAGCAATGAAGATTAAAGATTGAATATTGAAAATTGAATTTGAGCTTTGAAGAAAGCAGTTGATAAATATTATCAATTATAAAATAAAAAAGAGTAAAAATTTGGAGATAACATTAGTTAAATAATTTTAATGAAAATTAAAAATTGTGCCTATGAAGCAAAAAATAAAAAAGAAAAGATCCTGTGTCTACAATCGATAAAACATAGGTCTAGTAAGTTTAGATTCTTGTCTCGAAAGTCTAATAAAAAATGTTGTATGTATTTTTTAAAACGCTATTCGACAATAGCCAAAAAAAAAAAGCTCATTTGTCATTATTGAGAAACATTATTGCAAAAGTATATAAAAAAACTCTTTAACTCTTGCTTTTTTTTTTCAAAATTATTTTATGCAATAAGTTCTACTTTTTATAGTTTATTGATACATGTACATTAGGTTAGTTTAATTTTGATGGTTCTAAGCTTCTATTCTCTCTTTCTTTTTCCTTCCTTAACATCCAATTTTATGTTCACTTGTAACATTATATATAGCTACGTAGATATGCTTCACGAGTGAAGAGGTAAGTGCATGGACGGTATAATTTTTTTCTCTTAAACTCAACTATAAAAAGTGACTTAAATCTAAATTAAATTAAGGCAAATTCAAACCTTTAGTAGGGTGGAGGGTTTAGGTAGTTACGCTGACATCATAAGTTGAAATAGTGAGTTTCACACTTTTCTTTGTTAGAAAAACAAACTAAATTTAATCAGTTTAAGCATAAGTGAAAGTTTTTTGGATAGTAGATAGTTGCGTACAACATTAATATTTATAATCAAATACTTTTGGAGTTTATAATATTTGTAATATTTGGCATATGGTATTTTTTTTATTTGAAATATACCATATATGAATTCGTGATATATAAGAACTATTGTGGATGACACTTTTTTTTTATGAGTTATGGATGACAATTTCTCTATAGTTTCAATGTAAGATTTTCAAAGATTTGAATTTGAAACTATCGATTTTGTTTTGCTATAAAAATCTATTAGGTTATTATGAATAATTATGGATGTCCCCCCTAAAGTTTTGATATTTATAAATGTCCCCCTCTCACCTCCTATAAATACCCCCTTCACTCATTAACACAATACTACTTCATTTCTATTCTCTCATTTCTCTCTTCAAATTTCTCTTCCTCCATAATTCTTCTTCCTTCATAATTTCTAGTTTATTTCATAACACGTTATCAGCACGAGGTTCTGACCAACTGAGATCTAAGGTAACAGAATTTTAATTTCTTTTCATAATTTCAATTTATATTATATGTATATATATATATATATATTATAATAAGTTCCTGAAGAACTTATATTCCACACATCCCAGCAGGATGTATAAAATATTAATAAGTTCCTGAAGAACTTATATTTTGAACATCCCTATGGGATTTAAAAGAATTCCTGAAGAATTCTTGAAAATATTTACTGATAGTTCCTGAAGAACTAGAAATTAAATACTTTGTTATTTTATCACATTTTAATATGTTAATTAATTATATTTATATTATGATTTATTTATAAATTATATTTACATTATTTTGCCAATTGCCAATTAATTTGCTTTCACTTTATTGATGGCTAGCTAACATAATGCTTTCTATTATTACCACTTTTAATAATGCTTCACATAGTGCTTTCAATTATTACCACTTTTAATAATGCTTCACATAATGCTTCCAATTATTACCACTTTTAATAATGCTTCACATATAATATTGTTTTGCTTCCAATTGCTCTTATTGATTCCACCTACATAAATGATTATACATTTACATTATTGAGTTACTATATTAATATATGTGTATCAAAATATTACATGCATAAATGATTTAAAAAAAAAAGAGGACCTTAACAAAGGGTAGCCAAGATTTGAACCATGAACCTTGACCTTGAAAGAAAGGTAGCTTACCACTAGAACACTTGATACAATTCATGTATTTATGCAAACTAAATTGTTATATCACTAAGTTACCTAGCAACATTTTTTTAATAACCATAATAATAATTTTTTTTTAACCTGTTTAATTAATTTACATTTTTTTTTTTACTCTTATAATAAAATAAAATTAATAATTCATCATTGACTTGTTACCATCATTAGATATTTATAATTAATAAATTTATTCATTCAAAATATATCTAATATATTGTTTCAACTTCTTATATAGAAATAACTATGTCAAATATTACCAACCTTGAGTTCGTGGCTCTTGACATATCTGGAAAAAACTATCTATCATGGACATTGGATGCTGAAATCCATTTAGATGCAAAAGGTCTTGGAGACACCATTAAAAATGGAAATCAGGCATCTAATCAAGATAAAGCTAAAGCCATGATATTTTTACGCCACCATATCCATGAAGGGTTAAAAAATGAATACTTAACAGTTAAAGACCCTCTTGTTCTGTGGAATAATCTAAAAGAAAGATACGACCATCAAAAGGATATAATTCTTCCAAAAGCCCGTTATGAATGGATGCATTTACGATTTCAAGATTTTAAATCCGTAAATGAGTATAATTCTGTAATGTTTAGAATTACTTCGAGATTGAAATTATGTGGAGAACAAGTCACTGAAAGTGACATGTTAGAAAAGACATTCTCTACTTTTCATGCATCCAATTTGCTCCTGCAGCAGCAATATCGCCAAAAGGGCTTTACAAAATATTCTGAATTAATTACTTGTCTCCTTGTGGCTGAGCAAAATAATGAATTGCTTATGCAAAATCATGAATCCCGTCCAACTGGAACTGCTCCATTCCCAGAAGTGAATGTAGCAACGCACGATCATAATACTCATGGTCGTGGTCGTGGCCGTAGCCGCGGTCGTGGACGAGGTAATGCTCGGGGACATGGTATTGGTCGTGGATATGGTTTTGGCCGTGGTCATGGTCGAAATGATAAGAGATCATCATTCACATGGAAAAATAAAGAACTTATGAAAAAAGGGACAGATGCTCAAAATAGCGAACAAACTAAAAACATCTGCTATCGTTGTGGTAGCAAAGGACATTGGTCTCGAGTTTGTCGCACACCAAAGCATCTCGTAGATCTATACCAAAAATCCCTTAAAAATAAAGGGAAAATAATAGAGACAAATTTTACTGGTATAGATGATGATTTCTCTGACTTTAGTGTTGATGATTTTCTTGCTCTTCCTGAAGAAGAAATTGACCACTCGATTGGAGAAGGGAGTGCCCCCAAATAAATTATTTTAATGTTTCATGTAATTTGTTTTGTTGTAAATTTTGTCTTTATCAATAAAATTTTGTTAAATATTATTGTTAATTATATTTTACTCATGATTTATTTTTATTTATTTAATGAAGAATGAATGCTCATGTGAATGATGAAGATATATGTCTCGCAGACAGTGCAACAACTCATACCATTCTCAAGAATGAGAAATATTTTTACCAAATAGTAAAACAAGAAGCAAATGTTAATACAATATCTGGTAGTATAAATATAATTGAAGGCTCCGGTAGAGCCAGTATTTTGTTGCCTGGAGGAACAAAATTGCACATTAAAAGTGCATTATATTCTAAGAAGTCTCAAAGAAATTTATTGAGTTTTAAGGATATCCGCAGAAATGGATATCATATTGAGACCATAAATGAAGGAAATGATGAATATCTATACATTACAAAATTAATTTCTGGTAAGAAATGTATATTGGAAAAATTGCCTTCATTTTCCTCCGGTTTGTACTACACATATATTAGTAC
The DNA here is from genome assembly GCA_037962975.1 of Clitoria ternatea. Lineage (NCBI taxonomy): Eukaryota > Viridiplantae > Streptophyta > Magnoliopsida > Fabales > Fabaceae > Clitoria > Clitoria ternatea. The sequence continues at coordinate 12,989,295 of CM075675.1, forward strand.
AATTGAAACAAATGCCATAGTAAACCAGAAGTTTACAAATAAGAATGACTTTGTTATCTGGCATGAACGATTAGGCCATCCTGGATCAATTATAATGCGAAAAATAGTTGAGAATTCAAATGGTCATTATTTGTCCAGCAGACAAATTATGCAAACTAAGAATTTCTCATGTGCTGCTTGTTCTCAAGGAAAATTAATCATTCGGCCATCACCAATGAAAATTGGGAATGAACCACTTATATTTTTAGAGCGTATACAAGGTGATATTTGTGGACCAATACACCCTTCATGTGGACCATTTAGATATTTTATGGTTTTAATTGATGCATCAACAAGATGGTCACATGTTTGCTTATTATCAACTCGCAACCAGGCGTTTGCGAGATTACTAGCTCAATTAATTCGTTTAAGAGCTCATTTTCCTGATTATCCAATTAAGAAAATACGCCTTGATAACGCTGGTGAATTTACATCTCAATCATTTAATGATTATTGTATGTCCATTGGAATTGATGTTGAACATCCTGTAGCACATGTTCATACACAAAATGGACTTGCTGAATCATTGATTAAACGTTTGAAATTGATAGCAAGACCATTGTTAATGAGATCAAAACTCCCAATTTCAACTTGGGGACATGCAATCTTGCATGCGGCAGCACTTATTCGTATCAGGCCTACAAGTAATCATGAATATTCCCCTTTACAATTGGTTCATGGTAAAGAACCAAATATTTCTCATCTAAGAATCTTTGGAAGTGCGGTATATGTTCCTATCTCTCCTCCGCAACGCACTAAGATGGGACCTCAAAGAAGGTTGGGAATATATGTTGGATATGAAAGTCCATCCATAATAAAATATCTTGAACCTTTAACAGGTGATTTATTTACAGCTCGTTTTGCTGATTGTCATTTTGATGAATCTATTTTCCCATCATTAGGGGGAGAACATAAACAGTTGGATAAAAGGATTAGCTGGAATGAGAGGTCTTTATCACATCTTGATCCTCGAACAAAACAATCTGAACTAGAAGTTCAGAAAATAATTAGTTTGCAAAATTTAGCAAACCAATTGCCTAATGCATTTGCTGATCCAAAAAGAGTAACTAAGTCACATATACCAGCTGTTAATACTCCAATAAAGATTGATATCCCCGAAGGACAATATAAATTTGCAAATGAGTCTGAAGCCAAAATAAAACGTGGCAGACCTGTTGGTTCTAAAGATAAAAATCCTCGGAAAAGAAAAGTAAATAAAGATGATGGTCGAATCGAGGATATAAAGACTCCAGTAGAGTCTCCTGACATAATCAAAGTTTCAAATCCAGAAGAAACTAAGGTACCTGAAATTGATACAAATAAAGAGATCTCGATACATTATGTCATGGATGGTATACAATGGAATCGACCTGAAGTCGATGTTGATGAAATTTTTGCATTCAAAGTAGCTCTTGATATCATAAATGATGATAAAGATTATGAGCCAAAATCAGTTAAAGAATGTGCACAAAGAAATGATTGGCCAAAGTGGAAAGATGCAATGCAAGAAGAGTTAAACTCACTTGCAAAACGTAAAGTTTTTGGGCCTGTAGTCCAAACACCCAAAGGTGTAAAACCAGTTGGGTACAAATGGGTCTTTACGAGAAAAAGAAATGAAAATGGTGAAATTGTGCGATACAAAACAAGACTTGTTGCACAAGGATTCTCACAAAGACCTGGAATTGATTTCGAAGAAACATATTCACCAGTGATGGATGCCACTACTTTTCGATACTTGATAAGTTTGGCAATCCGTGAAAGGCTTGACTTACGCCTTATGGATGTTGTTGCAGCATATTTATATGGCTCACTTGAAAATGACATATATATGAAACTCCCTGAAGGATTTCATTTGCCTGAAGCATATAAAACAAATCCACGAGAAAATTATTCAATCAAATTGAATAAATCTCTTTATGGATTAAAGCAATCTGGACGAATGTGGTACAATTGTCTCAGTGAATATTTGTTGAAAGAAGGGTACAAAAATGACCCAATTTGTCCATGTGTTTTTATGAAAAGACTCGGAAAAGAGTTCGTCATAATTGCTATTTATGTAGATGATTTAAACATCATCGGAACTCCCGAAGAGCTCTCAAAGGCTGTAAATTGCTTAAAAAATGAATTCGAGATGAAAGACTTGGGAAAAACAAAGTTTTGTCTCGGATTACAATTAGAATATTTAAAGGAAGGAATTCTGATGCACCAAAAGACTTATACAGAAAAGGTGTTAAAGCGGTTTTATATGGACAAATCACACCCATTGAGCAGTCCAATGGTTGTAAGGTCACTAGAAGTGAGCAAAGATCCATTTCGACCTCAAGACAAAAATGAAGAACTACTTGGTCCTGAAGTACCATATCTTAGTGCAATTGGTGCACTAATGTATCTTGCTAGTCATACACGACCTGATATATCATTTGCTGTTAATTTGTTAGCAAGACATAGTTCTTTACCCACAAAAAGGCATTGGAATGGGATTAAACACATATTCCGCTACCTTAGAGGTACAATGGACATGGGTTTATTTTTTCCATATGTATCTAAGGCAAACCTAATTGGTTATGCAGATGCGGGGTATTTGTCTGATCCTCATAATGGTCGATCACAAACAGGTTATTTGTTTACATGTGGTGGTACAGCAATTTCATGGAGATCCATAAAACAAACAATCACAGCAACATCATCTAATCATGCTGAAATCTTAGCATTACATGAAGCAAGTCGAGAATGTGTTTGGTTAAGATCTATGATTCAACATATTCAAGAAACTTGTGGCTTGCATGCTGGAAAACTACCACCAACAATTTTATGTGAAGATAATGCAGCTTGTATTTCTCAGTTAAAGGAGGGCTATATTAAAGGAGATAGGACAAAACATATTTCACCAAAATTTTTCTTTACTCATGATCTTATAAAGAATGGTGAAATAAATGTTCAGCAAGTCCGATCATGCGAGAATCTAGCAGATATCTTTACAAAGTCATTACCAACCAAAGTCTTCGAGCAACTAGTACAGAAGATTGGTCTTCGACGCTTACATAAGTGTTCTGATGAGGGGGAGAATTAAATATTTGTAATTTAATTATTTTTACGGATATACTTTGTAAAGAATGTTGTACTCTTTTTCCTTCACTAGGTTTTTGTCCCACTGGGTTTTTCCTAGTAAGGTTTTAACGAGGCACATTCTAAATACGGACATCCAAGGGGGAGTATTATGAATAATTATGGATGTCCCCCCTAAAGTTTTGATATTTATAAATGTCCCCCTCTCACCTCCTATAAATACCCCCTTCACTCATTAACACAATACTACTTCATTTCTATTCTCTCATTTCTCTCTTCAAATTTCTCTTCCTCCATAATTCTTCTTCCTTCATAATTTCTAGTTTATTTCATAACATAGGTGACGTTTTTTAAATAATTCAAAGATATTTGTAAAGTCACCCAAAGTTGGCAAAGGTAAGGTATCATTGTTGACGTAACTCCATAAATTAAATTGGTCACATATCGAGTAAAAACATTATTAATTGACATGTCCTATGTTATATAGCCACACAACACTTCTTGGACACCGACAATGAAACAGTTAAACGACCCCTAAATTTCAATGGAATGTTCTAATACCAGTTGAAACTGAGCAATAATAAGGACTACTACATGCTTAACCAAACCCACGTGAAACTTGAAATTGGCTTCCCTCAAATCACTAAATGTTTAATATTAATTAACCATCTTTGACTTGGGGTTTTGTCTTTGAAAATGACCAATAGCAATGGTCTCAGATAATCACATGCAACCAAAGTTGGAATTGAAATCAAGACGACACAAGACAGCTTAACCACCCAACAAAGTTATATCTTTTTCAGGAGCCAATTAATTTCCATCGTTTTTCAACTCTTTACGAGCTTATGCATCTCAAGAAATTGAGAAAAAAACAAATGTATAAAATGATAACAACAACCAGCCAACTTGCTACTAAAGTGGAACATTTTTTAAGGATTTTGTTAACGTCAAAGTTTAAAATAGTAAAAATGGTACTTTTATTTAGATATATTGTTGGATGAGTTGGTTAAGAAATGAACCTTTATACTTTTAAAGGTGTAAGCTCAAATCTTATAAGCACGAGGAACTTATCGGTAAATAATTTATAATTATCTTTGTAGATTCTTTTGAATATGATCCCATGCGGAACTGAGTTTATAGATCAAAAACTTTTTTTTCTAAAATACATCTATGAACTCGGTTTCCCTCGAAACCGTATACATAGGTCTCTCCTATAAACACGGTTATTTTGTGAACCAAGTTATTAGGTTTCTATAAACATGTTTTCTCCTGAACCGAGTTTATAGGGTGTCCTGTGTATTTAGACTCAACGTTCTTATTCTACAACACTTCATCTTTGCTTAAACCCTTTGCTTCTAAACTTGAAACCCTTTACTTAAACCTTAACATCTTTGCTTCTCAATATACACTTTTCTTGCACGTGAAAAATGAAACTTGCATTGCGTCATTTGCTTTTTTGCCTAGAACCTACACTACGCGTGAAGTTGAGGTTTTCTTCTTCCTTGTATGCACGTACGGTTAGTAAACTATGAACACCTATATATGTGTGTGTTCTTACGTGAATGTGCTTTGTTGTTTATTTTGCATTGTATTGATGGTGCCTGGATCTTTGTTTTTGTTGCGTATATGCCACTATATTGAATGTGTGGGGTTATGCATTGGGACTTAGCTAGGCGCACAATATAGTTTGAATACACTACACACCACGTGTTTGATGAAAAGTCTTCATTGTTTATGGCACACCTATACTGCCATTGTTCATAACCATTGCACACCATGTTTCTTGTTTAACTTCTTTACTTATTCATGGATTTTTATACTTGTTTGGCAATATGAACTCATGATATTTTCATATTTATTTTATTTTGGTGTGAATCTTATGTTTACAATGATTTTCTTAATTCTAATCGACTAGATGTATTGTGTGTTGAATAATGTCACACCTCAAGTGTTGATTGGGTCATAGTCATGGATAGAAGTTGGATTGATGCACCACGTATAAGTGAAGAGTGTGACAGTAGAGTTGAAACATTTCTAGAGTTTATAATTGGAAATGCCGAAGATGTGAACGAAAGATACTTTTTCCCTTGTGTTAAGTGTGGGAATAAGCGCCTGCTACACTTGGAAGTGTTGAGGGAACATATGTTGTGATGGTTTTTTTGAAGAATATACACGTTGGATATGATATAGTGAACATGTTGACACACCAAGTATGACCAATCAAAGTCAAAATGAAAGTTTTGCATCGGATGTTGATTATGATATGGATGATCAACTTGAGAAGATGATTCGTGATGTCACTAGTGCAGAAAAGGTCTATGAACTCAGTTAAAATGAGGCTACGAACTCAGTTGCAAGAATGAATTTGTTTTTATCATGTTCGTAGGTAATAAAGATATGAACTCGATTCGCTAAATTGAGTTAGGGCGAATCTATGAACTTAGTTTAAGATGAACCGTGCACATAGAGAGAGAGAGAGAGAGAGAGAGAGAGAGAGAGAGAGAGAGAGAGGTTCTTTACAAAAACATGTATATATTCATCCTACGAACTTGGTTCAAGTCATAACCGCGTTCATATTTTTTTCCTGGGTCAATCTATGAACTCAATTGTTACTTAAACCGAGTTTATAGACAGAAATGAGTTCGTAGGTAGGATTTTTTTTAATATCTGTTTTGGTTTTCTATTACCCTAAACCTGCAAACAGTAAAAATAACCCAATACAAGGAAACAAATATACCAAACAAAATTGCCAATAAATATATTATGAATATAATGGTATGTTGTTCTTAACATATATACATATACAAACAACTATAACGAATACTTATATATTTATACTATTGTCCTCTAACCCTCAAAATTTGAGGCCTATTGCTCTCGAATTTCCTTGATGTCTTTGGCAGTGTATGGGGACCGGTCCTGGAAAACTTGTGTGTGTGTGTGGATATATATATATATATATATATATATATATATATATATATGTGTGTGTGTGTATGTGTGTGTGTATGTGTGTGTGTGTGTGTGTTATTGCATTGCATATACAAATACATAACTACCTTATTACCCAAATTTATTTAAAATTAATGAACGAGTTATGAAACTTATAGTTTCCCCTGAATCAGTTATGTTTGCTTCAATGATACTCTGCATCGTCTTCATCACATAGTACATACATTCATAACCTCCCGCCTGTCTATGATACTGTATAATACATATACAAAGTTTGTTAGTATTTTCCTCAGAATATAAAATAAAATCTATAGAGGAAGTGTACTTACTTTTAGGTACAACCATTGCAATTTTTTCTTTGTGTTGACGTCATTCAATCGGTTATATCCATTTACAGCCTTATTGGAAAAAAAAACCAATTAGAAATGTCAATAAAATAAACCAGTTTGTTGTTCATAATAAAGGTACCAATGTCAACTTATGTTTCAACACAAAGTTTAAAATGTGTAGGAACTAAGCCATGTACTGAACAAATGCAAACTGCTATGTTATCTATTGGACAGATAATCACAAGAAGCCAATGAGCACTGAAATGAAAGGGAACCGAGTAAGTATTCAACATGAGTGAATGATATACATTTATATAAATCCACACATACTAAAAATAATGTCAACTTACTTGTTAATGTGTGGCGCTGATGCAAAATCATCGGATGATAAAATTCTATGGCAAGCGCACCAATCATTAAAATAAGTATATTTGTATCATTCCCATAGGGATTGAGTTAATTACCTCAACCTAGGGATGATACTATCTGAACCAAACAAAAATTCATGCAACACATTGTATATTTACTTTTTATTGTATTCTAATTTTTTTATGGAGTTTTAATTTAGACACAACAACAAAGAAAAAAATGCAATAGAAATTGATGTAGCTGGTAGTAATGGAAGTAGGTTGGGATGAGCTTCAGCATACAATGTCAGTTAACCAGCTGAGTCATTAACTGCAAGTGGCTCTCGCTTAAGCAAGACTAGTCTCCCTTGAACGAGGCCAACTATATTTAAGGAGACAGCTTGAAGATAAAAAGGAGATACGAAAGAAATAAAAAAGAAAGAAGAAACCCTCCATTGGAAGACATTGTTGAAGGTTATGGAAGCTTTTTCTTCTCTTTTTTCTCATATTTTATGGTTTGTAATGGCTACTATATGTAGCTAAACTCCTTTTTGGGATTGGATGTAGTTAATTTGAATCTTTCAGACATTAACTCTATATTTATATATATGGTAATTGTTCAATTAATTTTAATATTTCATTTTATACTATTTGCTTAATCCTATAATAAATTATTTCTGTATATATATACTAAAATTATTTCTGCCTCCTCTCTCCATATCGCATGTATTTATCATATATACATAAATCTGATTCTATCTTCAAACCCCTCTTTTCCTTTTAATCATTAGCCTTTTATAATATATATATATATATATATATATATATATATATATATATATATATATAACGTGATCCAGTCCTACATGATATATATATATATAAATGAACCGTTTTTTTTTACTTTTTTTACGGGAACTTTTATAATATATATATATTTAAAAAACTAATTTTATTTTGTTATATACATATATATTTTTTTAAAAAATACTCTATCTTATTTTATAATATATATATATATATATATATGCATTTAAAAACTCTATCTCATTCTAATATATATATACATATACACACACACTTAAAAGCTCTATCTCATTCTAATATAACTTTATCTCATTCCTTAAAATTCTCTCATCATTTTTTCTCTAATCTCCTAAAAATCTAATCCCTTTTATTTTTTTTTATAAAATTCAAATTTTAAACTTCCATCTTTTATTTGAATAAAATTATATTCCAGTTTTTTAAAAAATTCAAAATTTATGGTTCTGATGATTATTTAAAAAAATTTAAAGATCAAAGTCCGGATCAACTATTTGAAATTCAAACAAGCTCACAGGTTTACTTTTTCTCAAAAATTAAATCCTATGTTAGATTGATTATTATTATTATTATTATTTTATATTTTTTAAGAAAAATTTAAATGGGCTCTGACAAAATTGGGTAGCAACAAGGAGGCTTTATTTGGCCCCATGTCATGTCAAGTAAGTAGACACTCTATATGTAATATGTGTGTGTATCTACTTATCTTCAGTGCTCATTGGCAACTTATGGTTATCTGTCCAGTGGATAACATTACTACATGTATTTGTCCCGTTAATGGCTTTACAATTTAAAATTTGTGTAGCATCGTAGAAGCAAACATTGATATATTCCAATAAATTTAAGAGTCTTCCAAATTATTTAATTGTATACTGCAAATATATATTGCTTGGGACTATTTGCTTTTTGATGCAGGTTTGAGGTAAATATAAAAAAATGAAACGTATATTTAAAAAAAAGCAACCCTATAAACTCGGTTCAAGCTTTAACCGAGTTTATAAAAAATATTTGAACTCAGTTGCCATATATACATCCTACAAACTTGGTTCTTTAAAAAACAGTGTTTATAAGGTGTTTATATGAACATGGTTCTTTATGGAACCGAGTTGATAGATTTCCTACAAACTCGGTTCAGAACCGAGTTCATAGATTCAGACTTACAAACACGGCAGCAAAGAACTCGTTTTGCCAACTTAGTTCATAGTACAATTTTAACCGAGTTCATAGAATTTTTTTACACTGGTGAAAGAAAAAGGTCATTTTAATCTTCTGTTATAAGCTTAACGATCCAATAATCATGTTCCTGCTTCGTGCACCTTTAACCACCACCAAGAAGTCACTTTGCCACCATGTTTCGCCGCGGGCTCCATGAGCTCCGTCATGCTGCACTAGCGTGACCCACAACCTTCATTTTTCATTGCCTCCCCCAACCACCATTGCGCACTGTCGATGTAACACCCACCCTTGCTTAGGGACGCACTGTTTGAAACGCACCACTGAATATATGAGCACTCCCACGTCGCTTCCATAATAAAACAAAATGAGCAACAAATTGGCTATACCTAGTCTATACGAAATGTGTATTTATACACACTAACTTGTGATGTGCATTGAAACATTCATTGTATTTGTATTCACCGATAGTATTTTAAGACTTGCAAATCATTTCCATATAAAAAAGTATTATAAATACATTTATTCTCAATAAAAAGTTATAACTTTTTAGTGATAAACCTTAAAAATCAATATTTATAAAATCAACAATGGAAACTTATGCCTTATAGTAAATTAAGAATGTAAGTTGATTTTTTTATAAAACTTTATGCCAATTAAAAAATTTTAATCCTAGAGATCAAGTTTTTTTTTTATTAACACATGAAAGAGAAAGTCAGGCGCATCAAATACTTAAACCCATATAAAAAATCAAAACTTATTTATTACAAATTTATATTTAAACTAAAGGCTATCTAAACCAATCTATGAATTAAATAAAATTCGTCCTCAAATTTACTCTTAGTCAGGTCTAACTTCTATAATTAACCATCTCAAATACAGATTCCAAACAAATAGGTTAGCCCTTAAACTCAACATTGTTCACAAGACCCATATTGATCATATTACATAAAACCAAATCACTATTAAAATATATCTCCTGCTACTTGTCCACGTATTGCAAAAAAGGGGCTTTACAATCAACCAGCATCACAGTGTCAAAACCATTTGTAATTTTGTTGACAAAGAGTATAAGAGAACTCACAACAGAACGAATGTGTTGTGTTGCCTCCTGGGCATACCCATAAAGAGGACAAGATTCACAAGTGATTCCTAAACTCATACCTCTTTTTTACAAGTTATCTAGTTTTCTATAATTTGTAATCCTCCTACCAAATCTTTCCATAGGTGTTGCCATGCAAGGCGTGTTTTGCATGAACAGTTGGAAGGATCCTCCTCCAGGTGTTTTTCAATCTCCTATTTTTTATTATTATGTTCATTGTCACAAAAAAAATTAATTTAAACTTTGTAACCAACACTAAATTAATTTAAACTTTAAATTAGATAACATTAATTTAAAACTAATTTGATTATTTAAAGTTACTATAATTTTTACTGACTACTGAACAGAATATTAAAAAGCACAAAATACTCTCCCTCCTATTTGTTGCTTACTTTTTTTAAGAAGGAATATTAAAAGAGAATATAAGGTAACTCAATAGTTAAGAGTAATAGAAATAGGGAGGGGGAAGAGATCCCAAAATCAAATCCTCTATGTTAACATTTTTAACAAACAACTAATCACAATATCTATGCATTGATTGCGCTTGTGTTTACCAAACAAAAAGCTTAGCTTAGTATAATATATCATCACGTTCAAAATAACCGAAGCATAGATAGAGTAAATTCCCTCACTTTGTTAAGGTTATTTAAATATTTCTATTAGGTCCCTCATGTTTATATTTTTATCCAAGTAATATGTTTGACGTTAAATTTCCATCACAAATTCGTTAAATTTGACTTATTTGTCATATTATATGACATGTCTTAACATGTGTAAATGTCACGCTAGCTTTAAAAAGCATACAACTTAACAAAATTTAGTTCCTAACATATTTAAAAAATTACTAATAGGTCCCTATAAATTTAAATATTGTAACACAATAGAGATATAACTTATTTTTTTGCCAAATTTAAAATAAACTATATCAACTAATTTATTAATCTTATTTCATTCTATCGTACATCCTAGATGACACAAGTTCACTCTTTGATCAATCAATTTTGTATTAGTAAAATGAAATATATATTAATATTATATTAAAAGTCTACATGTAATATTTCAATCAAACATTATAAATATAGAACTTTTAATGATTGATTTCATTAATCTATTGCAGTTTTAATGTATTCACCCAATAAAATATAGTGTTAATACATATTTTATAATTTGCACTAAAAATAATAACTAATCATGGATTCAAACAAACAAACACAGGAACCTTTTTTGTGTTTGATCAATTTGCTGATGATCTCTTGGACGATTGCTATTGTATTACCATCTTGTTTAATTTCTACACTTTTTTTCCAGTATCACTTTCATGGTCATGTTATTTTCCACTGAATCAATGCTTTTTAATAATAATAGTTTATAATGCGTGCCTTATATAATCAACATCTTCCATATTTATGTGAAATGCTTAGCAAAAGAGAACAAGCACTGTATGTTTTTGAAAAAGTTAATTTTTGAGCAATAATCGGGTTTCTGTGATAACTATCTTTTGGGATCTCAGCCTTTCTCTACTTCTATTCTCATTACTTATCTGCAAGTAGAGCTAATCATATTGGTGTCATGCTTATTGCATTTTTATTTGTTACTACTGCTCTAGGAACTGCACCATACCTTGGAGTCATAGTGTTGTCCTTCCCCTCTAACCTTATGGGTAGCCTTACTCAGTGTGGATCAACTCTTGTGTTTTTTGGTGCCAGCTATGTCCCCTTTGCTAAATGATGGGGCTATGGATTCCTCATTAGTATTGTTTAACATTGTAATATGAAGGAGTTTGGTACAAAACCATTGACCTCTTGTAAATGACCTATTACATAAACTTGTTTACATAACACAAATTTTCAAATATAAGATTTTTGTCTATACTAGTGTATAGCCCAGTAATATCTTTTCGATTGTTTCAAGAAATAATCTTTAGGAGGTTTCAAGAAAGGTTGCTAAAATTGGTCATTTTAGATTTGGAGAAGAACATTTACATTATTTATAAAATATGTAAGATATATTTTAGTTGTATACTTTTGATTTTTTCCTTAAATTTTACTGAACAAATGTTATATTCTTGTGTGTGGGATGGCAACAAAGAACTCCTCTTCCTTTACACGAGGTTCTAAATATATACAAATCAAGTTGCTTCTTTACACAAGCAAAATTTCATAAGAATATGCTAAATCAGAATCTACGGGATTGCATTGGAGTTACAAGGACTAAATATAATCAATTGCCATGATTTGTCATTATGACTGATTTAATTTGATTTGCTAATCGACTACCTTCTCCCACACACACAAGCGTTTTAGGAGATTTTAGGGTGTGTTTAGTTAGTATATTTTTGAAAAAAGTAAAAATATTTTAAGAATAGATGAAAAAATGATCAACATGTTTATATATTTAATTCTTTTTTAAAAAATAATTGTAAAGTGAAAAATATGGTATTCCAATTTTTTTAAAAAAACAAACACTACTTAGAAAACTATCTAAAATACTACCTCCGGTTCCAAATATAAGCAAATTTTAGTGGAATTTTTTGGTCCCTTAATATAAGCAAAATTAGACTTTCCCAATGTCATTAAATGCTTGTTTACCAAATATGTCCCCATCATATATATTTCCAAGGCCACTAATTCTTTATGTAATAAATGATACTAAGGGTATTTTAGAAAATTAAATCAAATATGTGATAACATTAATGCAAATAACTACCTCCAACTACTATTCTTAATATGTGTAAAGTTAGGTATATTTGCTTATATTTGGAACCGGAGGTAGTAGTTTTCTAAAATTTTCCATTGTAAAAAAAGGTGAGTGTTTTAATTTTTTTCAAAATGAGTATAATGAAAAACATGATATTCTAAAATTTTTTAAAATGTGAAAGAAAAATAAGAAATAAAATAAAAAATTGTTTGCATTTCAACACGTTTTCCATTTTTTTTCAAACCAAAAAATGGGTCTAATATCTGAATACATTTTTTACAATTTTCTATATTTTTCCAAAAAATGAAACTTTTGAAAAGCTTCTTAAAAATTGTAAAATGAAAATTGAAAAAGTGTTGTTTCAACTAAACACACCCTTAATCCTATAAAAGATCAAAGTTATATTTTTATTATGTTGCAATATTTAAATTCATACATGCATATTACTGACTTTTGTTTATTTATATGTGTTCTTCTGAGGTCGGTGTGACATACACATATTAAAACATCTTTCATATAACATAACAGGTAAGCTAAATTTAACCGATCTATAATGAAGATCTAATGTCAAAGTTGTTACCTAAATAAAATACAAACATAAACAATAATATTTAAATAGTGAGAGACATATTCTCACAATTTAAACAAAACAATTACTTGTTACGTAAATAAAATGCAAACATAAACAAAAATATTTAAAACCCAAAGAAAATAAGTAATGAATACAAAAACACAAACAAAAATATTTAAAACCCAAAGAAAATAACTAGTGAATACTAAATTTCCTATACACTTAAACGTACAACCACGATTACTCAAAAAAAAAGTACAACCTCATGGAGAAGTTTGTCACATGTTCCTTTGTCCTTTCATGTAATCAGCTTATGTTATCTTGAAATTAATGAATTAGCTACAGAGTACATTATGACACATGAACCCATAAATTTCTATCACAAGTGTACATGAACATAATATATTTACACCAAAAGCATTAAAAAACACACTAATATATACTCCAGTCATGGTGAGTGGAGAATGCAATCTAGGATACTAAATACATATCCCTCATGCTTCTTCTGAAAAAGAATTGGCCCTGTATCCCAAAACAAAGGGAATTCAAGTAAATACACAATTTCGACCAAAAAAGGTAAATACACAATATGTTAAAGGAAAATTAATTAAGGCACCATATACATTACCCATAACAGATCATAAATATATATGGGAGAAAGGAAAAATTAGGATAACCCTCTAAGGTTTTTGTCCCGGTGAGTTTTGTAATTGAATGCCATTGTGCTGCCTAGAAGGCCCTGAGGGTGGCAATGGCATTGCCTTTGGTAAGAAGCCGCAGAAATTTTGTGGCAAACCTTGAGATTTTGGATGCACATTGAAAACTTGAGAGTGTCTAGAGCCATGACAAGCACCAACCAAGTATATGAGCAAAATCAGCACCATTAGCAATACATGAAGATGTCTTCTACCCATAATTTCACTAAAACCAAGGAAATCCCTTCACAACAAGAGAATACTAAAAGAAATTTACCAAAAAATAAAGGCAATAGTAAAAGAGGGGAAAGAAAGAACTAGAGAGAGAGGGGTAGAGGGTATTGTTAACAAGGAGAAAATGGAAAATGTTTCGAGGAAGTAGAGGATTTTGTATGGTGCAGACATACTTAATAAATGAACATTAGGGAAATTGGAGGATTGTGTGAACTGCTGTATAAGAGTGGCTTGTTTATGAAGGATAAATGAGGGAAGGCAAATGGTAGCGGCAATGAAGGACGAGTGTGTGCGGAAACATAGGGGGAGTAAATGCAAGATCAATGATCATGTGCTTTAAGATTTTGGTGTTAGGAATAATATTTGTGGTAAGTTTTTGGTGGCTTGTGGCATTAAATGAGACAACAAGAAGCAATAGTCCTTTTGTCCAATTAACTAGAGACTAGGAAAGCCTTTTAAGAGACCTTGAACGGGTCATTAGGAAGTATGTTCTAAGGCATATAAAAAGCAGTACTAACGACACAAAATAGCTAAAACTATGAATTCTTTGACTCTCTCTATATATATATATAAACTAATTAGTTGTGATTTAATTGATAACACAGATAAAGATTGTAGGAATAATTTTAGGTTCGATCTTCATTAAATACACTTATCAAAAGAGACAAGGAGCCTTAAGTATGAATAAGTCTTCAATAGGATTACCTCCAAAAGAGAATACATATGATTAACACAAAAAATATATATACAATACAATGTATTTTAAAGCTCCCATCAATTAGGGTTCTAAGTGTCTTCTTTAAGGAAATAAAATTATAAATTTTTATTAAAAATTTTATAAGGATTGCTTATAAATTAAAGTAAGTGGATATTTTAATGATATTTTTAAGTGAAAATTTTTCACTTTAGTTTTCTTAACTAATCTCCTTAGGGCATTGATTAATATTTTTTTATATTGGTTTGATTTTGTAATTCAACACCTTACCTCTTAAACAAGAGTCTGAGCTTCAATCTCTCACTCTTGTGAATGAAAACTCCTATAGTCAATCTCTTATTGTTAGGTGTCTTACTTGAATATGACAAATGAGGTTCTTAACAAGGGTTTTCTATCTACACAAAATCTCAAACTTGAGATATTGTTTAAGTGATATCAAACCGCTTACCACTTGTATCAATTGTATCAGTACATTAATTATATTTATATGGATACTTTATATCTTTATGTTTATATGTATTAATAATATTGAGGATTAACAATATAAGATTTAATATAGCTCTCGTAAAATAGTCATCAGATTTGGATAGATTTTATTTATCTTATCTTACAATATAATAGTACTAATTGTGAGCAAAAAAAGGAGAGTGTCTTCCGGTTAGGTGGGGTTGTGGGCCTCCGTAGAAAATAATGGATGCGAAAGTAACTGAAAGTCTGAAACAGTTGCGCCAAGTCTTCCAACAACATGGAAATGTTTCACGCTTATATAAAATCTTCTCCCTCTTACCCTTGGCCTTAGACAAGATGAAATACTTGGTAAATGAGATTATCAAAATGCATTTTATGAAATATAATTTAAAGGAAGAGATAAACGGAGAGCCAAATGATAAGGTAAAGTGGCAAGACTCATACATACAGTATTTTAACTCTAGCCATATGGCTTGGAAGAGCAATATAAACATAAATAAACTTATTTTAAATTGAGTCCTAGTGCTACTTTACACATTGTGGAATTGACGAATGACGCATGTGGTTAGAGGTCATCTTATAACAGGTTAGTTTATACATGTTTACTTTATAATGAGTTAGTTTCTATGAGTTTACATGGATTGATTTTTTTGAACCGCGTAAGGATTATTGGCCTGCGGGTTGGATTGCAAGTTAACACACGTATGATTTTTTTTTTGTTTTAAAATTGTTTGGCTTTTGACCTAAAATATATATCTATATTTTTTATGAATTTCAAAACACATGTAATTTAAAACATTGAATCATTCAAAAGTTCTCACCTTGACACTTTTAACAATTTAGCAACTAATGTCAATTTTTTCCTATTTCAATATAAAAAATAATGACATAACATTGTCCTAGATTTAAGATTTTTTATTTTTTAAAATAGTAAAATGTGGAAGTAAAATAGTATCAACAAAAATATGCAATTTACGTAAAATAAAATAACAATTTTAAGGACAAATTAATCAACAAACCCATAAGCTGGTATAGTGTATGAGTGGATAGGCCCGCGATTTGGGTTTCATTGACATAATATTAATAGATATTGTTAGGCATTGTAGATTAGGGCCCATGAAATGCACCCAAAACAATAAGAGACACATAAATTTGGACCCACGTGTTGATGTAAACAGAGACAGATATGATCAATGATCCGAAAGTGTAGATTTTGTTGTAAACAGTTTTCAACTGACGGAAGCTCAACCAATGTTCATATATTTATTAGAAAGAGTGGAACTACAAAGATAAACTAAAAAGTGAAACACTGGAGCGGCTTGAAAATGTGAAGTGCAGATGAAAATATTATTAAGTAACCAAAAAAATTGTAAATACTATTAGACTTAGAAAATTTATATTGATTTCTCCATGTTTAATAAAAGTATATTTGATATTTTCTTTTTACATTATTTTGACATCTCTTTAATTATGTAACATTCTAGTTTTAATTTAAGAAAAATTAATTAAATCTAAGTTGAGGGGTAAACTAATTAAGATTTAAAATGAGTTAAACTAGGATTAAAATTTAAGGTTACTTGGGAAGGTCACCAACCTACCCTCAACCACCTAACTAACACTCTCCCTTACAAACAAATAAAAGGAAAAAAAAAAAAGGAATTTAACATCCTGATTTAAAAATGTTAGGAGAGATTAAATTTCTCTAGAGTTAACATATTAATTATTCTCAATCAATGAAATACAATTATTCCAACTCATTTTATTATTAATTATTTCAATTCTTAATTTTTTTCCCTTTATTCTTTCTCCAATACACTTCTTTTCTTATTTTCCTTTCTTTATCAAGCTCTCTACCTCACCCGTGCACCTCTCTATCTCTCGGTAGCTATCACTCTCTCGTGCTTTCTTGGAAACCTCTTCTTCTCATCCTATCATCATCACTTCATGCCATCAATCCCATTCCCTATCTTCAGCAAGCTCAAATTTCATCACTTTGGTATGTGCATGTCTATTCCATTTTTATTCTCCCTATTCTTCATGGGTAGCTCCATATGTATGTGAGTCTTTAGAAGCCCATTTTCATGCTTGAAGCTTAGAATGTATGACGTAAAACACTTTCCCACTTTAATGCACCATTCGGTCATGAAGACCATAGACACGTTATGCCTAATTAGTTGACCATGTTTAGTTTGTAGTCAGGCAGCAGCTAGGAGGTGATTTTCATAAGGAATCGACGAAGAGTTGAAGCGTTGGAAGCATTTCGGTAATCGACAACTACCAAAACTATGTCAAAATGGTGTTTTTAACTCTAAATTACATGTTTACATAGCTTAGGGTTATTAAAATAATTATTATGAACTTTTAGGAGTTATTAGATAAGTGGGAATTTATATCGGAAGTGATTTGGTGTGGTTTGTTGGTTGTTTTGTGTTCCGGTAAGTTTTAATTATTTGGAATCATGATAAAAATGGTTTAGTTGTTTTCCTGACAATTGATCATTCAGAGTATGGTTAAAGTAAAGGTTTTGATGATTTTAGGAATTCTTAGAAGTGAAATCGGTTGATCGGAAGGTCGTTTTGGAAGTCGGATCGTCGAAAGGTACGTTATACGTACATGGGGATTTATTGCTTGAGTAGCGAATAGGAAAATTTATTTCGGGGTCAGATTTATATTTAATATTGATAGAAATGTTGGTGCCTTGTATGGTATAATGAGGTTATGTTTCAATTTTGAGTATTGTTGATGTTAAGCTATGTTAATATTAATGATGATTATAAATTATGCATTGTTGGCCATTGTTAATGACAATTGATTTATGTTTAATATTGGTATATTTGGTATGATTTGGATGATGGTATCAATTATGATGTGATGACATATGATGCTTGATTTTTTATATATGTGATATTGGATTATGTTGATTAGATCCAAATGTTGATTTAAGAATTATCAAGTGATGAATGATGATTATTGAATCGAGAATATGAAATGATTTAGTTGAGCTAGACTATGATGTTAGAATTGAAATTGTTTATATGCGTTAGGATTCGCACCATATGCATTATTGCATCTTATGTCATCATATGCATTTATTAGCACTACAATTTGTTTGGTACTACGATTTGCCTATGAGACTACCGCTTATAGTGCTACGATTCACTATGTGGTTACTCAGGGTGTCATCGTTTATGGTGCTACGATTCACTGTGTGGTTACCTGGATATCCCCCACTTATAGTGCTACGACTCACTAAGTGGGTTATCCCTGGTATTATAATTTGCTTATTGATTAAGACGGATCCACATAGCATGTTTCCATGCATTGAAATGATGGCATTCATACATACAATTATAAACTCTGAGTTATACATAGTGATGAAGTATTAATGATGTATTTGGAGATATATGATTATGATCCTTAGAAGCCTTATGCTTATTGTACATGAAGGTAGATGATTGAATTAGTTATGAAAAGCTTTAATGCTTAGTTGATGCAAGTACATGTGTGGGTTTGATTATATATTAAAGTTAAAGAAAATTTAAAGTTGAATGATCTATTATAGTATGGTAATTGATTATCACCCATGTGGTGCTTCTATTTACTGTTTTAAGTGGTACTCACACATCTACTTATGGTTTCAGTGAATTTTCAGGAGGGTGATGATAATGCCACCTAGCGAGCCTGGAGTGTGGATTTCTATATAATTCCATGAGGAAGACTATGTGGTTGATGATATTATTTTGTGAAGCCTTGTGATGGCTTAGTATATAT
Organism: Clitoria ternatea; assembly: GCA_037962975.1. NCBI lineage: Eukaryota > Viridiplantae > Streptophyta > Magnoliopsida > Fabales > Fabaceae > Clitoria > Clitoria ternatea. The sequence goes on from CM075675.1 coordinate 13,008,276, forward strand.
ATATGTGTGTGTATATACATGTGTGGATATGAATGTTGAAGATTTTGGATCCTTGGTATCTTTGATAGAGTTTGAAATTATGGTAACATTTATGTAGACATGTGATGAATATGTGTGTGAATAGTTAATAGGTATCTAATGTTTCACTAGAAGCTTAGAAATGAGTTCATGTGCATTTGAGTGGGTTATGGTCATGATAGGCAAGTACTGTGAATGATGTGAGGCCTGGACCACTGTTTGCAATAGGTTTATGGTGGTGAATATATTCTAATGACGATGTAAAAGGTTTTGGAGTGTTAAACCTATCTCTAATTATGCTAATTAGGTGGAATTGAGCAACCGAATGGGTGATATTTGAATCTTGTGAGGTTTCAAAACCTATGGTCTAGTTGTATAACTTGTATGCTATATATAAAATGTGCTTGAGGTGTTATGGACCTAATTGAATGGGTTAGGTTACTTTTTATGAGGCATCATAGCTTAGAAATGGTCTAAATGTATTCTGCTGCATATCTTATCTATTTTTAGGATTTTTTTAGTGTGGTATGTTCTTGTAGGTCTTAAATAGTGTGATTACACTTGTGTCAAATTTTGGTGTCATTTGGGGGATAAAATGAATATGTTAGGTAGGGCAAAAGTTAGTTTGAACACCAAATTCTATAGAATTTTTGCATTTTGATATGTTGTAATTAATTACAGCATTCCCCATCATTGATTAGATGTATTTTGTGATCCTAGTAATCAATAATAGTCTGTGCTATAATCGATTAGATGCATTTTATGATCCCTGTAATCAATTACCAGCTTGGTGTAATCAATTATTAGGTTTAGACTAATCAATCACTATGCCCCCGGTAATCGAGTAGAACCATATTGTTAGTCTAGTAATTGATTATAGATTCCCTGTAATCGGTTTCTAGAACTAAAATGTGGGGTTTTGAGTGGCTTGAAGTGACGTAGCCCTATGTTTTCATTGTTTATTGTCGGGGGTGTCCTAAACACAAAAAATTTACTCCGGTTTTACTAAACCCTGGGATAAGTATGTGAAGTCAATAAAGGTCTTGCCCCCGGTAATCGAGTAGAACCATATTGTTAGTCTAGTAATTGATTATAGATTCCCTGTAATCGGTTTCTAGAACTAAAATATGGGGTTTTGAGTGGCTTGGAGTGACGTAGCCCTATGTTTCCATTGTTTATTGTCGGGGGTGTCCTAAACATAAAAAATTTACTCCGGTTTTACCAAACCCTGGGATAAGTATGTGAAGTCAATAAAGGTCTTTCTTCTTCTTCTTCTCCACTTCTTCTTCTTCCACTTCTTCTTCTTCTTCTCCTTCTTCTTCTTCTTCCATTTAATTGCATATGTGTCTAGGGGATACAAGCTACTCCTTTAAACCCACCCGATTCTAATGTATTATTTCAAGAACCCACTTTGGACATTCCTTCCATTTCTTGAATTTGACCTAAATTTCCTTGAATTGGCACTTGTAGGAAGTGGTTAGAGTTCATGGGTTGCTTTGGAACCCTCAATTCAATTCGGAATCCCCGTTTGACTTTGATTCGGTCAGTCAAAACCCTTCGAACCTAACTCATTTTGTCAATTAGGTTTTGAAATGTCTGATATGCATGGGGTAGAGTGACTACTCTCTCAATCGGTGTTGAATCTCTCTTCCACTCTCATATTACGTTAGTCTAGTAGGGAAACCGGTATTATGAAACACTGGTTCAGTGGGAGCGCAATGCCTTCAACCTTAATGCCTGAAATCCTCTTTTCTCTTACTTTGGAACAAGTGGTCGTGGTACATGTAAAGGTTCTCCGAAGCTTAAGTTAGTACGGTTATTAATATCAGAGTATTCGGAGTAATAAATGTTTAGTAAGTTGTGGAATTTCTTCATTTTTATAAATTATGTGTACTTTTATGTCTTAATTATAGGATTTTAAAGGGTAATTATCTAAAATATGATAGTTGACCCCAACGTAACTACGCCTGAGCCAATGTAAGTACATTGGATGCTTGTTTTTATGATGCATCAGGGGCTAAGAGAAGCAAACACATATGTTGTGGAATAAAAACAAGCATCGAAATAGCCAAGCCACCACACGTGAACACGTTGGTTGGCGTACACTCACGCTGACCAAGACCCATGCGTGGCCACACTCACGCCAGCACTCGTGTTCATCATCAATGCCACTCCAGTAGCTAGGCGTAGCTATGCCCAGCATTCACGCCCACGCACCTAAGAGATTTCCATCCATCCTTGCCAAGCCAGGGACTCCGCGTCTACACGCCTAGTGCCAATGTTCACACGCTCTACCTCTAGACCATGTTCACTTAACCTAGCATACCCTTACGCCCATGAAACGTGGGTACGCTGGTTATTTACGCCATGACTTATGTAATTTCAGATGACTTGGCACTTTGTACTTCTAGTTAACTTAAGTGAACTTATTTATGTGTACATATTAATTAATGGCATTATTGTAATTAGTTAGTTAGGTATATAGTTTTAAGTAGTATATATACTTGTAATTAAGAACTAAGTGGTAACTAAGCTAGTATAGAATAATTCACTTTCAGATTTTCATTCTGTCTCTATAATTTTTCTCTCTCTTAATTCTCTCAATTTTTTAGTATGCCTATCTTTGTATTCCACTTCTCTCCAACCATGTGTGCTTAAATCCCTAAGGTTAGGATTGATTGAGGCTATTATGGAGCTTGATTTCATGTGATTAAAGTTGAAGGATTCAATTGAGGAAGGTTCTGAACATGGCAAGTATGAGATTACATCTCTTGGATTGGGAAATCCAAGGCTCATTTAAAAGCACTCACTGGAGAGGAATCATGGTGTGAGCTTCAGGTTTGGAATTACTAACCTAGTTACTTCAAGCCTATGGAATTAGATGAATAACTAGGGTTCCCTCTTAATTTCACAATTAAATTCAATGGAAACTGATACCTAATGGATTATGGTTAGTTTGTATTAGATTTAGTATTAATTACCTAAGGCATTAGAACTTAATCACCTGTGAAGTTGAATTGTACTTTGATAGAATCTGATGTTACTTTCATACAAATTTAGAAGAAATTATATGATGAGATCAATTCCAATCTGTTGTTAGCATAATCTTTTATCCCTTTTTAGTACTTAATGGTGACATCAATGTTAGGAAAACCACAAAAATACAATATAATTCAGAAAATATAAAGACATAATTATTTAGTTGTGAAGGTTTAGATAGTGTTCTCCCCTAGTTTGTGGTACTTAACTTAATCCCCGTGAGAACGATATTAATTACTACTTGTTAATGATTGGTGCGTTTGCTAGAATATTCATCACACGATGAATCCGCATTAAGTTAATGGCGTCGTTGCTAGGGATTGTTGATTAATATCAATAAACAATCCTGAGGTCACAACTCTTTAATTTCCTCATATCTCAAAACCTCTTGCACATTAAATTTTAGTTTCAATTCTTTAATGCACCCACTCAAAGTTTGTAACTGAAAATTTAGGCACCCATTCACCCAAACCTTAAGCCTCTTGACCTTTCACCTCACCTTCTCCTTTCCTATAAATACCTACTCAATTTCTACACCAATGGCATCCAGACCATCTAGAAATATTGTGAAAACAAAGAAATTGAAAACAATGGAGCAAAAGAGAGAAGTGAGGAAAAGCAAGGGCATTGCATCTTCAAGCAACCCAACTTCTCCCTCTCCTCCTAAGAAAAACAAAAAGGACAAGGAGCAAAGGTCCAAACATGCTCAGGAATTTGATTAGAGACGCTTTCAGGATGTTAAAGTGGAACAAGATCACGAGCATCACTTCTAGTTGTGAAGTGTTATCTATGATCGATTAATGTCGTTTCAAGAAGATTCTTGCCTACATCCTGAAGTAAGGGAGTCAATGATTGACAGAGGGTGGAATTATTGCAATAAGGTGCTAGGCCAGGGATGTCAAGAGCTTACAAAGGCGTTCTACTCTAATTTAAGCCAAATGAAGACCCAACACTCAAGATGATGTGCCATATACTTCATATTAGAGGTGTTGTTAGTGGAAATTCTGAAGAAAACACTTAACAACCACTATGGAAAAAAGGACCTTCAAAAGGATATTAGCGACCGCATCAACGACCACACGAAACCCCATCACTAAGGTTTATAATATTCCGTCACTTTAGTCATTGCTAAATAACCACTGTCATCGAAACGGTTGCTAAATTTACCTTCCTCCAATTTTTTTTGTTGGCGCCAACGTTAGCGACGGGCATACGTCGTCGCTAGTAGATGTGAAAGGGAAGAAGTTAGCTACCACATCAGCGACCACAAACTTGTAGTCGCTAAGTTTTGCAGCATTTTGTCACCATTTCCATCGTTGTGTTTCCCTCCCTCTATTTTTTTTGCTTTCCCTCCAAGTTTTTAGTAGGCTCCTAAAGTAGCGACGGATAACAGCGGTCACTAATGTTTCCCTATCCTCAAATTATTTCCTTTCTATTCAATGTAGCGACAGCTGCCGTCAGTCGCTAGTTCAAAAGTAAGACTTTTCATCGCTAATGTCTTCACTAAATTAACTGTTGTTGGTCACATTAATTTGTCATTGATGGTCTATTTTCATTGCTAGGTTAGTCAATATGGCGACGGGTTTTTTTCGTCGTTGAGACTCAGCTTATTCGAGGGTCATCTTCCCCCTCCACTAGTTTTAGTTTTAAAACCCTAAACTCTCTCACTTAGTTTCTCACGTCTTCCCCTCTCTAAGTTTCTATGCCTCTGACCTCCGACGTGACGCTCCTTGTTTCTCTCTCTCACGAGTAACCTTCCATCACCGTTGACTCAGAGGCTCACCCATCCTCACTCCCTCGTCTCACTCTCAGCAGCAACGTTTATCCTTTCATCTCTATTTTCACTCTTATCTTTGTTTTCCCTTGACATTGCTACTCTTTGCTTTTGTCCTTTTGAGCTTAAATAATAAGCTTCATTTTCAATTCAACTAATGAGAGATTGTGCTACGGTGAGAAGGGTTTGAATTATTGACTTTTACTTTCTTAGAATAATATATAGTGTTGGTCTAAGGTGTAACACCCTCGGTTAGATAAGACAAATCCTTTTGTAGGTTCATCCTATTTAACTGAGTGTGTTAATAGTTTTCAGAAAAAGTGAATATTTTTTTTTTAATAAATAAGTAAGTGGCAGATTAGCGGAAGTAATATTGTATATATCACATAGTCATTCACAAACTGTAAGCAATTGTACTCTTAACAGAATGGGGCACGCAGGCACCTTTAGATATTATACAGTCATCCGGTGTCTAAATATTCTATCCTTAATGATTATCCTTAATGGGTTCAGTGTATTGCTGATCTTCATACTCGGGTTCTTGAGTTTCTAATTTCTCTGAAAAATGTTCAACAGTAAGGGTGAGTATAACCCGAGACCCTGATTGGTTCCTCCGGTGCGAACATAACCCAGTTAACATACAATGTCACATAGATAATACATTTAGCATATTTATAACAATCAAGCATGTTGTCATCATATAATCGTATATTTAGCATGTTCACAATTATAACAATCAAGCATATTACTATGAAATAAATCATACATATAACATATTCACAATCATAACAGTCGAATATGATGTAATGAATGCATGAGTTCGGATCCATTATGATTTATCTTTGATTAAGTCTCATGATGCATGTGGGCCCAAGAAATTATTTCTTCTTCTCTGGAATATCACCATTCCAATTCTCTAGAGCGATCAGAGTCCGCCCAAGCTCTGGTACAAATGAACTCATTGATTCTTATCATTGATTTATAAATATATTTGAGACTTGGATCCCTACGATCATGGTCACACTCCGTTATTTAGTCGAAGTACACCAGAATTACTCGTCTCACCCGGCTATCAGGGCGCGACTCTGATGCCATTGGGTTGCCGTTCCAGTTGTACTCCCAAGATTCTTCATGGAGATCGAACGTGAGTGTCCTTCACTGTACCAAGTGTATGCTCTAGAGGTTTTTCTTCTTCAAAAATATTTTCATGATGCGAAATGCATTTATCAATTGATTCATTGGGTATCTTATGTATTTCCAGTCTCATCATATAATTCTCAAGTTCTTTGAAATTCCTCAATCATTTAGACCTTGTAAGATATTCGTTTATTAATTAAAGAAATATATCTATTATATATATTCTTTCATAAAGAGTAAAATAATATATTCTTTATGTAATTACTCATAATATCAATGTATAATAATAATAAAACTAATAATAATGATAACAACATTAAGTTGACAGTAAATAATAATAATAATAGAATAAGAATAATATTTATATCTTACCAATAACTTAAAAAAGTAGTGAAGATTAGTTTTCAATTGAAAAACACTAAAAACTGCGTTTTTCCGAGTGGAACAGGGGCAAATCCGAGTGAAATGGGTATGATTCCGAGTGGAATCATACAGAGAAAGGTTTTTCCAAGCGATCTGGCTAAAAATCCGAGTGACATAACACTGGAAAGACTGTTTTCCGACTGAAATAGGTTTAAATCTGAGTGAAATGAAGTGGAATGCTGTTTTCCGACTGGAACAGGTTGAATCCGAGTGAAAAATAAGTTTTTCCGACTGAAATAAATTATATCCGAGTGGAAATGTTGATATATAAGCTTTCTGAGTAAAATAGGTGTAATACTGAGTGAGAAATTAAGTTTGCCGAGTGTGATGGGTTCAATACCGAGTGAAAGTAGCTCTTTGCTGAGTAAAATAAATTGTTTTCCGAGTAAAGTCACTGGATGGGTTTTCTGAGTAAAAATAACAAAATTTCTGAGTGAAATAAAATGTGTCCTGAGTGAAATTCAAACTGAGAAGTTTTCTGAGTAAACATAATACGTTTTCCGAGTGAAACAGAATGATGAAACATTTTTCTGAGTGAAATAAAATAGGATTCCGAGTGGAATTAGTCTGAAAGGAGTTTTCTGAGTAAAAATATTTGTGAATTCGAGTGAAATTGAGTCTCCAAGTGAAATAAAATCTGATTCCGAGTGGAATCAGTCTGAAAGGAGTTTTCTGAGTAAAAATATTTGTGAATCCGAGTGAAATTGAGTCTCCAAGTGAAATAAAATCTGATTCCGAGTGGAATCAGTCTGAAAGGAGTTTTCGGAGTAAAAATGAGATAAGTTCCGAGTGAAAGATGAGTTTACCGAGTGAAATTAGTTGAAAAGAGTACTGTCTGAATGAAATAATATAAATCCGAGTAAAATAACTACTTACTGAGTGAAATAAAGTGTTTGCCGAGTGAAATAAGATTGGGAAGCTTCTGTCTGAGTTAAATATGATGTTTTCCTAGTGCATTTACTAAAAAGGGGTTCTGAGTAAAAGGTAAATATACTTTCTGAGTGAAATTAAGTCAAAACCGAGTAAAACAAGACTTGTAAGATGCTGTCCGAGAGACATAAAGTGTTTACTGAAATGATACCAAAACCGATTGAAATGGGTTAAAACCGATTGAAATGATACCAAAACCGATTGAAATGGGTTAAAACCAATTGAAATGATACCAAAACCGATTGAAATGGGTTAAAACCGATTGAAATGATACCAAAACCGATTGAAATGGCCTAAACCGAACCTGTTATCATTAAACTCATAGTTTTTCACTGGAATCACACGGTACCCATGATTCTTAGCATTTTCAGTCCAATAAGTACATGTCATATCACAATTTATCACTCGGTAACAGATATATATATATATATATACATGCATATACAGATATCAATATAAAGCATTTAATTCATACACACTGAATCTGTCCCCACTCGGTTTTCCCATAAGGCACCCAAGAATATACCCCCCTTACCTCGAATGAAGCTTCTGGAGGAGAAGAAAAAGACTCCCTTTACTGTCCTGCCTGGGATCCGAGTGAAACAGAGGAGAAAGGAGAAGGAAACTTGCTGGAAATGAGAGTGATGAAGGAGAGTGTTGGTCGTGTGTGTGGTGTTCCTTAGGGTCCTGGCACTGGTTTAAATAGGGAGGAAATGAGTGGGGAGACAGGTGGGAGACAGCCCTTTTCAGAGTGGCTGCTGAGTCAGTGCCCATTTCTGGGTGGTATGCTGACTCAGTGCCCATTTTCAAGTGGTATGCTGAGTCAGAAAGGGTCAGTGGAGATTAAACAATTGTATAGGCTGAGTCAGCGTCCATTCCTGGTCGTCCACCATCCCTAATGCGCACGATTGGATTAAAATATCATGAAAAGACAAAATTGAAGTCAAAACGCACTTCTGTTAGTGAATTCCGACTGGAATATTTGAATACCGAGTGAAATTACACTCGGTTAACACTTCTATCAGTGAATTCCGACTGGAATTCCCACTTCCGAGTCTAAATTGCAACTCTTCACTCGGAATTCCCACTTCTAGGCACTCGGATTTCTTCTAAAACTGACTCAACACTTGCTTTCTCACTCGGTTTTACCTTTTCAGACCGAGTCCTCTCTTTCTTAATGAATTTCCACTCGGAAATCCGAGTCTTCCTTCACTCAATTCACTCGGTTTAGGCCATTTCCTCTCGGACCAAGACACACACAGACTTCTTTCACTCGGTTTTGGTCCAATGGAGTGTATCTCACTCGGTTTTGGTTCCCTCCATCATTTCCACTCGGTTTCCGAAACAAAATCAGTCAGAAATCTTCCTAATTGTTTCCAGAACGTACTTCAGTCGGTAGGAAGCATCAAATCAACTTAAACAAAAGCTTTCTTACATTCTTTCACTCGGAACCGAGCCTTTCTAGGGTGTTTTCACTCGGTTTTTCACTTAGAAGTGTTCTCTTGAACATACTTCACTCAGAATTGCATTTCTTGTCAGGATTCCTCTCGGTGGTAGTCCCCCCAGTCATGTCTCACTCGGAAAACATGACTCTGACTCGGAATGCTATCCTTCAGTCGGATTTTCTAAATCTTCACTCGGAATTCTTCATTTTTCACTCGGAATAGAGCATTTTCACTCGGTTTTTGCATCTTTTCTCTAATATTCCATATAAATTCCATTATTAAGTGCAAGAATGATATTTTTGAGGTACCATAGACCATTAACAAGGTATATATTGACTTATTCTTGCTTACAAACCCTCCATAATCAAAATTTACAAGGATAAAATTGTTTCTAAAAACAGGGATGTTACATAAGGCAAAATTACTATGGTTTTACATATGCGGTAAATATTGGGTTTGTTTATGGACCTAGTGAAGATCCTATGTTTTGACCTAAAAGATAGCCACTTCCATACTTTCTCTGACACACATTTTTCCCTTCTCAATAGAATTTTTTTTTACAACCATTCTGATAGTTAAAAGAGAGAAGTATTAGACAAAATGAGTTATATGATAAAAAAGGAGAAAATGAGTTGTATTTGTATATATGAAGAACATTCCTCAAATAGGTTTGCATTGGTAAATATTTGAAATAGACTAGGAGGTGGTACTCCCTAAGTATAACTGATATTAATTCAGAAATGTGTAACAAATTTAGTTGCTCTTGATTCTCGGATATAAGTAATCCTTAGGATGGAGGCAAAGGAATTAATGCAACTAAATACTACAATATGTTTGACACACAATATATTCATGTGGAATTTGTTTATTTCCCGCATTTCACCTTTATTTTCAGCCAGTAGCTAGAAGAGGTTGTTTAATCATGTAGATGTATTCGATAAGATTTTGATGAAGAAATATATTAGGGGTTAGTATGAAAAACACCAGTCAACTTTTCAATATCTTCAAGCTTATTCCTAATTGAGAATTTTCTTTTCAAATGTTTCTTGACTGTCTAGTTACATGCAAACTCTTATGAGTTTGTCTAGATTTTTGAATTTTCCATATGAAAATAATTTGAACCTCTTGTGCCATTAAATTAGGCATAACTTTGTCTATTTCTATCCAATTAATTCTAGATCTTGGATGATAACAAAAGTTAGTACATTGGTTTTTTTCCGTATGAAATATAAAGATTCAGAATAAAGTCTGCACTGATCTGTAAAGACTCTAACATTTGCGGAATATGCTTGTAGTTGGAAAAGTTCGAGGAGTAAAGTGAGTACTGAGGAGTAGCCAATAGGAATTGGCTTATGTATCATATATGGTCCTATTTCAACTATCTAATGAATCAAATAATGCTATCTCTAAGGTCTATCTACAATTCGGCAATTCGATATACATAAGTCGGGAAGAAATATGTTCGAATTTTTTAGCAGTATATATTGGTTTAATATGTTTTGAAGAGTGTCACTGAGTTTACAAGTAGGAATCAATTAACTTAGAACACCTTAATTTAAGGCATTAGTTTTAGACGCTTTTTCTTAGTTTTTTTTATATTGGTTCCATCTTTTTTTAGTCGAAGAGACTCTATTAATATTTTTTTTGGATAATTATAGGTAAGTATTTAAACTCGGATACTATATTAGAATTTATAATACTAGGGTGAGAAGGGTTTGAGGGATTGTACTAGGGTGAGAAAGGTTTGAACTGTTGACTTTTGCTTTCTCAAGTCTTCTTCATATTATCAATGTTTTTTCTGTTAACTTCCCAGATATTAACACTAAATAGTAATGTAATCACATTGAAAACAAGCATATTGTTGGCCTTGTTAGTGCTATGTTGATTTTGCAGTCAAAGTTAGTCTATGATAAAATTCAAATTGAAAAGAAAGATCTCTGTCACTAAAAAGAAAATTTTATCGTCTAAAGTGTTTTTGTTCACTCGAAACTGAAAAAAGTATATCAAACAAAAAAAATTATCAGATTGAAGGAATTTCTAAAAGTTAAGAATTTAAACTAATTCAGACCTTTATATTTGCATTTATTTAAAGTTTTGTACAGGTCTCTTTCTTGAGAGAAAGGCAAGGAATCATAATTTTCAGAAATTCTTTGAATTAAAATTACTATTATAATAATAAAAAATTCAACTGTGTCCAAGCTATCATTATAGAGGGTTTGATTAGAATTTAGTCACTCCACTTGATGTTATTTTTGTTTTAGACCCTACATGAAATAACCATACATTTGGCTCCTATATGAAAAAACCATTTACGAAATTGATAAGTTATAAAGGAGTTAAGTTTGGTCTGTATACTTGGCACTGCATTTATTTTAGATTAATCCAAAAAAACTACACTTCCTTTTAGTATGTAAAAAACTGTGTATTTTAGTCTGTAACCTAATATACATGAAAAATAGTCTAACATCATCATAATTTCAGTGAATATTGGGTACCAATTCGTAAATTTATTTTCATGTATGGATCAAAGTGTAGGATTTTATTTATGCAAGGACTGAAAATAAAAGAAAGTTAGGTATACGAACTAAAATGATAATTTAACATTGATTACTTTAATTTTTTCCGATGAGGATTTGGTTTCATTGCCATAGAATTATGCCCTTTCCTGGTTTTCTTAATTTTTCGGTGTTGATCATATGGTCTCTTTGATTTCTACTAATTATATATCTTCAGGTAGTAACTTGGACAACAATTTGAATGTGCCTAACTCTTCTGTAGCAAGTAAGGAAGCTCTTTTCAAAACAAAGAAACTTTTTGTGACAGGTATGCTCACAAGTCACTTTCTAAGCATAAACATGTGCTTTATCCTCTGTTCATATGATGGATACTAAACTTATATGTGATTTACCATGTCAGCCATGAATCTTCCTTTACAAGAAAAAAGTTGACAAAGAAAATCAATTTTCTGAAAAATATTTTTATGAAAAATAAATCATTTTAATATGAAATTGTCAGTTGAACAGATGGTATTTGTTCCTATATCTTTAGTCTCATCCTATTCTTTACTTTTGCGAGCGCTTAAATTATTGTCCAGGGAGAGAATTTCTGGTTGGAAACAAAAGATTATACTACTTAGCGACTATTTGTTTTTTGAACAGGACTATCATTTTACACATCTGCGAAAACCTTACATGCAGCATTTGAAGGCTCTGGTGAGCTTGTTGAAGGTAGCTTCATCTTTATATATTATTTCTTTTGCTAAAAAATATTAGAAAGAGTATATTGTAGACAAATAAAAATTAAGGGCAACCCAAAAGAAAAGGAAAGGAAAGAGGCAGATACAAGGGGGACGATGATGAAAACTAAGACCAAATAAAGCCCTTTAACATCACATGGGACAAAAGTGACCATCCTACAGCTGTCCTAAACTGTAGGGTTAACCCAAAAGTAGTGTAGTATATACCATAGTAGTACCCCATGGACTCTTAATATTAGAAAGAGTATATTGTAGAGTATGGACTATATAAGCTATAATGACTAGCGTTAAAAATAAATTAATGTGAACACTTAGAGATCTAGTGACTAGTGTTATGTTTATTATTTCGGAGAGTATCACTATCAAAAGGTTAAGAATTTTCTTATCCATGAAAGTGTATGTGTGGTAATTTCATGTCTATAGTATATTGTAGCTGTAGGAGTGAGTGGTGTAACTAATTTACACCCTTTTATGAGGGCTCAAAAGGAGGCTGAGTTGGCGGCCCAAATGTTAGTCCTTAAATTGTTGATGTTTTTATTATATAAAATGTGATAAAATAAAAAAAAATAAGGTATAAATAAATATAAAAATTAAGTTTGTTTTGCAAATAAATGGAAGCGATTAATTTTTACTTGGTCTTTCTATTTTTACAATGAATATTTGAGGTTGAAAGTGGAAAAATAAGGCAATTCAGAGGGCTAACGCCTAACATCAAAGCCATGCTCAGCATCAGGATTTTAAGTCTGACGTGTAGCGTCAAGACCACACGTAGCGTCAGTTGCGATGTGTATCCCACTAACAGACTGTTTCTCACTTTAGAAAACCTGCATATAATTGACCAATCCACTACAAGAATGGGCAAAGGTTCAGTGGTAGACAATTTGGACACTTATCTGCACATTATTCCTTGCATTATTGTGAATTATTAGAAAAATTAGAGAAAACTAATGCAATCTGAGTCAGCAAGTCTTGATGCGTAGCGCCAGAGCGACACATAACATCAGGACCAAACCTTTCCACTATAAATAAGGGTCATTGCTAAGGGTTTAGGCATCCCCTATCACACTCTTCACATCCCTTTCTGACCCTTCACATCACCATTTGAGCTCTACATTATAGAATCCTTCCATATACTTGAGATTAATTTCTTAGGCTTAGTTTCCTTTCATTTTTGTGAAGTCCTTTTCAAGTTCAAGTCATTGTTCATCATGTTTCCACTTGTAAGTTGTGTTTTTACTTTTACCATGTGTAACTAACTTATTTATGTTGGAATTGATGAACCAATCCATGAATATGATGTTGTGATTATGAATTATGCATGTTTATGATTCAAGTTTCATGTTAGTATTTCAACCTTTTATTAGTATAGATTTCAAACGGGAGAATGATTTTCATGCGTGTTAAAATTACTTTTAACGAAAGTAAAAGTTGAAATACCCTTAATATACCAATTACTAGGGATAGAATTGGTAATTATTGTTATGTTAAGGCCAGGACTTAAAGTAAGTTTTTACTGAGAAAGCATCTGAGGGATCAGACTTTACGGTAACTATTTAGAATTTATTCACCGAGGGATCGGGTTTAATGATTTTAAGCTACAATGACATAAACTTGATGATTAAAATATGCATGTTTATAGTTATTTTGTTATATTTTTAGTGCAGGGATCCTAATTCCAACAAAGTTTGTCATCCTGTGTTTACATCTCAAGTATTGGAATTGTTCTAAAGTGTTATTTATATAGTTATTCTCTAGATAGTTTAACAAGTTACTTTACACTATTTTTTGCTCAATGTATAAATCAATCTCTAAATCTGTGAATATTGTATGAATTTGTATATAAAACATTCTTTTGTTAATAAGTTTTGATACTTTTACCATTAGTAAATAAAAATTACTGTCACTTATTGAAGTCAATTAACCCTTGAGGGAACGATATCTAAATTTTTGAAAATTGCAACGATAAATTAGCACGCTTGCCAAGATACCCAACACCAAACACCTATTGGGGAGGTGTCTCTCACCCTTTTCTTCTACCGACGATAACGCTATCTATTTAAAGGCTATCGTGGTGTGAACAAGAAAGGGAAAGTGTTTGGCTTAGGAGGAATCGGAACACAGATCGCCAAGAAAGTGAAGGCCTCTTCCTCTTCCTCTAGGCTTCCATCAGATGTTGTTCTGGTTATTGAGAACCTGAACACTGAGCTAGCAGAGGAGCGCCAACAGAGGCAACTTTTGGAGCAAGTTGCGTGGACCGCCAACAAGCTGAGGAGGACCGCCAACGAGCTAAGGAGGATTGACAGTATGTCAAGGAGGACCGACGCGAGACTCGTCGATAGCTGGCGGTGCAGCAAGAGATGATCAACCGAATGATGGCGGTGCTTGGCCCTATCTTCTCACCATCTACTTCCCATCCGCCCCCACCACCACATGATCCCCCTCTATAGTGATCATGTTACCCATCTTTTCACATTTATTTTTATTGTATAATTGTATATAATTTTAGATAAATTTTATTTACACTTTGTCATTTTATATAATTCTCAACATCTACTTTATGTCATTTTCTTTTTCATGTGAATTCGCCAATTTAATATTATTAATGTTTATATTAGTGAAAATTCAACAAAGGAAATCTAAATTACAATATAAAATCACTTTAATAATAGGAAATATAATTTAATATAAAATATTTAATATGTAACTAATATAATTAAAAAATAACTTATTTAAAATGATATAATCATCTTTAAAAAAAAAACCCACCTCCGCATTAGCATTGGAACCGTACGGTCGTAATGGGTTGTCATGAACCGACGACAACGGGTGGTCGCTAGTTGGTTGTCACATAGCGACGGTAACAGTGGTCGCTAATTGGTTGTCACGTAGCGACAGCAAACAGTTGTCGTTAATTGGTTGTCACGTAGCGACAGCAGCTGTGGTCGCTAATTGGTTGTCACGTAACGACGATAGAGGTGGTCGCTAATGGAAAACTATCTAGCGACAATATAGGGTCATCTAATAGTTATCCATTAGCGACGACGTCTGTTGGTCACTAATTTGTCATCACCAGTGATGGACAGGGTGACAACCCATGGGACCATTTCAACGACGGGTAAAATGTAAAGATTCCGTCAAAAATGTTGTGATTGTGTACCGTTGTCGTCATTGATTCTTTAGTGACAAGCTATTTAGCGACGACGTATTTCCCGTTAAAAATGTCGTTGCTAATAGTGTTAGCGACAAGATTTAGGTAATTTAACTTTGTTTTGTCGCTATTTGGTATTTTTTTAGTAATGTAGTGGCATATTCTACTGAAATTATAGTAAAGCGCATGGTTTTAATATATTGTCTTATAGAGGGATTGTATATTGACCTTACTGAATTGATTTTAAATGAGATGGTCAACTCCACATACAAAAGAGTCCACTTGTCATATTGTTCTATAATTTCTACCTTTGCTAAAAAGCAAAGGGTAGAGATTCATGAGAAAGGTTATATCAAAGTGAAGCTGGAATGAGCCTTGGATAACGATTGGGTCCAAGATAGGATCAATGATGCACTGGTGAAGGATACACCCCCACCACCAAGACCCTAACCATATCAACCTCTGGTTCCAACCTTAATAAATATAATGGTAGAACTCCAAGCGATGAAGCGCATGCAACTTGGAACTTATGACTTGGTATTAAACCATGACATGTTGTTGTGAAGGATGGCAACCGCGTTGAATTTGGATCCTAATGTAGGTATGAGTGTGCCTACAAACCATGATCAGTGGCTTGCATTGATTGGCTTCACTATTCCACCATAAGACACACTACTAAACATGAAATTCCCTCAACCACAAGATGTGCCCATGCATGATGCAACGAGAGAGAAGGAAGCAGAAGAGGATGAGAATGAAGAAGAGGTTGAGGAGTAGAAGTTAGGATTTTCAATTCTTGTTATGTTGTTTTGATTTCGTTTGAATTCTGTTGTTTGATTACAACAATTTCAATTTCTTGTAATTTTCCAATTTTATACGTTTCAATTTTAGTAATGAAGAAAAAATTTTAAAAAAATAGTTTATGTGTTTTGTATTTTCTTTTCCATTGTACAACACCCATCTTTCCTTTTAATTTGTTTTCCTTTCATTTCCCTGTACATAGTCTATTTCCATCACCATTGATCACGCAAAGGTAGAAAAGGGAAGTTCCTCTATCCTTTTCTTTATTACAACTTGAAAAAAAGTATATGCATGATGGTGTAGTTTAAAGAAAATAGGTTGGAAAAAATGAATAAGACACTCACATCCCAAGATTGAGAATTTTGTCCTAAGCATATGTGGAGTATGATATCTTGCAATGTGTTGGTTTGTATTGGAATCATTTTGCCATGCTTGTCATGTGTTGATTGCTAGTGCATTCTTGAATAGCCTAGGATGATAATCTGATTATACAACAATACCTTAAGTTTAGGGATGTGATGTGTGATGCTTACTTATATTTTGTGAGACTTATGCCTAATCTTATTATGAGTATGCTTGCTTGATAATATTATGGCAGAACTTGCCTCTTTTCTTTCTTATGCATGTATGTATTGTCACGTGGAAATGATAAAAGCCTTGTTTCTTAATTTCGCCAAAGCCAAATAAGCCTAGCTTGCATTATTATTTTTTGAGCTTATGTTTTGAGCCTAAGCCTATTTATTCTTTTATATATATATATATATATATATATATATATATATATATATATATATATATGACATTATAAGCCTTGTTTTAGTGAGAAAAACCATTATTGATACCCCTTGATGTGTTTCATAAAGGCTTCTCTTGCTTTGATTAGTTGCTAGGGACTAGCAACATTTAAGTTTGAGGATGTAGAATATGCCCCACAGCATAAAAGGCACACTCTGGGATGTGTATATTTTAAAAAAATTGGGCAATTTGAAAATTTTTAAAAGAGAAGAGAGGGATGAGGACCAAATGCAAAGGTGCAAATTGTAAATATAAAAGAAGAAAAAGAAAAAAAATAAAAGTCTAAAGGACAAGAAAATATGAAAAGAGCAAAGCTCTGAAAGAAATATATTGAGAAAATTTTGAAAAACAAAGAAAAAAGCACCAAAAATCCAAATTACCTTTTATCTTTCTCTGAAAAAATAATTGAGGATTTAAGGAAGAAGAGTAAGGTCAATGCAAGATAAACCTCATTGAAGTGCACCCATAACCTTGCATTAACCAGAAAAACCAATAAACCCTGTAACTTAGCCTCATTACAAGCCAAAGAAAGTCCTTATTGATCCATGTGTATTTATTTATATGTATGATGCTTAGAAAGGTTACAAGCCTATGTTTATATATTGTTCTACAAGTAAGAGTTTATCATTACTAACCTAAACACTGAGTGCAGAGGGAAACACCTAACTTGTGAGATTGAAGCATTATTATCAGAGCTTGCATGATAAAGTGCATTTAAATTATTATGGATTAATTGAAAGGCTTATCAATTGTGTGCTGCAGTTGAAGCTTTTTTAGGTTTGGTATGATGAGAAAATAGATCTAGTGCATTAATTAAGAAAATTCAATTGTTGCTTAAGGACAAGCAAGTCTTAAGTTTGGGGATGTGATAAGCCTTAAAAAGACTTAATTATTTGGTCTATTTTATATAGTATTCTCTTAATTAGTGGCTCATTTTAAAGCATAATTATTAAATATTCGGTAAGTTATGGAATTTCTTCGTTTTTATAAATTATGTGTACTTTTAGGTCTTAATCATAGGATTGTTAGATTTAAAGGGTAATTATTTAAAATATTATATCCAGGAAATGTGTTTGTAAACCTTTGATGCATTGCATTCATGATATGGACAGGGACTGTATTGCATTGCATATAATTGAGATGTGCATTTAGATTATGTATTAGAATCTAGTTTGATGATGGACAATTAAAATTTGGTGTTTTCATGTGATTTTTATGCATAATCATGGAAGTGGATAGGTCAATTTGCATTTTATGATGTTTGGATGTCATGGAATTATTTCAATAGGCCATATGTATGATTTAGGATTGGTAAGATTTGGAATGGACCAAATCTAATGAGAATTGGACCTTAAGTTGTATATTTTTGCTTTAAAACGAGTAAAGCGCCTTTTTGCACATAAGTCCTTCATTTTTGGGTAATTTTAAGTGTAGCCAGTGGCTACACGTCGTAAATGATGCGTATTAGGTTGTGTCAAAGTTTGGTGGTGATTGGATATCATATGAAAAAGTTAGGGTAGTTAGAAGTTGGGTTTCAAGCTATTTTCTACATTCTGTTGCATATTGTTCTGCTGGTAATCGATTACCAGAGAGTAAATTTACAGGAAATGAGCTTTTGCTCATGGGTAATCGATGACCAGATGTAGAAACTTGTGTTTTTCATGCTTTTAGCTTTTGAAACTCATTAAGCTTCCATCTAAATGTGTCCCGAATAACCTGATTTGATAATGAATTAAATCAGGGAAAATTTTCCTTGATTTTTTACCATTGTTTTAAATACTATGATGTTTTATTTTTAATATATATTTATAATTATAAATGAATATAATAAATTATCTTGACTACATATGATTGACCTTAATATAATAGATTGTTGGTTTAAATATATTTTTTTAGTCCATTATCTTTTTCTAGAAATTATTTTTAGTCCGTGATAAAAAAAATTCATATGTTTTAATCACCTAACTAAATTAAATAGATGATTTTGGTCATAGCCATTAATTGTGTTATGTTAAGTGATGAACTGTGAGTTAAATGCATACATAAGCAATACCACATGTAATATTTCAAATAAAAAATTAAATTAGTAAATTACATCTCAACATAACACCACCCAACCATTACAAACTACCACCTAACATCTCATATTTTTTCTCTCACTATGCCTACCACCACTAGTCACCACCTACCACCATCATTTCCCCTAAAACCATGTCATCTTCAACCCTATCAATCTTTATCCTCAACGACACCACCAGTCCTACCTTAACCCTTAAGAATTCAACTATTAAGCTATATTTTATTAGAAAGTGCAACTTGGGGTTAGGTGGAAGAGGTTGAGTCAAGGTGATAAAAGTGACGGTGGCAGTTGTGATAAATGAAGGAAGGTGTTTGGGAGTAGCAATAGTAAGAGTAAGAATATGGTTTTGGAGGGAAGAGAGAAGATAATAAAGACAAGAGCTTTTTTTACATTTTGGAATACAGCCATGACATAGCTATCATAAAAAAGTCTTCAATTTCCTATAACATGCCATGTCAACTGAGGACAGTTTAACGTTAGGATCTATTAACCCAACAAAAATCATAAGTGAGCGATCATAGTTGATTTTTTAAAATTTGAGGGACCTAATAGCACGACAATAACAAAGTGAAGGACTAACTAATGTATTTACTCTCAGCATTATTATGGTAAACCTTTTCCCTGGCTTTTAGGTTGAAAGTCTGAAAAATGTAGGTTGAGGAGAGAATAATTTTTCACTTCCACCTAAATACTAACATCTAAAATGAGTCGAGATTCACGGACCTAATGAGATACCTAATTGTTTGGGGGAAAGGATACCTAGCTAATCAAAACAAGATATAACAGTTTATTACATTTGAAGTATATTAGTTATAGTACCTCTACTTCCTACAAACTATTTAATAAAAATATGTTATATAATTATTTTATAAACGATAAAGATAAAAAGTGAATTAAAATTAAAATTTAAAAATAATTGAATAATATGTAAAAATATGAAACCATCTCAAGTATTTGAAATAATAACGTTAAACGGTATAAAGTTTTATTTTCAAATATTATTAAAATAAAAACATATATGAAGAAAACTTTATTTTCAATTAAGGTTACAATAGAATGTTCTGAGATATGTTAAATATTATATTATTATACATTATTATTTTACAAAAACACATCCAAAGATAAGAAAAAATGAATGAAATCATATTACATGATATGATGAAGTAAAGCTAATAAAATGGGTATGTTTTGGTGGGTCAGTATGAATCGTTTATAAAATAAACGGGTTTAAACATTTAAAATTAATGTTCGCTTAGTGAGAGTTTTTGGGGTCAGACAAAAACCTACACTTATCATAAGCCGAACGACTTTGATTTTTCTTTTGTAAAATTATGAGAGTTATCTGAAAAAATTTGAATTTATAGACTTGACCCACCTATAAAATGGGTGGATTTAAGCATCTTATATTGAAACATAAATAAATATAAAGTTTTTTATGAGGACGAAAAAACCCAGGCCATTTAGGGCGTTTTGTTAGCTATGAATTAATACTTCAAAAGAAAGAGAAGTTGTCTCAGTTGTGCACAAAATTTTTGAGCGGAAATAATTATTGGGTTGATTGTAGATAGATTTAAGTAAGTAATAGATTAGGTGACAAAAAAATTTGAAGTGTATTTCTCATCATTGTTTTTCCATTCAGATTCTTCATCTCCTCTCAGGTCACTTGTGTTAGATTCTTTTTGGCTGTTGGATCAGGCCCTTTTCCGATATATAAAAAATTGAAGTGTGGTAGATTGGAAAATAAGTTTTTTTTTTGTGAAATTGGAAAATAAGTTTGTTATATATTTTTTTTATGTCTAACATGATATTTCCCGGCCCACTTAATTTTAAAGATAGTAAGGATAGCCCATTGGAAAACAATAATGTAAGGACTAGTTGTTGGTACAAAACAAAAAACGTAAGAATATCACTTCATTAAGTTTTTAGTTTAATCCGGTAAAATTTTTCAAGTTTTTTATATTTATAAGATTTAAAGATGAAACTTTGTTTTAACAAAATTAAACATGTTTCATTTGATTAAATTTATTTTCGTGATTTTTCAAACTCGTCCCTCTTTCAATTTGCAACATACTTTTAAAGGAAAGAAACATTTAGTTAAAGGAAACAAATGAATCCTAGATAGTTGTGTCCTTGTGAGTAGTGTGGAAATGGCAGTTATATTGGGAAGTGATTTCTGGTCACTTGGCCTTCGTGCTCTCTATTTTCCCTTAACTTGTTGCTTTGGTTTTTAGGGCCAATACCAATGTTCATTTGCTCAGTATTTATGGTAATGGTCCTCCAATATCTTGATTCTAATTCTAGGCCATTGTATATGCCCCCTAATAGGCATCACGAAGCCAAGTTTCAGATGGCAAAGAGAGGCTTTAACTTGTGAAAGAGTAGCAAAGACAGGGCAATGCTTTATACTATAATCAAGCACAAATTCAATCATGTATGAAACACAAGGCATGTCATGTGCCAAAGCCTTCTAGGTTGTAACAAATCAGTTTCATTTATTTCATAATCATTTGGTTTTCCAATATTAATTGTTAAAGAAGGAAATATAATGTTGTCTCATTAAGGATTATAACACCACTACACAACACGATAATGAATTTAGGATTTGAGGGTTCCGTTGAAGGGTCCAAAGGGATAAACAAATCATTAGGATTTCAAGACATACCTAATGGACGTTGCACCAATCGTCACCCCCACAAGAAGGATTACGCTCGCGAGGTGGATGCTGCCTCAGAACTAGTCGTCACCTCCACACTTGGTTTAGAGAGATTCAATGAGGTTCAGAGAGCTTCAGAAATTTAGAGAGAAGGAGTCATGTATGAGACAAGGAAGGAGTAGTGTGTGTCAGAATCAAAAATTATTTTAATCAAAACTTATTTTGGTAAAAATTGTTTTAATAAAGATAAAGGAGGGAATAAGTAGGCGCGTGAAATGTAGAGTTTCAGTTTTTCTAAATAAAATTACCTTCCCGGCGGTTGAGAAATGTGACGCCAAATTTTTTAAATAAAATATATTACCGACGGTTTACCTTAGCCACTAGTATTGAACCACCACTAAAAAGCGAATTTCTTATAGTGAAACAACTACCAACAATTCAAAAAGACAAATAATATCTAACTAGCCAATGAGACATGCAATAGTCATTTACCCTAATGTTTTTAACCAATTTCAAAGATTATATTGTCCAATTTCAGTTCTATATTCTCAATTAACACAATGTACATAAACTAAAAATGAGTGAAAATATAGTTAACCTCTTGTAAAAAAAATTAATTAATTAGAAATGTTCTATTTTTCATTGCAAACATAATGGTGTCTTGGTCTCTTGAAATAGAGCGCTCAATGAAGTGATTTAGGTGATGAAAATATGAGGTATAAAGAGGGGAAGCTACTACCCAAGAAAAAAGAAAAAGAGAAGAAGAGAAATGATAACTGTGTTTTAACGCTAATATTTTGAAGCTCGCCAAAATTTTGCAGCCACCAAATTCAAACTGTAATCAGTTTCCCGAAAATTTGTGCATTCAACTTACCTTGTTTGTTATTTAGATATGCACTA
The DNA here is from genome assembly GCA_037962975.1 of Clitoria ternatea. Classification (NCBI taxonomy): domain Eukaryota; kingdom Viridiplantae; phylum Streptophyta; class Magnoliopsida; order Fabales; family Fabaceae; genus Clitoria; species Clitoria ternatea. The sequence continues at coordinate 13,030,675 of CM075675.1, forward strand.
GTATGTTATATATATAAAAAAATTCCTTACTTTGTACCAAAAAAAGTTCTTCACTTTTTGAATATTAAAAACAAAAATTTCATCACTTCTTTTATTATGTTAATATATTTTAAGGTATTTATCATCGATCACGATAATCAATTATTTTACTGACTTGTAAGTATCTCGATATGTGAAACAGTTGACCTGAAGTTTTAAAAATTATTTATACCCAAAATGATGATCAAACCTCCTACACTTGATTGGCTATGTTTGGTTTATAATTGGGGAAATAAAAAAAAATTAAGGTTGCCTTTACACCATTCGAGACAGTCAAAACTCCGTTGGTTTGACCAACCAAGAGCCCGTTTGGATTGCTCCTTTGGTTGGTCAAACCTCGGTTTGACCAACCCCAAAAATAAATCCTACGGTCAAACGGAGTTTTGACTATCTCGAACGGCGTGAAGGATCAATATCAACCCTTAAATTTTTCCATTTCCCCAACTCCGTTTCCTCAACTGGAAACCAAACGGATATTCAAACATACCAAGAAAGAATGAGTTTCTTCCACACAACCACACTTCTAATTAATTTTCTTGGTTTTTATTTATGCCAAACCAACATTATCATCGGATGCAAAAAGGAAAAAGAAAATACAGTTCAAATGGAGATAAAATACGAAGACCTATGTATTGTTGGATCGTATAGGGGATGGTATGCATAGTTGAAATAAATGAGAAATGAAACAGTATTAATGATCCGGGCATTTGCATTATATACGCTCAGGGATCGATATTCAGTGATGGAGTCAAGATTGATGAAGTATAGAGGGTACAAAATCAAATTAAATGGACTTCAATATCACTAGTAAGTACTGGCCAGAAAAGTCTATTATTGAGGCCTTATTTATTTCATACATTAATTTATCCATCTTCAAACTTCAAACTTCTCAAATCATTTGAATCTGTTCCCATTTTCATTTCAGGGCGCCTAAATTCTAGTAAGTCTTAAAAGAGACGTTCGAAGTAATTGCGAGTTTTTTTTTTTTAAAGTCAATTTGAAAATAAAATTTATTGAGTAAAATGGTGCCGAAGTGAGTTTTTATCTATTTTTAAATCGGTTTTTAGTCATTTTAAAAAAATAGTTTCTTATTTTTTGTTTTTTGTTTTATAAACCTTTACCACCACCATTATTGTCGTTGTCGTGGCTGCCACCCTTCGCCCGTATACCACCATCATTGTCACCACCTCCACCACCACCATACTCTCCACCAGGGTTGGTCCTAAGCCTTGAAAACAAGGGCAATTGTCCAAGAGCCATTATTGATAAAGGTTCAAAATAAATAATATTTAAGTTATGTAGAGAGGAAAATTAACAATTTTAAATGAAGTAACGATAACTTAGTGGATAAGGTGTTTGTGTTGAGTTAATAGTTAAGGTCATGTTTAGTTTGTAGGTTTTCTAAGAAAAATAAAAAACTATTCTTGAAAAAGTTGAAAAAATAAAAAATGTGTTTATTTACAAAATATTCAAAGAAGACTTATAGAAAACTGAAAACTAGGTTTTTTTTATTTTTTAAATAAAAATAGAGAAGTCTTTAAAGAAGTTTTCTAAAAAAAATGAAAAGCGTAAAAGTTTTTCAAGAATTTTTCTATCTATTTCAGGAAATAAAAAGTTTGGAAAACAGGCAGAAAAATTTTCCTAAAAAACTAGAATAATTTACTTCCATGGCCGTAGGTTTCAAGGGCGGATTGAGACTCAATTTCTAAAACTCAATTTTTTAGTGGAACTTAAAATTGATCGCATATTTAGGATCGTGGAAGGGATGTAAGCATAATGGTAATTTCAATTTCTAATTTCGGTCATCTTTTCTCAAAGCCGAAATTTGGCATAAGTAATTGGTTTCTTGAATTCTTTTGGTTTGATGCTTTCATGCAAGAATTGGATGGAACCAAGCTTCTAAGTTTTGAAAATGGTGATGAGTGTTAATGGATTTTTGTTTCAGTGCCCGTAGGTTATAAACCAAGTATCGACGAAAAGTTAACCGAAGAGGGAAGCAAAACCAAGAGCGAAACTAATCGAGGTAAGCTTTGGAAGACTTAGAAATATATTTGGAGTTGTTTCGGGAAAATAGATTTTGATTTTAGAAGTCGGAATGGTAACCCTTTTCGGGAATTTGTTAAACTTGAAGTAGCAGAAGCGTGGAAACGAGGTAAGAGGGTGTACTTGGGATATAAATTAATGAAAATAATATTGAGCGCTTGGTTTGGCATGTAGGAAAAGGGTAGAATAGCCTAAGAGCATTAAAATATTTATATATGATGTTAGAAATATTTAATTATGTTATAATAATATTGTTGTTAAGTAATTAATTATGTGAGTGTATGATATATGTTATAAATATATGAGATTGTATTATAAAAATATGAAGTGGGTTAAATGATAATGGAGAGTGTGTTATGTGATGTGAAAGTATAAGTTAATATGTGAAATGAGGAATTTAAATTTATATATATACTTGAGGGAATGTAAGACTAAAATTGGACAACATAACATCTGGAATTGGTTAAAATGTTAAGATGGATTGCTCTTGCATGTTTGATTAGTTAATTATTTGGGAAAATTATTTGTCTCTTTGAATTATTGGTGGTTGTTTGTTGATGTTAACTTTTCTTTGGCATATCCATATTTAGAGGTTATGCATGTCTAATTTTTTTAAAAAATATTGTTACATGATTGTAAATTGAAATTAAATTCAAGGTTAATAATTGTATTTTTTGGATTCTAAGTGGTTAAATATATTAATGTAGAAAATGGATCATGTGTGTATGTATGATAGAATTAATATGGATAAGAGTTGGAATATTCAATTATCAGAGAGGTTGAAGAATGTGATATTTGATGGTGGTATTTGGTACTCTTGTGTAAAGCGTTGTTGTTTGAAAATACTGAATGTAGATGATGTTAAATAATGAAAATGCCCGCTAAAAAAAATGTATTGATTTTTTTACAAAAATGTTGCATGACTGTGTAGAGAAATCCAAAAATATCCTTGCTAGTTACTATGATACTGCTAAATTAGTAAGGAAGTTAGGGTAAAAAGCAACGAAAATGTTAATAAAGCCAAATTTGTTAACCAAATTGACGATTTATCAGGATATTAGTCTAATTATTCAGTTACAAAAATGATAGAGCTTTCATCATTTCAACTTGATCCTATTATTGATGAAGAGGATGAGGTTAAATCCCAAAATAATTCAAAAGAGAGAGGTGGTGATGAAGATTATGATGTTGATGATGATGAACATGCCTATACCTACGAGGAGGTGGAACAAGATGACTAAAGTAATTAATTTATTCAACTTGTATGATTAAATTAATTTGTAAGTTTGCATATTAATTTATATATGCAATATTAATTTTATTTTTCTTTCATTGTGTTATACAATTAATTAGTGTTACACTATGATCAAATGAATGACGTGTTGGTTGCTAAATAGTTTTGATTAAGTTTATATTTATAATTAACAAATTATTGTATTTTTTATTAATTATTATTTGTATATATTAATTGAATTTTAAATATTAATTATGTATTTGTATGGATTACAATTTATTCATTCTAATGACAATTGATTAGACAAATAATATATGTTTGGTGGATATTTAAATTTAATTTTGACAGGTTTAAAATTATTTTATAAATATAAAATATCTTTTAAAAAATAATTTTCTCGTTCATAAGTGACATAAGGTTTGATGTCCTATACAAAGTTTAACGTGAAAAGTTAGTGTGTAATATGACTATTTATTTAATGTGAAACATTACGTGATACACTATTTATTTATTTTTAACATGAAATATTTTAATTTAAGTCACACCCTAAACCAGATAATTTTTTTGGTGGCAATGGCATCTCAAGTAAAATCCAGTTGCTTACAGAAAATTATTATGCTTCTATTTCATATTATTCCTGAACCAGTATTCACTATATTATAAGCTTGTTTTATCATTTTCTGTAGATTTCTAATAGCCATTTAAAATTTACCATACAATTTATGAAGACCATTATAGTAATATATCCAGAAGCGCATCAGTTCATTGACTGACTTCATCTGGCAACAACATATTTATTTCCCTGGCCAATTGGACCACCATTTAATTCTGTCAGTCTCATAAACACAACATGTTTCATCACATTTTTTATATATATATAATTTTAACTTATTGTAAATTAAAGTTTTAGATGCATAACATTAAGACTTGTAAAACTTTTAAGTCACATTTTTTCTTTTTGGTAGAACTTAATTACAAAAATTTTGAACTTTTCAAATCTTTTCATCGCTTCCATCAACTTTTTACTCTTGGTTTATTTTGAAGTAAAAAGAGGGAGGGAAAATGGAAAGGAAAAATAAGATAGGTAAAAAAAAGAAGTTTTTTCTGTTTATTTGGAATGAAAAGAGAGGAAATAAATAACGATACTCAAAATTAATTCTCCCTTAGATAGAATAAAATAATGTGAGATTTTTAATTCATAAATATTAATAATTTAATAATGTTATTAAAAGTTATAAAATATTGTGTGTGTATATATATATATATTAAAGTTTATTATAATAAGCTTAACAAAAAGGGTTTATTATAATAAAAAATTAAAATTTTATGAATAAAATTTATTTTGTTTTATATATTATTAATTTATTTCCATTTACTTTCTTTCCTATTCCAAATTAAAAAATGATTCTTTTTTTTTCTCTCTATCCAAGCAACATCTATCTATTCTATTTCAACAATATTTTTTCCATTTCTTTTATGCCTATTCCATTTTTATCCTATTTGGTTCAAACAATTGTTTAGGGTGAACTTAAATTCTATTTTTGTTTATTGTTTTTAATCTTAATTAAAAAAGTATCATTATATTTTTTGTTTTTAAAAATTTATAAAGAAAAAGTAAAAATAAAAATAGAAAAACAAAAAAAATATTTTTAATATTTCCTATATAATTTTAAAAATAAAAAATATAATAATAATTTTATAATTAAAAAAACAAAAACGGAAATCAAAGATACCCATCGATCATCTGTCAGAGTGTCCACAAAACTGTCTTACACACAAAAACAAACGCATATAAGAAGGGCGGAGAGAGAGAGAGGGGGAGAGCATGGATATATATAATATATATAGGTGGAGAAAAAAAACACGACCTACACAGGAAATTAAAATTGTAAAAATTAAAAAAATTAATGAATAATATTGATTATTTATGTTATTTAAATTAATTAAAATTTTATTGAATTAACGGATATTTTGTTTTAGGCCAACCAAACAATCTCATAAGATTTATTTTTGAAAAAAAAAACATAAGGTTAATTTAATCTATAATTTTTTACAAGATAAAAAAATTTAAAAATAATAATTTTATTTAAAATTAACATAATGAACTAGACCAACAAAATCTGACACAATTACATATTTAGATATATTTTTTCTCCAAAGAAGGTAGATTTAGATTTTTAAAACTTGTTTGTTTGGTTTTGGTGAGTTGCTAAGAAGAAATGTGAGTATTAAATGTAAACACTGAAAATATGGTCAAGAACTATTTCAGATTCCCGCCTTTTTTGATGAACCAGATCTCTAAACTTTGATGTAGGATGTTTTTATGTTAAAAAGGGCCAAGCTCGAGTTATGTGAGAGAAAACGGGAAAAAATGAAAGAATGATGGAGAATTATAATTATTAAATTAATAAGATAATATTATATTATTAATTATAATATAAATAATTATATTATTTATTTATTTAGATTATTTATATGATTAAGCTTTTTGATTTGAATGATTCATGATGTGTTGACATATTTGTTTAGTGTCCGATGAACACTTCTACTCTCATTTGATTTAATCAGGTTGAGATAACTGTTGTCCTATTAGACAATTGCTACATATGAGAAATTGAAGTCATTCGATAAGAAATTAGTGCACTTATCTCGGAGATCAATCAGACATGAATCACGGGTTCTCATTAGATGCGTGTTTAATGCTTGATAAGTATTAATTAAGAATTAATCTGAACATGCTATAATATGTATTATATGTGATTACATGAAACTTTTAAGCAATTGATATCAAAACTTACATTAACATGTATCATAGTTGTTCGAATCTTCTTATAATTTTGTGATTTCAAAAACTTTATGATTTGATGTATGAATTTCAAAAAAAAAACATTGAGGGGTTTTAACATTTATCATCCCTGAATAATAAACATATACATCATTGTATTTTGTAAAATATAATGACAAAATTTCATCTTTTTCTAATTTCGATACTAAGAACCTAATCTGGTATTCATATCGCTATATGGGCAAGTTGGTAATTTACACCCAGGCGTCATGGTGACCGACATCTCACGTGAAGCTGTGATCTGATATCAACTATCAACATTACGTAAGAGACTCACAATCTAATACCGGTACAAGTTATTCTCTCGATACTAGCGGATTAGGGTTAACTTATGTAACTGCATGTTGGAAAGTAACCTGCAAAACAACAAAGAGGAATGTACAGTCGTTAAGGGCACCCGCGTCGTGTGTCAACTTTTTTGCAAAAATCAAAATTATACTAACACATCATATGAAATGTTCCCTGGGCCAAATTGATCCTTTCGCTATTATATGGTATAAACACTCACGAATCGATAGAAGAGAGGTAGAATTTTTGAATCCTAACTTACGCTTAAGCACTCATATTCTCCCTCTGAATATTCTGCTGACTTAAGCGTAGAACTAGTGAGATTTGTAACGACCCGAAACGTTGATTAAAATTTTCGAATAAATTTTTCGCTTTTTCGAAAGATCATTTTAAAATTCATCAATTTATTTCAGAGTTTATGTAACAGTTGATAACAGCAGAAAAATTATCATACATGCTAGACGTGAATGATTAAATTCAAGAAAATACTTAAGTAGCGGAAACGATTTAGAAAATAATGGTACATGACATATTATACTTATTACAATCCATAAAATCAAAGTTCAGGTAATAATCCAAATAGACATTCATCATGGCATCACTCTGCATTCTGCGTGTCATTCGCTGTAAAAATTAATGTAAGAGTGAGACAGAATATAGAATAAATATAAAATAGATATAATTGCACAAACACAATCAACAACTCATAATGATATGATGAATATGTCAAACAAGTCCATTTAATAATTCTTCAATTAGTTAAATGATGTCATGCTGGATCCATTTGGTTTGGTGGGAATACTGCAGTAAAAGTCTCATAGAGACACAATTAGGGCTTTAGCATATACCATGAATCCCTATACTTCATGGCGCTTACACAATTAGGGCTTTAGCATATACCATGAATCCCTATACTTCATGGCGCTTAAGTACCGAAGTACACAATTATCATAAGTAGGGCTTTGCATAAACCATGAATCCCTACACTCCATGGCACACAACAAAATAGGGCTTAACTCATCATAGAGTAACCCCCCACCAGGGTAGGCAATCACGGAACCCCTAAATTCCGTGATGCGTTCAATGCTTATGATGCATGAATGCCTTTAATTCTCTTTATCATTTAACATACCATGATATCCACATTTCCAAAACCTCTTGGATAATACAAGTCCTCAAGGGACACAATACACTTAATAATTCATAAAATCATGGATTTACTGTTTCAACCACACATGTCAATAACCACAAGGCATTCATGTACATATATATTAATTATATCATTCATAATTATTCACTACCACAATATACAAATTGTATGATACTCAACAGCATTTATGATAATTCATAATCACTCAAGAATTCAATAATAAATTATTATTCATAGAGAAAACATCATTGTTATCCATAATAACCATCATAAGTAAATTTTAGCATTTCCAAACAGCGACATGCATTAGTAAAACAGTCATAATATGAGCAAATCAACTCCTTTTTAGGTGATTCCACTTTCTGTAGTTCAATAACATAATTGTCTACAACTTTCATGAAGAACACAATTTCAAATTCCGAACAGAAATATTATTTATCCATGAAATACCACACTGCCTCCAGGTGAGTTTTTCCAAAACGTACATATGTTAGTAATTTCAGTATTTCTGGAGTTACAAAAATGATTTTTGCATGAAACCAGTTCTAAATTAATCTTAACACAAATATCTACAATTTTCATGTAGATCATAAATTCAAATTCTAAGCAGAATTACCATTTATCCACAAAATACAACACTGCCTCCAGGTGAGTTTTCAAAACGTACATATATTGGTATTTTCAACGTTTTTAGAGCTACACAAATGATTTTAACATGAAACCAGTTCTAAAATACTCTTAACATAATTATCTACAACTTTTATGAAGACACCAATAACTAATTCATACCACAAAATTCCCAGTATTGAAAACAAGATTCGGATTTCATAGTTAACAGATTTGCATCATAAACACACTTCTGTATTTTAAGCATAACTAGAGCTACAAGCATCTTTTTAACTTGAAACCACTTTCTATAAATCCCTACCATGTATATCTACAACTTTCGTGAAGACATCAAAGGCTGATTATGCATGTATAATTCCCAGAACATCAAAATATGCATAGAACATAGCTTAAACATTTCACTCGGTCATGCTGTAGTATTTTGGCTATAACTTTTGCTATACATATCCAAATCAGTTGAATCAGGTATCAAAATTCACATAACAAAAAGATCTACAACTTTCATGAAGAAGTCAGAGTCAAATTCATACGTTTTCAGCTTCAAAATTAAGCAATAATATACGAAATTAAAACTGGAATTCTAGAACAGCATACAACTCTACCCATTTCACAAATATTCACAACCCTGTCCCCTCTTACTTGGTTTGAAGACTTTTAGCTGACTGGAAAAGAGGTCCCCTGGCTGTCCTGGTTCAGATCGAAGGTGTGTTGATGGAGAAGAATAATTGGGAGTTTCAGAATCAGTGGTATGTTTAATAATGCAAAGGCAAGTGGGGAGACAAGCTTTCCCGTGATTGCAATTTAGTGGGCTGTTAGGTGTGTTTGATTGTGGAAATAATGGAAGTTCAGATAAGAAATGAGCTGTAACATTGTCCATTTCTGGCCGTCCTACGTACTAGACCAATTAGTGAGTTCAAATGCATTAAAAAAAAATGCCTAAAAGACAAGAAAAAGGTCAAAAGTTACTTCTGTACTTCAAAACCGACTGGACTACCACTTCCAAGTCCGGTTGAGGAGAACTTAGCAGTCCCTCAATTTCTTCTTGGGCGGATTTCACCCGGTCTTGTACATCGGTCCAAAATCATCCGACCTTCTTCTTTGAAGTCTTGACGTCGTCCTAACTTTGGTGATCAGAACGGATCAGAAGTGGTCTGAGTGGAGTTAAAAGGTGTTCGTTGTTGGAGATTTTGAAGAGGGCGGCATTGAGTATATGGGGCGGTGTAGGGTGTGAGGGCGGTGTTGATTATGAAGGACGGTGTTGATACATCTTAGTGTATAAGTAATTCCTAAGAAATGCCCATGCTCAAAAAGACGTTCACGTTACTCCGCCAAGGCACGAGACCCTGCCTAGGCTTATTACTCCGTCAAAACGTGTGACTCCGCCTAATCTTATTACTCCGCCAAGGCATGAGACCCCGTCTAGGCTTATTACTCCGTCAAAACGTGTGACTCCACCTAATCTTATTACTCCGCCAAGGTACGTGACTCCGCCTAAGCTTTACTCCGTCAAGGTACGTGACTCCGCCTAAGTTTTACTCCGCCAAGGTACGTGACTCCGCCTAAGTTTTACTCCGCCAATAAAGAACAGTTCAAATACCATCCAACTATTCAGTAAGCAACTAACAACTTCCAATAGCCAACAGTTCGGAAAACTACACCGTCCAGCAACCAACAAGACGTCAATTAGTAAACTTAATACAATACTGACCATCACTCACTCAAACATCCACTCGATATCTTTGCCTATTCTCACTCGGAAAATACCATAGCCTCACTCGGATTTTGTAACCTTCAGTCGGAATTGGTAATCCTTCACTCGGAATTTCACTCTGTCACTCGGATCAGAGCCCTTTTTACTCGGAATTTGAATAATTTCTCTAAAATTCCATAATTATACCCAAAATGAAACTTTTGGAGCATTAAAAGCCATCCATAGAGTGTTTTATTCATTAATTAACACTTACAAGCCTTCCATGCTTCATAAATTACAAATAGAGCTATTATTAAAAGCAGGATGTTACAAGATTTCTCAGGAAGCACTCTAAGACTTCCACTCCCCACTGGAATAGAAGATATAATACCAGATTCTCATTAGACCAGTGTAACATAAACAACACACACAACAAGATCTAAGGGCTAGTTCCCATACTGGATCCTCTATATCGATGTAGACCAGTTCAAAACCCTAATTTCATTTTCTCCTAAATTCTTCTAAATCTGTCGATGTTTTAAAAAATTGATTGAGGGGTTTAGTTATATACATGGTTCTGATCATAATCCTATGAATAACATTTCATGTTGTGCCTTATCCTTCAAAATCGAACTTGAGATATTGAATGTTAAAACCCTAATTTTGTTATGCTTTCAATTCTTAAAAATCCAAGCAACGGTTTATGGTAAGCCTGATAAGTTTTTCCTTCACAAGCTTCAAAGGCTACATATGCTCACAAAACCAAGACTTTTTCCCTTCACAATGGCATTAAGATTGATAAGTCTCAATAAGAATGTTGGTTTAAAGCCCCCCTCGGGATTCAATTTAAACCGGTAAAACATCTTCTCTTTTGAAAGATTATAAATTGCAGGATTGCATAGCAATTACAAACTCTGCATATTCAAATTTTAGCATATTAGGGGAACCATTCCTTTTTCTCTTAATATCCCTAAATATTTTCAACCGCAACAGGATTAGCTTTAAGACAACTAAGAACTTCCTCAACCCAATAAGTCTTTCCTATAGTATATTTCCCTAGTGTACATGAACAAAATGACGGATCATTTTTTTTATCTCTTGTAACTTTTTAAATCTTCTACCCTTATCAATATCTTTACCAAATGAATTGGTCAGATCTACTCATGTTTTGCTTTCACTTTTTGATTGTCCTCACCTGTCATCAATTATCACATTGTCTCCAGATGGATTTCTTTGATCAAACTTGGGTCTTGCTAAGCAAGGTGTGTTTATGAAGCTCCATAAAATTATTCTGAAAGGGAGTCCTAGAAAGGATGATGCGTCTGTTTTTCTAGATTCTAGAGATAGCTTCGTCAATAGTAAGTCCAAATGAGGAAAAGCCTTAAATAAACCCATAAGTTGTATGAGGATGCCTATTGAATATGGAAATGATATGTATATATGTTAGGATATGACTTGTCTGATGATTGGTTGTGTATAATCCGTCAAGTATGACACTACACTCTTGTATGTATTTCCAATAAGATTGAAGTGAGATAAAATTACCCCTCCTGTTTATGGTTTTGTTGTTGTGTAAACCCTTTGGGATAGAGAGCATGAATTTGAAAGGAAAGGTTGTCGTCATAGAGTGTTTGTGAAGACCCTATCGGGGTAATGCTTCAACAGCACTTGAGGGAGGACTACCCACTATCAAGGAAGAAGTCCCAATTGAATCCCTCCCAACCTCCTGAGGGACAAATGTACAAACTAGTAAGACAACTAGTGACGATAATTCCAAGACTGCCTCCTTCGATGAATATTAGAATTAGGGTTTCATCCTTGTAGGCTTATACATAGGATGGTTGTTAGGATATGTAATTGTGGGAGTCCGTGTGTCCTTGTGTTTATTTAGGTATGTAAGCACTATTGAGATCATGTATGATTTAAATGATATTATGATGCTCTCAATCCACCATGTTTTATCGTATAAAACAAAAAAAAATCTTACACAATTTCTACAAAACTAGTGACACCTTAGTTAAGTAGGATGATTTAGTGGGAAGAGTTGTCTTAGTTAATCGAGGAACGTCATAGAGTTGACTTTGATTCAGAGTTACATTAGGTAGATGTTAAAACATCTTTTGAATAAAACTTCATGTAAAATTATTGATGTAGTTCAACTTAATGACTTTTGTCGAATTGGCAAGTATTGGTTTATACGTGGAAAACATCTATTTTGAGATTAAATAAACCTTTAGGCATTGACACTTTGTTTATGACCCACTAGTCATTTTTCTAGCTTTATGGTTTTCCTTGTACCAACTTAATTTATGGGGAAACTTTATCATCTTTGTGTTAAATGTATGGTGATATTGTATCATAATGGCTACATTAAAATTTTGTTATTGAGATAAATCATATTTTGAGTAGACATTTTTAATGTCGAGGACCTTGGTGATGTTATAGCTATTCTTTTGGCATCAAGTTTCATTATGCAAGGTCACGTGGTATTCTTGAATTGTATCAAATGATGATACTTTGGAAAAGGTCATTCATGTGATTTCTTTTTTCTCATATGTGTCATTTAAAATAATTTATACAATTATGTTTTCATAATGACAAACATAAAGTTGTTGGTCTCATATGTTTCCACTATTTTATTGATAACTTATTGTACTATAACACTTAAGTTTTGAGTGAGTTAGTAAAATATACAAATATCGTCTTGTTTGATCTCACTATAGTTAAAAAATTACTTAAGTGATCAATTTATTTTGTAAAGTTTAGGTTACTTTGTTTAAGAAAATCCTTTAGGATTTTACAATGTGAAAAAATTTTATGTTATGAAGAGTCTAATGAACACTTATAATCTTTATTCTTTTTGTGAGTAGAGTATATGGTTGAGCATGAGACCTAATTTTCATAAAATTGTGATTGATAAAATTGTCTTGGGTTTTATATTTTTAGTTTTAGGTAACCATTTTTTGTTTTATAGCTTTACCGATATACCTTCCTCTACTTTATAATATTATTTGTATGGAAGGATTATGAGTTTTAAGACTCATATTGAATACTCTAACACAAAGTTAAAATCCCACTATTATACCAATTGGAGTTTTAATATATTGACCCCAACCCATTCCTATCCCTACCCCTACCCACCAGGCAGACATACCCCGAGGTAAGCCATCAACACAAAATCAACAGTAGGATGACTTATGACAACACCAAGATGAGGCAACTTACTAATCACCCTCTACCCTAGTATATCTGTTTGATATTTTAGAGACTTTGTATTATGTTTTACACATGTATATGGCATAGTTGTTGGTTAGAGGATATTATTACTTATATATGGCTTTTAGTTATGTATGACTTTCAACATTATTGTTATTTTGTTTTGCCAATTACATATACATTGGAATATATGACCGAATCTAATTAGCCATTGAAATAGTCACCAAAATGTTAAAATTGAATTAGTCACTAAAATTTTTAAAATTCATTAGTCATGAAATATTGAAACGAGTTAGCTATGGAGTTAGCGATTGAGTTTTCACATGACATAATAATAATACCTTCCCACTAGCCACTACATTAGCCATGGAATTAATTCCCATTATTTTTCATTGAATTAGTGACAGAAGCAAAATGGTAATCTTGAGTTGGAAATGACTGATTTTAGAAATGAATTATATAAATTTTGTGACGGACTTCTTTAGCGGCTAATTAGACACAAAACCCAAATCAATGGCTCATGGATTTAGCCACTAGGGTTTTTGCAACAACTGAGTTTTCATGGCTAATTTGATGGCAAATCTTATTAGCCATGGTGTTTTAAGTTTTAGCCATTGAATATTTCGATAGCTAAATCATTTTTTCTAGTTGTGGCTTATTCATTTAGTATCTAATAAATGATTTCCGCTCTTATCTGATTAGATTAGGATATAATTATTGTCCTATTAGACAATCATTACCCGTAATGACTACTAGTGAATTCTCAAAACAAACAGGTATGAGTATCGTACTAACTTTCTCGCGCATTTACATAAATACTTATACTTATTTTATATTAAATATATTTAAATATAAAAGTATTTTATTATTTTATAAAGAGATAAAAAAATTAATTTTGTTCAAGGATAATATTTTTAATGCCAAAAATTGTAATTATATGATACAATAATTTATATCATAGTATAAGGAAACAATATTAAATTTAGTTTATGTTCTTTATTATTCTTTTTATTTTTTAAAATATTAAAAATAAAGAAAATATTCACGGGTACATTCCTACCTGTGGATACCTTTGCTAGCTCTTATATCCACAGGTACAGTACATGTATCATACTACCTGCATCCGCTCGGTCTCGTTAACATCCCTAATATGTGTTTGAGTTTTTTGGTGTAGATGTAATTTAGGGTATCCACTATCAATCATAGTGATTGATTTTCTCGGTAAGTTATATACATATCGACAGATGAGACAACTAATAGTCTAAAGGTTTTAAGGTTGTTAATACTCAAAGTAAAAATCAAACCATCAACACTACTAAAAAATGGTAAGTTTCTTCCAATCAACTACACCCAATTGATATATTGGGCTAGTTTGTTTAAACTTATTTTAAGAGATAAGTACTTTTTTAATTAAAAAAAAACACTTATTTTAAATTTTAATGTGTTTGTTTAAAGTTTCAAAAATAAGCAGAAGCTGAAAATAAGCTGATTTCAGCTTATTTTAAGAAGCAACTCTGATCTGCTTATTAAAAAAGTGATGATAAAAAAAGTATTTTTTTAAAAACACTTAAAAATAAGCTTAAACAAACGGGTTCATTGTGATTTTTAGTTTAAATTATAGAAATGGATTATATTTTTAAGAAAAAAAGTTTATCATTTGTAATGATCCAATTATGCAAAGTGAATAGGGTATATATAAAAAATTAATATTTAAATTGCATAAAAGTAACTCTATGATGGGTCTGACAAATATTATCATTTCAATAATTTTGTAATATCCATCGATGGTTTGTGAGAATAGTACTAATTAATATTATACACAATTTCATGCATAATTATTGCTATATTACATTTTGCAGGCTGGTGTTATGAAACGATCGACCTGTGAAATGTTTTATTTTTTCGCGAGTTATTTGTCTAGGTAATGAAAAGAACAGCAATGTCAATCTGAACACACTAGTGCTTGACTCATCATTTTGATTTTGTCAAACGAAGGTAGGTGAAGTTCTGTAGTCAAGGGAGTAGTTGAGGTTTGGGCATGTTGTTTTGTGGAAAACATGTTTGATTTTAGTCCGTTACCATGGGAAGAAGAAGAAAACAAGGCTCGACGTCAATGGTCAAACTTCATAGAATTCAACAGAAGGCTAAATAGTTTTGTGAACTCATTGACGCAGGTATCCTGGCACTAACATCACGCCCACGAAGTCTGTCACCCTGTTCATACAGATGAAGGCTGCCAAATGAATTCCATATTTCAGATTTCTATTGTAGGGTAATGATACAACAAAACTGTTGATAAATAAAATAATTTTGTCAACGAGATATAATGTTCATGATAATAGGACAGCAAATTAAGGAAGGCCTATATGCAGGCAATTTTATTAACAACATTGTCAGCTACCAATGCAAAAGAAAGAAAGAATTATGTTCATGATAATAGGATGGAAATGGATCCTCTCCTGCCCTCTTCAGTAATCACTGCCAGACAAAGCTAATAAAATTTATTTACATCGATTTATTATATTAGTTATAAAAAATAATCAGCATAAAAAAAACTTTTTACACATATTATTAAAATAATTATGATTATTTTTATAATGGGTATAAAAAAATACCTTTTATTTCAATTATAAAAAGAACTAATGTAAAAATATAACGAAGAAAGAGATAAAAAGAGATTCTGCTTGAGAGAATTTAAATCCTAACAGGGGAGGAATTCAAAAAGTTGCCTTATTATAGATATTTGAAAGAATTATGACCTATTCATTAAAATAATATTATCATTATTATTAATAATTTTAATTTTAAAAATTACAATATTAATAATTGCATATTGGTATTCCATAGCTACCAATTGATGTTAGTGAGCATGAATATAGGTAATATATTATTTATACTCGCCCCATTAATTAACATCTATAAAAGAATTTTTTCATTCAAACATACTTTTAATAAAAAAAAATATATTTTTAATTCATAAATTCAGTGACCGTTTGAAGTCCGCTGGTGAACAAAAGTTGATTGAGTCCAAAAAGTGCCTCCTCAAGTTTTTAACTATATTTTTCTTTTGTTTGCTATATGGGTGAAACAAAGAAAGATGTCGTTTTCATCTTCAATGTCACCCTTCCCCCTATGTCATAAATTAATTTCCAGCTATAGTTCCATTGTATGGTTGCAGCCAAAGCTTTGACCAGAGACCAAACACCTCATTTAAACCAACCACACACAAATTCACTACCATACTACCCTTCTCTCTTCCGCTGTCTAACAAAAGAAAACAAAGAAATAATGGCAAAGGTAAGGGGGAAGCTATACGTCACCGTTCCGAGTCTTTTTCGGTGTCCAATCTCCATGGACGTTATGAGGTCCCCCGTAAGTCTGTGCACCGGCATCACATACGATCGCTCCAGCATTCAACACTGGCTCGACTCAGGTCATGACACGTGTCCTGCCACCATGCAGGTTCTCCCTTCCAAGGACTTCATCCCTAACCTCACACTCCACCGCCTCATTCACCTCTGGCTCCTCTCCGCCGAACCTACCTCGCCGGAACCTCGATTTCCCGCCGACCACCTCTCCGCTCTCCTCCGTGGAATCCAATCTGAGGTCAAAGACCTCGCCGTTAGCCTCTCCAAGATCGCCGAATTCGTCAAAATTTCCGGTGAAAACCGCCGATTCCTCGCCACCTTCCCCGGCTTTGACTCTGCCATCGTTCGCGCTCTCGCCGGAAGTACCACGCGGATCGACGCTTTGGAAAACGTGATCTCAATTTTGAATTCGGTTTTCCGAGAAAACGGTAATTCAGCCGTGGCTGGCGAGAGAATCCGACGACTGATTCTTGACTCTCGCGAAGAGTGCTTGGCTTCGATGTTATCAGTTTTGAGAAACGGTTCTTCGAAATCGAAGATTGAAACGGTTTGGGTTTTGGAGTTTCTCGCTTTCGATTTCCAATCGAAGAAATCGATAGCCGAAACGCGAGGTTTGATGTCGTTTCTCATTGGTCTTTTAAAGGATGGTGAAGAGGAACTTAACGACGCCCTTTTGTCGCTGCTGGCTGTCGTTTCGGTGACTCAATCAGCAAAAATTGAAATCGTTAACTGCGGACTTGTCGAGGTGGTTTCGAAGATTTTGCGTAACGAGGCATGTTTGGTTGCCACGGCGGAGAGGTGCCTGAGGATGTTAGCGGTGGTGGCGACATGCGCAGAGGGAAGGGCGGCGATGGCGGCGGAGCCGTCTTGTGCAGCGGCGGTGGTTGAGAAAGTGGCGAAGGCGTCTAAGACGGCGGCGGAGGACGCGGTGGCGGTGCTGTGGAGCCTGTGCTGTTTGTGCGGAAACGTGAAAGTGAGCGATGACGTGGCAAAGCGAAACGGCGTGACGGTGATACTTCTGGTGATGCAGAGGGGTTTGGAAGAGCACGTGAGGAGCATGTGTATGGATTTGATTAAGGTTTTGAGGGGTGCGTGTAAGAACCCGCTGGAATTGGGAAGCTATGACACTAAAACCACTCATATCAAACCTTGCTAATGTAATTATAATCATTTGATGTAGCCGAACCAACCTATTTCGTTTTTGGTGAATAGTTTGAACCATCTTTGTAGCATGCAACAAGGAGTGTTTCATGTTAATTGGTTTTCTTCTTTCTCTCTTTACAGAAAATGTACATTCGTAGGTAGAATTACGTTAATACTTAATATTTGAATACAATGAAACAGGAAACAAACTTAACATGGGATCAGTATTTTTCAGTTTAGGTTGAGTTTACTGTTGGCGGGTTCGTTTGATTTCTAGGGGAAACGGAGTTGAGGAAATTGAGAAATTTAAGGGTTGATATTGATACTTTACTCCGTTTGAGACAGTCAAAACTCCGTTTGACTATAGTATTTATTTTTGGGTTGGTCAAACCACCGTTCTAACAAATGAGTGATGGAGATAAGTTTTTTACGCCCTAATAAATTTCAGAGTTAATAAGAACCATATGATTTGTATGGACCCTCGTGGGGAATATATATATTAATGGTGGCAGCTGCCCCTCTGAAATGGTGCAGTATCCAATTATATTTTGTATTGAAGCTTCTCTATCATGTTCTCTGGTTGACACGGTGCTTGTATAATCATATGTGGAATTGGAAAGATGGGAATGAAATCATTTACTCTTCCATTATGAAAGATATTTTATACTCTCTTAAAATAAAAATATATATAATAATGAAAGATATATACACACATGATGACATTGTATTTGAATCTATGAGGGGTTTGATTAGGGATAAATAAAAACATGTTATTTTGATATATAAATTTAATAATTTTATTAATAGGCATAATTAAATGATAACTTTATATGTTTTTTCAAGATAATATATAGTCATAAAATTTATTATTTATAAAGAATTTTAATGTTTATGTATATATTATTTCAATTAAAATTTCTTAGATATATATAATCTATTTAAAGTTATATGCTTAAATTATTAAAATGAAAAAATAATAATAAAAAAATAGAACATGTAAGATCCTCACAGGTTTTTCTAAACCCGATAAGAAACCCTAAAGTAGAGATGAATCTAAAATTCTAAATAACTTGTCCAAACTTTTATGGGGATGTGGCGAGCACAACCCGCCTCAACTCATCTTATTATTATCATGCCTAGATATATAGTTTTAAAAGAACCATTGTTATTTTGATTTTATAAAAAAATAATTTATCTTTTT
Organism: Clitoria ternatea; assembly: GCA_037962975.1. Taxonomy (NCBI): domain Eukaryota; kingdom Viridiplantae; phylum Streptophyta; class Magnoliopsida; order Fabales; family Fabaceae; genus Clitoria; species Clitoria ternatea. Next base: position 13,049,519 of record CM075675.1, read on the forward strand.
AAATTTACCCTTATTTAAAACTTTCTTTTCAATTTACCTTTCCACTATATTTCCATTAATTATACCATTTAAAACCATAAAGTTCTTAATTTTCATTAACGACGTAAATCTCTTCCTTCAAAATTTTATTTCCCTCCAAACTAAAATTACGGAACAATATCTTAGAGCAATGATATTATGAATGGAAGTTTTCATCTTCCTTCATTTTTAAAGGCTAAAGACACAGATTTGTGTTGTGTTAATAAAAATGATAGAGTACTCAAAAAGTTTTTGACTATAAAGTTTAATTATGTAACTCTAAAGTAGCAGAAGAATTTGTTTTTATTCTATAGTTATATTCATTAAATGTGGAAATCATAGGAACTATAAGACCATCATTAATTAAGGCTAAATTGGAAAAAATGTGATAAGTATTTTAATATCTTATAAGGGCTTATAAAAAGTAATACCTTTGTTTTGTTTTAAGGGCATATAAAAGGTAATGGAGGGAGTAATGATTAATGTCCATTTTTGTACTTATTATAAGTAAAAAAAACTCAATTCTTTTAACCTTTAATATAAATAGATTTTAACTAATAAATATCCTTATTTAATATAACTTTTAAATTTATTTATCTTCATCTTTATTAAATATAGTAAGAGCGAATTTGAAACTAAAAAATTCTTTTTACATAAATTTTAAAAAATTAAACGAGTTTGACTAATACCTTAATAAGTATGAAGAAAGTTTTCTTAACTTATATTAAATATCGGAGGGAGTATTGATCATATATGACATCCAAGGTTTATCACATGAAATTTAAGCAATGAATTTAAAAATTGTCTCTGGTCAACCCTAAAAGGGAATGAAAGTGACCAATAGAAATTGATGGAAATGACAATGGTATTTATAGCCATTATGCTATGTAGGCGCATATGAGTGAAAATAAGTGGCCACCTTGCTCAAGTATAAGAAATTAGACCTAAACTATTTAAGGGTGAGGTTAATAGATCAACCCATCTTCCCTTCCCCTTCCTTTTTTTTAGAAAAATGTTTTTTTATCAAAAGCTTATTTTTTAATGAAAAATAATTTTTTGTAGGTGATTTTTTATAGTGATCTATTTTTTCTTATAGCCTATTAGAGAGAATTTTTTTTAGAAAAATCATATAAAAATGGTATTTAAATAAATGTTAAATTATTTTTTATTTATTTTTTAATTATGATTAGCCTGACGAGCCAACCTGCTTTGGACCATTTTTTTATGGGCCTAAATAGGTTGAGCCCAAATGAGCTTATGGGCCAAAACCTTGTCCATTCCCATCCTTTAGCATGTTTTTGGCAGGTTTGGTCTGTTTTGCCACCCATAGGTTGAATGACATCATGAGTGGTAGATCGAAGGTGATAATAACAAATCGAAGAGAAAGATAAGGTCATGGCTCACAATTGGGGCTATTGGTTGTTAATCAGAAATAGGGTGGTGATTATGTAATAAACCTTTAGTGGTTACAAGGTGGCACTATGTTTGTTTTCATTGTGTGCCGGGGTGGTTTGGTGGTCATAAAAAACATTCATGGTGAGGTTGGAGAATCTTAGTGCAGAGGTCATGAGTCAAGGGTGGTTTGTGTAGCGTCCCACATAAATTCCCATAATTAATCATAGGGTCCATAAAAAATTTAAGAAAAAATTTTCGTTAATAAAACAACCTCGGTGAATTAACCTTAAAAACCTAAGTGACACACGCCTTTAAAAATACATAGCAAAAACAGAAAATTGCAAGCCCGAAACAAGCTTAAGGATGGACCTACTCGAGCTACAGGTCCCTAACTAGGTATCCTTCCCTTCCTGTATATGAACATATGAGTAAGGAACTAAGGAATACCAACTTCAAGGCGTCACTCACATGACACAATCAATACTTCAATTCATAATCTATTTTGTTTAAATAATTCCTCAACATAGGGGGATTAAGTCCTCAATCATAATACTATAGCAAGATATAATCTAAACCTCCAGTGAAGTGTCAGTTACCTATTGATCCGGTCCCAACACCGGCCCCCAAGAGCATGGTTTTAATGCTTTGCTAAATCAGCATTTTGAACAGGAGAAATACGTTTCAAATCCCCTATGATTACTTTTATACAGAGTACATACCGCCAGGGCACGTTACTCCACCAGGGCACGTTACTCCGCCATGGCTTGTAACTCCGCCAAGGCACGTTACTCCGCCATGTCATGTAACTCCGCCAGCGCACGTAACTCCGCCAAGGCTCGTTACTCCGCCAAGGCTCGTTACTCCGCCAAATGCTTATTACTCTGCCAAGGTGGAAAATATTGAATACCTTATACCACTCCGCTAAGCAGCCATAGGCTCAATACAGGCGGAATATTGAATTTCCCATACTGCGTACTGAGCTCATATTAATAACCTCGGCACACGATTGACTCTGTCTTGAGAGGTTGAAAATGGGAATCACGCTGTCACGCATTAAAGGGAATAACAAATAAAATATAAAGCATTAACGCTTTCCAAGTAAGTGGAAACATCCACTACAATAACAGTGCTTGCAAACGGCGCAGGGACCCACTACCTTTCCAGCATAATGCCTGAAAACAAGGAACGGGTCCTACCAATAATGGAGCACCAGTAACAGGTATATAAACCTCAGCAAAAAGGTATATGGGACGATTTTTCCAATTCTGAACCTTACACTTTTACTTGCATAATTCTCTCAGATTTGCTTTCTAAGTCTAAGAGTATTCTGAAATACTGACTTGAGCGTCGGAGAATAATTACAGGTACCACCACCAATTGTGTCAAGGAAAAGAAGACAACTTTAGGCGGACTACTACACAGCCACAGTATACAAGGACACTCCGTATTCACATCTGCATAATACATCCTTGTATCAGACTTACATTACATGTATATTTTGAGCTGTTTAAGAATCGTAACTTTACACCCCCTGTACGGGACAGTTCACCTATCCACTATTTATCACATAATTAAATTTCATGTATCATCACACATACTAGGTGTCAATCCTTATTCCTCTTAAGAACATAGACGCAACTGTCATATCTACATCTGCTAAAGCCAGACTTTAAACTTTAGAAGAGCCTCGAGAATTTTACTTCCAAGCTACATCCAAATTGATCTTCAATTTACCAACTGGGGTTCTCTAGCTAGCTAGAAAGTTCTAATTGGGTAGGTTGGTGAAAGCTCTCGATTTGCTTGTGTAATACTATAAAACTCATTGATAGAATATTGTATAACATTTATAATTTGTACTGGATCTAGCTGTATTTAATGAAAGCATGCTTTGTTTTTAGTTACCCATATGTTACATAAGACATAGAATAACTTAGATATAAGGAAATTCGAATCCCCCTGAATTTTGTTAAACAAATCAATTTTAGATGTAAGCCATCGAACCATTGAGTTGGCACCCTCATATTTTGGTCTACATTGTATATTAGACCCAAACCAGACCAGCTCTGTCCATTTACAGTAGAGAAACAAATGCTCAAAGGTTTCTTTAGCTTTATAACATATAGGACATAAAGCCTCATTGATAATTCTTCTCTTCACCAGATTGACCTTTGTGGGAAACAGGTAATGGTAGACTTTCCAAACAAAAGTCTGGATTTTCTTAGGGACACTTGCCTTACAAATAGCTTTCTAGAGAAAAATACCTAGTGATTCAGAGGGGAAGGGCCATGTTCTGCAGCATCAGTCCAGAGCTTAATAACTTTATAGCCTGATTGAATGGTATACTCACCATCCCTGGTATAAGGCCATCTTAGAGAGTCAATTTCTGAAGTTAGTCTGATTGGAGTTTGGAGGATAGTCAATCAGGTGCTGGGGCAATATTTGGCAGATCCTATGAAAATCCCATGAATGTGTAGTTTGGTTAATAAGAAAAGATAGGAAAACTTTTGTATCATTCTGAAAGTTAGGATTTTGATAACATAAGGACCCATTCCAATGCCATTTATCCTTGAAGACTGAGATCTGTTTACCATCCTTTATACTCCACTATCCCAACCTGTTGAGAGTATCCTTACCCTGCAAGAAACTATGTCAAATCCAAGAACTGTTCCTCTTTTTAGGCTGCTTTAGAAAAGATGAGTCAAGAAAGTATTTCCTTTTTAAGACCTTAACCCATACTGCCTCAGGATTATTGAGATCCCTCCAAGCTTGCTTAGCTAGGTAAGCTGAATTTAGGCAATACATCTTCTTAAATCCCATACCTCCCAAATGTTTACTAGTAGCGATGAGGTCCCATATCTTCCAATGGGTTCCTTTTAAACCTTTATCCCTGGCCCACCAGAAATTAGCAATAGTTAAGTTGATGTTCTTGACAAACGACTTTGGGAATCTGATCAAGGACATAATATAGGATGGGATTGTGTGTAGGACAACTTTCAATAGAACTTCCTTACCAGCTTCATTAAGTAAATTCTCTTTCCAGCCTTCAATCTTTCTAAGAATCTTGTCTTTAATCCAGGATAGGGTTCTATTTTTGGACCTTCCCCACTCACTAGGGAACCCAAGATAGTTTCCAACATCTTTTTACTGCTCTATTTGGAGAATAGAGGAAATTTTTTCCTTCACAGCAGACAGGACCTGGTTACAAAGGATAATTCTTAACTTTGCTATATTTATTTTTTTGGTCTAATGCTTGGGTATAGGTATTAAGGATTTTCAATATAACATAGGATTCAGCCTCTGTAGCCTTAGCTAAAATTATAACATTATCTGTAAAAAAAAAGTGAGTTAGCTTAGAACAAGTAAGGGCAAGAAACATATTAGTTAGGGAACCCTACTTTATTGATCTAGAAAATTGATAAGAAAGAGCCTTAGCTGCAAGGATAAATAGGTATGGGGATAAGGGATCACCCTGTCTAAGACCCCTTTGAGGTTTAAAAGAAGGTCCTCTAGAACCATTAAGGGTAATATTGTAAGAGACAGTAGAGACAAGGGTCATAATAAGGGACACCCATTGGGAATAAAAGCCAAAAGAACAAAGTATTCTCATATATAAGTTTGATTTGTTGTTTATTGGATTCCAAGTTAACTATAAACTTATCCCAAACCCCTATTTTGTTGATATGATACAGGATCCTATCCCTGGATTCACTAATACTTACAGACAGCTGGGATAAAAGAAAGCACAAATAGAAGAAAATAGACCTAATGGGAAAGGAAGAAAGAGACAAACAAGGTAAGAGACACAAAGGAAACATGACGTTGAAGAGAAATGAGAGAAATAATTAACAGGAAAAAACACAAGAAAAGAAAGGGAAGGGGATGAAGGCAACAACAAGACCAAAACAAGGGCAAAAGAAAAACATGAGGATGAAGAAGGAGGAAAAAATTAAGGCTTACATCTACCACTCCTAAAGCAATGAAGTGGGAAGAACCCTGTTGGTAGCCACTATACCAGAACAACCTCAGAGGATTGGAAGACTCTTATCAGAGAATACATCGTTTATGTATTTGCATGTTATGAATAGGTTTTGATAATGACAAAAGCTCACCAAGTAATCAACAATGAAGAAAGAAATATTCATGGATCAAGAATAAGAGCAATGAACAAATCAAAGGAATACATGCTTGAACGTGACTCGCTCTCACCACATTTTGAATAAATCATGTAAAACATGCTCTCAAATGATTAAAGACTCAAGAAATAGATGCATGAGAGTCAAGGGAACCAACCATAGCTCAAGACGCTTCAAGAGTACATCAAAAAACATGAAAATCATCAAACAATATTGCTTGAATCGATTCAAAAGGTGGTGAATCGATTCAAAAGCCTGGAAGTCCTAAAATTGCCAAAACAGAATGCCTTGAATCGATTCAAAGAAGCTTGAATCGATTCATACGAAATGGGAACTTAAAAATTTCAAAACAGAATGTTTTGAATCGATTCAAACACGTATGAATCGATTCAAATAGTGGGGAATATCTCTAAAAAGTCATTTTTAGTGGGAAACATAGATCCATAACCTCACTATACGTAGAGACAAGCTAGAACCATGATTTGTAATGGCTAAGAAGACCTCCAAGATCTATAAATAGATCTCCAACTCTAGCACAAGACACACCAACAAGAGACAATCAATCAAAGCTAGCACTTGTGCATAGTGAGTTCATTTTTGTAGTTTCATTGTTCTGAAACTTTGAGATTAAATTTTTATATCCTCTTTTCTTGAGAGTTACTACTTTTGTGAGAGCTTTCATTTGCTTATATACTCTTTTGAGAGTAAATCATTGTATCCAAACACTTTAAAACTCGGAATTAAGTAGTCACAAAGGTTGGGGTTCAACCTTTTGGTATTGAGAGATTGTGAGATTGGGTGAGGTGCCCTTTTGCTTTTGAGAATTAATTTCTTGAGTGTGGGACACTAGGAGGCAATTGCTCAAAGCTTGTATCTCAGATTCTCAATAGTGGAATCCTTTAAATGGGTTGCTTGAAGGCGAGACATACACCGGTGGAACTTGTTAAATTGGTTTGCATTTCTCTTAACCTTGAACTCTTTACTTAACTGTGCATACAAACTGTTTGTTGAATTGTCTGAGCTGAATACTTTAATAGATCTTGCTGCTCAAGAAGAAACACAACTCTGCACATAAACTGTTTGATAAAAATACTGAACCAATATTCTATTTAGCTTCTCACTTCTTAGTTAAGTTTACTTATGTTTTAGAGTTCAATACTTTGACATAAACCAATTGTAGTGTGATACATACTTGTTGTTTGCGAAATTCCTGTATATCCTTTTAAGATTGCATAAAGAACCTAGTTCAAAGGCATTCCTAGAAAAGGTTTTTAAACACTCAATTCACCCCCCTCTTGAGTATTGAGGCCACTTGGTTAACAGTTTATACCATAACCAATTTACAAAGGACTATTGCTACCCATTTGGTACTTAAGTTGCAGGTTTTGAATTTTAAAGGAATACAAGTGTGCAAAGTTAGCCCAATATTGCTGCTAGCACTAGTGAGAAATAGCTTAGTTTATTTTTTGTAATTAGGTTTTGGCTAATTATGCTAATTTAGGCCTATTCTTCTTCTAATTGTATTAGCCTATGTTAGGATATCATTAATAGGTGTAGTCATGTCATTTTTGGACCTTTTGCCATTTTAACCTTAACTTTCAATTTTTCATATTTTGGTTCTTTTCTTTGAGTTCAAATTTTCTTCTTTTCTTTTTCTTGCAAAATTTTGAATTTTATATTCTTTTTTGTGGCGATTGTAATTCTAATCTCAAATTCCTCCACCATGGAAAAATGTTCTCCAAGATTGATATATATATATATATATATATATATATATATATATATAAGGTATGAATTAAGGTAATGAATCTTCTATTCTATATAATTCTACACTTTATTTTATCCTAGTCAATTCCGTCACAAACTTTTTAATTTATTTTACATCACTTTGTATTAGTTTATATTAATTAATGCTTGTTGAATTTCTATTTGTATTTGGACGTTGATTACCAGGTTTTGATAATGTCAAATACAACATAAGAAAACATATGAAATTTGGTGAAATATGAACAAGAAGTAACTCAAAGATCTTAATGCCAAGAAATACAAGCCTTCTTAAGCTTCAAGATTAGTATTATAATAAGCCTGGTATTTATGTTAAAGAAAACATTAGAAAAGATTTTATTAGCTCTCAAGTTTGAATCCTGATTAAAAACTTTTCTACAATGCTAAAACACATTTAAGAGTTTTATGTATCACATTTAATCACATTATGTAAAAAGGTTTTCTAAAAGTTAAAAAATGTATTTTCCATGATTTTAAGGGTAAACAATCGATTACCCTGTTGGGCCTAATCCGATTACTGAATAAGAAAATTTTGTCTAAGCAGCCAGGCTATGATAATTGATTACCAAATTTGTAGTAATTGATTACCACGATGAGATAATTAGTTACCACCTTTCAGATAATTGATTATCTAGTGCAATAAGTGGCATATAGCTTTGCTTAAATGTATAAAAAAGGTTTCTAACCCATGCCTACGAACCCTAACAACTATAAACAAGTATATTAACTTGAGAACTTTATAAGTACATGTTTCTAATACAGATTCAATGAAAACTAAGCATTGAATTCATCATTTGATCATTGAATCACTTTTGAGCTCATTCTTTTTATTTTTTGAGTTTTCTTAAGGCTTCAACCTATATATTTGATCCGGTATCAATACCGGTATCCGATCTGCAAGACATATTTCAACGTCTTTGTCAAGACATCAACGTGTAACTGGTGTCATCGGTATACATCCGGACTGTAATTCCGTATCAGGCGTTCTCCCTATACCGGTTGTTCAGGATAACACCATGACACCGGACAACACACACGTCACTGCACTAAAGACAAGGATTATTGCTACAGGGATCGATCAATAATTCCCTGCACTACGAGCCAAATTCTGCTCACGGGAGTGGTCAACTTGTTCCCTAATCCTAGTCTATATTCCCCATGCTCAATATAAAATAGCCACTTGATCCAATTATGCTGGTAAGTGCGCAATAAAATAATGCTAATGGGAGTTAGTGGTTCCCCACTAACGAGTCCTCGAAAAACGAGCCAATCAGGTATATGAACTCATTTCATTAATGAAGTGGGGGATCTTTAAAAAAATCTTGGAACGATTACTCTCTGAAATACATTCCTTACTTGGAATATCATCACTGACTTGAGCGTCGGAGAATCTTTGCAGGTGACATCACCATTCACCCACTTCAACGCGTTAGGTCGGTGTGAAGGACCTCCAGGACGCCCAGTCCGCTCTCTTCGCTCAAGGACAACGGATATTTACACCGGACACCTATACATCCAGTCTCCTATACGGTATTTACATATTGTTTGTGATTGACTTGAGTCTGGATTTCTAGACCCCGGTTCAGGATAGATCATTGGCACGCCCGGTGGGATGCGATAAAGTTATTCCCATATCCATTGAAAGAGCAAGTAATCCACAATGGAAGGCGAAGCACAAGATTTCGTGGAGAATCAGCCTGAAGACAGGACTAACCCCAACGTCTTCAGGAAGCTCAACTTTGATTCTCATGGGGGCAGCTCAAAGAAGATAGTAACAGTGTCTAATCCTGATCCTCGTGATGAGCTGATCAGTCAACTTCAGAGGGAACTCGCTGAATTGCGAAGAAAAAGAAGGCAAAGCGAGGATAAAGAATCATCCCGCACACGAAACACTCCCCACGCAACTGATGGTGAAAAGTCCACCACCCTCCAATACTCAAATATCCCTACGTTTGAGGGGCGAGAACAAATTCGTGATTCTGAAGATGAAGCTTCCCGAAGGAAGAGGGAGTCAACGACAGCACCCCCAGTGTCTTACAAGCTAAAGGTTCCTTTTTCAAGGAGACTTATGAGCATCCACATCCCCAAGCACCTTCAAACTACTCAGCCACTTTCCATCGGAAAATACAATGGAAAAACTGATCCTACTAAGCACCTTGATGCTTACGTATTTGAAGCCATGTACTTGGGGGCTGATGAAGATGTGATGTATCGAATATTCCCTCGAACATTATCCGAGGAGGTCCTAGGATGGTTTAAAGGTTTACCCTCTGGATCCATAGATTCTTGGGCTGAAATGGCAGCTACTTTTGAGACTCACTTTGTCATCTCTAGAGTTGTGCCCAGGACGTCTCATACCTTGGCTCAGATTAAGCAACGTGAAAACGAAGGCTTAAAAGATTTCTTGAAGAGGTTCTACAAGGAAGCAGCCCTGGTTCCTAACCTCACAGAGTCTATTAAGCTGCATATCGTTATTGAGGCGTTGCAACCAGGATCAACTTTTGCTCTCTCATTAGCGAAAAGCTCTCCTGTAACTTTTGAGGAGTTCAGGAAAAAAGCCTCAAAATACGTGAGTATAGAGATGCACTTGGAGGCCATAGCTGCAAAGAAAAAGCCATCAACACCACCTTCCCAAACCCAGAAGGGTAAGGAGAAAACGAGGTCAGGACGCGTGGAGAGGCCATTCACCAATCCCAGAGTTAATAACCACTCTCCTCGACCTCGAGAAAGGCATGTTAATTCCTTCAGCCATTATGCACAACTATCTGCCAAACCATCTCAGATTTTGAGAGAGGTCGGATGGCCAGCTTTTAGCATATATGGCATCAGAAGACCAGCTCCCATGAAAAGACCAGGAAATCCCCGTAGGTACTGCGATTTTCATGAACAAAATGGTCATTCCACTGATGAATGTCAAGCTCTAAAGAACGCGGTTGAAACGCTAATTAGAGAAGGCAAGTTAAAGCAATACCTGTTCAAAGAGAAATCCTTTGACAGAGTAGAGCGGAATGAGAAAAGAGAAAGGGATCCAGATGACGGGGATGACAATAACCGTAATCCGGTCAGAAAATTCTCTGCTTCGGAGAAACAAAAGGGTGTGATAACTGATGAAATAGCGCATAAAGATGGCGCGCCTCAGCAACAATGTCAAGGTCGGCGTGAAGTCATTGACATGATTGCTGGAGGATTCGCTGGAGGAGGAGCTTCAATTACAGCTCGTAAGAATCATCATAGAATGATTCTATCTGTGCAAGGGAAAGTCAAAGACAATCGCCCTTACAGAGGTGAGATTGAGGCTCCAACAATCTCTTTCTCCGATGAGGATTTTGGCCCAACCATTCCTGGTGGTGATGATGCTGTGGTCATTACAGCAGTGATAGCCAACAAGGACGTCCGAAGAATCCTTGTTGACCAGGGAAGTTCCTGCGATGTTATTTTCTATAATTGCTTTGAAAGGATGGGTTTTAAAGACTCAGACTTACAGCCTTATACGCAGGAACTAACAGCTTTCAACGGAGCAAAGCAATCGACTAAAGGGTATATTGATACCCTTATTTCGTTTGAAGGCGAACCAGGGGCCAGGACGGTTAAATCCCGAGTGCTAGTGATTGATGTCAAATCACCATTTAATGGCATCATAGGCCGCCCCACACTAAATGCAATGGAGGCAGTTGTATCAACCCCACATCTCCTTATCAAGTTCATTGACAAGGATAATTCTGTTTCATCTATCCGGGGTGATCAAGAGATGGCTAGATACTGCTACAACCTAAGCCTCAACATGACAAAGCTGGACGCCTCCAATAAAAAGAGGAAACTCAATGATGCTGGAGCAGCCGCTGGATCTGTAAGCCTTGTCGACCTGGACCCTAGGGCGGATTTGAGCATTGATCCGTCCAACCCATTAAAGCCCACACTGGATGGAAGTTCTAGGAACATCGTCTTGGGAGATTCTCCAGAAAAGATCACCCATATTAATGACAAGCTAGACTCAGAAATGGAAGCGACTATTGACGCTCCTGCAAGAATTTAAAGACCTCTTTGCATGGACTGCAGCCGATATGCCTGGCATAGATCCTGCTTTCTGTTGTCATAAATTATCCGTCTACCCAGAGACGAGACCGGTGGCCCAGAAGAAAAGGAGATTGGGCCCAGAGAAACAGAAGGCAGCATGCCAGCAAACTGAGGAATTGTTGAAGGCCGGATTTATCAAAGAAATCCGTTATTCCTCTTGGCTCTCGAATGTGGTGATGGTCTGTAAGTCCAATGGTAAATGGAGAATGTGCATTGACTATGTGGACCTCAACCGCTGCTGTCCAAAGGATCCTTATCCTCTTCCTAATATAGATCGGATGGTAGATGATTCCTCTGGTTATCAGTACCTAAGTTTCATGGATGCTTATTCAGGTTACAACCAGATTCCAATGTGCGAAGAGGATCAAGAAAAGACAGCTTTTATAAATGATCGGGGTGTCTTTTGCTATACAGTTATGCCCTTTGGCCTAAAAATGCTGGGGCAACATATCAGCGCATGATCAACAAGGTTTTTGAAGGTATGCATACCAAGCTTGTTGAAGTATACATTGATGATATAATAGCCAAGACACCGGTTGGAGGTGATCATATTGAAGACCTACGCCAAGTATTCACCCGTTTGAGAGAATTTAACATGAGGCTAAACCCGATGAAATGTACCTTCGTTGTCCCTGCTGGGAAGTTCTTGGGTTTCATGTTAACTCAACGCGATATTGAAGCCAATCCAGGGAAATGCCAAACAATTCTAGACATGCAAAGTCCAAAGAATCTCAGAGAAGTCCAATCCCTGAATGGCAAAGTGGCAGCTTTGGCACGATTCATGCCAAAGATGGCTCATAGATCCCTCCCTCTGTATAAGATACTGAAAAAGTCCAAGAAGTTCGAGTGGGGACAGGAACAAGAGAAAGCATTCCAAGAGCTTAAGGAGGTGTTGTCCAAACCTCCCATTCTCACAAAGCCTGACCCCGAAGACACACTCATCCTATACTTGGCTATTTCAGATGAAGCTTTGGGCATTGCCTTAATAAAAGAAACTCCCGATGGACAGAGACCGGTCTATTTCACTAGCAAGACCTTACAAGGTGCTGAGATCCGGTATCAAAAAATCGAAAAGGTCGCCCTCGCTGTTGTTTGGGCCTCTCGACGGCTGCGTCCGTACTTTCACGCCCATCCAATCATAGTGAGAATGGATTTACCACTCCGCTCTGTATTAATCAAGCCTGATCTCGCTGGGAGGATGATCAAATGGTCAATTGAACTCTCTGAGTTTGATATATCCTATGAACCCCGAAGCGCTATTAAAGCTCAAGTCCTGGCTGATTTTATTATGGAAATGACAGGGACTGATCCAGATTTCCCTCGTGTCCATTGGACCATTTACGTTGATGGTTCATCGAACCAAAGAGGCTCTGGAGCGGGTGTAGTCCTAGAAAGTGACGACGGAGTACACCTGGAAATTTCCCTTCGTTTTAATTTCAAAACATCCAACAACCAAGCCGAGTACGAAGCTTGTTTGGCTGGATTGAGAGCTGCAATTGACATCAGAGCTTCTGAGGTGACGCTCTGCAGTGATTCACAACTGGTGATTTCATAAATCTTAGGAGATTATCAGACTCGCGAACCTCAACTCCAATTATACTTGAACTGTGTCAAGGAGTTGAGAGAGAAATTCTCGAAAATGGAATTCAAGCACGTTCCACGCGAAGAAAATACTAGAGCGGATATACTCTCCAGATTAGCAAGCACCAAACGACCAGGTAGCACAACTATGCTGGTTCAAAGCACATTAACGTCGCCCAGCATTCCTCTTTTCCCTTCTCTAAATGCCATAATGACAAACTCTCTCTATGGAGACACATGGATGGCCCCTTACGTCCGTTATTTGGCCGATGGACAGCTACCTATGGATGAGAAGGAAAAGACAAGGATAACGAGGGAATTACCATACTTCACTATGATCGATGGTAATCTTTACAGAAGGGCGCTCTCCGTGCCCTATTTGATTTGTCTCAAAGAGAATGAGGTGCAAGACGTAATGGAGGAAGTACATGAAGGACAATGTGGACACCACACCGGAGGAAGAAGCTTAATGCGAAAAATCCTCAGGGCGGGATACTGGTGGCCCATGATGAAGCAGGACTCCATTGACTTCGTTAAAAAATACGACGCTTGCCAAAAATTCTCTAATCTTCACCACACACCGGCGGAAGAACTCTTCACATCCGCTGTTCCGTGGCCCTTCTACCAATGGGGATTAGATATTCTGGGCCCCTTTCCAACTGCTCCTGGGGGCATCAAATATCTCATTGTAGGGGTCGACTATTTCACTAAGTGGATAGAAGCAGAGCCGGTGGTACATATTACTTCAGCCCGAACTCGTCGTTTCATGTATGAAAACATTATAACACGGTTCGGGGTCCCAGCACGGATTATCACAGATAATGGCACCCAATTCACAGATAGAAAATTCACAGATTTACTCGAAGGGTTAGGAATAACCCAGATATTCTCATCCGTTGAACATCCTCAAACTAACGGCCAAGCTGAAGTGGCCAACAGGGAAGTGCTGAAAGGACTAAAGAAACGCCTTGGTGAAGCCAAGGGCGGATGGACAGACCAGCTATGCCACGTCCTGTGGGCATACCGGACAACGCCTCATTCATCTACTAACAAATCCCCATATCGCCTGACATACGGGGTAGAGGCAATGATACCCGTGGAACTGCAGATTGCTTCCACAAGGGTCAAATACTTCTCTGAAGAGTCTAATAATGCTAATTTGGCGTCAGAAATGGATGTCATACAAGAACTCAGAGAAGATGCATTCGTCAGAGACCAAGCTATCAAAGCTAAGGTCGCTCTCCGATACAACAAGCGAGTTCAATCAAGAACTTTCAATGTCGGAGATTTGGTTTTGAGAAAAGCAAGTATAGGGAACAAATTTGCTCATCAAGGCAAACTAGCCCCAAACTGGGAAGGCCCATACAGGGTATCCGAAGTTACTGGCAAAGGCTCTTACCGCCTTGAGAACCTTGATGGCACTCCAATCCGAAATAAGTGGAACACCCAAAACTTGCGCATCTACTATAGCTAGCTGTTGGAGCAATACATTTTCTCCTATCCTCATTTTGGATTGAATACTGGAGAAAATATTTTCCTAGCTACGCTTTCATTGTAATTCTTATTTTTGATTTAATAAGAATCTCTCACAACAATTTAACTCTTTCGAGTTTTTCTTATGCTGTGATTTTCAGTTTACCCGGCGTACAGAAGCATATTCAGGACGGATGATCTCAATCACCTATTCTGTGATTGACGATGTAACTCCTCGAATATGTGCAGCACACAAGAGCATACTCAGGACGGATGATCTCAATTACCCATTCTGTAATTGACGATGTAACTCCTCGAGTGTGTCTAAGTAAGAGAAGGCCCGGATTGTAGGATTAAACCGAACTCTGGGTACGGTTAGTAAGTCTGGTAGAACATCGGTGAAGACCTGAGCTGTAGGATTAAACCGAACCTCAGGAAATGGGTTGTAGGATTGAACCGAATCCCATTCTAAGAACGATAAAAGGGTAGAACCCAACACCGTATTGAAGGGTTGGGCGCAGTAAGCTGGTTCTTCTTCAAGACCACGCTGAACCCCAAGTAACGGGTGCAGTAGGTTCAGGATTAGCCCTGATCTGAACCCCGTGTTGAAGGCTCAGATTGTAGGATTAAACCGAACTCTGAGTACGACTAGTAGGGTTGACCGAACGTCGGTGAAGAATCGTCATTGGGTAAAACCAAAAACCGATTGGAGAACGGTTAGTAGGATTAAACCGAACACCAAATACGATATGGATTATAGGATCAAACTGAACTCCAAACACAACAAGTAAGTTATACTGAACTCCAAATTAATACTCTCTTTTGAAGTTCCTTATTTGGAAGTTTTATAGCTTTAAATTCTGAGTCATCAATTCTTCAATTGAAACCTGACTCATAAACTCCGACACAAAAATAATTCATTCGGGTACGCCACAATCTGAGGCATATTCACCCGAAACCTTTCAGTCGAAAATATTTTAAATCCTCACTCTTAAGAACTCTCACGTGAAAGTCTCACACAGACTTTGTTCAAAGTACTGATCACCCAATGATACTGGGGGACAGCATCAATAGTTTAACGAATATCTTGAGGAATGAACCCTTGATGAAACGATCTCACAATCATTCCCCCTCAAGATTAACATTATAAGCCGTTCTCATGACAATAAAATGTTCACTCACAACGGCGATCTAAAAGGCCTGACTTTCAAGAGGCAGGATACGTTTTCTACCAGGCTTTTATATCAAATTGTCCATATTTGACAAAAAAAATACTCTATCTTTCCTGTCGAATCGAGTCTTTGGCCATCAAAATGCCTATACATGAAAAACGATAGTTATATACTCCTATCCGTTCTTCATCTCCCATGTACAAATCCGGAATGAAGATTTTATATTGTTATCCGATATTCATTACTTGAATCCGGAATGACTCGATACACATGCATATAAAGGCAAATCGCTTTTTTATTGATCAAATGAATATTACATGGAGAAATTCGTTCAATAATCCGGAGCTGATCCCGGAACACAGCGAATTTGAATCAATAAAAAGAAAAAAGAAAAAAGGAAGGCACTAGTTTTTGCGACTTGTATCTCCTTCCTTCCCTTTGCCTTTATCCTCAGTCTTGCCTTTATCTACGCTAGGGCCTGTTCCTGTATTTCTGAGCTTTAGAAGTGAAGATCCCATTGATTGACCTTCAGGTAAAGGAGCAAACTCGTATGGCGTGTCTGGCGGACTCTCATGACGGTTTTCAACAATGGCCACCAGTTTCCCTTGATGAAACTCATAGAATGGATCAATACCATTCAGATTAAGTTTCACCTTGGGATTCCGGTATTGAACTTGACGAACAGCCAACCCGAAGGATTCCTTGACTGCTTGATCACACATATCTACAGCTACAGCCAAGTCTGCTTTCAGGGTTTTGGCTTCGTCAGTTGAATCCGCCAACTTCAAGAGCAGCTCCTTCTCCCTGCGTGACCAATCTTCTGCTCCTTGAGAATGGACGATCTTAGCTTCCTTCAACCCCTCTTCCAGCTTTGAAGAGCGTTCCTTCTCCGTACAAAGACCGGCATGGAGGTCAGAATTGATTTTCTTTTGATCAAGTACTTGGACCTCCAACTCCTTGGCAAGATACATCAGTCTGGCAATTTCTTTATCCTTCTTATATCCTTCCTCTTTGGTAGCTTCTAATTTACCTTCTAAACGGAGGATGTTTGCCTTATCCTTAGCAGCAGCAACACTAAGATCATTAACCTTGCCAACCAACAAGCTGAGCCTCTCATTCTCTTCTGAAAGTTCGCGAACCGATCTCAGGAGCCCGGATAATTCTGCCAGGTGCTTCTATCCGGCATCGCAAGCTTTGGTTACTTCTTCACTCTTCAATGAAGGCTTCAGCTTGTACGGAGTTTCAGGAACGCCCTCAGGAACAGAACCCTCGTATACCAAATATTGAGCAAGACCGGAGCTACTTTCAAGAGGGCGAGGAACTTTAGGTGCAAAATAAGTCGTTATTGGCTTTGCACCATAAGTGATCGTGTCACCTGGGGCATCCGAAGCGGGCCTTTCCACACTCTTTCCCTTAGAAAGCTCCGGATCAGTAACCCCCCTTGAAGTTTTTGGTTTCTTGGGAGAAGATTGACGGTCCGAGGTCTTGGAGGAATCACGTTTTGACCTTTTCTTTTTATCCCTGACCTTCTCAACCGCAACCTTAGAGGCCGGTTTTTCAGACCCACCCTCAAGCAAGGGAATATCGTCACCAGCAGATGAAGTTAGAATTATAGTCTCAGCTGTATCTTTCTTCGAATTCCATTTTGCTTGGATGTTATTTTCAGCTGCTACGGAATTCATTCCAGCTTTGAGCCCTTTCAGCTTTTCCATCTCTGGTGACACAGTTTCAATTTCAACTGCAAAACCAAACAACATGGTTAGAAATCAAAGATTTCAAGGCATGATACGATAAAACATGAAAAATAGCAGGAAAATTACACAAATACTCCTTGCGGGTGGACCACGATCCTAATAAACACCTGCAAGAGAAAAATTGGTGCGAGGCGGTGTAGGATTGAAGGGCTGAAAGAACAGAAACTGAAGATGGGCTCAGTTCATCCTCCTCAGTGTAGTACGCCTGGGAGGTCAATAAAAAATGTTCATGCGTCCAAGCCACTGGGAACTTCGGAATCCCATCTTCAGTTAACCAAAAAATTGATTCATCAGGATGAACGCTGATCTTCGTGAAGTAAGACTTGAATGAATGACCATCAACTTTGGCGGAATCAGTGTACGCCTCGAAGTTTATAATCTTGGAGAGAGTCCGGAGGGATATCAAGCTCACTCCCCCTTCTCCTTATTTGCACGACGGACCACTTGAGCAAAGTAGAAAAGCATGGCCACCGTCGGTTTGAAGTTGAAGTGCTCCCCAAGCACTTCAAGAGAACGGACTAACCCCCATCCGTTGGGATGAAGCTGTGAAGGGGCACAGTCCAAGAATCTCAAAACCCCCATCTGAAACTTTGTGAGGGGAAAGCGCACGCCAAGATTCAAGAATAAAAAATCATATATATATAGGGACCTTTCGTCTGGAGTATGACAAATCCGATCTGATGGCAGCGGAGCTAACACCATAAAGCACCTTCTGTATTTATCCTTCTTGAAGACCGTAAAACACGGTTCCAGCTCCGCTCCGTCCTCTCGAGCGTGGACTGATGCTGTTTCGTGAAATTCCTCAGCCACCCAGCTAAATGGGCGCTTCTTTTGGAATTTTACCCAGTCGATCCGGTGTACGACCATGTTACACAGCCCAGAAGCTGTCTTTAATATATACTGCTGAGAGGGTGCTTCCCCTCCAGATGATCTTCCCCCAGTTGCTTTCTTCACCACCATTGTGAAAGCTTTTACGCTGCGGTAAAAATCCACATCGTCAGAAAGATACAAATCACCACTCTCAGCACTCTCACTAGAGGAGGATTCTGAAGAGGGTATAATCGCCCTTCGCCTCTGATATGGTGACGCCTCCCTCTCTGAGCATAGTGGCTTCGATTGGAAGACCACTGGAATCCTCCTACCACGAACTGCGGGGTTTCGAGTTAAGGCCCTTCCTCCTCTTCCTCTAGGACTAACACCACTAAGACAAAACACCTTTCCTAGACATTTTCAGATATTGAAACGAGACACAAAAAATGGAAAGAAAGTGGTTACCTAAGGATGGATGAGGATAGTGAATTAAGATTCACAGAGGCAGACACGATAATCTTCTCGAAACTTTTGCAGAGGTTCGTCAAGAGAGTAAGAAGAAATGATAACTGAGATTGCCAAATATGCCTTTTTCAGGGCATGAAAATTCAAATACCAACTCAAAGCAACCTGTCGTTTACCGTCAAACGACTCTTCGTTTAGTGGGTTAAAATTGTCGTTTTTAACCCAAAGGCGCCAAAATGCCATCGTTTCGTCACAGAGCTTTCTAAATGGGCCTATTAAATCCAAATTCTAGGCCCAACAAGCCCCTGCGTGATGGTTATTAAGATATGCGCATTTAACGCAATAATGGCTCGCCCACGTGATTAAAGACATTAAATGTCCAATCATGAGAGACGTGGCCACCATTACCCGAATACCAAGGGTTGCGAAATTCGATAAACTTCTGAGATTCTCATTGTTCTAATCCACCCTCAAGCGATCCATCACAACGGAACCTTGTTCCCAGAGCGGATATTTACACACCAGTACAATTCCGAAATCCAGACGCATTATGATCGACATAGCTTATATGAGCAAATCTACTAATTCCTCACTCAAGCTAAGGGGCTAGTAGAATACTGATGGTCTCTGATTTCGGATACGAAAATTGAATCCATACGATTGAGAAGCATCCACCTCAATCCGCACTCTTATGATTGGAAAAATATCTCCAGGATGGATGATCTCAATCACCTATTCTGTGATTCGATGATACAACTCCTGGTACGGACAATTCCAATCATCACCCCAGGACGGATGATCTCAATCACCTATTCTGTGATTCGATGACGTAACTCCTGGTATGAACAATTCTCATCATCATTCTTACGATGAAAGCTTTTGAAAACTGAGAACTATTCATTCAATCCGTACTCCTACGATTGAAAAGCGTCTCCAGGACAGATTATCTAAATCACTTAATCTGTGATCTGACGATATAACTCTTGGCGTTGTGTACTTTTCCAGAACGGATATCCTTAGTCACCCATTATGTGATATGAAGATGTAACTCCTGACGTTGTGTACTTGCCCAGGACGGATGATCTCAATCACCCATTCTGTGATCTGATGATGTAACTCCTGGCGCCATACACACCCCAAGGACGGATGATCTCAATCACCTACTATGTGACCTGACGATGTAATTCCTGGTGTCGTACACATCCCCAAGATGGATGATCTCAATCACCTATGAAGTGATTCGACGATAAAACTCCTGGTACGAACAATTCCCATAATCATTCCTATGATGGAAATCTCTGAAAGTCAATCCGCACTTTCGCTCTCAAGTGGTATTCTCCCAGGACGGATATTATTTATCACCTATTCTGTGATACAATGATATAACTCCTGGCGTAGAAAAACTCTCATCATTATCCTTATGATGGAGGATTCAAAACACCACTTTCTTACACCTTTGCAGTTCCCCAAACTTGGAACAATACTCTTACAATGGACGACATAGTTTTCTCCAGTAAGAATAACATGGATAAAGTACAGTCATCTATCTTGTTACACTACTCTACTAAACAACGGATCGACCCATCTTTCCCCCAAAAGAATTAAGGACCATGCCCCAAAGACAGGCACCTTCTTCTTAATTCGCACTTGGGGACATGTATATTTTTATCCGTTCTAAATTTATTTGTTGTTTAATCTTCTGAGGCAGTTGTTTCAATCCGACCTCAAGGTTAATCATACAAAACAGATTAGCAACGATTTAAATATACATGAAACGATGAAGACAAATTTCTTAAATGAAACTTATTCATTGAAAGCGAGATTACACATAATAGTTTAAAGCCGGAGTTGATCCCGGCACACAACTATACATTTAAATAAAAATACAACTACGGAGGAGGAATCTGTTCTTTAGTTTTTTATGCCTCCTCAGCACCAGGCTCTTGTGTCCCTTCCTTCGGGACTTCTACAGGAATCTCCCCTCCAGGAGCCTCAATCCTTTCTTCAAAAGAAAGAACCTCAGACACAGGAAGGACAAAATCCAGTCCCATAGTTTGACCCTCAGGAAGAGGAGGCAAACCATACAGGGACGTCGGAGGATCTTCGTGACGACCATCAACCACTGCGACTAACTTTCCCCCATGGAATTCATAAAATGGATCCATTCCATAAAGGTTAAGTTTCGTCGTGGGGTTGCTGTAGAAAACTTGGCGTATAGCTAGGCCGAAAGATTCTTCGACAGCCCGGCTGCATATGTCAATTGCTTCTTCTCTCTCAGCTTTCGCTGTAGCCAATTCTTCCCGCAACTTTGACAGCTCCCCACTCAATCCTTCAGACTCCGCCCTCCAAGCCTTTAGTCCTTCGATCTCAAGAAGGAGCTTCTTCTCCCTTTGAGACCACTCCTCAGCAGCAGCCTTGCTTTTATCCTGGCTGCTACGGAGTTCTTCCTCCTTCTCTGCCAGCTTGCCTTCCAAGTCTTTGAAGTCACCTTTAAGCTTGAGATTCTCTTTATTCATGATATCTCCGAACTCCTTAGACTTGGCAAGACGATCTTCCATTACCTTTATGGTGGATTTATCTTTCCCAGAGGAAAGGTTGAGTTGTTCCAATTTGTCACTCAATTCTTCAACCTTATCGACATTGTCAGCCAACTCGCTGACTGAATAAAGCATTCCAGCAAGTTCGGCTAACTGCCATCTTCCGGCCTCATATGCTTCTTTAATTTCTTTAGCGCTGAGCGTAGGCCGGAGTTTGTACATTGGCTGTGGAAGAGTAGCTGGAGTAGATCCCTCGTATGAGAGGAAGGGAGTGAGAAACGAGGTGGTGGGGTAGGAGGTCGGCTTCGCCGCAGAAACCCCGGCAGTAATTCCTTTATTGAATCCGGAGGAAGCAATAGCTGCTTCTGGGGTTTCAACAGGTTTATCCTCCGGAGTTCTACGCTTCTTGGACGGACCCCCCACAGAATCATTCTTAATTTTTCTCCTTCTCTCAGTGACCGGGGGCTGACCCATGGCTGCACCGATATCGGAGGAACCACCCTCAACCAGCGGAATGTCCCCTTCAGCATCCGAGGTCAGGATGATTAACTCGGGACGGTCCTTGGTGGATGGTCTGGGCTTGATTTCATTTTCACGGGTAACGGATTTACCCGCCGCCTTAAATCCCTTCAATTTGTTCATTTCCGGAGTCTCTTATTCTATTTCACCTGCATGAACAAATATGAGATATTAGCAACTACAAAATATTTGATATATTTGACAAAAGGGGAAAAAGTGAAATAAAATAAGTATTACGTAAATATTCATTCCGGACTCCGCTTGAACTACTTAACAAACGCCTATACAAAAAGACGTGACGTCGTGTAGTGTGTGCTTCAAGTGTGAACAGCACTTTCGACGTTTCAGGAGACAGAACGGATTGATCAGTACAATATGCGTGGGAGCTCAAGAGGAAATGTTTATGAGTCCAGCTCAATGGAAATTTGTTAACACCCTCTTCATCCTTCCAAAATATCGGTTTGCTCTTCTTAATGGAGATCCGGGTGAAATAGGTCTTAAACGACTTCCCATCAACCTTAGCCGAATTAGTGTAAGACTCAAAGTTTACAAAAGAACAAAGAGTCCGGAGAGTTACCAAACCAACATCGCCCTGCTTGTTAGTCCTCCGAACTACTTGGGTGTAGTAAAATAACATTGCTACAGTAGGTGTGAAGTTGAAATGTTCACCCAAGACCTCCAAAGCACGAATGAGACCCTAGCCGTTGGGATGAAGTTGGGAGGGTGCACAGTTTAAAAACCTCAACACTCCCATCTGAAGCTCGGTTAGAGGGAAACGAACTCCTAAATAATGAAAGATAAAATCATACATATACACAGAACGGTCGTTTGGTACGACGTGACATATCCGTTCTGTAGGGAGTGGTGCATATACCCTATACCACCTTTTTATTTCCTCTTCCGCATTGAGCGTGAACCTTGGCTGAATCCGGGATCCTTCCTCGTCTACATGACGGGAAACCAAGTCCTTAAATTCACTGGACACCCAACAGAAAGGCCATTTGGCCTGAAGCTCTTCCCAATTCAGCTTGGAAGCAGCGACACTGTAGAGACCTTCAGCTGTCTTCGAAATGGCACTATCTCCAGAAGATCCCTCTCCAGTTGCCATTTAAAATATCTAGACCGAACTCCTTAATCTACGATAAGAAATTATGTCGTCAGAAAGGTGATAATCATTACTCACTTCATCTTCTACAAAGCGACTACAATCAGAGGACGACTCTGAGAAGGGAAAAGTCACTTTCCACAGTGAGTAAGATCCCCTTTCTGAGCGACATGACTCAACCCTAGAAAGAATCACAAGGATTCTTCCCCATTACTATTAGGGTTGCGAGAAATTGTTCTCCCCCTAAATAAACTACATTCTCTTCAAGCAAGAATAACAGGCCCAAAATAAAACGAGGTTTACAGGGGAAGAAGAGATAATTACCTCAGGTAACGAGGATGGAGATGAAGAGCAAACAAAGTCTCGTAGAGTAAGCAACGAACTTCCTTGTGAGTTTTTTGCAGAGTTTTGTTAAGAAAACAGAAGCAAGTGGAACTCATAATCCACTAAGTGTTTCTTTTATAAGAAACGAAGAGGTTCGGTTACCCACTCTGGAAGTTGTGTCGTTCTCAACTAAACGCATTGGTTCACAAGCGAAACAACACAACCATTCCAAATTCATGGGAGCCAAAACAATAGCAATTCGACGAAGGGCCTATCTACTAGGCCCAAAAGTTTCAAAAATTTCAGGCCCATTAAGCCCAAAACGACGGTTAATGAGATTACCATCTCAGACGCAATAATTGCTTGCCCACGTGATTAAAAGCATTAATGTCTAATCATGCAACGCAATTCGCGCTTTACAGCCGTTACACAAACTTCAAGAGCTTTCAATTCCAATAAACTCTTGAAATTCTCATACAACGAATCTTTGTCTGAATCCGTTGTGACGACACTGACAGACCAGATCTCTTAATTTGAGAACGGTTCTTTACGAATAAACTCTAAGGAACTGTTATACGCGTAAGCTTACCGATATTCAGACCTCTCGCAGGTTGAGTAGCTTATGTGAACAACCATTCAGTCCCTCACACAAGCTAGGGGACATATGATCCGGTATCAATACCGGTATCCGATCTGCAAGACATATTTCAACGTCTTTGTCAAGACATCAACGTGTAACCGGTGTCATCGGTATACATCCGGACTGTAATTCCGTATCAGGCGTTCTCCCTATACCGGTTGTTCAGGATAACACCATGACACCGGACAACACACACGTCACTATACTAAAGACAAGGATTATTGCTACAGGGATCGATCAATAATTCCCTGCACTACGAGCCAAATTCTGCTCACGGGAGTGGTCAACTTGTTCCCTAATCCTAGTCTATATTTCCCATGCTCAATATAAAATAGCCACTTGACCCAATTATGCTGGTAAGTGCGCAATAAAATAATGCTAATGGGAGTTAGTGGTTCCCCACTAACGAGTCCTCGAAAAACGAGCCAATCAGGTATATGAACTCATTTCATTAATGAAGTGGGGGATCTTTAAAAAAATCTTGGAACGATTACTCTCTGAAATACATTCCTTACTTGGAATATCATCACTGACTTGAGCGTCGGAGAATCTTTGCAGGTGACACCACCATTCGCCCACTTCAACGCGTTAGGTCGGTGTGAAGGACCTCCAGGACGCCCAGTCCGCTCTCTTCGCTCAAGGACAACGGATATTTACACCGGATACCTATACATCCGGTCTCCTATACGGTATTTACATACTGTTTGTGATTGACTTGAGTCCGGATTTCTAGACCCCGGTTCAGGATAGATCAATATTCATTCTTTTTAAGAATTTATCCAGTTTGTTAATCTTTATTTAAGATTGGGAATTTTTGCAAAGGTTAGGGGATAACCTTTGGGTTGTGTATTTAAGAGATCATGAGATGGGTGAGGAATATACTTGGAGGTGTAAGGATTAAGCTCTTGGTGTAGAACATCAAGGAGTTGTAATTGTTCAACTTGTACTCAAATATTTCATAGTGAAATTCTTAAGTGCATGAATCATGATAAATTTGGTTTATAAGCTATTATCTCTTAAACTCTTTACATTATGCATATTATTCTGTTTTGCATTATGCAGATTAAATTGGTTAGTCTTATTGTTGCATATATTTTGCTTGGTATTGATTTTCTATTTGACATATCTTTATTCCTTCAATTATCCTAGAAAATCAATCTTGTTTAGAGACATTTTGTGCAAAAGTTTGAAAACTCAATTCACCACCCTCTTATGTATTCACTTAGTTATGAATTTGAGATGAGATTGAGAATAATTGAATCGAATTTATTATTGATGCTTGTTTTATGATTGTTGGAGAATTTAGATTGAAGAATGTTTCTTATTTGAATCATATTAGAATCAAAATTCAAACCTAAATATATTTTATAGAATAAAAATATATTTTTTATAGTGTTTTATTACAATATGTTTGATTGTTCTTGCTAGAATTTTATTTGAATAGTGAAATCCCCTATGTATATGTAAAATTCTATAAGCAATGTGTTCAAAATTTAGTTTCATAACCGAAGTCCTTCATAAAACAATCATTTTCAAAACATTTATTTGTTAAAAGCTATTATTCTAATAAAGCTACATTACTTTATAATATAAAATTTAATTAAATTTTATTAAAAATATTATTTATAATATTATTTTAGTTTTTAGTTGTATGAAACTATTATATTATATTTTCTATTAATATAATATAATTTTTAATTGATTGTTTATTATATATTAATCTCAAATCAACCAGTAAAAATGAACCATGTATACGAGTGGTTCAATATTCGATCCTATTTTTAAAAGATTAATATGATATTTAAAATACAATAATAAAATAAATTCGCATTTATAGCTCACAGACCAAAACTCTACACATTGTAAAATAGTTTGTTTTTTGGGTGAAAATTTTAAAACAGCTTTAAAAACATGTTTTGTTTTGGACGGAGTTTTAAAAACGTTAAAGTATCAGGGAAATCATTTTTCCATGTATCAGCAAGTTCGTGTAGGAGTTAACCGGTCCTTAGTTTTTGTGACTCGTGAGTTGTGACCCAGACCTGGCACACGAGTGAGAGTAACCAGCATCAACACCTACAGCTACAACACGCAAACACCACCTCCACCACCACCTAGGGTTAGGGTTTCTCCCATTCCCCAATTTCCGAAATTAGGGTTTTCTTCTCGCCATGACGGACGGATTCTGGAACCGGCAACAAGCGCTTCTCCCTCACGCCGGCATGCTCAAACGACAGCGTTCCGAATACGGTTCAATTTCTCTCTCCTTCTTCGATTTATTGGAGTCTCGATTTTCTTGTGAAACTTTGCATTTTCCCCTCTTTCTCTCTTTCCTAGCTTTTCAAGTTTGCAATTTCTTGATTGTTGGTCGTGTTAGCAATTTGATTGGGAGTTAAACGGTGACGTTTAGCTTGTTCGCTCTCGCTTATTTAGGGCTCTGTTTTGAATGGGTTTGTTGTCGTTAAAGGGTACTTGGTTCTCTGGTTCTTACTTAGATTTTGTTGGGTGCATGCTAGCTGGTTGTGTTGTGAACGTGGTTTTCTTGTGGGACGGTGATCAGTTTTTACTTTTTCATTCTGTTGAGTTTCGCTGGGTTGTTGTATGTAGAAAATAAGGAGTTTGTGTATCTTCTCATCCTTCGTAGGGCAGGGCGTGTTTGGTTGGTGGAGTCTGGGTGCGTGGATTTATACAATGTTTATGGACGCCAATAAGGAATGATCACTTATCTAATGATCACGTCATAATCATCTTCTCATTAGAAAAAAAAAAAATACCGGGAATGTTTAAATCCAAAACGAGATATTATTCCTTCCATCCATTCCCCTAAAAACACCTTTAAATGAGTCTTCAAGATTGTATGAGTTGATAATTTAGCTCTTGAGATTTTAAAATCCTTTTGTTAGTCACTTACTTTACTGAACGATGTTCACTTTAGTCTTTAGTACAAAACACCAGTAAAAATTTACGAAATGACAGTGAAAAATAAAATGTAAAAGGACTAGAGTTTCTTAAAGCAATAGACTGACATTCAACAACAACAAAGCCTTATCCTACTAAGTGAGGTTGGCTATACATGGATCATATGATTCTATTGCCCCTATCATTTACCAACTCTTTAGGGATTCCATTCACTTGGTCTTCCTCTACCCTTCTTCATAGGGCTCTAAATCATTTGCTCAGTATAATTTTTTAAAATTGTAGAGATTAAATTATTATACAATATACAATTTTGAGGATTAATTTGAATGTTTTGTTAGGATCCAATTGTAAGGCATTAGACTTGAATCCTACATTGGAAGTTCGAGATTCTAGTTTGGAGTCTATAAGACAATGCGCTCCCCCATTAGAATAGCTAAATTTTGTGGTGTGGTTCTCCCAAGGTTCTTATAAGTTATCATGATGTCTCTCAGCTGCAAATGAGCAGCGTTGGGTGGTGACACTGGCATCGTAGTGTTCACCCAAAAGTAGTCAAAGGGGATAGTGCACAGGCAAGTTGCATGGGGACTGGAGCTGCAGAGTATGGTGGGATGCTAGAATCCAATTGCATAATTTGGTACTTGAGTCAATCATTGGAGTTTGAAAGTGTGGGATTCTAGTGTGAGTTATTTAAGGCCCTGGGCTCTTCCACTATAACATGTATGTTTTGTGATGTGGTTCTCCCAAGGTTCTTTGCAGGTTTACAAAAAAACATCCATCCCATGTATTAGGAGGATTCTAATCTTTGTCTTTTCTAATTTTTTTTATGTATTTTTATGTTCAAATCACTCCGAGGGGACTATATATTGACACCTAATAAGATGATGAAAATGATGTATGCTGGAATTATTTATAATTTAAAGATCACAATTATGTATGCTGAAATTATTTAAAATAAGAAGACAAAGAGAATTGCGAAATAGCAAAGAGAAGAAGAGAATCAGGAAATACAAAAAAAAATAAAAATAAAAAGAAAAAGAAATGGGCAGTTGAAAAGCTAGCAGGGGGAAGAAGAGACACAAACGAACACCTTTCCCCAATGTCAGATGGTCATTGGTTTTGTCAGACTCGGCACCGTCGGACTTATTGGAGATGATGCAGCATAGATTGACAGTGATAGAGAAGAGGAAAGAGTTGACAGAGGTGCTGCAGTGCAAGTCCCCGATGATGATGCAGCACAGGTGGGGATCAAGGTTATCAGACTCGAGAGTCTACCTAGACTCGTTTCGGCTAGGTAGACTCGACTCATAAACTCGTAAGAGTTTACCTCATGCTAAAAATTATATAAAATTAATATCAGACATACATCCAAACAAGATATAACATCCTAAAATAGTTAAAAACTAAACATTCAACTATCCAATTGTCAACAAGTCATAACAAACACATAAAGTCATATAACAAACACACAAACCATTGTCCCCTAGTTGAAACTAGAAGCAAAATCAAAGAAAACATGATTATCAAATTCAAATCTCTAATGATCCTCCTCCATCTCCATCATCTCCATCTTCATCTTCATCATCATCATCATCATAGTCTTCCTCATCATTAACATGGACATCCATATTAAGTCCAAAATCATCATTTGCACCACTTGAACCTCCAATCTCCATTTGATGGTTTGTTTTGTTCCCAAAATGTTAAAGATGGTTTGTTTTGTTCCAAAATTTATTTTCTTTTCTATTTTCATTTTAAGGGTAAAAGATGTTTAATCCTTATAAATATAACTAATTTTCTGTTTAATCAATTTTGGTTCTTATAAAATTTAAAAATGATCTGTGACCACATATTGATGATGTGTCATGTCAAGTAGCCAGGCATGACGCGTCACATGCTAACCTTAGCATAGTTGCTAACATGACATGTTCAGATGCATCACAAATTACCACTAAGTAGTAATAGGAATCACTTTTAGAAAATTTGTAATTTACTAAAATGAGTTTTCGTTTTTTGAAATGTTACTAGGACTAAAAATATATTCAATCCTAATCTTAATTTCCTAGGGTTTTATGTTATTTAAAACTGTTTGATTGAATTGGTTTTATAGGAGATATAGGAATATAACACTCTCAAGGTGTATCAATGGGTATGCCCACGTCTGATTGTAACCTAGTTAGTTAGACAACTGTAAGTACAACTTTCATAATCATCTAGTTAGCTTCTATTAGAAGCTAGATCATTCTATAAATACTGTCATTTCCCTTTTTATCATTAGAACACATAATACTGACATACTATTCAGATTCATTACCTCTATTTTCTCTCAACTCTCAGTTTATATCACTAATAATATGCCATCAAGAGCCTAGGCGATCCATGGATGCCTAGTTTTGTCCACCTCCTCCACCTTCTTAGATTCAGAGAATTTAGAGATAGAGAGAGAAACTGAAATTATGTTGTATTGCAAAAACTGAAATTATTTTGAATGCATCGTCACTTTAGTTAGCAGCAGATTTATTCAGTACCAATTTCTGACATTGAGGCACTTCTTTTGGCACATGAGGCTCGATTGGAAAGATACCATAAGGAATCAATTGTCTCTGTTAATCTCACTTGGTTGTAGTCACGACCTCGGGCTCGTGTAGCTGTAGATGTTGATGATTCCTCGAAGTTCACTTCACATCATCAATTTCCTAATTATCAGAGAGGTCATGGCTTCCATGGTCGGAATTTTAGAAGTCGAGGTTACTGTGGTCGTGGTCGTTGATCCATCTAGTGTCAAGTGTGCCCACAGTAGTCAATTGCGGCTGTTGGGTGTAGCAGGTCCCTGGGATACCCCTTTCGTGGCGTGCGATTCCCTTGTCGTGGAACAGCCCCCTCTCAAGCGTGGCTCTTAGTGGCTGGGTTGGGGTTGCACGATGGAGAAGATCAAAGTTGTGACTTGTGACCTAAATTTGCAACCTTAAAAGGCAACGTTTTTGACCCTTTCATCAAGGGTTGGATTGGGAAATGGACATTTTCTCCTTAAATTAAAAAAACAAAGTAAAGAAACAAAAAAAAATAAATCGAAAGTTGGGTTCTTGTGCTTGTGCATAACTTCTCTCCACCCCAAATCCCTCACTTGCCTAGCACCTCGACCACCATTTTTGCTGGAGGAGTCGTCTTTCCCGGTCAGTACATACCTCCCATTCACACTTCTTGTCTTGTTTTATCTCTTTCTCTCTTTACCTCACCCCCACCCATGATCACCTTCAAAACTCAGTCGCTTACTTCCCACATCTCATCTCAACACCTCTTCCTTTCTTTACTAATTTCTTGTTACTGTTCTTCCTCTGTTTTACTCTGTTTTTGCAACAGAAAACGGAGGAACTTTCAGCAGAAGAAAAAGGATTTGATTCTGTGACTTGTTTCTACAGTTCTACTTCTACATATCTTTGTTTCTTTGATTTGTGGCTTTTTAATCTTTAAATTATGAATTCAAGAATTTAGACAATGTTTTGTATTGGATAAGATTAGTTTTTTAGTTAAGGATTATGTATTTGGAATACTTTGTTATTTATCTCTTTTTTATTAATTTTTTCTGCATATATAATATAGTTATTTATTTATTTATTTTACCATGTGATAGTGTAAAATAGCGTCTGCGATTTGCTCTGTCACATTTTGGGATTGACTACTATGAGTGTACCACAAGTTTGGACATGAGGCATCTATAATTCTTTATTTTACCATTGCTTTAATTAACAACATTCTCCTCAACAATACTTGGCTCTAGGATCTACCTCACTTGCTCCGCCTAGACCTGTTCACTATGCTTCTGTGCCTAATTCCAACTTCAATCAGGTGCCTCAGGCCTTTGTTGTGAATGCTGGAATTCATCAAAATTGGTATCCCGATTCTGGTGCATCTGCACATGTCATTAATAGTAGCTAGAATTTCCAACAACTTACACCTTTTGAAGGACCTGACCAGATTACCATAGGCAATGGTCAAGGTTTGTCTATCAATTCTATAGGTTCCAACTCCTTTTCTTCTCCTCTTAATCCTTCTGGCAGATTAAATCTGCATAATATGCTTCTTGTCCCTTCAACAACAAAGAATCTCCTAAGTGTTAGTAGATTTGCCAATGATTATTCAGAGTATTCTTTGAATTTCATCCTTCCCTCTGTGTTGTTAAATCACACAGCACATGTGAGCCACTCTTGTATGGATCAGTTGGTTCAAATGACCTATATCAATTCCCTGCTCTACCCATGCTCAACAAGCATGTTCAGGTTGACTTGGCTTCTTCAAGTGCCGCACCTCCTCAATGTCATTTTACTGCTTTTTCAGCTTCTAATAATGCCAATATTAATGTGTGCCACTCTAGATTAGGACAACCACACTATGATTCTCTCAAGCTTGTACTTCAAAATGTAATCTCTCATAATGGTAATAAAAATTCTATTGACTTTTGTTCTTCATGCTGTCTTGGCAAATCGCATAGGGGACCAGCCCCTACCACATCCACAATGGGTTTTACATATTATGTAACATCCATAGACTCATTTTCCAGATTTACATGGATTTACCTTCTTAAATCCATAGTAGTCAAATCGCGGTATCGCGGCCGCGATCGCGGCGCGTCGTCGCGTTGCGGGCCCTCGCCGCTTCACCCTTGTCGCGCGGCCTGTCGCGGAACGTGAAGAATCGCGGCTGACGCAGCGCGATCTCGGCGTCGCGTGTCGCGGCAAAATCGCGGGAAAACGCGGCGCGATTGGAGAGTGGCTCGAAACTGCGTCGTTTTGGGCTTCATTAAGGGTAAACTGGTAAGTTTGCTTTTCCCTCTTCTTTTTTTAGGGTTTTCGATCACCCTTCTTCGTCTTCTTCGAGTCTTCTTCTTCTTCTTCTATTTTTCTTCTATTCTTCTTCTTCTTCTTCTGCTTTTCTTCTTCATCTTTCACTAAAGACCACCAACAATCACCCCTCCGTCTCCGGCAAGCTTCCCGCCACTGTTTTTCGTCTTCGGGGAGCACCACAGAACTGGTGTTCTGTCTCCGGCGAGCTCTCTGCCCCCATTTCCTTTTCCGGCGAGCTCCCCCTTTCTTTTTCTCTCTCCAGCAAACAACCCACCCCCATTTCTGTCTCCGGTGAGCAACCTCACCTTTCATTTCCAACAGCTGCAGTCTCCAACAGCTGCTGTTGGCCTCTGAAAAGGTCCGACCACCTCCAACAGCCACCTGCCACCTCCAACAGCCACCTGCAAGCAAGCTCCAACAGCCACCTGCAAGCTCCAACAGCCACCTGCAAGCTCCAACAGCCACCTGCAAGCTCCAACAGCACCTCCCCACTCCATTAATGGCAACTGTAGGTGGAGATTCAGGCGATACCCCAACCCCTGAATCATGTGTTCAACTCTTCAAATGCACCGGAAACAACCTTGATCCGGGTTGGGAATGGAACTCATTGAAAGACCCTAACAACAAGAAGATGGTGACATGTAATTTTTGTGGGAAGACCACTAAAGGTGGTATTACTAGAGCCAAGGAGCACCAAATGGGTGCAAAGGGGAATGTTGGTAGATGTTTGAAGACCCCTGAAAGTGTGAGAGAGAAGCTGCTGGAACTTGCAGCCAAGAAGGCTGCGGATAAGATGACATTCTTGAATGAAGAGATAGATGAAGAGGAGGAGGAGGAAGAGATTCAAGAGATCCGACCTTTGAAACAAGGAAAACGGATTCCATCCTCTTCAAGTCATGCTTCAACAACGCTGTTGAAGAAATCAAAGAATACAAAAGGGCCAATCGATTTGTGGATGATGAGAGATCCAGAGATAGCTAGAAAAATGGGGAAAAATATGAAACAAACAAACATAAAGGACCATTGTACCAAGGAGGCAAGAGCAAGAGTAATTCAATACATAGAGCGATTTCTAATTAGAAATGGAATTGCTTTTAATGTTGTGCGTACCAAGAGCTTTAAGGACATGTTGGCAGCTGTTGGAGAATATGGTTCTAATCTAAAGCCTCCAAGTTATCATGAGTGTAGGGTTCCTCTTTTGAAGGAGTTAGAGTACACCAAGGGACTCATGCAGGATCATGAGGTTTGGAGGGAAAACACAGGCTGTTCTATCATGTCAGATGGTTTGACTGATAGAAAGGGGAGGACACTCATCAATTTTTTAGTCAATACTCCTACTGGATCCATGTTCATCAAAAGCCTTGATGCTTCTTCCTACATGAAGACGGGGGATAAAGTCTTTGAGTTGTTGGACCACTTTGTGGAGGAGATTGGAGAGTCCAAAGTTGTCCAAGTGATAACGGACAATGGAAGCAATTATGTTGCAGCTGGTAATCATTCATATTTATTTTAAATGCTACTTATTATGGTTGATTACTTAAGATTTAATTTAATTTTAATTAAATGACATTGATAATTTAGGTAAAAAGTTGATGGAGAAGAGGAAGCATCTCTTTTGGACGCCATGTGCTGCTCACTGTTTGGATTTAATGTTGAAAGACATTGGAAAACTTCCAAAGATTAAAAGGGCATGTTTAAGGGGAATAAAGCTGGTTGGTTACATCTACAACCATTCTTTCGCTTTGAATTTGTTGAGAAAGTTCACTGGTGGAGCTGAGTTGGTTAGACATGGAGTAACAAGGTTTGCTACAACCTTTTTGACCCTGCAAAGGTTGCATAACCAAAAAACCAACCTTCGAAAGTTGTTTATATCGGATGAATGGACGAAAAGCAAGGGAGCAAAAGATGCCAAGGGGAAGAGAGCCATGGAAACTGTTCTAATGGCTTCATTTTGGGCAGATGTGGTTTTTAGCCTTAAGGCTATGGGACCTATTGTCCAAGTTTTGAGATTAGTAGATAATGAGAAAAAACCCGCAATGGGTTACATATATGAGGCTATGGAAAGGGCTAAGGAAAACATCCAAGTTGCTTTCAAAGGAAATGAAAACAAATAGAGAGACATATTTGCCATCATTGATAAACGGTGGGATTGTCAGATGCACCATCCATTGCATGCTGCGGGGTATTATCTTAACCCTGCATTTTTTTTTAAGGATCCTGTTCGTATTGACAATGATAAAGAGGTGAAAGCTGGCCTCTTCAAGACCATTGAGAGGCTCTCCCTCAGCTCTCTTGATGAAGATAAGGCTTGTGAACAATTGGTCGCTTACAAATATTCTCAAGGACTGTTTAGTGGAAGTGGGGCCATAAGACAAAGGAGCACTTTAGCCCCTGGTAAGAGTTTCTATCTTCATTCATTTAATTGTCATCTGTTTTAAATTTGATTTGATAACAATGACAATTGATGTAATTAATTACATCGCAGCTGAATGGTGGAACCATTATGGGACATTTACTCCTGAGTTGATGAGGATTGCTGTTAGAGTTTTATCTTTAACTTGTAGCTCTTCTGGGTGTGAGCGGAACTTGAGCACTTTTGAGCATGTAAGCTTTTAATAGCTTCTTTAGATTATTAGTTTTGTTAGGTGGCAGCAGGCTAACATTTTTTTAAAATGAAACAGATACATTCTAAGAAGAGAAGCCGTCTTGAGCATCAAAGGTTGTGTGACTTGGTTTTCATCAAGTACAACCAAACATTAAAAGAGAGGTTTGAGGCTATGAACATCATTGATCCGATTATCCTAAAGGAAGTTGATGATACGGCCACTAATGAGTGGTTGTTAGGAGAATTAGGTGGTGATGAAGATGGGGGTGAGCAAGAATTTGTGTTTGATGAGGGTGATGGATTGACATGGGGGCAAGTGGCACATACTACCGGTGCTGGACAGCCATTGCATTACACAAGGAGGAAGAATAAGGAAAGTGATGCATCCGGGCCTTCCTCAAGCCAAAGGAAAAAGGGGAAAGGGAAATATGTTATGCGTGAGGAAGAAGAGGAACAAGACCTTTGTAATGAAGAGACTTCCGAGGAGGAAGAAATATATAGAAGTGATCATGAGAGCTCAAGTGGTGGGGAAGAAGGGTTGGAACTAGGAGATGATGATGATGAAGAAGATGAATATGATTTATAGTTTCCTAGTTCATTTCATAGCTTGTGTTTCTTATTTGTTATGTATTTGGTTTTAAATTTAATGCTGCCTTAGTGTCTTGGAATACTTGAATCATTGTTTTTTAATGTTTTAGACCATCTTACTATGTTTCATTTGGATGATATTGGTTTTTAATTATCACTTATGAATTTGGAGTGTGTTTTTAGTTATATATCTTGGGTTTTTTTAAGTGTTATTGTGCATACTTAATACTTATATGTTAGACTGTTTTATCCCGCGATAGTATTAAATTGCGTCCGCGATTTGCGCCGCGACACGCAATCCCCTTTTTTGGGTCGGCCGCGTCGCGCCGCGATTTGGGATTGACTACTATGCTTAAATCTAAATCTGATACTTTGCAGATTTTCCAAACTTTTAAGAAAATGGTTAAGTTGCAACTCGGTACCCCTATTAAATCTCTCCACACTGATTGGGGAGGGGAATTCAGATCAGTTTCTAAATTTCTTATTAACTGTTGTATTACTCGAAGAATCATTCCTCACACTCACCACCAAAATGGTGTAGTTGAAAGAAAACCTAGACACATTGTTGATCTTGGCCTTACACTTTTAGCTCAAGATTCCCTCCCCTCTCAATTCTGGGAGTATGCCTTTCTTACCTGTCTATATTATAAAATGACTACCCTGCACTTCTATTCAAAACAATATTCCATTCCATTTCAGGTTCTATGTAATCAACTTCCTAATTTTCCCTTTCTAAGTGTGTTTGGCTGTTCTTGTTACCCTTTTTTAAGATCCTACAACAAACATAAATTCCAAACAGAACATAAGAATGTGTATTCTTAGGGTACTCTAAATCCTACAAAGGATATAAATGTCTTTCACCCGAGGGTAAACTCTTCATATCAAAGGATGTCATTTCCAATGAGTCTTCATTTTACACCAAATTGTTTTGCCCTTCTTCTCCTCCACCATCCTCTCTTTCTTCTACCATCCCTCTTGTGATTACGTATTTTCTCAGGTTCCCCTCAAGTCATTGCACCAAGTTTCTAGTACCTCATTCTCCACCTATATCTATTTCTTCCTCTCCTCCTTCCTCACATTCTCCACCTGCTGTAATCTCCCCCTCACCTCTCCCTAATCCCTCTCAACCTTCCCAACCACAACATATTAATCCCATGATCACTAGGTCTAAGAATGGTATTTTCCAATCTAGGATTAATCCTACTCTCCTCCTTACTCAATTGGAACCTAAGAATGTTAAACAAGCTTTGGTTCAACCTTTCTGGCTGAGGAAGCATTTACAGATGAGTTTCAGGCTTGCATCGGAAATGGCACTTAGTCCTTTGTCTTCCTTCCACCCAACAGAACTGCCACAGGCTGCAAGTGGGTGTTCAGAGTCGAGGAAAATCCAGATGGCACCAGACATGAATATAGATACAAGGCAAGGTTAGTTGCCAAAGGGTTTCATCATCAACCCGAATTTGATTTTAATGAAACATTTTCCTGTGGTAAAACCTGTTACAATCAGGCCCATTCTCACTATGGCACTCACAAGAGAATGGCTACTGCAGCAACTGGATGTGAATAATGAATTCTTTAATGGGATGCTTCAAGAAGTAGTATATATGACCCAGCCACCTAGATCTGAGAATCCTTATAAGCAGCTGGTGTGCAAGCTGCACAAAGCTATCTATGGCCTCAAACAGGCCCCAAGGGCTTGGTTTTACAGGTTGAAGACCACTCTTCTCTCTTTTGGATTTGTTGACAACTTGACAGCAAGTGTAACCCCTCTCTGTTTTCTCTCAGAATGATGACCCCTCTATTTGTTTTCTATCAGAATGATGTTACTGTATATCTACTTGTCTAAGGAGATGAAATTATTGTTACAAGTAACTCTCCTAGTTTCCTGCAGAAGCTTATCACTCACCATTCATTCAGCCTTTGCCCTCAAATAGCTGGGTGCTCTTGGCTACTTTTTGGGTATACAAGTCTCTCCTCATTGTCTCTCCCCTCTTAACTTAGGCTAAATATACCAAGGATTTATTACAAAAGAATGACATGACTGAGGCTAATCCCATTGCTTCTCCAATGGTTGGTGGGTGTAAACTCACTAAAACAGGTTCTGAGGTGTTTTTGGATGTTTCCCTGTATAGGCCAGTAGTTGGGTCTTAAATTTGGGTATTGGGCCTAACTCAATCCTAAAAGTTAGCTCATAGGATAATGATTACCCCCTAGCTTATATACTTTTGATTGGTCATATCTCTAGTCAATGTGGGATTTTCAACTCATCCCCCCCAACGCCTAAGAATGAATGTTTGGAGCGTGGATAAATACAGATGACCCAATAACGTGGGACTTACAATACACCCTCTCACAGGTGGCTCAACAATGAATCTAGTATAGACTTTGATGTAATCTTAAATTTGGATATTGAACCTATTTCAATCCTAAAACTATCTCATAGGATGAAGATTACCCCTCACCTTATATACTTTTAGTTGACCATATTTTTAGTCAATGTAGGACTTTTAACACTGAGGCTCACTATTACTAGATCTTAGATTAGTTATTCAGTTAACAAGGTCTGTCAGTATATGTCTGCTCCTATAGTGGCTCATTGGGTGGCGATGAAGAGGATTCTCAGATACTTGAAGGGCAGTATCTCTCTGGGTCTGCATTTATAACCTGACACTTCCTTCACTCAACTTTAGTTCATTGTCTTTTGTGATGCTAACTGGACTTCTGACTTGGATGACAAAAGATCAACTTCTTGAGCTTGCCATCTTTGATCTGAATCTCATCTCATGGTGGTGTTGATACGCTCGCAAGTGTACAGGTATATTGCGTAGTATAAAAGATTTATCGTTTTCCTCAGGGACTCTGTGCTCAAGTACCAATGATTGGGATTTTAATTATCTAGACGAGCAAATTCAAATGTGATCGCTTAAAAGATAAAAGTGTTGAAATTAAAATGTGGCAAATGAATAACTTTTGAGAAAAAGGATCAATTATGTGTGTCTATTTGGCACAGAAAGCATTTCTGAGGTGATCTTCCATGGTTGGCTACAAAAGAAGTCTTGAAACTCTATTTTACCTGCAAAACTAGCAAACCCAGTAGCAAATTCGGGAAGAAACAAAATAATCAAGAGATTTAGGGGATTATGATACAGAAAGACCTAAAAGTTCGTAACAAATAGGCCCTAAAATGATGTGCTTTAGAGACACATCAGGTATCTGGGAAGCAATCTGTGGTGACTAGATCCACAACAGAATCTGAATATTGCAGTGTGGCACTGATTACTCAGGAGGTTCTGTGGCTGCAATCCTTCTGATTGAACTCGAGTTTTTACAGGGGTCCTTACTATACTCTGTGACAACTAGAGTGTTGTTATGTTTCTCTTCCACACAATCCAGTCCTTCATGCCAGGACTAAGCATCTTGAGTTAGACCTACTGTTTCTAAGGGAAAAGGTGGTTGTGAAGCAACTCAGGGTGCTACATATCCCAGCCATTGATCAACTAGCAAATGCACTCACTAAACCTTTATCTCCTTCCAAATTCTTAGCAATTAGATCCAAGCTTACGATTGGTGATTCTACCGCGTTTCACCCTACCTAAGCTTGTGGGAAGTATAGGAGATATAGGAATATAACTCTTTCAAGGTATATCAGTGGGTCTGCCCACATGTGATTGTAACCCAGTTAGTTAGACAGCTGTACTTAACTCTTTCAAGGTGTATCAGTGGGTTTGCCCACATGTGATTGTAACCCAGTTAGTTAGACAGCTGTAAGTACAGCTGTCATAACCGTCTAGCTAGCTTCTGTTAGAAGCTAGATCATTCTGTAAATACTGTAATTTCCCTTTGTATCATTAGAACACATACTACTGAGATACTATTCAGATTCATCTATGCTGTTTTCTCTCAACTCTGTCTCACTTTATATCACTAATAATAGGATTTATTGTAATTATGAAGTTTCCACTGCATTTTCACTTTCCAGTTTCATGTTCTGAAAAGTTTAGAAAGAATTAGTGAAAATGACTATTGAGTTTTAGATCTGATGTTTCCCTTACTAAGATCCACTAAACACATTTTAAAATCTGTATCGTGATTTTTTTTTTTTTTAAATAGGAACAGAACAATGCATAATTGCCAACCCTTGTTAATGTATAATTAGGGTCTATTTGGTTTTTGCTTTCATTTCATGTTTCCATTTTCTGTTTTCAATTTTAATTACAAAAGTGCCATTTTATTTCCTGTTTTCCAAAGTTTGAACAGGGAACAATGAAAATTGAAGAAAGTTGTTTTCAGTGTTTCCTCTGTATATTTTCTGAAAACAGAAAACAAGATGTTTTGTAATTAAAAATGAAAATAAGAAATGAAAACAAAAACCAGGCAGCCCCTTATATATTCAAAAGAAAATTTTGTTAGGGTTTGGATGTTCTAACAACTATGCCAATATTATGCATCTTTGTCAAATCTTTATAACTTCTTGATTAATCCTTATTCACCAGTTCTCTTCTGCTGCCTAATTATAATAGAAAAAAAATCATTGCACTATTGGGGGTAGGTTGGACATTTGGATTGCTTGTTTAGTTAAACTTTGTTATATATAATTAAGCTTATTAGATCCAGAGTTTGATGGTGAGTTCATGGAAGTTTGCATCTTTTTTATTATTATTTTTTGCACATTTTTGTTTTCAAACTTTGTTTGGTTCATGTCATCCTTGATTATTGGTTCTTTTTTACATATTGGATTTTAGTATTCTAATGACACTTTAAAGTGTAGACATACTTCTGATATGTGTTCTGATAAATTGAGATTTGTCTGTGTGGTGTGTTTAGTTCCTGTAGTAAGTTTGTCTTGAATTGATATTTGAGCAGCCATGGTTATGGGGTTCCTGAAGTTTCACCTAACATGCACAGTCTATCATCATTATATTAATTATAAGTATTTGGTAGGATTAATATATCAAATGGTACAAGAGATGTAGAATTTTTTAACATCGTTTTTACAGCTTTATTGCTCTTTGCTATAGAAATGAATTGTCAACAATAACACCAGAACATTTTTTAATCTTCTATTATTATTTTTACATTACAGATATGCCAGCTTCTGGTCTATCTTCAGGTAATGAGATTCATAATTATGTTGCTCGCCATGATGATCGTACTGGTCATCAAGTGCTAAAGGACACAAAAACAATTGGATCTGCTTATGATCGCTACCTTCAGAGCGGGGTAACTATTCATCTTGTTATGCTTGTTTAAGTATTTCACTGTTTATTTGTTTTGTACTTTTACTGCTTGTCTCTGAAAACATGCATCCTGATTGATTTTGAAGCAACTCTCTTCATTTACTTCTGGGGAAGCCAGTACAGTTGGTGGTCTTGGGTTGGCAAGGGGTGTTGGTGGATTGCCCGGCCATTCACTAGCTGATCCTTCTGTCATGGGGCGTCATGCTGGTGGTGGTCCTGATCTTGCACCAAATGGGCGTGGTGTTAATTATGGTGGTCAGCTACCAGTGGATTCAGTTTCAAGACCTGGACCTGAGACAGTACCTCTACCTCCAGATGCTTCAAGTACTTTATATGTTGAAGGTCTCCCTTCTGATAGTACAAGAAGGGAAGTGGCTCGTATCTTTTTCATTGTGATGCAATGCTTAGCAATCTCATCTTGCTTATCTATATCTCAGTTTCTTTGATTTTAATTGTTATTCATATTCCTTAACATAACCTTAGATATTTTCCGCCCTTTTGTTGGCTATAGAGAAGTGAGACTTGTGAGCAAAGAATCCAAACATGTAAGTGTACAGTTTGTAAGAAATATCTGCTTGTCCTCTTTTGGTTATTTAGTTGAAGTTACAATGTCTTCTTTATGCTGAAATTCTTGTTCAATGCAGCGTGGTGGAGACCCTCTAATCCTTTGTTTTGTGGACTTTGCAAATCCAGCTTGTGCAGCAACTGCTATGAGTGCCTTGCAAGGTATCATTTCTATTTATCCGCTGACATAAGAATAAATTAGTTGTGTTTTGGTTTTGTTAATCATGCAACTGAATCACCTAAATACAAGACAGCAGATGATGCACTTTTTGGGATGCAAACAAGACAAAATGCAATGGTTTTATTATGTTCTCATTGGTTGCATCCGTTGTTGGTGTCACCAAAATGTATCACTTTTCAACTTCATATCTTATTTATTTTTTACATGCACACTTTTTAATGGAACCAGAATGTATCATGTATCAATCTCATATTCTTCTGTTTTATTTTTAAAATGCACCAAACATAACCCATATGTGATATCATATATATTATCCTATTCTGCTTGCCATACTTATCAAATGTGACCTTAGTATGCTTGCCTCTGTACTAGTGACCTTGCAGGGAGCATAATTTTGTTTTCCAATGATAGTACATTGGAATATCTAGAAAATATCTCAATATATTTATTCTGTTAGAAGATGTTAAAAAGTATATTAAATGATGTTAGGAGTAGTTTTCATATTGTTATGTTTCCTGATTTGTTTCCTAACCTAATTTTGGATTAGGAGTCTAGGATTAATATAAATAGTGGGTAGTACCTGTATCTTGCATCTCATTGTTATTCTCCATAAATTAATATTATATTATATTATTCAAAGTTTATTCCCTTTTGACTCGTCTATCTGAAATTCTGAATCCTATAATGTTGGTAAGAATTATTTCCACCTCTATCATGAACATAATGAGAGATCTTATCCATAGTAGTCAATCTCAAAAGTGTCTAGTTGTGGCCAACCCCAAAATTGGGATCATGGCAGAGCAAATTGCGGGCAATATTTTCCATTATTGCAGGATAAAAAAAATTAATCTGTATATATAATTATATGCTGAAAATATAAAAAATACAATTTTTAATTTTTAATTAATTTTATTTCATTTCCTAATTTCTACAACACATTTTCTCTTTTTCTCTTATTTTGGTAAATCCTTTTCCCATTCTCTTAATCCACCCTAATGAGCTAAAACTCAAAATCCATCTCTTCCCATTCTCGAAGTCCAATCTACTGAGCTAAAAAATAAAATCCACTTCTTGAGTTAAAAAACAAAATCTACCTCTTTCCATTCTTTCAAATCCAATCTATTGACAAAGAAGAAAGCCCCAATTAGTGATTTGGAGGAAGAAAGAGGCTACTAACAGTGAAAGAAAGCCCGCTAACCAGTGATGTGGATGAAGAAAGAGTAAGGAAGATAAAGAAGAAAGGTTAGTCAGCCATTGTACCATGCATGCCGGAGGGAACAAACCCTCATCGGAGATGATAAGCTCACTAGAGATGAGGGAAGAGAGGAGATAGAGCTCGCACTGTGAGAGGGGAGGCAGAGAGGTGCGTGAGAGAGGGTTGCAGTTGTTGGAGATGGTGGGTTGCAGTAGTCGTTGGCGTAAGTAAGTTGCAGTTGCCAGAGAAGGTAGGAAGGAGTCGTTGGAGAAGGTGGGTTAAAGTGGCTGGAGAAGTGGATTGTCAGAGAGAAAGAAAAAGGAGAAGAGAAAGTGCAAATGGTCTCTCATGTAGAGGGTTTGCGATGCAAAAAAGTGGTGGCTGTGGAAACATGATTTGACTACTATGATCTTATCAATCAATTATTTATCTTATCACCTGAAGTTGATAGTTAAAGATCTTGACCATATTAATTTTTTCTCATCTTAATGGGTTTGATTTCAAGTTGTATAGCCAATGGGTGGTTGGTTCAAGTAATATATGATGCTTGATTCTCTTTAAGCAAGGTCCCTAGTTCGAGTCTATAGAATGAAAAAAACTTCTACTAGGAGAGCTAGCACCATCAAAACGTAGATGTTCCCAACTTGAATAAGATTATTTCATGTGGAAAATACTGTTTGTAGTGCAATGGTGAGCCTCACCTACCATGTCAACAAGTTCTTTTTGTTGTAAAGATGTTCTATAAGGGTTTTTTTGGGATAAAATTATAGACGAAAGCAGCCTTTCCCGGTCACTACGATAGCTGTGGAGCTTCATTTGGTTCAGTTGGTTTATCAACGAGAGGGTAAGGATATCGTTGTAGAAGGATTTCATGCAGAACACCACTGTGGCGTGGTGGTACTGCTAATGGAGGTGTTTCACAGTGTGGAGCCTCCAGTCACGGAGGATGTTGAGGTAAATAGAACTGAACCCATCATCACTGATTTTCCACTTCATTCCGGCAGACACGGAAATATGTTGGAGCAGAAAAAGGTGATGATAATGAAAACTAGAAGAATTAATGAGGTGAACATGATGATGAGGTTGAAAACAACCATTTCATTGGGCTTGATCATACGAGGCCATGGTGGTGAGTGTAGATAGAGGGCGGAAACAGAGGAATGGATTGTCTGGACGTGCATAATTGAAGCCGTAGAGACCATTATTACAGCGGCAGGTTTTGCAGCTGGTGAAGTAAGGGTCGGGTTTGATTCTGTTGGAGTTCGATTCTCAATTGGGGGAATTTGTGGAGGGAGAAGAGGAGGTCGTTGTTTATTGAAGGAGAGAGAAAGGGGAAGATGTTGTGACACTGTAATCATGACGTGATGTTACTGAGTCGGCTCTTTGTTAACCAACTCAGTAGGTAGTGGAAGTTCATTACAAGCAAAGACTAAAACCTAACAATTTTAAAAAGTCAGTGACCTATCCTAACAAGAAGTCAGGAACTAAATCCAAATTATGTAAAATTTTCAGGAACCTAAAACTTGATTTAGTCCAATGAAAATATTAAATACATGAGTAGACCAGAATCAAAACTGAATAAGGAATCGGTATACCGTAACTAGATTGCAAGGTATGCATGTTATGGTAGCTTACTCCTGTGGTTGGTAAACTGTGAGTTCCATAAGTATCTAATAATCTGCACATATTTACGTACGAAACTTCTTGGTGTTTACTGATATTGTGGTTAATGCATAGGTTATAAAGTTGATGAGCTCAATCCTGAGTCTAGTCATTTGCGGCTTCAGTTTTCTCGGTATCCTGGTCCAAGAAGTGGACCTGCATCGCGTGGTAAGAGGTGAGCTGTCACATTGGCCCTTTAGGTTTTATGCTCATCTGAATGTTGATGGTTTTCTGTGCACTTCTTCTCTTTGGGGCCCATACTCGATATGCAATTTATTTACTCCCTCTGGCTACAATCCTTTAGAGCCCTTGAGTTGCATTGATTATTAACAGGCTGAGATCAAAGTACTATTTTATTTTTGCTAAAATCCAACAAATGGAGATTTTTGGTACATGTATCCAATTACTCGTGTATCATTATTACTTAATTTAGAACTAACCTGTTGTCTGATTCACGGTAGCCTTTTACTCTCTGTGGCCCAGATAACTAGCCCAGTAACTACACCTGTTTTTATTTAACTGTTCACTTAAGAAGA
Source organism: Clitoria ternatea (assembly GCA_037962975.1). Classification (NCBI taxonomy): domain Eukaryota; kingdom Viridiplantae; phylum Streptophyta; class Magnoliopsida; order Fabales; family Fabaceae; genus Clitoria; species Clitoria ternatea. The sequence continues at coordinate 13,093,626 of CM075675.1, forward strand.
AAAACTTTGTTTTTATTTATCTGTCTATTTAGAATTTCAGAAGATTATTGATATTTATAGTGGAGAGAATTTTTGGAGTAATAAATAATAGAGAACTAAAGGAAAAAGATCAATTATTATATAAGAATTAACAATAATTATATTTCTTAATGTGTTTTTTTTCTCTTGTCGGACAGTTAAATAAAAACAGTGTATTATTCTATTATTGTTAGTTTTTCATTATTCTATATTATCTGTTATCCTGGTATGTGCTTTGGGGGCTAAAGTGATCTAGTGGGATGAGCTATTAGCAGGGTTCTCTGGTGCTTCCATCTAATAGTTTAAGGCTTTGTTTGAATGATGAGATAAAATTGGAAGAAAATAAGTTTAGATGAATAAAAATACAAGAGAAAAAAGATGAAACAAGAAATTATATTTAAATAATAATGATAATAACAGGGCAAAGTACATTTAAATAGTGGGGTTTAATGAAATTACAACAAAGGAAAAGAGTTCAAGTGTTTAGTTAAATTTGTGAGGGAGGGATTATATAACATCGGAAGGATGCTAAATACACCATATTCAACGGTATTAAGTGTCAAAATTATAAGATCAGGTAATTATATTGTGTGGTATATGCATGATGTGGTGGATAGAACAATTATCAACATATTGTCACTAAATTCTTTGTTTGAATATCAAGGGGGTTAGTGAAGACTGCTTTTGAGAAAGTAAATTTGTTTGCAAAATTCTTTCTTTTGTTTCAACTTTCATATCCATTCAACAAGATGAGAATTCATTAGTTTGAATATTTGTTTTTTTTCTTCTCAGACAAAAGAAATTTTAAGGAATCACGGGTATTTACGCAAAACTATTATAGGGATCAATTTGAAATCTATCTGCAAAAGACGATTTTTCCTTCATACTCAATATTACATTATAAGTGTACATTTTCAATCTATCACTATTTTTATGTGTATATATTTAGAAAAAGGGTTATAAAAAGAAAAGAGACAACTGAAAAACCCTTTTTTATGATTGTACTTGAATGTAACTATTTCCAAGTCATCTCAATTAAGAAGTAACGTTAACACTAATAGCTTCCTCTGCTAACATCCTATAATTCTATATATTAGTTGCTTTTCGGCATTTGTCTTGTGTTAACAAGCTAATGTTATCTTGGTAATTGAAAAATTCACACTTCTGTAGTGGTATGGTTTTGTGCTTTTGCTGTAGTTGTATTTTACAACTATTTAGGCAATTGTAAGTATTTTTTTCCCTCAAATTTATTCGCTTTCTTGTAGTTTCATTTCAATGATATCAATGAAGCCTCTTCTGTTAATTGAGTTAGTTTAAACTAACTTAAGAAAATTAGTATGAAATTCAAGGTAAGAGATATTATTTGCATAATGGATATTTTTAATTAATTAGTATTCTAAATTTGGGTCATTTAATTAATTTTTAAAAAACTCGTTTTTCATGTTATTGTGATATTTTTTCATATTTATTTTATAAAGTTAACATTTTGATTGTTTGATCCAAACCAACTCGATTTTGATTGGATTGAGTTGGTTTAGATTAAGCTTCTAATATTGACCCATATCACCTAGTCAAAACACCATTTTCTCTTCACCATTGGTAAACCTATAAAAACGGGTTGAGTTTGTTGGGATGGCTCAAAACATAGTGTTTGGGTTGTCCAAATGAAATATGGGTTTCTTTTTTGACTTAGCCCCATGAATACTAGCACATTTTTTTGCATCTTTTTCCAAGCTCGAATTGAATGTAGAAAACTAGCATTGTTTCCTTTTGTATAAGGATTGGAGAGGTCGCCTTGACCCTTAACCTTTTGAGTTAAAGAAGAATCATATTAAATTGTTTATAAAGGTTATCATCAAAGCATCTCCAATGGATTCCTATATTAAAATATTATTATTCATTTTTTTTTATAATAACACCATCTTTTATTATTTAAGCAACTTAACCATTTTCCTCCTCCAATTGAGCAACTCTAGAAAGTTCTTAAATGGACTCCATAATTCAGTTATCTTATATATCTTTTTTTTTAATATTAATTAACTTAAAAATAATTATGTAATTTGTATATAATAAATGGATGTGTATTCCTAGGTGAATATTTATTACAAGAATTTCTTATAATTTTAATAATAATAATTTATTAAAAATATTGACTACATATTATGAAAAGATCCATAAACTTTTAGTGTTAGTGTCCAAAATCTTCCTAAATATTGTCCATCAAATCTGCTTAAAGATGATGATATGGTGATACTCATTCTATTAGTTTCCACTCCAGTTTATTAGTATGATCAAAATCTTATGGCTAGTTTGACGAATAACAACTAGCTTGAATAAAGGTTACTTAGAACAAATGTTGCAAATAAAAGTGATATAAGATAAGATCATTTTCATAGAGAAAATTTAGAAAAAGATAAGGATATATATATATATATATATATATATATATATAATATGATAATATTAGGTTAAATTAATCATCTTGTTTTTATGCTTGACCTTCATTTATAAATTAGTTCATATATTAAAAAATCTTAAGTTTTGGTCTCTACATGTAATTAGACTTGTGAATTGGTTTTTGCTGATTGTTTTATTTTTTTAGTAACCGTGTCAATATTGTGGAGGTGTAAAGCTGCCAAATTATATTATGAACCGTCAAAAAAAAAATAGACAATGTTAAATGAAAACAAACAATGATGATCAAAGCATTCATTTAATCTAAATAATAGTTCTGTAATAATTTAAAGTGTGTGTACCTTATGAGGAAAATTCTCATATATAGAAGTGAGAACAATAAATTTGAGTCATACAATTATACATAAATATTAATCGTTAAAAGATTTTTAAAGTCACATAGCTGTTATACTCTTAAGATTACAAAAATATCCTACAAATCTCTCTAACAGCACAAGTTTTCAACCCAAAAAAAGGCCATTGGAGTTTTCTCATGGTCTAGTTTCTTAATGAACCACAAGGCTTTAGGAAATGATATGACCATCTTCAGGAAGAGTCTCCTTCTCTTGGAGACTCTAGGTACTTTGGCTACCTAGGGGTGTTCTTTCTACCATTGCTCTTATAGGAGTATATTGCCTTTGCCTTGGTCTCTTCTCTCTTTCTGAGGGGATCTCTCTTGTTGCTTCCTTGTTTTGCTGTTCTGTTATTCTTTTTCTTCGTCCTGTTTTTCACCTAATCTGATCCCTTTTCTTTAGGTATGTCTCTAGGTTGTTCTCTTCGCTTTGTTCTGTTGTTTTAGTGCTCTTTCTCTCCCTGGTTTCTTCTTCCTCATCCATCTGTTTGGAGTTCTGTTATTCTCTTTTTGTGTACTATTTTTCACCCGGTCTGATTTATTTGTTTAAGTAGTTCTCTAAGTTGTTCTCTTCTCTTTATTCTGTTGTGTTTTTTCTTTCCCTGGTTTCTTTCTCAGCCATCCTTTTGGAGTCTCCATTATCTTTCTCCTTCCTGATCACCTCTATGCTCTCACCGGTTCCCATTTATATCTCCCATCCTATCTTCTTTAAGTCAGCAGTTTGGGTTCCTTTATGGAAGAGGCTAAAGCAAATATCTTGCAAACATATGCAAAACTGGTTTATGGGATGAATCATTGTAGAGCTTGAATCAAACAAGCAACAAATCAAACAACTCTATCAGAATATATGGAAAGCTAGTAACTGCAAAAGTGGTCAACTGCATTTCCATCCAAAAATCTTTAGAAGCATCCTGGCAGAAATTTGGCAAGTTTAATGTGACAGAGATGGGGAAAAATACGATCATGATAAGATGGAAAAACTCGGGAATTTCATCTCTTACACTAGACCGAAGCCCTTGGTATGTTATGGGCTTACAAAAATGTTAGTCGAAGCAACCATTGAGTAGCATTGACTTTTCTAAACTTGGAGTTTATGACTGCATAAAATGCAAGAAGGATGGGAAAGAAGATTGGAGAGCTGATGGAAATTGAATATCCTATTGATGGCATTGTGCTAAGATGTTTTTTAATGGTTATAGTTTGAATAGATGCCAACAATCCTTTAATGGCAAGCTTGTTTTTCCCTGGTTCAAAAAATGAATTAATTCCAATTTGGTTGAGGTATGAGAAATTACAAGGATTGTGCTTCAATTGTGGCATAATAGGCCATAATTTCAAAAGTTGCAAGGTGTCTAAAGAGAAATCAGTGTTTGAAGAAGGAAAATTTAAATTTGGCCCATATTTATCAATTTCTTCGGCTAAGTCTTTGGCCTCCTTAGCAACTCAAGGATGGAGTGCACATAGAGCTGGTTTAGTTAGAGGGTGTTTGGTATAAAGTTGAGTTGATGGAGTTTAGAAAACTTTGTAAATGGAGTTTAGAAAATTGGGATTTTGTAAATGGAGTTTTGTTTGGTTGAGAGTTGAGTTAAAGTGAGTTGAGTTGTAGTGATTTTGTTTGGTTTGTAGTAGAATTGGGTTTGGGAAATGGTAGTTGAGGGTGAAATTACTAAAACGGGTATGAAGTTAAATATATATATATATATAATTTGTGTGTATATTTGTTTATATTAATATTAAATGTATAATATAAAACCAAAAAATGGAATAAATTTAATAATATATATTTAATAAATGAATAAATATATTAAATAATATTTAATGTAAATTTTGTTTATATATAATAAAACTAATTAATTAATGTGATTAATTTTATATATTTTGAAATAAGAATATATTTGATTGTTTTTGTCATAGTAAAACTAATAAGTCTGGGCCTTTTTTATTTTTTATATATTAAAGGTTATAAGGTATGTTAATTATTTATTTAAAAATTAAATGTCGTAAATTGGTTTATTATTTTCTTTGAATCAAAAACTCCCAACATATTTTAAAAGTAACAAAGTTACAATACAATGATAAACATTACTGATTACTTAATTGTGCATAAACAAGTTGGTCCCTAATTGAATCACGAATTACATTCATGGCCGGTGATGAGGTTGTGTCAACTTCATCATTGGGTGCAAGCTGAGAATAATTTTCTTGGGCCATATAGCTATCTTCATTTATGCTGTCAAAATCAATATCTGGTAGACTGCATCTTCGAATGAAGTTGTGTATCGTCATTGTGGCACATACTAGTTTCACTTGAGTCTCGTAGGTGAATTTTGGCATAAACCTAAGAATTGCAAACCTACTCTTCCATACCCCGAAAGTTCGCTCAATCGTGCACCTTAAACTGGAGTGGAAATAATTAAAAACCTCATTGTGATTTCGAAAATCACGTGCACGTCTAAAATCTGGGAGATGATATTTTTCATTTCTGTATGGACCCAAGTATCCCATTGGCATTGGATATCCACTATCGACCAGATAGTATTTACCTATTTGGGAAATTAATGAAACACATTAGCCTAATTATGAGAAGCTTAGCATGTATACAACAAACAATATACAATGACATGTAAAAGTCAAATAATCTGAATTCTAACCTGTGGGAGGGTGTGGGAAGTTGTAAGTTGGGTTTGTAAGTGCGTCTTTAAATACACGTGCATCGTGGGTAGATTCTTCCCAACCTGGCAAGACAAATGTGAAACACATGTCCCAATCACACACGGCCATGACATTTTGCGAGGTAAAACCTTTTCTATCAATGAACCTTATATTATCGGTTGAGGGCACTACACATGGGACATGCGTTCCATCAATTGCTCCAATACAATCTTTGAAATATGGCCAATATCTCTTATCTTCACGAACTTTCTGGGGCACGCGTTGGAAGGTTGGATCTGATGGCTTTATCATATCAACTGAGAATGCCAAGAGTGCTTCTAAAACACAGTGAAAATTTCTACTCACTATTTCACCGGAATGCTGGAACCTTTCTTGAATAACTCTATTGCCGACCCCATGTCCAACCATATGCAAGAACATGGCGACCATTTCATGGATGCCCATATTTCTGGATGACGTTAACCCACGGTTGGCTAATTCCTCGCACAATAAAAACAACACATCTTTACTCATCCTAAGCATCTCGTGACATCTAGTGTCATTGCCATTGATCAGCTCTTGTACCCATGCATGCCCTGTTAGTTGACTTGTCCTACATGGTTCCTTACATATATATTTTATAGCATGTTCCCCGTAAAGATTTGTAGAACAACCTGCTAATGCTAAGTTAATGCTGGCCACCTGATCATCATTTAATCCTGCGTCCTCATCAGATGATGACATAATAGCTTATCACCTAGTCAAGATAAACACATTTAAATGTAAGACAAACCATGCACATCACCTAGTCAAGATAAACACATTTAACCCTGAACACATTGTCTTTGACATCAACAACATTGACAAGTAAATCATTAACATAAGATGCTACCCATCATTGAATATTAAACAACATACACAACATAATGTTTAAACAACATACACAACATAATGTTTAAACAACATACACAATACAATGTTTAAACAATACATCCCTGTAGAGTATCGCAACACATTATACTCAATAAGTAAAGCATACAACTACCAACCAGAATACAACCTACACATAGCAAAGCATACAAATCCCTAAACATATTACAAACATCCAGAACTCATGACATGTCCCTAAGCAAACCACGTAAATAACATTTATGCTCCCATGGGGTCTTTAAACGTACAAACCACTCGAATTTCCTTATCTCTCAGAACTGTTAGGCACTTGTAAAATATGTCTTCGTCGTTACAGAACTCAGGCAGCGAGCGCACTATATCAATGCACCTCTCAATAGAATTGCCATCCTGGTTAGTTTTGGCCACAACTGCAGAGGTATGGGAGCTAACAGCTTGAGCCACCTGATTCATTGATTCCTGTATCACTGTAACACTATCCCTCCTGCTCCTTTTAGGTTGTTTCCCTCTACCTCTTGCCCTCTGCCTTTTGTCCCCACTTCTGGCTGATGGATTTGACTGGGAGTCCTGGTTCAGATCAATACCACCTAGTCCCATACTACCTGTGCCCCCAGCAGTAACCCCCTCAGCACCTATAGTGGGATCCTCACTATCACCTGATCCCTCGCTCCTATCCTGTGGCTCTGGTATGCTGTCAACCTGTATCTCTGGTACGCTTCGATCCTGTACGCTTCGGTCCTGCACACCTTCGTCAAACTCAGGAATATATTCATTCCCAAAAACAGGGGGCGGTATAATGCCTGATGATGGTGCCCAAGCATATTCACCGGTTGCCACATTGTCTTTAAACAATTGTGTTAGCTCATGGGCATGGGCCAAACCCTCATAACGGTACTTCCCATAGGCTGGGTTTTCCTGCAGATAAATCATAAGTTTCAGTCATCATAGATATATCTATAAATAACACTAATCAAACTACATAAGTCATTAAACACCTACCCGCTCCTTAGCATCCCACCATTCGTCATCGACTATAAATGTGTGCCTCTGACTGTCCCATCCCAAGCCCGTTGTATGTTTAAACAAATTGTACCATGCCACCCATTCTTTCCGCAAATTATCCCACTTGTTTTTGAATTGATCCTTACTGTAGCTTCTGTTACACTTCATATTAAAATAACACTCCAAACCCTCCCACCCTTTCTTTGTTAGGGAGGTACCCCTACGCTCCCCATTCCTAATTTGTTCCAAAGCACCATCCACAAAAACTTTTACAGCATAACGATCCCAAGAAGCCTTTACAGACTGCATGGGTGCCTTCCCCTTGTCCCTGTTCTGGGTAGACATGCTACACAATACAATTTGTCATAATATTGCACAAGAAAATACAGTTATAAACATCTTATGCATAACCTCAACCTTATATAATTGCACAACCCCTAACCTTTAACCATAAACAATACAACCCCTAAATAAATTCATTTCATCCCTAAACCCTAAATAGATAATACATTATCCATAAACTCTTCATAAAATAATTTTAACCCTACACCATTAAATTAAAAGTTGCATATGTAAAGGCTAAAATTCATGTTATATTATTTTTAGATTTACACCTTAAAAAGTCATATGTGACGTTACATCAAATTAAATGGTTATTTAAACCTTAAATAATTCTAAGTATATTCATTTTAAGAACCGATCCAAAATAGGACATGATTGTTTGATTTGGTTAATTGTATGAAATTTATTAATAAAAAAAGTATACAAATGACTTTCATTATTATATCTATCTTATCTTGCACAAATTACAAATGACTTTCATTTTGCTTCCATAAGTTATAGTAAAAGTGCATAAATGTTAACGTTTTTTTTTAAATGTGATTCAACACAAATCTAAACTTAATTTCGTTATAACTAACCGTTATATGCTGCGAACCCGTTATTTACGCAATATAACTTAAATTTTCGCATTACTCATCGTTAATTACGCAATGTAAGTTAAATTATAGCATATACGCCAAGGTTTATGAATTCTTACGCATTGCTCATCGCTATTTGTCGTTCATTAGTGTAACAAGTAAAATTAATCTACACAAATATTAAATCTAAACAATAATTAACTTTAAAATTAACTTTAAAAATACAAAACTAAACTAAATTACCTAATCTAACATGCCTTCATTAGCAAAATCAGCCTTATATAATTGGAACATTAACCTTACATTTTTCATCCCTAAACAACATACAAACAACACATTACATGAATAAATTAACATATAAACCAACCCAATACACATAAACCAACCTTAAACACAACAAAATAGATATATCATTTAAAAAAAAAATCAAAATAAAAAACAGGGCACTTCTACCATACACCATACAACACCAGCACACCCATGCACCACACCCAACCTCAGCAGCTTCACCTCATCACCACCGTCAATCCCAAAACGCCATCATCCATCTTCACCACCAGCCACCACCAACGCCATCATCCATCTTCATCACCTCCAACAGCCACCACCAACAGCCACACCACCAGCCACCCAGCCCAAACTCAACCCCAAGCCCGAGCCCGACCCAACCCCCCAAGCCAAGCCCGAACCCAACCTGTCCCTCCCCCCTCCCCCACCATCCCACAGCCGATGAGCCTATCCCACCACCACCCAAACCACCCCCTACCCAAGCCCAACCCAAACAAACCCTCTACCCACAACCTAACCCGAACCCCACACCTCACCCAACCCCACCCCAAATAGCCACGAACCCATGACCAACATCCCAACCCCACCACCGCCCAACAACCACCACCCACAACCCCCCTCTTCCCGAACCCTTTCCCCCCCGAAGCCTTTCCCCCACCCCATCATCCTCGAAACCCCAACGACACTCCCCAAGCCCCACCCCAAACATCATCCCAACCCCACCGGCCACCCCACGACCCAACAAACACCCACCCCACTCCCTGAACCCAGCCCCAAAATGGAACACAAACCACCCACAACCCCCTCCCTAAACCCAAACAACCCAAACCCTACACCCCAAAACCCACAGTCCCAGCCCCGATCCCATCCCCAAAGCCCAACATTGCAAATGAAAAAACCAGAGAGACGGAGAGAGGAGAGGAGCCCAAAACAGATCGGGGTTCTATTACCTCAAGACCGGTGGAGGATGTTCTCCTTCTTCAGATCAGAGGTGGCGTCGTCCCAGGTGCGGATCAGAGAAGAAGATGGTGCCGTCGTTCACATGCAATGACGAGGGAGGGAAGGGCCACGCTTATAGCCGTTGGAGGGGTATTATGGACCTTTACCAAACGACGTTGATCCGAGGGAGGTCGGGGCTCCTTCTGTTGGACGCGCGTTCAGCCCAACCTAACGGCGTTCGCGACCACGAAACGGAGGGATGACAGCGACCCAAACAGGAGAAGGTGGCCAATGGAGGTTCACTGACGGAGAAAACCACCTTCAACGTCACGGAACGGAGAAGGGAGAGTCGAACCAAACAACGCCTTAGAGAAGCTGGAAAACAGAAGGAGTTGGATACACGTGAATAAAAAAAAAGGCCTTAGAAAGTAGGTGAAAGTTCCTTTCTTGAGCCCACAAATCCGCCTGATGAGACAACACAAGGATAGAAGGACTCTAAAGGGGAAAAGCCTATTGATCTAACTAAACGGGATTTGGTAAACCGGGGGGATTTTTCAGACAAAGTCGTCGCATCCACCCTCAGGGCCCATACCTGTACCCAACTCTCTTCTTAGCCTATCCCATCAACTGAAGCTGCTTCTGACCAAATCTCACATATACCCACACTATGACCCAACCCAAGAAACTATCCTTATAAGACAAAATGCTTGAGCCAATCAATGTACAACTTAGTACCTATAAAAATCTGAAAGTTCCTTCATTATCCTGGTAAACGGTCGGGTGGGTCGGGATATTAGCCCAATCCGACCAGAATCCGAAATTAGAAAATAAGGCCCAAATTCGACCGGGTGAATGTTCGGATGGGTCGAATTTTGGATGGGTCGGATTTCTGGATGGGCCGGGTGGATAATCGGTTTTGGGCCTCTTATTGGGCCAATCATTTTCTAGTGCTGAACAAACTAATTTTTTTAACTTTTTAAAATTTCCCTTAAAGATATTGTACCAAACAAACTTCCAGATTTAATTTGGGCCTATATTGGGCCAATTCAATTTTCAATTATGTTTTTTTTATTGCCTTATTATATCAAATCAAAATTTCTAGGAGAACTTAAAACCTATAATGGGCCATTTTAATTTTCAAGTCTTTGCTTTTTTTTACTATGAAATACAATTACGATTTATAACATAAATTAAATAAGCTACAATACTAAAACTTAATTCTCATACTCTGTGACAATATTAACACTTAAACTAAAATATACCTAATAAGTGTATAAATATTCATAAGCATAACAAACTATGCAAAATTAAAGTTTGAACAGTAGGTGACTTTGGACTAATTATGCATAAACATGCTAAATTCTCAAAATAAGTAATGACAGCATTCTAAATTTGTGCATAAATATGTAAAAGCACAAATAACTATGTAAATTCTGAAAATATCAGGCTTCAAAAAAATATGAATTCCTAAATCCTTTACTTCAAAAGTAGAACTGATCTGCAAAAAATAAAAAAACAACTGTTAAAGATGACCTTATTCAATATTTCAATCATAATTACATACTGCAGCACAATGGTTACAAAAATGCAAATACAGTATACTAAGCCTTTATAAATTATACCTGTTAATTGATCCAAATTTTGAAAATGCCAACCTTCAAAAAAATTATGAATTCCTGAATCCCTTGCTGCAAAGCTAGAACTGATCTGTAAAAAAATAGAAAAACAATCGTTAAAGATGACGTTATTCACAATTTTAATCATAATTACATAATGTAGCACAATGGTTACAAAAATACAAATACAGTATACTAAGTCTTTATAAATTATACCTGTTAATTGATCCAAATTCTAAAAATGTCAGCCTTCAAAAAATTGTGAAATCCTAAATCCATTGCTTACTAGAAATGATATGCAAAAAATAAAAAATAACCGTTAAAGATGATCTCATTCACAATTTCAATCACAATTACATACTGCAACACTGTGGTTTAAAAAGGCAAATATAGTATACTAAGCCTTCCTACCTGTTAATTGATCCAAATTCTGAGAATGTCACCCTTCAAAATATTATGAATTCCTAAATCCTTTGCTTCAAAACTAAAACTTATTTGTAAAAAATAAAAAAACAATAATTAAAGATGACCTTATTTACATTTCAATCACAATTATATACTGCAACCCAATAGTTAAAAAATACAAATATGGTAAACTAAACCTTTATACCTATTAATTGATCTAGGATCCAGGCACCAGTAACATTGCATTTAAATAACATAGTGACCTTTGCCAAAAAAATATCATCCAAAACAATGCTACAAACAAACAGTATATGTAAGTAAATAATTGGAGCAAGTTACTATAAAAAAAAATAAGGACCCTTCATACCTGTTAATTGATCCAAGCACCAATAATATTGTATACAGTGACCTTTGCCAAAAAAACACCATCCAAACAATGCTACAAGAAAAATATATATATAAATCAATAGTTATAATTTTAACAGTTTCCAAGACACTATTACAAATACATTATTTGATGATTGTATACCTTTTAATATATTAAGACTAACTAAGTCCTGCAGCACAACCTGCTACAGATCCAACTCTTGTGACAGCCACAGTTTGTTGTCCAATGTGACTGCTTGCCTTCTTGCCATCCTCAATATCTAGCATGAATTTTAATAAATTAAAAGTATATTTAAATCATAGGAATAATGAATAATATTTTTTTAAAAAATGATAGATAGAAACTAACCTTGAACTATATCTCCAGAAGATTGAAGCTCCTGACTTACATTTAGCTCCAAAAAAGGGTTCAGAGTTGGCCTTAACCAGTTCTGACCACATATAAGGGCTCCAGCTATTTCAGGACTTAATGAGCTCCTATATATATCTAGCACCCTACCTCCGGTGCTAAATACAGACTCAGAAGCTACAGTTGAGATTGGTGTGGATAACACATCTCTAACCATAGGGACAAAATTGGAAATCTTGATGCATTTTGTTTCCACCAAATCAAAAGATCATAGTTGTTATCCCCTTTCACACATGGTTCATCAAGGTATATTTCTATTTCATTTTTTAGGTCAAGCATACTTTGAGAATTCAAAAAATCTTGGAAAGAGTTATCTAACTTCTCCCTGCCTTGAGCTTCCAATTCTAATGGGTTATCATTAACAGTTACCAAATCAGACCCTTGAGAACCATGTGCAAATTGGGGTGTAGGTCGATTTTGATCAGCATACCATCTAAACATCCTAAGCAAGCTGTCTTTCACACTACGTGCAAGTTCAGATGGAGACAACACACCACCTTGATGCATTTTTCTAAATGCCCATGAAACAAACTGCAACTTGTATCTCGGGTCCAAAATGACACCAAAATACAACAAGTGGTTAATCTGGTGTAGATTACCCCAGTATTTGTCATATTTCCTTTTCATGTCAGCACCTATTTTGCTTAAAGAGCTGTCAATATTATGTATCACCTCACTAATTTCACAATGAATAAGGACTAATTGATGAAACCCATTATTGATGCTAACTGTGTTTGAGGCTGAGAAGACTTTAGTAGCATCATAAAAAATTTTAGAAATTTCACAAACACACAAGCATCCGCCCAATCTATACAAGTAGGTACACCATCTGATCCAAGACATTCTAAATAACTAGGGTCATGAAATTTTAGTCTCTCAAAAGCTTCTTCAAACTTTTCAGCAGAATCCAACATAAGATAAGTTGAATTCCACCTTGTAGAGACATCTAAACACACTAACTTACTGCTATGAATTCCAACTTCCTGAATACACTGTTTAAACTTCCTCAATCTATGTGGAGATGATCTAACATACTTTACAGCATGCCTAATGGTTGAGATGCTTTTACTAAGTTCCTTTATTCCATCCTGAACTATAAGATTAAGTGTGTTTGAATATGTTAACAGGTCCAAAAGATGTGCAAGGATTTTGATAATGACAAGTACTCTTGAAGAAACCGATGCAAAAACAAAGACATGAAATCAGAATTAAAGTAACAACGAAGCTAATCGATTAGGCCATACATTCTAATCGATTAGGAGCTTTCTGTTTTGGAAGAAATTGCATCAGGTATGAAAGCTAATCGATTAGGGAGCTGAACAATCGATTAGGAAGCCACTGGAATTAAGGTAATCGATTATACACCAGAGACTAATCGATTACAACAATCAGAAATGGAACTAAGTGCATCAGGTACGATGGCTAATCGATTATGGAAGCTATACAATCGATTAGGAAGCCACTGGAATTTAAGGTAATCGATTGCAAGACATGCTAATCGATTAGGATGCTGCGAAAACAAATTAAATGCATCAGGTACAAGATTCTAATCGATTAGATGAAGTGAAATAATCGATTAGGAAGTCTCTGACTTGAAGCTAATCGATTACAACGCGAGGGTGTAATCGATTACGCTAGTGGAAAAACAGATTTAAGTGGGAAACCAGGTCATGTCTCCACCATTCTTCAAATTTCCACTAACTGCAACGGCTATGATGGACTAGGGCACTCCTCAACAGCTATCTTGGCTCTATAAATTGAAGAGGAAGACAAGCACAAAACACAACCAAGAAGCAACAATTCATAGCTCTATTTTGTGTTTTGTAAGCCTATTTCTTGCATATTGTACTTTCACTTGTATATCCTCTCATCTTGAGAGATTAGATTTTGGAGAGCTTTTCACTTGTATATCTGCTCTATTAAGAGAGTATATTGATTGTAAACACAAACTCCAAACACACAAGTTATTCACTCTAGGTTGAGTGGTTGTTCACTCTAGGTTGAGTGGTTACAAAGGTTGTGGACTCAACCTTTGGGATATTGTGAGATTGAGAGATTGGGTGGGTTGCCCTTATACTTGTGAGGATTGGGTTCTTGAGTGTGGGACACTAGGAAGCCACAATTGCTCAAAGTTGTATCTCTAGTCTACAATAGTGGAAAATCCTCTAAGTGGGTTGCTTAGAGGCGAGACGTACACCGGATTGGGTGGAACTCGTTACATCGGTTTGCAAGCTTCTCTTCCTTACTCTTTTACTTCCATACATTGCATATTTGTTGATTGGTATTGTTTGGTTGAGAAGAATACACTTGAACTTGCTTAATTTGCTATACCTTAGACATTGCACACCAAGTGCTTGCTAAATTGCCTCAGCAATACTTACCTCTTGTAGTGCATTGCATATCATTGTTACTTGCTTTCACTTGCATAATCTCATAAACTTGGTTATAGAAATCAATTTCAAAGGTATTCCAAGCAAAAGTTTTATAACTCAATTCACCCCCCCTCTTGAGTATTGAGGCCACTTGAACAACAAGTGGTATCAGAGCTTGACTCTTGGTAGATCAAGCTTAACAGCTTCAAGAGATTAAATGGCCTCAAGTTCTCAAAATGTTTTTCCCGAGGGTGGTGCGATAAATAGACCTCCCGCTTTCAATGGGGAAGGGTATGCGTTTTGGAAAGAAAGAATGAAAATCTTCATTCAATCAATTGACTTGAGAATATGGAATACCATTGAAAATGGTCCTTATATACCGATGCATACTATAGATAGCAAGAATGTTGAAAAACCTATAGATGAATGGACAAGCGAGGAAGAAAAGAAAGTCCAATATGGCTACAAGGCCAAAAATCTCATCACTATGTCTTTAGGACAAGATGAATTTTTCAGAATAATGACATGCCAAACTGCTAAAGAAATGTGGGATACTCTTCAAGTAACCCATGAAGGCACTAATGATGTAAAGGACTCAAAGATTAGTACTCTTACTAGCCAATATGAATGCTTTAGGATAAATTCAGGAGAATCTATTGTAGATATGCAGAAAAGGTTTACACTTATTATTAACCATCTTATTACTCTTGGCAAAGTATATACTAACAAAGAGCTTGTGCACAAAATTTTGAAAAGTCTCAGCAGGGAATGGCAACCTCTTGTCACAGCAATAAAACAATCTCCTAGCATCAATGAAATGTCTCTTGCAACACTCTTTGGAAAATTGCAAGAACAAGAGCAAGAACTTAAAGCATTGAAGCTAGCCGAGGAAGAGGAGAAATCCACCAAGAAGAAAGGGCTAGCCCTCAAAGCCACCTCCATGCATGAGGAAGAATCATGCAGTGACTTAGATGAAGAAGAAGAGTTTGGGCTGTTCGTAAAAAGATTTGGAAGATTCATGAAGAACAAAAAGTTCCAAAAGAACTTTAAGCCCCAAGGTAAGAAATCTACCTCTAATGAAACTTCCTCTTCACCAAGCTGTTTTGAATGTGGCAAGGAAGGGCACTTGAAAGCCGATTGTCCAAACCTCAAAAAGAAGGGCAAGGACAAACAAAGAAGAAGAAGAGCCTATATTGCTTGGGATGAGAACGATGTGAGCAGCTCCGACGACTCGGAAGATGAGCAAGCTAATCTTTGCTTAATGGCAAATCATCAAGAAGAAGACAATGAGGTAAATCTTCTTGACTTAGATAAAAATGAGCTATTAGATGCTTTTGAAGAATTATACGATAAATTTACAAAAGTCTCTAGTAGACTCAAAGCATCTAGAAAAACTAGTGATACCCTTGAAATGCATCTCATGGAAGTATGTAAAGAAAATGAGAGCTTAAAAGAAAAACTAGAAAAAGTTCAAACATGCTCTAGGGATAAACCTTGTGATTTTGCAAAGAAGTGCATTGTGTTAGAAACCAAGGTTGAAGACCTAAATAGGACACTAGAGAAATTCACTAATGGAAGAGATAATTTGAATATCCTACTTGGGCAACAAAAATGCATGTTTAGTAAAACCGGTCTAGGATATGACCAAGAACATAGTAATCATAAAATGGAGAAGCACTACAAAAACTTCTTTGCACCACCAAGCAAATCCTCCTCACCTTTTATGAAATGCAATCATTGTGGTACCAAAGGACATAGTGCATATAAGTGTAGTGTTAGGAAACTAGGACCAAAGGTCTTAAGAAAGGTGTGGGTTCCCAAAGGAACGTTCCCACAAGCTAACCTTAAAGGACCCAACATAAAATGGGTACCTAGTTCTCTAAAATGATTTTGTTTTGTAGGTATGCTTCAAGGCAAGCAACACCCATTGGTACTTGGATAGCGGGTGTTCAAAGCATATGACGGGAGACATAACCAAATTTACATCATTCACTCCCAAAAGGAAAGGAAGTGTCACCTACGAGGACAACACTAAAGGAAGAATCCTAGGCATTGGAAATATTGGTAAGAATTCTTCCACCTCCATAAGTGACGTATTGTATGTTGAAGGCCTCAAACATAATCTACTTAGCATTAGTCAATTATGTGACAAAGGATATAGAGTTTTATTTGAATCAAATTGTTGCATAATTGAGCATAAGACCAATAAGGAAATTAAGTTTGTAGGCCAAAGAATTGATAATATTTACATGATTGATATGGATAGTTTATCTACAAATGATGAACAATGCTTCATTTCAAAAGAGGATGAAACATGGCTATGGCATAGAAGAATAGCTCATATACATGTAGACCACTTGAACAAACTTGTTTCTAAAGATTTAGTAATTGGTCTACCAAAGCTTAAATTTGAAAATAGATTTTGTGATGCATGTCAAAAGGGAAAACAAGTAAAGGCATCCTTTCAATCCAAAAACATTGTTTCTACTCAAAGGCCTTTACAACTTTTACACATGGACTTATTTGGACCATCCAAAATCAAAAGCTTTGGAGGTAATTACTATGGTCTAGTTATAGTAGATGACTATTCAAGATATACATGGACATTGTTTCTTGCTCATAAAAATGAAGCATATCATGCATTCAAGAAACTTGCAAAGATTATCCAAAATGAGCAAAACTCAAAAATTGCATCCATTAGAACCGATCATGGGGGAGAATTTGAAAATCAATCTTTTGAAAAGTTTTGCGAAAAACATTGTATTAATCACAACTTTTCAGCTCCTAGAACTCCACAACAAAATGGAGTAGTTGAAAGAAAGAATAGATCTTTAGTGGAGCTTGCTAGAACCATGCTAAATGAAAACAATATTGCAAAACATTTTTGGGCCGATGCGGTAAACACCGCGTGTTATGTTATGAATAGATGTTTGATAAGGCCTATTTTAAAGAAAACCCCCTATGAGCTTTACAAGGGTAGAAAACCCAACATTGCATACTTTCATATTTTCGGATGTAAATGTTTTGTGCTCAACAATGGAAAGGATAATCTAGGAAAGTTTGATGCAAAATCTGATGAGGCAATATTCCTAGGATATTCTCAATCAAGTAAATCTTGTAGAATCTTCAACAAACAAACAAATACTATTGAGGAATCTATTCATGTCAAATTTGACGAAAATAGCCATAACCCTCCGAGAAAGGAAGATGTTGATGATCTTGTAGGTACTTTCCAAGAAATGAACTTGCAAGACAAAGAAGGAGAAGTCAACAATGATGGAGGTGCAACACAAATTGAGAGACAACAAGATTGGGTAACATTGAAGGATCATCCCTTGGACAAAATCATTGGAGAAATAACCAAAGGGGTAAGTACTCGAAACGCCATTAGAAATGCATGCAATCACTTGGCTTTTGTATCCCAAATAGAACCCAAAAAATATTGACGAAGCCATTATTGATGAACATTGGATGTTGGCCATGCAAGAAGAGTTAAACCAATTTGAAAGAAATGAAGTTTGGGAACTTGTGCCAAGACCCAATAATCATCTAATAATAGGCACCAAATGGGTTTTTAGAAATAAGCTAGATGAAAATGGTATAATAACTAGAAACAAAGCTAGACTAGTTGCAAAGGGATACAACCAAGAAGAAGGAATAGACTATGAAGAAACATATGCTCCCGTAGCTAGGTTAGAAGCCATTAGATTATTGCTAGCTTTTGCATGTTGTATGGATTTCAAATTGTATCAAATGGATGTCAAAAGTGCGTTCTTAAACGGCTACATTCAAGAAGAAGTTTATGTAGATCAACCTCCCGGTTTTGAAAATCATAAATTTCCAAACCATGTCTTCAAATTGAGAAAAGCTTTATATGGTTTGAAGCAAGCTCCAAGAGCTTGGTATGAAAGATTAAGCAAATTCCTTTTAGAACAAAACTTTGAAAGAGGAAAGGTTGATACTACATTGTTTATAAAACGCAAACATAATGACATCCTCTTGGTACAGATTTATGTAGATGACATAATATTTGGTGCTACTAATGAAAATCTTTGTCAAGAATTTGCCAAGATTATGCAGAATGAGTTTGAAATGTCCTTGATGGGAGAACTCACCTTCTTCCTTGGACTACAAATAAAACAATCCATTGATGGAACGTTCATTAGCCAAACCAAATACTGTAAGGAACTACTTAAAAGGTTTGGAATGGACAAGGCAAACGAGATAGCTACACCCATGAGCACATCCTGCTATCTAGACAAAGACGAAAGGGGTAAGGACATTGAAATCACCAAATATCGAGGTATGATTGGATCATTACTGTATTTGACTGTGAGTAGACCTGATATTATGTTTGCGGTGTGCATGTGTGCTAGATATCAAGCATGTCCTAAAGAATCACATTTGACTGCCGTAAAAAGAATTTTGAAATATCTTGTGGGTACTCAAAATGTTGGTTTATGGTATCCCAAAGGTGTTGAATATAATCTTTTAGGATATTCTGATTCCGACTTTGCAGGGTGTAAGCTTGATAGAAAAAGTACTAGTGGTACATGCCATTTGCTTGGTAGTTCCCTTGTTTCTTGGCATAGCAAGAAACAAGCAAGTGTTGCATTGTCAACAGCTGAGGCAGAATATGTAGCAGCTGGTAGTTGTTGTGCTCAAATTCTTTGGATGAGACAATAACTTCTTGATTTTGGTATTACCTTGAATAAAGTCCCCATTAAATGTGATAATACAAGTGCCATTAACATCTCCAAGAATCCAGTAATGCACTCTAGAACCAAACACATTGAGATTAGGCATCACTTTATTAGAGATCATGTGTTAAAAGGGGATTGTATACTTGAACATGTAGAAACCTCTAGGCAACTAGCGGATATTTTCACAAAACCCTTGGCTAGAGAGCAATTCATTCACATAAGAAGAGAGTTAGGCATACTTGACATGTCCAGTTGTGTTTGAATATTTTGATAAAAACATTGTTAAATGGCATAATGCATGGTATATATCACATTTCAT
Source organism: Clitoria ternatea (assembly GCA_037962975.1). Classification (NCBI taxonomy): domain Eukaryota; kingdom Viridiplantae; phylum Streptophyta; class Magnoliopsida; order Fabales; family Fabaceae; genus Clitoria; species Clitoria ternatea. The sequence goes on from CM075675.1 coordinate 13,113,371, forward strand.
GTTTGGAACCTTGCTGTTTGATATGTTTGAAGTTTTTGACTTTATAATCGATTACATTGTTAATCCCAATCGATTACTAAGCTTCTGTTTCTTAGATAATCGATGAGACCTCACCCATAATCGATTACAATCATTCTGTTTCTAAGATAATCGATTAGCACCTACAAATAATCGATTACAACCATTCTGTTTCTAAGGCAATCGATTATCACTAATCCACAATCGATTACGAAGCTTCTGTTTCAAATTCAAAACGTTTCCTCTTCTTCATAATCGATTACCACCTTGCCCTAATCGATTAGGACGTTTCTGTTTCTAAACTAATCGATTACCCTAAGCCTATAATCGATTACCCTCTGTATGAAGCGTTTGAAATTCCCCAGAAGCAATGATCTAATCGATTACCACCTGACTCGTAATCGATTAGTATGCGTTCTGATGAGTCAAAACTCCAATTTCCTAGGCTCACTCGAACAACTCTCTCTCTTAACTCACTTCACTCCTTTCTAAACTCTCTTTCCTCCTTCCTAAACCTAACTTTCAACTATAAATACCCTCTCATTCACCTTCTCATCTCACACTACCTCCTTTCTCCCAAACCTCTCTAAAACTCTCTAGCACTCATCTCTCTTCATCTCCTTCTTTTTGCATTTTCCACCATGTCTACCTCAAGGAATGTCAAGAGAGCTAGGTCCTCTACTGCTCAAGCCCATAACCCCCTTGATTTTTCAAGGTTCTTCTCCTCCCCTAGAGATCTTCAACACTTCATGAAGAACTTTTCTGAAAAGGAAATCATGACTCCTCACTACACCATTGCTGATACCTTTGACAACCCAAGCCTTACCTTCACCCAAAGCCTCAACCACTACAACCTCTTTCCCTTCTTATCCCTCAAAGAAGAAGAATACTATCCTGAGCTTATGAGAGTATTCTACTGCAACCTCCGCCTTGTCAATGGGATGGTTGAATCCAAGGTGAAAAACACAACCATCAAACTCTCAAATGCCCAATTTGCGAAAATTTCTAAACTGACTCTCAACGACGCTGACTTTGATGGAGACGAACCTGAGGATGAATGGGGCTTCAATGCTCTTACTGCTCGCCAATCTTTATGGAAAGCTGACCGCCCTAGGAGCAACCACAAACTAGTTGGCCACTTGACCATGAACAACCGCCTGCTCCACTTCTTCTTGGTCAAGATAATTGTTCCCCGTGGTGGGAACTATGCTCTAGTTGAAGAGGATGATGTCCTCTTAATGTGGGCCATGCTGAACCACAAAGAGATCAACTGGGTTCAGTTGATCAAATTCCACATGCGCCATGCCAAGGACCAGCAAAAGCTCCCTTATGGTATCCTCCTCACCAAAATTTTCAAATTCTGTGGAGTAGATTTAGCAGGGGAACTCTCTGAGAAAGTACCCCCTAGAGCTTGCATTGGCACCCATCACCTCACCAAAATGGGTCTTGTTTTCTCAAATGGAGCATGGTACTCACGAATGGAGGGCGTTTATGCCAACATTCCCTTCCAAGCTCCTGCTGAAGAAGCACCTGCTCCTCCTCCTCCTCCACCTCAACCACAAGCTGCACCATCAGCCTCTTCATCTGCACCACAAGCTGACCCATTTACATCTCTCTACGCCCATCTTGATCGCCGCTTCGATCGACTTGAAAACTCCCTCCAAGAGTTTTCAATGACCGAGCAGCAACATTTTGAGATGATGCAACAGCGATATGAAGAGCTGGCTCACCAAATTGCAGAAATCCGCTTCTTCAACCCGGATAATTAGATTTTTAGTTATGTTCTGTTTAGCTGTTGGTTTCTTTTTTGTTATTTTCTGAATTTTGAATAATTTTACTTCTTGTATTTCCCATTTTTATTAATTCAATAAAAGTATCTTATTTCAGTATATATTATTTCTCTTCACTGCTCTAATTATTTTTGATGATTACAAAGGGGGAGAAGAATATATGTTCATATGTTGGATAATGCTCTGATACAAATATGGATAATATTGATAACATGCTCTGACTACATGCTCTGATACAGATATGGATAATATTGATAACATGCTCTGACTACAATTTTGAATATGCTCTGTTATTAAGAATATGGATAATAGATGCTCTGTTAACAAAATTTGAAAAATCTTATCTGTTTGTTAAATTCCTTTTGATAGGGGGAGAATTATAGATAAGAGATAATAAACAATAGATAAAATGAGATAAGACATTGGCTGCTGAATTGATTTTTGAAATTGGTCATCTGCTATTTGAAAAAGAGATAATGTAGTAGAGTTGTTTTTGCAAAAGATAAGTCTATATTATTTAAACTAACAACCCTCAAGAGATGAACATAGTTGTCATCATCAAAAAGGGGGAGAATGTGTTTGAATATGTTAACAGGTCCAAAAGATGTGCAAGGATTTTGATAATGACAAGTACTCTTGAAGAAACCGATGCAAAAACAAAGACATGAAATCAGAATTAAAGTAACAACGAAGCTAATCGATTAGGCCATACATTCTAATCGATTAGGAGCTTTCTGTTTTGGAAGAAATTGCATCAGGTATGAAAGCTAATCGATTAGGGAGCTGAACAATCGATTAGGAAGCCACTGGAATTAAGGTAATCGATTATACACCAGAGACTAATCGATTACAACAATCAGAAATGGAACTAAGTGCATCAGGTACGATGGCTAATCGATTATGGAAGCTATACAATCGATTAGGAAGCCACTGGAATTTAAGGTAATCGATTGCAAGACATGCTAATCGATTAGGATGCTGCGAAAACAAATTAAATGCATCAGGTACAAGATTCTAATCGATTAGATGAAGTGAAATAATCGATTAGGAAGTCTCTGACTTGAAGCTAATCGATTACAACGCGAGGGTGTAATCGATTACGCTAGTGGAAAAACAGATTTAAGTGGGAAACCAGGTCATGTCTCCACCATTCTTCAAATTTCCACTAACTGCAACGGCTATGATGGACTAGGGCACTCCTCAACAGCTATCTTGGCTCTATAAATTGAAGAGGAAGACAAGCACAAAACACAACCAAGAAGCAACAATTCATAGCTCTATTTTGTGTTTTGTAAGCCTATTTCTTGCATATTGTACTTTCACTTGTATATCCTCTCATCTTGAGAGATTAGATTTTGGAGAGCTTTTCACTTGTATATCTGCTCTATTAAGAGAGTATATTGATTGTAAACACAAACTCCAAACACACAAGTTATTCACTCTAGGTTGAGTGGTTGTTCACTCTAGGTTGAGTGGTTACAAAGGTTGTGGACTCAACCTTTGGGATATTGTGAGATTGAGAGATTGGGTGGGTTGCCCTTATACTTGTGAGGATTGGGTTCTTGAGTGTGGGACACTAGGAAGCCACAATTGCTCAAAGTTGTATCTCTAGTCTACAATAGTGGAAAATCCTCTAAGTGGGTTGCTTAGAGGTGAGACGTACACCGGATTGGGTGGAACTCGTTACATCGGTTTGCAAGCTTCTCTTCCTTACTCTTTTACTTCCATACATTGCATATTTGTTGATTGGTATTGTTTGGTTGAGAAGAATACACTTGAACTTGCTTAATTTGCTATACCTTAGACATTGCACACCAAGTGCTTGCTAAATTGCCTCAGCAATACTTACCTCTTGTAGTGCATTGCATATCATTGTTACTTGCTTTCACTTGCATAATCTTATAAACTTGGTTATAGAAATCAATTTCAAAGGTATTCCAAGCAAAAGTTTTATAACTCAATTCACCCCCCCTCTTGAGTATTGAGGCCACTTGAACAACATTAAGGACATGAGCACAACATCTAACATGTAGAAACTCACCATCGAGGACCAAACTAGAAATGTTATTAAGCCTATTTTTCAGGTATACAACAGCCACATCATTGGCTGATGCATTGTCCACTGTGACTGTGGAAATACGACTCAGACCCCACTCCCTTAAACATTTCTCCACCTATTTTCCAATAGTATCACCCTTGTGATCCTCAACTACAAGAAAATTGATGACCCTCTTTTGATATACCCATTCAGTATCAACAAAGTGAGCCGTTAGGCTCATATAATTGAGGTTTTGGACTGATGTCCAGCAGTTGGTTGTTAAGGCAACCCTACTAGTGTTAGATTTAAACAGGTTCTTCAATTCTACTTTCATACCCACATATAATTCATAACAGTCCCTAGCAATGGTCAATCTAGATGGGACCTTAAAAAGGGGACATAACACCTTACACAAATGTTTGAACCCCTCACCTTCAACAACCTTAAAAGGAAGCTCATCTAATATAATGAACACTACTTTTCTACATGCATCCCTATCAAACCTATTTAATGTTGACCCTAATTGATTGTTATCTGTTGCAAAAGTTAGAACAGATTGACTTAGATCAGATGTTGTGTTCATGGGGTTCTTCAAGCACGATTTCACATGGGCAACCATGTTAGAGGTTCCATGCTTTTTGGTGTCACAGTAAAATGTCTTCGGACAATAATTACACTTAGCTTCGGGCTCTTTTCCATCCATTACTGGTAATCTAGTGAAGTGACCCCAGACGACTGATTTCTTTCTGGTGCCACTAGCATTTGGTATTCTTTTTCTTTTATTAGTGGCTTCATCAGGTTTTTCATTAGGCTGACAATCACCATCAACACCTGCAGCATGTGCAGGGTTGGTGGGAACTGATTCAACCCCCGTATTTACAGCTTCATTGTTATTAGTTTGCTGCAAAACTGTTAAATTATTCAAAGCTTGTTACTATCTTATAACAATGAAATAATATATATATATATATATATATATATATAGGTTCATTTATATCGTTCATTCTTATTATTCAAAGCTTAAATTGTTAAATTATTCAAAGCTTGTTAGTGTCTTATGTTATACCATAATAGACATACAAATTCATTTTTTATTATCTACTCATAAAAATAAAATGTATCTAGCGCACATTCAATATGATAAATCAATTAAAATTAACATTAGAGTACAAACCTAAGCTACCCAAAAGACTAATATAAATACTACTGAAAATATTCAAATACTAATAATAAAACATAAATACAAAATCTATTTTTATTTTATTATTTGTATACACTATTACAAATAATCAAACATCAAACACTACAAAATAATCATTCTTATTATACATTAATAAAAGACATAAAACACATTAACAAAAGACATAAACATTATCGTAAATAATCAATTAAAAGGGCATATACCATTAAATATATCAAATAGATATACAAATTGACAAGTCAATTAATTAACAATACAATTTAAAGCTATATGCATACCATCATGTCCTGTAGTAGTTGCCAAATGATCCAATCCTTTCACTTTTGGATCTGTCATATCAAGTTCCTTGTAGGCTGAGACAAAAAATGGAATAAAAAACTGTTATTGTTTAGAATAAGCTTAACAAGTGATATTCCAGCAACATTATGAACCCTATTCGAAAAGAACCATTGGTCATTTTTGCAATGGAAGAATACTTACTGATATTATAAGTAAGAGTTATTCATTTCTGTTAGGTTCTATAAGTTTTTATAAACTAATAACCTATGTCTAATAAAATGTCAGACCAGTTAATGTGTTTCCTCAAAAGAGTATATATTAAAAAATTAATGAACTAAAATTTCACCAAGTTAAGAAACTAATACGATAAAATATCATAATATAGATATTAAAAGAAATAGAAAGAGAACAAAAAAACACAAACAACTAAGAGTATATATTTAAAAATTAATGAACTAAAATCTCACCAAGTTGAGAAACTAATATGATAAAAATGTCATAATATAGATATAAAAATAAATAGCTAAAGAGAACAAAAAAAACACAAACAGCCAAGAGTATATATTTAAAAATTAATGAACTAAAATCTCACAAAGTTGAGAAACTAATATGATAAAATGTCATAATATAGATATAACAACAAATAGCTAAAGAGAAAAAAAAAACACAAACAGCTAAAGAGAACAAAAGAAACACTATAAGAACCTAACAGCTAACAAGAACAAAAAAAAACACAAACATAGAAGTAAATAAATTTTTTTAATAAGAATGACAGAAGCATAAAAATTTAATAAGAAAAAAGAAGGCAAAGATAATTAGATGTATGATTCCAGTGAAAAACATGCATGTCATTTATATAGAAGTAAATAAAATTTTTTAAACATTAACTTGATTATATAATTATTATATATCTATAATCAATTATTTCATTGAGTTATTTTTTAATTTAAGGCATAAATTTATCCATTTTTAATTAGTTGCTATTCAATCATTTAAATGATCAAATATTCAAATTAAGGCATAAATTTTGTCGTCTTTACATTTCATTAAGGAATGAATTGTTTATTTAATTTGAATACTATTTATAAACTAATTGATATGTTATCAACAGGGTGGTAAAATCAACTTTAATGCACAGATTGATAACTTTGCAAATACCAAGATAGAAATTATCTCCTTAATTGATTTTCCCGTGGCTCTTAATTTGGTTTAAAAGACTCTCTTTGAAGTGGAACCTGGTTCAAAAATTTTCTAGATAACTATTTGATACCTATATTGTAGCTAAACATCTCTTAAATGGTGATACTAATGACAGTTCACCTATGAATATTAATCAACTTTTGCAAGCTTAATTAGATAAATTGAGTGAATTCAATTTTTTGTTAGGGGCTCATTCATGTTGTACTATAAATCAAAGGGGTAGATACACTTGACATAAAGGATGAACACAAATAGAAACACACATAAAACAGAAAAATAGACACCCAAAACATAAGGATGAAGAGACACATAAAAATAGAAACACATATAAAATAGAAAAATGGACACCCATAATTTACAACCTAAGGATGAAGACATCTAAAACACAAAAATATAGACACGCTAACCCTTCACAGTTTACACCCTAAGCCTAATTAGATACATGCCCAAAGAAATCACTAAACAAAAACAGAAAAATAAAACCCCCAACCCTTAACAGTTAACATCATCATCATTAGAAACCAAACCCCCAAAACGATGTCTGAAATGCTAGTTAGATGAAAAATAGAAAAATGAAGACACGTAACATACCTAACCTTGATGTTGCTCAGAAGAAACACAACAACAAGTCGCAAGATAGAGGAAGAGAAAAGCTACACTGTGAGGTCAGAGAGATAAACTAATCAAAAAAATAAGGAGATGCTTATGGTTGGAAGCATTAACTAGGATAGAAAAAAAACAAAAAACAGGGAGACATAAAATCAAAACATACCTTGATCTGATCTCGAGATGACCGTCGCCGAAAGCACCAACTCGTGAGAGAGAAGGAGAAGGACCGTCACGAGGTTGAGGATAGTAGGACACAGTCAAATACAAGCGAACTGATAAAGAAGACAAAGGTTGGGTTTAGCCGTTTAGGAAGTGTTGTGCGGTGCTGTGGCTTGAGGCGTTGGCCATGGTGATGGTGCTATGTACTAGGGTTTGAAAGAAAACAAAACTTGGGAGGGAGGAAATTTGAGGGTTTGAGTCTTTACACTTGACTCTTCTTCTTCTGATGCTGCTTGCTTCTAGTCTCTTCTCATTTCTCTCTCTTAAGGGGTTTCTTTTTTTTTTATTTCAGAATTTGAATTGGAAAAGACGTATGAGTGTCAGAAGAGGTGAACCACTAAAGCAAACAACATGATGTGTAGAGTGGACATTGGACCGAATAGGTTGGGCCTTCGATGAAAATAAAAAAAGGTCTTTTAGATTTACTTTCGGTCGGTTACGGATACCGTTGGGTAAAAATTATTTCATCCAGATCCGACCAGTTTTATCCATTTTAATCCAATTTTTGGGTTTCTATTTTCTAGATCTGAAATTAACCGAACCGGACCTTGCGGATTGCACCGGATTGTTCGGCTCGGTTCGGATTCTGCGGATCTAATCACCCCTACCGTCAATGTAAGAAAAAAACACCCACCTACCAACTTGTTTCTTACCCACCTGCAAACCTCCAACCTATACCATCTCCTTCTTACACCTAAAGATCTTCGGCAAATAGAACCAAATCTCACCTAACATATTATGTAGAATTGCCTGATGATACTCCCCCTATATCCTATTAAGTCAATCCCTCACCTGTGAAAACCTTTTAAGCTAAGGCATGCAAGAGGTGTTAACTCTTAAAAGAGGAAGAGATGACTATGAGAACCCCTTATTTGTTAAGAAGAGACTGCTCCAGATCACAGACTCTTCAAGTTCTCCACTTGAACTAATATGGATCAAACATAAGCTTTTTTCCATCCGAGGCCTAGAAGGTGGGCCAAATCAAGCCCCCAAGCTTGCCATGAAGCTACTAAGCTGGCACTGTCGCGGGATAGCTTCTCCCGCAATAGTGAAGGAACTAAAATCCCTCAAGAAGAAGTTCAAGATATCTTTATGTTTATCATGGAAAATAAAGCTCAAGTTGATTGTGTGGAGCATATCAAAAATGTTTTGGGGTTTAATTTGTGTTTTGTTGTAAATGCTAATGGCTTTTCTGGGGGTCTTGCTCTTATGTGGGACTTTAGTTTGGAGGTTGATATTAAGATGTCCAGTCCTAATCTCATTCATACTTATGTATCTTTTGGTGCTTCTGGTATTAAAATGAATTGCTCTTTTGTGTATGCGCCTCCTAATTTTTGAGAGGAAATAGTTCTGGCAGGTCCTCAAACAAATTTATGTTCCTAATGATATTGATTGGTATGTGTTAGGAGACTTTAATGAATGTTAGCATGTTTTTGATAAAGATAACCATATCCCCCTTGTTCAGAGTAGGATGGACCTTTTTAGTGACCTAACTAATGGCCTTAATCTCATGGATATCCTACATGGATAAGTAACCCCTGTAATGGTAGAGTCACAAAAGAAAAAATAGATAAGAGTCTTTGCTAATAAATGGATTCTTGAGATGTTCCCCTACAGTCTTTGTACAACCTTTGCACCAACCTCATTAGATCATTCCCCTATGTTCATGGATCTTAATCCTGAGAGTTCTAGTACAATTTATTTTAAATTTGAAGCATTCTGGTGTGAACACCCAGAATGTAAAAATATCATACTAACGGGCTGGAATATGGCTGAACAGAAGGAGGACCCATGAGAACAATTATTGGAGCAAAATATGCAATGTAGCAGAACCTTGTAGTTGTGGAACAAAGAAACTTTCAAAAATTCTAATATTGAAATTACTAGACTTCAAAGGAAGCTTGATCATCTTATAAATGGGAGAAATAAGAGTTATAATCAAAATCAAGCCTTAGAAATTCAACATCAGATTGACCAGATAAGGGAAAAGGAAGAAATTTATTGGTCTCAAAGATCATGGGTACAATGGTTGAAATGGGGAGATGCAAATACCAGATTTTCCCATGCAACCACCATTCAGAGAAGGGTCAGTAACCGTATCACTAGACTACAAGATGAGAATAATAATTAGGTGGAAGGTCAAACAAAGGTTTTAAATATGGTTACTAGATAGTTTCAACAGGCATACAAGGCTGAACCAACTCAAAATCTCAGAATGTGCCTTATGGTCATTCCTAAATTGGCCTCCCAAACTATGAATGATTGCTTACTTGCTCCTATATAAAATCTTGAGATCAAAAAGGTTGCCAAAGCTATCTCACCTCTAAAAGCCCCTGGGCTTGATGGGTTCAATGGGTTTTTCCACCATAAAATTAGGTCACTGTTAAAAATCAGGTGTGCCAAACAGTTAAATACTTCTTTGATTTGGGTCAGCTCCCCCATTAGCTAACTTAACCTTGATAACTTTGGTTCCTAAAATTCCTAAGCTGGAAAAGGTAGCGCATTTTAGATCCATAAGCTGTTGCAATTTTGTCCCTAAACTGATTTCCAAAATTATTCAGATCAGACTGAGACCTTTCCTTCTAGCCCTCACATCTCAAAATCAAACTGCTTTCATTAGTGGAAGACAAATCCAAGACAACCACATTATTGAACAAGAGGTCTTTCACTCTCTTAAATGTAGGCTTACTTTCTCTAAAAACCATATCACAATCAAGTTAGATATGAGTAAAACGTATGACCGTCTCAATTGGGATTTTTTAGGACAAATTCTTCTTTCATTTGGGTTGTCTCTTACTGTGTTAATTTAAATGGTTCTAGAAGTCTGTTGTTTCGTCCTCAAAGAGGGCTCAGACAAGGGGATCCCTTATCTCCTTACTTGTTTATTTTAGGGGCAAAGGCCTTATCTTATCTCATATCAAGGACAATGGAGGAAGGTTCCATCTTAGATTGCTTTTAGCTCCTAACTGTCCTAAGATAACTCATCTATTTTTTACAAATGACGCCATCATCCTAGCTGAAGCCAAAGAATTTGAAACCTATGCCCTATTGCAAGTTCTGAATGGGTATACCTAAGCCTCGGATCAAAAGATAAATCTATCAAAATCAGGGGTTGTTTTCGACAAGAAGGCCCTTCATGATATTCGTACTCGTATTCTATCCATCCTTCATATAGAGCAATGGAATGAAGTAAGGAATAGTTTAGGGATGCCAACAGATTGAGGTAGGTCAAAAAGTAAAACTTTGTCATGCATCAAGCAGAAAATTTTGTCTAGAGTGGAAGACTGGAAAGAGTCTCTTCTTAATCAGGCATGAAAAGAGGTCTTAATCAAAGCAGTTCTTTGGGCAATACCTTTTTATGCAATGTCAATTGTGAGGTTCCCCAAGGGTCTAATCAAATTCATTAACTCTATAATTTTTAACTTTTGGTAGGCTAGAAACAAAAGTCAGAAGAGGGTTCATTGGAAAAGCTAGAAATCCCTCATAATTACTAAACACTTAGGTGGGATGGGGTTCAAGGAACGTAAGACTTAAATTTTGCCTACTTGGCCAAGCAAGCCTGAAGGGTCATTAGAAATCTTGATGCCCTTTGGGTTCGTATTCTTAAAGAGAAATATTTTCTTGAGAAGTCACTGTCATATACTCAGATTGTATTATTGAGGCAAGAGTATACGTATCTAGCTTTTGTCTTCAAGTAGTTATTTTTTATGGAGAGGGAGGACAGAAGAGGTAGTGGAATGGCATATGATTTTGGGGACACGGTTTGGATAAGAAGATGTGAGGTTAGAGATGGTCTGATTATGGAGACAAAAAGGACATAAGCGTGGAGAGAAAGGTAATGGAGCGAGTGATAGAGAAATGGTCATTAGCGGAAATGCGTGTGGCAAGGCAAAAGGAATTCATATGGGGTTGCTATTTGTTTGGTTTTTGGTAATAAGAAAGTTCTATTTTAAGATGGTTGAGAATGTTTATTTTGTTGTTGAAGGTCTTGGATTGTTATAATGGTGTGACATGGTTTTGAGGTTTATGGTTTGGTTGTTGAGTAAGAATGTATAATACGGTTAAAGGTGACTTTGTAATTAGTTGAGATGAAGGTGTAAAAAGAGGTAGGGATGATGGGTGTGAGTGTGGTTAGTGAAGGAAGATGGTGGAAAAAAGGAGACAAAGATAAGAGAGAGAGAGAGTGAGTGAGAGACAGAGAGAGAGAGAAAGGAAAAGATGATGAGTTGGTCTTATTTTAATTGAGGTGGTTAGTACATGATGTAATCCTTGATACCACGTTAACTTCAATAGAATGATGTGAAAAGAAATTTAACGAAAGAGACTTGTTCAATGCATTTATGAGAGATGAAAAACCTATCTTAAACAAAAAAACTTATGAGATTGACTTTAAACAAATCAAGATACTAAGAGATAAATGATCTAAGTAGCGATTTATCATTTTTAATATTATTTTAATAATATGTAGGCTTTTACCATTTTGGTTAGAATCTCAAGCTTACGAGCCTATAGAAGCTCGATGATTCTATCTACACTTTCGAGTTTAACAACCTTGCTTGTTGGTGAATGATGTATAAGTACTCATGTAGATGTTGTCAAGATCAGAATCACAGTGGGAGGCTGATTGAAAATAAGAGATTCAAAACTTTGTTTCAAAAATAAAGTCACCACCAATATTGATTTTTGAGGAAAAATATTGGAAAAGCCTTTGTTAAGACATTGGCAATTAAAATGAGATTCCTAAGTTCAGGAGTGGAATTATAGATGGGGAAGATATTAGCACCCCACATTGTCAGTTACAAAGTGATTACCTTAAATTGATCACACGCATTTTAAATAACCCAAAAATTGATTTAACATCTAAAGAAACAAATAATGGTAAAAGAGCAACACGTAAGTGAATGCGGAATAACAAGAGGAAGGATAAAATCTTTGAAATGAGATTAACAGGACATTTTAGCCAAATTAATTCATATCAACAAGGTGTCCTGCCTACATTGATTTTCAAAGGTGCAACTCCAAAACAAATGTTATAAAAATGGTTCAAGAAAAAGATGGAGAGTCGATATGACTCAACTCTGCGCCCCCTCACTTTTAAGTTGCCACCTTCATCATTAGGATAACATGCTCTTGTTAACAAAGTGGCAAATACAAAGTATATAACATAAACTAAAAGAAATGCGTCTTTTTAAAAAGGAAAAGTTGGGCCTTTTTCCCAGAGTTTCATCGGCCCAAAACTAACCTAGTCACTTTAACACACTTGCACTTGAATGAAAAAAAAAGAAAGAAAGAAAGGCAAAGGGAAAAGGGGTGGTGGTGTTGGTAAGAAGGAGAGAAAAAGAAGAAAAGAGATCATGGTAGGGTGCTGGCCTTACTCGCGATGAAGGGTGATGGCGATATGCTTAATTGTGGTGGTTGATGGTGGCAATGGGTTGCTCGACGGTGGTTTTGGGTGGCCATTGGGGTATGAGTTTGGGTGAGTGTGTGATGGTTGTGATAGGTTGAAGGTGAAGGATTCAAAAGTGGTTTTGGAGGTTGGAGGTGGTTTTGTTGTTGGTGGCTTAAGGGGTTTCAAGTTGGGCTTGGTCGAAGTGATTTGGGTTATTAAAGATGGTGGTCGTGAGTGTGGATGATGGAGGAAGTGAGTGGTTTCTATTTTTTTGCTTTTCTTTGTAATTTGTCAATCAATTTCTTTTTGAATCTGAGTCCCTCTGTTCTGATTGTAATTTTCTCTCATTCTTTGTGTTGTGTAATGAATTTAAGGAAATGAATGATGTTTTTCTTCTTAACAAATTACAATTCTGGGTCGGATATGTTGGGTAGTGTGTGTATGGTGTAGGGGAGCAAAATTGAGGGTGAGGTTGACATGTGTGAACATGAGTGTGGAAACAAAGAGAAAGAGAAGAAAATATTATTTTTTTTGTATTTTTTCAAATTTGGTATAGATAAGATATTTTTAAAATTTTGGTTTTGATGAAAAAACAAATGGTAATCAAAATTTAAAATAAAAAGAGGATTAAAATCAACCCCAAATTACTGATATTTTAAAAATTTTTATTTTTCTAGCTCCAACCACTAAATCAACCTTTTAATTAAAAATTGATGCATAAATGGAAAAATATTATTAAGTCTTAAATAAACTAGATAACACTACTAAAAAAAATTGTCATTTACTAACATACAAAAATTTGAAGTTGTAAAAATTTTTTTGTTGGTATAACTTTTAACTATTAATAATTAAAGTGTTAGCATATTTTAAATTTTTAATAACAATAAAATATATTATACTAATATTTGATGTAAGATTAATATAACTCAACTTTATACTAGTAAAATTATTTATTATTATAATTCATTCAGTTAAAGAGAATATCAACAAAGACTTTCTTTTAACAACTTTTAAATTTATGTTTTAGTAAATAATTACTTTTTTTTTGTTAAGTGTAAGTATTATGCAGCAGTTAATTCATGTGCTTGGTATGACATTCTTTTTATATAATAGTTCACGTTAGAAATACATTATCATGAACGATATGCAATTTAGTGAATCTTTTGAGGATTTTTTAAAACTAGTACCATATATATGAATTAGAAATACTGATATGAATGATTAGAATTTAGAAGCGAAGTAAATATATATGTACGTTACATCTCTTTCTAACAATCCAGTTCCCATGGACCTGTTGGGGGACATAAGTGGAAGGTACGTAAAAAGAGGGAATATATACAGGATTTGTAAAAGTGAAGTTGTTATTGTGAGTGTTGGTCTTGAATTTGATTTGACAAACACTCTTTTAAAAGTTATTTTGTCACTGTTATTCACTAATAACACTATTTGGAGTAGACAGGGAGATGTATAATTTTTAACATAATGTGGGGATATATATATATATATATATATATATATATATATATATATATATATATATATATATATATATATTATGCCTACATTTTATAAAGCCAGAAAGAGATGGATAGCAAAGAAGCCTTTATATAAGTTAAGAACAGATCTAAGACAACAAGTAGGAGAAGCTAAGATGAATATAAGCGATATAGAAGAAGATGTATTTGCACATGTAGCTAGACCTGCTTTACATGAAAACCTTAAGGCAATATACACTTTAAAACGAAGATTAGTCCTACTATCTCGTGCTTAAAAATGATTGCAATAAAAGAATTAAAGAATATTATAAAAAATACTAATCAAGAAATTAATAGGTTAGAACAACAACTTAAAAGTCCAATTTCGTTTGAAGCATATAGAGTGTACTCAAGACGGTTATATCAATTAAGATTAATAAATAAAGATAACCAGAAACAATTAGAAAAATTTATAAGTTAAAAGAACTACTAGATAAAGCTCTTGGCAGTAATTATTCTTCACTTTTACTTTAGATAAAGAAAACTCAAATACTTCTTAAACTATCTATTTTAATCCTTAGAGAGGTTCTGAGAGTATTTGTGGTCCCGACAGTAAAACCTTTTGAGGTCGTGAGTCTGTTGGTCAGCAAAGAAGTCAACACTCTAGAGATTTAAAATGGTTAGTTTATTAAGAACTTTGAGCGATCTAAATCTAAAGAAAAAGGATAGAATAGTTATTAGAGAGAGTGAAGATCAACCTAGTTCTTCAACTTTAGCTACTTATAATAATATTACTAAAGGACTTGAAATAGCTAAAATGGAAAACTCATTTCATAACTGGTCAATCCCCTTAATAAAAAAGGATCAAGTTTATAAACGACAAAATTTATGGAATTTTAATCTTAATGAAGAGATACATATGTTAGAATATAGCTACCCTGGTACAGAGGCAAATTTAGAGCGAAACATTTTAGAAAAGGAGATGATTGATAAACACATAAGTAAAGGATTTAATTTTATTCATCTAGGATTAATCCAAGTAGCTGCCAAACCAAATTATATGTTAGGAATTGATTCCCCGGTTCTAATAATGTTAAGAGATGAGAGAATTAAAAGAATTAAAGATTCATTAATGGCAGTACTAGAAACTAATCTTTATGATGGACCTGCCTTCTTTAATTGTTACCCTAACTTTTCGATGGATATAGGAAATGAATATACTCCTAACGCTATAAAACTATATATAAAATCCTCGGATATAGTAAAAGAAGATGCTAGTCCATATAATGTAATATATAGAATCTATTATAAAATTTCTAAAATTAATTATAATTTTAAGGCCCTAAAAACCACTGATAAAAGCGAGACTATTATTGAAGCAAACCTAAGAAAATCTCTAATTATTACACCACCTAAAAGAATAACTCATAAAGATATTATTAATAATCTACCAGAAGAATGGAAAATTGAAAAAATATTAAAACCAGAAAAGGTAAAAAATACCTTAATTAGAGAAATAGTAAAAGAAGGATCTGACATACGAATAAGGATGAATCGATCATTAACTTCTAAAACAAATCCCAAATTCTTAGAACAAAATCCTCTAGGCACTCTATAGATGGATCTACTATAAATTTAGATATAAGGGGAATAATACACGACTCTCCTAATGTTGTAAAACCTATATATCAAGATTCAACAAAATCGGATTCTCCAAACTACTCACCTACTAGATCACAAGTGTTAAACATTCTAAATAGAGAAGAGAAATTTGTTATAGATAAAGATTGGATTAGGAAAGATTTTAATGCAGAATATAATAAGCCATTAAGAGATTGGTACTTTTCCACATTTTCCACGCAACAAACAATATCTTTTAGAGAACTGTTTTATAAAGAATTAGAAGAAACAAAAATGAATAAGTATTTCTTTGATTGGTTCTTTGCCTACTATAATAAAAGTAAAAAAGATCAAATATGCCCAATAACTAAATTAAACACCTCCTGGAAAACAATAAATAATACTCATATAGAATCAGAATATCCCCCTTTAGAAGGGATTAAGATCCCGGTATCAATTGGACTAGAAGTAGAAGGCATTCCCTTTAAGCAAGTCGAAAATGAAAATACTCCCATAGATAAAAAAAGATATTAAAAAGATACACCAACAATTAAATTGATAAAGATAACCAGAAACAATTAGAAAAAATTATAAGTTAAAAGAACTACTAGATAAAGCTCTTTGGGCATTATGATTAGGAAAGGCAAAAACTCCTTCCTCCGGATCTGCATCTCCTCCAAATTCTCGGGTTAAATAATCAGGTAGTGAATTCTTTTCTCCCTTAATATGTTCGATGGTAAAATCGAAACAAGAAAGTAAAGACTGCCATCGGGCAAACATATGTTTAGAAATCAAAATTTGAACATCCTTTTCAAATACTGAAGAAGCAGATTTACAATCAGTTCTGATTAAAAATCTTTTTAAAAATAGATCATCCTGAAATTTTAATGTACATAAAATGATAGAAAGAATTTCCTTTTTAACAGTTGAATATTTTTGTTGAGCTGAATGCCATATTCCTGAGTGATATCTTACAATTTGTTCATTAGATGACTCAGGAAGTTTCTGTTTTAGTACCTCTCCATATCCTTCTTCAGAGGCATCGGTTTCTAAAATGAGTTCTGCTTCTGGATTTGGTATTCCTAAACATGGTATTTTTCGTACTAAGGTTTTAACTTTCTTAATTATCCGGGTCATTTCGTCATTCCATAATGGGGCATCTTTTCTTAGTCGTTTATATAAAGGTGCACAAATAGTTCGAATATTTGCACTAGTGGAAAAAATGGATATAACAACGGGGATATATTCACGGGTAGAAGAGGATCAGTGATAAAAACATGCGCGGTGGCATTTTTGAAATTATAAGGTGAACGTTTTAATCAGAGAAAACTATATATCCACGGTTAACATCATAACCGTGAATGTAACCATCAATATATATTCACGGTTGAGGAGTCAACCATGGATATATAGTACCTGAAATATATATCGACGGTTTTAATCACAACCGTGAATATATATTGATGGGTACGTTCACGGTTATGATGTTAACCGTGGATATATATAGATGTCAATATTCACAGTTGTATTTCCAACCGTGGATATATAGTTCAGGTTTTAGGGTTTAATCACTGGGTACTCTATGTCCACGGTTGTTTCTATAACCGTGAATATAGATTTAATATTTATCCACGGTTGGTATCGTAGCCGTGGATATATAGTTAACATTTATCCACGGTTGTTTGTTAAACCGTGAATATATGTGTAATATATTCACGGTTGTGAGGGGGAACTGTGACATCCCGGCGCTGTTGAGGGCGGGGAGTGATCGCCGGTGCATTGGCACGGACAAGGAACGGCTCCTGGCAGGCTTCCAGCGGGGGATGTGATATCCCGGTCACTGTTGAGGGCGGGGAGTGATCGTCGGTGCATAGGCACGGACAAGGAGCGGCTCCTGGCAGGCTTCCAGTGGGAGGGACACATGAACAAACTGAATACATACCAGAATGAGAGGGATCCAAAGACTGTATAGGTATGGGACTATACAGTCGAGGATAGCTTAAAGAAATGAATTCGTACTACCTATATCAACAAATGCATTAGCCTTTTCGGTAGCCTGTCACTTAAGAACTCCAAAGTTAAGCGTGCTTAACTTGGAGTAATTCTGGGATGGGTGACCTCCTGGGAAGTTCTCAGGAAATGTGTGAGTGAGGACAAAAGCACATTGGAAAGGTCTCGTGTTGGTCTGTGGGGCGAGTCGTTCATTCCTGAAAAGCGGCCGGGGCGCTACAGTGGTATCAGAGCCTAGCCTCTCCTAGTACGGTATGGTTCGGGGACGAACCAGGCGGAAGCTGGTGGGCGTGTGACATCCCAGCGCTGTTGAGGGCGGGGAGTGATCGCCGGTGCATTGGCACGGACAAGGAACGGCTCCTGGCAGGCTTCCAGCGGGGGATGTGATATCCCGGTCACTGTTGAGGGCGGGGAGTGATCGCCGGTGCATAGGCACGGACAAGGAGCGGCTCCTGGCAGGCTTCCAGTGGGAGGGACACATGAACGAACTGAATACATACCAGAATGAGAGGGATCCAAAGACTGTATAGGTATGGGACTATACAGTCGAGGATAGCTTAAAGAAATGAATTCGTACTACCTATATCAACAAATGCATTAGCCTTTTCGGTAGCCTGTCACTTAAGAACTCCAAAGTTAAGCGTGCTTAACTTGGAGTAATTCTGGGATGGGTGACCTCCTGGGAAGTTCTCAGGAAATGTGTGAGTGAGGACAAAAGCACATTGGAAAGGTCTCGTGTTGGTCTGTGGGGCGAGTCGTTCATTCCTGAAAAGCGGCCGGGGCGTTACAGGAACCGTGAATATACATCCTTTCTGAAACTTCAAAAGCCGCGCCTTTCAGCTTTTTGCTTCTTCTGCTTCTTTCGCGCTAGTCTTTCTTTGCTTCCTCCACCTTTCTTTGCCCTATTGCTCTTGTATTTACGCAAGTTCTCTACCTCCTTTGGTCTTTTTCTTTCATCGTTTCTGTCAGGTAAGTCATCCCTATTTTTTTCTTTTTCATTTTCTCTTTCTTCGTTTGAACTATTTCTCATCTTCTCCATTTATCCCAGTGTGCTCGTTGCTTATCCCATTGTTCCAGTGTGCTCGTTGGCTTATCCCATTGTGCTCGTTGCTCGTTGCTTATCCCATTGTGCTCGTTGCTTGTTGCATTATCCTGTAGGTCGTCCCTATTTTTACTAGTCACTGTTTTTGTTGGTCCCTGTTTAAGTTAAATCTATTTTAAGTTATGTTGATGCGTTATATGGGTTTTGTGGACTGTTGAAAGGGGTTTCTGTCTCTGCTTTGTTGGTTGTATATATAATGTGCCTGTTCTATTCTGTTCTGGTTGTATGTATAATTACTTAGTTGTTATGCATACAACCAGAACAGTTTATTAAACTGTGATGCCTATGTTGTTAAACTGTGATGCTGAATAGTTTTTCCATTTTCCTGAAAACAGTTTCCCTTCCTCTGTTTTTATTTTCATCTGCTGAAATTTTTAATTTTTGTTTTATATTATGAAAAAAATTAGTTATGTATTTAATCTTTCAGTTCATCATACTTTATTCTGTGTATTTATTTGTCTGGTTGTAATGGAACAAATACATGGTCTTGAAAGGGGGGAAGGCCTTACGGTTTTGCAGAAACCATGGAAAATTGGGTTAAGATAGTAGTGATGGATGTGGGGAGGTGAAAGGGAAATACAAGAGAGAAGGGTTCTGAGTCAGGATTAAGTTAAGGCTAAATCAATGGATTAATCAGATCACCAAGAAGCATTTAAGCTTTGAAGTTCCAGGATTTTTTAACTAGAATTTATCTAATTTGTGTAACTTTTGTGCAGGATAAGAAATTAAAAAGAGTAAGAGTAACTTATTAAACTTGCATTGGAAATCACAAGTAGACTGCATTAATATTTATTTTACATGAAAGCATTCCCCTTTGATTTGTTGGCATGTTGCAAAGTTGTACAACCCCTCTAACTAATAGTTGGTGTCCACTAAGCTTTGAAGTTCAACGTGCAGGGAGGCAATGTATCTTGCAACTTGAATTTAAATACGATGTATTAAAAAAAAACTAAACTATTATTTGAACTTAGGTATGTAACCAAACCAACAACGAAATGGGCGTTTCAACAACCAGCATTGTCCAATTGCTGCTATTCTAAGTACTCTTCTATTTTTCATTTATTCTAAAACTATCTCAATAAAACCAAATTATCATTACAGCTTAAGTTATAAACTCTGTTTAAACTCTGTTTGTGCCTATATGGTTATATGCATTTCTTAGAAAATTACCATAATTTTAACCATTTTAACCAAATCTTAGAAATGGTTATATGCCTGTTTGTTTAAACCTTACTCCAAATTTTAACCAAACGGACCCTAACTCCATTCAACAACTACGTTTTCCACCATTTCTGTTTGGCTCCAGCAACCATGTTCACCAACCTCCGTTCAGCATCCTCCAACGACGTTTCTGTGGCGGTGGTCCATAGCTCCCTTTAGCCAACCCCATTTCCCCATCAGCTTTCGTTTGTGGTGCAAGGTCCATTTTGCTCCTGGGTGGTTGTTTTATTTCCAATTGCAACTTCCACCATTGCAAGGCTATAGAGCTTAAGGAACCAACAGATTGGGCATGGTGTGGCCATTGTTGTATGAACTTTAGAAATATTATAAGATACCTCTTTTAGTTAAAATATACTCCCTAAATTGAAAAGTTCTAAATGGTTGAGATTACTTTTCTCCTAAAACTTATATTGTTCTTCTTAAGTAGAATTTAACTAAATTCAACACCATGTCCATAAGCCGTAATCCATAAAATAAAAGTTCAAATCTAAAAATTCTCATAATCCATAATCCATCATCTAACACCATAGTTCTACTTGAAAATAATAGAATTTAAAAATATCATATTAATTACTAAAAAAATTCTAAAGTTTGAACTTGCATTATAAACCAACATCATAATCCATAATCCATAATCCATAATCCATACTCCAACACCATACTTCTACTTCAAGATAACATAAATTAAAAACATCATACTATTTTAGGAAAAAAGTTAACTAAATTATTATCCATTTTATTTCTGTTATTATTGGTTACTCTTATATGTTATGTTTATTGCTGTTGTATGTGTGTGGTTGTTAACTAGTATGAAAGTTGTTGTGCATATCAGTGAACCGTAGTTCCCCGTTTGAGATTCGACACAAATGGTCATTAAATCAATTAATGTCATCGTTTGTGTTGAATCTTGAACTGTCCGTTTGGACAGTTTGGGATGAACAATTATTTTTTATACGTCATTGTTAGTATGTACAAGTTAGGAGTTATTTTAAAATTTGATAAAATTTCGGTAACTTGTATTTTGTGTTGTTCTCTGGGTGCATATTTGGTTGTGGTTGAATTTGATTTGACCACTCTCATTTTGTGTACTTAGAGACCAATGCGAAATACTGCCGAAATTTCATCAAATTTTAAAATAAGTCCTAACCTGTATATATGAATGAGGTATAAAAATAATTGTCATGCTGAATGGGTATAGGACCACCACCTTTGTATAAAAAGTGAGGTTGATCATAGCACCTTGTAAACAGTTGGTATGGATCGGAGTTGGATTTCTGCGTCACGCCTAAGTCTGGAGTACGAGGGGGGAGTTGAATCATTTATAGAATTCGTAGCGAGGAATGCAGTGGGGGTGAATAGAAAGTATTTTTGCCATTGTGTTAAATGCTTCAACCTGCGTCGGGTAGACTTGGAAGAGGTGCGAGAACATCTACTGTGTGACGGTTTTCTACGTAGTTATACGCGTTGGATATGGCATGGTGAAGATATGGTGGTGCCAAGTAACAGCTCTCAGACTAAAAATTGAAGCTCGATGCATGACAACGATGTCGACATGGATGACCGACTCGAGGATATGATCCGTGATGTAGGGGTAGAAGGTTATAAGAAAGCTCATGTATATACAACTCTGTGTCAGGACTCTGAGCAGCCGTTGTATCCAAACTGCCTCAATTTCACAAGGTTATCAGCTGTTTTGCGGTTGTTTAATTTGAAGGCCATAAACGGGTGGACGGATAAAAGTTTCACTGACTTACTGAAGTTGTTGAAAGAAATGCTCCCAGCTGGAAACACCTTGCCGAAAAGTAACTATGAGGCCAAAAAGGTGTTGTGTCCTATGGGTTTGGAGTATGAGAAAATACATGCATGCCCAAATGATTGTGTATTATTCCGGGGTGAGTTAGAAATGCTGCATCGATGTCCTAGATGTGGGGTGTCACGGTATAAGAAGAAAGAGGCGGATTCTGATGAGGTATGCACTAAAGGGTCTCCTGCAAAGGTGTTGTGGTATCTACCTATAGTTCCAAGACTAAAGCGTCTGTTTGCCAATGCAGATGATGCAAAACTTATGAGATGGCATGCTGATGAGAGGGTTGTTGATGGACTACTTAGGCATCCGGCCGATGGGTCGCAATGGAAGAAAATGGATAGGATTTTTCCAGAATTTGCCAATGAACCAAGAAATGTTAGGCTTGCACTAGCCACAGACGGCATGAACCCGTTTGGGAACCTGAGCACAAACCATAGTTCGTGGCCTGTTTTGTTGTTTGTTTACAACTTGCCGCCATGGTTGTGTATGAAGCGAAAATATGTGATGTTATCAATGATGATTTCTGGTCCACGACAACCGGGGAACGACATTGATGTATATTTAACTCCATTGGTTGAAGACCTCAAAAGGTTGTGGGAAGACGGGGTTGAAGTGTTTGATGGGTTTACCGGGCGATCATTCAAATTGCGTGCCATGTTATTTTGCACAATCAATGACTTTCCAGCGTATGGTAACTTATCTGGGTACAGTGTGAAGGATCATAAAGCTTGTCCAGTATGTGAGGAGGGGACTAGTTCTGTGCGGTTGCATCATGGCAGGAAAAATGTTTATCTTCGACATCGAAGGTTTCTTAAAGCGAATCATCCATTTCGAAGGTTGAAGAAGCCGTTTAACGGTGCCCAAGATTTTGAAATGGCTCCTCCACCACTATCTGGTCGCCAGACATATGAAAAGGTGAAGGACGTCAACGTGTAATTTGGTAAGTGTGAAAAACAGCACCCGACACAAAACAACTGGAAGAAAAGGTCAGTGTTTTTTGACCTGCCATATTGGAGGGAGCTTGATGTAAGATACTGCATTGATGTAATGCATGTGGAGAAGAATGTGTGCGACAGTTTAGTTGGTACACTCTTAAACATACCCGGGAAGACTAAGGATGGCCTAAACTCGCGTATGGACTTAGAGTTGATGGGTATACGTCAGGATTTGCATCCACAATCAAAGGGTAAAAGAACATATTTGCCTCCAGCATGTCATACGTTATCCAGAAAAGGAAAGCAAAGTCTGTGTGAATCGTTACGAAGTGTGAAAGTTCCGTCTGGTTATGGCTCCAACATCAAGTCTTGTGTTTCCATGAAAGATTTGAAGTTAATTGGGTTGAAGTCTCATGATTGTCACATGTTGATGCAGCAGTTTCTGCCTATCGCCATTCGTGACATTCTTCCTAAAAATGTGAGAAATATCATAACAAGGTTGTGTATGTTTTTCAATTCCATATGTTGCAAGGTAATCGTGCCCGGCGAATTGGATGTGTTGGAACAGGAAGCATCACTTATATTATGTCAGCTTGAAATGTATTTCCCGCCCTCTTTTTTTGACATAATGGTCCACTTAATCATCCATTTGGTGAGAGAGGTCCATTGTTGTGGTCCAGTGTTCCTCCATTGGATGTATCCCGTTGAGCGATATATGAAGATATTGAAAGGGTATATGAAGAACCAACGTCGTCCCGAAGCTTCAATTGTGGAAAGATATATTGCAGAGGAAGCAATTGAGTTTTGCACTGAATACATGTCACATGCTGCAAGCATTGGTATTCCAACGACCCGTCATGAAGGGAGATTGGATGGGAAAGGAACGATTGGAAAAAAAGTGAAGAGCATGCCACGTACTGATGTCCTTCAGGCACACTTGTATATTTTAAACAACACGGACGACGTGCAACCGTATCTAGCCACACACAAGGAGCTAGTCAAGAAAACCAACCCTAAAATGACTGAAAAGTGGTTGTTGAATGAACACAACAAGAGTTTCATGCAGTGGTTCCAAAAGACCGTCCTGAAAGATGCATCTGCATCCTCGACATTACATCGACTAGCACAGGGCCCGAACTTTGATGTCCTCACCTTTTGTGGGTATGACATAAACAACTATTCATTTTATACAAGGACACATGATGAAAAAAGTACAAATCAAAATAGTGGAGTGATGGTTGTGGCTCAGTCAATGCATTTCTCAACTGCAAAGGACAACAACCCTGTGATGGCGGAGTCATGCTACTTTGGTGTGATTGAAGATATATGGGAACTTGATTACGGTCCCTTCACCGTTCCTGTGTTTAAATGCAAATGGGTTGACAATAAGAACGGTGTCACAACTGATGATTTAGGAGTTACGTTGGTGGACCTCAACAAGATAGGGCATAAGGAAGAACCATTCATAATGGCAACGCAGGTTGTTAGCCCAGGTGGCCTCTAGGAAACTCAAGAGGGGGGGTGAATTGAGTAGTTAGGAACTTTTTCACTAATAAATTTCTTCTCTAAAAACTCAGTATGCAATGATATGTGATTTGAATAATAATGCTTAAAACATAAAGAGTTTAAGGGTTAGAGAAGTGCAAACAGAGATTTATACTGGTTCGGCCAACCACTGCCTACGTCCAGTCTTCTTAAGACACCCTTGAGGAAATTCACTATAATCAATTCCCTTGATTACACTACAATGGGGACTCACACCACGATCACAAATGCATTGGATGCTACACCACACCCAAGCACATCACCCTTGGATGCTACACCACATCCAAGAACATCACCCTTGGATGCTACACCACATCCAAGAAGAACCCCCTCAGAGATACACCACTCTGAGTATCAATCTCACTTTTAGAGATAAAGATCTCTTACAAGAAAACTCTCTTCAAGAGTATGATAAACAAATTGAGGAACAAGAAAGAGTAATAACTCTATTAAGAGAATATGGCCATTATTGCTCATAAGAAAAGATTGGAAGTATTTGGTATATCTTGGTGTTATTGGTGTTCTTCTGCAAATGAAATACCCTCCTATTTATAGGAGAAGAAATGCCTTCAAGAGGTGTGAAATTATTGATTAAAATAATTGGAAAGGTACCTCTTGGATAAAATAATATTTTGTGAAAAGTTATAATGTTTCAACATGATTTTTTGCTTTCTGATCACGTTGTAATCGATTACATAAAATAGGTAATCGATTACAGCCTTTTAAAATCAGTTTTAAAATATAACGTTCATATTGTAATCGATTACTTAAACATGGTAATTGATTACATTGCTGAGGTAATCGATTACACTAATGAGGTAATCAATTACACGATGTAATTGATTACACTAATGAGGTAATCAATTACATTCCATCAGAATGTATTCTTATTTTAAAACCTTTTTATATTAATGGCCGTACTTTCTTTTTATAGAGTCTTACTTTAATTATACCTTGGTCTTGGATCTTCATTCTTGATCTCTGGCATTGGCCTTGTCATTATCAAAATCCTTCATGGTCTTCATTCTCCCCCTTTTTGATGATGACAATATTTCATTGATTTCATGACTCTTTTTGTGCTTGACATGGTATACTAAATCTTCAAGTCTTGCGTCCATGTTGTTAATCATGTCTTGCATATATGTTGTTGATATCAAAACCTTAGTTCTTCATTCTCCCCCTTTTTGATATTGACAACAATTCCTGAGAAAAAAAATAAACAGCATGCAAGATACAAGATTTTCTCCCCCTTAATTTTGGTTTAGTTGACAAGGTTTGATTGATTTTTCTCTTCTTTTGCTTTTCATATATTAACCAGGTTTGATTGATTTTTCTCTTATTTTGCTTCTCATATATTAACCAGGTTTGATTGATTTTTCTCTTATTTTGCTTCTCATATATTACTCCCCCTTTGTCAATGGCAAAAAGAATATAAGAGCATAAAGTTTTAGCAGAGAGCGATGCACCTTGTTGTTTGATGTCACTCGTTATTTTGATATTGCTCTTTGTTACTTGTTGATTGATAGATGCTTCAAGAAATGTGTTGACTTTTCTTGTGGGTAAGAGTTAATCCTTAAGTGCCTCCCATCAATGATAATTCCTGCACTATTATAAATATTTGATCTTGGTACCCAAATTTTCTTGGGTCCTTGTGGGTTAGACGTGGATACTATATTCTTAGGAACCCAAATCATTTTTGTCTCAGTATAGCCTTTGTTCTTTATATGACATGTTGTTGCACTGTGACCTTTTCTCACATAATGAGAGAATTTAACAAATGGGCTAGTTGAGGTCTTTTGTGAAATAAAGTGATTTTTCTACAACTTTTGCTTTTTGGAAGGATCAGATCCTAGTTCTACTTTTAAATGACATTTTTGTTTTCCAAGAAGAATATCTAGGTTATCTCTTCCTATAGTAAATTTAACTAATGCATTTTTCAAATCATCAATCTCTTGAATATGCTTTTGACATGTTGAACATGTATGTTTAATGATAGTTTCATTTTTAAGCTTAGTTTCTAAGTCTTCCTTTTCTTCTTTAACTTGTCCTAGTTCATGATTGACCTTTGATAGACTTTCTTCTAAGATTAGGTTAGAATTTTTCATATTTAAGAATTTCTTAGCTAGTTTTTGATATTCATTATGAAGATCTTCAAAAGCTTCTTGCAATTCATCAAATGTAGGATTTGAGTCATTTACCTCTTCGGTGTTAGTCATTAGGCACAGATTTGCGTCTTCATGGTCTGATTCCTTGGACGAGCTTAAACCATTTCATCCCAGGTAATATAAGCTATTCTTTTATTTTTGGGATGTTTTTTCTCTTGCTTGTTAGACTTCTTATTTAGTTTCGGACACTCCATTTTCATATGTCCATATTTTCCGCATTCAAAGCATTTTGGACCTTGGTTAGATTTATCATTTTTGAAGGAATTCCTGAAGTTTGGCTTCCTTTGCTCTTCCTTTTTCTTTAGAAACCTGTTAAATTGGTTAACAAATAATTTAAGGTCATTATAATCATTTATACCTTCTTCATCATCTTCTTCATCATCTTCTTCATCACTTTCTTCAATGGTTGATGATGATGCTTTTAGAGCAATACTTTTCTTCTTTTTGTTGCTTTCCTCATGTTGATTCAATCTTTCAAGCTCGAGTTCATGTTCTTGTAATTTTCCAAAGAGTGTTGCAAGGGACATGCTTGACAAATCTTTTGATTCTGATATAGCAGTTACTTTTGGTTGCCACTCCCTGTTCAAACATCTTAATACTTTATCAATCAAATCTTCATTTGAAAAGGTTTTTCCCAAGCATGCAAGATAATTGATTATATGAGTGAATCTCTTCTGCATGTCCTGTATATTTTCATTATTATTCATCCTAAATAATTCATATTCCCTAGTTAGGGTATTTATTCTTGATCTCTTAACTTCGCTTGTTCCCTCGTGAGTTACTTCTACGGTATCCCACATCTCTTTTGCTATCTTGCAATTAGATATCCTAAAGTATTCATCCATTCCTAAGGCAGAAGTTATTATATTTTTGGCCTTTAGGTTATATTGGACTTTTGTTTTATCGGCATTAGTCCATTCACTTCTTGGTTTAATCATGGTTACTTCTCCAACTACTTTGGTTGGTATGAATGGACCATTCTCAATGGAGTCCCATATGTCTATATCAATAGCTTCTATGAATATTTGCATACGGGTTTTCCAGTATTGGTATCCTACACCGTTAAATACAGGAGGTCTATGTATGGAGTTTCCCTCAAGAAAGATAGGATTGAAAGAGGCCATGGATCTTCTTGAGGTTGTTAAACCTTTTCCAAGATACGAGCTCTGATACCACTTGTTAGCCCAGGTGGCCTCTAGGAAACTCAAGAGGGGGGGTGAATTGAGTAGTTAGGAACTTTTTCACTAATAAATTTCTTCTCTAAAAACTCAATATGCAATGATATGTGATTTGAATAATAATGCTTAAAACATAAAGAGTTTAAGGGTTAGAGAAGTGCAAACAGAGATTTATACTGGTTCGGCCAACCACTGCCTACGTCCAGTCTTCTCAAGACACCCTTGAGGAAATTCACTATAATCAATTCCCTTGATTACACTACAATGGGGACTCACACCCCGATCACAAATGCATTGGATGCTACACCACACCCAAGCACATCACCCTTGGATGCTACACCACATCCAAGAAGAACCCCCTCAGAGATACACCACTCTGAGTATCAATCTCACTTTTAGAGATAAAGATCTCTTACAAGAAAACTCTCTTCAAGAGTATGATAAACAAATTGAGCAACAAGAAAGAGTAATAACTCTATTAAGAGAATATGACCATTATTGCTCATAAGAAAAGATTGGAAGTATTTGGTATATCTTGGTGTTATTGGTGTTCTTTTGCAAATGAAATACCCTTCTATTTATAGGAGAAGAAATGCCTTCAAGAGGTGTGAAATTATTGATTAAAATAATTGGAAAGGTACCTCTTGGATAAAATAATATTTTGTGAAAAGTTATAATGTTTCAACATGATTTTTTGCTTTCTGATCACGTTGTAATCGATTACATAAAATAGGTAATCGATTACAGCCTTTTAAAATCAGTTTTAAAACATAACGTTCATATTGTAATCGATTACTTAAACATGGTAATCGATTACATTGCTGAGGTAATCGATTACACTAATGAGGTAATCAATTACACGATGTAATTGATTACACTAATGAGGTAATCAATTACATTCCATCAGAATGTATTCTTATTTTAAAACCTTTTTATATTAATGGCCGTACTTTCTTTTTATAGAGTCTTACTTTAATTATGCCTTGGTCTTGGATCTTCATTCTTGATCTCTGGCATTGGCCTTGTCATTATCAAAATCCTTCATGGTCTTCACAGGTGAAGCAAGTTTTTTATGTGGCTGACCCAGCTGACAAATGGTGGTCAGTTGTTATCCAAGGTAGACACATTGGAGACCCCAATCTTGATGTTGTGGACATTCCATCAACTACAACACGTATTCCAACATCTATCGTGGAACATGACATAGATGATGTAGTTGCCAGTCGTCATGACCACCATGAGGGCTTGTGGGAAAATATTTCATCTTAATAGGGTATTAATCTTGTTGGTGATTCATTGAATTACATGTTATATTACTTATTCGTTGTTTTAAATGTTATATTAAATATTTGACAGTTTTTTTCCTTGTTTGGACAGATACTCATGGCTGACCAGGATGGACGATCCAGGTCTGACTCACAGGCCAGTGGTTCCTCTGCTCGGAAGAGTAGAGGTGTTACCCGGATGCCAGACGTCGCACGTAGGCGTCACCGGGGAGAGAGGCCAGTTGTTGACATGGATGTCAACACCGGTAGATTCAGTGGACCGCATACCACGAAGTTTAGCAGTTATCTAGGGGTTGTGGTACGGTCGAAGGTGTCTATCATTATCCCCGACTGGGATAGTGTCGAGGAGGTGGTGAAGAACCAGCTATGGAGTGATGTTCTGGTAACTGTGAATATTATTTAAGTTTTATTTTAGTGTATTATTTCATGTAACTCTTAATAAGGACTCCTTTATGGACTAACTCCTTTCATGTAGGATTCTTTTGACATATCATCTTCCGACATAGCGAGGAGGAAGGTCCTCGGTATCATGGCTGAGCGATGGAGGTTGTTTAAATCCATACTCACCATGAGGTATATTGAACTTTAAAATCTTAATCAACGCTTCACCAAATTGTACCAATCCTTAGTTTAAATGTACCTTTCATTGTAGGTATGTATTCGGGGACGACCAAGGAAAGTTCCCTGGAGAGAAGTATCCATTCATCGATCAGGAGACCTGGGATGCTTTTGTTGCATCTAGACATTCTACCGAGTTTCAGGTACATTGGTTTTTAGATGATTAAATAATATGTATAATTTATACGGCTAACTGTGAATATTTTTTTTCTTGTTGTAGGAGACCAGAAAGAAAGCCCAGGAGACTAGGAAGCTAAATGACTGCCCACACACACTGTCACGTGGGGGTTACCGTAGGTTGGAGGAGCGGCTGGCACAGGAGAGGCTGAGTCAGTGTCAGGCTGACACTGGCATTGTGGATCCCCCTTCCCCACCTGTACACCACGACAAATGAAAGCGGGCTAGGATCAAGAAGAGTGGGGAATACACTTCCTCACAGGCTCAGGAGGTTGCCTCATGGATAGTAAGTATTCCCCTTTATATCAGTGTCTGTTTTTCAGTTTACGTGAAGGAAGTGAATACTAACTTGTTTGGTTTCAGGATTCCTTGGTTGAGCAATCAACCCAAGGGTCTTTCGTAGCCCATGGACGGGAGGATATTTTGACTACCGCCATCGGTAGACCAGAGCACCCAAGAAGAGTGCGTGCTATTGGTCGAGGTGTAGGTAAGTGCTAAATAACTCTATGCTTTCATTTTGTTATCTGTTAAACAATTATGGGCTAATCATTCACATTTCACAGGCCTCCGCGCCTATTACGGTGCTCCCGACCCTACCCCATCCCTTGAGCAAATGGTGGAGCAGAAGGTGGCTGTTGTGAAGGCTGAATACCAGGAGGAGATATCTAGGCTCCACCAGGAGATGGCCCGATTCAGGGAGGAGATGAAGGCCTCACTCAGCCACCGCCAGGAGACTACTGCACCAGCTAGTGACCCACTGGTTAGGTTCTTTATTTAATTTCCTCAATTTTATTGTTTGTAATCACTTTATTTCATTGTTGAATAACTTCTGCTTGATGTGTAAATATGTAGGTATGGAAGGTTAGCACTAAGGGGTCGTGCGCTGCAGCTGACCCTGAGGATGACGGGGTCGAGCCACCAGACACCCGTCAATGTGACCTGTTCATTGACGGGTCGGAGGAGCCAGTTGCCACTGGTATGGTGCATAACTTAGGCCCTGTGGTTCACCATCAGACATTACCTGATGGTATGTCCAGGGTCTCGATTGTGCTCGTCCTCGAGGAGGATGCTGCTGTGCCAGTGGCAACTCAGGAGGTGAAGACCGTCTGTCAGGCGGTGGGCCATTTTCTGATGTGGCCCAACAGACTTCTGGTGATTGCCCCTGGACAGGTAAAAACCCTAAACACTAACTAGCTTTATTTCCTTGTCAATTATGGTACAAAATATGATGGTTGTCAATTGTTCAACAGGAACAGCCATTGAAGAAGCCAGACCCGGCCAAGGATCCCATCCGGATGCTATGGCGCATCGGGTATGAGCAAGGAGACGACACTGTTCAGGTTCCATGGCAGCCACTAGTGTTCGGCCGTCCCAGTGCTTTTCCAGTTTACGTTACAAATTCTGACATTTGTGACAT
Organism: Clitoria ternatea; assembly: GCA_037962975.1. Taxonomy (NCBI): domain Eukaryota; kingdom Viridiplantae; phylum Streptophyta; class Magnoliopsida; order Fabales; family Fabaceae; genus Clitoria; species Clitoria ternatea. Next base: position 13,144,670 of record CM075675.1, read on the forward strand.
TATTACGGGGACGTCGATGCTGAACGACTCCATCTTTCAGTTGTGGGAGCTGTAAGTATATCCTTGTTTTGTCTAATTTTTTCATTATACAAGTTATTTGTCGCTAACCATGTCTTAACTTGTTTAGGTTTCTGGCAAAACTCTGTGTGGACTTGGGTTTCCAAGGAACTTACGGTTTTTTAGAGCCCTCTCTCATACAGAGGCAAGGAAACTGCTCACAGAACACCCAGACATACATCCAGAATTGGATGTTTGAGTCTGGGAAGTTTATATACATGGGCCCCTATCATAAAGGGTAATACTCTATTCCATAATTATTATCATGATATTTTGCATTTTGAAGTCTCACTTATCACTCGTAACTACAGGGCTCACTGGACACTTCTGGTGATCTGTCCGAAGGATTATCTTGCTCTGTACTTTGATAGTTTGCATCGGACAGCTTCACAAGACCTGAAAGATATAGTAGACCGGTAAGTTCATCCCTAAACAATAACCATAAATTCGATTACATCATTTTTAGAACTATACAATTCTAACTTATCTTGTGTTTTGTTTGACGCAGGGCGGTGGTTGTATACAATGTACTGATTGGAAACAAGCCCAAAGGAAAAACAGTTGTATGGGTGTACCCAAAAGTAAGTCAATCGTATTCATTCAAATCTTCAGTACATATTTTTTAAGTTCCGAATTCACTTATTCTATACTATATGTCCATTGTAGTCTTACAGGCAGAAGGGTTCCTTTGAGTGTGGCTATTTCGTCATGCACACTATGCTGACCATTGTCCAACATCATTTAGTAGATGGATGGACAGAGGTAATTCTCATCACCGTGTCAATTTCTCCAATTTCATCAATTTCATGTAATAAATAAAGCTTTTGTTCTAATTGTTTTGTGCATTGTTTGCAGTACTTTAATGACCGGTCATTTTTCCCAAAGGAACTTGTGGATGATGTTAGAAGGCAATGGGCCTCACACTTCATTGAACTTAAGCAAAGCTAGATATAGGATCTTTATTCTTTTATATATGTATCTAGTAGGATTTAGGGTTTACTTTTATTAGATTACATTCAATTTAATTGTATATACTTTCATTTTTTACGTTGTTATGAATTGATATAGAAAATAAATTGTTATATATATACATACCATTCTTTCGGCATAGTGTTGCTGTGGCATACTGTATACTGTACTGGTTTGTCTGAATGCAGGGTTGGGAAACGATAAAACAGAATCCATATTAAAAAAAAAACCTCAGTATTTATTCACGGTTATGACAACAACCGTGAATAAAGACAATATTTATCCACGGTTACTACCATAACCGTGGATATAGATACATTTTATCCACGGTTGTCCATCACAACCGTGAATATAAGTAGTTTGTAACTGAAACTAAACCATACTTATATTCACGGTTGTGATGGACAACCGTGGATAAAATGTATCTATATCCACGGTTGTCCATCATAACCGTGAATATAAGTATGGTTTAGTTTCAGTTACAAACTACTTATATTCACGGTTGTGATGGACAACCGTGGATAAAATGTATCTATATCCACGGTTATGCTCGATAACCGTGAATATAAATAGTAAGTTATATTCATAGTTATTCTTAACCGTGGTTAGATGTGATTTATTACCACGGTTGTTAACCGTGGTTAAAGACCATCATCTACTACCACGGCTGCAACAACCACGGTTCTTTAACCGTGAATAAAGGTCTTTTTTAACCGTGATTATATCCTTTTTTTCCACTAGTGTTGGTAGAAATTCTGCTATATAATTTAAACAACCTAAAAATCTTTGAAGTTATTTTTTATCCTTAATTTCGTCGGGAAACTTATCTGTAAATTCTAATGATCTTTGAATTGGTATAATGGTTTCTTGATATATTTCATATCCTAGAAATCTAATTTTGGTTTGAAAAAACCTTTTTAGCTGATACTACCAATCCATTTTCTTTTATAATTTTGATAAATTTTTCTAAATGTTGAATATGCTGATTTATAGTTTTTGAGAATATTAATACATCATCTAAATATACGATAGAGAATTTCATGTAAGGGTAAAATATATCATTCATAATATTTTGAAATTCACTAGGGGCATTTTTTAATCCTTGAGGCATAACATTCCATTCATAATGCCCAAAGGGCACTACAAAGGCCGTTTTATATTTATCTTCTTCTTTTATTGATATTTGATAATATCCGGATTTCATATCAAATTTTGAAAATATCACTGCTTTATTTAACCTTTTAATTAAATCAATTTTATTGGGTAAAGGATATCTTATCCATTTTAAAACCTTGTTTAATGGTTTATAGTTTATTACTAATCTAGGTGCCCCTCTTTCTTGTTCAGAAGCGTTCATTACATAAAATCCTGAACAACTCCAAGGAGACTTAGAAGGCCTTACTAGTCCCTTGTCTAAGTATTCCTGAATTTCTTTTTTTCAATATTCTAAGTATTGTTGGTTCATATTTATTGCTCTTGCTTTGGTCGGGATTTTAGTTTCGTCAAACCCATCTATATATGGAAGTGTAATTTCATATTTTTTCCTATTCCAGAAAGCTATTGGATTTACTTCACAAATTTCCTTTTCTATAATTTTTTATATATTGTTAATGACTTCTTTTATTTTTTGGGTTTTTAGCTGATTCTCTATTCGTTTATATCTTATTTCTTTATTTAACATTTGTATTTGCCTTGTTTTCCTAGTTATTAAATTAACCTCTTTAATAGCCTTTTCTTGTAAAATATTTAGTTCCCTGATTTTTGGAGGTTTAATAAATTCGAAACATATTTCTCGACCTAATGCAGTAGAGACTAATCCTGCTTCAGTAACTTTAAAGGGATAAAGTAGAGTTAAAAAGGGAGTCCCTAAAATTAAAGAATTTGTCATGTTTTTAACTAGTACAAATGAAGTATTATAACAAATTTTTTCTTTACAAATTCTTACGTTTGAAAGTTTATATTGGATATTCATCTTTGTTCCATTGGCGCTACTTACTCCTTCAGTAGTTTTTTCGTAATATTGAGTGGGTATTAGTCCTTCTTGTATACAATTTATATCTGCTCCTGAATCTACCAAGGCTATCATATCAAAGATTTGTTCATGAACTACTGTTTTTACTTCTACTAGCCATTTATGGGACGTAATTAGACTTAGTAAATTAATATATTCGGGGTCTTCTGTTTGAGAGGTCCTAGCTTGACTTTCTTGGTTTTTTAAAATCTTTTCTCCTTCTAATTGTATTATCCTATATTCTAGAGCAATTTCTGATTGCTTTAACTCGTTAATTTCTCTTTTTAATAATCTTACCTCCTCTTGTAAATCTTTTATAGAAACTTGCAAGGCTGGAGTTTTAAATTTTTTAAATACATCCTTCATTTCTATGGGTTCTACTACTTGCATTCTATGTCTTTCATCTTTTGAAACTAAATCATTTAATTGAGAGATAAATTCTGTTTTTAAGGGAGAATTTTCAAGTTTATCAATAATAGATATTAGAGTGTATGTTTGATCTTTAGTTATTACATTAATACTTACTAAACAATTAGAACAGGAACATAATCCTGGACCTAAACACTCATCAACTTCCTCTTCACTTACTGACGAAGATAAAGAGGATTTTTCTAATTGGTATAAATAATCCTCTTCTATTTCCGAGTCTATTTCTTCTTCTTCTTCTTCTTCTTCTTCTTCAGGCTCAGAGTGAATTAATACATTTATTTATCTTTCTTTAATTTTTTCATCTATTTCTAAAGCATTTATTTTTTGCTGTACTCTACAATTATTGGCTGTATGACCTCTTCTTCCGTACTTCCAACAAGTTATAGTTCTTTTCTTTTTAGCCCCTCTCAAATTCCATATATTAGATTTATTGGTTGAAGTTGGTTGTTCTTTCTTTACTTCAGGTACTTTATAGGGTTTTCTAAAATTCTTAGACATATTTAAGTTGGACCTAGGATGTTGAGCTGCTACTCTTTTTGATTCTTTTCTTTTGGTTCTTTTTCTTCGAGCACTGGGTGCGAAAACAGGCTCTATTCCATATTATGAACAGAACGTTCCTACTTCTCTTTTATCTATAGCACTTTCCTTTTTAATCTTATTTTGTAACTTAAAATCAGTGCATACTTGTATTCCTGTATCTATTATACAATTATGTAATTGTCCATAAGATAAAAATTTATAATCTATTTCTCCAAAATCTCTTTTTAAAGTCATTTTAACCTTTTCCGAAAATAGACGAGGGATACCAGATATAAATTTCTCTTTCTAGATACTTGCCCCTCCATCTTCTCTTAATGTTACCTTTGATAAAAAGGTATCTTTATACCATCTATAATCTGACATAGTTGGACATCTAGGGTTTAATAATTGAGTTGATACTCTTTCTTTGAACTTATGTGGATCTCCTATAAATCCATTTAATATAGAATAAGCTAAGGTAGTCATTGAATCTGACTCTCCAGTTTCTGCCTTTATACTTTTTAATATCAATGTCCTATCTTCTTGAGACAATAAGTTATCCCACCATCCTTTTAACATTCCTGTAAACCCTTGAACTATTAACATAGTGGCTTCTTTTGGTGGTATTCCTTTAGACTTATAGGCAGTGCAACACATGCCCATATTATTTATCATATCTAGAATAGTTTGTTCACTCAGTCCATCTATATTCCATTCTACTAAATCTGTTCCACTATAGTTCATATTGGTTAGCTCGGCTCTTTCTTCGAATTGAACATCGGCGTAGGTTGGCCGAGGATAATAATTTCTTAATGTAGGGTAGATTCTAGATTGCTGTTCCATCCGCATTTTATTAACTATCATATGATCTTTTTCTAGTGTATTTACATTGAGATTTTTAATCTGCTCTTTAAGTTTTTCTATTTCTATGTCAGTTGTATTTTTAATTCTTACTGAACTTAAGGGTAAAGTATCATATTTGTGTATTGGGTTTTTTAACGCCGAGGTGGATGTACCATTCATACCTGTTTCTATTCTAGTTAATTGTTTACCTATAGTATATATATATATATATATATATATATATATATATATATATATATATATATATATGGGAATGTATTTTTACGTGAGAGGAGTAAATTTGGGTCATATAACTATATATGAGTGATTAAGATTAAAAAATTTTAAAAGTCACATAATTACTTAAAAGATCATATGACTTTTTTAAAAACTCATAATTAATTTTAATAATTTATTGTATGGTTATACAACACATATTCGCTCCTCTTACTCTCACATAAAAAACCTGTTCCGCCGGAGTCGGAGGGGGCCCAAGAGACCCTCTAAATCTCTTATTTTAGCATAAGATTAATTATCTTTTAGTTATAGTTCAATGGGCTTGGGTCGAATTTTCTTAGTTTTAATCCATATATAAATATGACTTGTAAAGGTATTTTGTAACCTAAGTGGCACAATTTTACAAAGAATAAATCCTAATTTCCTAGAGTAATTCTTTAGGGTTTTGTGTATTACGCTCTTTTGTGAACAAAATATTTTTCATACGATACATCCTCTCTCTTTCTATATATATATATATATATATATATATATATATATATATATATATATATATATATATATGATCATCATATGAAACGATGTTTGTAGGTGAGAAAGAGAAAATAAATCTAAATTATTCAACCATACATAAATAATGATGATCCCTGACAGAATTTGATTGAATATTTTAAGAGTTGAATTAAGATTTGCTTTAAATATCTATTTTAATTTTCTATTTACTTTGAGTTGAGTTAAAACCCCAAGAAATAAATTACAAATAAAATCAGTATATAAACAAGAAATATTACAAATCTGAATACTTTTTTGAGGGGCTATTAATTAATAAAATTTATTAAACAGGCTATGTTAATTTTTACAGGGGCCATGACCCCTACAGCTCCTTAAAAGTTCCGCTGATGATGATTTAAAAATTACTTTTATGTTTAGGGTTTGGGTTAAGGGAAATATAAAAAAACTCTATTGAGAATATTAAATATAAGGGTTGAAGTAAATATGGAAAAACTCTATTGAGAATATTATATATAAGCGGTATATCTATATATATTGATAATCAAAATTAATTTAGTTGAATGAGAAGATTAAATATGATCACGAACCACTACATCATGTATAATCCCATCAAATGTTTATTTGGTAGATATAGGAATTAAAAATAATTTATTAGAGATATAAAATATAGTAGTATTATGTTTATTGACATGCATCACTTTATAATTAGTTGAGACCAATGATACTAAACTATATAGATCTTTTAAGATTAGAAATATTTAATATGACATAATTACGTGTATTTTTTTAAATCATAACCTAAATGTTTTAATCTCATTTCGATCATTCGTCATTATGTCAAACAATTGATGTTTAATTCTCCACTCTCAGGTAACTCATGCTCTCAAATATAAATGATTTTTTTTGGGTAATGAAATATAATTGAATTTTTGTGTATACAGAGAATTATACATAAAGTCGAAGCAAAAATGAAGACGAGTGTGTAAAACTACTAATACATTCTCACAATTCATTTTGCAATTAATTTATGAACGTCCATTGCATACTTTTTTCTTCTCTTTCCACCTCTCTCTTGTACCGTACGTTTTGTTGTGGAAAAACTCGTGTGAAATAATATTTTAAAAAATAAATTAAATTATTTATAAAATATTTTCTATAACATTTATTATATTTTCTATTTTTTTCACATTATTAATCTCATTTCACAATTTTGTCCTATGTCTCTCTTTTGTTTTGGTCAACATAGACCAAGAAAAAAAAAAACAAGAAATAGCGTACATTGTGGAGGGCCATGATTACATATTAACGTATATGGTGGAGTGGTGTTAAAAAGAGAAAATTCAAAGAATAGACTTTCAAGCCCAATTGGTTAAAAGTTTGACATGTTTTTGGTGATTTTTTCAAAAAAATTTTAAACGATTCTATCCCAAAATCAATTGGTAATTGTTAGAGTAATTCAATAGATATTTAAACCATATGAAATATTATGAGGTATATTATGTAATTTCAACACGTCCCATCCAACGAAGTCTGTTGAAGTAGATAAATAGTAACTTTTGATCTATAACGGAAATGTAACTTTTAACTTAAAACAAGTGGAAAGAATGTTTTAACTCTGATATTATATTAAAAATTATATTCCAAAACTAATTACAAAAAGTGATATTTTCTTTGTTTTATTAGAAATTAAAATTATATAGATTTACAACAACTCATACATTCTACTCAATCAATTGAAAAGTGACATTTTGATTTGCATGTAGAGGAGTGACTTTCCTCCCCTATATTTAAACCATATTTCAAGTTTTCTCTACCAAAATTAAAAAGGAAAGGAAAAGAATTTTCCTTCAAGGCAACCAGCCTTTTTGGTGTCTTAGCCACAAAACTCAGATCCTGGTTTGTTATTCGTTGAAGAATTAGCGTGTGGGGTCTTCTTTGTCGTAAAGCTTTTATCATTTTCCTGAGGTTAATTTATGGGGATTCCTTTAACCCCACAAGAAAACCCAAAAACTAAAATGGGATAATGCAAGAGAAAAACAGCCTAAAAATAACAAAGCAAAGTGATGTAAGCAACCGGTAAATTAATGTAGTTATACATTAATTATGTTCAATTTGTTTGACTATATACACACATACACGTGCATGAACAAAATTTTACACTCTCTAATGAGCAAGTGAAGGGGAAATGGAAAGCTTAGCACATCTAGATGAATCAACTTTGTACCTTTGTGCAAAAGCATATTGTTTCCCACTAAGTTCTTTATCTTTCTTTTTGCATGGCAATCGTCAAAAGTATGTGCCTAATATGATTGAATATCTCAATCAAGAAAATTGCGTGCAAGCAAATTTTGGTTTAAACTAACAACTACAAGCCTAGTTATATGTTTTCTATATATTTCTAATTTTGCAATAATCTACCTAATTAGCACCATCAAAATGAAATATATTTAAATATAATTTAGTTAGCAATAGGACAGAATATCGCGTGATCAAGCTTAATTATTAAAAATCAAATCAATGTACCAACTTTATTAAAGAAACTCATAATTGCACGCACCTTTGAAATTATGGAATTTAATTTCGAACTTAAATTATAGTCCTTGCATGTTTCTACCAATAATTGTAAAATGGAGCTAGACAATTTAATCAAGCAATTTCCATGTGTCTACATATGTACATTGGGTTTGGAGGCATCCACACCATTAAGTTGGAGTTTAGGGAAACTGAGAAAAATCCTTGGAGGGATGAAGAATATGAAATAAAGCAAAGACAGAGACTTTGCAATAATATTGTATGGTGGTCCACAAACCCATCAAGAAGGAAAAGTCAGCCTTATAGTTGTAGCTTTCACAATTAAGACTTTTTGGATTTTGTTTGGCAACTGTCCCAACTCATCAGAAACCTTCAAAAAGAGGACACACTCTAACTAAGGTTGTGATATAAAATTACCTTCAATGTTATTACTCTCACTTCTGCCATTTTTATAAGATAATACAAGGATAATTTTAGTGATCATATATATGATAAAACTCTCATAAATTTACAAGTATTATTTTTTTTAACGGTTGTTATTTATCATACATATCATTCAATATTTTAAAATGTTATACTTAGCTATAATTTTAAATATAAAAAAATTTTAGTAGAATTTTTTAAGTCTTATTTTTTTATCAGCAAAAGAAAATAACATTAAAAAGGTGTAAGAGATACCTTAACCCATATACAAATTTAAATAATTACAAACTTGAAATGTACAAAATATATTTATAAGTCCTATAATATAAGCAAAATTATATTTTTCCAATATCATTAAATGTTTGTCTGTCAAATATATCTTATATATATATATTTCAAAGATAACTAATAATGCATTGGGTAATAAATAATATTAAAGATATTTTAGAATATTATATATATCAAATGTTTAATAACTTTAATGTAAATAATAATTTCTAACCATTATTTTTAATATGTATGAAAGTAGTTACTTTTGCTTATATATGAAATTGGAAGTAGTATTAAAATAGAGTTTGAATCTTTACTATGTGGTTAGTTCAAATGAATATGTTTGATTTCCCTTAAATAAGGTTTTGGGTTCGAGCTTTGTAGATAAATTAAAAAATCCTAATTGAAAAAGTTAGTCCTACCATAATACGTGTCTTGAATAGGACTGCCTTAAATAGAATATACATGATGTTAAACTAAAAAATGAGTTTTAGTTTTAGTAGGAATCAAACATATATCATAAGAGGTTTACATTAACTCATATACGTTACTCAACCAATTAAATAAACTTTATGACATTAAAATTTGAATTTAAACGAATAAAATTGTAATGTTATAAAAAATCACTTCTAATCCAATGAGTTTTTTTTAAGTATATGCTTTGGTCTAAGTTGTAATGGAGTAATTTTGTGGTTCAAGGGTGTGTGTTTGGTGGATGCCAGCACACAGCAGTTAATTTGTTAAATTAATCCACTCAATCAGATCCTATTCATGATTTTGCTGGTGAGAGGTGTGCATAGAATGTGAATGAGTCTTATGTTGTGTCATTTCTTTGTCGGTAACCTAGGTAAAAATAATTGTTTGACCCTACAATCATAAAATATAGGGGTTTATACATATTGAGGTTTCTTATGTATAATAGCTAAGATTGTATATATACATTTTTGACCTGCAATACGAGACAGCGAAACAAATGTAATAAATATATATGGTTGTAATAAATATGCGTTTCACGTTGGATATCTTTCTTTAAACATATACTTGATACTTGATGCACTAACAGACACCATATTTTGTTCAGTAGGATCATAGATCCACTTGTCTTGTTTTCTTCTTTTAATGTATTAGCCATTCATCTATGTTCATTTAAAAATAGTAATATCATTGCGATGAATGGGCAAATATATTTTTTTAAATGACCTTAATGATAACAAGTTTATACTTGTATAATAATTGTCAATTGCCGGTTTTGTTCTCATTGGTGATTTCGATTAAAGAAAAAACAAAAGAAATGTTACACGTAATTTCAATTAAAGTTGGTAGCCTGTTGTGTTGTCCAGCTAAGACACAAAAAATTTCAAAAGGCAATTTATTGGTTAAATTTCAATAGACACATGCCAAGTAAAATTTGAAGAAAAAAAAACTATTTCGTGCTTCTGAATTAATGCTCATTAACTATAATGATCCACAGTCGAAGAATTTATATGTGTGATAGAGTGATAATGTGATTTAATAATTATAACAAAAGATTCGTGAAAGAAAGGAAATATTATCAGTTTAACAAAATTTATAAATTAATTGCTAACTTTGGTGAATTAAATTTCTTTTATATGTGTGTGATTAATTTCACTTAACCTGGATGAAAATAAGTCAGGTTAGATCGAGTTTTGTAAGGATTGAGCTTGTTTGGTTCATAATTGTATGACCTGAGTTTAGCTTGTTATTTAGGCCAAAATTATAGGTTTGTCCTGTATCTAATAGCCTATATATAAAGGCTAATAAATAGACTCATAAGCTTGATTTAAATAGGCTAATATAGACTGATCTTGACCAATTTATTTTAAATAGGCCGGCAAACCTATATGTTTTAAATAGGCCAATAGACTCTCTTTTAAATAATCCTTTTTTATTATTATAATAATTTTAAATTAATAAAATAAAATATTATAATTAAAAAATATAAATATATTTTAATTTATTAATATGATTTATAGTTCTGATTTTAATTTATAAAACTAATATATATAAATTAAGTATATAAATTTTATATAAGGATATATAAATAGGTTAGCCTAAAAAGTCTAAAAGGCTTTTTTAAAAGCCTAAACCTTCCTTTTTAAATTATAAAGACTTTTTAAAAAGTTTAAACTAGCCTTTTTATTAAATAGGTTATGACAGGTCAAGTTTAAACATGTCAGGCCATAGGTTTCTATTAGTCGTCCAACCTGTTTCCATCCTTACATATGATACATACGTACATACCCTACATAAATATTTATGTATTTCTCCTTTTCTTGCAATTTTATATATTTATATTTATAGGAACATCATTTTTGAAATTGACCTGCTCCATATGAACCTAAACTCAGATATGGACTAGCTCCATGCAGAGGCGAAGAAAAGTCCAATTTTTAAGAACCGTAGACTCTTCCGTCTTCACCCCTCCAGCAGACATATCATGATTCATCATTCTCCAAATTCACATGCTAACTACCCTACCAATTTTAGAGTTTTGTTTTGTTTTTTAGTTCCTCACATTTTTTTCACTCATTCATTGACTAGTTATTTGTCAATTTTTAAAAATATTAACGTGGGCATCTAAGCACATACTAATAACTTTTGAACTTCTTATGATCAACTTCTAAATTCAGTTTGGAATTTATTATTATTCACATACATTAAAATTATATTTTTAGGTTCTTTTTAGTGCATCTCATTGTCAGAGGGGCTAACCACTTGATTACACAAAGTACAAGTTTTTTGTTTCTACTTAAACTAAAAGTATATCTCATTATTTTCCACCACAAAAGTTGTATCTAAGTTTTATATTTTTCTTCATTTAAAAAAAACATTTATCGTGAAAAAGGTTACAATCAACATATTAAGAGAGCCAAGAAAAAAGCACTGGGATTGTCAAAATAATTAGTCAACAGTCAGTAATGATTTTGATGGGTATCAGCTTCACAACATCACATGAATCAAATTAAGTATTATTAGGTAATGTATATTAATTACTTGAAAAACAATTTCTTAAAATATAAATAAAAATAACTAATTTAGCATATATGAAAATAATGTTAATGGAAGATAATTATTTATATTAATGATATTAAATATTTAATATAATTTTATAAAATAAACTTAATATATAAATTACCTATTTTATGTTTATCAAGATTATAATTAATTACTTTTTGTATATGGGTTATGATACTCCTTTACCTTTTTAATTTTTCTTCTTTGTTGATGAAGAAAACCTTAGGAATTAGTTGTGTTGAGATATATATATAATAAAAAATATTTATAGACATTGAAAAAAATCATTAATATGTAAAACCAGAATGGTATCTGCATTGATAAAGTTGGACGACTTTGGAATATTTAAATTTTTTATACTAGATAATCTTAATTAATCAAAGGTTTGAATTCTCGAGCTAGTTGAAATTCAATATATTAAAGTTGAAATATATTTGCTATTGATTCAAGAGTATATGAAACATCCTTATCTTTAAAGAACCATAAAAAACTCAGAAAATTTTCTAATTTAATTTAACCCCAAATTAGTTGTTCGGACCCATCCGGAGGTATTTAAACCTCACGGAACGCATTATGACCCTGACACGTATATATTTGATTGATTAGAATATGTTGCAATGGTATAATTTGGTCAATATTTGTCATTTAACACATAATTATTCACCCCCTTATTATTTTTAATGTGACAGTGGAATTAGAACGAGAGGATCAGTGGTGAGATGCTAAGAATATGGTTGGTGTCAATGACAGTTGGGCGTGGTTTATAGTTTTGTATAACTTTTGATTATGTTTTGCGGTGTATATGCCTTAGTTGGCTCATTATAGTATGGATTATATATATATATATATATATATATATATATATATATATATATATATATATATTGAACTGGTCTGGACCGGGGGCTAGGATCCGGTGTGGGACCAGCCACAAGATTATAGGTGTTTTTAGGGTTTGCACACCGGAACAGTGTGTATCCGATGTATTAATCCGGTCTCTCAGTGGGAGAGGCCGGTCTTGTTGTCCTGGAGATCCTTCACACCAGCGTTTCGCGTTGCAAAGGGGGGGGGGGCGAAAGGTGGTGCCACCTGTGAAGATTCTCCGATGCTCAAGTTAGAAGAGTGTAAGAACTCAATGAATGCTCAAGCGAAGTAATAGTAAAGTCTGAGATAGAACAACGATACCATGCATGTGTGTTGAAATGAGCTACTTATAGTTGTACGTAAGAAAATGAGTCGTTGGATACAGGTGGGTCCCCTAGCTTCTGATAGCGTGTACATTATGTCAATCAGGGTGGCTCAACACTCAGAATGTGTCAGGAGGGTAGGTCAATTATCAGAGTACGATCCTCTAGGAAGAGGAGAGGATAATCACCTTTTCCGCATAATCTGCTGACACATTCACTTGCTTTCTGAGGCCATTGACGTGATATATTTTGCTACATACAGTGTCTTCACTGATAAGTTATTAGGGGCTCTTATCTTGCTGTGATTGAAAAGCCAATAGTTATATAAATGTTCTGCGAAAATGAATAAAGAACCGTTATAGAGAAAATAAGTGGGGCAGCCGTGAGATGAGGACGGACGGACAGACGTCGGATATCCGGTGTGGTAATGTTGAACCAGGACACCGGTTTTCCTTATATGAGTTCACTCTGACGACACAAGATTGGGGGCCGGTATCCAGACCGGATCATCTGTCCCCTAGCTTGTATGAGGGACTGTTAAGTTGCTCATATGAGCTACACTACACTAGAGAAGTCTGGATGCCGGTGGTACATTCTGGAAGGTCTCTGGAAGCTCTGTGGGGTCCGTTCTAATAAACGAGTGACCGCTCTTCTCGCGTTGCGTACAACAGATTCAGACAGCATAAATTAAATGATGGAAATCCCAAGAGTCTTTGAGAATCGAAACCCTTGGTATTCGAAAAGTGGTTGGAAGGCATTAAATGCACATGGCATGATTGGACAGTAAACGCATTTTTTACGCACGAGCCATCATTACCCAAGAGTGTAACCGTCGATTGGGCTTGTTGGGCCTGGATTCAAACTAAAAAGGGGGGCCCATTTTGCCAAAATGTCTACTGTAACGTTACCATTTTAGCGCCCGTACGTGACGAAACGACGGAGTCGTTTTAATTTGAAATGGTTGCGTTTTGATGCAAGCCTTGTGACCTTCGACGAAACACTGTGCCTCTTCGTTACCTATAAAAGGGACTCTTAGCAGATTTTGGAATCCACTCTTGTTTCCAAGCTTAGTGAACCTCTGCTCAAATTTCTTTGGAATTTCTCTGTCGTCTTCAAACTTCTCAAAGATCTTCTTCCTTTAGGTAACCTCCCTTTCCTTCAACTCCTTGCAATTTTTGTTCATTCTATTTCCACCATGCGCCCTAGAGCAGGCCACGCTGGTCCTTCAAACAGGGGGAGTTTTGGCTCTCGTGCCCCCCTTAGCCACCGTGGTGGGAGGATTCCAGCGAATCCTCCTGTGGCTGGGCCTCGTCGTTCAGAGAGAGCTGAAGCTTCTTCCTCATGAGCGTCCTCTTTCCAATGTCGCTCTGAGGTTCCCCTTGACTCGAGGGCTACTAGCCGCTCTGATGAAGGGTCAAGTGCTGAAGGTTTCCTCTCTGACGATGTTGCTTTTTACCACAGTACATACGCGTTCCACCGTGCCTGCATAACTATGGACCTTCCAGGACGTGGAAAAACACCAGTTCTCCACTCTGCTGAAGGGTGTGTCAACGTTGTGGCACACCGGCTTGACTGGGAGAAACTCAACAGGGAGAAACCCTACTGCTGGGTGGAGGAGGAATTCCTAGAGATCCCTTCACACCATGCGAGTGAGGAGGAATGCACGGTTTCTTTCCGCTGCAAAATATATTCAGATAAAAAGTACAAGGCGCGATATGCTGTGCTGGCACCACGCCCCTCTGAGAGAGTATGCCACAGCGTCCCTGATGAGAGGTCGGTCTACATGTACGACTTCGTCTTCTTGAAGTTGGGAGTACGCTTCCCCATGACGGAATTCCAGATGGCCGTCCTGCGCTTCCTAGACTGCGCCCCTACACAACTTCATCCCAATGGTTAGGGTCTAGTCCGGGCTCTGGAGGTTCTGGGGGAGCATTTCAACTTCTCCGCCACTGTGGCCAAACTGTTTCACTATTGCCAAGTGGTCCGCCGTGCTAATAAGAAGGGCGGCCTTGGGTTCATTACTCTCTGTAGTGACTCAAGGGTGATAAATTTCAAGTCTTATACGGAATCCGCGAAGGTGGATGGACGCTCCTTCAAGCACTACTACACGCGGGTCCGTATTCAACCAAATAAGCCAGTCTTCTGGCGAAACAAGGAGGGATTTACCAAGTTTCCTCTCAGCTGGACGCACGAGCATTTTCTCCTTATGAGCCGTGCTTATTACACAGATGAGAGTGAACTCTCCTCTCACTCTGTTGAGGTCTTGAGCGCCATGCAGACGGCCTCGAAGACCCTCAAAGGATTTTCCAGCAGGCTCCTCTTGGCCGAGGACGACATCCGAAACGCCTACCTCCGTAATACCCGTTCTTACTCTGTCTGTACTGTATAATTATTCCGCTCTGATTATTTTTTCTTCTTATATGCTAACTCAACCTTTCTTGTTTTGCAGAACAAATCGAAAGAGCCTGCCCAGAGATGTTGTCGTTAAGGACCATGATGGCTGACGATGACTCCTCCTCTGAGGAGAATGAGATCCAGGCGAAGAGGAACGCCACCAAAACTCCCCTCATTCCCCTGACCTCTGCAGTAGGTGACGAGGTTCCTCTCTTTGATGAAGAGGAAACAGGAGAACCAGCTGAGGCCACTGGAGCGGGCGATGAGGAGGCCATCCCAGAGAAGAAGAGGAAAAAGAGGCATCTTATAAAAAAGGCAGATCAAGAAAAGCCCTCCTCTGATGACCTTGTAAAGAAGCGTCAGAGGACGGTCGAAGAAACTGAGTTGAAGAAGGACAAGGGAAAGAAGCCCGTTCCTGAATCCTCCACCCCTTCTTCACAGAATACTTCAGAGCCGGACTCTGGGAATGGTCCTCCTCCGGCGTTCGAGCCTCCGCGTGACTCCTTCCTCTCTCCTTATTTATGGTTTCAGGGGTCCATGCCTCCTACTCTTCCAAAGGCACGATATTGCCTCCGCCCTTCCCTCGACGCTGCTGGGGTTTGAGGTGCTTGTAAGGCTGGGCGTTGGCAGCTGGATGAACTGTCCGGCCTCCTTGATTCCCTGAGCGAGAAGGCAGATTATATGGATCAGGTTGAAAAACTTGAAACCGAACTCGCGGTGAAGGAGAAATGGGCGACCAAGCAAGCTGAAGTTCATAGGGGCGTGGAGTCAGAATTGAAGAAAACCAAAGAGACGCTCCAGAGGAAAACTGAGGAGGCAAGCCAAGTTCATTTTGCGAACAAGGCTCTAGAGCGGGAAGTTGCCGACCTCCAGAAACAGAACAAATCCATACCCCTCCTTGAAGAAGAATTACAACTGGAGAAGAAGAGATCGGCTAAGCTCACTGATGATCTCAAAATTATGGAGGACGGTCGCAACAAAGACCTTGGGGAGTGGGAGAGCCTTCGGAAGGAGATGCAAGCCCAGATTGAGGAACTCAAGAAGGGTGGTGCGAGTGCTGGGCCTTCAGAAGAGGATTTTGCCAAGGTTCGAAGAAAATTAGCTGCTGTGAAGGCCAAGGCTGCCAAAGCCTTGGAGATATGCAAAAATGTGGCGTGTGAATCCTTCGGCCTGGCCCTTCGTCAAGTCTATTATCGTAACCCTGGAGTGAAGCTGAATCTGTACGGATTAGATCCGTTCTTCGAATTCCATGGGGGAAAACTTGTCGAAGTGCATAAGGACGGCTCACACCATGAACCCCGTGCATCTCTGTATGAACTGCCTCCCCTTCTAGAAGGTCAAAGTATGGAGCCAACAACGTCCACCGCTGCCTCTGGAGCTGAAACGCAAGAAGGTGCCCAAACTGGAGTAGAGGACAAAACGGAGAAGGCAGGAGTGCCCACTGCAGAGGATCAGGCACCGGCCTCTTAATTTATGCTTTATTCATAGCTGTGTACTGGGATCAGCTCCAGCTTTAACTACCTTGTGACTTGAACAATTTTTATTTTTTGGAAGTAAAATTCACTGCTGTCTTTCTTCAACTGCTTGCGTCGAATGTATGATTGTTGAATAACTTAGTGCTATACAATACACTTTATTGTTTTCAATGCTTTGTGAATCCGTTCTGTGCAGTTACCTAGCTGCTTAAAGCGTACTTATCACACCGGATTAAGATAACAAATTGTAACAAAGAAGTGACAATTAAGTTAAAGCATGCCCTATCCCCAAGTGTAAGTACATTGGGAAGGGAAATTTTATCTCAAGAATTACCTTTTAACTTCTTAAAAAGATAAAAATGCTCATCTGTCCTCGAAGACGTAGAGCGGGTATGTGAGCGCTCAACCGCTCTGGGGTGGATATTCCACAATTGAGGACGGATATTGCCTTTGAATTTTTGTATAGCTTTGGCAAGGGTAAGCTTTACGCCTTTCTCTTGAGGTTCGGTTTAGTCCTACACCTCAAGTCTTCACACGGTGTTCGGTTCGATCCTACTAACCGTACTTGGAGTTCGGTGTAATCCTACAATCCAAGCCTTCAACACGGGGTTCAGATCAGGGCTAATCTTGAACCTACTGCGCCCGTTACTCGGGGTTCAGCGTGGTTTTCTGTATGAACCAGCCTACTGCGCCCAAGCCTTCGCATAGGGTTCGGTTTGTGGCCTTAAGGAAGGACCAGCCCTACAACCCATGTGTCTTCGAATGGGGTTCGGTTTGTGGCCTTGAAAAAGGACCAGCCCTACAACCCATGTGTCTTCGAATGGGGTTCAGTTTGTGGCCTTGAAAAAGGACCAGCGCTACAACCCATGTGTCTTCGAATGGGGTTCGGTTTGCGGCCTTGAAAAAGGACCAGCCCTACAACCCATGTGTCTTCGAATGGGGTTCGGTCTGTGGCCTTGAAAAAGGACCAGCCCTATAACCCATTCCACCTCAAGGAGTTACATCATCAAAACACACGATGTGTGATTGAGATCATCCGTCCTGAGGGGTCTTCATCGGTTCCTCGAGGAGTTATATCATCAACTATAGAATTGGTAGTTGAGTTCATCCGTCCTGAGGTGTATGCATATTAAACTACGGCTATAAATCACAACACATAGGAAAAGTGAGAATGATAGGGCGGTTAAGATGTATTCTCATTAAAATTGAAAGTACATTACATGAAGAGCGTAGTTGGGGTCATGCCTCGTTAAAACCTTCTTGAGAAAACCCAATGGGAAAAAACTCAAGTAAGGAAAAAGAGTACACGCCGTCTTACCAACTAGCTGTAATAGACACGTAAGTTCTGAGTGTTCCATTTGTTGCGGATTAGAGTTCCATCAAGTTCTTCCAACCGGTATGACCCCTTTCCAGTCACTTCAGAAACTCTATAAGGACCTTCCCACGTCGGTGCTAGCTTTCCTTGGTGAGCGAATTTATTCCCCACGCTCGCCTTTCTCAAAACAAGATCTCCGGTGTTGAAAGCTCTGTACTGGACACGTTTATTATACCGGAGTGCTGCCTTTGCTTTTATAGCCTGATCTCTGACGAAAGCCTTTTCCCTTAACTCCTGGAGGACGTCCAGTTCTGATTCCAAATTGGCGTTGTTATCTTCAACTGAAAAATACTCCACACGAGCCGATCTTGTTTGTAGTTCCACCGGGATCATGGCCTCCACCCCGTACGTCAACCGGTATGGGGATTCGTTAGTTGAAGAGTGAGGCGTGGTGCGGTATGCCCATAAAACATGACATAGCTGGTCTGTCCATCCTCCCTTCGCTTCTCCCAGACGCTTCTTCAACCCCTTTAGCACTTCTCGGTTGGCTACCTCCGCTTGTCCATTGGTTTGTGGGTGTTCAACAGACAAAAATATCTGGATTATCCCCAGTCCTTCCAGCAAATCTGTGAACTTTTTGTCTGTGAACCGGGTGCCGTTGTCAGTCACAATCCGCCCTGGCACCCCGAATCGAGCTATGATATTTTCATACACGAAACGCCTTATTCGCGCAGAAGTGATATGCACTACTGGTTCTGCCTCGATCCACTTGGTGAAATAGTCTACCCCCACGATCAAATATTTGATACCTCCTGGCGCAGTGGGGAACAGACCCAAAATATCAAGGCCCCACTGGTAGAACGGCCAAGGTACAACAGATGAGGACAGCTCTTGGGCGGTGTATGGTGGAGATTGGAGAATTTTTGACAAGCATCACACTTCCTAACAAAATCTGCAGAATCCTGCTTCACAGTGGGCCACCAATATCCATCCCTGAGGACTTTTCTCATTAAGCTTCGGCCCCCAGCATGGTGCCCACATTGCCCCTCATGCACTTCCTCCAATACCGCTTGAACCTTATCCTCTCTCAAACACAAAAGGTATGGGACAGAGAATCCCCTTTTGTAGAGAACACCATCGACCATAGTAAAATATGGCAGTTCCCTCTTCACTCGTCTCCTCTCCTTCTCATCAGTAGGAAGTTAACCATCAGCCAGATAGCGAATATAGGGGATGACCCAAGAATCCTCATATGGATAGCTCACTATGATAGCGTTCAGAGAAGGGTACAGAGGTATGCTAGGTGACGTCAAAGTGCTTTGAACCACCGTTGTTGTGCTGCCGGGCTGCTTTGTACTTGCAAGTCTTGACAAGATGTCCGCCCTAGTGTTTTCCTCTCTGGGCACATGTTTGAACTCTAAAACTTCAAACCTTCCCTTCAACTCATTAACACAATTCAAGTACAATTAAAGTTGCG
Source organism: Clitoria ternatea (assembly GCA_037962975.1). Classification (NCBI taxonomy): domain Eukaryota; kingdom Viridiplantae; phylum Streptophyta; class Magnoliopsida; order Fabales; family Fabaceae; genus Clitoria; species Clitoria ternatea. The sequence goes on from CM075675.1 coordinate 13,164,357, forward strand.
GCTCCTTTGCTTGGTACTCCCCCTGGATCTGCGAGATCACCAATTGAGAATCACTGCACAGTGTGACTGCTGATGCTCCGATGTCAATCGCCGTACGGAGACCGGCCAAGCATGCTTCGTATTCAGTCTGGTTGTTGGAGGTTTTGAAATTGAATCGGAGGGAAATTTCTAGGTGTACACCAGCATCACTTTCTACCACAACACCTGCTCCGCAACCTTTGCTATTCGACGATCCATCAACGTAAATGGTCCAATGCGCTCGAGGGGTGGCAGGGTCCGCCCCAGTCATCTCCACAACAAAATCGGCCAACACTTGCGCCTTGATGGCTCCTCGAGGCTCATATGAAATTTTAAATTTAGACAGCTCGATAGACCATTTTATCATCCTTCCAGTGAGGTCTGGCTTGCTAAGCACTGAACGGAGAGGCAAATCCGTTCTCACCAGTACTGGGTGCGCATGGAAATAGGGCCTCAACCGTTGTGATGCCCACACGACTGCTAGAGCAGCTTTCTCAATCTTCTGATACCTTCCTTCCGCCCCCTGAAACGTCTTACTAGTAAAGTACACCGGTCTCTGCCCTTCAGGGGTTTCTTTAACCAAGGCCACGCCTAGGGCTTCATCAGAGATTGCCAAATACAAGATCAAAGTCTCACCAGGGTCAGGCTTAACCAAAATTGGTGGACTCGAGAGGACGGCTTTAAGTTACTGGAAGGCTTGTTCCTGCTCCTCTCCCCATTCAAAACTTTTGTGTTTCTTCAACGCCTTATACAAGGGAAGGGATCTGTGCGCCATCTTGGGCATGAAACGAGCTAGAGCGGCCACTTTCCCATTCAACGATTGGACCTCCCTCAGACTCTTAGGGCTCTGCATATCCAGGATTGCTTGACACTTCCCAGGATTGGCCTCAATGCCCCGTTGGGTCAACATGAATCCCAAGAACTTCCCAGCTGGAACGGCAAAGGTGCACTTTAAGGGGTTTAACCTCATGTTGTACTGTCGAAGCCTAGTGAAAACTTGGCGCAGATCTTCAATGTGGTCTCCTCCAGCGGGCGTTTTGGCTATAATATCATCGATATAAACTTCGACCAGCCTGGTGTGCATCCCTTCAAAGACTTTGTTAATCATGCGCTGATAGGTAGCGCCGGCGTTCTTCAATCCAAAAGGCATGACGGTGTAGCAGAAAACACCGCGGTCATTGATAAAGGCAGTTTTCTCTTGGTCTCCCTCCCACATCGGAATCTGGTTATACCCCGAATAAGCATCCATGAAACTGAGGTACTGGTAACCAGATGAATCATCCACCATACGATCAATGTTGGGCAGGGGATATGGATCTTTGGGGCAGCAACGGTTAAGATCCACATAATCTGTGCACATTCTCCATTTGCCATTAGCTTTCTGCACCATAACAATATTAGAAAGCCAAGAAGAGTAGCGTATCTCCCTTATAAAGCCTGCTTTTAACAACTCCTCTGTTTGCTCACAAGCTGCCCTCTGCTTCTCTGGTCCCAACCTCCTCTTCTTCTGGGCCATCGGTCTTGTTTCAGGGTACACGGCAAGCTTGTGGCAACAAAAATCAGGGTCCATCCCGGGCATGTCTGCTGCTGTCCATGCGAAAAGATCCTTGAACTCCTGCAGAAGGGCTAATAAGCGCTGCTCCATGGCAAACTCCAGCTTATCATTGATGTACGTGACCTTCTCTGGGGAATCTCCTAAGACAACGTCCCTGGAACCACCATCCGGTGTGGGCTTAGAGGGATTGAGTAGATCAATCTTCAATTCCGCTCTGGGGTCCAGATCAATTAAACTGACAGACCCTGCCGCTGTTCCTCCGTCATTCAGCTTCCTCTTCTTATTGAATGCCTCCAACTTGACCATGTTGAGGCTCAGGTTATAACAGTATCGACATCTCCTGATCACCGCGGAGAGAGGACACACCGTTGTCCTTGTCAATGAATTTGATCAAGAGGTGAGGAGTGGATACAATTGCTTCCATCGCATTTAGTATTGGACGGCCTATGATGCCGTTGTATGGGGATTCCACATCAATCACCAAGATTCTTGACTTGACTGTTCTCGCACCAGGCTCCCTTTCAAAAGAAATCAGGGTGTCAAGATACCACTTGGTGGGTTGCTTGGCTCCATTAAACGCTGTGAGTTCTTGCGTGTAGGGTTGTAAATCTGCATCATTGAAACCCATTCGTTTAAAACAATTATAAAAGATAACATTACAAGAACTTCCCTGATCGACGAGGATCCTCTTGACATCCTTGTTGGCTATGACTGCCACGATAACTACTGCATCATCACCTCCTGGAATTGTTGGGCCAAAGTCATCATCAGTAAATGACACCGTCGGAGCTGCCATACCATCCCTGAAAGGGCGGTTATCCCTTGGTTTGCCCTGGACAGACAGAATTATCCTGTGGTGATTCTTCCGTGCTGTGATTGATGCTCCTCCTCCCGTAAATCCTCCAGCTATTATCTCAATCACTTCCCGTCTGCCCTGCCTCTGCTGCTGGGGCATGTTATTTTGTTGGGCACCTTCAGCAATCACTACTCCCTTCTGCTTTTCAGCTGCAGTGAACTTCCTTGCTGGGTTACGTGTATTATCATCTTTGTCATCAGGATCTCTATTCCTTTTTTCATCCTTTGAGGTTCATCTACAGATTTCTCCTTGAACAAATACTGCTTCAGCTTTCCTTCCCGAAGGAGAGTTTCCACCGTATTCTTTAATGCTTTGCATTCATCAGTATTGTGTCCTGTCTGTTCATGGAAAGTGCAGTACTTACGTGGGTTACCACCCCTCTTGACTGGGGCTGGCTTCCTTATACCAAAGACGTTCAACGTTGGCCAACCAACCTCCCTCATGATTTATGAATGCCTGGTGTTCAACGGAGCATAGTTGTCGAACGATGATACACGCCTATCTCGTGGATGCGAGTGAGTGTTTACAAAATCTTCTCTAAAGGCATGCTTCTCAGGCCTCACCCTCTCCTTTTCTCTCCGTGGCTGCTGAGTGGGTGCTGAAGGCTTCCTTCTTGTTGCAGTTGCCTCTAGATGCATCTCTATGCCCACGTACTTGGAAGCCTTCCTTCGAAACTCCTCGAAGGTTGTTGGGGGGCTCTTTGCCAAAGATAGGGCAAAGGCTGAGCCAGACTGAAGAGCTTCCACTACAATATGAAGTTGTATGGCCTCCGTGAGGTTGGGGACCAAAGCTGCCTCCTTATAAAACCTTTTCAAGAACTCCTTAAGAGTATCAGTTTCTCCCTGCCTTATCTGGGCCAGGGTATGGGAGGTTCTTGGGATATCCCTAGAGATGACAAAATGGTTTTCAAATGCAGCAGCCATTTCCTCCCAAGAGTCTATAGATCCTAAGGGTAAGCTTTTAAACCAGCTGAGAGCCTCCTCCGTCAGCGTTCTTGGGAACATCCTGCACATAACATCTTCATCTGCTCCCAAATACATAGCTTCATATACATAAGCATCCAAATGCTTGGTGGGGTCAGTTTCTCCATTATACTTCCCTATCGACAGTGGCTGAGTTGTTTGCAAATGTTTCAAGATAACAATGCTCATCAGCCTTCTTGAGAAAGGGACACTGAGCTTGTACGTCCCTGAAGTCACCACCGCCTGCTCCCTTCTCCTGGTACTGACTCTATCACCAGAGTCTTGCGTCTGCTCTCTCTCTTCATACGTAGGGATCTTCGAATACTGGAGGGTTGTAGATCTATCCCTCGCTGATGCATGATGAGCATCCTCTGTATGGGACGCTGCCCTGTCCCCAGCTCCTCCTCTCTCCCGTTTCAACTCCATCAGCTCCTCCCTGAGTTGCCTGATAACCTCATCGCAAGGATCAGGCGTTTGCACTTGCACCATCCTCTGAGTTTGAGTTATAGGAGACTCGAAGACGAGTCTCCTTCCAGTCTGTTGATGGGTCGCATCCTCCATGTGACCATCAACGAAATCTCTCCCATCACCTTCCATCGTGACAACCAAACTTCTGCAAAAATGGGAATAACTCTAACGAGTCCCACTGGGCGTGCCAATGAACTGGTCTGGACCGGGGGCTAGGATCCGGTGTGGGACCAGCCACAAGATTATAGGTGTTTTTAGGGTTTGCACACCGGAACAGTGTGTATCCTTTGTATTAATCCGGTCTCTCAGTGGGAGAGGCCGGTCTTGTTGTCCTGGAGATCCTTCACACCAGCGTTTCGCGTTGCAAAGGGGGGGGGCGAAAGGTGGTGCCACCTGCGAAGATTCTCCGACGCTCAAGTTAGAAGAGTGTAAGAACTCAATGAATGCTCAAGCGAAGTAATAGTAAAGTCTAAGATAGAACAACGATACCATGCATGTGTGTTAAAATGAGCTACTTATAGTTGTACGTAAGAAAATGAGTCGTTGGATATAGGTGGGTCCCCTAGCTTCTGATAGCGTGTACATTATGTCAATCAGGGTGGCTCAACACTCAGAATGTGTCAGGAGGGTAGGTCAATTATCAGAGTACGATCCTCTAGGAAGAGGAGAGGATAATCACCTTTTCCACATAATCTGCTGACACATCCACTTGCTTTCTGAGGCCATTGACGTGACATATTTTGCTACATACAGTGTCTTCGCTGATAAGTTATTAGGGGCTCTTATCTTGCTGTGATTGAAAAGCCAACAGTTATATAAATGTTCTGCGAAAATGAACAAAGAACCGTTATAGAGAAAATAAGTGGGGCAACCGTGAGATGAGGATGGACGGACAGACGTCGGATATCCGGTGTGGTAATGTTGAACCAGGACACCGGTTTTCCTTATATGAGTTCACTCTGACGACACAAGATTGGGGGCCGGTATCCAGACCGGATCATATATATATATATATAATTGCGTAGTTGTGTTGGATACCTCAATGAAGGTTACATATAGATGTATATTGATGTATATGTTTTGTGATATGCCTAATGGTGAGGGATCTATGTGCATTATGTTTGATTTATGAACTGTGATGTCCAACAATTATTTAGATATGCGTAGTTAGCATATATGACTTGCAATGACCAAAAACTATTTTGTATGCTTGAGTTAGGATCATTACATGCCTAGGAAATGTTTTATAAGTTGAATTGGCATGATAGGATATGAAAATACATAATAATGCTTAGAATGACAAACCTAGTATGCTAAAACATGTAAAATTATGAAGATTCACATAAACTAAGGTAAATGACTTGGAATGTGCACGAGGAGGTTGTAAACAAGTCCTAAATAAGCATAGTTAAATATTAGTATAGTACATTGGTGCCAAAAACCATCAAAATTGAATTTCACATGTTGGGTAAAAATAGGTATTTTTGGCCTAAACCTTCTGATGCGTGTGAAATCCAATTGGAATGGAATTTTGGCACAGGACTTGGACCAACAATTTAGAAATGATACATACTAGCTTGTGGTAAAATTTGGTCTTGTTTGGGCGAGTTTGTGGTGGTTTAAGCACATGAATAACTTGGGCTTTTGAAAAAAATATGCATTTTCTGTTATTTTTGGTAATTTCATATGGCAGTCTGCATTTTGCTACGTTGGGAACTCTATGTGTCAAACTAGCCATTACTTTCTTCACGAAAGTTGTAGGTATCTGAGTTATGGAGGTGTGACTACTGGGTTCATCTCAATTGGAGTTTTGTAGCTTAACTTATATATGAAAAACTATAGTATGCCTCTACTGGAAGCTCCCAACGGGGAAACCTACATAATGCTGCACTAGGCCCAAGCTATGTGGAATTAGCCTTTTTTCCCTCCATCAAAATTATAAGTATCTGATACAGAGGTGTATTGGATTCATCCTAATCAGAGTCTCGTAGCTTAAGTTATGTTTAAAATACAAAACCTTGTATACAGGAATGAGAACAAAAAAACGAGTTCTAAAAGTTTAAGGATTTTGTTTAGAATTTATTATTCGGATTTAGGCGTCACAATAATAGGAAATTTAAATTTTTATGACTAACAAACCTAAATTAATCATGTAAAAATTGAGTAAATGTTTAATTTGTAAGTTTTTAATTTTTTATTTTCTAAATTCTAATTTGAAATTTTTAATCTTTTAATTTCTAAACTTTAAGTAGGAATTTTTAATTTATTATTTTGTAATTTATAATTAGAAATGATGAAGCCGAATCCTAATACCTTTGTTTATATTTACTTCAATTTTTATACTTTTATCACCACAACAACATCCTCCGTCAACAACAACATCCTTGTGAATATATTATTGTATATAATTTTATAGTAATTTTACAAATATATAGTATCATTTTATCATATATATAGATACGATATACTTACTCCCAGATTAAAATTAAAACAAATATTGAAAACAAGAGTGATATTTAAATTATGACAAATAACATAAGTGTTTCTAAGAAGATTTAATTAATTTTACTTTATATTATAAAACTATGTTTTTAAATATTTGTCATTTTTAAGATATGAAGATAATATTAAGTTTTATTTTTTCAAGTATTTCTTTTAAAATTTAATATAATTCTTTTAGATAATTACATGATATATTTAAATTTGTATGTAAATCTTAAAAGACGGGAAAGAAATAGAGGAAGTATTTAGAAAAATCTTTAATGTTATATTGAATTCTTAAAAGACATATAGTGAAAAGAAATTAATATTATTCCAAACAAGAAATCAATATTTTCTTAAATAATTAAAAGGAATGATATAAACAAATGTAATAAATTTCTAAAAAGACATTAAATGCTAGCGTAATGCAAATTCATCCGCCTGTTTGCATTGTAAAAAGCTAAAAAAACTAGAATAACAGCTTTCATGTTTCATTTTTATATCCTAATTAACAGCCTGCTGGTATTAGCATCTTTAAACCCTAATTAGACTTTAGTATCAAACCCCTTAAGACTTCTGCAATTATTCCATCATAAAATTAAAAGTCATCATTTAATAAATTAATTAAACTAATTGTTAGCTAGCAGGGCTATTTGAAAGGATTTTATAAGCTAACGAAATTCAATGTACATAAGATTTTTTAAATTCATATTTAGATACAAATCGTAGATCAGGTACCTGTCTAATTAATTAATATAATAACATAGATTTGACTTAGTTTTATGTATACCTACCTACCAAACCTTCTTACCGACTGTATAGGGACAAAATATAACACTGGACCCAGTTATGATTGGATTCAATGATTTATAAGGTAAGAAAATGGAGATTATTATTTATTTTAAATACGACACCTTATACTAAATGTAATAAATATAGAAATTAACTAATAAATGCAGGTATATGATTCCAGTACGTAGTGTGTACATATGTATTTTATACATATAAGAAAGACTTTTAGATGAGAATAGGACAATAAGTCTAGATTGCAAAATTATATGTGGATTATGAATATAAATTTTTTAGTAGTTTCATGATTGTTACATAATATTATTTAAAAAATTATATGATTTTTTTAAAATTTTATATGACTGATCAGATAAAATCTAAGTGTGATAAATCACACAAACTTATATCATTATCCCTGAAGAACTTTATAGGGTCAATTTATGAGATAAACTTAATATTATTCATTGAAGTGAACAAACTGAATGACATAAAATGAAGTAATAAATAATTTATAAATTACAAATGGGTTGGTTGGTATGTGTTTGATTTCTCTTAAGTATGTACTATTTATGGATGAAAAGAATATCCTCTTAAAAATTAGCTTCATCATAATATGTATGTTTTTGGTTTAAATAGGATTACCTTTAATAGAAATTATATTTATGTAGTATATTTAAACTAATTTGTAGTTTATTTTACTAGCTTAAAAGTTTATTAGATAAAAATAACTTTGCTAAATAAAATAAGTTTAGTAATGTTTTTTAAAATCCTTACAAATTAATTATCTTATACACTTTTTTCATTGTTCACATTATTGATTGGACCAATAGAATAGATAAAATCTTTATGAACTAAATATCACAAATTAACTAGTTTATAGACTAAAATAGTAAAATTTTAGATTAATGGACTCAAATCAATATTTAAGAAACGTAATGTAACAAAACTAAAATTAATAACAATATTAAGATTTTAGATTTTTTATGTTGCTCCGCAACCGTAATTTAAAACAATAAACATTGTGTAGTCCGTGAAGCTGGTATTTAAAAGAAGAAAATATTACAATAGTGTAACATCATAAAATTATAAAGTTAAGAATTACGATTTATGATAATTAAAGAATTCTGAATTTGGATAGAATAATCAGATTTATAAGACAGTGAGTTGTAAAGATATTAGGGTTTAGAAAAAAATTCCATATAAAAATTGATTATTTTTAACTTCTTAAATATTTAGGTTGATTAAAAATAACTTCTATCATTAGTGAAATATGTAAAATGTTAAGATGGTTAAGGTTTGAGTTACCTCAACATTGTCATGTATGACATGTCAATTTTTTAAATAAATAAAAATAAAATTCATGTTATTATCTTGTTCTCAGATGGAGAGCATTGTTTACGATTCAAAACAAAAACTGTTGACAATAATGAACTGTGTTAGTGAAGTATGTGTGTTGTTGTGGACTATTGTCAACGATTTCCATTTTAAACTGAAAAAAAGGTTTTTTATGAATTCATCAAACACTTGATGTGCACATTAAAAAGATGAGGACATTGAAGTCACTAGGCGTAAGTCTAATCAGTTTTAAGTACAAGTGAGAGATTGTTGAGACTATGTACTAAGAGCCTTATGCATTAATTTAGTAGTATCACTTTATTTGAAAAAGACATTTTGGTTAAAAAGTATAACAATCTTTGTTAGTCTTTTGAATAGTAGGTTGATATGAGAAATATTCCTAAAAATGTTCATAGTCATGTATTAATATGTGGACATATATACATTAAGACTAGCGAGTGATTACACTAATAATCAGATCTCTAAGATCATGAGCATGGATGGTATCGAGTCTTCACACAAGTACACATTAAGAGTAACGATGTACTAAACAGACGTATCATGAGAGCATTGCATGGATCGTTCCTAAAAATGTTCAAGTCAGGAATCTAGTTTGCCCCTGTGACCAAATTCTCTTACCGAAAACCTATTTTTTTTACCCTTAAATCGTTACGGATAATGATTAAGGACAAAGTCACTAATTCTTTTATCTCTTTATCTCTATTTCTAAAATAGGGCAGTGACCCTACTCTAAAGTATTATTATGTGTTTTATCAATCATTTTTATGATCCAAAATTCCTAACATCATCCATCCTTATTCCTTCTATATTCACCTTTTTCCCGTTTTTGAGTAAGAACCTGCACCGACACTTAGGGATTTTCTTTTAGTATCCTAATAGCCATAACATTTTTATTTATGAGCTTGATATAGTCATGTTTTCAGAGACAAGAAAGATTTCACCACTTCTATAGTTCATCATAACATGCATTATATAATATACTATAAAGCACATATTTTTATGGTTTTTCAAGAAACCTGTAACTTAATAACTTCCTTTCCAAACATACTTCCAACAACATTTCAAGCATCAATTCATGCTTAAAATTCCAGATTTCATGCGTGTACACAAGGATCTCAAGCATAGACATCAAATTTTTCACATGCAAGGTAATGATAATATTTTTACACCATAAAACTTTGCATGCAATGGAATCAAAACTACCATCTAGTATCCAACTTCAAGGAACACAAGTATCACATTCTTAAACACATAATCTTATGAATGCAACCGGCCGCAAGTCATAGAATCAACATGCAAAACATTTTTCTCCATCAAAGGTAAAAGGCCTTTACTCAAAGTGCGTCTCAAAGATTTTGCTAGTTTTTGTACACCCTGGTGCCAACTTGCAAATCCCAAGATAATTACCGTCACCATATAAAATCTCTTGGATAACTTATTTTTCATCTGGTAATTATCAAGTGATTCACAACCTGATTCCAGAGGTTACTGATACAATATCAGAGTGTGAAACTTTTTACATAACTAACTTTATTTTATTATATATAATATCAGAGTCTCATACATATTATATTTTACAACAGGCATCTAGATCTTATAAAATATAAAGATGTAAAGTACCAAAACATAGCATACACAAAATACAGCCATAGTAGTCACGTAAGTAAGCATCAGCATCAAAAGCCTTCATAATTCATCCACATCAAACATCATCCACTTTGTCATATGTCTTCCTAATTAATCACTAAAGGGTTGCACAAGTAACAGAAAGAGTGAGATAAAATATCAAATAAATAGAAATTAAATTGGAAAATACATAATCACAAGTAGGAGGCTATGCGATGCAGATGCCAAACAAGTATTTTGTATTATATTTATATTAATATTTCCATTCTCTCTATGAAAATGCATAATGGATCCATTCTGGTGGGAACATCTGCAGTGATTTCCAACAATAACATTTTTACGGATATCCAACCGATATCGCGCCCCATAATGCAACACCAACATCGGATAACAATAAAATCATATCAATAACAAGAGTTACGGGACCCCCTTTAAGGACACACTGCTCATCCCTTAAGACGGCCATGGTATAAAACCACCGTAGAGGTCTGTTGCTAAATAGAGCACGTTCCCCCACCGGGAACCCCCTCAAAGAACCCCCCTGCGGATTCTTTGAATGGCCAATGCATATGATGCATGAATGCATTAGATTAAATTATCAAATTCCTTTATATAATTAATCTTAGTAATAAAATTATCATAACAATCAAATAAGTATAATTCAAAGAATATAGAAACACATTTTCCATAATATTTATATCATAATTCAAAACATATGGAAACACATTTTTTCAGAATATTTAATAATTCAAACAATAAGGAAACACATTTTCCATGTAAACTACTGTAATTAACATTCCGAGGGTTATGGAAACACATTTTCCATCATATTTATTAAATTGTCATACTTTTTATTTTGAGGAATATAGAAACATATTTTCAAAATAATTATTTTATCTATTTATTTAATTAATTAACTTTAATATTCAATATAATTATTTTGTTTAAAAATTCAAATTTTTATAAATTTTAATGTCTTAATAGTTAAGATTAAAGTAGATTTTAAATTGTATATTCATATATGATAGTATAACATAAGAAGAATTGATAAAAATTCCAAGAAGAACTTAAAATTTTAGATTCCTAAACTTGGTTTGTGCTTAAGCTCCTTATTATTTCTCCTCGAATCTTCAATTGAAAATGGTTTCTAAGATTTCAAAATTGAAGGCCTTAGAGTTATAGAAACGAAGGTTTGAAGGTTTGAATTAGAGGATAATGAAGGATGGAAGGATTTGAGTGATTTGAATTAAAGAAAACTGAAGTGAAATGTCCTTTATATAGGCAAAGAAAGGCGGTGGAGGATGGCACGCGAAGGAGAAGGAATTCTCGTGAAATTGAAACTGTCAAAGATTTTTGATTAACTGTGCAAGATTTTTCATGTACTGTAGCAGATTACTGTAGCGTATCACTGTAGCACATCGAAGTTACTGTAGCAGATTACTGTTGAAGATTTTTTATTTTATTTTATTATCATCATTATTTTATTTTATTTTACTATGGAAGATATTTTAGTGGTCCACTAATTTTTTTTTATTTCTACATTTCGTTCCCGTTTAATTCCATTTTAAGTCAGAAAATATCCTTGTATTTAGAATTTAATTTCCTATTTTCTAGGATTCATTTTTTATTTTTCTGAGAAACTTTAATTTTTAGCTCTTAGTTTTCGATTCAAATTAAATTTTAAAAATCGGGATGTGACAGTTTTCTTGCTCCAAAACAATTTTTTCAAAACTTGTTCCTAACTTAAAATCTAAGGAAAAGACTTATTTTTAGCCCTTAACTCAGAGATGGAAACCTTAGGGTTATTTGTATCACCCATGCATGCATCCCAAAAGAAAAAAAAGAACTTTCCCCTACCTCAAGGTCTTGCATACTGAAATGAAGGGAGATGGAAAGGACTTTTGGCTTCCCTTTTCTTGCTTCTTTGCTCTAAAGGAGTGGCGTTGAGGTGGTGGTTGGAATTGTGGACGGTAGAGAGGAGAAGATAAAGTTTGGTGATGAGAGAAAGAAAATGGTAGCTTAGTCTTTTTTTTTCTCATTGCTAGTACGTGTATATATATATATATATATATATATATATATAAGCAATTATGTTTTAAGTGAATTAATGGTTGAATTGTGAGAGAAACAAGGTGCTTAAATTAAGGAGAAAATGTGATTTGAAAGGTAATTAGATGTGATGATGTAAGGTGATTTGGTGTGTAATCCCAAGAGGACACGTGACCATGCAAATTAATCATATTTTATGCAAATTAATGGGTTGCAAAGTAGTAGTGGCTGTGTGGCATTTTAATACAAGGATATCGTGACAAAGGGAACAAACATATAAAGAAGTTATCAATTTTTGGTTATATCAATTTGATATTTATATTTGGATAATGATGTATTAATAGATGTTACTCAATATATTATATTAAATATAAAATGTTTACATTTAATATTGATCCGGTCCCAACACCGGTCCCCAAGAGCATGGTTTTAATGCTTTGCCAGATCAGCATTTTGAATAGGAGAAGTACGTCTCAAATACCTTATAATTACTTTTATACGGAGTACATACCGCCAAGGCACGTTACTCCGCTAAAGCTTATTACTCCGCCAAAGCTTATTACTCCGCCAAGGTGGAAAACATTGAATATCTTATACACATGCATAAAGTATTTCTAATGCATATTACTCCGCCAAGCCATAGGCTCTATACAGGCGGAATATTGAATTTCCCATACTGCGTAGCTAGCCCATACTTGTAACCCCGGCACGAGATTGACTCTGTCTTGAGAGGTTGAAAATGGGAATCACGCTGTCACGCATAAAAGGGAATAATGAATAAAATAATAAAGCATTAACGCTTTCCAGGCAAGTGGAAACACCCACTACAGTGATGGTGCTCGTGAACGACACTGGGACCCACTACCTTTCTTGCATTATGCCAGAAAACAAGGAACGAGTCCTACCAATAATGGAGCACCATTAACAGGTATATAAACCTCAGCAAAAAGGTATAAGGGATTCCCCCCCAATTCTAAACCTTACACTTTTACTTGCATAATTCTCTCAGATTTGCTTTCTAAGTCTGACAGTATTTCAGAATACTGACTCGAGCATCGGAGAATAATTACAGGTACCACCACCAATTGTGTCAAGGCAAAGGAGGTTACTTCAGGCGGACCGTCACACCGCCCATAGTGCATTGTATTCCGCCTCAGTATACAAGGATACTCCGTACTTGCACATATACAAATATCTCCTTGTACCAAATTGACATTACATGTACATTTTGAATTGTTCATCAACCATACTTTCACACGAAATCCCACAATTTGGTACATGTAAATTTGGCACGCCCAGTGGGACCTGTAAATTTGGTAATCCCACAATCTTTGATCAATTTCCATCACATTCATCATTAATGGAAAGACCAGGACCAGAAGTGGAGATTGAGGATTCTCCTCCACGAAATCCTAGACGTCTCAACTTTGACAACGATGCTCAAAAAAGGGCAACGCATGTTGACTCTCCAGATCCGAGAGATGACATGATTAGAATATTGAGAGAAGAAATTGCAGAGCTTCATCGTGAAAAGGCGAATCCCACGCACGAGAAAGCAGGCCCTGCAAGACAGCCACGCCATGAATCGTATGCATAGGAGGAATCGAGTACTCCAAACTACTCTCGCATCCCTACTTACATGGAAGAGCAACGAAGCCTTCCACTGGCAAATGCTCAACATCAAGAGGGAAGGAGAGCCGTTTCGAATACATCCCCCTCGGGATACAAGATGAGTATCCCATTTTTCAAAAGGCTCATGAATGCGCATGTCCCAAGACATTTGCAAACCATGCAACCCATTTCCATAGGAAAATATACTGGGGAAACAAATCCTTCTAAGCATTTAGATGCTTACATCTATGAAGCTATGTTCTTAGGTGCGGAAGAAGATGTCATGTACAGAATGTTCCCCAGGACCCTCACAGGTGAAGCTCTTAGCTGGTTCAAGAGTTTACCTTCAGGTTCCATTGATTCATGGGAGGACTTGGCCACAACTTTTGGCAGCCACTTTGTGATCTCTAGGGACGTGCCTAGAACCTCCCATACCTTGGCTCAGATCAAGCAAGGTGACAAAGAGTCTCTAAAGGATTTCCTTAAGAGATTTTACAAAGAGGCAGCCATGGTCCCTGATCTGACAGAAGCAATCCAGTTGCATATCCTCATCGAGGCTATGCAGCCAAAATCACCCTTTGTTCTGTCATTGGCAAAAGGACCTCCATCCACCATGGAGGAATTTCACAGAAAGGCATCCAAGTATGTAGGTATTGAGATGCACTTGGAAGCCACTGCATCTCACAGTAAACTACCCATTGCAGCTCCACATCATGAGAAAGATAAAGAAAAATCATCCAAGAATGATAAGTTCCCTTAGAAAGATAAGGCAGGGAACTAACCCTTCAAACAGCAAGATAGACGTGTGTTTAATTTCGCTCATTATGCACCCCTGAACACATCATATAAACAAATCTTGCGTGAAATAGGATGGACTACCCTCAACGTTTACGGGATCCAACGTCCACCTCCAATCAGACGCGGTGGGAATCCAAAGAAATATTGTGAGTTCCACGAATCAGTTGGCCATACCACGAAGGAGTTCAAACAACTCAAAAACACCATTGAGGTGCTTATTCGTGAAGGCAAACTGAAACATTATTTGTTTAAGGGTAAATCTCATGATGAGCCAGAGAAGTTTGAGAAAAGATCTCGTGATTGTTCTCCTGATCCTGATAACACTCGGGAGCCAAAACGCACAGCGGCAGCAGAAAAACAAAAGGGCGTTGTCCTGGAGTCCGCCCAAAGGGAACCAAGCCCTGAACCCAGATCGCGGGGCAAAAGGCAAGTTGTAGACATGATAGCTGGAGGCTTCGCCGGGGGCAGACCCTCAAACTCTACCAGGAAAAATCATCATCGCATGATCTTGTCTGTGCAAGGCAAGAGCAAAGAATATCGCCCATTCAGAAACGGGGTCCTGACTCCACCTATAACCTTCACGGACGATGATTTTGGCCCTACTATTCCTGAAGGAGATGATGCAGTAGTGATTATTGCAGTAATCGCTAATATGGATGTAAAAGGCATCCTAATTGATCAGGGAAGTTCCTACGATGTTATCTTTTATGACTATTTTAAATGTATGGGACTAACTGATGCAGATTTACAGCCATATACACAGGACCTTACAGCCTTCAATGGTGCCAAACAGCCCACTAAAGGCTACTTAGATACGAGAATTACCTTTGATGGCGAACTTGGAGCAAGGACTGTAAAATCCAGGATTCTTGTCATTGATGTGAAGTCTCCCTACAATGGCATCATTGGGCGGCCTACCCTGAATGCCATGGAAGCCATCGTTTCAACTCCCCACTTGTTAATCAAGTTCATTGACAAAGATAATCAAGTCTCATCTGTGAGGGGTGACCAAGAAATGGCTCGCTATTGCTATAACTTGAGTCTTAACATGGTGAAGCTGGAAGCCGTGTCTAAGAAAAGAAAGTTGAATGAAGGGGGCAGTGCGGCGGCATCCGTCAATTTGGTGGATCTCGACCCCAGGGCGGAGTCTTCTATAGACCCACTGAACCCTTTGAAACCAACTCCTGATGGCGGATCCAAGTCTATTGTTTTGGGTAGCACCCCGGAACAGATTACAAACATCAATGACAAGCTTGAGTCTAACATGGAGACAAAACTAATTGCACTTCTCCATGAGTACAAAGAAATTTTCGCATGGACCACTGCAGACATGCCTGGCATGGATCCCAACTTTTGCTGTCACCGCCTGGCGGTGTATCCTGAAACTAAGCCAGTAGCACAAAAGAAACGACGTATGGGTCCTGCTAAGCAAAAAGCTGCTTGTGAACAAACAGAGGAGCTCCTCAAGGCGGGGTTCATCAGGGAACTCCGTTACTCCTCCTGGCTCTCTAACGTGGTCATGGTACAGAAAGCCAATGGCAAGTGGCGTATGTGCATAGATTACGTTGATTTGAATAAATGCTGTCCCAAGGATCCATACCCTCTCCCCAACATTGACAGATTGGTTGACGATTCTTCAGGATACGAGTATCTATCTTTTATGGATGCTTACTCCGGTTACAACCAAATTCCAATGTGTGAGGATGATCAAAAGAAGACAGCATTTGTTAATGACAAAGGGGTCTTTTGCTACAACGTCATGCCATTCGGGTTAAAGAACGCCGGGGCAACTTACCAGCACATGATCAACAAAGTTTTTGAGGGTATGCACACAAAACTAGTAGAAGTTTATATTGATGATATTATTGCAAAGACCCCGGAGGGAGGAGATCATGTTGAAGATCTACGCCTCATTTTTCAACGCCTACAACAATACGACATGAGACTTAACCCATTAAAGTGTACATTTGCTGTCCCTGGGGGCAGATTTTTGGGTTTCATGTTAACACAAAGAGGTATAGAGGCTAATCCTGATAAATGTCGCGTAATCCAGGAGTTGCAGAGCCCCAAAACATTGAAAGAGGTACAATCCCTCAATGGCAAAATCGCCGCTCTAGCATGATTCATGCCAAAAATGGCTCATCGCTCTCTTCCCTTGTACAAAATGCTAAAAAAAGACAAGAAATTCAGTTGGGGCCCAGAGCAAGAGGCGGCCTTCCAAAGCTTGAAAAATGTCTTGGCCAGCCCTCCAATCCTGGTAAAACCAAGCCCAGGTGAGCAACTCATTGTTTATTTGTCTGTTTCAGATGAAGCTTTGGCAGTGGCCCTGGTCAAAGAAACAGTTGAAGGCCAACGACCGGTGTACTTCACTGGTAAAACATTGCATGGTGCAGAGTGCCGTTATCAGAAGATTGAAAAGGCAGCACTTGCAGTTGTTTGGGCTTCATGACGCTTAAGACCATACTTCCATGCTCATCCGATCCTGATTCGCACAGACTTGCCATTACGTACTATACTGTTCAAACCAGACCTGGCTGGAAGGATGATCAAATGGGCTGTAGAACTCTCTGAATTCGACATATCCTACGAACCAAGAACTGCTATCAAGGCACAAGTCCTAGCAGACTTCGTAGTAAAATTAACAGGCTCTAGCCCAGATGCAGATCACTCGCATTGGACAGTATATGTTGATGGATCTTCCAATAGCAAAGGATGTGGAGCAGGAATTGTTGTGGAAAGTGATGACGGGGTACATCTTGAAATTTTATTGCACTTCACCTTCACTACGTCTAACAATCAGGCGGAGTATGAAGCCTGCTTAGCTGGACTCAGAGCAGCATAAGATATTGGGGCCAAAACTGTCACCCTATGCAGTGATTCTCAATTAGTCATCTCACAAATTCTTGGTGAGTATCAGGCTAAGGAACCTCTGCTACAACAATATCTAAACTGCGTCAATGAGTTAAAGCAGCGCTTCGACGAAGTCACTTTCAAGCATGTACCCCGTGAAGAAAATACACGTGCTGATATCCTCTCCAGGTTGGCTAGCACAAAGAAGGCAGGATACACAACTACGGTTGTACAAAGTACCTTGGCGGAGCCAAGTATTTCCTTTCCTTCCTCAATATGTATGATTAAAAGCCGCTCCTTTAATGACAATTCCTTGGTAGCACCGATAGTTCGTTACCTTGTTAATGGACAATTACCCACGGATGATCTTGAGCGAAAGAAACTAAAGAAAGAAGCACCTTATTATACCCTCCTAGACGGACAGTTATACCGCCGGGGAATTTCTGTTCCTTACTTAATTTGTATAAACGAAAATGAGGTGCAAGCTGTATTAGAAGAAGTCCATGAAGGGCAATATGGACACCATCCAGGGGCACGTAGCCTTATGCGAAAAATACTCAGGGCGGGGTACTGGTGGCCCACCCTGAAGCATGACTCCGCCTCGTATGTTCAAAAGTGCGATCAATGTCAACGATTCGCAAATCTCCACCATACTCCGGTGGAAGAAATGTCATCATCAATAACGCCTTGGCCTTTCTATCAATGGGGCATGGATATCTTGGGTCCATTCCCAACTGCGCCCGGTGGTATCAAATACTTGATAGTTGGTGTTGATTACTTCACCAAATGGATTGAAGCAGAGGCAGTGGTGCATATTACATCAGCCAGGACTCGTAGATTCGTATATGAAAATATCATTGCACATTTCGGAGTCCCTGGACGCATAGTCACTGATAATTGTAACACCCTCGGTTAGATAAGACAAATCCTTCTGTAGGTTCATCCTATTTAACTGAGAGTGTTAACAGTTTTCAGAAAAAGTGAATATTTTTTTTTAAAAAAAATTAAATAAATACGTGGTAGATCAGCGGAAGTAATATTGTATATATCACATAGTCATTCACAAACTGTAAATAATTGTACTCTTAACAGAATGGGGCACGCAAGCACCCTTAAATATTATACAGTCATCCGGTGTCTGATTATAAAAAAAAAATTCTATCCTCAATGACTATTCTCAATGGGTTCAGCGTATTGCTGATCTTCACACTCGGGTTCTTGAGTTTCTAATTCCTCTGAAAAATGTTCAACAGTAAGGGTGAGTATAACCCGAGACCCTGATTGGTTCCTCCGGTGCGAACATAACCCAGTTAACATACAATGTCACATAGATCATACATTTAGCATATTTAAAACAAACAAACATGTTGTCATCATAGCATATTCACAATTATATCATATTACCATGAAATAAATCGTACATATAACATATTCACAATTATAACAATCAAATATGATGTAATGAATGCATGAGTTCGGATCCATTATGATTTATCTTTGATTAAGTCTCATGATGCATGTGGGCCCAAGAATTTATTTCTTCTTCTCTGGAATATCTCCATTCCAATTCTCTAGAGCGATCAGGGTCCGCCCAAGCTCTGGTACAAATGAACTCATTGGTTCTTATCATTGATTTATAAATATAATTGAGACTTGGATCCCTACGATCATGGTCACACTCCGTCATTTAGTCAAAGTACACCAGAATTACTCGTCTCACCCGGCTATCAGGGCGCGACTCTGATGCCATTGGGTTGCCGTTCCAGTTGTACTCCCAAGATTCTTCATGGAGATCGAACGTGAGTGTCCTTCACTGTACCAAGTGTATGCTCTAGAGGTTTTTCTTCTTCAAAAATATTTTCATGATGCGAAATGCATTTATCTTATCAATTGATTCATTGGGTATCTTATGTATTTCCAGTCTCATCATATCATTCTCAAGTTCTTTGAATTCCTCAATCATTTAAATCTTGTAAGATATTCGTTTATGATTAAAGAAATATATCTATTATATATATTCTTTCATAAAAAGTAAAATAATATATTCTTTATGTAATTACTCATAATATCAATGTATAATAATAATAAAACTAATAATAATGATAACAACATTAAGTTTGACAATAAATAATGATAATAATAGAATAAGAGTAATAATTATAACTTACCAATAACTTAAAAAGTAGTGAAGATTAGTTTTCAATTGAAAAACACTAAAAACTGAGTTTTCCGAGTGGAACAGAATGATGAAACATTTTTCTGAGTGAAGTAAAATTGGATTCTGAGTAAAATTAGTTTGAAAGGAGTTTTCTGAGTAAAAATAAGGTAAGTTCCGAGTGAAACAGAGGCTGAAAGTAATTTCCTTAACTAAACATCTTAAAACCGTGTGAGGTCAGTAAAAAAAATGGTTTCCTAAGTAGCATGGTTTGTAAATCTGAGTGAAAATCATTCTGCTGACTGGAATACATTCAAGTAGAGTAAATCCGAGTGAAATAATTCCTGATTCCGAGTGGAATCAGGTTGATACACTTTTCTGAGTGAGAATAAAATGATTTCTGAGTGAAATAAGGTCAAATTCCGAGTGAAACAAAACTTGGGAAGTGCTATCCGAGTTACATATGATGTTTTCCAAGGGCATTTACTAAAAAGGGGTTCTGAGTAAAAGATAAACATACTTTCTGAGTGGAATTAAGTCAAAACCGAGTAAAATAATATAAGAAGGAAATTTCCCAATGAAACAAGACTTGTAGGATGCTGTCCGAGAGCAATTGAGTGTTTACCGAGTGAAATACTATGTTTTCCGAGTGTAATATAATGTTTTCCGAGTGCAATATAATGTTTTCCGAGTGAAATCAGCTAAGACTGAGTAAAATAAGTGTAAAACCGGTCGGAAATATCATAAAACAGAGTAAAATAACCGGTTACCGTATTTATTTTACTGGAAATCACACAGTACCCATGTTTTCTTAGTAATTTCAGTCCAATATATACATATCATATCACAATTCATCACTCGGTAACAGATATATATATAAACATGCATATAAAATGATAATTTCAAGTATTTCAAACACACTGAATCAGTCCTCACTCGGTTTTCCCACAAGGCACCCAAGAATATACCCCCTACCTCGAATGAAGCTCCTGGAGGAGAAGAAAAAGACTCCCTTTACTGTCCTGCCTGGAATCCGAGTGAAACAGAGGAGAAATGAGAAGGAAACTTGCTGGAAATTAGAGTGATGAAGGAGAGTGTTGGTCGTGTGTGTGGTGTTCCTTAGGGTCCTGGCACTGGTTTAAATAGGGAGGAAATGAGTGGGTAGACAAGTGGGAGACATCGGTTGGAGAATTAGGTGGGATAATGGAGCCTTTTGACTCCTTTTACAGTCAGCTTTGCATTTGATTGGGATAATATATATAAAGTTATTGTAATGGAGGCAACTTTCTCCTTTGATTGGTTCGTTGTTCCAATCATTCTTGGCTTTATATGATTAAGTGGGTTGACCACTATCTAAAGTGGAATTCAGTGTTGGCAAAGAGACCTGTATCACATGTGAGGGCGGTATTGAATTATGAGGGCGGCATGGAGTGAAGAAGACGGTGTTGAATGTGAAGGCGGAGTGAAGTGAGGGCGGAGTGAAGTTGTGAGGCGGTATAGAGTGTTAAGGCGTTATTGAATGTGAGGCGGTTTAGAGCGTTATTGAATGTGAGGCGGTATGGAGTGTTAGGGCGGTGTGGAATGTGAGGTGGTATAGTGTTAGGGCGGTGTGGAATGTGAGGCGGTATGGAGTGTTAGGGCGGTATTAAATTATGAGGGCGGAGTGTAGTATGAGGGCGGAGTGAAATGTTAGGGCGGAGTGTAGTGATGGGCGGTGTGTAGTGATTTGAGGGACAACGTCCATGCAAGAAGGCGGTGTTGAGTGTGAAGTAAGAAATTGAGGAAGGTATGTGTGAAGGATTTGATGGACACCGTCTGTGGAAGAGGTCGGTTTTGATGAATACCTAGCTCGGAATTCTTCCAAAACTGACTCAACACTTGCTTTCTCACTCGGTAATGGTTCAGCCTCTCTATATTTCTCTCGGAATGGTTCCTTCTTCCATTTCTACTCGGATCTTTAAGTAATTACATAAGAACCGTTCGGAATACTTCCATAATGCGTCCCACTCAGTAAGAATCATCAAATCAACATAAACAAAAGCTTTCTTACATTCTTTCACTCGGAACAGGGCCCTTTTCACTCGATTTTTGCATTTTTTCACTAATATTCCATATAAATTCCATTATTAAGTGCAAGAATGATATTTTTGAGGTACCATAGACCATCAACAAAGTATATATTGACTTATTCTTGCTTACAAACCCTCCATAATCAAAATTTACAAGGATAAAATTGTTTCTAAAAACAGGGATGTTACAATAATGGCACCCAATTCACAGATCGTAAGTTCACTGAACTCCTGGAAAATCTCAACATTACGCAGATTTTCTCTTCTGTGGAACACCCTCAAACCAATGGCCAAGCTGAAGTTGCCAATAGAGAAATCTTGAAAGGCCTTAAGAAACGCCTTGGTGAAGGAAAGGGAGATTGGGCAAATCAATTATGCCACGTTCTATGGGCATATAGAACAACCCCTCACTCCACCACAAATGAATCTCCATATCGGCTGACATATGGAGTCGAGGCTGTTATTCCCATTGAATTGGCAGCCCCATCAGCTCGAGTCCTCCATTTCAACGAAGAAGCCAATCAACGAACCTCGCCCATGAACTCGAGGTCTTGGCGGAGTTGAGAGAGGAAGCCTTTGTGAGGGACCAAGCTGTTAAAGCAAAGGCCGCCAAACGGTATAACACTCGTGTTTCTGAACGACGTTTCAAAGAGGGAGATTTGGTCTTGAGAAGGGCCAATATTGGCAACAAGTTTGCACACCAAGGCAAATTGGCGCCAACATGGGAAGGTCCATACCGAATCATCGAAGTTTTGGGCAAAGGCACATACCGCCTAGAAAACTTAGATGGCACACCGGTCAGGAATAAATGGAACATTTTAAATTTACGCATATATTACAGCTAGTTGGTTAATACGGTATGATCTCTCTCCTAACTTAAGGTTCCTCCCAAATAGGCTTTCCTTGAAAAGGTTCTAATGAGACATACCCCAACTCAGCTCTTTATGTAGTTCCATTATTAATAAAATGCCTTCCTACACTCAATCTTCATTCTAACTTTCAGTTGATTATCCATGGCAGAACTTGTTCCCATACAGATAAGACACCGGCTCCAACAATTGAAGCATAAATGCATAACTCTTTATTCCATAAAGATCATCCAACATGCAGCACAGCTTCACAAACGGAGTCAAAAAACTCCTTGGGGGGAAAGGATTGGTGTCACAGCTATATGCTGCACCATACCGACCCTAAGGTACAAAAAACTCCTTGGGGGGAAAGGATTGGTGTCACAGCTATATGCTGCACCATACCGACCCTAAGGTACAAAAAACTCCTTGGGGGGAAAGGATTGGTGTCACAGCTATATGCTGCACCATACCGACCCTAAGGTCCAAAAAACTCCTTGGGGGAAAGGATTGGTGTCACAGCTATATGCTGCACCATACTGACCCTAAGGTACAAAAAACTCCTTGGGGGAAAAGGATTGGTGTCACAGCTATATGCTGCACCATACCGACCCCAAGGTCCTGCAGGCCGCCTGTGGAAAGAATTGGTGTCACAGCTATATGCTGCACCATATCGACCCCAAGGTCCTGCAGGCTTCCTGTGGAAAGAATTGGTGTCACAGCTATACGCTGCACTACACCGACCCGAAGGTCCAATAAAATTCCTGCGGAAAGGATTGGTGTCACAGCTATATGCTGCACCATACCAACCCTGGATTCAACAATTGTCACTTGATCAGGAGATACACTCCAATTCAAATTCAAAAGGATGAACGCTCCATCCGAAACTTGACTCCGCCCAACTGCCAATGTTTTACGGAGTACATAATCAACAAGCTCAAGCACTATCAACAAGTTCAAGTAAGTACAATACTTGTAAAAACTGTGCTTCATTTAAATTCTTCAGAGGTTACTCCGCCTCGTTACAGAATTCACTTCATTGAAATTCTTAAGAGGCTACACCGCCTCAGTACAGAATACTACTTCAGTGAAATTCTTAAGAGGATACTCCGCCTCGTTACAGAATTTACTTCATTGAAATTCTCAAGAGGCTACTCCGCCTCGTTACAGAATTCACTTCATTGAAATTCTTCAGAGGCTACTCTGCCTCGTTACAGAATTTACTTTATTGAAATTCCTAAGAGGTTACTCCGCCTCATTACTGAATTTACTTCATTAAAATTCCTAAGAGGCTACCCCACCTCATTACTGAATTTTACTTCGACAAAATTCCCAATGAGGTTATTCCGCCTCAATATACTTAGTCATATTTCATTAATTCCTCAAACGATTACTCCGCCTTATTAATAACTTTTTACAAGGCACAAATCCTACGGACTCAGACATCGTTTATATGAACAAGTATAAATTTATAGAAAATATACTTTATTGAATATTGTCCAAGATTGATAAGGGTCCAGAGCCTATCCTGGAACAAGGCAATATTATTAAAGTATAAAAAACAAAATTTGAAAAGAACTCCGGAGCTAATCCTCAAGGCTCGGGTGGCACTCCTTCTTGGCGGGCGGAGCTGGGCTGACTCTCACTGGGTTTAGACAAACTTTATGAGGGGGGCAAGTCCGCCAGAACATACTCTGCATTAGGCGCGGGAACATGACCCCCCTGAGCAGGCACCATCAATTCACCATTGATAAACTCATAATAAGGATGAATGCCTGCGGTGTTGAGAGCAACGCCTGGGTTGCGATGACGGAGTTGGCGAATAGCCATGCTGAAAGCATCATCAATCGCCGCCTCAGCTGCATCCAAAGTCATTTTCAACTCCTGATCAAGCCTCTTATTGGTGGCATCTGAAATGGCTTTTTCAGCTTGCAGCTCTTCAACCTGTTTTTCAAGGTTGCTATATGCAGTGGCCGCTACATCCAACTCCACCGCCCAGGCATCTTCAGCAAGAGTCTTATTAATTTCAAAGGAAACCAACCTCTGCTGAAGTTTGCTCACACCCTCGCCCAGTTTTTCGTTTTGTTGATTCAGATTTAAAACTTATTGTTTCAGCAAAACATTGTCAGCCTTCACCTGGGTCAGCTCGCCCACCTCTTCGCCCAGTCTTGCATTTTGCCCTTTCAAGTTCAAAACTTGCTTTTCCAGCAAGACTTTATCAGCTCTCACCCAAGCCAGCTCCTCCTCAAGCTTCTTTATATCAGAGTCGGCGGTGTCAAGGTGTTTATCCTTGGCCTTGATCACATCCGATAGCTGTTCGTTATCGTGCTCCAAGCTACGTATTTTTTCAACAGAATCATGAAATGATTCTTGAAACATGGCGGCCTCTGCAGCAACCTCGGCGATATGTGGCATAGAGGCAAGGAAACCATCAATTTCCGCAAGGTGCCACCTTGCAGCAGCGGCGGCGTCTGGAATCTCCTCAAAGTCGATGTCTGGGCAGAGAATGAAGTCCGGATCACGCCTCTCTGACTGGCGGGATCCCACATTTGTGTAATACAAAAAAGGGTTCAGACGAGACCCCGTCGCAGGAAGAGAGACGGATCGCCTGGATGACTCCCCTGGAACGTCGATAAGGAAAACTGTTGTTCCTCAAGTAGTCAAGTCCAGGGCAGGACTCTCAGCTTGGTGGAGTGGAGAAACTTGAATTCCCTCCACCTCCTCCTTCACAACATCTTCTTCAAGGGCGCCCTCAACACCGCCCACTTCAGCAGGGACACCCGCAGCTGGTACCTCCGGAGTCTCTTCCACTTCAATAGGAGCATCAGATGATGCCCCTTCCCTTATCTTCTCCTTGCCCTTGTTTTTCCTCTTTAGCAAGGGTTGGGGGTCCACTTCCTCTACCTCAGCAGTTTCTGGTTCTTGGCGTTTTTTAGATCGCCTTTCAACCTCAACCGTCGAGGACCCTGCAACACCCTCCAACGTCACTACGTTAGTAGAGGCAGGGAAAGGGAGAGTTTTTGTCAGAGCAGCAGCCAGATTCCTCCTAGGCTGCACATTATTTTCCGCATCAATTTCCTGGCGACTCATGCGAATTTGCTTGATACGCTCCATCCCAGGAAATTCAGCGATCTCTCCTGCAAAATAACATACATAAATACAATTAGTAGCTACAGGAAACAACAGGAATAATATTCAAGCAACAATGGAATTGTTAATGATAAAGCATTACTTAAATATCCCTCAGCATCCCGCCCAAGCAGCCTTCGACACAAAATCTGCTTGTGGACGGAGTTGTACTCCTTCAATGTCCGGAGTACTTCCACAGAGGTAGCTGATAGAGCACTCTCCTCAACTTCATAAGCTTGCTTGGTCAAGAGGAAGTGCTCGTGTGTCCAGGCCACTTGGAATTTATCAATTCCCTCCTTACTCTGCCAGAAGACGGACTTGTTCTTCTTGACAGAGACTTTTACAAAGCTCATCCTAAAATGAAGTCCGCCTTCTTTGGCGGAGTCAGCAAACGCCTTGAAATTTACAATCTTCGGCTCCGCCCGAAAAGTTACAAAGCCCATGCCGCCAGTTTTCGCATTCACTCTCCTCATGATGCGGCAAAAGGCAAAGAACAACGCCACAGTAGGCGTAAACTCCAGATGTTCAGCCAGCACCTCAAAGCTGCGAACTATCCCCCAACCATTAGGGTGCAGCTGAGAAGGGGTACAGTCCAGGAACCTCAGTACGCCCATCTGGAATTTATTCAGCGGAAAGCGCACCCCCAACTGGGTAAATAAAATATCGTACATGTATATAGTACGCTCATCTTAAGGACGATGGCATATACGTTCGAACGTCTTGGGTAAACGGACGATGAACCTCCTTTCAAACCTCTCATCCTTCCAGATTGGCACAGACAACTCCATTACCCCTCCACTTGTTGTTGCATGACGAGAGGAAGCATCTTTAATATCTTCCTCAACCCAACAGTAGGGGTCAGTCTCAAGCATCTTTTTCCAGTCCAACCCATGCCACACAACATTCTGACATTCTGCCATCGTTATTACTTGTATTTGGGAAATACCTCCTGATACAAACGAATGTACAACATTACTAAAACACTCCACGCTGCTGTAAAATGTTGAATCCCTCCCAGTATAGAAAGCCTCATCTTCACTCTCAATATCTGAAAACATGGGGTGAACAGAAACCCTAGAGCACGACTCTGACTTTTTTCCTCTCATCCTCGTTTCAACAAACACACATATAAAGAAAACAAAACCAACCCAATAACAGTGAAGACAGAAAACAAAGGAACAAGAGAGTTACCTTAAATTTCTGAAGAAGTGAAGAACTGCAACAACAAACAACTCGAAAGAAAGTAGCGTCCCAAAAGCAGTTTCAGCACAAAAATGCAAGGTAGAAGATGAAGCAAAACATTTCCTCTCCCAAAAGTTTACCTATTTATAGGCATGGCTTGGGGGGAAATAAGCGAAACCTCAAAAACTTCAAAGATGTGTTTACAGCCATTGGATGAATATCACTGATGATTCCTTTGATTCTAAAACCGATAGATGAATCTAAGGGCAGGTATTTCCTGGGCCGCATTTTCAAAATCCAAGACCCATGGTAATAACCTCGAAAATGTATTTCAACTGCCATCCCACGCATTTATGTCCCATCATTGGAATGGTAATCGTTACGAGGGCATACATGGCAATAAGATATTGAAGCGGCAAAACGTGGTTTCGAGGCGCTTTAATGACAGGCGTGGCAAGTAATGACAAAAGCAATAAATGCATGAAAACACTTATCCGTAAATCCTGAACTAGCAAACACCGCCTAAACCCATGCCTATAAAAGCTAAAAGTGTTATAGCTTATTAAAGTGACTCCGCCAGTCACTATAACAAGCTAGGGGGCATATGATCCGGTCCCAACACCGGTCCCCAAGAGCATGGTTTTAATGCTTTGCCAGATCAGCATTTTGAACAGGAGAAGTACGTCTCAAATACCTTATAATTACTTTTATACGGAGTACATACCGCCAAGGCACGTTACTCTGCCAAAGCTTATTACTCCGCCAAAGCTTATTACTCCGCCAAAGCTTATTACTCCGCTAAGGTGGAAAA
The DNA here is from genome assembly GCA_037962975.1 of Clitoria ternatea. Classification (NCBI taxonomy): domain Eukaryota; kingdom Viridiplantae; phylum Streptophyta; class Magnoliopsida; order Fabales; family Fabaceae; genus Clitoria; species Clitoria ternatea. Next base: position 13,191,970 of record CM075675.1, read on the forward strand.
CATTGAATATCTTATACACATGCATAAAGTATTTCCAACGCATATTACTCCGCCAAGCCATAGGCTCTATACAGGCGGAATATTGAATTTCCCATACTGCGTAGCGAGCCCATACTTGTAACCTCGGCACGAGATTGACTCTGTCTTGAGAGGTTGAAAATGGGAATCACGCTGTCACGTATAAAAGGGAACAATGAATAAAATAATAAAGCATTAACGCTTTCCAGGCAAGTGGAAACACCCACTACAGTGATGGTGCTCGTGAACGACACTGGGACCCACTACCTTTCTTGCATTATACCAGAAAACAAGGAACGGGTCCTACCAATAATGGAGCACTAGTAACAGGTATATAAACCTCAGCAAAAAGGTATAAGGGATCCCCCCAATTCTGAACCTTACACTTTTACTTGCATAATTCTCTCAGATTTGCTTTCTAAGTCTGACAGTATTTTAGAATACTGACTTGAGCGTCGGAGAATAATTGTAGGTACCACCACCAATTGTGTCAAGGCAAAGGAGGTTACTTCAGGCGGACCGTCACACCGCCCATAGTGCATTGTATTCCGCCTCAGTATACAAGGATACTCCGTACTTGCACATATACAAATATCTCCTTGTACCAGATTGACATTACATGTACATTTTGAATTGTTCATCAACCATACTTTCACACCCCCAGTAAAGAACGGTTCAAATATAAACCAAATATATTTCTTATAGGGTCGTACACATAGAGTAAAGCCACTAGAAGATAGTTTATATTTTAGTTGGAGTAAAATTTAAACTATTAACCCTAACTCATTTAAATGAGTAGAGAGCTTAATCACTAAAGGTTCTTATTTTGGTCAAACCTGAGCTTATAAATAAAAGATGAAATGCTTATAGGCTACACTCTTGTGATAGATAAAATTTCATAACTTATTGTAGAGGTTGTACTTTGACGAGCTAGCATTTATACATGTGGAATCTGGTAAAAGTACTCTCATGGACTTTTATAGAAATTAGTCTACTTTGACTTATTATCAAAGGTTCTTCACTACAAGAGACATGTATAAAAAGGTTCTTAAACTATATCATGATGTTTTGCATTGAGTCATGTATTTTTACAAAGAGCTTTAGGAGTCTTTGTATTTCTAGTGCATGGCCATTAGGGATTCTTTAACACATTCTATCTCACCACGTGGCACTGCTCTCTTTTGATGACCTTCGTGTTATCTTTTTCTCATACTTCATGACCACCATTTTGGGACCTCGTGAACCTTTACAACGTGACACAACATGTGACATCCCGTCATATTTACTTAATTTAAATTAGAAATTTAAACTTTAATTTAGTAGATTTTACTTAAACTAATGTAGCACACGTAAAAAATTCATAGGACAACATGAAGAAGTTTTTTTAAAAATTTTAGGATGCACTTTTCTTGGACATCGTTTAGTATTTTACACCTAACGGGAGCTATAAGACTCCGATCGAGGTGAATCTAATTGGTAAACATCCATAACTCAATTATCTACAAATGTTATGAAGGGGTCAAGGGCCAATTATGTCCCTAAGCTTGCCCAATACTTGAAAATATAAAACTGTCATGCATGAAATTTTTGGCATGAACACCTTATAGTGTTTTGGGATAACTTGAACTACAAACTTCCGATTGAGATGAATCAAAAGGGAAAATGTTTGTAACCTAATTATCTATAGCTTTTGTGAAGAACACAAGAGCTAATTCGCCCTAGATTAGACATAATCTCGAAAACAAGCTGGTAATCGATTATCATAATTCTTATAATCGATTATTAAAGAGCAACTTGTATAGGAATTCATTTTCGCTTGTGGGTAATCGATTACAAGACCCTTGTAATTGATTATCATCAGTACAAATGCAGTTTTTATACAGATTTTAGCCTTCGGGCTAACTTTCACAACCCCTAACTTGCCCGTTTAGCCTCTAAATATTACGAAATTTTATAGTTACTATATGCAACCTATTTTGGACTTGCTGTCGCAATCCGTGCTCAAAATTCCTCCGGATTGTAGAGTTTTGCAAAAAATGCATGAAGTCCCTTTTTTTCCATTCCAGCGTTAAAATCCCATCAATCCTTATTCAAATGGAAATTTTCAATCACACACAAGTCATAATTATACCTAGGGACCTATTGGTACCTTTTGGGGACTCTGAATCTCACTAGAACTAAAAATCACCTGTTCATTTGGCTTAATTAGCCTTTTTCCCTTTAAACATAAACTATATATATGTATGCATCAATTCCTCTAAGGCACAAGTATTTATCAACCAATACAATGACAACATCACCATGAATCGAACATGTCTTGCTTATAGAAACATAATTTCATCCACACATTGGCCTAGTGCCATTCCACTCCACATTCACAATACCTAGCATAGCATATGTAACTCATCATCACTATCTACTTGACTCCGCGCCATCTATCCAAAACATAAATACTTAATAAACTACTTATAATTTACATTATTACAAGCAATACATTCATCCATCATTCCTTGGAATCTTAGACTTATTTGGTGCTCGCCTCTACGGTGTCCCTGATATTCTTGTCATTGGTTACTAAAAAGTAAACAACCATAGAGAGGGTGGGTGACAAACATATTAATCAATATAGAAACTCAAAATTGAAAAAACACACCATTAGCCTTAGTGCAACACACACACACATATACAACATGATTTGTTAACCATTCTCTCAGCATCTCCCGCGCCTTCATCATAACATCCATACTTAATTATCATTTGAATATGTTTACAATTCAAGCACTAAAAGCCACCCAAGTTACAATGACAATGTATATACACATATATCAATTCATCTTCATATGTTCCAATCATTCACAACCATTATACGCTACTCATGTTGTATATAGGAACACACACAAGGTTACATACTAATTCATTATCACCACTCTAAATATTCATTAGGAATTATATAAAGCATTCATCATTATTTATCAAGCACACAATGCACCACTAGCTCTCATTCAGGGTTGAGTTAGACTCGATAGTATCTGGATATTAAAAATGGATCAGCTGCCAGGTAGGGGTCCTACTCGACCACCCGTGAACCTTACCTCATCCACTAAGCCCTGCCTGACTCCCCACCTAACCTTTGGGTAGCTCAACTGGGTCACGCTCGACCACTAGAGCCAAAACAAGGGGTAAAATATACCGCACAGCCGTCCAAACCACATAATCACATATAATCAATTTTAATCACTTCCACTGAATTAATTAATTAATTCTTTTTAATAAGTCAACACTAATGGCAATAAAAAAAACTCAAACCATCACAGGCATTCGAATTTCTCAATCTAGCCACTCAGGCATATAATTTTATCATTAGCCACTCAAGCTTTCAATATTAATAAAATGGAGGCCACTCAGGCACATACCATATCTCAATTCTCTGTTCATTATCATTTAATTTCATATCAAACAAAAGTCATTTAGGCATAATGATATTCAATCAATATCAACTAACCACTCAGGTATAACACTTATCAATATAATTTTAATAACAATATTGGCCAATCACCAACTACAGAATTCACATATATACTCGAATGCAAATTTCATTTATTAATTTTTATACAACAACAAGATTATGATCATGTATTTTCTTAGTCTGACTCTATCAAGTAGCTCATATATATCATTCTTGTTATATAGGAAAGACAAATCATACTCACATCCCTCTACATGATGTGTTCACACCATGTTCCATGCTAAAACCATTTTCTAATTTATTTATTTATTATATAGTATTATAATTACTATTATTTATTATTATCATTATTTTATTTCTTATTATTTTTAACACACGAGAAATACAAAAAAATGAAGTACAATAAAATACAATACATATATACATGTTGTTTAAATAAAATAAAATACAATTAAAACAAAAAATTAAAAATCATGGCGAGAGTTGTTATTGGGGGGCATTACTAGGGGTTGGCCCCTAGATGGTTAGATATTGCTAGGGCTTGTGATAATGTCAATAGTGGTGATGAGGATGACAATAGTCAATTCTTCTAAATTTCATTTTGCCATGGTCAGTCCAAACCAAGTAGTTGGGTTTGAAACCAAACTTACGTAAGTCAAATGTTACTTCACTTTGTACTAAAAATTTTACAACGTTTATAACTCACATATAGACACCTTGTATCACCCTCTAAATAATAGTAGGATTGCTCTAAAGCCTTATTAATAAACTCGCTTTTTAAACCTATCTTATGGGGACATACTATATTATACATTCACAAACGGTACATATCGAAATATGTATTACCAAAACACCACCATGTTTCAACATATGTATTATCTAAAATTGCACACTCGTAAATTCTAATGAGGAATTTTTAAATTATTTATTTTGTAATTAATAATTATAATTTTAATAATTTTATGTTTAAAAAATCTAAAATATTTATGTAAAAGTTGAGTAATTGTAAGTTTCTAATTTTTTATTTGTAATTTAGAATTAGAAATTGTTTAATTTTAATGTTCCTAAACTCTAATTGGAACTCCAAATTTATTAATTAATTAATAATTAGAAATTAATAATTTTATGATTAACAAACCTACATTAATGATGTAAAAATTAAGTACATAATTTATTTGAAAATTTCTCTTTTTTATTTTTTAATTTATAATTAAAAATTTAATAATTTATGATTCTCTATAAACAAGTATAAATTTCTATCCTACCTAATATGCATAGTATACTCTAATACATAAACTTAAAACATATCAACTCTTTTAAATAATAGTTATGTTTTAAAAAATTTAAAAACATAAAACCTTTAATTGAAATTATCTTTTCTTCTTTATACAAAATTAAAATTTTATAAACTAATATACAATTGTTTTGTGGACCAATTTCAAAACTGTTCCAAAATCGCAGTTAATTTGGTATACCACATGGTCTTTGAACGAAGGAATGCGCTAACATTTTGCTCAATCGCAGTAAACTGATGAACCTCAAGCCTTTTAAAATGAAATAAAATTTGGTCAGTCCACGGATTTTAACATAAATAATTTTGAACAATTCGTTATGTTTGAGGTCATTATCGATCGGTTGCATTATATAGTTTCGCTGGTTGATGAACGTGCACCGCAGGTAAAAACTTTTCTTATCTGTGTAGAATTATTAAGAAACAGCGTGGCAAATGTTGGTGCAGCAGGTAATTGATTGAAAGTCAGATATTTTGAAGGCAAAATTTCTGAAGGTTTCCTGGATTTTTAATTCAAGTGTTATGTACTTTAGCCAGTAAAATACTCGAAAGCACAATAGAAGTAAATGCAGTTAATCATAGGCTGCACTTAGTTATTTGTTCTATGATTTCCCGCGGCCGCCACCAATATATATACTACTATATGTAAATTTATTTTCGTTTTAGCCTCCTTCGATATATCAATTTATTAGGAATAGTGAAACGGATAAGATAAATGAAGCTAATTATGGTAGCCATGTTCCCTGTCGCGGCACTTACTAGAAGAGGAGAAACCACTTTGGCCACCCTACAAAGTGTTTTCAAAGTTTGCTACATAATATTTTTAAATATATTTTAAATTTTGCATGAATTGCTCTTGGAAACACTTGAAATTCCAAAAACACTCATCTTCCTTCAAACATATTTAGCTTCTTGTTTACATTATGTGACATCTTGTTGCGTCCATTGCATTTGTTTGAGGTTGAAAACTTGTTGCATCCATATTACACGTGAATTCTGTCACTTCAAACGTCTTTATCTTCTTGCTTGGTAATACGGTTAGTCTTCGAACATATTTATTTTCATGCGTAAATCTTTTTTTTCCGTCACTTGTAGCAGACAATTCTCGTATCAAACTTCATCCCTATCCTTGAGCTTGTTCCTACGCCTACAACTATTAATGTGAAGGGTTCATGTGCGGGTGCAAATCCTAATGGTCATAGCACTGACATTGATATTGTGAAGAAGTGTGAGCTGTTAGTTGATGGAGTAGATGATCCAGTTGTCATTGGTATGGTATACCATAAAGGGTCACTAGTTCACTATCAACCCTTGTCGAACGACATATCAAGGGTCTCGTAGGGTGTATCTGTAAACATAGTTTTGTACAAAATTGAATTTATATGGTATATCTATCAACACAGTTCTATCTAAAATCGAGTTTATAAGTTTTTTACGACTTTGTTTATAAACCGAGTTCATACATTCAGACTTGTAAACACAACAATAAATGTTTTGGTGATCAACTTCACAGCTCTATTTTAACCAACTTCATAATTTTTTTTGCACTTTATAAATATAAAAAATTTCCACTAGCAAATTTAACCTAATAAATATTTTTGATTTTGAATAAAATTGTATTTAATAGAGGATAAGTAGTTAAAAAAATAATATTAATATATATTCTCAACCGAATTGATTATTTATTAGAAAAATGACTTTGGTTGTTTTTTTTTTAATTTTTTGATCAAATAAGATTGAAGATGTCTAAAATCAATACTGGATTGAATACTCTTTTTAACTTGATTCTTGTAACATTTATGTTTGGTATATAGAATTAACAATGAAGAGAAGAAACGGCAAATTAATTTCAATAAATACTCACTATTTTGATAAAGACTAGTCAAGTGTTTATTCATTTTAGTTATTAGGGAAATTTTGCACGATGGAAGGGGGAAAAAATGAAACAGTAGTTGGTGTCTCATTGGGAAGAAAACAAGGGCAGCGTCAACATTTCCAGCTAATAAATCAGTTACATTATTTCTTTGCATATTCGTAATTCATTATTCATGGCTTGCAGTCCTTATCAAATCCAAATCCGCGTTGTATAACCCACTTGCATCATTGGTCCAAATAGCTCAATTCTCCAATATTTTTAAATAGTTTCACATACTCTCTGACAGTGAATTCTAACACACCAACCAAGGTGAATTGTCGGAGTGAAAGGGTAAAAGAATGAAGCTATATAAAGGGTGACACCACCTTTCCTAAAGGCAGTACCAAAACCCAAAGATGGGGTCTCTAATGGCCTCTGTTAGTCTCACTCTTGCATTAACGTTAATCTCTCTCACCTTGCCATATCAAACAACAGCAGATAACTACGTCTATTCATCTCCTCCACCACCACCTAAACCTTACTACTACCACTCTCCACCACCACCAAAGAAGCCATACAAGTACCCATCACCTCCACCACCAGTTTACAAATACAAATCCCCTCCTCCTCCTTACAAGTACCCATCTCCCCCACCACCACCATACAAGTACCCATCTCCACCACCCCCAGTGTACAAATACAAGTCTCCCCCACCACCGGTGTACAAGTACAAATCTCCTCCACCACCAGTCTACAAGTATAAATCTCCTCCTCCACCATACAAGAAGCCTTACAAGTACTCATCACCACCTCCACCAGTTTACAAGTACAAGTCACCACCTCCTCCTTACAAGTACCCATCCCCTCCACCCCCACCTTACAAATACCCATCTCCACCACCACCAGTGTACAAATACAAATCTCCCCCTCCTCCTTATAAGTACCCATCTCCTCCTCCACCTCCATACAAATACCCATCACCTCCACCCCCAGTTTACAAGTACAAATCTCCTCCACCACCGGTCTATAAATACAAGTCTCCACCTCCACCATACAAGTACCCATCTCCTCCTCCCCCACCATACAAGTACCCATCACCACCACCTCCAGTGTACAAATACAAGTCTCCCCCCCCACCAGTTTACAAGTACAAGTCTCCACCCCCTCCCTACAAGTACCCATCACCTCCACCTCCCCCATACAAATACCCATCTCCACCACCCCCAGTGTACAAATACAAATCTCCCCCACCACCAGTCTACAAGTATAAATCCCCTCCTCCACCTTACAAGAAGCCTTACAAGTACCCATCTCCACCTCCACCAGTTTACAAATACAAGTCACCACCACCCCCAGTCTACAAGTACAAATCTCCACCTCCTCCCTACAAGTACCCGTCTCCTCCACCACCACCTTACAAATACCCATCACCACCACCCCCAGTTTACAAGTACAAGTCTCCCCCACCACCAGTTTACAAGTACAAATCCCCTCCTCCTCCTTACAAGTATCCTTCACCTCCACCACCACCATACAAGTACCCTTCTCCACCACCACCAGTCTATAAGTACAAGTCTCCTCCTCCACCAGTTTACAAGTATAAGTCTCCCCCTCCTCCACCACACTATGTCTATGCTTCTCCTCCTCCCCCGTATCACTACTAGATAGTGATTTAGCATAGCATCTCACGTGGTAAGCTTCTTCTCGTACAACCCACATTACCATGATAGTGATATTTGTAAACGCACGTTTTTATGAAAAGCTTTTCATGTGAATTTAAATATGACAACCTGTTTGTCGTTTCTTATTTTTAGATATATTTTTGAAGTGTCTTTGGATAGAAACATGAAAATGGTAATCTTTTTATTGGAGTGAATTTAATTATTTAATATTACAAAATATAATAAATAAATTTATTTTTAATAAAAAATTATTTTTTTAACTTAAATTTAGTACTTACAACTAAGGTTAACCAGCCTTATTTTTAAAATATGTACGTATAAAAAATAGAAATAGATATAAATAATGGTGCATATTATCTGACGTAATTATGTCAACTTTTTACAAAAATAAAATAGTATATTACCCAAAAAGAAGTGTGATTTGGGTGAAAGAAAAAGAATATAAAAAGGAGAAAATTAAGCTAAAAGAGATATGACTAACGATCGACAAACTAAAATATGATGAAAGAAATAAAAATAAATAAATAAATAAAGGTACTGCTCTTCACATACTTTCCAAGCAAATCATTAGCTGCCTATTGGGCCTACATACGTTGACTTTTAGAAAATAAACTAATCATGAAGAATTTGGCAGGGTGATGCTAACATTCTTCCTATTTTGTTTTATTTTTTTTAACGAAGAAAACATTGTTTCCTTTTGTTTTTACTTTTCGAAATTTCAATTTTAAAGGCCAAAATAAAAAATTTTCTATATACAATTTTGTTATAATTATCATGGCGCTTTCAACAACCAAAATTTTCTTACAGAAATTTTAAGGAGCATACGACCATGTGTCGATTTCAGATTTCATTTACAATTATCTCTTGCTTAAGTTTTGGTTGTAATTAAGGAAAAGAGTGACATAAAAAGAAGAAAATAAAAAAAGAAATTAATTGAGGTATATAATGAGGGATGCAATAAAAGGAGAGATAAATTGATAAAAAAGTTAATGTAACAAAAGTGAGATGTGAAAAATTAACTAGTTTGTTTCTATGCATGCAGACTATTTAAAAGTATCCTCCCAAAACTAAAGGAATAACTTTTAGCTATGGGGAAAAAAACCATTTTCGTGACCTAGTAATAGCATTTTAACTATATTTAAGAAGATGTTATTTCCTGATGTACTGATATTAACGTGGCAGGGACTGATATATTGTATGTATGTGTTTGTACTTTTGTAGGTTTTGAAGAATATGTGCAAATAAAGGACGTTGATATATAGCAGGAAGATGCACTTGGCAATAATACAAAGAAAACAACGGAAGCAAAGTTTCCGCTTTAAAGAGAAATAGAAGTGTCTCTCCTTTTCTTTTCGTTTGTATTGTTTTTTCAATTATTATTGTATTGTGTTAGACAGTTGTAAGGCATTGCCTTTACCATACTGTCATTTGATATTGCACATGAATGCATTTTGGTTTGAAACCTGTTGCGTTTGCAAGGGGTGGCGAAGCCAATTCTATAATAAATAAAAACTTCATTTCCTCTCTCTCAATCCTTATGTTATTGAGAAATTTTACAATATATCATGTTGGACTACATTCATGGACTTTAAAAATGATTACAAACAAATGACAGAGGCATATTACAATTATAAACTCTTAGAAAAGATACTATCTCAGGTAACATATTAAGAAGGGACGTTCCGTTAGATTATGTAAAAAATAAATTAATCCTATGGTTTAACAGATTTTTAATTGTTTTGGATGGTGTGGATAATCAATATTAACCGTTAATTTTTTTTTATACTCCGTTTCCTCAACTGCAAACTAAATATCTTCTAAGTTATTTTCACTTAAGTATAAGATAGATTGAGGAAAAAAAATTCAGAACTAATAAGATATACACAAGCGAAGGTAGGTAAGGGCTATGGTGGGCATTGCCCCCTTCAACTTTGATTTTTCAAAGAATTATACATGGAAAAAATATGAAATAACCAATAAAAATAAATATTGAGTTATTAATACAGTTTAGATAAAAAAAAATATGACTAGCTAACTAATTTTCATAAGTTTAAAAAAAATATTAAAAATGTTATTATCACCTTCACAATATATAAATTAGCTAAGGATACATAATTTACAATTATCTAGAACTTTATAATTGTATTATAGTAATTGATGGAAATAAGAAAATTGTAGTTTTTATTAACTTTTTATATACAAGTTAATAAAAGTTGTAGTCAGTAACTTTACTATTTTGTTCAGCAATTTCTAACCGTTCCTTATAAACCTATCAAAATTAAGCTTTGAAACAAAATAAAATGACTTTTTTAGAACGTTATTTTGTATAAATTAAAATGAGATGAATCTTCTTTTAGTTATAGATGAGTTCTGTAACATTACTGTAGTAATATATTTTAAAGAAAATAAACTTTATCATATGATTTAATTATTTCGATTTTTTCTAAATTTTCACTCATCTATTTTATATAATAATTTTATTTATTTATTTATTTCAATAAATTTAACAGTCTTCCTAATCAGAAGAGTTTTGTATCTGACCCCTTCGCACTATCTTCTGGCTTCACCACTGAAAGATATAAAAGAAAAAAAACTAAAAAATCAAGATAATTAGGTAAACTTGTGCTTTTAATCCAACTACTAGCTATATGTAAATATGTACAGATGCTAAGTTTTTTTCATTACATTTAAAATACTTTATAAAAAACTTTATGAAAATAACTTTATTTTTTTAAAATTACTGGTGTTCTTAAAAAAATTATCCATAAAACTTGAATTTGAGACCTTTATTTAGCTTATCAAAATAAATTATTTTTAATTCATTTCAACAAATTTTATATTCAAATTTATACTACAAACATCTGTACGAAGATCATTTTTATATAAACTCTTAATTGAGTGTATACTCAGCATTTTATTTTAAATGTCTAAAAACTTCTCTAAACTTTTAAAATTCCCACATTTAAAAACTGTGGACAAAGTTGACCAAAAAAAAAAAAGTGGACAAAAATAAGAGTTAGACCAATAAGAAACGGGACAGCGATGGCCTTCCTAGCATAAAAATATATATTTACAATTTAGGAGTTTTTTTTTAATGAAATAATGATGTTATATAAATTTTTAGGTGAGAAATTAGATCATAAAAACTAAAACAATTAAATTGATTTTGGTGCTTCGAACTTGTGTTGTGATGCAAAAACAGATATATGTTACTATCTGTCCGTACCCATTTTATGACAGCAGATGAAGGTGAACCACGTGAAGAATGATCCAACTGACTTTCAATAAGTTGGTGATGAAAATAACTCCATTTTCCCATTATTTTATATTTTAAATTCAACTATTTGCCACCCTCGCGTGACAAGATGTAATCATATATGTGTTGGTACTACTTAAAAGCTTGTGAATTGGGTCTTGCCTACGGGTCAGCTTATTTAATTGGTTTAAAAAAGATTGGTTGGAATAATATTTTAAGTCTGTTTTTTTAAATAAGTTTGATCTATTTTATTGAATAAAAAATAGTCTCTCATAAATCGAACTGACTTGATCTGTTAAGCCAAAAATTAAATATTTAAGAAAAGTTATTATTTCTAAGGTTGAGACCCATACACACGTTTCTTCTCCTTCGAATAACAGCTTCTTCTCCAGGCACTTCACGGGCATGACCAACCCTAAAATCATAACATCACCTTCACATTGACGCTCACCACATCACCATCCACAAGAATTGTTGAGACTTGTCAATCTTTTGCTCTAGAAAGAAACTATAGTTGAAGGATGTGAGACATGAAAAGATGTTTAAATAGCATGCTAAATATGGTTTAACAAAACTCCAAAAGATTGTTGCTTGTGAATATAGGTAAAGGGTTTGATGATGCTTAATGAGTTTTCTTTGAATTTAAGCAGCTGTGTCAACATGAAAGAGACTAAGTTGTTTGTCATGAAAAGTCATGATTGTCATGTGTTTATGCAATAACTATTGTCGTATGCATTTGATGCATTGTTGAAACCAATTTGGAAGCTGTTAATTGAGTTGAGTCTCTTCTTCAGAGAGTTGACAATCACTTCCTTGAAGAAGCATATACTCATACAAATGGAGAAAAACATTTTAGTGTTATTTTATAAGGTGGAACAAATTTCCCCCTAAGTTTTTTTTTTTTTACTCAATGGAACATTTGTCGATTCATTTGCCTTATGAAGCATGAATCAGTGGTCCAATGCAATATCATTGGATGTATCCATTTGAAAGGTGATTCAAACTACCTTTGTAAATTATCAGTTATTATGATTCAATATTTATCCAATCTTGAAATCATAATTCTAATTTCCTTTGTGTGTTAGATTTCTCTATTCTTTAAAGGAAAAAGTAAAGAACAAAGCATGCATTGAGGGGTCTATTTGTGAGGCATACTTAGTGGAAGAAATAACCATTTTTACTTCATTATACTTTCCAACTAAGATAGCCATAAAAAGGACTAGAATCACTTATAACCTTAAGGTTTGTGAAAGTTCTAGTTTGAGTGAACAAATTTCAATTTTTAACTAGGTCGACTGGCCAATAAGGCCACAACTGGTTATATGGATGACAAAGACCTCAAGGTGACTCATTTATACATTCTTTAAAATTGCAAAGAAGTTGAGTCATATCTCAAGTAAATTATTCATTTGTAAAAATCTATGTTTTAGTTTCTCTTTATAACAAAAAAGCCCTTTAGTTCTAATGAGACTTCTTTAATTTGACAATATGTATGTAAATTTTCAACAGGAAATGCAAGATGATATAATTGATGATCAAATCATGAGATATCATCCCATTTCCCCGATTGCTTTGCATAACACGTGAGATATTTTGAATTAGATATACATGTCTATTATGACTCATTTAATTATCCTCCCTTATTTATGTATTAATTTAAATGTTAGTTACTATTCATTTTTAAGACCTAAAGAACCAAATTTCCTTGAAAGGTCACCGAGATTGATATGCAATTATCAAAACCAAGGCACAAAGTTAAATTACAGACAACATGACCAATCAGGTTAAGGATGCTTACCAGCTTATTTCAACTAAACTTTATGACTTTCATGCTTGTGGAGCTAGTGTGCAAGTATGTCAAATTTGATCTTTGTCAAGTGGTAGAATAAATTTAGATTTTCCTTGGTGTTGGCTATCAGCTAGATGGAAGCATTTTTATTATCCTTTCTCATGGTGGATCATAAATCCAAGTTTGTGTCTTGTCTTGGGTTGCAGGTCATAAACTAAGACTTTTTATTTTGGTCTTTTGTGAATGCCTCTTGGCATTTGAGTTAAAGTTTATACTATGAACTTTTCACCTCATTATTTGCATGGATATATATTATGCTAACTTTAAGCTTTAGAGTTATGACAAGGTTGAATTTTTTTTGTCCTTTATAGGCCTAATGTTGCAGCATAGAAACATGCTGTGGTTTTATTGTGTATCATTGGTTGATGGGTATGGTGTTATTTTTTTAGGTGGTTATAGCAGTTGTAAATCAGCCTCTATTTTTTATTGTTGTATTTTTATCTTTAGCATTTCTAGTGCTCTTTACAATTTCTAATAAAATTTTGTTTTGTTGTTTTGTCTTTTTAAAGTTGGTGTACTATTTTCTTTAGGTTGCTATATTTCATTTTCTGGAAATAATGTTGTAGGAATTAGAAAATTAATATAGGTATATGAAATTGAAAATTAAAAAATATAATATTATGAAAAAATTCAACCATTGTCTATGGTTATATTAATTAACTGTAGAAACTACTTACATGATTGTCAGAGGTTCATATAAACCATAGAAATTACTTCACCATTATCCGCGGTTCCTTTTAAATAACTGCTGACTTTGATGAGTTTGTCTGTCTATTTTCTACATTCCACGCATTAGCCTCTGATAATAAAGAGCTAATGTTTGCAGTGACACGCATTGACATCGTTATCAAGGTCATTATTAATGCCTTCATTTTCTACATTTGGTACCACTGACTATAGTATGAAGAGAATCGTTGACAAAGACATTTTTTGTACTAGTGAAGGCCTTTACCCTCCTAAAGAGTATTCACTGCAAAGCCAATACGAAGCTTGACTAGATTGGTGACGCTCATTAGGAGGAAATGAACAAGAAGTAGAATGATGAGCCATTGAAAGGACAAAGTAAGAGGAACAAGGCAAAGATCAACTGATGTTGGTGCCTTCATTATCAAGAGGGTTCCATGTTTGTGGTTGCACATGAAAAAATAGTAAGTTTCAATTTTTGATTGTTTTAAATAATTAGTATTTACTAACTGCAATGAACTTTTAAATAAGAATCTTTTATATTTTGAAGGCTTTGGAAATGGACCAACCCATTATAGCTTATGATTTGATGGAGAGGACACAAAAAAACAAGGCTGGTGACTAGGTCACAAGGCGCGGGCTATAACTGTAAGTTAGTTGCCAAATTTAGGACATTTAAACCTAATTGCAATTATAAATTGCATTGGAAACTTTTCTGGTTATTCTGTAGAGATATTACAAATTATGGTTTCCTTTATTTACAAGGAAACTCTATCGAAATTAAATAAAAAAATTAATATGACAACAATATACATATGTTGATTGGAATGAGCTAGAACTTGAAATTGAACATAGTTATTATTAAGTGTAGGATGTGAATATGGTAACAGATGAATTGTAATTATAAACTATATTGAGAACTTTTCTAGTTATTTTGTAGGGATTTTAAAAATTTAGGTTTCTTCTATTTGTAATTGAAACTTTGTTGAAATTTTATTAAAATTTTAACTTTAGTCATATAATTTACCAATCTTTGTTATCTGGACTGTGCAAGAGGCCTATCAGGCAAGAAGGGTTGATAAGGAGATAAAGCTCGCCACATAGATGAAGGGCGAGGTGGATGAGGAGGCATCAACCCTTTCTTCTACCGACCATAATGTTCTTTATATAGAGGTTGTTAAAGGCAAGAACAAGAAAGGAAATGTGTACTGCCTCAGACAACTCAAGAGGAGTTCGCCTCCACTTTCCAACGCCTTCGTTCCTCAATTACACCACTAGATTCAGGTCATCTCGGACTTGAAAAAGGAACTTGTAGAGAAGAGAACAAAGATTGTGGCACTCCGGGAGAAGCAACAGATCACTTAGGCTTAGTGTTAAACCACTCAGGAGATGCTTGCCTAATTCATGTAAGCCATAAACTACCAGCCTCAATAACAGGATCGAGACCAACAACGACCTCCCTCCCTTTCCTCCTTTCTTGACATTGTATTTTATTTTTGTATAGTGTGCTATTTAGGTTTTACACCATTATATATATTTGATTTCAAGAGTTGTATTGTATATATAAAGTTTACATTAATTTAGTTTACATATATTTTATTATTTAGCATTATAAAGTACTTAATTTAGTCTATGAATTATTTACTTCACGAATTTGATTTTAGTGTTAATTATTGTCAATTAGATTATCAATGGGTTTAAGGTTTTATTAATAAGTCTAAACCCTTAAAAAATTGAAAAAATAAAAAAACAAAGTTAAATAAAAAACCTTAGCAACAATATTTGTGACAACTAAGTCATGATGGTTCTTATAATAAGAGAACTACGGCATCGCTAAAGCTATCTAGAATACTAAATTAGAGACGAAATAAGTGATAAACAAGTGACAATGCTCTCGTTGCTATCACTATGGTCTGAAACATAGAGCGACAGAACATGTCGTCACTGATTTTCCATTTACATATGTCAATCGGCTTGCCACCATTATAACAACAAACTTAAACTAACACCTTAGCAATGAAGGGGGGTACCTATAGCCTGTATGTCTCTAATGACGCCATCTTTGAAAAAGAAAGTCGTGTTGATGAGGATTTCAGTGATAAACTGCTGTATGTCTGTTATGCACTTATTTCATAGCTATCTATTACGAAACTCGTGGTTACATCACTAATTATTTTAGCGACGGGAGCCTCGATGTAGCTAATATCGTCATTCCCTTTAGCGACAAAATTTGTAAATATAAAGATGAATTCGTTTAGTGCTTAATCGACTTTTTTGTATCGTGATCCTTCACTTTTGAGGAGTTAAAGACTTAGGTCAAAATGAACTAACCCTTAAAGGATCACAAGAAACAAAGAGTTAATGCATGATTAAAGCTAAAGACAACTTGAAGATATTTACTTAAGAGTGAATTAACAAAGATTGACATTAGCGCTAAAAGGTGCTCAAACTTTGTTTAATAAACTTTGTTTAACAAATCTTCTTAATAAACTTTGTTTAAGAAGATTAGAACATGAACCTAAAAGGTGCTCAAACTTCAAAAACAAATTAACCTTACCAAGATTTACGCACCTTAAGATCAAAATTAAATTATAGAAAAGATCTTAATCAATTAAAGGAAAAAAGACCATGTCTAATTTGAAAAGTTGAAGTTTCTCAATATCAACATTTCTGTTTTCAAACCCCTCTAAAAACAGAATTAGAGTTTTTATTTTCGAACCCTTCAAAACTATATTGAGGTTTCCTCTTTGAAGGTTCAATTAGTTAGCCTTACCTTTTGACCAAGAAAAAGGACAAGCTTCTAACAATTATATTTTTAGATTCTTTTATAAATACAAGGATTGAAACACAAGTTAAAAGACAGTATGAAGACAAATCAATTGTCACTAGTGTAAAGTAGAACTTGAAAAGTCATACTTTATTTGTCTCACACATTGGAGAGAGAGTCACTAGTGTAAAGTATAACTTGAAAGGTCATACTTTATTTGTCTCACACATTGGAGAAAGAGTCACTAGTGCAAAAATAACTTTTTACATCAGTTGTTATTTACTTTGTACATCACCTACCAATGTAAAAACTAAGGGTGTAAAAAATCAATGATCTTTTAATTAGTTAACAGTAAATGTAAAATACTCATTTTACACTAGTTCCTCTTACATTCGATGTAAAAGATGTCATTTCATACTGGTTTGTGTTTTACACCCAATGTAAAAGATGCAATCTTACAATGGATCTTAATTTTCACCCTACGTAATAAGTTTGCATTTTACACTTGTTATATTTTATGACCGGTATAAAACTAATGGCTTTTTTCTAGCCTTTTTTTTCATATTCCAATTAAACTTAAACGTCTTCGTACAATTAAAGAAAATATCAATTAAAATTAAAATGTTTATAGCCAAAATATCGTTTGCAATATAAATATCATTATATAATTAAAGTAAATTATTAATATCATTTATAATTAAAACCATAATGTAACTTATCCAAGCAACTTATACTATTAATATTAATGCTAATATATGACGCATAGACTTCCAAGCAAATCCTCGACATTGACAATAGACTTCCTTTCTAATGCTTGAATTTGTTGATTGAGCATATCAGATTCTTTCCCCACCCACAACAGAATTATTAAAAAACTAAGCATTAATTCTGCAAAGGAAAGAATTTGGCAATTAGTATTCGTACTATGCATAATTAACATTTGTATTACCTGAGCAAGTTTTCCTCTCAACGAATCTAACTGAGCTAGATTCATCCTGGAATTACACTTCCTTTCAAGAGTAGATAATCAAACCAAAATCAAAAACTAAAGAATGTACTAGAAGGAAGCAATATTTCTCAACTAGCACATATGCTTGTTCTAATTAAATTGCATTAAGATAAAAACAGCATGAAATAATACAGAGTAAGTTTCCTATGCATTGTGAATTTTTGTATTTTGTATTTCTGGCATTCACTTCAAACGAGACGCCCACCATACTCATTGCTGCCGCAATAACTTCGTCTGACTTTCACTAATTTGAGATTCTTCAAAATAAAGTTAGGCATCACATCTGTTACCATTGGCTATAAAAAGAAATCATAAAAAACAACCACATATAAAAAGAGGATCTTAGACGGGACCATATCTTGAAAGGGTTAGTAACACCACTAGTTGACAACAAAGAACCAGCATAGGAGGAGAAGAGTGAATAGACAGTCTTTTTCCTTTTGAAAAATAAAATAGTAGACCCAACTTTTTTGTTAGCAAAGACCAAACTGAATATAAAGCCTTAAACTTACTGAAACCCTAACCATTTTTATAAAATTTAGGCAGGTATTCAATTTCATTATATGAGCAGGATCATTTGCAACCCAAACACAAGATGCATCGAACCACACACTAGGCAAACCAGCAACAATCATCGATGCGTGGAAAAATTATTACTCGATAGCACAAAGCAAGATAGAATTTCAAGAGTTATAACTCTACTAAACAGAATCAATTCAAGTCTCTTGCAACCTTGATCACTATCGGAATCTGCAATAACATATACAAAATGAGAAAGACAAATTCAAAATTAGCAAAAGCATGTATTAGAAAAATAAACAGTTAAAATATATTGTAAGAAACTAATCAAAGTACCACTCGATGAAGATCCATCACTGCTACAGCTTGTTGAATTACTTGACCTACTCCAATTATCGGCTTAGTTTCTGCCTTGCGCAGTTAAGGATGGGGAAGATTTCTTTCTTCTTTACATATACGAGCAATGAAAATGTTTTAGTTAAAAAAAATTAAGATAATTAATAGTCTGAATACACACTAACCCTGATTATTAATTAGAAACTTACCTACTTGTGTTTCTTTCGACTCTCGATGCCTGGCTCTACAGAAGGACACAAGTTCAATCTTAACCAAAATTTCTTAAACTCCTAGTAGGGAAATTTGATCGAAAGCTTCATTATATTTTCCACTCCATACTTGAAGACTTCGAAGTTTCTACCTCTCTTAAAGAAGCAATTGTAAAGAGACCAACTATAGTTAGTCCTTGAAAGGCCACCTGCTGAAAGCCAAATTATATCAAACCTAAATTGGCTTTGTTATCCAAATTATCATCCTACAGTGTTGTTCCAGTTAGATCCCAAGTGTACCCTAAACTTCCAATGCTTAAGAGCTGTCCCCTGGGTTAACATGATGGAAACGGGTACGTGTTCCGTTACTCTTATTTTATATATGTAAATGTTAATTTTTCTCATAAAAAATTGTATATCTTACTTTGTATTCACACCAGGTATTGATACCATTCCCATACTTATGCAACAGAGGTTATCCCACATGCAAAAGAAAAAATAATGTTACAACTGCAAGAACATTTATGATGGTATGAGAACTAAACTCCTAGTGATTCATTTTTTTTTTTGTACAGTTGATTGGGTTAAATCAAATGCTGAGGGTGCCGATTGCCAAGTCCTAGAGATCCATGCAATTCTGTTAGCCGAGGAAGTGATTTAGTATAATCTACTAAATCTGTAGACTTCCTTTAACAATTCTCACACTTTTTAACCTAAACCTTAGGTGTATAGGGACTTCTATTTTGGATGTGTACAAGATGGGTACGAGTATACGTTTATATCGGTTATTTCTATTTTATATATGTTAATATTATTTTTTCTTATAAAATGTTGTACTTTGTATTTGTATTTGCACCGGATATTGATACCAAATGCAACATGGACTAGAACAAATAAAATTACAAATCAGCGACAAATTTATAGCTTGCTAAGTATAGAAATTGAAAACCAAATAGTTTGTCACAGTTTTCAAAATGCAACGATGCTTGTAGATCAAAATTCTCATGCTGCCTCAGATTTGCTTCCATTTCTCTAATCTAAGAAATATAAAAAATGTAAACAAGAGATAAATAGAGGCAGAAACACAGTAAATGAATGTAACCGTAAGCATATACACAAGATTCTACAAAATAACATAACAGACAAAATGTAAACATTAGCTTAAAATAATAGTTGAGTTTATTACCAGTAGGCATACAATCCCAACGGAGTATTGCCAGCCAGGACCCCCCTGAAAATTTCTCTCCAAACAAGGAATCAAGAAACGGAACTAGACACTTAAAGTAAATGTTGAATGGAAATAGAGAGGAGATATCTAAAAAATATAGTTGAAAATCAGTGTGTCCTCTACTCACTCCGCCATTAGCAATAGAATATGTAAACATAAGCTTACACCTCATCATCTTGCTAGCTGGATGGACCCTTACAAAATTAAGCAATTGATGGTAATTAAAAATGAAAAACAAGAAGCATATAAAATACCTCCTCATTTAAGGCAAAAGTGACTCTAGCACAAGAAATGAAACAGTTAGGAATGTTAACTAGCAATTACACTTTCGTCTCACTTCAATATATATATTTTCAACTTGAAAAGCAACAAGCATATACAATAAAATGACTCTAGCCACTTCCACAATCAACCAACTGAAGAGCTATTCACCTTATCCATCCCATGGTTATTTTTCCAATGCGGGATTGATATTTTTGGCCCTTTCCCAAAAGCAATAAGATAGATCAGATATCTGTTTGTTGGAATTGATTATTTTATTAAGTGGATTAAAATTGCTCCAGTTTCTTTGATCATATGTTGGCAATTAAAATAAATTGCCTAGTTGAAATTGAGATCCTATAAAACTTACTCAAGGAATAATTTTTGACACACAAAGTATTTTTTTTATTGGATGAATAGTACACATATATATTGGCTTTTGTTAATAGGAAAATTATGCACTCAAAATAACATTACAACACACACAAAAATTCTCACAAAAATAATTAAGCTTGCTGGAGCTTTTTATCTCTCGTACCTCTCTCTGTTTTTCTTCTCACACACACATTGCACTAAATGTTACATTACTAATCCTTTTATAGCCAAAATATATTAATAAAATATGATGGAACTTGGACAGCTTGTTGTCATGTTACCAAATTGTCAATTTGTCAAATTGTGTAATCTTGCAGCCTTGTAAGAAAACGTGTGCCCACTTCCAACAATTCAAGTCTAATAATTTTGCAACCATATTAAATTAATAATCCATCACGATACAACTCATTAATTGTAAATATTGACTATGATACTACTAGAATATTACTGCACCATCATTTAACCAAATTGCAATAACCAAGTTTATTTTCAACACATTAGCAAGGACAAGAAAATTTGTTTATTATAAAATCGTCACTAGGTCCGAGATCCCCAGCAAAATCATCATAGATAATACCACCCAAATTCGGATAAGAACTTTCATACTTTAAACAGGTTTTCTCTTTATTTAAGCACCCATAAACCAATGGACAAATAAAGGTAGCCGATAGAAAGATCTTGAAGGGACTAGAAAGAAGACTTGACGAGGCAAAAGGAAAATGGGCTGAAGAGTTGGATCACATTTCATGGACTTACAGAATAACCCCTAATTCCTCCACAAATGAAACCCTTTTCAAATTGGGTATAGAGTTTAGGCAGTGATACTGAAAGAAATTGGGCAACCAAAATGGAAGGTATAGAATACTTGAGCATATAGATGACTAATGCCTTTAAGAGAAGAAGTGGACCTCGTCCATGATAAGGAGGACATATTTATTCGTGATAGCTATCAAAGCCAGTGTGGTATATCGGTACAACAAGAAGGTTATCGATAGGAAATTTGTTGTTAGAGATCTCATCCCCCGAAGGGTAAACATTGGTAACAAGAATGCCTATCAAGGAAAATAACCTCAAACTAGGAAGGACCATACAAAGTCAAAAATGTCTACCAAGTAGGCTCCTCCAAATTAAAGCATATGAATAAGACCAAAATCTCAAGGAAATGGAACATCTATAATTTATGATTTTTCTATAGTTGAGACCGATTTGTAACTTTTTCCTACTCCAAGGTTTTTATCCCATTGGATTTTCTGTTGAAAAGATTTTAATGAGGCATACATCAAAATCAATGAATATCTATCATTGCCTTTGAAAATTGTTTAAAAAGATTGAGCTTGTCTCTAAGCAATCACAATTAATCATATTGCTAAAGCGGCTACGATGTTGGAAAAACGACAAAGGATGAATCAGACTTTGACATGGCATGTTTGCATAACTTATGACACACCTTGACCTTACTACTTCTAATTCTTCCCAGTAGCAGCCCCTCTTCTTTCTCCCTTGCACTTGACATTGTATTTTATTTTTGCTATAAACATTGTCTAGTTTTGTACATATTGGTTATACAATGATTTTTGACATTTTGTTATGTATATAAAGATTTTGATTGTTCACTTGTTAATAATTTTACAATTTAACATTATGATTGTTGTCTTTAATCAAAAATTTATAGTAAATATAATTTATGGACCATAATTTATACTTCTATTGATACATATCCAAAAATATGTTTTGTAAATAACCTAAAAAAAATTGGCAACAATGGCAATAAAAAAATAAAGGTTTTCTCTAATGTAGTGTTAGATGCCTACAATAGTGACAACGCTCATGTTGTCACTAAATGTAGTTTTAAATAGTCATCATAGCGACAACATGAGTGTCATCACTAAATGCAATTATGGTTCCCCTACTGTGTGACAGCACCTAGATCGCCACTAATGTAGTTTTTGATTCCCATATAGCAAGGACATCAACGTCAGTCGTTGAATTTTATGACTATTGACATCCACCTCGGGCTTTGTCACTGCTTTAGCAATAGGCCTTATTACAATCTTTAGCGATGTCATCGGAGACGACACCAAGACGGTTGCTAAATGCATCAACTTTTGAAAAAACTACTTGTGGGGTAAAGAGATCAGCGACAAACAATTTTATGTGCAAGGCGTATGTTTTTGGCCATGGAATTCATTTGGTGTCACTAAATTAATTAACGACACCAAGTTTAGCAACAAGAAGGTTGATGTTGCTATGTCCATCTTGGACCCCAATAGTGACAAAATCCCAATGATTAACGACGCCATATGTCCATCATTGATGCTGGTCTTTTCAAAAACTATATCCTTCTCCATTGAAGCTAGTGGTCTATTTGTGACACCACCCTCAGGAATCAAAACATAAGATGTTGAGCTCATATTTCTTTTGATGTTGTTAAGCTCTTTACACAAGAGTCAAACTCTGATACCACCTGTTACCAAATGGCCTTAATACTCAAGAGGGTGGTGAATTGAGTTTCAAGCATTTTCATAATACTGCCTTTGAAATAGGCTTGTGTTTTTAGTTGTAGAGATAGAATGGAGATACAAAAACAAATTTGGAATACCTAAACAAAAGGTGTGAACAAATGCTAGTGATTATAATATAGAAAATCCAAGCATCACAACCAAAAACATAATAATCATGCAAAATGTGAAGAGTATAAGGAGAAGAGCATGCAACTCGATGTAAATTTGTTCGGTCTTTCTCATCCTACTCCAATCCCCAAGCAATCACTTAAGGTTTACACTATTTCAAGAATCTAGATTACAAGATGCAATTTACAACACTTGGATATTCCTCAACCCAATGTTTAAATCTTTCTCTCAACAAAGGAACTCACTTTCCTCATTAATATAAACTTGGAGACAAAGGTTTCAACTTTATCAAGCTTAACCTTCTCTTAATCGCAAATAATCTCATTGAGTAAATTAACAAATTTTTCACTCTCCCAAATAATAGATGATACAAGTTAAATTTTAGGAATTAAGAGAAAATGATAAGATTGAGCTCAAGAGTGATTCTAATGATCAAAGTATGTTTCCCTTACTTGGTTGTTGTTAAAAAGAATGCAAACACCTTGTTTTATAGCCTCCCAAGTTAGTTTTAACATTAAAGAGATGTTGGGTTTGGTAAACTAGCCGTTTAACCACTTTCTGCAGCACTTAGTTATGGTTCAATGTAGATTATTGATGGTAATCAATTACCAGCAAGGTGTAATGGATTATCAGTAGAATGTGATTGATTACTGAAAGGAATAATCCATTGCTAACAGCAAGTAATCAATTTCTTCAGTTTAAATTTAGGCTTGAGCTGATTTTTCAATATCTAACACATGGAAATTGATTATAAAAATTGAGTAATCAATTTTATTTATCAAAAACATTATTTTTGATTTCCCAACCATTTAAAACCTTTTCTAAACATGATTTCAACATAGAGTTTCCTTTTTCATGATGAAAAACCATTTAATTAATTTTTCCTTTGAAATTGGTTTTTCAAAAGTTGTTAATTGATTTTAGAATCTTGAGAGCTTATTTATCCTTTCTTTTGATTTTAACAAAATCATTCCTAGCCTATAAAGGATCTTAGAAACTTTGAATTCCTTTGGCTTGGAATTCTTGGTGTGATCTTGAATTGATATTGTCATTATGCTTGAACATAAATTTTCATACATTTACAGAGCCTTGTTTGGCATTATCAAAATTTGAATACAACATCTAAATACACAATAACTTAAGAGAACCAATACTCTCTCCTAATCTATTCCTAATTTGATACGTCATAAAAGATAAAAGTAAGAAAACAATGCTCATGGAAGATGAAAGTAGCATTTCTTTGCCATGATCGTGACCATCATGTAGGACCCCGCTATGTTGGTTTGAGACTGGTGAAAACTTGATGCTAGGACCAGAGTTGGTACAACAAACCACGGATAAAATCAAAATAGTTCAGGAAAAGATGAAGGCAACACAGAGCAGGCAGAAAAGTTACTATGACAAAAGAAGAAAGCCGCTCGAATTTCAAGAAGGCGATCATGTATTCTTGAAAGTCACACCTATGACTGGGGTCGGCCGGGCAATGAAATCTCGAAAACTAACTCCTAGATTTATCGGTCCATACCAAATAATTCATAAAGTTAGTCCCCTTGCCTACCAAATAGCATTACCACCTTTTCTTTCTAATATCCATAATGTTTTTCATGTGTCAAACTTGCGAAAGTATATATCTGATCCTACACATGTTATTGAACCTGATGTCATACAAGTTAAAGATAATCTTACATATGATGCACCATCTGTTAGAATAAGTGACAGAAGAATAAAACAATTAAGAGACAAGACAATTCCGCTTGTAAAGGTTATTTGGAGTGAAACGAGAGGAGAAGATGCTACATGGGAACTAGAAACTGAGATGAAAGAGTCTCATCCTCATTTGTTTTACTGATTATGTAAATTTCGAGGACGAAATTTTCTAAGGGGAGTAGAGTTGTAACACCCCTATTTTTATTTTTATATTAAAATTTTGAAGGAATTAAATTATGGTTCTTTAGAACTTTTTAATCTACGTATTATTTATGATTTTTTGGAATTTTTTGGAATTTTGGAATTTTTTAATAAAAATAATATTTTTTAAATAATTTTAAATTCATATAAGTGACTTAAATTAAAAATATTTACAAGAAAGTGAATTGAAATTATAAGAAAATTTTCTAAAATCCATTTCAAGTAGACTTATCTAAAAATTATCGGTTTGAGAAAAATCTTGATTTTTTCCAATCGTTAAAAAAATTTGAAACGTATCAATAAATTTTTATTAACAAAAAATTTTAGATTTTTAAAATTTCAGCTTTATATTACTTATTATAAAATTAGTAGGGACTGATATAATATCGCTAAATTTCAAAAAGGACTCATTTTGAATATTTAAAATATACCGAGTGAAGGGTTACTATTTGACTTAATAATTTTGCCGACAATTACTATGCAAATCACTGTGCATGCATGAAATTTTCAAAAGATGCACAGTAACTTGGAATAAAAAATTCAAAAATGCATAGTACTTTTATATTAAAATAATAGAATACATAGTAAATTTTTTTCCTATAAATACCGAAGGATTTCTTCTTTAGAATTCACAATTTCAGATTAAGTTTTCTTAATATAGTAGTGCTAGTGAGATAGTGGTGGAAGTGAGAGAGAGAAGAAAAGTTTTTGGAGAGAAGGTTCTGCCAAAATCCTAAGGTAAGAATACTTCTCTTTTATATTTTTTGGGTTATTTTCATATCGTTTTTAGAAATCTGTTATTATACTGAAAATAATATTATTTTAAGTTACTATTCTGCATAGTAAACACTATTTCAATAGTAAATTACTATTTCAATAGTAAATTACTATTCAAATAGTAAATTACTATTTACTGTTACTATTTACTGTTACTATTCACGATTTACTATTTACCGTTACTATTCACGTTTTACTATTTACTGTTACTATTCACGTTTTACTATTTACTGTTACTATTCACGATTTACTATTCATTATTCACTATTCACTATTCACTATTCAAAATTTACCATTTCTGTTTTAAGTAGTAATCTTAATCTTCGTCTTATGCTTATACTGAAATAAGATTGGTATTAATATTTTTAGAAATCGGAGGCGCAAAGCAAATCCATTTTGGGTAACAATTCAAGGTAAGGGGGAGTGAGATAAGAGTATAATATGAAAAGACATAAGAATAATGGGAGGAGTCCCCTACTCCTTTTAAATCTAATAATATTATTATTTTAAAATATTAATTTTTTTAAAACTTAAAATTTATAATAAATTTTAAATTAAATATCCGGTTTAACTAACTCTAACATACCTATGCAAAGACTTGGACCATTATGACCTATATGGACTGGACTATACCTATGCAAGGACTTGGACCATTATGACCCATATGGACTGAACTATACCTATGCAAGGACTGGATTATATGGACTTACACATGCCTATGCGAGGAATTGACCAAAAGGACTAAAATTGACTATATTAATAATCATTAAATTTTGTATTATGATATGTATTAATGATATTTAATTGATTTGATTATGATTGATTGATTGATGATATTTAGTTATGATTGATATTGTTTAATTTTGATTGATGATATTGTAATGTGGAGTTTGAGCATATAGCGAGCATGACGGAAAGCTAAAATTCAGTAAGAATTTCTTACCTTACTCTTTAAATTTTATTATCTTTTAATTCTCCTTAGAAATTATTTTTATTAACTTTATTTTCAATATTTAGAATAAAAAAATTAGTATTTATTTTAGAAAGAAAATATTTTATTAGAATTTATTTAATTAAATCTTGAGTTAAAGAAAAATTTTGTAATTTTAAGTATTTTTGGTTAATAATTATTCTCTTTCAATAAAAAAAAATTTAAAAGTAAATTATTTTATTTTTTTCCAACTTAATAACTAAATACATTTGGAAATAATTGAGATTCCTAAATTTGATTTTGTTAAGATTTAATTTGAGAAAGATTAGGTAAAGTTTTATGTGATAAAGTTTTTAGATATTTAAGGCTTAGAAACTCAAATTTCAGTGAGATTCAAAAACTGTACCAAATTTATTTCTGTGGGACAGAAATTCAGAGAATCAAGAAAATGTACAGTTTATTGAAATAATGTTGTAAACCTTTAAGGGATTTAATAATTGAGTTTCTAAAAGCCTTAACCAACTCAATACGCGAGTAGTTCATGCATCATGAATCATTAAAGTGAAATGAAATAATATTGTCTGGGGACGGATTATAGAAACCGAGGATACATTAGAGGAGGCTTAATTTCGAGCCTTGGGATGAGAGGGTGTGAAAGGGTGCTTCAGGGGACCTGGGGTAGCTCCCTAGTGTCGGGTACTTTCACAATAAAAACTTTCTCAATCTGACTAGTCTCTAAGTGTTTCCATGCCAGTTGAGCTGTTCATATTATTATTACCCGGACTTATGGAACAGTGTAAACTCCTGGTTGGCCCAGTGCAAATTAAAATTTAAGGGCCCACATATAGATAAGTTATGATGAAGATATTGCATAACATTCATGCATTCATAATTGATTGTGTATGTGATTGTGATTGATATTATTATGTATTGGTTGTGAAAACCCTTTGTTGCTTATGTCTTATTCGGAAATATTATATTCTGTTTCTCACTCCTTTCTCCGTGTTTTTGTTTCATATATTCTAAATTGATGGTTCAGAGGGAAGGATCGAAGAATTTCAGCAGTAGATATAGCACGTTCTAGAAAGGGAGCTCGGTATGAATACCGTGGTCCAATGAATAAATAATGTTAATAAGTAACTGCTTCTGGGCCATGGAGTTTCCTCTCTTTCTTATAATGTTTAATGTTTATTTTCTTCGGATGAATGTACAAATACTTTATAAAGTTTTAATAATATTTGTGAGGTATTTCAGAAATAATGTATATAATTTATTCCGATAGTTTCTTTTTAACAATCATATCTTTAGTAAAAAAAAAATTACGAATTTTTCTAGAATTTATTAAGGTGTAACAGAGGGTGTTACATTATCAGAACCAGTGGGCCCACTAACACCCAATGATTCATCTTCCACGCTCAACTATAAATAACATGTTGCAATACATGTTCCAGGTTACATTGTCCTTGCTCTCTCTCTTGCTATTATACTGTTTGAGCATTAACAGAGTTCACTTACACTCTTCTAACTTGAGCGTCGGAGAATCTTCACAGGTGACACCACCTGTCGCCCACACCAACGCGTCAGGCTGGTGTGAAGGATCTCCAGGACAACGGATTGCAGAGATCGGAAACACACAGAGCCAGTCTCCAACCTCATTCAATCTTGCACTCTTGTGGCTGGTCCCACACCGGATCCTAGACCCCGGTTCAGACCAGTTCATTGGCACGCCTAGTGGGACACGGTAGAGTTATTCCCACTCTTTGCAGAAGTTAGTAGTTGACTATGGAAGGAGATGGACGCGACTTTGTGGATGGTCATGTGGAAGATGTGACCCATCATCAAGCTGAGGGGGGATGCGTTTTTGAATCACTAGCAACCCGCTCAAGGAGGATGGTACCAGTGGCAATCCCTGATCCTCGAGATGAAATTATCAGGCAACTCAGGGAGGAGCTGATGGAGTTGCGAAGGGAGAAAGTAGGAGCTGGGTGTAACATCCTATTTTCATCACAAATAGGAAATAGATATTAATATATCTTTGTTGAGAAATACTTACTATAAGTTAGTTTATTATTATCATTTTTTTGAAATTTTGGTATTTATATTTTTATTATTTGTTTTTTTAAAATAATAATAAAAAAAATGAAAATATTTCTGAATGAGAATTTTAAAGTGACTTAATTAGTATTCACTAATTAAGAAAATTATATTAAGAATTTTTAATATCTTTATTATTCACCATTTTTATTTTATGTTGTTATATTTTTGTTTTGTTACATATTTAAGATTTAACTCTTATTATAATTTAAAATAAAATTTTGAAGGAATTAGACTATGGTTATTTTGAACTTTTTGATCTACATAATATTTATGATTTTCTGGAATTTTTAAAAATTTTTGAATTATTTTAATAAAATAATATATTTTAAATAATTTTAAATTCATATAAAGTTACTTAAAATTAAAAGTATTTACAAGAATGTAAATTTAAATTATAAGAAAATTTTCTAAAATCCATTTCAAGTAGACTTATCTAAAAATTATCGGTTTGGGAAAAATCTTGAGTTTTTCTAATCGTTAAAAAATTAGAAACGTATCAATAAATTTTTATTAACAGAAAATTTTAGATTTTTAAAATTTCAGCTTTATATTACTTATTATAAAATTAGTGAGGACTGATATAATATTGCTAAATTTCAAAAAGGACTCATTTTGAATATTTAAAATATACCGAGTGAAGGGTTACTATTTGACTTAATAATTTTGCCGACAGTTACTATGCAAAATACTGTGCATATATGAAATTTTCAAAAGATGCACAATAACCAGGAATAAAAAATTCAAAAATGCATAGTACTTTTATATTAAAATAATAGAATGCATAGTAAATTTTTTCCTATAAATACCAAAGGATTTCTTCTTTAAAATTTACAATTTCAGATTAAGTTTTCTTAATATAGTAGTGCTAGTGAGATAGTGGTGGAAGTGAGAGAGAGAAATAATTTTTTTTGGAAGAAGGTTCTGCTAAAATTCTAAGGTACGAATACCTCACTTTTATATTTTTTGGGTTATTTTCATATCGTTTTTAGAAATCTGTTATTATACTAAAAATAATATTATTTTAAGTTACTATTCTGCATAGTAACACTATTTTAATAGTAAATTACTATTTACTATTACTATTTATCTTTACTGTTACTATTTACCTTTACTATTTATGTTTTACTATTTACCGTTACTATTCATAATTTACTATTTACCGTTACTATTCATGATTTACTATTTACTATTACTATTCACATTTTACTATTTACTGTTACTATTTACTATTCACTATTCACTATTCAAAATTTACCGTTTTTTATTTTAAGTTGCAATCTTAATTTTCATTTTGTAATTATATTAAAATGAAATTAGTATGTTTTAGAACCGAGAGACGAGGCGCGCATGGATTTTCAATAACGAATCGGTATACAAGAGGTAAGGGGAAGTGAGATAAGAATATAATATGAAAGACATAAGAATAAAGGGAGGAGTCCCCTACTCCTTTTAAATTTAATACTATTATTATTTTAAAGTAATAACTTCTCAACTTAAAATTTATAATAAATTTAATATATTGTGTAACTTATTCTAAAATATCTATACATGGATCTGAATTATTATAACTTATACGGACTGGACTAAACCTATGCAAGGACTTGGATTTTTATATCCTATATGGATCGAACTAAACCTATGCAAGGACTTGGACTATTGTGACCTGTCTAGACTGAACTATACCTATGCGAAGACTGGATATATGGATTTATATAGACCTGTGCGAGGAATTGACTATAAGGACTCAAAATCAAATCTACTAATTTAAATAACCATTAAAAATTTGAATTATATTTATAAGTGATATTTAGTTGATTTGACTTAATTTTAATTAATTATATTTGATTTCGATTAATGATATTGTGATTTATAATATTAGACTGTGATTAATAATATGCAATTATGATTGATGATATTTGATTGTGATTGATGAGATTACTATACTTGGTGGTGGTTGATGAATGATTGATGACCTTGTGATATGAAGTTTGAGCATATAGCAAGCATGACGGAAAGTTAAAACTCAGTAAGAATTTTCTTACCTTACTCTTTAAATTTTTATTCCAAGAGAATGTATTTTATAATTATTTTAGTCTTTTATTTCTTCTTAGAAATAATTTTTATTAACTTTATTTTTAATCTCTATAATAAAATATAGTATTAGAAAGAAGCTAATTTATGAAAATTAGAGGTTGAGATATTAATTCTTGAATTAAAGAAAATTTTTATAGTTTTAAGTATTCTTAGTTAATGATTTTAAATTATTTTCTTTAGAAATTAGAAGTTTAAAGTAAATTATTTTGGTTTTCCCCAACAAAATAACTAAAGAATATTTTGTCGAGATTTCTAAAACTCAATCTAGTTAAGATTTAAATTGAGAAAGATTATGTAAATATATGAAGATTTTTTTAAGAGAAAGTTTTGAGATATTTAAGGCTTGGAAACTCAATTTTGGTAAGATCTGAATTTGAAGACTGTACTAAATTATTTCAGTATAACAGAAGTTCAAAGAAGAACTTATGAAAATGTACAGTTTATTGTGATGATTTTGTGAACCTTTATGGTATTTAATAATTGAGTTTCTAAAAGCCTTAACCAACTAAATATGCGAGTAGTTCATGCATCATGAATCATTAAAGAGAAATGAGATGTGATATTGCCTGGGGACGGATTATAGAAACCGAGGATACATTAGAGGAGGCTTAATTGTGAGCCTTGGGATGAGAGAGTGTGAAAGGGTGCTTCAGGTGACCTGGGGTCGCTCCCTAGTGTCGGGTACTTTCACAATAAAAACTTTCTCAGTCTGACTAGTCTCTAAGTGTTTCCACGCCAGTTGAGCTGTTCATATGCCATGAAGGCATTTATGTTATTATTATCCAGAATTTATGAAACAGTGTAAACTCCTGGTTGGCCCAGTGCAAACTAAAACTTTAAGGGCCCACATGCGTAGAATGAATGAGATGATAGTATTAAAAACATTACATGACATTCATGTGAAAGTGACATTCTATGTGGATGATTGTGAATGAAAATATAATTGTTATGTTATGAAAACTCTACATTTATAATTGATTATGTATATGATTGTGATTGAAATTATTATATTAGATTGTGAAAACCCTTATGCTTATGTCTTCTCTGTAATATATTATATTTTGTTTCTCACTCCTTCTTGTTTGAATTTTTGTGTCCAAAATATATGTTATATGATATATAGCTAGCAGTCCAAGATGGAAGGATATGTGATTACAAGAGGATAAATTGGTCTCATCCTCAATCGATTAGATGAAGAGATATGACAAGAGTAGGATTCAAAAACTCGATGGTTCAAGGACTAGGAAACGATTGTTCATATTTGTAGTAGAGGTATAGTTTAGTTTTATTTTGCCTTATTACAATATCAAGTAGATAATTGTAACAAGGTAAAGGTTAAACTTTGATAAACTCTTTCATTCAGATATAATATTGTAATGATTTATCACTTATGATTTCTATAAATTATTTTGTCATTATGGACAGATATTGAAAGATAATTTTTTTTTACTTTCAATATTCAAAGGAAATCAGATGTATATACGTCCTTGTATACACGAGATAAAGAGTAATAAATATGTATATCTTTCTAAAAGTTTTTTTTAAAAGTAAGAAAAATACATATATATCTCGTGTATATAAGGGGGTGTTACACTGGGGACAGAGTGACGTCTCAGGTAGAGGACACTCGCCATGCATCTGCGAGAGAAAAATCCACAACTCTCCAGTATTCTAAGATCCCTACCTTTGATAGGAGAGGACAAACACAAGATTCTAGGGACAGGATCGGTGCAAGGAAGAGAGGGCAGACAGCGATGGTTTCTGGGCCATACCGATTCAACGTCCCTTTCTCCAGGAGACTCATGAACGTGATCATCCCCAAGCACTTGCAAACGACTCAACCACTTTCCATCGGAAAGTATAATGGAGAAACTGACCCCATTAAGCACCTTGATGCTTACACTTACGAGTCCATGTACTTGGGAGCTGATGAAGATGTGATGTGCAGGATGTTCCTATGAACCTTAACGGAGGAGGCTCTGGGTTGGTTCAAAAGTTTATCCTCGAAGTCAATAGATTCTCGGGAAGAAATGGCGACTTCATTTGAGAGCCATTTCATCATCTCTAGGGACACCCCAAGGACTTCCCATACTTTGGCTCATATCAGGCAGGGGGAACGTAAAACTCTCAAGGAGTTTTTGAAGAGATTTTACAAGGAGGCTGCTTTGGTGCCTATCCTCACGGAGGCTATTCAGCTTCACATCATTGTCGAAGCCTTACAGCCTGGATCCGCCTTTGCTTTGTCTTTGGCAAAGAGTCCTCCGACGACGTTGGAGGAGTTTCGGAGAAAAGCTTCGAAATACGTAGGCATAGAAATGCACTTGGAAGCAACAACGGCTAAAAGGAAATCTTCAACGCCATATCAACAACGGAGAGATAAGAATTGGCCTCGATCGGAACGCATGAAGACGCCGTCCCAAGGCAATGTCTCTGATAATTCCATTTCTCTGAGTCAGGAAGAACGGATACTTGTATTTGACAATTATGCTCCGTTGACCTCCAAACGCTCTCAGATTTTGAGGGAGATCGGATGGCCAATGCTTGCTGCATACGGGGTCAGGATGCCACCCCAACTTCGTAAGCACGGAGACCCTCAGAAGTATTGTGAATTCCATAAACAAGAGGGCCATTTAACAGAAAAATGTCGGGCTTTGAAGAATACTATCGAGGCCCTACTCCGAAATGGTAAACTTAAACAGTATCTTTTCAAAGAAGCTATTTCGGAAAAGCCAAGGGGAGTCTGGATTGGCGAGCATGAACAGCAAAGTGTTATGCCCCAACAACATCAGGGCCCCCGAGAGGTCACTGACTGAGTATCAGGCCATTAAAGCTAAGGACGCCCCCATCTGTTATAGCTAGTCGGTAAGACGGTATGCACTCTTTTTCCTTACTTGGGTTTTTCCGATCGGATTTTACCAAAAAGGTTTAACGAGGCATAACCTTGACCTGGCTCTCTTTTTTTCTTTTGTATTGTACTTCATAATTAATGAAATTTTCCATCTGCTTACCTGTTGTCTTCATCATTTTACTCAACACACAACTCCGTTGTGACAAGATACTATACATCTCAGGACGGATGATCTCAACTACCCATTCTGTAGTTGACGATATAACTCCTTGAGGGATGAACGAAGACCCTCAGGACGGATGATCTCAATCACACATTCTGTGTATTGACGATGTAACTCCTTGAAGGGAAAATGGGTTGTAGGATTAAACCGAACCCCATTTGAAGGCCCAGATTGTAGGATTAAACCGAACTCTGGGTACGGTTAGTAAGTTTGGCTGAACACCGGTGAAGGCTCGGATTGTAGGATTGAACCGAACTCCGAGTACAACTAGTAGGTTTGGCCGAATGTCGGTGAAGGCCGGTGAATGGGTAAAATCCAACATCGAGTATGAAGAACGATGAATGGGTAAAATCCAACACCGATTGAAGATACGGCTAGTAGGATAAAACCGAACGCCATTGAAGACCTGGGTTGTAGGATTGAACCGAACCTCGGGAAATGGGTTGTAGGATTGCACCGAACCCCATTCGAAGGCCGGTGAATGGGTAAAATCCAACACCGAGTGATGAAGGCCGGTGAATGGGTAAAATCTAACACCGAGTGAAGAAAATGGTGAATGGGTAAAATCCAACACCGAATGAAGGCTCGGATTGTAGGATTAAACTGAACTCCAAGTACGACTTCTGGAATCGGTCGGTTGCTATTGAAGAATCAATCGTTATCGAATATTCTTTACTCGAAAACACTTCAAATCCGATGCAATACTCTTAAATACTTTAGTCGGCAATATCTCATTGAAGTCCGACTCATTAATTCTATAAGCTGAGGAAGCCTCACTCTGAAGTATCAGTCAGGAATTATTTACTCGGGAAAATCTCTACCCGAAACGCACTCATCCGAAGTCGAAGCATTTCTCTGTCCTTAAAGTGTTTCACTCGGAAAAAGCTTCACTCGGTACCATGCTACATGGAGGTCGGAAATGTTCCACCCAGTGCAATCCCACGCGGAAGTGTCACACTCGGGGACACCCCTCTCGGGGACACCCCACTCGGAAATCTTTCACCCGAAGGATCACTTGGAAATCTTCCACACAGGAAGGGTCAATCGGAAATATTCTTCCCAGAAGTTTTACTCGGATTATAAGACTAAACCGAGCTCCAAAATTTTTAGTCGGATGAAAGCCGAACTCTAAGATCGGCCGAAGACTAATTCCCCCAGGACGGATGATCTTAATCACCAACTCTGTGATTCGATGATGTAACTCCTGGCACGGACAATTCCCATTATCTTCCTTATGATAGAAGTCTTTGAAGCCTCAATCCGTACTCTTACGATTGAGATGTAATTCCCCCAGGACGGATGATCTCAGTCACCAACTCTGTGATTTGATGATATAACTCCTGGCGCGGACAACTCTCATCATCATCCTTGTGGTGAAAGTCTATCAAGACCTAATCTGTGTTCCAACGATTGAAATACTTCTTTCAGAATGGATAATCTCAATCACTTACTCAGTGAATTGACGATTGAGATCAAATACGAATTATTGCTAGTGATCCGTCCTGAGCACCGCGGTCGTGAGCAACGGATCGACTCTTTCTCTCCCCAGAAGAATTAAGGGTAATGCCCCCTGAGAGGTACCAATCCCTTAACATATATACTTGGGGACAGTATTCATTTATACATTTCTCCGCTCTAAAGCTTATTTACCTTAACTGATTTGATTAATTTTCAACCTCAAAGATTAATCATACTGAACGGATCATAGAATACTGAAAAGATATCAACATCTAAATTATATTACTCTTCATGGCATCACAATATTGTACAATACAAATGTGGAAAAACATAATTCGCATTCTTGAGGGATACGCCGGCATGCAGACCTCTCATAAACTGTGTAGCTTATATGAGCAACTTACAGTCCCTCACACAAGCTAGGGGACAAATGATCTGGTCTGGATACCGGCCCCCAAGGTTATCCGGTCTGGATACCGGTTCTAAGGACAAAAGGCCGACTCAGCCTTCCTAGAAGTGAACCGGTATCCCAGGATAATAATCCAGTCGGTAAACATGTTGATCCGGTCTCACCTAAAGTGAAGTCATTATAGCCGTCCTAGAGCTTAACCGGTGTCAAAGATATCGATCCGGTCTGTAACACACTTGGCAAATTTCACTTACACCGGTCATCCGAGGTGACATCCAAGATACCGGGTGGCCTATCCGCTCTCCTACACCGGGTGACTTATAATTGACTGCTCCAATATCATAATGAAGAAGGCATTCTGTACAGTGGAGTATGTCCCTTTCATCCACCAGCAGGAGTAGGTACAATCACCAGCGTGATTTATGGAAAAGGTGATTACCTTTCCATCCATGTGACAGAAAGTACACTGATAATTCACCTACTCTCCTGACACACTCGGAATGCTGGCCCACTCGGATTGACTCTCTATACACGTTATCAGAACCAGTGGGCCCACTAATACCCAATGATTCATCTTCCACGCTCAGCTATAAATAACATGTTGCAATACATGTTCCAGGTTACGTTGTCCTTGCTCTCTCTCTTGCTATTATACTGTTTGAGCATTACCAGAGTTCACTTACACTCTTCTAACTTGAGCGTCGGAGAATCTTCGCAGGTGACACCACCTGTCGCCCACACCAACGCGTCAGGCCGGTGTGAAGGATCTTCAGGACAACGGATTGCAGAGACCGGAAACACACAGAGCCGGTCTCCAACCTCATTCAATCTTGCACTCTTGTGGCTGGTCCCACACCGGATCCTAGACCCCGTTTCAGACCAGTTCAGTTGAGTTTTTAAAATTTCAAGTGATGAAACAATCTTGTTTTACTAATATTTTCCTTGAAATGTCATTTCTTTTGGATTTTAGGTTGATCCACTAAAACCAAAAACCACTAGTTTTGACCGCTTTACCGTTTTAACACTAATTTTATGCAACACTAGTACTACAAGATTTAATTAGATTACACCATGGCTTAATTTTTAGTTCAATTGGCCAATTCAATTAAGTTTTCTTAATATTGGTTTATTCAAACAAGTGTAAAATTTTAATTGTTAACACTGGTTACATTCACAACCGGTTCAAAATTTGATTTATAACACTAGTTGTATTTATAAATTGGCGTGAATAATATTTTTTCACTGGTTCAGTTTAACAATCAGTTTTAAGTAAGATTTTATTCACAAAATTGTCTTTGTGTTTATTTTCTACACTAATCATGTTAAACCAGTGTTAAAAGCCTAGTGTAAGATACTTATCTTGTGCGAGTAAGTCCAGACATTGTGCATGTTAAAGTTTTCATTCTAATAACTTGTTAATTACTTTGAGTAAAAGCCTAACTTTCAAAATGTTAAAGATCTTAATTGAATGAGATTAGATCTTAGTTTTGAGCATACTCCATTTTTGTGCTAAAATTGTAAATGTTACAACCCTTTATATACACGAGACATATATGTATTCTTATTGCCTTGAAAAAAACTTTTAGAAAGATATACATATTTATCACTCTATCTCGTGTATACAAGGACGTATATACATCTGATTTTCTTTGAATATTGAAAGTAAAAAAAAATATTATCTTTCAATATTTGTTCATAATGACAAAACAATTAATAGAAATCATAATTGATAAATCATTACAGTATTATATCCGAATGAGAAAGTTTATCAAATTTTAACCTTTACCTTGTTACAATTATCTAACTTGATATTGTAATAAGGCAAAGTAAAACTAAACTATACATCTACTACAAATGTGACCAATCATTTCCTAGTCCTTGAACCATCGAGTTTTGGAATCCTATTCTTGTCATATCTCTTCATCTATCTGATTGAGGATGAGACCACTTTACCCTTCTGTAATTACGTATCCTTCCATCTTGAACTGCTAGCTATATATCACATAACATATATTTTGGACACAAAATTCAAACAAGAAGGAGTGAGAAACAGAATATAATACTTTACAGATAAGACATAAGCATAAGGGTTTTCATAATCTAATATAATAATTTCAATCACAATCATATACATAATCAATTATGAATGTAGAGTTTTCATAACATAACAATTATACTTTCATTCACAACCACCCACATAGAATGTCACAATAACATGGATGTCATGCAATGTTTTTAATACTACCATCTCATTCATTTTATGCATGTGGGCCCTTAAAGTTTTAGTTTACACTGGGCCAACCAAGAGTTTATATTATTCCATAATTCTAGATAATAATAACATAAATGCCTTCATGGCATATGAACACCTCAACTGGCGTGGAAACACTTAGAGACTAGTCAGACTGAGAAAGTTTTTATTGTGAAAGTACCCGACACTAGGGAGCGACCCCAGGTCACTTGAAGCACCCTTTCACACCCTCTCATCCCAAGGATCGCAATTAAGCCTCCTCTAATGTATCCTCGGTTTCTATAATCCGTCCCCAGGCAATATCACATCTCATTTCTCTTTAATGATTCATGATGCATGAACTACTTACATATTTAGTTGGTTAAGACTTTTAGAAACTCAATTATTAAATACCATAAAGGTTCACAAAATCATCTCAATAAACTGTACATTCCCATAAGTTCTTCTTTGAACTTCAGTTATATAGAAATAAATTTAGTACAGTCTTCAAATTCAGATCTCACCAAAATTTAGTTTCCAAGCCTT
Organism: Clitoria ternatea; assembly: GCA_037962975.1. Classification (NCBI taxonomy): domain Eukaryota; kingdom Viridiplantae; phylum Streptophyta; class Magnoliopsida; order Fabales; family Fabaceae; genus Clitoria; species Clitoria ternatea. The sequence continues at coordinate 13,230,926 of CM075675.1, forward strand.
AAATATCTCAAAACTTTCTCTTAAAAAACTTTACATATTTACATAATCTTTCCCAATTTGAATCTTAACTAGATTGAGTTTAGAAATCTCGACTATAACAAAATATCCTTTAGTTATTTCATTAGGGAAAACCAATTTAAATTTCTGATTTCTAAAAGAAAATATTTTTTAAAATTATTAATTAAGAATACTTAAAACTATAAAAATTTTCTTTAATTCAACAATTAATTATCTCTACCTCTGATTTTCATAAAATAGATTCTTTCTAATACTAGATTTTACTCTAGCGATTAAAAATAAAGTTAATGAAAATTATTTCTAAAAAGAAATAAAAGACTAAAATAATAATAAATACTTTCTCTTAGAATAAAAATTTAAAGCGTAAGGTAAGAAAATTCTTACTGAGTTTTAACTTTCCGTCATGCTTGCTATATGCTCAAACTCCATATCACAAGGTTATCAATCATTCATCAATCACAATCAAGTATTATAATATTATCAATCACAATCAAATATCATCAAATCACAAATATTATTAATCACAGTCTAGTATTATAAATCACAATATCATTAATTAAAATCAAATATTATTAATTATAATCAAATCAAATCAACTAAATATTAGTCATAAATATAATTCAAATTTTAATAGTTATTTAGATTAATAAGATTAATCTTAAGTCTTTATAGTCCATTCCTCGCATAGGTCTATGTAGGTCCATATAGTCCAATCCTCGCATAGGTATAGTTCAGTCCATACAGGTCATAATAGTCCAAGTCCTTGCATAGGTTCAGTCCAGTTCGCATAGGTTATCTAGGTATTTGCATAGGTATTCAGATCAAGTTACACAAGATACTCAATTTAAAATTTATTATAAATTTTTAAGTTAAATAATTATTATTTTAAAATAATAATATTATTAAATTTTAAAGGAGTAGGGGACTCCTCCCATTATTCTCATGTCTTTTCATATTATATTCCCATCTCACTCCCCCTTACCTCTTGTATCTTGGTTCGTTATGGAAAGTTCATGCGTGCCTCGTCTCCGAGTTCTAAAATATACCAATTTCACTTTAATATAGTTATAAGATAAAAATTAAGATTTCTACTTAAAACAGAAATGGTAAATTTTAAATAGTGAATAGTGAATAGTAAATAGTAAATCATGAATAGTGAATAGTAAATCGTAAATAATAAAACGTGAATAGTAACCGTAAATAGTAAAATATGAATAGTAATAATAAATAGTAAAACATAAATAGTAAAGGTAAATAGTAATAATAAATAGTAATTTACTATTTGAATAGTGATTAACTATTCATAATAGTGATTTACTATTGAAATAGTAATTTACTATTCAGAATAGCAACTTAAAATAATATTATATCCAGTATAATAATAGATTTCTAAAACGATATGAAAATAAACCTAAAAAGTATAAAAGAGAGTTATTCTTACCTTATGATTTTGGCAGAACCTCCTTCCAAAAACTTTATTTCTCTCTGACTCCTACCACTATCTTTCTAACACTGTTATATTAAAAAAAAACTTAATCTGAAAATATGATTTCCTTCATTAGAAACCTCGGCTATTTATAGAAAAAATTTTCACTATGCATTTCATTATTTTATTATAAAAGTACAATGCAATTTCTAAAATTTTTATTTCTGATTACTTGTACCGTTTAAAATTTTTGTTCATACACAGTGTTTTGCATAGTAAATATCGGCTAAATTATTAAGCTAAATAGTAACTATTCATTCGGTATATTTTAAATATTTAAAATCAGTCTTTTCAAAATTTAGCGATATTATATCAGTTCTCACGAATTTTATAATAAGTAATATAAAGTTTAAATTTTAAAAATCTAAAATTTTCTATTAATTAAAATTTATTAGTCTATTTTTGATTTTTTTACGATTGGTAAAAATTAAGATTTTACTCAAACTGATAATTTTTAGATAAGACTACTTGAAATGGATTTTAAAAAATTTTCTTATAATTTAACTTCACTTTCTTGTAAATATTTTTAATTTTAAGTAACTTTATATGAATTTAAAATATATTATTTTATTAAAATATTTCAAAAATTTCAAAAAATTCCATAAAATCATAAATATTATGTAGATCAAAAAGTTCTAAAGAACTATGGTCAAATTCTTTCAAACTTTTATTTTAAAATTCTAATAAGAGTTAAATCATAAATATATAAAAACATAAACATAAAATAAAAGTTGTAAATAATAAAGATATTCAAAATTCTTAATATAATTTCATTAATCAATGGATACTAATTAAATCATTTTTAAATTCTCATTCATAAATATTTTCATTTTATTATTATTATTACTTTATTTTATTTAAAAAACAAATAGTTAAATATAAATACCAAAATTTCATAAAAAAATGATAATAATAAACTAACTTATAGTAAGTATTTCTCATGAAAGATATATTAATATCTATTTTCTATTTGTGTTGAAAATAAGATGTTACAGTAAAAGCTCAAAACCCTTCTACAAATCATATTCCATCCAAAGGTGTTTGCTTACTTGCTAGTCATGTGGATTAACTTGTAAGTATATGTAACTTGTAGGTTCAAGGTTGTGTGTTGAGCCTAGAGAGGCTTTGAGAAATAGTAGTCACATAAGAACTTGAAGAGGTCAGGCAAGAAATTTTACTTGTATTTAAGGTTGAATAGTGAAAGAAATCTTACTGAGGCAAGTGTTGAACGTAGCCTCAAGTATTGGTGAGAGGTTAACCAATATAAATCTCTCTATGAGAATCTCATTATCCTTATCTTTTAATTTCAACTTGTCAAGTTCTATTAAAGTGTTTCACGCATGCAATAATTTAAGAGGTCATGAAAACATTTTTAAAGTTATAAACCTTGTGAAAATTAAATGGATTTTTAGTTAATGTGTTTTATATAAAAGTGAGATTTTGTTCAGATATAAGAAAACTTGTTTTAATTTGAAGAAAATCATAGTTTTCATAATCTATTTCTAAACAACTGAATCTCTTCAGAAACATGGACACTTGTTTTAAAAATAATTCTAATAAGTTTTTGAACTATTCCAACCTTGTTGTTAACCTTATTTAAGGACAAAACCCCCTATTTGGTCCTTCACTTTTTCACAATCGGACACTTAGATCCCTCATTTTTAAAATTGACCCCGTTAATCCCTTTCTGCGCCAACGTCGGACACCGAAGTCCCCACCGTCCAAACACGTTAAAACGGTGTCAAAGTTTGGTGACGTGGCCGTTTAAATCGAAGGTGTCATGCCATGTAGGAGTAAAAACGACACCGTTTTTGCCAAATAGTTAAATAAGAAATTAAACAAAAAAATCCCCCTACTTTGATTCGATTCAAAAAACCCTAACCCATTTTCCAATCCCCCTTCAGAGATTTTCTCGTTCGACTCTCATATTCTGGAACGCTGGTCATCCTTTTCCCCATCGGAGTGGACATTCTCGCGAGGAGCAACACTAGCGTTGGTTGAAGAACACATCACGCTCGATAGAAATGGGAGATTCAGTGGAGGTGAGTATTCTCTGGTTTTCTTCTGGATAAATGTAGGCAGGGTAAGGTTGTGTGCTTCGAACTACCGGGGTTCAGGGTTTCAAACTGTTGGGGGGATTAGGGTTCTGAACTATTGGGGTTTAGGGTTTCGAACTATTAAGGGTTTGTATGTTGAACTATTAAGGGCCATTTTTTGCGTTCTTATAGAGGAGAACAATGTTATGTGGTCCCGTGAGCATGTATTGGATTCCTGTTCTGTCATTGTCTTTTGCTATCATGCCATGAATTGTAAATTTTTTATGGTCCCCCCATGTGCGTGCACTGTTTATATATGTCATATTTTACTATTATTTAAATAAGAAATGATTAATTTTTTTTTGAATGATTTGGGTAGGAAATCAGGCTTAATCTACATTATGGTGGTAAGTTTGTAGTCAACAGTCATGGTGAAAAAGAATATAAATCGGAGAAAGTTGAGGTTTGGGGGGAGGTGGACCCAGATTATATAGATTATTTTGCTTTTTATAGATTTGCTGAGAACAATGGCTATGATAGCAAATGTAACATATTTTGGCATGACCCACAGTATGGTCTTAATGATGGGTTGAAGGTGCTAAGATGTGATAAGGACATATTAGAAATGGTTGCCTGTGCGAAATTGAATGAATGGTTAATGGATGTGTATTTTGAACATCCAGTGGATGAGATATGTATGATGGATATTGATGGGGGAAATCATAGTGAAGTTGGTAACAATGTGCAGGTTGGGGTTTACTCAATGCAGGTTGTTGAGAAGATAGTGGTTGAGGAGGATGTTAACTTGTTCGAAAATGACAAGTGTATGGCTGATGTTGAAGGTCAGGTTCTGTTTGAAGAGCAGTTAGGTGGTGAGGCTTCAAGGCAGGGTGAAGACAGTAACATTAACATGGCAGATGTAGAAATAATGGAGGGGAAAGGAGAGATGAAGGGTAAAGGAAAGATGAAGGGGAAAGGAGAGATGAAGGGTAAAGGAAAGATGAAGGGGAAAGGAGAGATGAAGGGTAAAGGAAAGATGAAGGGTAAAGGAAAGCTGAAGGATACAAATGCAGGAATGAGTAAGAAGACAAAGGAAAAGTGTAAGAAGTCTAAACCATGTGGGAGAAGAAGGTCAGCTGTTCCTACTATATCCTACATTGATACAGGGGGTGAAAGTGAGGATAATGTTAACCATGTGGGAGGAGATGATTGTGAGAGTCAAGACACATGGATTTCAGAAGAGTTGAGAACTCCTCCATGTTCAGAGGATGAGGGTGAAGGCAGAGAGGTATACCCTCAATTTAATGAAACAGCCACTTTTGGCAATGTAAGGTTGGAGTGTGAGATGGAGTTTCAGTCACTTGAGGTGTTTAAAAATGCTGTGAAAGACTACACTGTCCAGGCAGGGAGAGATATTAAATGGGTGAAAAATGATAAGGTAAGAGTAAGGGCAAGGTGTAAAGCGAAGAATTGTGAATGGGAAGTCTTTTGTAGTCTGAACCCTATCAGGAAATCATTCCAAATCAAGACATTTAATGATCATCATTCCTGTGCCAGGGTGTTTAAGAACTCTGTGTGTGACCAACAATGGGTTACAGGTAAGCTTGTCAACTTCATGAGGAGGCATAGAAATGTTAAGCACTCTGAGGTTTATGATCTTTTTAGGGAAAAGTACAAGGTTAAGTTAGAGGACAAAATGATCTACAGATCAATGAAAAGGAGTAGAGAGGTGATTGAAGGATGTGAAAAAGAACAATTTGCCATGTTATGGGACTACTGTGCAGAACTATTAAAGAGGAATCCTGGGTCCACTGTGAAGATGGAGTGCCAACCTCAACTAGAAGGTCCACCCATTTTTGATAGGTTGTATATATGTTTGAAGGGATGTAGAGATGGCTTTATAGCCTGTCGAAGACCTTTAATTGGATTGGATGGTTGTTTCCTCAAAGGTTACTACAGGGGTCAGCTTCTAACTGCTGTTGGTCAGGATGCCAACAACCATATATGGCCTATTGCATATGGTGTGTGTCAGGTGGAGAATAAAGACAACTGGAAATGGTTTCTGGAGCTGCTCCATTCGGATGTTGGTGATTACAAGGAAAGAAGGCTAACCTTTATGAGTGATATGCAAAAGGTAATTACATTAGCTTTTATATGGTTTAGCATCATACTTAATAGTATTTTGATAGTATTCCATACTTTACAGGGACTTATTCCAGCACTCCAAGAGGTCATGCCTGGTGTGCCACACAGGTTTTGTGTGTGGCACTTATGGCAGAATTTTTCTAAGCAATGGAAAGGGGCAGAGCTGAGGTCCCTCTTATGGCAAGCTGCAAGATCAACTACCTCGACCAAATTTCAAGGGAATATGGTGAAGATAAGACAGGTTAATCAACATGCTTGGACATACTTGACAAAATTCCCAAAGGAGTCTTGGAGCAAGGCTTTCTTCGATGAGGATTGTAAGGTGGACAACATTACAAACAATAATTGTGAGGTACTCAATTCCAAATTGGTGCATGCTAGAAGCAAGCCCATAGTGACTATGCTTGAGGAAATAAGGACATACATTATGGTTACAATAGGCAACCATAAGGTTAAGTTGACAGGGCATGTAGGTCAGCTACCACCAATTCAACAAAGTAGGTTAGACAAGGAAAAAAGTGCAAGTAGTAACTGGAATGTAATGTGGACAGGTAACTTAACATATTCTTCTTTTTGATTTTAAATAATAACCTCATTAGTTTAGACTTTCATTTGGTTTTTGAATGACTTCTAATAGGTGATGGAGGGGCTGAAAAATATGAGGTTAGTTGTTATCCTGCAAGGGTAGCAGTAAACCTTGGGACCCAAGAATGCACGTGCAGGATGTGGCAGTTAACAGGTATTTGAAACCCTAAACACTGTACTGACTTCATATTCTATAATGTGGTATATTTTTTCTGATACACTTGTTTCATATTCTATAGGCATGCCCTGTAGACATGCTTGTGCAGCTATAGCTGAGAAGGGAGAACATGCAGAGGACCATTGCCATGTTGGTTTAACAATGGCAGCTTGGAATGCAACATATGAGCATCATGTTGAATCAGTCCCCGGCTCAGAGTTCTGGGAGAAGACAGGGTGTGTTCCACCAATTCCTCCTTTCATCACAAACACCACTGGAAGGCCTAAAAAACAGAGACGAAAAACAGGTGAGAAAAGTAGAGAGACTGCTGCCAAAGGCAAAGAAAAAAGTGGGAATGAAGCTGGAAAAGCCATTAAGATGAAAAGAAAAAATCAGCCAAGTAAATGTCATGAATGTCACGAAGTTGGACACAATAGGGCAACCTGCCCTGTGGCTAAAAAGAAAAGGAAAGTCGACCAAGTGCCTGCAGAATCAACTAACCAACCTCCACCATCACAAGAAGTAATTGATATCACATCTTCACAACCCATGTCTCAGACAGAGGTGACTACCTCTGTTAGAAGAAGCCCAAGATTGGCAACCCCCTCAAGAATTACAGCATCACCAAGCCCCACTAGATACAATCTCAGGGGAACTAAATGATTGTTATTGTGTGTCCTATTGCTTTGGCTAGTAACCAGGCATGTTGGTTACATCAGGTTGTGTTTTGACAAATGTCTAGGTTAACAATGGCAGTGATACTCAATGACAATTATGTATTTATTCTGAATTTTTAATGTGTTTATTTAAATTTATGTACATTGTCTATATTACTATGCATTTTCTAGTGTTTATTTAAATTTTTACAATAAAGGTCAATGATGCATACAATTTAGTGACCAATTTTTTATGAATGAATATGGTATGCATATAATTTTGAAGGGCATCACCTAATACAATAATGTCTCATATTCTAAACTATGGAAAAGGATTATATAATGTGCATATCAGTATGATAATGGTACGATTGCAAATTATGGGAGGCATGGTTAGTCTTGAAGGCAGTTGCATAAACTGAAAAACATTGTATTAATCACTCTTTCCACAAAGAGGAACTTCTATGTTGAATCCTTTAAAATACATTCTGCCTGTCTCATACTCACTACTTTGGGTTAGGAAAGCTTCTTTTAAATCTACAAATGCTAATGTGTTATACAATGGGGAACCATTCCCTGCAATTTTCATAACATCAATTTCTTCATACACACAAGGATACATATGCTGAACCATTTCAACAGTTTAACTCAATTTAATATTCTTACAGGGAAACATGTACATGCACCTTACATTACCACTATCGAATTAGATAACATAAAACACCCTACATCAAAAGCCTAAACCCTAATCACCTAAATCTAAACCTTACATCTTTAATAACATTAGCATAAACCCCATAACAGAGAATAATATAAAAAAACTTTGAGCCAGCAAAATCATCTTCAGTTGTCTAACTTCAGATTGCCTTTCTATACACAATTTCTTCACCACTGACTGCATATTCATCTGCCAACCACTCATTGTATCTTGCAGAACTTGAGTCATGCCTTCACAGACCTCCCTACGAACATCATTTTTAAATCTAAAAATAACCTCCTCCATTTGTATCAGCTTCGTCATCACAGTCTTCCTCCATTCTTCATCGTGAGCTACTAAGTCCCCATCAACCACCCAGGCAAAGAAATCACACTGTGAACCTCGGAGTTGCGGACATGTCCAGAACTCGCGATTTGGATTGTTCGTCGTTTGGGAGACGCGCAACATTGGTGGGTCTCCACAGCGACATCTTCGATGTGACATTTCCAGGCTTCGGAGACGGGGCCGACGCTGACTGGAGGCTGAGGATGATGATGACCGACTAAGGTTTTGATTCACACCTTCCATTGCTGAGCTTGGGATGGGAGCTGAGCTTCTTAGGGCAAGACAATCGAAAAGGGGAAAGCGGCATGGGGTAGGGATTTTTAAAGGGGATTTTTTGTTTAATTTCTTATTTAACTATTTGGCAAAAACGATGTCGTTTTTACTCCTACATGGCATGGAACCTTCGATTTAAACGGCCACGTCACCAAACTTTGACGCCGTTTAAACGTGTCTGGACGGTGGGGACTTCAGTGCCCGACGTTGGCGCAGAAAGGGATTAACGGGGTCAATTTTAAAAATAAGGGATCTAAGTGTCCGATTGTGAAAAAGTGAGGGACCAAATAGGGGGTTTTGTCCTTATTTAAGTCTTAAAAGACTTAATATAACAAAGATGTTTGTATTGTATGAAAGCCAAAGTTTTTGAGTGTCATACTTCAACCCCTTTCTTATGACTTTTTGATCCATTTCAGAAAGCCCATATTGTAAAGCTGTAGCATGCCTAGTAGGCAAGTTCATCCAGGGGTAGCCATTTGGCTCATTATATTATGCTAGATTAGACGACTAGTTTTTCACCATGCCTTGAGACCCTCCCCCCAGCATCACTACTATTCATTATTTATAGCAAAAATAAAATACAATGTTAAGTGGAAGGGGGGAGGGGCTGCTGCTTAGAAGAATTAGATGTAAGAGGACTAAGACATGTTATGAGCTATGCAGGCTCAATCTCCTACTCTGTCACTTCTCCAACATCATCTGCTAGAAAGCCATTATCTATGCACTATTCTCAACAATCTCCTTGTTTAAGTTCTCAATAACCTAAAAATAGTCTAGTGGAGGAGTCAATGAGGGGGGCATTATAAAGAGGACACAAACTCCTTGGCGAGTTCTCTAAGGTCGAATATGTTCTATTTCTTGTATTTTCCTCTAACAACCTCCAGAAGAAATAATTGGTACCTCCCCATCTAACTCGTCAGTAGTTTGTGTGGTGAGTTGTGCCCCCATCCTTGTCCAACCTGTCAAATCACAACTATAAAACAAACATAAAATTACTTTGTCAATTTAAACTTGAAATCATATTTACAAAAGTTTGTTATTGCCTCTACAATTACTTTTGTAGTTTAAACTTGAACTCATATTAATACCATGTTTTATTGAGAAGTTGTTCAAGTGTGATTGTTGGAAAAGTCTTGAAAAAACTTATTTCTTTAACCATAAGTTGTGTATTAATTATGTAATTTAAGACACTTAATATTAATTCATAAGTTATTTAAGTAATAATTATGCAATTTTGGAAATCTAGGAGGTGTATGAATATTGTATGAATATTTTGTTATTTTAAGGATTATTGTGAAAAATTAAAAGCAAATGGAGTCATGAGAAAATTGTAGGCAAAGTATGGTGTGTTTTGGATCCAACTATCAACGTACTTACACTGTTTCCAGCATGCCTACACTAGGATGATGTGTTCCATGTTTCAGGTTCAAGAAGTCACCAATATACCTACGCTATATACTCATGTTGGCTAGTGCAATAGAGGAAAAGAAGTCTAAAGAGCCAACATACTTGTACACCACCCACGATTACACTCACGCTGGAATGAAAAGAGGAATTCAAGAGCCACGCGTAGCAACTCTTATGAGCGTACACCCACGCTAGCACAAGTGGAGAATCAGACCCTATTTAAAGAGCCAGCATCCTAACGTTGGCTACACGCTTAAGACTCACGCTCAGGATCAGTGCAGCCTAAAATCTACGCGTGCCTACACTCCCTAGCATAAGGCCACGTTGGGAAGAAAGCTAATATGTGTAATCAAGTTAGACGCTGGGTGTGCTTATGCCTAGCTTACATTGTCTTTTACATGTAATGTACCAAGAGTAGACCCATGTCCAGAGCTCACGCGTACCTACGCTCAGCGTACATTACCTTCCACGTTCAACTTCACCCATCTTCCAAGGAGCAAGCGTGCCCACGCTTTCCATACACCCATGTCACGCTGGTAACACTCACATACCAAACCCACAGGCTAGACCCCAATGTTCCTACTATACTTATGCCCCATGTTATGCTCAAATCATACCTGAACTAACAGGCCAACGAGTATGCTAGCCATCACCATACTCACGCCTGCCAATTGGGATCTATGCATGCATACCCAATTAATCCAGCGGCTATATATGCCTACTAGCATCACCACACGTGTGCACGAGGGAAATAGGCAGAATTGAATTGGCTTGTGTTAATTGCCTTGTACATTAGTTAATTTAAGTTTCCTAATTTATTTGTAAGTTCTTAGAGGACATTTTTATAGTTTATTTAATTAGGTAATTAGTTAAAATTAGTTAGTATTTATAGATAACTTGTATCATAATTAAGACACAACCTTCATAATTCATATTTCACTATCTCCTTTCAAATTTTATCTCTCTAACTTCTCTTTACTCATAACATTGTCTTCTTTACCTGTTATCATCTTCTCATCCACCATGTGCAACTAAACCTCCATGGTTGGGATTTGCTGAATCTATAATGCAGGTTAATCTCTCTTGATTGAAGCTGGATTTTCTCTTAATTCATGACAGAACAAGGCATTTTGTGAGCATCATCTTTTGGATTGGAAAATTTAGATCCTACTTGGAGGTTTCCTCTAGAGAAAAATCATGGTAGAGACCTTAGGTATACAAATTTCCTCCTAATTAGTTTAGGCCTAAGACATTAGGTGAATAATTAGGGTTCATTCTTAATTTCACAATTGGTTTTAGTGTATATAAATACCTAAGGAATTAGGGTTTATTTGTAGTGGAATAGTGATAATCTTTTAAGGAATTAGGGACTATCAATCTGTGAGATGTTAGACATGGTTTAACTAAGGTTTATGCTTTGTTCATATGATATTAATTGACATTGTATGCTGAAACTGATTCCAACTACTTCATAACTATTAATCACATCAATTACTATTGCATTTTTTGTTGGTTGTTGTGTCTCAACTAAAACTTCATAAAAATCAAAACATAACAAAAAGTAAAAATAGAATGTGTTGCATGAATTTATGTTCTTTCAGATAGTATTAGCCTTAGGTTGAGGTAGTTAACTCAATCCCTTTGGGAAGATACAAATATTCTATAATTTAACAATTGATGCGCTTGCCATCAAAATTCATTACCAATGAATTTGCATCAATTGTGCGACAAATGTGGTAAGGTTGTGAGATGTGTGTCTAAGTATGATAGTATGTATATCTAAGTATAGTTTAATTTATTCATTTCAAAACTTTGAAATTAGTTTGGTAACCAAACTATGAACTAAACAACTCACGCCACACACACACTCACACATAATCTAAACTAAATTCAATGACATTAAATTCACACTCATACACATACTCTCACACTCACATACACTTCCACACACATCCTCTCACAACACACACTTCCACTCATATACACTCTTAAACAGAAATTCTTTACAGCAAACAAGCATGTTTAAAATCAATATGAATTATAATTAAATATATTATTCCAAGTTTCAAAACGATTTCTATTTAGGATTTTTTATTTTGGTATAAACATGGCAATAGAAGTGAAATGAAGTGCTCTCATTTGCTAAAACTTATACGGGAATTGAAACTAAGTTATAGTATATGACAATTGTAAAAAAAAAGACAAATATATAGAAATTAGGTAAATGTATCCTCTCACACTACACTATAACACTCACACACACTCACTCACTCTCACGCTCAAATAAAATTTTATTGAGTAAATCATTAACCAACTAAAAAATTTATTGAATTTCACTAGTTACTCTTTATTTTTATGATTCGCTTTCGATACCCTCGTTAGTTTAGCTATCATGCCAATTTTTAAAACATTCTTAAAGGCATGTAGTGTTCTCCAACCATTTTATTATGAGTGCCCTTTCATCATATATGCTTGATGCACACTGCCATTTCATCAACTTAGTTTCTACGCATTAATAGCCACATCATTTTAACTAACTTAGTTTTTACCACATAAAGTCAAGCTAAATAACACCAAAAAACTACAAAGATACACCTTCATAGATTCTTAATATTCAGCTAACATAAGTTGATTAAGGATATAACTTCTGGCGTTTAGATCATGAGTTCAAATTCCATTAATATAAAAACCTTGTTAGTTTTCGTCTTTGAGAGTCGTCGCTAATTATACCGCCACTACAAGTTTTTCTTCCATTAAAAAAATATTTTAAAAGCAAAAATACATTAGTGACATACGGCGTTAGACCTTACCACCTTAAAAAATTAACAAGAGGGTATTCCGTTGTTTGATGTACTACCAATATTTTTTCCCCATAATTATGTAGTTTTTCAAGGGCAGATTTAACACAAGATATTCACGTATGATATATATAGACTAACTTGATACGTATATGTAATTTTAATGATTAAAATAACTGATATTTTTACCATTTCATAAAATAAAATTTTATTTTATTTTTTTATGGATTAAATCGGCATATAACTAATTATTATAGTTTTAAAGATTAAAATTAGGCAACAACACAGTTTTCAAAATTGGCTTTGAATATTGGAAGCGAATGAAGATGCAAAATGCCACACATTAACAGAAAGACTTATTAATTATGATTATACATCAATGACTTTTTGTGTTTGAATATTATCTGAGCCATAAAAAAATCCTGCTCATAAAGTACAAAACAAAAATAGTTAAAAAATGTTGGTGTCTTTTTCTACAAGGAAAATAAGGGCAATGTCAACATTACCAGCTAATTAGCTGGCTACTTTTCTCTAACTTGATCAATTAAATATAATAAAGTCTCTGACAAAAATCTACAGCTGCACAGTAAGCAATTATTACATAGTACCATATCAACCAATGAAAGTATGCTTCTGAAAATAATTATTTAACATGTACCAAATTTTATTAAGATAGAATATGTATTTTATATTTTTTTGTGTTTTTATTAAGTTGTTTTAATAATTATTGTTAAAAAAATTTATCTTAATTATTGAAATAACACATGAAAAATATTTAAACTAATTGTTTTAAAAATGTTTTTACACCAGATATCAAACCAACCGGTATTAAAAATATAAAGATTTACGTTTCAATACCAATATATGCAAATATATAAATATTTTTAACCTAATGTAAGTCAAACTCTTTTTATATATTACTTGTGTATTAAAAAAAATAATGTTGTATACGGACATATTATGTATATGTCAGCACTATATAAACTATTGAATTGATAAAATTAAACAATAAAATGTATTTATTATTTTTATACCAATTTATTATATTATTTAATTATTTATATAACTCATGTAAAAAAATCGTATTTTATATTGGATATTAGAAAAGTCTATCTAAACAATAATGTTTATACCAATTATAAAAATATAAAAATATATTTTTTACATTGATTACTTTTAAACCTCACTTTAAAAAAATACACAAGAGATTTAGGCGCGATTTGGTTGCGGGAGAAATTTTATCCTACAGTCTAACGGAGTTTTGATTGTCTCAAACGGCGTGAAGAATCAATATTAACTTTTAAATGTTTTTATTTTTCTAACTTCGTTTCCCCAATTACGAATCAAACATCCATTTAAAAGCTCAAATCCGTTCTATAACGATTGCATAATTTAAAGCAGAGGTAACTTTGAATAGATCAAATCAAAGTACCCTTATAACAACATGATTAGGTCTTAAGGTGGAAAAAACAACTATATAAAGGGGCAGCACCTCCCTAGAACCACAAGCAAAACCCATCTTGAAAATGGGGTCTTCAATGGCCTCTGCCACTCTCATTGTTGCATTAGCAATAATCTTTCTCAGCTCACTAATCTCAGCAGACAACCACTACGAATATTCATCTCCTCCACCATACTACTATCACTCTCCACCACCACCGGTGCACTCACGTCCTCCTTATTACTATAAATCTCCACCACCACCACCTAAGAAACCATACAAGTATCCATCACCACCACCACCAGTTTACAAGTACAAATCCCCACCCCCACCTTACAAGTATTCGTCTCCACCACCACCACCTAAGAAGCCTTACAAATACCCATCACCACCACCCCCAGTTTACAAATACAAGTCACCACCGCCACCCTACAAGAAGCCATACAAATACCCATCACCTCCACCACCAGTTTATAAATACAAGTCTCCTCCTCCACCTTACAAGTACCCTTCACCTCCACCACCACCATACAAATACCCTTCTCCACCACCACCAATCTATAAGTACAAGTCTCCTCCTCCACCACCACACTATGTCTATGCTTCTCCTCCTCCCCCATATCACTACTAGTCTAGAGAGTGATTTAGTATATGGTGAGTTACTTCGAAAATTCTATACATTATCAAAATGATCCCAGTCATGCCTTTCATATATCTATTTGTTTTTTCTCTCGTCATATTAATAATAAAACCTGTTATTAATTCTCTTTTTTTCTTTTATTCTTGTATCTTTCAAACGTATACATAAGTTATTTTCAAACTCGAACACGTTGGATTCCTACTTAAAAAAATGCTAGCACACATATCCTAGTGGAGTCGTTAATTACATGAAAACATCGTCATTATGGGATTGGGGAACCATTAATCACATGTTATATGTCACACTAATAATACACATGCATGCGTGCGTGTTTCTTTTGTTTTGTAGGATTTGATGAACACGTGCAAATAAAAGGGATGGATGCATGGATGGAAGAAGCACCGTTTACGATTTAATATTGTGTGAAAATAGTGTTACTTTGGTTTGGTTTCATTTTATCTTATTTTATTTTGTATTGTATTTTCAAAGTTTTAAGACACTGTTCAGATCTGATCCATGTATGCTCCTTCGTTCCTGTCCAGTCAGAATTTATGCTTGTTGTATTACATTATGAATAAATAACATGATTTTTTTCCTACAAATTTTATGTTTGTATGTTTTTTTTTCTTTTACAACCTGCAATCATATTTGTAAGAAATACAGCATTCAACCACCAGACTCGTTCTTTATTTTTTTGGCGTAGCAAAGATAAGAGTTTAATAATTTAAGTAAAAAGGTTTATATTACTTAAAATTTAAAAATTAATTATAACACCATAAAAATTAAAATACTTTCATTTTTATATTTGAACGATATATAGTAGTATAATATTAAATTAATTTTAATTCAATTATTCATTAATAGTAATAAAAAAGAAGATGAAATACTCTAATAAATAATATCAAGGAGACAATGTTATAAAAAATTAAAATTCAATAAAGAAAGAAGACAAAGTAGTCTAATTAATAATATCAAGGAGATGAAACAATGTTATAAAAAATTAAAATTTTGTAAGACTAAGTCTTTCTCATTACTTGATGTAAATTATATTTTTAGTCTCAGTCTGTTCTATTTAAAAGCCTAAAGATAGTATATATAAAAATTTGATTTATATTAAAACCAATAAAAGTGTCAACAAATAAATATTAAAATATCAATGAACCCATCCTAAATAAACAAATGAACTTCTAAAAAATTAACGACCTATACAAAATATATTTAATTATCAATTTGTATATTTAAGTTAATTTTAACATATTTTAATCTTAAATTTAACTTTTTATATATAAAATCATATAAGAGTTAAAAAAATTGACTAGATAAGTTGAAAATGCTTTTTTTAAAAAAACCCAAACTTGGTTTCTTTAATTAAAAGGACTTTTCAATAAGTCTTAGCCTAATCTTATTATTAAAACTAGACCTTAAATAAGTGTCATGGTAATAATCATTTACATATGCATCAAAAAATCATTTTTTTCTAGAATATATAACAACTTTTTGGGCCAACTTTACGAGGCTCTCTCAAGTAACTTTCCAAAAGTTAGAGCTTATAGTTTTTGCTATAAGCTCCTCATTTTTTGTGTTCACCAAACACCTCTAATAGCTTTTGAAAAGTCATAAATTCTTAAAAAAAACTATAAGTTCATTGCGTCCTACAGGCATTAAGTGCCACTTCCATGATATTTCCTTCCAAAATTTACCACTTTAGAAACTCATCTTATATCATTTTTTAAGAAAAAGTTGCAAAAAAAATTATTCTTATGGGAATTGAACTCATGCCCTCTCAACACAAAGTAAATAAGATTGTCATGCTACCAACCCTTTAATTTGAAATATTAGTATATTCTTTAACTGATATATTTCTTAAATGATGTTGAAGTTTGACATCGAAAAATATACTCATGTGGGTTGATAATCAGTTTTATATATAGGTACGTTTTATTCAAAATATAATATTGATTGTTGGAAACAAAGTTCCATATCAAGTGGATTACTCATGGATACAAATGAAAGACTTTTTATAAGAGTGGAAATTTTGTTTGACTCTATATAAGGGTAAGCACATTGATGAGTTGTTCAAACTATAAAATGTTCACTATATGATGTTGAAGTCTCGTATTAAAAAATATACTTGTGTGGGTTGATGATAAGCTTTATATATATAGGTACTTTTTACTTAAAATATAACTGGACACAAAGTCTCACATCCAGTAAATTACTCATGGACACAAATGAAAAACTCTTTATTAGAACAGAAAATTAGTTTTTTTTTTAATTCCCACATTGAATATATGACTATTCTATGGATGAAAACTCTATATAAGGGTCTGGACATTGTATTTACATGAGTTGTTTAAACTATAGTCCAAGTTTATATGTGATTGCCTTCCTTTTTTATAGTTACAATCAATTTAAAATTTTTAACCGAGACCCGCTTAATTAGATAGTTCAATAGAAATGGACCTAGTCACACGGTTTTTGGTTTAACAGGTTCAACTGATAGTCCAAATTAGTTTCAATAATACGTCTCATATTAAATGTAAAATTATATGATCAAAGATAAAATTATAGTTAACTTCTAATTCTTTTTATCAAAAGATAAAAAAAAAAGTCCTACTTCAAATTTTATTTGTGTAGTAAAAAAACAATGCATTACATTATTCTTGAATAGATCGACTTTACATAAAAACCTACCTACTTTGTTTATATATGAGTTATTTAAACTATGAAATGCTTTAACTCATATTTCTTGTTTAAACTATAAAACCCAGTTGATTTACTCGTATAACTAACTATATATATAAAATTATTATATTCCGTACATTGTACAGGTGTTGACTTATATATATATATATGAACTTGGATATGACCAACATGAGCAGTTGTGATTGGCAGATTGGTTTAGTGGTTAAATCTTTAGAGAATTAATATAGTGAATTTTTTCAATAAGCCAAATAATATATGATGAATTTCATCTTAGTGTTTTAAAGGACTAATTTATATTTATAAGGTTGTTTAAGTGATAAGTAATTTGATATTATATAGAAAAGATATCAGGCTCAATAGGTTCAAGATCTTACTTGATACTAGTAGACAGGACTATTCCTGAAGGGGAAAAAGGACTAATATATATGATCGGTAAATCTTTAAGGATTAATACAATATGCTAATCGCTTTGAAGAATCTAAGAAGTTTTTGGTTGAATCAAGACAATTTAATATTGATAAACATTTTTTTTTTTGCATGAATAGTATAAAGTCCACAATTGATGCAGTTTGTTGTCGTCCCTTATAAGTCATATTCTATTTGTACTGTTTTGTACGCCAAGATGGAAATTAAGCCAAGACGTGTTCTCGAAGACCGTAAAGGGATTGAGTAGGTAACAAAAATAACGTCTTGTTAACTATAAAAATGTTTTTTATTTTTATTTCTTAGTTTTAATTATAAAACTTTTATTTTGTTTTCTCTTTCTAAAATTTTATACTTGAAATAGTAAAAATAACTTTTCTATTTTCTGATATTATTTTCTATTTTTATTTTTTAAAATTAAATTTTTAAATATAAAAAATATGATGACAATTTTATAATTAAAGCCGAAAAGAACTAACGTTTTTACAATAAAAAAATATAGGTTAATGGGTTAATCATATTCATGCGATCATATCACCTGAAGGTATACAGCTTCATTTTTTCTTGCTACATTATTATATTTTAATATACAATACAAGGAAGATGCAGGTACAGAAAGTACACAAGGAGTACATCGCTAAATTTCGGCTTTGACTGGATTCAAATCTCTCTTTTTTTAAAGTAATCATGTTTTGCACTGTATTTTGGCTCTAATTTGATCCAAATATTCCATTGGCCTCATGTCATGTTAGCTTGGATTCATTATTAGGTTTTACATTGCATACTCCTTTCCTTTTAATTAGGTTTTACATTGCATACTTCTTTTAATTTGTTTGTTTGTTGATTAAAAAATATCTAAGAAGGCAATTTTTATTTGATATTTTTTATTGATGAGATTTCAACTCAATAGATAAAAATCAAACATATATACTATTTGAACTAATCATATATTGGTCACTATAAGATGTAAAGTGTGAAGTGTGGAACTAAGACAAAAGAAAAACTTACGCTAAAGCCTGGCGTGACACATTTATCTATGTTAATTCTTTTCTTGTAAAACTTTATGGGATATTGTGTCTCACGCTTTACATGACATAAACGTCGCATAAAAAAGGTTAAGGATGAAAGGAAATGATTCCACCAAATATATATCAATCATCTAATTATTAATTATAATCAAGTGGAATGAAATGTCATTAATATAAATACAAAATTAAACTAATATATATACATCATAATTAATTAATACAAATTATAATAAATATAAAATATAAGGAATTACAATTATAAATACATATTTGACTCTCTAAAGCAAATGCTTAGTAAGCGTCCAGTGAGTTATTGTAGAGATTCAAGATAGGTAAGGAGTGTCCTAATTCAAAATGATGCTACAAGAGAAGTCAGTAAAGAGGAAATGTGGATGTTTGGACTTTGCCATCAGTCATAAGCATAATGAATTTCGGGAAAACCTCTAGTTTGATGAACCCGTAAAGGTTTGATGTGTGGTGATAATTGCTTGTGTGTGAGGTTGCGGTCGATGACGTAATTTGTCTGTATTGGTTGATGATAATGGTATTTGGGCTTCGACCAACGCTGTGTTGATTTTGTGTGTGGGTAATGACTCTTGAGTATAGGAACTAGTGTGTTATAATAATAATAATAATAATAATAATAATAATAATAATAATAATAATAATAATAATAATAATAATAATAATAATTACAGCAATAGAAGATTTAATCTGGAACTAGTTTTCTAATAATGTGTACGTTACACCGACAACGGTGCTTGGGGCAGAGGATGAACAAAGAAATTTTTGAAGACTTGAGATAAGAGGAGTGCTCTCAGGTTTCGCCATTTGATTAAAAATCATTTCCTAAATTGTAACATCCTAACTCTAGAATTATGGGTAAATTAAATCAATTAGAAAGTAAAAGGAGTAGGAGGATTAATGAATTGTGAATGAGTGTGAATTTACCTTGATACTCCTGAAGGTTAAGCGCAAATTCACTACTCCCTTTCTCTCTTGTAGATGCATACAACATAGAAGGGAAAACTTGCTCTATTTCTCTTCTTCCCTTTCGTGACTCCAACCTCTACCTCACTATCTTCTTCTGCTAAAATTCACTCAAGCTAGAACAAGGTTTTATCTCCCTCTTCTTCCTTCTACTCGTGACAACCATGGTGGGCTAAGGGAGAGCTTCAATTTCTTGAAATTGTAAAGGTAATGGTTGAACCCAAACTTAGCTTTGTGTAGATGATGAACCCCACACTTAAATTCTTATAATTTCATGAATTTAAAACCCTATGGAGCGCGTTTGTGGTTGTGGGCATCTCGGATACATTAGGGTTTTGCATTCCATATTTTTGGGTAAGCTTCGATGGCACTCATGGCCTTTGGTTGTTCTATTTTCACGAAATTGAGTGGTTGTAACGTTGTTTCCATGAATTTAGGTGATTTTGAGTGTTTTGGATTGTTGAACAACTTAGAAATCATTTCAGAAATGTATAACAAATACTGTCAACACATTCCGGTAAGTTGCAGATTACCCAACAAGTGTCGATTAACAAGTTTTGGCGTTAAATTGTGAATTAAATAGCTTACGAGTTATTAAATGTAGTGTTAATGATTTTTAGGAAATTTTGAGATATCCGTTGATGATCGGTGAGCGTCGGAAGCTTTGAGAGCTTATAGGATCACCTTATTCAAGTAGGGGAAGTAGTTATATTTTAAATGTATAGTTTATGAACGAGTAGAGACGTACTTGTATGTTTATGATTTGGGGATTATGGAATTCAGGATGAATTTCTATTATTTATGATGATGTGTATCATATAATTGTTGATTTGTTTGGCAATATACCCCTTTAGTGTGATGTTTTGAAAATTGATGAATTGTTAATGATTGTGAGATCTGTCCATTATGATATGTGGTTATTAGCATGAGGTTGCTTGATAACTATATTGTAATGATGTTGAATATGTTGAGGATAATTAATTAAAGCTTGAGATAGCTTAGAAAATGATGCAAATTGATTGTGAAATTGCTATTTGTTGTATGTTATACGAGATTGTAAATTGAAGTGAAAATCCCTTGGTGATGATAACCAAGTGGTGGCCCCTGGTGATGGTAATCAGGTGGTCCGAGGATGATTTTATTTTGTGTGGCATAACATCTACATATTTGGATACACACAGGACTACAGAAGGCCTATGGTGCCAGCCTAGATGGGAGAGCGGCCTTTGGATAGGCACAGACCTTGTGGTCGTTTCCTTCGGAATTCACGGCTGCCTTGGATTGGGTTAAAGGCCAGCCTGTAACATCTAATTGTAGTTGTCGTTGTCACTAAGAGTGACTGGTGTTACATTATGGACGAGCAGTTCGGTACCGGTAAAAATACACGATCAAATGTTGTGAAATTTTATACATTGTAGTGTAATCTCATCGTTAGAGTCGGATCCACATGCATATGCATTTGCATATGTTGTTTGAGTGGTTTGAAGTTTTGGATAACTCATGACATGTAATTGATATGTTGGTTATATTGTGGATTATGAATTATGTTAAGTGATGTTGAACTATATTAATGTGATGTGTGGAATTGGATATGTTGATCTGACTCAATAACTATCATTTAATATATGATATGTTTACCCCCTATTTCGGTGGCTATTTTCAGTGGAACTGGACCACGATGGTGAGTGGTGAAATGTCTCTATGATATGTAGGAGATATTTGTATAACAAATTTCATTTATATAACAAAATATTTTTTAAAAAAATAAAGGCATAATGTAATCAAATTTAAGATGATTAGGAAATTTCTTAAAAGTTTTCAAATATATATTAACTTTTTAAAATAATATAAATTATATTCTCGGACATACTAAATTAAAGAAAAATTATGTATTGTATATGTTCTAGGGTATGAAGTAGGATTAATTATTTGATAAAATTATGATTAAATGTTATTTTATAATAATGATATCGCAAAAGAATAAAATATTAATATTTATATAATTTGACACAATATATAATTAAAATAGTAAGATGAAATTTGATCAAAATATCACAATTTTTCTAAAACAAATTAAGCATCATATCGTTAAATATATATTTGAATTATTTAAAAAAGAATAATACATATTACAATAAATTAATAATAATGAGTATAAAAATATGTTTTTTTGAATTTTTCTAATCATAATATAAAAAAAAGTACACATTTAACTTGGGATTTTGAAGTTAATTATACATGACATCAAGTTTTTTATTTTTAAAACTGATAAACTATTACAAAGTTTAAAATACCGACCTTCAAATTTTGTTTTTAAATTAATTCTTTGAAGCTTAAATTTATATAAAAGAGTTACTTTTCCAAAGCTTAAAATTGAGAATAATAAAATGTTAAAAAATTGAAAATATGTATTTAATTTTATTTAATTATGTGTAATAACATGATATTAAAAATATGGCAATTTTTCAAAAAAAAAATAGTCCTATATGATTAATTTTGTTAACTTTTTGTTTCTAAACCAATTTCTTAAAGCTTACCATAAAAATAAAAATTAAATAGAATATTGTGATCTAGCTGAATTTTAAAATTAGAAATTGAAATTTATTTATTTATTATTCAAAATTACTCTAAAAATTTCTATTACTATTTATAGAAAATTCTACATAAAACATATGCATATGATTTTGTTAGTTTTTTATGATAAACTTATCAGGAATTGAATTGATTAAATAATAATATGAGATTTTATTAATTACATATGATTGGATTGATATAGATAGTTATTTTGATCATAGAAAACTATCATTTATTGATGATTGTACATAGATTTTGATTAATTATAAATTATAAATTAACGTTAGCATGTACTTTTTGTTAGAATATTTGTTCTAGATTTTGTTAATGTTTTCTGTGTACGAAAATTAAGAATTGAATTGAATAGATAATAATATATGAGATTTTATTAATTATATATGATTTGATGGAATATAGATAATTGACTTGATTATATTTAGTCACATATCATAATTTTACTTACATATACTTCAAATTAAGAATTAAAATTAGTTGTTTTTTTATATTAGAATATATGTTATAGATTTTGTTAGCGTTTGTATGTACAAAAATTAGTCATTAAATTTAAATATTGTTTTCTTTAAAATCCTTTTTACAATGGTATCATGACCAAACTTAATTTAAAAATTTAAAATTTTTAATTGAGTCAAATGATTTTTTATTTAATCTTAATTAATTTTAAACAATTTAAAAATTAGATGAATATATATATATATATATATATATATATATATCACATAAAATTAATAAAGACTCAAGTCTAAATTTAACATGTTATGTGGGAGCATGAGCTCTTTAATTAGTAATTTTATAACATATAATTTAAATTTATTCTCTAATTTTAATAATTTTATGATATTATTCATCCTTTATCAATATCCATCCAAATATAATTGTTTTAATTCATAATTTAGATTGATATGTTTCTTATTTATTACTTTCAACTTAGAAACTAACATATCCCAAGTCCATTTTCAAATCTTATACTAGAAAATTTTAACTATCATTCTTTGATAAAAATATCTATGTACGGTTCATTTTGTAAGATTTAAATGCTAACAAGGTGTAGTTGTTAAAACTAGTGCCCTCCATGAATAAACCATAAGAAACTTTAAGCTAAGGCATGAGAGAAAAAATTCCAAAGAGAAACCAATGCTGGAAAAATATGATTCATTCACACTATCTCAAATACATCAGAGGAGTATTTAAGAAAAAAGGGAAAACAGAAAATAAAACAAAAAAACTAACAAACTATGGTTAGTTACTAACAAACTAACTAACTAAAATGGTTAATTAAATACAATCTGTAACAACCCCCTTAAAGCTTGAATGTGTGTATTGAGCATTCCAAGCTTTGATAGCAAAAGAGTAAAAAGACCTTCTACCAAGGGTTTGGTAATTATGTTAGCAATTTGCTCCTTGGAAGAGATGAGAAGGAGATGGAGGAAACCAAATTGGAGCTGACCCTGAATGGTGTGGTAATCTACCTCTATATGCTTAGTACGTTTGTGAAAAATAGGATTAGAGGCAATATGGTGGGTGGACTGATTATCACAGAATATGGTGACAACAGTAGAGTGGGAAATATTGAGATCCTTAAGTAAGGTAATAAGTCATTGAGACTCACAGGTTGCTAATGCCATTGCACGATACTCAGCCTCAGAGGAAGAGCAAGAAACCATTAATTGTTTCTTACTTTTCCATGATATGAGGGACTGCCCAAGGGAAAAACAAAAACCAGAAACTGATCGCCTCTATCTAGGAATAAAGCCCAATCAGAGTCTGTGAAACCAGTAAGATGAAGGTCAGATAAGGATGAGAAGAGCAAGCCATGAGCAGGGGCAAGCTTAATTTATTTTAGGACACGAATAACAGCTTTATAATGTATAGAAGTTAGAGCAGACATGTACTCACTAAGCTTGCTAACATAGAAAAATCAAGTCGAGTATTGGTGAGATACACAAGCTCACCAATGAGTCTTCTATAATTGGTGACATCAGGATTGGAAAATCCTGAGGTAGAACTGAGTTTCGAGGTTGGATCCATAGGAGTGGTAACAGGTTTGCAAGAAAGTAAACTAGAATCTTGTAGAAGATCCACAACATATTTTCTTAGATACAGTAAGATACCTTTACTGGACTTGGATATCTAAAGTCCAAGGAAATATTTGTATATGTCGAGGTCTTTGATTCCAAACTGCTAATGAAGTAAACTTTTAATAGTGAGGATTTCTTCCAGATCTTGGCCTGCTAATATTAGATCATCTACATAGGTGAGTATAGCAGTGAAGACCTTCGAAGACTTTTTGGTGAACAGGGAATAATCGGCTTTAGGCTGAGTGAAGTCGAAAGCAATGAGAGTTTATGAGTTTGGAGTGCCACTGTCGACTTGGCTGTTTAAGGCCATAAAGGGATTTAATGAGTTTTCATACTAAATTAGGATAAGGTAGATGAAGTCCTAGAGGGGGTTCCATATAGACTTCCTCACCTAAATCTCCATGTAAGAATACAGTGTTGACATCTAGTTGATGAATGTGCCAATTCTGGATAGAGGCAACATGTATAAGTATTTGGTCTGTCCCAGACCGGGGTCTAGGATCCGGTGTCGGGACAGCCTCAAGAGTTGAAGATTGAATGAGGTTAAAGACCGGCTGAGCGTATCCGGTCTCTTGGATCCGGCCTCTCAGCGTGTGGAGGTCGGTCTTGTTGTCCTGGAGATCCTTCACACTGACCTCTCGCGTTGGTGTGGGCGACAGGTGGTGTCACCTGCGAAGATTTTCCGACGCTCAAGTTAAAAGAGTGTAAGATGAACTCTGTGATACTGAAGCAGTATATTAGAGAGAATGAGAGTAAGGACCACATCACCCGGAACATCTATTGTAACATGTTATTTATAGTTGAGCGTGGAAGATGAATCGTTGGGTGTTAGTGGGCCCACTGGTTCTGATAACGTGTATAAAGAGTCAATCTGAGTGGGCCAGCATTCAGAGTGTGTCAGGAGGGTAGGTGAATTATCAGTGTGCTTTCCTGTCACATAGATAGAGGATAATCACCTTTTCCGTAAATTTCGCTGGTGATTGTACCCACTCCTGTCAGTGAATGAAAGGGACATATTCCGCTATGCAGAATACCTTTCCCGTTATGATACTGAAGCAGTCGGTATTCTTGACTGGTGTAGGAGAGAGGATAAGCCGATCGGTGTAGGAGAGCGGATAAGCCGATCGGTGTCTTGGATGTCACCTCAGATGACTGGTGTAAGAGAGGTTCGCCGAGTGTGTTACAGACCGGATTGGTATTCTTGACACCGGCTAAACACTAGGACGGCTATAATGACTTCTCTTTAGGTGAGACCGGATCAACATGTCTACCGACTGGACCATTATCCTGGGATACCGGTTGACTTCTAGGAAGGCTGAGTCGGCCTTTTGTCCTTAGAACCGGTATCCAGACCGGATATCCTTGGGGCCAGTATCCAGACCGGATCATATGTCCCCTAGCTTGTGTGAGGGACTATAAGTTGCTCATATAAGCTATGCAGTTCACGAGAGGTCTGTATGCCGACGTACCCTGCAAGAATACAAGTTATGTTTTTACCTTAGTAATACTCGTTAATCGTCAAACATTGGCACAAAGCGTTATGAATTAAACGGCTTTGAGTGAGTGATTCTGAGTGGAGGTTTGACTTTAAATGAACAGCTCTGAGTGAACATTTGATTCTGAGTGACCAATTCAGAGTGAGCACTTGACTCTGAGTGATCGACTCCGAGTGAAATTGGTTCTGGCCGTGTTACCTGGGAAGTTCTGAGTGATACTTCCGAGTGGAAACTCTCAGATTGATTCTTCCAGGAGGAAGCTTTCTGAGTGACTGTTCCCGTGTGGAAGATTTCTGACTGGTGCTTCAACGGTGCTCGGTTTAATTGCTCCAACCACACTCGGAGTTCGGTTTAGTCCTACAATCCGAGTCTTCATTCGGGTTGGAGATTTCCGAGTGCAACTCTCATGAGAAGGTGTCCCCGAATGTGACATTTCTGAGCGGGATAAATACCGAGTGAGATATCTCTGATTCCCGTGTAGTATGGCACCAAGTGAAGGATTTCCGACCTCCACGTGATATGGTACCAAGTGAAGCATTTTCCGAGTGAAACACTTAGGGACAAATACTTTGACTTCGAAGTGAGATTTTCTTAATTTAAAGAATTCACGAGTCGAACTTCAGTGAGACTTTACCGACTAAAGAATTTGCAAGCCTGACCTTGAGTTTGAAGTGTTTCCGAGTAAAGAATTCCAAGGGAGAATATTTCCGAGTGAGGAATTCCCAGGAATACTTCTGAGTGAATTCGATAACGATTGATTCTTCAATAGCAACCGGCCAAGGCTAGAAGTCCTACTCGGAGTTCGGTTTAATCCTACAATCCGAGCCTTCAGTCGGTGTTAGATTTTACCCATTCACCATTTTTCTTCACTCGGTGTTGATTTTACCCATTCACCGGCCTTCATTGCCCGGTGTTGGATTTTACCCATTCACCGGCCTTCAAATGGGGTTCGGTGCATTCCTACAACCCATTTCTTAAGGTTCGGTTTAATCCTACAACCCAGGTCTTCAATGGCGTTTGGTTTTGATCCTACTAGCCGTATCTTCAATTGGTGTTGGATTTTACCCATTCACCGTTCTTCATACTCGATGTTGGATTTTACCCATTCACTGGCCTTCACACTCGGTGTTGGATTTTACCCATTCACCGGCCTTCGAATGGGGTTCGGTGCAATCCTACAACCCATTTCCTGAGGTTTGATTCAATCCTACAACCCAGGTCTTCACCAACGTTCGGCCAAACCTACTAGTCGTACTCGGAGTTCGGTTTAATCCTACAATCCGAGCCTTCACCGGTGTTCAGCCAAACTTACTAACCGTACCCAGAGTTCGGTTTAATCCTACAATCTGGGCCTTCAATCGGTGTTGGATTTTACCCATTCACCGTTCTTCACCGACGTTCGACCAAACCTACTAGTCGTACTTGGAGTTCGGTTCTATCCTACAATCCGAGCCTTCACCGGTGTTTAGCCAAACTTACTAACCGTACCCAGAGTTCGGTTTAATCCTACAATATGGGCCTTCAATCGGTGTTGGATTTTACCCATTCACCAGCCTTCAAATGGAGGTTCACTCCTTTGTACCTTCGAAGAAGTTCATCACTAATCAACAACACATTGTTAGGATTATCCGTCCTGAAAGTATCTTGTCACAACAGCGTTGTGCATTTAAATAAAATCAAAGACAATGGGTGAGTCAGGGAAAACTTCATTAACTATGAATTACAATCAATACAAAAGAGAAAAAGAGCCGAGTCAGGGTTATGCCTCGTTAAACCTTCTTGGTAAAACCGGTCGGAAAACCCAAGTAAGGAGAAAGAGTGCACACCGTCTTACCGACTAGCTATAACAGCAAAAGGCGCTCTTAATTTTGATGGCCTGATCCCTAATCAATGACCTCTCGGCGGCCCAGATATTGTTGGGACATAATATCTTGTTGTGCCAACTCTCCAATCATAATTCCCTTTTGCTTTTGGCAAGTAGCTCCTTTGAAAAGATACTGTTTGAGGTTACCTTCTCGGATCAGGGTCTCGATAGTACTCTTCAGAGCCTGACATTCATCTGTTGAGTGGCCCTCTTGCTCATGGAACTCACAGTATTTCTGAGGGTCGCCATGTTTGCGAAGCTGGGGCGTCATCCTGACCTCGTATGAAGTAAGCGTTGGCCATCCGATCTCCCTCAGAATCTGAGACCGCTTAGAGTTTAACGGAGCATAATTGCCGAATGCATGTATCTGTTCTTCCTGACTCGGAGGTACAGGATTATCGAAGACGCTGCCTCGGGCCGGTCTCTCCATGCGTTCCGATCTAGGCCAACTTTTATCTCTCTATTGTTGATGTGGCGTTGGGGATTTCCTTTTGGTCGTTGTTGCTTCCAAGTGCATTTCTATGCCCACGTATTTCGAGGCTTTTCTTCGAAACTCCTCCAACGTCGTTGGAGGATTCTTTGCCAAAGACAAAGCAAAGGCGGATCCAGGCTGTAAGGCTTCAACGATGATGTGGAGCTAGATAGCCTCCGTAAGGTTAGGTACCAAAGCAGCCTCCTTATAAAATCTCTTCAAAAACTCCTTGAGAGTTTCATTTTCCCCCTGCCTTATCTGAGCCAAGGTATGAGAGGTCCTTGGAACGTCTCTAGATATAATGAAATGGCTTTCAAACGAAGTCGCCATTTCTTCCCAGGAATCAATAGACTTCAAGGGTAAACTTTTGAACCAACCGAGAGCTTCCTCTGTTAAGGTTCGTGGGAACATTCTGCATATCACATCCTCATCGGCTCCCAAGTACATGGCCTCATACGTGTAAGCATCAAGGTGCTTAATGGGATCACTTTCTCCATTATATTTTCCGATTGACAGGGGCTGAGTTGTTTGCAAGTGCTTGGGGATGAGTATACTCATGAGCCTCCTTGAGAAAGGGACGTTGACTCGGTATGGCCCAGAAGCCATCACTGTCTGCCCTCTCCTCCTTGCACCGATCCTGTTCCCAGAATCTTGAGTTTGTTCTCTCCTCTCAAAGGTAGGGATCTTAGAATACTGGAGAGTTGTGGATCTTTCTCTCGCAGATGCATGGCGAGTATTCTCCACCTGAGACATCACTCTATCCCCAGTTCCTCCTTTCTCCCTTCGCAACTCCATCAACTCCTCCCTGAGTTGCCTGATAACTTCATCTCGAGGATCAGGGGTTGCCACTGGTACCATTCTCCTTGAGTGGGTTGCTGGTGATTCAAAGACGAATCTCCCCTTAGCTTGTTGATGGGTCACATCTTCTACATGACCATCCACAAAGTCATGTTTGTCTCCTTCCATGGTCGACTACTAACTTCTACAGAAAATGGGAATAACTCTACCGAGTCCCACTGGGCGTGCCAATGGTCTGTCCCAGACCGGGGTCTGGGATCCGGTGTCGGGACAGCCTCAAGAGTTGAAGATTAAATGAGGTTGAAGACCGGCTGAGCATATCTGGTCTCTCGGATCCGGCCTCTTAGCGTGTGGAGGTCGGTCTTGTTGTCCTGGAGATCCTTCACACCGACCTCTCGTGTTGGTGTGGGCGACAGGTGGTGTCACCTGTGAAGATTCTCTGACGCTCAAGTTAGAAGAGTGTAAGATGAACTCTGTGATACTGAAGCAGTATATTAGAGAGAATGAGAGTAAGGACCACATCACCCGGAACATGTATTGCAACATGTTATTTATAGTTGAGCGTGGAAGATGAATTGTTGGGTGTTAGTGGGCCCACTGGTTCTGATAACGTGTATAAAGAGTCAATCCGAGTGGGCCAGCATTCAGAGTGTGTCAGAAGGGTAGGTGAATTATCAGTGTGCTTTCCTGTCACATAGATGAAGGATAATCACCTTTTCCGTAAATTCCACTGGTGATTGTACCCACTCCTGTCAGTGAATGAAAGGGACATATTCCGCTGTGCAGAATACCTTTCCCATTATGATACTGAAGCAATCGGTATTCTTGACTGGTGTAGGAGAGCGGATAAGCCGATCGGTGTAGGAGAGCGGATAAGCCGATCGGTGTCTTGGATGTCACCTCAGATGACTGGTGTAAGAGAGGTTCGCCGAGTGTGTTGCAGACCGGATTGGTATTCTTGACCTGAACACTAGGACGGCTATAATGACTTCTCTTTAGGTGAGACCGGATCAACATGTCTACCGACTGGACCATTATCCTGGGATACCGGTTGACTTCTAGGAAGGCTGAGTCGGCCTTTTGTCCTTAGAACCGGTATCCAGACCGGATCAGTATTCTAATGGTGGTTATTTTCATAACAAGGCTGAATGTCTCTAGATAATCAATTTCCTCGGTCTGGGTGAATCCTTTGGCCACAAGCCTTGCCTTGTGCCTTTCAATGGAACCGTTAATTTAATACTTAAGCTTAAAGACCCATTTGCATTTGATTAGATTTTTATTAAGAGGGAGAGAAGTCAGAATCCAGGTGTGATTTTTCTCCAAAGCCTATAGTTCAGCTGAAAGGGCATTACTCCAACAAGGATCTTGGATAGCTTCTTTATAAGAACTCAATTCACAGGAAGAGGAAATAGTAAAGGAAAAATGCTTGTGTGAGGGAGACAAATATTGATAAGAAAGAGATAAAGATATAAGATACCTTATTGAGGAATGATCAAGTGAGGAGCTCGTGAGAGCCAACATGCAATGGTAATCCTTCAAGTAGGGGGAGGATAATTTCCCTTTGAGATTTCCTGGTTCCTACAATAATTGTTGGCATTAGGGTAGGAGTAGGTATAAGGGATGAAGAACATGCAGGATTAAAAGAATTATGTGTAGTAGAAATGAGAGGGTTAAGATGAGCATGAGATGTAGTACGGGAAGCATAAGAATCTGAATCAATAAGTAGAAAAGACATGATAGGGATAGGAGTAGTGGCATGCATCAAGGAATTCCAGAAGTTGCGCGTGCCTACACCTAGCCCATGCCTACCTTACGCTCACTCATGTGCCAAGTCCAGACTAATTCCAGGGGCTAACCGTACACACGCCAACACCATACTCACACGCCCAGGAAACCACCCCAAGCAGAATGGCAATGTACCTATGTTGAGGTCCAACGCTCATACACTCATATCCTGGACCTAATCTCATGAAGCCTGTTAACCCGGCGATAGTGTCTCAACAGTTCGTTTCCACCACCAGGTTGTTAATTAGCAAGCGCACCAATCGTTTGTAGTTTTCAAAGTTTAGATATCGTTCCACTGGGATTGAAAGTCCAATAACAACAGTAATTTTCTATTTACTATGGTAAATGTGAAGGAAGTTATAGACAAAAGAATGATTTATATATAATTTATACAATATTCACAGGATAGCATGATTGAGTGGTTCATAAGATAAAAAGAAAATAAAATCTATCTAAAAAGTTGAGTTGCAATCTAGAATAGGTAAGATACTTGAGATAAACAAAGATAAACAAATTATGTTGGAAATTGGATCCCTAATCTAGAATAACAATGAGGAACTCAAGACATGCATATTTAATCATCAAGTTTCATGTCATTGCAGCTTAAAATCATTATAACCGATCCCTCATGATATAAATTCTAAGAATTCACCGTAAAGTCCGATCCCTCGTGAGCTTTCTCAGTAAAAACTTGCATTAAGACCTGGCCTTATGGCAACAATGGTTAACAACCCCTATAGAATTGAGATACCAAGGGTATTCCAACTTTTACTTTCGTCAAAACAAGTTTCAATACGGCATGAACAATCATTCTCCCGTTTGACATTCATACTAATAAAACAAGTTTCCATACACATGAAAATCATTCTCCCGTTTGACGTTCATATTAATAAAAGGTTGAAATACTAACATGGACTTGAATCATAAACATGCAGAGGTCGAATTCACAACATTATACTCAATAGATTAGTTCACCAATTCCAACATAAACAAATTAGTTACATATGGTGAAAGTAAAAACAACACTTACAGAGTTTGACATTACAAAGACGATGGGAACTTTACGATACAACGATCACAATACACCGAAACACACTCAAGTATCTAGAAAACTATTCTAGAACTACAACTCATAAAAGAAGTACTCAAAATCGAGCACAAGAGAGAAAAGAAGAGAATGGGATGCTATGGGATGGGATAGAATGGTGTTGGATGGCCCTATTTATAGGGATGAGCAAGGGTGCTGACGCTACGCGTCAGTGTGACGCTACGCATCAGACCCCTGACTCAGCCTCCATTAAACACTTGATAATGGCCACTTCAAATTATTAAATTTGATCATGCCTGGCCATATGAACATGTTTCCACTGAGTTTTGGCCTTTCATGCTGAGTGGGATGCCCATTGGTGCTGAGTGGAGTGCCCATTATTGGGTCCAAGTGGAGTGGTTGGCCAAAGTGGAGGTGGAGACCATGCAGCACTGACGCTACGCGTGGGGTGAGGCTACGCGTCAGCTCCTCCAGTGTAATTTTCTCTTGATTTCTTAACTTTTTCACTGCAAAACTTAGAGAAAATTGATCAAGGGCAGATTATTTCCAACAATATCCATTTATTGAATTTAAATCCTAATTTTCTAACAAATTAAACTAATTTTTGTAATTTTTATAAAATTTTTATTAAAGCTTTTATTGAAAATTTGAGGACTAACAAAGCCAGCATGACCCTATGCCCTTTAGCGCGGGCAAGCGTGGCAATACGATTGACCCATGGAAAATGCATATGTGTAGCCTTTGTACTTTGTAACCTTAGCTAAGTTAAGTTAGATTATTTATTTGTAATTCCTTAGGGACCACTTAGTAGTTATTTATTGTCAGTTATCAATGTTAGTTAGTAGTTTTCAGTTAGTATTTAAGTGTTTAACACTTTGTGCTTACACACATTATTCTAATTCAGATTCTTATTTTTAAATCACACTTTCTACAATTGCTCTCTCTTAATTCTCTTATTTTATGATCATGCATTTCTTTACCTTCTACTTCTCCTCTAACATGAGTGCTTAATTCCCTAGGATTGGGATTGATTGAAGTTGTATGGATATGGATTTCATGTGATTGAGGCTAAAGGATTTAATTGAGAAAGATTCTGAACATGATAAGTGAGGGATTTCAATTCTGGGATTGGGAAATCCGAGGCTTATTCAAAAGTAACCACTAGAGAGGAATTGTCGTGGAAACTTCAAGTATTCACTTATCAACCTAGTTACTTCAGTCCCAAGGAATTAGGTTAATAGCTAAGGTTCTTCCAATTTTTGCATTTAAATTTAGTGTAAATTAGCACCTAAAGATTAGGGTTAATCTAGGTTGAATTAGTAATAATCACCTAAGGGATTAGGATCATCTATGAAGATTTGAATTCTGACTCAATGATGCAACTTCCATGCGAATTTCAGTGAAATGTATGCTGATTTTAGTTTCCAACGTATCTTCTTACTGTTGTTAATTCATTTCATAACCATTGTTACTTGATTTCTATTAAACTTTTATTGAAAAGTCCACAAATATATTTTAATTTAGAAAACTCAAAATAGATGCTTTATCAATTTGTGAAGGTTCAAATAATGAGTCCTTTGGATTGTGGTAATTAACTCAATCCCTGTGTAAACGATATTAATTACTAATTTTTAACGATTGGTGCGCTTGCTAAAGATTTCATTCATCCGATGAATTTGCATCAGTGTCCAAGCCTTAAATGCCAACAATTATTGTCATATGCTTGGAAATGATTGACTCAAATTTGAGAAGACGCTGGTTGACTTAAAGGATTCATTACATAGAGGTTGGAACACAAGCTAGCTGCACCAATCATCTTCAATGTAGGATATATACTCTATATCTGACAACCAAAATTTAGGAAAATGAATTTACATGGTAATGATTTTGTTAATTTGGAAACTGAAAGTAAATTTACAATAACAAAGGTATGCACAAAACATCTGTCAAATAAAGTTGGTTAGTGGAGAAAACTGTACCAGAAGCTGAAGTTGTAGTCTTATTTCTATTAGGTAGTTTAACTGGAATAAGTTTAATTTGTTTATGTGTTTGAAAGGAATTTAAGTAATTACACATAAAACATCTTAACCCTAATATGATTAATGGAATTAATAAAATCGAGGGTAAATTTTTTGCGTTAATTAAATCAAATAAAATGTAGAAAAAGCCACGAATTAAAAATTCAACAAATACCCCTGGACAATTTAAAAGAACCTATCCTATATATGACGATATGAGAAGGTGTAAAAATTTGAATCAACGGTGCTCCCTGGAACAACCAATATTGCGATTGTCGCAAGGATTAGTGGAAAGCATGATTTAAAATTGAGAATTTTGGATTGTGTGTAAAGAAGTTTAAAGGCACACAATCTAATTGTTAAATAATAAGAATTTTATAAATAAAAGGAAAAGAAATGAATAAAATAAATAAAATTAAAGGAAAGAAAAGAAAAATAGGATTCAGGCCATCTCGCTTAAGCGGGGCACCTCTCGCTTGAGTGAGAATGCTACCACTCGCTTGAGCATAACCCAATTCGCCTGGGCGAAAATGCATTATCTATGATCTGGGAATTTTACTTGAGCGAATCCCTTACTTACTTGAGCGAGATCAACAAGAATCGGTTGGACGAGGCTTGACTCGCTTGAGCGAGCACACAATCAGCATTAGACCCTTGCCTTTGCTTAAGCAAGTCACGCTCGCTTAAGCGAAACTGCTCCAGAATCAACTCCACGCACAGTCGCTTGAGCGGGCATTCACTCGCTCGAGTGAAATCACTCCAGTGCTAAAATGCCATCCCTCTCGCTTGGGCAAAAAGTCCTCGCCTGAGCGAAACTCATCCAGAACCATTCCAACCTTTGCTCGCTTGAGTGAGTCTCCCCTTGCTTGAACGAGAACACGACTTTCGCTCAAGCGAAGCCATATTCGCCTAAGCGAAATTTGGCCAGTGAGCTTCCTTCCTGACCCAACTTATCTTGCTTGAGCGAGAACCATCTCGCTTGAGCGATTTATGCAACATGGACCTGGAAACTCTGATTTTTCATACAAAATGACATGTCAACCCTATAATTCAACTTCTAACCTACGTATTTTGCCCGTTTCAAATCCGATTACTATGAAACTTCATGGACACTATATTTTCCCCATTTCGAAGCTTTTGGCGATGTCCATTCGCCAGAATTCTAACTTACGACCAACTTATGCAGAAGAATGCATGATGACCATCATATGCAATTTTATTGCATCATACCTCTTTAATTTTATTCAAACAAGGCAAAATCTATATGCACAACTCATAAGTGATATAGAGGACCTATTGATCCCTTCCAAGAGTCTAAAAACTTATTGGATCATAATTTCACCCTTCCAGTTCCTAATTTTGCACTTTATGCACATGCACCATTCCAATTTTATACATTCATACTCCTAAATCATAACATTCATCATCAAAACATATACATATATACATATACAAAGTCAGATCCCAAGCTTCCAAGTGAAGCTATTAATTATCAAAACTGCTAATTATTCATACATATCATAATATATTCTTAAGAGTCGGCCAAGGCAAATACATACTACTATGTACACTATGTACACTATGTACAAACACATGTACATAACACTCCATGTTTATGTTGAGTAATCTCTTATACGCCTTCGCTTCTTCCTATATCCACTGTAAAAATAACCATAAATAGGGGTGATCATATTACATGTTAAATGACAGTTATTGAATCGGATCACTCATCCAATTCTCTAACATATATATATCTATATATAACATTCATAACAACATTAGCAAATCTGCCATTCAACAGATCATCAATGGCCATACAACTCTTGTTGTTCTCAATAACATCTATCAATACATATACATGCTCAATCAATTGGATTCAATCATTCGTTATTATGTTTTGTTTTTGTGTTGCAATACTGGCTCTCAGCCATATACTCAGCTCTCAGTTGATCCGGCCGTTTTACTGGTACCAAACTGTTTGCCCTCTCATGTGACACAATCACTCTCAACGACAACGGTAGTGTCATGGGTTAAACCCCGAGCCCTGCTCAAGAGGTTTTCCTTGAGTCCCACCTAAAGTCTTTTGTGGAATTCTCGAAACCACAATCATATAGATTTTACATTTCATATACATGTATTATCATATAAAGCATCTCATGCCATAATTGATAATAAATCATTCATTCTTCTCACATCTCATGCCAAATCAACATCAATAATATGAATAGGAGTCATCACAACACAAAATATATCACATATATTATATAATTGGGGTATCATACTAATAAATCACAACATATAACATTTAGCATAACAATATCACCCTGAATCCGTTCATAAACTATACATTTAAAATGTAAAGCTCCCCCTACCTGGAATAGAGAACTCTAGAAGCTCCAAGAGCTATCGAACCTCACTAAACGCAAATCGTAAGTTCCAATCTCTATTCCTCGTAATCAAACAACTTCCGAATCGAGACGTCGACTTCGAAACCCGTCTCCGAACCACTCTTCAAAATTCAAATCACTCCGAAACCTTCCGAAACTACCTTATTTCATTAAAACGGCAATCATTGAATTGTAATCTTATAGAATTAGCATTCAAGAAGCCATTCTACTCACTTTTCATAAAAATTCAAGGTTCTTTGAGAAACCTCAAACTGTCCACTATACCTATGGCTTCTAAATGCTTCAAAATCCAT
Source organism: Clitoria ternatea (assembly GCA_037962975.1). Taxonomy (NCBI): domain Eukaryota; kingdom Viridiplantae; phylum Streptophyta; class Magnoliopsida; order Fabales; family Fabaceae; genus Clitoria; species Clitoria ternatea. The sequence goes on from CM075675.1 coordinate 13,267,609, forward strand.
AAAATTACAAGAATTTAAGGAGGAAAGCTATGATATAACAAGACCCATGATGAGAACTCTTAATTTACCTTGAATTAGAGGATTTCAAGCTCTCTCTCCCTTACTCCATAGCTGTCTGCGTGAAAGAGAAGAAGTGAAGAAGGTGATTCATGCCTTTCATTAATGAAATCAAATAAGGAGGATGGTGAATTTGGATGGTGATGCTGTAGAAGAGAAGAAGAAAGAAACAAAAGATGGGATTTCCTTCTCCGTGGCTTTCATAGAACTTAATGGAAGGAAAGAGAAAAGATTTTTAATTTAAATGATTTAGGGACGCGTTGGTCATTTTGGCATTTGTTAGGAACGTGTTTGTCATTTTGGCAATTGTTCTAATTAATTCCTCTTTTCCATTTAAATCTCTCTTTAAATCATGCTTTGCTAATAAATACTATTTTTAGGATGTTACAACACACATGGTATGTGGCTCTTGTATCAATGATCTAGGAGCCAGGATTATAAGAAATAGTCAGATTACATACCATATATACTTGATGGTTGAGGACCAGTGTTTTTAGTAGCTGAAGCCATTTGATTGACAATTTACCACCTTGTTGTAGTAATGCCAAGAGAGCTTTATGTTGCTCAAGAGTAAAACTCAAAGTTGGAGGCTCATTTACTTCCTTCTAAGAAATAATGCTAATCTTATCCTCATAATCATCATCACCATTATCAATATTATAATGGGCAACAGAGTGATTACCCTTGAAATGAAGGGGATATCAATATTTCTTATAACAAGAATCAACTGTATGAGCATTCTTACCATAGTAAGAGCATATCTTTCCACTATAGCCCCTGCCACCTCGACAGTGACCTTCTACATTGTTCATATAAAGACATATTCCTCTGTAATTGCCTCTGCTAGTGCCTCTACCAAAGAAAGCCAAAAGCTTGAGGTTATGGAATATGAGTGTTGAATTGTCTTTCCTGTTGGATCAACAAAGAGAAAACTCTACTTAATGGTGGCAAGGGATCCACGAGCATGACTTGAGATCTCACAACTGAATATTTCTCATTAGGGCCTTTCAAAAACGGAATTGCTATGTTGTTGAATTGTAGGGATTGTTCGGCCCGGAGTTGAAACCGGGCCTTGTGAATTGGCAAGCGCACCAATCGTTTGTAGTCTTCGAAATTTAGATATCGTTCCACTGGGATTGAAAGTCCAATAACAACAGTAATCTTCTACTTACTATGGTAAATGTGAAGAAAATTATAAACAAAAGAATGATTTATGTACAGTTTATACAATATTCACAGGATAGCATGGTTGAGTGATTCATAAGATAAAAAGAAAATAAAATCTATCTAAAAAGTTGAGTTGCAATCTAGAATAGGTAAGATACTTGAGATAAACACAGATAAACAAATTATGTTGGAAATTGGATCCCTAATCTAGAATAACAATGAGGAACTCAAGACGTGCATATTTAATCATCAAGTTTCATGTCATTGCAGCTTAAAATCATTATAACCGATCCCTCGTGATATAAATTCTAAGAATTCACCGTAAAGTCCGATCCCTCGTGAGCTTTCTCAGTAAAAACTTGCATTAAGACCTGGCCTTATGGCAACAATGGTTAACAACCCCTATAGAATTGAGATACCAAGGGTATTCCAACTTTTTACTTTCGTCAAAACAAGTTTCAATACGGCATAAATAATCATTCTCCCGTTTGACATTTACACTAATAAAACCAGTTTCGATACACATAAAAATCATTCTCCCGTTTGACGTTCATATTAATAAAAGGTTGAAATACTAACATGTACTTGAATCATAAACATGCAGAGGTCGAATTCACAACATTATACTCAATAGATTAGTTCACCAATTCCAACATAAACAAATTAGTTACACATGGTAAAAGTAAAGACAACACTTACAGAGTTTGACATTACGAAGACGATGGAAACTTCACGATACAACGATCACAATACACCGAAACACACTCAAGTATCTAGAAAACTATTCTAGAACTACAACTCACAAAAGAAGTACTCAGAGTCGAGCACAAGAGAGAAGAGAAGAGAAGTGTATGGAATGGGATTGGATGCATTGGATGGTGTTGGATGGCCCTATTTATAGGGCTGAGCAAGGGTGCTGACGCTACGCGTCCCTGTGACGCTACGCGTCAGTCCCCTGACTCAGCTTCCATTAAGCAGCTGATAATGGCCACTTCAAATAATTAAATCAATCATGCTTGGCCACTTGGACGTGTTTCCACTGTAATTTGGCCATTTGTGATGAGTGGGGTGGCCCTTGTGCTGAGTGGAGTGCCCATTATTGGGTCTAAATGGGGTGGTTGGCCAAAGTGGGAGTGGAGGCTGCGCAGCACTGACGCTACGCGTGGCCTTGATGCGTAGCGTCAGCATCAAAAATAGCTCTTGATGCTACGCGTGGGGTGAGGCTACGCGTCAGCTCCTCCAGTGTAATTTTCTCTTGATTTCTTAACTTTTTCACTGCAAAACTAGAGAAAATTGATCAAGGGCAGATTATTTCCAACAACATCCATTTATTGAATTTAAATCCTAACTTTCTAACAAATTAAACTAATTTTTATGATTTTTATGAAATTTTTATTTAAGCTTTTATTGAAAATTTGAGGACTAACAAATACCCCCAACTTGAGACATTGCTCGTCCTCGAGCAAGAGAGAAAAATAAGAAAATAAAAATTTGAAATCAAATTTTTAAGTTAGTCTGAAAATTTACCACAAAAAATAATTACACAATTTCAACTATTTTGTAATAATCAAAAACTGATTCAAATATAACAAAGGTTTAATGATAAAATTATTTACAATATTCTATTAACAACCAAGCAGAATTTCAGGCTTACCTCACAAGTGTTTATCTCTATGCAATTGGTAACCTGTTTCACTCAATCAATCATAAAATTAAACGAATTTAACTTTGTTTGTCATCTAATCAATGGTTATTTATACAGAGTTAATTCGAAAATCACAAGGTCTTTTCACGGGTTGTAATGAGGCCTGGTTTACAAGAATCAATGGTTTTTCTTGGAATTCAAAAACCTGAAATCATAAAAGAGCATTTTACAATCCTTAGGCTTTCTCTTGATCCAAACTCTCATTTATTTTTATTGATGAAAAATAAATACCCCCAACTTGATTCTTTTCACTATTTTTGACTTTTCTTTTCCATATTTTCTTTTTGAAAAGAATCAAGTTGCTTATTTTCACTCCCTATTTTTGTGAGAACACTCAAAATATTTTTATTTATTTCAACTGCTCTTTTAATCAATCAAGTATAGGGAATGGTCAAAACAAATTTAGGCTTTTAAGGGTACCAAAGAATTTTATTTTAGGCTCAAATGGGCTTGCAAAGGATAAAAGACTTTTTACCAAGGTAAGCTGTTTGGCCCAAGGTTTTGTTTCACCAATAAATGTGCCTTGATCATTTTCCCGAATTCTCTGTACAACAACACAAATCAGAGATTAAAGCAAAATCAATTCGAATTGAAAATATGTCGATTAAAACCCTCAAGTGTGTAAAAAGATCTCTCAACTCACCGGGTTATTGAAATTTGCTTGATGGTTAATAAACTTATTGTAATTAAATTTATCAAAATTCCTAAGTTATAAAGAATCAAAAATTGATTTTAACAAAATTGGTTTTAATATGTAAAAGCTCTAAGTGTGTAAACTAACTTACTAACAAAAAAATTGATTCAGTTATTTAAAAGAAGAATTATTTTTCGAAAAAATGAGCAAAAACGAATAAACACACAATGATAAAATGCCATAATATAAAATGTAAATATAAATGTAAATGTAAATCCAAATATAACTAAAAACAAGTGTACTCAAAATAAATAAAGATGGCATCCTCAATCCTCCATCTGATCATCATCATCCTCCTCCTCCTCCTCATCATCACCATCAGAGTCATGATGTGCACTAGAAGATCCACCAGTCTCAGGGTAGGTGGGCAAATCTCCTGGCCAAGCTACATGTGCTGCAAACTCGGCTGGGGTAACATAAGGTGCTCCCTCTCCCTGTAACCTGTACTGATAAAATTCATCGTGAAGATGAATATAAGCTCTGTGAGTGGCAGCCATCATCTGCATCATATGCTGATGCTCAAGTGACATCCGGGCAAAGCCCTGTGTAACAGCATCAGCAGATGGAGGCTGCACTGGTGGTCTCCTCCTCTGAGGTCGGGGCTGAGCCTCCTGCTCTAGTGGTGGAAGCTCACACTGCTGCACAAAATAATTTCTGTTTACTAGAACTTTAGGGACTCTCCCTGAAGAACTAGTAAACTCTGGTGAAGGTACAATGACTCCCTGCCTCCTCAGTAAGGCAGATATGATGAGAGGAAAGGGTATGGGGCGATTCACTTTATACCCAAGGGCATAATAGTGAATATGCTCGGATATAAGCTCAGCAATATCAATGGTGTGGCCCTGGAGGATAGAATACAGGAGGCAACAACGATCCACTGGAAGGGAAGAAAGATGAGTGACAGGAGTGATATTATGGAGCATGAGGTGGGACCACGCCTGGGCTATAGGGGTAAGCTAGGTCTTGAGGAGGTTAGATGGGCTCCTTCCAACCCTACTCAGGTTGAAAAAGATTCCATCCTTGCTCAAAAAATGAGCAACCTCCTCGAGGGAGTATCCTAACTCTCCCTCAGCAAGAATCTTGTTTCTGTTTTCTTTCCAGAAACAAGTATCATCCTCGGGAGTAGGCTCCCAAGGGTTACCCAATAGGGTACTGATGGTGTCCCGGTCATAAGAGATATACCGGCCTCTAACCTAACTCGTCCGCTGCTGCCCAAGATTCGGTGCGTCCTGGCGGGTCCTATAAGCATTTGCGTAAAACTCCATCACTAAGATGGGATCCCCCTCAGTAGGTAGGGAGAATAGAGGTCCCCATCTCCTCTGCTGCACTCTATCCTGCAGCTCAGGATAGTCTCCTGCACTCAGATCAAGGACCCTCTCCCAGATACGTTTCTGGCCCTTAATCTGATGAAATCGTGCCCATTTCGCATCAGTGCGAAATCTAGTAGGATCCCTCGGTCCTAATACCTCCTGTCTCTGAGAATCCGGATCTTCAGAAGTGGTGTCAGTGTCTGTGGATTTCCTCTGTCTTTTAGAGGGACCGGCTGTGGGAATGGATTTCTTAGGTGCCATCTGCAAAAAGTAAAAATTTAAAATTAAACACACATTTAAAACATAAATCACACATTAAAAATATTTTTTTTTTTTTGGTTTTTCTAAAATTGGAATTCAAGATATACCACAACATATTTTTGTATTTTATGAAAAAGAAAGTCACACACATATTTTTATTTTTATTTTTATTTTTTAAATAATTTTCAAAGCAAAGTACAATTTATTCAAAATTTATACAAAGTTGTAAGAAAGTATAACAAATACTAAATAAAAGAATTTATTAATTAAAAAGAAAACAAACAACAAACAAACAGCAAAAACTAAAAACAGAGGCTGACGCTACGCGTGGTGTGACGCTACGCATCAGCCTGTTCTACCCACGCTACGCGTCTGTGGGACGCTACGCATGGGCTCACAGTTCATCCTCACGCTACGCGTCAGTGGGACGCTACGCGTGGGATGCGCAGTTTTGAAGAATTAACAGGGGTTGCACAGCAGCAACCCCTTTCCAAACCACATTATATCCATTCAATTCCTAATTCCTAACAGCAATCAATCCCAATGGTCTTTTAATCCTAATCCTAACCACATTTATTTCTAAATTTGAAAATTAAAACAAAAGCTAAAGAAAATGGATTAGAGCACTTACTTGTTGTTCCTTAAGCAATTAGGAATGAAGAGGGCTTGGAAGAGAAAAATGAGGGTTTTGAAAATTAGGTTTCTGAAAACTAAATGAGGCAGAGAGGAGGTTTTAGGTTTTAAACCCTAAGATGGGCCTCTCTGGTTCAGTTTTAAAAACTGAACGTGGGCTCTGACGCTACGCGTGGTTGGGACGCTACGCATCAGAACCAAAATTCAGAGTCCACGCTACGCGTCACAGGGGCGCTACGCGTGGGCTTCTGTTTTTGATTTTTCAAAATTTTGATTTTCAAAAACCTTTTCTTTAAAACCCCTTTTTGAACTGCAAAAAGAATTTTGTGTGTATTTTTTTTTTATGTAAAACAAAATTAGAAATAAAAGAAAAGAATGGGTTGCCTCCCATTGAGCGCTAGGTTTAATGTCCCCAGCCAGACATTACCTCTGATTAATCAGGTGGTTTCCCAATATTCTTTGAGGAAGCACCTGTCTTTTTCTTCCTTCTTCTTCTTTTCCGATGCTTAATTACCTGTTTTTCATTATTCAAAGCATCGGTTAGGTTAAAACAATTTAATTGATTGGGAAGAGGTATACCTGGTTTGGTTGAAGGGTAAACCTTTGCCTCATTACTTATCCTGAGGTGTTCATGAGCACTGAAGCTTACCTCTTCTTCATATACTTTGACTGTAACCGTACTTAGATCAACATCTACTCTGATTTTTGCAGTCTTCATGAAAGGTCTTCCTAGGATCAGAGGGATCTCAGTATCCTCCTTCATATCCAGTACCACAAAGTCAACTTTGAAGTGGTACTTGTCAACCTTTACCAATGCATCTTCCACAATCCCAACAGGCTTTTTGACAGAGCGATCCGCAAACTGTAATTCTGTCTTTGCTTCTTTTAGCTCATATTCACCAATACGTTTTATTAAATCTAGGGGTATCAAGTTGATGTTAGCCCCTAAATCTAATAACGCATTCCTGATGTTGATATTTCCGATTGTTACAGGAATGGTGAAACTCCCCGGATCTTTACATTTTTTCGGGGTTATACAGTTTGTTTCTTGCTCTGTATCTCTTTGCATATTTTTTTCTTTTTCATTTTTTTCATTTTTTTCTATTTTTTCACTTTCTTTTTCTTCTTCTTCTTTCTTTTTCTCACTCTTTTCTTTACAATCAATTTTTACAACATCAATAGAAACAGCATTACATTGTTCCCTTGGGTTTTGAGTGTTTGCGGAAAACCCAGAACTCTTTAATTCGTCTATTTCTTTTGCGAGCTGACCCATTTGTATGTCTGATGCTTTTTGGGCAGCTTCATTTGTCTCTACAAACTGCAATAACTGTTGAATAGCTTCCTCTATTCTTGTCAACCTTGCATTGTCAGTTTGTTGTTGCTTGAATTGATTGTTAGGAGGTCTGTTGGAAGGTCCAGTGTCCTGTCTCCAGCCAATATTCTGATTTTGCCAACCCTGTGGGTAATTGTTAGGAAAAGAGTTTCCATGATTGAAAGGATAATTACCTAAGGGTGCTCGTTGATGGTTCATGAAGTTGGCTTGTTCTTGCTCATTTCCACAGTAACCACATGGTTGTTCTCCCATGCAGTGTGTACATGCTTTAAGTTGAGCAGGGGGTGGTGATGCTACTTGAGCAATTTGAAGTTTTTCCAATTGCTTGCTCATAACTTCAATTTGTTGAGTCAGCAATTTTTGCTGAGCCAACACTGCATCATTTACTCCCAATTCAAGCATTCCTGGCTTCCTTGGCATATTACCTCTTTCATGCTTTGCTTGTCGGTCACTAATAGCCATTGATTCCAATATTTCTATGGCTTCTTCCACAGTCTTGTTCATTAAAGAACCACCTGCACAAGCATCTAACATCATCTTGAACTGAGGCAATAAACCATGGTAAACGATTCTTACCTTTTCGGCATCATTCAGGTTGTGGTTTGGGCATTTTCTCAAGAGTGCCTTGAATCGTTCCCATGTCTCTCCTAATGATTCATCATTATTTTGGGAAAAAGAGTGTATGGCTGTCATTGCTTCAAAATATTTTGAAGGAGAATAAAATCTTTCCAAAAATTTTCTTTCAACATCGGACCAGTTTGCAAAACTACCCGGTGGACAAGATTTAAACCATTCTTTTGCTTTCCCAATCAATGAAAAAGGAAAGAGTCTCATGTAAACAGACTCTTCTTGATTGGGTTCAAAACCAATTGTGCTGCATAATTCATAAAAAATAGTTAAATGTTCATATGGTTCTTCATGATTTAAACCAGCAAATTGGTTGTTTTAAATAATGTTTAAAGTGGCAGGTTTAATTTCCACTGGTAAAACTGGTCCTTGAAACATTCCCGAAACTCGGGGTGGACCATTTATAGCAGCAAACTGTCCCAATGTTCTCCTTTCAGCAGCCATATTTGAGTTTTCAAAAATTTTCGAAGTAGAAGAAGAATTAGTTTGTGTTTTAGATTTCAAAGACTTGATTTTCTTTACAAACTTTTCTATCTCAGGATCAAAATAAATTTTACCTGTGGTAGATCGAGTTTGCATACACAAACTAGACAAAGAAAGTTAGTGTAACAATGATAAGAAATAAAAAAAAAATTATCTAAAGTAAAAATATTTACCACGGTAATTAAAATTTTACTGTTTTACTGAAACAATTCAATCCCCGGCAACGGCGCCAGAAAACTTGTTCGGCCCGGAGTTGAAACCGGGCCTTGTGAATTGGCAAGCGCACCAATCATTTGTAGTCTTCGAAATTTAGATATCGTTCCACTGGGATTGAAAGTCCAATAACAACAGTAATCTTCTACTTACTATGGTAAATGTGAAGAAAATTATAAACAAAAGAATGATTTATGTACAGTTTATACAATATTCACAGGATAGCATGGTTGAGTGATTCATAAGATAAAAAGAAAATAAAATCTATCTAAAAAGTTGAGTTGCAATCTAGAATAGGTAAGATACTTGAGATAAACACAGATAAACAAATTATGTTGGAAATTGGATCCCTAATCTAGAATAACAATGAGGAACTCAAGACGTGCATATTTAATCATCAAGTTTCATGTCATTGCAGCTTAAAATCATTATAACCGATCCCTCGTGATATAAATTCTAAGAATTCACCGTAAAGTCCGATCCCTCGTGAGCTTTCTCAGTAAAAACTTGCATTAAGACCTAGCCTTATGGCAACAATGGTTAACAACCCCTATAGAATTGAGATACCAAGGGTATTCCAACTTTTTACTTTCGTCAAAACAAGTTTCAATACGGCATAAATAATCATTCTCCCGTTTGACATTTACACTAATAAAACCAGTTTCGATACACATGAAAATCATTCTCCTGTTTGACGTTCATATTAATAAAAGGTTGAAATACTAACATGTACTTGAATCATAAACATGCAGAGGTCGAATTCACAACATTATACTCAATAGATTAGTTCACCAATTCCAACATAAACAAATTAGTTACACATGGTAAAAGTAAAGACAACACTTACAGAGTTTGACATTACGAAGACGATGGAAACTTCACGATACAACGATCACAATACACCGAAACACACTCAAGTATCTAGAAAACTATTCTAGAACTACAACTCATAAAAGAAGTACCCAGAGTCGAGCACAAGAGAGAAGAGAAGAGAAGTGTATGGAATGGGATTGGATGCATTGGATGGTGTTGGATGGCCCTATTTATAGGGCTGAGCAAGGGTGCTGACGCTACGCGTCCCTGTGACGCTACGCGTCAGTCCCCTGACTCAGCTTCCATTAAGCAGCTGATAATGGCCACTTCAAATAATTAAATCAATCATGCTTGGCCACTTGGACGTGTTTCCACTGTAATTTGGCCATTTGTGATGAGTGGGGTGGCCCTTGTGCTGAGTGGAGTGCCCATTATTGGGTCTAAGTGGGGTGGTTGGCCAAAGTGGGAGTGGAGGCTGCGCAGCACTGACGCTACGCGTGGCCTTGATGCGTAGCGTCAGCATCAAAAATAGCTCTTGATGCTACGCGTGGGGTGAGGCTACGCGTCAGCTCCTCCAGTGTAATTTTCTCTTGATTTCTTAACTTTTTCACTGCAAAACTAGAGAAAATTGATCAAGGGCAGATTATTTCCAACAACATCCATTTATTGAATTTAAATCCTAACTTTCTAACAAATTAAACTAATTTTTATGATTTTTATGAAATTTTTATTTAAGCTTTTATTGAAAATTTGAGGACTAACAGGGATCAACTTGCAACTATATTTCACCATACAAGTACAACTAGGTATAGGTCTAAAATTTTCCAGTTCTTGCCATAGCCTTTTCAATTGGTTAAAATAGGTAGTGATAAATAGGTCACCTTGTTCCAGATTGTAGATTGCCTCTTGCAGTTCAGATATTTTGAAGACATCTCCTTGGTAATACCTATCGCGAAGGTCTTTCTATACCTCAACCGTAGTGTCTATCCACAAAACACTTTGTGCCACCGAGGGATCCAGAGAATGCATGATCCAAGATAACACCATCGTATTGCACCTCTCCTAAATGTGGTACTATCATCTTCTATAGGAGGCTTGGGTGGCAATCTGTCAATGAACTTCATCTTGTTCTTAGATCCTAGTGCCATAACGACTGATCTTTGACTAGGTATGATAGTTTTCTATATTCAAGACTGTCTGGGATAATAAAGCTCCAAGGTTTTCATTCTCATGTAGAAAATAAGGGCTAGAAGGATCCATTACGGGATTTGCTATGGATTGAAGACGATGAAGAAGAATCAAAGAAGATAAAGAAAGAAAATTTTGAAGGCGAATAGAATCTTGAAATAGAAACAAATGTTCGAAGGAACAAAATGACAAGATTCGAAACAACTAGAACGATTAAAAGCTAAAAGCAAAGAAAAAAAATTACCGATCCCAAGAAATCAACCCTCAGAAAAACAAAGATAAGGTGATCTCGAGCACACTGGTAACAATGAAGGATGAATAACTTAGAGTTTATCAACACGCAACAGAGCCCCTATGAAAGGGGTTTTGATACAACGTTAAAACTAACATCCTTCATGAATGAACCATAAGGAACTTCAAGCTAAGTCATGAGAGAAAAAAGTTTCAAAGAGAAACCAATACTAAAAAAATATGATTCATTTACACTATCTCAAATATATTAAAGATCTATTGATAGAAGACAAATAGAAAAAAAAAAAGAAGCTAACAAACTATAATTAGTTGTTAACCAATAAACTAACTGAAATAATTAATTAAATACAATCTGCAACAGTAGTCGGTAGTTGGTGTGAGAAGCTACTATACGTCTATAAAAATATGAATATACTACATAAAAAAAATCAGTAGTGGGCCAAATATGAAGGAAAATATATGGCTAGGCAAAATTGTCAGTTTCTCTTTGATTTCCTAACATTTTTGGACATTTCTTATATCAAACATTATATTGAGACATGGCAAAGGTCATACTGTGTGGCATATTCTCTGTAATTAAGTGAGTCTTTTGACTAGTTTATTATTATTATTTTCACGTGTATCTCCTTCCTGATTAATTCTATTAATCTCCAATCGTGTATTTGAATATAATAAATGAAATTTTTATTGGAGATTTTCTATATATTAAGTCGTTTATCACACCAATTTTATTAATAACTATTTTATTGGTGGGTGAGTTTGTGATCGTGAGAAATATTACTCGGTTTATTTGACTGTTTCTTTATATCTTTCCCTTTCGTGGATCCACGTTCTTTGACAAATAAGAGGTAAATTAATAAATAAGCAAATAAATATTAGAAATAAAGAAAACCAATCAAATTTCTATATCAATCATACTCCATTCTGAAAGACTGTTTATGTATTATTAAAAGGATATATAGATTTGGGAGGAAAGCTATCCCATCAATCACTTTGGTCTACAATAGCAATCAATATTATTGAAAAAATGTGTAAGATTAATTATTTGATTAAGGAGTTTCAAACTTCAACTCATTGAGTGTCAGGTAATATTATCTTCCCTACCACGAAAGATATATGTGATTAGCACTCCAAAAAAATTATTGAATTTAGTGAACCAAATTTTAATGATTGATTCTGCTCCCATGTATAAATTTGTCAAATACTTCTGAGGCACCAATAAGAAAATAAAAAAATCAACAATATATTGATATGAAATCGAAAGTCAAAAAAATAGTGAAAATTGTGTTGTGTTTCGTCTTTATAATTATAAGGAACTGCATTTATGCTAATTTTAAATTAAAAAATTACTTACTCATATATTTTTAACAAATTTTTATGTATATATATTTATATATATCACCGTGATTGTAAATAAAAATTTATTTATTAATTTTTTAATTAATAGTTTACTATACAACTATCCAAATATTTATGAATAGAAAATGCATCTATTTTCCTTCTCGAAATTTAGAGTAATCGACAAAGTATTCTTTGAAACAATAGTCCTAACTAATTAGTTGATTATTTGTGGATAGGGAAAGCTACCTAGCTATTCTATTTTAATATTAAACTCTTACTATAAAAAGACATTTTATGGAATAGATTTTATTTTATCAAAATTAAAATAGTAGTAAAAATGAGAGAATAAAGAAATATAGGAATTAAGATTCGAGGTTAGTTGCTAACATTTTATATCTATATCAAAATTATGTTAATTTTACGTTAATAAACTAGCTAGTATTCAGACTCGTACTGTGAGCTTTTAGATCTAAACTCTATTAATGGAGAGATTTTTATTATTATTATTATTAAGTTTTGTCCCTGAATGTGTTAAATAAATATTATTTTCTCATATAATAATTTTTAATCTATGTTTGAATAAATGGTATGCGTTGCAAAGTCCTAATGTGTACATGTATGTACATATATTCATAGAAAAAATGAAACTGTCATGCGTATTTAAAGAGGTGGAAAGGATGAAACTCGATCATAATTTCGTTGCAAAGTGTGAATTAATTGAATCTAGTTCTGCTGGTTTCTTTTCATATCTGTTACACATAGTTTGTCTCATTATATTTTACATGTGTTCACATATATTGAGAAAATATTTACACACAGAGTATTAGCATAAAACCCTTAGAGAATTTTCATAGGGATTAAGTTTAGTAATTATCAATAAGTGTCACTTAGGTTACAATGTGAACCTATAGACTGTATTTATACATTGGTAATACTTATACCTAGGTTATAAGATGGGTTTGGCCCGTTAGACTATAACCTAAGCTAACTGACTTCTCGATAGCGCGGGGAGACTGGATCACGTGGTGGGGACCACCTCTCAATCCTCTGGAGGGAACAACATGGTTTAAATACGTGTTTGGTCACTTCAACCATTGCCAATTGATTTTGGGATAAAATCTTTAACATGGTATCGGAGTTAGAACATTCTTTCTAGTTGTTATAAGTCAATAATTATCCTTTCGTTATGTGTCAAAAATTACCATTTATTTGATCCAACAGACAGTAGTATATGTGTTGAGACAAAATTTAGATTTTTTTATTTATACTGAGTAAGTTGTATAGAGCGAGAGTTGTGATTAAGCTATAATAATAATATACATTAAGATAGCTACTATTTTAGTTTTTTAACTTGTGTTTCTTCCCCACGAATAATATGAGAAAGCATACTATTTAAGTGGTTCGTTAATGCAATGCGAAGGCACTTTCTTCGTTAATTATTTTGATAATTATATCCATTTTGTCAATTGTGTAGGCGGTGTGCATAAGATTTCAAGCATATTTATTTTTGTTTAATTATCTTATTAAGATTCCAGAGCAGTCTTTCAATTAGTGTCTTTTCTAGAATTCTAACCGTAGTTCTTTTACCAAGGTACGCATGTTTCGTTCCCAAATTGATTAACCAACTAAGTTACTAAAAATAAATTTTTATTATTTAATTAAATAGAGTTGGATATATTGTTTAAGAATGGGAATAGGTTGTCCAGGTCTCATCGTCCAACTTGGCTTAGTTTAACTTATTTAATATAAAGATTAATGTTTTTCAACAACCCTGCTTAATTAAATATATTTAGTTTGAATTTTTGAAAAAGACTTTCTAACATATATTATTGGGCTCTTTAAGTTCTTGTAGATAATTTTATCAAAAAATATAATTTTAATATCTTATAATTCATAGATATAAATAATATTGTCTATGAATTATAGTTTATAAAAGGTTTAATAATAAAATTATGATTTATAATTGATATTCTCCGGTCAAAACGGGTTTTATCTATCAAACTCAAGATAAAGACGGGTTGGTTCACAATAGTTATCATGCTTGGGGTTTGTATAATATAAGGCATAAAATAAGAGATAAAAATAAAAATATTTTATTAAAAAAAATATGTGTAGAGAGTTTAAAAATCAGAATAAGTGATATTTTATAAATAAAAATTTTCCTTTTTTCTTAATATCTTATCCTTATAGAAATTTAGATAAACCCATATAGTAATGGGTATTAGTACCCTTATCTATCAAAGTTTAATTTCTCATTTCTATAACTTCTCTCCATATTTCTTTATGGGAACGTAATAAAATTTTTCTTTTAAGTTTTATTAGGAAACTTAATTTAGGAATTCAGTTTTTCAATGTTGGTATGTTTCTTTTAAAATATATTCTCAACAACTAAAATTCTCAAGAAAGTCTACGTTATACTATTTTAAGAAGTTTTCCTTATAATTAAAGATCATTTCTAAAAAACTTTTAAACATACTAAATATATTTTAATAGTCTTAATAATTATGATTATCAAGAAACAAGATTCAAAAAAATATAATTCTCAAGAATTAAAAAACATCTTAGATACTAAATACTCCCTAAGAGTATATATTTAGATTAGTAGTACATGATAAAATGGAACACTGATTAGTACATAATGGAAAGGAATGGAATAGAATAAAGTAAAAATGTCATTTCGTTAATAATAAATATATTATTATATTGTTTAAAAAATTAATGAAATAGAATGTATTTTAATTGCTGAATTATCCTATAATCTTTATTCTATATTGGATAATAATTGAAAAAGTTAAAAAGTAAATATTCTAATACATTTGATTATATCATATAAATACAACCTGAAGGGGATAGAATTAAACTTAACTAATGAAATAAAAGAAATCGAGCTTCTTTCCGTTCTATCAGATTCTATACATATCTTTTTTCACTCAAACAATGATATATCTTTATTTCTTTCTATTTCACCTTTTACCAAACCAATCTTAAATTAACTAAAAATTATTTGAATTGGAAAACAGCTAGCAAGGGCTGCGGGAATAAAATATTAAGTGTACTAAAAAAAATATACTGATGTAATTAAATTGTGTTTTTTTTCCTGATTTTTAATATTAATTTTCTTTCCGCGTAACATAAGAACAATAAATTAAAAGACCCTGTCATTGTTATTGTTAGGTAAATAATATTCCAATGCATATTGGAGGTTCCTAGCCTTATCATGTACTATAGGTCAAGGACAAAGACTTCATTATCAAGGTAATGGATGTTATATATTGACCGCCACAAATTAAGGTGCAATTGAATCTAGAAGTTTGTTAAATGATCATTGTAAGAATGTAACTAACACATAATGAGTATCTTTTTCAGTAACTCTACCATTACATTAATATTCTTATTGGTTGAGTTTTTTAATTTAATATTATTTTCACAATAATTTTTTTAGGATATTTCTCTTTTCTATTATGATCGATATAGGATAAGAGGAAATCCTTTAAAATGTTTTTATTATAATGAGTTGTTAAGTATATAAAATTTATTGGACTAAATATTTACGAATGTTCTAACATTTAGACTGATCAAATTTTAATATCATATTAAAAAAGAAGAATCTAGCTCAACTTAAAAGTGATAATAGAAGTGATAAGGTGGTCTGGTGGTTAAGTTTTCGTGAAAGAGAAGGTCGAGAGTTAGACTCATTCCTTGTTAACAAAAACTAACAATTAACTTTGACTTATTAAAAAAAACACGTAAAAGTGACAACACATAAATTAAGAATTGTCTTAAGCTTTATAAAAAATATATTCATCATATTCTTAACCAATGTGGATCTTATCTTAACCTTTTTTTTTTTTATTCTGATAACTGTTGTGAAAATTTAAAGTATGAACAGTTCTACTCTTATTGTTCTTCTTGGAAGAACGGGACCTGGTAGTGATCTATCAACATCCAATTCACATCATATACAACTACCATTTGGTGCTTTTTATAATTTAGAAGTGGAAACTGTCAAGATATAGTTCATGTTAGGCAAAATTTTGCATTAGGCATTGACTTAATAATTCTTTTGAAAACCTTAGCCTATTGATTCTTGAATTTAATTTTTAATGGCATTTCACATATGGATAATATATATATTCGCCAACCATTAAAATTACGCATGGCCATCTCTCACTCTTCTAAACATGATTATCTTAATTAATCGCATTCAACATTATTATTCATGTAGCAACTCTCACATAAATATAGCATATATTTCTCATGTTGAAACTTAAAAGGGGGAAGATATAAAAAGTTATGAAGGATCCATTTTAATTTACGTATGATATCCTACTTTATGCTTTGTATTTTTCTTTTTCTTTCTAACATAACAATATATAGGTGTGGGAGGATCTTAATTCTATTTCACTCCATATTAGTTATACCTAATCGTACTGGCTTACTTGTATATATATATTTTGTTTAGTCAACAGAAAAATATATATTTTATATTTTGATACTTTCATTTCACTCTCTTCACCAGCATATGAAGAGGGTGGTTCCCTTGGTTTTCTTTTTGGTCACAGGCCCTGGTTTTCTGAAATCCATCTTACCCTCACCAATGTTTAATGGGCTAAAAGCCCAAAGATATTAACAAGGATATGAAACCAAATTAGGAAGAGAGATGACCAAAAATAATTTGGAAGAAGACACCTCATAAATCCTCTCTTAGACTAAAAAAAAACACCAACAAAGCTTAAAGAAAAAAAATGCTTGGGTTGGCAATAAACCAAATCAACTCGGTAAAAGTTTGACACTCGATTCGTTAATTGTCTCAATGAACTTGTTTCATACATCTAATGAGCTAAATTTTGATATAAGAAAGTTCACTAGCTAAATAAATAGATAATTATATATAAATTTATATAAATTTCTACTATTTTAAATTTTTTGAGTCATAAGTATTAATTGGTTTAACTTCACCTTTATAAAATTTTCATTTTACCCTTAATTTATAAAAAGTAATTTTTCAATAATTTTAATTTATCTTTTTATATTTTTTCCAAAAAAAGCAAATAAAAGTTTTGGACAATTGAGAACTTCAACTTGTGAGCTTGTGAGTTGAACCAAACATTCTGTGAGCTTCAAACGAGTTGAACCTGAGTTAAAAATCTTGGTTCATGAAAAACTCTACTCGAACTTGATTTAAGTAAATTTTTATTGAGTCGAGCTGGGTTAAGGCAGGTTCGACTCGGCTCGACTCGACTCATTTCAGCCACACTTTTGACATATACTAAAACAATGATGCACACGTCAAACTATTTTTGACACATTCCAATTAAATGTTTCATATTGGCCAACAAGATTAAAAGAAAAAAGAACTTACACATTCATATATGGCTAAAATACATTACTAGCTCTCTTCAAATTTAGGGTTTAGAAAAAAAACCCTTTGAAAAATAACCTTTTTTAACCCTTATAAAATTTAGGGTTAACCAAAAATAAAATTCAATTAAAAATTTCTATCAACTATTGAAGTGGTTAATGTTTATGTCGCCTCAACAGTGTCACATAGTTAACATGTGGTAACTTTGGATAATATTGTTTGCGATTTAAAATTATAACCGCTAAGAATATGCCTAAACCCTTGGCCCAAAATTAAACCTAGTATGCGGCTTTCTCCCTTCTTTTCCCAGCCTAAAATTAAACCCTACACTTTTTTCTCTTCTCTTCTCTTCCCTAACCCTCTTTGTTGTTCTTTCTCTTTATCTTGGTGCATCCTTCACTATGTTGTTCACTCTCTTTATTATGTTGCTTCACTCTCTTCAACTAGGTACACTATAACATCCTCTATTTATTAAAAATTAACTACAAGTGAATTAGTCATATGTTGCAATGGTTAAGTGATTGAAATGCATATGCAAATACCATTATGCCCTTAAAGTTTTAATTTCAAATTACCTTCCCTTGCCTCTCCATTCACGTGAATTGAGAAAAGAAACAGGGGCTGAACTAATTGCATCTCATTCTCTCTCGTGAAGTGCATGCAAGGAAGGGAAAAATCAAATTCCATTCTTCCTCTTCCTTTCCTTTGCCCATCACCATTCTTCATTCATCCTTCCTCAAAATTCTTCAATTAAGGAAAAGGCACCACTTCTTCCTCATTCCTCCTTCACGTGGCAGCTTGTGGGGGAAAACTTTGAACTTTCCAATTTAAGGTAAGTGGCTTAACCCAAGATGTGGATTTGTGAATTGATGAACCCTAACCTCTAATAGCTGACTAAGTTGCAGATAATATCTAACCAACTTAAAGATCAGATTTGACTAAGTCTAAAGATAAGATTTGACTTAATTGAAGTTTATCTATAAGTTATAAATAATATTTTATAATGATAAAATAATTTGTTACTCCTTTTAATTTAAAATAAGATAAAACTTTATTTAAAACATTTGAAATATAATATAATTTTCAACAAGTAAAAGATTTATTAATTAAAAGATGCACCATCAAGATAAATATTTTCATACAATTAATTAATTAGAAATCATGGTATGATTTTTAATATTTTTTGGATGTCCCCGAGTACTCACCAACATTAGACACTTGACTTATTTTTTTTTCCTGAAACTGAGCTCATACAAATTGGTACTTAGAGGACCACGAAATGTCGTTCCATTCTCACAAGTGAGAGTCAAGCCCTTGCACATATGGTTAAAAGACAAAATGAGTTATTACTATGCCACACATAATGGTTAAATATGATTTTTAATATACTTATCACATACGTAATTAACTTTTACTTCCATGAAAATTTATAATTAAATGATGGTGTATAATGGTATAGTTCAATTAAATTAAAAATACAAATTTTAGTGAAACTGATATTTCAAATACACATACAAGTAGTTAAAGGAATTTTTTTCTCTTAATCACAATAATATTTGCGACTTTGCATATATTTAGCACTATGTTTTTTTTAGGTAAATTTTTAGCACTATGTTTGGGCAAACCATAAAAGCTACACTGAATCGATCGTTTGGGCCGTTTGAACCAGAAAGCAAACCATATTTCTATTCAATTAAACCACAAAATTGTTTTACCAAAAAAAAAAAACCACAAAATTGTTGTTGTTAGAAACCAAAGACAAACTACGCAAAATCCGGTGAAACCGGCGGTTTCCGGTTTCGGACATACGCTATGTACGCACTACAAATTGTGGCTGCATATCAAGTCGCCCCATCTTAGAAAATTATTTTCTTCACAAATTTTCAAAAACTTATAATGAATTTATAATTACATTTTCTCGAAAAGCCTATTTTCTCAACCATTTTGCAAAAACATAGGACCAAGATAAAACAAAATATTCCATTGAAGCCCAGCACAGATTCTACATGCTTACAATAATCATGATTAGAAAAAAAGATAAGCAACATCGTTGTTCAAAGATGCTGTTTCTTTTTTTTCTTTCTTTCTTTCTTTCTTTCACTTTTTTATTTTATTTTTTTTAGTGATCAAAGATGCTGTTTCCAGAATGCCAAGATTGCAATATGTACAGGCAAATGTTCCCATGTCCACCAACCTTCTCTTTCAATTCCATTGCCCACCAGGAATAGGCCCGTGGACCGATCTCAGATAAATGTAATTGGAGAAGTGAAAACGTAGATTAAGAAATCAACAATGAATAAAAAACAAATATTTGTTACATATTATTAAGAATTTTAATGCATCATAGCATAATTTTCCAACTAAAGCTTTGCATTTTTTAAGCTTTAACACAGGAGCGATCCAATAGAAATTGCTAATGACAACAATGTTATGGACATAAAAGGATTTTTACTTTAGAAAAGGAATAATTAAAACGGCGACTCATGACCTTCGAGTTATACACAACCACACAATTATATGCTTAAGACTCATTATACTCATGAAATAGAAATAGAAATAGTTTCAAAAACAACTCGTGAGCTTAAAAGTAAAATGATGCCTTGGTGTATTTATCATGGTCTGTATTGGTTCACTGAAATTACAAAATGAAATAAAATTCCTTACGAATTTTTCTAAGACTTCTTGATAAGATAACAATTTTGCCCTACCTTTTCGGAACAGCGTGAATACTACTCAAACTCCTTAATATAAACCTTCACTATATTGAAAAAAAGATGCCCTTTCATAAAGTTCTTTACTTCTATCAGTCATACGTGAGCAGCGTAATGATTTTCGTCCCTTTTTTCTTAGGATAGAAAATACCACCATGATTATACATCACAGTAATAGAGATCCCCCAATCAATTTGAATTCCGTCAGAGAAAAGCATACCAATTCCATTCAAAAAAATGTTACGAGGCTCCTAGTAATCAAGAGTGAAAACATAATTATAAAAATAAAAATAAAAATTTAATGATTAATATTAATTTTATATATCGTTTCAAATAATTAAATTTTCATTAAACTAATGAATTTTTTTTATTGACCAAATATCAATTTAGTTGACTTAACAACTAACCATACAGACCCTAAATCATCAAAACCATGATGATGTTCACTCTTGAATGGTTTTATAACAGTACATATCACTAATGGTAGTGCAAAAAAACATACTAACTTGGTCTTTGAATCCATGGAGCTATTTGATTTGATAAAATATTTTTTATTTTCATTTTTAATTATTAAACTGCTAGATAGTTTTTTCTTTCAAACAAATTATACAAGAAATAATGAAATCAAAAAAATGTTAATCTTTTGTGTTTCTTGGACAAACTATTTAAAATAAAAAACAATATGATAATTTTGTAATTAAAGATGAAAAAATAAAATAAAATAAAATAATATTTTCTCAAACCATTAGTAATCTGCATTATGGTTGTGAAATAAATTGCAAATAAGTATCTGGGAAGCTGGATTCTTAGGAAGGTGCTCCTGAGGAGTATGAATAGTTCTACTAGTAACCTTCCACTTCCAGCGTATGTTCCTATTCTGCTCCCTTAGACATAATCAAGGAATCATAGCTGTGTGATAGCTCATTTATGGGTATTAGTCATTGCACAGCTATGATTCCCTGATGAATGGCATATAACTTGAGCTCTATGACATATTGAAATAATCAAAGAATAACATTACAGAAGAGAAATACATAGGTATAAATGGCCCAACTGTCAAAGAAAGCTGCCAAAAAATGTAAACTAGTGAGCTAAACCTAATGGCTAAGCAGTTTTCTCCATTCACCGTATTTAAAGTTCCCACCAGCAAATTCACTGGGACCGAGGTCAGATCTTCTAAAATTTCATATGAAATCTTAGCTCAACCGTATAAGTTTGGATGAGGACAACCCAACATAATTTGAAACCATCAAGTACTATAACACCTAACCAGCTCTATTCCATCAAATTGAGGAATTATGAGAAGTTATACTTACTGAGAGGTTGTAAACATAGGGAAGTGCGTCATGTATGATTCCGGAGGGAAGAGCTCACTCAGATAATTTCTATGGATTTAAAGTAAAACCTATGATGCACAAATATCATACAAATATCCAATACAGCTATTATAAAATTATACAGGCAATACGTGTCAAATATAAAACGACATAAAGAACAGTATATATACAAGTCAATCTAACAAATCCAAATTAATAACTAATATTTGGACATCATTAAATAAAAAAGTAAATATATATATCAGTCATAATGCATCTACACTAATTGCCTACAAATACAACTAGTATCAACTATCAATCTCACTTGCTTCTTGAGTATCACCCATAAAAAGGATATTTTCCACTTTTTATTCATCAAGAGATAAGGATCTTGTTTTACACAAACTTTTATGTCTTATATCTAGTTGCATTATACTTCCATAAATTTTTTAAGAATTCAGATATTTCATAGAGATCTGTGAAGTATTTGAGTTTCGGTACCCAAAATGTAACAGATATGGATAAGTATGTGCAAGTATCCATGCTTTATAGAGTAAAACAGAATAAGAAACAACAGAATGAATGGAATCCAAATGTTTATTTTAAAAGTAGAACCGAACAGCTGTTTTTATCTGTTTGCTCCAGACATATTTCTCGGAAATTCCTATAGATAAAAATGAGTTGGACCAAAATCCTATCAAACACACACGCACACATAAAACAGAACGAAACAAATTGTGATTTGACTCATCTTCTAATCAGATGCTTCTTGTTTGCTCAAGAATAGTCCATATGACTCTATTTTTTTGGGTGGGGGGCTAGAGAGAAAGGGGGAAGTTTGGGGGCAGGGGGAGATGCCTTGATTCTTCTCTATATGCCAGTTCTCTATTCACTCTTAGTATTCAGCTTAAATAAACACCAGCAAGACAAACACATAAGATTAAAGAAAATTAGGAAAATTTATTAACTTTGATGATTATGCTCTTTTCTTCAATATACGATTATAATAGCTAATTTCTGTCATATTTAAATGCATTACACATGAAAACATGTAACCACAAAATGATCAAACATGTAACATACAAAGCTTCCACAGATTCTTTTATTTCTTATGCCAAAACTTAAAATCCCATGTGTTAAAATTCAAGAGCTGGAGAAAGAGGGTCACTACTCAGTACCTTAAATGCAAACTCTCGGTGTCAAATTCCAGAAAAATAAAATAAAATTTGTTCATGGCAAGTATCTGGTCCAATAATAGAGCTATTCCTCTGTGCAATTATTTCTCTTTTGGTAATTGTATTTGTAACTGAAAAATTATAGTGAGCCAAAAATTGCGTATAAGAATGTTTTCAATTAGGAACATGCCATTTAGACTAATTCCATAGTACGCTAGCAAATACATTTAGAAAAGGCAGTGCAAAACATGGGGTTGGAAGGGTATTTTGGTGATTGCGTCACTCTAACCAAGAATCAACATACAAAAGACCCACATCAAGGGTTATGCTATTCTGAATCCAATATAATATGAAAAATAAATCAAATCCACAGTGACGTTGAAGGAAATGTGCTCAACATTCCAATCATGTCTAATTCACTTCATTGATTACCATAGAAAGTTGCTAACTTACTAAAATCTACATAAAACTAGGATTATCAGTTCCAGGCATACATCCCTTCTTCTCACAAAAACTAACCTCTTCTCTTCCACAACCATGTCACCTCTAACCATTAACACATCCCCATCCCATCAACACTCCTCAACAGAAACCCATATGAAAATCCAATGGCCTTAAAGTGATGGGAGCTACACAGACCATACACATCTACCACCTTTCCTTACAAAGCAAATACATGTATTTACATGTAATTCTTTAGAATTAGACTACCGAGCAATAAAGATACCATTCCATTCAAGTGTTCTCAAGTCTCAACCTTCAATTCAACAGTGGACCAGTACATTAACTATATATCTCTATGAAAGTAACGCATACTAAGATCCAAGAAAGATTGAACAACACATTAACAGAAAATCTATATGTAGCATGAAATCAATGTTGGTGCGGTGTGCACACTCCTGAAACATAAGATTCACAAATCAGTTGAAAGTTGCATTGAGAAGGAAAAAAAACTACTGTTACAATCCAATTACAACACAGTTCACAATTATGCTACTCATACAGTTTTTTTTTTTTTAAGAAAGCAAAAGCAATATTGATTAAAATTAAACATAACATTACCAATCTGCAACTATAAACCCTAAATCCTCAAGGCAAAGCATTGAGTCTCCCTTCGAACACAAACCCACGGTAGAGTCCATCACCATTCCCAGGTAAATTATCGATCCACCGCCACTCAGCTCTTTTATCAGCACGGCAATCCCAGAGCGCCAATTTCCCGATCCTCTTAGCAGAGAAGCAAACCCTATCACCGGAACCAAACACCTTGAACTTGCTCGACTCCTGGAAACACCGGAACATCTCCGGAGGCATGCGCGCCGCCTCATCCCACTCGAGCGAATCAAGGTCAAGCCGAAGTACGAGGATCGTAGAGCACGGCGAGTTCAGCGCGAACGATGACTTCAATCCGCCGACCATGAGAATCCGATTCCCATCACCGCGGACCAGCCGCGGCCGCTTTAAGATGTCGAAGACATCTCCCCACTCATGCCGCTCGAGCCGCGACCACGACCCAGTTGTGGCCGCGGCGGTGGCGACGCGGCACGAGTAGAGCTTCCACTGGCTGCGCCAGGGGGAGCCGACGTCGCAGAGCGTGAAGACCCGGTCCTCGACTAGGACCGGGCTCCGGGGCTTGGCCGGGAGGTTGGAGGAGAATTTGAGCCACTGGTTGCTGCGGTTACAGTAGAGAGCGGCAAGTTCTGTGATGACCATGACGCGGTTTTCGGTGTCTACGAGGACGCAGCCGTGGCGGGACCAGGCGGAGCCTAAGTGAGGGAGGACGCGGAATTGGCGGGTTAACGGGTTACAGGAAATGAGGGATTTGGTGATGAGTGAGGTGTTAGGGTTAATGGGCCTGGGAAATGGGCTGGGGGATTCGGCCCAAAGGTAGAGGAGGCCGTGGGAGGAGGCGACGGGGAGAGGGGAGCGGAAGGGGAGGAAGTCGAGGGGGAAGTGGAGCCAGTGGTTGAGGTCGGGGTCGAAGAGGTGGAGGGAGTGGTTGTTAGTGGTGTTGTAGTGGCGGTGGTGTGGGTGGCGGAAGGCGAGGAGGCGGAGGGGAGGGTGGGTGGAGGAGACGAGGTGGAGGAAGGCAGGGGCGGTGAGGAGTTGGTGGAAGAATTTGGAGAGGGAGCGGCAGATTACGATTTGGCGGAGAGGGAGAGAGAAGAAAATCTGGTGCAGTGTGTCGTGGGGGAGACGGTAGATCGGTGCTTCCTCCTCCTCCTCCATTGTTGCCATCGTTTGGTTTGTGATAGTGGCGGAGACAAGTCAAATGTGGTACATTTTCAATGTGTAATGTTTTATGACCTTACTCTCCCTTCTACTTTTTCTTTTTTTCATATATTCATATCTATCTCTATATTTCCCAAACATTTCACAATTTGTTTTATATTATATATATTTATCAAACATTTTTAAGTTTATTTTAGATACTTAAATCTCTCATAAATTGTGGCTCTGTTTATTTTTTAAATTTCATAATAAATTTTTTTAAAAATTCAATTAAAATTTAATTATCATCACAATCGAGTTTCTATTTAAACATAGTATGTAATAATCTTTCAGGAATCAAATATATATCTTGCCATATTTTATTATATAAGAATCGAATATTCATTTAATAAATTTCAGCTTCTCGTATTTTTATTTATTAAGTTCAATATTATTTTTTTTGCCTATTTTTTTAAAGGTTGTCCTGTTCTTACAAAGATATTATAGTTTTAAAAATTATGATGATATGCATTTCAATATATGTTGGTAGGTAATTTTTTTATTGTTTAACTTTGTTTTTCTTTTTTTTATTTATAGAAATTTTTGTTTCAGTATTTTAATAAGTTTCCTTTGTTAAGTTTTATAGAGAAATAAGACTAACTATTTTCATGAGGTTTTCTTTTCTTTATCATGTTTGAGTATTTAAATATGTTATTTTTTGTAGGTTTTTTTATTTATATATGTTTTATATTTTTAATGAGTTTTTCTTATTCAATTTCGTAGGGAATGAAAATAGGTTATGTTAGACCTAATAAGTATTGTCATTTTCATTCGCTAGATGCCTTGTCATCAAGATATCAACGAACATAAACCAAAACTTTGGCCAGTAACTTAGTTTGAATTTTGTTTCTCTACTTTATCAAGCTATTTGGATGGTAACTTGAGACATTTATTCTAAATGTAATTGCAATTGAAAATTGTACTACAAGCTTTTTTGGTTATTTTGTAAGGTAATTAAAATTTTGGTTTCTAACTCTATTAAAATTTTGTTTAATCTTTGACATTAATCATGTAGTTGAATAATGTTTATTATCTGAAATATTTCCCATTTTTAATTATGCAGGAGGCTTACCAGGTGAAGTGCGCTAAGCTTGAGGTGTGACATCACTTGGTTAGCTAGGACAATTCCTTCCACCAAATCATCCTACTTAATTGAGGTACCAAAATATGGAAGTTTTTTTTTGTATGATAAAACAATGGTGGATCGAGAACCTCAATAATCATTTCATACATATCATGGTCTCAACAGTACTACATACTTTGAATAGACAAGGGCACGCATGCTTCCTCATAAAAATACAGACACAATTAAATTCCAAAACTACTCCTCATCAAAGGAGAATGCCTCAGAACTAAAGACCAATTGCTTTTGAATATCTCATGATGATTTTTTCGGCAACTCAACAGATGACACGTCCACTCCTTGCAAGTTAGGGAGATCCAACAGGCTTCCATTGCCAACTCTGACGACAACCTTCTTTTCTAATTCTTCTTGCCTAAGGGTTTTACGTAGAATAACAATAAACAATAAAACAAGAGGGGTGAGTTTATCTCATTCCATTCTTGTTGGAAACACATGAAAAAATGCACTGTCATGCTTGACAAATTTCACACATAATCAACCATCAAACGAGTCTTACTTATCACAGATGCACATCATGTCCTTACCTTACAAATATCCTCATATAACCTACTTACTACCAAGACTCTTATGGTATCAATTGCATAACCATAACTTAATTATCCTAACATAACATTAGTGCAGATCATATATAAATAGATATATTAGGTACCATTTACTAGTTTACTATTGAGTAAGCATACAAGTAAACCTACTAGTTAACAATAATCCTATCATGTTTATTCTAGTATTCAACCATTATCATATATTCTAAGGTTCTCTGATTGATCGACTATTTAACCATTTCTTTACTAAACACAGTACATCAGTCATGGACTAACATTATTACAACAACCTAATAGTCAATCATTATCACAAAAGTGACACCACATAAATCATATCCACCAACACATAAATCTTCACTATCACGCAGTCTACAATCACAGTCATGATATATTAGTCATTTAAGATGCTATGCATGAGTCAGGTGTCTTATGGTTATCTTATCATTAAATGTTTCATGATATGGATATGGGCCCATTCAACATCTTACTCAGAGTTATCCTGTCACAGTACAGAGACTAAGCATAATGCTCTTGTACTAGAGCGGCCGAAGTACACCAGTTCTTCACAACACAAAGGGTAAGAGGCACACAACCCAAACATAACATAGATGCATCACCACTTAAATCGTGATCACTTCACAACTAGAACTGGCTTTACATAGCCTTAGTAGCATTCGTTTTAGTCAAAGTACAATAGGTTTGCAACGGATTGTTTGACATCGAATCTTCTGGGTGACCGACATGTTCGTACTCCCAAGATCCCAGCTTACAGATCGAAACGAACATGCCCTCCAATGCACCCTTCGTTATAGCTCTAGTATTGAGTCATAAATAATATTCCCAATGTAGATGATGCATGTATGATGCACATTTTATTCTTTCTTAATCCTTACGAATCCATATTATCATCAGTGGGAGGGGTTCTACCTCGTTAAGTTCTCTATCCTTAATTCCTAAGGAGACGCAACAGTTAAGTCCCTATTACTTAATGTATTCATCTCATATGTTCCTTACTCTATTTATTTATACTTAGTTAACTTATTCGTTGGTCTCCATCATATTATATATATATATATATATATATATATATATATCTTAGGTTGGATATAAGAAATAGGTTAAAGAAATCAATATCCTAGAAAAATAATTTTTAACTAACACTTCTTGTATAAGCAAATCTTGAACTATATAAATAGTTACGCATATATATTTATATCCTTATTCTTAGGTCCCTATTTTAACATCCCTGTGTTTTTTTTAAAAATCAAATTAAACTCTAATTAAGAATTATTGGAAAAGTTATAATAAATCGAATTAATTTAGTTTTAAAATAAATAGGAAGTAATAAAATATCAATTAATTAAATTAGTGATTGAGATTTTAAATTAGATTAAATTAAATTAAGTATGGTAAAATGGGTGTTACCAAAGGTAAAAGTAATCACATTTATAATAAAAAGGAAAGGAAATAGGAAAATGACCAAAACGCCTTTAAGTTCAAATTCACTTTCTCCTTCCTTTCCACGAGCTGCACACAATCTTCTTCTTCCCATTCTTTCTCTCTTTGTGACCGTCACATGCATGCTGCCATAGGAGGTCCAATTTTGGTAAAACTTGAAATTGAGGGTGTCTTTGTAACCGTGTGTGAAAGGTGAATACAATGGTGGTTTCAATTTCTTTCCCCATGCTCTCTATCTCTCAAACCCTCAAGCTCCTAAGCTAACGGGGAACTTTGAAATTCTAAAATTCACACCTTCTTGGACACGAAAAAGGTGTTTTGTAATGTAGGGTATGCTCAAATATTGATGGGTACTCGTTTTGGAATGTGCAAGTAATAGACCAAGCGTCGGTAAGTCATTAATCGTCACAAAGCTTGGAAGTGAAGTTGAAAATGGTGGTGGTAAGTGATGGAACCTTCGAAATTGAGTTATAGTGCCTTCGGTGAAATGAATTTTTGTTTCGGTAGCGAAATTATAGGCTAATTGTTTGATGATTGTAAATTGTTAGATATTAGACGTAATCAGCATCGAGAACAATTAGCAAAAGCTTGGAAACGAGGTAAAGGGGTGTTCCGGGTCATAATCAATTAGAGTCGGTTAATGCCTAAGTATGTTCGAAAGGAAAATAGTGCAGTTATGGAATATAAGGAATTTGGAGTGTGGTTAAGCAATATAGAAGTGAATATGGTATAAATTGATAATAAAAAGGATTGATGATTTTTTGAACTATGTAAAGCTAACTACTTAGTTAATGGTGTATAATAGTTTAAATTGTATGAATTATGTGTGAACTATTATCTTGGCGTTTGTAAGTTGAAATGTATGACAATTTAAATCTTGGATTTATGATTCACAAATGAAATGTGGTTGTGGAATTATAATGGGTGTTTATCATGATAAATAATTATGTGATAATTAGTGATATAATGTGTTTTAAATAATGCATTGAAAGTATATGGTTTGTGTTGGTTACCATGTGGTGATTATGTGATAAATATGATTTGGTGTATGTATATGGGTCGGGTCTGTGTGGCTGCCCTACATAAGTAATATGAGGCTTATACGCCATTTAATTAATGTGAAATGAGATTTAAAATGAATTTATGTGATGTAGGACAACCGACGGTATGTTTCGCCTTCATTTTTTGCTCTTGTGATCATTTCATTTGAGATCCAATTGAGCTACCCAATGGTCAAGTAGGACTTAGTGGTTGAGGTGGAGAGCCAAGTCGGGCTCGATGGACCAAGTCGGATTCACGGGGTGTCAAGTATGACCCCTAGCTGAAGGTCGATCCTTTAGTATCCGGATACTAGGACATTATTTTATCTGTTGAGAGTAAGTTATGTTATATTCCTTGACTTGATATGATGTTTATATTGGCGTTTATATGATGATTAAAATATTAGAATGAATAAGAACCTATATTGGTGTATGATTTACGTGATTTCATAATTCTTAAGATATTTATATAAACAGTATTATGCGAATTAAAATGATAAATTGTAATAGTGTATATTGGATTGAGTAATTAATAGCCTTTAGTTTATGTTACCGTTTTATGTTAATTATGATTTTTCAAACACTCACCCTTGTTTTTCATTTTAGTAACCAATGATAGGGAAATTGCGGATGCACCATAAGGAAGTGCCTAGTGATGCGTGGATGCCAAGGAAGATCTGAAATTAATGCAAGTAAAATGATAAATTTAAAAATTATTAGTTGTGTAATATGGTTTGGTAATGATGGTGGTAATATGTGTTAGGCATGAAACTTGATTTATGATGTGATACCTAGTGGTTAATGATTGTGTGGTGATTTAATGTTTTAGAGTATCTGATTATATGTATATGTATATGTGTATATGAGACTTGAAAGTAAAAAGGCATTGAGCCTTATTGCTACTAAATGTGTTTGTGTGTTGAAATTGAACTTAGTGTGCTTGAATGATAGAAAATGATCATGGGTAGGTATTGTATAAACATATACTTGAAGTGTTGTTAAGTAATTGTGAAATATGTGTGAGAATTAAGCATGAAATCAATGAGTTATGATTAAGGAGACCTTATGTTGTATTTTAGGCAAAAATAAATAAAATTAGGAACTGAGCAGGTGATTTTGTGACCCGACGGGTTTTAGGACCGTCGGGGGGAATCAATTAATGGCTTTTCAAATTCAAAATTCAAATTAAGGAAAAAAGAATTTAAGTGATAGAGAGGTACGTCGCATATCATCGTGCGCACAAGGGGCAAATCATCAGATTTGCACATGAAACTGATATTCCAGCTCAAACTCATTTACGCGAGCCTACTTCCTTTTTATCTTGTTTACCGCCATAAATCCTATTTCTATATATAAAGCCTTAAGAGAGATGAGAGCCAAGTAATGTGGGACTAGAAATTTTTAAAATATTTATAAATTTCTAACAATGCCTTGGGTGATTTGAAACCCATTTAAGTGGTTTGGTGCATGTTATTTGCTAGAAATTAGATTTTATGCATATCTCATTCATATGATGGAATTTTGGTGAACGGATCAAGCCAACAGTTTCAGAATGTGGAAAACTTTGTGCCAATGAAGTTTCATGACAATTGGAGTTAAAACAGGCATCCGGAAGTTAGCCGAAGTGTAAAATTTTACATTTTTGCTGATTATGTTTTGGTGGTAATCGATTACCACATTCTGAAAATCGATTACCAGCTATCATAAATGGGAAATTTGTATTTTTTATGTTGGCCAGAACCAAAAATTGGGATTTTTGATCTATTTTGAATGGCATGGCCCCTAAAGTTCTATTATTTATTGTTAAACACAAAAATTTACTTTATTTGTAAGTAGATCCCAGGATAAATTATAGGAATCTTTAAGGGGATGTTACACTTATTCTTCATTGAATATAAATGCTCTAAAACACTCTTGAAGTTAAGGTCTGAGATCTAGAGGTACCAAAACTTATTATTTTTATCCTTTATTATTTTTATTCTTGGACCATTATAGTGAACACCATCTCATAGCATTTGTCGCTATAAAACTTTGTTCCTCGCGGTCTTAACCCTTACCTTTGAATTAATTTAAATCTTGAAATATTTATTTTAAAATTTAGGAAATGATTTAATCTTCAAAATACTTCTGTTAAATTTTAAGGGTAATATTTATCTAAAACTTCTTTCTCATAAAATGGTCGATTTTGCTAAAGGAAAACCTAGACTAGTAAATCTAGAAATCCAATTTGAACAAATTTTCAATTAAAATTCAATTCCAGTCAAATCATCAACAAACTTATCAACAGCTTCTCACACAACAACACGTTCACATGATTTCATAGAATCTCACATACATCCTCACTAACACAAAACAATTATGATAAAACATCAAACACATTAAATCTATTAAATTTCAAATTGGTAAATTTATTGGTTTAATTACGACTCTAACCCCGACAATTCTAAATTGCGTCATTTTCATAATTTATTTGAAAATCCAAAAACATATTACGTCACATAAAATTAAAGGAATAAAAACAAAATAAAAAATAGCATAATAATAATAAATTTGTATATTAAACACATCGAGAGAATCAAATTAATAATAGTCAATTTTCAAAGCGCCTCGTTGAATTTGATGATTGACTCATTAACTCATATTGAATATTTTGAATATTTCCAGGGCAAGGTATTGACAATTTTCTACTTATAAAAGGATGCTACCAAAGCCTTACTTTCACATTGTTTGAAACAAACACACAGAGAGAATGAAGAAGACAATCAACACCTTGCTTCCCTACTTGTTCCTTCTCTTTGCCTTGACCACAAATCTGAAGTGTGTCAGTGCTTTGGATTTGGGTGACACAGAAGGTAATTGGTTATACAATGGAGTTAACTACTACATCCTGCCCAGTACTTTTAGAGGGGAGGATGCTGGTAGTGGACTCACATTTGCAAGGATTGGAGCGTCAGACTCACTAGCAGTTGTTCAACCTGCCACAAATGGCTGGAATGGGTCAGCAGTGACAATTTCAAATCCCGGTGGAACAAAAATAATCATAACAGGATCACCTGTTGATTTCAAGTTCGCTGATCAATCATCCAAATGGGTGGTTGTTTTTGATGAATCAGCCAAAGTGTGGTACTTAAGTGCTAATGGGGCAAAACCAGGTCAGAAAACCAAGACTGGGACGTTCCAAATTAGCCAGTTGAATTTGGGTTTCAAGTTTTCTTTCTGTAACCCTTCATTTTGTGAAGATGTTGGAAGTTTTGTTGATGCTGATAAACATAATCGTTTAGCACTTGGTGGATCACCATTTTCTTTTAAGTTCCAGAATGCTCATAATAACTAGTCTCCTGGCATGTATGCTTCTTTTCTTTTTTTTTTTATGAGATTTTAATAAGAATATACACCCAGAGTGTAAAGATTTTTTCTATGCAGTTATTTGATTTTGAAATGTTATATAAGTAGTAAAAATTATTAACTTGTCTAATAATCATATTATTAGAAATAACGAATTTAACTCAATTTAAAATTAATTATCGGAATAAAGACTTGGGTTATATACAAGCGTATATGTGTAAGTTTGTTACCGACGTGGGTTTATATAATTTTGTTTTATTATTATTATTATTAATTCCACTTTCTGTCTTTGTATTTTTATATAATTATAAACTTTACATTTTTAATTAATATATATAACTATAAATTATATTAATTATAAATTATTTACAATTATATATAAGGTATTATTATATATTTTTTTTCAAAATCAAAAGAGCAATGGTTGATAAAAAATAAATATGAAAATCATTGGTGCTCTAATTTTTCACCATGAAGAGGGTTCAAGTCATTTTTCTAAGATAATTAAAAAAACGAAAAAAAGAGATTGTAAAAAGAATTAGTTCTTTTAATTATATAATTTATATTCAGATAGTTTTCAACTTAATTAATTTATTCAACTTTAAAATTCTTCTAAGAAATAATTACTGTAGTAGTCATATAAAATACATTTTCAATATTTAATTATTTTTTATATATAATTAATTAGTATGCATAGTCAAGGTTCATTAATTTTATGAATGAGCCACAATTGACTAGTTTGGTGGGTAAGTCCCCATGTATGCACAACAGAAAAACAGTAGAATGCAATAAACATGAGTTTTAATTAAAAAAAATAACAAAGAAAGATAAAATTAATGAGCTTTTATAAGAAAAATAAGAAAAATGAAAAAAGAGAGCATTAGGTTCAACCGAGGCCTAGGATTACATAAAATTAAGAGCATTAACATTAAAGTAACTTTACTAATATTCATGCTTCGTTTAAGTTGATCAGAAAGAAAACAGGAAGAAAATACTTAAAAAATGAAAGAAATAGAGAATAAGAAATAAAATGAAAATAAAATAAAAAAATAGGTTAGATGACTAAAAATAAAAGAAAAAAATAAAGAAGGCATATTTTATTGTTTAGATTTTAGAGGATGAAAAAGAAGGTAAATAAAAATGGATTTAACTTTATAAATAAAAAAATATTTTTTATCATGCAGTAAATATATATAATTTAAAATTATTTAATATTTAACAACATATAATATATTTAAATATTAAAATAAATAAAAACTAAAAATAATGGTTTTGTTAGTGAAAATAAATTATCAATAGAGACTTTATGTCTTCCTCAAATAATGTGTTTAGTGTAGTTTAAATTTAAGATTTTTCTAATAATTTTATTCTACGTTAACTCCACCCAAAACATGACCCATATTAGGTGGGGATTTAATTTCTATAGGTCACACAAATATGAAATCCTTCCCAACCTTAGTTAATTCCTGCACAACCAAAACATGAAAATGAAATATTCCTCTCAAAATTTACTCATTAAAAACATCATCTCCTCAAAGTCACTCTTTAAAAATTCATCCCCTCAAAATATCTCATCAAAAAATTAAGCCAAATATCTCCTCTAGAAGCAATAAATTATTTAGTGGGACTCAGCATTTAAAAAATCGTGTTTCTTGAGAGCCCTAAAGTGGCCTAGTAGTAAAGAATTTGAACCCCTTGTTAACAAAACTAATAAATTAATTGTGAACTTTAACTTATTTTTAAAAAAAGTTTTGTTACTCTCTTATTTCTCACCTCATGATAGAAATTTTATAAATAAACTTTATTTCATCCTTTCATATTTCTCTTTCCACAATTACATTAATATAAAGTGTGAAACATTTTTAAACAATTCAATTAGTAATATTTAGAAGTATGTAATTCAAATATTTTTTTATATTATTTTTAATTAAGTTATTGGTTATCAACTCCCAATTATGAGTTTATAATGATTCAGGAAGTTACGTAACTTCATAGTTATGCTCACAAATATGGGACTTCTCCTCCAATCATAAAACAATTCCTTAAAAATGACTTCTAAAGTTGGAGTTTGAAACAGAGAATATATGAACAAATATGAACTTATGAACCACACTACAATCGGGATTTGGTCAAGCTGAAACAAACTGATTTTGTTCAGTTATGATCTGATTTCATTCAAAAAGTAGTTCTAAAACCAGTTTAGCACTGGTTTGGTTTGGTTCATAAAACGATATTAAAACCAGTTCAGAGCAAGTTTGGTTCAGGATATAGTTTTAAAACTAGTCTAAAACCGATTTGGTTCAAGAAGCAGTTTTAAAATCAGTTCAAACAAAACCAGTTTTAAAAGCAGTTTTTTTCTAAACTGTTAAAAAACCTTCAGGTTTTGACAGTTCTGAACTGGTTTTAAAACTATTTCCTGAACTAAAAGAGAGACAAATGAACTAGTTTTTGGGAGGTTGGGAGGGAGAGAACAGGAACTAGGTTCAGAAATCAGAAGCAAAAGAGAGACAAATGAACCAACATTCTATTCTTTCTATTATATTATACTATATTTTATATTATATTATTTATTATATTAGCGTGATTAAGAGTAAATTTAAAAATAAAGAAAGTATGTGTACTAAAAGTCCTGGGGGTTAACTAATTTGAAGAATTATAACGACCCAAATCCTGACAGCCAGAGTAAAGTGATTCAAATTAGCACTAAATTTGTTGAAATCAAATCACCAATTCTAATTCATGACATGATTTATGAAATATGCAACAAGCAGAGTTTTTGCCAATTTCAAGACCTCTTGTGTTTGCCATCTGAAAATATTACACACTTCAAAAGAACCATATTAACTGGCTAGTTGATTAGAAATTAGCTTTCGCTGAAACATGTTTTACTTGTATTATGATCTGCTGTAGTGAAGGGGGGAGTTTTGGTTGAATGAATTTTGGTTGAAGAAATTTGTCTTCATTGTTTCATGTATATATAAATCGTTACTAATCCGTTCAGTGTAATTAATCTTAAGGCCGGATTGAAATAATAGCCTAGGAAGATTAAATAACAAATAAAATTTAGAACGGATAAATATATACATGTCCCCAAGTGCGTATTAAGAAGAAGGTGCCTGTCTCTGGGGCATGATCCTTAATTCTTTTGGGGAAAGATGGGTCGATCCGCTGTTTAGCAAAGTAGTGTAACAGGACGGATGACTGCTTCTAATCCGTAATATTCTTACAGGAGATGATAATATTGTTCCAAGTTTAGGGAACTGCAAGGAAGTGGTGTTTGAGCCCTTTATCATAAGGATGATGATGGGAGTTTTTTCTGCACCAGGAGTTACGTCGTTGTATCACAGAATAGGTGATAAAGAGTATCCGTCCTGGGAGAATACCACTAGAAAGCGAAAGTGCGGGCTGACTTTCGGAATTTTCCATCATAAAGATGATTATGAGTATTGATCATGCCAGGTGTTTTATCATTAAATCACTTCATAAGTGATTGAGATCATCCGTCTTGGGGATGTGTACGATACCAGGAACTACATCATCAGGTCGCATATTAGGTGATTGAGATCATCCGTCCTTTGGGTGTGTATTGCGCCAGGAGTTACATCGTCAGATCACAGCATGGGTGATTGAGATCATCCGTCCTGGGCAGGTACACCGCGTTAGGAGTTACATCGTCATATCACATAATGGGTGACTGAGGTTATCCGTTCTGGAAAAGTACACATCGTCAAGAGTTACATCGTCAGATCACAGATTAAGTGATTTAGATAATCCATCCTGGAGACATTTTTCAATCGTAGGAGTACGGATTGAGTGAATACTTTCATCGTAAGAATGATGATGAGAATTGTTCATACCAGGAGTTACATCGTCGAATCACTTTATAGGTGATTGGGATCATCCGTCCTGGAATGATTCACACCAGGAGTTACACCATCGAATCACAAAATATGTGATTGAGATCATCCGTCCTGGAATGATTAGTGGAGCTCTTCGTACCAGGAGTTACATCATCGAATCACTGAATAAGTGATTGAGATCATCCGTCCTGGTGAATTTTTCCAATCAAGGGAGTGCGGATTCAATTGGCAATTTTCGCTCAATCCGAAATCCGAGTCTTACCTCTACTAGCCCCCTAGCTGATGTGAGGAAGCAGTTGACTTGCTCATATGAGCTATATTGATCGTAGTACGTCTGGATTTCGGGTTTGTACCGAAGTGTAAATATCCGCTCTGGGAACCATGTTCCGTAGTGGTGAAATTTTAAGGGCGGATTCGACAATGGGAATATCAGAAGTTTATCGAATTTCGCAACCCTTGGTATTCGAGTAATGGTGGCCACGTTTCTAATGATTGGACATTTAATGCCTTAATTCACGTGGGCGCGCCATTATTGCGTTAAATGCGCATGTCTTAATAACCGTCACGTAGGGGCTTGTTGGGCCTAAAATTTGGATTTCGTAGGCCCATTTAGAAAGCTCTGTGACGAAACGATGGCATTTTCGCGCCTTGATGTACTAAACGACAATTTTGGTCCACTAAACGGGGAGTCGTTTGGGGGTAAACGACAGGTTATGTTTAGTGGGTATTTGAAAAATTTTGGTGCCCTGATATAGGCATATTTGGCAATCTCAGTTACCATTTCTCCTAATTCTCTTGACGAACTTCTGCAAAAGTTTCGAGAAGATTATCGTGTCTGCCTCTGTGAATCTTAATTCACTATCCTCATCCATCCTTAGGTAACCACTTTCTTTCCATACTTTGTGTCTTGTTTCAATTTCTGAAAATGTCTAGGAAAGGTGTTAGTTTTAGTGGTATCAGCCCTAGAGGAAGAGGAGGAAGGGCCTTCAATCAAAACCCCACAGTTCGTGGTGGGAGGATTCCAGTGGTCTTTCAATCGAAGCCACTAAGCTCAGAGAGGGAGGCGTCGCCGTATCAGAGGCGAAGGGCGATTATACCCTCTTCAGAATCCTCCTCTGGTGAGAGTGCTGAGAGCGGTGACCTGTATGTATCTGACGATGTGGATTTTTACCGCAGTGTAAAAGCTTTCACAATGGTGGTGAAGAAAGCGACTGGGAGGAAATCATCTGAAGGGGGATCTTTTTCCGAGAAATATATCTTGAAGACCCAATCCGGCCTTTGCAATGTGGTTGCACACCGGATAGACTGGGTGAAATTCCAACAGAAACGCCCATTCAGCTGGGTGGCTGAGGAATTTCGTGAGACACCGTCCGTCCACGCTCGGGAGGATGAAGGGGAGCTGGAGCCGCGGTTTACCGTATGGAAGAAGGACAAATACAAATGGTGTTTTAAAGTATTCGCTCCCCTTCCATCAGTACGGATATGCCACACACCGGACGAGAGGTCCTTATTCATGTATGATTTTCTATTTCTGAACTTGGGTGTGCGTTTCCCCTTGACGAAGTTTGAGATGGGAGTCCTGAGATTCTTGGACTGCGCCCCTTCGCAACTTCACCCTAATGGATGGGGATTGGTCCGCTCTCTTGAAGTGCTTGGGGAGCACTTCAACTTTAAACCGACGGTGGCCATGCTTTTCTACTTCACTCAAGTGGTCCGTCGTGCGAATAAGGAGAAAGGAGGAGTGAGCTTGATATCCCTCCGGACTATCTCCAAGATCATCAACTTCGAGGCGTACACTGACTCCGCCAAAGTTGATGGGCGTTCATTCAAGTCCTATTTCACGAAGATTAGCGTCCATCCGAATGAATCAATTTTTTGGTTGACTGAAGAAGGGATTCCAAAATTCCCAGTGACTTGGACGCACGAACATTTTTTGTTGACCTCCCAAGCGTACTATACCGAGGAGGACGAACTGAGCCCAACTTCAATCTCAGTTCTTTCGGCTCTGCAGTCCTACACAGCCTCACACCAATTTTTCTCCTGCAGGCGTTTGTTAGGACCAAAGTCTACCCGCGAGGAGTATTTACGTAATTTCCCTGCCATTCTTCATGCGTTATTATGTCATGTCTTGAAACTTTTTCGTCTCTGATTGTGTCTTTTAATTGTGCAGGTGAAATTCAGAGCGAATCACCAGAGATGAATAGACTAAAAGGTCTCAAGGCCGGAGAGACTTCCGTTGCGGCTGAAAATGACATTCAGGCAAAGCGGAACTCGAAGAAGGCTACTGCTGAGACGATAATATTAACTTCGTCTGCTGGTGACGATATTCCTTTGATTGAGGGCGGATCTGAGAAGGTGATTGAGAAAAAGAAGAGGACTAAGCGTGATCCTCCGAAGACCTCAGACCGTCAATCCTCGCCCAAAAAACCAAAAACTTCAAGAGGGGCTGCTGAGCTTGTGCCCTCTAAAGAGAAGAGAGCGGAAGAACCCACTCCGGATGCCCCCAGCAGTGTAATG
This sequence comes from Clitoria ternatea, assembly GCA_037962975.1. Taxonomy (NCBI): domain Eukaryota; kingdom Viridiplantae; phylum Streptophyta; class Magnoliopsida; order Fabales; family Fabaceae; genus Clitoria; species Clitoria ternatea. Next base: position 13,306,427 of record CM075675.1, read on the forward strand.
ACTTGCGGGGCGAAGCCAATAACGACTTATTTCGCGCCCAAAGCCCCCTGCTCTCTTGAAGGTAATTCCGGTCTTGTTCAACATCCGGTGTACGAGGGCTCCGTCCCTGAGGGCGTTCCTGAATCCTCACCCAAGGTGAAGCCCTCGTTAAAGAGTGAAGAAATGATGAGAGCTTGCGACGACGGACAGAAGCACTTGGCTGATTTATCTAAGCTCCTCAAGTCAGTTCGCGAGCTCACAGAAGAAAACGAGAGGCTCACCTCGATGGTTGGCAAGGACAAGGCAATCATCCTCCAACTAGAAGGGGAATTAAAAACTTCCGAAGAGGAAACTCAGAAGAAGGATGAAGAAATTGCCAAGTTAAAGAAGCTTGCCAAGGAGCTGGAGGGTCAGGTTCTTGATCAGAAGAAAATCAACGCTGACCTCCATGCCAATTTTTGTGTGGAGAAGGAACGCTCTTCGAAGCTAGATGAGCGGTTGAAGGAGGCTAAGGTCGTCTATTCCCAAGGAGCGGATGATTGGTCATGTAAGGAAAAGGAGCTGCTATTAAAGCTGGAGGATTTGAATGGCGAAGTCAAGACCCTGAAAGCAGACTTGGACGATGCTGTAAACATGTGTGATCAAGCAGTCAAGGAGGCTTTCGGGTTGGCAATTCGTCAGGTGTTATACCGGAATCCCAAGGTGTCACTTAATTTGAACGGTATTGATCCGTTCTATGAGTTTCACCAAGGGAAACTGGTGGCCATCGTTGACAATCGTCAAGAGAGTCCGCCCAGAACTCCTTATAAATTTGCTCCTTTACCTAAAGGTCAATCAATGAGACCTTCCCTCCTGAAACCCATAAGTACAGGATCGAGCTCTCGCACTGAAGGAGGCAAGACCGGAGACAAAGGCAAAGGGAAGGAGGGAGACTTAAGCCAGAAAGAGTAGCGCCTTTCTTGTTTTCTTTTTCGTTTTATTGATTTGAATTCGCTGTGTTCCGGGATCAGCTCCGGATTATTACACGAATTGTAATTCTTATTGAATCAATAAAAGAGTTTTTTACCTCCATTCTTGTTTAGTGAAAAACAATTTTAACAGAGGGACTGCATGTGTATTGTATTATTCCGGATTTAAGTAATGAAGATCGGATTGTAAAACAAAATCTCCATACCGGACATATACATGCGAAATGAATTTCATAATAAAACCACCGCTTGTGAGGGAACACATCAGTGCCTCAAGAACGGCTTAAGGGGAATGATTGTGAGATCGTTTAGACGAGAGTTCATTCCTCAGATTATTCGTTAAACCGTTGATGTTGTCCCCCAGTATCATTTGGTGATTATCACTTTGAATAAACTCTGAGTGAGATTTTCACGTGAGAGCTTTTAAGAGTGAGGTTTTAAAATAGAAATTCCTCCTCAAATATTTCCGACTGAGGAATTTCGGGTGAAAATGCCTTAGATTGTGGCGTACCCGAGTGAATTGTTTGTGTCGGAGTTTATGAGTCAGATCTCAATTGAAGAATTGATGACTCAGAATTATAAGCTATAAAACTCCCAAATAAAGAACTTCACGAGAGTATTAATTTGGAGTTCAGTATAACTTACTTGTTGTGTTTGGAGTTCGGTTTGATCCTACTGTCCGTTCTTCAATTGGTCTTTGGTTTTACCCAATGACGATTCTTCACCGACGTTCGGTTAATCCTACTAGTCGTACTCAGAGTTTGGTTTAATCCTACAATCCGAGCCTTCGATACGGGGTTCAGATCAGGGTTAATCCTGAACCTACTGCGCCCGTCACTTGGGGTTCAGCGTGGTCTTGAAGAAGAACCAGCTTACTGCGCCCAAGCCTTCGCATGGGGTTCGGTTTGTGGCCTCGAAAGAGGACCAGCCCTACAACCCATGTAGTCTTCGAATGGGGTTCGGTTTGTGGCCCTGAAGAAGGACCAGCCCTACAACCCATGTAATCTCTGAATGGGGTTCGGTTTGTGGCCTTAAAAAAGTGCCAGCCCTACAACCCATATCCTGAGGTTCGGTTTAATCCTACAACTCAGGTCTTCACCGACGTTCGGTTAATCCTACTAGTCGTACTCAGAGTTCGGTTTAATCCTACAATCTGAGCCTTCACCGGTGTTCAGCCAAACTTACTAACCGTACCCAGAGTTCGGTTTAATCCTACAATCTGGGCCTTCAATATATACACACTCGAGGAGTTACATCGTCAATTACAGAATGGGTAATTGAGATCATCCGTCCTGAGTATGTTCTTGTGCGTTGCGCATATTCGAAGAGTTACATCGTCAACTACAGAATAAATAGCTGAGATCATCCGTCCTGAATATGCTTTTGTACACCGGATAAACTGAAAATCACAGCATAAGAAAAACTCGAAAGAGTTAAATTGTTATGAGAGATTCTTATTAAATCAAAAATAAGAATTACAAGGAGAGCGTAGCTGTGGAAATAAATTCTCCAGTATTCAATCCATGACAAGGATAGGAGAGTGTAGAAACATCTAGCTATAGTAGATGCGCAAGTTTTGGGTGTTCCATTTGTTTCGGATTGGAGTGCCATCAAGGTTTTCAAGGCGATAAGAGCCTTTGCCAGTGACCTCGGATACCCTGTATGGGCCTTCCCAGTTTGGGGCTAATTTGCCTTGATGGGCGAACTTGTTCCCTATACTTGCTTTCCTCAAAACCAAATCTCCAACGTTGAAAGTCCTTGATTGGACTCGTTTGTTATATCGGAGAGCAACTTTGGCTTTGATGGCTTGATCCCTGATGAAAGCGTCTTCTCTGAGTTCTTGTATGACATCTATTTCAGATGCCAAGTTAGCGTTGTTGGTTTCTTCAGAGAAGTACTTAACTCTTGTGGAAGCAATTTGCAGTTCCACAGGTATCATTGCCTCGACCCCGTATGTTAGGCGATATGGGGATTCATTGGTGGACGAATGAGGCGTTGTCCGATATGCCCATAGGACATGACACAGCTGGTCTGTCCATCCGCCCTTGGCTTCACCAAGGCGCTTCTTTAGTCCCTTCAGCACCTCCCTGTTGGCCACTTCAGCTTGACCATTAGTTTGGGGATGTTCGACGGATGACAATATTTGGGTTATTCCTAACCCTTCAAGCAAATCTGTGAATTTTCTATCCGTGAACTGGGTGCCATTGTCTGTGACAATCCGTGCTGGGACCCCGAACCGTGTTATGATGTTTTCATACATGAAACGGCGAGTTCGGGCTGAAGTAATATGCACCACCGGCTCTGCTTCTATCCACTTAGTGAAATAATCGACCCCTACAATGAGATATTTGATGCCCCCAGGAGCAGTTGGAAAGGGGCCCAGAATATCTAATCCCCATTGGTAGAAAGGCCATGGAACAGCGGATGTGAAGAGTTCTTCCGCCGGTGTGTGGTGTAGGTTGGAGAATTTTTGGCAAGCGTCGCATTTTTTGACGAAGTCAATGGAGTCTTGCTTCATTGTGGGCCACCAGTATCCAGCTCTGAGGATTCTTCGCATTAAGCTTCTTCCTCCGGCGTGGTGTCCACTTTGTCCTCCATGCACTTCCTCCATTACACCTTGCACCTCATCCTCTTTGAGACAAACTAAATAGGGCACAGAGAGTGCCCTTCTGTAGAGATTACCATCAATCATAGTGAAATACGGTAATTCTCTCCTTAACCTCGTCTTTTCCTTCTCATCTGTGGGTAGCTGTCCATCAGCCAAATAACGGATGTAAGGAGCCATCCATGTATCTCCGTAAAGGGAGTCAGTCATTATGGCGTTTAGAGAAGGGAAAAGAGGGATGCTGGGCGACGTTAGCGTGCTTTGAACCAGAGTAGTGGTGCTACCCGGTCGTTTAGTGCTTGCTAACCTGGAGAGTATATCCGCTCTCGTATTCTCTTCACGTGGAACATGCTTGAACTCCACCTTTGAGAATTTCTCAGTCAACTCCTTGACACAGTTCAAGTATAATTGGAGTTGAGGTTCGCGAGCTTGATAATCTCCTAAGATCTGCGAAATCACCAGCTGTGAATCGCTACAAAGTGTCGCCTCAGAAGCTCCGATGTCAATTGCAGCTCTTAGCCCGGCCAAGCAAGCTTCGTACTCAGCCTGGTTGTTGGATGTTTTGAAATTGAAACGAAGGGAGATCTCCAGGTGTACTCCGTCATCACTTTCGAGAACTACACCTGCTCCAGAGCCTCTTTGGTTTGATGAACCATCAACGTAAATGGTCCAGTGGACTCGAGGGTAATCCGGATCAGTCCCTGTCATTTCCACAATAAAGTCAGCCAGGACTTGAGCTTTAATAGCGCTGCGGGGTTCGTAGGATATATCAAACTCAGAGAGTTCAATAGACCATTTGATCATCCTCCCAGCAAGATCGGGCTTGATTAAGACAGAACGGAGTGGCAAATCCGTTCTCACTATGATTGGATGGGCGTGAAAGTACGGACGCAACCGTCGTGAGGCCCAAACAACAGCGAGGGCGGCCTTTTCAATTTTTTGATACCGGATCTCAGCACCTTGCAAGGTCTTGCTAGTGAAATAGACCGGTCTTTGTCCATCAGGAGTTTCTTTTATCAAGGCAACGCCCAAAGCTTCATCTGAAATAGCCAAGTACAGAATGAGTGTGTCTTCGGGGTCAGGCTTTGTGAGAATGGGAGGTTTGGACAACACCTCCTTAAGCTCTTGGAAAGCTTTTTCTTGTTCCTGTCCCCACTCGAATTTCTTGGACTTTTTCAGTATTTTGTACAGGGGGAGCGACCTGTGAGCCATCTTCGGCATGAATCGTGCCAAAGCTGCTACCTTGCCATTCAGGGATTGGACTTCTTTAAGATTCTTAGGACTTTGCATGTCTAGAATCGTTTGGCACTTCCCTGGATTGGCTTCTATACCACGTTGAGTTAACATGAAACCCAAAAATTTCCCAGCAGGGACAGCAAATGTGCACTTCATTGGGTTCAGCCTCATGTTAAATTGCCTCAAACGGGTGAATACTTGGCGCAGGTCTTCAATATGATCGCCACCAGCCAGTGTCTTTGCTATTATGTCGTCAATGTATACTTCAACAAGTTTGGTGTGCATACCTTCGAAAACCTTGTTGATCATGCGCTGATATGTCGCCCCAGCGTTTTTCAGGCCAAAGGGCATGACTGTATAGCAAAAGACACCACGATCGTTTATGAAAGCTGTCTTCTCTTGATCCTCTTCGCACATCGGAATTTGGTTGTAACCAGAATAAGCGTCCATGAAGCTCAGGTATTGATAACCAGAGGAATCGTCCACCATCCGATCTATATTAGGAAGAGGATAAGGATCTTTCGGACAGCAGCGGTTGAGGTCCACGTAGTCAATGCACATTCTCCACTTACCATTGGATTTAGGGACCATCACCACATTTGAAAGCCAAGAGGAATATCGGATTTCCCTGATGAATCCGGCCTTCAGCAATTCCTCAGTTTGCTGGCAAGCTGCCTTCTGTTTCTCTGGGCCTAATCGTCTTTTCTTTTGGGCCACAGGTTTCGTCTCTGGATAGACAGAAAGTTTATGACAGCAGAATTCAGGGTCTATGCCTGGCATATCGGCTGCAGTCCATGCAAAGAGGTCTTTAAACTCTTGTAAGAGAGCCAGCAGTCGCTGCTCTATTTCAGCATCTAGCTTATCATTGATATGGGTGATCTTTTCTGGAGAATCTCCCAAGACAATGTCCCTGGAACTTCCATCCGGTGTGGGCTTTGATGGGTTGAACGGATCAATGTTCAAATCCGCTCTAGGATCCAGGTCGACAAGACTTACAGATCCAGCCGATGTTCCAGCATCATTAAGTTTCCTCTTTTTATTGGAGGCGTCCAGCTTTGTCATGTTGAGGCTAAGGTTGTAGCAGTACCTAGCCATCTCTTGATCACCCCGGATAGATGACACAACATTATCCTTGTCAATGAACTTGATAAGGAGATGTGGGGTTGATACAACTGCCTCCATTGCATTCAGAGTAGGACGGCCTATGATGCCATTAAATGGTGATTTGACATCAATCACTAGCACCCGAGACTTAACCGTCCTGGCTCCTGGCTCGCCTTCAAACGAGATAAGGGTATCAAGATACCCTCTAGTTAGTTGCTTTGCGCCATTGAAAGCTGTTAGTTCCTGCGTGTAAGGCTGTAAGTCTGAGTCTTTAAAACCCATTCTTTCAAAGCAATTATAAAAAATAACATCGCAGGAACTTCCCTGGTCAACAAGGATTCTTCGGACGTCCTTGTTGGCGATCACAGCAGTGATGACTACAGCATCGTCACCACCAGGAACGGTTGGGCCAAAATCCTCGTCAGAGAAAGAGATTATGGGAGCCTCAATTCCTCCTCTGTAAGGGCGATATTCTTTGACTTTCCCTTGCACAGATAGAATCATTCTGTGATGATTCTTTCGGGCTGTAATTGAAGTTCCTCCTCCAGCGAACCCTCCAGCAATCATGTCAATGACTTCACGTCGGCCCTGACGTTGTTGCTGGGGCATGCTGTCTTTCTGTGCTGCATTATCGGTCATTACACCTTTTTGCTTCTCTGCAGCAGAGAACTTTCGAACCGGACTGGGATTATTGTCATCCCCATCGTCGGGATCTCTTTCTCTTTTCTCATTCCGTTCTGCCCTGTCAAAGGATTTTTCTTTGAACAGGTATTGCTTCAATTTGCCTTCTCTAATTAGCGTCTCAACCGCGTTCTTTAGAGCTTGGCATTCATCAGTGGAATGACCATTTTGTTCATGGAAATCACAGTACTTTCGTGAATTTCCTGGTCTTTTCATAGGGGCTGGTCTCCTGATGCCATATGTGCTGAAAATTGGCCATCCGACCTCTCTCAAAATCTGAGATGGTCTGGCAGACAACTGTGCATAATGGCTGAAGGAATTGACATGCCTTTCTCGAGGTCGAGGAGGGTGGTTATCCACCTTAGGATTGTTGAATGGCCTCTCCATGCGTTCTGACCTCGTCTTTTCCTTACCCTTCTGGGTTTGGGGAGATGGTGTTGGTGGCTTTTTCTTTGCAGCCATTGCCTCCAAGTGCATCTCTATGCTCACATACTTTGAGGCTTTTTTCCTGAACTCCTCAAAAGTTGCTGGGGGGCTCTTTGCTAATGAAAGAGCGAAAGCTGATCCTGGCTGCAATGCCTCAATTACGATATGCAGCTTGATAGATTCTGTGAGGTTAGGAACCAGGGCTGCCTCCTTATAAAACCTCTTCAAAAATTCTTTTAAGCCCTCAGTTTCACTTTGCTTAATCTGAGCCAAGGTATGAGACGTCTTGGGTACGTCTCTGGAGATGACAAAGTGGGTTTCAAAGGCAGCTGCCATTTCCGTCCAAGAATCTATGGATCCAGAAGGCAGGCCTTTAAACCACCCGAGGGCTTCCTCAGACAATGTTCGAGGGAACATTCGGCACATCACGTCTTCATCAGCCCCCAAGTACATGGCTTCAAACACATAAGCATCAAGGTGCTTAGTTGGATCAGTTTCACCATTATACTTTCCGATGGAAAGTGGTTGAGTGGTTTGAAGGTGCTTGGGGATGCTGATGCCCATAAGTCTCCTTGAGAAAGGAACCTTCAGAGTGTAAGACAATGGGGGTGCTGTTGTGGAATCTCTCTTCCTTCGGGAAGCTGCATCCTCAGAATCGCGAGTTTGTTCCCCCTCCTCAAACGTTGGGATCTTTGAGTACTGAAGAGTGGTGGACTTTTCACCATCAGTTGTGTGGGGAGTGTTTCGCGTGCGAGATGACTCTTTATCCTCGCTTTGCCTTTTTTCTCTTCGCAATTCAGCGAGTTCCCTCTGAAGTTGTTTGATCAGCTCATCACGAGGATCAGGATCAGACACTGTTACTATCTTCTTTGAGCTGCCCCCATGAGAATCAAAGTTGAGTTTTCTGAAGGCGTTAGGATTGGTTCTGCCTTCAGCTTGATTCTCCACGAAATCTTGTGCTTCGCCTTCCATGGTGGATTACCTGCTCTGTCAAAGGATATGGGAATAACTTTATCGAGTCCCACCGGGCGTGCCAATGATCTGTCCTGGACCGGGGTCAAGAGATCCGATCTCAAGCCAGTCACGAATAGTATGTCAATACCGTCTAGTAGACCGGATGTGTGTGTATCCGATGTAGGTATCCGTTGTCCTTGAATGAGGAGAGCGGATTGGGCGTTCTGGAGATCCTTCACACCGACCTATCGCGTTGAAGTGGGCGAATGGTGGTGTCACCTGCAAAGATTCTCCGACGCTCAAGTCAGTGATTATATTCCAAGTAAGGAATGTATTTAGAGAGGAATCAGTCGTAAAGAGCTGAGGAAGAAGATCCCTAACTTCAATCATGAAGTTAGTTCATATACCTGATTGGCTCGATTAACGAGGACTTGTTGGTGGGGAACCACCAACTCCCATTAGCATTATTATATTGCGCACTTACCTGCATGATTGGGTCAAGTGGCTATTTTATATTGAGCGTAGAGAATGTAGACTAGGATTAGGGAACAAGTTGACCATTCCCGTGAGCAAAATTTGGCTCGTAGTGTAGGGAATTATTGATCGATCCCTGTAGTAACCATCCTTGTCATTAGCATAGTGACGTGTGTATTATCCGATGTCATGGTGTTATCCTGGATAACCGGTATAGGGAGAACGCCTGATACGGAATTACAGTCCGGATGTATACCGATGACACCGGTTACACGTAGATGTCTTATCAAAGACGTTGAAATATGTCTTGCAGGTCGGATACCGGTATTGAGACCGGATCAACTGGCTAGTTGATTAGAAATTAGCTTTCGCTGAAACATGTTTTACTTGTATTATGATCTGCTGTAGTGAAGGGGGGAGACTGTAGTGGCTGATGGCAAGGAGTTTAACATTGAATTTATACAACCAAAGAAAATATCATAGGGGGATTTCCATACCAAAGTTAGTTTTCAAGAGATAGGGAAATCTGGAAAATGAATAAAGCATTATTAACATTAGCATTTCCTAAACTTACTGAAAAAGAGCTTTAAAATGTTGCTCTTTTCTTTCCCCTTAAAATTAAACTAAAATTTTTTCAAAGGAGTCATGAGAGTTAGGAATTATTCCTTCCTTGTTGTAAGAGAAGTACAATAGGAATGAAGCTTAGAGCTTTGTACAAAATCTGATGTTTATGTGCATCTGTTCCATTTTGTAAAAGTGGTTATACTAAAACTTTTTCATTTTCATTTGAAGTATATGGGAGAGTTAGGATTTCGCTTTTGTAACATCCTAAAATTTTAAATTGGGGGAATTTAAAATTAATGATTAAATTATGGAAACTACTAGAAACAATATTTAGAATTTTACCAATAGAATTAATGAGTATGTGTTTAATTAAAATAAGTAAATGACTAATCCAATCATATAATTAATTTTATTAACACCTGAATCTTAAATTTACTAATTAACAAATTCTTAGCAATTCACAGTAGATTGAATTTTAGGTGTAATATCCTAAAATTTAAAATGTGAGACAAAATCTGATCTATATTAATTTGATGTAGACTAATTTTATTAACTACAAATTTAATTTTAATTTGGGTGTTAAATTAAATAACTAAATGCCTAAAGCCTAAAGTTAATATTTATTTCTAAGATGCTATCCTAATTGATCTATGTTCTCCTTCCACTCTTTTCCTTCTCTTGTGTACATGTTTTTCTCCTTGGCGAAATCAGCTTCTTCCACTTCTTCCCCTCATCCCCACAATGTGCCACTTTCTCATTCTACCATTCTTCTCTATACTAGTGGAAAAGCTACATTTCCCTCCTCCCCTTTTCTACCTTGGGCAGAAATTAAACTTCCTCTTCTTCTTCCTTCATTCAACCCCAACCACCGTGCCATTCACTTCCCACCTCGCCTTGTGGTTTCTTCTTGTGCATGCCACTGAAATTCTTTCCTTCACCATTCTGTTTGAGCCGTGGCAGCCATGGGTGAAGTTTGGAAATCATCAAACCAAGTAAAACGTGTTAAGAAAATCATGAGGTAATGGGTTCTATTTTACTTGGTTGAAATTAGAGTTGTCAATATGAGCTACCTGATTTGGTCTGATTCGGTCTAGTTTGGGTACACACTTTTAATAGGCTGAGATAAAAAGACTTGGAAAATTTTAGGCTTCTAACGTTATTCTCAAATTTTGATGTATTTCTGGCCTTGGACTTGACAGTGCTACTCTACTTTGTTTAGCCTACCAATTCGTAATTGATTTTATTGAATCTAATAATTGAATGTTGATCTTCCAGGTATTCTCTCTCACTTAGTGCATTTGGTTCCAACAATAAGCATGCAACTAATTGTTTAACATTTGAACAACATATGAACAACATTAGAACCACAATCAAATTTCCACAAATAAACAAATATTGAATCAACATAATCATATGAACAACATTAGAATCAACCGAATCAACCAGCTAACGTATCAGAAACAACAGAATAAACTAGCCAAAATATGAACTAGACCAACAAAAGCAGAAGAGAATGAACCTGCGCGTATTGGAAATTTGTTGTATTCTGTTGGCGTGACCGAGGGGTGAGCTGGTGAACACCGACGTTTCAATGACGACGTCATCGATAATGGAGGAAGAGTGGTGAGCCTTGGAGGACCGCCGGGCGGAGAGTGGTGAGGGTCGGGGAGATCACGAGAGAGAGCGAGGTAGAGGTTAGAGGACGACAATGTAGGGCAGAGACAACGTCAGAGGAAGGAAGGGAGGGAGGGAGACGGGTGGAGGAAGTCAGAGGAAGGGATGGAGGGAGGGAGGGAGTCGGAGGGAGTCAGGGAAACAGAGGAGGGAGGGATTGAGAGTTAAGGCAAATGATTAGGGGAGAGGCGTTGTTTGAGTATGATTAAAACCTTAGCAACGGTCTCCCTCCATCACTAACAACGTCACTAAACCCTAAAACTGGCATATAAAGCGACGAAAGAACATCCACGGTCGCTAATATAAAATATACGTTAGCAACAACTAGCGACGGTTCAACCATTCCGTCCCTAATCCCCTAAACCTTAGCGACAATGTCACATCATCGTCACTACCTTCCCTTCTTAAACTTAAAACAATTGAGGGAAAACCAAAAATAGTAGGATGATCGAACAGGTCATAATAAAATATATTTTTAATATAATATAATATAATTATTGATATATTAACAATAAATTATATAAAAACTAAGTTAACTAACGATCATATTACATGTTTTATAGGATTAAAAAATTATAATAAATAAAAATAATATGTAAATATTATATATAAGTTATTTATTTATTTAATATAAATTTTTAAAAATAACAAAAAAAGTTAAAAAAATAATTTTAGAAATCTAACCGGTTTTGACCGATTCGGACCGATTCTAAGATGCCCCGATTTTTTCTCTTATTCAGGCTAGTACCCTTACTATTTTCCGGTCCAACCGGCCGGTCCGGTCTGTTTTTTAAAACTATGGTTAATGTTGTTGTGTCTTAGGTTCAAGACAAAGCAAAGAAAAACCGTAATTAGAAGTCCCTCTATTTCTATTTCACACTTTGGAAAAAAATACACATGTTAATTTTTAAAAATAATTACTAATTATTTTTCTATTCTATTTTTATCTTTTTATTATGTATTGCTTTTAAAATTCACACCATTTTTATATCAACATGAGTGTTGTTAAAAGAACAATAACTAATTAAAGAATAACAACTAATGTTCTCTTAAAATCTAGGTGGAAAGATAGGACCAAATCACTATTAATCTACCTGGTAACTTAGTGTTGATATGAATATGCTTTAATGTCTTTGCCTAGTAACTTAGTGTGAATATGAATATGCTTTTGATGTTTTTGGTGGTTGTGAATGTTTATTTGCTTTGATGTCTTTTGTTGCACTACAAGAAAAACGTGGATTAACGGCCATTTTTTTTACATATATTAACGACGGTCCACAAAACTATTTATCGACAATTGCGAAACCATTATTAGGAATTTTATTAGCAGTGATTTTGTAAATTGTCGATAGTTCCACCACTAATGTTGTGGTGGTTTCTTTGATACGTTTTCCTACTTGATAAACCACCGCAACTGCAAGGGTTAAATAAATACCTGATGTAGCATTACTAGCTCTAAAATATTAGTGATGGAACAACCCGGTCGCTAATGTAATTTAAATATTTGAATTAGCGATAAGGTTTGCTAAGAATGATTCAATAAAAAAACCATATCATATTTGGAAAAAGGTGGTGTTTGGGTGAATTCTTTGGTGAAAAAAGATATAGGGTTGTCTTATATTATTTATGTGTAGCTATTTGTCACACACATAATTTAATCAGACGTTACTTTAACAACAAACATTGTTCCGTAACTATTTCCGTTGTTAACTTATTTAGCTATGAAAATTTCAAATTTGACGACCAATTGATTTTCTCGGTGTAACTTGTTTTTTCCCCCTAGTGTCATCCTTTTTGGATATATTGAAGTGAGTGTTTCTTTCTCAACGAAGTACAATTTCATATACACAATTAGCTATCTAACTTTAGTAACCATGCTCAAGGAATTGAATTATGTGCTAACTATATTGGATTTTTTTGGTCTGGTTGCATCCTTTGATGTGGAGTCTATGCTTTTAAGGTGAGTTTATGTGAATATTATCGATGAGGAAATAATGATGGAAAAGAAATGGAATTAGCAGCCATTTGTCAAATTGGAAACAATCTACTATAAAGTATTGTTTTCCATATACTGGCATTACCAGCTGCTACACACTCAAAATATGAAATGCAATTATTCATTAAGGACTTTCTTCATTAACAAAGCATGATTCGGTTCATGATTTCTCTACACGAACTAACATCAAGGAGAAAGTGATTCAGCTCGTATGAAAGGATTTTTGATTTCGCTTTACTATCTTGCCTTCAATTGTTTGCTTGTAGTTCCTGCAGTAACCGTTCTATAGTTCTTCAACCATAATTGGATACTTGTTCTTTGGCATCCTTACAAGTGTTGGTTGAACAGAATTATCTTTCTCCAGAGACCTCCACCTGTGACAACAATTTTGGTTGCATGCAATGGAATTTTTAATTAAACAAGCAAAATGGAATAATTGTTGTTTAGAGAAATGAAGTTAAAATAAGTTTTTAGTATGCTTAAGATAGTTCTATATGTAATGTGTAGATCTCTTTTAAGAAAACAATCAAATTTGTCTTTGATAGGTTGCTAATTAAATGATCACTCAAGTGATTTGAGTCATCAAATGAACTAATAAGAAATAATTAAGAAACTTATTTTCAATCCGTTCTATTCTATATATTAAAATATTAAAATAAGTCTTATATCAATTAAGAATATAATCAGTATCTAATATATAAAGTTTGAAAAAATTCATAACTTAAAAACTAACTTTTAAGTTAACTTAGCTCTTCAAAACCAACCTAATTCATGGTTAATTTATTTTTTGAGTGTCAATCTAACTTGTGACCTTTTAGGTGCAATGCAGTTCTCCATATGTAAAAATTATTTCTTTGTTTTCTCATCTTACTTGTATCTGGTGACAAGGTGATGAACAAAGACACAGATTTCAATCTTGGCAAGGTTCATTCCAGGACACATACGTGGTCCATTACCAAATCCAAGAAAGCTGAAAGGCCTCAAGGGTTCCTGCATTTGAGTGAAATTATCAATATCAATATCAATATTTTTGGGTTCTATAGAAATAGAAATGATGACTAGGACCCACTTGTCAAAAAAAGGAACTTACATCAAATCTAGAGGGATCAAACTTTTCAGGATCTGAGAAAACTTCTGGGTCATGGTGTATAGAAACAACATCTAGGTTGACGGACCAACCTTTCTTAATTTTATACCCTGCAAAATTTAACAACTTTGTGTTCATACAAAGCAGAACTGTTTCATTAAGACACACACATCAACACATTAGATAAGCATATTTGAGCATTTTATAATGCCATACCATCAATTTCAAAATCCTGGGATGCTTTTCTTGAGAACCAAGGTAGTATCGTCGCTCTTCGAAGAGTTTCACTTATCACCTGAAATTCATATGATCGACAAAGAAAACTGAAAAAGTGAACTTTAAGATCATAAAAAGGTTAAATATGTTTTTAGTTCATATAAAAAAATTTTAAAATGGTTTTATAATCACGTACTAATGTCATGTAATGCATCCCAGCATATCATGTTATAGGTTACATCAACATGAATGTTGATATGATACGATGTATGTCATATAATTATTAGATGGTAATAAGAATTATTTTCAGAAAGCTTCAAATTCATCGGGAATAATAGCAATGAAAATAATATTTAAGGGGTAAAACAATAACTAGATATATTTACGTAAACTAAAAACATATTTAAGTCAAATCAAAATTAAAATGTTGATCCTTACTTTAGTTGTGTAAGGCATGTTATTGACTTCAGACCATGTAAGATCTGTTCCACTCTTCCTGTTAGCAACAATTTGTGTGTGTTCCTCCTGCAAAGCAACAAGAAGTTACATTTCACAATCTTCAATCATGGAAAGGACAAAGATTGTTGTAGTGTCTTTGATATTTACTCTCAATTGCTCCAGAACAGTTGGATTTTCATCAAGAAATTTGATAAGCCATGTAAGAGCAGCAGTAGTGGTGTCATGTCCTGCAACCAGCAAGGTCAATATATTGTCCTTCAATTGTCTATCAGTGAGTTTATTTTCATCCTCTTCTCCATTTTCTCCTCTGCTGTGTTTCATAACTAAGGATCCTAAGAAATCTTGTTGAAAGTCTTGGCCACTTCTCCTCCGCGAAATTATAGAATCCAACATTTCATACATCCTGTCTCGAGCCTGCACACATGCCATGGCATTGCATCTAAGAAAATGAGAATTCAATGCTCTTCCTCTTTGAATCATGAATCATATTCATTGGGATGTGATTAGCTACGGCTTACTCAGCAGTTTGTATTTATAAGATTTTTCTAACTACTTTGAATCATGATGTTTTTTATTATACATTCTAAATTTTTTTGTAATTCAAGTCAAATTTTTGCACTAGATTACCTGTAGAGTAAGTTAGAGAGTAACCTATAAGGACAGGTCTAATGGTGAGGGATTTGAATAGACACATTGAGATTACAGGTTCAAACATCAAGTTTTACTGTTTTTATTGTAAACAAAAAACGAGAGTAACTCGAAAAATTTAACTATTATGGCAGGCAAGTATGGAAAAACATCATGAAAAAGTAGAGTAAGTGCTTTGTTGGATTCAGTTTTTCTATTCAAATGATCTTCTTTCAAATAACTTATGATTGGATAATTTTATTGTAATTAAATCTAAATCATTTATCTCAAATTCATACACTAAATACTTATTATTTGCAAATTTAGGAAATGATCAATATTGAAAATCAGCAGACAACTCAAAACACTACTTTGTTACCTTAATTCCACGATGAAATGCTGTCCCAGGAAGTTTAAAAGGCAGTGAGGCAAATGAGGAAGAAATGATCTTGAAATTTGACCTAAACTTTTCCTGCTCCTCCCCTGTAGGCTCTAAGCTCATGATCATGTGTCCAATCACTTTTAGAGTAAACTGTGATGTTCAAAATCTTGACTTAGTATTGATAAAATATATAACAAATTAAGTATGAAGTTTGCATTGTTTGAAAAATTAGTGGAACTCAACTGTAGAAGCTTCTTCAAGAACCAACACTTTTCTTCCTTGCCAAAGCTCTAATGTTTTCATTGCTTGAGTATTGATAAAATGGAAATATTTTTTCAGGCCATCAATTGATAATGGTTCACCAATCAGCCTTCTTAGCCTCTTGTGTGCTTCTCCAGTGGTTTGTAGCAAGCTGGTGGGGCCCAGAACTTGTTGGCCAGTGTAGAACAAATTCAAACTCACAAGACCATCCTTCCCAGTTAACAATATCTTACTTGCTTCTCTCCCAGTCATAAAGACAGTGAACCTCCCCAGCACAAAGCTCTTGAAAACCTTTCCATATCTGAAAGAAGAATAAAAAGTGATCAAAGAAAAAGAAAGCACTAGCACATAATGTATAATTAGTCAAAAAAAATTTATCAGCTAATTGAGTAGAGTGGGTGAATTGTTATCTTTTGTAATATATCTTCAATTTTTACATAAACAAAAAAAACATAGTATATAATTATAAAGGGTTAGTTTTTACTTTTGTCAAAATTAAAAGCTACAGATTATAATTTTTATGCTTTGAAATAAAAATTGAAACTATTTAATTTGAACAATTTAAAAACAAAAACAAAAACAAAAACTCTTAGCTACCCAAACATGATTAAAGTTTTTGTGTTAGTCTGTTACCTCTTCTGCCTGTTGTACATGAAGCTAAAGATTCCTGATGGACTTGAAAAGTCTGAGATGAATGAGAAACTCTCACCCACAATAGGCCAACCAAGGTTGCCAGGGATGCTTTTCATTGCTTTAGGAGAACGAGTAAGATACATTAACAAGAGAACACATAGCACAAACAAGGAAAGGATCAATGAGAGTAGCAAATTCATTAGCTCCATTCTCAGTTACAGGCACCAACAAATAGCACTAGTAGTTATATCATAAAAATGGTTCTTTATATCCTGCTGCAATTAGTACTTGTATTGTATATTTATCTTGAGCAGCACCTTGTTTAGGACATTTGTGATAAATTTGAGACTTGACTCAAAACAAGGTGTGTATATTTATATTTATATTTATAATCAATTAACATGCAGGCCAATGTTACTTTTGAAATTGTAAGAACATGTATTGCAATCATTATGAGGCAGTAAATCCAAAACTTGTCTTTGGTAGAATCTCAGGGGATTCCTTGTTCTTGTTGGTGTCATGATGTTATTGCTAAATTGAAACTAGTGTATTTAGTATTTTGGAACAAACAAAAGTTCAATTTGCCGGCCTTGGTATACCGATTGTCTTGCATGAAATTCATAGATATGTATCTACCTTCTGTATTATAATAAAGAGAAGAAGAAAATTCTCTGCTCAGAATTGTAGGTCAACACTCCAAAAGTATTTTAGCAATTTTGTTATACGGTTTTGTTTAACCTACGAAATCTATCATAAAACAAAAAATTAAAAGTAAAATTTTTTATTAAAAATTATATGAAAAATATTTAAAAATTTTGGTGGATAAATACTAATGATTTTTTAAATATTTTTTATCTTATACAAAATTATATATATTAGATAGAATGTTGTGATATACGTTCTCTTAAATATAGTAAGTAACATATGTTTCACACATATTTTTTAATACAATGTCTAGTGTCAAGTGATTTTGGATTTGACTTTATATAGGGCATGAAGGATATTTTAGAAGATAAAGTATACTAAATATCATTGATTTTAAAAAGAAAAATCAACATTTGAAAGTAGAACTAATTAAACAATTTGGTTTAGGGATATTTTTCTCATTCACTAAGGTGTTTATAAGTGAAAAAATTGTTCAAGTGATTCATTGTGGATATTATAGATTACATTTGCATTATTTTTTTTCTAGACTTTTACTCGTATGTTTTTATTAAGTATCCAAAGAGAATAAACAATCATATTAAGAAATATAACTAATGTTGGCAAATTTTATAAAACAATAATTTATTTTTCTATTTTATTATTATCTATCTTATTAATTTATTGCTCTTAAGATTATTTTCATTTTTAATATTAATAAGGTATTATTAAAAAAACAACAATTAATATTCTCTTAAACTTTAAATGAATAATTAATACTTTTGAAGTATTAAATAGACTATTCAATAAGTTAAATAAAAATAAAGTTTTGTTGAAAAATTAAATAAAAACAGAAGAGTATATAATACAACAAACTTAATAGTTAATATTCTAATAAATGATTATTAATACATTTTAACTTCTAAAGTACACCAACTGAATATGTAAATTTTACAAGCTTGACTTATAACTAGTGAAAAGTTATACGATTGTTCCAATTATTATAAAAATTATGTCTAAAGTTTAATATAGTTGATAGTGTGTTTTAAACATATTATTAAGAGTTTAAATCATGTTACGTATAAAAAAGATTTTAGTTAGAAAAAAAAAACTGCTTAAATAATCTCTATTTCTCGAAGGTATTAATCTACAATTTTAGAAAGAAAAAAAAAGTATCCAGTAATATATTCTGTGTATTTCTCTGCTCTCCAACATGCTACCTATCAATATAAGGTGAAGTGTTGACTATATTATTTTTCAAGTTTAAGATTATCTCACTTTCTAGAAATCTTTTGGTTCTGAAATAAGATTACCTCCCTTTAGTTATAGAAAATTATTTTAGTTTTTTGAAAAAGGTTTTTTATTTATTTTTTAAAATTTTTATTTCTTGAAATAAATAAAAAATTCTTTAAAAGTTTTTCTACTTTTCAGTTTTTTTGAAAAATTTCTTTAAAGACTTCTCTGTTTTTCTAAAAAAATAAAAAAACCTGATTTTTAGTTTTCTATAAGTTTTCTTTAAATATTTTGTAAATAAACACATTTTCTATTTTTCCAACCTTTTTAGGAATAGTTTTTCATTTTTCTTAAAAAACTTACAAACTAAATATAACCTGAAGGAGCATAATTCTCATTTTGTTCTTCACAGGACTCTCACTTTGTAATACGATAATTCCCGTTGTGTCCTTCAACTATCTTGTTCTTTTGTTTATTTATGTATTTCTCCAATCAAGTGCTGGGCTTTGATATCCACAACACAACATTTTGACCCTAAAGTACAAGTAGTTAATGTATGCTTAGCTGATTCCGTTTGATTTTTAGTTTGGGAAACAGAGTTGGGAAAATAAAAAAAATTTAAAGGTTAATATTGATTCTTCACGTCGTTCAAAACAGTTAAAACTCCGTTTGACCGTAAGATATTTTTTTAGGGTTGATCAAACCCCGATTTGACCAACCGAATTGAGTAACCAAACGGACCCTAGGGTTTAGGGTTTAGAGGATATTTGTACATTATCAAAATGCCCGTCTTGAATTATAAACGGTGATCTTTTCAATAATCACAGGAAATTAAATAAGCATATAATCCAACATAATGAAAATTCTAATGATTAAGTTGAATGTGAATGCCTCAATTTTTTTTAAGATTTTCTCCCCAAATATCCTCTAAACTATAAATTTAGAAACTACTTCCTAATTTGCAATTATCATAATTAAATAATTTATTTTATTTATATGAGGCAACTGCATGCTTTAAAAATAAAGTGTTGAACCTAGGTCAACGTTTTGTTTTTAGTCTTGAATGGATTTTAAAGGCGGATTAGTTTTAGTAAGCACTATTTATATGTAAATGAGATTGACTAATTGGTATGATGACTAATAAAATGTTTTGGATTCCATGTTTTGCATATAGAGTTTCAAATCATCTGTAAATAACAATTTTTCACTGAAATTAATGCATTTTCTTTTACTTAGCTGAAGAAAATAGAGAAAAATAGCATTTAATATGTTGGGAATGCAAGTGTTAGTCCCACATTGAATATACATGTGCTAGTGAAGTGGTTTATAAGCATAAGGACCCATGAACCTAATATCTAAAGGTTTTGGGTTGTTGGTGGTGTCCTATGCTTATAGGTTCACTCATTTGGCTAATTTTCACATGATGTGGTGGATCTCCCCGGTGGTGTGGCTCTCCCTAGTTCTTACAATTGGTATCAGAGCCGATGGTATAAGTTCGGTGACCGGCTCGAACGAGTATTAGAGGCATAAATTTGGTGGTGGATCCATGTGTTTGGATCCTTGTATCGAAAGTCTTCCTAACAATGTGGTGGTTAGGCGGTGTGTTCCGATGATGTGTGAGCCATCGGCGGTGCAAGTGTAAAGGGAGCATTGGCGAAAATGGGCTGAGCTCTAGGTGCTACCATGGAATACTCGTTGAGGGGGAGCATTACACATATAAAAAGGAATGGACTCACACTTGAGGGGGAGATAATTGTCAGGAAAGCTATAAAGCCACTTTGTGGCAAACTTATTTGGCTTATTTTCAATAATGGTGGGTAATTAATTATGATGGAGTGGTTGGAAATTTTGTGGTAGAAATTCAAAGATGCATTGGCCAATTAGAATCAAGGAAGCATTATGGTCACAAGTTTCCCATGGAACTTCTCCTATAAATTGAAGCTTCAAGCAAAGGTTATAGCATCCCAAACTAGAAGCATTTCCTAGTATCTAGAGAGAAAAGTTCAGAGAGAAAAAATTAGAGTGTTCTCCTGTGAGGTTCTCCTAGTGAGTGTTCTCCTATTTAAAGAGAGAGTGTCATTGTTCTCTCCTTGTGAGATAGAGAGAAGTTGTAATATATTTTTTTCCACTTAGTAAAATTATTTCTCTGGTCTTGCCCGTGGTTTTTCCCTTATCAATTGAGGGTTTTCTACGTAAAATTATTGTGTGTTCAATTCCTCTTTTCTCATCTCTATTTTAGCTGTGTGATATTATTCTGATACTCTGGTACCTAACAGTGGTATCAGAGCCACTGGTTCTTGACGCTGCAATACTATTCACAGGTACTATTTATGGTTACTATTCACACATGTGGTTGTATACTTTTGTAGTGATTGTAAACGTATACTGGAATTATTCTTGTGTACGGTAAAAGTATACAATACTGTTCACGTATACTATACTATTCATGGTGAAATTGTGTAAACTGGTTTAGTAAAAAAAATAGCGGCGAAATTTGAGATTGAGAAATTCAGTGGGAGAAATTTCTCCCCTGCGGAAATTGAAGATAAAGGCAATTTTGAGGAAAGAAAATTGTTTGGCGGCAATTGAAGGTAGACCCTCTGGTATAACCGACGAAAAGTGGAAAGAGATGGATGACAACGCTATTTCCACCTTGCACTTAGCAATGACGGATTCGGTTTTGTCAAGTATTACAGAGAAGGATACTGCAAAGAAGATCTGGGATACCCTCATCAAACTGTATGAGGTGAAATCACTTCACAATAGAATATTTTTAAAGATGAGGTTGTATACTCTTCGGATGAGTGAGTCCACATCAGTGACAGACCACATCAACAATCTGAATACGTTGTTTAATCAGCTTACAGCGTTAGACTTTTCAATACCAGAAAATGAGCGTGCTGAACTTCTGTTTAAGAGCTTGCCAGATTCCTATGATCAGCTCATCATCAATATAACAAATAATAATATTGTTGGTCGCTTGCACTTGGATGATGTCGCCGGAGCTATTCTTGAAGAAGAATCCAGGCACAAAAATAAAGAAGATAGTAAAGAAAGTTCAAAGCAAGCGGAAGCCTTGACGATGACGAAGAGAATATCAACAGAGCGTGGCCCCAGTGGAAGCCAGAATCATGGCAGATCAAAGTCTCGAAGAAGGAAGAACCTTAAATGCTACAATTGTGGCATGAATGGGCACCTAAAGAAAGATTGTTGGTACAATAAGAAAAATCCAGAGAAATCTTCTGGAGCAAGTATATCTCAAGGGTGTGTTACTAGTACCTCTGATGATGGAGAAATTCTGTACAGCGAAGCAGCGACTGGTTCCAAAAGCAAAAAATAGCTCACTGACGTATGGGTAATGGATTCGGGAGCAACATGGCACATGACTTCACAACGAGATTGGTTTTGCACTTATGAACCTATCTCAGAAGGATCCGTGTTCATGGGAAATGATCATGCTTTAGAAATTACTGGGGTTGGTACTGTCAAATTAAAAATGTATGATGGTATTGTTCACACAATTCAGGGAGTACGCCATGTGAAGGGACTAAAGAAAAATCTTTTGTCCATTGGGCAATTAGATGACCTCGGTTGCAAGACCCATATTGAAGGTGGGATCTTGAAAGTGGTGAAAAGAGCTCTAGTAGTGATGAAAGCAGAGAAGGTCGCTGCTAATCTATACATGCTTCTAGGAGATACTCTGTAGGCGACAGATGCATTAGTTGCTTCAACCAGCCAAGAAGAAATGACAATGATGTGGCAAATTAGGCCATATGTCAAAACATGGCTTGAAGATCCTTGCAGAGTGTAATCTCTTTCACGAGCTCAAATCGGTAAATTTACCTTTCTGTGAGCATTGTGTGACTAGTAAGCAACATAGATTAAAATTTGATAAGTCTACTACTAGAAGCAAATGCATATTAGACTTGATTCATTCTGATGTATGGGAGTCACCAGAAATGTCCCTGGGAGGAGCAAAATATTTTGTATCTTTCATTGATGATCATTCTAGGAGATTATGGGTGTACCCAATCAAGAAGAAGTCTGATGTGTTTCCAGTATTTAAGGAGTTTAAAGCACGAGTGGAGCTTGAAACTAGAAAGAAAATCAAGTGCTTGAGGACAGACAATGGAGGAGAATATACAGATGGTGAATTTATAGCATTCTGCAAGCAAAAAGGTATTCAGAGGCAATTCACAGTGCCACATACGCCTCAACAGAATGGTGTAGCAGAGCGGATGAATAGAACTCTCCTGGAGAGGACTAGAGCTATGTTGAAGACTGCAGGTTTAGCTAAGTCTTTCTGGGCAGAAGCAGTCAAAACTGCTTGCTACGTGATAAATTAATCACCATCAACTGCTATTGGTCTTAAGACGCCCATGGAGGTATGCAAAAGAAAACCAGTAGATTATTCTTCTCTGCATGTATTTGATTGTCCTGTGTATGTAATGTACAATACCCAGGAAAGAACAAAACTGGATCCAAAATCTAGGAAATGTATATTCTTGGGCTATGTTGATGGTGTTAAGGGGTATCGCCCGTGGGATCCCATTGCCCGCAAGGTTATTGTCAGCAGAGATGTATTTTTTGCAGATAATGAGCTGCGAGATGAGCAGAAACATGAGAGCACTTCTAAAGAAGCCACAACTGTCCAGATAGATGAAAAGTCTGGAGGAGATGATTCTTCTGAAGCTGAACTAGAGCATGAAGAACAAGAACCAAATGAGACCAATGATGTAGAAGTTCGATGATCAACACGTCAGATAAAGAAACCATCTTAGCACTCAGACTATGTGATGGCAAGCCACGATGCATACTGTCTTCTAATAGAAGAAGGAGAACCGTCAACCTTCAGGAGGCTGTGAGCAGTTCAGATGCTTCTCTGTGGATTACAGCAATGCAGGAAGAAATGGAAGCCTTGCATAAAAATCAAACATGGAAACTTGTAACACTTCCAAAAGGTTGAAAAGCCATTGGATCCAAATGGGTTTACAAAATCAAACAAGATGGCAATGATCAAGTGGAGAGGTATCGTGCTAGACTGGTGGTCAAAGGATATGCTCAGAAAGAAGGAGTTGATTTTAATGAGATTTTCTCTCTGGTGGTAAGACTTACTACTATTAGAGTTGTGTTAGCTATGTGTGCTTCATTTAATTTACATCTTGAATAATTGGATGTAAAAACTACTTTTCTTCATGGAGAACTTGAAGAAGAAATATATATGTTCCAACCAGAAGGCTTTAAAGAACAAGGAAAAGAAAACTTGGTTTGTAGGTTAACCAAATCTCTGTACGGTCTAAAGCAGGCGCCAAGATGTTGGTACAAGAGATTTGATTCCTTCATTATGAGCCTCAAATACAACAGACTGTGTTCAGACCATTGTACATACTACAAGAGGTTTGGTGTTGATAATTTTATCATTTTGCTATTGTATGTGGATGACATGTTGGTTGTAGGCCCCAACAAAGACCAAATCCAGAAATTGAAGGCACAATTAGCTAGGGAGTTTGATATGAAGGACTTGGGACCAGTAAACAAGATTTTAGGGATGCAAATTTACCGAGATAGAAAAGATAGGAAGGTTTGGCTTTCTCAGAAGAACTACTTACTGAAAGTTTTACGGCGCTTCAATATGCAAGATTGTAAGCCAATTTCTACCCCACTTCCTGTCAATTATAAATTATCCACAAGTATGAGTCCTAGCAGTGAAGCAGAGAGGATGGAAATGTCTCGAGTACCATATGCATCAGCGGTGGGAAGCCTTATGTATGCAATGATTTGTACGAGACCAGATATTGCTCAAGCAGTTGGTATGGTTAGTCGGTTCATGGCAGATCCTGGTAAAGAGCATTGGAATGCTGTTGAAGAGGATCTTAAGATACGTTAAGGGAACCTCTAGTGCTGTATTATGTTTTGGAGGATCAGAGTTTATTGTCAGAGGATATGTTGATTCTGATTTTGCAGGTGATCTTGATAAAAGGAAATCTACTACAGGCTATGTGTTTACACTTGCAGGAGGAGCTGTAAGCTGGTTATCTAAATTACAATCTGTTGTAGCCTTATCAACTACAGAAGCAGAATATATGGCAGCTACTCAAGCATGCAAGGAAGCAATCTGGATGCAAAGGATATTGGAAGAACTCGGGCACAAGCAACTGAAGATTACAATGTATTGTGACAGTCAGAGTGCCTTGCACATTGCAAGGAATCCAGCCTTTCATTCCAGGACAAAACACATAGGGGTGCAATATCACTTTGTTCGAGAAGTAGTGGAGGAAGGGAGTGTGGATCTACAGAAGATTCATACAAAAGAGAACCTAGCAGATGTTATGACAAAACCGATCAACACTGACAAGTTCAAATGGTGCGGGTCCTCCTATGGTCTATCAGAAACGTAATTGTAGCAGGAAACTGGCAAGAAGAGAAAGATTTGATAAGCTCACAAAAGTGACTTTAAGTGGGAGATTGTCAGGAAAGCTAAAGCCACTTTGTGGTAAAATTATTTGGCTTATTTTCAATAATGGTGGGTAATTAATTATGGTGGAGTGGTTGGAAATTTTATGGTAGAAATTCAAATATGCATTGGCCAATTAGAATCAAGGAAGCATTATGGCCACAAGTTTCCCATGGAACTTCTCCTATAAATTGAAGCTTCAAGCAATGGTTATAGCATCCCAAACTAGAAGCATTTCTTAGTATCTAGAGAGAAAAGTTCAGAGAGAAAAAATTAGAGTGTTCTCCTGTGAGGTTCTTCTAGTGAGTGTTCTCCTATTTAAAAAGAGAGTGTCATTGTTCTCTCCTTATGAGATAGAAAGAAGTTGTAATATTTTTTCTTCCACTTAGTAAAATTATTTCTCTGGTCTTGCCCGTGGTTTTTCCCTTATCAATTGAGGGTTTTTCACGTAAAATTATTGTGTGTTCAATTTCTCTTTTCTCATCTCTCTTTTAGTTGTGTGATATTATTCTGATACTCTGGTACCTAACATATTATAAAAATTCAAATTTTTTATCTTCTCATTTTCTTTTAATCCATTTTTTTTTATCTCCCATAAGTTTCTTTCTTATGAATAAGAGGGTAAAGTTTGGCGCATACTTACAACCACTCTTCTAAAGTTGGTTGCACTAAAATCACCTTTTTTTCACAGCATTTTTTTAACGACACATCCCTATGTTAAACCTAAGAAATTGTTTAAAAGACTAGCTCAAGTAGTTAAACATGATGCGTAAATTGCGGTGAACTTCCTGACAGGTGTTCAATTCTTAATAAAGTGAAAAAATAAAAACTAAGATCATTAACTTTTTTGGTAAAGGTTGTGGTATACTTTGTCTTTCTAAGTGTATGGTGCACTCAAGAATATTAGTCGTTGGATATTAATCAACAATCTGTATTAATTGATAATAACCTATTTAACAGGTCACCATTTAAGATTTATAATATTTATATTCGCTCCCCCCCCCCCCCCAAATCAAATAAATTCTCAATGTCCCAAGTTTTAAAATATTTGATTAACATTCTCAAATATATCATATACTCTAATACTCTAATTAACTTTAAAAAATATCAAAATCCTTTAAAAAACTAAGGTTTTTCTTCTGTCTCCTTTCACTCTCCTTTTCATTTTCTAGGGTTTGAAATGGTTCCATTGAACCCCAAACCCCAAGCACAATGACTACCTAACACCCTACAAGCGTATGAGTTTGTCGTGTAATATAAAAAATATTGTCTCCTCAAGGATCGTGTTCTCAATTACTCAGAATAATGATCCTATTTATCTAAACAAGCAAGAATAAACATTTTTGTGCAAAGAAACTAAAAACTGCAACACCTTCGTTTAACTAGGATAATCTTTTCCACTAGATCATCCTACTTAACTGAGGGGTTACGAGTTTTAGAAAAATGTGAAAGTTTTTTTATACAAGATAAATATATGGTGGAATAGTAGCATCATATATATACATATAGTTATATACAATTCATGGTTGTAAACAGTAAATTGTAGATGCTAAAAATCAGGGGCATGCAGGCTCCCATACAAAATATGAAAGAAATATCTATCCTGATCATCATTGGTCCAAGAAGAGTCTGGTTGATCCTCGATGCGAAGTCTACGATAATCTCTACGGTGTCGAGTATATGGTCTACTTAGAAGTCTGGAAAAATAGCGTAAGGGTGAGTCTCTGCTTCCACAACAATCGGAGAGTTGTCATCATTGATATCCCTTCCACATAATCTAAATAGGCTCACATACCATATTTATCTTTCTTATCAGGGTCCCTAAGCAGTTTATTCTAAGTTATTTATCCTAACTCAGTCTCATCCAATCGTCCCTAAATACATAACTCTTTGTTCTCCCCCTCACCACTAACCATCACACACAAAGGTAATAATTCAATCACATACAAATTCACTCAGATAATGTAATGTTATGCATGAATTTCATTTCTTAGCCATCATGATACACACAACGTTTCCGCACTAGAGTGACCGAAGTCCACCAAGCTTTCTAAAAGGTAATCAGGACAATCAGGTTCACATAATATATATAAATCTATCTCACCACCATTCGTGGCCAACGATGATCGTGACTTGGTTCTCAACGGCCCATAGAATACTAGTCGGGGTTGAAGTACACCAAGTTGCATTGTTTCTCCCTGGTTATTGGGGCGCTACTGCCGACCCATTAGGGGTCCCAGCCCGGTGTACTCCCAAGATCCAATACAAGGGACCGGGAACTCGTACCTCCAGCGATCCCCTTGTTGAGTGCTCTAGTCTTCATAAGATCATATGCAAGTGATACATGTACTACATATATTTCGTTTTATCATCTTGTCATTGGTAGAGTCCTTTCAGTAGTCCATTTTCATTCTTAACTCCGGGTAAATCTCTTTCACTATTAATTATTACTAGGGATTTATTCTAAGTTGCTTAGGGGATGGCAAAACGGGTTGGCCCGCCTCGCCAAAAAGCGGGGCGGGCAAGTTAAACAGGCCCAAATTCAGGGCCCACCCCGCCTAAGGTGGGCCTGACGGGCTGGCAGGTCGGCCCGTCAATGCTAAAATTGTAATTTTTTATACAAAAATATGTCAAATTAAGATTAAAAAATTAAAAAGATAATTTTTAAAAAAAATTAAAGAAAATATTATTAAAATAAATGTATAAATAGTAAGAGATGTTACTTTTTTTTTAATTTTAGAAAATCAAAGTATATATTTTAATAAAATAAAGTATAAATTAGTAATATTTATATAGTTTTTTCTTCTGGCGAGGGCCCGTCGGGCCGACTCACCCCGCCAAGGTTTTGGCCCGCTAATTTGGCGGGCTAGGCGGGCTAAAAATTCTTGTCCGCCCCGCTAAATTCGGCGGGCTTGACGGGCCAGCCCATTGGGCCTGGCCCGTTTTGCCATCCCTAGTCAGTCTTAATATTATTGGATAGATTTATTTGAAAGGTGTAGGTTACTCTAGTCATATAGGTGTATATATTGGCTTCCTATTGGCTCTAATATCTCATTCTCATTTATCTACCTATATTCCTTTAAGTAATTATTATTATTTTTATTCCTTATCACTTATTTGAAATGTTTATCCTCTGGTAATTAAGAATAAAAATGGTCGAGCGTCAACATTTATCATTCCTCGGGGTATTATTTGGCACCTCGGTGCATCAACATCACATCAATTTCAATCACATCGCTCTATTTCCATATCATGTCAGGAGCTCTACCGTGACTCGTCCTCCTTTTATCATCCCTTTACTTTATAATTTACCAATACATCACAACCAAATTCATTCATACTCTCGTAGAGGCATATAATTCAATCAACACATAATTATCAACATATAAATTCATGTAAATCAATCGGCTACACATTATTCATCAATCACACACATTCCAATTTACCTAGTCGATCCAAATGACGTAACCGCATTATATTTATTTTAGTAAAACTTGTCGTAGAATATCATAAATCGGTTTTATTATCCTATATATATATATATGTTCTTTCTCATTCATTATTTATTAAATAATTTCATACTAAGAAAGTATATATATATATATATATATATATATATATATATATATATCCTATATAGGTACATTATTCCTTTTTATTTATTAATTCCTATTAGATTATGAGTCTCTTTATTCCCTTATACTTTACTTACTAGTTACTAGTAATACTTATTGATTAACTAGTCATTATTAGTAAGTCCACGTAAAAACCATATAAATTTATACCTATTTTTCTTTTCTCAAGTTGGAATTTAGTTATCAAAACTCTTTTTGGTAGAATTAACGAGAAAAATGACAACTTATCTTTTGCTCACATTTCTTTAAATTCTTTTGTTATACTAAATGATATTTTCTCCTTAACTTGTCATATCTCTTAGTCATACTCATTATCCAATTTGTCTTGTGATTAGCGATGAGTTATTATTACTTCTAACTATAACTACTATCTTTGTTAATGGCTTAAAGTTGACTTACTCATTAGTTATGCCTGAGTTTATTGATTTATTTAAACTTATTATGTACATATATAAGTCTTTTTGGTTTCTAAAAGTCAATGTTATTTCTGATTTAACTCTAACTCTTGTTTAATTCATTACCACCTACAACATATCCAGAATTTATTTTATAACTTAAAAATATTGGAATCATACATTTAATTGTAAAATACTTTAAATCTGTTTATCCTTAATTCTTTAAGTCCTATGTCATCACTAATGTTTATTATTTTTCAGTTTTAGTCTTATTATTCATTTTCTTTATTTAAATTTATTTAGAATCATAAAACTCATATAATAATTTCTTGAAATCATCAGCGTCATAATATTAAAAATAAAATAACAACAAAATGCGATCGGGCGCGAAATGATAAAAATTCTCGAAACGTGTGATTTCTTTGAGGGCGCTCTAGAAACTTGGACCGGATAAATTACTCCAATTAGCAGGGCTTACCGAAAAAATTACAAACGAAATTTAAAATAACACCGAGCCTGTAATAATTTTAGGTAACTATTGAATCTCCGTAACAGGGTCCCTAACTTCGGTAACAATTAAACATGTCCATGATTTTCGATGCACGCTTCACGATAAATGGTAAAAATACATGCACACTTAAAAATAATTATAAAATCATCAACGACAATTAAAATGGCGCAACTTATAATTGGATCATCGGATCGCAACGAAACTCGAAGGGGTTATCCCCAGAAACCACAGAAATGATATAGAACAGTCAAAAATTAAATCAAAAGAAGAGAGACTCCCCTTACCTCATGAGGCGGTCACGGTCTTGCAAGGAGAAAGGGGTGGCTTTGCCGAAATTTCGTCGAATGCTCAGAATCGCTCGCAATTGTCGTCGATCATCCTCTGGCACCAAATCTCAAAATGGGTGGCCATGGTCTTGAAGAAATGGTAGCAGTAGCTTAGATAATGATTTGTGGTGGTGAATGAGAGGCTCACGGTGGTTGTGGTGAAAGGGGACAGCCGCTGGTCTTAGTGGAAATTGGAAGAAAATGGTGGATTTGAGAGGTGGTGGTGGTCATGGATGGTGACGCCGTGAGGAAGAGGGAGAAGTGGTGGAGCTTGTGGTGGTTATGGTGGGCGGTGGAAGGCTGGAGGAGAAGAGTTATGGTTGCTGGATTTTGAGAAAAGAAAAGAAAAGTGCCTTAGAGGCCGAGAGAAATAAGAATGAAAGGTGGAGTGAAATATGGATGGATTTATGTAATTATAATGACTTGGTGTGCAAAGGAATTTGGCTTCTCTGATGGTGAAATTTTGTGTGTGAATTGGAAATAAAAATAGGGTAGAGCGTGACAATATATAGGCAAGTCATGGGATATGAATTTTTCATGATGCTATGTCTTGGATCATGGCAAGGAAAATAACATGGTATGGTTATAGTTAATGGTAGCATTGTATCATAAGACTTGGCACATAATAGGCAAGTGATGCAATTGAAATTTGGTAAATTAAATTTTTTGAAGAGAAGGACAGTGTGCAAAGAGAGTAGCGTGAGTAGAAAAATGGGATTGGCACATAGTGACAACTTGCAATTATGTGTAGAATTAACTTGTTAAACAAGTTGTAGGGAACTTGCTAGGCAAGTTGATGTCCTGGTCAAGCAAGGAGTTCTCAATGTGCTTCCACGTTAGATACTTCATGGCCACATTTTGGACAGTTCATGATGGTAATTAAATCAAGATGGCAAGGCTGATGAGATGCAAGCATGACACATGGAGCTGCTTTGGTTGGATAGATTTTTGTTCCCCTTTTAATGTGAATTTTCATACGCTTTTTAATACGAATTGAACAAATTGCTCAACATAAAAGTTGTAGATCTTTCTTTCCTCTTCAATTTGATATATCATACGTGAAAATCTAAGGTCGGTAGCCTAAGTTATGCTCGAACTTTAGGTAAAGTGCTATCGAAGCACCCGAATTAAAAATAACTGAAAAAGATAAATTTGTTGATATTTTTTCTTGGGGAATCAGACTTCGCGCTCTTCATGAAACTTGTATAATTTTTGGATGTGAAGCTATAAAAAAGAACAAAGCGATTCCAGTATCGTATGAGTAAGATATGCAATTTTCCTTAAAACGGTGCAGTGCTATTACGAAAATGAAACAGCTCAGGAAAGAACATGAAAATTGTACCAACTGGGGCAGATCTGGCCTTTGAGGTCTTCACGAAAGTCATAGGAAATTTTGTTACGGAAATTATGGGACCATGATTATGTGAATCAGATGTCATATGTGAGAGTTATATTTTTTGAGTGAAGTATGTGTAGATTAATGGAATTTCAGAGTACAAATACTTGGTTCTCAATTCTAAGGATGACAGAGTATGAATTAGGGTTCGGAGCCAGAAATAAAGATTATAGATCTCCTTGTAACAAAGATTATAGATCTCTTGAGAAACGAGGTCAATAGGGCCCGAATTAGGATTCGATCGCTTTAGAAAAAGTTCCTAAATCATCGAAATGAGTCACCAGGGACTGGTCGTGTTACAATCGGATATCCCGAAGTATATGCACGATCAAACGTTAGGGTACTTGAGGTTCCGGCCGAGCCTGCCAGACCAGGCCCATTATCCTCGATTCATTACAAGAAAGTCCTAACAAGACTAGTTTCCCTATTGGATCACTAGTCTCAGGCTGGATCGTCAGAATTGAATCGTTTACTGGGTCCCACAGTTAAATCTGAGTAGCCGACAATATTTTATTATTAAATATAATTATCAATAAAATATTATTATTATATATAATTTTGAACTAAATAAATCAATAGATAAATATTAATTAAATATTATCAATAACTATTATTATTATTTTCTAAATATATATTTTCAAAATTAATAATAAATAAATAAATATTGATTGAAATTAAATATTAGTTATTAAATATTAAAATTACGTATTGTATAGTATATATTATTAATCATCAAATATTAATTAATATTAATATGTTATCCCTAATCAAACAGTATTATTAAGTATCGTTATTATTATTCACTCATCTTCCTAAATTAGATTCCTCATCTCGGATATCAACATTTTTGGATCAGAAACATAAAATCAAGAGCAACTAGCATGTAGTAAACCAGAACAACTAGGAAGAGCAAGGTTGTTCCTCTAGTAACACAAAGAAATAAAGATGTTTCCAACTTTGCATAAGGTTCCAAGATGTTGATATTTGAGACTTAGTATGGGAAAACATAACAAAAAGGACAACCCAATACACAAGGTTCAATGGTAAATAGATCTATGCAAATGCAAGCAAGAGGTAAATATTGTTGCTAGGATTTCATAAAGTAACTTCTATCTCACAAGGCACCAAACAACCAGGAGTAAAGAAAAACACATAGCAACATAATGCATAAACTAAAATTGATTATTGAAGCCTAAGAATAGTCCACATGTTTCACACCACGATCCATTCCAATGAAAATCAAACTAAAGATACTACACTAATTCAATGATCCTCAATGCAGTAATACACATACAAACACCGAAGTAATGCAGGTAAGGTACACTCTGAAG
The DNA here is from genome assembly GCA_037962975.1 of Clitoria ternatea. Taxonomy (NCBI): domain Eukaryota; kingdom Viridiplantae; phylum Streptophyta; class Magnoliopsida; order Fabales; family Fabaceae; genus Clitoria; species Clitoria ternatea. The sequence goes on from CM075675.1 coordinate 13,338,676, forward strand.
CTTTCTTAATATATAAGGACTTACCAACGTATCATTATTAATGTTACATTTGATACACAAAACTAAGAGTAGAAAAAAACACCTTTCAAAAAGCAAGAGACACAATTGCAAAAAACTAATGTTACATCAGATTCTTATCATGAATTGCAAAAAACAACAAATCCAGAAAAATACTAATGATCTTCTCTTACTAGTAGAAGCAAGAGCCACAATTGCATATTACAGTGCTAAAGGAAAAGTTGCATAATTTACATACATGACTTATATATATATATATATATATATATATATATATATATATATGACTAGATCTGATACTAACCTTAATCTCATCATCTTCAAAGTCGTAGGTGTTGAAATTTTCATTCTCCTCCATGGAATTTTCAATCTCCTCCTCTATTGAATTTTTGATCTTTTCCTCTATGAAATTTCCAAGCTGCACATCTATGAAATTTTCATCTTGCACCTCAATGAAATTTTCTAGAGGTTCCATCTTCTAAGTTATAAAGGGGGAAAGATGTGCAAGATTTAGGGTTTCAAAGTGATGAAATTTCAAAGGTTAACCTAACGGAGAAAGATAGGTACAAACTTAAGCCAAGGAAGAGGATAATAATATACGGGGTTTCAGAGCAAAGAAGGAGAGGTGGGAACTTGAGCCAAGGAAGAGGATAATAACATACAGGTTTCAAAGCAGAGAGGTAGGAACTTGAGCCAATGAAGAGGATAACAACATATAGGTTTCAGAGCAAAGAATGAGAGGTAGGAACTTAAGACAAGGAAGAGGATAAGAGCATGAGTTTTAGAGCAAAAAAGGAGAGGTAGGGGGAGTTAGAATATATTTGGGATTGATTATTATTTGAGTATAGTTTTTTGGTTACGGGTTTTAGATTAATTTAAATATATTTAATCTATTTTTTTATATTTTTAAACCACCCCACGTATGTGTCTTAGTATAATATATAAAAAATAAGTATAACTTATCTGAATTCTAAAATAGTGGTTAAACCTACTATAACAGGTTATCTTATATGAGTCTACCATAGCCCAAAAAAACAAAGTCTACCGGAGCATTGCCCACTTTTTTTTTAATTCCTATTAATATTCTATATGTGGGTGTACCGTGCACCTTTCGAAAATATTATGAATTACATTCAATTATTGTAACATTGGCTAAAATAACTACAACTGCCTATAGGTTCTGCTGACCGACATTTGGGTTCAATGTAGTTGTCTGGTTTATGTTACAACTAACCATTAAGGGTGTTTATCGGTTGGGTTCGGTCGGATTTGGTTACTTTTGAGTCCACCCGTTGTTATCCATAAAATACAAACAATAACCCATTTTTATCCAATACTATGGTCGGTTTGGTCGGGTTCGGTTAATTGCAGTTCTCGGGTTTTTCGGTTAAGTTTCTAAGGAAAATTTAATTTTTATTTTTTGTCAAACACCTTTTACGTATAAAATAATTTTAGCAAAAACTTGCATATAAAAATGATGTATTTCATGTTTTAGAACCAACGCCTTATGGAATATGAAAGTGACATAGCATTAAAGCATTAGAAATTAATTCTATTAGATTTTTTTTCTAATCATAGATTGTACTAGTATCAGAAAAGAGCTTAAAAGTTATTAAGTGTTCAAATCTAACACATGCATTTAGAATATGATGATTTGATGATAAACTCATTTTCAGGTTGACCACACAAAGACCAATCTTAAAGAAAGTATTGTTAATATATCTAGAAATCAGTAAAGAGAAATAATTACATGATATTCCTAGTAGCAGTCGGTCGGGCATGGGTATCTTCGAGTTTAATTTTTTTAACCCGAACCCGCCCGTTCTTAGTCATAATAAACCACTTAAATGATCCGTTTTTACCCAAAAATTCGTTACAAACCGACCCGTTCTTACCTTTAAAATCGGGTAGCTCGGGTTCGCACGGATAACGTTGAAATTGGACACCCCTACTAACCATATAAGTGTAATTGTCTGTTGAATAGTGTAACATCCCTGTTTTTAGTAGCAGTCTTATTTAGTAAAAAAATTAAAGTTTAGAAGGTCTGTAAGTGGTAATAAGTGAATATACACCCTGTTGATAGTCTGTGGTATCTCAGAAATGTCATTTTTGTACATAATAATGGAATTTATATGGACCATTAGTGAAATTATGCAAATTCCGAGTGAAATAGGCTCTGATCCGAGTGACAGAGTGAAATTCCGAGTGGAGGATTAACAATTCCGAGTGATAGAAAGAAATCCGAGTGAGGAATGAAATTCCGAGTGTAAGTTAGGATGACCGAATAAAACATTTCTAAAAAGGGATACTACCGAGTGAAATCTTGGTCTTAGAGACAGCTGGAGTGAAGTAGGTTCAAGGGAACCACTTCTGGGTGAATATTTCGAGTGAAAACACCCTTGAAAGACTCAATTCCGAGCCAAACTTTGCCAATTGCTTCTTTTTCGAGTGGTAATCTCTATGATTACAGTATACCGAGTGAATAGACTCAATCAGAATTATAACCAAGTGCAATCCGAGTGAGTTGTCCAACTCAGATCTTCCTAGAGGAGAAGGGAATAGCATTCCGGGTAGAAAGATCTTCAAGTGTGGTGTTTTGGGTAGTAGAGTTCCGAGTAAGGGCATATTTGAATCCAGTATAACCTGTTCTAAGAAGCATGACCCCAAATATGCAATTCCGAGTGAAATATAGAGTAATGGAAGCTCATTCCGAGTGGAATATATAGGGCAGAGATATTTCCAAGTAAGGTTTATGTCTGTTACTCATTTTCCGAGTGGTGAAAGACCTGAAAAGATTCTGAATGAAATGTATTTTGATGAAGGACTTAAAGGCTTGAGTAGTTAAGTATGAAATAAAACCCGAGTGAATGAAACCCTTTAAGTGATGGAGAGTTTGAATGGTTCCGAGTAGACAAGAATTTAGTAGGTCTGAATGAGAAACCCGAGTGAATGCTGAGGAGTTCCGAGTGAATGAATGCATATGTAGAGTTGATGCCTTCTACCGATTGAAATGTCTTATTAAAATTATTGAGAAATGTTTATGGAAGAAATAGTCATTAAGTTATGGATTCCGAGTGGTTACATATATATATATATATATATATATATATATATATCGTATGGTTAAAGCATTACTTGGCTTGAATATGAGTGGTGATGAATGAATAATACTAATTGAGTAGATACCGAGTGGAAAATGGTATTTGAGAACCCATTCCGAGTGAATTGTAGTAGGCAGGGCCATTTCCGAGTAAGTCTATGAGTATGACTCCTCTTCCGAGTGAGATATACTCTATTGGACCAATTCCGAGTGAGACTTGTATGTGTAAGTCTTTTCCGAGAAGTGAAGGCCTTAATATGTTCTGATTGGAATTGTAGTATTTCTGAGTGGTAAATCCGATTGATTCCTTTTTAAGATATGAATTGTTATTGGAATATATCCTAAGTGATTAGAGTTTTAATAAATTCCGAGTGATTGACTAATTAGGAGAGAGAGTCGGGTTCTAGAAGAAACACTTCCGAGTGAAAATTGTAAGTCTATGCCGAGTGATAAATGTGAAGTACATTCCCGATTATGTTGAAGTTAAATACACCAAGTGGTATGGAAAGTAGCATTCCGAGTAAGTGGATGACTTTTACCGAGTGGAACAGTGTATGTAGAGATTCGGATTTGGAATAAAAACTTCGAGTAGAAGAAAGATAGGAAAAGAATGCGAGGGAGTCGGTTTTTGAAGGACATTACCGAGTAATAAAGGACTAGGCTTGGAATGATTTAACCGAGTAAGAACCATTAGAAATGACCCGGATTTGGGATATAATACCGAGTGAAAGGCCAAGCAAATTAGGAGTCGGTGTGGGGGTGAAATACCGAGTGAATGATGGGAAAGATGAGTCGGTTTCATGGGAATGCCGAGTGAGGATTGGCTGATTCGCTCAAGCGAGCAAGCCACGCTCAATCGAGCTTTGCAATTGTTGACTCGGAAGTGAGAATTCCAGTCGGAATAGCTCCTAACCGAGTGTAATTTCACTCGGTATTCACTGACAGAAGTGCGTATTGACTTCAATTTTGTCTTTTAATGATATTTAAATCCAATCGTGCGCATTATGGATGGTGGACGACCAGAAATGGACACTGACTCAGCATATATATTTGTTTAATCCCTAGTGACCCTTCCATTATCACTGACTCAGCATAACACTCAGAAATGGGCACTGACTCAGCATACCACTCAGAAAAGCTGTCTCCCACTTGTCTTCCCACTCACTTCCTCCCTATTTAAACTAGCTCAAGGTCCTCAGAACTCACACCATACACACGACCCAAACACTCTTCATCACTCTCTTTCCCAGCAAGTTCTTTCCCACTCCTATTCCCTCCGTTTCACTCGGATTTGAAGCAGGACAGTGAAGAGAGCCTCTTTCTTCTCCTCCAGGAACTTCATTGAGGTAAGGGGGTATATTCTTGGGTGCCTTGTGGGAAAACCGAGTGGAGGACAGATTCAGTGTGTATGAATTTAATGCTTTAAATTGTATCTGTATATGCATGTATGTATATATATCTGTTACCGAGTGTATATAATCATTGATGAATTGTGAAATATTGGACTGAAAATATTAAGAATCATGGGTACGTGTGATTTCCAGTGAAACAAATATGATAACAGGTTATGTTTTATGATAATCCGACCGGTTTTACACTTATTTTACTCGGTTTTGCTTATTTATACTCGGATAGTATCTTTCCAGTTGATTTCACTCGGAAAACATAGTAATTCACTCGGAAAACACTCTATTTCTCTCGAACAGCATCTTCCAAGTCTTATTTTACTCGGAAATCTCTTTCTTACATTATTTCACTCGGAACTTGACTTAATTTCACTCAGAAATATAATTACTTTTTACTCAGAACTCTTTTTCAGTAAATTCACTCGGAAACACACTATTTTACTCGAACAGTAGCTTCCCAGTCTTATTGCACTCGGAAAACATCATATTTTACTCGGACAGTAGCTTCCCAACCTTATTTCACTCGGCAAATCAATTTATTTCACTCAGCAAATAGTTATTTTCACTAAAAGAACTCCTTTCAACTTGATGTAACTCGGTATATAAAGTCAATTCACCAGAAGACCTTTTCCAACCTGATTCCACTCGGAATCAGGATTATCTTACTCGGATTTGCTTATTTCACATGTGTCTTATTCAGACAGAACCCTTTTTAATTAATTTCACTCGGTAAACTCATGTTTCACTCGGAACTTATCTTATTTTTACTCAGGAACCTTTTTCATGCTGATTCCACTCGGAATCAGATTTTATTTCACTTGGAGACACATTTTCACTCGGATTCACAAACATTTTTACTCAGAAAATTCCTTTTAGACTAATTCCACTCGGAATCCTATTTTATTTCACTCAGAATTATATTAATTTCACCCAGAAAAACTGTTTCTTCATTATGTTTCACTCAGAAGGCATTTTAACTTCACTAAGGAAACTCTTTCAGATTGACTTCACTCAGATTTAGAATTGTTTTACTTAAAAGACCCTCTCAGCTTGATTTTATTTGAAATCGTGCTTATTACACTCGAAACCTTAATTATTTCACTCGGTATTACACCTATTTTACTCAGAAAGCTTGGATATCAACATTTCCACTCGGATATAATTTATTTTAATCGGAAAAAACTCATTTCCACTCGGAATCAGACCTATTTCAGTCGGAAAACAGTATTCCAGCTCATTTTCACTCGGACCTAAACTCATTTCAGTCGGAAAATAACTTACCAGTATTATTTCACTCGGATTTTTAACCAGAACGTTTGGAGAACCCTTCTCAGTATGATTCCACTCGGAATCATACATATTTCACTCGGATTTGTCCCTGTTTCACTCGGAAAACTCTATTTTTAATGGTTTTCGCTTGGATTTTCATTTAGAAACTACTTCTTAATACTTTTTAAATTAATGAGAAGTTATAATTATTATTATTATCCTTATTCTATTATTATCCTAATTATTATTAATCTTAATATTATTATTAGTAGTTTTCTTGTTATAAACCTTGTTAACATTTTAATTATGCGTAATTATATAAAGAATAAATTATTTTACTCCTTATGGAAAATACTATATATAATAGATATACTTACAATGTTTAAATAATTGATAGAATCCAAAGAATTTGGAAATGATATGATGAGACTGGAAATACATAAGATACCCAATGATCAAAGATAAAAAGAATGCATTTCGCATCATGAAAATATTTTGACGGAGAAAAAAAAGAAAGGAGAAAAAAAGAAAGAAGAAAAAAAATATATATGTCTAGAGCATACACCTGGTACGCTGGAGGACACTCACGTTCGATCTCAGTAGAAGAATCTTGGGAGTACAACTGGAACGGCAACCCAATGGCATCAGAGTCGCGCCTGATAGCCGGGTGAGACGAGGAATTCTAGTGTACTTCGACTAAATGACGGGGTGTAACTATGATCGTAGGGATCCAAGTCTCAAAATGAAATATATATATTAATGAGAACCAATGCGTTCATTCGTACCTTATGAGCTTGGACGGACCCTGATCGCTCTAGACAATGGAATGGTGATATTCCATAGAATGAGAAGAAGAAATGATTTCTTGGGCCCACATGCATCATGAGACTTAAATAAAGATAAATCATAATAAATGTGACTCATGCATTTCATGTCCATATGCTTGATTGCTATGATTATGAATATGCTAATTGTATAATTTATGTGATAATAACATGCTTGATTGATATAATTGTGAATGTATGATCTATGTGACATTGTATGTTAACTGGATTATGTCCGCACCGGATTAACCAATCAGGGTCTTGGGTTATACTCACCCTTACTGTTGACCATTTTTCAGAGGAATTAGAAACTCAAGAACCCGAGTGTGAAGATCAGTAATACGCTGAACCCATTGAGAATAATCATTAAGGATAGAATATTTATAATCAGACACCGGATGACTGTATAATATTTAAGGGTGCCTGCGTGCCCCATTCTGTTAAGAGTACAATTACTTACAGTTTGTGAATGACTATGTGATATATACAATATTACTTCCGCTGATCTGCCACGTACTTATTTATTTAAAAAAAAATATATATTCACTTTTTTCTAAAAACTATTAACACACTCAGTTAAATGGGATGAATCTACAGAAGGATTTGTCTTATCTAACCGAGGGTGTTACAAATAGCACCATTCAACTAACAAACAACTAATTGTGAGCTTGATCATTTTCGTTAATTTAATGACAAAATTTATATGCACGACTTCAATTCTTGTTGGGTGTTGGTTTTCTTTTACATTTTAAATTTTACCTCATTAACTTGAATGATAGAAGTCAACATTATAAATGATAATAACTAAGAATATCACTTAATTTAAAGACACACAAGATATGGTGTCCAAGTTTTGCCAATAATTAAGTCAATTTATATTTTTTTATATGAAATTTAGTTAAAATATATTCACAATATAATTTTTTTTTACTAACATTCAATTATATATTAACATGTATACAAAACTTATTACCTCTAATAATAATTACTTTAAATATTTTATCTATGGTTATTTCTAATTTGTTAACCTGTAAAAATTTACATTAATAAGGCATTAATATTAAAATTTACATATATTTATTTTCTAAAAAATTATTTATAATGAAAATCTTAAAAATCAACGTTAAATTTCCATCCTTGTAGTATGGTAAAAACGAAAATTTTTACCGTAGAAAAAATGGAAGCAAAAAGTTTTGAATTCAATCTTAAAAGTAAGGCATACCAAAAGTACATTTGCTGCTGAAACTTCTAATCTAATATGTATAACCTGCTATATAATTCCATACCAAAAATATATTTACCATCTGTTATCAATTAGTCATTCTACATCTTCATGTTACCTTCATTCACACAAAAGCTATATATATTATTATATATAACATACATCTCAAAGGCTGTGCTTCAAACCTAGAACTGTAGAAAGTACACAGCAGGATGAGATTCTATCCTAGAAACTATAGAAGAAATACAACATATGACTAATTAAGGATACTGAGCTGCACAATCATACCCTTCACAAGTCTCACCTATCATACATACACATGCGTACAAGATGTTACTTGTGAATTGTGATGTATCCTGTAACCAATCTTTTACTGCTGCTATTATGATGATGAGCTACTTCTGCTGATTGAAGTCCATGAAGTTAGGACGGTTCTGCACAGCGAAAGGCTGATCAGAAGAAGCCGGAGGCATGCCAACCTGTGACGGCGGTTGTGGCGGCTGTGGTCCAGAGTTAGACAACTGTTGCATGGCTAACTGGGAAGCCAACTGGTTGAATATCCCACCAAAAGAAGGGTTACAAGCAACAGCACCCAATCGAGTGCTTTGCGCCCTAAGGCGCTGCAGTTCTTCCTTCAATGCCTCATTGAGATCTGCAATCACATAGTGTAGCATTCATTGAAATTCATGTGCTGAATTTAAAACATGCAAATGAAAAATCTGCAAGTTGTCAATTTTCAAGCATTATTTTGTTCCAGAAAAATATGCATTAGGACTCCCCAATTCTTTCATGCATAATTTTTAAGGTATAAAGTTGACACATATAAAGATTCATGACAAAATAGTAGAGGCGTAAACAGACAAAATGATTGATAAAGGAGGCATAAACAAATATAAAATGTTGCATACCTTCTCTAAGTTGTGCTTCTTGTTCCAAAGCCTCTAACCGCAATTTGAGCTCCTTATTCTCTGTGGTCAAATCTGTAGTGTCTCTCTGCATTATATGAATGAGATATTGATAAGTTCGTTGCTTTTCTCTTTCACTCATTATGTAAGTATACAAAAATGAATTTCACCATAAGTTAATGCTAAATGGTCAGAAGTATGATTGATTCAACCAAACTTTGCTAAGGTTCAAGAGTGGGTGTCAGATACATTTCAAGTCATCAGCGGGACTACTCGGCTGTCCAAGTGTCACATGAAAAAGCACCAATTTGAGTTTTCAATCTGTAATGCCATACTCAATTGAAATACACCAACCCAAAAAAAGTCACTTTTGCACAAATACACTGAAAATTCTGCACTAGTGATGCATGTGGATATTTGCAATCCAGTCAACTATTTGGTATATAAATTTGTTTTTTGAAAAACTTAGCACTCAGCATTGACCTTAACCCTTAATTAGTACAAAAGAGGACTGCCAGCAGATAAAGGAAAAGAAAACAAACCAACCTACTTCAAAGATGTATAATAGTGCTGGAAAAAACTGAATAGTTTAGGGCACAGGCGTGCATCATATGTATACATAAAAGTAACAAGATTACAGTATAGTGTAATTCACAATTCACAGTTTCACACTGTAGTACAAGTAGCTAGGAAATGCCTAAACTACCATTCCAACAAACAACTAATCTCAAATGAAGCCTTATCCACTAAAGTTGAAATGAACCAGTCAATAACATGAACACAATCGCAAACTTGAACCAAAGAAATGGAGATTGAATTAGCTTTTCTGTTAGCTAATTTCCTAACAAAGCCCTCTTCTTTTATCCTGGCTAAAGTTTGGTAAAAAAATAACAAAATTGGAAGAGCTCAAAACCAATTTACTTGTTAAGAACAAATCACTTTGGTCATGTGGAAAAAGAGAAGATATTAAATGACAGTCGCAGATGATGATTCAACAAAGGGAGTTTTATTCTACAATCATGCATAACCCACACCACGCTTATCAATTGCAAAGCCCAAGTGAACTTTTACACAGAAATTAATTGGATAAACTGTCAGGTGTCATCTCAGACTCACATCTAAATTACATTCCCACATAATCAGATATAAACTACAACAGCATTCAGTGAATATATTGTATCGTCCCGCAATTTGTTACTCACTATGTTCTCCATTTGATTCAAAACACTTTATCAATCCACTTGTGTGATTCTTTCATTAGCATCATACATACAGACATATCTTCATCGTTTTATTAAATGCTTCTGGTATTTTAAAACTCTGTTGAGTGCATCCACATTGCATACCATTTCCATGGTTGCTATAGGATTACATTTTACAACAAATACTCTGCCACAACTCTTTCTGTGAAAATGGATAGAAAAATCCAGTCATCCATTCTCTTTGGGACCCGTATTCTTCTTTCAAACTGCTATACACACGTCTTCGTGACTGAATTACCACTGTTTCTTCTTCATATTGCTATGCATGTGTTTGATGACCAAATTCTTCTTCACATTCAAATTTCAATTTACCATGTCTGTTATTAAATCAGTTACATAAGCATGTAGAAACTATAGATAAATAAACAGTGTTAAATAGCATCTTTAAGAAATACCTGTAATCACATGACTAGTTTTACACTTTTGAATATCTTCCCCAGGTCATTTCTCAACCCCAGCATTCACAGGTCATCTTTCAGCCCCCGCATTCATGCATATATTAATCAAATTGAAGTCTAAACTCTATAATTTGTTAGAGACATAGAAGCCACAGATTCAATGGTTTACAAGTACTATGGCTAAATATAAAATACAAAACATCGCTTGTTTGAGATAAATCTTTATATGCACCAAGCAATGACTATCCGATATATCGAGATCTGCACCCTAGTTATTTGCCCTTTATCAGATAACAGATTTGTGTGAAGGGAAAAAAATGCCTGTAAATTCTCTGTTTTTCAAATTTACACAAACATCGTGTCTTTTTCACCCATGTAGCCCAAAAAATATGAAAGTTCAGAACAAGGATGGTTATAATTATCAAGGGGCATTTGATGTAGGTTAAGGGGGGTCATGTAAATTTTAAAACTATAAGGTACTTTTCTGTAATAAGAATAAAATTCAAGGGGTATGTAGGAGAATAATGTAATCTAATTTTTACCAACCCAAGGACAATTCATATATATATATGAATTTTTTCCTTTCATTAAATCATTGAGAAACTAATTTTCTAGTTATATTCCTAAACGAAAAATGTTAACAAATTTCAAGAGTTATCATCATTTAAACAAAGGCCCTTGGACAATGTGTGGGATCCATAAACTAACGTGACTGTGAGGAGAGGCCGTGACCACACAACTCACAATCAGCATAAAGTAAATCTACATCACTATTTAAGGAGGGTGTGGAGGTCCCATCAAACACTGACAAGAACAAGTTACCAAATTCATGCTTATTCATCATGATGAGAAAGCTAGGATTTAGAACTGCAAAATGAAAAGGAAAGGAAAATACCTGAAGCATAGTAAGCTGTGCAGAGAGGTTAGTTGCTTCAGTCTGAAGGGTCTGCACCTTCCTCTCCAACTCACTTGTGTAACGAATTTTCCTCTCTTTCGATCTTGCAGCAGATTGCCTGTTAGCAAGAATCCTGCAAACACATAACACGTAACATTCCAAACTCAAACCAACATCACTGCACCAAACCAATAACATTTTTCCTCCTAGTTTCCCCACAATCCAAACATCCCTTAATACAAAAAGAATAAAAACAATTAGCAGAAACAACTTGTTTAAAGTTATCCATAATGGATCATTTGCTGGACCAGGATCTTATTGGCACTCTGTACTTCAGATTTAGTACAACTTGTACTCGATAAAATATCTATAATATTGTTTTGCTTCTTCAAAAAAAAAATAGAAAAAAAGCACACATGAAAGGTAACCAAAATCAGTGCATCAAGCAGATTGCCTACTAGCAATAATCATGCAAACACACTGAACATTACAAACAACTTCAGTGCATGAGACCAACATTTCTTTTCCCAGTTTTTCCACAATCCATACGCATCCCTTCATAAAATTTATTCTTATTATTACTACTTAGTTGCTTTTTCTACTGTAATTTTTATTTTATCTTGTTGCCACTTTTTTTTTTTAAAACATAGGTATCTTTTTTTGGAGTCCGAATCAATCATGTTCGAACACGAAACCTTCCTTAAAAAGAATTAAATATGTACATCTTGAACTGAACACTATAGTTGGTATTCTGTTGTCACTTAAGAGTTCAACATTCTATTAATTATTAATTATTTACTTGTAAAATATATACTCTGCTATACAAATTTTATTGTTTAGTGAAAGAAAAATAGTAGTTGTATCATGTAGGTGCTTTTTTGTAGAGTAGATAGAGAAAAGCACAAGGATATAATAGAAAAATAATAAATAATTTCATAAGAAAATATTTCTTTAGTCATTATGAAAAAAACCTTAACAACACTAAAAAAGGAATGAGAGATTATTATTATTATTATTAAAAGCATGACAAAGCTTCACATAATCAGGAACCACGTTAATTTCACCGTAAAGGACTTGTACTAAAATTGGCAGCGAATATATGAATTATACCTCTTAATAAACCAATAACCGATCTAATAATCGAATTATTTTTTTAATAAAAATTATTATTTTTAATTGCTTAAACTTGTGCCTAAATCAATAAATCCCTTAAAACCATGCAAGAGAAATCTGTTCGGTTTATCACAAGATTAAGATAAAAAACACAAATAGTTAGAGAGGAAGAAGAACCTTTTAGCTCTCTTAGGATCAATAAGAGCAAGCTCAGCAAGTTTATCAGGAGCCATAGCTTTCTTCACACCATCCATCATCAGCATCGATGAGTCAGCCTCAAACGACGTCGAGGAACCGTCCATCGAGTTGCTATGCCGGTGATGCCCCACCCTCCGCTCGCCGGAGCTTTTCCCGGCGGCTTTCTCTTCGCCGCCGGCGGTGAACCCGAGGCCGTCGAAGAAGTCGGAGTCCACCGAAAGACTCCGGAGGTGGCTGCCGACAGGAGGGCCGGTTGGCCTGGGCCGTCCACCGGACTCGTCGGAATCGATTGACATCGGAACTACGCCGCCGGAGACCGGAGACGGAAGGGGAAGCGGCGAAGGGAGGTTGGAGATGTCGAGGTCGGAAGGGTCGAAGAGGAGAAGGTCGTCGAAGTTGGCGGCAAAGCGGAAAGAAGTGTCGGAGTGAGAACGCCGGTGGTGGGATCCACGCTCCGGCATCCTCTCTATGTCCGCCGTCGCCGATAGTTTCCCGATGAACTTCGGGTCCATAAAAAAAATTCTGTGTTTTTTTACAAAAATATGTGTATCTTTCTCTTTTGTTGTGTTTTGGGTGTGGGGGTGGTTGTGAGTGAGAGAGAAAGAGAGTGAAGGTGTTCAGGTGGTTGTGTGAGGCGTTACTTAGTGGGAAGGGGACAAGCAATTTGACTTTAGTTCCCAAAAGTTGAAGGGAAGTGTGCTGTTGTGTCTAAAAGAGCATCATTAAAATCGAGATTAGCTTAGATGAGTGATTTTAGTGGCCAATCCTCCAACCCTTCTGCTTAGTTTTCCCTTTCGCACTCTCTTTTGTCGCCTTCAACTCTACAGATAATACTAAACACTACGTAATTAATTAATTAAGATGAGTTTAGAGGATACAATATCCATAAAAACATTTTAAAAATCATTAATATCACTCAATCTCATTGTCTAACCTTGAAGCATTTCTCCTATGATTTCTAATAATAATAATAAATTCTTTAGATTTATTATGATATGTCAGATTATCCGACTCAGTTAAGATATATTTTTTCTCCTTGTGGCCTTTGTTTTTTTATTATTCAATGCTCTTTTAGGGAATGGAAGAAAATAATACATTTTTATTGAAAATTTGGAGAGACAATGTCGATAATTTAATTCAATTTTCCTAATAAATATATATTTAAAATTTAACTTAAATATAAAATTAGCTCTAAGTTTAAAATTAAGGTCAACCTTTTAAGAATTTCTTTTAGGATTTATCTCCTAAAATATTTTTTTGTTGAGATTAAACTTTACTATTAATTTTTAGTTTGTTAATTTTTGAAGTAGCTAATGATTATCCACCTCAAAACTAATATGTGTAGTTCTATTTGTTTAAATATAAAATTAGCCCCTTAAAAATTTTAAAACTAGGATCAACCCCCTAGGAAAATTTCTTTTAGGATTTAGCCATTGAAGTAGGTTCTTCTTAGGATTAAGTTTTGTTATTAACTTTTCATCGGTTAAGTATTGACTCAATAATTAATTTCTTTGTTAGTGTGTCTTATGCAAAGTTTTAGGAGTGGAGAAATGTTATTCCTTCTAGACTCATATAGCTTGCACAACAAGGAAACATTGCACCTGAGGATCACAATGAGGAGACATAACAAGAATCAATCTCTCAAGGTGAAACAAAGGAAAAACATAAAGAGGACCAATTTGTGAATGACTCCAAATAAGAAGAGGAGAAACCACAACCTAAAATACAAATTAATCTCATTAAGGAGTGGTTTACATCATGGACTAAAAGGCAAATGAGGGAAGAATTAGAGAATCCTAAGCCCTCAACGATTAAAGAAGCATCAAGTTTATGACTTTAAGCTAAATAATAAGCTAGTAAAAGTTGTGAGTGATAAAGACGAGTCATTCATTGGTTTCTCAATTAAGGATAATGAAAAGAAGAAATTTAAGGATTTGGGAGATAAAATAATCAATAGAAGATCCATCATGCATATATTGTGATATAATGAGTGCTTTCGCGACTTCTGCTAAGATTTTTGCCTACTTAGTAATAGATTTAATGATATAACCACTCATCACTTGACTGTTGAAGACTTCAATTTTTCAAATTTCAGGGAAAGACTTCGCAAATGTAATAAGAGTGAGAATCAGGTGTTGATGGACGATGGCATCAACATTGTTAAGATTGTTAATGTTGTTATTGTTAACGTTAGCAAGAGTGTGTGGGTGGTATAATACTATTATCCACCCATTAACATCCATTGCAGGTATACCTATAGGTACAAATTTGTTTACCACCTCTAATCAAAATGTTATCATGCAAAAATTTTGTTATCATGCAAAAATTTTGTTATCATAATTTTATGGATATTAATATTATTTCTTTGACCTATAAAGTTTTGTTAAATGAAATATTTACATGATTGTAACTTTCCATTTATTTACTTTCTCATTTTAGTTTTTTATATTCAAATTTAAATTTTGAATCTTTTAAAATTCCAAATCATTTATTTATATTATTAATCTATAGCAATCAATTCTAAATACACCTTTTTATTTGTTTAAAGACCCAATTTTCACTCATTTCTTGTATTCAAATTTGATTTGTTTTTTTTATCATGTCATATTTTCTCATTTTAATTAGTTTCATTCTTTTTTTTTAATAAGTCATGTTTATCTTCTTTTCATATATTATAATAATTCTCTTTTTAACTTCTATTATAAAAAATCATACTTTATATATAAATAAGAAATCATATCTAATTTTACTTTTAATAATTTAGTACTATCTTTTATTTAATTATGTTGTTAACAAAGATATTAACATTAGAGGCTACCATTATAATCGTATGTAAAAAACTTATAAAAAACTTAAAATAATTATTTACCTAATGAAAAAATAAAAAATATATAAAGTATCAATAAAAGAAAAAGTTAAATGCTTTACAAAAACCAACATGAAATAAAGATAGAGGTAGACAGCTATTAAAATTCACTTATCTCATTAAAACTCACTGATCAATTACACAAGATAGAAGAGCTAAAAGCTATATGTAAAGACACCTGAAAAGACGCTCGGATGCTCAAGTCAATTCAATATCATATTAGAGCTCAAGCGTTAGGGTGAGTTGAACGTACCTCATAACTATAGTAAATGAATAATAGTTATAGTAAATAAATAGTATTTATAGAATTGGATGGTGGTTACGTCTTATATGATCTATGCCACCACCTTTCCTATAAAGTTTGTAGGACACTGACACAAGCACAAACATTCTTGACACTCCTACAAGTATTGGCTGGTATGCCCTCAACATGTTCCCTAACCTCTACTCGATGTCAGACTGATACCAAATTTTGAGGGTGTTCTACAGGAACAATATTGTATGGGCTATCTCAATACTAGACATGGTTTCTCATAGTGACAGTGTGACTAATCTTTAATAGGATACATGTCTCTTGACACTGATATTGGGGCTAGGATACCAAGGTCGCTATCAGACCAAGATCATTTGCCCCCAACCTATTGAGGTGACCCAAGGGTTGCTCCAATCTGTTGATTTGTGTGCCACATCTCATACCAGTGTCACTAACTTTAATTTAAATTTTGTCATTAATGCGTTGTAGAGTACCTTACTAACATGAGAGATTTTTGCACCGGAATGGATTCTTCTTATGGTTGAGCAATGGATATGATATGTGGTGTCCAGTTGTTGGGTATGAAGTAAGCCATGGAAAATGTTATGAGCTAGTCGATAAACCTTATCCATTCTTGCCTCTTCCTGAAGGCCAAAACATGGAATTAAAGGAAGTGTTAGTTGAGGAAGAACTGGTGGTGGTGATGATGCAGAGACTTTGATGTTGATTGGACAACAAACTGTGAATTTACGATCTGTGAATTGAGTGCTGTTGTCAGTTATGATTCTCCTAAGGACGGTGAACCTTGTAATGATGTTCTCATGCACAAATTGTTTGGTTTGAGCATATGTAAACTATGAATAATATAAAGTTAATTAAATTTAAAATGTAATTAAAGTTATATTAACTCTGATGGTGTTTGTTGCGCTCCCAGGTCACCATATATTCAAGCTTATCCCACTCAACGAGTAGACTGTAACATCCCAAATTTTGTAATTTTTAGAAAATTCATTCATTAAGGATTAATGGAGAAATTCTGAATGAAATTCCGAGTGAATGTTGTTTGAAATATGATATTCCGAGTGAATATGGTGCGATACCGGGTGAAGTAAGACCGAGGAAGCCATTTCCAAAAGAAGTTAAGATGTTTCCGAGTGAAACATCATTAAGCGAATTATTTCTAAGTTAAGTGAACGGTGTCCGAATGAGACACTTTTGAATAAGGAAAATCTGAGTGAAATGTTCCAAATGAAACGTTCCTGAGAGAAGCACTCCTGAGAAGGGAAAAAACGTTGAAATTGAATAAGTATTTCTCAGGATGGATTTTGAGAAATGACCAAGTTGAGTATCTCTGAATTGAGATTTTCCAAGTGAAATGTCTCCAAGCACGACATTTCCGAATGAAATGATACCGAGTGAGACTACTCCAAATGGAAAGGTGTTAAGTGAGAAATTATTAATTTCTAAATGACGTGGCACCGAATAGGATATACCGAATGAGTGTGTAGTTCCGAGTGAACAATTCCTGAGGAAAGTAAATATCTGAGTGATTAGTTACCGAGTGGTGAACTTCGTTAAATTTATGCTCGGGTCGATATTTAATAATGACCAAAAGCTTGTACTCGGGTTTGTCTTCAGAATTGTCCTTGATCCCGAGTGATTCGTTCGAATGGAAAAACTGCCGAGAGAGAGAGGGTTGGCTTCAAATTCCGAGTGATTTTTAGATGGAAGATTTCTGAGTGATGTAAGCAAAGGATTGACTCGGACATAAATATACCTGAGTATGTTTGAATGCGATATTATCGTGTGGGATACTTCTGAGGAAAGAAAGCCGAGTGTTCCATGGGATGGGACCTTTCCTCCGAATGAAGGAATTTCGAGCGGGTACAGGCTGTGATAAACCTTCTCGGAAAGATATGCCCAGAAGGCTGAAAGCGAGTCGGAATATACTGAAAACAGAGTCGGAATTAACGATTATTTTAGTTACTGAAGCTTTACACGTCAATCTGTTCTTCTACTTTCTAGCAGCTTCACTTTTCAAGATATTTTCTAAGAATGGGACCCTTTCTTATGTGCTGCCCCTTTTCATTAAATGCTTATTCCTTATTCATCATCCGAAGAAAACGTACAGCAGAGATCTTTTTATTGTTCACGTCTCTTTTGCATGAACAATATAAATATCAATACTGTTAGATCAATAAAAGACTTTTGGAAAGTGAAAAACACCATCTACAATCTTCTCTTCTAACTCTTGCTACAAAGCTATTTACGAAGAATAAGTAAATCTTCTTTTCTTCTCTTTCGCGTGAATGTTTGAGGCTTCTGAAACTGTAATTCCAGTCAGAATTCTCGAAGCTGTAACTGATAACGATTGAAGAACAATTGGAAACTTCTTATTCCAGGTAGGAGGAGCGTTACATTTCAAATAGATAGTTTATGAATGGATATGGGGTATTATTTTGTGTATATGTGATATGTGCATGAATTATTGTATCAGACCCCGATTATATGACGTTTTATGTTTTCATAATTTCCATTCATATTGCTGATATTAACATGAGATTGATGATGATGAGTCATGAATTTTTCATGATATCTATGTATATGCTTGAGATGCATGTGTGATGGTTGAATATGAAATATGATATAGTTTCACAAAAGACCTTGGGTGGGACTCAAGGCAACCTCTTGAGCGGGGCTCGGGGTTTTGGCCCGTGGCACTCACCGTTGTCACTGAGAGTGATGGTGTCACATTGGGTGTAAACGGTTTGGTACCAGTAAAACGGCCGGTTCAGCTGAGAGCTGAGTTATGGCTCGGGGAGCCAGTGTTGCAACACAATTAAAAGACTTAATAATGGATTTATCCGAGTGAGTACTTGTGTGCATTGATATATATGTTGTTGAGAATAACATACTGTTTATGTTGTTCTATATGGCTCGGTATATGTTATTTGTATAGTTATGGATTGGACTTTTATCCAATTCAATAACTATTATTTGATATGTTTATGCTCACCCCCTACTTATTATTTTTACAGTGGATAGAGGACACAGTGATGGCGTTTGAAGTCACTCAACCGACTGGATCATTATGTATTAGTATGCACAATACATAATGTACATAGTTATTTGGGTAGAAGCCTTGGCCGGCTCTTGTGATTACTGAGTGATGTATTTTATTTGTATTATAAAGTGGCCGGTCGGCTTTTGTAACGTGACAATGATATTATTAATTCAGATTTTGTTTAGCTCTTGGAAATATTTGTGAAAAGTTAAATTGTATTTATTTGTATTCTAAAATAAGCCAGTCGGATTGAGGTGTAACCGGCACCGGTTGGTGGAATCCGACTCCTGTTTTAGAAATTTTAAAGTAATTACGAAAAATTTATTTGATGTATTGAAAATTATCTTAAAAATTAAGGATGTTATATAGACCAACCCATGCAGCCTTCCTAATCCACGATGGGAGGGTAAGGGTTTGACCAGAAAGGCCCCTTCTACGGGTCTTCCCCGATATCATTAGATCCTCTTGCAGTTGAAAAATAATATATAAAACATTAACAAATGACAAATAAAAGTAATTTGCCTATCATTTCCTCCACTATAATTCAATATCATCCTTAGGAACAGATGTCTGGTGTAACACCCCCTTATATACACGAGATATATATGTATTCTTTTTGCTTTTAAAAAAAAACTTTTGGAAAGATATACATATTTATCACTCTTTATCTCGTGTATACAAGGACGTATATAAATCTGATTTCCTTTGAATATTGAAAGTAAAAAAAATGTCATCTTTCAATATTTGTCCATAATGACAAAATAATTTGTAGAAATCATAAGTGATAAATCATTACAGTATTATATCCGAATGAGAAAGTTTATCAAAGTTTAACCTTTACCTTGTTACAATTATCTAACTTGATATTGTAATAAGGCAAAGTAAAACTAAACTATACCTCTACTACAAATGTGGCCAATCATTTCCTAGTCCTTGAACCATCGAGTTTTGGAATCCTACTCTTGTCATATCTCTTCATCTATCTGATTGAGGATGAGACCACTTTACCCTCTTGTAATTATATATCCTTCCATCTTGGATTGCTAGCTATATATCACATAACATATATTTTGGACACAAAATTCAAACAAGAAAGAGTGAGAAAAAGAATATAATACTTTACAGATAAGACATAAGCATAGGGGTTTTCATAAATATAACAATTATACTTTCATTCACAACCACCTACATGGAATGTGTAACATCCCTGTTTTTAGAAACGATTTCACCCTTGTAATTTTTGAATTATGGAAGGTTTGAAAGAAGAATAAGTCAATATATATACCCTGTTGATAGTCTGTGGTATCTATTAAGTATCATTTTGCGCATAACAATGTAAATTATAAGGATCATTAGCTAAATTATGCAAAAACCAAGTGAAAAGGGCTCTGTTCCGAGTGACAGAGAAGAATTCCGAGTGTAGGATCAGGAATTCCGAGTAGAGGATGGAATTCCGAGCTAGAGTCATGTTTTCCGAGTAAAACATGACTGAAGGGACTACCACCGAGTGGAATCCTGACCTGAGATGCAATTCTGAGTGAAGTGTGTTCAAGAGAACACCTTCTGGATGAAATTCTGAGTCAAAACACCCTGGAATGACTCGTTTCCGAGTCAAACCTTGCCAAGTACTTCTTTTCCAAAGAAAACTGCTCTGATTGAAGTATTCCGAGTGAAAGAAAGCTTAAATACTCAAGTTTATGTTGATTTGATGCTTCTTACCGAGTGGAACGTGTTATGGAAGTATTCCGAACGGTTTCTTATGTAATTACTTAGAGAACCGAGTGGAAATGGAAGAAGGAACCATTCCGAGAGAAATATAGGGAGGCTGAACCATTACCGAGTGAGAAAGCAAGTGTTGAGTCAGTTTTGGAAGAATTCCGAGCCATGAAGGGCGGATTCGCTCAAGCGAATCGGATTTCGCTTAAGCGATCCGATGTCAGCACTCCACACCAGTTGGCTAAATTAGGTCGTCCTTAGAACAGGAGTTCACACCGGACAACTCTGAGCCGGTGTTCATCACAACACCGCCCAATTTACATAGACGGTGTCCTTAACTCCTTCACACACACCGTCCTTCCCTACTTCACACTCAACACCGCCCACTACACACCGCCTGTCACTACACACCGCCCATCACTACACTCCGCCTCACACTTCATTCTGCCCTCACACTGCACTCCGCCTTCACATTCAACACTGTCTTTTTCACTCCATGACGCCCCTCATAATTCAATACCGCCCTCACACACCCAATACCGCCCTCACATGTGATACCGACCTCTGTGCCAACACTGAATATCTTTTTAATTCCACTTCAGATAGTGGTCAGCCCACTTAATCATATAAAGCCAAGAATGATTGGCACAACGAACCAATCAAAGGAGAAAGTTGCCTCCATTACAATAACTTTATATATTTTATTCCAATCAAATGCAAAGCTAACTGTAAAAGGAGTCAAAAGGCTCCATTATTCCACCTAATTCTCCAACCGATGTCTCCCACTTGTCTTCCCACTCACTTCCTCCCTATTTAAACGAGCTCAAGGTCCTCAGAACTCACACCACACACACGACCCAAACACTCTTCATCACTCTCTTTGCCAGCAAGTTCTTTCCCACTCCTATCCCCTCTGTTTCACTCGGATTTGAAGCAGGACAGTGAAGGGAGCCTCTTTCTTCTCCTCCAGGAACTTCATAGAGGTAAGGGGGTATATTCTTGGGTGCTCTGTGGGAAAACCGAGTGAAGGAAAGGGTTAAGGAATTTGTTTCCTCACCTTTCCAGGACAGATTCAGTGTTATGTGAAATAAATGCTTTAATTGCTATTATTGATATATACATATATATATATATTTGTTACTAAATGCTTATAATCAGTTCAGAGTTGTTTGATTGAATATTATGGTTATTGTTTTATATTTGAATATATGTGTAACTAAATTGATAAAAATATATGCTGGTTGGACTGTGAAGATATTAAGAACCTGGGTGATTATGTGAGTTCCAGCAAGGATTTATAAAATAGAAGTCGGATTCAGTGAGTAATAAGCTCGGATTTTATGAAAAACCGACCTGAGTATTCGGATAGAACATTTTACTCAGAAAATACATTATTTTCACTCAGAAAGTTACTTTCACCCTAATTTTACTCGGCATTTTATTTTATTCGACTCAGAACAATGTTTCATCATTATGTTTCACTCGGAAAACGCATTATTTTTACTCAGAAAAACATCTCAGTTTGAATTTCACTCAGACCACTCTTCCAAACACACATCTCACTCAGAAAACAGCTTAGTTTCATTCATGAAACCCTCTTCCAGTGATTTAACTCGGTAAACTCATGTTTCAGTCGGAACTTATATTGAATTCACTCAGAGAACTCCTTTGAGACTGATGTCTCTCAGAATCGTATTTTATTACACTCAGAAATTCAATTTTTACTCGGTTTCATCAACATCTTTCACCCATGAAATTCTTTCTTACTGATTTCACTTGGATTGATGCTTATTTTATCCAGAAACTCACTTCAGCCTGAATTTACTCGGTATCTAAACTCATTTCACCCAGAAAATTCATTTTCACTCGGAACAGACTTATTTTACTCGGATAATTCATTTTCATTCGGTATTTAACTCATCCCACTCGACAAAATCAATTACTCACTCGGTATTAAACCTATTTTTCCTCAAAAAGTTTGGAAATCAACATTTTTACTCGGATATAATTTATTTCACTCGGAATCAGACCTGTTTCAATCGGAAAACAGCTTTTCAGTACTATTTCACTCGGATTTTTAGCCAGCTCACTTGGAGAACCCTTCTCTGTATGATTCCACTCGGAATCATACTTATTTCACTCGGATTTACCCCTGTTCCACTCGGAAAACTCTGTTTTTAGAGTTTTTCACTTGAATTTTCAATTGAAAACTGATCTTTACTACTTTTTAAGTTATTAGTAAGTTATAATTATCATTCTTATTCTATTTATTGTCAAAATTAGTATTGTTATCATTATTATTAGTTTATTTATTATTATACATTGTTAACATATAAATTATGCGTAAATACATAAAGGATAGATATATTATTTTACTCTTTATGAAAAAATATATATATATGATAGATATATTTCTAAAAAAATTAATAAACGAATATTTTACAAGGATTAAATGATATGATGAGACTGGAAACACATAAGATACCCAGGGATCTAATGATAAGAATAATGCATTTCGCATCATGAAAATGTGTTTTGAAGAAGAAAAACTAGAGCATACACCTGGTACGCTGGAGGACATTCACGTTCGATCTCAGTAGAAGAATCTTGGGAGTACAACTGGAACGGCAACCCAATGGCATCAGAGTCGCGCCTGATAGCCGGGTGAGACGATGCAATTCTAGTGTACTTCGACTAAATGACGGGATGTATCTATGATCGTGAAGAGCTAAGTCCCAAGATGAAATGATATATATAATAATGAGAACCTGTGAGTTCATTCGTACCATATGATAAAAGAAAAGGGGACTTGGTGAGCTCCGATCGCTCTAGAATGGAAACGTTGTGCCCAAGAAATAACTTGAGCAGGATGGAATCCAAAGAATGAAAGGATGATGGTGGATTGATTTATTGGGCCCACATGCATCATGAGACTTAACCAAAGATAAATCATAATAAATCCAAACTCATGCATTCATTACAGCATATTTGAATGTTATAATTGTGAATATGTATGATTTATTTCATGGTAATATGCTTGATTATTATAATTGTGAACATGCTAAATATACGATTATATGATGACAATATACTTGATTGTTATAAATATACTAAATGTATGATCTATATGACATTGTATGTTAACTGGATTATGTCCGCATCGGATGAACCAATCAGGGTCTTGGGTTATACTCACCCTTACTGTTGAACATTTTTCAGAGGAATTAGAAACTCAAGAACCCGAGTGTGAAGATCAGCAATACGCTGAACCCATTGAGAACAATCATTAAGGATAGAATATTTATAATCAGACACCGGATGACTGTATAATATTTAAGGGTGCCTGCGTGCCCCATTCTGTTAAGAGTACAATTACTTACAGTTTGTGAATGACTATGTGATATATACAATATTACTTCCGCTGATCTGCCACGTATTTATTTTTAAAAAAAATTCACTTTTTCTAAAAACTGTTAACACTCTCAGTTAAATAGGATGAACCTATAGAAGGATTTGTCTTATCTAACCGAGGGTGTTACAGAATGTCACAATCACATAATTGTCATGAAATGTTTTTAATACTACCATCTCATTCATTCTATGCATGTGGGCCCTTAAAGTTTTAGTTTGCACTGGGCCAACCAGGAGTTTACACTGTTCCATAATTCCAGATAATAACATAAATACCTTCATGGCATACGAACAGCTCAACTGGCATGAAAACACTTAGAGACTAGTCAGATTGAGAAGGTTTTTATTATGAAAGTACCCGATACTAGGGAGCGACCCCGGGTCCCCTGAAGCACCCTTCCACACCCTCTCATCCCAAGGTTCGCATTTGAACCTCCTCTAATGTATCCTTGGTTTCTATAATCCGTCCTCAGGCAACATCACATCTCATTTCTCTTTAATGATTCATGATGCATGAACTACTCATATTTTTAGTAGGTTAAGACTTTTAGAAACTCAATTATTAAATACCATAAAGGTTCACAAATCATCTCAATAAACTGTACATTCTCATAAGTTCTTCTTTGAACTTCTGTTATACAGAAATAAATTTAGTGCATTCTCTGAATTTAAATATCACCAAAATTGAGTTTCTAAGCCTTAAATACCTCAAAACTTTCTTTTAAAAAACTTCACATATTTACCTAATCTTTCTCAATTTGAATCTTAACTAGATTGAGTTTAGAAATCTCAACTATAATAAAATATCCTTTAGTTATTTCGTTGGGGAAAACTAAAATAATTTACTTTAAACTTCTGATTACTAAAAAAAAATAATTTTTAAAATCATTAACTAAGAATACTTAAAACTATAAAAATTTTCTTTAATTCAAGAATTAATTGTCTCAACCTTTAATTTTCATAAAATAGCTTCTTTCTAATACTAGATTTTATTCTAGAGATTAAAAATAAAGTTAATGAAAATAATTTCTAAGAAGAAATAAAAGACTAAAATAATTATAAAATACTTTCTCTTAGAATAAAACTTTAAAGAGTAAGGTAAGAAAATTCTTACTGAGTTTTAACTTATCGTCATGCTTGCTATATGCTCAAACTCCATATCACAAGGTCATCAATCATTCATAAATTACAACCAATTATTGTCAATCACAATTAATTTATCAATCATAATCAAATCAAATAAATTACTTATCATTCATAAATATCATAATTTAAAGTTTAATGGTTATTTAAGTTAATAAACTTAATTTTAAGTCTTTATAGTTCATTCCTCGCACAGGTCTATGTAAGTCCAAATAGGTCATAATAATCCAAGTCCTTGTATAGGTTTAGTTCGATCCATATAGTGTAACACCCTTATTTTTATTTTAATTTATTACAAAAAAATTTATATTAAAATCCTGATGGAATTTGACCATAGACCTTCAAAAGTTTTTGATTAGTATATTTTTCAGAATTTATTTTAACAAAAAAATTTAAAAATAATTATTTTAAAAAAAATTACTATTTGTACCTCTTAAATTACTATTTACACCACCCCTTAAATTACTATTTACACCTCCCCTCATAATTCAGCCACCCTTACGGGAAAATCTACTGTGCATTTCTGAAATTTTTTAACTTTACACAGTAATCCATATGAAATTTTCAATTCATACACAGTACTTTTATAATAAAATATTCAAAGGCACAGTAACTTATTTTGCTATAAATAGATAGGCGAGATACCGTGCTTTTCATCCAAAATTGAAAAGTTAGTAATGTTGGGAGGAGAGTGCTAAGTGAAGAGAGGAAGATATTTTCCAAATGAAAGAGGTTCTGCCAAAATAATAAGGTAAGAATACATTTTTTTATATTTTTTAGGGTTATTTTCATATCGTTTTTAGAAATCTATTATTATACTGGAAATAATATTATTTTAAGTTACTATTCTGAATAGTAAAATACTATTTCAATAGTAAATTACTATTAAATAGTAAATTACTATTTACTATTACTATTTACCTTTACTATTCATATTTTACTATTTACTGTTACTATTCACGATTTACTATTTACTGTTACTATTCATGTTTTACTATTTACTGTTACTATTCACAATTTACTATTTACTACTCACTATTCAAAATTTACCATTTCCGCTTTAAGTAGTAATCTTAATTTTCATCTTGTAACTATATTAAAATGAAATTGGTATGTTTTAGAACTCAGAGACGAGGCGTGCATAGTTTTACAATAACAAATCAGAATACAAGAGGTAAGGGGAAGTGAGATAAGAATATAATATGAAAAGACATAAGAATAATGGGAGGAGTCCCCTACTCCTTTTAAATTTAATAATATTATTATTTTAAAATATTAACTCTTTAACTTAAAATTTATAATAAATTTTAAATTAAATATCTGATGTAACTAACTCTAACATACCTATGCAAGGACCTGTACTTTTATAGCCTATATGAACTGGACTATACCTATGCAAGGACTTGGACCACTATGACCCATATGGACTGAACTATACCTATGCAAGGATTGGATTATATGGACTTACATAGACCTATGCGAGTAATTGACCAAAAGAATTCAAAATCAACTATAACCATTTAAATTTTGAATTATGATATGTATTAATGATATTTGATTTAATTGATTGATTATGATTAATTATATTTGTGATTGATGATGTTTAACTGTGATTGACATTTTTTGATTATGATTGATGATCTTGTGATATAAAGTTGAGCATATAGCAAACATGACGAAAAGCTAAAACTCAGTAAGAATTTTCTTATCTTACTCTTTAAATTTTTTTTATCTTTTATTTATTCTTAGAAATTTTTTTATTAACTTTACTTTTAATATTTAGAATAATTTTTTTTAGAAGAAGTCATTTTATGAAAATTAATTTATAAAAAGGTTGAGATAATTAAATTTTGGATTAAAGAAAAATTTTATAATTTTAAGTATTTTTGGTTAATGGTTTAAAGATTATTCTCTTTTAATAAAATAAAATTTTCAAAAGAAAATTATTTTCTTTTTCCAACTTAATAACTAAAGATATTTGGAAATAATTGAAATTTCTAAATTCGATCTTGTTAAGATTCAATTTGAGAAAGATTATGTAAAGTTTTATATGAAAGTTTTGAGATATTTAAGGCTTAGAAACTCAATTTCAGTGAGATTCGAAAACTGTACTAAATTTATTTCTGTGGGACAGAAATTTAGAGAATTGAGAAAATGTACAGTTTATTGAAATGATGTTGTAAACCTTTAAGGTATTTAATTATTGAGTTTCTAAAAGCCTTAACCAATTAAATACGCGAGTAGTTCATGCATCATAAATCATTAAAGTGAAACAAAATGATATTGTCTGGGGACGGATTATAGAAACCGAGGATACATTAGAGGAGGCTTAATTACGAGCCTTGGGATGAGAGGGTGTGAAAGGGTGCTTCAGGGGACCTGGGGTAGCTCCCTAGTGTCGGGTACTTTCACAATAAAAACTTTCTCAATCTGACTAGTCTCTAAGTGTTTCCATGCCAGTTGAGCTATTCATATTATTATTATCCGAACTTATGGAATAGTGTAAACTCCTGATTGGCCCAGTGCAAATTAAAATTTAAGGGCCCACACATATAGGTAAGTTATGATGAAGATATTGCATAACATTCATGCATTCATAATTGATTGTGTGTGTGATTGTGATTGTGATTGATATTATTATATATTAGTTTGTGAAAACCCTTTATTGCTTATGCCCCATTTAGGAATATTAATGTGACATCCCTCGTCAATTTTCTCATTTTTCCAAAATAATTTTTCACGTTTTAATATAAAAATCCACTCGGTCTTAATATAAAAATATTTACTTTTCTTAAATATATTCAAAGTAGTAAAATCACACTTAAATTAGCAAATTCCGACTGAAACGGATCCAAATACATCCATTAATAAAATAGTTGTTTAGAAACAACGAAAGAAGGAAAACAGAGTCAGGGGTCAATCGCCTGAGCGAGCCCCTGATTCGCTTAAGCGAGTACCGACTCGCTTGAGCGAGTGCTACTCATTAACTTGAGCGTACAAGACATACGAGTAAAGCCAACAAGTCGGATTTCACCCAGAATAGGTACATTCGGGTATCTCTCGCTCGAAAACAGCTTAACCTTCACTCAACAAAGGCTCCCTCGATCCGACATCACTCGGAAAATAAGTCCACTCGGAACCACTGGTCTTTCATCACTCAGAAAAGCTTACGTCCCTTCACTCAGGAAAGATTCACTCATATCTTCACTCGGGAGCACTCTTATCTTTCTTCACTCGGAGTTTCAGCCATAGCTCACTCGGAGTCGCTCTAACATTTTCACTCGGAAGTGAGTCTCTCGGTTATTTTTCTCCCAGAAAGAAAATGAAGGATGCTCAGGTACCAACTCAATCGACCCTTGCTCGGACAAGAATGATCCACTCGGTAATTGACTATACTACAGAAATACGAATTCATTCAAAATAAACACCATTCATATAATCATCAAGAATTTATACTCACTTCACACAGCATACCGATTCATCATACAGATGGCATCACACTCGGAAAAGTCAATATATATATATATATATATATATATTACACTCAGAACTCATTCTAAAGCACCCGGTTCCTTGGCATCAATCCTCCACTTGGCGCGCCTCCATGGCTCCGACCTCTTCCCTGTCACTGGTTACTAAAAATTGAAAACAACAGCAAGGGTGAGTGTTTAGCATTATAATTAATCTAGAACGAAATTCAAATAAAATACGAGTAGAAGTTCCGTCCGATTGCTTTATCCTCAAAACTGAACATTTCGCTCGACAATTAACTCAATCGGTAATACACTCACACTCGGCAACATATCCATTATCACTCGGCATTATTATAATTCTCTCAGCAAATAGCTTCCGCTCGGCAAATATAACAACTTTCCACTCGGAAAATATAACAATCACTCAGCAATATATATATAATTGCACTTGGTAAATACGTCAATCACTCGGTAAATACAGCCAATCACATTCGGCAATTATAGTAATTCACACTCGGTAAATACAGCCAATCACTCGGTAAATAAGTCAAATCATACTCAGCAAATATAACAAATCTCATTCGGCAATTATAACAAACTGCACTCGGCAAATATCTCACACTCGGCAATATAATCAATCATACTGGGTAAATACAACAATTCACATTCGGCCACTTTAGCAAATCACTCAACAATTATAGCCATTCACACCGTAAGCAACTCATTCTGCAAGTATAACAGTTTACCACTCGGCATAACAAATTGCACTCGGCAATTATAGTAAATTGCACTCGGAAAATATAATTAATCACATACTCATTGCAATACTAAATCCATCAATTGTCACAACTGACTCTTATATAAATTTGAAACCTAGTATCCGGATACTAAAAGGATCGACCTTCAGCTGGGAGTCCGACTTGACATCCCGTGAACCCGACTTGGTTCACTGAGCCCGACTTGGCTCCCCCACAACCACTGGGTCAAAGACCTCTGGGTAGCTTAACTGGGTTCGACTTGACCACTGAAGCCAAAAACAGGGTAATTCATACCGTTGGTCGTCCTCCACCACATAATCACGTATCATAATCATACAATCCGTTTACTGGAAGCCTGTCAGGAGCCGCTCCTTGCTCGTGCAACACACCGGCAACCACTCTCCGCCCTCAACAGTATACGGAGTATCTCATACACAATATGTAACTCAATATAATAAACATTATCAATCTCATGCCACACATAGCAATTACTTATCATACATATACAATTCATATTTCTCAATCATTACATATCATCAACAATCAATAGATGCAACTACTAGAAACTGGCATGTGCTCTCATCACAGGGTGACCGACTCGTCAAGCCCATTCATCAATTGCCACTGTACACGATTGTCACAGCATCAAATATTTCGATCTTCAATCGGATTATACCACACACACAATCAGAAGCCGATCAGTGTCCACACACATGCACATACATTCATATACATATCCATATACAACTCATTCTGTGATGTCCTTAATAATTTTTCGAATAAATTTTTTGCGTTTAAAGAATCATTTTGAAACTCGTAATTTAAATTCTGAAGTCACGTACTAGTCGGTAACAATTAATGTGGAACATTATCATGCATACTAGTCGGTAACAATTAAAGCATAAGACATTTATATAGCGGTAACGATATGGAAAAATAACAGTACATGGTACATTATACTATTACAACCCATTAAATTAAAAATGAAGTCAAAGTCCAAGTAATAATTCATAAAAGCTTCATTCATGGCATCTCTCGTCATTCTGTGTAGCATGCATTGTAAAAATTAATGTAAGAGTGAGACAGAATATAGAATAAATATAAAATGAATAAAATTGCACAAACACAATCAACAAGCCATAATGATATGATGAATATGCCAAACAAATTCATTTATATTTAATAACTCTTTAACTTAGTCAATGATGTTATGCTGGATCCATTTGGTTTGGTGGGAATACTGCAGTAAAAAGTCTCATAGAGACACAAGTAGGACTTAGCATAATGCCATGAATCCCTACACTCCATGGCGCTCAAGTACAGAAGTACACAAGTAGGACTTAGCATAACCATGAATCCCTACACTCCATGGCTCCTGCAAAAATAGGGCTTAAACTCATCATAGAGTAACCCCCCACCAGGGTAGGCAATCATGGAACCCCTAAATTCCATGGTGCGTCCAAATGCTTATGATGCATGAATGCCTTTGATTCTCTTTAATCGATTTAACATACCATGATATCAATATTTCCATAATCACTTAGAAAATCACAAGTCCTCAAAGGACACAACACATATGATAATTTTCAGAATCATGGATTTACTGTTTTCAATAACATAACTCAATAAACCACAAGGCATTCATACATACATTAATTTAGCCATTCATAATTATTTATGACAAAAACATTCATACTGTAATTCAAGTATAGAACACTCAATAACATCCATAATAATCCATAGTTTCTCAATAATTCAATAATAAATCATTATTTATATGAAAAATATCATTTTCATCCATAATAACCATTATAGGTAAGTTTCAGTATTTTCCAACAGCAACATGTATTAGTAAAACAGCCATAACATGAGCAAATCAAATCCTTTTTTAGTGATTATACTTTCTGTAGTTCAATAATAGAATTATCTACAACTTTCATGAAGACCATAATTTCATATTCCAAACAGAAACACCTCTTATTCATAGAATACAGAACTGCCTCAAAGAGAGTTTTCAAAACGTACATATGTTAGTATTTTCAATGTTTCTAGAGCTACAAAAATAATTTTAGTATGGGACCAGTTTTAAATTACTCCTAACACAAATATCTATAACTTTCATGAAGACACTGAACACTAATTCTAATTACAAAATTCCCAGTTCTAAAAATAAAATTCGTATTTCATTGTTAACAGATTTTCAGTTTGAGCATACTTCAGTATTTTAGGCATAACTAGAGATACAAATATCCTTTTAACTTGAAACCACTTTCTAGAGACCCACAACATAAATATATACAACTTTCGTTAAGACATCGAAGGCTGATTATGCATGTATAATTCCCAAAATATTAATATATACACAAAAGATAGGATAAATATTCCACACAGACATGCTGTAGTATTTTGGCTATAACTTTTTCTATACATATTCAAATCAATCGGTTCAGGTCTAAAAATTCACATAACAAAAAGTTCTACAACTTTGATGGAGAAGTCAGAATCAAATTCATACGTTTTCAGCTTCAAAATTGAGCAACAAATACGAAAATAATACTGGAAAGTACTGGACAGCATATAATTCTACCCATTTCATAATCATTCACAACCCTATCCCCTCTTACTTGGATTGAAGATCTTTGGCTGATTGGAAATTGTTCTCCTTACTGTCTTAGCTTCAGTTCGAGGGTATCTTGATGGAGAAAAGTAATTAAGAGATAGAAAATTCACTAACTTACTAGTTTTAAGGAGTTTCGGTAATGCAAAGACAAGTGGGGGAGACATCTTCTCGTGATTGAATTGTTAGTGGGTTGTTAGGTGTGCTGATTGTGGAAAATAATGGAGATTTAGATAAGAAATGAGCTGTAATATTGTCCATTTCTGCCACCTACCTACTGGAGTGTGTATTATTGAAGAAAAGTATATTAAAATATGCATAAAATGACAAAATTAGTGTAAAAGGTATAAATCCTGACTCCGGTTCGGTATTCTGGGTAAATGCCGACTGGAATTCTACCCAGTCAGCATATATGCCGACTAGAAATTGCCAGTAACGTGAAGAGAAGGAAATCCGAGTCCCTCTCGCTCAAGCGAAATCCTCTCTCGCTTGAGCGAGTGCCATATATTGCACTGGCAGAGGGAAGTTTCGCTCAAGCGAATTCCGACTCGCTTGAGCGAGACACACAAGCCTCACTTATTCCACTCTCACTCGCCTAAGCGAGAAATTCATTCGCTTAAGCGAAATCCGACCAGAGGTCGTCATTCCCCAAAACTGACCCTTATCCACTCGGTTTCCACTCAACAAATTAATCCAAACCGACTCCTTTTACTCGGTTTTCACTCGGCATAATTTATTCCCAACCGAGTCATCCTTCTCTCAATTTTTCACTCAACAATTACTCTAAATGACTCTTTTCCCGTTCACTCGAGTGATCTTCCTAATACAAGGTCTTCCACTCGGGTGAAGCTGTTCCAGAGTTCTTCTGAACAGACTCACACGAATCTCCTCAATCGGTGTCTACCTACTCGGAGTCACACTCGGAAATCTTTCATTCGGCAGAGTTGCACTCAACTCTGAGCTAATCCATTCAGAATTTAACTACTCGTTCATGAGTTTTCCTTCGGTTGAACGTACTTCTCTCGAAAATGTTGTACTCAGAGAAATTTCATTCGGAAATGAGACTCTTGATGATGATTGACTCGGAGACGAGTCATTCGGAAGCATTTGACTCAGAAACGAGTCATTCGAAAATACTTGACTCGAAAATGAGTCATTCGAAGACATTTGACTCGGAAATGAGTCTTTCTAAGCAATTTGACTCGGCAGTGAGTCAAACCAAGGTGAGTCACTCAGATCCTTTCACCCAGAAGAGGTTCTATCAAACCCTCTTCACTCAGAAATGTCTTTGAGATAGGGATTTCACTCGGAAGAGACCCTCTCGGCCATGTTCCACTCGGAAAACATAACCTTCACTCGGAATTTCAATTTTTCACTCGGAATTTCATCCTTCACTCGGTATTTCTCTTGGTCACTCGGAACAGAGCCTCTTCCTTACTCGGACAGTCCTTTCTAAGGCATGTTTCACTCAAAAAATGGATAATATCATTAAAGATCTATATAAATTCCATAATTATACCCAAAAATGAAATTTTTGGAGTATTACAAACCATCCCCTGGGTGTTTTATTCATTGATTATCACTTACAGACCTTCCATACTTCAAAATTTACAAATAGGACTATTATCAAAAACAGGAT
Source organism: Clitoria ternatea (assembly GCA_037962975.1). Lineage (NCBI taxonomy): Eukaryota > Viridiplantae > Streptophyta > Magnoliopsida > Fabales > Fabaceae > Clitoria > Clitoria ternatea. Next base: position 13,372,226 of record CM075675.1, read on the forward strand.
GTTACACATTCGGCATCAACATCAAATATTTCTTCACTCACACACACACACGATCCTAACCGATCGGTGTGCACATCCATACATACATTCATACACATTCACATACTTTTCTTCCACTATTAATTCTTACCCGGTTTACAAATATCTTAACGACTCGGACAATATGTCCTATTCTAATTAATTATAACCCGAACACCCCCTTACCTCTGTTCCGAGCTTTAACAGTTGCTAGGTGCACCGTTCCACCTCCGTTCCAGCAGCAACTCCTTTAATCGTCTCACTGATGGTCGTTCCAGCACCAGTTCCTTTAAGAGTTCCACCAGTGTTGTTCCACTACCTACGGGTTTGGAACCTGAAACACGTCACATCGCACCACCACTCACACGGTTAAGGGCCACTCTAAGGCTCACAGCCAAACGGAGTGGAGATTGAAACAGTACCCCCACATGCATGTACATGGTTCGGCCAAGAGAGGGAGAAAAGGAGGAATGCATAAATGGATCACCTATGCTACCAAGCTTCATCTTCATGCTTAAATGCCATGAAAACGGAAGCTACGCAGCATTTTCTTCGTTACCCCAAGAAATCTGAATTTGCCAAAGAGAAAAGAGAAGGGAAAAGGCGAAATTAATGGTACCCATGGACATACCTTGAAACCACTGCCACGAAAATGTGATTATCTCAAGGTTTTGATGCAAACTGGACTTCCCCACAGAGCATGCAGCTCGCAACAATGGAGGAAAGAAAGGAAGAAGAGAGAAACGGATGAAGAAGAAGAATAAGGTTCTCGAAAATGAATGATTGAGAGAGAGAAGCCTTTACTTAACTCATGGTAACCTATTACCTGCTCAACCGGTCACTTCCAACCGGTGACCTCTTCAACCGGTCATTTCTCCATTCCCTTTATAACTTCTCAAATAATTTTAATTAAAGCTCCCTTCTTCTAATCACACCTTTCATACTAAACCAATAATTCTTAAAAATATCCAATAAATTCCTAAAAACAATTATCAATATTTTCCACTTCATATAATTTTCTATAAATATCGGGGATGTTACAATTATATTCTGTTTTTCACTCCTTTCTCCGTGTTTTTGTTTCATATGTTTTAAATTGGTGGTTCAGAGGGAAGAATCGAAGAATCTCGGTAGTAGATATAGTACGTTCTAGAAAGGGAGCTCGGTATAAATACCGTGGTCCAATGAATAAATAGTTATTAAGTAACTGCTTCTGGGCCATGGAGTTTCCTCTCTTTCTTATAATGTTTAATATTTATTTTCTTCGAATGAATGTAAAAATTACTTTATAAAGTTTTAATAATATTTATGAGGTATTTCAGAAATGATGTATGTAATTTATTTCGATAGTTTTCTTTTAACGATCATTTCTTTTAAAAAAAATTATTACAAATTTTTCTAGTATTTATTAAGGTGTAGCAGAGGGTGTTAGATATAGGATATAAAAGTCCAAGTCCTTGCATAGGTTTAGTTCGATCCATATAGGATATAAAAGTCCAAGTCCTTGCATAGGTTTAGTCCAGTCCGTATAAGTTATAATAATCCAGATCCATGCATAGGTATTTCAGAATAAGTTACACAAGATACTAAATTTATTATTAATTATAAGTTGAGAAGTTATTATTTTAAAATATAATATTATTAAATTTAAAAGGAGTAGGGGACTCCTTCCATTATTCTTATGTCTTTCATATTATATTCTTATCCAACTCCTTCTTACCTTGAATTGCTACCAAAAGTCGCTTTGCACCTCCGAGTTCTAGAAATATTAATATCACCTTATCTCAGTATAGACATAAGATAAAAATAAAGATTACTACGTAAACCAGAAATGGTAAATTTTGAATAGTGAATAGTAAAACGTGAATAGTAATAGTAAATAGTAAATATAGATAGTAACAGTAAATAGTAAAACATGAATAGTAAAGGTAAATAGTAACAGTAAATAGTGATTTACTATTCAAATAATATTTTACTATTCAAAATAGTAACTTAAAATAATATTATATCCAGTATAATAATAGATTACTAAAACGATATGAAAATAACCCTAAAAAAATATAAAAGAGAGGTATTCTTACCTTGTTATTTTAGCAGAACCTCCTTCCAAAAAAATTATTTCTCTCTCTTACTTCCAGTATTATCTCTCTAGCACTACTATATTAAGAAAATTTAATTTGAAATTGTGAATTCTAACGAAGAATTCTTTTGGTATTTATAGGCAGAAAAGTTACTATGCATTTTATTATTTTATTAGAAAAGTACTGTACAATTTCTGAAATTTTCATTTTTGGTTATTGTGCAAGTTTGAAAATTTCATACATACACAGTGTTTTGTATAGTAAATGTCGGCTGAATTATTAAGCCAAATAGTAACATTTCACTCGGTATATTTTAAATCTTCAAAATCAGTCCTTTTTAAAATTTAGCGATATTATATCAGTCCTCACTAATTTTATAATAAGTAATATAAAGTTTAAATTTTAAAAATCTAAAATTTTCTGTTAATAAAAATTTATTGGTACGTTTCCAATTTTTTTACGATTGATAAAAATTAAGATTTTTCTCAAACCGATAATTTTTAGATAAGTCTACTTGAAATGAATTTTAGAAAATTATTATAATTTAACTTCACTTTCTTGTAAATATTTTTAATTTTAAGTAACTTTATATGAATTTAAATTTTTTTTAAAATATATTATTTTATTAAAATATTTCAAAATTTTAAAAAAATTCCATAAAATCATAAATATTATGTAGATCAAAAAGTTCTAAAGAACCATAGTCTAATTCCTTCAAAATTTTATTTTAAAATTTTAATAAGAGTTAATGTAACACCCCCTTATATACACGAGATAAAAAAACTTTTAGAAAGATATACATATTTATCACTCTTTATCTCGTGTATACAAGGACGTATATACATCTGATTTCCTTTGAATATTGAAAGTAAAAAAAATTGTCTTTCAATATTTGTCCATAATGACAAAATAATTTATAGAAATCATAAGTGATAAATCATTACAATATTATATCCGAATGAAAGAGTTTATCAAAGTTTAACCTTTACCTTGTTACAATTATCTACTTGATATTGTAATAAGGCAAAATAAAACTAAACTATACCTCTACTACAAATGTGAACAAATATTTCCTAGTCCTTGAACCATCGAGTTTTTGAATCCTACTCTTGTCATATCTCTTCATCTAATCGATTGAGGATGAGACCACTTTATCCTCTTGTAATTACATATCCTTCCATCTTGGACTGCTAGCTATATATCATATAACATATATTTTGGACACAAAAATTCAAACAAGAAGGAATGAGAAACAAAATATAATATATTACAGATAAGACATAAGCATAAGGGTTTTCACAAACTAATATAGTAATATCATTCATAATCTCATATACAATCAATTATGAATATAGGGTTTCCACATACATAACACTTATATTTTCATTCATAACCATCCATATAGAATGTCACAATCACATGAATGTTATGTAATGCTTATGATACTATCTCATTCAGTTTATGCATGTGGGCCCTTAAAGTTTTAGTTTGCACTGGGCCAACCAGGAGTTTACACTGTTTCATAAATTCTGGATAATAATAACATAAATGCCTTCATGGCATATGAACAGCTCAACTGGCGTGGAAACACTTAGAGACTAGTCAGACTGAGAAAGTTTTTATTGTGAAAGTACCCGACACTAGGGAGCGACCCCAGGTCACCTAAAGCACCCTTTCACACTCTCTCATCCCAAGGCTCGTAATTAAGCCTCCTCTAATGTATCCTCGGTTTCTATAATCCGTCCCCAGGCAATATCACATCTCATTTCTCTTTAATGATTCATGATGCATGAACTACTCGCATATTTAGTTGGTTAAGGCTTTTAGAAACTCAATTATTAAATACCATAAAGGTTCACAAAATCATCACAATAAACTGTACATTTCCATAAGTTCTTCTCTGAACTTCTGTTATACTGAAATAATTTAGTACAGTCTTCAAATTCAGATCTTACCAAAATTGAGTTTCCAAGCCTTAAATATCTCAAAACTTTCTCTTAAAAATCTTCACATATTTACATAATCTTTCTTAATTTGAATCTTAACTAGATTGAGTTTTAGAAATCTCGACAAAATATTCTTTAGTTATTTCGTTGGGGAAAACCAAAATAATTTACTTTAAACTTCTAATTTCTAAAGAAAATAATTTAAAATCATTAACTAAGAATACTTAAAACTATAAAAAATTTCTTTAATTCAAGAATTAATTATCTCAACCTCTGATTTTCATAAAATAACTTCTTTCTAATACTAGATTTTATTATTGAAATTAAAAATAAAGTTAGTGAAAATTATTTCTAAGAAGAAATAAAAGACTAAAATAATTATAAAATACTTTCTCTTGGAATAAAAATTTAAAGAGTAAGGTAAGAAAATTCTTACTGAGTTTTAACTTTCCGTCATGCTTGCTATATGCTCAAACTTCATATCACAAGGTCATCAATAATTCATCAACCACAATCAAGTATAGTAATCTCATCAATCACAATTAAATATCATCAATCATAATTGCATATTACCAATCACAGTCTAATACAATATCATTAATCGAAATTAAATACAATTAATTATAATCAAGTCAAATCAACTAAATATCGCTTATAAATATAATTCAAATTTTTAATGGTTATTTAAATTAGTAGATTTGATTTTGAGTCCTTATAGTCCATTCCTCGCACAGGTCTATATAAGTCCATATATCCAGTCTTCGCATAGGTATAGTTCAGTCTAGACAGGTCATAATAGTCTAAGTCCTTGCATAGGTTTAGTTCAATCCATATAGGATATAAAAATCCAAGTCCTTGCATAGGTTTAGTCCAGTCCGTATAAGTTATAATAATTCAGATCCATGTATAGATATTTCAGAATAAGTTGCACAATATATTAAATTTATTATAAATTTTAAGTTGAGAAGTCATTACTTTAAAATAATAATATTATTAAATTTAAAAGGAGCAGGTGACTCTTCCCTTTATTCTTATGTTTTTCATATTATATTCTTATCTCACTCCCCCTTACCTCTTGTATACCGATTCGTTATTGAAAATCCATGCGTGCCTCGTCTCCGAGTTCTAAAATATACGAATTTCATTTTAATATAATTACAAGATAAAAATTAAGATTACAACTTAAAATAAAAAAATGGTAAATTTTAAATAGTGAATAGTGAATAGTAACAGTAAATAGTAATAGTAAATAGTAAAACGTGAATAGTAACAGTAAATAGTAAATCGTAAATAGTAACGGTAAATAGTAAATCGTGAATAGTGACAGTAAATAGTAAAACGTGAATAGTAAATGTAAATAGTAACAGTAAAGGTAAATAATAACAGTAAATAGTAATTTACTATTTGAATAGTAATTTACTATTGAAATAGTAATTTACTATTGAAATAGTATTACTATACAGAATAGTAACTTAAAATAATATTATTTCCAGTATAATAACAGATTTCTAAAAACGATATGAAAATAACAAAAAAATATAAAAGTGAGGTATTTGTACCTTAGAATTTTAGCAGAACCTTCTTCCAAAAAAAATTATTTCTCTCTCTCACTTCCACCACTATCTCACTAGCACTACTATATTAAGAAAACTTAATCTGAAATTGTAAATTCTAAAGAAGAAATCCTTTGGTATTTATAGGAAAAAAATTTACTATGCATTCCATTATTTTAATATAAAAGTACTATGTATTTTTGAATTTTTTATTCTTGGTTACTGTGCATCTTTTGAAAATTTCATACATGCACAGTGTTTTGCATAGTAACTGTCGGCAAAATTATTAAGTCAAATAGTAACCCTTCACTCGGTATATTTTAAATATTCAAAATGAGTCCTTTTTGAAATTTAGCGATATTATATCAGTCCTCACTAATTTTATAATAAGTAATATAAAGCTGAAATTTTAAAAATCAAAAATTTTCTGTTAATAAAAATTTATTGATACGTTTCTAATTTTTTAACGATTAGAAAAAATCAAGATTTTTCTCAAACCGATAATTTTTAGATAAGTCTACTTGAAATGGATTTTAGAAAATTTTCTTATAATTTAACTTTACATTCTTGTAAATATTTTTAATTTTAAGCAATTTTATATGAATTTAAAATTATTTAAAATATATTATTTTATTAAAATAATTCAAAATTTTCAGAAAATTCCAGAAAATCATAAATATTATGTAGATCAAAAAGTTCAAAAGAACCATAATCTAATTCCTTCAAAATTTTATTTTAAAATTCTAATAAGAGTTAAATCTTAAATATGTAAAAAAACAAAAATATAACAACATAAAATAAAAATGGTGAATAATAAGGATATTAAAAATTCTTAATATATTTTTCTTAATTAGTGAATACTAATTAAGTCACTTTAAAATTCTCATTCAGAAATATTTTCATTTTTTTATTATTATTATTTTAAAAAAACAAATAATAAAAATATAAATACCAAAATTTTAAAAAAAAATGATAATAATAAACTAACTTATAGTAAGTATTTCTCAAGAAATATATATTAATATATATTTCCTATTTGTGATAAAAATAGGATGTTACAGTTAAACCATAAATATGTAAAAACATAAATATAAAAACATAAAATAAAAGTTGTGAATAATAAAGATATACAAAATTCTTAATATAATTTCATTAATCAATGACTACTAATTAAGTCATTTTAAAATTCTCATTCAAAAGACATATATATTTTTATTTTATTATTATTATTATTTTATTTTTTAAAACAAAATAATTAAATATAAATACCAAAATTTTATTAAAAATAATAATAATAAACTAACTACTAGTAAGTATTTCTCATTAAAGATATATTAATATCTATTTTCTATTTGAATAGAAAATAGGATGTTACATATGGTCTTATCATACCTAGTCCATTGAAGTACAATTTATGACGCCCTCGGTTAATTGGGATAATCTTCACACTAAGTCTGTCTCATTTAACTAAGGTGTCACAAGTTTTGTGAAAAATTGAAGATTTTTTGTACGCAAAGCATAGTGAATAACTAGTTCGAAAGAAGTTTCATCATGGTGGCATGGTCCATAATGCAAGATTGTCTTTAACTATCATCTTGGTCCATAAGCAATATCGTCTTGGAATATCATGTGGCATGGTCCAGAACTACTTGGTGTATATATATATATATATATATATATATATATATATATATAGGCACTCTCCAAGGTTTCCTTCCTATTAAGTAACTTGGACATCCACACTTGTCCTTAACGGTATCGTCTTGGAATAGCTCTCTACTTCACAGCTCGAAACCTTGTCTGTGTCCTTCACGGTTATCCTCCAAAAGTGTTACAAGTAAAACAGACAACAAACTAGAGGGGTGAGTATAATACTTCCAACCCATAGATATTCATGCAAGGGTAGCTTAACACAATCACACATCCAATACACTCAATAAACATTCATTGCCACATAATAACGTATGGAATGTCATTCTTAGGTTAGCTTTATCTGCATAACTAAATAGTCAGCTAAGATGCTATGCATGGGTTAGAAGTCTTATGTCTCATCTTTAATTAATGTTTCATGATGCGAATGAGGCCCATAAGTTATTCTTCTCATCACAATCACCCTGTCATAATACGTCTATTGGGCAACACAATTCCACTTTAGAATGACCAGAGTACACTAAGTTCCCACCACATACCTCCGAGTAAGGGACTCACACTCTAAAAATCATTACATGGATCCATAACCATCACATAATTTGTGATCACATTCAAAACATGGAACTAGCTCTCCACGGTCTTAGAAACTCTCGTTTGGATCGAAGTACAATAGGCTTGCCACGTGCCCGCTATCGAGCATGACTCTGAACCATTGGGTGCCTGACTCATTCATACTCCCAAGATCCAGCTTATGGATTGAACGCTATTGCTTCTCCAATGTACCCATCATTGTAGCTCTAACCTCAAACCACAAATCGATGCATATGATGTGTATACATATGCAACGTTTTATTCTTTTCTTTTAGCATAATGTCGAGTGGGGTTCTTAGGCTTGGTGTCCTTTGTCCTTAACACGTCATAGGGGTTTCCAAAAGAATTCGCATAATAAAAAATCATAAACTCTTACTTTATTAGTTGAAAATATTGTGATTTAGGCCTAGGGTTTAATACTTAATATTCATAAGAATATATATATATATATATATATATATATATATATATATATATAGGCATTTGAATAATTATATACAAGAAAACTTCAATATTCAAAAATATAGTTTTCATTACATTGACAAGATGTAAAAGTAATCTTAGAGTCAATGATGACAATTCGTCTGGTTTAAGTCAGGTTTTGTTAAAAATATTTTTCTTATTCTTAAGTCCATTTAAAACCTTAGGTTATATTATAAGGAAATTGATTGGATCTACTAGAAATTACAAAACTCCTAGTAGTTTGGTTCTTTAACCGATTCTCGGAAACATCACTTCGTTGTATTTTCGACCACAAGTTTCGTTTCCTTCAGTGACGAGACTTAAAATTTTCTTTTAAAAATCACTTTTAAACATTAATAATTTACTCAAATTATAATAGATTCTTTAAAAAAATCAAAGGTGAAAACTTATTTTGTTATGAATTTCATCGAAAACTTGTTTTAGATCATATTTTCATCTGAAAACTCCGATTAACTTGATTCAAAACTCTAAAATGAATAGGTTTTAAAATCCTATACTTTTAACACTAAATAAATTTTAGAATATGGCAAATTTCCCTTTGTACCCTTTTTCTTTCCCAAAAATTATGTTTTTACCACTAAAATGTCACCTATCGTATTTAAGGACAAAGCCACCATTTTTCATACTTCTTTACTTTATTTCCTCAAACTAGGAAGTAATCATTCTCCTCCTGTAAAGATATGTTTTTTCACTTTTTGAACAAGAATTCATATCGACACTTAGGATTTTCTTTTATCCAACCAACCATAAAAATAACATTTTAATACCCAACATAATTATTTTTCCAACAACAAGAACATGAAATTTACCAAGCCATAGATCATTACAAGCATATCAAATCATCAACAAGAAAACATAATTTTCCAAAGCTATTTCATACAAGTTTTACATGCATCATGAAATTTATGGAGATCTCTTCTAAGGGCAGTATATAGTCATGATTTTTAGGGATAAAACTTACTCAAAATTTTAGATTTTTCACATGCAAGATAAGACCTAAGGCACACATGACCATACTTCCACATGCAAGCAAGAAAACAACATTTTCATCCATGGATCTTCACATGCAAGCAAGAAAATAACAAGCATCTCACTAACAGTTTTTGCACACCATTTTCATCACTTTAAAGATGTCATTTTATGCATGAAAACTAGTCAAGAATGCATGCAAAGGATAGCTCTTCTAGGGCCAAAAATTGAAAATTTTCTCAAAATTTCCTTACCAAAACATAAGCTTTTCTAAACTATTTTCAGCCTTGATTTCTAAGGGAAAATTTTCATTTTTTAGCAGTAAATGAAGTTAGAGACCTTAGGGTGATCTATACCATTCAGGCATGCAATAATCCATAAGAGAAAAGAAAGAACTCCCCCTACTTTAGTGAACTTGACACTGAAAAATAGGTAAGGAAAAAGTGGCCTTCTTGCATCCTTGCTCTTGCCTTTTGGTCTCTAAATAATGATTGAATGAAGGCTTAAAAAGGTGGTGATGGTGTTGGACGGTGAAGGGTGATAGTGCCGGACTTGGATGATAATGAGAGAGAGATGGAGAAGATGAGAGAAAAGGGAAAACTTGGTGGGCAAGTAGTGGAGGATTCACAACCAAGGAAAGGAAATGTGAGAAATGGCCAAATTTTTTCACTCGGTTCATATACATAGGCATAATGGATGAGAGAATTAGCGGGAAATTAGCCAGTAAAACACTAGTTTAGTTGGCTGAAATAAAACTTGGTGTATAAGTTAAAGAAAAAGATAATGGGAGTTAACTTGGTGTCATTATTTAATGGTAACACACCATGTAAATTAAATCTTATTTGGTGTAATTTAGTAAGTCGAATGAGGGTCATGGCTGTATGGTGTCTAGCCAAAGAAATATGGTCATTGATCATGATTAATTTGCCAAAAGTGTTCAGGTTCGTACGTAGAATTTTAGGTTTATTGGGTGAAGAATCGTTGAGAATTTCTAATTAGTTTTCGGACGAAAAATTTACTTATTTGGTGTAATTTAGTAATTTCTTACTAAGTCATACCAAATACACTTCTATGCGTACTAGTATGTCCATCGGGTATCTAGGCTAATATCAAGCTTGGATCAAATATAGTTAATAATATTGTATATTATTAAATATAATCAATAATATATATTAAAAATATTTATAATAAAAAACATTTATAATAAAAAACATTTTAAAATTAGATTTTTAATGACATGTTTATATTATAAAAATATTAATGATAAAAATTATTAATAAAAAATAATAATTCAAAAATAATTTATTTTTAACCTTCAACAATATATTTAATAATATTTATAATATTTAATAAATTATTAGATATATTCCATAATACTTATATTATTAAAAATAGTTTTTACAACATTTTACTAAATAATATTTATTAAATAATATATTTACATACCTAGTGGACGCCGCAAGACCTAGTTAACATCATAGGACATAATGGGCACCACAATGAGTTTCAACCTAGAAAGGAGAAGAACCTTATTTCATTCTCTCCTTTTACAAAGGCCAATAAAGTTAAGCTTAGAAAGAGAATAACACACACACACACATAGAGACATGAGGAACATGAGGTTGTGCGGGTGGTGTCGATGGTTGAGGACAGAGGGTTCACAAGCGGTGTCAATGAAAGAGGCTCCACTGCGGGGAAGGTTTTGAGTGAGAAAGATTAAGATGAAAGTTTTAGAGTGAGAGGAAAGAGGTGATGAGATAGGGTTTTTTTGGTAAAGAGAGGAATTCAAGGTTTCTTTTTTCTTTTGGTAGAGAGAGAGAGAGAGAGAGAGAGAGAGAGAGAGAGAGATTTAGAGTGAGTTTTTAGGGAAATTTTAGGAGGGAGTAATTGGGAGGGACACATACACGATTTCAGCTTATAATTAACGGCTGTTGTAAAACCGTCACCCTTCTCCTAGAAAATTCAGCACCGAAGCGATAATAAATTAATCGTCATTAATAAACCATTCTGTGATTTTCTTGTAGGAAATACTTTTAGAAGGAAAACCCGTTTGCGACTATTATTTATTTTCTAAGCCACTTGTAAATTAACTAAAAACATCCCATTAAACATTATTTTTAGTAGCGAGTTTATGAGTCAAAACTACCTTAAACAAATTGTCACAAAATTAACGGTACAAATACTTCGGGTTGCTTAAAACCTCCGCTAAGTCATTTACCAATGGTAGTTTTAGCAGGTTTTTGAACTGCCAATAAATATTTTTATGGAGGTTAAAACCCACTAATGGTGTAAAAAACCACTACTAAACCACATTTTTTTTAGTAGGTGTTGTCCTTAATTCTGAAAAAAAAAGTGCCCGGGCCAAACTACACCTTCTATTGTACAAGTCTTCCACCCAATTGTCATCCTCCAGCTCATGATTCGCTACGAACTCATCCCATCTATGTTGAAACTCATCCATGTCAAACTCTTCAAACATAAGCCTTTTCGATCCATATGTGAACTTAGGCAAATGAAATTGTATTATCGAATTTCGCAACAAAATTCCAGGCACATAATCTGTGCCTAGTAGTTTGGGAAATCTTCTTTATAGCCTTCTTCATGCTCTTATAACCATCAGAGGTAACTGAAACTGGAACTCTACCATTCATTGCATCATGGAATTCAAGTACCCACTTATACGTCTCCACCCTTTCATTGGCAACAATTGTGGCTGCTAAAACAACAAACTGATTGTGGTGATTTACCCCAGAAAATATTATTAACGGACATATGTACTTGTTTTTTTTTTCATGTTGCATCAAACGTAACAACATCCCTAAATAACTCATAATCAATGCGACTAGGCTCATCACACCAAAACATGTGTTTTAACCTTCCTTCCTCATCAATTGTATGCTTCTAAAATATCTTCAAGTAACCCGAAAATAGATCTTTTAAGTAGCCTAACGCAGCTTCTGCATCACTTTGTTGAATCCTTCTTTCCAGGTCAACCTGGTTATACATGTCACGCTTATTAAATCCAACATATTGGTATCCCCCACTCTGATTCGTAAATGACTTGTAAATTTGTGGTCTCCTTATCCCAGCCTTGTGAAACGCGTTCATCTCCATCACGTATGAGTCTTCCATCATTCTATGGCAATCCCATGTATTTACCCCCCAACAGTTCATGGTTGTGAACATAAAAAAGATATGTCATTACACCATGGGTTTCCATCACCACCAACATGAACCCGGATTCTAGCCTCACATCCACCTTGTCTCTGCCTTTGCCACTCGTTTTCTATTTTGCAAATTGAAAGACTTATCATCTCGATAGTCTTCGCTAAAGCAGACCAACTCGTGTTGCACAACCTCACATTTTCTATCTGTTCCACCTTTTCTTAGACTTATGTGCAGAAAACCTATTCAACTTTGCAAACATGTTATAAAACAAAATGCTGACCACTTGTTGAAATTAACTAGTCCAAAGGCTTCCACATTGTCAACAAATATATCTTCCTCAGACATACATATGTGCTTCTACAGTGTCCACATGATCAACATTTACGTCGTTTTCACTCTCTTCAATTGGTTCAGCACCAGCACCTACATCATTATATAACTTCGACTACAACATCAAATTCGCTATCAACACCTTCACTTTGAAACTGACGTCTAATTACCATCACAACCATCAAAATACAATTCTTCTTCATTTAGTGACCAACCATAATCCACATCATCGATATGTGTCATTCTACCAGTTAAGGTAGCCCCTATAAACATAATGAAATTTAGCTCCAATTGCTTATTCCAACACATCCAATTAAACAACATAAATAAACTAAACAACTAACATATAACAGACGTAAAGTACATTTTTATGCGCATACACAAGTACTAAGTAATCGAACTAAAGAACACTTTGCAACTCATTGTCAATGTACGTAAACCTTACTCCTAGAACCCACTCCCTCTGACTGCATTCACTGTTTCATCGAAATTATTAACTTCTAAATTGATCAGGGGATTCACCCGGTTCCTTACGTGTGACATTTCTATTTTTTCCGTTAAATAACTATAGATAATATAAAATATGAGGATGTATCTTATAAGAAATGTTATCTGAGTGAGATGAGTAAAATCATATATAAATGATTGAGATTAAAAGTTGTTCAAAATAACATGATCACTTGATTAATCTCAATCATTAATTGTATGACTGAATGACTTAGATTCGCTCATCTTATTCTCACATAAAAAAGACATCTCTAGTTAATTTATAATGCAAAGGATATAACTGACTTTTCCCAAAATAAATTCAACGGAGCATGATATGAACCCCTAAATATTTCTTTCCATCCCGAGGATCAATTCTGCTCCTTGGATTCCAAGGCATACTCTAACATCACCCGCCTGAGACTAGTAAAAGTTATTTTTTACGTGATACTCATGAAGTTATTTTTCCTTCATTCTCAAGTAAAACAATCAATCCTCTCTTACCTGTATCCCATGAATAATTAAAAGCTGGTGGGGACCTACCGGTTTCCTCTTAGATTCATCCTTAGTTTAATTAGTGCAACACCACTTATTCCCAACAAAAGTCCACCATAAATGTTGTTAATTAAAGATAAGGCTACAATATATAGACTTATATAGCAGCTCATATTCTATTCCGGGATGATTCAATCTGAGTTATTGTGGGAATAGAAGTTAAAGTTTATTATATGTTAATGCATTTTACACTGATTATTAAAATAATTCATATAATTTTTATTTTATTTTATACGGGCTATTCAAAGATTTGGTGTAAAATGTTAAATTTGTACCTTCAGTTCCCACACTAACTAGATTGGATCTAGATCCATCATTAGTTATTGGAAACTACTAAAATAGGAATTTCCAAGATTATTTAACATATCCTTATATCGAAATAGTAGATGTTGTGAAGTTGGAGGTTGGTGTGATGGTTCTTGAGTGTGGACACCAAAGTAGATAAGGGAATTGTTTGAATGGGAATAAACAATGCTAAAAAAGTTTATTAATTGTTTGCAGGGAACAATGTTGATCCAAGATGTGGAGGACAAATGATGGACTTGGAAGTTGGACAAGTCCCAAATCTTATTTGGTAGCATACGAAGCAATTACAAAAGAGTTAATGGGGATCAATTGTGCTATAATCTGCTTTGGTCAAATTTGGCACCATCTAAAGTCTTTTTTTTTTTGGAAAACATTCAAAGATAGGATCCTTATCCTATGACCACGTAACAAAGTGAGGCATTCGATTCTCAAATTCTAGGGATTTAAGTATTTTCTGGGGATTTATGTATTTTCTGTCAAGAAGTCCCCAAATTTGCCTCACATGTGTTCACTATAATAAGAAATTACTAATTTAACATAGGAATCCCGCACTAAGATTGAGAAAACCCATATGAATTGTTTTTGGCGTGGGAGACACGCTCTCACACCAAATTTACCCATACTTAGGATTGAGACTATCTTTTTATTGTATTTTAATTTGGCCTAACTTTGGGTTTTAGGTTTTGGACCTTGCATAGCCATGATTTATGTTTCTTTAGACATAGTTATTTGGGTCTTGTCTAATTAGGCGTTATTTCCTTGTTCACTTAGGGTAAGGATTAAGTTAAGTTTAGAGTTAATGAGCTAAACTACAATATTAGACTTGCCTATATGTAGGTTTAGAGTTTCATTTTCACATTTTTGATTATTTTATTCATTTTTGGCATTTTGAGTTTGAGAAACTCTCTCTATAATCATAGAGTGTGGCAAGTTGCCTTTGTTCTCACTATAAGAAAATTTAGATTTAGGGAGGAAGAAAAATGTCACTAAATGGTCGCTAGTGCCACACAAAATCTATTAGCGAGACATTAGCAAGGAAATAGCTACAAATCCTTTCATAGCGAAAAAACAAGTCGCTAAGGAGCTATGAATGTGATTGCCTCACTAATTTGTCCCTACTTATAAAATAGTGAGGAAATGTTAGTCTCTAGTTTGTTCCTAAGTTACAGGAACATTTTGGTAGCAACTTTGCTATGAGACACTCTTATCGGTATAGTGTCACAAAATTGTAGCTATGATTCCTAGTTGAACTACATCAAATCCCCCTCGTAAGTTTATTAGCCTATTGCATTGTCAATTTCCTCGCTTTACTATAGCAAATCATCACAAAAAATCAAATATTCTTATTGATAGTCTCACAAATTTGATACAAAGCTATAACAAATTCCTCACTAATCTGTCACTAATTATAAAATAGTGAGGAAACATATGTCTCTAGTTTGTCGCTAAGTTAAAGGTATATTTTTTAACAACTTTGGCTTGTGATACTATTATCGGTATTTTGTCACTAAATTGTAGCTAAAATTCCTCACTAAAATACAACAAAACCCTCGAAAGTTTGTTAGTTTATTGCGTTGACAATTTCCTCACTTTATTGTAGCAATGTATTATCGTAAAAACTCAAATACTTTCTCACTCGTTGTTCATAATTTCCTCGCTAATTTAATTATTTTAGGTAAAATAAATTTGTTAATTATTCATAATTTATTTTATATCTCTATATATTTTTAATAACAATTCATTAAAGAAAATATAAATAGAAACAAAAAATAAATAAAAATAATGTAGTAAATTCATATTTGTATAAAAATTCCTATAAACCAAAGAGTTGTATGTCAATGTAGGGATCTACATTAATTACATAATACTTAATAGGAATAGTAATGCTACCTAATAAAGGTAATCTATCTACATTCCTACTTACCAGATTTTTTCTCATAATTACATTACATAATACAAGACTAATTACTATATTTACATGTCAACAAGAAGCAATATGTCCTGTTTCTTTTTTAATGGTAAAAAAAATACATTGATGCATTAGGTCTATAACCTTGCAACAATTTGTTAAAATCAAGGAGCTTGACACTGAATAAGGACCAGCCAGGTTCAATTTCCCAATCACATCTTTAGAGTACCTCCAAGGTGGTGAATGTAACCCTCGGTTACATCTCAATTACTTCAAGTCTCAAAGAGTTCATGAATTTACAAAGTTTTTTTAAAACAAATATAAAAATAAAAATAGTACCAATACTAAAAATATGATCATTGAAAATTTTATATTAAGTAGAAGGGAACTATCAGAACAAATTACATAATATAAAACAATAATTTTCTAAAATATCTCATGATTATCATTACGCTATTAAACAAATTTATAGAGTAATATATCATTACATTCATCCATAATAAAATAGATAAATGTGAAAGACTTTTAGAAAAAGAGGATTTCCATGACCTAAGAGCAGTTATTCAATAGTTTTGTTTTTAATCATTGGACTATGGTATTTATGTTGAGCTCCTTTTCTAGAACGTATTATATTTATGGTCTGGATCCTTCAATTCTCCACCATGTACAAATCATCAAATTAAAAACATATGAAACAAAATATAAAGTAGTGAGAAATAGAATATAATATACATGAAAAAAATATGCATAATCAATAAGGGGTTTTCACAAATATACTAATTATACTATCAATCACAGTCACATGCATAAACAATTATGAATGTATATGAATGCAGTTTAATGTTCTCAACCCATGATTCATTTTATTCATGTATGTGGGTCCTTAAAATTTTATTTTACACTAGGTAATCAAGAGTTGACACTATTCTTCAAAATCCGGATGATATAATTGCTCAAAAGGTAAAAGAACGGCTCTACTGACATATGGAAACACTTAGAGGCTAATCAGAATGAGAGAGTTTATTATAAAAATACCCGACACTATAGGGAGCAACCCCAGGTCCCCTGAAGCACCCTTTAACACTTTCTCATCTCAAGGCTCATAATTAAACCTCCTCTAATGTATTATCGATTTCTATAATCCATCACCAGACATATCACATCTTTTCTCTTTAGATTATTCATGATGCATGAACTATTCGCGTATTAAGTTGGTTAATACTTTTAGAAACTTGATTAAAATGCATATTTGAACTTGTTGTCATTGGTTTGAGACATAATTGATGTGGTTTGAATGGTTTTAGGTATGTCATTGTTCATAAAATGTATTTTATGCATAATCCCATGTATAGGCCTTATGTTTATGATTTTTTGAGTGAGATTGAGTCTAGCAAGTCTTAAAGATGTGTTTTAAATCCATACAAGGTTTGATGATGATTAGATATGATTAAGATGAGTTTTAGTAGGCTAAAAACTTATAAAAATTTGGTTTTTTGACCATTCTGCATAATTTAATCGATTAAGGAGGTCCCTTAGTTGATTAAAGGCTTTCTGCCAACCTTGGGACCATTTTTGACTAATTTAATCGATTAAGCTGATCACTTAATCGATTAACAACATTCTGTTTGGTGTTAATCAATTAAGCCTTTCACATTAATCGATTAAGGCATTGTTTTGAACTAGGGACTGTTCTAGGCCGAATTAGTTCTCAGGTTCTTCATAAAAGTTATAGATAATTGAGTTATGTAGCTCTAGTTATGCCTAAAATATTACAAGATGTTCATGTAGAAAATTCTGATGCGTAACAATTTTAGGTACGTTTAGTTCAGAAGTTTTTCTTAAAATAATAAAAATTATTCTTAGAAAAATTAAAAAAATAAAAAGAAATGTTTATTTAAATTTTTTTAAAAGAAAAATAGAAAATTGATTTTCTATTTTTTAAGAAAATCAGAAAATTTTTTTAAAAGGTTTTCTAAGAAAAGTAAAAGGATAGAAAATGCGATAACTGAATTACAAGATAAGGTAACTGAATTACAAGATAAAGACTGTTGTAACCAAAGGGGAATATGAAAAGTTGCTACTAATTCGAAAAGTTCTGCTGCTACAAGTTTTTAAAAATTAGAAATACGCAACTTGCACTGTTCATTTAAATTAGTATTATCATCCTTAAATATTGAATTGGCTTTCCTGTAATCTTGCATAACAAAAGAAATGGTAAAGGGTTGTAGAGATCTTATCTATATTATAAGTTAGTTATTAGTGGAAAGAGCAACCCTACCATATCTATCAATTTATATTTTTATTTTTTTGTTAAATTTAATATTTAATATTTCGTATAATTTTTATGATGTATCTTGATAATATTTTTATTATTCTTTGTAACTATTTTGAAATATATTTAAACACAAACTCATTTGCTCTTATTTTAAGATTACTTTAAATTTTTGTCATAATTTTTATGTGATGCATATACTATACAATATTGTCATAAATAATATATATATATATAAGACATATCTCAATTAATTTAAATTAAAGAATGTTTAAAAAAAAATTGGAAAATCGAGTGCACTTGAATAACTTTTTTTAACTTTCTAGTTTTCTAAATTGAAAAACTGTCACATTATCTAAACTGGTTTTCAAAATTTTCCTAGCTATTCCAGGAAATGAAAGGAAAATTTTGGAAAACAAGCGAAAAATTTTTCCCAGAAAATTAGAATAGTTTTCTGTAACTAAACACAGCCTTAGCTTTTCACGATTTAAGGTATCTTCGCAATTTGACCTCTTCATAACAATTATAGATAAATGTGTTGAGCAGGTGTAAAAATTGGTTTCACCTTAATTAGAGTTTTTTAGCTCTCATTAGATGTAAAATACCAGATCCCCTACAGTGAAAAACTCAAATTTAAGAGGGGTTTGGGCCTAACTTTTTATGATTTTCATCTTGGACCTAAAGAGTGATATTTATGACATGTCCCACTAATTCTAAGCCCTATCCTAAGCTTAGGCATGACTCTTAAGCACATAATTATCATGTTTTGGGATTGAATCAATTCCCCACACCTTTCTTCGCCTATTAACTCTTTCCGTTGTATGTTAACGTTTGATTATTATTCTTCTATGGATCTTGCGTGCTAAATCGAAGAATGTACTATGGTGAGAAAGTGTGCATGTCTTGTGCCATTCCTTATATCTTCATATATAGGGAATGTGTTTATTTTAAATCTAGGGTGGAGGTTCATTTTCTTTTCTTTTGCTATTATTCTATGTTGTGCTCCTTAGGTGTTGAGGTTCACAATTAAACGTGAAAAATTTACCCGTGTAATTATCATTAAATATATTAATTATCATTAATTTATTATCACCAAAGGGGCGCTACAAGGTAAATGTCTACTGTTAATTCATCGCAATCAACTTAATATTACATCGGTCTAGTGGGATCCAATATTATATATCTTTAAGTTTAGTGAGAGCTCAGAGCTTTCATATCTTGAGGACTGAGATGTTCACCGCTCATCCGCTTTAAGGGGGAATTTAGGTATTACCTGTAAAGACACTCTAAAATGTAAGTCAATGATAATTTCAACACCGAAGCATACAGGTACTAAAATGGTGTACCTTATATGTATTGGATATAGGTATTTATAAGCATGTGTAAAGAGGACAAACCGTTATGACGTCTGTCTCTGCCAGAGTTTACTTGGTATGAAAAAGGCTATCATGCTCGGTCTTTTCTGCCACACTGATAAATTTTTGATCTAGTATGTTCTCACAATCTCAGGTTCCTCAAAACCAATCATAATTAACTTAGGTAGGGAAAGATTGGATTGTATACTCGTGGAGTTATATCAATCCTTCTGCTCTCAGTGGCATTTTTTTTGCTAGATGGGCACCAATGTTTTACCTTAAAACTAAGGCTAATATTATGCCTAGATCTGTTTTTATTCAAGAGTTAGAACTTTCTAATTGGTCTTTTTATCCATGTATAAACCTTCTAAAAATAATAATTGATACTCTTAGCAATGATCCCAATGATTATATTTATTTCTTTAAATTTTAAAAGGCATGTGTGAGATTAAAAAAAATCAATATCATCCTTGATTAGGGACTACAGTTAAGCTTATCAAACATCAGAACCCTTCTGTTTTTTCTAGTAAAGGAATGAACTTAGGAAATGTCTTTGTAATTTTTTCTAGCAAATGGGTTGCGCTGTAATTTGGACAAAGTTAAAGGTAGCCCATAATAATTTACCTTTCTTTTCAACTGGGTAAAGTTAACAATTAATTTATTAATATTATTGGTAATTAAGAAAGAGTAAGTCGAATCCGCAATCTTTTTCATACCTAACAAATCTTTTACCTCTATACAACTTGATAACTTCTTACATCCGTAGCATTTAATTAAATTTATATCTTTAATTATACAAGCCAACTTTTAACAAGCTAGAACCATCTTCGTTAGCGTCATTTCATGAAAGTTGACCAACATAGAATATGACCAAATTGAAGCCTCTGAAAGTTTATCAATGATGAAGACGTGTAACCTTTTTCTATATTTGTTGAACGTGTTCCTCAGTGTCTCCTTCGACTAAAGATAAATAATGTATATACGTAACGATCGAATAGCATCTATATCTACCTTAGATTCGGAGTACTTGAGCCTAGTTGCCATATATATAATATTGTGGAATCCTTAATCTTCGAATGCGCGTCTTTCATCGCTTTTTTAGTACATGTTTACATTTTGCATGAAAGTTAAAAACATTAATTTAGAGCCCCAATAGGAATTACTTAATGTCAACGCTAAATAGTCATATTTCACACGAGTTAATTAGCAATGATTAAAGAAAACATATCACCTTATTGCACTTTGTTTGCTGCTTCCCTTCACACCATCTATATATATGAAATTGAAATCCAAATGATCATTGCACAAAGTAAAACATGGCTAAGGTTCATAGTCTAAAGTATACACTATCTTTAACTTGTTCAACTGCACTTAATCTCTTGTTAGTTATCTTTTCCATGAGTAATAGATGGAATAAAAGTTGGACACAAAATGCTATAATAGAAGCTGAAGCTGTGTCGTCTATCTCGTGCTCAGGCCACGGAAGGGCTTTCTTGGATGGTTTAGTTCTTCATGGTAAGCCTGTTTGTGAGTGCAGCATGTGCTATGGTGGAAGTGATTGCTCACAGCTCTTACCTGATTGCATGGTTGATGCAGATAGGTATAATTCATCTTTGTTGATTTTATTGTTGGTAAATTTTATAATTAAGTTACCACGGACTATTATAAGATGAAATGTCAAATGGGTTCTTTAGAGTAAATTTTTAATCAAACTTAGACTTTTACCTTGTGCTATAACCAGCTTAATTTAATCAATGTTAATCTTTTACATCATGTGCAGCTCACTACATGTTTTGGATCATTTTCTAATCAAAATTAAAGTTCCCTAATAGCCTTTAACGTTAATTTTATTTTGTGGGAAGTTATCAAAGTAAATAACACCAAAAATGTCGAGGATAATGCATTTAAGCATTGTTCAAAGGTCAGCGCACAAGGTTGATATCAAAATATGTAGAATATTGCATGAATAATAAACTTGTTTCTAGTTGTTATCAGAAGGAGTTTTGTGGTTTCACCATGCATGACTTGTCGGAACCAAAATCTCGAAGGACAAATCAAATATCAAAATGCACATAAAACCTTTTTATATTTTTTAAAAAATAGCAGTAACGTTGTTTTTGAATACTGGATAGTTTTAATACCATTTTTTCTATCATTACCAAATTACCCATAAGTGAATTAAATGGCAAAGTATTTCTATATTGGACTCAGTAAAGGCTAAAATATGTCAACTTTCTATATTGATATTTTATGGGTTAATATGTGCAGTGGTGATCCCACATTTTTGGAGCCGTTTTGGATGAGGAATGCAGCTAGCAGCACAATAGTGATCCCAGGGTGGCATCGAATGAGCTATGAATACAGTGATGGGTCTCTCATCTCAGAAGAGTTGAAGACACACATTCAAAAAGTGCATGCTAGTGTTGGAAATGCTGTAACAGAAGGAAAGTACATAATATTTGGAGCAGGTGCTACCCATCTTCTTAATGCTGCAGTGCATGCACTTTCTTCACATGAATATTCATCCTCACCTACAAAAGTAGTAGCTTCAACCCCATATTATCCGGTAAATTTCAAAACCA
This sequence comes from Clitoria ternatea, assembly GCA_037962975.1. Taxonomy (NCBI): domain Eukaryota; kingdom Viridiplantae; phylum Streptophyta; class Magnoliopsida; order Fabales; family Fabaceae; genus Clitoria; species Clitoria ternatea. Next base: position 13,394,480 of record CM075675.1, read on the forward strand.
AGACGCATGATTTGTTTCCTTGCATTTACAATATCTCTCTCGGTACGTATGTGTCATGAAAGAAGAATCACAATATATACATATTCTCTAACACGTGCATTATTATTATATTAAATTTATTGGAAGATTTATCATAATGAAGTTATAAGTGAGAAATTGCTAATTGATTTATGCCATGTTATAATAAATTTTAATCAATAATAAAGATCGTATATATATGTTAAAGAAAATACATACTAAAAATATGTTTTCAGTTCATATATATACAGTAAATCCTATATAGTTTCTATCCTCTGAAATTGTTTTTGTTAGTTTATATGAAAATTTTGAAAATAATTTTTATTACTAGTTATTTAATCAGGTGATATGTATCAGCACATGTCATATAACCTGAAATTAATATCATCAGTGTTTTACCATATATACCTAGCTATCTATGACTATATTATAAGCGGTGGTGAAATAAAAATTTTATTATTAAAAAAAATTAAGGACACTAATTAACTAATACATTTATAAGAACTTTAAGATTTACTGTCTTTATTTGTATTAATTAAGAGCATTTTTATCCGTAAAATTATAGGTACATTTAGAATATTTAACATACTCTACTCGAACTAAATCTGGTAGATATAGTTAATTAAAAATATATTAAAGCCACACATATACTATTAGAAATTTCTCATAATCCAAACTCAAATTGATTGGTACGTTTTATGACTGGCCATAGGTTTATAAAGAGCAAACTGAATTTTTCAAATCCGATGATTATAAATTCAAAGGGGACACATCCATGTGGAAGAATGATGTTTCAAACTCGACCTTCATTGAGCTAGTGACCTCCCCAAACAATCCAGATGGAAAGTTGAAGAAGACTGTTCTTAAAGGACAACAATATGTGAAGACAATTCATGATCTTGCCTACTACTGGCCACATTTCACACCAATCATAGAACCTGCAAACGAAGATTTAATGATATTTACACTTTCTAAGCTAACTGGTCATGCTGGAAGCCGATTTGGGTAACTTACTTTGCCCTTGTCTTACACTAATTACATGTTGTTTGACTTTAATTACAATTTAGATGTTTTAGTTTAACCATCCAACTTGACTATTCCATATACATTTTCATCTTGTAAACAATAATATTAATTAATTTTTACTTAAAAAAGTATGTAATGTTTAATTGTGTTCAGGTGGGCAATCATAAAGGATGAAGCTGTTTACAAAAGAATGTTGACATACATGGACTTGACTACCTACGGTGTTTCTAGAGAGACTCAACTAAGAGTTCTAAAGCTTTTAAAAGTAGTCCTTAGTCAAAATGGAAGGGAAATATATGGATTTGGATACAACACAATGAAGAACCGATGGACCAGATTGAAGAAAATTATGTCTCAATCAAAAAGATTTTCTATTCAAAAACTAAAACCTCAACATTGTTCATTTTTCCAGCAAGTCAGAGCACCTTCTCCAGGTAATTTCCTATTTAGAGAGCACTTACTGTTTATAATACAAGTCCTACCTAAATCTGAATTTAATCTGAATACATAATATATATATTTTAACGTTGTTATTAAACTTTAGAAAATGAAGTGATGTCTTTTCTAATAATTCGTAGTTTTACATATTTATAAGTGGTAACCTTTTAGATCATTGGTTTCAAATCAGTGATCAGTTTTTATGGGTACAATCAATACGCAAAATAGAAAGTTTTAATCAAATGTTTGATTTTCTGCAAAGCTCTGTTATATAATAAAAATAAGTTTCTTGATGATCTAGGTTAGTTGGAACTTAAATGGAAACCAAAATTCCATATTCAAATAGGATTTTTACTAGTTCAAACAATATAACATTATTTTTATTATTTAAATAAAGCATCTTAATTTTAATTAGATTTAAAAGAGGGATGTTAAAAGAAAATATAAGTGAAGGAACAACAAAATAAATATCAAATCAATTGGTTGATGATAATAATGAGTCATGACTCGTTAGGAATATAAACTAAAATTCTAGGAAAAATTATGAGTTTGATACTCATTAAATAAATATTTTAAGACATATAAAAAACTTATAACTATAATTAAATCTCGAATAAAATTACCTATAAAGAATGATATTTATGATGAACGTAAAAAAATCGATCCCATTTTATCCGTTAAAAAATGCGTGCTTTAAATTATGTTGACAATTCATGACTAACAATTTCACATTGATGTAATTGCAGCTTTTGCATGGTTGAAGTGTAAAACATCAATATTAGAAGGTCGTTCTTGTTATGAAGTTCTCAAAACATATAACATTACTGGCCGGGCAGGAAGTTTGTTTGGTGCTGATAACCGTTATGTACGTCTTAGCTTGGTTAGAAGCGAAGATGACTTCGATTTATTGCTAAAGCAGATCAAAAAACTAGTTTCTGCAGAAAGTAATCATAAACATATGGCCACATCTTCGACTGATTTAAGGCAAATCAATGAGTTGATGTTGCCTGTTGAATGTTGTGGGAACAGATCATTGGATTTCGGGACTTTGAGCTCCTATATAGTTAGTTAGTTAAATTTGTAGAGATGTATAGAACCTTCCCCTGTCAGCAGAAAATGAAGTTTTGATACAAAATACGTTGAATTTAATAACTTTTCATGTTTTTTTTCTTCTCTGTAAAAGAGTTGAAAGTTTGAATTTATCTTAACAAAGTTTGACAACAAATACATTAGTTTATGGAAATTAAAAAATTCACATGGCCATGTTTGTCTTAACCAAGTTTGAATTCATATGAAGCTTGAGGAGCAATATGCCATAAGAATGGAGCTTGAGAAATGAACACTAAAGATATGTTAGCTCGTTAAAATTTAGAGGTGTTGAGAAGTGCTATGGATCCCTCTAGAAGTAGGGACATATATATTATGTTATTCTTGCAAGTGGTAGTAGATGAGAAGGAAAACAAACCACAAATTCTTGTGGTAGGAATTAACTCACTAAGCCTATAAATAGGCTTTAGAACTCAGCATATGGAGCATCGAAAACAATTGCAATACAATTGAGAGCAATTGTAAGAAAACACTTAGAAAGAGTGTTTTGTGAGGCCAAAGCAATTAGTTAATTGCTTTGATGAGTTGTTGAGTGAGGGAAAAATAATTAGTGAGTGACAAAATAGTGAGGTTAATTGGAGTGTTGGGAAACACTTGAGTGCCACTATTTTGAGTTAATCTCGGATTTGTGCCTCTAATATTTTATTAGAGAAGTTCCTCTTGTACGCCTACTAATTTTATTAGTGGAAGAAATTTCGGAGTTTGTCCCGTGGACATAGCCCAAATCAAAAGGGTGAACCACGTTAAATTGCTGGTGCCATTTTAATTATTTATTTGCTTTGCTCATATTTAATTTATTCTGTAACCACCTATTTTATCGTCCACCATTCTGCTGCGCCGGGAAAAATATCAGTTAATCTGTGCCGATTTTTCCCAACAACTGGTATCAGAGCGGTACCAGGGGGAATTAATATCTACTTATCGTATGCTCTGTGGTTGCCATTAAGGTGGACCCTCCACATCAGAAAATAAGTCAGATTATTATTTACCCTTTAAAAGTCTAGTTGGGGCCATGGAGGTGAAGACGAGTAAAATGATTAATTTAAATGGCATGAATTACCACATATGGAGAAACAAGATGAAGGATCTCTTATTTGTGACGAAGATGCATCTACCAGTGTTTAGTACAACTAAACCTGAGGACAAGACAGATAAAAGAATGGGAATTTGAGCATGAACGAGTCTGTGGCTTTATCCGACAATTTGTCGAAGACAATGTGTACAATCATATTTGTAGTGAGACTCATGCTCGAACATTGTGGAACAAGATAGAGGAGCTGTACGCTTCCAAAACCGGTAACAATAAATTATTTTTTTTGACAAGGCTACTCCAGATGAAGTACCGGGAGGGTACACTGATGGCAAATCATTTGAATGAGATGCAGGGGATCGTGGAGCAGCTGGCAAGGATAGGCATTAAATTTGACGATGAAGTACTTGCTCTTTTGGTGATGGCTTCCCTACCAGAGTCTTGGGAGACTTTAAAGATTTCAATCACAAATTCTGCACCAAATGGTGTAGTAAATATGGAAAATGTCAAAAGTGGTGTCCTAAATGAAGAAATGAGAAGAAAAGCACAAGGATCCATATCATCGCTGCAGGATGTTCTTGTTGCAGAGACAAGGGGGAGGAATCAGACCAAAGGTTCAAAGTCCAGAAGCAAAAGCAGAGGAAAGTCAAATAAATATGCAAATGTGGAGTGCCATCACTGCAAGCAGAAGGGCCACATAAAGAGGTTCTGCCGGATACTCAAGAGATCACAAAAGAAGAATAAAGGCAAGGAAAAAGTCCAAGATGACAGCAATGATGATGAACAAACCAATGCTGCCGAGGAGTTCCACATCATCTATGAAGAAGACATTGTCAACCTTGCAACCCATGATACTAGTTGGGTAGTTGACAGTGGAGTTACCATTCATGTGACATCTCAGAGGGAATTCTTCTCTTCTTACACACCAGGTGATTTTGGTGTTGTTAGAATGGGAAATGAAAATTATTCAAAAGTTGCAGGAAAAGGAGATGTTTGTTTGGAGACACAGAATGGTACGCGGATAGTCCTGAAGGACGCCAGGCATATTCCAGACATGCGCCTGAACTTGATCTCAGCTGGAAGGTTGGATGACGAAGGTTACTGCAACACCTTCTACAATGGCCAATGGAAGCTCACCAAAGGATCATTGGTGGTGGCCAAAGGAGACAAGTGCTCAAGACTGTACATGATGCAGGCAAAGGTTTTGCAAGATACTGTGAATACAGTGGAGAATGACGGTACAGTTGAATTATGGCACAAGCGGCTCGGTCATATGAGTGAGAAAAGTATGATCGTTCTAACCAAGAAGAATATATTGCCTGGATTGGATCAGGTCCATCTATAGAAGTGTGCTGATTGTCTGGCGGGAAAGCAAAACAGAGTTGCTTTCAAGAGTTCTCCTCCTTCCAAAATGAAGAATGTATTGGACCTAATATATTTAGATTTGTGTGGGCCAATGCCAAAGTCACTCGGTGGTGCTCAGTACTTTGTGACTTTCATTGATGATCATTCCCGAAAAACTTGGGTGTATCTTTTAAAGACTAAAGACCAAGTATTAGGTGTCTTTAAACAGTTCTTATCTATGGTGGAGAGGGAAACTGGCAAGAAGCTTAAGTGTATTCGTACAGACAATGGTGGAGAGTACATAGGACCATTTCATGCTTACTGTGAGGAGCATGGTATTCGACATCAAACGACACTGCCAAAGACGCCGCAATTGAATGGTTTAGCTGAGAGGATGAACAGGACTTTGATGGAGAGAGTCAGATGTATACTCTCACATGCAAAGTTGTCAAAGATGTTTTGGGGTGAGGCTATACAAGTAGTCACTCACGTATTGAACCGTTCACCTTGTGTTCCTCTCCAGTACGACACTCCAGAGAAGGTATGGTCAGGAAAGGATGTTTCCTATGATCATTTGCGGGTGTTTGGCTGCAAGGCCTTCGTGCATGTACCGAAGGATGAAAGATCCAAACTTGATGTCAAGACACGACAATACGTGTTTGTCGGCTATGGTCAAGATCAGCTTGGCTATAGATTTTACGATCCAATCCATAAGAAGCTTGTCAGAAGCCGTGATGCAGTGTTTGTTGAAGATAAGACCATTGAAGATATCGAAAAAGCCAAGGAAAATGCTTCCAAATCCAATGATGGTTGAACAAACATAGAGCTAGTTCCTTCAATGATGGTGCCAAGAGAAATTGAAGATGAAGCTCCTAATGATCAACCTGAGGCAGGTAATTCAATTGCTCCCTTTGAGATACCATTAGATAATTCTGATGATGAAAGCGTTCATGATCAACCACTAGCTTCAACGGGTTCTCCAAATCTAAGGAGATCTGATAGAGTCAGACAACGCTCTACAAGATATCCTGAAGAACAGTATGTGTTACTGACTGACGGGGGAGAACCAGAAAGCTTCCAAGAAGCTATGAATGATGAACACTATAAAAAGTGGCTTGAAGCCATGCAAGATGAGATGAATTCCTTGCATAAGAATAAGACATTTGAGCTAGTGAAGCTGCCAAAAGGCAAGAAGGCTTTGAAGAACAAGTGGGTGTTCAGGATCAAGCATGAAGAACACAGTTCCCAACCACGATTCAAAGCTAGATTGGTTGTCAAAGGATTCAATCAAAGAAAGGGGATTGACTTTGATGAGATTTTCTCACTAGTGGTGAAGATGACATCCATCAGAACAGTGCTAGGGTTAGCAGCAAGTCTCGACCTTGAAATCGAGCAGATGGATATGAAAACCGCCTTCCTTCACGGTGACTTGGAGGAAGAGATATACATGGAGCAGCCAGAGGGTTTCAAAGTAAAAGGGAAAGAGGACTATGTCTGTAAGCTTAATAAAAGCTTGTATGGCTTGAAGCAAGCACCAAGACAATGGTACAAGAAGTTTGAGTCTGTGATGGGGGAGCAAGGCTACAAGAAGACTACTTCAGACCATTGTGTGTTTGTACAGAAATTCTCTGATGATGATTTTATTATTCTTCTGCTCTATGTAGATGACATGTTGATCGTTGGCCAGAATATTTCCAGAATCAACAAGTTAAAGAAGCAATTGAGCAAATCTTTTGCTATGAAAGACTTAGGGCCAGCAAGACAAATTCTTGGCATGAAAATATCCAGAGACAGGAACGCCAAGAAATTGTAGTTGTCACAGGAGAAGTATATCGAGAAGGTACTTCAACGATTCAATATGGACAAGGCTAAAGCGGTTAGTTGTCCTCTTGCTAATCACTTTAGACTAAGTACCAAGCAGTGCCCTTCCTCAGAGGATGAGAAGGATGAGATGGATAGAGTTCCATATGCTTCAGCAGTTGGGAGTTTGATGTATGTTATGGTATGTACACGGCCAGATATCGCTCACTCTGTTGGGGTGGTGAGTCGTTTCCTTTCAAATCCTGGAAAGCAACATTGGGCTGCAGTAAAGTGGATTTTCAGGTATCTCCGTGGAACCTCCAAAATGTGTTTATGTTTTGGAAATGAAAAACCTATGTTAATAGGTTATACAGATGCTGATATGGCTGGCGATGTTGACTCAAGAAAGTCTACATCAAGATACCTAATCACTTTTGCAGGGGGAGCTATGTCATGGCAATCAAGACTACAGAAGTGTGTTGCTCTCTCAACAACTGAAGCAGAATTTATTGCGGCCACTGAAGCTTGCAAAGAACTGATATGGATGAAGAAGTTCTTGGAAGAACTTGGCATGCACCAGGAACAGTATGAGCTATTTTGTGACAGTCAGAGCGCAATTCACCTTGGGAAGAATTCCTCCTTTCATTCTAGATCAAAACACATTGATGTGAGATATCACTGGATTAGGGATGTATTGGAGAAGAAGTTACTACAACTTAAAAAGATCCATATAGATGAAAATGGATCAGACATGATGACAAAGACTCTTCCAAAGGAGAAGTTGGAATACTGTCGACAAGCAGCAGGACTAGTAGAGCCCTCCATCTAATCGGGAGGGGGAGATTGTTATGGATCCCTCTAGAAGTAGGGACATATATATTATGTTATTCTTGCAAGTGGTACTAGGTGAGAAGGAAAACAAACCACAAATTCTTGTGGTAGGAATTAACTCACTAAGCCTATAAATAGGCTTTAGAACTCAGCATATGGAGCATCGAAAACAATTGCAATACAATTGAGAGCAATTGTAAGAAAACACTTAGAAAGAGTGTTTTGTGAGGCCAAAGCAATTAGTTAATTGCTTTGATGAGTTGTTGAGTGAGGGAAAAATAATTAGTGAGTGACAAAATAGTGAGGTTAATTGGAGTGTTGGGAAACACTTGAGTGCCACTATTTTGGGTTAATCTCGGGTTTGTGCCTCTAATATTTTATTAGAGAAGTCCCTCTCGTACGCCTACTAATTTTATTAGTGGAAGAAATTTCGGAGTTTGTCCCGTGGACGTAGCCCAAATCAAAAGGGTGAACCACGCTAAATTGTTGGTGCCATTTTAATTATTTATTTGCTTTGCTCGTATTTAATTTATTCTGTAACTACCTATTTTATCGGTCTGCCACTCCGCTGCGCTGGGAAAAATATCAGTTAATCTGTGTCGGTTTTTCCCAACAAGAAGGAGAAGATAAGGTTTATTGGAAGTCTTTTCCCCTTTTTTATTTGGGGGTTATGTTTCTTAACTGTTCAATTTAGAATGCCATCTTTCTTCTTTCCTATCCCACCCTTTCCTCCTAACTTCCCCCTTCTCTCTAAACTCCCAAACACACCTTAAGGAGATAATCAAGAACTACTTTACCTTACAACAGGTAAGGTGAAAAACAGAGCTAAAACTGTTTTTAGAACAATACAAGAAAAATATGAGACAACAAATCTGCATTTAAAATTGTCAAACTATGATGACCAATGACATCCAGGTCACATTTACCACTAAAAGATTGTTATTATATGAAATATAATCCACATAGACGATGATATTTGCACACCCTTTTTCTTTTGAGTCTAGTTTTTATCTATCAATCAATTCTGTAAAATATGCAAAGAAATGCCCCACATAAAACTCACAATAGCCTAAGCTCAGGATAAGTTACATAAATCATGTCACTAAGTGAGGTCCATAACAAGTGAAAAATATTATCATGTTTATAACTGGAAAAGAAGAATACCACCTAATTACTTATCAAATCATGATATAATATGCAATAACATATCCAAAAGACCAAAATAAACAACCCATTATCTTACCTTGCTCATCTTCTTCAAGCTCCTTGATATCTACAACTGAATACCATCAGAAGGGCTTTCCTTCCAGCCAATCATGTGTGCAAACAATCGCCTCAACCAGTTTAGGTTGTAAGGAACTGTGATAAGAATAATCGAGCACCCTTGCTTCAGTACTAAATATAGATTGCAAGGGTACAGATGAAACAGGTATAACCAACACTTCTCTGGCAATCTTCGCAAGGATAAGAAATCTGATATGGAATAAAAAGCCATAACCAACTCACACCCACTCCCATTCACATCCCACTAACCTCAACCACCCCACTTTGCCCATTCCACTACACTTTGCCCATTCCTCTCATTTGCAATAATTCATCTTATCATTGTTATTATTTTAAGTATTTATGTAATCCTAGAGCACTATAAATAGGTGCCTTGTAAGCTCTCAAATGCATTCAATCAATATCAAATACATAGAGCTCATTTGAGTGTTTCTTTCTTTTCCTTTGCATTCTGTGCCATTTTGGTAATCAGAGCAAGGTTCCCAGAACTTGCTGCGCCTTAGGTTGAGTTAGAGAGAGCGGAAACAGTGAGTGGGTAGTTATTCCCTCACCGGAAAAATTTGGGTCATCACAAAACACCCATTTCCAGTCCGTTTTTGACAAAACCGCCACCGCAGAAGTGTCCGGAAGGTCCCAAAACCTTGGGATACTAAGTTTCGTGTAAAACGGAACTCATTTGAGGTTAGAACAGCCTCGCCGGAAAAGTCGCCGGAAAACCGGGCTTCGACGGAAAATTCAGAGGTTGAAGACGATACTTTTAACACCGGTTCAACAACCGTTGTTAAAAGTCTGAACAACCGCTGTTAAAAGTTTGGACTTTCTATAGCAGTTTTTCATCAAGCTGCTGTCAAAAGTATCCCACACCACATCCTCCCACGTGTACCATTGACTCAGGTTTGACCAGATATTTTTTTTACACATTAGCCCTTTATATTTCAATATATTTCATTGTAGCCCATATCATTCCTAAATTACATATTGGCCCCTGTAGTTTCATTAAATTCACCTTTCACCCCTGAATGTTTTGAAATTACAAACTTACCCCTATCTATCTAAAATTACCATTTTACCCCTAAGCCTTCCAAATTTCTTATTTTCCCTTATTCACTTTCAAAATTACCTTTTTACCCTTAAAAATTATCTTTTCACCTTACCTTCTCAAAATCTCCTATTATCCTTATTCCTTAAAAAAAAAGAAAATACAAAATGCCACCAAGAAGAAATGTTCCTGAGAATGAAATGGAAGAGCTTAGAAGACTAATCCAACAACTCCAAACCACTGTTGCCATGCAACAAGCACAATTGGAGGAGCAAGGGAGACGATTGGATGGAAAATCTGATGCTAGTGATTCCTCTTCCAGCACCAGCCGTCAACCACGACGACAACAATTCTGGAGTGACAACACAAGAGTGGATATTCCTGATTTTGAAGGTAAACTTCAACCCGATGAGTTTTTTGACTGGTTGCAAACCATTGATCGAATATTTGAGTTGAAGGAAGTTCCTGATGCTCAAAAAGTCAAAATTGTCGCGATAAAGCTCAAAAAACACGCCTCCATATGGTGGGAGAATCTTAAGAAAAGGCGTGAACGGGAAGGAAAAAGCAAGATCAAATCTTGGGATAAGATGCGTCGCGAGTTAACACGTAAGTTTTTACCTGACCATTATTACCAAGATAATTTTATTCAATTACATAACTTGTGACAAAAATCTCTTTCCGTGGAAGAGTACACCAGGGAATTTGAAAAACTCATGATGAAATGTGATATCCAAGAAAAAGACGAACAAACCATGGCCCGATATCTTGGAGGATTAAATGTAGACATTGCCAATCTAGTCCAGCTGCAACAATACTGGACTTTAGAAGATGTAATTCGTCTCTCTATCAGAATAGAGAAACAACTCTCCAAGAAACCACAACCCTCTTCCTCCCGAAATCCTTTCTACACATAAAAAACACAAACCACACCACCATACACCACAAACAAGATCCAAACACAAACCACTCATCCATACACCTCAAATAAATCCTAACTGGCCAAACCCTCCAGAGACAACCCCCCAGGACCTCCATCAAAATCCAAAACATCTCTCCAATGTTTCAAATGCAAAGGTTTCGGACATATAGCCTCAGACTGCCCAAGCCGGAGAGTCATCACCATCCTTGAAGGAGAAGCATATGAGCTTTCTGATGAAGAACCTGGAGAAGAAGTTATAGCAGCCGTGTATGATGATGAAGACACGCCCGCAGATCATGGAGAATTGCTAGTTGTCAGGCGAAGTCTACACACGGTGTAGGTTAAAGAAGAACCTTGGCTGAGGCACAACATCTTCCACACCCGATGCACTACTCAAGGTAAAGTATGTGATGTCATCATAGACAGTGGAAGTTGTGAAAACATTGTCTCTAATTATATGGTGGACAAGCTCAAATTGCCAACACAGACTCATCCACATCCCTATAAGTTACAATGGCTTAACAAGGGAAATGAAGTCAAGGTTTCTAAACAATGCCTTGTATCATTCTCGATCGGGCAAAAATACAAAGATGATGTCTGGTGTGATGTCATTCCGATGGATGCATGCCACCTCCTCTTAGGAAGACCATGGCAGTATGACAGACGAGCACAATATGATGGTTATGTCAATACCTATTCCTTTACTAAAGATGGAGTCAAAGTCAAACTAACTCCACTGTTACCAAGCGAATCAAGTTGTGGTGAAAAGAAAACAACTCCAATGGTATCTTTAGTTACTAAAATAACTAAAGGTGAGGCAAGTCATATGGGATTCTTACTATTGGTTGAACAAAATTGTGGAACAAATCTACCACTAGAAATTGTTCGACTTCTTTCAGAATTCCCAGATGTTGCTCCAAAGGAAATTCCTTTGGGACTACCACCCATGCGCGATATTCAACATGCCATAGACTTTGTTCCAGGAGTAGTTATTCCAAATAAACCTGCCTACCGCATGAACCCCCAAGAACATGCAGAAGTGAGAAAACAGGTTGAAAGCTTATTGAAAAAGGGGTTAATTCAGGAAATTATCAGTCCTTGCGCTGTTCCGGTGATATTAGTCCCTAAAAAGGATGGAACATGGAGAATGTGCATGGATAGTCGAGCAGTCAACAAAATCACTATCAAGTATCGATTTCCGATACCTCGACTTGATGACATGTTGGATCAGTTGCATGGTGCTACTATCTTCTCCAAGATTGATCTACGCAGTGGATACAATCAGATTAGGATCCATCCAGGAGATGAATGGAAGACTGCCTTTAAGACTCGAGATGGACTTTACGAGTGAACGGTCATGCCTTTTGGGCTTTCTAATGCCCCAAGCACCTTTATGCACCTCATGAACCAGGTACTTCGCTCATTCATTGACAAATTTGTAGTAGTATACTTCGATGATATCCTAATCTACAACAAAAGTAAAGAAGTACATCTAGGGCATATACAGAAGGTTTTAGAAGTTCTTCAAGAGCAAAAGCTCTACGTCAACCTGGAGAAATGTTCTTTCCTAACCGAAGAAGTGATTTTTCTTGGGTACATTGTTACTGCTGAGGGTATCAAGGTAGATCCAAGCAAAGTTGAGGCAATTCAATCCTGGCCTACTCCTCAGTCTATCTATGATGTCCGAAGTTTCCATGGCTTAGCTTCTTTTTATCGCCGTTTCATCAAGAATTTCAGCACCATAGCAGCAGCCCTCACTGACTGCATTAAAGGCAATAAATTTCAATGGACAGAACTAGCACAGAAAAGCTTTGATCAGCTAAAAGAACACCTGACTCAGACACCCGTATTAGCACTTCCAAACTTTGACCAGGTATTTGAAGTCAATTGTGATGCTTCTAACATTGGTATTGGTGCAGTGCTCAGCCAGGAAGGACGGCCAATTGCATTTTTCAGTGAGAAGTTAAATGATGTAAAGCTTAAATACTCCACGTACGATAAGGAATTCTATGCCATTGTACGTGCACTACAACATTGGAGTCACTACCTGCTTCTAAAAGAATTCATTCTCTATTCTGACCATGAAGCCCTCAAATATCTCAATTCGTAACAAAAGGTCAGCCGTCGGCATACAGCATGGATCGAATTCCTACAAGCTTATTCAATTCTGATCAAACACAAGGCAGGACGCCATAACTCTGTCGCCGATGCACTCAGTCGACGCCAAGTCTTGCTTTCCACACTGCAAATAAAGGTTATTGGTTTTGAGACACTTGCTGAATTGTACCAAGATGACCCAGATTTTAGTGTTTTCTGGAAATCAACTGAAGGTCAACATTTTCAGCGTTACCATCGACATCAAGGGTTCTTATTTAAGGACAATGTCTTATGTGTCCCACGCTGTTCTTTAAGAGAATCCATCATCTGGGAAGCCCATAATGGAGGATTAGCAGGCCACTTTGGTCGAGACAAGACTGTTTCACTCATCAAAGAGAACTTTTACTGGCCCAAGCTTGAAAAAGATGTCAACCGACATATTCAGCGTTACAGGACTTGTCACCTTGCCAAATCCACTAGTTAAAACACCGGACTATACATGCCCTTACCAGTACCAATTGCTCCATGGGAAGACGTCAGCATGGACTTTATTCTTGGACTACCAAAAACTCAAAGGCAAAAGGATTCCATTATGGTAGTTTGGATCGATTCTCAAAAATGGCTCATTTTGTCCCTTGTCAAAAGACTAATGATGCTGTCCACATCGCTGACTTGTACTTCCAAGAGATTATTCGGCTGCATGGGATTCTAAGAACCATCACCTCTGACCGGGATGTCAAATTTTTAAGCCATTTTTGGAGAACCTTATGGAAAAAGATGGGCACCAAGTTGCAGTTCAGTAGTGCCAGTCATCCCCAAACGGATGGACAAACAGAAGCGATCAACAGAATATTGGGCAACTTGTTACGAAGCTTTGTTGGCGATAATATTCACCAATGGGACCTCATCATTAGCCAAGCCGAGTTTACTTACAACAACTCATTTAATCAGGCTACTGGAAGGTGTCCATTTGAAGTTGTATATGGTGCGCGACCTCTTAGCCCCTTGGACATGGTTCCAGATTCTACAAAAAATCAATTTAGTGCTGACACTGACCAGAGAGCCAAGGAAATTAAGAAACTTCATGAGCAAGTTCGAGCAAGGATCGAAAGTCAAAATTTGAAGTATAAAGCCCGAAAAGACAAGCATCAAAAGGAGCAAAGTTTCAAGGAAGGAGATTTGGTATGGATTCACCTTCGAAAGGAAAGGTTTCCAAAACAACCTAATTCCAAGTTATCCCCAAGAGCTGATGGCCCGTTCAAAGTCATTCAAAAGATCAATGACAACGCCTATAAGATCGAATTGCCAGGATCATATGGAGTATCATCCACATTCAATGTTGCAGATCTATCACCCTTCTTTGATGAAGAAAATAATTTAAGCCTCGAGGACGAGTCTTCTCCAACCCAGGGAGAATGATATGGAAGAAAAAGCCATAACCAACTCACACCCACTCCCATTCACATCCCACTAACCTCAACCACCTTACTTTGCCCATTCCACTACACTTTGCCCATTCCTCTCATTTGCAATAATTCATCTTATCATTGTTATTATTTTAAGTATTTATGTAATCCTAGAGCACTATAAATAGGTGCCTTGTAAGCTCTCAAATACATTCAATCAATATCAAATACATAGAGCTCATTTGAGTGTTTCTTTCTTTTCCTTTGCATTCTGTGCCAAAATCAGTTTGAATTCACTTTCCACCAACTTAACAAATCCAAATTCTGAAAGGGTTCCAAGTTTTCCTCCAAATGACTAGCTCAGGTTTGATATTGATTTTTGCTCGGTTGACTGTAAATATTGATACCAACCATAATCATCATTAGAAAATCCATCAACCTGTGCTCTTGTATTTTAGATCCCCCTTCAGCTTCATTATATTCTTTAAAAAGTGAATTCAAACAAGATTCCAAATTTGCTTTCAATTAACAGCCACACTAAGATCAAAAATCTAATCAATAGACCAATTTACATATCCTATCTTGAGCTGTGGATAAAAAAGAACAGCTATCAACAATAACATGTTTAGATCATTAGGATTTCCCAAATACTCATTGTATTTAGTTCTCATTCTTTCCCCAATCAAACTTACATCTCCAGACTCACACATCTAGTGAATCTTCCTCCCAATTGTAAATACTTCTAACATATACATATTAGAGGTTACAGGGGAGGTCTTAGAAATATGCAAAATAGCTGTATATATGATCATCAAATACGACAAATTTATTCGAATGTTGTCCCAGTCTTCATGTGTTGGCACACCCTCTCCGTTTTCCTAACTCATCTGTGTACTCTTTGTCCTGCAACTCAAGCTTTTCGTATGCCTTTTGGTGTTTCAGAGCAACCTCTGGCATCTTATAGGTCAAATCCCACCTTGATTCAAAATCCAAGAAAACAAGACTTTCATATTGAATCGTTTCCTCTCCGACATACGCCTTAAATTTAGATAGTGTAGAAGTAGAAGATCTTATGTATACAACAGTTGCACTAATTCTCAAAATAGATTTATTTATCTCTTCTAACCCCTCCATCATAATTGACTTCATAATATATGCAAAGGAATGCACATGAATGTGGTCTCTATTCAAAACTAGCTTGTTCCAAGACATTCATTTCTCTTTTAGAGATTAAACCCATATATCATTCGACGAAGCACCGTCAACTGTTAAACTAAAAACACGGCTCATTCCCCAACTATTCAAGGACGACTCAATAGCCGTAGCCATATCCTCTCTGGAATGACTTTCCACTTTGCAAAAATTGAAAACCTTCTTCTGCAGCTTCCAATGGCTATCCACAAAATGGGCAATCAAACACATGTAAGCTTGATCTTAGCTTGTAGTCCATGCATCAAGAGTGAGACTTACTCTTTAGCAATGCTTGGAAAGAAACTCCTTCAACTTTGTTCTTTCTGTTTTCCACGACATATATACATCAAGTGCAACTACTTTGATTAAAGGACTCCCAAAGGCCCGGATCATCTTCACAAGTGATTTCCGACAAACTTCTTGGTCAATTTGATCATCTACAGGAAAAGAACTATCATCATGCCCTTGCTCAATCTCCATCAACAACGTAGCATCCTTCTTCCTTCTACTCCCACCTAAATACAATGTACCCTTCCACCGCTTCAAATGACCAAGCATAGTGCTTGTTCCATTACTATACTTAAGCAGTTACAATAGTTTCATCTAGCTTTATCAGAACCTGGCTCAGGAGTGAAGTGATACCAAACGTCTGATCATTTTTTATGCGACTTGGTAATTGAAGTCGTAGAGTCCTCTTGGTCATCCATTATTCTTACACAAGTGGCGTTGTTCTGCATTTAAAATCAACATGTAAAAACTATAGTTGTTCTAACTTCGAATACTTGGTATTTTTTTGCCACCGGCTCGAGCTCAGGTCTATCAAACCATAAAACAATAATAATAAGGATTTATCTTGCCCTAAAAAAATAAAAAAAAATAAATAATATATGTAGAATAATCCTATTTGTCTATTATTAAGAACCAGAAATGAACATGTTCATTATGTGAAGATGTCAAAATCCTAGAGAATTATTCTAGAAAAATAGAGTTCATTACTCAAAATGTCATACTTTACATAGGAGCTTGAGATCATATTTATACAACGATAAAATAAGGGAGGGAAACTTTGATTTAGGCCCAACAACTATCATTTGCTAAAATTATGGAGAGTTGGGATATCTAAGATGTTTTCCAAGAATAGAAGGAGGGGAGGAATCCTGTGGGGCTCCCTTCTAAGATCTAGGGGACAGGAGCCCCTTAGTCACAAACTCTAGGCCAAAAGCAATCGAGTAACTAGATGCCAAGTTGAAGTATCCATTGGCATCAAGCGGCTTTCTTCCAAATGAGGAGATCTAAGAGGTTATTTTCCAAGTGAGGAATTCTGAATGGTTATTTTTCAAGTAAGGAATTCTGAGTGAGACAATACTTTGAGTGAGGTATATTACGAGTGAGGAATTCATGACGTTCTCCGAGGGGTTTTTTTGGAAGGGCCACATGGCTGATAGTGGATAACCGTCGTTTCATTTTTCCATGTGATGTATACACACATCCATTTTTGTAATGATGAGGTGCATTGTATCCTCAAACTTTTAAATGTGTCCATTAGATTTATGCATGTCGTTTTTAAGTATGAGTGATTCGTTCACCACGTGTTGAAGACAGTTGTCTTTCGAAGGGTCATTGTGGTATCATGGCCATAAAGTGGGTGAGATTTTTCCCAACCATTAGATCTCTTGTTTGAGAGTTACTTTTTCCTTGTATTTATAGCCCACACCTCCTTCATTTTTCATCTTTGTCACTGTGATTTCCTTCTACTATTTACTTTCTCTACTCTGTTTCATCTTTCGTTCCAAGTCCTTGCCCTTGTTTGATTCGTTTCTTAAGCTCTATCATTCTTCATCCCTTTTTCTAGAGGTTAGTTCCCTTTCTTCCTTTCCTTTTGTGTTGTTGAGTTGTGATTGTCGTTGCTTTCTAAGGTCTTTTTTTTGTTATCTTCTCTCTTATTTTTTCCTTTTAAGAAAAATGGCTTCCTCTTCAAACTCCTTTTCGTAGGTCAAGGAGGAAGTTCTTTCCTTCCCTCCTTCATTAGTGATGAGGGTGTCATTGCCAGATTCTAGCAAGATGGGGCCTTCAATCACTTCGTACTAGCCTCTAATGTGGAGTGCTTAGGTTGCTTATAAAGGAGAGAGTTTGTCATGCTCGGACAAACCCTATGGAGTTGGATTACACTTATGTATATGAAACATTCTTCTCTTGTCTCTATTTATCTCTTTCTTTTATTGTTTTTGAAAAAGGGTTTTGAATGCTTTAAATATTGCCCCGACTCAACTTTATCCGAATGGATGGACGTTCGTAAAGGCCTTTGAAGTTCTTTGTGACTATTGCAGGCATGCCCCTTTGGTCCCCGTTTTCTTTTATTTTTTTCAAGCAAAAATTTTTAAGGTTGGAGTTCTTATGGGGTGGGTGTCCTTGAGTGGGGTGCCTGGTTGTCGCCTAATAGAGGCGTTTGATCAGTTGTACAAAAGGTTTTAAGGGGTCTTTCTTCAAATTCCGGGTGAGTCCAAATGTGCCGAGGGAGGATTTTTTAGATTATCCTAATAGGCGCACTTACTTTCCATTGTATTGGACTTAGGCACCCATTCAGTATCGGATCAATTAGAAGGATCTGTCTCGTGCCGTATGTGATGACGTGCGATTTTTTGCAAATTATCTAGGCTATTACTTCAGCTCTCAAGCGTTGATCTCCTTATCCACTAACCTCCGCGCTCTAGACTCTTGGATGAGTAAGTATAGCTTCCTGTGGGTTTGTCTTAACCGTTTGATTTTTTGTACTGATCTTCATTTTATTTCTTTTTTAGGTGACATGGCTCCACATAAAATGTCCGCTTAGGATTTGAAAAAGGCCTATCAAAAGGGCGGGTCGACCAAGGGGAGCTTCCGCCACTCTTACCCTGACTCCAACTACCATCCCCACCGCCGGTGTCTGCAGCTACTCCCCCTCCTTCTTCACCGGCTTTTGACTCTAAGGCCCTTGCTTGGGCTGCTAAGAGACAATGGCTCCAGTAAGAGTCCTCCTAGGGTGGTTCGGGATCCTCTCAAGGAGTGCCCCCAGATACTCTTATAATCTAAGTGTCAAAGAGCTCCTGATCTCCCAAGGTTCCTTTAGTCCCCCGGGATCGTATTACTGTTAAGCGCGTGGTAGCTCCCTTATGATCCGACTACAACAGCTCTTCTTGAGAATGGGAGCGTTTTATGAATCAAAGCCTCATCGCCACCAAGAACCCTACTCATTCCTTGTAGGATGCCCGATTCCTGATCCCCAAGTTTATTGACCAGGCCCTGATGTTTGAGGAGGACAAGCTAAGGTATATACAATCCAACCTCATGGACGTTTGCCGGGCCATGGAGATGTTCGCTCTCTAAGCAGCATCGTAGGGGTACTATTTGGATAGGTATATCTCTGCCCAAGATAAAGTTATGGTCATTCTGACCAATAAAAAGAATGTTTCTATTGTAAAAGTCCAAGAGGCTAAGAAGGCTGTAAATAAAATGACTGAGTTAGAGGAGCAGTTAAAAGCGAGGGAGGCAACATTGGAGAAAGTTGAGGCGTCATAGGCAAAATTGGCTAGCTCTGAAGAGAACTAGCGAGCTACAAGAAGGCTCGTAGGGATCTTGCTGTGAAGAACATAGAAGTTGATGCATCTTTGAAGAAGGTGAAAAGCATCTTGGATTCTGCACGGTAAAATTTCCTGGAGGCCAAGTTGAGGGGTCGTCAGGAGCACTCAAAGTTGGAGAAGCAAATTAAACTACTAAAGGAGGAAGTGGCGGAGAAGTTTTTATCAGGATTTGACCTCTGTCGTGTGCAAGTATCGACCTTGAACTCTTCTTTGGCCGTTTATTGGGAGGGATCAGATTCTTTCAAAGTAGTGGTGGATGGGAAGGTCATGAATCCTCCTAAGTCTGATAGAGAAGATACCACTGTTGACCCTTCAGCCCCTTTTTCATGACAAGGTTGATGCTCCTTGGGCCAACTCTACGACTCCTCCTAGCTAGTCTCGTAGCTTATCCTTGTTTTATATTTTCCCTTTTATCTGATGTAATCCTTATCCGTAGTAATGAAATGAAAAACGATTTGTTATTGCTTCACTATCAATTATAACTTTATGATTTTTTCTCCTGAATTTTCTTCTTGGTATTTTGATGATATTTCCTTACGAAGACTACAGAATAAGAGTAATTTAGCTTTAGCTACTCGATGGGGACTTTAGCGTAATAATAAATTGTTGTTACGCCTGAGACTTTACTTAGGGTTTTATGACTTAATGTAATCATGGAAAGGATTGTCGTTACCCCTGAGACTTCACTCGAGGTTTTAGGACTTAACATAATTTGAAGAAAGGATTATCATTACCCCCGAGACTTAACTCAGGGTTTTAGGACTTAACATAATTTGAAGAAAGGATTGTCTTTACCCCCGAGACTTAACTTAGGGTTTTAGGACTTAACGTAAGTTGAAGAAAGAATTGTTGTTACCCTCGAGACTTCATTTAGGGTTTTAGGACTTTACGTAATTGAAGAAAGGATTATCGTTACCCCCCGAGACTTCCCTCGGGATTTTAGGAATAATGTAATTTGAAGAAAGGATTCTTGTTACCCCCAAGACTTCACTCTGGGTTTTAGAACTTTGCGTAATTGAAGAAAGGATTGTTGTTACTCTTGAGACTTCACTCGGGGTTTTAGGACTTTACGTAATTAAAGAAAGAATTATCGTTACCCTCAAGACTTCACTTGGGGTTTTAAGACTTAACATAATTGAAGAAAGAATTGTCATTACCCTCGAGACTTCATTCGGGGTTTTAGGACTCAACGTAATTGAAGAAAGGATTGCGGTTACCCCCAAGACTTCACTTGGGGTTTTAGGACTTTACGTAATTGAAGAAAGAATTTTCGTTACCCTCGAGACTTCACTCGGTGTTTTAGGACTTTACATAATTAAAGAAATAATTGTCATTACCCCCGAGACTTCACTCGGGATTTTAGGACTTTACGTAATTGAAGAAAGAATTGTTGTTACCCTCAAGACTTTATTCAAGGTTTTAGGACTTAATGTAATCGTAATTTAAAGAACATTATTGAATCATATAATTTGGAAAGAATTATTAAGCTGAATCATTCTTGTGTTATTGATGTTTAGGTAAGCCTCGTTGAAACCTCACAGAAGAAAAAGGAGGGTAGTGGCTTGGCCATGTCTTGGAGGAAAGAAAAGGGAGGGAGAGTGAAACTTTAGAAACTTAAAAGAATGTAAAATGTTGAAGTGGCGAGCTGAGTGAGATTTACAGAAAAATTTTATGAGGTAAGGTGAGTGGTGTGGTGTGGTGTGTGGCTGAGGGGTGTGTGTGGGGGAGGAAAGTGGTGTTCGGATTTTAAATGGTTTAGTATAATGCAAAAGTTTCTAGTACTGGAAAGTAATATTGGTGAGTCCTTGAGGCAAAATGTGTTCGAAAAGACAAGGGTTAGGAAAACCACACGCTGACACATGTTTAGCAAGACGAGGGTCTGAATGATCACTTGACAACACGTGTGGTGAAAACGTGACACGTGACTTGTCGAGGTGATGTGCACATGACACTTGTCAGTGCGAGAGAGAGAATTTACTGAATGCTTGACGCGTAGTGTCGATAATGGAAGAAAATATGGAACATACCACACATGGTATACTAGGTGAGAGAAAGACAAAAAATTCTCCCTTATTTTATTAGTTCTTGGTCGTGTTGGGGGGTACGGTTCATGCTTTTTCTGTCTTGTTCCTTGTCGATTCGAGGTTACTAGAAATTCTTGAAACATATTAAAATGATATTTTCATACTAAGTAACTTCTGAACAATATTTAATAAATTAAATCTTAGGCAACAAACTTTCACACATTCACATAACATACAAATATCACTTACATTATAAGTAAATTATTGCTCTATTTTTAAATACTTAGATAAATCACAATAATTAGTGATGAATCACATACGCACAAAGACACATTTTATATAAAATGCTAGCTACCTGATCGGGGGTCCATAGCAGACCCCAATCCTAAGAGGCAAAATGCACAGAGAAACAAAACCCCTATAGACCAAACTCCGAAACAAGGAACCGATGTTTTAAATACATAATCAGACGAGGTATGGGCAACCTGTTCTTGCCACATACTGTAGCTACAGTATGTTAGGAAGAAGGTCAAATCATATCTTCAATTCAGGAAAGTTCTATAAATACAATTCATTTATTAACTTGAGAGAGATTCAGAATATTTTTTCTTAAGAACCTTCGTAATCAACTTATTTTTCGTAACAACCATACTGACTTAAGCATCGAAGAATCTTTTGCAGGTCCACCTACGGTGTGTTGCTTTCCACGGTTCGGATAATACCACTTCAACCCATAACGAGAAGAACTTAGACTCCCCACTAGACCTAAGTGTATAATACCGTACTCCACTGAGACAGTGTAAAATTGAGAGTGTGAAGGGTTACTTAAGACAACGGTCCTTAGAGGTCAACTCTTGACCTCAGATATCGGTCAAATCACTACCCCTATTATAAAAAGGTCACGTTACAATGAACTTGTATGCATAAAATAAAATTTTAGAATTAGAACTATTCCTAAAAATGTATTAAACTCTAAAAAATCTTTTTTATCTACAAAAAGGTATAAAATATACATGTATTAAAGGTAACTTGGGTAACGGTCAAAAATCCATTTATATGGTAGTTAAATGAACTAAAGAAAAAAAAAATTCTAAACAAGCTCATATATTTTTTGGTTTAACCTATGATTGAACCAGTTGAAATTTAATATATATATATATATATATATATATATATATATATATATATATATATAACTTTACTTATCAACATCAACATATGTCACCTCCATTATTTTCAATACAATGTTAATTTTTAAACAATTTTTAATCAATTGAATTAGTATTTATTGATAATTGTGAATAAATAATATAGTGTGGTGTTTGTTAATAAGTATTAAGGTTTTTAAATTTAATAAGTTTTAATATATAAAAAATATATTTTAACTGTTTATAATTTTAATAAATATTAAATATTAAAATATTAAAAATAATCAAATTTCCTATGTCTGTTCCCCTTATTTCCTCCCCACCACCCCGATCCCATCTCCTCCTTCCTATTTTACATACCAAATAAGAAATTCTTTTATCATTCTTTCAGCATAGACATTTCATTTTTACCTGTAATGGAATAAAAAGCTTTACTGTTTTTATTTTTCACTTATTATGTTTTTTCTTTTTAAAAAGCTTTATAGTCTATATCCATTTCAAATATATTCCTCTTTTCCCCAGTTCAAAACAACAACACACCATCTCAAATCCCTGTCCGCAATCATATGTAGCAAACTACAGTAAAATCAAACCCTAACCCCTAAACCCGAGTATGATATAAACACCTGCAAATTCGTATTCAATCCAAGCTTTGCACTATCCAATGTCACTCTGCATTTCATTCCCAAAAGACGCTCGTTGTCTCTGAGGAGAACGTTGAGGTAGAAAATACCTCTCTATTCGCTCGTTATTCTTTTTTTTTTTTTGTTTGGTTTTTTGATGGTTTCCATTATTATTGTTTATCTTACTGGTTTATGCCTATTCCAATTATGTTGTGAGTTTCATTGGAAATTTAGTATTGGATTATTCTGCATGATGGGTATTTGGAATCATATAACTAAAATTGGTGGTGCTATGAGGGTCCATAGTCACTTTTTTCATGTATAGTTTTGGGTTGAATTTGCGTATCTGACTACTTTATTTGACATTCCAATTTCAATTCCAATCCCATGTTATTAACTGTGCAAATTCTTTATACCTTTTCCCAAATGACAATTGCCGCTACATCTTACATTCACATTGTATTCGTTTGATTTAACTGTTCTATGGGTATTCTGGAGTAGTGGAGTACCTTATTGAGCATAGAGCACAAAAAAAGTATTTCAGCCTGTTAAATATAACATGTAGATAACCTTTAGTATGTAATAATGTCCCCCTTTATAATTTTTCACCATCACTATTGAATTGATTATAGATAAGATGGTTGAAATACCTATTTCAGCCTGGTACGGATGAAATGCAGTAAGCCCCAATATTGGGTCCAATCTTTCCTTCGACCCTTTGCATAACACTAGACTGTCTCTCTCTGTATCTCTTTCAAATTACCTTTCTTGCAATTTCTTTCTCTATAGGTACAAGCTGAAAGCATGAATAGACTGGACATGCAATTCTATTCTATTTTTTTATGTAATAATATAATTGTGTTATATGCAGTGGACATCAAAATTGGCACAAAAGAAGTGAAATCAGCTCTTGTTTTGTATCCTTAATGTACTGATGCTGGGGGTGGTTGGTATGGAGCATGAGGCATGACAATATAATATTTTCTCTGTCTTTCTGTCCACTAGCCTAAACTTTTGTTCGACTTGTTTTTCCAATGATTCATTTATGATTTAAAAATTCCATAGTCATGCTTTGAATGCATTCCCGAGCCTTGATCTATTCATATTGTGGTTTGAGTGACATACTCTTGTGACCTGTTCATTATATATGGTTTCATAGAATTGTCAAGTGATTGCTGCCTGTATCTAAATCAATTATCATTACTCCTTTAGGTCAGAGGACTGGAGTATTTTCATCACCTTGACTGCATTGTATGAATGCTTTCTTGCAGTGTCATTGATCTATCCGCCCTTTCCTTTTCAATTAGTTCTGATCCTCTTGTTTCTGGTGATATAAATGCTTGAGTTAGCATTCAATATTCATTACATGCATTATGTGACCAATACATTTGTTTCAGAGTTTTCTCCATTACAGTATTGCCTGAGTTGCTGCACTAGTTTTGGTTTGAAAAATATATAATTTTTTTTGGCAAAGCTTCTCATGCAACTGCAACCTGCTAGAAATCCTGTTTTAAACTACTGCTTTTATTAAAACGATTATAAACCAGTTTATATCTGGTACATTTGTTATTTAGTCTTGAAACAGTTCTGAACCTCTGAATTGGTTTTAAACAATTAAAATCAGTTCTGAATCAGTTTTCAATGGATTAAACAAGTTTAAAACTGCTAAACTGTTTACTGATTCAAAATTTGTTCAAACCAGTTTGGCACAAAAAACTGGTTGGAAATGGTGAACCTCTTTTTTTCCCCTTAGGTAATGGAGGATTATCAATTCATCTCTTTTTTAGAGTTGAGATGTCAGCACAAAGTTTATTCCTTTTGTCAATTGTTTTCCTATATGGTTCACTTTTAATTTAAGTAACAGAAATCAGAGCATGGATAAAAGGGCTTTGTTTCGTGCTAAATTGAATGCCCAGAAGAAGGAAAAGCGCATAGAATCTCAGCTTGTGAGGTTGGTGCTTGATGCTCATTGTGTGCCTTTTCTATTTGGAAAAATCAATTTACCGGGCCTTTCACTAATTTGGTATATGTTACAGTTATATTGCATTGGTCAGAAACTCAGAATCATGGTTATATTTGTTATTCTTCACATAAGAATGACACTTTAGTGATTAAATACCTTCTGCTTATTGAGTTATGCCAATTTAATTTGGTTAATTTACATTTAATATATATGGATTCTATAATTGAGCTGGCAACAATGTGCACTATAATCCACATTCACCCGTTATGATTTGCATCTGATTATAGCCTACTCATATTCTTGTAGACATGCATTTTCCCGGTTCTGTATATAATTAAACTGTCCCAAGATGTTTTTTATGTATTTTATTTTATAATAAAATTATGTCCATCTTATTTTGCATAAAATTGTGCCTGTTATTTGTTTGACTGTTTCTGTGTTTCCTGCATATACATACACAGATATAATGAATTTGATCAGCCTGTTTGCCGGGTTTGTGATGTTGTTCTAAAGTCTGAGTCTTCATGGGATGCACACCAAGTTTCTCGTAAGCATCGTGAGGTGATCAATTTTACACTCTTGTTCATGTTATGTATATGTGTTCACATAGATAAACACCTCTCAATGGTCTTTTTTCTTTTCTGACAAAGCTTTCCTTGCTCATGTTTAAATGGTCTTATTATAATTTTTTAAGGGGAGTCTTATTAAATTTTGTCTTTCGTTGTATTTTACAGCCTCTCTCACTTTCCACTCCCTTCATAATGAGCTTACCTTCAAATTTAAAGGCTATGATTATTTTGTGCAGGCAATAAGTAATCTGAAAGCCAAAGCACCCAAAGCTACCGATACCAACTTTACCAAGGGAAAATCAGAACAGCCTCTAGGCTCACAATCCAAACTGCCAGAAGGATCACGAGAAGTGCCTAAATCTCAGCCATCATCAGTGCTTCCACCAGGTTTTTTTGATGACAATGATGCAAGAAAGACAAGATCTGGTAAGAATTTGATTTAGAAAATGAAATACATGTTTATACTCTTGTTCATTTAAATACACAGGGTTTCACTTACATACCACAGGCTCTGATAGTAATCTTTGATTCTTATATTTCATACATACATACATACATACATATATATATATATATATAATTGCAGAGGTCCCAATTCTTTTTGTAACTTAAATGATGATGTCTCTTTTTTGGGGTCTCATTGATAATGTTCATTCTTATCCATACACTAGGATTTGGTCTCCTAACCCTTTGCAGGTGTTTTCTTGCAAATCCTTTTTTCCAATCTCTAACTCATTTGTTGTCTAAAACTACTTTCTTTCTTGAAAACCCCTTCTGTATGTCAAAATTTTATTTTGATTGAGGTGTTTAATTGAAATAAAACTAATGGAATATTATAGGCTCATAGGCCTAATACTTGTTCAGAAGTGGCTACTCATTGGTTTTTACATTGTGTTGCTTCTCTATCTTAATGGATTTCTTATTTTATCTCCTTTTTTCTTTATGAAGGATCCCTTATGCTTCACATTCCTTGTAATTTTCTTCTTTTCATCTTATTGAATTTCTTCAATTATAATTTTTTTCAGTGCATGACATGACATCCATGTGCTTGGACTTTCAAAGGATTTTAGATGAGTTGCAAAATGATTGTAGGCTACTGTTACCTGTATCTTGGTAGGAAAATGGATTGACCAACTTTGGGTACTTTTCCATGTATGAGACCAAAATTTTTGTGTTGAGAAAGGAATTTTCAGATTTTATTATAGCAGTAAATGAACATGGTTGTTTGGGTTTAGGAAGTACAACATTTTCTCAAATTTCCTTATTTGTGCTGGGCATATCCAGTTGGTGTTTTAGCTCACCTTGAGACCTTTGTTTGCTACATGTTGGATGTTAACAGTGGTTGCAACACTTAATATTAACTTATCTTTTGTTTCATTGACATTTTTGCTCCCAGAAAAGGAATCTTCCAATTCAGTGGACTCTGATTTAGGAACAAGAGGAAGGGTCTCTACTCAAAGTCAGGTGTTAAACTTGGAGGAGAAAGGTCATTTTCATGGTAATAATGCTGCACAGTCAAATGTTAGTGAAGCAACAATGGAGATCAGGCAGGCAACAATCAAGACTACTGATACAGAGGCCAAGCAAGCAAAAGGGATTCTTCCTGAAGGATTTTTTGATAATAAGGAAGCTGATTTGCGTGCACGTGGCATAAAGCCTGTTAAGCCAGATGTCAAGTATGTTTCCACTTCATGTTGTCGGCTACTACTACATTTAACAGTAATGAGTTTGATTTGGTGAAAAGAAAACAGTGAAATCCTCATTATCCTTTATCTTATTTTCTCTACCAGCATTTGAGTTTTGTAGTACTTTAAAGTGATTGAAAACAAGACTAATTCATAACATCAGATGATTGTATATCAACCTTGTTTGCTCCTCGTATACATTTAATCCTGTTATAACCCCATCATCCTTTGATGACCTTCCTTACTTTCTTATCAGTCTGTTTAGTCAAATAAATAAAGGTATAATAGGTGAGGATTAAGCTTCTTTAAATTTAGGGATGCACTTAGTAAGAGAAGCAGAAAACATGCAATAGTACACTTTTGGGGGTGCACTCACTTTAAATGAATCAAACCTAATGTGTGAATCCATATTGTTACATTTAGATTGTTAGTGTGCTGTTGAGAATTCCCTCGTTTGTTATTTTTCACTTTTATGGAAGATTTATATACTAGTATTTAAATAGATTGGAATATTGAATGATATCATATTCTTTTATATTCTCTCCTAGGGACGAGTACAAGGAATTTGAGAAGTTGATTCAAGAAGACTTGCAGGAGGTTGATGACCGGTTGGAAGAAGAAGAGGTGATGATCATTATTTTCTTTCTGCTATCTATTCTTGCCATTACTTCACCTGTATATCTTAAGATGTGTATGTGCTATAAACATGATATCTGATCAAATGCTTGTGGTTATGAGCAGATTGATGCTGCTGAAACAATAGAAGAAGCTGAAGCTGCAGAGCAAAAGTATGTTTTGATATCTTGTACTTAAATAGCTTTTTCTTTCTTCATTTGTCATGTTCTCCTGCTAGTTCTAAATTACCTCTACACTCTCTCTGCCCTGTCAACTGATATTTTTTTATTTTTTATTTACCTTTCTACAGAATCTTGAAGGAGAGAGTGGAAATGTTGAAGAAGAAGAGAATAGAACTAAGGGCTGCCAAATCAGCAAAGCGTAGTAAACCATCTGAGGCTGTAACCAAGGAGTCTAGACAAGAAGAGTCATCTAGTGATGATGAAAGTGATGAGAATTTTGCCGTGGACTGGAGAGCACAACACTTGTGATTCATGGATACTTGACTAGATTTTTTCAATTTTATGAACTCCAATACTGAAATATAATATGTACACTGATACCTCATTTTGGATGTAAAATTTAGTTACCATCCTCTTATCCATGTTTAACCATGTTATATAAAGTCTTTTTAATCTGAATTTGCCTAGAGCTGTGGACAGGCAAGGGGATTGTTTCACTTTGGTAGTTGATATGTTGCCCATCTGTTACTAAACATGAACTTATTCTAATCCCTGA
The DNA here is from genome assembly GCA_037962975.1 of Clitoria ternatea. NCBI lineage: Eukaryota > Viridiplantae > Streptophyta > Magnoliopsida > Fabales > Fabaceae > Clitoria > Clitoria ternatea. The sequence continues at coordinate 13,422,992 of CM075675.1, forward strand.
AGGTCCTGGTCAACATTCAGATATTCCATCGAATATCTCTTTCTTTTAAATTAAGAAATATAAAAAAAAAATGTATTAACCATTGGTATAGGTCAAATATTGGGATTATAATCATATTTATCATCAACAAATATAATAACAATTTACTAAATGTATCCATGTTTGGTTCTCATTTATTCTGAACAAAATATGTATAAGAAAATCTAAAATCATGAAATCCTGGAGTTGAAAATATCAACCTATAAAATTAAGCCAAATTCAATTGATATACTTATAAATAATATCAACACATTCTAATTTTTTAATTATAAATAATAATAACAATATTAATAGAAAACATTAAAGTAGTTTATCAACAATCATGGTACTAACTTGAAAGAATAGAAAGTTTAATTAGAATCGAAGATGACATGATTTTGGAATCACAAAGCCTCCAGTTTTTTGTGTAGTGTGAGAAACTTTAAATATGAGAAAATGAAGAATGGATGAGAGACAAGAAATTGATAAGTAATATATATATATATATATATATATATATATATATATATATATATATATATATATATTATAGCAGGAAACCATAGAGAGAGTTTGTTTTAGCAATTTGTTTTTGATGGTTTAGAGACACACTTTAGAAGGGGGGAGGGGTTGAATAAGTCTGTGACTCTTTTGCAAATATTAAAACCTTTTTAAACATGAGGTGACAATAGACTTAAGGTACAAGCTCAAACTATAAAAAGAGAAGGGATAGAGAGATATGTATAACAAATTTATACTAGTTCACTTTCAAACAATGAAGTTACATCCAATCCCTTCAGTTTGAAGGTTTTTTCCATATATAAAAGTCCTTTAACATAAATAGCACCGACTGTACCTCAAGTATTCTTAGCCCAACCACTTCTGACTTAAAACTCAAGTATTCTTTCACCAAACCACTCCTGACACAAAACCCAAATATTCTTTCAAAAGCCTCTTCAGACCAAAAGTGTTTCTCGCAAGAAACTAAGTCTGATTAACACACCAGACCTAACAAAGTAATAGAAAAGAGGGTACAACAAAGATGTGTTGAAAAATAGAGAATATAACTACGAAAAGCAGCGTTTACAAAGTATATGATTGTAGTCTTAGTTGCTCGTCTCTGTTTTTGAATCTTTGATATTTATAATCGAAAGACTCAGACTCTTCACTTTGGCATCTTCTGAGAATAGTCGTTACTGTTGCATTGGTAAAGAGATAGCCATTTGAATCTATTGAGGCATGGGGAAAGAGAAGAGGACAAGGTCTGCTTTAACGATAGACGAGGATTGCACAAAAATAGAGTGCCTCGAATCGTGCAAAGAAAAAGTCTCCTTTTTGTTCTATTTTGTCTAACGTAAGACACAGAGTATCTTGTTTGACCTTTTGAGGCTCTCTGACTTGAGCATAACACGTAGGTAGCTTCATAAGGTGCTCAAAGTCGCTTCATCGATTTCTTCCCATGGGAATGTTTGTTCCTCTGCAAATTTTGTCATGTTGCTTATTTTAGGAAAGGAACAGACTTTGATTGAATGAGTTTTGTAAAGAGACAACTTTGCATAAATTTATATGGGAATAGGGAGTTGACCTTTAATCTTGAAAATCTGAGTCTGATGTCTTGAAGCTTGAAAGATGATAGAGATGAGATGCTGAGTCAATAGGATGAATTGTTTGAAGAACGTGACTCAACAGACCCAAGTCTGGGATAGACGTACATAGAGAAAATTCTTTTGAGTGTTGGTCTCTAACTTAGACTTGAGACTAGGACAGACTTGTAATATTTTGGATTGGTCCCAAGCAGAATTCGTCTAAAATAGACTTACCATCAGGAAATAGACACACACACATAAGGAATTAGCAACATGCAAGGCTTACCATCAATCATCACCATTTGGGCTCACCACATCAAATGCATCAAAATTTAGATTTAGCATTTCCAAGACTCAAGATTGCAAATTTAAAATAGAGAGGAACATCATAGTCACTCACAACCAAGGGGGTTCCAAAAACAAAATTTATTACCACCATCAAAACCATTTTCTAAAGCTTTTTGCAACATGATTTTAGCCCTTAAATCTTAGTAATAATTTTGTTTTTAAAAATCCACATGGTAAGAACCTTAGGGTGGTTCTTACCTACCCTTTTGCATGCAAGATCAATGGGAAAAATTGAGAGAAAACTCCCCCTACCTTGAAGATACCTCACAACCAAGGAAGGAACAAGAGTGCTCCAAGCTTTTTCTCTTTTTGGTCACAGGTTCAACCACACAAGAGAAAGATGGTGATGCTTAGTTAGTGTTTAAGGAAGTGGAATCAATATGACAATTAAGGGTGGTGGTGCCATGAGAAGGAATGGCAAGAGTAGTGGTGGTTTTCCTTGTGAAACGACAAAGAGCTAAGACAAAAATGGAAATGTTGTTTTGGCCAAGAGAGGGATGAAAGCAAGAGAGTGAAATCTGGTCTTCCTTGGTCTCTAAGTTGTTCCATGTTGAAGAGGAAGTGGAGAATGTAGTCCAATGAGGGTTGGACAAGTGGCATACATGGAAAAACTTCATATGTTGCAATTGTGAGTGGATAGCTGAGGTGGCACAAGGAAAACAGATTTATTAGCCTGTAAGTATCAAAAGGTTACTGTGGGAATTTGGGATAATATCCAACATGAAAGTTTTAGATCTCTTTTTTCTCTTTGAAACAAGTTATGCCCCAAACACTAAAGGTTGTTCAAACTGGCAACAAATTTCCAAGTCAGTTCTTAAAAATAAAATTAGGACATTTTGGTTAGGAATTGGCTTTTTGAGGTCCTCATCAAATTTATAGATATTTGTGTCTAGAAACTTTCCAAAAAAGAATCATCCGATTTGAATGTCGTATGAAGGAGGAATTCCATAAATACTGAAAGAAGGTCAAGTTGAATCAGTGAACTCATGAATTAGTATATTGTTTTGAAAACTGGGATCAAAGGAGATCATCATAAGAGTTTACAGAATTTCTATACAAAGAATTAGGTACAAGAATCATTCGATTCTAATAACTGTAGAGAGATATGACAAAAATACTAAGGGGTACGCAAAAGCAATATGAGTTGTCGAGCTTAGACTTTTAAAATTAAATTTAGGGATCAAAACATTAGGAATCGGACCTCAGGTCCTTCACAGGAAATGTTGTATGTTTCATTACGGTCACTTTGAGATTGAAACAACTTAGATCAAATACTCGTGGCATTTGCTTGGCCAAAAAAGGTGAAGCACACATACACAAGATTATTGGCAGATATGGAATTTGCTCTCATTTCTCTATAGACATAACTCATATATTCAAAACTTTACTAAGACCATCACCAATCCTCATTGAACCACTCACTTAGATAAAAGAAAACTTCGAGATCTTATACTGAACTATCAGAGCATACCCCGATCAATAATACAATTTACCGCATCGGGTACAACATATTATAATAATTTCTCTTGCATCTAACTATTTCATCAAACAAGCTTCCAACTCTCATACACAGACACAAATACATATATATAGGTACCACATATAACAGGTCTGGTCGAAGCCCAAATATGTTTATCACAAAAATCACACATACAAATATTCGTCCTTTGGTCCTAAGACCAATCACAAACAAACAAGGGGTGTTACATTTTATATTAGGCCATTTTATGTTGGAACAATATTATATTTTGTGAATGGTGATGTTTAAACATTGTAAAGGACTTTTATCTTAGAACTAATGTTGTTTTATTTTCAATGGTGGTGTTTATGATGTTTTTATCCATTCAAACTCAAATTAAACAATTGAAATTAACGATCTAAAATAAGAACTAACATTAACATCTCAAAATAACAACTCAAACTAACAACTAAAATTAGTAACTTAACTTAACAACTAAAGTTCACAACTTAAAGTTAACCAAACTACAAATGATAACTATAGTTTACAATTTCCCATTTCCACCTCAAACACATATGTACTCCACTCCCATTTTTTTTTACTATGACCAACATAGAAATATCATAAACATATTAGACAAGGCTAATAACACACAAATACAATATATCCACTTGTTATATCTTCTTGACTCCTTAAGATATTTCTGCAATGCAATTATTCTTCTCCTTTGTCTAATAATCAACAAATCCTTCTCAGCTTTAGTAACATTTGTAATCGATTGGAAGAAATTACAACTCTTATCACTTGCTTCACCCTACAACAACATCGTTCACAATATGAAGGACATTGGAAGTCGCATCAAGTTTTCCAAAAGTATAAAAGACATAATCACAAAATAAATAGTCTACCTGATACTTCCTGCACCCCCAGAACTGTCTTTCATAGTTGTTTGTGGTTCTTGAGGTTTGAAGCACAGCTTTATGGTGCCTAACATATTCACAATAAGGAGAATCTACACACGTCAAGTTGCTTCCATTGTTGAACAAAGAACCACCCGAGTTGGCCATGATAGAGGATTCGAAGTGGGAAGTTATGTTGTTGAAACCTTCCATGGGAACAATAACAGACCATTCCCCAACGTCTCTATTGCTGGCCACGTCATAAACTGACACAGATGACGTTATCCTTGGCTTGACGGGAGGACTAACTTGATGCATTTTTAAAAACTCAGGGGACCTGATTAAAACAAAAAAATAATAAGGGACCCAATCAACCAAAACTTAAAAGATAGAGGACCAACAAATATATTTAGCCTATATTTAATTAATAAAGTTACAAAAATAAATTTGAAATAAAGTAAGTAAGAGTTAAAGTAGTTCTAGGCTTACTCAAATCTATTCTCTAAAGGTGTTAAGAACAGAAGAAATTCTAATGTAGAAATGAGAGTATGTTGTGTGTCCACATCCTATGATGGCTGAGCAACAATTTTCTCTACAACCAACTCATTGATGTCTATACAATCCCCGATAACGACAAACACAAGAAGGTGTTGTTGTGAAGTAGAGGAAATTGATGTGTCCATCACATCATTGATGCCACCACCTCGACCACTAGCATTGTGACTACCATCACCTCGACCGCGATTGTGGTCATATCTCGAAATATATGCAAGTTTGAAGTATGCACTAAGAGCCTATATGTTTAAGATGCATCACCTTATTTGAATAAGACATTTTGTTAAATAGTTTAACATTCTTTAATAGTCCTTGGAATAATAGGTCAATATAAAAATTATTCCTAAATAGTCATTAATCAAGTGTTAATATAGGGACATATAAATATGTTAAGACTAGTGTGTGAGTGTACTGATGATCTGATCTTACATATCATAGATATGAAGAATATCAAGTCTTCAACGAGTACAATTAAGAGTAATGATGTATTAGATAGACTCATCAAGAGAACGTTGTATGGATCCTTACATGAGTGTCATAAATGATTCTCAATTTGATAATGATATATGTAGTTTTTCAACCTAAAGTCACTCTGATTCCTACAGTAGGAGTTTGTTGTTTTAATACAATCAAATGTCATCTATAACAAAGTGAATATAAAAATTATAATTGAGTAATGAATAATCATACAAAGGGATATGAGTGATATAGATGAGATTTGACTCTCCTATGTAACGAGAGTGATATCTATGAACCACTTGAATGTGTGAGACTAAGGAAATGTATGGCTACACTAAGAAGAATAAACATTGGATATTTATTCAAGTTCTATTCCGGTATCAAGTAAAATAAATTAAGTTATTAAAGGATGACAACGACCATACCTTGGGCCCAATTAGACATCATGACAAAAGGACTAAACATATAAAGTTTATTACTTATAGGTTATTATGATACTTATATTTAGATAATGATGTATTGCTAGATGTCACTTATTATGTTATATTAAATATTAAATATTAAATATTTATATTTAATATAAATAAAATATATTTCCTATAGAGTCACACACATAAAGTAAGCTCATTAGAAAATAGTTTTTATTTTAGTTTGACTAAAATCACAACTATTTAAAATGAATAAAGAATCCATTCACTAAAAAATGCTTATTAGGTCAGACCTAAACTTATAAATAGAGCATAAGATGCTCATTAACTACACTCTTGTGGTACACAAAATTTCATAAATTGTTGCAGATGCTATGCTTTGATAACTAGTGTTTGTACATGTAGAAGCTAAAGGGAATGCTCGCTTGGACTCCTTAAGAGCAAGACTACTACTACTACTACTACTACTACTTTGAGATCTTCTTGTTTTAAGCTACAAGAGGTATTTCTTTGATGTAATTTTAATTATTTTCTATTTCTTTGAAACACGAAGTTTGCAAGACTAATGAGAATTATATTTTCATTCTCTATCCACTAAGGATTCTCTAACAATGCTATCAGAGCCAGATTGTAAAAATCATGTTCTGGGCAATTGATTATTTTATTAGATGGTATGTCATTTTGTTTGTAAAGAACTTTTATACAATTAATTTATGGAATCATTTTGTTTAGAATTCTATATTGCAAAATTAATTTGGGAAAATTTTGGATAAGGTTGCATCTTTTATGAAAAAGGTGAAAAGGTTGCATTTTGCTTAGTCACTTGAATTACTATTTCTTAAATGATGCAAAGATATACTCCCTGACAGCAACGCTAAAAAACTTGTTGCATTTTTTGCATGAAAGAAAATATTTAGTTTATAAAATCAAATTAATCGGGACAAGTTTTCACACTAACGGGTAAATGCACCTATATGGTGAACTCTGACATTACATGTTTCCATTGCAAGAAGGATGGACACATGAAGACAAATTGTCCTCTTCTTAAAAAGGACTCAAAGAAGAAGTTCAAGAAGAAGAAGGGAATGATGGCTACATGAGATGACTCAAACGGTGGTTCTGAAAGTCAAGAAGAGGCCATTAAGTCAGCTTAGACATGTGTGATGGAAAACTTAGACAACATCTTAGAAGATGAAGATAAAAAGGTAAATCCTAAACTATCTAAAATAGAAATTTCTTTTGATACTTTATTAAATGATTCTAAGTTTGTTGTTTCTTAGTACTCTGAGTTAAAGAAACAATTTGAATTGTCAACCCTCTCCTTAAAGAATAGTGATAACAAAATCAGAGAACATAAAAGGAAGAATAAAAAGTTGGAAAAAGTCATCAGTCAAACTTAGACAAATAAGGAAGTTGAAGTACTTCACCATAAAGTTGATGAGTTTTGATCTGTCCCCGACCGAGGTTTAGGATCCGGTGTCGGGACAGCCTCAAGAGTTGAAGATTGAATGAAGTTGAAGATATCCGGTCTCTGTAATCCGGCCTCTCAATGTGTGGAGGTCGGTCTTGTTGTCCTGGAGATCCTTCACACCGGCCTCTCGCGTTGGTGTGGGCGACAGGTGGTGCCACCTGCGAAGATTCTCCGACGCTCAAGTTAGAAGAGAAAGTGAAACTCAATGAATACTCAAGCAGTATAATGGCGAGAGTCAAGGTAAGGACAACCTCCCCTTGCACATGTATTGCAACATGTTATTTATAGTTGAGCGTGGAAGATAAATCGTTGGGTGTAAGTGGGCCCACTGGTTCTAATAACGTGTATAAAGAGATAATCCGAGTGGCCCAGTATTCAGAGTGTGTCAGGAGGGTAGGTGAATTATCAGTGTACTTTTCTCTCACATGGATGGAGGATAATCACCTTTTCTGTAAATTCCGCTGGTGATTGTACCTACTCCTGTCGGTGAATGAAAGGGACATATTCCGTTGTGCAGAGTGCCTTCCTTGTTATGACACTGTGACAGTCGGTTATCAGTGACCCGGTGTAGGAGAATGGATAAGTCACCCGGTGTCTCGGATGTCATCTCGGACGACTGGTGTAAGAGAGGTTTGCCTAGTGTGTTGCAGATCGGATTGGTATTCTTGACACCGGTTGAACTCTAGGACGGCTATAATGACTTCACTTTAGGTGAGACCAGATCAACATGTTTACCGACTGGATCATTATCCTGGGATACCGATTGGCTTCCAGGACGGCTAAGACTGCCTCTTGCTCTTAAGACTGGTATCCAGACCGGATAACCTTGGAGCCGATATCCAGACCGGATCATTTGTCCCCTAGCTTGTGTGAGGGACTGTAAGTTGCTCATATAAGCTATGTAGTTTACAAGAGGTATGTGTGCCGGCGTATCCTGCAAGAATACAAGTTATGTTTTTTACCTTCGAAACACTCGTTAACCGTCGAATATTGTCCCCAAGCGTTATGGAGTGAATGGCTCTGAGTGATTCCGAGTGGACTATTTGACTTCTGAGTGATCGATTCCGAGTGAGGCATATTCTGGCCTGGTTACAAGGGAAGTTCCATTACCTGTAACCACCTCGTGTTGCTCAGTAAAATTCTGAGTGATACTCCCAAGTGGAAGATTTCCGATTGATATCTCCGAGTGGAAGCTCTCCCAAACGATAGCTCCGAATGGAATCTCTCAGATTAATTCTTTCTGGGTAGAAGGCTCCGATTGATCCTTCCTGGGTGGAAGGTTCCGAGTGATCCTTCAATGGCGCTTGGTCTAATTGTATCAACTACACTCAGAGTTCAGTTTTTAGTCCTACAATCCGAGTCTTCATTTGTGTTCGAAATTTCTGAGTGCAACTTTCCTGAGTGGGGTGTCCCCGAGTGTGACACTTCCGTGTGGGATTGCACTGAGTGAAACATTTCCGACCTCTACGTAATACGGCACCGAGCGAAGGATTTCCGACCTCCACGTGATATGGTACCGAGTGAAGCATTTTTAAGTGAAACACTGAGGGACAGAGAAATGCTTCGACTTCGGATGAGTGTGTTTCGGGTAGAGGCTTTCCTGATTGAAACTTCAAAGTGAGGTTTTCTCAGCTTACAGAATTCAAGAGTCGGACTTCAATGAGATATTGCCGGCTAAAGTATTTAAGTATCTCGCATAGAATTTGAAGTGTTTCCGAGTAAGGAATCCCAAGGGAAAATATTTCCGAGTGAGGGATTCCCGAGAATACTTCTGAGTGAATTCGATAATGAAAATAACGATTGATTCTTCAACGACATTCGGCTAAGCCTAAAAGCCGTACTCAGAGTTCGATTTAATCCTACAACCCGAGCCTTCAGTCGGTGTTGGATTTTACCCATTCACCATTTTTCCTCACTCAGTGTTGGATTTTACCCATTCACCGGCCTTCATTACTCGGTGTTGGATTTTACCTATTCACCGGCCTTCATCACTCGGTGTTGGATTTTACCCATTCACCGGCCTTCATCACTCGGTGTTGGATTTTACCCATTCACCAGCCTTCAAATGGGGTTCGGTGCAATCCCACAACCTATTTCCTGAGGTTCGGTTCGATCCTACAACCCAGGTCTTCACCGACGTTCGTCCAAACCTACTAGTCGTACTCGGAGTTCAGTTTAATCCTACAATCCGAGCCTTTAGTCGGTGTTGGATTTTACCCATTCACCGGTCTTCAAATGGAGTTTGGTGCAATCCTACAACCCATTTCCCGAGGTTCGGTTCAATCCTACAACCCAGGTCTTCACCGACGTTCGGCCAAACCCACTAGTCGTACTCGGAGTTAGGTTTAATCCTACAATCCGAGCCTTCAATCGGAGGTTCACCCCTTTGTACCTTCGAAGAGGTTCATCGCTAACATCAAATACATTGTTAGGATCATTCGTCCTGAAAGTATCTTATCACAACAGCGTTGTGCATTTAAATAAAATCATAAAGACAATGGGTGAGTCAAAGAGAGTTTCATTAACTATGAATTACAATACAAGAGAAAGAGAGCCGAGTTGGGGTTATGCCTCGTTAAACCTTTTTGGTAAAACCCGATCGGAAAAACCCAAGCAAGGAAAAAGAGTGCACACCATCTTACCGACTATCTATAACAGCAGAAGACGCTCTTAGTTTTGATGGTCTGATCCCTAATCAATGACCTCTCGGGGGCCCTGATGTTGTTGGGACATAACATTTTGCTGTGCCGACTCTCTAACCATAACTTCCTTTTGCTTTTCAGAAGTAGCTTCTTTGAAAAGATATTGCTTGAGCTTACCTTCTGGGATCAAGGTCTCGATAGTGTTCTTCAGGGCCTGACATTCATCTGTTGAGTGGCCCTCTTGCTCATGAAATTCGTAGTATTTCCAAGGGTTACCATGTTTACGAAGCTGGGGCGGTGTCCTGACCCCGTACGCAGTAGGCGTCGGCCATCCGATCTCTCTCAGAATCTGAGAGCGTTTAGAATTTAACAGAGCATAATTTCCAAATACATGTATCCGCTCTTCCTGACCCGGAGATACGGGATTATCAAAGACGCTGCCTCGGGACGGCCTCTCCATGCGTTCCGATCTAGGCCAATTTTTATCTCTCCGTTGTTGATGTGGCGTTGGGGACTTCCTCTTTGCCGCCGTTGCTTCCAAGTGCATTTCTATGCCCATGTATTTAGAAGCCTTTCTTCGAAACTCCTCCAACGTCGTTGGAGGATTCTTTGCCAAAGACAGAGCAAAGGCGGATTCGGGCTGTAAGGCTTCAACAATGATGTGGAGCTGAATAGCCTCCGTAAGGTTAGGCACCAAAGTAGCCTCCTTGTAAAATCTCTTCAAAAACTCCTTGAGAGTTTCACCCTCTCCCTGCCTTATCTGAGCCAAGGTATGAGAAGTCCTTGGAACGTCTCTGGAAATAATGAAATGGTTCTCAAATAAAGTCGCCATTTCTTCCCAAGAATCAATAGACCCTGATGGTAAGCTCTTGAACCAGCTAAGAGCCTCTTCCGCCAGTGTTCTCGAAAACATTCTACACATGACGTCCTCATCAGCTCCCAGATACATGGCCTCATACACATAAGCATCGAGATGCTTAGTAGGATCACTTTCTCCATTATATTTTCCGATTGACAGTGGCTGAGTTGTTTGCAAGTGCTTGGGGATGAGTATACTCATGAGCCTCCTTGAGAAAGGGATATTGAGTCGGTATGCCCCAGAAGCCATTACTACCTGCTCCTTCCTCCTTGCACTGATTCTGTCCCCAGAATCCTGATTTTGCTCCTTCCTCTCATACGTAGGGATCTTAGAATACTGGAGAGTTGTGGATTTCTCTCTCGCAGATGCATGGTGAGTATCCTCTGCCTGAGACATCACTCTGTCCCCAGCTCTTCCTTTCTCCCTTCGCAGCTCCATCAACTCCTCTCTGAGTTGCCTGATAATTTCATCTCGAGGATCAGGGATTGCCACTGGTACCATTCTCCTCGAGTGGGTTGCAGGTGATTCAAAAACGAATCCCTCATCAGCATGTTGATGGGTCACATCTTCCATATGACCATCAACGAAGTCGCGTCCATCTCCTTCCATGGTTGACTACTAACTTCTGCAGAAAGTGGGAATAACTCTACCGAGTCCCACTGGGCGTGCCAATGATCTGTCCCCGACCCGGGTTTAGGATCCGGTGTCGGGACAGCCTCAAGAGTTGAAGATTGAATGAAGTTGAAGATATCCAGTCTCTGTAATTCGACCTCTCAATGTGTGGAGGTCCGTCTTGTTGTCCTGGAGATCCTTCACACCGGCCTCTCGCGTTGGTGTGGGCGACAGGTGGTGCCACCTGCGAAGATTCTCCGACGCTCAAGTTAGAAGAGAGAGTGAAACTCAATGAATACTCAAGCAGTATAATGGCGAGAGTCAGGGTAAGGACAACCTCCCCTTGCACATGTATTGCAACATGTTATTTATAGTTGAGCGTAGAAGATGAATCGTTGGGTGTAAGTGGGCCCACTAGTTCTGATAACGTGTATAAAGAGACAATCCGAGTGGCCCAGTATTCAGAGTGTGTCAGGAGGGTAAGTGAATTATCAGTGTACTTTTCTGTCACATGGATGGAGGATAATCACTTTTTTCCGTAAATTTCGCTGGTGATTGTACCCACTCCTGTCGGTGAATGAAAGGGACATATTCCGCTGTGCAGAGTGCCTTCCTTGTTATGACACTGTGACAGACGGTTATCAGTGACCCGGTGTAGGAGGACGGATAAGTCACCCGGTGTCTCGGATGTCATCTCGGACGACTGGTGTAAAAGAGGTTTGCCTAGTGTGTTGCAGACCGGATTGGTATTCTTGACATCGGTTGAACTCTAGGACGGCTATAATGACTTCACTTTAGGTGAGACTGGATCAACATGTTTACCGACTGGATCATTATCCTGGGATACCGATTGGCTTCCAGGACGGCTGAGACTGCCTCTTGCTCTTAAGACCGGTATCCAGACCGGATAACCTTGGAGCCGGTATCCAGACCGGATCAAGTTTAATATTGACCTGTCTAAGTTTACATTAGTGAACCATATGCTTAAGATAAATAAACCTTACATGGATAAAATTAGTATCGATTTTCATTATAGCAAGGTGAAACCTAAAATTGCATATTTTCATTATGGAAAATATGGACACCTATCTTTGAAGTGTTTTCATAAGAAGAAAATGAGAAAACCATCCTTTGTGACTAATAAGAAAAGACCCAAGAAAATCTGGGAATCTAAGCACTTAATCATTCTTGTAGAAATCTTTAGAAACAAGAAAGAAGTATCTAAAATCAAACCTAGACAGTGGTTGTTCATGATACATGATAGGAGAAAGGTCTATGTTCCTAGACCTCTAGCCACATGAAGGTGGAATTATTTCCTTTGGAAGAAACCAACCTAGGTACATTGCAAGAATTGGTCAAATTTGTAAAGCATCCTTTCCTTGCATTGATAATGCACTTTATGTTAAAGCTTAAAACATAATCTATTGAACATTACCTAATTTTGTGATTATGGATATGATGTTTCTTTGACAAGGAAAAATGTATATTTTAAAACAAAGATAAGTTAGTATCTTTATTTGCTTTCAGACATAAAAATATTTATAAAATTGAGTTAGATGATTTAAAAGATCAAGATGTAACATGCTTATTCTCTGAGAGTGATGGGACTTTTCTTTCGCACAAAAAGCTTGGTCACATAAATCTCAAACATCTCCTTAAGTTGAGTAAATTAGAGATTGTTAGAGACTTGTCTAAGCTGTCTTATGAAGGAAAACCTCTTGGTTAAGCCTGTCAAAAGGAAAAGCAAGTGAAAACTTCTTTCAAATCTAAGAATGTTGTATCAACCTCTTGATCCCTTGAGTTGTTGCATATTGATTTGTTTGGACCAACCAGTCTTCAAAGTTTAGGTGGAAAGATATATAGACTAGTCATTGTAAATGACTATACTAAAGTAACATGAGTATACTTCCTAACTCACAAATATGAGTCTTACTCTGTTTTTGAGATATTCTATAAGATGGTACAAAATGAAAAAGGATTTTGTATTACAACCATAAGAAGTGACCATAAAGGTGAATGAATATTTAAGTTGCTTTTATGAATAACATGACATTTTTCACAATTTCTCTACTCCTAAAACACCATAATAGAATGGTGTGGTTAAGAGGAAGAATAAAATTTTATAAGAAATGGTTAGAACCATGTTATATGAAGGATCACTTTCAAAGTACTTCTAGGTTGAGGCAGTGAGTACTGCTTGCTATACACATAACTGTATCTTGATAAAATGAGGAATGAAAAAGACTCCATATGAATTATGGAAGGGTAAAAGACCCAACATATCATATTTTCACATATTGGTTATGAATATTTTATCATAAACCCATAGGATCAACTTGAAAAGTTTGACTCAAAAGTTGACAAGGGTATATTTTGGGGTATTCAAACACCTCAAAAGCATACATGATTTTCAACACTAGAACTCAAGTTGTTAAAGAATCTATTCATGTCAAATTTAACAATAACTATAAACTTGATAAGGTTCCAAGAGAACTCAGTCTTAACCCTAACCTTTCTCTACCTAGATATGTGGTTCGTCCTTCAATGACCATAAGAATTATGCCAAACAGGGCAACTCCTACTATGCCTTTCAAGGACTAAGACAAAAGGAAGGCTAAGAAAGTTTACTCTACCAAGCTACCTGCTTAGAGGCTTATGCCAGCTAGTCAAAGGGAGGCTATCATCCACAATTGTAGCATCTCCAATAATAACATTATTTGGTGGAAGGTATACCAGTTCTAGAGGAAGATAGATGAGCCCTCATCTTCTAGCCTATCTAAATAAGAGAAATCCTTTACCTGAACTCCAAGGCTTTCTCTTATTTATACATTTGTGCTCTCTGCATCTCTTTAACACCAAGTCTATAGCCAATCCTCTATGTTGATTGTGCCCAAATATATACCCTTTGTTTTCTACCAACAAACTGCCCTTTAACTCACTTTTTTCTATAAGAAGTAGAAGACAGATTCTACTATTCTTACCTCTCTAGGTTTGCCAAATGCTTGCAAACCACCATTTTCACCTACTTCCTCCAAACTTATCTCATCACCATCTTTACAAACAACCCTTTATCGAGCTACCATTTCCTACCCCTTATCTCCAACCCATTCCCCTTACTCAAATCATCACCCACATTTATACCAATCCTAACCTCTAAATAATACCTTACTAACCTCATTCTAAGCACTCCTCTTTTGAAAGCTCTATCCCTCCAGTTGCACCTGAAGTAGTGGAACTCCAAAAGACTCAGGCTGTGATCCTAGTACAGTAAACTGAACTTCGTCAGAAAGTCATCTCTCTCAGATAAGGGATCCAAACTGTTGTTCAAGAAGGAATAACAACTATGAAGGATGATATTTTATCCTCTATAACTAATATCCTCCGTTGCCATTAAAAGTGTTTAGAGCCAGTGCCAGAAAGACATTGTCTTATGACAAAAGGAGGAGAACATTTTAAATATTTTGTTTTAATATTTTTGTCAAATTTAATATTTCCAATGTCCTTTTGACTTTGACTTTCTTGGACACATCTTGAGTTAATACATTTTAGTTATCTTTATATATATATATATATATATATATATATATATATATATATATATATATATATATATATATATTATCTTGACTTATCTAATCATATGTTTTATGTTTTGGCTTATGCTTTGATCATATGTTTTTATGTTCTAATATGTAACAAAATATACTTTATGCTATCCTAACCATATATTTTCTATGCTCAATAATGACTTATTTACACACCAAACTTATTTATTGCTAATGGAAGAATGCTACAACCTTTTTTTATCCGATCATTGACAGGAATTCGACTTAACCACGCTACATGTTTATGGATGTCATTATATTACTAATAGAAGTCCACCTTTACTACTGGGGACTAATTAACTTTACATTGTTGAGCTTTAAAAATGAGACAAAATTATGTGGACCTTGTTGAATTAATTCTCCCCTTCATGACCTCATCCATGAAAGCAAGTTGGTGGCTAAAATAATGGAAGTATGTTGGAATGCAAAAACATTGAAAACTCTATTGTTTGAGTCTCTCACTGAAGAAGATATTCACGTTGGTGGTGGTCGTGTGGGATGCACACTCCCTCCCATTATTTAAGTTATCTAAATTTTTCCACTCTTGCTTTTCCCACAGTACCCAGTGCTTTCCTCTTCAGCAATCCACTGATTAAGTCTTCAGTTTTTCTTTTTTCTATTGTTTATTTACTTCACGTTAAATTAGGTTATATATATTTACATCAAATGGGTAGATGAATTGATAATTTAGGAGATGATTTTATTTAATTAGGTAGTCTTAAGTTTAGTAAGAAGTAGCGAAGAGAAAACTTTGTTGCCATGATTAATAACTTTTTTGAGCTTGAGTTAAGAGAAAATTAAGAAAATAATTACGTTATTATGGGGAAGTAAAAAAAGTTAACTGGGTTTTTTTTATCCTGGTTAACCAGACCAATAATTGGAAGTGCAAAACTTTTGTTAGAAATTGATGATATCTCTTAGAAATCAGTTGAGTGGGTATGTAATAACGATTTTAAATAAAAATTTATTATTTTTTATCCCAATCAATACACCCAGCATATTAATTAGCATTTATTATTATTATTATTATTTATCGTAATAAGTTTAACTGGGTTGCAGCAAAAATATTAATAAGTTAACTTGGAAATCAAGTTATTTTTATTAGTTTTATTATTTTTTAATAATCTTATTATTATTAGCACATAAAATAAAATAAAATAAAACACACTAAATACATATATAGTGTTTAAATAAAATAAAATACAACTAACAAAAAAAATGTCCATAGGAGCTGTGATGGGGTGTATTGCTAGGTCAGGGGACCCTAGACAGTTAGCTCTTGTTGATGTTTGGCCTCATGCCAACATTGACATTGGCGATGGGAGCAACGGTGGTAGGGGTCGTTAGCTCCTCCTCTTTAGACACAAATTAGCCATTTAGTGCAATATAAAAATGTTGATAACTACCCCTAACCCTTTCTATTATGCTCGAGCTATAGTGGGCAGCTAGGCTTGCATCTGACTATACTATGTCAAGTGACCTTTAACGTCCTCCGGCTCAGCCCAAAGGCGTGCCACCTTTGGATTTGCACATGCTAATGAAGCCTTATTTATAAACTTTAATAATGTAGAGTTAATTAAATTGGAATTAGAATTAAAGTTAACTACAACTTACCATCATCTGACATTAACGTTACTCCCTCTAGCCTAACTACTTCTGGTGAGTCACCAAAAACAACTTTCCTAGGCTGATGAGGCACCCACACATTTCCTCCTATAAAAATAGCTGAATAATAATGATTATCGAATTCATACAATAAAACAAATAAACAAATAAATAACTTATCACCAGATTGACGTGTTAGCATGTGGTGGATTATCCATAGTGTGCAACGCATCACCTTAGCGTTATTCTAGTTACGCCTGTTGCACTGTCAAACTACCTCATATTCAAGATTAGCCCACTCAGCTAGTAGGCCATCCCGTGCCTCTTCCCCATTTCACAAGGGACGAGTAGGGTCTAACAATCAAGGCCTCTCTACATAACTTCCCTAAGATGTCACTGAGGAGTGTCCTTTAGACTTTCGTAACTTGACCTTCATCGCATCCCCGTGCTTAGGCGTGAAAGTCAAAGACTCTTACAATGGACAAACCTTGTATCCCTGTGCTCAGGCGTGAAAGTAAAAAACTCTTGCAATGGACAAACAATATATAAAACATCAAAAAAATAATATAAACATTATAAACATTAACAAATGACAATTAAAAGTAACTTACCAATCACTTCCTTCACCATTACTCGATCGCATAGGCCAAAATGGAGGAACATTCCTTCTATGGATCATGGACTTCATAATACCTTTACAACATTAATAGGTTGTTTCTCTACGTTAACCTTAAATAGGTCAAAATTATCCATGACTTGGAATGTTTTGATTCTCCTAAATTTCACCTTGCTATGCATAGTCTATCCTAACCCAATAGTTGGGTTTAAAACCAAACTTATACAAGTGGTGTTACTTTACCTTATACTCAAAATCTTACAATGCCCACATCTCGCATATGGACACCTCATGCCACCCTCTGAAAAGTAATAAGGTTGCTATGAAGCCTTATTTTTTTTTAACTCTCTAACTCCTCTAATAAACTCACTTTTTAACTTATCGTATATAGAGACATACTCTATCGTACATCCATAAATGACTCATATCAAAATTTGCATTGTCAACACACCACTAAGTTACAAACACATGTATTATTAAACGTTATACGCCACTAAACTCTAATTAGGAATTTCTAATTTATTTATTTTATAATTTATAATTAGAAAATTTTCAACTTTTTAACTTTGTAAACTTTAATTAGTAATTTATAATTTATTTTGTAACTTATAATTTTATAATTAATAAACCTAAATTAATTATATAAAAATTGAGTACATATTTAATTTGTAAGCTTCTATTTTTTTTACTTTGTAATTTATAAGTAGATATTTTCATTTTTATTTTCCTAAACTTTAAATGGAAATTTTTAATTTATTTATTTTGTATTTTGTAGTTAGAAATTTATGATTTTATGATAAACAAACCTAAATTAATTATGTAAAAATTGAGTACATATTTAATTTGCAAGTTTCTAATGTTTTAGTTTGTAATTTATAATTAGAATGTTTAAATTTTTTATTTTTCTACACTCTATATAGGAATTTCTATTTTTTTATTTTGTAATTAATAATTAGAAATTTAATATTTTATGATTCCTAGTAAACATGTGTAAATTTCTATCCTACACAATGCATATAATACTCTAATACATAAACTTAAAGTATGTTATCTATCCTAAGGTTCTCATGTATAATATACTCTAATATATCCATCATAGAGTTCTTTTACAACTACCATAAAGGAACTAAATAGGTTACTAACCTTTAAGTTTTTTGAAATTCCAATATGATTAAACATTCCTTTTTATGTCACGACCACAATGAGATCGAAGAGGAACGAATGGATTCCTATATGCAAGGAATCACACAAAAGAAAATTTAGGACCCATTTATGATTAAGATTTCCAACTTTTGGGTGATTCTTTGAGAGTCTATTAGTTTTACTTGTTGTACCCATTTTTGTTCCTAAGTTTGCTTGTAATATCTTTACATTTCAAAGCTAATAATTGTTAGCATGAAGGGGATTATTAGTAATATGAGATTAGTTAATTTGTTACTTAGTTGCAAAGCTCCTTATATGCTACAATGGAATCGCTGCATATTTTGTAAATAATCTTTTCAATATCTCTCCAATAATGCAATGAGTAATTGCTCTTGTGTTTTCTTTCTATTCTGGGAGTCATATGATAAATGGAGAAAACTCACTAAAAATCTTGAGTTTTATGTAAACTTGTGTAAATTTTAGAAAAAAATGGTATTGTTCACAATGAGAGCTTAACGCACAAAATCCTATGAAATTACTCTAGGAAATTAGGATTGTAATTACTCAATAATGTGCCACTTGAATTAAAAATAGGGCTTCGAGGCCATATTTATACAACGGTAAAAAAAGGATCTTTTATCCAAGCACAATGTGATGTAGACGTAACTATTTCTAGCTAAGATTAGGGGGAATCAGAAACCTCTTTATTACTGCCTAAAATAGGGGAAAGAGGGTGTCGTAGGGCCCCTTCTCAATCTAGGGGGAACAAGAGCTCCCTAGTCACGAGCTCCAGGCGTAAAGCCCATCCATGTGACTAGATGTTGGGTTAAAGTATTCATAGGTGGTTGTCATTGCGTGACTCTTGAATTAGAGAAATTTTTCAAGTGAGGAAGTGCTCAGAGCGGAGGAAATGCTCTGAGTGAGGATGTGCTCCATGTGGAGATACTCCGAGTAAGGTAGTGATTGGAGTGGAGAAGTGCTCTGAGTGGAAGAAATGCTTTGAGTGGCAAGACAAATCCGAGTGATCACATTAAGAAAACCCAGAGGAAGACACGTGTCAAAAGGTGGATAGTCGTCATTTCACTTTTCCACGCATTGTTTGAACCTAGTTGTTTGTGTAATGATGAGACGTTTCTATATCCCTAGGTCTTAAATGCGTCTCTTGTGTTCAGGCGCGTTGCTTCAAAAATGACAAATTTCAGTTCCATGTGTTGAAGGCAACTGTTCCTTGAAGAGGCATCGTGGTATCGTGGTTGTAAGAATGTCTAGATTGCTCCTAACCGTTAGATCCATCACTTAGGGGATACTCCATATGCCTATATATAGTTATTTTCTTCCTTACTTTTTATTATTGCTATTGTTCTTTCATTTTTGCTTTCTGCCATTACCTAAACTTCCTAAGCTTTTTTGCTTCCTCGGCTTTTTACTTTTAGAGAGATTAGTAATCCTCTTCCTCTTCTCGCTATCACAGTTTTTCCTTCGTTTTTTTTCTTTTGTCCCTTGTTTTTCCCACTTCCATGTTTGAAAATGGCTTTTCCTTCTTCGAACTCTTACTCATGGGTTAGGGAAGAGGTTTTCTCAAAATCCTCTTCCCTTTGAAGTGATAAGGTATTTCCCACTTATGGAATGGGGGCCTTTAATGACTCCCCGTTAGCACAGAATATTGAGTGTCTATGTTGTGCTTCTAAAGAAAGGGTTTGTCATGCCTAAACAAACCCCAGGGAATTAGATTACACTTATGTGTACGAGACTTTCTTTTCTTGTCTTCATCTATCATTTCCCTTTTTTGATTTTGAGATGGGGGTTTTGAACGCTTTGAATTTCCCCCACCCGACTTCATCTGAATTGATGGGCTTTCGTGAAAGCCTTTGAAATTTTATGCGAGTGTTTTGCTTGGACCCCCTTCTGTTCCTGTCTTTTTCTATTTCTTCCAAGCAAAAATCTTCAAGGCGGGGTTTCAGTGGGCCGGGTTTCATTGAGCTGGGTTTCTGGTCGATGTCTGATAAAGGCTTTCAACCAGTCATATAAAAATTTCAAGGGTCTCTTTTTCAAAATTTGGCTGAGTTTGGATGTGCCCGAGGAAGACTTCCTCCACCATCCAGATGGTCGCCCCACTTTTCCGCTGTATTGGACTCAAGAACCTGTTCAATACCGAATCATCTAAGAAGATTTGTCTCTTATTGAGAGAGATGATGTGAGGTTCCTGGTTAAAGATGTTGGGAACTTTTTCAATTCCCAAGGGCTGATCTCGTTATCCAACGACCCAGGTGCTCCAGACTCCTAGATGCATAAGTATAGCTAATTTAGGGTATGTGTTTTGGCTACTCGGTATATTATGTTAACTATTATATTTTCTTTGCAGGCGATATGGCTCCCTATCACATGTCTACCAAGGACCACTGAAAGGCCTACAAAAGGGTGTTTCCTCAAAGGAGGAATAACTTGTAGTGCCGACTCAGACATCGACTTCCGTCACCCTCTCTGCTGCCCCTGTGACAACTTTTCCTCCTCTAACTTTAACTACGGGCAAGGTTGGTGGTGAGGCCTATGCGTTTAAAAGACAACGTGTCTAGTTGGGGTCTTCCTCTGGTGGGGCGGGATCTACCCAGAATACACGCCGTCCTAAGACAGAAAGCTTTGGGTCTCCGAAAATGCCTTTGTGTACGCTGGAGAAGATTAAAGTTAAGCGTGTGGATGCTTCACTTCACTACAACTATGACTCTGCCTCCTAGTAGTAGGAACGTTTTATGAACTAGAGTCTTGTTGCCAACAGAAATCCCGCTCGATCCTTGTGGGATGCCCATTTCCAATCCCTCAATTCATCGACCGTACGTTGATGTTCGAGGAAGACAAGGCACATTATATGGATGCTAACCCTATGACCTTCTGCCAGACTATAAAGGTGTTCAGTATATAAGCAGCTTCTATGGGTCGCTACTTAGATAATTACATGGCAGGTTAAGAAAAGACTGATCAACCAGGCCAAAGAGAAGGAAGCGTCTGTTGTAAAGCTTCGGGAGGCAAAGGGGCCATCTAAAAACTGGCTGAGTTGGAGGGTTAGTTGTGGGCTCGCGAGGCAGCCTTGGAGAAAGTGGCTGGATTATAGGAGCATCTTAAAGATCATGAGGCGGCTTTGGAGAAATTCGAGGCGTTGTTGAAGGACATTGTGGCAAAGTTAGCGTTCCAAGGACACCTGGCGAGAATTGCATAAAGAATATGAAGGCGGATGAGTCTTTTAAAGAGGCGAAACTGGCTCTGGGTTCTGTGTGGCAAAACCTCACTAAGGCTGAGTCAAAGCACCGCCAAGAGTGTTCAGAGCTGAAGGAGAAAATCAAAGTGTAAAGGTTTTAGGTTACTAAAATGTTTATTACAAGGTTTAGGAGGTGTCAGGCATAATTAATGATTCTAAACATTTCTCTGCCTATCTCCTGGGAGGGGTTTGATCCTTTTAAAGAGGTAGTGGATGGGAGAATCATGGATTTCTCTCAATCGGATGAGGAGGTTGTTGTTGTCGATCCTCTACCTCCCTCTCCCGGTGGTCAAGCTGAAGCTACCCCTTCCCTTGAGGTTGAAGCCACTCTGCCTGAATCTGCTGCTACTCTTACTCCTGCCGCTTAGCTCTTTTTCTTATGATTTGTTTTTGAAGAATGTAATGTTTATTTTGATGTAATGCTTATTTTGTAGTGAAGGGTCTTTAATAAAAAAAACTTGTACCTTTGCTATTTTATCTTCATTATAAGTTGGATGAAGAGGTTGTTGTTGTTGATCCCCCACCTCCCCCTCTCGGTAGTCAAGCTGAAGCTACCCTTTCCCCTTGAGGTTAAAGCCACTCCGTTCGAATTTGCTGCTACTCATTCTCCTGTTGCTTAGTTATTTTTCTTGTGATTTATTTTTAAAGAATGTAATGTTTATTCTGATGTAATGTTTATTCTGTAATGAAGGATCTTTAATAAAAAAACATGTACCTTTGCTGCTTTATCTTCATCATAAGTTGCTTATCTTTGATAATATTCTAAGGTTTTTATGCGTAGTTGGCTTGTTGCTTGGGTACCCGCTCGGGGGGTTTTTGAGATTTAGAAAAGGAATTCCATAGAATGGAGTGGTTATTTTTTCTAAGTGAGCAAATTATTACTTGGGTTTTTAGGACTTAGACATAATTTGTGGCAAGGCTTGCCATTACCCTAGGTGAGTGAATTCTCACTCGTGTTTTTATGACTTAATGTAATTTGTAGCAAGGTTTGTCGCTACCTTGTGTGAGCGAATTTTCACTTAGGTTTTTAGAACTGAACATAATTCATAACAAGGTTTGTTGTTACCCACAGGTGAATGAATTCTCACTCGGGAATTTAGGACTTAACGTAATTCGTAGCAAGGTTTGCCATTACCCCCTTGTGAGCAAGTTGTTACTCGGGATTTTAGGACTTAGACGTAATTTGTGGTGAGGCTTGCTGTTGCCCCTGGGTGAGTGAATTCTCACTCGTGTTTTTATGACAGAACATAATTCCTAGCAAGGTTTGTCGTTTACCCCAGGTAAGGGAATTCTCACTCGGGTTTTTAGGACTTAATGTAACTTGTAGTAAGGTTTGTTGTTATGCCTGTGTGAGTGAATTTTCACTCAGGTTTTTAGGACTAAACATAATTTGTAGCAAGGTTTGTCGAACCTCTGGATAAGTGAATTCTCATTCAGGTTTTTAAGACTTAACGTAATTCATAGCAAGGTTTATCATTAGCCCCGTGTGAGCGATTCTCACTCGGATTTTTAGGACTTAACGTAACATTGACACTGAATGGGTGTGACTGAATATTTTTCATTTTATTGATGTTTGTGTGGGCCTCGTTAAAATCTCTCGAGAGAAAAACCCAGTGGGAAAAACCTCCTTGGTAGGAAAAAAGGTACCCATTGTTACAGTAGTTGTAGTACATCTTCAAGCACGTGACATTCCACGTTCGCAGAATACTTTTGCCTTCTAGTTCTTCTAACCGATACGCTATCTTTTTGACTACTTCTTTTACCCGGTATGAGTCTTCCCAGTTGGCTGCAAATTTCCCGTCCTCTTTTGCTCACTTGTTGTTGTCAACTATCCGTATAACTAAATCTCCTCTTTGGAAGGGTCGTGGTTCAAGCATGGTGTTCCATTTGTGGGTGGATTTTTGTTTAGAAACCTAAATTTTTATATAGGCTACGTCCCCCAGGGGCGGCACCAAAATGTTCACTACAAGAGCTTAACACACAAAACCTAGAGAATTATTCTAGGAAATTAAGGTTGTAATTGCTCACTACTGTCTTACTTGAATTACAAGGGGGTTTCGAATCCATATTTATACAACGGTAAAAAATGAGTCTTTTATTTAAACCCAATATGATGTGGATGTAATTATTTCTGGCTAAGATCAAGGGGAATTAAAATCTCCTTTATTCTTACCTAAAATAGGAGAAAGAGATGTGTTGGGGTCCCTTATGAATCTTGACAAACAACTGTCATAGTCAAAAACAAAACAAAAATTATAGATTAAAGAGCACTTACGTAAATGTACGTGTCAAATTTCATTTTGTTGATAGAAGAAAACGCAAATGTATATATAAAGCAGTCGAAAAATATCCATTTTATTATTGGATTTAATTGATATGAAATTTACGTGTGCAGTAGTTGTTTGATCGATTGAATTCTAGGGGAGTTTTTGTGGATCTAAAACGGAACTCGCGGCAGAATATGTAAGAACTAGCAAGATTCAGTATATAAATCGACTCTTTGGCAGCGCAAAGAAACAATTCTGTGTTCAGAAATGAAAATGTATTTTGCTATAGATTTGTTTAAAACTCACGGCATGATAGTAAAATTTAAGGCCCTTTCTTTTATAGGATGAATAAGAAAACGCTTATCCTAACCTCACAAATATACTTTTTATATTTATAAGCGTTTAAGGTAATTTTTAAATCATAAACTAGCTCTTGTATCCAATTCTCCATCATTTTCTAATAAAAACTGAGAACCTATTTGATGCCTTTGTAATTTCTAGAGACTATGTAATATATATATATATATATATATATATATATATATATATATATATATATATATATATATATATATATATATATATATATATTACAGTCTCTAGAAACTTCATGCTACTTTTAGATGATGATTTAAATCCACTATCTAAAGGACTGAAATTGAAATTTCAGACGATTTTTATATTATTATTATTATTATTATTATTATTATTATTATTATTATTATTATTATTATTATTATTATTATTATTAATTTAGAAGTCAAAAGTTTCTGAAAATATAGGAATGCGAAGTTGGTCAGCGTCACAGTATTCTCTACACTATGTAGTCATAATCTTTAAGGCAGTTGGTTAGGCCATTTAAGTGTTTCATTTTATATAATACGATATTTGAATGTTACCGTGAATTTATATATAGAGCTTATAGTTTAGTGGAGAATATAGATTAAAATTGTGAAAATAATATCAGACTTATGAATACAATTATCTTTAAAGAAGAATATATATGGCTTTAAAAAAATTATATATAGTTAAATGGAGTGTTTTTTTTTTCGTGTTTGCTACACACATCATTAAATATATCTTATTAAATATTTTAAAATTGATTGAATTATTTAATCCTTCATTGAATTGGTTTTATCTATTTATAAGTAATATATTTTCTGTTAGTATTTTAAATTTAAAATCTTTTACTTTGTGTAACAGGTCACAACCCCATTTGTAAATTCTAAACCCATTATTACTCTCTTAATCATACATGCTTTATTTGATAAAAAAAAAAAAAGTAATCATACATGCTGGTTTAAGAAAGATTTGTTAATTTATTATGGGTCTCACATTTCTATATCTTATATATTAGTCTCTAGTCATGTGTTTGATCCTACAAAAAATTTTTTTTAATTAATCCTACAGAAGCTTTATCATTAGGTTATTTAACACATTTAAGAATATAATACAATTATATATTATTATATTATATTTGTAGAGTGTACATTTATTAATTAAATTTATTTTCAAAATAAATATTCTTATCTTTTTTCGTTCATTAATTTTAATTATTCTGAAAAAAATGATAAAAATATTTATTTTGTAGATAGACTTTATTAATAAATATATATTCTACAGATATAATATAACTATATATAATTGTGTCATATTTTTTTTAATGTATAAGTAGTTTAATAATAAAGTTTTTCTTGTTATGGAACATATAAAATGTTTTAATTTTAATGTAATAAGGTGAAACCCGATGAATGATGTGAGGTACCACACGACGCGCATTTCCTATAGCAAGAAGCAATTAAGGTAAACATGTAACATGCATGCCAAGTTTTCTTTTGGGTAATAACTGACCAGATGTTACATTTAAAAAATTAATCTAAAATAAATATGAGCTATAGCTTGTTACACTCCAAAAGTTATATATATATATATATATATATATATATATATATATATATATATATAGTTTTTTTACATTGAAATTAAATTATAAATTGTTATATAAACAATTATTTTTAATTTCTGTAATATTTTAAAAATCATATCTAAGAATGAATTCTAATTAGTTTAAAATGTATATAGTAATTAAACTCTATACATATACAATGAGATAAATATGTTTTTTCTGTCCTAGGATTACAATTAATTTTGATATTAGTTCTTAAAAGAAAAAATATTGGTTTATTTTGAAAATGGTTTCTATAATCACATATTACAATTAATAGGTCAAGTATCTAAATATCATACATCATAGGTTACTTTTTTAATCATTCAAAATAACAGTAGAAAAGAAAAAGATAAGTGTAAAAAATTAAAAAATCAATATTTAAACCCAATAACACTTTATGTCACACACTAGTCATATCAACCTTGGTATACCATCTTATATTACTTTTAATATAATTGTTAATGTATGGATCATGTCTAAATGTTTTTCACATTTATTTTTATCAGCAAATGAACAGTCACATTGTTAAAAAATTAAAATTAGCTATATTTATAAGAGATAACAACATATATAGTGTCAAGTGTCAACCGACCCATGTACATCCTACTAGGAAGAGAAACAATCATTCCCTCCGACCTAAGTTCAGAATATATCACATGAATTTGCAAAGTTAGAAAACGCAACACGAAATTCTCTTTGCTATCCCCTATATATTGTAACTGAAGGAAACAAGGTGCCCCAGTATAACATACTTTTCCCAGATTTTTGCATATAAAGAAAGCTTTGCATGTGGGTTAACAACACCTTTGTCTTTCTCCTGAGTCATGCCATATCTATGATCCATGTCATAAGCTTAAGGCCAGGTATATTAAACTGCCTAATATTTATACCTTTTTAGGATCACTCCTTTAAGGAAAAAGGAGATGATGTGTATTTGGTGTATAATCTCAACTCTCAACTATACTGTTCATAAAACCTTCAATATTTTTGGTTTCCTTCAACCCTACTTTTTTTTCTTCATTTTTCCACCAAGTAAAATCAACCCCTTATCCTTTATTCATTTGCGTCTGCGATTCAATGATTTTCTATTGGCCGCTGAAGCTTTTTATCGGATCAACAGTCTCCTCATATTTGTTTTGGGAAACTTTATAAAAGAGGTGATCTTTTTTTTTATGAACAAAAGTAGTATGTGACATTACATTAAAAAATTATTTTTTCAGCCACTTGATTAAAATTGTCTTCCGAATTTACTGCTCTTAAGATCGTTAATTTTAATTAAGTGGGTATCACTGGTCTCAACAACTTTGGAAACAGTATTTCTGTTTTCTTTTCTAACTTTCAGATAATGACATCACATTTTCTGTTCTGCAAGATTTTTCTCAATATCATTAGATTTTCTTTGGGCTGCTTTATCCTGTTTTGGTTTATTAGTTGTTCTACTCACCCCAAGTGATAATACAGCAAGAAAAAAAGTGTTGATCATCGTATATTTAAATTATCAAAATCAAACTAGTAACCTATCTTACTCATATGTCATCATGTTCACAGATTAAGTGATCGATCCTCTAAATTTACAAGGACAAAGCCTCAATAATTTGCAAAAGCAAAAAAAAAAAGAAATAGCTTAAAAATTGCAGAAAATAAAATCTCTCTTGGTACATTGAGGTCCCATATATATATATATATATATATATATATATATATATATATATATATATATATATATATATATATATATATATATCATTAAACAATGTTGCAAATTGAGTAAACTTTCCTTTAATCATTCCCCTTTTTCATGCAACCTTTAATAAGTGAGACAAAATTTACCATATACTTGAAAACCCAATTTCGCATTTTTTTTATAATATAAGGTGAATTAATATAATATCTTTTGTCTTTTAACTAGTGGGCTTGTCCCACATTTGCCTCCAACACAAACCATTTTCATCCATAAATACCCTTGTTGGTAGCGTGTGTCCTCCACACTTTCTCCACATACCCTCTTCTTCATCATCATAAATTCATAAGCATTTTAAGTAGCTTATAATTAACCTTTTCTCATCACCATGGCATCAAATCCTCACACTCCCCATAACCAAGCCAAATTTGTTGTTTCAACCAATATTAATGACCTTGAGCAAGAAGCCACAACAACTCTAGATGTTGAAACCAATAAAGAATTTGACTACTCTAAAAGATCTCAATGGCTTCGTGCTGCTGTTTTGGGAGCCAATGATGGGTTGGTCTCAACAGCATCATTGATGATGGGTGTTGGAGCAGTGAAACAGGACATTAAGGCAATGATCCTATGTGGGTTTGCAGGCTTGGTGGCAGGGGCATGTAGCATGGCCATAGGGGAGTTTGTGTCTGTGTACTCACAATTGGACATAGAGGTTGCTCAGATGAAGAGAGACAAGGAAAGGGGTCATGTTGTTGGTGATGAAGATGAGGAAGAGAAAGAAAGTTTGCCAAACCCTTTGCAAGCTGCTGCAGCCTCAGCTTTGGCCTTTTCCGTTGGTGCAATGGTGCCATTGCTTGCAGCATCATTTATAAAAGATTATAAGGTGAGGGTTGGAGTGGTTGTGGCTGCTGTCACTTTTGCTCTGGTGGTGTTTGGTTGGTTAGGGGCAGTGTTGGGTAAGGCACCTGTTTTGAGGTCTGCTTTGAGGGTCTTGGTTGGGGGTTGGATGGCTATGGCCATTACTTTTGGGATAACCAAGTTGATTGGATCAAGTGGACTTTGATTAATTATGTCCCTTTCTTAAGATTTTTTTGTTTTTGGTCCAGCTGAATTGGTAAGGGCTGGGGAGGGGGTTACCAACTGAGAGAGACAAGGTTCGACACCAGTCCCTTAGTTGCATATATATGTGGTGATTAGGGTGAAAGATCAAGGGACTTGTTAAGATTGTATTGCATGTGTCATGTTAATCATGCAGCTATGTAGACTCTTTGTTTAATTTGTAACTTATACATATTCTATGCACTTTTTTTTTCTTGAGGGTCCTTATTTCTTTTTTACTAGAAATATAGAACATGGATTGAAGAAAGTTAGTTAGGTAATTTAGCATAAGTTGAGGGTAAGGATTTTGAAAGCCTTTTGTGATTTGTAATTAGTTCTCTTTGTTTATGTATGATGATTGTCAAATCTTGGAGATTTTCATTTGATATGGTACGTGTATAATCATATTTGAGTTAGTGAGTTGCTTAAAGAAAACGTATTTATAATTAGTTATATGAATTTTTTAATGCACGCCTAATTTTAGAGTGGAGGGTGTTTATACTTATAAAATCCACTACGTTCAATTGGATGGAGAACATTCTATTAATAAAGATTAGATATATGGATTAAGGAGAAAATATTATATGTTTCATAAATACTATATTATTTATAATTCAATCTAATGAATATTTGATAAATATAGGAATTAACAAGAATTTAAAAGAGATACAAATATAATATTATATTTGTTAATATATGTCATTTTATGATTAATTAAATTAATAGTTTGTTTGATTAAGGGATTATAAATAAAAAGTTTTATTTTAAAAAAATAATTATATTTTTAAAAATTTTAAAATAAACCAGTTTCTTATATTAAAAAAATTATTTTCAATTTCCTAAACAATGGCTCATAATCAAATATAAGTAATTTATATTTCCTTAAATTAATCATATTTAATATTAGATACGTTTAACATCACACCACACAATTTAATGAAGTTAAAATTAACAAATATACTTAAATTTTGAAAATGTTATTACAATCGGTGTTAAAAAATTTTGATTGATCTATCCAATCTAACCGATCAAACTGGTAACTAATAGTCTAAGTGAGTCTAATCATCTGTTAAACTGGATATGTGTACAACCGGGTGAAAATTGATAATTGATCTGTTCGGTTGAATAAGTAACTTGACTGATTAAATCGGTAGTTTAATCAGTTTAAATCATTGGATTGATGTTAAGCTGATTAAATCAATTAATTAATTATAGTAATTAAACAATATTTTTATCATATTTTTAACATATACCAATGAGTTTTATATAATTCATTGGTTTGAATGTTAACTAATTTAACAAATGATTCACTAAATATTAACCCGGTACCTAAAGTCAATAACTATTGCAGATTTAATAATACTGATTACAACTCTTTTTGATTTAATATCAAACTCTAGTATACCATAAGTTAAAAGAGATGCATAATTCTTCTTATTTAATGTGAAACTCTACTGACTAAAAAGTTAAATTATTCTAAAGAGAAAGAGAAAGACATTGTGTTTATTAAAAGAAAAAGTTAACAAACTAACAACTAAAATTTATTTTTAAGAAATAATAAAGAATATTTAAAAATATATCTTATAATAAAATTGAAAAGATATTGTGTCAAAACATACTAGTCGAATTGATTGAGGATGTATATAGAAATTGTTGAGTTTCTTCATGCGTCTTCAGTTGTTACCAAAACTTAACAAAATTATTTCACTAAAAGTTGTTGATATTAGCAGTAGAAACATACTATAGTACATCAATAATATTGGAAAATAAGTATATGTCGAAGCTTGAATAAGGTGAATAAATCCAAAAAAAGTGAAAATTATATGAAAGCGTATATATAGGATAAGGGGTATATTAAAAAAAAAAAACAGTTTCAGCCGGTCAGGTTAAAAGTTTTTTTTGCTTTCTTGGAACCACGTAGAGATTAAAATTACTATTAGCTATGATAATATCCTATGAAACATGGATATTAACACAGATGCCGAATACGATATACATATCGATATTTTAACACGACTAGTTATATAAATATATGTTTATCTATTGAAAAATGTTTATTCAAGTATTTTGAAATAAAAGTTGAAGTGTATTAACTACATAAAAGTTTTAAAGAATGAGTATTTCATTTTGTGAAATGGACCCATATTCCTTATATGTATGTATGAATGAAGTACGTATATATTTGGGTACGTATATCACAATTAATTTATTGAAAATAAATTGTGGGCTACTTCATTAAGATTCAAAAAAAAATTACATATAGTTTGGTAGAATAATGTAATATTGATTTCTTTTATTGTAAATACTTTCTTCAAAAAGTTATAAATATTTAAGGTGTGTATGATGGATGGAGATAGGAAATGATAAGATACGATAATGATAAAAATATGATATGATAAAAATTGGATAAATGGGTGATGATGGAGGAGGAAGTCAACGCTTGCAAATGTGTCAAGAATGGTTGTATTTGTGTCAGGTTTCCCTAGACTTTACACAACACAGGTTACGTAAGACACTCCTATAAATACTATTTATTTACTATAGTTTGAAGTACGTTCAACAACCCTAATGTTTGAGTTCTAATATTAAATATCATACTGACTTGAACATTGAAGTGTCTTTGCAAGTAACATCTTATTTTGCCTCATAACACTAGACTCTGGTGTGTTCGAGGAAAATATGATTAGAAATTCAGCTTTTCATTGAACTTAAAGGAGATAATATTGGATTCTTACTAGACTGGTGTAAGAGATAGAACACATATACTCGGTAGCCACACCGAAATTTTATCCCTTTATACCAGACAGATCATTGGCATGTCTAGTGGGTAAAGATGGCAAAAAAAACTCGCGCTCGTTGGTAATCTGTGAGTTACCTGCAAATACCCGCATATTTATTAAACGGGTGGGTAACAGTATCACACTACCCGCCCCGCGGGTACCCATTTAATTATTAATATTTATTTTTTACTAAATATATTTAAATATCTAAGTTTTTTTATTATTTTATAATGAGATAAACAAAATTTAATATTTTTCAATGATAATACTTTTAATTTATGAAGTTGTAATGTATGATACAATATTAATTTGAATCATATTATACTAAAATAATATTATGTTTAGTACATTATACCATATTTTCTTCTTTAGATTATTTTATAAAAATAATAAATATTCATAAATACTCATGGATACCCGCTACCCGGCCCGTGAATACCCGTTACCTGCCTAAAACCCGTGGATACGGGTAGCGGTAACATACTACCTGCACCCGCTCTGCCCCATTGACATCCTTACTAGTGGGACACACTAAAGTTATTCCCCACTTTCACAATCATTCTCATAGAGGCAAGTCATCACACCTTAGGCACCCTAAAAGGTGATGTGTATGGAACCAAATCCGTTAAGGTGTAATTTGAGTTTTGTTGATACACTAGGGTTAGTTCCTCATACCTCGAGAAGACCCAGTGTCCTAACCCAACCAAACCCATGTGATGAGCTCATTCACCAACTCTAGGTTGAGTTACAAGATCTTAGACAAGAGAGGAGTTAGTTGTATGAGAATTGTATGTTTTTTAACCTAAGAGCTTCACCTATCAAACCTCATCCTATGCCCTCTCAACATCTACAAATTACTTAAAGATCCCGATATATAATGGAGATTACCAAGAATCTATATATTGGACCAAGTGTCACTATCCTCGCTATCAGTTATTAAGATGGTTCTTTAGGTTACAAGTTCAACATCTCATTTACTTGAAGCCTTATATAGGCTTTGATCCTGGAACATCTTTAAACTCCCCATCCTTTTCCTATTGGGAAGTATACTGATGTGGTTGATCCCAATAAGCACCTATATACTTAGACGAATGAGTTGTTATTTTTAGGCAGAGACAACAATGCGATCTGTAAGATGTTTCAAGGGATTGCTTATGGGATCAGTCGATTCTTGGGCTGACCTCGCCCAAGCTTTTAGAAGGCATATCATCATAACAAGGGATGCCTTAAAGACTTATCATACCTTGGCTCATATCAAGTAATGTGAAACAAAATCTTTAAAGGATTTCTTGAAAAGCTTTTATAAGGAAGCGCATATGGTTCTAGGGTTGATATAACCGATCTAGATTCATATCATTATCGAGGCCTTACAACCAAAGTATACTTTTACTATGTCTCTGACAAAGGAACCCTCGAAGAAATTAAGGAAGAGAGCTACCAAATATGTACCCCATTGCCACCAAACCAGCTTCTACACCTACATCGGTTCCAAAGAGAAAGCCTAAGCAAAAGAAAACTTCTTAAAAGAACTGAGATAAAGATTAACCATTCTATCTAAAAGATAGGAAGATGTTCAACTTTAATCATCATACACCACTCAATACAAGCCCAAGTCAGATCTTCAAAGAGCTTGGCTTTCTAGGGTTAGGTGTATATAGAGTAAGGAAGCTTACATCAATCAACAACCTGACAACTCAAAAAAGTATTGTGAGTTCCACAAACAATTAGTTTACAACACAAACAAGTGTAGGCAGCTAAAAGACACTATTAAAGTCCTAATTAGATAAGAAAAACCAAAGCAATACTTATTCAGGAATAAGTTCTAAGATGAGCTAGACTGGAATGATAAGAGATGTAGAGATAGGTGTAACACCCCTATTTTTATTTTTATATTAAAATTTTGAAGGAATTAAATTATGGTTCTTTAGAACTTTTTAATCTACGTATTATTTATGATTTTTTGGAATTTTGGAATTTTTTAATAAAAATAATATTTTTTAAATAATTTTAAATTCATATAAGTGACTTAAATTAAAAATATTTATAAGAAAGTGAATTTAAATTATAAGAAATTTTTCTAAAATCCGTTTCAAGTAGACTTATCTAAAAATTATCGGTTTGAGAAAAATCTTGATTTTTTCCAATCGTTAAAAAATTAGAAACGTATCAATAAATTTTTATTAACAGAAAATTTTAGATTTTTTAAAATTTTAACTTTATATTACTTATTATAAAATTAGTGAGGACTGATATAATATCGCTAAATTTCAAAAAGGACTCATTTTGAATATTTAAAATATACCGAGTGAAAGGTTACTATTTGGCTTAATAATTCTGCCGACAGTTACTATGCAGAACACTGTGCATGTACGAAATTTTCAAAGAATGCATAGTAACCTGGAATAAAAAATTCAAAAATGCATAGTACTTTTATATTAAAATAATGGAATGCATAGTAAATTTTTTTCCTATAAATACCGAAGGATTTCTTCTTTAGAATTCACAATTTCAGATTAAGTTTTCTTAATACAGTAGTGCTAGTGAGATAGTGGTGGAAGTGAGAGAGAGAAGAAAAGTTTTTGGAGAGAAGGTTCTGCCAAAATCCTAAGGTAAGAATACTTCTCTTTTATATTTTTTAGGGTTTTTTTTATATCGTTTTTAGAAATCTGTTATTATACTAGAAATAATATTATTTTAAGTTACTATTCTGCATAGTAAAATACTATTTCAACAGTAAATTACTATTTCAACAGTAAATTACTATTCAAATAGTAAATTACTATTTACTGTTACTATTTACTGTTACTATTTATGATTTACTATTTATCGTTACTATTCACAATTTACTATTTACCGTTACTATTCACGATTTACTATTTACCGTTACTATTCACGATTTACTATTTACCGTTACTATTCACGTTTTACTATTTACTGTTACTATTCACTATTTACTATTCACTATTCACTATTCACTATTCACTATTTACTATTCAGAATTTACCATTTCTGTTTTAAGTAGTAATCTTAATCTTCGTCTTATGCTTATACTGAAATAAAATTAATATTAATATTTTTAGAAATCGGAGGCGCAAAGCAAATCTCCTTTTGGTAACGACTCAAGGTAAGGGAGAGTGAGATAAGAAGTATAATATGAAAAGACATAAGAATAATGGGAGGAGTCCCCTACTCCTTTTAAATTTAATAATATTATTATTTTAAAATATTAACTTTTTAACTTAAAATTTTTAATAAATTTTAAATTAAATATCTAGTTTAACTAACTCTAACATACCTATGCAAAACTTGGACCATTATGATCTATATGGACTGGACTATACCTATGCAAGGACTTGGACCATTATGACCCATATGGACTGAACTATACCTATGCAAGGACTCGATTATATGGACTTATTTATACCTATGCGAGGAATTGACCAAAAGGACTAAAAATTGACTATATTAATAATTATTAAATTTTGTATTATGATATGTATTAATGATATTTAATTGATTTGATTATGATTTGATTATGATTGATTGATTGATGATATTTAGTTATGATTGATACTGTTTGATTTTGATTGATGATATTGTAATGTGGAGTTTGAGCATATAGCGAGCATGACGGAAAGCTAAAATTCAGTAAGAATTTCTTACCTTACTCTTTAAATTTTATTATCTTTTATCTCTTCTTAGAAATTATTTTTTAACTTTATATAAAAAAAATTAGTATTTATTTTAGAAAGAAAATATTTTATGAGAATTTATTTAATTAAATCTTGAGTTAAAGAAAAAATTTTGTAATTTTAAGTATTTTTGGTTAATAATTAATAAAACAAAATTTTTTTTAAAGAAAATTATTTTATCCAACTTAATAACTAAATATATTTGGAAATAATTGAGATTTCTAAATTTGACTTTGTTAAGATTTAATTTGAGAAAGATTATGTAAAGTTTTATATGAGAAAGTTTTTAGATATTTAAGGCTTAGAAACTCAAATTTCAGTGAGATTCAAAAACTGTACCAAATTTATTTCTGTGGGACAGAAATTTAGAGAATCGAGAAAATGTACAGTTTATTGAAATAATGTTGTAAACCTTTAAGGGATTTAATAATTGAGTTTCTAAAAGCCTTAACTAACTCAATACGCGAGTAGTTCATGCATCATGAATCATTAAAGTGAAATGAAATAATATTGTCTGGGGACGGATTATAGAAACCGAGGATACATTAGAGGAGGCTTAATTACGAGCCTTGGGATGAGAGGGTGTGAAAGGGTGCTTCAGGGGACCTGGGGTAGCTCCCTAGTGTCGGGTACTTTCACAATAAAAACTTTCTCAATCTGACTAGTCTCTAAGTGTTTCCATGCCAGTTGAGCTGTTCATATTATTATTATCCGGACTTATGGAACAGTGTAAACTCCTGGTTGGCCCAGTGCAAATTAAAATTTAAGGGCCCACATATATAAGTAAGTTATGATGAAGATATTGCATAACATTCATGCATTCATAATTGATTGTGTATGTGATTGTGATTGATATTATTATGTATTGGTTGTGAAAACCCTTTGTTGCTTATGTCTTATTCGGAAATATTATATTCTGTTTCTCACTCCTTTCTCCGTATTTTTGTTTCATATATTCTAAATTGATGGTTCAGAGGGAAGGATCGAAGAATATCAGCAGTAAATATAGCACGTTCTAGAAAGGGAGCTCGGTATGAATACCGTGGTCCAATGAATAAATAATGTTAATTAGTAACTGCTTCTGGGCCATGGAGTTTCCTCTCTTTCTTATAATGTTTAATGTTTATTT
Source organism: Clitoria ternatea (assembly GCA_037962975.1). Lineage (NCBI taxonomy): Eukaryota > Viridiplantae > Streptophyta > Magnoliopsida > Fabales > Fabaceae > Clitoria > Clitoria ternatea. The sequence continues at coordinate 13,459,145 of CM075675.1, forward strand.
TCTTCGGATAAATGTACAAATACTTTATAAAGTTTTTAATAATATTTGTGAGGTATTTCAGAAATAATGTATATAATTTATTCCGATAGTTTCTTTTTAACAATCATATCTTTAGTAAAAAAAAAATTACGAGTTTTTCTAGAATTTATTAAGGTGTAACAGAGGGTGTTACAAAGTGGTATCAGAGCAGTTAATCCAATAGGCCTGGGGAAAAGGTCTATCTTGCTTTGTCTGTAAACTCTGTATAGGTGATAGAGAATAGAATATCTGACTTGGTAGTAACTGTGATTGATGTGACAAATCTCAGTTACTGTGAAACAGGAAACTAATGGCTGGAAACGATCTTGCTGGAGTTGTAGAACGCTTAATCAATGCAATGGGAGCACGTGAAGGTCAAGGTAGTGATGCCTTGAGAAGACTGGACCTATTCGAAAAGCGCAATCCACCTCGTTTCAAGGGAGGATATAACCCTGATGGAGCACAAATCTGGATTCGAGAGATAGAGAAGATCTTTCGAGCATTGCAATGTAATGAAGCTGATAAGGTAGTCTTCGCTACTTATGCCTTATCTGAGGATGCCGAACATTGGTGGGATAGCATGCGTAAACAATTCGAAGTCAACGACGTGGAGATCACTTGGGACTATTTCAAGGATATGTTTCTGGAAAAATACTTTCCAGCTGATGTTAAAGAGAAAAGACAATTCGAATTCCTGTCGCTGACCCAAGGAAATATGACCGTTGGAGAGTACGCATCCAGGTTTGAAGAGCTATCTCGTTTTCATTCTCATTATAATGATGCTACTAATGAAAGAGATCGGTGTGCAAAGTTTGTAAATGGACTGCGGCCAGAAATTAAGGAAGCTATACGAATGCAGGAAATCCGTGAATTTTCTGTATTGGTAAATCACTGCAGGATCTTTGAAGAAGACCATAAGGATAGAATGACCAAAAGTCGTGAGCCCATTCACAAGGCAGGAGAAATAAGAAGTGGAGGACCTCACCATCACCAAAGAAGAGATTTCAGAAGGAATAAGCCTTACCAAGCACTATTTCGCCGGTTTGGAACAGCATCTGTTCCTAACAGACCCCAAGCTTCAACTGGAAGCTATTACCCAACATCTGCACCAAATTTTAAATGTTTTATCTGTGGAGGACCCCATTTGAAAAGGGATTGTCCTAAAAACACTTATGTTTGCTTTAAGTGTAACAAACCAGGTCATCACATCAAGGATTGCCTAGAGATGAAGAGAGAAAACCCTGAAGGTGCAAGTACAAGCATAAATACTCAAGGAGGCGCGCACAGTGCAGTCGGAAGGCCGAAAGCAAAAGGAAAGGTTTTTGCAATCACTGGAGAAGAAGCATCTCATGCTGATTCCATGGTAGAAGGTAAGTGTATCATTAATAAGATTTCTTTAACTGTTATGTATGACTCAGGTGCATCACATTCCTTTATTGCCAATGACTGTGTAGAAAAACTAAAATTACCTGTGATAGAACTTCCATTTGACTTATCTGTACATACTCCTGGAAACAATCTCATTGTCACTTCTAAAGCTTGTTGGAAATGCCCTATTGTCATAGATGGTAGGGACTTTAAGGCTAATCTTTTCTGTTTACCCCTTTCTGGCTTAGAAGTTATTATTGGGCTAGATTGGTTGTCTGACAATCATGTTCTAATAGATTGTCATAATAAAACCATAATGTTTAAAGAACCAGTGAATTTGAATCCTGAGGATTCGAGATTTCTAACCGCCAATCAAGTGAGTGCCTCTTTAAAAGGAGGGGCTCAAGGATTCATGCTATTGCTTTCAACAAAAGGAGAGCAAGAATCAAAAATCAAAAATCTGCCGGTTGTGTGTGAATTTCCTGACGTTTTTCCTGAAGATATCCCTGGTTTACCCCCAGAAAGAGATGTGGAATTTTCCATTGATCTAGTACCTGGAGTTGGACCCATTTCAATTGCACCATACCGAATGTCACCTCTAGAATTAGCAGAGTTGAAGAAACAACTTGAAGAGATGATAGAGAAGCAGTTTATACGACCCAGTGTATCCCCCTGGGGTGCACCAGTGTTGTTGGTTAAGAAGAAGGATGGTAGCATGAGGTTGTGTGTAGATTATCGACAACTGAACAAGGTGACAATCAAGAACAGATATCCTCTACCAAGGATTGACGACTTGATGGATCAGCTGCGTGGTGCCACGGTGTTCTCCAAAATTGATTTGAGGTCTGGATACCATCAAATAAGGGTGAAGAAAGAAGATGTATCAAAAACTGCTTTTAGAACACGCTATGGCCATTACGAATATCTAGTAATGCCTTTTGGTGTAACTAATGCACCAGCCGTATTCATGGATTACATGAATAGGATTTTTCATCCATATCTAGATAAATTTGTAGTGGTGTTCATTGATGATATATTAGTGTACTCTAAAAGCAGAGAAGAACATGTTGAACACTTGAAGGTTGTGTTGGAAATCCTGAAAAAGAAACAACTGTATGCAAAGTTGTCGAAGTGTGAATTCTGGTTGGAAGAAGTAAACTTTTTAGGACATGTAATTAGTCAAGGAGGAATAGCTGTAGACCCTTCCAAGGTGGAAGCAGTTTTAAAATGGGAGAGACCAACCACGATCACTGAGATTAGAAGTTTCTTGGGCTTGGCTGGATACTATAGGAGATTCATTGAAGGATTTTCAAAGCTAGGATACCCATTGACCAAGTTAACACGGAAAGGACAACCTTTTGTGTGGACGACACAATGCGAGAATAGTTTCCAAGAGCTGAAAGATCGACTTACTTCCGCGCCGGTGTTAGTACTCCCTGATCCACATCGAAGTTTTGAAGTTTACTGTGATGCGTCTAAACAAGGACTAGGAAGTGTACTCATGCAAGACAAGAAGGTTGTAGCCTATGCGTCGCGTCAATTAAGGCAACACGAGATTAACTACCCTACCCATGACTTAGAGTTAGCCGCTGTAGTTTTTGCCTTAAAGATTTGGAGGCATTATCTATACGGTGCAACATTCGATGTGTTTAGCGATCATAAGAGTCTCAAGTATTTATTCGACCAAAAGGAGTTAAACATGAGGCAACGGAGATGGATGGAGTTCTTAAAGGACTACGACTTTGAGTTGCAATACCATCCTGGAAAAGCGAACGTAGTAGCTGATGCTTTAAGTCGAAAGTCTCTACATGCATCCACAATGATGATTAAAGAGTTGGAATTAATAGAGAACTTCAGAGATCTTAACCTAACAGTAAAGGTTAATGCTAACAGCTACAGATTAGGAGCGTTGCAAGTGACAAGTGAATTCCTGAGACAAGTTTTAGAGGCTCAAAGAGAGGATGAATTCCTGCAAGAGAAGAAAGAACTCTTGAAACAAGGAAAAGAAGTCAAGTTCAATGTAAGAAGTGACCAATTATTGAGGTATAAGGATCGAGTGTGTATCCCTGATCAAGAGGAGTTGAGGAAAGCAATTCTGGAAGAAGGCCATAAAAGTTATATGAGCATTCATCCCGGAGCTACTAAAATGTATCAAGATTTGAAGAAGTTATTTTGGTGGCCTGGAATGAAGAAAGCGGTGGCAGAGTATGTGGCTGCATGTCTAATTTGCCAGAAGGTTAAAGTAGAACACCAAAAACCCCCTGGAATGCTACAATCAATGGAAATACCAGAATGGAAATGGGATAGCATTACCATGGATTTTGTGACTTCTCTACCCAAAACTCCATTAGGACATGATTCGATATGGGTAATAGTTGATAGACTAACAAAGTCTGCCCACTTTATTCCCATCAACATTCGTTACTCTATGGAGAAGCTAGCAAAATTATACATCGAGGAGATTGTGAGATTGCATGGAATTCCTTCAAGTATCATTTCTGATCGGGACCCTCGTTTTACATCACAATTCTGGAAGAGCTTGCACAAGGCTTTGGGAACAAGACTGCGTCTGAGTTTAGCATATCATCCTCAGACGGATGGACAATCAGAAAGAACAATCCAATCTCTAGAGGACTTGTTACGAGCTTGTGTGTTAGAGCATAAAGGAAGTTGGAATCAATTCTTACCATATGTGGAGTTTACCTACAACAACAGTTTCCATGCTAGCATTGGCATGGCACCTTTTGAAGCATTATATGGAAGAAAATGTAGGACCCCGCTATGTTGGTTTGAGACTGGTGAAAACTTGATGCTAGGACCAGAGTTGGTACAACAAACCACGGATAAAATCAAAATAGTTCAGGAAAAGATGAAGGCAACACAGAGCAGGCAGAAAAGTTACTATGACAAAAGAAGAAAGCCGCTCGAATTTCAAGAAGGCGATCATGTATTCTTGAAAGTCACACCTATGACTGGGGTCGGTCGGGCAATGAAATCTCGAAAACTAACTCCTAGATTTATCGGTCCATACCAAATAATTCATAAAGTTAGTCCCCTTGCCTACCAAATAGCATTACCACCTTTTCTTTCTAATATCCATAATGTTTTTCATGTGTCAAACTTACGAAAGTATATATCTGATCCTACACATGTTATTGAACCTGATGTCATACAAGTTAAAGATAATCTTACATATGATGCACCACCTGTTAGAATAAGTGACAAAAGAATAAAACAATTAAGAGACAAGACAATTCCGCTTGTAAAGGTTATTTGGAGTGAAACGAGAGGAGAAGATGCTACATGGGAACTAGAAACTGAGATGAAAGAGTCTCATCCTCATTTGTTTTACTGATTAATGTAAATTTCGAGGACGAAATTTTCTAAGGGGAGTAGAGTTGTAACACCCCTATTTTTATTTTTATATTAAAATTTTGAAGGAATTAAATTATGGTTCTTTAGAACTTTTTAATCTACGTATTATTTATGATTTTTTGGAATTTTTTGGAATTTTGGAATTTTTTAATAAAAATAATATTTTTTAAATAATTTTAAATTCATATAAGTGACTTAAATTAAAAATATTTATAAGAAAGTGAATTTAAATTATAAGAAATTTTTCTAAAATCCGTTTCAAGTAGACTTATCTAAAAATTATCGGTTTGAGAAAAATCTTGATTTTTTCCAATCGTTAAAAAATTAGAAACGTATCAATAAATTTTTATTAACAGAAAATTTTAGATTTTTTAAAATTTCAACTTTATATTACTTATTATAAAATTAGTGAGGACTGATATAATATCGCTAAATTTCAAAAAGGACTCATTTTGAATATTTAAAATATACCGAGTGAAAGGTTACTATTTAGCTTAATAATTCTGCTGACAGTTACTATGCAGAACACTGTGCATGTACGAAATTTTCAAAGAATGCATAGTAACCTGGAATAAAAAATTCAAAAATGCATAGTACTTTTATATTAAAATAATGAAATGCATAGTAAATTTTTTCCTATAAATACCGAAGGATTTCTTCTTTAAAATTCACAATTTCAGATTAAGTTTTCTTAATACAGTAGTGCTAGTGAGATAGTGGTGGAAGTGAGAGAGAGAAGAAAAGTTTTTGGAGAGAAGGTTCTGCCAAAATCCTAAGGTAAGAATACTTCTCTTTTATATTTTTTAGGGTTTTTTTTATATCGTTTTTAGAAATCTGTTATTATACTAGAAATAATATTATTTTAAGTTACTATTCTGCATAGTAAAATACTATTTCAACAGTAAATTACTATTTCAACGGTAAATTACTATTCAAATAGTAAATTACTATTTACTGTTACTATTTACTGTTACTATTCATGATTTACTATTTACCGTTACTATTCACGATTTACTATTTACCGTTGCTATTCACGATTTACTATTTACCGTTACTATTCACGTTTTACTATTTACTGTTACTATTCACTATTTACTATTCACTATTCACTATTCACTATTCACTATTTACTATTCAGAATTTACCATTTCTGTTTTAAGTAGTAATCTTAATCTTCGTCTTATGCTTATACTGAAATAAAATTAATATTAATATTTCTAGAAATCGGAGGCGCAAAGCAAATCTCTTTTTGGTAACGACTCAAGGTAAGGGGGAGTGAGATAAGAAGTATAATATAAAAAGACATAAGAATAATGGGAGGAGTCCCCTACTCCTTTTAAATTTAATAATATTATTATTTTAAAATATTAACTTTTTAACTTAAAATTTTTAATAAATTTTAAATTAAATATCTAGTTTAACTAACTCTAACATACCTATGCAAAACTTGGACCATTATGACCTATATGGACTGGACTATACCTATGCAAGGACTTGGACCATTATGACCCATATGGACTGAACTATACCTATGCAAGGACTGGATTATATGGACTTATTTATACCTATGCGAGGAATTGACCAAAAGGACTAAAAATTGACTATATTAATAATTATTAAATTTTGTATTATGATATGTATTAATGATATTTAATTGATTTGATTATGATTTGATTATGATTGATTGATTGATGATATTTAGTTATGATTGATACTGTTTGATTTTGATTGATGATATTGTAATGTGGAGTTTGAGCATATAGCGAGCATGACGGAAAGCTAAAATTCAGTAAGAATTTCTTACCTTACTCTTTAAATTTTATTATCTTTTATCTCTTCTTAGAAATTATTTTTTAACTTTATATAAAAAAATTAGCATTTATTTTAGAAAGAAAATATTTTATGAGAATTTATTTAATTAAATCTTGAGTTAAAGAAAAAATTTTGTAATTTTAAGTATTTTTGGTTAATAATTAATAAAACAAAATTTTTTTAAAGAAAATTATTTTATCCAACTTAATAACTAAATATATTTGGAAATAATTGAGATTTCTAAATTTGACTTTGTTAAGATTTAATTTGAGAAAGATTATGTAAAGTTTTATATGAGAAAGTTTTTAGATATTTAAGGCTTAGAAACTCAAATTTCAGTGAGATTCAAAAACTGTACCAAATTTATTTCTGTGGGACAGAAATTCAGAGAATCGAGAAAATGTACAGTTTATTGAAATAATGTTGTAAACCTTTAAGGGATTTAATAATTGAGTTTCTAAAAGCCTTAACTAACTCAATACGCGAGTAGTTCATGCATCATGAATCATTAAAGTGAAATGAAATAATATTGTCTGGGGACGGATTATAGAAACCGAGGATACATTAGAGGAGGCTTAATTACGAGCCTTGGGATGAGAGGGTGTGAAAGGGTGCTTCAGGGGACCTGGGGTAGCTCCCTAGTGTCGGGTACTTTCACAATAAAAACTTTCTCAATCTGACTAGTCTCTAAGTGTTTCCATGCCAGTTGAGCTGTTCATATTATTATTATCCGGACTTATGGAACAGTGTAAACTCCTGGTTGGCCCAGTGCAAATTAAAATTTAAGGGCCCACATATATAAGTAAGTTATGATGAAGATATTGCATAACATTCATGCATTCATAATTGATTGTGTATGTGATTGTGATTGATATTATTATGTATTGGTTGTGAAAACCCTTTGTTGCTTATGTCTTATTCAGAAATATTATATTCTGTTTCTCACTCCTTTCTCCGTGTTTTTGTTTCATATATTCTAAATTGATGGTTCAGAGGGAAGGATCGAAGAATATCAGCAGTAAATATAGCACGTTCTAGAAAGGGAGCTCGGTATGAATACCGTGGTCCAATGAATAAATAATGTTAATTAGTAACTGCTTCTGGGCCATGGAGTTTCCTCTCTTTCTTATAATGTTTAATGTTTATTTTCTTCGGATGAATGTACAAATACTTTATAAATTTTTTAATAATATTTGTGAGGTATTTCAGAAATAATGTATATAATTTATTCCGATAGTTTCTTTTTAACAATCATATCTTTAGTAAAAAAAAAAAATTACGAGTTTTTCTAGAATTTATTAAGGTGTAACAGAGGGTGTTACAATAGGTCCCCATAGGATGATAAGGATGAGGTCCTAAGAAGGCTACACTGGCTAAGAAAAAAGTTGTGGAAGCCATTGAAGAGGAATTTCAAGACCCATATCCCAAGCAAAAAAGAAAAGTCATAGACATGATAACTAGAGGATTCGTAGGAGGTGGTGTTTTCAATACCATTAGGAAAAATCATTAGAAGATGGTTATGTCCTTATAGGTGAATCCTGATAGCAGACCCTTCCAAAATTAAGTCCAAACTCTCCCCATTGTATTCTCTGACAACGATTACGGGGTTGAGTTTTCCCAAGCCTAGAGATGTGACAAGTATGGGGTTAAGTTTTCTTAAGCCCCATAGAGAACATGAATCCTGGATGGGTGATTTAGGAATTGACCTAGTAAAGTTTGGAAAGTGATGGTTCAAAGTTTGACTTAGAAGGGGGTTGAATAAGTCAAAGATTCCTTTTGCGGAATACTAAACGAGCAACCAAAATTTTCAAAACATACTTTTAAGGGAGTAAGAGAAAGAAATCAACATAGAGAATTTATACTTGTTCACTTCCTACACAGAAGCTACGTCCAGTCCCTTTTAATTTAAAGGATTTCCACTATTTAAATTCTCCTTTACAGTAACAGCACTAGACTAGTGCCATAAGTATTCTTGACTCCAGCCACTTCTGGCTTACAATACCCAAGTATTCTTTCACAACAAAGCCACTCCTGACTTAAACCCAAGTATTCTTCCAAAAGCCTTTTCAGGCCAATAGTGTTTCCCACACTTACTAAAGTTGACAACACACCAAACTTTTATAGATATAATTGCAAGAGTTGAAAGGAATGAAACAGAACTCTGTTTGAGATATAAACAATTAAGAAATAGAACACTGAATTTAAAATGACACAAGACCAAGATCTGCTACAAGCAGAATAAAAGGCGAAGGTCTTTATCTGAGAGAGAAAGATTGAATACAGAGAAAAATATGAAGTTTCTTATGATTTTTCTCTATCACTTCTTGCCACTTGGAATTCAATCTTATTTATAATAAATAGGTGTTGAAATATGACCGTTGTTGTGTCTTGAAAGGAGATATGAACGTTGGAAATCTTGTGAAGCAGTTTTTCTTGAACTACAGGTACTAGACCTTTGATATTTAAGAGAGATATTCAAGAGTCTGGTAGCTGGGCTTGACTGAGCTTACATGAAAATGGTCTCTGCTATTCTTTTAGTAAATAAAGTAATTCATTTGCTTTAGTCGATTGATGAAGGAGGTAGAAGTCAATGTTGTAATCTTTTGAATTCTAGGCTGACACAAACATTGTCTGTGAATCAGCTTTTTTTGAATACGCGTAGAGTTAGGTGAGCTGACTTTTGCTACTTATCATGGTTTGTCTCTTATTCATTTCGATGATAAGCATGCATACTTGTTAAGATCATAAGTCCCAAAGCATCACGTAAATAGATTTTAGAACATTATGATTTTGCTTCTAGTTTAACATTCATCTTTTTGGATCTCAATAGGTATGGAGTCAGCTTGAACATGAAGGCTTCTTCTATCAGACTTTTGGTCATTTCCTGAGAGCTTGACATTCAGATTTTAATTTCATGGACTCCCTTTATGTCTTATAACCTGTGTATTCCTGAAACAGTTAAACACACACTTTAGTTTCAATACTACCAGACTTCACTTATCAATGAATTTTTTATGCATGTTATCGATAAATCTAGGGTCTGTTTTAGTATTTCTTTAAAACTTCTTTTTCAACCAGACTTTTCTTCAACAATCTTCCTCTATTTATTTATAGTAAACATCAAGTCATTTTATAAAAGAAGTCTATGATTATCAAGGAAATTTATGAATCAAAGTAATATTCTTAAGAGTCCAAAGGAGTTTTGAGATCAAAGAGCATATACCTTGACAGATTCAAATTAAGCTTAATCAAGAGACTTGACCAAAAATCAGAGCTTATTAGGTTTAAAATAAGCATATATGTTCAGAGATAGTAATAAAATCAGGGCTAAAAGGTAAAATTAGCCCCTAAGAAATATTCAATTTTGTTATAACCCCCTATAATGATTTTTTCCAGTTTAAGACCCCTCTAATATTTTATTTAGTAGTATTAAACGCCTACTTTTAAAAAGTGCTGAGGTGGAGCCTGTCTTTTTGCCACTGGCTTCACACGTGGCATGTGACTCAGCCTCACAATGCTGACTAGGATTAAATGGAGAATTAATTAAGATTAGTAAGGATTAATTGAGTTAATTATAATTGTTTATTAAAAGTAGAAAGGTTTCTTTCTTACTTCATCTTCCCCACCTTGCGCTAGGGCTATACGACGTAACGGTAACTTGTCTTCCTCCCCGGTTATCCCAACACCATAAAAGGTACTAAAGCAAAGAAGGTGTGGTACATGATGAGTTCTTCCATGTCTACAAGGTCTAGTGCGTCATTTTCAAGGGTTCCAATTAAGAAGTTGTGTAAGTGTAATGAACCCATGTTGATACTAGTGTCCAGGAGCCCAAAAAATCCTGGTAGAACATTCCTCAGATGTGCTAATTGGATAGTATGCATAGTATTTTCATTTGGGGTTAACGATTTGTTGTATTTCATTGAGTTTTTTTATAGTGATAATTTTCTTCAATCCTTTTGCAGAACGAAAAGTCGTGTGGGTATTTCAAATGGGTTGACATTGGGCAACAAGACTTTTCAAGGTGTGCCAGCTTATCTAACAATGACAATGGAGTCCTCTACGAGGGGATGGACAGAGTTGTAAGGCTCGAAGAGAGATTAAAAGAATACAAAATAATGAATTTCATGTTAATGTGGCTGTGTACAGTGTCATGGGCCATTGTCTTCCTCACCCTGGTGTTGGTTGCAGTGAAGGGTTGATGAGATGGTTGAGTGCAGTTTCATTCCCTGATAATATAGGCATAGGCCCCCCAAGATTTTTTGTTTTGTTGAGTTAGGCCCCTGTATGATTAGGGGTTGGTGTCCTTGAGTTTTTGTGTGAATGTTAATGTATCCTTATGTTCAGTATTGGTGTCTGTAATTTTTAAGTATCAATGGATATGCCAACTTTTAAAGTCTTTGCATATGGATTGTTAACAGTGATACTGGTTTGTTAGAATTACCAAAATTAAGAGAATATGATAGATAAGTTGGATGGGAAAAAATAACATTAGCTTGCTGCAGGTCCATAATGTACTTAAAGATGAACATAATATTTTACAACAACTGACAATCAAAACATGAGATTGTACTTAAAAGTTGTTAAACATTGAATTCCAAATGAAACTAAAACTTTACATAATGTCATCCTAATTACATGGTCTGAACTACACTAGATTATGTTGGCACCAGAACTGTATTTCCATCGCCCTCTTCCCCTTCACCTGCCCCTTCCCTTGCCTCTTCCTCTTCCTCTTGTGGATGCTGTTGGGGTGGCTGGGGTAGGTTGATCTGGTTTCTTAGGAGGCCTTCCCCTCTTCTTCTTGATAAGGACATCTGTAGCAGGTGGCAAAGTAGAGGTCCCTTCTATTGTTGCATATGGGGGTCTTGTACTGTTGCATATGGTGTAGCATTGTCTGCAGCTGCTGGTTGTTTTTCAGGTTCAGGTTCCTAAAGGCACAAAATAGTATTATATAATGCAAAACATGGTGTGAATTATGCATACATGTTTCTTTGCTTACATCAGTTTGTCTTGGAGGGTGTTTGCATGTAGACTTGTTGTGGCCAGTTTCCCCACAGTTTCTGCATTGGTATTTTGCAGGACATCTCCTTAGTTTGTTAGGACTATCCTCATTAATTGGATCCCTTCTCCTTAGTTTCTTTGGCCTTCCGGGTCCACGCTTATAAATTGGAGGTAAGGTTTGTGGGTGTTCAGTTCTTGGCCACAAGTCTGGGTCATTTATTGCACCAACAACATTGGCATAACATTTTTCATATGTTTCCTTGAAGTAATAAGCATTAACATACTGAATTGGTTGTTGTCCTCTCTCTAGTGTGCAGCATATAGCATGTCTGCATGGCATCCCTACAAGTTCCCACCATCCACATGCACAACTCTTTTTGTGAAGGTCAACTACAAACTTCTCATTCATCATTGTATGTGTCACCTCAAATACACCTCCTCCAGTCCACTGTGGGAACCAATTCCCAGAAAACTCTTGCTCTCTTTCTAACCTCTTCATGGGCTTAGGCATGACTTGTCCATTGATGTTGACAGCCATAAGCATCCTTCCTGACTGCAAGCCACTCTACACCTATATGGCTCATTCTTTATGTACTTTACTTGCTTTCCCTTATGCACATTGTATTCCAGTATAGCTTGCCTGAACTGAACCATGGAAGTGAACTCTATCCCCAACCTGAGTTCAAACTTCCTCCCTAACCTGTCTTCTTCAAATGCCAGAAACTGAAAATCCACATCATCATCATCCTCATCTGAATCCACATAACTACTAACACCATCTGTTTCATAGTCAAACTCAATGTCACCATATTGCTCCTCATCTATAAAACTATTCCACTCTGCACCTAAGCCTGCATCTTCTACATTATAGTCCTCGTCCTTATCAGTCTGCTCGTCATAGTCTTCATCTTCGACACCCTGGTTGTCATTCATACCAGATTCAACTCCCTCCATGTTATCAGAATCATCTCTAACACCCTTTCCCCTATCAGAAACAGCTTCAACCCCCTCCACTTTATCAGAAACAACTTCAACCCCCTCCACTTTGTCAGAAACAGCTTCAACACCCTCTCCCCTATTAGAAACAACTTCCACACCCTCTCCCCCATCACAAACAGAATCAACACCATCTCCAATGTCAGAAACAACTTCAACACCTTCTGATTCATCACCTTTCTCAGTTTCCAACCCCTCTTTTCCTTCATTCCCAGTATGAGTCCCCTGAACATCAACTTTTTCTTCACCACAACCAAATAAGTTGTCTTTCCTACTTTTATAAATTTTTTGTCTAGTCTTCACCTTTTTGGGTGGGCCAAATGGCCTCACCATGGGCCTAGATTTGCTCCTTCCAGCTTTGTTAACTGGGCCATCTTCCCTCCCCACAACCTCTTTCTCAGCCCCCCTTCTTTCCTCTTTGTATGTTAACTCCAGTACGATGTCACCATCTATAACTAAATGTTCAATAAAAATATCCACCTCACAACCATTTTTTATAGCAAACTCACCCACTTCCAATGCATGACAATCCCATGTAATCCCAACAAACTCCCCACAACGTTTTTTCCACCACATTTTAAAGTTTCCCCTTTTATAACCCAATTCTATAACCAAAGCCTCACACTCAAAATAAGACCACCTATCAATATCAATGTTATGGATGATTACAATTTCATTCTCTATGTACTCCATTGGTGGACCATCAGTAAATCTCCCCTTGTGATGAAAAACAACTGCAAAACTCATCTTGTTTGTTGGAAAATAAAAATAACTGTCACACATGCACATTGAGACAATATTACAAAACGTTTCACATGGGGTTCATAAACAAGAATACTATAACCCTTTCATGGTCCCCACTAACAATAAAACAATTTAAAGTTCTCACTGAAAAAACATAAGTAAGGAATCTTACCCGTTTGTTGCCCTCTTAACTCATGCGCAACACCTTTTGCCTCCAGACACGCACACGACCACTCCACTCTAGATTTCACTTTCGTACGGTTACTTCTCTTCTTCTTCAAAGGTGAACTCACGCGGGAGTCGAATAGGTGCGAAAGAAACGTGTGAGGAAGACGAAGGAAGAAAGAACTTTTTTTAAAAAAAAAATACAACCCTACAATATTTTTTAAATAAAACCTTTCTACTTTTAATAAACAATTATAACTAACTCAATTAATCCTTACTAATCTGAATTAATTCTCCATTTAATCCTAGTCAGCATTGTGAGGCTGAGTCACATGCCACGTGTGAAGCCAGTGGCAAAAAGACAGGCTCCACCTGAGCACTTTTTAAAAGTAGGCGTTTAATACTACTAAATAAAATATTAGAGGGGTCTTAAACTGGGAAAAATCATTATAGGGGGTTATAACAAAATTGAATATTTCTTAGGGGCTAATTTTACCTTTTAGCCTAAAATCAGTCAAGCTTAACAGATCATAATATTTATATATATATATATATATATATATATATATATATATATATATATATATATTGTTGAGAAAAAGTCTGGTCAAAAATATAAGTTTCAGGTCATAATATATTTATAATCCCTGAATTTGTTTATATCGTTCATCAAGTATTTTCGTTAAAAGAATAAAGTCTGAATTGCTCATAACATTTTTTTTAGTGCAAAAGTAATTTCAGGTCTGGATCGCGTTAAGGGCCACTTTCAAGCTGAGATCTCGGATCTGTGTGAGGTCTGTTGCGGTTGGAGGCAAACTAGGTGAGAAATTTCTCTGTAAGTTCTGCAAAATATGATACACTCCTCGAAAGGGTGTGCGAGAACTAGAGCATGGCGGATTCAGTGAGGGTAGTAGGGAAGGTTCTACATAGAAAGTACAAAACCCAGAAAATTACTTTAGGAAAATATAATTTATTATTCAAAATGTTACTTGAATTACATAAAGGGCTCTAAGGCTTTTCAGCTCAACATTTATCAGATAATGATAATTCCCTAAGACTACAAAGGGGTAGAGATATCTTCTTAAAATAAAGGGAGAAACAAGGGATCCCTCCGATTTAGGGGAACATATATTTTAATTTTTTTATTATAATAAATTTTAATATTTAGTATATGAAAAATTGATGTTTTATAACTTTTAAAATAATTATTAAATTTTTAATCCACGTTCTATATTAGATTGAGATAGTACCTTTTCCAAAAAAACAGAGAGAGAAAAGAAATAGAGATACAGATAGTAGTGTTGTGATAGCATCTTGTCTTTTTTATGTAGCGATTCGAGTAGGGGTATTAACTCTATATTCGATTCTATTTCCAGTAATATCTTCGCTCTTCTCTCACCTCGAGCTGGTTGAACAGTTTTGAACTTGAACCCACCCGACAACTCTTCATGATTGTTGACGGGGGCGTAAACTTCTTCAAAGCTTCATGTTAATTTACGCAAATATAACAATACCCTAGTAATTATTTTTAAGTTAAATTATTAATTAAGTAAAAAACTTTCGTTATCAAAACTTTCGTTATAAATAGCATTTTCCAATAAAAAGACACTAAGGTATAAAATAAACTAAAATAACACAACTCATCTAAACTTTAAATTAACAAAATAAAATAATAAAATAAAAATAACCTTTTAAAAATAAAAATAAATAATAAAAAAAGTGCAGTAAGTGTGTAACCATCTCTTTTCTGAGAAACAAATGCTTACCCCAAGAAGACAAAATCATATTCAAATCAAAGAAGGCATGCTCTTCTTCTTCTTCGATTCTGATTAGGTTTGCAGAGCTCCAATTAACCCTTTTTCCTATCGATATCTCACTCTTACCTCTTTCTACACGATACGATCCATTAACGCAATTGCGAAATCGAATTTCACTGAATCATCGTTTTGTTTCGCACAATATTTTGGTTCCCCTTTGCTGTTACCTGAACTCTCATTGATCGATATCAGTTCAGAGATGGCAAAAGCAAGAGACCGAACCGAGGATTTCAAAGATGCTGTGCGCCACACTGCTCGCTCTTTGGCCTACGACGAGGTTCAATTTTATCCCATTTCATTGTTCTCTTCTTAGTAATTGCAAATCACGAATTTTTATTCTTTTGCTTCGTTTTTTTGTATGATAATTAGGGTTTTTCTGTAAAATGTCTTGAACCTTGAAACTGAATTGCACATTGGGATCAATGTTATTCTAATTGTGATTGTTTTGGCAGGCTAAGTTGGCATCTGTTTTGGCATCTTTCATTGTTCATAAACCTCCACAGAAGTCTCCATTTTCCAAAGCTGCATTGAAGACGGTAGGTTATGTTCGGTATTGTTCTTTCTAAGCTATGTTTCCGTTCGTACTGTGTGTGTTGCTCTTTTGATTAGAAATGGAGGCAGTGTTATTTTGCTATCATGTTTGACTTTCTGTCTTTGTTTATAGCTCGAAAGTATTGGAGAACTGGAACAGTTTCTGATGAAGCACAGGAAGGACTACACGGATCTGCATCGCACAACTGAACAGGAGAGAGACAGCATCGAGCATGAAGTAAGCCGTTTGACTTTTACCTGTGACACTTGTTTTGATAGGAGTGTAGTATTTCACCTTCTTACATGATAATTGGAAAACCTTGGTGGTATTAATATCGTTATTAGATAAGATTCATGCTTAGCAACAGATTGGAGTTTTGGGTATTACATATCACTTAATTTTACGCTTGCTGCTAACATCGATGCTCTACTGCTTTCTTACTAAAATGTAGTACATAAGGCATAAGTTTATTCACTTAGGCAGCAATTGCAATTTGGCCTGTGAAGGTTCTCTTTTTTATGAATGTAATGTTACAATTCTAGCTAGGGTGAGATACTATCAATTGAAAGAGAAATAAACAAGAAACATATCTAGAACCGAGTCAAAGAGAGGAGAGATTAATATATGTATCTATGTTGTGGGAAATTTTAAGACTCATTACTGTACACTGTAAAACAGCAATGCATATATGATGAAAATTTGTATAGTTGGCCTTTATCTATGTTCCATGGAGTATAAAACCAAGGTAAAACATGAGAACTACATCCCTTCTTTCTTTTGGCTTCTGGAAGCAGTTGTTTTTGGTTTTTCCTGTTACATTCACAAACCACAAAAGTGATGACACATATATCGCTAAATATAGTAGGAGAATCCACTGCAGACAGCACAACATCAACATGTCCATATACATGAAATCGATCAAAGGTGTATGCTGAGAATGCTCAGGTGCATCCTTTCCTGATGATTCATTTTCACAAGAAACTGTCACATCTACTTCAAGCATACACCTTATCCGAACTACAAGATAGTCAATCAGATCAAATTTATCAACCCCATGTCATTATTCCTTCAAACATTTCGACATCCGAAAGAACAGCCAATTCCGCAAAGGTGCTCTAGCATCTCTCATGGTAGTCTGATGTTTCTTTCTCTGAACTTTTGATTGAACTCTGCCACACTAATGAAACCACCACCTATCTGAATATGTGATTCCCTTTCTTCCATTTCATTTATTTTTTTAACACTTCTCTCAACTTCAAGCAAAGAGCATAGGGCTGCCATGGGATTCACTCCCTATGCACAATTGTGAAAGTCTGTCCATAGGGCAGCAAGTTTACACTTCCCTGCATCACAGTATTCAAGGAAAAGGCTTCAAATATGTTTGGTATAGAATTTATAATTACCAATAGTTAAAGGCATGGCAACATTTTTCAATTATGTGTCAACTACCAATATACCTGGGTGACATGCTCAATAGGAGCTGTAGCCAGAGGCTGGCTGTGATCATCCCCATCAATTTTAAACAAGTCCTGGGACCTGGATGAAAGTAAAACATTGCATGCATTGATATGAGCAGATCAGAAAATATGCTAGCTTCCAAAAAGCAAATTCAGTAATTCACATTTAATGTGTTGAAGTAATGACAGCTAAGGTGAAGAACACTACAAATTGTCTAATACTCTTTTTCTCCTCCATGCTAAAGGTATATTTTCCTTGGCATATGTTGAAAGTCCCACATGGATTAGAGATATGGCCAATCAAAAATATGTAAGGTGGAAGGTAATCCTCATCCTATGAGTTAGCTTTTAGGATTGAGTTAGGTCAATACCCAAATTTAAGATGGTATCAGAGCCTATCCTAGATCCGTTGTTGGGCCACCTATATTGTCCATGCTTCATTCCAGAGTGGGGGTGTTCTATAAGTCCCACAGGCCACCCATATTTATCCACACTCCATTCCTGAGTGTGAAAGGGTGTGTTAATAAGTCTCATGGGCTACCTGTATTCATCTACGCTCCATGCCTGAGCGTGAGGGGGTGTGTTGAAAGTCTTGCATGGATTAAAAATATGGCCAATCAAAAGTATGTAAGGTGGAAGGTAATCCTTATCCTGTGAGCTAGCTTTTAGGATTGAGTTAGGCTCAATACTTCAATTTAAGAAATTGGTTTTGGGATGAAACCTTTAACATAGTATCAGAGTTAGAGCATTCTTTTCGGTTCTTATGGGTCAAGAGTTTCCCTTTCCTTATGGGTCAAAAGTTACCCCTTGCCTGGTTCGGCAGGCTTCGTTGGAGGGGCATGTTAGAAGTCCCACATTGCCTGCCTCATAATATTTCGCATGGTTCAAATACCTGATAGGTCACTCCAACCATTACCAATTGGTTTTGGGATGAAACCTTTAACAGCATATATGTAATTACAAATCTAAGGCGTTGTTGTTAAGTTGGTCCATGAATCTTTGGTATAAATCAGAAGATATAAATCCTTAATAGAATAAGTAGCTTTAATGTCTTGGTAAACTTGATCATTATTATCTATTCCCACCAGCCAAGTCATGGCTTAAGGCCAGCATGCTCAGGAAGTGTCCACTGCTATGCTCCAAGCAGTGTAATGGATCAATCATATTCTCCAGTTTTCTTACTGCTCCTCTCTTTCGTAGCACTATGCCATCTTCAGTCCTTATCCCTTTCATGAGCTTCTTGAATTTCACTTAACAGTTTTTTGAAGTAGTATTTTCCTCAATATATTACTTAAAACTATGCATCTGCAAATGCAATTTTGTTTTAGAGCTTGTGTTAAGCTGAACTTCATTTTGGCAACACAGTAAGTGAAGCCTGAAAAAATGGTGAGATGTTTCTGAAGACAATTTTTGTGAAAAAGATGGGACGTGTGGAGATATCTAGTTTTATTGAAGCAGACTAATTGTATTGAACTACGAAGATACTTTTTTAAAGCATTGGTACTTGAATTTTACTTAACAGTTTTCAAAATAATATTTTCCTCAATATATTACTTAAAGATATGCGTCTACAAATACAATTTTGTTTTAGAGCTCATGTTCATTATAATTGCATTTTGGCAACACAATAACTGAAGCCAGAAAAAATGGTGAGATGTTTTTGAAGGAAAATTTTGTGAAAAAAACAGAATGTGTGGAGATGTCTAGCTTTAAAAGCAGTCTAATTGTATTAAACTATGAAAACACTTTTTTAAAAGCATTAGAACATTGATGTATTTCTCAATTGATGGAATCATTCTATGTATGAGATACAGTCTACATCCTACAAACACAAACCAAATAAAGGGAAAATTGAAGTTTCGTGAACAGTGTTGTATCTTACATTCTTACTTGATAATTGAAAGATACTTATTACTATCATTATTAGACCAGATAGGTTTTCAGGAACAGATTGGAGTTTTGTGTATGGCATATATCACTTAATTTATGCTTGCTACCAGTATTCATGCTCGACTGCGTTCTTGCTACATTGTAGTAAATAAGGCATAAGTTTGTTCACTTAGGCAGAAATTGCAATTTGCCCTGTGAAAATTCTTTTCTTTATGAATGTTATGTTACAATTCTAGCTAGGGTGAGAATACTATCAATAGAAAGAGAAATAAACAAGAAATAGACCAAGAAGCAAGTTAAAGAGAGAAGGGATTAAGATATGTATCTCTATTGTCGTAAAATGAAAGGACAAGGAAAAGGCCCCTTCTCGAGAGTTGACCCATCACAACCAGTGTTGTTAAAAATCGGCCATGGTGCCATGGCGTGGCGGATTTTGTGCTGTCCGATACAGAACCTTAATGGCATGGCGGAAATTCATGGCGCCGCCATGGACATGGCGTAATGACGGGTGCTGGCGGGCCATGGCGGAAATTGAAGGGAAAAAACAAAGGCCTGCGACCTGGTTACTGACCCGTAACCCGGGAGCCCAAAACATTGAAAAACCCTGAAAAAAGTTTGAAAAACCGTAACACCCAACAGCAACCTTCGGTTTCCCTTTTCTCTCCCACGTTTTCTTCAACTCCGGCAGACTGGGTGATCTTCTCCGGCATTTTCTTCAACTCCGACGGTTTGGGTCATCTTCTCCAACGCGATTTCACCTTCTCCAGCGTGCTGATTCTTCTTCCCCGGCGTGCTGGTTCTTCTTCCCCTTCTCCCCTGTTCTGTTCTGGTTTTCTCACTGTTCTTCTGCTCTGGTTCGTCTTCTTCTCCACTCTCTTCCCTGCGCTTGTTCTGCTCTGGTTTTTTTTATTTAATAATTTTTTATATTTTGTATTTGTATCCGATATTTGTATCCCATATTGTCTTTGCATTTAACTCTGTTATATGCTTCTATTTACAAATTACAAAGCTGTAACGATATTGTAAAACATTCATATTTTGTTTTGATTTTTTTTTAATTTCTTACTCAGTTTTTTTTTTAAGAAATAGATACTTTAAATTGATCCTTTAAATTGTATCATTTTTTTAGTTCTTCAGTTTTAAGTTTAATATTTTACACTATAATTTTTTTAGCTTTTGACAGTTTTTTATTTCTATTTTTAAGTTTCATTTTTCAAGTTTTGATTATTTTTGTTTAATTATTTTTTATATTTTGTATTTGTATCTCCAGCATTCATATCTCCTGTCTTTGCATTTTTTCAGTTTTGAATTTTGATTATTTTCAGTTTTCAATATTTTACAGAGTTTTTGGTGTATTTTTCTGCATATTATAGTTTTTATATCAAGACCGACATGGCATCCGCCATAACCTTTATGGCATTTTTTTGGCTGGCCGCCATGAACCACCATCTGCCATTGATAACACTGATCACAACTAAATCTGAGGCTTGGTTTTCACTTGGATAGTCCTGTTCTGTCTGACCCCTATTATTTACTATCACTTCAACACACTACGTGTTGACAGTTCAGACTAACTAACTAAATAAGCCTAACAGCTAACTATTTTCTACTTTGATCCTTCACACATACACCTTCCAGATTCCCATAAATCAAAGAAAAGTTGAATTTTCACATGCTGTTTGATTTGTATGTTTAACTATGTCATTAACATCAATGCTCATTGGCAACAATGTACAAATGGAGCTTATCTTAAACCTTTCAAGATATTTAGCCTGTGAAAATTATTTTTATACGTTTTACTACTAAGTAATTACTAAATAGATTTTGTCTCTTATTAGGCTGGCATAACAATTGTCAGATGTTTACTTATCAACTGCTTTACCTACATATTTATAGATTCCATTAGCCTCCTGTCCTTATCGATCAAACAGAATTGCAATCCCTTAATTGTATAGCATCCTTGAAAGTTT
The DNA here is from genome assembly GCA_037962975.1 of Clitoria ternatea. Classification (NCBI taxonomy): domain Eukaryota; kingdom Viridiplantae; phylum Streptophyta; class Magnoliopsida; order Fabales; family Fabaceae; genus Clitoria; species Clitoria ternatea. Next base: position 13,480,290 of record CM075675.1, read on the forward strand.
GTAGAATCCTGCTTATGATATGCCACTATTATGTGATTAATTTGGTGCAGGTTAGTACTTTTATTAAAACTTGCCAGGAACAAATTGATGTTCTTAAGAATAGTATAAATCAAGAAGAGGAAAATTCAAAAGGTTGGCTTGGCATTTCGGCTGCAAAATCTAATGCTGACACCATTGCTCACAAACATGGGGTGGTAAGGACTTGTGCTTGATTTCATTCATTTATTAGTTACTTATTTGGGTCATACCTGGTCGCAAAATTATAGATCTCATACTGGTTAGTGTTACTCTCACTCCTTTTTTTTTCTACAAAACAAGGTATAACAAGTCCCCTCCCCCCCAATCTGCCCCCAAACACTGGCTGTAGTACAATTATGATTCTTTATATGCGCAGTCCATACTTCATGAATTGAGATGGCTACTTGCTTTTTTTTGTGTGCGCTAATGTTTTCTTGGATACATTTTTAGGTGCTAATATTAAGTGAGAGGCTCCATTCAGTTACAACACAGTTTGATCAGCTCAGAGCTGTACGATTCCAAGATGCTATTAATAGAGCAATGCCACGAAGAAAACTTAACCGTGTGACCAAGAAAGGTTCTATAGAAACCTCCAAATCAGGTGATGTGGAGCTCAGAGAACCTGCTGACTTACATAGTGAGCCTCTTAGAATCCAACAACAACTCTTGGATGATGAAACACGTGCCCTTCAGGTGATTAAAATCAATTTTTGAGTTTGTGTATTGACTTATTCTGTCACTTGATGTGTCATTTATTTAATGGAAGGCTTTTAGGTTCCTCCCATAAATAACTTTTGGCTACTGCTTTATTTCCTTTAGGTGGAATTGACTAATCTTCTAGATACAGTTCAAGAAACCGAAACTAAGATGGTGGAAATGTCTGCATTAAATCACCTCATGGCTACACATGTTTTGCAACAAGCTCAGCAAATTGAGCATTTATATGAGCAGGTTAGAAACAAATTATATTCTTCCCCTGTTCTGTTTTTTCTCTCTTTTGGGAATTTAAGGCCACAATTCATGCTGTCCATGGACCACAGTTGATCACATATTTTCTTTAGGTTTCTATGTTGCCTTAGATGTCTAGCTATCCAACACAAACACACGCATGCATGCACACAGGGAGTTGAGTAAAGGTAGCTGGTATATAGACAGGCATGCAGGAAGGAAGTAAGGACTAGGGAAAGGGGGGGAAATTAGAGTAGAACAGGGAAATGAAATTGATCAGAGAGAAATAGAACATTGATACTTGATTCTTCTTGAATTCAAGGCTTAAATCTGCAAAACTTATTATTTAGCTATCCCAATAGTTAGCAGGAAAATCTGATAATCCAGTAATCCTGAATGACTAAAACCCTCAAATTAATTTATAATAATAATTACACAAATAATAAGTAATAAGTAATTCCAAAGTTACAGCGAATAATCAGGATGTTTATACACTTAATAAGCCTTATCTGCATTCTATGTATGAATTTATATATCAAGCTCAATGTTTTTCACAGGTTTTGACTTTCCAGTGCAGTAACTGCCATACTATTTTTTATTCTGCACAAATATAGTTGCATTTCCAAGAAATATAATAGCGCTTCTGCTGCATGTTTCAGGCTGTTGAAGCTACTAAGAATGTTGAGCTTGGTAACAGAGAACTCTCACAAGCTATTCAGCGGAATAGCAGCAGCAGGACATTTCTTTTACTGTTCTTTTTTGTGCTTACTTTTTCGATCCTCTTTCTTGATTGGTATAGTTAACTGGTTATGGTTGCTGCTATCATGGTGTATCTTCTTTTTGACACTCTGTCCCTATCATTGTTGTCAATATCTGTTTTTCCCTCTAGGAATAGGAAGGCATCTTTTTATAGAAGTGATATGTTCATTAGTGAAGGAATTTTAGTAATCAATTTGTGAAGGGAATGACAAAAGAGGCTAAAAGTTTGTTTGGTTCTTGAGTTTGGAGGAAAAATGAAAGAAAATGGAGGGACTGAAATTTCTCCCATCAATCTACTGAAGGTGTTAAAAAATTCCTCTCCTGAGTCACCGTTCTTACTAACATCGTCAATTTCTTTTGGAGTGAAACTTTTGACTATCAACAAATATTTCGCAGTTGAAATATTTTTACTGTCAACATATTAAGAAATTGTCACAAATAACTTTACATTTACATTCGATTATATTTTATTTTAGTTATTATAGTGGTAATTTCGTTTAGAATAATTAAATAATAGAATAATAAAATTATATTTCAAGTTTAAAAAAAGGTTTTATGATTTTTAAAATTTAAACGTAAGTAACTTTATAAGTAATTTTTACAATGGCTAATTCGAATAAGATAATATCACTTCATTGTACAATGATAAAGTTACAATAGATAAAATCACATCAAACTAAGTTGCATCTAATTAAATAATCTTATCATTGTTTTTTTATATCAAACATTACCGAGAACCATCGGTAATATTTGAATATTTTTAATTGAAAAAATAAGTGAATAAAGGTTTCCAGAACTGTTCTTCACTTTTCAGAAGAACCGCAGCAGCTCCAGCGTGGAAGAATCGGATGTGGCACGAAACCCCGTGTAAGAACTCCAGCAGTTGTTAGAGATGGTGAAATTTTCCTAAACTATAGTTGTGTGATTATCATTTATCTTTGTAAATAAATTAACTGCGATACCATTATAAGACAAATATACTATTTTCATTCCTTTTTTTTGGTCAATTATTTTCATTCCTTCTTATAGGACCTTTTAAAGAAGCTTGTTTAGTTCACTTCTTTTTCCAAGAACTATAAGTCTATAACATTTCTTTACCATTATTTCTTTTATCAAAATAATCTTATTATTAACAATTTTTTAAGTAAAAAACAATAAATTTAGCACATAAAGAGATGGATCAGTTTTTATCTAGTGATAATTGAAAATATACAAATAAATTTTAATTTAAAAATAAAAATATAGTCATTAAACGAACAAACATTAAGGAGGAGTTTGGTAAGCAGATCTTTTTTTGATTCTCGAGATTCATAACTCAAAGGAACAAACATTAAGGAGAAGTTTGGTAAGCAGACCTTTTTTTATTCTCGAGATTCATAACTCAAGAATCTTCTATTTTCATATTTTGTGTAATTGTTTTAAATATTTCTAGAAAACTAGAATTCTTGGGAATTTATTTTTATTTATAATTCCCACTAAAGGTGTGGGAATCCTAATTCCTGCTTAGTCTTAAAGTCTTCTTATATGTAAAAATATAATTATGTCCTAGATATAAACTTATTTAAACATTTCTTACACATTGAATCCTCATCCAAAATAATCAGAAATACGAGTAGTTAGAATTCGAAAGATTCGTGTAATTTTTTCAGAAATATTTTAATCACACCAAACTTATTTATAACATTTCTGAGGAAATATAAAATATAATTCCTTGTAAAACATAATTCATGAAAAACATCATTCTTGGGGTTAAAAAATCTGTACCAAACCCCTAAGGGTAAACTTAAAAAATTTAATGTTTTAAGCATCCAATGAAATAAAAAAAATATTCAAGACAAATACAATTTATGAAAAATAAATATTAATAATTTAATACAGCAAGTTGGTAATAGATCTAAACAATATATAAACCAAGTATAAACTAATTACCTATATATAAATCAAATTTATTTCTCTCCTCTTATCTTTCTTATTTCTTATTTCTTATTTCTTATGATATGTTACCTATCTATCTATCTATCTATCTATCTATCTATCAAAAAGCTAGTTAACTCAACTAACCCACCTAAAACTTAATTCTTATGTAGGTCATTAAACTAAATAGATCTAAAGGCTATTAAGGCTTCTAATTTAACTATATAAACTGACCCAACCAACTTAACTTATTTTAACAACTTTCAACAACTTAACATTTACGTTAATTTACCACTTTTAGTTTTGAAAAATGATTATTTATATTGGTTTTTTTAATAATGATTTTTAAAAAAAATAATTTAAGAGAAATAAAAAAGCAAATTAGATTATAGATGACAAATAGAAAAACGAGGAATAAAAAGTAAAAAATGGTGCAAAAACAATTTGGTTAAATCTTTAAGTTAGTCCTTAAAATTATATAAATCATTATTTTAATCTTTAAAATTTCATTTGTCTCCAATCTTATAAAACATCAATTTATCAATTTAGTACTTTTATGCATAAAATGATACCAATAAATAAAGTACAAAGAAACTACCATGAATCATAACTTCTTTTTTTCAATATCAAAGACTAATATGAGATTTAAAAAATTTAAAAAATTAAACTACTTAACTCATAATTTTAAGAACTAATTTAAAGGCTTCCTTACGTTGTTTTCTTCTTGGTAGTCGAATATACGCCTTTATCTCGTCATATTGGTGGAAATTGTCTAAAACAATTTCATGTGGTTCTTAGATTAGCTTTAGGTGGTATGACAATCGATGAGGATGCTAAAAATATACATTACTCTAGGTTATGAAACGGCTATGCACATAATGGAGAAAATTTGGATATTTGAGCGTCGTTTATGTGCCCTGAAGAACCTCAAAGTAAAACATGAAAACTTCATCTCTTCTTTCTTTTGGCATCGAATTACATCAACAAAATGACACAAAACATCTCAGACTATACTGGGAGGATCCCCTGACCAGGTGCAGACAGCACGGGGCCAACGTGTCCTAATGCAGTCTACCAAAGGTGCATGCTGAGAAGGCTCAGGTTTAGTTACTTCAGTGTCATTCCCACAAGTTTCATTTGTACTAGAAACCGTGGAAACTGTCACATCTGACATGAATTCCTCAAGTGTCCACCTTGGAGGAACTGAAACTCTCAATTTTGTCAGCCTAGGTCTTTGAAGTGGAATTTCACCCCTAGAATTTACTAGACTGCCATTCAGATCTGATTTAGCAATCCCATTAAAATGGTAAAGATCAAAGACTTGCTTACCCATCAATCCTGATGAATCCTTCAAACCTCCCGAGCTCTTGTCTAGATCCAAAATGACCCGCCAAAACTCACTCCATACAATGAAGCCTGTGTTGCAAAAGTTGTCAAGCTTATCTTGTGGAAGTATGATATTTGTTTCTCTGAGAACTTGATGGAATCCTTCCACGCCAATGAAACCACCACCTCCGCTCTGATCTTGTGCATCAAAAGCTTTGCGAATCTGTGATTCCCTTTCTTCCAGTTCATTCTCCTTTTGAACACCGGCATCAAGAGCAAACAGTACAGTGTAATGGGATTCACTGCCAACAACCCATATAGGCCACTTTGGGCATTTCAAATACTGACCGACCTTGCAGAAATTCAGGGATTCCAGCAGCGTTAGAAATCCGACCTCCACATATTGAGATATACCTTTCAGAAACATTCCTCCACCTAAATCCATCCTCCCATCGAATACATTAGGAACAGCTTGCCCACAGAGCAGTAAGTTTACAATCTCCTGCAACACAACATTCAGCATGAAAACAACCCTCAGATCTCTGGCAAAGATTGTAAATGTGAAGCGCTTAAAAGGATAGCAGCATTATTAAATCTGTTAGTATATACCTGAGAGGCATGCCCAAAAGGAGCAGTAACCAAAGGTAGACCGGGATCATCCCTATCATTTTGAACCAAGTCCTAGATGAAAGCAAGGCATTGCATGCATTAACATGAGCCCATTTTATGAAAATTATCAACCAAAGCAAATTACACAGCTTAAATAGATATTGTGTTACATGTATGAAGTATTATGAAGTGAAGACCCATAATATTTATTGAAGTAAACGAAATATAAACAACAGAATGATAAGCATGCAAAATGATAAGCTTATGAATGTATTCTAGAACAGAAGAATGAAATTGGGACTTACCTGTTCAGACAGACCAAAATCCCTTTACTACAACTGTCTTTTTCTATTGTTCTTTGTTGCTGATATTTTTGTTGTAATTGAAAATTGAACGTGTTTCGCCTAGGTTAAAAATTAAAACTAATGCAAGACCCAATAGGAACAAGAAAAATGTAAGCTAAAGAGGAAAGCAACCCAGTCTTCCAGTTTTATTTTTCCTTTCCAGTTCCATAGATACAATGGCAATTTTCCCAGAGATACTGCAATTAACCCAGGAAAGAAAGATAACAAATTAACGGAAACAAGAAAATGGAAAACAATTATTAAATCGACAAAAAACGAGAAAGAGAATTCTGCTCCAACAGTTTCCCACCCCTTCCATACAAACTTTCTAGTTCTGTTACCGAATCCTTCAAACCTTATTTCCCTTCTAATTTGTAGGTTCTAACCAACTAACTGACCTAACGGCCCCTAAATACTTTTCCGTTCCCTTCTGCTCCAACATATACTAGTCAGAGGTTGTAAAGAGGCATAAATTTTATTCATTTTCAAATCATCTAAGATGTTGTTTGGTTGGACCATGAGTCCTTGGTATTACTAGGAAGATCTACATTCTTCAAAAATTTTGAAAAAACCTCATTGAATAAGAAGCTTAATGGTTTGGTAAACTTGTCATGACCAGCCAAGTCATGAGTTAAAGCCTGCAGGTAAAGAATGAAATACAAACTGTTATTTTGTTTAAATTATTTTGATAGTTGATACTCTCATTGGAGCAGTTAAAATTTGACTCCTCTAAAGATAACTTTTACCGAGGTAAAAGTTTAAAATATTAACCATTGCTGAGAAAATCAATAGTTGATAATATGCACATTCTAGGAAACAGGAATGGTAATAATTTATAGGGTTTTCTTCAAAAAAAAAATAATTTATAGGCTTTTATTTTTGGTCCTCATGATTTAGTCTTCTTCATTTTTCAATTATTTAAATTAAGTTCCTCACTCCAAAATATCATTCAATGATCAACAAAAATGCAATTGAAGTGTGATATATCATTAATTGGAAAATAAATAAAACAAAAAACAAAAAAATATTTAAGTCAAAATAAAAGGCAAAATGTATAAAATGTAAAGAGAACCAAACTTTGGTTTTAACTCCTCTTTTTAAATATTTGATATGTTTTTATTTTGTGACTCCATTCTATACAAATTAATGGTATATTACATCTCAATTACATCTTTGTCAATTACTAGATGATATGATATTTTAGAATGACACTTAATTGAACAACTACGAGCAAGGTTGTCAAACTCGAGAGTTTAAATAAACTAGTGAAGCTTCCGTGAACTTAACTCAGACTCGACTCGTAAACTTGGAAGAATTCACCTTGCATTAAAATAGTTTAAAAAGACTATTTATACAATTAAATATGGTAAAAAGTTATTAATAGTACAATAGAGACACATAAACACAGATGCTTGTACACAAGTTTTCACTCCAAAATAAGATTCATCCACAAAGTTACGAATTAATTTGTATAGTACTTACATATAATATTTTTGTATAAGAAACCATGGAAAAAACAAACATTGGTAAGAGTTTGACTAATTTGTGTTATTTAGATAAGCCTCACTAAATTATGTTGGCCTTAAAAACAAGGTGTCGCTTGGATAAAATATTGATTTTTGGGTCAACTAATGGTAAAAATTATATGTAATTTCAAACTCGCTAACTCGCTTATTAACTCGAAAGTTTATGCGAGTTTACACGAGTTTACCGAGTCTACTCAAGTTTATGAAGAAAAGAGTTTACAACAGCTAACTCGATTTCTCTACCTAGAATTGTAAACTCGTAAGAGTTTAAGAGAAAACCTGGGAGTTTGACAACCATGACTGAGGGCGAAAAATGTGAATTTTAAAAGTAGGGGGACTAAAATCACACAAAGATGAAAGTATGAAGACCAAAAGTGTAATTAAGCCTAATTTATATTTCATGAGTTTGTTAAAATCTACTCCCTTGATTTTCTCATTGAGATGCCTCTCTTTTTACTCTGAAGTGAATTACTCAATTTAAAGTAGCCAAACCCAAGCAACTATACAGCAGAACAGCAACCACACCCAACCCAATAATCCAATTAGCCCAGTCTTTATGTTAGATTTTATTCTTCTGTTTGGTACAAAATATCTGATGACATACTAACATTCGGCTAAATGATACTCAAACCCATGTGTACTAAGTAAAAAACATAGATACTTCACACTTTGTATGCCTAAGATATTTTCATTATATAGGAAAGAACTAATAAAAGACAAAGTGAACTCCAAAGAATGGCAATTGCAATTAGAAAACATACCAATCCCCGAGATAGTAAAGCAGAGATCAAGAAAAGCAATGCCCCCATACGACTTTGGAATAAGGGAATCACTGCTTCAAGCCTTTTCAATGCTCTTGACTGTGATGTGTGTGTTTCAAATCTAAGGAGGTTTTGCAGATCCAAGGCTGATTCAATGGCAAGACCTTCGAGCGCGTTAGTAATGACCTATTCATTTCACAAGACTAGTCAAGTAAATAAGAAATCAATGCAGGACAACAAAAGACTGCAATAAAAGATAAAAATCAATGTAAGACAACAGAAGAATGCAATAACAAGATAAAAATTTAAATTCCATCTATTCCTAACAAGATGTCACAAATCAACAGTATCAATAGAACTTTCAAGTTACCTCATCCTTTTTAATCTCTTCAGAATACTGAATGCCATTCCCTATAATGTTCAAGGTTGCAATCACAGCTCTTTCATTATTTCCACACATAAATAATATTTCACCCATGCTTCTTACAAGGGCGCTGTCAAAATATTATGAAAATATTAATAATCATAAAAGCATGCGTGAAACCATGAAAGAATATACCAAGCAAGATTACAAGGGCATTTGACATGAATAACCAATACTCAGTCATTGGTCAGCGGATGAAACTGAAATAGAAGAAAAATGAAATTTATTTGGACACACCATATATTAATCAAAGTAATCAAATAACGGTTGCGGCTTATTGCAGCAAGCTCAAAAAACTTTATAAAGGTTATAGCGTATGCCATAACAGGCTATAGCGAACACATAACAGACATAATAAAATAATGATATATATATATATATATATATAAAGAACTGCACAATATCATATAAATGTTGAATTAAACTGTAATATAATGAATAAGCTAAAAATAACATCATATAGTAGCAAAATATCATCAAGAAACATAGAAATTTGCTACACCAACACAAAATGTCAAGCCAAAATCTCTAATCTTAAATTAACATCTAATAAACAATGATAAAGTAGTGGTAGTTCTAGGGCTCCTTGCACTTGCAGTAGTGGCAGTCGGTTGGGGGGTGTTGCTTGCCATTTAGGAAATGGGTAACTGAAAATAATATATATATATATATATATATATATCTCTGTGTGTGTGTGTGAGAGAGAGAGAGAGGAAGGTTGGAGAGGGACGAGGAAAACCTAATTTCCTTGGGCCTGGGACTACACCCAACCCAGAAAGCCCAAAAGCAACAAAAACACAAAAAAGCGCCACCATGACCACCTTAAAATGTCATGCCCATTGCGGCCGCTATTTCACAAATGGTGGACACTGTCATATCACCTGCAATTTGACATCATGGATTGCGGTTTCATCGGAAAACGCAGCGCCATAACGGCTATTTAATAACACTAATATTAATGTTTGATGCTTGCAAGACAGGCCAATGCATCAGTGCTTTACCATTTCCCTGCTTCAAGTTAAAGTAATCGAGATTTACAAATTACGAATTTTGGTCATAAGTAGTTATAGTTCGGGGGTAGTTTATGAAGATTCATTCAAGTCAATATGCAGCGATTGTAAAGGGTTTGTTTGGATAGAAATAGGGAAATAAAGGAGGGAGAGAAAGGAATGGAGGATAAGGAATCTTGTGTAGTCCAACATTAACAAGAGATATGACCAATTAATAGAATATAATATAATACAAGGGTAATCTTCATTTTATAAGCTAGCTTTTTGGTTATAAGCCCCTAAAACAAAAAATAAGTGTTTCATTTTATAAACCCTTACAAAAAAATTTAGGAGCATTTACTATATTTTTTCCGAATTTACCCTTAAACATTTAATGTTTTTACATTTGTGCAATTAATATTTGATAGTGAAGTTTGACTTTAAACAAAGATAAATTTGGGAAAATGAAATTGTATTTTATAATCTCAAGACAATAATTACTCCTCTGAAACTGTGTCATTGTAAATAAGGGCATATAATATGAAACAGATGAAGTATTTGTTACTAGGCTACCTACATATGTCCATTCCAACAAACTTCACATTCTGGATGTCCAGCCTTGGGCATAGGAGAGGTGTGTTAGAGTCCCATATTAACAAGAGATATGGGCATCGGGGAGGTGTTTTAAAGTCCCACATTGACTAAAGATATGAGTGTGAGAGAGGTGTGTTAGAGTTCCACATTGACTAGAGATATGACCAATTAATGCATACAAGGTAAGGATAATTCTCATCATATAAGCTAGCTTTTAAGATTGAGTTAGGCCTAAAATTCAAATTTTAATATCTTGGATGTTTGGATGGAGAGGGAGGAAGGCACCCACCTAAAGTGAAACAGAATTGGTTAACAAAGGAACTTAATACAGATTTAAAATGATTTAAGAAGACATATAAAACTCTTACTAAAGGTCTATAATATGTCACATAGAAAGGGCATTTAGAAGCACAACAATACTTCAATCAATATTCATGTTCATGGTTGACAAGAAAGAAATGAGAATGTTGAACGAGAAAGGAATTGTCAGGATTAAACACAAATCACAAGGACATGAACTTTATAATAATGTATTTACCCAGCTAAACACAAACAATTGATCAGGAAAGAGTTAATCACCTTACTTTCACACCTTCTGTGAGAGAAGAAAAACTATCCGATGGAACAGATTGACCTTTGAATGATATGCTCGGACCTTGGTTCAGTGGCAAGCTCAATATATCTTTCAACTCATCATAAAAGAAAAGAATGTATTTTAGCACAAATGCCTGCAAAATTAAAGGAAAAACAAAGTAACATTAACATAAACCAAAAACATGTTTTCAGATCTTATACTGAGTTCCGTGGGAGAAATTAATGAACAGGAAGAAAAATACTAACAAAGGTACACATCTCAATACATGTCTACGTATTAGAAAATGGCGGGACTAACTTAATCCAAAAGCTAGCTCATGAACTAAAGGTTGCCCCAAGTCTTATAAGGAGTATTTTAAAAATATTCATGACTGATATGAGACTTATTTTAACACACACACTTCACACCTAAAACTAGACATCTGGTGTGTGAAATTGCATGACAAGACCGGACTTATGCGGGTGACCTAACATTTAGACGGGTCAGACTCTGATATTATATTAGAAAATGACGGGTCTAACTTAACCCAAACGCTAACTCATGAGTTAAGGATTGTCTCAAACCTTTAACCTTATAAGGATATTATGGCTATATTCCTAGCAGCGGCATACGTAAGACTTATATAACACCATGTACAAACTAGCATACAACAAAATAACATTATTTCATTCATTGGATCAACATATTCAACATTACTAATACTAGAGCCAAAATTTCAAAACAGTGGATGAATAAAGCAAGATATAATTGAATCCATCTGACTTAGGCTAAATATATACATGGAAAAACCTGAAATGAAGACATGAAATACAATATTTAAAGCACTACTGATGGAAATTATTTTATACTCTGGATGCCAAAGGTAGAATTATCAATAGATCCCTGCCTCCCAACAGCTGACAGGAGTAAAGGTGATTGAATGTGATTGAAATACATTTACAGACACAAAATACAAAATAAATATATCTGCAATAAATATACTGCCTGTCACCCCATAACTGTGGGAGCATTGTGAATTGTGCCTCCATCTAATAGAAGTATTGCATTGCGTCCCTTGATCCGGACATTACAATATTACTCAGTCTACACGGTTGAAATTTAGACTGGTTCATTTCTCCAATGCCAGTCATTCAATTTTTAAAATTCAACCTAACTATTAGATGTAAATTAAATATTAAATATATGAAATAAAGGCTTTTATTCCAAAATCCATCAACTATAAGGTTCAGCATATTCAGTGATCCTATAACACTAGGTATCTTAGAGACAACAGGCCACTTATTTTTTACAGTATTTTCTTTTAGCAAATATTTTAGTACTATTATATAACACACTCATCCCTTAAATATAACAACACTCACACTTGTATGGTTACCTTTTCCTGATTTAAAATTTTTTGGAATTGATAATAAAAAGTTGTCAATAAAGAATGATAGCTGACTAAATGTAATAGAGTAGGTATTACAAGTGTACCAAAAATTTACACCATTTCAGGAATCTCGAAGAGCACCACATGTATCTCAGATTCAGTAATAGAGTGAAATTTCAGTTCATAAGATATACAGATCTTAGTAAGCCAAGGAGATTACAGTTCTAAATCAGTATGCAGTTTAAGCAGTTCCTTGTAGTATGGGGTTAAAGGAATGCCCATATCTTTCTTTGCTGTGAACTCTGAACTAGGATAGAGACATTTTTTTAATTCTATGGTGTTCTGCTCATGCTGCTATAAGGTTTTTGCTCAGGGTTGAATGGTTCATGATAAGATTTGGTATGTGTATGGGTACATGGTATGGGACTTTTCTAGGAACAGGGGCCAGAGGATATACTTGTTTGGTTCATTATTTGGGATTGAAATTTGCCTAGTATTGGATTGCTAGATTCTAATACCCAAAAGTATAATCTTATTCACTTATTTTATCTTATGATTTATGCTCGATTCTAGTTTTCTTTTAAGTTATTTTTTTCTTATCTTTTTATCACCAATTTAACAGGTCCAACCCACCATTTAAATAACCTTGAACACCAACTTTAATTTTTCAAGTTACAAAAGCCTGAATAAGAACAAGTAGCATGGGCTGCTCATAATAGGAGCTATACAGAAAGGGAAAAAGCCAGAATGCTGTTGATAGTGTTTTGTATAGCAAATAATCCATGATTTGGAATGGAAGTTCCAAAACATGGTATAGAGGTGAAAATTGATAAGCATGTAACACTGGTTTAGCTAATTCAGATTTTTTTAGAAAGAAATATAAAAGAGAAAATAAGTAGAAAATAATAGAATTTCAGGTTGTTTGGTGATAGAAAAAGGGAGGAAATCAAAACAGAGGAAACTTTAAGTGGTTGTCAGGTTTATGGAAAACTGAAAATATTTCTACTTTCACCTTCAATTACAAAACTATCAACATGTTTCTTCTTGTTTCTTATTCACAAAAGTTTGAGTACAGAACAATAAAACCAATAAAAAGTTGTTTTCAGTGTCTCTTATACAAAATCTTTGGAAGCTGGAAACAGAATGAAAACGAGACAATAATCTTGTAAATAAGAGTAAAAAAAATGAAATAAATAAATAAGTTTCTCAAACTAAAACTCCTTAAAGTTTCTCTCAACTTGTTTGGTTGGATTAAAAACTGTAAAGAAAGAAAATAATATTTTAATACATATATTTTTGTTATTTGTTTTAAATAATACATGATCTAATGAAGTTTTAATAAATAAAAATTTAAAATATATCATTAACACAAATTATAAACTATGTTTTTCAATTAAATAAATATAAATTAAAAATAACATATATGAATATTTTATTTCAGATTAATAACTGAATTTCAATGACACGCAAGACCTTGTATATCCATTAAGGCAATAAATATCAGAAGTCAAAACATTAAAGCCTGAAGCCTCAATATGAAAGAGTACCCTTCATACAAATAAACTGTTTTTCTAATTAAGGGGTCCAAAAATAAAAATATTTAAACGAAAATTGTGTTGGACTTGGGCATGCCTTGAAAATTATAGGGAGACTACATTAATTTTAATTTTAAATAAAAAATTTCATTTTTCATCACACTAGAAAAACTGATAAATAAAATGTAAAATACTGCAACTTTGATAGAAAGTATTTACAAACATAAGAGACATACATTAATGCAAAAAAAGAAAAAAATGCCATGGAATTTTTTTTATTAAAAAAAAACAGTGAAGATAGAAATGAGATGGGAGGGCCATGGCAATTGGTATGAGTGAATGTTGAGACTGTCAACTTGCTACAAGTTTGGCAACATTATAATTTGTTGCAACAGAATCTTTCAACGTGTGCTTGAGATTAAGATTCTGAAGAGAGAGAAGCTACTTGAGGGTCAAAATTTAGAAATGCATCCTTTCTCATTTCCAGGTGCATTTTCTTGGTAGGAGAAGGAGAAAGTTTTAAGGGCTGGACTTAAACCCACTATAAATTTTTCCATCTCTCTAGTTATCTTTGCAAACCAAACAAATGAAAAAAAAAATACTTCACACCAAAATCACTCCTTTCATTTACTTTCTGCATTCTTTTGCCATACCAAACAGAGGAAGCATGACAAATGTTGCATACTTCACAGATACTTGTGACAAATGCAAGCCACACTCTACAGCATACTACTCCTGCCGTTTTTTATCTGTCTTTTTAGGATATTAAATTTGTTTCTAAATATTTGTCCATTTAAGATTCCAAGATAAAATTAAATGTTCCTTTTATAATTATACCCTTATTTAAAAAAAAACAAGAGTGTATCAATTAAAAAGGAAGTAGTATTAATGTATAGAAAGAGAAAGAGTATACTAGGAGAAAAGAGAAGTAAAAGGACATATTAAATGCATTTCTTAATATACGTGCAAAAGCCTTAAAAGACATATAAAAAAACAGAGGGAGTATCTTTCATTATTAGGTGAAATTCATGTGAAACACATTAAATAGGGAGTGAGGCCCATATCGTTTAGTGACTGACATAAATTTCACCTAATGAAAAAGAGGGTGTAAAAGAGTCAGTTGATAGCATTCTTCAAATATTACACAACCATATATCAAGAAATAAAAGGCTGGTCTTCACTGAGGCTGACTACTGCAGACTAGCTGGAGCATTACTTGTTTATAATTCAGATTCCATACAGATTAAATTAGGTACGTCAACAACCACGCCTTTCTAACTAAGCTACACCCATCAAACAATGCCATAATGTTCTATTGTAAATCGCATTAATAGAAAATTATTAGCTTCTCAATCCCTATTTGTTTCATCTGCACTTTCTTTTTCGTCTCCTGTTACCTAGCCAACCCTCTCTCTGTTTACTCTCCTAACTATAGCTATCAATCTCAAATCATCGCCTAGCACAAAAAAAAACACTATAACAGTATCTCACATAGCAGGATGGTTGTTATTCTGAATTTTTTATATACAAATTAAATAATCTATATATACTATACATGACCAAAAATTTAAAAAAAAAAAACTCAAATTCATGATATAGTCATAATTAACAATAAAAGGTCATAGTGTCAAATTTCATCTTAAAACCAGTTGGCAGATTTAAGTGAATTTGCTCAATATTGAAGCATGAAATGTGGGAGGTTGAGTTTAGAATTCGAAGCAGGGGTGCTTCAAATTAGAGTAGAGAAACAAGGATGGTGCTGCAGGAAATATTGCTAGAGATGGATAACTCCGGGTCAAACAGGGTGGGTGTCACAGTAGGTAGATAGAAGCATCAAAAACTAGTATATCCAATTAGGGATTTCTTAAATTTTACCCATGGGGGAATTGAGCTTTCTAGAAATCTTCACTCCAGTATTGCAACAATGCCACTAGCTGCTATTTGCAAACACACTGCTATTCAAACTTTTTATATATCACTATTGTGCAGCTATATATTTCAAATAAAAGATTCAGTTTTCAATAAATAAAACATTGGATGTCAAAACAAATTCAAGAGTGAAAAATAGCATTCTACAATTTCAAAAGCACAGCTGAAAAATGGAACCATTACTTGTATAGCTGCCAAAACACCACATGGCCCACCTTCATGCTGCACTAGGCCCATGGATGTTTCTGGATCAGAGCTAAACCTACAAGAAATTTTCATAAAATTAGCAACAAAAAAGGAAGTGGATAAAAAAAAAGATAAAAAATTATTCTTCAAAATAAAACCCACAACATTCAATTTTTTTATTTACCCAGTTATTTATTAAAATGTACTATTTAATATAAAAAATGTTATTTAATAAAAAATAAGGGATAAAGTAATAAATTTCAAATGAAATAAAGAGGATCAAAGGAAATGCAGAAAGAAAAAGGAAATCAAGGAACGGTGTAGCCCTGAACAATTGCATTATTGCAACGCTGCTCTTTACAAATTCTGGTAAGAAACCAAAGGACAAAGAATAGGTTTAGTGAATTCATTTTACAACAAGAACATCCAGGGGCGGCCCTAACTATACTGAGGCTTAAAGCAATTTTTAAAATGAGTCTTATAATTAATTAAAATAATTTTTTCATAAGACTCAATTATCTAACTTTACATAGATTAACAAAATTTATTATTCTAGTTAAATGTATTAAATTTATCAATTATTTTTTATTACACTTCCAAAATTATCCTTAATATTAGTTAAGAGAAATAAGTGAGTTTATCATATTTAATTGATATCAAGAAAAAGAATTTAGCTAACAAGGATATGTCATGTATGTGTTGTAATAAAAGACAATAAATATATATTGTAAATTGAAAAGAATCTTACAAAAGGGACCAAGAAAACCTCTAAAATTATCTTATAAAAATGTCTGGAGGAAGTATTTTATTCTATTTCTTAAAATCTTAAATAAAATCTATTCTTTGAATCTTTTAAGATGCAAAATTATTTATTTATGTGTCATAATTAATTTAATTTAATTTAATTTAATTTAATATTTCTTTATCAATTGGTAATAAAACTAATTCATTTAATCTTTATCGAGATTCAAGACATTATTGATCTTATATAAATTGTTCTCAAGTCAAATATAATGATAGATAAGTACATAAGAATCAGGTAAAATATAAATGAAAAGACACTAGGTGATCCGGTCTCAATACCGGTATCCGATCTACAAGGTGTATTTCAGTATCTTTGACAGTCAAACAAAGTATGACCGGTGTCCTCGGTATACATCCGGACTGTAATTCCGTATCAGGCGCTCTCCCTATACCGGTTAGTCCGGATAACACCACACACACCGGATAACACACACGTCACTATGCAAAAGACAAGAATCATTGCTACAAGGACCGATCAATAATTCCCAGCACTACAAGCCAAATTCTGCTCACGGGGATGGTCAACTTGTTCCCTAATCCTAGTCTATACTCTCCATGCTCAATATAAAATAGCCACTTGACCCAATCATGTTGGTAAGTGCGCAATAAAATAATGCTAATGGAAGTTAGTGGTTCCCCACTAACGAATCCTCGTAAAACGAGTCAATCAGGTATATGAACTCTCTTCATCAATGAAGGGGGGGATCTTCAACTAAATCCATGAACGATTACTCTCTGAAATACATTCCTTACTTGGAATATCATCACTGACTTGAGCGTCGGAGAATCTTTGCAGGTGACACCACCATTCGCCCACTTCAACGCGTTAGGTCGGTGTGAAGGATCTCCAGGACGCCCAATCCGCTCTCCTCACTCAAGGACAACGGATATTTACACCGGATACTCATACATCCGGTCTTCCGCACAGTATTTGCATACTATTTGTGATTGACTTGAGTCCGGATCTCTAGACCCCGGTTCAGGACAGATCATTGGCACGCCCAGTGGGACTCGTTAAAGTTATTCCCACTTCTCGTTTAAGAAGTCTGGTCTCTTATCATGGAAGGAAATGGGAGAAACCAACCAGATGGGCACGTGGAAGACATCACTGCCCAGGAACAACCAGTGAACAGGCACTTAGCTCTCGAGTCGCCTGTGGAAAGTTCAAGAAGAATGGTGCAGGTTTCAGCACCAAATCTAAAGGATCAGATGATAAGAAAGTTGATGGAGGAACTGATGGAATTGAAACGTGAAAGAAAGAGCGTGGAGGAGAGAGCCATGTCTCTGATCAAGGGGACACATCACACAACCGAGGGAGAAAAATCCTCTACCCCCCAGTATTCAAATATCCCCACATTTGAAGGGAAGGAACAGATCCACGATTCTGATAAGAGAGTTGTTAAAGGGAAGAGGAGGCTGATGACAGCCTCTCCAGTAACTTATAAGCTCACAGTCCCTTTTTCAAGGAGACTTATGAGTGTACGCATCCCTAAGCACCTACAGACTACTCAACCTCTCTCTATAGAAAAATACAGTGGTGAAACTGATCCTACTAAGCATCTTGATGCTTATACACTCGAAGCCATGTACCTGGGGGCAGATGAAGATGTCATGTGCAAGATGTTCCCTCGGACTCTTGTTGATGATACCCTTAGCTGGTTCAGGAAGCTACCATCAGGTTCCATTGACTCATGGGAAGAAATGGCAACAGCGTTTGTGGACCACTTTGTCATTTCCAGTGATATTCCCAGAACATCTCATACCTTGGCTCAAATTAGGCAGGGGGAACATGAAACTCTCAAGGACTTCTTGAAGAGGTTTCACAAGGAAGCAGCTGCAGTTCCAAACTTGGCAGAAGCACTACAATTGCACATAGCAATAGAAGCTTTGCAACCAAGCTCTGCTTTTGCCCTGTCGTTGGCAAAGAATCCTCCAGTGAATTTCGAAGAATTCAGGAGGAAAGCATCCAAGTATGTGAGCATTGAAATACACTTGGAAGCAACAGTGGCGAGAGGGAAATCCCCAACGTTACAACGGAGTGATAAGAACAGATCCAGATCGGATCCCATGGAAAGACCGTGCCGTGGCGATGCCTTCGATAGCTCCGCTCCACAGCGTTAAGCAGAACGGATGCATGCATTCGACAATTATGCTCCGCTAAATTCTGAACGATCTCAAATTCTTAGGGAGATCGGATGGCCAACCCTTATTGCGTACGGGGTCAGGACTCCGCCCCAGCTTCGCAAACAGGGTGACCCTCGGAAATACTGCGAATTCCATGAGCAAGAGGGCCATTCAACAGACGAATGTCAGGCTCTGATGAATACTATTGAGACTCTGATCCGAGAGGGTAAACTCAAACAATACCTTCTCAAAGAAAGGTCTACTGATCAACTGGACCAGATTGAGAAAAGGGGAAGAGATTACGAGGAAGACGATGACGACCATCCCACTCCGATCAGAAGGTTTACTGCTTCTGAAAAACAAAAGGGAGTTGTGATTGGTGAGCCTGCACAGCAAAACACTATGCCCCGACAACAACATCAAGGCCGTCGAGAGGTCATTGATTAGGGATCAGGCCAGCAAAATTAATAGGGCCTTCTGTTGATACAGCTAGTCGGTAAGACGGTGTGCACTCCACTCCTTTTCCTTACTTAGGTTTTTCTCGATCGGGTTTTACCAAGAAGGTCTAATGAGTCATAACCCTGACTCATCTCTCTTTCTCTCTTTTGTAATTCATAATTAATGAAATACTCTAAATGATTCACTCATTGTTTTTATGATTTTATTCGATGCACAACACTTTTGTGACAAGATACTTTCAGGACGGATGATCCTAACAATGTATCTGTTGTTAGCGATGTACCTCTTCGAAGGTACAACTGGGTGAACCACCCCATTCAAAGGCCCAGATTGTAGGATTAAACCGAACTCTGGGTACGGTTAGTAAGTTTGGCTGAACACCGGTGAAGGCTCGGATTGTAGGATTGAACCGAACTCCGAGTACGATTAGTAGGTTTGGCCGAACGTCGGTGAAGACCTGAGTTGTAGGATTAAACCGAACCTCAAGAAACGGGTTGTAGGATTGCACCGAACCCCATTCGAAGGCCCAGATTGTAGGATTAAACCGAACTCTGGGTACGGTTAGTAAGTTTGGCTGAACACCGGTGAAGGCTCGGATTGTAGGATTGAACCGAACTCCGAGTACGATTAGTAGGTTTGGCCGAACGTCGGTGAAGACCTGAGTTGTAGGATTAAACCGAACCTCAGGAAACGGGTTGTAGGATTGCACCGAACCACATTCGAAGGCCCAGATTGTAGGATTAAACCGAACTCTGGGTATGGTTAGTAAGTTTGGCTGAACACCGGTGAAGGCTCGGATTGTAGGATTGAACCGAACTCCGAGTACGACTAGTAGGTTTGGCCGAACGTCGGTGAAGACCTGAGTTGTAGGATTAAACCGAACCTCAGGAAATGGGTAGTAGGATTGCACCGAACCCTATTTGAAGGCTGGTGAATGAGTAAAATCCAACACCAGTTGAAGAAGAACGATTGAGACTAATTCCCCCAGGACGGATGCTCTCAATCACATATTTTGTGAGTTGACGAGGTAACTCCTGGCGCGGACAATTCCCATCATCATCCTTATGATGGAAGTCTTTGAAGACTCAATCCGTACTCTTACGATTGAGATACACTCCCCCAGGACGGATGCTCTCAATCACATATTCTGTGAGTTGACGAGGTAACTCCTGGCACGGACAATTCCCATCATCATCCTTATGATGGAAGTCTTTGAAGACTCAATCCGTACTCTTACGATTGAGATACACTTCCCCAGGACGGATGATCTCAATCACCTATTCTGTGATTTGACGATGTAACTCCTGGCGTTGTGTACTTCCCCAGGACGGATGATCTCAATCACCTATTCTGTGATCTGACGATGTAACTCCTGGCGTTGTGTACTTCCCCAGGACGGATGATCTCAATCACCTAGTCTGTGATTTGATGATGTAACTCCTGGCATGAACAATTCCCATCATCATCCTTGTGATGGAAGTTTTTGAAATCCGTACTCTTACGTTCGAGATGTATTTCCCCAGGACGGATGTTCTCTATCACCTATTCTGTGATGTGATGATGTAATTCCTGGCATAGACAAATTTCCATCATCATCCTTATGAGGGAAGACTCAATCATCATCTTCATGTATCTTTGTGGTTCCCCAAACTCGGAACAATACTCTCACAATGGACGACATCGTTCTCTCCAGTGAGAGTAACACGAATTAATAATAGTCATCCGTCCTGTTACACCACTTTTGTTAACAACGGATCGGCTCTTTCTCTCCCTAAAGGAATTAAGGGTAATGCCCCATGACAGGTACCAATCCCTTAACAAACTTATACTTGGGGACAATATTCATGTATATATTTCTCCGTTCTAAAACTTATTTATCTTAAATGATCTGATTAATTTTCTGAGGCAATTATTTCAATCCGACCTCAATATTGATCACGCTGAACGGATTATTGAATGCTTTACTCTTCATAAAACATTGAAGGCTTGGGCGTAGTAAGCTGGTTCTTTTTCAAGGCCACGCTGAATCCTGAGTAAATTGACACGATTGGTGAATGGGTGAAATCCAACGCCGACTAAAGAAGGCTAGTAGGATTAAACCGAACGCCATTGGAGACATGGATTGTAGGACTAAACCGAGCCCCAGTCGAAGGTTTGGATTGTAGGATTAAAACCGAACTCCAAGCATAACTTCGAATTCGCTCAGAAGTATTTCCCCCGGAAATTCTTCACTCGACAACACTTCAAATTCGAAATCGGACTCGAATTGTTCACTCGGGAATATATCTACCCGAAGCGTACTTATTCAAAGTCAGAGCCTTCCTCTGACCAAAAGGTACTTCTCCTGGAATTGGCCTATTCGGAAATCCTTCACTCAGCGTCATGCGACGTGGAGGTCAGAAATTCTTCACTCGGTGCCATACCACGAGGAAGCCAGAAATAATTCTCTGTTTCATGTTTCACTCGGAAACATCTTAACTTCCCTTCACTCGGAAGTATCATACTTGGGAACGTCTTTGCCCGAATGGTGTTCATTCGAAGTCAAAGCTCCCTCCTTTTCACTCGGAATTATTTACTCAGAGTTGAATATTCACTCGGAATTACTCACTCGAAGTTAAATGATCATTCGGAACTGATCATTCAATAATGCTCGGGGACAATATTAAAGACTAATGGGTGTTGCAAAGATATTTTGTACATAGGTATACCGGCATCTAGACCTCTCGTAGGATGAGTAGCTTATGTGAACAACTACATAGTCCCTCACACAAGCTAGGGGACATATGATCCGGTCTCAATACCGGTATCCGATCTACAAGGTGTATTTCAGTATCTTTGACAGTCAAACAAAGTATGACTGGTGTCCTCGGTATACATCCGGACTGTAATTCCGTATCAGGCGCTCTCCCTATACCGGTTAGTCCGGATAACACCACACACACCGGATAACACACACGTCACTATGCAAAAGACAAGAATCATTGCTACAGGGACCGATCAATAATTCCCAGCACTACAAGCCAAATTCTGCTCACGGGGATGGTCAACTTGTTCCCTAATCCTAGTCTATACTCTCCATGCTCAATATAAAATAGCCACTTGACCCAATCATGTTGGTAAGTGCGCAATAAAATAATGCTAATGGAAGTTAGTGGTTCCCCACTAACGAATCCTCGTAAAACGAGCCAATCAGGTATATGAACTCTCTTCATCAATGAAGGGGGGATCTTCAACTAAATCCATGAACGATTACTCTCTGAAATACATTCCTTACTTGGAATATCATCACTGACTTGAGCGTCGGAGAATCTTTGCAGGTGACACCACCATTCGCCCACTTCAACACGTTAGGTCGGTGTGAAGGATCTCCAGGACGCCCGATCCGCTCTCCTCACTCAAGGACAACGGATATTTACACCGGATACTCATACATCCGGTCTTCCGCACAGTATTTGCATATTATTTGTGATTGACTTGAGTCCGGATCTCTAGACCCCGGTTCAGGACAGATCACTAGGCATTATTATCATCCTGGATTAAAATTGAGAAAGTTTAATGAACAAAGCTTATTATTTATTCAATAAAAAGAAAAGTTTACCATTTATACAATTTATTTTTATTTATACAAAATTGATACTCCCTCAGTTTATTTTTAACTATCCACTTATGGAGAAAAACATTGTTTCTATATGTGTCCATTTAGAATTTCAATAAAGCATTAATTGATTTTTTTTCAATAATAACCCTATATTAATCTTAAGAAAGTGAATGCAACATTAAGTGTAATAAATAAGAGAAATAATGATAACTAAGAATATCAATAATTGTTTTATAAAAATTAACACAATTAATTACATTTCTTACTAGAAAGTTAAAATCAAATTTTACGAAAAGAAAGACAATAAACAAAAGGGATATATTCTAATAACAATTTATAAGTAGAAATATTTTTTGGGGGCTTGAGGCAACTGCTTTACCTGCCTAGGGCCTTGACAACATCTAAGTCTTACCAATATATGAAGATTCAACTACTTATATTGAACAAGACCATTAGGCTCTCTTATAATCAAATTTTGAAAATTTTTAATAATCATGTCAAAAAAATGCAGCCCAAATGTTTTTTGTTTTTGTTACTGACAACATCTAAGTCTTACCAATATATGAAGAAAATTATTTTAAAACAAAACAAAAAATGTTGGTAACATTTGGCTTGATCTTTAATCTCTAAAGCAAATTTAAGTTAAAATTTAAATTAGACCTCTGAAGTTAAAGTTAAAGCTGTTTGTCAAGGAGATTGAGCTTAGTTGGTTAAGCAGGTTGTCTGAGTTGTTCTACACCAACATGACATATATTAGATTCCTACCGATACCAAAAAAGTAAAGTTAAAGCTGCCTAGTAATTTTACGCTCCCTCCTATCATTTTTATAAGGTCTTTAGTTTTGAAGTCCTCGCTGGTCTTTTTTGCAAGATAGAGTTCCAATTTCTATAAAGAATTTATTTATTTATTTTTCTTATTTACACTTATTCATTATTTTAACTACCCTATATTTGGCTGTGTATTTATGAAGAGTAATAAATTGTTTGAGAGACGGTCACCCAAACTAACAAACCAAAATAAGAGATATATTAATATCTTCACTATTATCAAACACATTTATTTAAGTTCATAGGGGTAAAATTAGAATGTCATGTTATTTTTTAGGAAACCAACGATCGTAACTAGTTTTATTGGTTTTGACGATTTGGTTAACTCTACATTATAAAAAGGACCCAAAAGGAGTAATTTTATTGCTTAAAATTTATTTTAAAATCAAAAACTGTTTGCTAGTCTGTTCTTGGATTTGAGATTTGGAACATAAGAGATGGATATGGTGAAGCTCCTAAAATTGGCTTATCTAAAAGCTATATTTTTGTATTATTCAATGGAAGGGTAAAAAACTCATTTATTTGTTAGAGCTTTTGTGAAAATGGGTGTAGTACAGCTAAAAAGAAGAGAAGCCTACGCCATGGTTGTCAGACTCGAGAGTCTACCTAAACTCGTTTCAGCAAGGTAGACTTGACTCAAAAACTCGTAAGAGTTTCCCTCATACTAAAAATTATATAAAACTAATATCAAACATGCATCCAAACAAGATATAACATCCTAAAATAGTTAAAAGATATGCTGAACATAGAGGAACACGCGGACAATGAGAAGAAATTAGAAGGAATATGCTGCCTTCAATTGAAATGAAGACAGGAGAAAAAGAAACAAAGACGAACCTGTTTGTGGTGAGTTTCTGTCGCGGTGGCATGGGACAGGTCGCGGAGCACAAAACAGAGGGCAAACAGGCGTCGGCGTCAAAGGACGGAGGTGGGTGTCACG
Source organism: Clitoria ternatea (assembly GCA_037962975.1). Taxonomy (NCBI): domain Eukaryota; kingdom Viridiplantae; phylum Streptophyta; class Magnoliopsida; order Fabales; family Fabaceae; genus Clitoria; species Clitoria ternatea. The sequence goes on from CM075675.1 coordinate 13,504,868, forward strand.
CACTCGAAACAAAGTGTTTGCGAAGAAGGTTCGCAATTCGTAGCTCACGTTTGAAACAAGTTAAGAAGCTGCGTGAAACTAAAAGAAAGCAACAAGAAACAAGGGCCAAAACAATGGGTTGGTGCCGCGCAGTCGGCATTGGTATCGGTGTCGCCATCGACGTCGGAGTCAGAGTCAGAGTCGGAGAACGGTGGTAGGTGTCGCGCAGTTGAAGGTTGTCGCACAAGGTTGCAGCAGGGCCAGACACGTTCGCATGAAGAAGATGAAGAGTGGCTGCGTGAAACTAAAAGAAAGGGAAACAAAGGGCTAAAACGGCACATTTCAATAAATTGGGAATTAGGGTTTTGAATTATGTAAACTTGTGGACTCGCTCAAAACTCGCGAATTCGCCTGAGTTTGAACAAGTCTACACAAGTCTGAGAGGGTCCGAGTCTCCAACAGTTTTAACACGTTTTCCACGGGTAGAAATGTAGAAACGTACGTTTCTACGAGCTGAAGCTAGAGTTTGGCAACCATGGCCTATACTGTTAAGTCTCTGCCACCTACATGACTCCGTGAGGTAAAAAGTACAATAGGTAAGTGTTAGGATCCATATCCAAGGTATAAGACTTGAGTTCCACATTGGAAATATGGGATTCTAGTGTGGGCTTTTATAAGGCCATCAGTTCTCCAACTATAACAGCTAGCTATTGTAATGCACATCTCCCCACGGGTCTTATTAGCAAACTCATTTCATCTAATAATATCAACAAAATTTATGATTACCTTCTAGGTTCCACTAGAATACTGAGAAAAATTCATGAATATCCACCCAAGTTCACAATAACATTGTCCTGTGTTCTAAAATGTTGTCAGAGCATTTGGGACCTATAATGGTCCTCCCCTTGTCCTAACTGCACCCACAATAAGTGTTTATTTGTATTAGGAAGCTCTGAACTTTCCACATCAGTAAGTGCTTGTGAGCGGACCACATATATAACGAGAATCAAAATAAAACAAAATGAAGAATTCCTATGCCAAATGTCAGGATCACTGGGGTTAGAACTTAGAAGTAGCCTAATCACCAAGATTTCATAGTACAATAAGTAACCATTCAGCTCCCTCCGCACTGAAGAATAAACAAAGGAAGACATGCATAGCCTGATTCAGGAATGACCAAACAACAGCTTTTGCAAAATTCTAGCAGAGAGCACATTACATCATAGCCAGATTAACTCACAATCCAACAACCAGAGATTCCAAAGGAGCAAATAACATGAGATAAGTGTGAATACTTCATGCCCCAACATAATCATGAACTATGACTAAGATTAATCTGGACACACATTCAACCATTCAAAATCAATTCTACCCAAATTCTAAAGACACACGGGCACAAAATGGTTGATTAATGTACATAACATTCATATTGAAATAACAAAATAACCTTGATTTATTCAGGATCATCTTTTACATCCACTACACTTTTCTATCACTCTCTTTTCCATCAAATCACATTCATCACTTCCTCTCTTCCCCAAATAATGTATATCCATTAGGGCATGAAAACAACATTCTTTACAACAAAATATTGACAGCCAATAGCCCAAAACTACTAACAAATATCAACGATTTGGATTTGGATGAGTTGCCAGTGTAAAAAAACTTACGCTCCCAGTGCATTCAATTAAATTAAATACAATAAATAATTACAAAGTGAAAGGAAAAACAAACACCAAACAAAGAAATGAGAAGAGAAAGCAACCATAACTACAAGCTAGCAAAAATGAAAATACCTTATTCCCTGATTACTCCACTGCGCAAGAATGCCCTTTGTGACCTCGTTCCCAAACACCAAAACAAACAACTCATTTGCTTCTTCCAGAGAAAGCTCCTCACTCATCGAGTTCCCACCATCCAAACACCCCTCCTCCTTCCTCCCAATCTCACCGCCTTTATCCGCAGCCTCAGCCCTGAGCTCCCGCTGCAACCGCCGGCTCTTCGCCTCCGGCGACTCCTCCGGCAAGCCAGAAACGAAGCCGCCGGAGAAGGTGTCCCTGGGATTGCTCCGCTTCGGCTCCGGCGGGGAGGGCTGCATGCTCAACCGAATCGCCATTTGCAAATCCTCGTCTTCGCGGTCCGCCATTACAACACCCACGAAGCTTCGAAATTCTCCAAAAGAAACCTAACTATCGAAACCCTTGGACGAGGTTGATTCGGTGGTGCGAAGCCGAATTTAAAGCCCCAGGGAGGGGCAATTATGGAAAACGATTAATGCCGGGACGGAAATGGAAGGTGACGGTGCTAGGCTGCGCAGGTAGCCGGTGACGGGTTAGAGAGTGAGCGAAACGGTGTCGTACGAAGGCGAATCTGCGGTGGTGGTTTTGTAGAAGGAATGAGTGAGAAATGACCATAGGAGCCGTTAGTTGAAAATGCTGTGCGTAGTGGGTGGAGTGAGTGAATTAATGAAGAAGGCGATGGTATTTTTGGGAATGAGAATGTTTTGGTTGTGCAGATTTTGTGTCTGCTGAAACCGGTGATGCTGTCGTTTTTCCGTCGATGAACAAGTAATCGTCTCTGATTTTCCGTATAACGACAATTAAATTAGATTAAAATAAAGATTTAACCGTAAATAGTAATATAATAAAATTACTGTCAAGGGGTATTTTTTACTTACCCTTGTAAATTTAAAGAACTAAAAATAACTTTTTTTTTATAATGGATTTTTTTAACTCTAATTTTACTGTGGATAAAATTGTATTTTAACCTTTAAAATACATTTATAATTTATCGTTAAAAGGAAAATATGATTTTAATTAGTAACCATAGTCATGAAATTAGAATACGATTTTTCGGTAGGATTAAAATTTGATATCCTTAACTAGTTAGAATAATCATTACTAATTATTTATTATATGTACTTTACTATTGAAATTGAGTTTTTTATAACATGTGAACCCCTCATATATTACGGGTGTTCATGTAACCAAAACCTATTCTCTTAAAAATTGAAAAGGAAAAATATGTAATGGGTGGGTTTACTTGGAGTTTGATTCAAAATATGTGAAACAAAGTTAAGATCAATTTATAATAGTCATCTTTAGTTTTACAAAATAATTTATCTAAATGACTTGTATACAATCGAAGTAAGTATATATTATAGGAAGTTTGATCTCTTTGGTATAGGGGACAGAACCTCTAGATACCAGGTCTATGTCTCACATCTGTCTAGTGGAGATTAAAGAGTCTTGTTGTGAGTTCGTCCAGCTAACACACTGGTATTCCGCGTTGAAGGGAGAAATAAGATGTCACTTGTGAAGACACTCTAACGCTCAAGTCAATATAAAGTAATTAACACTAGAGCTTAAGTGATAGGACAGTCAATGTTGCTTAAACTATAGTAAATGCAAGGTATTTATCAAGTTGTGGTTGAGTCCTGTGTGGCTTGTGTTAGTAACTTTCCATAAAGTACGTGGAAAACTGACTCGAGTATGAACATTCCTGTTGAGAACCGATATGCCCTGTGCTCATTGTGTACTCTCCTCTCAATATTGGATCTACGTGATCCTAGTAAAGGAAGTTTTGTGTGGGATCCTTCACATGTGGGTGCCATACCGGTTTGCTGGTGGTAAGGTACACAGGATATGCTTGTATCGCGACCGATGTGTGGTCTTAGAATCTGGGTCGATATCAAGCCTAGATCAAAGTCTAATTAATTATAGGCCAGTGTCCAATGAACCTTATAATAACTCTACCTAATGGCACTCCCTTACTATTGATTTCAACTTCAATCTTGTTATGCATCCATACTCCTCTTTTTATGTCTCAAGATCCTAACACTTTAAGTCCTAACCGGCCAACCTTATGATGATAATTCATTCTTGTCTCCATCTTAGTTTTATTCTCCTTTGACCTCATCTTATCTCATGTCTTTTAAGTCTTTCTTTCATCCTTGTCAAAGATGCTTCTATAAGTTACTTGAAGCTTGAAATAATATTTGTTCAAGTTTCTTACTTTATGCCCACTTTTTCTCCCCCAATTTACTTTTTCACTTTGATCCAAATTCCTAAGTTTGTTTTTTCATATATCAATTTTTATCCTCTACTCTTTTATTAAATAAATTATTAAATGTTGATCCTTCAAATTTGTTTTTTCTAGCATATAGATCAAAATTTTCTTGTTAAACCAAAAATTTCAATGTTTTTTTATATTATTTAGAGATTTGTTAACTTGTAACTCAAATTGAAATAAACCATTAATTCAACTAACACCCGCCAACCTGAAACCCATACAACCTTTTAATCTAATTAGTTGGAATTGAACTAGGTTTTATGATGTTTATTTTTCATTAGATTAGACTTTTGAGATCTGAACCCGCCCAAACCTAATTGGTGCTCACCTATATTATATATTTTTGGCTTATACAAGTCTTTAGAATTTAGCCCTTGGAAAAAAAATCTTTACACCCAACTTATGTTAAACATTATGATTTTTTGTTTGTCATTTTTGTTAGCTTGATACTGTTAAATGTTGATATGGCTAATGAAAATTCATGTCAGTATGCCTTTGTAGCATTAATTTCATCATATAGGGGCTCAAAACAAAACTCATATTTTATGAGGACCAAAAATAAACCTTATATATTTTCTAATATGATACCCTATTTAGCAACTTTTGAAATCTTATTGTCAGGAATTAAAGAATGAAATTTTTCAATGGAATTGAAGTGAGATGTTAGTTAGGAAAAGCTATAACGGAGTAAGAGAAAAACGTGTTCAACGTTTTATAAGGTTGCTTATCTGGTATCCATACCGACTCCCACTAGCAAATGACACCGGACGACTTAAAAGGAAACAATTTTAAGGAAATAAGGGTCAGATTGCTATGATGACAGGTATCCCTCGAGATTAGACCACAGACAAAAAAGTTGACACCATGCCAAAGTCAGAAGTAAGTGGCCAACTTGCTTCTGAGCAAAGCCTGCAGTCCTGACATGGGTCAAATCACAAGTTGTGCCACGATGAGAGTTATGAATAAGGAGCATTAGCAAGAGAGTGGATTATTCACGTTAATTTCATTCTGATCATTCTTTATTACGTCATTATAACAAAACACTAACTTAAGCTTCGGAGTGCTTTTTACAGGTACAACCCCAGTTCGTCCAATTCACAATGTCTGGACTATTCAAGCAGAGATTTGAAGGCAAAGGGTTCCCACTGATCCTGTGTTTTATAATATCAGACTTCCATTGAGCCGACGTAATAATTGAATGATAGTGAGGTTTGACACCGGTTACGAGAGGACTACGTTACCCTTCGTACACCAGCCAGAACAGTAGCTTAAAGGTACTTTAAGATAGAGGTAAAATAAATTTTAAAAAATATATATAAAAATATAGTTTGGTTTGGTCATATGAATATGAACCGCATGCCAAATTGAATTATGTCAAAAGGTATGGTTTTTTACGGTTGGCAATTTTTGTGGCTTGGTTTGGTTTGGTTTTTGTAGTTGATTGTAGATCGGCCCGGTTCTTAAACACCCTTACTTTATGTCACGATATCAGTGAAATTAGAATTGGGTTTTTCCAAATAAGATTGGAATTAGATATCCTTAACTTAAGTTAGACCATCCTTATTTATTAATCTATGTACTTGTTATTAAACTTTGGTTTTTTATAACATGTGAACCCCATCGTATGTTTTTTAATATGCAATTTACACTATTTTTTTTATTAAAAACCATTTTTTAGAAAAAAAACTAGTAAATAACAGCTTTTTATGGTTTGGCAATATTTTTTTTGTCAAGATAGAAACTTCTTTATTGGGATCCATGTTATAAAATGAATGAACCACCAAATATGTCTCTCAGTTTGTGTAGATCGTGCACATTTGTGCTTGACACTTTTAATTGCATTTGTGATCCCTAACTTCATAATATGTCATGCTAATGAGTCTTTCTACCTTTAATGAAAGGTTGGACAATGTTAACACATGTAAAGGTGAATCGTTAAATGACAAAGTGTATGTAATGTATACAAAAGAAACCACATCATTAAGGTCTCATTCTCTTTAAGCGACTATGAATTCATATTATGCACTAATCCAATCATACTTTTCTTCCATTTTCAAAAGCCCTATCTCCAAGTTCTTATTTTTAGTGAGTGTTGTTCCTCCTTTCAACATATCTTTCTTTCCTCTTCAATCATTGTTTCCCACTAAGATGGGTAGTAACGTAGGAGTAGATATATGACCTCTAAATCTTGGTCTTGAGTTCTACTCAAGGACTTCAAATGGAAGGAGTTCTCTAATAAGGAATGGTGACTATGGTGAAAGGCCATTGTTAAGGGTTTCCAAAATACTTGCTAGCCTAAGGGCATTCTAAACTTGTACAAATTACAAGGTAAGTCAATTTGTAATTCTTTTAACTTATATTCCAAGCAAAAAGGATTTGAGGAAGATGGTTTTATACTAATAACTTGTTTAGTGTTAGAATCAAGTCTGGTTTTGAAAAAGGATGTTTAAATCCTTGGTTATTATCTATCAAACCCAAAGATTGGTTAGTAGCACACATCAAGGCATTTAATTAAATAAAGACTGCCTATGTGTTATCTAACTTGTTCAATTAAGTGTTTCAGGTTACAAATCTATGATGCATAGATTATAAATGAAAGAGGGAGTCCAGCAATAAAAGGTCTACCTTGATCCATGCAAGTTATTTCATAATAAGTTTGGCTGAGACCAAAAATAGTTGCGTACAAGTATGTATCAAGAAAAGTCTGATCTAAGAACGACACTCAAGAAGAGTCTGATTCAAGTGCGCTCGTCAAGACTTCTGGACTGCTGGTTAAACACATCCTATCTCAAAACTTAACACGTGTACTTGGTGTATCAATCAGACCCTAGACTTTTGAAGCAACAAGAACGTTTACTCCAAAACATGCATTAAACAAAATCAAGGATAATTTTGGAGATGCTCTGAACTGAGTTCTTATTAAGAGAAACTGTTTTTATCATCAAAAGATGAAAGAAGACAAATCAGTGTAAGAACCAACGACTGTATGGATAGAAGATCAAGGAAGCTACTCTGCGCATTTCACAAAAGCTGATGAAAATCAATACTTGCTTCTGAAAATAATCAAAAGGTCAACTCTATATGTTCTGCACATTTTAGTTTAAAGAAGAATGCCTACAGAAGGTCTTTTGCTTTGAAGCACTCAAGGAACACCATTTCAGTGTAAATTCTGAAGAACCTCATTTTAGACCTTTTGTCCCCATCTCAGCTTCAAGGACCAATGTTCACAACAGTTATCTCTCTTTAACAGATTCACAACGATCACCATGCTTGGACTATAAATATGAAGAGAATCCAGATCTTGAAGAGGTTCATGGTTCTGGAAATCAAAAACACAAAGGGGATGTTGCATATACATCATCATCGTCGTCATCATCATCATCATCATTATCATCAAGAGAATCCAGACCTTGAAGAAGTTCATGGTTTTGGAAATCAAAAACAAAGGAGATGTTGTATATACATCATCATCATCATCATAGTATACATTAAATACTAGATAAGATAAAACTTTATATGCAAGTCTTGTCTTATCGTATCTTATTATATCCTATCGTTTCTATCACCCCTACCAAATGGGCTTTCTTATGGTGGATATATTTTCGTTTCAGAATCATAAAAAATAAGGTAAATTACATCTACTACCAACCGAGTTTCCTTTTATTACAACTCACCCTAAAGCTTCAACAAAATTTCTTTCCACCACATTTTTACAAATTGTGATAGAATATTTTAATAGAATACTATTTCCATAACCCAAGTTACATAAACTCAGGTTATATTAAACAATTTTTTTAACTTGGTGGGTAATAATTATAAAAATCTTTTGATAACTAAAAAAGTCAAATTTAAAATTAAGAAGTTTTTTTTCTCTTATTCTATTGAACCTTCACTGTCCTCTTCTTCACACGATTGTCTCCCTCTCTCATCCTCCTCGTACTGTTCAGTGGTCGGTAGTCCTCCATGGGAGTCTTAGTGGCTTGAAGCGGCAACAGGCAACGCTCGATGTCTAGTGGTCACCGATTGGCACAATAAGAACTTGGCGACACGGTGTAGTGATGTGGATGGCCCAAGGTGTTCGCGGGAGCAACAATCAAAGCGGGCAAAGGCAATGAGGCTCGCGGTGGTTTAGGATGTGCAATCATGGTGGCTAAGGCCGGAAGGCGGTGATCGAAATGGTTTGCGGTAGGAGTGGTGATGTTCACGCAATGACCGTAGGAGATCGGAAGACGCGGATAAGGTCACAAAAACATAGACGGAGATGCTCATGAATAGCAATGTCTTTTTTGTCTGTTTCTTCCTTTGTGCTCGATGGTGCTTCTGTTAAGCTTGGTTAAATAGCTTTGATTAAATTTATTTTAAGAGATAAATATTTTTAATTTAAAAATATTTATTTTAAATTTTAATATATTTATTTAAAATTTTAAAAATAAATAAAAGTTAAAAATAAATTGATTTTAATTTATTTTAAAAAGTTTACTTGTTAAAAAAGTGATTGTAAATTTTTTTTTAAAATACTTAAAAATAAGTTTAAATAAACATATCCTTAATTAAGAACGGTAATTCTTTGTTTAAGTTATGTGGGAGGACGGTGATGTTGTATCCTTCACAAAATATAAAAATTAATTTTAAATCAGATCCTGTTTTGGAACGGAATATTCTATATGGAATATTCTTTCATAAAATGAGGTGAGATGTAATTTTATTAAGAATTTGGGATTGATTGTAATAAAATAAAACTGTCTTTACCCTAAAAAAATGCAAAGCATGGCAAAATTAGGAGAAGTAGAATGATTACCCGCCGCAATGGCCACGACATGGGTCGTTCGTTCCATGGATGCCACGTGTCTCAACTGCCAGCAGATAGCCCCATCCCTTTCTCATTCTCGCATCACCCAAACCTCGAAACGAGCACGCTAATGGACAACCCCCTATCCCAATCATCTTATCTTAGGATTTTCTTTTTTCACATGTTAACAGAAAATTTATTTTAAATTAATATAACAATAGTCTTTGTAATTTTTGAGATATGTTTATTCAATTAAATTTATATAAAAAATATTATTTGATTTTTAACATGCACCTTAAAAATATATACTTAAAAACTAAATAAAAATATTTAAAATACTAAATTTAACCCAAATATTTATGTGGTTGAGTTGAGAAGTTTTATTAATATGATTAAAATTGGAAAAGTCTCGTTCATTTGATTAGTTCACTGTAAATAGTGAGGTGATTAAGTTAATGTTTTGCTATTATTAGTTTAATCTTGTAAGTTGTTTAATTAAAAAATTCTTTTAAAAGTATAAGTCTGTTCTTCTAATTCGACAAATCTAGCTTATGTACGGACCGAATCAGGATAATTTGACTCGTTTTTATCCCTAAATTCTACTATGATTTAGTTGAATAAAAAATTTCACTAATTTAATAACCCATCCAATTTTAGAAATTTATATGTTTTGGGTTATACGAGGATAAATATATAATAATAATAATAATATTTATAATTCATTTATATTTCACTGACTGTGTGTCACTGAGTTGAGAGTTGAGAGCTGAGGTTGAGTATATATCTGGGGTGGTTGATTTGATTCATTGAGTTGAGGGTATTGAAGATTCAAAACTAAGGCAAAAACAAAATGGACCACAGCGCTGATGCACAACGCACGGACTTGATGACAATAACCCGCTACGTGCTGAACGAGCAATCCAAGCACCCTGAATCACGCGGCGATTTCACCATCTTGCTCAATCACATTGTTCTCGGTTGCAAGTTCGTCTGTTCCGCTGTTAACAAGGTTCATTGTTAGTTAGCTTCATCATTTGCATATTTCCAATTACTCATAATCAAAAAACCATTCACTATTTCGGACGAAGGTTCCAATTAATTAAAAATTGAACTTGTGATCTATCAAAGGTTAAAATCTCATCGATCTGAGAAGTTTCTTGATTGATTCTTTTGTGAGTAACTTTTTAGACGCTTATTACATTCTCTTCCTAACCCAATTCATCTAAACTTTCTCTGAAAAAAACAATCATTCAGTTTCTCACTTTATCAATCAATGTAAATTTACATGCTGTATGTAGGCTGGTCTTGCTAAGCTTATTGGACTTGCTGGAGAGACCAATGTTCAGGTAAGAGCTTCTTCTTCGTAATTAAGTAATTAAATATTCCTATTTTATTTATTTATTTATTTATTTATCTGGTTTAATTATTTATTTATTTAATTTTCTTTTTTCGTTCTTTTTGGAATTGATCAACGAAGGGTGAGGAACAGAAGAAACTTGATGTGCTTTCCAATGAGGTCTTCATCAAGGCTCTGATAAGCAGTGGCAGAACAGTAAGTGATTATGTCAATTATTTATTTATTTATTTGTTTTTTTTTTTGTTGTGTCTTGAAGAATTGAAGCTTGGTGATGGTGTTGGTATTGTAATTGTGTTTGAACAGAGTGTTTTGGTTTCTGAAGAAGACGAGGATGCAATTTTCGTGGAGCCATCTAAGCGTGGAAAGTTGTTCCCTCTCTCTATGTTGCCTTGTAGTGTTAATTATTTTTATATTCAACGTTTTAAATTGAAGTTGCGGTTTCGGTAGTTTAGCATGGGCTATGAAATTTTAGGTTCAAACCTTAGCTTTCATCAGTGAATAAAATGTTGAAAGTTGCTGTTATGCGAGTTTGGTATTGTGTATGCGATTTGCAATCATGACCTTATGCAGTTGATGCATGCAGAGCATTATGTTCGTAGACTGCAATTTAAAATCTTGTGGGAAATGTTGAGTTCTGATATTGGTTCTGATTAATTATGTTTGTTTTTTGTTTCAATGATGCAGGTACTGTGTTGTTTTTGATCCATTGGATGGCTCCTCTAACATTGACTGTGGTGTTTCCATTGGCACAGTATGATCCCCTCCTCCATCTTCTTGCAATTAGTATCATTAAGGTTCATGTTAATGGATCAGTGCCTTTTCAAAAATGGGAAGTTTTTATTAGAAATAATATTGAGATTTCCTTGAAAACCATGGGATTACATTCATGATAATTTTTAATGAAAATCTTTTACTTTTAATTCCTTAGACCCTTATGGTATTGGTTAACATTTTTCTTGTTAATGCCACCTTTATTATCCAGATTAGTGAGAGAAGAATACTAAAAGTAAAATTATGTAATGTAATGACACCTAAGTTTATTCCCGACTAACTAGGTACTGTGTGTGCCAATTGAATATGTTGTAGATTTTTGGGATTTATGCGTTGAAAGATGCCCATGAACCAACTATAGAAGATGTGCTGCAACCTGGGACGAACATGGTGGCAGCTGGTTATTGTATGTATGGAAGCTCTTGCACGGTATATAATAAACTCATCCTTTTATATTGCTCATATACCTGTTTATTAGATGCACTTGTTTACTCTTTTTTCTTCTTGGATATTTTCTTTGCCTTTTATCAACTTTTGATATATTAGTATTAGTATAACTTTTCAGTATAGATATTTGTTTTATTTTTCCTATGGAAGAAAATACAAATTTTATGATTTTTTTTTTTTGAGGATTCAGAGTTTGAGACTTTGCTTTGCCTTCATTCTGAAATTACAATGTTTAATTACTCCATTACAATTTAAGATTTAATGGTTTTGCAGCTTGTGTTAACCACTGGATCCGGTGTGCGTGGTTTCACCCTTGATCCATCTCTTGGTGAGTTCATCCTTACTCACCCTGACATTAAGGTATTAATCTGCTCACTTATGGGTCACTGTTGTAAATTATACTTCTCTGGAAATGCTTGATTTTCAATTTGTTCAAAGTGAATCTGATGCTAGTTTCTTTTCCTGGCATTGAAATTTGCCCACATGAAAGGTGGGTCTAAGTCTAGACAATTTCAAATGAGATAGATGAGGCTGTACTAGGTCTTACAAACTTGCTCAACTCTCTTTCATCCTTGTTAAGATAACAGCTCCACCTTTACAAGCAAATTTTCAATAATATTTATCAGCTATTTAGATGATTGACATGACTTGTTCTCCTTCAATAAATAATTTGTGTAGGAAGACTTAAATTTATTCATCATCATCATCATCATCTTTTTTCTCCTGAAAGGACTTTCCCATTTAACCTTTGGAATTAGGAAATATGTTATACGAGATATCCTAGACATTTTATTATCGCACTTGTATTTGTTGAGCACTTGAACTCTGTTCTCCCAATGATGTTTACCAAATTTTAAGATGGAGAATTTTGAATTTTAATTAATAGAGTATAAGTACAAGTATATACAGACCATTTGTATGCTAATTGAAATGGCTTACCTGTTTGGTGTGTGGTTCTCTTTGCAGATCCCAAAGAAAGGCAGGATTTATTCAGTGAATGAAGGAAATGCCCAAAATTGGGATGGTCCTACTGCTACGTATGTAAATTCAGCAAAGTTATAATGTTTTAAGGCAGTATAGTACAACTTTTGACAATCTTGTTATTCAATTTTTTTACTTCTGTTCAGTTATGTGGAGAACTGCAAATTTCCAAAAGATGGTTCATCTCCAAAGTCTCTAAGATATATTGGAAGGTATCACAGATTCTCAACCCATGAAGCAGTCCAATTTGATTACTGCCCTTGTTTTACTAAACATCCTCCTCAGAGTTGGTTAATTTCCACCCTTGCTTCAAATAGAAGACTATTATCTTTCATAATATAATTGCCACATATTCTGTCGCCTTCTATGATTGTTTATTGCCTGACCATTATTTCCTTGGTAATGATTTGCTCTGTATTAATGATATTTTTTAAGCATTCATTGCTATAAATTCTTAGTTATAAATTAATCAATTCTGTAACAGTTGAGTTTTCATTTTTTGGTTGGAATTTTTTTGGCTCCTTCAGTCAGGACCTGCAATAATTTTAGCTGAATAATGACCCGTTTTTCTGGTTGGAATTTCCAAAACCTCCATGAAGGATGACTGATGTATAGACTATTGAAACAAATGAGTTGAGTGAAATGGATTGAGATTAAGATTTATTGATTCAAGTTATCTTTCCTTTGCAATGTCATTATGAACAATTGGACTTGAATGTGGCCACTGAATGACTGAGTTTTATGTTCGCCTTCCGCCAGAAAAAGTTCAAATTTCAACTTATACATTTAAATTTATGGCATATTATGTACAATAACAGCATGGTAGCGGATGTTCATCGTACATTGCTCTATGGAGGCATCTTTTTGTACCCTGCTGATAAAAAGAGTCCAAATGGAAAACTTCGGTATGCAGTGTTCAACCTATGCGTTTATTTAAATTTTCTGATATCAGAGTGTTTTTAAAACTGAGAGCTTTATTTATTTAACTTTTTTGTGCAGTGTCCTCTATGAAGTTTTCCCGATGTCATTCTTGATGGAACAAGCAGGAGGACAGGCTTTCACAGGCAAACAACGGGTACCTTACCAATTTTTTCCTTTTGACTTCAAATTGGAATCCTCCTACATGTTTTCTTGCAAAAGGAAGTTTGCCAATGAATTGACAAATCTTTTGTCATCAGGCACTTGATTTAGTTCCAAAGAAGTTACATGAAAGATCTCCCGTATTCCTTGGTAGCTATGATGATGTTGAAGAAATCAAAGCCCTTTATGCTGCGGAGAATAAAAATGAATGATCCTGGAAAGCATTATTGTTTCTTTCGCAATTTACAGGCACTAGTTATCCAATTGTTATTGCCAGGTGCTTATGAGAAAACTAGTTACTGGTCATGTATATACTGATAAAACTGGTTAATGTGCCTGTCATGGACTCATGGTTATAGAATTTATTTATGGATAAACAATATTCAGATTAAATTAACAATTTAACATGTTGATGAAGAAGGATAACTGCTTACTTTCCCTCGAGAAGAATGTGGAAGTTAAATTCCATAGACAGATGAGTAATAGTTATTACAAATTTAAAATAATATATTCTTACACAACTTACAGTGCATTATATCTTTACTTCCATTTTAAAAAATAATAATGACCGTAGAAAACATGCACATTCTAAAACACGTCGAAGCTTTATTTTTCCAAATTACTGAAGTATAAAAGTGTAAAGATCGTAATTGAAACGTACATATAACAAAGTTGGATCTGGATCTCTTCAGCAGCAAGATTTTTTGCATTCGTTACTCACCAGCCGATGTAAACAATACTTCCTCTAATTTTTTATCTATGTTTTTAGGAGGTTGAACTTGTTCCTAAATATTTATCATTTTAAGATTCCATGATAAAAGTAAATGCTTGTTTTTTAATTATATTTTTATCTTTTGTTTAAAACAAAAAGATATTAATTAAAAGGATGTCATATTAAATATAAAAAGAAATAATATTTTAAAAAAGAGAATAAGACATATTAATTTAGACATTGGTTACATGTTGAAGTAATTTAAAATAGCATGTAAGAACCATGTCTACTGCAAAGGATCCAGATTCAACGAAGTCAAAATTGTTGTGTCCTTGCAAATTCCTTGCTGTTACTTTTAGCAACAAATTAGAGACTATTTAGCGAGGTAAGTGTCCATAGCCAAATAATGAAAATATTGTAGCGATCATAATCTGTGTTTATCATCCTTTTATTTTTTTGGGGTTAAGCTAATGATCCTTAAATTGCATTTCTATAGGCTTAAGTTTTGTTTGATCTAATTCATTTAGTCTTAAAATTAAAAGCTTCCAAACCAAAGTTAAAGTTTGGCATTTCTCAAATCTTTTAACTAAGCAATTAATTAATTATAAGACTTGCATTTTACTAGAGGAGTAAATAAGTTGAAGAAAAAATTATTAAAAACCTGATCCTAATAACTGAACTAAAAACTATATTTTACACCTTCCTTTATATTTTTTTTTAAAGTGGCTTTTAAAAATCTCAAGTTTTGCTTAACATAATTTCTCCTTTTGAATAATAGATAAGCTATAAGCCCAAATTAATCATTCTTAAACGTGGTCCAGTGGTAGTTCTACTCCTCCTTACTAATAAATTAATTGTTAATTTTAGCCTATTCAAAAATAATAAAGCAATCCTAGAACAAACCTCATACTTTGCATAATCACAGTATACTCTTCAAATCATGAAATGAATGACAGACAATGATGGTCTTTCAAAAATAAATCGATAAATAGAAATGGTAATTCTTCAAATCAACTCTAAAGATTGAGTTTATACCATTAAAAATGGTAATTTTTCTTAAAATATATACAATAATTTCATCACCAAAATAAAGATAAATAAAATGTTAAGTTTAAAGAAAAGTTTACTACTTCTAAGAATTTAAACTCGGTCTTAAAAGCTGGGATTAGAAAAAAAAAACATTTTTCAAAAATCAAACAAAATTTTATAATAGAAGGCATCTTGAAAAACTTGTTATAATGTTTTACTCAAGTTTTTCAAGATAATCAAAAGAATTTTACTGACCTCAACTTTAAAAACCAAGTTTAAACCAATAAATGTAGTATTTTTTTATTGAAATAAATATAATTACTACTTTACAAAATTAAAAGTACAATCAATATGTTACCCTTAATGAAAAGTTACAATTAAAGTTTAAACTCATCTTTTTTAACTTTGGTTAACTTTGGAAAAGCCGTCTTTTACAGTGTTGCTAAAAGACGGAATAAAAAAATTAGATTTAATTCTTCTAAAATATAGCTCAATTTAGAGAATAAAGTGAGAAATTACACCATGTATTAGAAAATCTGTTAAGATTATAAAGAAAAATCGGTTAAGAATTAAAGAACGGCACGATTTGTACTTTACATATATATGCGCTTTATCCTCATAAAATTAACAAATTTCAATTTTCATGAAAATTTTTTGTTACACTATTAAAGTAAAATATTTCAAAACATAATTTATGTAATTAGATGATCACTATTAATAGATTTAATTACCTATTATCTTAAAGATGACTATAAAAACATTTGAGACAAACATTCATATCATGATATTTTTTTTTTTATCAAGGTAATCAACAGATTTAAGTTGCATACTTATTATAATTATCATAATTTTATTAATAACTTCTAAATTAAATTATAGATATGATGGTTAGACAATATATTAAACAATATAAAAATCTATTAAAAATTACAACTAACAAAAAAATGAGGGACTAACACAATAATTAAATTAATAAGAAACTATTATGAAATTAGAGAGAAAATTAGAGAAGAAAATGGACTTGAAGATGAAAGAAGGAGAGTAAAGAGAGAGTAGTGAAATTGAAGAGAAGAAGTTATGTATGTATTAATGAGTGAGAGGGGTATTTATAGGAGGTGAGAGGGGGACATCTATAAATATCAAAACTTTGGGGGGGACATCCACAAATATCCATAATACTCCCCCTTGGATGTCCATATTTAGAATGTGCCTCGTTAAAACCTTACTAGGAAAAACCCAGTGGGATAAAAACCTAATGAAGAAAAAAGAGTACAACATTCTTTACAAAGTATATTCATGAAAAATAATTAAATTACAAATATTTAATTCTCCCCCTCATCAGAACACTTATGTAAACGTCGAAGACCAATCTTCTGTACTAGTTGCTCGAAGACTTTGGTTGGTAATGATTTTGTAAAGGTATCTGCTAGATTTTCACATGATCGGACTTGCTGGACATTTATTTCACCATTCTTTATAAGATCATGAGTAAAAAAAATTTTTGGTGAAATATGTTTTGTCCTATCTCCTTTAATATGACCCTCCTTTAACTGAGAGATACAAGCTGCATTATCTTCACATAAGACTGTTGGTGGTAATTTTCCATCATGCAAGCCACAAGTTTCTTGAATATGTTGAATCATAGACCTCAACCATACACATTCTCAACTCGCTTTATGTAATGCTAGAATTTTAGCATGATTAGATGATGTTGTTGTGATTGTTTGTTTTATGGATCTCCATGAAATTGTTGTACCACCACATGTAAACAAATATCCTGTTTGTGATCGACCATTATGAGGATCAGATAAATACCCCGCATCTGCATAACCAATTAGGTCTGCCTTAGATACGTATGAGAAAAATAAACCCATGTCTATTATACCTCTAAGGTAGCGAAATATGTGTTTAATCCCATTCCAATGCCTTTTTGTGGGTAAAGCACTATATCTTGCTAATAAATTCACAACAAATGATATATCAGGTCTTGTATGACTAGCAAGATACATTAGTGCACCAATTGCACTAAGATATGGTACTTCAGGACCAAGTAGTTCTTCATTTTTGTCTTGAGGTCAAAAAGGATCTTTGTTTACTTTAAGTGACCTTACAACCATTAGACTGCTCAATGGGTGTGATTTGTCCATATCAAACCTCTTTAGCACCTTTTCTGTATAAGTCTTTTGGTGCATCAAAATTCCTTCCTTTAAATATTCTAATTGTAATCTGAGACAAAACTTTGTTTTTCCTAAGTCTTTCATCTCGAATTTCCTTTTCAAACAATTTACAGCCTTTGAAAGCTCTTCGGGAGTTCTGATGATGTTTAAATCATCTATATAAATAGCAATTATAACGAACTCTTTTCCAAGTATTTTCATAAAAACACATGGACAAATTGGGTCATTTTTGTACCCTTCTTTCAACAAATATTCACTGAGACAATTGTACCACATTCGTCCAGATTATTTTAGTCCATAAAGAGATTTATTCAATTTAATTAAATAATTTTCTCGAGGACTTGTCTTGTATGCTTCAGGCAAATTAAATCCTTCAGGGAGTTTCATATAGATGTCATTTTTAAGTGAGCCATATAACTATGCTGCAATAACATCCATAAGGCGTAAGTCAAGCCTTTCACGGATTGCCAAACTTATTAAGTATCGAAAAGTAGTGGCATCCATCACTGGTGAATATGTTTCTTCGAAATCAATACCAGGTCTTTGTGAGAATCCTTGTGCAACAAGTCTTGCTTTGTATCGCATAATTTCACCATTTTCATTTCTTTTTCTTGTAAAGACGCATTTGTATCCAACTGGTTTTACACCTTTGGGTGTTTGGACTACAGGCCCAAAAACTTTACGTTTTGCAAGTGAGTTTAACTCTTCTTGCATTGCATCTTTCCACTTAGGCCAATCATTTCTCTGTGCACATTCTTTAACTGATTTTGGCTCATGATCTTTATCATCATTTATGATATCAAGAGCTACCTTGAATGCAAAAATTTCATTAACATCGACTTCAGGTCGATTCCATTGTATTCTATCCATGACATAATTTATCGAGATCTCTTTATTTGTATCAATTTCAGGTACCTTAGTTTCTTCTGGATTTGAAACCTTGATTATGTCAGGAGACTCTACTGGAGTCTTTATATCCTCGATTCGACCATCCTCTTTATTTACTTTTCTTTTCCGAGGATTTTTATCTTTAGAACCAACAGGTCTGCCACGTTTTATTTTGGCTTCAGACTTATTTGCAAATTTAGATTGTCCTTCAGGGATATCAATCTTTATTGGAGTATTAACAGCTAGTATATGTGACTTAGTTACTCTTTTTGGATCAGCAAATGCATTAGGCAATTGGTTTGCTAAATTTTACAAACTAATTATTTTCTGAACTTCTAGTTTAGATTGCTTTGTTCGAGGATCAAGATGTGATAGAGACATCTCATTCCAGCTAATCCTTTTGTCCAACTGTTTATTTTCTCCCCCTAATGGTGGGAAAACAGATTCATCAAAATGACAATCAGTAAAACGAGCTGTAAATAAATCACCTGTTAAAGGTTCAAGATATTTTATTATGGATGGACTTTCATATCTAACATATATTCCCAACCTTCTTTGAGGTCCCATCTTAGTGCGTTGTGTGACATCCCGACGCTGTTGAGGGCGGGGAGTGATCGCCGGTGCATGGACACGGACAAGGAGCGGCTCCTGGCAGGCTTCCAGCGGGGAATGTGACATCCCGGGCACTGTTGAGGGCGGGGAGTGATCGCCGGTGCATGGGCACGGACAAGGAGCGGCTCCTGGCAGGCTTCTAGTGGGAGGGACACATGAACGAATCGAATACATACCAGAATGAGAGGGATCCAAAGACTGTATAGGTATGGGACTATACAGTCGAGGATAGCTTAAAGGAATGAATTCGTACTACCTATACCAACAAATGCATTAGCCTTTTCGGTGGCCTATCACATAAGGACTCCAAAGTTAAGCGTGCTTAACTTGGTGTAATTCTGGGATGGGTGACCTCCTGGGAAATTCTCAGGAAATGTGTGAGTGAGGACAAAAGCACATTGGAAAGGTCTCGTGTTGGTCTGTGGGGAAAGTCGTTCACTCCTGAAAAGCGGCCGGGGTGTTATAGTGGTATCAGAGCCTAGCCTCTCCTAGTACGGTATGGTTCGAGGACGAACCAGGCGGAAGCTGGTGGGCATGTGACATCCCGGCGCTGTTGAGGGCGGGGAGTGATCGCCGGTGCATGGACACGGACAAGGAGCGGCTCCTGGCAGGCTTCCAGCGGGGAATGTGACATCCCGGGCACTGTTGAGGGCGGGGAGTGATCGCCGGTGCATGGGCACGGACAAGGAGCGGCTCCTGGCAGGCTTCTAGTGGGAGGGACACATGAACAAATCGAATACATACCAGAATGAGAGGGATCCAAAGACTGTATAGGTATGGGACTATACAGTCGAGGATAGCTTAAAGGAATGAATTCGTACTACCTATACCAACAAATGCATTAGCCTTTTCGGTGGCCTATCACATAAGGACTCCAAAGTTAAGCGTGCTTAACTTGGTGTAATTCTGGGATGGGTGACCTCCTGGGAAATTCTCAGGAAATGTGCGAGTGAGGACAAAAGCACATTGGAAAGGTCTCGTGTTGGTCTGTGGGGAAAGTCGTTCACTCCTGAAAAGCGGCCGGGGCGTTACACGTTGCGGAGGAGGGATAGGAACATATACCGCACTTTCAAAGATTCTTAGATGGGAAATATTTGGTTCTTTACCATGAACCAATTGTAAAGGGGAATATTCATGATTACTTGTAGGCCTGATGCGAATAAGTGATGCCGCATGCAAGATTGCATGTCCCAAAGTTGAAATTGGGAGTTTTGATCTCATTAACAATGGTCTTGCTATTAATTTTAAACGTTTAATTAATGATTCAGCAAGTCCATTTTGTGTATGAACATGTGCTACAGGATGTTCAACATCAATTCCAATAGACATACAATAATCATTAAATGATTGAGATGTGAATTCACCAGCGTTATCAAGGCGTATTTTCTTAATTGGATAATCAGGGAAATGAGCTCTTAAACGAATTAATTGAGCTAGTAATCTCGCAAACGCCTGGTTGCGAGTTGATAATAAGCAAACATGTGACCATCTAGTTGATGCATCAATTAAAACCATAAAATATCTAAATGGTCCACATGAAGGGTGTATTGGCCCACAAATATAACCTTGTATACGCTCTAAAAATGTGAGTGATTCACTTCTAATTTTCATTGGTGATGGTCGAGTAATTAATTTCCCTTGAGAGCAAGCAGCACATGAGAAATTATTAGTTTAGAGAATTTGTCTGCTTGACAAGCAATGGCCATTTGAATTATTAATTATTTTTCGCATCATTATTGTTCCAGGATGGCCTAACCGTTCATGCCAAATAGCAAAGTTATTCTTATTTGTAAACTTCTGGTTTACTATAGCATTTGTTTCAATTGTACTAATATATGTGTACTACAAACCGGAGGAAAATGAAGGCAATTTTTCCAATATACATTTCTTATCAGAAATTAACTTTGTAATGTATAGATATTCATCATTTCCTTCATTTGTGGTCTCAATATGGTATCCATTTCTGCGGATATCCTTAAAACTCAACAAATTTCTTTGAGACTTCCTAGAATATAATGCACTTTCAATGTGCAATTTTGTTCCTCCAGGTAACAAAATACTGGCTCTGCCGGAGAATTCAATTATATTTATACTACCAGATATTGTATTAACATTTGCTTCTTGATTTACTATATGGTAGAAATATTTCTCATTCTTGAGAATAGTATGTGTTGTTGCACTGTCTACGAGACATATATCTTCATTATTCACGTGAGCATTCATTCTTCATTAAATAAATAAAAATAAATCATGGGTAAAAATATAATTAACAATAATATTTAACAAAATTTTATTGATAAAGACAGAATTTACAACAAAACAAATTACATGAAACATTAAAATAATTTATTTAGGGGCACTCCCTTCTCCAACCGAGTGGTCAATGTCTTCTTCAGGAAGAGTAAGAAAATCATCAACACTAAAATCAGAGAAATCATCATCTATACTAGTAAAATTTGTCTCTATTATTTTTCCTTTATTTTTAAGGAATTTTGGTATAGATCTACGAGATGCTTTGGTGTGCGACAAACTCGAGACCAGTGTCCCTTGCTACCACAACGATAGCAGATATTTTTAGTTTGTTCGCTATTTTGAGCATCTGTCCCTTTTTTCATATGTTCTTTATTTTTCCATGTGAATGATGATTTCTTATCATTTCGATCATGACCACGGCCATAACCATATCCACGACTACGACCAATACCATGTCCTCGAGCATTACCTCGTCCACGACCGCGACTACGGCCACAACCATGACCATGAGTATGATGATCGTGTGTTGCTACATTCACTTCTGGGAATGGAGCAGTTCCAGTTAGACGAGATTCATGATTTTGTATAAGCAATTCATTATTTTGCTCAGCCACAAGGAGACAAGTAATTAATTCAGAATATTTTGTAAAGCCCTTTTGGTGATATTGCTGCTGCAGGAACATACTTGATGCATGAAAAGTGGAGAATGTTTTCTCTAACATATCACTTTCAGTGATCTTTTCTCCACATAAGTCCAATTTTGAAGTAATTTTAAATAGCGCAGAATTATATTCATTTACAGTTTTAAAATCTTGAAAGCGCAAATGCATCCATTCATAACGGGCTTTTGGAAGAATTATATCCTTTTGATGGTCGTATATCTCTTTTAGATTATTCTATAAAACGAGAGGGTCTTTAACTGTTAAGTACTCATTTTTAACCCTTCATGGATATGGTGGCGTAAAAAGATCATGACTTTAGCTTTATTTTGATTAGATGCATTATTTCCATTTTTAATGGTGTCTCCGAGACCTTTTGCATCTAAATGGATTTCAGCGTCCAATGTCCATGATAGATAATTTTTTCCAGATATGTCAAGAGCCACGAACTCAAGGTTGGTAATATTTGACATAGTTATTTCTAGGTTAAAATACCTTTTTAGCCCTTTAAAAGTCTAGGATATAGGAAAAAGGCCCTATGAAATTTGACCTAGGATTTTGACCCTTATAAAAATTTAGGTTATGTGAAATCAAGGAAGACTGACTTTTTGCTGAGGTGGCTAATGCATGGCCCACTTCAATAGTGAAACGTGGAGGCTGACGTGGCTAAAATTAACTAAACAGGTGTTTAAATACTTATGTAAGTTATTATCCATGTTAATTATAATTAATAGATTAAATATTTTAAAAAATTAACTAAACGTGGGCCCTCTCCCTCTTTCTCTCTCTCTCTTTATGTGAATGGCTCCTCAATTCGTCTTCCCTCGCACACTGTAGGAACTCGAACACGAAGAAGACGAAGACAACCCTCCCAACATCGCTTCCCTTCGTTCCTCCCAACTCAAAGAGTTCGTGAAAGGTAAACAAACCTCTCGCTTTCACTCTCAGATTCCCTCACTCTAACTCCAACGCTTCCTCTCACAGGCGTCTCCTTCGTCTCTCCGACAAAGAAATCCTCTGCCTCGAGGAGCAGCAAGTCTTCGACAACGTCTACTCCTTGATCCGCTCCTTCGCCTCTCTCCCTTCCTCCTCCAAATCGAACCTCGTCGAAACTTTCCGCTCCAACCTCGCCGTCCTCCTCCCCAACGTCGACCCCCTCTCCTGTATCTCCGATGAAAAAATAAAAAATGGTTTTTTGCCAAAAAACACACATTTTGGACAACTTTGTTCTCCCATTCTACTAACAACAGAGAACCAATATCATCCTAAAAAAAATTTCAAAGCCCTCCCCTCATTTTTCTCATCACCAACAACAGTATCAACCCAAAAAACCAAACAGCAACACAAAATCAATAAACAACAACCAATAATAAAAAACACAATAGACAGAAAGAGGGAGAGACAGCCGTCAACCCCTCTTCGATCGGCCCCCCAAACTCACGACCGACCGGCTCCCGCACAACAAGGCCGAACCGGCTAGACCAGACCGCCCATTTTCCGGTCGTCCCCTTCACGCGATCGCCCAGCATCGACCAGATCTGTGTCACTGCCGACCGTCACCACCGCGCCCGTCCGAGCTCCTCCGCCAATCTCTTTCCTCTCTCTCTCTTCCTCTATTTTATCTCTCCTCCCTCTCTTCTCTTTCTTCCATTTTTTTTCATTCTCCGATGCACTAACTTCATTTCTTAACTTTTGCCAAAAAACCATTTTTTTATTTTTTAAAAATATTTAATCCATTAATTATAATTCACATGGCTAATCACCTAATTAAGTATTTAAACACCTGTTTAGCCAGGTCAGCCTCCACGTTTTACTATTGAAGTGGGCCATGCATTAGCCACCTCAGCAAAAAGTCAGCCTTCCTTGATTTCACATAACCTAAATTTTTATAAGGGTCAAAATCCTATGTCAAATTTCATAGGGGCTTTTTCCTATACCCTAGACTTTTGAAGGGCTAAAAAGGTATTTTAACCTTATTTTTATACAAGAAATTACAAATAATAAATTAGATAATACTTCAATAAATATATTAACTATAATTATTATTATGATGGTAATAACAATAATCATAACAAGTCAATAATGATTATAAATATTTATATTATATCTTATTTTCTTATAAGAGTACATTGTTTTTTTTTATAAAAAAAATAGATAAAGTAACTTATAAATCAACTTAAATAAAATTTTACATAAATGATCCGGTAAAAATTTTCATAAAATATCATTTAAATATTTATGGCCTAGTGGTAGAGTGATAACTTATCATGTTATAAGTCTCGGGTTCGAATCCTTATTAATGTATATTTTATTTGTTAATCCCTTTATTCATATTATATTATTTGTAAATACCAAATATATTTCTATTAATTATTTAATAATAAAATCATACGGATGGCAAGTAATATAAGTAATATTTTAAAAAAATCCTATGAAGACACAAGAGCCAATAATGAAAGGAATATGAAATATTTAATTAGTTAGGTGAAGTTACACTAAGAAACAAAATTAGTGTAGGACATAATTAGTATTTAATTAGTTAGGTGAAGTAAGTTGAAATCTAATGTGAATCAATAATGAATCCAAGAATAATTAGTGCTAGTGCATATTGTGAAATTCACGTGAATAACATGTAATAAGGAATCCAATAATTAGCATATAATAAGAGCATATTAATAATACAACAGCAAAATTAATATCATTAATTATTATTATTATCAAGTAATATTTTTTTTTTAGATTATTATAGTTCTTCAGGAACTATCAATAAATATTTTCAAGAATTCTTCGGGAATTCTTTTAAATCCCATGGGGATGTTCCAAATAGAAGTTCTTCAGGAACTTATTAATATTTTATACATCCTACTGGGATGTGTGGAATATAAGTTCTTCGGGAACTTATTATAATATATATATATATATATATATAATATAAATTGAAATAAAATTATGAAAAAAAATTAAAATTCTATGTTACCTTAGATCTCAGCTGGTCAGAACCTCGTGCTGATAACGTGTTATGAAATTAGAGAGAAAATTAGAGAAGAAAGTGGACTTGAAGATGAAGGAAAGAGAGTAAGGAGAGTAAAGAGAGAGTAGTGAAATTGAAGAGAAGAAGTTATGTATGTATTAATGAGTGAGGGGTATTTATAGGAGGTGAGAGGGGAACATCTATAAATATCAAAATTTTGAAAGGGACATCCACAAATATCCATAATAGAAACTAATTAATAAGAAACTATTTATGAATATTTTATATTGATGAGGAATTAAAAAACATAAAAATATTAATGACATATGGAAAACAATATTTTTAGGGACGAGAACTGAAATTTAATAATTTTATAGAGATAATATTTTATCAACTGAGCTATTACACCTCATTTTCGCTCATAAACCCTCTTCAAAAGAACCTTATCCAATCACCCCCCAGTAACACAAGAAGCTTCAAATGAATACACCAAACTTCGATATCATCCCACTTCCCACATCTCCTATGTAACCAAAAGTTAACAAACACATAAAGAAAAGACATGAAATCATGAATCATGACCTACTCTTAAGGAGTTAAAAGGTAACCACAGCTCCATGTTGCTGTTAAATCCTTGTCCAAGAGCATGCCATGATTCTCATAACATAAAGATAAGTGAAAATTGCCTGTCTAACATAAATCTCTACCACACATCCCAACTAAGGAACTAATCTAATCATAACCAATGAGAACACTACGTAAGAAGTTATAGAATTCCATAAACAGCGACAATTGGTATTAAAATGACCACATAGTTCATCAGTCCATGTCATGCAGTCCTCAATGGTGGGGAAACCAATATCACCCCATCTCCCCTAACAAATAGGAAAGGAACTGTTCGCCGTGTAGTCTGCAATCAGAAGAAAAAGGAAAAGTACCCTTAGAGTTTGCCTTCTTTTAGAGAAAAGCAATTTGAGATGTGTTGTTGTCACTAAAAATTATTCATTAATAAGCACTGTATTTGGCCATGGTATTTTCAAATGATGCTTATACAACCAAAATTCATTCAAACTATGTTTCTCCTTAACATTTAACTAATAAACTACTACAGCTGTATCTTCCTAAAACAGCAGCAGGTTGATTCTTAACATTTAAAAAATCTAAATTAATTCAAAATTTTCATAAATTATTCACAGTTTTACTATTTAGCTTTGCCCGAAAAAGGATATGTATATATTCTCTTTTTTGCTGATTACAACTTACCCTCACAATTTCTTCATAAGTCTCATCATCGATTTCCACAGTGGTAACAATTTCTTCAACATCACCAAGAATCATATTAAGATGCTGATCATATGCCTGCAAATTCAAATTGAAAATTCAATACAAAATGAGAAGGAAAGAAATATAGAAAAAACAGATCAAGCCAAGCCTATTAAATATTAAAGATCAAAATGAAGTTCAATGGTCAGCTTACAGGAAGGGTAAATAAAGGAAGCAAATACAAAATTCTAAAAGAAATATCCCCTTGCAAATAGAAGTTTCTTTCCAAAAAGAAGAATAATTTGAGGATGAATTTATATAGAATAGAGTGATGGACAGTATTATCCCCATTTATGACCACAAATTATAGGCTACATGGAAGCCAAATGACTTAGGGGAAATAAGGACAAGTCTTGTCCATGTATTAAATATGAACCCTTTAATCAATTTAGTTAACTTGAAGGATATAATCAGTTCCAAATTTAATCCCTTCAAGGAACAGTTTTCTAGATAAATATCCTACTTAGAGACTCTCAAATTCATAAGGCCTTATTTTAGCATAACTGCAAAGTTTTAACATGTTTGATCCTTCAAGAACCAAACTTGTTTTTACAGTTTTCACAAAAGATAGATGAAGTAACAAATTCATTAGAGTCCAGATCTGACAGTTTAAAAGTTAATAACTCAGTTTAATACTTTTTGAGTGACAAATAATTAAGTAAATTATAACATAAGTTATATGAGACAAACTAGTTGGAACTAGTTGCAAGTAACTGATCAGACAAGACAAGTGACTTGTAATGGGTAGATATAGAGCTCTCTTCCAGTTCAAAAATTTGACATGGTAAAACAGATTATTTGATTGATATTATTAAGCACATCAAAACCCCATATCCTTCATTTTCAGGATTCACACTGAAAGTTAATTTCATCAGTCACCACCCACTTTCACAACAAAGCCAAAATATGAAGCCTCTGTCTTTATAGTAGCATGGTTAAGACATTTTCTAATAGTTATACTTCTATCAAATAATCAAGATCAATGACAAAGACATGCAACTTGAAAAGATCATTCTGAACTCTGGTTAATTTCAAATAGAAATACTTACGTAAATTAAACTAAAAACTCATGAAAATCTCATAAAAATGCAAGATCATTACATAAATACATGCATAGAAGAACACCACCCCACCCACACATAAGTGCACCAAACCATCATCCTAATTCCAAAAATTAGTTATAGCCCTTTAAAAAACCGTTCCAAAGCACAATCATTTCACTACGTTATTCTCACCTACCCTATAAAATCCTTCTCAGCATAAGACGATTTTCGAACCCCAAATAGTTCATAGCAGATTTATCCAATCCTTCAACAGGTAGCATAAAATTCTCAGCCAACTAAACAATAACATTAGAAAAAACAATGAAATCCCTCTCAGCATAAGACAACCTTAAAACCCCAAAAAAGTTCATATTACATGTATCAGGATAAAGTTCTAAGCCTAATAAACATTGAAAAGAAAAAACCAACAACCACACTTATCAATTTTCATTCCAGACCTCTTTAACTCTGGTCCGAAACACTATTAGTTTTTCATTAATCAACGAACAACAATTCCTTACCCAACCCAAAACTTGGAATCACAAACATCCAAACTCCACGAGCAAATACTAAACAACCCATTATTCCAACAGACAGCATATCACTAAAACACTCATAAAGGTACGAACTTGCCAACAATTACAAGAAACCCATATTTCAATTACCACGAACCAAAGTTAAAAACCGTAACTTTTTCCATCACAGAGCACCTAAAGCACAATTGCAAACCCTATGCGTTAATGGGTGGTCAGAAAAAAGAGTGCACGAGTAGAAAACAAGAGAGATATCAAATTGAAGAATGAAGTAAGTACATGAAGCTTGCCACGAAGCTCTCTATCAGAACGAAGCTTGACGTAGATACGCTCGTCGAGGCTGAGCCTAATGAGATCCAAAGGCTCCTTCACCGCACTTTCTTCCTCTGTTGCCATGAATCACTTTCACCACTTGTTAACCCTTTTCTTCTCTTTCTGTGTTGTTTTTGTCTATTGCTTTCCGTGGTTCGGTTCCGCGAGGTACTTCTAAGGTTTTCATTGTTTTTTGTCAACTAAGGTTTTATGGTTAACCTTAAGTTTTTTGGCGTCCAAAGATTTTTTTTATGGGCCTCAAATAGCCTCCACCAATTTATATAAGAATTGTTATGTGCACCACCTTTTTTCTATCACACGATCCTTTTTTATTTATTTTTATTTTGGCAAAATTACCTATTTGTTCCTTATATATTTCACGTTCTCATATAAATATATACCATAAATAAACTAAATTTTCACTCTGGTTTAGTTGTTGTGGTTGTGGATTTTTAGGTTAAAGATTTTTGGTTGATATTTTATATAAGACAATTTTTTTAACTTTTAAGTTAAATCGTTAACTAATCAAATTTTGATATGTATCTTGAGATTTTTTGATGACACGTGTTAATCAAATTATGACATGTATCCTGACATTGTCACGTCACGAACGATATTAACATATAATTAACAGAAGATGACACATGTGTCAATTGAATTATGACGTTGAAACAATTGACGGAATGATTGAATTGAAATCTTTTGAAAAGTCAAAGGACCAACTTGAACCAAAATAAATTTTGAGGATCAACTTGAACATTCAAATAAACTTAGAGGACTAAATAAGTATTTCTTTTTCCTTTTTTTGAGTTTTGTGATTTGAGATTTTTAAAAAACTAATTTTTGAGATAACTTTTTTAGTTATTTTGAAATCTAATGTTTAAAAGCTATTTTGTTTGAAAAATCAAGTTTCAAAAATTAGGTATTCTTGAAATTTAAAATCTAAAAGTTAAATTATATTCTTTAATTTTTAAATTTTAAAAAATTTTGGAATTAGACTTTTTAATTTTAAATAAAGTAAACTTCTAAGTAATTTTTAAATATTAAAAAAATTCATGAAATAATTTTCAATTTTAAAAAATATAAGAAATATTGGTAAAGATAGAAAACAAAACAGTAAGAAGAAAAAATCTTTTTTTATGAGTCCATATTTTTCAAAGTATTTATTTGTAAATCTCATTGATTTGGATAAATCAATGTGTGTGTATTTAGATAATACACATTATACCAAAAAAATCATGGTGGGCTAGTGGTAAGTGTTGAGTCTCATTATCTAATATCGAGATACTTAAAGTTTTGAGGATACTACACTTTTTTAAAAAATTAAGGCATTGTTCGGGGAGATTTTTAGTTTTTAGTTTTAAAATTTTAAAAAATCAAAACTTGTTTTTGATTTTTAGTTTTAAGTTTTAGTTTTTACGATTTTGAATTTTAAAAAGTCACTGCAAAAATTTTATTTAATCTCAACTACGTTACATGGATTCAATAGTGGTGCAGTGGTGGAGGTGGTGGTGGCATTGCAATGGTGCTAACAACGATGGTGGTGGTGGTGGAGGCAATGGCAGTGGCTATGGTAGTGGTGGTGATGACGGTGACAAGGTGATGGTGGTAGTAGTAGTGGCGGCAACGATGATGATAGTGATCACGATGGTGATCATGGTGGTGGTGGCGACGAGAGGATCAGTTTTGAAAATTTTTAGGCCCTAGGCGACACAAAGATGAAGGCCCTTTAGTATTTCTTTTTTTTATCAAAGAAAAAATTTATTAAATAAACAAATTGACTTAACAATGTCATTGTGAATTCTAAACATATAAATAAGATATTTCATCTTGGTGCAAAACATAACGATAAGGGTGTTTTTATTAATGGTGTTGTTGGAAAAATATTTACACATTTGGGGTTTTTTGAAAAAAATTTCATGTCTGAGGCTGTTTTGTGTGTCGCATGTGGTGTGGACGACTTAGGTGTCGCATCCAACTAGGACGACACACGCAGAGAGTGACACATGTGTATGTCATCTAACACAAAGGCAACACAAGTGTGGTGCACCCATCCCAAACAACATCTAAAGTGGTGGTGCACACCCCTTATACGGCACATGATTGGTGGTGCACCCACCCTAGGCACCACATGAAAGTGGTGGTACACTCACGTCATGCAACACAAGTTTGCTTTGGAAATAATAGAGCACCTTATATTATTATAAATACATGGTCTTTGAGTGAATTTTAAAAGGAGTTAGGAAAGTTTGAAGAATTGATTATAGGGTTTGTAAGATTTTCAGTATGAACTACATGTCTAATAAGGATTCTGATTACAATCTACCTTTTGAAGTGGACAGTGTAACATCCTATTTTCATCACAAATAGGAAATAGATATTAATATATATTTCTTGAGAAATACTTACTATAAGTTAGTTTATTATTATCATTTTTTTTAAATTTTGGTATTTATATTTTTATTATTTGTTTTTTTAAAATAATAACAATAAAAAAATGAAAATATTTCTGAATGAGAATTTTAAAGTGACTTAATTAGTATTCACTAATTAAGAAAATTATATTAAGAATTTTTTAATAGCTTTATTATTCACCATTTTTATTTTATGTTGTTATATTTTTGTTTTTTTACATATTTAAGATTTAACTCTTATTAGAATTTTAAAATAAAATTTTGAAGGAATTAGACTATGGTTCTTTTGAACTTTTTGATCTACATAATATTTATGATTTTCTAGAATTTTTTTGAAATATTTGAATTATTTTAATAAAATAATATATTTTAAATAATTTTAAATTCATATAAAGTTGCTTAAAATTAAAAATATTTACAAGAATGTAAAGTTAAATTATAAGAAAATTTTCTAAAATCCATTTCAAGTAGACTTATCTAAAAATTATCGGTTTGAGAAAAATATTGATTTTTTCTAATCGTTAAAAAATTAGAAACGTATCAATAAATTTTTATTAACAGAAAATTTTAGATTTTTAAAATTTCAGCTTTATATTACTTATTATAAAATTAGTGAGGACTGATATAATATCGCTAAATTTTAAAAAGGACTCATTTTGAATATTTAAAATATACCGAGTGAAGGGTTACTATTTGACTTAATAATTTTGCCGACAGTTACTATGCAAAATACCGTGTATGTATGAAATTTTCAAAAGATGCACAGTAACCAGGAATAAAAAATTCAAAAATGCATAGTACTTTTATATTAAAATAATAGAATGCATAGTAAATTTTTTTTCCTATAAATACCGAAGGATTTCTTCTTTAGAATTCACAATTTCAGATTAAGTTTTCTTAATATAGTAGTGCTAGTGAGATAGTGGTGGAAGTGAGAGAGAGAAATAATTTTTTTTGGAAGAAGGTTCTGCTAAAATTCTAAGGTACGAATACCTCACTTTTATATTTTTTGGGTTATTTTCATATCGTTTTTAGAAATCTGTTATTATACTGTAAATAATATTATTTTAAGTTACTATTATGCATAGTAACACTATTTCAATAGTAAATTACTATTTCAATAGTAAATTACTATTCAAATAGTAAATTACTATTTCTTATTACTATTTACCTTTACTGTTACTATTTACCTTTACTATTCACGTTTTACTATTTACTATTACTATTCACGATTTACTATTTACGATTTACTATTTACTATTACTATTCACGTTTTACTATTTACTATTACTATTTACTGTTACTATTCACTATTCACTATTCACTATTCACTATTTAAAATTTACCATTTTTTATTTTAAGTTGTAATCTTAATTTTTATCTTGTAATTATATTAAAATGAAATTGATATGTTTTAGAACTCGGAGACGAGGCGCGCATTGATTTTCAATAACGAATCGGTATACAAGAGGTAAGGGGGAGTGAGATAAGAATATAATATGAAAGACATAAAAATAAAGGGAGGAGTCCCCTACTCCTTTTAAATTTAATAATATTATTATTTTAAAGTAATAACTTCTCAACTTAAAATTTATAATAAATTTAATATATTGTGTAACTTATTCTGACATATCTATACATGGATCTGAATTATTATAACTTATACGGACTGGACTAAACCTATGCAAGGACTTGGATTTTTATATCCTATATGGATCGAACTAAACCTATGCAAGGACTTGGATTATTATGACCTGTCTAGACTGAACTATACCTATGTGAAGACTGAATATATGGACTTATATAGACCTGTGCGAGGAATGGACTATAAGGACTCAAAATCAAATCTACTAATTTAAATAACCATTAAAAATTTGAATTATATTTATAAGCGATATTTAGTTGATTTGACTTGATTATAATTAATTATATTTGATTTCGATTAATGATATTGTGATTTATAATATTAGACTGTGATTAATAATATGCAATTATGATTGATGATATTTGATTGTAATTGATGAGATTACTATACTTGATTGTGGTTGATGAATGATTGATAACCTTGTGATATGAAGTTTGAGCATATAGCAAGCATGACGGAAAGTTAAAACTTAGTAAGAATTTTCTTACCTTACTCTTTAAATTTTTATTCCAAGAGAAAGTATTTTATAATTATTTTAGTCTTTTATTTCTTCTTAGAAATAATTTTTATTAACTTTATTTTTAATCTCTATAATAAAATCTAGTATTAGAAAGAAGCTATTTTATGAAAATCAGAGGTTGAGATAATTAATTCTTGAATTAAAGAAAATTTTTATAGTTTTAAGTATTCTTAGTTAATGATTTTAAATTATTTTCTTTAGAAATTAGAAATTTAAAGTAAATTATTTTGGTTTTCCCCAACGAAATAACTAAAGAATATTTTGTGGAAATTTCAAAAACTCAATCTAGTTAAGATTCAAATTGAGAAAGATTATGTAAATATGTGAAGATTTTTAAAAGAAAGCTTTGAGATATTTAAGGTTTGGAAACTCAATTTTGGTAAGATCTGAATTTGAAGACTGTACTAAATTATTTCAGTATAACAGAAGTTCAAAGAAGAACTTATGGAAATGTACAGTTTATTGTGATGATTTTGTGAACCTTTATGGTATTTAATAATTGAGTTTCTAAAAGCCTTAACCAACTAAATATGCGAGTAGTTCATGCATTATGAATCATTAAAGAGAAATGAGATGTGATATTGCCTGGGGAGGGATTATAGAAACCGAGGATACATTAGAGGAGACTTAATTGCGAGCCTTGGGATGAGAGAGTGTGAAAGGGTGCTTCAGGTGACCTGGGGTCGCTCCCTAGTGTCGGGTACTTTCACAATAAAAACTTTCACAATAAAAACTTTCCCAATCTGACTAGTCTCTAAGTGTTTCCACGCCAGTTGAGCTGTTCATATGCCATGAAGGCATTTATGTTATTATTATCCAGAATTTATGAAACAGTGTAAACTCCTGGTTGGCCCAGTGCAAACTAAAACTTTAAGGGCCCACATACATAAACTGAATGAGATAGTAGCATAAGCATTACATAACATTCATGTGATTGTGACATTCTATATGGATAGTTATGAATGAAAATATAAGTGTTATGTATGTGGAAATCCTATATTCATAATTGATTGTATATGAGATTATGACTGATATTACTATATTAGTTTGTGAAAACCCTTATGCTTATGTCTTATCTGTAATATATTATATTTTGTTTCTCACTCCTTCTTGTTTGAATTTTTGTGTCCAAAATATATGTTATATGATATATAGCTAGCAGTCCAAGATGGAAGGATATATAATTACAAGAGGATAAAGTGGTCTCATCCTCAATCGATTAGATGAAGAGATATGACAAGAGTAGGATTCAAAAACTCGATGGTTCAAGGACTAGGAAATGATTGTTCACATTTGTAGTAGAGGTATAGTTTAGTTTTATTTTGCCTTATTACAATATCAAGTAGATAATTGTAACAAGGTAAAGGTTAAACTTTGATAAACTCTTTCATTCGGATATAATATTGTAATGATTTATCACTTATGATTTCTATAAATTATTTTGTCATTATGGACAAATATTGAAAGACAATTTATTTTTTTTTACTTTCAATATTCAAAGGAAATCAGATGTATATACGTCCTTGTATACACAAGATAAAGAGTGATAAATATGTATATCTTTCTAAAAGTTTTTTTTAAAAGTAAGAAGAATAAATATATATCTCGTGTATATAAGGGGGTGTTACAGACAGTGGTGATTCATGTGATGATGATCGGTTGTTGATGGCAGATTCAGATAGTGATAATGATGTTGGGTAGGAAGCTCTGTTAAGAATCAATGGATCATCTAACATCATATATACTCAACTAATTGGTAAATATTAATAGTAAACCTTATTATGTTGGAAAGTTCAAATATGTATTTTGAAATTAGACTTGGTGTCCATGTATTTAGTTTACTTATCGTAGGTATTACCGAGACTCTTTTGGAATGATGCACCCCATTATCAAAATGTTAATTTAGAGCATCCGGATAACAAAATGGAGTTTGATAATGGCACCAGTTGGAATGTTGGGGATGAGCTATCTGTGGGATTACAATTTGAAAGCAAAAGTGAAGTGCAAAATGCACTAAAACAATGTTCCATATAATTGCATCAATCGTATATTGTTGTGGAGTTAAAGTCGAATAAGTTCATTGTGAAGTATCCGAATGAAGCCAGTGGATATAGTTAATCATTCGTGCAATTCTGTCTAAAATTCACTAAAGTGGGTTATAAGTCAATATGGTGGCCCATATAGTTGTGTTAATGTAACCCTTTCACAAGATCATGTAAAACTAGATGCTAATTTGATTTGTTATGTCATAATAGGTAATGTGAAATATCTTATTTTTAATGAGTATTGTTTTTGTTTCCATAATTCAAGACTTTTTCTATACAGGGATGGCGAAGAAGGAAACATCGGTGTCAATGCCTTTAAGTCAAGAAAGAGTCAAAGTGGAATTTGGATTTGTTGTTTCTTATCAGAAGGCATGAAGGGGAAAACAAAAAGCGATTGTTAAAGTGTTTGAAGATTGGGTGGAGTCATATGCTTTTTTACCCCGTTGGTTGAGTCGTATGAAACAGGTTATTGTAGGGTGGACGTACGTTTTGCAAACTTATCTATTTGTTATAGGAAACAAGGTTAATCAAAGGTTTCATCAATTTTGTCATGTGTTTTGGACATCCAAGCCATGTTGTGAGGCATTCAACTTTTGTAAACCTGTGATCCAAGTAGATGACACCTATTTGTATGGGAAATACAAAGGGATACTTTTGATTGCCACCACCCAAGATGGCAATGCTTCTATTCTGCCATTGGCATTCATAATTTTGGAAGGGAAACATTGGAAGATTGGAATTGGTTTTTAAAGTTGTTGAGGATGCATGTTACCCAAAAGAGTGAAATATGTATAATTTTTTATCGACATAAAAACATTTTGAGTGTCATGCATGACCCAGAATATGGATGGACACCACCTATGGGTTATCATAAGTACTATATTTGAAATTCAAGAACCAAAAGCAGAAGAAAACTTTGTTAAAATTAGGTATGTCCTTAAGAAATGTTATGATTTAGTGCTATTAAATTATATGTCGCGTTGTTTTCTAACATTAATGTTATTATCTGTGCAGGATACAATCTGAGAAAATATTCTTTTGATTGGAATTTTGAAAAATTCAGTTCACTAAGTCCTTAAATTGCAACATGGATTAATAACATCCTCAAATCTAAATGGTCATTGGCATAAGATGAGGATGGTCACAAGTTTAGGCACATGAACACCAACCTTTCAGAACTTGTCAATAAAGTTTTGAAGGGGGGCCAAAATTTGCATATAACAATGTTAGTTAAGTGCAATTATGCTAGTTTAATGCAGTACTTTATTGATCGTAGGGGATTTATGATGGCTGAAATGACAACTTATCAAAGATACTCAACTAAAGTTGTTGAGAAACTAGCTTTGTATCAAGCACAGACACGTTCCATTAATGTGTGAAGGTATAATATGGAATCCATCAGATTTGAGATTAAGGAGAGGATGGATCCAATCACCCAAAGGGGTGGCTTTGTATGGACTCTTAATCTCATGGAACGATGATGTCAGTGTGGTCAGTTGCAAGCATACAAGTACCCATGTATGCACGTCATTGCTGCATACAACATAGTGAATGATAATTTTTTCCAGTTCATTAGCAACGTGTACTTATTGTGGAACATCGCAAAAGTGTATGCAGGGTAGTGGCTTCCAATTGGAGATGATCGGTCAATCCTTGAAATTGATGAAACACATGTTATTGTTCTAGACGAAGACATATTACATGGGAAGGGGCGACCCAAGTCGACAAGAATTTGGAATGAGATGGATTAGGTTAATTCCCAAAGTCACTACAAATACAGGTTATGTTAACAATCAGGCAACAATAGGTCTAACTGTCCTACAACGATTGGGCGAATTTGGTAATAATAGCCATAAGAATTGATATTGTTTGTTTGATGTACACATATGTTATTACATGATTTGAAACTCTATTTGTCTTTTAACATTTGTTTGAGGTACATTGTTTCATGTGTGTTTGTCTAGATAATATAATAATTCACAATAACTATAAATAACCTTATGATAAACATAATCAAAACCCAAACTCTCTTAATAATTGTAATAGTCCTAATTTTTAGGACAAGAACCCAGACCCTCAGAGACCCTAAGGACACCCTATTGGGCTTTCTGGGGAAAGCATAAGCCTTTGGTCTATGTAACATCTCTGTTTTTAGAAACAGTTTTACCCTTGTAATTTTTGAATTATGGAAGGTTTGTAAGTAAGAATAAGTCAATATATACCCCGTTGATGGTCTGTGGTATCTCAGAAATGTCATTTTTGTGCATAATAATGGAATTTATATGGACCATTAATGGTATTATGCAAATTCTGAGTGAAAAAGGGTTCTGTTCCGAGTGAAGGAATGAAATTCCGAGTGTAACGTTACGTTTTCCGAGTAAAACATGACCAAGAGGGATACTACCGAGTGAAATCTTGGTGTGGAGAGAAGTGTGTTCAAGAGAACCACTTCTGGGTGAAATTTCCGAGTCAAACAACCTCGAATGACTCGTTTCCAAGTCAAAACTTGCCAAGTACTTCCTTTTCCGAGTGAAACTCCCCTGAGTGTGAGAATCAGAGAGATGCACGTTCAATTGGAGAAAAACTCATTTCTGAGTAACAAAATCCGAGTGGTTCCATTCGGAAATAAAGATCTGACCGAGTGTTTCAAGAGGACAGTTCCGAGTGAGTGTTCAATTAGGTGGGAGTCGGTTTTGGAAGGCTTTACCGAGTAGAACCCGAGTGAATGAAGACTCGGATTCAGAACAAATTACCGAGTGGAAGTCTGAGTGAGAGAGAACTCGGTCTGGACAGATTCAACCGAGTGAGAAACCAAGTACTTGAGTCGGTTTCAGATGAATTCCGAGCGAGTATGCATGACTCGCTCAAGCGAGTCGGAATTCGCTTGAGCGAGGAGGAATTTTGCCTTGCTGACCCTCTTTTCTTCACTTCGCTCAAGCCAGCATTGTGCCTCGCTCAAGCGAGTCGGAATTCGCTTGAGCGAGATGACTCTGCAGCCACTTTATTTTTGTACCTGTTGCTGACTGGTCCACTTTTCCACATAAATCCAAAGGGGATTGTCACAAGCGAGTCAACTGCAGGGAAAGTTGCATCAATCAAGCACCTTTTATATATATTAATATATATTCCTTTTCCAATCAATGCAAGCTGACAGTGGGAAGAGTCAAAAGTTTCCATTATTTCCACCTAACCTTGAGTCACGGGAAAAGCTGTCTCCCACTTGTCTCCTCCTTATTAATCAATGCCACCATTCATTATTTCCTACTGAAATTAACACCAGCTCTCTCTTCTTCCTCCTTCTACGAACAAGCTTCCTCTCTCTCAATTCCTTTCCTCTCCCACTCGGAACAGAAGCAAGGACAGTGAAGGGAACCTCTTCTTCTCATCCAAGAACTCCATTAAGGTAAGGGGGGTATATTCTCAGGTATTCTGGGAAAATTCGAGTGAAAGGAAAGGGTTAAGGAACCTTGTTCCTCACCTTTCCAGGGCAGTTCAGAATTGTTTGATTAAATGTTTTAATGTCTTATTATTGTTTTATGCATTTTATTTGAATATATTTATAATTAAATTTATTGGAATGATTATTATTATGCATGATTATTTAATAAAAAGATATGCTGGTTGTTGGATTGTGAAAATATTAAGGATCCTGAGTGTTCATGTGAATTCCAGCGAGGAATTATAAAACAGAAGTCGGAGTCAGTGAGTAATAAGCTCGGATTTTGTGAAAACCGACCGGATCACCTAAAAATACATAATCTCACTCAGTTGTTATACAATAGACCGACCAGATCATTCAGACAGAATATTTTACTCGAAAAATATCTTATTTTCACTCAGAAAGCACCTTTCAGACTAATTCCACTCGGAATCATATTTTATTCCACTCAGACACTTATTTTCACTCGGATTCATAAACATTTTCACTCGGAAAAAAATTCTCTCAGTCGGATTTCACTCAGAATTTAAGTTATTTCACTCAGAAAATCCTTTTCAGTATCTGTTTCACTCGGAAAACACTTCTCAGACTGATTTCACTCGGAAAACATAGTTATTTCACTCAGAGACTTATTTTCACTCAGACTCACAAACATTTTTACTCAGGAAACTCTTTTCATACTGATTTCACTCGGAATCATACTTGATTTCACTCAGAAACTCATTTTCACTCAGAATTACAGTAATTTCACTCGGAAAACAGTTTAACTTCACTCAGGAAACTCTTTTCAGTAATTTCACTCGGAAAACATATTATTTTCACTCAGAAAAACTCTTCCACAATCATATTTCACACGAAAAACATTTTTAACTTCACAGAAAACTCTTTTAGTCTAATTTCACTTGGATTCATGTTCATTTTACCCAGAAACTCATCTCAGCCTGATTTTACTTGGAATCCTACTCATTCCACTCGGAATCCTATTGATTGCACTCGGTATTAAACTTATTTTACTCAGAAAGCTTAGTTATCAACATTTTCACTCGGAAATAACTTATTTTACTAGGAAAACTCATTTCCACTCGGTATCAAACTCTTTTACTCAGAAAATTCATTTTTCACTCAGAAACAGATTTATTCTTACTTGAATAATTAATTTTCACTCGGTATTTAGCTTATTCCACTCGGAAAACTTGGTTTTTGACATTTCACTAGGATTTTCATTTACCAAACTCTACTTTACTCCTTTTTGAAATATTGGAAGGTTACAATAATCATTATTGTTCTTATTTCTATTATTATTATTATTATTATTATTATTATTATTATTGTTATTATTATTATGATTCTTATTATCATTGTTATTCTTACTATTATTAACTAATATTATTATTATTATTGATATTAATATTGTTTTAATTATGAGTAATTAAATAAGGAATATATTATTTTACTCTTTACAAAGTATAAATTTCAACTAGGAAATAACCGATATATTTTCTCTAATACGACAATAAAACGACTTGCAACGTCTAAACAATTTATGAGATTCAAGAGCTTATGAACAAGTATATGAGACTGAAAACACATAAATACCCAAGGATCAAATGATGAAAATAATGCATTCGCATCATGAAAATATTTGTTTTGAAGAAGAAAAACTAGAGCATACACCTGGTACGCTGGAGGACATTCACGTTCGATCTCAGTAGAAGAATCTTGGGAGTACGACTGGAACGACAACCCAATGGCATCAGAGTCGCGCCTGATAGCCGGGTGAGACGATGCAATTCTGGTGTACTTCGACTAAATGACGGGATGTATCTATGATCGTGTAGAGCCAAGTTCCAAGATGAAATAATATATATTGATAAGAACCTGTGAGTTCATTCGTACCCTATGATAATGAATGGAGGACTTGGTGAGCTCCGATCGCTCTAGAATGGAAACGTTGTGCCCAAGAGACAACTTGAGCAGGATGAATTCCAAAGAATGAAAGAATGATGATGGTGGATTGATTTATTGGGCCCACATGCATCATGAAACTTAATTAAGATAAATCATAATAAACCCTACTCATGCATTCCATGACAACATGTTTGATTATTATAATTGTGAATATGCTAATTGTATGATTTATGTCATATTATCTGTTGACTGGATTATGTCCGCACCGGATTAACCATCAGGGTCTTGGGTTATACTCACCCTTACTGTTGAATATTTTCAGAGGAATTAGGAAATCAAGAACCCGAGTATGAAGAACAGCAATATGCTGAACCAAATGAGAGCGCTCCTTAAATAGAATATAAGTAGTTGAATATTTATGGATGACTGTATAATATTTAAGGGTGCCTGCGTGCCCCATTCTGTTAAGAGTACAATTACTTACACTTTGTGAATGACTATGTGATTATCTACTATTTGTTTCCACTGATCTGCCATCTTTATTTTTTTTAAAAAAATAATAAAAAAATCACTTTTTCTAAAGACTTGTGACCTCTCAGTTTAATAGGATGAACTTACAGAAGGGTTTGTCTTATCTAACGGAGGGTGTTACATTGGTGGTATCAGAGCATAGTCGATTCATTAAACTTGGGAAGTGGACTATTAGGTTTCCACGTACTCTAATAGAATTATTGCATAATCCATAAAATATCTAGGACTAAATTTTCTATGTGGAAGTCTCCACATAAATTATACCCTGAACATTTATGTTGATATTCTTACAGCAAATTCCTAATGGCTCGCTGAAACAATGACCATGTCATGGAGGAACTTTTTACCCGAATTGTAGAGGTAATAGAACGACAAGAGTTGCCTCATGTTTCTACTAGGCAGAGCCAAGGATTAGCTGATTTTCAGAGGAACAATCCTACGCATTTCAAGGGAGGCTTCGATCCAGAAGGAGCACAATTATGGATCGAACACCTTGAAAAGATTTTTGTTGCTATGCGATGCTCTGATGAGGACAGAATAACTTTTGTTGTATTCATGATGGTTGGAGAAGCAGAGCACTGGTGGACTCATGCCAGAATTAGATTAACAACTGGTGGACATGTCATTACTTGGGGAAGATTCAAGACAGAGTTTCGCGCTAAATATTTCCCTGAAGACATAAGGAGGCAGAAAGAGCAGGAATTCTTTAATCTGAAACAAGGCAATATGACTGTTGGGGAGTACGCTGCTAAGTTTGATGAGTTGGCAAAATGTTGTCCCTACTACACCCACATGGGAGAACCATCAAGGTGCGCAAAATTTGAAGCAGGGTTACGACAAGAAATTTGCCAAGCTATATGTTGTCAACAGATCACGCAATTCTCTAATTTGGTTAACCGATGCCGCATCTTTGAAAATACCTCTAATCTTCAACGACCTGGAACGTCTAATCATGGTCCAGAATGACGTATGCCAGATCGACAACAAAGAAGGGATTTCTGAACAGATCGACCATATTTTCGACCTTTCAACTCAGCCAACCGAATTCCTCCTAGGGATCAAGGAAACAGCCGGAACTTGAGATGCTATATCTGCGGAGGACCACATATGGCAGTAAATTGTAGAACCTGCACAATTTATGGACGGAATGGACATCGTGATGCCGAATGTTGGTTCAAGGATACGAATAACCAACGACAGATGACTCAGAGGCAGGTAGTACGACCAACAGGTCAAGGGAGTGGAGGACCTGCTACAAACACCTCTGCAAACAATGCCCCGAGGATGCAGAATGTTCACCGAGGCAACAACTTCAATCAGAACAATAATCCTAGAAGGCCTGGGAATAGCTCGACTGGAAGACAGGGAGGAAATGCCAGGGTTTTTACTATGAATGGTGCGAAGATATCACAAGGGAACGACCTTGTGCAAGGTACATGTTTTATAGGAAGCACTCTATTAAATATACTATATGATTCCGGAGCCACTCACTCTTTCATATCTGAGAATTGTGCGAAACATTTAAAGCTTCCTACAACCTCTCTGCCCAATAAGATGATTGTCACAAGTGCTGCCAATAAACCTATTTGCCCTTCCTTCATGTGTTTGGAATGTCCTCTCAACATTGAAGGGAAAATTTATCAAGTAGATCTGATATGTTTGCCTTTGATTGATCTAGATATTGTTCTAGGGAT
This sequence comes from Clitoria ternatea, assembly GCA_037962975.1. Taxonomy (NCBI): domain Eukaryota; kingdom Viridiplantae; phylum Streptophyta; class Magnoliopsida; order Fabales; family Fabaceae; genus Clitoria; species Clitoria ternatea. The sequence goes on from CM075675.1 coordinate 13,547,051, forward strand.
GAATTGGCTTGCTGCCAACCATATTCTTATTGACTGTCATAATAGATCCATCTCTCTTGGGTCTACTACATCTGAGTGTGATCAAGTCATTAATTCTTGTCCTGTTAGCTCAGAAAAGGTAATTCCAGCAAAGGAAGTTCAACTATACATGATCCTTACTGATACTGAAAACAGGGACACTTCTCAAATTGATCAGATTCCTGTTGTCCAAGAATTTCTGGAAGTATTCCCTGAGGATATACGAGAGCTACCTCCAGAGAGAGAAGTTGAATTCAGTATTGACATTATACCAGGCGTGGGACCAATCTCTATTGCTCCTTACCGAATGTCACCCAAGGAACTCAGTGAGCTCAAAAAGCAAATAGAAGAACTTCTAGAGAAAGGAATGATCAGACCCAGTGTCTCACCTTGGGGAGCACCAGTTCTTCTAGTCAAAAAGAAGGATGACAGTATGCGGTTGTGCGTTGATTATCGTCAGTTGAATAAAGTTACGATCAAGAATCGATACCCTCTTCCAAGGATTGATGATTTGATGGACCAACTACGAGGAGCCACTGTCTTCTCAAAGATTGATCTACGATCAGGCTACCATCAAATAAGGGTGAAGGAAGATGATGTACCCAAAACAGCGTTCAGGACGCGATATGGGCACTATGAGTATCTGGTCATGCCCTTTGGAGTTACCAATGCACCTGCAGTCTTCATGGGATACATGAATCGGATCTTCCATGAGTACTTGGACAAATTCGTGGTGGTATTCATTGACGACATTCTTGTCTACTCCAAGAGCCATAAAGAACATGAAGAGCATCTCCGAATTGTTCTAAATACCCTATGAGCAAGACAATTATACGCCAAGTTGTCAAAGTGTGAATTCTGGCTGACTGAAGTAAAATTTTTGGGACATGTCATCTCTAAAGAGGGAATTGCCATGGATCCTACAAAAGTTGAAGTTGTACTAAAGTGGGAACAACCCAAGAATATGACGGAAATTCGCAGTTTCCTTGGACTTGCTGGATATTATCGTCGATTCATCGAGAATTTCTCTCGAATTGCAGCACCTTTAACTAAGCTGACCCATAAAGATCAACCATTTGAATGGACCGATAAATGTGAAAGCAGTTTTACGGAATTACGCCAATGACTCACTAGTGCACCTGTCTTGATTTTGCCAGATCCTGCAAAGCCATATGAAGTATATTGTGATGCGTCAAGACAAGGACTGGGATGTGTTCTAATGCAAGAAAGAAAGGTTGTTGCTTATGCCTCACGACAACTAAGACCACATGAAGTTAATTATCCTATACATGATTTGGAATTAGCTGCAGTTGTGTTTGCCTTGAAAATTTAGAGGCACTACTTATATGGCACATATTTTGAAGTCTTCAGTGACCATAAGAGCTTGAAATACCTATTCGACCAGAAAGAGTTGAATATGCGACAACGTAGGTGGATGGAATTCATCAAGGATTATGATTTTGAACTCCGATATCATCCTGGGAAGGCAAATGTTGTGGCTGATGCACTCAGCAGAAAGGCTTTACGCCTATCATATATGATGACAAAGGAGTTGGAATTGATTGAACAGTTTCGTGATTTGAATCTGGCAGTAACACCAAAAAGGGGAAGCCTCATGGTTGGAATGTTAAGAATTTCCAATGATTTCCTGGAACAAGTCAAAGAAGCTCAAGCTAATGACCAGGAATTACAAGATCTAGCAGAAAAGACAAGAGAAGAAGGCTCAGAATTTAGCAAAGATGAACATGGGGTGATCATCAACAGAGACTCTGTATTCTAGTCAACACAGATCTTAAAAGATCCATCCTGGATGAAGCACACAAAAGTAAATACAGTATCCACCCAGGATCAACCAAGATGTATCAGGACTTGAAGAAAATATTCTGGTGGCAAGGAATGAAAAGAGATATCGCTGAGTATGTAACAGCTTGCCTGATGTGTCAGAAGGTAAAGGCGGAACAACAGCGACCAAGTGGGACCCTTCGACCTTTAGAAATTCCAGAATGGAAATGGGATGAGATTGCTATGGACTTTGTGACCGGACTTCCCAGAACATCCGCTGGATATGATGCCATTTGGGTAATCGTGGATCGATTAACAAAGACTGCTCACTTCATTCCTGTCAATATGAAGTATTCTCTAGAGAAACTCACCCAGATCTATATCAAGGAAATCATACGATTACATGGAACACCCACTACAATTGTGTCTGACCGAGATCCTCGTTTCACATCACAGTTTTGGAAGAGCCTGCAACAAGCTCTAGGAACTCGCCTAAAGTTAAGTTCCGCATATCATCCACAGACAGACGGACAATCAGAAAGAACAATCAAAACTCTTGAAGATCTGTTACATCTTTGTGTCTTAGAACATGGGGGTAGTTGGCAAGAATATCTTCCACTAGTTGAGTTCACTTACAACAACAGCTATCATGCTAGCATCGAAATGGCCCCTTATGAGGCTTTATATGGAAGGAAATGTCGTACACCTTTGTGTTGGTATGAGACGGGTGAGAAGATGATAATTGGACCTGAGATTGTTCAGAAGACTACAGAACAAGTCCAAAAGATCCAAATGGCAATGAAAGTTTCGCAAGATAGACAAAAGAGTTACTACGACAAACGTCGGAAGCCATTGGAGTTTGAGGAGGGAGATCATGTTTTTCTCAAAGTTACCCCTACCACTGGAGTAGGAAGAGCTAACAAACCTTCATAATGTCTGCCACCCGAGCTAACAAACCTTCATAATGTCTTTCATGTCTCTCAGCTTCGTAAATATGTACCAAGCCCTGATCATGTTCTGAGTCCTGATCAGTTTATTCTGAAAGAAAACCTCACCTTTGAAGCATCGCCAGTAAAGATTGTTGACCGATGTCTCAAACAGCTAAGAGGCAAGGAAATCCCTTTGGTCAAGGTAGTTTGGAGTCAGACAGATGATGGGGATGCAACTTGGGAAATTGAGGAGAAAATGAGAGAATTGTACCCTCAATTGTTTTAACTTTGAATTTCGGGACGAAATTCCTAAAAGGGGAGGAGAATGTAACATCCCTGTTTTTAGAAACAGTTTTACCCTTGTAATTTTTGAATTATGGAAGGTTTGTAAGTAAGAATAAGTCAATATATACCCTGTTGATGGTCTGTGGTATCTCAGAAATGTCATTTTTGTGCATAATAATGGAATTTATATGGACCATTAATGGTATTATGCAAATTCTGAGTGAAAAAGGGCTCGGTTCCGAGTGAAGGAATGAAATTCTGAGTGAAGGAATGAAATTCCGAGTGTAACGTTATGTTTTCCGAGTAAAACATGACCAAGAGGGATACTACCGAGTGAAATCTTGGTGTGGAGAGAAGTGTGTTCAAGAGAACCACTTCTGGGTGAAATTTCCGAGTCAAACAACCTCGAATGACTCGTTTCTGAGTCAAAACTTGCCAAGTACTTCCTTTTCCGAGTGAAACTCCCCTGAGTGTGAGAATTAGAGAGATGCACGTTCAATTGGAGAAAAACTCATTTCTGAGTAACAAAATCCGAGTGGTTCCATTCAGAAATAAAGATCTGACCGAGTGTTTCAAGAGGACAGTTCCTAGTGAGTGTTCAATTAGGTGGGAGTCGGTTTTGGAAGGCTTTACCGAGTAGAACCCGAGTGAATGAAGACTCAGATTCAGAACAAATTACCGAGTGGAAGTCTGAGTGAGAGAGAACTCGGTCTGGACAGATTCAACCGAGTGAGAAACCAAGTACTTGAGTCGGTTTCAGATGAATTCTGAGCGAGTATGCATGACTCGCTCAAGCGAGTCAGAATTCGCTTGAGCGAGATGACTCTGCAGCCACTTTATTTTCGTACCTGTTGCTGACTGGTCCACTTTTCCACATAAATCCAAAGGGGATTGTCACAAGCGAGTCAACTGCAGGGAAAGTTGCATCAATCAAGCACCTTTTATATATATTAATATATATTCCCTTTCCAATCAATGCAAGCTGACAGTGGGAAGAGTCAAAAGTTTCCATTATTTCCACCTAACCTTGAGTCACGGGAAAAGCTGTCTCCCACTTGTCTCCTCCTTATTAATCAATGCCACCATTCATTATTTCCTATTGAAATTAACACCAGCTCTCTCTTCTTCCTCCTTCTACGAACAAGCTTCCTCTCTCTCAATTCCTTTCCTCTCCCACTCGGAACAGAAGCAAGGACAGTGAAGGGAACCTCTTCTTCTCATCCAAGAACTCCATTAAGGTAAGGGGGGTATATTCTCAGGTATTCTGGGAAAATTCGAGTGAAAGGAAAGGGTTAAGGAACCTTGTTCCTCACCTTTCCAGGGCAGTTCAGAATTGTTTGATTAAATGTTTTAATGTCTTATTATTGTTTTATGCATTTTATTTGAATATATTTATAATTAAATTTATTGGAATGATTATTATTATGCATGATTATTTAATAAAAAGATATGCTGGTTGTTGGATTGTGAAAATATTAAGGATCCTGAGTGTTCATGTGAATTCCAGCGAGGAATTATAAAACAGAAGTCGGAGTCAGTGAGTAATAAGCTCGGATTTTGTGAAAACCGACCGGATCACCTAAAAATACATAATCTCACTCAGTTGTTATACAATAGACCGACCAGATCATTCAGACAGAATATTTTACTCGAAAAATATCTTATTTTCACTCAGAAAGCACCTTTCAGACTAATTCCACTCGGAATCATATTTTATTCCACTCAGACACTTATTTTCACTCGGATTCATAAACATTTTCACTCGGAAAAAAATTCTCTCAGTCGGATTTCACTCAGAATTTAAGTTATTTCACTCAGAAAATCCTTTTCAGTATCTGTTTCACTCGGAAAACACTTCTCAGACTGATTTCACTCGGAAAACATAGTTATTTCACTCAGAGACTTATTTTCACTCAGACTCACAAACATTTTTACTCAGGAAACTCTTTTCATACTGATTTCACTCGGAATCATACTTGATTTCACTCAGAAACTCATTTTCACTCAGAATTACAGTAATTTCACTCGGAAAACAGTTTAACTTCACTCAGGAAACTCTTTTCAGTAATTTCACTCGGAAAACATATTATTTTCACTCAGAAAAACTCTTCCACAATCATATTTCACACGAAAAACATTTTTAACTTCACAGAAAACTCTTTTAGTCTAATTTCACTTGGATTCATGTTCATTTTACCCAGAAACTCATCTCAGCCTGATTTTACTTGGAATCCTACTCATTCCACTCGGAATCCTATTGATTGCACTCGGTATTAAACTTATTTTACTCAGAAAGCTTAGTTATCAACATTTTCACTCGGAAATAACTTATTTTACTAGGAAAACTCATTTCCACTCGGTATCAAACTCTTTTACTCAGAAAATTCATTTTTCACTCAGAAACAGATTTATTCTTACTTGAATAATTAATTTTCACTCGGTATTTAGCTTATTCCACTCGGAAAACTTGGTTTTTGACATTTCACTAGGATTTTCATTTACCAAACTCTACTTTACTCCTTTTTGAAATATTGGAAGGTTACAATAATCATTATTGTTCTTATTTCTATTATTATTATTATTATTATTATTATTATTATTATTGTTATTATTATTATGATTCTTATTATCATTGTTATTCTTACTATTATTAACTAATATTATTATTATTATTGATATTAATATTGTTTTAATTATGAGTAATTAAATAAGGAATATATTATTTTACTCTTTACAAAGTATAAATTTCAACTAGGAAATAACCGATATATTTTCTCTAATACGACAATAAAACGACTTGCAACGTCTAAACAATTTATGAGATTCAAGAGCTTATGAACAAGTATATGAGACTGAAAACACATAAATACCCAAGGATCAAATGATGAAAATAATGCATTCGCATCATGAAAATATTTGTTTTGAAGAAGAAAAACTAGAGCATACACCTGGTACGCTGGAGGACATTCACGTTCGATCTCAGTAGAAGAATCTTGGGAGTACGACTGGAACGACAACCCAATGGCATCAGAGTCGCGCCTGATAGCCGGGTGAGACGATGCAATTCTGGTGTACTTCGACTAAATGACGGGATGTATCTATGATCGTGTAGAGCCAAGTTCCAAGATGAAATAATATATATTGATAAGAACCTGTGAGTTCATTCGTACCCTATGATAATGAATGGAGGACTTGGTGAGCTCCGATCGCTCTAGAATGGAAACGTTGTGCCCAAGAGACAACTTGAGCAGGATGAATTCCAAAGAATAAAAGAATGATGATGGTGGATTGATTTATTGGGCCCACATGCATCATGAAACTTAATTAAGATAAATCATAATAAACCCTACTCATGCATTCCATGACAACATGTTTGATTATTATAATTGTGAATATGCTAATTGTATGATTTATGTCATATTATCTGTTGACTGGATTATGTCCGCACCGGATTAACCATCAGGGTCTTGGGTTATACTCACCCTTACTGTTGAATATTTTCAGAGGAATTAGGAAATTAAGAACCCGAGTATGAAGAACAGCAATATACTGAACCAAATGAGAGCGCTCCTTAAATAGAATATAAGTAGTTGAATATTTATGGATGACTGTATAATATTTAAGGGTGCCTGCGTGCCCCATTCTGTTAAGAGTACAATTACTTACAGTTTGTGAATGACTATGTGATTATCTACTATTTGCTTCCACTGATCTGCCATCTCTTTATTTTTTTTAAAAAAATAAAAAAAAATCACTTTTTCTAAAGACTTGTGACCTCTCAGTTAAATAGGATGAACTTACAGAAGGGTTTGTCTTATCTAACCGAGGGTGTTACAGTCTGCCCTTGAGTTATCCTTAATATAAAAAAATAATGAGAGTTGAGTCCAATTAAACTATTAAGTGTATAGAGACCTCAAGAGAATATATGAGTAATGAGAAACTTAATTCAGGAAGTACAAAGATTGTAAGGACAGATAAAAAAATGTGTGATGATAATGAAAAAGGAGCTAAGATGAGAGAGAATTAGTATAAATGAATATATGGTATTAACAAGAATAATACAGTAAGAATAAATAATAATAATAATAATAATAATAATAATAATTGATAATATAACATCCGTAATTACTACTAAAGTTTAAATAATACAAAAAAATCACATAAATATTTAAACAATTACACATACATATCTATATATATTAACGATACTCCGTTGTATAAATATTTATATAAATATATACATAATTGTATATAAGTTTGATTTTTGAATACATTAGTACAAAAGACATGTTTAGTTAACAGGTCAGACGCTAACTAATGCCAAAATAGACTCCAAAACACATGAGTAGCTAAATAGTATAACAAAAAAAACTATCCATATGATTTTTAATGTTTCCAAAATTTTCTTGAAGTCAAGACCACTTGAAACTCTGTCCGTTCATCATGTTGCGAGGTGGCCGTCTACCTAGTTGTTCTTCCATATACGTCTGCCAATTTTGGCAACAATGTTAAAATTAAAATTATTAGGCCCAACTCATTTAAAATGAATAAAGAGCTCATTTATAAATGAAGCTTATTCATAAATAATGCTCATTAGGTCTAAGCTTATAAATAAAACGTGAGATACTCATCATCTGCATTCTTGTGATACATAAAATTTCATAAATTGCTACGGAGGCAGTACTTTGATGAATTGACATTCGTACATGCAAAATTTAGTGGGAGTGCTTATGTGGACTCCTTAAAGTAGAGATTACTATTGCTTCAAGATCTTCTTGTTCTACACTACAATAGACATGTCTTTAAACACAATTTTAACTATTTATTCTTTTCACTTTATTTTATTAACCTATCCTTATTCTCCTTTGTTATGATTAAGATTAAAATTATCCCTAATATTTTAAAAAGATCACTCTATTTTTGTTAATTTTCTAATTAAAATAAAATTAAAAAATTAGCTCAGATAAAATAGTTTTATGATTAAGATTAAAATTATCTCAAATATTATTTAAGAAAACAATCTAATAATTGGTTGCGTTGGTTAATGAACCTGGTGTGCAAAGAACCAAACGGAATTAGCAGGAAGACAAAGCAAAATCACTTGGATAAATAACCAAACAGAATTAGCGCGGGAAATAAAACCCACTTGATCATAATGTGTTATACGACTGCTGTTTGGGTGAATATGTTGTACAATTTTTGACTCTTAGTCAAGTTTCTTCAACAACGTTACAAGAGGTTGAGTTTTAGAAAGGTTAAAACCTCTTTTTAATTCTCTAAAAGTTTTAAGGTTTACGAAACACCTCCTTTAAAAAAAATTTACGATTTTAAACTAATGAGGTGGCTAACGTTTGTGCTACCTCATTAATGACACACATAATTAATAAGTGGTAATTTTTTTAAAAATAAAAAATAAAAATTCAACCTCATCATTTACAATAATTTTCTTTTAAAAAATAATTTTTATCCCTTTTCCTTCTTCCTCGTAATTTCTCTCCCTTTGTCTCTCTAACTCTTCCCTTTCCTCTAGTGATGTTTCCCTTTTCAATTAGGGTTGAATTCGATTCACACTTTGACGCATTTGGCCCCCTTGAACATGTTCGATGTTGTTGTTGATCTTGCTTCCAAGAGTATTGTAATGGTCAAGGATGTTTTTGTTTTTCTCAAGAATAATATTGCAGGTTTACAGCAGGACCAACCAACCCTTGTCCTTTGTAGGCAAAACCTTGAGACGTTGTGGGTGCAGGCACACCAACAGAAGCAGCATCGGGTACCGAATTCTTGAGAGAGAAAAATTTAATGATGAGGATCAAAATTTATCCTTTTTCCCTTTTCCTCATCATTTACCTTATCCCTTTAACAGCCCTTTTTTAATCGCTAAGACTTGAAGGATCAAAATTTAATAAAACTATAAATTAATTCTTAATTTTTTAAATATCTATCAGTTCTAAAATCAACCACTTTTACTCCCTCTTCGTATAATATCAATCAATTTATTTCTTTATTAAGGATTAAAAATAATTGATATTTTATTAAGGTATAAGGTAATTAATTTTAAAATAAAAATTAAACTATTTAATGTTTATAAAATCAAATGAAATATCCATGAAAGTATCTTTAATGATGTTTTTAAATAAAAAATTATTATTATTTTTCTTTCTTAACTAATATTCTAAAAGATTCTTTTCGTTTAAGAGTTATGATATTACGTGTCAAAGTAATTGTTTTTGTTTTGCAGACAACCAGTTTATAGCATTTAGTGTTTAACCAAATGTATTAATAGGAACATTCTAGCCAACCGGTGTCATAAACTTTTAAACTTGTAAACTTTTAGCATGTTGTAGAGTTAGTAGACCTTTTAATGAATGTTTTTTTTTCGGTATTAGTACTAACATGATTATCAAATTAAGATACAAGTTTTGAATCAGATTTTTAAATCGTAAATCATGTTATGAATCCTAAGATTTATAAACAATAATTATAAATAATATATAAAACTAACACACACACACATATATATATATATATATATATATATATATATATATATATATAAAGTTATGATTAATAATAGAAAAACTTTCATCTAAAAGTATTTTACATATCCAAACATATATTAATGAGAATTTTATAATCATATAAGGCACTAAACAGCTAACAAATGACATTTTATATTTATAATATTTATAGTTATTGATTTTAGAAATATTACTATATTTTTATTTAAATAATGTTAATAGTTTTTGTATTAAAATAATATTGTTTATTTATTTTATTTTCCAAAATAATATTATTTTTATATAATAATCACAGAATCATAGTTACTGATTTTAAAAAAATATCATTTAATTTTCATTTAAATGATCCTGACCTATATACTTTTTTAGTTAACACGTTAGCACCGAAAGAGCACATGCCAACTCTGATCTATCACATCCCTTGTTGACATGGAAGATGAAAGCAACGAGTGGGTTGCAGTTCTCATTTTTCTCGCAAAAAATAAGTCGATCGGTGAGTGGATTTCACAACCTGATCTCATTCTCCTCTCCCCCTTCTCTCATTTTTTTTCATACACCATAGAAGTGGGTTGCAATCAGCGACTGTGATACAACATCAAGTCGTGATCACCCAAAGCTGTGGAGGTTCTCAACAGGGAACACACGCAAAGCCATAATTTGGGTGAAGGGTGAGTCTCATGAGCCCTCAAATCGTTTCATCTTATGAACCTACCTATCCACCCAGACCAATCATGTTTGTTACTAGACTAGTTCGGCTAAAAAGGTAAAACTACAATAAAACGAATTAGACTATTTTCTATAAAACTTCCATTCATCCAAGATCAATCAAATATAAATGTAAGCAACTTATTTTGTTCGTTTCCACCCCAGACTAAACTGATCCATAAACACCCTTCACTACATGTAAGCAAGTTATTTTCATAAATTTAGAACAAAAAATGTCTATCATGAATCATTATCGTTGTCAAGTGAATTTATAAACAAAAATGAAAAAATGAGTTAAATAATGGGCCCGGGGTAAACATGCAGAAGAATATTCATCTAAGCTGAATAAACCCAGTACCAGCCTTGACAACAAAAATTTGGTTATATTAAAAATATTTCAAGATTTTGAAAATCAAATCCTCAAAGTTCCCATGCTAAAGGAGTGTGTCCCCCTCGTCATTGCGGGTTGTGTAACATTAAATCACTTCCTCTTTACCTAAGCTGGTGAGCATGAGAACTCCATATGGAATTAATAACCAGGTAGAGCCACCCCAATGCTACCCAAAAATTTGTAGACATGCACAGGGAAGCCTCAATACAACATGTCATTCAAGCCGCCCTCAACCACCATCTTCTCTAAATCTTCCTGGGATAATAGAGTTTTCCTGCCAGTACCACCAGTCTTGTCATATGGCTGGGCCATCTTCCTGAGGAACTGCATTCAAATGATACAAAAAATGAAATTATGCAATCATATTATTCTAGGACAGCATACTTCAGAAAAAATAGCAGAATTACCTATCTGAAGGGAAATAACCAACAGAAAAAGTGGAAAGGATAAACCAAAAACAAGATGGCCTATATAGTGTCCACTAATTTGGACAAACCTCGCATGATTACAAAAGCATCAAATCAAAGTTACAAGGACAGACCTCACGTGCTATATGCAAAGCCATGTCTGTGCTCAAGTTCAGGTGCGCATCATGTAAATGAGAAAGTATCCAACCGGGCAATTTTGAGCGTTTGTCATGACGACTATACCTGCATAATGCAGACAGTTATAACCAACAATATATTTGCTGCCAAAACTGTCACAGAAAATCAACACCATCAATGAAGCAGTTATCACAGGTAGGCAGTACTCTCAGCACATCTAGCGTCAATGGGAATGTGCACAAAAAAGATGTATTTTACTATTTTCCAAAACAACAGGAAGTATAGCCACTGAGTTATGCAGACTTATCAAGTCTAAATTGGTTATTTCCTATAATGTATAGAAGTTGGGACTAATTATTGATATTTACAATGACATTTACCAAAATTAGTTCATCACACCCAATGATTGAATTGGTTTTTTAAAATTAAACATGTTTCACCTAAACAAACAAATTTCGTTTTGTTACAAACTAGATTCAAAGGCTCGTCAAGATTCTTTTTTCATTGTTTGTTACAAACTAAATTCTAAAGCTCATCAAGATTCTTTTTGTTTGTCAATAATTATTAGAGACAGGCAATAACTTCCAGTCTTACAAAGAGGGTGCATTGTGTTTTTCAAATTAAAACTAGAAACTAGCAAGTTAAAAACTCTAATAAGCTCAACCACAATAAAGCAATGGCTGGTCCTCAACACAGAACACTGGAAGTAACCCTCCATTTTCTCACAACGTGCTCCTCTGTCCATGGAAGAAAAGGACATAAGGATACTAACCTTTTGTCTGCAAAAATCATCATTCCATAATCAGCCTTTGAACGAATTACACGGCCCACACACTGTGCAGCTTGTCTCTGTTTAAGCAGAAATCATTTTCACCAAGATAAGAAATCTGATGATCAGATTATCCACAACAATTAGGAGAGAGAGTTGTACCAATGCATCAAAAGTTAGAAAATCTCCTTCCTTAATTTGAAAAGTATCCCTTAGATATTCCAGGCGTGCAAGCAAAATCCTGGAAAGTAGCACTTAAACCACAATTTTGACAAAAAAAAAATAGATTTGGTTCTAAATTACCATTACTGTGAAATTTAATCAAATGAAACTCACTTGCTCAATGTGTATTGAAAAGGAACTCCAAACATGATTACTAGTCTGCCATAATGTCTATCAAAATCTATTCCTTCAGCAACCTTTCCCCTGCAAACAAGTACATTTACATATATTCTTACACTTAGATGAACTTGATAGATTCGTAAAGTAGAAAATGATTAAAGTACCCGGTAGCCCAACAGGTAAATGAGAAAGAAACATTTATGAAAATAGATTTTTACTGCACTTAGTCTTATTTGTTATCAGAAGAAGATGCCATTCAAACTTAAAAGTAACATTCTACTGCACAGGCGTGAGACCAACAATGCTTTATGCACTTACTTTTTCGCAAACAAGAGCATAAGCTTAATCTTGAAAAGATGAGAATGTAGCAATGGGCAAGTAGAAATACTAGATAACATCATAAAATCATGGATGAATGTATTAGAAGGTATGGCATATATTAAGAAAAAAGGATAGCAGAGTTAATTGCGCCTTTGATGGTATGAACATGTCAGAAGAATGCCTATACAGGCCTAGTAAGAAGACTTAATCAGATGTAGAACTAGTGAAATACTAGAGGTAGAGAAAGATCATGAAAAAAGTGAAACCATTATAAATGACATTATATCTAAACTGAGATTAAATCTTAGGATTCAATCTTAATGTAAAACACAAGAAAAAGGAGTTTCAAAGGGCCATATGGAAATAATTATCTCAACCCCAAAACAGATGGAAGAGGACCAAGAGGTTCAGGTTTAAAGCATAGCAATTTGGCAAGAAATTCTTTGATTGTTAGGCTTTGATACACAACAACCAAGGTTAAGCAATGTAACGATGAACCCTTTAATTCACTTCTTTTATCAGATAACGAAATAGGAAGCAGAAATTGTGTTAACAATACTATTCAAATATTTGTCAACAGAACATTTTGAGCCTATAATATGCGCTAGTTCCGCTGGTACTATATATGCCATTTAATACATTAGTATAAAAAAGTATAGATTTCCCTTATAGTCATTAATAGTGTGGCTTGGTTAATCTCATTGTGTAAGAACCCAGGGAGATATGCTTCTGTTATCTTACCTAGCAACAGAAAAAAATATAGCACCTCTTCCACAATCACATGCCTTGCGGTAGTTGTCAAGAGCCAATGTAGTTTCTACCACATCCTGAGTCTCAATGAAGACAAGTTTATGCTGCATTATTTCCTGTAAAAAAGATTCTTTTAGCATTACCAAATTATATGACAAACACTACTAGTAAAAGGACCAGAAATCAAAAAGTTCAATAACTAGTCCCCTCCTCACCTTTAAAATTCCTGTTTCATTCCAGGTATTGACTATCCCATCCATATATGAATAACTAACAAAAAAACATACAATCCCATCTGGAACAACTGAGGCCATCTCCAGCAAGAGCCTTCCATAATTTCTTACTACACCTAGATCACTTCTCATATCAAATTTTGTACTGACTGGGAGCTGATCACTGAAACAAAAAACAGGTTAAACATTTAAAAAAAAAGGAAAAATGAAATGGCCTTTTCTAAGGAAATCAGAGATTGTAAATGTATTAATAAGGTTTGTTTTTAAATATGGAAGTACCTGCCACGGGTAAGTACCATTGGGCATATGCAATCTCTTGTTAAGGACATTGTAAAACTTCGACTAACAACAGGGTTGAAATTCAGAAGACGAGGGTACAGATCTATTGGGCTTAGGGTGCCAGATGTAATCACAACTGACTGAAATCGCTCAAAAACAGGCTTGATGGCAAGAGAAGCATCATGGCAACAAAGCTGAAATGACATTGATATAAGAATAAGAAAGGTTTACTAGAAAGAAACACACAGAAAACAAATAAATCTCACATAGCAGAAATACTTTTAAGGTTATCAGTGTAAATAAAGATCAGATCAATGCTAACCTGCAATACAGGATCAGGAATATGTGGCATTCGCTCATCAAAAGGTTCAATTATAATGGAAAACCCACGAGCATAAGTACCCACAAGTGTGGCAAAATCACATATAGTTTGGATATGGAGAAACTCATCAGTGTCGGTAATTTCCAACGTCATCATCAATGAATGAAGACGGTCATAACAGAACTTTAGTGTTTTTTGGTCAATTCCAGCATGGTTAAGAATAGATACAAGAAAGCCAACAGGGCTCTCCTTCTCAACATTCTCAGTTTCCAAGCGCCCTTCAAGGTATTGAACTAATCTACGCAAAACATGAATAAAATGCTCAGCCCGGCGAATATTTCCAGGTACAGCCTCCTTTAGTATATCATCAGGTAAGGCTGGATTTGCAAGCCAGGCATCCGTAGCTATGTAGAGAAAACAAGTTACAGTTACTGATCAGCAGAGGTATCATTAAGACATTAATAACAAAACTGACATCCTACATACAGGGCAGGTCTCCTCTTAGTGCTAAACCTTCGACAAGCCTGTTGTATTCTGCACGAAGTCTACCTGCATCAGTGGCCTTGAACCTTCCTACCAGTTCAAATTCAAATAGTTAAGAAAATCTGAATAAAATTACCGCTATTGGAAAATATGAAAAGTAAAGCAACAATGACACAGACACAGTATCAAAAAGGGGAAGGCACAGGAACTCCAAGTGATGCAAGGTAAAGTTTGACCTGTTAAACTTCTTCCTACTATGAATCAACCTAACCAACGTAGTAGTATAAAAATAACTAGTGCTGTACAGAAGCTGCCAAGTTCAAGAGAACCCCTAATTTCTTTTTACTTATCATCCGTCTTCCCAATGGGAGTTGTCATAGTGAAAAATTGGCACCACACAGAAAGAGAAAGCTAGAAACAGCACATACTTGTCAACTTCCTGACGCATCCTAGTAAGGTTTCTTCTAGCACCTTCAATAGTTTGCCTCCTCACACTCACACTAAGCGCTTCAATACAAACATTATCAATATTATGAGCTTCATCAAACACAACAACAGACTCCTTCTGCATTTCCTTAGATATTATCCCAGCCACCTTCGGATCAAGCAAATACTGATAGCTATACACAACCACATTGGCAAACTGCACCATATGCCGTGCCAAATAGTAAGGACACCACCCCTTCTCCTTCCCAAACACCCGCAGATCCTACAATCAAAGACACATTCAGCTCCAAACATTACAGAAATTCTGGTAAAATTCCAAAAGCAAAATCATACTAAACATCTATAAAAAAAAAACTTAAGGAAAACATCACCGCACTCAGCTGAACATTTTAGAATTGGTGAACATCCGAAACTTTAAAATTGAATTTTTCAGTCAACCACAGACTTCAAAACACTCCAAAATCCGAGAACAACCAAATTTTCTTTTCTAGTCAATCGTGTTTATAATATCAAACATTTCAGAGTTAGTGAACATCCAAACACCATCAGAATTCAGAATTGAATTTTCCAGCAACTCACTTCAATTTCAAACATTCCAAAACCAGAAAACATGCAAAACTCACCCAATGCAATATCTTTTATCCCAGTTAATAAACTCTTAAAATCCAAACATTTCAGAACCAGTAAACATCCAAAAACCAATCCAAGGTGAGTCTATTACTCGTTCTTTTTTAGTAAAACACTCCACTAGGAGCTTCAAACATTTCACAATCATGAAAACACCCAAAACCAATCATAACCAACCCCCCTCCCCCCCATTCCCCTAACCAAACCCCAAAAACATCATTAACCCATCCAAACCCGAATTCCCCCATCCACCAAAACCAAACCTTCACAAACTGATCAACAAAATAATAATAATAATAATCCTCCACACATCAAACGACAACAACATCCCTAACCCATCAAACCCATATTCCCCCATCTACCAAATCCCATGGCCTCCCAAATAAATTAAAAAATAAAGAATTTAATCAAAATACATGGTCAGTCCTAGTAAGCTCCTTTTGGCAACTCATCTAAACTTTTTTACCAAAAAAAATCTAAATTGTCAGTGTAAATATTTGTTTACTCTATCTTCCATCAAAGGATTCACATATACGAAAGTCATTCATTTATCTAATAACCAAGGGTGGTTTCTATTCTAATTGGTCCACAGTGCAACACTAACACAATACATCACAAATAAAGTCAAACAAAATCCTCCAACTCAAAATCAAACCTGTAAAGTGTAAACCCCCGGGGGCAAAACAGCAGAAGACCCAGCCCTCTCATACTGCTCAAAAAACTCACAAGCAGGCACACTAGGGTTCTCAGCAGCAAGAGCCCGGACCCAACTGGCGGTCAATTTCCGGCACCCGGCATCTACGGAATCGCGATTCTCGGCGGCGAGGACGCGGGAGTTGACGCACAAATTCTTCCTAGACGACAAGCCAAGGGCGAGGATCTTGGCGGCGGGGCCGAGGTGGAGGAGCTGGTAATCATGGAGGAGACGGAGCTCGGCGAGGGTTTTCTCCATCTCGTGGACGGTGCGAGTGCAGTAGAGGAGCTTGAGAGGGGAATGGGGTTTGGAGAGAACGTAGCTGGTGATGAGTGAAAGGAGTGCGATGGTCTTGCCGGTTCCTGTTGGCATTTCCAACAGACAGTGACCCTTGGCGTCGAGGGCGCGTTTTAGTTCCACCATGTAGGAGTATTGTTCCGGGTAGATGTTGTCGTAAGGGAAGTACACCGTTATGTCTTCTATTTCGAACTTCATTTTTTGGTTTGTGGTTCGGATTCGGGAGGAGACGAGACCACCCTTCTAGGGTTTATGGAGTTCTCATTTTATTTTTTTAAATTAGTCTTCTCACTTGGGTCATACCATGCCTATTAAGTCCTCTTCTTGTTACCCATTATCTATTATGATAATTTGTTGATTTATAGATATTTAGATAAGTTTTCATTCTCCAGTAATTGGTTTATTTAATTTTTTTACTGGTACTTACTAAATAATATATCTTCTTGTTATTTAAATTATTTTAGGTTGGACCCTTTAAACATTAAAATTTAGTATTAGGTCTTTTAAAAAATTTATTATTTAGTGTTTACACAAAGAGTATTAGGCACAAAACCCTAGAGAATTCCCCTATGGATTAGGTTTACTATTTCTCAATAATATGTCACTTAGGTTACAATGTATGTCTATAAGATATATTTATACTTAGTTTAGAAAAAGGTCCAGGCCCATTAAGCTATGACTAAAAATAATCAATCTCTCGCTAGAATAGAGGGAATCAGGAGGACTCATAGGTCCCTCTTGATCTTAGGAGGGGGGAACAGGATCCCCCAACCACGAGCCTCAGGCTTAAAGCCGGGCGAAATGACCAAGCATAGGTATGGAGTGACTCCTTAGCATCAAATGGGGTCTCCAGGGTTGAGCTGATCCCGGTTAACTCCAGGTAAAGCGGAAGATTCTAAAGAAGGATGTTCGAGCTAGGCCGAACTAGACCAATTTCCAGGAGGCCGAGAGGAGTTAATCTCCGAGAGGCACGAGTGAGCCGAGAGGAGTCAATCTCTAAGAGGTGTGAGTGAGCCGGGAGAAGTCAATCTCTGGGAGGCATGAGTGAGCTGAGAGGAGTTAATCTCCAAGAGGCGCGAGTAAGCCGGAGGAGTCAATCTCCGAAATGTGTGAGTGAGTCGAAAGGAGTCAATCTCCGAGAGGTGTGAGTGAGTCGAGAGGAGTCAATCTCCAAGAGGCGTGAGTGAGCCAAGAGGAGTTAATCTCCGAGAGGCATGGGCGAGCCGAGAGGAGTCAATCTCTGAGAGACATAAGTGAGCCGATAGGAGATTTGGGGAAAACTTACGTGCTTTGATCTTTGGGGTTATGGAAGCCAAAAATGATGCATGCATTAAGAAGGGGGTTTCAAGTTTGGCTTAGGATGGAGAAAAGTTAAGGTTTAGCCTTTGATCTTTGGAAAAAAGGAAGCAATCATAATGAGGTTGATGATGCTGGATGTTGAATGAAGAAAGAGAAAATAGAAGGAAAAACCTAGAGGTGGTGGCTTTTTTGGAGATGGTGAGCGGCGTTGATGGGAGAAGAGGAAAGAGAACAAAGTTTTATTTTCCCTTGGGCAGCAAAGCGCGTGAGTGAAAAATGAGAGCTTGCATTTGAAATAACAAGGGAAGACAAAATACATAGGGGCTAAGGTGGGTGTGTGTGTCATGAGAAATGAAAGGGAAATAGGCACACTAAGTTTTAAATCTTAAGAGCAAAAGAAATTTAAATAAGAGGACATGAAACCAGTGAAATCAATTTGTTTGTGTTAAAACCGAGTCTCGTTTGAAAAAAGATATTTGGTAATAACCTTTGACCAGACCTCAAGATGCGTCAATAGAACCAGATCCTAAGATTTATTACTAACATACTTCAAGATATTTAATTTAAATGAAGTTTGCCCATATGTTATCTAACATGTTTAAATCAAGTGTTTCAGGAAAATAAATACTAAATGCACAAGTTACAAAAGAAAGGGGTGTCCATTAAAGACTAAAGTCTGATTCAAGACTGTCTGATTTAAGAATGCTTAGACCTTTGTTCATCAAATCAGACCTCAGACTTTTGAAGTAACTAAATCATGCAACATGAACATTACTCTCATATCCCAACCATGCAAAGTTTTAAATCCTTTTTGATGATGCTTTGAAAGTTAAGTTCTTATCAAGAAAACTGTGCTTATCATCAAAGAAGATAAGAGACAAATCAGTGAATCAACCAAAGCACTTTTCAAAGAAATCAATGTAGCTACCTTCAATGTAACATCCCAAAAAAATTTCATTCACATGTATAATTATTTTGATTAAGATCATCAATGATATTATCCTTTTTATCTCGACTTTCTACGTAAATTTTGGTTTGGAAAACATCTTCAATTTAACCTTTTACCATTGTAAATAATTTTAACTTTATATTTTAGGTAAAAGTTAATCAAATAACTTATTACCTACTTCCTTAGTTATTAATTTCTTTGTCTTTTCCATTTACTCCCATCAAATTACCACATACTTCACTCAAAATGCGACATCTTGTACACATTTTACTTCCTAGTTAGAGTCCAAATTTGAAAACGTGGTAAACTATAAAGTTGTTCCTCTTCTTCTTAGCTTCCAACAAGACCAAATTCATTAAAATCCATTAAGATTTGAGAGAGATATGCCCAAAATACCGAAACTGTTTCAGAATTGGTATTTTACTTCAATCATATCATATTGTACATATTGTAATGCCTAGTTAGAGTCCTAATTTGAAAAAGTGGTAAACTACAAAGTTGTTACTAGTTGTCTTAGCTTTCCAACAAGACCAAATTTATTAAATTCCATTAAGATATGAGAGAGATATGCCCAATACACTGAAACAGTGTCAGAATTGATATTTATTTCAATCATACAAGCTACATTATGTCAGCTGTGAAAATGGTCAACAATCCAGCCCATTTTTCTTACTTAAAACCTCCATTATCACCATAATTAATATACCTAATATCCCACTATAATCCCGTTATGAAAAGCTTGTCCCCCACTTGTCATTTGCATAATTAAACCAACACTACATCTTGTTCTCAAGTCTGAATTCTTAGAACAAGTTGAAGTTAGTGAAGTCTCTTTCTTATTTTCTTTCATTTTCTCCATCAAAGTCCTTCTTGATCTGAAGCTAAGACAATAAGAAAACATTTTTAATCACTCTAGGATCCTCCATCAAGGTAAGAGGGGACGGGGTTGTAAATAGATATGGAATGGGTAGAATTGTATGCTATTCTAGGAATTCCAAATTTATTTTTGTAACTTGTTACTTAATTTCGAAGCTGAAAATATGTGAATTTGACTTTTACTTCTTCATAAAAGTTGTATATCTATGTGTTATATGAATTTTGAGCTTTGAATGACATGATTTGGATGCCTGTAGCTCGAGTTATTGGAAAAATGTTATAGTATGCCTGTTCTGGAATATGTACCTTCTATTTTGTGTAAATATTGAAATTTTGAGAATTATAAATACATATTTAGACTTTGATGTCTTCATAAAAGTTGTATATATTTATGTTATGAATCTATAGAAAGTGGTTTCAAGTTAAAAGGATATTTGTAGCTCTAGTTATACCTTAAATACAGAAGTATGTTCATGTTAAAAACCTGTGGATGTGATTAACTGTTTGTATTTTTAAAACTGAGAATTTTGTCATGAGAATAAGTGTTTAGTGTATTCATAAAAGTTTTAGATATTTGTGTTATGAGTAATTTAGAACTAATCTCATGCCAAAATTATTTTTGTAGCTCCAGAAATATTGATTTTACCAACATATGTACGTTTTGTTACTTTCTTTAAGATAGTTTAGTATCCTATGAGTTTGTGATATTTCTGTTTGGATTTAAAATTTTTGGTCTTCATGAAAATTATAGACAATGGAATTATTGAAACACAAAACTTGGCCTTATTAAAAAATTATTTTTATACCATGAATTATAGCTAATTTACTAAAGATTGCCAAACCAGGAAATTTTCCAGCAATTGGTGATAATGAAAAATGATAACCTATTGACTATTATGTGATTATGTGATGATTTTGTTTGGAATTTGATCCGGTCTCAATACCGGTATCCGATCTGCTATACATATTTCAACGTCTTTGATAAGACATCTACGTGTAACCGGTGTCATCGGTATACATCCGGGCTGTAATTCCGTATCAGGCGTTCTCCCTATACCGGTTGTTCAGGATAACACCATGACATCGGATAATACACACGTCACTGTGCAAAAGACAAGGATTGTTGCTACAGGGATCGATCAATAATTCCCTGCACTACGAGCCAAATTCTGCTCACGGGAATGATCAACTTGTTCCCTAATCCTAATCTACATTCTCTATGCTCAATATAAAATAGCCACTTGACCCAATCATGCAGGTAAGTGCGCAATATAATAATGCTAATGGGAGTTGGTGGTTCCCCACCAACGAGTCCTCGTTAATCGAGCCAATCAGGTATATGAACTCACTTCATGATTGAAGTGAGAGATCTTCTTCAGCTCTTTTACGACTGATTCCTCTCTGAATACATTCCTTACTTGGAATATAATCACTGACTTGAGCGTCGGAGAATCTTTGCAGGTGACACCACCATTCGCCCACTTCAACGCGTTAGGTCGGTGTGAAGGATCTCCAGGACGCCCAATCCGCTCTCTCCGCACAAGGACAACGGATACATACATCGGATACACATACATCCGGTCTATTATACAGTATTTACATACTATTCGTGACTGGCTTGAGATCGGATCTCTTGACCCCGGTCCAGGACAGATCATTGGCACGCCCAGTGGGACCCGATAAAGTTATTCCCATATCCTTTGACAGAGCAGGTAATCCAGAATGGAGGGCGAAGCACAAGACTTCATGGAGAATCAAGCTGAAGGCAGAACCAATCCTAACGCTTTCAGAAAACTCAACTTTGATTCTCATGGGGGCAGCTCGAAGAAGATAGTAACTGTATCTGATCCTGATCCTCGCGATGAGTTGATCAAACAACTTCAGAGGGAACTCGCTGAATTGCGAAGAGAAAAAAGGCAAGGCGAGGATAAAGAATCATCTCGCACGTGAAACACTCCCCACACGACTGATGGTGAAAAGTCCACCACTCTTCAGTACTCAAATATCCCTACCTTTGAGGGGGGAGAACAGACTCGCGATTCTGAGGATGCAGCTTCCCGAAGGAAGAGAGATTCAACAACAGTACCCCCATTGTCTTACAATCTGAATGTTCCTTTTTCAAGGAGACTTATGGGCATCAGCATCCCCAAGCACCTTCAAACTACTCAACCACTTTCCATCGGAAAATATAATGGTGAAACTGATCCAACTAAGCACCTTGATGCTTATGTGTTTGAAGCCATGTACTTGGGGGCTGATGAGGACGTGATGTGCCGAATGTTCCCTCGAACATTGTCTGAGGAGGCCCTCGGGTGGTTTAAAGGCCTGCCTTCTGGATCCATAGATTCTTGGACGGAAATGGCAGCTGCCTTTGAAACCCACTTTGTCATCTCCAGAGACGTGCCCAAAATGTCCCATACCTTAGCTCAGATTAAGCAAGGTGAAACAGAGGGCTTAAAAGATTTTTTGAAGAGGTTTTACAAGGAAGCAGCCCTGGTTCCTAACCTCACAGAATCTATCAAGCTGCATATCGTTATCGAGGCATTGCAGCCGAGTTCAGCTTTCGCTCTTTCATTAGCAAAGAGCCCTCCAACAACTTTTGAGGAGTTCAGAAAGAAAGCCTCAAAATACGTGAGTATAGAGATGCATTTGGAGGCAATAGCTGCAAAGAAAAAGCCTCCAGCACCACTTCCTCAAACCCAGAAGGGTAAGGAGAAGACGAGGTCAGAACGCATGGAGAGGCCATTTACAAATCCTAAGGTTAATAACCACCCTCCACGACCTCGAGAAAGGCACGTCAATTCCTTCAGCCATTATGCACAATTGTCTGCCAGGCCGTCTCAGATTTTAAGAGAGGTCGGATGGCCAATGCTCAGCACATATGGCATCAGAAGACCAGCCCCTATGAAAAGACCAGGAAATTCACGTAAGTACTGTGATTTTCATGAACAAAATGGTCATTCAACTGATGAATGCCAAGCTCTAAAGAACGCGGTTGAGACGCTAATTAGAGAGGGCAAGTTGAAGCAATACCTGTTCAAAGAAAAATCCTTTGATAGGACAGAACGGAATGAGAAAAGAGAAAGAGATCCAGACGATGGGGATGACAATAACCCCAGTCCGGTTCGAAAGTTCTCTGCTGCAGAGAAGCAAAAAGGTGTGATGGCTGATAACGCAGCACAGAAAGACAGCATGCCCCAGCAACAACGTCAGGGCCGACGTGAAGTTATTGACATGATTGCTGGAGGGTTCTCTGGAGGAGGAGCTTCAATTACAGCCTGTAAGAATCATCACAGAATGATTCTATCTGTGCAAGGGAAAGTCAAAGACAATCGCCCTTACAGAGGTGGGATTGAAGCTCCCACAATTTCTTTCTCTGACGAGGATTTTGGCCCAACCATTCCTGGTGATGACGATGCTGTAGTCATCACTGCTGTGATCGCCAACAAGGACGTCCGAAGAATCCTTGTTGACCAGGGAAGTTCCTGCGATGTTATTTTCTATAATTGCTTTGAAAGAATGGGTTTTAAAGACTCAGACTTACAGCCTTACACGCAGGATCTAACAGCTTTCAATGGCGCAAAGCAACCAACTAAAGGGTATCTTGACACCCTTATCTCGTTTGAAGGCGAGCCAGGAGCCAGGACGGTTAGGTCTCGGGTGCTAGTGATTGATGTCAAATCACCATTTAATGGCATCATAGGCCGTCCCACTCTGAATGTAATGGAGGCAGTTGTATCAACCCCACATCTCCTTATCAAGTTCATTGACAAGGATAATGCTGTGTCATCTATCCGGGGTGATCAAGAGATGGCTAGGTACTGCTACAACCTTAGCCTCAACATGACAAAGCTGGACGCCTCCAATAAAAAGAGGAAACTTAATGATGCTGGAACATCGGCTGGATCTGTAAGCCTTGTCGACCTGGACCCTAGAGCGGATTTGAACATTGATCCGTTCAACCCATCAAAGCCCACACCGGATGGAAGTTCCAGGGACATCGTCTTGGGAGATTCTCCAGAAAAGATCACCCATATCAATGACAAGCTAGATACTGAAATAGAGCAGCGACTGCTGGCTCTCTTGCAAGAGTTTAAAGACCTCTTCGCATGGACTGCAGCCGATATGCCAGGCATAGACCCTGAATTCTGCTGTCATAAACTTTCCGTCTATCCAGAGACGAAACCTGTGGCCCAAGAGAAAAGACGATTGGGCCCAGAGAAACAGAAGGCAGCTTGTCAGCAAACTGAGGAGTTGCTGAAGGCCGGATTTATCAGGGAAATCCGATATTCCTCTTGGCTTTCGAATGTGGTGATGGTCCCTAAATCCAATGGTAAATGGAGAATGTGCATTGACTACGTGGACCTCAACCGCTGCTGTCCAAAAGATCCTTATCCTCTTCCTAATATAGATCGGATGGTGGATGATTCCTCTGGTTATCAATACCTGAGTTTCATGGACGCATACTCTGGTTACAACCAAATTCCGATGTGCGAAGAGGATCAAGAGAAGACAGCTTTCATAAATAATCGTGGTGTCTTTTGCTATACAGTCATGCCCTTTGGCCTGAAAAACGCTGGGGCGACATATCAGCGCATGATCAACAAGGTTTTCGAAGGTATGCACACCAAACTTGTTGAGGTATACATTGACGACATAATAGCAAAGACACCGGTTGGTGGCGATCATATTGAGGACCTACGCCAAGTATTCACCCGTTTGAGACAATTTAACATGAGGCTGAACCCAATGAAGTGCACATTTGCCGTCCCTGCTGGGAAGTTTTTGGGTTTCATGTTAACTCAACGTGGTATTGAAGCCAATCCAGGGAAGTGCCAAACGATTCTAGACATGCAGAGTCCTAAGAATCTCAAAGAAGTCCAATCCCTGAACGGCAAGGTAGCAGCTTTGGCACGATTCATGCCAAAGATGGCTCACGGGTCGCTCCCCCTGTACAAAATACTGAAAAAGTCCAAGAAATTCGAGTGGGGGCAGGAACAAGAAAAAGCTTTCCAAGAGCTTAAGGAGGTGTTGTCCAAACCTCCCATTCTCACAAAGCCTGACCCCGAAGACACACTCATTCTGTACTTGGCTATTTCAGATGAAGCTTTGGGCGTTGCCTTGATAAAAGAAACTCCTGATGGACAAAGACCGGTCTATTTCACTAGCAAGACCTTGCAAGGTGCTGAGATCCGGTATCAGAAAATTGAAAAGGCCGCCCTCGCTGTTGTTTGGGCCTCACGACGGTTACGTCCGTACTTTCACGCCCATCCAATCATAGTGAGAACGGATTTGCCACTCCGTTCTGTCTTAATCAAGCCCGATCTCGCTGGGAGGATGATCAAATGGTCGATTGAACTCTCTGAGTTCGATATATCCTACGAACCCCGCAGCGCTATTAAAGCTCAAGTCCTGGCTGACTTTATTGTGGAAATGACAGGGACTGATCCAGATTACCCTCGAGTCCATTGGACCATTTACGTTGATGGTTCATCAAACCAAAGAGGCTCTGGAGCAGGTGTAGTTCTAGAAAGTGACGACGGAGTACACCTGGAGATCTCCCTTCGTTTCAATTTCAAAACATCCAACAACCAAGCTGAGTACGAAGCTTGCTTGGCCGGGCTAAGAGCTGCAATTGACATCGGAGCTTCTGAGGCGACACTCTGCAGCGATTCACAGCTGGTGATTTCGCAGATCTTAGGAGATTATCAAGCCCGCGAACCTCAACTCCAATTATACTTGAACTGTGTCAAGGAGTTGACTGAGAAATTCTCAAAGGTGGAATTCAAGCATGTTCCACGTGAAGAGAATACGAGAGCGGATATACTCTCCAGGTTAGCAAGCACTAAACGACCAGGTAGCACCACTACGTTGGTTCAAAGCACGCTAACGTCGCCCAGCATCCCTCTTTTCCCTTCTCTAAACGCCATAATGACTAACTCCCTTTACGGAGATACATGGATGGCTCCTTACATCCGTTATTTGGCTGATGGACAACTACCCACAAATGAGAAGGAAAAGACGAGGTTAAGGAGAGAATTACCGTATTTCACTATGATTGATGGTAATCTCTACAGAAGGGCACTCTCTGTGCCCTATTTGATCTGTCTCAAAGAGGATGAAGTGCAAGCTGTCATGGAAGAAGTGCATGGAGGACAATGTGGACACCATGCCGGAGGAAGAAGTTTAATGCGAAAAATCCTCAGGGCTGGATACTGGTGGCCCACGATGAAGCAAGACTCCATTGACTTCGTCAAAAAATGCGATGCTTGCCAAAAATTCTCTAACCTTCACCACACACCGGCAGAAGAACTCTTCACATCCGCTGTTCCATGGCCCTTCTACCAATGGGGTTTGGATATTCTGGGCCCCTTTCCAACTGCTCCTGGGGGTATCAAATATCTCATTGTAGGGGTCGATTATTTCACCAAGTGGATAGAAGCAGAGCCGGTGGTGCATATCACTTCAGCCCGAGCTCGTCGTTTCATGTATGAAAACATCATAACACGGTTCGGGGTCCCAGCACGGATTGTCACAGACAATGGCACCCAGTTCACGGATAGAAAATTTACAGATTTGCTTGAAGGGTTAGGAATAACCCAAATATTCTCATCTGTCGAACATCCCCAAACTAATGGTCAAGCTGAAGTGGCCAACAGGGAGGTGCTGAAGGGACTAAAGAAACGCCTTGGTGAAGCCAAGGGCGGATGGACAGACCAGCTGTGTCATGTCTTATGGGCATATCGGACAACGCCTCATTCATCTACCAATGAATCCCCATATCGCCTAACATACGGGGTCGAGGCAATGATACCTGTGGAACTGCAAATTGCTTCCACAAGGGTTAAGTACTTCTCTGAAGAAACCAACAATGCTAACTTGGCATCCGAAATAGATGTCATACAAGAACTCAGAGAAGACGCTTTCATCAGGGATCAAGCCATCAAAGCCAAAGTTGCTCTCTGGTACAACAAACGAGTCCAATCAAGGACTTTTAACGTTGGAGATTTGGTTTTGAGGAAAGCAAGTATAGGGAACAAATTCGCTCATCAAGGCAAATTAGCCCCGAACTGGGAAGGCCCATACAGGGTATCCGAGGTCACTGGCAAAGGCTCTTACCGCCTTGAAAACCTTGATGGCACTCCAATCCGAAATAAATGGAACACCCAAAACTTGCGCATCTACTATAGCTAGCTGTTGGAACCATCTACACTCTCCTATCCTTATTTTGGATTGAATACTGGAGAATTTATTTTCACAGCTACGCTCTCATTGTAATTCTTATTTTTAATTTAATAAGAATCTCTCACAACAATTTAACTCTTTTCGAGTTTTTCTTATGCTGTGATTTTCAGCTTATCCGGTGTACAGGAACATACTCAGGACGGATGATCTCAATTACCCATTCTGTAATTGACGATGAAACTCCTCGAGTGTGTCTAAGTATTGAAGGCCCAGATTGTAGGATTAAACCGAACTCTGGGTA
This sequence comes from Clitoria ternatea, assembly GCA_037962975.1. NCBI lineage: Eukaryota > Viridiplantae > Streptophyta > Magnoliopsida > Fabales > Fabaceae > Clitoria > Clitoria ternatea. The sequence goes on from CM075675.1 coordinate 13,574,398, forward strand.
CGGTTAGTAAGTTTGGCTGAACACCGGTGAAGGCTCGGATTGTAGGATTAAACCGAACTCTGAGTACGACTAGTAGGATTAACCGAACGTCGGTGAAGACCTGAGTTGTAGGATTAAACCGAACCTCAAGGCATGGGTTGTAGGGCTGGTCCTTCTTCAAGGCCACAAACCGAACCCCATTCGAAGACTACATGGTTTGTAGGGCTGGTCCTCTTTCAAGGCCACAAACCGAACCCCATGCGAAGGCTTGGGCGCAGTAAGCTGGTTCTTCTTCAAGATCACGCTGAACCCCAAGTGACGGGTGCAGTAAGTTCAGGGTTAGCCCTGATCTGAACCCCGTGTTGAAGGCTCAGATTGTAGGATTAAACCGAACTCTGAGTACGACTAGTAGGATTAACCGAACGTCGGTGAAGAAGAACAGCTAGTAGGATTAAACCGAACGCCAAATATGACATGGACAGTAGGATCAAACCGAACTCCAAACACAACAAGTAAGTTGTACTGAACTCCATATTAATACTCTCTTATGAAGTTTTTTATTTGGAAGTTTTATATATTCTGAGTCATCAATTCTTCAATTGAGACCTGACTCATAAATTCCGACACAAACAATCCACTCGAGTACGCCACAATCTAAGGCATATTCACTCGAAATCCCTCAGTCGGAAATATTTGAAGAGGAATTTCTATTTTAAATCCTCATTCTCAAGAACTCTCACGTGAAAATCTCACTCAGAGTTTATTCAAAGTGATAATCACCCAATGATACTGGGGGACAACATCAACGGTTTAACGAATATCTTGAGAAATGAACTCTCGTCTAAACGATCTCACAATCATTCCCCTTAAGCTGTTCTTGAGACGATGATGTGTTCCTTCACAAGCGGTAATTTTATTATGAAATTCATTTCGCATGTATATGTCCGGTATGGAGATTTTGTTTTACAATCCGATCTTCATTACTTAAATCCGGAATAATACAATACACATGCAATCCCTCTATTAAAGTTGTTTTACACTAAACAAGAATGGAGGTAAAAAACTCTTTTATTGATTAAACGAGAATTACAATTCGTGTAATAATCCGGAGCTGATCCCGGAACACAGCGAATTTGAATCAATAAAATGAAAAGGGAAACAAGAAAGGCGCTACTTTCTTTGGCTTGAGTCTCCTTCCTTCCCTTTGCCTTTGTCTCCGATCTTGCCTTCTTCAGTGCGAGAGCTTGTTCCTGCACTTATGGGCTTCAGGAGCGAAGGTCCCATTGATTGGCCTGCAGGTAAAGGAGCGAACTTATAAGGAGTGTTAGGCGGACTTTCATGACGCTTATCAACTACGGCCACCAGTTTCCCTTGATGAAACTCATAGAACGGATCAATACCATTCAGATTAAGTTTCACCTTGGGATTCCGGTATTGAATTTGACGAACAGCCAACCCAAAGGATTCCTTGACTGCTTGATCACATATATCTACAACCTCGTCAAATTCTGCCTTTGTGTCCGCCAACTTTGAGAGCAGCTCCTTCTCCTTACGCGACCAATCTTCGGTTCCTCGAGAATAAACAGCTTTAACTTCCTTGAGCTCCTCTCCCAGCTTTGAAGAGCGCTCCTTCTCCGCACAAAAACCGGAGTGGAGGTCGGAATTGATTTTCTTTTGGTCAGCTACTTGGGCCTCCAACTCCTTGGCAAGGTTCTTCAGCTTGGCAATTTCTTCATCCTTCTTCTGAATTTCTTCTCTGGAAACTTCTAATTTTCCTTCTAACTGGAGGATGATTGCCTTGTCCTTGCCAACCATTGATGTAAGCCTCTCGTTCTCTTTTGTGAGCTCACGAACCGACTTGAGGAGCCTGGATAACTCAGCCAAGTGCTTCTGTCCGTCGTCACAAGCTCTGATCATTTCATCACTCTTCAACGAGGGCTTCACCTTGGGTGAAGGTTCAGGAACGCCCTCAGAAACAGAGCCCTCATACACCGGATTTTGAACAAGACCGGAACTACCTTCAAGAGGGCAAGGGGCTTTGGGCGCGAAATAAGTCGTTATTGGCTTCACCCCATAAGTGACTACACTGCTTGGGGCATCAGGAGTGGGCTCTTCCGCTCTCTTTTCCTTAGAAGGCCCTGGCTCAGCAACCCCTCTTGAAGTCTTTGGTTTTTTGGGCGAGGATTGACGGTCTGAGATCTTCGAGGGGCTACGCTTTGTCCTCTTCTTTTTCTCCACAATCTTCTCAGATCCGCCCTCGATCAGAGGAATATCGTCACCAGCAGACGAAGTTAATATTATCGTCTCAGCAGTAGCCTTCTTCGAGTTCCGCTTTGCCTGAATGTCATTTTCAGCCGCAACGGAAGTCTCTCTGGCCTTGAGTCCTTTTAGCCTATTCATCTCTGGTGACTCTCTCTGAATTTCACCTGCAAAATCAAAGGGCATAATCAGAGACGAAAAATTTTCAAGGCAAATGACATAATAACGCATGAAGAATGGCAGGGAAATTACGTAAATATTCCTCGCAAGTAGGCTTTGATCCTAACAAACGCCTGCAGGAGAAAAATTGATGCGAGGCTGTGTAGGATTGGAGAGCCGAAAGAACGGAGATGGAAGATGTAACATCCTATTTTCATCACAAATAGGAAATAGATATTAATATATATTTCTTGAGAAATACTTACTATAAGTTAGTTTATTATTATCATTTTTTTAAAATTTTGGTATTTATATTTTTATTATTTGTTTTTTTAATAATAATAATAATAAAATGAAAATATTTTTGAATGAGAATTTTAAAGTGACTTAATTAGTATTCACTAATTAAGAAAATTATATTAAGAATTTTTAATATCTTTGTTATTCACCATTTTTATTTTATGTTGTTATATTTTTATTTTTTTACATATTTAAGATTTAACTCTTATTAGAATTTTAAAATAAAATTTTGAAGGAATTAGACTATGGTTCTTTTAAACTTTTTGATCTACATAATATTTATGATTTTCTGGAATTTTTTGAAAATTTTGAATTATTTTAATAAAATAATATATTTTAAATAATTTTAAATTCATATAAAGTTGCTTAAAATTAAAAATATTTACAAGAATGTAAAGTTAAATTATAAGAAAATTTTCTAAAATCCATTTCAAGTAGACTTATCTAAAAATTATCGGTTTGAAAAAAATCTTGATTTTTTCTAATCGTTAAAAAATTAGAAACGTATCAATAAATTTTTATTAACAGAAAATTTTAGATTTTTAAAATTTCAGCTTTATATTACTTATTATAAAATTAGTGAGGACTGATATAATATCGCTAAATTTCAAAAAGGACTCATTTTGAATATTTAAAATATACCGAGTGAAGGGTTACTATTTGACTTAATAATTTTGCCGACAATTACTATGCAAATCACTGTGCATGTATGAAATTTTCAAAAGATGCACAGTAACCTGGAATAAAAAATTCAAAAATGCATAGTACTTTTATATTAAAATAATGGAATGCATAGTAAATTTTTTTCCTATAAATACCGAAGGATTTCTTCTTTAGAATTCACAATTTCAGATTAAGTTTTCTTAATATAGTAGTGCTAGTGAGATAGTGGTGGAAGTGAGAGAGAGAAGAAAAGTTTTTGGAGAGAAGGTTCTGCCAAAATCCTAAGGTAAGAATACTTCTCTTTTATATTTTTTGGGTTATTTTTATATCGTTTTTAGAAATCTGTTATTATACTGGAAATAATATTATTTTAAGTTACTATTCTGCATAGTAAATACTATTTCAATAGTAAATTACTATTTCAATAGTAAATTACTATTCAAATAGTAAATTACTATTTACTGTTACTATTTACCATTACTATTCACGATTTACTATTTACTGTTACTATTCACGTTTTACTATTTACTGTTACTATTCACGTTTTACTATTTACTGTTACTATTTACGATTTACTATTCACTATTCACTATTCACTATTCACTATTCAAAATTTACCATTTTTTTATTTTAAGTTGTAATCTTAATTTTCATCTTGTAATTATATTAAAATGAAATTGGTATGTTTTAGAACTCGGAGACGAGGCGCGCATGGATTTTCAATAACGAATCGGTATACAAGAGGTAAGGGGGAGTGAGATAAAAATATAATATGAAAGACATAAGAATAAAGGGAGGAGTCCCTTACTCCTTTTAAATTTAATAATATTATTATAAAGTAATAACTTCTCAACTTAAAATTTATAATAAATTTAATATACTGTGTAACTTATTCTGAAATATCTATACATAGATCTGAATTATTATAACTTATACGGACTGAACTAAACCTATGCAAGGACTTGGATTTTTATATCCTATATGGATCGAACTAAACCTATGCAAGGACTTGGAATATTATGACCTGTCTAGACTGAACTATACCTATGCGAAGACTGGATATATGGACTTATATAGACCTGTGCGAGGAATGGACTATAAGGACTGAAAATCAAATCTACTAATTTAAATAACCATTAAAAATTTGAATTATATTTATAAGCGATATTTAGTTGATTTGACTTGATTATAATTAATTATATTTGATTTCGATTAATGATATTGTGATTTATAATATTAGACTGTGATTAATAATATTCAATTATGATTGATGATATTTGATTGTGATTGATGAGATTACTATACTTGATTGTGGTTGATGAATGATTGATGATCTTGTGATATGAAGTTTGAGCATATAGCAAGCATGACGGAAAGTTAAAACTCAGTAAGAATTTTCTTACCTTACTCTTTAAATTTTTATTCCAAGAGAAAGTATTTTGTAATTATTTTAGTTTTTTATTTCTTCTTATAAATAATTTTTATTAACTTTATTTTTAATCTCAATAATAAAATCTAGTATTAGAAAGAAGCTATTTTATGAAAATCAGAGGTTGAGATAATTAATTCTTGAATTAAAGAAAATTTTTATAGTTTTAAGTATTCTTAGTTAATGATTTTAAATTATTTTCTTTAGAAATTAGAAGTTTAAAGTAAATTATTTTGGTTTTCCCCAACGAAATAACTAAAGAATATTTTGTGGAGATTTCAAAAACTCAATCTAGTTAAGATTTAAATTGAGAAAGATTATGTAAATATATGAAGGTTTTTAAGAGAAAGCTTTGAGATATTTAAGGCTTGGAAACTCAATTTTGGTAAGATCTGAATTTGAAGACTGTACTAAATTATTTCAGTATAACAGAAGTTCAAAGAAGAACTTATGGAAATGTACAGTTTATTGTGATGATTTTGTGAACCTTTATGGTATTTAATAATTGAGTTTCTAAAAGCCTTAACCAACTAAATATGCGAGTAGTTCATGCATCATGAATCATTAAAGAGAATTGAGATGTGATATTGCCTGGGGACGGATTATAGAAACCGAGGATACATTAGAGGAGGCTTAATTGCGAGCCTTGGGATGAGAGAGTGTGAAAGGGTGCTTCAGGTGACCTGGGGTCGCTCCCTAGTGTCGGGTACTTTCACAATAAAAACTTTCTCAGTCTGACTAGTCTCTAAGTGTTTCCACGCCAGTTGAGCTGTTCATATGCCATGAAGGCATTTATGTTATTATTATCCAGAATTTATGAAACAGTGTAAACTCCTGGTTGGCCCAGTGCAAACTAAAACTTTAAGGGCCCACATGCATAAACTGAATGAGACAGTAGCATAAGCATTACATAACATTCATGTGATTGTGACATTCTATATGGATGGTTATGAATGAAAATATAAGTGTTATGTATGTGGAAACCCTATATTCATAATTGATTGTATATGAGATTATGACTGATATTACTATATTAGTTTGTGAAAACCCTTATGCTTATGTCTTATCTATAATATATTATATTTTGTTTCTCACTCCTTCTTGTTTGAATTTTTGTGTCCAAAATATATGTTATATGATATATAGCTAGCAGTCCAAGATGGAAGGATATATAATTACAAGAGGATAAAGTGGTCTCATTCTCAATCGATTAGATGAAGAGATATGACAAGAGTAGGATTCAAAACTCGATGGTTCAAGGACTAGGAAATGATTGTTCACATTTGTAGTAGAGGTATAGTTTAGTTTTATTTTGCCTTATTACAATATCAAGTAGATAATTGTAACAAGGTAAAGGTTAAACTTTGATAAACTCTTTCATTCGGATATAATATTGTAATGATTTATCACTTATGATTTCTATAAATTATTTTGTCATTATGGACAAATATTGAAAGACAATTTTTTTTTACTTTCAATATTCAAAGGAAATCAGATGTATATACGTCCTTGTATACACGAGATAAAGAGTGATAAATATGTATATCTTTCTAAAAGTTTTTTTTTAAAAGTAAGAAGAATACATATATATCTCGTGTATATAAGGGGGTGTTACAAAGTGGTATCAGAGCAGTTCAATCCAAACCGGCTTGTGGTATGGTCTTACTAGCGTGTTAGTGTACTCTGATGGTTGAGTTTGACAAGAGATTTTATGGTTGAGAAAAGAGGAAATTTTATTAGAGTAAATGGTAAGAAGTAAGTGAAGAAAAATTAGGAGTATAGAAAGAAGGAACTAATTTTAAGTTCATAAGAAGTATAAGTTAAAACTTTATAGCCTGTTACTTGAAAAATGTTATTGCAGGGATTATCAGAAACTGGCCATTCTGAAGTCTTTCTTGACATTGTTTAAGTACAGGCCTTAATGTATGGTGGAATGATAAGGTAAATTAACTAATGCAGTTATTTCCTTTTATTCCAAATGTATTGTATGGTGTTTGATTCTCTGATTAATATGTGATAGTGAAATATTCTAACATTTTCCTGTTTTACAATATGGTATGAGACAACAAGGGAGATAAGACAATAGAAAATTCTTAGAAATATTTTGGTATGAATTCTAGACTGGAGCTGTCGTGACTTTGACTACTTAGTTATAAACTATCGGGACTGATCACCCCGAATGATTTGCACTAAGTAGTGAAAGACATGTCAAAAGAAGGATGTTAAGATCAACGAATTTAACCTTGGGTTAATGTAGTATATGGAGAAATGGAGATAAACTCAATAAATTCTATTAGGATATTCCTTACCATGTCCTTGAAGTTGTAAGAGATACTTGTGTGAATTAGAATTCCAATGGGTAAATAACTGTTGTAATCCCAAACTAGTATAACAAATTCTTTAAGATAGAATCATAGTTTTTCCTTTGGTGATATATTTTGAAAAGAAAAATGTGTGGATGTATACTTTATGAAAAAATATGATAATTTATAACTTGTTTGATATAACAAATAATCATATTAGGAATTGTATCTCTGGCTATTTGTATTGATTCTTCTTTTGTATGACATATAAAATATGTTAATTATTGTTTGATTTGATGAAGTTTTCATTTATGATGTGTACGATTGAATAATATATATGATGGTTATGTGTGTAAATATATGAATTAATGAAACTTTTATGATTGTGACATCGAATGTAATTAACCATATATTTTTGAATTTTTTTTAAATTGATTTATTGTGATAAATATATCAATGAATGACCTAAAATAAGCATTATAGATCTTTGGAAGACATCGATATTGGTTTAATATTTAGAAATTGTGACATAAAATATTTTTGTGATTCCTAACAATATGATACATGTTTATCAAGTTATTTTCTTTTAGTCATCGATTTTGTTCGACGAATATATATACATGATATAAATCATTGTTATGTAATGACCATTGTAGATTTAAAATAAAGAAATGTGTTAGTAAACCATGAGGAAGTAGATATGAACCTTTACTTATTGATTACATAAGTCTTAGTTACCTATAAAAAAATATTCAAGTGAATATTTCTAAGTCAACGTAGTGATTTGTGATCATTTAAGATTGGAGAATTTATCAAATATATGTAATGGTTGTAGTCAATTATAATGGAATGTGTAATCACTTAGTTAAGGAATATTTGATTCATTATAGAAGACAATAAGAAATGATTACATACCCTGGATTATCATGAAGCAAAGACCACAAGGATTTAACTAGTACAACATGGACTAAGACATATTTATCCTTTCTCACTAGGATAATTTATTATACACGATTACATTAAGGAAAATAAAATAGAACATCTAGTATATCATAGATAGAGGTCTAAGAGTCTTGGCAATACAAAAATTATCCAAACTAGAGAAATAATCATAACGATTATAAGAAGTGAAGCACTTGTTACCACAACTTGTAGTCCATCCCGACTTCGTTCTTCCTTACTTCTAGGAAGGTTAGCCATCGAATAGTATGATAGTACTTGAAAAAAAAAAAGATTGAAGAAATTAGAAACAAGAGAGAAACTAAGAAACCTTGAAGTTGTGATAGGAAGTGAGAATGGAATGAGAATTTATAAGCAAGCAAGGGAGGGAGAGTTGCAACGGTCATAAACGGCTAGTCCAACGGCTAGTCCAACGGCTAGTTGCTAACGGCTAGTTGTCCAGTAATTAATTCTTAGCAGTCCATTTTACTATATTACGAGTAGGAATTTTAATTAATAGATGTTATGGATTATGTTAAGTAAGATTTTAATAGATTGAGAAACGTAATTATTGAGGTGTTTAGAGTTAACCATCAATTTATGATGAGCATGGTTGACAAAATTAAGACGAGTAATATTTTTGAATTAAGGAAAAAAAATACAGATAAGATTAAAAAAAGAGAGATAAATGGCAATGTTAAGGAAAATGTACACAATTGCCAAGGAAACTAGAAATATATTTTAGAACAGTTCAGTTAGTTTAGCTATGGTAAGATTTATTAACAATATTAAATTTCGAGGACGAAATTTCTTTTAGGGGAGTAGAGTTGTAACATCCTATTTTCATCACAAATAGGAAATAGATATTAATATATATTTCTTGAGAAATACTTACTATAAGTTAGTTTATTATTATCATTTTTTTAAAATTTTGGTATTTATATTTTTATTATTTGTTTTTTTAATAATAATAATAATAAAATGAAAATATTTTTGAATGAGAATTTTAAAGTGACTTAATTAGTATTCACTAATTAAGAAAATTATATTAAGAATTTTTAATATCTTTGTTATTCACCATTTTTATTTTATGTTGTTATATTTTTATTTTTTTACATATTTAAGATTTAACTCTTATTAGAATTTTAAAATAAAATTTTGAAGGAATTAGACTATGGTTCTTTTAAACTTTTTGATCTACATAATATTTATGGTTTTCTGGAATTTTTTGAAAATTTTGAATTATTTTAATAAAATAATATATTTTAAATAATTTTAAATTCATATAAAGTTGCTTAAAATTAAAAATATTTACAAGAATGTAAAGTTAAATTATAAGAAAATTTTCTAAAATCCATTTCAAGTAGACTTATCTAAAAATTATCGGTTTGAAAAAAATCTTGATTTTTTCTAATCGTTAAAAAATTAGAAACGTATCAATAAATTTTTATTAACAGAAAATTTTAGATTTTTAAAATTTCAGCTTTATATTACTTATTATAAAATTAGTGAGGACTGATATAATATCGCTAAATTTCAAAAAGGACTCATTTTGAATATTTAAAATATACCGAGTGAAGGATTACTATTTGACTTAATAATTTTGCCGACAATTACTATGCAAATCACTGTGCATGTATGAAATTTTCAAAAGATGCACAGTAACCTGGAATAAAAAATTCAAAAATGCATAGTACTTTTATATTAAAATAATGGAATGCATAGTAAATTTTTTTCCTATAAATACCGAAGGATTTCTTCTTTAGAATTCACAATTTCAGATTAAGTTTTCTTAATATAGTAGTGCTAGTGAGATAGTGGTGGAAGTGAGAGAGAGAAGAAAAGTTTTTGGAGAGAAGGTTCTGCCAAAATCCTAAGGTAAGAATACTTCTCTTTTATATTTTTTGGGTTATTTTTATATCGTTTTTAGAAATCTGTTATTATACTGGAAATAATATTATTTTAAGTTACTATTCTGCATAGTAAATACTATTTCAATAGTAAATTACTATTTCAATAGTAAATTACTATTCAAATAGTAAATTACTATTTACTGTTACTATTTACCATTACTATTCACGATTTACTATTTACTGTTACTATTCACGTTTTACTATTTACTGTTACTATTCACGTTTTACTATTTACTGTTACTATTTACGATTTACTATTCACTATTCACTATTCACTATTCACTATTCAAAATTTACCATTTTTTATTTTAAGTTGTAATCTTAATTTTCATCTTGTAATTATATTAAAATGAAATTGGTATGTTTTAGAACTCGGAGACGAGGCGCGCATGGATTTTCAATAACGAATCGGTATACAAGAGGTAAGGGGGAGTGAGATAAAAATATAATATGAAAGACATAAGAATAAAGGGAGGAGTCCCTTACTCCTTTTAAATTTAATAATATTATTATAAAGTAATAACTTCTCAACTTAAAATTTATAATAAATTTAATATACTGTGTAACTTATTCTGAAATATCTATACATAGATCTGAATTATTATAACTTATACGGACTGAACTAAACCTATGCAAGGACTTGGATTTTTATATCCTATATGGATCGAACTAAACCTATGCAAGGACTTGGAATATTATGACCTGTCTAGACTGAACTATACCTATGCGAAGACTGGATATATGGACTTATATAGACCTGTGCGAGGAATGGACTATAAGGACTGAAAATCAAATCTACTAATTTAAATAACCATTAAAAATTTGAATTATATTTATAAGCGATATTTAGTTGATTTGACTTGATTATAATTAATTATATTTGATTTCGATTAATGATATTGTGATTTATAATATTAGACTGTGATTAATAATATTCAATTATGATTGATGATATTTGATTGTGATTGATGAGATTACTATACTTGATTGTGGTTGATGAATGATTGATGATCTTGTGATATGAAGTTTGAGCATATAGCAAGCATGACGGAAAGTTAAAACTCAGTAAGAATTTTCTTACCTTACTCTTTAAATTTTTATTCCAAGAGAAAGTATTTTGTAATTATTTTAGTTTTTTATTTCTTCTTATAAATAATTTTTATTAACTTTATTTTTAATCTCAATAATAAAATCTAGTATTAGAAAGAAGCTATTTTATGAAAATCAGAGGTTGAGATAATTAATTCTTGAATTAAAGAAAATTTTTATAGTTTTAAGTATTCTTAGTTAATGATTTTAAATTATTTTCTTTAGAAATTAGAAGTTTAAAGTAAATTATTTTGGTTTTCCCCAACGAAATAACTAAAGAATATTTTGTGGAGATTTCAAAAACTCAATCTAGTTAAGATTTAAATTGAGAAAGATTATGTAAATATATGAAGGTTTTTAAGAGAAAGCTTTGAGATATTTAAGGCTTGGAAACTCAATTTTGGTAAGATCTGAATTTGAAGACTGTACTAAATTATTTCAGTATAACAGAAGTTCAAAGAAGAACTTATGGAAATGTACAGTTTATTGTGATGATTTTGTGAACCTTTATGGTATTTAATAATTGAGTTTCTAAAAGCCTTAACCAACTAAATATACGAGTAGTTCATGCATCATGAATCATTAAAGAGAATTGAGATGTGATATTGCCTGGGGACGGATTATAGAAACCGAGGATACATTAGAGGAGGCTTAATTGCGAGCCTTGGGATGAGAGAGTGTGAAAGGGTGCTTCAGGTGACCTGGGGTCGCTCCCTAGTGTCGGGTACTTTCACAATAAAAACTTTCTCAGTCTGACTAGTCTCTAAGTGTTTCCACGCCAGTTGAGCTGTTCATATGCCATGAAGGCATTTATGTTATTATTATCCAGAATTTATGAAACAGTGTAAACTCCTGGTTGGCCCAGTGCAAACTAAAACTTTAAGGGCCCACATGCATAAACTGAATGAGACAGTAGCATAAGCATTACATAACATTCATGTGATTGTGACATTCTATATGGATGGTTATGAATGAAAATATAAGTGTTATGTATGTGGAAACCCTATATTCATAATTGATTGTATATGAGATTATGACTGATATTACTATATTAGTTTGTGAAAACCCTTATGCTTATGTCTTATCTATAATATATTATATTTTGTTTCTCACTCCTTCTTGTTTGAATTTTTGTGTCCAAAATATATGTTATATGATATATAGCTAGCAGTCCAAGATGGAAGGATATATAATTACAAGAGGATAAAGTGGTCTCATTCTCAATCGATTAGATGAAGAGATATGACAAGAGTAGGATTCAAAACTCGATGGTTCAAGGACTAGGAAATGATTGTTCACATTTGTAGTAGAGGTATAGTTTAGTTTTATTTTGCCTTATTACAATATCAAGTAGATAATTGTAACAAGGTAAAGGTTAAACTTTGATAAACTCTTTCATTCGGATATAATATTGTAATGATTTATCACTTATGATTTCTATAAATTATTTTGTCATTATGGACAAATATTGAAAGACAATTTTTTTTTACTTTCAATATTCAAAGGAAATCAGATGTATATACGTCCTTGTATACACGAGATAAAGAGTGATAAATATGTATATCTTTCTAAAAGTTTTTTTTTAAAAGTAAGAAGAATACATATATATCTCGTGTATATAAGGGGGTGTTACAAAAGATGGGCTCAGTTCGTCCTCCTCAGTGTAGTACGCCTGGGAGGTGAGCAAGAAATGCTCATGTGTCCAAGCCACTGGGATCTTTGGAATCCCATCTTCAGTTAACCAAAAAACTGGTTCATTCGGATCGACGCTGATCTTTGTATAATAAGATTTGAATGAGCGCCCATCAACTTTGGCGGAGTCAGTATACGCCTCGAAGTTGATGATCTTGGAGATAGTCCGGAGGGATATCAAGCTCACTCCTCCTTTCTCCTTATTCGCACGACGGACCACTTGAGTGAAGTAGAAAAGCATGGCCACCGTCGGTTGAAAGTTGAAGTGCTCCCCAAGCACTTCAAGAGAGCGGACCAATCCCCATCCATTAGGGTGAAGTTGCGAGGGGGCGCAGTCCAGGAATCTCAGGACTCCCATCTCAAACTTCGTCAAGGAGAAACGCACGCCCAAGTTCAGAAATAAAAAATCATACATGAACAAGGACCTCTCGTCCGGTGTATGACATATCCGTTCTGATGGAAGAGGAGCGAACACCTTAAAACACCATCGGTATTTATCCTTCTTCCAGACCGTAAACCACGGCTCTAGCTCCCCTTCATCCTCCCGAGCGTGGACGGACGGTGTTTCATGAAATTCCTCAGCCACCCAGCTGAATGGGCGTTTCTATTGGAATTTCACCCAGTCTATCCGGTGTGCAACCACATTGCATAGGCCGGATTGGGTCTTCAAGATATATTTCTCAGAAGGAGATTCCCCTTCGGACGATTTCCTCCCAGTAGCTTTCTTTGTCACCATTGTGAAAGCTTTGATGCTGCGATAAAATTTCACATCATCAGAGAGATACAAATCCCCACTTTCGACGCTCTCACTAGAGGAGGAAGACTCTGAAGAGGGTATAATCACCCTTCGCCTTTGATATTGCGACTCCTCCCCCCCTGTATACTGTGGCCTCGACTGGAAGATCACTGGGATCCTCCCACCACGAACATTAGGGTTTTGAGCCAAAGCCCTTCCTCCTCTTCCTCTAGGGCTAACGCCACTGAAGCTAACACCCTTCCTAGCCATTCTCAAATATTGAAAAGAGATTCAAAAAACGAAGGGAAAGTGGTTACCTAAGGATAGTGAATTGAAATTCACAGAGGCGGACACGAAGAACTTCTTGGAACTTTTGCAGAGGTTCGTCAAGGAAGCAAGAAGTAATGGTAACTGAGATTGCCAAATATGGCTATATCAGGGCACAATCTGTCGTTTACCCCCAAACGACTCCCCGTTTAGTGGACCAAAATTGTCGTTTAGTACCTCAAGGCGCGAAAATGCCATCGTTTTGTCACAGAGCCATCAAAATGGGCCTATTGAAACCAAATACTAGGCCCAACAAGACTATGCATGACAGTTACTAAGACATGCGCACTCAACGCAATAATGGCGCGCCCACGTGAATTAAGGCATTAAATGTCCAATCATTAGAAACGTGGCCACCATTACCCGAATACCAAGGGTTGCGAAATTCAATAAACTTCTGATATTCCCATTGTCGAATCCGCCCTTAAAATTTCATCACTACGGAACATGGTTCCCAGAGCGGATATTTACACTTCGGTGCAATTCTGAAATCCAAACGTGCCATGATCAATATAGCTCATATGAGCAAGACAACTGCTTCCTCACATCAGCTAGGGGGCTAGTTGAGGTAATACTCGGATTTCGGATGGATGCGAAAATTGCCTAATCCGCACTCCCATGATTGGAAAAAATTCACCAGGACGGATGATCTCAATCACCTATTCAGTGATTCGATGATGTAACTCCTGGTACAAAGAACTCCAATAATCATTCCAGGACGGATGATCTCAATCACCTATAAAGTGATTCGACGATGTAACTCCTGGTATGAACAATTCTCATCATCATTCTGAGAAGTATTCACTAAATCCGTACTCCTACAATTGAAAAATGTCCCCAGGACGGATTATCTAAATCACCTAATCTGTGATCTGACGATGTAACTCTTGGTGTTGTGTACTTTTCCAGAACGGACAATCTCAATCACCCATTATGTGATCTGACGATGTAACTCCTTGACATGGTGTACCTGCCCAGGACGGATGATCTCAATCACCTATTCTGTGATATGACGATGTAACTCCTGGCGCCATACACACCTCAAGGACGGATGATCTCAATCACCTGTTATGTGATCCGACGATATAACTTCTGGTGCTGTACACATCCCCAAGACGGATGATCTCAATCACCTGTTATGTGATCCGACGATATAACTTCTGGTGCTGTACACATCCCCAAGACGGATGATCTCAATCACTTATGAAGTGATTTGATGACAAAACACCTGGCATGATCAATTCATATAATCATTCTTATGATGGAAAATTCTGAAAGTCAGTCCGCACTTTCGCTTTCAAGTGGTATTCTCCCAGGACGGATACTCTTTATCACCTATTTTGTGATACAACAACGTAACTCCTGGCGTAGAAAAAACTCCCATCATCATCCTTATGATAAAGGACTCAAACACCACTTCCTTGCAGTTCCCTAAACTTGGAACAGTATTATCATCTCCTGTAAGAGTATTACGGATTAGAAGCAGTCATCCGTCCTGTTACACTACTTTGCTAAACAGTGGATCGACCTATCTTTCCCCAAAAGAATTAAGGATCATGCCCCAGAGACAGGCACCTTCTTCCTAATACGCACTTGGGGACATGTATATATTTATCCGTTCTAAATTTTATTTGTTGTTTAATCTTCCGAGGCTATTATTTCAATACAGCCTTAAGATTAATTATACGGAACGGATTAGTAACGATTTATATATACATGAAACGACGAAGATAAATTTCTTCAATCAAAATTCATTCATTAAAATGAAATTACATACAATAGTTCAAAATCCGGAGTTGATCCCGGTACACAACTATACATGTAAATGAAAACAAAACTACGGAGGAGGAATCTGTTCTTCAGTTTTTTGTGCCTCCTCAGCACTGGGCTCTTGTGCTCCTTCCTTTAGAACCTCCGCAGGAGTCTCGCCTCCAGGAGCCTCAGCCCTTTCTTCAGAAGAGGGAACCTCGGACACAGGAAAGACGTAGTCAGGTCCCATGGATTGACCCTCAGGAAGAGGAGCCAAACCATACAAGGACGTCGGTGGATCTTCGTGACGACCATCCACCACTGCAACTAACTTTCCCCCATGGAATTCATAGTACGGATCCATCCCATAAAGGTTAAGTTTTGCAGTGGGGTTGCGGTAGAAGACTTGGCGTATGGCTAGGCCGAAGGACTCTTCAACAGCCCGGCTGCATATGTCAACAGCTTCTTCTCTTTTAGCTTTCGCTGTCGCCAATTCTCCCTGCAACTTGGACAGCTCCTCACTAGATACTTCGGACTCCGCTTTCCTAGCCTTCAGTCCCTCTATTTCAAGAGGGAGCTTCTTCTCCCTTTGAGACCACTCCTCAGCGTCAGCCTTATTTTTATCCTGGCTGCTACGGAGTTCTTCCTCCTTCTCTGCCATTTTGCCTTCCAAGTTTTTAAGATCGCCTTTGAGCTTGAGATTCTCTTTAGTTATGAGATCCCCAAACTCCTTAGACTTGTTAAGACGATCTTCCATTAACTTCATGACGGCTTTGTCTTTTTCTGAGGAAAGGTTGAGCTCTTCCAATTTATCACTCAGCTCCTCAACCTTGTTGACGTTCTTAGCCAACTCGCTGACGGAAGATAGCATTCCAGCAAGTTCGGCTAGCTGCCACCTTCCGGCCTCACACGCTTCTTCAATTTCTTTAACGCTAAGCGTAGGCCGGAGTTTGTACATCGGTGGTGGAAGAGTGGCAGGAGTAGAACCTTTGTAGGAGAGGTAGGGGGTGAGAAACGAGGTCGTTGGGAAGGAGGTCGGATTTGACCCAGAAGCCCCAGCAGCAGTTTCTTTATTAAGACTAGAGGGAGCACCAGCTACTTCCGAGGTTTCAACAAGCCTATCCTCCGGAGTTTTGCATTTTTTGGATGGGCCTCCCACTGAGTCATTCTTGATTTTTCTTCTCCTCTCAGAAACTGGAGGATGGCCCGTGGATTCATCAGCGGCAGAAGAACCGCCCTCAACCAACGGAACGTCCCCTTCAGCATCCGAGGTCAGTATTATTAACTCAGGACGATCCTTGGTTGAGGGCCTGGGCTTCACTTCATTCTCACGGGTAACGGATTTACCAGCCGCCTTGAATTTTTTCAATTTGTCCATTTCTGGAGTTTCCTGTTCTATTTCACCTACATGAACAAACACAAGATGTCAGCAACTACAAATATTCTATATATATTTGGTAAAGGAGGAAAGATGAAATAAAACGAGAAGTACGCAAATATTCCTCCCGGACTCCGCTTGAGCTACTTAGCAAACGCCTACACGAGAAGACGTGACGACCTGTAGTGTGCGATTCAAGTGCGAACAACACTCTCGACGTCTCTCGAGACAGATCGGATTGATCAGTGTAGTACGCGTGTGAGCTCAAGAGGAAATGTTTGTGTGTCCAACTCAGGGGAAATTTGTCAACATCCTCTTCGTCCTTCCAGAATTTTGGTTTGCCCTTCTTAATGGAGATGCGAGTGAAGTAGGTCTTAAACGACTTCCCATCAACCTTGGCCGAATCAGTATAAGACTCAAAGTTCACAAAAAAACAGAGAGTCCGGAGTGTCACCAGACCAACTCCGCCCTGCTTATTCGCCCTTCGAACTACCTGAGTGTAGTAGAACAGCATCGCTACAGTTGGCGTGAAATTGAAGTGCTCCCCAAGCACTTCGAGAGCTCGGATGAGGCCCCAACCGTTGGGATGAAGTTGGGAGGGTGCACAGTTCAGAAACTTCAGGACACCCATCTGGAGTTCGGTTAGAGGAAAACGAACTCCCAGATAATGAAAAATAAAGTCATACATGTATACAGAGCGGTCATTAGGGACGACATGACATATCCGCTCTGTCGGAAGTGGTGCATAAACCCTATACCACTTTTTCGTCTCTTCATCCGAACTCAGCGTGAACCTCGGTTGAATCCGGGATCCCTTCTCATCCGCATGACGGGAGGCCAAGTCCTTAAACTCGCTGGACACCCAACAGAAAGGCCATTTAGCCTGAACCTCCTCCCAATTCAGCCTCGAAGCAACTACGCTGAAGAGACCTTCAGCTGTCTTCGAAATGGCACTATCTCCAGAAGATCCTTCTCCAGTTGCCATTGGAAATATCTAGACCGAACTCCTTAATCTACGATAAGAAATAGAATGTCGTCAGAAAGTTGCAATCATTACTCACTGCATTTTTTAAAAAAGCAATTACAATCAGAGGGCGACTCTGAGAAGAGAAAGGTCACTTCCCGCAGTGAGTAAGATCCCCTTTCTGAGCGACGCGATTCAGTCTTAGGAAGAATTACAAGGATTCTTCCCCACGACTATTAGGGTTGAGGGAAACTGATTCCCCCCCCTTAGATGAAGCCTATTTTCTATAACTAAGAGTAGCAAACCAAAGCGAAACTAGATCAACAAGGAAGAGATAATTACCTCAAATGACAGTGATGAATTTGAAGAACGAAGGAACCCTCGCAATGTAGGCAGCAAACTTCCTTGCAAAATTTTTGCAGAGTTTCGTTGAGAAAACAAAAGCAAGTGGAACCCAGAATCCACTAAGTATTCCTTTTATAGGAAACGAAGAGGTTCGGTTACCCCCTCTTGAAGTTGCGTCGTTCTCGATAAAACGCATTCGTTCACAAGCGAAACGACACAACCGTTCCAAATTCTTGGGCGCCAAAACGATAGCAACTCAGCGAAGGGCTATCTACTAGGCCCACAAGTTTTGAAAACTTCAGGCCCATTAAGCCCAAAACGACGGTTAATGAGATTTTCATCTCAGACGCAATAATTGCTTGCCCACGTGATTAAAGCATTAATGTCTAATCATGCAACGCAATTCACGCTTTACAGCCGTTACACGAACTTCAAGATCTTTCAATTCCAATAAACTCTTGAAATTCTCACACAACGAATCTTTGTCTGAATCCGTTGTGACCGTACCGAAAGGTCGTTTCTATTAAATTTAGAACGGTTCATTACGAATGACGGCAGATGCTAAGGAACTGTTACACACGTAAGCTTACCGATATTAAGACCTCTCGCAGGTTGAGTAGCTTATGTGAACAACTATTTAGTCCCTCACACAAGCTAGGGGACATATGATCCGGTCTCAATACCGGTATCCGATCTGCTATACATATTTCAACGTCTTTGATAAGACATCTACGTGTAACCGGTGTCATCGGTATACATCCGGGCTGTAATTCCGTATCAGGCGTTCTCCCTATACCGGTTGTTCAGGATAACACCATGACATCGGATAATACACACGTCACTGTGCAAAAGACAAGGATTGTTGCTACAGGGATCGATCAATAATTCCCTGCACTACGAGCCAAATTCTGCTCACGGGAATGGTCAACTTGTTCCCTAATCCTAATCTACATTCTCTATGCTCAATATAAAATAGCCACTTGACCCAATCATGCAGGTAAGTGCGCAATATAATAATGCTAATGGGAGTTGGTGGTTCCCCACCAACGAGTCCTCGTTAATCGAGCCAATCAGGTATATGAACTCACTTCATGATTGAAGTGAGAGATCTTCTTCAGCTCTTTTACGACTGATTCCTCTCTGAATACATTCCTTACTTGAAATATAATCACTGACTTGAGCGTCGGAGAATCTTTGCAGGTGACACCACCATTCGCCCACTTCAACGCGTTAGGTCGGTGTGAAGGATCTCCAGGACGCCCAATCCGCTCTCTCCGCACAAGGACAACGGATACATACATCGGATACACATACATCCGGTCTATTATACAGTATTTACATACTATTCGTGACTGGCTTGAGATCGGATCTCTTGACCCCGGTCCAGGACAGATCAGAATTTAAAATTATGGTCTTCATGAATGTTGTAGATAATTTTGTTATGGAACTATAAAAAGTGGAATTACAAAAAAAAGATTTAAATTGCTCATGTTATGACCTTTTTACTAATGTATGTTGCTGCTGTAAATTTCTAAAATTTACCCATGATGATTATTATGGATGAAAATGATATTTTCCATGTGGATATTGATTTATTAATGAATTATTGAAGGATTATTGATTATTATGGGTGTTATTGAGTGTCTTATAAATGTCATACAGTATGTATACTTTTGTGATGAATAATTATGAATGACTAAATTAATGTATACATGAATGCCTTATGGTTTATTGAGATATGTTATTGAACTGTAAATTCATAATTTTGAGAATTGATATATGTGATGTGTCCTTTGAGAACTTATGTCTTTCCAAGTGATTATGGAAGTATTGATATCATGGTATGTTAAATTGATAAAAAGAATTAAAGGCATTCATGCATCATAAGCATTTGGACGCACCATGAAATTTAAAGGTTCCATGATTGTCGGCCCTGGTGGGGGGTTACTTTATGATGAGTTAAAGCCTTATTTTTGTTGAGCGCCATGAAGGGTAGAGATTCATGGTTTATGCTAAGTCCTACTTGTGTACTTCGGTACTTGAACGCTATGAAGGGTATATATTCATGGTATATGTTAAGTCCTACTTGTGTACTTTGGTACTTGAGCGCTACGTGTAACACCCTCTGTTACACCTTAATAAATTCTAGAAAAATTCGTAATTTTTTTTACTAAAGATATGATTGTTAAAAAGAAACTATCGGAATATATTATATACATTATTTCTGAAATACCTCATAAATATTATTAAAACTTTATAAAGTATTTGTACATTCATCCAAAGAAAATAAACATTAAACATTATAAGAAAGAGAGGAAACTCTATGGCCCAGAAGCAGTTACTTATTAACATTATTTATTCATTGGACCACGGTATTCATACCGAGCTCCCTTTCTAGAACATGCTAGTTACTGCTGATATTCTTCGATCCTTCCCTCTGAACCATCAATTTAGAATATATGAAACAAAAACACGGAGAAAGAAGTGAGAAACAGAATATAATATTTCCGAATAAGACATAAGCAACAAAGGGTTTTCACAACCAATACATAATAATATCAATCACAATCACATACACAATCAATTATGAATGCATGAATGTTATGCAATATCTTCATCATAACTTACCTATATATGTGGGCCCTTAAATTTTAATTTGCACTTGGCCAACCAGGAGTTTACACTGTTCCATAAGTCCGGATAATAATAATATGAACAGCTCAACTGGTATGGAAACACTTAGAGACTAGTCAGATTGAGAAAGTTTTTATTGTGAAAGTACCCGACACTAGGGAGCTACCCCAGGTCCCCTGAAGCACCCTTTCACACCCTCTCATCCCAAGGCTCGTAATTAAGCCTCCTCTAATGTATCCTCGGTTTCTATAATCCGTCCCCAGACAATATCATTTTATTTCACTTTAATGATTCATGATGCATGAACTACTCGCGTATTTAGTTGGTTAAGGCTTTTAGAAACTCAATTATTAAATCCCTTAAAGGTTTACAACATCATTTCAATAAACTGTACATTTTCTCTGAATTTCTGTCCCATAGAAATAAATTTGGTACAATTTTCGAATCTCACTGAAATTGAGTTTCTAAGCCTTAAATATCTAAAAACTTTACATAATCTTTCTCAAATTAAATCTTAACAAAATCAAATTTAGGAATCTCAATTATTTCCAAATATATTTAGTTATTAAGTTGGAAAAAATAAAATAATTTTCTTTCAATAAATTTTGTTTTATTAAAAGAGAATAATTATTAACCAAAAATACTTAAAATTACAAAAATTTTCTTTAACTCAAGATTTAATTAAATAAATTCTCACAAAATATTTTCTTTCTAAAATAAATACTAATTTTTTATTCTAAATATTGAAAATAAAGTTAATAAAAATACTTTCTAAGAAGAAATAAAAGATAATAAAATTTAAAGAGTAAGGTAAGAAATTCTTACTGAATTTTTGCTTTTCGTCATGCTCGCTATATGCTCAAACTCCACATTACAATATCATCAATCAAAATCAAACAATATCAATCATAACTAAATATCATCAATCAATCAATCATAATCAAATCAATTAAATATCATTAATACATATCATAATACAAAATTTAATGATTATTAATATAGTCAATTTTAGTCTTTTTGGTCAATTTCTCGCATAGGTATATGTAAGTCCATATAATCCAGTCCTTACATAGGTATAGTTCAGTCCATATGGGTCATAATGGTCCAAGTCCTTGCATAGGTATAGTCCAGTCCATATAGGTCATAATGGTCTAAGTCTTTGCATAGGTATGTTAGAGTTAGTTAAACTAGATATTTAATTTAAAATTTATTATAAATTTTAAGTTAAAAAGTTAATATTTTAAAATAATAATATTATCAGATTTAAAAGGAGTAGGGGACTCCTCCTATTATTCTTATGTCTTTTCATATTATACTCTTATCTCACTCCCCCTTACCTTGAATTGTTACCCAAAATGAATTTGCTTTGCGCCTCCGATTTCTAAAAATATTAATACCAATCTTATTTCAGTATAAGCATAAGACGAAGATTAAGATTACTACTTAAAACAGACATGGTGAATAGTGAATAGTGAATAGTGAATAGTAAATCATGAATAGTAATAGTAAATAGTAAAACGTGAATAGTAAAAGTAAATAGTAAACATGAATAGTAACAGTAAATAGTAAATCGTGAATAGTAATAGTAAATAGTAATTTACTATTTGAATAGTAATTTACTATTGAAATAGTAATTTACTATTAAAATAGTATTTTCTATGCAGAATAGTAACTTAAAATAATATTATTTCTAGTATAATAATAGATTTCTAAAAACGATATGAAAATAACCCAAAAAATATAAAAGAGAAGTATTCTTACCTTAGGATTTTGGCAGAACCTTCTCTCCAAAAACCTTTCTTCTCTCTCTCACTTCCACCACTATCTCACTAGCACTACTATATTAAGAAAACTTAATCTGAAATTGTGAATTCTAAAGAAGAAATCCTTCGGTATTTATAGGAAAAAAAATTTACTATACATTCCATTATTTTAATATAAAAGTACTATGCATTTTTGAATTTTTTATTCCAGGTTACCGTGCATCTTTTGAAAATTTCATACATGCACAGTGATTTGCATAGTAATTGTCGGCAAAATTATTAAGTCAAATAGTAACCCTTCACTCGGTATATTTTAAATATTCAAAATGAGTCCTTTTTGAAATTTAGTGATATTATATCAGTCCTCACTAATTTTATAATAAGTAATATAAAGTTGAAATTTTAAAAATCTAAAATTTTCTGTTAATAAAAATTTATTGATACGTTTCAAATTTTTTAACGATTGGAAAAAATCAAGATTTTTCTCAAACCGATAATTTTTAGATAAGTCTACTTGAAACGGATTTTAGAAAATTTTCTTATAATTTAAATTCACTTTCATATTAATATTTTTAATTTAAGTCACTTATATGAATTTAAAATTATTAAAAAATATATTATTTTATTAAAAAAATTCCAAAATTCCAAAAAATCATAAATAATACGTAGGTCAAAAAGTTCTAAAGAACCATAATTTAATTCCTTCAAAATTTTAATATAAAAATAAAAATAGGGGTGTTACACTACGAAGGGTAGGGATTCGTGGCATTATGCTAAGTCCTACTTGTGTCTCTATGAGACTTTTTACCGCAGTATTCCCACTAAACTAAAATGAATCCAGCATAACATCATTTGGCTAAATTAAAGATTATTAAATGTAAATGACCTTGTTTGACATATTCATCATATTATAATTATTTGTTGATTGTGTTTGTGTAATTTTACTTATTTTATATTTATTCTATATTCTATCTCATTCTTACATTATTTTTACAGTGCATGCTTCACAGAATGACGAGTGGTGCAATTAATGAAGCTTTTATATTGCTTGGACTTTGACTTCATTTGAATTTAATATGTTGTAATAATATTATGTACCACGTATTGCAATCATATCTATCGTTTCCGCTATATAAATGTATTATGTTTTATTCGTTCACGACTAGTATGCATGATAATATTCCGCATTTATCAATTTTTAGGTGACCTCAGAATTTAAATTACGAATTTCAAAATGATTCTTTAAGCGCGAAAAATTTATTTCAAAAATTTGGGTTAATTAATTGGAATTTGTAATTTGGGTTTTGGGTGTCATACCTTGAACATTTCAGAAAAGCTGATTTAAGTTAGCTTTTGTGTCAGGAAGCTATAGAAGGATAACAACATTGTTCTTTGCGTGTTTGATAGAAGAAAGAAAGCCAACAAACTGGCTTTACACTTTGAAGACCTCAAGGAACACTATTTTCATGCAAAGCTTCAAAAGTTCTTCATACTAGACCTTTGGGAATTTCTTTAATTTATCAAAGGTCTGGTGCTTGCAAAAAACTCCTTCGAAGGATTTCCAACGATTATATCTCCTCACCGGATTATCAAACGGTCGTCTTGAATGGCCTATATATTTGAATAGATTCATTTTTGAAGTGACAACAAGCTTATTAAGAAGAATCATTCTCTGTGATCAAAGTTCTCTTAATCTCTTCTTAGCCTTTCTTAGACAAAGGTCTTTTTTGTTGTTCTGCCTCTAGTAGACCTTGGTCCTTTTGTTTTTCTTTACTTAGTGTATCTGTTTATTTCTGTGCATTTTCATACACTAGGTTTTGTGAAACACCTTACACTTTATTCTTCAAATTAGTTATTGTGTAAAAGTCTGGTGTGTTGTCAGCCTTTAGTTTCATTGGGAAACATATTATGGCCTAAAGAGACATTTAAAAGAATACTTGAGTTTGATCCAAGAGTGGCTGGTTTAAAGAATACTTGGGTTTAAACCAGGGGTGGCTGAAGTCAATAACACTCATGGCACAAGTCTGGTGTTGTTATTGTAAAGGAGATTTTACAATAATGGAAATCCTTCAAGTTAGAAGAGATTGAATGTATCTTGTGTTAGAAGTGAACTAGTATAAATCTCTGATGTTTATTCTTCTTTTTTCCTTGCTCTTATCAAGTTTTCATTTATGAGTCTGATTACTTGCATTCAAAAAAATTTCAAAATTCCGCAAAGAGAGTCCAAGACTTATTTAACCCTCTTTCTAAGTCTGAATCTGAATCATTAGTTTGCATGGAAAATTTAATTCCAAAGGACAAGACATATAGGTATTATAAGATTTGAAAAGAAATTTTCAATGCACTTTGGTCAGTTTTTAAGTTAAAAATGACAAGGCCATTTAAATAATTAAAGTAAAGCTGTTGGAATATAAAGGGAAATGTCATGAAATTCATAATTAATTTTAAGGAGAGAAATTAGGAAAATACTCAACATCAAAGTTGTATATCACATTTTTCCCTTTAAAATAAGCTACCACACACGAAAATCTGACATCAGACGAAGGAGATATGGCCAAAATACGAAAGGTTGTTCGAATTAGTTTTGAAACAGGTACAATAACACTTTTGTTAGAATTGGGATTGTGATCCGGTCTCAATACCGGTATCCGATCTTCTATACATATTTCAACGTCTTTGATAAGACATCTACATGTAACCGGTGTCATCGGTATACATCCGAACTGTAATTCCGTATCAGGCGTTCTCCCTATACCGGTTGTTCAGGATAACACCATGACATCGGACAATACACACGTCACTGTGCTAATGACAAGGATTGTTGCTACAGGGATCGATCAATAATTCCTTACACTACGAGCCAAATTTTGCTCACGGGAATGGTCAACTTGTTCCCTAATCCTAGTCTACATTCTTTACGCTCAATATAAAATAGCCACTTGACCCAATCATGCAGGTAAGTGCGCAATATAATAATGCTAATGGGAGTTGGTGGTTCCCCACCAACGAGTCCTCGTTAATCGAGCCAATCAGGTATATGAACTAACTTTATGATTGAAGTTAGGGATCTTCTCCTTCAGCACTTTTACGACTGATTCCTCTCTGAATACATTCCTTACTTGGAATATAATCACTGACTTGAGCGTCGGAGAATCTTTGCAGGTGACACCACCATTCGCCCACTTCAACGCGTTAGGTCGGTGTGAAGGATCTCCAGAACGCCCAATCCGCTCTCCTCATTCAAGGACAACGGATACCTACATCGGATACACATACATCCGGTCTACTAGACGGTATTGACATACTATTCGTGACTGGCTTGAGATCAGATCTCTTGACCCCGGTCCAGGACAGATCATTGGCACGCCCGGTGGGACCCGATAAAGTTATTCCCATATCCTTTGACAGAGCAGGTAATCCATCATGGAAGGCGAAGCACAAGACTTCATGGAGAATCAAGCTGAAGGCAGAACCAATCCTAATGCCTACAGAAAACTCAACTTTGATTCTCATGGGGGCAGCTCAAAGAAGATAGTAACTGTGTCTGATCCTGATCCTCGCGATGAGTTGATCAAACAACTTCAGAGGGAACTCGCTGAATTGCGAAGAGAAAAAAGGCAAAGCGAGGATAAAGAGTCATCTCGCACGCGAAACACTCCCCACACAACTGATGGTGAAAAGTCCACCACTCTTCAGTACTCAAAGATCCCAACGTTTGAGGAGGGAGAACAAACTCGCGATTCTGAGGATGCAGCTTCCCGAAGGAAGAGAGATTCGACAACAGCACCCCCATTGTCTTACAATCTGAAGGTTCCTTTTTCAAGGAGACTTATGGGCATCAGCATCCCCAAGCACCTTCAAACCACTCAACCACTTTCCATCGGAAAGTATAATGGTGAGACTGATCCAACTAAGCACCTTGATGCTTATGTGTTTGAAGCCATGTACTTGGGGGCTGATGAAGACGTGATGTGCCGAATGTTCCCTCGAACATTGTCTGAGGAAGCCCTCGGGTGGTTTAAAGGCCTGCCTTCTGGATCCATAGATTCTTGGACGGAAATGGCAGCTGCCTTTGAAACCCACTTTGTCATCTCCAGAGACGTACCCAAGACGTCTCATACCTTGGCTCAGATTAAGCAAAGTGAAACTGAGGGCTTAAAAGATTTTTTGAAGAGGTTTTATAAGGAAGCAGCCCTGGTTCCTAACCTCACAGAATCTATCAAGCTGCATATCATAATTGAGGCATTGCAGCCAGGATCAGCTTTCGCTTTTTCATTAGCAAAGAGCCCCCCAGCAACTTTTGAGGAGTTCAGGAAAAAAGCCTCAAAGTATGTGAGCATAGAGATGCACTTGGAGGCAATGGCTGCAAAGAAAAAGCCACCAACACCATCTCCCCAAACCCAGAAGGGTAAGGAAAAGACGAGGTCAGAACGCATGGAGAGGCCATTCACCAATCCTAAGGTGGATAACCACCCTCCTCGACCTCGAGAAAGGCATGTCAATTCCTTCAGCCATTATGCACAGTTATCTGCCAGACCATCTCAGATTTTGAGAGAGGTCGGATGGCCAGTTTTCAGCACATATGGCATCAGGAGACCAGCCCCTATGAAAAGACCAGGAAATTCACGAAAGTACTGTGATTTTCATGAACAAAATGGTCATTCCACTGATGAATGCCAAGCTCTAAAGAACGCGGTTGAGACGCTAATTAGAGAAGGCAAATTGAAACAATACCTGTTCAAAGAAAAATCCTTTGACAGGGCAGAACGGAATGAGAAAAGAGAAAGAGATCCCGACGATGGGGATGACAACAACCCCAGTCCGGTTCGAAAGTTCTCTGCTGCAGAGAAGCAAAAAGGTGTAATGACCGATAATGCAGCACAGAAAGACAGCATGCCCCAGCAACAACGTCAGGGCCGACGTGAAGTCATTGACATGATTGCTGGAGGGTTCGCTGGAGGAGGAGCTTCAATTACAGCCCGTAAGAATCATCACAGAATGATTCTATCTGTGCAAGGGAAAGTCAAAGACAATCGCCCTTACAGAGGAGGAATTGAGGCTCCCATAATCTCTTTCTCTGACGAGGATTTTGGCCCAACCGTTCCCGGTGGTGACGATGCTGTAGTCATCACTGCTGTGATCGCCAACAAGGACGTCCGAAGAATCCTTGTTGACCAGGGAAGTTCCTGCGATGTTATTTTCTATAATTGCTTTGAAAGAATGGGTTTTAAAGACTCAGATTTACAGCCTTACACGCAGGAACTAACAGCTTTCAATGGCGCAAAGCAACTAACTAAAGGGTATCTTGACACCCTTATCTCGTTTGAAGGCGAACCAGGAGCCAGGACGGTTAGGTCTCGGGTGCTAGTGATTGATGTTAAATCACCATTTAATGGCATCATAGGCCGTCCTACTCTGAATGCAATGGAGGCAGTTGTATCAACCCCACATCTCCTTATCAAGTTCATTGACAAGGATAATGCTGTGTCATCTATCCGTGGTGATCAAGAGATGGCTAGGTACTGCTACAACCTTAGTCTCAACATGACAAAGCTGGACGCCTCCAATAAAAAGAGGAAACTTAATGATGCTGGAACATCGGCTGAGTCCGTAAGTCTTGTCGACCTAGACCCTAGAGCGGATTTGAACATTGATCCGTTCAACCCATCAAAGCCCACACCGGATGGAAATTCCAGGGACATTGTCTTGGGAGATTCTCCAGAAAAGATCACCCATATCAATGACAAGCTAGATACTGAAATAGAGCAGCGACTGCTGGCTCTCTTACAAGAGTTTAAAGACCTCTTTGCATGGACTGCAGCCGATATGCCAGGCATAGACCCTGAATTCTGCTGTCATAAACTTTCTGTCTATCCAGAGACGAAACCTGTGGCCCAAAAGAAAAGACGATTGGGCCCAGAGAAACAGAAAGCAGCTTGTCAGCAAACTGAGGAATTGCTGAAGGCCGGATTTATCAAGGAAATCCGATATTCCTCTTGGCTTTCGAATGTGGTGATGGTCCCTAAATCCAATGGTAAATGGAGAATGTGCATTGACTACGTGGACCTCAACCGCTGCTGTCCAAAAGATCCTTATCCTCTTCCTAATATAGATCGGATGGTAGATGATTCCTCTGGTTACCAATACCTGAGCTTCATGGACGCTTATTCTGGTTACAACCAAATTCCGATGTGCGAAGAGGATCAAGAGAAGACAGCTTTCATAAATGATCATGGTGTCTTTTGCTATACAGTCATGCCCTTTGGCCTGAAAAACGCTGGGGCGACATATCAGCGCATGATCAACAAGGTTTTCGAAGGTATGCACACCAAACTTGTTGAAGTATACATTGACGACATAATAGCAAAGACACCGGTTGGTGGCGATCATATTGAAGACCTGCGCCAAGTATTCACCCGTTTGAGACAATTTAACATGAGGCTGAACCCAATGAAGTGCACATTTGCTGTCCCTGCTGGGAAATTTTTGGGTTTCATGTTAACTCAACGTGGTATAGAAGCCAATCCAGGGAAGTGCCAAACGATTCTAGACATGCAAAGTCCTAAGAATCTCAAAGAAGTCCAATCCCTGAATGGCAAGGTAGCAGCTTTGGCACGATTCATGCCGAAGATGGCTCACAGGTCGCTCCCCCTGTACAAAATACTGAAAAAGTCCAAGAAATTCGAGTGGGGACAGGAACAAGAAAAAGCTTTCCAAGAGCTTAAGGAGGTGTTGTCCAAACCTCCCATTCTCACAAAGCCTGACCCCGGAGACACACTCATTTTGTACTTGGCTATTTCAGATGAAGCTTTGGGCGTTGCCTTGATAAAAGAAACTCCTGATGGACAAAGACCGGTCTATTTCACTAGCAAGACCTTGCAAGGTGCTGAGATCCGGTATCAAAAAATTGAAAAGGCCGCCCTCGCTGTTGTTTGGGCCTCACGACGGTTGCGTCCGTACTTTCACGCCCATCCAATCATAGTAAGAACGGATTTGCCACTCCGTTCTGTCTTAATCAAGCCCGATCTTGCTGGGAGGATGATCAAATGGTCTATTGAACTCTCTGAGTTTGATATATCCTACGAACCCCGCAGCGCTATTAAAGCTCAAGTCCTGGCTGACTTTATTGTGGAAATGACAGGGACTGATCCGGATTACCCTCGAGTCCATTGGACCATTTACGTTGATGGTTCATCAAACCAAAGGGGCTCTGGAGCAGGTGTAGTTCTCGAAAGTGATGACGGAGTACACCTGGAGATCTCCCTTCGTTTCAATTTCAAAACATCCAACAACCAGGCCGAGTACGAAGCTTGCTTGGCCGGGCTAAGAGCTGCAATTGACATCGGAGCTTCTGAGGCGACACTCTGTAGCGATTCACAGCTGGTGATTTCGCAGATCTTAGGAGAATATCAAGCTCGCGAACCTCAACTCCAATTATACTTGAACTGTGTCAAGGAGTTGACTGAGAAATTCTCAAAGGTGGAGTTCAAGCATGTTCCACGTGAAGAGAATACGAGAGCAGATATACTCTCCAGGTTAGCAAGCACTAAACGACCGGGTAGCACCACTACTCTGGTTCAAAGCACGCTAACGTCGCCCAGCATCCCTCTTTTCCCTTCTCTAAACGCCATAATGATTGACTCCCTTTACGGAGATACATGGATGGCTCCTTACATCCGTTATTTGGCTGATGGACAGCTACCCACAGATGAGAAGGAAAAGACGAGGTTAAGGAGAGAATTACCGTATTTCACTATGATTGATGGTAATCTCTACAGAAGGGCACTCTCTGTGCCCTATTTAATTTGTCTCAAAGAGGATGAGGTGCAAGGTGTAATGGAGGAAGTGAATGGAGGACAAAGTGGACACCACGCCGGAGGAAGAAGCTTAATGCGAAAAATCCTCAGAGCTGGATACTGGTGGCCCACAATGAAGCAAGACTCCATTGACTTCGTCAAAAAATGCGACGCTTGCCAAAAATTCTCTAACCTACACCACACACCGGCGGAAGAACTCTTCACATCCGCTGTTCCATGGCCCTTCTATCAATGGGGATTGGATATTCTGGGCCCCTTTCCAACTGCTCCTGGGGGCATCAAATATCTCATTGTAGGGGTCGATTATTTCACTAAGTGGATAGAAGCAGAGCCGGTGGTGCATATTACTTCAGCCCGAACTCGCCGTTTCATGTATGAAAACATCATAACACGGTTCGGGGTCCCAGCACGGATTGTCACAGACAATGGCACCCAGTTCACGGATAGAAAATTCACAGATTTGCTTGAAGGGTTAGGAATAACCCAAATATTCTCATCCGTCGAACATCCCCAAACTAATGGCCAAGCTGAAGTGGCCAACAGGGAGGTGCTTAAGGGACTAAAGAAGCGCCTTGGTGAAGCCAAGGGCGGATGGACAGACCAGCTGTGTCATGTCCTATGGGCATATCGGACAACGCCTCATTCATCCACCAACGAATCCCCATATCGCCTAACATACGGGGTCGAGGCAATGATACCTGTGGAACTGCAAATTGCTTCCACAAGAGTTAAGTACTTCTCTGAAGAAACCAACAATGCTAACTTGGCATCTGAAATGGATGTCATACAAGAACTCAGAGAAGACGCTTTCATCAGAGATCAAGCCATCAAAGCCAAAGTTGCTCTCCGGTACAACAAATGAGTCCAATCAAGGACTTTCAACGTTGGAGATTTGGTTTTGAGGAAAGCAAGTATAGGGAACAAATTCGCCCATCAAGGCAAATTAGCCCCAAACTGGGAAGGCCCATACAGGGTATCCGAGGTCACTGGCAAAGGCTCTTATCGCCTTGAAAACCTTGATGGCACTCCAATCCGAAACAAATGGAACACCCAAAACTTGCGCATCTACTATAGCTAGCTGTTTCTACACTCTCCTATCCTTATCTTGGATTGAATACTGGAGAATTTATTTTCACAGCTACGCTCTCCTTGTAATTCTTATTTTTGATTTAATAAGAATCTCTCATAACAATTTAACTCTTTCGAGTTTTTCTTATGCTGTGATTTTCAGTTTATCCGGTGTACAAAAGCATATTCAGGACGGATGATCTCAGCTACTTATTCTGTAGTTGACGATGTAACTCTTCGAATATGCGCAACGCACAAGAACATACTCAGGACGGATGATCTCAATTACCCATTCTGTAATTGACGATGTAACTCCTCGAGTGTATAAATATTGAAGGCCCAGATTGTAGGATTAAACCGAACTCTGGGTACGGTTAGTAAGTTTGGCTGAACACCGATGAAGGCTCAGATTGTAGGATTAAACCGAACTCTGAGTACGACTAGTAGGATAAACCGAACGTCGGTGAAGACCTGAGTTGTAGGATTAAACCGAACCTCAGGGCATGGGTT
Source organism: Clitoria ternatea (assembly GCA_037962975.1). Taxonomy (NCBI): domain Eukaryota; kingdom Viridiplantae; phylum Streptophyta; class Magnoliopsida; order Fabales; family Fabaceae; genus Clitoria; species Clitoria ternatea. The sequence continues at coordinate 13,606,414 of CM075675.1, forward strand.
GTAGGGCTGGTCCTTCTTCAAGGCCACAAACCGAACCCCATTCGAAGACTACATGGGTTGTAGGGCTGGTCCTTATTCAAGGCCACAAACCGAACCCCATGCGAAGGCTTGGGCGCAGTAAGCTGGTTTTTCTTCAAGACCACGCTGAACCCCAAGTGACGGGCGCAGTAGGTTCAGGAATAGCCCTGATCTGAACCCCGTATCGAAGGCTCGGATTGTAGGATTAAACCGAACTCTGAGTACGACTAGTAGGATTAACCGAACGTCGGTGAAGAATCGTCATTGGGTAAAACCAAAGACCAATTGAAGAACGACTAGTAGGATTCAACCGAACACCAAATATGACATGGACAGTAGGATCAAACCAAACTCCAAACACAACAAGTAAGTTATACTGAACTCCAGATTAATACTTTCTTATGAAGTTCTTTATTTGGAAGTTTTATAACTAACTCATGAACTCCGACACAAACAATTCACTCGGGTACGCCACAATCTAAGGCATATTCACCTGAAATCTCTCAGTCGGAAATATTTGAGGAGGAATGTCTATTTTAAATCCTCACTCTTAAAAGCTCTCACGAGAAAATCTCACTCAGAGTTTATTCAAAGTGATAATCACCCAATGATACTGGGGGACAACATAAACGGTTTAACGAATATCTTGAGGAATGAACTCTCGTCTAAACGATCTCACAATCATTCCCCTTAAACCGTTCTTGTAACAATGATGTGTTCCCTCATCAGCGGTGACCTTATTATGAAATTCATCTTGCATGTATAAGTCCGGTATGTAGATTTTGTTTTACAATCTGATCTTCATTACTTAAAACCGGAATGATACAATACACATGCAATCCCTCTATTAAAGTTGTTTTTCACTAAACAAAAATGGAGGTAAAAAACCCTTTTATTGATTAAATGAGAATTACAATTCGTATAATAATCCGGAGCTGATCCCGGAACACAGCGAATTTGAATCAATAAAATGAAAAAGGAAACAGGGAAGGGCGCTACTTTCTCTGGCTTGAATCTCCTTCTTTCCCTTTGCCTTTGCCTCCGGCCTTGCATTCTTCAGTGCGAGAGCTCGTTCCTGTGCTTATGGGCTTCAGGAATGAAGGTCCCATCGATTGGCCTGCAGGTAAATGAGCGAACTTATAAGGAGTGCTAGGCGGACTTTCATGACGCTTATCAACTATGGCCACCAGTTTCCCTTGATGAAACTCATAGAACGGGTCAATACCATTCAGATTAAGTTTCACCTTGGGATTCCGGTATTGAATTTGACGAACAGCCAACCCAAAGGATTCCTTGACTGCCTGATCGCACATATCCACAGCCTCGTCAAATTCCGCTTTTGTGTCCGCCAACTTTGAGAGCAGCTCCTTCTCCTTACGCGACCAATCTTCGGTTCCTCGAGCATAAACAACTTTGACTTCCTTAAGCTCCTCTTCCAGCTTTGAAGAGCGTTCCTTCTCCGCACAAAAACCGGAGTGGAGGTCGGAATTGATTTTCTTTTGATCAGCTACTCGGGCCTCCAACTCCTTGGCAAGATGTTTTAGCCTGACAATTTCTTCATCCTTCTTATATCCTTCCTCTTTGGAAGCTTCTAATTTACTTTCTAAACGAAGGATGGTTGCCTTGTCCTTAGCAGCAGCAACGCTAAGGTCATTAACCTTGCCAACCAACGAGCTCAGCCTCTCATTCTCTTCTGGAAGCTTGCGAACCGATCTTAGGAGCCCGGATAATTCTGCCAGGTGCTTCTGTCCGGCATCGCAAGCTTTGGCTACTTCATCGCTCATCAATGAGGGCTTCACCTTGTACGGAGTCTCAGGAACGGCCTCAGGAACAGAACCCTCGTATACCAGATATTGTGCAAGACCGGAGCTACTTTGAAGAGGGCGAGTAACTTTTGGTGCAAAGTAAGTCGTTATTGGCTTTGCACCATAAGTGATCCCGTCGCCAGGAGCATCCTGAGTGGACCCTGCGTCCAAAACGGATCTTTCCACTTTCTTTCCCTTTGAAGGCTCCGGATCAGCACTCTCACTTGAAATTTTTTGTTTTTTCGGAGAAGGTTGACGATCCAAGGTCCTTGAGGAACCGCGTTTTATAGTTTTCTTCCTTTCTCCGACCTTCTCAGCCGCAACCTTCTCAAATCCGCCCTCCAGTAAGGGAATATCGTCACCTGCAGATGAGGTTAAAATGATGGTCTCCGCTGTGGCTTTCTTCGAATTCCGTTTCGCCTGAATGTCATTTTCAGCTGCCACGGAATTCGCTCCAGCTTTGAGCCCTTTCAGTTTTTCCATCTCTGGAGACGCAGCTTCAATTTCAACTGCAAAACCAAGCAACACGGTTAGAAATCAACTACTTCAAGGCATGATGCGATAAAATATGAATATTAGCAGGAAAATTACGCAGATATTCCTCGCGGGTAGACCACGATCCTAACAAACGCCTGCAAGAGAAAAATTGATGCGAGGCGGTGTAAGATTGAAGGGCGGAAAGAACGGAAACTGAAGACGGGCTTAGTTCATCCTCCTCAGTGTAGTACGCCTGGGAGGTCAGCAAAAAGTGTTCATGCGTCCAAGCCACTGGGAACTTCGGAAGCCCATCTTCAGTTAACCAAAAAACTGACTCGTCAGGGTGAACGCTAATCCTTGTGAAATAGGACTTGAATGAATGTCCATCAACTTTGGCGGAGTCAGTGTACGCCTCAAAGTTGATAACCTTTGAAAGAGTCCGGAGGGATATCAAACTCACTCCCCCTTTCTCTTTATTTGCACGACGGACCACTTGGGCAAAATAAAAGAGCATGGCCACCGTCGGCTTGAAGTTGAAGTGCTCCCCAAGCACTTCAAGAGAGTGGACTAATCCCCATCCGTTGGGATGAAGCTGTGAAGGAGCGCAGTCCAGGAATCTCAGAACCCCCATCTGAAACTTCGAAAGGGGAAACCGCACACCAAGGTTCAAAAATAAAAAGTCATACATATACAAGGACCTTTCGTCCGGGATATGACAAATTCGATCGGATGGCAACGGGGCTATCACCACGAAGCAATTCTTGTATTTGTCCTTCTTGAAGACCGTGAAACGCGTCTCCAGCTCCGCTCCTCCCTCTCGAGCATGAACTGATGCTATTTCACGAAACTCCTCAGCCACCCAGCTGAATGAGCGTTTATGTTGGAATTTCACCCAGTCTATCCGGTGTGCAACCACATTGCATAGGCCAGATTGGGTCTTCAAGATATACTTCTCAGAAGGAGATTCCTCTTCAGACGATTTCCTCCCAGTAGCTTTCTTTGTCACCATTGTGAAAGCTTTGATGCTGCGATAAAATTTCACATCATCAGAGAGATACAAATCCCCACTCTCAACACTCTCACTGGAGGAGGAAGACTCTGAAGAGGGTATAATCACCCTTCGCCTCTGATATTGCGACTCCTCCCTCTCTGTGTATTGCGGCCTCGACTGGAAGATCACTGGGATCCTCCCACCACGAACACTAGGGTTTTGAGCCAAAGCCCTTCCTCCTCTTCCTCTAGGGCCAACGCCACTGAAGCTAACACCCTTCCTAGGCATTCTCAAATATTGAAAAGAGAAACTGAGAACGAAGGGAAAGTGGTTACCTTAGATAGTGAATTGAAATTCACAGAGGTGGATACGAAGAATTTCTTGGAACTTTCGCAGAGATTCGTCAAGGAAGCAAGAAGAAATGGTAACTGAGAATTGCCAAATATGCCTATATCAGGGCACCAAAATTTTTCAAATACCCATTAAACATAACCTGTCGTTTACCCCCAAACGACTTCCCGTTTAATGGACCAAAATTGTCGTTTAGTACATCAAGGCGCGAAGATGCCATTATTTCGTCACAAAGCCATCGAAATGGGCCTATTAAAACCAAATACTAGGCCCAACAAGACTATACGTGACAGTTACTAAGGCATGCGCACTTAATGCGATAATGGCGCGCCCACGTGAATTAAGGCATTAAATGTCCAATCATTAGAAACGTGGCCACCATTACCCGAATACCAAGGGTTGCGAAATTCGATAAACTTCTGATATTTCCATTGTCGAATCCGCCCTTAAAATTTCGTCACTACGGAACATGGTTTCAAGAGCGGATATTTACACTTCGGTGCAAATCCGAAATCCAGACGTACTATGATCAATATAGCTCATATGAGCAAGTCAACTGCTTCCTCACATCAGCTAGGGGGCTAGTAGAGGTAAGACTCGGATTTCGGATGGAGCGAAAATTGCCAATTGAATCCGCACTCCCTTGATTGGAAAAATTCACCAGGACGGATGATCTCAATCACTTATTCAGTGATTCGGTGATGTAACTCCTGGTATGAAGAACTCCAATAATCATTCCAGGACGGATGATCTCAATCACCTATTCAGTGATTCGACGATGTAACTCCTGGTATGAACAATTCTCATCATCATTCTGAAAGTATTCACTCAATCCGTATTCCTAAGATTGAAAAATGTCTCCAGGATGGATTATCTAAATCACTTAATCTGTGATCTGACGATGTAACTCTTGACGATGTGTACTTTTCCAGAACGGATAACCTCAGTCACCCATTATGTGATATGATGATGTAACTCCTGACGCGGTGTACCTGCCCAGGACGGATGATCTCAATCACCCATGCTGTGATCTGACGATGTAACTCCTGGCGCCATACACACCCAAAGGACGGATGATCTCAATCACCTAATATGCGACCTGATGATGTAGTTCCTGGTATCGTACACATCCCCAAGACGGATGATCTCAATCACTTGTGAAGTGATTTAATGATAAAACACCTGGCATGATCAATACTCATAATCATCTTTATGATGGAAAATTCCGAAAGTCAGTCCGCACTTTCGCTTTCTAGTGGTATTCTCCCAGGACGGATACTCTTTATCACCTATTCTGTGATATAACGACGTAACTCCTGGTGTAGAAAAAACTCCCATCATCATCCTTATGATAAAGGACTCAAACACCACTTCCTTGCAGTTCCCTAAACTTGGAACAATATTATCATCTCCTGTAAGAATATTACGGATTAGAAGCAGTCATCCGTCCTGTTACACTACTTTGCCAAACAGCGGATCGACCCATCTTTCCCCAAAAGAATTAAGGATCATGCCCTAGAGACAGGCACCTTCTTCTTAATACACACTGGACATGTATATATTTATCCTTTCTAAATTTTATTTGTTGTTTAATCTTCCGAGGCTATTATTTCAATCCGGCCTTAAGATTAATTATACAGAACGGATTAGAAACGATTTAAATATACATGAAACGACGAAGACAAATTTCTTCAATCAAAACTCATTCATTGAAATGAAATTACATACAACAGTTCAAAATCCGGAGTTGATCCCGATACACAACTATACATGTAAATGAAAACAAAACTACTGAGGAGGAATCTGTTCTTCAGTTTTTTGTGCCTCTTCAGCACTGGGCTCTTGTGCTCCTTCCTTTAGAACCTCCGCACGAGTCTCGCCTCCAGGAGCCTCAGCCCTTTCTTCAGAAGAGGGAACCTCGGACGCAGGAAAGACGTAGTCAGGTCCCATGGATTGACCCTCAGGAAGAGGAGCCAAACCATATAAGGACGTCGGTGGATCTTCGTGACGACCATCCACCACTGCGACTAACTTTCCCTCATGGAATTCATAGTACGGATCCATCCCATAAAGGTTAAGTTTCGCAGTGGGGTTGCGGTAGAAGACTTGGCGTATGGCTAGGCCGAAGGACTCTTCAACAGCCCGGCTGCATATGTCAACAGCTTCTTCTCTCTCAGCTTTCGCTGTAGCCAATTCTCCCCGCAACTTGGACAGCTCCTCACTAGATATCTCGGGCTCCACTTTCCTAGCCTTCAGTCCCTCTATCTCAAGAAGGAGCTTCTTTTCCCTTTGAGACCACTCCTCAGCATCAGCCTTATTTTTATCCTGGCTGCTGCGGAGTTCTTCCTCCTTCTCTGCCACCTTGCCTTCCAAGTTTTTAAGATCGCCTTTGAGCTTGAGATTCTCTTTAGTTACAAGATCCCCAAACTCCTTAGACTTGTTAAGACGATCTTCCATTAACTTCATGGCGGCTTTGTCCTTGTCTGAGGAAAGGTTGAGCTCTTCTAATTTGTCACTTAGCTCCTCAACCTTGTCGACGTTCTTAGCCAACTCGCTGACGGAAGATAGCAATCCAGCAAGTTCGGCTAGCTGCCACCTTCCGGCCTCACACGCTCCTTCAATTTCTTTAACACTAAGCGTAGGCCGGAGTTTATACATCGGTGGTGGAAGAGTGGCAGGAGTAGAACCTTCGTAGGAGAGGAAGGGGGTGAGAAACGAGGTCGTTGGGAAGGAGGTCGGCCCTGATCCAGAAACCCCAGCAGTAGTGCCTTTATTGAGACTGGAGGAAGCACCAATCCCTTCCGAGGTTTCAACGGCTTTATCCTCCGAAGTCCTTTGCTTCTTGGACTGACGCTTCGAAGGATCATTCTGGATCTTTCTTCTCCTCTCAGTAACAGGAGGTTGACCCGAGGCTGTTCCAACATCGGATGAACCGCCCTCAACCAGTGGGATGTCCCCTTCAGCATCCGAGGTCAGGATGATTAACTCAGGACGATCCTTGGTTGAGGGCCTGGGCTTCACTTCATTCTCACGGGTGACGGATTTACCAGCCGCCTTGAATTTCTTTAATTTGTCCATCTCCGGAGTCTCTTGTTCTATTTCACCTACATGAACAAACACAAGATGTCAGCAACTACAAATATTCTATACATATTTGATAAAGGAGAAAAGATAGAATAAAACGAGAAGTACGCAAATATTCCTCCCGGACTCCGCTTGAGCTACTTAGCAAACGCCTACACGAGAAGACGTGATGACCTGTAGTGTGCGATTCAAGTGCGAACAACACTCTCGACGTCTCACGAGACAGATCGGATTGATCAGTGTAGTACGCGTGTGAGCTCAAGAGGAAATGTTTGTGTGTCCAGCTCAGGGGAAATTTGTCAACGTCCTCTTCATCCTTCCAAAATTTTGGTTTGCCCTTCTTGATGGAGATGCGAGTGAAGTAAGTCTTGAAGGACTTCCCGTCAACCTTGGCAGAATCTGTGTAAGACTCAAAGTTCACAAAGGAACAGAGAGTCCGGAGAGTCACCAGACCAACTCCACCCTGCTTGCTTGTTCTTCGAACTACCTGAGTGTAGTAGAACAGCATCGCTACAGTTGGCGTGAAATTGAAGTGTTCCCCAAGCACTTCGAGAGCCCGGATGAGGCCCCAACCATTGGGATGAAGTTGAGAGGGTGCACAGTTCAGGAACTTCAGGACGCCCATCTGGAGTTCGGTTAGAGGAAAACGAACTCCCAGATTATGGAAAATAAAGTCATACATGTATACAGAGCGGTCATTAGGGACGACGTGGCATATCCGCTCTGTCGGAAGTGGTGCATAAACCCTATACCACTTCTTTGTCTCTTCATCCGTACTCAAAGTAAACCTCGGCTGGATCCGGGATCCCTCCTCATCCGCATGTCGGGAGGCCAATTCCTTAAACTCACTAGACACCCAGCAGAAAGGCCATTTAGCCTGAACCTCCTCCCAATTTAGCCTCGAAGCAACTACGCTGTAGAGACCTTCTGCTGTTTTCGAAATGGCGCTATCTCCAGAAGATCCTTCTCCAGTTGCCATTGGAAATATCTAAACCGAACTCCTTAATCTACGATAAGAAATAAAATGCCGTCAGAAAGTTGCAATCATTACTCACTGCATTTTGAAAGCAATTACAATCAGAGGGCGACTCTGAGAAGGGAAAGGTCACTTCCCGCAGTGAGTAAGATCCCCTTTCTGAGCGACGCGGTTCAGTCTTAGGAAGAATCACAAGGATTCTTCCCCACGACTATTAGGGTTGAGGGAAACTGATTCCCCCCCCCCTTTTAGATGAAGCCTACTTTCTATAACTACGAGTAGCAAGTCAAAGCGAAACTAAAGCGACAAGGAAAAGATAGTTACCTCAGATGACAGTGATGAATTTGAGGAACGAAGAAACCCTCGCAATGTAGGTGATAAACTTCCTTGCAAAATTTCTGCAGAGTTTCGTTGAGAAAGCAAAAGCAAGTGGAACCCAGAATCCACTAAGTATTCCTTTTATAGGAAACAAAGAGGACCGGTTACCTCCACTTGAAGTTGTGTCGTTCTCGATAAAACGTACCTGTTCACAAGCGAAACGACACAACCGTTCCAAATTCTTGGGGGCCAAAACGATAGCAACTCAGCAAAGGGCTATCCACTGGGCCCAAAAGTTGTGAAAACTTCAGGCCCATTAAGCCCAAAACGACGGTTAATGAGATTTTCATCTCACACACAATAATTGCCTGCCCACGTGATTAAAAGCATTAATGTCTAATCATGCAACGCAATTTACGCTTTACAGCCGTTACACGAACTTCAAGAGCTTTCAATTCCAATAAACTCTTGAAATTCTCACACAACGAATCTTTGTCTGAATCCGTTGTGACAGTACCGAAAGGTCTTTTCTATTAAAATCAGGGCGGTTCTTTACGAATGACAACAGATGCTAAGGAACTGTTACACACGTAAGCTTACCGATATTAAGACCTCTCGCAGGTTGAGTAGCTTATGTGAACAACTATTCAGTCCCTCACACAAGCTAGGGGACATATGATCCGGTCTCAATACCGGTATCCGATCTTCTATACATATTTCAACGTCTTTGATAAGACATCTACATGTAACCGGTGTCATCGGTATACATCCGAACTGTAATTCCGTATCAGGCGTTCTCCCTATACCGGTTGTTCAGGATAACACCATGACATCGGACAATACACACGTCACTGTGCTAATGACAAGGATTGTTGCTACAGGGATCGATCAATAATTCCCTACACTACGAGCCAAATTTTGCTCACGGGAATGGTCAACTTGTTCCCTAATCCTAGTCTACATTCTCTACGCTCAATATAAAATAGCCACTTGACCCAATCATGCAGGTAAGTGCGCAATATAATAATGCTAATGGGAGTTGGTGGTTCCCCACCAACGAGTCCTCGTTAATCGAGCCAATCAGGTATATGAACTAACTTCATGATTGAAGTTAGGGATCTTCTCCTTCAGCACTTTTACGACTGATTCCTCTCTGAATACATTCCTTACTTGGAATATAATCACTGACTTGAGCGTCGGAGAATCTTTGCAGGTGACACCACCATTCGCCCACTTCAACGCGTTAGGTCGGTGTGAAGGATCTCCAGAACGCCCAATCCGCTCTCCTCATTCAAGGACAACGGATACCTACATCGGATACACATACATCCGGTCTACTAGACGGTATTGACATACTATTCGTGACTGGCTTGAGATCGGATCTCTTGACCCCGGTCCAGGACAGATCAGATTGAATGGCTAAAATTTTACAAAAATGGTCAATTACAAAAATTTATATCTCTCATTCCTCTTCTAAACAAGCTATGGTACAAAATTTTTCGATATTGGATGAGGGAGATATGTCCCAAACACCGAAGGCTGTTTAGAGCTAAAATAATTTACAAGACAATAACTTGTAATTAAAATTAGGTAAAATCTTTAAGGAATTAAATTTTAAAGTCTTCATCAAAGTTGTGGATAATTGAATAAAGAAAATTACAGGAAAAGAACGGATCAATTTCGATTATGGACGAAGAAACTATAACCAAAAGACTAACATGTGCATAGATAAATGAAGGAATTAATTAAGCACAAGTTTATTTTAAAATTTGGGCCAAATTCACAAGAAACTAGGTTTTGGGCTTAACATCAATATTGTAGAGGGTTTCAATACAAAATTATAGAAATTAGAACCAGTTTTGGACATCGAGATAAAAATTACGTTGAAATCAAGTTAACAGGTACAAAAGCTCAACATTAAATTAAGGGCCAAGGGAAAAATAAAATAGCTAGGGTTTGATTTAACTTTCAGAAGACTCAGAGATATAGGGTGTCCCTCTCACCTCAAGGCCTTTAGTACCTTTATGGCTCAGTCTAGTTCCTGGTTCTGCCTCTGGTATGATTCTTCCGATGAGCATATCCTTCATGATTTGTTCTAAAATCTTTTATCATATTAATATTATTAAAATTTTCATTTCCATGTCATGTCACTGATTCACACCTCATCTAATCATTTATCCAGTTTACATCATCCTTATTAATCTTATTTCTTTTAATGAGATACCTAGTTAATTACCTATTAACCATCTTTCCTCATATTTTACCTTCCTCAAACTCATTAAATCATCAATTATTCATTAAATACTCATAAGGTCACCAATCCACAACACATAATCAGATTCATCATCATGTCACATACTCTAAAATCTTGTGTGTGTGTGTGTGTGGTGGTTAGTTCTAGTAGTACATGTTTGGTTTCCAGTTTAAACAAAATTGTCTTCGGTGAGTGGTTAAACCTAAAAAATATATATATTACGACTGTGTTTGGTAATCTCATAAGTAACAGTTTAAGCCACTCTAGAACTTATTTCACTAGTTTAAGAGTTTGTTAAACAAAATAGTAAATAAACTTATTTTAGTACCTTATAAGCGTTTTTTAAAAGCTACTTGAAGTGGGGTTTGGACTTATAAACTTCTAAGTTTATTTTTTTTTTACACTTTTGTCCTCACTAATATGTTTTTAAAATCACTCATATATGTTTTAAAAATATATTTAATTTTTTATATCATTTTACATTTAATAACTAGTTTTTCTAAACACATTTTAATTTAATAAGCTTTCAACTTCTAGCTACTAGTTTTTCAACTAACTTTTTGCTTAGTTCATCTGTTAGTTTTACCAAACGAACCCTAATTATATTTAATATACTTAATATATTTAACTTATTAAATATATTTTCATATTGACAACACATTATATTATATTTAATATAATGTATATGTTGAATATATATTAAATGTATATTCAATATATTTTTAAAAATGTGAAAACGTTTACCATATAATTAACTATCGTTTCTTATGTATTAAAGATATTTTCTAATTCGATGGTAGATATATTTATTTTTGTTAAATGAGTTTATTTTAATAATTTGCAATGTTTTTTAAAATAATACTTAAAAAGTAATATTTGAGTTTAAAAACTTTAAATCTATTTTATTTACACTTTATTTTTACTGATATATTTTTTAAAATATTTTAATCTATTTTAAAATATATCATTTTACTTCTAATAATTAATTTTACTAAACATATTTTAATTTAAATTATTAGCTTTTAGCTAAGTTTTCCTTCTTAGTTATATTATAGTTTTGAAACAAACACAAAATAACACTTAAACGAGTTTGCTCTCTGACAGCTCTTAAGATATGGATTTAATTTAAGATCAAATAAGGAAAGATTCAGTATTTTTTTTAATTAAATGCTCTTTTCCTGTATAGTGAAAATAAACAATAAAAAACATGCATTGCCCCAAGCCTTTTTTTCATACTATTGAATCAGTTAAGGTTCTTCCCTCGTTGTCCAAAGTATCTGTGCGCGTATATATTTACTTATTTAGCGTTAGGCTACATAGTAACTGGCTCACACCAAAACACAAACCAACCCTTGTCTTTCGTGCTTCACTCCCTTTCTACTTTTCTTCCCTCATTTGTTCCTTTGCGGCACTTTTGTTTTTACTTCTCAGTTACGGAGGGTGTGTCTGTCTCCTTTCTCGTGATCTTTATTTCTTGATTATCGGCTTGATTTCATGAAAAAGGTCCAATCTTAGCTTCTGGGTGTGTCAGATTCTGTGCAGATTTTCATCATCAGATAAGTTGCAAAGCTTCCTCACTGATGAGCCTCTAAAAAGGTTCTTTGGCTTTTGTTGAATATTTGCTTTTTGTTTTCCTGCTTTGTGATTTTAGCACTTTGGTGGGTCCCTCTATTGTGTTGTGGATTTTTGTTTCGTGGGTTGGTATTGGTAATATTAGTGTTTGAAATTTGTGTGTTGGAGAAGGGTTTTGCTTTGATTTGGGGGCCGTTTTTACTTGAAGATCTGGAGAGTGATTGGTGGGTTTGAAAAGGGTGTTGGTAGATTGAATAGACATGGGTGTGTGAGATTCTAAAGTGTAGGTTTTGTGAGAAGCGCTAGAAACTGTGTGTGAGTGTGAACTAGGATTGGAGGTGGAGTTAGTTCATTGGCTTTATTTGTTTTAATGTTTGTGAGAAGCAATGGAAGGAAATTTGTCACAGGGAGGAATGATTCAAGGTGGGCCTTCTTTTGGTGGTTTTGATTTGCCTGGGTCAATACGTGTTCATCGTGAAGCACAGCATACACATACCATGAACCAGCATCAGACTCATCCTTGCCAAGGGTCTTCGGTGCATTCATCGGTTCGTGACGGTTTCCCACTTACAATGGGAACCTTGCAGAACTGTGATCAGACCATGCAAATGACAGAGTTTAGTCATGGAGATAGAAGCAAAAATTCGCCCAGTGATGAAGACGAGCCAAGCTTTGCTGAGGAAGGTGTTGATGGTCATCATGAAGCCGGTAGAGGGAAAAAGGGATTACCTTGGCAGCGGGTAAAGTGGACTGATAAGATGGTGAAGCTCCTGATAACGGCTGTTTCTTACATATGTGAGGATGCAACTTCTGATGGTGGAAGAAGAAAATTTGCAGTCCTACAGAAAAAGGGGAAGTGGAAATCTGTTTCCAAGGTCATGGCTGAAAGAGGTTATCACGTTTCACCCCAGCAGTGTGAGGATAAATTCAATGATCTTAATAAGAGGTACAAAAAGCTTAACGATATGCTTGGGAGAGGAACTTCTTGTCAGGTTGTTGAAAATCCTACTCTGTTGGATGTGATAGATTACCTTTCTGAGAAAGAAAAGGATGATGTTCGAAAAATATTGAGCTCCAAACACCTTTTCTACGAAGAGATGTGTTCTTACCATAATGGTAATAGACTTCATTTACCTCATGATCCTGCTTTGCAACGGTCGCTGCAGTTAGCTCTCCGAAATAGGGATGATCATGATAATGATGATGTCAGAAGGTCCTACCATGATGATCATGATGACGATGACCCAGATGGGGAAACTGATGATCATGATGAGTTTGAAGAGAATTATGCTTCCCATGCTGATAGTAGAGGAATCTATGGGGCATCAGAGGGACCATCGAAGAGATTAAAAATAGGGAAAGGCATAGAAGATGCTACTACTTTTGGGAGTGCTTTAAACAATCAAGAGTACAATAAAAGTTCATATCCCCAGATGGTCCAATCTGATGTGAATCAAGCGCTACCTGAAAACATGAGAGCAGCATGGTTACAGAAACAATGGGTTGAATCTCGCTCAATGCAGTTAGAAGAACAGAAGCTACAAATTCAGTTTGACATGTTGGAGCTTGAGAAACAAAGATTTAGGTGGGAGAAGTTTAGTAAGAAAAAAGACCGGGAGTTGGAGAAGTGGAAGCTGGAGAATGAAAGAATGAGGCTTCAAAATGAGCGTATTGCTTTAGAACTTAAGCAAAAGGAAATGGGCACTGGCTTTAACTAGGCTGGTCATCTTGCAAGCCTTTTGGAGAGGATGTCATTACATGCCTGATGCTCCCATATTTTAGCCGTCTCTGGTAAGCTGTGGTATTTAGTTGGAAGTATGCATTTTTGATGGGGAAATTCGGGAAAAAATGAAACCCCCTATTGCTTTTTAGATTTGGGAATATGAATAATCCAGTGGTTGGTGCACAGAGATAACTGATTTGGCTTTACCAAAGCTCTGTTGCCTATATTTGAATATTATTTTATTTTGGGATATCAAATTTCTGATATGGTATGTGTTCTGTACTTCTGTCCTGATCTTTATCCAGCAGCTGTATAATTTTGATATTTTTGATATTTATTATTACTTCTTTTGTACAAGTAATTTATTAAGACTGAGAATATAAAAAAAAGGAGGATAAAATAGAAATTAGAAAGTGAAAAGCAAACAAGAAAAAACTATATGGAAGCCAAACTCGTTAGGCTCTTGCCAATGCAGTTGCATATCTGAAGAGATATCCTAAAAAATCTGAGAGATATGCTCCTCCCTACAAGTGTCGTAAATATTACACATTGCCACCGCAGTTAGGCTTCTTCACTTATATCAAAACCTGTGAAACTAGTCATCCAAATTTGGTCTAATGACTTAGGATAGGACACAGCCACCAACCTTATCCCAAATAACCAAACAAAGACTTCCGGATTGCAGTAGCAGTAGGACAATGTAGGAAGTATCTTTTATTCTCAAATCTTGAAATCATTGATGTACTGAACTATCATACATGCCAGAAAATTAAAAGAATATAATACATGTTAGCTGTAGCTTGTGAGGAGTATCAAGTTGTTCTGTCTGCTTATTCTGTATATATTTGTTCTTTTTGGAAAAAAAAATCATTAAGATAGAAAGTTAAAGAGTTTGGAAGATAGGAAATAATCCTTAGCATACTAACACATTAGTTTTGTTGATAACTAATCATAAAAATTGCTTCTAGCTTTCTACAAAAGCCATGATAAGTCGATAACTAATCATAAGAATTGCTTCTCAATTTAAAAGGAACAGCTAACGACTTTCATGAAAATGGCCAAACAAAAGTTTCCGTAGAGAGAGACACAGCAGAATAGTTTCGAAACTAATGTGGAGTTAAGTTTGGGCAAGCACCACTCATAAATATTAGGAGAAAAAGTCTGGTGCAGCCTAAGATCCCACAGCCCGTAAGTCGCATTAGTTTTGTTGAGCACTGCATTTCTAGTAAAATATTTGATATTATTAGAGACTAGACCAAGGGATGGACTTCCAACGTTGATCAAGAAGAAAGGTATTTGGACACTATATCTAACTAATTAGGTTCAAGTTGGGTAGGAAGGATCAATATGTATGATTGGCACATATTAGCTTAGCTGCACTTAAATTCCACTCCACTAGCCTTTGTATAGACCACCGTAAAAAGTTTTAAAAGGAAAATGACGTGTCAAACTATAATAAACATTTACCACTCTTTCCTTTATTAGGGGGGAATTCTTTTTTGAAACGCTCCTGCGGAAGTCTGAACTTCTATTCATGTACTCCGTTTGAAATGAGATTTAATGACTTGTTATGTATAGTAATCAATAATGTGCCATAGCACCGCTATAGAGATGTAGCAGAGCGGAGCAGTCTTGAACCACTACGTGGTGCTAGAGTGGAAATTTTTAAAAAAAAAGGTCAATTTTTGCTCTCATTTGCTTAGGGACATCATTGTTACTTCCTTTTTTAGTATTCAAAAAGTCTTTACTAAGATGTAGTTTCCCATGTTTCTATCTCGCATGTTTTACTTAGGACCAATGACCTTTCATACTTAATTATGAATCTATCATGCATTTTGAGTATTTTAAATTTTGAACATTTATACTCAATATAAATTATTTAACAAGTATATAAATTCCAAATAGCTACCATCCAGCTATGCGGCTATGCGCTATCCCTCTATAGCGATTTTGGGGCCTACGGCTACGTGCCACTATCAGGGTTTGATAAATATGGTTATAATTATATATTGCATGTTTGAAGACGTGAAATTGCTTTATCTCCTTATAGTTGTGTGATGTGTTTCTATGTTATGTGGTCAGGAAAAAAAACTGAATAGGGAACTTTCATTGAATTCAAAGAAAAGCCGTATAGGGCAGTACAATGGAGGAAGTTAATCCCCTACCAGATGAAGTTGCTCCTTCACAATACACTTCTCTACCTAAGCCAAAAAGGGCTAACAAACCGAATTCTGCTCCCAACTACACTACCTGTAACTATTTAACACACGCTTACTGATGTTCTCAAGGCTTCCTTTGTTCGATAATCGATTCTAACTTATTTTTGCCAGCTCAGCTAATCAGCTCCCCATTTTGTGCCTCACTCTTGTTTCTTTGTGAATATACCTTCTAACTTGTATTCTTTTTTTTTTTTTTTTGGTAAAAACTTGTATTCTGTTTGAATAGGTCCAGGACTTGATCCTTTTGAGTTCCTTCCTAATCTCCACCCATGGGCCCAGTCCAGTCCTATCATTCTAATACAGGAAGGTGTAGTTTCCTTTACATGCTCGTAGTCTGAGTTCCCTTGGATTTGGAGTAGGAATGCTCACTCTGTCTTAGGAGGTCCTCGGGTTATGACAAATTATTTTAGATGTAAAGTTTTTGGTAAGAACTGAGGAGTTGGAGGACTAAGTTTTGTGTCATTGTGTGCATTATATGTTTTTCTTTAGGGTCTCTGTTTGGAGGGTAAAGCTTAGGAACCACTTAGTTTTAGAAAGTAATTCCTATTCATATTTGTTTCACCTTTAATTACAAACATGGCACTTCATTTTCATTTTGTTTCATATTTTCAAAAGTTTATATAGGAAACAGTGAAGGCACCTTTTGTGTTCTTATGTTTTGAAGTATGGTAATAAAATAAAACAAAATAATGTTTTTGTAGTCAAAAGTAAAAATAGAAAATGACAATAGATCATATTTTCTTAAACCAAACAACCATAATTATATGGGGAGATTTGCACTGTAGAATTAGTTAAGGTGAATTTTTTTTTCCATGGGTTCTCTTATCTTTCGATAGCATGGTAATTATCAACTGGGTCCTGTGCCCTAAGGGTATTATTTAAGAAAGCAAAAGTAGAATTTTTTTATTAGAAATTGTATAAGAATGACTTAGAAATCAGATTGAGTGAGTGAGTTTTAATGATGTTTTTAAATAATTTTTTTTTTACTTTTGTTTTCTTAACTAATGCCTGTACTGATTCATATTTTTCTTATCAATTTTATTTTTCTTTAAAAATCTTTGTAGACATGCACAAAGATTGTAGATGTCTTTTGTGTTATTCGAAGGGACTGGGTTTGGCTTTGAGCTACTGTTTTTCTGTCCTTGTTGTTCCTTCTCTTTTCGCCCCCAGTTTTCAAGGGGATTATTGATCCTTCATCTTGGTACTTCTTCATAATGCAACTACAAAACCATACTTTGCTGTTAGTGCTTGTATGGATTCATTCCATCATGTATTTCTTCTAAGCATTTTTGTAATAATGTATTATTGTGTGAAGAAAAATGAGATGTTGATATTTTCAAGCTGGTTATGCATATGAACCAATGAAAACCGGTGGTTTGACCAGTTGAACTAGTGACTCGACCAATTGAGATGATGGTTTGATTGGTTAAACTAATGATTTGTCCGGTTGAAACTGATGGAGCTGGTTAATTATATTAACTAAATTATATCTTTTTAAACTTTTTAATACATATCAAGTTAACCAGTTCAATTGATAATTTATTGGTCAGCCCATTGATCGATCTAGTACTTTGACCGAGTCAATGACAAGTCTGATTTTAATAACAATAGATAGCAGTCATGGCACAATGGGATAGCGGATGTTGAGAAAAATGTTATGTAGTGCTTTTGCCATGGTGGCTATAAAAGTATTGGCTCAGGTGTCTAATCCCTATAATGTTATACAGTATTTTATTGAGTCAATGACCGATTCAGTTTTAATAAAAATGAGTAGTAGTTATGGATAGTTTGGCACAGGGGCTGGTGAAAGTGCTTTTGCCATGGTGGCTATGGAGGAGAAAGTGGCACTCATGGTAATGTGTACATGGCAATGTGGAAAAAAGAGTAGTCTGCCAAGTTTGCAGCCTGATCTGGGCTGGGCTTGAGAGTAGTTTTAGAAGCTTGAATTCTTCCAAATCTTTTTAGCTCAGCCCATTGAAGCATGTTATGTCACTTATGAGGGGGATAGAGTTGGATAATCTGTTTTCTTAGCTCTAATTTAGAGAGCATTTAGCATTGGATGTTTTTGAATAATAACTCTCTTGGCTTGTGCTCACATTTACTGCAATATTGAGCACTGGAACTCTTTGACTTCTACAAAATCAAACAGTTGCAGCATCTCTGGCTAATCGGACCTATCTCTAGTTAATGATCAGTCTAGTTTTCCCAGGTAATTTCTGTCTTTGTTTCTCTATCCTCTACTTTCTTCTAGTTAGTGGTTCTCAATTTTCTCTTAGTGGTCTGTGTTGAGAGGTTGTAATATTTTCCCTTGAGTTTGTGATATTTTATGGTGAATTTTATTTTCTACAATGTTTCTAATCTATTCTTGATTTGTATTATTTATTTATATATTACCATAGGCTGCAATGCCGTTCTCTATATTTGTATGTTAGATTGTTGGCTTACTATACGTTGCCATCCGCCTTTAATAAACTAGATTTATATCTGTGTTACCCTGGTTTCTTAATCATGATAATAAGAAAAATATTTTCATTATATTTAATTGGTTCACAGTAACATGAATTTTTCAAAGAAATTTTATAATTTAATTTTAATGCGAGTGTGAAATAACAATTTCATGTCATACAATTATATGTTAATGAATTTATTTTCATTATCTTCATTTTTTTTTGTTTTTACTGAAAATATATCCTAATTTGGTGCTATTAATTACATTTAAGCCAAGAATCTAAAATAATTTATCTAATGTGTAATCATGCTAGAAAAATTAAAACAGAGAAAATTTTTATTGAAAATTGTATTCCATCTTAAAAGTAAAGGAGATACGAATTCTTAAGGTATATACCAACCTATGTTCTTTTTAGTGATAAAACTGTTAAGAAGCGGTTTGTGGATTGG
Organism: Clitoria ternatea; assembly: GCA_037962975.1. NCBI lineage: Eukaryota > Viridiplantae > Streptophyta > Magnoliopsida > Fabales > Fabaceae > Clitoria > Clitoria ternatea. The sequence goes on from CM075675.1 coordinate 13,625,100, forward strand.
ATTGAGTCGATTATTGATTATTGAATTTAATTTGTTATTTAAGTATAAAATAATAAATAAATAATTTTTTTGGCAGAAAACCTAATTTTGATGTGTTATATAAAATTTTAATAATAAAATAAAAATGAGACATAAATTAACGTTGTATAGAAAATAATAAACTTGTAATACATAGAAAGATTAATACATATCTCTTAAATAATAATAATAACAAAATCTAAGTTAAAAAAATAACACATTTCCACAAATATATAATTATATAAATATGAATGTAAAACTATAAAAATTTTATATATAAATCCAAGTTTAGTTTGGATTGAATTTGATCTGTTTTTAAAAATAGTTTTAAAATTTAATCCGATTTAATATATTTTTTAGCTTGATCTAACAATTTGTATTGAATTGGAACAACCGATGAACACTCATACTAAGAGCATTTGAGTTTCATCATTTCATATGGCATTTATGACAATTTAGCCTTATTGTTAGAACTGGTAAAATGGTTTTGTCTTGATGGGCCAATCCACCTCCTTTGTTAAATGAATGAGTTTAAGCATCTACATCAAAGTTTGAATTAATGTGGGCTTTTACTGATATAATTATGCGGCCTGCTTGAGAAAAGCCTGAATTCACAGACCCGGCTTGCCTATAAAAGTGGACAGGTTTAAACATAGAAAGTAAGACTTGAACTAATACAGGTTCTTTTTGGTTCAATCTAAAAAAATAATCCTTAGCCTAATAAAACCTGGCCGTTCTGCCAACTATAGTCATGGTTATTAATATTTTGTTTGTCCAAACTGTGATTAAATCTAGTCCAAGAACCAGTAATTAGATTGGGCCAACTGGCCAAGTGGGATCATGACTCTATGCTAATTGGGTCACCAGAGCCCACGAAGAGGGGTGCTAAATAAAAAGAATGCATCTATGGTGGAAGATTGTGTTGATGGTGAGATATGACAGAGTGTGGAGACAAAAGGGAATCTACAATCACACTGGGTCAGACATGGATAGACTTAGCCTGGACAAAAATTGGTCTGGTGAATCACTGATCACCCCACTAAGCTTGGACCCTCACACTGAAGTGCTTGTTACATTATTTGTCACTCTCAAGTATCACTTTCCTTTTCAAGTATGCAAATTGAGAGGGATTCATTAGGAACAAAGCAAAAGGGTAGATGATCTTTAATTTTAGAAAACTAGAGCCTAAATGTGCTTATTGCTTGGCTTATGGAAATCTAGCACATTGACTAATAAAAAATATTTGTTCCTAGTTGGTTCTAATGACTAATCTAATTATTGATCTGTGCTATGAACATCATTATCATGGAGGGTGTTTGTTCGGCTTAGAAGAACACTTAGTGGGGGTGTTAGTGTCATTAATTGCATTTGTCCTCATTTTGATGAGTCTACTCAACCTAAAAAGGAACCTTATGAAATTGATTTTGAGCTTGTCTTGTCTAAAATAAGTTTGATTAAGAGTTGAAGAAGGCCAACTTTAATTGCTCCTATTATTTATAAGGTTTTCTATATGCATCCTTGATCATCATTTTGTAAAACAAGTTCTTCCTGGTATTGATGATACTCTTAAAAGCAACACATGACTGTGAAAAAGCAACATAAGTGCGTGATGTTTTAGTGTGTGATCCTGCTTAAGCTATTTTTTTGGTTTGATATTACTTCATTTGAATTCAAGTTGTACAAAATTATTCTAAATGATAAAATTTCCTCCGCTAAAAATTAACATAATTACATTCATTAGACTTATACCAATATTCTTGCTTATGCAATTTGGTACTTTGATCCTGTTGTTACAATTTGAAGGACCACCACTTAACTTTCACAAGATTTCAGCCTGTAGTACTCCACTCAGCACCAAATCATTCTCTCTACCCCACCAGAAGAAACAACAACTAAGAAATTGAGTAGGTAACACAAGTTGGCAATCGATTAGCCTGAGTTTCAGAGGCGTGCTAATTAATTAATGGTTGAAAATTGATTAACATGAGTTCTAAAGGTATTGTAATCCTCCATTTCTAACTTCTACTAATACTACATTAATAGTCAATTATCCATTTGTGATAATTGATTAATCAACAATTGATTAATCAACTTTCAGGAGCCAACCTTGTCCTTTGTTCACAAAATATTATTCAATTATTTTATGCAAACAAATTGAATTTTCGGTCATTCGAACAAACTGAATCAGAAATGACCCCCTTTGTTTCATCACTTTTTGATACTTATCTGTCTCTTCTTTTACCCTTATTTTAAAGAATTGAGATGACATATAAATGATTCCTTTATAATCAATTATGTTTTCTGATTTTCCTGATGCATCCCAAGAAATCAGAATTCCGAGCTTCAGATCATCTTCAAAGGATGAGAAACAATTATTGAAACATGAAACCTATATTTTTAGTTTCACCAAAGAGCCTATGCAGTGTTTATAAGAATACTTATGCGTCTCATAATTTTTTTTAATCTTATTTCAAAAAATTACTACACCTAACTTATAAATTAGTTTTATGGTTAAATATTTAACATAGGTTCTTATATAAAAAAAGCTTATTGAATAAATTCTTAATTAAGTTGTATAATTAAATCAAGAATGTTGGTGTAAAAAGATACCAAGTTTAAAATTTAAAATATTGAGTCAGCTATTAAATCTTAAAAGATAAAAGATGAAGAGAAATTCACATGCATGTGCATATGAATTTAAATTTTATTTATATTTTTCTTTCACATTATGAATTGCATATTGAATATCATTAATTTAAAAGTTGAGAATGTCGAAGGATATTTTACACACACTTGCTACTTTAGATATGCTCTTGTCTTCAACTAGAAATCAAAGCAGATAAATGTGGAATGGACACAAAACAATCACCACGCGGATTAGGGAATTCTAGCTTCTCCTGGTTTGGTGTTAATTATAGATATTTTTTAATAAATATATTTAATAAAGATAATTATCAACTTAACCATAACCAATTGATAAAATTTCGACTGCTTTACATATGCTCAATCAGTTATCTTAATTATTTTCTCATGAGTACATCCTTAACAACGTACCCAAATTTATTTAATGTAAACAAACAAAAAGGTCAAAAGTAGGATCATGTGTCATCAAAACACATTAAAATAATTGTATGCGAATACTGATCAATTAACTAATTAATTAATAATATAAACTCCTAGGTGGCATCCCTTTATTCTTTTATGTTAACCTGAACTGTTTTCTTAAATACTCTAAATATGATTTCACGGGGCTTAGGCCAATGAATATACCAATGCCATCATCTCAGAAGAAGTTCAAATCCCCACATATAGTGTCCACCGAATTGTTCTCTTTTCCCCAAAATTGGAATTTTGAACTTTTCCCTTGTTGATATTTAAAGTCACTGACGCCAGATAATTGGAATCAATGAAGCCCCAGATGTAGACATTTCTCATCCTATTATTCAATGCACCGTCTAATAACCTCACCAGCTCTTAAAATTTATTTAAAATTAATATATTTATCATACGTTTCTATTTTTAATAGTGTTTGTTGAAGTATTAAATTATCATTTTAGTGCCTTTAGTTTAATTTGAAGGACAAAAATTAGGGGGAAAAAGGACATAGCAATGACCGCACTAAAGTTAGACGTGGGTGAAGAACAGTGACTCCCTTAATGCTTTCTATCCTTCAATTCAACTTTCAACCTTTATTTTTTTTAGGGCTTCTTTTGTTTTATCTTCCATGAGCTCAAGATTTTAAGAACTTTTCATCTCTATCCTTGTTTGGCTTTGATATTGATGGTTTATTTTCCTTTGTGGTCCTTTTGGATGATAAAGAAGATGTAGAGATTAATAGAGAGAGAAAGTTATGAAACTATAACATAATGACCATTGGCATCGGGCACATGCAAGCTTATCCAATTATCAATTTGAGTCTTACATCACAGAAATGGATGAGTGAAATTAAGGAAAAAAAATATACAAGAGAGTGGGGTGAGGAAGTTTTTCTAAAGAAATCATTAAAATAATTAAAATGTCCAAATAATACATATTTAATTACTTTTAAGTGTAGTTTAAGTTTTGTGGACGATAAATATGCTTTTAGGAAGAGTTGGTGCCATTATTTTATAGATGTTTCCAATTCGAACAGAATAGTATCCGGTACGTAAATATATGTACTTAAACAAAATAAATAATTAAAATGAAAAGGCTAAGAAATGGACGTGAGAGGAACGTGTTATTTTGTTACGTAGTAATCTCCATTTCTTCCCCTTACCGTAAGTTGTTGTTTATGGGCATATGGGCCCTCCACTCTTAGTTGCACAATATGGGCTTTTTCAAGTGCATTCTTTCTTAGGACCCACATTGTGGCCCATTTACTGTCACACTCTTGGTATAAATGTGGTTGTTGACCAAAAAAAACTGGCTATTGAATCTCCATGCACTTGGTAGAAAAAAATAGAGAAAAAAAATCTTGATTAGGGTTAGGGTTAGCAAATTGGCAACGGCATAACTTTGGTAATTATGGGCGGTATGGTTTATTGATTAAATACCCATAAATGATAATAAACCTAAAATTATCCTTAGGATTGCTAAGGATTTTGTTTATTACCTTATGGTGTGCCACATCACATGCTTCCATGTCCCAATGAATCTACGGTACAACTACAAGACTTGAAAGGAATTTCATTGACCGTAGTTTATAAGTGAGAGGTTACAAGGTGATTAATATCTAAGATCATATCTTTTGCACATGGATATGATTGCTTGCAATTTACTCTCCACTACCATATTTTCTATTCTTGTTTACTCCATAGTACAACCTTTAAACTAGATATTATATGCAAAATGAAGCTTTCTTAAAGGTAAAATATAATGAAGGAAAAAGGTTGAACGCTCCACTAAGGAACCTTCTATACAAAAAAATTATAATTTCACCTAAAAAAGGGATCGATCAATTAATTAAAAGATTGATAACAATTTTTGCTTGATATAGCGGCTCAAAATCCTTGTAGGATGAGTGAATCATTGTAAAAGCTTATTATAAGGGAAAGAGAAAGAGGCAACTGTGTCAATTTTTTTTTGACAAAAAGTTAAGAATAATTGTGGCATATTGTTTTTAATCCACCATGGCTTGTTGGTCCAACTTGCAACAATAATTTGATCATAAAGAAATTGAAAAAATAAAATAAAAAGCGGCTAGTTTGAAAAATCAATCTTGGGTCTATTTAGTTTTCATTTATTTTATATTTTCATTTCTTGTTTTTAATTTTCATTACAAAATTATCATTATGTTTTCTATTTTTAAAAATTTATATTTATTTTTGTTTATCTTTTTTTATAAAATTATAAAAACATAAAACATAATAATAATTTTATAATTAAAACTAAAAATAAAAACAAGAAATAAAAATACAAACCAAATAGGTTTCAGTGTGGCGTTAAATTTCCCTATTTCTAGTTGCTGGAGTGTGGTGTGTGTCATTTGAGAAATATTTTAATTAATTTGGAGAAAACATATATAAAAAAAAAGGTTAGAAAGAGAGAAGGTAAAAGTAAGGGTAAGAGAAGAATTAAAATAAAAGGAGGGGGGACAAAAAAAAAAGAATCAACTTGGTGGATTGCTTAGCTGGTGACAGAAAAATCTAAGGGTTAATCCACATGGTAGACAGAAGATGTAAGTGTACATTCACATCACATGCACGCCCCATGTGAAGTAAACCTTTTGTCTACATGTAAAACTTTTTGCTCATATATGGGTCCTGTAAATATAAAGTCAGCTAGATCCACAAATTTTTACGTATTTAATGAGTGCAAATGCATATGCATATGTATATGCCTTTTCTTAATTAATCAAATTCTACACACATCTTAATTACAAACTGCATAAATGACAACCACTCCCTTCTTTTTTCCTATTTTCAGGGTCTTCCTTGTCTGCAGGGTCGGTCTGCAGTGCCATTTTTTTTGGGGGGGGCTTATTGCTAGAAACAGAAAATGAGGTGGGTTGATTCCTTCTTCATGCTCCTCATATATAACATCAAGGAAGTGATTTTTTTTTACCATGGGGTAAAATAGAGATCTTCGTGATACAATTTGATTTGATTTTGAAGTAATGATTGAGTCGAATCGCATAAAAAAATATATATGATTTGATTTGATTCGGTTGAAATAAAATATAAACATTAAACCAAACTAAATCAAGACACTACAGTTTGGATTGATTTAGTTTGATGATTTTAGACTTTCATTTTAAATATTAAACACTAGACATCAATGCTATAAGTACAAATTATATCATCAACTTAAAAGTTACGCTAATTACTATCTATCCAATATGAGGGACAGAGCTTCTAATGTTGATACTAAATTTATCTCTCTTATTTGTTATACTAGTCTAGTGGTGAACAAAGAGTCTTATAGTAATTCCATTCAACCAATACATTGGTATCTCATGTTGTCAGTACTGAATAAATCAATGTAGGAGGTTAAACATGGTTGGAACGTATCTTAATGAGACATTACTGTGTGGTATTTATACTTGGGTGGTGCGAATGTCTTACGTAACATGTGTCAGTACGAATTTTGTAAAAGGCAGATGAAATTGATATGATCACATACATTCCTAACACCCATTTGTAGGGTTGGTATATGCCATATACGCCTCTTGCAGTCTCTCCCTGGCTCCGGTCATTATCAACTCTAGTCTGGAAGGTATGCCACAGGGAGCATGTGTGTGGGTCAGTTCGGTTGCTCATTGGAAGGTGTCTTACACAAAGAAGACTGCCTTTGAGTCAATGTTGTCTGAGGTGTTAGACCCAGAACAACTATTTAAAATCAATTATTATACTAAGAGTACTCTATTTTATAATTTATAAGCTATATTTTTGTTATGTTTATATAAAAGATCTATAATAACACTTAAATTAAGCTACTTGCATATATTTTAGTTAGAATAAACTCATATCTCAAATGTTACAACATCATCAATTGAATTATAGAGTTATTCAAGGCCAGTGTAGTATATATAGGAATTAAAATATTGTAATTAAGTGTGATTAAGTCCGGTTTGATTTAGATATATGAAAAATAAGAATTGTAAACTGAACTAAACTGAATTTAAAGGTAGGATTTTTTGAGGTTAATAATTTTCTTGACTTATGATTTGTATCGATTGAATTTACAGTTAGTCATAAATTAATTTAATTCCTAATCTTATGATAAAATATGATCAGCTATATGTCACGAATACGTTTTGAAGTATTAAAACGATACATTTTCTATTTGAAATCTATATTTTTAAAATGAAATGATATGATTCGATTAAAAAGAAAAAAAAACAGAATTTAGATACAAAGTAATTTCAAAATTAATTGATGTAAATAGTAATCAATGAAACCTCCAGTACAGTTTGATTTATAGTATTCTGTTTCAATTTCATAGAAGATTGTAATTTGCAAGTTGCAGCTCCCGCTGTTTCCCCCCTTCTAACACTTTATATATAAATACTGATGGTTTAGATCACAGTACCCATTTTCTTTTATATATATAACGACATTAAAGAGTTTATTTAAGATGGAAAAATTTACATAGGATAAAAAATTAGTAGGAGAAATTTTTTCATAAAAATTATATTCAACTTTCATTAAAAATCACAAGACAACATTAAAGTTAAATTTAAATGAAGAATTTTTATTTTGATTTCGTATCAAACATAAGGTTACATGTATTATATAAATTTCATATACAAAAGGTCAAAATTTATTACTCGTGAGAAATCTACGGGTATACTTGACAATAGATACACATATTCACTAAACAGACGGATACACATTTTACATTAGTTGTGTACTCATTAATATTTATTTTTAAGTAAATATTAAGACTTTTTATTATTTTATAATAAGAAAAAACTATCTAATATTATTTCATAATAATATTTTTAATGTATTAAGTTACATTTATATTATACAATATTAATTTATATTATTCCATACAAAAATAATATTATATTTAATATATTATATGATATTTTATCCTTTGTTATTATCATTTTCAAATTACTAAACATTAATAAATATCCATGAGTATCCATTATCCTATCGATTGATATCTATTACATGCTAATTTTAACATGAATGGTTTGGGTAGTAAATTATCTACATCCACTTTGCTCCATTGGTACCCTGATCATTACTAATTTATTAATTTTCCCTTATGTCTAATATAGGTTTTATCGTGGGAAGAGAAAAAAAAGGTTTCATTTGTAATTTTTAAAGAGTATAAAGGTTATGAATTTAAATTTTACAAATGTGAGAATTTGTTGGTGAGTTATATGTAAGTACTTTTTAGTCATGACAATACGCAACCTTGTTAAAACAGGCTAACCACCCCCGCCCTCCATAAACACCACTATGGGAGCAAGGTGAGTTTGGTAACCTACTAAAAGTGAGTTGACCTTTCTAACTCACTTGATTTTATTGGCGGGTTGGCCCATTGGGAAAATTGAATGGTTTGACTGGTTTAATATCCTTAACCCACCCATATTTTTTGATGCATTGATGTCAATTCGATAGGTTCAACTAGTTGTAACAAGCCCAACTTCTGGGATAAGTTTTGCTTTTCCCACCCTCGTCTTAATAAAACTTAGACAAGTTTAATTAAAGCAAATTTGAAATTATAGAGCCTATCTAGTCTTTATGTTGCCTATTGAGTTCAAGGAAACCCATAGGAATCTCATAATGCTCTATTTTTTAAACTTTTCTTTTGTTTTAACAACTTAAATATACAATTCTAAATAATTATATATACAATACATTTTAGTTAGATAATATGTAAAAATAGTCATTGAGAAAATATAAATAATAAACTTAATTATTAAATTATATTTTTGAGAAAATATGTAAACAAAAGCTCATCTCTTTCTCATGGCTCAAAATAATGTAAGAAATTTAAATTATAGAACATTTTCGTTTCATGAGTAAGTAAGTTTGTTAACGAAATTCACTATAAGAAATTGATCGTGAGGCGTGGGACTAAGGGAAAAGACCAATGCTGCCTTTAAGTGTAAGACATACCCTTCTATACTAATTTCTCTCATGCTAATTAGTGTAGGACCATGACTCTCACGCCCTCATATGGTGTAGGGCATACTGTCCTACACCATTTATGATGCAAAAAGGGTGTGGGTGTGACGCCCTCCTAAACTTGAATCATGAATCTCAAGGTACTTTTATTATAAAATTAACAATAATAAATTTTTTATTTTCAAGGAAATTACCTTGAGATTCATAATCCAAGTCTAAAGATCATTTAATGATATATTCGACTTACCCTAGTATAATTGTTGCAAACACTATCATTATACTCAAGCATCATGCCATGACATTTCACAAAGTAACATCACCCGCCTATCATTATATATGTTCACTAGTCATCATATCAAGCAATACTAGTATATTTACAACCTAAAGTTAAACATACTACTTAAAACTATGTACATATAAATATTTATACATGCCACTATGAATGCACATGCACATATACATCATCAAAGCATCTTCTATATGTCCATCTGTTTACAGTGAGCACTTTAAGTCATCACTAAACATATAAATAAACAAAGAGTGAGACAAGGTATAAAATAAGTACAAAATATAATAGAATCGTGCACATTCACAAGGAAGATGTAATGCGATGAAAATCACAAGCAAGGTTGTTTCAATTATATAGTATCTTGTTTTTAATTTGAATGATGCTATAATGGATCAATAACTGGTAGGTAATCATATAGTGATCTATAATCAATAATAATATTTTACTGGTATCGAACTGAAGCACTCGTTTGCAACATTATCACCATCGGTGACTCAGATACGCATATATATATATATATATATATATATATATATATATATATATATATATAGACATACACACACTATGGCTCTGTGTTGCGGGCCCTCTCTTAAAACACACTGCAACGTTCTATAGGAACCATATACGTATAGTCTGATGCTCATCCAGAGCTGTCCCTCACTGAGCCTATTCAAAAGACCCATGCATCCTTTGAGTAGCTTTAATGTAAATGATTCATGATGCTTTAGTTAAATTTATAGAACATTATACCATATTTAATTCCCAATGTGACAATTCATCATAATAAAAAAGTCACCCTTATTCCATTATGTTATAATCATAGCCATCCAAGATAAGTTTGAATCAAATTCCACACGAATCGGTGCACCATATATCATCAATCATCACTTACTTTCTTAATCATATATTTACATTTTGACACAATTTAATTACTATACTCTTCATCATTCAAGGATTCATTTGTACCTTGGTAACACAATCACATATTGTACTGGTTGGAAGTGATCACCACATGAGCATATGAATTAAGGGCTAGGATTATAAAGCGTTCACATTAGCAATGACGTAAAAATAACCACCTTGGCATCATGAGGGACACCGTGGCCTGGCCGTGGTCGCCGCTGCCAAACCCCTAAAATTGGCCATAACTTCCAGCATGATCCACGACTTGGCCGTGGAACCTGCTACAACCATGGATCAGCCCTTGATTCTCATTTTCATGCATTTTTCATGTAAAAGTAGAACCTACTTGCATAATCTTCAATCAATGACATATGGAACCATTTTAATTCAATTCTTACATAGTCTTACAACTTGATTCATGTCAATATAAACATTACTATCATATATGTAAAAAGGTCATGCCTATGATTTCCTAAGTTTAATCCAATCTTTCAATTCTCTCTATCAATTCCACAATTTCAACAAGGGATATCTCTTTATCATTCTAAAACATTCATCAACTACATAATTCCAATCCAATGCATCAATTTCTCAATCTGAACACAAACATGATAATCTACTACATACAATAATTTCCTTATGTAATCAATTTAACCAAACCATTCAATACACACATCTCTAGTTTAAAACACAATCCATAATAAAATTCAAAATACACCATCACCTCTAGTCATGAATTTGGAAGGTTCAAATCACAATTAACATAATAAATCTGCACACAAGTACTTTAGTCTCTAACTATTTCACTTCATCATTTTCTCATTTTATTTATACATTTTTACAAACACCTAATGTGTAATTTCTTGGACAAGTAAAATCTAACACTATACTTCACATAAATCCATAATTCTATCCATTTTCTACCTATTCACTACACTATCTCATCTTCCTTACCTTAGGGAAGACAACCACAAGGTGTGGTGGGGCTCCCTTGTTGGATCTAGTTCTAACTTACACACCACATACAAGGTTGTAGGTTGGAACTAGATCCAACAAGGGAACCTCTTAGGTAAACTAGGTTAGGTAACTCATACTTTTTGGTTGTGGTTGACTCTGTAAATAAGTCAAAACAAAAATCCTATTATAGCTCTATGACCAGAACTTAACACTCTATTTTCTATATTAATAAAATAAAATAAAATAAAATACAAGTAAAATAATAAACTAATAAACTTAATGTCCATGGTGAGAGTAATAATGGGTCGAGTGAGGGTGTTGTTATGGCCTAGATGGTCGGTTCCTGCTGAGATAGACGATGACGTTGGTGGCGCTTAGCCTGACGTTGGTGTCGACATATTTCCTCTTTCTCCGAGATAGATTAGTCATCTAGGGCAACATCAAAATACTAATGACTACCCTTAGACAACCCACCCTATTGTGCTTGAGTTAGGGTAGCCATATTTGGGTCTGTAGTTGATCAAACCGTGCCTACAACGACTATACTAGCTGACCCTTAAGTCCTACAGCTTCTCTTGAAGGTGTGCCACCTATGGATCTACATGTGCAAACTCAACACTAGTGGAAGGGAAAGGTTAAATATGACCCCCGATAAACATTAGAGGCTAAGGAACTGGTGTCATAAAGACGACCATGATGCTTTCCAACAATAATCTCCATCTAGAGTTGAATCCTAGTAGCCACCTCAAGAAGCTAGCCTCTAGCCTCGCGTTCAGCTAGGCACCTATTGTACTCATGCTACTCATTAATACATTAAAATCTATGAATAATGTAAAGTTAATTAAATTTGAAATGGAATTAAAGTTAACTATAATTTACAATAGTCTAATGAGAGCACTCATCAATGAAGTCCTCTTTGCACAATTGTTTTCACTGAGTCACGAGAAATAACTCAGCTGGACCAACAAAACACTGGCACATCTCCTAAAAAAGTAGTTAAACAACTTAATAATTGTTAAATTCATACAATATAAAAAATATAAACAGATAAACAACTTACCATTAATTCGACAATGTTAGCAATGAGGTTGACTACCTGTGGTGTGTAGCGAACCACCCGTATCGCTATTCCTATTGTACTAGGCCACCTGATATTTAGGCTTCTCTCATGTACCGAGTAGGCCAACCTATATAGCCTCCTTGATCCATGCAGGATGGGTAGATGTCTGACGATTAAGGCTTCCTCTTTGGGCCTTCTCCAGTATGTCACTGAGGCTTTCCTCCCAACCTTTAGGAATGCAGTCTTCATTGCATCATCATGCTTAGGCGTGAAAGTCACATCTTCTTGTAGTTGACAAACATAAAACATTAAAAAATATATATAAACATTAATAAATGTCAATTAAAAGTAACTTACCAGCCACTTCCTCCACCATTGTTCAATTGCATCCTTAGGAACGAATGTCCAGTCCTTTCACGGTCCATGAAAGTGTGATTGAATGACCTTTCTCAGCCTGACAATACCTCTATTCTTCAGTTTGAAGGTACCAATTCAAAATAAATAATTGTTAGTCTCAAAAGTAAAAAAAATACTAAATATTAAATTTAAAATACATAAATGTAAATATAAAGTACTCACCCTTTTACAAGGGTAAGAATTATACTTGAAGGCACCCTTTACTACATGAGGCCTACTTTGAAGTTAAACCCTCGAAATATATCCAAAGGGTTTGAAGGATCAATACCCAGATCCCCAACAACCTTATCTTGTTGCTAGAGGTAAGCCTACTATTGCTCCTAAATAGGATCATTATCAAAGTTGTTGTCGACGCTCTCAATTGGCTCATAATCGACGTCGGCGTCCTCGTGAGGAGGGTTCCACATCATCTGGATGATAAGCTCAGTATGCTTATCTCTAATGGTAATATGTTGATTTGCATGTGCGAACAAATCACCTAGTTGGAACAACTTTTTAATCTTCTTCTTTGGGCCACCAACTATCGACAGCTTCCCTAAACTATTTTGACAATATTAACCTTTAATAATTTATCTTTAATAACCGTTTTAAAATATTAAACTAAATCAAATCAATTTTTAGATAAAGCATTTAAAAATTAATCTTAAATTCTTTTTGAAATATAATAAAATATCCGACACTAATTAGATATACCTTAATTTCATGATTTGTCGTATGAGAATATAAATCACTAGTAGCCCATGTGATTTGTGTGCATGACATATATATGGTTAGGAAAGAGTGTGTCCCTCCTATTTCCCCCCTCCCTCAATTACCATTCTTCCTATAAGCAAAAAAATCACGATACTCATGTACAAGTTTATATATAGTACTATATTTTTTTATTCAATTATATAGTTACGTGTCCGCAGGTTCTTAGGTATAATATTTGACTAAATTTCATTACAACTATTATTTTCTAATTCGTACCTCGTAAGTCGTATATGCATCTTCTTATTTTAATGCTTAAGTTAACAATATCGATCAGAATCCAAATACTGTTTGGTTATAATTATGATTATTATATTGTTTAATATGTCTTTATGAGTTATTTTAAAATAGTTATAACAAGGCTGTTATTTTTAATGTAAAAAAAGCGTAAGCATACGGCTATATATATATTTGGTCACGAAGAGAATTTCCCATAAGTCACATCACTCCTATTTCTTTTGATTAATTATGCTGGTAAGATAATGAAGATAAGATGAATTGCTAAACATATATTCGTTGAATTATGAAAAAATGATTATAAGACTAAAAAAATTAAGACATCTATATTCAAATTGTTAGTAACAAATTAAGAAATTCATTGACAACATACTAACAAACTCAACATAGCTAAATAAGAATAATAAACTCACCAGAGACAAGTCAAATTTGATAATGCAACAAACTTAAGTAGTCTTAAATTGATAGACAAGCTAACAAAGTTAAAGATACAAAAACTTAGTTACAACTTGATTATTTCTTTATCCTTTACATCCCAGTAAACTAAAGGTGTCTAAGGAGAGCACATTTATCTCTGATATAAGAGAGAGGAACACAAAAAAAAAACTAGTTTCGCAAGGTCTGGGAGCTTGAAGCATATGTAAAATCAAGACTTGATGTTTTCACAGACTCTGAGGTATGAAATATAAGACTTTTCTGATCTAGGTCTGGTAAAACATTCAGATGCGAAGATCTTTCTTCTTGAGGCGAATTTCCAGACTTAAGACTTCTCTTGACTTTGATTGTAGGAATTATGTTGAGACCAAACTCTATGAAGGTCTTTCCAGACTTTTGACCCACAGACTCCCGCTTTCTTTTATAGCAAAAGCCTTATGTTTCCTGAAATGCTTAAACACATATATCAAATAATAACAAATTATGACTTTGATTAAATTAAAGTACTTAATGTTGGTTATCAACAAATCTATGATTTCTTCAGAAATTTTCTTGATTCTAACACAATGTATGTAAAAACTAAATACAATATGAAAACATGAAATACAATAAGAAGAAAGGGGAGGAGGAGAAGGAGATGGGAGTAGAGGATGCTCTTGGTCCTGGTCTCGCTGTTGAGAAGACTGCTGAGGTTGGTACCCCATGGCACGCATGAATTGGGCAAGCTGCTCTTGAGTGGTCTAGTACTAAGCATATGATCTGTTGCTTCTCCTAGAGTGTCACAATCTTGGTGGTCTTCTTTATAATCTCCTTGTTTAGATCCACGATGACCTAAACATATTAGGTGGTGGAGTCGAGGAGGAAGACAAGATGAACTCCCTGTCATGTTTTTCGAGGCTGTACATGTTCCTATTCTTGTTCTTGCCTTCGACAATCTCTATAGAAAAGCATTGTTGTCAGTAGAAGAAAAGGGTCAAGGCCTCCTCGTCCACCTTACCCTCCGTGTGTGTGGCTACCTCTGTCTCCTCAGCCCCATTTCCTGATAGGCTTCTTGCATAATTCAAAATAAAGTTAGTAAGTTATGTGATTAAATTTAAAAATTTAACAAAATTTTGATGAAGTTTCCTATATAAATAAGAGATACCAAAATTTTTAAAATCCTTATAAAATAACAAAAAGTTCATAATATAATTTATAACTGTGATTACATATACTTTTCTTAAAATAAAACTCATAAGTTGTTTTCTTAAAAAAAATTTAGCATGTCTTTACCTTTTCTAAAATAATTTATATCAACTTATCTATGGTAATTTAAATGATAAAATTCCCTCAAGCCCAAATATTATTATTTTACATAGATGTAACATAAGGAATTAACACCCCCTTTTAACACCTATTACTTTTTAACACCGTCTTATATTTTAAAAACTTTCGAAGTAGTAAAATCTTTATTCACCAACCCAAAGCACCCACGGCCTAGACAGAAACCATTTCAAGATTTATAAAATTTCCATATTTTTATTTCTTAAAGTTCCCTTGGTCCAAAAACAATATCAACTAGTAATATGATTTTACACCTCCACTTTTAACACCTCTTAGCCTTCAAAACATCAAGTACAAGCAAAGAAAAGCTCACGTCCATGGCAAACAACATGCACCAAATTTTATAGATATTCTAGAACATCATGTTATCCATTAATCATGTATCTCCAAGCAATAAAATGGTCATATATTTACTAAAAACCTCTCGGCCACAAACAAATAACATGCACCAAATTCTCCTAAATCTCAAAACATCATGGAATCAACAAAATTAGTGTTCATGAACAAGAAAAACTAATATATCATTTCTCAAGAAGCTCATGGCCATTACTTAAAGCAACGCATACCACCAATTAATTTTCTTAACACCCAAAACTTTGTATGTAACATTATCCATGTTTTAATCAAGTATATCAAATTACCCTACAATATACCAACACTCTCATCACCACCTAGCATCAACACACAAGATCATAAGATCACAAAATTATCACCCAAGCACCATGAAGTCCACAGCCACATACAACCACATGCAAATAATAGAACTTCCATTACTCATCATTAAAACACACATGAAAACATCAAAAGTTCATGGTCACTACAACAAACTTAACATGTAAAAGGTGGATCAAAGTTTAATTGGCGAGTCCCCCTTTACCTCATAGAGCAAGCTCATGATGTTGAAGAGAAGAGAGTGTGGTGATGCTTCCAAGCTCTAAAGCCTTTCCAATGAGGTCCTCAAGCTCCAAGATGGCAAGAACAATGGTTGTCTTGGTGAGAGGAGAAACAAAAAAGCCCTTGGTGGTGATGGTGGTGTCTCGAGTTTTGGGTGAAGAAAGAAGGAAAGAGCTTTCAACTTGAAAATGGTGATGAGAAAAGGAAGGAAGGGACATACATGGAGGTCCCAGGGAATTTGAAGGCTCAAGGAGGGACCTTTATGGAGAGGGAGGCTCTCGGCCTTAAGAAAATAAAGGAAAGGGAAAGCTTTCCTTTGATGGATTCAAAGAGGAAATGAACAAGCTAGAAGGGAGGGTGAGGATGATGATGTTGACATGAGAAAGGAAAAGGAGAAAGCAAGAAGTGATGGTGGTGGGTAGTGGTGTTGTTTGGCATAGGGGAAAAGAAGGGAGGGTTTTGGTTTTCTTATGAAGAAAGAAAGAGAAGAGAGCAAAGGAGAATGAAAAATGAAAATCTGAAACTTTAAAAGGCGTGGGTGATTTATAGAAAAACAAAATAAGAGTAGTAAGTGTGTATACGTGTACCGAGTGAAAGGGAGAGGGTAAAGGAAATAAGGCACAAGGGTTTAGTTTTGAAAAAAATAATTAAGAATATACATGCAACCAATAAGAAATGGGTATGTGCATAGGAAATGAATGTTGTAAGAAACATGATTTAAAAGGTCTTAAAAGATATGAAAATAGGACATTGAAAGATTTGCTTTAGACTCGTCATAAAAAGGCATATGAGTTTAATTTAATATTAAATTACAAATTTGATGGAAAAAGAGAGGGAAATCATAAAATTTATAATACATTTTAGAGCCATAATTTGGAAAAATGTCCAACATAAAAGTTGTAGATCATATTTTCCCCTTTAAAATGAGCTAAAGA
This sequence comes from Clitoria ternatea, assembly GCA_037962975.1. Lineage (NCBI taxonomy): Eukaryota > Viridiplantae > Streptophyta > Magnoliopsida > Fabales > Fabaceae > Clitoria > Clitoria ternatea. Next base: position 13,642,389 of record CM075675.1, read on the forward strand.
ACATACATTGTTGATATTGGGACAAGGAGATATGACCAAAATACAAAGGGCTGCCAACATCGATTCTAAATCAGGTACAACAACCTTATTTTAAAAACTGGGATCAAACGGTTGGGAATTAGCTTTAGGGTCCTACATAAGAGTTATAGAAAATTCTCTTAAGAAATTTCAAGGAAAAGAATGACTTGATTTCGATATCGGACGCAAAAGTTATAAGCAATTTACTGAAAGGTGTTCAGGAAATTCTAGGAACTCATGGGACAGGGTAGTATTTTGAAAACTGGGATCAAATAACTCAAAACTGGGTTTAGTGACCAACATAATAGTTATAGACAATTTAGATACAAAAATTTAAAATCAAGAATCAGAATTTTTCAATGTCGAAAGAAAGAGTTATGCTAGAAAAAGTACAGATAGGTACAGAGCCAAACAAGTGCTCAATTTAAGAAAAATGGTCATTTAGGCCGCAGGTCAAACCGATTCCTCAAATATTCAAATAAATACTATAGAGAATATTTTTGAATTGAACAACAAGTTTCAGGATGTAACACCCTTGATTAACTAGGATAATCCCTTCAACTAGATTATCCAGGTTAACTGAGAGGTTATGAGTTTTTAGAAAAACGTAAAAGTTTTTTTTTGTATAGGATAAACACATGGTGGAACAGATACATTATATATATACAACATAGTTATATATTATACATGGTTATAACAACAACTATACATACTAAAAATTAGGGGCACGCAGGCTCCTCATTCAAAATACATAAACTAAACAGAGAAAAGAAAAATAAACCTAACTATCCTACTCATCGCCCTCCAAGGAGTCATCTATCCAAGGGAACTTTGGGACGTCTAAAGTGGTTGATAGTTATGATAGATTTGGGTGAGAAGAGGTCTCTGGAGGAGTCGCACTCGTCGAGGGCTGGTCCCCGATTAGATGGATAGGCTGGTGTAGATGGCTGAGATAAACCTTGTAGGCCTCAATTAGAAGAGCTTGAGCCTCCGCGGACATAGCTGCGTAATCCTCGGTCTCTCTATACAGATAACTCTTGAATATATGATGGAGCTACCCATGAGAGTGGTCCCACTATTGTGGCACTAGGAATCACTTTATAGGAGACGTCACCAAGGCCCCTTGTTGTACCTGTACTCCCACTAACCTCTTAGGTGCATAGGCTATCACTGGCTCCGCTGGAAAAATTTACTGCGGCAGGACTGGAAGAGGGGCTTGATCCTCAGCCATCAGATCCATGGGTAACTCTGCCAGATCTTCCTTCGGATAATCCTCCTCATCGAGTGGAAGCGGTACATACTTTGGTGTATGCGATCTAGGGACACCTACATCCTCTTCTCCTAGTATAAAAAGGTGCCTCTTCCTGTTGAGCAGGCCTAGGGGCCAAAGGGGGCTGGTAGCTGATGGAACCTTAGAGGATCTACTACAAGGGATGCCTCTTTCCCGTCTAACTCCTCTAAGTCCTTAATACTAAAAGGATGCAGATGGTCTCCATAGCACCGTATCATACTCTCAATCACCTCTACATCCCGGTCATACGGCTGCTCTGCCTCTGGTGGAGGCTGTTGGGGTGGCTCCACGAGAATCTCCTCAGATATCACTGGTAAATGGTTGGGACCTGGATGATCTCCTAAGCGTAGAGAACCCCTGGTCCTATATACTCACCTACACGGTCCAATAGATTTGAAAGAGGTTATAAGGGTGAGTCTCCGCTTCTACAACAATTGGAGAGTTTCCATCACTGAGATCCTTCCTACACAATCCAAATAGGCTCTTAACAATATTTATCTTTCTTATAAGGGCTCCTAATCAATTTATTCTAAGCTGTCTATCCTAACTCATTCTCATCCAATCGTCCCCGATTTTATAACTCCTTGTTCTCCCCTTCACCACTGAATACATTCATATATATCAATACTGAATCTTATTAGTAATTCATAATCAGGATCAACATCAACACTATTCCACCTAGAGAACGTAATGCCATGCAAGAGGTTCACTTCATTAATTTAATTTTTTTGTTGCCAATATGATACATGTGGGCCCAAGAAATCAATCCATCATGGTCACATCATCTATAGTACGTCTACTGTAGGATACTTCCACATTACATCTACTGCAGGATCCAAACATCATCATCGGAATCTGTCCTAACCACGCTGTCCCTAGACATGTTTCCGTACTAGAGCGACCAGAGCTCACCAAGTCCCTCTCACAACACAACATATACATGGACTTATAGGTCCCAAATGTAATGGATCCAACTCATATCAGTACATCATAATGGGACTTGTGTAAAATCCTACCCTAGTTTATTTAAATTTTTAAGAAAATTTTTGACAATTTAATGTTATTTTTAAATTGACCTAACTTAACCAAAAGAAATATTTAAATCATACTAATGAGTTATTAACAAGTGCATCTATGTAGAAACAGTCATTTCGCATTAAACATATCGCCTAAGAAGAAAAAGAATGGATGCTAAGTGAGTTACAATAGGCTAGGGTAGGAAAAACAAGAATTTTGAGTCTCAATAATCGATTACAGTGTCCCTGTAATCGATTACGCCACTTATAATTGACATGCGTATAACTTGCTCTGAGGTAACAGATTACTGCTCATGTGTAATCGATTACACCCTAGAGAAAATTTCTTTTCTTGTATATTTTGCTCTCTGTTAATTGATTACCATATAGGTGTAATCGGTTACCATCAACAGAGTGCAGAATTATGTAGAAAATGCCATAAATTTGAACTTCTAGACCTCCTAACTTTCCCAAATGAAATCCAAACTTCATACACAGTATCTTCAACATAAGTGTGAGCTATTGCAAGTGGTTTCAACTTAAAATTCCAAGAATCGAAATAATTATGCGCTAAAATGTGTGTTAGGAAATTTTGGACCAAATGACCTATATAAACCCATTAAACTTATTTGCTTGGAATCTAAACTAGTGCATACAAGTTCTAAATAGGTTATATAACTAGAAACACCTGACTAAAGTTCCCAAAGACTTCCAATTCAAAATATAGCCATCCTAATTCCTTGAATATGTAAGTTAATGCATGAAAACACCATATGACCATGCCAATTTCCAAGTCCACACCAATCACAACCTGCCCATATCTTTCATGGATCATTAAAACACACACAAGAGTGATCCAAAACCATAAATAATTCCACAAAACCTGCCTATAATAGAATATGCATAATTCTCATCAATCTATGCTAATTAATATAGAAGGTACTATACCTATTTCCATCATCCACAAGCATATATATATATATGTTTAACATTAATGATTTGGTAGTTTAAGTCATCATTCAAGCTTAACCTAATTTCATCTTAACTACACCTAAGTTAATTTACATTTGTTCACCATCACTTAACTATCTATTTACAATCCAAAACATCATATCAAGGTAGTCATTACCCAAAACATAATTCATTTACAAATATACAATATATGCATATCCAAGGCATATCTCTATGGCATCTCTCCATGACCTTCCAATCTCCTAGTTCACATACCAGCATCACCATCTCCTTGTTGGCTCACTGAAACCATAATTTGAGAGGTGAGTATTATTCAAAACAATAGATAACAATTCCAAAAAATATTATAGGCATATTTATACATGTTTATATAGTGGTGAACCCTAATCATATAATTACACATTTATCCTTAGTAACCATTTCACTTAACATAATATTGCAATAACATCAACCTCTATAAATCATACCATATCCTTCATCAATTACATATAAAACATCACTACACATAATACAATATGCTCATGCTATGCCATGGTCTTTAATCAAATTTCTCAATGCATAAAAGCATGTCATGTGGATCCAATATTATCAACAATATAGCAAGTGTCTGGATAACCTACTCAGTGAATCATAACACTATAAATTAGGGGAATCTGGGTAAGCACTCAGTGAATCTTAGCACTATAAACAAGGTTACTCGAGAACTGCATAGTGAATCATAGCACTATAAGTGGCAGCCTCAAAGACAACATGTTTGAGAACTGCAAGTGAATCGTGGCACTGTATCAGTAGTCTTTTGGTGAACGAAAGCACCAAAAATATACATGATGTCATGAAATGCAACTGTGCAAGAAATGCACGAATCTTAGCTCAAGATAATTATCATGACATCACAATCTAACTCACATACACTGTGTATATTTGTTCACATTATTAATCATTTCATAATATTTCAATATCACGCTAGGCTAACAACCATCATTCTACCGTCACCAATATATACATGATTCAATATTCAACAATGATTCTGAAATATCACACATCTATCAAACTACACACCAGTACTAACTAACCACAAATATAATTATTTCCATATTATATTAATACCAACTACAATTATATATATATATATATATCAATACCATACTAACTAAAGAATCATGACAATCCTTTATACATACAAACATCATAAAATTAATATTTCAAAGCTTTATAAACTATTTAATTGGGTAATTCCTATTTATCGCTTGAATAACAATCCATCTCGTACGTTAGAAACGTACCTAAATCCAATCTGGCTCTGGTTCCCACTTTTGATCAATAATTCACTAATTACACAGATCCTAAAACATATAATTTCAACGTTAATTACACTTTGACCCACCGTTTGGCTTGAAAGAAATTACCAATATTTTTAATATAATTATAGACTGTCAAAACTTACTGACAATGTTAATTGCGTGTTGTGTTATATGAAGTTTAACCTCTAGGAAGTGATTGGGCTCGAACACCAAATCCTATAAATATTGAATAATTATCTTAAATGTCTCAAAGCTATGCTAAGCATGTTACGGGGCGTAATAAAAGGATTTAACAATGTTTCAGTGAAGAACAATTTACCAAAATGCCGATACGTGTTCTGATTTAAACTTGATAACTTCCGGTACACCAAAATTGAACTGGGACAATCCCAATTGGTCTTCAAAGTTACTTCCACACAGACCCTTATGCAAAAGAGAAAAGTTTAAGCCATGGGTGATCTACCCACCTTGGCCATGAAGCTTGGAATGGAAAGGGATGAAAAGGCTACCTTACAAAGCTTTAAAATGACACCCCAAGCTCAACAAACTCTAAAGACACTCATGGGTACCGACGGTTCAACCTTGAGGAGGAAGAGGAAGGCATTTTACGCACATGTACCCAAGGGAAACACAATGAAGAAGAAAAATTCATGCTTGGGTCAGCTTACCATGCCTATGAATTTGATGATAGCATATGGTGAAGAAGATGATTCAAAGAACAAAATGGAAGGTGGAGAAAATGGCTGACAATGGTAGTGGTCTTATGCGTGAGAAAGAAGAGGAAGAAGGCAACACAGAAATGGAAAAAGAAACTAGAACAGGAAGTGTAGAAAAATTAATTTTTTTAGAAAGTATGAAATTAGTTTTAAGGATTTAGAAATTTGGATTTTAATAAATTTAGTTTAGGCAATTTGATTAAACATCTAGAATTTTCAATTAGTTAAAGTTTAATTTACTAAACCTATCGTAATTGGTTATCAAATATACTTTTATATTATTTCCTAATATCCATACTCCAACCAAATTCATTAATTGTATTAATTAAATTACTAATTTAAAATTTTAGGATGTTAAAACTTGGCGCTTCACGACCATAGGAAAATTAGCCTGAGTCGAAGTACACCAGGATTGCATGGTTTCAACCGACATAGGGGAGCTATTGCCGAACCATTTGGGGGTCATGTCCCAGTGCACTCCTGAGATTCAACCTGGATCAAACCTCATGTCCTCCAGCGTACCCATCTCTCTATGTTCTAGTCTACATTAAACCATATGCATATGATGCATGTAACATACATTTCTTTTTCCATATTCATCATGTTTGTCATCGGTAGAGTCCTCTTAAAGGTCTATTTTCATTCTTAACACCGGGTTCAGTTTTAATTATAAGGTATTTCTAAATCATTGGAGTATGGGTACAATAGTCACGTGGTGAAAGGGTGTGAGTAATCTGGTTATATGGATATATACTGGTTTCTTTTTAGTAGTAGTTCTTTAGTCTTTCTTTTATTTATCCCTCGGTGATTAAGAATGAAAATGGTTGAGCATTAATATTCAATGCCCATTGGGGTACATTTCAACATCTCATTAATATTTATTTTATTTCCATGGTCACATCACATCGCTCTATATCATAATAGGATCTCTACCGTGACTCACTCTCTTTTCTTTATGAATTTATCAATGCATCATAAACATTTTATTCATTCATCATGCTAACAAGAACATGTAATTTAATTAGCACATACTCATTTATATATGCAATCAATAAGTCAATCAAGCACATATCACTCATTTAATGGGTATATTTACCAATATAATTATCTCGTTCATAAATCATAGCCAATTGACCCTACTAGTTGTAAGGTTATAAGTCTAATATATCCTTCTTATATGTACAATATGTCCAATTGATCACTAAGTAGTATTTACTTATTAATTAAGTTGAGTAAGAGACGTATGTATATATATATATATATATACACACATCGCCACATGGATAAATACACTTAGTTCATTTATATTTTGCCTACTGTTATAGAACATTCAGTATTTAAATATAGTTATTAGACTACATAAGTATATTTATCTCTAAAAAGTATTTCACTTATTAATTTAAAATATTAATAATATCTTTTCAACATTTACTTATTACTACTAGGTTATATAAAATCTTAAGTTTTATTTATATAACTATTTAAGTTGGGATTTTAGTTAGTTAAACTCCATTATATATATTCCTTTTATTTCTTAAAATTCTTAAGTTGGGATTTTTTTTTATATTATTACTAGTTTTTCTTATTTATATTCTCTCCATATTCCTATATTTAACTCAGGGAACAGGCTGAAGCCCTAAGCTTTCTACAAAAAGCTTAACAAAGTATTCTTAGGATTCTTAAGAGTCTGGGTTCTTACTTTAAAAACCAGGGCTGTTACACAACACATTCTCCTTCTCTCAAGGCTTTCTGGTATTCTCTGTCGCTCATTTGGGTTCCTTATTGAACTTTTGGTTTGATCCTCCGGTGCGCACACTCCCCAAGAAGCTTATTAAAATTTTTATTAAAATTTTATGATTATTATTCCCATCTAGGTCAACTTCATATCACCTTTCATTATTTCTATTTAATTATATTTCTTTAATATATATTTTCATTTTTCTCTTACTTATTATTCTACTAACTATAAATTAATTATCCTCTATTAAATTATAAGTTAACTATCCTTCATTAAACTAATTAATTATTTAATTCACACTAATCACCTCATTAACACTTCATAACTCATCATTCTCACTTCACCATCCAATCATACCATCACACGTATCCGGGCCTCATCGCCCTCAAAAAATTCATAGATATATCTGTCGAAGCCCACAAATGTATCACAATTCAAATAATACATTATCAGCCACAACTGTAATCACAACAATCAATTTCACACAACCTCGTTATATAACTTATGGTCCTGCAGGCCTTTCCTGAAAATTTCAGGATGTTACAAGATTAAATGACATGTAAAATATCTAGATTAAATAATAAGGGTAAATAAGAAAAAATAATAAATGTTTAATTAGAAATGTGATGTAGGAATCCTCTTGAATTCAGTGGATCTTTCCTATAGATTATCTCTTGATCTTCTATACTTCAATCTTTATCAAATTCATCACCTCATGTGGAATTAGGTACAAGCTGAATGTACTAAACCTATGGTGTAAGGTGAAATCCTACAAAAAAACACTAGAAGAATAAATAATAAAATGGAGAGGTAAAAAGCATGGAAGTGACACCACCTTGAGTGAGATATAATGCCAGGTTCTCACAAAATTCTTGAGAGAAGTAAAAATTTATCTCACTAAAATGTCTTTTGTATTAAAAATGATCAAAGACCTCCAAGAAAGATAAACTTGTCTTACAAGATAAACCAACTAAACCTAACCTATCTCCTAACTCTAAGATGACATTTTTGTCCTAGCTATGGTTTGTACTTTCCTAAGGCCCAAAAGTGATACAAAGACAAAATAAGGCCAAGAAGGCCGAAACCCCTAAAGCAACTAGACCAACTAAAAATACAATGAAAAATGGACTTCAAACCTAAGAATTATTATCAATCCTACATCAAAATCCTAAAAACAAATATAAATCAAATGATCTAAGATAACCATAACAAAAGTTTTAAGTCCTAAAGCTAAGTAGATCCTCATCAAAATATAACTATGTGTTATAAAAAAGATGGATTTTTCTTTCTAAAACTATGACTTGCATATAAATCCAGAGGGAGTATCTAATTGTGCATCAATCTTATCTATTTTTAAGTGTAAATGTAACACAATATCTATTGTCAATGTCATGATATCATATGTGTGGAAAAAAAATTCAAAGAACGAGGGGAGAGAGAAAATTATAGTTGTGGTATTTGTTAGGCTGTAAAATACCAAAATAGTGAGCATAGACATAGTGGGTATGGCATCTTCTCTCTCTACAGCTAGGTTGAGAAGTTGTTCAGGGCATATATCCTATCCAGCTAGGAGCTCAGCCAGCGAGGCAAACAAGAAACAAAAATTCTGAACTAAACAAGTAAAATCGCATTTTATTTTATGTTTTGTAAGACCAGGAATGTGGCTAACAAGTAACTTACGGAATATAAACTGATCAGTTAATTCTACATAAAAAAAAGTGTAGCAAATGTTATGATACCCCCTATATATTTGTGTACATGAACTTCTCTCTTTTTAATTCGCAACTAATATTAACCAATCAGATATTCTTTGTGTACATGTTCAATGAACAAATTAAAGAAAAGAGAGATAGAAATTTATATAATGAGTCTGAGATATTCATGTGTCATTGTCTCTCAAACAATTTCAGGAACACTAATGATGGGTCAGACGGATTCTTTTAATTAAAAGACAAATGCAAGCTTATATTGTAATTGCATAAATGAACTGATGAAAAATAATAATGATTTCAAAATCAGTGATTTCAATTTAATTACCGTCTAGCTTTCGAGAATTGTCTTAAATTTAATAACTAAAGATAGAATTAAGAATGCAGCTTTAATAAAAATCAAATAAAAATTATATATACAGACTTGAACAGGATTATTGTCGGCAACAATTTTCCTACTAAAATTTAATGTCATTACATTTTTTAAAACTTAAACCTAATACACTAAGTTAAATTAGGACAATTGCTTCTAACTGATATCTAATTGGTGGTTTATATATATGCAATAAGTTTGTTACGACTTGTTAAACCAAAACTCTCTTCTGCTTGTGGTGATCTATATCTAGCTGATAAGTTGTTTCCATTACTCTGCCTTTATCCTATTTATAAAGTAGTTAAGATCAAAATACACATATTAAAAAAAGTATATTAATATATAAATGTTTATAACAAGACATTATAATATTTTAAATTTATCTCTATTTGAATTTAAATATTATTTTAGTATTAATTGTAGTATTCTTTAAAAGTAATGATAAATATGGAAAACAACATTAAATATTTTTAAATTAATGTATTTTATCTATAAATATGATTACTAAAATACTATTTTCTCTATAAATATAACTAGAATGAGTATATTATTCCAAATAAAAGAATTATAATCTTCCCTTTAAATAAATAGTTGAAAGTTATCAAAATAAAACAAATTTTTAATGAAGTATATTTTTCACAATCAAAATTAAAAAAGTATCTCCTTTATAATAACTAATATAGTGATAATTAAGAGTGAGAATATAATAGTAGACTAGAATATGGATTTAGAGGAATTTTTAAATGCAATTTTATATTTAGATTTATTTAGAATTATATTGGTATTTTATATTTTATCAATAGTTTAATGTGTTAGATCATCTTACTTTTTAACTTAAGTTTCTTTTTCCCTTTTTTCCTTTTTAACTTAAGTTGGTATTTTATGTTCTTCAACTTGTTAAAAGAAGAAGTTGTTGGAAAGTGGCCTCAGACTTAAGAGGGGCATGAATTAAGTTTGGAAAGTTCTTATATTTGTCAAAAGTGTTTTAAAAAAGTGTTTACTTAATATACATATGCCACTCTTTGTTATTAATTAGAGAAGGAACATATTATAGTTGTTATTTTCTATGCTTTCCTTTAGTTGTTATTTTTTTAGAATGCTTTACCTATAATTTGCAGCTTTTGTTGAAAGTCGAGGATTGTAGAAAGGCTACGCACCCATAGACCAGATTAAGGTGCACAATGATAGGTGAGTGGAACCGCCAAAGGAGAAAAGGAAACCATTAAGTTAGTGTCAATAGAGTGAAATCTCCATGAACGTTGACTCTTAAGGAGGTGACAATGTTATAAGTCCTACAAAGTTATCTTTCAAAATGAACAAAATTTCATGATCTCCTTATTTAACTTAGTAAAGTTAAGAGCTTAGCGTTGGCTTAGGTGTAAATGATACATCATTTGCTTTTTCCCTTACTTATTGAGGGAACCAATAACCTGTATAAAACAATTATAAACTATGGACAACTAGCTATATTTGAAGGAAAATAAACATGGGGAAAGTAGGGGTTTTACCAATCCAACAACAAACACAATTGTGGGCTAAAATACATACTATGATGGGTACCCTTTTTAGAATTATATGTGGGATAATGCAACATCCCGATCCTTTCCAGAAAGTCTAGAGGGATAGTTTGTTATGTGGTGTAGTTGTATAAGGATGATTGCTTGGGTTTGTGGCTACAACCAGTAATGTAATGTTTGATACTAGTAATTTTGTGGGCTTCGGCCAATATATATGTGATGTTTGTAGGGGTAGTGAAGCCCAATTTTGTGTTGTGGATTGATGATTTGATGAATAATTGATGATTTAATATTTAAGTGGAATAAATATGATTAGAGGTGATTAATTGGTTAATTATTTGGGTGATTTATCAAGAGAAATAGAATAATAATGGAGATACAAGATAAGTAGTGATTTGATGTGATGTCAATTAGTGACATGACATGGTAATACAAATTTTAAAATAATAATAAAGATTCTAAAATATATCCTAAAAGACGTATTTGTTAAAAAATCGCATCGAAAACGGATCTGGAAACTGAATTGAGCAATGGAAAGTACCAGAAGCCTTGAGGTAAGTTGGAATGCTCTAGGTCCCTGATTGTTTGGTCAAATATACCTTTAATATTCATTGTTGGATTTTCTTAAAGTCGGATTGGACCCCGACTCTTTTATTTTATCTTTGGCCTTTGAATTGATATTGAGCCTTTGTGTCTTTTGGATTATTTTTGACGTAACTTCTTCTCCTGACGTCGAAAAGCCCTAGTTCTTGTTTCTATATCTCTGTATCGAAACCCTTTACAATGTTTATTTTAAGCCCAAAACTTGGTTCCTTGTGAATTTGAGCCAGTTTGTAAATTAAACCTGCACCTAATTATTTCTTTGAAAATTATCTGCGTACCTGCTAGTAATTTGGTCATAGTTTTTTCGTTCATGATCGAAATTATTGATCCATTTTTTCTGTAATTTCCTTTATTTTATTATCTAAAAATTTGATGAAGACCTTGAAATTTAATTCCTTGCTAATTTTGCCCAGTTTTAATTTTAAAAATCTGTTTGCAAAATCGTTCTAGCTCTGGATAACCTTTAGTATTGAAGGCGTATCTTCCTCTCCTGTTATCAAAAGTTTTTATGCTATAGCTCATTTCAAAGAGAGGAAAAAGATCTAAAACTTTCATGTTGTCTAGTTTTGTAAATTCCCTACCATTTAATCTCAGTTTTAAAAGAAGGCTATTGTACCTGATTCGGAACCAATCTTGGAAGCCCTTCATATTTTGGCCATATCTCTTTCTCCTGATATCGTTTTTTGCATTCTTTAACTCATTTTAAAAGGAAAAATGTGATCTTCAACTTTGATGTTGGGAAAATTTTCCAAATTCTAGCCCCAAAAATAATTGTGAATTTCGTAACCTTCTCTTTAAATTCTAACAACTTTGCCTTTAAATATTTAATTAATCTTACAATCTTTTGATGTGAAAGCTGGACCAATTTCCTTAAAATTTCTTTTCAAATCTTTTAATATCTTTGGTGTCTTGTTTTTTAAAGTTAAAATCCCCATGGAACTAAACTTATTTCCTATTGGTTGCACGTTCTATATCTAAAATCATTTAACATCTAAATTTAAACCCTTGCTAGATTAAATTTATTGTGTACCATTTTGTCTCTCTTTCTTATTTGGTACACCACTCTCCCTCCCTATATATTTGCATTATCCCTTTTCAATTTAAGGTTTTGCTTCCACTCTTTTGCCTTCAAAATTCTCTTTCTCTTCTAAACCATTCTCTTCCCTTCTCTTTTTCCCTTTCCACGTTGTTCACCACCACTAAGATAGAACCACCATCGTGCTTCTTTTTCTAGCTACCACTTCTTTGTTTCCCTCATCTTTTGTATGTTCAGAACCACCATCCTCCTCCCTAATTGTGGATACCTTTCTTCCTCTTCAAGATCAAGCAAAACCCTAACCCTCCTCATTCATTTCTTGTAACTTAAGAGCCCCTCCCCTTACTTGTGCCATTTTTCAAGTCTATAGCCCCTAGAGACCATCGTGAATGTCTTCTCCATGATGATCCAACCCCATTTCATGAGTTGAAAGCCACCTCTTTCTTCTTTTTGTGGGAACCCGCAAGTACCACCAAGAGAAATGTGGAACCTTTCCTCATTCTTTCACAAAGGTAGTAACATCAATAACTTCTAGGGAGCTTAGATCACCTTTTTGGAAAGCTTGGGAGCAAATAAAAATGGCACCTCCTTCCTTCCCTTTCATGGTTGTGACCAAGATCTAACGTAGTAGGGGCAGATGACCTATTAAAGCTTGATCCGGTTGCATACATGTAGTTTCTATGATGATTCATGAACATTTATGACTTTTCATGTTGATGGTTTTTCAAAATTAGGTGTGGTGGCCGTAAGGCTTTTGGAGGGGGAATGTTGTTTAATTGCTAAGAATGCATGCTTAGTAGGTGATCTAGTACTTGGGTTTTTGATTTAGTTATGCATGTTAAAATCTTTATGGCCAAGAGGGTGAATTATTTTGATGGATGTCTTGTGACTTGAAAAATGCATGAAAGATGGCCTCTGAGATGTTTTGGTAAGTTAGGAAATTGGTGTGTAACATTATGAAGGTGACCATGTGATCTTGGTTGTTTAAAGTTTGTGTTTTTGGTGGGTTATGGAATGATCAAGGTGTTTTAGAAAATTTATGCATGGAAATGGTATTGGTAACCATGAGCTTATAAATGGAACTGATGATGTTTGCTTGGTATGTGATGTTTTTAGTCCTTTAAAAATTTGTATAAATGCTTGGAATTAAAAATGTAAGGAATAAGGTGAAAGACAAATGTTAAAAGTCTGAGGTGGAGGTGTTAAAAGCTGTGAAATCGCAGGTGTTACAAGTTGAGGAAACAAGTGTTAGAAGCTGGAATTAGTAGGTATTATAAGTTAAAAACAACAAGTGTTAAACATTTGAAACAAGCGGTTTTAAAAGTTGTGATTTTAAGAATTAAAATATGAACTTTTTGACAGGTGTAGAAAGTCAAATTCTGGTGGTGTTAAAATCAAAGTTTTTAACAAATGTTAAAAGTTAACTCTTTTAGGAATTGAAAACCAAATTTGTCAAAAGTTAAATTTGATGTTGAGATCTTGAGTAATAATTCTTTTTAAGAAAAAATGGACTTAAAAGAAATTTTTATAAATTAACTAAGCACTAATTGAGTTAAGTGAAGTCTATTGAATAATTTTATATAAATATTTAAACGTTGAAGTTCTAGAAAGTTTCAAATGAATTTAAGAACTTTTAAGCAAAATGTTTTTGAATATTTGCTGGTTTAAGAACAAAAGAAAATTTTATGAAGGTTAAGGAGAAAACTTGGTTTTAAAAAAAAAGGATTTTGTTGCTAAAGTGATATAAAAACTTAAGTCTTAGATAAAGAAACAAGAAAATAGCTTAAGGTTACACTATTAGAATTAAAATAATATAAATGGAAAGTTTGTGATAACTTGGTATTTAAAATCATTAACTCATGACGTGAAAACCTTTAATGAGTGAACTGATATAGAGAAAAGAGTTTGGTAAAATTAATGCAAACTAATTTAATTAAAATGGTTAAGGGTTGTTTAAGACCTTTTGGGTGTGAAAAGTGTTGGTAGATGAGAGTTCAATTCATGTGTAAATGGTCTAAAAGATTTAATGTTAATGTTCTTAAATGATAAGTTGTGGCATGATAGGCTCATTGAATTTGTAGATGATGGTACTTGATTTACAATGTTATGGTTTTACTATGTTGATAAAATTGATGTGTGTTCAAATACACGTGTGTTGTATTGCTATGTCATGAATGTATGAGATGTAATGTGATAAATGAAACTTAATTGATGAGAATAGGCTGGCAATGATAATAATAGGTTGTCTGGTGGAATTGTCTGTTGATTCCTATATATTTTTGATAAATTTGATTGTGTGATTGAGCACATGTGGTGTTGATTAGTGATTGAGATGTGATGTGAACTGCATGAGGTTGAATTGATGAATAAAATTAATGTATATACACTGAAATAAAGGATGAATAAAAGTTCTGGTAGGGTCCATGAAAAGAATTTGAATGAATAAGATGGTGAGTTGTGATAAGCAGGTATGATGCCTTTTACCCTTGATGGTTCTGATGATTGAGAAATTATGATGATGGGTTTAATACCTCGAAAATAAAAATGAAAATGTGATGTGGGAACGTGATGATCATTGTCCTTAATCGCGTAATTGAAATACATGGGTATGTAGAAAAATGAATGATGGTTTTTAATTTTTGAGTAGTTTTTATGTTTTCTTTATTTTACGAGTATGGGATTTTAAGAGTTTAAGAGATTTTAGTTTTGGAAATTTCAAAATTGAAGTTTTGGTGGACAAGTGTTTTATGAAATTCTTTTCTTAAAGTTTTTATTTTTGAGATATTTTAATACTTTAAGTACCTTGATGGTTTGTTTTAAGAAAATGAAAAACTGAGGAATCAGTGATGGGTTATGCTTTTAAGGACAACAAACCATTAACGTAGGGACCCTACCTGGTAACTATATGATGAAAGTGATAATAATGATAATAAGAAGAAGTAAAAGATTATGAGTATTCATGTATTATTGCATTGTGATGAGATGATGTTGTACCGTGGCCAATTGTATTACAGTGTAGGGGGTGCATTGGAAAACATGCACATTCAGGTTTACAATGAACCTTAGGAATACTTCGGGTCCGGGCATCTAGATGGCTCGGTCTTGCATTTGATGCAGGGTAGTTCGTGGCCAGTCAGGAGTACTTCGATGTGAATGAACGTGTCTAGGGTTGTGTAGCGTGAGTTTTGGTTTATGTTACCATGCCCGGGGCATAAAATTTGGATCCATGATGATGGTGATGGGTTGTGATCCGTATATCTTTAGTAGAGAACTCGAAAGGACTCTGACCATGCTAGTAATTCCACGAAGATCATTCCTTCTCAGTAGACGTACTAGCTATATGATGATGTTGTTGTTGTTGATGGTGATGATGAGGATGATAAGTTGATGGGCCCTATTTACGTTATTAGATTTGAATGAAAAGAAAAGAGACATAATGAACTTAACATATGCATAATATTTTGGTTGACTAACCATATTGATTGTATGATGATTGTGAACTTTAGGTTATTAGTAGTTTGTATTGGCTGGGTGCTAGCACTGAATGTGATAATGATCTGTGGGTGGCATAGTGAGTGTGTTGCACACAATAAGGTACCTATTAAGCATAAGCTACTTAACATTGTATCAATGATTCATGTCATAATTGGAATAATTCATGTTTGTACCATCTAAGATTTTATGATGAGTAGGGCAAGATCATATGAGATGTGATGAGATCAATTGTAACTATGATGTAGTCTCTTAATGAATATGTATGCCTAGTAGTGGCTTGATGAGAATTAATGGGCATAAACAATGGTGATTTATCAATGAAGCATGATATGAGTTGCTTAGTAATGATATAAAAATGTGATGTTGAATATAAGGGAAATATATCCCCAATCTTAAGTGATTCTTGTATAATGTATGATGGCATGGTAAGAGGAAACGTCAGTGATGACGGATTTCCTATGAGAGGTGGACAAGTAGGGTTAGTATCCCAGCTTTACAATTTTTATGTGGCATGGTTAGCGGATTATCAAAAATACATCGTACGCAAGGTAAATTGCCTTTGATCCTTGAAGGTCTTCTAGTCGAGTTGGATACACATGCTATGAAGTCCCTTTTTCTCAAGATGGATGTTGGAGTAATCGAGGATGCGATCCAAAGGAAAAAAGAGTTACCTCACCTTTGTGGTTTAATCTCCACTACATAAGTTATGGACGATGAGCGTGGGGAATATTATGGAGCATCCCTAATTTCTCTATGATCTCCTTCACTAGAACGCGCACCATTGCCCCAAGCTACCTGAAGAGCTTGGGATTGTTATGGATGATAAATCCTATGAGGAAAACAACAACAGTGAGATCCATTCCCCTAGTAGATCTTAGTTAGATTTAAGATTTAAGAGAGTCATTAAGTTTAGGTTGTCTTTAGGTATTAGGTAGTTGAGTTATATTTTATTTTGTTTTGGGAGCCTACATGCCCTTGATTTTATTTGAGTATGTAAAACAATGTTAAATAGTGTATGAGATGATGACCCACCATGTTTTATATTGGTTATGTACAAAAAAAAACTTTCACATTTTTACAACTTAACGTGACACTCTTAGTCAACTAAGGAAACTATGTGTAAGGATCGTCTTAGTTGACTGAGAGATGTCACAGATAATATGTTGGATGAGCTTTATGGTGCTACCTTGTTAACCTAAATTTATCACCAAATTAAAATCAAGGAAGAAGATGAATGAAAAACTACATTTAAGATCAGATTTATATCAATGACTATTCATGTCGTGACACTTTTATTTATTCAAGATGGACATTTGTAGTTGATGTAATTTTTTAATGATATTTCTCATAGTCCCATCTCACACAATGAGCACACACATGTATAAAACTTTTGCTAGAAAATACAAAAATAAAATGGAGCACCATAAATAAATTGATCCAAATTCAAACTTGAAGTATAATTACATTATATATGTAACCTAATATCCAATGTGTCATAGGGAACTTATATAGCTTTCTATAGTAACAAGGTCAATGTATAAAATGATACAAAAAGTAGTACATTCGAGGCTATAGATCTTATTTGCCTTCACCTTTGGTGTCCACCTTGTCAATCTCGTATTTTATCAAAGATTATCTTTGGTTTCTAATGTCCCATCAAGAGTGAAAGTCTACCACATTTCTACTACGCCACTTTAATAAGGTGTCGATCTTGCCTTTCTTATCTCATTTTAGCCTTATCTCCTCATAAAAGAGCCTTCAACCTCCTATGGAGTCTTTTAAATCTATTCCTATTCGACATCAAGAGATAACAAAAAAGGTACATTAATGTAAAGGGTGAGAAAACATGAATCATAAATCTTAAGGTAAGGAACATAAAACATGTTAGACAAATTTCTTAATTATCCTTATCTTATTCCTTTTTTAACATACTTATAGATTCTTCTGATTAATTATGGCAATGCTATAATTGGAACTCATTACTATAGTCATTTAACCATAAAACAAGTAAAACCATATAGGTATAATATTCTAGTTGGAAACATAACTCAAGGCTTAACTAGACCAAGAATACACACATCAATCATGGAAAATATACAATGCATGAGTCATTTATTTCATCATAATTAATCAACCATGATGCATGAGAGCCTTTATTCTCTATAATAATTAAGTGTGATCAAAGGTGAACCCATCTTTACTAGGCGAAAAGGATATGTGATCCCCAAAAATTAGGTATGTTTCCCATATGTTCAGGTTGATGCTTTTCTCCGATCACGACTACCCTTATGTAGGTCAAAATATCTTAGGTTTCCATAAAGTCTTGACTTATGAGCGTGACTCCGTGCCATTTAGAAGCTTCAAACCTGATGGTATTTCTAAGGCATATCCTTAGTGGCCAAACACCTAGGTTCCCTTGGCATACCCACATGAGTGGCTTCCATCTTAACCATGCTTAGGATTCATGTGATGCAACAACAATACGCATACACTTATACTTATTTCCTCATACTGGGCATAAGCTCTCTATCAAGAGAAACCCTTCATCATCATACCATCATCAATACAACATTGAAAATTGTACTAAAATCAATCATATTTTCAATATTCCATAATCTATCCTCATGGCTTATACTTGTTTTAATTAATTATGTTACTTATAAGGTTAAGTTTATTCATAATTATAAGTCTTATAAAATGATACTTTATGGTCAATGGTCATCTTAAATGTGTTTACGATGGTAAACTTTAAAGTTACAATGTGTGGGATCATTTTAAAAGTGGCCATGGTATGACAAAGTGTTCATACACAATTTAGATTTCTTGTATATTGATTCTAAAGTAAGGTAAATATCAACCTCTTGCAGTATTATTGAAATGAAGACCAGGTTGTAAATTCAATGTAAAATGGTAAAACATTTTGATTGAAAAAAGTAATTTAGGATGTTTAGAATCCAAAGGATATTTTTCCAAAATTTTTAGAAATCTATTAAAAGGTGCAAACATCTGTTTATTCAATGCTTTCACAAATTAGGTATCCTCTACATATTGTTTTTTAGAAAATCATGAAAAATCCATTTTTTATATAAAAAATAGGTAAACTTGGGTCAAAAGGTTTCTGATATTTTACACTGTCTTTTCCAAATTTAAGGGGGAAATAGTTTTATATCACATCAAAATATCTTTTCAATTTTCCATTCTAGATTATAGCATTAACAATAATAGCGAAACCTACACTACAACAAAATTGGTCATCTTAGCCTTATTTTCATGCCAGTTATTAGGTTCTACACTAAGAATACTTTTTCTTAGTGGTTAATACGATAACAACTAATATATATGATATAATTTTTTTAGCGGTTCTTCAATATATTTGTTAACAAATACAAAAATATGTATTTTTGTAATTTTGTTATTTAACCCTTTATTAGCGGTTGTCGGTAGTGACCGCTAAAATATTTTATTTCAAAGTATGTAATGTTTAAAAATGCATCCAAGGTGTAAAATGAAGCTTTTTAATGTTTAGAATATGCTACATATTTTTAGGGTTCCAAAATATTACCATAAGTAGTATTTGTGTCATAAAACATTTTATTATGCAGTCTAGGGCTAAGTTTCTTACAAAAATCATATAAAATTGGAATAAACTCCAATTGATATGATTTTTATGTCAATTTACTCTACATAAATAATACTATAACATAACATGAGCCTGTGAATTAATTACCACAATAGCATGCTTGGATATATCACATAAACATCATGCAATATATCAAACATAGCTAGCCATAAAGATATAGTCCTAATCTTACTTAATCCATAAGAGTAATATATATTAAAATAAAGGTAAACTTATTAATATTCCTATACCCATAATAGATGGACAAGTCTCTCCTTCTTACCTTAATGAAAGCCACTGTTTGAAGTGGAAGAGTTTCCTTGTCCAAGCTTGTTAGTCTAGGTTTCCCTTCATTCCTAGCACTTGGTTTCCTTATGCACTCCTCTCAATTTTTAATATATATCTCTCAAATCATTCATAGGAATTTAATTAGTAAGAATTATATAGAAATGGTATAAAAAGTTGAAGAACCTTGGGTTAGGTTGAAGAGATTCTAGGTGGAAGAAAGGTGAAAGAGGAAGAAAAGTTGCTTCCTACGGTGGGCGTTGGCCTTTGACATAGCCTTAGTGTTTAGACCATAACCACCTTATTTCTTCATGGTGTTTGATGAACCTTAGCTTTATGGAAAGATAAGACAAAATAGAACAACTTTGGTTACGAGAATACTTCTAGAATCAGGCAAGAGAATGGTGATTAAGGGCCTTCAATTCTCAAGTATGGAGAGAGAGGGAAAATAGGAAGGGTATTGAGACAACCTTAGTAATTTAGCCATATATCTCTTTTTATGGTGTGTAATTTTATGTTTGAAGAGGCTGTTGGAAAGTGGCCTCACACTTAAGAGGGGGCATGAATTAAGTTTGGAAAATTCTTATATTTTTAAAAAGCGTTTTAAAAAAAATGTTTATTTTAAAAAGGTCTTTGGCCAAAAAAGAAAGGTTCTTTGAAAAGACTTAAAAAGAAAAAAAAGATGTAAATAGGATAATTAAGTAAAAATAAATAAATATTTGAAGAGTGTAAGGAAAAGAAAAGCAAACCACAATATATCCTAGTTTGATCACCACCACTGTGATCTAGTCCAATCTCCTAGCTCAAAGTCCTTCAATTTTTCACTATAATCAAATCGGTTACAAAGATATCTGTTTACAACTCTTGGACTACCTATCCAAAGTTTAAAGTTTCCTCACAACTTGATTCGAATCCCAACATGATTCACTTAGTCTCAAGGTATTCTAGAGAAACCTTTCCCTCAACCTAAACCCAAAACGCTCTTAGTCCAAAAGCATAATAAAAAAGGATTACAATTGAAACTTATGACAAAAAGACCAAAGTGAAAAAGAAAGAAAAACTAACTCATGTATTTGACAACTGAGTAGTACGGTGAATATTTCTAAAACATGGGCTCTTAATTTATAAGAAAAAATTATTGTTCAAAAAAGAAATAGAATATGCCAGGTTACCAGAAATAAGACAAGGCCAAAAAAATAGGGCCCAAGCGCATAAGTTGGTTTAAACTAGTAACATTAGTGGTTTGAACCATGTATGATCTAATAGACCCAAATGTTCTTAACTGGTCCAAAACACTCATTTTTTTGACTCTGTCAAATTTTTGGTCCCCAAAAAAACAGTTTTCAAATCACGGCGTAGTTTTCCTTATACTCACTTTATGCCTTTGCTATCTTAACATCATTTAAACCATAACAGGCTAGCTCTAAAAATAACAACCACTTAAAGCTCTTGCTTGTCCTTAGATCTAAAGGTCTACATATAGACTTCTTGCTTTTAAGTGCGCCTTAAATATTCTCATGCTTTTAGAAGCTCGCCTTATTCCACTTTGTCTCACTTTGTCTTAGGATAGTCTTCGGTTTATCGTTATCAAAACCTATCATACACAAGAATTATAGAAGCGAGGAATGTGTTTCCCCACTATATTTACTTAATTTAAAAATAGAGTATTTAACTTTAATTTAATAAGTTTTACTTTAAATAACATAGCTCATGTCAAAAATCCTAAGAATAACATGAAAAAGTTTTCCAACAAAAATTTTTAGGCACATTTCTTTTGCATATAGTTCAGTATTTCATGTCTATCAGGAGTTATGAAACTGTGCCCAAGCCAAATTTGATTGGTACACCTCCACAACTCAATTATCCATAAATGCTATGAAGAGGTTGAAGGCCAATTATGCTCCCAAGATTACCTAATTCATGAAAATGTGAAATTAGCCTGTATATTCTCAGTCTGAATACCTTGTAGTAGTTTTGGCACAGCTTGAGCTACCGACCTCCAGTTAAGGTGAATCCAAAGGGAAAATATCTGTAACTCAATTATCTACAACTTTTTTGAAGAACTCTAGAGCTAATTTAGTTTAGGTCATACGTAGTTTCAAAAACAAGCTGGTACTCAATTGTTAGAATTTTTTAGCTCAAGTGAAAATTTTTAGCTTGAGTGAAAATCTCCTTCTCGCTTGAGCGAAAATTGTGTTGCTTCTTTTGGATTTTGCTCAAGCTAGATTATCCTCGCTTGAGTAAAATTTACCCAGAAACCAACCTCTATATCACTTAAAGTCTCGCTCAAGCGAGATTGAGCTCACTTGAGTGAGATTTGCAACATTTTAACCCCCCAGGCTAATTTCCACAACCCCTATGTAGTATCTCTCGATTAACTAAGACAATCCTTACACTAGATCATCCTAGTTAACAAAGAGTACTACTTTAAGTTGTAAAGTTAGGAAAGTTTTTTTGTACATTAAGGAAATATAAGACATGAGGGAATCCTTATTCCATTAATAATAATATCAGCTCATACAAGATTCAACATTACTTTACATTCTCAAAATGAATCAGGGGCACACAGGCTCCCAAAAGATAAACAAATACAACTAAACTGTTAAACAGAAAAAGACAACCACTGCCCTTATGACAGTCCAACCTAAGACTTGATCTCATTATTGCTACTATATCGGCGCCAATCTTTCTTTCACAGGAATCCTTATTTAGTCTACCATCCCGACTAGGAATCCTTGTCCCGACTAGGAATCCTCATCATCAGCACCCCTAATAAGGTCTCTAGCCGCCGCACTCATGTCCATCTGCTCATCGAGATCTCCGTACATGAAGTTGCGCAGTAGACATAGGGGAGGAAGACAGGAGATGAATCCTACTCAGAATATGACAAGAAGTGCTCCATCAGAGGTGTATCCCTTACTTATTCTTCTTCTTGCTCCATAAGAAACTCATCTGGATCTTCCTCTAAGTCTTTATCGGAGTCTTCTGCCTCGACTGGCTTCTCAGGCACTAGCACCGAGTCCTCCTCGGGTGCAGGAAGATAATCAGGTTTGGGAGATTGAACAACACGTGATACAGTCCTAATGGGTTCAGGCTCTGGGTGAGTACTCAACCTAATAGGATCCACGTAAAACTCATCCTCCATGACCTACTGGAAAAATACGTTTCCATGAGCATAGGGTGGCTTACCCTATCTTTGAACTATACTCTCTATGACTTTAATGTCTCTGTCGTATAGAGGTGGCTCCACTGGTTGATCGACAGACATTAGCTCTTATAGGGTTTACCTCTGGGATAAATGGAATCTCTTCCAGAATGATATGTAGGCTTCCACTAGTTGATGCTCCACGAATATGTTGTCTCTTTGTCAGTCTGCCGGCATACTAAACAAAATTCATAAAGGTGAGATGTGAGATGTTATCCCTACTTGTTCTTTATACAATAGGAGGTCCGTCATTTCTGACATCTCCTCAAACCATATTATCTACATGCCACATAGAGATCACATAAGATCGGGGAATGCTTGCCCCATACATACACATTCTAAAAGTTACTCTACATCGTAGTGTTTCATAATCATAGGTCATCTTTCTAGGGTTCAACAATTCTTAATATCTACTTCTTAGATCATTTCCATTATCAATCATAATTACAAGGTTTACTCATCAACATATCATATGCAACACAAAACCATACGTTAACAGTGTTTGACATTATCATGCATCATATGACTCCAATCCATGATTAAATCATCAAATAATTCATAGATGACACTATCACTTTACAAGTATAATCATCGCATGGTCACAGTCACAGTCATAGCACAACTCATGTATTTCACCTAATTCATACTCACAATCATTAAGCAACACATCGTACATATATATCCAGTGCCGTTAGTATAACATCCCTAAATAACTACCAAAATTTAAATAAATAAATAAATAAATTTCACTTAAAGATATAAACAATTTCACAGACATAACTGCATATATCCAAAATACTTTACCGCATAAACATTTTTATAGATATATACAAAATTATACACTAGTTGGATTTTTTTTAATTACACTAATACAAAACATAGGTTCAGATTAGTAGAAACCCCAAAAGTCAGATGCTAGCTAATGTCAAAACAGGCTCCAAAACATGTGAGTAGCTAAATAGTAAAACAAAAAGTACTACCCAACCACCAGGCACAACTGGAGTCATCAAAACTACCTATAATGTCCTACTGGGTTAACTTATAGCTAGCTAAGCGTCATCAATAGTGGAGTCACTTCCAGATAAAGCTCCCTTCATATCCTCTTCATCAGCTGACAGGGGTGGGGGTGGTTGCCCTTGGAAAGGGTCATTATCACAGAGATCGAAAATAAGTCTAGCCCGAAAAGAAAAGGTAAGGGCACCAAGAGGATCGGCAAACTAACTATAACTTGAGACAATCTCATAGTAACTATACCATATATATATATTTCCTATATTCAAGAACCTCCATCTCCCTATTCCACCTTGACAAGGTCTGATTCGTACATCTATCAACTGCAGAATATTATTCATAGCAAAAAATCTGTGCAAGTTCAAAATTTACACCACATACACAAGTAAAAGGGTGAGAAACAGAAAATGTCAATATTATATAAGACACATATAAATAATAGAGTTTTACAAGTAATAAATTTTAATAACAATTTCCTCATACATATTACTTACAACATGGAATGAAAAAATGTAGAGATAACGAGAAGTTCTTAATTAATAAATATTTTTATCAATTCTTTTATTAATGATAGAGATGCAATGCATGTGGGCCCTTAAATCTTCTTTTATTGGGAGCAGTCAGTAGTTGATACTGTTTCATGATAATTTGCCAATATTGCTAAGGAACAACGTCACTGACCATAATATGCACTTAGGGCCTTGTCAGATTGGCAAGAGCTTGTTGTGAATTTACCCGACACTATGGAGCGACCCTAGGTCTCTTAGGCCTTTCTTCATACCCTCCCATACCAAGGTTCCCTATTGAACCATCCCTAATGCATTTCTCGGATTATAACCGTATCTCCCAAAACATTCATGTCTTTCACTTGTTATATGATGCATGTCACATACTGAATTTGTTCAAACTTTTAGCACATACTTTCCATTCTTGTTCATAAAATTTGTCAAAATTTTGGCAGAGTTTCCTTTGTAAATTGGGTATTTCTAGATTTTGTCTTTGATCTGTTACACTCAGAAAATTCTAGACAGTCTAATACAACCATATTAAATATATTTTTAATTCAAACGTCAACTTTACACAGCCTAGCAAATATGCAAATAGCAAAGTATGACATATAAATAATAACAGTAAATAAGTAAAGACATAAAAATAATAACTGAAATAAATATTGAGAGGGTTAGGGAGTTCCTTCTATTATTTAACATGTCTTATATTTAATAAATTCCTATCTCACCCTTGCTTTACCCGAGAAACTTGTTTTTTCCAAGAAAATCTTCTGAAGCTAACTTAAACATATAGGTTCCTATTGTTAGTGTTTAGTTCATCTTATTTTATTATACTTTTATTTTATTTAGCACTTAATATAACGATATTAAAAATGAGAAATTTTTTGATAACTAATAATATTAAAAATGGTATTGTCATAAATTTTAAAAGTGTATAATAATAATAATTAAACATCCAATGATTATTATAAAAAGATAACAATTAAATAAATGATTAAAGAATAAAGTAAATAATTAAATAAATGATTAAGGAATAAAGTAAATAACTAAATAAATGATAATAAACATTATAAGCAAAATAAATAATATATAACAATAAAAATAGTTCAAATAAATAAATAAGTAAAAAAATGTAAATGAATGAGTGGATAATTAATAGATAAATATAAATTAATTAATTAGATAAATGAATAAAAATGACAAAACTAAATTAGAAATGAACAATAATAATAAATAAAACAAATAACTAAATTGGTATTTAAACAAGTCAATAAATGAATCAACATTCAAATAAGTAAATGAATAAGTAAATAAATACATAAATAAATAACAATAATAAATAAATAAACAATAAATAAACAAATATATATATAAAAATAAATTAATCAATTAAGAACAGAATTAAAAAACAATAACAAAATAATAATAATAAAATAGAATAATAAAAATGACAAAGTTAATAAATGAGCAAAATAAATAAATAAATAAATAAATAGTTAAACAATTAAATGAAAAAATAAAACAATTAAGTAAATAATTAAATAAACAATGAAATAAATAATTAAACAATTAAATAAACAAGTAAATAAATAACTAAACCATTAAAAAACTAAATAAACAAATAATTAAATAAATAGACAAATAATTAATCAAGTAATTAAACAAATAAAAAATTAAATAATAATTAAACAATTAAGTAATAAATTAAGAAATTAACTTAACAATTAAATAAACATTTAAATAAATAATTAATTAGTTAAATAAATAATTAAACAAATAAATAAATAAGTATATAAACAATTACAGAAATAAATAATTAAATAAATAAATAAATAAATAATGAAATAATTAAACAAATAAATAAATAAACAATAAAACAAATAAATGAATAAATAAATAAATAAATACATAAATAAATAAATAATAAAATAATTAACTAACCTAAAGTATATAAACGTTACTGCTGTAACGTATATATATATATATATATATATATATATATATATATATATATATATATATATATATATATATATATATATATATATATATAAGAAAGAAGCCATAAGGAAGAGAAAAAAACCTGCGTAGCCTTGCTTGGAGAAATGAAGAGCATGCGGAAAAATGAGACAGAATGAAGTATTTATAGGCTCTACAAAATATTTTCTTTTTAATTTATTTTTTCATAATTATCCATAACTATGTTATGATTATTTTTATGAGATAAATTTTATACTTAAAATTTTATTATGAACACTAAAAATATACTTAGTAAAATAAATATAGATTTTTAATGAATTTCTTTTACACTATATATCTCAATTACTAAATGTTTAAATACCCGTTTTTATAAGTTTATCAGTTTACTTTTCTAACCAAACAATCTATAAACTTTACAAAAATTTAAACTTAAGCTTACATGCACGAATCTAAACCCTCTGTCAAGTTTCATAATTTTTTATAACATTTTCTATACTGGTTTAGACCCAAACGACTCTATTTTGGATTATTTTCACTTATCTTTAAAAATATCCATAAATTTCCATAAAATCCTATAAATTACTATAACGCCCTGGAGTCAACTTGTAAATCCCAAGATAATTACCGTCACCATATAAAATCTCATAGATAACTTATTTTTCACCTGGTAATTATCAAAAGATTCACAACCTGATTCCAGAGGTTACTAATACAATATCAGAGTACGCAACCTTTTCATAATTGACTTTTTATTATTATACATAACATCAGAGTTTTATACATATTATATCTTACAACAGACACCTAGATCTTATAAAATATAAAGATGTAAAGTACCAAAACATAGCATATACATAATACAACAATAGTAGTCACGCAAGCAAGCATCATCATCAAAAGCCTTCATAATTTATCCATATTCAGCAACATCCACTTTGTCACATGTCTTCCTGGTTAACCACTAAAGGGTTGCTACAAGTAACAGAAAGAGTGAGATAAAATATCAAATAAATAGAAATTAGATTAGAACATACACAATCACAAGTATGATGCTATGCGATGTGGATGCCAAACACGTATTTTGTATTATATTTATATTAATATTCCATTCTCTATATGAATGAAAATGCATGATGGATCCATTCTGGTGGGAACATCTGCAGTGATTTTTCAACAATAATATTTTTTACGGATATCCAACCGATACTGCGCCCCATAATGCAACACCAACATCGGATAACAATACAATCATATCAATAACAAGTGTTGCGGGACCCCCTTAAGGACACACTGCTTAGCCCTTAAGACAGTCGTGGTATAAAACCACCGTAGAGGTCTGTTGCTCAACAGAGCGCGTTCCCCCACCGGGAACCCCCTTAAAGAACCCCCTGCAGATTCTTTGAACGACCAATGCATATGATGTATGAATGCAGTAAATTTATATCATTAAATTTATTCATAATTTAACAATAAGAATTTATGGTAAAATTCAAGAAAATATGATATTTCATCATATTTACAAGTATAATCCATATATGAAGTCAGCACTCTGTTTCTTTCTGTTTTTGCTGTTTAATGATTTCAAATTCAACTTAAATATGCCAATTGGTTCCAAATCACCATACAACATTAGAAACATATCATATATCATATTCCAAACCATTTGGCATCAATTTCATAATTTAATTCAAATTAAATTTAAATCTAGCTAAATGAGTTTCCAAATAATTAAGCAAGCAATTCTAACTTAATTTCTATGTGTTTAATATCCTATCTCCTCTTTCTTACCTCAGTTGAAGATCCCTAAGCTTTCCTTATGCTAAACTCCCTTGTATTTCCTCAAATCTTCAAGTTTGTGTAGTTTCTTCTTATGCAAAATTAAAGAGTTTGAGTATGCCAAATGAAGGTTTTGAAAGCTTGAAGAGGGAGATGAAAGGTTGTGGAATTGGTAATGTTTTTGGTTTTGAAGAAATTTGGAAGGTTGGAGCCTTATTTATAGGCTTCCAATGGCGGTTACTGTAGCAAATCACTGTAGCAAATTACTGTAGCATTTTACTGTAGCATATTACTGTGGAAGATTTTTATTTTATCTATTATTTTATTTTATTTCACGTTCCATTTTTGTTTAATTTCATTTTAAGTCAGACTAAAAATATTCTTATATTCAAAATTTAATTTCCTATTTTCTAGGATTCATTTCTTATTTTTCTGAAAAATTTTAATTTTTTCACTGTTTAATTATCGATTAAAAATTGGGTTATTACAATTAAAATGATCAATCAGTTCTAAAGAACCTTAAATTAATTTTGTCAAAATTTTAAATTATAATTATCTTACAATTTTATCCTTTTTTATATATAAAAATATAATAAAAATATAGGATGTTACTATTAGTCACGTATATGCCATGCATGGTTAGGTTTCTTAGGAGTTTCTCTTTTAATTAATCACATAATGCAAATAGGGCCTATCAATCTCAATATCACATATCTTATCATCTCATAATCTTCGCAGTACATCTATTGGGAGGAATATATATCGTGTTATCGTCAGAGCGACGTGAGCTTGCCAAGTTCTCACAACCAAAAAGAGGTAAGGGACGCACACGTCCAACACAAAATGAATCCAACCTCACGCTTCATACGTGATTACACACGGTTAGAACTTGCACTACACAGTCATAGAAGTGCTCGTCCTAGCCAAAGTACACCTGACTAGTCACAGACTGTCCGATCTCGAATGCTACACCGAACCATTGAAGGATCTAACTTGATGTACTCCCAAGGTTCTCCTATGGAACTGGGACGCTGATATTCTCCAGTGTGCCCATCATTATATATTACTGACCATGATTCATAACTCAAGATCTTATCATATACAACAATGCATGAATGCTTATAGTCTTTAAATCTTATCATTATTCTCTGTCACCAGGTAGGGTCCTTGCGTTGATAGTCTGTTGTCCTTAAATGCGGAGAGTTTGAAGTCGTCACCAATATTTGCATTATCGTGTTATGTTACCAAAATTTCCTAAAAAATTTATTCTTTCCTTTGAATATGGTATACGGGTTAAGATCATATATCTATATACACATTGGAAAATCCTTTGCTTTATCAAATATATTTTCTTACTCAGTGTTACACCAAGATATTTGTGAAAAGGCTAGTTACACAAATTTAATCACTAGAAATTGTTAACCGAATTATCAGTATTTCGTTTCATCATCTAATTTACCATATGAAATGAATACCACCCCAGTATTATAAAACATGGTTGGGAGTAAGAAATAGTATAAGAAGTTTTTTAGAACATTTTCATTGTATTGGCACTATAGACGTCGCCCTGTTACATTAGTTTGTAACGAAACCTTGTCTCCTTAGCCTTCAAACAAACATTTACTTTGTACGTCTTACTCTTTGAAATACTCAAGATTCTAAATAAACCATTGATAAGCCAAAGTATCATTCCTTTGAAAACTCTTTAACCAATTCACGAAATGTCGTCTCGCCACACTGGTCAACCATGAAACTTTGTTTTCTTTCAGATTCTTAAAACCTTTCTAATTTGCTTCAATAATTCATAATATGAAAATAACTTCTCAAAGTATTCATATTGATAAACCAAATACTGTAATTTTCTATAAAACATTTCTCATTATCGGTTTTTGTCGAAAACTTCGTTCTTATCGTATTTTTACTAGAAAACTCCAAATCAGATGATTCCAAAGCCAAAACCACTTAATTTTTAAAATGCAATATTTATAAAGTAAGAAAATAATACTATTCTGTCTAGAATTTGAAAATACTTTAAAACTATTGATACGTCAATTTTCTTTTGTGTTTGTACTTCGTAAATTCACGATTAAGGACAACGTCCATCTAACACCCATTCCTTTCATCTCCACACTCATGGGAAGCATCCAGAACATTATTAGAAACCAAATGTGCAATAAAATTACATCATAGTCGTGTCCATCCACCACACACTTCACAATCACACATGTTATCGTAACTAATTTCTACCGAATTTTCTTCCATGGACCCTACTAGGACTTTTATTCATTATTCATTTCATATCATCACTTTTAATTCCATATTTTCTTAATCAAATTCAATCAAGACAACCGGCACTCACACATGTATATACATATTTAAATCCATTAAATTTTCACATTACAAATATTAAATCAACACCTTAATTTCCTTTATCATCTTAACTTAATCTTTCTTATCAAGCTCTTGTTATATAATTTTTTTACACAATAGGACAACATAATAACCATAATTATTCACGTCATTTTTCATCATCAAAGACCATTATTTCATCACCAATTATACACAATTTTTATAATGTAAGAAAATAATTACCCAAACACCTTAACACTTAAAATTTCATGTCATGACCTACTTCTCTAAATTCTTAACGTGAATGGTAGCACCACATACACAAGAATTTTCATGTATTAAAAACACAATTTTTCCAACACCAAAAAAATTTACTTCTTCTATTAGATATAAACACCAACACATTTGATGTTTAAAAATTTATACTCGGACATAAAAATTTCTAAAAATTTTAGAATATAATATATTTTTAATGTTCCATCTAAGTATCAAAATACCACATAAGTTATACATAAAAAAATTTCAACATCAAGAAATAGACACTTATACATACTATTTCTTAAATTTTGAAGTAAAACCATTCTTTTCATAAAAATTTTAGCAACACACACAGACACATACACACATATCTTAAATCACTTAAAATCATCAAGG
The DNA here is from genome assembly GCA_037962975.1 of Clitoria ternatea. Taxonomy (NCBI): domain Eukaryota; kingdom Viridiplantae; phylum Streptophyta; class Magnoliopsida; order Fabales; family Fabaceae; genus Clitoria; species Clitoria ternatea. The sequence continues at coordinate 13,673,562 of CM075675.1, forward strand.
ACAAACACAAACATAACACAAACACACACACATACACACACACACACACACACTCTTACACGTCCAAACCAAAGCCATTCATGCAAGTGCAAAGTCTCTATTTTTAATGTCACCACCCTTGCATGCATCAAAGGTTCTATTTTTAAGACCATTATAGTTTTACTGCAACATGATCAAGGTTTAAAATGCAAAGGATTCACCAAGCATACACTTCAGGTACTCAGGGCCAACATCAAGAACCACATGCAACCGTTATTTCAAGTCCTAAAATACCAAGAACAAGCATGCGTGCCTTTAAACCCTTTTTGATCATCATCACAATCAACATGCAACCTCATTCTAAGTCTAAGATACCAAGAAACTACATGCATGCACATCAAATACACTTGATTATCACCAAAACCACATGCAAGAAGTTGAAACAAGCTTTAATTGAATGTACTCCCTTTACCTTAGAATGGGGTTTTCACATGAGAGAGGAGAAAAAGATGGTCTTGGTGTCTTTGCTTTCCTTTGCTTCCTAGCTTCTTCAATGGCTCCAAAGTGCTCCAAGAGAGTGGTAGAGATAATCCCTTGAGTGAGAAGATAAGAAAAACTCCACCTTGAGGGAGGGGTGGTGTCTCGACCAAGCTCCAAGGTAGGAGAAAGAAAGCTTCACAATTTCAATGGAGATGGGAGAAATGAAGAGCAAGACATGCAAGAGAGATTGAAGGGGTTTTGAGGTGTTTAAAGCTTTTAGAGAAACTCCCCAAGGATAGAGGAACTCTCAGCCATATAGAAGAAAGGAGAAGGAAAAGCTGAAATATTTTCCTTTGCTAACTTAGAGAAAAGAAAGAAAATGAGAGCAAAAGGATGCAAAGAGACCGAGAGGGCAAGTATGAAAATGTGATCAAGAGGGAGTTATACACTACTAAAAAAACCCTAACAGCTACTAAAAATCAACGATCAACGAAGGCCATCACTATTTAGCGACCACATTAGCGATCGAGCTATGAAAGGGACCTTGAAAAGAGATTTTGCTACCAAATTAGTGACCGACAGAAACTCATCACTAAAATTGGCAACTTTCCAATGCCAACACAGTCACTAAAAAGAAAACCATCGTGAAAGTGGTCGTTACTTTTTCCTCCTTCAATTTTTTTGGTTTCCCTCCATTTTTTTGTTGGCGCCACAATTAGCCTTGGCTGTGAGTGGTCGCAAACTGTAGAGAACATAGTGACAGCGAAAGGGGCCTAGCTAGTTTTAGTTCCCCCTTCAACTTTTTTGCCTTCCCTCCAACTCCATATAGTAGCGACAACATGTTTAGGTCACTACATCCAAGAAACTTAGTGACGGACCCAGGTTCCCTAGCTATTTTTACCTCAAAATTTTTCTTCCCTCCAAATCCAACTTAGAACTTAGCGACGGTTGAAGTGGTCACTAAAAATAGGTTATTGTAGCGATGACGAGAACCATAGATAACAACAGCGACGTAGGCAACGACAACTGTTGCTGTCATTAATATTCAGCCACGTGGATTAGCAACGAATAGAATTCTGCCATGTGTGTCTGATGTGTTTTGTAACGAGTTTAGTGATGGATTGTGGTCATCACTAAATATTTTAATGTACCTCGAGCCCTTATCCTCCTAATTATTTACCCTAGTCCCTAAATCATCTAACCTTTTCTCTCTCACCGTCCTTGCGTCTCTCTCTCTCTCTCTCTCTCTCTTTCTCTCTCTATGTGTCTCTCTCTCTCTTTATCTCTCTCTCATCTCTGTGTTGAGGAACGGAGTTCATAAGAATGTCGGACCCTCTCTCTTGTGTCTTAGCTTTCGTCCCTGTACCTCCCTCCACTTCTAGACCCCTGAGCCCTCTCTTTCGAGATGAGTTTTTTTGAATTTTTTTAGTTTCCTTTCCTATGGTGAGTTACCTATTTTCATATCCTCATTATTTCATTTATTACTAAATCATGATTATTTTAATATATTATATAGTTACATATATATTGAACTGTTCTTTACTGGGGGTGTGAAAGTATGGTTGATGAACAATTCAAAATGTACATGTAATGTCAATCTGGTACAAGGAGATATTTGTATATGTGCAAGTACGGAGTATCCTTATATATTGAGGCGGAATACAATGCACTCTGGGCGGTGTGACAGTCCGCCTGAAGTAACCTCCTTTGCCTTGACACAATTGGTAGTGGTACCTGCAATTATTCTTCGACGCTCAAGCCAGTATTCTGAAATACTGTAAGACTTAGAAAGCAAATCTGAGAGAATTATGCAAGTAAAAGTGTAAGGTTCAGAATTGGGGGGGATCCCTTATACCTTTTTGCTGAGGTTTATATACCTGTTACTGGTGCTCCATTATTGGTAGGACCCGCTCCTTGTTTTCTGGCATAATGCAAGAAAGGTAGTGGGTCCCAATGTCGTTCACGAGCACAATCACTGTAGTGGGTGTTTCCACTTGCCTGGAAAGCGTTAATGCTTTATTATTTTATTCATTGTTCCCTTTTATGCGTGACAGCGTGATTCCCATTTTCAACCTCTCAAGACAGAGTCAATCTCGTGCCGGGGTTACAAGTATGGGCTCGCTACGCAGTATGGGAAATTCAATATTCCGCCTGTATTGAGCCTATGGCTTGGCGGAGTAATATGCATTGGAAATACTTTATGCATGTGTATAAGATATTCAATGTTTTCCACCTTGGCGGAGTAATAAGCTTTGGCGGAGTAACGTGCCTTGGCGGAGTAATGTGCCCTGGCGGAGTTACGTGACCTGGCGGGGTTACATGCCATGGCGGTATGTACTCCGTATAAAAGTAATTATAAGGTATTTGAGACGTACTTCTCCTGTTCAAAATGCTGATCTGGCAAAGCATTAAAACCATGCTCTTGGGGACCGGTGTTGGGACCGGATCATATGCCCCCTAGCTTGTTATAGTGACTGGCAGAGTCACTTTAATAAGCTATAACACTTTTAGCTTTTATAGGCATGGGTTTAGGCGGTGTTTGCTAGTTCAGGATTTACGGACAAGTGTTTTCATGCATTTATTGCTTTTGTCATTACTTGCCACGCCTGTCATTAAAGCACCTCGAAACCACGTTTTGCCGCTTCAATATCTCATTGCCACGTATGCCCTCGTAACGATTGCCATTCCAATGATGGGACATAAATGCGTGGGATGGCAGTTGAAATACGTTTTCGAGGTTTTACCATGGGCCTTGGATTTTGAAAATGCGGCCCAGGAAATACCTGCCCTTAGATTCATCTATCGGTTTCAGAATCAAAGGAATCATCAGTGATATTCATCCAATGGCTGTAAACACGTCTTTGAAGTTTTTGGGGTTTCGCTTATTTCCCCCTAAGCCATGCCTATAAATAGGTAAACTCTTGGGAGAGGAAATGTTTTGCTTCATCTTCTACCTTGCGTTTTTGTGCTGAAACTGCTTTTGGGACGCTACTTTCTTTCAAGTTGTTTGTTGTTGCAGTTCTTCACTTCTTCAGAAATTTAAGGTAACTCTCTGGTTCCTCTGTTTTCTGTCTTCACTGTTATTGGGTTGGTTTTGTTTTCTTTATATGTGTGTTTGTTGAAATGAGGATGAGAGGAAAAAAGTCAGAGTCATGCTCTAGGGTTTCTGTTCACCCCATGTTTTCGGATATTGAGAGTGAAGATGAGGCTTTCTATACTGGGAGGGATTCAACATTTTACAGCAGCGTGGAGTGTTTTAGTAATGCTGTACATTCGTTTGTATCAGGAGGTATTTCCCAAATACAAGTGATAACGATGGCAGAATGTCAGAATGTTGTGTTGCATAGGTTGGACTGGGAAAAGATGCTTGAAACTGACCCTTATTGTTGGGTTGAGGAAGATATTAAAGATGCTTCCTCTCGTCATGCAACAACAAGTGGTGGGGTGATGGAGTTGTCTGTGCCAATCTGGAAGGATGAAAGGTTTGAAAGGAGGTTCATCGTCCGTTCGCCGAAGACGTTTGAACGTATATGCTATCGTCCTCAAGATGAACGTACATTATACATGTACGATATTTTGTTTACCCAGCTGGGGGTACGATTTTCGCTGAATAAGTTCCAGATGGGCGTACTCAGATTTCTGGACTGCGCCCCTTCTCAGCTGCACCTTAATGGTTGGGGGATAGTTCGTAGCTTTGAAGTGTTGGCTAAACATCTGGAATTTACGCCTACTGTGGCGTTGTTCTTTGCTTTCTGTCGCATCATGAGGAGGGTGAATGCGAGAACTGGCGGTATGGGTTTTGTAACTCTTCGGGCGGAGCCGAAGATTGTGAACTTTAAGGCGTTTGCTGACTCCGCCAAGGAAGGCGGACTTCACTTCAGAATGAGCTTTGTAAAAGTCTCTGTCAGGAAGAACAAGTCCGTCTTTTGGCGGAGTAAGGAGGGAATTGATAAATTCCCAGTGGCATGGACCCACGAGCACTTCCTCCTAACCAAACAAGCTTATGAAGTTGAGGAGAGTGCCCTATCAGCTACTTCCGTGGAAGTCCTTCGGACATTGAAGGAGTACAACTCCGTCCATAAGCAGATTTTATACCGAAGGCTGCTTGGGCGGGATGCTGAGGGATACTTAAGTAATGCTTTATCATTAACAATTCCAATGTTGCTTGAATACTACTCCTGTTATTTCCTGTAGCTTCTAATTGTATTTATGTATGTTATTTTGCAGAAGAGATCGCTGAATTTCCTGGGATGGAGCGTATCAAGCAAATTCGCATGAGTCGCCAGGAAATTGATGCGGAAAATAATGTGCAACCTAGGAGGAATCTGGCTGCTGCTCGGACAAAGACTCTCCCTTTCCCTGCATCTACTAACGTAGTGACGTTGGAGGGTGGTACAGGGTCCTCGACAGTTGAGGTTGAAAGGCGATCTAAAAAATGCCAAGAGCCAGAAGCTGTTGAGGTGGAGGAAGTGGACCCCCAACCCTTGCTAAAGAGGAAAAACAAGGGCAAGGAGAAGATAAGGGAAGGGGCATCATCTGATGCTCCTATTGAAGTGGAAGAGACTCCGGAGGTACCAGCTGCGGGTGTCCCTGCTGAAGTGGGCGGTGTTGAGGGCGCCCTTGAAGAAGATGTTATGGAGGAGGAGGTGGAGGGAATTCAAGTTTCTCCACTCCACCAAGCTGAGAGTCCTGCCCTGGACTTGACTACTCGAGGAACAACAACTTTCTTCATCGACGTTCTAGGGGAGTCATCCAGGCGATCCGTCTCTCTTCCTGCGGTGGGGTCTCGTCTGAACCCTTTTTTGTATTACACAAATGTGGGATCCCGCCAGTCAGAGAGGCGTGATCCGGACTTCATTCTCCGCCCAAACATCGACTTTGAGGAGATTCCAGACGCCGCTGCTGCTGCAAGGTGGCACCTTACGGAAATTGATGGTTTCCTTGCTTCTATGCCGCGTATCGCCGAGGTTACTGCGGAGGCTGCAATGTTTCAAGAATCATATCATGATTCTGTCGAAAAAATTCACAGCTTGGAGCACGACAATGAACAGTTGTCGGAGGTGGTCAAGGCTAAGGATAAACACCTTGACACCGCCAACTCTGATATAAAGAAGCTGGAAGAGGAGCTGGCCCGGGTCAGAGCTGACAAGGCCCTTCTAGAAAAGCAAGTCTCAGGTTTGAGAGATCAAAATACAAAACTGGGCGAAGAGGTGGGCGAGCTAACCCGAGTGAAGGCTGACAATGTTCTGCTGAAACAAGAAGTTTTAAATCTGAATCAGCAGAACCAAAAACTGGGCGAGGGTGTGAGCGAACTTCAGCAGAGGTTGGTTTCCTTTGAAATTGATAAGACTCTTGCTGAAGACGCCTGGGCGACGGAGTTGGATGTAGCGGCCACTTCATATAGCAACCTTGAAAAACAGGTTGAAGAGCTGTAAGCTGAAAAAGCCATTTCAGATGCCACCAATAAGAGGCTTGATCAGGAGTTGAAAATGACTTTGGATGCAGCTGAGGCGGCAATTGATGATGCTTTCAGCATGGCTATTCGCCAACTCCGTCATCGTAACCCAGGCGTTGCTCTCAACATTGCAGGCATTCATCCTTACTATGAGTTTATCAATGGTGAATTGATGGTGCTTGCTCGGGGGGGTCATGTTCCTGCGCCTAATGCAGAGTATGTTCTGGCGGACTTGCCCCCCTCACAAAGTTTGTCTAAACTTAGTGAGAGTCAGCCCAGCTCCGCCCGCCAAGAAGGAGTGCCACCCGAGCCTTGAGGATTAGCTCTGGAGTTCTTTTCTAATTTTGTTTTTTTTATACTTTAATAATATTGCCTTGTTCCAGGATAGGCTCTGGACCCTTATCAATCTTTGACAATATTCAATAAAGTATATTTTCTGTAAATTTATACTTGTTCATACAAACAATGTCTGAGTCCATCGGATTTATGCCTTGTAAAACGATATTAAGAAGGCAGCGTAATCATTTGAGGACTTAATGAAATATGACTAAGTATAATGAGGCGGAATAACCTCTTTAGGAATTTAGTGAAGTAAAATTCAGTAATGAGGCGGGGTAGCCTCTTAGGAATTTCATTGAAGTAAATTCTGTAATGAGGCAGAGTAGCCTCTTAGGAATTTCATTGAAGTAAATTCAATAATGAGGCGTAGTAGCCTCTTAAGAATTTCATTGAAGTAGATTCTGCAAGGAGGTGGAGTAACCTCTTAAGAATTTCAATGAAGTAAATCCAATAATGAGGCGTAGTAGCCTCTTAGGAATTTTATTGAAGTAAATTCTACAAGGAGGCGGAGTAGCCTCTTAGGAATTTCAATGAAGTAAATTCCGTAATGAGGCGGAGTAGCCTCTTAGGAATTTCAATGAAGTAAATTCAATAATGAGGCGGAGTAGCCTCTTAGGAATTTCAATGAAGTAAATTCTGTAATGAGGCGGAGTAGCCTCTTAGGAATTTCAATGAAGTAAATTCCGTAATGAGGCGGAGTAGCCTCTTAGGAATTTCATTGAAGTAAATTCAATAATGAGGCGGAGTAGCCTCTTAGGAATTTCATTGACGTAAATTCAATAATGAGGCGTAGTAGCCTCTTAGGAATTTCAATGAAGCACAGTTTTTACAAGTAGTATACTTACTTGAACTTGTCGATAGTGCTTGGGTTTGTTGATTATGTACTCCGTTAAACATTCGCAGTTAGGCGGAGTCAAGTTTTGGATGGAGCGTTCATCCCTGATCATGTGAAAATTGTTGAATCCAGGGTTGGTATGGTGCAGCATATAGCTGTGACACCAATCCTTTCCGCAGGAATTTTGCTGGACCTTGGGGTCGGTATGGTGCAGCATATAGCTGTGACACCAATTCTTTCCACAGGAAGTCTGCTGGACCTTGGGGTCGGTATGGTGCAGCATATAGCTGTGACACCAATCCTTTCCACAGGAAGCCTGCAGGACCTTGGGGGCGGTATGGTGCAGCATATAGCTGTGACACTAATCCTTTCCACAGGAAGCCTGCAGGACCTTGGGGTCGGTATGGTGCAGCATATAGCTGTGACACCAATCCTTTCCCCCCAAGGAGTTTTTTGGACCTTAGGGTCGGTATGGTGCAGCATATAGCTGTGACACCAATCCTTTCCCCCCAAGGAGTTTTTTGACTCCATTTGTGAAGCTTTGTTGCATGTTGGATGATCTTTATGGAATAAAGAGTTATGCCATTATGCTTCAATTGTTGGAGCCGGTGTCTTATCTGCATGGGAACAAGTTCTGCCATGGATAATTAACTGAAAGTTAGAATGAAGACTGGATGTAGGAAGGCATTTTATTAATGATGGAACTACATAAGGAGCTGAGTTGGGATATGTCTCATCAGAACCTTTTCAAGGAAAGCACAGCTGGAAAAAACCTTGAGTTAGGAAGAAAAGAACATACCATGTTACCTAACTAGCTGTAATATATGCGTAAATTTAAAATGTTCCATTTATTCCTGACCGGAGTGCCATCTAAGTTTTCTAGGCGGTATGTGCCTTTGCCCAGAATTTCGACGACTCGGTATGGACCTTCCCATGTTGGTGCCAATTTGCCTTGGTGTGCAAATTTGTTACCGATATTGGCCCTTCTCAAGACCAAATCTTCTTCTTTGAAATGGCGTTCAAAAACACGTGTGTTATACCGTTTGGCGGCCTTTGCTTTAACAGCTTGGTCTCTCATAAAGGTTTCCTCTCTCAACTCCGCCAAGACCTCGAGTTCATGGGCGAGGTTCTGTTGATTGGCTTCTTCGTTGAAATGGAGGACTCTAGCTGATGGGGCTGCCAATTCAATGGGAATAACAGCCTCGACTCCATATGTCAGCCGATATGGAGATTCATTTGTTGTGGAGTGAGGGGTTGTTCTATATGCCCATAGAACGTGGCATAATTGATTTGCCCAATCTCCCTTTGCTTCACCAAGGCGTTTCTTAAGGCCTTTCAAGATTTCTCTGTTGGCAACTTCAACTTGGCCATTGGTTTGAGGGTGTTCCACAGAAGAGAAAATCTGCGTAATGCTGAGATTTTCCAGGAGTTCAGTGAACTTACGATCTGTGAATTGAGTGCCATTATCAGTGACTATGCATCCAGGGACTCCGAAACATGCAATGATATTTTCATATACGAATCTGCGAGTCCTGGCTGATGTAATATGCACCACTGCCTCTGCTTCAATCCATTTGGTGAAGTAATCAACACCAACTATCAAGTATTTGATACCGCCGGGCGCAGTTGGGAATGGACCCAAGATATCCATGCCCCATTGATAGAAAGGCCAAGGCGTTATTGATGATGACATTTCTTCCGCTGGAGTATGGTGGAGATTTGCGAATCGTTGACATTGATCGTACTTTTGAACATACGAGGCAGAGTCATGCTTCAAGGTGGGCCACCAGCACCCCGCCCTGAGTATTTTCCGCATAAGGCTATGTGCCCCTGGATGGTGTCCACATTGCCCTTCATGGACTTCTTCTAACACAGCTTGCACCTCATTTTTGTTTATGCATATTAAGTAAGGAACAGAGATTCCTCGGCGGTATAACTATCCGTCTAGGAGTGTATAGTAAGGTGCTTCCTTCTTTAGTTTCCGTCGCTCAAGATCATCTGTGGGTAATTGTCCATTAACAAGGTAACGAACTATTGGTGCTACCCAGGAATTATCATCAAAAGAGCGGCTTTTAATCATACACGCTGAGGAAGGAAAGGAAATGCTTGGCTCTGCCAAGGTATTTTGTACAACCGTAGTTGTGCATCCTGCCTTCTTTGTGCTAGCCAACCTGGAGAGGATATCAGCACGTGTATTTTCTTCACGGGGTACATGCTTGAAAGTGACTTCATCGAAGCGCTGCTTTAACTCATTGACGCAGTCTAGATATTGTTGTAGCAGAGGCTCTTTAGCCTGATACTCACCAAGAATTTGTGAGATTACTAATTGAGAATCACTGCATAGGGTGACAGTTTTGGCCCCAATATCTTGTGCTGCTCTGAGTCCGGCCAAGTAGGCTTCATACTCCGCCCGATTGTTAGACGTAGTGAAGGTAAAGTGCAATGAAATTTCAAGGTGTATCCCGTCATCACTTTCCACAACAATTCCTGCTCCACATCCTTTGCTATTGGAAGACCCATCTACGTATACCGTCCAGTGTGAGTGATCTGCATCTGGGCTAGAACCTGTTAACTCAACTACGAAATCTGCTAGGACTTGTGCCTTGATAGCAGTTCTTGGTTCGTAGGATATGTCAAATTCAGAGAGTTCTACGGCCCATTTGATCATTCTTCCAGCTAGGTCTGGTTTGAACAGTATAGTACGGAGTGGCAAGTCTGTGCGAATCAGGATAGGATGGGCATGGAAGTATGGTCTTAGGCGTCGTGAAGCCCAAACAACTGCAAGTGCTGCCTTTTCAATCTTCTGATAATGGCACTCTGCGCCATGCAATGTTTTACCAGTGAAATACACCGGTCGTTGGCCTTCAGTCGTTTCCTTGACCAGAGCTACTGCCAAAGCTTCATCTGAAATAGACAAATAAACAATGAGTTGCTCACCTGGGCTTGGTTTTACCAGGATTGGAGGGCTGGCCAAGACATTTTTCAAGCTTTGGAAAGCTGCCTCTTGCTCTGGGCCCCAACTGAATTTTTTTGTCTTTTTTCAACATTTTGTACAAGGGAAGAGAGCGATGAGCCATTTTTGGCATGAACCGTGCTAGAGCAGCGATTTTTCCATTGAGGGATTGTACCTCTCTCAATGTTTTGGGGCTCTGCAACTCTTGGATTACGCGACATTTATCAGGATTAGCCTCAATACCTCTTTGTGTTAGCATGAAACCCAGAAATCTGCCCCCAGGGACAGCAAATGTACACTTTAATGGGTTGAGTCTCATGTCGTATTGTTGTAGGCGTTGAAAAATGAGGCGTAGATCTTCAACATGATCTCCTCCTTCCGGGGTCTTGACAATAATATCATCAATATACACTTCTACCAGCTTTGTGTGCATACCCTCAAAAACTTTGTTGATCATACGCTGGTAGGTTGCCCCGGTGTTCTTTAACCCAAATGGCATGACGTTGTAGCAAAAGACTCCTTTGTCATTAACAAATGCTGTCTTCTCTTGATCATCCTCACACATTGGAATTTGGTTGTACCCGGAGTAAGCATCCATAAAAGATAGATACTTGTATCCAGAGGAATCATCAACCAATCTGTCAATGTTGGGGAGAGGGTATGGATCCTTGGGACAACATTTATTTAAGTCAATGTAGTCTATGCACATACGCCACTTGCCATTGGCCTTCTGTACCATGACCACGTTAGAGAGCCAGGAGGAGTAACGGAGTTCCCTGATGAACCCCGCCTTGAGGAGCTCCTCTGTTTGTTCACAAGCAGCTTTTTGCTTAGCAGGACCCATACGTCGTTTCTTTTGTGCTACTGGCTTAGTTTCAGGATACACCGCCAGGCGGTGACAGCAAAAGTTGGGATCCATACCAGGCATGTTTGCAGCGGTCCATGCGAAAATTTCTTTGTACTCATGGAGAAGTGCAATTAGTTTTGTCTCCATGTTAGACTCAAGCTTGTCATTGATGTTTGTAATCTGTTCCGGGGTGCAACCCAAAACAATAGACTTGGATCCGCCATCAGGAGTTGGTTTCAAAGGGTTCAGTGGGTCTATAGAAGACTCTGCCCTGGGGTCGAGATCCACCAAATTGACGGACGCCGCCGCACTGCCCCCTTCATTCAACTTTCTTTTCTTAGACACGGCTTCCAGCTTCACCATGTTAAGACTCAAGTTGTAGCAATAGCGAGCCATTTCTTGGTCACCCCTCACAGATGAGACTTGATTATCTTTGTCAATGAACTTGATTAACAAGTGGGGAGTTGAAACGATGGCTTCCATGGCATTCAGGGTAGGCCGCCCAATGATGCCATTGTAGGGAGACTTCACATCAATGACAAGAATCCTGGATTTCACAGTCCTTGCTCCAGGTTCGCCATCAAAGGTAATTCTCGTATCTAAGTAGCCTTTAGTGGGCTGTTTGGCACCATTGAAGGCTGTAAGGTCCTGTGTATATGGCTGCAAATCTGCATCAGTTAGTCCCATACGTTTAAAACAGTCATAAAAGATAACATCGCAGGAACTTCCCTGATCAATTAGGATGCGTTTTACATCCATATTAGCGATTACTGCAATAATCACTACTGCATCATCTCCTTCAGGAATAGTAGGGCCAAAATCATCGTCCGTGAAGGTTATAGGTGGAGTCTGGACCCCGTTTCTGAATGGGCGATATTCTTTGCTCTGGCCTTGCACAGACAAGATCATGCGATGATGATTTTTCCTAGCGGAGTTTGAGGGTCCACCCCCGGCGAAGCCTCCAACTATCATGTCTACAACCTGCCTTTTGCCCCTCGATTTGGGTTCTGGGCTTGGTTCTCTTTGGGCGGACTCCAGAACAACGCCCTTTTGTTTTTCTGTTGCCGCCGTGCGTTTAGGCTCCCGAGTGTTATCAGGATCAGGAGAATGATCACAAGATCTTTTCTCAAACCTCTCTGGCTCATCATGAGATTTACCCTTAAACAAATAATGTTTCAGCCTGCCTTCACGAATAAGCACCTCAATGGTGTTTTTGAGTTGCTTGCACTCCTCCGTGGTATGGCCAACTGATTCGTGGAACTCACAATATTTCTTTGGGTTCCCACCGCGTCTGATTGGAGGTGGACGTTGAATCCCATAAACGTTAAGGGTAGTCCATCCTATTTCACGTAAGATTTGTTCATATGTCGTGTTCAGGGGTGCATAATGAGCGAAATTGAACACTCGTTTATCTTGCTGTTTGAAGGATTGGTTCCCTGCTTTGTCTTTCTGAGGGAACTTATCATTCCTGGATGATTTTTCCTTCACTTTGTCATGGTGTGGAGTTGAAGGAGGTGGCTTAATGCGAGATGCAGTGGCTTCCAAGTGCATCTCAATACCTACGTACTTAGATGCCTTTCTGCGAAACTCCTCCATGGTGGATGGAGGTCCTTTTGCCAATGACAAAGCAAAAGGTGATTTCGGTTGCATGGCCTCGATGAGGATGTGCAACTAGATTGCTTCCGTCAAGTCAGGGACCATGGCCGCCTCTTTGTAAAATCTCTTCAGGAAATCTTTTAAAGACTCCTTATCACCTTGTTTGATCTGAGCCAAGGTGTGGAAGGTTCTAGGCGTATCCCTAGAGATTACAAAGTGACTGCCAAAAGCTGTAGTCAAGTCCTCCCATGAATCAATGGAACCTGAAGGTAAACTCTTGAACCAGCTAAAAGCTTCACCTGTAAGGGTCCTGGGGAACATTCTGCACATGACATCTTCTTCTGCATCTAAGAACATAGCCTCGTAGATGTAAGCATCTAAATGCTTAGAAGGATCTGTTTCCCCAGTGTATTTTCCTATGGAAATGGGTTGCATAGTTTGCAAATGTCTGCGAACATGCGCATTCATGAGTCTTTTGGAAAATGGGATACTCATCTTGTATCCCGAGGGGGATGCGTTTGAAACTGCTCTTCTCCCCTCATGATGTTGAGTATTTGCCAGTGGAAGGCTTCGTTGCTCTTCCATGTAAGTAGGGATGCGAGAGTAATTTGGAGTACTCGATTCCTCCTGTGCATGCGATTCATGGCGAGGCTGGTTTGTAAGGCCCGCTCTCTCATGCATGGGATTTGCCTTCTCACGACGAAGCTCTGCAATTTCTTCTTTCAGCATTCTGATCATGTCATCTCTTGGATCTGGAGAGTCAACATGCGTTGCCTTTTTATGAGCATCATTGTCAAAGTTGAGACGCCTAGGATTACGTGGAGGAGAATCCTCTGTCTGCATTTCTGGTCCTGGTCTTTCCATTAATGATGAATGTAATAGGGATTGCTCAAGGATTGTGGGATTACCAATTTTACAGGTCCCACCGGGCATGCCAATGAACTGTTCTTTACTGGGGGTGTGAAAGTATGGTTGATGAACAATTCAAAATGTACATGTAATGTCAATCTGGTACAAGGAGATATTTGTATATGTGCAAGTACGGAGTATCCTTATATATTGAGGCGGAATACAATGCACTCTGGGCGGTGTGACAGTCCGCCTGAAGTAACCTACTTTGCCTTGACACAATTAGTGGTGGTACCTGCAATTATTCTCCGACGCTCAAGTCAGTATTCTGAAATACTGTAAGACTTAGAAAGCAAATCTGAGAGAATTATGCAAGTAAAAGTGTAAGGTTCAGAATTGGGGGGGAGATCCCTTATACCTTTTTGCTGAGGTTTATATACCTGTTACTAGTGCTCCATTATTGGTAGGACCCGTTCCTTATTTTCTGGCATAATGCAAGAAAGGTAGTGGGTCCCAGTGTCGTTCACGAGCACAATCACTGTAGTGGGTGTTTCCACTTGCCTAGAAAGCGTTAATGCTTTATTATTTTATTCATTGTTCCCTTTTATACGTGACAGCGTGATTCCCATTTTCAACCTCTCAAGACAGAGTCAATCTCGTGCCGGGGTTACAAGTATGGGCTCGCTACGCAGTATGGGAAATTCAATATTCCGCCTGTATTGAGCCTATGGCTTGGCGGAGTAATATGCATTGGAAATACTTTATGCATGTGTATAAGATATTCAATGTTTTCCACCTTGGCGGAGTAATAAGCTTTGGCGGAGTAACGTGCCTTGGCTGAGTAACGTGCCCTGGCGGAGTTACGTGACCTGGCGGGGTTACATGCCATGGCGGTATGTACTCCGTATAAAAGTAATTATAAGGTATTTGAGACGTACTTCTCCTGTTCAAAATGCTGATCTGGCAAAACATTAAAACCATGCTCTTGGGGACCGGTGTTGGGACCGGATCATATATATATATATATATATATATATATATAACTAATAAAGTCAAAAATCTTATTTTATTACTATTTATCCACCAAATCTAATAGAATCTTTAATTACCCTTTTTGTTAATAAAACCATATTATTTACCATGTCAAAATTTATGTTATTACTAATGATATTATTATTATTTATAAAAAGACCAATATAACCTTTATTTTCCAATTAACTTAATATTCCCTATTTTATCAATATACATCCATATATATATATACCCATAATATCTGAATAAATTTATTTTTAAATTACTAACGATATTGAGGTTGTATTAATTTAGTTACTATTATTATTATCTATTAAACTAGTAGACCAATTAATTTATATTTTATCAAAATATCTACATTCACACACACACACACACACATATATATATATATGTGTGTGAAATCTAGAAAAATATAATTTCACTTTTAATGCCATTAACTATGGAGAAATACATATTATTTTTTATTATCGCCATTAAATTTATTTTAATAAGTATTAGGTGGCGTGTGGGTGATCATTTTATGATTGTTGCGTAATAAAATAAAATAAAATAAAATATAATTACGCGTAAATTTTGACGGGAACCTATAACGCGTGGTTTTTTTTGGTAGATCCTCGGTAAGACCTCCAAAAGGGTGGCAAAACTCTCGAATCGCTGGAAAAGCATACATACAAGATTATCGGGCTTACCAACGGTGCAGAACTTCATAGAATACTAGGGAGGCTTGCCCAAGGTGGTAGAAACTCCTGAAACTACCGATAGAAATTTTCAAAATTTGCAAAACTTCATAGGAGGGTTAAAGAAAGATACAAGCATAATTAGAACTAACAGTTCAAAACCTGTTTTAAAATCAGATAAAATTGAACTAGTTCTGAATTGGTTAATTACAATCTAAACCAATTTAATTCAGTTCTTCATTATGATGACTAGTTCGGGCTAGCTAGACCACATTTGAGGTTTGTTATGGTTCATATTTAATTATGTTACATGGTATATATTTATAGGTTTGAATAACTTTTGCTTAGTTCATGTCAGCCTTGATCCTGTTTTAAATGTTGTTGGTGAATAGGTAATGTCTCACTATGAGAAAGTTATTTATTTTTGTCAAATGTTGGTAATTACTTCATTATTATTACTATTATTATCTTCTGAAAACAAAACCAACCCAACATAGTGTTTATGCAATATAAGGCCAAAGGCTGACTCCACATATCTTAGTATGTCGTAGCACAATGGTTGCCCTCTTTCTCTATCTAGCAGTTGAAATTGCTAACTTTTAATTTAAGTGTCTAAAACTCTTTTGTTTCTTAGGTACTACATGTCTTTTTTATCTCTTGTGTATGCTTTGCAATACTGAAGCTGCATGTTTCTAGGAAGAAAACATCATTACTCTTTATGATGTTCCCAACATATAGCAAATTCCTTAGCTTTTAAGAGTAAGTTTTCCTCTAAAACCGTTGAATTGCAAATCATCTCATTATAGGTACCATTTCTTACATATATTCTCTACTTATGGTCTAAGATCAGAAGGCTCATGAAGCAATATTTAAAATGCTAAACCTCAATAAGTTAGTTTCACAAACTTAAATAGTTGCTTTATTATTTCCTTTGTGATTTTTTCTACATGGTGTAGCTCAAGAGCCTAATTCAAAGGAATGAACTTGTAGAGCTAAACCTAGCGATTTGCTTCACGAACCTGTGGGTTGCTACTCCAAAGTTATTCTTTATCTTATATTTTCCAAGATTATTGTGAATAGTTATAATTATGTTTCTTACAAATAAAAGGTTCGTATAGCCTTAGTGGGGAACTATATATGCCTTTTTGATTCCTACCTCTCTGTTCTAAAGGTGGAGTTATTGCTATATAAGTAATTATGAGCTTTTAAAGACATAATTTTTATGTCAAATTGAGAATTCATCTTTACCATGTATGCACATCATATGGTTTAAACATAATGGTATATAAGAGCGAGTTTGTTTATTTACCTTTAATACTGACTGCAGGCCTTAGTGCATGCATCTGTCGATTACTAGAAGAAACTTGTTGTGGACTAGATTCTAGCTAGCAACCTTGAAGATGCCACTGCAAAAGAGGCAAATGAGTCATTACATCACTACTAAATTTTATTAATTGTTGTTCATAATATCAATTTCATCTATATGCCTTGGTTCTATTTGCAAAATCTTGATGCTTATAAGGCATCATGGAAGTTATTAAAGGTTTCATTCACAGTCTTGATTAAATCCAGTGATTTGCTTCACAAACCCGTGGGTTACTACTCCAAAGTTATTCTTTATCTTATATTTTCCATGATTATTATGAATAGTTATAATTATGTTTTTTTTAAATGACAGGTTCGTATAGCCTTAGTGGGGAAATATAGATGCCTTTCTGATTCCTACCTCTCTGTTCTAAAGGTGGAGTTATTGCTATATAAGTAATTATGAGCTTTTAAAGACATAATTTTTATGTCATGTTGAGAATTTATCTCTACCATATATGCACATTATATGGTTTAAGCATAATTGAATATAAGTGCGAGTTTGTTTATTTACCTTTAATACTAACTGCAGGACTTAGTGCATGCATCTGTCGATTACTAAAAGAAACTTGTTGTGGACTAGATTCTAGCTAGCAACCTTGAAGATGACACTGCAAAAGTGGTAAATGAGTCGTTACACCACTACCAAATTTTATTAATTGTTTTTAATATCAATTTCATCAATATGCCCTGGTTCTATGTTGTAAAATCTTGATGCTTATAAGGCATCATAGAAGTTATTAAAGGTTTCATTTATAGTCTTGATTAAATCCAGCGATTTGTTTCACGAACCTGTGGGTTGTTACTCCAAAGTTGTTCTTTATCTTATATTTTCCATGATTATTGTGAATAGTTATAATTATGTTTCTTACAAATGAAAGGTTCGTATAGCCTTAGTGGGGAAATATATATGCCTTTTTGATTCCTACCTCTCTGTTCTAAAGGTGGAGTTATTGCTATATAAGTAATTATGAGCTTTTAAAGACATAATTTTTATGTCATGTTGAGAATTCATCTCTACCATCTATGCACATTATATGGTTTAAGCGTAATTGTATATAAGAGTGAGTTTGTTTATTTACCTTTAATACTGACTGTAGGCCTTAGTGCATGCATCTGTCGATTACTAAAAGAAACTTGTTATGGACTAGATTCTAGCTAGCAACCTTGAAGATGCCACTACAAAAGAGGTAAATGAGTCATTACACCATTACTAAATTTTATTAATTGTTGTTCATAATATCAATTTCATCTATATGCCCTGGTTCTATGTTGCAAAATCTTGATGCTTATAAGGCATCATGGAAGTTATTAAAGGTTTCATTCATAGTCTTGATTAAATCCAGCGACTTGCTTCACGAACCTGTGGGTTGGTACTCCAAAGTTATTCTTTATCTTATATTTTCATGATTATTGAGAATAGTTATAATTATGTTTTTGTATAGCCTTAGTAGGGAAATATATATGTATTCTTGTTTCCTACTTCTCTGTTCTAAAGGTGGAGTTATTGCTATATAAGTAATTATGAGCTTTTAAAGACATAATTTTTATGTCATGTTGAGAATTCATCTTTACTATGTATGCACATCATATGGTTTAAGCATAGTTGTATATAAGAGCGAGTTTGTTTATTTACCTTTAATACTAACTGCAGGCCTTAGTGCATGCATCTGTCGATTACTAAAAGAAACTTGTTGTGGACTAGATTCTAGCTAGCAACCTTGAAGATGCCACTGCAAAAGAGGTAAATGAGTCATTAAACCACTACTAAATTTTATTAATTATTGTTCATAATATCAATTTCATCTATATGCCCTAGTTCTATATTGTAAAATCTTGATGCTTATAAGGCATCATGGAAGTTATTAAAGGTTTCATTCACAGTCTTGATTAAATCCAGCAATTTGCTTCACAAACCTGTGGGTTGCTACTCCAAAGTTATTCTTTATCTTATACTTTCCATGATTATTGAGAATAGTTATAATTATGTTTCTTACAAATGAAAGGTTCGTATAGCCTTAGTGGGGAAATATATATGCCTTTTTGATTCCTACCTCTCTGTTCTAAAGGTGGAGTTATTTCTATATAAGTAATTATGAGCTTTTAAAGACATAATTTTTATGTCATGTTGAGAATTCATCTCTACCATGTGTGCACATTATATGGTTTAAGCATAATTGTATATTAGAGCGAGTTTGTTTATTTACCTTTAATACTGACTGCTGGCCTTAGTGCATGCATCTGTCGATTACTAAAAGAAACTTGTTGTGGAGTAGATTCTAGCTAGCAACCTTGAAGATGCCACTACAAAAGAGGTAAATGAGTCATCACACCACTACCAAATTTTATTAATTGTTGTTCATAATATCAATTTCATCTATATGCCCTGGTTCTATGTTACAAAATCTTGATGCTTATAAGACATCATGGAAGTTATTAAAGGTTTCATTCACAGTCTTGATTATATTTATCAATTTCCCTCGCTTTAGTTTTTGTGTCAGGTGGAGGATCCAACTTTAGATCAATTCACGAGGCATCCAAATGGGGATAATTTCATGGAGATATTCATGTACAGGTCATGAATAAAAATGGTAATATGTAATGCTTTTGTTGTCATATAAGTAAGCTAAATTCATACTTGGCTTACAATAGTATTTGTAATGCTTGTCCTAGGAGCATATTTCCTCTTTTGTTGTTTAAAGCCATTGGATTAAGATTGCATGCCTGTAATGATCATATCTATTGTAAATTTGGCTAGAAGAAGAAACTTCCTTGTGTTTTGATGTTGCCAGTCATGTTGGGACTATATTTCTATTTACCTTTTATTTGAGCCTTTGACCCAAATTTTGTTTGATTTTAATACTAGAGTGTGAAGGTGCATAGTGTAACATCCCCGTTTTAAAATTTAATGCTGAATGAAGGATAAACCATTAAGATTTGATTTTTAACTAAGAAATAACTGTTAATTGCATTTAACTACTTAGGATTAAGCCATTAAAATATTAAAAAAGGTGATGGCCAGGGGATGGGGTGGAGTGCACGTGACTGCTGGGCACGCACTCTCCCATCCCACTCTTCTTTGCTGTGCGCATATCCATATATATATATATATAACTTGAACCTTGGGGAGGAACGCACTTGCTATTTTTTCAGACTCCCTTCTCCGTCACTTCATTCTCTACTTCCTCCCTTCGTCTTCACCTTTCTTCTTCTTCTATCTTACTCTTCGCTCCTGGAGGTCTGAATTCCAGTACTAGAGAACGGACCACACTTCATCCCAGAATCAGGCGCAGGATACGACAAGCCAAGGAAGACCGGACGAACCAGGAGAAGGACATCGGACCCAACAACAAGAACGAAAAAGGTTTCTGAGGATTCTTCTAAAGGTAGGGGGCGCTTGCATGTCGAATGCATGGTCTAAGAACGGTACCGGATGAATGTATTGCTGAGTGCGGGTGTGTGTGTGCGTGTATTCATAATCATTAGAACTGATGCTGTGCATGTGTGCATGTATTTATAATTACTAAAACTGAGGTATGATTTGAGATTTTGATAGTGATCTTCGTGGCGATGGTGTAGCCTGTTCATGGATGATAATGATGGATGATATGCATGGATCTATTTTGTTGTCACTGTGAAAAGTATGTATGTGCATGTTCTTAATTGGATTACTCAATGTTGTTTGTCTGATGACCGATTGTGACATGCGCTGGTGTGACCGATTGAATGATTTGAATAGTGGGGGATATCCGTTCTTACTTAATGACTACGGTAAGGTGTTCACGGCGTGATGGTGTGTAATAATGAATGTGTTAGTTGCATGAGTAAGAGTGGGGTGACCCATGGAAGGTCAAGAACCCCAAGGGAAACGACTTCCGGTTACCAACCCTGGCTAGATCCCAATAGAGCTCGTGGTAGCCGTTGGAGCTAGAGAAGTGAGTCTCGAGACGCCGTGGGGAGGCCGGTGCCACCTGGTAAGAGCTGAGGGACGAGGGGCCAAAAGAAAAGGGGACCGTAACTGAGAGTCTTTACCCGAGTCGGATCCGCAGGCATGCATATAGAAATAAGGCTGATTGTGGCGATGTATAAATTTATGTATGTGCATGTATATGATTTTGAATGCATGGATATATATTTAGATGTGGAATAAACTCTGTGAATTATGTGTGTCATGAATGTTGTTTGAACTGTATGAATTTGGTTACTTGAGAAAGGTTGAGTGATAGCAGGAGCGTGTACTGACGCTGATACCGAGTCTGTGAGTATCATTTTACATGTAAAAGCTCACCCCTGCAGTGGCCATTTTCAGTGAATGTCTCTCGGGAGGAGGATCCGAAACAGAGCTGGAATGCTGGGCGGAGTGCTGATGCATTGGGAAGGTTCAATTAAGGCGTTGTTAGATTAAGTTCGGACTGGCTCATACCGGATGTTAATGTTTTGGGGGACGAATAGAACCTTACGGGCAAGGAGAAGTCCGATTTTGTATTGTAAATATGACATACACTTTATGTATTTATGAATGTATGGTTTTGGTGTGTGTGCGATGCTATGTGCTGCCTTGTTTCCTACTTATGCTGTAATAGATAAGCAGGGACAGTCTGATTGAGCAGGTTATAGCCAAGTTTGAGTGAACCGAGAATTGTCTTAAGAAAATTTATGTCGGATACGTTGGGCGGAGTCGTACCCCGCCCGAAGTGTGGGAGCAATTCGCCCAAGCGTGAGGACTCACGCTGAAGCGAGTAATAAACAGAGTGAGATATCGACCATTATCCTTTGCTATCCGTTGTGGTGCTAACACAATCCAGACCCCGATGTTGACCCCGGATTTGGGCGTTATGGCTAAGTCCGCCCAGGCGTCGTCATAATTAATTGAGTTGGGCGGAATAGGCTTATACCTTTCCCTTTCTCCACAAACTACTAACGTATATGTACCCTATAATTTCTCATTTTTCTGAGTGAAATGCGAGTGTGAGGATTTACTTAGTGAACCCTTGTCCATACCAGATGGAGGAAATTATCTTGTAGTTGTGTTAAAAAGGCGTTATGTAGATCTCGTTTAGGCGGCATCATACCTCGCCCAAGTAACTAGGGCAGTCCACCCAAGATATATAAATATATCCCGCCTAGTCAAGTAGGATGATTCTAACTTCGCCCTTTCACCGAACGTTACGCGAGTGAATGTATTAACATATTTCCCTTATCTATTCCTCCCGTTGAGTGACCAGTATTACTCGAAGGGAAGCCTCATTGCGAAATATCCTCTATCCGCTGCTGCTTTACCATACCCCGCCTGGACGGTATCAGACCCCGTCTAAGCGAACAAGCGGTGTTGTGCAGTCCGCCCTAGTGTTGATGCACTACGATAGACCCTTTGAGCCGGCCCCAGTTTTAGCTTCCCTGTAGGTTGCCATGCGTGTGTGAATGCTTTTTGTTCTTCCCTTGCTTGCTCTTCCCTTGCTTGCTCCCTTATATATATCGAATAATTCGGAGCTGTTTTGTGAAAAATTTTCTCATAATTTTGGAATTTTTAGTTGCATTTAATTAGGGTGTTACACATAGTATGTTAGAAATAATGGTATCCCAATTACTACAATCACATTGCATTGTTGTTTTTATATTGGCCAAAAAAGCACATGTTTTTATGATTTTTATGTTATATTTGACTTAATTCAATAAGATGGAAATATATTAGAGAAGGATTTTCTGGTTAAGTGTTAGGTGAATATATAAACTCTTATATAAAAACAACTTATTGTATAAACTCTTAATTATATTGCATATCAATATGAACCCTTAATCTATATTTCTTATAGGTTAAAAGTGTTGTTCCATTTAGTGAGCCATTTACTATGGATCCAGTAAACCCTCTTCTAGAAAAGGACTATGATGTTTATTTCAAGAATTTAAAAGAAGGCATTACTAGGAAGGAACTTCTCTAACAAAATCCTATTTTTGTTTAGTGTTACTGTCTTGTAGTTCAGCTATGAATGTTACAGATGTGTGAGAATTGTACATAGTCTTTCAGAAGTTCATGTATCTTTACATACTAGTATGACTTCTAGTTTATAATATGACTTTTAGTTTACAACACTTGTTGTTTAAACTTGACACCAATTTGTTATTAGCTAGTGAACCATTATTGTTAATTTGTAATCGTTTATATTTCAACTTATAAAAATACAACAATCAAAGATGTTTGAACCATTATCATTAATTTATAATAGTTTATATTCTAGTTTATTAAACTACCATAATTTATAATTAAAAACATTAAATATAATTAGCTAACAAAATAAAACTAGCAAACTCCCACAAAAAAACCTATTATCAAAAGATAGAAAAGGTAGTTACAATCCTCCACCGATAGATGAGGGTTAAATCTCTATATACAAACCTCTTATAGTAAAGGAGGTTCAATATCACCCATTAGAGACCTTTTTTATTCAACGAAGTTAAACATCCATAAAAAAGACCTATGGTAATAGAGAAGGTTTAAAGCCTCCCATAAAAAACCTCTATAGACAAAGGAAGGTTAAACCTCCGTAAAAAACTTTTTCTAGTGGACGAGGTTCAAAACCTCCTATAGAAAAACTCCACAAATAGTGGAGGTTCTATCCATGATAATGGAGGTCCTAAAAATCTACTATAAATTACCTTGTGGCGATGCTAAATGTGGCAATTTTTAAAAACATCATAAATTAATTTGAGAACGACAAAAATTACCATAAATTGTAACAAACACCTTTGTAGTTTACCCGCTTTCTTATAGTGATTTGATGTATCAGTTTATACATCTAAGAATAATCCTATTGTCACCTTTAAAACCTATTGAGAATGCCCTATTGTCATAGATGGTAGAAACTTTAAGGTTAACCTTTTTTGTTTACCCCTTTATGGCTTAGAAGCTATTATTGGTATCGATTAGTTGTCAAATAATCATGTTTTAATAGATTGTCATTGTAAAACCATAATGTTTAAAGAACTTAAAACTTTGAATTTAAATGATTCGAGATTTCTAACTGCCAACCAAGTGAGTGCCTCTATAAAAGGAAAGGCTTAAGGATTCATGATACTACTGTCAATGAAAGAATAACGATATTCAAAATAAAAATTTTATATGTAGTATATGAATTCCTTGAAGTTTTCCTGAAGATATCCTTGGTTTGCAACCAAAAAGAGAAAATGATTTCAACATTGGTCTAGTAGTTGTACTTGGACTCTAGAATTATTAGTGTTAAAGGAACAACTTGAAGAGATGTTGGAGAAGCAGTTTGTAAGACCTAGTGTATCCCCCTAGGATGCATCAATATTATTAGTTTAGAAAAAGGACGGTAGTATGAGGTTGTGTGTAAACTATTGATAAGGTAGGCTTGGTTGGATCTAGATCTTGAAATATCTTTAGATCTTTAAGTTTCTCTACTTAATTTGATCTTCCAATTTGAATTCTCTTGTGTTCTAATGCTGGTCGAAACTTGTAAGGCAAGAAACACATGGTTAAACTTCAAAAAATCAAGAGAGAATTAGAGGGAAAATTA
Organism: Clitoria ternatea; assembly: GCA_037962975.1. NCBI lineage: Eukaryota > Viridiplantae > Streptophyta > Magnoliopsida > Fabales > Fabaceae > Clitoria > Clitoria ternatea. Next base: position 13,697,507 of record CM075675.1, read on the forward strand.
AATAAAAAGATGGAAAGAAGACAAAGTATGATCATAAAAAGTTAAGAGCCATTCTTGGAGATATAAGACAAAGGAAATTTTGCTACCATTGGAGGAGTTCCAAAGGATAAGAAATGAGAGAAATGTTAAGCACTCTTCGAAAACTAGAGAGAAAATTCACTTTAACTCACTAAAATATGATCACATAAACTTTTTTTCCAATTTACAAAGGAGGGGAGCAATATATATTCCCTTATTCTAGGTGTAATTTTTTTACTTGACTTGGGTGGGCTTATTAAAGCTTTACCTAAGGCCTAAAACCTAAAGATACATGGCCTAAAAGTGACCCAAAGCAAGTATATGGTCATACAAGGCCTAAATCTATATCTAAGACTACTAATGGGCTTTTAAAAATGAAAAACACTCCAAAACTTAAGCTTAATATAAAATACAATTCAAATGATCTACACTTTGTGGATCCTCATCAATTGACAACTCAACAAAGTGACGATTAAGAACAAATATCCCTTGCCAAGAGTAGATGACTTGATGGATCAGCTACATGGTACAATAGATTTTTTCAAAATTAATTTAAGGTCAGAATATCATCAAATAAAGGTAAAAGGATAGGATATACAAAAGATCACTTTTAGGATGCGTTATAGGCATTACGAAAATCTAGTGATGCCTTTTGGCGTAACTAATACATCAACCGTATTTAGGGACTTTATGAATAAGATCTTTCATCCGTATACTTAGACAAATGTGTGGTGGTATTCATTGATTATATCTTAGTGTACTCTAAAAGTATGTAGAAAATAAATAATTATACGTAAAATTATTAAAGTATAAATTTTGGTAAGGAGTAGTAAACTTTTTGGGAAATGTAATTAGTGAAGGAGAGATAGTTACAGATCCTTCAAAGGTAAAAGCAGTTTTGAAATGGGAGAAACTAACCATAATCATAAAAGTTATGAGTTTCTAAGGTTTGGTTGAGTATTACAGGAGGTTCGTTGAATGATTTTTTAAGTTGGCATACTCTTTAACAAACCGATAAGGAAAGGACAACCCCCTGTATAGACATCACATTGTGAGAATAATTTCCATAAGCTAAAAGATCGACTTACTTCAGCATCAATGTTAGCATTCCTTGACCCATATCAAAACTATGAAGTTTACTATGATGCTTCTAAGCAAGGACTAGGAAGCGTACTCACACAAGACAAAAATATTGTAGCGTATGCATCATGTTGATTGAGGCAACATGAAGTCAACTACCTTACTCATGACTTAGTGTTAGCCATGATGGTCTTCGCCTTGAAGATTTAGAGGCATAATCTATACAGTGCAAGGTTTGATGTGTTTAGCGATCACAAGAGTTCAAAGTATCAATTTGACAAGAATGAGCTAAACATGATGTAGTGAAGATGGATCAAATTCTTGAAGGAATGTAATTTTAAGTTACAATACAATCTTGGTAGAGCAAGCATAATGGTTGACGCTGTGAGCCCAAAGTTTCTGCATATGTTAGAAGAAGGCCATAAAAGTAGTATTTATCCCGAAGCTCCTAAAATGTGCCAAGTCTTGAAGAAGATGTTTTGGTGGATTGGAATGAAGAAAGCAGTCATAGGGTATATGTAGTTACATGTTTGATTTGTTAGAAAGTTAAAGTGGAACACCAAAACCCCTAGAATGCTACAATCAATGGAAGTATCAGAATGGAATGGGATAGTATTACGATGAATTTTGTGACCTCTTTACCCAAAACACCATCTAGGCATGATTCTCTATGGATAATAGTTGATATGTAAACCAAGTCTGCTTATTTTATTCTTGTTAACATCCATTATGTCTATTAATATATTAGATGTAGTTTTATAGATTTTTTAATAAATATGATTACAAACATGTATTTAGATAGACTTTCAGGAAAAGTCAGACTTTCCAAAACGCTAGGTTGGGCCTTACAAGTAGGCCTATATCACTAAATAGGTTAGACTTAGGCCGTTCACATAAGAAAACGAGTCAGGTCAGGCCATGTAAAGCCTAACTCTGCCTAGCTTATTTTTGCCCCTATTTGTTTATGAACTTCTATCCTTTTGCAACATCCACTTGAACAAAATACCCATCCTACATGATTGTTACGTTTTTTGTTAAAGGGTCAAAGTATATGTTTGGTATCTTATGTCTATTTTAGATCTCGATTTGGTCTCGCATAATCTTTTGGTCTTAATACAGTCCTTTATATTTTGAAACAGTTTCAAAATATTTATTTCTATTAAAAAAATTAAAAGCTTATCTTTTTAAATTGATTATCATAGAACCAATTTAAAATCTACTTTTTTGGAATGATTTAAAAAGTATATTTTAAATGGGGTATTTTATACCGGTTAACAGAAAAATCGAGTTCTCATTATAAACCAATTTAAAAAATATATTTAAATCATTTTCAATCACTAGTGCATAAATGAGTTTTTATACCAGTCATTTTCGACATTTTACATCGGTCCCTCATTGGTGTGGATTTAGGGTTTGTAAAAAGTAGGCAACCTTTAACATCGATTCACAACCGGTGTATTCTTGTTTCTTATATGTAGTAAAAGATGTCATTTTACACTGGTTCTTGTGTTGCACATGACATTCTACACCAAATCTTGGTTTACACGTGATGTAATAGATTCATTTTTTTATACCTATTGTATTTTACCATCGACAAAAAACCCAATAATTTTTTCTATCTTTTTTTTCAGATTTAAAAAAATATATCAATTAAAACTAAAATCTTTAACCAAATATCATTTTAAATATAAATATAATCATATAATTAAAACAAACTATTAGTATAATCCACAGTTAAATATTCAACAAATGTTTAATAATATTATAAATGTACGTTTCCACTAACATGTTTTTAGTTTAGCCATTAGCTAGTCTTGCAAGGGTATTGACAGAATGACAGTTGAATATACATTCCACTCCATATCAATACCATTATCACTTCCAAACGGTGAAGAGTGATTCAATTTCAAAACTTTCAAACAATTATCTTCAAAACCATACTTGTTAATAGTCTCTTTGGTAAGGGCAACTTGAGGTGATTCGATCAAATCATCATCAGTGTCTGAATCATCACTATCATCATCATTCTCAATCTTCTCATAATCAAGCAGAAATGATAAGGCTGCTGCCTGTGATCATGATCCTTAAAGAGACAAAAAGAAGATCATAATCCTTGTGCCCTAAGGATAAATATTGCAGCCGTAACCCAACAAATTAACCCCAAAGAGAAAATAATTTACAGCCAAAAAAAAAACCTCGATGCTGGATGTGGAGAAGCAGTACAAATTTTAGTTACGGTTCTCTCGTCGAACCACACTTTTCTAGCTCACATAGAGTCACGAGTTCCCTCTTGGTTAGCTCACATAGCTTGTCGTATCAAAACACTCCTCATATAGAGAACAAACAGTGATCCATTAATGTATGACTCAAATCGGCACCTGAAATTTTTTTTAAAAAAATTCAACAAATTAAAATATAATCCTTGACTTTTGGAAAAGAACAAATAACTAGAAATATGGGATGTTTCTGTAAAGAAACCGAACAATTACAGGAGACAAAAGAAATGAATATAATGTTCACCTCCAATCAACTTCCTATCCAAAAGGCAATAACGAGAAAAAGTTAGTTAGTTAGAATCAGAACTCAGAAGTTAATAAATGTGCCCCTGTAACTCATTTGCTAATGAAACGTAATTGAAAGGGAGAATAGATATTTTCTTTACTATTTTTACAAACCTTAACAATCTGCAAAAGGCAAACAAATTCCCACCTTATTCAGTGCACCATTCAAATGGAAAATGCAAAGACAAATCAAAATTAAAAGCATGTGCACTAAGTAACTCCCTCAAGGCAACAAAATTCCAATGCTTTGTATGAGAGGATCACACGACAAACATTGAACTCATGGAAGAAACCCCTAATAAATTAAACAACTAATAAGATTGTGCTGAATTGATGATTCCATGAAAGCAATACCAAAATAAAACTCAATTTCATTAGGCAAGTAAAGAAGGAACATTTTATTGGGCATTTCTAATGTGATTCTTGAAGGAGTTTCCATAAATCTTGTTTTTTTGGATCATTTCCAATGAGTAATTTGAAAGATCTTTCATAAATTCAACTAAATTGTTGTAAATTACTTAATTGAAAAATCCCATGTTTAAGTTTTCTAAAGGTTTTCAATATAAAGATGAAAAAATGTAAAATCAGAAGAGAATAGAGATGAATAGAATGCCATAGACCTAATTCATGTTTGTCACGTGGAGAGATTCCATGGTAAGAGATTAGAATTTTAAGTGTTCTAAGAGAAGACTCAGAGAGAAATCACTTCACAATTTTAGGTGTATTAAAAAAATGAACCAAAGTATTACAATTGAACTAAAAATGTATTTATATAGGCAATTGAATCACTCCATCAAGAAATAAGGGTTTTAAGTTTTCATTGTATACCATATAAGGCTCAAGAGCTCACAATGGCTAAGTCTTAATCAAAGAGAATTTGGAATTGCAAACTTCTTTTTATATTTTATCTGGCATTCAAATAATCACTTTATGCATTGTCAAAAAAAAATTTAATAGGTTTTCCTAAGATGCTTTATAGCTCTAGCTTCATAGTCAAATTATCATATGAGCATAGCAACCACAAGCAAACAAATAAAAACACACAAATCCTAAGAAAACATGCAAACAAAAGGAAACAAGAATAGTCCTAAATTCTAAAATTACTAACTAGTTAAGTTTTTTTCTCTACTACCTCAAACTAATGATGTACATTGTCCTCAATGTGTAGCATGGATGACAACAAAAAAAAAGAAACTTACCTAGAGAATGTTACTCTGAAGGAAGAGAAAGGAAGTGTCCTTGCTTGACATGCCAATTATACATAGCATCACTCCTGACCCTTTGTTTAAGTTATTCTTATATCCCTTAATAAGGACTGCAGCTATGAGAAATTATAGCTAAGGCCTCGGGCTGGTTGTTGGGCAGCTTGAGAAGGGCTCGAGTGTTTTAGTACCTCCATGTTTTAAGGGGAGTCATCATCAAGAGCACCATAACCTATAAAAAGAAAAGATCTCTTGCCATCTATACTTGTAAGAATAAAGTCAGGTAAGGGTGAGGTATATGTCTTTTAGGATGACAAGGAAGTCATCAAAATTAAGTCCATATACTGAAAAATCATCCATAAAAGTCTCTTATATTTTCAATTAAATCAAAAAATACTGCATTGCAAAGGCCAAAAGGCATACGCCTATAAACAAATGTGTTAAAAGGGTATGTGAAGGTAGTTTCTTCTGGTCAAAAAATGGATGAGGATTTGGTGAAAACTAGAATACCTATCTAAGTAAAGAAAATGAGAATGCTTAGTAAGCCTTTCAAGCATTTGATTAATGAAAGGTAAGGGAAAATGATCTTTCTTCGTTGCGATATTTAACTTCCTATAGTAAATACATATGCGCCATTTAAAAACTATCCTAGCGGGGATCAACTCATTTTTATCACTTTCCACTATGTTATCCCTCTCTCCTTAGGTACTACTTGTACTAGACTCACCCACTCATTACTTGAAATTAGGTATATGACCCAAGCATCTAAGAGTTTCAGTACCTCTTTAATCATAATCTCTTGTATCCTAGGGTTTAGCTTACTTTGGTGTTCCACTGAAGGCTTACTCTCCTCATCCACTATTATCTTATGCATGCATAATAAAGGGTTAATCCCCTTAATGCCATCCATGGTATAATCAATCACCTTCCTATACAATCTAAGTTATTGTAGAAGCTTTTCAATTTCCTTAGAATTCAAGCTAGCATTTACAATTACTGGATATGTTGAATCAAGGCCAAGAAACTGATACCTAAGAACTAATGGAAAAGGTTTTAATTCAAGCTAGCATTTTTTGCTTTGACCTTAAGGTCAATATCGGTCGGTGCTTCAACAACATTAACTTGCAAGGTACTTGAAAATTCAATATACAAAATAAATTTGAGTGGATCACTAGAAAGGCTTTTTAAAGCCTCTTACTTCACAACTTAGTCAATAAACTCTACCCTATAGCATACATCATCCAACAAGGGTTTTCTTAAGGCATCATTCAAGTTAAATTCAACCTTTTGGTCTCTCACAGTAAAAGACAACTTACAATTTTTAACATTAATCACCGTACCCGTAGTTGCTAAAAACGGCCTACACCAAAGATGATAAGAATCATGGAGTCCTTCTCTATTTTCAGCACTAAAAATTTAGCTAGAATAAAGAATTTACCTACTTTAATAAGGAAATCTTCAAGAATACCTAGTGTATTTATTAGCTAGCTGTAAGTACATCTTAGTAGGTTTTAGTTCACCTAATCCTAGTTTTTCGCATAAAGACAAGGGTATTAAACTCACATTAACACATAAATCACATAGGGCCATATCTATGTCCATATTATCTATCATGTGATAGTGCCCATAAGTGCACGAGTTTGTCACGTAATATAAAAAATATTGTCTCCTCAAGGACCATGTTCTCAAGTACTCAGAATTTTAAACAAGTGATTAACAAAATTTTGGTCAAAGAAATTAAAAACAAAACAAATAAAGATTGCAACAGAGGGTTTTCTAGAAAAGGAATCAATTAAAATGCATCTTGGAATCCTAGGCTAGTGAATTGCTTTGTGTTGGTGTTTAAAGGTTTCACATTATCTTTTACTTTTATGTTAACCAGGACCAATCTCCTAAGGTTCTAACTTTCCCTTCTCAGAGCACTGTTAGATTACTTAGAAATCAAACAAACATTTATTCAATTTGAAAACAATTAAGTATTATGAAATTTCAAGTTCTCACAAAAATCAAAAAGGTTTACTGCTCAGTTTCTCCCAATTTTAATTATTATGAAAAACCTAGGTCCTCAAAAAGATCAAAAATAGTTCACTTCTCAATCCCTCCTAGCTTCAATCTTAGGTTCAATATCTTGAATTAGATTAAAGAGGTTCACTTTTCAATCCTTCCCAAATTTAATTAAAGGTTATTCATTGATAAAGAATTAAAGGTAAACATGATTTCACTGATAAAGAAAATTAGAGATTACAACCAATCACATTACAATTCACCCCTTAAATCCTAAAAAAAGGATTCTAGCCATTCATGGTGAAAAAGAATTCAAAATATTCAATTGAAGCCATAAAGACTCAAAACAAGGATTACAAAAAGTCAAACTAAGAGAAATCAAAAGAATCCTAAAACCAACCACTATGAAGTGTAGATTCTTTGAGTTCTTTCGTTCCTCTTTCATTTTCCTCCTGAAAAGCCTTGAGAAAATCCTTCCAAATCATCTTTTTTGCCATACACAATGCCTCTTAGCCTTTGGAATGTAGAATCCTTAAAATTGGCCTATATTTCCCTTTTTATAAAGAAGAAAACGTGAAACAAAGTAGGTCAGTCACAAACCATGGCGGCGGTGAGCTCCATTGCCTGGCCATGGATAGTACTGACTCTTCCAGCTTGCATTTTGGGCCTTAGACTCCATGGCCATGGCTAGAACCAGGCTTAGCCGTGGTTCCCACTGTTTAGGACACTATTTTTCTGCGTATTTCATGGCTTTTGGCGTGTGATTACTTTGTTATAGATTGCTTTCAAATGTTGACTCCAAATAAAGTCTTCAAACTTAAAAATTCTTACAAAACTAGTAAACAAAGTAGCAAATGAGGGAAAGAGCAAAATACACAAGGGATTTGGAGGAGATTTATTCAAATTAACCTAATTATACGTAGCAAATGCATCTTAAAATGATATGTTTTAAAGACACATAAAATACCCCAAACTAAGACATTGCTTATCCTCAAGCAATTATCATATTCATCGAGTTAAAGAAAAATGAGCAAAGTCCTAACATGCAGAGGAACCCGAACAAGATTATGATCTCTTAAATTTGTATAAGGAGGATGAAATGTGAATGCCAAAGAATACATGTTTTTATTTCCACCATGCTTCAAATAACTCAATAGGATTACTCACTCACCTATCTTCTTAAATGTTTCAAGGAATAAATTAATTTCACTCAACTCAAATCAATCAAAGCATTACCATAGGTGTAGCAAGTGACCCTAGCTCTATAATACTAAGAAAATGCATCTAAGTCAAAAGGCCTTTTCAAGGGGGGTAATGGGGCCAATGGATCAAACTTTAAGTGTGGAAGCCAAGAAAAGTATAACACAAATGGCTAAACATGTGAACATAAAAGGTTACTATAGAATCATAGAAATTAGGAAAAACAAAATTCCAATCTTTAACAATTTTTAGGGACCTTTTATTCTTCTTCTCAACCCTTTAGTTTATTTTCTTTTTCTTGTTTTGTTTTTCTTCTTTTCCTTTTCTTTTTTTTATTTTTCTCAATCCCATAATTTTCTTTCTTCTTAGAGGTCCCCAATTTCAAATTTATTGATTGTTACCCTCTTAGTTCCTTATTAGTGCACTTAACCCCAAACACTCTTTTAAAGAAAAAGGTTCCAAGAAACGTATTAAAAATTTTAGGCTTAAAGGTGGAAACTAATGGATAATGATGTATTAAAAAAGAAGGGCTTCAAACATACCTAATTTTCCTAAATCATCCTAAGGTACATAATTAAACAATATTTTGCCTAGGTCACAAGCCATGTTCTAGAATACTAAGAAAGAAATGACAATCACTCAATCAAGAAGAAATAAGGCTTTTAAAAATTTATAATAAAGATACCCTTTAAAAGGCTCAAAAGCTCACCAAGGTAATATCAAGTCAAGAGAATCATGGCAAAAATTTCATTATTTATTTGACAAACATGCAATCACCCTATAAACATGTAGAGATTATTTGAAAAATTTTAGTGGGATTCTAGAGATGTTTTATGTTCAATACTCATAATCAACAACCTGACTTGTATAATAATCACAATAAAACAAATAATGCCTAATCCTAACATGCAGCAAGAACAGAAAAACATGCTAAAGAAAACAATAAACATTATCCTAAGAAAACAAAATGGATAAAAGTGGAAACATAAAAATTTGTAAGTTGCATATCCTATCACCCTAAACTAATATGGACATTGTCCTCAATGTTTAAACAAGGAGAAGAAGGGATAAGGTAACTTACCTAAGAAATTAAAGACTCAAAACGTTGTAGTGAGGCTTGATGACAAACCACAGCCATGGTGATAACCACGGCCAGGCTGTGGTTTAATCTGTCAAGGAATAAGATTTTTAAACAATCCACACATTTTTACACCATGTCCATGATGCAAATTGTTTTGGTTCAATGGTACCCCAAACTAGCTTCCACCCTAAGATTTTCTTTTGTTTCTAAATATAAGGTTGTCTACCCATAAGCGTTAAATTTAAGGTCACAAGCTAGACCTTTCTGAAACATTTACCAGTTATCTGGGCTCATCAAGATTGTGAATGCTAATTTATGGAATCGGGTCTCCGGATAAATAATGCTTCAACCTTTGGCCATTCACCTTGAAAGTCTTGGTTTTCTCACTACATATATCTACTGCCCCATGAGGGTATGCCTTAACTACTTGGAATGGTCCCGACCACCTTGACTTTAGCTTACCAGGAAATAACATCAATCTAGAATTGAATAGGAGAACCACATCTCCAGGATTAAAAGTTCTCTTCACAATCTTTAGATTATGCTAATGTTTAGTTTTTTATTGTAGAGCTTGGCATTCTCATATGCATCCATCCTCAGTTCCTCTAATTCATTCACCTGTAAAAGTCTCTTTTTATCTGTAACTTTTCAGATCAAGGTTAAGTAGTTTCACAGCCCAGAATGATTGCTCTGATTCAACAAGAAAGTGGCATGGTTTACCATAAACAAGTTTAAAAGGCGTGGTACCAATAGGGATTTTATATGCAGTCTTATACGCCCATAAAGAATCATTTAATTTAATAGACCAATCTTTACGGGTATTATTAACTACTTTAGACAAAATTTATTTAATTTTGCTATCTGATACTTCTACTTACCTACTTGTTTAAGGGTGATAAGGCGTAGCTACCTTGTGTTTCACCCCATTCTTTTTTAAAAGATTTTCAAATATTTTCAATAAAGTGTGAACCCCCACCACTGATAATTAACAACTCTAGGAACCCCAAACCTTGGAAAAAGTATTTTCTTAAAGAGTTTAATAACTATTTTTGCATCCGCATGGGGTGAAGCAATGACCTCTACCCATTTGGATACATGGTCTATAACTACTAAAATATAGTTATTTCCAAAAGAAGGAGGAAAGCGTCCCATGAAGTCAATACCCCAAACGTCAAACAATTCTACTTCATGTATTCCATGTAAAGGCATTTCATGACATTTAGAGACATTACCTACACGTTGACATGAGTCACATGTGAGCACATACTTACGGGTATCCTTGAAGATATGTGGCCAATAGAATCCTGCTTAATTAGAGTACCTTTAAAGCTGTCTTAGATGTGTCCCCCATAAGAGAAGGTGTAACAATGATCAAGGAGAGAATGAACTTCATCTTCTAACATACACCTTCTTATCAAACCATCAATACACCACCTAAATAGAAGTGGTTCATCCCAATATTAGTGCTTTGCATATGCTAAAAACTTCTTTCTCTGTTGGAAACTAAGATCAGGAGGTAAAATACCACATGCAATATATATAACAAAATCAACAAACCAAGGAACTTGTTGGACATTGAGACTAAGATGATGCTTATCTGGAAGAACTCATTGATAAGATCAATGTTACCTATCTCTTCTTTTTCAAAGGGAAATCTAGATAAATTGTCAGTAACTAAGTTCTTAGTGCCTTTCTTGTCCCTAATCTCTATATCAAATTCTTCCAACAATAGAATCCACCTGATCATTCTAGGTTTTGCATATTTCTTTTACAACAAGTATTTAATAGCAGAGGATGAGTATATAAAATTACCTGAGAGCTTACTAGGTAAGACCTGAATTTGTCGAAGGCAAAGACAACAGCCAATAACTATATCTCTGTAGTAGCATAATATACGTATGCATCATCCAGGGTCCGACTAGCATAGTATATGACATGCAACTTCATGTCCTTTCACTGTCCAAGCACGAATCTTATGACATAATCGCTAGCATCGCACATGAGTTTAAAACATATAGTCTAATCAGGAGGTTACACAATAGAAGTAGTAATTAATGCCTTTTTAAGCCTGCAAAAAGCTTCTAAACAATGTGAGCTAAAAATAAAAGGAATATCCTTACCCAAATGGTTCATGAGAGGTTTGGTGATCTTGGAGAAATCCTTAATGAATTTTTGGTAAAACCAACATGCCCAAGGAAACTCTTCACACCTTTTACATTCTTTAGAGGTGGCAACTTCTTAATTACTTCAATTTTTACTTTGTCCACCTTTATACCTCTTTTAAAGACAAAATTCCCTAAAATAATACCTTTTCGTACCATAAAATGGCACTTCTCCCAATTCAAAACCAAGTTGGTTTCCTGACAACACTACAAAGCCTCTCAAGCATCTGATCAATAAAGGGCAAAGGGAAGTGATCTTTCTTAGTGACAATATTTAATTTCTTATAATCAACGCACATGTGCCACCTATCCTAGTAAGAATTAACTCACCTTTCTCATTTCTAGCAATGGTCATCCCCTATTTCTTTGGTACCACGTGTACCAGACTCACCCACTTACTATTCATAATAGGGTAAATAACACCTGAATCCAAAAGCTTTAGAACCTCTTTTCTAACAATGCATTTTAGGATTAAGCCTTTATTGGTGTTGCATCAAAGGCTTACTATTTTCATCAACAACTATAGTATGCATGCAAAAAGATGGGTTACTCCCTTGGATGTCATCCATGGAATAACCTATAACTTTTCTATACAACTTAAGTTATTCTAACAACTTTTCAGTTTTATCCTTATTTAAACCAGCAGGAACAATCATAGGCTACGTAGAGTTAGGTCCAAGAAATTCATACCTCAAAGTGTTTAGGAAAGGCTTCAATTGAACCTTAACTTTCTCATCAGTTTGGGGTAGAATTTCTTTATCCTTATTTCCCAAAAGATCACCCACAGAGTCAATAGAAGTAGCCAAAACAAAATCTAACGGATCCTAATAAGGGCTTTTTAAGGCCTTTTCCTTCACCACTAAATCACAAACATCAATCTTATAACAACAATCATTAATCATTGGCTTTTTCACAACATTCCATAGATTGAATTCCATATTTTGGTCTTCTTAATTGACCATTTTCAACGTAATTTCTTATTTTGACATTGAAAAATTCTTATTCTAGTTTCTAATTTTTCATATTGGAACTCTCTACAATGTTTTTGTTGAGCCCAAAGCCCAATTCCTTAAGCATTTGGCCCAGTTTATAAAATAGGTTTATCTTGATGTTTTTATTCGATTCATTTGCGCACCTGTTGGTGTTTTGGTCATAATTTCTCCGTTCGTGATCAAAATCGACCCATTATTTTTTTGTAATTTTCTTGATTCAATTACCTATAACTTTGTTGAAGGACCCAAAATTTAATCCCTTACCATTTTTGCCCAGTTTAATTCCTAAGTCATTTCATAAATTCATTACACACTAAACAACCTTCTATCTTTATAGCATATCTTCCTCTTTTGATATCAAAAACTTTTGTGCTACAGCTTGTTTCGAAGAAGGGAAAAAGATCTAAAACTTTCATGTTGACCATTTTTTATAATTCCCAACTAATTGATCCTAATTCTAAAAGGAAGGCTGTTGTACCTGATTCGAAACCAATCCTGACAGCCCTTCATATTTTAGCCATATCTCCTTCCTCTAATATCCTATTTTTGCGTTCTTTAGCTCATTTTAAAGGGGAAAATATGATCTCTAACTTTAACGTTGGGTATTTTTCTAAATTATAGCCCCGAAAATAATTTTAAATTCATGATCTCTATTTCTTTTTCCACCAAATTTACACCCTAAATATTTAATTAATCTTTTGTACCTTTTTATAATGATCCTAAACCAAATCTTATTAATGTTTCTTTTTTTTCTATCTAGAAAACTTGTATCATGCTTCTTACAATAAGAGGTCGGACTCTAATACCAACTAAAGGCTACACAAGTTCACACTAAAAGGAGGTTAAATAGTGTGATTAAAAACTTTGACAAATTTTTTTTTGCAAAATAAATATTCAGGCACCTATCTGATTTTTCTCAAAGACTTAATTAAAACATGAAAACAAAAAACTAAGTATTCAGACACTTGTTTGAGTTGTCTTAAAACTTAAAGAGGGAGTGTAAACATAAGAGAAATTTCAAAGGCAATAAAGAGAATTAAAGAATTTTGCATAATTCTAAGTGTTTTGCAAGTGATTTATGTGACACCCAAAACCCAAATTACAAATTTCGATTAATTAACCCAAATTTTTGAAATAAATTTTTTACGTTTAAAGAATCATTTTGAAATTCGTAATTTAAATTCTGAGGTCACGTAAAAATTGATAAATACGGAATATTATCATGCATACTAGTCGTGAACGAATAAAACATAATACATTCATATAGCGGAAACGATAGAGAAGATTACAGTACAAGGTACATAATAATATTATTACAACACATTAAATCTCAAATGAAATCAAAGTCCAAGCAATAAAACATAAAAACTTCATTAATTGCACTACTCGTCATTCTGTGAAGCATGCACTGTAAAAATAATGTAAGAGTGAGATAAAATATAGAATAAATATAAAATAAGTAAAATTGCACAAACACAATCAACAAACAATTATGATATGATGAATATGCCAAACAAAGTCATTTACATTTAATAATCTTTAATTTAGTCAAATGATGTCATGCTGGATCTATTTTGATTTAGTGGGAATACTGCAGTAAAAAGTCTCATAGAGACACAAGTAGGACTTAGCATAATGCCACGAATCTCTACCCTTCGTAGCGCTCAAGTACCAAAGTACACAAGTAGGACTTAGCATATACCATGAATCCCTACCCTTCATGGCGCTCAAGTACCGAAGTACACAAGTAGGACTTAGCATAAACCATGAATCCATACACTTCATGGTGCTTAACGAAAATAAGGCTTTAACTCATCATAGAGTAACCCCCCACCAGGGCCGACAATCATGGAACCCTTAAATTCCATGGTGCGTCCAAATGTTTATGATGCATGAATGCCTTTAATTCTCTTTATCAATTTAACATACCATGGTATCAATACTTCCATAATCACTTGAAAGCCATAAGTCCTCAAAGGACACATCACATATATCAATTCTCAAAATCATGGATTTACAGTTCAACAACATATCTCAATAAACCACAAGGCATTCATGTATACATTAAGTTAGTCATTCATAATTATTCATCACAAAGATATACATATTGTATGACATTCATAGGACACTCAATAACATCCATAATAATTAATAATCCCTCAATAATTCATAAATATATCATTACCCACATGAAAAATATCATTTTAATCCATAATAACCATCATAGGTAAATTTCAAAAGTTTACAACAGCAACATACATTAGTAAAAAGGCCATAACGTGAGCAAATCAAATCCTTTTTAAGTAATTTCACTTTCTATAGTTCCATAACAAAATTATCTACAACATTCATGCAGACCAAAATTTTAAATTCCAAATAAAAACATAACATAATCACGTAATAGTCAATAGGTTATCATTTTTCATTATCACCAATTGCTGGAAAATTTACTGGTTTGACAATCTTTAGTAAATTATCTATAACTCATGGTATAAAAATAATTTTTGAATGAGGCCAATTTCTATGTTTCAATAATTCCATTATCTATAATTTTCATGAAGACCAAAAATTCCAAATCCAAACAGAAATATCACAAATTCATAGTATACTAAACTATCTCAAAGAAAGTAACAAAACGTACATATGTTGGTAAATTCAACGTTTTTGGAGCTACAAAAATAATTTTGGCATGATACCAGTTCTAAATTACTCATAACACAAATATATAAAACCTTTATGAAGACACTAAACACTAATTCTCATCATAAAATTCCCAGTTTTAAAAATACAAACAGTGATTCACGTCAGCAGATTTTCAGCTTGAACATACTTTTGTATTTTAGGTATAACTAGAGCTAAAATATCCTTTTAACTTGAAACCACTTTCTATAGATCCATAACATAAATATCTACAACTTTTATAAAGACATCAAAGTCTAAATATGTATGTATAATTCCAAGAATTTTAATATTTACACGAAATAGAAGGTACATATTCCAGAACAGACATACTTTAGAATTTTTGCAATAACTTTAGCTACAAGCATCCAAATCATGTCATTCAAAGCTCAAAATTCATATAACACATAGATCTACAACTTTTATGAAGAAATAAAAGTCGAATTCACACGTTTTCATCTTCAAAATTAAGTAACAAGTTACAGAAATAAATCTGGAAATCCTAGAACAATATACAATTCTACCCATTCCATATTTATTCACAACCCTATCCCCTCTTACCTTGATGGAGGATCCTAGAGTGGTTAAAAGTGTTATCTTATTGTCCTAACTTCAGATCAAGAGTGACTTTGATGGAGAAAATGAAAGAAAATGAGAGAGAGACTTCACTAACTTTAGCTTGTTCTAAGAATTCAGACTTGGGAACAAGATGTAGTGTTGATCTAATGATGCAAATGACAAGTGGGGGACAAGATTTTCATAATGGGATTGTAGTGGGATGTTAGGTGCACTAATTGTGGTGATAATGGAGGTTTTAGGTGAGAAAAATGGGCTGGATTGTTGACCATTTCCGCAGCCTACATAATGTAGCTTGTATGATTGAAGTAAATATCAATTCTGACACTGTTTCGGTATTTTGGGAATATCTCTCTCATATCTTAATGGATTTTAATAAATTTGGTCTTGTTGGAAAGCTAAGACAATGAAGAACAACTTTGTAGTTTACCACTTTTTCAAATTCGGACTCTAACTAGGCATTAAAATATATACAAGATGATATGATTGAAGTAAAATACCAATTCTGAAATAGTTTCGGTATTTTGGGCATATCTCTCTCAAATCTTAATGGATTTTAACAAATTTGGTCTTGTTAGAAAGCTAAGAAAAAGAGGAACAACTTTGTAGTAACCACATTTCCAAATTCGGACTCCAACTAGCAATTAAAACGTGTACAAGATGACGTATTTTGAGTAGAGTATGTGGTAATTTGATGAGAGTAATTGGAAAAGTCAAAGAAATTAATAACTAAGGAAATAGGTAATAAGTTATTTGATTAACTTTTACCTAAGGTATAAAGTTAAAATTATTTACCATGATAAAAGATTAAATTGAAGATGTTTTCCTAACCAAATTTATGTAGAAAGTTGAGATAAAATGGATAATATCATTAACGGTCTAAATCAAAATGATTATACATGAGAATAAAATTTTTAGGATGTTACAATTTACAAGTGAAAATTAGAGAATTTTGAATAGCTTGTTCAATGCATAGATGAGAAAAATGTAGAAATTTGGGGCACTTTGCTTTCTTCAAATGAGCTTCTTTATATAGGTCTCTAGGAGAAAGACGTTTAGAGACCAAGAGCCTTTATCCAAGGGTAACATGACATCTGAACATAACTTTTTAAGATAACTTGTAAAACATATTTGTCATTTGTTAGCTTATGATACTTTCGTTATCTGACTTTCCTTTTTGATACATAAGTAGGATGCTCTTTTTTCTTTAGCAGTCTTTTTAAAGCTTTTATTGGATGGATAGTCATGTTTAATGTAAGAATAGTTACAATTAACATTGAAGTATGAGTCGTTAAGGTTTCTAATTTCTATGAACGTCCAAAAAACTTCTCAAGACTCTTGTTTATTAGCTTATGACTTGTATTTTCTACATATTGACCTTAGACAACCTTGATACATTAGTCCAATAAATAATAATGTAATGTTTTTATCATAATTAAAACTTTTAAGGGGTCCTTAAACTTCATATGTTTTTCAGGACTTAACATTTAATTGTCTAGAGAAAAAAGAAAAATACATATTAAGAAATATAATTAATTTATGAAACAATTTATAGTCCGTTTGGAAAAATTAGTGGATAAACTAGCTGAAAGTTTAAAAAATTAGCTTAAAATTGGTAGTTAAAAGCTAATAAGCTAACTGATTAAATTAAAATATATTTAGTAAAACTAATTGTTAAATATAGAAAGACATAGAATATATATTTTTAAATACACGATTTCTTAAAAAATATATATTAATGAGAATAAAAGTGTAAAAAATAAAATAAATTCGGAACTTATAAGTTCAAAAACTACTTAGATTTTTTAAAAATAGTTACAAATTAATAAAATAAGTTTATCTATCAAACCAAATTATTTTGTCTAACAAAATTTTCATTTTTACTATCAATAAATATATAATGGAAAAATAAAAATTAAATAATAGTAACGAATCATATTTGGTGAATTTTAAATTAATCTTGATTAATACCACTTACCCTTTTCGTCTTTATTTACATATTGAGTTTGAAAGCATTAAAATTTAAAAGGTGTTAATTAAGTCGGTTGTTGATTTTCTGGTTGATAATAGTTACATCACTTTTTTTTTATGCTACATCACTTATGCTTAAATTCTGAAATCTGCACTATATTACTTTACTGTCAAGAAGACTAGCTCGGTTCATCGGGTAAAATATATGAATTATTATAAATTTTTCAATTAGTGAAACCAAAAAGAAGTATATTATTTCACAATAAATGGTCCACCTGAATTTTAAAATAGAAGGGATATTGTCCTTTATCTTTCATTAACAGATCGAAAATGACAATTAATTACTGTCTGTATATCATTCCTTCAACAATTCTTTTCTTTCAATTTTCGTTATAGCAGGATGTATTTTAAACGAAGATTTTTGGGAATTTAGCTACAATTTGTCAAAATTGTGATAGTCAACATCATAGGTAGGACCCAAAGGCCACATGTAGAGTACCACATATAGTACACGATTTCTTCAGGTCTTCGCGAATTAACTTCATAAATATACGTTGAAGGTTTACGTACCGTCGAAGAAGAAAACATTTTAAAAAATAAGTGATTTTTTTTCAAACAATCTCATATAAAAATATCCTAAATCATTATTTCAATACCTTAATTTTTAGTAAATTATAAATTAGATCCCTAATATCTTTTAGTTAATAAATTTTTTTATCTTTTTAAAATGTTTTATTTAGGTCTTTTTTATTCAATTTGCATTGTTAATAGAGTCATGATATGACAAACAAACTTCACATGTGATCATGTCATTATTTACTAATTATGCAATACCATCATGCATGTTAGATGTTGTTACATGACGACTCTATACGTGTCAAATGTTCATTGGTTGAAGAGTAAACGACATGTGAAGTTTTCAATGGACAATTGACACGTGAAGTCACCACCTCAACATCATTTGACACGTGAAGTAATCACGTCAATGAATTTGATACATAAAATAGTCATGTTATGAGGGTTAATGACACGTCATATTTTCGTTAACAAAATTAGCCAAAAATATATTATGTAACATAGTGATTTTTAAGTGATATATTTATGGAAAAAATCATATTGTAAAATAATTAATTAGAAAATTTCAATTAGTTTGAATGGTCTAAAATAATTGTAACTGTTAAAATTAAAGATAGAATTATCTATAATTAATTAGATTAGATTAGTTTGTAGATAGAGTTATCTCTAATTAATTAGATTAGATTAGTTTATCTTTTATCTTATTAGATATTTGTATTATCTTATCTATAATCATGTACAATCTGCTATAAATACAATAGCTCCGTTGTTATCCAAAACACATGGAATTCATATGTGCTCTCTTGTTTTCTAACTCTCACAACATGGTATCAAAGCCTAACGAGAGGCAACCCTAATTCGTGTTTATCCAGTAAAGTGAAATTTTTTTAGAAACCTGTGTTTCTTCTTTGTCCTATATTTTTATTCACAAGAATGCAGAAGATGCCTTTACTCATCTAGGATGGAAACAATCTATGATGGATGAAATGTGGGCTTTATAGAGCAATATGGAACTTGGGATCTCGTTCCTCTACCATCAGGGAAATCTGTTGTTGGTTGCCAATGAGTGTACGTGGTGAAGGTTGGCCCCGATGGAACAGTTGACTGCCTCAAAGCCTGTCTTGTCACTAAAGGTTATACTCAGATCTTCAACTTGAATTACAGAGACACCTTCTCCCCTGTTGCCAAAATGACATCAATGCGCCTATTTCTCTCTATTGCCACCATTTGCCATGGCCTTTATACCAGTTGGACATCAAAAATACTTTCCTTCATGGTGACCTGCTTAAAGAGTTTTACATGGAAGAACCTCTCTATTTTGTTGCTCAGGGGGAGTCTTCTGGACTTGTTTGTCAACTACAAAAATCTCTATATGGCCTCAAGCAGCCTCCCAGGGCATGGTTTGACAGATTTAGTACTGTGATTCAAGAGTTTGGCATGATTCAGAGTAAGGCCGATCACTCTATCTTTTCTACTGTCATTTAGTTACCGGTTGTATATACATGGTAGTTTATGTGGATGACATTGTTATCACTGACAGTGATCATCTTGGCATTACACAAGTAAAGAAACATCTCTTTAAGCACTTTCAGACGAAAGACTTTGGCAAACTCAAAATATTTCTTGAGGATAGAGGTAACACAGTCCAAAAATGGAGTCGTCACATCCTAAAAAAAATATGCAATAGATATTTTTGAAGAAACTACTATGTTGAATTCCAAGTCAGTTGACACTCATATAGATCCCAAAGTCAAGCTTCTACCAAATCAGGGGGAGCCTTTTCCAAATCCTGAAAGACACAGATGTTTAGTTGGAAAATTGAACTATCTCACGGTCACTCACCCAAATATCTCATTTGCAGTTAGTGTGGTAAGTCAGTTCTTGAACTCTCCTTGTAAGGATCACCAGGATGTAGTGACTCGTATTATTCGATATGTCAAGAAAGATCCTGGAAAGGGCCTGTTTTATGAAGATAGAGGATACACTTGAGTTGTGGGATACTCTAATACTGATTGGGTAGGCTCTCTCATTGATAGAAGGTCCACTTTTGGATACTGTATTTTTGTTGGAGGTAATCTTGTCTCTTGGAAGAGTAAGAAGCAAAATGTTGTAGCCAAGTCTAGTGCGGAGGCAAAGTACCATGCTATGGCTATAGCCAGTCAGGAGCTCATATGGCTCAAACAGTTGCTCAAGAACTTATGTTAGGAGAGGTTACACAAATTTCACTTATTTGTGATAATCAAGCTGCCATGCATATTGCCTCAAATCCGGTTTTCCATGAAAGGACGAAGCATATTGAAGTTGACTATCACTTTCTCAAGGAAAAAGTCATGTCTGGTGAAATATCCACCAGTTTTGTGAACTCTAATAACTAGTTAACATATATTTTCACTAAATCTCTATAAGGTCCCTGAATTGATTACATATGTAACAAGATTGATGCATATAATCTATATGCTCTAGCTTGAAGGGGAGTGCTAAAATTAAAGATAAAGTTATCTCTAATTAATTAGATTAGATTAGTTTATAGATAGAGTTATCTCTAATTAATTAGATTAGATTATTTTATTTTTTTTATCTTGTTAGATATTTATATTATCTTATCTGTAATTATGTACAATCTCCTATAAATACAATAGCTTCATTGTGATCCAAAACATGTAGAATTCATGTGTGCTCTCTCTTTTCTAACTCTCTCAACAGTAACTATTAAACTTTATATTAAATAAATTACATTAAAAACTGATAGAAATTTTTCTATAACATATAAAATCTAAAAAGATAACTGGCGTAGTAAAACTAATTCATAACTCCTTATTATTAGGTTATAAACTGAAACCCAAAGGTCTTCTTTTAACAAACTAAATATGCTGACAAAATTCCAAAATACAACAATATTGAGTAAAATTCAATGACAATAGTAAATTATAAAATAAATTGAACTATGACATATCTAGCCATAACTTGGGTGAAAGTTATGAAAAAATCCCACGTATACATTTATAAATATAACATGCATAAATTTATATGAACATAATAAAAGTCTTTTAATTTCTATTGTCTTTTCACTTGTTCTCCGACTGACTAGAGCTCATGGCCATTCAATGAGGGCTTCCTTGCACTAATTAACTTGTTGTGCTATTATATTTTGGTCATAATAGCATATCTCTAAAAGAAAGCTTGGCCATTTAACATGCTGGTTATATAAATCTTCTCCAAGAGAAAACTTGGCCTTTTAGTATGTTAGTTATATAGACCTTTTCCCAAGAGAAAACTTAACCTCTTATTTATCTTCTTAATTAGAAAACATGTGATATATATTTATATATAATGTAATTAATTAACAAAATACACGGTATATAATCAAAAAGTAAAATTGTAGCATAACAACACATGAGCATGCATTAATCTTAGGCTAAATATATCAGTTGGTCCTCTATTTTTTAAGTTTTGTTTAGTTTGGTCCCCCTTTTTTGTTTCAATCACGTCCCCTAAATTTTTTAAATAAATCAAGTTGGTCCTTCCATCAAGCTAAGGGTAATGCCGTTTGTGGACTTTTTGACATGGCCAACCATTTTGACATGTATGCCCATATGTCAATGATTTATTTGTTGAGTTAGCATTGGCAAAATGACCCCATTTTTAAGAATGACAATATACAGTTACCAAGTTGGAGACTTCATCTTCTTCATTCATTTTACATAGCAAAAAAGTGACCTAAGCAACAAGAAAATTTAATTCAGTTAAATTTGGAGCAAGGGGAAACCCATCATCACTATGCTGGAGGACATTAAGACTTACATGATGGAAAGATGGGCCAACATGTCAAAAGTGCTAAATTACACTAATGATGTCCTTCCAAGGATAAAACAAAGGATTGAGAAATCAAAGTTGTATACAAATGTGTACCGAGTCGAGTTAAATTTGGATCACTTTTGATGTTGTTTACCGTATTATAGGACATATTCAAATATACTAACTATGATGTTCTCATGTGTAGGTGGTTAGGGGATAGTATCTATGAGATTAACCACAATAACCATGTTGTTGATAAATTCATTGTAGATTTAAAAGCCAGTGAATGTAACTACAGGAGGTGGATGTTGACAGGGGCACCATGTAACCATGTAATTGCATGTATGAAAGAGGTGAATGAAACTCCAAAAACCTATATCCCTGCCATGTATAGAAAAGAAACATATTTAAAATGTTATTACTATAAGCTTACCCATCATTGGGAAAAATATGTGGGAGAAGGTTGAGGCAAACAGTACACAACCTTGACCATTCAAAAGACAAGCTAAAAGGCCTAAGAAATCTAGGAAGAAGGACCTAACTGAGAAAGATGACTTCAGGATGTCCAAGAAGAGATTGAAGTCCAAATGTAGTGTGTGTGGAATTACGAGTCACAATAAGGCTACCAGTCCTTCCAAACCACCACCAGAAGAGCCTTAAACCCAACAATCTTCCAATAATAAAACCACAGGCCCAACAACTATTGCTACTAAAAGCCCAACTAAAAGAAAACATATTGCTGCTACTTCTACAAATCCAGTCCAACTAAGGCCAAAGTTAAGACCAAGGAGGAAAAATATTTGAACCATTTGAGTCTTATATTTAGAGTTCTTGTGTTTTGCGTTAATTTTCTTATTTTTAGAGGTATTCTATTTTGTATTAGGCCTTTTATGTTAGAACAATGTTGTATTTTGTGAATGGTGATGTTTACATATTGTAAAGGCCTCTTTATCCTAGAAGTAATGCGCTTTTTTCAATGGTTATGTTTATCATGTGCTTATCTATTCGAATTAGCAGTAACAACTAAAAGTAACATTAATAATTGAAATTAACGACCAAAAATAACAACTGAAATTAACAACTCAAGTTAACAACTTAACTTAATTGAAGTTAACAACTTAAACTTAACTAAAGTTAACAACTTAAACTTAACCAAACTACAATACCTTCAAATACACCCTATGATAACAACAATTTACACCTTCCCATTTCCATCTCAAACACATATGCACTCTACTCATACTTTTTTCTCATCGTGACCATCATAGAAAAATCACAAACACATTAACTAAAGCTAACAACACATAAATACAACAAATCCACTTGTTCCATCTTCTCAAGAGATTTATAGAAGGCAATTATTCTTCTTCTTTGTCTAATAATCAACAAATCCTTCTCATCTTTAGCAACATCTACAACCCATTGGAAGAAATTACAACTCTCATCACCTACTTCACCCTATAACAACATCATTCACAATATTAAGGACACTTTTCATGCATCAAGTTGTCCATAAGTACAAAGGGCATAATCACGAAATAAATAGTTTACCCGATACTTTCTACACCTTTAGAATTGTCTTCTTTAGTTGTTCGTGGTTCTTAAGGTTTGAAGCACAACTTTATGGTGCCCAATGCATTCACAATAAGGAGAATCTTCATGCATCAAGTTGCTTTCATTGCTGAAAACAAAACCACATGAGTTGGCAATGATGAAGGATTCGACTGGGATCACACATTAAAGTTTTCACTCAATTTGAATGCAAAATTAGCAACCCTAGAGCTTTAATGGAGGAAAGTTTTCATGGGAACGATAACAGACCATCCCCAAACGTCTCTATTGCTGGCCATGTTAGAAACTCCCATAGACGGTGTTACCCTTAACTTGACGGAAGGACTAACTTGACATGTTTTTAAAAATTTACAGAACGTGATTGAAACAAAAAAAATTGAGGACTAAACTGGACAAAACATAAAGATAGAGGACCAACTAATATATTTAGCCACACAACGCAATGAATATTTATTAGATACATCCCAATGAAGTTTTATGGAATTCTATTGTCACATTAGATTTGAACTTTTGATCATATGAGATTCCATGAAATTCTTGGGGTTGGCTCTTAAGCTCTAACATCTCATTCTCCTTCTTTATTCTCTCTTTTTTTTCTTTTTTTTTCTAGGTTAAGCTTATGAAAACAAAGAAAAAACTATTTTTTAAAAAAACTCAGTCATACTCACTAAACCTTTTAGGTCAATTCCAAACTTATTATTTTTATTCTTTTTTTAATTATAACTATTATTTATTTATGAATACTCTTATCTTAGAATGTCATTATAAATTCTAGCCTAAATATTTTTATATTAAACTAAAATGGTACTTTTTCCTATGTTATCTCATATATTATTATCTTTTATTTTAATAGATATTTTAAATTAAAAAGCCATCCTTGAGCTATTATGATCACTTTTGTTATTTTATAATAACCATAACCTCTTTTAATTGTCTTAAGAGTTTCCTATCTTATAAAACTCTTAATTATATTAACATACTAAACTCTTTATTTATCATTATATCTTAAAGGTCCTCATATAAATCTTAATTCTATTTTAATTTCTAATTTTGTGAGATATTAATTGTATAGAGTCCTAAGTAATTTAAATAAATATCCTATACCCTTTTAACTTACTAAAACACTTATTTATTTCATATCATTTATCTACTATTAATTGCCTTTAATTATTTACTATTGTAAAATTACTTATATCTCTATGTTATTTTATCTAAAATTAGGATATTACAAACTAAGAGATCAAACTAAAACAATTTAAAAAAATAAAATTTAATTCACTGAAAAATTAGGAATCTAATTTAAAATATATTAAAAAAGATTGAAAAAGTGATTTAACTATATATATATATGTATGTTCACACACTCATTTATATTGAGCAAATAGTGGACAATTTTGGTAGTTAACTTAAGATTATCGCTAGAATATTAAAATTTATAATGTAAATACAAAATAAATACAACAATATTCATACAATATATTTTCTCTTTTTATCTCTTTATTACATCTATCACTATTATAATTTGGGTTTATTTAACATGCACAAGTATATAATAACAAATTAGTAGAAAATATTAAAAAAAAACTGTGAAGTTAATTTTAAATAAAAATATCATTTAATTTCTTATATTCCGTTTAAAGTTGCTTGTTAGATAAGTTGTATTTATTTTATCACATGTTCCTATCACTTTTTTGTTGTTGTATGTGTTAATGTTTTTATACATAACATTTCACTATATATATATATATATATATATATATATATATATATATATATATAATTAGCATAAGATTAAAATTTGTACAAATCAGGGACATTTTCGGCATTCCCCGGATGAACTTGAGAGAACCCCAAGAAAAAAAAAAATTAGAAAGCATGGGACATGCTCACATCACACGAACCAGCTAATCTAAATAAGAACACATCATAGATTAACTTCAATGATTAAAGGTCGAGGCAAGAACCATGTTTATGGCCTATTTGGTCATTTCAGCTCAACGTGGCCAACTTCCACTGAAATCCAAAAAAAAAAACCAAAAATATCACCAACGGAAAAGCATGTAAAGATAATCTTCCGCTTCACCCTAAGGAAAGAAAAACAAATTAAATTTCTATAAAAAGAAAATTAAAGAAAAAAATAATACACCCACATGATTTTAAAAGTTAAAAAAAAGTTTAAAAAAAAAGAAAAAGAAAAAGCTGACCTACATGGGTCGGCCTTTACCTTAATTTAGCTGCACAGACAAAAACCAAGTTATTATCTCCATCGTCTGTTTGTGCACCTGTTCAAAAAATTCTGCACCAGTTAATGAATGTTTATTTCCTCTGTGTGAAAACAATAAATAAATAATAATAACAAATTACCTGTATATATCTTTCTGTGCCACTTTATTATTACAGTGAGGCAAAACCCAGGTGCATGAATTTAGTAATTTACTTTCCCCCAGGCGATACCCTTTTAGAAAAATTAAATAAATAAAATTGACGATTCCACCTCAAATAAATAAAAATAACCAAAAAGTTAAATATTTATTCTCATTGTTATTATTGACATGTGTAAACAAATAAATAAATTTAAACAAGCCAATAAAAAAACGGCAAATAATTTCTTGAGATTACCAAGCAGATCCCACCCAAATAAATTAATAAATTCACCAAACAATACACGTTCATACATACTCACATCTATGATAAAACCCATCAAAGAATTCACCACCCTTTTTCTTCTCTTGTTCCTTTTTTTTTCCCACCCTTGTATTTTTATTTTTTTTCCTCCTCTGTAATTGCCTAGGCTCTGTGCTGTTTCTCTAAGAGAGAGAGACAGATAGAGACTACAGAAAAAAGAAAAAGAAAAGAAAAGAAAAAACCAAAAATTGAAGTTTTTGAGTTCTATGTTGGGGGACTCAGCAGTGTTGGGAACAGGAGGAGGTGGTCAAGATGGTTGCGGAGGAGGTGATGCAGCGGCAGCACTAATTAGTGTCGCCGCTGCATCAGAAGCAGCCCCTGAAGGTTCTTCAGGTGCTGACATGGTAAGTGGTGGTGGAGGAGGATCAAATTCAGGGGATGATGAAAGGGGAAGAGTTGAGGAAAGTGATAAGAGTTTTGGTGGTAATAGATGGCCAAGGCAAGAGACTCTGGCTTTGTTGAAGATACGGTCAGATATGGACGTGGCTTTTAGAGATGCAAGTGTTAAGGGTCCCTTATGGGAAGAGGTTTCTAGGTGAGTCCCTCATTCATTCAATTAATTATTTCATTTGTTGGTTTTAATTTTCTTTTATAATTTTTTGGTCTTGGGATTTATTCATCACCTTAATTAATTCAACATGCTAGCTATAGTTTGAGCTAGCTACTAATCAAGAGATCTGAAGCTTCTCAATTCCTTGTTCAAGTTTTGTTCTTTAATCTCCTGGGAATGTGTTAACCTTTCACTTCAATTCTATGTTTAATTCTCTCTCTCTCTATAGTTCACTCTTTCATTTGGATTTGTTTCCTTGTACATTTTTTTTAATTCTGATGTTTCCACCTGTTTTTGATTTCATGGATTTCTTTTGAAAATTTTGGAACTTGAAAGATTTTATGAAAATGATATAAGTGTATTTATATATATATATATATGCAGCATCCGTGAGTTGGATATGTGATGCTTTTCTGACATGCATTTTGATACATGTTCTATTTTCCAAATTAGTTACCAACTTGAACTGAGTGTTCAAAAGCAACATTTTCTTCCTCCCCTTTATTCCAGTTATACCCACGCTTTGTGAGAATGAAATGAAGGTTGATTGCGTACAATCTTCTCACTTGGGTTCATAAGTTTTCCGTTTTACCAATTTTCATGATATTAATTTGTTATTAATTAAATTAAGTTAAATTAAATTAAACTTCACTCCCCAGTTACATCAATTTTAATATACACTTTTATTTATTAATTTATGTAAAATATTGTCCCACTTTCCTTATTTTCAGCTTGAGTTACTTGCTTTCCCCTCCATTTCCGTTCTTGGGAACTTGAATTCAGTTGAGATTTTTGTATTTATTTATTATCTTATGCAACACCATTGCCACTTATGTCATGAATTTGTTGAGATAAGATAAAGCCAGAAAAGCTTTTTTTTTTTTACTTTGTCTTCTTTTGGGGCATTATCATCAGGAAGCTGGCAGAGCTTGGGTACCACAGAAACGCCAAGAAATGCAAAGAGAAATTTGAGAATGTTTACAAGTATCACAAGAGGACCAAAGAAGGAAGAAGTGGCAAATCAGAAGGCAAAACTTATCGCTTCTTTGATCAATTAGAGGCCCTTGAGAACCACCCTGCAATAATCCAATCCCCAACACCAGCACTTCCAAAACCAACACCACCACAATCCACACCACTTCATGCTACACCTGTGTCAATAGTGGTAACAACTTCATCATTACCACCAGTGTCAAATAACAACAACACTGTTCCATCCACAACTTCACTTCCTATGGCCATGCCTCAAGGCATTCTCAACACTACATCAACATTAAACACAACCACAAGCACCAACACCCCCTCTTACCCTTCATCAAACCCTACCACTACTTATTTCCCAACACCAACACCACCACCACCAACACAAAACCCTATTACTAGTACCATTCACCCTCCACCAAATACCAATATTGTTACTCCATTTTCATTCCCGAATATTCCAACCGATCTCTTGTCCAATTCAAGCTCTTCATCGACTTCCTCGGAGGAAACAATGGAAGAAGGAGGTGGGAAAAGGCGCAAGAGAAAGAGGAAGTGGAAGGATTTCTTTGAGAGACTAATGAAGGAAGTGATAGAGAAGCAGGAGGAGCTGCAAAGGAGGTTCTTGGAGGCCATTGAGAAAAGAGAGCAAGATAGAGTGGTGAGGGAAGAAGCATGGAGGATGCAAGAGATGCAAAGGATCAACAGGGAAAGGGAAATTTTGGCACAAGAGAGGTCCATTGCTGCAACAAAAGATGCAGCTGTTATGTCATTCTTGCAGAAGATAGCTGAACAAAAACAGCAAGAAGTCAATTTTGAGCCACCATTGAATAACAACAACAACAACAATGTTCTACAACAACAACAACCAGTGCCACAAGCAACACCAACACCAACACAAACACCACAACAAACACAAACAACAATAGTTCCTGAGGCCCCACCAGTGCAGCCATTGGCCCTACCACCACCACAACCACAACAACAGCAGCAACATCATCAAATGCATCAGCAGCAGCAGCAACAACAAATAGTAGTGGCTAATGTGGAAATGATGAAAGCTGACAATAACGGTGAGAATTTGGTGATGGGGGCGAGTTCTTCAAGGTGGCCAAAAGTGGAGGTTGAGGCTCTGATAAGGCTGAGAACAAGCCTGGAAACAAAGTACCAGGAAAGTGGGCCAAAAGGACCATTGTGGGAAGAGATCTCAGCGTTGATGAGGAAATTGGGGTATAATAGGAATTCCAAAAGGTGCAAAGAGAAATGGGAAAACATCAACAAGTACTTCAAGAAAGTTAAGGAAAGCAACAAGAAGAGGCCCGAGGATTCCAAAACTTGTCCCTATTTTCACCAATTGGATGCTTTATACAGGGAAAAGAATAAGGGAGAGGGCCAAATGAAGCCCCCACCTCAGGAGAGCATGGTGGCACCACTCATGGTGAGGCCGGAGCAACAATGGCCTCCTCTGCAGGTGGTGGCGCCGTATGTAACCATGGGAGACGTCCAGAATGACCCCATGGATCGGCGCCCGCACTGCGAGCATGAAGAGGATGAGGATGGTGATATGGATAAGGAAATTGGGGATGAAGATGACGACGACGATGAAGAAAGTGGTAATTATGAGATAGTGGCAAGTAAGCCACCTTCAACAGCTAAATGAAAGAAATAAATGTGAATCAAGATTAGATACATCAATTAAAGCATGAAGGTTAGGAGTAGGTCAAGGAGAATGCACAGGTTGTCGGAAAAGTAGTGGCGTGGTGGGGGGGAGCAACAATGGTAGTGGTGCACCTTGGTGGGGTTGGGTTGAAGGTTTTGAATATACAAGTACTGCAGAATGACACATGGGTATAGGGGTAGCTAGTTGGGTGGGGGAATCTGGGCTGCTAGTACTTGGTCCTGTAGCATATAGTCAGTAAGATTATATGTTTTTCTTTTAATTTTGGAAAAAAATAATTAATTATTTTTTTGGGCTAAATAAATAAGTTGACGAGGGAGATAGAGAAAGGTTCAGACTTGAGAGGAGAATTCAACATAAATGAATAAACAAGAAACCTTGATCAATGTTACTGTGTTTTTTGTATTGAATTTTCATGCTCATGTTGATGTAAATGGGAGAAAGGAAAAATTGGGGGGTAAGTCTTTTTTCGTATGTCTTCTTTAATTTCCTGATCGATTTTGTTGAATGTTTCCTTTCCAATTTTGTTACTCTTAATTTCAATGTTTTCTATATGTTCCTATTTCCTTGTACTGTTTTGGTGAATTACTTCGATTCTTTTTATTTTTTTAACCCCTCCTCTTCTTGTATGAACACATTAGCAATTAATCCTCAAAAGACACGAAGAGAGAGAAGCCAATGAGGGTTGAGTGCAAGTTTTGGAGATAAAAAAAAAGTTTGTTAGGTTCTGAAACAAAAAATGGAAGAAGAGATGTGAATAGTGAAAAAAAGGGGAGAAAATAGAATAAGGGAAAGGGGCATAAATGGTAGGGACAGTGACCGAACCCTTTGTGTTGTAACAGGGCCCTTCTCGTAGCAGAAAATGCCAGCATCACACATGGAGTCATAAACCCTTGAAGCAGGGTCCACAACAAGAGGAATCTTTTGAGGTGCGAGTAACCTCACTCTGTGAAGAGCCAAAAACGCTGCACACTGTTAACTGTATTGTAATTGTTTGCTGTGGAACACAAAGATATGCGCTTCTTTTCATCAATGTCAGTACTAAAAAGGTGATGAATGTTCATCTATAACAAAGTGATTTATTGGTTAAATCTTTTCTGCCATTAATTTCATTCTGTTAATCTTTCAACAGCATCAAATATATATGTGTGAGAGAGAGATAGATGTTCATCTTCAACAAAACTGATTTATTTGTTAAACTTTTTCTAGCAAATTAAAATTAACACAACCAAATTAAAATTAAAAGTAGAAAACATTTACCCAATAAATCAATTGAGATGTAAAGGGTTAAATATGATTTTGATTCCAGGTTTTTAAGTCCTACTCTCTATAAAATAGCTTGTGTCTTTTACTTCTCTTTCATTAAAGATTTTCGTTTTAAATCTTTATTTTGAATTGGATTTGTTATTATTAACATGAGTAACTAAATTAGATGATAATTTATCTAGATAGATATTTTTAATATGTTTAACTAATTATTAACAAATGATTTTAACTGGTTAAAATAGTGGTTGATTATTAAAAATTTCTAACAGCTTTATTTTCTAACATTTTTTTGAAAATATAATTTTAACAGTTAAAATATATTTTAATTGGACAAAGATTCATATTAACATTCAGTTAAACATGTCAAAACTGTTTTAATAACTTAATGTCTATTTTAATTATCATATCAAAAATTAATAAATTCAACAAAATATTCAATATATAAAAAAATTATTATATAAAGAACAAAACTAAATAATATTTAAGTCTATTATATATATATATATATATATATATATATATATATAATTTAGATTTGAGTTGTAGAACGGATAGACTCGAGGCAGGTAAAACTACGTTACGATATTTATGGCACTTTATTCTATTTAATAACACTAATTGTATAAATTATGGTTTCATTAAGTTATAGTATTTATGATACTTTGTACTATTTAATGTAGGCTTGGTCAGATGATCTCAGTGAGATGACTTATGCAGGAATAAATAAAAATAAATCTTTTAAGATTTAATTTTATTTGTGTTAGGTATTTTTTTGTCAAACATAATTCTATTCATAGTTAGGTTTTTTTTCTTCAAGAAAGTATTCATAGTTTTGTTAACACTTAGGATTAGTGAGAATCAATTTTAAACTTGAGATTACATATTTAAAAAACAAGAGTTGATTATGAAAATTTTAGCCTGCAGATGTGAAAAGGGTATTTAGTATAATCAAAATTAAGACTCTAAATTTGAGATCACATATTAGTAGAATAAAAGTTGATTGTAATTTTGGCCTGCAGATTGCATCTCTTAGAAAAATAAAGGGCTAAGGGAAAAGTATAGTGATTAAAGTAATTGGGTTCAGATATTATGTTATGCTGCTGGTATATTTATATGTACATCTATAGATGCTATATACAAGGGAGGAATTTCCAGCTGAAAAATTACAGGTCAGTATTTTCATATGGAATGGTGGGTATCTAATTCTGCTCTTTATATTTGTTGGTGTCATGTTTAAAGTTTTATTTTGATTTTTACAATGACCAATGTAAATTATATATCCTTCCATTCCATGCATGCGCCAATTAATTTCATTCAGGTTCATGCATGTGGCAAGGTTTTGTAGAATTTCTTTTGCACTCACACATAATGATGATTAATCACTATACAGTTTTCATTTACAATTTTTAATATAAGTTAGTTTCTTAAATTGTGTACATATACACATATATAGCAAGTTATTAAACATTTAAACCAGATAATTAATCAATAAAAGTTCACATAATTAGTTAGATATTTAATTAAAGATTTAGATGTTACAATATGTTTGCTGAGGTTTGGTGCAGTTGGCATGTAATATGAATATAAGTGTTCAAATCTGAATTTGAATAGGTTTTCTAATTCTATATTTATTTTCTTTATTTTTACTGTAGTTCAAAAAGATTAAAAAAATATGTTGCAGCATAATATATTGAAAATATTTACGGATGTTTAGTATATGAATATTTTTTCAATCTTATAAATTATATTTTCTAAGAATTACATCTTGTGAGAATTATGTTTTTTAAAAATATTATAAATATGTTTAGTACGATTAAAATATTTTTAAAAAATTTCATGGAATTTTTAAATTTCGACTATTTTCGTATTTCTAATAATTGTATGTAAGATATGACAAAAAAAACTTTTAAATTAAACGAGAATTAAGATTTCATCAAGTTTTGGTGGGAATTATAAATAAAAAAAATTTCATAAATCTAAATTTTTTGATAATATCTTTTAAAATAATTATACCAAACACAAAAATAAAATAATTCCAAATTACAATTTATTCTGATAAAAAAAAAATTCACATACCAAATATCTATTTCGACGATTTTGTTCGCCCAAAAAAATTATTCTTCGGTTATCTTGCTGAAAATTAATAACCTTGGTGCGCAAAAGAAGTATTAAAACGCCGAGTAATGTTTCTAGAAAATATAGTACTTTAGGGTAATTTGATCATTCATGTCTTTTTTTTTTCCTATATATTAAAATTGCAGTTTTGAATGTAACTTTAACCCTCTTAACCAATAAAACGTAAGTTTAACCCTGCAGTATTATTTCCACATAATCATCTACTATAACGCGAGTGTGTATTCTCCTAATTCTGAAATTTTAAGCGCGCGCGCACACACATATATATATATATATATATATATAGTACTTGTTTCCTCCAAATCTTCCCCTCTATATAGCTTTATTATTGTTTATGCTTTCTGTGATTTAAAAAATGTTATGTTTTCTTCAGTTGTCCTTACAACTAATATTGTTTTGTCTACAATTGATATTTATATTTCCCGTATGTGCTTCTTTCATTTCCTGACAATAAAACAACAAAATATTAATTTTGTAAAATTAATTTACAAAAAAAGCAGCAAGTTAATTTGAATTATCCTTGTTCCTTTTCACCACATATATGCGACTGGAGACTCCTTACTTTGAATTCATAAATAAATTAAGTTTGAAATAAAAATGATGAATGAAAATTGTATCAACTAAAACATTTTTAAAATCTCAAGATTAATT
This sequence comes from Clitoria ternatea, assembly GCA_037962975.1. Taxonomy (NCBI): domain Eukaryota; kingdom Viridiplantae; phylum Streptophyta; class Magnoliopsida; order Fabales; family Fabaceae; genus Clitoria; species Clitoria ternatea. The sequence goes on from CM075675.1 coordinate 13,730,923, forward strand.
TTGTAAATTAACTTTTAATTAATTTTTAGCGATTTTTTTTTGTGATATGTCAATGATTTCTAACTTACCAAAATTATCAAAACACAATTTTTAATTTTAGGCATCTTTTGTCCAAAAAAAATTACATAATTAATATAAAAATTAAAAAATTGTATACATATACATACATATATGCATACATATATATATTAATAGAATGATTGTCTTTTGTTTTAAAAATATTCAAACAAAGGGACCCCAATTGCTAATTCAGATCTTGATTGTATGGTTGTATTAATTATTTATTTGTAAAAAGGAGATTTATAAGTATAATTAACATAATGACTGTTCTAACTTAATTTATAATATCAAATTTAAGTTATAGCCATGTAAAATTTGCCTATAATGATCTTATCTTATTTGAACCAAAATATGGCAGATTATATAAAACAAAGTTATTTGTATAACTTCCGGTTGATATTCTTCATCACTAACACATTAGTGGAGCAAAAGAAAGGGCAGGCAACGAACAGCATTGGCAATGCAAGTTGAAAAAAAAAATCCTTCTCAAAAATGATCTTAAACAATGGAAATTAAGAAACCTCGTATATTTGTACTTCAATTCGTTAATGTTAATAAATCAGTGATCAGCTAACAATAAGAACATATATAACAAACGTACGAATTCATAAATAAATTTCACATTGAAGAAAAACAAACAGAATATAAGCCACATTGTATACATCGTATAAATAAAGTTTAAAAGCCAAACGATGTCAAAATCACAAAGACAAGATGAAAAAAAATGATGCAGGAAGAATGAGAGAAGATATTCAAAAGAGGAAGGTTTACAGGGTGGTGTTATATTCCAAATAGTGCATTTGGCAGATGCCAATCTTGCAGATCATGTTGCATCTACTTTGACTTGTTGTGTATACCCTACAATTTTGTCCATTCTGATGAAATTGGTGCCTATTTGCGCGTTAAAGAAGTGGCCCATATTATTGATTGCCATGCATTTACCACCTACGGATAGGAATAAATATTCTGTTACACAGCTACAGTTCTAGACATAAACGCCCCTCTTGCCTTGCTTGCAGCACCCTAATTGATACACACACATGCACGCAGAAAGTCTATGGATCCTATTCCTCTCTTGGAGCTTACAATAACTCTTATGGATGCTCACAAATCACATTAAAGCCCTCTCACATGTTACAACCTTAACCAACCTTAGATGTGTCGTTCTTACGGGGCCTTTCAGGCTTGGTGTTATTCAAGTAAAATTAAAGTTTTATGTCAGTATTTTCCTTTTAAAAAAAGTAAATTCACAAGTTTTTTTTAATAGGAGGTGTTTTGTTAATTTTAAAAAAAAATAGATAGGTAAATCCTTAAGTTATTTCTCAATTAATATATTCTATCACAAAAAAAAAAAACTGGTTCAATGAATGAAGTATTCTGTCTCTAAATTCAGAAATTCCGTCTCTAACTTAGTAAGTGATAGAATTCATTACGCTCAACTGTCCGTTGCTGAACCTTACATCGCTAAACTATTTAGCAATGTAAACATGATTTTCATGACCAATGGCCACAAATTAAATGTATAACAAACATAAAATGATTCGTTGCTGACATCCTTACACACGTCTCATTTTTTAAAGATGACGTGTTTAGCGATAGAAGAACTACTTGTATTGTATTTCATTGCCAATGTTTTGGTTTATATCTATCGCTAAAGTGGTGGCAAACATATTGTCAGATGTAATAAGTTATAAACTATTAGCAATAGAGTTTTTGTCACTAGATGTTTCAAACTGTAAATAGTTATAGTCGTTAGCGGTGAACCATCGCCAAGTCTGTATGTCATTTATGTCGTCATTAATGTGAGTGGCCTAAATGACATTATGACAAGTACCCATTGCTAAAAATACATTTTCCCTTGTCATCGCCAATACCTTCACTAATGTATTTTTTATTTAATTTTTCCAATTTTATTTTTTAGGCTTAAACATTTTAATGAAAGCCTAAACTCATTGATAACTTGATAGACAACAATTAACACCAAATTTAAATTCACGAATCAAATGAACTACTAATTCACAAATTAAATTAACTACTTTATAACACTAAATAATAAAATACACGTAAATTAAATTAATGTAAACTTTATATATACAATATAAATCTTGAAATCAAATATATATATATATATATATATATATATATATAATGTGTGTAAAAACAAAATACAGTGTGTAAAAATGAAATATAACATCAAGAAAAGAGAAGGGGATAGGGGAGAGGGAAGGGGGAAGAGGAGAAGAGGTAGGGGTTATTATTGGTTATTGTTGAGAAAAACTGTCAAGGCTAGTACCCTATGGCATACATGAACTAGGCAAGTTGTTCTTGAGTGGTATGGCATTGAGCCTGAATGATCTATTGCATCTCCAAGAGTGCTTCAATCTCGACAGTTTTCTCTGTAATCTTCTTGTTCAGGTCTGTGATGAACCTAATCTGGTGGTGGAGCTGAGGAGTCGGGGAACTGGGAATGTAACATCTCTAATTTTTAGGGTAAACTTCTTGAATCCTGAGTCACTTATAGACCTAAATATTTTATGAGACCCATTATATTGATTCAATTTTTTAATCAATAAATTGTTCGAACCTATTTCTATTTTCTGATAATTTTTTTCAGAAATGCCATAATAAAACTCGATATTTGAATCCTTTTTCATACTAAATGAACCTGAAGCATTTTAATTCTTCCCAGTGAGACCTATGGCCACCTTAAGATAAATTATTATCATTTTATACAAACTTCTATTTCTATTTTCTTCATGCAATGTGATTAGTTTCACATTGTTCGAGTATACGTCGTATCGTTTCAACCCACGTCATGTTTAATTTTTCTCACCACCACTCATCGTTTTCCACCACCCCATGCCCTAAACCACCACATTGCCATCTCACTACACCACGCCACCTCACCACATGAGCTTGCCACCTTTCCTTTCCCTCTCATGACACTTGGCAACCACATGAGCCTACATCATGTCACAATGCCACCTCGTGCCTTCTCTCCTTGCCATTCATGCCACTCACCATAATAACATCACACACATCCAATTTTTTACTCATTTCTCTTCATTCTCTTTATGTCACCGCCATTCCACTTAATGCTTCAATCCCCTCCAATTCTCTCCTCCATCCTACACATCACTAAAACCATTTTTCCATTCTCAATCTCTCTTATTCTTTTGTGCTTCCAAGTGCCCTTATTTTCTCATTATCTATTTGCTTCACTTCATTCACCCGAGCCACCATCATCCACCATCAAGTGCCATCGCCAACCACTACACCTCACTGTACCTCCACCATAAGCCCCCATGTCTCTCTTTTTCTTTTTCTCACTCGAGTACCTTCACATGCATGGCCATCGTTGTCGTAAAGCTCAGAGGTTTCATCGAGGTCGATCGGAGGCTCAATCAGGAGTAAGAGTATAGGCTTTCAATCGTCGATCAGTCTAGAATTGGCGTCGGTAAGTTAAGCACTCTTTTAACTTTGCATGCATGCTTATCTTTACATGCATGCCCTTTCTCTTCCATTTTTTGCATGATGAACATTTTTAAGTCTCGATGGAATTTTGATTTGTTTATATGAGGGATTTTTGCCCTGTTTTTGGAAAAATCATCAACAAGAAAGTTGTTCATCTTTCTTTCCCCTTTCTAATAAGCCAAAGAACACCAAAATCCGATGTCTAGAGCAAAAGTTATGCCCTAAACATGGGTAGAAATATATTTTGAAAACTAGGGCTGTTTGGCTTTTGGTGTTTTCATAAAAGTTATAGTAAATTTCGTTACGAAGATTTTGAGACCAAAAATTCTAAAATTAGACACCTGTAGCTCAAGTTGTGATTAAAATATAAGAGCATATGCATGTTATCCTTTTCGATTGCATGCATGTTTTTCTTTTACATTGCATGAAAAGTTTTTGATGTACCCCTTTCTCTTCCCTAGCTTGGTCACATACGATCGGAAAGGCATCGATAGGATTTTGAAGCTCCGGGGTACTTAGACACCCTATCGACTAGTTTCATATCCCTCGGCAAGCTTGGTTCTTATCGAGACTTTATTAATTTTGAGTTCAAGCCTCGATTTTAGTATTTCAGTGATTTTAGGGTTACAAATTTATTTTTATTAATTTTTCAAAATATTTATAGGATATTGACATCCGAAGCTGAATCAGGAGTCAACGTTTTATTTTGGAAAGTCGGATAACACCTTAAGGTACGTGTAACGTACAAGAGGGTTTCTCACTCGAGTAGCGAGTAGTAATTTTAATTCTGAGGCGGGTTTCAAAATTAAAATGTTTATTTGAAATATCGACAGAAAATATTGATTCCTATAAAATAAAAATATAATAATAATTATTAAAAGTGCTATTTATAAATAAGAGTTTGACTTTTGATAAACAAAGATTATGATATCCTAAGAATTTAATTCGTGAAGTGTTATTAAAAATATTACTTGATATGTGTTGCTGATGAATGACCTATACTGATATGGATAATATTGTGGAAGTCAAATTTATACTATAAAATGATATTCATGAAGTGATGCTTAATACTTGGTGTTGTCAATCATTATTTGATATGGTTTCTAATGGAAAATTATTGGTTATATCCTATTGCGGCACTATATGATTAAAACTTGGTTTGCTGGTGTTATGTTGTTGATGGTTTATTATTGATAACTTGATTGATGATTAAGTTATTTTTGGTATTGATGTGTTGACATGTGTTGCTGATGATAAGTTATGCTGATATTAATGATATTATAAAAATGGGATTTTATGTCATGAATTAATAACTATAAAGTAAAGCTTATTGCTTGGTATTATTGATGAGAATTTGATATTAATTCTACTGTTATATTAATGGTTACGCCTGATGGTGGTGCTAAATAATTATTGAAGCCTGATGTGCTAGCTAAGTATGTTATTGATAGTTTAATGACTGATAATGTGTATAAATGATTCTATGTTAATAATGTGAATTATTGATGACATTAAAGCTATTGACTGTATTGGTCAATATGTATTGTTGAAATTGACCCATGTGGGCATTATGAATATACTGATAATTATGTTATTTATAGTATTGGTGGCTCTATGAGCTTAACTTGGAAATTGAGGTAATGATTATTGAGTTAACAAGTATTAAGGTTAGCGGAGGTAGACTATGATGTCTATATTATTATATAGTTTTTTAGTTTTCTGAGTGCTTTGACTCGCTCATGGATATTTGTTATATGGAACTTTTGTTTGTCGAGCGCTTTAGTTTGCTCGTGGATATTTGTCATATGACACTTCGGTTTGTTGAGGGCTTCAGTTTGCTCATGGATATTTGTTATATGACACTTGTATTTGTCAGGCGCTTAGGTTTACCAAGCGCTTCGATTCGCTTATAGATATTTGTTATATGGAAGTTTAGTTTACCTAGAGTTTTGGTTCGTTATAGGATATCTGCAAGTATAGCGCTTCGATTTGTCGTAGATATCTAGGATATCTATATTTGCAGCGCTTCAGTTCATCATGGATATTAGGGTTTGTGTTATGACACTTCGGTTTGTCTAGCGCTTTAGTTCGTTAATGACTCCCCTTGTTGATATATTATGGTCAATGGTATCGAATTAATGTTTTTACTTTATTATTGGAGATATTTGATGTTAAGTTGATGATCGATATATATGTTCCTAGTAAGGTTTAAGGTTGAATTAATGACTAAAGAGGCATTTGGTGATGATTGATGTTGAAATGATGATTGAGATTTATTTATATATGATGGTGTTAATGTTGAATTAATGATTAATATATATATGGTGATGGTTGTTATTGAGTTGATGATTAATATGTATGTGGCGATGTTTGGAATTGAATTGATATTATATATGGTGATGTTTGATGATGAACTGATGATCGATGTTTGAGGTTGAATTAATGATTATATGTGTATAGTAATGTTTTGAAATTTTAATTAATAACTAATATGAAATTGATAATATCAGAGATTAAATTTATGATTAAGATATGTTTTGTAAACGTATAATATTTTAAATTACATGACCCAATGGGTAAATGTTCTTTATATATATGATTATGATTTACTGCTTTGAGTGGTACTCACCTCTTAACTCTCATTTTAATGAGTTTTCAAGGTGACGATGCCGCTTGGTGAGCTCAGAGGTGGAAGCAATGCAATGTCAGGATAATTTTGTAATTAATCTTTTACTATGTTACTTTGATTGGGTTGTGAAGTTGATATGACCTTCTGATTGGCCTAGCTTGTCAATTATATGCTGTGATGCCAAATTATGATCTTGAACTTTGGTGTAGAGTTTTATTATGAATATATATATATATATATATATATATATATATTGATATACGAGGTACGGTGTGGCTCTTCAGTTGGCCTAAGATGGCAAACATATATAAGCATATATGGTTGATATCATCTATTAGTCTCTATGATAATTATATTTATCTAATTATTAATGAATAGATAGCTGATACCTCACTAAAGATTTTTGTCATGGTTTTATGTTGAGGACATAATCCTTCGTATATCCAGGAATTTTGGACTGATATAATAATGAATTAGTATGCGCTTAGGTTATTTAAGTAATGCCCTAAGGTTGGTGTTCTGTGGTTCTCAACTTATATCTCTAAATATGGGAAGGCAAGGATACATTGTCCATTATGAGGGACCTGTAGGTCTATTCTTAAGTCCGCTAGGGCTTGTAGCTTGTGTCTTCCACTGTATGTTATTAAGCCGTGTCACTTATGTTCTTAAAGGTTAGTCCGTTGGGATGTTATGTTTCCACGAAAATTTTTCTCTAACTTTAGTAAACCCCAAGGATTAATTCTCGGAATTTAGGTGGGATGTCATAGGGAAGACGAGGAAAACTCCTTGTTGAGTTGTTTAAAGTCGTATGTAACATTTCAGAGTTTTTGGGAAAGGTCTGTAGGCCTATTTGTTGTGTTACATAGTTATATGAGGATAGTTGTTTGTGTTGTGGTTGTGGCCAGTAATGTGATAATAGAAATTGATAATTCTATTGGTTTCGGCCACTATATGTGTGATAGTTATGAGGGTAGTGAGGCCTGATTGTGTGGTATGGCATGGTGAGTAGATGCACCTGTGGTGGTGGTGAATTATAGGAATATGCATGTGGTAATTATTAGAATGAACAACTAATGATTTAACAAGTTAAATGAAATATATGTGATAAGGAATTATTAAATTGGTAATTATTTGAGTGATTAATTGATTGAAATAAGATATGAAGAGGGATGAATAATTGATAATTTAATGGGTTAAGCAGAATAAATATGAAATGGGGTGGTTAATTAATGGTTATCTGGATGATTTAATAAGAAGAATAACGATGATGGTGAGATAAAAGTGAATAAAGACTTGGCGTAATGTCAATTAGTGGCATGACATGGTAATAAAATTCTTAAGAATAATAAAGATTTTAAAATATATCTTGAAGAACACACCCACTGAGGAGTTACATTGTAAGCGGAACCAGAAACAGGATCAAACTACAGAAAATAACAAAGTCCATTGGGTGAGAGGGACATCTTGGATCTTTAATGTTTGATCTGATACACCTTTGATATGCAATTATTGAATTTTCTAGAAGTTGGTTTGGATCCCGACTTATTCGTTTTGCCTGAGAACCTTGCTTGAACATTGAAATTTTTTGCCTGTTAATTTGTTTCCTACGTAACTTCTTCTCCCGACGTCGAAACACTTTGGTTCAAGTTTCTAATTCTTCATATCAAAATCCTCTACAATGTTTGCGTTGAGCCAAAACCCGATTCCTTATGCATTTAGCCTAGTTTTTATTTTAAGCTTGAGCCTAATTAATTCCTTGATTATCTACACGCCTATCAGTGTTTTGGTCACAGTTTCCTCATTCGTGATCGAAATTGCTCCATTACTTTTCTATATTTTTCTTGATTTAATTATCTACAACTTTGATGAAGACCTCAAAATTTAATTCCTTGTAGATTTTGCCTAATTTTAATTTCAAGTTTCTATTTGCAAAATTGTTTCAACTCTGAACAACTTTCAATGTTTGGGGCGTATCTTCATCTGCTGATATCAAACATTTTTGTGCCTTAGCTTGTTTTGAAGGGGGAAAGATATAAAATTTTATAGTTGACCAGTTTTGCAAAATCTTAGCTATTTTATCCAAGTTTTGAAAGAAAAGTTATTGTACCTGATTCAAAAACAATTTGGGTATCTTTTCGTATTTTGGTCATATATCCAACGTCCGATATCATATTTTCACATTCTTTAGCTTGTTTTAAAGGGGAAATCGTGATCTCCAACTTTGATGTTGGACATTTTCCTAGATTCCTATGCTAAAATTAATTATGAATTTTGTAATGTTTACCCTTAATTCTTAACAGTAGTATTGCTTCTAATTATTTAATTGGTCTTGTCATCTTTTAATTTAAAAGTTAAACCTATTGTCTTGAAATTTCTTTTCATATCACCTAAACACCTTTATGTCTTGTCTTCGAAATTTAAACTTCCCATGCAATTATAATTGATTCCAATTGGTCACATGTCTAGTTTAAACTATCTTGCATCTAAAATTTAAAACCTTTACATGATTAAATTATTGTGTGCCTAATTTCCTTTTCTTTTCCACGGTACACATGCATACTCTCCTTCCCTATATATTGTTTCTTTTCCTTTCAATTTCATAACTCACTTCTCCTTCTCTTGTTTTCTTTTCCACTGAGCTTTCTCCTTCTTTTTCTCCTCTCTCTTACACGCATCACCATCATCCTCCAACCAACATCACCAAACACCACACAGCCCCCACCATCTCTGATTTTCTCATCTTCTCTTTAGGGTAAATGCACTATTTTTCTTTTTTTTTTTAGCTTGCTTCTTCTTCTTATTGAAAAACCACCAAAAACCTTCTTCTCCTCCATTTTCCCCTTGTAACCTAAGAGTGCCCTTCAATATGCATTATCCATTTTCTGCTTTTCCCTTCATGAAAATGCCTTGCATGTTCTATTCCATGGCTAAATAAAATCTAGAGCCTTCCTATCTCAAGCTCAAACTCAAGAGCACCTTTGTAGCAAATGGAGTGTTTTTGCTTCTTGTATCACTAAGGCAACATCTTTTTCATCCATCTTGGAGCTTAGGAACATCATTGAAAGGCTTGGAAAAGAAGCAAAGTGCCATCACCCTCCCCTTCTCAAACCCGTGGCTACACCCTTGAAGGTAAAGAAGGATGCTCTCATTAAATCTTGATCCAAGGTGTTGCATGTTAGTTTTAAATGATGTTGATTTTATTTATGTATTTGCATTTTGAGGTTTGAAGTAAAATGGTTAGCTTTGATGCATGTGGGTTTCAGTTATAATGGTGGATGATCATGGTATGCATGTTGAGTTTTGGTAGTGATCATGATGTTTAAACCACATGCATGTACATTTCATGAGGTTATATGTGATTTAAAATATTGTGCATGTTATGGCATGTAACACCCTCGGTTAACTAGGACAAACCTCTTCCACTAGGTTATCCTACTTAACTAAGGTTACAAATTTTAGAAAAAGTAAGGAAATTTTTTTGTACAAATAGTTGGTGGCGGATCAGTGAAAGCAAAGCATTAAATAATTTATATATCTGTTCTCAAGCTTAAGTATTGTACTCTTAACAAAGTGGGGCACACAGGTTCCCTTATTTACAGTCATCCATTGTCTGTTATTTAATATATTACACTTAATCCCTACATTGTTACTAGCTTCCTTGGGTTGAGGGGTTACTGTCGTCGCACAACCAACTTGTCTAACTCATCGCTGGTCCTCTCGATCCAGCTCCTAATTTCCTTGTTCTTCTGTTATTATTAAATAATAAGGAGTGAGTATACACTCTAGACCCTGAAGGTTCCCAATAAGGGCATGCCCGATTAACAAACAATATATAATAAGATAATACAGACAATAGAATCATAACATACAACAATTAGCAATATGATCATGGTATGCATGAGTTAGGTTCATTATGATTTATCTGAAGGATTAAGTCTCATGATGCATGTAAGTCCATGAAATTAATTCATCATCACGTCTCCACAATATGTTTATGGGGACCTCCACATCATCATCTTGAGCGATCGAAGCTCACGAAGTCCACCAACATCACAGGGTACGAAGGACTCTCAGGTCTTACTCGATATTGATTTATCTCATATAACCATTCATATCAAATCATAATGGCTTTGGCTTTACACGATCACAGTTACATTCCGTTATTTAGTCGAAGTACACCAGGCTTGCATCGATACACTTGGCTTCAAGCGTGACTCTAATGCCATTGGATTTTTGACCCGGTTGTACTCCCAAGGTCCTGCTTGGGGATCGAACACGAATGTCCTCCAGTGTACCCCGATGTATGCCCTAGTTTTCTCAAAAACATTTTCATGATGCAACATGTATTCTTTTAATTATATTATTACTTTTGACCCCTAGGTGTCCATGTGTTTCCTATATTGTGATATTTATCCTCAACTTGTTAGGTCCCGTCTATTTTTTAGACTTATAAGCCATTTCTCTTTAATTCGAGAAATAAACGAGCTATATTTCAGCTTATTAACTTCCTTTTTAAGTTGTAAGGAAATATATATCTACTTATAATTTATTGACTATAATTCCAAAAGTTAACTACTCGTTATGAAAAGATTCAGATTAATTTCAAGATATATAAAGGTATTTAACCATTGCCTTTATCGATATGCTTCCTTGAATTAAGATTCATGGAGCATTTGGGGATAAAATGGCATCCAATGTTTATTAAAATATAATAGTACTTGGCCATTGTCCTTATCAGTATGCTTCCTTGAATTTAGATTTATGGAGCATTTGGGGATAAAGTAGCATTCGACGCCTATTTATAGAATAAAGATTTTTCTTAAAACATCATTGGTCATTACTCTTATTGGTATACCCAATTAAGTCTGGAAGACTTATGAGGTATTTGGAAATAAAATACCATCTGACCATTCTGTGTGTACTGAGTAAATCTAACTAGACTTACCGCTTAACACATTATATTTGTGTCCTCTTACCGATTTAATAAAAATGGGGCTTAGTCATGGGTATCGACTCTAAGCCTCATTTATTCATTCTAATAAAAATCATAGTTAAAAATATATTTCTGGAAATATCTTTATTTTAAATGATAAATATTAGCAATAATAATAATGTTAATTTTATTTGTTATAATAACTTTAGTATTATTAATTAAATATTTATTTCATATCATAAATTTTTATACTAACGCGATTAAGGATAAATATAATAACATATCAAATATCCCCGGTATTACAAATAATTGGGAAAAATTAAATTACATAATAAAGGCAATGTGTCCGACCATCCTTATATCCCTGATATCACGTTTTTTGAGACTTACCAACCAAGACCCACATTGACACTCAGTGTCCTTTTTAGCTTCTCTCAGTCTGGTACCTATTTTACTCATATAGTCATCGGAGTTAGTATAGGGCAATTATATCCAAATAATCACAATCACAATAATAAAATATCAATTAACACTAAAATAACTAAGTTTGGTAAAAACTTCCTGGGCATGACCTCAGAAGGGTAAGGGCCCAAAAGGAACCCTAACCAGTCTGAGCACACGGTTTACCCTAGGATACCCAAGTATATACACCTTATACCCCTTTTATTTGTAATGTCATTTGTCTTCGTTACTCGATGAAGGGTGTAAAACTCAAACTTTTAATCCGTAAGCCTAATCGAAGTTCTGTTAGCATCGTTAGAATCTACGTGACGATTGGGGCCCGATTATGGAAGCATGCAAATGATCCAAGCAAGGTGAAGGGAGGCTGTGTGGTGGCAGCCACAGTGGAGCTCAAAGTGGTGGCTAATTGGAGGTAGCAACCACAGTGGAATGATGGAATTTGAAGGGAAATCGAAGGTCGGAGGTCACCAGGAGGAAGAACGGTGGTGATTGGAGGTAATAAAGGTCATAGGTAGTGATGGAGGACACATTTTAGAGGCTATTTTAGATGTGAAAATGGTGGTTTTGGGGTGGTGGAGTAGGTTTAGGGTGGTGAGAATGGTGGAAGATGAAAAATGGTGATGAAAAGAGACGGTTCATGGTGATTTCGAAGGAAAACAAAAGGAGATTGGAAGGTGATGGCTGACAGTTAGGGAGAGAAGGGGAGGTTCTAGAGAGAGAAAAAATGAGATCTGATGGGGAAGATGATGAATAAAGAGGGAGGCACACATATTTATAAGAAAATTGACTCGATGAGTCAAGATTTAATCGGTACCGAGTGAAAAGATAAGTTTTTCTGTACTGATTGAGCAGGAATCAGCTTTTAAGTTCTGCATAAGAATTATAGAGGGCTTCGATATGAGAATTATGAAATTAGAATGAAGTGATTCTGGTCTTGTATGAAGAAGATATGATTTTTCTCGTATACTAGTGCAACTTAACAGGAATAACAAACGGAGTTTCGGAGTATGAATTCTTGATTCCTTGAATTGGGGATGATCGGTTGTGAATCGGTGTTCGAAGCTAGAAATCGAGATTTCTAGGTTTTTCATAACAAAGAAACCAAGACAAGAATCACTTAATTTTGATGTCTATTAAAGGAGTTATGCTCGAAACACTAAAGATGTTCGAGCGAGACTCATGGTTTCCAATTTAACTAGGTGATTTCTCAAGAAATGAGGTTAATAGCATCCGAATTAGAGTTGGCTCCCTTCATGAGAAGTGTTTAGATTGTCGAAACGGTTCATTAGAGACTGATCATGCTAAAATCAAATATCTGGAAGTGCTTGCACAGACAACTGTAAGCTCATTTTGGGTATAGGTCAGATGTACAGGAGCTAACCCAATTTTTCCTTGTTTTATGAGGACGGTGGCACTAATTTAACTAGTTTCTTATAAGGGTACTAATTACGGGGTCGGATAGTTAGTTGTTGACTACCGTAGGGTCCTCGATTTACTCCCTAATATTATATTACTACCTCTGGTTCCAAATATAAACAAATGTACCTAATTTCACACATTAAGAATAGTGGTTGTAGGTAGTTACTTGCATTAATGTTACCATATATTGGATTTAATTTTCTAAAATACCCTTAGTATCATTCATTACATAAAGAATTAGTGGTCTTGGAAATATATAATGAAGACATATTTGGTAAACAAACATTTAATGACATTAGGAAAGTCTAATTTTACTTATATTAAGGGACCAAAAAATTTCACTAAAATTTACTTATATTTAGAAATATAATTATTCTATTTACTTAATTATTATAATATTTACCTGTTGTCTTTTTTTATCAGGTCTTATTGACCCAGTAGCATTGTTTCTCTTATGGGATAACCTCTACTTTAATTATTATTTACAGAAAGTTTATACTCCGAGTTTATTAGGGTCCACAACTACCTACCAAAAATAAAGGGTGTTACATGGCATAGTAATCGTGGCTAAGGATTGGTTTCGTGCTTGTTAATGATGTTAAAATTGGTTACTCGGAGTTATAAAACTTTAAAAGAATGAGAATGCACGAAGAATGAACTTGGTCGTGAGTGATTTACTTGCTTAATGGTGATTTTGTTGTTGGAAAATACATGCATGATGTGTTCTGTGATGAATATGATAATTAGAAAAATTTATGCATGAGCCATTCACATGGCCGAGAGCTTTATGGTGTCCAAGATGACATATTTAATTGTTCTAAAGTACTAAAAATGTGTTTGAGCAATGGTGTACGGAGGTATAATTTGTGCTTAGTTCTAAAAGACCTTAAAAATAAAAATTTGCATTCTGCAAGTGTAAAAAGGGTTTAAAACAGGTGTTAAAAATGTAAAACAACATGTGTTAACACAAGTAGTAGCCGGTGTTAAAAAGTCGGAATTTCAATGGTTCCAAAAACAGAAATTTTAAGTGATGTTAATGACCTGATGTCAAAGACTGAAACTTTCAAGTATTAAATTTAAATGTAGAGTTAGACCCCTTCTAAATAAATTACCTGTGAAAATTTGTTTTAAAAAGTGATTCTATGAATTTAAACCCCTTAAGAGTTTGAAGGAAATATTTATATGTTAAAGCTAGGAGGTGGTCTTCGATAAACTAAAGAATTTAACTTCAATGTTTACAAATAATTGGAGGTTTAAGTACAAGTAAAATTTTTGTATGAATTAGAAAGAAAGTGGTTTTATAAAAGGATTTTCTTTACTACTAAATGAAATTAAAAAAGAACTTGTTTTTAAACAAAAGGGATGACTTTGGTTACTAAAATAATATAAAGACTAAAGTTTCAGATAAAGAAAAAAGAAATGGCTTAAGGTTAAACTCTTAGAAAATTAAATCAATAGAAATGGTAATTTTATGGTAATTGGGTATTTAAAATAATTGAGAATCAAGTTATTAAAAACAACTAAGGATTGTATTAAGGCCCTTTTTGGTGTAAAGAGTGTTGATAAGAGGAAGGAGTAGCACATACATCAACTGACTAAAGGTTTCAATGTTTTGATGTTCTTGTATAAGGTGCTCATTATTGAAGTATTTGATTTACAATGGCATGGTGATGTTATGTTGTTATGAGTGATGTATGGATTATGATGTGTCTGTGTTGTAATTGAAATAGATAAAATGTGATGATGAATAAAGAGAATGAAACTTGATCGATGAAAACTAGTCGAATTGATCAGTGAATATTGGGTGTTCTGATGAACTTGAGTGTGTGAAGTGGACATATGTGATAATAGCGAAGTATAATGTACTAGTGAAATATGATGTTGGATATGGGGGAAATAAATCCCCAATTATGAGTGAAATTTGTGTGATGATACGGTAAGGGAAAACGTCAATGAGGTGGACAAGTAGGGCTAGTGTCTCACCTTTACATTTTTGATGTAGCATGGTCAACGGGCTATCGAAGAGACGTCATGTGTGAGGCAAGTTACCTTTGATCCCCGCAGACCTTCTATTCAAGCTGGATGCATAGGCTATCAGGTCTCTTTCCTAGAGCTTAATCCAAGGGAAAGAAGAGTCACATCACCTCCATGGTTTGATCTCTACTTCGCAAGTTGTGGACGATAAGCATGGGGAATGCTTCAGAGCATTCTTATCTCTTCTGCGATCTCTTCCACTAGAGCGGTAGTAGTGGGATCCATCCTCCGGATGATCTTGACTAGGTTAGGTTTCAAGTCGTATTTCATTTTGTTTTGTTATAAGAGCTTGCGTGCCCCTAATTTCATTTGAGTTGTAGAGCAATGTTGAATTGCGTATGTAAATGAGTTGATGAACCACCAAATTTGAAGTTGTTTATGTACAAAAAAAAAACCATTCATATTTTTCATAACACGTGCACTTTTAGTTAAACAGAATGATCCAGTGGTAAGGACTTGCCCTGGTTAACCAGGGGTGTCACAAAAAACCTTTTCCATCTCGTGAATCCATAGTTGAGTTCCATTAGGATCATAGCCTCCCTTGAAATAGGGTGGATTTCATTTTTCAAATAAATTTAACCTCCTTAAGGCATCATTTCCTTTAGCATTATGATTCACTATTGGTTCTTAGCCATTGTAGTGATCAGATGTTCTATTGTAGTCACCAATCCAATTTCTTGTTTTGCCATCCTGTTCATAATCAAACTTATTATATTTCAAACTAAAATTATCATGTATTATCACATGATCTTTATACTTAACAATTCAAGATATCAATCAAATAAGTTAGACCTCCCCCAAGCCTATGAAATGAACTGCTCTTATACCACTATTTAACATTCTCAATACTACCAAATTAAAGTTTTTAACAGCATATAAATTAAAAAACTAAACAGAACTATTTAAACAGAATTTTTTATCCTGTGTATGTGTATATATAAATGTACATGAGATTGTTTTTATAAATACCGCAATACAAAAGATATGTCGGGTTAGTTGTTTCGCTAAACATGTCAAACACTAACAGTCATCCAAATAGGACTCCAGATTTCATGAGTGGCTGACTCATATTAAAAAAAGCCTACTCAACCATATGCATAGCTGGAGTCATCCTCAAAATACTACCACACTAACCTACTGGGTTATTTTTAGCTACCTAAACATCCTCAATAGTGGAGTAACTCCCAGAGGAATCTTCCTTCATGTTCTCCTTCTCAGCCTGAGCAGGTGGAGGTAGGTGACTGACAAAAAGGTCAGTGCTACAAAGATCTAAGATTAGTCTAGCTCAAAAGGAGAATGAAAATGCCCCCAATGGATCGGGTAATCAAATTACCACCTATGATAACCGAACAATAATTATACCATAGTAAACACACACATTTCCTACGTTTAATATCCTCCATCTCTATAACGCTTGTTGTCAGGACCTTACTTTTACATTTATCATCTGTGGAAAATCAGTCATAATAAAGATTTGTCTAATTTAATTATTTTACATAACATAAACAAGGAAAAAGGCAAGAAACAAAAAATACCATTATCATACAAGACATATAAAAATAATAGATTTTTATAAAATAATAAATTCTACTAGAAAAATTCTCCAAACATGTTATTTACAGCATTAAATATGAATGTATACAAGACCAATAATTCTTATCCTACACTACTAAAAATAATCCTGTAAACTACTAAAAATCAATGACTGACGAGCAACGTCGCTAAATTCGGCTACCGCATTACCAAAATAGTAAAAAGGACCTTCAAAAGGAAGTTTTCTACCAAGTTAGTGACAAACCAGAAACCCATTGCTAAATTCGGCAACATTCTACGGCAAAATTCGGTCGCTAAATACAAGTCATTGTTAAAGCGGTCGTTGTATTCATCTCCCTTCATTTTTATTTGTTTTCCCTCCAAAATTTTTTGTTGGCACCCAACTTAGCGACAGATAAACACAGTCGCTACCTGAAGCAAAAGGTAATGACGGGTTGGTGGCCGTAGCTATCCTTTTCTTCCCTCTAAATAATTTAGTTTGGCTCGTAAAATATAGCGACGCAGGAACGGACTCGATACATGAAGCTAAAGGTAGCGACGGGCATAGGTGGCCATAGCTATCTTTTCTTCCCACCAAATAATTTGGTTTGGCTCACGAAACTTAGTGACGCAGTAACGCGGTAGCTACATGAAGCAAAACATAGTGACAGAAGTAGGTATCTGTCACTAGATTTTGTTTCCCCTTAATTTTTTTGGTTCACAACATGCTGTCCTCTAGCAACGGCATCCGTCCATCACTAGTGTGTACCGATTTAGGGACGGATAGGTTTTACCGTCGCTAGTTGGGCCACAGTAGCGACGGTGGTGTCTGTCGTCGCTACTTAGTATTCAATGCAGCGACAGTGTATGTTCGGTCGTCACTATTTCTGCCAAGTGGTCTTATTAGTGACGTTCTTAGCGACGGTCTACCGTCATCGCTAAGTTTTTAATCTAATTTGAGGAGCCACCTTTCCCTAATCATTTGCCCCAATCATTTTCCCTAACTCTCCCTTCTTTCCTTAGTGCAGCTACTGTGGCCCAACTAGCGACGGTAAAACCTATCCATCCCTAAATTAGCACACACTAGCGACGGTGGTGTCTGTCGTTGCTACTTAGTATTCAGTGCAGCGGCAGTGTATGTTCAGCCATCGCTATTTCTACTAAGTGACCTTATTAGTGACGTTCTTAGTGACAGTCTACCATCGTCGCTAAGTTTTTAATTTAATTCAAGGAGCCATCTTTCCCTAATCATTTTCCCTAACTCTCCCTCCCTCCGTCTCCCTCCATCTTCATCTCCCCCTCCTTCTCTGTCTCCCTCCCTCCCTTCCTTTGGAGCTCTCTCCCTCTATGCCTGCGTCCAAAAGCTCCCTCACTGGCGGCTCAATCATTTCCCTCTTCTCAGGTCAGTTCTTTGCAAATGTTCAGACCATTGCTGCATATTCTTTATCCATCTTGTGTGTGTTCTTTTTTATATATAAAAAATAATCAAATGTATGTTCATATTTTAGATTTTGTAAAAGGAGATTATCAAAGATTAGTGTTGATCTTTCTAATGTCTTTCGATTGAAGTCGGGGTAATAAAATAATCACCCTCCCCAATCTTAGATGTGTGTGTTCGGGTGATATATATTCTTATAATTTGCAAATTTGGGATTGGTGTGAAAAGGTGACTTATAGATTATTATACAAAAATGTAATCACCATTGTTCTGTTTTTGAATATCCATTCTTTTGTTTCTGACCATCACATGTTTTATTTTTTTTATTTTTTAAGAAAGAAGTTTTGTTTTATATATAATAGCTTATGAGTTTGAATTAGTTGATTATTGACATAGAATGACAATAGCTTTGTTTCTGAGTTGATTATGTAAGTTTTGTTTCTGAGCCTTTATATAATAGCTTATGATTTTGAATGAGTTGATTATTGACATAGAATGGCAATGCACATCATTAACCCATGTAATTGGAGTTATGGAATAGAACAATTTTGTTTTGCATGTTACTTATAGCTCTTTTCCTGTTCACGATCACACTTTCTTAATTTTGGGCGCTGAATAATTAATGTCACTGTTCTAATGTGTTTTGACATTTTAGCTTGTGCACACCCACAATACAACTCATTCATGCCAAGGACCCTGTTTGTGGGGTTTCTAATTAAATCTCATGATTAAAAGTTATCTTCTAATCTTTTATTTTATCAATTTTAAATAGTGTGAATGATTAACATTAATTATTATTAGATGTTATTATTTTCACAATTTTATTTTAACAACCGATTATCGATAGAAGGTGAAAGCGAAAAGAGAAAAGAAAATAAAAAACAACAAAAACCATAATTTTTGGGGCTGTATGTGTCCTTTGGTAGAGGAATGCTTGTCACCTACTCCTTTTAAGTTCCCAATTCCCCTTAAACTTGTGTGTGTGTGAGTGTGAGAGAAAGGAGAAGGTAGAAGAATAAGTGAGAGAGTTGAACAATTTAAAGTTGGTGGTTGTTAATGGAAAGACACAAATGCAAGCTTTGTTCAAGATCATTTCCCAATGGAAGAGCCCTTGGTGGACACATGAAGGCTCACCTTGCCACTAAATGAAGGCAAAACCAACAATTGTCACGTCCCCAACCACAGTGTCGTACCCCTGTATATATAAGGTTGGACTAAAAAAGATGTTCCATAAAGTTTTGTAGAGAAAAAAAAATGAAACAAGAGAAACAAGTGAGAAAGAAAAACTTGCCCTTTTCATAATTTGCATAAGAAGTTCATCATAAATCCAAGTAGTGTTCCCATGTTTCTCAAAAGGGAAGAATTCATAATGTAGGGGAACGGGTAAAACCTTCAATGCTTCATAAAACACATCAAAAGAGAAGTTGAGAACTTTCTTGAATTCATTAGCATTGTTTGCCTTCGATTAACAACAACATGAATTGTTCTAATGTGCTTAATTCGGGTGTGAACAAGCATAAAATATTGAGTTGCTTCCTTTTAGTTTTCTTTGGATCATAGCTGCAGTCAAATAACCCTTGTGCCACGATAGGTTTTTGTTTGTCTATTCATTGAATATTTGTTTCATTGGATCTGTTTATAATTTTTTTAATACAACTTTTTTGCTATTGCTGGTTTATTCATTGGGTTGTTCATTGCTGGTTTATCTAATTTTGAATTTTGGTTCAGACATGGATACTCTCTACTGTCATCATCTGTGAACTTTTAACTGTTTTGGTGAATTGGGTCTTTTTATCTTTTGCTTCATCATGGTACAAAACATCATCTAAAGGAAATACCAAAGGGTAGAAATTGATGAGGAGTTGTTAAATATTGTAAGATACTATACAAATTGAGGTAGACAAGCCTATTTAGTAACAAATCATAGAAACTAAACAATTTAATAGTTAATATTGATTTTATATGTCGCTGTTTAAGAATTTAACTAATGAATGAGCAAATAGTCTTCTATCAATGTAGAAAACTCCAATTATAAATCAAAAGAATCTTTTTTATTTTTATTTTTTGTTTTTTTTCCATTAGAGTTTAGTAGAAAAATTGTGTATGTTGTAAGAGTAAAATATAATCTGATATTGTAGGTTAACAAAGTTTTGGATTGAGTTTAGCATGTCTTGAGATTGTTGAGTTCTTAGTATCTAGAAAATTATTTTTAATCTGTGTATGAAATCTTAAAAGCATTTTATTTTTATAAGAGAATATTTTGTGCGCTATTTATTTCAAAAGGTGTTTGCTTAAGAATTTGTTCATTTGAAGTCGTTATATGAGATATTTTGCAAATATTTAAATTAATTAATAATTTTGTCGGGAGCTAGTAATGAGTGTAAGAAAGATATGTCTCATGTTGACAAAAATGAACAAATTAACTACATATAAATAATAATACTTGCATGGTTATGATATCTAGTTTCTTCTTCTCTTGGTAGCTTTTAGCTTATCTTACAACCTAAGAGTTCTATTATAATGTTTTTTAACACAGTTGAAACTCAAAGATTAATCTTTATAAAACATAAAGATTATTAAAATAAATTTCGCCTCTCATAATCATTTTTTTTTTGTAAAATGTATTAGTCTGCACTATACTTTGCAAATTTTACATCAATAAATTTGTTGTTGTTTAGTGAATGTTCATTATGCAATTCAATATATATTATTGAAAAAAAAATCACTTATATATCTTGAAAAATCAAATTATTTTTCTCATCAAATTGTATGTTTATTTTTTAATCTAAATTTACTTTGGTTATAGTTTTTATTTAATTACTTTTATTTTTTTCATATTATCTTTTTTATTTATGAACTATATGTACTCTTGCTATGCTATGGGGAATATACATAGAAAGAAATATATAATAGGATTTTTCTAAAAATGAATTTTCCTTTACATACCCTCCCTGCACATTACTCGCGTCTACATACCTTCTGCCCTTCCCTATAAATATTATTTTGTTGTTTTTGAGTATTTAGGTTTTCAAGTTTCAGTTGTTTTTGAGTTTGTTGGTTTTGTTGTTGACTTTGCATGCTAAATAAGCTTAACATCTTTCTCTATATTAACTAGAAAATAGAATTAGGATGAATTATGACAATATAAATTCCATGTTTTGATTATCATAGAAATTGTGTAGATATAATGTTGTGTGAGGTTGTGCATATGTGAAAGAGTGAAGTGTTATGCTTGTTATATGACTGAGAGTATGTGTATGTAGTGAGTGTGTCCGTGCAGTATAAGTGTGAGTGTGTACAGTGAGTATGTGTGAGTGTGAGTGTGTGAGTGAGTGTGATTATGTAAGAGTGTGCAATATGATTGTGTGTTTAGTGAGAGTGTGTAGTGTGTGTTACTATTTTTTTGTAGTTTTAATTCTTGAAACTTATACTATGATGTTACAACTTCACTTTATATAAAATTAGTTTGTGATTTTAACTCTCATTGTAGTTTGGAAATTTAAAATAAATTATTCTTTGCTTTGTTTATAAATCAAGTGCCCTATCACTGTTTAGTTTAGTGGTTTTTAATTTGATACTTTGTTACGAACAATGTCAAAATAAAGACAATAATATTAGTGTAGCTAGGTTCTGTTTTGGCCTTTTAATTTGAACTTAATAGAGGTTTAAGAATTTCATTCCTCTCTAATTTTTTTGACTATGAAAACTATGTTGATATTTGATATTGGTGGTGTTATGCTTTCAATTGAGACACAAAATTCATTTTCAAGCTTAAGAAATTGATTTTCTCTAAACTATTAATTAATTCATCATTTAAAAAAATTTCATGTTGTACATACAAATTAGACTTTTTAGAATTTAGTTAATACATTAGAAGTAGGGAAAACCTTTCATTTATCATTGTATTTAATCTATAGGTGAGAAGATCATTACTATTGTTTATCATATATATTATTTTAGATTTTTACTTCATTTACCTTCTCAACCAAGTATTTGTAGTCTTCTAAAGTTATTGTAATATTGTTCTTATTGTTTTCATTATTTCTCTCTTTGGCTTCTGGCTTTGAGTGACCTGTTTGGGAAACTTCCGTGACATATCAATCACTTTTAAAACTTTGTATGGAAAATTAACAAAAGCAACAATATGCACATCTTTAAAATACATAGACATGACATTTTTTAAACAGTTAAAGTTGTTTTGAAAATAAAATAAAAAAGTATGTTCGTTAATTCTTTCATTAGTTAATAGAACAACTTGTGTAGTTAATTTTGGTCTCTTAGTTTGTCATATAGACCGCACACCGTGTGGTCTCTGTTCGTCTCTCTTTAGCTTCGTCTCCATCACTGTGTCTCTTTCCCAGGTAATCCCCTAACATTAACTTTCTCATGATCTATGTTGTGTCTCTCTATGTGTATCTCTTTGTTGGTTGATAATAGGTGTTATCTTTACCTATATGACGTTGAACCCTAAACATTTTCCAATAGAGTGAAGGAATGTGCACCTATAACTACGAGGTTTGTGTTAAAGGCACAAATGGACAATTAGAGGAAGACTTCTATGGAGTCTTGATAGAGATTCTTGAAATTTTTATCTCTAAATGACTTAAAAGAGATGTCGTTTTATTCAGGTGTGATTGGAATAACAACACAATCAGTGTAGGAACAAAGGTTCATAACAAATACGGTTTAGTTGAGGTCAAAAAAAGTGGTCGATATAAAGGGTTTGATCCCTTCATTTTTGACCAGCAAGCGGAGCAGGTTTATTACACAAACTTCCTTGGAGGGCACTGGAACTGGTATTGCAGTCATCAAGGCCAAGGCCCAAAGTCAGATCAACGATAATGTCTCCGATAAGGTTGACGATGCTTATTAGCTCACTCCGAATGAGCTTAATGAGATTTATATGGTGTTTAATATTGATCCAGTGATACTAGATGAGACACTTGCCACTACAAGGGGCTTCCACATTGACAAAGAGGTTGTCTCCCAATCAAAACAGTCTAGGACCGATTTGGAGACTAATGACCCAGTTGAAATAGTGAACTGGTCTGAACCGGGGTCAACGATCCAGTGTGGGACCAGCCATAAAAGTATGTATATTTTAGTCTTTGTACACCGGTACAGTGGGTATCCGGTATTATAATCCGGTCTCTCAGTGGGAGAAACTGGTCTCGTTGTCCTGGAGATCCTTTACACCAGAGTTTCGCGTTGGAGTGGGCGAAAGGTGGTGTCACCTACGAAGATCCTCCGACGCTCAGGTTAGAAGAGTGTATATGAACTCAGCGAATACTCAAGCGATGCAATAGTGAGATGTGAGTTAGAACAACGTAACCTTGCATGTGTATTGGAATATACTATTTATAGTTGGACGTGGAAAATGAATCGTTGGATACAGGTGGGCCCATATGTTCTGATATCGTGTACAAAGTGTCAATCAGAGTGGCTCAGTGCTCAGAGTGTGACAGGGGGTAGGTCAATTACCAGTGTACGATCCTGACACAGGGATGGAGGATAATCACCTTTTCTGTACATCACGCCTGCGATCGTACCTACTCCTTTCTGCAAGTGATATTGGCACATTCCGCTATGGAGAGTATCCACACTGATAAGTTATAACCCCTCTTATCTCATTGTGACACTGAGGCAAACGGTTATACGTGACGGGGAAGTGAGGGCGGATGAAGTATCCGATGAGGTGAGAACAGAGAGGTGAGAGCGGATAACCGGTGTGAAGATACTGCCCTGTGATACCAGTTGTCCCTCTGGAATAGTCATGTTGATGTCACAACTTGAGGGGCCGGTATCCAGACCGGATCAAATAGATAGCCATAATGACATTGAAACTAAGGGAGAATTTCAAACTGAAACAAACACAGAGTATGACTTTAACAATTCAACATGGATGATTGTTGTAATTACTCATTCTTATTAAATAAGTATATATATATACATATATTTATGGTTTTCCACTAACTTTTATTTTCATACTTCACTCGGGGTGATGGTTCACGGACTATATCATCCTATCTTGGTACACCATAGTTGACTCCCACATCACAGCAGACTCCCACACTACATCAGACTGCCACTCCATAACAGACTCCCATCTACAACAAACTCCCACACCATAGTAGACTGCCACCCCACAGCAGACTCCAACACCAGAGAAGACTCCTTCATCACCGTATTTATTAGACCCAGGCCTCGAGGTGAGCTTTTCTCCTACATCCCCCTACCCACTCTGGTCCCACTACCGGGTGGAGATGAATATGTATTACTATATAGTTTGTTTTAAGTTTGTTAGTTGTTTTGTACTTGTAATTCATATAGTGTATAAATTTGTTTGTTGTATGTTATTTTTTAGTACTTGTATACATTGAATTACACTAGGAAGTTTTCTACATGTATTATCTCATAGTTTGTTTTAAGTTTGTTACTTGTTAGTTTGTTAGTTGTTTTATACTTCTAATTCATATAGTGTATAAATTTTTTTATTGTTTATTATTTTTTAGTACTTGTATACATTGAACTGTACTGGGAAGTTTTTTGCATGTAATAGGGTAATAGTACAAATTTGGAAATATTACATTTACAGGGGAGACTCTGTCGAAATTTTGGTACGCTCTTTGTGTCATTAGACCACATTGAAGTATTTAATTGATTGACTTGTATACAATTATGTATCCATATTGTTTGATTATTTCTAACTATTGTTTATTATAGCTTTGTTGATAGCAGTCACACAACCAAAGCGGTTACTAAGGTTCTTAAGGCCCAGTGGGATGGTCCTTACATCTCTTGGACAGATGTTGGTAAAACTGTCTAGGATAGATTGTTTGAGACATTCTCAGTAAGTTTAATATTTCCTTCTATTGTGAGTTTAATACATTCATACATCTGTGTTTTATTTTGAGATCTCATTTCATGTTACAACGTGACTATCAGTGGATAGAGAGTATGATTAATGAGATTAGAAAGGTCTTTGCCACAAAGACCTCCAAAATCATCAAGAGTATCCTTTGGAAACTGAGGGATAAGGGTGAGCGCCTTCGTTGGACCCTAAGGCACACTGGGATGGGATGGTGTGGGCAGGTGCCTTATTCCATCAGGCCAGTGCTAGGAATAAGGCAAAAAGAGCGGTTGATGTTGTTGCCTCTATCTACATTGGGGGTAGCATTTTAGTCGTTGAGCATAAACAGAGATTTGTAAGTATATTTTGTTAAGCATTTTTTATGAATGGCTAAACATGTTTTCCACTAATAATTTTAATACATTGTGAATTACAGGAGCTAAAGGAGCACCGCGTGTAACGCCCCGGCCGTTTTTCAGGAATGAACAACTCTCCCCACAGACCAACACGAGACCCTTCCAATGTACTTTTGTCCTCACTCACACATTTCCTGAGAACTTCCCAGAAGGTCACCCATCCCAGAATTACTCCAAGTTAAGCACGCTTAACTTTGGAGTTCTTAAGTGATAGGCCACCGAAAAGGCTAATGCATTTGTTGGTATAGGTAGTACGAATTCATTTCTTTAAGCTATCCTCGACTGTATAGTCCCATACCTATACAGTCTTTGGATCCCTCTCATTCTGGTATGTATTCGGTTCGTTCATGTGTCCCTCCTACTGGAAGCCTGCCAGGAGCCGCTCCTTGTCTGTGCCAATGCACCGACGATCACTCCCCGCCCTCAACAGCGCCGGGATGTCACACGCCCACCAGCTTCCGCCTAGTTCGTCCCCGAACCATACCGTACTAGGAGAGGCTAGGCACTGATACCACTGTAACACCCCGGCCGCTTTTCAGGAATGAACGACTCTCCGCACAGGCCAACACGAGACCTTTCCAATGTGCTTTTGTCCTCACTCACACATTTCCTAAGAACTTCCCAGGAGGTCACCCATCCCAGAATTACTCCAAGTTAAGCACGCTTAACTTTGGAGTTCTTAAGTGACAGGCCACCGAAAAGGCTAATGCATTTGTTGGTATAGGTAGTACGAATTCATTTCTTTAAGCTATCATCGACTGTATAGTCCCATACCTACACAGTCTTTGGATCCCTCTCATTCTGGTATGTATTCGGTTCGTTCATGTGTCCCTCCCACTGGAAGTCTGCCAGGAGCCGCTCCTTGTCCGTGCCTATGCACCGGCGATCACTCCCCGCCCTCAACAGTGCCCGGGATGTCACATTCCCCGCTGGAAGCCTGCCAGGAGCCGCTCCTCTTCCGTGCCAATGCACCGACGATCACTCCCCGCCCTCAACAGCGCCGGGATGTCACACCGCGAGCCTTCATTGTGTAAGGTCATGCAAATGACCAAGAAGAACAAAGTAGGTACATGAGTTAACTAGAAGACCACAGACATAGCGGTAATTTATTTAAACTTACAAATCAGATTACTGAATTTTATCATTATTTTACATTTGTAGGAGATGTATCTTGCCATGAAGGCCCAAAAGGAGGCTAAGTTGGTGGCCCAAACAACTTATAGGGAGGTACCTCCCACCCTTTCTTTTACCGACGATAACGCCATCTATAGTGAGGCTGTCGGCGGCGTGAATAAGAAAGGGATGGTGGGATGGTGTTTGGCTTGGGAGGAATCGACACATAGCTTGCCAAGAAGGGGAAGACCTCTTCCTCTTTCTCTGGGCTTCCAGCAGACGTTGTTTAGGTTATTCAGAACCTAAACACTGAGCTAGGAAAAGAGCGTCGACAGAGGCAGCTTTTGAAGGAGCAAGCTACCGAGGACCGATAACGAGCCAAGGAGGACCGACTCGAGACTTGTCGACAGCTGGCAACGCAGCAGGAGATAATCAGCCGGATGATGGAGGCGCCTGGCTCTACCTTCTCCTCCTCTACTTCCCAGTCGCCCCTATCACCATCATAGGATCCCCCTCCACCGTGATCATGCTGTCCATCTTTTGACATTTATTTTTATTGTATAATTATATAGAATTTTAGATAAATTTTGCTTACACTTTATCTCATGTTTGGTATTTCTCAGTTCTACTTTATGTTATTTTGTTTTTCATGTGAATTCACCAATTTAATATTATTAATGTATTACTGAAAATTCAACGAAGGAAAACCCTATATTACAATAATAATAGGCAATATCATTTAATATAAAAATATTTAATATTTAACCAATATAATTTAAAAATAATTTTTTCAAAAAATATAATCATCTTTCAAAAAAAAAGCCCACCTAGACATCAACGACAGAAAAGGACGGTCGCTAATATGTAGTCAAGTAGCGACGGACACAATGTGGTAACTAATATGTAGTCAAGCAGCGACAGCAACAGTCGTCGCTAATATGTTGTCAAGTAGCGACAGGGACTATGGTCGCTAATAGGTTATCTTTTAGCGATGACGTCTGTGGTCACTAATATATTGTTAGGTAGCGACGCGTAGGTGGTCGCTATTCTGTTGTCTTTTCGCGACGGTCTGGTGTCATTGCTAAAAGCTTACCCCATTAGCGATGTTGTAGTTTAGTCGCTAACTTGTCATCACCAGTGACAGACTGAGTGAGCACCCATTGGACTAGCTCAGCGACGGGCGTACATCATTGAAAATGTTGCGATGGGGCATTGTTGCCGTCGCTTTTGAATCAATGACGAGCTATGTAGCGACGGCGTGTATCCCGTCAAAAGTACCATCGTTAATAGTGTTAGCGGCGGAATTTGAGTGCTTTAGTGATTGTTTCTGTTGCTGTTTGGTATTCTTTTAGTAGTGCTAGTTCTTGTCCCATATTTAGTTGACGGTATCTTATTAATTCTTTTATTGGTTTTGAAGATGCAATGCATATGGGCCCTTATGTTTTCTTTTATTAGGAGCAATTAGGAGTTGATATTGTTTCGGAATAAAATAGTACTGTCTATATGGCAAACGAACAACTTCACTAACCTTAATATGCACTTAGGGCCTAGTCAGATTGGTAAGAGCTTGTTGTGAACTTACCCCACACTAGGGAGCTACCCCAGGTCTCCTAGGCCTTTCTTTACATCCTCTCATCCCAAGGTTCGTTGTTGAACCATCTCTAATGCATTCCTCTGATTATAACCGTATCTCCCAAAACATTCTTATATTTCATTTGTTACGTGATGCATGTCATATATTTACTTAGTTCAAAAAAAATTTAAAACACTTTTTATTCTTTTTCATGGGATCTTTCAAAATTTCGCCAAAGTTTCCCCTATAAATTGAATATTTCTAAACTTTATCTTTGACCTGTTCCAAACTTTTCTATGTTCCTTGTTGGCGCAAAATCTTATGCGATTGTCCGCAACGCCAAAAAGCCAAAATGAAGAAGAACTACAATATCGACCGATTCAACCCGGATTCTATCGACCTGAAAGCTGAATTGTTTCGGTTACATCATCGGTTTTCAATTGAAATGATCCAATCAATCTATCACTAAACTTTACAGATCATTAGATTAACTTTTGATAAGTTAGTTTTTATATATAGATTACAACTTTCAATTTTTGACTCGCCGGGTTAGTCTAGATAAATGTTTAAATAATTTAACATTAAGTTTTAGATTTAAATAATTCACTTTAACAATAAATATAAAAAATAAAATTATCAAAATTTGAAAGCTGGTGCAAGTTTTATAGAATAAAATATGCAAGGAAAACTGACCTAACAAATTGATAGACCAGCGTGCACACATGCCGTTCACAATAAAAAAATTATTTACTAACACAAAATTTAAAAATGGTTAGAAAAATCTTTGTTGATACAGTCAACTATTGAAAAATATAGGGTTATAATTTAAGAACTAAATGATACAATGAAAAATAAAAAAATTCTTAAAAATCATCCAATCAAATCAAAAGATAAGATTATTTTAAATTAAAAACAAATGCATACACCCTTACACCCTTATGTATCTTAATTAGTTTGATATATTTTATCTATTTCGATATCTCTTAACTATTTTGATATATCATATATGTTATATAATTTAAGTTTTAATTGTGCACAATTAAAAAAACACATGTTAAAATTAAATTGGGTCTCCTTATTTTGATCATTGTTTTAGATCAACGTAATTATGGAAATTCCACCATATTTTCCCATGAAAACTCCATCACTTTTTCCATCTGATGAGAAACATGAAACATCAGGGGAACATAAAAGTGATAATTGACTATGTATGTTTTACATTAAAATTTGTGAGAAAGCATAATGTAATAAGATTGATTATATAAAATATCATATTGAAGATCTCAAAAAATCAATTGATGATATTAAATTAATGTAGGATTAAGGAAAGTATATTAAATTCAAAACTCTTACATTGATCGCATTCATGTGAAAACATTAAAACATAAAAAATTAAAGAAAGAAAACATGATAATAGGAAGGATTATATACTATCATTTTTAATTTAAAATAAGTCTGTTCTTTTATTTAATCTAATTTGATGATCTTGATTAATTATTTTTATTTCTCATTATATCATTAGATACGCTCTCATATTAATATAACTCAGCTTTATACTAACAAAAATATTTATTAATATAATTCATTAAATTGTTAATAGAAATTTAAATGACTTATATTAACACCTTATTTTTTGGTTACTTAAAGACTATATACCAAGAAAGACTTTTCTAACAAATTCCAAATTTTGTTTGTTTTATAAGTTTTTAAAAAAACTTTTGTTGACATAGCTTTTAACTAACAAAAATTACAGCGTTAATAAAAATATTTTGGGTTTTTATTATCAATAAGTGTATTATATTAACGTTTGATGTAATATAAATATAACTCAATTTTATATTAATATGATTGTTTATCAGTATAATTCATCAAATTGTTAATATAAATCCAAATAAGTTATACTAATACTTTATTTTTTATTAGTTAAAAGTTATATCAACAAAAACTTTCTTAACAATTTTCAAATTTTATTTGATAGGAAATGCTAATTATTTTTGGAAGGTGAGTTTGAAATAAATACATAAATATTTGATACTATACAAATTCGACAGGATTAAAAAAGCAGCATCAACCCAAAAATTGATGCGCTTTCAGAGCTATTAAAGTATAATTTATGAAGATATATCTGTGGTTATGAATCAAATTGGGGTCTGTCATTATAAAACAAGAGAAAACAGTGTCATTGTCAATAACTAGTTATTAAGTAATATTTCTCAGTGTCACGGGGATCGTGGTTAATGGGTTCATGTTGAAGAAATAATAAAATAGAATGCGAAGACTTGAGGGGGATCGGGTAATTAAATTAAGAATAACGTATCAATGGGCTATTAGATGAAGTAAGCAAATATTATTTTCTAATAAAATATGTCTTTAACCAACGATTTCCAAACATCCAATTATCAAATAAAACTTACTTGGTTTGTGCATGAAGGAAAACGTTTTTAACAGTGAAAAAGTAAGAGATTATTCTTGTTAATTTGAATTGAAGTATCTTCGTTTATAAGTAATTTTATTGTAGTAATATAACAAACTTGAAATTAACAAGGATTACTTTCTCATTTTTTCACTTTTTATTATTTAACTAAGAATTAAACTTGCGTCATTATAACTAATTTATACATTTTATTTAATCAACTGGGTTTAACTCATTTAACTTTTTTTACTTCACTTATTTACGTATGATCAAATCAGTGCATTTAATAATAAAAAGATGAGAGACAAGGTAAGTGGGCTTTTGAATTATGGATTGAATCAATTCAATCCATTTTGTAATTGCTCAGCGTCCATTAGCCCAAACTAGGCAAACAAACAAAGAGTCCAAACCTGTCGACCAAAATAATCAAGAGTCCAAACTTCCATTTATAGGACAAGGGGCAAGGTTTGTTGACCAAAAAAAGGGAGCAAGGTTTAAGAATTAATTTTTTATTAGAAGTTTTTAAAAAAACTTAAATATAAATTAATCTTTAAAAAATTTAAAATTACAATCAATCTCAATTTTTTTTTTAGGAATTAACTCTTGAAATACTTTTTTGTTAGGATTAAGTCTTACTATTAATTTTCTATCAATTAAGGGCTAAAGTGACTAACAGTTAACCACCTCAACACTAACGCCTATAAATTTTTTGGCTTAAATATAATAATTAACCCCTAAAAAATTCAAAATTAAGATAAGCTACCTAAGAAAATTTCTTTTAAGATCTACTTCTTGAAGTATTTTTTGTTGGAATTAAGCCTTATTGTTATCTATTTTTAGTTAAGTGTTCATTGTAAGTCTATTTAATCTTTTAACAAAATTATCATTTAAACCTTATTCATCATTTTCTTCTTCTCTTCTTTTTTTATTATTCTTCTTTTTCTTCTTGTCGCCTCTCTTTCTTATATTCTTCGTTGTTTTTCTATCTTCTCTCACTCACCTCCTATTTCTCTCTTTGCCTTATGGTTTATTTGTTGGTGCCATTGATACGGTGTAAGTGATGCAAACACAATTTTATTGGGGTGTCAAAGATGAATAACATGATAGAAGATGTGATGTCTGATTTGGCTAGTTTTGCGTTTGTATTACCTACACCACATCAATAGCGCCACTAAATGAACCATGAAGTAAGGGAGAAATGGGGAGAAAAAAAAAAGAAGAACATGACAAAGAGACGTAATAGGAAGAAGATGACTAATAGAAAAAGGAGAGAAGAAAAGGAAGAATATAACTTAAGTGACAAATTAATTTTAAGAAAAAATAAATAAATACACATGTTAATGTTAGGTCAATACATAACTGATGAAAAGTTAACAATAAAATTTAATCCTAACAAAAAAATATTTCAAGGGTTAAATCCTAAAAGAAAATTTCTTACGGTGTTTATCCTAATTTCAAACTTTTTAAGAGTTAATTTTATATTTAAGCCTTTTAAAATTACCTTAGTTAACATTAATTTTTTAAAATATTTTTTTTTAGTTTTCTTACGATTACATCCACACATGTGAAGAAGGTTTAGCTCAATTCTCGGTTGGTTGAGCGGGGTACATAAATTTTTGTAAACCTCTATGATGTATGTATAAGTATACCAAAACCAAAAGTCTACGTACACACCTAGAAAAATGTAATTTTTTAAATAATGTAAAAAAGTGAGTTTAATTTAAAGAGACAATAATGACACCATTTGAGGAAAAAATTTCTTTCATTTAAATTATTACTAACTTATACTTTATATGTAATTTTGAATAATTAAAGTTAAATATATGATGTTTTTGTTCTGAGTTATGTGTAAAATTAATTGCACACACTACAATAAAATTAACCTTTCTTAACATCTTTTTCTTAGCGGTTGTTAAAGAATACGCTAGGAAAAGGTCCTTCTTAGCGGTTAAACACCTAACTACTAAGAAAATTGAACCTTTTTAGCGGTTTAGTAAAATATCCACTAACAAAGGTAATCGAGTGATTCTTTCCTAGTGGTTTGGTAGGACACCGTTAAGAAAGAATTAAATTTTATTTCCTAATAAAATCATAAGTTTTTAGAAAAAAGAAAAATAATGTTATTGATTGGTCTCTTTTACCGGTTTTCCATAAAACCTCTAAGAAATGGATTAAAATTAAAAAAGTTAGGAAATAAAAAATTATCTTCAAAAGTATTTTTTATCAAACATTAACTATCATTTAATATTTTGTTTTTCAAAAGTTATAATTTTTTTTGCAAAAAAAACTTTTAAACGAGTTCAACAAAATACAAATAGTAGCCCTATTTTTTTTAGTAAAAAAAATTAATTTTGTTAAATAATTAGATTTTAAAAGATTTTTTAAGGTATATTCATTAGAACCTTTCAACATATTTTTTAAATATAAAAGTGAGCCTTTATTGATAGATATTAAAACATAGTTCTCTATAATTTATTCTATAAATTTTGTTTAATTACTTGTATATGTGTTGATAATTTAAATAAAGTTGTTTCAAAAGTATTCTTTTCACTACAAGAAAAAGTATTTTTGAGGGGTTTAAACCCTCACTAAAAGTATTACCCATAGTTCCCCTTTCCTTTACAAAATTATGTATAGTTAAAGGTTTACCTATGGTTTTAACCAACCATGGGTGGTTATGATACTTATCCATGGTTTATAAACCTCTATAAAATACCTATAATTCTTAAATCTCTACTAATTATACTTAGTTGTCAACTCCAATTATTTCAATTTTACCTTTTAAGTAAATTTTTAAATTTAAATTGTGTACAAATTTTTTTCTTCTAAGAATTTATCATAAAATTAAAAAATGATTGCTTGTATGATTTTTTTAAAAAGAATATTCAAGTGGAAATTACCAAAAAACAAAAAGGAATATACAAGTACAAACAAAAATACTAAAGACCTTTTTTTAATAGATTTTATGACTTCAATTGTCTAATTTAGCTACTAGGAAATGAATGACTAATCAAAAAATCTAAAATAATACTCTTAGTGGATTTTATGATTTTCCTCATATTTCAATCAACAAGTATTATCTTTATATTGTCACATCATCCACCTAACATGTGGAAAACATTATGTAGTATTAATTATGTTCCTAAATTGAAATTTCACATTGCTAGAGTTTCTCTTGCGCGTGCCTATATTAAATTGGTCTACTCTTCATATCAAACATTTGTTGAAGAATGATTAGTCTCATTAGTTGGATTTGCACCCCCTTGATCATATGCCTAAAATTAATACATTAATATAAACCATAGTTATAAACATTAACATTGCACTAAAATATTTAGAAGAGAATATTAAACTTATAACTAGTACTTGTGAAGTTTAGAACATAGCTAGATTAGGGGGTAGTTGTTGTCCCCCTTGAATATTTTGCACAAAAAAACTCAGTACCTACCATGTAAACTCCTCTGCTAAGCACAAGCTTGTTTCTTATCTTTAAACCATACTATATAATATTAAAGTCTTCAAAGAGAAACTAGGTGAAAAGGTAATGTGTATTATAACTTAAATCAAGTTCAAGTATAAGGGGAAGTGAGTTATTACATATAATATTGATAACTATTGAATTAAAAGAAAAATATGTATAATGCATTACATGTTTTGTAGTTAATCGTTATATATGTTTCTTATATATACAAAGTGTATACAAGATGCTTTTACATTTTTTAATATATATTTTTATATTTTTTAATGTTATAAATTATTGAGAAATTTTAGTTTAAGAAATATCTTCTATCTAGGTAGATGATTATTGCAAGTCTTATAACTTGTCTTTTTTCTTTAATCTACAGACTTAGAAGGGGGTTGAATAAGTCTGTTCACTTTTTCAAACCAAAAAGTGATACTTGAACAAAAATTCATTAAGCACAACGGACCATACTTTTGCGAGACAGCGTGCGTGTGAGAGAGAGGGCAACAGACTTGTGAAAAGGATAGGGAAAAAGAGAAACACACAAGAGATTTATATTGGTTCACCTCTAACACAGAGACTATATCCGGTACCTTCAACTTGAAGAGACTATAACACAGAGACTATTTCATCTTTTGGTATTGCGAAAAGGCAAGTATTTCACCCTTCTGACATGTGAATGCATGTTTTGCATGTCAATAAGATGAAATAAACACATCTCCACTAGGCAAAATGCGTATCTATTTTGCATCTCCACTAGGCGAAATGCACCATATATTGTCACTTGTCATACATGCATGAGTTTCACATCCTAACATGTAAAATAGTGGTTTTGCCTATCTAAAATATGAAATATAAATAGGATTTGACACACTCTATCTCAGACAAGAAAATATTTCTCAAACCACCCCACTCTACAAAATATTTTTGAAAAGTGTGCTATTTTGGTCAAAAGCTCCATAAAATAGATCTCATAAATTCTACCTACCTAGAAACATAAATACTTTTGGAACCACCCTAGTTTATAAAATATTTTTAAAAACTAGCTTATTTTGGTCTAAAATTCCATATGTGCATGTGAGAAAAGAAAAAGAAAATAAACAATTATTTAATAATGAATAAATAAAATTAGTCTTCCGTTTTCATATATCGTGTGGCTTGGGTAGTCGACGTTAGAAAATTAACAAAGTCTTTCTAGTTCAGCAGTGCCTTCTCGTTTAACAATCTCGGACGTGATTAATATTGATTTTGAAAACTATTAGCTAAAATCAAATTGTTATTGAACTAATAGATTTTGTTTTTATTAATCCAATAATAGTAAACTAAATAAATTCTAAAACTTCCATAAGCACGGTACAAAGTGGTTATGTGAGAGCTCCATCGCCAGCATATAGGGAAAGGAAAATTACAAGACTTGCTTGAATGCATGTGACTTTTATTGTATGTAGTAGGGATACCATCATCATATTCATTATGACAATTTTTTATCCTATACGAATAATTTACGAGCCTGAGATATAATAGTACTATAGCTGCTTTGGTGGCCCCTGTGGCTGGTTTTTTAGTTAAATTTATAAATCCAGTTCATGGCGGCCGAAATCAGACCCACCAGTACCACCACCCCAATCATCATCTTTTATGAAGACCCATAATCCCAAAAAGTATCTATGCCCATGCTTTTTAGATAGGTCATGAATCATTATTAAAGAGTTGAATTTTCTTGTGAGTGTTCGTCTTGTGCCTGGCTTAAATTTTTAATTACCACTCTTTTCTAACGGTTGCCTTTTAATAATGTATATTTTTAGGATAAAATTTATTTATTTTTTGCATAAATATAATTAATTTTTTAATCCTATAAATATTTTTTATTTTTATCTTTACAATTTTGTTTGGAAATAATTTCTATTATTGACCATATATATATATATATATATATATATATATATATATATATATATATATATATATATACTAATAAACATGTTATGTATATCATGCATATTCATATCAGTTACTTATTAGTTTTTTTATTATTATTAAACCTTAGATGAGTTGATTTCTACAGCACATGAGGATCGGTGCATGCTCTAAGCCTCCATTATTGTTTACAAATACCATCCCATCAATAAGATTTTTATATTAATGAATATCGTTTACAAATACCAACTACCAATTATCTTCTTATATCAACCAAATTTAAACCAGTAATCTTATATATAAAAGTTGAATTCTTAACTATCTTTTGTTGGTCACTTTTTTACTGATCTAATATATTTAGATGTATAACACATTTCTAATGGCTATTTGAGTTTTTTTAGTAAAAAATCCAACACCCTAAATTATAAATCAACTATTAAGTAGTAACAAAGACTATTAATTTTTTAAAAAAAATTTATGAGGTTGAAACTAACCAACCTTTTTGAAATAGACTAAATTAATTATGTTAATGAGGAACTCATATTTTCTAACTCTTTTTTCTTTAATTTTCTCTTAGTAGTAGAAAAAAAATTCTCATGAATGAACCTCTTAGAATTGATCCAGTGATGCGTTGAGAGGTTGGGATGGTAAGTTTAACTTAAAGCTCTAAATTCTAACCTGACAATTTAACCTTACTTTCATTGTAAGAAAAGTAATCTTGTAGACGTGTTGGAATACGTATTTTTAAGAGATGAAAATTGAAAGATAAACATACCGAGAACTGAGAGTGTTTTACGAAATATTTATTTTTAAAAGAAAAATACGTGCACCTCATAAGTTGAATGAAATTATATTTAGTATTTTTTATTTCATTTTTACATTACTTTTACACTATATATTAAAAAAATTGACGATGTAGTAGTGTAAAAGAGAATAATATCCAATATTATGTTTTTATATAAATCATGGGATGTTAATTTGTGTAAAGTGACAAGAAAGGGTAATACTAACCGTAATTCTTCTTCCCACTCATTTTGAAAAAAACCAAGTGTAATTTTATCAACAATTTATCTTCATTTTTAGAAACTGATAAAAGAAACGAGAAACGATTATTTCTTTAAAATAAATTGAAACAATACACGTTATCTTACTCCATTCAGAGAATTCCCTATCTTGTCTCATCCAGCGGTGTCCAATGAAGCATGTTTAACGGCTTCTCCTTCATCTTCCATACTATCTCCATCATCTTCATCTTCTTTTTCTTGATACTCACTATCATTATCCTTCGCCATCTCTTCCAATGACTGAGGTGGAGGCCTCCATTGCTGCTCCGGTTGCACCATCAACGGCTCCATCAACATCTCATTTGGTTTCGTATTGTGGAAGTCAAAGAGATTCTGGAATTTGCTCTTTTCTTTGTATAGAGCTTCAAGCTCTTGAAAATATGGACATGTCTTGCTATCATCACGCCTTTGTTTGTTGCTCTCCTTAACTTTCTTGAAGTACTTGTTGATGTTCTCCCATTTCTCTTTGCATCTCTTCGCACTCCTATTGTACCCAAGCCTTTGCATCCCTATTGATATATCCTCCCACAATGGAGCTTTTGGTCCATTTTCATGATACTTGGCTTCAACACTTGTCCTTAGCCTTATCAAAGCATGAATTTCTCCCTTTGGCCACCTAGAAGAGGAAAGATTCATTGGACTAGTGGTAATAGAAGTAGTAGTAGTTGTACCATTATCCATTCTTTGGATTTCAAGGTTATTGTTTTGCATTGATGTGGGTGGTTGTGTGTGTGGAAATACTTGAATTTGTTGTAGCAATAACGGTGACAATGATTGTGGTAACGGTGATAGTACTTGCGTTGAATGTTGTTGCCCAGACACCTTTTGCAACAATGTTATGACTGCGGCATCGTTGGCTGCTGCTGTTGATCTTTCTTGAACAAGAAGTTCATGTTCTCTATTGATTCTTGCCATTTCTTGCATTCTCCAGTTGTCTTGTTGTGCTACCCATTCTCTCTCTCTTTTGTCCATGGCTTCTAAGAACTTATTTTGCATTTCTTCTTGTTTCAAAAGGACTTTCCTAGTAAGCCTCCTATAGTAATCCTTCCACTTTCTCTTCCCCCTATACGTCTCTTCTAAGTCATCATCAGAAGCTGTAGAGGAGGAGGTGGAGGTGATGGTTGAGAAAAGTTTGTTCATGTTGGGCAAAGAATTATGATGGACATTATTGTTGTTGTTGGGTTTTGTTGGTGATGAGGTTCTAGGGTTGGTTATGGATGTGGTGATGGTAGTGGTAGCATTGGTTGGTGGTGAAGGAGAAATGAGTGTAGGGTTTGTGGATGGAGAAGTTATGACATTAGGGATAGTTTTGTTACCATCATTTAACCTTGTTGGTAATGTAACAGTGTTTGTTGATGCTAAAGAAGCTCGTGATTTTGGTCGGTTTGTGAGCGTGAGTTGGCTCTCAAGTGCTTGTAATTGATCAAAGAATTTATAGGTTTTTCCGTGTGATTTGCCACTTTTGTTCTCTTTGGTTCTCTTGTTGTACTTGTACACGTTCTCAAATTTTTCCTTGCATTTCTTTGAACTGCGGTGATATCCAAGTTCTGCTAGTTTCCTGGGCGTAGATTTAATATTGTATATAAAATTAGAAGGAAGGAGAGAGAGAGAAAGATCAAATCTTAATATTATCCCTTGGAATAATATTTGTGAAAAGAACTATAAATCTCAGATAAACAAATGAATTTGGATGAGATACACTCACATGTGATGTATTTTAGTGCATTCAATTTGTTTTATACGCCTTTTAAATCGATTATTAATTTTAAAGTTAAAATTTACTGGACTGCACTTTTAGAACAACGTGTAACTCAAATCCTAAAGAAATGTACTTGCCACGATCGAAGTGAAAAAATTAAACATAGAACATTGTTCGTTTTCATACCTAAAAGAGTATAACGAAAAAACAAGGACAAAGGCTCATTAAAGGAAACGATATATGCCATCCAAGAAGAGAGGTCCAAAAAAACTTATGAGCGAAAATCAATAGAAAACTTGCACTGAAAGATTCATTTCAAAGATGGGTCCATTTTATATATACCTTATCATTAATTGTTTGGCACCTATTTAAAAATGATCTGAGATTTAAAAAATCGAAGTTCATATGTATTGTGCTCATATATATATCTATTATCTCGGACTGGAATAGGGCTTGCTGATTTCAAAAGTTAACATGTTCATGTGAAAAAACATGAATAACTTGTTAACGGCTCAAATATACTAAAATGAAGTTAAAACGAGTTTTGTAATTTATTGAGATAAAAATTGAAAACCAATGTTCATAGATATCCATAGAGTGGAACTCAAAGTTTATAATTTCTTCAAAAGGAAACTAAATAAGAAGAATATATGAAGGTTGAAGTGAAAGATGAACTGACACCAAATCACAAAAAAAAAAAAACCAAAAGGGAAACACGTGTATAAAGAAGTATTGAAATAAATTATATGTATTTGTATATAGATAGTTATACACACACCTTGAAACTTCTTCCCAAAGTGGACCTTTAAGAGTTGAATCACGAAACACTGCATCCATATCTGACCTTATCTTCAAAAGAGCCAAAGTTTCATGGCGGGGCCACCGGTTTCCTCCGAAGCTGATCTTATTATTTTCATCTCCTCCTTCTTCTCTTCCTTTATCTTCACCTGAATTTGCT
This sequence comes from Clitoria ternatea, assembly GCA_037962975.1. NCBI lineage: Eukaryota > Viridiplantae > Streptophyta > Magnoliopsida > Fabales > Fabaceae > Clitoria > Clitoria ternatea. The sequence continues at coordinate 13,770,371 of CM075675.1, forward strand.
TCCACATCCATCCCATTCATCTCACCACCGTTGATGCCTTCACGCGCCGCCGCTGTCACCGCCATAACGGACTTGTTCAGGGAAGAGATCTCCGACACACTTGAGTCTCCTAGCTGCATACGGCTATAGAGTTATGATACAGCTAGAGAAAAGAAATAATGAATAATTAGAAAACAATGTGAATACTATGCGCATGATTGAGTGCTTAAGGTTAATATATATTTGTTTTTTAGTGGAATTTCTCTGTCTATTTCAATAATTTCATCATAGAAAATAAAAAGGGTGAAAAAGAATAATAGGAATTAATTTATGTTTTTTTATATTAAATACATGTATTCTCTGTGCAATTACGTTGTTCAAATTACAGCCACGGTAATTTACTTTATCGAACAGTGGTGTTTTCTTTTTTCACTTGTATATATCTTTTATTTTTAAAACTTGTGTAAAAAATGTTTTCATATCAATTCTATTATAGACGAGTTTAAAACGTATATTTTATATACGGAATATTTGTGAAACCGAGGTAAAAAACATTTTACATCAGTTCTAGGAATAATAATATGAAAGATACAATAAAAAATGATCGTAGGTAGTTGTACCAATATGCAAATGCAGGAAATCTAGAAATTTAATAGGATTAAATCCAAAAGTCTTCATAATATCCATCTATATTATTAAGTGACTTACAACACTATATGGCTCTCAATTATTATATATTGGATTTAAATAAGCTGAAGCAACTCTCTTTCGGTGTGTTGTAAATAATTGGTGTTGTTTTTCTATTTCATTATTAGGGTATGGAATCTTCTGTTATTATTTATGTTCTAGTTGGATTGAAAAGGAAAGACAAGGAAGAGTCGCTTTGGTTCTCATATACGCAAGTGCCTGGAAAAGAAAAAAAATAAAACAAAAACAATTATAAAAAATATAGCATAGCCCATAGCCCATTAAAGGCAAATAATGATGTGCGGGAATAATGGAAATGGGATAGAAATTGTTTTATTCATTTTATATAGATTTTAGACTAAAATAATTAACAACTACCATATAATTATTTCAAATAGGACATATTTAATTTTTCTTAAATAAATTTTAGATCCAAAAATTATAAATGGAGTTATCTTAAACCTTATGCAAATGTTTTCAATTCAAAAAGATTTTCTTTTACCAAAAAAAAAATCTAGCAGTTGTAATGGGAACAGATCGCAGATGCGACGATGGAGATAATATAAGTAGTGGGTTCGTGGCCGTTTAGCGATTGGCTTTGCTTGAAATTACTAATTTGACCCTTAGATGAATATCATTGACCTCTAATAAATCGTGGAAGGAACCTCGCAATATTAATTCAGGTAGTTACCATTAGGCTTATGTTCCCTTAAAAAGGGCTATGAAAAATAAATGATATATATATATATATAAAAGGTGAGTTTAAAGTATTTTTATGAATGTCTAATTATTTATCTGTTGAATTTTGTTGCACTATAAATGGGAAGATATATTCACAACGATAAATATAACTTTCAACATCGCCATATTTTATTATCTTTGGTTTTAAATATAACAAAATTTTAATAAAATTTTATCTCATAATATAAATAAAATTGTTTTTTTAAGTTATTAAACATTTATCTATTAAGTATATAATCTTTATATATATTTTTAAAACAATTAATATTTTGTATTATCAAAGATACTATAAGTATTTTAGAATATTACAGTAAATATTTAATATTAATGTAAATATTTATTTTCAACAACTATTTTTAATATGCATAAAAATAATTAGTTTTGCTTAATTATTCTTAATAAATTTTTCTCCTATATATGGAAATTAATAATTACATGATAATGTATAAAATTATATTATATACGTGTATAATTTTATTAATTTATTAGTTACGCACACTGTAAAATTTATTTTAAATTAATGAAAACTTTGACTTTTAGTTTAATCCTTCAAAAATGCATTCGGTACTAATTCTTTTAAATTATCGTGACAAATAATTAAGTTTTTTATTTTAGGTTAATTTGAATATTCGAAGGATTAATTTAACGTATCAATAATTGAAAAATAAGGTTAGTGAAAAATTAAGTATATTTATATAACGTAGTAACATTGATAAATGTTCTAATGTAAACTTAAAGGTCTTGTTATTTTCAAAATAGTTAATTAAAGGAAATTTAATTAGTTGATGATGCGACCAAGTGGGGAGATGTAGATCACCATGGTTTGACATGCAAGCTTTGGTTTGAAATATTGTTAAGAAATATAGTAATGTAAGATGATTTGTTGATAATGATGAATTAATGATTTTTTGGTTAGATATAGGTCACTTTGTAAAGGCAAAGTCCATTTATGAAGTGGAAGTAACCGGTGGCAAATTCGGCTAGCATCGACCTAACATAATAAATATAGAATGAATATTTTGATGGCTAACAACCTTCAAACGCTTCACGATTCACCAATTACTTAAATTTTTATTAGGGACCATTTGCAATATTGTGCCTAATTAATGAGGTGACTCGCCAATGAAGAAAACATGTACTACTTACATAGAGTTATTGAGTCAATTTTTCCATTTTCTTTCTCGACGTAAATGTTTTATAAATTTCCAAATATGTGAACCAGGGACAAAGTGATAAAGTTGGTTCGTATTTTTCTTATTTTGTACTTTTGAATTCAAGAATTCCATTAATTTGTAATGACCCCACAACGTGCTTCAACGTGCTGGACTTTATCGCGTCGCGGCCAATAATATTATAGTCATTTTTGGTAAGTTTAATCATTTTCATTCATGCATTTTAACTTTTTTGCATTATTTGCCCCATTTTTTTTAGTAGAAATTAAATATGCATCAGGAATTTATAAAAATTCACCCAACTTGTACAACCAACTGAGTTTATTACTGTTATGGAAACTTATAACTTAACAATAGAAATTGAAGTTTAGAGGAAATGAAAGTAGGGAATTAAAGTTGAAGTAAGAGAGAAGAGGGAGTAAAGAGAATTAGAGAGAGTAATCAAGTTGAAGTGGAAATTGAGAGAGTGTGCATTATGCTTGCTTAGGAGTCTAATTTATAGAGCAATTTGGACATCTATAAATATTAAAATATTCATAACACTCCCCCTTGGATGTCCATACTTAAGAATGTGCCTCGTTAAAACCTTACTAGGAAAAACCCAGTGGGATAAAAACCTAGTGAAGGAAAAAGAGTACAACATTCCTTACAAAGTAAATAAATAATTCAATGTACAAGTATTTTAATTCTCCCCCTCATCAGAACATTTATGTAAGCATCGAAGACCAATCTTCTGTACTAGTTGCTCAAAGACTTTAGTTGGTAAAGATTTTGTAAAGATATCTGCTAAATTCTCACATGATTGAACTTTCTGGACATTTATTTCACCATTTTTTATAAGATCATGAGTAAAGAAAAAATTTAGTGAAATATGATTTGTTCTATCTCCTTTAATATAACCCTCCTTTAACTGGAAAATGCAAGCTGCATTATCTTCACATAAGATTGTTGGTGGTAATTTTCTAGTATGCAAGCCACAAGTTTCTTGAATATGTTAAATTATAGACCTCAACCAAACACATTCCCGACTTGCTTCATGTAATGCTAAAATTTCAACATGATTAGATGATGTTGCTGTGATCGTTTGTTTTATAGATCTCCATGAGATTGCTGTACCACCACATGTGAACAAATATTCTGTTTGTGATCGACCATAATGAGGATCAGACAAATATCCCACATCAGCATAACCAATTAGGTTTGCCTTAGATACATATGGGAAAAATAAACCCATGTCCATTGTACCCCTAAGGTAGCGGAATATGTGCTTAATCCCGTTCCAATGTCTTTTTATGGGTAAAGAACTATGTCTTGCTAACAAATTGACAGCGAATGATATATCAGGTCGTGTATGACTAGCAAGATACATTAGTGCACCAATTGCACTGAGATATGGTACTTCAGGACCAAGTAGTTCTTCATTTTTCTCTTGAGGTCGAAAAGGATCTTTGCTCACTTCAAGTGACCTTACAACCATTGGACTGCTCAATGGGTGTGATTTGTCTATATAGAACCTCTTTAGCACCTTTTCTGTATAAGTCTTTTGGTGCATCAAAATTCCTTCCTTTAAATATTCTAATTGTAATCCGAGACAAAACTTTATTTTTCCCAAGTCTTTTATCTCGAATTCCCTTTTCAAACAATTTACAGCCTTTGAGAGCTCTTCAGGAGTTCCGATGATGTTTAAATCATCTACATAAATTGCAATTATAACAAACTTTTTTCCCAATCTTTTCATAAAAACACATGGACAAATCGGGTCATTTTTATACCTTTCTTTCAACAGATATTCACTGAGGCAATTATACCACATACGTCCAGATTGTTTCAGTCCGTAAAGAGATTTATTCAATTTAATTGAATAATTTTCTCGAGGATTTGTCTTATATACTTCAGGCAAATTAAATCCTTCAGGGGGTTTCATATATATGTCATTTTCAAGTGATCCATATAAATATGCTGCAACAATATCCATAAGGCGTAAGTCAAGCCTTTCACAGATTGCCAAACTTATCAAGTATCGAAAAGTAGTGACATCCATCACTGGTGAATATGTTTCTTCGAAATCAATACCAGGTCTTTGTGAGAATCCTTGTGCAACAAGTCTTGCTTTGTATCGCACAATTTCACCATTTTCATTTCTTTTTCTCGTAAAGACCCATTTGTACCCAACTGGTTTTACACCTTTGGGTGTTTGGACTACAGGCCCAAAAACTTTAGGTTTTGCAAGTGAGTTTAACTCTTCTTGCATTGCATCTTTCCACTTTGGCCAATCATTTCTCTGTGCACATTCTTTAATAGATTTTGGCTCATGATTTTTATCATCATTTATAATATCAAGAGCTACTTTGAATGCAAAAATTTCATCAACATCGACTTCAGGTCGATTCTATTGTATACCATCCATGACATAATTTATCGAGATCTCTTTGTTTGTATCAATTTCAGGTACCTTAGTTTCTTCTGGATTTGAAACTTTGATTATGTCAGGAGACTCTACTGGAGTCTTTATATCCTCAATTCGACCATCCTCTTTATTTACTTTTCTTTTCCGAGGATTTTTATCTTTAGAACCAACAGGTCTGCCACGTTTTATTTTGGCTTCAAACTCATTTGCAAATTTAGATTGTCTTTCAGGGATATCAATCTTTATTGGAGTATTAACAGCTGGTATGTGTGACTTAGTCATTCTTTTTGGACCAGCAAATGCATTAGGTAATTGGTTTGCCAAATTTTGTAAATTAATTATTTTCTGAACTTCTAGTTCAGATTGCTTTGTTCAAGGATCAAGATGTGAGAGAGATATCTCATTCCAACTGATCCTTTTATCCAACTGTTTATTTTCTCCCCCTAATGGTGGGAAAACAGATTCATCAAAATGACGATCAACAAAACGAGCTGTAAATAAATCACATGTTAAAGGTTCAAGATATTTTATTATTGATGGACTTTCATATCCAACATATATTCCCAACCTTCTTTGAGGTCCTATCTTAGTGCGTTGTGGAGGAGAAATAGGAACATATACCGCACTTCCAAAGATCTTAGATGGGAAATATTTAGTGTTTTACCATGAACCAATTGTAAAGGGGAATATTCATGATTACTTGTAGGCCTGATGCGAATAAGTGCTACCGCATGCAAGATTGCATCTCCCCAAGTTGAAATTAGGAGATTTGATCTCATTAATAATGGTCTTGCTATCAATTTCAAACGTTTAATCAATGATTCAGCAAGTCCATTTTGTGTATGAACATGTGCTACAGGATGTTCAACATCAATTCCAATGGACATACAATAATCATTAAATGATTGAGATGTGAATTCATCAACGTTATCAAGGCGTATTTTCTTGATTGGATAATCAGGAAAATGAGCTCTTAAATGAATTAATTGAGCTAGTAATCTCGCAAACGCCTGGTTGCGAGTTGATAATAAGCAAACATGTGACCATCTAGTTGATGCATCAATTAAAACCATAAAATATCTAAATGGTCCACATGAAAGATGTATTGGTCCACAAATATCACCTTGTATATGTTCTAAAAATGTGAGTGATTCATTCCCAATTTTCATTTGTGATGGCCGAATGATCAATTTTCCTTGAGAACAAGCAGCACATGAGAAATTCTTAGTTTGCATAATTTGTCTGCTGGACAAACAATGACCATTTGAATTCTCAACTATTTTTCGCATCATAATTGATCCAGGATGGCCTAATCGTTCATGCCAGATACACACAACGATAGCAGATATTTTTAGTTTGTTCGCTATTTTGAGCATCTATCCCTTTTTTCATATGTTCTTTATTTTTTCATGTGAATGATGATCTCTTATCATTTCGATCATGACCACGGCCATAACCATATCCACGACTTCGACCAATACCATGTCCCCGAGCATTACCTCATCCACGACCGTGACTACGGCCACGACCACGACCACGAGTATAATGATCGTGTGTTGCTACATTCACTTCTGGGAATGGAGTAGTTCCAGTTGGACGAGATTCATGATTTTGCATAAGTAATTCATTATTTTGCTCAGCCACAAGGAGACAAGTAATTAATTCAGAATATTTTGTAAAGCCCTTTTGGCGATATTGCCGCTGCAGGAGAAAATTGGATGCATGAAAAGTGGAGAATGTCTTTTCTAACATGTCACTTTTAGTGACTTTTTCTCTACATAATTTCAACCTCGAAGTAATTCTAAATATTGCAGAATTATACTCATTTATGGATTTAAAATCTTGAAACTGTAAATGCATCCATTCATAACGGGCTTTTGGAAGAATTATATCCTTTTGATGGTCATATCTCTCTTTTAGATTATTCCACAGAACAAGAGGGTCTTTAACTGTTAAGTATTCATTTTTTAACCCTTCATGGATATGGTGGTGTAAAAATATCATGGCTTTAGCTTTATTTTGACTAGATGCATTATTTCCATTTTTAATCGTGTCTCTAAGACCTTTTGCATCTAAATGGATCTCAGCATCTAGTGTCCATGATAGATAATTTTTTCACTGATGTCAAGAGCCACGAACTCAAGGTTGGTAATATTTGACATATTTATTTCTATATAAGAAATTAAAACAATATATTAGATATCATTTCAAATAAATAAATTTATTAATTATAAATATCTAATGGTGATGGTAACAAATCAATAATGATTATAGTTATTCAATCATTGCATTTTATTTTTATTTTTAAAAATCAGCACTAGAATGTGGAACTTCCATTATGAATAATTTAATGAAAGCTTGTATGATGGAGTTAATTAATGCATATAATATTCAATGATATTATAAATATTTAATTTTATTTTATAATAAAATTTGTAAAAAAATTTCTTTTTTAATAAGTGACCCGATAGTGAATATTTAAAAATTTTCATAAAATATCATTCAAGTTCTAATGGCTTAGCGGTACAATAATAAATTATCATGGTATTTACCCGGGTTTGATTTCTTATTGATGCATGTTTTATTTCTTCTAAAATTATTAACATCTTTATATTTAATTATAATTTCCAATTGTAAAATATTCAAAATTACAAGTCAAAATTAAAGGCATAATTATGAAATGAAATTGCAAAGGAATATATGAAATTATGAAATAGTATCATGTGTAGCTTCACGTGCAGTAGCTACAAATTGTATACAAATTGAAATTGACACATGTGAAGCTACAGTGATGTGGCTCGTGAATGCATTGTTTGATTTGTTCATGAATGCATTATATGCAAGCAACAATTAATTCAATTAATTAATATGCTCATGAATGCATAGGTGACAATTAATTAGTATAATTTATATATATAATCATAATATAAATATAATTAATTAACATATTAAAATGCGATAAAATAACAAAGTATTTGATTTTTAGTTCTTCAGGAACTATCAGTAAATATTTCCAAGAATTCTTCGGGAATTCTTTTAAATCCTATAGGGATGTTCGAAATATAAGTTCTTCAGGAACTTATTAATATTTTATACATCCTGCTGGGATGTGTGGAATATAAGTTCTTCGGGAACTTATTATAATATATATAATATAAGTTGAAATGAAATTATGAAAAGAAATCAAAATTCTATGATACCTTAGATCTCAATTGGTCAGAACCTCGTGCTGATAACGTGTTATGGAAACTTATAACTTAGCAATAGAAATTGAAGTTTAGGGGAAATGAAAGTAGGGAATTATAGTTGAAGTAAGAGAGAAGAGGGAGTAAAGAGAATTAGAGAGAGTAATCAAGTTGAAGTGGAAATTGAGAGAGTGTGCATTATGCTTGCTTAGGAGTGCAATTTATAGAGTAATTTGGACATCCATAAATATTAAAATATTCATAACAATTACATAATTTTTTCAATGATATTCAATTTTAGTTTTTATATTTTTTCTTTCCACGTTTTTATTCAAAACCTTGTCCCTAGTTAAGTTATGTGTCTTTTTTTTCAGGTCAACAACCATTATCGCGCATTGAAACCTAAGTAACTTATTCCTTCTAGGTTTTTGCTCGTCTAAACGAGGTCCAAACTACCTATGGTGCTCTATCCTCTAAAATAGTACATGAAAAATAAGAGTGTCGCGACTGAGATCACGGTGGGAGGCTTACTCTAAAAAAAGAGAAGTTTTGAAATTCTTTCAAAAAAACAAAGTCACCACTAATATTTATTTAAAGGTAAAAAATATTAAAAAATCTTTTGTTAAGGCACTGACCATAAAAATCAAATTCTAATTTGGGAAATAAATTACAGGAAATAAACGACATGAATAAGGTTAAATAGCCCATAAATTAATGTAACCTCTAAGATAGGAAATAAACGACATGAATAAGGAAAAAGAAAAATTAGAAATAAGGTTAACAGGATGTCTTGTCCAAATTAATCTTAAATCGAATATTTTTTTTAAAAAGATTAATAAGACGTTTCGTCTAAATTAATCTTTTCACAACAAAACTTATTAATTTCAATAGATGAAAAGAAGGTTGAAAATACGACAAGATTAACAAGATTTCTCATCTAAATTAATCTCATTGTAGTAAAAAAAATGTTTCCAAATTAAATAGTAAAAATTGATCAAAGTAAATGACGACACACGAAAATTACTAAAAGGAAAATGAGGCCGATTAAAATCATTCTCGCTCCTACGTATTCCTAAGTATGTCGGGATATCAGGGTTATGTAGTTCTTGGTAGGAATTTAGAAATTGATTTTTTGGTTTTTGAAATGATTTTTATTTTTATTTTTTGAAATTTTTAATCTTGTTTGAAGAAAAGATATTTTTGGATTTTCACAATTTTTATTTGAAAAGGGATTTTATTTTTGAAAAAGTAGTTTAAATATTTTTTTGATTTTTTAATAGAAATAAAATTTAAACATAAAACAAAACAACATGAAAAATATAGTTAAAGAAAAAGAAGACTCAATAAGTGAATAACATAACTAAATAAATTAATGATTAAAAGAAATGTAAAATATTAATATATAAAGAAATGTAACAAGTTACCACTAGGACAATCACAACTTTTTTTTAATGAAGATACAAAAACATACACATATAAAAATTATTAACTCATGACAAAAATAATAGAGGCAATAAAAACATGAATGAGGTAGAGAGGGGATTCAAACCCAGACACCCTCGCTCATAAATGCTTAAACTAATCATGCATTTGTTGCTAATGGAAAAAAACACACATAAATATAAGTTTCAAGCAGATTTTTTTATATATATAAATGGGCCTCAGCCCAATACCAAAAACAAAACCCTAAATCTAACCTAAACACTAACACATACACATTCCTAAATTAGAGAAAGAAAATAGGCAAAAGAGAAAAGGGTAACTACACATAGAGAGGAAAAGGGAGAGAGAGACCGAGAGAGAGAAGGAAAGACGATGGTAACAGTGACGACAACGCTGGGACAGAACCGCGGTGGTGGTGGTGGTGAACAGAATGGTGGTGTGGGTGGTCTTCTATTTTCTTTTTCATTTTTTTATTTGTTATTCATGATTTAGGAGTTTGGTGGGTTGAGTTTGGTGGTGAGGTAGGAGATGAGAGTGTTTTAGGGTTGTGATGAAGGAGGTTGTGATTGGATGGTGGCGGTTAAGGGCGGTCATAGAGGTGATTGGCTGTGGGTAGTTTGAAGGCAATGGTGACGGGGCTGATGGTGGCGGTTTCACGGTGGTGGTCGTGGTTTGTGGCTAGGAGAGGGCGGTGGCACGATAATAACCACGGTGGTGAATGGTGGTTTTTATTTTTGGTTTACCATTTTGATTTGTGCTTGTTATAAATTATGGTTGTTTTTGTATACTAATTGTAAAACTCTCTATCTCTGATTGATCTTCTTTTCTGTCTTTGTGGTCTTCCATTTAAGAACCAAGGGGTGAGTTGTATAGGAAGCACAAAACTAGGTTTCGGGGCTGATTTTAAGGGATGTTGGTGAGGTAGAGGTGGAATATAGAATGAGTATTAGGTGTTAGGGAGAGTGATAATCAGAAGCCACGAGAGAAAATGAGTGATGGGAGAGCAAAAAAAAACAAAAAAAATAATAAAACAAAAAAAGAGACTTCTAACCTTTCCCTTTTTGTTCAAAAAAGAAAGAAAGATAAAAATAAAATACAAATAAAAACATTTTTTAATATATACACATATTATTTTATATAAAAAGACAACCCAAAATAAATAAATAAATAAATATAAAAAACTTTAATTGTTTCTTTTTTGGTTATTATTATTTTAATTAAAAGGAAAGAAAAGCCCAAATGAAAAAAGACGGCTGCCCTTCTTTACTTCTTTTCTAGAGAAATATGAATAATTATTCATATCATCGTTGTGTACAGGAAGTAAAGACGTGAATACTCTAACTAGGCTATTGAACTGAGTTTTTTTTCAAATTGACACTGATGAAAGGCTAAAAAATGATGACAACAGGCAACATGGAATTTTAAAAGGACGCCAGCTTTGGCGACAAGGAATTTAAAAGAATGTCATCTTTGGTCACCATGAATTTAAAGGAATTAAAAGAATGTCATCTTTGGCGACAAAAATTTAGAAGGTGCTAACCTTGGTGACAAGATGATTTAAAAAGAATGTCATCTTTGGCGACAACTGTAACATCCTAAAATTTAGAATTTTAGAAAATAATTCATTAAGGATCAGTGGAGAATTTCCGAGTGAAATTCTAAGTGAATTATGTCTGAGACAAGACATTCCGAGTGAAAAATGGATGTGATTCCGAGCGAAAAACAAGGAGCTCTGACTTTGAATGAACACCATTCGGGCAAAGACGCTCCCAAGTTAAGATACTTCCAAGTGTAGGAAGTTAAGATATTTCCGAGTGTAGAAAAGTTGAGATACTTCCGAGTAAAGGGAGGTTAAGATGTTTCCGAATGAAACATGACCGAGAGAATCATTTCTGAGTGAAGAAAAGCTCTGTCCGAATGAGAGACTTTTGAGAGGCAAATCCGAGTGAAACGTTTCCGAATGGGTCGTTTCTGAGAGAAGTACTTCCGGGCGAAGTAAAGCTTTGATTTCAAATAAGTACTTCTCGGGCTGAGATAATTCTGAGTTATGAATTCCGAGTGGGGAATTTCCCAGTTGAGTGAAACTTTCCCGAGTGGGGTGTCTCTGAGCGTGACACTTCCAAGTGAGAAGGCACCGAGTAAGACGTTTCCAAGTGGAATAGCGTCAAGTGAGATATTCCCGACTTCAGAGTGATATGGCACTGATTGAGACATACCGAGTCTTTTCCAGGGAGAGTACTTCTGGACAGAGAAAGACTTCAACTTTGAATGAGTATGTTTCTGAGAGAATAGTTCTCGGGGAAAGTAAATATCCGAGTAATGAATCTCTTTATTCAATTCGTGCTTGGATATCTTAAAGATTTCCTAAAGCCTATGCTCGGATCGATATTCAGAGTTTCCGAGAGCTTGTGCTGGGCTTCATCTTCAAGACTGTCTTCGACCCAAGTGATCCTTCGAGTGGAAAGATTCCTAAAAGAGGATTGTCTTCGATTCTGAGTGATCTTTTCGGATGAAAGACTTCCGAGTGACCCAAGTGAAAGCTTTGACTTGGGCAGAGGTATATCTGAGTTAGATATTTATGAATGGTCTTTTCGGGTGAGACCTTTCCGAGTGGATCATTTCTGAGGAAGGAAAGTTGACTGTGTTTCATATGGAAACCTTTCCGAGTGAATTTCCTATGAGTAAAGTAATTCTGAGCGAAAAGAGGCTCTGATGAATTTTCTCAGAAAGATATACCCAGAATACCGAAACCGAGTCAGAATTAATAATTATTTCAATTATTGAGGCTTTCCACATCACACTGTTCTAGCAGATTCTCTTTTCTGATTTTTCAAAGTATGGGACCCTCTCTATTGTCCTATTCTCCTTTCTTTATTACCTTGTTTTGTCCTTATATCATAAGATACATGTATCAGTGCTTAATTAATTCGTTCACGTCTTTTTTCATGAACGATTTCTGTCAAATCCTATCATTAGATTAGATGGGAATTTCGAGGGTGTCAACGTCACCTTTAATCCTTTTCTTTTCCAATCATTGTTGGAAATTATCAATAAAAGAGGAGACCAATCTGTATTCTTCTCTTGAAAATGAAAGTTTGTAAGAGCTTTAAGAAAGGAAGCTTTGGACTGTTCAGAGTTGAATTCCAGTCGGAATTGGTGAGCTGTGACTTGATATAGCTTGAGGAATTCTTTATTTCCAGGTAGAGGGAGCGTTACATTTTAAATGCATGGTTTATGAACGGATTCAGGATAATATTATTGTATTTTATAAGAAATCCTGAATATATATATATATATATATATATATATATATATATATATGCTATACATATTTGTGATGATTGTGATATTTCCGTTCATGTGATATTGATGTTGTTATGTGATGTGTGAATTTGTAATTATTCCTATACATGAGATGCAGTAGGAAATATGTTGTTGATACGTGATGGTGATGATATGAATGATATTCATGAAGTTTTCATGATATATATAAATACATGCTATGCTTCTTGTTATGTTGAGATGAGACCCTTAGTGATGGTAACCAAGAGGTAGCCCCTGATGATGGTAATCAGGTAATCTGTTGATGATTGATCATTATTTGGCATAGCATATGCATTCAGATGCACACAGGACTGCAGGGGGCCTGTGATGCCGGCCCAGATGGGAGGGCGGCCTGATGGTAAGGCACAGACCTTGTGGTGGTTTCTTCAGATTCCATAGACGCCTTCGAGTTGGACTCAAGGCCGGCCCGTAACACTGAGTTGTTACCACTGTCACTGAGAGTGACTGGTGTTAAATTTTAGGCGCGCGGTTTGGAACCTGTAAAATAGCCAAATCAGCTAAGAGCTGAGATATTATGTTGTGTAAATTCCATCATTAAAGTCGGATCCGCATGCATATGCATAGATATATGTTATTGAGAATAACATAATGATATGATCATTTGATGATATGAGAATAGAATGATATATGGTGTAATTGTATGATATGATTATGATTTATATGTAGTTATGAATTGGATATTTAATCTAATTCAATAACTATCATTTGACATGTATATGCTCACCCCCTACTGTTGTCATTTTTACAGTGGACATAGGACCCAGCAATGACTTGTGAGATCACTCAGCCGTTCGGAGCATTATGTATTTATGTGTATTGTACATAATGCACATAGTTGTTTGTAGTAGCCTTGGCCGGCTCCTGTGTATACCAATTTGTAAAATATATGTAAACATGAATGAGCCGGTTGATGTAATGCCGATTGCATTATTATGTTAATTTGAAAATTCTGTTTTAAAATTTAAATTATTTACAAAAAATTTATTTGAATTTTGGGGTGTTATAACAACGGAGTTTAAAGAATACTATTTTTGGCAACAAGGAAATTTAAAGAAATGTCATCTTTGGCAACAAGGAATTTAAAAGAATACCATCTTTGGCGATAAAAATTTAGAAGGTGCCAACCTTCGTGACAAGACGATTTAAGAGAATGCCATCTTTGGCACAAGGAGATTAAAGCATGTCATTTTCGACGACAAGAAAATTTAAAGAATGTCATCTTCAACGATAAGGAAATTTAAAGAATGTCATCTTCGACGATAAGAAAATTTAAAAGAATGCCATCTTTGACGACAGAAATTTTAAAAGGTGTCAACCTTTGATAACAAGACAACTTAAAAGGATGTCATCTTTGGCAACAAGAAAATTTGAAAGAGTTACTAACTTTGGCGATGAGAAATGTAAAAAGGGTGCCAACTTTAGCGATTAAGGTATCAAGACTTGACACGACTGTCTACCACAATAACTTGTAGAAAAGGGTAAACAATACAAAGATATAAAACCAAATTTAAATTCGGAGAGAACTCTTTGGAACTGCGATCCTTACAGGCTCGGGGTGACTCATGAACGAACTGTGATGCTTACTTGAGGTGAAACTCAATAACAAGGGCATCTTACCACCACGATTTTAAATGGTTCTTATGGCCTTGTTTTATTTGTTAAGTAAAAGCACATGTTTTATCATATTAATATACTCACAATGTAAATGTGTATTAAAAAGGACAACATTTTATTCATGCATGTCGAGCGGATACAAAGAAAGAAAATTAGGAAAAGCAAAAGAAACAAGTGTAGTCAAACAGAAAAGGTTAGTAACGGGCGAAGCAAGGGGTTCGCAGACCCTCCAGTGAATCCCTAAAAACAATGAGCATCTCAATCCTACACCATGCCTTCAAGTTTACCTTTCAACTCCGTTTTTGAGAAGGTGGTCCTACCGTGATCCATGTGCCTTGATTTGGTTTTGTACTACTTGCGTGGGAGGTCTCAGTCATATTATGAGAATCCTAACCCCAGCTACCTTTTTCAAGTTTTCGATTCACCAGGTTGCTTTAACTTTTTCTCAGGCCACCTTTTGAGGTTTTTAGTGTAGCGAGCATCATTTTACTTCCTTTTGTTTTGTTTTGATTTGTTTTGTTTGTTTCTTTTTTTTCTTTTTTTTGTGTTTGGCTTGCTGTTTGTTTTAGGCAAAGTATTTCTTAACCACACCTGCATTTATGGACATCGGTAAGTCTTCCCCATCCTTGTGGGTTAGTACCAAGGCTCCCTTAGAAAAGGCCTTCTTAACGACATACGACCCTTCATAATTAGGTGTCTACTTGCCCTGGTGATCCTTTCAGATTGGTAGAATTTTCTTGAGGACTAGATCCCCTTCTTAAAATTATTGAGGTCACACTTTTTTCATAGACCCTTTACATACGGCTCTAGTACAACTACCTATCGTAGAGGGTGGTTAGTCTTTTCCCTTCTATCATGTTTAGTTGGTCATGTCGAGTATGAACCTATTTAGCTTCTTCCAACTTCACCTCCATAATTACCCTAAGGGAAGGATTTTCCACCTTGATGGGTAGGACTTCTTCCATGCCATATACTAAAGAGAATAAGGTCGCTTCTGTCCAAGTCTGAAATGAAGTGCGATATTCATGCAAAGCAAAGGGGATCACCTCGCTCTAATGTCTGTAAGTTACAACCATTTTTTTCATAATCTTCTTAATGTTTTTGTTTGTTGCTTTGACTACCCCATTTATCTTTGGCCAATAAAGGTGAAATAAGGTGGAAAATTTTAAAGTTTTTGCATAGTTATTTCATAATCTTATTGTTCAGATTCATGCCTTTGTCAGTAATGATCTGACTTGGTAAGCCATATCAGCATATCAGCTCCTATTATTTGACAAATCTAACCACGACATTCCTTGTTACATGATGGGTGTCTTAGAATAGTTCATTTAGGGTCATTTCATTAGGTTTTTAGGACATGTTGCTTTGCATTTGACCTTTTTCCTGAGACATTTGTTTCCTTCCACTATTGCTGCTGGTATACTATTTGTTTCACATGATTCTTGTCATTTTGAGTGATAAGAAGACATAGTCTATGTTCAATTAGGCTTGACAAGAACCAGACAAGAAGTAAGAATAATAAGGAACAAAACATAAGCACTCAGAAGGAACCATGGACGTGGCAACAACCACTTCCAGGCCGTGGTTTGCACTACCTTGAAATCAGCCTTACTCTCTTCCTATTCCAAAGAGAACCACAACCTGGTCATAGAACCTGCCATGACCGTGGTTCAAGTTGCGTAGCAATCTTAAATTTACAGCCTTAGGAAAAGAGAGGGAATCTTGATTTTTCAAAAATCTTGAGATAACAGCTCAGAAGGAAGCACTGAGGAGAGAGAGAATAACATAGAAAAAACAAGAATTAATTGAAGGGAGTCGTGAAAGCACTTGACTCTTGATCAATAATTTTTTAACAAGTGTAATGTGTAATACCCTTAATTAACTAGGACAATCTCTTCCACTAGATCATCCTACTTAACTAAGAGGCTGTGAGTTCTAGAAAAATATAAAAGGTTTTTTTGTACATAAAACAAGGGTGGATCATCATCATGTCCCATAAGTCACGAGGGACGTAGTCCTGCGAAGGGAACAATCCTACTACTGCTGTCTATTGCTTACTGTATTTCCCTTGTTTCACTTCTCCTTGAGTTTATTTCTGCAAAAATATTAGTAAAGGTGAGGAATATCCCCTCACTCATAAGCAATGGAGAATTTTCATTAATGATTCCTCTCCCACCCAACACATAGTTCATAGTGATCCAGATTACACGTAAGATTCGGGTCTCACTCCCATACGTTCTACTAGTCTCATCTCACTTGGTGTTACCTTACTCCTTGCTTACAGCCAGCTTATTTCAATAGGGATTCATACCGATTTTATATTCTTTTAGAGGGTATAGTGCGTAGCATAGTTATAATCATATTTTCATCTACCAGGTTCTATTGCCACTATCATATCAATATATCTGTATATCATCAGCATCATAATCATACACATACATACTGCATATTAGATAAGGGTTATCAATGCGATGCACATGATCTCAAAAATCATATCATCCCTATCAGAACCGTCCTGCCTTAGTCTCATACTGAGCACAATGTTTCAATACTAGAACAACCAGAGATCACCGAGATCCCTCAACCACAAGGGTAACTAGGACATGCATGTCCTTAATCATAAAGGATCCTTCCTCAACCATAATTTGTGATCACTCAATAATCAAACCCGTTCTTTATGACCATAGTTACACTTTATCTTTAGTCGAAGTACATCAGGTTTGCATTGCAACATCCGACCTTAAGGCGCTAGCCTTGAACCATTGAAGTTACAACCTAGTTGTACTCCCAAGATCCTTCTTGGGGATCGAATGCGAATGTCCTCTAGCGTACCCCTCATCGTATGCTCTAGTTTTTATTATGGCTCTCTGGCCAAAATCATATGCACATATGCATGATCAATGCATTCTTCATTTACTTTTGACTTTCTTAGAATAATTGTCATCGCGTAGGGTCCTTCCATCAACATACCTTTTTCCTTAATATTAGGGATAATGTATGTTAGTTCTTACTTATGACTGAGCATCCTAATAATTCACTTAGGTTATACTACTCATATCCTCACCATTCTCTCTCTCTTTAATTTTATCAGTTTGGTGTCTATTGAGGTTTATCCTAAGTTCCTTATGAGATTATCCTTATGCTATTCTCTCTCTACAAATTCTTTCTTTCTTAATTCTCTCATTTTTTCATCAGAATTATGCAATTCTCTGTGTTTCATCTCTGTTCTTCTATAAAGTTATAATTCCCCTTGGGTTGCGGTTGACGTAGGTTGTGATGAAGTTGAAGTTCTTGTGAATTTGGCTGAGAAATCAATTGAGGCACAAGAGCACTACAATTGTTGGGTTTCAACCCTTGAATTAGAAAATTCAAGGCAATTCAGAGGAGTCTACTAGAGAGGAATCATGGTAGAATTCTCAAGTATAGCAAGTTGTAACCTAGTAACTTAAGACCTAAGGAATTAGGTGAATAATTAGGGCTCATTCTTAATTTTTACAATTAACTTCATAATAATTAGACACCTAAGGGATTGAGGTTTAATTGTGCTAATTTAGTATTAATCACCTAAGGGATTAGGGGTTAACCATATATGAATGTTCCAACATGCTCTCAACAAATTCTGATGCCTTGTTCATATGGAATTAAGTGGATTCATATGCTAAACTCAAACCTAACCTGCTGTAACTCTTGTGCTTAGTTCATTCCATTTATGTTGTGTGTTTAATTATTGTTATTCTCTATTAAAAAACTATAAAAATCAGTAATCAGAAAATACCAAAAATTATATGTTGTGTTTAAGCTTTGGTTGGTTCAGATAGTGACTCCCCTGAATTATGGTACTTAACATAATTCCCGTGGGAACGATATTAATTACTACTTTTTAACGATTGGTGTGCTTGCCAGAGTTTTCATCTATCCAATGAATTTGTATCACTTGTGCACTCACTGAACTACATAAACTCCCCTAGGTGGCACCACTTTGTGAGCCTTTTAGAAGGTCTACTTAGCCAAACTCTACTCATACTAAACACGGCCCAAAATGAAACTAAAAAATATACACGGCCCAAAAGTGACCCAACCAAAAACTTGGCTATGCAAGGCCCAAAACCTAAAAACTGATGGGCTTTCCTAACAAATGAGGTTCAAACTACCTATAATGCCCTATATTCTAAAATAGTACATAAGAAATGGTAGAAGGTCTTCAAAGGCTCCTCTATGGGCTTAGGTCTATATAGTGGTGTAAGGTAGATGTATAATGCCCTGAAGAGTGCCTTTTTGGTCTTCCTGGCCCTTGACCTAGTCAAAGGATCACTAAGACTATCCAAGACATCATCTAGTCTTTGTGTAGGCTAAATGTGGATGATGTCCTTATTATTAATGATGCCTAAAGGGACCATTAGGAGTTTTTTTGAATTGAGGGACAAGTTCATCATGTAGTTCTCCACCAATCGGGAAACACACAAAACCTGTGTGCCTAATAACTCTAAAGTAATTTATCACACACTTCAACATAAACTCTACTTAAATCCCTAACCTAACATTAGACATGGCTTTGCATACCATCTTGGTAGGTGTCAAACCTGGAAGGTTCTTTAAATCTTTGTCTAAGAAATCGCCTGATAACATGGATGAATTACGCATGAGCAATATAATACATTGGTGTAAAGGAAGTGGAGTTCACTCACTGGAAGCAAAAGGAATAAAACTCTGAGTGGAAAGCAAGGAACACAAATGTCCCAAAGTGGAGAGTTGTCCCTTAAAAAAGCTAAGGCTTTTATTTATAGTTTCCATAAGTATGACGATTTCACCCTACTTAATTCTAGGAAAAAGTGAATTCTAAAGGAAATCTACAAAGCTAAGCTTGTTTGACTCTGACAGCCCGGTGAGACACCAAAAAAGGGTTGACATTTCTTGTTTTTATAAGTTCCCCTAGATACATGAACATAATACCAAAGATTGCTAATCACTCAAAAACCAAATAGAGCACCTCATCAGATGAGGGCATTTGGCCCAGTGTCTTGATCACGACCAATGTCCATTCCACTTTAACGACCACAGGAGGAGCCGAGTCAAAGGCAAAGTTACCCAAGAAAGAATGATGTCTCTCCCGTCCATCCTCACTTTAAAGCGGAAAAAATAAAGAACATTCATACCACAGCACGTGGATTTCCCCACAACCTTATAAAATGGCAGGCGGAAGGGGTCACCCATAAAGTGGATATGGTCAAACCTTCTAGGCCAATGATACATATTACTTAGAGTATAGGCTAAACAATGATGATCTAGTGGTGATAAAGGTGATGGTGGATAAGTGCACAATAGAATAATTCTATTAGAAGTATAATAAAACCATTCTCTTGTATAATAAAACCAAGGTAGATCCTTAAACGTGTTGTATTAGTGCGTGTTTAAAATTCTAGGGCTATCTGAATGAGATCATCAAAGGCATGATGACTCCCTACTCAACTTTACATGAGACATGGTGACAGTGAAAGGACATATTATGGTGGGAATTTCGGTGGAGAACAATTCTATTAGAAGTATAATAAAACCATTTTCTTGTTGGTAGACCTTCCCCATGAATCCTACGAGATAGTATTGCGAAGACCTAATTTGAATTCACTTGGAATTCTTGTCTCCATTATTCACTTGGCCATGAAATTCCCATTGACATATGAAAGAGTTAGCATTATTCAGGCTGACCCGTAGGTGGCTAGTGATTATTACAAGGCCAACCTAACACCAGAGAAATGTGTATGCTCTAGGAAGACATCAACCTCGGCTTCAACCTAGGATATTCCAAACAAGATGAAACCATAGTGCAACATGAATGAATTGAAGAGCTAAAGATGGTAAGAATCGACATCAAAATTAGTCGATAACCAAAGGATAAAGCCATCCACCATTTGTCTTTTGTCCATTGAATCATAAAACCCTATATCCATTAGATAAAAGGATGAAAAGTAACCATGAGAGAGAGGGAGGGAAAGCAATAACAATATTAAGGGAAGAAATAAGATTTTTGGTTTTCTTTTATTTCATGTTGGCTCGTATTTTTGCCATTTCAAATCGTACATTGTATCTGATTAATTATCGCCCCTCATCGTAAAATTATTTCGAATATACCCTTGGAACCACAATAATATTCTCATCACTATTTGACCTTAATCTCCTAAAAACAATTTATTGGGTTTCGTAACATCTATATAATCATACGGTTTTAGTCAACCTTAATTTGTCGCCAAGCCATAATTAATCCATAATTAATTCTCCTAAGTATTTTGGGCCTTAAATAATTAATCATCCTCATATAATAAATTATTTTTTAAAAATTTGTGATGTTACAATCCTAAGATATCTCTCTATTTGATCTTTTACACAAAATTTTATTGCTTTACGTTGAGTTCTTAATTTGTAAATTTAAGTCTTTACTCAAAATCGATAGTCCTAAATAACTAAATCACAATTGATTGGTACTTGGTAGCCCCTGTGGATACGATATCCTTTTATATTACACGATACATCTATACACTTTATAATTTCTATGTGTGTAGACAGGTATTTTGATATTGACAAACCAAATAGAACCTAATACTAAGTGGAGCTAAGGTGTGGTTGAACCTATATGCAAAAGGAAATAATTATGGGACATACCCTATAAAGTGAAGTCCATGCATAGAGCTTCAAATTTTAAGGAGCAAAAGTGCTTCAATGTTATTATTTTTTTTATCTTAGCCTTAGAGAGTGTTTAATTTGTTAAGATGGTTAAAGGACCATGAATTGAGTAAAAAAGAATTAACTAAGTCTTAAAACCTTTTTTGAAGGAACCAAAAATAAGTCAAGGACTAAAAAAGGAATTCATTGGGCTAGAAAAATGAATCTTGGGCCAACACTAGGTTGCTTAATTCAAATTTGAACCATGTGGTCCAAACCATTGTGAGCCTTGGTTTGAACCAATAGCTCTGTATCTGGCTTATTTTTTAACCTTCTAATTTATTTATAGTAGGTGTCAAATTTTAGGATATTTGGCATATTTTATTTCCATTTGTAATGAATTATATTCCTATAAATTGAGTGCCTAAACACCAACTAATCTATGATTCTCCTACACGAGTCATTATCTTTCTTTCTCTCTTCTAAGTCTTTTCTCTGTCATAGGATTCAGGTGTAATCCTCTTTTTGATTTTGATTTTGGAATAGAATGTTTGGGTCTAAGTTTAGAGATAATGATCTCTAGGATACCTTAAGGCTTCTTGAAAGTTATTGGTGTTGGGAAACGGGTTGTGAGGAAGACTTATGTTTAGGCAAGGTAGTCCAAGAGTTATAAGTAGATACCCTTGTAAATGTTTTATATTATAATGTAAAATTCTAAGCCTTTAGGCTGAAAGAGACTAGATCACAATGGTGGTGACCAAACCAGACAATATCTTAGTGTGCTCTTTCTTATCCCTACTCTTTTTATTTATTATCTCTATCTTTCTTCATTTGTGTACATTTTCTCTTTAAATCATATTTGCTAAAATTCTTTTATTCATAAGTTTCTTAAATATCCTTTTCAAGCTTGTTTTTATAAAAAAAAGTTATTTAAAATAACATTTCTATATTATTTTCTTCCATTCTTTGCAAGAAAATTCTGACTCAATTCATGCCTTCTTAAGTTTGAGGCCACTTTTCTAACAATTGCAAAGTGCTATCATATCTCCAAGCATTATTGTTTTAGAACCTCCCTCTGGTGTAGGCATTAAAGGGTTCCAGGGGTTAATCTTCAACTCCTCTATGGGATTTATGTTGATCAAATTAACTGAACCAACTGATGTTTTGTCGTCATTCAAATTATGCTTCTTCGTGGACACTTTCTCCTTTGTCGTGCTCAAACTCAAATTGTAACAATACCAAACTATCTCCTGGTCACCCAGGACTGAAAAAACTTTGTTTTCCTTTTCAATGAACTTGGTGAGTAGGTATGGGATTGGAATGATTATTTCCATGTTGTTGAGGGTGGGTCTCCCTATGATTTCGTTATACGTCAACTTGACATCGTTCTCTAGGATTTTGGTTTTGGTTGTTATGGCTTTAGGCTCTCCATCGAAGGTGATCGTTGTGTTCAGATACCCCTTAGTGGGTAGTGTTTACTCTATTAAATATCACTAAGTCTCACGTATAAGGTTGTATTTGTATATGTTGAACCCATTTTCTTAAAACAATCATAAAATATCACATCAGATGAACTGCCCTGATCAATTAGAAGTTGTTTCATATTGATGTTGGTTATAATGGCCACTATTCCCACTACATTGTCTCCATCGAGGATAGTAGGGAAGTCATTAGAAATTGATATAGGAGGGATTTGACACTATCCTTGAAAGGTTTGTTGTCTTTCTTGGTCTGGACTGACATGGTTGTTCTTAAATGATTCTTTCTTGTAGTGTTAGACACATCGCTTCCAACACAGCCTCCAACAATCATCTCAATCACTTCTCCTCTCCCTTTTAGCGGAGGAGAGAGCAAGTCGTTCACTTCATTGATAGCCTTCATAACTTTGGTTTTCTATTTTTTAGCAGCTATGCACCTCTTTCGACTACTATCATCATCACCATCTGAGGTTCGGTCTTTTCTTCTATTAATTTTTCTTTTATAAATACAAAATATTTTAAGTTCATTAAACTAATAGTTTGTATTGCACTACAAGAAATCAGGTGTGGGGCATGGGACTTAGGGATGTCAAAGCGAGTTAAGCTCGATGGACTGGCCTGTTAACTCGCCTAGTTCATATCACACTTTCTCTTTCCTCTAATTTTTATGATTTTATGAATATTTTTTAAGCGGGTTAACCATCAACTAACCCCTAACTCAACACTTTTTTTTTGTAAATACTAAAATATTTTTAAAATAATAATTTTTTAAAGGTTGGAGGGCCAACTTGCTCCGCCATCAAAGCGGGGTGAACCATAAAGCCAAACCCACCTCACCCCACGGTTAGTGGGTTGAGGGCAAGGAAAAGGGAATTGGCTTGCATTGACATCCCTAGTGGGACTAAGGCAAAAAACCCACGCTCCAGCTCTTACGCATGGGACATGCCCTTCCATGTTAAGTCTTTTCATGCTAATTAGACTTGGACCACAACTATCCTATGTCCCACACCTTTTTTTCCAAGCCTATTACATTCTACCTTTTTTTTATTATAATTATTTATATTATTAAATTATTATTATTTGTTATTATTTATTTATTTATAAACCATCCAGTATGCGGGACGAGATTCTTTGATAAGTATCTGATGTTTGTATCTTAATCATTCAATATTACACTGGTCCAGTGGGATTTGGTATTATGTATCTCCGACTTTAGTGGGAGCTCAAAGTCTTCAGGTCTTGAGGTCCAGAATATGCTTCGATGATCCACGTTGAAGGCTAAATTTGGGTGTTACATACAAGTACACTCTGAAGCTTAAGTTAATGATAAATTCAACACTAGAGCATTACAGATATTTGTACTTTGTGTATATTGAATGCAAGCATTTATAGGTATATGCTGAGGGGACAAACCCTAATATGATGTCTATTGTAGCTAGTCTGCTTGGTATTGAAAAGGCCATCATGCTCAATCATTTTTTTCCATATTTACAACTTTTAGGGTCGGTATATCCCTATCAATCTTGGGCCCTTCTCTTTGACATTGGTCATAAAGAACATGGATGAGGGAGGGTTAGATTAGCATGCTCATGGTCCATGTTAGATTCCTTCCACTGCTGTTAGTGTCAACTTATTAGATGGGTACTGATGTTATATATTAGGTTTAGGGTTGGTATCATGCCCGAATCAATTCGTTATTAATTAATTTTTTTATTATTATTAACACATGAGAATAATATAAACAAAATAAAATACACTAAATAGAAAGAAATAACAAAAAGTACATATGTAAAATGTTTCAATAAAATAAAAAAAATAAGTAAAATGAAAAGCTAATAAATTTGATCAAAGTCCACAATGAGAGCGACAATGGGTCTTAGAGGGCATTGTTGGGGTAAGGGGGACCACTAGTTGAAAAAATGGATATAACAACGGGGATATATTCACGGGTAGAAGAGGATCAGTGATAAAAACATGCGCGGTGGCATTTTTGAAATTATAAGGTGAACGTTTTAATCAGAGAAAACTATATATCCACGGTTAACATCATACCCGTGAACGTAACCATCAATATATATTCATGGTTGAGGAGTCAACCGTGGATATATAGTACCTGAAATATATATCGACGGTTTTAATCACAATCGTGAATATATATTGATGGGTACGTTCACGGTTATGATGTTAACCGTGGATATATATAGATGTCAATATTCACGGTTGTATTTCCAACCGTGGATATATAGTTCAGGTTTTAGGGTTTAATCACTGGGTACTCTATGTCCACGGTTGTTTCTATAACTGTGAATATAGATTTAATATTTATCCACGGTTGGTATCGTAACCGTGGATATATAGTTAACATTTATCCACGGTTGTTTGTTAAACCGTGAATATATGTGTAATATATTCACGGTTATGAGGGGGAACCGTGAATATACATCCTTTCTGAAACTTCAAAAGCCGCGCCTTTCACTCTTTTTTCAGTTTCTCTTCTTCTGCGCGTTGGTTGTCGTCTTCTCCATTATCTGTGAGCTTCGTGCCCTTCTCTCTGTTCAGCATCTTCTTCCTTTCTTCATTCAGGTAGGTTCCCTGAACCCCCATTGTCATGCGTGTTTGTCAAAAGCTTAAGTTATGAACTCTGTTTATATGCATTTTTTAGAACTTTGTTTATGCACCATCCGTTTAAACTTTGTTTGGTTATATGCATTTTTTAGCCTCGGTACCCTCTGTTTAAACCCTGTTATATGCCTGTTTATGTTTAAACTCTATTTATGCACCATTAACTTTCTTTTAAAGGAGAAAAAACTTGGGCCTTTTAAGAGAAAAATAATGGTGTTGAGGTCACGTTCGCTAGATGGTGGTTGGAGGTGGTGTTCGTGACGTAAAAATGGTTGATGGAGTGGTTGAATGGTGCTGGACGGTGGGGAGATGATGTTGATTTTTATTTGAGAGAAAGGCTTAGAGAGAAAGAGATGAAAAATGAAGAAATTAGCTAAGTGAAGTTTCGCTTTTGCCATCACATTCTCATTTTTTATCAACTCTACCATTGCCCATTCCAGTGTAGATGTCATTGTATCAGTTCCCGCAACAAACAGAGTCTGCGTGCTCCACCACAATCAGCAAGTTATTATCTAATCATGAGTCACTATCCTTCACAATGCTAAGAAATCCCCAACCCACTTGGCTTAGATAATGAATCAAAAATAATTTTTTTATTTATTTAAAATCACTTTTAATGCAAATATCATATCAGTAATTGTAGTGTATGCTAAAAAAACATAATAAAGACAGGACAATTGTGTATCCGTAATTTTAGTGCATGTTAAAAAATAGAACAAAAACAGGACAACTGAGATATGATTAGTGATAAGTAAAGTTGTCAAAATGAAGAAAATAGTTGCTTAGACAATTTTATGTGTCTCAAAGCAATAGTCCCTCTAAATTACCCTAAACCCTAAACACAAATCACTATCTTCAAAACCCCAATTTTCCCAACCACGTTTTTAAAACCTCACTTTTCCAAACCCCGTTTCATAAACCTTACTCCAACTTTTAACCAAACGGACCCTAACTCCATTCAGCAACTATGTTTTCCACCATTTCTGTTTGGCTCCAGCAACCATGTTCACCAACCTCCGTTCAGCATCCTCCAACGACGTTTCTGTGGCGGTGGTCCATAGCTCCATAAGCCGTAATCCATAAAATAAAAGTTAAAATCTAAAAATTCTCATAATCCATAATCCATCATCTAACACCATAGTTCTACTTGAAAATAATAGAATTTAAAAATATCATATTAATTACTAAATAAAAGTCTAAAGTTTAAACCTGCATTATAAACCAATATCATAATCCATAATCCATAATCCATACTCCAACACCATACTTCTACTTCAAAATAATATAAATTAAAAACATCATACTATTTTAGAAAAAAGTTAACTAAATTATTATCCATTTTATTTCTGTTATTGTTGGTTGCTCTTATATGTTATGTTTATCGCTGTTGTATGTGTGTGGTTGTTAACTAGTATGAAAGTTGTTGTGCATATGAGTGAACCGTAGTTCCCCGTTTGAGATTCAACATAAATGGTCATTAAATCAATTAATGTCATCGTTTGTGTTGAATCTTGAATTGTCCGTTTGGACAGTTTGGGATGAACAATTATTTTTTATACGTCATTATTAGTATGTACAAGTTAGGAGTTATTTTAAAATTTGATAAAATTTTGGTAACTTGTATTTTGTGTTGTTCTCTGGGTGCATATTTAGTTGTGGTTGAATTTGATTTGACCACTCTCATTTTGTGTACGGAAGGTTAGTACTAAGGGGTCGTGCGCTGCGGCTGACCCTGAGGATGACGGGGTCGAGCCACCAGACACCCGTCAATGTGACCTGTTCATTGACGGGTCGGAGGAGCCAGTTGCCACTGGTATGGTGCACAACTTAGGCCCTGTGGTTCACCATCAGACATTACCTGATGGTATATCTAGGGTCTCGGTTGTGCTCGTCCTCGAGGAGGATGCTGCTGTGCCAGTGGCAACTCAGGAGGTGAAGACCGTCGGTCAGGCGGTGGGCCACTTTCTGATGTGGCCCAACAGACTTCTGGTGATTGCCCCTAGACAGGTAAAAACCCTAAACACTAACTAGCTTTATTTCCTTGTCAATTATGGTACAAAATGTGATGGTTGTCAATTGTTCAACAGGAACAGCCATTGAAGAAGCCAGACCCGGCCAAGGATCCCGTCCGGATGCTATGGCACATCGGGTATGAGCAAGCTAACGACACTGTTCAGGTCCCATGGCAGCCACTAGTGTTCGGCCATCCCAGTGCTCTTCCAGTTTACGTTACAAATTCTGACATTTGTGACATTATTACGGGGACGTCGATGCTGAACGGCTCCATCTTTCAGTTGTGGGAGCTGTAAGTATATCCTTGTTTTGTCCAATTTTTTCATTATACAAGTTATTTGTCGCTAACCATGTCTTAACTTGTTTAGGTTTCTGGCAAAACTCTCAGTGGACTTGGGTTTCCAAGGAACTTACGGTTTCTTAGAGCCCTCTCTCATACAGAGGCAAGGAAACACCTCGCAGAACACCCAGACATACATCCAGAATTGGATGTTTGAGTCTGGGAAGTCTATATACATGGGCCCCTATCATAAAGGGTAATACTCTATTCCATAATTATTGTCATGATATTTTGCATTTTGAAGTCTCACTTATCACTCGTAACTGCAGGGCTCACTGGACGCTTCTGGTGATCTGTCCGAAGGACTATCTTGCTCTGTACTTTGATAGTTTGCATAAAACAGCTCCACAAGACCTGAAAGATATAGTAGACCGGTAATTTCATCCCTAAACAATAACCACAAATTCGATTACATCATTTTTAGAACTATACAATTCTAACTTATCTTGTGTTTTGTTTGACGCAGGGCGGTGGTTGGATACAATGTACTGATTGGAAACAAGCCCAAAGGAAAAACAGTTGTATGGGTGTACCCAAAAGTAAGTCAATCGTATTCATTCAAATCTTCAGTACATGTTTTTTAAGTTCCGAATTCACTTATTCTATACTATATGTCCATTGTAGTCTTACAGGCAGAAGGGTTCCTTTGAGTGTGGCTATTTCGTCATGCACACTATGCTGACCATTGTCCAACATCATTTAGTAGATGGATGGACAGAGGTAATTCTCATCACCGTGTCAATTTCTCCAATTTCATCAATTTCATGTAATAAATAAAGCTTTTGTTCTAATTGTTTTGTGTATTGTTTGCAGTACTTTAATGACCGGTCATATTTCCCAAAGGAACTTGTGGATGATGTTAGAAGGCAATGGGCCTCACACTTTATTGAACTTAGGCAAAGCTAGATATAGGATCTTTATTCTTTTATATATGTATGTAATAGGATTTAGGGTTTACTTTTATTAGATTACATTCAACTTAATTGTATATACTTTCATTTTTTAGGTTGTTATGAATTGATATAGAAAATAAATTGTTATATATATACATACGATTCTTTCAGCATAGTGTTGCTGTGGCATACTGTATACTGTACTGGTTTGTCTGAATGCAGGGTTGGGAAATGATAAAACAGAATGCATATTAAAAAGAAAACCTCAGTATTTATTCACAGTTATGGCAACAACCGTGAATAAAGACAAGATTTTTCCACGGTTACTACCATAACCGTGGATATAGATACATTTTATCCACGGTTGTCCATCACAACCGTGAATATAAGTAGTTTGTAACTGAAACTAAAACATACTTATATTCACGGTTGTGATGGACAACCGTAGATAAAATGTATCTATATCCACGGTTGTCCATCATAACCGTGAATATAAGTATGGTTTAGTTTCAGTTACAAACTACTTATATTCACGGTTTTGATGGACAACCGTGGATAAAATGTATCTATATCCACGGTTATTCTCGATAACCGTGAATATAAATAGTAAGTTATATTCACAGTTGTTCTTAACCGTGGTTAGATGTGATTTATTACCACGGTTGTTAACCGTGGTTAAAGACCATCATCTACTACCATGGCTTCAACAACCACGGTTCTTTAACCGTGAATAAAGGCCTTTTTTAACCGTGATTATATCCTTTTTTTCCACTAGTGGACTTAGATAGTCAATTGCTGCTAAGGGCCATAACGACAAAGTCGGCGGAGCTCGACTTGACACCAACAGTACAACTTCTTCTTCCCATCCTAACATAGATTCGTCGTCCTAGGCTACATCAAAATGCTAACCACTACCCTTAGATGACACACCATATTGGGCTCGAGCTAGACTGGCCATATAGGCCTCCACAACTAGAAAAACTAGCTCTACAACTTATGCATCTATACTAACTGACCCTTGACATTCTATAACTCTTTCAAAAGGCATGCCACCTCCGGATCTGTATGTGTGAATTCAGTGCCAGTGGAAAGGGAAGGTTGTGCCATCGAGGATAACCCTTGACAAATATTAGAGGCTAAGGAGGAAGTTCCATAAAGGTGATTGTGGTGCCTCCAACCAACAATCTCCGTCTAGAGCTAAATCCTTACACCCAACTCAAGAGGCTAGCCTTTAGCCTCGAGCTCAATTAGACATCTATTGTACTCCTCTTACTCATCAATTGGTGAAGGAAGGAGGATCTAGTTTTTCTTCTTCTTTCTTTTTTGATAAAGGAAAATAAGGATTAAGGTTTTACCAAGGGAAAATAAGGAAAAAGGAAAGGGGGATGCACCACCTAGAAAGGATAATCCTCAATCTCGTAACCTAGGGGAGGAAATCCTAGGATAAGAGTTTACCAAAGTTTAAAAAACCCTAACTAAAATGAAGGAGGAAAGTTCAACTCCACAAATACTCAAATGTATTTTCTTAATTCAAGGTGTGTATAACATAAATAAAATCATGCCTTATATAGGCTAAAGAGGGAACACCACTTAACCTAATGGACTTCATTTTTTTAAGCTCCAAAACACTAAAACTAAATAAAACTAAGAACGGTGGCCAAAATACAAGGCCTAAAAAGACATACAAAGTAAAGGTGATCATGTAAGACCTAAACCTATAGCCCAAAAGGCTTTCTAACCCTAATCTTAAATAATGAAAAAAATGTATAAAAGAAATAAAAAATTTATTTTAGCCAAAAAAAGTCCTTTAGTTGTGTCCTTATCATGCTCCCCCTTTTAAAAATGATTTGTTCTCAAATCCAACACATGAGAATCTACAAAAAGAAAGAGAGTAATTAGATCACTTATGATAAAAGAGAGAGAAAAAATTAAAAAATTAAAAAATTAAAAAAATGAATAACTTTAGGAAAGTATTCAACCAGGGTTAAAAACTAACCTTTATATTTGAGACATGGTCAAAACAAAATGATCATCATAAAATGTAATAAGGTATTCTCATAAAAATACACATGCAAAAGTATAAGGTATGTCAAGCATTCTATCAATGAGTTTATTGATGCAATGCATAAGAGATGTGAAAGATAATATGGAGGTATGATCATGTGATGTTATTTGGAACAAAGGCAGATCATAAATCATGAATAAAAATGATGCCCTAAAAGGATCATAGTATGTAATGGAATATAAACTAGGAGCTATTTGTGGCAACACATGCATAGAAGCAACTAGTTCATGATATAATTCTTTGTTAAAATAAATAAGATCAGCATGATCATATATATGATGTGGTTAAAAATGCAATGAAATAGACATGTGATAAGATAGACAAAAAGTTAATCTTATAAAAATCCTACTATGTAGCATGATAACATATGAAATGACTCTTAGGAATGACAATTCAAAGAGTAAAGACATATGCTAATCCTATAAGATCCTATTATGATTATATACATCCTAAAACTAACCCTAAGACAACTATCAACTACGATTGACTACTTTTTATTAGGAAT
The DNA here is from genome assembly GCA_037962975.1 of Clitoria ternatea. NCBI lineage: Eukaryota > Viridiplantae > Streptophyta > Magnoliopsida > Fabales > Fabaceae > Clitoria > Clitoria ternatea. Next base: position 13,801,514 of record CM075675.1, read on the forward strand.
GAGTAAAATGTGAAAGGATTTGTCTACCATGTTATGGTCTTCCTGAGGTTTAGAAATAACATTTAAGAGAGGCAAACTATCACTAATGACAAGAAGACTATCACTAATGATTGGGATGGACAAACTATTATTGGTCATAGGAGTAGGCAAACTATGATCAAGGTGACTCTTTACTGAAACACCAAGGTTGTTTAAAGACAAGCCCTTATGTTCTCTATTTTTATTTTCACCTTTAATTGTTTTTTTCTTTTTCTTATACCTATCATTCTCATTCCAATAAAGTTTCACTTTCTTATATAGATGTATTATGGTTTGCCTTAACTTTGTTATTTCTTTTTCATTGTGACACAAACCTATTTTCTTATTGCCATTGGTATCATATTCTAAAATATTATCTCAAATTTCTTTTAACTTTTTATGAACTTCTTTAAGAACCTTTTTTATCTTTTTATTATTTTTTCTATGGTAGAATTATTTTTAACCTCATAAGAATCTAATTTAAAATTAAGGACACCTAGTTGTTCAATTAAAACCTCAAACATGTTAGGTGTTTTATCTTACCTAGAAAAAGACATGGTACGATGCAAGAGATGATAATAACAAGTAACAAAGTAAGCTAAAGGCAAAAAATAGCAAAAGCAAATAAAGTAAAACTAGTCGTGGTACACAAAAGTAAACTAATACTTAAGCGCACTACTCCTAATCAGCTAAATAAATAAAAGTCCATAAAAAGTCCAATGTCCATAAAGTAAATGCCCCAAAATACAAGGGCTAAAGTGTAAAGAAAAAAATTGACAATATTTTTGTTTTTTTTATTTTACAAGGCTTTGTTTCCAATACAATTGTCTTTAAGTTTTCAAGCTCCAAGACCACCACGGTACAAGCTTAAGAAAACTCAAAACAAAGGTTAGTACAATTAATATAGGAAAGCAAAAAAATAAAAATAAAAATGGTCACTCCACTCTATTGTTTCACTCTCATCACTCCTCCAAATTAGTTTAAGTTCTTTAACCTCAAGCAATATCACTCTTACCTCTATGTTCCAAGTATGCTACCCCTAAGATATTGAATTAAGACTTATCACAAAAGAGTGCCAAAGGTATGAAAACTCTAAGACAAAACTTTAAAAGAGATAAAGACAAACAACAAAAATAAAATTAGAAAAGGGTAACTCAAATTATATTTTATGTGACAAGAGGAATGACTCAAAATAATAAAAGAGAAAATGAATGGAGATTATACTTTAGAAATAGAATTACCGAGACAAAAAAGATTAAACAAAACTTGGACAAGCATAAAATTAAATGCATAAAAAAACGCAAACACACAAAATAAGACCTAGAAACCTAGAATGCACTATTTGTGTAAGAAAAGGATAATTATGCAAATTGAATTTTGAAAAGATGTTTCTTAGGCAATTTTAAAAAAATTGAATTAGGCTTTCAAACAAGTGCAAATAAAGTGCCCTCACTTTTTGTTTTTTTTAAATTTTATCAAGATACTCTTCAAATTTTTGTAATTTTTGAACAAGGGCTTAAGTTTTTTTTTACTTTTTTGTTACTTTTAATTCTTTTTTTCCCTTTTTTTTCAAATTCTATTTTTTTAACACTTGAAATGATCCACACAAAAGCCCAAAACCAAAGCCAAGAAATAAAGCACTAAATTTAATTTTAGCACTCTTTACTTACACATAAGCATGCATCTTTTTCCATATGAATTAAGCATGGAAGGAAAATATTTTTTGACATTTAAAATGCAAGAAAATAATATGAAAAATTCAAATTTAAATGATCCTATTATGCTGAACCAAAAAAATGTAAAATAAACCCTAGAAGAAAACTATGAAAAGAATCCAACAAGCCTTAAAATTTGAGCACATAACCACCTAAAAGTGAGATGGTTTAACAAAGGATTTGGAGTCTTAAGCCAATTCAAAAAAATTAATTTTAATTGTCTAGAATTCAACATACTACTCACAAATTCAAACAAAAAAAACTTAGAGACAATGATAAGGCTCCAAAAATGCACCAAGACCTAATATTGGCTCTAGGAAATTAAAACTTTCAAGATTAAATTTTTATGACATAAATTGAACATTAATGGTGCACAAATTCAGAATCTGAAGCATATAAATAACATATATTACTGTAATTTGACAAGGACTCAATTAATGTGCATAAATAAAGTTAAAGGAAACAAGAAGAGATATAGAAAATATGCATTTTTTTTATCTTTTTTAGATTTCTTAATAAGAAGAAAGCATATAAAAGGTGAATAACAAAAATAAAATAAAATTTCCAACAACTAAACAACCCAAGAAAAAAAAACATAAATTAAAGAGAAGAATGAAGAAAAAAAACCTTAAGCTTTAGATACCACATGACGTAGGAAAGAGAATCTAGTTCTTCTTCTTCTTTCTCTTTTGATAAAGGAAATAAGGATTAAGGTTTTACCAAGGAAAAATAAGGAAAATAAGGAAAAAGGAAAAGGGGAGGCGCTACCTAGAGAGGATAAGTCTCAATCTCGCCACCTAGGGGAGAAAACCCTAGGATAAGAGTTTACCAAGGTTAAGAAATCCTAGCTAAAATAAAGGAGGAAAATTCAACTCCATAAATACTCAAATATATTTTCTCAATTCAAGGTGTGTGTAACACAAATAAGAGTATGCCTTATATAGGCTAAAGGGGACACACCATTTAACCTAATGAACTTCATTCTTTCCTAAGCCCCAAAATACTAAAACTAAATGAAACTAAGATGGTCAGAATACAATGCCCAAAAAGACATACAAAGCAAAGATGACCATGTAAAACTCAAACCTATAGCTCAAAAGGCTTTCTAACCCTAATCTTAAATATTAAAAAAAATATATAAAAGAAACAAAAAATTTATTTTAGCCAAAAGAAGTCCCTCTAGTTGTGTCCTCATCATTAATACATTAAGAACTATGAAAAATACAGAGTTAATTAAATTTGAAATAGAATTAAAGTTAAGTGTTTACTATAACTTATGATAGTCTAACGCGAGCACTCATCAACAAAGTTCCCCTTGCTTAATTGTTTTTCGTGAGTCATCAAAAACAACTCCATTAAGCCGATAGGGTGCCACTCATCCACTCCTACAAAAAATAGTTAAAATAACTAAATGGTTGTTAAATTATACTATATAAAACAAATAAAGAGATTAATAACTTACCATCAATCAGAAATCTTAGCATGTAGTTGAATACATATGGTGTGTACGGTACCACCTTTGTTGCTATCCAGTTGTACTTTTTGTACTCTCATTCCACCTTATATCCGAGCTTATCCCACCTAGTGAGTAGACCAGCCAATGCAACCTCCTCGATCCATGAGGGACTGGTCCAACCATCAAGTCTTCTCTAAGGGCCTTCCAAGTAGGTCATTGAGGCGTGCCCTCCCGACTTTCATGAATACGATCTTTATCACATGTGCTCAAGCATGAAAGTTATATCCTCCTATAGTTGACACAATATATACATTATAAAAATTATAAACACTAACAAATAACAAATAAAAGTAACTTACTAGTCACTTCTTCTACCATAATTCGATATCATCTTTAGGAACAGACGTCTAGTCTTTCCATGGTCCATTGAAGTGTGGTTGAATAGCCTTTCGTAACTTGGTAGTACCTTCATTCTTCAGTTTGAAGGAACCACTTCAAAATAAATAATTGTCAATCTCAAAAGTAAAACCACACTAACTAATAAATTTAAAATACATAACTTTAAAGTACTTATCCTTTTATAGGGGTAAGAATAATTTTCCTAGAGGTGTCCTTTTATGGAGGCATATACTCTAAGAAAAAAAAGAGATAAAAGAGTAAGAAACAAAAAGATTGAGAAAGACCATTGTCTTACACTATATGAGATTATAAAAGATTTACAACTACATTGGATGATTTTGTTACATTGAGATATAAACTAAACTTATAGGCAATGAGGTGACAACTGGCTTGAATGACACATCACTCTAATGATAACTAATATGGTTTCATTAACCCTATCACACATAAGTTGTGACTGGGAATAATAATCCTCTATGGCATGGACCATCCGAGCCACCAGACTACACCGATCACTTGGACTGTACATTGATACCTACTATGAAGCTAAACCCTTAAAAAATCCAAGGGTTGTAAAGTACTAGCACTCGAATCCCCAACAACCTTATCTTGTTGTTATCTTTCCACTACTTCTAACCCTTATCACTATTTGAGATAAAGATAGAGATCTCAACCATCGACATAATTAACACCTTGTGGTGGCCTGAATCTGATAAATGATATTAAAGATATTAACATTTAAATGATGAAAATTGGGATAAATTTTTCATGATTAAGAATAATCCGTTGGAAGAAGAACACCACAAATAAAAATTGTATCAACCTAGACCTTTTAAAGGACTATCTCATATATGACGATATGAGAAGGTATGTAGTCTAAATAAACGTCTACTTAGGATAATCAATTACATGATCATCATACAAGTGTTTGCGGAATATGTAAGTTAATTTAAGTACAAGAGTGGATATGAGAAATGATCCATGTAAGCACAAAGTGATTTCCAAAAATTAATAAAAACATGTACATTCATCTATGAAAACATTCCATAATTTGAAGTATACGCATTTAATTAGGGAAACATATCAAAGAAGCATTCTATAAGTAATTAAGGATAAGAGATTGAAGTATAAGTATAGGAACCCAAGGAGTACAAGCCCATGGAAAGAAAATTTCATTGTTAGTCTTAGAAATAGTGTAACATGTCATAAATATCACCTATTAGTCCCAAATTAAAAATCATATCAAACCCCACTTAAATTTAAGTTTTACAATGTAGTGGGTCCAGTGTTTTACGCATAATAAGAGTTAGGGAGCTTCAATTGAGGTAAGATAAATTTTTACACTTTTCTAACACATTTATCTACAACTTTCATGGAGAAGTCAGAGGCCAAAATGTCATTAAAATACCCAAAAGAGCTAAAAACAGCAAGAGAAAAGTAGTAGTTGAAAAATCCTTACCGTAGCCATTCCACTAGTAGTGGGAAATTCCCACTGGCCGTGGAATATATAGTCTTGACCACCCAAAATTGCTAGAAATTTCATGTTTTGGGGCAGAATGATCCACTGACAGTGGGAAATTCCCACTGGCCATGGATCTCACTGTTGTTGGCACAAATTTTACAGCTTTTTACCTTTAAGTTTTTGTCAATTTTGGGACCCCTTTTCACTACGCTATTCAACTCCAATTTGCATAAAATTTTATACATAACTTACCTACCCTAATATCAATTATGTGGCCAAGTTTGAAGCGTAAATTCCTTGCCAATCAAAATCTAAGCTATATGGTAGTTTTATGCATTTTTGGGCATTTTACATGACATACCAAAATACACTTGGCTAAGTTTTGATCCAAAATAACCATCGACCTATATTCACATATGTAAATGTGACTTTCTCCAACAAGTCACACACCATATTTTGGTCTGTAAATCATCCAATTCATAAATGGAAATTATGTGCATTATAGCCCAACCAAGCATGTCAATTCACAACATAAGCCTATTTGGCCACAACCAACGTTACACATAAGTCATGTATGCATTATAAATTGTATGTAGCCTATACATGAGGTATTGATCATCAAATGGAAATATGGGCTATTCCTAATGTTCATACATCCCCATACCTCAAATATATATGATTATACAACATACATTTCCAATGATCACATTCCATTAGTGATATCATTCATTCATTAAATTGGTGTATAATCAAATACCATAATCATTAACATACATTGCCAAGGTCAAACCCATAAATGATTATCTAACATTCAATCACATATATATCTACCATATGCATTATAAAAATATTGTTGTATACATATCCACAAGTCACTAATCATCAACATCATTATGCATAATTCATTCATTACACCATAATTAACAATCGTTGCCGACCAAGGCATTCTATTACCACTATTTACCTTCCCCAAAGCTTTGATTCAAAACACAATCACATCCCATGACAATCCTACATCACAATGCTAAAAGGAAACAACATGGGAGAGTGAGTTATACATTCAAAATGATGAATTCAAATACATTGTGATCATATGTACATGCATATAAACAACATGAGTGCTTGTAAAAAAATCATCAATTTGTCACTAAGCCATCATCTAGAGATCATCATAGGCATACAAGTCTCATTGTTTACAACTCATAACAAGTACATGCACAAACACATACACATTCATATTGCCCTACATTATCATGGGCTATCTCAAATATCATCATCAAGTCTTTACATCTTTAATCAAGTTACACTCCTAAGGGGTTATCATTTATCTTGGCCATCTCCAACTCAAATGCCATTTTCCTATAGCTAATGCATATGTCATACTGTATAATGCATATACAATGGATACAATTCGAAACATTTTCTCATAACCCATGCGCACATGGTTTTTCAAATAATTACAACCACGTATAGTTACTTAAGCTTTTATCCCCCGCAAGGGTGCTTTTCACATGATCCCACAAGATCTGTATCATCTCCATGTTAAGTGATCACAACCACTAAGAAATATTCAAATACAAGTTCCCCTGTAAGGGTCCTCTTCTCATAGTCCCGCAAGACCTTTATCATGTCAATACACTTGTGATCGCAACCACATATAATCATCCATATTTTAGTTTCCCCCACGTAAGGGTACTCTTTTTCATAATCCCACAAGACCTTTATCATCTCAATACACTTGTGATCGCAACCACATATAATCATCCACATTTTAGTTTACCCCACGTAAGGGTACTCTTTTTCATAATCCCGCAAGACCTTTATCGTTTCAATACACTTGTGATCGCAACCACATTCATTTATTCACATATTGGTTTCCCCCATGCAAGGGTACTCCCTTTCATAGTCCCGCAACACCTTCATTTTGATCGCAACCACATATGAAATGTTATGTCATGTATGCCATGAATGCAATAATGCGCATGCTAGCCTTAACCTCGCAAGGATTTCTCACCCTCTCACTCAGGGGCATTTTTCACATTCAACATTATAGTTAGTGGCATATAACTAATTACAAAGCCCTTCTAGGCACACTATTCACATTATTTACATTACAATGGCTAAGGACTTACATCAACATCAATCCACGCATGAAAATCAAAGAGCATATATCTTTTATCATATTCTACATTCATATCTACATCAAATGTGCTAATCCAAATTCGACCATCAATCATGGAAATCAATTTTCCATTTATAGCACACATTAGAGGTCGTATATCCATATAAGAGAAATGAATAATATGCACCAACACATACATTATCGTCTCACTATTCTTAGTAGATTTTAAATCCCCATTATCTTGCCATTGTTTTCAAGTTTTGGTAGGACATTCCCATTGTCTTCAATCATCTTAAATTTTCAATATTTTCTCCAATTCATTGATTAGCAAAAAACACAATGACATTCAATTATTGTCTCAATATTCTCATCTTCACTCATGGGTATGTCACACAACCACGTCATTCAATTTGCATCATCAATCATCATATCTTATCATTAATGGTGGAACATACATGGTTTTCATAATATGACTTAGGCACATACATACTTTGCCAAAATCTCAAGTCATTATCAATGACCACTAAGGACACACCACATACATATATTCTAAATACAATCATATATTTGCCAAGCACATTATCATCAAAATGTCAATCATCATATTATTCCAACATAACCATAGCAAGGCAAACACGAGCAACATCATATACATTAATCATCAATTATTCAAATCATGCATTTAGAATATAAACTCCTTTCCTACCTCAAGGGAAGAACAACGATTCTAACGGTCTGATTGTTATGCCTCATCGCCTGGAATACAATCTACACCAATGCACACATATATATACATACATTTAATCAATAAGCCATCTTAAGGCATCATCACAATTCTAAACAATTTTTAACATATCATAAAGCTTTATAACAAGTCCTACACTTGTCAAAATACCAATTCAGACAATTATGTTAGGTTTCGAGAATTCCCTTTGCAAAACTAAGATTTTCTAAGTCTTAAAGGGTTAGCCATACCTAACAACAACAATATCACACCCATCATCTAGAATGCATCCAATATTATATAAATCATCCAAATATCATCATTGCCACCTAATGGTTCAACATAAACCATTTTAGCCTCTTTTAAACCAACATCAATCATCAAGCCCAAATAGCACTTATCATGGTGTAAGGCCTCATCAAACCATAATTTTATTTCATTAATCCATCACAACCACCATGGTTTTGGTGTTCATATTCATTTCTATACATCTTATGTCAACACTCATCCATGAGTCCCATCATCAATGGTCACTTACCATTACTAATGTCATTTCTCACCATCATAATAACACCACACCTAGGTATCATACATTCACACTAAAAAAATTAATTATCTTAACCACAATATATATTCTCCTAAATTTTAGGATTTAGGTTCTTTAAAATTTAATAACTACCATTTTCACATTCTCATTATTCAAATCACCCATAACAATATTACAACTTTTAACACATTTAATAACTTAGAGTCATCAGCATATTCTTTTGGTTTCTCAAACCTTCATTACTAATAATTAATGCCAATCACTTAAAAAAAACTCATTTCCACATACAAAATCACTCTAACATCAATTAATCACAATTTTTTCAAGATTTGCCAAATGCCCCAAATTCCAATTTCTAGGGTTTTCACTAAAATTGCCAAACATCAATTCCAATAATTTTTCTTATATCATTCCAAGCATTCTAAATCCAATAATATCATATCTCAATCATCATCAACCAATCAACAAAATTCTCAATGGTCATCTAGCTTAGGGCTTGGGTTCCACATGCATTTTCTCATCACAATAACACTTAATCCTCCATTATCAAGCCTTGTAACATCTTTAAAACTATCAAGAAAAATCAATAATTGCCAAGAACACTTACCTCTAACTCCAAGTCTATGTGAAAAATAAAAATAAAAGGAGGATAAGAGATGATGAGTCAAGCTTAGCCCTAATGTCCAATATGAGCTTTACAAATCCATGCTTAGGTATTAATTTTGAAAGAAAATGAAAGTGGAGAGGTATGCCATGGTTTTTGGGCATGAGACGATGAAGAGGAAGAAGAAAAATTAATAGGGGGAGAAAGGAAGTTATCAAAAATGAGAAGAGGAAAAGGGGAAATTTGACAAAATTGGGTACAACAGAATGGTTAAAAGGATGTACCATTTTGTTTTTTCCCTTGTTTAATAAATCCTCATTGTCCAATAGACAAAAGAGAGTAGAAAGAAAGAGGGAAGATGCTACAGTTAAATGAGGAGATGAAAAGGGAATTTGCATTTTTTTAATTCCAATTGGCTCGTATTTTTGTCGTTTATTATCATACGTTGTGTCCAAATAAATATCTCCTCAACACCAAAAATTATTTTAATTATACCACCATAACCATAATAATTTCCTTATTATTCTACACCCATCAAATACCCAATTTGACTTAGTAGGTCCCATACCTTTCGTTAAATTATCCAGTTTAAGTAAATTTTAATTTACTGATAAATCACAATTAATGTCTAATTAATTTTCCTACATGCATTGGACCACAAATACTTAATTATCATCACCCAATAAATTTATTTTCTCTAAAAATTAGGATGTTACATACCTCAAGCGTTATCAACGTCCTTCCCCCATCCAAGGGTCTGAATCATCTAGATGACAAACTCTTGCTTGTCTTTAATGGTAACAGGGGCATTTGTACGCTAACATAAATGACGTGGTTTGATCATCTTCTTGAACTTATTCTTGAGGTAACCGAGTAACAGCAACTTCTCCTTTCGATGATCATCTCCTCTACTAGACATCTAAAATTATGTTAAGCATTAAAAAATAAATATAAATGATTTTTAAGACTACCTCTGTCTCATTTTGCTTGTGATATGGTTTCACAACATTAGCAGGTTGTTTCCCAACATTGCTATTAAATAGGTCAAAGTTATCAGCAACTTGGGATATAATGGTTCTCCTAAATTTCACCTCGTCATTGTCGATCCAAACCCAATAGTTAGGTTTAAAACCAAACATCCACATGTGAAATGTCACCTTATTTTTGCTCAAAGTTTTACAACACCTATATCTCACACATCGACACCTTATACCACCATCTAAATAGTAATCGTGTTGCTCTAAAGCCTTATTAATAAAGTCTCTAACCTTTCTAATAAACTCATCTTTTAAACGTCTCCTATGAGGACACATTCCATCATACATTCATAAATAGTCCATACCAAAATCTTTATTGCCAACACACGACTAAGTTACAACACATATATGATTTTAAAATTTCACACCCTAAATTCTAATTAGGAATTTATAATTTATTTATTTTGTAATTTTTAAAAAGAGACTAAAAATTTTATGATTAACAAACCTAAATTAATTATGTAATGTTCGAGTACATATTTAAGATGTAAGTTTCTAATTTTTTATTTTTTAATTTATAATTAGCAATTTTAGATTTTTAATGAATTCTAACCCTTTATTAGGAATTTATAATTTATTTATTTTGTAGTTTATAATTAGAAATTAAAAATTTTATTATTAACAAACCTAAATTAATTATTAATAATTGAGAACATATTTAATTTATAAGTTTCTAGTTTTTTGTAATTTATAATTAAAAATTTAATATCTCATGATTCCTAGTACATATGTACATTTCTATCCTATACCCGATGTGTATAATATACTATAATATATAAATTTAAAACATGTCATGTATCCTAAGGTTCAAATATTAATATTTTATAAAACATGATTAACCTAAGACTAACCTAAAAAACCTTAAAGCATAAAAGTCAAGGAACTTAATAGGTTATTAACCTTTGAATTGTTTCAAATTTTGTTCTAATTAAAATATTATTTCTGCATCATGAACACAAGAACACTAATGAAGAATGGAATGGTCTCCTTTGCGCAGAAAACCACACAAAAAAGTTGAGATTTTTCAAGGATTTGAGAAAATGTTTTGAGTTTGTGAAGAAATGGGGAGGGGGCTATTGTATGCACGTAAGTTCCAAAATAACATTGGGTTAGACCAAGATTTTAAAATTTTGGTCATCCATGTATTCAAATGAGCAAATCGTATGAAACATTCAAAATGATTTGGGATGTACTCCTACGCTAATTTGAAATTTGAAAAGGGCATCGATCCAAACCCAAAACTAATTATACGTGCTTTTTTAAATCTCAATGGTAGTGTAAGGCATTTTCCCACACCATTAACATTAAGTCTCATGCTATCATGGGCATGAGAAACGTCTCACGCCATACTCACACATTATAAAATCATATTCTTGTAGTGATTGAAATATATTCATTATACCTATTCTCATATTTTTTCTTTAATAAATTATTTAAATTTTTTTAAAATTATTATATTTTTATTGAATATATATAAATATATACTCAAATAAATATTTTATGGTATCATATTTTAGAAATCATATAATATTATAGAGATTGTTGAGGATTATATTATAATATTATATAATTGTTAAACATAATATATATATATAATTATATTATCCAGTACTTTTTAATTGAAATTTCAGGTATAAATATATATATTGTAATAAATAATATCTATCTATATATATATATCATATCAAGTCACCGTAGCTAGCACTCAAACAATAAAATTTTAAATTTTCAACAAGCCAATTTAAAATAAAATAGTCATATCATCGTTTTCTAAATTGAAGACAACAAAACAGTACTTTCTTATGAAAAAATTAAGCACGAGTTACTAGTGCGATGCTATAGCATAAGTGGCTTCATCCATTTGTGTGTCACCAAAGTCCCACCATTACATTCTCCGAGGAAATGATCATCAACATCAATATGTGTTTATAGCTTTTTCTCTCGTTGCTATGATCTGACATTCAAATGAATTCAGGATCACTTACCCCAAGTATTTCATTGCGTGTGCCCGCGTGTCGATTAGGTGAGTAAAATTTCGAAAACTATATATGAGCTACATTATGTATATATTGGGATTTAATATAGCATTTTCTTTATTTTTAATCATACTGATCATAATATTAACAATATATAAATAGATTATGTCACCTTAATTCAATTTGAATACTTTTACTCAATGTGAATTCTGATACCTGACCTTTTAATCGCTCGAGAATATATTACATGAGTACGTCATATAACATTAAACATGTAACTCTCTCTCTCTCTCTCTCTCTCTCTCTCTCTCTCTCTCTCTATATATATATATATATATATATATATATATATATATATATATATATATAACTTGAGATTCATAACATATTGTGATCTGTTTTAAGAATCATATATACTTTTTTTTTTTAAGATTTCTTGAATTGATGAGTCATATATACATTTCCTTTTCATATTCTAACATCATTTACCATCCAGACAACTTTAGTTGTCCCGTCAAATCAATTGTATACTTAATTGTTAGAGTATATAAAGTTTAATTTCACCCCCCGAAGAGTACATTTCAATATCCCTTTACATTTTCTTATATTCAGATTTGATTGATCGTTAATAAATTCAATATTGTTTGAATATAAGTCTTCTGTGAAGTTTGAATGTTTTTTTAGTGCCTGGATGGGCTCTAGTATAATTAAAGTTTCTCTTTTGATATTTTGTTGTCATTTTCTAAATTCATGAAGTTGTTGCGTCCATATCTTTGTTTTGGCCTTTTTTATATATGTATATCATGCGTTATATCCATTAATTTAAGGATTGAAAGTCTTCTTCATGAAAACATGTCTAAGTTATAGACTCATTACTTCATTATTTCCCCATCAGCTTAATAACCCTATAAAAATAAAAAGAAAACTCGCCTCGAAATCAACTTAGCTATTTAATGAAGTTAAGTTATTAACCACGTTTGTTTATACTAGATGATTAATTTATTACTCACTGGAATTTAACTAGATATGCTTATATTGGATAACTAGTTGCACAATTTATTAAAGTTACTAATTACACTCATACTAGGTAATTAATTAATTTTGTCACCCGTGAGAGTTTGATTGGTTATGTCCATATTGGTAACTAGTCTTGCTACTCATTAGAGCTAAGTTATTAATGTTGGAAAGTAGCCTCAAACTTAAAAAAGAAGGGTAAATTAAGTCACGGAAAAACTTGACTTTTTTGAAAACGCTATTTAGGAAAATTTTACTTAAAATAGGTTCTTTAAAAGGCTTTGAAGAAGATGAAGAGAGAACATACTCAAACAAAATATGAAGATAAACTACATAAAATAAATAAGATAAGGGAAGAGAGAAGCAAACTCAAATATATCATAGTTTGATCATTACCATTATGATTCACGTCCAATCTTGTAACATCTCAAATTTTAGAATACGATGATTATTAATTATTTGACATTCCAAATGAGTATGAAAATTAATTAAGTGATAATTATAAATTATCAGTGAATTAACATCTATTGGAACGAAATGATTTAACTAAAGGTGTGGAACCCATTAAATCTTTTTGGATATTTGATGGGCATAAAATAATGTGGATTTTATTGTGGTTATGGTGATATGTTCAAAATAATTTTTAAAGTTAAAATAGTAATTATACAGACACAATGTACATTAATAGACAATGAAATTACGAACGAAATGAATTTAGGAAAAATGTAAATTCCCTTTCTTCCTTCCTCTCTTTGTTGTGTATTTTCCCTTTTCTATCTTTACACTCTTTTGTCCAAATGTTAATGGGGAACAAAGAATCAATGAGCAATGGCAAAAAGGTGACACAAATTATTGGGTAATACCTAATTTTGCACTTTTCTCTTTCCTTTCTTTCACTTCCACGACAATCTCACTTTCTTCATTCATCTCCCATTTGTTCATCTTTTCCCTCTTTCCCTTACAAACCGTCCACACCCTCCCCTTTTGTTCCTATTTTCCACACAAAAATCTTGTAATTTCTCATGATTTATGAAGCTTTTATGGGACATTGAAACATATCTATACTCATTTCCCTTCTTCCTCTTCCATTTTCATTTTCTTCAAGGAGCTTGAGTTTAAGGTATGACCAATAACCTATTAACACTTATAATCCTTGTTTAAGAGTTGTTAGAGCATGGAAATGGTGGTTTGGATGTTGTTAAATTGAGATATGCATGTGGAAACATTAAATCCTAGGCTAGGTGACATGAAAACATGATTTTTGGTGCTTTGATGGTGGAACACAAATTTTGACATGATTGATGCTTGAAATGGTACAAGAAAATTATTAGAATTATTGTTTGGGTGTTTTGGTGAAAACCCTAAAGTTTAGAATTTAGGGGCTTTTGACAAAATTGGTGAAATTGAGCTTTGTTTCCATGAGAATGATTTAGATATGTGGAAATGAATTTTTTGAATGAATGATAATAATTATTGGTGTTGGAAATTTTGTAAATCAAGAAATGTGGCGATGTCTTAAGTGGTTAAGTATGGTATATATTGTATTTTGGTGGTGTTGACATAAATGAATTGAAATAATATTTTAGGAATTTGAGAAACCATATTGGATATGGGTGATGAAATTATGGAGGTAGTACATTGAAGCTTGGTGTATTTGTAACCCATTAGATTATAGGAATTCTTGATTAATGGGAAAGAATTTCTGAAACCTAATGAAATAAGAAATTGGTGTCTATAACATGTCCAAGACATATTAGGAATCATAAATTTATTTATAGTATGTTTAAGATTGAACGCGATGCCTTGATAGGCGAATTGATTGTATTTGTGAATAATTGAATTGTAGGACAAAATCCGGTTGATGAGATGTTTATATTCTAAATGCATGAATTGAAATATCTTGATGATTGTGGTATGTGATAGTAAATCATGTTTTCCTTGCTATGGTTGTGTTGGATTGTTGTGGTATCTTGCTTGGCAAATGTGTTGAATGCATTCGGAATATATATGTGATATGTCCTTTATGACAAATGACAATGCTATGACTTTGGGCATATTTATGACTATGCTATAATGTGAAAAATATATGTGTTTCACCACTAGTGTTGGACTATGGTGATTGTTAATGAATTGAATGATTCGTGGTTGTGATGTGATTGTTAAGGTGTTAATTAAATGTCATTGTGAAAGATGCAAAATCTTATGTTTATGATGACGATAAAAATATAAATTGTTAAAAGAGATTATGAAATGCCATACTTAAATATAAAACAATGGAAACACTAATTATAATTAAAACCTACTAAGAAAAGAGTGGTGATATTGATAAGAATGATGATGGATGTTTGATGAGTGGCATGGTAGTATACATAGTGTGAGACTACATATGATCTGCATATGCATTGCATCCATGACATATCTACATAGCTGCTCAGTATGTAATGTTAGGGGTTTCTCAGGTTGGCCCAGTGGGAGGGTGGCTCAATGCACGAGTATAGTTGTTGCCCTAGTGATTCCGTGGTTGAATTACAAAGCTGTCTATGCTTAATCAAGAGGGATTGTATATGGTTGACTCGGTGGGGGTAGCTCTTTGAGCACCAGGTTTCCTTAGTGGTTCTATTGAATCACAACTGCATGGTGAGGAATCATGAATGTCCTGCAACACCATTTTCTAATATATATATATATATATATATATATATGATATTGTTGATTACCATTGTCATTGTGATATGACCGATGTTGTGTTAAAGGCGATGCGGTTTGGTACCAGTAAAATATTGATTGATGTTCATATGTGTACACATTGTTATTGATACTGCAATATAAACCTACACGGATGATTTATTTCTCACAGTCATATTTGTAATTGTTAAGTATGATATTCTTGTGCATATGTATTAGCCTAACAACATTTGAATAGAGCCTAGTGATATTGTGAAATGGAAATGAGATTGAGATATTGAAAAATAATAGGCGGTGCATGGGTTGAGAATTTAAGAACCTAAAACACTTGACCAAGTAAAATAGTTAAGATAAATTATATGTTAGATTGTGATAATGTTTGTGATGGCCTAATGTGAAGAAGGGCAATATATGGTGAATGTGTATATACTTGATTATACAATGGTTAATAAGTCCTATGTATGCCTATGATGATATATTGATGATGACTTGATGATAATTAATGTTTATGGTGCAAAGCACACTTGTGGTTTATATGCATGTACACATGATCACAATGTATTTAGATTCGTCATTTTGAATGTAATACTCTCTTTCCCATGTTGTCTTTTTTAGTATTATGATTGCAGGAGTTGCATGGGGTAAGATGCATTTTATTTTGGAAACTTAGGTTTTGTGGTGGAAGGTAAAATAGTTGTAATGGAATGCCTTGATCGGGAATTGCTTAAAATTTAGACCCTGTATGTATTTTTTGTGATAATGGTGTTGGTATTGATGTGGTGACAATAGCCTATATTCTTTTATACTTGAACCTTTATTCTTTTGGGTATACATGTGTATATATTTGCCAATTCTTTTTTAAATGACTATGTTGATATTAAACAATGTGAATTTGGTAGTCATTCTGATGACAATGATGTTTACGTTGATGGGAACCCCTTGAGTTGATGGGATTTTAAATTGCTAGATTGTAGCCTGTTGTTGTTGCATGATTTAGACATGGTTTGATGATCAATTTGATGAATAATTTAGGATACAAAATAGCTTTGATGAAATTGTGATGATTCCCATTTTTTTTGCCCTAAATTATGTGATTTCCATGTGCCAAAATGACCCCAAAAGTGCATAAGGCAAGGTCCCCAAAAGCATGGGAAAATAGTGCAATTGTGTGGTTCTGATAGAGAGAACCACAACCCTAGTGAGAACCATGGCCTGGTCGTGAAATGCTTTGTTCCTGATGGAAAAATTTAATGTCTCTTTCCTCCTAACAGTAGTGGGAACCACGACCTAGCCCTAAAAGAAAATGTGCATGCGTAAAATATAATTATACCAAAATCAAGGATCTATAAAGCAAATCAAAGTAAAATTGACAACTATGGAACATATCTGGAATTCTAAAAGTAGTGAGTAAGATGAAGAAAGTGAGATTGAACTGAAATAGATCGAGAGAAATTTAGACAAAATTAAATTGAGAATGAAAAGAAACACATTTACACTAGTGCATATTAGGGTTTTAACCACGGTTAAAATTAGTCTTTAACCACGGTTCTACAACCGTGGTTGTTCCCAGCGTGGTTATAGGTATGGACTTTTAACCACGGTTTTGAACTGTGGTGAGAAACAGCATATAACCATGGTTCAAAATAACCGTGATTAAAGCCTCATCTCCTTTAATCCTCTCAAAATCAGCCACGGTTCTAGAAGCTTCTTCAATTGATTGATTTCCTTTTCCCCATCAGATGGCAACTTCACTTCTGCTTCATTTACATGTTTCTCCAATTGACCAATATGAATCCTACACTCCTAGGCCTTCTCCACTTTAATTTTGGCTCTCTCCCTTTTTAACAGTCTTACTCTTCTCTTCTTCTAGTAACTTGCAAGCTTCCGCTGCTCTATTTTTCACATACTACAAAGCAAACCAAACATTCATGTCGATACCCTAATCTTGAAAAATAAAATTACATATATAAATAATTAAATAAAAGAGACTTACCTTTCTTGTTCTGAGGCTGAATTTCGTTGATTGAATTTGAGAATGGTGACAACTTGGCGTAGAGCATTACACAATTCTCACTCCTATTTTCGTATTTCATCTTCCACTGCAAAAAGTAACGAAACGAGAAAAGGTTAGAATCAAAAAGAAAAAGAAAAGTGAATGGGTGAAGGAAAGAAAGAGGTATATGTTCACAGCAAACATTGGTGGAATCAGATCTCGGATTCAATGTCATGCGAAGAATGAGCAACAATGTTTTACCGATAAGAGAACAGAAGAAGACGAGGAATGGGAACAGAGAGAGTTGCGGGTGGGGAGGGAAATGAAGAGTCGAAAGTTACTTTAGAAAAGTGAAATGAGTTACGGGGGAGGGAAATGAAATAATAATTGGGGATATGACCACGGTTGTAAAGTAACCGTGGTAATAGGGGTGATATGACCACGGTTCTAAAGTAACCGTGGTTATAGGGGAGTTTAAAATTTAAAATTTTAAAATTTTAATTGGGGATATGACCACGGTTGTAAAGTAACCGTGGTAATAGGGGTGATATGACCACGGTTCTAAAGTAACCATGGTTATAGGGGAGTTTAAAATTTTAAATTTTAAAATTTTAATTGGGGATGTGACCACGGTTGTAAAGTAACCATGGTAATAGGGGTGATATGACCACGGTTCTAAAGTAACCGTGGTTATAGGGAGTTTAAAATTTTAAATTATAAAATTTTAATTGGGGATATGACCACGGTTCTAAAGTAACCGTGGTTATAGAGGTGATATAACCACGGTTCCGCATCAACCGTGATTAAACATGTTTCCTATAATTTCAAAAATGCCACCGCATTTTTTATGACTACGGTTATCACATAACCGTGATTAAACCTTGTCGTCATATCTATTTTTTGCACTAGTGTTAGTTCTAAAAATCAAATATACAATCACATCTATCAAAAAATTGCAACAAAGAAAGAAAGAGTGAGAGCAAAAACCTAAAAATCAGATGAAGAACAAAAGAGAGATGCATTAAGCAAGAGATCCATCAACAAAACAAAGAAACAAAATTAGCTTCAAGAATGAGAAGAAAGAGCATAAGCTCCATTAAAAAAGAAACATGCACTCTCATTTTGTCAATTTTGTGATTTAGGTTTTAGTTTTCTCCCTCTCGTAAATGATTCTCCAATGTTGAGTAATTTAGGGTTTTTTATAATATAGTGTATTATAAAATGATTTGAATAAGTTATTAAATTCAAATCTTGTATAACAATCAATAGGAAAAAATGTTTTCAATATAATATTATTTTTAATTCCAATAATCAAAACTTTACTTCAAATACGTACAACCAGAGCTATAATATTAATTGTAATAGAAAAAAGGCGAATCTTAATGATACTAAAAGTAGTTAGCAAGAAAAGAAGTATGTTACTTATATTTTTCTGTGGTACTAAAAATTAAATAAGTACATTAGTTAAGTTATTTTTAAAAAAGCTAGTACAACATTAAACCAAAGGTATATGTTACTTTTACCTTTTAGTTTCGTAACTAAAAGTGTCTGTAGGCATAAGTAATTTTTTTTGTAGTGGCATAGAATTGTCTACTATATCAAAATTAATTACAAGGTTTTTTATTACAAGTCTTGGACTACTTGTCCAAAGCTTAATTCTACCCCACAATTTGGTTTTTAACCCAATATGATTAACTAGGTCCCAATCTCACTAAAGAAAGTTTTCCCACACCCTAGACCTAAAATGCTCTTAGTCCAAGAGCACAAAGAATGAAAATTACAAAAAAAATAAATGTGGAAGATAAGACTTAAGTGAGCGAGGGATTCTAACTCGGTATAAAACAACTGAGTAGTGAGACCCTATTTTTGAAACCCGGGCTCTTACTTTATAGAGAAAATATCACTGAAAAAGGAAATAATAATATACTTGGTTACTAGATATAAATCAGGATTCGAAAAAGCCAATTTTTTAATGTGTGGTTTGAACCATTCCAGTTGATTGGTTCAAGTTATACTACCCAGTGGTTTGAACCATTCTCGACACTTATTGGTCTGAACTATTCCTCTAATTGGTTCGAACCATTAAACAATTTTTGAATTCTAATGCTTAGTTCATTATTTAATCTTTTTTAAGTGATCTCTTTAAAGTGCAAGATTAATTAATACGCGTTAGTTATACTCACTAAAGACTTAATCTGACTTATTACATAAAAGGCCCAAAGGTAATTAAGTCTTCAAGATTTAGACACTCTTCTATTCCAAGACTTTTCCACACTTTGTTCTGTATGTCTAAGCACGTTCCTTTTGCCTTAGTTTCTTAGGGTCCTTTCCCCATTAGGTTTATCATTATAGAAACCTATTACATTCATGAATCATAACTAATTACACTTATATTGGGTGAATAGTTTTGCCACTCATTAGGGTTTGACTAATTACACTCATAAAGGGTAACTAAACACGCTACTCATTACAGCTAAGTTACTAATCACACTCATACCAAGTGACTAGTTTTGTTACTCATCGAAGTTTAACTATTTATGTTTATATATCAGATAACTAGTTTGACAATCATTAAGGCTAAGTTATTTATCACACTCATATCAGGTGATTAGTTTCATATAATTGTGTTTCTCAATAATGCTTCAACTATCGATTTAGCTTATGCCACTTTAATAGCGCTTGGCATAAGTGTAATCTTAATCATGATACCATCTTGCTAGAATGCTAAAATAAATAGAAAAGAGTTAAGAAATATTCTTTCATTAATTGAATATACATCAAGCTATACCGAAGTATGCTTAATCAAAACCTCCATAGAGAAAACCCAATGGGGAAAAAACTTAAGGTAGGAAAAAGAATATACACTTTCTTATATTGACTAGCTATAATAAGCCCTAAAACTTTAAACATTCAACTTGTTTTTGATGGAGTCACCTTCTAAAGTTTCCAACCTGTATGCTCTTCCAGGACTCACATCAATAACTTTGTATGGACATTGATAATTAGGAGCCAATTTTCCCTATTTGGCAACCTT
This sequence comes from Clitoria ternatea, assembly GCA_037962975.1. Lineage (NCBI taxonomy): Eukaryota > Viridiplantae > Streptophyta > Magnoliopsida > Fabales > Fabaceae > Clitoria > Clitoria ternatea. Next base: position 13,822,300 of record CM075675.1, read on the forward strand.
GTTCCCCATGGCTCTTCTTAGAACTAGGTCTCTAATGTTGAAGCGTCAAAGTTGAACCTCCTTGTTGTACCAGTATGCTACCTTGGCCTTTATAGCTTGGTTTCTATAGAAGACTTCTTCTCTACTTTCCACGTTGTCATCCAACTCAAGTCACAAGCGATCCTCATTGCTGGATTCTAAAAGGTGTTGGGCCCTAGAAGAAGGCTCATTGATTTCAACTAGTGTGACTTCCTTCACTCCATATGTAAGCTTAAAAGGGGATTCCTTTATAGAAGAATAAGAAGTGGTCTAATATGCCTAAAGTACATGGTAAAGCTGATTGGTTCATTCTCCCTTAAAGCATTTGTTTGGGGTTGTCCTACTAATGAAAATAAATGCTTAATTTTTAATCCTTCAAGTAAATCCATAAATTTTTGATTAGTGAACTAGGTGTCATTTCCAATCACAACTATTCCTAACACTTCGAACCTAAGAATGATTTTCTCATATACAAATCTCTTGGTTTGAGCTGATGTGATGTTAACCATGACCTTAGCATCAATGCAACTCGATGAAGTAATTAATGGGGATCTCTTAAGCCTTATCTTTTGTTCTTAATAATATAGGGCTTAGGGCTTATGTTAGGGTTAATCTAAAGTCATTTGAGTCGTATTCGTTCTTAAGATTTTATTGTTAGGGTTTGAGCGTCATCCTTAGACTTAAAAATCATTTTTCATTATATTTTTAGTTGGGCCTGGTATTGGCTTTATTTTTATGTTTTGGGTTTTGGGTCTTGCATTGCCTTACTTTTGTGTTTAGGCCACTTTTAGGCCTTAGGAAGCTAGGCTTCATAGTTTGTGTAAAAATTACCCTTAGGTTTAGAGTTAATTAACTTAATTGGGGTTAGTTTAGTTAGCTTGTTACACAAGTCATTGGAATTGTCTATATATAAGCCTAATGTTTCTAATTGTATCAACCTTTGTTCATTTGGATTTTAAATCATACTTGTCAATTTGAGATTCTCTCTGGGGTTCTTTAAGAACACTTAGAACTTAATACTCTTATCATGACTCTTCCATGTGACAAATTGAATCTTGACTTATCTTAATCCTTTGAGTAATATTCATCTTCTGAACTTTCCATTTTCAAGTTTCTTTATATTTTGTTTTTAGAAAATCCTTATAAAATCTACATGTGGTGTCTTCTAAACTAGTTATAAATTATGGGTACCATTATTAATATGAATTGTTTGGGAGGAATAAAAAAAATATTTAATTAAGAGGGTAGTTAAAGTGATACAAAACTCCTTAGAGAATTTAAAATCTTGTTTGAGTAACGAATAATGAAGCTATTTTACCTAGTAAGCTTTCATAAAAAAAGTATATATTCAATGGAGCAAAAGAATATTTAACACTACAAGAAATCTAATTCTTTTTAGCTTGGGAGGCTCATATGAGATGTGTTCCCATGAATAACTTTGTGTGGAAAATAGGCCTTAGGATAGAACATAATCACACATAAAAACCATAATGGTGTTGCGTGGGAAGTAAATCCACGCAACATACAAGTCAAATTCCAATGTGATAAGTTAGTCATTGTGTGGGTGGGGGTCTCATGCTAAATCTACGTTAAAGATCACCAAAACCTCATTTTTCTTCTCTTTTACCTTTTCCTTTTCCAAATTACCATCCCACCTATTTTCTCCCTCAAAGTTCAATCTCTCAAACACTTCACTAAGTGCTCTATTATGTTCATGACAAAAAAATAGAACATTTCTAACCACTTCATTTTTTATTTTAGCAAAATGTTAGTTATTTTTTTAATCATTTTAGTTTATGTATGTTGTGTTCATTGAAAGTGTAGGAGTGAAATATATTTAAAATAAAGGTAGATGATTATTGTATGTGTTTTTGAATGTTGTTGGATGTTTATTGATGTTATTTTTCTATTGATAAAATAAAAATTTTGAAATTTCTAATTAGAATTTAAAGAATAATAAATTTTGAAATTTTAATTCATAATTGAGAAAATAAAAAATTGTAATGAGAATTTAGAAAATTAAAAAAATAGATATTTCAAATAAGAAATTAGAAAATAAAAAATTAAAATTTTGAAATTAGTATTTAGAAAAATAAATAATTTAGAAATTTAGAATTAGAATTTACAAAATAAAATAAATTAGAAATTTATAGACTTTAGAAAAATAATAAATTTTATTTTCAAATTAGAATTCAAAAAATAATGAAGTTAGAAATTTCAAATTTGAATTTAGAAAGTAAAAAATATTAGAATTTTGAATTAGAATTAATATATTAATAAAAATTTAGAACATAAAAAATAGAATTGAGAAAGTAAAAAGTTTAGAAATGTCAAATTAGAATTAGAAACAAAAAATAATCATGAATTTCAAGTTAAGAGAATTTAGAGAATAATTTTTTAATGTGTTATTAAGATAACTAGTCGTGATCCCTATGATTTGAAGCACATGGCGGTTTGGAATGGGAAATTGCCTGTTGTTTAAGGCAATTCCTCTAGAAGGTTTGTTTAATTTAGTAAGTTGCATGAGTATTTCGATCATACGGTGATTATTTCTGAGGGGCTAGAGTCAAGCTTCCATATAATCCTCCCTCACTTAGCTTTGACTACCAAATTAAGAGTTGGCGATAGATGAGGATGTTTACTCTTTATCCTCTAACTTCATTGAGGATGGCTATAAAGACATACTTTGAGATAAAAAGATTTTAGAGGCAGCTCAAAAGCTAGCTACCAATCTTTCCAAGCTTACACGGGCTTATTGGAAGAGGCATGCACATAATAGGATTCCTCCACCAAAGGATGATGCAAGGAAATGGATAATGGAGCCAGATGAAAAGTATGAATTCATCTTTAGATTAGTTTATTTTAAATCTTGAAAGTTTATATGTCTTTTAAATTTTAGACTTAGAAATATATGGTTTGAATTTATGGTCTTCAAACTGAAGAAAGATAAGACTATTGAATTCATCGATGCAATCCATTCCCATTTCTATGGCCCATGGAAGGAGTGGGTAGATGTTCTAGAGAACACCCTAAAGCTTTGGTGGAACAAGAGCCTGATAAATTACTTTTAATGGTATTTTACTACAATGTCATATTGTTTACACATAACTTATCTTGTCTTTTTACTACAATGGTCTTTTACATTCATATTAAAGTACGAGACAATCATGAAGCTCTCACTTTCAAAATTAGGGAAGATATTCTTGAGTGACATGCTCAGGATGGCCTGGAAAATGGGGCAAGACAGACAAACCTTTATCCTTTCTAAGTAGATAGGGGAACAGGCATGGGTTAGGCTACTTCCAAGACTCGCCAAGGAGGATAGAATAGTGCACACCATAGGGAGGAGAGCACATGTTGATATTTCCCGAGAAATGGTACGTATATTCTAAACCCTAATATAGTTGATTATTTATTTTATAACACATTTTACCAATTAACTTCCTTTTGTAAGAGGAGATAATTGGTTGCCTTATCACCCATATGAGTTATTTTTGGTGACTCATTAATGCTTTAATGGTCATTGGTTATCAATCTCATGAAATCATAGTAAGTTGTTATCAATGCTAATTTAATTTCAAATTTAATTAACTTTGTAATTATTTGGATTCATAATGATTTTTAATGAGTTATTGATCAGTTAGAGTTCGGGTGTCATTTTAAGGATGTCTCGGGATTCACCAGGTCAATGGACTCGCATATCAAACTTTGGATAAACATGGTCAGTGAAAAGAATCGGGGTCGTGTTTCTGGCATTAGTTCATTGGCCTCTAATGTACATCGATGTGCTATGTCAATGAACTAGCCTGATGTTAGGCCATCTGCTAGTCCTTCCTTGCCATGATCAAATCCTAAGGTGGATTGTTTTAGAGCAGAGATAAAGGATATGAGGTAACATGTGAGAGATATGGACTAGATAAGGGTATAACTAGGGCAATGAATAAGATGAGGGCACAGATGGCATGGATGGATGCAATTGTAGCCCAATTGGTTGATCTTCAGCTAGCCCAACGAACAAGTTTGTCTAGGGGTAGCCAACAACCTCGCTATGATTCTAGACTAGACTATCAATCTATCTCTAGAAAGAAGGAGTAGTCTCAACTTCAGTCACTTCGTTCTCATCATCAACAATGCCATCCTCACCACTAACAACGTCGTCCACCCCACATTCCCTGGCAACATGGCTAGCAACCCACCCTAAACTAGTAATAACCCCCCAGAAGCAATATAAGTGGCATCACCGAGATAACCTGATAGGACATCGCCACCATTTATAATATTTTCTATTTTATATTAAACACAATTATATAGATGTTTAGAATTATTTACTTCAATTTAGTATGTTTTATTTGAATTTAATTCATACATGTCAATAGTAATAGTACTTTATTGTCCCCACACAACACTTTGTATAAGAGTCATGACCCATGTAATCATTTGGGGCTTCTATATATAGAGGAATGTCCCACATAAATATGGCTTTTACTTGAGATTTTTAAGTTGTTGTGTGAACTTTTGTCCCACACAACACCAATTAATTATTGTAGTGTAAGGTGCTAAAGTTTCAGTTTAATTCTTAAGGGAAATGCTAACTAGTGTTATATACAAGGGTGTTTAATTAAGAAAGTAAAAATGGAAAAGTTCCATTTTAATATTATTAAAAATGACAAAAATATTATTAAAATTCATTCAGCCTGATTTTTATATAATTTCTAATAAAAATTATTCTTTTACTTTCTTAAATAGTGCCCTTAGAGCATTGGTTAAGAGGACCAAATTCTTAATTAGTACCTCAAATTTAAACGTATGTTTAGTAAATATAACTTATAACTTGTTTAAGAGTTTATAACTTTTTAAAATCTAATAAACTAATAGTTTGGTAAACACAAAATAAAAAGAGATTTTTTTAAAAACTATAAGCTTCTAGGTTTCAAAAAATCACTTCAAAGCTATAAACTCATTCATTAATTGCTTAATTATCATTTTTAACTAGTATTTTAGAAATGACAACTTTTTATCCTTTTTATTTTATAAAAATAAAAAATGTTATTTGAAGTTCTTTAACAAAATTTAAATTTATTTTATCAAACAACTTTATTTCAATAAATAACTTAAAAAATTATAAATTATAAAATACTTAAAAAAAATAATAAGCTACCAACTATAAATCATAAGTATAAACTCCTTGAGCGTCAGTTACTACACGCATATGACGGTTATTAATTTGAGAAACCATTTCACAGTAAGCTGCAATACATATACAGCTATGAAAGTTAACCTTTTTCTATTTAAAAAAAAGACACTAAAAAAATGAATGTCCTATGAACTGTTCAGTGCAGTGTCCTTGAAAAATCATAATTAAAGTGAAGGAAGATATAAACACATAAGATAACAACGGGTGGTTGGAAGGAAGGACATTATCCAAAAATGATTTAATCACATGTTTAAAATGTGAATATGGAAGCAAAAACAATGTACATGGAATGGAAAACTTGTTTGATCGAGATAGACATGCATGATGAAGAACACAGATTGTGCGTTTATGGTTTGTTTTGCTGTCACCATAACTCATAATATCAGCACAAGAAATTAGTTCCTCTTTAGCCAGACAGGTTCCTTTCCGAGTATGTACCTCTCCTTTCAGTGCGGGAACTGTCTTAAGACTTAAGAGATCGATGGAAGCATTCAGGATTGGTGTTGGTGGCGGACCCTACATCTCTAGTATGGGCTTCCATCACAACTCCCACCACAAAGAAAGAAGAAGAATCTATATATGAATGTTAATTTTATTAATGTAAAACTTTTTTGATGCAAAATACTGTTTTGTTTTCCTCCCTTTCAGTTACATGAAATGTATATAGTAGAAACCACTTCATCAGTATATTCTTTTTATCACATTGACATTCATAATCTACTTCTGATAATTAAATCATTTCAACTTTGATTTCATTCAGCTCTCTCCATTTTCAATTACGGGAGTTTGAATTGGTTCTCCCTCATCCGGTTCCTATATACATATATACTTTTTGACTTAATATATGGTTTGTCAATCAACAAATCATATATAAAAAAAATCATTAACAGTAATAATAAAACTATAATGTGGAAATCATTAGGTCATCTCGATCTTCATTTTATTTATTTCGATCAACATTTTATTTATTAATTAAACTAAAATTAATTTATTTAAAATAAGTTAGATAAATTTTAACCGTTGCACATGCAGAAAAATTGACTAAATCATGAATACCTTGTAGTTCAAGTCATTTAATAGTCTGATTGTCAACATTGAGGAATCGATTCGCCTGTTGGTGAAAATTTATCACATATGTTCATATCAAAGAGTTATATAGTGGAAAGTGTGAAGATATAGTGTGATAGGGTTAGGTTAGGGTTAGCCTAACAAGAGAAGTTAGGGTTAGGGTTGGGGTTAGTCTATCAAGAGAAGTTAGCAAAGAGGAAGGAGACAAGAGAAAACATGAAGAGAAGTTTTTCTTTAATTCTTTTCATTCTCCATTCAACCAAAGAAAACAAAATATAACTTTGACGTAATGGGACAACTATTAGGATGAAAACACAAACAGGAAATATTCCAAAATTAATAACTAAGTGCAACAAACAACAATGCAAATTCAAACACTTAATTACTAAGTAGTATAATCCTACAACTATTTAGGAGCTCGAATGGGTCTGGCAGCATTCAGCCTTGAGGAACTAAAATGAGTGGGCGTATCAATATTCCCTTCTTCAAAATTAACCATGTCCGCAAGGTTAGAAGGGGAAAGGTGTGAAGTGGAAACAACTAGAAATGACTTAGAAACACATGGGCATATAACTTGAGAAATGGGAAAGGAGTTAAGTAGAGGTTTCTAAAAATTTAGAGTAAAAGTGGTAGGGTTAATTTTGAGTTTTGATTTTGAGGGTTTGAAGTGAGGTTAGGGTTTGAGAGTAATGGGGCATGTAAACAAGGATTGAGGTCTTTTTCTAGTAAACATAGGTGGGAAAGGGAGTGTTGGTGTGCCTGAGGATCTCTATAGTAGTTTCAGAGTGAATAGATATGAAAAACAAAGTGTATCTGCGTTATAGGGGAGTGTGAGGTTGTATGCAACTTTACCAATACGACAACAAACCTAAAACAAGTTGATGTTTAGATGATTTCTATAACTGGGACTGAAGGAGTTTCAATTGTAGGTTTGTTGTCCTTGTTGTCCCATATAATTAACTTGTTCAGCTTGGTTACTAGGATCGTACATTTCATTCTCATGATTTCCTCCACCAAAATCACAACTTAATGAACATATTTGAGTTGGCTTTTGTATTTCATAGATTTGTACACTCATCTTTTCCAATGCTTGAGTCATTTATTTGCTTTATGCCAAGAATACATCTTGCATATATAATGAATGCATTCATTAGAAGCCATTATGTCTATCAGCTAAATAGCTTCTTCTACAGTCTGTGTTGTTAATGACCCTTTAGCTAAGGCATCAATAAGCACTTGTGTGGCAGGTCTCACACAATTGTAGAAGTATTAATTTGTTGCATCTCTGGAATTCGGTGGTGTGGATATTTCCTCAACGATTCTTTGTAGCGATCTCATGCTTCTAATAAAGATTTCTCTTTTTTTGTAGGAAACATGTGATTTCGTTTCTCAATCGTGCATACTTGGAGGGAGGGAAATATTTGATTAAGAATTTTCTAGTGAGATCATCCCAAGTAAATATGCTCCCTCTTGGTTAGCTTTGCAATCAACTTTTTGCCCTACCTCATAGTGAAAAAGGAAATAGTCACAGCTTGATAGCATCATTCAAGACTCCATTCATTTTAATAGTACCATAAATTTGAAGGAAATTTACCAGTGAAAATTAGGATCTTCATAATCACTTCCTCCAAATTGTTCATTCCTCACCAATTACAGTAATGTAGGTTTCAGCTCAAAATTATTTGTAACAGTAGGTGGTCAAACAATGCAAGATTGCATGCAATCATCAATCAATTGGGAATAGTTACCCAAGGTTACTCTCTACTTATTCTCCATTTATTCTTCGGAGTCTCTAATCTCTTCTTAGATGTCTTTCTAATCTACAGGATCAAAGAGTAATTTCTCTTCCCTGTCCCTAGCCTGCGTAAATAGTTAATTTAAAACAAAGAAATGAAACAACAACTCTTACTTCTACTGTTGGTGTAAAACAAAATCAACAATAACTAAAAGCAAGAAAATAAAATGGTTCATTCTAGTGCACCAATTGTTTAAAAAGTAGTAATTTGTATCATCCCATAGGGATTGTGTTAAGTACCACAACCTAGGAGTTACACTAGCTAAACCTTCACAAGCAAGCAATTCATTTATTTTTAGGTTTTTTGAAATAATTTGTATTTTATTTTTTTAGCAGTAATATAGAAAACAAAGTAATAAGAAAGGATAAGAAGTATACTAACAACAAATTAGAATTGATTTTATCTGTAATTTCCCTTAAATTTGCATAATTATGGCATTGGATTCAGTTAAGGCAATGCTTAACTCTCACATATAGATAGTTCTTAATTTCTTAGGCAATTATCACTTATTCAAGACAAATCAATCCTAATCTCTTAGGTATGAATTTTTACTGAATTTAATTGTAAAAATCAAAAGAACCCTAGGCATTCACCTAATTTCTTAGGCCTGAAGTAACTAGGTAAACAAATTCAAACCTGAAGTATTTACCATAATTCCTCTCTAATGAATACTTCTGAATTAGGTTTTGGATTTTCCAATCCAAGTAGGTAAACTCAATTTTCCAATGTTCAGAACCTGCCTTAATTGATTCCAATGCTTTCAATTACTTAAAGAAAAGTTCCATTGCTGCTTCCATCAATTCCAGTCCTAGAGAATTTAGACACTCATGGAGAAAAAAAGATGAAATACAATGGGTTGCATTTTCAGAAGATGAGAGAATTTAGAAATAGAAAAATACTACAGAGAGTGTGAAATCTGGAAATGAAATCTAAATTAGAATCTATGTATTAAGTGTCTATTGAGTTAAAGTAATCTAACACATATACAAAGTAAACAAACTAACTTAACTAATTTAAAATTTCATAATTTCCCTTAATGAAACAATAAATAAGTCACTTAAGTTACAAGTCCATAAAACCTAATCTGCAACTCATGGTCTTGTACACACATGCGTGCCCATGTTGGACTTATGTATGGGTACACTGGCATTGTGATCATAATCTACTAGCTTGGCATGGGCATGTGACACGCTGTCGTTGTCAGGTCAAATAAAAAGTTAAATTAATATAGTATAAGATGAACAACCTTAGTCGTCTCTCGAGGACCTTAGTTCAATTAGTTACACTCAATTTAGTTATAATAAAGGGGGGGTTTGTGTTGAGCTTGAAAGGAAAATTTGTGTTCAGCTTGAAAGGAAAATTAAGTTCTTATATGATAGTGTAAAAAGTAACTTTATGAGTAAGAATAATCAAATTTAGAAACAACTAACCCAAGGAATTAATAAATCTTTAGTTAACTAATCATTGATCACAAATATGATTAAATATAATTAACTTCTTAATCTTGAATCATTTGGAATCCCTAAATGATTATATTCTAGAAAATCTTCTAGAATTGAATTAATGAACTAATAAGAATAATCAATCGATATATTCTTATTAATTACTAAAATAACTTTAAAACCATAATTTGATTGAGTTAAGAAACTAAATAGAAATCTCTTATTTAGTAACTTAATCTTTGTTCTCAAATTGATTATTGATTAACCAACCAACATCAGTTTAGATTATAGATTATTTAATTATATACCAATCGGTTATACACTTAAATAATCTACCATCATAAGTGCTTGAGAAACAAAGAAAAGTAACTATCTTCAATCAAAATATTAAGAGCAAGAACTCAAAGTTAACATAAAGAAAAATTAAATTCCTTGAGTTAATTTTAAAAGATTAAGCTTCCATGATAATTTTTAACAATGAAAGCTAATATTAAATTTACTAAAACTTTGATTATAAAAGTAAATAACAAATAATAAAATTAACTTACTTGATATTGAGGAAGGTAAATGAAAACCATAACTTGAAGGATGGAATATAGAACAAGGAGATAAAGAAAAAGAAAGAACTAAAACTTAAGAAGCTAAAGCAAAGATATAGAATTGTAATGAAAACTAAAACATGTATTTCTTATGTATTTCTTGTGTATCTCCCTTACAACTTCAAGCATCTATTCATAGGCAAGATATGATGATACTATACATTCATTTTCTAATTATTAATGCATTTTTTCAACATTGGTTGGCTTGAAATTACAATAATTCAAAAGAAGATAATGGTAGGTGTTGAAATTCATTCTCCTCTTTATCTTCTCCACCTTTCGAGTCCAATATGACCTTCTAGATGGCCGAATTTTGAAAAACCTTCAACATGAAAGTTGTAGATCTCTATCATATTGAGAATTTGGCGCAATAATGAGGTCATTGGGACACCTAGAGCTCCAGATATGTGTATTTTCGTGAACTATATCAATGCTGGTGGGACACATAAGGGCTGATTGATTCAAGCTCCATTTCTTTTTTTTTTCAGATGCAAAATAACCAAATCTGATCATCATGATGTAGCCCTCTGTCTTAGCTTTCCATGGGCTCCAAGATTAGCCCATTTGGATCATAAAAGCCCAAGTTATGGCCAAAATAAGGCAAGATACTCAAGATACATACAAAAAAATGAAAATTAAAACATTTATACATAATACTTCAATTTAACTAAACAACATAAAACTTAATTAAAATACTATTATTAAACATAGTAATTATATAATAAACCCCAAGTGTAAAACTATAAGAAGTGTATTAAAATTGATTTATCAAATTCCCCCACACTTAAGCTTTTGCACTCCAGGGCAAAACCAAACCAAAAACTAAAATGAGAAACAACAGAAAAAGTTTTTTTTAAAATTAATTTTTTTTTTAAGTCTAAAATAATAAGTAATACACATCATCCCTTATATCAAGAAATCATGATAAGTGTGAATAAGAAGCATTACATACTAGTTTCACAAATTGAGTGATCAAATCAAAGAGTGGATGAAAATGTGATAGATGTTCTCTTCATGCTCTCTATATCTCAATTGTTTGGGTTTGTATATACTCTCAGAAATCACACAAATAAATTAGCACTATCGGCTTGACAAATTTCTAATTTCCATATTTGAACACATATGCATGCAGAGATCAAAAGGACTTCATTAAGGTTGTAATGGGGCCAAGGAGATATAGAGTGGATAAAATGAAATAGTATGGCTAAACTTAGGGTTGAAAAAGAGCAATGGAGTAAGTGATTCAGTGATTGTGGAAGTACATTTTGAAACTCAATACTTAGCAAAATGAAACATAATGGAGGATAAAACATGAGAATAAATCCTCCTGATTATTTTCATACATATATTCACCACTTCTTTTTCTTCCTTTTTTTATTATTTTTTTACTTTCTTTTTGAACAATGAAACAACAACATACATATCTTGGGTACATTTTCACAATCATCAAGAATCTTTATTCATAGTAATTCCAAAACTCCTAATCAATTCCTAAGCAAAGGTGATCATGTTTTTTTTTGGCTATTGGCTAATTATGTGGCTGAATCAAGAAATGGATATAGGCTCAACGTGGGTAACAATGGAAAGTATGTAAGGTAAGACATATGGCTAGTGGCTAGTTAAAACAAAAATGGCCTTAATCACATAAAAAAGAAACAAGTCAAGTTCTAGAGTACTAATAAATAAGGGTTAATCAAGAAAAAGGAAAGATGGCATAATATGATCCATCCAATTAAGCTCAAAATCTCACCGAGGGTGGTCAATCTATCACAATTCATATACAATTTGATCTTCACAAACAACTTATTACATTAATATGCAAGGAAATTATTCACAACATGTCATGAAATATTGGACAAGGGTGATGTAATTACTCATTACTTAGACAAATTTTAAAAAAAAATTAGTGAAAAGCATGTAGAATTTAAAATGAAAAACTGGAAATGATGATTTTTTTTGTGAACAAGAAACAAAGAAGGAAAAATAAATCATAACCAAATATTGGTGTCAGGATCTTGTTCCTTATGCTTCTTGCTCTGTACTTTTTTTTTCAAGGGCGCTTAGTAACGAAGATACCTATAATAAATTGGTCAGTTCAATAGCATGTGAAATGATTAGTATAACTGAACAATTTGATTGTGTCATATAACCTAGTTTCATGGGACTTATGTTAGAACCCAAAAGAAAAATATCATCAACACAACTATGAGTAGCATCAAGAGCAATAACATACATCTTAATTCATTCGTATGCCTATAGAAAGACTCTGCTATATCATCTATTAAGAGAGAATAAAGAACCTGATGATTGACTAGTGGTGAGCTGTGGCTCCGATCTGAAAGAAAAGGATGAGGGCAAAGTGTAGCGGCTAGAGAATGATGAAGATGATGTTTATGGTTGTAGAATGGTTGATGTCGAATGGAAATGATTCCAGGGAAGGTAAAGGCAAAGGCGCGGCACTAAAGTAAAGATAGTGGCCATGTGTGCGTGTGTGTGTTTTTATTTTTTATTTTTTATTTTTTATTTTTTATTTTTATTTTTATGAAAAATAGTTTTGATAAGGAAGGTGAAACGGTTGTAGTTATCTGAGTGAGCTTTATTGTAAGGATGCGTCTCAAGAGTTTGGACTCTTTACTCAGCCCATCCCAACAAAAGTACTCATGAAAGAAAAGAAAAGAAAAGAAATTATTTTTTTTATTTTAAAACAAAAAAACAAAATTAAAGAAAAGTGATACTGACACTATATAGTGAAGGATACGTCTCAAGACTTTGGTTCTCAAAGATGCATCTTTATGATTTTAGATACAACTTTCCTAAATTAATCTTTACTTTGTCTATCCCTCACAAAAAAAAATAGAATATATATAACTCAGACCCCCCACACTTATTCAAGACATTGTCCTCAGTGTCTTATATGATTTCCACAGTCAATTTTTTTTCTCAATTTTTTAATTTTTTTTAATATAGATAAAGATGAAAAAGAAGTTATAACCGAAGGGTGGTGTCTGGTTCCAGATTCTTTCGCTTGTGTATGTGATCCTTATCTTGCTTCAAGAGGGGTTAAGGTTGGGGTAAAAAGCTTTGCAAAACCTCAATCAATTCATCTGCATTGGATGAAGCATGAATGAATGATCGATCATCTTGAGTTATAAGGCCCTGTTCCATAGCTTTATCTAAAAACATTAACAAACTATCATAAAAACCATTAATATTTAATAATCCTAATGGCTTTTTATGAAGGTTCATACTACACCGTGATAAAATGCAAAATATTTCCTCAAAAGTACTAAAACCTCCAGGAAGTGTGATAAAGGCTTCAGTACCTATAACCATACGAGCCATTCGTTGATAGAGGCTTGTAACTTTTACCTCAGTTCCTACAGCAATAACTGGTGTAATACCAACATGATGTAGGATGATACTAGAGACGTTGCTTCCTTCAACTAGGGAAGATAGTGTCATGGAGCCTCTCAAACCTTGTACTCCTCCTTTATACAAGACCTGTATTTCTTTTGCAGCCAATAGTTTTCCTAACTTAGTAGCTGCTATTAGGTACTCCTTACAATTACCATTGTTGGATCCACCAAACACACAAATGGATTTGATTTTTTTCATCTTTTTTTTATGTTTTCCATATAAAGTTATGCGCCCTTATATAGATAAAAACTGAGATGAAATAATTAATAAAAGATAAAAAGTTTACATATTTATTATTAAATGACGGTGATGAAGAAATTTGAAAAGACATGATTGAAGAAAATAAAAATAGGTAATTTTAAAAGTCAAAGTGAATTCAGAAAAGTAAAACATTGAAAACAATAGTAAATATGTACAGTAGTTGTGATTATGGCTCACATCTTCCTCTGGTTTTACGTCCAGTAACGGCTTAAACACCTTCTATGAGTCGAGGTTTTTGCTACCCATCCAGTTTTCTTATAAACTGGCAAACAGGGTCGTTTAACGCCAGATTCCCAAGGCTATAGTTTTCTTTTTGTTGAATGAATAGATCATATAATTTCAGAAGGACTCCTTGTACAATTCCACATGGATGCATCTCAAGAGTTTGGATTAAGTTATCCAAGTTCTCTTTACTCAGTCCATCCTTTATAAATTTAATTTTGTCCTCCCGATTTATAGATACCATTCCGGGGTTCCTACAACGTGTATCACAATTCCATCTTGCACACTTATGGCAAACTCCCATCCTTTTAGCTCTTCATTTTTTAGAATAAGAACTATGTCCCATACCTGGCAAATATTTTATATAGGACTTATGTAATTCACCAGAGAGACGTACCTTTGCTTCAATAAGCCAACAAACATCCTCTGGAATGCCAAAATATGTGAGTAGTTTTAACCTTTGAACTCGAGCTTTGTAAATTTTTACAATCACATCGCGTGGAAGTGTAGGGAATCTTTGCTTAAGTTTTGCAAGGGTTTGTTCCATTGTCAGATTACTTTGAAGTTGTGGCTGTTTAGAAAAGAGAGAGTAGAAAATAAGGTTATAGAGAATAGTAGAGATGAAGAAGGTGAAAAGGTGATAGGTTGCCTTCTATCAAGCGCTTGTTTAACGTCACGAGCCTGACGATGACCTTTTAACTACTGCAAGAAAATGATAATAATTCCAAAACAATAATAGTAATTAAGACAAGTGTTAGCACCGAAAAGAATGATGATGTAATTAATTGATATCTATTTTTTTATTTTTTTATTATTTTTTATTTTTTATAAATATTGTTATTAGGAAAAATTTAGTCAAAATATTTGGCATCACACAAATACACCTCCGTATCTATGTGCTCTTGGAACCCTTGAAAGAAAGGTTTAAGTCGGTGCCCATTTACCTTGAAAACCTTGTTTGTCGCTTTATCTGAAATTTTAATCACACCATAAGGAAAGATATTAGTTATTTCAAATGGGCCAGCCCATTTAGAGCGAAGCTTACCAGATATGAGCTTTAGACGTGAATTGTACAAAAAACTTTTTGTCCAATGAAAAAGTTTTTTCTCAAGACCTGTTTGTCATGAAAGGATTTAGCTTTTTCTTTATAGATTTTAGAACTTTCATAAGCTTCCAAACGAATTTCTTCTAGTTCCTGTAGTTGGAGTTTCCTTTCTTTACCGGCCACATTTAAGTCCAAGTTACATTGTTTTACTGCCCAATAAGCTTTATGCTCAATTTCTACAGGTAAGTGACATGATTTTCCAAAAACAATCCTATAGGATGACATTCCAATAGGTGTTTTATAAGCTGTTCTATAAGCCCAAAGAGCATCTTCTAACCTTTTGCTCCAATCTTTCCTATTTGGTTGTACTATTTTTTGAAGGATCATTTTTAATTCCGGATTAGACACTTCAGCCTGCCCATTTGTTTGGGGGTGATAAGGCGTTGAAACCTTATGCATAACTCCATATTTTTTAAGAAGGGACTCTATTTTACGGTTGCAAAAATGTGATCCTTGATCACTAATGGTGGCTTTAGGAACACCAAACCTGCAAAATATGTGTGATTTAACAAAATCTGCAATAACTTTAGAATCATCAGTTCGAGTAGCTTTAGCTTCAACCCATTTAGACACATAATCGACCGCAAGTAGTATATAAATAAAACCAAAAGATACAGGAAAAGGTCCCATGAAATCTATGCCCCAAACATCAAAAATTTCACAAAATAACATGGGTTATTGAGGCATCTCATTTCTACGAGATATGTTTCCTATTCTTTGCCATTGTTTGCAAGATTTACAAAATGTATATGCGTCACGAAAAATTGTTGGCCAATATAAACCAGATTCTAATACTTTTCTTGCTATATGTTGAGGTCCAAAATGTCCACCATATGCATATGTATGATAAAATGTAAGAATGGAATGAAATTCATTTTGAGGTATGCACCTTCTAATGACTTGATCACTACAAAGTTTCCATACTTAAGGATCATCCCAAACATAGTATTTAGAATCACTTTTTAGTGTTATTATTTGTTGGTTAGATGCATGTATGGGAGTAACAGAAGCAACTAAGTAGTTTACCAAATCAGCAAACCATGGAGTAGAATCATGTATTCCCATAAGTTGTTCATCAGGGAAATCATCTCTAATGGAAATTAGGTCAAGTTCTTTTTCAATTCTGCTTAAGTGATCAGCCACCAAATTTTCTGCTCCAATTTTATCCCTAATTTCAATATCAAATTCTTGGAGCAGCAACATCTACCTGATCAATCTCGGTTTTGCATCTGGTTTCTTTAAAAGGAACTTTAATACTGCATGATCTGAAAATACAACTACTTTTGAACCGAGCAAATAAGATCTAAATTTATCAAGTGCAAACACAATAGCAAGTAGTTCTTTTTCTGTGGTAGTATAGTTTATTTATGCAGTATCCAAAGTTCGTGAGGCATAGTAAATAACATGTTGTACTTTACCTACTCTTTGAGCAAGAACAACTCTGAATGCATAATTTGATGCATCACACATAAGTTCAAATGGAAGTGACCAATTTGGTGCCTGGATGATAGGAGTGGTAGTTAAAGCTTTCTTTAAGCAATCAAAAGCCTCTTTACATTTGTCATCAAAGTTAAATGTTATATTTTTTTTTAGTAAGTTAGACAACGGAAGGGCTATCTTACTGAAGTTTTTTATAAACCTTCTATAAAAACCTGCATGACCAAGAAAAGAACGAATATCTCGCACACAAAAAGGATAAGGTAATTGAGAAATTACATCAATTTTTGCAGGATCTACTTCTATGCCTTTTTTAGATATTACATGGCCTAAAACTATTCCTTCTTCTACCATGAAGTGATATTTCTCATAATTAAGAACAAGGTTAGTTTCAATGCATCTATGTAATACTTTATCTAGACTATTTAAGCAAGCATCAAATGATGAACCATATACTGTGAAATCATCCATAAATACTTCCATGCAATTTTCAAGAAAATCAACAGAGATACTAATCATGCATCGTTGAAAGGTACCAGGGGTATTGCATAAGCCAAAAGGCATCCTCCTATAAGCAAAAGTGCCAAAAGGACATGTAAATATTGTTTTTTCTTGATCTTCTGGTGCAATATAAATTTGGAAGTAACCTGAAAATCCATCTAAAAAGCAATAGTGTGACTTACCTGCCAGTCGTTCCAACATTTGATCAATGAAAGGTAAAGGAAAGTGATCCTTTCGGGTTGCTTTGTTAAGTTTCCTGTAATCAATGCATACTCGCCAACTATTTTGGATTCTGGTAGGAATTAGTTCATCATTTTCATTTTTAACCACTGTAATTCCAGACTTTTTGGGAACCACTTGTACAGGGCTGACCCAAGTGCTATCTGATATAGGGTAAATGATGCCAGCTTATAATAATTTTGTTACCTCTTTTTTAACTACATCAAGGATCTGAGGATTAAGTCTTCTTTGTGATTGCCTTACTGGTTTAACTTCTTCCTCTAATAGAATTCTATGCATACACATGGAAGGGCTAATACCTGGGATATCTGCCAAAGTCCAACCAATTGCTTTCTTATGCTTCCTAATAATCTGCAACAACCTTGTTTCTTGATCAACATTTAATGTGTTAGAAATAATCACTGGAAGATTCTTATCTTCCTCTAAATATACATACTTTAAATGTTCAGGAAGAGGTTTTAACTCTAACATAGGAGGCTGTATTATTGAAGGAATCAACTTGGTTGAATTTGTCTCAGCAACTTGTACTTCAACATAATCAGATGTATTTGTAACTACTTTAATCAAATTATCACACTCTGATTCTTTTGAAACAACATCTGGAACTATATTTTCTATTTTAAGGGAGTATGGATCATTATTATCATTAAGCAGATATTTCTCAATTTCAGTACACACATTACATTGATGAGAATCCATGCTTGAATCACAAACAAATGAATCATAAAAATCAGACAATACAGGAAAATCAACATTATCAGACAACTTAATAATATTATCCTCAACTAAATCAGTTATTAAGTCAATTTGAAAAACTGAATGATCCTCAGTAGAATGTTTCATAGCATCTAAAATGTTGAATCTAACCACACTATCTCCAAATTCCATAGAAAGTGTTCCTGCATGCACATCTATCTTTGTTCTAGCTATTTTTAATAATGGTCTACCTAAAATTATTGGAGCTTTATTAGTGGAATTCTCACTTTCCATATCTAGAACATAAAAACCTGTAGGAAAAATTAAATAATTAACTTTAACAAGGACATCTTCAATAATTCCTGCAGGATGTGCAGAGCTTCGATTTGCTAATTGTATAACCACACCTGTAGTTTGGAAAGGTCCAAGGGAAAGTGAAGTAAATACAGTCATAGGCATAACATTAATAGATGCACCTAAGTCTAGCATGGCATTTTCAAATTTGTTATTGCCTATTATGCATGGAATGGTAAACGTCCCAGGGTTTTTACATTTTTCTGGTATATGTGACAAAGGTTTCTCAATTAATGCAGACACATTTCTACTTATATTAATCCTTTCATTGCCTTTTAGTCTTCTTTTATTAGTGCATAGTTCTTTAAGGAATTTGACATATCTTGGGATTTGCTTGATGGCTTTTAATAAAGGTATATTTACCTCTACTTTTTTAAATATTTCCAAGATCTCCTTATCTATTTTCTTATTTTGTATAGATTTTTGCCTTTGTGGAAATGGAAGAGGGATATGTTGTTTATCAGGACCAGCTGCGGAAGGAGAATTTGTAAGAGATATATCATTACTATTATTACTTGAACTATCTAAAACTTCTTCTGCATGTTTTTCTGTGACAATAGTATTTTCAGTTTGTTGTTGTTTTTCTGGTCCATGGATAGCTTTACCAGATCTTAAAGTAATTGCACTTACATTTTTAGGATTGATAATTGTCTGAGCGGGCAACTTATCTGAACCTTGAGACTGCAAATGGTTTAAAGATGTACCCAATTGACCAATCTAATTTTCAAGAGTCTAAATTGTAGCCTCAGTTCTTTTTTGGAAGTTCAGATTTTCTACTGACATTTGTTGTTCAAGTGGCCTCAATACTCAAGAGGGGGGTGAATTGAGTTTTAAAACTTTTGATTGGAATGCCTTTGAAATTGATTTTTATATCCAATTTTATAAGAATATGCAAGTGAAATCAAGTTAAAGATAGTATATAATGCACCACAAGGATAAATATTACTGAAACAATTTAACAAACACTTGGTGGGCAGTATTTGAGATATAACAAATTTGACAAGCTCAAGTATGCAATTCACAATCAATCAACACCAATCAACCAAATGCAGTATGTGAAAGTAAAAGAGTAAGGGAGAGGAGCTTGCAAACCGATATAACGAGTTCCACCAACACCGGTGTACGTCTCGCCTCTAAGCAACCCACTTAGAGGATTTCCACTATTGAAGTTTAGAGATACAAGCTATGAGCGATTGCAGCTTCCTAGTGTCCCACACTCAAGAACTCAATCCTCACTAGCACAAGGGCAACCCACCCAATCTCTCAAACTCTCAATACCCAAAGGTTGAACCCCAACCTTTGTGACCACTCAACCTAGAGTGAAAATCTTTTGTGTTTGTTGAAGTGTTTACAAGGAAATGACTCTCTTAATAGAGTGGACAAGCAAATGATAGCTCACACAATTTCTAATCTCTCGAGAAGAGAGGATATACAAATGAAATCTCAAGATATACAAGAATAGGTCTTACAAAGCATAAGAGTGAGCAAAGGAATTGTAGCTTCTTGGTATGTCCTTTGTGCTTGAGTTCCTCTTCAATTTATAGAGCCATTTGAGAGCTTGAGGTGTGCCTTTCTTCTTCCTAGCCGTTGAACATAGTGGGGATCTGAAGGAATGGTGGAGACATGAGCTGGTTTCCCACTAATATGTGTTTTCCCACCATCGTAATCGATTATGCCTTGAGCTGTAATCGATTACAACTTGAATTTTTCAGTTCAGATCGTGCTGTAATCGATTAGCCAATCCATGGTAATCGATTATTATCAAGTCAGAGACTTGATAATCGATTACTTCAATCCTGGTAATCGATTGTATAAGGTACCTGATGTATTTAATTTGGTCACGCAGCTGTGTAATCGATTACTGCTTCCTTGTAATCGATTATTGACGTTCTAGTGACTTGGTAATCGATTATTTCATGTCCCATAATCGATTGGCTTGAACACCTGATGCACTTTAGTCAGTTTTATAATTGGTGATTGATTACTTGATGTTACAATCGATTAGTTTACAAGACAGTGGCCATCTAATCGATTAGACCTTGGATCATAATCGATTAGCTTGTAAACAGAGGCTTCTTAATTGATTATATGTATTGTGTAATCGATTAGCTTCATGCTTTTTTACAGTCTGATGTTGTTTCTTTTGTTTTCCAAGAGTTTCTTCAAGAGTCCTTTGTCATTATCAAAATCCTTGATCCTGAAATCATATTCAAACACAACATTTGCTTTATCAATTCCTCTAAATTTGATTTCTCAGTAGAAGGTGCAGCTATTTGTGTAGCTTGTTGTTGTACATGAGGAGGTTGATAAGGTCTGCTTGGTCCAGTATTTCCCTGAAAAGGTGCATGAGGTTGTTGTGAAGAATTACCCCCATCTTAAATTAGGGTGATTCCTCCAACCAGGATTATATCTGTTAGAAGAAAGATCATAATTATTATGTTGTTGTTGTGGCAGTCTGTTATTGTATAAGTTGGCAGCACATACTTGAGGATTTTCATCAAGAATTTTAGCTTTCTGCAGTGAAGAACAATAATCGGTATAATGATCTGATAAAGTACAGATAGAACATACCTTAGCAGGGGTTGCAGGTTGTTATTTTTGAGACATAATAATATTTTTCATAAGTGTTGCTAGTTCAGCAAATTTACTTTCCCATTTTTTATCTCCATCATTAGTAGTTTTAATTTCATTGACTCCTCTAATTACTACAGAATTATTTCTAGTGGCATGTTGTTGAGCATTAGCAGCCATGTTCTCAATTAAAGTTTTTGCTGTATTTGTAGTTTTATTTTGCAAAGCACCACCACTAGCTGCATCAACTAAAGTTCTATCCATTGGATTAAGACCTTCATAGAAATATTGTATGAGAAGTTGGTCTGTAATTTGGTGATGGGGATAACTAGCACACAATCTTTTAAATCTTTCCCAGTATTCATAAAGATTTTCCTGGTCATGTTGCCGGATGCCACATATTTCTTTTCTAATTGAGGAAGTTCTTGAAGCGGGGAAAAATTTTTCAAGAAACATTTTTTTTAGGTCATCCCAACTTGTAATAGAACTAGGAGGAAGGTAAAATAACCAATCCTCAGCGATATCTGCTAGGGAGAAAGGAAAAGCTTTAAGTTTTACATGTTCTTCTGAAACCCCTTCAGGTTTCATGGTAGAGCAAAGGATATGAAATGCTTTTAAGTGTTTATGAGGATCTTCACCTGCACGACCATGAAACTTTGGTAACAAATGAACTAAACCAGTTTTAAGCACAAAAGGAACATCTTCCTCAGGATATAAGATGCATGATGTTTGATTAGTGACATCTGGTGTAGCTAGTTCTTTTAATGTCTTTTCAGCCATGTTATGCAAATACTCAGAAGTTGAAGGTTTAGTTTCACTATTTATGCTATTAGCTAGAATATTATTATTATTATTATTATTATTATTATTATTATTATTATTATTATTATTATTATTATTATTATTATTGTCTAATAGTTTCTTAGATGATCTAACTAATTGATGAAATGTTCTATCTATTTCAGGATCAAAAGAATATAGTGGTTCAGAATTAGATCTAGTCATGCACAATACATCTACATATATTGTAACAAAATACTACAACTATGTAATAAAAGGAAAAGTTATAATTTTAATTATGAAATGCTTAGAACATATATTTAAAAATTTAAAGATTTTTTATATTTATATTTTTTTCAATGGTTGAAAATGAGATTACTAGAAAATAAATAAGAATATAATAAAGTGGAATTTTTTTTTTATTTTTTTACATGCTTACATTCAACCAAACCTGAATATCTTCAATACACCTACAAAAAAATGTAAAATATATTAGATAATTGAATGTAAATAATTAGGACCAAAGGTCCCCGGCAACGGCGCCAAATTTGACACGCTGTCGTTGTTGGGTCAAATAAAAAGTTAAATTAATATAGTATAAGGTGAACAACCTTAGTCGTCTCTCGAGGACCTTAGTTCAATTAGTTACACTCAATTTAGTTATAATAAAGGGGGTTTGTGTTGAGCTTGAAAGGAAAATTTGTGTTGAGCTTGAAAGGAAAATTAAGTTCCTATATGATAGTGCAAAAAGTAACTTTATGAGTAAGAATAATCAAATTTAGAAACAACCAACCCAAGGAATTAATAAATCTTTAGTTAACTAATCATTGATCACAAATATGATTAAATATAATTAATTTCTCAATCTTGAATCATTTGGAATCCCTAAATGATTATATTCTAGAAAATCTTCTAGAATTGAATTAATGAACTAATAAGAATAATCAATCGATATATTCTTATTAATTACTAAAATAACTTTAAAATCATAATTTGATTGAGTTAAGAAACTAAATAGAAATCTCTTGTTTAGTAACTTAATCTTTGTTCTCAAATTGATTATTGATTAACTAACCAACATCAGTTTAGATTATAGATTGTTTAATTATATACCAATCGGTTATACACTTAAATAATCTACCATCATAAGTGCTTAAGAAACAAATAAAAGTAATTATCTTCAATCAAAATATTAAGAGCAAGAACTCAAAGTTAACATAAATAAAAATTAAATTCCTTGAGTTGATTTTAAAAGATTAAGCTTCCATGATAATTTTTAACAATGAAAGCTAATATTAAATTTACTAAAACTTTGATTATAAAAGTAAATAACAAATAATAAAATTAACTTACTTGATATTGAGGAAGGTAAATGAAAACCATAACTTGAAGGATGGAATATAGAACAAGGAGATAAAGAAAAAGAAAGAACTAAAACTTAAGAAGCAAAAGCAAAGATATAGAATTGTAATGAAAACTAAAGCATATATTTCTTATGTATTTCTTGTGTATCTCCCTTACAACTTCAAGCATCTATTTATAGGCAAGATATGATGATACTATACATTCATTTTCTAATTATTAATGCATTTTTTCAACATTGGTGGACTTGAAATTACAATAATTCAAAAGAAGATAATGGTAGGTGTTGAAATTCATTCTCCTCTTTATCTTCTCCACCTTACGAGTCCAATATGACCTTCTAGATGGACGAATTTTGAAAAACCTTCAACATCAAAGTTGTAGATCTCTGTCTTATTGAGAATTTGGCGCAAGAATGAGGTCATTGGGACACCTAGAGCTCTAGATATGTGTATTTTGGTGAACTATGTCAATGCTGGTGGGACACATGAGGGCTGATTGATTCAAGCTCCATTTCTTTATTTTTTTCAAATGCAAAATAACCAAATCTGATCATCATGATGTCGTCCTCTGTCTTAGCTTTCCATGGGCTCCAAGATTAGCCCATTTGGATCACAAAAGCCCATGTTATGGCCAAAATAAGGCAAGATACATACAAAAAAATGAAAATTGAAACATTTATACATAATACTTCAATTTAACTAAACAACATAAAACTTAATTAAAATACTATTATTAAACATAGTAATTATATAATAAACCCCAAGTGTAAAACTATAAGAAGTGTATTAAAATTGATTTATCAGCATGTTATATGTGGGCGTACATATGTTTAAGTACTGCCTGGTCAGGTCTGGTGCATGTTTCCTTGGGCGTAGAGGCATGCTTGCCTAAGCATAGGCACGCTCAAGGTCTTGTTAGCTTCTGTTAGGGATGGCAATTTGAGCCTAACCTGTGGGCCAACCCGTTTAGCCTACTAAAAACAGATGGGTTGGGTCTAGGATTTGAACCTATTTTCCCGAATAAACCTGACCCATTTTATTCTTAAAAAATGGGCCCTAGCGGGTCAAGCTGGACTGACCCGTCAAGCTAATAATAAAATATTTTAAAAAAATAGATTAGATTTTTGTTTTAAATATTGATTGATTATTTAATTTGAAAATTTGGTGATAGTTGTATAATTTGTATTGTATGTTATTACAATAATATAATATTATAAAATGTAAATAATAAAATATTGTTCATATTAATGTAAATATAAATTTATTTAAAATTTTAGTAAAATAAATTGGGTTGATTATTAAAAGAAATTAGTTTTAAAAAGGTGAAATCTAGTTTTTGCATATAAAGTGTTTTTTTAAAAAGAAGGGTTAAAAACAGTACAAATTTAGAATAAAAAATGACAAGGATAAGACCAAAAAGTAGGTTGGCTCGCTGGCCCACGAGCCATATAAAATATGAATGGGCTAGTATTTATAGCCTGTTTTCTTCTTTTGGCTCGACTGGGCCTATATTAGATAGGCTTAGGCGAGCCCATATTGCGACCCCTAACTTCTGTGAGTCAACATAACGAACGTTGGATATAGGCGTAGGTATGCCACCATTCTGGGAAAACCTAATGGATGAGTCTTTGCCCAGCATAGGCATACACTGATGGGCGTACCTACACGTAAATGGTTCCTGGCTCATTGATGTGCATGGCCTTACCCTGTGCTGGGTTGAGCGTAGGCACGTTCAACCTCTGATTTTCCCATTAGGTTTGTGTTTATGGGTGTAGGTGTCTACATTGGGTATGTGTAGCCACACTGGGGTTCTGACTCAGTACATGGCTAATGGCATCTATTGCGCACGCATTCCTATATTGGTGGCTACGCTTGTAACACCCTCGGTTAGATAAGACAAATCCTTCTGTAGGTTCATCCAATTTAACTGAGAGTGTTAATAGTTTTTAGAAAAAGTGAATTTTTTTTTTAAACTAAATAAATACGTGGCAGATCAGCGGAAGTAATATTGTATATATCACATAGTCATTCACAAACTGTAAGTAATTGTACTCTTAGGCACCCTTAAATATTATACAGTCATCCGGTGTCTGATTATAAATATTCTATCCTTAATGGTTATTCTCAATGGGTTCAGCGTATTGCTGATCTTCACACTCGGGTTCTTGAGTTTCTAATTCCTCTGAAAAATGTTCAACAGTAAGGGTGAGTATAACCCAAGACCCTGATTGGTTCATCCGGTGTGGACATAATCCAGTTAAAATACAATGTCACATAGATCATACATTTAACATATTTATAACAATCAAGCATGTTGTCATCACATAATCGTATATTTAGCATGTTCACAATTACAACAATCAAGCATATTATCATGAAATAGATCGTACATATAACATATTCATAATTATAACAATCAAATATGCTGTAATGAATGCATGAGTTTGGATTTATTATGATTTATCTTTGGTTAAGTCTCATGATGCATGTGGGCCCAAGAAATCATTTCTTCTTCTCATTCTATGGAATATCACCATTCCATTGTCTAGAGCGATCAGGGTCCGCCCAAGCTCATAAGGTACGAATGAACTCATTGGTTCTCATTAATATATATATTTCATTTTGAGACTTGGATCCCTACGATCATAGTTACACCCCGTCATTTAGTTGAAGTACACTAGAATTCCTCGTCTCACCCGGCTATCAGGCGTGACTCTGATGCCATTAGGTTGCCGTTCCAGTTGTACTCCCAAGATTCTTCTACTGAGATCGAACGTGAGTGTCCTCCAGCGTACCAGGTGTATGCTCTAGACATATATTTTTCTTCTTTCTTTTTTTTTCTCCATCCAAATGTTTTCATGATGCGAAATGCATTCTTTTTATCTTTGATCATTGGGTATTTATGTGATTTCAGTCTTACCATACTTATTCATAAGCTCTTGAAATCTCATCAACCATTCAAATGTTTCAAGACGTTGCATTATCTCATTTGTAAATATATCAGTTATCTCTTAGATGAATTTATACTTTGTATAAAGATTAAAATAATATAATCCTTATTTAGTCAATTATAATTAAAATATTAACGATATCTATAACAACAATACTAGTTATAATAATAAGAATAACAATAATGATTCGAATAATATTAATAATAAAAGGAAAAGATCAATAATGATAATTATAATATCTTAATAATTCAAAAAGGATTAAGGAATAATTTCCGAATAAAAAATTCAAGTGAAAAACATTGAAACCAGGTCTTCCGAGTGGAACAGAGGTAAATCCGAGTGAAATGAGTATGATTCCGAGTGGAATCATACAGAGAACGGTTCTCCAAGTGATCTGGCTAAAAATCCGAGTGAAATGACACTGGAAAAGCTGTTTTCTGACTGAAATAAGTTTGGATCCGAGTGAAATAAAGTGGAATGCTGTTTTCCGACTGGAACAGCTTGAATCCGAGTGAAAAATAAGTTTTCCGCATGAGATAGCTATGAATCCGAGTGAAATAAACTGAGCAGAATTTTCTAACTGAAATCAATAAGTAATCCGAGTGAAACAGAAGCTGAAAAATAATTTTCTTAACTAAATATCTTGAATTCTGAGTGAAACAAATTTCTGAGTGAATTAAAATATAAATCCGTGTGAGGTCAGTAGGGAAAATGGTTTCCTAAGTAGCATTGTTTGTAAATCCGAGTGAAATGAGTCTCTAAGTGAAATAAAGTATATTTCCGAGTGGTATTCAGTCAAAAAGGAGTTTTCTGAGTGAAATGAAGGTGTTTACCGAGTTAAAATCACTGGAAAAAGGTTTTCATGAGTGAAGCTACTTAAATTTTGAGTGAAAATGAGTTCCTGAATGAAATTAAGTATGATTCCGAGTGGAATCAGTAGGAAAAGAGTTTCCTGAGTAAAAATAAGATATTTTCCGAGTGAAACATGAGTTTACTGAGTGAAATTAATTAAAAAGGGTTCTGTCTGAATAAGACACATGTGAATAAAGAAAATCCGAGTAAGATAATCCTGATTCCGAGTGGAATCAGGTTGGGAAAGGTCTTCTGGTGAGTTGACTTTATATACCGAGTTACATCAAGTTGAAAGGAGTTCTTTTAGTGAAAATAACTATTTGCTGAGTGAAATAAATTGTTTTGCCGAGTGAAATAAGGTTGGGAAGCTACTGTCCGAGTAAAATATGATGTTTTCCGAGTGCAATAAGACTGAGAAGCTACTGTCCGAGTAAAATAGTGTGTTTCCGAGTGAATTTACTGAAAAAGAGTTCTGAGTAAAAAATAATTATATTTTCTGAGTGAAATTAAGTCAAGTTCTGAGTGAAATAATATAAGAAAGAGATTTCCGAGTAAAATAAGACTTGGGAGATGCTGTCCGAGAGAAATAGAGTGTTTTCCGAGTGAATTACTATGTTTTCCGAGTGAATTACTATGTTTTCCGAGTGAAATCAACTAGAACGATACTATCCGAGTATAAATAAGCAAAACTGAGTAAAATAAGTGTAAAATCGGTCGGATTATCATAAAACATAACCTGTTATCATATTTGTTTCACTGGAAATCACACGGTACCCATGATTCTTAATATTTTCAGTCCAATATTTCATAATTCATCAATGATTATATAAACTCGGTAACAGATATATATACATACATGCATATACAGATACAATTTAAAGCATTTAATTCATACACACTGAATCTGTCCTCCACTCGGTTTCCCATAAGGCACCCAAGAATATACCCCCTTACCTCAATAAAGTTCCTGGAGGAGAAGAAAGAGGCTCCCTTCACTGTCCTGCTTCAAATCCGAGTGAAACAGAGGGGATAGGAGTGGGAAAAAACTTGCTGGGAAAGAGAGTGATGAAGAGTGTTTGGGTCGTGTGTGTGGTGTGAGTTCTGAGGACCTTGAGCTCGTTTAAATAGGGAGGAAGTGAGTGGGAAGACAAGTGGGAGACAGCTTTTCTGAGTGGGCTGTTAGTGGATCGCTAATGGAAGGGTCACTAAGAATTAAATAAGATATATGCTGAGTCAGTGTCCATTTTTGGTCGTCCACCATCCATAATGCGCACGATTAGATTTAAATATCATTAAAAGACAAAATTGAAGTCAATACGCACTTCTGTCAGTGAATACCGAGTGAAATTACACTCGGTTAACACTTCTGTCAGTGAATTCCGACTGGAATTCCCACTTCCGAGTCAACAATTACAAGGCTCGCTTGAGCGAATCAGCCAATCCTCACTCGGTATTCCCATGAAACCGACTCATCTTTCCCATCATTCACTCGGTAATTCACCCCCACACCGACTCCTAATTTACTTGGCCTTTCACTCGGTATTATATCCCAAATCCGGGTCATTTCTGATGGTTCTTACTCGGTTAAATCATTCCAAGCCTAGTACTCGGTAATGTCCTTCAAAAACCGACTCCCTCGCATTCTTTTCCTATCTTTCTTCTACTCGAAGTTTTTATTCCAAATCCGAATCTCTACATACACTGTTCCACTCGGTAAAAGTCATCCACTTACTCGGAATACTACTTTCCATACCACTCGGTGTATTTAACTTCAACACAATCAGAAACGTACTTCACATTCATCACTCGGCATAGACTTACATTTCTCACTCGGAAGTGTTTCTTCTAGAACCCGACTCTCTCTCCTAATTAGTCAATCACTCAGAATTTATTCAAACTCTAATCACTTAGGATATATTCCAATAACAATTCATATCTTAGAAAGGAATC
This sequence comes from Clitoria ternatea, assembly GCA_037962975.1. Lineage (NCBI taxonomy): Eukaryota > Viridiplantae > Streptophyta > Magnoliopsida > Fabales > Fabaceae > Clitoria > Clitoria ternatea. Next base: position 13,851,118 of record CM075675.1, read on the forward strand.
AATCGGATTTACCACTCAGAAATACTCAAACTTTACTCACTTGGTTTACTCATATTTCTCTCTTGATTTTAACCAAATTCTTCAACTACAATTCCAATCAGAACATATTAAGGCCCTCACTTCTCGGAAAAGACTTATACATACAAGTCTTACTCAGAATTGGTTCATCCTCTCTATATCTCTCTCGGAATGGCTCCTTCCACTTTTGCCACTCGGTTTACTAATCATACTCTTATGAAACCATTCAGAATCTTCCCCAAATACTTCCATAACATGTTCCAGTCGGTAAGAAGCATCAAATCAACATAAAACACTTACATGTATTTATTCACTCGGTTTATATATATATCATACACTTAGAATATATTTCCAATCCAAACCATTATAACAACTCTTCCCTCAGAAGAGGTTCACTCAGATTTTACCTTTCAGGAGCATTTAAGTCCTTCCCCACTCATTTTTCACTCGGATATTCATCTTTTAGGTACACATACACTATCCTTCCTCAAAATGTGTTTCGATCGAAATCCTTTAAGGTCTTTATCACTCGGAAAAAGAGTCATAAACATAGCCTCACTCAATAATGGCTCTAAACCTTATATATTCTACTCAGATTGGGCTCTCCTTCCTATATTCCACTCGGAATTCCATATTTCAGAGAGGTTTTGCTCGGAAATAGAAGTACTTAGCAAGTTTTGACTCAGAAACAAAGGATCAAGGGTGTTTTGACTCGGAATTTTCACCTAGAAGTGGTTTTCTTGAACCCAATTCACTCCAGCTGTCTCTGTGATCAAGAATCCACTCGGTAGTAACCTTCTTGGTCATATATTACTCGGATAACATAACCTTACACTCGGAATTTCATCATTCAGTCGGAATTGCTAATCCTTCACTCGGAATTTCACACTGTCACTCGGATCAGAGTCTATTTCACTCGGAATTTGCATAATTTCACTAATGGTCCATATAAATTCCATTATTATGTACAAAAATGACATTTCTGAGATACCACAGACTATCAACGGGGTGTATATTCACTTATTACCACTTACAGACCTTCTAAACTTCAATTTTTACCAAATAAGACTGCTACTAAAAACAGGGATGTTACATTCTCCTCCCCTTTTAGGAATTTCGTTCTGAAATTCATGGTTGGAATAATTGAGAGTACAATCCTCTAATCTTTTCCTTAACTTTCCAAGTAGCGTCTCTATCATTCAACTGACTCCAACTACTTTGACCAAAGGGACTTCCTTTCCCCTTAACTATTTTCGACATCGATTAACAATCTTAACCGGTGATGCTTCAAAGGTAAGGTTTTCTTTTCAGAACAAATTGATCGGGACTCCGAACATGATCAGGGCGTAGTACATATGTGTGGACATCATGAAGGTTTGAAATGGCTATACGGCACACATTGGTTCCTATCTTTTACAGAATTTGATAGGTTCTATGTATCTGAGACTTAACTTCTTGGTCTTTATAGCTCTTTCTATTCCAATGGTAGGGGTAACTTGAGAAATACTTGCTACTAATATACCATTATAAGGCATTATTCTCTCATAACTCGTTGTCAAGTCCTAGACTTGTCTAAATCCAATTTACACGTTTGTATTAGACTTCGGGAATTCTTCTCCCAAAACCAAGATTCTTTAAATCTTAAAATGCTAACCACACCTAACAATAACAATACTATAATTCCTTAGCCTTAAGACTTCCAAATCATCACATGAATCATTTAATCATTACTAAAATTTAGTCAAACTCATTATAAGTCTCTTGGTTTCATCTAAGATCATCACCAATTCATCTTATTCAAAATGACATGCCTATTTATCATTTCAAATATCTTAATCCACTATCAATTGTTTCCTTAATCTACTATCATAACATCAATAGTCTAAATTAATTACTCCAATTACATACTTACTTATATACACTCCTTTACCAATCCTCAATAATCAACACCTAATGCCTCAGATATTCATTTCCTTATATGTAATCATTCTAGAGTATTTAAAGCCATCAAGATCATCAACTTAGTTAAAATCCTCAAATCATTACACTTAGGGTTTTTTATCAAAATTCAATGATCATTTCTAATAATCACCAATTTCCATTAACAACACCTACATACACATTATTGTGGGTTTTCGCTAAAAATCATCTCTCATGACATTATTATTCACTTCCCTTAAATCCTAAGTTAGGGTTCCACTAGAATCAAACAATCGCCATTAACAACCATCATTTTCTGTCTCAAATCTTGAAATTTTTGTATACCACTTCACATCCATCCTAAAACACACATAAGTGTATTCTACCCTTAGGTTTTGCATGAAAATGGTTTCTATTCCTAAAACCCATTCACAAGGCATGCTCTTAATCACATAGAAATTCAAAACCTAGAAACAAAGATTAGAGAATTTTACCTTACGCTCCGAGCCATCCCAAGCCCTAGTATGCACATAAAAATGAAGAGAGAATAAGGAAATAGGTCATATCTTGTCCCATCATTAAAACGTTTCCTCCTATATAACAAACAGGATCTCTATTCAGGCTTAACTCTAAAAATTATTCCGAATATAGATTCAAATTCCCATTAATATTCTTAATAGCCCTGACCAATGGTATCTCAATCGGAGATATTTGGTCCGACACCCAGATTCTAACCGGGTCTCATTTTAACTCTTCAAGTTCCAATAATGTTTGACAGATTTCCTGTCATAGCTCTCCTTCGAATTGTGTAAGATCGTTCCGCTGAAAGTTAGCTAGTCCTTGGCTCTGCTTAGTAGAGTATGGAATAATTCTTGTTGTCTTATCGTTTCCACGATTTGAGTAAGAAGTTCCTCCATGTCATGATCATTGTTTAAGTAAATCACTAGGAATTTGTTGATGGAATATCAACAAAGAAGTTTTGTGCATATGTCATATGGAGTATTCCACATAGGAAATCTAGTCTTAGATGTTTTATGGACTGTTAAATATTTCTATCAGAGTACGTGGAAACCTAATGGTCCACTCCACAAGCTTAATGAATCGACTATGCTCTGATACCACCTTGTAACACCCTCGGTTAGATAAGACAAATCCTTCTGTAGGTTCATCCAATTTAACTGAGAGTGTTAACAATTTTCAGAAAAAGTGAATATTTTTTTTTAAAATAAATAAATATGTGGCAGATCAGCGGAAGTAATATTGTATATATCACATAGTCATTCACAAACTGTAAGTAATTGTACTCTTAACAGAATGGGGCACGCAGGCACCCTTAAATATTATACAGTCATCCGGTGTCTGATTATAAATATTCTATCATTAATGGTTATTCTCAATGGGTTCAGCATATTGCTGATCTTCACACTCGGGTTCTTGAGTTTCTAATTCCTCTGAAAAATGTTCAACAGTAAGGGTGAGTATAACCCAAGACCCTGATTGGTTCATCCGGTGTGGACATAATCCAGTTAAAATACAATGTCACATAGATCATACATTTAACATATTTATAACAATCAAGCATGTTGTCATCACATAATCGTATATTTAGCATGTTCACAATTACAACAATCAAGCATATTATCATGAAATAAATCGTACATATAACATATTCATAATTATAACAATCAAATATGTTGTAATGAATGCATGAGTTTGGATTTATTATGATTTATTTTTGGTTAAGTCTCATGATGCATGTGGGCCCAAGAAATCATTTCTTCTTCTCATTCTATGGAATATCACCATTCCATTGTCTAGAGCGATCAGGGTCCGCCCAAGCTCATAAGGTACAAATGAACTCATTGGTTCTCATTAATATATATATTTCATTTTGAGACTTGGATCCCTACGATCATAGTTACACCCCGTCATTTAGTTGAAGTACACTAGAATTCCTCGTCTCACCCGGCTATCAGGCGTGACTCTGATGCCATTAGGTTGCCGTTCCAGTTGTACTCCCAAGATTCTTCTACTGAGATCGAACGTGAGTGTCCTCTAGCGTACCAGGTGTATGCTCTAGACATATATTTTTCTTCTTTCTTTTTTTTTCTCCGTCCAAATATTTTCATGATGCGAAATGCATTCTTTTTATCTTTGATCATTGGGTATTTATGTGATTTCAGTCTTACCATACTTATTCATAAGCTCTTGAAATCTCATCAACCATTCAAATGTTTCAAGACGTTGCATTATCTCATTTGTAAATATATCAGTTATCTCTTAGATGAATTTATACTTTGTATAAAGATTAAAATAATATAATCCTTATTTAATCAATTATAATTAAAATATTAACGATATCTATAACAACAATACTAGTTATAATAATAAGAATAACAATAATGATTCGAATAATATTAATAATAAAAGGAAAAGATCAATAATGATAATTATAATATCTTAATAATTCAAAAAGGATTAAGGAATAATTTCCGAATAAAAAATTCAAGTGAAAAACATTAAAACCAGGTCTTCCGAGTGGAACAGAGGTAAATCCGAGTGAAATGAGTATGATTCCGAGTGGAATCATACAGAGAACGGTTCTCCAAGTGATCTGGCTAAAAATCCGAGTGAAATGACACTGGAAAAGCTGTTTTCTGACTGAAATAAGTTTGGATCCGAGTGAAATGAAGTGGAATGATGTTTTCCGACTGGAACAGCTTGAATCCGAGTGAAAAATAAGTTTTCCGCATGAGATAGCTATGAATCCGAGTGAAATAAACTGAGCAGAATTTTCTAACTGAAATCAATAAGTAATCCGAGTGAAACAGAAGCTGAAAAATAATTTTCTTAACTAAATATCTTGAATTCTGAGTGAAACAAATTTCTGAGTGAATTAAAATATAAATCCGTGTGAGGTCAGTAGGGAAAATGGTTTCCTAAGTAGCATTGTTTGTAAATCCGAGTGAAATGAGTCTCTAAGTGAAATAAAGTATATTTCCGAGTGGTATTCAGTCAAAAAGGAGTTTTCTGAGTGAAATGAAGGTGTTTACCGAGTTAAAATCACTGGAAAAAGGTTTTCATGAGTGAAGCTACTTAAATTTTGAGTGAAAATGAGTTCCTGAATGAAATTAAGTATGATTCCAAGTGGAATCAGTAGGAAAAGAGTTTCCTGAGTAAAAATAAGATATTTTCCGAGTGAAACATGAGTTTACCTAGTGAAATTAATTAAAAAGGGTTCTGTCTGAATAAGACACATATGAATAAAGAAAATCCGAGTAAGATAATCCTGATTCCGAGTGGAATCAGGTTGGGAAAGGTCTTCTGGTGAGTTGACTTTATATACCAAGTTACATCAAGTTGAAAAGAGTTCTTTTAGTGAAAATAACTATTTGCTGAGTGAAATAAATTGTTTTGCCGAGTGAAATAAGGTTGGGAAGCTACTGTCCGAGTAAAATATGATGTTTTCCGAGTGCAATAAGACTGGGAAGCTACTGTCCGAGTAAAATAGTGTGTTTCCGAGTGAATTTACTGAAAAAGAGTTCTGAGTAAAAAGTAATTATATTTTCTGAGTGAAATTAAGTCAAGTTCTGAGTGAAATAATATAAGAAAGAGATTTCCGAGTAAAATAAGACTTGGGAGATGCTGTCCGAGAGAAATAGAGTGTTTTCCGAGTGAATTACTATGTTTTCCGAGTGAATTACTATGTTTTCCGAGTGAAATCAACTAGAACGATACTATCCGAGTATAAATAAGCAAAACTGAGTAAAATAAGGGTAAAATCGGTCGGATTATCATAAAACATAACCTGTTATCATATTTGTTTCACTGGAAATCACACGGTACCCATGATTCTTAATATTTTCAGTCCAATATTTCATAATTCATCAATGATTATATAAACTCGATAACAGATATATATACATACATGCATATACATATACAATTTAAAGCATTTAATTCATACACACTGAATCTGTCCTCCACTCGGTTTCCCATAAGGCACCCAAGAATATACCCCCTTACCTCAATGAAGTTCCTGGAGGAGAAGAAAGAGGCTCGCTTCACTGTCCTGCTTCAAATCCGAGTGAAACAGAGGGGATAGGAGTGGGAAAAAACTTGCTGGGAAAGAGAGTGATGAAGAGTGTTTGGGTCGTGTGTGTGGTGTGAGTTCTGAGGACCTTGAGCTCGTTTAAATAGGGAGGAAGTGAGTGGGAAGACAAGTGGGAGACAACTTTTTTGAGTGGGCTGTTAGTGGATCGCTAATGGAAGGGTCACTAAGAATTAAATAAGATATATGCTGAGTCAGTGTCCATTTCTGGTCGTCCACCATCCATAATGCGCACGATTGGATTTAAATATCATTAAAAGACAAAATTGAAGTCAATACGCACTTCTGTCAGTGAATACCGAGTGAAATTACACTCGGTTAACACTTCTGTCAGTGAATTCCGACTGGAATTCCCACTTCTGAGTCAACAATTACAAGGCTCGCTTGAGCGTGGCTTGCTCGCTTGAGCGAATCAGCCAATCCTCACTCGGTATTCCCATGAAACCGACTCATCTTTCCCATCATTCACTCGGTAATTCACCCCACACCGACTCCTAATTTACTTGGCCTTTCACTCGGTATTATATCCCAAATCCGGGTCATTTCTGATGGTTCTTACTCGGTTAAATCATTCCAAGCCTAGTACTCTGTAATGTACTTCAAAAACCGACTCCCTCGCATTCTTTTCCTATCTTTCTTCTACTCGAAGTTTTTATTCCAAATCCGAATCTCTACATACACTGTTCCACTCGGTAAAAGTCATCCACTTACTCGGAATACTACTTTCCATACCACTCGGTGTATTTAACTTCAACACAATCAGAAACATACTTCACATTCATCACTCGGCATAGACTTACATTTCTCACTCGGAAGTGTTTCTTCTAGAACCCGACTCTCTCTCCTAATTAGTCAATCACTCGGAATTTATTCAAACTCTAATCACTTAGGATATATTCCAATAATAATTCATATCTTAGAAAGGAATCAATCGGATTTACCACTCAGAAATACTCAAACTTTACTCACTCGGTTTACTCATATTTCTCTCTCGATTTTAACCAAATTCTTCAACTACAATTCCAATCAGAACATATTAAGGCCCTCACTTCTCGGAAAAGACTTATACATACAAGTCTTACTCGGAATTGGTTCATCCTCTCTATATCTCTCTTGGAATGGCTCCTTCCACTTTTGCCACTCGGTTTACTAATCATACTCTTATGAAACCATTCGGAATCTTCCCCAAATACTTCCATAACACGTTCCAGTCGGTAAGAAGCATCAAATCAACATAAAACACTTACATGTATTTATTCACTCGGTTTATATATATATATCATACACTTAGAATATATTTCCAATCCAAACCATTATAACAACTCTTCCCTCAGAAGAGGTTCACTCAGATTTTACCTTTCAGGAGCATTTAAGTCCTTCCCCACTCATTTTTCGCTCGGATATTCATCTTTTAGGTACACATACACTATCCTTCCTCAAAATGTGTTTCGATCGGAATCCTTTAAGGTCTTTATCACTCGGAAAAAGAGTCATAAATATAGCCTCACTCAATAATGGCTCTAAACCTTATATATTCTACTCAGATTGGGCTCTCCTTCCTATATTCTACTCGGAATTCCATATTTCAGAGAGGTTTTGCTCGGAAATAGAAGTACTTAGCAAGTTTTGACTCAGAAACAAAGGATCAAGGGTGTTTTGACTCGGAATTTTCACCTAGAAGTGGTTTTCTTGAACCCACTTCACTCCAGCTGTCTCTATGATCAAGAATCCACTCGGTAGTAACCTTCTTGGTCATATATTACTCGGATAACATAACCTTACACTCGAAATTTCATCATTCAGTCGGAATTGCTAATCTTTCACTCGGAATTTCACTCTGTCACTCGGATCAGAGTCTATTTCACTCGGAATTTGCATAATTTCACTAATGGTCCATATAAATTCCATTATTATGTACAAAAATGACATTTCTGAGATACCACAGACTATCAACGGGGTGTATATTCACTTATTACCACTTACAGACCTTCTAAACTTCAATTTTTACCAAATAAGACTACTACTAAAAACAGGGATGTTACAACGCTAACTTTTTGGAACTTTCTAGGCACATCAGCTTCCCCGACGTAGGGCCATGTTCTTGGGGCATTCCTACGTTGGGTTCCTGGTCTTTCATATACACAACAAGCACATATCGAGTGTACCTACGCCAGGCTTAGGCGTGGTTACATTGGGGGTTACATTGCACCAAAACTCATAACTTAAAATGCTTTTGATTTTAAATGTAAAACATATCAAACTTGATAAAATTAACACAATTCTAATTTATGTAACTTATTGAATAAAAATATTTAAGTACCTAATTAATAATTATTTGACAAAACTTAGGAAAATGATTCATGAAAATTAGATAAATAAATAAGTATTTTCAAGACTTATCATTGATGTTCCTTGTAATTTGAAAATTGATTGCCAAAAATTACTTAGGTGAATCTTGTTGCGGTCTAAAATTATGGATCTCGGAGTGCCATAAAGGCAGTAGATTTCTACCATAAAACGCTTGTCCAATGAAGAGGCACAAAAGGTACAGTAATGAATTTTCTAAACTTGGTGAGTCAATCAATAATGACCCAAATCATAGTGTGGCTATGAAAGGTAGGTAGACTTGTTATAAAATCCAAACTATGATATCCTTCAAAACTATTTTATGGATAGGTAAAAGTTGTTAAAATTCCCTATATTATGGTAAATATTTTCTTAGTTTAAAGGTAGTTCAATACGAAATAAAATGGATGGTATCACAATGGACTTAAGACTGGTAGAAGGAGCAATGATGGGTTTGACCCTAGAGTGACTTGTTAAGGGGACCTATTGATATTTCGTAACATGAGTTCATGTCAAGTACAAATACATGATCCTTATAATATAACAAGCCTGTTTGAATTAATATTTTAACGATTGGCAACAAAATGGTGCATCTAGACCTATCAAAGATATATTAAGTATTCCATAATAGGAGTAAAAAAGGTACACTAAGATAATTTTGCAGAAAATGAATGATCTAATAACAACTCTAAAATCATATGCAAATGGTTAATATGATCAAAAAAAACTAGCTCTAAACACCACTAAAAAAACACCTGTTAGCGACGGAAGGAATTGGTCGCTAATCCATGCCATGACCGTTGCTAAAACCATTAGCGACGACATCTCAGACGGGACAGAGGACGTCGCTAAAACCCTCGTCGAAAACACATCAGCGACCACATACATGTCGTCGCTACCGTATTGACGCCGTAAGGCCGTCGCTAAAATGGTCTCTGCCCCAATAACACCAGCCGTCGCTAAGTGTTGCCATACAACGACCACAAATCTCCGTCGCTACTAGCAGCCACTGACGACCACCATACGCCGTCGCTAATGTTAAAAGGATAGCAACCGACGAGTCCGTCGCCAGATGTGGCCTTCCAGCGACTAAGCTCGGTCGTCGCTATGGGTACTCATGTAGCGACCACGTGATCCGTCGCTGTGGGAAGCCATACAGCGACCACGATACTCCGTCGCTATTTCTTACAATACAGCGACCACTATGGGCCGTCGCTATTTTTAACAAGACAGCGACCACTGTATTCCGTCGCTATGTTTTACAATATAACAACCATGTGTTTCCGTCGCTAATGGGAAATTTCTTTTTAGAAAATTGGGTTAAATATTTATATAGGTTTTGTTAAATATTTTGTATTTTGTATTGGCTGATAAAATTTTATAATTAAATTTAAATAATTTTTTTAAAATATTAAATTATTATTAAAAACAAAATAATAGATTAAATTTATTTATCGAATAGGTTGAATTATTAATGATAGGTACAATAAGGCTTTTTGACTTGAATGTAATTACCAATAAATATTGACATAATAAATAAAGAATGACAAAATAAATACTGAATGAAATATAACATAAAAACTAAAAATCAAATATACAATGTGTATAAATAATAAAAATACAATCATGGTGGTGGGGGATCCTGGGGTGGTGGTGGGGGCGCCTGGGAAGTGGGGGGAGGTAGCCTCGCCATCAACTGCATCAGTAGCTCCTGCTGCTGAGCAAGTTGCCGACGAGTCTCGGCGTGCTGCTCCTCGGCCCGCTGTCGGTCCGCCTCGGCTTTCTGTCGGTCCGCCTCGGCCCACTCCAACAACAACTGCCTCTGACGTCGCTCCTCCTGTAGCTCATCATTCAGGTTTTGAATTACCTAAACAACCTCAGTCGGAAGACCAGAGGAAGACGAAGAGGAAGGGGTCTTCCCCTTTTTCGCCAGCTGCGTGCCGACGCCACCCAATCTAAATACCTTCCCTTTCTTGTTCACACCGCCAACAGCCTCCATATAGATGGCGTTGTCGTCAGAATAAGATAGGGTGGGAGGAACCTCCCCTTCAGGAGTGGAAGCCACCAGGTTCGCCTCCTTCTCGGCCCTCCTGGCCTGATACGCCTCCTATAAATTCAAAAACAATGATAGGATTAGTAAGCTGATTTCTAAATTATAAGCATGTGTCAGTTAAAAGTAAATACCGCTAGATTCGTAGTCTTCTGGTTTACCCATGCACCGGCTTTGTTCTTCTTGGTCATTTGCATGACCTCAAACAAAGAAGGCTCCCGGTGCTCCCTCAGCTCCTGTGGTGGACAAAAAACATTGAGATTATTATTTGTAAACATGTAAGACGAATCATAATAGAAATATTTAACATCAATATACTTACAAATCTTTTCTTGTGCTCGAGGGTTGAAATGCTACCCCTAGTGTAAACCGAGGCTGCAGCATCGGCGGCTCTGTTGGCCCTGTTCCGAGCACTCGCCTGCTGGAACGGGACCCCGCCCCACTTCTGGACCATCCCGTACCAATGGTCCTCCGGGATCCAACGTGGCGCTCACCCTTGTCCCTCACCTTCCAAAGGGTACTCTTGATGATTTTGGAGGTCTTTGTGGCAAAGACCTTCCTAATCTCATCAATCATACCCTCCACCCACTGGTAATCACGCTGTAAAATGAAATGAGAAATCAAAATTAATAAGAGGTCTATTTTACAAATCAAGTCAGAACAAATGAACTAGGAACTTACCGAGAAAGTGTCAAACCACCTATCTTGCACAACCTTCACAGTATCTGTCCAAGATATATATGGACCATCCCACTGGGCCTTTAAAACCTTAGTAATCGCTTTGGTTGTGCGACTACTATCAACAAGATGAGCTCACAGCTTTTTATATGTATAGTGAGGTCACAGAAACACTAGTTGTCAGAAGTTGGGAATCTTCTAGTGTCATTTAGTGATTTGAATATTAGGAACTCATCATCCACTTGCATTCAAAGCCAAAAGGATCAGCTCACAGGAACTATCATGCTATGATTATGAAAGCTATACAATGATTTTGGCAGTTCACTAGTAGTTTTAGAAGCCATAATTTTCCTAAAAACAAAATCACCTGCTTCGCAAACAATTTCACCTGTTCACGAGTAGTTTTAGAAGCCATAGTTTTAGAAGCCAAATTTAACCTGCTTCGCAAATAATTAATCCATTATTTATCAAATTTCCTAAAATTGAATGCAACAAATACAACTAAGCAAGAACAAAAATTGAATTGAATCTCTAGGTTTTGAAAGCTGAGAAAGAAGGAGATTCAGAGAAATAAAATGAGAAAGGAAACCTTTCAAGAGTCTGATGAGAGTGTCTTTGGAAGAGGGAAGGGCCTCAATCTTCGATGCAGGGCTCGTAGACGACGTCAGAAGAGGGAAGGGTCCTCGACGAAGATGAAGGAGCCCACAGAGGGATGATTGTTATTAAACTTACTGTGTGGAACCATTTTTTCTTGCCTTGGCAAGCATACACAGTTGAATTAGAAGCAAAAACTGAACCAATTAATAGAAGACAACGCCTAACTGAAACAGGCACTGGTACTGCCAAGTAACTTGAACTTTTACAGCATGCTGAGTTTCCATTTCTTGTTCTTATGTAATAGTAACTCAAAAATATTGACACGGATCATTTATTCCTATTCTTCAGGTGCAGGCCGAGTTGCTTGAGGAGGAAAAAACAACAGGTAACCACTAACCTAATGATGGTACAATTACAGTTCTAGTGTGAAGTTAGAACAAATTTGATGCATGCCCTTTCGAGTGCCATTACCATCATTAATTAAAATTCAGAATAAGAACTATTCATTATACCTATAGCTTTGGTTATGTAGAGACATTAGCTTATTACAGATATTATGTGCAAGTTAATATATGATTGTTTTATCTCCAGTGAAATATTTGGATGACAAAACTCTCACTTGGTTTCTGGAAAATTTGTCATATGATCGGGTCATGAATGTAAACTAGTAGCTTAAAACCTTTTATAAATAACTATCATCTGATCACTTACTGCAGTGTTTTGAGGAAGGGAACGTGAGAGTTCAAACTAAAGCTGAGAAGGCAAATAAGAAACTGAGAGCCTTGAGAAGGACTGAGAAGGCAAAGAAGAACAAGAAGAAGAAGAAGAAGAAGAAGGGTCGCGTCGGTGTCGGAGTTGGAGAGCGGTGGTGGGTCGCGCAGTGTCGGGGGCCAACACGAAGTCGAATGGTGTGGAGGGCAGTGGTTGTCGCACGAAGTAATGGAAAATGAAGAAGCTGTGTGTGAAACCTAAAGAAACAGGGGCCAAAACGTTGCGTTTCATTAATTTGGGAATTAGGGTTTTCAATTTTTCGAACTCGGTGGACTCGCTCAAAACTCTAGAGTTTGCAAGAGTCTACCCGAGTCTGCAAGAGTCTACCCGAGTCAGAGAGGGTCCGAGTTTCAAGCGTTTTAACTCGTTTTGCCTAGGTAAAAACGTAGACTCGTAAGATATTGATAATATATTGATAATTAATTCTCTAACTCATTTATGTAGTGCAATATATTGATAATTAATTCTCTAACTCATTTATGCTTCCAAAGTCCAAAGCAATAAGCAACACTTGAACCTACTAGGGTCGAAATAGACCTAGTGTTGAGGGGGTTTGAGTAGTTAGTTTAAGCCTTCAAGGTTCTAGGTTCAAACCTCAAGCCTGACCTTTCATTATAAGTAAATAATAATAATAAAAAAGAAACACTTGAGGCTTCAGATACTCTAAATTTCTGAAATATCTTGTGTTCTACAATTGATAAAGCACTAATCCTCTACCCTCTGAATCTGAAACAGTCCAAACTCCAAATAGTTACGTACTCTAGACATTACTATTGTTTGATGCTTAAAATGTAAAACTAAACTCTAGACATTACTATTGTTTGATGCTTAAAATGTAAAACTAAGTTATTCATTCTACAAGTATCAGCATGCAGGGTAAGACTCAACCACACAGAAGATTCCTTTGGGGTGTAGAGGTTATTGGGAGAACAGAGTCCTATTATGATATATGAACAATGAAAAGTATATCAGGATTGGATCATCCTATTTAAAAGACTCTTTTAAAATGAAAACTATATACTCAAATATATAATATGGCTGTTATATTATCAATGGCATTCTCATCGTTTGTAAGTTAGTAACTTATTTGGTGTGTGCTGTCATCTTGTTTGCGCTTACTATACACCCTTGTTTAGTAATCAGAGTTCAATTGAGATAATTGACTGAATTTGGTGTTGTGGTGAGAACAGGTTCAGGAGGTAGTTCTTTCTGCAGATATGAGATGTAATAAGTGCCAGAAGAAGGTTGCTGAAATTATGAGTAAAATGAATGGTAAGTTTTTATGTTACATTATCTGCATGTAAGTTGTCCTTATTTTTAGGATGAAATGTGCATGGATAAGAGTGTTGCAACTTGCAAACGCTATTGCCAGATTACTAGTTTTGATTTGCTACAGAGAAATCTTTTCTTAGTAGGTTATGTTGATACCCAATAAGAGGTAAGAGAAAGGAAAAGCGTTATTGTCCTTTATTGATTGATTATTGGCACTTTGGAATAGGGTACACAATGTGTTTTGGCTGGAAGTCTGGGAAACACTTAATTTAATTGTAACTACTGTTATTTATTTAATGAACTTTTTACCAAACTACCAACAAGTAAATTTTCTCCTATTTTTGTTACCAAAACAAAATCTCATCTTGTTCTTTTAAAAGAATTTGGGAAATGTTGTTTAGTTTGTCTTATTATAATTGTGTGTTCTAATATGAGAAACCAACTCAACATTACTTACTACAATAGCTTCTATGTTTTGAAAATGATTTATGTTCAAACATACACTATATCTTAACACTGATTACTAAAATAGCTTCTCATGTTAGCTCTGATACAACAGACTACAGAATAAGAAGGATTGTGATGAAAACTGAAATTCTCTTTTGCACAGAATCTATGACTATTAACTATACAATTTCACGAATTTAATTGACCAGTGTTTCACCATAAAAGAACAAAAAGTCAAAATAGAGATTAACCAGCCAGTGTTTTCACCACAAAAGAACAACAAGTCAAAACAAAGATTAAACAGAATTATTAAAATCCAAATTGAATGCTCAGCAATGCAGACTATGATCAGTAACAAGAGGAATCAGAAACTGAGCTCGTTACCTGAGATGATGTGCTTTCTTTGTGTTCAGGATCAGACACAACACGATAATAGTATCGTCTTCTTCCTCCTCAACTTTCAGTTCTTCGTCTTCTCAGGTTTGCATATATGGGCCCAAGAAAAATAAAGGTACACCATTATTTTCCAATCATTCAGAATACAAAACTAAACCCTAGCAAAACCTTAAACCCAGAGAACTAACCTGTCCACAAAGAGCGTAGCCACCGGTGAGGGAATGGGTGCCGACGAACTCGCACGGAGTAAGAGACACAGGGAGGGAGGGAGGGAACGACGGAGGAGAGACAGAGGAACGAAGGGAATGAGCCGGGGAAGGGAGAGAGGGAGGGAGGGAGGGTTTCAGGAAGGAACGGAAGGAATGGGTGCCGACGAACGACGGAGGAGAGATAGAGGAACGGAGGGAATGAGCAGGGGAAGGGAGGGAGGGAGGGTTTCGGGAAGGAACGCCGACGAACGACGGAGGAGAGGGTGGGAACGACGGAGGAGAGGGAGGGAACGACGGAGGGTGACGGATTTGGGGAGGGAGAGTTAGGGCAACTGATTTGGGGAGAGGAGCAGGTCGAGTATTACTGACATTTAGCGACGGAAAAATGTTCCGTCCCTAAACCCCTCAATGTTAGCGACGGCACCAAATATCCATCACAATTCCCAAGTACTAGCGACGGCACACATATCTGTCACTAATATTAAACCTATTAGCGACGATATCATCCACTCCGTCATTACTTTCCTTTTTAAAAAACAAAAGTATGGAGGGAAGACCATAAACCATAGCGACGGCCAGATATACCGTCACTAAAATACTGAACCTTAGCGACGGTTGGCTGACACCGTCGCTACCTTCCACTATTACAAGAAAAAATTTGGAGGGAATTAAAAAATCATTGCGACGGTTCAGTAATTCCGTCATTAGTACAAACCATAGCGACGCATTAGTGTCGTCGCTATAGTTAGGGGAGAGTTAGCGACGGTCAATACCGTCGCTACTATTTGGCACCAACAGAAAACCCTGGCGGGAAAAGGAAAACAAGGTGGAGCTACAAATAGCGACGCTGCTAGCGACGGCGTTTATAATAGGTAGCGACCGAGTCCTCTATCAGTCGCTAAATGGGTCGCTAACATCTTTTTGGTCCCTTTTCGTATAGAGCGGTCGCTAAGGCGGTCGCTAATTAGCGACGGTATGCTGTGGTCGCTAATTTGAGGTAGCTGTTCAGGGTTTTTTTAGTTGTGAAAAACAAGGATGTCATAAAAAAACTAGCATGAATTTGGGAAGATAGGATCTTAATAAATCATTCATTACTAATTGAAAGGTGGAGGGCATATTGATGAGCCTAAAAGGCATCACTAAGAAATAATAATGCATATTAAATGTTCTAAAGGAAATTTTATGAGTGTCTTTAGGTGCCACCTAATCTAGTTAAAACCTGAATGTAAATCAACTTTAGTAAAGATAGTAAGTTCATCAAATAATTCATCAATGGTGGAGATAAAAAAAACTTATCCTTAATAGTCATAACATTAAGCTCCCTAGTCTATGCATAGCCGCTACATACAATTTTTTTTTACCAGTAAAACTGGTGAAGCAAATGACCTGTTATTAGGCTTATATGTCCATCTTGCAATAGGTCATGGATTAGGTAGGTCATGGCATTTTCTTTTAGTGTGTGGGTATCTCTAGGGTCTTACATTGACATGGGGTATTAGGTATAAGGGGAATATGATGGTCATATGGGTGTTTATGGGAGAGGGTATGAGTCTTAGGGACAACATGATTGTATTTTGTAATAAGGGATTGGATTGGGGGTGGTAGTTAGGAGGTGTAGAATTAGGAGGTGGATCAAGAAGGGTTGATGTAAGTGTGAGGTAAAAGGCCATAAAAATTTGTCTGAAAAAGTTGAGCAAGTTAGTGAAATATGGTAGGTTATGTTGCAATGAGGTTCCTAGTAAGTATTATAAGTGAGGAATCTATGCTAAAGGTCATACAAGGAATTGTAAAGTCAAAGGTGATTGGGCCTAAAGTATTGAACCACTCAATACCTAAAATACAATAACCTATTTGATTCGAATAAGATAAACTGCTATAGCAAAGTATGGCCTTAGAGGGTAAATAGGTGTCAGAGCAAAGGCCTAAATAATGTATGTAAGCTCTATTGCCTACCTTCACATGGAATTGAGAAATTATAGTAACTGTTAATTATTGATCAATTTATTCAACCAATGCATATTTTACATAGACTATATATTTTTGACCTAATTAACTGTTTGGTCTCAATGCCTAAATTTAAAATTAATTCAAGAATTAAATCTGGATAATTTTTTACATAAAGACTAAATTCAAAAATCTAAAAATTTACAAGGACTAAATACTTATTTTAACCTATACATGTCTCTATTCCATCTCTCACCGCTCTGTCCCTATATCAATTCTATCCTCCAGCATAATTTTAATCAGTTTATGTCTCTATGTTCCAATTGAAAGTTTGAACCACCATAAAACCTACAACCATCACCCTCTGCCTCTTTTGTCATGCCTAAGCCGGTTATACTCTATGATAAAAGAAGGATAAGAGCTTGGGTTTGGATCTCTTTTAAATATGTGTGGTTATAAAGGTTGAAGTGGGTTTGGTGGAAGAGAAAGGAGAATAAATATAATGGTGATGTAAGGTAATTTAAGGTGGATCATTTAAATGTGTGATAAGTTTGAAAAGTTTGATAATCTTACCCAAACCTAATCCTCTTTAAATGACCACGATAGTGTAAGAGCATGACAGAGAAAGATTGAGAGGGATAGAGATGGCTCCCACACCAAAGTAACATAACTTACTAGTG
This sequence comes from Clitoria ternatea, assembly GCA_037962975.1. Taxonomy (NCBI): domain Eukaryota; kingdom Viridiplantae; phylum Streptophyta; class Magnoliopsida; order Fabales; family Fabaceae; genus Clitoria; species Clitoria ternatea. The sequence goes on from CM075675.1 coordinate 13,868,557, forward strand.
TATAATGGGGTTTTAAACATGGTTCCTATAGTGGTTATAGATAAGATTTTTTTACCACAATTTTGAATCGTGGTTATAAACCCCTTTTAGGCACGATTATTAGTAACCGTGGTTAAAGGTTCACATTTTTTATTTTTTTTACTAATGCAAGGAATAATACTAATGTTTATGTATTTATTTAGTTGAAAATATCAATTTTTTTATTTTAATATCAATTTAAATTGCCCAAATTAATAAACAGAGAACACAAAATAATTTCAACAATGAATACCAAAGCATTCCTAATCTATAGCTAACAGCATTCTAATTTTCATAATCAGATTTTCCTAATCTATAACTAATAGCATTCTTATTTTCCTAATACTACCTAAGCCTAACATTGCATCAACCAAACAAACTCCTAAACAATATTGCATACGAGGAAAATAAGGTTTAAGGAAGAACCTGGTTGCGCGTGGTATGAGAGAAGAAGAAGACGTTCATGGTTGCGTCTAGGTAGTAGAGAGAACAAGAAGACGTTCGTGGGTGCAATGGTGAGCGTGCACAAGGAAGAGGAAGAAGTGAGTTTGCATGGAAGTGGAGGGAGGGATTCGTGAAAGTGAAAGTGGAGGGAGAGATTCGTGAAGCGTGAAAGTACAGAGAAGAGGGAGAAGACGAAGCGTGAAAGTATAGAACCCTCTCAAAATTGATTTTAAGTGTGTGTTTTGCTTATAATAATGTTAATATTAGTGAATGTGCACAGGAGAGTGTACCTCTAACAAGTGGTTTGTTATTGATTCAAAGTGGTCAATTGCTTACATTATTGCTTAGGAAATTTGTGAGGGTTAAAAATTACTAAAGATTGAAATTTTAACCATGAAAAAGTTAGAGTTTTATTTTGTAATGTTACGTAGACGAGTTATATTATTTAGGTTAACAAAGATACTTAACACAAAGGATATAGTTAAGGTAACTTTTGATACATTCAAAACTTTTATGGGTAAAAAAAAAATGTGATCAACTTAAACTAACCTTAAAATGTAAGAGACCAAAAGTATATATATATATATATTTTAATATTTAAGTTTAATACAAGTTTTCATGTGTTATTATGATTAATAGATGGTAAATCGTAAACAGTTTATACATATTGATTACAATTAGAATTGCATTTATAATTAATTACTAATTGTATTTTGTATTATTTGTATTTAATTTATAATTGATTGGGAGTGATATTGTTTGATTGTAAATAAATATATTTACTATGATATTGTGAAAAGTTAATTAAGGAAAATTACATATGTAAAGAACACGTTGTGCTAACTATATATGTCCTACACAAATTTCGTGGGCAGCCGTGGAAGAAGCAGACGCCATGTATCGTCTGCATTATTTCCGACGCGACCATTGCATTAGATGATTTTGTTTCCGCCTCCACTCCAACCCAATCCAGGTTGTTGCACTGAAGTTTTTGTTGTTGCGTTTGAAATTTTCTGACTCTACGTGCAATTTTTGTTGAGCAATTGGGGTTTTGGGCTAAACTGGGGCATTTTAAAAAAATATTTATGTGTTTGGGGTAGAAAAAATAATATTTAGTGGTCTGGGGTGGTTTCAGTCACATCAGTATTTAATTCCGCATCTTGGGGGGCGGTTGAGGCGAGTTGAACACAGTGAGATAGCATGACCACTGGGACAGCTATTCTTTTAGTGTAAACAAGGAATATTATTTAATATACTTCTTTCTATTTTTTTTTACCAATCTTTCATATTTTTTCATAAAATAAAAGTTATATAATTTTGTAACAGTTAAAAATATAATATTTAGTATACATTATATAGTAAAATTATATATTATTCATTAAAAAATAATATTTAATATACTTTATATAAATTTTATATATTAAATATATATTATACGTTAATATTTATATAAAGTATATAAAATATATTTAATATTTATAATATATATTTAATATACTTTATATAAATTTTATATATTAAATGTATATTATACGTTAATATTTACATAAAATATTAACGTATAATATACATTTAATATATAAAATTTATATAAAGTATATTAAATATTATGTTTTAATGAATAATATATAATTTTACTATATAATGTATACTAAATATTATATTTTTAACTGTTATAAAATTATATAACTTTTATTTTATGAAAAAATATGAAAGATTGGTAAAAAAAATAGAAAGAAGTATATTAAATAATATTCCTTGTTTACACTAAAAGAACAGTTGTCCCAGTGGTCATGCTATCTCACCGTGTTCAACGGGTTTCAGGTTCAAGTCTTGTTGAATGTAATTTTTATCAATATTTATACGGCGCAAACCAAGGCAAAATCGTCACGCATGCAGAAAATCGCCTCTTCATCAGGCGAGTTTACAGAACGGCCCCTCAAGATACGGAATTAAATGCTAATGTGACTGAAACCACCCCAGCCACTAAATATTATTTTTTCTACCCCAAACACATAAATATTTTTTTAAAATGCCCCAGTTTGGCCAAAAACCCGAGCAATTGAGACCATAAATCCCAATAGGTGATTCAACTTCTAGCTCTAGACAAAGGCACTACTCTTGAATGGATTTCCACCACTCTTATAAAGCTATCTTGCCTAATCAAGATTCCGAACGTGCGTATTATATCCAAAAAGCCAGAATATAATTAATTTTTAATAGAGAGGAGTGAAATTTTCTGTAGAAAGAAAAGAACAGAAATACTATCTTTTTTACTTATATATTTCAGTTGGTTTGTTTTTTTAGTGAAACAAAAAAAAAGTATCTTGAATTGAAAAGACTACTACTTGAAAGATCTTAACTTCCGAGGTCAACTTCATATGAAGCGGTAGAAAAATGAAAGCGTTTTTTGTTTTTATTTTTTATTTTACTTGTAATTATAAAACTATTGTTTTACGTTTTTGAAAATTTTGTACTAAAAAAACAATAAATAGCTATTTTTAATATTTCTTATACAAAATTTTAAAAATAAAAAATTAGATAATACTTTTATAATTAAAATTAAAAAATTAAAAAAAGAAATTTTTTTTTAATCTAAACCCTTTTGAATCAGCGAAACGCATCAAATTATTCCTCGCCTTTGGTGCTCAACATGTTCTTTTTAGTTGGTCCCTTTATATGTTTTAAAGGAGGAAGTCGGGCATGGAGAATTTTTTAAATTTAAATATTTTTATCCTTTGGGAAATTTTAAATATAAGGAAATAAAATTACTATTTTTCGTTTTTATTTTGATATATTTTGACAAAACTTCGTACTAATTAAAATTTATCGCAATTACATAAAACCACATGTGAGGTAGACGTCATAAACTATGCACTTTGGAATGATTTTCATTTATCTTTATCATCACATCTTCTTTATAATATTTGAATTCGGATAAAAACGAACAATCCATGAGACACATGGGATCCAAATCCTCAGTGGCATGCAGTTCAATACTTTTAACATCATGGTTTAATAATAAGTTTTAAAAATATATTTTTTACAATAATTAAAATTAGTTATTGAAAAAATCTATATAAAAACCTATAAAAAATATGTTACACCAATAATAAACAACCGGTGTTAAGAGACTTTAAAGTGAATTGCAACACACAGTTCACTTTAAAAGATTCAAATCTATTAAAATGAGGTAAAACTGTCAATACGGATTATTTGACCCAACCTAACTTAGGTAACGGGTTTTAATGAGTTAAGTTAAAAAGTCTAGGAAAAATTTGATCTTCTAATATTCCTACTGAAACGTAATCTGGTTTAAACTTTGAACTTGATAAGACTACCTCACATTCACTTTTTTTCAAATCTAGAACATTTTATTTTTAATTATTTTAAATCAATAACACTACAAATTAAACATTTCAAAATAATGTAATTGAAAAATTATAGTTGCTCACAACTCAATTATGTAGCTTAGTTGAATGTATTTGTTTCCCTGTTGACGTGTTATGAATCTCCATTACACCGAAGTAAGTGTTGTGTTTTTCACTCAACGTCCGTTAAAGTGTCTCGATATGTGTGCTAACCTCGTTCCTGTGTGGTGTGGTACTAAACAAGCGCTAATTACTAATTAGTACACTGTAACCACACGTTGAGTAGTTGAAGCATTCCCCATACACATTTTCGTAATTTATTAGATATGGTTCCATTGCCAGATAAAAGGAGGCTATATTGGTTTAGGTGGTTTTGAACTATGGATGGTCCGGGTGTAAAAAAACACTTTTAACCCTAGTTATAAAAATCCGATGTAAAAAATTTATTTTTTTTACCAGTTATAAAAATAGCCGGTGTAAAAAAATACTTCTTAAACTTGGTATAAAAATAACAAGTATAAAAAATTTATTATTTACACTAATTATAAGAAACGTTGTAAAACATACCTTTTACATTCAAATCATTAATGATCCAAAACAAGCTAGTTTACTTAATGAGTTTTTGACCAAATGTGGGGTTGTTTTATAAAATAATAACAAGTCTGAGGTTGATTTAAAACTAATTGGAGGTCTGCGGTGCATTGTGTCAAATCATGGTTTTGATTTCGCATAATTGAGGGGATGAAAATTGTAAGTCGCATGGCCACCAAAGGAAATTTTGCAGATGAAATTTTGCATGTTTGACACTTGTCAAACATGTAGTGAATTTGTCATCTTGTAGGGCGAAATTAGGGTCAAAATCGTAGGTCCACCAAGCAAATTTGCCATGTGTCAAGACGGAGAGCAAAGATAGGTTTTCGCGAAGGACGAATTTATGGGACCCATGGTCCCCTACAAATATCCATTTCCCTTGCTTTTTTTTTTTTTACCATTTCATTGTTTCCCTCTTACGGTCCTTCATACTCCCTCTCTTCCATTATGGTCCCACGTTGGTGTGTGCATTTGTAGAGAGATGGAGACTTGAAACACACATATTCCGTATTCACTTGGTAAGTGCACTATTACACTCCAAGATGTGGTAGTGCAGGTTGGGTTGCGAGTTGATAGTCAACCCTTGATAACTGATACGTCTGAACGATATTAGAGGGTGATTGTGCAAAATTTGTTCGGTGTGTATCCGCTGGAAGATGCATTTCATGTTGGCTATTTGAACAAGAAGTGGCTTTCAAACAACTTTGTCAACATTGAGGACCACCTTGGCAATGATGAGCAATTGTTGAGATACACTAGAGCTTATATTATTGAGGTTGATTAGTGGTGTTATATTTCCCGATCAATCTAGTAGTAGGGTCTCTTGAATTTGTTCTTGGTTAGGATGCTCCCAATTTATATTGCTATAATGTTATGAGAGAGTCCAAAATGGCATACCCGCATTACCTATAAACCGTATAATGTTCATTACCATTTCACTGTTTCCCTCATACAGTCCTTCACACTCCCTCTCTTCCATTATGGTCCCACGGTGGTGTGGTGTTGCTTTTTTGTTTCCATTTAGTGCCAATTCGTTGAAAGGTACACATGCCTAAATTATCTAGAGTTAAATTATTCTATTGATAATATGTGTGTTTTTGTTTCATATAATATATTTTTTTGACTTGATAGTATGAGTTGTTTATCCTATAGTAAAATACAGATGTGTAGATAAAACCATAAACTGTATATATTTTAATAATTATAGTTAAATATTAATATTTCATGTAATTATGAGTTAATATTTTCATTGAAGTAGCATTGTAATATTTTAATTGAATTTTAAAATAAGTTTAATTTAAAGATAATATAATTGTAGGAAATGAAATAGTATGAAGAAAATTCGATAAGATTGTATGACTGAGCATGTTGTATGAGTACTATATTTTTGTGTGTTGATTATTGTTGCAGGAGATATAAATAAATTAGGTGTTTTAATAAGAAAACCCATGTGTATATTTTTACATCTTTATACTGAAATGAATTTTTATTTTATTGATTTAACGAACAAGTTTGATAATATTTTTAAAGTAAATAATTTTAAAAGACCTAAACCAAGTACAATAGTAAATATTATTATATTGATAATTATGTGAAAGATATTTTTTCCATATATAGTATATAATTGATAACTGTTTAAGTGTAATATATTTTTTATTGTACTTATGAATTGTAAAATAATCATGTGTGTATTGTAGGATGGAAGCATCGTCTTCATCAATGCACAAGTTAGGCGAAGTTAGTCCCGGTCTTAAAAATCCATCATTATTAAGATTTCAAAATGTGCATGTATTAGAAGCAGTTTGGAATGGAAGACCAGATAGGATTTTAAAATGTATACGAGTATTGCTTTTCCGTGGTGGAAGAGGTTCTGTCCCAGAACAAATTGTGTCACTCCTATAGAGAGTCGATTTCCTTAGGGTCGCCTAAACTTCATTTTTTTAAGGTAAAGCCTGCGTTGGTGTGTGCATTTGTAGAGAGATGGAGTCTTAAAATACACATATTCCGTATGTCACTTGGTAAGTGCACTATTACACTCCAAGATGTGGTAGTGCAGGTTGGGTTGCGAGTTGATGGTCAACCCTTGATAACTGATATGTCTGAACGAGATTAGAGGGTGATTGTGTAAAATTTGTTCAGTGTGTATCCGCTGGAAGATGCATTTCATGTTGGCTATTTGAACATGAAGTGGCTTTCAAACAACTTTGCTAACATTGAGGACCACCTTAGCAATGATGAGCAATTGTTGAGATACACTAGAGCTTATATTATTGAGGTTGATTAGTGGTGTTATATTTCCCGATCAATCTAGTAGTAGGGTCTCTTGAATTTGTTCTTGGTTAGGATGCTCCCAATTTATATTGCTATAATGTTGTGAGAGTCCAAAATGGCATACCCGCATTGCCTATAAACCGTATAATGTTCATTGCCATTACATAAAAATATCAACTACGCTTAAACAATCTAATTTAATATTATTAACCTGTCATCATTGATGGAACACCGCCAGGTAAAACGGTCACAACACCAACTGGATTCCTTATCCCTAATGATACAAAATTGAAGTCGCCTTCAATATCAATATCTATATCACTATAATTAGGAATATTTCATTCATCAGATCCATCCTCCTTACTACTCTCACATTCCTTAGCAACATTAAAGTCAGGATCATCGTCGTCTGATAAACTGGTAGTAATATCAATTTCCAAAATAAATAAAATCAAATTTTTAGCTTCATATTTCATGAACAATAATTTTAGTACCAACTACAAACTACATATAAAAGTTTTCCGTGTGTACTTACTTCCTATCAATGTAATACACTATAAAGGGCGTTCTTATGTGTCCCACACTTAACACCTAACCAGATCAAAATCAACATATATATTGATCACAACCATATTAAATTATAACTCAAATATACTCAATAACAGTTCAATCTCCTCCTCATCATTTATTTAAAAAGCCACAAAATTATTTTTTCATTTATCAATAATTAACCTACTAATTAATTGGGTAATCGCTAGAGTCTTTTCAAGTTTTTTAGTTGGTCTATAGTAATACCTCCCTTGACCCGCATCAACCTAGTACTGTCACCCTCAAATGTATAGCCCTTAGGACCTTCATATTTTCGCCCATTAGTATACAAAATCACAACTACATAAAAAGACATTCCCGTAATCCTAAAATTCAATAACTTTGAAAAAAATTCTTCATATTAATTTCCCTTTTTATTTTTTTCAAACTGTAATAGCCATGCCATATAATAGAAGAAAACTTGATTTCAGAATATAGAGTTTTAATACTTCTATTTTATTAACCTTACGACATTATCCAAATCTTAATATCAATATCTATGTAATTAATATGAAACAGAAAAATAGTGCCTCTCTAAATAAAACAACATAAAACAATTATTATATTAAATTTATAAATAATAATTACTAAAGCTAAATATTTACAAAATTTACTTCTTATAATGAGACTTACTAAGAATTAAAAAAATATTCATAAAAAATATACCCGAATTGCAACACACTTTATCAGAAATGGGAATGTGACTAACACTTGGGAAATCCACCAAGCACTATGCGTTTTCAAAGTCAGGGGGAATTCAAAGAAACAATTTCACTAGGAAGGGACTAAAATTCTGAGAAAGTCATAGTATGCTAATAAAATTTTCCTAAACTGAGTCATGTGTCACAATACGAAGAATTTTTCCCTTCAAACATGCAAATTTTACTCTCCTGAGACTTGGCGAATTCGCCCTTCAAAAGTGCAAAAATCTGTGCCTGTTTCCCGGCTGATACATGGCAAATTCGCTTGGTGGACCTGCGATTTTGACCCTAATTTCGCCCTTCAACATGATGAATTCACCATATGTTTAACAAGTGTCACACATGCAAAACTTCGTCTGGTGGTCACACGACTTATAATTTTCATCCCCCAACTATACGAAATTAAAACCCTAATTTGACATTGTAACATCTTAAAAATTTAAGAAAAGTAAATTATAAATATGACAGATTAACTATTTAACACCCAAAACATATATGGAAATTAATTAGACACTAATTATGAATCACCGATGAATAAAAATTTAAAATTGGATGATTTAACCAATCGTATGGGATCCATTAAATCATTTTTAGCATTTAATAAGTTTAGAATAATAAGATAATTATTGTGGTTTTGGTGGTATGTTCAAAATAATTTTTAAAGTTGAGAAAGTGATTATACGGAAATAGCGTATGTTAATAAACGATGAAAATATGAATGAAATAGAATTAAAGGAAAATGCAAATTCCAATTCTCTTTCGCCTTATGACCATGCACATTTTTCCTATCTCTTTACACTCTTTTGTCCAAAGGATAAAGGGGTTTTATTGACTCTTGGACAATTACAAAAAGGTGAATCTTGGACCATTAGGTAATACCTAATTTTGTAAAATTTTCTCTTTCCTTCTTCTTTAACTTCTAGTGATTTCTTCTACCTTTTCAATTTCTCTTTGTTATTGCTTTCTTTCTCCACTCTAAGAAGGCAAAACCATCCATCACTTCCCTATACCATTTTCATTCAAAAAAAATTGTAAACACTTGATTTGTGAGGCATAAAAGGCATTATTAGGCAAGTCTCTGGTTGTTTCTCCTTCTTCTCTCATCATTTTCATTTTTGGCAAGAGCTTGAAGCTTGAGGTATGACCTATTATCTTTAGGGGCTTTTATTTGGTATTTTGAGGTTGTTGGAGATTAGTAAGAGTGGTTTAGGTGTTATTATGATGAAATAAGCATGTGGAACCATGAATCCTAGGCTAGATGACAATTGGGAATTTGATTCTTGTTGTTTGATGTGGAAAACAAAATTGATGAGCTTGATATGCATGAAATGGTGAATGAAAATTAATGAGATTGATTGTTATTCATTTTGGGTGAAAACCTAAGTTATGAAAATTTAGGGTTTTAGCAAAATTTAGGGAAAATATGATTTTGTGTATGGAAATAATTATGGATTATGGAAATAATTTTTAGAATGTTGATATAGAGTATTGGTGATGAGAAGTGGTAAAACCATGCTAAAGTGTTGATAGATTTAATGATTAAATATGGTAGAGATTAAGTTTTTATTGTGGTTAGATATTGGGTATAACTATTAAATGTTAGGAAATATTGATTAAGGAAAAAGAATTTCTAAAACATAATAAAATACAAAACTAAGGTCTACGAAGTAATTATAGGACTTAAATTAATGTTGTTGAATTGATTTGGTGTTGTTAGCAAAGAAAGTGGACTTATTGGTAGGTTTGTACCCTTAACCTTAGGCATATGGTTAGTGACTAAAAATGAATTATTGGAACATTGTTAGTGGTTGGAAACAATTATAGTTGGAAAAATAGGAAGTTAGTATCCATTTAGTGAAGGAAACATGGTGCCAGAAATTATGGACAAGCTAGTACAAGTGTGGAAATTAATGTTAGTGATGAAACAACATTTATGGCACCTAATTAGTATGTTGGTGTGAATTGGATAATTGTTTAGGAGGAAAGCACTTAGTCTTCTAAGTGATGTTGTCTAAGAGTCATGCATTGGGTGAATAATAAATGTTACTAAAGACTTTGAATGATTTAATTTAGCATTTAGAACCATTATCAAAGGAGTTATATATTTTAATGGATAAAAATGAGGTTAGCTAAATTGTTAGTAATGAAGAACTTATTATTTGATAGGATAACAATATCACAAGATTATAATAATGAGAAAGTATACTTAGAAGCTTTGTAAAGCTTAATGAATAATTACTGAACCTTTGGTGAATTGTAGACAGGGTCTTAGATCTTTAAAGTATTGGAAAATATTGAAAAAGGGAACAAAGCTAAAATCCCAAAGATAAAATTTTTATAAGTTAGTATGATGATATGTATGTGATGGGCAAAGTTGTTAACATCAAAGAAATTTTAGTTTGTTGTTTGATATAGTGCTACATTTACTTAATGTAGGACTTGACCAATAAAGCGAAGCGGAGCAGGACCATCTAACTATACGGAGTACTTCTCTTGAGGTAGGAGAGAAGTACATGTTCTAAATGCATGTGCAATGTTTGTTGATGATGATATATATATCTATATATATTGGTGTGTACTTGCATGTTTTCCTTGAATGGTTATACTACCTCTTATTTATAAATTGTTATGAGAGTGGTTCTTGTTAATGGTTAGATTTTTGGATTGGTAAATATGATAATGATATACATTAGGAATATACTTGTTTGATATGCTCTCTTGATTTCCATGTGTGGATTGATATTGATATGACTCCGTGGCTATCATATTGTGGATGATGTAAATTGATGCCTTAGAGAATTTTGGGATAAATTGTATGCCTTAAAAGGAAAGTATATTTGGTTGCATGCTTTTGACTATAATTTTAAATGTACTGTGAATCCCTAAATAAGAGGGTGTAAGATTCTTATGAAGCTGAGGCTAGTATATACGGTTTTACATTTCATAGCATGTATAACATATCATATTGTAATGTATTGGGATCTTGCAGGATCTTGTGAAAAGGACCCTAGTGGGGGAATAATTATTTGAGCAACCATGCATGGTTACAATTACTTTGATATATGAAACTAATGATGGAGGTATAACACATTGAGACATACGTGTCATTCAATGTTTATTGTCACATTCACTTTTGCAAAAGTGATAACTATTACGAAATGGGCGTTAGCGGTTTAGTACCAGTAAAAGCATGTTGTGCTTATGAGCACTTGATAAATTGTGTACACGTGTTATAAATATTTTCTTGAAATTGGATCTGTTGCATATGCATTATTTTGGAGGCATGACATATGCATTAGCCATAAGGACATAGCAGATGACCTTGTGGTACCTACGAGGGATTGAAATCCATGATTGATAAAAATTAAAAGATGAAATTGGAATTTATGACTGCTAACTAATTGTGTTGTGGTTATTAGTATCACCTCTTTGAATATGTATATAATTATACGAAATGAGTATATGATGTGATAAAGAGATGAATCGATAAATTGATTCCATGATGAGATATGGCTAGTGGAATTGTTTCATATATATGCTTAGTGGTTAATGTGGATTATGTCTTTTATTATTGAGTTGAAATCCTTGATGGAAGAATATGTTTAGTTGCACTTACATAATTATATTATCACACATGTTATTTGTTCATCATTGAGAAAGTATGCTCACTTTCTTTGCTGTCTACTTTTTAGCGCTTGTGTATTAGGGCATGGTTATGGAGTTGATGCTTTTTGAAAGGATAAAGTATAGTGTGAAGGATGAGACACTTAGATGCCTTGGCCAACAATGTTTTTAAAATTTAGACAGTGTATGTATTTTGATGTCAATGATGTAGATATTGATGTGGTAGAAATGGCCTAAGTACTTGAATAATAGAACCTTTATTCTTTTGAGTATACTTATACATACATTGGTCAATTCTTTGTAAATGACTACATTGATATAGAACAATATGGATTTGGTTGCCATTGTGATGGCATTGATGCTCGTGTTGATGGAAAACTATAAGTTGGTGAGACATTAAATTGCTAGATTATGACTCAATATTGATGTGTGTTCAAACATGAGTGGTAATTGTGAACACTATTTTTCTTTTTCCTGATTATAATTCTTTTATTATTATTATTATCATTATTAATTATTTTTAAAAAACTATTCATCATCATCACCATTCTGAAATGACCTTGTACAGTGTCAATAGAGGGGGGCTCTAGAAGTCAGATTTGATCAGAGATTGTTTTTAGATTTGCATGATTATGTTTAGATTTGCAAGATTTATAAACAAAAATGGCAAGATTTCAAAGCATAAAAATGGCAATCAATTTTGAATATAACAAGAGCAATCTAACAGAGAATAAAAAAAGAGAACCCTCTCTAAAAATTCAAGAAAACTCTCTCCCTCTCATCTTCCTCACCACCAATAGCCATATTACCCACCCTAAAATCACACCATAAACCCAAAACAATCAAAAATAATCAAAAAAATAAACAACATAAAGCCAAACAGCAAAGGAAATCCAAACAGAGGCCAAAATATCCAAGGAAGGAAGAAGAAGCCACTTTACCCGGCCGGCTCCGCCCAGACCGACCTCTACCTGGCCACCCTCCCCATGCCAACCATCTTCATCCTCGACGCCACTGACCAGCCACACCTCCCCGAGCACCGATCGACTCCTCTGACCGTAAACCAGGTGCCAGTCGTCTTCTTCCTCATGGAAACCTGGTCGGCCTCCTCCGGATCCATCCCCTGAGCATCGATCGACCTCCACAACGCCCGACTAGATCCGAGTCGACCCCGACCTCTCTGCGCCGCCTCGATCTCGGCCCCTGACACCGTCCGAGCTCCTCTCTCCTGGCCGGCCTTCCCCCTTTAGCGACGACCGGCGACCGACGTCGGCTTCCTCTCTCGGTCAGACGTCTTTCTCTCCCTCTGATCTTCTTTTTCCTCTCCCTCTCTCCAGTTTCTCCTCTCTCTCTCTCTCCTCTAAGCTTTTTCTCTCGCTTCCTCTCTCAAATGTGCCACCCTTCCTGACTCTCCCTTTTACTTTTTTTAAATTTTAGGGCATTTGTTATTCTGGGCCTTAAATAGTGAGGCCCATTCTTGGTAGTTTACTTAGTTTTTATTTTTGTTATAATATGTTAGAAGCCCAAGTTTTTATGTATATATATATATATATTTAAAAAAATAGTATTGATATTAATGTTTATTATTATTAAAAATGTTGTTAAGGTTATTTTATGAGATTCCAAATCTTACTTTAAAGGAGATTACTCATTTTTATCTTTTTAAAAAAAAAACTCTAAGTGGAGAAACAAGTATTGTTAATTTATTCCAAGAGGATATCAAATCCTAAACACCTTTTCCTTTAGAAAAATAATAAGTAGATAAATGAATAGTTTTACTTCTTATGTTAAATCAAATTATAAAATATTTAAAATATCATTTGAGAATAAAGATTAATAGTCTTTCTATTTATGTTAAATTTTAAAAAATAAAAATATAAAAAATAATTAAAGATCTTTTTTTAGAATGAAACTAAATAGTTTCTATTTAAAAATCTAAAAATATTAAATATATGTTTCTTTTAGAATAAATGTCTTAAGATCTTATAAGCAATATCATGCAAAATTACTTTTGCCTACATTCACGATATAAGACTTTGAAGGTTGGTACATGTGCGAATTACTTCGCCTTGTATTTTTCCTTCCACGTAGAATTTCTTTCATTATTAAAAAAGATAAAATCAATTAAAAATAATTTTAGATATTTTCCTCATAATTTCCATAAAGATCTACATAACCCTGATTTCTTGAAAGTTTGAGAATACATAGGAGCGAGAATCAGTTTCTGTCGGGCCCATTTTCTCTTGTTTAATTTCTATGTCTCTGTTCTTATCTCAACTAATTTTATCTCTTCAATATTCAATTTTAAAATAATATTTTTATTGAATGAGGTTAATTTAGACGAGACATCTTGTTAACCTCACATTTTTAATATCTCATATTTAAATAATATTTATTATAAAATAAGGTTAATTTAGATGAGACATCTTGTTAATCTCATATTTACAATAATTTAAATTATAAGAGGAGATTAATTTAGACAACATGTCTTGTTAAACTTCTCAAATTTTCTAATATCTTTTATTTATAATATTTATTATAAAAGGGTTTAATTTAGACAAGACGTCCTGTTAATCTCTTCATTTGATTTTAATTCACTTCATGTCATCTCATATTGCTTTGTCCTATCTCATTCCATTTAATCTAATTCCATTCAACTTTATTTTTATCTTAATTTTTAAATCGTTACTATGACTTAAGGTTAATTTGGACGGGACGTCCTGTTAATCCCTACTGTCACTATTTAGTTTTTTTAATGTCACTATTTAATTATCTACTATCGTTGTCTGGTTTGTTTTTACTATCATGGTTTCGTCTTCTACTGTTATTGTTTAGTTTTTTTACTATCATTGTTTGGTTTGTTTTTACTGTCTCTGTTTAGTCCCTTACTGTCACTGTTTGGTATTTTACTGTAACTGTTTAGTCGAGTTGTTTGATTTAAGATCAATTTGGACGAGACATCCTGTTAATCTTATTTTGAAACTTCCTCGTCTGTTTTGTCTGTTCAATTTTCTAAAGAAGTCAAAATAATTTTTAGGCTATTTAACATGTGCGTAATCAATTGTGGTAACCGTTTTATAACAGACAGTGTGAAGTGCTAATACCTTCCTTACCTGTAATTAGACTTCCAAACTTGGAATTTCATTTTTATAATCAGTGCTTTAACAAAGGTTTTCCTGGTATTTTACCTTAAAAAATATTGGTGGCGACTCCCTATTTTTTGAAAGGATATCAAAACCATTTTATCTTTAATATTTTAAGGGTCGGCCTCCCGCCGCGATTCCGGTCGCGATAGTAATCTGTTAGCATAATCGATTAGAACCATTCTAGAGGAGCGGTAATCGATTAGCATAATCAATTAAGATAATTATGGATTGTGATAATTGATTAGCTGGTCCGCATAACAGATTGACTAATCGATTAGCCTAACAAATTAGCTAATCGATTAGCGTAACAAATTAGGTAATAGATTGGGATAATTCTATTTTCCTAGTAATCAATTACCCATCTAGTGTAATTGATTACCATGTCTTTGTTTTGTATAGATACACTAAGATGACTTCAGATTGTACTTTAAACATACCTAGATGTATACATTGAATGTGATGAGATATAATCATATAATTTAAATCTTAGAAATGTTGTACAAATTTAGAAAAATGAGTGAGTGTTACTAATGAATACTTTTGGAGCCTATTCCTAAAAATCCATTTGTGCTTCTGATCTAATTTGAATATTCCCCAAATATTTGTTTAGAAATTATGTGATTGATTATCTCAAGTAGGCATTCACTTAAATTACATAGCTTCTCATATCATCATATATGAGATAGGTCTTTAAATGGATTTAAGATTGATAGTTAAAATTTTTAATTATGGTGTTTTTCCAACAGTTGTTTTAATCATAAAAAATTTATCCTTATTTTCATTATTCAAATACTGATATCATTTATATTAATTATCAGATTAAAGACGTCATATACATAAATCACTTTAGACCACCAATTAGTTTTAAATCAACCCCAAACTTACCATTATAAAACAGCCCCAAATTGGTCAAAAATTCACACTTAATACTTGTCCTGGAGATGGTTGACAGCTCTCATAAGAACATGGCTAGGTTAATTACAAGAGTATATTCATAAGAATAGGGCTCAATTTCCACACGTTGAAGCATTCTCCAAAAATGTTGTTCCAGAGAAGGATTCACAAATGTTTCTTTTTATTGTCATATTTCGTATTTTAAATTTTTATTTATTATAAATTATAAAAATAAATTTAATTATATTTATTTGGCTTATCCAGACCTAACCAACCAGACTTTTTTAATTCAAACCCAAGTTTTATCGTATAATGTCGAATAAACCCAGATTTTTTTTTAAGTTTTTAAGTTGCATAATCAAAGTTATTTATTTTATAGGTAAATTTAGACCAGTTTAACAAACCCGGTCCATTTACAGCTCTAAAATGAGTTACCATCCTTCCTCCTCATTTTGTAACATGAAAATTATATATCATTTTCTATGCTAATTATTCACTATTAGTCCTACTACATGCAACCTAGTTACTACAGGCACATATGTAGCTTGGTTCCCCCTACCCCCTACAGCAGAGGACTATTTTTTTTTATTTCTTAAAATATTAAAACATAATTTAATGTGTTTTATGTATAATGGTGTCGTAGTTTGCTTGTATATTGCTGCTCCTAAATATTACTACCAGAAGATTGCATGGTTAAAATAGTTAAAAATGCTTTATACAAATTACAACCCTTTATCATATATAGATACTTTAATCTGAAAGTTGACTTTGAATTTTGAAAACTTTGATTATGAGTTAATATATAGGCTAAATGGTACATTTAGCCCCTAGAATTGTTGGGATTTTGGTTTTGCCCCCTGGAATGGTTTTTCTTAGTATTGTCTCCCTAGAAAATTTTTAAGCTTCGAATATAACCCCTTCCGTTGACTGCCTCTGCCAACTGATGAGGTGGAGCCTAGTCACATGCCTGTCATTGCATATGTGGCATGTGACTCATCATATTAACCTAGTGGATCCTAGTCACATGCCAAGTCACTGATTAACCTATTTTAATTAAGGGTTAATGAAATCTAAGTCACTGATTAAGCTATTTTAACAAAATAAAATAAGGGGTATAAACACATTGTCACTACTTCGTCTTCCTCACTTCGTTCATGTTCTGTATTTCCTTTCCCGCGTGTGGACTCAACGAACAAGACGAGGAGAAGAATTCGTGGATTGTGAAGGGTGCGTGGCTGGTGGGTTTCTCTACTGCGCATGGTAGAAGAGGAAAAGCACAGGTAAGATTCTTGATGCTTTTAGTGGGAAGGTTGAATCTTTTTCTTTGTGGGGACCATGTAAGGGTTAAATTATTGTTCATTGGCATGTCGTAACTGTCAAAGTTTAATCATTTTCATTAAACCCTAGTTGTGTTATATGTAACTGTGATGTTTTAATCCTGTTAGGGATGAGCTTTTCAGTGGCTTTTCATCACAAGGGTAAATTTACAAATGGGAAACCTATGGAGTACACAGAGAATAAAATTACTGTTTTCCATAACTTGGATGTTGATAAGTGGTCTTACTTTGAATGTGAGTCTTTAGTAAGGGAGTTGGGTTATAGTAAAGAGAGTTTTAAAATGTGGTGGAAAAAGCCTAGTGGGGAGTTTGTTGGCATAACATGGGACAGTCATGCATTGGAGGCTGGAGAGTTTGCTGTAAACAACAGATGTGAGGTGGATGTTTATGTTGAGCATTTAGTCTTGGATGTTGATGTGTTGTTGGAGTTAGGCTATAAAGAGGACACAAGACTTGTTGATAAACATGAGGTGGAGACACCAGTTGAGAAAGTTGGAAGGACCAAGTCCACACCCAAGGACAGGCCATTTAAGGCAACCAATAGGCCTGTCACAAGGGGAAAATTTTATAAAAGTGTTAAGGAAAAATTAATTCATGATGGGGGGTCTAAGTCAAGTGGATTGGGAAATCAAATTAAAGCTGGAAAGGAGGTGGAAGCACAATGCCATGTTGAGGTGCAGGGTGCAAGTGCCTTAAATTTTGAGTCAGAAGGGTTGGAAACACAATGTGGTGCTACTGTTGAAGGTGCAACAGGACCAAATGAGTGTGTAGGAGGGTTGGATTCACAATGTGGTGCTAATGTGGAGGATGCAAATAGACCAAGTAAGGATACAGAGGGGTTGAAAACACAATGTAGTACTGATGTGGAGGGTTTAAAACCTGGGAATGAAGACAGGGGGGTCTGGAATCAGAAAGAGGTGTGAATATTGAGGATGCAAGTGGAGAGGAAGGATCAGGAAGGCATGGGGTAGGAGTTAGTTTAGGTCCAGATTGGTGTAACCCAGTTGATAAAGATCAATGTGGAGACATTGATGAGGAGTATGAGACAGATGGAATCCACAGTTATGTAGACTCAGATGATGAGTACCAGGATGAGGATCATGGTGAATTTGGTTTTCAGGCATTTGAAGAAGATATTTTAGGGAGGAGGTGTGAGCTTAGGTTGGGCATGGAGTTCACTTCAATGGTGCAGTTTAGACAAGCTGTAATGGAGTATAATGTACATAATGGGAAACAAGTGAAGTATGTTAAGAATGATCCATGGAGGTGCAGGGTTGTTTACAGCACAGATGGATGTGGATGGTTGGCCTTTGCTAGTAGGGTTGGTAGGACAAACATAATCAGATTGAAGACATTCATAGACCAGCACTCATGTGGTAGGGTTTTTGAGAACAAAAATGTGAATGCTAGGTGGGTTGCAAAGATTATTTTGCCAAAAATGAAGATTAATAGGCACCTGAAGTTGGAGGAGATAAAGGCTGAATTGAGGGCCAGTCATCAAGTGGGGATTACCAGTTGGACAGCACACAATGCAAGGAGAATAGCAACTGGGATGATAGAAGGAGAGGCCAGCAAGCAATATGAACTCCTTTGGAATTATAGTGCTGAACTGAGGAGGGTCAGTGATGGGGCTACCACATGCAAGCTTCAACTGGTTACCCCAACTGATGGACTGCAACCGAGGTTTTAGAGTTACTATCTATGCCTTGATGCTTGCAAGAAGGGCTTCATAGCTGGGTGTAGGCCATTTGTAGGAGTTGATGGATGCCATTTGAAGACTCAATTTGGTGGGATTCTCTTAACAGCTGTAGGCAGAGATGCCAATGATCAATATTTTCCACTAGCCTTGGCTGTTGTGGAAGTGGAGAACACAGAAACTTGGACCTGGTTTCTAACTTTACTACTGCAGGACATTGGAACAGATAGAAGGTTGGTCTTCATTTCTGATCAACAAAAGGTATGGACAAGGCTAAATGCAAGGAACCACCAAGACAAACAAATGTGAGTAGATACTTTAATACTGATATGGTGATTAATACAGATAATGATGTTTGCTTATTTTTTGTTTTAGGAACCTGATAAGGAACCCACAACAGAGCAGAATGCCAATGCTGGGGATGAGGTTGAAGGGGCCATTAATGCTGCAAATAATGATCAATCAAGTCAACAGCATGAAGGTGAATCTGTAACTGTAAGCATTAGTGGGACTACAACTGCAGAGGTTCCTGTCACAAGGAAGAGGGGCAGACCTATGAGGACTACTGAACAACAGCCCAAAGCTATCACAAGAGCTAGTGCCAGACTGAGAGGAAGGGGAAGAGGGACAAGAATGGGATCAACACCAGTAATTAATTTAGATGAAGGAGGTTCAATTGGAGGGGAGGCTGACATGGTAGCTACACAGTCAAGTGTTGTTTGAGACAATGTTTAAGCATGCTGTAATTATTTTGATACAATGTTATTAGTTGTTGTAATTATTTTGACATGGTGTTGTTAAGCCTTTAATAGTGTTCAGACAATATTTTCATTTTGATTCAATTTAGTATGCTTTACTTCACTTCACTGATAAGTCTTGATTCAGTGAATCTTGAGGATGAATGTTTTTTGGTGATTCAAGGTGAAAGATGAGGCCAGAAAAAGTTGAAGAGGGTAATTATTGAACAAATAATCTTTAACATTCACTCACTTGAAACAAAATGAAAATATTCAACTAATACAAATAACATTCAACCAAACAAAAGGTTAAAAACTTTGCATCTTCATTAATAGATCACATGACAGTTACATTCACCAATACGATTAATTAACAAAACCCTAGACTCAAGTTAACATCACCATACTTCCCATCATCAGGGGCCTAATGCTAGGAAACAAATTTCTTAAGGGTCTTTTCCTATATTTTGATTGACTGAACCATAACCCTAAATCATACTACACCAAGTCTTTAACCTCTTAACCCATTCGCTGCAACCAACACCAGGATGAGGAAGACAATAGCCCACGATATTGCACACAACCACATTAGCATAAAATTCATGGTTCTGTATTCTTTTAGTCTTTTTTCCAACATTACAACATTCTCCATCTCCGTGTAAAGAACTCCATTGCCATGGGTAGAGAAGCTACCACTCCTTGCAAGGCTTTGTTGCCCACTATCCACCCATTCAAAATATCCACGCGACTTCTCATTCTGTGACAGGAATGGAACATTTTTCAAACATAGGTCACCTTACAAAACACCAACACATACACAACAAACCCTAAACGTAAGCTTACCATCCAATTAACACATCTGAAGAATGATCTCCCAGGATTTTTTGAGCTCTTCGAAACAAGTTGCAACACAGGTTCGTTACATTTACATAACCTCCTACAGGGAACCCTTGAGAACGATCCACTTGACCTTGTAGACATGGCAGACGCACTTAACTCGCTTGGAAGGATGGGGAAGAAAGCCTTGGTCACCTTTTTATGAGTCAACAAGAAAAGTAACCGTTGGGTAAGCGACCAGCACGTAGGTGAGGAAGAAGAACATAGAAGAAAGAGAATTATGTCTGATTTTGTTAAGTAGCTTCTGATTTTGTTAATTAGCTTAATGTGATAAATCATTTCATTAACCCTTAATTAAAATAGGTTAATCAGTGACTTGGCATGTGACTAGGATCCACTAGGTTAATATGATGAGTCACATGCCACATATGCAATGACAGGCATGTGACTAGGCTCCACCTCATCAGTTGGCAGAGGCAGTCAACGGAAGGGGTTATATTCGAAGCTTAAAAATTTTTTAGGGAGACAATCCTAAGAAAAACCATTCCAGGGGGCAAAACCAAAATCCCAACAATTCTAGGGGCTAAATGTACCATTTAGCCTAATATATATTATTTGTTAGTCAAATTTTATTTTGGCTACTACTTTAAATAGTTTCATTTTTTAATATAATTTTATTACAAAATAAAAATTTATTTTAAATAATCCAAATATGAAGATTATCTTAATATAACTTTTTACCTAATATATTCATACACATATAGAATAATAAATTATAATTGTCAGTAATGATTTTAATAATTTCAAAAAATTATCATACCTACCCATCCTTAATTTGATGACCTCAGAAAAAATATATATATTATGACTATTTAGGAAATTATTTTTTACTCTTATCGGCTTTATTAGTCATACTTAAATACGAAAATGGAAGAATTTACTAAACAAAAATAAATTTTACATGTTCCAAGAGTCTACCAAGATGATCTCTATATTTAAAGGTGTTTGAGGCTCAGAACAGTCTGATTTTTAGACAAAATATTATCCGATTGATAGTGTAAAAAAAGGTCTACAAACACAATATGAATTTGGTTATTTGGGAAATGATTTTGAATTAGACATAGTAACATTTTTGAAATTATCATATTGGATATAAATCGAGTTCTAAGGCCCTACTTTTTTTTATTTTTTTAAATACACCTATGAACTCGGTTCCCCTCAAAACCAATTCATAGGTCCAATTTTTTATCTATAAACTTGTTTCTTGTTGAAACTGAGTTCTTAGGTTGCCTACAAACTTAGTTCCTTCTTGAACTGAGTTTATAAGGACTCCTGCGCACTTCAATTTCAACGTTCGTCATTCTGCAACACTTCGTGTTTGCTTAAACCTATTTTAAACTTTTTCCATTGCGTCTATTGCATTCAGCCTTTTAAACCCATTGCTCCTCAATGTACCCTTTTATTGCGCGTGAAACTTCAAACCTACATTGCGTCCATTGCTTCCTTTCTTGAAACTTGCCTTGCTCGTGAACTTGGTGTTTTGTTCTTCCTTGACAGTACACACAGTTAGTACTCTTCAAATACCTATATATATGTTCTTGCATGAATATTCATTATTGTTTCATTGCCATTGTATGGAGGTGCCTGAATCTTTGTTTTCGTTACATGCCATTGTATTGAATGTGGGGTTATGCATTGGGACATAGCTAAGCAAGATTTATACACACTACATGACAAAATGCCTCCATTGTTTATGAACACCTATACTACCATTGTTTACTCAACTACTTCCTTTACATAATTTCATATATAAATATATATTGATTTTATTTAGTTTTATACTCAAAATGAACAACAATTACAAAATCACTCATATTAAAATAATCAAATAATGAGTAATGCCAAACTAGAAGTTCATGTAAATATTAAAGTAGTCTTTATTAAAGATTACAATTCTAGACTAGGAAAGATTTACACTATCGGTGGCCTGAATAAATATTTAAATTAAAATTAGGGTAAAGTAGAAAAGTATATATAAAAATTGTTGTGACCCAAGAATATTAATTGGTTTTCTTCATTTGTGTGATTTATAATTAATTTGGTCCCTCGATTATATCGAGGGAAAATATTTATTCTCATATTTACTTTGTTTTTGTGTAATCATATGTTTACAATGATTTTCTTAATTCTAATCAACTAGGTGTATTATGTGTTGAATAGTGTCACACCTTAATTGTTACATTGGATCATATTCATGAATAGAAATTAGATTAATGCACCACGCATAAGTAAAGAGTATGAGGGTAGAGTTGAAACGTTACTAGAGTTTGTAATTCAAAATGTCAAAGATGTGAATGGAAGATACTTTTGCCCTTGTGTTAAATATGGGAATACACGCTTGCTAGGCATGGAAGTATTGAGGGAAAATATGTTATGTGATGGTTTTCTCAAGAATTATATACATTGGATATGGCATGATGAACATGTTGACATTGAGTGTGATGAATGAAAGTCAAAATGAAAGTTTTGAACATGGCATTGATTATGATATGGATGATCGACTTGATGAGACGATTCGTGATATAGGTGAAGAAAATTTTAAGAGAGCATATGCTCCGTGGGGATCAAAGAAACTGTTGTATCCAAATTGCACTAATTTCATAAGGTTGTTGATGGTTTTATGATTGTTTAATTTAAAGGCGAGGTGAATGAATAAAAGTTTCACTGAATTGCTACAACTATTAAAAGAAATGCTTCCAGTTGGTAATGTCTTGCCAAATCGTAACTACGAGGCAAAAAAACACCACCACAAAAAGGATTTTAGGAGGCTTATTTTGGTCATTTTAGGGCTCTTTTAGGCACTTTATATATGCATGTTGTAGTAGAATATCACGCATACTAAAGCGCTTAAAAAACGCTTTAGTAAGATATAATTTTAAAGTGCCTATTTTTATTAAGAGCTTTAGAATATGTCTATTTTACAACGCCTATTTTAGTAATGCGTTTTAGAAAACGGTATGTTTTAAAAGCGTCTTTTTCTATTATGCGCTGTAGAATAGTAATATACTTTACAACACCTAATTCAATTAAGTGCTTTAGAAGAGTAATATTTGTTACACTGCCTGTTTTAATTACACATTGTAGAAGAGTAGTATATTTTACACCGTCTATTTGTACTATGCGTTGTAGAAAAGTAGTATGTTTTACATCAATAGGATGTTTAGCTTTTTCTAATTACGTTTTTTTTGAATTTAAAACCACGGACATTGCAGAGCAAAACCTTCCATTGACCATACATACAATTATTACTACAATATAGAAAATAAGACTATCATTGCAAGTATATAGGGATATCTACAGTTCAATTTTCTACAATATCTTATATTACCAAGGTGGAAAACTGGAAATATCATAATTTCAGATGAAAAATAAAATTTGAATTACATGCATACTTCACACATATCAAATACTAATAAGTAATTTCTAATAACAAACTTATCCACTTTTAAGGATTGTCAGACACACATACACACACACATATGTATATGTAGCAAATGTAGTATATTACATATGCCATAATAACTCAATCAATCCTTTTACAATTTTTATACTAAATAATGTTTCCATATAGATATGATGTACTACTATTATTACTAGCTCCATTCTAAAGCCATACTTAAATTAACTACTCATAGTAACTGTCACCACGAGATCCCAAACTAATATTTTCATCACTAAATTGACTAGATTGGGGTTTGCATTAAGTTATTAAAATATCTAAATGTCAGTAAAAATATGATGAGAAGATAAACAAAGACACAATCTTGAAAGTGACAAAAAAACAATTGGGGTAATCAAAGATAATTGAACAAAAACAAATTAAAAGACTTTTCAGTAATTACTCCAAGTGAAAATTAAAATCCAAGTATTATCTTATATTTAGTTCCATACCTAATGTAGATAGAAACTAGTCCTTCAACCTTTGGAAAAGTCTTATCTGATCCATGACTTTCATTATCTCCAAACCATATTTCAAATCACCAGACACAGAACTAAGATAATTAAACTCAAGCTGCAAAGTGGAAACCTCTGACATGCTACTAAGTCCATGAGGAGCTATATGTGCTGACCTATCATACAGAACAATATCACTAAATGAAATAGCAGTTAGACTGGTTGTAAAATCAAAAATTAAGCGATCAGCCAAATCCTTAAGAGTTTCTAAATAAACAACTGGTTTAGGTCCTACATGAGTGAAGTTCATTCCCCTTCTCTCCACCACTTAGATGGTATACATTTAGAACACCCCCAAAACCCAAATGGTGGTTTCAAATTCAATTCACTTGGCCCTTGTTGCTCAACCCGCTCACATCTATTTAACTAGGATTAGGTCACACTTGAATTCTTCAACAAAAACTAACAAGTGATTAGTCCTCGTTACTCATGTGGAATGATATTAAAACATACTGATAAATCATAATTTTGTAACATATATTGTATGACCACTAAAGCTTCTAAATAACTTGAACTTCTAATTAATATCAAAAATTTAGTTACGTCAGCATCCCGTAAGCGTACGAGTGCATCACATAATATAAAAAATATTGTCTCCATAGGAACTGTGTGCTCAAGTACTCATGATTTCAATTCCAATTATCTAGACAGCAGGATCAAAGGTGTTTTGCTTAAAAAATAAAAAGACAATTAAATAAAATTGCAATGGAGAAGTTCTTTAAAGAAAAAGTATAGATAAAAAGGATTTTGGGATTAAGGGAATGGAATTGCTTTGTATTGATATATAAAATATAGTTTTTATTTATAAAGATCATATAAATTAGGACAATTTTTCCTAATCTATTAATTTTCTCTTTTGAGTTCCACTAAAGTACTATATTTTCAAAGAACAATGTTCGAGTTGAAAACAAAGCCCATTAATGTTTTGTGAAAATCTTAGTGTCCTTTAAAGATTTAGTTACTTTCGCAATTTCAATCTTAGGTTCAATTCCCTAAATTGATTAACTAGGTTCACTTCTTAGTCCCTCCCTAATTAATTAAAAATCACTCACGCCTATATCTAGATCATTGAGCGTATATATGAAGTAATTGAAGATTAACACAACCTTTATTCATAAAAATAAAGGGAAAGAGTTACATCAACACATCTCAATCCATCCCTAAATCCTAAGAATAGAATTCTAGACATACATGTGTTAGGAAATTCCGTAACCAATAATTGAATTCATGATTACACAAGAAGAATTATAAAGTGGGAAGTAAGACAACCAAAAAGGGAATACAAAATAGACCAAAATTGTGAAGTCTTCATGAATCCCCGTTTATTCTTCCTTATTTTTCCTTTAAAATTATCAAAGGATCAAACATATTTGTGTGATAGATTTATAATTATAGGATCCATAAGCAAAAAGGATGAAAATGTATAGAGATCGTTATCATGTAAAAGTGCTTAAAACTACTACTAGTCACAATCGATTAGCACAATAGGCATAATTGATTAGAGGACTTAAAAAGAAAAAGGAAAAGAAATCTCATCAATATAATCGATTAGCAAATTAGGCATAATTAATTAGAGTATTTAAAGTGAAAAGAAAAAAGGATGTATCATTAATGTAATCGATTAGCAGTGATATCATAATCGATTAGCTCAGGACTAATCGATTAGCATGTTAGTCTTGACCAATTTGAAAGATCATTTAATGTAGTCAAAATAACTAAATTTTTGGTTGTTTGATCAGGTAAGGAAAATTTAATGGAATTCATAACTATCTCAATGTTTTTTTTTATTGTCTAAACTAAATGGATTAAGAATTAAGACCATTCTAATGCCCCCTTTTGCCATGCATAAACTAAACCAACAACTAGGATAAACACAAATATGAAAGCTTCTATTGAGAAACTGGTACTTGCTTATTATTGAGTTTTGCTCTTAGAATTTATTTATCCTTGTGAGTAATCTTTCTTGAGCTTTCAACTTGTTTAATTCATCCTTTAAGAGGGTATAGTTACTATAAATCCTTATTATTGACTCCCAACAAGTTAGGTTGTTAAACCTAAGTGATATTGAAAGATTGTGAGAGTAATTGAGTTACCCAAACTTTGTGAGGATTAAGTTTCTAGTGTGGGACATTGGGAAACTATAATTTCTTAAGAGTGTATCTCAAGTCCTCAATAGTGAAATTTCTCCAAGTGGTTTACTTAAGGACTAGACGTACACAAGTGAAAGTGGTGGAACTAGTATATCGGTTTGTAATTTCTCTTTTTCCCTAAAATCTTTATATTTTCCGTCATTGTTTAATTTTGGTTCTCTAATTGTATTTCTCTGGCTGAGTATTAAAATTCTGCTATATTAAGTAATTTTTAAGTATATAATAATAATTTTAAAGGCATTTCAAAGTTTTTAAAATACTTAATTCACCCTCCCCTTTCTTGAGTATTGAGGCCACTTGGTAACAAGTGGTATTAAAGCTTGACTCTTGGTAGATCAAGCTTAACAGCTTTAAGAGAAATGATGGCATCAACTCCCTATACTCTTATTCCCGAGGGTCGTGCCGTAAATAGGCCTCTGGCCTTCAATGGTGAAAGGTATGCTTTTTGGAAAGAAAGAATGAAAATCTTTATTCAATGTATTGATTTGAAAATTTGGAATGCAATTGAAAATGGTTCTCACATACCTAAAAATGTAATGGATGGAAAAGAAATTGAAAAACCTATGGATGATTGGACTAGTGATCAAAAGAAAAAGGTTCAATATAATTACAAGGCCAAAAATCTTATTACTCTTACCTTAAGACCAGATGAATTCTTCATAATTGTTACATGTAAATCTGCTAAAGATATGTGAGATACATTACAAACTACATATGAAGGAACTAGTGATGTTAAAGACTCTAAAATAGGAACTCTAACTAGTCAATATGAAAGTTTTCAAATAAATTCCAGAGAAATTATTTTAGAACTTCAAAAATTATTTACTTTGATTACTAATCATCTTATTACTCTTGACAAATCTTACTCTAACAAAGAGTTCATTCATAAAGTGTTGAAAAGTCTTACTAAGGAATGACAACCGCTAGTCACAACTATCAAACAAATGCTAAATGTGAACAAAATGTCTCTGGCTACCTTATTTGGTAAATTGAAAGAACAAGAACATGAACTTAAACACTTAAAGATGGAGGAAGAAGATAATCTCCTAAAGAAATGAAGCATTACTCTCAAAGAAACACCAATAGATGAGGAAGAAATTGATGATAAAGACCCAGATGAGGAAAACTTGAGCCTATTCATAAAGAAATTTTGGAAGTTCATGAGGAACAAGAAATTTCTAAGGAACGCAAACAATCACGAGGTAAGAAAAACATTTCTAAAGATAACAATTCCTTATCTACTTGTTTTAAATCTAGAAATAAAGGACTCTTTAAAGCCGATTGCTAAAACCTAAAGAAGAATATCAAAGAAAGAAAGGAGAGAAGAAAGGCGTACATAGCCTGAGATGAAAATGACGTGAGTAGCTCAAGCAAGTTAGAAGAGAAAGTAGCCAATTTATATCTCATGGCAAGTCATAATGAAGAAAATGAGGTAAATGTTTTCAATTTGAAAGATTATTTTACTAAGGAAGAAATTCTTAATGCTTTGAAGAATTACACTATCAATATATTAGGCTTACTAATAGATACAAACTATCAAGAAAAACCATTGTTACTCTTAAATCATATATATTAGAAACTAGTAAGGAAAATAAATGCTTGCTAAATGAAAATAATAAGTTAAAAACTCTAAAACCTTGTAGTAACTCCAAGAAATGTGAAATATTCAAAAAATGTGAAAAGCTGGAAAAGAAGTGTTAGACTTGAATAGGACTCTTGAAAAATTCACCAATGGTATGGATAATTTAAATACTTTGCTAGTAAAACAAATATGCACGTTTGATAAAAGTGGTTTATGATATAATTCCAATAATAATGAAAAGCTATATAAAAATTTCTTTGTTTCTTCTAAGAAATCATCAACTCCTTTTATCAAATGCTTTCACTGTGGTATTAAAGGCACACTACATCTACTTGTAACATTCCAAATTTTAGAGAATAAATTATTGGATGATGATAACTAATTATTTAATGTCCAACGTATATGGGAAAATTCATTATGAATTAATTATGAATTATCAGTAAATTAAAATTTACTAAAATTGAATAATTTAAAAGGTGTGGGACTCATTAAATAATTTTGGGTATTTGATGGGTCTAGAATCATAAGGAATTTATTATGGTTACGGTCGTATAATCAAAACAATTTTTGGTGTTGAAGAGATATTTATTCGGGCAGGATGTATGTTAATAAACGATGAAAATACGAGTGGATATGAATTTAAGAAAAATACAAATTCCCTTTTCTCTCTTTCAATCACTGCGTATCTTTTTCCCTTTCTCTTTTCACTCTATTAACCATTGGACAATGGGGAATTGTGGACCAAAAAGCAAAAGCAAATGGTGTGTGCAATATCCATTGGGTAATACCTAATTTACATGATTTTCTCTCTCCTTCTTCTCTAATTCATGACAATGCTTCTTTACCTCTCCATTCACTTCACGTTTTTCTTCATCTTCTTCCCTCTTCCATTGCAAAACCGTGCACCCCTCTCCATGGCCATTGCTTTTGAAAATAAAACATAAACACATAATTTATGAGGCAATTTTTGTACATTGAAGAAAATCTTTAGGTGTCTTTCCTTTTTTCCCTCTCTATTTCATTTTCTAAGAGCTTGAATTAAAAGGTAAGAACTCATTCTCCCTAATGGCTTATATTTATGATTTTGAGGTTGTTGAAGCTTGGTAATTGAGGTTTGGGTGTTGTTATGATATAATATATATATATATATATGGGTGTGACCTAAGTTAAAGAGCTTAGAAATTTGATTTTTGTTTCTATAATGGTGTCATACAAATTTTTGGGTAAAGTTATGTCTAAAATGATGCATGAAAATGATTGGAAGTTGTGGTTTATGATGTTTGGGTCCCTAGGTTCGGGTGAAAATGATTGGAGAAGGTTAAGGAAATATGTTTATTTGACATGGAGACAATTAATTAGTATAGACATAGAGTTTTGAAGTGATTTGGTATTAACTTTTGGTTGATAAGAGTAGCTAAGCATAGTAAGAGTTATATTTAAGTGGTGCTGGCATAAATAAATTGGTATAATGTGTTTTGAGACATTGGAAACCCATTTAAGGATGATGGGTAAGATGTTTGGTGTATTGGTATTTTGAGGTGTTGGTGTTTGTGTCCATTTGATTATAGAAAAAATCGATTAATGAGAAGGAATTCCTAAAACTAATAAAATGAAGAATTAGTGTTTATAACATGTTTAAGGCATGTTAAAAATTTTAAATATGGTATTGTATATTTAGAATTGGAAATAATGTCTTGATAAGCAAGTTGATTGAAATTTGTATATGCTAATGTAGGATCAATTCCAAACGATGAGGCAAACTATCTAATCGCTCAGATTACTTCTCATAAGATAGGAGAGAAGTTATATATATTCTAAATGCATGAATTAGAAATATTAATGATTGATATATTGTGTTATGAATCATACTTGCCTTGCTTGATTGTGGTATTATGATACAATGAATGACTCGATGACTGTTTTGATGGCAAATATGTTTAATGCATTTGGAATATATGTGTGGTGTGTTGTTGTAGTGAAATTGTATATGTATTGTTATGTATGGCCATGTGTGAGCCTATGACATAGTATGTCAGACGTTGTATTTCACCACTAATGATGATGATGATTTTTGTTGATGAGAACGATGAAAAGTTATTGTGTAACACACTAATGAATATTATTGAAAGTTAATATGTCGTTATGATGCCATTAAATTTCACATGAAGATTTTGAAAAATAGCAATACTCAAATAATTTAAAACCCACTAAATGAAGGTGGTGGTGATGATGATGATGGTGATGGATGATTAATGAGTGGCATGGTAGGATACATAGTATGAGATTGCATATGATTTGCATCTGCATTGCATCCATGGCATATCTGCATAGCTGCTGGTGTGGAATGTTAGGGATTCCTTTGATTGGCCTAGTGGGAGACGGTTCTATGTATGAGCATTTGTTTACCCTAGTGATTCAGTAGTGGAATCACGAAGTTGTCCATGCTTAATTGCGGGGGATTGTATGTGGTTGACCCTTGTAGGGGTGGCTCTTTGAGGAACAGTTGTCCCTGGTGGTCTTGTTGGATCACAGCTGTCATAGCAAGGTTCATGGTTGGCCCATAACACCATTTGCTATTGATGTTGTTTACCGCGGTCATGGTGAAAATGACCGGTGTTGCATGATAGGCGATACGGTTTGGTACCGGTAAAACTATTGTTTATGAATATAAGTGCAGACACTTTATTACTACAATAGGGGCATAATTGTATATCTATGCTTGAACCCACATTGGTGTTTATTTCCCATAGTTATATCTACAGTGCATTGTTGTAAATTGTTGAGTATACTCCTTTGTGCATATGAATTAGCCTAAGAGCATTTGCATATAGCCTTGAGATATGCCAAAATAAGATTAAGATATTAAAATGGTGAAGATCGATGAAAAGGTGAAACCTTGTAATAAGACAAACTCAATAATGATGAAAATTGTAAGATAAGACGTATGATGAATTGTTATAATCCATATTGGGTGGTATGGAGAAAAATGATTGATTGTGAGTTTTGAATATGTTGACTATGTATTGCTTATGGTAATGATATGATGAATTCGATTGTGTTCTAGTGTTTGTGTTACAAAGCACGTGATGATTTATATGCATATACACATGATTACAAATGTTCTATTTTTGTCATTTTGGATATGATGACTCACTCTCCCATATTGTCTCTTTTTAAGCCATTTGATGTAGGACTATCATGGGATGTGATGATCTTTTAAAAAGTAAAGTATTTGGGAGGAAGAGGTAAAATAGTTGTAAGTGAATGCTTTGGCCGGCAATGATTTGAAATTTAGACAATGTATGTATTTTGATGCCAATGATATGGATATTGATGTGGTGGCAATGGCCTAAGTATTTAAGTACTTGAACCATTATTCTTTTGTGTATACATTAGCCAACTCTTTTGTATATGACTATATTGATATAGAACAATATGAATTTGGTAGTCATTGTTATGGCAATGATGTTGTGATGATGGAAAATCTATAAGTTTATGAGTTAAAAAGACATTAAATTGATAGGTTGTTACTCAATATTGATGTGTGGTTCAGACTGGGGTGGTAATCTGTTAGCGTAATCAATTAGGACCATTCTGGTTAAGTGATAATCTGTTAGCTAATCGATTAGGACCATTCTGGATGAGGCATAATCAATTAGCGTAATCGATTAGGGACATTTTAGAAGATGGTAATTGATTAATTGGTCAGTGTAACACATTATCTAATCGATTAGCATCCTAGTAACAGATTAGCTAATCGATTAGGGTAGTTCTGGAACTACCTTTTTACTATTCTTAGGCACTTACCTTGTCCTTTTCTTATGATTTCTTCTCATATCTTCATATATGGGATGAGATGGATACCCTTGCACGCATGTTTTCTATTTCGATGTTATTAAACTATATTCTGAGTGTAATTATATAAGGGTTTTTACTTTATGATCCAATTCTTTCTTACTTCTTTAAAACATGGCCTCTGATTTTTCGTGGTTTGAGTCTTTATACAAGTGGGTTATGGCAAAATGTTAAACAGTGAAACATTTATTCATATTTTCAATGATTATTTGTGTTTTACATCATGATTTGGATCCGGACGCCACATTACTTGTAGTATTAGAAAATTTGGAACTAAAATGGTTACAAAGGTATAGGTTCCAAAAGGAACATCACAAACTAACATTCAAGGACGCAACATACAATAGGTACCAAAATCTTGACCTAATTTGTCTTGTAGGTATGCTTTAAAGTAAGCAACACTCATTGGTGCTTGGACAGTAGATGTTCCAAACACATGATCTGGGATATAACCGAATTCACCTCTTTTACTCCAAAAAGAATAGGGAGTGTAACCTATGGTGACAATACTAAAGGGAAGATCCTTGGTTATGGTAATGATGGTAATAATCTCTCTACCTCAATTAATGATGTTCTTTATGTAGAAGGGCTAAGACATAATTTGCTTAGTATTAGTAAACTATGCGATAAAGGATATGGACTCTTATTTGAATCAAGCATGAAGAATTCCTGTAAGTAATTTCTAAAAAAAAGCATCGAGATAAAATCAAAATAGAGGTAGTTCAAACCAATACATGAAGCAGTTCTAACCAATGGATAGTTCAAACCATACTCCTAGCGGTTCCAACCATGGATGCCTCTCTAATTGAAATCTAAATTGGTGGACCCCACTACTTAAGGCTCAGTCCCATAATGTCTCATAGCTTCTTTCTAAGAGTCGGGAGAATTGTTATGTTGTAATCATCCATGTGCTGTGGATTATGTCATCCGTGAAATGGAGAAGCAAGTATGAGAAATAAGAATTACTTCAAGCAATTAGTTGACTCAGTTGAGTTAAAAGTT
Organism: Clitoria ternatea; assembly: GCA_037962975.1. Lineage (NCBI taxonomy): Eukaryota > Viridiplantae > Streptophyta > Magnoliopsida > Fabales > Fabaceae > Clitoria > Clitoria ternatea. The sequence goes on from CM075675.1 coordinate 13,901,415, forward strand.
AATAACAAATTGTGGTTTGAAAATTCTCAATCTTTTTTCTTCATTTTCACTTTATATATATATATATATATATATATATATATATATATATCATCTTCTTGAAATCATCCCTTCTCCTTTTTCATTTGAAACAATTTCAAAAAAGTTAGATTTATGTTTCCATGGTTAATCTCTTTTTGATGTTTTTAAATAAAAAGCTTTATGTGTATAAGAGTTTTTTAAAACTCAATTGATATCTTTTTCATGATTTTCTTATTTCGTTTAATGCTTTACAAATTTCCCTTGGGAAAATTATCTTCAAGAAATATCTTTTGTCCAAATTATTTTGCAAGCCTTTTTCATGGACAAAGAAAAGCTTTAAATATTTCTTTGGAAAATATCTCTCCTTCAAAGCTTTCTCTTTTCATAGTTCAAATCGTTTTTACAAGTTCTTTATTCTATGAACTATGATCAACTAGTGTTATCATGTTTAAGATCAAACAAGTCTTGGATATCAGAATATTCTCTCAACCCTATTTTGTAGGAAATTATCTCAAGGTAATAAATATGAACATCCACTATAAACTTAAGATTTGAGAGAATCAAAAGGATCGTGATCAAAAGGAAGTAACCCTTAATTCTTAACTATTAGCTCAGTGGATTTGAGGTCATCAAACTTATACCCACCACGACCATGATAAAGCTACAACCTTAATTTTAACTTGTAGCAAAATAAAGCTACAACCTTAATCCTTATTTTAAGAGGTGAACCAGTGTAAAGTTACTTGTGTGATGTAAATTTAAGTTGTTTCACGATAAATGCATTTCATGCCTTATCTAGAACTAGTTTTGTTTGGTTTTTAGGAGTGTTTTGCATGCATTAACCCATTAATTCCATGACTAATAGTTTCTTTTCCAAACTATGCACGTGATGTTGCCATTGTGTAGAATTATGAAATTTTATGTCCATTTGAAAATAAAAGGGCATACCATTGAAGTTTAGAAGAAGTTTGAAGTAATTTTATGAAAAAAAAAGCCTTTGTGAAGCCAAACCATAAGAAAAATGAAGATATAAGACACGACAGCCGTGGTCTTTGCCACTCCCTACCAATAGTGCCTTGCATTTGAAGTAATTTAATTGTGCAAGTTCCAAAGCCAACCACAGCCAAGTCATGGTGTACACAATGATCATGGATCATGGTCTAATTAGGTTACACTCTTTTTGTTATGTTTTAAATACTCACTGCACAACCCATGAATGAAGGTTCAAATTTTGAAGGTCTTGGAGGCAAAGGCATTGCATTAGAGAGGGATTAAAGAACACCTTGAGGATTGAAGATTTTGGGGATTCACGAAGGCAAATTCACCATTGATCATAGGTTCTTATGGTGTAATCCTTGTATTAATATTTCCTCTTTATTCTTTCTCTCTTGTAATTGAGGTTGATTACCTTATAGGTAACTAAACTTGTAGTCTTGGGATGATAAGGGTTTAAGAACATGTTTGATGTGATTGATTACTCTTTTTCATATATGTAATTCTGTTTCTTATTCATATTTCTGATTTTGCTTCACATACCTTTGATTTAGAAATAAACCTAGTTATATCATCGATTTAGAGAATAAATTAAAAAGGTGACTCTAATCAAAACTAATCAGAATTGAACCTATAATTAAACTACAAAAGTAACTTTAATTCTTTTAGGATTATAAAAAGGATTTTCATAAATCATAAAGGACTTAATTTTAAATTGAACGCCATTCTTCGTAAATTAGGTACATTAATTTGACTCGGAGAGGAAAACCTAATTAGCTTTAGGGTTATTCACCTTAAGGAACTTAATTTGATTTACATTGTTAAAAAGATGAATTCAATAACTCAAATGGTTTGCTAAAGCTCCTTGATTCCCAAGATACCCTTAACTCTTAATCCTTTAAATTCAACTTTTGATCCTATTTTTTAAATTTCTTAATTCTCAAACCTTAAACAATTGAACTTGTTACGTCTTTTCTGATTAAATCATAATTTGGCTAAATATTGGAACATAGTCCTTATGGATATTTGATCTTTTATCATGCAATGAAACCCATATACTTGCGGTATCAAATTTTTAATGCCGATGCAGGGGACTATTTCTTCCCCAATATTGGTTGCTTTGTGATTTGATTAGTTAAGATGTTCTTTTTTCTTTCCTTTTTCTTCCCTTTTTTAGACACAAGAACTACACTTATCCATCGTTTGTTGGTTTTTTACAGGTTTGATGAATTCACTCCTCGCAACAAAGGTCATGTGTCCTATAAAGACAACACCCAAGGAAGAATCCTGGGAGTTGAAAAGGTAGGTAATCCTTAATCAACCTAAACCTTTGATGTTCTCCTAGTTGAAGGGCTTAAGCATAATCTCATAAGCATAAGCTAATTGTGCGATAAAGGTAACCGTGTTATTTTTTATTCTAAATGTTACATAATCAAAGATGAAATGGACAAAAAGATCAAGTATATTAAGCTTAGAGTCAATAATGTTTGTATGACTAACCTTGATGTTTTATCCTCAAATGATGAGAAAAGCCTTTTTTTTCAAAAGAAGAATCATGTTATGATATAGATGAATTGCTCACTGAAAAGGACATCAAATTGTACTTAGCTATCAAAGCCATCTAAATTCCCAGTAGACTAGAGGAGGACATACTAGAACCTTATTGCACCATATCAAATTGAAAACAAATTGATAAACTTTTGAGTTTCTTAAATTAGTAATAGCTTTGAAATAGAAATAAAAAAACAATTTTATAATGGGGATTGTATAAACAAAAGATAAAATAATTTGTGAACGATATTCTTGTCATGTTAGCCGTTGTACCCATTAAGTAATAGGCTGTTGAAATAAAACAGTGAAAACATAAATATTATGGTTAATATTAATTATAAATATGATTTGAGACAGTTACACTTCTATTAAACCAATGAATCTTTTTATTTTTCTATTTGCTCAACCTCCATTCAGATACTCAACAGCCAATTAAACATTAAACATGCATATTATATGTTCAAATAATGGAGCTGATTTGGTTACAATAACACCGCACCTTGTCCTTCTACACAGTAATCGTGTTGCTGCCTTTGCTATACAAAAGTACAATATAGCATGCGCAAATTTGCCCTACTGCTCTGCCCTTGCTAGTGAAAATGATATTAGTGCATATATAGTGATTTAACTTTCCCACCGAACTAGCCTAAATAATTCGTGCCACTTTGATTTCTAGAAATAGATACAAAGCGCAATACATAAAGGAAAGCATAAAGCCAAACTAACATATTGGGATTCCTTCAACTCTATATATTGAACAAGTTTCCTTGTTAAGAAGCCATTCAGAGTCACCACAAAATGAAGAGTTTGATAGGCATTGTAGAGAAAAATAAACCTTATGTTGCAATGCTGTTTATTCAGTTTGTGTATGCAGGAATGGCCTTGTTGTCTAAGGCTGCAATTTCCAAAGGAATGAGCCCTTATGTATTTGTTGTTTATAGACAAGCGTTTGCCTCTGTTGCCTTATCTCCATTTGCTTTCTTTGACAGGTTCATGTTAATTATTTTCACCCCCTTCTAATTATTAAATCTTATGCTAATCAAGTTTAATAATTTTTGTTAGTTTCTTAATTTTTCCAGTTTTCTTTTTTTTTGCAGTAAGCAAACAGCTCCTTTGTCATGCAACTTGTTGTGCAAATTGTTTATGGTTTCCCTTGTTGGGTATGGATGTGTCTCTTTCTTTACCCCATTACTTGTTTAACATTGTCTACACAAAAATTCTAAGTTAAAATTGTATGTTATGGTCGCTGATAGTGACATGATATACTAACATTTTTGTTTTTGTATGTAACTTGATGTATAGGTTGACAGCAAGTTCAAACCTTTACTATGTTGCAATCAACTATACCACTGCAACTTTTGCTGCAGCCGCTACAAACACTGTCCCTGCCATTACTTTTATCATGGCACTTTTAATTAGGTAAAGTGGGAATTAAATTAAATAATTGTACCATTTATTTTAAGCAGAGGCAAGAAGTAGAGAAGTCCTGGTTCTGATAGAGTGAAAAAATGTGTTTTTGAATATTCAGGGTGGAAAGCATTTCCTTGAAACATAAGCATGGGTTGGCCAAGATTTTGGGTTCTGTTCTAAGCCTTTCTGGGGCAGTTACATTTGCTTTAGTCAAAGGACCTCCTCTGGGTTTCATGAAATTGTATCCAGAAAATCAAAACCATAATTCTCACACTTTAACAAGTGTTCACTCCAAAGGTGAAAATCTTAGGGGTTCAATTATGATGCTCTTAGCAAACACTTCTTGGTCCTTGTGGCTTATTTTGCAGGTAATTTCTATCTCATTGCTCTGTCCTTCAAGTTTAATAAAGTAAAAGAAGTATGAAATAATTCATTTTTTTAGTTATATTCTGTGTTTTATTGAAAAATGTTAGTTTTAGTATTTTGTTAGAAATATTAGCATGGAGATTTAAACTTAGGACCTCTCCTCTTTTCTCTGAACACTTATTTTTAAATCACTAAGTGAATCTTATAACTCTAGTTATATTACTTTTACACATATTTTTTATAACACTTCTTTTTAACTCTTTCTCTTTCTCTTTCTCTAATCAATCAGTCATTTGATTTGATAATTTTCTTTCTTCCATACAGAAATTGTTCTAAGAAATATTTACAGCAATAAAATTGCTCTTTATTTTTTTATCATAAGTACATTCTTTTATCTAAAATTTTCACTAATATGTATGCTTTTTCAGGGATTTGTTGTAAAGCAATACCCAGCAAAATTTCGCCTCACTACTCTACAATGCTTCTTTAGCTTCATACAGTCAGGTGTTTTGGCAGCTGCAGTAGAAAGGGATAATCCTTCAGCATGGAGGCTCGGATGGGATATTCATCTTCTTTCTGTGGCTTACTGTGTATGTTTTATAATTTATTTTTGTGAATAGTTATTGTTACTCTTGAATAAGTGATTTTTATCTAAAATATATTTGTCATTAATTTGATAAACAAATAAAAAATTATTTTTTTATAAAAGTTATTTAAAATGAAGTGAGAATAAACATGTTGGATGAAAATACCTCGTTTGTTTAATGATTGCATCTATAATATATAGATACTATACATGTATAGGATGCAATATGTATCCAATAATATAATACGACTATTGTTGAAATATATTGGATATGATATGTGTGATGAATACGTATCTAAATATGTATAAATTTCATAAAACATAATAAATTTTAAGTTGTAATTTTAAAACTCTAAATTAAAAACATTAATTTTTTTTCAAAAGTAACGCAAAATTAAAATTTTAAATATTTGTCTTCATAATTATTTATATATTTCTTACATTTAAATATTTAATAGATAAGTATCCATAATATGTCTAAAAGCATCAGATTTAACATGTATCGAACACATATATGTGAGACCAATGGAAGTGCTGCTGCCGAATACATTTGCATCCATATATTGTATTTTAAGAATCTAAATCATTACTTTTAGTGATTAGGTAAAGGTTGAAAAGTTGGAAATATGTCCCTACGGATGAAAAACATGTGTAGGGACAAGTGTATGTATCACATCAACATTTTTTTAAAAACTAGCTTTGCTTAAATATATTTTTAATATCAATAAAACATGGGTTTCTTTATTTTACTCCTTATAATATATATTTTAATTGAATATTTTGTTTCTAATCTCTTATTTAAATTTAAATTTATTAAGGGTTAATATAAGGAACTAAATTATAAGTTAGTTTTAGTTGATTGTTGATATAAGAAACTAATTTACAAGTTAATTTATTTAGATGTTTAAGATACTAACTAATCATTAATATGTAATTCTAGAAAGTTAAAATACAATTTTTTGATAGTTGAAGTTACTTTTAAAATTGTTAAAAAACTGTATTTTAATAACCAAAAATTATATTTTAAATACATATTAACAGTTAATTAAACATGTTAAAACCATTTAACTAAGTTAATATTTTAGTTACCCATATTAATAATTAATAAATTAAAATTAAAATTAAAAAGTAAAAGTAAAATGTCAAATATACAAAGGATATGTAAAAAGAATTATAGAGATCAAAAGAAAAAAATCCTTTAAACTAAAAATATATTTAAACCAACTTACCTTATCTTTATTCATAATGGTATATGGTTCCATTTTAAGATAGAACAATACATATCAAATTAAATACAGAGATATAATGAAAAAATAATAAATATAAGGAACAATGGTGTATAACATTTTATACAAGTATATAAAGAAAAAGATGAGTTATATTATTCGTATAATTTTTTTAATTTTTCAAATCGATAATATTTTGCTTTGTTTTTAAATGTTTTTCTTTTTTTATCATTTTTGGTTGTACAGATAAATAATATAAATATAATTTCTCAAAAAGATGTAGACTATAATGATGTGAAAAATCACAACACAGATTGAAACCTTGGACAAGAAAAGATTGATGTCCAGAAGGAATGGGGAAATATATTGTGTCTTTTTGTCTAAGATGAAGAAAGTTATGTTATATATATTTGCTTGATTCTTTGTAGTGTGGTGAAGAGACCTTGATATGGGTATTGATTGATGTCCTACAGCACATAGATTCTAAGGATATTGTAACTAGATTAGTTATAAGTAAATTTTTAATTTAGTAACTAAATAAAATTTAAAGATGCTTCAAACGATATATTAAATTAATATAATAGAAAAATCATACACATCATGATTATAATCAATTGGACCCCTTCTCATTCCTTTCAACGAATTTCCAAGTGCTATATCTTTTTGAAATATAGCGTAGTGGAAGCCTTTCTTGTCCAAATATAGTTGCATTTCTCTTATAGGGGATAGGGGAATGTCATATTCACATCCAACTATTTTAAATTAATCATGCTATTCCTATAACCACCATGACCAGAAAATTTTCCACTTTGTCACGTCATTTTGAGGACACCGTTGACGTATAAGATCTAAATGGACCACACTTCAATTCCACGAATTCTTGTTCAGCATGAAAGATGAAAGTAAATCTTGATGTTAACATGTTCCTTAACAAAAATCATGAGATGATTATGATCTGAATTAGATATACATATTCATACATGCACTTCTTACCCAATTAACTTACTCTCTTCTCTTTCTTAAACTAGGCTTTCTCGTCTTTTAACTTTATGCAATACCTTTTAACATATTTCCTCTCATCATAGTCCTTCTTCAATCTTCTAAATTGTGGATTGTGTTTTAAATTTTTAAAGTACACCTGCATGTAAAAAAAAGGGGTCAAATCTACTAGATTATAGTTCCCAGATGTAGCTTTTCACCCTCCTTTTACATTATGTTTTTCATTTACTATTAAAAGAAATTACATGTTGATCATTAATAAAAGGGTAAATCACATGGAATCTCTCTTAATTCAGTCTCTCCTGATGTAATAAAAGGGTAATTCACTTCTCCTAAAATTTAATTTCACTATACATATATCATAGAAGACTAAAATTACATCAACCTCCCTACAACCTTTTTAAAAAAGGAAATCCAATGTAAATTTACCTTGATAAAAAAAAACATAGCTTAATCATTCAGTAAAATTGACAATAAATTTTATCCAATATCAAATAAAAACACACGAGTATATTAAGTTGTTTCTCTTCCTTAGACTTGTATAAACAGACAAGTTACTCTTTATCTTTTTCATCATTAATAGTAGTTGATTATTTTTTGCAGGGTGTAATTGTAACAGGCATTTGTTATTGGTTGCAAGTCTGCACCATAGAGACGAAAGGCCCTGTTTTCACTGCAATGTTCACCCCTCTAGCTCTCATAATCACGGCAATATTCTCAGCTCTTTTGTGGAAAGAAACACTTCACTTGGGAAGGTTCACTTTCTATCCTTCCAATTTCAGAACAACCATAATATGTAGAAATGAAGTCTTTTATCTATTTCCACTTTTGAATAAAAAAATTTCGCTTTTGCATCCTTAAATAAAGTACCTGCTAGCATTTTTCTGTCACTTCTAATATTCTGTTAACATTGGTAATGAAGACGAATTTCAAATATATATCTAAAAAATATAATTTTTATGGAAAGAAAATATTTATCATAAATAGAAGTGTAATAAATACCCTTTTGATAAAAAAAGATTACTTTTTATCACATAAAATTAAATTGATATTTTTCATAATTTACAAATAATCTTTAAATCTTCTGTTAATAAAAGAAAAGTAAATGCATTTTATATTTAATGATACTTTATGAAACATTAAGAGAATTAATGAAATCGGGAATAATTGCACTTACCTCCCTCGACACTTAGGTTAAATACACTAGGATCCTCCTAATTTAAAAAAGGACATGCATCTCCTTTATTTTTAAATTTGATATTGCATATAAATGTACTAGACACTTTATATTCACAAAAATAATAATTTATGCACTCACACACTTAAAGCACTACAAAACAATATAACAATCATTCATGGTCGCGTAATAGTTACACACATTCACTCACAGTTACCACATAAGGGAGCTGGGAATAATTTTTTAAGATAAAAGGGTCTGTGTTTAAGCTAACCCTTACCCAATAAAATTAATATAGTCAGAGACTTTTGATGGCATTACTGTTGTCGAAAAACAAAAATGAGGCTCATTACTTTTTTTTCCCTTTTATTCATTAATAATGGCAGTGTTGGTGGAGCTATTTTACTGGTGATTGGACTCTATGGCGTCCTATGGGGGAAGAATAAGGAGAGTGTAAAAGAAGAAAACGTTGAACCTGGACAAACAAAAGAGGAAACCAGATTGGAGTGCATTATTCAGCATTGATTGATTAGATTAAAACTAAGGAAAAGATATCTTCGCATATTGAATGTCCTTTTTGTCAAGCATCATTATGTTAGTTTATGTGTATATCTCGTTAACTTTTAATAAGCTTTACTTTTATGATTTTTGGTTTTTCTTCGAGAATATTGGTAAATACCTTTTATTTTGAAGTTTTGTTCAATTCCTTTGAATTATATTTTCCATTTTTTTAATTATTAACATAATTATAAAAATAGCCCGAATCGGCCGGCTCAACCACTTGAATCGGAAATTAATAGAGTTACAATTTGGAAAAGTAAAAAAATCAAGAAATTTTAAAACCAAAAAGAATTGATCAATGTCAATATTAAAAATCAAGGTTGAACTGACCAGATTTTTAAAAAAAAGTATTTGACATTTTTTATAAAAAGTTTATTTTAAAATATTTTTAAATAAATAAAAGACTCATATATAATATTTTCATATTATCTTTATTTATTATGATTTTTTCTTAAAAAATATGACCCTTAACTTAATTTTTATATAAATTATTATTAATATATTATTCATTATGTATTACGTTATATTAAATATATATTTCATTATAGATCACAGTTTAAATAAGGTTGAATCAATAAACTGTAAATAAATATTTTTATTGGTTTGAACACTAATCCGGTATTTAAAACCTTGATTATTAGGACTTTTGTGTGTTTATATTTTTTTTTGGGATAAAATGGATTAATTAAATAACCAGCTGGCGATCTAAACCAACTTGTCGAAGAAAATTTCTCCTGCAAGCCTGAATACATGTTGATGCAATTAAAGGATTTCATGTATTGAGGCTTGTTTCCCTTTAATTGCTTGACCTCCATATTCTCCATAGAATCATAGATATCTCCAATCACCACATATGGCTAATTATTAATATCATCCCCAACCACACCAAAAAAGACCAGGCTCTACTTGGATCGAAACTGCACTACTAGAATAAGTGTTGTTGGGATTCAGGTATGCAACAACCACAGAAAATGCACCAATTGATGTTAATCGCACATTTCTTTTCAGATGATTATCCTGAGTGGGAAGGGTAATAGAGATCAAACAGTATAGAAAATGTTTGACCTTACCTGGGAACATAAAGCTTTCATGTTTTTAAGAATGGTCTTTTAGCAATTTAGGAGGAATCTTCAGATTGAATTGTAAAGTAGATTGAACTGAAAACATAGCATTACGAGTGAAGCTCCAAATTAGTGTATCATCAAGCCTTTCCAGCTTAGTGGAATGCAACTAATACATTGTCTTTCATTTGGAGGAAAGAGATCTTCCAACAGAGCATCATTCCAGCTATGATTTTCCTCATCTATCAATTCTGTGACCAAAGAAATAGTACTATCCACTGGATTTTCAGATAGAACCCTTCCATTCCTACTCCTTGGTAACCATCATGCCAAATGTTTATATTGCTTACATCCCCTACCATCTATCTTGCACCCTTTTAAATAATCGATTTACAGCTTTCAATGCTCTTCCACATGGAAGTCAAGTTATACCTAATCGACGCTTATAGAAAATCCTTATCCGGAAACTATCTTGCTTTCCGGCATTCGAATTTTTAGAGACTGAAGAGAAACAGAAAAATAGAGAGAAAGAGAAGAGAAATTCTGATTGTTTTCTTGACAAATATACAATGAGTTTTCCCTTTTTTATACAATGATATCCAGACTTTTATACCATGACTTTGCAACAGACTTTTATACTATGAGTTGTAAACTTTTTATACTACTACTTAGTTGTAACAGACTTTTCTAACTACAAACTAATGCACTCTAACATAAATAATAAAGAGGCTTAACTATTAATCAATCTCCAAGCCTGCTTAGATAGAAGGGAGGTATTGAAAAGAGATAAGTCTTTCCCATCCATTTCTCCAGGCTTCTTTGGCAAATACATATTTTTACATGCAATCCCATGTATTTCCACCCGCACCAAAAAAAAAGCCATCATTGATTCAATCTTCCTACACATCGTTTCGAGGATCCTGAAGCAACTCATAAGATAAGCAGGGATAGCTTGGGCTAGATTTGAGCAAACTTTCTTCCCTAGCTGAAAATAAGTTTATCAGATCTTCTCGTAGGAGTGAGAAAACCCTGGGATTGTACAACTTGAACTTCCATTCTGCTATGGATCAAATTCTGTAAATCTAAATGCATAATTTGAATGAAGGATGGTTCCTTCTTACTTATATGGACTTCGACCTGATGCCTGATAGCTCCACAAGTACATAAATATCTTTCCATACTATAAAAGATTTGTGATCTAAGTGCTGAATATCTAAGATATGTTATCTAGTTGATTTAAATTGATTTTAAAAGTAAAAAAAGTAAAGAAGTAGAATAAGAAAATAAAAATAGAATTATGCTTGCAAAGAAGTTCAGCAATGATCAAAGAGGTTTCCATGGATTAGTTTCATCTCAAGCTTCTGACGATGGCATTAAACAAATTTACCTAACAGATTCTAATTTAATTAAATTGTTCTCAAGGACAGAGCTGCTTAAAACGGTTAAATAGTTGTTACAAGCAAATAACTATACCAAATCAAACTCACCCGTCGCAAACCACTATCGCAGGTGGTCCCATTCAATTACGTTGGGAGATCTTTAGAACTCTAAAAGTGCTCCCTGGGGTCCTAGAACTTACGTCTTAAGACTTGATTTTCGATCAGACGCTATTACACTATTATGGTGTTTGTTTTGTTGCACACCCCTTGGCCATCATTGTTGGTAGTTTTCTCATCTCCAATAACCCCTTAGACACTCTAACAGCAACTCTATCTTTATCCTTGGCTTTTGTCTTCACTGCTACATACATGAAATCTACCAGACAACAAATCAAAAACTCATCCAGGGTTGGTTTGAATACAAATGTCATGTTGGTCAAGCCAACCAGTAAAAATCTAGACTTGGTTGGGACATGGAACTCATTGAAATATACATAAACAACAAAACGAATGTGACTTGTGATTTTTGTGGGAAGATGACTACCGATCGCGTTACCTGTGCAAGGGAGCATTAAATAGGATCAATTGGGAATGTTGAACGGTGTACAAACACTTCCCCAAACGTGAAGGACTTTTTGAAAGAAGCCCAAGCTAAAAAGGTAATCAAGGAGATCGTTTATTTGAATGTTGATATGGATGAAGAAGTGCGGAAGATTCACGCAATCAAAATGGGAAAAAAAGTTTGCAACTTCAAGCCAACCAACAGTTGCAGCAGCTCCATATACACAACTTTCTTAAAGAGTCTGACAACTAATGTTTAGAATTGATTGGTGATTAAATTGGTGAATACACCAGCTTGGTAGAACTGTTAATAATAAATTATTATTATTATTTTATATATTAAATAATAATCAATTAAATTAAAATAATATATTATTTATAAAATAAATTTAATATATGTATTAGAATTAAAATATTGCATAGTAAAAAAAATTTAAAATAGTATACATCCTACCATAACATGCTTAAAAGGTCAAAAAACACTACTCCAAACCAAATAAAATCAAATAAGATGTCAATTTTATTTGGTGTACATGGTTTATTAGTACGGTTTTAAAAAAATCGCACTAAAAGACTTTCTAAAATATAAAAAAATTATATTGCAAACCGGTTTTTTGACTGGCTTCCTGGTTTTGACCGGTTTAATAAGTAATCGGTTTTATGTCAATTACGGATCAGTTGAGACCCTAGTTCCTGGTCTGACCGACCGGTCCAGTTCTGACAACGCTGCCGGCAACGTAAAAGATGTCAGGGAAGAATGTTAAGGTAACAAGCATTAATGATGCTTGCAACAAGAAAGCTAGAACAAGAACCAACACATAGAGTACTTCCTAGTCACTTACAAAATACCCTTCACTGTAGTCTGATCAAGAGGCTTCAAGATAATGGCAGAACCTATTGGACAATATGGACCTCATTTGAGGCCACCAACCTACCATGAGTGTAAAGTTCCACTTCTTAGAAAAGAGTTGGAATACACCAAGGAACTGTTGAAGAACCATAAGATGTAAAGGATGACTATGGATGTTCCATCATGTCTGATGATTGGACTGACCAAAAGAATAAGATAATGTTAGTTTTTTGGTGAACTTTCCTACTGGCTACATGTTCATCAAAATTGCTTATGTTTGATGAGGTTTTTGAGCTATTGGACAACTTTGTGAATGAGATTAGAGAATCAAATGTTGTCCAAGTCATCACCGATAATGGAAGCAACTTTGTCTTGGCCACTAATACACAGATCTAAAGCTATTTATGACTCTTTCTAAATTTTACAAATTAGTTTAGTTTACTACATCAATTTAGTTTTTTTAATTATGAATTTATCATTGACCCTTGTTCCTTTAATTATGATATACTATAATTTAGGTAAGTTGTTTCAAGCTAAGAGGCCACATTTTTTTGAACCCAATGCACTGCCCATTGCCTAGATTTGATGCTAGAAAACATTGGGAAGCTTCCAAAGGTGAAGAGGGTCATTGTTAGAGGCATCAAACTTGTTGGATTCATCATACTATGGTACGGGACAACATGAGAAGATTCATCAACAAGCCTGAGTTAATGAGACATGTGTTACCAAGTGACCTCAATACTCAAGAAGGAGGGTGAATTGAGTAATTTTTAAAATGTTAGAATTTTCTTGAAAATCATTTTTTATACTTAAAAATACTTAATGAAAAAATTTAAATAGCAAAGCAGAAATTTAATACTCAGACAGAACAATTCAATAAAGTACAATAAATAATAACAACAATTATAAGGAGTTTAGGGAAAGAAAAATTGCAATCGATATCAACACGATCCATATTTTGGGGTTTGGTGTGACACCCCATGATCTAAGATTAAAAACCTAGGTCTTGAATCCTCTATTCAAATCACCACACGTATGATAAAAAGGTCCCCCTATCAGTCCTTCCCCTTAAAATCTAGTAATTACCTAAGAATCTTCATCCTTAAAATACGTTTAAAAGTTGAATGATTAAATTAAGAAACAAAATCATTAAAGCAAATTTAGGAAAAAAATTGATTACATAGCCAAGGTTCCACAATTGAGGATCTGTCATGCTTGTCAATGTTCTCTACCACTCATGGTCCTTACTACAAAGGTTGACAAAATTAGGATTACACTTTAAATCAGAACAGGGGAATCATAAATCATAAATAGAATACAAGATGTTACATATTATCCATATAAAACCATTATTCAAAGAATATAAAACTTTATAAAGACTTCTTGTGCTTGTATAAAATATTTGTAGCTCATAAGTATAACATAAGTCATAAAGTACATCATAATTCATAACTCATAAGGCTTAATTTTAACTCTTAACAACTACGAACATAACAAATAACAATGCAAAGGTATCCAATACATAATCTTATAACAAATAACAATGTAAAAGTATCCAATACATAATCCTATAAGAGGGCCAAAAGTCGTCGGTCACCAGTGTTAGAGAATGGTCTTGTGAGAATCGATATGTGTGAAGCTTGAAAAATGTTGCACGAGGTATGTTCAAACCATAATTTAACAATCAAGCCTTTTGTTGGCAAAAAGGATCATGTAGGTCAAAATGGGTCACGTTGGAGACTAGACGATTTCAGAATCCTTGATTGTAAGACTTTAAGGATTTTACCAATTTTGATCAGGATTTTACTCCGATCTCACTCATTTGGTATTCCAACTATGATCTAATTCATTAGACTGCCAAAAAATTACAAAATCGTAGGGTTTTAATCAAAATTTTGCTAACCTTGCTTGCTACCACCACCTTTATTAACACTCAAAGATAGGGATGTAAACAAGGTAGGTGTAAGTAGTATATTGCCCATAGTCGTTAAACTTTACGGGGACCCTACCCGCGAGTAGTTGTAGATGGTATCGCAACTAGGCGTATTTATTAATATTTAAAAAATATATAATAAAAAATAATATATAATATACTAAATATAATATTATTTGAGTATGAAATAATATAAATTAGTATTACATAATACAATTACAACTTTATACATTAAAAATATGATCATAAATTAATTTTAAGTAAATTTTATCTCGTTATAAAACAATTAAGAATCTTCATATTTAAATTTGTTTAATAAAAAACAAATGTTTATAGGTATGAGGATACTCGCAAGACCCATTTAATAAATATAAGGGTTCCGTTGTAGATATACCTGCAGACACACGTATATTTACCAAGCCTACGCAAAGAGAGAAGAGATTGAACTCTGGAATCTAGATGCTCTAAAAGGTGTAATTAAGCTCTTTGTTAATAGCAATCTGCTGGGGTTTAGCCCAAATTAGGCTTTAAAAGATTTAAAGTGTGCTGCTAGTAGTGATTAAATTCTTGGCCGTTGGTCCTATCACTTATTGGGCCAATCTTGATCTTTTAGAACTTGTCTCTACAAAATAGATTACCAGGTATCATCTAGGCCTAGAGAGATAAAAAAACCTATGAAATTAAAAAAAAATGCATGAATTCCTGAACTAAATGATACCTAAACAACGTAGAGTTAAAACATTCCTTGTCTCCAAGCAATAATCCTAAGTAAAAGGAAAGTAAAAGATGCAAAAACAAAAGGAAATACAAAGAAAAATTTAGGACCAACTTGAACTTCCAATATTAGACCAACAAAAATGATAATAAGATACAATCAAATTGAAGAAGATTAAATGAGTCGTGACCAAATAAATCTATGTGCTACAAATTTCGTGGGGACAAAGCATTACACTCAAGCTTCAGTATGGGATTCAATTTTCTATCTTGATCACACCAATTCTGAGGCACATGTCAACCAATGTGACTCTTCCACTCAAATGTTTTGCAATTTGCCACACAAGATCTCAAAGGAGCACTGTAAATACCTTAATATTACTGGCTTGAGTACAACTAGTAACCAACCAGATAGGTGTTCAAAGGCTAAATGACCTAAAGCCTATGGTCTTAAAGGTACTTGAAAAGCCACCAATCAAAGGTCTCTAGACAAAAGGGATAATGATCAATAACTCAAACAATAACTTACCATGTAGTTTTTATTTTTATATATATGATAATCTTTTGGTTTATTCATTTATTTTTTTTCTTTTTATGATTATTTTTATTTTTTTATGTACATCAAGTGCCAAATTTAGGATCCTTAAAAATGTTGGTCTAGTAACCATATGTAGTGAGTGTCCTCGTTGGATCCTAAGTTTCAAGAGTAACACTTCTCACTCAAACCAAAACATACAACAAACTCAACTATGAGAAGACAATTACTCATATCACAGATTGATTAAATCAATGAAATTAAGGTACATATCTTATCAATGTCAACCAATCATGTAAGAAGTAAATCATCACCTATTAAATAGTTTCAAGCAAGATCCAAATCATAATTGTTTTGTACACTAGAATATGCAAAATTATGAAACAAAAATGACCATTAAAAGATTAAAATAAATATGTATCGCAAGGCTAATTGTTAATTCAACTAAATCAAACGAGAATCTAACTACTAATCATACACAAGTAGAAAAAAAATAAAAAACCAAAATCATTTATTTAAAGAAATAAAAACCAAAATCATTTATTTATCTCATTAAGGGGGCGTCCGAGCTATAGTACTGTTTTAGTCTCATAAAGGAGATACATAACGTTCTTCATTTTTATTTTTTTTTGTTGGGAAGTATGTGTAGGACATACTTTAGAGAGAAATCGTCATGCAGATTTATTTAACTATTATTATTATTTTAAAATTTATTCTAGCGAATAATTCAATCAACTAATCAAATTTAAAGACAGAATAAAGAGATACAAACGGTGGTGAGGCGCCGATAGATCAGTGGCGCGGAGGAGAGAGATGATGCGATAATTCAATACCTTTTTTTAAGGCTAAATTATATAAAAGAAACCTTTGTAACACACACCTGAAATATTTCATTTTAGTAAAACCTCCTTATAAAATTTTAAATGTTTATTTATAAGGGTCTCCCTGTTAAAAAGTTTGTTAAGTGATGATATAGATTTAATGGTTTTTTATTTCAGTATGTCACATGTAATATTTTATTTTAATTTTTAGAAAATAAACTCACATCAATTATAAACAAACAAAAACAAAATCTGCAACAGTAAACCCACCCCCTCCACACCAATTACAATCACAAAAGGTTTCAAGAACCCCACCTTAATAAAACAGACAAGGTAAAAAAAGGTTAAAATCAAATAACGGCAAGAGAGATTCGATAACAAAAACAGCAACCCTTTTCAAAAAAAAAATGATTTTTCTAATCGAAGCAAGAGAAATCACAACTCATTCTCAAAACACATGAATCTGAAACATGTGATAAATGGATATTGCAATTTTTTACGCGTACTTCGAGTACGCGTTTAGTATGTGATGGGTACGCATCCAGCCTTTACCTAAAACCTTTACCAAAAAAAAAAAGGTACGTTATGGGTATTTCTGAGTACTTTGTCAATATTCCTTTTAGTCCTTTAAAAAAACAATTCAAAATTTGCAATTAAAATAGAAAGAGTTCTTTTCCTTGTTAGAGATCAGTGAGATCCATTACATGATGTTGGTCTTCTTGAAGTTGCTTCTCTTTCTCTTGATAAACTATATTTAGAGGTTGTTCTTTAAATTTATGATGGAGAAAGAATGATGGCATTAACATTGTTAGAGTGTGATTAGTTTTAGTCTTTAGTTGTTGGTTATAAAAACTTTAAGAATTTATGTTTTTTATTGAAAACTTTACGAGTTTATCTCTTTGATTGTATTGTTGAACAATATGCATTTATTTATATATTATTAATATCCATTTTGTGTGAGGATATTGAAGCGTCATGTGTGGATCTACGAGCAAAAAAGACGGCGCAAGTCACAATGAGTAACAAATTAATTAACTACGATGATGTTTGGATTATTGACACTACAAGAAAACTGTGGTTTAGTAGTGGTTTATTAGTGATGATTAATTTAAACCATCGTTGGTGTTGAATTTTCTAAGGGCAATTTTATAACCGCTGCCAAATATAAGATGAAACCTCACTAGTTATGTGGACACATCCCTCCCAATTACTCCCTCCTAAAATTTCACTAAAACTTACTCCCTCTTTTTACCAAAAGAAAAAAAGAAACCTTAAATCCCCTTATTCACAAAAAAAACATTTCACCACCTCTTTCCTCTCACCCCAAACCCCTCAACTCATCACCTCCAACTTGAAACCCCTCATCTCATCTCCTTATTCCTTTCACGCCAAACCTTTCATCGTAATCTCTCTCACCCAAAACCTTCCTCGTGTGCGTAGCTTACCTACAATGGAGCCTCCTTCATTGACACCACTTATGGACCCTCTATCCTCAACCATCGACACCACATACATAACCTCATATTCTTCACATATCTTTCTTTGTTTCTCTCTATTATTCTCTCCAAACTTCACTTTCTTGGACTTTACAAAAGGGGAGAACAAAATAGGGTTCTTCTCTTTTCGGATAGTGTTTTCTTTGCTTATCTCTTCGTCCTCTCTGCATGGTAGTTGTAAGTCCATGCTTCACATCTCTTTCTTATTTCCATAAAGGACTTAACTCTCCACTTTCTCTTCCATTTTTGAATGTGGGTTCTTATTTTATCGCTTGCATTTGCCTCTTGATTTGATTCTTTCATATTTGAACTCCCTGCTTCTTAATTGTCCCTATTTTTTCTTTTCTTTTTTATATATTATGCTTTCAAGTTTAATTAGAATTGTTTATCTATTTATGACCTTCTTCTCCGATGATCCCTAATCCTTTTTTCCCAATTTTGTTTGAGTCCAACTTCCACAACGCTTCCTTAAGTATGGCTATCATAATCTAATGGAATGCTCTCAGGTGTTGGTTCAAAGGTGAAGCTCTCAATTTGAGCATTTTTATGATACGACATTATTTTTTGTTAACAACTTGAAGCTACCGAAACAAAAGCTTATGTATATGATAAATCCCTAAACCTCAAATTTACATAAAACATTTTAATTTTTTCAAAATTTTAGCTTTTTAGATTTCTTGTGAAACAAACAAATCATTCTAATTTAGGCTCCTTTAATTTAAACAAGAAAAAAAAAGAGTGAATGTTTATGTTTTGTGGTTATGGTATGTAATTGATCCGGTCCCAACACCGGCCCCCAAAAGCATGGTTTTAATGCTTTGCTAGATCAGCATTTTGAACAAGAGAAGTACGTTTCAAGTACATTATAATTACTTTTATACGGAGTACATACCGCCAGGGCACGTTACTCCGCCAAGGCTTGCAACTCCTCCAAGGCACGTAACTCCGCCAAGGCTTGCAACTCCGCCAAGGCACGTAACTCCGCCAAGGCACATTACTCCGCCAGGGCACGTAACTCCGCCAAGGTGGAAAATATTGAATATCTTATACACATGCATGAAATATTCCCAATGCATATTACTCCGCCAAGTCATAGGCTCAATACAGACGGAATATTAAATTTCCTATACTTATAACCCCGACACGAGATTGACTCTGTCTTGAGAGATTGAAAATGGGAATCACGCTGTCACGCATGAAAGGGAACAACAAATAAAATAATAAAGCATTAACGCTTTCCAAGTAAGTGGAAATACCCACTACAGTGATGGTGCTTGCAAACGGCGCAGGGGCCCACAACCTTTCTTGCATTATGCCTGAAAACAAGGAATTGGTCCTACCAATAACTGAGCACCAATGACAGGTATATAAACCTCAACAAAAAGGTATATGGGGGATCCCCAATTCTAAACCTTACACTCTCTTACTTGCATAATTCTCTCAGATTTGCTTTTTAAGTCTAATGATATTCTGAAATACTGACTTGAGCGTTGGAGAATAATTGCAGGTACCACCCCCAATTGTGTCAAGGCAAAGAAGGCTCCCTCAGGCGGATTGTGACACCGCCACAGAGTATATTGCACTCCGCCTCAATATACAAAGACACTCCGTATTTGCAATTATATGAATACCTCTTTGTATCAGATTTACGCTTTACATACATCTTGAATTGTTCAACAAGCATACTTTTACACCCCCTGTAAAGAACTGTTCAGTAATAAATATTGATACTAAATTAAAGTGAGAAGAAGAATAGTGTTGTGGTTATGGGGTTGTTAAAGCTAAATTACTATTATTGATGTTACATTGTAAAGTAATGGCAAGTTTACTTTACAAGATTTATAAAGATTTTGTGCTTAAGTTACCTGAACTGTTCTTTACGGGGGGTGTAGAAGTACGCTTGTAGAACAACTCAAAATATACATATAAATGTGTTTTGATACAAAGCAATGTGTGTATAAATATAAATATGAAGAGTCTTTGTATGCTGAGGCGGAGTGCAATGTACCCTTGGGCGGTGTCACAGTCCGCCTGACGGGATCTCTGTTGCCTTGACCCGATTGGGGATGGTACCTGCAATCGTTCTCCGACGCTCAAGTCAGTATTTCAGAATACTTAGAGACTTAGAAAGACAATCAGAGAGAATTATGCAAGTAAGAGAGTGTAAGGTTCAGAGAATGGGAATCAGATCCCTTATACCTTTTCGAGAGAGGTTTATATACCTGTTACTGGTGCTGCATTATTGGTAGGACCCGCTCCTTGTCTTCAGGCATAATGCTGAAAAGGTAGTGGGTCCCTGCGCCGTTTACATGCACCATTATTGTAGTAGGTATCACAACTTGTCTGGAAAGCGTTAGTGCTTTAATATTTTATTGTTATTTCCCTTTATGCGTGACAGCGTGATTCCCATTATTAACCTCTCAAGACAGAGTCAATCTCGTGTCGGGGTTGTGAGTATGGGCTCGCTACGCAGTAGGGGAAGTTCGGTATTCCGCCAATGTTGAGCCTATGGCTTGGCGGAGTAACAACTTTGGCGAGGTTACCTTCCTTGACGAAGTAACATGCCCGGACGGAGTTACATTCCTTGGCGGGGTAACGTGCCTGGGCGGAGTCATGAACCTTGGCGGCGTTACTTGCCCTGGCGGTATGCACTCCGTATAGTATTTGTAGTGTATTTGAAGAGTACTTCTCTTTATTCAAAATGCTGATCTGGCAAGGCATTAAAGCCATGCTCTTGGGGGCCGGTGTTAGGACCGGATCATTACCTATTCAAAGTGAGAAGAAAAATGGTGTTATGGGTGTAGGGTAGTTAAATTTAAGTTACTATTATTGATGTTACATTGTAAAGTGATGCCACATAATGGCAAGTTTACTTTATGAGATTT
The DNA here is from genome assembly GCA_037962975.1 of Clitoria ternatea. Classification (NCBI taxonomy): domain Eukaryota; kingdom Viridiplantae; phylum Streptophyta; class Magnoliopsida; order Fabales; family Fabaceae; genus Clitoria; species Clitoria ternatea. The sequence goes on from CM075675.1 coordinate 13,922,540, forward strand.
ATAAAGTGTTTGTGCTTAAGTTAAGGTCGAATTTTGTTTATAATTCATTGAAGGAGGGTTCGGGAAACATGAATGTTGTCTACCTAAAAGAATAGGCAATGCATTCTAGTAAAGTGCAATGTTGTTAAAAATCAGTCATGGTGTCGCCATGGTGTGGCAGATTTTGTGTTGCTCGATACAGAAGCTTCATGGCGTGGCAAAAATTCACAGCGCCGTCATGGACATGGCGTAATGACGGGTGCTGTCAGGCCATGGCAGAAATTGAAGGGAAAAAACAAAAAAAAAGTTTTGGGTCTGAAACCTGGTTACTAACCTATAAACCGGGAGCTCAAAATATTGAAAAACCTTGAAAAAAGTTTGAAAAACCCTAACACCCAACAACAATCTTCGGTTTCCCTTTGTCTCCCACATTTTCTTCAACTCCGATGGATTAGGTGATCTTCTCTGGTGTTTTCTTCAACTCTGACGGTATGGTCATCTTCTTTAACACGATTTCACCTTCTTCGGCATTCTGGTCACCTTCTCTGGCATGCTGGTTCTTCTTTGGCGTGTTGGTTCGTCTTCTCCAGTGTGTTGGTTTGTCTTCTCCGACATGGTTCGTCTTCCCCTATTCTGTTATGGTTTTCTCCCTTGTTCTTCTGCTCTGCTTCATCTTCTTCTCCACTTTCTCCCCTCTGTTGTTCTATGTTATTTTGATTTAATTATTTTTTATATTTTGTATTTGTATCCCATATGTGCTGACTGATGAGTCTTTGCATTTAACTCTATAATATGCTTCTATTTATAAATTACAAAGTTGTAATGATATTGTAAATTGTTCATACTTTGATTATTTTCAGTTCTTACTTTAGTTTTTTAAATGAAATTGATACTTTAAATTGATCTTTACATTGTATCAGTTTTTAGTTCTTACTTCAGTTTTAAGTTTAATATTTTACACTATAATTTTTTAGTTTTTAACAATTTTTATTTCTATTTTTAAGTTTCATTGTTCCACTTTTGATTATTTTAGTTTAATTATTTTTTATAGTTTGTATTTGTATCTCTAGCATTACAGCTTTGATTCTAGTTTGTATTTGTATCTCATGTCGTTGCATTTTTTAGTTTTGAATTTTGATTATCTTCAGTTTTCAATATTTTACAATATCATCACAGCTTTGATTAGTTTTAGTTTTTAAGTTTTAGATTTTTGTTTTTTTGACTCTATCATTTTAGTGACACAATAAGCTCATTGTAGTAGCCACTCCTAGTCCTATGGCCACTAAATCAGCTTCAACATATTCCTCCAAAAACAGAAATGATCCTGGGTGGAAATATGTGCGTATAGTTATAGAAACAGACACCAACACAACTGTTTGTAATTTCTGCGGGAAGGTTATAAAAGGGGGATAACCCAAGCCAAGCAACATCTAATCGGGAGGAATGGAAATGTAAAAGCTTGCACCAACTGTCCACCGGAGGTCAAAGATAAACTTTTTAAATATACAAAAGATAAGGCTTAGGGTGAAACTACTGAAAGTTTCAACATAAGAGATCTTGATCTTAAGAATACTGGATATATTGAAAGTGAGGAAGATGAAGGAGAAAATCAAGATTTGCTCCCTTTAGGAAATTCTAGTGCTTCAAACAAGAATGCTAAAAAAAGGCCAATGTATTTATTTTGTAGAAAACTTGAACTTGCTGATAGGAGAAAGAAAGATAGGTTAAGGCAAGCTTGGATTCGGGAACATTGTAACAAAGAGGCCAAGAAAAGAGTTCGCCAAATGATGGCCCGATTTGGTACACATTTGGGTTGTTATTTAACCTAGTCAAATCTTCGACCTTTCAAGACATGCTTGATGTTGTTGGTTCCTATGGAAAAAATTTGAAAGCTCCTAGTTACCATGACATCAGAGTTAAACTCCTAAGCATGTAGTTGGAGCATACCAACAATCTCTTAAAAGACCATAAGGAGCAATGAGGAAAGCATGGTTATTCTATAATGTTAGATGCATGAACTGATGGGAAGCAACATTGTTTGATAAATATTTTGGTTAATTAAGTCTGGTGATGGATCACCATTTGTGAAGATCGATGACATGGTGTTTAAGTTGCTTGAATCTATTATGGAGGAGACTAAGGTTATTCAAGTGATCACGAATAATGGTTTAAACTATATGTTGGCTGGGAAGAAGTCAGAAAAGAAAAGACCACACCTCTTTTAGACCCCTTTTGCCATACACTGCTAGGTTTGATGCTTAAAGATATTGGAAAGCTTCCGTTGGTGAAAAAGACAATTCAAAGGGAAATAGTTTGAAGCTTATTGATCTCTTAAGTCTGGGAGCTACAACAAACTTTAGCATCATTTAACTCAGTTTTCAAACAATCATTTTCTTTCTTTAGTCTATGTAGTTCCTCAGGATGCATTCTTTCCCTTTCTTTCATCTCATTCTGAGTATTTTCATCAAAACTTTCTTCTTTTAATTTTGAAATCTGGTTTTCATACTTAGTGACTATTTCAACCTACTTCTTTTTCAAATTCCTAAAGTTTTTCAGTAATGTTGAAAAATCTTTAAACAGAATATCATACTTTTCTTTAAGTTCGAGATAGCTTACTTCCTCTAAATTTGAGTCACTTGAGTTGGATTCTGAGTCAGACTCTATATTAGCCATGAGACAGATCTGAGCAGACTCAATCTCCTTCTCAGACTCACTCAAACTGGATAAGTTCTCATCATTCTATGTGATCAACCCCTTTTGTTTCTTTGAGAATCTCTTCTTTTCTCTTTTGTCCTTCTTGTCTTTGTCCAAGAGAGGACATTCTGCCTTCATATGACTCGACTTTCTGCAATTGAAACATTCCAAAGTAGATTTATCAATTTTAAATTTAAATTGAGATTTACCTTTTTTTATCTCTCCTCTGAAACTTCTCAGGTCTACCTTTTCTTCTTCTTCAACATCTTGTGAAATCTCTTTGTTATGAGAACAACTTACTCATCTGTATCTTCACTGCTCTCATCAGAGTCTGAGCCTGAGCTTGTAGACTCTACAACTTTAAGAGCTTTGGACTTGCTTGAGTCTGTTGACTTTAAGGGAATACTCTTGGAAGTGGAAGGCTTAACAACCTTCTTCTATTTCAACTTGATTTCATAAACTCTGAGCACACTGAGGAGTTCATTAATGCTTAAAGTACTGAGATCTCTGGTCTCTTCAGGGGTTGAGCACTTGGCATTAAACTTTTTTGGCATACTCCTGAAGAGTTTGACATTTATGTCCCCAACTGACATAATTGTCCCCGGAGCTTGAAGCTTATTTAGCGACTGATCAACGGTCTCATGCTCCTCCATTTTGAAGTTATCGTATTGTTTTATCAACAGTATTTTCTTCGATCTCTAGACATTAGAGGTCCCTTTATAATTTCATTGTAGAGCATCCCAGACATTCTTTGTGATCTTATAACTAAATACTTTATTATATTTAGACTTGCTTAGATTACAGATGAGAAGGAATCTGGCCTTTGCATTGGCTTCAATCTTTCTCATCTCTTGGTTAGTTCATAGGTCTTCTGGTTTGGGCTTGCCATCAACATCAACAGGGACACGGTTATCACTATTTATTATAACCTTTCATAGACTGTATTGGGTAGACTTGATGAACTTCTCCATCCTGTCTATCCAATATGGATAATCTTCCTCTAGGAAGACTGAAGGTCTATTTATGGAGGATCCTTCTGCTATAAGTTGGTCGTGTTAAGAAGCTACTATAGATCTTATCATTTTCACTCGTAGGAGTGATCAACCTGAAAGGGCATGCTCTAATGCCAATTGATGGTTCACGTCAGACTTAGAAGCAGGGTTGAATAAGCTTGAGATTCTTTTCGCGTGGAATAAAAACTTTGGCAAGCGTGAAACGCAATAAACTTTTTGAACCAAACTTTAAGAGATAAGGGATAAAGAGATAACACACAAGAGATTTATATTAGTTCACTTTCAACGTAGAAGCTACGTCTAATACCTTCAAACTTAAAGGATTTTCACTATGTAAAAATGTCTTTTTACACAATACAACATGACCTGTACCTCAAGTATTCTTGACTCCAGTCCCTCACGGCTTAAACTCAAGTATTCTTTCAAAAGCTTTTTCAGGCTAAACGGTGTTTCCCATAAAAACTAAGATCAACAACGTACCAGACTTGACACAAATAGAGATTTGAGAGTGTGTTTGTGTTTCTAATATCTGAGTGTACAAGATGATGAAAATTAAAGAACAGATACACTAAGAAAAAAACAAAGACTAAGTCTGCAAGAAGCAGAGATACAAGGAAAGTCTTTGCTTTTGAGAAAAAAAAACTTAAACAGATAGCTTATAAGTACAGATTAATGCTTTCACATTACTGATTTGTAAAACTCGTGAACTTTTTCAAAGTCTGAATTCTCTTCATATATATAGGCCAGGGAAGATAATCATTGATAATCCGTTAAAGAGAGGTAGTCGTTTAAAAGCTTGCTGACTCTGAAGCTGAGAATGGGACAAAAGGTCTGAATCGAAGATCTTCAAAACTTACACTGAAATGGAGTGCCTCGATTGAAACATGATGAAAATCCTTTTGTAGCCTTTCTTATATCATAAACTCGTGCTAAAAGGCATGGTTGACCTTTTTATGCTTTTCTAACGTAAGTACTGATTTTCATCAGCTTTTTGATCTGTATAGAGTAGCTTCCTCGATTTCTTATCCATGCAATCATTGGTTCTTACACTGCCTTATCTTCTTGCCTTTTCAGTGATAAGCACAGTTTAGCTTGATCATGATTCATCTCTAGGCATCTTTAAAAATATCCTTGTGTTTGATTGATGTGAAATTCAGAGTAACGTTCTTGAGCTTTAAAAGTCTAGGGTCTGATATGTGTGCTGAGTCTAAGATGTAAAACTTTAAGGAATGTAACTCGGCAGTCCAAAGGTCTGGAAGGGCATCCTTCTTTGAACGTTGTCTAATATCAGACTTTTCTTAGGACAGACTTGTATGTAAGTTGTTTTAGTCTCAGACAGACTTGTTCTGAAATAACTTAAATAAATCAACGCGAACTTTTAATGATGGATTCCCTTTTTCTTTTATAACATATTCATCACAGACTTGTGACCTGAAACACTCAATCAAAGCAGTTAGATAACATGTAGACAAACTTTATTTAATTAAATGTCTTGATGTGTGTTATTTATAAATATTGGGGTCTATAAATAATAACCAATAATTTCAAAGTCATTTGCAAAACAGACTTAGTTCTAACAAAAGTCATAAAGCATTTATGGATGTATTATAGAGTTTGTGACCATAGAAAAAGTCTAAAATTCAAGTTTATTAGAGGATGGGTGAGTGAATTTTTTAATAAGCCATGAAATAACCTTACTTTAAAGGATGATATCCGTGTGTGAGATATAAATACATGAAGATTTTGAGTAAAAGTGGTGTTAAATTTCACTTGTACAAGGTTAGTTTCAAACCAACATTGAACATAAGGATGTGAAATTTAGAAGATTTGAACATTGTTGTTGGGGGAGCACCTAGCACCGTTCTATCTCAAGTCTTGGATAACTTTGAATTATTTAAAGTCCATGTTAAGCAATAAGTTCCTAATGTTGCATACCACATCACAAGCAAAATGAAACAGAGGTAGTCTCAAAATTGATTTTAATTTTTTTATGCATTTGTAAATTTTGAGGTATTCTATAGATTAATGATCATGACCGTGAATATTGAAGAGTGAGATTGGGAGTGGGAGCACCAAAGAAAGAGGAAGCTTTAGGTCACTCAAGGGGGTGACTCGAAGAGACAAATAAACTTCTCATAACCCTATTTATATCCAATGGGAGTTCAATAAAAAATTATGTGTTGGAAAAATAATAAATGCATTTTATAAATTGAAAGCATCTTAGAAAAAGGATCAATAAAAACTCTAAAAAGTGGTCTTAGAAAAATGAGAGTAAGTTAAAAAGTTATGTAAAATATATTTTCTTTAAATTGATCAGAAACAAGTCACAACAAATTAAGTTGATTTCATTTACAATTTTTCTAACTTATGTAACCTTGCACAAAATAATAAAAAATCAAAAGATTGAAAATTTTATTGGAAATTATGTTAGAACATAGTTTTATAATTTTCAATAAAAAATTTTCATTTTTTGATTTCTCATCCTTTGTAAAGTCACACAAATTTAAAAAATTGTTAATCTTTTTTTTATACTCCATCTGGTCGTATTTATAAAACCATATTTTTATAGTTTTTCTTGATTTTTCTAAGACCTTTTTTAATTTACAATGTGCTTTTATTCTTTTTTAAAAAAACATGCCCTTATTAATTAAACACTCTTTTTTTATATCAATCGTATTTGAGAAGTTCACTTGTCTTTCTTCGTTAATATTAAAGGTAATTATGAAAATATATAAAAAAAATAGTTGACAAATTTAATACATTTAACTAGATTTTTAATCTAGATGAAATTAGATAAGTGAATCTAACAAGATGATACAAGATACTATTATATTTTAATCAAACTCCACATCATTTATTTAAAAATCAAGAAACTTCAACAACAAAAAAATGCACTTTCAAAACTATTTACTTGGGGATGTTTGGTTTGCAGTTAGAAAAATGTAATTAGGAAAATGAAAAAATTTAAAAGTTAATATTAATCATTCACACCATTCGAGATAATAAAAACTTCGTTTAACCGTAAAATTATTTTCTCCTTTCCCATAATTCTGTTCCATTGAGGAACATGTTGAACCAAACCACGGCTTTGAAATTACTTACGTATTTAACTTATTGCTTACCATATACCCTTTTTAATCTTCAAACATTCTTTAATTAAAGTAAATCACAATAATAACACTTTTTTGTTATAATGAAAGATGAGATTTCAACGTATGACTTTAGGCTAAACTTCCAAAACTCAACACCACTAAGTTGATCCTAGTGAGTACCAACAACACTCATTTTGAAAGCAATTCAAGAAACTAAAAAATAATTTTAGTAGACTATCAAAAGCAACATACAGCTAGACATGAATGAGACGTGTTTACACTAGTGAAGTAGTAGTCAAAGCATCATGCTGATCATGTTGGTTCAACCGGGAATTCATGGCTTGATCATAGAGTCTGTTACTAGATCGATTGTGCCTATGAACAAATATAAACTTGTGAATTACTTGATTGATCTAATAATTTGATTGATTGATGATCTAATTTGTAAAACCAGATCTAACCAATAAAACCTATTGAATTGATCAATTATATAAACTAAATTATAGTTTTTTTAAAAAAAGAAAACTTTGTAATACATACCGAGTTAATTGGTTCAGTTGATAACTTTAGTGATCCAATCATCAACATAGTGTTCTGAATGAGTGGATAATTGATCCGATTTCCAATTTTAATGGCAACACTAAACTTAAGAGGGTAGGAGAGCGTGAGTCCATCCATTACAAGTCAACTTAAGAGGTTGAGAGCGTAATTTCACAACCTCAGGAAACAACGTTCGCTCCAAGTAGGGGCTTGCTTTAATTTACCTATTTAATCCAAGTTTGACAAAATAATTTCAATTTCAAAATCTCCCATTGGCTAATTACTATTAATTAATTAAGCAGCTTTTCTGGTTATGTTGCTATTATTATAATGGTAGTAGTACTAGTTTCTTTCTTTCTTGGTAGGATTTAATAAATGCTATGAGTGCGCGTGTCTTCAGAGTCAGAAGTTGTGTCCAATACACGGAAAAGCAATTGAGAAAAAAAAACATAGGGAAAGAAGCATTGGCTTCCTAGAACATGACGGTGAGTTCCTTCTTCTTCTACAATTCCTTTTCTTGCATGCGCTGTGAGTAAATTTCTGATCGTTTTTTGTTCTGCTTATTTCTTTCTTTTATTCTTTTAATTTTTAATTTCTTCTTCTCAGTTATGATTGGAGTGTTGCAAACTTTATGACCCAGGATCCTTCTTGGTCTGATTAATAGTTTCTGGAGTTTTCTCTTCTGGGTTGTGTTTTTAGCTTATGGAAGTTTCCATTTTTTCATGGGTTTTTTGGAAATTTATTTGGGTTTAATTTGGTGTAAACTTTTTTTTTTCTTTATCCTTTTCTTTTTTCTTCGAACTGCAATTATTGGTTTGTTATGCCTTATTACTTGTTAGTTTTGATATAAGCATAGGGGAAAAGGGGTTTATTTTTTAAATAAAAATTCTAGTTTTTAGAATTAGCAAGTTCTTTTGAGGGTTGTTGAAGTGGAGAGTTTAATTATGGTTGTTTTTTCATTGATTTTTTTGTTAAATCACCCATAGGGTTTAATTTTGTTTTTTATTTTTGTTTTAGACGATATAAAGGGAATTAAACGAAGTCAACTAATTTTCTTAACAAAATGAGTTAGTTTTTACTTTTCTTATATCTGAGGTTGTAGTGTTTTTAGCTCTTAATAGATCATTTAAACTTTTAGGGTGGGCAGGGAACCTAATTTCTCAATGAAGTTCGGAATTTGAAGTTTGTTATGTCAACTACCACATTTAAAACCTTGTTTTCTGGTTATGTGTTTGTGTGTGTTTGCTCCTATGCGTGTGATAGGCATTATTAGAGATGCAGGCCAATATCTTAATCAGTTTCAATATAAAATAGATGTGTTAGGCTTATTAATTAATCACTGCTGATGCTGAAGTTTGCACTTATGACTTTTTTTTATATATATAAAAATTGTTTTCTCTCTGTGTGGTGGAAAGGTGGGCTGGCTTCATACAAGCAATAGTTTTTTTTTGAAAGATTCTAATTAGATGTTGGTTGCTTTTTTAAGAAGTTAGATTTTGGGAGTTCAACTGTTGGAGATAATGTTTAAAACTCCCTAGAATATGTTTCTGACAAAGTCTGATATGCTTTAGCCTTTAGGTTCATGTGAAGCTTTCTTTAATGAGAAACCTTTTTTTTATATTTTAACATTTTTACTCTCTGTGCTTCTCGGTATCCATGTACTTTACTTTTATTTCTTGATAACTAAGCATTGAAAATGGGTTTAAAATAAAGTTTTGTTGATTTGCAGCTCTTTACACTCCTTATACTTGTGAGTTGTGACATCTAACCAGAGTGAATTAGTGGAAGATACCCTCTAAGTGGTGTTGATCAAATATTAAATTCTTGGGCTGTTAGTGTACTGGAAATGTCCTTCCGCAGTATTGTTCGTGATGTAAGGGATGGGTTTGGAAGCTTATCAAGGCGGAGTTTTGAGGTAAGACTACATGGCCATCACAGGGGAAAGTCGAATAGTTCAGTACATGAGTTGCATGACCGCCCACCGGTAATACAGAACAGCCGGTGGGCTAGCCTTCCACCCGAGCTTCTCCATGATGTCATAAAAAGATTGGAAGAAAATGAGAGTACCTGGCCTGCTCGCAAGCACGTGGTTGCATGTGCTGCTGTGTGCAAGTCCTGGAGAGAAATGTGCAAAGAAATTGTTACAGGCCCCGAGTTCAGTGGGAAAATTACTTTTCCTGTCTCCCTGAAGCAGGTTAGGTCTCCTCATCAGTTCAGGATATATGTTAAAAGTACTGGTTTTTCATAAGTATTATAAATTTTGTACATGGGTGCATGAGCATGACTCTTGTTTTACAGCCTGGTTCAAAGGATGGAACCATCCAGTGTTTCATCAAGAGAGACAAATCAAATCTGACTTACCATCTATTCCTTTGTCTTAGTCCTGGTAAGCTCAGTATCGTACTTTTGATTTGAAACTCATATATATGAGTTTGTTTGATTGTTTTTGGTTTTTTTTTTGTGATTAATTTGGATTTCTTATTCTGTAAATTTTGTGCAGCATTTATTTATGATCTGATTTACTCATTTCCATATTAAACCTAGTCTAATTTATCATTCATTGATAGGATTTTATGTTCCCATGACTTATAATTTTACTACCCACATGTCCCTTTTGAAAAATGCAGCGCTTGATAGTATTGCTATTATTACATGCTCGAAATTTTTTCTTGCTGAAGGTGTGTGAACCAACCAAATACTGATTTCAATGAGGTTGACACATCCTGCAAACTTTGGTGACATCATTCTAAAGTTCAAGATAACTGGATCATTAGGTTAATAATACATATGTCTATGTATGCGAATCTACCAAAACATATGATTTCGGGCCACCACAATCTAGATCTTGTTAAGAATTTCCATGTGGTAATGGTAATCTCTTATTGTTGTTTGTGCAATTTGGCTGCCTAACAACTGTTCTCCAAGTTCTTTTGCAATGGCCAACTTTGGTTGATTGGATTCATTTATTTTATAACTTCTGGTTACAAGCTATGGGATTGAGAGTTGATGCCAGTGCCACTTCTTATGTAGCTTATCCTCTGTGCTTTCATTTACGTCAATATTCAATAGTTTAGTGTCTGTGTGCTCTGTGCTGACTAGGAACTTAGAAATGATATAGTTTTGCTATACTTGAATCAGCTTTGTTCATGGTCCTTTTATTCGCGGTTAGTTGGAACCAAGGAATCGGGAGATGGTGCTTTCATTCATCCTAACATTGAAATAAACTAGCTGTTTCTAATTTTTAGTGTATTGATATAATTGTTTGCCAATGGCTATAGTATACTAGCTACCCCGAATAGCAAGGTAGTTTCATATTTTGAACTGACTATTCCATTGTTTGTTACCATATTTCTATAGCCTCTAAATATGCATTGAGAAATTTTATGGACTTGTTAATTGTTTCTGGGACATGTTTTAAATTGTTCATAAATGTTCTTGCAGCCTTGCTTGTTGAAAATGGAAAGTTTCTTCTTTCTGCAAAACGGACCAGAAGAACAACATGCACGGAGTACATTATATCAATGGATGCGGATAACATATCAAGATCTAGTAACAGTTACATTGGAAAACTGAGGTATCTATTTTTTGGGATTCTAGTTTCTCCCAGCATGTTTGTCGTTTGTCAAAATCATGGTTTTTGACTAATTTCTGTTTGGGTGAATGGGGGAAAAACCTAAAAGTTTTGCTGTAGTTTACTGAAATTTTAATTCTTGTGGAATATTAAATGAACCTTGATATCAGTGATGGTTGAATTTGATTGCAATACTTTTAGATCATTCACTTGTCTGGCATTGAAAGTCTATCGATATCTTTGCATTTGCTCGCCCCTCGGTGCTTAGACCTTACATGGCTCTGGAACAACTACTTGATATTTTCGTTTGCATTTTAATTTATCCAATTATGGCATGTTTGTGTCTCCTCTAAGATCCCAAAACATATATAAGGCTTCGACAGTAAGTAGAAGTTGGTATTTGTTTGCTTAAACATCAGTTTGAGAACAAATAAGAAGAACTGTGTAGCAGCACCTCACTTTTATAAGAGTTTGACATGTCAAGTAAATTGTATTTCTTTTGAAGGCCTCTTAATTGCATCTTTAATTAGAACAATTCAAAATTCTCTTCTTATGCTTGTTGAGCAATGCCAAATTCGTATTTATACAGTTTTTTTCCTTCTTAATAATACAATATCCATTTCTGTCAATATTATGTCTAATGTTTGTTTCTTCTCTAAATTTGTGATGTTATAGTTTTCTTTTGTACCTTTCGTCTCTAATTTTCATCTGTCTCACTGGATGTGATAATGTCCTTGATTGTTTTGGTGTAATAGTTTCTAATGCCATCATGTTGCGTGATTAATGGACAAGTAATTTTTTATTTTTTGGCATTATAACCTATACTGTCTCAATCCCCCCATTTCAGGTCAAATTTCCTCGGTACGAAGTTTATAATTTATGATACACAGCCTCCCTACAACAATTCTCAACCAACTCCTCCAAGCCGAAGCCGTAGGTTTTATTCAAAAAAGGTATCTCCTAAGGTCCCCAGTGGGTGCTACAATATTGCACAAATCACCTATGAGTTGAATGTTCTTGGTACTAGAGGCCCACGCAGGATGAACTGCACCACGTACTCAATCCCTACATCATCCCTTGAGCCTGGTGGCAGTGTCCCGGGTCAGCCACAGCTCCTTCCCCGCTCCCTTGAAGATTCTTTCCGGAGCATATCCTTCTCAAGAAGAATTGACAACTCAACCGAGTTTAGCAGTTCTAGGTTTAGCAGTGCCAGGTTCTCTGACATAGTTGTCTCTGGCAATGAAGAGGAGGGAAAGGACAGACCTCTAGTTCTCAAGAACAAAGCACCGAGATGGCATGAGCAGCTCCAATGTTGGTGCCTCAACTTCAGGGGAAGGGTGACGGTTGCCTCTGTCAAGAACTTTCAGCTGATCGCTGCATCGCAGCCTGCAGCCGGTGGGCCTACGGCAACTCAGCCAACACAGTCTGATCATGACAAGATTATTCTTCAGTTTGGCAAGGTTGGCAAGGATATGTTCACTATGGACTATAGGTACCCCCTATCTGCATTTCAGGCTTTTGCCATTTGCTTGACTAGCTTTGACACAAAACTGGCTTGTGAATAGTGACGAATGACGATAGGAAATATGGTACAAAGACAATAGGATTCAATCTCCATTTATGTATTTACTAGATGGTGAAAGCTGAATGGAGTATTGAATACCTCAGTTTAATTGTAAGGTACAGAACAACCTGTTGTCAATGTAATTTTTCTTTGCTCCTCTCATGTTAGTTTTCTATATCAAGGCCTGTAAAACATGGGTTGGTTCACCATTAGGGCTTCTCCCAATGAGACAGGCTTTCCCAAAGCAAAAATAAACATTTTTATATTTTGGTACTTCATTATTTTAACTCAAAGAATATATTTTCTTTAGTCTTTTTTAATGGAGCACCCTACATGGAAGCTTCTTGATATAAAAAATATTATTTTCTTATAATGTGATATCATCTTTCATATTTTTAGCAACTCAATTATTTTTCTCCTCTAACCCAACAACATAAAAAGTTTCTTAAATGGACTCCATACTTAACCCATTCTTATATATTTTATTATGGATATTAATTAATTTGATAATTATAATCTGAATTTGTAAAAATAAATGAATGAATAAACTTGAATAAAAAATTATTTAAAAATATCATAAAATTTTATTCACTAATATTTATTAAAATAAACATTGAATTCAACGCAATACATATTGGTAATTCAAATAAACATTGGATTTAAGGCAATACAGAATGGTGATTGAAACATAAACATTAACACAATACCGAAAGAACTCAAACAATGCAAACCCTATTATTCAAAAAAAAATGCAAATCTACATGCAACCTAAAATAACTTTAAAACACCACACCATGACGAGTTCATACTTTTCCTTAATGATATTGCACATTTTATTATGCAATTCAAGTTGAACGTATCTTTGATGAGTATTTCATACTCCTTTATCATCTCTTTTAATTTAAATTGAGCCTCCTTTAAACGTCGAAGTTTTGCCACCTCTGCCATTCTTTCTTTGGGGGACATCTGCATAGCCTCCATCTCATTAACAATATTATATGCATCTTGTGATTTTTCTTTTACCTTTCTTTTTGCCTTTTTAGTTCCCATTGGATGTGGAATGAAAAATGATGTTGAGTCAAATAAATTTGTAGGCACATTTGATGCAAAAGATGAAGCATATTCACGTGACGCAGACACTTTTCTGTGTTTTGACGATTCTTGACGAAAATTTGAATTCCATTTGTGATTATCCTTTAAGAACCTCCAAACGTACTCCAATTTAAAAGATTCACCATCATCTTGTGAAACAATGACAAGTGCATCATTGAGGACATCATTTTTGTTGCTCCCACTTTTCTTGCTCAAACAGCTTGCTTGTAACACCCAACAAATTTTTGAATTGCAGTATTTAACTTTTGCTAACAAGACCACGATGCTCGTTACAGTTACTTATTCGTTGCCAAAAATTTTATGCCTTTTGATTGGTCCCCCAATTGAATCTTTTGAAATATTGAACCATGGTTGAATAAGAAATGTGTCCTCTTCCATTGTAAATTTGGCTTTGGATTTGGTACGAGCACCAAATCCTTGCTCCTCATCTACAACACTTTCCAACCCAGTTTCTGATGAGGTTGGTGGAACTTCATACCTAGGATGCGGTCGGTGTATGTGTCTGTTGATCATGCCTTCCTCACCAACCATGCCCCATGAAGATCCATTGCACATAATTGAGGTTGAATTGATTGATTGGGATTCATTTGTTTAAAACAAAATGGAATACAAATAGATAATAAAATCTAATATGAGAGACCATATTCTCGCAATAAGAAAAGATTTTAGTTGCTCAAATGATATTAAAATGTTGCAAATGAAGAGTGATCAAAGATCTCTTGTATAGGCAAAAATCAGAAGAACAATAAATAAATAAATAAAGGAAACTATGTTTTACTATTCCCATTCTAAAAGTATTTTACCGTTCTGAAGAAAAAAAAGAAGCATGGCCTCACCAATGGTCCTAACATCCTCTTCTGAATTTGAGTTTGAATCCACCACAAAGGGTGTTTCTCCTCACCTAAAGAATTTTACACAGATTTTATTCTTGGGATCCTTTTAGGAGCAGAATGCTTGATTTCCTAGGGCTTTCTTTTTTTAACTTCACAGACTTGGCGTATGTTTGGTTTGTAATTGGGGAAACAGAGTTGGAGAAATTGAAAAATTGAAGAGTTGATATTGATCTTTCACGTCGTTCGAGACAATAAAAACTCTGTTTGACCGTAAAAATTATTTTTGATGTTTGACTAACTAAGTTGGGTATCCAAATATACCCTTAGACATCTTTAGGAACTATGTCACTCGGTTTATAGAGATCCTTTAGACTTAGCAGTAATAGAGGGCTTTTTTTTCTTTTGAGCAACATATACTTGTAGCAATAGAAAAATACAGATGCAATGATCAAAACAACCAACGTTGCATCGGATAGTTGAGGCTGAGACACAAACATCTTATACAATGGTTGCGCCGAATGTTATGCATGTGCTACATAATTTTTGTTCCTTACTCTCACGCTACAATAGTTAATCTACTCTTACGGTGGAGTTTTTTTTTTTTTTTTTGCTTAATGCTTCACCTTAATTTTTAAAAGGATTCCAATCCTGTAAATATAAATTTCCAATCAACTAACCATTCTCAATCAATTGTAATTGATTATAATTATTCCTTGTGAATCATAAATAAACAATTAATGTTGAATACACAATATAAATTATTACAAAAATAAAATTAATATACAAAATACATGTCATCACACATATTCATTATTAGTAGCATAAGGGGTGAACACATTATAAATCATGTGATTTATGTTGTCAAAATTATTTCCATTCACCCTTAAGACACTAGTGCTACTTGAACATTAGAGAAGTTGATTTTCGAATTGTAAGGGTGCTTGTAGATCAAAAATTCTCAAGATTAAATCATTTGCCTACATCACTAAGTGGTCAAATGCTTTTACTTTTGTCACTGTGGAGATCGAATGAGTAAGACTATGACTGAGTGGACAAATATTTTTTTCATTTTCCATTGTGGAGAACGAGTGAGCAAAGGTGTTATTGAGTGGACAATATTTGTACCTTTGCTGTAACATCCATCTAGTTTATTTTATTGTGAGGTTAATTAAATATTATTGGAGATTAAATTAATTTAGATTAATTAAGGATTTTTTAAAATTATTATAAATTAAGTGAAAAATGTCTAAAGGTGGTAAATTAAATAAATTAATTTTGAGTGAATAATAAGTAAATTTAATTTAAATAAAGAGGCGATGGTAAATTTTAATTTACCAAATGGTAAAAGTAAAGTTTTATTAAAAAGTAATAAAACAATAGAAAAGAAAAGAGAAAACGGTAAAATGACGAAATCGTCCTAGGATTAAAAACTAAAAAGTCCAAGTCTTCTTTCTCATTCACGAGAAACTCACGAGAGAGAGAGAGAGGCCATTTTTGTTCCTTCACGACTGCGGTTCAAAGGTTCCAATCGGAGGTTAATTTGTCGATGAAACTCGAAATTAATGGTGTTTTTGAGATCAGGGTAGCGAGGTAAGCTATATGCGAGCTCAATTTCGTGTTTTCTATCTCCCTCTCACTTTCTCTCTCTAAGTTATGAATAGCATGCATAGGGGTTCTTCGTTTTGGTGTTTTATGGAAAAATGAAGCTTGGGTATAGTTTTTTAAGGCAATGGGTACGGCGAATGGCTAATGGGTGATGGTTTTTTGTACACTCATGACTATTTATATGTGATTTTGATTGATACTATAGTTATGATATTTGTGAACATCTTTTATACTTATGTCTTATCTTGTAAATATGGTATTGTGTCTCTCACTCCTTTCTTTGTGTTTTGTTTCATTCATTTTCAAATTAGTGGTTTTATAGAATGAAAGATTGAAGGACTAGAATAATGGGCATAATATATTTTAAGAATGAAGCTCGATATAAATAATATGGTCTAGTGAGTATATTACTCTATTGGTTTCTATATTGTTGAGAATAATTGTTCTTAAACTATAGAGTTTCCTCTCTTATTCAAATTGTACGTAAATATTATATTTTCCTTGTTTTGGATGAATGTAATAACCTATTACTCTATAATTATATTTAATGATTTAGCAATAATTATTAAGTATTTTAGAATTTATAATAAATTTTTTTATATGTAATTCCGATGGTTTCCCTATTATTCATTAAATATGATTAATTTCAATTGTCTCATTTTCTTAATTAGATTTAACACATTTTTTATTAAAAATATGTGTTTTGTGAAATTTTTAGAATTTATTGATTAATACTCCCTCCATTACCTTTTATAGGTCCCTATTTCCAAAGTATATAGTTTTAGGAGAGTAACTATTGTTTTGATTTTATAAAATATAGTTTTCTCCTTCTAATTATGCCCTTATTTAAAGTCAAACTTCATCATCCTATATTAATTATACAAGTTTGAAAACATTAAATCTCTTAAGAGTAAATTAGGAAAAAATACAATAAATTCTTCTATTTTTTCGTAAAGGCTTATAGAAAGTAACACCATCTTTTTTGTTTTAGAGGCTTATAAAAGATAATGGAGAGAGCATCATTTATTTTAATTAACTATCTTATATATAATTGATTTCAATTATTTTCTTATATTTGATTTCAATTATTTCATTCTTTTAATTTGAATTGAATACTCTTAGTTTATTTTATTTATTAATTTTAAAACAATACCTTGGTGAAATTTTAATATCTAAAATACCAATAATAATTTGAAACATAAATAATTGATCGGTAACTAAGGGTCTTACAAAGGTGACGAGAGAAGGGGAATGAGAGGATTCAAAGGAGATTAGGAGAGTAGGGATTCAAAGGGGGGAAAGGCGCTAAAGTTTTCTTATAGTAAGCTTGGCGAGTCTCATGCCAAAATGAAACACTTTTGGGCATGGGACCTTTCTCAAGCTAAAACCGAATGTTCCACGCCATGACTAGCATGTTACATAGCCTTAGGCCAAGTCCCTATGCTAAATTTTATTATTTTGGTAGTGATCACTATTCATGTTAGTCACTTCAACTCTAATCTTAAATTTGATTTTCCAATTGCAATTCAAGATCCAAGATCACCTATGGGTGATCAATTCATAAAAGTGATAAACATAGAAGTAGATCAACCAAGAACATGCATGAAATTGAATTGAATAAGAAGATTAGGTTTAGATAGAATTATAATTGGAATTTATCATCCTCTAATTAAGAATTTAGCTACATATGTTGAAATGATAAGAGAAAAAGATGAAAGAGATTAAGGAATCCAAGTCTTGTAGCCTTGATTTTGTTCCCACATGTTCCAAGCTCTAAACTCCAAGTGAAAGAGAGAATTATGAAATTCTTATCCTAAGAGTGGTAAAAATGAAGTGGAAAAGTGTCTAATTCGTCTAAGTACACATATTTATAGTTGTTGTCATAAACAAAAATGTGGCCTCATGTTATCCTATTTGTTCCTACATGATTTTCGTGTTTCAATAACAACAGGAGTCATATGGCGACAAACATTCTAGCCAGTGCCCATAAATGACCACGATAGGAAACAAGCTCTCAGCACACATTTGTGTTCATCAATAATTTGCTTGTCCTCTTAAATGTTAGTAATAGTTTATTCTTCTCTTTAGAACTTAATTCTTTTCATAAACGATGGTAACAATATTCCTTTTCCTTCTAATTATTTTTTCAAGTTTCAATCCTAGAAAACACATCAAAGCATGAGCTTATGACGCTCCAAAAATCACAAATACTATTTTTGTATATTGTTTAACTAATTGCCATCTTTATCACCCTAATCAACTAAAACTATTCTAAAAATACTTCTTAAATCCATTGCAATTATGGCTTTATCAATGTTTCCTTCCTCAAGGTTGATGGAAAAAACCCTACACATCAAAGTGTCAGACAATCCATATAACAACATTGAACATCGCCAGGTGCTCCCCCGGATCTATGTTTTTGTCGTATCATTCCATGGACGATCTTTTGAAACTCATTGGTATTGGAATTTCAATCACTTCCTCTATGAATGGGTGAGACACAGTGATCACCAATCGAAGCCAAGGTTGCTAAAAGTCTCTATCACCCTTCGTTTCTCCTTTGTTCTCTGGACTCTTTTGTTATCTCAATTTTTCATTCTCTTTCTCCAATCGCGTCATCTCCTTTCTTAGTTGATAGATCTAATCATCTTCCTCAATTTTCTTGATGTTGGTTGAATCATTATGTCATTCGTTCACCGCATTATTCCGTGTTTTTTCCATCTCATTCTCGAAGAGAATAGAAAGAGTTTTACTAATCCCATTCCTAGAGCGCCAAATGTTCAAACAACTAAAGATGGGAATAGGACAAGTCACTAGTCGAGGGCCTATGGTCCAACCTATTTAAGTCCTAGTTTGGCCCAAATTATTTATTAAAAAACTAGGCTAAGACTTTTCAAAAATCCTTTTAACAAAAGATGTCAGGTCCAGGCTTTTAAAAAGCCTTTTAAACCTATTACGTTGGCTTTTTTAAAAAATCTTATATTTAATTTTATAAAATAAATTATAATTTATAATATATTAAAATTTATAAATATACGTGATATTTCCTATGATGAACCATTGTTTATAAAATTAAAATTTGTTAAAATTAAAGTTAATAATAAAAATACATATTAAAGGTAAAATTTTACCTTTGATATGTAAAATTAATAATTAAATATGTATTTTATGTGGGTTCTTAACAATTTAGAAGTCTATTGATTTGCTTAAGATAAGCTTGTTGATTTATTTAATATATATTTGTTGGCTTTTTCATTAGCTTTAATGTAAATTAGATTTTTATACAAGCTATCTAACAGACTAAACTAGACTTTTAAATAAGTCAGACCAGACCTAAAAATATGACCTTTGTCAAGTAATAAGTCATATACTTAAGTACCAATCCAGGCTCGAGGTGTTATAAATCCTTGCTTAGTCCAGCTTATTCACACCCTTACAAACAGCCTCAACGGTATCCTTGGACTAATTGCCTCAAAGGTTTCCTGCCAAAAAATCTGACTATATTATATAAGGGCTTTATAGATAAGCTTAATTTGAATGATAACTTATTTTCTTGATATTTGAATTAGAGATAAATATAAGTATAATAAAATATAAACAAATATTTTCCTATATATAACTAACCTTATCCTAGCAGGCTGAGCATTATCTGGAGGGAACTAAGAAACCCCTGGAAGGTTCTAACTTAGGTCGTGGGTACACTAAGCGAAGTGCTAACTGAACCAATTGCCAATTAGGCCAAAGGTTGGCTAGTCTAAGCGCCACTTAATTAGTTGGTCCACCAATTAAGGGTTTATTTTGCCTATTGCTGACATGGATGAGTAAGGTGTTATAAAGGATCTCGAGACCTGAATATTTAGCTTGTGACTATAAGTTCAATTGGAGGATCATTCTTAGTGGGTTAACTATCCCTAATAAACAAAACATGTAGGCCTTCTTTAAAAGTAGGGAACATAGTCAAACATTAAATTTAAGTTCATAGGGAGCATTTGTTTGACATTTAAAAAAATAACATTTTATGTTAATTTTAAAATGTTAATTTTTTCTTTTGCTTACTTTGTAATTTGAAGAGGAGATAGAAATTAGGAAGTGAGGGGATGCAAGGAAGCCTTGAATTTTGAACTTATCACTTAAATACTAAGGGTAGATACGGAGGTGTTTAGTAACCGAACTATTCCAAAACTAATTGTAAAAACGAACTGATCCAAATTGTAAGACGTGAAAATCGTTAACCACATCAACCGTAACTGCAAAAGACCGCATCTCCAATCGCGGTTCGATTTGGTTCTCATTTGCAAAACTGAACCAAATCTCGCTTTAGTACATTTTCTTAATTCTAATACTACTTGTGCCTTAAAGTGACTTAACACTTTAGTTATGATCATGTATCATTTGTGTTATATTGTACTTAAAACATATATACAAGTAATTTAACTTAAATATTGTTATGAGTCTTTTATATAAACATAACATATAAATTATAATATAGAGAACTCTTAACACAATAATTGTTTGTAGAAAGTAGTAAAATAATAAAATACATTTTTCTTTTACTTCTCATAACTTTTAAGATTTGCAGTATAATTTATACTTATTGCATAGATGTCCAAATATTTAATATTTAAAACGGAAATTTAAAACCGCTAAAGTAACCAATGTAAACCATAATGATTTAGTTTATTTTGATTTTTATATTTATATTTTATTTTAACCAAACCAGAACAACCATATATATATATTTTTATCCACTTGCTTTTTCTTTAAAAATGAACCGAATGTTAAACACCAACAGTATCTACTGATTTTTCATGCATGTATTTCTATTTATTTGTTTGTTTGGAAAAACTTATGTATATTACTGTCTCTAAGATCATTTTTATCAATAGAAATAAATGAAAGAAAGAGAGAAATACAGCTAGTCCAAGTGAAAAAGTAAAAGACAAAGTAAAATTTTCATCCGACAATTATTGCATAATAAGTAGATTTTTTTGGTCAGTTTAGTTTTTTTCTTTCAAAAAAACAAGTAGGAACACGATAGTAGTCGATTCGTTTAATATTATAAGCTTTTAAAATAGTAAAAAAGTGTTTTATTTTTTAAGATGTTAAAAAATTAGGAAAACTTATTATATTTTTTATTTTATTCTTAAACATTTAATATTTTTAAATTTATATAATTAATAGATGATAGTGAAGTTTGATTTTAAATAAGAAAAAATTATATTATAATATAAAAATAAAAGTTTATAACAGGAAACAAGAGAAGCATGTTTTAAAAATAACCGAATTTATAATTAAAACGAAAAAAGATCTTTTAAAATTTTTAAACAGTCCTAATTGAAAGATCTCAAGCCTGAAGATATTTAAACTTTGATATGTCAAAAGAATATTTAGATAAAGAAAAGTGGGAATGCATGTGAAATGGGGAAAAACAGTGAAAGTTACTCTACATAAAATATGTCATATTATGTGTGGACTATATGGATTTGGGACCAAGTGGCCATAATTACTGCATAGATATTTAATGGTTGGGAACTTGAGACAGCTTTCGGTCACGAGACCATCAAGTTGTCGAGATTTTCCCAACATAATGCAAATCCTTACAAACAGCAAGAGGTTCACGCATGCCACATGCCCACATAAAAGACAAACTCAACCATTCAGATATCTATCCCCTTCCAACAACCATTCCTTCCATCTCCAAATTATCTTAACCAAAATAATTAACAACCCCAATTACTCAACTTAATTTGTTATAAATTTTTATAATATAAAAGGAACAAATAATGGTTACAAAAATTTGCAGGCTATCTCTCTTCAAGATTGTCCAACATCCAAGTAATAAAATGGATAAGAACACATTTTAGTTTTACATTAAGTATGTGTTTAAGAGTGGTTTTTTATTACTTATTTTTTTATTTCAAAAAAAATTGATCTTTTATTTAATTTAACATAAAGTTAGGAATGAATGTCAAATCCCTTAACTTTTCTTTCATGCATTACCTCATCAACTTCTAGCTCACCCCTTCATGCCCCACTCAGCATGAAGGGGAGATGACTTTTAGGAGTGCTATTAAAACCACAATCAGTTAAGATACTAGGTTAATTAATTAATGATTAAATTAGATTATTTCATATTTTAAAATGTTAATGTCAAACACATAACAATAAACTCCTCTAATAAAAAACTAATATTGTTTTAAAAGGAGGAAAAATAAAAAATTAATCTGTACTAGATTAACTAGTTCAACCAAAAATTAATTTTGAGCAAAACCAGTTTAACTAATTTTGTAACAAGTCGTTTGTATAATTGATTTAATAATCTATTCAGATTTGTTAACTATTACCGATCTAAACTGATTTTTATAACACTTATTTTAAATACATTCCTCTTCTTCCTGTTCCTTCATTTTTAGTTGAGGATTTGGCTTATATCAGTAATGGCTCCATTACTTATGTAATGAAACGAGGGAAAGATTTTATATAAAGCATTAAGCTATGCATGCTTACTTGACTTTGGGGCTTTAGACTAACAGTGATTAAAGGAAAATCCCGTAGAAAGATTTATATAAATTATAGAGGTTTTACTTCGGATTTAAATCGAGGTTATCTTGAGTGTAAGTGCTTTTTAAAAAAAATAAAATTATAATTTATTAGACTTTTTTTTTAAAATGATTATAATCAAAATATAAACCTTTTGTATTTTTTAGTTTCATAATTATTATATCCATTTTAATAATTTTAAATTTAAAAAGTATTTTTGATACAATTCAAACCAAACAAATTACTTAAATAATCTTTTTATATAACTACATTAAAAAACTCTAACATAATTAATTAAATTATTAAAATAAATATTTATCTAAATAAAGTATTTTGTGATGATTTAATAATCAATTGTGAAAACAAAAATATAAAATGGAGTCATTCAAATTTTAATGATTAATATTAATTTTATTTAAATAATGAATTGAAAAATAACTTTTGATCTCTGATGAAATACTTCAACTAAGTATGAAATATAAATATATAATGGATCTAGAAAGGATTATTCCCATAATTAACTTCAGGGTAGCCAGCAGATAATTAAACAGAGGCACATAACAGAGCATAGATGCAGCAGCAGAAACACTATATATTACACTAATTAACACAATAGAAAGTTATATAGCTAGAGTTAGACAAGAGTATATAAAATTAGTTTACAGGCTAGTTATCTAATTAATGATACTTACAATATGATAAACAAATATATATAATATGTACAAGATATGTTATCAAACATATTGGGTTTGCAGATAGATCAAAGGTGTGATTGATCCATGGGGTTGAAGTTGAACCCCTGACAGACTTACGAGAAGTGAGCACTGCTTCCAACTAAATATTACTCATAGTACTCTGCTGGTGCCAGACCCTGTTGCTTCTTGCTGCACTTGATTTGAGTACACAAGATTTTGGTGTCTCTCATGGTTATGGAGCCTTGAAGAAGAAGCTGAAGAAAATATATATAAAAAAACAGAACAAGAACAAGAAGCTGAAGAAGGTCCTCTCCCAATAGTTTGATGTCAGAAAATATGAACAAGTGTCAGAAGTGTGTGGGCTACATGGTAGTGGAGTTCCAGCTAGAGGAGTCAAGGAGAAAAAGCATCAACACCCATTTCCTTACTCCCACCTCTCTCCCTTTTCTCTCTGCTACTGTGAATGCCTTGCACATGATATATATATATATATATATATATATATATATATATATATATATATATATGTGTGGGAAATTCTATTATTCCTAACTCATACTTTTTCACTATTTTTTTGTTTTATAATCAAGAGAGATTGAAAAATCAACTAAAATTATCATTTTTCCCTTAAAATTTCAACACGTGTCAAAGACTTTGCAATAATATATCCTTTTTTTTTCAATCATCTAAATTAGCTTTTTCTTGAGACTAAAATTATTTTTGAATAATGTGTATCTTTATCTTTAGACTATATTTTCTAAAATCAATAGAAGTTAGTCCACATGATAAGTAATTTAATATCATTTTAAAAAGATTTTAAATTCAAGATTTTGTGAAAGTAAAAATTTCTATTAAGAGTTTCATGATTCATAAGTTATAACCAAATACATACACGATACCGGATATAACCAAATACACCCACGAAGCTGGATAGATTGGACAGACTCCAAAAAATGTGCCCAATTTATTTCTATTTAATTATCTATGTAAAGAAAAAAAAACTTTGTTTTTACGTAATTCTTACAGAACTTTTGCTACTGCATATATTTTCCTTCGGTCAAGTGGACTAACTATTCAAGTTGATAATAAGTGGCAAATTTTAATAGTATATTACTATCTCCGATTTTAAATTTTAAATATAAACAAAATATTTAATTTTATATATATTAAAAATAAAAATAAGAGGTAATTATTTGTATTAATATTTCTATATATTTGATTTAGTTTTTTAAAAATATCTTTAGTACGTAAAGTATAATCTTGTTTATATTCAAGAACTAAAACATTTTATTAAAATTTGTTTATATTTAAAATTAAAGGTAATATTGATTTAATATATTTAATTTAGGTTTTGTTTAAGAAAAATAATTGAAAAATTATGATAATTAATAATGTGATAACTTTAATTTTTTTTATGTTTATATAATAGAGAAAAGAAAATAGAAGAGTGTAAAATAAAATTATCCCATGAAAGAAATAAACAGGAAATTAGGAATGCGATGTCTTATAAACATGGTTCTTGGACACATGGTCTGCACTTCTAGCGTTTGCGTGTAACGGTGGAACACGTTGATATTTAAAAAAAAAAATAAAATTGTATATCCCTTCTTGGTGCTACATTATAAAATAACTAGTGTTTGAAAATTCAAATAAAACAAAAAAACACGTAAATTTTTAAGAGAAAATGTCAGAGACTGAACCCATAGAATCTTTTGCGGGCTGATGAAGTGTTGGGCCCAATGCAGGATGGGTTGTTCTCAGTGGTGGGGGCGAAGTTATATAAATAAAATATATTCAGCTGTACATATGATCGCTTCACATCAATATAAATCGAGGCACAAACACAATATTTAGTCTTCTATTTTATATATTTTTTATTTTTTAAAAATTTACATGTTCTTGTAATATCTCAAACTTTATGTAGTTAAAAAATAAAATAATAATTATGTTTAAAAATTAAAATAGTTGATAATAATTTGTTTAAGTAATTAAGAGATAATTAGTATAGATATATAAGTAATTTTACTATACTAATATAAATAGTTAAAGATAATTAATCATGTATAGGTGACATGAAATTATAGGTGTTTGGTAAGTTTAAAGTATATGATGTTTAAAGATGTTAGGACTCTAAATAATATCTCATAAAATTAGGAAGTTAGAGATAGAATATAATACGACCTTTAAGATTATATTGATAATTAAGGAGTTTAGTATGTTGATATAATTGAGAGTTTTATAAAATAAAGAGTTCTTGAGATAATTAAAGGTTATAGTTAACATAAAATATTGATAATATTATTATTATTAGTTTAAGGATATCTTTATTTTAATTTAAGATACCTAGAAAGGAAAATATTATAATAAATTTGAGATAAGAAAAAGAAAATGTAGTTTAATATAATATTATAACATTTAGATTAGAATAAGATTTGCAGACAATTATAAAAACAAAAAAAAACATAAAGAGAGTGTGAGAGAAAAAAGAAAGAAGGAAAAAAAAGATCCTAGAGCTTTGGAATACAAACAAAACCTAGGCCGATTCGGTAAGCCCAACCTTATCTAATAATGATGCAAGCCCAAATGTAAAATGAAGTACAAGGAATCTTAACTCTAAAATAATACAAGAGAAATAATAGTAGTTTTTCATGGTGCCATCCATGGGCTTAGGCCTAACTTGAACTCTAGCAAGACCCACAAGGTCATCTATAGTCTTCTTAATTCTGGACCTCGTTGTGGGGCCTTAAAGTCCCTCAAAAGCATATCCTCTACTCTCTTGGTGCCCTCCATGCTAGTGAGGTCCCCATCATATGTAACATCCCTAATAAATTAATATTAGGAAGGATAAATTTAATAATTAATTAAGTTAGAATATAGGAAAATGGAATTTTTTTAGTGGATATATGATTTAGAATTGTATTTTAAAAGGTCAAGGTAAATTAAAATGAATTTTTAAAGGAATTGGTATCAGCACCTGACGCGTAGCGTGGCTATAGCGCGTAGCGTCAGGTGCGGATTAGTGAGCTGACGCGTAGTGTCAACATCGTGAATCAGAATTTAAAACCTTGGGACAGAACAGAACCGAGGGTGAAAAACACTCTTCTTCTCCTTCCTCTTTCGTTTCTGAACCCTAGGAGCTCAATCCATAGGGGATTGTTGGTGGATCTCTAAATTAATCACGTTTATCGCTTCGGGGAAGTAAGGTAAGCACTTGGGAACTCTTAATTTCATAGTTTCTTTCTCTGCATTCTTATTTTCTCTCTCGACCCGAATCTAGCATGCAAAATGGGGGATTAGATTCTTGAGTTTAAGGGTTGTTGGGACTTGAATGGGGACCTTAGAGCATTGGGTATAGCAAGAAGTTAATGAATTTCATATTTTGGCGTTTGTAGTTTCAAATTTAAGGATTGGAAGGCCGTTTGATACGGCGGGTCTTGAAAACGAGGATCAGGATTGGAAATGGTGAGCTTCGGTGACCTTGGATTGAGATTAGGAATTACTTTGAGGTTATGAGTTGTGATTTTGGCAATTATAATATTTATGGGAATTCTTTAAATTAAATTTTAAAGTCTTGATGAACTTCGGAGGGACCCGACAATTAATTGGAAGCTTTGGGAAGCTTGGAATCGAGGTAAGGGGGTGTGCTGGGTTATGGTCAATGTAGAAATGTATGGCGTCAATGGCGTATAGGAAAAAGGGTATGTTAGAGCCGCCTATAGTTATTTTAAGTTAATTTAAATAAGTTGCGATAAATTATAAAATATGTGAACTGGAAGTAAATGGGATTATCAAAATAAAGAAAGTAGGATCACTAATAATTAGATAAATGATTAAAAGGATATACTAATGTATGATACTAAGAGAACGAAAGTGTATAAGTGAAAATGTCTAACATAGAGAATGAGAGGCAGGAAAGTGTGGAACCCATAATGAGAAATAAGATTGTTGGGAATTGATAATATGTTTGTAAATGGCATTAGCATGATAGATAGATTATATGGGAGAATGTAACATTATGAACTATAAAGAAGGGCTTTAGTAAGGAATTAATAAGGAAAGAGTTGCTAATAAAATAGTGTGATTGTAAGGTATGAATAAAGATCACAAGCTAATGTAAAGTCAAAATGACAAAGTTAATGTGCTAAAATAAAGCAAACGGTATGTTGCTAAAGATGGTGGTAATGTGTATACTCACGTGTATATAAGTAACATGAATATTGTCCTTGATAATGATGATTTCTATGAGTGATTAATGATTAATTGTTAATATATACATTTATATTAATTTAATATAATTAGAATTGTGTGGATTTTGATAGTAATAAACAATGTAAGTTACTACGATGAATTAATGATTTGACAAAAGATATAATGAGGATGATGGTATTGATATGTATAGGTATGGTGTGATTATAATTCTATGAAATTGTGTAATGAATGGCCCTATTTATACGGAATGTAATGACTAAAATGTATGCTTATTATTGAGTGTTGCTAGCATGATTGGATGCCTGGGGCTTGGCAAGTCAGCTGTCCCAATAATGATAATAATTTAGTATTGTGGCAGTATGTTAGTGGGCTTGGAAGGTCGGGCGCCCTGTGGTATGATTATATGTCAGTTTCTAACATTTATATGTAAGATTGGTGATGTTTTAGTTGTATTGACATAATTGGATATTGAATTATATGCTAATGATGAGACACCTTGGACATTGTTAAGGGCAGGGAATGATCATCGGTGCGCTAGCATGGTCAAGGAGCGGCTCCTGACAAGCTTCCAATGGAGGAATTGTATGGCTATGCCTAAGTTTATATGAATGATTATGTGATTATGTGGTGGAGGACGACCGACGGTATATGTTACCCTCGTTTTTGGCTTCCATGGTCACGTCAGACCCATTGAGTTACCCAGAGGTCTATGACCCAGTGATTGAGGGGGAGCCAAGTCAGGCTCGGTGAACCAAGTCGGGTTCACGGGGTGTCAAGTCAGACCCTCAGCTGAAGGTCGATCATTTTAGTATCTGGATACTAGGGCGTCATATTTTCTATCTGAGAGTCAGTTATGTTATGCATGCCTTGACTTATGATGATGTATGTTTAAACATGTATATATGTATGTGTGATGGCTTGTGAGACTAGAACTTATGTTGTAAATATAGTTAATTGTTATATGTATGTATATGTGTTGAGTCTGTGTGAGGGACTGAATGTTATAATGGCATATAGGAGGCGCTTGGTGATTTTGAATTGAGAATTGGTAAGTGAAAACATAGGGTGTTGATGACAATATGAATAATAGCTGTTGGTAGTTGAGCAATAATGATGCCATTAGAGTGAATGGATAGGGAAATGAACGTGAGATTATTAATGTGACCATTAAAGTAAAAGCGAATTAAGCCTAGATACTTAATCGAATGGAATAACGTCATTAATTAGGAAGGTAGTCGGATTATGCTTTTCCTAGAGTACGTTTACCTTTTCTATATTGATTTGTAATTTTAATTACTCACCCTCTTTCATTGTGGTATGCATACCGTGGAGGCTAGAGCTAAATTAGGCCAGGGTGATAGGGAAACTAGAAGAGGAGATATATAATTGTGTATTTGTTTATTGATTAATAAAATGTGGAATTATATTACTTTGTTGGCGTGAATATGTATTGATGTAGTACGGTAGCATTTCATTACGTTTGTGTGTTATGTGGCACAGAGCCACTGTATGATTGCATGATATGGGCAGGTCTTGCAATATCTGCATGCTTGAATGACATGTGGAGTGTGATTGCATATTGGATTGTTGATGATGCTGACTGTTGATGATAATGAGTGTGATAACTATGTTAATGTGTTGAATGGATGGATTCTAGCATGGAGCCTATATAGTATGATCAAGTATGATGGGCAGGTTCTGTTTAGATGCATGATTGTTATGTGATGTATGTGATATAATGGAGTTGTGAATTGATGAATTGATTGACTTTAGGAAATTATGCATATAGCAGATTTCATGTGGAAATAGGAACTAAATAGGTGATTTTAAGATCTGGCAGGTTTCGGGACCCCCGGAAGGCATCAATAGGACCCCCAGAGCATTTAGCAACTGTGTGTATTGGCCTTGGGTCAATTGGAACTCATTTAGGGTGTTTAGTGCAAGGATTTTGCACTAAAAGGAGTTAAACTACATTCCACGCATAACTTATGCATATGTTGGAATTTTGGTAAATGGACGTCGCCAATAGTTTCGGAATGGGGGAAAACATATAGCCCGTGAAGTTCCGTGACAATCAGATCTAAAACGGGTCATTTGGATAGGTTAGAAGTTGGCCGATTGGCCTAGAATGTATAACAGCATCAGGTGCTGTTACTGTAATGCTCACGCTCCGCGTGGGGCTGACGCGTAGCGTGCGGTACGCAGCTTTGGCTGACGCTACGCATGGGGCTGGTGCGCAGCGTCAGGCACCTGTTTTAGTTTTGGTGTTTCTTCTCCTCTCCAATGGCTTTCAGGGTTTGTAATTGGTTGTATACTTTCTATTTTGACACTTTTTCTCAAAAATGAATATTTTCTAATTATATATTAAATTAATTATTTAGATCACGAAAAATTTATTATGAATTTTAATTAATGAATAAAAATAATTGTAAATGGACTTAGAACGTCACATCATAAGCTAGGTGAAAGTTGAAAAGTTAGCTGAAATCTTGTAAAATGGTTAAAAGTTGATAGAGGATATAGTTGATAAGTTAGCTGATTTAATTAAAATGTCCTTAGTAAAATTAGTTTTTGACATAAAAAACATATTTTATTTTAAAATAAATGTCTTTTTTTAAAAAATATAAATAAGGATAAAAGTATAAAAATTAAAATAAACTTGGAGCTTCTTCACTCAAAATACTTGAACCCTATAGAGAATTCCAAGATTAGGGTTTTCATGTTAGAATATCACTTGTTTAATATGAAACGTCTAATAGTTTATTTATACATGAAGGATGAAACCCTTATTTGGTCTTAATTTATGATATTCGTATCTATTTATATATAGTTATTGTTATCTTAATTACATAGTAATTTAAACGTAACCCTAGGATCCATTGGTACTTATGTTATCTTCCTGATTTGGTTTGGTTGGTAAGAGTTTAACTGACGATTTAGGTCATTAATGACTCAAGCAAAGATTCTGGAGGAAACAAGAGTTTCTGAGCCTTCCAGTCTAAGCGGGGTGAAGAAGGGTCTAATATTCCAAGTGGAATAGAGATTCGCAAGGGGAACAAAACTTGTAAGTTCAAACACTACTTTAAATAATTTTTCAAAAAATACTACAAGCTACTAAAAATAAGTTCTTTTGCAAATAATGTTACTTTATCTAACAAGCTTTTAAGCTGGTAAAATAAACTACAAACTAGCTTAAATGACTAGTCATGGCCTTGATGCTAAACGTCGTCATTATAATGTTTATATCTATATAACTTTTGGGGTGATATTACTTTATAATATATTATAGGCCTAATTATGTTTTTGGTCTTTATAAAATTTTTCTATTTCATAATTAGTCCTTATACTTTTTTTTGTAAGGTTTTAGTCATTGTAAATTATACAACATTTGTTTAAGGTCTCTACCACTAGTGGTTGTCATTAACTGCTGATGTGGCAAACAGAGATGCCACATCAACCTACACACATGTCCTACTAATTATCCTAGTATGCACTTTTAAAGAAAATTTAATAAAAGCTTGATTTGGTAATTGATTCAAGTTGAACTTAACTCCACGTCATCTTGACCATCACTGTGGACTAACCTTTGATGAAGGAAGTATGAAGGAAAGTGATATGTGTGAGAACAACGTGAGAAAAAGAATGTGCCCACACGACTTTTCACGTGCATCGTGGTTGTCCTCTTCTAGCAAAGAGATTCCTCTACTAACAAAGATAATTGACATAAGCAAAAAGGTGAGTGAACCCTAATTTTTAATTATTATTTTCTTTGCCAACAAAGAGCCATTGTATTATGTATTGATGGTGGTAGGGACCATAACTGGTAGATGGCATTAGGGTTATTATGTTGTGATGGTAAAGGGTTTTAGGGTTTTTATTTTATTTTATTTTAGTAAGATTGTGTCTAAATGGTTATGTGGTCACATTTGCATTAGGCATTATGTAGGTACAATGTTTTTCGTTTCCATTCATCATGGTGGGAAGTTCCAATGGGAGCCCATGGTGAGCTATATTGGGGGGATGAGTATGTGGTCCATGAGCTTAACCCGGATAGATGGTTTTTTTTAACTTGATGGAATTATTAGAGGTTTAGGCTATCATGGGCTACATAATCTGTGGTGGTTGAAGCCCAAAGATGGTTGGTATAAGGTAATTAGTTAAGATACTCATGCAATGGACATGGTGAGATTTGCAATACAGAATCAAGTTGAGGTGGACATATATGTGGAGCAATTAGACCCCCTAAGCGTGTAATGTACTATTGGACGTAATAATGAAAGAGCATGAAAGTGAGAGTAGATAGAAAGAGGTAGGATAAAATCTACCCCTAAACATAGGTCATGGCCTTTTTCCCCCAAGGAAGAGAAGGTTGAGCCAGTTGGCTTGGAGATTGTCCCATATGGTTATTTTCGCAATACTTACTAGGAAGTTGATGGAGTGGTTGAGGATACTAATGTAGAGGAAGTCAATGTTGGAGCAGAGTAGAAATGAGTATAGAACTATTAGATAAAAATATAGTTAACAGAACACCAATAGATAATGACATCAAACATATTTTCAATTCATTAGAATGAGCGTAGAACATGTAAGGATCGTATACAAAATAACACAATTTAAATTTTTTGCATCAAAGAAACTGTATTAAAATTTTGTAAGGAAACCAAAATTAAAGCATATATTTATGTATATGTGTCTACTAAGTAATGAACACACGTAAGCTCCTTTTAACTGAAACAAAAAGCACAACACAAAATTTAAACTAAGAGAAGGAAAGAGTTGATGGTGTACCTATCAATTTAAAATATACCAAAAACATTCTAGAAAGGATAAACCAACTGAATGAAAGCCTATCAAGTTATAACATTCAAAGAGAGGGAAAAAATGTTTACTTAGAAACTATCTTCATTATATTCTTCTCAATCTTCATTACCACTGTTTTGTTTAAAAACAACCACCTATTATGTTGAGTAAGACATCAAAAGTGAAGAAAATGTATGCTAGTAAAATTATTATCAGAAGAAAACCAATATGCATGATTAGAACCCAAGATCGAATAAGAAAGCAAAATGAAAAAAATTACTAACCAAACAATCCCTGCTTAAAATCAAGAAAATGCAGGCTAGTACAAAAGTGATTAGAAGCAAAATTTTTGCAAGCTTGTATATATGTTCATCATCCTCCAAAACTGAATACAAATTAGTTAAAAAAAAGAGGAAATCAAAACAGAATTGCATGAAAAAGCAAACATTTACAAAAGCAAAAAACCCAAAATACAATACTTTTGAGGCTTGCAACCTAAATCGAATAAAAAAAGTAAAATAAAAAAAATAACAAACACAAATTCAACACACAACCTATCTTCTCAAATCATCTGTTTTATTTGACAATTAACCACATTGAACCCAATTGAAGAATGAAGGAGAAATGAGAGAGAAGGAAGAAGGAGGAGAAGAAAGAATTTTCTAAAATAAAGCTCACAAGAACAATAAAAAGTTTAACATAACCCAATCAAAATTTTATAATTTTTTACAAAATAAGAAATAAACCATTATAATTTATAAGTGAGACCCAATTATACGTAGGTCTAAAATTTTTAGATGTTGACACATCAGCTAGCCCTCGCCCATGTTTTATATAGTAGCTGGTTGATGAGCTGCTATCTTACGATCTTTACTTTAGGGCATATAAGGAATAGTGTTTTTAAAAAAATTATGGGATGGTGTGCTTTGAAAATAAGGATGGTTAAAAGAAAAAGCCGAGTTTGTGGAACACATGTACCGCATGACGGACCTAAATCTAAAAGCCCACGTTAGAAGGGGAAATGGACAGATAGGTAAATTCCTTGAATCCATTATATATTCCCTTACGTTGTCACTCGAAACCCTAACGCCGCGTTTCTCTGTGTACCTGTATTCTATTTTTCTCAGTTTTAATAATTGCATTTTCTTTTGTGTTTGAGAATTTGCTCTTGGTCTTCGGATTTTCTTCGTCGCCAATGATTCAGTTATAAGTCTTCGGTTCATTTTGCATTTTTTCTTATATTTGATAACTGTGATTTCTTGCTTTGATGTTCTGATCAATTTGCATTTCTCTCATCATTTTTCAATCGACATCTATATCGAATTTATTTGTTGTCAAGAGCAAATTTATAACTCAAAATTAGAATTAATATTTTTTTTATCACGATGATGATGTAATTATTGTTATCATGCCCAATGATGTACAAATAGACTATTGAGCGGCTACACGGTTTCGATCATAACCTGATCTGCATCTCTCTCTCTCTCTCTCTCTCTCTCTATATATATATATATATATATATACACACACACACACACATACACACACATGTGTGGTACATACACACACGTGTGGTTCTGGTTTTTATCATTTACACCCTTTTTTTTCATTCAAGGTGCGTGACGGATGTGTTTGAAACCAGTGGCCGAAGCCGTATATGATTTGGTAGTAAGCTATGAGATCTGAGGGCTTTAATTCTTTATTTCTCTTAATATTTTTATATAAAAATTTAATCATAGCTAAAGAGGGTTCATCGTAGATTCTTTATCCTGGCCCTGGCACCCATGACTCTTGGAGTTTCGTTTTTTCTGGTCAATGGTGATATATTAACATTTTGGCTGGTTGTTTGCTTTTGTAGTTGGGAAATCACGGACTAATGCAACTCTGGAATTATTATATAAAAAGTCAAAGGGTTGCCCATTATGTGAACTTCTTTATAAGTGGACTTAAAAATTGCACATAACGGATAATCTTTAGTTCTTTTTATATATAAATCGTTGACCTATTATGTATATATGTTGAATCCGCGGGTATTTAAGTTTCCCTTCGTTCGCAAGAAACATCTTAACCTGCGTGTATACATAACCAGATTTGATCGGAATGGTTTGATATGCTGTCATTTTAATTATAGTTAATTTTTGGCACCTGGGTTTTATAAAATTATAATGCTTTCAGTATTTGTAGGAGACTTGTTTGTTGTTTCTGGGGCTATTAAATGAATTTAGAATGTCTTGTTTCTTTTCTTTTATTTCTCTTTCTCTTTGACCATGGTAGTGAGTTTTAGTGAATTATGATGTGCACTGAGTAGATATATTTAAATTTGGATCCGGTTCCTATGATGGCTAAGGAGGTGTTGAGAATCTGGTGTAAAAAGAGGCAGCTGGTCGGATAACTGTTAGTATTTAGAATTTCTCGTTTCATTCTTTTTATTTCTGTTACTTGTTGACTATGGTAATGAGTTTTAGCGAATGATGATATGTGCACTGGACTCTGAGCAGTTATATTTAACTGCACTATTGATGGAAATGCGCAGCCTTGAAAGCTATATCTGACACCTGCAACATGATAGAGGAACTGACTCTTAAACTCATCGGTTCCTATTGTTCATTCCCATCTTTAATTCATTTTATGAATCCTCGGCCTAATATGTATTATGTTGAATCCATGAGTTTTTAGAATTCCTTTCATTGGTACATGTGTTCCCTGCTATTTATGAATGTATATGTAACCAGATTTCAAGAGAATGGTTGATATGCTGTCAATTTTATTATAGTGAATTTTTGGTACATGGGCTTCATAATGGGTTTTTTTAAGCCTCTGTCACTTAAGTGGGTTATGTTTTTAGTACTGAAAAAATTGTCTGTTACTGTTTCTGGGGCTATTTAGTATTTAGAATTTTATTCATTCTTTATATTTCTTTTCTTTCTTGACTTAGGTCAAGAGTGTTAGTGAATGATGATATGAGCATTGGGCTCGCCTTAAGAGTTTGGTTCTCTGTTGGTTGTTTCATGTGCTGAGCATCTGCTGATTGAGCTTTAATGAGCTTACAAACCAATGTGAAAGTTGTTCAGATGCCGAACAGATGCCTAGAAAGCTAACCCACAAGTGAGATGGTGAATTCATTGGTTCCCACTGTATGTTTACCCCTCTCACCTTTCATCTTCAAACCCTAATAAATACCACTTTTTAGCTGTTGAATCAGTATCTCTGATTTTTTAATTTTCTTGTATTCACTTGCCTTTATTATTTTCATCATTTTATCTTTCTGTTTTGCTTTACTTTGACTATCTCTTTTGTTTGTTGTCATGGGTCGTATCTTCTAATTGTTTATTGGACCTTCATTTGCATCTAAGTTAGTCTTTGAGTGGTTTACATGTATCTGTTTTCAGCTTTTTCATTGTCAATATCTCTGTCATATATTAACCCTTGTTTACAAAATTAGATTGATGAAATTACCCTGAGAAGACATTGATTGTGATAGTTGGAGTGAATTGCCTGCTACACACGCCCAGTTATGTTCTAAATGCTCTTGAGCAGCTTCACGGTTCCATCCACAATATGACCTGTATCTTTTTATCCCCCTCGTCCAATGTGTGTTTTAATTAAGCTATATGTATGGATTTGCGCAAGAAGGTTGTGAATGCAACCTGTGACTAAAGCTGCAGATGATTGTCTTGTGCTATGAGATCAGAGAGCTTTGAATTCCTTTTTGTTCGAATGTAAAATCAAAATTTTCTTATAACTTCGAAAGCATCCTTACAATTTTTCAATGGAATGTTTTAGTTATCCGCATGCCTGCTGCTTGTTTGTGTTAATGAGGTCTGTATTGTATACTACGATAATGAATTATTCCACGCTTTACTGCCTTTTCTTCTTCTTCCCATTACCCGCCTGTAACATCTTATTTTTAAGACTTGGTCTTCTGATTTCTTTCTTGTCAATGTTTTAATTATTAGTATTTAGTGTATCATTCACGTTTCATTAATTGGATGATTGTGATACTGAGATGTTAGGTCCATTGTTGTGGTTTGATTTTCTGAACAATTTACAATTTCATCTTGATCTATTTTTTTGGCAGCTTCATATTAAATTTTATGTGGTTTAAAGTTTCAAGTTTCAATTTCAAATTTATAACCAAGTATTTGATCTGATTTCAAAATTTTTCACAATGAAAATAAAATTTCTTGTTATCAAACCCAATGGTGTACAAATGGATTAAATAGCGGCTACACGGTTTCAGTCATAACTTGATCGGCATGTGTGTGTGTGTGACTGTTTTTGAGTATTTTCTTTTTGAACCATTGTTTTTCCGTGTGCGTGACGGATTTGAATGAAACCAGTGGCAAAAGTCGTAGATGATTTAATTAAGCTATGAGATCTGAGGGCTTTGAATTTTTTGTTCCCTTTATACTTTTTTATTTGGTTCCAACATCTGATGTTTGTATAATTTCTTTTTTGTGACCTTAACACCCATGCCTCTTTAATTTTTGGGCTTTATAATCCTTTTAAGCACATTATGTTAGTTGATCTTAGTACACTTCCTCTTGACCTTTTCATTTTATTAGTCATTTGAAGATTATTTTTACATTTTAGGAGAATCGTTAGATGCATTATTTACTACAACAAAATAGTTTTATATACCCAAAATAACTTCATTAATATGATACTATGACTTTTTTAACTTCTTCTCACACTTATAAGAATATTATACTGAAACTTTTAAGAGTGACAATTACTTTAAAACCATAAGTGGCTAAAAAGGGGACAACAAAGGGAGTAAGAGATAAATGATTTTTGCCTTTTGGTCCTATTTAGAAGAACTACCAAAATGTATATTCGGAGGTGGTCAAAAATTTCTTAAGTATCCTATTTTAATCATTTAGTTATGTTGCTTGGGGTTTGTTTATTTCTGAATTTCTGATTTGTCGTATGTTAAGAGTTTGTTCTTCATAGCCATTTCGTGGAGCTGGTTAGTGTTTTTTTTTTGGTTAGGTCTGCACCCAAAATGCAATCTTTGATTCTCATGCACTGAGATGAGAAGATATTGTATGGAATTTACTGCCCTGTAGTTGGATATAAAAAATGATAGTTTAATCTAGGTTTTAAACTAGTTGGATATTCTGTTCCGTCCGGCACTTCTAAGGCTTTTTGCTTCTTTATTTTCTTTCCTTTGGTCACTTGGAACATGTGTTATGGCTGTTTTTATTTTGGATTTATGTAATTAGATATGTTTAACTTTGAATTCTGGTGTTTGTATTTTTTTTAAAATTCGCCCGTTACGTGGTGTTACTTAACAGCTGAAACCCTCAAGTTTTATTTTAATTTTAAACAAAAAATTTTACCCAATAAACTTTATACACTGAAGGTAGGTGTCATTCCAAGTATATTGCTGCCCAATGATGGATAAATAATGTGTTGATTGGCTGCTTGGTTTATTTATAACCTGACCTGCACCATTGCCCCTTTTTCTCTCTCTCTCTCTCTCTTTCTATTTTTCTCTCTCTAGAGTATTTGTGTATGTGTATGTATGTATATATATTTATTTATTTATTTAAATGGTGCAAGAAGGCTGCAAATGAAACCACTGTCAAGATGATTTATTTGATTAGTATTTAGTTATAAGATCTGAGGGCGTTGCATTATTTCTGAGTATAGGTTCATCCTCTTATAGTTTTCATTTTAGTTCTTTCACATTACTTTTAATTGGATTTCTGCTTTTCTGTATGCTATGATAAATACACAATGGTAAATTGTAGGTTTTTCGCCGTAGGCGTTGGGCATTTGTTAATCTTTTAATGTGTTATGACGTTTTTTTTTAATGTATATTTTTTGGTGATTTCTGTTTGAGCTAACCTTGCAGGCTACCATTATTTTGCATATAACTCTTGGCCCTTGATTTCACCAGATCAAGCAAAATGTTTGGTTAAAGCTATTTACTACTGGAGATAATCTTCAGTTCCAACTAGGTCAAATTCGTGTATTTCCTGTGTACTGAATGTTATGTGAAGCCTGTTGTATTTGTTTTTTTTTTTTTGGTAAATGTGTTGTATTTGTTTGAGAAACCTGAAAATGTTCAGGGTCGCTATCCTCTTGGACTTGACTGGTTATCGGTTGTTATGGGCGGGTTTGTTTGGGTCTTAGAAATCCTTTCCACAATGACCGAGCCCTATTTAGGTTGGTGGATATTTTCTTTATATATTGAGTTTGTTATTGTGTAGAAGCAATGATTCAAAAAATCAGCCTTGATAAACTAGGCAACTCACACTAGGAATATGGGAAAAGTTACTCAAGCACTAGCTCAGGAGTTCTGGGATACAAACCCTGCAAACTCCCATAAGAATTAGTAATGGAGGTGATGCTCTGATTTGGCCCTATTCTAAATCTGGAGACTACACCATCAAGTCAGGGTATAGGGCAATCAAGAGGCACTTGGAAATAGCTGATGCTGAGCCTACTACTTCTTTCCAACCTAATAGGATGTAATGGGAGGCAATTTGGAAAGCTAAAGTACCTCGAAAGATACAGATATTTACATGGAAAGCCTGTCATAACTCATTCCAGTTAGAGAAAGACTATTTAAACGAAGAGTTTCAAGGGATTCAACTTATCCAATATGCTTAGAAAGGGAAGAAACACTGGAACATGCTTTGTTACTTTGTAACTGGACTAGGCCAGTTTGGTTTGGGTCTAATTTGCAATGTCAGCCTGCTAATGATAGGGTCTCTATTGTTATGCAATGGTTATCTAACAAATTAGAGCTTTTCAAGTCCAAGAAAGAGGACTTTGATTTTTTAGTTTCAAAATTATTTCTTACTATTTGGCAGATATGGTTGAACAGGAACAGATATATTTTCCATAATGAGCAGCCAAATCCAATTCAAACAATTGCCAATATACAATTGAAGGCTAATGAATTATACAAAGCTTACAATTCTGGTCAGGCACAAGAGAAACTTCAGATTAGTCCCTCCCAGAGTTTTCAAGCCAGATGGAGACCTCCGCCAAAAGGAAAACTTAAGATCAATACGGATGCAGTTTGGAAATCTCCCTTCCAAAGAGCTTATACAGGGCTTGTGGTCAGGGATCACGAAGGCGAAATTGTATATGGCCAATCTTCTCAAGTGTGGGCTCCTTCAGTCATTCTTGCAGAGGCGTGGGCTTTGAGGGATGCGTTGATCCTGGCGAACAACCTGGAATGGAAGGATATTCTGTTGGAATCAGATAATCTTGAGCTAATTAGAGCGTGCAGAGAAGTAAGACATGGAGAAATTGAAGCGATGGTTAGGGATATCAATACCATTTGGAGGAATTTTGATTCGTGTGGCTTGATGTGGGCTGGTCGTCATGCAAACCAGGCGGCCCATGAGGTGGCCAGACTCGAATCCACAGGTGAGTTAGGGAGGTTGTGGTGGCGAACTTCCCCCTCTAGCCTAAGGCGAGTTCTGGTCCAGGATCGGAGATGGATCCCTCCGAAAGAATCCGTTGTGTCGCTGTGAGCTTGTGTGCCAGCCTAGCTTCCTCTGTTTTGCATCTGAGTCTGTTCTGCTTCAGCTTGATTGTCATCCTAGCATCCTAGCTTGGTGGTGAAGAAGTCGGAGTGTGTTCCGCGCAGCGAGCTTCGGGCTTTTGTTATGCCTCAGTTTCGGAAGGGGGTTTGGGCTTAATCTATGTAAATCTTTCCTCTGTCGTAAGGGGCCATGTCCTGTTTGTGCGAGTGAGCCTTTCTCGGACCATATTTGTAATCCAAAAAAAATACATTTTTGAATAAAATTAAGAGTAAATAAAATTGTCATGCCCTAATACAAATATCCACTGTTCAGTCAAAATTATTATAAATACAACACCCCATTCACTCCTCTATCATTTCTCTTTCCTAAACTTTAAGTCTCTTCTCTCATTATTCTCTTTAAATTATCCTCCTCATTCTTCTTTCTCCATATCCTTATTTCTATTGTTAATTATAGGTATTTATAACATGTTATTAGCATTAGCTAGTATCTAGTCAAGTCTATGAAAGGTAATACATGATTATTATTATTATTTTTGATAATTTTAATTTATATACCTTATGATATAAAAGGTTTTTGAAGTATTTATATTTTAAACATCTCATAAGGGTGTATAAGATTATATTTATATCATAAAAAAATAGGTTTTTGAAGAACTTATTTATAAATATCTTTGTAAGTTGTATAAAATTAAAAGTTAAATAACTTAATTTTTAAAGAATTTTTGAAAATATTTATTGATAGTTTTTGCATTGTTAATTTATTTTATTTTGCGTTTCAGTATGTTCCATTTACGTTATTTTATATTCTTTAGCTTTATATATTGCTGTTCCATTTACATTCCATTTTGTATCACCTACTGCATGTTTATATTCTTTAGCTTTATGATGTAACTTCACGGGTTTAGCTTTATACCTACTGCGTGCATGATTTCCATTGATTGTATGTTATTAAATTAAATATTGCTCTTTACTATTGATTATATTATTGATTGCAATTCACAAGTGTTGCTTATAATTAATTTTATATTCCTTAAATTAGAGGATAAAATCATACACTTAATTATTCAATATTAAAATTTATGATATAATAATAAATAAAAAATTATTGATATAATAATAAATAATTTCATTAGTGACCCATTATGTAGAAACTTAGTGACATAATTATACTTTTGTTCACTCTATATCTTGCATAAGTATTAATAGGGAATCGAATCCAGATTTATACCATGATAAGTTGGTATACTAGTATTTGAATGATATTTTATGAAAACTTTTATATTTTACTATCGGATCATTTATGTGAAATTTTATTTAAGTTGATTTATAAGTTACTCTATCTATTTTTTAATCAATATTACTTTTATAATTAAATAAAATAAAATATGTATATATATATAATCATTATTGACTTGTTATGACTAGCAATCATTATAATGATAATTATAGTTAATATATTTATTTTATTGAAACATTATCTAACTTATTTGTACTTTTTTGCATAGAAATAAATATGTCAAGTATTACTAACCTTGAGTTCGTGGTTCTTGACATCACTGGAAAAAAATTTATTTACCATTGACACTAGATGCTGGAATTCATTTAGATGCAAAAAGGTATTGGAGACACAAGTGACAATGGAAATGATGCATCTAGTTAAAACAAGGTTAAAGTCATGATATTCTTATGTCACCATATTTATGAAGGGTTAAAAAATGAGTATCTAACAATTAAAGACTCTTTTATTCTCTGGAATAATTTTAAAAAAAGATATATGACCATTCGAACGATATAATTCTTCCAAAAGCCCGTTATAAATGGATGTATTTGCGTTTTCAATATTTTAAATCTGTAAATGAATATAATTCTATGTTATTTAGAATCACTTCAAGATTGAAATTATGTGGAGAAAAAGTCATTGAAAGTGACATGTTAAAAAAGACATTCTCCATTTTTCATACATCCAATATGTTCCTACAGTAATATTGTCAAAAGGGTTTTACAAAATGCTCAAAATTGATTACTTGTCTCTTTGTGGCTGAACAAAATAATGAATTATTTATGCAAAATCATGAGTCTCGTCCAATTGGAACTGCTCCATTCTCAGAAGTGAATGTAGGGACACATGATCATTATACTCATAGTTGCGATCGTGGACGAGGTAATGGTCGGGGACATGGTATTGGTCGTGGTCGAAATAATAATAAATCATTTACATGAAAAAATAAAGAACGTATGGAAAAAGTAAAAGATTCTCAAAGTAGCGAACAAACTAAAAATATTTGTCATCGTTGTAGTAGCCAAGGTTACTGGTCTTGGGTTTGTCGCAGACCAAAGCATCTCATTGATCTATACCAAAAGTTCCTTAAAAATAAAGGGAAAATAATAGAAACAAGTTTTAATGGTATGGATGATGATTTTGCTCTTTGGTGTTGATGATTCCCTTAAGAAGACATTGAGTACTCGGTTGGAGATGGAAGTGCTCCTAAATAAATTATTTTATGTTTCATGTAATTTGCTTTTATCAATAAAATTTTATGTTAAATATTTATTGTTGTTAATTATATTTTTCACTCATGATTTTTTATTATTTAATAAAGAATAGATGCTCACGTGAATGACGAAGATATGTCTTGTAGACAACTCATTATTCTTAAGAATGAGAAATATTTCTACCATATAGTAAAACAAGAAGCCAATGATAATACTATATCTGGTAATATAAATATAATTGAAGGCTCCGACTGAGCTAGTATTTTGTTACCTGGAGGAACAAAATTACATATTGAAAGTGCATTATATTCTACCAAGTCTCAAAGAAATTTATTGAGTTTTAAGGATATTTGTAAAAATGGATATCATATCCTTTATGTGTGGTCTTAATATGGTATCCATTTTTACGGATATCGTTAAAACTCAATAAATTTCTTTGAGACTTGGTAGAATATAATGCACTTTTAATATGCAATTTTGTTCCTCCAAGTAACAAAATACTAGCTCTGCCAGAGCCTTTAATTATATTTATACTATGTTGTTTTACTATATGGCAGAAATATTTCTCATTTTTTAGAATAATGTGAGTTGTTGCATTGTCTGCAAGATATATATCTTCGTCATTCACGTGAGCATTTATTCTTTATTAAATAATAAAAAAATATGAATGAAAAATATAATTAATAACAATAAATATTTAACATAAAATAATTTATTTAAGAGCACTTCCATCTCCAACCGAGTACTCAATGTCTTCTTCAAGAAGAGCAAGGAAATCATCAACACCAAAGTGAGTAAAATCATCATCCATACCAGTAAAATTTGGTTTTATTGTTTTCCCTTTATTTTTAAAGGATTTTTGGTATAGATCAATGACATGCTTTGGTGTATGACAAACCTGAGACCAGTGACCTTGGCTACCACAACGATAACAAATATTTTTAGTTTGCTCGCTACTTTGAGCATCTTTTCCTTTTTCCATACGTTCTTTATTTTTCCATGTAAATAATGATTTATTATCATTTCAACCACGACCAATACCATGTCCCCGACCATTACCTCGTCCACGACCGCGACTACAACCACGATCACGAGCATGATTATAATGATCATATGTCGCTACATTCACTTATGGGAATGAAGCAGTTCTAGTTGAACGGGACTCATAGGTTTGCATAAGTAATTCATTATTTTGTTCAGCCACAAGGAAATAAGTAATCAATTGAGTATTTTGTTAAACCCTTCTGACGATACTGCTACTGCAGAAGCATATTAGATGCATGAAAAGTGGAGAATGTCTTTTCTAACATGTCACTTTTAGTGACTTTTTCTCCACATAATTTCAATCTTGAAGTGATTCTAAATAGTGTAAAATTATATTTATTTACAGATTTAAAATCTTGAAAGCGCAAATGCATCTATTCATAATGAGCTTTTAGAAGAATTATATCTTTCTAATGGTCATATCTTTTCTTTTAAATTATTCCAGAAAATAAGAGGGTCTTTAATTGTTAAATATTCATTCTTTAACCCTTCATGGATATGAATGGCTTTAGCCTTGTTTTGACTAGATGCATCATTTCCATATTAATTGTGTCTCCAAGACCTTTTTGCATCTAAATGAATTTCAACATCTAGTGTCCATGATAAATAATTTTTTCCAGTGATATCAATACCCACAAACTTAAGGTTGATAATATTTGAC
Source organism: Clitoria ternatea (assembly GCA_037962975.1). Classification (NCBI taxonomy): domain Eukaryota; kingdom Viridiplantae; phylum Streptophyta; class Magnoliopsida; order Fabales; family Fabaceae; genus Clitoria; species Clitoria ternatea. The sequence continues at coordinate 13,966,496 of CM075675.1, forward strand.
ATATTTATTTCTCTGCAAGAAATTACAAATAAGTTAGATAATACTTCAATAAAATAAATATATTAACTATAATTATCATTATAATGATTATTAGTCATAACAAGTTAATAATGATTATAAATATATATTGATCCGGTCTCAATACCGGTATCCGATCTGCAAGACATATTTCAACGTCTTTGTCAAGACATCAACGTGTAACCGGTGTCATCGGTATACATCCGGAATGTAATTCCGTATCAGGCGCTCTCCCTATACCGGTTGTTCAGGATAACACCATGACACCGGATAACACACACGTCACTATGCAAAAGACAAGAATCATTGCTACATGGACCGATCAATAATTCCCTGCACTACGAGCCAAATTCTGCTCACGGGGATGGTCAACTTGTTCCCTAATCCTAGTCTATACTCTCCATGCTCAATATAAAATAGCCACTTGACCCAATCATGCTGGTAAGTGCGTAATAAAACAATGCTAATGGAAGTTAGTGGTTCCCCACTAATGAGTCCTCGTAAAACAAGCCAATCAGGTATATGAACTCTCTTCATCAATGAAAGAGGGGATTCTGAACTTGATCTATAAACGATTACTCTCTGAAATACATTCCTTACTTGGAATATTATCACTGACTTGAGTGTCGGAGAATCTTTGCAGGTGACACCACCATTCGCCCATATCAACGTGTTAGGTCGGTGTGAAGGATCTCCAGAATGCCCAATCCGCTCTCCTCACGCAAGGACAACGGATATTTATACCGGATACTCATACATCCGGTCTTCCATACAGTATTTACATACTATTTATGATTGACTTGACTCCGGATCTCTAGACCCCGGTTCAGGACAGATCATTGGCACGCCCAGTGGGACTCGATAAAGTTATTCCCATATCCATTGAAAGAGCAAGTGATCCTCGATGGAAGGCGAAGGACAAGATTTCGTGGAGAATCAACCTGAAGGCAGAACCAACCCCAACGTCTTCAGGAAACTCAACTTTGATTCTCATGGGGGCAGCTCAAATAAGATAGTAACAGTGTCTAATCCTGATCCTCGTGATGAGCTGATCAGTCAACTTCAGAGGGAACTCGCTGAACTGCGAAGAGAAAGAAGGCAAAGTGAGGACAAGGAATCATCTCGCACACGAAACACTCCCCATACAACTGACGGAGAAAAGTCCACCACTCTCCAATACTCGAACATCCCTACGTTTGAGGGAAGAGAACAGACTCATGACTCTGAAGTTGAAACTGACCGAAGGAAGATGGAGTCAACGACAACACCCCCAGTAACTTACAAGTTAAAAGTTCCTTTTTCAAGGAGACTCATGAGCATCCACATCCCCAAGCACCTTCAAACTACTCAGCCACTTTCCATTGGAAAATACAATGGCGAAACCGATCCTACCAAGCACCTTGATGCTTATGTATTTGAAGCTATGTACTTGGGGGCTGATGAGGATGTAATGTGTCGGATGTTCCCACGAACATTATCAGAAGAGGCCCTGGGTTGGTTTAAAGGTCTACCTTCTGGATCTATAGATTCTTGGGCTGAAATGGCAGCTACTTTTGAAACTCACTTTGTCATCTCTAGAGATGTGCCCAGGACATCTCACACCTTGGCTCAGATTAAGCAAGGTGGAAACGAAGGCTTAAAAAGATTTCCTGAAGGGGTTCTACAAGGAAGCTTCCCTGGTTCCTAACCTCACAGAGTCCATTAAGCTGCATATTGTCATTGAGGCATTGCAGCCAGGATCAGCTTTTGCCCTCTCATTAGCAAAGAGCCCTCCAGTAATGTTTGAGGAGTTCAGGAAAAAAGCCTCAAAGTACGTGAGTATTGAGATGCACTTAGAAGCTATAGCTGCAAAGAAAAAGCCACCAACACCACCTTCCCAAACTCAGAAGGGTAAGGAGAAAGCGAGGTCAGAACGCATGGAGAGACCATTCACCAATCCTAGAGTTAATAACCACTCTCCTCGACCTCGAGAAAGGTAGGTTAATTCCTTCAGCCATTATGCACAACTATCTGCCAAGCCATCTCAGATTTTGAGAGAGGTCGGATGACCAACTTTTAGCATCTATGGCGTTAGAAGGCCAGCCCCTATGAAAAGACCAGGAAATCCCCGTAAGTATTGCAATTTTCATGAACAGAATGGTCATTCCACTGATGAATGCCAAGCTCTAAAGAACGCGGTTGAGACGCTAATTAGAGAAGGCAAATTAAAGCAGTACCTGTTCAAAGAAAAATCCTTTGACAGAGTAGAGCGGAATGAGAAAAGAGAAAGGGATCCAGACGACGGGGATGACGATAACCGTAATCCGGTTAGAAAATTCTCTGCTTCGGAGAAACAAAAGGGTGTGATGACTGATGAAATAGCACATAAAGATAGCATGCCTCAGCAACAGCGTCAAGGCCGGCGTGAAGTCATTGACATGATTGCTGGAGGATTCGCTGGAGGAGGAGCTTCAATTACAGCCCGTAAGAATCATCATAGAATGATTCTGTCTGTGCAAGGGAAAGTCAAAGACAATCGCCCTTACTGAGGTGGGGTTGAAGCTCCAATAATCTCTTTCTCCGATGACGATTTTGGCCCAACCGTTCCTGGTGGTGACGATGCTGTGGTCATCACTGCAGTAATAGCCAACAAGGACGTCCGAAGAATCCTTGTTGACCAGGGAAGTTCCTGCGATGTTATTTTTTATAATTGCTTTGAAAGAATGGGTTTTAAAGACTCAGACTTACAGCCTTATACACAGGAACTAACAGCTTTCAATGGAGCAAAGCAATCAACGAAGGGGTACCTTGACACCCTTATTTCGTTTGAAGGCGAACCAGGGGCCAGAACGGTTAAATCCTAAGTGCTGGTGATTGATGTTAAATCACTATTTAATGGCATCATAGGCCGTCCTACGTTAAACGCCATGGAGGCAGTTGTATCAACTCCACATCTCCTTGTCAAGTTTATTGATAAGGATAATGTTGTTTCATCTATCCGAGGTGATCAAGAGATGGCTAGGTACTGTTACAACCTAAGCCTCAACATGACAAAACTGGAAGCCTCCAATAAAAAGAGGAAACTCAATGATTCTGGAGTAGCCACTGGATCTGTAAGCCTTGTCGACCTGGACCCTAGGGCGGATTTGAACATTGATCCGTCCAACCCATTAAAGCCCATACCGGATGGGAGTTCCAGGGACATCGTCTTGGGAGATTCTCCAGAAAAGATCACCCATATTAATGACAAGCTAGATACAGAAATGGAGCAGCGACTACTGATGCTCCTGCAAGAATTTAAAGACCTCTTTGCATGGACTGCAGCCGATATGCCTGGCATAGACCCTGCTTTCTATTGTCATAAATTATCCGTCTATCCAGAGACGAGACCGGTTGCCCAAAAGAAAAGAAGATTGGGACCAGAGAAACAGAAGGCAACTTGCCAGCAAACTGAGGAATTGCTGAAGGCCGGATTTATCAAAGAAATCCGTTATTCCTCTTGGCTATCAAATGTGGTGATGGTCCGTAAATCCAATGGTAAATGGAGAATATGCATTGACTATGTGGACCTCAACCCCTGCTGTCCAAAGGATCATTATCTTCTTCCTAATATAGATCGGATGGTAGATGACTGCTCTGGTTATCAATACCTGAGTTTCATGGATGCTTATTCGGGTTACAACCAGATTCCGATGTGCGAAAAGGATCAAGAGAAGACAGCTTTCATAAATGATCGTGGTGTCTTTTGCTATACAGTTATGCCCTTCGGCCTGAAAAATGCTGGGGCCACATATCAGCGCATGGTCAACAAGGTTTTCGAGGGCATGCACACCAAACTTGTTGAAGTGTACATTGATGACATAATAGCCAAGACACCGGTTGGAGGCAATCATATTGAAGACCTACGCCAAGTATTTACCCGCTTGAGAGAATTTAACATGAGGCTAAACCCAATGAAATGCACTATCGCTGTCCCTGCTGGGAAGTTCTTGGGTTTCATATTAACCCAACGCGGTATTGAAGCCAATCCAGGGAAGTGCCAAACTATTCTAGACATGTAGAGTCCAAAGGATCTGAGAGAAGTCCAATCCCTGAATGGCAAAGTAGCAGCTTTGGCACGGTTCATGCCAAAAATGGCTCACAGGTCACTCCCCCTGTATAAAATACTGAAAAAGTCCAAGAAATTCGAGTGGGGACAGGAACAAGAGAAAGCATTCCAAGAGCTTAAGGAGGTGTTGTCTAAACCTCCCATTCTCACGAAGCCTGACCCTAAAGACACACTCATCCTATACTTGGCTATTTCAGATGAAGCTTTGGGCGTTGCCTTGATAAAAGAAACTCCCGATGGACAGAGACCGGTCTATTTCACTAGCAAAACCTTACAAGGTGCTGAGATCCAGTATCAAAAAATCGAGAAGGCCGCCCTCGCTGTTGTTTGGGCCTCTCAACGGCTACGTCCGTACTTTCACGCCCATCCAATCATAGTAAGAACGGATTTACCACTCCGCTCTGTATTAATCAAGCCCGATCTCGCTGGGAGGATGATCAAGTGGTCTATTGAACTCTCTGAGTTTGATATATCCTATGAACCTCGAAGCGCTATTAAAGCTCAAGTCCTGGCTGATTTTATTGTGGAAATGACAGGGACGAATCCAGATACCCCTCGTGTCCATTGGACTATTTACGTTGATGGTTCATCGAACCAAAGGGGCTCTGGAGCAGGTGTAGTCCTTGAAAGTGATGACGGAGTACACCTGGAAATCTCCCTTCGTTTTAATTTCAAAACGTCCAACAACCAAGCTGAATACGAAGCTTGTTTGGCCGGACTAAGAGCTGCAATTGACATTGGAGCTTCTGAAGCGACGCTCTATAGCGATTCATAACTGGTGATTTCACAGATCTTGGGAGATTATCAGGCTCGCGAACCTCAACTCCAATTATACTTGAACTGTGTCAAGGAGTTGAGAGAGAAATTCTCAAAAATGGAATTCAAACATGTTCCACGCGAAGAGAATACTAGAGCGGATATACTCTCGAGATTAGCAAGCACCAAACGACTAGGTAGCACCACTACACTGGTTCAAAGCACACTGACGTCGTCCAGCATTCCTCTTTTCCCTTCTCTAAATGCCATAATGACCAACTCCCTTTATGAAGACACATGGATGGCCCCCTACATCCGTTATTTGGCCGATGGGCAGCTGCCTACGGATGAGAAGGAAAAGACAAAGATAAGGAGGGAATTACCATACTTCACCATGATCGATGGTAATCTTTACAGAAGGGCACTCTCCGTGCCTTATTTGATTTGTCTCAAAGAGAATGAGGTGCAAGGTGTAATGAAGGAAGTACATGAAGGACAATGTGGACACCACGCCGGAGGAAGAAGTTTAATGAGAAAAATCCTCAGGGCAGGCTACTGGTGGCCCACGATGAAACAAGACTCCATTGACTTCGTCAAAAAATGCGACGCTTGCCAAAAGTTCTCTAATCTTCACCACACACCGGCGGAAGAACTCTTCACATCCGCTGTTCCATGGCCCTTCTACCAATGGGGATTGGATATTCTGGGCCCCTTTCCAACTGCTCCTGGGGGTATCAAATATCTCATTGTAGGGGTCGATTATTTCACTAAGTGGATAGAAGCAGAGCCGGTGGTACATATTACTTCAGCCCGAACTCGTCGTTTCATGTATGAAAACATTATAACGCGATTCGGGGTCCCAGCACGAGTTGTCATAGATAATGGCACCCAATTCACGGATAGAAAATTCACAGATTTACTCGAAGGGTTAGGAATAACCCAAATATTCTCATCCGTCGAACATCCCCAAACTAACGGCCAAGCTGAAGTGGCCAACAGGGAGGTGCTGAAAGGACTAAAGAAACGCCTTGGTGAAGCCAAGGGCGGATGGACAGACCAGTTGTGTCACGTCCTGTGGGCATATCGGACAACGCCTCATTCTTCCACCAACGAATCCCCATATCGCCTCACATACGGGGTAGAGGCAATGATACCCGTGGAATTGCAAATTGCTTCCACAAGGGTCAAATACTTCTCTGAAGACAACAATAACGCTAACTTGGCGTCAGAAATGGATGTCATACAAGAACTCAGAGAAGATGCATTCATCAGAGATCAGGCTATCAAAGCCAAAGTTGCTCTCCGATACAACAAACGAGTTCAATCAAGGACTTTCAACGTTGGAGATTTGGTTTTGAGGAAAGCAAGTGTAGGGAACAAATTCGCTCATCAAGGCAAACTAGCCCCAAACTGGGAAGGCCCATACAGGGTATCCAAGGTTGCTGGCAAAGGCTCTTACCGCCTTGAGAACCTTGATGACACTCCAATCCGAAATAAGTGGAACACCCAAAACTTGCGCATCTATTATAGCTAGCTGCTGGAACGATACATACTCTCCTATCCTCATTTTAAACTGAATACTGGAGAAATTATTTTCCCGACTATGCTTTCATTGTAATTCTTATTTTTGATTTAATAAGAATCTCATACAACAATTTAACTCTTTTCAAGTTTTTCTTATGCTGTGATTTTCAGTTTATCCGGCGTACAGAAGCATGTTCAGGACGGATAAACTCAACTACCTATTCCGTAGTTGACGATGTAACTCCTCGAACATGTGCAGCGTACAAGAGCATACTCAGGACAGATGATCATATGAAAATTGAACACTCAATCCGTACGATTGAGAATCATTCATCTGAGAATCATTCATCTCAATCCGTACTCCTGCGATTGAAAAAACGTCCCCAGGACGGATGATCTCAATCACATATTATATGATCTGACGATGTAACTCCTGACGATGTGAACTTTTCCAGGACGGATGATCTCAATCACCTATTCTGTGATCTGACGATGTAACTCCTGGCACCGTACATATCCCCAGGACGGATGATCTCAATCACATATTATGTGATCTGACGATGTAACTCCTAACGATGTGAACTTTTCCAGGACGGATGATCTCAATCACCTATTCTGTGATCTGACGATGTAACTCCTGGCACCGTACATATCCCCAGGACGGATGATCTCAATCACCTATTCTGTGATCTGACGATGTAACTCCTGGCACCGTACATATCCCCAGGACGGATGATCTCAATCACCTAGTATGTGATCTGACGATGTAACTCCTGACGATGTATACTTCCCCAGGACGGATGATCTCAATCACCTATTATGTGATCTGACGATGTAACTCCTGACGATGTATACTTCCCCAGGACGGATGATCTCAATCACCTATTTTGTGATTCGATGATGTAACTCCTGGTACGAATAATCCCCATCATCATTCTTATGATGGAAGATTTTGAAAGTTAATCCGCGCTTTCGCTCTCAAGTGGTATTCTCCCAGGACGGATACTCTTTATCACCTACTCTGTGGTATGATGACGTAACTCCTGGCGTAAACAAACTCCCATCATCATCCTTATGATGGAAAACTCAAACACCACTTTCTTACACCTTTGCAGTTCCCCAAACTTGGAACAATATTCTTACAATGGACAACATTGATTCTCCAGTGAGAATAACACGGATTAAGAACAGTCATCCGTCCTGTTACACTATTTTACTAAACGACGGATCGGCTCCTCCTTTCCCCAAAAGAATTAAGGATCATGCCCTAAAGACAGGCACCCTTTTCTTAACACACACTTGGGGACATGTATATATTTCTCCGTTCAAAATTCATTTGTTGTTTAATCTTCCGAGGCAATTATTTCAGTTCGACCTCAAGGTTAATCATATAGAACGGATTAACAACGACTTAAATGACATATATGCATGAAATGTTGGAGACAAATTTCTTAAATGAATTTTATTCATGAAAAACGAAATTGCACATAACTGTTCAAAACTGGAGTTAATCCCGGAATACAACTCTACATATAAATAAAAACAAGACTACGGAGGAGGAATTTGCTCTTCAGCTTTCTGTGCTTCCTCAGCTCCAGGCTCTTGTGTCCCTTCCTTTGGGATTTCCTCAGGAATTTCCCCTCCGGGAGCCTCAGTTCCTTCCGCAGACGAGGTGACCTCAGACGTAGGAAGAACGTAATCCGGTCCCATAGTTTGACCCTCAGGAAGAGGAGGCAAACCGTACAAGGACGTCGGAGGATCTTCATGACGACCATCAACCACGGCGACCAACTTTCCTCCATGGAATTCATAGAACGGATCCATTCCATAGAGGCTAAGTTTCACAGTGGGGTTGCGGTAGAAAACTTGGCGTATAGCTAGGCCGAAGGATTCTTCAACCGCCTGGTTGCATATATCAATAGCTTCCTGCTTCTCAGCTTTCACTATAGCCAATTCTTCCCGCAACCTCGATAGCTCCCCACTTGATCCTCCAGATTCCGTTCTCCCAGCCTTCAGTCCCTCGATATCAAGAAGGAGCCTCTTCTCCTTTCGGGACCACTCCTCAGCAGCAACTTTGCTCTTATCCTCGAGCTCAACCTGCTTAGCCTGGCTGCTACGGAGTTCTTCCTTTGATTTGTTAAGCGTTTCCTCCCTCTCTGCCAATTTATCTTCCAAGTCTTTGAGAATACCTTTAAGCTTAAGGTTCTCTTTGTTCATAATATCCCCGAACTCTTTAGAATTGGCAAGACGGTCTTCCATTAATTTTATAGTGGCTTTATCCTTCCCTGACGAGAGGTTGAGCTGTTCTAATTTATCACTCAGCTCATCAACCTTATCAACATTGTCAGCTAACAAACTGAACGAGTGAAGCATTCCAGTCAGTTCTGCTAACTGCCATTTTCCGGCCTCACACGCTTCCTTAATTTCTTTAGTGTTAAGCGTGGGCCGGAGTTCATACATCGGTTGAGGAAGAATCGCTGGGGTTGCTCCCCGATATGAGAGGAAGGGGTAAGGAATGAAGTTGTTGGGTAGGAGATCGGATCAGGCCTAGGAACTCCGGCAGCAATCCCCTTATGGAGTCCGGAGGAAACATCAGCTGCATCCGAGGTTTCTACAGCCTTACCTTCTGGAGTTTTACGTTTCTTCAATGGACCCCCGAAAGAATCATTCTTGATTTTTCTCCTCCTCTCAGTTATTAGGGGCTGACCCGTAGCTGTGCCAACACCGGTTGAACCGCCCTCCACCAGCGGAATCTCCCTTTCAACATCCGAAGTCAGGATGATCAATTCAGGACGATCCCTTGCGGAGGGCTTGGCCTGAATTTCATTTTCGTGGGCTACGGATTTACCTGCCGCTTTAAATCCCTTTAACTTATTCATCTCCGGAGATTCTTGTTCTATCTCACCTGCATGCACAAACACAAGATATTAACAACCACGAAATACTCGATACATTTGACAAAGTAGAAAAAGAGAAATAAAATGAGAATTACGTAGATATTCATCCCGGACTCCGCTTGAACTACTTAAAAGACGCCTACACAAAAATACTTTAGAGCGTGTAGTGTGCGCTTCAAGTGCGAACAACACTTTCGATGATTCAGGGGATAGCTCGGATTGATCAGCATAATATGCTTGGGAGTTTAAAAGAAAATGTTTATGGGTCCAACTCAAAGGAAATTTGTTAAGACCATCTTCATCCCTCCAAAAGATTGGTTTCTTCTTCCCAACAGATATCCGAGTGAAGTAGGATTTAAATGATTTTCCATCGACTTTGGCCGAATCGGTGTAAGATTCAAAGTTTACAAAAGAACAAAGAGTTCGGAGTGTCACTAGGCCAATACCGCCCTGCTTGTTAGCCCTCCGAACTACTTGAGTGTAATAAAACAGCATCGCTACTGTGGGCGTGAAGTTGAAATGATCCCCCAGAACCTCCAGAGCACGGATGAGGCCCCAACCGTTGGGATGAAGTTGAGAGGGTGCGCAGTTTAAGAACCTCAACACACCCATCTGAAGCTCGGATAAGGGAAAACGAACTCCCAGGTAATGAAATATGAAATCGTACATGTATACAGAACGGTCATTGGATACGGCATGGCATATCCGCTCTGTTGGAAGTGGTGCAAATACCCTAAACCACTTCTTCATTTCTTCTTCTGCATGAAGCGTGAACCTTGGTTGAATTCGGGGTCCATCCTCGTCTACATGACGGGAAGCCAAGTTCTTAAACTCACTAGCTACCCAACAGAAAGGCCATTTAGCCTGAAGTTTTTCCTAATTCAACCTAGAAACAGCAACGCTGTAAAGACCTTCTGTTGTCTTCAGAATGGTATTATCTCCGGAAGTCCCTTCTCCAGCAGCCATCTGAATCGCCTAGACCGAACTCTTTAATCTACGATAAAAGATTATATCGTCAGAAAAGTGATAACCATTACTCACTCCATTTTTTAAAAGCGACTACAATCAGAGGACGACTCTGAGAAGGGAAAAGTCACTTTCCACAGTGAGTAAGATCCCCTTTCTGAGCGACATGACTCAGCCCTAGAAAGAATCACAAGGATTCTTCCCCATGACTGTTAGGGTTGCGAGAAATTAATCTCCCCCTAACTAAAGCACATTCTCTTCGCAAAAATAGTATACCAAAACAAGATGAAAATAGCATGGGAAAGTTACCTCAGATGAAGATGAGGATTGAAAAAAGTCTCATAGAGCAAGCGACGAACTTCCTTGCGATATTTTTGCTGAGTGTTGCTAAGAAATCAGAAACGAGTGGAACCCAGAATCCACTAAGTGTTTCTTTTATAGGAAATGAAAAGGCTCAGTTACCACCTCTTGAAGTTGTGACGCTCTCAACTAAACGTGTTGGTTCACAAATGAAACGACACAACCGTTCCAAATTCATGGGCGCCAAAACAATATCCATTCGACGAAGGTCCTATCTACTAGGCCCAAAAGTTTCGAAAAATGTAGGCCCATTAAGCCCTAAACGACGGTTATTGAGATTTCCATCTCAGACGCAATAATTGCTCGCCCACGTGGTTAAAAGCATTTGATGTCTAATCATGCGACGCAATTCACGCTTTACAGCCGTTACGCGAACTTCAAGAGCCTTCAATTCCAATAAACTCTTGAAATTCTCATACAGCGAATCTTTGTCTGAATCCGTTGTGATAACATCACCACATCGAATCTTTTGACTTAAGAACGGTTATTTGCAATATAATAACAAATGCTAAGGAACTGTTATACGCGTAAGCTTACCGATATTCAGACCTCTCGCAGGTTGAGTAGCTTATGTGAACAACCACTCAGTCCCTCACACAAGCTAGGGGACATATGATCCGGTCTCAAGACCGGTATCCGATCTGTAAGACATATTTCAACGTCTTTGTCAAGACATCAACGTGTAACCGGTGTCATCGGTATACATCCGGACTGTAATTCTATATCAGGCGCTCTCCCTATACCGGTTGTTTAGGATAACACCATGACACCGGATAACACACACGTCACTATGCAAAAGACAAGAATCATTGCTACAGGGACCGATCAATAATTCCCTGCACTACGAGCCAAATTCTGCTCACAGGGATGGTCAACTTGTTCCCTAATCCTAGTCTATACTCTCCATGCTCAATATAAAATAGCCACTTGACCCAATCATGCTGGTAAGTGCGCAATAAAATAATGCTAATGGAAGTTAGTGGTTCCCCACTAACGAGTCCTCGTAAAACGAGCCAATCAGGTATATGAACTCTCTTCATCAATGAAAGAGGGGATTCTGAACTTGATCTATAAACGATTACTCTCTGAAATACATTCCTTACTTGGAATATTATCACTGACTTGAGCGTCGGAGAATCTTTGCGGGTGACACCACCATTCGCCCATATCAACGCGTTAGGTCGGTGTGAAGGATCTCCAGAACGCCCAATCCGCTCTCCTCACGCAATGACAACGGATATTTATACCGGATACTCATACATCCGGTCTTCCATACAGTATTTACATACTATTTGTGATTGACTTGACTCCGGATCTCTAGACCCCGGTTCAGGACAGATCATATATATATACATATTTTATTTTATTTTATTATAAGAGTAATATTGGTTAAAAAATAGATAGAGTAACTTATAAATTAACTTAAATAAAATTTCACATAAGTGATCCGGTATTGAAAATTTAAAAGTTTTCATAAAATATCATTTAAGTACTAGTGGCCTAGTGGTAAAGTGTTAACTTATAATGCCTAGTGGAACCTTTTTTTATGGAATAGATATAATCTTATACATCCTTCTGGGATGTTTAAAATATAAGTTCTTAAGAAACCTTTTATAACATAAGGTATATAAATTAAAATTATCAAAAATAATAATAATCATGTATTACCTTTGGTAGACTTGACTAGATACCAGTTGGTCAGAACCTCGTGCTGATAAAGTGTTATAAATACTTATAATTAACAATAGAAATAAGAATATGGAGGAAGAAGAATAAGGAGGAGAATTTGAAGAGAATGATAAGAGAAGAGAATTGAAGTTTAGAAAGGAGAATGATAGAGGTGTGAATAGGGTGTTGTGAATGAATGACCCAAGTTCTATTTATAGAATTTGGGGGGACATCCACATATAATAATATTATTTATAACTCTGTGCACCTACTCATTCTATGTGTGTGGCTCTAATATCAAAAGAATATATGTTTTGTGTATGTACGTTTTGGCTTTTTCTATTACCACTCCCCATTCCTTTCAAGGTGTGAGACGGTTGTGAGCAAAACCAGTGGCAAAAGCTATATATGATTTTTGAGGGCTTTGATATATAAAACATAAATACCTTTTTTTAGTTTTTATTTTAACATTGGTTCTTATTTTTGACACTCTCATATCAGGGTCGTTCCTAACTTGATTTTTTTGGGTTTGGGGTAAGAAATATAAAGGGTTAATAAAATAAATAAATGTTTTTTCTATTGTCAAATAAAAGTTTCCTAATTTAAGTAAGATTTTTTATATTATTTAAAAATTAACTACAGCACCATAAAAATTAAAATACTTTTCATTTAGTAGTATAGTATTAGATTAACTTTAATCCAATTATTTGAAGTAAGAAGAGTTGGCAAAGTAATATCAAAGTGATAAAATAGTGTTAAAAAAATCAAAATTTTCACTTATAGTTAATTGTAAGACTTGAATTTGCTTGTTACTCTGACGTAAATTATATTTTTCATGTTTGGTTTTTTCTATTAAGAAGCTTAAATTATTTTGATAATATGTATAATAACTTGATTCACATTAAAACCAATAAAAATGTCAACAAATAAATATTAAATATCAATAAACTCGTCTTAAATTAATAAATGGGCATCTAAAAAGATAACAACATTTACAAAATATATATTTAATTATCAATTTTTCATTTTTAAGTTAATTCTAACATATTTTAATATCACAAATTTAACTTTATATATTGAAAATTTCATATATATTTATGAAGTATAATATATTATATGTTATGAGTTATTTTATAAAATCATATAAGAGATAAAACATAATTGACCATATAAGTTGAAAATATTATTTTTTCAATAGCCAAAACTCAGCTTCTTTAATTAAATAAACTTTTTGAAAAATGTTAACCTAATCTTATTATTAATACTAGACTTTAAATAAATTAGGTATTGAGCAACATTATTTATTACACGTGTCTCACACCTCTTAATTTTATGAGAATTTATTTTTTTACAAGTATACATAACAACTTCCAAAATTGAGTCCATTTTATTTGTGGGGCCTACGCGGTCTTCCACCCCGTTCACCCCTCAGGGTCGAGCCTGCCTTAAACACTCTTTTATAAGTGTTTATGTAAAGATCTATTTGTTGTCCTGCACATTTAAGCATTGGTGGTGGGACAAGGAGAGAAAATGATGATGAATTAGAGAGAGAAAGACATGTAAGAGAGAAAAAGAGAGAGACAATGTGCTGTGGTGGTTATAGAGGAGAGAAAAAATGAGATAGTGGTGGCTTGGAAGGAGAAATCATGAGGTGATGTTGAAGAGGAAGAGTTGGTGGAGAGAGATCGTTAGGTGGAGAAAGAAAGTAAAAAAGGAAGAGAAAAGAAGCGAAGTGGTGTTTGTGGAGAAAAGAGATAGTGGTCATGAGGCTTAAGTGGAAAAGAAAAATAGGAGTGGAGGGAAGAGAAAGAAATTAACTTAGTTAACCTAGATTAGTTAAGGGTAGCCCGGTCCTTAAACCTCTTTAGTCAACGACTTAACTAACCGTTCTTTTGATTTAGTCCGTAAGAGTTGTCGAGTTAATTTCTAGTTTAGTGGGTCGCATGTAACACCCCTGATCTGTCCTGGACCGGGGTCAAGAGATCCGATCTCAAGCCAGTCACGAATAGTATGTCAATACCGTATAACAGACCGGATGTATATGTATCCGATGTATGTATCCGTTGTCTTTGAATGAGGAGAGCGGATTGGGCGTCCTGGAGATCCTTCACACCGACCTAACGCGTTGAAGTGGGCGAATGGTGGTGTCACCTGCAAAGATTCTCCGACGCTCAAGTCAGTGATTATATTCCAAGTAAGGAATGTATTCAGAGAGTAATCAGTCGTAAAAGAGCTGAAGAAGATCCCTCACTTCAATCATGAAGTCAGTTCGTATACCTGATTGGCTCGATTAACGAGGACTCGTTGGTGGGGAACCACCAACTCCCATTGGCATTATTATATTGCGCACTTACCTGCATGATTGGGTCAAGTGGCTATTTTATATTGAGCATAGAGAATGTAGACTAGGATTAGGGAACAAGTTGACCATTCCCGTGAGCAGAATTTGGCTCGTAGTGTAGGGAATTATTGATCGATCCCTGTAGCAACAATCCTTGTCTTTTGCACAGTGATGTGTGTATTATCCGATGTCATGGTGTTATCCTGAACAACCGGTATAGGGAGAACGCCTGATACGGAATTACAGTCCGGATGTATACCGATGACACCGGTTACACGTAGATGTCTTATCAAAGACGTTGAAATATGTATAACAGACCGGATACCGGTATTGAGACCGGATCATATGTCCCCTAGCTTGTGTGAGGGACTGAATAGTTGTTCACATAAGCTACTCAACCTGCGAGAGGTCTTAATATCGGTAAGCTTACGTGTGTAACAGTTCCTTAGCATCTGTTGTCATTCGTAAAGAACCGTTCTAAATTTAATAGAAACGGCCTTTCGGTACGGTCACAACGGATTCAGACAAAGATTTGTTGTGTGAGAATTTCAAGAGTTTATTGGAATTGAAAGCTCTTGAAGTTCGTGTAACGGCTGTAAAGCGTGAATTGCGTTGCATGATTAGACATTAATGCTTTTAATCACGTGGGCAAGCAATTATTACGTCTGAGATGAAAATCTCATTAACCATCGTTTTGGGCTTAATGGGCCTGAAGTTTTCGAAGCTCTTGGGCCTAGTGGATAGTCCTTCGCTGAGTCGCTATCGTTTTCGCGCCCAAGAATTTGGAACGGTTGTGTCGTTTCGCTTATGAACGAATGCGTTTTATCGAGAACGACACAACTTCAAGAGGGGGTAACCGAACCTCTTCGTTTCCTATAAAAGGAACACTTAGTGGATTCTGGGTTCCACTCGCTTTTGTTTACTCAACGAAACTCTGCAGAAATTTTGCAAGGAAGTTTGCTGCCTACATTACGAGGGTTTCTTCGTTCCTCATATTCATCGTTATCATCTGAGGTAACTATTCCTTCCTCGTTGCTCTGGTTTTGTTTTGTCTTGCTACTTCTTAGTTAAAGAAAGTAGGCTTCATTTAGGGGGGGGGGGAATCAGTTTCCCGCAATCCTAATAGTCATTGGGAAGAATCCTTGTGATTCTTCCTAAGACTGAATCACGTCGCTCAGAAAGGGGATCTTACTCACTGTGGAAAGTGACCTTTCCCTTCTCAGAGTCGCCCTCTGATTGTAATTGCTTTTAAAATGCAGTGAGTAATGATTACAACTTTCTGACGACATTTCATTTCTTATCGTAGATTAAGGAGTTTGATTTAGAAAATCCAAATGGCCACTGGAGAGGGAACCTCTGGAAATAGCGCTATTTCGAGGACAACTGAAGGTCTCGATAGCGTAGTTGCTTCAAGGCTGAATTGGGAGGAGGTTCAGGCTAAATGGCCTTTCTGCTGGGTGTCCAGTGAGTTTAAGGACTTGGCCTCCCGTCATGCGGATGAGGAGGGATCCCGGATTCAACTGAGGTTCACACTGAGTTTGGATGAAGAGACGAAAAAGTGGTATAGGGTTTACGCACCACTTCCGACAGAGCGGATATGCCATGTCGTCCCTAATGACCGCTCTGTATATATGTATGACTTTATTTTTCATTATCTGGGAGTTCGTTTCCCTCTAACCGAACTCCAGATGGGCGTCTTGAAGTTTCTAAACTGTGCACCCTCCCAACTTCATCCCAACGGTTGGGGCCTCATCCGAGCTTTGGAGGTCTTGGGTGAACATTTTAATTTCACGCCAACCGTAGCAATGCTGTTCTACTACACTCAGGTAGTTCGAAGGGCAAACAAGCAGGGTGGAGTTGGTCTGGTAACTCTCCGGACTCTCTGTTCCTTTGTGAACTTTGAGTCTTATACGGATTCTGCCAAGGTTGACGGGAAGTCCTTCAAGACTTACTTCACTCGCATCTCCATTAAGAAGGACAAACCAAAATTTTGGAAGGATGAAGAGGGCGTTGACAAATTTCCCCTGAGTTGGACACACAAACATTTCCTCTTGAGCTCACACGCGTACTACACTGATCAATCCGATCTGTCTCGTGAGACGTCGAGAGTGTTGTTCGCACTTGAATCGCACACTACACGTCGTCGCATTTTTTCGTGTAGGCGTTTGCTAAGTAGCTCAAGCGGAGTCCGGGAGGAATATTTGCGTACTTCTCGTTTTATTTCATCTTTTCTCCTTTTCCAAAGATATATAGAATATTTGTAGTTGCTGACATCTTGTGTTTGTTCATGTAGGTGAAATAGAACAGGAAACTGTAGAAATGGATAAGTTAAAGAAATTCAAGGC
Source organism: Clitoria ternatea (assembly GCA_037962975.1). Classification (NCBI taxonomy): domain Eukaryota; kingdom Viridiplantae; phylum Streptophyta; class Magnoliopsida; order Fabales; family Fabaceae; genus Clitoria; species Clitoria ternatea. The sequence continues at coordinate 13,983,458 of CM075675.1, forward strand.
GGCTGGTGTGAACACCTCTTTTTGTCCGGCTAATTGGTATAGTTCCATCCTTTGGGCACTCTCTGCTGCGCATGGTTCACTTAGAAATTCATAACTCCTTCATACGACCTTCGATTTGCGCAAACCCAGTCTCAAAATTTCCGTAACAAAATTGTCTACGACTTTTATGAAGACCTGGAAGGCTATATCTTTACCAATTGGTACAGTTTTAATAATCTTCCTAGACCTGTCCCAGTTTCATGACTGCTCTGCGCATCTTTAGAAAAAAATTCATATCTCCCTCATATGATACTGAAATGATCCCGTTCTTTTTTCTGTGGCTCCACATCAAAGATATCTACAAACTTCATGAAGGTCACAAAAGCTAATTCTCCACCCATTTTGCCCAGTGAATTTATTTTGCTTGCAAATGTATTTCCGTCACACTCTGGAGCAGTTTTCGTAGATGGGCCATATCTCCCTCGTTTCTTGATGAAAATTTTTGTGCCATATATCAAATTAAAGATAAGAGAAAGATCTACAATTTTCATGTTGGACTCTCTTTCAAATTTGGCACGAATTTTTCCTTAAATATGCAAGCAAGTTTCGTGATGAAGAGAATGGAACTCACCATCAAATTGTAGTCATGGCAAAGACTTTCCAATTTGCAACAAATTGTCACTTAAGCCTACCAATTTTGACCAAGTCAAAATTGAATCAAGAAACAAGCTCTCCAAAATAAAAAGCCAATGAAGAATCATCCTCCACTCTCTCTACTTCACGTGAATGGCTTCCAACAAGGGCCCATGTGCCATTATTTTTAATACAATCCATGCTCCAATTGCTCCAAGAAACTCACGGTTACAATTAGCTTCCATACCACCCAATATTTTATTTCAAAAAGGCTTTCACTTTCTCTATGCATTCACATGGTAAAAATCCATCAAAAAGCCATGCTTTCCATGACCCACATAAGGTCCTATATGCTGAATTTTTCTAAGCCAAATGCATCACCTAATTCTTCAACAAGTACTTCACGTTAATAAGCTTCCAAGAGGCCAATATTTTATGCAATTAAAGTGGTCACTAAACACTTCCAACAGCTGCACCTAAATGGCCCCATTTGACAATTATTCAAAGCAAACATGCATCTCCAAGGACTCCTCACGTCAACCATCAACAAGCTTCCCATGTTTTGAATATTTTAATGCAACAATGGGCAAGGTCATGTATTCCAACGTGAATTGGTCCCTTTTAGTGCAGAATGGTCTTGAAAATCATTGTCACTTTTTGCATAAAAGAATTGAAAAAAAAGAAACCACCAAGGTGCAAAGGAGCTCACGGATTGCATAAGCTTTCACACTTTGATTTTATTCAAAGCACCAAGGCTGCACTTAACGTGAAAAGCAAATGCAAAAGTGGAAATAATTGGTCAAAGAATCAGCCATGGGTCCACATGAATTGTAACATAAATGGGCAGAATTGAAAAGCTTGCAAAATGTTAAAACAAATTGGACCTACAAGCCAAGGCTCCCAACGTAAAAGGGCTGCAGGAACAAAGGGAATTTGATATCTCTCAACATACATTGCTACTGATTTTTGGACAGCATTTAAACGTGTACAAAGCTGAATGATGGGCAAAATTATTCCAACGTTAAACAGCAAGTAAACAAAGAGAAAAGGGGACAGCAAAATAGCAAGCAAAATTGGCAACGTGAAGGCATATGGCAAGGTGATGGGCTGCACTTATATTGTCTAAAAACCAGCCATGGAAGCTCTATAAATTAGAGCCAAAAATCATCTGTGAGGGTGGTTGTTCAGGAGAGAGCACGAATTAGAGGAGAAGGAGAAGACACACTCAGCAAGAACAGAGAACAAAAATGAGAGGAGGAAAAAGAGAACATACACAGCAAGAAGAGAGAGTCAAAGAGGAAAATTAGAAAAATAGCAGAGAGTAAAGAGGGCAAAGAGAAAAGGGCAGTGCAAACTCAGTGGTTCAAGAAAGATTATCTAGAGAGGAAATTATCTCCATATTCTTGAGTTTTGGAAGGTGCTTCTGAAATTTTACAGTGAAAATTCACAGTAACAGCAACAGTAACAGCAACAGAAGCAACAGCAACAGCAACAGCAACAACAGCAGCAGTAGTAGCAACAGCAACAGCAACAGTAACAGCAACAGCAACAGCAACAACAGCAACAGTGGGCAAGAACTCAATCAGTGAGCAAGAATATTTTTTTTATATATTTTGTGAAAATAGTGTTTATTTTTCAAAAGGTTGAATTTTTGTACAAGGATCAGATTAGTACTGTTGTATTGGACTTTTTTTTTTTTTTTTGCTGTCTCTTGTCGTTATTATAATTAAGTTTTACAGTAGGATATTGTGATGTATGCTTGAATCTCTAATTAATCTCTGCTACTGTTTCTGTTCATGTTATTGCTCCTGTTTATTTGCTGCTCAATATTGTTACTCAAATTGTTTGTATATATTTTAGTTCTGTACAGATTTAATTTTTTTAAAGGGTGGTTACGATCTTAATTTTACTGCTCAGAATATTAATCCTATTACAAGAAATCAGCCGTCTGTATACTGTTTCTTTTTCCGGATAGTTCATTCACCGTATAGTTAGAGTGTAATTTTCTTTTAAGGCATTCGCCATTCTTTGAAAGAATCGGGTTGTATAAAGCTTAACAAAATGTGATTATCCATGTCCTTTTTTTGTTATTTTAAAATTGTGTCTAATTAAAATTTTAACAACTCAGCATTATCTTCAACCAAAAAATATTACCCATTTTTCACTTTAGTAAGTCTAAGTGCTTTTTGTCAAGTTTTTGATAAATTTTTACTATTCGATTTTTATTTTTATTTTTTATTTTAAAAAATTTGTTTTATCAAAAAGAGGTTAATTTAGACGAGACGTCTTGTTACCTTTTTTAAATTTTCAATCGGTTGTTATTTATTAAATAATAATATTTCAAAAAAAAAAGAAATCAATTTAGACGTGACGTCTTGTTGATTTTCCCTTATCCCCGGTAGACCATCACCACAAGGAACGGGATACTTGAGATGAGACGTCCCGTTTATCCCCTTCCCGTTTCTAACCCCGTATTTTGATGACTAATTTAGACGCGACGTCTTGTTAGTATCCTTCCCTTTTCCTGTTTTATACCAAAGCCAAGGTTAATTTGGACGCGACGTCCTGTTAACCTTTACTTTCATTTTGTTTTACTTTTTCTTACTGGTGTTATTTCGTCAAGTTTCTTATTGTCTCTGTTTGCCATTTCCTATTGTTATTATTATTTTTTTTTACTTTCCTACTGTCGATATTCTGCTAAGTTTTTTATGATCGCTGTGTGTCGTTTCTTATTATTGTTTTGTTAAGCTTCTTATTGTCATTGTTTTTGTCGAATTTTTCACTGTCATTTCTTGTTACTATTGTTTTAATATTCTACTATCATTTTTTTTTACTGTCACTGTTTGATCTTCTATCGTTACTGTTTTTTTTCTTTTTTACTATCATTGTTTGGTCAAATTTATCACTGTTACTGTTTAGTCTGTTTTGTCTGTTTGTGTCTGCTTTGTCATTTTGTGTGGAAGAAGTTAAAAATAATTTCTGGGCTATTTTGAAATAAGCGCTATCAATTTGAGGTAACCGTTTTATAACGGACAGTTGTGAGGTGCTAATACCTTCCTCACCTGTAATTCGACTCCCGAACTTAGAATTTCATCTTTCATAACCAGTGTTTTAAAAGAGGTTTTTCCCGATATTTTTATCCTAAAAAAATATTGGTGGCGACTCCCTGTTTTTTCTTTTCGAAAGGATTTCGAAACTCGTTGTATTTTTAAGGGTCGGCCATCCCGCCGCGATCCCGGTCGCGACAGATGGCGACTCCACTGGGGACAATTTAGAGAGTCAAGCCAATCAAGTTGATAGCGCATGTTTTTAAATAGTCTGTTAATTATTTAACTTTTTCCTTTATTTTATTTTATCACCATTTGTATGTGATTTCTGTTTTGTATGTATTTTGTTATTTATGTTCTGTTAATGTCTGTGTGATTATTGAACCCTAGGGTAGACGACTTTGTGTTATCGTTTTGTGTTTGTTCTCTGTGCAGGATAGGATAAGGTACAGGTATTGAATGCCCTTTCACACACTACACTCACCATTTACACACACTTATGAGTGGCGCCCTATACCCGGGCCCCAAATGAAGCTTAAGTTAGGGGAGGTTGGTAGCGGTGTCGTTTGGGATGTACTTCCCATCCGGCGATCGTAAGAACCTCAACTAGAGTTCGACCTTTCATGATGTACGCACCTAGTAGATTCCCTACTGTTGTGGTTACATCATGAGTAGGATCTTGGCTCTAGTGACCTTTTAGAAGTCTAGTACAAGCCACCCAATGTGAGGAGTCCACTGTTAGATAAGCTATAGGTCCCAGAAAAGACTTTCAGAAAAACCTGACTTAAGGCACAAAAGGGCAGACTTTACTATACCTTATCTCATTCTCGCTTTCCCTTTAAATCCAAATTGATGAACTGCTTACATGTTCAAAGGGTTACTTTATTCCAAAAAAAATGACTCACTTTCTTTTTTTTAAAAAAAAACTAGTAATCCTTTAACAAGTAAGCGGCTCCCTCTCTTTTCGTGTACTTATGAGTCCTGGGTTATAAATCTTCCCAATCGTCAAAACAAAAAATGAAAACGAAAATTCTCTTCAAGTAGGTATTGACGATGTTTGGAAGATCCATGACCCACACGACTTTAGTTTCACACGAGTTTTGTCGACCGCTACTTCTCAAAGTGAAAGTGTTTTCCAATAAATTAATAAGGAAGTAGCGGTTTACAAAACATGACAGTAGCTAATTTTTTTTTCTCCTTTCTCTTTGTTCTTGCAGGAAGCTGTTTGGAACTTAGCGAGTACCTTTGAGCAATATGGAAATTAACATGAGAGCCGATAGTTGTGACACAAATGTAACCGAATTGAGAAAAATATTACACGTTAAGGCCAAGAGGATTGACATGGGTAGTCTACAAACAATGGGGAGAAAATTAAACCTAACACAGAAAATGGCTTTTACAAGAAAGTATGGGAGGATTCTAAAGCTATTAGAAGTGGAAGTGCAAACTGAGGCGATCACTGCCTTAACACAGTTCTACGACCCACCTCTCAGATGCTTCACATTTAGAGACTTTCAGTTGGCCCCATCTATTGAGGAATTTGAACAAATCTTGGGGATGCCTTTGGAAGGACAGATACCTTACCGTCATCTTGATCATCATGCAACTATTACTTCCATCGCCCGTGTTCTGAAGATCCATCCCGAAACTTTAAGGAGTGTACAACTGAATAGAAATCAGACCCCCGGATTCACTCGGGAATTCCTTGAGAAATATATGCAGGTCCTGGCAGAAAAGGAAGATTGGGAAGCCTTCATGGATACTCTAGCTATTACCATCTATGGTGTTGTCTTGTTCCCCAACATTGATAACTATGTGGATTATGATGCTATCGCTGTATTCCTAGCTCGCAAGCACAGGCTTGAGAATCCTGTCACAGTTGTATTGGCAAATGTGTACTGCACTATGGATTTCTGCCACACACAAGGTGGAAAGAGGGTTATTTGTTGTTTACCTGCTTTGTATGTATGGCTCACATCTCATGTTTTCCACCAAGTCTGTAAGGCCGAATGCCCTGTTTCTGATCTAAAACTATGCCAACTAGCAGTGAAAAATGGGCGTGAGTGGGCCAATCACCTTGTAGGGCTCACGGCTGAGAAAGTCAGATGGTATCCCCAATGGTTAGAAGTTGAATCCATCATTCATCACTGTGGAGATTACCCAAATGTTCCCCTTATTGGTACGCAAGGATGTATCAACTATAATCCCATCATAGCCAAGCGTCAGCTAGCTTATCCTTTGCTTGGACCACCTGATGAAGAGTCTCTCACTCCTTTCATCTTGTATTACTCGAAGGGAAGCTATGTCTCTGTCATTCGGGATATAGCAAATGCATGGAAGAAAGTCCACCGAAAAGGAAAGGAATTAGGGGCCCGGAGCCATGCTGTCAGAGAAGAATATCATGAATGGATCTTGAATAGGGTCTCTATTGTTAAATTACCCTTTAGAAGTCCCCTTTATCTCCTGGAAAACACTCCTGCTCTATCACTTGTTGTGGAAGATAAAGCAACCAAGGCGCTAAAGACCAAAATAGAAGAGTTAGCTGCCAAGAACAAGAAGTTAGAGGAAGACTTATTGAGATGTCAGCAAGAATACACCCTTCAGAAAAGGGAGAACTTGGAGAACAAGCAAGCGATTGAAGAGATTAGAAAAAAACAGAAGGTTGAAGAAGACTACATGATAAAACAAGACCAATGTCTTCGAGCGGCCAACTCTCAGCTGAAAATGAAGAGCAAACAAAGTGATACTATCTTGGCTGAGAAACATCTTCTGAAGGATATGTTGGCACAATCAAAAGAAAATGAGCGGAGTATCATGGTGCAAAAAGAGCTTCTACAGTCACAAGTCTATAAATTAGAACAACAGCTCAATGAAGTGGTAAAGGCTTGCGAGCAAGAGATAAATGGGGAGCAACAACGCGCCATGAACATTGAACAAGACTGTCAAGAGACCATACGCCTCTTGGAAGCTGAGTTAACACAACAAGATAAAACTGTTCACTTGTGGATGGATCGTTTCGCTAAACTGGCATACCTGGCTAACGGGGCTCTTGAAGACCTCCCGTTTTTACTCAAACAAGCTGAAGGAATTGCCAACCCTGTCAGTACTCCTAGAGAAATTGCAACGTTCTTAGATTACTGCAGAGGACGAATTTGTAAAATGAGGGAAATGATTGCCCGAGCTAGGGATGGCTGATTTATTTTCCCGTTTTGTAACTTGGCACTTTATGGCAATAATGTACTCTTTTCAAAATAATGGATTCCTTTGTCTTCACAACTATCTCATGTTAATTTCCATTCAATGCTTTACTTAGTACTCTTGAACGTGACGTTCTGAGGAACAGTCGAAGGATCCGTCAAGTTCCAACATTGCTTCCCGCGTAATCTCGTTTCACTTAATTTTTTTTTTTCTTTAATTCGCTTATCTTTTCTAAATTTTCTTTTGTGTTTCTTTCTAAAGACATTACGGGTAAACATTCTTACGGGACCAGGCTCAGGAAGAAACTCATGGCTGACATAGAACAAGAAAATGAGAATTTGAAGGCTGAGCTCGCCCAGGTCAAGGAACAGATGGCCGAGATGGCCAAGCTCCTGGAAAGGAGAGTCACAGAAGGGGGATCTTCTGCAGGGGTTGAAGACGCCCGGCAACAACCACCCACCTCTCATCACGGTCAAGATCCGGCTACAGGATCTGACCCCAGGACCACCGCACCTCCCCTCGTTGTTCGTATAAGGAGACCAAATCCTGCAAACACACAACAACATACCTTTGTGGATGAGGAAGGCAATGTTATTCCCTTTCCCCCGTATGGTTTACCGCACGGATATTTCCCACCACTCCAGGAAGAACCTTGCCACCAAGACCAAGTTCCCATCACTGCCCAGCCTAACACAAATCAACCAAACGACCCACTTACCCAAGCACAAGCCACCCAGATGCCACCCACTCATACTCAAGCCGCCCAAACACAAGCCGCCCAAGCGCAGCCTGCTCATACCATTCATATACCCCGAACCACTGCCAAACCGGATACCTTCATACCAAACACTGACCTGTTTCATTCCTACCAGCAATATGGGAAGTTTGGTCAACACACTGCTGCCGGTCCGAGTGCTGTGGCTATCACCCAGGAAGAGAGGTTGGAATTCTTGGAAAGGCGTTTAAGGGAGATGGAAGGAACAAGTAAATTTGGGACAGGCACTGCTGCTGAATTTTGCCTAATCCCCGATGTCGTCATACCTCCTAAATTCAAGACGCCCGATTTTGACAAATACAGAGGGTTGACATGCCCAAAGAATCATCTAACCATGTACTGCCGTAAGATGGCTTCGCATGCGTCAAATGACCCTCTGCTGATTCATTGTTTTCAGGACAGCCTGGTTGGGGCTCCCCTGACATGGTACAATCATCTAGAGCGCTCTCGTATACGCTGCTGGAAAGACCTAGCAGACTCGTTCATGCAACAATACAAATATAACCTGGACATGGCCCCGGATAGGGGACAATTGCAGAACATGACTAAGAAAGATAACGAGACGTTCAAGGAGTACGCCCAAAGGTGGCGCGAAGTGGCGGCACAGGTTGACCCACCTCTATCTGAAAAAGAGGTGATCACTATGTTCATAGATACACTTCAAACTCCTTTCTATGAGAAGATGATTGGAAGTGTCTCGTCCCATTTCTCTGATATTGTCACTATTGGAGAAAGGATAGAAAATGGGCTAAGGACCGGCAGGATAGTCCGAAGTCCATCTGGGATGGGAGCTGCAAGGAGACCTACACTTGGCGAAAACAGGAGAAGAGAAGGGGAGACCAACTTGGTCTCTCACAACCAGAGAAGGAACCTGGCAGGGCCGCCTACCCCAGTTAGCCTTTCACCAGTATATCCCGGCGTGTCGCACCCGTATGTGGCAGCCATTCCAAACCTTAATCCACCACAATTCAGACCAACCATTGTACGGCCGCCTGCGCCACCACAGATACCACACCAAGCACCACAAGCCAACCCACCGCCAAATATCCAAAGAAGGAACAATGACCGTGCTCCACCCCAGTTTGATCCTATCCCAATGTCCTATACCGAACTCTTGCCTCACCTCATTGAAAAAACTCTAGTAGTACCCTGTCCCTTGAGGCCACTACAGCCACCTTATCCTAGGGGGTATGACCCTAATGCCCGATGCGATTATCATGCGGGTGCACCAGGCCATTCTACTGAAAATTGTCTGGCTTTAAAATATAAAGTAAGGGACCTGATTCAGGCAGATTGGATAAGCTTCCGAGAAGGAAGTCCAAATGTGACAACAAACCCTCTGCCTAATCATGAAGGGCCCGGGGTCAATGCTATCGGGGAAGATGTGGAGTATACGTCTAATGTTGAGGACATTCAGATGCCTCTAAAAGGAATTCACTCCCTTATGTTTGAGGTAGGGTTAGTGAAGGACAAATGGGATGAAGACTTCGATGATGCCCAATCGACAAAGCAGCAAGAGTTTCGAAAAACTCTCCAAAGGTTTATGGACAGTCACACTATACGAGTCTGCAAGCGCCATGGCGATGAGGTAAATATGATACAGGGACAGACTGGACCTCGGGCCCCAAAACCCCTGGTCATATTTTATAGTAAAAACGCGTCGCTAACGCAGACCCCTGCCAGAACTACTATTACGGCACGGCCACCTGCTCCATTCCCGTATGACAACTCCCACGCCGTGCCTTGGAAGTATAACACGGACATAGTCGTTTCCAACCCCATAATAATTGATCCGGCGCCTGCTTTGTTGGTTACCAACATCGCCGGTGTAGGCGGAATGACCCGAAGTGGGAGAGTGTATGCACCTTCAGAGCCAAAGCAAGACAAGACTGCCGCGGAAGGCAAAACCGGGAAGGTTGGGATCGCTGGCGAAGCAAAGAAGGTTGTGCCAGAAGAGGAGACTAAGGAGTTCTTAAAATTTATCCGCCACAGCGATTACCAGGTATTGGATCAGTTGAACTATACCCCCGCCAAGATCTCCTTATTATCTCTACTGACAAGTTCTGAATCACATCGAAACGCGCTGATGAAGGTGCTAAGTGAGGCACACGTGAAACATGACTTGCCTGTTGATAAGTTCCAAGGTATTGTCGGACATATAGTGGCCAGTAACTATCTGACTTTCACGGACGACGAGGTGCCGGTGGAAGGGAAAGGACACAACAAAGCTCTCCGCATCTCTGTGAAGTGTCAAGACCATATTATGGCAAAAGTGCTCGTCGATAATGGATCATCCTTGAATGTGATGCCCAAGTCTACATTAGCTAAACTACCCATAGATGGGGCATGCATGAGACCGAGCTCCATGATAGTAAGAGCTTTTGATGGGACCCAACGGGAGGTCATAGGCGAAGTTGAGCTACCCATACAAGTTGGACCCCATATCTTTCAAGTTCTCTTCCAAGTAATGGATATCATGCCCGCCTATAGTTGCTTGTTAGGGAGGCCATGGATCCATTCAGTAGGGGTAGTTCCTTCCACTTTACACCAGAAACTAAAGTTCATCGTTGATAACAGACTGGTAATCGTTTCTGGAGAGGAGGATCTTCTGGTCAGTAAGCCAGTTACTACCCCCTATGTAGAGGCAGCCGAGGAAGCCCTCGAGACATCATTCCAGGCTTTAGAGATAGCCAACGCCACAAGTATGTCTTTCCCAAAGGTACCGTTAGCAGTAGCGAAGACCATGCTACGAGGAGGATATAAGCCGGGAAAAGGACTCGGAAGAGAACTGGAAGGAAGAATTCAACCTGTCTGTCTCCCTGAGAACAAAAATAGGTACGGCCTGGGATACCAACCTACCACTGAAGACCAAAAAGGCGTAGAAAAAGAGAGGAGAGGGAAGAGGATTACTCGTCATACCAGGCATGCATTCAACACTGCGAAAATCCCCATCTGTGACCTCTACCAGAGCTTCAGGAGCGCCGGAGTAATGTTTCTAGATCAAGTGGCCGTGATCCAAAGTGATCTTGATGAAGGCCCCGGATTTGTGTATGCTGGCTCACCTGGTCAGGAACTGAACAACTGGGAGGTCATAGAATTCCCCACGATTTGTACCATTTCATCAAAGTAATCATGTTTTCTGTTCGATCCTTTAGCTATGCTTCGGGATCTCATTTTGTAACAATAAAAACTTGTTCGTTTGTTTGAATAATAAATGCCGTCAGTTTCCAAATAGCTTGATCTGTTTAGTAACCTATTATTTAAACCTTTCTCTTGCTTGTTTTCCTTTTCATTTGCTATGATACACTGAAAATGCAGATCCAAAAGCGATTCATCTGAGAATAGTGAGAATTCGGTCTTATTTCACGATTCTGACTGTCTAACTGATTGCGCCAATGAGGAATATGATGAAGACTGTGATCCCTCGCCTGAGTTAACCCGGTTATTAGAACAAGAGGATAGGGAAATTTTGCCCTACTTAGAGATAGCCGAGGTTATCGATTTGGGAATTGGAGGAGTTAAAAAGGAAGTCAAAATTGGTACCTCGTTAAGTAAAGAACAGAGGCAGGAACTGATTGGGTTGTTGAGAGAGTTCAGCGATGTTTTCGCCTGGTCTTACCAAGATATGCCGGGACTGGACAATAGCATTGTCGAACATAGGTTACCATTAAAACCCGAATATCTGCCGGTAAAGCAAAAGCTGCGACGTATGAAACCTGAGATGCTTTTGAAAATCAAGGAAGAAGTCAAGAAGCAATTTGATGCCGGATTCTTAGCCGTGGCAAAATACCCACAGTGGGTGGCAAATATAGTCCCGGTCCCGAAAAAGGATGGCAAAGTACGAATGTGCGTGGACTATCGCGATTTGAACAGGGCTAGCCCCAAGGATGATTTTCCCCTGCCTCAGATTGATGTTCTGGTCGATAATACCGCGCAACATACGATCTTTTCATTCATGGACGGTTTCTCCGGATACAATCAAATTAAGATGGCACCCGAGGATATGGAAAAAACCACATTTGTCACCTTGTGGGGAACCTTCTGTTATAAGGTGATGTCTTTTGGTCTAAAGAATGCCGGAGCAACTTACCAAAGGGCCATGGTAACCCTTTTCCATGACATGATGCACAAGGAGGTAGAGGTTTACGTCGATGATATCATTGCCAAGTCTAAAACGGATGAAGGGCATATGGAAGACCTAAGAAAACTCTTTGAAAGGTTGAGGAAATTCAAGCTTAGGCTGAACCCAGCCAAGTGCACCTTCGGCGCAAGATCCGGGAAATTACTGGGATTCATAGTAAGCAAGAGAGGCATAGAAGTCGACCCTGACAAAGTTAAAGCCATTCTTGAAATGCCTCCTCCCCGTACAGAAAAGGAAGTTAGAGGTTTCTTGGGGAGATTAAATTACATCGCTCGCTTCATCTCACAGTTGACGGCAACATGCGAGCCAATTTTCAAATTGCTCCGTAAAAACCAACCAGTTCAATGGAACGAGGATTGTCAAAAGGCTTTTGAAAAGATAAAGCAGTACTTGCAGAACCCGCCAGTTTTGATCCCACCTACCCCGGGAAGACCACTCATTTTATACCTTACAGTGTTAGATGAATCCATGGGTTGTGTGTTGGGGCAACATGATGAGACTGGGAAGAAAGAACATGCCATTTATTATCTAAGCAAGAAGTTCACTGACTGCGAGATGAGGTATTCTGCTCTGGAAAGGACCTGTTGTGCGTTAGCGTGGGCAGCTCGACGTTTGAGACAATACATGATAAGCCACACTACTTGGTTAGTTTCCAAAATGGACCCCGTCAAATATATCTTCGAAAAACCTGCCTTAACCGGGAGGATTGCTCGATGGCAGGTCCTGCTAACTGAGTACGATATAGTCTATGTCACTCAGAAGGCTATAAAAGGAAGTGTTCTGGCTGACTACCTGGCTCATCAACCCATAAGAGATTATCAGCCCATGCAGTTTGACTTCCCGGACGAAGATATCATGGCCCTGATTGATGAAGAAGGAGCCCAAAAGGATAAATGGACCCTAAGGTTTGATGGTGCTTCTAACGCATTAGGACACGGAATCGGAGCAATCCTCATTTCGCCTGACAGAGAACTTATCCCCGTTTGTGCTCGATTATGTTTTGATTGTACCAATAACATCGCTGAGTACGAGGCGTGTTCTCTGGGAATCCAAGCAGCATTGGATGCCAAAGTGAAGAAATTGGAAGTATACGGGGATTCTGCCCTGGTCATTCACCAACTAAAAGGAGAGTGGGAAACTAGAGACAGCAAATTAATTCCCTATCAAACTCGCATCAAAGAGTTGATTAAGGAATTTGATGATGTTTCTTTTCACCATGTTCCCCGGGAAGACAACCAAATGGCTGATGCTTTGGCTACCCTAGCATCAATGTTCAAGGTGAGCAATGATTACGACATGCCTCTCATTGAAATAGTGCGGCACCACGAACCCGCATATTGCCAGATGATTGAAAGGGAGTCAGATGGGAAGCCTTGGTATTACGATATCAAGAGGTATGTCCAAAATCAAGAATATCCCGAAGGTGCTACAGAGAATGATAAGAGAACCCTACGACGGCTCGCCATGGGTTTCTTCTTAAACGGTGATGTGCTTTATAAGAGAAACTATGACTCTGTCCTTCTTCGTTGCATCGACACCGACGAGGCAAGTAAAATCATGAGGGATGTCCACGAAGGATGTTTTGGAACTCACACCAACGGGCACGCCATGTCGAGAAAGATCTTGAGGGCTGGTTACTACTGGATGACCATGGAGTCAGACTGTTTTGCCTATGTTCGTAAGTGTCACAAATGTCAGATATACGCGGACCATATTCACGCTTCCCCGTCTTCCCTGAATGTCTTGTCAGCTCCCTGGCCCTTTTCAATGTGGGGTATGGACGTCATTGGACCCATCGAGCCAAAAGCCTCTAACGGTCATCGTTTCATTTTAGTCGCTATCGACTATTTCACAAAATGGGTAGAAGCTGCTTCGTACGCCAATGTGACAAGGAGTGTTGTGGTTAAATTTGTCAAGCGTGAACTGATATGCCGGTACGGTCTGCCAAGTCAGATCATCACTGATAATGGCATGAATTTGAATAACAAAATGATGAAGGAACTTTGTGAAGACTTCAAAATCCACCATCATAATTCCTCCCCGTATGGCCCTAAAATGAATGGGGCAGTCGAGGCAGCCAATAAAAACATCAAGAAGATTATACAAAAAATGGTTGTGACCTACAGAGATTGGAGCGAAATGCTCCCCTTTGCTTTACATGGGTATCGCACCTCAGTCCGAACCTCAACTGGGGCCACTCCATTCTCCCTGGTTTATGGAATGGAGGCAGTCCTACCTTTCGAAGTAGAGATCCCTTCTCTTCGAGTGATAATGGAAGCGGAATTAAAGGAAGCTGAGTGGGTCCAAGCTCGACATGACCAGTTAAATCTGATTGATGGAAAGAGATTAACCGCCCTTTGTCATGGTCAGCTGTATCAGAAGCGTATGAAACGAGCTTTTGAAAGGAAGGTACGACCTCGACAATTCCAAGAAGGAGACCTAGTCCTCAAGAAAATCTTGCCAATCCAAAAGGACATCCGAGGGAAATGGACACCTAATTACGAAGGACCATACGTCGTGAAGAAGGCTTTCTCTGGAGGAGCTCTGATCCTCACCAACATGGATGGAGAGGATCTGCCAATGCCTGTGAACGCCGACGCGGTGAAGAAATATTTTGCCTAAAAAAAAAAAAAAAGGTGCTCGCTAGGCTGAAAACCCATGGGGCAGCCTAGGCAAAAATTAGAGCTGCTTGATGAGTCGAAAACCCGGAAGGGCGGCTCAGGTAGAATAAAAGCCACAAGTTCAGGCATAAGGACGGGAACTCTTCAGAGAAGGAAAACTGGTCAGGCACGCGCATTTTTGTCAAAATCATTTCCCAGAAGTAAAATCAGAGGATGGTCTCGAAGTCGTGAGGAAAGATCCGGATTCTTATCACTCACGGGGAGTCGCTGGCGGGTTCAAAAGGCCTTCTTTCTCTCCCACCTTTTAATTGTTTATGCATATGTTTTTGTTACCTTTACCTTCATTACCAATGTACATACTTATATTCAATAATAAAATAAGCTCTCCCTTTCCTTCCCCTGAGTCTACGGCTGAATCTTATAAACGAACAAGTTTTTTTTTCTTAAGAGGAAATTTTTGAAATGAAAAGTGATGAAATGAAAAGTCGTGGTGAAACGGAATGTATCCTGGCGCCAGACCCGGCCCGTGAGAAAGCATAACCAATTCTGTTAATTATGTTCCTGGAAGACAGAATTTGTCTCTATCTCATCCATGAGTTATCTTGAAAGCCTATCTCTTAGGAGAGGTCGCTCGAAATGTCAATTCTTTTGATTACTCGTGCTTCTAACCATCTGTTTTGAAGGGTGATGGAACTACGTCACACAGAAATGAAGAACCTGACACCAAAGATCCGGACCAGAAGTTTTCCCCAAGAGAAATCAGTAGATTGGCATCCCCAGTGAAATCACAATCGCCAAAGCTGGCACTTCCCAAGTTCTCATTCCCCAGCGGAACCATAATCACCAAAAAACTACACTTCCCAAATCCTTCCCCAGTGGGACTACACTTCCCAATCAACCCAAACTGGGGCATCTCCCTGGGTTTGTTCTTTCATTCAAGGGACAGTTCCCCAAGATTTCATCCAATCATGTCAAACTGGGGCATCTCCCCGGGTTTATTCTCTTAGTCAAGGGGCAGTTCCCCAAGATTTCATCCAATCATGCCAAACTGGGGTATCCCCCCGGGTTTTTCCTATCAGTCAAGGGGCAATCCCCCACCTTTTACCTTTCTGCAAACCAAGGGTCACACCCCACATTTATTTTTCCTGTCAGCCAAGGGGCAATCCCCCACCTTTTACCTTTCTGCAAACCAAGGGCCACACCCCACATTTATTTTTCATGTCAGTCAAGGGGCAATCCCCCACCTTTTACCTTTCTGCAAACCAAGGGCCACACCCCACATTTATTTTTCCTGTCAGTCAAGGGGCAATCCCCCACCTTTTACCTTTCTGCAAACCAAGGGCCACACCCCACATTTATTTTTCCTGTCAGCCAAGGGGCAATCCCCCACCTTTTACCTTTCTGCAAACCAAGGGCCACACCCCACATTTATTTTTCATGTCAGTCAAGGGGCAATCCCCCACCTTTTACCTTTCTGCAAACCAAGGGCCACACCCCACATTTATTTTTCCTGTCAGTCAAGGGGCAATCCCCCACCTTTTACCTTTCTGCAAACCAAGGGCCACACCCCACATTTATTTTTCCTGTCAGTCAAGGGGCAATCCCCCACCTTTTACCTTTCTGCAAACCAAGGGCCACACCCCACATTTATTTTTCCTGTCGGTCAAGGGGCAATTCCCCACCTTTTACCTTTCTGCAAACCAAGGGCCACACCCCACATTTATTTTTCCTGTCAATCAAGGGGCAATCCCCCACCTTTTACCTTTCTGCAAACCAAGGGCCACACCCCACATTTATTTTTCCTGTCAGTCAAGGGGCAATCCCCCACCTTTTACCTTTCTACAAACCGAGGGTCAACCCCACCTTTACATTTCCTGCCAACAGTGAGTTAATTTGGACGAGACGTCCTGTTAGCTCCCCCAATCTTTACCTTTCCTGTCAACCAAGGGTCAACCCCAACCTTTACATTTTCTGCCAACAGTGAGTTAATTCGGACGAGACGTCCTGTTAGCTCCCCCAATATTTACCTTTCTTGTCAACCGAGGGTCAACCCCAACCTTTACACTTTCTGTCAAACGAGGGTCAACCCCAACCTTTACATTTCCTACCAACAGTCTACCGGGGGGCAACCCTAATCCTCTCACCTCCTACTAACTGGAAGACAATCCTTTCCGGTCGATTCAAAAAGAAAAAAACACAAAAAAAGAATCCTAAAAAAAAGAGAAAAAAAAAAAAAGAAAAACAAAAACAAAAACAAAAAGAAAAACAAAAACAAAAACAAAAAAAAAAAAAGAAGAAGGGAAATAGAGAGAGACGGATCTAGAAAATGCTCATCTTTAAAGAAGAAAAGGTCACACCAGCTCGTTGACTGCCAACACTGTCAGACACCATACCGATTAAGAGGTCCCCACTTGGCCCCTACATCGGTGTTCATATCTTTACTTCTTTTTTTCACTGCAGAAACACAGAAGCTTCGTGTTTCTCTTGTGAAAAAGAAGTAAAGAGGGGCATCTGTGAACACCTCTTTTTGTCCGGCTAATTGGTATAGTTCCATCCTTTGGGCACTCTCTGCTGCGCATGGTTCACTTAGAAATTCATAACTCCTTCATACGACCTTCGATTTGCGCAAACCCAGTCTCAAAATTTCCGTAACAAAATTGTCTACGACTTTTATGAAGACCTGGAAGGCTATATCTTTACCAATTGGTACAGTTTTAATAATCTTCCTAGACCTGTCCCAGTTTCATGACTGCTCTGCGCATCTTTAGAAAAAAATTCATATCTCCCTCATATGATACTGAAATGATCCCGTTCTTTTTTCTGTGGCTCCACATCAAAGATATCTACAAACTTCATGAAGGTCACAAAAGCTAATTCTCCACCCATTTTGCCCAGTGAATTTATTTTGCTTGCAAATGTATTTCCGTCACACTCTGGAGCAGTTTTCGTAGATGGGCCATATCTCCCTCGTTTCTTGATGAAAATTTTTGTGCCATATATCAAATTAAAGATAAGAGAAAGATCTACAATTTTCATGTTGGACTCTCTTTCAAATTTGGCACGAATTTTTCCTTAAATATGCAAGCAAGTTTCGTGATGAAGAGAATGGAACTCACCATCAAATTGTAGTCATGGCAAAGACTTTCCAATTTGCAACAAATTGTCACTTAAGCCTACCAATTTTGACCAAGTCAAAATTGAATCAAGAAACAAGCTCTCCAAAATAAAAAGCCAATGAAGAATCATCCTCCACTCTCTCTACTTCACGTGAATGGCTTCCAACAAGGGCCCATGTGCCATTATTTTTAATACAATCCATGCTCCAATTGCTCCAAGAAACTCACGGTTACAATTAGCTTCCATACCACCCAATATTTTATTTCAAAAAGGCTTTCACTTTCTCTATGCATTCACATGGTAAAAATCCATCAAAAAGCCATGCTTTCCATGACCCACATAAGGTCCTATATGCTGAATTTTTCTAAGCCAAATGCATCACCTAATTCTTCAACAAGTACTTCACGTTAATAAGCTTCCAAGAGGCCAATATTTTATGCAATTAAAGTGGTCACTAAACACTTCCAACAGCTGCACCTAAATGGCCCCATTTGACAATTATTCAAAGCAAACATGCATCTCCAAGGACTCCTCACGTCAACCATCAACAAGCTTCCCATGTTTTGAATATTTTAATGCAACAATGGGCAAGGTCATGTATTCCAACGTGAATTGGTCCCTTTTAGTGCAGAATGGTCTTGAAAATCATTGTCACTTTTTGCATAAAAGAATTGAAAAAAAAGAAACCACCAAGGTGCAAAGGAGCTCACGGATTGCATAAGCTTTCACACTTTGATTTTATTCAAAGCACCAAGGCTGCACTTAACGTGAAAAGCAAATGCAAAAGTGGAAATAATTGGTCAAAGAATCAGCCATGGGTCCACATGAATTGTAACATAAATGGGCAGAATTGAAAAGCTTGCAAAATGTTAAAACAAATTGGACCTACAAGCCAAGGCTCCCAACGTAAAAGGGCTGCAGGAACAAAGGGAATTTGATATCTCTCAACATACATTGCTACTGATTTTTGGACAGCATTTAAACGTGTACAAAGCTGAATGATGGGCAAAATTATTCCAACGTTAAACAGCAAGTAAACAAAGAGAAAAGGGGACAGCAAAATAGCAAGCAAAATTGGCAACGTGAAGGCATATGGCAAGGTGATGGGCTGCACTTATATTGTCTAAAAACCAGCCATGGAAGCTCTATAAATTAGAGCCAAAAATCATCTGTGAGGGTGGTTGTTCAGGAGAGAGCACGAATTAGAGGAGAAGGAGAAGACACACTCAGCAAGAACAGAGAACAAAAATGAGAGGAGGAAAAAGAGAACATACACAGCAAGAAGAGAGAGTCAAAGAGGAAAATTAGAAAAATAGCAGAGAGTAAAGAGGGCAAAGAGAAAAGGGCAGTGCAAACTCAGTGGTTCAAGAAAGATTATCTAGAGAGGAAATTATCTCCATATTCTTGAGTTTTGGAAGGTGCTTCTGAAATTTTACAGTGAAAATTCGCAGTAACAGCAACAGTAACAGCAACAGAAGCAACAGCAACAGCAACAGCAACAACAGCAGCAGTAGTAGCAACAGCAACAGCAACAGTAACAGCAACAGCAACAGCAACAACAGCAACAGTGGGCAAGAACTCAATCAGTGAGCAAGAATATTTTTTTTATATATTTTGTGAAAATAGTGTTTATTTTTCAAAAGGTTGAATTTTTGTACAAGGATCAGATTAGTACT
Organism: Clitoria ternatea; assembly: GCA_037962975.1. Taxonomy (NCBI): domain Eukaryota; kingdom Viridiplantae; phylum Streptophyta; class Magnoliopsida; order Fabales; family Fabaceae; genus Clitoria; species Clitoria ternatea. Next base: position 14,002,645 of record CM075675.1, read on the forward strand.
GTTGTATTGGACTTTTTTTTTTTTTTTGCTGTCTCTTGTCGTTATTATAATTAAGTTTTACAGTAGGATATTGTGATGTATGCTTGAATCTCTAATTAATCTCTGCTACTGTTTCTGTTCATGTTATTGCTCCTGTTTATTTGCTGCTCAATATTGTTACTCAAATTGTTTGTATATATTTTAGTTCTGTACAGATTTAATTTTTTTAAAGGGTGGTTACGATCTTAATTTTACTGCTCAGAATATTAATCCTATTACAAGAAATCAGCCGTCTGTATACTGTTTCTTTTTCCGGATAGTTCATTCACCGTATAGTTAGAGTGTAATTTTCTTTTAAGGCATTCGCCATTCTTTGAAAGAATCGGGTTGTATAAAGCTTAACAAAATGTGATTATCCATGTCCTTTTTTTGTTATTTTAAAATTGTGTCTAATTAAAATTTTAACAACTCAGCATTATCTTCAACCAAAAAATATTACCCATTTTTCACTTTAGTAAGTCTAAGTGCTTTTTGTCAAGTTTTTGATAAATTTTTACTATTCGATTTTTATTTTTATTTTTTATTTTAAAAAATTTGTTTTATCAAAAAGAGGTTAATTTAGACGAGACGTCTTGTTACCTTTTTTAAATTTTCAATCGGTTGTTATTTATTAAATAATAATATTTCAAAAAAAAAAGAAATCAATTTAGACGTGACGTCTTGTTGATTTTCCCTTATCCCCGGTAGACCATCACCACAAGGAACGGGATACTTGAGATGAGACGTCCCGTTTATCCCCTTCCCGTTTCTAACCCCGTATTTTGATGACTAATTTAGACGCGACGTCTTGTTAGTATCCTTCCCTTTTCCTGTTTTATACCAAAGCCAAGGTTAATTTGGACGCGACGTCCTGTTAACCTTTACTTTCATTTTGTTTTACTTTTTCTTACTGGTGTTATTTCGTCAAGTTTCTTATTGTCTCTGTTTGCCATTTCCTATTGTTATTATTATTTTTTTTTACTTTCCTACTGTCGATATTCTGCTAAGTTTTTTATGATCGCTGTGTGTCGTTTCTTATTATTGTTTTGTTAAGCTTCTTATTGTCATTGTTTTTGTCGAATTTTTCACTGTCATTTCTTGTTACTATTGTTTTAATATTCTACTATCATTTTTTTTTACTGTCACTGTTTGATCTTCTATCGTTACTGTTTTTTTTCTTTTTTACTATCATTGTTTGGTCAAATTTATCACTGTTACTGTTTAGTCTGTTTTGTCTGTTTGTGTCTGCTTTGTCATTTTGTGTGGAAGAAGTTAAAAATAATTTCTGGGCTATTTTGAAATAAGCGCTATCAATTTGAGGTAACCGTTTTATAACGGACAGTTGTGAGGTGCTAATACCTTCCTCACCTGTAATTCGACTCCCGAACTTAGAATTTCATCTTTCATAACCAGTGTTTTAAAAGAGGTTTTTCCCGATATTTTTATCCTAAAAAAATATTGGTGGCGACTCCCTGTTTTTTCTTTTCGAAAGGATTTCGAAACTCGTTGTATTTTTAAGGGTCGGCCATCCCGCCGCGATCCCGGTCGCGACAGCTGGTAAATCCGTTACCCGTGAAAATGAAGTGAAGCCCAGGCCCTCAACCAAGGATCGTCCTGAATTAATAATACTGACCTCGGATGCTGAAGGGGACGTTCCGTTGGTTGAGGGCGGTTCTTCTGCCGCTGATGTAGCTACGGGTCATCCTCCAGTTTCTGAGAGGAGAAGAAAAATCAAGAATGACTCAGTGGGAGGCCCGTCCAAAAAGCGCAAAACTCCGGAGGATAAGCCTGTTGAAACCTCGGAAGCAGCTGGTTCTCCCTCTAGTTTTAATAAAGAAACTGCTGCTGGGGCTTCTGGGTCAAATCCGACCTCCTTCCCAACGACCTCGTTTCTTACCCCCTTCCTCTCCTACGAGGGTTCTACTCCAGCCACTCTTCCACCACCGATGTACAAACTCCGGCCTACGCTTAGCGTTAAAGAAATTGAAGAAGCGTGTGAGGCCGGAAGGTGGCAGCTAGCCGAACTTGCTGGAATGCTCTCTTCAGTCAGCGAGTTGGCTAAGAACGTCAACAAGGTTGAGGAGCTGAGTGACAAATTAGAAGAACTCAATCTTTCCTCAGAAAAAGACAAAGCCGCCATGAAGTTAATGGAAGATCGTCTTAGCAAGTCTAAGGAGTTTGGGGATCTCATGACTAAAGAGAATCTCAAGCTCAAAGGCGATCTTAAAAACTTGGAAGGCAAAGTGGCAGAGAAGGAGGAAGAACTCCGCAGCAGCCAGGATAAAAATAAAGCTGATGCTGAGGAGTGGTCTCAAAGGGAGAAGAAGCTCCTTCTTGAGATAGAGGGACTGAAGGCTAGGAAAGCGGAGTCCGAAGTATCTAGTGAGGAGCTGTCCAAGTTGCGGGGAGAATTGGCTACAGCGAAAGCTGAGAGAGAAGAAGCTGTTGACATATGCAGCCGGGCTGTTGAAGAGTCCTTCGGCCTAGCCATACGCCAAGTCTTCTACCGTAACCCCACTGCGAAACTTAACCTTTATGGAATGGATCCGTACTATGAATTCCATGGGGGAAAGTTAGTCACAGTGGTGGATGGTCGTCACGAAGATCCACCGACGTCCTTGTATGGTTTGGCTCCTCTTCCTGAGGGTCAATCCATGGGACCTGATTACGTCTTTCCTGTGTCCGAGGTTCCCTCTTCTGAAGAAAGGGCTGAGGCTCCTGGAGGCGAGACTCCTGCGGAGGTTCCAAAGGAAGGAGCACAAGAGCCCGGTGCTGAGGAGGCACTGAAAACTGAAGAACAGATTCCTCCTCCGTAGTTTTCTTTTCATTTATATGTATAGTTGTGTACCGGGATCAACTCCGGATTTTGAACTATTGTATGTAATTTCATGTCAATGAATGAGTTTTGATTGAAGAAATTTGTCTTCATCGTTTCATGTATATATAAATCGTTGATAATCCGTTCTGTATAACTAATCTTATGGCCGGATTGAAATAATTGCCTCAGAAGATTAAACAATAAATAAAATTTAGAACGGATAAATATATACATGTCCCCAAGTGCGTATTAAGAAAAAGGGTGCCTGTCTTTGGGGCATGATCCTTAATTCTCTTAATTCTCTTGGGGAAAGATGGGTCGATCCGCTGTTCAGTAGAGTAATGTAACAGGACGGATGACTGTATTTTATTCATGTTATTCTCACTGGAGAAAACTATGTCGTTCATTGTAAGAGTATTGTTCCAAGTTTGGGGAACTGCAAAGGTGTAAGAAAGTGGTGCTTGAGTCCTCCATCATAAGGATGACGATGGGAGTTTTTCTACGCCAGGTGTTACGTCATTGTATCACAGAATAGGTGATAAAGAGTATCCGACCTGGGAGAATACCACTTGAAAGTGAAAGTGCGGACTGACTTTCAGAATTTTCCGTCATAGGAATGATTATATGAATTGATCATGCCAGGTGTTTTATCATCAAATCACTTCATAAGTGATTGAGATCATCCGTCTTGGGGATGTGTACAGCACCAGAAGTTATGTCATCGGATCACATAGTAGGTGATTGAGATCATCCGTCCTTGAGGTGTGTATGGCGCCAGGAGTTACATCGTCATATCACAGAATAGGTGATTGAGATCATCCGTCCTGGGCAGGTACACCATGTCAAGGAGTTACATCGTCAGATCACATAATGGGTGATTGAGATTGTTCGTTCTGGAAAAGTACACAACACCAAGAGTTACATCGTCAGATCACAGATTAGGTGATGTAGATAATCCGTCCTGGAGACGTTTTTCAATCGTAGGAGTACGGATTGAGTAAATACTTCTCAGAATGACGATGAGAATTGTTCATACCAGGAGTTACATCGTCGAATCACTTTATAGGTGATTGAGATCATCCGTCCTGGAATGATTATTGGAGTTCTTCGTACCAGGAGTTACATCATCGAATCACTGAATAGGTGATTGAGATCATCCGTCCTGGTGAATTTTTTCCAATCATGGGAGTGCGGATTAGGCAATTTTTGCATCCATCCGAAATCCGAGTAATACCTCTACTAGCCCCCTAGCTGATGTGAGGAAGCAGTTGACTTGCTCATATGAGCTATATTGATCATAGTACGTCTGGATTTCGGGACTACATCAAAGTGTATGTGTCCGCTCTGGGAACAAGGTTCCGTAGTGATGAATCCCCTAAGGGCGGATTCGACAATGAGAATATCAGGAGTTTATCGAATTTCACAACCCTTGGTATTCGAGTAATGGTGGCCACGTTTCTAATGATTGGACATTTAATGCCTTAATTCACGTGGGCGCGCCATTATTGCGTTGAGTGCGCATGTCTTAGTAACTGTCACGCATAGTATTGTTGGGCCTAGTATTTGGTTTTAGTAGGCCCATTTCGATGGCTCTGTGACAAAACGCTGGCATTTTCGTGCTTTGAGGTACTAAACGACACTTTTAGTCCACTAAACGGGGAGTCGTTTGGGGGTAAACGACAGGTTGTGTTTAGTGGGTATTTGAAAAATTTTGGTGCCCCGATAAAGGCATATTTGGCAATCTCAGTTACCATTTTTTCTTGCTTCTTTGACGAACCTCTGTAAAAGTTCCAAGAAGTTCTTCGTGTCCGCTTCTGTGAATTTCAATTCACTATCCTTAGGTAACCACTTTCCCTTCGTTTTCTGTATCTCTTTTCAATATTTGAGAATGCCTAGGAAGGGTGTTAGCTTCAGTGGCGTTAGCCCTAGAGGAAGAGGAGGAAGGGCTTTGACTCAAAATCGTGGTGGGAGGATCCCAGTGATCTTCCAGTCGAGGCCACAGTATACAGAGGGGGAAGAGTCGCAATATAAAAGGCGAAGGGTGATTATACCCTCTTCAGAATCTTCCTCCTCCAGTGAGAGTGTCGAGAGTGGGGATTTGTATCTCTCTGATGATGTGAAATTTTATCGCAGCATCAAAGCTTTCATAATGGTGACAAAGAAAGCTACTGGGAGGAAATCGTCTGAAGGGGAATCTCCTTCTGAGAAGTATATTTTGAAGACCCAATCCGGTCTATGCAATGTGGTTGCACACCGGATTGACTGGGTGAAATTTCAACAGAAACGCCCATTCAGCTGGGTGGCTGAGGAGTTTCGTGAAACACCGTCCGTCTACGCTCGGGAGGATGAAGGGGAGCTGGAGCCGCGGTTTACGGTTTGGAAGAAGGACAAATACAAATGGTGTTTTAAGGTGTTCGCTCCCCTTCCATCAGAACGGATATGTCATACACCGGACGAGAGGTCCTTGTACATGTATGATTTTTTATTTCTGAACTTGGGCGTGCGTTTCCCCTTGACGAAGTTTGAGATGGGAGTCCTGAGATTCCTGGACTGCGCCCCCTCGCAACTTCACCCTAATGGATGGGGATTGGTCCGCTCTCTTGAAGTGCTTGGGGAGCACTTCAACTTTAAACCGACGGTGGCCATGCTTTTCTACTTTACTCAAGTGGTCCGTCGTGTGAATAAGGAGAAAGGAGGAGTGAGCTTGATATCCCTCCGGACTATCTCCAAGATCATCAACTTCGAGGCGTACACTGACTCCGCCAAAGTTGATGGGCGTTCATTCAAATCTTATTATACGAAGATTAGCGTCCATCCGAATGAACCAATTTTTTGGTTAACTGAAGATGGGATTCCAAAATTCCCAGTGACTTGGACGCACGAACATTTTTTGTTGACCTCCCAAGCGTATTATACCGAGGAGGACGAACTGAGCCCAACCTCAATCTCTGTTCTTTCGGCTCTGCAATCCTACACAGCCTCGCACCAATTTTTCTCCTGCAGGCGTTTGTTAGGACCAAAGTCTACTTGCGAGGAGTATTTACGTAATTTCCCTGCCATTCTTCATGCGTTATTATGTCATTTGCCTTGAAAATTTTACGTCTCTGATTGTGTCTTTTGACTGTGCAGGTGAAATTCAGAGCGAGTCACCAGAGATGAATAGGCTAAAAGGACTCAAGGCCAGAGAGACTTCCGTTACGGCTGAAAATGATATTCAGGCAAAGCGGAACTCAAAGAAGGCCACTGCTAAGACAATAATATTAACTTCATCTGCTGGTGACGATATTCCTCTGATCGAGGGCGGATCTGATAAGGTTGTTGAGAAAAAGAAGAGGGCAAAGCGTGACCCCTCGAAGATCTCAGACCGTCAATCCTCGCCCAAAAAACCAAAAACTTCAAGAGGGGTTACTGAACCAGAGCCCTCTAAGGAGAGGAGAGCGGAAGAACCCACTCCGGATGCCCCCGGCAGCGTAATCACTTATGGGGTGAAGCCAATAACGACTTATTTCGCACCCAAAGCTCCTTGTCCTCTTGAAGGTAATTCCGATCTTGTTCAACATCCGGTGTATGAGGGCTCCGTTCCTGAGGGCGTTCCTGAACCTTCACCTAAGGTGAAGCCCTCGTTGAAGAGTGATGAAATGATCAGAGCTTGCGACGACGGACAGAAGCACTTGGCTGAGTTATCCAAGCTCCTCAAGTCGGTTCGCGAGCTCACAGAAGAAAACGAGAGGCTCACCTCAATGGTTGGCAAGGACAAGGCAATCATCCTCCAATTAGAAGGAAAATTAGAAACTTCCAGAGAAGAAACTCAGAAGAAGGATGAAGAAATTGCCAAGTTGAAGAACCTTGCCAAGGAGCTGGAGGGTCAGGTTCTTGATCAAAAGAAAATCAACGCTGACCTCCATGCCAATTTTTGTGTGGAGAAGGAACGCTCTTCAAAGCTAGATGAGCGGTTGAAGGAGGCTAAGGTCGTCCATTCTCAAGGAGTAGATGATTGGTCACGTAAGGAAAAGGAGCTGCTATTAAAGCTGGCGGATTCGAATGGCGAAGTCAAGACCCTGAAAGCAGACTTGGACGATGCTGTAAACATGTGTGATCAAGCAGTCAAGGAGGCTTTCGGGTTGGCAGTTCGTCAAGTGTTATACCGGAATCCCAAGGTGTCAATTAATTTGAACGGTATTGATCCGTTCTATGAGTTTCACCAAGGGAAACTGGTGGCCATCGTTGATAACCGTCATGAGAGTCCGCCTGACACTCCTTATAGGTTTGCTCCTTTGCCTAAAGGCCAAACAATGGGACCTTCACTCCTGAAGCCCATAAGTTCAGGAACAAGCTTTTGCACTGAAGAAGGCAAGATCGGAGACAAAGGCAAAGGGAAGGAAGGAGACTCAAGTCAGAGAAAGTAGCGCCTTCCTTGTTTCCTTTTTCATTTTATTGATTCGAATTCACTGTGTTCCGGGATCAGCTCCGGATTATTACACGAATTGTAATTCTCGTTTAATCAATAAAAGAGTTTTTTACCTCCATTCTTGTTTAGTGAGAAACAACTTAAATAGAGGGATTGCATGTGTATTGTATCATTCCGGATTTAAGTAATGAAGATCGGATTGTAAAACAAAATCTCCATACCGGACTTATACATGCAAGAGGAATTTCATAATAAGATCACCGCTTGTGAGGGAACACATCATCGTCACAAGAACGGCTTAAGGGGAATGATTGTGAGATCGTTTAGACGAGAGTTCATTCCTCAAGATATTCGTTAAATCGTTGATGCTGTCCCCCAGTTTCATTGGGTGACTATTCACTTTGAATAAACTCTGAGTGAGATTTTCTCGTGAGAGCTTTTAAGAGTGAGGATTTAAAATAGAAATTCCTCTTCCAATATTCCCGACTGAGAGATTTCGGGTGAATATGCCTTAGATTGTGGCGTACCCGAGTAAATTGTTTGTGTCGGAGTTTATGAGTCAGGTCTCAATTGAAGAATTGATGACTCAGAATATATAAAACTTCCAAATAAAGAACTTCATAAGAGAGTATTAATCTGGAGTTCAGTACAACTTACTTGTTGTGTTTGGAGTTCGGTTTGATCCTACAGTCCATGTCATATTTGGCCTTCGGTTTAATCCTACTAGCCGTTCCTCAATTGGTCTTTGGTTTTATCCAATGACAATTCTTCACCGACGTTCGGTTAATCCTACTAGGCGTACTCAGAGTTCGGTTTAATCCTATAATCCGAGCCTTCAATACGGGGTTCAGATCAGGGCTAATCCTGAACCTACTGCGCCCGTCACTTGGGGTTCAGCGTGGTCTTGAAGAAGAACCAGCTTACTGCGCCCAAGCCTTCGCATGGGGTTCGGTTTGTGGCCTTGAAAGAGGACCAGCCCTACAACCCATGTAGTCTTCGAATGGGGTTCGGTTTGTGGCCTTGAAAAAGGACCAGCCCTACAACCCATGCCCTGAGGTTCGGTTTAATCCTACAACTCAGGTCTTCACCAACGTTCGGTTAATCCTACTAGTCGTACTCAGAGTTCGGTTTAATCCTACAATCCGAGCCTTCACCGGTGTTCAGCCAAACTTACTAACCGTACCCAGAGTTCGGTTTAATCCTACAATTTGGGCCTTCAATACTTAGACACACTCGAGGAGTTACATCGTCAATTACAGAATGGGTAATTGAGATCATCCGTCCTGAGTATGTTCTTGTACGTTGCGCATATTCGAGGAGTTACATCGTCAACTACAGAATAAGTAGCTGAGATCATCCGTCCTGAATATGCTTCTGTACACCGGATAAACTGAAAATCACAGCATAAGAAAAACTCGAAAGAGTTAAATTGTTGTGAGAGATTCTTATTAAATCAAAAATAAGAATTACAATGAGAGCGTAGCTGTGAAAATAAATTCTCCAGTATTCAATCCAAGATAAGGATAGGAGAGTGTAGATGGTTCCAACAGCTAGCTATAGTAGATGCGCAAGTTTTGGGTGTTCCATTTATTTCGGATTGGAGTGCCATCAAGGTTTTCAAGGCGGTAAGAGCCTTTGCCAGTAACTTCGGATACCCTGTATGGGCCTTCCCAGTTTGGGGCTAGTTTGCCTTGATGAGCGAATTTGTTCCCTATACTTGCTTTCCTCAAAACCAAATCTCCAACGTTGAAAATCCTTGATTGGACTCGTTTGTTGTACCGGAGAGCAACTTTGGCTTTGATGGCTTGATCTCTGATGAAAGCGTCTTCTCTGAGTTCTTGTATGACATCCATTTCGGACGCCAAGTTAGCATTGTTGGTTTCTTCAGAGAAGTATTTAACCCTTGTGGAAGCAATTTGCAGTTCCACAGGTATCATTGCCTCGACCCCGTATGTTAGGCGATATGGGGATTCATTGGTGGATGAATGAGGCGTTGTCCGATATGCCCATAGGACATGACACAGCTGGTCTGTCCATCCGCCCTTGGCTTCACCAAGGCATTTCTTTAGTCCCTTCAGCACCTCCCCGTTGGCCACTTCAGCTTGACCATTAGTTTGGGGATGTTCGACGGATGAGAATATTTGGGTTATTCCTAACCCTTCAAGCAAATCTGTGAATTTTCTATCCGTGAACTGGGTGCCATTGTCTGTGACAATCCGTGCTGGGACCCCGAACCGTGTTATTATGTTTTCATACATAAAACGACGAGTTCAGGCTGAAGTAATATGCACCACCGGCTCTGCTTCTATCCACTTAGTGAAATAATCGACCCCTACAATGAGATATTTGATGCCCCCAGGAGCAGTTGGAAAGGGGCCCAGAATATCCAATCCCCATTGGTAGAAGGGCCATGGAACAGCGGATGTGAAGAGTTCTTCTGCCGGTGTGTGGTGAAGGTTAGAGAATTTTTGGCAAGCATCACATTTTTTGACGAAGTGAATGGAGTCTTGCTTCATTGTGGGCCACCAGTATCCAGCTCTGAGGATTTTTCGCATTAAGCTTCTTCCTCCGGCGTGGTGTCCACATTGTCCTCCATGCACTTCCTCCATTACATCTTGCACTTCATCCTCTTTGAGACAGATCAAATAGGGCACAGAGAGTGCCCTTCTGTAGAGATTACCATCAATCATGGTGAAATATGGTAATTCTCTCCTTATCCTCGTTTTTTCCTTCTCATCCGTAGGTAGTTGTCCATCAGCCAAATAACGGATGTAAGGAGCCATCCATGTATCTCCGTAAAGGGAGTTAGTCATTATGGCGTTTAGAGAAGGGAAAAGAGGAATGTTGGGCGACGTTAGCGTGATTTGAACCAGCGTAGTGGTGCTACCTGGTCGTTTAGTGCTTGCTAACCATGAGAGTATATCCGCTCTCGTATTCTCTTCACGTGGAACATGCTTGAATTCCACCTTTGAGAATTTCTCAGTCAACTCCTTGACACAGTTCAAGTATAATTGGAGTTGAGGTTCACGAGCTTGATAATCTCCTAAGATCTGCGAAATCACCAGCTGTGAATCGCTGTAGAGTGTCGCCTCAGAAGCTCCGATGTCAATTGCAGCTCTTAGCCCGGCCAAGCAAGCTTCGTACTCAGCTTGGTTGTTGGATGTTTTGAAATTAAAACGAAGGGAGATCTCCAGGTGTACTCCGTCGTCACTTTCTAGAACTACACCTGCTCCAGAGCCTCTTTGGTTTGATGAACCATCAACGTAAATGATCCAATGGACTCGAGGGTAATCTGGATCAGTCCCTGTTATTTCCACAACAAAGTCAGCCAGGACTTGAGCTTTAATAGCGCTGCGGGGTTCGTAGGATATATTAAACTCAGAGAGTTCAATAGACCATTTGATCATCCTCCCAGTGAGATCGGGCTTGATTAAGACAGAACGGAGTGGCAAATCCGTTCTCACTATGATTGGATGGGTGTGAAAGTACGGACGTAACCGTCGTGAGGCCCAAACAACAGCGAGGGCGGCCTTTTCAATTTTCTGATACCGGATCTCAGCACCTTGCAAGTGTTAGCCAAGGCCTCAACGCTCAAGAGGGGGGGTGAATTGAGTGTTTCAAATTTTCACGCGGAATCCCCTTGGAAATGGTTAGTAATATACAAATGATGCAATAATGAAGATACAATAACTTTTATGCATATATCACACTATGAAACACTTTATGTGTAATGACAATATAAGGCTTAATGTGTGATAAACAAGGCAAGTTATTGGTTTAAACAATTTATCAGACAGTTGGAGTGCACAGGTTTATTTGCGAATAATGTGATGTTTCCTATAGACATTCAGCTCATTCAAGTTATCAAACACCTTGTGTGAATGTGAGAAGTAATAGCAATCAAGTATTTATCACACAAGACTTAATAGGAAACCATGTATTAGATATTTGGTAAGTTATAGCAATTTCCAGTTTTGAAGAACTTCACCAAATATTGATTCAAGCAAATTATCAAACACTTGGCATGCAGAGTTAGTTTTCTACTTGAACAACAACTTTGATTCACACATTCAGCTCAAGCATTTCAACAAACAGTTTATATGCACAGTTGTATAAAGAGTTCAAGGTAGAGAGAAATGCAAACCAAGTTTAACGAGTTCCACCAACCCGGTGTACGTCTCGCCTTCAAGCAACCCACTTGAAGGATTCCACTATTGAAGATTTGAGATACAAGCTTTGAGCAATTGCAGCTTCCTAGTGTCCCACACTCAAGAACTCAATCCTCACAAGCAAAAGGCAACCCACCCAATCTCACAATCTCTCAATAACCCAAAGGTTGAACCCCAACCTTTGTGACCACTCAACCTAGAGTGAAAAACCTTGGTGTTTTGGTGTTTGGTTTACAAGCAATTAACTCTCTCAATAGAGTAGATACACAAATGAAAGATCTCACCAATTCTAACTCTCAACAAGAGAGGATATGCAAATTTAAACTCACAATCTAACAACTCTTAAGCAATATGCAAGTTTAGAAACAAGAGTTGCAGAATATACAAGAGAAATCTAGTAAGAAGACCTTAAGAAGAAGGATGTTGATTGCCTTATGTTGTACCTTGGTCTCTCCTTTTTCTTGCTTGAATTCATGCTCCATTTATAGCCATTTTAGAGCTTCTAGCCGTTGCAAATGAGCTCCAGGTTGTTCCCCACGCATGCTATAGAGTATGGGTCTCTGTTTCCCACTAAAAATGTCTTTTTAATGGTGTTTCCCACTACTTGAATCGATTCACATCTTCTCGAATCGATTCAAGACATTCTGACTTGGGTATTTTTGACTTCCAGGTTCGTATGAATCGATTCAGACCTTGGTGAATCGATTCAGGCTGTTCTGTTTTATGTTCCTGGGCTGTCAGCTTCGTATGAATCGATTCAGGCCTTGGTGAATCGATTCAGGACATTCTGTTTCCAAGTTTTTATGACTTCCAGGGCTCTGAATCGATTCATTTGTGTGTGAATCGATTCAGGCAATGCTGTTTGATGTTTTTCCATGATTTTTGATGTTTTCTTGATTCATTTGCTTCATGGATCCTTTCCTTTATCTTCATGCATTGCTTTCTTGATTCTTTGATCATTTGGGAGCGTGTCCTTCATCGTTTCTTGGTTCTTTGATCCTCATACCTTGTTTCCTTGATTCTTCTTAAACCTATGAGCTTGTTTCTTCATGATTTGAGTTCATGATATCAACCTTGTTTTCCATAGCTTTTGTTTCTTTAACTCTTTGTGAGGCATCTTCATCTTTTTATTCTTGGCCATTGTCTTTGTGCTTGAACCTTCTTGTTTCTGAACCTTTATCATTCCATCATCATGAATACTTTGTCATTCATCAAAACTACTTTGCATACTTACATATGCAACTTCATTCTTCCCCTTTTTGATGATGAAAATTAATGTTCCATATGGCTTATATTCATGTGTTGTAAATTCATCATATTGGCTTCATGGTAATATCCTTTCTTCCTTTAGGAGTCTTTGCCTTAGTCTTCACGTTTGTCATTATCAAAACCTGTTTTAACATTTAAACACATTCTCCCCCTTTTTGATGATGACAACCAATGTTCATCTCGTGGGGTGTTAGTTTCACAGAATAATGACAATCAATGGTTATATGTATTCTCCCCCTATATGATGTAATGAATGCTAGTTAAGAGTTATCCTCCCCCTTAATCTTGTAACTTATGCCAACTGTTTTAAATGTATCAAATGATGGGAACATGATATCTCTCCCCTTTTTAGCATAAATGGCATCCTATTCTTTTTACTGATCCTTCCACTAATCTCTCCCCCTTTGGCATCATCAAAAAGATCATTATCTTAGTCATAATCTATGCCATCAACATTTAAGTATGTAAATAAGAGAGATTTCAAATCAAAGCTCATAACATGATCAAAGATATATATATACACCATTTTATTGCATATCACATGTTTATATCTAGAGTCAATAACCAACCACATAATTCATTCATCAAGTAAGTAGAAAGTTGATTGTTAACTTATTTTAATCATGTAGTGAGTATCATTCTCAAGTATGGTAAGCGTCACATGATTCTTTCCAAATAACCACGCATATCATTCCAAGTAGGCACATACATATCATTACTTGCACATAAGTCACATATAAGTAAGCAAGTAATTTTCTCAATTAGGAAAGGCATATAAGCACATAATCATCTCAAGTTTGCACATGATCTTTTCCTTTTTGGCATTATCAAATAAACACTAGAATATTTTTCAAGTAAGCATATAGGAGAAAAGAAATACAATTATAAGCATAAGTGTCATAACCATAATCATAAAGAGGTGAAGTCAAGGATAATCATTCATGTGTATACTCCCCCTTACTACTTGTAATTGATACCACTTGTGAAATATACCACCTATTAGTGTGTGAAAGTGTGATACCAATTTGATCAAGTCTAATACCACTTGTGAGTCAATTCAGTCAAGTCTGATACCATTTGTTTACTTGTTAAGCATATGATCTCCTCTTTAATAGATACCACTTGTTGAAACAATAAATACCATAATATGAATAAATACCACTCAAAGGTTAGATACCATTGCATATAACAATCCACTTGTTAATCATTTCATTGATACTGCTTGATGCATTTCTAGGTATCAGAGTAGTAACATAGAAGATTTTTCAACAATGTATACATATATCTAGGTATCAGAGCAGGGATAAAGTGATATATTCAGCTCGTGAGATTTGTTATTCATACCATTTGTTAATATGATTTGTATAAATTACAGAGCATAATGGTAGAGTAACAATTCGATCATACCTTGGTATTTTGCAAGTTTTATGCCCCTTTTCACATCCTTGTGTGGCATTTTGCTTCATCCATGTTGCATTCCTTGATCAATTCTTTGTTTGCCCAGTTTAGTAGTTTGATTTGCCATCTTGAGTCATCCTACATAACCTTAACAAACTCTTTGCAAAGCATATTGTTAGTGGCATTGAGTTCACAAGAGTTTGTACTAAATTTTGGGCCTTTGATGCAGTATTATTTTGGAAAGAGAGTTTTCTAAAAAAGATTTGCTCAATTTTTCATGCCACTTGATAAGGAGATAACATATCATCAATAGATATCACATGTTAGAGAGAAATGTTATGAAACTCCCCCTTAATCATGCAATTTAACAAGGATCAGTATGGATGTTGATACCACTTTATTAATGCAATTTCACTTATGTCTAGGTATCAAAGCAAAGATGGAGTGATTAACACAATTTTGTTGTACTACTCATGCAATTGTATTATAACATATGCCAATATATCTATATTCTTATGTCATATATAGGTCTAGTCAAGCATTCACATATAGCATTTATCAAATATGTACAAGAAAACATTTTGCATAGATTGTCAAAGCATAGATACCACTTGTACACGCAATATGTGTATTCATTATCAAGGCATAGTGACAAGCACATAATCAAGATTATGTCCTCATGATCTCTTCCTCTTACTGATTCAATTCATACCATTTTTAAAGGAAGATGTTTGTTGTTTAGATGCCACTAGTTAACCAACATATTAATGATACATCATCAAGAGTTCATATTCAATCAAAAATTCATGCATCATTAAGAATCAATACAATAACCAAGAATTCATGATATATCATCAAGGGTTCATGTATCATCAAGGGTTTAAACATTATCAAAGATTCATGTATGTTTGTGCATAATCATCTTTAATCTCAAGATTTTCATGTACCATGTTATTCAAACAATCATTCATCAAACTCATGATCAATCATCATCAATCATTATGTACAAACACTATTGATCCTAAGATTTTCATGAGTTGAAGGGGTCCTAAGATTATTCATTCATCATCTCAAAACTTAACACCTTTCATGCTCAAGCATGCATATCAAATCAAGGTAAGATTTTCGTATATCAAGATTCATTATGAATGAGTATTCATATAAATTGTATGATAAGTACTTACACCTCTTGTTGTATCATCTTTAGTGTTTGTCCATTGGATTTTGTCTTGGTGCAATCCATCTTGTGTGAGTCACATTGAAGCTTCTTGACTATCTCTTTGTTTGAATGGTATTTATAAGAGCTTCAATTTCCTTCTAGATGTATGATGAGTCATCATAATCTTGGCTTGCTTTATTCTTCTCCTTTATTTTTGGAATAGATTTTGAGATACTTGATATCTCCTTAGGCCATGAGATTTGGTCACCCATCAATGAGAAGTTGTTACTTCAAAGTTTGCCTACAAGATTTTAAAATTTTAAGGTACCCTTGAGATTTGGGTCCTTCCTTGTTAGTTTGGGATTTCAAGATTGTTTTGGAATCCATACCTTTCTTGTATGCTTTTGACGAGATTTCTTTATAAAACAACTAGAAGATATATGACCATACATTCCACAATAAAAACATGTTGCATCCAATGAATAAGTCATGGTAGAATTGTAATGGTTCCTATTATGTTCTTTCCTTTTAAAACGATTAGACATTGAGTTCTCTTTTCTTTCATGGTTTGTGCATCTAAGAGAGGATTTGGATTTTTCTTTGTAGGATGCAAAAGGGTTCTTGTAATGACCTATTTTTCTTCTATCAAGTGTATGCCTTTGATTTTCAATAGGTGCAATTAGAGGTATTTGACTATGAGTGAGCTTGCTAAGTGCTTCTTTTAGTTCTTTATTCTTATTTTCAAGAAGCATACATCTATCAATAAGCATACAATCATTATTATCATTACAAGTCCTAGGAGATACATTTGAATCTATTAACTCATCATTTTGAACTCTAAGATTTTCATTTTCTATAAGAACATCATGCAATTCATTTTTATGAGTCAAAATGGTTTGTTTAGAGCATGCATATTTCTTTGATAGCAAAACAAATTTTTCATGCAATTCTTCAAAAGCTTCTATCAATTCATCTTTATCGATTTCATCATCATTATCATCACTAGAAGCATTTAAAGAGTATACCTCATCATCTTGGGAGTGCTTTGTCATTAGGCATGCAATTTCTTCTTCCGATTCGTTGGTTTCTTCTTCTAGACTTATTTCGCATTCTTCATCTTGAATAGAGATGGTACTAATCCTTGCATCTTTATCATCATTAGTATTTCCATAGATTGTTTCAAGAGTTTCCCATATTTTTTTAGCATTGTCACAAGTAATAACTCTAGAAACATCATTAGGTTCTAATGCTAATGTGATAAGAATTTTAGCTCTAAGATTAAATTGTACCTTCCTTTCTTCTTCCATAGTCCATAAGTTCATGGGCTTCATACATTCTATATTATTGACAATATGCATAGGAATGAAAGGACCAAATTGAATAGCATTCCATACCTTGAGGTCATAGGATTGGATAAAGATTTCCATCCTTTCTTTCCAAATAGCATAGTCTTTGCCATTGAAGATTGGAGGTCTACTTATTGTGCCATTTTGTGGAAATGCATCATAAGAGGTAGAGGCCATCTTGATCTCCTGCAGCTGTTAAGCCTTGTGGCAAGAGTCAAGCTCTGATACCACTTGTTAGCCAAGGCCTCAACGCTCAAGAGGGGGGGTGAATTGAGTGTTTCAAATTTTCGCGCGGAATCCCCTTGGAAATGGTTAGTAATATACAAATGATGCAATAATGAAGATACAATAAATTTTATGCATATATCACACTATGAAACACTTTATGTGTAATGACAATATAAGGCTTAATGTGTGATAAACAAGGCAAGTTATTGGTTTAAACAATTTATCAGACAGTTGGAGTGCACAGGTTTATTTGCGAATAATGTGATGTTTCCTATAGACATTCAGCTCATTCAAGTTATCAAACACCTTGTGTGAATGTGAGAAGTAATAGCAATCAAGTATTTATCACACAAGACTTAATAGGAAACCATGTATTAGATATTTGGTAAGTTATAGCAATTTCCAGTTTTGAAGAACTTCACCAAATATTGATTCAAGCAAATTATCAAACACTTGGCATGCAGAGTTAGTTTTCTACTTGAACAACAACTTTGATTCACACATTCAGCTCAAGCATTTCAACAAACAATTTATATGCACAGTTGTATAAAGAGTTCAAGGTAGAGAGAAATGCAAACCAAGTTTAACGAGTTCCACCAACCCGGTGTACGTCTCGCCTTCAAGCAACCCACTTGAAGGATTCCACTATTGAAGATTTGAGATACAAGCTTTGAGCAATTGCAGCTTCCTAGTGTCCCACACTCAAGAAATCAATCCTCACAAGCAAAGGGCAACCCACCCAATCTCACAATCTCTCAATAACCCAAAGGTTGAACCCCAACCTTTGTGACCACTCAACCTAGAGTGAAAAACCTTGGTGTTTTGGTGTTTGGTTTACAAGCAATTAACTCTCTTAATAGAGTAGATACACAAATGAAAGCTCTTACCAATTCTAACTCTCAACAAGAGAGGATATGCAAATTTAAACTCACAATCTAACAACTCTTAAGCAATATGCAAGTTTAGAAACAAGAGTTGCAGAATATACAAGAGAAATCTAGTAAGAAGACCTTAAGAAGAAGGATGTTGATTGCCTTATGTTGTACCTTGGTCTCTCCTTTTTCTTGCTTGAATTCATGCTCCATTTATAGCCATTTTAGAGCTTCTAGCCGTTGCAAATGAGCTCCAGGTTGTTCCCCACGCATGCTATAGAGTATGGGTCTCTGTTTCCCACTAAAAATGTCTTTTTAATGGTGTTTCCCACTACTTGAATCGATTCACATCTTCTCGAATCGATTCAAGACATTCTGACTTGGGTATTTTTGACTTCCAGGTTCGTATGAATCGATTCAGACCTTGGTGAATCGATTCAGGCTGTTCTGTTTTATGTTCCTGGGCTGTCAGCTTCGTATGAATCGATTCAGGCCTTGGTGAATCGATTTAGGACATTCTGTTTCCAAGTTTTTATGACTTCCAGGGCTCTGAATCGATTCATTTGTGTGTGAATCGATTCAGGCAATGTTGTTTGATGTTTTTCCATGATTTTTGATGTTTTCTTGATTCATTTGCTTCATGGATCCTTTCCTTTATCTTCATGTATTGCTTTCTTGATTCTTTGATCATTTGGGAGCGTGTCCTTCATCGTTTCTTGGTTCTTTGATCCTCATACCTTGTTTCCTTGATTCTTCTTAAACCTATGAGCTTGTTTCTTCATGATTTGAGTTCATGATATCAACCTTGTTTTCCATAGCTTCTGTTTCTTTAACTCTTTGTGAGGCATCTTCATCTTTTTATTCTTGGCCATTGTCTTTATGCTTGAACCTTCTTGTTTCTGAACCTTTATCATTCCATCATCATGAATACTTTGTCATTCATCAAAACTACTTTGCATACTTACATATGCAACTTCATTCTCCCCCTTTTTGATGATGAAAATTAATGTTCCATATGGCTTGTATTCATGTGTTGCAAATTCATCATATTGGCTTCATGGTAATATCCTTTCTTCCTTTAGGAGTCTTTGCCTTAGTCTTCACGTTTGTCATTATCAAAACCTGTTTTAACATTTAAACACAGCAAGGTCTTGCTAGTGAAATAGACCGGTCTTTGTCCATCAGGAGTTTCTTTCATCAAGGCAACGCCCAAAGCTTCATCTGAAATAGCCAAGTATAGAATGAGTGTGTCTTCGGGGTCAGGCTTTGTGAGAATGGGAGGTTTGGACAACACCTCCTTAAGCTCTTGGAAAGCTTTTTCTTGTTCCTGTCCCCACTCGAATTTCTTGGACTTTTTCAGTATTTTGTACAGGGGGAGCGACCTGTGAGCCATCTTTGGCATGAACCGTGCCAAAGCTGCTACCTTGCCATTCAGGGATTGGACTTCTTTAAGATTCTTGGGACTCTGCATGTCTAGAATCGTTTGGCACTTCCCTGGATTGGCTTCAATACCACGTTGAGTTAACATGAAACCCAAAAACTTCCCAGCAGGGACAGCAAATGTGCACTTCATTGGGTTCAGCCTCATGTTAAATTGTCTCAAACGGGTGAATACTTGGCGTAGGTCCTCAATATGATCGCCACCAACCGGTGTCTTTGCTATTATATCGTCAATGTATACTTCAACAAGTTTGGTGTGCATACCTTCGAAAACCTTGTTGATCATGCGCTGATATGTCGCCCCAGCATTCTTCAGGCCAAAGGGCATGACTGTATAGCAAAAGACACCACGATCATTTATGAAAGCTGTCTTCTCTTGATCCTCTTCGCACATCGGAATTTGGTTGTAACCAGAATAAGCGTCCATGAAGCTCAGGTATTGATAACCAGAGGAATCATCCACCATCCGATCTATATTAGGAAGAGGATAAGGATCTTTTGGACAGCAGCGGTTGAGGTCCACGTAGTCAATGCACATTCTCCATTTACCATTGGATTTAGGGACCATCACCACATTCGAAAGCCAAGAGGAATATCGGATTTCCCTGATAAATCCGGCCTTCAGCAATTCCTCAGTCTGCTGGCAAGCTGCCTTCTGTTTCTTTGGGCCCAATCGTCTTTTCTTTTGAGCCACAGGTTTCGTCTCTGGATAGACGGAAAGTTTATGACAGCAGAATTCAGGGTCTATGCCTGGCATGTCGGCTGCAGTCCATGCAAAGAGGTCTTTAAACTCTTGCAAGAGAGCCAGCAGTCGCCGCTCTATTTCAGTATCTAGCTTGTCATTGATATGGGTGATCTTTTCTGGAGAATCTCCCAAAACGATGTCCCTGGAACTTCCATCCGGTGTGGGCTTTGATGGGTTGAACGGATCAATGTTCAAATCCGCTCTAGGATCCAGGTCGACAAGGCTTATAGATCCAGCCGATGTTCCAGCATCATTAAGTTTCCTCTTTTTATTGGAGGCGTCCAGCTTTGACATGTTGAGGCTAAGGTTGTAGCAGTACCTAGCCATCTCTTGATCACCCCGGATAGATGACACAGCATTATCCTTGTCAATGAACTTGATAAGGAGATGTGGGGTTGATACAACTGCCTCCATTGTATTCAGAGTGGGACGGCCTATGATGCCATTAAATGGTGATTTGACATCAATCACTAGCACCCGAGACTTAACCGTCCTAGCTCCTGGCTCGCCTTCAAACGAGATAAGGGTGTCAAGATACCCTTTAGTTGGTTGCTTTGCGCCATTGAAAGCTGTCAGTTCCTGCGTGTAAGGCTGTAAGTCTGAGTCTTTAAAACCCATTCTTTCAAAGCAATTATAGAAAATAACATCACAGGAACTTCCCTGATCAACAAAGATCCTTCGGACGTCCTTGTTGGCGATCACAGCAGTGATGACTACAGCATCGTCACCACCAGGAATGGTTGGGCCAAAATCCTCGTCAGAGAAAGAGATTGTGGGAGCTTCAATCCCACCTCTGTAAGGGCGATTGTCTTTGACTTTCCCTTGCACAGATAGAATCATTCTGTGATGATTCTTACGGGCTGTAATTGAGGCTCCTCCTCCAGCGAACCCTCCAGCAATCATGTCAATAACTTCACGTCGGCCCTGACGTTGTTGCTGGGGCATGCTGTCTTTCTGTGCTGCATTGTCAGTCATCACACCTTTTTGCTTTTCTGCATCAGAGAACTTTCGAACCGGACTGGGGTTATTGTCATCCCCATCGTCTGGATCTCTTTCTCTTTTCTCATTCCGTTCTGCCCTGTCAAAGGATTTTTCTTTGAACAGGTATTGCTTCAACTTGCCTTCTCTAATTAGCGTCTCAACCGCGTTCTTTAGCGCTTGGCATTCATCAGTTGAATGACCATTTTACTCATGAAAATCACAGTACTTACGTGAATTTCCTGGTCTTTTCATAGGGGCTGGTCTTCTGATGCCATATGTGCTGAGCATTGGCCATCCGACCTCTCTCAAAATCTGAGACGGCCTGGCAGACAATTGTGCATAATGGCTGAAGGAATTGACGTGCCTTTCTCGAGGTCGAGGAGGGTGGTTATCAACCTTAGAATTGGTGAATGACCTCTCCATGCGTTCTGACCTCGTCTTCTCCTTACCCTTCTGGGTTTGAGGAAGTGGTGTTGGGGGCTTTTTCTTTGCAGCTATTGCCTCCAAATGCATCTCTATACTCACGTATTTTGAGGCTTTCTTTCTGAACTCCTCAAAAGTTGCTGGAGGGCTCTTTGCTAAGGAAAGAGCGAAAGCTGAACTAGGCTGTAATGCCTCAATAACAATATGCAGCTTGATAGATTCTGTGAGGTTAGGAACCAGGGCTGCCTCCTTATAAAACCTCTTCAAAAAATCTTTTAAACCCTCTGTTTCACCTTGTTTAATCTGAGCTAAGGTATGGGACGTCTTGGGCACGTCTCTGGAGATGACAAAGTGGGTTTCAAAGGCAGCTGCCATTTCCGTCCAAGAATCTATGGATCCAGAAGGCAGGCCTTTAAACCACTCGAGGGCCTCCTCAGACAATGTTCGAGGGAACATTCGGCACATCACGTCTTCATCAGCCCCCAAGTACATGGCTTCAAACACATAAGCATCAAGGTGCTTAGTTGGATCAGTTTCACCATTATACTTTCCGATGGAAAGTGGTTGAGTAGTTTGAAGGTGCTTGGGGATGCTGATGCCCATAAGTCTCCTTGAAAAAGGAACTTTCAGATTGTAAGACAATGGGGGTGCTGTTGTTGAATCTCTCTTCCTTCGGGAAGCTGCATCCTCAGAATCGCGAGTCTGTTCTCCCCCCTCAAACGTAGGGATATTTGAGTACTGAAGAGTGGTGGACTTTTCACCATCAGCTGTGTGGAGAGTGTTTCGCGTACGAGATGATTCTTTATCCTTGCTTTGCCTTTTTTCTCTTCGTAATTCAGCGAGTTCCCTCTGAAGTTGTTTGATCAACTCATCGCGAGGATCAGGATCAGACACTGTTACTATCTTCTTTGAGCTGCCCCCATGAGAATCAAAGTTGAGTTTTCTGAAGGCGTTAGGATTGGTTCTGCCTTCAGCTTGATTCTCCATGAAATCTTATGCTTCGCCCTCCATTGTGGATTACCTGCTCTGTCAAAGAATATGGGAATAACTTTATCGTGTCCCACTGGGCGTGCCAATGATCTGTCCTGGACCGGGGTCAAGAGATCCGATCTCAAGCCAGTCACGAATAGTATGTCAATACCGTATAACAGACCGGATGTATATGTATCCGATGTATGTATCCGTTGTCTTTGAATAAGGAGAGCGGATTGGGCGTCCTGGAGATCCTTCACACCGACCTAACGCGTTGAAGTGGGCGAATGGTGGTGTCACCTGCAAAGATTCTCCGACGCTCAAGTCAGTGATTATATTCCAAGTAAGGAATGTATTCAGAGAGTAATCAGTCGTAAAAGAGCTGAAGAAGATCCCTCACTTCAATCATGAAGTCAGTTCGTATACCTGATTGGCTCGATTAACGAGGACTCGTTGGTGGGGAACCACCAACTCCCATTAGCATTATTATATTGCGCACTTACCTGCATGATTGGGTCAAGTGGCTATTTTATATTGAGCATAGAGAATGTAGACTAGGATTAGGGAACAAGTTGACCAATCCCGTGAGCAGAATTTGGCTCGTAGTGTAGGGAATTATTGATCGATCCCTGTAGCAACAATCCTTGTCTTTTGCACAGTGACGTGTGTATTATCCGATGTCATGGTGTTATCCTGAACAACCGGTGTAGGGAGAACGCCTGATACGGAATTACAGTCCGGATGTATACCGATGACACCGGTTACACGTAGATGTCTTATCAAAGACGTTGAAATATATATAACAGACCGGATACCGGTATTGAGACCGGATCAACCCCTAATTTCATTATTTCTTATTTAGAATAAAATTTCAAAGGAATTTGATTATAGTTCTTTAGAACTTTTTGATTGTTATATAATTTATAATTTTTTGGAATTTTTATATTTTTTTAATTTTTTTGAGAATGACAAAAATACCCTTAACCTTTCATCTAATAACCAAAATGCCACTGCCGACATCATCGCTTACATCATCGGTGGGTAAATACTTACATCATGAATAGTGACCGGTGGGTGAATGTTTATATCATGAATAGTGACCGGTGGGTGAATGCTTATATCATGAATAGTAAAAAAAATAATTAAGTAATCTTAAATAGTAAAATTTTCTTCCTATAAATAGATGGCTCATTTACAACATTTCCACACCAAAAATTAGAGAGAATCTAGAGAGATAGTGCGTAAGAAATTAGTGGGGAGTAAATTCTTTTGGTAAAAAGAAGTTCTGCCGGAGGTGTAAGGTAAATAACTTTCTTCTATATTCTTTTTATAATTTTAGTTTATTTTTTTAGCACTCTTAAACCATTAATATACTAGTACTATTATGAATAAGTTACTATAGTAAAAATAAATTACCACTGTGTTATTTTTACTATTTACTATTACTATTCAAAATTTACTATTTATTGTCACTATTCACAATTTACCATTTATTGTTATTATTCAAATTTATCATTTACCATTATTATTCAAAATTTATGAGTTGCTATTACTATTGAAAATTTACTATTTACCATTACTATTCAAAATTCACTATTTACCGTTACTATTTAAAATTTACTATTTACCATTACTATTCAAAATTTACTATTTACTGTTATTGTTCATGATTTACCATTTACCACTACTATTCAAAATTTACTATTTACAATTTACTATTTACTATTACTATTCAAAAATTACTATTTACCGTTACTATTGATGATTTACTATTTACCGTTACTATTTACTATTACTATACGTATTTATCATTCTGATAGCAATCTTAATTTTCATCTTATGCTCATACTGAAATAAATTAGTATTAATATTTTGTTAGAACTTGGAGGCGCAGAACGAATTCACTTTTGGTAGCAAATCAAGGTAAGGGGGGTGAGATAAGGATATAATATAAAAATACATAAGAATATTGGGAGGAGTCTCCTACTCCTTTTAAACATAACAGTATTATTATTTTAAAATAATAACTTTTAACTTAAAATTTATAATAATTATTATTAATAAATTAAGCATCTTGTGTAACTTAATATCTGAAATATTTACTTAAGAACTTGAACTATTATGACCTATGCGGGCTGGATTGAATCTATGCAAGGACTTGAACTATTATGAACTTGACTGAACCTATGCAAGGACTTGGACTATTATGACATATATGGACTGAACTAGACCTATGCAAGGACTGGACTATCTTGGATTTACATAGACATGTGCGAGGAATTGACCATAGAACTTAAAATAAACTTTATTAATTTAAATAATCATTAAATTTTAAATTATCATATTTATAACTGATGCTTAATTATTTGATTTGATTTATGATTGTTAATATTTATTTATGTTTTATGATATTTGATTGTGATTGACAATGTTTGATGATGATTGATAATCTGGTACTGTGGGGTTTGAGCATATAGCAAGCATGACGGAAAGTTAAAATTCAGTAAGAATTTACTTATCCCCTACTTCTTTATTTACTTATTCATCTTTATTTAAACTACTTTTAAGAAATTCCTTAGATTTCAATAAAACTACATAAGTTTTTAGAAATCTCTTTTTATCTTTTAATATATATGTATATATCTTTACTAAAATTTAGATTTGTTAGTTAGTTTATCAAAAAGAAAAAGAAAGAGAAATTATTTTATAAAAATAAATTTTTACTAATATTTTAATATATATATATATACATATTATTTAAATGTATAAAAATATTATACAAAATTTTCAAGTACTAAGGTTTTAAAGATTGATAATTCTGAATTCGAGTTTTTAGTAATTGATTTTGAATTGACCTATAAACTTTCTAAAGAAGGTTGTGAAATATATTTAAGGCTTTGAAACTCAAACTTAGGAGATTTGATTTGTGATTTGAAAGGGAACTGTACCAAAATTCTATGTGCGTATTTGAGAAGTTGAAAAAGTACAGTTTACTGGTGTGGCTATGTCATGATTCGTAGGCCCTGATAATATAATTGAGTTTCTAAAAGCCTTAACCAACTAAATACGCGAGTAGTTCATGCATCATGAATCATCAAAGAGAAACAAAATGATGTTGTCTGGGGACGGATTATAGAAACCGAGGATACATTAGAGGAGGTTTAATTGTGAGCCTTGGGATGAGAGGGTGTGAAAGGGTGCTTTAGGGGACCTGGGGTAGCTCCCTAGTGTCGGGTACTTTCACAATAAAAACCTTTTTAATCTGACTAGTCTCTAAGTGTTTCCATGCTAGTTGAGTTGTTCATGACACTATTATCCGGAATTATAGAACAGTGTAAACTCCTGGTTGGCCAAGTGCAAATTAAAATTTAAGGGGCCCACATATATAGGTAAGTTATGATGAAGATATGGCATATCATTTATACATTCATAAATTGATTGTGTATGTGATTGTGATTGATATTATTATACTAGTTTGTGAAAACCCTTTATTGCTTATGTCCCATTTGGGAATATTATATTCTGTTTCTCACTCCTTTCTCTATGTTTTTGTTTCATATGTTTTAAATTAATGGTTCGTACAGAGGGAAGGATCGAAGAACATTGACAGTATATATAGCACGTTCTAGAAAGGGAGCTCGGTATGAATACCGTGGTCCAATGAATAAATAATGTCACTAGCAACTACTCTTGGGCCATGGAGTTTCCTCTCTTTCTAATAATGTTTAATATCTATTTTATTTGGATGAATGTAAAATTACTTTATAAATTTTAATGATAATACATGAGGTATTTCAGAAATATTGTATGTAATTTTACTCTGATAGTTTCTTTTAGCGATTATATTTAAAAAAAAATTCATGAATTTTTTAGAAATTATTGAGATGTAACAGAGGGTGTTACATCGCACCCTAAAATTTTTAATTTAATGTCCCTTAAATAATTAATTTAATTAATTATGAGCCGATAAATTTAAATCGTACAACACATTTGAATTTTCTTAAATATCCTAATTAATAAAATAAGGGTCTGACAGGCACAAAGCGAGATAAATGCTTTAAGTTTAGAGGTTAAGGAAGATATGTGTTGTTATGTGGCGAGCTTGGTAACGAGTCATAATAAAAATGCTTTAAGTTTATAGCAAATAAGTTTGTGTTTAAATAAATTTTAAAAAAGTTACAAAGAATAATAAAAGTATTATCATGATATATCATAAAAATCATACGAAATATTAAATCTTAAATTTAGTAAAAAAATAAAAATGTAAATTGATAGATATGGTGGAGTTGATCTTTCCGCCAATAACTAACTTATAATATAGATAAAGTCTCTAAAACCCTTTACTATTTCTTTTGTTAAGTGGGATTGCAGGAAAGTCAATTCAATATTTAAGAATTGTTTTGTTCAGGAACCGGGGTCAAGAGTTGACCGTCTTGATCGGTGTCCGGAGTTACCTCTCAGCTCTCAGTTTTACACCGTCTCAATGGAGTACGATATTTTACACCTAGGTCTAGTGGGGAGCCTAAGTTTTTCAAGTACTGTTGAAATTGGTGTTCAAGTCTATACTGGAGTTGAGAGAACATACCGGATGTGTACCTACAAAAGATTCTCCAATGTTTAAGTTAGTAGGATAAACGAGAAATATAAGTATTACAGAGGTAACTCTCAGATTAGATCAGATTCTTCTTTAGTAATAAATGAGTTGTATTTATAGGGATTACGTAGAAGAAATGATTTGACATTCTTCCTAACTTAATGTAGCTACAACGTTTGCATGTATTGGCTGCCTATACCGATTCTGACTTGTTGTCTGATTATCAGGAGAGGTGAGCAACAATCCGTAGTGGCTATAAGTGTAGACCCCGGATACGATTCCTAAACATTACTTTGGTAGGTAAATCTGATGACGTGGCATTATATCTGTGCCAACCCGGTTCTGACTTTAGGGGATCTCTTAACACTCCGGATCAAGAATAGTGCAAGTTGTCGTGTTCTAATTTTTAAAAACTTGTAGTAGTAGAACTTTTCGAATTAGTAGCAGTTTGTTTCATATTCCCATTTAGTTACAACAATTTTTATCTTGTAATTCAGTTACTAATTCAGTTACCGTCTTTTCTATTTTTTTATTTTTCTTAGAAAACCTTTTATAAGAGTTTTCTGATTTTCTTAAAAAATAGAAAATCAGTTTTCTATTTTTCTATAAAAAAATTTTAAATAATTTGTACATAAAGAGTTTTTTATTTTTTTAGTTTTTCTAAGAATAATTTTCTATTTTTCTAAGAAAATTTATGAACTAAACGCAACATAAATATTTCAGAACTAATTTCTAAAATGTGCAAAAAAATTTTTTGAAAAACAAAAGAATGATATTTTGTTGGTAAAAAAAACCCTCTGATACACATATGATAAACAAGAACAAGGTAAATAAAAAACCTAGACATAAAAAACGTAGCAGACAAGAGTCAAGAGGTCATTGGCATCCGAAAAAGAAACACCTGAAACATATGATATGATATGAAAAACTCCGTCACTATCTACCCTTCTCAATTTGTGTCACATACACCTACCCCCCAGAAAGATGTTGGAAGCCAAGTGTCTGAAGAAATCAGTGGTTCCTTCCACTCTCATAGATAACCCTTCTCCTGGAAGCATTCAGTGCACTCGCCTTGCTCTCCATGTATCTATTCATATATTACCGTTACTCTCTTTTTTCTTAAAGTCTCTAACTTTATTTGTTTATTTGCCAGGTTAGTGAGGACCCATTTTGTTTTGTTTATATTGCCTCTGGTCCTCACATTTATAAGCTCCAGGTATTATACCCTGCTTCATTTTATGCATTCCATGTTTTTCTCTTTTATTTCCCTGTCTCAAAAATCAAGAGCAAACTCAAATTTTCATATGTATATGCCCCTTAGGTAATGTGATATTATGCATAATTAAGCCAATATAGCTTCCTAGTTCTGAAGCTTATGATTGAAAGAGATGAAAGTTTTAAGTAGGAAAGTGCGACATTGGAAACTATCAATGGAGGGAATGTTTAAATTAATAAATTTCATCCGAATTGGTGAATTGGGTTGGATAGTTTAGTGGTATACTAGAGACTTAGGATGAAGAATATTGTAATGGTAGTACAATTGTTATTGTTTGTTGTTGAATTGGTTCTTCTGATATAAAACACAAAGTATCTCTTGGCTGTGGCTTACATTTTCTTTCTAGATTAATCTTGGAGATTCTTCAGTCAGCAAAGGGAAAGATAGCCTCTTGATACCTGAACACACTGAGGTATGTAGCCTTGTGTCTTGTAAAGAAAATCTATTTGCTTTATCTCTGTTTATGTTTACAATATGATATATCAGCTTTTTGGCATGTGTTACTGTGTTTAGTTTCTTATTTTTCATGCTATTTATTAATTTAGTGAATTGAATGTTATGGTCTCTTGTAGATTGTTGCCTCTTCGTTACTTAACCGTTGCCCTCATCGTTCAGAAATTCAGAGTATTGTTCTTGCTGAAGTGGAGAGTATGTGATTTTGCATCATCGGTGTTCCTTCAATATTCTGTTTTGCCACATTATAATAACATGCTTCTGCCATCATAATTGCATGGACCATGGATATAGTAATTCCATATTTTAACTTGCTATGTTTTTTACTTCAGGCCATGGCCACTTAATGTTGGGAAGCGTGGATTCATATGGTCATCTCATTGTATCTAAATTAGACGCGTTTGGTCAAGGTACTTCTTCCATTTTACCTTGTAATGTTGAGAATTAAGTTTAATTTTGCGAAAGTATATATCACCCTCAATTCATGGATAATTTTTCCGTCCCACAAAAAATTAGGAATAGGTTTTTCCGTTAGGCCATAATTTTAATAGCTTGTTTGTTATTCTGTTCAACAAACTTTCAATGGAGAAAACACTGCTCCCAATGCAAATTTAGTGAACACAATCTCCTGCAGTTATTTGCTTGCTAGTGTTATCAATGGTGGATGGCAGTTCATGGTAGCGAGCCAGGAAAATGCCATAAAGGTTATGGCGGATGCCATGGTGGTCGTGATAAAAAACTGTATGCAAAAAAAATACACTAAAAACACTGCAAAATAAATAACTATGCAAATCTAACACTAACTAAAACCATATCATAACAACATTTCAAGTTCAATCAAGTCAAGTAGAAAATTACATAACTAATCAAAACATAGTAATCATCAACTTCAAGCAACAAAACAAGTGAAATGTTTTAAAAAAACAAGGAAGAGCAGAACAGAGGAGAAAATGGATGAAAAATAGAGCAGAGAGAAGGGGAGACGGAGAATCTTACACGGTGGCGCCAAAGAAGGTGAAGCTCACCGGAGAAGACGACGCAGAATGTTGGAGCAGTTGAAATCACGTCAGAGAAGATGACTGAGAACACCAGAGTCAAAGAAAATGCCAAAGTTGCTCACAAAGGGGGAAGGTAGTTGTTGGGTTTTAGGGTTTTTTCAATGTTTTGGGCTCTCGTAACCTGGTCGCATGCTCAAAACGTTTTTTTTTTTGTTTTTTGTGTGAATATCCACCATGGCCCGCCAGACACTGTTATTACGCCATGTTCATGACGTCGCCATGATTTTCCGCCATGTCATGAAGGTTCCATTATGGACAGTGAAAATTCCACCACGCCATAGCTGATTTTTGACAACACTGTTGCTTGCAAATAGCAACTAGAAAATTTTCATTTCCTTAGTACAATGTAGTTGACGCCAACGAATTCTTACTTAATAACTATGATGATGGATAGCTATTTGTTGGCTTGATAATAGGTGATTTAGGCATGATACCGGTATTATAAGGCCCATTATCTGGTATCCTCAAGACCCAGGATAACGAGACTACCATAACCCATGACAACCAGTATAAAGCATATCATCTCGATGTTAATAGTCCATACTAAGGGCATTATTGGAAAGCGTTTACAATGGTGTCAGGAATTACCGCGCTTGTGTTAGCTTTCTCCGCACTTTACAGAAAATGTACTGACACATGGATCATTATGAGATGTGCGCTCCTCAACTATAAATACCCATGCATTTGTGAGCCAAGGTGTGTTCATTCTTCCATATCTTAAGCTTAAGCTTCAGTATATCGGTTACTGAATTAAGCATCAACATATCTTTGCAGGTGACACCACATTTCTTCCCTCACCTTGGAAGGACACTGGA
This sequence comes from Clitoria ternatea, assembly GCA_037962975.1. NCBI lineage: Eukaryota > Viridiplantae > Streptophyta > Magnoliopsida > Fabales > Fabaceae > Clitoria > Clitoria ternatea. The sequence goes on from CM075675.1 coordinate 14,033,087, forward strand.
TTGGACTCAAGTCTGGAAATCGTCATACTGGATAGATCATTACATATTTAGGTTAGGTAACCCCCCATATTGGCTAGATCAAAAGGTCTTGTGGGTTTGCCATATGAATAGGACACAGTTTCTAATGAGAGCATTATTTCTTCTGAGTCATTGGGTATGCATAAGACTGTTTATGCTTAAAAGCTTTTTGAAATTTTGATAATTATTCCTGCACTTCCTTTGTTTTCTATCTTCTAATGCATGAATTTTGCACTGGCTCTATTATTAGTCTTTTGTTGTACTGCAATTGGTGTTTTGTGCCATACTACCACCTTAAGTGACCATTGTCTTATGTTCTTTCTAAGATGCTGATCTTTTTATGTGAATTAAATGAATAACTCTCATTTTACTGTCTTCAACTTTCCCTTTGATAACCTATTGATTTAACTGCAATTTTAGTTTTCATTTTCTTACTGGGTTCTTTAACTATTGCCATACAACCAGAAAAAAATTCACAAAGTTTTAGCCCCAACACGCCCTGATTCAGGGGTGGTTTTCAGATAAGAAATGCATATTAGGTAGGGATCACCCATCCTTCCAAGATTAAATATTTGTCAACTCCTTTATCTATTTTGGAGAAAAGAACAATTTCATTAAGATAGATGGAAGAGAAATACAAAGAGAAGAGAAGAGTAGAGATCCTCCTTATTAGGTTAGAGAGAGAAATGAAAACTAAGTAGAACTGTTATTGATAATCTGAGAGCTGATACAATACAAGAGAGATCACTGTCCACAGTGCTGAGGTGTGAGGACAGTTAGGCAGTTATAACAGAATCTGACCTAACTACCTCATACTAGTGAGTTGGAATATTCCAGAAAATGACTAATAAATTATAGTACTAGGGAAAACTGCAGACCGATAGTCTATGTCTCTTATTGTCCTCCAACCATCCAAAGAGAATGAAAGATCAATGAAGCAAAGTTACCTGGTCCCTTCCATATTTGTAATGGAAACCTTCATAGAAACGCTACGAGCTTTACCCTGAGTAGAAGGTTTGCCTTATCTTATTCCAAAGAAGTTGCTCATCCATAGAACTCTCCTTTAAAATACAATAATTACATTCCAACCTTATGCACCAAAGTGTAGCATAGGGCACCTGACTGAGACACCGTTTAAAGTTCCAAACAAATATAGAAGAACTGGTGCATGATTTATTCTAGTGGAAGTTCCACATCACTTTGTTCATAATATGTGGTATGGTTTAAATATCTATTAGACTACTCCTTTCATTGGCAATTAGTTTAGAGATGGAACCTTAACTTGGTATTAAGGCTAGACCTGCCTTGAATGTTAGGCAACCTGTAGATGTCCAGTCCCACAAAACTTCACGCACCAGATGTCCAATCCTAGGCGTGAGGGGAATGTGTTAAGATGTTGAAATATAAGTCCCACATTGGGTAGGAATATGGCCAATATCCAGTTTATAAGGCTTGAAGCAAGGTTCCATCTCAAAATCAATTGGCAACGAGAGAAGTAGCCTAACAAGTATTTAAACCATACCACATATAATGAGGCAGACGATGTGGAACTTCCAACATGCCCCCTTCAACGAAGCTTGTTGGACCTGGCAACGAAATGACAATTTTTGGCCCATGACAATCGGAAATAAGTTAAGCTTTGACTTCGATACCATGTTATGATATGTAGAATGCATGAAGAAACTGAAAAGGATAGGTTTCTGAATTATGTATTTCATTTCATATTTTGCTAGTAGCATATACAAGATATCTATATAAGGTTGTTTAGCATGTGCTGACTTAGCTTGTAACTAACTCAAGTGAGTTAGTTACACAGCTGTCTAACAGATTCAGTTGCAGCTGGCCACATGCCTGCCTGTACTGCACTAACATATTCTTAACTTGTATTGAGCACACGATTAAAGGTGACTAGCCTTATGTGACCCAACCTACAACATGTCATTGCCATTTCATTGGAAAGCCAAATTTAAAGAAGATCTCTTATCAATGATACTCCCAAAATTTGATATAAGAACCATTACATACCTTCAAGGTAAGCACAAACTTAAAAGGTAATATCCATGGGAGATAAATTTCCATATACTAAAATGTGAAGCTCAAGTTTCCCTATTAGCATCCCACACCTATTTGGGTTACAACATACTTGAAAATCTGCTGTCAAAGGGAGGGTATGACTAATTGAGTTTCCAAAGTAAATGGCTATAGCTCTTTACCCGCCAGCACAATGTTCTTATAAATCAACTTGCCAAGATTCAAACTTCAATCCCTCTTAGGACAACAGCAGACCTTATGGACATAGTTCACCAATTGGTCATTTTTCATATCCCTGGCATTTTCCTCCTCTGAGATTTTAGATACAGCTTTTAAATGTTATTACTCATTAGTTTAGTTTATGTATATTTCCAAATCTGCAGATGTTGACAGGTTAACATATTCAGTGTTGCCTCATGATAATGGTATTGGAGAAGGAAGTTGGTCAGGGCTCTGCTTTTGCCCGAATCAATGGTCTATGGTGAGCTCTTTCTGTACCATTAATGATGGCTCCATCAATAAATTGCATTTGATCACTAACAGCAAAAATTGTGTAGTTAAAAGGGAGAAATTTTATGGTTTGTTTGGATGGAGAGAGGAAATGAGATGGAAAGAATTAGGAAAGAAAGAAATAGGAAGGGAAGAAATAGAGTGGAAATAAGATGCAAAAAGTTGGTAAACTGCATACACTTAGAATCCTTTTTTTGGTTCAATGTGATTTATATCCCTTGTTGATAATTCGTTGTTCATATTATTCATCAAGCTTGAGTATGAATCCCATGTTTTAAATTCTGGTCCTGTTGTAGTAAGAAAATCAATGGCAGTGACCAGAACTTCAGTTTGACTAGGTTGCTCAAGAAAATAAGGTACTTTATTATCAGGTTAAAAGCTCAACAAAAACAGGAAAAAAAGAACAGCTTGCCTTGTAGTTATGATCTGTGACTATTTGTTACCTATATACGGATTTCCCGTTCCCTTAATTGTGTTTGGTGGTTCCTTTTAACCAGGCAGCTGTTGCTCGTAGCTTTTGCAAAACCATTGATATTTTTGACCAAGACATCCACCTTCGCACATTACGGCCGTAAGTGTTTTTTTCTGTTTTTAAGTTAAATTATCTGGAAACAAAAATAAGTTTCTAATTTCTACCTATGTTTATTTCTCCATCATGCATATCCATTCTTATTCTTTTCCTTCCATGTAATTGTTATAACATTGATGACACCCACCTCTAAAATGTTTGACATGGATGAGACTTGAGAAGAAACCAGAAACAATTTAGGAAAGATTTGTGTGAAATATTTGAGTAGGGGTACTCAACACCCTTGATTTTTATATACCTAAAATAATAAATGTATTTCACATTGAAAACAATAATAAAGAATTGGTTAAAATACAAATTCACCCCCTGTAAAATATAGGGTTTAGAAAAACCTCCCTAATGACCACTTTTAGCCCTTGTCTTTCATTGTCAGCGGTTCAACCGCGAACAATAATATAGGCGGAACCGCTGACAATAACAATAGGGATGTTTTTTAGTCACCCCTAAAAATTTAAAAGGTTAAAAGTGATCATTTTTATTTATAGGTGGTTTTGCTTAAATCCTAAATTTTATAGGGGTGAATTTGTATTTGAACCTAAAGAATTTAACCATTCTTGTGACTCAAATCCTTTTAGTGATAATATTAATCATTATCTCAACACTCCCCCACAAGTTGGAGCACATGACTATGGGTGCTTTTAGCTACGTAACTTAATTAAGAATTTATGCGATAAGTTATTTTTAAATGGGATCTTATACTATAAATTTGATCATAACACTCATTGGAATAATTTAAAAATAACTTACTTTGATAAGTTATGTAAACTAACTTATTAAAATAAGTAAAAAACAACTTATAAGAGATATAAACTATTTTCTTAAGTTGTCTATAAACTCTTCCAAACTCACTCTATATAAGTTATATGCACAAGCATGCAACAAAAATAATGACTTTGTGAACTTAATAGATTCACTGACGACTTGGAAAGAATTTTCCCAAACAAAATGGAAATTTCTTTCAAGATTGAAATCTTGATTTTGACAACTTTACATGTGACTATGTCCCAAAACCAAAAGAAATATCATCCGACATTTTTTATCTGTACACATTTCTTTGTGAGCATTTCATAGTTAATTTATCTTCTTGCAGGCTTTGGTATCCTACTTCATTAAACTTCTTGCAAGATGTAGTTAATGGAAGTCAAGGTTCTACCTTCGCTATTACTGAAGGAAGCCAGGTGAATTGTTACACTAATAGTTTCTTCTATGCTTTTTATTGTTATAAAATTATGAACACACCATTTTGATGTTGTGTTCTGTTCCTGAACACATGTTTGACACAGCACACTAACATAGTAACATGTGTTTTTGCATGCTGCCATTTTTTCTTTTGGGCTAAGATGTTAAGAGACATGGCATGTACTGGACCATTTAAATTTGAAAGAAAAAAAAAAAAGTGATAGAAACCCGGTTTCTTATTAGAAAGAATGAGGAACCTCTTCCTTGTGTATAGTGCCTAACTTGCGTAACTTGGAGGTTCTGCACCTCTCCATCCCAAAGGCCACAAATTCCTCTCATAAAGGACAAGATAATCTCCTCCCGTCTTCTATTCTATTTATAAATGCCATGCCCCTTACTAAATGAAACTAACTAACTGCTGTTGTAACTAACTTAACTAACGAATGTGTTCTAAATATTTTTGGGCAAATTTTAATTATTAAAAAGGAAAAATAAGGCACGGGTGCTTGTTCATACCAATTCATTTTGCTCAATTTTTTTCAGTTTATTTTGGTGCATGCACACAGATAAACACATCGATTGGAATTTAGTGTCTTCACGTTCAAGGGCTAGCCTCGATGCAATAGTAAGGTTGATGTCTTGTGACCTAGAGGGCGTGAGTTCTAATCTTGGAAACAATCTCTTTGTTTATAAGGATGCATATAGTTTCCTCCCAAAACCTCACTAATGGGAGCCTTGTGTGTTGAGCTGCTCTATTTTATTGTATCTCCATGTTTGTCACACCCATCTGTGTCAATGTTGGTGCAATTGTGTGGCTATAATAAGTTCTGTTTATGCTTTATATTTGCATATATTTTAGAGCATCACCTGTTAACATAATTGCAGTTGACATTATGGGACTTGAGAATGAAAGAAAATGGTGGGTGTGTCCATCGGATTTGTGGCATACCTGGTGATATCTTATATGATGTCTGCAGTTCTTCTGCGGGTAATATTGCTGTGGGCGGAACTGATCGTACTGTCACTATTTATGATCCTCGCAGGTTAGCCACCATCTTGATTTCAAGACTTATCCTTAGAGTTATAGCTGTCACTCTGAGCAACATTTGACCATGTAAATATTGTGCAGAAGCCATGACCCATGGCAACTGTTCCTTTTTTTAAAATCAAATTTACTTACATTGTCCTAATTATCTTAGCCAATAAATTACATCTTGATGTGTAGATGGTCAGCTTTGGCTAGATTGGTGCACTGTTCAAAATATGAGGTCAGTCTAATAAATAATGCGCTCCACCTGATATCAACTCAACCCTTTCTTTGCTGCTTCCAGAGAGTGTTTCTTAAAGAAATTGCAATTTATTGATTTTATTTTCCATTGATTTATTTTGTGAAGAGGCAATTTCATTCTTGTGTTACTTGGCGTATTGTTGATCTGCCACAGCTGACTAACTGGATTTCATGAGCGCTGCAGATAACAAGACTGGCTTTCTCAGCAATTGACCCTGACTATATCTATGTTCAAGGGGTTGATTATGAGGTAATTTTTTTTCAATCACTTTTAACCTATGGTTAACTACCATTGTCAATGAAGATCGTGAAGCATCATAAGTTGAAGGATAGGGACTGTGACTTTGTTTGGACTTGGGTCGGAGGAGGACCAATTTCAAGATCGAAGTCCGAGCAAATAACCATTTGGAAGGTTTACTGCAGAAAGAATTGCAATAATTGAGGAACTGTCAAATAGGGAGGGAAGTTATTGTAAGAGGGGAGAGTTCAGTTGTGTTTCTATCTAGGGTACACTTATGTAAAGTTAATGTAGTCTTAGAGCAAAGGAATATTCTCTGTGGTAGCCTAGAGTCCAGATTTGTTCTTAATGAGTATGTTGTTTCAATACAATAAAATTCCCCTTTCAATGCAGAAGTAGTGTTCTATCAGAGGATGTGTGAACTACAAAGGGATCTACCTCCTGAGCCATGCCATAAAATTATAAGAGTAATTGGCAGTAGAGCAAGACTAGAGACCTGAATATCAAAGTATAAATTGGGTATTAAACCATGGAGTTCAACTATGAAAGTTATATATGACAGGGCTATGACTTATGTATGCTCATGGGGATATCAAAATAGTTTCTCTTAAATTTAGATATTGAGCCTAACTCAATCCTAAAAGTTAGTTCATAGGATGAAGATTACTTTCACGCTCAAGAATGGAGCATGGATGAGGATGGCCTGTGGGACTTATAGAACACCCCCACACTCAGGAATGGAATGTGAACAATATGAGTGGCCCAATAACGGATCTAGAATAGGTTCTGATATCATGTTAAAGGTTCCATCCCAAAACCAATTGACAATGAAAGAGGTAGCCTAACATTTATTTAAACCATACCACATACTGTAAGGTAGGCGATGTGGGACTTCCAACACACCTCCTCCAATGAAGCCCCGGACTAGGCAAAGGTAACTTTTGGCCTATAACGAAAGGACAACTCTTGGCCTATAACAATCAGAAAGAGTTAGGCTTTGGCTTTGATACCATCTTAAATTTGGGTATTGGACCTAACTCAATCCTAAAAGCTAGCTCATAGGATGAGGATTACCCTCACACTCAGGAATGAAGCATGGATGAATATAGGTGGCCATTGGACTTATTAATAGTTTCCTATAATCTAGATTGGCCCCAAGGGCAAACTTAAACTCCATATTTTCTATCTTGTAATTGGACATGCTAACCTGTTTGATTATTTTACCTAGTGCATTATAAACATAAATAGATTTACAAAAATAAATAGATTTAAAAGCAATTGCTAGATTATCATAAAAATGCTAGAGGTGGAAAACTTCACATTCTATAAGGGATTTGGTTCCTGAGTTGAAGTTTGCTATAATAATAACCATTGATTCAAAATTTAAAGGTTGAGATTGTGATAAAATACATACGTAATGTAAAGTAGATTATGAAGTTGATAAGATGTCAGCCATTGATTATCTAATCAGTAGTTATTACTCCAAGCCAAATCCTTCCATAAAATGGGCTGTGTTTGGTAAAGGTTTCTATAAAAAAGTGTAGACGGTAAAAGTTGCAGACTTTACTAAACTAATTATGTATTGAAAATCCAGATTGGGTTACCAATAATTAATGATTGCAACATGCAATAATCCAAATGTTTGGTGAGCTTCCTTTTTCTGTGCTACAAGTGGTTTAGTATGGGTTTTACGACAGGGATGCCTTAATTATTATTAGAGGCTTCAAAGTTTCAAAAATGGAAATGTTAGCGTATCAAATATATATTAGAGTACTTGGTATAGAAATATATAGAAGCTCTTTTTAAAAGGAATTTCTTTAACTCACTATAGCGTGCATTTTTTGAATGGATCTTGTCGGGGAACAGGTTATGAAATAGATACACTATCAAATTAAAAGTACAAACATTTAATACCTTAAAATTCTAAATATGTCATTTAATCATTACCTCTTTAAGTAATTTAGACGAGTAACAAATTCTACTTTTATTCCTTAACAAAACCTTTTTTCGGCTTATATTTTTGGTTCATATTCCGGTACATGCTTATAATGCTCTTCAATTTGGAGTAACTAATGCAGGTCTTTTGTGGAAAATGGCAAGACAAAAGCAAAGTACTTTCATTTAGAGGAGACTCAAACTGGCTTGGCTTTAGTAAGGTACTGTATTTTAAAGCTCATTGCAGATATGCATGGATTTGGTTTCCTTTCAGGAATTTCATTTTCCTCCTTGTGTAAAAGTATTCATAATGAGTTTTTAACTTTTATTTATGGAAAGGGAAGTCTATCTCTTATTTCTCTCATGCTTTCTATAATCCCCTTTATATTCACTAGAGTTACATATTTCAGGTCTGCATGTCAGCCTACTTATAATTTGTCACTTCACTATGGTATTTAACTGATATCTAGATGTTGGTTCAGGATCTGTTTTGGAGTCTTTTGACTTAATATTTTCCAAATTATTTTAACACCATCTTTTCCATTGGAATGATGAATTTAATACCTTTTTTTTTGTAAATTATTTATGCAATTCCTTAAACATATGTTCTGCACTTATATATCATGTGCATACCCATTGATAACAGGATATTCACCTTAATGTTGTTTACTCTTGAATTTGGGTATTGAGTCTTAATAGACTAAGGGTATTTTAGTCTTTATCATTCTTTTCTTGTACAACAGTGTAACTATTTCAGTTACACCTGCTTAGCGGTCACTGCTGTATAAATACAGCACCTCACTTGTGTACTAATAGATCAATAAAAATGTCAACAGTCGGTTTCTCTCATCTAAACTCTCTCTTTAAGTTTCTCTCTTCTTTCTGTAAAACTATCATGACATCAAGAGCCGTCATTTCGATCTAAGGATGGCAGCACCACATCCACTGCTGCCACCTCCTCCTGGTGGCACCGCTCAACCGCTCAATCACTATCCGCAATTCGGTGTTCCAACGATCAATTCCTTAATTTTGATGACTTTCTCACTTGCAATCTTCGATAAACTCACCGACAAGATTGGATTAGCTGTGTGTTGAGAGAGAGAAAACAAGAGATCATATGAATTACGTGTGTTGTGATTACAACAGAGCTTTTGTATTTATAAAAGATTGTACACTTATGCTAATTACTTTAGATAGAATACACACTTATCCTAATTACATTAAAGATAAAATTAATCTAAATAATCTTAATATGTACGATTACTATATTTATATAATTCTAACAATCCCTTCATGCTGGAGCATATAAGTCGTATACACCAAGCTTCTTACATATATAGTCAATCCGAAGACCCCTTAAGAGATTTGGTGAAAACATCCGCTAACTGATCATTAGAACTAACAAAACTAGTATATATTTCACTAGACATGACTTTCTTTGTGGCAAAATGACAATCAATTTTAATATGCTTCTTTCTCTCTTGGAAAACTAGATTTAAGGCAATATGCATGGCAGCCTGATTATCACAGATAAGTGACATCCGTGTAACCTCTCTAAATTGAAGTTCCTGAAGCAACTGTTTGAGCCATATGAGCTCTTGTTTGGCTATAGCTAAAGCATAGTACTCTGTCTCCGCACTGGACCTAGCTACAACACTCTGCATCTTGCTTTTCCAAGCGACAAGATTGCCTCGAACAAAGATGCAATATCCAGAAGGGAACCTTCTATCAAGATTGTTATCACTACTAGTAATAACAATGTCATCCACATAAACCACCAAGTAAATGCAACCAACAACTGAATGACGATAGAAGACAAAGTGATCGGCCTCACTCTGGATCATGCCAAACTCCTGAATCACAGTACTGAATCTGCCAAACCATGCCCTGAGGGACTACTTGAGGCTATATAGAGATTTTCATAAGCGACAAACAAGTTCAGAAGACTCCCCTTGAGCAACAAAATAGGGAGGTTGCTCCGTGTTACGTCTTCAAGCAGGTCACCATGAAGGAAAGCATTTTTGATGTCCAACTGGTATAAAGGCCAGTGACAAATGGCGACAATGGAGAGGAAGAGGCGCACCGGTTCCTTGTGTATATTACGAAGCACTTTTCCTTCTCTCCCCCTTATTTTCCCCCTCAAAACCTTCCCCTTTCCTCTCCAAACTCTCAAACATAGCCTTAAGGATTGTAGTTCTTTCTAGACTTTTAAAGCTTTTATGGAGATAGAAATGGTAGTAAGGGTTGATTTGAGGATGGGCTACACAAGCTAGAATCATTTACATAGGCATCCTATCTGTCAAATACATGGTTAAACCTTGGGAGAATTGTTAATTGAAGAGTGTGTTTGGTATAAGGATTCTTTTTAGTTTCCCAAGAAACTTAACTTAGGAAACTAAGTTTTCCATGTTTGGTATGTCCTTTTTAAAAAACATTCCTTAGAAACTAAGGGAGGGAACATGAGGAGAAATTGAAGGGTAGCAGAAAGTAGTGATGGATCTAAACATGCATGATGACTAAGTATATGACTGTTTTTTACTTATCCTTTTCCTTTTTAACTAGTTTCATCCCACTGGTATGCCCAACAAATAAATGTGGGCTAGATTATGTTTTCTTTTTTGAGAGCCTTCTCTCTTTTATTTTTAACACTTACTGGCTTTTATTCATGTGGGATACTGCTTCTAATATAATGGTATGTTGCATTGCAGTGTGCTGACAAAGATGTTTTGGCTGGATGGTGTGATTCGGGTAGTGTATTTGTAGCCGAAGTTGCGTGAAACTGATAAACTGGTGTCTGTCCAGTAATCTTCCCATCTTTGTAGAAATTTTTGTTGCTTCAAATGTATCTATGTAACCATGGTTGAATCTCACGTTTGAAGGGAAAAGTAAAAATGGTGAATTCACTTTAAATAATTTTCACGTGCAACACATTTTATAATGCATTTTCAGCCTCAGAACATGAATTCAGATCATGGATTGCATTATTTTGTGAACTGTTTCAAATCTTGTCATGGCCATTTTATTTTCCTATTAATTATTGAAATGTCAAGGCTAATTCTGTGGTTTATGAAGAAGGCCATTATTGTGTTATGTAGCATTATTGAACACGATCATATGATCATTCAATGAGCAGATGGTACTTTTGGTGCCCAAGATTCTTAGCTTTTTTGGCTTTACCTTATATGTTTGTACCTTGTTAAACTTTCAGCATTATGTTTATGCCACACCTTTATTATCATGATGTTGTTGTTACCGTGTATCATGGAGGTTCTCTCAACATAACTTTCTTGTCTCCCATTGCTTTTGTAAAAGGAAGTTTAAATAATCTTTTTTCCATGGTCGGTGAGATTCCATATTTTATGATCTCCTTTTTACTGCTCTTTGTTGTTGTTTTATTCTCTTTATGACCCATTATTTTTACTTGATCATCTAAGCTAAGAAATTCGAGACCCTGTAGTGCAAGTTGAAGTCCCTGTCTAATGCTTGTGTGGTCCCAATAGTTGAGTGGTTCAAAGCCAAGAATCTTTCAAAAGTCGTGGTCAAGGAGTTTGATGCCATAAGGATGGTAAAATTGAATCATGCCCTCTTGTTGGGGAACTATAGGGATGACTAGGTATTGATTGATATGTGTAGGGAACAAGCAAGAGAAAGGTCCTAATAATAAATAGCAACTAACCAACTACCTATTAAAAGTTATACGTCAGGCTAATCAAACATCACCTTACTCACGCACCACCCCCACTTTTATGGCTAAGGAAAAGTGCATTAAATAAAATTAAGTTATGAAGCTAACATCTCAATTGTCACTAATCAGAGAATAATTCTCCTGTTCTAAAATATAAACAATAAAAATAATGTTTTAAAATATAAATAAATTTAACTAATTTTAGTCTATTAAATGTAAAAGTATTATTAAAATACTCTTATTTAATATGCAGTTTAATTTTTAATGGAGAGAGATTAAATCTCTTTAATAAGTTCTAAATAATAATATTATAGTAAAGAATCTGTTTTTAGATGAAATCAATGACATTAAATGAGATTAATTACTTTTATTAAAAGGTGTTAGATAGTTATTTGTTCCTTATATTTTGGGACGAGTGTAGTACTACTGTTTTCAGGGTTATGTATTTAGAGTGTTTGTACACCTATCATGTGACTCACCGATAAATAATATTTTTTTATCTTGCAACACCACAATAAAATAACATTTGAAAGTCACAACATAACATTTGATTATCACAGATGTTATGTTGCGTTGAACTTTTTAAACGTGGTGTTGGGTAAACTCTAATGCAATGCACATAGTGGTCGTTGTAACACCCCTATTTTTATTTTTATATTAAAATTTTGAAGTAATTAGATTATGGCTCTTTAGAACTTTTTAATCTAAGTATTATTTATGATTTTTTGGAATTTTTTGGAATTTTGGAATTTTTTTTATATAAAATAATATTTTTTAAATAATTTTAAATTCATATAAGTAACTTAAATTAAAAATATTTATAAGAAAGTGAATGTAAATTATAAGAAAATTTTCTAAAATCCGTTTCAAATAGACTTATCTAAAAATTATCGGTTTGAGAAAAATCTTGATTTTTTCCAATCGTTAAAAAATTGGAAATGTATTAATAAATTTTTATTAACAGAAAATTTTAGATTTTCAAAATTTCAACTTTATATTACATGTTATAAAATTAGTAAGGACTGATATAATATCGCTAAATTTCAAAAAGGACTCATTTTGAATATTTAAAATATACCGAGTGAAAGGTTACTATTTGGCTTAATAATTCTGCCGACAGTTACTATACAAAACACTGTGCATGTACGAAATTTTCAAAAGTGCACAGTAACCTGGAATAAAAAATTTAAAAATACATAGTGCTTTTATATTAAAATAATGTAATGCATAGTAAATTTTTTTCCTATAAATACCGAAGGATTTCTTCTTTAGAATTCATAATTTCAGATTAAGTTTTCTTAATATAGTAGTGCTAGTGAGATAATGGTGGAAGTGAGAGAGAGAAGAAAAGTTTTTGGAGAGAAGGTTCTGCCAAAATTCTAAGGTAAGAATACTTCTCTTTTATAATTTTTGGGTTATTTTCATATCGTTTTTAGAAATCTGTTATTATACTGGAAATAATATTATTTTAAGTTACTATTCTGCATAGTAAACACTATTTCAATAGTAAATTACTATTTCAATAGTAAATTACTATTCAAATAGTAAATTACTATTTACTGTTACTATTTACCGTTACTATTCATGATTTACTATTTACTGTTACTATTCACGATTTACTATTACCGTTACTATTCACGTTTTACTATTTACTGTTACTATTCATGATTTACTATTCACTATTCACTATTCAAAATTTACCATTTCTGTTTTAAGTATTAATCTTAATCTTCGTCTTATGCTTATACTGAAATAAGATTGGTATTAATATTTCTAGAAATCGGAGGCGCAAAGCAAATCTATTTTGGGTAACAATTCAAGGTAAGGGGGAGTGAGATAAAAGTATAATATGAAAAGACATAAGAATAATGGGAGGAGTCCCCTACTCCTTTTAAATTTAATAATAATATTATTTTAAAATATTAACTTTTTAACTTAACACTTTTAATAAATTTTAAATTAAATATCCGGTTTAACTAACTCTAACATACCTATGCAAGGACTTGGACCATTATGACCTATATGGACTGGACTATACCTATGCAAGGACTGGATTATATGGACTTACATAGACCTATACGAGGAATTGACCAAAAGGACTCAAATTGACTATATTAATAACCATTAAACTTTGAATTATAATATTTATAAATAATGCTTTGTTGACTTGATTTTGATTGATATTTAATTGTGATTAATAATATTTGATGTGATTGATGATATTTAGTTATAATTGATAATGCTTGATTTTGATTGATGATTTTGTGACGTGGAGTTTGAGCATATAGCGAGCATGACGGAAAGCTAAATTCAGTAAGAATTTTCTTACCTTACTATTTAAATTTTTACTTTAAATCTTCTCTTCTTATTAACTTTATTTTCAATATTTAGAATAAAAAAATTAGTATTTATTTTAGAAAGAAAACATTTTATGAGAATTAATTAATTAAATCTTGAGTTAAAGAAAAATTTTGTAATTTTAAGTATTTTTGGTTAATAATTATTCTCTTTTAATAAAACAAAATTTTTTAAAAGAAAATTATTTTATTTTTTTTCCAACTTAATAACTAAAGATATTTGGAAATAATTGAGATTCCTAAATTTGATTTTGTTAAGATTTAATTTGAGAAAGATTATGTAAAGTTTTATATGAGAAAGTTTTTAGATATTTAAGACTTAGAAACTCAATTTCAGTGAGATTTGAAAACTGTACCAAATTTATTTCTGTGGGACAGAAATTCAGAGAATTGAGAAAATGTACAGTTTATTGAAATGATATTGTAAACCTTTAAGGGATTTAATAATTGAGTTTCTAAAAGCCTTAACCAACTAAATACGCGAGTAGTTCATGCATCATGAATCATTAAAGTGAAATAAAATGATATTGTCTGGGGACGGATTATAGAAACCGAGGATACATTAGAGGAGGCTTAATTACGAGCCTTGGGATGAGAGAGTATGAAATGGTGCTTCAGGGGACCTGGGGTAGCTCCCTAGTGTCGGGTACTTTCACAATAAAAACTTTCTCAATCTGACTAGCCTCTAAATGTTTCCATGCCAGTTGAGCTATTCATATTATTATTATCCGGACTTATGGAACAATGTAAACTCCTGGTTGGCCCAGTGCAAATTAAAATTTAAGGGCCCACATATATAGGTAAGTTATGATGAAGATATTGCATACATTCATGCATTCATAATTGATTGTGTACATGATTGTGATTGATATTATTATGTATTGGTTTATGAAAACCCTTTGTTGCTTATGTCTTAATCAATAATATTATATTCTGTTTCTCACTCCTTTCTCCGTGTCTTTGTTTCATATATTCTAAATTGATGGTTCAGAGGGAAGGATCAAAGAATTTCGGTAGTAGATATAGCACGTTCTAGAAAGGGAGCTCGGTATGAATACCGTGGTCCAATGAATAAATAATGTTAATAAGTAACTGCTTCTGGGCCATGGAGTTTCCTCTCTTTCTTATAATGTTTAATGTTTATTTTCTTCAGATGAATGTACAAATACTTTATAAAGTTTTAATAATATTTGTGAGGTATTTCAGAATTAATGTATATAATTTATTCCGATAGTTTCTTTTTAACAATCATATCTTTAAAAAAAAATTATGAATTTTTCTAGAATTTATTAAGGTGTAACAGAGGGTGTTACAAAGTGGTATCAGAGCAGTTAATCCAATAGGCCTGGGGAAAAGGTCTATCTTACTTTGTCTGTAAACTCTGTATAGGTGATAGAGAATGGAATATCTGACTTGGTAGTAATTGTAATTGATGTGACAAATCTTAATTACTGTGAAACAGGAAACTAATGGCTGGAAACGATCTTGCTGGAGTTGTAGAACGCTTAATCAATGCAATGGGAGCACGTGAAGGTCAAGGTAACGATGCCTTGAGAAGGCTGGACCTATTCGAAAAGCGCAATCCACCTCGTTTGAAGGGAGGATATAACCCTGATGGAGCACAAATCTGGATTTGAGAGATAGAGAAGATTTTTCTAGCATTACAATGTAATGAAGCTGATAAGGTAGTCTTCGCTACTTATGCCTTATCTTAGGATGCCGAACATTGGTGGGATAGCATGCGTAGACAATTCGAAGTCAACGACGTGGAGATCACTTGGGATTATTTCAAGGATATGTTTCTGGAGAAATACTTTCCAACTGATGTTAAAGAGAAAAGACAATTCGAATTCCTATCGCTGACCCAAGGAAATATGACCGTTGGAGAGTACGCATCCAGGTTTGAAGAGCTATCTCATTTTCATTCTCATTATAATGATGCTACTAATGAAAGAGATCGGTGTGCAAAGTTTGTAAATGGATTGCGGCCAGAAATTAAGGAAGCTATACGAATACAGGAAATCCGTGAATTTTCTGTATTGGTAAATCGCTGCAGGATCTTTGAAGAAGATCATAAGGATAGAATGACCAAAAGTCGTGAGCCCATTCACAAGGCAGGAGAAATGAGAAGTGGAGGACCTCACCATCACCAAAGAAGAGACTTCAGAAGGAATAAGCCTTACCAAGCGCCATTTCGCCGGTTTGGAGCAGCATCTGTTCCTAACAGACCCCAAGCTTCAACTGGAAGCTATTACCCAACATCTGCACCAAATTTTAAATGTTTTATCTGTGGAGGACCCCATTTGAAAAGGGATTGTCCTAAAAACACTTATGTTTGTTTTAAGTGTAACAAACCAGGTCATCACATCAAGGATTGCCCAGAGATGAAGAGAGAAAACCCTGAAGGTGCAAGTACAAGCATAAATACTCAAGGAGGCGCGCATAGTGCAGTTGGAAGGCCGAAGGCAAAAGGAAAGGTTTTTGCAATCACTGGAGAAGAAGCATCTCATGCTGATTCCATGGTGGAAGGTAAGTGTATCATTAATAAGATTTCTTTAACTGTTATGTATGACTCAGGTGCATCATATTCCTTTATTGCCAATGACTGTGTAGAAAAACTAAAATTACCTGTGATAGAACTGCCATTTGACTTATCTGTACATACTCCTGGAAACAATCTCATTGTCACTTCTAAAGCCTGTTGGAAATGCCCTATTGTCATAAATGGTAGGGACTTTAAAGCTAATCTTTTCTGTTTACCCCTTTCTGGCTTAAAAGTTATTATTGGGCTAGATTGGTTGTCTGACAATCATGTTCTAATAGATTGTCATAATAAAACCATAATGTTTAAAGAACCAGTGAATTTGAATCCTGAGGATTCGAGATTTCTAACCGCCAACCAAGTGAGTGCCTCTTTAAAAGGAGGGGCTCAAGGATTCATGCTATTGCTTTCAACGAAAGGAGAGCAAGAATCAAAAATCAAAAATCTGCCGGTTGTGTGTGAATTTCCTGACGTTTTTCCTGAAGATATCCCTGGTTTACCCCCAGAAAGAGATGTGGAATTTTCCATTGATCTAGTACCTGGAGTTGGACCCATTTCAATTGCACCATACCGAATGTCACCTCTAGAATTAGCAGAGTTGAAGAAACAACTTGAAGAGATAATAGAGAAGCAGTTTATACGACCCAGTGTATCCCCCTAGGGTGCACCAGTGTTGTTGGTTAAGAAGAAGGATGGTAACATGAGGTTGTGTGTAGATTATCGATAACTGAACAAGGTGACAATCAAGAACAGATATCCTCTACCAAGGATTGACGACTTGATGGATCAGCTGCGTGGTGCCACGGTGTTCTCCAAAGTTGATTTGAGGTCTGGATACCATCAAATAAGGGTGAAGAAAGAAGATGTATCAAAAACTGCTTTTAGAACACGTTATGGCCATTACGAATATCTGGTAATGCCTTTTGGTGTAACTAATACACCAGCCGTATTCATGGATTACATGAATAGGATTTTTCATCCATATGTAGATAAATTTGTAGTGGTGTTCATTGATGATATATTAGTGTACTCTAAAAGCAGAGAAGAACATGTTGAACATTTGAAGGTCGTGTTGGAAATCCTGAAAAAGAAACAACTGTATGCAAAGCTGTCGAAGTGTGAATTCTGGTTGGAAGAAGTGAACTTTTTAGGACATGTAATTAGTCAAGGAGGAATAGCTGTAGACCCTTACAAGGTGGAAGCAGTTTTAAAATGGGAGAGACCAACCATAATCACTGAGATTAGAAGTTTCTTGGGTTTGGCTGGATATTATAGGAGATTCATTAAAGGATTTTCAAAGTTAGGATACCCACTGACCAAGCTAACACGGAAAGGAGAACCTTTTGTGTGGACGACACAATGCGAGAATAGTTTTCAAGAGCTGAAAGATCGACTTACTTCTGCGCCGGTGTTAGTACTCCCTGATCCAGATCGAAGTTTTGAAGTTTACTGTGATGCGTCTAAACAAGGACTAGGAAGTGTACTCATGCAAGACAAGAAGGTTGTAGCCTATGCGTCGCGCCAATTAAGACAACATGAGATTAACTACCCTACCCATGACTTAGAGTTAGCCGCTGTAGTTTTTGCCTTAAAGATTTGGAGGCATTATCTATACGGTGCAACATTCGATGTGTTTAGCGATCATAAGAGTCTCAAGTATTTATTCGACCAAAAGGAGTTAAACATGAGGCAACGGAGATGGATGGAGTTCTTAAAGGACTACGACTTTGAGTTTCAATACCATCCTGGAAAAGCGAACGTAGTAGCTGATGCTTTAAGTTGAAAGTCTCTACATGCGTCCACAATGATGATTAAAGAGCTGGAATTAATAGAGAACTTCAGAGATCTTAACCTAGCAGTAAAGGTTAATGCTAACAGCTACAGATTAGGAGCGTTGCAAGTGACAAATGAATTCCTGAGGCAAGTTTAAGAGGCTCAATGAGATGATGAATTCCTACAAGAAAAGAAAGAACTTTTGAAACAAGGAAAAGAAGTCGAGTTCAATGTAAGAAATGACCAATTACTGAGGTATAAAGATCAAGTGTGTATCCCTGATCAAGAGGAGTTGAGGAAAGCAATTCTGGAAGAAGGACACAAAAGTTATATGAGCATTCATCCCGGAGCTACTAAAATGTATCAAGATTTGAAGAAGTTATTTTGGTGGCCTGGAATGAAGAAAGTAGTGGCAGAGTATGTAACACCCTCGGTTAGATAAGACAAATCCTTCTGTAGGTTCATCCCATTTAACTGAGAGTGTTAACAGTTTTTAGAAAAAGTGAATATTTTTTTTTTAAAATAAATACGTGGCAGATCAGCGGAAGTAATATTGTATATATCACATAGTCATTCACAAACTGTAAATAATTGTACTCTTAACAGAATGGGGCACGCAGGCACCCTTAATATTATACAGTCATCCGGTGTCTGATTATAAATATTCTATCCTTAATGATTGTTCTCAATGGGTTCAGCGTATTGCTGATCTTCACACTCGGGTTCTTGAGTTTTTAATTCCTCTGAAAAATGTTCAACAGTAAGGGTGAGTATAACCCAAGACCCTGATTGGTTCATCCGGTGCGGACATAATCCAGTTATCATACAATGTCACATAGATCATACATTTAGCATATTTATAACAATCAAGCATGTTGTCATCACATAATCGTATATTTAGCATGTTCACAATTATAACAATCAAGCATATTACCAATAAATCGTACATATAACATATTCATAATTATAACAATCAAATATGCTGTAATGAATGCATGAATTCGGATCTATTATGATTTATCTTTGATTAAGTCTCATGATACATTTGGGCCCATTAAATCGTTTCATCTTCTTCTCATTCTCTGGAATGTCACCATTCCAATCATCTAGAGCGATCAGGGTCCGCCCAAGTTCCATGTGGTACAAATAAACTCATTGGTTCTCATCATTGATTTAAATATTTTTGGAACTTGGATCCCTACGATCATAGTTACACTCCGTCATTTAGTCAAAGTACACTAGAATTGCATCGTCTCACCCGGCTATCAGGCGCGACTCTGATGCCATTGGGTTGCCGTTCCAGTTGTACTCCCAAGATTCTTCATGGAGATCGAATGTGAGTGTCCTCCACTGTACCAAGTGTATGCTCTAGAGGTTTTTCTTCTTCAAAAATATTTTCATGATGCGAAATGCATTTATTTTTATCATTAGATCCCTGGGTATCTTATGTGTTTCCAGTCTCATCATATCATTCTCAAGTTCTTTGAATTCCATCAATCATTTAAACCTTGTAAGATATTCGTTTATTATTTAAAGAAATATATCTATTATATATATTCTTTCATAAAGTGTAAAATAATATATGTTCTTTATGTAATTACGCATAATTTAGATGTTAACAATGTATAATGGTAATAAAACTAATAATAAGGATAATAATATTAAGTTTGACAATAAATAATGATAATAATGGAATAAGAATGTTAATTATAATTTACCAATAACTTAAAAAGTATTGAAGATTGGTTTCCAATTGAGAATTCAAGTGAAAAACACTAAAAACAGAGTTTTCTGAGTGGAACAGGGGTAAATCCGAGTGAAATGAGTATGATTCCGAGTGGAATCGTACAGAGAAGGGTTCTCCAAGTGATCTGGCTAAAAATTTGAGTGAAATTGTACTGGAACGCTGTTTTCCGACTGAAACAGGTCTGATTCCGAGTGGAAATGTTGATTTCCAAACTTTTTGAGAAAAATATGTTTAATACTGAGTGAGAAATTAAGTTTGCCGAGTGAGATGAGTTGAATACCGAGTGAAACTGAATCATCCGAGTAAAATAAATCTGTTCCGAGTGAAAAATGAATTTTCTGGGTGAAATGAGTTTAGATACCGAGTAAATTCAGGCTGCAGTGAGTTTCTGAATAAAATAAGCATCAATCCGAGTGAGATCAGGTTAAGAGTTTTCTCAGGGAAGTTAAAAATATTTTTCCTAGTTAAAAGTGTTGAGCAGAAAGGTTTCTGAGTAAAATTTATATAATTTCCGAGTGACAAATCGTTCTGCTGACTAGAATACCTTCGAGTAAAGTAATCCGAATGAAATAATCCTGATTCTGAGTGGAATCAGGTTGATAAGAGTTTTCTGAGTAAAAATAAGATACTTTCCGAGTGAAACATGAGTTTACCGAGTGAAATTAGTTGAAAAGAGTTCTGTCTGAATGAAATAATACAAATCCGAGTAGAATAACTGCTTGCTGAGTAAAATAAAGTGTTTGTCGAGTGAAATAAGACTGGGAAGCTACTGTTTGAGAGCAATAGAGTGTTTTCCGAGTAAATTTACTGAAAAAGGGTTCTGAGTAAAAGATAATTATATTTTCTGAGTGAAATTAAGTCAAGTTCCGAGTGAAATAATTTAAGAAAGAGATTTCCGAGTAAAATAAGACTTGGGAGATGCTGTCCGAGAGAAATAGAGTGTTTTTCGAGTGAAATATGTTATATCCGAATGAAAATGAGTTGGTAATATAAAGAATCCGATTGAAATGATACCAAAACCGATCGGATTAGCCTAAAACAGAACCTGTTATCATTAAACTCATAGTTTTTCACTGGAAATCACACGGTACCCATGATTCTTAGTATTTTCAGTCCAATAAGTACATGTCATATCACAATTCATCACTCGGTAACAGATATATATATATATATATATATATATATATATATATACATGCATATACATATAACAATATAAAGCATTTAATTCATACACACTGAATCTGTCCTTCACTCGGTTTTCCCACAAGGCATCCAAGAATATACCCCCTTACCTCAATGAAGTTCCTGGAGGAGAAGAAAGAGGCTCCCTTCACTGTCCTGCTTCAAATCCGAGTGAAATAGAAGGGAAAAGAGAGAAAGAAACTTGCTGGGAAAGGAAGTGATGAAGGGTGTTTGGGTCGTGTGTGTGGTGTGAGTTCTGAGGACCTTGAACTCGTTTAAATAGGGAGAGAGTGAGTGGAAAAACAAGTGGGGGACAGCTTTTCTCAGTGGGCTGTGAGTGGATTGCTAATGGAAGGGTCACTAGGGATTAAATAAGATATATGCTGAGTCAGTGTCCATTTCTGGTCGTCCACCATCCATAATGCGCACGATTGGATTTAAATATCATTAAAAGACAAAATTGAAGTCAATACGCACTTCGGTCACTGAATTCCGAGTGGAATTACACTCGGTTAAGGGCTATTCCGACTGGAATTCCTACTTCCGAGTCAACAATTTCAAGGCTCGCTTGAGCGTGGCTTGCTCGCTTGAGCGAAGCTTCAATTCTTCACTCGGAATTCCTTTGAAACCGACTCAGGTACTTAGTTTCTCACTCGGTAATACCTCTTCAGACCGAGTCCTCTCTTTCTCAGAATCTTCACTCGGAAATCCGAGTCTTCCTTCACTCAATTCACTCGGTTTAGGCCATTACCTCTCGGACCAATACCCACACGTACTTCTCTCACTCTGTTTTGGTCCAGTGGAGTGTATCTCACTCGGAATTGACTTCCTCCACCATTTTCCACTCGGTTTCCTAAGCAAAACCATTCGGAAGCCTTCCCAATTGTTTCCACAACATACTTCAATCAGAAAGGAAGCATCAAATCAACATAAATAGAAGCATTTATGCATTCTTTCACTCGGAATGCTCCAACCATAGTAATTTCCTTCAGAAAAGGAAACATTCAACTCGGAACCGAGCCTTTCTAGGGTGTTTTCACTCGGATTTTCACTCAGAAGTGATTCTTTTGAACACTCTTCACTCAGAATTGCTTCTCAGGTCAGGACTCCACTCGGTGGTAGCCTTCTCAGTCATGTTTTACTCGGAAAACATGGTACTGACTCGGGAATTCTCTCCTTCACTCGGAATTTCTAATCCTTCACTCGGAATTCTTCTCTGTCACTTGGAACAGAGCCCTTTTCACTCGGTTTTTGCATAATTTCACTAATATTCCATATAAATTCTATTATTACGTGTAAAAATGACATTTTTAAGGTACTTCAGACCATCAACAGGGTATATATTGACTTATTCTTGCTTACAAACCCTCCATAATTAAAATTTACAAGGATAAAATTGTTTCTAAAAACAGGGATGTTACAGAGTACGTGGCTGCATGTCTAATTTGCCAGAAGGTTAAAGTAGAACATCAAAAACCCCCTGGAATGCTACAATCAATGGAAATACCAGAATGGAAATGGGATAGCATTACCATGGATTTTGTGACTTCTCTACCTAAAACTCCATTAGGACATGATTCAATATGGGTAATAGTTGATAGACTAACAAAGTCTGCCCACTTTATTCCCATTAATATTCGTTACTCTATGGAGAAGCTGGCAAAATTATACATCGAGGAGATTGTGAGATTGCATGGAATTCCTTCAAGTATCATTTCTGATCGGGACCCTCGTTTTACATCACAATTCTGGAAGAGCTTGCACAAGGCTTTGGGAACAAGACTGCGTCTGAGTTCAGCATATCATCCTCAGACAGATGGACAATCAGAAAGAACAATCCAATCTCTAGAGGACTTGTTACGAGCTTGTGTGTTAGAGCATAAAGGAAGTTGGAATCAATTCTTACCATATGTGGAGTTTACCTACAACAACAGTTTCCATGCTAGCATTGGCATGACACCTTTTGAAGCATTATATGGAAGAAAATGTAGGACCCCGCTATGTTGGTTTGAGACTGGTGAAAACTTGATGCTAGGACCAGAGTTGGTACAACAAACCACGGATAAAATCAAAATAATTCAGGAAAAGATGAAGGCAACACAGAGCATGCAGAAAAGTTACTATGACAAAAGAAGAAAGCCGCTCGAATTTCAAGAAGGCGATCATGTATTCTTGAAAGTCACACCTATGACTGGGGTCGGTCGGGCAATGAAATCTCAAAAACTAACTCCTAGATTTATTGGTCCATACCAAATAATTCATAAAGTTAGTCCCCTTGCCTACCAAATAGCATTACCACCTTTTCTTTCTAATATCCATAATGTTTTTCATGTGTCAAACTTACGAAAGTATATATTTGATCCTACACATGTTATTGAACCTGATGTCATACAAGTTAAAGATAATCTTACATATGATGCACCACCTATCAGAATAGGTGATAGAAGAATAAAAAAGTTAAGAGACAAGATAATTCCGCTTGTAAAGGTCATTTGGAGTGAAACGAGAGGGGAAGATGCTACATGGGAACTAGAAACTGAGATGAAAGAGTCTCATCCTCATTTGTTTTACTGAATAATGTAAATTTCGAGGACGAAATTTTCTAAGGGGAGTAGAGTTGTAACACCCTATTTTTATTTTTATATTAAAATTTTGAAGTAATTAGATTATGGCTCTTTAGAACTTTTTAATCTACGTATTATTTATGATTTTTTGGAATTTTTTGGAATTTTGGAATTTTTTTATATAAAATAATATTTTTTAAATAATTTTAAATTCATATAAGTAACTTAAATTAAAAATATTTATAAGAAAATGAATGTAAATTATAAGAAAATTTTCTAAAATCCGTTTCAAGTAGACTTATCTAAAAATTATCGGTTTGAGAAAAATCTTGATTTTTTCCAATCGTTAACAAATTGGAAACGTATTAATAAATTTTTATTAACAGAAAATTTTAGATTTTCAAAATTTCAACTTTATATTACATGTTATAAAATTAGTAAGGACTGATATAATATCGCTAAATTTCAAAAAGGACTCATTTTGAATATTTAAAATATACCGAGTGAAAGGTTACTATTTGGCTTAATAATTCTGTCGACAGTTTTTATGCAAAACACTGTGCATGTACGAAATTTTCAAAAGGTGCACAGTAACCTGGAATAAAAAATTTAAAAATGCATAGTACTTTTATATTAAAATAATGGAATGCATAGTAAATTTTTTTCCTATAAATACCGAAGGATTTCTTCTTTAGAATTCACAATTTCAGATTAAGTTTTCTTAATATAGTAGTGCTAGTGAGATAGTGGTGGAAGTGAGAGAGAGAAGAAAAGTTTTTGGAGAGAAGGTTCTGCCAAAATTCTAAGGTAAGAATACTTCTCTTTTATAATTTTTGGGTTATTTTCATATCATTTTTAAAAATCTGTTATTATACTGGAAATAATATTATTTTAAGTTACTATTCTGCATAGTAAACACTATTTCAATAGTAAATTACTATTTCAATAGTAAATTACTATTTACTGTTACTATTTACCATTACTATTCACGATTTACTATTTACCGTTACTATTCATGATTTACTATTTACCGTTACTATTCACGTTTTACTATTTACTGTTACTATTCATGATTTACTATTCACTATTCACTATTCAAAATTTACCATTTCTGTTTTAAGTATTAATCTTAATCTTCGTCTTATGCTTATACTAAAATAAGATTGGTATTAATATTTCTAGAAATCGGAGGCGCAAAGCAAATCTATTTTGGGTAACAATTCAAGGTAAGGGGGAGTGAGATAAGAGTATAATATGAAAAGACATAAGAATAATGGGAGGAGTCCCCTACTCCTTTTAAATTTAATAATATTATTATTTTAAAATATTAACTTTTAACTTAACATTTTTAATAAATTTTAAATTAAATATCCGGTTTAACTAACTCTAACATACCTATGCAAGGACTTGGACCATTATGACCTATATGGACTGGACTATACCTATGCAAGGACTGAATTATATGGACTTACATAGACCTATACGAGGAATTGACCAAAAGGACTCAAATTGACTATATTAATAACCATTAAACTTTGAATTATAATATTTATAAATAATGCTTTGTTGACTTGATTTTGATTGATATTTAATTGTGATTAATAATATTTGATGTGATTGATGATATTTAGTTATATTTGATAATGCTTGATTTTGATTGATGATTTTGTGACGTAGAGTTTGAGCATATAACGAGCATGACGGAAAGCTAAATTCAGTAAGAATTTTCTTACCTTACTCTTTAAATTGTTACTTTAAATCTTCTCTTCTTATTAACTTTATTTTCAATATTTAGAATAAAAAAATTAGTATTTATTTTAGAAAGAAAACATTTTATGAGAATTAATTAATTAAATCTTGAGTTAAAGAAAAATTTTGTAATTTTAAGTATTTTTGGTTAATAATTATTCTCTTTTAATAAAACAAAATTTTTTAAAAGAAAATTATTTTATTTTTTTTCCAACTTAATAACTAAAGATATTTGGAAATAATTGAGATTCCTAAATTTGATTTTGTTAAGATTTAATTTGAGAAAGATTATGTAAAGTTTTATATGAGAAAGTTTTTAGATATTTAAGGCTTAGAAACTCAATTTCAGTGAGATTTGAAAACTGTACCAAATTTATTTCTGTGGGACAGAAATTCAGAGAATTGAGAAAATGTACAGTTTATTGAAATGATATTGTAAACCTTTAAGGGATTTAATAATTGAGTTTCTAAAAGTCTTAACCAACTAAATACGCGAGTAGTTCATGCATCATGAATCATTAAAGTGAAATAAAATGATATTGTCTGGGGACGGATTATAGAAACCGAGGATACATTAGAGGAGGCTTAATTACGAGCCTTGGGATGAGAGAGTGTGAAAGGGTGCTTCAGGGGACCTGGGGTAGCTCCCTAGTGTCGGGTACTTTCACAATAAAAACTTTCTCAATCTGACTAGTCTCTAAGTGTTTCCATGCCAGTTGAGCTATTCATATTATTATTATCCGGACTTATGGAACAGTGTAAACTCCTGGTTGGCCTAGTGCAAATTAAAATTTAAGGGCTCACATATATAGGTAAGTTATGATGAAGATATTGCATACATTCATGCATTCATAATTGATTGTGTACATGATTGTGATTGATATTATTATGTATTGGTTTATGAAAACCCTTTGTTGCTTATGTCTTAATCAATAATATTATATTCTATTTCTCACTCCTTTCTCCGTGTCTTTGTTTCATATATTCTAAATTGATGGTTCAGAGGGAAGGATCGAAGAATTTTGGCAGTAGATATAGCACGTTCTAGAAAGGGAGCTCGGTATGAATACCGTGGTCCAATGAATAAATAATGTTAATAAGTAATTGCTTCTGGGCCATGGAGTTTTCTCTCTTTCTTATAATGTTTAATGTTTATTTTCTTCGGATGAATGTACAAATACTTTATAAAGTTTTAATAATATTTATGAGGTATTTCAGAATTAATGTATATAATTTATTCCGATAGTTTCTTTTTAACAATCATATCTTTAAAAAAAATTATGAATTTTTCTAGAATTTATTAAGGTGTAACAGAGGGTGTTACAGTCATTACATTCTAGTAATTTTGACATAAAATACATGTATTTTTCAAGAAAAGTACATTTGGCATTGTGTTAGAATTTGTGGTCGTTGCGTACATAGACACTTCTCTTCCCCATTCTCTTCTTTTTTTTCCCTCTCAAACAACTCAACCATTTCTCCATCAAATCACGACTCCTTTTCACCCAAAACATTGACCTTTTTCTACACTCTAGTCGATTGCCTCTAACACCCCTCCACCATCCATTGGAATGACCAAGGGTGTATTTGGTTATCCATTGGGGTAACCCGGTTGAGATAACTGAGGTTTTGTAAAAGAAAACTGGGGTTTTGTAAACGGAGTTGTGTTTGGATGTTAGCTTTTTAAAAGTAGGCTGGGAAGTAATGATTACATTTGGTTGGATAAAAAGTTAGGTTGGGTAAATAGAGATTTGTAGAAAATTACCAAAAAGGGTATTAGTGAAAAGTATATTGAATATGTATATATATTAATAATATACATATATATTATATCAAAATTTGTATATATATATATACACACACAAGCATAAGTAATACAATATATAGTTATATATATTGTTTTATTTTTTTAACAAATTAGAATTTTTTTAAAGAAATTAGATGATAATATGTATAATTAGAATGTATTTTTTTAACAAATTAGATTATTTCTTTTAACAACTTAGATTATTTTTTTAACAATTTAGATTATTTTACGTTTATACTATTTTTTAACAGATTAGATGATATTATATATAATTAGAAAGTATCTTTTAACAAATTATATTATTTTTGTTATGAAGTTAGATTATATTATATATAATATGGAAAGGTAATGATTTTTTTTAAGTTACACATAATAAAAATGTTAAATATAGATTTATACAACTTCGGCGGCTACAATTTGATCTCTAATGGAATCAAGAACAACATTCATACCTGGCGATGAAATCATGTCAACTTCATCGTCAATTACAAAATGTGTCTGATGTTGAGCTCCCATACAATTGTTTTCATTTACATTTTCATTGTCAAACTCAATGTCCGCTAGGTTGCATCTCCGAATGAAGTTATGGATTCTCATTGTCGCATAAACTATGTGAACTTAGGTCTCATAACTGTAGGCGGGCATATGTCGAAGCACGACAAATCTGTTTTTCTAAACACCGAAGGTTCATTCTATTGTGCTCTGTAAACTTGAGTGTAAATAGTTGAACACTTCATTGTTGTTTTGAAAATATTGTGCACGTCTAAAGTCTGGAAGATGGTATCTTTGACTTCTGTAAGGACCCAGATATCCCATCGGCGTCGGATAGCCATTGTCTACCAAATAATATTTACCTGTTACATGAAAGAAAGGACATCATCAACATATTATTATGATGACCAGTGGTATTATATGTACACATGTAAGGACAACAAAACCATACATGAGGGCATATGTGAAAATCCATAATGTGCATTGGTCACTACGTCTTTAAAAACGAGTGTGTCGTGGGTGGATCCCTCCTATTCGGGTAGTGAAAAAATAAAGCACATGTCCATATCATAAGCGGCCATCACATTTTATGATGTGTAACCTTTCCTGCTAATGAACCGTGTAGAATCCCTAGATGGTACGACGCACGATATATGAGTGTCATCAATGGCTCTAATACAATCTTTGAAGAAAGGCCAATATCTCTTACTATCACATATTTTTGGGGAGACATACGTAAGAGTTGGATCCACAGGCCTGACCATCTCCATTGACAATGAGACACACGCCTCTAATACACGGTGAAATTTCCTGGTAACTATTTCACCCGAATGCTGAAATCTTTCTTGTATTACCCTGTTCCCTACACCATACCCGACCATATGCAAAAATATTGCCACCGTTTCATGTACTCCCATGCGTGGTGAAGGAGTTAGTCCATAGTCAACTAATTTATGGCACAATCCTAAAAAGGCATCTTTACTCATCCTAAACATTTCATGATATCTCGTGTCGTTGCCATCGAGTATCTCTTGGACCCATGCATGTCCCCCAAGTACACTAGTCATGCATGATTCCTTGCATACATGGTTGACGGCCCAATCCGTAATCACCGCTGTTTTCCCCCTAATCGCAATAACAGACAACTCAATAGGGTCATATTGTCTTAAGGAATCCTAATCACCAGTGGATGTCATGTTTAATCTCTGCAAATGTTGAAATATGTTAATCATTGTTATCTTTATTAAGCACGTATGCAACAAACACATTATTCAATTGTACCATATAGTTAAAGACAAAAGTACCACACAACATGTTTGATATTTACCAACAATATTCCCCCTGTCCAAGATGTTCAAGCATAAAAAACAACATTTAAACCGTAAACCATAAAGCACACATTTGCATAATTACACGTTTTAATGATTAAAGACAACATTTGTTAGCAAACCTAAATCCTAGTCTGCCAATCACCCAATTTCGAGTAAATGAAAAGCTAGTTAATCATCTGGGTCATCCGTCAGGTTGAACCACTTTCACTTGGAGTCATCCTGAAGTACCTGGATACATTTTGCTTTAAACCCCTTATCCTATTGACATTGGGGAATCTGTTTTAGTAGCCAAAGTGTGGTTGTAATGGAATGCGTCTCATCACCTGTAACCTTTCCCACCATTGCAGAAGTATGAGAAGTTACAGCTTGTGTCATCTCATTCATTGACTCACTTATCATTATGATGTTATCCCTTTGAGTTTTCTTCTTACTACTTGTTCCACCACCCCTCTGCCTCTTCTCTCTACTCTTGGTTATCGCTGTTGCTTGTGATGACATGTTCAGGTCGATGTTACTGAACCCTAAACCGCTTGTGCCCTCCTCCAGCAGGCTGCTCTCACCCAAAACTTGAATCCTCACTATCACCAGAACCCTCACCCAGTTGCTCACCCTCAAGAAGATCAGGGATGTATTCATTTCCATGGTTGAAGGTAGGTAAAACCCTGCATGACAGGGCCCATGCATACTCACCAGTTGCCACATTATCCTTAAACAAAAATGTCAGCTCCCGTGCATGTAGTAGACCCTCGGAGCGGTACTTTAGAAAGGTGGGGTGTTCATGCGCAAATATAAGACAAGTTAGAAAACCCTAAAGCTTTAATGTTACATTAAATGAAATCCTAAATTCAGTTGTGAAGTTCATACCCGCTCCTTCACAGCCCACCACTCATCATCTGTGATGAATGTATGCCATTCGTTATCCCAACCAAGACCAGTTGTATTCCGAAATAAGTTATACCATGGGAGCCACTTTTTCCTCAGGTTATCCCATTTGTTTTTAAACTACTCCTTGGAGTAAGATCAACCAGTCTTAGCATTAAAATAAGCCTCTAATCCTTCCCATCCAACTTTTCTAAGAGATGTTCCCCTACGTTGTCGATTTTTAATCTGCTCCATTGCAGCCTCAATGAAGATTTTAAGCGCATATCTATCCCAACTCGCTTTTGAAGACTGCATAGGTGCTTTCCCATTGTCCATTTAAACTCTAATAAAGATTATACAACAAAAATTTTATTAAACCCAAATAACTCCAAAATAGTAGAGAAAATTATTAACACTAATGTTTAAATTAATTGATTGTTATCCTCTTTAAACCTTAAAACCCTTTTTATTTCTATAAAATGTGATTTTTTTCCACAATTTTAAAAACATGATTGTTGTTATTTTTCACTAATAATTCATTGTTATCCCTCGTTAATTAAAAAAATGAAATTATTTGAACCCTAAATATAACGTCCCAAATTTTAAAAATAGATTTCTAAAATCCAAACAAATTTTTTGCAAATAATTTAAATTTCAAAACAGGATTTGGATTAAATAATAACATTATCATTTTTACATCAACCGACCGGCTCATTTAACTATACAAATAAATATAATAACTCGGTATGCACAGGAGACGGCCAAGGCTACTACAAAATAACTATGTGCACTATGTACTATACATATATATACATAATGCTCCCTGCAGGCTGAGTGACTTCATATGTCATCGCTGCATATATCCACTGTAAAAATAACAATAATAGGGGTGAGCATAAACATGTCAAATGATAGTTATTGAATCGGATTAAGTGTCCAATTCATAACTACGCATAAATCATAATCATACCATACAATCTCATCATGTTATTCTCAATAACATAAATCAATACATATGCATGCGGATCCGACTCTAATGATGGGATTTACACAACATAATATCTCAGCTTTCAGCTGATTCGGCCGTTTTACAGGTACCAAACCGCGCGCCCATAATGTAACACCAGCCACTCTCAGTGACAGCGGTAATTCAACTGTGTTAGGGGCCGGCCTTGAGTCCAACTCGAAGGCGTCTGTGGAATCCGAAGAAACCACTACAGGGTCTGTGCCTTATCATCAGGCCGCCCTCCCATCTGGGCCGGCATCACAGACCCCCTGCAGTCCTGTGTGCGTCTGAATGCATATGCTATGCCAAATAATTATCAATCATCAACAAACCACCTGATTACCATCATCAGGGCTACCACTCAGTTACCATCACCAAGGGTCTCAACTCAATATAACAACAAGCATAGCACACAGTAGTCAATCACAACCACATAATATTTCATGTTTGTCCATCACATAAGCATCCCATACTTTATCAATATGCATCACATGCATTTATATATCATGATAAATTTCATGAATATTATTCACATCATCATCATCAATCACATATCAATATCATATTTCCTACTCCATCTCATGCATAGAAATCATCACAAATACATACATCACATATATAATTCATATCTCATATAAATTCAATATCAATACCACTCACATATGAATGGAAAACATCATATCTCATAACATATCACACATATCACATATATTCGGGATTTCTCATTGAAGATAATAATATTATCCCGATTCCGTTCATAAACTATACATTTAAAATGTAACGTTCCCCCTACCTGGAAATGAAGAGTTCCAGCAGCTTTTTTTTAAGCTATATCCAAATCACAGTTCACGAATTTCCGACTGGAATTTCAATTTTGAACCAGTCCAAAGCTTCTTCATGAAAGAGAAGAAGTGAAGTTTGATTTCCTTCTTTGTTTGATAATTTCCAGTAAAGATTGGAAAGAAAAGGATAGAAGTGATATTTTACGCTCCAAATTCCAAGCTAATCCAACAATAGAATTTGATATATATATATATATATATATATATATATATATATATATATATATATATGGTTCATGCAAAAGAGACGTGAACGAATTGAAGAAGTCTGATACGTGTATTAAATGATAAGGAAGAAACAAGATATTTTAAAGAAAAGAGGGTAGGACAAAATAGAGAGGGTCCCATACTCAGAAAAATATCAGAAAAGAGAATCTGCTAGAATTTAGAAGAACAGAGTGACGTGGAAAGCCTCAATAATTGAAATAATTATTAATTCTGACTCGGTTTCGGTATTCTGGGCACATCTTTCCGAGAAGATTCATCAGAGCCTCTTTCCACTCAGAATTACTTCACTCGGAGGAAATTCACTCGGAAAGGTTTCTACATGAAACACAGTCAGCTTTCCTTCCTTGGAAATGATCCACTTAGAAATCTCTCACCCAGAACTACCTCATTCAGACATATCTCACTCGGATATATCTCTTCCCGAGTCAAAGTCTTCACTTGCGTTACTCGAAAGTCTTACATCCAAAATATCACTCAGAGTTCGAAGTTCAGTCCTCTCTCGGAAATCTTTCCACTCGAAAGGGTCACTCGGGGTCGAGGACAATCTCGAATACAAACCTGAGCACAAGCTCTCGAAAACTTTAAAACACCCGAGCACAAATTAAATGAATTCACCACTCGGATATTTACTTCCCTCGGGAACTATTCACTCGAAACATACTCATTCGAAGTTAAAGTCTTTTTCTTTCCAGAAGTACTCTCCCTGGAAAAGACTCACTCGGTATGTCCCAATCGGTGCCATACCACTCAGAAGTCGGAAATATCTCACTTGACGCTATTCCACTTGGAAACGTCTCACTCGGTAACATCCCACTCGGAAGTGTCGTACTCGGAGACACCCCACTCGGAAAGTTACACTCAACTGGGAAATTCCCTACTCGGAATTCATAACTCAGAATTATCTCGGCCCGAGAAGTACTTATTCGAAATCAAAGCTTTTCTTCGCTCGAAAGTACTTCTCTCGGAAACGTTTCACTCGGATGTTTCACTCGGAGATGTTTCACTCGGATTTGTCTCACTCAAAAGTGTCTCATTCGGACACAGAGTTTTTCTTAACTCACAAATGATTTTCTCAATCATGCTTCACTCGAAAACATGTTAACCTACCTTCACTCGGAATCACATCCATTTTTCACTCGGAATGTCTTATCTCAGACATAATTCACTCGGAATTTCACTCGGAAATTATCCACTGATCCTTAATGAATTATTTTTCTAAAATTCTAAATTTTAGGATGTTACACTAAACAAAAATTAATTTTATTTATATTTCAACAATTATAATGTTTGTTTTTGAAACCAAAAAAAATGTATTTATTTCTTATTCCATTACTGAAAAATATTATTTTTAACAATCATTACTTTTAATAATTCTTTTTTATTCCATTAATAAAAAGTATTCCGTCACTGAAAAATGTAATTTTTTTAATCCATTACTAAATAATTGTAATTAGTTTTTACTCCATTACTAACAAAAATGTAATTATTTTTTATTCCATTATTGAAAAAAGTGTAATTATTTTTTTATGTCTTAATCGAAACAGATCGATTTCCCTAAATCTAAAAATGGATTACTTATGCATCGTAATCAGATAACAAACTAAAGGGATAAGTTACAATTTAAAACGGATAACTTAATAAAAAAAATGAAACCATTATTCAAACACAAAAAATAACTACATTTCAAATACAACTATACATAAATTATTTAATCACATTTTCTGTTTTTTACACACAAAAAAAATACACCATAAACAAATGAATACATTTAAATATAACAAGAAATTCACCTATTCAAATAAAACACTACATAAAAAAATCACACCATAAATTCAACCACAAAAAACCATTTCATACCACCAACCAAAAAATATAAATCAAATAAAGGAATACATAATTTATATTATTCAATTTAAATAAAAGAATACATATTTTAAATTTATAATTATTTCTTTACTGATAAAAAAATTAAAATAAAAGAATACATATTTTATATTATTCAAATTTCTGTTTTTTACATCAGATTATGGTACACCCTACTACAACCAATTCACCTATACACCAAAATCATCCACCATTCAAAAAAATTTAATGTACACCCACAAACAAAAGTCCACTGATGCACCTCCAATCACCACCATTACAACAACATACTGTGCACTCTTCTCTACACCCCCATCCATGCACCCTTCATCAGATTTATCTATCCCTCACCACCACCAACCCACACCCCTCCCCACCCACCCACCAGAATCCATCACAGCCACCCACCCACACCCCTCCCCTCGCAGCCCACACCCATCCCTACCACCTACCCACACCCCTCCCCAGCTACCAGAATCCATCATCACCTACCCCTTTCAGCCTAAACCTGTCACCTATCCCCCACACCTCCCCCTGTGGCCAATACCCACTAGCCACCACCCTTCCCATCACCCACACCCGCCACCCGTAACCTAAACCCTCTTAAATCCACCACCCTCACGGCTCACCCTAAACCCAAACCCACTCACCCCGAGGACCATGACGGAACCCAAACCACCACTCACCTAAACCCACACCCCTATCACGACAACCTGAAACCCACTCACCTCCATCACGGCCACCAATCACCACCACCCACAAAACCCCCTCAACCCGCAGCCTAAACCCAAACCTATACCCTTAACCAAGAGACCCACTCACATCATCTCCACCCATGACCTCACCCAACCTCACCACCGCCACAACAGCGACAGAAAAACAGAGAAAGAGAGCTCAACAGAACCAATCCCCAAAGTGCAAAACAGAAAACCCACACCAGCAAATCAGAGAAGACAAAATAGGGAATGGAAGGTTACCTGCGAAGTGCCACCGACAAAGTAGGGAAGACGAACAAAACCTTCTTCCTTTCCCCAAAACGAAACGCTCAACATGCAAAAAGTTCCTCCTTTCGCGAAATCGACGCAATCAGTGTGTAGGGATCTCTGCCTTGGCCTTTGTTTTAACCTTAAAGCTGAGGGCATCTATGACATTTCGCGCAACTGCATTGCCAGGAAGGAGCCAGACCCTGCCTCTGGGAAACGGAGCTACGCATATGCAAATGACACCCCAACAGAGGTTCACTTGACGGAACGAAGGGGTGAGATGAACCAAACACGTTGCCGTTAATGGTACGGAGAAAAAGTGGGGTTACGTTAACGGAACGACGTTATAGTGTGCAACCAAACACACGCCAAGGCGCCATCTTCATTCAATCTCGAACCTACAGGTCTTTTTAGGACATCCTTAATACCTAAATTTTGACAACCTCGAACCTTTCCACCCAACCACTAACAACGAAATCGTGATAAAGCTAAATGCTCTCATGCTCTTTATTCACTTCACCTCATTCGATTATGGCACCGTCGTTGTAATAACTTTCTTCTCCCACATCATTAACATTGTAGTTGTCATTGCACTCCTCAAAACCTTGACTGCATCAACGGTCCCAAAATTCATCACTGGTGTCACTCTCTTCCCTCTAAGGGAATTCCTTAATGTGTCCACTTTCATGAACACTACATCGTTGGAGAAGTTCATGAGGAGGTTCGTTTTCGACACATCCAAGGTTACAAAGCTTAAAAACAAAGTCAAAAGTTTAAAAAATAAATAAAAGGATGTTACGTCAAAGTGCATATTTAAATTAGCAAAGGATTATGTAACATGCTTCTACAAAAACATTCGATGTAACCATTACATTAAATGTTTTTGCTCAAGTCATATACAAAACATAGTTTTAGAAATAAAAAAATCTCTAAAAAGAAAAAATTCATCATGATCATGTTAGTTCCTTTCGTAGGTGAGATACAATGACTGTAATAGAATTTTAATATAGAATTCAGCTTCTTTAGAATGGGAAAGATGTATAAAGTAAAAGATAATCTATCGGTAATTTAAGTTAATTGCTTATGAATGTAGCTCGTTCCTTTTAACTTTTATTTTTTTCCCCTTAATTGGATCATATTTATCAATTGTATGACACATCATGGTATTCTTTATTATTTGTGACTATTTATTGCTATAATGGACAAATATAACTAAATTAAAATAAAAATAATTTTAGAGGTTTGAAAAAAAAATGTTAAGGCTGGAATGTTACTTCTCCTAAGAAATTATCACCATTTATGAAAATTTTACTACCTGTGAATACTTCTGAATTAATTTCAGTTTTTTTTTAAATTTGTTAATATAGATAAATTCATTTAATTTATATATAAATTATGCTTTTGTTTTAATTGAAACTCAAAACTCTTTTTCTATTTTTCTTT
This sequence comes from Clitoria ternatea, assembly GCA_037962975.1. Lineage (NCBI taxonomy): Eukaryota > Viridiplantae > Streptophyta > Magnoliopsida > Fabales > Fabaceae > Clitoria > Clitoria ternatea. The sequence continues at coordinate 14,069,333 of CM075675.1, forward strand.
AATTAATGTTTATTTCATTAACGATTAGTTGGATATTCTGATTCCTCTTGATTTTAACAGACGATAGTTATCTCTCAATAGTTGAACGTAAATCAAGACCCGTTTTTACTCATTGTAAAAATAAGACATCGGAGTCTTATTGTAATTCAAGTGACATTTTTTTGAGTAATAAAAATCTGATTATCCTATAATAATTCTCTAGGTTTAGCATTTACATGCTCAAGAAAACTAATAAAGATATTTAGATAAAAAAACCTAATTAATATTATTGAATTTTTTAAAATGAAATTCTTGTATTAAGATCAAAGAAACCTCCCACTAAATTTTTATATTTAAGAAATAGATATCTCGATAATTACTTTTGCTTCTATGTTCTTGATGATGTCATCATGCGTAGTACATGACTCCAATTTTATTTTCTGAAAAAGTCAACTAACGTTAAAAAAGAGCACAAGATATGCTCCAAAAGAGAACATATAATCCAAAATTCCAGATTAATAAAAAGTGGCATTTAATTTTACGTGTCCCCACCAATTACCAATTTTTATAAATTCGAGCTTAATGCATAGAGCTCCAAATTGTCAAAGCTTTGTTTTTATAAATGAATAAAATCAATCTTTTCTACCTCCAATTACGAAATTTAAAACAAATTGTGTCTCTACTATGCGGTCCTAACGATATGGTTATTTTCAGTATCCTGTTATGTTGTGAATCCACAGGGTAATAATATATAAGGGTCGTTTTGTAAACAAATTTTAATTTTAATATGTAAAAATATATTCAATAAAAGTATATAAATAATTTTATAAGAAATAATAAATATTATTATTTATTTATGTCTTACATTTTTTTACCATTTCAACTTCTATGTTATTCTCTATCATTCACATATTTGTTGTTACGTCAAATCATGTTATTAACATAAAAAGTAATTTTAAAAAAAGACACATCTAAGCTAACTTTTTTTATCTTTTATTTATGTACTCAATGTATAGGCCGTTTTGAACTACCATTAGAGTTGGGTCTGATTATTTTATAACAAATAAAACCTCAAAGTTGTTGTAATATATGTGTGTTCGATGAAGTTAATTCCTAACCTATCAAAATGATGTTATAACCTCCAATATATAGAAATTGTTCATCAAGTCGGTCCCTACCATATATAATTGTTAGATAGCATTAATCAAAGTATTATGTGACACATTAAGGGCCATGTAAGATAAATGTAGCAACCACATGGCCATGTTCTATGCTAACTTCAATTTTTTAATAATGAAATACATCAATTTGGTTTGTAACATATAAAAATCACATCAATCTGGTTTTGAATGTATATAATATCATATTAAATTGGTCCTTGTTCCATATTTTAAAAAAATCTATCATATTAGTCCATAATTGATTATGATTTGTATTAAAAAAGTCGCTAATGTATTGATAATCATATCATATCAATCCTTAATGTTAATTTAAATACTTCAAACTAGACTTTAACGTATATGTGAGTTAGTTCTTTTATGTTGATATAATGATGTTAGTTATAAATCATTTTAATGCAAAGAAAATGTTATTCAATAAAACAATATAGAGTAGCTTTAAACATAATCAATATAATGAGTTGGTATTAAAATTACACACCATGGTGATCCAAAAGGTGTATTAAGGACAAAAAATCTTCTTCCATCCTTAACTAAGTAAAAATCAAATTACACACCTGTCAAACAAAGAAGAATAGAAACATGTATTGTCTTTCAAAATGCAATATGTATTCTACACATTCTAAACTCAACCTAAATAATGATAATAATCAAAGCTACATACAAACAAGTTCACTCTCATAAACATTAAATCATATTAGCTAAGACTATAAATTAACTCTTATCAACCTACTTAAAGAAATCATATTGATCACTACTACCATTGTGGTGAGTTTTACAATCTTACTACTACCCATCCAAAGTAGAGTAACAATACTATCATTTATCTCTTTTTTTTGCTTTATATTATATGCAAGATTCATGCAACTGTTTATGACATATACGTGTATGGACAACTTTTAACTTGCGAGTTGCATTGGCGTATTAATTATGGGTATAAGGTATGTTTCAATTCCTTGTTTGACTCATAGTTTGACTTTTACTTTCTTAGGATATCCATGGTGACATCTACACCAACTTTTACTTTGTTAAGGTTAGATGAAGACTTTGTGTCCTTTACACACTATATTAATTGTGTTTAAAATTGCTCCACACTAATTTTATTGAATAACATTTTTTTACATTTAAATAATTTATAAATAACATCATTTCATCAATATAAAATAACTAAGTCACATATACATCAATGTCTAGTTTGAAAGTATTTAAATTAACATTAAATATTAATATGATTACTAATACATTTGAGACTTCTTTTATACAACTTACAATCGATTAGATACTAATATGAAGCAATGACGAATCTGGTGTAATACGATATACATTAGAGACCAAATTAATATAATATTTTATGCATTAGGGCCAAATTGATGTATTTTTTATTGAAGATTTGAAATGTTCATATCACATAAAATGTAACCATATGACTATCTAGTAATAGTTTACATGATACTTAATATGTCATGTAGAACTTTGATTGACACCTTTCAATAATGGTTAACTATAACTAACTTAATAGACGATTAATATACATTAAAAATTATATCATTTTGATAAATTAATAACTAAATAAATCGCGTAAAATTTTAAAGTTATATTTTTTTATAAACCTCATCAAAATAGTAGTTGATGTTGCTCCTTTAATAAGAAAAGGCTGCACAATTGAATATGATAGGACATAATTGTCTTTTAATAAGAGAATTTATTTCGTGTGAAGAAATTAAACTGAACTAAGCCTTAATAGTTTGAACTTCTCTAGAATCGGGGATGAAGTCCAATTCTACATATATTGAAATTTTTAAATGTAAATTATATTTGATATTCAACACAGATGGAGACAATTGTTTTTTCGTCAAAAAACGCACGCGTAACAAGGTACATCAACATGTGATGTTATTAAAATGAGAACATTTATCAACTCGATTAAGATATTATATTAAAAGATACGGATTAGTAAATCATCGGTTCAGTGTGCATTAATTTTTTTAAAAATTATTTAATTAATATAATTATTTAAGTTAATAAATTTATTACTTAGAGTACTAGTTTAACTGATTAAATTATTAATTTAACTAGTTAAACCAATTCATATACACACAGACCAGAACAATAAACTTATATAAGTCTGATAACAAACCAAGAGCAATGAACTAACCGGGTTGATCCTTGTTGTATCACTTTTACGTATGCATTTCTCATATATTCGCAAGCGAAAACGAGGAGAATCTATTTTTTTTAATATTTGTAATAAACAAATTCTCTTCTAGAAGAACGAATTTTCAGTTCTTAGAAACTCAAGTACATAAGAACTCAATAATTAAGAGATATATGATGGGCTTATTTAGGTAAAAAGGTGAGGTAATTTAATTAAGGTTTAGAAATTAATTTTCACTTAAATTTAATAGAAATTAATTTAAATGTACTCATAATTTATTTACTTTATAATAAACTTTATTCTAAGTGAGGTGATTTTAAAAATTTAACTTATATTCACATGAATATTTTATTGGACCAAACATCAGAATAAAATTTTGATGGAATGAAATTTTATTTCCAAAAAAAAATTCATCAAAATTTGATTCCAAAAAAAATAAAATGTTAATTTTTTTTAGAATCTTATTTCTTACTATCTCATTTCTAAAAAAACTAACTTAGCCAAAAATAAAAAAATTATTCATGTCATATTTTTAAAAAAGCAAAATTTATTCGAGTCGAATAGAAGTAGTGTATGTTTCGAAACTTTTCTTGCAAATAAAGCTACTATAAGTTTAAGATCATGATTAGATGAAATAATTTCCTGTTAGATATACACATTTGTTGGTGTGTGCTGTAATCTATTCTCTAGCATGTTTTTGCTCTGTGTCAATTAAGCGGTTAACTAATCGATCCAATTTTAAATAAGAATTGCAACAACCTAATATAAACTTGTATGAACGGGCTAATTTTTGTTTAATGCAAAAGCACAAATATAAGGAATTGAAATTAGGATCTTAGACTTTTAAAGTAATGTTACAATCCCTACCGCAAAAAAAAAATTATGCTAATAAGTATGCAAGATATTACATATAAAATAAATTTGTGAGATTTTTCTTTGTAACAGTAATATAATAATATATTCCACCAATTACTTTATAATTATATACATGAACCACAATATATAAATAAAATTATTTATTTACAAAATTTATATATTTTAAATATAAAATTTAAGTTTGTGATATACTATATTTTTATTCTAAATTTATATCATTTGACGGAAACAAATGTTTTGAAGTGTGGGTGATGTGGAAAAGAAGACAATACTATATGAATGCGTCAATCAAATAAGGGAGGTTTAATTAGAGAGAGGGATAGTGTTTGATGGTATCTAATTAAATTAATGAGATGCGTGTTATAAGGCAAATTCTTGGAGTGCTTGAAAAGAAAACAAGTGGTGAAATCAAACTTTTAGGTTCTCACATAAGCCAGTCAATCCAATTTGTCGTATATGAAGACTTCATTTTATTTATTACTTTCACATTACTTGTGTTGTGGTACGTTTAAATCAGTGGAAACAGTAATTTTTTATTCTACTTAAATTTAAGTATATATTCCTGTCAACTTTTATTTTCTTAAGACTCAATCATCTAATTTTAAACAAATAAAATATTTCAGTTGTTTTATTTAAATATATTAAATTTTTCAATTATGTGTTACTCTTCTAATATACTCCTAATCCTTAATATAAATAAAAAAATTAATTTTTTTTATCTACTATTGTTATCAAGAAAGAAATAAGGATGACAAATAAGTTTGACCCCTCAAACCCATAAAAATTGACGGTATAAATAAAAAAACACAACTTTAACCCCCCCATCTATTACTACTTGTCCCACTTAACCCATCATCCCATGCATCAAGCAAGAGGTGGATTGGAGGTGAGACAATCTTTTCTCATTTTTTAGGTAGGTTAGGCGCTCATCCAATCATATATAACTTAATTTTCCTTCTTTTTAAAACAGTTTCCTTCGTTTTCAATATTAGTAGAGCAACATGTCAACCTGCAACAGTGGGAGGTAGGCTAGAATTTCCAACTCACTCCTATCTTAGCAAATTAGTTTGTCCCAACTTGTGTTTTGGAGGACTCTTGGCAAGGCGGGTTAGTCCACTTTACCTCCCCTTGAGAGTTTAATTAATAAAGGATTAATTTATAAATAATGAATATAGGCCAAAATATATGTTTGAGTCCTTATGTTATTTTTAGATCTCAGTTAAATTTCATTTTTTTTGTCAATTAGGTCTCTTATGTTTACAAGTGTTTTCAAAGTTTTACCTTTGTTAACATCTATTAACTCACTATATCCAACTACCTCCCTAAACTCATTGCCATTCACCGCCCCTTTTCCGCAACATTATCCAACACCACAATTCTCCATCATCGCCCTCTCCAATATCCAACACCACAACCTCATATTCTCAAAACATTCGTCTCTTCTCCACCTTTATCTCAAAATAATCAATGACCTATAATCCCATTCGTGGTCCTCTCTAAACTTTATAACCTCTAAATTCGAACTATAAAAACACAACTCATGACCCTTGGAATCTTGATTTTATTATGGTTGGAAATTTCATGGAAATTGTAAATTTATCTTTCGATGTAGGGGAATAGGGTGTTTCAATTGGTAGGGTAGGTTATGTTGTTGTTGTTGTTAGCTCTTAACTATGAGTGAGGGTAGAGGTGGTGATCACCAATGGAGAATTATGAGGTTTAGATGAAAGGGTTTTGGTTGTGGTGGTATGTTAGGGTTAAGGGTGAGGGTGGAGTAGGTGAAGACAAAAGACAATACGATGGATGGATGGATAAAGTTGAGGGATGTAAAAAAGTAGTAGTGGTGGGGGAGGGTGGTGGTCAGTGGAGGAGGAAAGTGTTGATTGGTGACTGGTGGTGGTTGAGACATGGTAGGTGGTGAGAAATGGTGGTGGTGATAGGTTGGAAGAGGAGTAAGGGTGGTGAGTATATTATGTTAACTTTTAAAAGAGAGAAAGATTTGAAAACATCTAGAAATGTATAGGATCTAACTAACAATAAAAAAATATGAGTCTTAATTGAGACCTAAAAAAATCATAAAAGACCAAATATATATTTTAGCCATGAATATATATTAAAATTAAAAATTGTTATAAAAATAATAAAAACTCTTAACAGACCTAATATTATTTTTATTCTCATAAAAAATGTAAAACACTAATTAGGAAATTAAACATAAAGAAAAATTTTAAAATTACCACTAGTCCTACTGATTTTTGATATGATCTTAACATAATTCTGCATAAAAGTTTTTTATTCTTATTCTTTCAACTTAAATGATATTTTAGAAATAGTTTATCTAAGTGAAATTTTACCCAAAATAAAAAAATTAAAAAAAATAATTTTTATTTAAAATTATCATTAATGTTCTTTCACTTTAATTTCTAAATAATTCTCATATGATTTATAATAAGATAAATTTATTTTTGATTTTTTATCTTATACGACCTTACACATGTTAAAGAAACATTTAAAAAATTTGTTATTTAAAATTAAAATGTTCATGATTTTTTTCTTATCCTACTTTTTTCTTTTATATAAACCTTGGAGATTTCTTTAGTCATTAATATAAAAACCTATAAAAAAGTTAATAATATTAATTAATTTTTTACTAAAACATTCTTATTAGTTATTAATGAAATAAACATTAATTGAGTAAAAAAAGTAAGATTTATGAGTAACAATAAAAATAAAAGAGTACTTTTAAAAAATTAATACAATTACAAAGAAATTAAATGACTTTAACAATGTTAACCAACTTAAAAAAAAAGAACTAGTTTAGATATTTTTATACTACATCCGTCTCTGAAACTCTTTTACCCAATTCACAAATATTTAAAAATTACTTAATTTAGTTAAAATCATTAATTTGTTTAAAATTTATAATAATTTTTTAGAATTGTCGTTAAAATGATTATTACTCAATATTTAATTTTAATTATTTATTATCTCTTTACTTACTATCCAATTGTGGTTAGATAGATAAATAATTTAATTGATATATCTCATTTATTATTATATTAATTTTAATAAAAGATATACATTAATAAATAAATTTGAGTAAAAAGAATAAATTATATAAATTTTTAAAAAATTCTGATATTAAAGAATAATTTTTTGTTTAAAAAATCTTATAGCAAGTATTAAAAGAAGGAAACAATAATTTGAAGATAAAGTATGTAGATTTGTAGGATTTGAAAGGAAAGGGAGTGTGATCACACTGACATGACATGTGAGGAAGGATAGTAAACTGGGTCATATTCATAATAAGAAGAAGACACGTGGTCATGTGTATGTAAAGAGAAACCAGACCAGGACCAAGTCTTTTGCTAACACGCGCCACCGTAGATTCAGTCCACGTGCTGCGTCATCTATCTAAAATTTATTTGGTAATTATAAAATTAATGATTTTTAAAGTATAACAAATCAATGATTAATAATGATTTTGAACATCACTTTAAACAATTAAATTTTATTCATTTAATAATTTTTTTACTATTTACCAAATCTTAATTTGATTAACAAAACCAAACATTCCTTAATTTCATAACATTGAGCCCATTCATATCACTTTTGGGTTGTCAAAACAGGCCAACCTAGCCGACACGGGTTGGCTTATCACAGATTAAAAAGTTTTATAACCCAATTTATTATAGTTCATTTCTTAGAGTGAGTCATTTTTTCTCAGTCCAACTCAACTCACCAATCCATTGGGTAACTCACAGGTTGATCTACATTTTTAAAAAAAATTTAAAATCAAATAAAAATAGGAAAATGTCAAAAAATATTTTTAAAAATAAAAAAATTACCAAATTTCATATAAGTATATATCATATAATAATTCTATTATTATGAAAATACAAACAGATAATTTATTCTATTGTAAATTAAATTCATAATTTAATTAATCAATTTTAGTATTTGCTCTTATTTACAGTTGCATTTTGTGCTGATTTATCCACTAACTTTACTGAAAATAGTATTAGAGTTTTACGCCATTAATAAATTTGTACTATAATTATAATTTTTTTTTAAAAAATTACGTTGGATTACCAAAACAATCACGAGAAACTACATTAATTTAAAGCTTGCATAATAAGAAATAAAAAACAGAAAAAATATTAAATAATAGTAATAATAATAATTATAATAGTATTACTTTTCATTTATTTAAAGTATAACAAATAAAACTATCCATAGCCTAAATGATGGTATGTGAATCATTCTATCTTTTTTTTTCATTAAAGAAATGAGTGCGGCTTTTAAATCATGTTTTTATGATGTGAAGAATCTTATCAAAATTTTACTTTTATAAACAAATTGAATCAATTTACCTTAATAGTATTTTTCCCGCAACAATATCCACATAATTAGAATTTTTTTTTATAATTCGACTTTAAAATGTGTTTTTGGTCTAATTAATTAGTAATTTATAAGACATAATTTATGGGAGTTTTCGAATTTTACTTTTGATAAAATTTCCACTCAATTTCTACTTCCATTCCCTTCTCCTTTATAAAACCTACCACAAGCTTAATTTCTTCCCTATTTTTTTTAAAAAGTAATTAACTAATTTTTCACATAAAGATTCTTAAACTGAACCATTTTTACAAAACATCACTTTAAATCAATATTACTTTTTTGACAATTAAATTAATATTACATTATTCATACATAAAATGATTAATGTTTTTTAAAAATAATTTTTGGAGAGAAAAATTAAAATCAAAATAACTTAATGTAATACGTATTTAAATAAGATCATTTTCTTATGTTCCTAATCATTAATACCTCTTATGGAAATTTAATCCTATACAAACTTCTCATTCCTTTTATCTATGGAACAACTTTAACACGTTATTTATAGTTTTCTTTATAATTATGAAAACTTCAACCATTATAAAATATTGGCTAAAGGTAAATTCAGTCCCTAAATTTTTTTTGATTTTGGGTTGACCAACAAGTTTTGTTAAGTGTTGAGGTGTAGTTGACTCACATACCCCTGAGTGCATACATGCTATTTTTTTGACATTTTATGTTGTCCAGCTAGTTATCCCTACTTAATGATTAAACCTCAACTCAGTATTTATCTCAGCCTAAACCCAGCTGGACAACATGAAATTTTGACTCACATGCCACTATGCACCCAATGACATGTGAGTCAGTTGCACCTCAACACTTAAGAGAATCTGTTAACGGTATAAGTTAAATACTAAAAATAAAAATATTACGGGGACATTATACTCGAAAAAATTATTTCACGAGACAACCCAAAATCTAAAATTTGTTAGGAGCTGAATTTACTCTTAAGCCTAAAATATTTATCAATAATCACTAATCCTATGTGAATATGCTTATAGTTCAGCATACATCCAAAGGTGTTTGTTTAATAAACCATGAGTTTGTTTTGACGAATAAGGTTATCTCAATTCTTTATACTTAACATTCGTTTTTTAAAAAAAACACTTTATAACATTTTTTCAGAGATTAAATATAACCAATAATTTCTTGTTATTTTTCAATTACTTTCAATAGTATAATTAGTATAGTCGTGAGATTAGTTCGATCATGGATGCTTTCCATTTATATAACAGTTGAGAATTGAAAATTTATCATTTAAATATTTTTTTTAATGATATACTATTTATTTCCTAAAAATGTGATGAAGTTGTAAAATTAATAAAAGAATCTAAAATTATAATTACTTTAAAACTTATTTCTTATCTATAAAACCAAAACAATTTATATACAATATGTGCGTAAATATTCTAATTTAATAAACTAGTTTAATTTTTAGCTTTTAAATAATTTTTTTAATCTCATAACTATCTCTGATTTTCATTATTTTTCTAAAATATGCAAAACAAAAGCGTGCACATGAAGGAGAAAGATATAATCAAACATCTTTTAGCTTTTAAATTTCCTCATTAATTTGACCATCCGTTAATCAAACATTAACAATAATGGAAGATTGCACCACAATTTTGAGGATGTTTTGAATCCCTAAAGTATCATCCTTTTGGCCACCCAGTCCATAACGTGTGAAGGTTGTGTCAGAAACTTGCCATTCACACAACCTTAATTTTCACTAATCACTATGGATTAAAGTTACATAAAGATTTTTTATTTCCAAATTCCAATTATGGAAATAGCTTTTTAAGATATAATTAATTTATTTACTTGCTTTTCAAGCATTTTCCTTTTCCATTTTCCATTTTCCAATAACGCAGTCCATTTATCCCCAATATATAGGGTTCCAAATCTCATCGCATTTCCTATCTTCTTCCTTCTCTCTCACTCCTTTGTCTCTGATTTCTCTCCCAAGTTTCTGAATTTTCTCTATTAAATCTTCAATTCACTGTCTATTTCCTTCGTGGGTCTGAACCCAATTTGGGGATTTCGTTTCTAGGTTTTTCCAATTTGAATTGTCGCGATTTCCCTTTTGGATTGGATTTTTCTTTTTCTTTTGGGGTTCCAGGGGATTTCTATTCCGCATTTTCGGAAATGGGGTCAGTGAAAATTTGTCAGATTTTCGACTCGCAGTGATCAAACTTTTCAAATTGGAGAAAAATTCCCACATTTTTCAATTCAATTTTGGATTTTGACAACTGGGTCTGTGAAATCTCGCCGGATTTTCAACTGCCGTGATAAAAAGTTTCAAATTGGAGTGAAAAATTAAAGATTTTTGTTCAATTTTGTTGTTTTTGACAACCGGGTCTGTGAAATTGTTGTGGGGAAGAGAAATTGAAAGAGAAAGAGAAGGTTCTGTGATCGTGTTATGTATGTGAGAATGCGTGCCACTACAGAATATCAAGGCTCTCTTCTGAATCTTCGTGGCGTTCAGGTTCACACCATGGAAGGTTCAAGCATGGAGCAAGATCTTGATTCGTTTCAGAAACAGGTCACAGACCGGTTTCAGGAACTTTCTTCAGTTGGGAACGATGAATTGCTTTCACTCTCATGGGTTAGGAAGCTTCTGGATTCGTTCCTGTGTTGCCAAGAGGAGTTCAGGATGATTCTCCACAACCACAGGGCACAAGTGATGAAACCCCCTTTGGATCGCATGGTGTCTGAGTTTTTCGAGCGAAGTGTGAAGGCACTTGATGTGTGCAATGCAGTCCGTGATGGGATTGAACAGATTAGGCAATGGGAGAAGCTTTTGGAGATTGTTCTCTGTGCATTGGATCACAAGAGAACCATTGGTGAGGGCCAATTTCGCCGTGCTAAGAAGGCGCTTGTCGATTTGGCTATTGGCATGCTTGATGAGAAGGATTCAAATGCTGCCATGGCACAAAGAAACAGATCATTTGGAAGAAACAACAATACTAATAAGGATAATCATCATGGCCACAAGTCCCTTGCACATTTTAGATCACTTTCTTGGAGTGTGTCACGGAATTGGTCTGCTGTTAGGCAACTCCAAGTAATTGGGAACAATTTGTGCCCTCCTAAGGCCAATGATGTTGTGGCCACCAATGGTCTTGCATTGTCTATTTACATTATGAGTTACATTCTTGTGTTTGTAATGTGGGCCCTTGTAGCTGCAATTCCTTGCCAGGACCGTGGGCTGCACCTCCACTTCTCGGTTCCACGGCAGTTTTCGTGGGCTGCTCCGGTGGTTCTTCTCCACGAGCGCATCTTGGAGGAGTTCAAGAAGCGTGAGAGGAAGAACTCCCCTGGCTTGATGAGGGAGATTCATCAGATTGAGAAATGCGCTAGGGTGATCAATGAGTTGGCTGATTCTGTGCAGTTTCCATTGAGTGAGGAGAAAGGAGAGGAGGTCAAGCAAAGAGTGCAAGATGTTTCGCGAGTTTGTGAAGCTTTTAAAAGTGGTTTGGACCCATTGGAGCGCCAAGTGAGGGAAGTGTTTCATAGAATTGTTCGAAGCAGAACTGATGGGCTTGATTCTCATGGTAGGGAGTGATAAGTGGTAACCATGATTTCTTTGTTGATATGTTCAACATTACAACTTGTGATGATCATAGCCTTATTTTGCTTTAGTAGATAACTGAAATTTGTGAAGGAGCAATGACTAGGATGATAACCGACAATGTGGTGATTTGAATTCAGGGTTATGAAATCAACATGGTAACTTAACGGGAGGATTCTTGTATCTATAAACCACATAAAATGTAGAGTTTAGGATATTTGAAATAGACCTTTTGGTCTATGCTGTTTGATTTTCTCTCTTTTTTGTTTTTGTCTTGTGATGTGGCTTATTGTGTAAGCAATTTTATGTGTTTTGCTGCATCCTGATTATAGCTGATTCTGTCCGCGAGTATACGTAATTCAATACGTTTTCCTTGTTTACTTCATATACTTGCAAACATGAGGTTGTTGTACCTATTGCAAACATCGTGGCAAATGGCAATTCTTTCTTTTCTTTTTAATGTTGGTTGTTTACATAACTTGTAAACAGATTCTGTCATTGTAATTGTAGTTATATATGAAACGTGTGCACCTTTACCTAAAGCTATAGCTGCACACTGTTAAGTACTGGTTAATTGCCTTTGTTACGGCCTCTCTGGCTACTACCTATACACTTTGCAAAATAGAGGTAAACTTTACAATTTGATGAGAAAAAGAGAGAGCTTATCTTAACTAACTGTGTTACAGGCACAGAAATGAAGAGGTAATCCCTTTGCAAGATGGAGGAGGACAATTTGTGTAAGGTGGTGAATGTTGCAGTCTTGTTCAATTCCTGGAATTATTTTTCCATGAATTAAAATATAGAAATTATATTTCTTAAGAATGTTATAAACATATTTAGTATGGTTAAAATATTCATGGGAAAATTATATAGATTTTTTTAATTTCAATCATTTTTCGTATTTATACTGATAAGTTTGGATGAACATTTAATATATAAAAAAGTTTAAATAAGTTTATATTTAAAATATAATTATATTTTTACATAAAAAACTTTGAGAACTAGGATTCTTATCCCCATTAATGAGAATGTTTTGGTGGCAATTATAAATAGTTCTAATTTTTATGAATAATATAATTATACCAATTATGATGGTAAAAAATTCCTGAGTTAAAATTCTGGAAATCATGAAAATATCTTATGTACCATACGCCTGAATCCGAATCACTACAAGTACCGCAGCATCAGATGATGTATCTGCTATTTGGAACCATACTTGCGAATGTATTGAGAGCGTGTTTTTTTTTTTTTTTTTTTGGACCAGAAATGGGCACAAGGCCCAGTATTGAGAGCGTGTTGGAAACAACTTTGGGATCGAACCTTGAAACAAGTTCCAATAAAGATTTTTCTGTAGCATAAATTTAGATGTAAAATAAACCTCTACATCAGGGGTTGTTATATTAAGTAATTGGCCAACTAAATTTAAATTTAACTAATAAAAAAATTTAACAGAAATTTAATTATTTTAAATAATATAAAGTATTAATATTAATTATTAAAACGGATAATAACTATATCTTCCCACAGGAAAACGGTTCCGCGGAATTTTAGCTAGAAGTTTTCCGTCTGTTAGTAATGCTCCTGTTTGGGTAGAGTTTAAAATATAGGAATATATCAAACATACAAATTGAAAAGCACACATTTGAATTGAAAGAAAATGGAAGAAATAAAATTTTGAATTATTATTATTTTTAAGTCATTTTTATTTTATCTTTTCAATTAAAAAGAAAATGTATCCATATTGTTATTATTGTGGATGCTTATCGGTGTCCTTTTCTTATTGGTCAAGAAGGAAACGTTAATGAAAAAAATGTTATCAATGTATTTTTATCGTGAATTTTGATTCACTGTCAAAGTGATTTTTTAAAAATGAGATTATTTATTAATACTCTAATCAGTGACAAAACCCAACAAATAATTGGCACATTTCTGTCTTATTCAGTTATTTGGACCTATGTTTGTTCGGTTGTTATGATTTTCTGTGACCGCAACGGCGCAGGGTTTGAGTCTTTGAGATGAACCGGTTGAGACCGAGTTCCAAGTCAGTCAAAAGAAAAAATGAAGAGCTTTGACCTTGACTTTGTCCCGTTTCATGTAGAATTGAATTTCCTTCCGATTTGAAGTCATTCTAGCTCATGGATATGGGGCGTTAAAGAAATTACAAAACTGAGGTTTTAAAAACGGAGTTTTGTTTGGTTCACAGTTAAGTTAAAGTCAGTTAAGTTGTAGTGATTGTGTTTGATTTGTAGTGGAATTAGGTTGGGAAATAGTAATTGAAAGTAAAATTATTAAAAAGGGTATAAGTTTAAATATATATAATTTGTGTGTTTATTTGTTTATATTAATATTAAATGTATAATATTAAACTATATATATATATATTAAATTTAATTATACATGTTTAATAAATGAATTAATATATTAAAACTAATAAATTTAAAATATTTTTTGATATATAGTAAAACTAATAAATTACAAATTAAATGGTTGTCATATTACTTTTGCTTACAAAATAAAAGTGACCTTAATTTTGCTTCTATAACTAAATTAAGTTATAATAAAAATTATATTAAATTTTGATATTTTTTATAAAAATGTTGTCATAAACACATATTATAACTTAATTTGATTATAACTAATCGTCCCTCCTACTCTTCGTTAATTACGTAACATAACTAAAATTATCACAGGTTCGCAAACCTTTACAATTTCTCATGTCTTGCCGCTCGTTATTCATCGTTCATTACGGGAATAACTAAAATTAACCTAAAAATATTTTAAACCACTAAACTATAATTATACATAAACAATTAATTTTACAAATACAAAACTAAATTAAATTACCTAATTCTAAAAATCCTTCAACAAATAATTAAACATCTTGCAACCTTAACCTTACATTTCACATCATTAAACAACATATATAAAAACTAACTTATATACATAACACAATACATAATTAAACTAAATTATATACATACAAAAAAATTTCAGAATCAAAAAATCAGGCAATGCTACCATACACCGCACAACAACACCTTACCTATGCACCACACCAATCATGTCCCTCCATCAGCTTCACTATATCATCACTATCCATCCTAAGTGCCATCACTATAACGTCCCAATTTTTAAAATAGTTTTCTAAAATTCAAACAAATTTTTCGTGAATAAATTTCAGATTTAAAATAAAATTTGAATTAATATAATAACGCAGTCGGCAATACATCAACTGGCTCATTCATATTTACATATACATAATAAATCCGGTATACACAGGAGCCGACCAAGGCTACTACAAAATAACTATGTGCATTATGTACTATACATATAAATACATAATGCTCCGAGCAGGCTGAGTGACCTCATACATCATCGCTGCGTCCTACATCCACTGTAAAAATAACAACAATAGGGAGTGAGCATAAACATGTCAAATGATAGTTATTGAATCGGATTAAATGTCCAATTCATAACCACATATAAAACAAATTCATATCACATAATCTCATCATATAACATCATGTTATTCTCAATAACATATATCAATGTATTCATATGCTCAATCAAATGGATCCATTATTAAGTCTTTTAATTTGTGTTGTAACACTGGCTCTCAGCCATAACTCAGCTCTTAGCTGATCCGGCCGTTTTACTAGTACCAAACCGTTTGCCCTCTCATGTGACACAATCACTCCCAACGACAACGGTAGTGTCACGGGCTAAACCCTGAGCCCCGCTCAAGAGGTTTGCCTTGAGTCCCACCCAAGGTCTTTTGTGGAATCCTCGAAACCACATAATATTTCATCTTTGTTCATCACATAAGCATCCCATGCTTTATCAATATGCATCCCATGCATTCATACATCATGATATATTTCATGAATAACATTCATATCATCATCAATCACATATCAACATCATATTTCCTACTGCATCTCATGCATAGGAATAATCATAAATTCATACTTCACATATACAATCATATCTCATATAAATTCAATATCAATAATATGAATGGAAGACATGAAAATATAAAATATGTCATTCAGTCGGGGTCTCACACTAATAATTTACACACATATTATATATATCATAACAATATCACCCCGAATCCATTCATAACCTATTCATTTAAAATGTAACGCTCCCCTTACCTTGAATAAAGAGTTCCAGCAGCTCTTCAGGCTATATCCAATCACAACTCACGAATTTCGACTGGAATTTCAGCTCTGAACCAGTCCAAAGCTTCCTTACTAATGAAATTCAAAGCTCTTAATCCTTAAAAGCCAAACTTCCACGTTAAAGAGAAGAAATGAAGATTGATTTCCTCTTTTATTGATAATTTCAAGTAAAGATTGGAAAAGAAAGGATTAAAGGTGATGTTGACACTCTTGAAATTCCAAGCTAATCTAATGATAAGATTGGCAGAAATTGTCCATGAAAAAGACGTGAACGAAGTGAATAAATACTGATACACGTTTATTAAGATATAAGGACAAAACAAGGTAATAAAAGAAAAGAGGATAGGACAATAGAGAGGGTCCTACACTTAGAAAAATCAGAAAAGAGAATCTGCTAGAACAAAGTGACGTGGAAAGCCTCAATAATTGGAGTAATTATCAATTCTGACTCGGTTTCGGTATTTTAGGCATATCCCTCTTCCCGAGAAAGATCCATAAGGCCTCTTTCCGTTCAAAATTACTTCACTCGGAGGAAATTCGCTCGGAAAGGTTTCTACATGAAACACAGTCAGCTTTTCTTTCCTCGGAAGTGATCCACTCGGAAATGTATCACTCGGAGATTCCTCATTTAGAAATATCTCACTCAGATATATCTCTACCCGAGTCAAAGCCTTCACGTGCGTCACTCGGAAGTCTTACATCCGCAAAGATCACTCGGAATTGAAGTTCAGTCCTCTCGGAAATCTTTCCACTCGAAAGGATCACTCGGGGTCGAAGACAATTTGAAGACGAATCCGAGCACAAGCTCTCGAAAACTCTGAATATAGACCTGAGCACAGGCTCTAGGCAAGCTTTAAGACACCCGAGCACGAATTGAATGAAGGGATTCATCACTCAAATATTCACTTCCCTCAGGAACTATTCTCTCAGAAACATACTCATTCGGAGTTAAAGTCTCTTTGTCCAGAAGTTTTCTCCCTGGAAAAGACTTGGTATATCTCAATCGGTGCCATACCACTCGGAAGTTAGAAATATCCCACTCGGTGCCTTCCCACTCGGAAGTGTCACACTCAGAGACACCCCACTCAGAAAGTTACACTCAACTCGGAGATACCCCCACTCGGGAATTCATTACTCAACAATATCTTAGCCCGAGAAGTACTCATTCAAAATCAAAGCTTTTCTTCGCTCAGAAGTACTTCTCTCGGAAACGTTTCACTCGGAGACGTTTCACTCGGATTTGCCTCACTCAAAAGTGTCTCATTCGGGGACAAAGTTTTTCTTAACTCAGAAATGATTCTCTCAATCATGCTTCACTCGGAAATATGTTAACCTTCCTTCACTCGGAATCATATCTGATCCGGTCTCAATACCGGTATCCGATCTGCTATACATATTTCAACGTCTTTGATAAGACATCCACGTGTAACCGGTGTCATCGGTATACATCCGGACTGTAATTCTGTATCAGGCGTTCTCCCTATACCGGTTATCCAGGATAACACCATGACATCGGACAATACACACGTCACTGTGCTAATGACAAGGATTGTTGCTACAGGGATCGATCAATAATTCCCTACACTACGAGCCAAACTTTGCTCACGGGAATGGTCAACTTGTTCCCTAATCCTAGTCTACATTCTCTACGCTCAATATAAAATAGCCACTTGACCCAATCATGCAGGTAAGTGCGCAATATAATAATGCTAATGGGAGTTGGTGGTTCCCCACCAACGAGTCCTCGTTAATCGAGCCAATCAGGTATATGAACTAACTTCATGATTGAAGTTAGGGAGCTCTTCTTCAGCTCTTTTACGACTGAATCTTCTCTAAATACATTCCTTACTTGGAATATAATCACTGACTTGAGCGTCGGAGAATCTTTGCAGGTGACACCACCATTCGCCCACTTCAACGCGTTAGGTCGGTGTGAAGGATCTCCAGGACGCCCAATCCGTTCTCCTCATTCAGGGATAACGGATACACACATCGGATACACATACATCCGGTATCTTATACGGTATTGACATACTATTCGTGACTGGCTTGAGATCGGATCTCTTGACCCCGGTCCAGGACAGATCATTGGCACGCCCAGTGGGACTCGATAAAGTTATTCCCATATCCTTTGACAGAGCAGGTAATCTACCATGCAAGGCGAAGCACAAGACTCCATCGAGAATCAAGCTGAAGGCAGAACCAATCCTAATGCCTACAGAAAACTCAACCTTGATTCTCATGGGGGCAACTCAAAGAAGATAGTAACAGTGTCTGATCCTGATCCTCGTGATGAGTTGATCAAACAACTTCAGAGGGAACTCGCTGAATTGCGAAGAGAAAAAAGGCAAAGTGAGGATAAAGAGTCATCTCGCACGCGAAACACTCCCCACACAACTGATGGTGAAAAGTCCACCACTCTTCAGTACTCAAAGATCCCAACCTTTGAGGAGGGAGAACAAATTCGCGATTCTGAGGATGCAGCTTCCCGAAGGAAGAGAGATTCAATAACAGCACCCCCATTGTCTTACAATCTTAAGGTTCCTTTTTCAAGGAGACTTATGGGCATCAGCATCCCCAAGCACCTTCAAACCACTCAACCACTTTCCATCGGAAAGTATAATGGTGAAACTGATCCAACTAAGCACCTTGATGCTTATGTGTTTGAAGCCATGTACTTGGGGGCTGATGAAGACGTGATGTGCCGAATGTTCCCTCGAACATTGTCTGAGGAAGCCCTCGGGTGGTTTAAAGGCCTGCCTTCTGGATCCATAGATTCTTGGACGGAAATGGCAGCTGCCTTTGAAACCCACTTTGTCATCTCCAGAGACGTACCCAAGACGTCTCACACCTTGGCTCAGATTAAGCAAGGTGAAACAGAGGGCTTAAAAGATTTTCTGAAGAGGTTTTATAAGGAAGCAGCCCTGGTTCCTAACCTCACAGAATCTATCAAGCTGCATATCGTGATTGAGGCATTGCAGCCAGGATCAGCTTTCGCTCTTTCATTAGCAAAGAGCCCCCCGACAACTTTTGAGGAGTTCAGGAAAAAAGCCTCAAAGTATGTGAGCATAGAGATGCATTTGGAGGCAATGGCTGCAAAGAAAAAGCCACCAACACCATCTCCCCAAACCCAGAAGGGTAAGGAGAAGACGAGGTCAGAACGCATGGAGAGGCCATTCACCAATCCTAAGGTGGATAACCGCCCTCCTCGACCTCGAGAAAGGCATGTCAATTCTTTCAGCCACTATGCACAGTTATCTGCTAGACCATCTCAGATTTTGAGAGAGGTCGGATGGCCAGTTTTCAGCACATATGGCATCAGGAGACCAGCCCCTATGAAAAGACCAGGAAATTCACGAAAGTACTGTGAATTTTATGAACAAAATGGTCATTCCACTGATGAATGCCAAGCTCTAAAGAACGCGGTTGAGACGCTAATTAGAGAAGGCAAATTGAAGCAATACCTGTTCAAAGAAAAATCCTTTGACAGGGCGGAACGGAATGAGAAAAGAGAAAGAGATCCCGACGATGGGGATGATAACAATCCCAGTCCGGTTCGAAAGTTCTCTGCTGCAGAGAAGCAAAAAGGTGTAATGACCGATAATGCAGCACAGAAAGACAGCATGCCCCAGCAACAACGTCAGGGCCGACGTGAAGTCATTGACATGATTGCTGGAGGGTTCGCTGGAGGAGGAGCTTCAATTACAGCCCGTAAGAATCATCACAGAATGATTCTATCTGTGCAAGGGAAGGTCAAAGACAATCGCCCTTACAGAGGAGGAATTGAGGCTCCCATAATCTCTTTCTCTGACGAGGATTTTGGCCCAACCGTTCCTGGTGGTGACGATGCTGTAGTCATCACTGCTGTGATCGCCAACAAGGACGTCCGAAGAATCCTTGTTGACCAGGGAAGTTCCTGCGATGTTATTTTCTATAATTGCTTTGAAAGAATGGGTTTTAAAGACTCAGACTTACAGCCTTACACGCAGGAACTAACAGCTTTCAATGGCGCAAAGCAATTAACTAGAGGGTATCTTGATACCCTTATCTCGTTTGAAGGCGAGCCAGGAGCCAGGACGGTTAAGTCTCGGGTGCTAGTGATTGATGTCAAATCACCATTTAATGGCATCATAGGCCGTCCTACTCTGAATGCAATGGAGGCAGTTGTATCAACCCCACATCTCCTTATCAAGTTCATTGACAAGGATAATGCTGTGTCATCTATCCGGGGTGATCAAGAGATGGCTAGGTACTGCTACAACCTTAGCCTCAACATGACAAAGCTGGACGCCTCCAATAAAAAGAGGAAACTTAATGATGCTGGAACATCGGCTGGATCTGTAAGTCTTGTCGACCTGGATCCTAGAGCGGATTTGAACATTGATCCGTTCAACCCATCAAAGCCCACACCGGATGGAAGTTCCAGGGACATTGTCTTGGGAGATTCTCCAAAAAAGATCACCCATATCAATGACAAGCTAGATGCTGAAATAGAGCAGCGACTGCTGGCTCTCTTACAAGAGTTTAAAGACCTCTTTGCATGGACTGCAGCCGATATGCCAGGTATAGACCCTGAATTCTGCTGTCATAAACTTTCCGTCTATCCAGAGACGAAACCTGTGGCCCAAAAGAAAAGACGATTGGGCCCAGAGAAACAGAAGGCAGCTTGCCAGCAAACTGAGGAATTGCTGAAGGCCGAATTTATCAGGGAAATCCGATATTCCTCTTGGCTTTCGAATGTGGTGATGGTCCCTAAATCCAATGGTAAGTGGAGAATGTGCATTGACTACGTGGACCTCAACCGCTGCTGTCCAAAAGATCCTTATCCTCTTCCTAATATAGATCGGATGGTGGATGATTCCTCTGATTATCAATACCTGAGCTTCATGGACGCTTATTCTGGTTACAACCAAATTCCGATGTGCGAAGAGGATCAAGAGAAGACAGCTTTCATAAATGATCGTGGTGTCTTTTGCTATACAGTCATGCCCTTCGGCCTGAAAAACGCTGGGGCGACATATCAGCGTATGATCAACAAGGTTTTCGAAGGTATGCACACCAAACTTGTTGAAGTATATATCGACGACATAATAGCAAAGACACCGGTTGGTGGCGATCATATTGACGACCTGCGCCAAGTATTCACCCGTTTGAGACAATTTAACATGAGGCTGAACCCAATGAAGTGCACATTTGCTGTCCCTGCTGGGAAGTTTTTGGGTTTCATGTTAACTCAACGTGGTATAGAAGCCAATCCAGGGAAGTGCCAAACGATTCTAGACATGCAAAGTCCTAAGAATCTCAAAGAAGTCCAATCCCTGAATGGCAAGGTAGCAGCTTTGGCACGATTCATGCCGAAAATGGCTCACAGGTCGCTCCCTCTGTACAAAATACTGAAAAAGTCCAAGAAATTCGAGTGGGGACAGGAACAAGAAAAAGCTTTCCAAGAGCTTAAGGAGGTGTTGTCCAAACCTCCCATTCTCACAAAGCCTGACCCCGAAGACACACTCATTCTGTACTTGGCTATTTCAGATGAAGCTTTGGGCGTTGCCTTGATAAAAGAAACTCCTGATGGACAAAGACCGGTCTATTTCACTAGCAAGACCTTGCAAGGTGCTGAAATCCGGTATCAAAAAATTGAAAAGGCCGCCCTCGCTGTTGTTTGGGCCTCACGACGGTTGCGTCCGTACTTTCACGCCCATCCAATCATAGTGAGAACGGATTTGCCACTCCGTTCAGTCTTAATCAAGCCCGATCTTGCTGGGAGGATGATCAAATGGTCTATTGAACTCTCTGAGTTTGATATATCCTACGAACCCCGCAGCGCTATTAAAGCTCAAGTCCTGGCTGACTTTATTGTGGAAATGACAGGGACTGATCCGGATTACCCTCGAGTCCATTGGACCATTTACGTTGATGGTTCATCAAACCAAAGAGGCTCAGGAGCAGGTGTAGTTCTCGAAAGTGATGACGGAGTACACCTGGAGATCTCCCTTCGTTTCAATTTCAAAACATCCAACAACCAAGCTGAGTACGAAGCTTGCTTGGCCGGGCTAAGAGCTGCGATTGACATCGGAGCTTCTGAGGCGACACTCTGCAGCGATTCACAGCTGGTGATTTCGCAGATCTTAGGAGATTATCAAGCTCGCGAACCTCAACTCCAATTATACTTGAACTGTGTCAAGGAGTTGACTGAGAAATTCTCCAAAGTGGAGTTCAAGCATGTTCCACGTGAAGAGAATACGAGAGCGGATATACTCTCCAGGTTAGCAAGCACTAAACGACCGGGTAGCACTACTACTCTGGTTCAAAGCACGCTAACGTCGCCCAGCATCCCTCTTTTCCCTTCTCTAAACGCCATAATGATTGACTCCCTTTACGGAGATACATGGATGGCTCCTTACATCCGTTATTTGGCTGATGGACAGCTACCCACAGATGAGAAGGAAAAGACGAGGTTAAGGAGAGAATTACCGTATTTCACTATGATTGATGGTAATCTCTACAGAAGGGCACTCTCTGTGCCCTATTTAATTTGTCTCAAAGAGGATGAGGTGCAAGGTGTATTGGAGGAAGTGCATGGAGGACAAAGTGGACACCATGCCGGAGGAAGAAGCTTAATGCGAAAAATCCTCAGAGCTGGATACTGGTGGCCCACAATGAAGCAAGACTCCATTGACTTCGTCAAAAAATGCGACGCTTGCCAAAAATTCTCTAACCTACATCACACACCGGCAGAAGAACTCTTCACATCCGCTGTTCCATGGCCTTTCTACCAATGGGGATTGGATATTCTGGGCCCCTTTCCAACTGCTCCTGGGGGCATCAAATATCTCATTGTAGGGGTCGACTATTTCACTAAGTGGATAGAAGCAGAGCCGGTGGTGCATATTACTTCAGCCCGAACTCGCCGTTTCATGTATGAAAACATCATAACACGGTTCGGGGTCCCAGCACGGATTGTCACAGATAATGGCACCCAGTTCACGGATAGAAAATTCACAGATTTACTTGAAGGGTTAGGAATAACCCAAATATTCTCATCCGTCGAACATCCCCAAACTAATGGTCAAGCTGAAGTGGCCAACAGGGAGGTGCTTAAGGGATTAAAGAAGCGCCTTGGTGAAGCCAAGGGCGGATGGACAGACCAGCTGTGTCATGTCCTATGGGCATATCGGACAACGCCTCATTCATCCACCAATGAATCCCCATATCGCCTAACATACAGGGTCGAGGCAATGATACCTGTGGAACTGCAAATTGCTTCCACAAGGGTTAAGTACTTCTCTGAAGAAACCAACAATGCAAACTTGGCATCTGAAATGGATGTCATACAAGAACTCAGAGAAGACGCTTTCATCAGAGATCAAGCCATCAAAGCCAAAGTTGCTCTCCGGTATAACAAACGAGTCCAATCAAGGACTTTCAACGTTGGAGATTTGGTTTTGAAGAAAGCAAGTATAGGGAACAAATTCGCCCATCAAGGCAAATTAGCCCCAAACTGGGAAGGCCCATACAGGGTATCCGAGGTCACTGGCAAGGGCTCTTATCGCCTTGAAAACCTTGATGGCACTCCAATCCGAAACAAATGGAACACCCAAAACTTGCGCATCTACTATAGCTAGCTGTTTCTACACTCTCCTATCCTTGTCATGGATTGAATACTGGAGAATTTATTTCCACAGCTACGCTCTCCTTGTAATTCTTATTTTTGATTTAATAAGAATCTCTCATAACAATTTAACTCTTTCGAGTTTTTCTTATGCTGTGATTTTCAGTTTATCCGGTGTACAAAAGCATATTCAGGACGGATGATCTCAGCTATTTATTCTGTAGTTGACGATGTAACTCTTCGAATATGCGCAACGCACAAGAACATACTCAGGACGGATGATCTCAATTACCCATTCTGTAATTGACGATGTAACTCCTCGAGTGTGTAAAAATTGAAGGCCCAGATTGTAGGATTAAACCGAACTCTGGGTACGGTTAGTAAGTTTGGCTGAACACCGGTGAAGGCTCAGATTGTAGGATTAAACCGAACTCTGAGTACGACTAGTAGGATTAAACCGAACGTCGGTGAAGACCTGAGTTGTAGGATTAAACCGAACCTCAGGACATGGGTTGTAGGGCTGGTCCTTCTTCAAGGCCACAAACCGAACCCCATTCGAAGACTACATGGGTTGTAGGGCTGGTCCTTCTTCAAGGCCACAAACCGAACCCCATTCAAAGACTACATGGGTTGTAGGGCTGGTCCTTCTTCAAGGCCACAAACCGAACCCCATGCGAAGGCTTGGGCGCAGTAAGCTGGTTTTTCTTCAAAACCACGCTGAACCCCAAGTGACGGGCGCAGTAGGTTCAGGATTAGCCCTGATCTGAACCCCGTATCGAAGGCTCGGATTGTAGGATTAAACCGAACTCTGAGTACGACTAGTAGGATTAACCGAACGTCGGTGAAGAATCGTCATTGGATAAAACCAAAGACCAATTGAAGAACGGCAAGTAGGATTCAACCGAACGCCAAATATGACATGGACAGTAGGATCAAACCGAACTCCAAACACAACAAGTAAGTTGTACTGAACTCCAGATTAATACTCTCTTATGAAGTTCTTTATTTGGAAGTTTTATATATTCTGAGTCATCAATTCTTCAATTGAGACCTGACTCATAAACTCCTACACAAATAATTCACTCGGGTACGCCACAATCTAAGGCATTTTCACCCGAAATTTCTCAGTCGGAAATATTTGAAGAGGAATTTCTATTTTAAACCCTCACTTTTAAAAAAAAAAAACTCTCACGAGAAAATGACACTCAGTTTATTCAAATTCATAATCACCCAATGAAACTGGGGGACAGCATCAACGGTTTAACGAATATCTTGAGGAATGAACTCTCGTCTAAACGATCTCACAATCATTCCCCTTAGGCCGTTCTTGAGACACTGATGTGTTCCCCCACAAGCGGTGGTTTTATTATGGAATTCATTTTGCATGTATATGTCCGGTATGGAGATTTTGTTTTACAATCCGATCTTCATTACTTAAATCCGGAATAATACAATACACATGCAGTCCCTCTATTAAAGTTGTTTTTCACTAAACAAGAATGGAGGTAAAAAACTCTTTTATTGATTCAATAAGAATTACAATTCGTGTAATAATCCGGAGCTGATCCCGGAACACAGCGAATTCAAATCAATAAAACGAAAAAGCAAACAAGAAAGGCGCTACTCTTTCCGGCTTGAGTCTCCCTCCTTCCCCTTGCCTTTGTCTCCGATCTTGCCTCCTTCAGTGCGAGAGCTCGATCCTGTACTCGAGGGTTTCAAGAGGGAAGGTCTCATTGATTGACCTTTAGGTAAGGGAGCAAACTTATAAGGTGTTCTAGGCGGACTCTCTTGACGATTGTCAACGATGGCCACCAGTTTCCCTTGGTGAAACTCATAGAACGGATCAATACCGTTCAAATTAAGTGACACCTTGGGATTCCGGTATAACACCTGACGAATTGCCAACCCGAAAGCCTCCTTGACTGCTTGGTCACACATGTTTACAGCATCGTCCAGGTCTGCTTTCAGGGTCTTGACTTCGCCATTCGAATCCGCCAGCTTTGATAACAGCTCCTTTTCCTTACGTGTCCAATCATCCACTCCCAGAGAATGGACGACCTTAGCCTCCTTCAACCCCTTTTCCAGCTTTGAAGAGCGTTCCTTCTCCGTGCAGAGATGAGCATTGAGGTCAGCATTGATTTTCTTCTGATCAGAAATTTGACCCTCTAGCTCCTTGGCAAGACTCTTCAACTTGGCAATTTCTTCATCCTTCTTCTGATTTTCTTCTTCGGAAGTTTTTAATTTTCCTTCTAATTGGAGGATGATTGCCTTGTCCTTGCCAACCACCGAGGTGAGCCTCTCATTTTCTTCTGTGAGCTCGCGAACCGACTTGAGGAGCTCGGATAAATCGGCCAAGTGCTTCTGTCCGTCGTCGCAAGCTCTGATCAGTTCTTCGTTCTTTAACGAGGGCTTCACCTTAGGTGAGGATTCAGGAACGCCCTCAGGAACAGAGTCCTCGTACACCGGATGTTGAACAAGACCGGAATTACCTTCAAGAGAGCAGGGGGCTTTGGGCGCGAAGTAGGTCGTTATTGGCTTCGCCCCACAAGTGATTACACTGCCGGGGGCATCCGGAGTGGGTTCTTCCGCTCTTTTTTCTTTAGCAGGCCCTGGCTCAGCAGCCCCTCTTGAAGTTTTTGGTTTTTTGGGCGAGGATTGACGGTCTGAGGCCTTCGAAGGATCACGCTTGGTCCTCTTCTTTTTCTCGACCACCTTCTCAGGTCCGCCCTCGACCAGAGGAATATCGTCACCAGCAGATGAAGTTAATATTATCGTCTCAGCAGTAGCCTTCTTCGAGTTCCGCTTTGCCTGAATGTCATTTTCAGCCGCAACGGAAGTCTCTCCGGCCTTGAGACCTTTTAGTCTATTCATCTCTGGTGACTCGCTCTGAATTTCACCTGCACAATTAAAAGACACAATCAGAGACGAAACAGTTTCAAGAAATGACATAATAACGCATGAAGAATGGCAGGGAAATTACGTAAATACTCCTCGCGGGCAGACTTTGGTCCTAACAAACGCCTGCAGGAGAAAAATTGGTGTGAGGCTGTATAGGACTGCAGAGCCGAAAGAACTGAGATTGAAGTTGGGCTCAGTTCGTCCTCCTCGGTATAGTACGCTTGGGAGGTCAACAAAAAATGTTCGTGCGTCCAAGTCACTGGGAATTTTGGAATCCCTTCTTCAGTCAACCAAAAAATTGATTCACTCGGATGGACGCTAATCCTTGTGAAATAGGACTTGAATGAACGCCCATCAACTTTGGCGGAGTCAGTGTACGCCTCGAAGTTAACGATCTTGGAGATAGTCCGGAGGGATATCAAGCTCACTCCTCCTTTCTCCTTATTCGCACGACGGACCACTTGAGTGAAGTAAAAAAGCATGGCCACCGTCGGTTTAAAGTTGAAGTGCTCCCCAAGCACTTCAAGAGAGCGGACCAATCCCCATCCATTAGGGTGAAGTTGCGAGGGGGCGCAGTCCAAGAATCTCAGGACTCCCATCTCAAACTTTGTCAAGGGGAAACGCACACCCAAGTTCAGAAATAGAAAATCATACATGTATAAGGACCTCTCGTCCGGTGTGTGGCATATCCGTACTGATGGAAGGGGAGCAAATACTTTAAAACACCATTTGTATTTATCCTTCTTCCATACGGTAAACCGCGGCTCCAGCTCCCCTTCATCCTCCCGAGCGTGGACGGACTGTGTCTCACGAAATTCCTCAGCCACCCAGCTGAATGGGCGTTTCTGTTGGAATTTCACCCAGTCTATCCGGTGTGCAACCACATTGCAGAGGCCGGACTGGGTCTTCAAGATATATTTCTCAGAAGGAGATCCCCCTTCAGATGATTTCCTCCCAGTCGCTTTCTTCACCACCATTGTGAAAGCTTTTACACTGCGGTAAAAATCCACATCGTCAGATACATACAGGTCACCGCTCTCAGCACTCTCACTAGAGGAGGATTCTGAAGAGGGTATAATCGCCTTTCGCCTCTGATACGGCGACGCCTCCCTCTCTGAGCTTAGTGGCTTCGATTGAAAGACCACTGGAATCCTCCCACCACGAACTGTGGGGTTTTGATTGAAGGCCCTTCCTCCTCTTCCTCTAGGGCTGATACCACTAAAACTAACGCCTTTCCTAGACATTTTCAGAAATTGAAACAAGACACAAAGTATGGAAAGAAAGTGGTTACCTAAGGATGGATGAGGATAGTGAATTAAGATTCACAGAGGCAGACACGATAATCTTCTCGAAACTTTTGCAGAAGTTCGTCAAGAGAATTAGGAGAAATGGTAACTGAGATGGCCAAATATGCCTATATCAAGGCACCAAAATTTTTCAAATACCCACTAAACATAACCTGTCGTTTGCCCCCAAACGACTCCCCGTTTAGTGGACCAAAATTGTCGTTTAGTACATCAAGGCGCGAAAATGCCATCGTTTCGTCACAGAGCTTTCTAAATGGGCCTACTAAATCCAAATTTTAGGCCCAACAAGCCCCTACGTGACGGTTATTAAGACATGCGCATTTAACGCAATAATGGCGCGCCCACGTGAATTAAGGCATTAAATGTCCAATCATTAGAAACGTGGCCACCATTACTCGAATACCAAGGGTTGCGAAATTCGATAAACTTCTGATATTCCCATTGTCGAATCCGCCCTTAAAATTTCGCCACTACGGAACATGGTTCCCAGAGCGGATATTTACACTTCGGTACAAACCCGAAATCCAGACGTACTACGATCAATATAGCTCATATGAGCAAGTCAACTGCTTCCTCACATCAGCTAGGGGGCTAGTAGGTAAGACTCGGATTTCGGATGGAGCGAAAATTGGAAATTCAATCCGCACTCCCTTGATTGGAAAAATTCATCAGGACGGATGATCTCAATCACTTATTCAGTGATTCGATGATGTAACTCCTGGTACGAAGGACTCCAATAATCACACCAGGACGGATGATCTCAATCACTTATTCAGTGATTCGATGATGTAACTCCTGGTATGAAGAGCTCCACTAATCATTCCAGGACGGATGATCTCAATCACATATTTTGTGATTCGATGGTGTAACTCCTGGTGTGAATCATTCCAGGACGGATGATCCCAATCACCTATAAAGTGATTCGACAATGTAACTCCTGGTATGAACAATTCTCATCATCATTCTTACGATGAAAGTATTCACTCAATCCGTACTCCTACGATTGAAAAATGTCTCCAGGATGGATTATCTAAATCACTTAATCTGTGATCTCACGATGTAACTCTTGACGATGTGTACTTTTCCAGAACAGATAACCTCAATCACCCATTATGTGATATGACGATGTAACTCCTAACGCGGTGTACCTGCCCAGGACGGATGATCTCAATCACCCATGCTGTGATCTGACGATGTAACTCCTGGCGCAATACACACCCAAAGGACGGATGATCTCAATCACCTAATATGCGACCTGATGATGTAGTTCCTGGTATCGTACACATCCCCAAGACGGATGATCTCAATCACTTATGAAGTGATTTCATGATAAAACACCTGGCATGATCAATACTCATAATCATCTTTATGATGGAAAATTCTGAAAGTCAGTCCGCACTTTCGCTTTCTAGTGGTATTCTCCCAGGACGGATACTCTTTATCACCTATTCTGTGATACAACGACGTAACTCCTGGTGCAGAAAAAACTCCCATCATCATCCTTATGATAAAGGGCTCAAACACCACTTCCTTGCAATTCCCTAAACTTGGAACAATATTATCATCTCCTGTAAGAAAGCAGTCATCCGTCCTGTTACACTACTTTGCTAAACAGCGGATCGACCCATCTTTCCCCAAAAGAATTAAGGATCATGCCCCAAAGACAGGCACCTTCTTCTTAATACGCACTTGGGGACATGTATATATTTATCCGTTCTAAATTTTATTTGTTATTTAATCTTCCTAGGCTATTATTTCAATCCGGCCTTAAGATTAATTACACTGAACGGATTAGTAACGATTTATATATACATGAAACAATGAAGACAAATTTCTTCAACTAAAATTCATTCATTGAAATGAAATTACATACAATAGTTCAAAATCCGGAGTTGATCCCGGTACACAACTATACATATAAATGAAAACAAAAAATTACAGAGGAGGAATCTGTTCTTCAGTTTTTTGCGCCTCCTCAGCACAAGGCTCTCGTCCCCCTTCCTTGGGAACCTCATCAGGAATCTTCCCCCCAGGAGCTTCAACCCTTTCTTCAGTAGAGGGAACCTCGGGCATAGGAAAAACATAATCCGGTCCCATGGTTTGACCCTCAGGAAGAGGAGGCAAACCATACAGGGACATCGGTGGATCTTCGTGACGACCATCCACCACTGCGACTAACTTTCCCCCATGGAATTCATAGAACGGATCCATTCCATAAAGGTCAAGTTTCGCAGTGGGGTTGCGGTAGAAAACTTGGCGTATAGCTAGGCCGAAGGATTCTTCGACAGCACGGCTGCATATATCAACAGCTTCTTCTCTCTCAGCTTTCGCTGTAGCCAATTCTCCCCGCAACTTGGACAGCTCCTCACTAGACACCTCGAACTCCGCATTCCTAGCCTTCAGTCCCTCTATCTCAAGAAGGAACTTCTTCTCCCTTTGAGACCACTCCTCAGCATCAACTTTATGTTTATCCTGGCTGCTGCGGAGTTCTTCCTCCTTCTCTGCCATTTTGCCTTCCAAATTTTTAAGATCGACTTTGAGTTTGAGATTCTCTTTAGTGATGAGATCCCCAAACTCCTTAGACTTATGAAGACGATCTTCCATTAACTTCACGGCGGCTTTGTCCTTTTCCGAGGAAAGCTTGAGTTCTTTCAATTCGTCGCTCAATTCCTCAACTTTATCGGCGTTGCTAGCCAACTCGCTGATTGAAGAAAGCACTCCAGCAAGTTCGGCTAGCTGCCACCTTCCGGCCTCACACGCTTCCGTAATCTCTTTAGGACTGAGTGTAGGCCGGAGTTTGTACATCGGAGGAGGAAGAGTGGCTGGAGTAGAACCTTCATAAGAGAGGAAGGGGGTGAGAAACGAGGTCGTTGGAAAGGAGGTCGGATTTGACCCAGAAGCTCCAGCAGCAGTTTCTTTACCCTCCGAAGTTTTGCGCTTTTTGGACGGGCCTCCCACTGAGTCATTCTTGATTTTTCTTCTCCTCTCAGAAATTGGAGGATGACCCGTGGATTCATCAGCGGCAGAAGAACCGCCCTCAACCAACGGAACGTCCCCTTCAGCATCCGAGGTCAGTATTATTAACTCAGGACGATCCTTGGTTGAGGGCCTGGGCTTCACTTCATTCTCACGGGTGACGGATTTACCAGCCGCTTTGAATTTCTTTAATTTATCCATCTCTGGAGTTTGCTGTTCTATTTCACCTACATGAACAAACACAAGATGTCAGCAACTACAAATATTCTATACACATTTGATAATGGAGAAAGGATAGAATAAAACGAGAAGTACGCAAATATTCCTCCCGGACTCCGCTTGAGCTACTTAGCAGACGCCTACACGAAAAGACGTGACGACCTGTAGTGTGCGATTCAAGCGCGAACAACACTCTCGACGTCTCACGAGATAGATCGGATTGGTCTGTGTAGTACGCGTGCGAGCTCAAGAGGAAATGTTTGTGTGTCCAACTCAGGGGAAATTTGTCGACGTCCTCTTCGTCCTTCCAAAATTTTGGTTTGCCCTTCTTGATGGAGATGCGAGTGAAGTAAGTCTTAAAGGACTTCCCATCAACCTTGGCCGAATCAGTATAAGACTCAAAGTTCACAAAAGAACAGAGAGTCCGGAGTGTCACCAGACCAACTCCGCCCTGCTTATTCGCCCTTCTCACTACCTGGGTGTAGTAGAACAGCATCGCTACTGTTGGCGTGAAATTGAAGTGCTCCCCAAGCACTTCGAGAGCTCGGATGAGGCCCCAACCGTTGGGATGAAGTTGAGAGGGTGCACAGTTCAGAAACCTCAAAACACCCATCTGGAGTTCGGTTAAAGGGAAACGAACTCCCAAATAATGAAAGATAAAGTCATACATGTACACTGAACGGTCGTTGGGGACGACATGACATATCCGCTCTGTCGGAAGTGGTGCGTAAACCCTGTACCACTTTTTCGTCTCTTCATCCGAACTCAGCGTGAACCTCGGTTGAATCCGAGATCCCTCCTCATCCGCATGACGAGAGGCAAGGTCCTTAAACTCGCTGGACACCCAACAGAAAGGCCATTTAGCCTGAACCTCCTCCCAATTTAGTCTCGAAGCAACTACGCTGTAGAGACCTTCTGCTGTCTTTGAAATGACGCTATCTCCAGAAGATCCTTCTCCAGTTGCCATTGGAAATATCTAGACCGAACTCCTTAATCTACGATAAGGAATAAAATGTCGTCAGAAAGTTGCAATCATTACTCACTGCATTTTTAAAGCAACTACAATCAGAGGGCGACTCTGAGAAGGGAAAGGTCACTTCCCACAGTGAATAAGATCCCCTTTCTGAGCGACGCGGTTCAGTCTTAGGAAGAATCACAAGGATTCTTCCCCACGACTGTTAGGGTTGAGGGAAACTGATTCCCCCCCCTTAGATGAAGCCTACTCTCTATAACTACGAGTAGCAACTCGAAACGAAACTAAAGCGACAAGGAAGAGATAGTTACCTCAGATAACTGTGATGAATTTGAGGAACAAAGAGACCCTCGCAATGTAGGCGATAAACTTCCTTGCAAAATTTCTGCAGAGTTTCGTTGAGAAAGCAAAAGCAAGTGGAACTCAGAATCCACTAAGTATTCCTTTTATAGGAAACAAAGAGGATCGGTTACCTCCTCTTGAAGTTGTGTCGTTCTCGATAAAACGCACCTGTTCACAAGCAAAACGACACAACCGTTCCAAATTCTTGGGCGCCAAAACGATAGCGACTCAGTAAAGGGCTATCCACTAGGCCCAAAAGTTTTGAAAACTTCAGGCCCATTAAGCCCAAAACGACGGTTAATGAGATTTTCATCTCAGACGCAATAAT
Source organism: Clitoria ternatea (assembly GCA_037962975.1). Taxonomy (NCBI): domain Eukaryota; kingdom Viridiplantae; phylum Streptophyta; class Magnoliopsida; order Fabales; family Fabaceae; genus Clitoria; species Clitoria ternatea. Next base: position 14,102,329 of record CM075675.1, read on the forward strand.
TGCTTGCCCACGTGATTAAAAGCATTAATGTCTAATCATGCAACGCAATTTACGCTTTACAGCCGTTACACGAACTTCAAGAGCTTTCAATTCCAATAAACTCTTGAAATTCTCACACAACGAATCTTTGTCTGAATCCGTTGTGACAATACCGAAAGGTCTTTTCTATTAAATTCAGAGCGGTTCTTTACGAATGACAACAGATGCTAAGGAACTGTTACACACGTAAGCTTACCGATATTAAGACCTCTCGCAGGTTGAGTAGCTTATGTGAACAACTATTCAGTCCCTCACACAAGCTAGGGGACATATGATCCGGTCTCAATACCGGTATCCGATCTGCTATACATATTTCAACGTCTTTGATAAGACATCCACGTGTAACCGGTGTCATCGGTATACATCCGGACTGTAATTCCGTATCAGGCGTTCTCCCTATACCGGTTATCCAGGATAACACCATGACATCGGACAATACACACGTCACTGTGCTAATGACAAGGATTGTTGCTACAGGGATCGATCAATAATTCCCTACACTACGAGCCAAACTTTGCTCACGGGAATGGTCAACTTGTTCCCTAATCCTAGTCTACATTCTCTACGCTCAATATAAAATAGCCACTTGACCCAATCATGCAGGTAAGTGCGCAATATAATAATGCTAATGGGAGTTGGTGGTTCCCCACCAACGAGTCCTCGTTAATCGAGCCAATCAGGTATATGAACTAACTTCATGATTGAAGTTAGGGAGCTCTTCTTCAGCTCTTTTACGACTGAATCTTCTCTAAATACATTCCTTACTTGGAATATAATCACTGACTTGAGCGTCGGAGAATCTTTGCAGGTGACACCACCATTCGCCCACTTCAACGCGTTAGGTCGGTGTGAAGGATCTCCAGGACGCCCAATCCGTTCTCCTCATTCAGGGATAACGGATACACACATCGGATACACATACATCCGGTATCTTATACAGTATTGACATACTATTCGTGACTGGCTTGAGATCGGATCTCTTGACCCCGGTCCAGGACAGATCAATATCCATTTTTTTCACTTGGAAGGTCTTGTCTCAGACATAATTCACTCGGAATTTCTCCACTGGTCCTTAATAAATTATTTTCTAAAATTCTAAATTTTTAGGATGTTACATTTCTCCCTTCCTAAAAAAATTTCATCCTCGAAATTTAAACAAAGACATACCTTAACGAAATAACTCGGGATATTGTTGCCTCATAGCGTCTTCACGTTCCCAAGTATGCATAATACATTGATCCTGCTGCCTTGCAACCTTGACCAATTGAACATTCTTGCTTCTCAAGCGTTTTACCGATCAGTCCACTATGCCAGTGGGGTCGGCTATAGTAGTTAGGTTTTCCCGGATTTCAACATCATCATCCGGCATCTCATGGGTAGGATCCGACAAATACTTTCTCAATTGAGAAACATGGAATACGCTATGCAGATTTGATAAATGAGAAGGCAACGCTATTTGATAAGCTACAGGGCCAACTCTCTTCAATATTTCATACGGGCCAATATACCTCGGGCTCAATTTCTTACTTTTCAAAGCTCTCCCAATGCCTTTACTAGGAGAAACTCAGAAAGACTCTGTCAACGACCTGAAACTCAATCGGCTTCGTCCGCTTATCATAATAACTTTTCTGACGATCCTGGGATGCTTTCATTTTATCTCTAATCATTTCAATTTGCTCGGAGGTTTGCTGCACAATCTCAGGTCCTAACATCAAGCTCTCACCCGATTCCGACCAACAAAGAGGTGTTCGGTATTTTCTGCCATATAAAGCCTCATATGGAGCCATACCTATGCTACTGTGATAGCTATTATTATAAGTAAATTCAATCAGTGGAAGGTATTGCTCCCAGCCACCACCATGCTCTAGCACACAAGACCTCAACAAGTCTTCTAAACTCTGGATAGTACGCTCGGACTGCCCATCTGTCTGAGGATGATAGGCCGAACTCAATCGGAGCTTCGAACCTAACTCCTGATGCAAACTCCCCCAAAATCGAGAAGTAAACCTCGGATCTCTATCCGACACGATAGAAGATGGAACACCATACAGTCGGACTATCTCACTGATATACAACTGTGCTAGTCTCTGCAAGGGGTAACTCATATTGATCGGCAAGAAATGTGCAGACTTTGTTAATCGGTCCATAATAACCCAGATAGCATCATAACCACTCCGAGTCTTGGGTAATCCCATTACAAAATCTATAACAATAGCATCCCACTTCCACACGGGAATCTCTAAAGGTTGTAAACCACCGGACGGTTTTTGATGTTCAACCTTTGCTTTTTGACAGATTATACAATGAGCCACGGAGTCAACTACATCTCTCTTCATTCCGGGCCACCAGAAATGCAATTTCAGATCATAATACATCTTAGTAGTACCCGGATGAATACTCAGCATACTCCTATGTGCTTCATTGAGTACCAATTGTCGTAAATCACCCGAATTAGGTACATAAATTTGACCTTTCACTCGGTAAATGCCATCAGAACCCTCGGTTAAGAATAGGTCCTTGCCTTTAGCCTGAGTTTCTTTCATCTCGGCTAAGTAAGAATCAGACATCTGTTGTACATAAACAAGCTTCAAGAACTCGTTGGCTATTTTCAAAGTACCAAGAGTTACTTTTCCGGGCGAAGAAACATCAGGTTCATATCTCGGAATTGCTCAAGTAATTCCATCTCTTTAACCATCATAACTGCCATATGAATGGATTTCTGACTTAAGGCATCAGCTACAACATTTGTCTTTCCTGGGTGGTATTTCAAATCAAAATCATAGTCTTTCAGAAATTCAACCCATCTCCTCTGCCTCATATTCAATTCTTTCTGGTCAAATAGATATTTCAAACTTTTATGGTCACTATACACTTCGAATTTAGAGCCATAAAGATAATGCCTCCAAATTTTCAGTGCAAAGACCACAGCTGCCAACTCCAGATCATGCGTAGGGTAGTTTTGTTCATGCGGTTGCAACTGACACGAAGCATAAGCAATCACTCGGCTGTTCTGCATCAATACACATCCTAGGCCGAGCCCGGATGCATCACAATAGACCACAAAACTTTCCTGCAGATTCGGCAATGCCAATACAAGAGTAGTAGTCAGTCTAGCCTTTAATTCTTGGAAACTCCTTTCACACTCGGAAGACCACACAAAAGGAACATTCTTTCGGGTTAGCTTGGTCAATGGCAATGCAATTTTAGAGAATCCTTCAATGAATCTCTGATAGTAACCAGCTAAACCCATGAAACTCCTGACCTTGGTGACTGACTTAGGTCTCTCCCAAGTCATAACAGCTTTGATCTTTGAAGGATCAACCGAGACACCTTCACTCGAGATAACATGACCCAAAAATTGAATCTTGTCCATCTAGAATTCGCATTTTGATAATTTAGCAAATAATTGCTTCTCTTTCAGCACTTGAAGTACCGATCGGAGATGCTCTTCGTGTTCCTCATGAGACTTAGAATAAATTAAAATATCATCGATAAATACCACCACAAACCGATCCAAATAAGGATGAAAAATATTATTCATATAATTCATGAACACAGCTGGGGCATTAGTTACTCCGAACGACATTACCACATATTCATAATGACCATACCGGGTCCTGAATGCCGTCTTAGGAACATCAGCAGCTTTCACTCAGATTTGATGGTATCCCGATAGGATTCCATAAAAGACCTTGGGTGGGACTCAAGGAAAACCTCTTGAGCAGGGCTCGGGGTTTAGCCCGTGACACTAACGTTGTCGCTGGGAGTGATTGTGTCACATGAGAGAGCAAACGGTTTGGTACCAGTAAAACGGCCAGATCAGCTGAGAGCTGAGTTATGGCTGAGAGCCAGTGTTGCAACACAAATTAAAAGACTTAATAATGGATCCATTTGATTGAGCATATGAATACATTTGATATGTGTTATTGAGAATAACATGATGTTATATGATGAGATTATGTGATATGAATTTGATTTATATGTGGTTATGAATTGGACATTTAATCCGATTCAATAACTATCATTTGACATGTTTATGCTCACCCCCTATTGTTGTTATTTTTACAGTGGATGTAGGACATAGCGATGATGTATGAGGTCACTCAGCCTGCTCGGAGCATTATGTATTTATATGTATAGTACATAATGCACATAGTTATTTTGTAGTAGCCTTGGTCGGCTCCTGTGTATACCAGATTTATTATGTATATGTAAATATGAATGAGCCGGTTGATGTATTACCGACTGCGTTATTATATTAATTCAAATTTTATTTTAAATCTGAAATTTATTCGCAAAAAATTTGTTTAAATTTTAGAAAACTATTTTAAAAATTGGGACGTTATAATCACCACCAGTAAACCTCCAATAGCCATCACCACTTGCAACCACCACCGTCCACGGCTAGGACCACCCCAACCCAACACAAACCATCAACCTAACAAAATTTTTCCTACTGGTTGCCATTACAAAAACAGATTGGATATTTCTAATTTTACAAGTTTTTAAAAGCCCTAATCACGCATGGGTTCCAAAGCTCACGATAGTTCCAGCTTAGGCACCACATTAGTCCTGATGTTCTATCTAATAATCACCGCCAATATAGCATCATTCATCATTTTTTTCAACTTTGACTGTTTGCTATCCAAGTTCATCTCCACTACATCCTCCTCATTTTTCTTTTCTCGTAGCATCCCCCTATACTTGCCACCTTCTATTTACTCTTTATAAAGAATTTCCATTTACGAGTAATTGGATGGATCACACTTGTATTAGGATCCACAATATTACCATCCACCTCCTCTGAATCCAGAACTATAGTTTCTAACCTGATATCCTTATGGTTCATATAAACCCCACCAACTTCTATAGCCATATTTTCTGTGACATTGTTGGTTAACTTGATGAAACTAACACTTAGTCAACATCTTAACAATTGTATCAATGTTTTAGTTGCACCAGGAGCCTTCTAAACCTCCTCTTGACAATGACCTCAATCTCCATCTTTGCTTCCTTTAGACGCAAACTTCTTGCCACTATCATAGACACCTCATTCTTAACAACCACTATAGCATTTGACATTAAAGGTGAAACCTTAAGCCAAAACCTAAATGATAAACCCTCATGATCTTCATTATCCATCTTTCCATCTCTTTGATAACAATATTTGAGTATGTGATGATAGAGCCTTCAAGCGCAAGAGTTATCACGTGATAAAAATATCGATCCTACATAAGGACCGTATCATTGAGCACTAGTTGAGTGTTTGAACTTTAATTTAAGCAAGCATAGATTGTGGTTTCTAAAGATAAAAGCATAAACAAAAACAAATAAAGTCCTTTAACGATGTTAATTCAATTAATTAAAACCACAACTTTAGTATGCATGTTGATCGAAACATCGTATATACGTATACAAAATTAGACTTTTGACAAATCACCTCATTATGGTTTTCATCTAACCCTGAATGCTCCAAAACCATCACGTACTTATTAAAACTCGAAGGACTTTTTCTTAGTACCATTTCCCTATCTCATGCACCTGTGATCTATAAATGAAAAGATTTTTTTGTCAACATCTCTCACCTTTAGATTATGTTTCACTCTCTATACTACTATCATTGTACTTTTAAAACCCTGACATTGAAAGGGCTTTGAGAGATCACTTGCTTTACCAATGATACACTGTCACCCACCCCTTTCCTTGTCAAGTTCTTCACTTTAGATTTGAACAATAGTTTTCTCCTTCTTGGTGAAGTCAAACTCTTTCTAGTCAACTTTCCCCCTCCATGTTTACATATGTATGTGTATAACCAAAAATAACCCCAGTGTAGGGTAAGAAATCCAAGAAAAATTGATAGTGAACACCACCCTATTAAAAGAAAAACCTTAGCAGAGAGAAAGATGGGACATGGGTAGATGTACACAACCTAACTCTTTGTTTAGGTGAATTCTTAAATTCATGTTAAGAACTAGACCTAATAACAAAATACTTAATATAAGTGAAATTAAAATCAAATTTATTTTATAAATATTTAAAATATATTTTACTGTTAGTAAATTTTGATATCCAATAACAAATAATAATAAAAAAGATTTTCATTTATAAATAAGACTAAAATAAATGATAATATTATTTTACAATATTACAAATTAATTTAAATTTTTTTTAGAAAATAAACTTAAGCATATGTTTGGTCAACCAATGGACTAACCTAAAAAAAAATCATTAGTTGAATATTAATTAGGTTAAATACACCTTCTGGTCCCTTATGTTTCAACTTATTTTCTGATTGGTCCCCTATGTTTATTTTAATTCAAGTTGGTCCCTCAACTTTTTAAAAAGGTTTCAGTTTGGTCCTTCCGTCATGTTTTCACTAACGACGTTTGGGCCATTTGCTTACATGGACCAAGTGTCTGACATGTATCCCATGTGTCAATTTTTTGTTTGCTGTGCTGGCAATGGAAAAACGAGCGTTTTGAGAAAAGGGAAGATAGGTGGTTCATATTGGTCCCATCGTCTTCTTCCTCTGGCATTTGTTACGTGTTTGAAGGGTGACCTAAGGTACAAGCAAAGCTAAGTTCGGAGGAGATAGTGAGACAGTTCGTGCTTGCGTCCTGTTGTTCGACATTGTAGGTAAGTCCTCTAATCCTTCGTCTCTTTTGTTTTAAGTTTGGGGTTGGGGGAAAACTAATTTTGTCAGGGCATAATATGGGGTTTACGGTGTATAAATTTGGAACTGTATTTGGCATTTACAAATTTAGTATGGTTTGAGTTTAGGGTTGCAGGATGAATCCTCGTTTCAAGTTGGAGATTTTTCATGGGGGGTCTTTTGTTGAAGAAAATGGAAAGAAGTTGGGGTATAGTGGTATTGACTCTGAATGGGACATCGATGAGGATAGATGGAGTTACTTTGAAGTTATGGGAATAGTAAAGGACATGGGATACGTGAATGTTGAGGAGTTATGGTACAAGATTGGAGGCAAAGAGTTTCATGTTGGGCTGAAGCAATTGGTCAACGATAAAGGTTGTTTAGAGATGGCAAGGATTGCACACTCTCAGGGGAATGTTCAAATGTTTGTGGTGCATGCCCTTGATGTGCCAGAGGTTGTTTTGGACCTCACTGGCCCAGAGAAAACAAATGATGTAGATGTTGATCCTGATGTGCCAGATGGTAAAGGTCTCGAGGATATAGGTGATGAGCCACATGGTGAAGATGATGAGGAGAAGGGTGATGAAGGCAGGGGTGATGAAACATATGTTGAGACAGTTTTAGATGATATTATAGTAGAAGATGATGATGATAGTGCAATGGAAATTCATTTCCATGATTCAGACGATGAAGGGGTGGATCAAGAGGATGTGATCACTGTTAAGGCACATGGTGAAGCCTCTAATAAGGTAATGGAATATGTGAATGTGATGCCTGAAAATATGGAAGTGATGGATCAAGAGGATGCAATAGGTGAAGGTGGAGGAAGTACTGCCACTGATGAGCCAACTACACAGGTTGGTGTAAAAAAGAAATGGCAGAGGAGAAAAATTCCTAGAACTGTTAACCCAAGGACCTATATGAAGGGTAAGAAAAACACAGGGAAAGGCAAAGAAGTGGTGAGGGGTGAGGGGTCAAGTTGTAAGAAAAACACAGGGAAAGGCAAAGAAGTGGTATCTGACATTGATGAAGATTCTGAGGAGCTATATAGTGATAGCTCAGAAGAGAGTGAAGGTGAAAGGTGCCCAAATTTTTAAGATGCCAACAAACATGGAAGGTTATTGTTGGGTCAAGGGCACTGTATTCTTAACCAAGGAGCAGTTCAAAGAGGCCATTATTGCATATGCTATTGCAAATGATAAGGATTTGAGGTTTTAAAAAAACGATAAAAAGAGAGTGAGGGTAAGGTGTATTGAAGGTTGTGAGTTTTATGCCTACTGTGGCAAGCTGGCAAATGAGGAAACATGGCAGTTAAGACAGTCACACATGTGGCAGACAGCATAGGATAAAGTTTTTGACTTCAAGATGGCTTTCTAAGAAGCTGGTCAGTGGGGTGAAGGAGAACCCAAAGCTTAAACTTTCAGATATATGTAACAGGGCCCGAGAGAATTGGCATGCTAAAGTAAGCAAGACAACGGCTTACAGGGCTAGGAGGGCTGCATTGGGGATTGTAGATGGTGATTTCACTGAGCAATACAAAGATTTATGGGACTACTGCACTGCTTTAGAAAACTCCAACCCTGGTTCCACTGTGAAGTTGAATGTACAACACATTGCAACAGGAAGCACAGTGTCTGAGAATACAGTTGCAACCTCTTTTCATAGGATGTATGTGTGTCTGAAAGGGAGCAAGGACAGCTTCAAGCATTGTAGGAAGATCATTGGGTTAGATGGATGCTTTCTTAAAGGGCCTTATGGTGGGCAACTTTTGAGTGCAGTTGGTAGAGACCCAAACGATCAAATGTTGCCAATTGCAGTTGGGGTGGTGGAGTGTGAAAACACAGATTCTTGGAGGTGGTTTTTGGAGCTACTTGTTGGTGATTTAGGTGGCTCTCAGGTCTGCAGTGAGATGACATTTATATCTGATCAACAGAAGGTATGTCATATGGTGATGATTTGAATTGTAATGCATGAATTATTGCAGTTGGTGCATAATGATCACATTTGTGTAATAAGAGTCTATGTGAACTGTGCAATAACTACATAATGATCAGTCTATGTTAACTGCATGCCTGCATACCCTGAAATATGCAATGTACCATAACCATCACTGCTGTATGTTAGCCTGCACAAAGAACTAAAAACCTGCAACATTAATTTGTTTTTAAATTGGTCCCCCATGATTTCACTGTGGTCCCCCATGTTTCAATACTTCATTAATTTGTTTTCAAATTGGTCCCCCATGTTTCAGTACTTCAATTTACTGGTTTCAATACTTCAAAGTAGTCTGTTTTATCTTAAATTTTGGATCTTGTAGGGTCTGCTACATGCCTTAGAAGAACTCATACCTGGTGTTGATCAGAGGTTCTGTGTTAGGAATCTATACAATAACTTCAGAAAAAGGCATCCCGGAAAACAACTCAAAGACTTACTGTGGAAGGCAGCGAAGTCTGTAACGCCCCAGCCGTTTTTCAGGAATGAACGACTGGCCCCACAGACCAACACGAGACCTTTCCAATGTGCTTTTGTCCTCACTCACACATTTCCTGAGAACTTCCCAGGAGGTCACCCATCCCAGAATTACTCCAAGTTAAGCACGCTTAACTTTGGAGTTCTTAAGTGATAGGCCACCGAAAAGGCTAATGCATTTGTTGGTATAGGTAGTACGAATTCATTTCTTTAAGCTATCCTCGACTGTATAGTCCCATACCTATACAGTCTTTGGATCCCTCTCATTCCGGTATGTATTCGATTCATTCATGTGTCCTTCCCACTAGAAGCCTGCCAGGAGCCGCTCCTTGTCCGTGCCCATGCACCGGCGATCACTCCCCGCCCTCAACAGCGCCGGGATGTCACATGCCCACCAGCTTCCGCCTGGTTCGTCCTCGAACCATACCGTACTAGGAGAGGTTAGGCTCTGATACCACTGTAATGCCCCGACCGCTTTTTCAGGAATGAACGACTGGCCCCACAGACCAACACGAGACCTTTCCAATGTGCTTTTGTCCTCACTCACACATTTCCTGAGAACTTCCCAGGAGGTCACCCATCCCAGAATTACTCCAAGTTAAGCACGCTTAACTTTGGAGTTCTTAAGTGATAGGCCACCGAAAAGGCTAATGCATTTGTTGGTATAGGTAGTACGAATTCATTTCTTTAAGCTATCCTCGACTGTATAGTCCCATACCTATACAGTCTTTGGATCCCTCTCATTCCGGTATGTATTCGATTCATTCATGTGTCCTTCCCACTGGAAGCCTGCCAGGAGCCGCTCCTTGTCCGTGCCCATGCACCGGCGATCACTCCCCGCCCTCAACAGCGCCGGGATGTCACAAAGTCAACTTACACTAAGGCATGGGAGAAAACAATGCTAGAGATAAAGGAAGTCAATGAAAATGCCTACAGGGACTTGATCAAATTACCTCCCAGACACTGGAGCAAGTCACGATTTTCATTTACACCAAAGAGTGATGTATTGGTGAACAACATGTCTAAAACTTTTAACTCAGTTATAATTGAAGCTAGGGGGAAGCCCATCATCACTATGCTGGAGATGATTAAGACTTATATGATGGAACGATGGGCTAAGAACCGGACAAAATTGCTCAACTTCACTGATGATGTCCTTCCAAGGATAAAACAAAGGGTTGAGAAAACTAAATCTAACATAAACATGTTCCAAGTCAGGTTAGAAAAGGCCACTCACATGTAATAGTCTTCTTTATATTTTCTAAATTGTATCCCATATTAATTTCATTCTTAATGACCTGTGCAGGTGGTCAGGGGATAGTGTATATGAGGTCAATCATATTCACCATACTGAGAAATTCATTGTGGATTTGAAGGCTCGGGAATGCAATTGCAGGAGGTGGATGCTAACAAGGATACCATGTAACCATGCAGTTGCATGCATGGTACAGGTTAATGAAACCCCAGAGACCTACATCCCAGCAATATATAGAAAACAGGCCTATGCAAACTGCTACAGTCCGGTGATCTTACCCACCATTGGGAAGAACATGTGGGAGAAGGTTGAGGCAAACAATGTACAACCTCCACCATTCAAAAAGCAAGCTGGCAGGCCTAAAAGATCAAGGAACAAGGACCAAGCTGAAAAAGATGACATCCGGATGTCCAGGAAGGGTTTGAAGACAAAGTGCAGTGTTTGTGGAACTACAGGCCACAACAAGGCTACATGCCCTTCCAAACCACCACCAGAAGAGCCCCAAACCCAACAATCTGCAACCACCCAAGCTACAGCCCCGACTGAGAACGTTGCCACAACCACAACTAAAAGAAAACATGCTACTTCTGCTTCTACAAACCCAGCCCAGCAAAGGCAAAAATTAAGACCAAGGCGGAAAGACATTTGAAGCATCATCCCTTTCTTTTTTGTTATATCATTTACTGATGGACCAATATTGTAAATTTTGTTCTGTTCTCTTTTGATCATGTTTAACATGGTAAACAAGTTGTCATTTTCAATGGTAATTTCTGTTTTGTTATCTTTTGATGATGTTTAGACATGGTAAACAAATTATTATTATTTCAATTTGCATTGGTGGTCTATATATTATTTTATCTCGAATTAACAACTCAAATTGAAATGCTCAAATTAACAATTCAAAGATCAAATCTCAAATAAACAACTTAAATTGAAATGCTCAAGTTTACAACTCAAGTTTACAACTCAAGTTTACAACTCAAAATAAACACTGAAATAACAACTCAAGTTTACAACTCAAAATAACATCTTACAATAAACACTGAAAGTAAAAACTAAATTTAACAAGAAGACTCCATAACCTAAATTAAACCAAACAACACTATCTTACTCTGACCAACATAGAACTATCACAAACACATTACATAAGACCAACAACACACAAAAAAATACATCCTCTTGTTCCATTTTGTTGATTCCTTGAGAGATTTCTGTAATGCAATTATTTTTTTCCTTTGTCTAATAATCAATAGATCTTTCTCAGCTTCAGCCACGTCTGTGACCCATTGGAAAAAATTGCAACTCCCATCACCAGCTACACCCTACAAAAAGACCATTGACACAGTATTACACACTGAATCAAATAAACCTTTTTCCAAATTAAAAAACCAAGGTAATAATCAACAAATAAACTTACGCGATACTTTCTACACCCCCAGAATTGTCTTCCATAGTTGATCGTCGTTCTTGAGGTTCGAAGCACTGCTTTATGGTGCCTGACACATTCACAATATGGAGCACCCATTGAGTTGCCTCCATTGCTGAACACAGAACCACCTGAGTTGGCCATGACGGAGGATTGTAATTTGGAGCTCACGTTCTTGAAGTTTATGAACACTTTCAACACTAACATACTAACCCTAGAGCTTCCATGAATCTTTAATGGCGGATGGATGAAATTGTCCTTAAATGGCAACAACGTCTCCAAGCCACGTCAGAAATGGCACAAACGTCGTTAGTGAAAACATAACGGAAGGACCAAACTGAAACCTTTTTAAAAAGTTAAGGGACCAACTTGAATTAAAATAAACATAGGGGACCAATCAGAAAATAAGTTGAAACATAAGGGACCAAAAGGTGTATTTATCTATTAATTATTAAATGGATTTGTTGAAGTTGTTATTGGGGTTTAGGTGTCGCTGCCATGTCCTCCCTCCCGTGGCCGTGAAACATCCCATGGCGGTGTCGGGCACTGGAAACACCAATCGAAAGCATAAGGATGGAGATGAGAAGCAAGGAAGACATAGACATAGGAACAGACATAACCCCAACACTCACCCCTCTCTCTTTCTCTCTTCACACTTCACATCTCCACACTCACTGCTCCTCTTGCTTCTCCCCCCTTCCCTCCAATTCCCCCATCTACTGCTCCCCTTCATGCTCCGCCGCACTCTCCCCTTTTCTCCTCTCCTCCGCCGAGCGCCACCTCCCTCCCTCCTCCGCCTCCTCCGATCTCCGCGCCGCCCTCCGCCTCCTCATCTCCCACCGCCCCTCCCCCTCCCCTCGCCTCGCTGGCTTGCTCTCCAACCGTCTCTTGCTCACGTGTCCACAAAACCCCTCCAACCCTGACGACGACGTTTCGGACAGGATCAGGTTCGGGGCCAGTGCTATGGCCGAAGCGATTTCGAAGCAGCGCGGCGTCCCGGACGACGACGCCGTTTTGGAGGAAGCTATGGTCGCCCTCTGCGCGGTTCTAACGAACGCCGTGGAGGTGCACGATAACGAAGGGCGGGCCCTCGGGATCGCCGTTTATGACTCAACTTTCTCTTGGATCAACCACACTTGTTCTCCCAACGCCTGCTACCGCTTCATACCGTCTTCTTCTTCTTATTCACCTTCTGAGGAGCCTAAGCTTCGCATCGCTCCATTCTCTCGCCATTCTCAACAACCACGTGTGACATGTGAAGTATAGCACAACTTCAGAGTAAACTTGTATTCATCACTCACACACTTTGAAATGACTTCAGAGTAAACATGCATATATTCACTCACAAATACCACTTCATGCGATTTCGTTTTTTTCCTCCTCCATTTCATTAGGAATGGAACACTTGTCAACACATGATGCAAATTTAAAATAAGGGTGACACGTGTAATTTTAAAAAACTAAGTGGATTTAAGCTAAACGTGATGGAGGTCATTGTAATTATGATCGTTATTATTATTTTTGAATCTTTTGCTTCTATTTATTGTTGACACGAGGTTTGTGTTTTGTTCTGCAGACAGACACTGGGGCTTGTGGTAGCAGTAGTGAATTTTCAGAAGGTATTTGTCTTTATTGATGATTGTTCTATATGCTTAGTGATTTTTTAGTAGAAAATTAACTTGGGTGATTCTTATGCGTGAAAATGTAGGGGGTTTGGGTTTTGGACCCAGATTGGTTGTGAGGAGTATCAAGAAAATAAAAAAGGGAGAAGAGGTTACTGTAGCGTATACTGATCTTCTGCAGCCTAAGGTATGTTTCAAATTATTATTATTATTATTATTATTATTATTATTATTATTATTATTATGGGTATTAATTGGCCAATGGGTTGTTGTCTTGAATTGAAAGCTTTGATGAGCATTTGTATTATTGACTTTAGGAATGTAAATACTTTAAACTACCAATTTGATGGATGGGAATTGAGAACAAGTAACAACATAGATAACTTGTGAAATATGTAGTTTGGACCCATGCTTGTGTTGTGTTAGAATTGGGACAACTTTATCACACACAATTGAAAATTCAAATCTTAACAGAATAATGGAACACTTAATTTTTGTGTCCCGGTGAAAATGACCGTGTCATCTGTTCATTAGGTTGTGGCAATGAGGGAAAAAATGAAGTCGGTTGCAATTTTTGCTTTTATAGATTAGTTGCAACATGTTGCTGGGGCTTGTTGTAGCTTGTGTCTCATTTGTTGGCATAATATTTTTTGATACCTTCATGCTTAGTTTCGAGGAACCACTGCATGGCTTGTATTTTTTTCATGTTGTATAATATCACATTGAAAGGTATATTTCATTAAAAAGGATTGGTTTCCTTTAAATATAAAATGTATCTCCTCATTGGTTAGCATACATTAAGTTATCTACTATTTTATGACATCCATCCCTTATATATGCTTTCATTTTGTTAGTGCAAGTTTAGACTAAGGTCTCAGTCTTTGTATCAGAGCACATCTCTGCACTGCTGAGCTGGTGACAGCTGTCTAAGTCTGTTAGGCTGCTGAGTCAGCCAAGTTAGTTAGGGTAATCTGATTCTGTTAGCAGTGGCACAGAATATTCTAGAGACTCCCCTCCCTCCCCAGTGACTTATTTGATGTCTGCATTTTAGTTGACGTGTCCAACTCCAATCTGAGGGTGGGACAGGAAAATAGAAGACAATTATGGGACACAAGATTTATTTACCTTTCATTATATTTTTATTATATACCTTGCATGATAATGGATGTAGGAATTTGAAAATTGTCACTTAAAACAAAAGTTATTTAGTAAATCATACATGTAAATTTATTTCACATCCCTCATAAATTAGTTGAAACTGTACTGTACTTCTTTCTATAAATTTTGTTCTTGCTCTTTTGGTTTGCTTTTGTCTTTCCTCTCAGCTCTATTCAGTTACTTCTCTTCTTCATTGATCACTTATTGAGCTAGTTGTAACGAGCTCAATTTGTATTTTGCTTTTGTAGGCAATGAGACAGCTGGAGTTGTGGTCAAAGTATCGGTTTACATGTTGTTGTAAACGATGTAGTGCTCTGCCCTTTTCATATGTGGATCATGCATTGCAAGTAAGTTTTGAAATTAATATCTATTATAGTTGTCAGCCTTGCCCAAAGATCTTATGAAAATCACCAAGGTAAAGGGTGATTTTATTTGTCTTGGATGTGCTCATCCTAGTGTGCAATTTTCTAATAAATATTCTTATTATAGAACACTAGGAAATGCACCAGTTGACTGATATTATTATTGGACTTCCTAACATCATGGTCATGATTCAGGAAATTTGTGTTATTAGCTGCGGTTCTTCTGGTTCATGTTCCAATGACAAGTTCTTCAAAGACATGGCTAATAGTAGATTCACTGAGTGCGTTGATGATGTCATATCAGAATATCTTTCTGTTGGTGATCCCGTGTCTTGTTGTGAGAGGCTTGAGAAGATACTTATGCGAGGTCTAGACGAGCAGTTGGAAGGCATTGAAGGAAAATCAGATTCTAAAGTTATGCTACACCCCCTACATCACCTGTCTCTGAACGCATACACAACACTGGCCTCAGCATATAAAGTTTGTGCTAGTGATTTATCATCGGTAGATTCTGAAATAGATATAAACAAGTTGGAAGCATTTAACAGGAGCAGGACCAGCGCTGCGTATTCTCTGTTACTTGCTGGTGCAACTCATCATCTCTTCAATTTTGAATCCTCACTGATTGCATCTGTTGCAAATTTTTGGATAGGGGCTGGTGAGTCTTTGTTATCTCTAACCAGAAGTTCTGGATGGAATAAATTTGTTAATTTGGGTGTGGTTGTTTCAAACGTTGCTTCTGTCACAAAACTCAAATGTTCTAAATGTTCTTTAATTGATAGGTTTAGAGCCTGTATATCAAATGGTCAAATTAAAAGTGAAGAATTTGAGAATGTGTCAAATGGGTTTTTTTATTGTGTCTCAGATATTGCACAGAAAGTTTGGAGTTTCCTTGTGTATGATTGCCATTTTTTGAGATCATGTAAAGATCCTATTGATCTCAGCTGGCTAATGTCTACCAAAAATTCCAATACAGTGGATGTTGATGCTCATGCCAACAAAACTGACATGTCTTACACACATGAATCTGAAAATGAAGAACAAACTTATGCTGATGATGCAACATGCATCTTTCAGCTCGGTGTACACTGCTTAGCATATGGAGGATTATTGGCTGATATTTGTTATGGTCACCGTTCCCATTTGGTTTGTCATGTTCAAAATATTATTGGTTGTGAAAAGGAATTTGTATTATATTCTCATGAATTTTGAGAGATCAGGTATGGCACTTTGTGAGAAATCCAACCATGAACACATTCTGTTTTTTTTTTATTTAATTTTTTGCCAGTCTTTTTCTTTTTTTATTTGATAGCATTTTAGGTTGATTCCTGGTGATTGTTAAACTGTTTTAACTTTTAAGTATCATAGTTGAGGTTGCTGTTAAATTATATTGGTTATATGGTTTTGTTTTGGTGGCCAGTAGCTGAAGCTGGATCCGATGATGAAGTTATGGAAAATTGGAAACGCATCGGAGAAGTGTTAGTTGTACGGCGCATTTACAGCATTGTAATGGGCAAAATGGAGGACATAATTTTACCTAACCATTGAAATAGGTGAACAAAAGACTTTTGTGATGTACGATTTTGTTTTGTTAGTAACAGAGGTAAATTAACAAACATAAGAAACTTAGAAATGATTACTCCACTCTCTACACAGAGCATCAAGATGGACACCTTTTCAACCAGCCTCTATTTACCAATTTCTACCTGGCAGTCCAATAATTTCTCAAATCTCTTCTTGAAACGGAAAATAGGCCAATCCATATGCACGAGAATGAAAAACTTCTCTGCAATCTATCTCTATGATAAGATCTTAAAAATACAAGTCCCAAGCCAACACCCTAGTATATTTCACCATCAAAAGTTGTCAAAATGTGTTACATTGACCAAAGTAACATTTCTTGTGCTTCAGGACATTTGTGAATGAAGGAAACTTTTGGAGAATATTTATCTTCTGCTTTTCCTATTTCTTATTGGATCTCTGAATTTGAAACTGCACACTTCCACACATGAAGATGCTCATTTTGATAAAGATTTTTTTTTAATATCAAAGTTGTTACCTTTTAAGTTGATTTGGATTGCATCATTCAACTTAAAAAGTAACAAACCACCAACTACATAGACCAAAGATGAACAATAATGATGTGTTGCAACACTTGCATTTAAAAACTTAGCTATAAGCTTAAAAGCTTGTAGAACTAAAAGCTGAAATCCCGTAGTAAGCTAATTGAATTTAAATATGTTTAATAAAACTAATGGTTAAATGGAAAATGATATAAATAAAAGATTTTTTCAAATAGATGAAGGTGATTTTGTGTTAAAAGAATATGAATGAAGATAAAAATATAAAAAATAAATAAATTCAAAAGTTACTTTAAGTAACATTTTAAATTTAAAAAGCTCTAAGCTACTAAAATAAATTTCTTTATCAAACAAAACTATTTTGTGCAACAAACTTAAACAATTGTTCCTCCTCACGTTACTAAATATAGCACAAAAGACTCATTGCTGGCTAAAAAAAAACTTGAACTTGATGTGCAATGTGCAAACTCTTCAACACCTCATGGTGTGCAATCAGTAATTCTTCAACTCATTCAAATTTGAAAGCACCATCCGGAGGGTTGGCTGGGAGGATCTTTATCCGCAATCTTCATTAGAAGGATCTAATATTGGGGATTTGCTGTGATTGCATGTCTTCTACATCATCCTCTTGTGTAACTTTTACAGCTTCATATGCTGAAACAGGCACAGAATTCTTCTGTCATCATGTTTCCATTTCCAACTTCAACTTATTAAATCAAAGAAGTAAGAACAATGATATATTATATATCAGTATCTAATATAGTGGATTTGCTGTGATTGCATGTCTTGAATTTCAATGACATACATAACAATATAGATTTTTTTTCCCTGAAAGAATATCTATGAAAAATTTGTAAGTTCTACTTAGGCATACACTGATGGATACCACGGATTTCTATCTTAAGTAACTTACAGAATCATGTGAAATAAGAACCACTGAGAATTGTGTGACGTTGATGAAACGTGCTTTTTGATAATTTTCTTTTTTCATAAACGCAAGCATGAGAAGACCTGCCAAAGAACAAAGATGTACAGAACCAATCAAGAAACTACCACATGCACTTCTCCATTAAATTTGCTTGTGCTTAAAATTGATATGTAACATGAACATCAGTTCACTTTGAATATTACTTTGCACAGCTAGCAAAACAAACACACTACATAAGATTTCATCCTAGTTAAAATGAAAAATAGGATTCTAGTGAACATGAATTTACCTTTTTTTGGCTCTTCAACGCTGAATATTGATATGTAATGTGAACTTCAATTCACTTTGAGAATCATTTAAGACAACTAGCAAAACAAACACACTGCATAAGATTTTTCTTTTTAGTAAAAATGAAACACAGGATTCAGTAAACATTAAAACTAAGATGATAGTTTTGATAAAACATAGGAAAATCATATTTCCTTGTTTTCATTGTTTCTTGCACCAACTTTTGTGAAAATAAAAAAACAATATGATAATTTTATAATTAAAACTAAGATGATAGTTTTGTAATTAAAAGTAAAACCAGAAAAAAGATGAATATTCCAAATTTACCTTTTTCTGGATCTTCTTTGCCGAATAAAGATGAATATTCCAGAAAAAAGAAGGGCTGATCCTGCTACGATCAAGGAAACAAACAGTTTCTTGGGCCTTTTTTTGTTGTCCTTTCCCCCTCCAATGGCTTCCTCTTTATATTCCTTTTGCTCCTCTAATACTTGAGACTCTTCTTTGCTCGCTTCATCTCCTTTCTCGTAGGCTTTTTCTTCTTCAATTTCGTGTATTCCATGACTTTCTGCTAGATCATTGTTTCTGCATTGTTGAACTGCAGGGTACTGTGGTTGTTGAGGCTCTTGCTGTTCAACTTCTTGGTCTGTTTCACCTTTGGTTGATTCTCGACCATCTATTTTAGAGTCCTTCTTTGAATCTTCAGATTCTTTGCTTCCAACTCCACTTTTTTGTTCAAATTGTTGAGTGGATGATGAGCCTGATAACTTCAATGGTTCATCCAATTCATCCGCTGCTTCTTCTGATGTTGTAGTAGTTTCTTCTATGGAATGAATGGATTCTTTTCCCTCTTGCATTTGCACGAAACTCTCTGCCTTTGAACCATCACCTTTTATGCTAAATTTCTCCAATTCAGAAGGCTCTTTGCACAATATTTCAGAAGATGGAGATGGCACTTGATTTACTTGTGCAGGTTTTTCTTCTTTTGAAGTGGTTACTTCTAGTGCATGAATTGACCTTTCCCTCTCCTTTTCTTGCTGTACTTCCTCTATCCGTGGAATATTGTAGTCCTTGCTTGGCCATGATAACTCATGAGGTTCTTTTCTTTGGATTTCCAAAGGCATCGGTGATTTCTCTTCCTTCTTTAATTTTTCAACCCGTTTTTTTGGAGTTATTTTAATCATTACTGGAGATTTCATCTCCATTTTTGGTGCGGCTTCTTTTGATTCTCTTTCATGTTCCCTCTCTGGACTTTCATGCATCTTTTCTGCAGTTATTTCCTTCATTTTAATCTTCTTATCTTCTGCAGTTTTAGTTAATGTTGGGCTTTGCAAGTTTGATGGTTTGGCTCCTTGATATACAGCTGTGTTTGTTGGTTTGATCTCTTCTTTGCCATAACTGTATTCTTCCCTATGTATTGATTCTGCTTCATACTCTTTTCTCTTTGGAATTTTCCCTTCCATGATAGGCTTTTCCAATTCTAGAGGCTTTTTGCTATTCATTTTTGCTTCTGGTGACAACTCTTTCTGGTGTAGCTCTTGGATCTCAATCTTCGGTGGTCTTGCTTCTTTCACTCCCTTAGTTGTTACACTTGGAGGTGAAGATATTGCCTCCAAAGATTGTGCTTCTTCCTCAACACCTGATTTCATAGAATGCTCTTTCTCTTGCATTGTTTTCATGGACTCTGCAGTGCATTTGGTTTCATCCAACTCTAGAATATCTTCTTTTATCCTAGGCTTCTCTTCATCAACATTTTGAGTTGTTATGTAATTCTCTCTTTCTGGAGTTGATTCCAAATCTCTTTTGGTTTCCATTCTTTCAGCATCTGCCACATATTCTTTTTTTGGCATCTCCTTTTCTATAATATCTACTCTTCCAAATCCTTTGGCAACATCTCTTTGCACATGTTGTTGATCTTGGTTCTTATCTTTGAGCCCTTCAGTTTCCACTGGCATTGTCTCCATAACATTTTGTCCTTTGTGAACTTTATCCTTTTTTATGACCTTTCCTCCTTTCTCCAGGTCTTTTCCTAGAGGTACTTCTTCCTTTAAAGTTTTCCTTTGTCTAGATTCTTGATTCTCCTTCATTTCAATTAAATGCTTCATGTCTTTCACAGGATCTTCCTTTTGTTCTTCAAGTGTTTCTTTGTATTTTGCTTTGCCACCTTCATACAGTACATCTTTTTCTTCAACTTTGGATTGATGAGTTGATGGGAACCTTGGTGCTGGTAATGGTGTAGCCACTGGATGTTCAACAGTCTCAACATCTTTAGTGAATTCTATGTTAAAAGTGCTTTCCTCTCCCTCTTCTTTTCCTTTGTTTGGCTTTATGGTATCTTGGTTCACAGCTTCAATTCTTGTTTCATGAGCCTCCTTGCTTTGAATTTTTTGAGGCTGCAGCTTTGTCTTCTGTTTTTGTTCATCCTCCTGAAATTCCTCCTTTACTACTTTTGGATGTGTAATCAGGCCTTTAGTAGATTGAAACTCTCTTTCAGGAGTTCTCATCTCTAATGGTTTTTCAGGTTTATCCTCCTCTGGTACTTCTTGCAAAGTCTGGATAATTCTTCCCCTCTCTGGCTCTTGAAGTTTTTGCTTTGTTGCAGATTCAAGAACTTCTGTTTCCTTAGTCTTTCTTTTGGAAGCCACCTCTTCTGCTTCTTCTATTTCTTTATCCTTTGATATCTCTCTTGTCTTTGCATGTGAATCTGCTATTCTCATAGGAAACTCCCTTTCTACTGTGCTTGCTTCATATCTTCCTTTAGTCATCTCTTCTTTGAAGCATTCTTGATCTTTAGGATCCTTTGTTTCCTCCTTCCACGTTGTCTCCCTAGTTATATCTTTCCTTAAACCTCTTTTTTCTTCATCTTGAATCTTTTCATATGTCCCCCCTTCTACTTTCTTCACAAATTGTTCAAATTTTGCACCCTCTTCTTTAACATCTGTTTTCTTTTCTTCACTCTTTTGCTTGATTAATTCTTCTTTGACCTCTTTTGCTTGATCTGTCTTTCTCTCTCTTACTTTTCTCTTATGATCAGTTAGTAAATCCACCATTTTCGCAGGAAACTCTTCTTTTTCTGCCTTGCTTGCCTCAAATCTCCCTTTAATCATCTCTTGCAATGAATGTTGATCTTTTTCCTTTGATAGGATCTTAGGATCCTCTCTTTCTTTCTGAGTAGACTCCTTTGTGATGAATTTGGTTAAACCTCCTTTTGCTTTAATTTGTATCTCATCATTGTTGTCTCCACTTACTTTCTTGATAGACTCTTCAATTTTTGCATATTCTCCTTTGACATCTTCAGTTTCCCTTATCTCTGCAAAATTTGGTCTTTTGCTTTCATCAAATACTCCATCATCAACATTTTCCTTCCCACTTATTTGATCACTAGACTGATGTTTTGGCTTTCTAATTTCTTTATCAACTCTATCCTCAGCTACATCCTCACCAAAAGCCTCATTTGGCTCAACCTGCATCTTTATAGATCCCTCTCCTTTGATTTTCAAGGTAACATATTTATCTTCATCCTTCTTATTTGTAACAATTGCCTCTACCACCTGCTTGAGAAACTTTTCATGGACAGTCCCCGAAACTTCAAATACTCCTTTGACCACTTTGTCTGGTTCATATAGTTCATCTTTGGCATTGCTTTCGATGCTGGACTCCTTAGTTTCCTTTTGCAAGGTCTCATTTTCTGTGCTTTTCTCACTGCTTGCTATCTCACTTTTCTTAGATTTTTCTTCCACCTTTTCAGCCATTGCTTCTTTGTTCATGTCTTTCTGTTCTTCCTTCTTTGCAACCATGAGTCCTTGATTTCCATCCTGCTCCCTTATCTGCTTAGGAGGATCTTTGTTGAAACTGTTTGGTGCATCAAATCTTTCTTTAACAGTATTCTCCTGTACATTTTGTTGTTCACCACCCTTAACTCTTGTCTTAATCTCTTCAATTTGCTGTTTCACTTTTTCTTTTATAATGTCTTTCTTTGCTTCCGTATGCATTCTTTTATGTTCTTTACCTTCACCTTTATCGACAACAAATTGAATTCCCTTGCCTTTTTCTTTGACATGTCCAGTTTCTTCTGTTGTTTCCTTCTTCTCTACTTCAATATCCATCTTTTTGGGATCTTCACCTTCACCCTTATGGGCAAAATATTCAATCCCTCTGTCTTTTCTTTTTACCATCGCTTCATTGACATCTTCAGTTTCTTGCATTATTTCCCTTAAGTCCTCCTCCATATGGATCCTTTTGGGTTCCTCATGTTCACCATCACGAGCAAAATATTCAACCTCTTTGTCTTTCCTTTTGATCATTGCTTCTTTGACATCTTCATTTTCTTGCAATGATTTTTTTGTTACCTCCTTTGCTTCCATATGTATCCATGTGGGTTCTTCACTAGCACCCTTAGTAATGTATTCAACTTCTTTGCCTTTTCTTTTCACCATTGAAGGCTTAACATCTTCAGTTTCTTGCATTGTCTCTTTCGTTAAGTCTTCCTCTGCTTTCATATCCATCCTTTTAGGTTCTTCACCTTCACCTGTATGGGCAAAATATTCAGTCTCTTTTTCTTTTCTTTTGACCATTGCTTCTTTGACATCTTCGTTTACTTGCAATGTCTCTTTTGTTACCTCCTCCTTAGCTTCCATATGCAACCTTGTGTGTTCTTCACCTGCACCCTTATCAGCAAAATATTCAATTTCTTTTCCTTTTCTTTTGACCATTGCATCTTTGACATCTTGCACTTTCTCTTCTGTTAAGTCCTTCTTTGCTTCCATTTGCACCATTTTGGATTCTTCACCTGCACCCTTATCTACAAAACATTCAATGTCTTTGCCTTTTCTTTTAATCATTGTTTCTTTGACATCTTCAGTTTCTTGCATTGTCTCTTCTGTTAGGTCTTTATTTGCCTCCATATGCATCCCTCTGGATTCTTGAGCTTTACCCTTATCCACAAAATCTTCAATCTCTTTGCCTTTTCTTTTGATCATAGCTTCTTTGACATCTCCACTTTCTTGTGTTCTTGAAACACTCAACACTTTACCTCTTTCAATAGTAGCTTTTGGTGGCTGCTTAGGCAACTCTTCACTTATTAGCAATGCATCAAATCCTCCATTATTGTCCTTTTCCACTACATTTTTTTGATCTCCACCCTCAAACTCAATCTTAGGCTTTTTTATGTCCTTTCGGATGCTTTCTACAAATCTGCTGTTTTGGCTATCCTTATTGACTTCAACAGGCCTCCTTTCAGATTCCCCTCCATCCATCTTCTCTTCTATGCTTTGAGTTTCATCCTTTTGTTGAATCCTAGACTTTTTAAACTCTTCTTGGCTTACACCACCGATATTTCTAGGAATATGATCAGCTACTTTTTCACCAAGTTCAGATGTCTTCATTGTTTCCATTAGTTCCATACTTTCTGTCACACTTTCTTTAAGTCTATCCTCAGTTTCAGACTTGGATTCTCCAAGTTGTTTTCTTTTTGAATCTTCTAGTGTCTCTTTTTCAGTATACAAATTGGACTCGACAAGCATCTTTTCAGACCCCTCTGTGTCCATCTTGTCAACAGTAGTTATGGCTTCCCTCATTTGTTCAATGGCAGACTCTTCAGACACTCCTTTGCTTGTATCTGCAATGATCTGTGTGATATCTGCACCTACATTGTGCTCTATTTCTGAAGTCTTCATTGCTTCTAATCCTTCTTTCCCCATATTTTTTTCTTTCACATTTTCTCCATCTCTATCCTTAACACCTAACTTGGATTCTTCTATTTCTTCTGTTTTCTTTAGGCTTTTATCTCCAATTTTCTGTGAGTTAAGTGCACCAACATTTTGCTCTGCTTCCTTGCCAACCTTTTCTCTCACAGTTTCTCCACTTCCATCTTCAATTCCGAATTTAGATTCTTCAACTTCTTTTTCCATTGCCTCTTCAATTACTTTTTCCCTATTGGCATCATCAAGATTTTTCTCATATACTCCTCTTCCGTCCTTCTTCTGCGTGGAACTTTCACTGTCCTCTATTGCTTCAACTTGAGACTCTTTTGACCCTTTTTGGCTTGTCTCTCCAACACTATTTAGAACCTGACAAGTTTCATTTTTCTTTAGTTCTTCTGATTTCCCCTTATGAGATTCTTCTTCCTTGATCTCTTCAATCCTTGCCCCACAAATTCCTTTTACTAATTTTGGCATGAAAATATTCAATATCCATTCCTCCTCATCATACTTGGCTTTGATCCTATCCAAAATCACCCCATCAGGAATTTTGAAAACCTTATTGAACCCTGTGACATCAACCTCTTTCCTATGCATCATCCATCCCATCATCAAAATTTCCTGAATTGGCTTCTCTCCACTAATTGATATCTTACTACCATCTTCACTAATCTTGATGCTAATGTTATTCCTCTTATAGCCTGTGTTTGCATGGATACTTTATTTACCATGGTATATTAACATTACATAAAGCATAAATGACAAACAAAAAAAAAAACACAAAACACAAACATAGAACAAAAATACAATGAGAGAAGTAGTCACTGACCTTTAAGATGGGCAGTGAGGATGAACATAGTGTTTTTTTCTCTACAATGAAAGACAGGACCTTTGTCCTTTGCTAATCTATACTCAGCGATGGAAGCAATGTCATCTCTAGTTTTGGTGATTTTGAGTCCCAATTCCAGGTCCATCTTTGTTGCTGATATAATATTTTCTTAACAGAACAAGAATTAAAAATTATGGTGCAAAAGGGTAAGGTAAAAAACAAAAAAAAAAGGTTAAATTGTTAAAAAGAGTAGAACCGAAAACAAGATGTTTGAGGCTTCTTTCACTGTTTCATAATGGTTATGTAGCTTCAACAAATGGGAAAATGATATATTCTTTTCTTGCACATGTAGCACTCAAGGCTGCTTAAACGGCTTGAAATGGTTTTTCTTTGGCGGGAAGCTAGCAATTTCTTTAAAGATATCAAAACCTTATAGTGACCAAAGATTTTAAAGCTCTTTTGATTATACCCAAACTCTTGTTGAATAAAGTGAAAGCATAAGGTAAGGTTCATTATTATTGATTCACAATTCAAACCCGGACGCACCTAAGTTTGCCTTGTGTGTGTCACTTGAAGGTGAAATTCCATACTACTATCTGTGTCATCTACCATACCTTTTCCTTGTTCAAAACAAACTAAACTTTGCCCAAAAGTAAAATCCAACTTAAATATAACCATGGCCAATTTGTCTTTTTTATTTTTTTATCAATAAATATTAATTATTATAAATCTTAATAACCTTTTCTTTCTTTGACCAATCAGTTTATATTTTCATTTATCTCTTATGTTAGACTTCCTAAATTCTATTTATATAAAAAGTTGAGTTATTTAACGATAGTTATGTATAAAATATGTTTTATTAAAAGAGGTAAAATGAGATAATCTCTACATCCGGAAGAATAAGCTTTATTCTGTTGTTGGCATCAGGTAAACGGCATTTTGACCCAAATGGGGTCTTTTTTTTAAATATTTGGGGTTTTGGGGTAGTAAAATGTTTGACATCCGTCTGATGGGGGGACGATTTTACCGCACGTGTCAGACAGTCTGAAACCGTCTTTTGAGGAGACGAGTTTGACTGATCAAATTCGCACACCCAACAGGCGAATTCTCCACGTGTCACTGGTGTCAGGTGAAAATAATTAATAAAATTGCACGCACCAGGAATCAAACCTGTCACCCATAATGGTCTAATAACAGAACCACTGGGACAACTGACTCTTTGTGACAAATAAGGAATACTATTAAATATAATACTTTATATTCTTACACATATATATCTACATAAAATAAAATAAAAATATATATAATATATATATATAACATATTAAATAAAGAATGATATATTATAAAATATATATTAATATATATTCTACTATTAACGTTATTATATATATTATATATAAATATTTTAATACATATATTAAAATACTATAAATATATTTAATATATAAATGATATAAATAATATATATTTATATATAATATAAAATATATATTTATAAGTATGTTATTCAATGAAAAAAATCGATCTGAAATATAAAATAAAGAATGATGTTTTTTTTAAAAAATACTTTGAAAATGAATTTTTAAAATTATTTTTCATTCAAATATATCATTTTATATTAAATATATATTTATAGTAATTTAAATATAAATATATATTAAATATATATTAAAATATTAAATATAAATATATATTTTATATTAAATATTAAATATATATTATTTATATCATTTATATATTAAATATATTTATAGTATTTTAATATATGTATTAAAATATTTATATATAATATATATATTAACGTTAATAGTAGAATATATATTAATATATATTTTATAATATATAATTTATATTTAATATGTTATATATATATATTATATAAATTTTTATTTTATTTTATGTAGATATATATGTGTAAGAATATAACGTATTATATCTAATAGTATTCCTTATTTGTCACAAAGAGTCAGTTGTCCTAGTGATTCTGTTATTAGACCATGGTCCATGGGTGATAGTTTCAACTCCTAGTGCAGGCAATTTTATTAATTATTTTCATTTGACACTACTGACACGTGAAAGTTTTAATTAAAGGTTAATTAGTGCTAATATTTGGCAGTGCTTTCAACTTTTTTCAATAGTATCCACGCGTTGCCGTTCAACCACAACTTTATCCTGCATTTGGTACAAATGATTTGGCAACCTTACTCATTTCATTCATACCAATTAATCAATATTGCCAAAGTGTCTTCTGTATTTGTAAATTAATAAACAAATAAATAAAATACTATGCATTTTGGTGCCTTTTAAAGTTTAAAGTTTATTGTCTGGCACGTGAATTTCATTATACTTTTAGATATGAGAAGGATTTTTATTTAGTAATAATTTAAAACTCCAATTTTGTCCTTAATACATAAGAGTATTGTCCATATGATAACGCGTCTTATTCCTAATAGTTATTTATGTTCTGTTAACATTAATTGACCAGCCACATTACCTGCCACGCGGAGTTCCCGTTGGCCATAAGTAATGCCAACATTGATAAAGACAAAAGTTGTAGGATTTAGGCACTTAGATTGATGAATTTTATTTGAGGACTAAATTAATGTATTTCAGTTTTTAATTTTTTGTTGGAATAAAAATTCTCCAATCTAAATTTTTTAGGTTTTGATGAAGATATAATATTTGAAGTATTTTTATTTTAAATATAAGTGTGATAAAGAAATTATACTAAAACACAAAGAAAGAACATATTGAAGGAAGAACTTCAAGTGGGACAAGAGGGTTTTTTTTTATATATAAAAATAGGGTATCTTGTAAAAATATTTTTGTAAATGAGGTACCTTTAAAAATATTTAATTGTCTGGGTGAAAAACATCACATCATCTATGCATTTCGCATACCCAATATACAAAACGCCTGCATGGTTGACACATGGTCTGACACAGGACAAGGATTTCGCATACTGACCAGAAGAAATGTCAGTCAACTCGTTAGTGTCAATTCATAGGCATGGTCTGCGAAATGTCAGGTACGTTGGTCCTTATTTTGCATGGTTGACCTGTGAAATACGTGTATGTGTGACACATGGCCACCATGCAGTCTTCACAGAGTGGGTGGACAAAATGATCCTCAGTTTTGTGCAGTCACCATGCGAAATCCTTGGGGAACTGACACATGGCACATGCAAAAAAATTGAAAAACCCTAATTTCCTACCTATATAACTATATGCCCTCACAATGCATTTCACACTTTCACCTCCCCTTGGTTTTACTCCCTCACTTTGGCTCTTGTTATCTAATTTTAAAAACATTTGACTAGTGTTTAATTTCTTAAGTGGTGAAAGATATGTATCTAAATCTTATTTTATTTTTTGTCTTATAGTATTTAGTGTTGTAGTATTCATTCTCAACTTGGTGCAATGTGTTAGTGATGTTTTTTAAGTTTGTATTATGAATTTATTTTTATGTTTTTCTATTATTTTGGTTTTAGTGTGTGATAGTATTTAGTTGTGATTTTTGACTAAATTTTTTTGTCAATTTGTAATATGGTAGTGTTTGTCATAAATGTGTAGTATGTTATTCTAAAATTGTAGTAGTTTATTATGTTTAGGGTTTCTATTATGTTGATTATTTTATTTTTGCCATTATTTTATTTTTATTTAGGTTACTTTTTGTGCTAGGGTTTTAAGTAGTCCAAAATTATAAGTAATCTCAAATTATAGTATTTTGTCAAACATGTGTTAGAATCCATTTGTTAGTTTTGTTCTTATTATGTAATGAATATTTAGATTAATAAAAATTTTGTGTTATTTTGTCAGATAAATTTTGAGATTGCATCTTTATAGTTCTGTAAGATATGCAATGTAAGATATTAATTTTCTAAATTGGTAAAATTACCGGATATAAAATTTAGGGTTAAAACATGAATATTGGAAAATATTAGTTTTAATAAAATATTTTAAAAATTGATCATAAATTAATGTTAATTAAAATAATACTTATTTAAGTTGGGTAAATTTTAATAATTATATAGATTGTGAAAATGAAATTAATATTTTATAATAAAAATAATATAATATTATATATTTCTCATTGTAGGATGTATTCATCGTCTTCATTAATGTGTGAGTCACGTGAAGTGAACCTCGGTCCAGAAGATTATTCATTATTGAAATTCCAAAGTGTCCATGTATCGGAGGCTGTTTGGAACGGAAGACCAGATCGGATTTTAAAATGTAGGCGCGCATTAGTTTTCCATAGAGTGGGTGTCCTACAACATATTGTACCATTTTTACAGAGGGCGGGATTTCTTAGTGTTGCACAACTACACTTTTTTTAGATAGAGGCCGCCCTAATATTTGCCCTTGTTGAAAGATGGAAGCCTGAGACGCATACGTTCCATATGCCAGTTGGTGAGTGCATAATTACACTTCAATATATTTCGATTCAGGTTGGACTGCATGTGGATGGTGTATCCCTGATAACAAACACATCTCCTCGTGACTGGAAAGCCGTGGTTTAGAGCTTGTTTGGCATATACCCTCCCGATGATGCATTTCATGTTGGTTGCCTAAAGATGAAATGGTTGTCTGATAACTTTGTCAATGTTGAAGATCACTTAGGTAGTGAGGTACAACTCTTGAGGTTCACAAGAGCATATATCATGTGACTGATTGGTGGTTTTGTATTTCCTTATCAATCTAGTAGCAAAGTTTCATTGAAGTATTTACCGTTGGTTGAAAACATTGATATATGTGGCCAATATAGTTGGGGATCTGCAGCACTCAGCTATTTGTACCGTGAGTTGTGTAGCGCAACTAAGTATGCATGCGTCTCAATCTCTAGGCTTCTTTTGCTAGTGCATGCCTGGATGTAAATCGTAAAATATTAAAATTAAAACATTCGACATTGTCATTTGGGCTTAAGTTGTTTTATGCATGAATTAT
The DNA here is from genome assembly GCA_037962975.1 of Clitoria ternatea. Classification (NCBI taxonomy): domain Eukaryota; kingdom Viridiplantae; phylum Streptophyta; class Magnoliopsida; order Fabales; family Fabaceae; genus Clitoria; species Clitoria ternatea. The sequence continues at coordinate 14,132,083 of CM075675.1, forward strand.
AAAATTGAAATATTGGGCATTGCCATTTGTGCTTAAGCTATTTTACTTTTAGGAATTATAGAAACATAGGAAATATATTGTACCTTTATATAACAGGTCCAGAGTAGTACTAGTAGTTAAAAATACTTTGGATCGGTTCTTGAAGGTGGAACCGGAATCAAATACAATCTATTAAAATATATCAATTTTTTCAGTTATCAGTCTTGTCGGTTATTAGTTTTTTCAATTTGGTTGAGCGATTTTTTTTAGATTGGATTGGATGACGAACACACCCGTAAAAAACCCATATACTCCCTCTTTCAATTTTGTAAGCGTGCAACAGTATTGTTAAGGTGGTCACTAATTGGGATTGGTAGATCTTCCTTGTGCGCAAGGTTCTATGTTTGGTGCTAAGCCTGAAGAGTATAAAAGAATATTTATGGAGCTTGAAGAAGAACATTGTAGATACTAAACATAGCCTCATATATTTTCAGAGCTTGGATACATATTTTTATCACTTGACATGTATACTTTAAATACAAATAGATCTTTTATCATTCCGATGTGCTATTATAAACACACATTTTTATTAAGATACAAGATTATTACCATTAATATTAATATATATAACGAAGACAACACGCATTATATATGCAGAATACAGGAGAGACTAAATCAAACAGTCTTCACGGTGGCTCAAAAGTTATTTAGAGATGGTGACACTTTTGAGCTTGATTGGTAATGTTATTCCTTAGATATGGATCATCCAAAGAGATGGTGGTGGTGCTTTCCATGAGCTTCCTCATCTTCCTTCTTAGCTTCTTTCTTCTCATGTTTTTCATGGAAGGCAAAACCACCAGCTCCAACAGCAGCTGCTGCTGCAATCTCCTCTTCTATCTTGTGCTTGTGAGCATGTTCTGGGTCTTTCTTCGCCTTGTGCTTCTCATGCTATCAAAGGGAATCAATTACCAACTCATCAACTCATTCCAACACAACACTTCTTTTTTGTAAAATCCTTTCTATACATATTCAAACTAATGTTTATATAAATTTTTAGATTCTTTATGCAATGAATATGATTAAAAATACTTTAGATAAGTACAAAATATTTAATAATATTAATATTGATAACAATTTTTAATTAACTTTTTTTAATATGTGAAATTTATCTGATTTATTTATAATTAAACCGAAAAGACTAATTAAAGAATTAGATATTTCCTAGCTTTATCATATTTTATTCATACATCTACCAGTATAATCGTTATTATTTATTTACAAGTTCAGAAAATGACCCAAAGTATATAAAATACTACTACTATTTAGCTATACGATTTTTTTATCTAAGAATTACAATTAAAGTCTCACAGTATATATAAGTGATCATCGTTTTATCTTATGAAAAGTATAAGTTCACTTATTTTCCAACTATTTTATCTTCATATATCACTTGCTAAATATCACATCATCTCTCTCTCTCTCTCTCTCTCTCTCTCTCTCTCTCTCTCTCTCTCTCTCTCTCCTTAAATACACCACGTATTTAGGTATACAATTGAAATTATTTGGACACGAGATTCATTATCAGCTCACGCTTGAATTACACATGATAAGTTCCATATTTCCTTTTTTTTTATAATGAAAACAAGGATTTAAAATAATTAAAATTTTATGAACATGAAATAATTTACTCGGGCGATGATGAACATCATAATTGTTTTTATAAAGAGTTTGGGAAACAACGAGACTATTTAAAATTATTATTATTTAAATAATATTTTTATAATTTATTCTAAAAGATTTTAAAAACTTCTTATATTTTAAATGTTTTAAATAACTATCAAATTCAGATTCACTCTTGCCGGAGTTTCTGCGATCAATTTTCATTATCAAGAGAAAAGGTAAAATAAATTTAATAATAACACCAAAAAGTTAAAGGGAAAATCATCTCAAAAAAATATGTAGAAATATATTTGAAATTAGGATAAACGAAAAGTAAAGATATAAAATTACCAAGGCATAAGCACCAGCTGCGACAGCACCAAGTTCTCCAACGTGCTCAAGATGCTTGTGGTGCTTCTCCTCCTTCTTATAGTCAACCTCTTCACCATAGCCACTCTCTGTTGGCTTATCCTCATCCTTGTGGTGGTGGAAGTGATGGTGGTGATGGTGTTCCTCAGCCATGATCGGTTAATTCAGAGCTTGGAAATGAGTCTAAGGGGTGATGAGGGTACCTATTTATTCATCGTAATTGATGCTTATGTTAAGTGATTGGTTGGTCAACTGCAGCTTTCCTTGGTAGGCCATAATAAATGATTTTATATATGGAAAATTTTAAAAGCTGGGGGTCCCCTAAATATCCTTATGATTTTCTATTGCATAGTCATTTGATTTTTGACTTTGAACCAGTTGTGTATATACAATTGGACAAAATAAAATTGACTAGTCGATTGCTTAATCTATTCACCCAATTAACTCAGGGAGGGATATACTGAGATGCCAACTCGTACTTTCTTCCTACACCTTTTTTTTCCATCATCGCTTTCTTTTATAAAAAATATTCTAGAATGTATGCTAAAAATGTCTTTGAAGAATGTTCACTATTATTAGATTTTATCCAAGAAATACCCTTGTTATTATCCGAAGATTTTGATATCTTTAAAAATTTTAGTTTAATTACAAGTATTTTTTATGAGAGAGAATTTTATTCGAATCGAAGATATATATATTAGGGTAAAGTTAACTCTCATATTAATGATTTTTTTATGTATAAAATTTAAATTTAAAATTTTATTTAAGAAGAATTAAATTATATACCACCTTAGACCAACCAGTCATTGGTTGATATATGTTGAAACTGTAGCAATGAAATTATTTCTTTTAGTTTTTTTAAGAAATAATTGAATGAACCTAGCTGGAATTGTGACCTGAGTTTTTGCTTAGGGCAAATTTCACGCGTCTAATTTCTATAGCCGCCTGATTGCAATCTTATATTATCAATTGAAATCTCTATGACAGCAAGATTGGGATTTTATTTTTTTGAAAAGTATTTTGCGAATTGGAGCTATTATAAAAGTATTTATATGTATGGGTTACGTTTCACCGAGGCATAAACAAAGGTAAAACAAGTTAATCTGGTGGGTCCTGGCTGCCTGTAAAACTGGTCAAAAAATGAGTTGAGTATGAAAAAAACGTTGAAAAGTGTACCAGTAGTGATGTGATTTTGTTTTTAGTTTTAGAAAATAAAAGTATAAATTTTTAATAAAATAAATTATGAATTATTTTATTATCAATATTTATATATTTTTCTTAGGCATTGGGTTGTCAGGCCGCCTCACCCCACCAAGCTGGTAGGATAACAAGCTAATAGTTTTGTTTGCCTTTAATAGGACAAAAAGCTTGAAGAACTTCTGATTTGTAACTTTTAATTTCTTTGCATAAAAAGCCTTATTTTTGCTTATTTAGATAAATAGGATCATAATTCTGAATACTTGAGAACACGGTCATGTGAAGACGATACTTTTTATATTACGCAGCAACCTCGTATGCTTGCGGTGTGTCAACCTGTTTATCATATTGCCATGGTAGCCCAAGAAGAATGTATGTGGCCTCCATAGGAACATCACACTAAACTTTATCATGGTATGTTCTTATGGATAAAGCAAGATGAACTTGTTTGTTTACTAACATTTCATCCTTTTCATTTAGCTATTGTAATTTAGGTCTAGGATGATCTAGTAATTCACAACTAAGTTTGTGGAGCACAACTCTCACTATCCACAATGAGAAAATATAGATTTTTGTTAATGTAACATCTTATGTAAAAGATGTTCTCTCTATGTGTAGTGTCATCCTCTTTAATATGGCTTCCAAGAAGTCTTCTAATCATGTACAATTCTCCTTCATCTCCTATGACATGTTCACTTTCATAAGAATCACTACTTGAGCCATCACTTGTGCGAGAAGAGGAAGATTCCTCTAGGCTAGAATAGTGATCAAGCCTCTTAAAATCATTATTTTCTTGGTGGGGCATTGAGAGGCAATATGACCTCTTCCTAAACACTTAAAACATTTTATTGAACTTATCCTAGAACAAGATGAAGTAAGGGTGGAGTTTGAATTTCTAGAAAGGGTATGTTTAAAAGGTTTAGTAGATAGACCTTCCCTATGCACTTCACTTTTGACTCTAGGAGAAGAAGTGTCCACTTCATTCTTCCTACCCTTTCTCTAATTACTTTCTCTTTTTGAGAGGGGGTCCTATTTGCCCTTCCACTTGGGCCTAAAAGGTTGGAAATCCCATTTATAATAAGAGCCTTTTTCATTGAGTTAAGCTTCTACTCTTGTGCATTGATGAAGTAATTCCTCAATGTCCACATGAGTTAGAAGTTTTACTCTTTTTTAATGTTTTTATTTAAACTATAAAGAAATCTATGCATTAGAATTTCTTCATCGTCTTCCATGTTGGTCCTAATCATGGCCATTTCCAATACCTTATAATGTTTATGGATTTGGACCCTTGGGATAGTTTATTGAGCTTAGCCAATAACTCACCCTTGTAGAAAGGACATATCTCTTCCTAAGCAAGACTTTTAAATCATCCCATTCATCAATGAGGGGAAAGTTATCCATCTTTCTTTCCTTGCACAATTGGGTCCACCACACAAAGACATAGTTTTGGAAGGCAAGAGTGGCAACTCTCATTTTTTTTTCATTTTTTGTTTGATAAGAGTTAAAGAGTTGTTCAACTCTCATCTTCTATTCAAGATAGGCTTCTACATCACTTTTTCCATGGAAAGGGGATACCTAAAATTTGACCTCTTTAAGCCCCACCTCATCATGAGGCCTAGTATGCCTTCTATGATGCCTATCTTCAACCTCACTAGTTTCATCATGATGTCTTATTCTCTTTCTAGTTTAATGTCTATAGTGGTTCTCTCATGTTCCTCCCCATGCTCTAAATTATCTAGTCACATACTCATGTTATTCAATTTCTCTAAGATAACACGCATATGTGGGAGGGAGGGTAGGATCTCTCTCTCTCTCTCTCTCTCTCTCTCTCACTATATGAAGTCATGTTATAATGCAAGATATGAAAAAGAGATGAGAAAAATATACTATAGTTATCTTCTAAGTATGAAAATGAGAATACAAGCTAAAAGCAAGGTAAAACAATGAAGCTAAAACAAATTAAAGCATGATAAACCTAAGAAGCAAAAATAAAGCAAGACTAACCTAAAAAACAAAGTAAAGCTAAAACTAGCCAGGGTGCAAAAAAGTAAACTAAAACCCAAGCGCACCACCCTAATCAACTAGTTCAAAATCCAAAGTCCAAAATCCAATAAAGTACAAATACAAGGACTAAGAAAAATGAATTAAAAGAATTCTATTTATTTTTTTACACGCTATCAAAATACAATGAGAAAATGAAATACATAAGATACACAAAATCTGTTATTTATTACAAGGGTGTGCTTTCCAATTACAAGCCTTAAAGTCTTCAAAGTCCACCAAGCTACAATGAAACTTTGAACTCAGAGCAAATGGTTAGCACAAAAAAATATTTAAAAAAAAGAAAACACTTCAAGCTCACAAGGTGTTTACACTCTACTAACTCTCTGTCCACTTGAAATTCTCAAATGACTCTAATGTTATGTTATTACATATGAGATGGAGTTTATATACTCCCTAAGTTTTGGTCATGGGCATAGGCCTTGGAGACTCTCCTTGGCCCAATGCTAAATGCCTACCAAATTGGCCCAAATACAAACCTAAGCCAAAGAAGACTGATATGTACAAGGCTCAATAGTGGCTCAAAGCTACTTGTCCATGCAAGGGCCAAACTAAGAAAATAATTCCTATCTTAATTAATTCCTAAAAAAATAAAAACACTACTAAAATATTTACAATGAGAAGATAAGCCCTAAAGGAGATCCAAATAAGCCCATAAGGTCCCTTACTCTAAGATAGTGCAAGGGAAGTAAGCAAGGGCCTTAAAATGCTCCTCCTTGGGCTTGGGCCTATCCAAGGAAGTAAGAAAAGTAGCCAAAGCCTTTGAGAGTGCCTCTTTGATTTTCTTGACCCTTGACCTAGTCAAAAGGTCACTCAAGTTCTCCAAGACATCCTTTTAGTCTTTGTGTAGGCTTTAAGGCTTCCTTCTGGGTGAGGTCCTCATCATAGGACCACATAGTACATATGATCATATTGATATCATTCACTTTCATGAGGGGTTATATAAGGAGCTAGTAGCATCTTTTCATGTCATGCACACTATAGTTCCTAGTTTGAATACTAATTATGACCCCCTTACTGAATCTTATATATGCTTCATCATTACATGCCCATGTTTAGTCATTATCACATATTCATATATTTAAACCTCATATCATACTCATTATGCACCCTTAGATAGTACCATTTCTAGGATACATAGGGGTATCCATAGTTTTTCATGTGCATTCTTGTAGGACCTTCATAATTGCTTTCTTTGATGACATCTTATATTTTATCACTTCAAAGGTGAAAAGATTAGTCTTTTATTCAGGCCTCTTTTATTTATACATTATTACACTTAGCTTAATGGATCTTTAGGCTCATTGTATCTTATTATTATTAGAAACCCATTAGTAGTTAGGTTTGGACCTTACATGACCATATTCTTTTAGCTTTGGGCCTTGGGTAAAACTTTAACAAGCCCACCAAGGTCAAATCCAAAAAATACTCTTAGTAAAGAGGAGGTCTATATAAACCTCGTTCCTTTCTATTTTCCTTCACTTTGAGTCATTTAAAAGAATTTTAGTGAGATTGAGTATGATTCTCTCTCTAAGCTCAAGAGTGTTAAGAACTCCCTCTCTCTTATTGAATCTTATTCTTAGATCCTTTTAAGGTGGTGATTGACACTTTAGGTTTATCTCTCTAAGAAAGTAGCACCTTTCACATTCCTTTCTCTAATCTTCCCACACATTTATTTCTCTTTTCAATTTTAATGAGTTTTCCTTATTATTCTCTATCCAAGTATAGTTCTACCTATTCATGAACTGAAGGATAAATTATTTTAAGGTTGATTCAAGCATGTAGATGACTTGTGGATGAAGAAACTCAAGATCTAGATCCAATCCATCAAGAAAATCCTACATCATTATGACTTGTTATGCCTTCAAATTTTTGCATCTGATGCCATGATACCATGTTCTCATTTTGATATAGCATTTTTAAGAAAGTAATTGTCTTTAAGAAATTGGTTTTTAATGATTTTATGGAAATTAGTGTGTTGATACCTACTTTTTGACAACTTTGAATAAATGAACTTTTATGTATTTCCCATTCTATTAACACAATTCTCTTCTTCCTTCCATCTCTATTTGCTCCCACCCTTCAAAAATTCACAACTTCCCAAGCATACACTTTTTGGATAGAATCTGAAAATGAAATATATCTAGCATCAAAGTTGTTCATTTCATTCTCCTTTTTTCAACAAGCTGAAGAACGTCTAAATCTGATCAACAAAGAGGGACATTTGCTCAAAACTATGAAACTACTTGAAAACCTTTAAACCTGTTAGTGACATTGAAAGATACCTTCCTTCGGACTTCTTATGTTCTTATTTTCAAGGAGCTCAAAACGTAAGCTTTCTTTATTTTTCTGCCTCTTTCCATAGAGTCTTGGTTCATCAAATTTTGATGAGCCATTTGAGAGACTTGCCCTGGAAACATAGAGATGCTCATGGAGATCAAGTGTTAGGAATAGGGACAAGGCTCGGGCCTAGCCAAATTAGGCAAGGAATTTCTTATTCTTGAAACTAGTGGCCTTCATTGAGGAAAGGGGGAGACACTTATCCATCTTTTCTGGGTATAGGAATAGTATAAAGATTTCCCTAAAATTGTCAATATATATTGCTTATTTGGCTTTGGTATGGTTAAAACTATATCTTGTGACTTATTGTGCCTTAATGTTTTAGCATTTGTTAATATGATGTCATGTTATTGTCCTAATCTAACATTCATAGTATCCATCTTTAAAGTAAAGGTTGAGAAATACCAAGTAATGGTTTCAAGATGTTCATGTGTGACAAGTATATGTAATGAGTGGTAAGAATGTTTTTCTTGATATAAAGGCTTGATATTACGATATGATTATGGGATGTTTTTATGTGAATTAATGCACGAGTTCTTGATATTTTGTAGTACTGTGTGTGTAAAGCAATTTGATATAAAATTTATACAATTTAGAGCTCATTTTAATTTTATATGATTTTTTGCAACAAGCACTACCCTAGGATAAGGAATAAAATATTTTGGAGCAATAAGGTCACTTTTGGTATTATTTTGAAACTCTAAACATATGAAATGTTTTATACAAATGCTGAAGTTTAGTTATGTAGATTTTGTAAAAAAAAGTCATATTATATGAATTAAATATATTTTAATAAGTCACCAGGTTTCAATGTTCTTGTTGATGCTAAAATCTGGCACTCTAGATTGAAATGACAATTTGAAGGGACCAAAATTTGTTTTGCCCCAACATGTGGTATGTGTTTAATTTTGGAATGTCCAGAATATTTTGGTCTATGTTCTATCCTTTTTGGATAAGAAATGAGTTTCTAACGATTTTATGAAAATTAGTATGTCGAGGATAACTACTCCTTGATAGCTCTAAATCTAAAAAATACATAGTATCAAATTTTTTCATTTCCTTCTCTTGTTTTCAACAAGCTTGAGAACGTCAAAATCCAAACATCAGAGAGAGAGAGAGAGATATGCCCAAAAATTGAAACTACTTCAAAACCCTCAAACTTGCTAGTGACACTGAAAAATACCTTGCTATGGCCTTCTTATGTTCTTATATTTTCAAGGAACTCAAAACATAAACATTCTTCCTTTTTCTGCCCTCTTTCCATAAAGTTTTGGTTCATCAAATTTCAATGAGCCATTTCAAAGACTTGCCCCCAAAAACATAGAAATGCTCATGGAGATCAAGTGGGAGCAAGGATAAGGCTAGGACCAACCAAATTAGGCAAGGAATCTCTTATTCTTCAAACCAGTGACCTTCATCGAGGAAAGGAAGAGAAACTTGTCCATCTGTTATGTGTATAGGAATAGTAAAAAGATTGCCCTTAAATTGTCAATATATATTGCTTATGTGGGTTTGGTATGGTTAAAACTATATCTTGTAACTTGGTGTGCTCGAAGATTTTAGCATTTGTTGATACGATGTCATGTTCTTATTCTGAGCTAACATTTTTAAGAAAGTATCCATCTTTAGAGTAAAGGTCGACAAATACCAAGTTATGGTTTCAAGATGTTCACGTGGGACAAGTATATGCAATGTGAGTAGTAATAATGTATAGTTATGTTATGATTCTGGGATGTCATTGTATGAATTAATGCATGAGTTCTTGATATTTTGTAGTATCTCAATAAGAATTTTCTTATTACCTACTCTTTAAATTCTTGCTTTAAGTATTTATATTTTATTATTATTCTATTGTTAAATTTTTTTCGTATTTCTTTTAAGAAATTACTTCTTAGATACTATATCAGTATAATATAATTTCTTTAACTTTCTTATGTTTTTTTCAAAGAATAAGTATTTATATTAAATTTTAGAATGATTTTATGGTTAAAGAAAATAAATTATTTTTCTTAATTATGTTTGGCATATTTTATTAAAAAGATTGGCTTTCTTTTACCTTATTTCAGTTATTCTTAAAACTAAGAAAGTTTGAGTTTTAAGGTATTTGGAAATATTATTAAACTTTTTATATTTTTCAAGTATCTTGGCCAATAGTTTAAAGCGGTTCATAAGTTAAGCTCAAAATAAAACAAGTTAGTTTTGAGTTTTCCAACAGACTCATTAATATAAAGTTTTTATATTTTAAGGCTTTAAAACTCAATCTGTATGAGAATTGATTTAAGGATGATTATGAAACTCTACGGGTTTCAAGTTAGGGACCATGTATTTCTATGGGTTTCTCGTGATAAAGGTATCGGTAGGGCTTTGAAGAGTAGAAAATTGAGTCCTAGATTTATTGGTCCCTATAATATCCTCGAGCAGATTGGTGAAGCGGCTTATCACATTGCTTTACCTCCTTATTTGGTGTATTTTCATAATGTATTCCATGTTTCTCAGTTGAGAAAATATGTACTTAACTCCTCACATGTACGCTCAGTGTTGATGACATGGAAGTCAGGGATGATCTGACTGTCCCTCCTACCTCGGCTAAGATTGTTGGACGTTCTATCAAGAGATTGCGGAACAAGTTGGTTCCACTTGTGCAAGTGGCTTGGAGACATGGAAATAAAAGTGCTATTACTTGGGAACGTGAGGATGATATGTGAAAATGGTATCCAAATATATTTGAATTAGGTGTGTTAATTTTTGAGGACGAGATTTCTTTTTAGGTGGGGTGGATTGTAACATCCCAAATTTTAGAGAAAATAAATTTATTTGATGATAATAATTAATTATTTGAGGCCCAATGTATATGGGAAATTAATCGGGAATTAATTATGATTTATCGGTAAATTAAAATTTACTGAAATCGAATGGTTGAACCAAAGGTATGAGACCATTAAATCAAATTAGATATTTAGAAGGTCTAGAATGATAAGATAAATATTATGGTTATGATGGTATGTTCAAAATAATTTTTGGTGTTGAGGAGGTGTTTATTCAGACACGACATATACTAGTAAACAATGAAAATACGAATGAATTTGAAAATAAGGAAAATGTAAAATCCCTTTTCTTCCTTTCCATTTCATTGTGTAACTTTTCCCTCTTTTTTCACTCTCTATTTGGATAAAGAGGAAACATAAGCCATTGGACAATAGTGTGGTGCACCTTTTGGACCATTGGTTAAGGACTAATTTTTAGCATTTCTCTCTCACCCTTCTCCTTTTTGGTGGGCTCTTTCTCCTCACCACTCTATTACATTTTCTTTATCTTCTTCTTCCTCTCTAGAAGCGAAAACCAAACCACATCCCTCTTGTGCCATGTTTCATTAAAATCAACATCTAAGCTATTTGAGGTATATATTGAACATCGGAGCTAAGCTTGGGTTATCTTCCTTTTCTCTCCTCTCATTTTTGTTTCTGGTGAAGCTTGAGTTTTAGAGGTAAGATTTCATAATATTAATGGTTCTCATTGGTAGTTTTGAGGCTATTGATACTTAATAATGGAAGATTGGATGTTGTTTTATTAAGAAATGCATATGGAACCCAAACCCTAGACTAGATGAGCATTGGGATTTGTTGTTGTTATTGATGATGATTTGAATATAATGTTGTTAGCTTGAGAATGCTTGAAATAAAGTATGAAAGTGATTGGAATTGATGATTGGTAAATTGTGTAAAAACCCTAAAGTGTAGAGTTTGGGGCTTTTGACAAAATTTTGAAGAGAATGTGATTAATTGCCATTTAAGTGATTTTTTATATGAAAATGAATTTTTGGAATGGTTAACATTAATTATTGATTTTGGAAATTTGAGAAATCAAGAACATGTAATAAGGCGCCAAGTTGGTAGAATTGGTAGAAATGATATTTAGTGGTGTTAGTATGAATGGAATTGGTATAATGTGTTTGAGATATTAAAACCCATTAAGGATGATAGGTAAGAAGTTTGGTGTGTGTTAGTGACTTGAGAGTTTGTGTTGTAACCCTTAGATTATAGAAAATCTTGATTAATGGGAAGGAATTCCTAAAACCTAATAAAACGAGAAAATAAAGCTTATAAAATATTTATAACATGATGAGAATCATGTCTATGTATTTATTTGTATAACAAGTATTGAGAATGATGTTGAATGGAAGAATGAGGATCAATTCTGTCTAATCGCTCGGATTACTTCTCCTAAGGTAGGATAGAAGTATATTTTCTAAATGCATGTTTAATTATGTGTTGATAATGTATATATTGGTGCATACTTGCATATTTTTCTTGAATGGATGTGCTACCTCCTATTGTGAAGTTGTACGAGATTAAATCTTGTTGATGACTTAATTTTTGGATTGGTAATATGTTGATGACATACATTTGGAGTATACTTGTTTGATATGCCCTCTTGATTCCCATGTGTAAATTGATATGCATGTGACTCCTTGGCTATTATATTGTGAACAATGTGAATTGATGCCTTAGAGAATTTGGTGATAAATTTTATGCCTTGGAAAGTATTATGAATTGTTGCATGCCACTAATTATAATGTTAAATGTAATATGTACCCCTAAGTGAGAGGGTGTGAGATTCTTGTGTAGCTGATGCTAGCATATGTATTCTTGCATTTCATGGCATGCATGACATATCATATTGTGATGTATTGAGATCTTGCAGAATCTTGTGAAAAGGACCCTTGCGCGGGGGACAAATATTTAAATTACTATGAGTGGTTGATCACTTGACATGTTGAAATAATTGAGGTCTTGCAGGATCTTGTGAAAAGGACCCTTACAGGGGTGGAGATAAATATTTAAGCGACTATGTGTGGTTATAATGACTTGATAAATTATGTACACATATGTTATAAATAATTGTTTAAAATTGGATCCGTTGCATATGCATTTCATTTTATGACATATGTATTAGCCATAGGAACATAACATTGGGATTTGAGATGGCCAAGAAAAATGGTAACCTATTGAGTGTGTAAATTAAGAGATGATTATTGGACACTAACTAATTTATGATATTGTTGTCAGTGTTGCTTCTAGGTGATGCTTATGCATTGTGACAATAAATGTGATAATGTTATGATTTAGTGACATGGTTCTATTTTGTAGTCTTATTGTTGTTAGAACTTACCTATATATATACAATGTGCTCAATGGAAATTGATAAGAAATGTGACATTGTTGCTAGATTAAAACTCTTTGATAAGAGAATATGATTGGTTGTACTCATATTTATATTATCACATTTTATTTAATTGTTCATCATTGAGAAAGTATGCTTACTCTTCATGTTGTCTACTTTTTAGCTCGAGTTGTAGGGCATGATCATGGAGTGATTTTTTTGAAGAGATGAGGTATAGTGTGAAGAAAAAGATGTCTTGATGCCTTGGCTGGCATGCTTTTGAGTTAATCGACTATGGCTTATTTCTTTTGAAATCATTGTACATGACATTCATTTTGTATAGCTATACTATTGTTCAAAGCCTCATAAGTGTGATGATGATTTAATGTTGATGATTTGACATTTTAAGATGTTGGTTGATACATTGGGATAATTTGAAAAGAACTTGTGATCATTTTGTATCATAAAGTAATGTATGACGATGCATGATATTGAATTTGAAACCTAGTCACTGATTCTAGGTAGTTGGATCATGAATGGTAATTAGCCTTGTTGATATTATACATTGTGAATTTGATAGCCACTATGATGGCATTAATGTTTATGTTGAGGGATAACTCATGGATGGGTGAAATATCATACTTGTTAGATTGTGATTTAATGTGATGCATGATTTAGCCATGGTTTGATATTGATTTGATGAATGGATTTGATGTAAAAAGGCCGTTATGAGTTTGTAATGTTCCTCACATGTTTTGTAATTTAACATAAGTGATTCTTGATGAAAATGAGTCTCAAAAAGTCTAGGCATTGCATGATCTAAGGTCCCCAAGGCATGGCTCTTTGAAAATTGGGAAATGGAGGATTAGGGGGTGATCTAGGGCCAGTGGAAAATTCCCACCCAGTGGATTGCAAAATTAGGCATGGAGATAATGCATTCCGTGGCTAGTGGAAAATTCCCACGGCCAGTGGAATCCTCAAAAATTGGTTTTACATGCCTTTATGTCATTTTGGGTTAGGATTTGCACTTCCTTATTTCATGGCACGTTTGTATAATCGAATGTACATGTTTTTACTAAACTTCAGCAATCACTTTGTGTTTGCTTAGATATTTTCTCATATCCACTCTTACTTTTGAATTAACTTATATGTTTCGCAAACACTGTTTAGTAATTATGTCATTGATTATCCTAAGTAGGTGTTTATATAAATTACATACCTTCTCATATCGTTATATATGAGATAGATCTTTAAAAAGGTCCAAGGTTAATTGTTAAAGTTTTTATTTGTGGTGTCCTTCTTCCAATTGTCATTTAATCATGAAAAATTTATCCTAAATCCTAATATCTAAATGTTAATATTATTTATTGGATTAATGGCGCCACAGAGGCCCCCATGGTGCTTGTCAAGGCCATCAAGCATATCTCTTAACGTGGAGTCTTATCTGTCGTCATCGTCACTCTTGGGATACTCGAGTGGGTATGGCATCTTAAGGCTGCGTTGAAGAATTGATGCAAATTCATTTGCATGAAAACTTTGATAAGTACACTAATCGTTTAAGAGTAGTACACTTAATATCCTTCTTATGGGGATTGTGTTAAGTACGACAAACCTAAAGTGGCCACTAGCTGAACCTTCAAGTGCAAGTAAGACATTTATGTGTAGTTTTTCTAAATAAGATTTTTATTTTTGTGTCTTACAACAATATGGAAATCAAGTATTAAATGAAGTAAAAGATTTACCAACAACAGAATGGAATTGGAGTCATCTATAATTTCACTCAATTTTGCATAATTGTTGCACTGGACTTAGTTAATGCAATGTTCAATCTTCATAGATGAATAATTCCTAATTCCTTAGGCAATTATCACTAATTCACCACAAATCAATCCTAATCCATTAGGTATCAATTTCTACTTAATTGAATTGTAAAAATTAAAGGAACTCTAGCTATTCACCCTAATTCCTTAGGTCTAAAGTAACTAGGTTAACAAATTCAAATCTGAGGCCTTCACTATGATCCCTCTCAAATGAACCCCTAAATAGGATCTTAAATTTCCTAATCCAAAAGGTTGAAAATCAATATTTGCTAATGTCAGAACTTTCACTAACTGATTACACTACTCCAATTACTTGAAAGGAAGTTCCATTGTAGAATCTACCAATCCTAATCCTAGGGGCTTAGCCACTCATGGAGGAGTAAAGATGAACAACAATGGAGGAATTTTCCATGTAGAAGAGAGAATGGGAAATCTAAAAATAAAGGAAAACTCAATTAAGCTAAGTTTTATGTGTGTTACAAGTGTTAGCTCTAACTATATATTGCAACTAACTTTTGAACTAACTAAGATGTACAAAATAACCAAACTAACCCTAGCAAAAAAATAACTAAATTAAGTTAAATAAAAGCCAATGCTATACAAGGTAACTACATGCACAAATACACGAGCCATGTGTACCCACACTAGGTAGCATAAGAGTATGTTGGCTGCCTATGGTACACGATCCTGGAAATCAGTGAGCAAGTATGGGTATGGTGATGCTGGGCATAGGCACGCCCATACATTGGTTGATTGCACTTGATTCCTTAATTGTTCAGCGTAAGAGCGCGCTGGCTGGGCATAGGTATGCCTAGCTAATGTCTGAATACATCTGATGGTATTAAGTCTAGCGTAAGCTCACCCTGACTAGCGTGCTTACACATAGGTGTTGCCTTCATGTCTGATTCTGAAATCCTCATCTTATGCTGGCTGGCATAGGTATTCCCAGTCACTGCCTTCTGTTTCTAGAAGCTATCCTATCTAGCATAAGCTTACATTGACTAGCATGCTTACGTGTGCCTTCAAAGTAGAGTTAAAGCCTTGAACATTCATCTCACGCTAGTTGGGCATAGAGAGACCCAACTCTTGGATCTTGCATGTGGTCTTCATCTTTTCTCAGCGTTAGCTAATGCTGGGTGGTGTATGTACACACGACTGAGCTTGTATTGCTTTTAATCTTGAAATTGGCCTCACACTGCTAGGCGTTCATACACTGGGACTTGACCTGAAAACATGAAACACTTTCTTAGCGTACTCACACACTAGTTCAAGGTGGTACGCTAGGGTCAAGAGAACTTGGTCCACATGCTAATTTTACAACTTACATAACTCAACCATTTTTTATAGTTTAGATGTTAAATACTCTTAAAAATATAATAACTTATTCTCATATATAAAAACACACTTAACTAAATATTTAATAACTACAATACATAAATACTTATAAATGCTTAATTAATTAGGCAAAATACATTAGGAAAATATTGAATAATTAGGTCTCTTTGAGACTTATCAAAAACCTCTAGCATTGCTATGTGTAGAGGTAAATGTGTGATACTGTCAGAGCTGTATTGGAAGTTAAGATAAGGTATGCATTAACGGTGGATGCTCCTACACCGTCTCTATTATCACTTTCAGGCGGTGAGGTAGTCGTTCCCATCAGGCTTAACATCTAAGATTTTAGGATAAACACACAGAGAAAAAGAAACAAAAAGAGTGAGTCTATGTTCAGGATCACATGGATTTTACAACTTATACAACAATAAATATGTATGTTATGTTATGCTCTATTATCTCTAGACAACTTATGCATGAAGTCCCTTATAACTTTTTCAATGACCAGGAGTAATTGGCAATGAATCCTATCCTTACTGCAGCTAAAACCTTGGGCTTATAAGCCCTATCCTCTCATAAATCAGATATCCTTTCCTTGTTTGAGATGGTGTCTATCCACAATCTTGGTAACCCTCGTCTGAACTGAAATACATCATGATACAACAGGGACCCGACGTCGTGAGAGCAACTCCAAGTCATTAGGCCTTTTGCGTGATCCCAATGTATTCCTAAGGCCTTTCTTGGAGGCTGAACATCACTGGTTCCTCATGCATGCCCATACAGTGGCTCTCGTCACAACTATACTTATGATACATGCGATGCAACGGTAATACTTTTAGTTCTTTTATTGGTATTTCATTTATGGTCACGGGTTCTCTATCAAGAGTTATCCTATATTACATATACAATAGGTATCCATATCGATACCATTGTCTTACTACATTGAGAGTCCTTCTCCAACCTATCATCATTATTCTTATAGTCTCGCCTATCTTTCAACATAATGTGTAAATGATTATGCTAAATTGCATTTACTAATTCCTAGGAAAGGCTAGAGGAGTCACAAGCAGTCTTACTTAATACCTAGTCTTCTTTGTCAGAATTTTTCATTGCAAGTAATAGTACAATAAAGAACATCAAAACTTGACAAGGCTCGGCCAATTATGCCTGCATCCTAGGACGTGACTTGTAACACCCTAGAACCAACTTGCAAATCTCAAGATAATTACCGTCACCATATAAGTTTTCTTATTTTTCACCTGATAATTATCAAGTGGACCTGATTCCAGAAGTTACTAATAAAATATCAGAGTGCGTAACTTTTTACATAATTAACTTCTCATTATTATACATAACATCAAAGTTCCATACATATTATATTTTACAACAGGCACCTAGATCTTATAAAATATAAAGATATAAAGCACCAAAACATAACATACACATAATACAGCCAAAGTAGTCACACAAGCAGGCAATAACATCAAAAGTCTTCATAGTTTATCCCCATCAAGCATCCAATTTGTCATATGTCTTCTTGATTAAATACTAAAGGGTTACCACAAGTAACAGAAAGAGTAAGATAAAATATCAAATAAATAGAAATTAAATTAAAACATACACAAACACAAGTAGGATGCTCTGCGATGCAGATGCCAAATAAGTGTTTTGTATTATACTTATGTTAATATATTCTACTCTTTATAAGAATGAAAATGCATGATAGATCCATTCTGGTGAGAACATAGGCAGTGATTTCCAATAATAACATTTTTATGGATATCCAACCGATTACCGCGTCCCATAATGCAACACCAACATCGGTTAACCACATAATAATATTAATAACAGGTGTTACGAGACTCTCTTAAGGACACACTACTCAATCCTTAAGACGACCGTTGTATATAACAACCGTAGAGGTCTGTTGCTCAACAGAGCGCGTTCCCCCACCGGGAACCCCCTCAAAGAACCCCCTACGGATTCTTTGAACGACTAATGTATATGATGCATGAATACAATAGATCTAAATTAAATTATCAAATTCCTTTATATAATTAATCTTAACAATAAAATTATCATAACAATCAAATAATCAAACTTTATATATAATTTAAAGAATATGGAAACACATTTTCCATATTATAGTATTTATTTAATATCATACTCCAAAGAATATGGAAAACACATTTTCCGTAATATAAAATTATACTACAAAATTAATTTAAAAATAAGAGCTTTTTTCCTTTAAATATGTTTAAATAAATTTCTGAATTTAATTTAATTAATTATATTTATTTATTTCAAAATAAAGTCTTTAGGATAAAAATTCAATAATAATAATAATTCTATTTTTTTAAAAAAATCATTATTTAAAGTTTTTAATCATATTTACGAAAATATCACTGGTCTTATTTACGAAAATGCCATCATTCTAATTTATTTACAAAAATGTCATCGTTCAGATTTATTTACAAAAATGCCACCGTTTCAAGTTTTTAACACCAGTTGAAAATATCCCCTGTTAAAAGATTTGATTATGCAGAAACGAAAACAACACCTCTCTTTCTCTCTATTTGCTGTTTTAAATGCTTTAAATTGCAAATTAAACATGCTAATTGATTCCAAATCACCATACAACATTAGAAATATATCATATATCATATTCTATATCAATTAACATTAATTTCATAACTTAATTTCATTTGAATTAAAATCTAATTATATGGGTTTTTATACCATTAATCAATTTAACATGCAATTCTAACTTAATTTCTAGCTATTTAATATCCTATCTCCTCTTTCTTACTTCAATTGAAGATTCCTAAGCTTTCTTTGTGCTAAACTCCTTTGTATCTCCTCAAATCTTCAAGTGAGTGTTATTTCTAAGATGCCAAAATTGAAGAGCTTAAGTGTGGTAATGGAGGTTTTGAAAGCTTGGAGAAGATGAAGGGTTAAGGAATTTGTAGTGTATTTTGTTCTTGAGGAAATTTTGAAGTATGGAAGTCTTATTTATAGGCTTTAATGGCGGTGAAGTTTATGGTAGTGGAGGAAGAAGGTAGAAGCCTCGAAGAAAATATCAGAGAAGATTTTTCTTCTCTTCTCTTTTCATTTTAATTTTTTTAAATAAGGGTTTCCTTAATAATTTTACATTTTATTGTCACATTTTATTTCTGTTTAGTCTCATTTTAAATCTGATTTACGAAATAAAAATATCCCTATAACCAAAATAAAATTTCCTATTTTCTAAAATTCATTTCTTATTTTTATGAGAAACTTTAATTTTTCACTATTTAATTACCGATTCAAATTTAATTAAAAATTGGGCTGTGTTGACATGACTCAACATTTTATTCATGATTAGGGTCTTATGAAATGGTATTTTAGGCTCCAATATCTGATGGAGACACTACTAAAAAAACTCTTGATAGCTACCTAAAAAGTGACTGAAAAAAGTTGACACTACTTAGTGACTAAATTAGTGACCATCACATTAAAAGGGGACCTTGTAAATGACATTAGCTACCAAATCAACGACCAACACTGAATCCGTCGCTAAGATGTGTAAAAATTCTTCGCCACCTCCATCGCTAAACACACTCCATTGTAGAAGTTGTCGCTATTGTCACATCCCTCCATTTTTTTTTATTTTCCCACTACTTTTTTGGTTGGCGCCAAATTGAGCAATGAAGGTTGATGTCGTTACTAAAGTTACGCAGACCAAACAACGATGGTCATAGATCGTCACAAAACCTTTTTTGTTTCCCTCCAAGTTCTGGGGGGTTCCCTCTAATTTTTTTTACTAGAGTGATGGTTACTTATCATTGCTACCACTACTAATTAGTAATCGCATTAGTGACCAAGTGCTTATGTTTGCTTTCCCTCCCTTTTTTCTTTCCCTCCAATGTTTTTGGTTGGCATACAAATTAGCGACGGAATCCTACAGTCGCTAAATTATGTATTGGTTACTTAATATAGTGATGGGCTCAGCGAATTTGGTTCTTTATTTTGACTTAGCGACTATCATAGGTCGTCGCTAAGTCAAAATAAAGAATCGGAGTCGCTGAGACTATCGCTAACTTAGCTATTGGTAACTTAAGTTAGTGACAGCTGCAACGACGCTGGTTCTATAGTTTGACTTAGCGACAGTTTTCGATCGTCGCTAAGTCAAAATAAAGAACCGGGGTCATTTGAGCCTGTCGCCAAATTAAGTATTGTTAGTCATGGTTACATTTCAGTGACAAGGTTATGGCGTTACTAGAATAGCCAAGATAGTGACGGAGTTTTGTCGTCGCTATTTCGGACACGTTCATTTTTTTTAACTAGCGACGAGTTTATGTCATCGCTAATTTAAATAATTTATTTGAGGGTGACGTTTCTCCTCCATCAGTTTCTCTGCCTCCCCTAAGCCCTAAGCCCTCTTCCCTTCACTCAGTTTCTCTGTCACACGAACCACCGTTTCCCTCACTACCCCGGCTCACCCACTCTCTCGTCTCTCTCCATTTGAAGCTCCCTCCACTCAAAGGTTGTCTCTGACAACTCCTCCCTCTTGCAACACATCTCTGGTGGCTCCTCCCTCTCTCCTTCAAGGTGCGTTCCACATTGCCTACTCTTTTCATATCAACATCTGAAATTCCACATTGCTTGAATTATGAATGTGACATTTGTCATAATTGATGCATTTGATGTAGTAGTGTTAGAATTTGGAATCTATTAGTATTTGCTTAACTTGGAATCTAGTGGTGTTAGAATTTGGTAGTGTTAACTAATGCATTTCATATGCAATTATCTGTTAGCTTGGTAACGTCCAAATGTGGTAGATATATATATTTTAAAATGGATGTGATATTAGCTTGGTCTACTAAGGCAATTCAGTGTAGATGTGTGTGAATTTGGCATAAAGTGAACACAATTTTCCAACACGGCTTGTGAGTTTCATCACATCTTCCCTCTTTTCCTTAATGTCCGTTGTGAACAAATAGAGTAGCCAATAGGTACTAATATTTGTTTTGATCGGAAGTTTCAAAATCAGTGTTTTCAAATCTTTTAAGCTTTACAGGTCTATATTAAAATTGATAACTGATAAAAAAATATGATGAATTTTACTGAGGATATTGAATGATATATGTTAGCAGTGCATGATGATGTAGTAGTTTTTAACACACACACACACACATTTATATATATATATATATATATATATATATATATATATATATCAATCTAACATAAATATTAGTGGCAAATAATTATCTGATAAATTACATTGTATTTTTAAATGATCATCACCAATATGTACCTCCTATACTCTCTTGTATCATGAATTAGTGAATGTAATTAAGATTGGATTTAAGTCCATTTTTACTTAGATTACAATAGTTTGAACTTGAGATGTTTTATGATCACCATTGCCATATAAATCTATTCAGGGATCATAATATTATTGACAATCTAGTTATTACTTAATTGTGACATTTAAGTTTAAAAATGAGAGCAATTATATGTAATCATGATGAAGTTGATAAAAGAAATGATACACCCAAAGAGGAGTCTTGAATTTAAACTTTCCATCAGCAAGAGGATGAAGCACTGTTAAGAAGTAATATAGATGTCTTACAAACATCCCTAGGCTTTATAGGATTTCCAAATATTAAATCCAGAGCTAGCAAAGCCCATGGGAGGTAAAATCCCTACAATTGATAATTTCTTCCATTAACATTTAGTAGATAATTATTTAAAAATATACTGTAATTTTATATGTTCATAAAAATGTGGGATCGCTGATCTGGGTTTTGCAAGGAAACAGGTTGGGTCGTGCAATCTGGTTCAGTAAAGCCCTAAAATTTTAACTTTTTACCCAAAACAAATCCCTCTTCCTCACATGATTGTTGTTTTCCCTCCCATTCAGCTCCGACGAGACCTATGTCTCTACCCCCAACCTAGTTTTCATGTTCTCTCTCCATGGTTGTCATCTTTTGTTTTAGTTTTGCTTCTAGACAACCACACCTTTGTTGTGATTCTCACAATCCCTCTTAGGAGCTAACCAGTGATGAAAAGTGGCTACAGGTGAGGTTGGTCTTGTTGGGGGCAAGTGTTGATGTTGGTGGTCAAGCTGCATTATGTAGTAATTTACATGTTTAAAGATAATTTTGCATTTTAGTAGGATCTTACTATCCATGCTAAAATCCTGAGTTAGGTGTTTTTTCTTTTCCCCTCCAATCTTGCATAAGATCTCGGTTTTGACAATGTTGCACAGCATACCATGCATGTGCTATATACTGCTATAGCATTTTTGGAGTTGGCTACTACATGACGTCACCCCTATAGTATGCTCAAAAGAAACAGCCTATAGTATAGTAAACCCCCTATAATATAGTCCCTTATTTGATTTGAAAAGTTATTTAATTTTACAAATAATGACACAAGTGTCATCTTGCACCCTTTTCTTGTCTATTTATGAGCGTGCACACAAGTATGATGCGTTAGGAATTGCTTGGTTTGGACTTTCTGTTTTATCTTCAAATATTTGTATATGAAACAATGAGACATTTTTTGAAACTATTTGTAAAATTAGGAATGTTATAGATGAGGTTTCACACTAGCCAATGAAGAGAAGGATCAGTAAATAAAGCCTAGATTTATGGTATAACTGTGACAAAAATTTTCCTTGCCATGCCTAGTGATAACCACTACTAGCTGACCAACTATATATGCATGCATATTTATATGATATCATATTGGGTTCATTAATCTTGGTTCTATGGTCTAAGGCATAAGTTAATTAGTTCTGAAATCATTTATCTGATAGTAATTGTAATGTAGGAAGCCTTTTTGTTCCTTTCCCTGTCATGCTAGTGTTTATAAGTTTAGAGTACTGCGTCTGTGTCACACAGACCATGTTGGGGTCAATTAGTGAACAATATGCATGTCATTATATGCCCTTCAATATTCAGACCTAAACCTCAGCAGGTTAATACTGCAGGCTGCATGTTCTGCTTTCAGTACTAGTGTTACAGGAATAATTACAACTCACTATGTATGCAACTCAAATTAAAATCAAATAATGACACATAACTACGGGGTTTGTATATTTTTAGGTGATGAGAAAGAGAAATAAGGGTATTACTCTTACTATTTTGTCCTCATTTTGTGATTATGAGTGAAATTTGTTATGGACGAAGCGAAGTTAAATGCGATTTTAATGGGTTCTTGGGTTGACAATATTGCATTATTATATTGGTCAACTTGAATTTTCTTTGTTTATATAATATATATTCTGGTTAAGTTCTTAATATGCATTTTGATGTAAAATGATAATAATCAATATTTTGGCTGGATTGGAACTGAATTAGATATATGTTGCTTTGAAACAATTTTAGATAAAAATCAGTATATGGGCATTGAGTAGGAGGTTTACTCAACATTAATTATGCATTTCTCATCTTGTTTTGGAAACGTGAGTGTAGAGAATATATATATATATATATATATATAAATGCCTGTTCATAATATGGTTATATATTTTTTGGTGATGAACCTTATATTAATTTAATCTTAGAATTGATACTTGATGAAATTGAATGCATGTTAATATTATTAGTAATTAGTAGTACTAGAAATGAATTATTAATCCTATTAGTAATTAGTAGTAGCAGCCAGTTCTACGCTTACCCTAAACCCTAAACCTTATATTTCATGTTTCAGCATGCTAATTCTTTACGATTTAATATAATTTTTCAGTTTTAATATGCAGTTAAAAGATGTTGATCTTAAAAGCTTAGAAGAATTTCCTTTGTATCAACTATAAGGAATTAAACACCTAGTCAAAGCTCAAGTTGTTGGTTCCTTGTAAAGCTCCTTGCATGAGTGATTCTGCTTCCTTGTAAAGTTGCTGGTTCCTAGACAAAAAAGGATTTTGTACATGCATGTGTACCATATGGCTTCATAAGTTTTGATTTTTTAAATTTTA
The DNA here is from genome assembly GCA_037962975.1 of Clitoria ternatea. Classification (NCBI taxonomy): domain Eukaryota; kingdom Viridiplantae; phylum Streptophyta; class Magnoliopsida; order Fabales; family Fabaceae; genus Clitoria; species Clitoria ternatea. The sequence goes on from CM075675.1 coordinate 14,155,972, forward strand.
TTTGGATTCTTAGGCTGAATTTCTCTCTATAAATTTTTAAGTAATGAAGATTATGGAAGTTTAATATAATGAATGCTGAAATTTGTACTCAACCATCTTAAAATTGATTAAATATTCTTACCCTAGGCCTTGTACATAGTAGAATCACTAGAATCCCACACTTCAATATGGGACAAGTCCCACATAGTTTCGAATTAGTCCCTAGCAATATTCCATGGCCTTTATGTGTCATAAACTCAGTTTTCATAGCGGCTGTATTAATCCATTCCTTAACATTAGTCTAAAAGATTTATTCCTTTAACTAAAGATACTAATAGCCATGGTAGTGAATTTTCTTGTATATGAAATTTTATATTAAGGTTTGGAATAGTTGACAGCGTTGGTTAAACATTAAAATTTTTTAGTAATAATTACAATATTACATTAATCTTTTGTTCTAAAAGCAATAAGCATTCCAAAGATGCCAAACATAAATTCAAATGCTTTGCCAATGAAAAACTTGTATCTGTCTCTTTCTTCATATCCATTAAAAATGTCACGCCTTATTAAAAGATTTTGTGAATCTTCTTTAAAAGAAAAAAATTATGAACAGAAATGCATAACTACACTAATATTTAATACAACAAGAAGATGAATTAATGACAAAAAAATGTTGGCGGTACTTCTTTATTTTATTTTAGCTTTTTTTCATTTAAAATCTAGCATATATAATCTCGTACACTTTATGCTTTTTTAAAGTTGTATACTTATATTATCTAACATTGTTGTATGTTATACTTTAAATAGATTCAAGACACAAACAAATAAATTGAAGACCCTTTACTCCAAGCTCTTTCTTGGGGACCCGTGGAAACTGTTAAAAAATGACCAATTTACTACGTAAACGGCTATAAGTTTAACATTTTCCAATGAAGTGAAGGAATGTGAATACATAACTAAGGGGTTTGTGTTAAAGGCACATTGGACATTTAGAGGAAGACTTCTATGATGTCTTAAAAGAGTTTATTCAAGTTTCTTTGTCCGGGTAGGTTAAAAGAGATTTAGTTTTATTCAAGTGTGATTGGTATGACAACACAATCGGTGTGGGTACAAAAGTTGACAACCATTATGGTTTAGTTGAGGTAAAAAAGTGGTAGATATAAAGGGTTTGATCCCTTCATCTTTGCCCAGCAAGCCAAATAGGTTTATCACACAAAATTCCCTAGAGGGCACTGGGACTAGTATGCAGTCATCAAAGCCAAGGCTCATGATTAGATTACTAATAATGTCTCTGATATGGTTGAAGATGCTTATCAGCTAGCTCTGAACAAACTCAAAGAGAGTCATTTAGTGTTGAATATTGATCTAGTCATATTGGATGAGACACTTGCGACTTCAGGTGGTGAACACATTGATACACATGTTGTCTCCCAATTAAAATGGTCTAGGGCCAATATGGATACTGATGACACATATTCAACAAATTCCAAGGGTGACACTGACACCAATGGGGAATTCTAAACTGAAACAGACACAGTATGACTATCGGTGGGACGAAGGTATGACTGATAAGATTAGGAGGATTTTTACCATAAAGACCTCCAAAATCATCAAGAATACCCTCTGGAAGCTAGGGGCAAAGAATGAGTGCCCCCGCTGGATCCCAAAGCCCCACAAGGAAGAGATGCTTCATAAGTAGGGAGATGCCAAGTTCCAGCAGGCCAATGCTAGGAACAAGGCAAACAGACAGGAAGATGTCGGAGCCTTCATCTACACTGGGGATTCCATCTCAGTTGTTTAGCATAAAAAAGATTTGTAAGTACACTTTGTTAAATATGTTTATTAATACAATGACTTCAAAGCTTTTTCACTAACAATTTTAATATGTTGTGAATTACAGGAGCAAAAGGAGCATCACGAGCATTCATTGTTCGAGGTGATACAAATCACCAAGAAGAACAAGGTTGGTGACTGGGTTAACCAGAAGGCCACTGATATGGCGGTATTTTATTTAAACTTACAAATGTTTAGAGATTTTTCATTAATTTATAAGTTAAATTACTAACTTGTTTGATCTATCTTTTACATATGCAAGAGACGTACTACACCATGCGAGCTCAGAAGGAGGCTGAGCTGGTGGCCCAAACACCTGATGGGGAGATACCTCCCATCGTTTCTTGTACTGATGATAATTATATCTATTTAGAGGCTGTCGGATGCGTCAACTAGAAAGGAAGGGTGTTAGGCCTTGGTGGGATCGAGACCTAAATCGATAGGAAGGGGAAGGCCCTTACCTCTTCCTCTATGTTGCGAGTAGATGTTGTTCAGGTTATTCAAAACCTGAACATCGAGTTAGTAGAGGAGCGTCGACAGAGGTAGCTGGCGAAGGAACACGTTGAGGCAGACCGCCAGCGAGTTATATTAGCGAAGCAACGAGTTGAGGATGACCGCCAGTGAGCTGAAGAGGGTTAATGAGAGACTCATAGGCAGTTAGCGCAGCAGGAGGCTATACTCCACTAGTTGATGATGTCTTTTGGGACTCGAGTCATCCCAAACTCTACTTCTCAGCTGCCCTCACCACCCTTGGATCCCCATTAGCAGTTAGGGACTGATTTCATGCTACATTTTTGTATTATTTTTATTATTATTATATATTCTTGTATTTATTTTTTTTATTGATAGAGTTGTACATCATTTTTGGATTATTTTTATTTTTTATCTTATCTATTTTTTATTGATTATTTTTATTTTTTTATCTCGTTTTGTTTCTTACAAGCCTACTTCAAGAATCATATATAATTTTTATATCAAAATTATTTAATTCAACTTTATAAAATATATTCTATAATTTTTTTACCAAAATAATATTTATAAAAAAATCATTTTTTACTATTAATGGTGGCCTACGTATATGTCGCTAACGTGGTGCTAGAGGAGCGACAGATACGTGAGCCATTACTAATGTGGTCATAAAGTAGCGACGGATGTGTATGGCATCGCTAAAGTTGTCATAATGTAGCGACGACACCAACGATGCAATGTCTCTAACCATTCAGCAACAAAGTAAGGTCGTCATTGACTTGGGTTCCTCGTAGCGACCATAATAACGATGCTACTCCTTAAACCCATTAGCTACGGAGAACCAGCCGTCGTTGGGTTGGGTTTCTTATAGTGACACCAGACTGTCAACCATGTAGCTACGCAAATATAGTTGTTTCTAGTTCTACTATGAGTTAGCAACAGCATCCGCGACAGTATTACTTCGAGTTGAAAGCTACCACTTTCTCTTCGTCGCTATCTTGGGACTGAAGCAGCGACGAAGGTGATGACAAAGGGGACCACCATTTTGTCACCCTTCAGTGGCGCCTATAGCCCGTTGCAACATGAGCGACGGGTGTATATTGTCGTCGTTGATTAGGTAGTGACCATGATTGTAGCGATGAAGGTTTGCCATGTCTGAGTCTGTTGTTGATACCGTTTAGCGCCGGATTTCTCCTCGTTAGCGACGGGTTTCTTCCTTTGCTATATGACATTTTTTTTAGTAGTGAGATATGGTTTAGGGTTAAAGTATATGTATTTTTTAAAAAGGATCATGGGATTTGAAAATACAAGTGTAGATAAAATATAAGAATGCATATATATATATATATATTCATTTATAAAACCTTAAACTCTTGTATTTTAAAGTCAAGTCAAATTAAACATTAAGTGAAATAGGATAGATAGGAAAATATATAAGTATATAAAATATGCACTCTTTTATATTTTGAAACCAAAGTGGAGCAATTTCAAATAGCATAGATAAAGTTAAAAGTCTAAACTTTTAATTCTTTTGAAGGCCCAAAGATAAAATGAGTACTAGAATTTAAATAAAGATACTCATATGAGTGTAAATATATAAACATGTATAATATTAGGTAAAATCATGCACAAGTATGAGATTTCAAAACGATTATACTCTTAAAGTTAGAGCAAGATAAAGCTTGATTATTAAGATGGTTGTTAATAAGATAATTGGACGATTGAAAAAATAGAAATATATGCGTATAAAAGTACATAATTCAAAACTCTTAATTTAAATCCAATAAGTAACTATAGTTTTTGTGGTAAAAATATAATTTACTTTTCTTAAACAACATAGTCTTAAAATCTCAATTGATTTATAAATTCCATAAAAATTAGTAAAATAATTTTAAATAGAAAACCCTTTTTACAAAGAGTAAATCATGATGTCTAAAATTAAAGAATATTTTTAAAATTATTGCACTGGACTTAGTTAATGCAATGTTCAATCTTCATAGATGAATAATTCCTAATTCCTTAGGCAATTATCACTAATTCACCATAAATCAATCCTAATCCATTAGGTATCAATTTCTACTTAATTGAATTGTAAAAATTAAAGGAACTCTAGCTATTCACCCTAATTCCTTAGGTCTAAAGTAACTAGGTTAACAAATTCAAATCTGAGGCCTTCACTATGATCCCTCTCAAATGAACCCCTAAATAGGATCTTAAATTTCCTAATCCAAAAGGTTGAAAATCAATATTTGCTAATGTCAGAACTTTCACTAACTGATTACACTACTCCAATTACTTGAAAGGAAGTTCCATTGTAGAATCTACCAATCCTAATCCTAGGGGCTTAGCCACTCATGGAGGAGTAAAGATGAACAACAATGGAGGAATTTTCCATGTAGAAGAGAGAATGGGAAATCTAAAAATAAAGGAAAACTCAATTAAGCTAAGTTTTATGTGTGTTACAAGTGTTAGCTCTAACTATATATTGCAACTAACTTTTGAACTAACTAAGATGTACAAAATAACCAAACTAACCCTAGCAAAAAAATAACTAAATTAAGTTAAATAAAAGCCAATGCTATACAAGGTAACTACATGCACAAATACACGAGCCATGTGTACCCACACTAGGTAGCATAAGAGTATGTTGGCTGCCTATGGTACACGATCCTGGAAATCAGTGAGCAAGTATGGGTATGGTGATGCTGGGCATAGGCACGCCCATACATTGGTTGATTGCACTTGATTCCTTAATTGTTCAGCGTAAGAGCGCGCTGGCTGGGCATAGGTATGCCTAGCTACTATCTGAATACATCTGATGGTATTAAGTCTAGCGTAAGCTCACCCTGACTAGCGTGCTTACACATAGGTGTTGCCTTCATGTCTGATTCTGAAATCCTCATCTTATGCTGGCTGGCATAGGTATTCCCAGTCACTGCCTTCTGTTTCTAAAAGCTATCCTATCTAGCATAAGCTTACATTGACTAGCATGCTTATGTGTGCCTTCAAAGTAGAGTTAAAGCCTTGAACATTCATCTCACGCTAGTTGGGCATAGAGAGACCCAACTCTTGGATCTTGCATGTGGTCTTCATCTTTTCTCAGCGTTAGCTAATGCTGGGTGGTGTATGTACACACGACTGAGCTTGTATTGCTTTTAATCTTGAAATTGGCCTCACACTGCTAGGCGTTCATACACTGGGACTTGACCTGAAAACATGAAACACTTTCTTAGCGTACTCACACACTAGTTCAAGGTGGTACGCTAGGGTCAAGAGAACTTGGTCCACATGCTAATTTTACAACTTACATAACTTAACCATTTTTTATAGTTTAGATGTTAAATACTCTTAAAAATATAATAACTTATTCTCATATATAAAAACACACTTAACTAAATATTTAATAACTACAATACATAAATACTTATAAATGCTTAATTAATTAGGCAAAATACATTAGGAAAATATTGAATAATTAGGTCTCTTTGAGACTTATCAAAAACCTCTAGCATTGCTATGTGTAGAGGTAAATGTGTGATACTGTCAGAGCTGTATTGGAAGTTAAGATAAGGTATGCATTAACGGTGGATGCTCCTACACCGTCTCTATTATCACTTTCAGGCGGTGAGGTAGTCGTTCCCATCGGGCTTAACATCTAAGATTTTAGGATAAACACACAGAGAAAAAGAAACAAAAAGAGTGAGTCTATGTTCAGGATCACATGGATTTTACAACTTATACAACAATAAATATGTATGTTATGTTATGCTCTATTATCTCTAGACAACTTATGCATGAAGTCCCTTATAACTTTTTCAATGACCAGGAGTAATTGGCAATGAATCCTATCCTTACTGCAGCTAAAACCTTGGGCTTATAAGCCCTATCCTCTCATAAACCAGATATCCTTTCCTTGTTTGAGATGGTGTCTATCCACAATCTTGGTAACCCTCGTCTGAACCGAAATACATCATGATACAACAGGGACCCGACGTCGTGAGAGCAACTCCAAGTCATTAGGCCTTTTGCGTGATCCCAATGTATTCCTAAGGCCTTTCTTGGAGGCTAAACATCACTGGTTCCTCATGCATGCCCATACAGTGGCTCTCGTCACAACTATACTTATGATACATGCGATGCAACGGTAATACTTTTAGTTCTTTTATTGGTATTTCATTTATGGTCACGGGTTCTCTATCAAGAGTTATCCTATATTACATATACAATAGGTATCCATATCGATACCATTGTCTTACTACATTGAGAGTCCTTCTCCAACCTATCATCATTATTCTTATAGTCTCGCCTATCTTTCAACATAATGTGTAAATGATTATGCTAAATTGCATTTACTAATTCCTAGGAAAGGCTAGAGGAGTCACAAGCAGTCTTACTTAATACCTAGTCTTCTTTGTCAGAATTTTTCATTGCAAGTAATAGTACAATAAAGAACATCAAAACTTGACAAGGCTCGGCTAATTATGCCTGCATCCTAGGACGTGACTTGTAACACCCTAGAACCAACTTGCAAATCTCAAGATAATTACCGTCACCATATAAGTTTTCTTATTTTTCACCTGATAATTATCAAGTGGACCTGATTCCAGAAGTTACTAATAAAATATCAGAGTGCGTAACTTTTTACATAATTAACTTCTCATTATTATACATAACATCAAAGTTCCATACATATTATATTTTACAACAGGCACCTAGATCTTATAAAATATAAAGATATAAAGCACCAAAACATAACATACACATAATACAGCCAAAGTAGTCACACAAGCAGGCAATAACATCAAAAGTCTTCATAGTTTATCCCCATCAAGCATCCAATTTGTCATATGTCTTCTTGATTAAATACTAAAGGGTTACCATAAGTAACAGAAAGAGTAAGATAAAATATCAAATAAATAGAAATTAAATTAAAACATACACAAACACAAGTAGGATGCTATGCGATGCAGATGCCAAATAAGTGTTTTGTATTATACTTATGTTAATATATTCCACTCTTTATAAGAATGAAAATGTATGATAGATCCATTCTGGTGAGAACATAGGCAGTGATTTCCAATAATAACATTTTTATGGATATCCAACCGATTACCGCGTCCCATAATGCAACACCAACATCGGTTAACCACATAATAATATTAATAACAGGTGTTACGAGACTCTCTTAAGGACACACTACTCAATCCTTAAGACGACCGTTGTATATAACAACCGTAGAGGTCTGTTGCTCAACAGAGCGCGTTCCCCCACCGGGAACCCCCTCAAAGAACCCCCTACGGATTCTTTGAACGACTAATGTATATGATGCATGAATACAATAGATCTAAATTAAATTATCAAATTCCTTTATATAATTAATCTTAACAATAAAATTATCATAACAATCAAATAATCAAACTTTATATATAATTTAAAGAATATGAAACACATTTTCCATATTATAGTATTTATTTAATATCATACTCCAAAGAATATGGAAAACACATTTTCCGTAATATAAAATTATACTACAAAATTAATTTAAAAATAAGAGCTTTTTTCCTTTAAATATGTTTAAATAAATTTCTGAATTTAATTTAATTAATTATATTTATTTATTTCAAAATAAAGTCTTTAGGATAAAAATTCAATAATAATAATAATTCTATTTTTTTAAAAAAATCATTATTTAAAGTTTTTAATCATATTTACGAAAATATCACTGGTCTTATTTACAAAAATGCCATCATTCTAATTTATTTACAAAAATGTCATCGTTCAGATTTATTTACAAAAATGCCACCGTTTCAAGTTTTTAACACCAGTTGAAAATATCCCCTGTTAAAAGATTTGATTATGCAGAAACGAAAACAACACCTCTCTTTCTCTCTATTTGCTGTTTTAAATGCTTTAAATTGCAAATTAAACATGCTAATTGATTTCAAATCACCATACAACATTAGAAATATATCATATATCATATTCTATATCAATTAACATTAATTTCATAACTTAATTTCATTTGAATTAAAATCTAATTATATGGGTTTTTATATCATTAATCAATTTAACATGCAATTCTAACTTAATTTCTAGCTATTTAATATCCTATCTCCTCTTTCTTACTTCAATTGAAGATTCCTAAGCTTTCTTTGTGCTAAACTCCTTTGTATCTCCTCAAATCTTCAAGTGAGTGTTATTTCTAAGATGCCAAAATTGAAGAGCTTAAGTGTGGTAATGGAGGTTTTGAAAGCTTGGAGAAGATGATGAAGGGTTAAGGAATTTGTAGTGTATTTTGTTCTTGAGGAAATTTTGAAGTATGGAAGTCTTATTTATAGGCTTTAATGGCGGTGAAGTTTATGGTAGTGGAGGAAGAAGGTAGAAGCCTCGAAGAAAATATCAGAGAAGATTTTTCTTTTCTTCTCTTTTCATTTTCATTTTTTTAAATAAGGGGTTCCTTAATAATTTTACATTTTATTGTCACATTTTATTTCTGTTTAGTCTTATTTTAAATCTGATTTACGAAATAAAAATATCCCTATAACCAAAATAAAATTTCCTATTTTCTAAAATTCATTTCTTATTTTTATGAGAAACTTTAATTTTTCACTATTTAATTACCGATTCAAATTTAATTAAAAATTGGGCTGTGTTGACATGACTCAACATTTTATTCATGATTAGGGTCTTATGAAATGGTATTTTAGGCTCCAATATCTGATGGAGACACTACTAAAAAAACTCTTGATAGCTACCCAAAAAGTGACTGAAAAAAGTTGACACTACTTAGTGACTAAATTAGTGACCATCACATTAAAAGGGGACCTTGTAAATGACATTAGCTACCAAATCAGCGACCAACACTGAATCCGTCGCTAAGATGTGTAAAAATTCTTCGCCACCTCCATCGCTAAACACACTCCATTGTAGAAGTTGTCGCTATTGTCACATCCCTCCATTTTTTTTATTTTCCCACTACTTTTTTGGTTGGCGCCAAATTGAGCAATGAAGGTTGATGTCGTTACTAAAGTTACGCAGACCAAACAACGATGGTCATAGATCGTCACAAAACCTTTTTTGTTTCCCTCCAAGTTCTGGGGTTCCCTCTAATTTTTTTTACTAGAGTGATGGTTACTTATCATTGCTACCACTACTAATTAGTAATCGCATTAGTGACCAAGTGCTTATGTTTGCTTTCCCTCCCTTTTTTCTTTCCCTCCAATGTTTTTGGTTGGCATACAAATTAGCGACAGAATCCTACAGTCGCTAAATTATGTATTGGTTACTTAATATAGTGATGGGCTCAGCGAATTTGGTTCTTTATTTTGACTTAGCGACTATCATAGGTCGTCGCTAAGTCAAAATAAAGAATCAGAGTCGCTGAGACTATCGCTAACTTAGCTATTGGTAACTTAAGTTAGTGACAGCTGCAACGACGCTGGTTCTATAGTTTGACTTAGCGACAGTTTTCGGTCGTCGCTAAGTCAAAATAAAGAACCGGGGTCATTTGAGCCTGTCGCCAAATTAAGTATTGTTAGTCATGGTTACATTTCAGTGACAAGGTTATGGCGTTACTAGAATAGCCAAGATAGTGACGGAGTTTTGTCGTCGCTATTTCGGACATGTTCATTTTTTTTAACTAGCGACGAGTTTATGTCATCGCTAATTTAAATAATTTATTTGAGGGTGACGTTTCTCCTCCATCAGTTTCTCTGCCTCCCCTAAGCCCTAAGCCCTCTTCCCTTCACTCAGTTTCTCTGTCACACGAACCACCGTTTCCCTCACTACCCCGGCTCACCCACTCTCTCGTCTCTCTCCATTTGAAGCTCCCTCCACTCAAAGGTTGTCTCTGACAACTCCTCCCTCTTGCAACACATCTCTGGTGGCTCCTCCCTCTCTCCTTCAAGGTGCGTTCCACATTGCCTACTCTTTTCATACCAACATCTGAAATTCCACATTGCTCGAATTGTGAATGTGACATTTGTCATAATTGATGCATTTGATGTAGTAGTGTTAGAATTTGGAATCTATTGGTATTTGCTTAACTTGGAATCTGGTGGTGTTAGAATTTGGTAGTGTTAACTAATGCATTTCATATACAATTATCTGTTAGCTTGGTAACGTCCAAATGTGGTAGATATATATATTTTAAAATGGATGTGATATTAGCTTGGTCTACTAAGGCAATTCAGTGTAGATGTGTGTGAATTTGGCATAAAGTGAACACAATTTTCCAACACGGCTTGTGAGTTTCATCACCTCTTCCCTCTTTTCCTTAATGTCCGTTGTGAACAAATAGAGTAGCCAATAGGTACTAATATTTGTTTTGATCGGAAGTTTCAAAATCAGTGTTTTCAAATCTTTTAAGCTTTACAGGTCTATATTAAAATTGATAACTGATAAAAAAATATGATGAATTTTACTGAGGATATTGAATGATATATGTTAGCAGTGCATGATGATGTAGTAGTTTTTAACATAAATATTACATTGTATATATATATCAATCTAACATAAATATTAGTGGCAAATAATTATCTGATAAATTACATTGTATTTTTAAATGATCATCACCAATATGTACCTCCTATACTCTCTTGTATCATGAATTAGTGAATGTAATTAAGATTGGATTTAAGTCCATTTTTACTTAGATTACAATAGTTTGAACTTGAGATGTTTTGTGATCACCATTGCCATATAAATCTATTCAGGGATCATAATAGTATTGACAATCTAGTTATTACTTAATTGTGACATTTAAGTTTAAAAATGAGAGCAATTATATGTAATCATGATGAAGTTGATAAAAGAAATGATACACCCAAAGAGGAGTCTTGAATTTAAACTTTCCATCAGCAAGAGGATGAAGCACTGTTAAGAAGTAATATAGATGTCTTACAAACATCCCTAGGCTTTATAGGATTTCCAAATATTAAATCCAGAGCTAGCAAAGCCCATGGGAGGTAAAATCCCTACAATTGATAATTTCTTCCATTAACATTTAGTAGATAATTATTTAAAAATATACTGTAATTTTATATGTTCATAAAAATGTGGGATCGCTGATCTGGGTTTTGCAAGGAAACAGGTTGGGTCGTGCAATCTGGTTCAGTAAAGCCCTAAAATTTTAACTTTTTACCCAAAACAAATCCCTCTTCCTCACATGATTGTTGTTTTCCCTCCCATTCAGCTCCGACGAGACCTATGTCTCTACCCCCAACCTAGTTTTCATGTTCTCTCTCCATGGTTGTCATCTTTTGTTTTTGTTTTGCTTCTAGACAACCACACCTTTGTTGTGATTCTCACAATCCCTCTTAGGAGCTAACCAGTGATGAAAAGTGGCTACAGGTGAGGTTGGTCTTGTTGGGGGCAAGTGCTGATGTTAGTGGTCAAGCTGCATTATGTAGTAATTTACATGTTTAAAGATAATTTTGCATTTTAGTAGGATCTTACTATCCATGCTAAAATCCTGAGTTAGGTGTTTTTTCTTTTCCCCTCCAATCTTGCATAAGATCTCGGTTTTGACAATGTTGCACAGCATACCATGCATGTGCTATATACTGCTATAGCATTTTTGGAGTTGGCTACTACATGACGTCACCCCTATAGTATGCTCAAAAGAAACAGCCTATAGTATAGTAAACCCCCTATAATATAGTCCCTTATTTGATTTGAAAAGTTATTTAATTTTACAAATAATGACACAAGTGTCATCTTGCACCCTTTTCTTGTCTATTTATGAGCGTGCACACAAGTATGATGCGTTAGGAATTGCTTGGTTTGGACTTTCTGTTTTATCTTCAAATATTTGTATATGAAACAATGAGACATTTTTTGAAACTATTTGTAAAATTAGGAATGTTATAGATGAGGTTTCACACTAGCCAATGAAGAGAAGGATCAGTAAATAAAGCCTAGATTTATGGTATAACTGTGACAAAAATTTTCCTTGCCATGCCTAGTGATAACCACTACTAGCTGACCAACTATATATGCATGCATATTTATATGATATCATATTGGGTTCATTAATCTTGGTTCTATGGTCTAAGGCATAAGTTAATTAGTTCTGAAATCATTTATCTGATAGTAATTGTAATGTAGGAAGCCTTTTTGTTCCTTTCCCTGTCATGCTAGTGTTTATAAGTTTAGAGTACTGCGTCTGTGTCACACAGACCATGTTGGGGTCAATTAGTGAACAGTATGCATGTCATTATATACCCTTCAATATTCAGACCTAAACCTCAGCAGGTTAATACTGCAGGCTGCATGTTGTGCTTTCAGTACTAGTGTTACAGGAATAATTACAACTCACTATGTATGCAACTCAAATTAAAATCAAATAATGACACATAACTACGGGGTTTGTATATTTTTAGGTGATGAGAAAGAGAAATAAGGGTATTACTCTTACTATTTTGTCCTCATTTTGTGATTATGAGTGAAATTTGTTATGGACGAAGCGAAGTTAAATGCGATTTTAATGGGTTCTTGGGTTGACAATATTGCATTATTATATTGGTCAACTTGAATTTTCTTTGTTTATATAATATATATTCTGGTTAAGTTCTTAATATGCATTTTGATGTAAAATGATAATAATCAATATTTTGGCTGGATTGGAACTGAATTAGATATATGTTGCTTTGAAACAATTTTAGATAAAAATCAGTATATGGGCATTGAGTAGGAGGTTTACTCAACATTAATTATGCATTTCTCATCTTGTTTTGGAAACGTGAGTGTAGAGAATATATATATATATATATATATATATATATATATATAAATGCCTGTTTATAATATGGTTATATATTTTTTGGTGATGAACCTTATATTAATTTAATCTTAGAATTGATACTTGATGAAATTGAATGCATGTTAATATTATTAGTAATTAGTAGTACTAGAAATGAATTATTAATCCTATTAGTAATTAGTAGTAGCAGCCAGTTCTACGCTTACCCTAAACCCTAAACCTTATATTTCATGTTTCAGCATGCTAATTCTTTACGATTTAATATAATTTTTCAGTTTTAATATGCAGTTAAAATATGTTGATCTTAAAAGCTTAGAAGAATTTCCTTTGTATCAACTATAAGGAATTAAACACCTAGTCAAAGCTCAAGTTGTTGGTTCCTTGTAAAGCTCCTTGCATGAGTGATTCTGCTTCCTTGTAAAGTTGCTGGTTCCTAGACAAAAAAGGATTTTGTACATGCATGTGTACCATTTGGCTTCATAAGTTTTGATTTTTTAAATTTTATTTGGATTCTTAGGCTGAATTTCTCTCTATAAATTTTTAAGTAATGAAGATTATGGAAGTTTAATATAATGAATGCTGAAATTTGTACTCAACCATCTTAAAATTGATTAAATATTCTTACCCTAGGCCTTGTACATAGTAGAATCACTAGAATCCCACACTTCAATATGGGACAAGTCCCACATAGTTTCGAATTAGTCCCTAGCAATATTCCATGGCCTTTATGTGTCATAAACTCAGTTTTCATAGCGGCTGTATTAATCCATTCCTTAACATTAGTCTAAAAGATTTATTCCTTTAACTAAAGATACTAATAGCCATGGTAGTGAATTTTCTTGTATATGAAATTTTATATTAAGGTTTGGAATAGTTGACAGCGTTGGTTAAACATTAAAATTTTTTAGTAATAATTACAATATTACATTAATCTTTTGTTCTAAAAGCAATAAGCATTCCAAAGATGCCAAACATAAATTCAAATGCTTTGCCAATGAAAAACTTGTATCTGTCTCTTTCTTCATATCCATTAAAAATGTCACGCCTTATTAAAAGATTTTGTGAATCTTCTTTAAAAGAAAAAAATTATGAACAGAAATGCATAACTACACTAATATTTAATACAACAAGAAGATGAATTAATGACAAAAAAATGTTGGCGGTACTTCTTTATTTTATTTTAGCTTTTTTTCATTTAAAATCTAGCATATATAATCTCGTACACTTTATGCTTTTTTAAAGTTGTATACTTATATTATCTAACATTGTTGTATGTTATACTTTAAATAGATTCAAGACACAAACAAATAAATTGAAGACCCTTTACTCCAAGCTCTTTCTTGGGGACCCGTGGAAACTGTTAAAAAATGACCAATTTACTACATAAACGGCTATAAGTTTAACATTTTCCAATGAAGTGAAGGAATGTGAATACATAACTAAGGGGTTTGTGTTAAAGGCACATTGGACATTTAGAGGAAAACTTCTATGATGTCTTAAAAGAGTTTATTCAAGTTTCTTTGTCCGGGTAGGTTAAAAGAGATTTAGTTTTATTCAAGTGTGATTGGTATGACAACACAATCGGTGTGGGTACAAAAGTTGACAACCATTATGGTTTAGTTGAGGTAAAAAAGTGGTAGATATAAAGGGTTTGATCCCTTCATCTTTGCCCAGCAAGCCAAACAGGTTTATCACACAAAATTCCCTAGAGGGCACTGGGACTAGTATGCAGTCATCAAAGCCAAGGCTCATGATTAGATTACTAATAATGTCTCTGATATGGTTGAAGATGCTTATCAGCTAGCTCTGAACGAACTCAAAGAGAGTCATTTAGTGTTGAATATTGATCTAGTCATATTGGATGAGACACTTGCGACTTCAGGTGGTGAACACATTGACACACATGTTGTCTCCCAATTAAAATGGTCTAGGGCCAATATGGATACTGATGACACATATTCAACAAATTCTGAGGGTGACACTGACACCAATGGGGAATTGTAAACTGAAACAGACACAGTATGACTATCGGTGGGACGAAGGTATGACTGATAAGATTAGGAGGATTTTTACCATAAAGACCTCCAAAATCATCAAGAATACCCTCTGGAAGCTAGGGGCAAAGAATGAGTGCCCCTGCTGGATCCCAAAGCCCCACAAGGAAGAGATGCTTCATAAGTAGGGAGATGCCAAGTTCCAGCAGGCCAATGCTAGGAACAAGGCAAACAGACAGGAAGAAGTCGGAGCCTTCATCTACACTGGGGATTCCATCTCAGTTGTTTAACATAAAAAAGATTTGTAAGTACACTTTGTTAAATATGTTTATTAATACAATGACTTCAAAGCTTTTTCACTAACAATTTTAATATGTTGTGAATTGCAGGAGCAAAAGGAGCATCACGAGCATTCATTGTTCGAGGTGATACAAATCACCAAGAAGAACAAGGTTGGTGACTGGGTTAACCAGAAGGCCACTGACATGGCGGTATTTTATTTAAACTTCTAAATGTTTAGAGATTTTTCATTAATTTATAAGTTAAATTACTAACTTGTTTGATCTATCTTTTACATATGCAAGAGACGTACTACACCATGCGAGCTCAGAAGGAGGCTGAGCTGGTGGCCCAAACACCTGATGGGGAGATACCTCCCATCGTTTCTTGTACCGATGATAATTCTATCTATTTAGAGGCTGTCGGATGCGTCAACTAGAAAGGAAGGGTGTTAGGCCTTGGTGGGATCGAGACCTAAATCGATAGGAAGGGGAAGGCCCTTACCTCTTCCTCTATGTTGCGAGTAGATGTTGTTCAGGTTATTCAAAACCTGAACATCGAGTTAGTAGAGGAGCGTCGACAGAGGTAGCTGGCGAAGGAACACGTTGAGGCAGACCGCCAGCGAGTTATATTAGCGAAGCAACGAGTTGAGGATGACCGCCAGTGAGCTGAAGAGGGTTAATGAGAGACTCATAGGTAGTTAGCGCAGCAGGAGGCTATACTCCACTAGTTGATGAAGTCTTTTGGGACTCGAGTCATCCCAAACTCTACTTCTCAGCTGCCCTCACCACCCTTGGATCCCCATTAGCAGTTAGGGACTGATTTCATGCTACATTTTTGTATTATTTTTATTATTATTATATATTCTTGTATTTATTTTTTTTATTGATAGAGTTGTACATCATTTTTGGATTATTTTTATTTTTTATCTTATCTATTTTTTATTGATTATTTTTATTTTTTTATCTCGTTTTGTTTCTTACAAGCCTACTTCAAGAATCATATATAATTTTTATATCAAAATTATTTAATTCAACTTTATAAAATATATTCTATAATTTTTTTACCAAAATAATATTTATAAAAAAATCATTTTTTACTATTAATGGTGGCCTACGTATATGTCGCTAACGTGGTGCTAGAGGAGCGACAGATACGTGAGCCATTGCTAATGTGGTCATAAAGTAGCGACGGATGTGTATGGCATCGCTAAAGTTGTCATAATGTAGCGACGACACCAACGATGCAATGTCTCTAACCATTCAGCAACAAAGTGAGGTCGTCATTGACTTGGGTTCCTCGTAGCGACCATAATAACGACGCTACTCCTTAAACCCATTAGCTACGGAGAACCAGCCGTCGTTGGATTGGGTTTCTTATAGTGACACCAGACTGTCAACCATGTAGCTACGCAAATATAGTTGTTTCTAGTTCTACTATGAGTTAGCAACAGCATCCGCAACAGTATTACTTCGAGTTGAAAGCTACCACTTTCTCTTCGTCGCTATCTTAGGACTGAAGCAGCGACGAAGGTGATGACAAAGGGGACCACCATTTTGTCACCCTTCAGTGGCGCCTATAGCCCGTTGCAACATGAGCGACGGGTGTATATTGTCGTCGTTGATTAGGTAGTGACCATGCTTGTAGCGATGAAGGTTTGCCATGTCTGAGTCTGTTGTTGATACCGTTTAGCGCCGGATTTCTCCTCGTTAGCGACGGGTTTCTTCCTTTGCTATATGACATTTTTTTTAGTAGTGAGATATGGTTTAGGGTTAAAGTATATGTATTTTTTAAAAAGGATCATGGGATTTGAAAATACAAGTGTAGATAAAATATAAGAATGCATATATATATATATATATATATATTCATTTATAAAACCTTAAACTCTTGTATTTTAAAGTCAAGTCAAATTAAACATTAAGTGAAATAGGATAGATAGGAAAATATATAAGTATATAAAATATGCACTCTTTTATATTTTGAAACCAAAGTGGAGCAATTTCAAATAGCATAGATAAAGTTAAAAGTCTAAACTTTTAATTCTTTTGAAGGCCCAAAGATAAAATGAGTACTAGAATTTAAATAAAGATACTCATATGAGTGTAAATATATAAACATGTATAATATTAGGTAAAATCATGCACAAGTATGAGATTTCAAAACGATTATACTCTTAAAGTTAGAGCAAGATAAAGCTTGATTATTAAGATGGTTGTTAATAAGATAATTGGACGATTGAAAAAATAGAAATATATGCGTATAAAAGTACATAATTCAAAACTCTTAATTTAAATCCAATAAGTAACTATAGTTTTTGTGGTAAAAATATAATTTACTTTTCTTAAACAACATAGTCTTAAAATCTCAATTGATTTATAAATTCCATAAAAATTAGTAAAATAATTTTAAATAGAAAACCCTTTTTACAAAGAGTAAATCATGATGTCTAAAATTAAAGAATATTTTTAAAATTATTGCACTGGACTTAGTTAATGCAATGTTCAATCTTCATAGATGAATAATTCCTAATTCCTTAGGCAATTATCACTAATTCACCACAAATCAATCCTAATCCATTAGGTATCAATTTCTACTTAATTGAATTGTAAAAATTAAAGGAACTCTAGCTATTCACCCTAATTCCTTAGGTCTAAAGTAACTAGGTTAACAAATTCAAATCTGAGGCCTTCACTATGATCCCTCTCAAATGAACCCCTAAATAGGATCTTAAATTTCCTAATCCAAAAGGTTGAAAATCAATATTTGCTAATGTCAGAACTTTCACTAACTGATTACACTACTCCAATTACTTGAAAGGAAGTTCCATTGTAGAATCTACCAATCCTAATCCTAGGGGCTTAGCCACTCATGGAGGAGTAAAGATGAACAACAATGGAGGAATTTTCCATGTAGAAGAGAGAATGGGAAATCTAAAAATAAAGGAAAACTCAATTAAGCTAAGTTTTATGTGTGTTACAAGTGTTAGCTCTAACTATATATTGCAACTAACTTTTGAACTAACTAAGATGTACAAAATAACCAAACTAACCCTAGCAAAAAAATAACTAAATTAAGTTAAATAAAAGCCAATGCTATACAAGGTAACTACATGCACAAATACACGAGCCATGTGTACCCACACTAGGTAGCATAAGAGTATGTTGGCTGCCTATGGTACACGATCCTGGAAATCAGTGAGCAAGTATGGGTATGGTGATGCTGGGCATAGGCACGCCCATACATTGGTTGATTGCACTTGATTCCTTAATTGTTCAGCGTAAGAGCGCGCTGGCTGGGCATAGGTATGCCTAGCTACTATCTGAATACATCTGATGGTATTAAGTCTAGCGTAAGCTCACCCTGACTAGCGTGCTTACACATAGGTGTTGCCTTCATGTCTGATTCTGAAATCCTCATCTTATGCTGGCTGGCATAGGTATTCCCAGTCACTGCCTTCTGTTTCTAAAAGCTATCCTATCTAGCATAAGCTTACATTGACTAGCATGCTTACGTGTGCCTTCAAAGTAGAGTTAAAGCCTTGAACATTCATCTCACGCTAGTTGGGCATAGAGAGACCCAACTCTTGGATCTTGCATGTGGTCTTCATCTTTTCTCAGCGTTAGCTAATGCTGGGTGGTGTATGTACACACGACTGAGCTTGTATTGCTTTTAATCTTGAAATTGGCCTCACACTGCTAGGCGTTCATACACTGGGACTTGACCTGAAAACATGAAACACTTTCTTAGCGTACTCACACACTAGTTCAAGGTGGTACGCTAGGGTCAAGAGAACTTGGTCCACATGCTAATTTTACAACTTACATAACTCAACCATTTTTTATAGTTTAGATGTTAAATACTCTTAAAAATATAATAACTTATTCTCATATATAAAAACACACTTAACTAAATATTTAATAACTACAATACATAAATACTTATAAATGCTTAATTAATTAGGCAAAATACATTAGGAAAATATTGAATAATTAGGTCTCTTTGAGACTTATCAAAAACCTCTAACATTGCTATGTGTAGAGGTAAATGTGTGATACTGTCAGAGCTGTATTGGAAGTTAAGATAAGGTATGCATTAACGGTGGATGCTCCTACACCGTCTCTATTATCACTTTCAGGCGGTGAGGTAGTCGTTCCCATCGGGCTTAACATCTAAGATTTTAGGATAAACACACAGAGAAAAAGAAACAAAAAGAGTGAGTCTATGTTCAGGATCACATGGATTTTACAACTTATACAACAATAAATATGTATGTTATGTTATGCTCTATTATCTCTAGACAACTTATGCATGAAGTCCCTTATAACTTTTTCAATGACCAGGAGTAATTGGCAATGAATCCTATCCTTACTGCAGCTAAAACCTTGGGCTTATAAGCCCTATCCTCTCATAAATCAGATATCCTTTCCTTGTTTGAGATGGTGTCTATCCACAATCTTGGTAACCCTCGTCTGAACCGAAATACATCATGATACAACAGGGACCCGACGTCGTGAGAGCAACTCCAAGTCATTAGGCCTTTTGCGTGATCCCAATGTATTCCTAAGGCCTTTCTTGGAGGCTGAACATCACTGGTTCCTCATGCATGCCCATACAGTGGCTCTCGTCACAACTATACTTATGATACATGCGATGCAACGGTAATACTTTTAGTTCTTTTATTGGTATTTCATTTATGGTCACGGGTTCTCTATCAAGAGTTATCCTATATTACATATACAATAGGTATCCATATCGATACCATTGTCTTACTACATTGAGAGTCCTTCTCCAACCTATCATCATTATTCTTATAGTCTCGCCTATCTTTCAACATAATGTGTAAATGATTATGCTAAATTGCATTTACTAATTCCTAGGAAAGGCTAGAGGAGTCACAAGCAGTCTTACTTAATACCTAGTCTTCTTTGTCAGAATTTTTCATTGCAAGTAATAGTACAATAAAGAACATCAAAACTTGACAAGGCTCGGCCAATTATGCCTGCATCCTAGGACGTGACTTGTAACACCCTAGAACCAACTTGCAAATCTCAAGATAATTACCGTCACCATATAAGTTTTCTTATTTTTCACTTGATAATTATCAAGTGGACCTGATTCCAGAAGTTACTAATAAAATATCAGAGTGCGTAACTTTTTACATAATTAACTTCTCATTATTATACATAACATCAAAGTTCCATACATATTATATTTTACAACAGGCACCTAGATCTTATAAAATATAAAGATATAAAGCACCAAAACATAACATACACATAATACAGCCAAAGTAGTCACACAAGCAGGCAATAACATCAAAAGTCTTCATAGTTTATCCCCATCAAGCATCCAATTTGTCATATGTCTTCTTGATTAAATACTAAAGGGTTACCACAAGTAACAGAAAGAGTAAGATAAAATATCAAATAAATAGAAATTAAATTAGAACATACACAAACACAAGTAGGATGCTATGCGATGCAAATGCCAAATAAGTGTTTTGTATTATACTTATGTTAATATATTCCACTCTTTATAAGAATGAAAATGCATGATAGATCCATTCTGGTGAGAACATAGGCAGTGATTTCCAATAATAACATTTTTATGGATATCCAACCGATTACCGCGTCCCATAATGCAACACCAACATCGGTTAACCACATAATAATATTAATAACAGGTGTTACGAGACTCTCTTAAGGACACACTACTCAATCCTTAAGACGACCGTTGTATATAACAACCGTAGAGGTCTGTTGCTCAACAGAGCGCGTTCCCCCACCGGGAACCCCCTCAAAGAACCCCCTACGGATTCTTTGAACGACTAATGTATATGATGCATGAATACAATAGATCTAAATTAAATTATCAAATTCCTTTATATAATTAATCTTAACAATAAAATTATCATAACAATCAAATAATCAAACTTTATATATAATTTAAAGAATATGAAACACATTTTCCATATTATAGTATTTATTTAATATCATACTCCAAAGAATATGGAAAACACATTTTCCGTAATATAAAATTATACTACAAAATTAATTTAAAAATAAGAGCTTTTTTCCTTTAAATATGTTTAAATAAATTTCTGAATTTAATTTAATTAATTATATTTATTTATTTCAAAATAAAGTCTTTAGGATAAAAATTCAATAATAATAATAATTCTATTTTTTTAAAAAAATCATTATTTAAAGTTTTTAATCATATTTACAAAAATATCACTGGTCTTATTTACGAAAATGCCATCATTCTAATTTATTTACAAAAATGTCATCGTTCAGATTTATTTACAAAAATGCCACCGTTTCAAGTTTTTAACACCAGTTGAAAATATCCCCTGTTAAAAGATTTGATTATGCAGAAACGAAAACAACACCTCTCTTTCTCTCTATTTGCTGTTTTAAATGCTTTAAATTGCAAATTAAACATGCTAATTGATTCCAAATCACCATACAACATTAGAAATATATCATATATCATATTCTATATCAATTAACATTAATTTCTTAACTTAATTTCATTTGAATTAAAATCTAATTATATGGGTTTTTATACCATTAATTAATTTAACATGCAATTCTAACTTAATTTCTAGCTATTTAATATCCTATCTCCTCTTTCTTACTTCAATTGAAGATTCCTAAGCTTTCTTTGTGCTAAACTCCTTTGTATCTCCTCAAATCTTCAAGTGAGTGTTATTTCTAAGATGCCAAAATTGAAGAGCTTAAGTGTGGTAATGGAGGTTTTGAAAGCTTGGAGAAGATGATGAAGGGTTAAGGAATTTGTAGTGTATTTTGTTCTTGAGGAAATTTTGAAGTATGGAAGTCTTATTTTTAGGCTTTAATGGCGGTGAAGTTTATGGTAGTGGAGGAAGAAGGTAGAAGCCTCGAAGAAAATATCAGAGAAGATTTTTCTTCTCTTCTCTTTTCATTTTCATTTTTTTAAATAAGGGGTTCCTTAATAATTTTACATTTTATTGTCACATTTTATTTCTGTTTAGTCTCATTTTAAATCTGATTTACGAAATAAAAATATCCCTATAACCAAAATAAAATTTCCTATTTTCTAAAATTCATTTCTTATTTTTATGAGAAACTTTAATTTTTCACTATTTAATTACCGATTCAAATTTAATTAAAAATTGGGCTGTGTTGACATGACTCAACATTTTATTCATGATTAGGGTCTTATGAAATGGTATTTTAGGCTCCAATATCTGATGGAGACACTACTAAAAAAACTCTTGATAGCTACCCAAAAAGTGACTGAAAAAAGTTGACACTACTTAGTGACTAAATTAGTGACCATCACATTAAAAGGGGACCTTGTAAATGACATTAGCTACCAAATCAGCGACCAACACTGAATCCGTCGCTAAGATGTGTAAAAATTCTTCGCCACCTCCATCGCTAAACACACTCTATTGTAGAAGTTGTCGCTATTGTCACATCCCTCCATTTTTTTTATTTTCCCACTACTTTTTTGGTTGGCGCCAAATTGAGCAATGAAGGTTGATATCGTTACTAAAGTTACGCAGACCAAACAACGATGGTCATAGATCGTCGCAAAACCTTTTTTGTTTCCCTCCAAGTTCTGGGGTTCCCTCTAATTTTTTTTACTAGAGTGATGGTTACTTATCATTGCTACCACTACTAATTAGTAATCGCATTAGCGACCAAGTGCTTATGTTTGCTTTCCCTCCCTTTTTTCTTTCCCTCCAATGTTTTTGGTTGGCATACAAATTAGCGACGGAATCCTACAGTCGCTAAATTATGTATTGGTTACTTAATATAGTGATGGGCTTAGCGAATTTGGTTCTTTATTTTGACTTAGCGACTATCATAGGTCGTCGCTACGTCAAAATAAAGAATCGGAGTCGCTGAGACTATCGCTAACTTAGCTATTGGTAACTTAAGTTAGTGACAGCTGTAACACCCTCGGTTAGATAAGACAAATCCTTTTTGTAGGTTCATCCTATTTAACTGAGTATGTTAACAGTTTTCAGAAAAAGTGAATATTTTTTATTTTTATTTTTAAAATAAATACGTGGCAGATCAGCGGAAGTAATATTGTATATATCACATAGTCATTCATAAACTGTAAATAATTGTACTCTTAACAGAATGGGGCACGCAGGCACCCTTAAATATTATACAGTCATCCGGTGTCTCATTATTAATAACAAATATCCTATCCTTAATGATTATTCTCAATGGGTTCAGCGTATTGCTGATCTTCACACTCGGGTTCTTGAGTTTCTAATTCCTCTGAAAAATGTTCAACAGTAAGGGTGAGTATAACCCAAGACCCTGTAGGTTACCTGGTGCGGACATAATCCAGCTAACAAGTAATAACATGTAATCATACGATTCACATTTCAAAGATTATAACAATCAAATATGTCATCAGGGAATGCATGAGTTTGTTCCATTATGATATTTCTTGATTACGTTTCATGATGCATGTGGGCCCAAGAAATTATTTCTTCTTCTCTGGAATATCACCATTCCGATTCTCTAGAGCGATCAGGGTCCGCCTAAGCTCTGGTACAAGTGAACTCATTGGTTCTCATCATTGATTTATATATATATATATATATATATATATGAGACTTGGATCCCTACGATCATGGTCACACTCCGTCATTTAGTCAAAGTACACCAGAATTATTCGTCTCACCCGGCTATCAGGGCGTGACTCTGATGCCATTGGGTTGCCGTTCCAGTTGTACTCCCAAGATTCTTCTACTGAGATCGAACGTGAGTGTCCTTCACTGTACCAAGTGTATGCTCTAGAGGTTTTTCTTCTTCAAAAATATTTTCATGATGCGAAATGCATTCTCTTTCATCTTTTGAGTCATGGGTATTTATGTGATTCCAGCCTCATCATATTCGTTCACAAGCTTTTGATTTAATGGATCAAATGTTGCAGGTTATTTTGATAAAATACATCATTTATAACTTAGTTGAAATTATACTTTGTATAAATAATAAAATATAATTCATATTTATTTACTCATAGTTAATAAAATAAGATATTTATAGCAATAATACTAATTATAATAATAGGAATAACAATAATAAAAATAATAATGTAAATAATAATAATATTATTAAGAATAATAATAGGGAAAAGACCAATAATGATATTTAGAACATTTTAATAACTCACTAAGGAGTATATAAGGGATTCTGATTGAAAAATCCAAGTATAAAACGTTAAGACTGCTTTTCCGAGGAGAAGGAGTTAAATACCGAGTGACAAATAGGTTTTTCCGAGTGAAATCAATTTGAAAGAGTTTTCTCAGTGAAGTTAAAACATTTTCCTGAGTAAATCATAATGAAGAAAGAGCTCTCTGAGTGAAATAATTATTTTCTGAGTAATTTCTGTGTGAAAATATTATAAATCCGAGTAGAATCATATTGATGAAGTTTTCTGAGTTTAAATAAGATGTTTCCCGAGTAAAAAACAAACTGGGTAAGTTTTCTTGAGTGAAATAACTGATTTTCCGAGTGAATTAAAAAAAATGAAATAAGTTGAGTGAATAACTGTTTTCTGAGTGAAATAAGTTTTATTCTAGTTCAAATATATATATATATATATATATATATAGCTTCAAATGAAATCAATTAAAAAGAGCTTTCTAAGTAACATACTGAATTCCGAGTGAAATCAACTTGAAAAGATGTTTTCCGAGTGAAATTAAGGTGTTTATCAATTGTAATATGATCCTGTTTGAAAGTTTTAAAAAAGAAGCTTGTACTCTTCAGATAACCAATCGGATATATATAACTGGTCAGATTACTGCAATTTCTGAGTGAATTTGTGTATTCTTAACTGCTCTGGTTGATTGGTACAATACCGAGCTTAATAACATAGTATCCGATGTCAGTTCATATCTCTTCACTGGAGTCCTCATAAATACCCATGATACTTTTAATATTTTAACAGTCCAGCATCAAACATATACACTTATTCATTCATATTAATCAATAAAATCAACAGGTTCACTGAATTCTCATGGCCAATAATAAACAACGCTGTAATTAAACATGTTCAATACATTACATATACAAATATAACAAACAATTAAACATTTAAATCACAACAACCAGATTTTTCCTTTCACTCAGATTTCCCCAGAATACCCGAGAATATACCCCCCTTACCTCAATGAAGTTCCTGGATAAGGAGAAAAAGGGTTCCTTTCACTGTCCTACTTCAAGTCCGCGTGAGAGAGGAAAAGAATTGAGAGAAAGAAAGCTGGCAAGAAGAGGTTATGTTTCGTATGTGTGTGTGTTCTAAGAGTGATAATAATGTATTAATAATGAGGGAAACAAGTAGAAGACAACATTTCCGTGAGTGATGGTTAGGTGAAGATAATGGCAACTTTTGACTCATTTCACTGTCAGCGTAGCATTTGATTGGAATAAAATATATAAAGGTCTTATAATGGATGCAACTTTCCCCTGTGATTGGTTCGTTGTGCCACTCATTTTTGGATTTATGTAATTAAGTGGGCTGATCACTAATTGGAGTGGAATTAAAAAAAATGTTCAGTGCTGGAAAAGAGGTCGGTATTGGGTGTGTGAAGGCGGAGTACAGTGTGAGGGCGGTGTGGAGTGTGAGGCGGTATGGAGTGTTAGAGCATTATTGAATGTGAGGCGGTATGGAGTGTTAGGGCGGTGTGGAATGTGAGGCGGTATAGAGTGTTAGGGCGGTGTGGAATGTGAGGCGGTATAGAGTGTTAGGACGGTGTGGAATGTGAGGCGGAGTGTAGTTATGGGCGGTGTGTAGTGACAGGCGGTGTGTAGTGTGAGGGCGGTATTGAATGAAGGCAGTGTGGAATGTGAGGGCGTACTAAGATAGGGCGGTATGGAGTGTAAGGCAATGTGCTGTGTGAGGGTAGTGTGGAGTGTGAGGCGGTGTGAAGTGGGCGGTGTTGAGTGTGAAGGAGTTAAGGACTCCGTCTGTATAAAGAGGGCGATATTGTGATGAACACCGGCTCAGAGCTATCCGGTGTGAACTCCTGCTCTAAGGACGACCTATTTTAGCTAACTGGTGTGGAGTGCTGACATCGGATCGCTTAAGCGAAATCCGATTCGCTTGAGCGAGTCCGCCCTTCATGGCTCGGAAATCTTCAAAAACTGATTCGTTTTTCTTGGTCCTCACTCTTGATTATTTCTTCTTAAAACATCTAGTCGGATTTCTCCTCTCTAGGTTGGATTTCTTCTGGATTCAATCGGATTCTTTTTACTCAGGATTTCCATTCGGTAAACAACCTATTCTTATTTATTTCATACTTAACTAAATCATTCCTTAGCTAACTCAACATCAAATCACTTTTTACTCGGTTTTCATAACACCTTAGGCTTACTCGGAAAAGGGTATCCATATTCATTCAGTTTCCACTCAGAATTATAACATCCTTTATTTCAGAAGTCAACACTTTCTCCACTCGGTCCACTCATATTTCTCCCTCGGTTTGAACCAAATTCTTCAACTACAATTTCAATCGAAGCCTATTAAGGTCATTACCTCTCGGAAAAGACACACACGTATGAGCCTCACCCGGACTTGGTCCAGTAGAGTACTTCTCACTCGGAAGAGGAGTCATACTCATAGACTTACTTGGAAATGGCCCTGCCTACTACAATTCACTCGGAATGGGTTCCCAAATACCATTTTCCGCTCGGTATCTACTCAATTATCATTATTCATTCATCACCACTCATATTCAAGCCAAGTAATGCTTTAACCATACAATATATATATATAACCACTCGGAATCCATCACTATTTCTTCCATCAACACCTCCCAAATAATTTTAATAACTCATTTCAGTCGGTAGAAGCATCAACTTAATATAAAACACTTATGCATTCATTCACTCGGAACTCCTCATCATTCACTCGGGTTTATTTCATGCTTAACCACTCAGGTAAAACTTATTAAGTTAGGTTCCTCTCGGACTCATTTCATACTTAGACCCTCTAATTACACATTATTTAATCTACTCGGAAATATCATCACATTAAGTTCAACTCAGGCTTGTTCTAATCCCATCCACTCGGATTTATATATGGATCATTCATTCGGTTTATCATATACTTAGAAATTTTCCAATCTAAGCCATTATAACTAATCTTCCCTCGGATTTTATACTCGGGAATATCCAAATTCATTCTTATACACACATTTCACTCAGTATTATTTTCCACTCGAGCATATCTTACTCGGGAATATTCAAACCCATTCACTCGGAAAGGCTATATATTAAGTCCTACTCAAAATGGTTTTCAACCTACTCGGATTGCTATCTTCTCTCTTATTAGGGAGGTCTGACTTAGACAACTTCACTCGGATTGCATCAGTTATATCCCTGACTGAGTCTATTCATTCAGTATCGTAGAAATTGTCACTCAAGAAAGAAGCAATTGGCAAGGTTTGACTCGGAAATGAGTCTCTCAAGGGTATTTTCACTTGGAATATTCACTCAGAAGTGGTTCCCTTGAACCCACTTCACTTCAGCTATCTCTAAGACCAATATTTCACTCGGTAGTATCCTTTTTAGTAATGTTTTATTCGGTCAACCTAACTTTACATTCGAAATTTCATTCCTCACTCGGATTTTCTTTCTATCACTCGGAATTGCTTCCTGTCACTCGGAACAGAGTCTTTTTCACTCGGAATGTCACTCTGTCACGCGGATCAAAGCCTTTTTCTCTCGGAATTTGAATAATATCCTCAAAGGTCTGTATAAATTCCATAATTATACCCAAAAATATAATTTTTTTTGAGTATTACTGACCCTATACAAGGTATTTACTCACTTATTCTTACTTTCTGACCTTCCACACTTCAAAATTTACCAAATAAAACTGCTACTAAAAACAGGGATGTTACATTCTCCCCCCCTTTTAGGAATTTCGTCCCGAAATTCAAAAGGTGAAATTGTTTCGCATCATCGTCCTGAATACAATTCTTTCATAATCATACTTATATATACTATTAATATACCATCATAGGACATCGTCCCCCAAAACTTATCATCAGGTCCTAGACTTGTCTGAATCCAAGTTGTATGCTCATGTTATGCTTCGGAAATTTCTCTCTCAAGATCAAGATTCTCTTAAATCTTAAAGGGCTATCCGTACCTAACAAAACAATGCTATGATTTCCTTAGCCTTAAGACTTCCAAATCATCACATGAATCATTTAATCATTACTAAAATTTAGTCAAACTCATTATAAGCCTCTTGGTTTTATCTAAGATCATCACCAATTCATCCTATTTCAAAATGACATGCCTATTTATCATTTCAAATGTCTTAATCCACTATCAATTGTTTCCTTAATCTACTATCATAACATCAATAGTCTAAATTAATTACTCCAATTACATACTTACTTATATACACTCCTTTCCCAATCCTCAATAATCAACACCTAATGCCTCAGATATTCATTTCCTTATATGTAATCATTCTAGAGTATTTAAAGCCATCAAGATCATCAACTTAGTTAAAATCCTCAAATCACTACACTTAGGGTTTTTCACCAAAATTCAATGATCATTTCTAATAATCACCAATTTCTATTAACAACACCTACATACACATTATCGTGGGTTTTCGCTAAAAATCATCTCTCATGACATTATTATTTACTTCCTTTAAATCCTAAGTTAGGGTTCCACTACAACCATCATCTTCTGTCTCAAATCTTAAAATTTTTGTATACCACTTCACATCCATCCTAAAACACACATAAGTGTATTCTACCTTTGGGTTTTACATGAAAACGGTTTCTATTCCTAAAACCCATTCACAAGACATGCTCTTAATCATATAGAAATTCAAAACCTAGAAACAAAGATTAGAGAATTTTACCTTACGCTCCGAACTATCCCAAGCTCTAGTATGCACACAAAATGAAGAGAGAATAAGGAAATAGATCATCTCTTGTTTCTCAAACAGGATCTCAGTTTGGGCTTAATACTAACTTCAAAAATTCCACTAATATCCTTAATAGTCCTAACCAATGGTATCTCAATCGGAGCTACTTGGTCCTATACTCAGATTTCTAATCGGTTCTTATTTTAACTCTTCAAGTTCCAATAATGTTTGACAGATTTCCTGTCGTAGCTCTCCTTCAAATTGTGTAAGATCATTCTGCTGAAAGTTAGCTAATCCTTGGCTCTGCTTAGTAGAGATATGGGGTAATTCTTGTTGTTCTATCATCTCCACGATTTGAGTAAGAAGTTTCTCCATATCATGATCATTGTTTCAGTGAGTCATTAGGAAATTGTTGATGGAATATCAACAAAGAGGTTCTGGGTATATGTTATGTGGAGAATTCCACATAGGAAATCTAGTCTTAGGTGTTTTATGGACTGTTTAATATTTCTATCAGAGTACGTGGAAACCTAATGGTCCACTCCACAAGCTTAATGAATCGACTATGCTCTGATACCACCTTGTAACACCCTCGGTTAGATAAGACAAATCCTTTTTGTAGGTTCATCCTATTTAACTGAGTGTGTTAACAGTTTTCAGAAAAAGTGAATATTTTTTATTTTTATTTTTAAAATAAATACGTGGCAGATCAGCGGAAGTAATATTGTATATATCACATAGTCATTCACAAACTGTAAATAATTGTACTCTTAACATAATGTGGCACGCAGGCACCCTTAAATATTATACAGTCATCCGGTGTCTGATTATTAATAACAAATATCCTATCCTTAATGATTATTCTCAATGGGTTCAGCGTATTACTGATCTTCACACTCGGGTTCTTGAGTTTCTAATTCCTCTGAAAAATGTTCAACAGTAAGGGTGAGTATAACCCAAGACCCTGTAGGTTACCTGGTGCGGACATAATCCAGCTAACAAGTAATAACATGTAATCATACGATTCACATTTCAAAGATTATAACAATCAAATATGTCATCAGGGAATGCATGAGTTTGTTCCATTATGATATTTCTTGATTACGTTTCATAATGCATGTGGGCCCAAGAAATTATTTCTTCTTCTCTGGAATATCACCATTCCGATTCTCTAGAGCGATCAGGGTCCGCCCAAGCTCTGGTACAAATGAACTCATTGGTTCTCATCATTGATTTATATATATATATATATATGAGACTTGGATCCCTACGATCATGGTCACACTCCGTCATTTAGTCAAAGTACACCAGAATTATTCGTCTCACCCGGCTATCAGGGCGCGACTCTGATGCCATTGGGTTACCGTTCCAGTTGTACTCCCAAGATTCTTCTACTGAGATCGAACGTGAGTGTCCTTCACTGTACCAAGTGTATGCTCTAGAGGTTTTTCTTCTTCAAAAATATTTTCATGATGCGAAATGCATTCTCTTTCATCTTTTGAGTCATGGGTATTTATGTGATTCCAGCCTCATCATATTCGTTCACAAGCTTTTGATTTAATGGATCAAACATTGCAGGTTATTTTGATAAAATACATCGTTTATAACTTAGTTGAAATTATACTTTGTATAAATAATAAAATATAATTCATATTTATTTACTCATAGTTAATAAAATAAGATATTTATAGCAATAATACTAATTATAATAATAGGAATAACAATAATAAAAATAATAATGTAAATAATAATAATAATATTAAGAATAATAATAGGGAAAAGACCAATAATGATATTTAGAACATTTTAATAACTCACTAAGGAGTATAGAAGGGATTCTGATTGAAAAATCCAAGTATAAAACGTTAAGACTGCTTTTCCGAGGAGAAGGAGTTAAATACCGAGTGACAAATAGGTTTTTCCGAGTGAAATCAATTTGAAAGAGTTTTCTCAGTGAAGTTAAAACATTTTCCTGAGTAAATCATAATGAAGAAAGAGCTCTCTGAGTGAAATAATTATTTTCTGAGTAATTTCTATGTGAAAAGATTATAAATCCGAGTAGAATCATATTGATGAAGTTTTCTGAGTTTAAATAAGATGTTTCCCGAGTAAAAAACAAACTGGGTAAGTTTTCTTGAGTGAAATAACTGATTTTCCGAGTGAATTAAAAAAAATGAAATAAGTTGAGTGAATAACTATTTTCTGAGTGAAATAAGTTTTATTCTAGTTCAAATATATATATATATATATATATATATATATATAGCTTCAAATGAAATCAATTAAAAAGAGCTTTCTAAGTAACATACTGAATTCCGAGTGAAATCAACTTGAAAAGATGTTTTTCGAGTGAAATTAAGGTGTTTATCAATTGTAATATGATCCTGTTTGAAAGTTTTAAATAAGAAGCTTGTACTCTTCAGATAACCAATTGGATATATATAACTGGTCAGATTACTGCAATTTCTGAGTGAATTTGTGTATTCTTAACTGCTCTGGTTGATTGGTACAATACCGAGCTTAATAACATAGTATCCGATGTCAGTTCATATCTCTTCACTGGAGTCCTCATAAATACCCATGATACTTTTAATATTTTAACAGTCCAGCATCAAACATATACACTTATTCATTCATATTAATCAATAAAATCAACAGGTTCACTGAATTCTCATGGCCAATAATAAACAACGCTGTAATTAAACATGTTCAATACATTACATATACAAATATAACAAACAATTAAACATTTAAATCACAACAATCATATTTTTCCTTTCACTCAGATTTCCCCAGAATACCCGAGAATATACCCCCCTTACCTCAATGAAGTTCCTGGATAAGGAGAAAAAGGGTTCCTTTCACTGTCCTACTTCAAGTCCGCGTGAGAGAGGAAAAGAATTGAGAGAAAGAAAGCTGGCAAGAAGAGGTTATGTTTCGTATGTGTGTGTGTTCTAAGAGTGATAATAATGTATTAATAATGAGGGAAACAAGTGGAAGACAACATTTCCGTGAGTGATGGTTAGGTGAAGATAATGGCAACTTTTGACTCATTTCACTGTCAGCGTAGCATTTGATTGGAATAAAATATATAAAGGTCTTATAATGGATGCAACTTTCCCCTGTGATTGGTTCGTTGTGCCACTCATTTTTGGATTTATGTAATTAAGTGGGCTGATCACTAATTGGAGTGGAATTAAAAAAAATGTTCAGTGCTGGAAAAGAAGTCGGTATTGGGTGTGTGAAGGCGGAGTGCAGTGTGAGGGCGGTGTGGAGTGTGAGGCGGTATGGAGTGTTAGAGCGTTATTGAATGTGAGGCGGTATGGAGCGTTAAGGCGGTGTGGAATGTGAGGCGGTATAGAGTGTTAGGGCGGTGTGGAATGTGAGGCAGTATAGAGTGTTAGGGCGGTGTGGAATGTGAGGCGGAGTGTAGTTATGGGCGGTGTGTAGTGACAGGCGGTGTGTAGTGTGAGGGCGGTATTGAATGAAGGCGGTGTGGAATATGAGGGCGTACTAAGAGAGGGTGGTATGGAGTGTAAGGCAATGTGCTGTGTGAGGGTAGTGTGGAGTGTGAGGCGGTGTGAAGTGGGCGGTGTTGAGTGTGAAGGAGTTAAGGACTCCGTCTGTATAAAGAGGGCGGTATTGTGATGAACACCGGCTCAGAGCTATCCGGTGTGAACTCCTGCTCTAAGGACGACCTATTTTAGCTAACTGGTGTGGAGTGCTGACATCGGATCGCTTAAGCGAAATCCGATTCGCTTGAGCGAGTCCGCCCTTCATGGCTCGGAAATCTTCAAAAACTGATTCGTTTTTCTTGGTCCTCACTCTTGATTATTTCTTCTTAAAACATCTAGTCGGATTTCTCCTTTCTAGGTCGGATTTCTTCTGGATTCAATCGGATTCTTTTTACTCAGGATTTCCATTCGGTAAACAACCTATTCTTATTTATTTCATACTTAACTAAATCATTCCTTAGCCAACTCAACATCAAATCACTTTTTACTCGGTTTTCATAACACCTTAGGCTTACTCGGAAAAGGGTATCCATATTCATTCAGTTTCCACTCAGAATTATAACATCCTTTATTTCAGAAGTCAACACTTTCTCCACTCGGTCCACTCATATTTCTCCCTCGGTTTGAACCAAATTCTTCAACTACAATTTCAATCAAAGCCTATTAAGGTCATTACCTCTCGGAAAAGACACACACGTATGAGCCTCACCCGGACTTGGTCCAGTAGAGTACTTCTCACTCAGAAGAGGAGTCATACTCATAGACTTACTTGGAAATGGCCCTGCCTACTACAATTCACTCGGAATGGGTTCCCAAATACCATTTTCCGCTCGGTATCTACTCAATTATCATTATTCATTCATCACCACTCATATTCAAGCCAAGTAATGCTTTAACCATACAATATATATATATATATAACCACTCGGAATCCATCACTATTTCTTCCATCAACACCTCCCAAATAATTTTAATAACTCATTTCAGTCGGTAGAAGCATCAACTTAATATAAAACACTTATGCATTCATTCACTCGGAACTCCTCATCATTCACTCGGGTTTATTTCATGCTTAACCACTCAGGTAAAACTTATTAAGTTAGGTTCCTCTCGGACTCATTTCATACTTAGACCCTCTAATTAGACATTATTTAATCTACTCGGAAATATCATCACATTAAGTTCAACTCAGGCTTGTTCTAATCCCATCCACTCAAATTTATATATGGATCATTCATTCGGTTTATCATATACTTAGAAATTTTCCAATCTAAGCCATTATAACCAATCTTCCCTTGGATTTTATACTCGGGAATATCCAAATTCATTCTTATACACACATTTCACTCAGTATTATTTTCCACTCGAGCATATCTTACTCGGGAATATTCAAACCCATTCACTCGGAAAGGCTATATATTAAGTCCTACTCAAAATGGTTTTCAACCTACTCGGATTGCTATCTTCTATCTTATTAGGGAGGTCTGACTTGGACAACTTCACTCGGATTGCATCAGTTATATCCCTGACTGAGTCTATTCATTCGGTATCGTAGAAATTGTCACTCAAGAAAGAAGCAATTGGCAAGGTTTGACTCGAAAATGAGTCTCTCAAGGGTATTTTCACTCGGAATATTCACTCAGAAGTGGTTCCCTTGAACCCACTTCACTTCAGCTATCTCTAAGACCAATATTTCACTCGGTAGTATCCTTTTTAGTAATGTTTTATTCGGTCAACCTAACTTTACATTCGAAATTTCATTCCTCACTCGGATTTTCTTTCTATCACTCGGAATTGCTTCCTGTCACTCGGAACAGAGTCTTTTTCACTCGGAATATCACTCTGTCACGCGGATCAAAGCCTTTTTCTCTCGGAATTTGAATAATATCCTCAAAGGTCTGTATAAATTCCATAATTATACCCAAAAATATAATTTTTTTTGAGTATTACTGACCCTATACAAGGTATTTACTCACTTATTCTTACTTTCTGACCTTCCACACTTCAAAATTTACCAAATAAAACTGCTACTAAAAACAGGGATGTTACAACAGCTGCAACGACGCTGGTTCTATAGTTTGACTTAGCGACAGTTTTCGGTCGTCGCTAAGTCAAAATAAAGAACCGGGGTCATTTGAGCCTGTCGCCAAATTAAGTATTGTTAGTCATGGTTACATTTCAGTGACAAGGTTATGGCGTTACTAGAATAGCCAAGATAGTGACGGAGTTTTGTCGTCGCTATTTCGGACACGTTCATTTTTTTAAACTAGCGACGAGTTTATGTCATCGCTAATTTAAATAATTTATTTGAGGGTGACGTTTCTCCTCCATCAGTTTCTCTGCCTCCCCTAAGCCCTAAGCCCTCTTCCCTTCACTCAGTTTCTCTGTCACACGAACCACCGTTTCCCTCACTACCCCGGCTCACCCACTCTCTCGTCTCTCTCCATTTGAAGCTCCCTCCACTCAAAGGTTGTCTCTGACAACTCCTCCCTCTTGTAACACATCTCTGGTGGCTCCTCCCTCTCTCCTTCAAGGTGCGTTCCACATTGCCTACTCTTTTCATATCAACATCTAAAATTCCACATTGCTCGAATTGTGAATGTGACATTTGTCATAATTGATGCATTTGATGTAGTAGTGTTAGAATTTGGAATCTATTAGTATTTGCTTAACTTGGAATCTGGTGGTGTTAGAATTTGGTAGTGTTAACTAATGCATTTCATATGCAATTATCTGTTAGCTTGGTAACGTCCAAATGTGGTAGATATATATATTTTAAAATGGATGTGATATTAGCTTGGTCTACTAAGGCAATTCAGTGTAGATGTGTGTGAATTTGGCATAAAGTGAACACAATTTTCCAACACGGCTTGTGAGTTTCATCACCTCTTCCCTCTTTTCCTTAATGTCCGTTGTGAACAAATAGAGTAGCCAATAGGTACTAATATTTGTTTTGATCAGAAGTTTCAAAATCAGTGTTTTCAAATCTTTTAAGCTTTACAGGTCTATATTAAAATTGATAACTGATAAAAAAATATAATGAATTTTACTGAGGATATTGAATGATATATGTTAGCAGTGCATGATGATGTAGTAGTTTTTAACATATATATATATATATATATATATATATATATATATCAATCTAACATAAATATTAGTGGCAAATAATTATCTGATAAATTACATTGTATTTTTAAATGATCATCACCAATATGTACCTCCTATACTCTCTTGTATCATGAATTAGTGAATGTAATTAAGATTGGATTTAAGTCCATTTTTACTTAGATTACAATAGTTTGAACTTGAGATGTTTTGTGATCACCATTGCCATATAAATCTATTCAGGGATCATAATATTATTGACAATCTAGTTATTACTTAATTGTGACATTTAAGTTTAAAAATGAGAGCAATTATATGTAATCATGATGAAGTTGATAAAAGAAATGATACACCCAAAGAGGAGTCTTGAATTTAAACTTTCCATCAGCAAGAGGATGAAGCACTGTTAAGAAGTAATATAGATGTCTTACAAACATCCCTAGGCTTTATAGGATTTCCAAATATTAAATCCAGAGCTAGCTGATGATGCATGATTTATCTCCAATTCTCCATTTTAAATGTGTATAATTTGCCATCACTTAGTGTGTAATATATTGCATTTTAACACATTTTTATCATTTGATCTTTATGTAATATTTGATTGATAATTTGTGCCAAAGGAAAATAGATCAAAGAACTCAAGAATTCCAATCCAAAATGAAGATCAAAGTGCCTAAGGATCAAAGGAATCAAGAAATATTCAAAAGGATCTCAAAAAGGGTGAAAAAGTGTGCAAAATATGGAGAATCAGGGGGATGAATCGATTCATCCCCCTCATGAATCGATTCATACGGCTTTAATACACCAGGAAGTGAAATTTTGCATGATGAATCGATTCTTCCCTGCAATGAATCGATTCATACGTCTGAATCTTGCAAAAATTGGCTTTGAATCGATTCAGGAGGAGTTTTAAAGGCAATGAATCGATTCTTTCCCTAAATGAATCGATTCATACGTGTAAAATTAGCCCAGAATTGCATTTTGGAAGCATGAATCGATTCCTCCCACCAATGAATCGATTCATGAGTGAATAATTGGCCCAGAAACACGTTTTCAAGCTTCTGGAAAGTGGGCAATGCACTGAAGATGTTGGGCAAGGCACTAAGCTGATCATGGAGCATTAAATCATGATAATGGAGCACCATTGAATTGAAAATTAAGAGTGCTCCTTCCATTGAAAATTAATTATGGCATTAATTTTGCTTTTGAACTCCTATAAATAGCACCAAGAGGAAGAGGCAGAGATACACCATTCTTCATTCTTCAATTCCTCCCTCACTCATACGTTCTTCCTCTGCTTCTCTTCTTTGTTGGAGTTTCTCCAACAACTTCTCCATTTCCGGGTTAGTTTTATTGTTGTAGTTGTAATTATGGAGGGCTAAAACCCTTAGATTGATTTTCTTGAAGAATGTTGTAATGTAATTTTGAGGTCATTAATTTTAATATAGTATGCTTTTATTATTGTTATTTCTTCATAATCATTCTCTACTTATTTAATTCCATTTTGTTTAATTGAATTTGTATGCTTAATCGGTTTAGTTATTCAAATGGAGTTAAATAAGATTTCAAATTAGAATGGATTAAGGAAATATGCATGCTTAATGAATATTTTCATAATCACTTTTAATAATTATGGTTTGCTTAATTCCATAATTTGAGAATAGATTATGTATATAGGGGATGTTCTTATGTATGCTCAATAATTCCTAGATTTTAAGATCTTGACTCCTTTTGCTTAATTAGGATGCTTGATTCAAATATTCATTTTTAAATGAAAGTAAAGGAATTGTGAATTGAAAAAGACGCTTAGTTGATCAATTCAAATTGAGCTAAGAAATTAACATTAATAAGTATACAAGTTATCTTTAGTGAACCAAGGATAAATTTATTTACAATACTCCAAGAAAATCAATCGCTTGTTATTTATTGTTTTAAATCCTTTATTTACCTTGTTTTAATTTTATTTGTGACAACAAAAAGCAATCAAAACCCCCCCAATTGTATGTTTGTTGAACTTATGTTTGTAAAAATTTTTAGTTGTTTAGTTTTTATTTTTAATTGTTAAAAATTAGTTTAAGACTTGATTTTTCCTAAATTTCTGTGTTGATCCTTGAGAGAACGACCTAGGTTGACACCCTAGTACTACGTTAATTAATTTTAATGTACTAATTTGACGGAATAACGACTGCAAAAATACCACGTCACTAGCAAAGCCCATGGGAGGTAAAATCCCTACAATTGATAATTTCTTCCATTAACATTTAGTAGATAATTATTTAAAAATATACTGTAATTTTATATGTTCGTAAAAATGTGGGATCGCTGATCTGGGTTTTGCAAGGAAACAGGTTGGGTCGTGCAATCTGGTTCAGTAAAGCCCTAAAATTTTAACTTTTTACCCAAAACAAATCCCTCTTCCTCACATGATTGTTGTTTTCCCTCCCATTCAGCTCCGACGAGACCTATGTCTCTACCCCCAACCTAGTTTTCATGTTCTCTCTCCATGGTTGCCATCTTTTGTTTTAGTTTTGCTTCTAGACAACCACACCTTTGTTGTGATTCTCACAATCCCTCTTAGGAGCTAACCAGTGATGAAAAGTGGCTACAGGTGAGGTTGGTCTTGTTGGGGGCAAGTGCTGATGTTGGTGGTCAAGCTGCATTATGTAGTAATTTACATGTTTAAAGATAATTTTGCATTTTAGTAGGATCTTACTATCCATGCTAAAATCCTGAGTTAGGTGTTTTTTCTTTTCCCCTCCAATCTTGCATAAGATCTCGGTTTTGATAACGTTGCACGGCATACCATGCATGTGCTATATACTGCTATAGCATTTTTGGAGTTGGCTACTACATGACGTCACCCCTATAGTATGCTCAAAAGAAACAGCCTATAGTATAGTAAACCCCCTATAATATAGTCCCTTATTTGATTTGAAAAGTTATTTAATTTTACAAATAATGACACAAGTGTCATCTTGCACCCTTTTCTTGTCTATTTATGAGCGTGCACACAAGTATGATGCGTTAGGAATTGCTTGGTTTGGACTTTCTATTTTATCTTCAAATATTTGTATATGAAACAATGAGACATTTTTTGAAACTATTTGTAAAATTAGGAATGTTATAGATGAGGTTTCACACTAGCCAATGAAGAGAAGGATCAGTAAATAAAGCCTAGATTTATGGTATAACTGTGACAAAAATTTTCCTTGCCATGCCTAGTGATAACCACTACTAGCTGACCAACTATATATGCATGCATATTTATATGATATCATATTGGGTTCATTAATCTTGGTTCTATGGTCTAAGGCATAAGTTAATTAGTTCTGAAATCATTTATCTGATAGTAATTGTAATGTAGGAAGCCTTTTTGTTCCTTTCCCTGTCATGCTAGTGTTTATAAGTTTAGAGTACTGCGTCTGTGTCACACAGACCATGTTGGGGTCAATTAGTGAACAGTATGCATGTCATTATATGCCCTTCAATATTCAGACCTAAACCTCAGCAGGTTAATACTGCAGGCTGCATGTTCTGCTTTCAGTACTAGTGTTACAGGAATAATTACAACTCACTATGTATGCAACTCAAATTAAAATCAAATAATGACACATAACTACGGGGTTTGTATATTTTTAGGTGATGAGAAAGAGAAATAAGGGTATTACTCTTACTATTTTGTCCTCATTTTATGATTATGAGTGAAATTTGTTATGGACGAAGTGAAGTTAAATGCGATTTTAATGGGTTCTTGGGTTGACAATATTGCATTATTATATTGGTCAACTTGAATTTTCTTTGTTTATATAATATATATTCTGGTTAAGTTCTTAATATGCATTTTGATGTAAAATGATAATAATCAATATTTTGGCTGGATTGGAACTGAATTAGATATATGTTGCTTTGAAACAATTTTAGATAAAAATCAGTATATGGGCATTGAGTAGGAGGTTTACTCAACATTAATTATGCATTTCTCATCTTGTTTTGGAAACGTGAGTGTAGAGAATATATATATATATATATATATATATATATATATATAAATGCCTGTTCATAATATGGTTATATATTTTTTGGTGATGAACCTTATATTAATTTAATCTTAGAATTGATACTTGATGAAATTGAATGCATGTTAATATTATTAGTAATTAGTAGTACTAGAAATGAATTATTAATCCTATTAGTAATTAGTAGTAGCAGCCAGTTCTACGCTTACCCTAAACCCTAAACCTTATATTTCATGTTTCAGCATGCTAATTCTTTACGATTTAATATAATTTTTCAGTTTTAATATACAGTTAAAAGATGTTGATCTTAAAAGCTTAGAAGAATTTCCTTTGTATCAACTATAAGGAATTAAACACCTAGTCAAAGCTCAAGTTGTTGGTTCCTTGTAAAGCTCCTTGCATGAGTGATTCTGCTTCCTTGTAAAGTTGCTGGTTCCTAGACAAAAAAGGATTTTGTACATGCATGTGTACCATATGGCTTCATAAGTTTTGATTTTTTAAATTTTATTTGGATTCTTAGGCTGAATTTCTCTCTATAAATTTTTAAGTAATGAAGATTATGGAAGTTTAATATAATGAATGCTAAAATTTGTACTCAACCATCTTAAAATTGATTAAATATTCTTACCCTAGGCCTTGTACATAGTAGAATCACTAGAATCCCACACTTCAATATGGGACAAGTCCCACATAGTTTCCAATTAGTCCCTAGCAATATTCCATGGCCTTTATGTGTCATAAACTCAGTTTTCATAGCGGCTGTATTAATCCATTCCTTAACATTAGTCTAAAAGATTTATTCCTTTAACTAAAGATACTAATAGCCATGGTAGTGAATTTTCTTGTATATGAAATTTTATATTAAGGTTTGGAATAGTTGACAGCGTTGGTTAAACATTAAAATTTTTTAGTAATAATTACAATATTACATTAATCTTTTGTTCTAAAAGCAATAAGCATTCCAAAGATGCCAAACATAAATTCAAATGCTTTGCCAATGAAAAACTTGTATCTGTCTCTTTCTTCATATCCATTAAAAATGTCACGCCTTATTAAAAGATTTTGTGAATCTTCTTTAAAAGAAAAAAATTATGAACAGAAATGCATAACTACACTAATATTTAATACAACAAGAAGATGAATTAATGACAAAAAAATGTTGGCGGTACTTCTTTATTTTATTTTAGCTTTTTTTCATTTAAAATCTAGCATATATAATCTCGTACACTTTATGCTTTTTTAAAGTTGTATACTTATATTATCTAACATTGTTGTATGTTATACTTTAAATAGATTCAAGACACAAACAAATAAATTGAAGACCCTTTACTCCAAGCTCTTTCTTGGGGACCCGTGGAAACTGTTAAAAAATGACCAATTTACTACGTAAACGGCTATAAGTTTAACATTTTCCAATGAAGTGAAGGAATGTGAATACATAACTAAGGGGTTTGTGTTAAAGGCACATTGGACATTTAGAGGAAGACTTCTATGATGTCTTAAAAGAGTTTATTCAAGTTTCTTTGTCCGGGTAGGTTAAAAGAGATTTAGTTTTATTCAAGTGTGATTGGTATGACAACACAATCGGTGTGGGTACAAAAGTTGACAACCATTATGGTTTAGTTGAGGTAAAAAAGTGGTAGATATAAAGGGTTTGATCCCTTCATCTTTGCCCAGCAAGCCAAACAGGTTTATCACACAAAATTCCCTAGAGGGCACTGGGACTAGTATGCAGTCATCAAAGCCAAGGCTCATGATTAGATTACTAATAATGTCTCTGATATGGTTGAAGATGCTTATCAGCTAGCTCTGAACGAACTCAAAGAGAGTCATTTAGTGTTGAATATTGATCTAGTCATATTGGATGAGACACTTACGACTTCAGGTGGTGAACACATTGACACACATGTTGTCTCCTAATTAAAATGGTCTAGGGCCAATATGGATACTGATGACACATATTCAACAAATTCTGAGGGTGACACTGACACCAATGGGGAATTCTAAACTGAAACAGACACAGTATGACTATCGGTGGGATGAAGGTATGACTGATAAGATTAGGAGGATTTTTACCATAAAGACCTCCAAAATCATCAAGAATACCCTCTGGAAGCTAGGGGCAAAGAATGAGTGCCCCCGCTGGATCCCAAAGCCCCACAAGGAAGAGATGCTTCATAAGTAGGGAGATGCCAAGTTCCAGCAGGCCAATGCTAGGAACAAGGCAAACAGACAGGAAGATGTCGGAGCCTTCATCTACACTGGGGATTCCATCTCAGTTGTTTAGCATAAAAAAGATTTGTAAGTAAACTTTGTTAAATATATTTATTAATACAATGACTTCAAAGCTTTTTCACTAACAATTTTAATATGTTGTGAATTGCAGGAGCAAAAGGAGCATCACGAGCATTCATTGTTCGAGGTGATACAAATCACCAAGAAGAACAAGGTTGGTGACTGGGTTAACCAGAAGGCCACTGACATGGCGGTATTTTATTTAAACTTACAAATGTTTAGAGATTTTTCATTAATTTATAAGTTAAATTACTAACTTGTTTGATCTATCTTTTACATATGCAAGAGACGTACTACACCATACGAGCTCAGAAGGAGGCTGAGCTGGTGGCCCAAACACCTGATGGGGAGATACCTCCCATCGTTTCTTGTACCGATGATAATTCTATCTATTTAGAGGCTGTCGGATGCGTCAACTAGAAAGGAAGGGTGTTAGGCCTTGGTGGGATCGAGACCTAAATCGATAGGAAGGGGAAGGCCCTTACCTCTTCCTCTATGTTGCGAGTAGATGTTGTTCAGGTTATTCAAAACCTGAACATCGAGTTAGTAGAGGAGCGTTGACAGAGGTAGCTGGCGAAGGAACACGTTGAGGCAGACCACCAGCGAGTTATATTAGCGAAGCAACGAGTTGAGGATGACCGCCAGTGAGCTGAAGAGGGTTAATGAGAGACTCATAGGCAGTTAGCGCAGCAGGAGGCTATACTCCACTAGTTGATGAAGTCTTTTGGGACTTGAGTCATCCCAAACTCTACTTCTCAGCTGCCCTCACCACCCTTGGATCCCCATTAGCAGTTAGGGACTGATTTCATGCTACATTTTTGTATTATTTTTATTATTATTATATATTCTTGTATTTATTTTTTTTATTGATAGAGTTGTACATCATTTTT
Source organism: Clitoria ternatea (assembly GCA_037962975.1). Classification (NCBI taxonomy): domain Eukaryota; kingdom Viridiplantae; phylum Streptophyta; class Magnoliopsida; order Fabales; family Fabaceae; genus Clitoria; species Clitoria ternatea. The sequence goes on from CM075675.1 coordinate 14,199,028, forward strand.
GGATTATTTTTATTTTTTATCTTATCTATTTTTTATTGATTATTTTTATTTTTTTATCTCGTTTTGTTTCTTACAAGCCTACTTCAAGAATCATATATAATTTTTATATCAAAATTATTTAATTCAACTTTATAAAATATATTCTATAATTTTTTTACCAAAATAATATTTATAAAAAAATCATTTTTTACTATTAATGGTGGCCTACGTATATGTCGCTAACGTGGTGCTAGAGGAGCGACAGATACGTGAGCCATTGCTAATGTGGTCATAAAGTAGCGACGGATGTGTATGGCATCGCTAAAGTTGTCATAATGTAGCGACGACACCAACGATGCAATGTCTCTAACCATTCAGCAACAAAGTGAGGTCGTCATTGACTTGGGTTCCTCGTAGCGACCATAATAACGACGCTACTCCTTAAACCCATTAGCTACGGAGAACCAGCCGTCGTTGGATTGGGTTTCTTATAGTGACACCAGACTGTCAACCATGTAGCTACGCAAATATAGTTGTTTCTAGTTCTACTATGAGTTAGCAACAGCATCCGCGACAGTATTACTTCGAGTTGAAAGCTACCACTTTCTCTTCGTCGCTATCTTGGGACTGAAGCAGCGACGAAGGTGATGACAAAGGGGACCACCATTTTGTCACCCTTCAGTGGCGCCTATAGCCCGTTGCAACATGAGCGACGGGTGTATATTGTCGTCGTTGATTAGGTAGTGACCATGCTTGTAGCGATGAAGGTTTGCCATGTCTGAGTCTGTTGTTAATACCGTTTAGCGCCGGATTTCTCCTCGTTAGCGACGGGTTTCTTCCTTTGCTATATGACATTTTTTTTAGTAGTGAGATATGGTTTAGGGTTAAAGTATATGTATTTTTTAAAAAGGATCATGGGATTTGAAAATACAAGTGTAGATAAAATATAAGAATGCATATATATATATATATATATATATTCATTTATAAAACCTTAAACTCTTGTATTTTAAAGTCAAGTCAAATTAAACATTAAGTGAAATAGGATAGATAGGAAAATATATAAGTATATAAAATATGCACTCTTTTATATTTTGAAACCAAAGTGGAGCAATTTCAAATAGCATAGATAAAGTTAAAAGTCTAAACTTTTAATTCTTTTGAAGGCCCAAAGATAAAATGAGTACTAGAATTTAAATGAAGATACTCATATGAGTGTAAATATATAAACATGTATAATATTAGGTAAAATCATGCACAAGTATGAGATTTCAAAACGATTATACTCTTAAAGTTAGAGCAAGATAAAGCTTGATTATTAAGATGGTTGTTAATAAGATAATTGGACGATTGAAAAAATAGAAATATATGCGTATAAAAGTACATAATTCAAAACTCTTAATTTAAATCCAATAAGTAACTATAGTTTTTGTGGTAAAAATATAATTTACTTTTCTTAAACAACATAGTCTTAAAATCTCAATTGATTTATAAATTCCATAAAAATTAGTAAAATAATTTTAAATAGAAAACCCTTTTTACAAAGAGTAAATCATGATGTCTAAAATTAAAGAATATTTTTAAAAAAATTTACAAAAAATAGAAAGAGGCAAAAAATTTCATTTTCTCAAAGACTGCCAGGAAGTAGATACACCCTGCACACTTTTTTTCTAAAAATCCTAAAAACTCATTTCTTGCTCAAAATTCATAAACTTTATGGCCAAAGAAAACTGATTTTTCAAAATTTATTGTCATATCCGGATTTAGGGGGAAAGAAGTTATATGTCTCATCAAAACATCTTTTCTTTGAACAGTTCTAATATGTAAATTTGTCAACAACACTAAATTTTAGGCTTCTTAAAATATTTTTAGATCAAAATATATAACATTTAAAATATCATGCAAGTCATGGTTGAAAACTTTAGGATGTCTAGAACAAAATATATATCTTTAAATCCTCAAAATATAGCCTAGGTAACGTTTATACCCTGGAACATTATATTGTTCCATTATGCATAATCTTTTTTGTGATATTCATATAAAATTAAATACATATCCATATTCAATATTTTTTGCTTAGATTCTCTTCGCATATAATATTATGACATATCTAAAATTCATAAAAATATTCATACAACTTAATATTCAAAATTATCACACAAATAGAGGCTTAAAATTTTCAACATAGCAACATGTTCATCAACCAAGCATGCATTGATCATACAACATCAATTTGAAACCATTTCCTTGTAATCACCAACCATCATTTCCATAAAGATATTAAGTTTATAATAAGGTTTGTTTCTTGTCTAGAAACATGGTTTCATGAGCTAGTATGGTGATGATTCTAGGGCAATCATCACCACCTTAGTGATTTCACCTTATTAAGTTTCACAAATCTTTGTGGGGTTAGGTGGAAAGTGAAAGGGGGATGGTTACTTCAAGCTTCAAGGTCATAAAGACTCTTTCTCCTTACTCCAAGAAAAGTTATTTCTGCTACCAACAAGAAAAACTAAAATGATTTACTCTTTGAAAGGAAAAAAATCCTTTAGGGAAAGTGAATAAGAATAGGTATGGCTAAAAAGTATGGAGGCAGAACTATATTATAAAAGGAGAGGTTCATGGTGAGTGGTGGAAATGGGAGGCCACCTTTCACACCAACCAATGACTATTTTCCTACATGGACTTAAGGTAATAAAATGGAGAAATAAAATGCAAAGTCATGGGTTATTATTGCGTGTCTTGGCCATGAGAGTGGAGGAGAGTCAAATATGGTTTTATTCCAATTCCTTAAGGGAAAAGTTACCATGTGTGGTGATTTAGGTTTTGAAAGACAATGATGCTTGAATAATGTTTTGTATGGTGCATGACTAGTAGTTTGTGTAAGAAATATGACGATGTTAGTGGGAGAAAGTGAGGTGGCGTAAGGGAGATTAAAAGAGAGGGAAGGAGTACCATTTGTCAAGTTCTTAAATGGTTTAGGTGAAGAAACTTGGAAGGTGATTGGTCCATTGAGGTTTAATAAAAGGTTTTAAGGGTTTTAATAGTATGATTAAGTATAATCAAGTCTTAGAATGGGTCAGGCCTTTATCTTAAGATCCAATTGACACGTTGTCATTGTCGGGTCAAATAAAAAGTTAAATTAATGTAGTATAAGGTAAGTAGCCTTAACCCTTTCTCGAGGACCTTAGTTAAATTAGTTACGCTTAATCTTTTATATAACAAGGGGGTTTGTAGTTAGATTTGGAATGGAAAACAAAATAACTATATGATAAGTAAAAAGTAAAACTTGGATGGATAATAAATCAAATTTAAAAGCAACCAATCCAAGGAATTAATTAATCTTTAGTTAGCTAATCATTGATCATAAATATGATTAAGTCTAATTAATTTCTCAATCATGAATCACTTGAAATCCCTAAATGATTCATATATTATGTTCTAGACAATCTTCTAGAATTGAATTAATAAACTAATAAGAATAATCAATTGATATATTTTTATTAAGATCAAAATGACTTTAAAATTATCATTTGGTTGAGTTAGGAAATTAAATAGAAATCTTTATTTAGTAACTTAATATTTATCTCTCAAATAGATTATTGATTAACCAACCAAAATCATTTAAGATTATAGATTATTTAATTTCATATCGATCAATTATACACTTAAATAATCTACTATCACAAGCATTTGAGAAACAAATAAAATTTATTATCTTTAATCAAAGCATTAAGAGCAAGATCTCAAAGCTAACATTAAGAAAAAAATAAATTCCTTGAGTTGATTTGAAAAGGATTAACTTCCATTATAATGATGATCTTAAACAAAGAAAATAAAACTAAATTACTTATGACTTTGATTATACAAGTTAATAATAAAGGATGAAGTTAACTTTACCTCATATTGAAAAAATAAGATGATAGAATATTGCATTAAGGAAAGAAGGCAAGTGAAGGAAGAACAAAGCCTTAAGAAGCTAAAGCAAAGACATAAAAATATATTGGAAACATGGACGTGTATTTTATTGTATATCTCTTGTGTTCTCCTTATAACTTTAAGCATCAATTTATAGATAAAGTATCATAGAACTATACAGTCATGTGTTGATCATTGATGTATTTTTTCAACATTGATGGGCTTGTGATTATATAAATTCAAAGGAAAACAATGGTAGGTGTTGAAATTCATCGTCCTCTTCATGTTTTCCATCTTGTACGCTAAATTTAACCCCCTAGATGTCATAACTGCAATAAACCTTCAACATGAAAGTTATAGATATTTGTCTTATTGAGAATTTGGTGTAAATATCATGTCATTTGGACATCTATAACTCGAGATATATGTAAATTAGTAAACTATGTCAATTTTGGTGGGATAAATGCGAATTAATATGTTCAAGCTCCGTTTCTTCATTATTTTCAAATACAAGACTGTCAAATTTTATCATCATAATATGGGCCTTTGTTCTAGCTTTCTACGGACTCCAAGATCAACCTAATTGGATCACTAAAGCCCAAGCTATGACCTAAACAAAGAAAGACACTCAAGATATATCAAAAATACAAAAATTGAAAAATATATTCATAATACTTCAATTAAACTAAATAACATAAAACTCAATTAAAAGATTATCATTACACATATTAAATATATAATAAATCATGAGTGTAAAACTATAACAAGTGTATTAAATTAGTTTATCATCAATATGATTTATTAGACCATGCTTCATTTAGAATTTGGAGAGAGTCAATTCCATTTTAGTCCAAGGACTAATTTGGAATTTTTCATGAATTAGGTCTAGGGACCAATTACAAATTTTTGAAGGTACAAAGGAATCATTTGAAATTTCTAGAATTATAATTCTTCATTAATTATGGAAGTTTTATTCATTTTTAAGACTATAATTATCACACAATCATAAGGCAAACAAAGCATTTTGTTAATCATAAAAAGGTAGTGAAATTTCCATGTAGCAAAAATTCAGGGTGTTACAATATCGACACCGAAAGCTCTACCCCCCATACTGGATAAATCACTTATCATACATAAACATCTTGAAGCCATTATAAGCCATTTCTCAACCTTTATTTTAAAGATGGTTACTTTCTTAAAAATGTTAGATTGGGACAAAAGCATGGCATCATATCATTAAAGGCTAAAACCTCATGGCACAAAAAGTCATAAGCTATGGTTTTAATCACACCAAATCCACATAAAACAATATATATTGATAATTCAAAGGCAATCTTATTACTATTCTTTATCCATAATTGATTTGGCTCGAATCAAACCGAATAGTCCAAATTGACACCTCATCGTACAACTTGCAACTTCTTTCCTATGATAAAACTAGAGGTTTAGATTGGATTAAAATTTTAAATTCAATCTGATCTAATCCAATTAGAAATGGTTTGGATTAGTTATTCAATTTTTTATATTTATATTTGTTATTTAAATAGAAGGTACTCCCCATGTAGTCCCTATTTATAAGACAATATAGACCAAAATATGCATATTAAGGAAATATGTTAATGCACTAAGTTGTATGAAAAGACATTGTAACATTCTAATTTTATCCTTATTTAAATTCAAATTCTATTTTAATGTTAATGGTAGCATTTTTCAAAGTAAAGGTAAACATAAGAAAAAACATTAAATATTTCTAGATATGTAGACTAAGAAAATCATTAAATTTATAGTTAATTTGGGCTAATATGGACTAAAATAATTTTATTTAATTCTATTATTTTATTAATAATAAATAATGTATCAACTTTCTAAGTTTTATTCATTGGTCAAACGAAGGTGATAAAAGATAGATACATTAATTACAAGACAATATAATTAAAAAATATAAACTGATTACACTTTAAACTCCTAAAGTGATAATACTTTTGAGACAAAAAATTAAAATGACAATAATTTTAGAACAAAGAGAGTAAATAGAAATGAGGGAATAATAAATAAATTTTAATTCATTACTAAACTTTAATTTTTATAAAAAATATAAACTTAAATAAAAATGAATCATAATTATATTTAAATTGATATTAAAATTAATAAACTTATAAATATATCAAAATATTAACATATATATTTCATGAAAAATAATAAATTTAAGAATAAATTTTAAAAAATAATTAAGTAATACAGTTTTATAATATTTAACTATATTATAAATATGAATCACAAAAAATTACAAATTATTTTATTAAAACTTATATTAAAATTATTTAAAAATTAATATGAATGAGTATTAATAATATTTCTTTTCGGTTAACTTTTGTAACTCTTTACAAGTTAAATAAACCGTGTCTTGTTATAAAATAACTAAAATATAATAGAAAGAAAATAAAGAGAAGAAGAATGCAGAAGAAGAATGCAGGGAAAAGTTGTAAAGCTTTCTATTTCTTTGTCTCTGAGTATGAATGCAAAATGAACAAAGGGAGGGGGTATTTATAGTTGAAAAAAGGTGGACATCCACCATAAAATATTTATAATACTCCCCCTTGGATGTCCATAATTTAGAATGTGCCTTGTTAAAACCTTACTAGGAAAAATTCAGTGGGATAAAAACCTAGTGAAGGAAAAAGAGTACAACATTCTTTACAAAGTAAATAAAGAATTAAATGTACAAGTATTTAATTCTTCCCCTCATTAGAACATCTATGTAAACACCGAAGACTAATCTTTTGTACTAGTTGCTCGAAGACTTTGGTTGGTAATGACTTTGTAAAAATATCTGCCAAATTCTCACATGACCAAACTTGGTGGACATTTATTTTACCATTCTTTATGAGATCACGAGTAAATAAAAATTTTGGTGAAATATGCTTTGTTCTATCTCCTTTAATATAACCTTCCTTTAATTGGGAGATACAAGCTGCATTATCTTCACATAAGATTGTTGGTGGTAATTTTTCAACACGCAAGCCACATGCTTCTTGAATATGTTGGATCATAGATCTCGACCAAACACATTCTTGACTTGCTTCATGTAATGCTAGGATTTCAACATGATAGATGATATTGCTGTGATCGTTTGTTTTATGGATCTCCATGAAATTGTTGTACCACTACATATGAACAAATACCCTGTTTGGGATCGACCATTATGAGGATTAGATAAATACCCTGCATTTGCATAACCAATTAGGTTTCCCTTAGATTTATATGGGAAAAATAAACCCATGTTTGTTGTTCCTCTAAGGTAGCGGAATATATGCTTAATCCCATTCCAATGTCTTTTTGTGGGTAAAGAACTATGTCTTGCTAACAAATTAATAGCAAATGATATATCAGGTCGTGTATGACTAGCAAGATACATTAGTGCACCAATTGCACTGAGATATGGTCAGGACCAAGTAGTTCTTCATTTTTCTCTTGAGGTCAAAAAAGATCTTTGCTTACTTCAAGTGACCTTACAACCATTGGACTACTCAATGGGTGTGATTTGTCCATATAGAATCTCTTTAGCACCTTTTCTGTATAAGTCTTTTGGTGCATCAAAATTCCTTCCTTTAAATATTTTAATTGTAATCCAAGACAAAACTTTGTTTTCCTAAGTCTTTCATCTCGAATTCCCTTTTCAAGCAATTTATAACCTTTGAGAGTTCTTCAGGAGTTCCGATGATGTTTAAATCATCTACATAAATTGCAATTATAACAAACTCTTTTCCTAACATTTTCATAAAAACACATGGACAAATCGGGTCATTTTTATATCCTTCTTTCAATAAATATTCACTGAGACAATTATACCACATACGTCCAGATTGTTTCAGTCCATAAAGAGATTTATTCAATTTAATTGAATAATTTTCTCGACGATTTGTCTTGTATGCTTTAGGAAAATTAAATCCTTCAGGGAGTTTTATATAGATGTCATTTTAAAGTGAGCCATATAAATATGCTACAACAACATCCATAAGGCGTAAATCAAGCCTTTCACGGATTGCCAAACTTATTAAGTATCAAAAAGTAGTTGCATCCATCACTGGTGAATATGTTTCTTCAAAATCAATACCAGGTCTTTGTGAGAAACCTTGTGCAACAAGTCTTGCTTTATATCGCACAATTTCACCATTTTCATTTCTTTTTCTCGTAAAAACCCATTTGTATCCAACTGGTTTTACACCTCCAGGTGTTTGGACTATAGGCCCAAAAACTTTCCGTTTTGCAAGTGAGTTTAACTCTTCTTGCATTGCATCTGTCCACTTTGGCCAATCATTTCTTTGTGCATATTCCTTAACAGATTTTGGCTCATGATTCTTATCATCATTTATAATATCAAGAGCTACTTTGAATGCAAAAATTTCATTAACATTGACCTTTTGTCGATTCCATTGTATTCCATCCATGATATAATTTATAGAGATCTCTTTCTTTTTATCAATTTCAGGTACCTTGATTTCTTCTGGATTTGAAACCTGGATTATGTTAGGAGACTCTACTGGAGCCTTTATATCCTCGATTCGACCATCCTCTTTATTTACTTTTCTTTTCCGAGGATTTTTATCTTTAGAACCAACAGGTCTGCCATGTTTTACTTTGGCTTTAGACTCATTTACAATTTTAGATTGTCCTTCAGGGATATCAATCTTTATTGGAGTATTAGCAGCTGGTATGTGTGACTTAGTCACTCTTTTTGGATCAGCAAATGCATTCGGCAATTAGTTTGCTAAATTTTGCAAACTAATCATTTTTTGAACTTCTAGTTCACATTGCTTTGTTCGAGGATCAAGATATGGGAGAGATACCTCATTCCAACTAATCCTTTTATCCAACTGTTTATTTTCTTCCCATAATGGTGGGAAAACAGATTCATCAAAATGACAATCAATAAAACGAGCTGTAAACAAATCACCTGTTAAAGGTTCAAGATATTTTATTATAGATGGACTTTCATATCCAACATATATTCCCAACCTTCTTTGAGGTCCCATCTTAGTGCGTTGTGGAGGAGAAATAGGAACATATACCACACTTCCAAAGATTCTTAGATGGGAAATATTTGATTCTTTACCATGAACCAATTGTAAAGGGGAATATTCATGATAACTTATAGGCCTGGGGCGAATTAGTGCTGCCGCATGCAAGATTGCATCTCCCCAAGTTAAAATTGGGAGTTTTGATCTCATTAACAATGGTCTTGCTATCAATTTCAAACATTTAATCAATGATTCAGCAAGTCCATTTTGTGTATGAACATGTGCTACAGGATGTTCAACGTCAATTCCAATGGACATACAATAATCATTAAATGATTGAGATGTGAATTCACCAGCGTTATCTAGGCGTATTTTCTTAATTGGATAATCAGGAAAATGACCTCTTAAACGAATTAATTGAGCTAGTAATCTCACAAACGCCTGGTTACAAGTTGACAATAAGCAAACATGTGACCATCTAGTTGATGCATCAATTAAAACCATAAAATATCTAAATGGTCCACATGAAGGGTGTATTGGTCCACAAATATCACATTGTATACGCTCTAAAAATGTGAGTGATTCACTTCCAATTTTCATTGGTGATGGCCGAATGATCAATTTTCCTTGAGAACAAGCAGCACATGAGAAATTCTTAGTTTGCAGAATTTGTCTGCTGGACAAACAATGACCATTTGAATTTTCAACTATTTTTCGCATCATAATTGTTATAGGATGGCCTAACCGTTCATGCCAAATAGCAAAGTTATTCTTATTCATAAACTTCTAGTTTACTATGGCATTTGTTTCAATTGTACTAATATATGTGTAGTACAAACCGGAGGAAAATGAAGGTAATTTTTCCAATATACATTTCTTATCAAAAATTAACTTTGTGATGTAAAGATATTCATATTTTCCTTCATTTGTGGTCTTAATATGGTATCCATTTCTGTGGATATCCTTAAAACTCAATAAATTTCTTTGAGACTTCGTAGAATATAATGCACTTTCAATGTGCAATTTTGTTCCTCCAGGTAACAAAATACTGGCTCTGCCGGAGCCTTCAATTATATTTATACTGTAACATCCCTAATATTTTGGAAAAACTTTAATTAGCAGAAAAATATTAATAATTGCCCAACTGGATTTATTGAGATTTTGGGAATTTTTATTATTAAAAATTTCAATTATAAATGATTAAATGTTGTGGAAATAAGTAAATTAATTTGATTGGCTAATTACAAAAGGTTAGATGAAGTGTAATTAGAAGAAAGTAAAAATTAGAAGTTACCGATGAGGTAAAAAAGGTAAAGCTTAATTAAAACTTTAAAGGAATTATAAAAGAAAGGGGGAAATGACTATTTTGCCCTTGTGCCTTAAAATTTTATTACATTTCCTTCTTCTTCTTCACCTTCACGCGAGCTACTTCTTCTCCTTCTTTTTCCTCAAGCTGGCCGTGGTTTGCATGCCCCAAGAGGAAGACCGTTTCGCGCCAAAACTTCAAAATAATTACGTTTTTGAGATCGTGGCTTCGAGGTGAGTTCAATGGACCCATTAAAATTGAGTTATCTTCCCCTTTTTATTTTCTCTCTCTAGACAATGGCCATGCATGGAGGTGGGAGCTTCGATTTCCTACTCCTCTAGTGCGTGGGAGCTTGAAAAATGGTCTTTAGAGTAACGAGGGTGGTTAAACATTGTTGGGTTATACGTTTCGACCTCCGTAGGTAGCGGAACGGACGTCGGAGGACCGAACGGTGAAACGAATATTGGATTCGGAGGTGGAACCTTGAACACAGCGTCTAGAGGGCGTCATCAACACCAAGAACGAACCGTCGAAACTCGGAATCGAGGTAAGGGGGGTGTTCGGGTTATAATTAATTAGAATAGGTAAACATAATTAAATTGAGTAAGTGAATTAAATGCGGAACTAACGAGAACTTACAAGAAAATGATAATCGTATGTGTATGAATGTAAATTGTGTATGATTTGTGATGATTATGAGTATGATGTGGATTGAATAGTGATGAGTTGATGAGTATGGTGGCATTGCGGTGATGGGCTTGACAAGTAGGTCGCCCAATTGATGAGTATGCGTTGTGTTGCAGGACACTTGCAGTATGATATGTGAAATATGAATATACATGTGTGATTATGTGGTGTAGGACGGCCGACGGTATATGCAGCCCCTCGTTTCTGGCTCCCGTGGTGTTTATGCCCAGTTGAGCTACCCAGTGGTCAAGTAGGACCCAGTGGTTGAGGAGGAGAGTCAAGTAGGACTCAGTGGACCAAGAAGGGTTCACGGGGTGTCAAGCAGGACCCCCAGCTGAAGGCCGATCCTTTTAGTATCCGGATACTAGGCGTCGATTTGATATGAGAGTCAGTTGTGTTATTCGATGTATTGTTAACATTGTGTAATGATATGAATGTGTTTTATGATGATTGTTCATTGTGATTGACAAATTGGAGATAAAGAATTGGAATTGAATCCTTGATTGGTAAGTAGAAATTGAGAACAAGATGTAAGATGAATGGTACAAACAAAAACTAGTAAATATGTTCCTTGTTCTTAAATTGTTATTCTACATTAATTATGATACCAAACACTCACCCTTGCTGTTGTTTCTTTAATTTTAGTAACCAATGACAGGGAGGAGGTTGAAGCCCCGGAGATGCGTCAAGCGGAGAATTGATGCCAAGAAGCGAAGGGAATTTATGAAATGAACTATGTGTGTAATGTGTGTTGTGAATTATGGATGTTGTGTATGCATGGTGAGTCAATTTGGAATACTGTTATCGTAGTCATGAATGTGATGAATAGCAAATAGAAAACTGAATGTTGTTGATGTATATTGGCATGGAGCCAATGGTAGTGTACTTGATGCATGAATATAAACAGGTTTGATCTATGATTAGAAATATGAATGATGTGGGATGATAGGTGAATGGTCTAGTGCATTGATTATTGATGTACATTTAGCAGAATGAAATTAGAAGTGAAGTGTATTGCATGATTGAAATGTTGGTAAGTGGATGAACTAAGTCAGAGGAGACATGTGAGTGTTTAAATTTGTGGGTTGGTATGAAAAGTTTTAAGTCCTTCGCATGTACTACATAACTCGCTCAAGCGAGATGAATTCTCGCTCAAGCGAGAGGGCTTTATGTCAGTGTTATGCTCTCTGGTCAAATCTCGCTCGAGCGGGTATGATTCAGCTCAAGCGAGATAGGTAAGAATTAGGAGAATGTGGTTTCTGGAGGTTTTGCGCTCAAGCGGTTATAACCTCGCCTGAGCGAGGAATAGAGGAAATGGCCACTGTGCTGATCTCGCTCAAGCGGGAGAAATCCCCGCTCAAGCGAGAAGTGTATGAGGTATCAGGGACTGCTACTGGGTGGTTTTAGCTCGAGCGGATTGAGTTCCGCTCAAGCGAGGACCATAGGATTAGATTCTGGAGTTTATTCGCTCAAGCGAGATGTGCTCGCTCAAGCGAATAAAGAGGGAACTAGCTACTGGAAAAACCTCGCCTAAGCGAGATTAGTTCGTTAGAGCGAGTCAGGTTAGTGAGGTTACTGGAGTTAATTCGCTCAAGCGAGGAAATCTCGCTCAAGCGAACTAAGGCCTGATGTATATGAATGTATTCGCTCAAGCGTGAGTGTGGCTCGCCCAAGCATAGAATATAAACCTCGCTCAAGCGAGTTGGTGCCTCGCTTAAGCGAGATACTCCTGATTCCCCTTTCCCTCCTTTGCCTCTATTTAACTAGTCTTCTCCTTTTTCCTTGATTGTTTAATTTAATTGAGTCTGTTTACTATTTTAAATATGTTTAGTGAAACATAAACATTATTTTGAATTATAACTTAATTATAATTATTGATTGTGAAAAATTTATTGTAAAATTTAATCGAATGAATAAAAATAAATGTAAAATGACCTAGGATGTTACATATACTACCAGATATAGTATTGACATTTGCTTCTTGTTTTACTATATGGTAAAAATATTTCTCATTCTTGAGAATAGTGTGAGTTGTTGCACTGTCTGCGAGACATATATCTTCGTTATTCACATGAGCATTCATTCTTCAAATAATAATAATAATAAAATATGAGTTAAAAATATAATTAACAACAATAAATATTTAACATAAAATTTTATTGATAAAAACAGAATTTACAACAAAACAAATTACATGAAACATTAAAATAATTTATTTAGGAGCACTCCCTTCTCCAACCGAGTGGTCAATGTCTTCTTCAGGAAGAGTAAGAAAATCATCAACACTAAAATCAGAGAAATCATCATCTATACCCGTAAAATTTGTCTCTATTATTTTTCCTTTATTTTTAAGGGATTTTTGGTATAGATCTACGAGATGCTTTGGTGTGCGACAAACTCAAGACTAGTGTCCCTTGCTACCACAACGATAGCAGATATTTTTAGTTTGTTCGCTATTTTGAGCATCTGTCCCTTTTTTCATATGTTCTTTATTTTTCCATGTGAATGATGATCTCTTATCATTTCGACCATGACCACTGCCATAACCATATCCATGACTACGACCAATACCATGTCCCCGAGCATTACCTCGTCCACGACCGCGACTACGGCCACGACCACGACCATGAGTATGATGATCGTGTGTTGCTACATTCACTTCTGGGAATGGAGCAGTTCTAGTTGGACGAGATTCATGATTTTGCATAAGCAATTCATTATTTTGCTCAGCCACAAGGAGACAAGTAATTAATTCAGAATATTTTGTAAAGCCCTTTTGGCGGTATTGCTGCTGCAGGAGCATACTGGATGCATGAAAAGTGGAGAATGTTTTCTCTAACATATCACTTTCAGTGATCTTTTCTCCACATAACTTCAATTTTGAAGTAATTCTAAATAGCGTAGAAGTATATTCATTTACAGTTTTAAAATCTTGAAAGCGCAAATGCATCCATTCATAACGAGATTTTTGAAGAATTATATCCTTTTGATGGTCGTATCTCTCTTTTAGATTATTCCACAGAACAAGAGGGTCTTTAACTGTTAAGTATTCATTTTTTAACCCTGGATATGGTGGCGTAAACATATCATGGTTTTAGCTTTATTTTGACCAGATGCCTAATTTCTATTTTTAATCGTGTCTCCAAGACCTTTTGCATCTAAATGGATCTCAGCATCTAGTGTCCATGATAGATAACTTTTTCCAGATATGTCAAGAGCCACGAACTCAAGGTTGGTAATATATGACATAGTTATATATATGCAAGAAATTATAAATAATCAGTTAGATAATACTTCAATAAATATATTAATTATAATTATCATTATAATGACATTAATAACAATAGTAATAAAACAAGTCAATAATAATTATAAATATTCAATGATATTATAAATATTTAATTTTATTTTATTTTAAAATAAATAAAATATAAGAATTATGCTATTATGCGTGTAGTAAAGGTATCGTGCACTAGCAATAGATAACGTTAATATTTTGCAATAATGATCACATTCACATCAATTGCTAAGATTCTTTAATAAGAAAAAGAGATAAAATATTAGTAAATTGTGAGTGCTTCCAATTATCCTTAGCGACAAAGACAATGCACTAAATAACAATGAAAGGACATTAATATAGGGACAAAAGAGAAAAGCAAATAAAATATGCAAAATGAAGTCCCTGTTGATATCAATTTAGTTATAGAAAAAAAAATTGTCACCTAGTGATATTCAAACAATATTTGTTATATCAGTCATCTAGAAAAGAGGTACCAATTACAATTATTTATTTTCCACAAATAATGATCAAGTTTATTTTTAATTATTCATCTGTGAATTTGTTGTCAAAAATAAATCTAAGGCAATAATTACTTAATATATATATAAATTATAATATAAATATAATTCTTCTAGAATTATACCATTATTATTTTAAAAATATTTAATTTCTAGTTCTTCAGGAACTATCAATAAATATTTTCAAGAATTCTTCAAGAATTCTTTTAAATTCCATAGGATTGTTTGAAATATAAGTTCTTGAGGAACTTATTATTATTTTATACATTCTTATGGGATGTGTGGAGCATAAGGTATGAGTTCTTTAGGAACCCTTTTATATTATATATATTATATATAATAGAAGATACATAAATTAAACTAAAATTATGAAATAAAATTAAAATCAATGTGTTACCTTTTAAAGGTTTGATTAGATCTCAGTGGTCAGAATCTCGTGCTTATAAAATAACTAAAATATAATAGAAAGAAAATAAAGAGAAGAAGAATGCAGAAGAAGAATACAGGGAAAAGTTGTAAAGCTTTCTATTTCTTTGTCTCCGAGTATGAATGCAAAATAAACAAAAGGGAAGGGGGTATTTATAGTTGAAAAAAGGTTGACATCCACCATAAAATATTTATACCATGTCTATATATATATTGCACCATTATCCCTCGTTTAGGCTAAATCTGGAACACGGGGTCATTAGGTAAAGAGACAGTTAGTTGCAGCATGGTGATGTCGGTGTCGCTCAATTTCATTTTCCCACCACCAGCATCTATAGTGGTTTCGGCCATGACAGTAATAAGCTTTGTGTCAATGGCAAAGGTTGGTTTTTCCGAAATTAGAGGGAACCATTTGAATTATTCGAAGTTTTGGAACGTGAACACCACTGGACGAAGACAGATCAAGTTGTCAAGCAAAGCTGGCATGCTTATGCTGTATACTCCTGCTTTTCTTGCTGGGTTTGCATCCTTTTGGATCTTTCCTCATGAAGGTGTTAGGTCAGTGATGCTTCAATCTGCTCTTACCCTGCATTTCTTCAAGAGGATAATTGAGGTAATTTAACACTTTCTTTCCCACACTTTTACCATATGCAAATTATAAGATACCCCAATCGGCCTATGGAAGGAAAAGATTTTGAATTTGGAATAAATTTGGTTATATGGAAGAATTTGGTTGCTTGGGTTATGAATTATGATGAAATTAATATTTTTATTAGGGGAAATTTTGGGTATTCAATTGTTTATTTTGTAATATATTTTTCTATTTAAGTTCCTATTTATTTTTTAAATATCTATCTTGATACTTTGTTAATGTGGCAAACGGGTTTGAACCTATAATTTAATTGATGTTCAAGGTTTTGGGTATCTGAGTTGTAGGCTGCACAATAAAGAATTCAGATTTTACTGAGTTGTATAGGTTCTGCTTGTTCATAAGTCTTTGGAGTAAATAGGATTATACGGACGAAATTACCTGCTTGTATTATGATTTAAATGGGGCTTAAACTATGGTTTTCCGTCACAATTGTGTTGTGTTGTAACATGGGCTGTGGTTGAGTGAGTGAGAAAGACTCATCCTATTTTAACCAAACGTCGACGGTTCAATCATCATATTGAGTATGGACTAGTTTTAAATCTTTGTGCAGCAATTCCACCCTTTGAAGTCCCTACAAGTCAAAGAAAGAATTAGTTACCGTGATTAACAATGGATATCCTAGGTTACACCTACACCTAAAAAGAATTGTGTTGTGGTTGTTGTGGTCTGTTCAGTGCACAAATCACGACCTGATCCTGTTGTGCATGATGCTGCAGCTGTAGCTGAGATTTTATTTTATTTTATTTTTTTCTTTTACAAGTCAAAAGAATCTATAATAAAGGTTACAATAGGGAGGTTAACTCATGCAAACTTAAGTCAAAAGAAGACAAGGATATCTACACCAATCCATGTAGGAGACTTCAAACTCTTTAAATCTATAAATCAACCAAGATCAAACTCTAACCTTAAGAAAAAGTTCCACCACTCAATCAACATGCACAGTGTTATTTTTAAAGATAACATAATTTCTTAAACACCAACTGACAATATAATAGAACCATAGAGCTGTCAAAATCTTTGCTCTTTTGCTGCAATGGAACCCAACAAACCAGTAGAAATGAATTCTGTAATCTTGATGAAGCATAGCCTGTATATATTACCAAGCCATTGTAACTGATATGTTGTGCAATTTATATCTAAATGAAACTAATTTTGGTAGAAGTTTTGAATTTGAATTAAAAGCATATGTTTTATTTTCGAACTTATCTACTTGAATTTCTCATTTATTTCAGAATTAATCTTGATACTACTCTCTTCTATTTAATCACAAGGTTTAATTTCATCAAATACTTGATAACAGAGAATCACTGCTGTGTCTTGATTAGAAATTAATGTCTGGTTCTTGTATTGCCAACACTATCAATGCATGGTGTTTAATTCTTGTTATGTTATTGGGTTTTAGTTCAATTAAGAATGTTGTCTTGACTTGTGTAGGTTCTGTTTGTTCACAAATTTAGTGGTGGTATGCTTCTTGATTCTGCAATTCCCATCACTCTAAGTTATTTCCTATCAACTGCAACAATGATTTATGCTCAGCACCTAAGTCAAGGGCTTCCAGAACCACCGATTAATCTAATGTATCCGGGGATTGTGTTGTTCTTGGTAGGGATCGTTGGCAACTTCTACCAGCATTACATTTTGTCCAAATTGAGAGGAAAGGGTGAGAAGGAATATAAGATTCCAAAGGGTGGCTTATTTGGACTTGTGATTAGCCCCCACTATCTATTTGAGATTATTGAATTTTATGGGGTTGCTTTCATTTCTCAAACCTTGTATGCATTCTCTTTTAGTATAGGCA
The DNA here is from genome assembly GCA_037962975.1 of Clitoria ternatea. Taxonomy (NCBI): domain Eukaryota; kingdom Viridiplantae; phylum Streptophyta; class Magnoliopsida; order Fabales; family Fabaceae; genus Clitoria; species Clitoria ternatea. The sequence goes on from CM075675.1 coordinate 14,216,610, forward strand.
CTACTTTCTACTTGTTGGGTAGGAGCTATGCAACTAGGAAATGGTATCTTTCCAAGTTTGAAGATTTCCCCAAGAACATCAAAGCTGTCATCCCATTTGTATTTTAACTTTAAAAGTGCTACTATAGAGGAACTGTCAACTTTAGTTTAATTGAATGTGCGTTAATCTAGCTTATTGCAACTCCACACCAAAATTTGGGTGATTTGTATAGTCAATTAATGTTGTAATGTTGTTTGATTTAAATTGTAATTGTGCAACGAATTTCTGCTTTTTGCGTCCTGGTGCTTCCCAAGTTACTATTTCCCCACACCAATCCTTTTGTCCTCCAGTAAGCAATTTCGGTATTTAACATGAACATTTAAATGGTAAAAATATAAGTCTGAATTCTAAATTTTCTACTTAACTTTTATCTTCCTCTCTTTGTTGCTATTTCGTAGGATAATGAAAGAGAGAAAAAAGAAGTGAAGATGAAATGTATGATATAATATGAGGAAGAAAGAACGAGTCAGTGTATATGGTTGATGTTGACTGCGTGAATACATGGATTGAATAATTTATTGTATGAGGTGCAAGGCCGAAAGTCTATTTATTGTTATTTGACTTTACGTTATCTTGAATCCATTGCTAACTACTGTCTACTGCTGGAGAAATTATTAAACTGACCAAGACGGTCTAACCAATAACTCAAGGGTGTAATTTATATTTTTTAATATTTTAATATTTGTTGTCTTAATAATTGTTGTAGTTTTAATAATTTTATAAAAAATATTTTTACATGTTAGAATCGTGTATTTATTTATTTATAATCAGTTTGATATGATATACTAGATCTATATATGAATAAATTTACATATAATTTACTCAGGTAATATTTAACAAATTCAAGTTTATATTAAGGATAAAAATAAAATATTATATATAATTAGTTCGATGTTAAAAGAAAAAAATATTTTAGAGAAATCACAAGTAAAAGTGTATGGTATATATTTTATAAAAACTAAACTATATTTAAGTAAAAAAGGATTCAAATTCATTCATATGATCTAAGATGTGTACAAGTAAGGAGGAGAAGCCTTTATGTAGGCAAAATTCCATGTATCATTGTCATGCTAATTTGAATTGTTTGATTTTTACATGGTATGTCCCTGTCACACAAAAACCAAACATAACATGTCTCTCAAGTAAACAAAAGATTTTCTTGTGGTGAGAAACCAACCAAAAAACCAGTTCAATATATCAGAAATGCAGTTTTTTTTAAATGGTGCAAAATAAAAAAAAATTGGGTTGGGGACCTTCTGAAAATATTTCCTGGTCTGAGGTGGAAGTCAAATCAGTTATTGCATTTCGCACCCCCAACTTGTGAAATATGAGTGGCATTGACAGAACCAATACGCGAGTGACACGTGGCCTGCAAAAGCTAACCAAGAAATCACACACCCAACTTGCGAAAATGCAGTCTCCACGTTGTCAAATCACCGTCTACCATTTCGTAGTTCAGCCATGTGAAATGCGTGCATGGCTGACACGTGGCAATAAAGTTGCACCCTTGTTAGGATTTCGTTGACCTAATGTGTGAAATGAGGTTTGACACGTGGCAACGCGTAAAAAAATCAAAAACGGGTTTTTCACCCCTTATAACCGTGGGTGTGCATGGTTTTTTTGCTGAAGCTGTTAAGCTTGCTTTCTTCTTTCATTTTGCCCTCTCCCTTACAACATCATTTGTTGTTTTTTGGTCTTTTGAAGAATTTATGATCAAGTTGAAGTTATTGAAAGGTATGTATACAAACCTTGTTTTATTTTTAGTAGTATAGTATGATAGTGTTAAAACTCATTTGTTATTTTGTTTTATTGTGTTAGACATGGTGTTTTATTTTTTTTTTGTTAGATATATGATAGAACTTATTTGTTATTTTGTTATTATTATGCAATGAGCATAATGATTAATAAATAATTTGTGTTATGTCTTAGATAAGTTTTCATATTTCATGTCTAGGATTTATGACATTATTTTTTATATGATATGACTTTGTATATTAGTTTTTGTAAATTAATGTTACTAAACATTGTTTATAGATTAATGTTTATAAATGTTCATAAAATTGTTTATAAATTCATGTTGATTAAAATGTTAGTTTTTAATGTTAATAAACATTGTTCATAGATTAATGTTTATTAATGTTCATAAAATTGTTTAAAATTAATGTTCATTAAAATGTTAGTTTTTATTAAAAATATTAAAAATTAGTTCATAATAATAATGTTCAAAGTATTTTATGAAATTAGTTTTTATATATTAGTTTTGTAACATTCATGTTAATAAATATCGTTCATAAATTAATGTTGGTTAATGTTTAGAAATTTGTTTATAAATCAATGTTGGTTTGTTGAACTTTAACGTTTATTAAAAATATCAAAAATTGTTCATAAAATAATGTTTTTTAAAGTATATGAATTTTTATATAATATTATATGATCTTTCTGTTGGTGTTAAGGATGGCAATATGGGCGGGGTCCATGGGCTGGTCCGTTTGCCTCGTTAAAACGGGCCGGATAAACTTTTAAGGCCCATTTTCCTAAATATGTCCGGCCCGTTTTGGCCCGTCATTAAAATATATATTAATATATTATATATATAATATTAATATTTGGTTAGTTGTAATTTTGATTATTTGATAAGGAATTAATTTTGATGACTATTTATTGTTTCCATTTAATAAAATAAATTGGATTAATTATAAAAACTTTGCTTTGGAAAGGTGAAATCTAATTTTTATTTCTAATTTTTCTTAAAAAATATTTATAAATAGTTTAAATTTAAAATAAAAAATAACTTGTATAATTCTATTAAAAAAATGGGTTGGCCAATTTTGGCCCGCGGGCCACATAGAAAACGGGCCGGGCCAATGTTTTGGCCCGTTTTCCTATTCAGGCCCGGCCCGTATTTGGACGGGTCTATGCGGGATTTAGCCCGGCCCGTAGGCCCGTTTGCCACCCCTAGTTGGTGTTATGCAATTTTGTTAGGTCTTCATGAAATTATATATATCTCTCATTGTAGGATGGATTCATCATCTTCATCAATGTGTGGGTCACATGAAGTGAACCCTGGTCTGAAAGATCCTGCATTATTGACATTCTAAAGTGCCTATGTATCAGATTCTGTTTGGAATGAAAGACCGGATCAAATTTTGAAAATTAGACGTGTATTGGTTTTTCGTTGAGTGAGTGTCCCGCAACAGATTGTATCACTTTTGCAGAGGACAAGATTTCTTGGTGTTGCACAACTGCACTTTCCTCCATCATTAAAATATGGTGACGACGTCCAAAATGCCTTTCCTTCATCTCCTACAATTCCATGTCATCATCAATTGTCATTACCCTACTTAATAAGCTAACTCAATCCATGACGTTATAAACATTACTAACCAGGTACAATGGTGCCAACAACGTGATTTTGCTAAAGTCGATGAGTCTGGTATGGAATTAAAGTCACCTTCTATGTCCATATCACTATCATCGGGAACATACGCTTCATTAACGCCTTCCTCGTTGCTACTTTCACACTCCATCTGAACATCAAAATCTTGATCTTCATCATTTGATAAGCTAACATCCATTTCATCTTCCAACAACAAAACGTTAAAATTTTGTTACTTACAAAATACCAACAATTACTTTAAAAAAATATTCACACTACATAACTTTCAAACGATATTTACTTCCTGTCTGCGTGATACATTGTGAAGCACTTCCTTGTGTGGGGCGCAACGAAGACGCTAAAACATCAACATCAACAAATATCTCAAGTGTATTCATATCCGATTGATACTCAAAAAATTTTACCAACAAGTCAATCTCTTCATCATTGTTTATTTGAAAACTTAATTTTTTTCTTTTATCAATAATTAACCTACTAGTTAATTGCGTTATGACCTGATTCACTTTGAGATTCAACTTATCAGAAATCCTTTCCTTATGTTGCGCAACTACAATACCGCATTTAATTTGCATCAATCTGGTGTCCCCATCAAATGAAGAACCATTTGGATCTTCAAATTTTTGTTTATTCATATACAAAATCACCCCAATTTGAGGAGTCATTGTTGTAATAGAAAAAATCAGGTACCCAACAACAGGTAGCAAATTTATGGAACCAAATTTTTTAAAAACAACACTAACATATTAAAATAATTTTAGAATATATACTGCAACACTAAATACTATAACATTGAAAATAAAATAAGGTATAGAAGCATATATTTCAATCCTAAAAGAAAATTGCTCACTTATAAGTCATAAAAGCATGAAAGGAAATCAGGCTTCTTTCTCAGTTATAAAGGCAAAAATTTTGTTTTTTAATTTTTATGTATCCACATGGCGTTACCCCATAAATTTCGCATGCTCATTGTACGAAAAGTGGACACCTGGCCTGGCATTTCGCATAGCCACTCAGCGAAATTCTGACACATGTGTTGACATTTCAAACACTTGACCTACAAAAACCAGGACTGACGTGACTGGTGACTTTTCGTCAACCTGATATGCGAAATGCTCTGGAATATGAGGGTGTCTTCTCCTTGATTTCGTCTTACCAACGTGCGAATTTTTGACATCAGACATTTCGTGTATTGAGTGTGCGAAATGTAATGCATGACAAGACATTTTCCATCCCAAATACAAATATTCGAGGAAGAACCCCAAAGCGCAAATTATTTTTATTATTTACACCATTCTTAAAAGAACCCCTGAAATGCACTTGAATCAAAATGACTAGGTGGATTTTATTGCTAAACTAGTGAACCGATCGAGTAAAGTAATAAATTAGTTTTAGATGTTGTACTTCATCTCAACTCCAGTCATCCAAAAAATAGTTTCACCACACACAAACATGGAAAGGTCAGTGTAAATTGGGTCAGAGTATGGTTGGAAGGTAGTGTGGGCATATAATGTTGCCGGAGGTTTGGGGAGATGCGGCAACGGGGTTGGAGTGGATGGTGACACACAAAAAGAACAAGCGGATAACGAGGTTGTTAACCTTGACGGTCCTGTACCAATTCTGATTCTTGAAACCTTAACGCTCCATTCTCTGGTCATGATCCTTTCATCATCGGTTCTCTCAGTGAGGATGTTGGACTTGTCAATATGGATGTTGGATTAATCGATTATGGAAGAGGCGTTGTTTTTTTGAGTTTCATTACAACTATTAATTCTAATTGTAACAATCAATGCAACTCCTTGCTGAGTGCATCTTATGAATTCTATTTTTTTATCAATGCTTCTCATGTTTTACTTCTCTAGGAAAAAGAGTATTATATTCAATTATTCTTAATTTTTAAAATTTATGTATGAATTTTCATTATGGCCGGAAATGATCCATTTTCAACCCTCAAATCATTTTACTCCAAATATTACCTAATGAATGAGTGAATCGTATCAATCTGAACCTTCCATAATATTCTATTATAAATCAACACACGCATCTTCAAGGACCATTAATGGTCATAGAATAAAGTGGTGCATTTAAGATGATACTAATCAACCATTGTCAATTTCCCTTGGACGGTGCAGTGAACAAGAGTTTCAGGGTGTGGGGCAAAGTGTAGGACACCAAACCTCGCGAGGATCTTATAATTTCCCAAAAGAAATGAGGCGGAGTGTAATTTCACATCTTAACGAGGCTCACTGTAATTTACCTTTAAAATATATTTCTTAAATCAGTCAAATATACTTTTTAATCAAGGGTTATTCTACCCTTCCCATTTCTTCTCTCTCCCTTATTATCTTTTCTTTCATTTTATCCATTTCATTTAAGAATCTTTTGGTGTTAGGAGAGAGACTTTGGCTATCATCTCTATAAACACCCATTCTTTCAAAAAATGTGAAACTAAGTTATATAGAAGAAAGAGAGTTATGCTGTTGCAAGGTATGAAATCTTGGTCTAAACCTGAAATAGATAGAAAGGACAAATCGAAATTTCCAAAAATTGTCTAAATATAAGGTGATTTCTAAAAAGTATAACAAAGTCCAAAGTCTAATATTCAATGGAAAATAAAAAGTTACTAGAAAGCAAGTAAAACCGTAGTGTAATTTCTAAAATCAATCTCAAAAGTCTAAAGTCCAATCTCTAGTAACAAGAAAATTCCAAACTACTACAAGTTTCCTACTATAACAAACTGAAAAACAACTAAATCTCCCAAAATATAATTTGAAAAGGAAAATATAGTAGAAATGAAAAAAAATAATGAATATGTCTCAAGGACCTCACCATGTCATACCCTCATATGTATACTCTTAAAATTGGTTTTGTCACTCATGTATGCTTTCATTGAAGGCTTTTTCTCTCATTGTACACTTTCCTTTTACCTTTCAAGCTTCAAATTCAAATGAGGAATTCCAAGTAGAAAATCCAAGTCAAGCCTTTAACTAGTCATCTAATGTGCTACCACAAATAGTGACTTCCAAGAGCTAATGTGTAAAGGGTAAAAAAAACAAAAAGGTTAGCAAAACAAAAGATAAAACTAGTGAAGACTTTAAAAGACAAGCTAGAAAAAGATGAAAACTCAAGCTAAACTCAAAGTGGAGTAATAATGAGACAAACTAAGAATAAGGCACCCAAAGAAAGCTAACACTTAAAAAACAAGACCTAGAAACGTTAGAATGCAACTATGTTATACCACAATCAAGTATCAACTCCATGCAAACTTTTAGTCACCAAATACAATCAACACAATTGAATTTGGAAGCTAAAAGTTGTTTTTTGTTGAATTTTTTATATATGCTTTTTGATGGCACTTTGCCATTCAACCTACTACTTTTCTTTTTCTTTATTTCTTACACTTTCTTTTGACTTTTATTTTCTTCATTTTTTTTTATATCACTTTGGCTTTTTCTTTCAAAGAATACCTCTTATACAACACAAAAAGAAAATACAAGACTGTGCGACTAGAAATGATGCACAAGTCAAGAATACTTATAGATTTTGCCTTGGAACAACTTTGTAACACTACAAAGATTAGTGAATTTAGTCAGACTAAACCTGAAAAAGCTCATGCTAAGACCAAATGGCAGGAACACAGGCACCCACACCAAAATTTCCTATGCAAACTACATGGGAGCCCAACTCTCACGCTAAAACCTGAGAAATAAAAGTATTAATTATGTATCAAACAAAAATACATATATTGTTTAATAAAAAAGTAAAACTAAAATTAAAAACAATAATGTCCATAGTGGGAGTGATTAGGGATCAGAGCTATTGGGTCTAAGGGTGTCTTTACTAGGTCTGTTGTTCCTAAGAATAGGCTGACGATAATGACGATGGTGACAACGAGGTGATGCTACATGGAAGCATGATGTCAGACTTCCCGACGTGGAACTTTATGGTTTTCATGGGGTAAGTCACACGCCATTCCAAGAATTCTAAAAGGCATGCATAACTTGATTTTGGTTTGGGACTAGGCTCACGCACCATTTCTAAACCCTTTAAGATTTGCCCTTTTGCCTTATGGTGGGCTAGGATTTTTAAATTCTGGCCTAAGATGAGGCATGAAACATCCAATGTTACAAATATGCGTGAATCTTTGAATCTCTCACGATGAATCCTCAAGAGGAAGAGGTTACACTGTTAAACCATTCTGTCATTTCCTTTTCCCCTCATTCCCCCCTTTCCTCGACATTTCCTACTTGCAAGCTCGATAAAATTAGGGATATGAAAGGGGCATGCGAAACCGGAACCGAAAACCTCAAAATTCCATCGTGTGCCTTTACTTGTGTTCCGCTCATTCCTCCAAAGGTCTTTTTCAATTCCAAAGCTCTCTAAAGGTGCCCCTTTCTCTTTCACTTCTTCATCCCTTCAAATTATCATCCCTCGAATACGAGTCAATGGACCTATGCATTGGAGTAGTTTTTGGGTCATTTGGTGCTTCAATTTTAGAACAGAGTGAACAATTGTAAAAGCCATCATTTTGTGTGTTAGGTCCTTGAGGCCAATTGTCTTGATTGCATGTTAATTTCATGTGTACTGATGACTGGGTTATGACCGATTTGCTTGTATGATGACTAATTGGTGTTTTAGAAAGATTTCATGAACTAAGGAAGGGTATTTTTACTAAATTGTGTGAGTAATGGTAATGATTAGAATAATAATGATAGTGTGTTTAACAATATTCATAATAACTAAGGTTAATTAATTACAGTATTGGTAATTTAATAGAAATATTTAAGTATTATTGTTTAAGTCATTTAAACTGTGTAACTCCCCCGGTCTTGACCAAGAAATTATCCGAAGGACTTGAGTCAATTATTTTTATCCTAAGATGTCTCTCACATTGTGTCTAATGATTTTCATGAAAGGTTCGATGCCCGTTTTCAATTACCTAGACCCAAAGGCTTTGATTCTAAGTTAACCGAGGTAAGCCAAAATGAGCATCTGTACTTATTTTGGGCGTAACGCTTTCTCCTGTCATTGGATTTGAGTCATTCTTATCCCAAAATCTTTGTATCAAATTTATCTACAACTTTGATGTTGATCATGAAGGCCAATTCTTACCCCGCAAATCTTAGAATTTAAAATATCACACTGATTCATGATTTCCAGTGGCAGCTTGCACTATGTTCGGTATTTTTCATGTTTCTCATTTGTATGACCATGAAATGAATGATTCTTTCATAAAATTTTCTAAACTCAATTCCCTACAACTTTGATGAAGGGCACAAAGTCAAATTCCCCACCTATTTTGCCCAGAAAATTAATCTTTGCAAGAAACATCAATCCCGTTACAGCCTTACACTATTTTCGTAAATGGGCCTTAACTAACTCATTTCTTGATGAAAATTTTTATTCCATATATCAAATTAATGATAATAAAAAGATCTAAAATTTTATGTTTGAGCTTTTTCCAAATTCGGCCCCCAACATCCCTTAAAACCATGAACAAACATTGCCTCTGTTGCTTGACACATCAGCCTTGTATGAAAACTAACTAATCACATTGCACCACCACCTTGCCACTTGCGATGACCATGAAAGAATCAGCTGCATGAGACACCTAGCAATTGCATGGGCTCATGTTGACACCTCTTATTCTACTCTTTTGGCTGTGAAGGGTCCCTTGGTCACCAAGGAGACACATGCAAACTTACACTTAACTTCTTGCTTCTTCCAAAACTTCTCTCATTTTCTCTAAGTTAGGAAAATAGTTTTTCAGCCACACTCTCCTTCTTTTTCTCTTTCATTTATGTTAAAACATCATTATCCACCCTCCATCATCAAGCTTAAGTTACTTCACCACCCTTCCTAACCTCCAAATACAAAATACCAACTTTCAAACACCACACCTTCTTTTTGAGTTTTCTTCAAACAACAACATTTTCCTTTTTCCTTCACCATTAAATTCACGTTAATCTACCACCCTCAAAGCAACTATTTTTCTTCTTCTTGGTGAAGTAATCAATGATGATTTAGGAGTAAGCCTTGAAACCTTTGTCATCTTCTTCTTGGAGGACGAATTTCTTGTGGTAAGGGGGGAGTATTGGCTTGTTTAAATCCATATTTTACACATGCATGATGAGGTATAAATGTCCCTTAACATTTATACCTTGGTACCTCCCTAAAGATCCTTATTGTATGGCTTGAAATCTTGAAAAATTCTTTGGAAAATTATGATCTTTGGGTGGTATCATGGTTGTACCATGATTAATTTAAATTCCTTGATTTTATGAAGATTAAAATTTCAAATTTACTAACATGATTGATGGTGTTGCTGTAGAAATTGATTTGACGTGCATGCATGTTATGTTATTGTCAAATATTGTGTTTTCTTGGTTTATATGATGGCTTGTGGTATTGGTATTTTTTTGAAGAATCTAACATGTTTTAAAATGAGTTTTGATGACTAAAATAATTGGTTATTGCTGCTGGAAAATAATTGTGGTTTGTTAAAAGATTTAACGTTAATAGATCCTAACGTACAAACTCACTAAAATAATTTAGTACTTGGAATTTGTTTGTATGAGTTAATCTTGGGATTTTTGGTGATAAAAATGAATTTTAGGATATATATTTAATTCTGAAATTTTATTAAATAAAGAAAATAAATGGCTTATATTTATGATAATTATGTGATATGCTTGAAACTCGAAAAAGCGATTTAAAGAACATTTGAAGTTTATTTCTTGACAAATTGTGAGATGTTGAAGCTGCTGTATCTTTAATGTTTAGTGCTATATTTGTTCATGAAAAATTTTGTGGAAGTGATGATTAATGAAAGACTTAAAAGGGGACCCGAGGTTAGACGCGAACGGTGAGTTAGAAACGATAAAGAACGTGTTTTGGTGAGCAAATGGAGGAATTTAGCAAAACTGTTTCGGAGGAGTATATTGTGGTATGAGAGATGAATTTTAAGCATAATAAAATAACCAAATGAGTAAAATTGATTTAGAGAAATTCTGACGCACAAATTTGTCCTTAAACATGTTTTTACGAACGTTAAGACGACAAACTTTGGCACTTGGCTACCTTTTTGTGTAGGGGCTGTTGCTGGGTAGAATTTGTATTTAAATTTACTATATTTATTTAGTATTTTTTGGAATTTTCTAGATAAGATATGACAAAATTAAAGTTTTTAATAAACACTGAGAAATAACTACCTTATATTCTTTGATTTGGTAAAAAGGGAATTTTATTTTCAATATAGAACTAGAAAAAATATTTTTTTATTCATGATAAAATATTTTACCTAGGGTCTTATAAGAAATTTTAAAGAGTCAAAACTAATTTACTTCATTCGTCGTAAGATAAGACAACAGAATGACAACTATAAAGAGTCAAACAATCACAAGAAATGTACCTTGTTTTTATCTCCCTCTTAAACCAACATCTAAATATAGAATCATATTTTTAGAATTAAAACGTAAACTAAGTTAGAAAATTTTACTCTCTAAAGGTTTAATGAATTATGTACCAAAATATTCTTTTAGAAAAAGGAGAATTAAAAATGATTTAACTATTTTCTTAGTCCTAGAAATTTTCTTGTGAGTCTTATTTAGTAAACAACCTTGGTACTTCTAAGCAAAATGACTTGAGTAACACTTAGACCATGATTCTTAACGCCCATTACACGAAAAGAATCTACCATAAATAGTTTACATGCTTTAAGGACAAATACACTGAGCGGGTAAGCTTCCGTTAGTACTCGGGCACCCTAATGATAAAATAAGCTCATAGCATATTGCATTTGGAGTTAAGAAGATATGTTGGAATAATCCCCTAGAGCCTACAGTGATGGGTACATTAAAGAAACAACCACACCTTGACCCTCGAAGGTAGTCTAGGGAGTATACCGGAGGCAGACCTCGAATGGCTCGGATTCTTGCCCGACGCCGGATAGCCCATGGTAAACTCTGATATACTTCAACGAGAGGCGAGAGTTTCTATAGCCGCTGAGTGCCCGTTTTGATGAGATGTATGATTAGTCATTGTGATGATAGGACTACGGGTCCTTACCCATTTATGAAAACTAGAACGAGGATAGCTCCAGTCGCTCTAGTTGTGCAGGAAGGATAAGGTGGGATGGTTGTGCACATGATTATTGATATATGAGATTGATTAGTGGAAGTTTTTGGCCCCATTGCATGTTGGTATTAAATTAAGTAACAATCAGACCTAACACATGCATAACATACCATAATTGTTTGACTAACACTGTTGGTGTTCCTTTTTCCTTGTGTATGTCAAAAGTGTTGTATGATTATTCTAAGGGTTGTGTACAACTTTTCTTGTTGCTTTATACTCATATATTTGCTAAATATCTAAAGCTGCCCTTGCATGTGGATATTATGGGTTGAAAGCTTTTACTCGCCCCTTGCATGTTTATGTTGTTTTTCTTTCCTGTGATCATAAGCTGAGGGTCAAAGCGAGCGCGAACAGGGCTTAGACTACCTGCAGTAGAGGATGTCAGATTTAAAAAGAGTCGACTGTGTGTATTTTTATTGTGTCGGGACTGTTAAAGGTCTCGACATTTTATTATGTTGATATTTTGTAGTAACTGTTATTGGGAGCTTGCGAGCCCTTAGTCTTTTAAGTACACTGGTGCTAAAGAATTAATCTATGTCATAAACTTATTTTAAATCGTGTGTTGATGATCACCAATAAAAAAAAACTCTCATTTTTTTTAATATTTAGTGACTCCTTAATTAAGTAGGATGTTCTAGTGTGGGAATTAGTCCTAGTTAATCGAGGGTGTCATATTGTAAGAAATTATTTGAATTTATCATATATTCTATTTTTTTGTCTAATATCTAATAATGATTGGCTTTCTCTTGCAGGATGTTGCTAAAAGTGTTACTAAAATTGTTGTGCGAGAGTCTCGAGCCCAGGGTTTGACGATTGAAATTTTGAACTCTGAAAAGTGAGTGCCTGGTATCACATGTGGTACTGTTTGAACTCTGAAAAGTGAAAGCCCACTTTGAAACTAATCCAAGAGACCTAATTAATGTAATTGGTTGGCTGATTGTATTGTTACAGTATATCATCAGGCAATTATTTAGCATTTTATATTTGAAGTTGAACTTCGAGGATTGAAATTGTATTTGAGCAGATTTACTAAAACATGACAAAGTTTTGAGTAAGAATGCCCCACCTCTACATCTACCGGAAGTGCCTGAATACTTAATAAACCAAACCACGAAAGAGGCAAGGCAAACAATTAAGCTTGCATGGGATGCAATGGGGAATAATAATCGACGTTGGGGATCCAAGAGAAAGCTAAGAAAAGATGGAGATCCTCTAAAGGCTATGTGTTCACTGAAGTATTACAACAACCAATTGTAAATATAACAATACTGTTAGGCATAGTCCAATATCAAGTATTGCAGGCAACTCAGTGCTCTATTTGTTTGTTATGAATGTTTATTTTTGTTTGCGGTTAAACAAATAAACCGCTAACAATAAATTAATAGTTTTATAATTTTTATTTAATTTTAATTAAATAACAGTTTTATCTAAGTCAACGTGGTGGTTGATGACTCAAATGCCACGTGTGCACCCAATGGCACCTAGTACTGTTACACCTCAACACTTAACAGAATCTGTTAATAGCAGAGGTTAAATACTACCAAAAAAATTTTACAGGTCCTTAAACTCAAAAAAATTATTTCAGCAGATGAACCCAAATACAAAATTTGTTACGGCTAAATTTACCCTTAAACTTAAATTAAAATATTGCAAAAAATTTTCCTATAGTAAATTTAAAAACTGATATTAATTGAAGAACCATATATATCACTATTTTACAAGTGAAAAATTAATACAAATTTAAGTTTGTGGTGCGCGGTTATGTCTATGAATGTTAAATCAATGTTGGAAAATATTGTTGTGATCCACTAATTAATGTCTGGCATTTGTCGAAAATGTTTTGAACAATTATTGTTTGCTCAATTTTAATGGGAAAACAAAAATCTGTAAACTCAACGAACATTTAATTTTATTAAAAGATATACGAAATAAATATTTCACAACTGATTAGACATTTATTCAATTTTGATATTTCTTGAATCAGTTTGTTTTTTTCACTCTTCTTGACTGATTTTTACGAAAATATAATCTAATCATTCCATTTACCTTTTATTTTTATTTTTTTGCTTTTTCTCAATTTTTTCTATGTTTTGTCCATTAACCTTTGAAATGAATGGATAGATTGAATATTGGATGCATGCATCTTAGTCACCAGCATCATTTAGTGCAAATTAAGTTATTTGTATATGTTGGAAGTCGTACATCGTCTGTCTCATAATATTGTTGGGTCACTTCAATCATTACCAATTGGTTTTCGGTGGAATCTTTAACATGATATTAAAGCAAAATGTTCATTTGTCTTATTGAAACTTAAAGCTTATGCTAATTGACCTTCAAACTTAACATTAGCACCTTGAGTTTTTGGTTGTGCTGTGTTTGTTCACCTTCATAAACATCAACGAACCAAGCTTGATCCTTGTGCCTTAAGACGTGAGATATTCGCCTGATAATTCTAAGGCAGCGAAAGAAACCAATATAATGCAGATGGGTGTTTATTGTACGGGCTGAAACAATCGCCAAGAACGTGGTTCGGAAGATTTCGATTGTCTATGAAAAAGTATGGTTATACTCAAAGTAATGCGGACCATACTTTGTTTTTAAAACGACAAGATGCTAAGATAATTATTCTTATCATATATGCACATGACATGATTGTTACTGGGAATGATATTGATGAAATGACTAAGTTGAAGACTTACTTATAGCATTTGAATTTGACATGAAAGATCTTGGAGGTCTAAAATATTTTCTAGGTATTGAAGTTGCAAGGTTAAAACAAGGTATATTTCTGTCACAACGGAAATATGTTCTTGATCTTTTGAAGGAAACTAGTATTCTTGGTTGCCAACTTGTTGATACGCCAATAGAGCAAAATCATGGCCTTGAGGAACTTCTAAATCAAGTCCCTACTGACAAGGGAAGATACCAAAGACTGGTTGGTAGACTAATATATTTATCACATACTCGACCATATATTGCTTATGTTGTTAATGTGGTTAGTCATTTTATGCATAATCCAAGTGAAGCTTATATGAATGTTGTTTTTAGAATATTGCGTTACTTGAAATCTGCACCTGGAAAAGGTCTTATATTTTCTAAGCATAACCATGCAGCTGTCAATGGGTATCATGATTCTGATTGGGGTGTTAAGGGAGAAAGACGATGATCAACAATTGGGTATTTTACCTTTGTTGGAGGTAATCTTGTCACTTGGAAAAGTAAAAAACAAAATGTTGTTTGTGAAGTGTAGAAGCTGAATGTAAGGCCATGGTCAAAGGAATTCAAGAGTTATTATGGCTAAAAAGCCTTGTAGAAGAGCTCGGTTTTCCTGCTGAAGGGACGATGAAATTATAATGTGATAATCAGTCTGCTATTGAGATTGTAGAGAACTCAATACAACATGATCGAACTAAACATGTTGAGATTGACCGCAATTTCATATATGAGAAGCTTGAAGAAAAAATTGTTGAAGTACCGTATGTGAAGACCACACACTAGCTAGCTGATATTTTGACTAAGGCAATTGCAAGTAGAGCCTTCCATGACTTTCTTAGCAAGCTGGGCATGGGTGATATCTATGCTCCACCTTCAAGGGGAGTATTAACGTGAGTTATGCATATAATTATGTTGTAATTATAGTAATTAGTATATCTGTAATTATAATTATAGTAATTAGGATATCTAGAATTATAGAATTCATACCCATTTTTAGGAGATTGTATTTATACTTAAATTAGGAAAGATGTTATTAGATGTATATATATTCCCTCTCCTACAGGAGAAATATAGAATCCTACTTTTTATCCTATTTTGAGTGTATCTTTCAGTTCGTAACCCATGATGTGATCTAGTATGGCCTATTGAGTGAATTATTGGTACTTACAAGCTCAAACAACCCAAGTCATCACATTTAAACCAATATTGTTTGCTTTGTACATGCCTTTATTAACCCATGTGGAAGGTGGAAATTAGAGTCAACAGCACATTGTTTTGCTCTATAACATTCACAAGTTTGCCAGCTAACAAAACACAATCTAGCAAGTCTTAGCAATGACCCTTTTGTATCTCTCCCTCGTATCCATTGCCATTCTCCTCTCCTTAAAGCTCTTGTTCCAAACAAGAAAATTCAGAAACCTGCCCCCTGGTCCTCCATTTTTCCCAATAATCGGAAACCTCCACCAACTCAAAAAACCATTCCACCGAACTTTCCCCATCATATCACAAAAGTACGGCCAAATATTTTCCTTATGGTTCGGCTCACGTCTCGTTGTTGTAGTTTCATCATACTCCCTTGTTCAAGAATGTTTCAGCAAAAACGACATCGTATTGGCAAACAGGCCTCACTTTCTCAGCGGCAAGTACATCGGCTACAACAACACCACCTTAGCACAATCCCCTTATGGTGACCACTGGCGCAACCTACGCCGCATTGTGTCGCTCGAGGTTCTCTCATCTCACCGTTTAAACTCTTTCTCCGATATCCGAAGGGACGAAATCATGAGGCTAATAAAAAAGCTAGCTCAAGGCTCGCGAAATGGTTTTGCTAAAGTGGAACTTAAATCAAAGTTTTCGGAAATGACGTTTAATACTATGATGAGGATGATTTCGGGTAAGAGGTACTATGGTGAGGATTGTGATGTTAGTAATGTGGAGGAAGCGAGGCAATTTAGAGAGATTATTAAGGAGTTGGTGATGTTAGCCGGGGCTAACAACCCCGGGGACTTTTTGGGAATATTGAGGTGGTTTGATTTTGATGGTTTGGAGACGAGGCTAAAGAAGATTAGTAAGAAAACTGATGCGTTCTTGCAAGGACTCATTGATGAGCATCGTAATGAGAAGCAGCGTGCCAATACTATGATTCACCATCTCCTGTCTCAACAACAATCGCAGCCTGAATACTACACCGATGAAATCATTAAAGGACTTGTCCTGGTAAGTTTTCCTATGTGTCTTTCCATTTCATTTCCTTTAACAAACTACTACTTATTAACATATAAAATCTAATAACTCTTAAAATAAGAGTATGTCTATTATTATATATCCATGGTTTTAATAACTCTTTAAAGAAACAAAAAAAATTGAGTGGATTGAAGAAATATACGAAGAGATAGGAATTAATGGGAGATAGGTTGAGAGTCAGACGGGTCAATACATAGCAATTATGTGTGGTCCAAAGAGACGTGAGTGTTCAATAGCCTGATGCCTAAGTTGATTTTTAAGTTATTTGAACAATAAATGTTCTTTCACCAAAAAAAAAACAATAAATGTGGAAATAGGAACAGTTGTCAATATATAGGATAGAATGTGTTTGAAAAATCTTACGAGGATAATTGATGACTTTTATAATTTGTTTCACTTATTTTAATGGAAAAAGAATTTGTGTTGATTAAAATATGTTATTTATGATTTCTTTTATAAATTTTATAATTAAATTTATAGTATAAACTCTTACACAGTAAAAAATTGTCATTTATTGATGCATGAAATTTAGAAATTATTAAAAAAATTTAACTAATACTTTTATTTTTATTCGTTAACGGCTGTACCAATATAAGTTTTCTGAACAACTATTTGTTAATAAATGATAATTTTTTTTATAGTGTGATGTAATAGTATATCTTATTATATAAGTTTTTAATTGACTTATTTTACCAAATACACATAGTAAAATATTCCGTTAGACTTTTAAATTTGAAAAAATTATATAAGTCAATAAAACTGGAGATTTTTCAAAGTAAAATATGAAGAAGAGACAAGAGAAAAAAAGAAAATAAGAAACATTGGATATGGATTATGTGAAATAAATAAACAAATAATGTCAAGTTTGTTGTAAAATTGTAGTTATTTAAATTTTTGTTTAAGAGTTTCTGGGTGTGAGAGAATGAGAAGGGTTTTACTTAGTGCTAACTCTAATCATGTATTTTTAGTATAAAATGTGTATTCTGAAGAGAGAGATAAATTGAAATATGGTTCATTTATTTTATATATAGTTAAACTCCAATTTAAAGGTGTGGTTAATTGAAAGTGGTTTATCTCCTTAATCAAATTTCAAGATTTTGATTCCTACCTTGAGCATAAGGTAGCTCAAAAGGCATCTCCTAGTTAGGGGTTGTATTTTTAAGTAGTCGAATAAATATATAAAGTATTGAGTCTCAAAGATATCTCTAACTAGTTTGGAGAGAATTTAAAGAAAAAATTTAAACCTATGTAAAAAATCCATTAAAGTGGGAAATTAAAAAGAATTCATCTATTGACGTTATTAAAAGAGAAATCTCCTTAAAATTCACTTTAAGAGAATGATATATTTTGGGGTAAAAAATTTAAATAAAAAGATTGATATCATATTTAATAAATATATGAAAAAGTAAGTAGCTCATAGGATAGGTACCACAATCAAAAATTGATAAGTCTAAAATCATCACCAAAATAAAAATTATTGATAAGAACCTAATCTCAAAAAAGAGAAAGCTCTAATTTTGATTCAAACTCAACTCAACTTGTTTTCTTCTGTATTACAATGTCCTATTTATAGACTTGAATAGAATGCTTATACATTGCATTTTCTCTAGAAACTCCACTAGGCCTTAAAGATCCACTCAAGCACTAATAACCCCACTAACATTTAATTTCCACTAAAATATATGTCTATTATCAATTATACTGGCTTAGGAACTTGTAAAGATAATAAAAACTAAAAGTTTTCTAAAAATATAGATAAAAATTGAAACAAAAATTATGAAGAAAAATTTAAAGTTTCATTCACCCCTTTAATTTTCCTAATTCATTGTATTGATAATTGGATTACACAGGTTATACTGCTGGCAGGCACAGATACATCAGCTGCAACATTAGAATGGACAATGGCTAATTTACTAAACTATCCAGAAATATTGGAAAAGGCAAAAAATGAATTAGACGCTAATATTGGTCAAGATCACCTTGTTGATGAGTCTGACATTTCGAAACTCCCTTATATTCAAAGCATTGTTTACGAGACACTTCGATTGTATCCTATTGTTCCATTATTGTTACCTCATTTGTCATCAGAAAATTGCACTATAGGAGAATATAATGTCCCAAGAAACACAATTTTGTTAGTGAATGCATGGGCAATTCATAGAGATCCTATGTTATGGACAGACCCTACACTTTTTAAACCTGAAAGGTTTGAGGAAGAATGTGAAGTCAGTAAGCTACTTACATTTGGGTTAGGGAGGAGGGCGTGTCCAGGAGCTAATCTGGCTCAACGAACAATGTGTTTATCTTTAAGTTTATTACTTCAATGTTTTGAGTGGAAACGAATTACCGAAGAACAAATTGATATGACAGAAGGAAAAGGACTCACTGCGCCGAAGAAAGATTCCTTAGAAGCTATGTGTAAAGTTTGTCAATCACCTGCACTTAAGGATATTTGGTAACTCAGTGCTATTGAAATCTTGTAATAGTATAATATGCTTGAAGAACATGTGAACTTGTTATTTGACATGTGGACATGCACCTGATACATGTGGATGAAATGTTGATTTATCTTTTAAATTTATGAAATGCTAATAAAATCTCGTGACAAAAATATCTTTTTCAAATGTCATTAAATGCTTATATATTAAATATATCATTTTTAAATATATTTTTAAGACAACTAAATTCTTTATGTAATAAATGAGATTAGGAGCACTTAAGACAAATATATCAAATATGTAATAACATTCATACGAATAATAATTTTTAGTTATTTTTCTTAATCTGTGTAAAATTTATTTGATTTGCTTATAACCATATTTAGAGGGAAGGGAGGTTTTCTAACAAGAGCTACAACTTTCTAGTGACTATTAAAATGGGCATCGCACTTGAAGGTTAGGCTGCATCATCTTTGAACCAGGGCCCCTAGCAAGATGTGCCTCAACCCTTTTCTTCTATTTTTTTCAGAGGAGCCATTGTGGAAGAAGAAAACGAGGGCAATAGGGAAATTTTAAAATAAATCCCCTGAACAAATATTTTCTTAGTATAACCTATAAATAAAATTTATGCATAGTTACACATCACACTCCTTGTATGAAACAAGTTCACAACTTGATAGGCACCTTCATACGAACCCTAAACCTAACAAAATAGAGAAAGAAAACACAGGGAGAAAGAGAGGAACTTTTCAGAAAGAGGAAATTCTTGTAATATTTTCTAGTACTCAATCCAAAACAACAAAGGAAATAAAAGAGACTTAAAATGGGCTAGATGAACAAGCCCCAATAACAAGAAAAGAAACTTCCTAACTACATTTATTTTTTATATAAAAATGAACGGAAAAAACTAGTTTTTTTTTTGTGAATGGAAAAAACTAGTTCATATCAAGTTTAGTAATCCTTTAGCCAGATGGGCCTAAAGAGGTGATGTTTCGGCCTATCATCATAGGCCTTTGTAGAATAACCTTGTCCTCAACGTTGTGAGTGGGAATCTAAAGTGGAGCATGTGAGCGGGCCTTATGTGGGAGTGAAGTGGAGAGTTCCAAGACATTAGCGCATAAAGTGGGGTAAGGAGTTCACAACTTGATTGGTGTGTTTGAAGTGGGGAGAAAAATTAGAGAGTTCTCTACTAAGGTTTCAATGGAAGAGGAATCTAAAGAGTTTATAAGGGTGGCATCAAGATTAGAAGAGGCGACGAATTTAAGGCTGGTAATAGGGGTGTCATGTAACATCCTAAAAATTTAGAAAGATAAATTATTTAATGATGATAATTAATTATTTGATGCTCAAAATGTATGGGAAAATTAATTAAGTATTAGTTGTGAATTATTGGTAAATTAAGATTTACTGAAACTGAATGATTTAACCAAAGGTGTGGTACCCACTTAATCAAATTGGATATTTGGAGCACATTTGGTACAACACCCCAAATGGAGTTTGGCCAACAAACCTCCGTTGGTTTGGGGGAGAAAAATCATTCTACGGTCAAACAGAGTTTTAACTGTTTCGGATGACATAAATGGTCAATATTAACCTTTAAATTTTTTCCATTTCTCTAACTCCCCAACTCTGTTTTTCCAACTACGAACAAAACACCCCCTTGATGGGTCTAGAATAATGAGAAAATTATTGTGGTTATGGTGATATGCACTACTAAAAAACCCTTGACAGCTACTCTAGGTTAGCGACCGACGGACACCGTCGCTAATTAGCGTCTGCGTTGTAAAAAAAGACCTTTGAAAGAAAATTAGCTACCGCATTAGCAACCACCAGTACCCTATCGCTAAAATTTACAAAACTTTGTCGCTGTAGCCGTCACTACCTCTATGTCCGGTGAATCGGTCGCTATATTTACCTCCCTCCAAGTTTTTTTGTTGGTGTGAATAGTAGCAACGGATGATGACCGTCGCTATGTAGACTTCCTTCCTTTTTTTGACATCCCTCCAAATTTCTTGGTTGGCGCCCAAGGGTAGCGACGAAAGGTGTCGTCGCTAACTTTTGTACTATATTAAACTTAGCGCGGAGGTCGTCGCCATATTTAAGGGCAGTGTAACCGAAGACCATCGCTAATATGTTCAAATTGCAACGGATGACCGTCACTGATGCAGCCATGTGTTAACTTCTTTAAAATTATTCGTTCTAAACCTTTCCCTCCATTAATTCTAATGATGGGATTATGGCATCGCTAGAGTATCCAATATAGTAACAGAGTGTTCGTCATCGTTATTTGTGGACATGTGTTCAATTTATTTAAACTAGGGATGGATTCAGCGATGGTAACGTTTCCCCGTTGCTAATTTTAATAACTTATTCAAGGGTAACCTTTCCCCTCTATCCTTTTCTCTGTCTCCCCTAAGCGTTAAACCACCTTCTTCCTTCTTCCATCTTCCCTGTCTCTGCCTCCATTCATGACCTCCGCGCTAAGTTTAATATACAACAAAAGTTAGCGACAACGCCATCCATCGCTACCCTTAGGCGCCAACAAAAAAATTTGGAAAGCTGTCAAAAAAGGAAGGAGGTCTATATAGCAACGGTCATCATCCATCGCTACTATTTGTGCTAACAAAAAAACTTGGAGGGAAACCAAATAATTAGAGGGGGTAAATGTAGTGACCGATTCACCGACAGACATAGAGGAAGTGACAACTACAGCGATGAAGTCTTGCAAATGTTAGCGACGGGGTACTGGTGGTTGTTAATGTGGTAGCTAATTTATTTTCTTTTTCAAAGGTCCTTTTTTACGACACGGTCGCTAATGCGGTCGCTTTTTATCATGTTGTCTTTCTTTTGGGTCTTCCCAAAGATAACATTGATGTCCTACACCCGTTCATAAACTTTCTTCCCAGTCAATGCTTCAGGAGCAATGTCATTCTCTTGAGATCCATTAAAAGCTTTCCTCAATCTTCTGTATGAATGATTAGGTTTAGGAAATCTTCGATGACCAAGGTAAACAGTATTTTTCCAATAAGTAAGTTGATAGTAGCATGTGCCTTCTTCACATATAGGGCATGCATGATGACCCTTAACACTGAATCCACTAAGATTCTCATGTGTAGGAAAATCATTAATGGTACCAAATAACATGGCATGTAAATTGAATTTTTCCTGTGGAAACCTATCAAAAACCTCAATACCTTCCTTCTAAAGCATCTTTAAGTCATCAATTAAAGGGTTGAGATATACATCTATATCATTTCTGGACTGATTTGGTCCTGAAATCATCATAGACAACATTACATACTTGCGCTTCATGCATAAGTTTGGGGAGAGGTTATACATAACCAAAAGAACAGGCCATGAACTATGTCTGCTACTTACGTCGCCATAAGGATGCATCCTATATGTAGCTAGTCCAAGCCTAAGGTTTTTGGGCTCATCACCAAAGTCTGGAAATAATTCACTTATTTTCTTCCATTGCAAACAATTAGCTACATGGGGAATCTTGCCATCATGTTGCCTCACATCTTCATGCCATCTAATGTTCTTCGCATCTATTGGATTAGCAAATAACCGCTTGAACCTTGGAATTATTGGAAGATACAATAGCGCTTTTTCCATAGGCTTGTTTATGCTATCATCCCAATTAACATCTTTATCCTTCAATTTGTAGCATGATAAATGGAAAACAAGACATTCATCTAATCTTCATGTTCTTTCTTGTACAATATGCAATCATTTGGGCAAGCATATATCTTCTTATACTCCAAACCCATCGGACACAAAACCTTTTTCACACCATAGTTGCGATTCAGAAGTGTTACCTTCTGATAGCATTTCCTTTAACAACTACAACAATTTTGTGAAGTTTTTATCAATCCATCCATCTTTTGCCTTAAGGTTGACCAATTTTAGCACAACTGACAATTAAGTGAATTTAGTGCACCCTAGATATGAAGGCACCTTTGTGTCAGTACGTATATTATCATACACCCTGACTTGTTGGAAAGACTCTACTCAAATATCACGGATCATGTCCTCTAGTTGATCATCAATGTCTTCATCTACTTAGTTAGTTTGGTGAATACTTGGCATTGTAGATAATGCCTCGTAATGCCATATGTAACATCCCAAGTTTTTAGAAAGATAAATTATTAGTACAATGTTAATTAATTATTTGATGCACAAAACGCATAGGAGAATTAATTATGTAATAATTATGACTCATCGGTAAATTAAGATGTACTGAAAATAAATAATTTAATATATGGTGTGGGACCCACTAAGTCAAATGGGATATTTGATGGGTTTAAAAGAATGAGGAATTTATCGTGATTACTGTGATATATTTAAAATAATTTTTGGTGTTGGGGAGATAATTATTCGGACGCGATGTATCTTAATAAACAGTGAAATTATAAGCGAAATAGAAATTAAGAAAATTCCAAATTCCCTTTTTCTCTTGTGGACCCATTTTCTCTTTCTCTAAACTCTTTTGTCCTTTGGACAAAAGGGGTTTTATTAACCAAAAAGCAAAAGCAAGAGACAATGCATAGACCATTGGACAAAAGAATCAACTTTTGGCTTTTCTCTCTCCTCCCTCTCTTCTCTTTTCCGTTGGGTTCTTCTCTCCCTCATCTCCTCTCAACTTTTCCACTTCTTCTTCTTTCTTTAAACACCAAAAACCATCCAACACTCCTCCTCCTCTATTTCTTACTAAAATCAACACCTAAACCAAGAATCATGAAGCTTTAATGGACCATTGAGGCATTGCTACTTCCATTTTCTTCTCCAACTCTTTATTTTCGTTTTTGGCAATAGCTTGGAAATAAGGTTGGTGATTTTGACCCTTTATGGTTTCTAGTTGTAGTTTTAAGGTTTTTGGAGTATTGTGATGAAGAATTAGGTGTTGTTTTAATGAATAAATGCATGTGGAACCAAACCCTAGGCTAGATGACCATTGGGAAATTATTGTTTGTTGTTAGAATATTTTTAGGAGCTTGAAATTGATTTGAATTGGTTGTTGGAATTGAATTAAATGTTGTTGAAAGAAATGGTTTGATGTTGGTTAGCATTAAATACAAAAATTAGAATTTAGGAGCATACTTTAATTTAAAGGAAAAATTCATTTTAGACTTGAAATGGTTTATAGATGATTTTAAAACAATTATGAGGCTTTAAGTGATGTTCTAAAATTAATTTGGTGTTGGTAGGATGTATGAAGTTGTTAGTAAGCCTTAAATTGCTCTTAAAGTAGGAAATGATGACAATGTGACATAAATGGTTTCATGAATGTATGAACCTTGTTAGTGGACTTAGATATCATAGTTGGATGTGGTTTAGTATTTAAAATGGTTGTTGGGTAATTATTGATTGAAAAAGTGTAGGATATATAATGAATTAAATGAAGGGCATAATTGATTGAAGATAATTGAGTATGTTACTAGATTAAATAATTTTGTTGGAGTGTATTAGGACTTAAGAGAATAATTATGGAATTGAGAAGATACTACTAAATATAGTTTAAGAATTTGAATGATTATTGAGTAAGAGACATTGGAAAAAGTGTGTAGTGTTAAAAGTGAGTTAGATGAAGAACATGAGTCATTAAAGTTAAAAGAAAGGATTGATGGCCTAGAAAATATTATTGGATTATATTGGGTATAACATGGTTACTAGATGAACTTAGGAAATGTTGTTGTAAGTGATAGGTGACTTAGGGATGATGTTGGTGCTTAATAAAGGATTATTAGAGCTAGTATGACCATTCATTATGATTGCGGATAATTGTAGTTGAATGAATGAGGAATTAGTATTTAATAAATGAAAGAAATGTGATGTTGGAGGTTAAGAACAAGTATAGTAATTAGTGTTTTTGGTGAAAACAAAATTTATGGAAGTTAGTTAGTGTGTCAGTAAGGATTAAGTAATTAATTAGGAAGAAAAAACTTGGTATTTTAAGGGGTGTTGCATAAGAACCATGTGTTGGGTGAATAATAAATGCTTTAAAAGATTGGTAATGATTTAATCTAGCATTTAAAACTATTATCAAGTGAGTTATGTGTTTTAAATGGATGAAGAAGTTAAATGAATTATTAGTAGGGTGAAACTTATGGTCTATAAAAGGAAAAGTATTGTAAATAATTATAGCAAAAGGGGGGAGGTTTATTAGGAGTCTTGTAAGACCCCATGAATGATTCTTGAACATTGACAATTTGTAGACAAAGTTCTAAAATTTACAAGTATTGAGAAATATTGAAAGAATCCATAATACTCCTAAAAATCTCAAGATGAAACTTTTATGGGTTGTATAAAGTATGTATATAAAAAGTGGAGTTGTGAACATCACAAAAAGATTCGTAAGGTGTTGATGTGTTTCTACACTTATTCAATGTAGGCTTTGATCAATCTTGTGAAGCGGGACCATCTGACCCATCCAACCCCATGGAATACTTCTCTTGAGGTAGGAGATGAGCTTATTTTCTAAATGTATGGCCTTGGTGTTGATAATGTATGTATGTGTGATGTATATTTTCATGTTGGCCTTGGGTGCTTTTACTGTTGCTATGTGTGATGAATGTGTAAAGTAAGACTTTTGAATGACATTGGTGGTAAATTGATGATTGTGATGGTGATATACCTCTGATGTGCTCTTTTGGTTTATGTATGATGATGAAGTGGGATTATGTGAAAATTAAGACCATCATGTGTACTTTTTGTATCTCAGGGCATGCATAACATATCTCATATGTGATATTTAATGATCTTACGTTTATCTTGAGAATAACAACCTTGCATTGGTTGATTGTATAAATGACTATGCGTGGTCGTAATGAATACCATGTGACATGTTTTATTGATGTTGCGTTGATCTTGAAAATAACAACCTTGCATTGGTTGAATGTATAAACGACTATGCGTGGTCGTAGTGTATACCATGTGATATTTAATGATCTTGCGTTGATCTTGAGAATGAAACCTTGCGTTAGTTTAAAATATTGAACAACTATACGTGGTTGTAGTCACATGAATGAATTATTCACATGAAGAGGAAATGGAATTTGTTCTAAGTTGGTCTCATTGCATATGCATTACTTATTGGATAGCATATGCATTATTTGTGAGGACATATTTGAATTGGTGTATCTAAAATAAATATGCCTTATGAGTACCTTGAATTGAGAAATACTGTTGGTGTTGTTGGTTATTGTACAAATGTAGTGATAACCATTGTTGGTGACATGAGAATGATACTTAAGGCTTTCGACATGAGTTGCATTTATGGTATATGATTTATGTACTTGATTGTCAAATTATGGTCTATATGTTGTACCAATGAGATTGAATATATTGAAGGAAAATATGTATGGTTGCTTTACTATGCATGACTTATCATTACAATTACTCATCATTGAGAAAATATACTCACTCTCCATGTTGTCCATTTTTAGCCTTGTGATGTAGGTTGGAATGGTGGAGTGATACACTTTTTGTGGAGGCGACACGGTGTGAAGAGGGTATTTCATTTGCCTTGGCTGAATTCTTGGTGGAATTTAATATGTATAGACATTATTTTTGTATAACTTGACTATTGATGTAAATGCCTAGGTTTTTGGAATTTTGAATGGGTTTGTTAGATTATTTATTGATATATTTGGATATGGAGGTTGAGTTATGATTTTGTTAGTATGTTGGAGGTTGGTAAATATGAACCTTTATGAATACGACTATTATGCATGAAAGTTGAGATTGTGTCATGATATTGTGTATGTTGCATTGATGTAGTTATGAAATGGATTTATGAGGCTTTGATTATGTGAGTACAATGCTGAATTTTTATTATACAATTGGTATATGGTGTGTAGGATGAGATAATGTGATGATTATTTCCTAGTTAAGAGTATATAAAGAGGCCTAGTTGATAAGAAGCAAAGATTGATGATTTATTAGTATGCATGGATGGTATTATCACCCAATTGGGTCCTTGGAAAACTTTTGATGTGGATGTTTATGATATGGACCATTAGACATGAATGTAGGGTTATAAATATGTACCTTGAATGTGAATGATCAATGTTCAATATGAGAATGGAGGTCTATTGTGCATGACAATTTTATATATTGATGAAGTCGATTAGGTACTTGATTAACTTTCACCTTCCTATATCTTCATATATGGGTTGGTTTTCAAATAGATCTAGGGTAGTTATTATAAGTTTTGAATTGTGGTGTGCCTTAATTAAGTGACGTAGAATAAACGCGAAAAATTTCCTTTACTTTTTATTAATTAGAAGTAGATAACTATAATATCGAATAACAGAATTAGGGTGCCACACCATATCCATATTCTATTAGTTAACATAATTCCATCACATAGGAGATGTTCTCGGATTTCATCAACTTGCAATAAACACTGATTTAAACATTTTACACAAGGATAATAGAATCTTCTATTCATGCATTAGCGTTTCTTTTAGCATAATCAAGAAACTCTTCAAACTCATTCTCGTACTCATGGGTTGTGCGTAGTGCACTCATCCAACTACGATCCATGAGAGGGTCCAGTCTATCAGCCATAATGAAGACTTTAACACCGAAAAAATACAACCATAATTAATACACAGAGTGAAGCTAAATAAAATAATGTTAATAATTAAATGTCGTAAATGTTATCCGTATTATTTTCAGGCTACTAAAAGACATACAATATTACCTACTTAGGCCTAATGCCTTAGGTCATAAATAGAAAACAATAATGCTTATATTCTAACATATCTAATCAAGGTCAGTAAACCTATTTTCCTTTCTAAGATGACCACAACTTTCCCCCGGAATGCGTTCCCACCTTAAAACCTAAAACCTACAAAGAAATAAGTATGAAATTGAAAATATGCTATAATTATAATTAGCTGGGTATACGGGTTGGCCCGACCCGTACGGGCCAACCCGTATAAGCCCGCCCCGTAACGGGCCAACCCGCGTAAGCCCACAATTTAAATAGGTCAATTTTTTTAGGACCGCGTAATGCAGGTTAGCCCGTATATATTTTTATATTTTTTAGTTTCTTTTACTTATGTTTCGTTTTAAAATTATTAGGATTTGGTTCAAAACACATTTTTTTTTATGAAACTCGAGCCACATAATTTAAAACATTTAATCATCCAAAACCGGGAACCTTTACAACTAATTTTGAATAAATTAGCAAACAATAAAATTTAAATATCAACTTTCTCATATTTCAATATAAAGAATAATGATATAACATCATTTTAGGTTAAAAGTTCTTCCTTTTTATAAAAAAAAAGTATTGTGAAAGTGAAATAGTATGAGGAAAAGGTAGAGTTTGTTTAAATTAAAATAAAAAATTTAAATGTAGATTGGCCCGCGAGCCTGCAAGTTTAGACCCATTTAGCTCACGGGTTAAACGGGCTCAACCTGCGAAACCCGCATTTTAAATGATCTTCTTTTTCTCAAACTACAACCCATGTAAGAGTGGGTTAAACAGGCCGGCCTAATTATAATTCAACATGTATATATGGTTTTAAATTTTTAATGTATCAGCTAGCATCAAAATAATATAGTTTTTGCCATAAAAAGTGATCATACATTTATCACAAATTACATGTCACACTATAAAATAATCTTACATTATCTAAAGTTTGAAAGCAGTTGAAAAAATACTAACAAAACGATAAACAATTTATTGTTTGACATGGTAGTGATGGGTGCCGAGTTCCTTTTTCACCGACATCATCGACTGAGAATTTTACAGCTCTTGACGAAGGAACTAAACCTCAAGCAAAGTTACTTTGGATTACCGTAATTCTGATTATACGGAGGATACCAGTAATTAATATAAGAGAAAAACAGTATGTAGAAGAGCTCCTCATTAAGAAAATATATCGAGAACAAACAAATTAGCTCGCCATGACAGTAAGTCGAACAATCTCCTTCAGGGCTTTACCAAGTCGATGCATGCATAAATAGTACAAAACATAAGGGGATCAGAGAAAATTTCATGACAACTTTTACTTTTGTGCCTGACAATTAAATTTTAAAAACTATGCATGGTGGAAATAAATAATAGGCATAGGCATACTGAAGAGGTCCAATGATTTCCTTAACAATTATCTTCTTCCATTTGTTTCCACTGGAGTCAGAGTTAATCAAAACCCAGATGCTCTCATTGACGACATGATCAATCACCCAACTTAACTAATTGAGAATTGAGAATATCAAATTTAATAACTGTCAGATATTTTGCATAGATGAATTGAATTTCTAAATGACTGTTTTAAATAAATTTCATGACTGTTTAGTTTAAATAATAAATATGGTAATAATAACTTAGTCTCAAGAGTATTTAATTATACATGCTCTCTTAACAGTTGTCACAATTAAATGGACAATTTTTTACTTAAGGCATTCACCAACTCAATGTTTCTTTAATATATATTGTTGTGCAGGGTTCCCAACAGCAAGTAGAGGTTGCTGTGGAACTGGAAATGCAGACCAAATTTCAGGAATAATTCCATGTGGACCTACATCTAAGTTGTGCTCAGATAGGGAGAAACACGTGTTTAGGGATGAATACCA
Source organism: Clitoria ternatea (assembly GCA_037962975.1). Taxonomy (NCBI): domain Eukaryota; kingdom Viridiplantae; phylum Streptophyta; class Magnoliopsida; order Fabales; family Fabaceae; genus Clitoria; species Clitoria ternatea. The sequence continues at coordinate 14,246,169 of CM075675.1, forward strand.
CCCAAGTGAAGCTGCTAACCTAATACTTGCCAAGCAGCTTATTGATGGTGACAAGAGATACATATCTCCAATAAATCTTAGACAACTTAAGGACCTCACATCATAGATTCTATAATTAATTTCCATACCTTAATTCATCCATGCAATTTCTCTTTTGCTCAATTTTGTGCCAAGAAGGTGTTGCAATTAATGCCAATTTTATTTTACAACCTTAGTTTAGTTTGGTTCCTAGTTTCAAATTTTTAAGTAATGCACGTGTGATTCCAAGATTTTATATGCTATAGCTTCTTTGAGTTTAAATGCTGATCCGATGCGTGTCAATTAAATTTGCTATATACTAAGCAAAATCTTGATCTTTAGTATACTGAAGAGGCCTTAATATCACAATAGGCATAGCGTCCACGGTTTATATGGAAATAAGAAATGGCTCTCCACCTAGTATAGGATCATATATTCTCATTAGTAGCGTGTCATTATGCATTTACTATATACGCGTGCACAAACCACTCCCCTTTTAAGATGGAAACCCAGGCGCGTTTAATTCATGGGCCAAGAAAACAATAGGTGGTTCTACAACAACTACATAGATAAGTAATATTTTTATACAAACCAATTATTCATAAGAATCATAACACTTCCCTAACCCTAGAACTCATTTATTAAAAATAGATAAAGGATAAAGGTCAATTAAATTATAGGGATGGAGTTCTCTAACCTACATGCAAACCACACCTATTCATACACTTCAATAAAAACAACAACAATAATACACAGTTCTCATTTATGGGTGCTATACCCCAAATTTGTGCAGCAGATCTAGTGATGAACTCAGAAAATAGAGAGAATTACTCCACAGGTCATACCAGTCTTCCCCTCCCCCTTTAAATTGGCCATCCCATATTGAAAGTAAATACTAGTAAATAGTCAACAAGATGTTCTTTAAAAGGTACACCCTTAGCACAAAGCAAAAGATAAAAAAAGACCGAAGATAAAGAATCCATACGTGACAGATAGATGTTAAAAAGTATTTAGCTTTATATTTTAAATATGAAACTCCAATGGAGGTGAAACTAGTTTAAACAAAATAAATGTGTTATCTCGGGAGTTTTTCCTTAAATTAATATTTCCATAATGTTTGTGGCAGTGATTCCAGTACTAGCTAGTTATCCAGTGTTTATGGTCAAGAACTAACGTTGTAGGGTGTTAAGACTGCCCCCTTCCATGTGTGAAAGTGAACAAAAATTATGCATGATAACCAAGGAAGGGGGAAGCAACTTGAGTTCTCTGTCCTTATTGTCTTCGCAAACAGACAACTAACCTCACTTCATTGCCATGCATAACTTAAACATTACAAAACAAACCGTAATTGATTTGTTAATAACAAATCAACATGAATTTAGAAGAATACAAGAATGCAAACAAACTAAATGCTAGCAGTTTTCCACTAGGGGCTGCAACTGCTTAATGGCATCCTCATTAAATATATTTATATTTTATTATTTTGTTTTAAGATGTTTTTAAGATGTAACCTAAAATATTAATTGTCTATCATAATAACAAATTTCTTAACTCATTTATAAATATATCAACAAGTAACCCAACTAATCTAAAATTTAAAATCTACTTAACTAACACCTATCTGACCATCTCTTGTCTTTTATATGCATGCCCCTCGTTTTTCAAAAGATAATAATAATGTTAACTACAGTTTGATGAGATAGAACTATTAAAATGAGATATGGTTTAATTAATTTCTTTAGTCCACCAAAATATATAAAGGTTGGATTATTTGTAAATCTTGAGTTTAATATTGATTTTTTTAAGGAACTTCCCTAGCACAACCATAAACCAGCATCCTTGATTCAGAGCCATCAGGCACGAGGAAATTAGAAAAGAGGCACGGGAATTTCGAATTAATTCTAATTTTCACCTTGTAATAGTCTTAAACTTGGACAGGTGAAATATGTCCTATTTTTCACTGGGTATATAAATAAATTGGTGTAAGTATTATTTTTTACACCGATTATTTTAATTAATTGGTGCAAAGAAACTAAATATTTACAAAAATGTCACCACACTAATTTTTACATTGGTTATTTCTATAATGGGTATAAAAGCCTTATTTAGCACTAGTGAATAGGGACCCTGATTCCCAACATGAAATCCCATACTCATCTTATGTAAGGGGGCATTCATCATGCTTTCAGCGGAAATTTTGAGAAAGACGCTGAAACTGCCTGCCATTGAAGATGTAGAGTATGAGTATTCAAAAATATGATTATGATTAACGTTAGACCTGGAAAGGGAAAAGGTGCTTGTAGCCAATCGCGTCACTCAGCTAGGTAGGCTAATTTAAAGAGGCACTAGTGAAAAAAAGGATATAATCACGGTTAAAAAAGGCATTTATTCACGGTTAAAGAACCGTGGTTGTTGCAGTCGTGGTAGTAGATGATGGTCTTTAACTACGGTTAACAACCGTGGTAATAAATCACATCTAACCACGGTTAAGAACAACTGTGAATATAACTTACTATTTATATTCACGGTTATCGAGCATAACCGTGAATATAAGAACTGAAAGATGTCAGTTACATCCACTTATATTCACGGTTATGATACATTTTATCCACGGTTGTCCATCACAACCGTGAATATAAGTATGGATTGGTTTCAGTTACAAACTACTTATATTCACGGTTGTGATGGACAACCGTGGATAAAATGTATCTATATCCACGGTTATGGTAGTAACCGTGGATAAATATAGTCTATATTCACGGTTGTTGCCATAACCGTGAATAAATACTGAGGTTTTTTTTTAAATATGGATTCTGTTTTATCGTTTCCCAACCCTGCATTCAGACAAACCAGTACAGTATACAGTATGCCACAGCAACACTATGTCGAAAGAATGGTATGTATATATATAACAATTTATTTTCTATATCAATTCATAACAACCTAAAAAATGAAAGTATATACAATTAAGTTGAATGTAATCTAATAAAAGTAAACCCTAAATCCTACTAGATACATATATAAAAGAATAAAGATCCTATATCTAGCTTTGCCTAAGTTCAATGAAGTGTGAGGCCCATTGCCTTCTAACATCATCCACAAGTTCCTTTGGGAAAAATTACCGGTCATTAAAGTACTGCAAACAATGCACAAAACAATTAGAACAAAAGCTTTATTTATTATATGAAATTGATGAAATTGGAGAAAAGTAGTCCAAATGATGAGACTTACCTCTGTCCATCCATCTACTAAATGATGTTGGACAATGGTCAGCATAGTATGCATGACGAAATAGCCACACTCAAAGGTACCCTTCTGCCTGTAAGACTACAATGGACATATAGTATAGAATAAGTGAATTCGGAACTTAAAAAATATGTACTGAAGATTTGAATGAATACGATTGACTTACTTTTGGGTACACCCATACAACTGTTTTTCCTTTGGGCTTGTTTCCAATCAGTACATTGTATCCAACCACCGCCCTGCGTCAAACAAAACACAAGATAAGTTAGAATTGTATAGTTCTAAAAATGATGTAATCGAATTTGTGGTTATTTTTTAGGGATGAACTTACCGGTCTACTATATCTTTCAGGTCTTGTGGAGCTGTCCGATGCAAACTATCAAAGTACAGAGCAAGATAGTCCTTCGGACAGATCACCAGAAACGTCCAGTGAGCCCTGCAGTTACGAGTGATAAGTGAGACTTCAAAATGCAAAATATCATGACAATAATTATGGAATAGAGTATTACCCTTTATGATAGGGGCCCATGTATATAGACTTCCTAGACTCAAACATCCAATTCTGGATGTATGTCTGGGTGTTCTGCGAGGTGTTTCCTTGCCTCTGTATGAGAGAGGGCTCTAAGAAACCGTAAGTTCCTTGGAAACCCAAGTCCACACAGAGTTTTGCCAGAAACCTAAACAAGTTAAGACATGGTTAGCGATAAATAACTTGTATAATGAAAAAATTGGACAAAATAAGGATATACTTACAGCTCCCACAACTGAAAGATGGAGTCGTTCAGCATCGACGTCCCCGTAATAATGTCACAAATGTCAGAATTTGTAACGTAAACTGGAAAATCACTGGGACGGCCGAACACTAGTGGCTGCCATGGGACCTGAACAGTGTCGTCTGCTTGCTCATACCCGATGCGCCATAGCATCCGGATGGGATCCTTGGCCGGGTCTGGCTTCTTCAATGTCTGTTCCTGTTGAACAATTGACAACCATCACATTTTGTACCATAATTGACAAGGAAATAAAGCTAGTTAGTGTTTAGGGTTTTTACCTGTCCAGGGGCAATCACCAGAAGTCTGTTGGGCCACATCAGAAAGTGGCCCACCGCCTGACCGACGGTCTTCACCTCCTGAGTTGCCACTGGCACAGCAGCATCCTCCTCGAGGACGAGCACAACCGAGACCCTGGACATACCATCAGGTAATGTCTGATGGTGAACCACAGGGCCTAAGTTGTACACCATACCAGTGGCAACTGGCTCCTCCGACCCGTCAATGAACAGGTCACATTGACGGGTGTCTGGTGGCTCGACCCCGTCATCGTCAGGGTCAGCCGCAGCGCACGACCCCTTAGTGCTAACCTTCCGTACCTACATATTTACACATCAAACAGAAGTTATTCAACAATGAAATAAAGTGATTACAAACAATAAAATTGAGGAAATTAAATAAAGAATCTAACCTGTGGGTCGCTGGCTGGTGCAGTAGTCTCCTGGTGGTGGCTGAGTGAGGCCTTCATCTCCTCCCTGAATCGGGCCATCTCCTGGTGGAGCCTAGATATCTCCTCCTGGTACTCAGTCTTCACAACAGCCACCTTTTGCTCCACCATTTGCTCAAGGGATGGGGCAGGGTCGGGAGCACCGTAATAGGGGCGGAGGCCTGTGAAATGTGAATGATTAGCCCATAATTGTTTAACAGATAACAAAATGAAGGCATAGAGTTAGTTAGCACTTACCTACACCTCGACCAATAGCACGCACTCTTTCTGGGTACTCTGGCCTGCCAATGGCGGTAGTCAAAATATCCTCCCGTCCATGGGCTACGAAAGACCCTTGGGTTGATTGCTCAACCAAGGAATCCTGAAACCAAACAAGTTAGTATTCACTTCCTTCACGTAAACTGAAAAATAGACACTGATATAAAGGGGAATACTTACTATCCGTGAGGCAACCTCCTGAGCCTGTGAGGAAGTGTATTCCCCACTCTTCTTGATCCTAGCCCGCTTCCATTTGTCGTGGCGTGCAGGTGGGGAAGGGGGATCCACAATACCAGTGTCAGTCTGACACTGACTCAGCCTCTCCTGTTCCAGCCGCTCCTCCAACCTACGGTAACCCCCACGTGACAGTGTGTGTGGGCAGTCATTTAGCTTCCTAGTCTCCTTGGCTTTCTTTCTGGTCTCCTACAACAAGAAAAAAAATATTCACAGTTAGCCATATAAATTATACATAATTTAATCATCTAAAAACCAATGTACCTGAAACTCGGCAGAATGTCTAGATGCAACAAAAGTATCCCAGGTCTCCTGATCGATGAAGGGATATTTCTCTCCAGGGAACTTTCCTTGGTCATCCCCGAATACATACCTACAATGAAAGGTACATTAAAACTAAGGATTGGTACAATTTGGTGAAGCGTTGATTAAGAATTTAAAGTTCAATATACCTCGTGGTGAGTATGGATTTGAACGACCTCCATCGCTCAGCCATGATACCGAGGACCTTCCTCCTCGCTATGTCGGAAGATGGTATGTCAAAAGAATCCTACATGAAAGGAGTTAGTCCATAAAGGAGTACTTATTAAGAGTTACATGAAATAATACACTAAAATAAAACTTAAATAATATCTAAGTTACCAGAACATCACTCCATAGCTGGTTCTTCACCACCTCCTCGACACTATCCCAGTCGGGGATAATGACGGACACCTTCGACCGTACCACAACCCCCAGATAACTGCTCAACTTCGTGGCATGCGGTCCACTACTCAACTTCGTCGTTGCTTAAGACGTTACTATGTAACAAGAGTATGGTGACGGGCAAAAGGAGACATCACTAAGATTGTACACATAGATCGTCTACACTTATATAGGTACTGGGGTAGTGTCTATCACTAAACTTAAAACTTAATCAAGGCTAGCAGCCCCCTCCCTCTCACTATTTCCTTTTGCATCAACCCTAATACCCCTCTCTCTACCAACCACCCTTGTCTATCCTCCTCCTTTTCCTTCAATGAGTCCCTCCAACAAGTCACAGGCCTCTAGTGGCGTCTCGGGTCTGTAACCATTTCTTCTCGTCTTCTTCTCTAATCTCCCCTTCGACCATATATATCTTCCTCTCTTCTTCCTATTTCCATTTTCTTCTTCCTCTTTACTTCCTTTGTATCTAAGAACTATTGGTTGGAATTGAAATGATTGTTATGTTCATTTTGTTTTTGTGGAACTGTTGGTTAGAATTATGGTACAGTAATACTTTCTTTATTTTGTATAAAAAAATTGTAATTTACAATAGTTGTTTTCTATTGTTGTATACTATTTTTTAATAAATGTTGTACAATATATTTCATGTTATAATTTGATGGCTAAGATGTAACCTTGAAAATGAAACACATAAAAAAGCCATTATCGTGCTTGAAAGGAATAGAGGAAGAGTATGCATATGTGTTTGTCAATGAGAAATAAAAAACATTGTAGGCTTTTAAGGATGTGAACCTTAGTAGTAACTTTCTTCTCTAGAATATAACCTTCTACCTTGATAATAAATAGAAAATAAATCTTAATTAATACATACCTTTTGTTATTTACTCAATACTCATGCTATTTGAGGATAACTTTCTACCTTGATTGATGTAATTTTCGTATTGATTCATTAATATTTTTTTATGCAGTAGAAAAATACCGATGGGCACTGAAAAAAACAAAGAGGTGAAGAAGGTGTTTGAGACCAAAAAGCCTTCAAGCTGATAAAAAGTATTTTATATAAACACCGACAAACTATAAGGAAGCCTGATTGGATTGATGACACACATTGGGAGGGGATATACACCAAGTGGAAACAAGTTCAAGGAGGTGAGTTAAAGGAACAAGGCCAACCAAGCACTTGATGTTGGTGGCTCTAACTACACACTGGTTTTGTCTTTATGGTTGAGCACAGAAGACGATTAATAAGTATTTTGTACATCAATTATTGCCATAATCAGTAATTAATTAACTGTTAACTGTTACCTATGAATGTATACCTCCTTTTGTTGCAAATTGTTAAGTTGCACCGCCCTCTAAAACCTTTAATTTAATGGAGGGGCCGCTCTTGTTCTTGCTGTTCTTTTGACGAACAAGCTCCACTTCGTTTTACTCCGTGTAACTTTGTTCCGCTTGACGGGCCCTAGTGAAAAAGTGCTTTTAGTAGTAGCTTTGGAGTTATAGTTGTAGCTAGGAAATCCTTCGTTATTGGCATAAGCCTTCCCGGATCCAGCCTTCTCTGAACTCTTCTGACCCTGTACCTTCTCAACAAAGCGGATGTCTGGATGAATAACAATGTACAAGCTTAAGGTAATAACTTAATTATTATAGTTGAATAGTGCTTAGGAACTAGACTGGTAACTTAGGAAAATTATATTGAATATAAGTGCAATTAAAAATTGTATTGAGAAAGTTTCTGATTATTTTACAGGGATTTATATGAATGTTGGTTTGTCTTATTTTTTAGGGGAAACTTTGTCAAAATTTATGTGTTTTATTTTGTTAACTTTGGTTTATCCTATTTGGTTTCTTTCTGGTTCTTTTGCAAGAGCCTATCAGGAAAAGCGGGCCAAGAAGGTGGCTGAGCTTGCTTCCCAGATAAAAGGAGAGTTGGATGGAGGCACCGACCTTTTCTTCTACTAAGGACAATATTTTTCACCTAGAGGTTGTTAGAGGCAAGAACATGAAAAGGCACATGTTCGGCCTCAGAGAACTTTTCAAGGATTTTACGCCCCCTGCCAAGCGCTAGTCCTCATCTACTCTCCCACAAGATTATGTTCAGGTTATTAGGGACTTCAACAAGGAGCTTACAAAGAAGACTCAGATAGCAGCTCTCCAAGAGACGTAAACAAGTCTAAAACATAGATGTAGGACGAGCAACAACAGACGCGGGAGATTCTCCAACAACATGACGAGATGTTTCAGTAATTGATGGCTCACTTTGGTCTATCTACATCGCAACAGCCCTCTGACTAGCAACAACCTTTTTCCTTTGATTAGCAGCGACCATCTCCCCCTCCTACTCCCACTCCCATTCCCACTCCCACTCCCACTCCCACTCCCACTTGATTTCGTATTTCTTTTTTTTTACACTTATTTCCTTTTTTCTTGTATAACATTATGAATGTATTCATTGATTTTTATATTTGACAGTCCTTTGGTTTTTCAGTTATTTAAGAGTTAAAATGATTAGCAGATCACATTATAATTATTATTTTTGATTGAGAATTTTTCATCAATTTAATTTTCTAAATTGTAATTTAGGATTAACAATTAATTAATGAAAATTTGCTAAATACCACAAAAAACAAAAACAATAACAGTAGCGATGAGATAATGATGGTTGCCGCTAACTTATAACATTAGCAACGGCTTCAGCGATGACAATATGAACATAAGCATCAACAACCTTTGGAATGACCTTAGCGACGACCTTAGTAGACCTTGGGACATCAACGCCAACGATGGGATATGATTGTCGTCGCTAACGTATTACTTTAACAATGACATCAGCGATAGGTTTAGGGACATTAGCAAAAGCGACGGGCTGTTAGAATCGTCGCTAACCTATTAATTTAGCGATGACTCAGGTGACGACTTAAGCAATGCCACCTAAATCTGGGCTAGATTTTGCTACTGAAGTAGCGACAAAACCTAAGTTTTATTTAGTGACAGCTCCAATCGCAGGTAGCTAGCCATCACTATACTTGTCAACTTTGTCAACAAACGACTTATGGAGGATGCCACTAGCAATAAACGTAACTAATTCTAGCTATGAATTAGCCATGAAACATGTTATGATGTCGCTTACAAAGTTAGTGACCCAAGTTTCAAACACGGGACGTTGCCCGTCACATAACCTAATAGTGACGAAATTATTGAATTTAATGACGGTTTTTTTCCATTATAGGTTTAGTTTTTTTTTTTGTTGTGTTAATACACTCACACACTAGTTTTAATATGTTTATGTCTCTATGTAAATACTTAACTAGGGACACTTTAAGAATACTTTTCATATGACTTACTATTCCAAGGATAACCATGTTTTAAAAATTTTTAAAATTAAAAAGACTTATTTTATTAATAAACATAAAATGATACAATAAAAAAACATAATAGCTCCTAGTACATGCACCAACATATAAAGTACAAGTTATTATGAACTCGTGACACAAGTTCAATTCTTATTAAAAAAAACTAATTCCTCAACAAATAATTATATCAATGCATATGAAAATTACAAAATATCCTTAAATGTTGGTGATTGACGCACTTTACACCTAACTTCTAAGGGAACCTTTTTGGGCATAGTGACTCCCTTACCTTCGGCCATATCAATTTCTTCTTCGGTAATGCGTTTCCACTCAAAACATTGAATTAGTAAACCTAAAGTTAAGCTTACTGTGCGTTGAGCCAAGTTAGCTCCTGGACAAGATCTCCTCCCTAACCCAAATGAAAGTAACTTGTTTACTTCACCTTCTTTCTGAAACCTCTCTGGTTTGAAGAGTGTAGGGTCACTCCACAGTATGGGATCTCTATGAATAGCCAAAGCATTCACCAACAAAATTGTATTTCTTGGCACATTATACCCTCCTATGCTACAATCTTCTGAAGACAAATGAGGTAGTAACAATGGAACAGCAGGATACAACCGTAGTGTCTCATACACAATACTTTGAAGGTAAGGGAGTTTTGAAATGTCAGATTCGTCTACAAGACGCTCTTGACCAATATGAGTGTCTAATTCATTTTTTGCTTTCTCTATTACGTTTGGGTGATTTAATAAATTTGACATTGCCCATTCTAATGTTGTGGCCGATGTATCTGTTCCAGCAAGCAGCATAGCCTGCATAATTTGATAATGGAAATATCAACACCATGAATATGTTGAGTTTTAAAAATATATGGATGTATAATTTGGTTTTAATCTTTAATAAAACTTATTTTAATTTGGCCCTTGAAAATTTTAAAGTTTTTAAAAATAGTCTTAATAACCATGTAATGATATAGAATGTTGCTTTTTGTCCAAAGAAAATATTTACTATTTTTTTCCTATCATACTCCTTTTGTATAAATTAATAACTTATTAACATTTACAAATTTCAATAATGAAGAGAATAAAGGAACAAGAAGCTGAATTTATTTGGAGTATCTAATAAATAAGAGTATAAAGATAGATTAAAAAATAGATAATAAAATTATATGTTTTAAGATCATTTAATAATTTTTTTCTTTTTTCTATCAAAATAATAATAATTTTATTATTTTATTTGGTCTTCAAAATTACACCAAATAATAAAAATATAAGATTCAGATAACATAATTTTCAAGAGTATAGTGAGTATATCAAGTATATTCTGACATAAATATATTATGAATTGTAACCTAGTTTGTAATTGAGGTTAAGTCACTTAAAAAATAATACTTTTATTAGAATGTTGATTGCAATATAAAAATAAAATGGAATGTAAAGTATGCTCTTTTTATGATTTAATTAACCCACGTGACCATTTTTTTTCCTTTTACTATTCCTATTCAACACTCATGTCCCTTAACTATTGGTGACACTGACACACATATACGTATATAATTGTCATTTACATGACCTGTCGATCCTACGTAACATTCTATTCGTTTCATATTTATAATTTGTTCTATTCTATCCATCCACCAGAACATGAAATAAAACCTTATCCTCTGGTCGACAAACCTTATCCTCTTCAAGTCTCAGGGCCTAGTTTGACCAATCTCAAAAATAAATCCTATGGTCAAACGGAGTTTTGACTATCTCGAACGGCGTAAAGGATCAATATCAACCCTTAAATTTCTCCATTTCCCCAACTGGAAACCAAACGGACCCTGAAACGTACATAAAGGACGGATCTGGATTCCTCGTGTAGTGGTACCAAAGGAGGTGCAGTTTTTATTTATTTATTTTTATACTGGTATTTAAACTAATCTATAAAAAAAATATTTTTTACACCAAATTTTAAAAAGAATAACGTAAAAATATTTAAAAATTAGCATTTTACAATAGGCATTTTAATAATCAATAAACTTTTTTAAAAATCAATTTCTGGAACAATCAATATTTTTTTTATAAAAAGTTTATATTTTACTTCAGTTGATTATCATTAAAACCACGGATATATAATAATAAACAAACTCTTATTTGTACCACTGCAAGAGAGAATCAGATCAGAAAAAGATAATCTAAACATGGAAAAATCAAAAAGCATATACTAAAAATTGATTACCAGAGCAAGTCCTTTGATGATTTCATCGGTATAATATTCAGGCTGTGATCGTTGTTGAGAGAGGAGATGGTCAATCATAGTATTGGCACGCTGCTTCCCATTACGATGCTCATCAATGAGTCCTTGCAAGAACGCATCACTTTTAATACTAATCTTCTTTAGCCTCTTCTCCAAACTATCAAAATCAAACCATCTCAATATTCCCAAAAAGTCCCCGGGGTTGTTAGCCCCAGCTAACATCACAGCCTCCTTAATAATCTCTCTAAATTGCCTCGCTTCCTCCACATGAGTAACATCGCAATCCTCACCATAGTACCTCTTACCCGAAATCATCCTCATCATAGTATTAAACGTCATTTCCGAAAACTTTGATTTAAGTTCCACTTTAGCAAAACCATTTCGCGAGCCTTGAGCTAGCTTTTTTATTAGCCTCATGATTTCGTCCCTTCGGATATCGGAGAAAGAGTTTAGACGGTGAGAAGAGAGAACCTCGAGCGACACAATGCGGCGTAGGTTGCGCCAGTGGTCGCCATAAGGAGATTGTGCCAGGATGGTGTTGTTGTAGCCGATGTACTTGCCGGTGAGAAAGTGAGGTCTGTTTGCTAATACGATGTCGTTTTTGGTGAAGCATTCTTGTACAATTGGATATGATGAAACGACAATAATGAGGCGTGAACCGAACCATAGAGAAAATATTTGGCCGTACTTTTGTGATAGGTTGTGCGAAGTGCGATGGAGTGGTTGTTTGAGTTGATTGAGGTTTCCAATAATGGGGAAAGATGGTGGGCCTGGAGGGAAGTTTCTGAATCGTCTTGTTTGGAACAAGAGCTTTAAGGAGATGAGAAAGGTAATGAATATGAAGGAGAAATAAAACAGCGTCATAGTTGGTTAAAACTTGCTATCTGACTCTAGAGACTGTTAGTAATGCTTGTGATTTGATTCTAACTCCGCATGGGTTTATATAAGTTCGAATGCGATCACTTATGTTGCGTTTGAACTTACGTAATAAATCGTGACATCATGCCTTACGTAAGCGAAATTTGCTCCAAGGAAGCTCCCCTCCAAGACTTATCGAACAGATGAAACTTGTTAAATTTATTATATATATAGATTAATGTACCAACGTGTCATGCGGTAGAATTTGGTGAGATGTTAATTTTAGACATAAAAGTTAAGACTTTGTTTTTTTAAAGTATACTTCCCATAAGGAAATTTCTTTCATATTTATTAAAATGTTAATTAAACTCATTTATTCGATCAGAAAGTAAAGTTGATTTTTAAAATTACTTCTATTGTATTTAACAAAGATAAAGGTAAAATAATTAAAAATCATATTAAATATGAATATTTTAAAAATAATAACATTTAATATGGTAAAATTGTTAAAAACTAAATGACGAGTTTTTTTTTCTTATATTACATATCAAAGGGAATATTTAATAAGTAAGTGAAGATCAAATTGATTAGCTCAAAGTCCAAAATCTTTGCGTTGATTAGCCACAACTTTTTTTGTGGGAAAAAGGCTGAAACCAATCAAAAGAAATTGGTTTGGTTTGGGTTGAAAAATGTATGTAATTGTCTTCAACAAAATCAAATAAAACCAATTATATCATGATCAAGATAGTTTGAATTGGATCGTGAATACATTTTTAAATGAATTTTTAACTTTTACTACCTTAGTTTTAAATATAAATAAAAGAACTAATTTCACACGTATTAAAAAATAATAGTTAAAAATAGTTATTTGTATTAATATTGTTAAATATTTTATATAGTTTTATGAACCATCCTTAATATCATTTATTGTAAAAAGAATAAATTGTCTTAGATATATATATATATATATATATATATATATATATAAGGACAACGTATTTGGTAGATAAACATTTAATGATATTAGAAAAGTACAATTTTACTTATATTATGACACCAAAAAGTTCTATTAAAATTTACTTATATTTAAAACTGGAAGTAACACAAAACTATATATTTAAAAAAATATGTGTATAGACTACTGATATTGTTGTTGGGAGGGGGTGTTGGGACACAATCAACCCTTAGAAGTAAGGATTTGGATCCCCTCCAGTAATGCTGCCTCTCCAATAGGCCTTTAACACTAGTTATTTTATAATCAACGTAAGAATATAAAAGGTCATTTTTTATAATCGATGTTAAAAAAAACTTTTAACATCAGATATTTTTATAATTGCTGTAAAAAATACTTTTTACACCAATTATTTTTTATAACTAGTGGAAAAGGCACTAGTGGAAAAAATGGATACAACCACGGGGGTATAATCACGGATTAGTGTGTATCCGTGATTAAAAATGACGCGGTGGCATTTTTGAAATTTTTGAGAAAACTTTTAATCACGGTTGTTAAGGCAACCGTGATTAAAAGTCTCTATAATCACGGTTGTATGACAACCGTGGATATATGTCAAAACGAGATGGCATTTTTGAAATTTTTGGGAAAACTTTTATTCACGGTTGTTAGGCAACCGTGATTAAAAGTGTGTCTATAACCACGGTTGTTTGACAACCGTGGTTATATGTATATGTATTATTCACCTTATTTTTAGAAAATCCAAAAAAATAGAAAAACATGGAATTTTGATCTGATTTTTTGCGTCATGACTTCTTTTGGTACTTATTAGCCATTCGAGTTGGAATTTTTGAAAAATAAATTTTTGAGTGAGAGATACAAAAATTTTGTGACGACAAAAATCGGCAAACTTCAAACGAGCATAACTTGAGCTAGAAAACTCAGAATCCTTATTGCTGCATATGATTTTGGGGTAGAAAAAAAATCCGCATTCATTCCAACTCGCTACGCCAGTTGGGGTTGCTCAGATCTTCAAAAAACCCTTGTTTTCTCAAATTTTTTTATTTTTTGTGATTTATTTGCTTATTTTTTGGATTTTTAGGCTTCTACTTTACCTACCAAATAAATTCTAAAAATTCTAAAATTTTTTATGGTGTTTTCTAATGCCAAAATAAGATTTTCACATATAACCACGGGTCCCTTGTTCAACCGTGGGTATATGTCATATATATAACCTTATAGAGAAGAAGGAGAGAAAAGAGAGTTAGGCGCGCTCATGAAATTACGAAATTTAAAACGAAAAGGAAGCTATAATCACGGTTACACAAGGAACCGTGGATATATGTATAACCTATAACCACGGGTCCTGGAGTAACCGTGGTTATAGGTCATACATATATCCACGGGTACTCGCATAACTGTGGTTATAGGTTATACATATATCCACGGTTCCTTGTGTAACCGTGATTATAGCTTCCTTTTCGTTTTAAATTTCCTAATTTCATGAGCGCGCCTAACTCTCTTTTCTCTCCTTCTTCTCTGTAAGGTTTCTCTTCTCTGTTTTCATGTTTCCATTTACATTTACATTTCATTATTTACGTTCTAGATTTGTTTATTATGTGACTTCTCACTATTTTTCATATGCCATTTACAGGTTTCCCATCGCGCGCCATTGATTATTTACAGGTTTACATTTTAGATTTATACTTGTGTTCTTCGTTTTGCAGTAGCTCTCTTGTTTCTTGTTTCTTGTTTCTTGTTTCTTGTGGTTGTTCTGATTTTGTTTCATTCATTTACTTTTCTTCATTTCTTGTTTCATTCATTTACTTTTCTTCTGTTTTTGTTTCTTGCGTTCTTGCTGCGTTTCTTATTTCTGGTGTTGGTGTTCATTGTGTTCTTGCTGTTTCTGAATGGTGAAGATGATAACCACGATTTTTAATTTTTTTTTGGTCCAGTACATTTAATCACGGTTGTTAGGGGCAACCGTGGTTATATCCACTCCACTTTTAACCACGGTTGTTCAACCGTGATTAAATATCCTGATATACAACCACGCCCACTTTTAACCACGGTTGTTCAACCGTGATTAAAAGCCTTTTTTAACCGTGATTAAAGCCATTTTTTCCACTAGTGAGGTGTGATGGAAAGGATCTGAATCGTAGAAATAATTCTTGATGGTAAGGGCACTATTGTCGTGGATGCGTAGACCTAGTAGTTAGTGCCCGTAATATCTCCCATCTCCAACCACATGTCGCCTATTTTCCAAAGGTAACGTGCTCACGATCAGTAACGTGCATGTGTGTCACTAATCATGTCGCTAATAATTATATTCAAAACACATTTGCAACAGGATTAAGTATATCACTAAAGTTTTGAGTATAAGTTCATCGTTATAGCGATCACAAACACATAAGCGACAGTTCCCATTCATCGCTAAATACCAATGGTCAAAAGGGTTAGCAATGAGTCATTATCGTCGCTGATGTTAGTACGTGCTCCTACATTGCTAATTCCGTTTCTAATGGATTGCTAATGTGTATGACCTATACCCACTACAATGAAAATGGTCTTTCTTAACACCTTTTTCTTAGTATTTTTTTAATATACGCTAAGAAAGGGTCTATCTTAGTAGTTATTAGATGAACCTGTTGAGGAAAAGTCTGGTTGAAGAAATTTTTTAAGTCCATTTGGACTAAACCTCAGACTTTATATTCTTGAATTTGTTTATACCATTCATCAAGTATTTTCGCTCAAAGAGTAAAGTTTGTACTGTTTATAACGTATTTCTGTGTACTTAAGTAATTTTAGGATACGGATATTATGCTATGAAAACAAAAGGGGAGTATCAGCGTAATAAAAAGTCTGACAGAATATCAAAAGTCTGATGAAAGTCTTCTGTTAAAAGAGTTATTCTCAATGTTCTTAGATTCTATTTTGGTAATGCATTGGGATTTATGCTCTTATCATATTTGCGTGCTTATCACCAAAGAGCATAAAGAACAAGATCAAAATAAGTAGCAGCTGTCATAGTACCTATCTCTGCACATACTAATCACGATCAGAGATTTTGTTAAAACACCTCAGAAAGCAACTTATCGCTCAATCAAGAATTAGTTTACGAATGGTTTGTGCATGGAAATGCATGAGAAACCATTTTTGTGAAAAAGATGAAGAAATATGTACCAGACCCCTCATGAGCTCATTGTATCTTCAAGTTCTGGTAACAAGAAGCTTAAAGAAAAATACCTTCAAAGGATTTTCAATGACTATATCTCCATTTAAGAAGCAGTAATGGTCATATCCTCCAGCTTTTATTTATACCAAGAAAGTTTGAACATCAAATAATAAGAGTTACAAATATTTCAAGTTTTTAAATTCTAAATATCAATTCTTTTGTTTATAAGACAAAGACCCTCTTTCTTATATTCTGCCTCTAGTAGACTCTGGTCTTGTGTCATTTCTTAGTGCTTAAACTTGTCTTATATATTTGTCAAACACTAAGTTTCATGTGCTATCTTCTTTCCTTCTTAAACCTTGTAAAAGTCTGGTGGGTTGTCAGAACTTGTGTAACATCCTAAAAATTTTATTCTCATGTATAATCATTTTGATTTAGACTATCAATGATATTATCCATTTTATCTCAACTTTCTACATAAATTTTTGGTTAGGACAACATCTTCAATTTAACCTTTTACCATGGTAAATAATTTTAACTTTATACCTTTGGTAAAAGTTAATCAAATAATTTATTACCTATTTCCTTAGTTATTAATTTCCTTGGCTTTTCCAATTACTCTCATCAAATTGCCACATACTCCACTCAAAATGCGTCATCTTGTACACATTTTAATTGTTAGTTAGAGTCCGAATTTGGAAATGTGTCTAACTACAAAGTTGTTTCTCTTTTTCTTATCTTTCCAACAAGACCAAATTTGTTAAATTCCATTAAGATATGAGAGAGATATGTCCAAAATACCGAAAGAGTGTCATAATTGATATTTTATTTCAATCATATCATCTTGTACATATTTTAATACCTTGTTAGAGTCCGAATTTAAAAAAGTCGTAAACTAAAAAGTTGTTCCTCGTTGTCTTAGCTTTCCAACAAGACCACATTTGTTAAAATCCATTAAGATATGAGAGAGATATGCCTAAAATACCAAAACAGTGTCAGAATTGATATTTACTTCAATCAAACAAACTACATTATGTAGGCTGCGGAAATGGTCAACAATCCAGCTCATTTTTCTCACCTAAAACCTCCATTATCACCATAATTCATGCACCTAACATCCCACTACAATCCCATTATGAAAATCTTGTCCCCCACTTGTCATTTACATCATTAAATCAACACTACATCTTGTTCCCAAGTCTGAATTCTTAGAACAAGCTAAAGTTAGTGAAGTCTCTCTCTTATTTTCTTTCACTTTCTCCATCAATTTCACTCTTGATCTGAAGCTAGGACAATAATACAACACTTTCAACCACTTTAGGAACCTCCATTAAGGTAAGAGGGGACAGGGTTGTGAATATTTGTGAAATGGGTAGAATTGTATGCTGATTCTAGGATTCTAGAATTTATTCGTAACTTGTTGCTCATTTTTGATATTGAAAACGTGTGAATTTGACTCTGACTTCTTCATAAAAGTTGTAGATATTTTTGATATCTGAATTTTGAGACCTGAATCAAGTAATTTGAATAAGTATAGCAAAAGTTATAGCCAAAATACTACAGCATGTTCGTGTGAAAGATTTATCCTTTTTTTGTGTATATATTGATTTACTGGGAACTGTACGTGCATAATCAGCCTTGGATGTCTTCATGAAAGTTGTAGATAATTAAGTTGTGGATCTTTAGAAAGTGGTTTCACATTAAAATAATTTTTGTAGCTCAAGTTATGCTCATAATACTGAAGTATGTACAAGCTGTAAATCTGTGAACTTGAAATCCGTATCTTATTGTTAAAATTGGGCATTTTGTAGTAAGAATTAGTGATCAGTGTCTTCATGAAAGTTGTAAATATTTTTGTTATGTGAATTTTGAGACCTGAACCGATTGATTTGAGTATGTGTAGCAAAAGTTATAGCCAAAATACTACTGTATGTCCGAGTGAAAGATTTGCTTCATATTTAGTGTATATTTTGATATGCTGGGAATTATACATGCATAATCAGCCTTGGATGTCTGCATGAAAGTTCTATATAATTAAGTTGTGGATTTTTAGAAAGTGGTTTCACATCAAAATAATTTTTGTAGTTCAAGTTATGCTCAAATTACTGAAGTATGTGCAAGCTGAAATTCTGAAATTCTGAAATTCTGGAATTTTGGAAATCCGAATCTTGTTTTCAATACTGGGAATTTTTTGGTATGAATTAGTTGTTTGAGTCTTCATGAAAGTTGTAGATAATTATGTTAAGAGTATTTTAGAACTGGTTTCATGCAAAAATCATTTTTGTAACTCCAGAAACACTGAAATTACTAATATATGTACGTTTTGAAAAACTCACCTTGAGGCAGTGTGGTATTTCGTGAATAAGTAATATTTCTGTTCGGAATTTGAAACTGTGTTCTTCATAAAAGTTGTAGATAATTGTATTATTGAGCTATATAAAGTAGAATCACCTAAAAAGGAGTTTATTTGCCCATGTTATGACTGTTTTGCTAATGTATGTTGCTGTTGGGGATGCTGAAAGTCACTTAGAATGGCTATTTTGAAAGAAAATGATATTTTCTCTATGTATAAAAATTATTTATTAAATTATTGAGTGATTATGAATTATTATAAATGTTGTTGAGTATCACGCAGTTTGTATATTGTGATGGTGAATAATTATGAATGACATAATTAATATATATGTGCATGAATGCCTTGTGGTTATTGACATATGTGGTTGAAACAGTAAATCCATGATTTTGTGAATTATTATGTGTATTGTGTTCCTTGAGGACTTGTAGTATCCAAGAGGTTTTGGAAATGTGGATATCATGGTATGTTAAAAGAATTAAAGGCATTCATGCATCATAAGCATTCGGACGCACCATGGAATTTAGGGGTTCCATGATTGCCTACCCTGGTGGGGGGTTACTCTATGATGAGTTAAGCCCTATTATGTTGTGTGCCATGGAGTGTAGGGATTCATGGTTTATGCAGAAGTCCTACTTATGATATTGTGTACTTCGGTACTTAAGCGCCATGAAGTATAGGGATTCATGGTATATGCTAAAGCCCTATTTGTGTCTCTATGAGACTTTTACTGCAGTATTCCCACCAAGACCAAATGGATCCAGCATGACATCATTTGACTAATTAAAGATCTATTAATGGACTTGTTTGGCATATTCATCATATCATTATGAATTGTTGATTGTGTTTGTGCAATTTTATCTATTTTATATTTATTCTATATTCTGTCTCACTCTTACATTAATTTTTACAGTGAATGACACGCAGAATGCAGAGTGATGCCATGATGGATGTCTATTTGTTTTATTACCTGAACTTTGAATTTATGGGTTGTAATAAATATAATATGTCATGTACCATTATCTTCACAATCGTTTCCGCTACTTAAATATTTTTTTAAATTTAATTATTCACGACTAGTATGTATGATAATTTTTCCGCTGTTATTAATTGTTATATAAACTCTGAATTAAATTTATAATTTTTAAAATGATCTTTCGAAAAAGCGAAAAATTTACTCGAAAATTTTAATTCACGTTTCGGGGCGTTACAACTTGTGTGTGGGAAACACTTTGGCCTGAAGAGGATTTTGAAAGAATACTTGGGTTGAGCCAAGAATGGCTTGTTGAAAGAATACTTGGGTTAAGCCAGAAGTGGCTAGAGTCTAAAATACTTGTGTCACTAGTCTGGTGTTATTATTGTAAAGGGGATTTTAAAATAGTGGAAATCCTTTAAGTTTGAAGGGATTGGACGTAGCTTCTATGTTGGAAGTGAACCAGTATAAACTCTGTGTTAATTTCCTTTTTCGGTTATTTGCTTGATTACTCATTTTATTTCGTTTAACTTTCCGTGAAAAGGAGTTCAAGACTTATTCAACCCCCCCTTTAAGTCTGACTCTGAACCTTCAATTGGTATCAGAGCTTGTCCTTTGGGTTAATCACTCCCTCGAGTGAAAAGGATTAAGATCTATGGTAGCATCTTAGAGTGGTCAGTTGATCGTCGAAGGATCTTCTATCAACAGAACCTCAGCCTTCTTTGGAGAAAACTACCCATACTGGAAGGATAGAATGGAAATGTTTATAAAATCCACTCAGTACAATCTATGGGCAGTTATTATCAATGGCGACTATGACCCTCCTATTGATAATGAAGGCCAACCTAAATCAGAAGATGAATGGAACTCAGGTGAAATCAAAAGGATAGAGATCAATGCCAAAGCCAAATTCCTTCCTACATGTGCACTTAGTAAATCTGAGTACAACAAGGTATTCAGCTATAAAACAACTAAAGAAGTCCAGGATGCTCTTCAACGCAACTATGAAGACATATCAAATGTCAAGCGATCCAAGAAAATATTGTTGACCAAACAATATGAAAACTTCAAAATAGAGGAACATGAGTCAGTAGATTAAATGTTTGGAAGATTCCAAACTCTACTTAATAAGCTTAAAGGTCTTTAAACTATTCCATCTGTTGAAGATATAAATGTCCAGCTTCTTGGATGCTTGCCTGAAAGGTTCGATGCAAAATACTCTACTCTGGAAGAAGCCAAAGATCTGAGCACTTTTTCCTTAGATGAGTTACTTGGAGTTCTCAGGGTTTATGAGCTGAAGCTAAAACAAAAGGAAACCATTAAATCTTCCTATACAAAAGCATTGCCTTAAAGTCTCATGAATCAAGAAAAGGCAAGGCTCTAAAAGCTGAGGAATCTTCTAGCTCTAAACCAGACTCTAATGAATCAGGTGATGACACTGATGAGGAACTGGCACTTGTAACCAAAAGATTCCATAGATTGCTAAAAAAGAAGTTCCAGAAGAAAGACTATAAAGGTAAAAATCAATTTAAGTTTAAAATTGAAAAATCTACTCTAGAATGTTTCAATTGCAGGAAGCCAAGTCGCATAAAAGCAAAATATCCTCTTCTGAATAAAGATAAAAAGGACAGAAGGGAAAGGAGGAACTTTCCTAAGAAACAAAAGGTCTGATCACATGGGATGATGAAGGATCGTCCAGTTCGGAAGAGTTTGATGAAGAAAATGAATCAGCTCAAATTTGTCTCATGGTAAATAAGAAATCAGACTCTAAAGCCAACCTCAGCGACTCAAATTCTGAAGAGGTAAGCTACTCCGAACTAAAACAAAATTATGATATGTTATTTAATGATTTTTCCAAATTGTTAAAAAAATTTAAGAAATTAAAACTAAGGCATGTTGATATGATTACTAATTTTGAAAATTAAATTTCTTTATTAAAGAAAGAAAACTGTGATACAAATGTTTTGAAAGAAATGGAATAGAATGAAAAGATGCATCTTGAAGAATTGAGCAAACATAGAAAAGAAAACACCACCTTGAAAACAGATTTTGAGAAATCTAAGATTTGCTGCAACTCTCAGGATAAAGAAATCATTAAGTTAAAAATCTTATCAACTCTCTTACCTCAGACTTAGGCAAGTTTGTAAATAGTACTGAAAACTTGGATGCTTTATTAGGAACATCCAAAGGAAATCGAAAAAGTCTAGGTCTGGGATATGTGGAAAAGAAAGATGATTTTAAACCAAAAAGTCTTAAGTATCCTTTATCCTTTATATTCGTTCCTGAAGGACAAAAGATTATTAAATGCAATTATTGTAAAAACCACGGTCACTCTATAAATTAATGCAGGAAAAAAAGAGAAGAAATAAAAAACTTACTAACAATATAGGACCAAAAAGAATATGGGTACCAAAATCATTAATCATTCCTTTTGCAGATATGCTTAAAAACAAGAACAAAAACTCTGCAATGGTACCTTAACAGTGGATGCTCGCATCACATGATAGGAAGAAGGTCTATGTTCCTGGACCTAGAACATCACATCACCAGGTTTTGAGCGGGTGTTAAGTGCACATGTGTTAAAATTCAAGACTATTAACATTAAATATTTTATCCATTTATCCGGTGTTAATTACAACTTTTAACACCACACTTTTAAACTATCTAATTGTAACACCTGTCTTTTTTAGTATCCGACGTTAAAAATATTTTTAACACCTGCATATTTGTTTAACCGATGTTAATTTTATCACATTTAGTTTGACACCCCGAAATTGGGGGTAAATTTTTCACGATTTTAAATATATTAATCAATAAGGGAAATTAAGTGGTAAAGCATTAAATCGCAACCCCGGATCTATAAAACCTATCCCATATGTGAAGATATGAGAAGGTGAGTTTTGAAAATAATATAAGAGATATTCTCATTTAAAATTAGTGGAAGAATTTAAATAAATTTATGTTGTATGTTTGCATTTCAAAGAGAGTGGATTAAAAGAGAATTTAAGTCAAATCAGAGTTACACAACTCCAATCAAGATGAATATGGTTTGTAAAGAATGGTAACTCAAATATCTACAATTTTTATGAAGAAGTTGAGAGCTAATTATACCCCAAAGATTGCTTAATTTGTTAATTTATGAAATCAGCCCTGCTGAAATTTTCAGTCTGAACACCCTTTAGTATTTTGGGCATAACTCGGGCTACCAAACTCCGATTGACGCAAATTGGGTATCAAAACGACGACGACAAAATTATCTACAACTTTGATGAACAGTGCAAAAATTGATTCTTCACGCTTGAGCGTGAATTTCCACGCTTAAGCGCAATCAGGTTTGAAAAGTTACGCTTAAGTGAAAACGAAGAAAATTGAAAGAAGGAAAATTAGCATCAGGGGTCTTCACGCTTAAGCGTGGCCCCCTTTCGCTTGAGCGTGAGCATGTTATCATGCTTGAGCGTGAGAAACAATCAGCCTCTCCCCACACAATCACGCTTGAGCGCGCCCCTTTTACACATGACTCACGCTTGAGCGTGAGAAGAAAAGGGAATCAGGACTCATGCGCGCTTGAGCGCAAAACGCTCGCTTGAGCGTGGGATCCTTCACGCTTGATCACGCTTGAGCGTGACACCCTTGCACTCTTAATTTTCTCTTTAATTTGCTTGAGCGAGAGTTTCTCGCTTAAGCGAAAACACTCCAGTAGCTCACCTGATACTTCTCGCTTAAGCGATCCTTTCTTCGCTTGAGCGAGATTAACACAGAATGGTTTCTTCTAACAAGCGCTTAAGCGAAATCAATTCTCGCTTGAGCGAAGGATGGACAGTGAGCAAATTTTAGATGCAGAGCATTCACGCTTGAGCGAGGAATCTTCTCGCTTGAGCGTGTTTGACAAATTATGTAGAAAACTTAGAAACTTATGCACTCTTACATACCCAAATCAATCCTTCATAAAATAATTCAAGCCAATAATATACCTGTGCAATATATATACATTCATAATTGAATCAATTAAACACACATCCAAATTTTTATTCCAATTTATCCACACAAGTAATTATGCCAATTCAAAGCTAAACAAAATATATAAAGTTATACATACAAACATTCCATACAATCCAAAATCCAAAATACTGCCGGCCAAGGCATTCTTTACCATAATAGGCTATCTTCACACCTCTTCTTCACTCAACCCCTCCATGTGCAGCCCTACAACACAGGTGCTAAAAAAAATATACCATAGGGAGAGTGAGTATACTTTCTCAATGATGAAAGTCTAAAATTTATGATAATATATACATGAATGCAATATAAACATCATCTATAAAAACTTCAATCCATACTAAATCATCAAATATCAATTTACTAAACATAATCATATATGTATCCTTTTTAATTCACAAGAAACAAATCGTCCACTAACCCATTCACAGTTGGTTTCAAAAGTAAGTTCCATTTATCCTTCACACAATTCACTTAACAGGATATCATTCTATGCCATGTTCTTATGGCTAACACACATGCTAGTGTTTAAAATGCATATGCACAGATCTGATTATTATTTCAATAGAGATCTCATTCACTTAAATTAACATCATCACTCCGGGATATACCCTTTGTGGCACCCCGCAAGGTGATATATTCATCAATCATATCATCATCATCACTTCGGGATAAATACCCTTTGTGGCACCCCGCAAGGTGATATATTCATCAATCATCTCATTATCATCACTCCGGGATATATATACTCTTTGTGGCACCCCGCAAGGTGATATATTTATCAATCATACCATCATCATCACAAAGGGATATACCCTTCGTGGCACCCCGCAAGGTGATATATTTATCAATCATACCATCATCATCACTCCAGAATATACCCTTCGTGGCACCCCGCAAGGTGATATATTTATCAATTATACCATCATCATCACTTCGGGATATACCCTTCGTGGCACCCCGCAAGGTGATATATTTATTAATATCATAACATAATCATCACATGATATACCATTCTTAGCCTCAAAAGGTCTCAATCCACAATCAATCATTTTAGGCACCAAGTTCAAATCCACATCACAAACACATGATATTACTTTCATTCAAGTAGACATGCCACATTACATCATCATATACATTATCAACATACATGTTCTCATACATTTAGAAAATATACCCCCTCTCCTACCTCAAGTGAAGTAGTGATCAACGTGGTCCGAAGGTTCCGCCTCGTCGATGGGGTTATTCCCTATATTAACATATTCAAAGAATCATAATTAATCAACCACTCAACACAAATTCAACTTTAACTAACCATTTTTTATATCTACAATTCATAACATGTATAAAACATGTTACAGGCATTCTTTTCCTTTCTTTATTAGGCTTTGGGAATTCCTTATTACCATACCACCTTCATTATATCTAAAAGCCACAAAACCCATAACCTAACATCCATGATAATGCTTTGTCAATCATAACCCAAACTCTCTGTAGCTTGTATTTGCCTTCAAATACCTCAATTTACCAACATTCACCATTTTCCCCAAATCTTTAAAAGTTAGGGTTTTTCACTAACCCATCAGCATTCATAAATACCCATTAACTTTTTTCTTCTTCTTTCAGCCATAAAGTATCTACCTCATTAACACTTCATAAGACCCACAACATTAAAGCAAACAAAAGAAATGAATATGGCTTACCACACCCAAACGAAATGGGTTCTAGGAAAAGAGAAGAGGAGCTGTAAAAATAGAGGAAGAAAGAAGAGAAACCCAAACTCCAATAGTTTCCTTCTAAGCTCCAGTGAATGAAATTTGAGAAGAGTGAAATAGAACCACCTTTTCTTAGGGTTTAGAAGAAAGAAGAGAAAAGGGGAAAATAGAAGAAGAAGAAGAAATATGTCTCTGCCAAATGGTCTCAGGAAGTCACGAAATGAGAGAAGGAAAATGGGCCTTTAGCATTTAACTTTAACTCCTTCATTAAAATTTCATCATTTTTCCACAAACAGGTTCTCTGTTTGGGCTCAATACTTATCCAAAAATTATTCTGAATATATATCTGGACTCCCAATAATATTCTCAACAGCCCTGACCAATATCATCTCAAACAGAGATACTTGGTCCGACACCCATATTTTATCCGGGTCAGTTTTCAACTTGTCCGGTCATAATAATTCACTAACAGTCTCTAAAAATATTAATTAAATTATTTCTAGCATTTTGGGATATTAATTGAACTGGTCTGGACCGGGGTCTAGGATCCGGTATGGGACCAGCCACAAGGATGCAGGTGTTTTTAGGGTTTACACCCCGGAACTGTGTATGTCCGATGTACTAATCCGGTCTCTCAGTGGGAGAGGCCGGTCTTGTTGTCCTGGAGATCCTTCACACCAACGATTCGCGTTGTAGGAGGGCGAAAGGTGGTGCCACCTGCGAAGATTCTCCGACGCTCAAGTTAGAAGAGTGTATGAACTGAATGAATACTCAAGCGTGATAACAGTAAAATGTGAGATAGAATCACGATACCATGCATGTGTGTTGATATGGCTTCTTATAGTTGAACGTAAGAGAAAAAATGATACGTTGGATGCAGGTGGGTCCCTTATCTCTGATTGCGTGTATATTTTGTCAATCAAGGTGGCTCGACTTTCAGAATGTGTCAGGAGGGTAGGTCAATTATCAGAGTACAATCCTCTAGAGAGAGGGGAGGATAATCACCTTTTCCGCATAATCTGCTGACACGCCCCCTTACTTTCTGAAGCCATTGATGTGACGTATTTTGCTACAAACAGTGTCTTCGTTGATAAGTTATCAAAAGGCTCTTCTCTTGCTATGAGGGAAAAGCTATCAATTATATAAATATCCCGTATCAATGAACATAGAACCGTTGCCGCGAAAATGAATGATGCTGTCATGGAGTGAGGGCGGATGACCAGACAACGGATATCCGGTGTGGTAACGTTGAACCCCTGGACACCGGTTTTCCTTATATGAGGTCAGTCTGACGTCACAAGTATGGGGGCCGGTATCTAGACCGGATCATCTGTCCCCTAGCTTGTATGAGGGACTGTTAAGTTGCTCATATGAGCTACACAATTCTCGAGAGAAGTCTAGATGCCGGTAGTACATTCTTGTAAGTCTCTAGGAACTCGGTGGCGTCCGTTCTACTAAACAAGTAACCGCCCTCTTCGCGTTGTATACAACGGATTCAGACAGCATAAAAATAAGCAGCGGAAATCCCAAGAGTTTCTGAAAATTGAAACTCTTGGTATTCGAAAAGTGGTTGGTAGGCATTAAATGCGCATGGCATGATTGGACATTAAATGCATTTTTTACGCACGAGACATCATTACCCAAGAGTGTAACCGTCGATTGGGCTTATTGGGCCTGGATTCAAACTGAAAGGGGGGGCCCATTTTGCCAAAACGTTTACTGAAACGTTACCATTTTCGCGCTTATTCGTGACGAAACGACTGAGTCGTTTTGATTTGAAAGGTTGCGTTTTGAGGCAAGCATTGTGACCTTCGACGAAACACTCTACCTCTTCGTTACCTATAAAAGGAACTCTTAGCAGATTTAGGAATCCATCCTTGCTCTCAAACTTAGTGAAACTCTGCTCAAATTTCCTTGGAATTTCCTTGTCGTCTTCAACTTCTCAAAGATCCTCTTCCTTTAGGTAACCTTCCTTCCCTTCAACTCCTTGCAATTTTAATCATTCTATTTCCATCATGCGCCCTAGAGCTGGACACGCTGGTCCTTCAAATAGAGGGAGGTTTGGCTCTCGTGCCCCCCTTAGCCACCGTGGTGGGAGGATTCCAGCGAATCCTCCTGTGGCTGGGCGCCATCGCTCAGAGAGAGCCGAAGCTTCTTCCTCACGAGCGTCTTCTTCATCTCGTCGCTCTGAGGTTCCCCTTGGTTCGAGGGCCTCCAGCCGCTCTGATGAGGGGTCAAGTGCTGAGGGTTATCTCTCTGACGATGTTGCTTTTTATCACAGCACCTACGCATTCCACCGCGCCTGCACAACCATGGATCTTCCAGGACGTGGAAAAACGCCGTTTCTCCGATCTGCTGATGGGTGTGTCAATGTTGTGGCACACCGGCTTGACTGGGAGAAACTCAACAGGGAGAAACCTTATTGCTGGGTGGAAGAGGAGTTCCTAGAGATCCCTTCGTACCATGCAAGTGTGGAGGAGCGCACGGTTTCTTTCCGCTGTAAGATATATTCGGATAAGAAGTACAAAGCGCGATACGCTGTGATGGCACCGCATCCCAATGAAAGAATATGCCACAGCGTCCCTGATGCGAGGTCGGTCTACATGTACGACTACGTTTTCTTAAAGCTGGGGGTGCGCTTTCCACTGACGGATTTCCAGATGGCCGTCCTGCGTTTTTTGGACTGTGCCCCCTCACAATTACATCCCAACGGTTGGAGTCTTGTCCGGGCTCTGGAAGTCTTGGGGGAGCATTTTGGCTTCTCCGCCACTGTGGCCAAGCTATTTTATTATTGCCAAGTGGTCCGCCGAGCTAATAAGAAGGGCGGCCTTGGGTTCATTACACTCCGTAGTGACTCAAGGGTTGTAAATTTCAAGTCCTATACGGAATCCGCAAAGGTAGATGGGCGCTCCTTCAAGCACTACTACACGCGAGTCCGGATTCAACCAAATAAGCCGGTCTTCTGGCGAAATAAAGAGGGGTTTACCAAGTTTCCCCTTAGCTGGACGCACGAGCATTTTCTCCTTATGAGCCGTGCTTACTATACAGATGAGAGTGAACTTTCCCCTCATTCTGTTGAGGTCTTGAGCGCCCTGCAGACGGCCTCAAAGACCCTCAAAGGGTTCTCCAGCCGTCTTCTCCTGGCCGAAGAAGACATCAAAAACACCTACCTCCGTAATATTCGCTCTTATTCTCCTTGTGTTGTATGGTTATACCGTTCTAGTTATTTTCCTTCTTGTATGCTTATTTAACTCTTTTTGTTTTGCAGAACAAATTGAAAAGGCCTGCCCAGAAATGTTGTCGCTAAGGTCCATGCTGGCTGACGATGACTCCTCTTCTGAGGAAAATGAAATCCAGGCGAAGAGGAACGCCACCAAAACTCCCCTCATTCCTCTGACTTCTGCAGTAGGAGATGAGGTTCCTCTCTTCGACGAGGAGGAAGCCGAAGAAGCAACTGGGGCCGCTGGAGCGGGTGGCGAGGAGGCCGTCCCAGAGAGAAAGAAAAAGAAGAGGCATCTTGTAAAGAAGGCCGATCAAGAGAAGCCCTCCTTTGATGACCCTGTAAAGAAGCGTCAGAGGACGGCCGAAGAAGCCGAATTAAAGAAGAACAAGGGAAAGGAACCCGCTCCTGAGTTCTCTGCACCTTCTTCTCAAAATGCTTCAGAGCCGGATTCTGGGAACGGTCCTCCTCCGGCGTTTGATCCTCCGCGTGACTCCTTCCTTTCTCATTATTTGTGGTTTCAAGGATCTATGCCTCCTACTCTCCCAAAGGCACGATATTGCCTCCGCCCTTCCCTCGACGCTGCTGGGGTCCGAGGTGCTTGCAAGGCTGGGCGTTGGCAACTTGATGAACTGTCTGGCCTGCTTGAGTCCCTGAGCGAGAAAGCTGATTATATGGATCAGGTTGAAAAACTTGAGACCGAACTCGCAGTGAAGGAGAAATGGGCAGCCAAACAAGCTGAAGCTCGCAGAGGCGTGGAATCGGAATTGGAAAAAACTAAAGAAACACTCCAGAGGAAAACGGAAGAGGCAAGCAAAGTTCACTTTGCGAATAAGGCCCTAGAACGGGAAGTTGCCGACCTCCAAAATAAGAACAAATCCATACCCCTCCTTGAAGAAGAATTACAATTGGAAAAGAAGAGATCGGCTAAGCTTGCTGACGATCTCAAAGTTATGGAGGATGGTCGCAACAAGGACTTGGGGGAGTGGGAGTCTATTCGGAAGGAGATGCAAGCCCAAATTGATGAACTCAAAAAGGGTGGTGCGAGTGCTGGGCCTTCAGAAGAGGATTACGCCAAAGTTCAAAGAAGGCTAGCTGCTGCAAAGGCCAAGGCTGCCAAAGCCTTGGATATATGCAAAAATGTGGCGTATGAATCTTTCGGCCTGGCCCTTCGTCAAGTCTACTATCGGAACCCTGGAATAAAGCTGAATTTGTACGGATTAGATCCGTTCTTTGAGTTCCATGGGGGAAGACTTGTAGAAGTTCGCAAGGACGGATCGCACCACGAGCCCCGTGCATCTCTGTACGAACTGCCTCCCCTTCCAGAAGGACAAAGTATGGAGCCTACAACGTCCATTGCTGCCTCTGGAGCTGAAGCACAAGAAGGTGCCCCAACTGGAATGGAGGACAAAGCGGAGAAGGGAGGAGTGCCCACTGCGGAGGATCAAGAACCGGCCCCTTAATTTATGCTTTATTCATAGCTGTGTACTGGGATCAGCTCCAGTTTTAACTGCCTTGTAACATGAATAATTTCTTTATTCTTGGAAATAAAATTCACTGTTGCTTTTCTTCAACTGCTTGCGTCGAGTGTATGATTGTTGGGTAACTTAGTGTTGTACCAAACACTTTATTGTTTTTAATGCTTTACGAATCCGTTCTGTGTGGTTACCTAGCTGCTTAACGCGTACTTATCACACCGGATTAAGACAACAAATAGTAATGAATAAATAACAATTAAGTTAAAGCACGCCCTGTCCCCAAGTGTAAGTTCATTGGGAAGGGAAAGTTTATCTCAAAGATTTACCTTTTAAATTCTCACAAGATAAAAATGCTTATCTGTTCTCGAAGATGTAGAGCGGGTACATTAGCTTTCAACCGCTCTGGGATGGATATTCCACAATTGAGGACGGATATTGCCTTTGAATTTTGTATAGCTTTGGCAAGGGTAAGCTTTATGCCTTTCTCTTGAGATTCGGTTTGGTCCTACACCTCAAGTCTTCACACGGTGTTCGGTTCGATCCTACTAACCGTACTTGGAGTTCGGTGCAATCCTACAATCCAAGCCTTCAACACGGGGTTCGGATCAGGGCTAATCCTGAACCTACTGCGCCCGTTACTCGGGGTTCAGCGCGGTTTTCTCTGTGAACCGGCCTACTGCGCCCAAGCCTTCGCATGGGGTTCGGTTTGTGGCCTTGAAAAAGGACCAGCCCTACAACCCATGTAGTCTTCGAATGGGGTTCGGTTTGTGGCCTTGAGAAAGGACCAGCCCTACAACCCATGTTGTCTTCGAATGGGGTTCGGTTTGTGGCCTTGAGAAAGGACCAGCCCTACAACCCATGTTGTCTTCGAATGGGGTTCGGTTTGTGGCCTTGAGAAAGGACCAGCCCTACAACCCATGTTGTCTTCGAATGGGGTTCGGTTTGTGGCCTTGAGAAAGGACCAGCCCTACAACCCATTCTACCTCAAGGAGTTACATCGTCAAAACACACGATGTGTGACTGAGATCATCCATCCTGAGGGGTCTTCATCAGTTCCTCGAGGAGTTATATCATCAACTACAGAATTGGTAGTTGAGTTCATCCGTCCTGAGGTGTATGCGTATTAAACTACGGCTATAAATCACAACACATAAGAAACGTGAGAATGATAGGGCGGTTAAAATGTATTCTCATTAAAATTGAAAGTACATTACATGAAAAGCGTAGCTGGGGTCATGCCTCGTTAAAACCTTCTTGAGAAAACCCAATGGGAAAAAACTCAAGTAAGGAAAAAGAGTACACGCTGTCTTACCAACTAGCTGTAATACACTCGTAAATTCTGAGTGTTCCATTTGTTGCGGATTGGGGTTCCATCAAGTTCTTCCAATCGGTATGATCCCTTTCCAGTCACCTCCGAAACTCTATAAGGTCCTTCCCACGTTGGTGCTAGCTTTCCTTGGTGAGCGAACTTATTCCCCACACTGGCCTTTCTCAGAACAAGGTCTCCGGTGTTAAAAGCTCTGTACTGGACACGTTTATTGTACCGGAGTGCAGCCTTTGCTTTTATTGCCTGATCTCTGACGAAAGCCTTTTCCCTCAACTCTTGGAGGACGTCCAGCTCTGATGCTAAGTTGGCGTTGTTATCTTCTGCTGAAAAATATTCAACACGAGCCGATCTTGTTTGTAACTCAACTGGGATCATCGCCTCAACCCCGTACACCAACCGGTATGGGGATTCGTTAGTTGAAGAATGAGGCGTAGTGCGGTATGCCCATAGAACATGACATAACTGGTCAGTCCATCCTCCCTTCGCTTCTCCCAGACGCTTCTTTAACCCCTTTAGCACCTCTCGATTAGCTACCTCTGCTTGCCCATTGGTCTGGGGGTGTTCAACGGATGAGAATATCTGGATTATCCCCAGTCCTTCAAGTAAATCCGTGAACTTTTTGTCTGTAAACTGGGTGCCGTTGTCAGTCACGATCCGCCCTGGCACCCCGAACCGAGCAATGATATTTTCGTACATGAAACGTCTTGTACGTGCAGAAGTGATATGCACTACTGGTTCTGCCTCGATCCATTTGGTGAAGTAATCTACCCCCACAATCAAGTATTTGATACCTCCTGGCGCAGTGGGAAACGGACCCAGAATATCAAGGCCCCATTGATAGAACGGCCAAGGCACAGCAGATGAAGATAACTCTTGGGCCGGTGTATGGTGGAGATTGGAGAATTTTTGGCAAGCGTCACATTTCCTCACGAAGTCTGCGGAATCCTGCTTCACAGTGGGCCACCAGTATCCAGCCCTGAGGACTTTTCTCATTAGGCTTCGGCCTCCAGTGTGGTGCCCACATTGCCCCTCGTGTACCTCAGTCAAGACCGCTTGAACTTCGTCTTCTCTTAAACATGAAAGATATGGGACAGAGAATCCCCTTCTGTAGAGAACACCATCGACCATAGTAAAATATGGCAACTCCCTCTTTACTCGTCTCCTTTCCTTCTCGTCAGTGGGAAGTTGACCATCAGCCAGATAACGAATATAGGGAATGACCCAAGAATCCTCGTATGGATAACTCACCATGACGGCATTCAGAGAAGGATACATAGGTATACTGGGTGATGTCAAAGTGCTCTGAACCACCGTTGTTGTGCTACCAGGTTGCTTTGTACTTGCCAATCTTGACAAGATATCTGCTCTAGTATTTTCTTCCCTGGGCACATGCTTGAACTCTAAAACTTCAAATCTTCCCTTCAGCTCATTAACACAATTCAAGTACAATTGAAGTTGTGGTTCCTTCGCCTGGTACTCTCCCTGGATTTGCGAAATCACCAGCTGAGAATCACTGCAGAGGGTAACTGCTGATGCTCCGATATCAATTGCCGCACGGAGACCGGCCAAGCATGCTTCGTATTCAGCTTGATTGTTGGAGGTCTTGAAATTGAATCGGAGGGAAATTTCTAAGTGTACGCCGTCATCACTTTCTACCACCACACCTGCTCCACATCCTTTGCTGTTTGACGAACCGTCGACGTAGATGGTCCAATGCGTTCGAGGGGTAGCCGGGTCTGCCCCAGTCATTTCCACTACAAAATCGGCCAACACTTGTGCCTTGATGGCTCCTCGAGGCTCATATGAAATCTCAAATTCAGATAGCTCAATGGACCATTTTATCATCCTTCCAGCGAGGTCTGGTTTGCTGAGCACTGAACGGAGTGGCAAATCTGTTCTCACCAATACTGGGTGCGCATGGAAATAAGGCCTCAGCCATCGTGACGCCCACACAACTGCCAGGGCGGCTTTCTCAATCTTCTGATACCTTCCTTCAGCCCCCTGAAACGTTTTACTAGTAAAGTACACCGGTCTCTGCCCTTCAGGGGTTTCTTTCACCAGGGCTACACCTAGAGCTTCATCAGATATTGCCAAGTATAAGATTAACGTTTCGCCTGGATCAGGCTTAACAAGAATTGGTGGGCTCGAGAGAACGGCTTTGAGCTGCTGGAAGGCTTGCTCTTGTTCCTCTCCCCATTCAAAACTCTTGTGTTTCTTCAACGCCTTATACAAGGGGAGGGACCTGTGCGCCATCTTAGGCATGAAACGAGCTAAAGCGGCCACTTTCCCATTCAATGACTGGACCTCCCTCAAACATTTAGGACTCTGCATGTCCAGGATTGCTTGACATTTCCCGGGGTTAGCTTCAATGCCTCGTTGAGTCAACATGAATCCCAAGAATTTTCCTGCTGGAACGGCGAAAGTGCACTTTAAAGGATTTAACCTCATGTTGTACTGCCGAAGCCTAGTGAAAACTTGGCGTAGATCTTCAATGTGGTCTCCTCCAGCGGGTGTTTTGGCTATGATATCATCGATATAAACTTCGACCAGCTTTGTATGCATCCCTTCAAAGACTTTGTTAATCATGCGCTGATAGGTAGCGCCGGCGTTCTTCAGTCCAAAAGGCATGACGGTGTAGCAGAAAACACCGCGGTCGTTGATAAATGCAGTCTTCTCCTGGTCTCCCTCCCACATCGGAATCTGGTTGTACCCCGAATAAGCATCCATGAAACTGAGATATTGGTAACCAGATGAATCATCCACCATGCGATCGATGTTGGGCAGGGGATATGGATCTTTAGGGCAGCAACGATTAAGATCCACATAATCAGTACACATTCTCCATTTGCCGTTAGCCTTCTGCACCATGACCACATTAGAAAGCCAAGATGAATAGCGTATCTCCCTTATAAAACCTGCCTTCAACAACTCCTCTGTTTGCTCACAAGCCGCCTTCTGCTTCTCCGGTCCCAACCTCCTCTTCTTCTGAGCCACCGGTCTGGTTTCAGGATACACTGCAAGTTTGTGACAACAGAAATCAGGATCCATCCCCGGCATGTCTGCTGCTGTCCATGCGAAAAGGTCTTTGAATTCCTGCAAGAGGGCTAATAAGCGTTGCTCCATAGCAGACTCCAGCTTATCATTGATGTGCGTGACCTTCTCTGGGGAATCTCCCAATATGACATCCCTGGAGCCACCATCAGGTGTGGGCTTAGATGGATTGAGTGGATCAATCTTCAATTCCGCTCTGGGGTCTAGGTCAATAAGACTGACAGATCCTGCCGCTGTTCCTCCGTCGTTCAACTTCCTCTTCTTGTTAAATGCATCTAACTTAACCATGTTGAGGCTCAGATTATAACAATATCGAGCCATCTCCTGATCTCCGCGGAGTGAGGACACAGCGTTGTCTTTGTCGATAAATTTGATCAAGAGATGAGGGGTGGATACAATTGCTTCCATAGCGTTTAAAGTTGGACGGCCTATGATACCGTTGTACGGGGATTCCACATCGATCACCAGAATTCTCGACTTGACTGTTCTTGCACCGGGCTCCCCTTCAAAAGAAATCAAAGTGTCGAGGTATCCCTTAGTAGGTTGCTTGGCTCCGTTAAACGCTGTGAGTTCTTGTGTGTATGGTTGTAAATCTGCATCACTGAAACCCATTCGTTTGAAACAATTATAAAAGATAACATCACAAGAACTTCCCTGATCGACGAGGATCCTCTTGACGTCCTTATTGGCTATGACGGCCACGATCACTACTGCATCATCACCTCCTGGAATTGTTGGGCCAAAGTCATCATCTGTAAACGACACCGTCGGGGCTGTCACTCCGTCCCTGAAAGGGCGGTTATTCCTCGGTTTACCCTGGACTGACAGAATCATCCTATGGTGGTTCTTTCGTGCTGTGATTGATGTTCCTCCTCCCGTGAATCCTCCAGCTATCATCTCAATCACTTCTCGTCTGCCCTGTCTCTGCTGCTGGGGCATATTACTTTGTTGGGCACCTTCAGCAATCACTACCCCTTTCTGCTTCTCAGCCGCAGTGAACTTCCTTGCTGGGTTGCGCGTATTATCATCTTCATCATCAGGATCTCTATTCCTTTTCTCCATTCTATGAGGCTCATCCATAGATTTCTCCTTAAACAAATACTGCTTCAACTTTCCTTCCCGAATGAGAGTTTCCACCGTATTCTTTAACGCCTTACACTCATCGGTGTTGTGCCCTGTCTGCTCATGGAAAGTGCAGTATTTACGTGGGTTACCACCCCTCTTGGCCGGGGCTGGCTTCCTTATACCAAAGACGTTCAGAGTTGGCCAACCAACCTCCCTCATGATCTGTGAGTGCCTGGTGTTCAACGGGGCATAGTGATCGAACGACGATACGCGCCTATCTCGTGGATGCTGACGAGCATTCACAAAGTCTTCTCTAAAGGCATGCTTCTCGGGCCTCGCTCTCTCCTTTTCTCTCCGTGGCTGCTGAGCGGGTGCAGAAGGCTTTACTCTTGCTGCAGTTGCCTCTAGATGCATCTCTATGCCCACATATTTGGAAGCTTTCCTTCGAAACTCCTCGAAGGTTGTAGGTGGGCTCTTTGCCAAAGATAGGGCAAAGGCTGAACTTGGCTGAAGAGCTTCCACTACAATATGGAGTTGTATGGCCTCCGTGAGGTTAGGGACCAACGCAGCCTCCTTGTAAAACCTTTTCAGGAACTCCTTAAGAGTCTCAGTTTCTCCCTGTCTTATCTGGGCCAGGGTGTGAGAAGTTCTTGGGATATCCCTGGAAATAACGAAATGGCTTTCGAATGCAGCAGCCATTTCCTCCCAAGAGTCTATAGATCCTGAAGGCAAACTTTTAAACCAGCTGAGAGCTTCCTCCGTCAACGTCCTTGGGAACATTCTGCACATGACATCTTCGTCTGCTCCCAGATACATAGCTTCATAAACATAAGCATCCAAATGCTTAGTGGGGTCGGACTCTCCATTATACTTCCCAATCGACAATGGCTGAGTTGTTTGCAAATGTTTTGGAATGACAATACTCATCAACCTCCGTGAGAAAGGGACATTAAGCTTGTATGTCCCTGGAGTTAACACCGCCTGCTCCCTTCTCCTGATACTGACTCTATCACCAGAGTCCTGCGTCTGCTCCCTCTCTTCATATGTGGGGATCTTCGAATACTGGAGGGTGGTGGATCTATCCCTCGCTGATGCATGGTGAGCATCCTCTGCATGGGACACTACTCTGTCCCCAGCTCCTCCTCTCTCTCGCCTCAGCTCCATCAGCTCCTCCTTCAGTTGCCTGATAACCTCATCGCGAGGGTCAGGTGTCTGCACTTGCACCATCCTCCGGGTTTGAGTTGCAGGAGATTCGAAGACGAGTCTCCTCCCAGCCTGTTGATGGGTCACATCCTCCACGTGACCTTCCACGAAATCTCTCCCGTCACCTTCCATTGTGCCAACCTAACTTCTGCGAAAATGGGAATAACTCTATCGGGTCCCACTGGGCGTGCCAATGAACTGGTCTGGACCGGGGTCTAGGATCCGGTATGGGACCAGCCACAAGGATGCAGGTGTTTTTAGGGTTTACACCCCGGAACTGTGTATGTCCGATGTACTAATCCGGTCTCTCAGTGGGAGAGGCCGGTCTTGTTGTCCTGGAGATCCTTCACACCAACGATTCGCGTTGTAGGAGGGCGAAAGGTGGTGCCACCTGCGAAGATTCTCCGACGCTCAAGTTAGAAGAGTGTATGAACTGAATGAATACTCAAGCGTGATAACAGTAAAATGTGAGATAGAATCACGATACCATGCATGTGTGTTGATATGGCTTCTTATAGTTGAACGTAAGAGAAAAAATGATACGTTGGATGCAGGTGGGTCCCTTATCTCTGATTGCGTGTATATTTTGTCAATCAAGGTGGCTCGACTTTCAGAATGTGTCAGGAGGGTAGGTCAATTATCAGAGTACAATCCTCTAGAGAGAGGGGAGGATAATCACCTTTTCCGCATAATCTGCTGACACGCCCCCTTACTTTCTGAAGCCATTGATGTGACGTATTTTGCTACAAACAGTGTCTTCGTTGATAAGTTATCAAAAGGCTCTTCTCTTGCTATGAGGGAAAAGCTATCAATTATATAAATATCCCGTATCAATGAACATAGAACCGTTGCCGCGAAAATGAATGATGCTGTCATGGAGTGAGGGCGGATGACCAGACAACGGATATCCGGTGTGGTAACGTTGAACCCCTGGACACCGGTTTTCCTTATATGAGGTCAGTCTGACGTCACAAGTATGGGGGCCGGTATCTAGACCGGATCATTAATCAACCCCCATCTAATTATTCAATATTCATTTCTTAATATAACTTCTATTTTTTTGCAAAATTCGAGGTGTTACATTTAGCATCTGTTTCAGCATTCAACCGGTGTTAAAAGTTCATGCTTTATTTTATTTTTTGGATTAAAAGATAATTTAATCAAAAATGAATACCCATATGCATCAATTGAAATATTTAAGGTCAGACATTAATATTCATATTAATTTAAATTGAACTATAATATATATATATATATATATATATATATATCCAAAACATCAATATACATAAATGCATACAGGTTAAACATAGACTTTGAATGTCTTTAATCCCAACATAAACTATATCCAAAACATCTAACAAGATATTCAAATAGAAAAACAAAAGGACATGGTAATTATGGTGTTGACAAGAGGCATAAGAACTTCACTAATAATTTTCCCAGTACTTTTAAGGTATTTCAAATCATATTCTGTTTATACCACCAAGAAAACCTACAACCTGCATGCACATGAAATAGCAAGATGCATCAAGAAAATTAGAAGAAGGTATACCAGGACTTGAATTCACATCATATCATGAAATAGAAAGATGCATCAAGTCATATGATTCATCATCATGGGGAGATTCCTTTCCTGATTGTAGCATTCTAATGATAACAAAGTAAAAATTAATACATAAAGAAGAGAATATGTCCAATACATACAAATAGTATAACCAAAGGGCGTCTAGAAACTCTTATGACAGTAGTTTTGAGTCTTGACAATGGTTTTTCTTAAAAGATTATTATATTAAATAAATATATATAATTTAGTAAGTTATATTACATATATAAGCATGAGGAGAAGCAAAAACTCCCCTGTGTCATGGAAAAAGTTCGTGTCTATAGTTTAGTATATTCTCACCCCTAATCACAATAGTTAGTTAAAAAAATAAAAAATAAAAATCACAACATCATATATTTTTCTATTCATAAAAATCACAACACAATAGTTTGTTAAAACTTCAATATATAGATCACTCTAAGGAGTGCAATGCCTCCATACCTTGTTATGGAGAATTTTATTAACTATTAATAGTACCTAACATAAAACCAAATCAAGTATAGATAAAAATTAGGATTTAATGAAATATCCAAATTTTCATCTAAGTTAGTAGCCACACAATCATTTCCTTTTTCATTTGTCAACTTATTCTCTCTTTTTCTAATCAAGATTTGTCAAACTAATCTTAGCTTGCATTTTACATTTAGTGTTATGTTAATTTCTTGTTGAAACACTTAACTTCCTTCTTTGGGATTGGCATGCATTGGTGTTTTTCTTTT
This sequence comes from Clitoria ternatea, assembly GCA_037962975.1. Classification (NCBI taxonomy): domain Eukaryota; kingdom Viridiplantae; phylum Streptophyta; class Magnoliopsida; order Fabales; family Fabaceae; genus Clitoria; species Clitoria ternatea. The sequence continues at coordinate 14,285,412 of CM075675.1, forward strand.
TTTTCCTAGTATGATTTTCCAACTTTACCTTAATTTCAGCTTTAGTTTCATGCCCTTTTTTTTAAAGAAAGCAAAAGGCATATCATTAATAAACCACTAAGCACAAGTTGTGCTAATAGAATATCACAACATCGAAACCACATTGTTGCAAAATCTTACAGGTTAACCAAAGCATCAGTTGTGCATTTTTTTTGAAGAATCAAAAGAATTTGCATTAAAAGATGTGAAGAGTACTAGATGTACTCTTAAGCGTGTTAATACAATAGTACCAAAACTATTCTAGCAGATATTTTATAAATGTAGCCACAACATACCAACACCCAATTGTCACAGCAAAAAGCATACACACAAAGCTATATGACAATCCTAAATATGTAGGTAACACTTCTCACTACAGTGCTTAAAATTTTATGCCTTGATCAATTGATGGTGTGACACCCTTGGTTAACTAGGATAAATCCTTTTCACTGAATCATCCTGCTTAACCGAGAGTGCACAAGTTTGAGAAAAACGTGGGGTTGTTTTTTTGAACATAAGAAAAACATGGTGGATCATCAACTCATAATCACATGAATTAATCATACACGATTCAATATTACTTTACATACTCAAATGAAATCGGGGGCGCACAGGCTCTCAAAACAAAATACAATTTAACTACCTAATACAAAAGACAACCTAACACCCTTAAATCTTAAATCTAACTAAGATCCACCCAAAGGATAGATCCCACTACTGTCGCTCGCCTCAGTGACAATCCATCTCCCTTAGGAATCCTAATTTAGTGTAAGTCACTCTGAATCAGAATCCTTGACAAAGAAGGGAGGAGACAACCTTGGGGATGACCAAGGCTCTGTTGGTCTTCCCTTGGTGTAATTGCTCCATAACACTCCCTACGCCCATCATGGTGGAGATCAAACCACGAAGGTGAGGTAGCTCTTCTTTCCTTTGGATCGCGCCCTATAACACTCTAACATCCATCTTGAGAAAAAGAGTCCTCATAGCTTGTGCATCCAGCTCGACTGGAAGATCTTCAGTGACCAAAGGTAATCTGTCTCTTGCATGACATCTTTTTAATAGTCTACTGACCATACTACACCAAAAACATAAAAGGTGAGACACTAGCCCTACTTGTCCACCACTCACAAAATCCTTTATCATTGACTTTTCCCCTTACCATGTCATCACACATTTTCCATTCATAATGAGGATATACTTCCCCCACATACAACATCATCAAATACGTAACAACATCAAGAAACTCATATCTTACTTAGTAAAGACATACTTTACCTCTGTCATATATATATACATCAAATTCACATTATCATCAAGTACCTTATATCATACTTCTTTATGAACCTATGTTTTAATCATATTCAATCTCATCATATTGCCATAGATGACATAATCATATAGCATAACAATCATCGATGCAACATTGACTAGCTATATTAATCAGCTTCACCATTGTACACAACACACACCATATCATTTACATTTCAAGATAACACCCAACCATTATAACCCATTAATAACATGAAGTTTACAATTCACAGACACAAACTATTCTAGCACATTCTAGTACCTTAGCCAGCATTAATACACATGTATGTATATTCCACAATTCCAGTCATAGACATAGTCATAACAACTTATCAACTATCATACAACCAACATGCTATGCATGTGTTAGGTTCATTTTGTCTCTTTCATTTACTTATGTCTCATGATTCAAATGAAGCCATCATCTCATCACCATCATCATTATCATCATCGTCATCGTCTTCATTATCATCATCAACATTATCATCATATCACCTCGCCAGTGCGTCTACTGGGGAGAAATGATCTTCGTTGAATACCAGTGCGGTCAGAGTTCTTTCGAGTTCTCTCCTAGGGGTATATGGACCGCAGCCCATCACCACCATCATGGATCCAATCCTCATGTCCTGGACGTGGCAACATTACCAGAACTCGTGCTACATGACCCTAGAAATGATCGTTCACATCAAAGTACTCCTGGATGGCCACAGACTATCCGGCATCGGGTGCAAGATCGAGCCATCTGGACGCCCGAACCCAAAAGTACTCCCAAGGTTCCTTCTGAACCTGAAACGCGCTTGTTCTCTAGTTTACCCCTTACACTATAATATAACTGGCTACAACACAACAATAACAACAAGATCTCATAACAATGCAATGATGCATGGATGCTCAACATCTTTCATTCTTTATTAACATCACCCTTTTTCATCATAAAGTTACTAGGTAGGGTCCTTTACATCAATAGGTGATTTCCCTTAAAGTCTTAGTTCATCACCATTTCCTCAAGCATTTCTTCCTTTAAGGTATTTGAAACATTAAATGGGTTATAAAAATGAAAACATCAAGGAATGGGTCTTATAAAACACTTCATCACCAAAAAATCAACCTTGAAAACTTTCTAAGCCAACCATAGGATTCTTAAAATTTTCATGATTATAAAATAGGGGAGACATTGAAATTTGGATAAAGACAAAATATTTAAGACTATTTAAAGGAGGAAGCATAAATTAAAATCACTAACTTACTATTAAGGACAATGACCATCATGTACTCACAACTTACTATTACTTTCATTCAATGGGCATCATCAAGCCCATCATCACAATTAATCCATCAATAGACATCAAGGGTAAAGGCATTGTGCCTGCTCATCATCAATCTCACAATCACATTTATTCAATCTTTTTCATGGACCCTACCGAAACTTTATTCATCTTTCATTTCACATATCATTCTCATTAATTCATTCAGTAAATCAGCCTCATACAATTCACCATTAATTTTCAATTATAAAGTCAGCACCATATATGCCCAATCACATAAGCAACTCATCAGAGATTCATAACATTCATCAATCAATTCTATTTCTCATTAACAATTAAATCTCATCAACCAGTTTCATCATCATAACCATTAGTTCACACAAACCATCACATATTATACACAACTTACAACTTCCAAGCATTATTCAAAATCATAATTCACCTCATTGATTCATGCCACAACAATATTACACATAATTAATTATACACCATTTCTATTGTCCTAATACAACAGTTCCAAGTCAGACACACAATTACTTTACATTCAAGAGTTCATTTCAATTCCAATCATTACCCAAAATTAGATCATGAACATATTTATTTCCCTCTTACTCCATTAATTCTTTTACTTAGCTTACACTTGAATCATAATTTTTATTAATATTAATTAAATCCTAAAAATATGATCTTAAACCATTTCTTGCTTCCTGATTGAACATAAAACTCACACAGAAAATTCCTCTTTATCAAAACTAAACTTTTCTCTATCTCATACTAAAAATTCCTTTGAACCCCAATTCATTAAGTACTTTTTAAAACATTACTTAAGATTAAAATTGTATTTGAAATCTTTGAAACTCAACAATTAATTACTTTTATGAAAATTTTCAATAAATCTAATTTAACTTACTAAGTTCGTAGTTAGTTTATAATATTCTTCTTAGGCCAAATTGCCATAAGAAAACCTTTTCATTAAAAGATTTTGATCCGGTCCTAACACCGGCCCCCAAGAGCATGGCTTTAATGCCTTGCCAGATCAGCATTTTGAATAAAGAGAAGTACTCTTTAAATACACTACAAATACTACACGGAGTGCATACCGCCAGGGCAAGTAACGCCGCCAAGGCTCATAACTCCGCCCAGGCACGCTACCCCGCCAAGGAATGTAACTCCGTCCAGGCATGTTACTCCGCCAGGGAATGTAACCCCGCCAAGGTTGTCACTCCGCCAAGCCATAGGCTCAATATTGGCGGAATACCGAATTTCCCCTACTGCGTAGCGAGCCCATACTCACAACCCCGGCACGAGATTGACTCTGTCTTGAGAGGTTAATAATGGGAATCACGCTGTCACGCATAAAGGGAAATAACAATAAAATAATAAAGCATTCACGCTTCCCAAGTAAGTGGAAATACCTACTACACTAACGGTGCTCGTGAACAACACAGGGGCCCACTGTCTTTCTTGCTTTATGCTAGGAAACAAGGAACTGGCCCTACCAATAATACAGCACTAGTAACAGGTATATAAACCTCTCTTGAAAAGGTATAGGGGATCTCCCCCATTCTTTGAACTTTACACTCTCTTACTTGGATAATTCTCTCTGACTGTCTTTCTAAGTCTCTAAGTATTCTGAAATACTGACTTGAGCGTCGGAGAACGATTGCAGGTACCACCCCCAATTGGGTCAAGGCAACAAAGATCTCGTCAGGCGGACTGTGATACCGCCCCAGAGTATACTGCACTCCGCCTCAGCATACAAAGACTCTCCGTATTTACATTTATACGCACATTGCTTTGTATCAAAAACATATTTATATGTATATTTTGAGTTGTTCTACAAGTATACTTCTACACCCCCTGTAAAGAACAGTTCATTGGCACGCCCAGTGGGACCTGTAAATTTGGTAATCCCACAATCTTTGATCAATCTTCATTATCAATGGAGAGACAAGGACCAGAGATGCAGAACGAGGATTCTCCTCCACGCAATCCCAGACGTCTTAATTTCGATGATAATGCTCAGAAAAAAGCAACGCAAGCTGATTCTCCAGATCCAAGAGATGACATGATTCGAATGTTGAGAGAAGAACTTGCGGAACTTCGTCGTGAAAAGGCAAACCCAGTGCATGAGAAAGCTGGTCCTGCAGGACAGCCACATCATGAACCACACATGCAAGAGGAATCAAGTACTCCTCACTACTCTCGTATTCCTACATACATGGAGGAGCAACGAAGCCTTCCACTGGTGAATACTCAGCATCAAGAAGGAAGGAGAGCAGGCTCAAACGCATCCCCCTTAGGATATAAGATGAGCATCCCATTTTCTAAAAGGCTCATGAATGCACATGTACCCAGACATTTGCAAACTATACAGCCCATTTCTATAGGGAAATATACTGGGGAAACAGATCCCTCTAAGCATTTAGATGCGTATATCTACGAGGCCATGTTTCTAGGAGCTGAGGAAGACGTCATGTGCAGAATGTTCCCCAGAACCCTTACAGGCGAAGCTCTTAGTTGGTTCAAGAGCTTACCCTCAGGTTCTATTGATTCGTGGGAGGAGCTGGCCTCAGCTTTTGGAAACCACTTCGTGATCTCCAGGGATGCACCCAGAACCTCTCATACCTTGGCTCAGATCAAACAAGGCGACAAAGAATCCCTGAAGGATTTCCTCAAGAGATTTTACAAGGAGGCAGCCATGGTCCCTGATCTGACTAAGGCAATCCAGTTGCATATTCTCATAGAAGCTATGCAACCAAAGTCACCTTTCGCTTTGTCTTTAGCAAAGGGACCTCCCACCACGATGGAGGAATTTCGCAGGAAGGCGTCCAAGTACGTGGGTATTGAGATGCATTTGGAAGCCACTGCATCTCACAGTAAACCATCCCCTGCAACTCCACCTCATGACAAAGGGAAAGAGAAGTCGTTAAAGAACGACAAGTCCCACCAAAGGGACAAAGTAGGGAACCAACCTTTCAAACAGCAAGACAGACGCGTGTTCAATTTTGCTTACTATGCGCCACTGAACACAACTTGCGAGCAAATCTTGCGTGAAATAGGATGGACCACCCTCAATGTTTATGGAATTCAACGTCCGCCCCCAATCAGGCGCGGTGGAAACCCAAAGAAATATTGTGAATTCCATGAATCGGTTGGCCACACCACAGAAGAATGTAAGCAACTCAAAAATACCATTGAGGTGCTCATTCGTGAAGGTAAACTGAAACATTACCTGTTCAAAGGCAAATCTCACGATGAGCCTGAGAAGTTTAAAAAGCAACATCGTGATCGTTCTCCGGATCCTGATTATACTCGGGAACCAAAACGTAAGGCGGTGTCAGAGAAACAAAAAGGCATCGTTCTAGAGTCCGCCCAACGAGAACCGAGCCCTGAACCTAGATCACGAGGTAAAAGGCAGGTGGTGGACATGATTGCTGGAGGCTTCGCAGGAGGCGGACCCTCAAACACCGCCCGGAAAAATCATCATCGTATGATCTTATCTGTGCAGGGCAAGAACAAAGAATATCGCCCATTCAGGGACGGAGTTCAGACTCCGCCTATAACTTTCACAGATGATGATTTTGGCCCAACCATTCCTGAGGGAGATGATGCGGCAGTGATCATTGCGGTGATCGCTAATATGGATGTAAAACGCATCCTAGTTGATCAGGGAAGTTCCTGCGACGTTATTTTTTATGACTGTTTTAAACGCATGGGACTGACTGATGCTGATTTGCAGCCTTACACACAGGACCTTACAGCTTTTAATGGCGCCAAACAGCCTACTAAAGGCTACTTGGACACAAGGATTACTTTCGATGGTGAACCTGGAGCAAGGACTGTGAAATCCAGGGTTCTTGTCATTGATGTTAAATCCCCATACAATGGCATCATTGGGCGGCCTACTCTGAATGCCATGGAAGCCATCGTTTCAACCCCCCACTTGTTAATCAAGTTCATCGATAAAGATAATCAAGTCTCATCCGTCAGGGGTGACCAGGAGATGGCTCGTTATTGTTACAATTTAAGTCTTAACATGGTGAAGCTTGAAACCATGTCTAAGAAAAGAAAATTGAACGAAGGAAACAGTGCGGCGGCATCCGTTAACTTGGTGGATCTTGATCCCAGGGCGGAGTCTTCTATAGACCCACTGAACCCTTTGAAACCAACTCCTGATGGTGGTTCCAAGCCTATTGTTCTGGGCAGCACCCCGGAGCAAATCACTAACATCAATGACAAACTGGAGCCTAACGTGGAGGCAAGACTGATTGCACTCCTCCATGAGTATAAGGAAATTTTTGCTTGGACAGCCGCAGACATGCCTGGTATGGATCCTAACTTCTGTTGCCACCGCCTGGCGGTGTATCCTGAAACTAAGCCAGTGGCACAAAAGAAACGGCGTATGGGTCCTGCTAAGCAGAATGCTGCTTGCGAACAAACTGAAGAACTCCTTAAGGCGGGGTTCATCAGGGAACTCCGTTACTCTTCTTGGCTGTCCAACGTGGTTATGGTGCAGAAAGCCAATGGCAAATGGCGCATGTGCATAGACTATGTTGATTTGAATAAATGTTGTCCCAAAGATCCTTATCCTCTCCCCAACATTGACAGACTGGTTGACGACTCATCAGGATACAAGTATCTATCCTTCATGGATGCTTACTCCGGATACAACCAAATTCCGATGTGTGAGGATGATCAGGAGAAAACAGCATTTATCAATGACAGAGGAGTCTTCTGCTACAATGTCATGCCATTTGGGCTGAAGAACGCTGGGGCCACCTACCAGCGCATGATCAACAAAGTCTTTGAGGGCATGCACACAAAGCTGGTGGAGGTTTATATTGATGATATCATCGCCAAAACTCCAGAAGGAGGAGATCATGTTGAAGACCTACGCCTCATTTTTCAACGCCTGCAGCAATACAACATGAGACTCAACCCACTAAAATGTACATTTGCCATGCCCGGGGGAAGATTTTTGGGTTTCATGTTAACACAAAGAGGTATAGAAGCTAATCCTGACAAGTGTCATGTGATACAAGAGTTGCAGAGCCCCAAAACACTGAAAGAGGTACAATCCCTCAATGGCAAAATCGCTGCTCTAGCACGATTCATGCCAAAAATGGCTCATCGCTCTCTCCCCTTATACAAGATGCTGAAGAAGGATAAGAAATTCAATTGGGGCCCAGAGCAAGAGGCGGCCTTCCAGAGCTTGAAAAATGTCTTAGCCAGCCCTCCAATCCTGGTAAAACCAAGCCCAGGTGAGCAACTCATCGTTTATTTGTCTGTTTCAGATGAAGCGCTGGCAGTGGCCCTGGTCAAAGAAACAGTCGAAGGCCAACGACCGGTGTACTTCACTGGTAAAACATTGCACGGTGCAGAATGTCGTTATCAGAAGATTGAAAAGGCAGCACTTGCAGTTGTTTGGGCCTCACGACGTCTAAGACCATATTTCCATGCACATCCCATCCTGATTCGCACAGACTTGCCACTCCGTACTATCTTGTTCAAGCCAGACTTGGCAGGGAGGATGATCAAATGGGCCATAGAACTCTCTGAATTTGACATATCCTACGAACCAAGAACTGCTATTAAGGCACAAGTCCTAGCAAATTTCGTAGTCGAATTAACAGGATCCAGCCCGGATGCAGATCATTCACACTGGACAGTATACGTCGATGGGTCTTCAAATAGCAAAGGATGCGGAGCAGGAATCGTTATAGAAAGTGATGACGGGGTACATCTTGAAATTTCATTGCACTTTACCTTCACTACGTCTAACAATCAGGCGGAGTATGAAGCCTGCTTAGCCGGACTCAGAGCAGCACAAGATATTGGGGCCAAAACTGTCACCCTATGCAGTGATTCTCAACTAGTCATCTCACAAATTCTTAGTGAGTATCAGGCTAAAGAACCTCTACTGCAACAATATCTGGACTGCGTCAACGAGTTGAAACAGCGCTTCGATGAAGTAACTTTCAAGCATGTACCTCGCGAAGAAAATACACGTGCTGATATCCTGTCCAGGTTAGCCAGCACAAAGAAGGCGGGGTGCACAACCACGGTTGTACAGAGTACTCTGGCGGAGCCAAGTATATCCCTTCCCTCTTTAATTCATATGATTAAAAGCCGCCCTGTTGATGACAACTCCTGGGTAACACCAATAGTTTGTTATCTTGTTAATGGACAATTACCCACGGATGATCTTGAGCGAAAGAAGCTAAGGAGGGAGGCACCCTATTATACACTCCTGGATGGACAGCTATACCACCGAGGAATTTCTGTCCCATACCTAGTTTGCATAAACGAAAACGAGGTGCCAGCTGTTTTGGAAGAAGTCCATGAAGGGCAATGTGGACATCATCCAGGGGCACGGAGCCTAGTGAGAAAAATCCTCAGGGCGGGGTATTGGTGGCCCACTATGAAGCAAGATACTGCCTCATATGTTCTAAAATGCGATCAATGTCAACGATTCGTGAATTTTCACCATACCCCAGCCGAGGAAATGTCATCATCAATAACTCCCTGGCCTTTCTATCAATGGGGCATGGATATTCTAGGTCCATTCCCAACTGCGCCCGGCGGTATCAAATACTTGATAGTTGGTGTTGATTATTTCACCAAATGGATTGAGGCCGAGGCAGTGGTGCACATAACGTCAGCCAGGACTCGAAGATTCGTTTATGAGAATATCATTGCACGTTTCGGAGTCCCTGAACGCATAGTCACTGATAATGGCACCCAGTTTATAGATCGCAAGTTCACTGAACTCTTAGAAAATCTCAGCATCACGCAGATTTTCTCTTCTGTGGAACACCCTCAAACCAATGGACAAGCAGAGGTCGCCAACAGAGAAATCTTGAAGGGCCTCAAAAAACGCCTTGGTGAGGCAAAGGGAGATTGGGCAAATCAGTTGTGCCATGTTTTATGGGCATACAGAACCACCCCACACTCCACCACGAATGAATCTCCGTATCGGCTGACATATGGAGTGGAGGCTGTCATTCCCATTGAATTAACAGCCCCTTCAGCTCGAGTCCTCCATTTCAATGAGGAAGCCAATCAACAGAACCTCGCACACGAATTGGAGGTTTTGGCGGAGTTGAGAGAGGAAGCCTTTGTGAGAGATCAAGCTGTCAAAGCAAAGGCCGCCAAACGGTATAATGCACGCATCTGCGAACGCCGTTTCAAAGAGGGAGATTTGGTCTTGAGAAGGGCCAACATTGGCAACAAATTTGCACACCAAGGCAAGTTGGCACCAAATTGGGAAGGTCCATACCGAGTCATCGAGGTTTTGGGCAAGGGTACATACCGCCTAGAAAACTTGGATGGCACTCCGGTCAGAAATAAATGGAACATTTTAAATTTACGCTTATATTACAGTTAGTTGGGTAATACGGTATGATCTTTTCTTCCTAACTCAAGGATCTTCCTCTGTATGCTTTCCTTGAAAGAGTTTCGAAAAGATATATCCCAACTCAATTCTTTATGTAGTTCCATTCTCAATGAAATGCCTTCCTGCATTTAATCTTCACTCTAACTTTGAATTGATTATCCATGGCAGAATTTGTTTCCATGCAGATAAAACAACGACTCTAAAACTGAAGCACGAACGTATAACTACCAACATGCAACGCCGCTTCACAAACGGAGTCAACAAAAACTCCTTGGGGAATTGGTGTCTCAGCTATATGCTGCACCATACTGACCCTAAGGTACAGAAAACTCCTTGGGGGGAAAGGATTGGTGTCTCAGCTATATGCTGCACCATACCGACCCTAAGGTACAGAAAACTCCTTGGGGGGAAAGGATTGGTGTCTCAGCTATATGTTGTACCATACCGACCCTAAGGTCCTGCAGACCGCCTATGGAAGGAACTAGTGTCACAGCTATATGCTGCACTAATTCATCCCCAAGGTCCTGCAGGCTTCTTGTGGAAACGGCTGGTGTCACAGCTATATGCTGCACTACGCTAACTCCAAAACGCAACCAGTTTCTCGCAGGATGAATTGGTGTCACAGCTATATGCTGCACCATACCGCCTCAAAGGATGAATTGGCGTCACAGCTATATGCTGCACCATACCGCCTTAACCAATTTTTTGCAGGGCGAATCGGTGTCACAGCTATGTGCTGCACCATAGCAATCCTGGATTCAACAATTTTCATTTGATCAGGAGTTACATTCCGGTTCAAGTTCAAAAGGATGAACATTCCATCCAAAGTTTGACTCCGTCTAACTGCCAATGTTTTACGGAGTACATGAGCAATCAACTCAAGCACTACCCAACAAGTTCGAGTAAGTTCAACACTTGTAAAATTGTGCTTCATGGAAATTCCTAAGATGCCACCTCGCCTTCTTACGGAATCCTACTCTTGGAAATTCCTAAGAGGCTACTCCGCCTTCTTACGGAATCCAATCTTACTAAAATTCCTGAGAGGCTACTCCGCCTTCTTACGGAATCCAATCTTACTAAAATTCCTAAGAGGCCACTCCGCCTTCTAACGGAATCCTACTCTTGGAAACTCCTAAGAGGCTACTCCACCTTCTTACGGAATCCAATCTTACTAAAATTCCTGAGAGGCTACTCCGCCTTCTTACGGAATCCAATCTTACTAAAATTCCTAAGAGGCCACTCCGCCTTCTAACGGAATCCTACTCTTGGAAATTCCTAAGAGGCTACTCCGCCTTCTTACGGAATCCAATCTCTTTAAAATTCCTAAGAAGCTATTCCGCCTTCTTACGGAATCCAACTCCTTTTAAATCCCTAAGAGGCTACTACGCCTCAGTATTAAAATCATTTCAATGAAATTCTCAAGAGGTTACTACGCCTCATTATTGAAATTACTTCAGTTAAATTCTCAAAAAGGCTACTCCGCCCCATTACCGAATTTGTTTCATTGAAATTCCTAAGAGGCTACTTCGCCTCCTTACTGAGTTTTACTTCACCAAAATTGCAAAAAGGCTATCCCGCCTCGTTATACTTAGTCATGTTTCATTAAGTCCTCAGATGAATATTCCGCCTTCTCAATATTATTTTACAAGGCATAAATACGACGGACTAAAACACTACTTCTATGAACAAGTATACATTTGCAGAAAATATGTTTCATTAATATTGTCAAGGATTGATAAAAGTCCAGAGCGTATCCTGGAACAAGGCAAGATTAACAAAATTCAAAAAATAGAAGCTTGTGAAGGGTTTTAGGAGCTGGTCTTTAAGGGTCGGACGGCATCCCTTCTTGTTGGGCAGAGGTGGCCTGACCTTCACCAGGTTTGCTTAAACTTTGAGAGGGAGGCAAGTCCGCCAAGATATATTCAACATTGGGCACAGGAGCATGACCCCCTTGAACAGGCACCATCAATTCTCCATTGATGAATTCATAGTAAGGATGAATGCCTGTGGTGGACAGAGCAACGCCTGGATTGCGATAACGGAGTTGACGAACAGCCATGCTGAAAGCATCATCAATCGCTGCCTCAGCCGCATCCAGCGTGGATTGTAAATCCTTGTCAAGCTTTTCATTGGCGGCATCAGAGGTAGCTTTTTCAGCTTGCAACACTTCAACTTGTTTTTCAAGGTTAGTGTACGCAGTAGCTGCTTGGTCTAACTCCGCCACCCAGGTATCTTCAGCAGTGGCTTTATCAAGTTCAAGGAAAATCAATCTCTGCTGGAGCTCACTTGCATCCTCGCCCAATTTTTGTTTCTGCTGAATTAAGTCTGAAATCTGTTGTTTCAGCAGATTATTGTCAGCCCTCACCTGGGTCAGGCCACTCACCTCCTCACCCAGTTTTATGTTTTGCTCTTTTAAGCCGGAGACTTGCTTCTCCAGCAAAGCTTTGTCAGCTCTCACCCGAGCCAACTCCTCCTCCAGCTTCTTGGTGTTGGCATCGGCGGTGTCAAGGTGTTTGTCCTTGGCCTTGATCACCTCGGACAGCTGCTCATTGTCATGTTCCAAGCTACGAATCTTTTCCACAGACTCGTGGTAAGACGCCTGAAATATGTTGGCCTCGGCAGCAACGTCAGCTATCCGGGGGACAGAGGCCAAGAAACCATCTATCTCTGCAAGGTGCCACCTCGCAGCTGCAGCAGCCTCCGGAATCTCGTCAAAGTCGATGTCGGGGCGGAGGATGAATTCTGGATCACGCCTCTCTGATTGGCGGGATCCCGTATTTGTAAAGTACAGAAAGGGATTCAAGCGAGACCCCACCTCAGGCAAAGAGACAAACCGCCTGGATGATTCCCCTGGCACATCAATGGGAAAAACGGCTGTCCCTCGAGTGGTCAAGCTCAGGGCGGGTTCCTCAGACGGGCGGACTGGGGAAACTTGAACTCTCCCTGTCTCGTCCCCCGTATCTTGGTCAGAAGCGGCTTGGAATCCCTCCGCTTGCTCCCCCTCGACATCTTCTTCAGGGACGCCTTCAACTCCGCCCATAGTAGCAGAAGTACCCGCGACAGGTACTTCCGGAGTCTCCTCCAAGTCAATAGCAGCATCAATTGATGCTCCTTCCTCAACCCTCTTTTTGCTCCTGGTCCTCCTTCTTTACAAGGGCTGGGGGTCTATTTCCTCTTCATCCTCTTCAGCAGCTTCTGGTTCTTGACGTTTTTTAGAACGCCTCTCAACACCAGCTGCTGAAGATCCTGCACCACATTCAAAATTTACTATGTTGGTGGATGCAGGGAAGGGGAGAGTTTTTGTCAGGGCAGCAGTCAGATTCCTCCTGGGCTGCACATTATTCTCCGCGTTTATTTCCCTGCGGCTCATTTGGATCTGCTTGATACGGTCCATTCCAGGGAACTCAGCGATTTCTCCTGCGAAATAACAATATGAGGATACGGTTAGAAAATGCAAGATAGAGGAAATACTCAATCACATTACAATTGTTCGTAATATTACTCAAGTATCCTTGAGCATCCCGCCCAAGCAGCCTTCGACAAAGAATCAGCTTGTGGACGGAGTTGTACTCCTTCAACATTCGGAGTACTTCCACAGACGCCGCCGATAGAGCACCCTCTTCAACTTCATACGCTCGTTTGGTTAAGAGAAAATGCTCATGCGTCCATGCCACTGGAAATCTATCAACACCCTCTTTATTCCGCCAAAAGACAGGTTTGTCCTCCCTGACGGATACCTTCACAAAGCTCATCCTGAAGTGAAGTCTGCCTTCCTTGGCGGAATCAGCAAACGCCTTAAAGTTTAAAATCTTTGGCTCCGCCCGGAGAGTCACAAAACCCATGCTGCCGGTTTTCATGTTTACTCTCCTCATAATGCGGCAGAAAGCGAAAAACAACGCCACTGTAGGCGTAAACCCCAAATGTTCAGCCATCACCTCAAAGCTACGAACTATTCCCCAACCATTAGGATGCAGCTGAGAAGGGGCACAGTCCAAGAACCTAAGCACACCCATCTGGAATTTATTCAATGGGAAGCGCACCCCTAACTGGGTAAATAGAATATCGTACATATATATGGTACGATCATTCTGAGGACGATGGCAAACCCGTTCATACGTCTTGGGTGAATGGACGATGAACCTATCCTCATACTTCTCATCCTTCCAAACCGGAACAGGCAACTCCACTACCCCCCCGCTTGTTGTCGCATGTCGAGAGGAAGCATCCTTGACATCTTCCTCAACCCAACAGTAGGGGTCACTCTCGAGTGTCTTCTCCCAATCCAGTCCATGCAACACAACATTTCGACACTCTGCCATAGTCAGCACTTGTGTATGGGAAACACCTTCTGACACAAATGAATGTACAGCATTACTAAAGTACTCCACGCTGCTATAAAACGTCGAGTCCCTCCCAGTATAAAAAGCCTCATCTCCACTCTCAATGTCAGAAAACATGGGACGAACAGAAACCCTAGAACGTGACTCTGCCCTCTTTCCTCTCATCTTCCTTTTTCCGAACACACAATAAGGGAAAACAAAGCTAACCCAATGGAAATGAAGAAGCAAAGAAGAGGAAGAAGCAAGTACCTTAAGCTTCTGAAAAGATAGAAGAGCTCCAAACACCAATAAACTCGCAAGAGAGTAGCAAAAACTCTTTCAGCAAACAAATACGAAGTGAGAGATGAAGCAAAACATTTCCCTTCTGAAAGTTTACCTATTTATAGGCATGGCTTGGGGGGAAATAAGCGAATCATCAGAAATCTCAAAGATGTGTTTGCAGCCGTTAGATAAATCTCATCAACGGTTCTAAAATTGAAATATGCGTTTACAACCGTTGGATTAGTCTCGCTGACGGTTCCTTTTTTGCTGAAACCAATAGATATACCTAAGGGCAGATATTTCATGGGCCACGTTTTCAAAATCCAAGGCCCACGGTAATAACCTCGAAAACGGTTCTCAATTGCCATCACGCGCATTTATGTCCCATCATTGGAATGGCAACCGTTACGAGGGCATACGTGGCAATAGGAGACTGAAGAATATAAAACGTGGTTTCGAGGCGCATTAATGACAGGCGTGTCAAGTGATGACAGCTAATAAATGCACGAAAGCACTTGTCCACAAAATCTGGACTAGCAAATACCGCCTAAACCCATGCCTACAAAAGCTAAACTTAAGTGTTATAGCTTATTAAAGTGACTCCGCCAGTCACTATAACAAGCTAGGGGGCATATGATCCGGTCCTAACACCGGCCCCCAAGAGCATGGCTTTAATGCCTTGCCAGATCAGCATTTTGAATAAAGAGAAGTACTCTTTAAATACACTACAAATACTACACGGAGTGCATACCGCCAGGGCAAGTAACGCCGCCAAGGCTCATAACTCCGCCCAGGCACGCTACCCCGCCAAGGAATGTAACTCCGTCCAGGCATGTTACTCCGCCAGGGAATGTAACCCCGCCAAGGTTGTCACTCCGCCAAGCCATAGGCTCAATATTGGCGGAATACCGAATTTCCCCTACTGCGTAGCGAGCCCATACTCACAACCCCGGCACGAGATTGACTCTGTCTTGAGAGGTTAATAATGGGAATCACGCTGTCACGCATAAAGGGAAATAACAATAAAATAATAAAGCATTCACGCTTCCCAAGTAAGTGGAAATACCTACTACACTAACGGTGCTCGTGAACAACACAGGGGCCCACTGTCTTTCTTGCTTTATGCTAGGAAACAAGGAACTGGCCTTACCAATAATACAGCACTAGTAACAGGTATATAAACCTCTCTTGAAAAGGTATAGGGGATCTCCCCCATTCTTTGAACTTTACACTCTCTTACTTGGATAATTCTCTCTGACTGTCTTTCTAAGTCTCTAAGTATTCTGAAATACTGACTTGAGCGTCGGAGAACGATTGCAGGTACCACCCCCAATTGGGTCAAGGCAACAAAGATCCCGTCAGGCGGACTGTGATACCGCCCCAGAGTATACTGCACTCCGCCTCAGCATACAAAGACTCTCCGTATTTACATTTATACGCACATTGCTTTGTATCAAAAACATATTTATATGTATATTTTGAGTTGTTCTACAAGTATACTTCTACACCCCCTGTAAAGAACAGTTCAGATTTAATATCAAATTAATACTAAAAAAAAATTCAACTTTCAACATCTAAAGGACTTAACTTTTTAACACCTCTAAAAATGTTTTTAACAATTGGTCAGACTTGTAACACCTAAATTTTTTTCTGATTTTAAGTTCCATCATTTTTAGCCTTTAATATCTCAATTTTTTCAGCTTTTCAACACCACTTCCCTTCCTTGTCCCTCACATTTTGACTCAACCTCTTCAACACATATAAAAGAAATTTCTATCAAGTACCCAACGCATTTAAAAATCATTTTGCACTACTAAAAAACCCTTGACAACTACTAAAAACAGCGACTGACAATATCCCGTCGCTAATTAGCGACCGAATTAGCAACCACAAGGGAAAAGGGACCTTGAAAAGAAAATTAGCTACCAATTCAGCAACAACCAAGTACGTCGTCGCTAATATATGCAACTATCCGTCACTGAATCCATCACTACATGCGATTCATCGCTGAAACAGTCGCTAACTTTCCCTTCATCCATGTTTTTGGTTTCCCTCCCCTGTTTTTTATTGGCGCCCATACTAGCGACGACACCGTGCCGTCGGTAACAAGTAAAGTAGTGACAGCGAAGGTCGTCGCTGTATTTCCCTCCCTCCAATTTTTCGTTTCCCTCTAATTGATTTGTTGGCACTAATATTAGCAATGGAGTTATGCCTGTCGTTGAACCAAACTTAAGAACCGGCGTCGCTGATTCTGTTGCTAATTTCCCTTTTCCCTCCAAGTATTGGGTTCAGGGATTAGGGTTTTGAGGTTAGCGACGATGTTTCACCCGTCGCTGTATGACCCCAATTTAGTGACAGCTGCGTAGCCGTCGCTATGTCGGTAGTAAAAAGGGTCGTCGTTGATACTGTCGCTAAGTAAGATTGAGTAACGACGACTTTAGTGTGTCGTTGCTGAGGTTGGTCCAGGTGGATAAGTTACGGATAAAATGCTACCACGTGGCCATTTTATGACATGTTTAGTGAAGGTATGTTGCCGTTGCTAAATCTAAATAATCTTATTTGATTTCCCCTTCCAAATCAGTTCCCCTCCCAAATCAGTGGCCTGCCTTTTTCTATCAGTTCTGTCCCTCTCTCAGTTGCCCTACCTTCCTCCTCCTGCTCATCTCTAGTGGCTCACTCTGTCGACGCTGTTCATTTGTCTCTGATGGCCCATTCTTGAAGTCTCTAGTCTCTCGCATCCCCCAGCGGCTCACGAGCCCACTCTTGAAGGTTATTACTTCTGTCAGGCACAAAAAGGGATTTCATTCAAAGAGCTAAGGCATACAAGGGACATCCTACAATTTTGAGGTAAAATAATTAGAAATATGGTCTCTGTTATGTGCTTCTCAGTCAATGCTTGGATGTCATTTAATAGACTAGAACTGTATTATGCTTTTGTTTAACGGGTAGATTAACAGATATTGGTTTGTCTTCTATTAGAATCATCCCGTAGTGAAACTCTTGTTTCATGTAGAATGTAGGCACTTGTAAAAGACTTAGTCATACTAGTTAGCTTAGAGGAAGCAAACAATGCACATTAGAAATCAATAGCCATAATTGATCGTGATGGAAACTGATCATTGGATTTTATAGTATTATGTAATGGAAATCAAATTTCTTAAAGCTCAAGGCTAGTCGAGTCTGTAGTTTTAGAAGCAAACAGTGCTACCTGCCAAATAAAACCATTTAAATTTCAGGGTATGCATTTACACATCAAGTGGATGAGAAATCCGGTAAAGAAGTCTTTTCAATTTTCATATATAGGCTAAATTTTCATATATTCAACAAGACAAATTGGGTGGTTTAGATCAAGTTTCTAGTCAATATCCTATTTTGGTTAAGATCCAAGTCAAAACTAGCTTTTGGTTAACACTAGTTGGCTTAAGTAGGAACCAGCTACTGCCAAGTCAATGTATTCTGCGTGGTGTAATTTTTTTATTTTTATTTTGGGGTTGAATAATCTTTTTGATTTTTGCTAGGAACTAAAGTTGATTTCTAGTTTTTTCGATTTAATTCTTTGGATTCTATTTTTTCCATTTCTACAGGATATATGTTATTTATTAGATTTAATTTATTTTGTTTTCACTTTGGTCAATATGCTACCTGATTTGGCATTTTAACTAATGCGTTGGTTAAGATAAGGCTTTGTTCAGTGAGATCTGTTTATCATTGAGTTGTATTTCTGTAAAAACTGAATGTATTTCTGCGACTAATATATATCTCTGTATACCACTCAGTCATTCCCCCCTAATTCAGGGATTTATCACTGAGTTTGTCTTTAAGTAATGTCATGTCGTGCAAAATAATAATAGCTGCTCAAGTGAGATCTGCTTGTAGCATCCATACTATCCGAAATTTGAAATTAGGAAATTAAAAACAAGTAATTTAAAACATTTTTTTTGTGAATTACGCATACACTTCCTTTGTGAATGGGTTATTCATAACTATGTTATAAATCAACAAAAGAATGAAGTCAAAATACAGAACAATAATACATCACGAGAAAAAAACAAACAGAAACTTGTGATTTGTATAGGTCAGAGCTCTCAAAAACTAAAAACAACACCTATGCCATCAACCACACACAAAAATATTGCTACCACTAATTGAAACAAACAGGAACCTGTTACCATACCACCTCACCTCCCTTTATGCTGCACACCACTACTCAATCAAATCAATAGCCCCTGAAATCTATATGCTATAAGTTAGCTAAAAATATATGGTATAAACCATACTTCATAAGTCTTATAATTTATAGTAAGCCATAAAGGCATGTAAGATGTCAAGCCGTTCGTACAAAGTTTATAAGAAAAATTTTGTAATTCAAATTATGCTCAAAACACTTCAATATATCCCTGTTAAAAATTTTCAGCATAACAATTTTACACTTTGTGAAACTAAGAATTATGTGCTAAATTAACATTTCTTGTTTTCATAAAAGTTGTAAATATCTATGTTCTGAAAATTTACAAATTGATTTCACCTCAAATTAATGATTTTCTTTGGATTTATTATTCGAATTTAGGTGTCATGATGATGATAATAATAATAATAATAATAATAATATTATTATTATTATTATTATTATTATTATTATTATTATTATTATTATTACTACAACAATATATATATATATATATATATATATATATATATATATAATACAACGTCGATTCTTATCCGATGTCATGTCATTCGATTCTTATAGTGTCTACAGGCTAACTAACAAACTAATTAAACAGTGAATCCTTTTTGGATTATTCGCATGCAAATGATTCAAATGACTTGTTCTAATTAACAGCTGTTATATATAGAAAATAAAAACAATATACTTCATATGAGAACGTGTTTATTCATAAGTTAGTAATCTCTGGAAGCAACTCAACTCTTCTCTTAACCGTGCCCTCAACTCTTAAGCAGAAAACCTATCTCACAATATAGAAGAACCCCTATACCAACGACTTTGGAGGGTGGTGAAGCACACTTGAATGTGTGTACTATTAGGCAAACCCTAAAAAATAAGACGAGACTTAAATGAATTGAACATTAAGCAAAACACTATGCTACAATTGTTTTTTTTGTTGGTGAAACTATGCTACCATTGTGAAAAACATGGAAAGCTCCTATAATATATAATTATGCAATAAATAAAAGAAAAAAAAGAATAAAGCCAAAAGAACACAAAAAACTATACACCCCCACAAGGTAAACAGGTGCACTTTGCAAGTTGGAGAAAAAACCACTGCAAAGGATTTGCACGGTCCTCCTCCACTTCAGATGGAGTTGGTAGCGGTAGCTCAGGAGGCAGATGGCGGTGAAAGGCATCGACTGCAGCAGTAACACCATCTTCATTCTCAATCAAATTGGAGATTTCCATTGCTCGAGATTTTACCTAAAGATTTTATATTCCATCACTACAATGACTTTGTAAATCACATGTATTTTTAGTTATAAATATCCAAAGCCGGTGAAAAGTGAAAGCCAAGAACAAGCCTGGATTGAATGAGGAAGGCCATTGATAACTACAATAACATATCTTTCACTCTTTTGTCCAGGCTTGTTAACATCACTTTCCCTACTAAGTTTTGCCATTAGTTTGCTTCAATTCTTATCAAGTCTCAAGAATTTTGACACATGCAATTACATTCAACAGAATATAAAGAAACAAACATAAGTTTCACAACAACCATATGATAGACAGTAGGCTTAACTAGGTGATTGATCCCTCCTTTGTCTAGTTTGGATTTAGTCCATAAAAATTAATTTGTTAGGATTTCTTTCCTAACTTTTTAAAATGTTGAAAAATTATATTTGTTGTTAGAAGGGTTTGATAAAGCATATGACAGGTAAGACCATTTTTTAACACTTTGGAAAAGTTATAAACCAAATCCAAACAAATTTTTTAAAGGACTAAATCCAAATTTAATAGTATTTGTAAGGACCTTTGAAACATGAACATCTCTTTTCTTTAACGTGTCACAGTTTTGGATATGTTTCTGACACTGACAATTATCTACAACATATCAAACATTCCTCGATAGATGTTTAATTAAAAACTCATTTTTTGTCAACATAGACACTTGAACTGACATCTCCATATGGCTTGAAACTTGAGTCGACATCTACATATGGATGGACACATACTAATCTTATTAAAAATATACTAATTAACTTAAGAGATGTTCATTGAAAGTCTCAACTAAAGATATGGTCAATTAATAGTACATAAGGTGAGGATAATCTTCATCCTATAAGCTTGCTTTTAGGATTGAATTAGACTCAATATTCAAATTTAATAAAATTAACTTAAATTATAATATAAAATATAAAAAATAATATTTCTAACTCATGTTTTAAGGTCCATTATTAAGGTAAAAATGTAAAACTTTATAAGTTTGATTCAAGAAAAGATAAATATACATATCATATGCAAATGTTGATTATTAATTTAAAATTTTTTGTTATGTTATTCATATTTCATTTTGCTCGAGTTTGTCTCTCTCATTCGCTCTCTCAACACATGCGATGTCTCAAGGTCCTATATTTTAGATGTTAACCATGTCAAAGTATCTACGTCTGCATCGTGTCCGTGTCGGAGTTGAGGTAGAGATCAATCACTTAATTAAGCCTAAAAAAATATAGATCTGCTGTGTATCACCATCAATTCAGTTGGCCAACTAAAATATTATCAAGTTCCAAAATTACTTCTCAGGGAGAACAATTGGACAGGTATACTAATGGGGGGCAGAAGTGAATATAACTAATAGATTAATTGTTTCCTACATAAATTCAATGCTTATTCACATATTTTGGTATTCGTGGTGGTTACCTCTGGCTGGAGCATGAATTTTATGGCATTGGATAAATACTCAAGACTGAGCTGAGATATTGGAATTGGAGCTGGTCCCAGCCCTTTCTGATAGATTCTGTCTCCCCAAAAGAATTGATCTCCAAAGAATGGAATGATAGTTGTTGGACACTGAGTCATGGTATTGACATCAGGAAAAAAAAGAGAGAAAAATAAAGCAATAGACAATAGACTAATGTCTTGTTATTTTAATAATGACCGGTGATGCAATTGAAAGAAAATCCTGAGACATTAATACAGATCTTGGATTAAGGAAAAGAAAGAGATAGATTATATGACACTATTGAAGTGAAAATTACCCCAGCCTTTAGTCCTGTAGCCGTGGTTCCAGCACCACCATGATGCACCTGCATTTTTGAGCCAAAATATCCTCAGTTAATTTATTTAGGTATGCAAGTGCATATTCCAATGCAACTCCCTTCCCCTTCTTTAACTTGGCTTCATGTAGGAAGAACTTTTCATATCTAAAACGGTTCTAGTTATTATGAAAGGATTATAACCAAAGTAATAAATTATAAATAAAAAAATCCCCCTGACACACTTAAACATTTTCTTTCTTTCCAAATAACCCACAAGGAACATAAGTTGGAACTAACCAAAGCACAACATTGAGGAAACAACCAGTCATGAGGGCATTCTTCTAGAAGGAAAACATTGTCAGGAACTTCTGCTACTGCATAATGGAAAGCATAATGTAAGTGAAATATAATTATCTAAAAATAATGCAGGCTTTTGAATTCTCAATGCATCTCATGTTATGGGGACACTGATAGGCTCTGCAAGTTCATACATCAGACAACTTTATCAAGTCACACCAAGATTATCAGAGTGAAAAATTTAACATAATTGTTCTCATTCACAATCTTCACACTAATTATTCATTATTAACAGTGAACCGAAGGGAGAGATTAAAGACAAATTTTAGAACCAGGTAATGACATCAAAGATTTATAAGGTATGCTTCGATGGAAACAAGATATAGAAAAAAAAAAAAAAACTGCCATTGTCATATATTGGTAAGTGATGAAATTTTCAATCTCTAATTCTCTATTACTATTAATAATAAATTAAGATCGAAGTGGATCTTTAGAAATATTACTGCATGCTGAGGTTGAAGTATTTGGATGACTTGTTCAGTGGAAAATACTTAGTTAACTCATCAAATTTATACTGAAAATGGTACAAAAATTTGTAAAACAAAGAATCCAGGAAATATAGGTAACTATTCATCAACTTAACAAATTAGGAAATAAGGGTAAACCTGCTAATAATTTCACAACCTAATAAGATTAGTATTCAGTAAATAGTAATCTGACCCTATTTCTATATTATGCTTGTATGTTGGATCCATTTCTGTAAATTAAAGAAGAATCCTTTATCAATTTATATAATCAACATGTTCATGGTCAATAGGTAAAGCCTAAGAAGGAGAACTTTTAAATGCAAAAGAATGAAAAGGTGTGACAGCAGAATCAGAACATCAATCAAATAACTATGTAGTGGAAATTGCTCGGCTTATATTCATTATTCATGCATACAAACGCGTATAAATATTTGTTGAGAGAGAAAAGCGAGAGATTATGCCATAAATTTCGTGTGTTTATACCATAACAGAGCTATTGAATTTACAGGAAAGTGTACATAGTTACAGAATATATTGTTATCCTAATTTAGATTAATTACATAAATATAAAATCAATCTAATTAATCCAAACATACACGATTACTATATTTACATGATTCTAACACTACCCCTCAAGATGGAGCATATAGATCATATGCATATTATTTTTTTCCAACACATACCTTTATTGATTACATCTTCTCTCTCTTGATATCAATAAAATTTGAAAAGTTCATTTCTCTCCTAATTAATATAAATGGTATATTTGGAAGTTTAACAAGAATTATTGACGAATTTAATAGTTTACCTAGACTAACCAAATTTCTTAACAAAGGACCAAAGGGAGTATATAGTTAATCCAAGGATCCCATGACTTAGTGAATACATTTGTTAATTAGTCAATGGAATTGACAAAACTAGTAGATATTTCACAGGACATAACTTTTTCTTTGACAAAGTGACAATCAACTTCAATATTCTTTGTCCTCTCATGGAATACTGGGTTTGAGACAATATGCATGGCAGTCTAATTATCATAGATAAATGACATCTGCGTAACCTCCCCGAACTTGAGTTCCTGAAACAACTATTTGAGTCATATAAACTCCTAACTGGCTATGACCATAGCACGATACTCCACCCCCGCACTAGATCTGGCTATGACATTTTGCTTCTTGCTTTTCAAAGAGACGAGATTGTCTCCGACATAGTTGTTAATAGTGTGTGATAGTAGCGGAATCGTGCCGAAGCAGCACGGTTGGGCACGGTGGCTTGCCACCGCCACCACTCTGTCGCCGTGCGTTTCTCTAGTCGCGACCTAAGAAGGGGAAACCAGTTCACATTGCGTCGTGTGAGGAAGAAGACAATGTTTCAAATCTGATTTTTAACCCTCAGAGTATAACGCTAAAACGGTGTGATTTTGGCCCTTTTCATTAAGGGTAAAAATGTAAGAAAAGATTTTTGTCCTTTCTAAAATGAATAAAATAAGAACACTCTTTCTCTCTCTGCTCCGCGACTTGTTTTCATGAAACACAAAACACGTTCCCTCTTCTCCCCAACATTCCTCTCTCTCCTAAACTCAACCATGATTTTTGCCTGAAAAATTGTCTCTCCGGTTAGGTTTTGTTGATTGGCACTCTAAAGGTAAACCATCTTCTTTTTCATCCTTCTCTTTGTTTTTTAGTTTTCTTTCGTCTCAATTTCTTTCAACCATCCCTTGTTCCTTTCTGTCCTTTTCTCTCCAACCCATATTTGTTTTTGTTGTTCCCGCCCCTGTTCCATCATTTTTAACGAAACCTGTGGCATCTTCTAAAGGTAGTTTGTTAATTTGTTTCCAGAAACACAACCATCCTTTGTTTCTGTTGGTCCTTTTACATGTCCTTTTGCTACACGACAACATGGTAGTTCGTTTTTTTGCTTTTGAAACGCTCTTCAAGTCTACGACTCTCTGATTGGCTTTAGATTTCTACTTATGTGACTACCAATGACTATATGACTATATGACTATATTTTGTTTAGTATATGACCAACGTTTGTAGTACTTCAACTAGAATGATGATTTTGTGCTCATATCTTTGCAATTCTACATGTATATATTACATGTTATTGTTGAGAGAAATCTCTGGTTTTGATTTAATGAAATTAGCTTAGGAGATTTGCTCTTTATTTATAGGAAATTATGTATTTATTAGATTTCTTTTTTAGATCAAATTAGGATCTATATATTGTATGCTATACGAATCTACATAATATACGAAATATATTCAGCTTATACACTTGCAAGTTGGTATCAGGGCTTCCAATCTTCGGGGCTCTACTTCGCTTCCGTTGAAGTTCTTGTCACCTTCATTGCGGCTTGTTTGGCAATTTTTTTCCTCTGCCGCCTGGTGCCTTCATTGCACCTTGGTATCGTATTGGTCCTGCCTTTATTGCAGATCCGCCTTTTCCTTGAAAATTATGCCTTGGAGGTTGCACTTTTCTCCTACTTGTGTCACTGTCATCACAGATCAACCAACTAAGGTGCTACCTTCATGGGTGTGACCCCACTATTGGAATTGAACCACCCAGATCGGCCAGAACCTAAAGTGCCGCCATCGGAAGCCGTCGCAGGCGCCTTTACGCCTGGTGACCTTGTCAGTGTGTGAACTGCATGCGCCATCCTCCCAACCTCCGTTCACAGAGCCGCTTCCATATTAAGGATCATTGGCCCTCCCTGGACTTTTACCACCTAGTGGGTGCTTTCTTTCCCATCACTATTCTTGACATTTTGTGGGTGTTCTGTTTGAAACCCTTACCCCTCTTTCGTTTCTTTCCTTTGCTATAGTTGTTTCAGGTACTATTTGAGTGCTATGGTTGACGAAGGACCTAAGAGTGCTAAAACCACTCCACTTGTCACTTTGAGTGCTCACGATCTTCCAATGATCCCTTCTACCAACCTCCTAGAGTCGCTTAGTAAACCTTCTAGCACCTGTTCCTATTCTCTAGCCATGACTGGTAAGAACTCTCAGTTCTTTTCATTTAATGTTTCTAGTACTGTACCTGAGGATATCTAGATAATTTGGAGCTACTAACCATATGACACCTCATTCCTCTAGTTTCCTTACCCACAGTTCATCTAGAAAACAATTCATTACTGTTGCTAATGGTTCTCATACCCATGTTGGAAACAATAACATTTCCCTTACACCCTCTTTAATAATTAAAAACATGCTACATGTTCCTCGCCTTTCCAATAACCTCATATTTGTTCTGAAACTCATTCATGACCTAAACTGTTCTGTAACCTTTCTCCTTTCTCGTTGTGGCTTTTAGGATCTTACAACGGGGAAGACAATTGGAGTTGCTAAGGAACAAGGCGGGTTATATTACTTGCAAAGCATAGAAACATAGTATAGTGCCAAGTAGAGGGTGTCCCAGTCTCCAAACTAGTTCTCAATAAGCACAATCTCAAATCTGGCTTCAATACGGATGTTTAGGTCATCCTCCCTTCAGTGTTCTTAAGTCTATGTCTCCTTGTTTGTTTAAAATGGAAATGGTTGAGTCTTTCAAATGTGATATTTGTCAGTTTTCTAAACATCACCGTGCTTCTTTTTCTAGTCATGATAATAAAAATGTTGAGTCATTTGATCATATTTATTCTGATGTATGGGGACTTGTTTCTGTTGCAAAAGCTCATTTATGATCACAACACACGGAATTCATAACATGTTCTTTTGCTTTCCTCTCTTTCAACAATATTGTTACCCTAATTTAGGCTAATTACATAAATATAGAATCAATCTAATTAATCCTAACATACATAGTTACTTTATTTACATGATTCTCACAATATTGATGAACTTCAGTTACTAAAGCAAAGAAGTGTAAATGGAGAAAAAAGGAAGGAAACCCTGTCCTATTATTAAACATGATGTATTACAATCACTCATTTGACACTTAGTCAAGCACATGACTGAACAACCCAACAATAAATATAAGATCTTTTTAAACAATGAGTATTTGGAACAAAGGAAACAAATGATGACAAAATGAAATAGAAGGAAAATACTTACAGTTCCCTAAATTTCCCCAGCCCCGGTCAATAATTCCCCGTTGTCCTGTATCCTTTAGTGCCTCCATTATAACATCAGTAGTTCTTTTAGGATCATCAAGAGGCTAAAAAAGTGAAAGATGAGATTTTCGTTAGCGGACTCCAAAATTTCATTCTGTTTTATGTTATAAAGGCCTAAAATGCCAAGTTTTCTAGCTTTAAGTATAGCTGAAACTGCTAATTGTGACAAGATAAATAATTAGACTTATTCAATCAAATAAATGCAAAGCCTCTATATTAAAATGCCAAGTTAACTAATAATACACAGATTATAAATTGTCCAAATTTGACAGGTCATGAATTGAGAATTTTGAACATTTGTTTTCCTAGTACCAAAATTGGGCAGCTCTTACAGGTAAAGTGAAATTAAACTTGTACTGCAATATATACATCCAACGGACAAAAACACTGTTGTTGCAATTTTAGGCACAAGCCAGGCCATGAAGGCAACTATAACCTATAAATACTCCCATGCAAAGTCATGTCCATTGCTTTATTTTCTTTGAAGGTTTGACCTCCCAAGAATGTTGTAAATATTAAAAACCTGAGCGAGCAGTATTAAAGGTCTTAAAATCCAAAACAGAAAAGTCAAATTTGCAGAAAAAACCACCAATTTATTCACATAAAATGAATCACTTCAAATAAAATTGCCTTACCATGCTCCCAAATCCAAAATATAATGGCTTTGGTCCTTTTTGAATCCATCGGACAAAATCTTCTCGTGGTTGATAGTTTGATCCAAGGTTCAAAAAGCAATAGCCAACAACATCAACTAAAGGGCCCCAGTCTGAAATTTTTCAAAATGTTATTAGTGCTACTGCTGGTAAGACATTCCAGACAGTAAAACATGTCTATTAAGCATTTCAAGACAGATATTGTGTAAAACTAGTGATATTATCAACAGATAATCTGCACAACACTCAACATATGTACAGTCTAGACTTCGGAGGGATCGAATTTAAAACTTAGTTTTCATAGTTAGATTGTCCTCCCTGATAAAAATTTATATATTAAAAGGAAATTTATATTTCCACTATTCAAATTATCTATCTCAAACCAACTCCAAGTCAGAAGTTAGTGAGACAAAGGCTACTCTTGAAAGTAACAACCAATGAATTTATGTCATACTTCAACAACTTTAGTGGCAAAAGATTACTGATATAAAAAAGTACAGGAGAACATCAGATTATGCAACTGTCAAATTACATCCTTGTCCATACCACTTGGTTTTGGAACAACATGAGGACTCCACATATAGCCAGTTGGTAAATGAGATATTGATCCGTGGTACATACTGAAGTACGCAATAGGAGCAAGCTTCAATTTTCTTTTTCTGAAGTCATTGATAATTCCTCGTATCCCCCACCATATCAGTAGATCCACAATTATATATGACAGCTACATGCAGCAAGGACATATTGAAAGAGGTTTACTGGTAACTAGTCCAGAAATTTATTAAACAAATTATCAAATTAAAATAGAAAAAACATACCCAATAACCAGCACTTTGAGGAACACGTGCCAAAGGGTGTGGGAACTCATATGTTGGCCTGCCTATTGAAAAAAATACATGTAAGAAGAAGCTACCTCAAAAATAATGTAGAAAGAACAATAAAAGGAGGATAAATGTTGTATCTATCTCTATATGAAACAGCATTATTCCTGCTTTTAATTCTTACAAGATATATGCACCGTTTAAATTTTATTTCAAACACCAAATTGGGAAGTAATCTTCTATTTTGTTATGAAACCTATCTTTCTTCAACATTATGAAGATGTAACAAAATGTTAAACTCACGTCCAAGGCATTGTGAAGAAGATGTGAAGGGGGACACCAAGGGCTTCAGCAACATGTACATGTCCTGCAAGCCAAAACATAAGATCAATTCTATCTAATTTATTCACATTGTGTGTGTGTGTAAATAAACAAGTACACTCCTTTAATATGAAAGAAACCTGTTATAAGAAAAGATAATCGATAATTCCTTTATGAATTTGAGAATGTTAAGAAAAGAAGCCTCATTCTTCATGCTTTGAAATTAAATGTTCAAACTTTAATCTGCAGTCATTTTTTGGCTTCAAGTTTCTACTTTTTCTTCTGGCAGTGGCACACAGCACACTAAACATTTAAAACTAATACAAATTTAAGTGAAATATATATGTGTTGAAAGTCTCACATTGACTAGTGATATGCCCAATTAAAAGCATATAAGGTGAGGGTAATCCTCATCTTATAACTAGCTTTCAGGATTGAGTTAGGCCCGATATCCAAATTTAAGATGGTATCAATGTCTATCCTAGATCTATTATTGGGCCACACGTGAAGGAGTGTACTATAAGTCTGACTTTAATGGGCCACTCATATTTGTCCACACTTCAATGTTCATTCATGGGTGTGAACAGGTATGTTGAAAGTCCCACATTAACTATGAGCTATCTTTTAGGATTGAGTTAGGTCCAATATCCAAATTTAAAAATATGCAAAAGGTATCAGAAAATAAATAAGAAAAATAAAACCAATTCAACAGCATATTGTCTTGGGACGATGCATTTGCAAGATATGGGACTTGAATCCCACGTTAGAAGTATGAGAAAGGTAAGACCTAGGCATCCATCATTTTATTACCAGACTGATCACATGAAAGATCCTAATTTTTCTTTATTTTATACCTAAGTTTAATCTCATGATCAAAGGGTTAGCCAAAGATCAAATTAATCTTTATAAGCATAGAAAATTACAATGCGTATACATGTACAAAATGTTAATGCATTTCAATCAGGTCTACTAAGAAGCATCCAGTGTGACCGAAACATGAGCGCCAATCTCTTAAAAATTAATGATCGTACCAAAGTATGATATTAGTATGGCATGCCTTGAATGGTGTTTAGTTCTATAATCAAGAAAACATAAGTTCATGTTACAGATATCAAACAGAGTGGTGCCAAGTCCAGGCAAATAATAAAACCATCGAACAACATACTTGCAAGGTAAGTGATGCCATTATCATAATAAAAGAAGTATTAGCAATTATACCTAAACAGATATGTGAAAGGTATGCAAGGCATGAAAAGAAGAAATACACAGTATGATCATCTTGTAACCACTATCCACTCACCGCAAGCAGTAGGATTTGCAATAATAGCCTGAGCTCTGAAAGGAACACCTGTTTCCAAATCAGGTGCTGTGCATGCTGGAAGAAGAGAATCGATAATGGCCTTCAGCTGCTTTCTTTGGATAGATATTTCTTTTGGACCAGATGGGATTAAACCTCTATTTCTCACCATGTCTATCAAGGAAATAACTTAATTAGAATATGTCCAGGACCAACTCTAACAAAAGATTAAACTGTTAGATGAAGGATTATGATTGATTTATATCTTACTTGACCATTCATGCAGAAAGCCCTTTGGGATTTGTTAGAATATTGTAATTATAATAATTATGTAGATGTTCCTAACTAGAATTGATTGTATTTGATTATAATTGATTCTGCATTTATTAGATCGTTATCATTAAATCATAGCTCTGCTGTGTATTTCAGTTCTCTTTACTTTCACATGGTATTCAGAGCTTGATGAGAAGCAACCTTAATTAGTGATTACCAAGTGGGTCCATTACTCACTGGTGCAGAATTATTTTTTTTTTTCTGAAACCCGTGTTTCAATATGGGTTTTCAATCCTTCTTTGTCTGACGGCTGTCAGCTGCTATTTTCCGACCACTGTCTTTGTCGGTGACCTTTTTCTGGCGTCTTTTCCATTCACCACCCCACCGTTGGGTGCACTTTCCCAAGATCGGCCACTCCCCGAAGTCACGGGTCATTCCGAGCCCGCACGTGCACTTCGCCACGACCATTTTCCGGCATCTTTTCTGGTCACCACCCCCACTGTTGGATGCGCCTTCCCGAGATTGGTCAATCCCTGAAGTTACGGGTCATTCCGAGCCCACACGCACGGACACGCACCCTCCGATTGGGCACTGATTTCTCTGTTCAGCCACCACCTCCGACACGGGTGGCGGTTCCATTCTAGATGCCGACGGTCCCGTTGAACTCAGATTTTCCTGCTGATCTCTGTCTATCTGCCACTGGGTGTTACTTTCGGTGCCGATACGACGCTGTTTGGGTCCCTTTTCCGTTGTTTGTGCTGGTTTCTTTCTCTTCGGTAATGATGGCTGCCCCTCCTAAGCAGAGTTATTAAAATCATGATTAAGATATGTAATCGTCCGATCTTACGACTTTTTGGGGTGAGGCGATCCTAGAATGACTGAAAATCGTAAATCACAAAGATCGGGACCTGGATCATAACCCTTCTCCTCATTAAGTTGCCTTGTCTTATCATCATTTGTCCTCTTTCCCATTATACCGCTATGTCTTCTTTGTCTTCTATTGCTATTCCTAAGAATATAGGTGAAGCTTTGTCTCACCCTGGATGTCGACAAATCATGATTGAGGAAATGTGTGTACTACAAAGCAATGGAACTTGGAATCTCGTTTCTCTTAATCAAGATTGACCTAGGTGGTTCTATTGTCAATTGAAGGCTTGATTGGGGTTTTTTTTTATGAATAGAGCCGTTGGCAAAAAAAAATTATTTAAGTGGGGTTGTTTTCAAATATATATTGTGTCTGGTGCTCTTTTTGCGAGTCGTACAAAGTAAAGATGACACAGCAGTCGTCAGTGGGGCAGGAGACACACGCTGCATGGTGCCACGTGGTGCAGTCGTCTTTGGCACTAGCGACACAGGTATGATGCAGAGAGAAACGACGACACCCGCTTTTTGGTTAGAAAGTATGGGAAAAGAGGGAGCTGTCAGTGAATTCTCCTCGTTATTTTTTTAAAATTATTTTCACTCCCATTTTAATTTTTTTACCGCAAAATGATCAATTTTAAATTAATGTCCCCTATATTTAAAAATCAAAACACTATTATTCATATCTTTTTATACAGAATGAATTATTTATATGCTTTTGATGTATTTAAAAAACATAAAAACACTATTATTCATATAATAACAGTTTATAATATATTAACGAATTACTATATAGTAAAGTTTTAATACTCATCTAATATAACTATTATATAACATTTATTTATAAATAAATAATAATCTATAAAGAAAATGTAATTTACTATATAACATTTAATAACATTTTTTTCCATTTTATGTAATACCGTCTTATTAAATAATAAAATTAATTTACTGTTTTATATAATAATAATATATTAGAAAATAACATTCTTTACCATTTCATATAATACCATTATATTAAATAATAAAATTAATTTACTTTTTTATAAAATAATATTATATTAAATGATAACATTTTTTACAATTTTATATAGTACCATCTTATTAAATAATAACATTTTATTAAATAATAACATTATATTAACAATTCGTTTAAGATAACTATTTTATAATATTTAAATAATAATACAAAACAATCTAACTAAAACAGTAATTGCTTTTTTAATATAGCATTTTAAGAATGCTTTCAATAGTTTCAAAAATTATCATACAACATGACTTCAAGAAATTTGCATGACTGCAAGGATTAATTGTATCTACAGTATAAGAAATCTATAATCACAAAGCAATTTGCTATTTTATATGCCTGGCATTTACTTGAAATCCTTGCCACAAGAA
Organism: Clitoria ternatea; assembly: GCA_037962975.1. Lineage (NCBI taxonomy): Eukaryota > Viridiplantae > Streptophyta > Magnoliopsida > Fabales > Fabaceae > Clitoria > Clitoria ternatea. The sequence goes on from CM075675.1 coordinate 14,317,771, forward strand.
CCTGTTTGAGGTCTATGTGGAGTTCTAGGCCATAGGAATATTTTACCAATATATCATGTTGCAAATAATCCTTACTGGTTGACAATTTATTTATGCACTAAGATAGATTGCATTCTACCATGCTTTCAAAACACCAAATTGAATAGATGAACAAAAGATACTTGGCTGACAGGTCTATAGCAATTAAGAACATAGAATGGATTCAAATGAGAATTATTAGATGTTAATGGAAGTATAGAAAGGGCCTCTTACATCCTGCCAGAGCACGAGGATCACCACCCAAAGGATAGAAATTGACACCAGCAGACTTTACAAATGTCTCAAAATCAGCATGAGTTGCCAGTCTAACATGATGGCCATATGCCTGCTAAATAGCAAATGCAAAAAGTTTACGATTTGGATACAGCATTCATTAACAGTAGTGGGGAAATGATGATTTTGCATTCTCTTAAACAAGATCAATAGTACAAATCTCATGACAGCAATTAGGTGCCTATATAAGTTTCATCTCAAAATGTGAACATGATTAAAAGTTATAACTTAAATTCAAAATACAGCAAGTAGCAGATTCTATTCTATTAATTAGAAATAATTAACTCACCTATGGTAAATGTAATATCAAGATATGAGAAACATTTTAAGAACATGAAATTAAGAAAGACGCTTAGCAATAAATATATCACAATTATTTGACATCTCAGTTCTATATTGCAGCAGGATGAATTGGATAGAAATATTCAACATGCCTGAAGTTTTCTTGCAGTGGCCACAAAAGGCTGTACATCGCCTCTAGTTCCAACAACTAGTATGACAATTTGTAAACAGGGAGCTGATTTTTTTGATTCAGAAGTAAGAGTTCCACTCATTGTTGACTGTTCAAAAGATTGGAGCTCCAACAATTCTGATGCAACAGGTGCACCTTTTTCTATATCAACTTTGAAAGTCCCATCACTTTGTATCTTCACTAGGTTAAACAGCTTTTGCTGAGAGACAACATAAGAGTGCTGTTAAAAATCAAGAGAATTTGGCAACTCTGATGTGTTAGCCACAAATACTGAAATATCAAGGAGAAAGCTACAGCCTACCGAAGCATACAACATAAAGTCTTTCAGATGAAGACAATCTGTTAATGCTTCATTGTGAGCGGGAAAGGAAAACAAATGCACACCAATGAGAAACTATGAAGTATTTGTTGAAAGTCTTACATTGAATAGATATATGGCCAATTAAAAGTATATAGGGTGAGTATAATCCTCATCCCATGAGTTAGCTTTTAGGATTGAGTTAGACCCAATATCTAAATTTAAGAGTATTGATGTGAAGTGACAATATCTAGCTAAATTTCAAATACTTGGATACCAACCCACAGAACACGCACACAACTCTCAATGTATAAATAACACTTTTGTCTACCTTATCATACTCTGATAGCCTGTCAAATATCATGCCTTGCTCTGGAGAACCCCATTTTTCCACCATTGATCTAGAAAGCATAATCTCATTGTCATCAATAAGCAGGTTTCTCTCAGTTCCAACAGGGTCTTCAATGAAATGGTCTAAACCTTCAAGAGTAAAATTCAACATTATAAAACATCAAATTAATCTTTCAAAAGGACCAAGAAACAGTAGTCCAAAGGGCCAAGCCCAACAACATTGACCTACGATAGGAGATAGGCACACACAAGTCTTATCCCACTAGGAGGGTCAGCTGCAAGGACCAGCCAATGCCGTCAGGATGTGCCTAAAACCATGATTCTTCTTTAAAGGTAATAAAGCTTCTGAGATTAAAACCTAATTGATAAGTGGCTTTCTATATCTAAATTTGATGAAATCTGAAAATGAAAACCAGATACTTTACAGAAATGAAACTTCCCAATGGATAAGGCATTAAACATATGGAAAGTAACTTTCGGGTCCTAAACCCAATAAGAAAATGATAAATGAGTGAAGGCATTTGTTTAATGGATTTCAATTGATGAAGTAATTTCAAAATATGTGACCCTCTCACTTTCACATACTCCACCATTTTCAAGTCTTTCTTTTCTCCCTAATCATGTGCCCTTCCTAAACTACTAGTATGCTCAATTACTGCTCAAGTAGTGTCTAATAAAGGTAAAATGTAAGTCTTTTCCCTCATGTGACTGACACCACTCTTAATTTCTCTAATTTTATTTCCTCATTGAATGGAATTGAATTTCAGATACCAACCTTGCAAAAAACAAAATCAATACAATTGCAGATACAATGTGCTAGTGCTATACCATGACATACAATAAAGTTTTAGTTCTAAACCAAACATTACCCTTCCATAGTATCCTAGAGCAACAAAACCTGGAATTAGAATAGAGTATGCAAAAGTGACTGATTGGTAACCCCTGCAGTTGATTAGTGAAACAATTTGCTCCAGAGTTAGTTGGTTAGTTACATAGATAATTAGTTAATAGTTAGTTAGTTGTTGAAATTTGTTATTAGTGTGGGCTGACATAGTAAAGAATTATAGCAGCCCGCCTTGTTATTTAATGGGACCAGCGGTCCAAGACCACTTAATATGTTTTTGTAACTAAGAGGATAGGCATAGTGTCATTTGTGTAAGGATTAGGCCCTTGAACATGGGAGAGTTCTTTGTCTCTGGAATACCTAGAGAATTGTATTAGAACTTCTATCAATATAAAGAGTCGTTTTTATTCTCAACCAGTTTCTATCAGTGACATTTCTTTAATGTTCGAAGGCAGAAATCTTTTTGGTTTTAAATCATAATCTACCTTAAATATATAAAGAACTTGCCAACCATACTTACGTTAAAAAGATAGTTCAGCTGAAAATAATCCAAGAGGCTGACATGGGCTGAAAACACCTTTGTTAACCAACTTTACAACAACTCTAATGCCGACTTTACAGTCATCAACTGCTAATATGATTAATAAAAGAAAAATCTACATGAAGCTAATAAGCACTAAGCCACTAACCTTCTTGAGAAGAAGAACTAACTTGTGATGATTTCTGCCCCAGACTTTCCTCCCTATCCTCTGCCTTCTCAGAAGAAACTGAATCAAACTTTTCAGCTTGAGATACGCTGTCAATTGTAAACAATTCATCATCGCCCATTTGCCTGAGATCCTTCCTTCTTTTGTTCTAGTTTTATGTTTTGTTTGCAATCAAAACCTTCCAATAATTCTTTGGAGTTTGAACAAGCATTCAATCCCATTACAGGCCATTCCAAGAACCTGTATTTTCAAACTTCAGTAATACTTTAATTAGGAAAAATTCATAAACCAAAAAAAATAAAAGCAGCAACCCGGATCACTAATACCCTCTCCACACACCAAGTTCCCCATAGAGCTATAAATTACACAAAATAAAAATAAAAATAGCAGGTTCAAGAAAAATCCGAATTCTATCACTTTTGCAACCTCCTTTAGACTTTTCTCATGTGCTCATTCACAAATAAACACATAGTAAGTAAGTGGGCCTCAAAAGACCAAAACATCACACTCAATAATTAAAAGCTTTCGTGAAGAGTATAATTGGCCAGCTAGCACTACCCACCATCATTGAAGCACAAAGAACGTTTGCTAAGCATAAATTTCAAAGCTTTTTGGAAATCTAAACTTACCCAGTTCAAGCATCAAGCTAAAATTCACAAGAACAAGCTTCAATTTTCAACCTAAAGCAGATAAAACCCAGAAAAAGCTTTACATCTTGCAATCATGCCGTTGCCACAGAGTAAGCTCCAAGAGGAAATTATATTATAAGGTGAAATTTTTTTAATAAATTAGAGAGAGAGAGAGAGAGAGAGAGAGAGAGAGAGAGAGAGAGAGAGAGAGAGAGACTGACAAGTTAATGTTGAAGGGTTTGACGTGGTAGTTGTTTAGGAGAAGGAAGTTGTATGGGACAGTGTCTGACACATAAACAACGAAGTTGGACTCCGGAAAACGAAAACCCATGGAATCCGAGTACCAGTTGTCACTTTTATGAATATGACCCTTTCATACTCGCAGAGGAAAGCAAAAATTGAAGAAGGAAGGAGGCAAATCTTTTTATAAATTGTACATTTTTTCACGTTATTTCGATTATGATACTACTTTTTAAAATAATTTTTTATTTTAATGTGTTTATTTTTTCTTTTATTTCTTGTTCTCAATTTTAATTACACAACTTTATTATATTTCTTATCTTCAAAATTTATAATAAAAACAAGAAATAACATCAAGAAATAGTTCCTAAACAAAATTTTGAAAATAAAAACATAATAATAATTTTATAATTAAAACTATGAAACAGTAAATAAAAACAGAAGACCTTCTCACAATCGAAACAAAACTTTATTTCCGGTCAAAATTTTATAAATTAGGTTTATTAAATTTTTAAAATAATCTTTCACTAAACAAGTCATCAATGAAAATATTGTATTCACAAAAAGTAAACATTCTAGAATTTATAATTATCCTCATATAGCATATAAAATATATTAAATTTTAACTAAATTTATTATTTCTAGCCTTTAAAATTTCAAAATTTATCATAAATCTTCACATATTTAAATATATAAATACAATTGCCAATGAAACCTAACTCAGTTTGTTAAGTAACATGTACGAGTTGTTACAAATCTCTTACGTCATTTCTTCAACTTTACTAAAACCAAAAACTATACAAATGTATTAGAGGTACTAAAGATTATGTCCGGAGGGTTATGGATGACCTTTCACCGGCCACTACCTTGTTGTTACCCCTTAGGTTTAGAGTTTATCTTTTTCAAGGCTAATGTTATCAAATCCCTAGTTAAGATTATGCTTCTTATTAGACTAAATATGTTGTTCTATATAGAATGTAATTGGTGTTGGCCTTCTAGGCTATTTGTCCCATCGAGAAAGATATTAATATGTTAAATTTGGAGAAAGGTCATTTCATTCGTTTTTATGTTGAAATTGATTTGTACTTTCTTATGGTGGGTAAAGTTTGGCTTTGTAATCATTGATATAAGGATGAGTATGCAGGCTCTACATCATTTGCTCTAAATATGGTTGTTATGGTCCTTACTCAAATGACTACCTAGTTCAAATTGTGCATGAGAACCACACGGTAATCCTCCCCAAATACATGTCCTTAGAAAATATTAGGGAGATGCGTTGAGTAATATGGAAGCTAATAGTGAGTGGGAAGGTGAGTTAACCCCAAGTCATACACTCCACATATATGATCCCTATCTTGGAGGCAAAAGGAGCCTACCGTGAATTACTAGTTGTGTAGAAAGGTGCCTAAAAAGCATGCATTGAAGTTTCAACCATTCACTCATTTTAAGGGAAGAAAGGGCATAAGGTCCTACAACATTGTGGTTCACTTGAGGAGGATTATAGCCGGTGCGAAACCACTTGACCACCAAACTGATGGTGATCATGGTAAGGGGTAATCAATCATTAAAAAAAGATAAAGTATCGAATTCCACACCTACCAACAATGATAGATAATGCCTTAAAGAGTGTTCCATTGCAATTCAACCATGCTAGTGTAGTTGGGAAACATATGAAGATTGATTAGATCAGCTTCAACAAATGCAACACTTATGGTGGTGTAGGAATCACTAATTAAGTTAACTCTGACTTGACTTAGTCTCTCTCTCTTCTTAGGTGTTTCTTATAGATGCACGCTAATTTTACATTGTCACATAAAACATGTGTAAAGTTAGGAGTACCAGGAGGCATCTGTTAGAACTAAGTCTATTGTTACAAAAAAATTTGTTGGTGCCCTAAAATTTTATGTGATTAGATACATAAGTTCTTAAGTAAAAAAGTTTGTTAAAAGAACTAACATATATGTGAAGTATGAAATTAAGTCTAAGTTTGCAAACCTATAGATATGAGAAAGATAAACATAAGGAAATATGGCTTATAATCCTAAGCCTGTTGATAAATAGTGTCAAGTATTCAAAGATCAAATAAGCCAAGACATAAGTTTGCTTAAAGACTATTAGAACTTTAATTTCAGAATCACCTTTAAGCCTTAAGTTTGTTAAAGAATGAAGATTCTTCACAGCAGTTTGAAGCCTAATCAATTATGAATAAGCACGCTAAGAGATGCCAAGATAGAAGCAATATAAAGCCTAAGTCTGCTAAAGGTTTGTTATAATGAAGATCATGTATAAGTCTCAAGTGTCAATGCTTTGATCTTAAAGTCTATTGGTTGAACATAATGCAACCAAGATAGAAAATTGCCAAGTTAGAACTCTTTTCAAGAAATCTTACAAAGTTTGTTGCATCAAATTAAAAAAGGACTTTAAGTTGTAAGATCATACATATCCTTGAAAGTTTTGCTAAATCCCGATAGCATGTTTAAGCAAGTTACATTTAAATATTCATCCTATATACTAGAAAGCTAACTGTCACACATGTATTAAACAAATAGGTATAGGCTCTGTATAAAAAGCAACACTAGTTGTTATCCTCCCACTTACACTACACAAGATAGTTGCCCCTACTACAAGTGAATTATTATTTTATGGCTAAATATATCCTTTCGTTCTCTATGTTTCCTAAAAATATTAATTTGGTCCTTTAATTATTTTTTTGTTCACTTTGGTCCCTTGTGTAGTTTAAAATGTGTCGGGTGCATCCTTCTGTCAAATTCCTCTAATGTCGTTTATCGTTGTTTATTTGACATGCTGTCAGACGTGGACATCATGGTCCGTGTGTCAAAATGTGATTCACTAATGTTTATAACTGCCCAAACGATGCCCTTTAGGAAAATGAAAAAGAGTTTATTCATCTTTCTTCTTCGTGTGACTAGAGCAAAGAAAGAAGCTGACTTTATATCCAAGTAACTCGTTCAAGAAAGGTTGTGAAGGTAGGTGCTGCATTCGTGATCATTCGGGTCCTACATTTCAGGTATGTTTATCCGTTCACATAATGTTGTGTTTTGATGTTGGGGTTGGGGTTGGGTTTGGTTGGAAAACATGGGTAGGTTGTTACTGTGTTGTTGTTATTTTGTTACATTTGTTTAAAATGTATGGTTCTAATAACTTTGTTTAATTGATTTAGGGTTTGTTGTTGAGGAGTTTAGGTAGTTATGGATTATCGTTTTAAGCTTGAGATTTTCCATGGAGGAAACTTTGTCATCAAAGAAGGGAAGAGGGTGAGATATAATGAAAAAGTATCTGAATAAGACATAAACAAGGATAAATGGAGTTATTTTAAGGTGAGTGGAATATTGAAGAATGTGGGTTATGTAAATATCAAGGAGTTGTGGTACAAAATAGGTGGAAAGAAGTTGCATGTTGGATTGAAGTTATTGAAAGATGATAAGGGTTGCATAGAGATAGCAAGGGTAACATATTCTCTAGGAAAAGTACAGTTATACATTGTACACCCTGTAGATATGGCTGATGTTGTTTTCAAGTTAATTGAATCATAGTCGTTAGGTGGTGATCAAGGGGAGCCTGTTGAGGGTGATAGAGTTCAAGTGGAATATGATGAAGGTGGTGGTGTTCAGGTGGAATGTGATATAGGTGTTTGTGTTCAGGTGGAATGTGATGCAAATGCTGGTGTTCAGGTAGAATGTAATGAAGGTGTTGGTGTTAGGGTGGAAAGTGATGAAGGTGTTGGTGTTTAGAGGGAAGAGGTTGTACAGAGGGAAAACATGGGTGTTAAGGAGAAGGATGTGAAAGGGAAGGTTATGCAAAAGGAAGACAACACTAAAGAAAAAGAGGATAGTGCATTGGATATTCAATTTGAGGATTCAAATGATGAGGGTGTTGATCAAGAGGATTTATTTGGGGTGATGGTGCTAACTTTGTGGCTAAGGGTGATGTGGATGTGGGTGATGTGACTGAGGTTGCAAACAAGGGTAAAAAAGAGGAAGAAAATTCCTAGGACAATAAATCCAAGGACTTACAAAAAAAGGAAAAGGTTCCAGAGAAGGATCTATAACTAGGAAAACTAAATGGAATGTGGACTCAGATTTGAACACTGAGTCAGATGAGTTATGTTCAGGTGATAATGGAAGTGATGGTGGAAGTGATGGTGATAAGTGCCCTTTGCTTAAGATGCCACCTAAACACTGGAGCAAGTCCATGTTTTCTTATAATGCAAAGTATGACATACTAGTGAACAACATGTCAGCAACATTCAACTCTGTGATATTAGCTACCAAAGGAAAGCTCATCATCACCATGATTGAGGAAATAAAAATGTAATTAATGGAGAGATGGGCTACCAATAGAAAAAAGATGATAGAGAAAGGAAAAGTTTGTCCAAGGATAATGAAGAATGTTGTCAACACAAAACAGTTCACAAACATGTGGCTTATGAAATAAGTTTACTTTTAAAATTTTAGCATGTATTTAATCATATAGTTACTGAACATGTTATATTGTAGGTTGTCTAGAGATAAATTTATGAGGTTAGGCATCTGGACAGAGGAGGGGACAAGTTCATTGTTGACTTGGCTGAGCGAGAGTGTTCCTGTAAGAAATGGATGCTCACTAGGATACCGTGTACACATGCACTAGCATGTATGAGAGAAGTAAATGATAAAATATAGCCAACTACATACCATCAATCTACTCCAAGGCTAAATACATAACATGCTACAAACTAATCATCTATCTCACACCTGGAGAGAACATGTGAACTAAGTGGCTGCAACAACCTACTTCCCGCACCTTACAAGAAACAACCTAGTAGACCAAAGAAGGCAAGGAGAAAGGACAAGCCTAAGCTTGATGATATTTTCATGTCAAGGAAATGCCTAACTTCCAAGTGTAGTGTATGCAAAAAACCAAGCCACAACAAGAGAAGATGCCTTTCTAAACCAACACCACAAGAAAGCCAAACAAATAATCCACCACCAAACCAAACCCTCAACTTTAACTTTACCACCAACCCAAACAGCAACCTCATCCCAAAACCCCTCTCAAACGCAGCCCCAGCAGGTTCCACCCAAAGGTAGAAACATTACAGCAAGAGAAGGCAAGAAATTAACACCAAGGAAGAGGAAGAAAAAATGATTTTTAGCTTTGATGTTTAGGGTTTTATTCTTATGTTTAGACATGTTTATTTGCATTATAATCATGTTTTGGATGAAGTTTTATTTTGGAGTATGGGCAACAGTTTGTTATGTTTTGGATGATGAATCTGACCTTAAATATATTTTGAATGAATCTGCTTTCATGTGTTCCATTCTCAAGTTGTATGTTCGACAACACTAAATTTATATATTTTGTAAAAATCTAATTTTATGAATTTTGGATAACACTTAATTTTTAAGTTATAAATTGGACAACACTAAATTTATATATTGGACAACACAAAATTTATATATTGGACAATAATCAAGTTACTGAATTTATATATGTTGAATGAATCTGATTTTATAGTTTCAATAGTTGTGTGGTATGGTTAACTGTAAGCATTATTGACCAATTGCAATGCTAACAACATAAACTGAATGTATAAATAATGTAACTTGAGACTTAAAGCTAAAATAATGTAATTTCATTACTAGGATATAGTTCTTACAATACAACTTCCATGTTTACAGCAAACCCAATCCTAAACCCTTAACACAACCACATTAAAACCCCTACAATAATCACTAAACATAGGACACCACAAACAAAACCAAGCCGCTTGAGACATCTTTGTGACTTCTTTAAAGCTTTTTGTAAAGCCATTATTCAACTTCTTTGCCTCAGAATCAACATATCTTTCTCAGTCACAATATCATCAAACACCCAATGGAAAAAATTACAGCTCCCATTATCCTTTCCACCCTACAAAATGAACCCCACATTATAACGAATAAAAAACCTATTTGACCCTTAAAAAACAACCAAAACTTATAGTATATTTAACACAACCCCAAAATCTTTGTCCATAGTTTTTAGGTGTCTTCAACGTTCACATCACAACTTCAATCTCCCAAGGCATTCACATAAGGGAGCATCATCTTCACGCACTCTGTTTTCATAGTTGAATGTTGATCCATATGAGTTTGTCATGCTGGAGGACCTGAGGCAAAGAGGCCGCACAAGCTTTCTAGGTTTCCCTAACATGGAAGAAGCCATCGAAGAAAGACAATGAGCTTATATAGAAAAAGATGTACACAATGGAAAACGATGTTAGAGGAATTTGACAGAAGGACGTACTAACACATTTTAAACCATATAAGGGACTAAAGTGAATAAAAAAATAATTAAAGGACCAAATTAACATTTTTAGAAAACATAGGGGACCAAAGGATATATTTAGCCTTATTTTATTCCTATATGTTACAACGATCACACATTCATGTATAGTTCTTTTAGAAATAGAAACTACAAGGAAAAAGAGAAGTCAAAACATAAAGAATAATCATCACAAATTTAGAACTCTTTTATGCATAAAAACTTGTGTATTGTTCTTTCATTCATTGTCTCTTATACACTTAGTTGTTACTATTTGATTCAAGCTAGCCTTATTGTAAAAGTCTATTAATAAACTTATCATTAGAGGTTTTAACTTAAATTTGAAATCTATTTTTTCCCTTATTTTTCCTACAAAACCAAACCTGTTTGGCCTATAAATAATGTTAAGAATATCAGTTTCAGTTAGGAAATAATTTGGCCTGAAGAGACTTTTGAAAGAGTCCTTAGGCTGAGTCAAAAGTGGCTTGATGTGAAAGAATATTCGAGTTTAAGCCAAAAATGGCCAAAGTCAAGAATACTTGTGACATTTAGTGCTAAGTCTATAAGATTTCAGAATTAATGGAAATCCTTCATGTTAAAGGTACTATATGTAGCTTTTGCCTATTTGAAAGTGAACTGGTATAAATCTCATATTCAATCTTCTTAATCCTTATCTTTTACTTAAGTTTATTGTTGTGTAATCTTTATTTAAATCATTTTTTTTATTTTTAAAAGGGTTTAAAAAGGAAACAACATTTATTCAATCTCTCATTCTAAGTCTGTTTCTAAGCCTTTAGTGTCAGTACCTTAATTTAATGCTTACCTACCATAAAATACTGGTGTTATTGATAAAGGATTACAAGTTTTTGGTTTTATCCTTCATTTGTAATAATAAGCATATGTTGTCCCCTAAAGCAGCTAGTGCTTTCTAGACGACCAAAAAACTAGACTGGGAAATTTGTGATGTTTATGGAGGAATGGATTTCCAAAAGCATATGTCCAACTCTTGATCAGGACCACAACATTGAATTAGCTAATTAATCATTTTATTTTATCTTAGGAAAATTCTAAATTTTCATAAATATGTTTTGTTTCAATTTTTGTTACAACATGAATCTTCTTTCAATTGTTATTCAGATAGTGTCACTTTAAGATTGTGGTACTTTAAACTCAATCCTCGTGGGAATGATAGTGACTATACTCAATTAAATGATTAGTGCACTTTCCAATTATCATATACGAAAAGTCTACATTAGAGAGACAAGTTTAGTTTTGGAATTTTGTTTTTAAAACACTAAAACATAAAATTAAAAGCTAGAAAAAGAATCAAACATAAAAGAAAACTAAGAAGGATCAAGCACACTTAAAATTGGTTCCAAAATTAATGATGATCTGATGAAATTTCTCAAAACCCCTTAAATTTTAGGACCTGTCTAAGACTAACTTCATAGTATTGAGATTAATTTCAGGAAATTACATCTATTGTATGAACCCTAACTTAGAAATTGGGAACATGAAATCTGACCATTAAAATGTAAAAAAGAAGAAGACAAATAAGGTCTAGTCGTCACAATTTGAGAAGTTTGATAAGCCTTAAGATCACCACAAGAGTTGAGTAATTCTTGATAAGATCAGTTTGATCCAATGAAGAACTCTAGAGAAAATTCTCATTTTCTGAATAATACATATTCTATCTATTGATCTGAATCCCCAAAAACTTAACACAAAATTAGCTCGTCACTTTGGCTCATTTAGAAATAAATAAAAATAAGATAAAATTCCTATACTATAAGTAAAAATTATTTGTCTTAATGGATAAGTATGGGCATCTTAAGCTTGTTGTTCTAGGTTCAAATCCTAGCTATAGGAAATTTATTAATCTTTTTACATGTTCTTTTCCAATAACAAAATAAAATATACTAAAAACACTCATAAAATATAACTTTTAAAAGAAACTAAGTCTTGCAAATTCAGACGGGCTCTTCTCTTATTCCAAGTGGGCTAGCTATGTTAGGTTTCTTCCTAGCTTGGGCTTGGTAAATAGAGAAGTAAGGTTTATTACATATGAAGCTATATATGATGTATTTTTGTTATAGAATTCAATAAGAGGCTTCCAATGAAAAATCTACATGAAATTATAAGGCATAAGTAATGCATTTCCATGCCCACTTAATTTGAATGAAACCCACTCACATAGAACAAATAATTCAAGTTTATTCATTCAAGGTACTTTATCCACTGAGGAGTAAGAATTAGGTAGGTATGACACATCAATATTTAAAAGAGAATTCATGCAAAGTGCTTCAATATTTGAAAACTTCTCAAATTGGATAGTCTTTTCATATAAAGATGAATCAAGCATTTTGGATTCATTATCACATAAAAATGAAACAAACATGTGAAATACAAAGTCCATTGAGTTCAAAGAGATAACAAAAACATAAGGATCTAAAGAAGTTTTAGATTCGTACTTGACTATCTCTAACAAGGGCAATCCCTAAAGTTTTTCTCTTATTAACATATACTTGATTTCCTTCAAAGTAGAGTCCATTAAAGAATTTGGAATAGAATTAGAATTGATCTTATCATGTAAATGAAAACCAGTAGAAAACAAGGAAGAACACTTAGTCAAGCTCATGGATTGTTGGTTTACTAAAAGTGTAGAAACTTCCTTGAGATAAAATTCATCAAATCCTCCATAATGAAATAAAAATTATAATGAAGCAAGTTAGCATCTAAAGAATCATCCAATTTTTGTATTTTATTCAAAAGTAAAAGGATGAGTTGTTTCATAACCAAAGTCTTTTCTTTTCTTTTCTTAAACAAATTTTCAACTTTTCTTTCTTTATTTTCATACTTATTTTTCTTTTGATCCCTTCTCTCATCTATTTTCTATCATTTTTTTCACTCATCTTCTTTTATTCTCTTAATTATTTCCTCTCTAGCTCTTTTCTCTCTCTTTATTCATTTTACTTAGCTTTCTACATACCTCTTTTGGAGATAATGGTGCAAGAGTAATCTTGCATTCTTTATGAATAAATAAGAACTTGTTGGTATATCCATCATGCTTGGCTTTTTTGTCAAATTTCCAAGGCCTACAAAGTAGCATATGGCAAGCCTCCATTGGCACTACATCCCACCGAACAACACCTTCATATTCTCTAATGGAAAATTCAATCTGAACTTGTTTGTCAACCACCAACTCTTTTTCCTTACTAAGCCATTGTAGCTTACAAGGTTTAGGATGAGGTTTAGTCTCCAAACTCAATTTAGACACCATCCTTGCACTAGCCACATTAGTGTAGCTCCCACCATCAATAATTATAGAGCAAAGCTTACCTTGGATGAAACATTTTGTATGAAAAATATTTTCCCTTTGACTCTTATTAAGATTATTCACTTGGCTTCCTAAATACCTCCTCACCGTGAACAAATCACCCCGGGTACTATCTCCACCCCACACACATCCTCTTTTGTTAGGGTAGATTTGGATAAGGAAAAAGCCTTATATCTTTTTGATTGAGCATTCAAAAGCTATATGCCCTATCCCCAAACACTTGAAACATTTCATGTCACCAAATTTGGTGGCCTAATACGGGTGGTTAATATGTGACAACACTGGTATAGGGTCAATTATTTTAATGTGAAAAATGTTTTAAGTTAGAAAGGGAATTAATTTGAAGTTTATAGTGTAATGATGGTCTGAGCTTGGCTTTTGAAGTAAAAAGAAAGGATTATGTAGTTCTTTGATTTAGCTTTATTGCTCACCTATTTTCCTCAAACTAACCTTATTCATTTTAACTATGAATGTTAGACTAAAACTATCATTTTAGTAGAACGGGTTTTCTTGAAAATCTTTTACTAAGTTTGTTTCTCGTACAATCGATGACTCATTCTAATCAAAATTTACCTTTCAGATCATTGATTGTATCTCTTTTGGACTACCAAATAATTTTTTGGATTGTTGCATTATGTTTTAAGAAAAAGGTGTTGGGTATTAGCATCGAGTTATGGTACTATGTAAAGATAAATAGTTGTATAATATTCGTCTGAGATGATTTACGATGTTGGTGGATAGGGCCCAATATGCATTCATGTGACTAATTAAAACTACATAATTAATTGGCTAAGTAGGCATGATTGCATTGCATACATTGGAGTTATGTGTAGTATGTTAAAGTGGAATGGATGATACATATGTATATGTCATGAGTATGCTTAACTTATAATTATTGTCGAATATCATTCAATCCCACGTGTTTCATGATGCTTTTACCTCACCCTTTTCTTTTGTGTTGTTAATGTTGATCTGAGTGATTGTAGTTAATTAGCATGGTCTTGGTTACTAATAGTGGGTAGTCCTAGAAGATCCCCACCTATGTCGTGGTTATGCTTTAATGCTCGTTATGCCACCATTTTGTCTTTTCCTTTTGATACTTTGTTATGGATGATTGTATGTTGATTAACTACTACTTTTATTATGCTTCATACTTACCCTGTTTGGGAAACCTCTTTGGAACTACCTTTTATTTTATAATGCTATGATGTTATCTTTTTATGTGGTCCACGTCTTATTTTTCTTTAACATTATTATGAATCCCTATCTGATGACTCTATGGCGATGATATGATGTGTTAACAAGTGAGATGTGTTTGGTAAGGTTAAGATAATGGATGAATTTCTCTGCCATTTGAATATGTATTGGAATCTTTCTCTTTAGAGGAAATATCTTTGAACCAATTACTTCTTCAAAAAATAAAATAAAACAAAATTCCAAGTCTGACCTAACCATTCCACCAATGAGTGAGCCGCCTCATTGTTAAACATGTCCAGAGACGTCATAACATCCTTCATGTAAAAGAATGATATCAACATGGTCAATGTTATTATATGATCCTATATAAGTCCTAATGGTGATGATATGAAAGGAAAAAAGATAAACCTATGAAAGTTTTAGACTCAAGCAACACAACAAAAGATATGACTCTTGGGAAGGTTAACTTAAAGGAGTATAAAGACATCCTTACTCTATATACCCTAGTGATCCGTTCTGGATACCGGCCCCAAGGTTATCCGGTATGGATACCGGTTTTAAGGACAAAAGGCCGACTCAGCCTTCCTAGAAGTCAACCGGTATCCCAGGATAATGATCCAGTCGGTGAACATGTTGATCCAATCTCACCTGAAGTAAAGTCTTTATAGCCGTCTTAGAGCTCAACCGGTGTCAAAGATATCGATCCGGTCTGTAACACACTAGGCAAATTCCACTTACACCAGTCATCTGAGGTGACATCCAAGATACCGGGTGGTCTATCCGCTCTCCTATACCAGGTGACTTATAATTGACTGCTCCAATATCATAATGAAGAATGTATTCTGCACAGTGGAATATGTCCCTTTCATCCACCGACAGGAGTAGGTACAATCACCAGCGTGATTTATGGAAAAGGTGATTACCTTTCCATCCGTGTGACAGAAAAGTACACTGATACTTCACCTACTCTCTTGGTATATTCAAAATGCTGGCCCACTCGGATTGACTCTTTACACACGCTATCAGAACCAGTGGGCCCACTAACACCAAACGATTCATTTCTACGCTCGACTATAAGTAACATGTTGCAATACATGTTCCAGGGTACGTTGTCCTTGCTCTATCTCTTGCTATTATACTGTTTGAGCATTAACAGAGTTCACTTACACTCTTCTAACTTGAGCGTCGGAGAATCTTCGTAGGTGACACCACCTGTCGCCCACACCAACGCGAGAGGTCGGTGTGAAGGATCTCCAGGACAACAAGACCGACCTCCACACGCTGAGAGGCCGGATCAAAGAGACCAGATGCACATAGCCGGTCTTCTACTGCATTCAATTCTCAACTCTTGAGGTTGTCCCGACACCAGATCCTAGACCCCGGATCTGGACAGATCATTGGCACGCCCAGTGGGACTCGGTAGAGTTATTCCCACTTTCTGCAGAAGTTAGTAGTCAACCATGGAAGGAGATGAACGTGACTTTGTGGATGGTCATGTGAAAGATGTGACCCATCAACAAGCTGAGGGGGGATTCATTTTTGAATCACCAGCAACCCACTCAAGGAGGATGGTACTAGTGGCAATCCCTGATCCTCGAGATAAAATTATCAGGCAACTCAGGGAGGAGCTGATGGAGCTGCGAAGGGAGAAAGGAGGAACTGGGGACAGAGTGATGTCTCAGGCAGAGGACACTCGCCATGCATCTGCGAGAGGAAGATCCACAACTCTCCAGTATTCTAAGATCCCCACCTTTGAAAGGAGAGAACAAACTCAAGATTCTGGGGACAGGATCGGTGCAAGGAAGAGGGGGCAGACAGTGATGGCTTCTGGGGCATACCGACTCAACGTCCTTTTCTCAAGGAGGCTCATGAGTATACTCATCCCCAAGCACCTGCAAATGACCCAGACACTTTCCATCGGAAAGTATACTGGGGAAACTGATCCCATTAAGCACCTTGATGCTTACACGTATGAGGCCATGTACTTGGGAGCCGATGAAGATGTGATGTGCAGGATATTTCCACGAACCCTGACGGAGGAAGCTCTCACCTGGTTCAAAAGTTTGCCTTCGGGATTAGTAGACTCTTAGGGAGAAATGACGACTTTATTTCAAAGCCATTTCATTATCTCTAGGGACGTTCCAAGGACTTCCCATACCTTGGCTCAGATCAGGCAGGGGGAACATGAAACTCTCAAAGACTTTTTGAAGAGATTTTACAAGGAGGCAGCCTTGGTGCCTAATCTTACAGAGGCTATTCAGCTTCACATCATTGTCGAAGCCTTACAGCCTGGATCCGCCTTTGCTTTGTCTTTGGCAAAGAGTCCTCCGACGACGTTGGAGGAGTTTCGAAGAAAAGCTTCGAAATACGTGGGCATAGAAATGCACTTGGAGGCAACAGCAGCCAAAAGGAAATCTTCAATGCCACATCAGCAACGGAGGGATAAAAACTATCCCAGATCAGAACGTATGGAGACGCCGTCCGGAGGCAACGTCTCAGATAATCCTGTTTCTCCGAGTCAGGAAGAACGGATACATGTATTTGGAAATTATGCTCCGTTAAATTCCAAACACTCTCAGATTTTGAGGGAGATCGGATGGCCAACGCTTGCTGCATACGGGGTCAAGATGCCGCCCCAACTTCGTAAGCACATAGACCCTCGGAAGTACTGCGAATTCCATGAGCAAGAAGGCTACTCAACAGATGAATGTCAGGCTCTGAAGAATACTATCAAGACCCTGATCCGAGAGGGCAAACTCAAACAGTATCTTTTCAAAGAAGTTACTTCTGAAAAGCAAAGGGGAGTTAAGGTTGGCGAGTCGGCATAACAAGATGTTATGTCCCAACAATATCTGGGCCACCGAGAGGTCATTGATTAGGGATCAGGCCATCAAAGTTAAGAGCGCCTTCTGTTGTTACAGCTAGTCGGTAAGGCGGTATGCACTCTTTCTCCTTACTTGGGTTTTCTGATCGGTTTTACCAAGAAGGTTTAACGAGGCATAACCCTGACTCAGCTTTCTTTGTCTCTTTTGTATTGTAATTCATAGTTAATGAAGTTTTCCTTGACTCACCTATTGTCCTTATGATTTTATTTAAATGCACAACACTGTTGTGACAAGATACTTTCAGGACGGATGATCCTAACAATATGTTTGTTGTTAGCGATGAACCTCTTCGAAGGCACAAAGGGATGAGCCTCCATTTGAAGACCAGTGAATGGGTAAAATCCAACACCGGATGAAGAAAATGGTGAATGAGTAAAATCCAACGCCAATTAAAGGCCTAGATTGTAGGATTAAACCGAACTCTGGGTACGGTTAGTAAGTTTGACTGAACACCGGTGAAGGCTCGGATTGTAGGATTGAACCGAACTCTAAGTACGACTAGTAGGTTTGGCCGAACGTCGGTGAAGAACGGTGAATGGGTAAAATCAACACCGATTGAAGATACGGCTAGTAGGATAAAATTGAATGCCAATTGAAGGCCCAGATTGTAGGATTAAACCGAACTCTGGGTACGGTTAGTAAGTTTGGCTGAACACCGGTGAAGGCTCAGATTGTAGGATTGAACCGAACTCCGAGTACGACTAGTAGGTTTGGCCGAACGTCGGTGAAGAATGGTGAATGGGTAAAATCCAACACCGATTGAAGATACGGCTAGTAGGATAAAACCGAACGCCATTGAAGACCTGGGTTGTAGGATTGAACCGAACCTCAGGAAATGGGTTGTAGGATTGCACCGAACCCCATTTGAAGGCCGGCGAATGGGTAAAATCTAACACCGAGTGATGAAGGCCGGTGAATGGGTAAAATCCAACACCGACTGAAGAAAATGGTGAATGGGTAAAATCCAACACCAAGTGAAGAAAATGATGAATGGGTAAAATCCAACACCGACTGAAGGCTCAGATTGTAGGATTAAACCGAACTCCGAGTACGACTTCTAGACTTGGTCGGTTGCTATTGAAGAATCAATTGTTATCAAATCCACTCAGAAGTACTCCTGGGAATTCCTCACTCGGAAATATTCTCCCTTGGAATTCCTCTCTCGGAAACACTTCAAGTTCGATGCTGGACTCTTAAATAATCTACTCAGCAATATCTCATTGAAATTCGACTCTTGAACTCTGTAAGTCAGGAATTATTTACTCGAAAAATCTTTACCTGAGGCGCACTCATCCGAAGTCGAGGCATTTCTCTGTCCTTAAGTGTTTCACTCGGAAAATGCTTCACTCGGTACCATACTATGTGGAAGTCGGAAATGTTCCACTCAGTGCAATCTTATGCAGAAGTGTCACACTCGGGGACACCCCACTCAGAAATCTTTCACCTGAGGGATCACTTGGAAATCTTCCACACAGGAAAGGTCAATCGGAAATATTCCCCTCGGAAGTCTTACTCAGATTATTAGACTAAACCGAGCTCTAAAATTATTAGTCGGACTAAAGTCGAACTCTAAGAACGGCCAAAGACTAATTCCCCCAGGACGGATGATCTCAGTCACCAATTCTGTGATTTGATGATGTAACTCCTGGCGTGGATAATTCCCATCATCTTCTTCATGATGGAAGCCTTTGAAGCCTCAATCCGTACTCTCACAATTGAGAAGAATTCCCCCAGGACGGACGATCTCAATCACCAATTCTGTGATTTGATGATGTAACTCCTGGCGCGGATAATTCCCATCATCATCCTCATGGTGGAATACTACCAAGACCCAATCTGTATCCCTACGATTGAAATACTTCTTTTTCAGAACGGATAATCTCAATCACCTACTCTGTGAATCGATGATTGGGATCAAATACGAATTATTACTAGTCATCTATCCTGAGCACCACGGTCGAGAACAATGGATCGACTCCTTCTCTCCCCAAAAGAATTAAGGGTAATGTCCCCTGAGAGGCAATTACTGCAATCCAACCTCAAGATTAATCACACTAAATAGATTATAGAATACTGAAAAGATATATACAGCTAAGTTATATTACTCTTCATGGCATCGCAATATTGCACAATACACATGTGGAAAAACATAACTTGCATTCTTGAGGGATACGCCGACATGCAGACCTCTCGTGAACTGTGTAGCTTATATGAGCAACTTACAGTCCCTCACACAAGCTAGGGGATAAATGATCCAGTCTAGATACCGGTTTTAAGGACAAAAGGCCGACTCAGCCTTCCTAGAAGTCAACCGGTATCCCAGGATAATGATCCAGTTGGTGAACATGTTGATCCGATCTCACCTGAAGTAAAGTCTTTATAGTCGTCCTAGAGCTCAACCGGTGTCAAAGATATCGATCTGGTCTGCAACACACTAGGCAAATTTCACTTACATCGGTCATCCGAGGTGACATCCAAGATACCAGGTGGCCTATCCGCTCTCCTATACCGGGTGACTTATAATTGATTGCTCCAATATCATAATGAAGAAGGCATTCTGCACAGTGGAATATGTCCCTTTCATCCACCGACAGGAGTAGGTACAATCACCAGCGTGATTTATGGAAAAGGTGATTACCTTTCCATCCGTGTGATAGAAAAGTACACTAATAATTCACCTACTCTCTTGGTATATTCAGAATGCTGGCCCACTCGGATTGACTCTTTACACACGCTATCAGAACCAGTGGGCCCACTAATACCAAACGATTCATTTCTACGCTTGACTATAAGTAACATGTTGCAATACAGGTTCCAGGGTACGTTGTCCTTGCTCTATCTCTTGCTATTATACTGTTTGAGCATTAACAGAGTTCACTTACACTCTTCTAACTTGAGCGTCGGAGAATCTTCGCAGGTGACACCACCTGTCGCCCACACCAACGCGAGAGGTCGGTGTGAAGGATCTCCAGGACAACAAGACCGACCTCCACACACTGAGAGGCCGGATCAAAGAGACTGGATGCACACAGCCGGTCTTCTACTGCATTCAATTCTCAACTCTTGAGGCTGTCTCGACACCAGATCCTAGACCCCGGATCTGGTCAGATCACCTAGTAACTATATACATCCTACAAGTAACCCTAAGAAGACTATGCACACTTAATGTTCAATCCATCCTATATTTTATATAAGAAGTTAAAGAATTTCCTCATAAGCCCACATATCATTAATGAAGGTTTCTCCAAGATCCATATAACATGATAGGGTATAAAGAACATCAATAGACAAACAAGTAGAGGGAGAAAATGACTCTAAAAAGTCTTCAAAAGATTGTATCATCTCACCTTCACTTGTAAGCCTACCAACTCTTTATATTTTTTTTGCAGGGAGTAACTCATGGGTCTCACTAACTTGGGTACAAGACTCACTTACATCTTATATATATTTTCTTGCCTTGTTTTTCTTCTCACCTACCTCACCCACTTTGCCTCTCTTAAGCTTCATTTGCATTGATCCTTTTTCCCATGTTAAGGGGTTAGAAGATTCAACATAAACTTTCTTTTGTCATGGCCAAAGGAATAGATATTAGTAAAATCATAATAGATAATTATCTTATCATATTGTCATGGTCTACTAAATAAGAGGTAGGTGGTTTCCATGGGAGCGACATCAGAAATGATCTCATCTTCATAGTTCTCAGTGGAAAAGTTAAGTTTTACTTGCTCACTCACTTCTAACTCACCCTTATCATTTAGCCATTGAAGCTTATATGAGATGAGGTGTTAGGTAGTCTTAAGGTTGAGTTTACTAACTATATGATGACTAACATAATTGGCATAACTTTCACTATCAACGATGAGCAAACAAACTTTTCCTATCACTTGACAACTAGTTCTAAAGATGGTATTCCTTTGGAAATCATTTAGGTATGGGGTATGAATATCCAAAAGCTTCATAACAATTAAAAGGTCACCCTCTTCCTTAACAACATGCTCACTATCATAACTTTCACTATTAGAACCACTACAAGAAGAGAAATATTCTTCGTGGCTTGAGTAGTGATCTAGCCCCGTTAAGATCATGGTCTTTTGGTGGAGCATTAAGAAGCTATGTGACCTTTCCCTAAGCATTTAATGTCATTAGTTTTAGAAATAGACTATTAGAAGGCGGGGTTGGGTTCATTGGACGATTTGCATTTAGACAATGAATCCTTTTTGCTTTTATAGTGCACCTCAATAATAAGCTTGGCAGAAAAATTGCCAACTCCTTTCTCCTCATAGCTCTTCGACTTAGACCTAGAAGCTTTGAAGCCTTTTTTTATAGGATCCCATATCATTATATTAACTTTCCACTCTTGTATATTGATGGAGGATCTCTTGAATAACAATATGAGGAAAGATGTTAACCTTCTTTCTAATGTATCTATTCAAGCCATGGAGAAATCTATGCATTAGCATCTCTTCATCTTCTTAAACATTGACCCTAATAAGCAATTTCTAGGGCATTGTAGTACTCTTTCACACTCTTTATGCCTTGAGTGAATCTATTGAACTTGGCCATTATCCCTTCTCTATAATAAAAGAGAATACATTTTTCTCTAAGTAATGCATTTAGGTCTTCACAATCATCTATAGGAGGAAAATAAACTTTCTTCCTATTCTTGCATACTTAGGTCAACCATACTATGACATAATTTTAAGAGGAAAGGGTAACAACCAACCTTCTTCTCATCTTGGATCCTATGGGAGTCGAAGAGTTATTTAACTCTTATTTCCCAATCAAGGTAGGTCTCCATATCACTTTTACCATGGAATAGATGCGCATCAAATCTAAGTTTTCTTAGCCTTGCATCATCATGATGTCTCATAGGCCTATCCTTTTCTTCACTTCCTTCTCTTTCTTCTATGGCTCCTATATTGAGGCCTTTTTTCCTTCTCATTTTTGATATGATCAAGCCTTAGATTAATAACATTGAGTTACTCTATTAAGGCTCTTATCATGTGGGGATATGTCTTTTCTCTACTCCTATCTTTAGTCCTATAACTATGAGAAGACATATTCATTATTTTTGTTAGTTCAATTTCATGTGTAAAGTAATAAAGTAAAACTACTTTTCTAGATATTTGAAGGATTTACAAAATTACACTATAAAAAAACTAGCAAAAAGAATAAGGAAGGAAAGGTTAAGGAGATTTGGTCCAAAACCTGAATTTTCTAGCTTAGAACTAGTATGAAAGCAAGCAAACAAGGTAGTGCCAGTCATGAGTAAGAAAATAAACTAAACCTAAGCACTACCTTGAGATAATTTCTAAAACTAAGGAATAAAGTCCAAAGCCCAAGAGTCAAAGAGTGCAAAAGGTCCTAAAATACAAGGACTAAAAATGAGGAAATAACACTAGGGAATTATGAAACAAATATCTTAAAATACAAATAGATAAACAAAATACAAATTACAAGTCTCAGACTAATTTTGATTACAAAGCTTTACTCTCCAAGTATAAATTCCTTCAAAGGAAAGCCTCACCCAGTAACACAAATTCAAGCTAACAACAAAAAAGATGGTTAGTGCAATACGTAATAAATAGAGAGAGTCTCACCACTCGCTAAATGTTTACACTCAACACTCGTGTATCACTCAATAAAGGATTTTACTATGATGTGTACTCTTGCCTTTTACCACTCAATCTCTCTCAGTCACTCAAGATCCACTTTAGAACATTCTATTAAGTTTATCTCTTTCACCTAAAATTGATACCAAAGAGAGTGAACCACCATAAGGTAATCTTAAAGAGTCTAAAAAAGTGGTATAAACTCAAAAAGAAAAAACTTAGAGGCCAATCAAGACAAGCAAGAAAGCTTAATTTGGAAGCTAATTAAACCAATTTGGAATGAAAGTGTGACAAACTATGAATAGAATAAGGCAAGCAATAAAGGAAAAATAATGGATGCTAAACTTAAATATAGAATATAAATGTGACAAACAAGAATCAAAGGAGACAAACAAAACAAAAATGACATACAAAGATGATAATACACATAAAGGTCACTTATAAACTTTAAAATGCAAGTAGTATACTAAATTCAACAAATATGTAATATTTTTTTTATCACTAAGAGGCAATTAAAAACACATTAATGGGTTACACAAACCAAAGAGAAGGGTTTTACACTCAACTTTTAAAGTTTTACCAAGAAAGGACCTAGAATACATTTATTGCTACTAGGCCCTTTCAAGTCTTTTCTTTTTCTTTCTTTTTATTGTACTTTTTAACACATTCCCCTTATTTTTATTTGTTTTTTACTACAACTACCCCCAAGAAAAGCTTTAAAAATTACACAAAGTCAACACAATTTAGCAACATTAGTGTACATACAACCCGCCCCTTCTTTCCTAGTCTTAGTGGGCAATGGTGAACATATTTTTTGTACAGGATTTTGTCCTGCAGTACCCCTTTCTATTCAAGATCACTCCTTCACTATTCCATTTTACCTATTACCAATTGAGTGTGCTGATATTGTCCTGGGAATTGAATGGCTTTCTACCCTTGGTCCCATCCAATCCGATTTTGCTATTCCCTCCATGACCTTCAACTACAATAACTAGCCCATTACACTTAGAGGAGATACCTCCAACATTCCTACAACAGCTTCCTTTCACCAACTTCAACACTTATCCCATATAAATTCCATTGCATCATTTCATCTCCTATCCTTCCAACCCACATAGGTAGTTTAAGGTAGGTAGCCAATCGAGTTTGAATGATATTGTGGGAGCTGCCAGTGTCAACCAGAATCAAGACAGGTAGGCCAGCTAGTCGTCCTTGAAACTTAAGAGAATGAGGGGATGGGTGGCCAGTGAGAGCTTGTGGTGAAAGGTGAAAATGAATGGCATCTGGGGAACCCTGTGTAGTATGTGGGATTTGAGGTTCAGAGAAAATAGGTTGGGCAGGTGTTTCAGGGAAGGAATCCATAGGAGAATCCCCATCATTATCAGCTAGTAACAAGAGAAAGCGGTTAGTAGAGCAACGGTGTCTAGTAAAAAATTTTCATCACAATTATAGCATAACCCTTGGGCTCTACGTTCCTGCATCTAGGCTTGGGTAAGTTTTTTTAGTGGAAAATGGTGGGGTTGAGGTTTGGAAGAGGGTAGCTGTGAGTTGTTAGGGGGAAGGGAAGTAGAGGGGATGAAAGTAGTCGGTGAAGTTGCAGGAATCCGGGAAGTCTTAGGTTTTTGATCCTTGAGTTTATCTTTAATCAATTTAGTAAGGTGAATGGCTTGATGGACTGAGGTAGGGTTTAAAATAACAAGTTCCCTTCGAATTTCAAGGAATAACCCTAAAATAAAGCAATTGAGAAGTACTTTTTGGCTGAGTCCAAGAACCATGTTGGAAAGCTTCTCAAATTTTGCTTGACAATCTGAAACAGAGCCATATTGTCAGAGCTTAAACAGTTTAGCCTGATGGTTGATATATGTTAAAGGGCCAAAATAGAGAGCAAGAGCCTTAGTAAAAGAGTACCAATCAGTAAGTTGGTTGTTTTGGTACATTCATTTAAACCAGCTAAGAGCATCCCCTTGCATATAAAATGTGGCCCAAGAGATAGGTTGATCTATGGGAATCTGGTAAACAAGGAAGAAATGCTATGCTTGAAAAAGCCAATCAAGGGGGTCTACACTAGTAAAGGTATTTAGGTTAACTTTAGGGGGTCTGGCATTTGATTGGGAATTAGGGTGAGGGGTGACAACAAGTGGATAGGAAGGCCTTGGGCTATATGGGGATAAAGACGTGGGAATAAAGGGTTGGGTATGGGTTAAGAAAGGTATTTGATGAGAGTAGAGTGAGGGTAAATGACCAATTTGAAGGACCTGGGTAGATGAGGGTAGTGGGACAGTGGTGGGGATTGTGGCTGAAATAGGGGATATAAAAGTGTTGTTGGGTAAAACAGTAACAGAAGGTGAGTTAGTGGTGAGGGAATGGGGAATACCTGAAGAAGAAGGGATAGAGCCTTCTGGTTGAAAAGAAATACTGCCTACAAGTTGACCCAACCGGGCAGCAAGAGATTCCAACGAGTATCAAGTTTTTGCTCCAGACTATGGTAACGAGAATTATTAAGTTGTTGTTGGCTCTTAATCTGGGAATGTAGAGATCCCAAATGATCTTGGAGCTGGGTATTCAGCTGGGTATGGAGGGAACCCATCCTCTCAGTCGGGATCTAAAGGGCTTCTTCCACATCCTTAGATGTGGTGGGCTTGGGAGGCATAGAGAAGGGAAATGAAAGCACCAAAATTGATAGGTTGTTAGGGTTGAGGACACTTTACTACTAGACTAAGGCAAAATAAGAAGAAAATTACTACTTCATTCATATTTCATAGAAAAATAGCAGACATCCCTAAGTAACCAACAATAAAGATAAAAAGAAAAATCCAAGCCTTACACTTGGCAAGGGATCAGAAAAATATAAAATTACTCAAGAATTAAAAATTACACAAAATCTTTAAACCAAACTGGAAGTTTTTTTATTCTTTTGGGCCTGATCTGTTGAGGCCCAACAGATAGTTAGCTTTCAAATAGGGTTAATAATCATCTCTATTAGAGATTCATCATATCCCTAAACTTGAATCTTTTCTTATCCTTAAACAAACAAACTCATTCCATGAATTAAGAACAATCCTAAGAACTCATAATAATATGAACAATTACTTTAATGCTTACGTATCCAATAAATCAAATATTGCTAATTAAACCTCTCAATCAAATCCTTTAGAATGAATGCAATGTCCTCTTTTGAGAATGAAATGATCATGCTCAACTTCCCTCACATATAGTGTTTCACTCTTCACCCAATGTTTAGGGCCAAACAATCACTCAAACTCAACTAATTTAGCATGTTATCATAGGCTTGCAATTTTTCTCAGTTTACCAACCTAAATTGCGAACACAAATGGATCAATAAGGTCTTTCGGGGTTGTAATGAGGCTAAGTTTTTGGTTTTTCTAGTCAACAAAGGGTGAAAATGCACACATGTGTTAACAACTCGCACTTGTTATTGATTTATTTTTCTTTTGTTTCTTCTTCTTTTGAGAGGAAAAATGTTAGTTTTCCCTTTTTTGTTCTTTTCTTTTCCTTGAGCTTCGCTGGATTGTTTTGTTGCCCTTTGGATTTTTTTTATTTCTTTTCACCTTCTTAACATTTTCCTCGTTTCTTTGTTTTCTTTCTTTTTATTTCTAAGTATGTGGAAATACACTTCCCATACCCAAACTTAAGAAGTTATTAGTCCTTTAGAAACTCATTTCTATAACCATTTTTAGTTGACAAGTATAAGTTTAGCTTTCAACACATGTGTACAAGGTGTATTTTTGGCTTTTCTAGGATTTTAGGCCTGTAATGTACAAGAAAAGACTCAAGGCTCAAATTGGGATCAATGATAATGTTCAAAGGTGAGTTGATTTGGCCCCGGCTTATTCACAACAATGTGCCTTTATCATTTCCATGCATGCAAACAATTAAGCCAGTTATAATAATCAGAGCAAGTTTTGTAACAATGCTAACTAGTGAGTACACATGCAAGGGAATTAGGCTCAAAAGCTCTCGTATAATGGTTCAACAATCACACAACATCCCCGAACTTAGACATGCAACCACCATTAGGATTTTAGTCAAAAGCAACCAATAATAACCATTCATCCACCCAAACATGTAAAGCAAAGACCAAACAGTGGATCCTCACGCAGCATACAAATTCAGAATTTAAAGAAGTCATCATACTGTTAAATTTTGGTTATTGAGTGGGAAGGTGTGTGGGCTCCCAACTCCCATGCAACTTTTCAATGCCAATTTAATGTTTTCTTGTAATTTATATATGGTGTTGTTTTCTAATAATAATTGGATTTGATTTCAGTACTTTGATGTATTGTTAATATCAATCTACATTTCATGGGTTACAAAACTAAAACTCAAATTTTGATAAATAATAATATAGAAAAAAAATATTTATGTGCGTTTAAATGGAGAATTTTAAAATTATAAAAATTATTAAACTAACAATGATGACAATTATAAAAGGAGTTAAATACACTAATAATTGTAAATAGTAATCAATCAAAAAAATTATTAAATTAGAATTTATACTTTTCTTAAAACTATACTTTTCTTAAAACTTGTTATTCATATTATTAATCTAAAAATTCTCTAAGATTTTATAATTCTCCACTCGAGCACAACTTAAGGAATGTCTTCTAAGTAATGTATGTGTATAATTTTATAATTTTATACCCAAATCGATCGAAATTTGAATACGGAGTCTCCTTGCCACCTTAAAATAATCACTAATATAATCATAATTTACAAATCTAATCTCAATAAAAGATTAATATATGTATACACATTTCTACATTCCAATTCCTTCTGTACATGGTTTTGTCATTTCCTTAATAACCAAACTTCTTGCTCGGTTAATTGTAACAAGGCACAAGTACACATGCTCCTCAAGTTCTTCCATTTGCTTCCTAAACCCTCCATCACTTCTCTTAAGCTCTTTCACTATTTGCAAAGAGAAGTTATCATCCTTTCTGTCCAAACAGCATTGCACCATTGCTCTGTCATGTTCAATTTCATCATAAAGCCGAGCCACAAGCCTACCCATTGTATCAAAGTCCCTATTCAATATGTAAGTTCCCTTGGCTGCTATGTCAAGTTGATCACAAATTTGACTAAGAAACCTTTTCCTTGTAAACCTTAGCTTTGGAATGAGCTTCCTCTTAAGTCTCTTACATGGAAATGTGAGAATTGCTGGTCCCATGAATAATGCTGCTGAAGTATGAACTACTATAACTGTGGCTGTGATAATTACTAAGCCACATGCTACTGCGACACAAACTGCTAAAGGTTTTTTCAAATACTTTGTTAGCTTAATTTTCCTTCTTATCTTTTTTATCATTGATTTTAAGTGGTGCAATTCTAATGAGTGTTTGTCACTAATGACCTTGAAGTAGTCATGCTTTTTAAGGTCTGAAAATGGGTTATGTGATGAAATGAATGTGTTGAGCTCAAGAATCATTAGTTTGAATATATCTTTGTTGTCATTGTAGTCGTCGTCATCCAGGTTATTTAGTGCTCTTTGAATGCACTGGTAATTAGCCTGGACTTGGTTGATGCTTCTGAGAAGGTGGCTGCAAATGAGTGAAGCCTCAGCACTTGTGTCAAAGAAACTGAGCATCAGATTTTTCAGTTCTGGTGTTTCTGAAAGGAATGCTGTGTCAACAATTGAAGGTATGGTTTCTTGGCCTGGTTCAAGGAGGATTTCAGAAAATTTATTTTGGTTGGAATAAATTGAAGGCTGGTTTGCAAGTAATTGAGCTTTGTTAAAGAAATCGGCAAAGGATTTTGTCCTTAATGCCCCATGGTACTCCTCATGAAAGTTTATGCTTTTGGGGGACTCTCTAGGTTGCTTCACATCTGAAACCAGAAACCCAATCTGTCAAACAAAATGTCAAATAGAATGTATCATATTTAGAAGCTTATTTATGAAAGATATGGATCTAATTACATTCTTGGTTTAGATTATTTTGGGGGAAATAGTTGCTATTTTTTTCCTCAAATATTCTCTTTAGGAATCCGAGAGAATACAATTATTAGCTTACTTAGGTTAATTAACATTAATAGAAGCTGATTGATTTCTGAAAGATTGGGTACCAAATAAGACATAAGGAAAAATAGAAAAAGCACTGTACATGGTCATGAAGTTAGGTTATGAATAATTATTTAATGTCACGTCACTTTCTAAGACAATAACCAATTAACATCTCTCATCTTTTCCTTTTCTATCACATTTATCGATTATTATACTTTCTATTTATATCTTTTTTCTAGGTTCACTGATGCAATCAAGGGGTGCTGAAGACATCATTTTCCTAGGTTACATAACATGAATAAAGTTTTTTGGCCTAACAAAAGCAGAGTCACAAGAACCATGCAAAGAGCACCTTATTGATACAGAAACGGTTGCTATATATATATATATATATATATATATATATATATATATATATATGCTTTCATTATGTCACGATTTTTTCGGTTGTCTTCAGCAATTAATTGTTAGAACATGTATATAACCTTTTCCTTAGATATCATTAAATTTTGCATTTTAAATTGCAAAGCTTTCTTTTTGTCGTTACCCTCGTATTGAATAGAGGCATAAATGGTTGAGAAGTTAAGCAAAGTGTTCCCAAATTGATCATGAAGCAAAACTTTTAAAATTAACCAAAGGGATAGACAGTTTTTAATCATAGTTATTCGTTCTTTATAGAAAGTAATTGTATAGTATAATTGAATCTAAAATTCATTACACAATTTCAACCCATGTTATTAATTCCCTCGTGATGAAAAACACTAGCTTTATAACTTGACATGTAGTTAGAAGAAATAAGTTGTGAAGATATAAAGCAAATGAAAAAGCTGAAATAACATGTATGAACATACCTTGCCCGGCCTTACATGCTCTTAATAATTCTGATAGCATAGTTGGTTGATGTTAGGAACAAACTTGGTGTAGAAATTAAAGCTAAGAAGGAACTATTAATTATATGAACAAACTGGGCTCTCAAGCACTTATGGCTAATATATAAATATAATATGAGTAAGAAAGAATAACTAATGAGTCATGATCCATTAATAATAATAGAGTTTTTTGGTATTCTGTTGAGGTTGGTATAAATGTTTGCAGTTTGCTTATAAAGGCTCTGGTGGTCGTTACAATAATTCAAGTTTAAGTTTACTTCTTGATATACAATCATTTCTAATAAAAAAGTTGCTTCTACTATATATATGTTTGCAAGCTTTAATGCAGAAATAACTGGTCACCCCATTTATCCTTATAAGAGACCTTTTTCTTATCATTCAACTTTCTCCCTCCTTTTAAATGTGTTGTCTGGTTTTACTTATCTATCACTATTATATTTGAAGGTTTTGAAAAGCGCTTTTACCCCCACAATGATATGTATGATTATAAGCGTGAAACTATTGATATATAACTGTTTTTCTTTATATAATTGTTGACATATAACTCTTGTTATATACATTTGCAAGCATACAATTTCTAACCTACAAGTGTACAAAGTGGCTAGGCCGAGAGATATTGATCTATTAATTGAGAAGGGAAAGAAATACACGACTTAAATTACCGTTATACCCTTACATTGTTTAAATATTTTCTTTATCAGTTATTACGTATATTAATTAATTATTAAATGGTAGTTTTGTGTAAGAGAGATGCTAATAATATCCCACTAATTCATAACTGGAGTATCATGTTCGAGTTCTAAAAAATATAATATCAGTTAAATTTTGTTAAAAGATATCTCATATTAATTGATTTTATCGAGCTTTCAAATAAACATACATATTTTATATTCATTTTACCATTAAATTATAACCATGAATACTCTTGCATTACATCACTTTTACAGATAATGCATTAAATAATTTTGGTTTAGTTTAAATTTTTACTAATTGATAGAGTTCGTTTGTTTAAACTTATTTTAAGAGATAAGTAGTTTTTTAATTAAAAAAGTACTTGTTTTAAATTTTGATGTATTTGTTTAAAGTTTTAAAAATAAACAGAAGTAGAAAATAAGTAAATTTTTGCTATTTTAAGAAGCAACTTTAATTTGCTTATTAAAAAAATACTTATAAAGAAAGTATTTTTTAAAAAAAAACACTTAAAAATAAATTTAAACAAATAAGCTCATAATACGATACCCATGAAGGTTGAATTTTGAGAAAAGCATATATTAAGGAGCATATTACTATAGAAGTAACTCTTTTCAAATTTACTTGTCTTAATAAATTCTTATAAAGTTAACATTGAATTTCATCCGACAAATTAACCATCACAATCAATATTTTTTATTATGCAATTAAAGTTGTTTCATGAATTTTATAGGTTAACAAATAACAATTTAACTATAAAAGTTACTTTGCAAGAAAATAAAATTTTAATATAGAAACATGACGTGGAACATCATCCTATGTTAGAGAGGACATGGGAGTTAATGGTCACGTCATTTTAAAGATTCTAAAAGGTGCACACACTTTGGTTTAGACATGAGACTGAGTCCCTTGCTATCTTTAAAATTTAAAAGGGGTGTGGGAGAAAAGTCTCACGCCATATTTAAAATCTGTGAGATTTGTTCGTTTAGACACTTAGCCAAAGTTTTAAAATTATGGTCTGTCCCATGGCATTTTGAACGTTTTGTGAGTGCAAAAGCTCTTCCCTCACCATTCTTTTAAAACTTTAAAAGGTTATCTCAAATTCTTTCAAGATCTTAAAATTTCTTTTGTGTGATTCTTTGCATAAAGGAATCTATTTTGTTCTTTATTGGTGTCTATGTGTTTGAGGTGAAAAGAAATGTTTTAATTGGAGTAAATTTTTAAATAAATTAAAGGTTAGTAAACTTATTGAGTTATTTTACTTTTATGTTTTAAGTTCTTTAGAATACTCTTAGGTATTATTATGTTTTAGAAAATTAATATTGATATTTAAACTTTAAGATAGATGACATGCTTTAAATATTAGGTATGATAGAAATTTAAACTTGTTTACTAAAAATCATAAAACATTAAATTTCTAATAATAAATTAAAAATAAAAATTTAGAACCTTGTAAATTAAATATGTATTCAAGTTTTACATAATTAATTCAAGTTTGTTAATCATAAAATTATTAATTTATAGTTTAAGAAAATTAAAAATTAAAATATTTATAATTATAAATTAAAAAATAAAAAATTAGAAACTTATAAATTGAAAATGTATTCAATTTTTACATAATTAATTCAGGTTTATTAATCATAAAATTGTTAATTTATAATTATAAACTACAAAATAAATAAATTATAAATTCATAATTAGAGTTTAGGGGTGTGTAATTTTGAATAATACATGTGTTGTAACTAAGTGATGTTGACAATGCAGATTGTGATATGGACAATTTGTTGATGCATGATAGAATATGTCCCCACATGATAAGTTTAAAAAGTAAGTTTATTATGAGTTTATTAATAAGGCTCCATAACAACCATACTACTATCCAGAGGGTGGTATAAGGTATCCCTATGCGAGATATAAATGTTGTAAGATTTTGAGAAAAAGTGAGGTAACATTCAACATGTACAAGTTTGGTTGCAAACTCAACTATTGCATTTGGACAAACCACGAAGACGTAAAATTTAGGAAAACTGTCGTACCAAAGTCATAGATAACTTTGACTTGTTTAAGGGCAACTTAAGCAACAACTTGCTAATATTATGGAACCACATCACAAACAAACTAATGTAAAGGTAGTCTCAAAATTAGTTTATAATCATTTATATATTTTTTTTAATGTTTAACATTTTTTTAGATAGACAATCACAAAGATGATCGTTGACAAGAGATCAGTAGATGGAAGTTGTCAATAGTAGGTGTGAGGAAAAAAATGCTAAGACCAGGTCATTTGCATGCACGCGTAAATTAACCTTTTACCATTAGAGATAAGCATGAGGCTATTATCTAGATGATGTAGAACTCCTGGATAGAGAGGGATGTTGAGGAACCTCGTGATGTTGATTACATCCAAGATGAGGACTTCGGTTCCAACTTAGATGGTGATGTTGAGCAGGAGCAATGACATGATTACCTCTAAAAGCTGAATGTTTTTAAGGAACAGGGTGCTGGTACTTCAGACTCTCTAGATTTTTTAAGGGTCCATGCATGTGACAGACCTCTTACATATAAGGATGCCTCAGGGAAGATCATACTTACCCCTAAAAATGGGTAAATCATATTAATTTTTTTAAAAAAGTACTAGATTTTGAATCTCATAATTTGTATTTTTATTTTGAAATTGATAAATATTTGTTTTAAATGTAGCATCTTCAAATAAAGGTACTATAAATTTGAGATGTAATCGACCAATGGTAGAAAAATAACTGCTAAGTTACTTTTAATTATCATTTGTTAATGTCTCTAATGTTTATATTCATCCTTTAATGTTTTATATATTGCTTGTCAACTACAAGAGTCTATCACTTTTGTACTTAAGCACGAGGAAGCGATGAAGGTTGCGCTTATGAAGGTCGAAAAGATGACAAGCCTTGGTGATATACTAGGGAAGACCCTAAAGGGTCCTTAATCGTCAGACTCCTACCTATCCCTCATGGATTGGGAAGTAAGCATGGGATAACCTACCAACTGAGTGGGCTAAAGGCAAATAAGAGGTGGTCCAAGAGCGCAACTGAAATAATGGTACAAGTGATTTGCTACACACCACAAGTAATCTGCCACATACTGACATTGCCTAACTGTTGTTAAGTTGTTTATTTGTTTATCTATCTTATAGTATAAATGTAATAATCATTAAGTTATTTAACTGTGTGTTTTTTATGAGGAAATATATAAGTGCCCCATTAGCCCAGCTAAGTTGTTTCTAGTGACTCACTAAAAATAGTTGGGCAAGGGAAACTACGTTGATGAATGTTGGCATGAGACGACAGTACATTATAGTAAAATTTAATTCCATTTTAAATTTAATTAACTTTATTATTTATGCTTTTAAATGTATTAATGAACATAATGAGTACAACAAGCTTCTAGTTGAGCTCGAGCTACAAACAAGCCTCTTGAGGTGGGTGCTAGGATTATGGATTATGTTGTAGGTGAGAGGCTCCACATTCACCTTTATGACACTACTTCCTTAGTCTCCAAAATACATTAGGGATCTTCTTTGGTTTTGCAATCTTCCCCTCCAACGCTTCATTAGCACGTGCATATCCGGAGGTGCCATGCATTCAAGTTAAGCTAGAGGATGTTAGAGGTTAGCTAATATAGTATAGTCGATTGCATTCGTAGTTTGACTAGATACAAGTCAAGATGACCACTCCAGCTCAAGCACAACAAGGAGGGTTGTCTAGGGGTAGCTATCAATATTTTGATGTTGTATTGGACTACCAAGCTGCATCTTTAGGAGGGGGAAGAAGAACACTTCGACCATTATTAATGTCGTCATAAGACCCAATAGCAATTGACTGTCCAGGGCCTATCCCTCCACAACGCCCCCTAACCATCGGTTTCACCAAAGATGTTGATTTTTAGTTTTACTTATTATTTTAATTTAAACAATATATATATTGTTATTTAGTGTATTTTATTTTAGTTATACATATTTGTCATATGTTAATAATAATAAATAAATAAATAACAAAAAGGGGTCACATTTTACATGTTAATGTAGGACATTTTTATTTAGTCCCAAAGATTTATATGAATATCATTTTTTAAAAGGTTTGATTTGCATGCTAATTATACTTCATATTATTTACCGGTTAATTTGTCAAATTCGTATTGAAAACCATATTAAGCAGACTAAATTTATATATACTATCACAACCAAAATTCTTTCTATATATAAGTAACTATAAAAGTTATTCATAGAAGTTAATCTCCATGTACATATAGACACACATTGACGAGTTAATATTATTGAATTGGAATGAAAGCAACCAAGAGAAAATTAATTAGCGGGAATCAACATATAGAAAGGCCATGCAGTTATACTTCGTCTTACCTCTTGAGTATTGCATGGCCCATCTCCAGATATTGCAAGCAAGTCTTCCTAAATCAATGTTGACTACACTCTAATAGTCTATTAATTGTCTTTATTTCATGCAATCAAACGTGATTGGCCCCATATTATATATAGCTTCAAGGGAAAAACTAAATTGTCCTAACTTGATGGTTTCAGTCATACCTATATATTTTGTTATACATCATATTCAATGATTTATTCCTTTGTGCCGTAAATCAATCAATTTCTCATCACCATTGTCTTCATTTCGAGATGGGCCACCTAATCTTAAATTTTGTTACGCATTTGGCAATTGAAAGAGACTGAAAAGATACGAACAGCAATAGAATACTCGTGTTACATAAGCACAAACCTAATACTTCTTGTTAATTCTAACAATATTCTAAAAGTGGAACATTTTAAAGAAAAAGAAAAGTGCGACTCTTAGTTATATTACTCATATCATTTTCAATTGTGATATTTTCTATGACATTGATTAGCAAGTGTATAAAGTAAAAAGGGTCAAACAATGACAGTTCAATGTATGGGTAGCATCATTGTTAATAAACAGCATTGATAATGTACTATAGATGAAGCTTCAGATCCATATGAGAGAAGAAATATCATTGACCATTAACAATGTTTATTTGATTCTAGTTTTCTACTAATGATTTAAATTCAATGGTATAAATTACACTTGCATGGACGGGATTATATATGGAAGATTTTTAATTTTTCTGTAAACTCTTGTGGTAGACGCATTGACTCAATCTGAATTAATTGAAATATATTAAAAGTTTAGGTGAAATGAGGTTAGTACATATCTTAACTCTTGATAAATATTTATAAAGATACGAATCGATCTTTCTTTCTTGACATAACTTAAAAGTTTGTGTATATATCAGAAGAATTTAACTAGAATACTTTGCTCGTATAAAAAAATTTACACCAACATCCAATATATTATGGGTTGTTTGGGTAAATAAAAATCATTGAGTTATATAACAATTATATATTGAAAATCATATAATAATAATAATAATAATTTAACTAATCCCAATGGATATCAATTATTTATATATATCTCTGTTTGTTGGAGAGAGAGAACCATGCAGCGAAGCAAAGCCTTGTTCTGAGGGTCCTATAACAAGATACCCTGCCCATACGTAGGTGAAGATGATTCCTCAAGAAGAGACGATTCCTGATGGAAAAACGCTCACACAACTAAATAAATAAAATGTTAAAAAAGAAAAGTGAGAGAGGAAAAAAAAGAAAAGAAAATGCATTATGCGTATGCGTGGAGAGTTCAATTTGTGATGAAGGGTTTTAGGCATATATGATTTAATTCACCAGAGTCCCCTCCCACATGCCTAATGTGTATCCACATCTTTGCTCTTTTGTGGATTTGGACGGCAATAACTGCATTTAAACATGTACAATAAGCCATAAATTTCTTCTTCATTTGGCTATCTCTTTACATATGCATTTATTATAACTTTTTATAATGTATTATTCCATTTTTCTAAAGTTGAGTCTTCCATTGGAGAATCGACGTCTTCTTTAAAAGCAGTCCAGCTCAAAGCTCAATGACATGTATTAAGGTTTTAGGTTTAATTTGTCAAACATTTTCTCATTGTAAACAAAGAAAAAATCACATATTAATTAAGAAATATATATACAAGTAAAAAAATTTGTATTTAAAATTAATATTAATTAATATATAATCTCTTTTAATTTTTATTAAAGATCCAATATAATTTTCAACAAAAATATTTTATTGAAAATTATATTTCTATGTAAGAATATCAGAATAATTTTTTATATATGACATTATAAGAATGACTATGAGTTTCATATAGTAACGTTTAAACTTCTTGCTGGATCCCCTCACTCAAAAGGGCATTTTACCGTTAGTTATACGACACATTCACGTAAAGCAACAAATTAAGAATATCGAAACACATTTAATCAAAGCCAGCAACAACTATGTGATGGGAATTCAAATAAGCTTTTTATAAACGCTTAAATATGTTTTTTTTATCCCTATATAAAATAACTTCTTTTTTTTTTAACATCCCTCAATGAATATTTTATTTTTATATATTAACTATAATTAAATTCTTAAAATAGTTAACGTCCAACTGACTTTTAAGACAGCTGTCGGATTAAAATATAATTTTTGATTATTAAAGTTACATTGAGAATTGTTAGAAAATAAAACTACTGAAGTTTTTAATGACTAAAACACTGTATTTTAGTCACATGTTAACAATAAGTTGGGTATGTCAAAATTATGTGACCAAACTAACATGTGTAACTTAATTACTTAAATCAACAATTACTGAAATATAGTTTAAATGGAAAATAAAAATTATTTTATAGGAACAAAATTAAAACACCTTTATTTTATAAGAAGCAAAACCATATTTATATATATATATATATATATATATAAGCTTTTTATAAATGCTAACGTTGGTATATATGGTAATAATAAATGAACACCATAATTTTTTTTATTAATAATGACGAATTCAAGTTGGACAAGTTCATCTTTAAAGGTTGTTTAAGATAATGTGATCACAAGAAACATAAAGAAATCCACAAGAACAAAAATAAGACTAGAGAAAGAAAACTGGAACGTAAAACAGAGTACTCTAAAACATCAATGTAGAATTAGCAATATAACTTTAAAGATAAAGAAAGAAGAAGAAGAACATAAACAGTTACGTGGTTCAGCCACAATGAGCCTACATCCACGGGAAAAGCAGCAAAATTGATTTTAGAAGTCGACAAGTCCTTGATCGTGCCTCGACGAAGCTTGGGCAGCATTCACCCCCTGACTTTCCAGAGTTTCTACCATCCTATCTAACTGAGCATTCAATGTTGCGTTGCTCTGGTGAGCCATGATGACTAAGGAAATAGGTAACTTCAATAGAAAATCCACGAGTCTTCCCACTTTGGGAGGCTCCACACACATAAACAAGCAATCGATTTCTACCACGCGAGTATTAACGTCTCGCGAATAACTCTTTTGAGTACGAGGGAACCTTGGCAGTCCATACCCCAAGCTTAAAGAATCGACCAAGCTCTGATACCACCAATATGACACCCTTGATTAACTAGGACAAGTTCCCACACTAGAATGTTCTACTTAACTGGCGGTATATCTTCCGAGAAAACTTTATGGAATTCTCAAACAACCAGAAGCTGATCAGGCTCTAACTTCCTCTCACACTTGGTGCTGGCAAGGACCATAAACACTCGCGCTCTTGATTGGAACGAAGTTACCTCCCGAGTAATAACAACAGACTCAGACTTCCCGAGCTGAGAGGGCTCAGATGTCGCGACTATATAGGATATAGACTTACTATGGCAGTCAATTAGAACACGATTGGTAGCAAACCAATCTATTCCTAGAACAATATCCAGGTCAATCGAGGGTAAACAAATCAAATCCACTTGATAGGACCTTCCCTCTATGGTGATAGGGCAACTTTTACATACAACAGAAGAACTTATAAGTTCATTAGCAGCAGTAACAACACTCTTTTTACCATATAAGGGAGTCAATGGTAAATTCAAATACTTCACACAATCTTCAGATATGAATGAATGAGTGGCTCCAGAATCATATAACACATTCAGAAGCACTTCACCTATAAAGCATGTACCTTACACCATTCTCTTGCGCAACCTCTGCTCCATTCATGGTGAAGACTCTAGCATTGCATCCACCCCTTCCTGCTGTAGCATTTCTCAGTCCTTGTTGAGCATTAGCACCGCCTTGACGGTTCAGATTCGCCACTTTAGGATTATTAACTGACGCACTAGCAGCTAGTCCTCCATTTCCACGGCCTGCAGGACCTATTGGACCTCTAACCTCTATCTTTGTGAAATTCAAATTTTTCTCAGGGCAAGCGAAACTCTTGTGTCCGGTCTTTCCGTAGTTATAACAAGTCCAAGCCCTCTTAGGACAGTCCTTAGCAAAATATGGCCCTCCACAATCATAGCATCTCACAGAGGATTAATCACTCTGAGCTCTCACGAGTCCACTGGGTCTACTGAAGTTCGATCGAGAGTAAGGCTTACCTGACCTGAAGTCCTTCTGGGGTCACTTGTCAAATGCACACCGCTCCGGCCCATAACTAGAAATTCCTTTTGATTTTTATGCTGACTATGCTCATAGATACAACACCTATCTACTAGGGTAGTGAACTGGGTGATTTGTTGATAGTAGATTTCCTGATGGGTGTCCTGATGTAGTCCATCTTCAAACTTGGCATATCGAGAAGCCTTACTCATCTGGGTGTAGTAAGGACAACACCTAGCTAACTCGTGGAACTTCGCTGCATACTCTTCTACTGACATGCACCCCTGTCTCAGACTGGAGAACTCTTGTTTTTTCTACCTCCTGATGTCCTTAGGAAAATACTTGGTCAGAAACTCGGTCTTGAACCACTCCCAAGTTATCTCAGCTCTAGCAACAGTCATCCTTACCCTTGCATGAGTTTACCAGTGCTCAACTTCTCCAACTAGCATGAAAGTAGCATAGACTACCCTATCGTTGTCCCCACATCACATAGCTTTGAAGATCTTTTCCATCTGCTTGATCCATAACTAAGCTCTCTCAAGGTCAAAGCCTCCTTTGAATCACGCGGGGTTTTTCTTCTGGAAGTCGATATGTCCTTGATCGTGCCTTAGCGGAGCTTGGGGAGCATTCGCCCCCTGCCGTTCCAAAGCTGCTACCATTCTATCTAATAGAGCATTTAATGTCGCGTTCTTTCGGTGCGCCATGATGACTGAAAGGAAAGCAGAGTTTAACAAAATGCAACGAGTCTCCCAACATTGGAAGGCTCTATACACACAGGCAAGCAATCAGATCCTACTAAGCGAGTACCAACTTCTTACAATCAGCTCTTTTGAGTATGAGGGAACCTTAACAGTCCATACATAAGCTCAAAGAATCGATCATGCTCTGATACCACTAATGTGACATCCTCGATTAACTAGGACTAATTCTCACATTAGAACGTCCCATTTAATTAAAGGGTCATTAATATTTGAGGAAAATAAGAGTTTTTTTATTAGTGATCATCAACACACGATTTGAAGTAAGATTATAATATAGATCGATTCTTTAACATAAGCGTACTTAAAAGAGTATGGGGCTCACAGGCTCCCAATAACAACTACTACAAGAAAATACCATAAAAGCGTCAAGGTCTATATCGATCTTGACACGAGGAGAAATATACATAGTCGACGCTTTCAATTCGACGTTCTCTACTGCAGGTAGTCCAAGCCATGCTCATGCTCGCCTTGGTCCTCAGCTGATGATCACAGGAAAGGAAAACAACATACAACATGAAATGGGTGAGTAAAAAGTTCTCAACCTATAATATCCACATGCAAGGGCAACTTTAAATACTTAACAAACATATAGATAACAAGCAAGGAAGAAGAGCGTACACAATATACCTTAGAATAATCATACGGCACTTTGAAATACACAAGGAATATAGAAAACCAATAGGGTTAGTCAAACAATTATGGTATGCTATGCATGCGTTAGGTTCAATTGTTACTCATCTTAATTTAATATCAATATGCAATAGGGCCCAACTTCCACTTATCATTCTCATATATCAATAATCATATGCACAACAATCCCGCCTTATCCTCCCTGCCCAGAGCTATCCTTGTTCTGGTTTTAGCAAATGGGTAAGGACCTGTAGTCCTATTATCACATTTTTGCAGAACGAGCACTCCACGGTCCTGGAAACACTCGCTTTGAGTCAAAGTATACTAGATTTGCCATGGACTATCCGGTCTCGGGTGTGAATCCAAACCATTAGACGTCTGTTCCAGTATACTCCCAAGACCACCCGCAGGGTCGGGACGCTAGTTGTTCCCCAGTATACCCATCACTGTATTCTCTAGTGGATCACTCCATATCCCTCCTTACTCCAAATGTAATATGCCATATGCTTGTCCTATCACTAGGGTGCCCGAGTACTAGACGGAACCTTACTTGCTCGACGTATTTGTCCTTAAAGCATGGAAAGTATACATGGTAAAATCTTTTCATATAGTAAGCACCATGAACCAAGGTCTAATACTACCCAAATTATTTTTTTAAAAGTATTGCGGTCATTTCTTAAACAAGTCAAAAAAATCTTCTATAATTAAAATGTCCAATTTATTTTTCAAATCTATAAGAAATTTTAAGTATAATTCATTTATTAAATTTTTATAGAGTAAGATTCTCTAACTTATTTTGTTCCTGTATTCAAAAGTATGATTTAAAAGTTAGATATCACTTCTAAGGGAAAAATAAGAACAAAATATATTTCTTATAATAATTCTTTACCAATGTTGTTTCGTTGTATTGACTTACGACGAACGAACTAAATTGTTTCAACTCTATAAATTTTTTTATAAAACCTTAGGTAAAATACTTTATTTTTATAAAATATTTCTCCTAGTCCTATATTGAAAATAAAAGAAATCCTCTTTTCTAAGTTAAGGATATAAAGCGGTTAGTTTTTGTTGTTTGTCAAAACTTTATTTTTGTCGTATTTTATCTAGAAAATTCTGATTTGAGTGATTCCAAAGCCAAAAGTGTTTAACTTTTAAAATACTAATCAAATATATTGATTTTAAATTCTAATTCTACCCAGAAACAGCCCTTACACGAAAAGGTTGCAAAGTGCCAAAATTCATCATTCTAATGTTTATAAAACGTGTTTAAGAACAAATCGCGCGTCAGAAATTCTCCCAATCAATTACTCATTTGGGAATTTTTCTTATGATCAAAATTAATCTCTTATATCACAAAATACTTCTTCAAAGCAGTTTTTCCAAACTCCTCCATTTACCCATGAAAACACGTTTTTCACCGTTTCTAATTCACCATTCGCGTCTAAACTCGGGTCCCCTTTTAATTCATTCATTAATAATCACATTTACCAAAAATTTTATCATCAAATGTAATACTAAACACTCACAATACAGCAGTTCCCACATCTTAAAAAGTTTTCAAAAATAAACTTTAACATTCCTTAAATAGCTTTTTCCAAGTTTAAGGCATATCGCTTAATTATCATAAATATAAGCCACTTATTTTCTTTATTAATAAAGTTTCAGAATTTAATATATGTCCAAAACTTATTTTTAACACAAAGAATTCAGAGATTTGATCTTGCAACATCTTTCTAAGCGCTAAATCATTTTAAGTGAATTTATACGTTAGGAACTCTTTAGCGTTAAATCTTTTAACTAACTACAATTATTTTCCAGCAGCAGTAACCATTTGTTTTAGTCATCAAAACTCATTTAAAATATGTTAGATCTCCCAAAGAAAATTGCCAATATCATAAGCCAACATTTAAAACCAAGAAATTGCAATTTCTAGACAATTATATCACATGCATACATTCATAATAAAATTTCTGCAGCAACAAAGTTTGTAAGTTAGTAACTTCATAATTATTTTTTTTGTAACTCAAAGAATTTAATAAGTTCATGGTGTAGCCATGATACCACCCAAAGATCTAAATTTTTCCAAAGAAATTTTTAAAATTTAAACCATGAAACAAAGATCCTTAGGGAGGTACCAAGACATAAATGCTAAGGGACATTTATACCTCACCA
The DNA here is from genome assembly GCA_037962975.1 of Clitoria ternatea. NCBI lineage: Eukaryota > Viridiplantae > Streptophyta > Magnoliopsida > Fabales > Fabaceae > Clitoria > Clitoria ternatea. The sequence continues at coordinate 14,360,609 of CM075675.1, forward strand.
TGCATGTATCATTTTATGGATTTAAACAAGCTAAGTATTCCCCTCCTTACCACAAGAAATTCATCCTCCAAGGAATAATGACAAGGCTTCAAGTGCTTGCTCCTAGATCTTCATTGTTTGCTTCATCAAGAAAAAGAAACATGGATACATGGGAGGTGGTGGATTAACGTGAGATGATGGTGATGAGAGGAAGGAAACGTTGCTATCAGTGAAGGATTTAAGAAGAAGATTTGGTGATTGGAAGACGGTAGCTTGAGTTTGGATGTTAGGAAGGGTGGTGAAGTGGTATAGGCTTGATGAGGGAGGATGGGTGATGATGTTAGATATGAGTGGAAGAGGTGAAATAAAGAAAAGTGTTGCTGGAAATTTTTTTTTCTAAGTTAGAGAAAATGGAGAAGTAAGAAGAACAAGTAATGCTTTTGTTGAAAGGTTAAAATTGCATGGATTTCCCTTATTGCTCACCAAGGAGCTCCACGGCTAAAGAGAAAGAGGGAGAGGTGTTACTTGAGTTTCATGCATAATATGAGTGTCCTATGAAGCTTGTAGAGTGGTGGAGAAAGACCTTGCATGGCCATGGCAAGTGGCAAGGTGGTGGTGTAACATGATTGGTTAATTTTCCATGCAAAGCTCATGTGTCAAGTGCAGGTGCAACAACTTGTTTATGGATTTAAGGGCCTTTGTGGGCCAAATTTGAAAAAGGTCCAAACATAAAAGTTTTATTTCTTTTTCGTATCTTTAATTTGGTAAATGGCATAAAAATTTTCATTGAGAAATGAATGAGATATGACTTATTTACTAAAACAGTGTAAGGCTGTGATGGGATTGATGTTTCTTGCAAAGATTAATTTTCTGGGAAACATTGGTGAGGAATTTGACTTTGTGCCCTTCATCAAAGTTGTAGGGAATTGAGTTTAGAAAAATTTGGTAGAATAATTGTTTGATTTCATGGTCATACGAATGAGAAACATGAAAAATACTGAACATAGTGCAAGCTGCCACTAGAAAAACTTGAATCAGTGTGGTGTTTTCAATTCTGGGATATGTGGGGTAATAATTGGCCTTTATGGTCAACATTAAAGTTGTAGATAAATTCGATACAAATATTTTGAGACAAGAATAACTCGAATCCAATAACGAAAGAGGAATTTACGCCCAAAATATGTATAGATACGCATTTTGGCTTACCCGGTTAACTTAGAATCAAAGCCTTTGGACTTAGGTGGTTGAAAACGGGCATCAGACCCTTCGTAAAGATCGTTAGGAATGATGTGAGGAACGTTTTGGGATAAAAATAATTGACTCAAGTCCCTCAGATAATTTCTTGACCAAAACCGGGGGTTACACAGTTTACATGACTTAAACGATAATACTTAAGTATTTCCATTAAATTATTAGTACTATAATTAATAAGGCTATGTTATTATGAGTATTATAAACACACTTAATATTACTATTTTATTCATTACCATCACTTATCCAATTTAATAAAATACTCTTCCTTAGTTCATAACACCTTTCTAAAATACTAATCAGTCATCACGCGACAAGTCGGTCGTAGCCTAGTCAGCAGTACACATAAAATTATCATGCAATCAAGACAATTGGCCTCAAAGATCTAACACATAAAATGATGACTGTTACATCTTTAATCTTATTTCTCTTAATAAATCACCCAAATAAATACAAATTAATTATCCCCTATCATATTTTATTCTCCTCAATTTATTTAATCATCAATATTCATCAAGTCACCATATCACAACACATACTCGGGACCCCACTGCCCCCACAACATCATTCATGTATTGGTCGAAGCCCAAAAAATCATCAATATCAAGTATCATATCACTACACCATTGACCGAGGCCACAAACACAAACAATTATCCTTATATAACACTATCACACAATAAACTGCCCTTCAGGCTTTTCCGAAAAAGTTTGGGATGTTACTACATGTGGGATTTTTGCCTATTTAGGCTTGTTTTTAAAAATAATTATGGGAATGGGTGTGTTTTAAAAGTATTTGGTTGTCCGGGTGCCTTTATGTCCCATCAAAATTGGAATTCATTGGAGAGGAAGACGAAATCCTGGCAAACATGCAGAGATCCCTCTGAAAAAGCGAGAAAAAAACCAAGAAATCGTACATGGATCAGAAGAAATTGACTAAAGTCTGTCAGCTGCAAGGGAGCAGGCATGGAGTCGGTGGGTTGAAGGACGAATTCACCAGAATTTGTCCCATTGGAAGGCGAGTACGTCAGGTGCCAGAACGGGCCAGAATTCATCCCCTCGGTTGGCGGAAATGGGCCATAATTCGTCCCATTGCTGGATGAAAATAGGGAGGAATCCGTCCCATGAATGGACGAAATTGGAGCTTTATAATGTGGTCCACACCGTGCCCTTTCTTGCATTTTACTGCTTCTAATGGTTCTTACTACTTCCACCAGCATAGTGGTCCTGTTTGAAGAATTTTAACTTTCTTGCATTTTACTGCTTCCAGTGGTTCTTACTACTTCCACCAGCATAGTGGTCCCGTTTGAAGAATTTTAGCATTTTGAAAGGTATGTTCTTCTTACTTGAACCAGTTTCAATTTTTTTGGTTGATGCTGATGTATTGTTAAAATTTATTTTGAAATAGTGTTTATTTTTGTAATAATGTATGTTTTATTACATTATTTATTGCGGTTATATATTTTTGTTCATATAGTAATAATTACATGTTGTTAATAACACAAAACAATGATAATAGTAAAGATAAATAATTGTTTATTTCAAAATATTGATCTTTTTTTGGGCAATGTAGTAGTGTGTTAAAATGTTATCTACAAGGTTTTATTCAATAAAATAAAAAATAAATTTTTTTAACACCAATGTTTTTGTTAAATTAATATATTTTGATAGTATTATTTGTTGATATTTTGACAACATATGTTAGTGTGATAATATATCGTACATAATGTGATTTGATGTTAGTGTGAAGGTTAAAATAATGATACTTGATTTTTTTATGGATATTTTTGTTCATAATGCATTAAAATAAATATAATTTTTAACATTGTTGGCTTGTAGAAAGAATATATTTTTATACTATAATTTTAGGATATTGTGATAATACATGTAAAAATCTTGATCTTATTAATGGTATAGTTTGTAAAAGTCATATATTTATAATATTGTAAATTATATTAAAATATAACTATAAAATTAGAATATTTATAATTATATGATTATGATAATATTGTCTTGTAGGATGGACACGTCGTCTTCATCTATGAGGATGTCAACTAAAGTAAACCCCGAGCCTGAAAACTCATCTCTCCTAAAATTTCAAAATGTACATGTATCCGAATCTATATGGAATGGGAAACCAGACAGAATTTTAAAATGTAGGTGTGCGTTACTTTTCCGTGGCGGGAGAGGCCCTGTTCCAGAAGAAATTATGCCACTGTTACGAAGAGCTGGTTTCCTTGGAATAGCTCAACTATATTTTTTTCAGGTAGAGCCTGCTTTAGTTTCTGCACTTGTGGAGAGGTGGAGACCGGAGACACATACATTTCATATGCCACCTAGTGAATGCACGATTACCCTCCAGGATGTGGCAGTGCAAGTCGAGCTACGAGTATATGGTCGACCATTGATAACGAATACATCTGATCAGGATTGGAAGGCAACGGTGCAAAATTTATTTGGTTTGTATCCGCCAGATGATGCGTTTCATTGTGGTTGTTTAAAGATGAAGTGGCTTTTGGATAACTTTGCCACTGTTGATGACCACCTTGGGACTCCACTACAGATGTTGAGATACACCAGAGCCTACATTCTACGTTTGATAGATGGTGTTATATTCTCTGATCAATCCAGTAGTAGGGTCTCTTTGAAGTATCTTCCGTTACTGGAAAACCTTGATACATGCGGCGAGTACAGCTGGGGTTCTGTTGCACTAAGTTATTTGTACCGTGAGTTATGTAAGTCTACGGATTATAATCGGTCATCAATATGTGGTCTACATCTACTCCTTCATGTGTGGGCATGGGACAGGTTTCCTAGTATTGCTCCAAATGTCCCCCCTCTAGACAGACTTCTAGGAACCCCTTACGGTGCTAGGTAAAAAAGTCCTAAGCAATTTACATTGTTGTTTAACTTTTTAAGATTTACGTTCATGTGTCTCTAACGTACAAAGTCATTGTAGGTGGTTAGGGAGTCAGACGTTCAAGGCTGTTAGGCAAGATCTTGATTTCTATCGGCGTGCATTTGACCAGATGGGTCGAACCGATGTAAGTTTATTAAAAATTTTATAATTCATGGTTTAAATGTGTTGACTAATTATTGGTAAATTTCATGCAGATTGTCTGGACCCTATATAGTAATGAAGGCTTGCAGAGTTTGCCTGAAATATGTTTGCAAGGCTCAGACTCATAGAGGGCGGTGGTACCTTTGTTGTGTACTAACATAGTGGAGTGGTATCAGCCAGACCGGGTGATGAGATAGTTTGGAATGCAACAACATATACCGTCTCCCCCTCATCAGCCAGATGATCTACATGGCATCACACAAAGAGGGAAGCCTGGTGAGGATTGGGCTCAGATGTACGTTCCGTTAATTAGTATGTGGGATAATCACCTTCAGCTTGTATGTACAAACCCTCCCATGGAAGGTTTACTAAGTGTTAATTCTGAGTATATGTGTTGGTACCAGACCCACACCCGTAGATGGATCAGCAGAAAACATGCTTTAACTGGGCGCGCAGTAAGTTCTTACATGTAACTTTTGTTGATTGGCTACTAAGGTTTAGCTTCAAGCTTCTAACAGTGTTTTATGTGTATTGTAGGTCGATGCAGTTGAGACCATCCACTATCTTGCGACAGAGGATGTACAATAGCCCTTCCAATCACCTGCACTTGTGTTTGACCAGATTAGGCAGCAGTCAATGAATGTGATGCAAATGTGGTCTGAGGGGGATTGAGTGTTGGAGGCTGCACATCCTGCAATTCCATGTGAACATGATCCGCCAAATGAGCCATTTGAAATTAACATGCCTGGAAACAGAAATGAGCGACAAGGTATTCTGAGGGGAAGGACACAGGAAGATCACCAAGTATATACCCTACCGCCCATTCCTCCGCGTGAACCTGGAATGTATTATGTTCCAACCCAATCTCAATCAGAGTCGGGGTTTAGATCAACATATGAGTCGCCTTCACAGAGGTTTTCCTAGGAGCATCAGTATTATACCCAAAATATGGATCCATTATTTGGGCAAGCGGGGGGCAGTGGTTATGCAGGGTGCAGTGGTTTCGCAGGGGGCAGTGGAATGGCAGGGTTTAGTAGTTATGCAGGGGGCAGTGGTTTTGCAGGAGCTAGTGGTTCTGTAGGGGGCAATGATTTTGTAGGAGCTACTGGTTTTGCAGGGGGTAGTGGGTATGCTCCTTTACCACCCCAATCACCAACGAGGTTCTTAAATATGGATTATGTAACATCAAACGCACCATTGGTGATGCATCGAGGTGAACCCCAGTCACATGATTTGGGACCTGGTTTGGACTTAAACATGCATCTTTTTAGGAGTTGGGAGTGCGAGCACAATTAACTTGGCGGCTGATGAGGATGTGGGTGAGCAACATGACAGAGAAGAAGCACAACAACGCAGGAACCCACCGAGGAGGGCCAGGGACATGATTAGGCCATGCATCTTTTCCCCCGATCCTAACCGGGGACGTCACCGGTAGAGATGAGATTTATGATAATGTACCACTCTTTATTGTACTATTATTAATAGTTATTATGTTGGTATGTTGTTATGTTATTATAATGAAGTGCTAATGTTGTTTAACTTAATAAATAAAATTGACTAATGTTGTTACACTTCATTATGCTCCTTTGTGCACACACTGTCAAAACATACATTAGTTACCGACTCTGAGACTGGCTACTGGACCCGGTTGTAGATTGCAGGCACAGACGTCTGTTATGACCCGTTTGTTTACACCGTTGGCACATACTGGTACCCGATTGACTATCACCCCAATCCATTTCATTACGAATCTGACTGGCCTTGGGACGACCTTTTGCCCACATCCTTAATGGATCGGGGATTAGCTTCCACACATCATCGGTCACACGAAGGTCATCGTCGTTACCAATCGGGTACCACTGGCTAGAGTATGCGCTGATGATATTGTCTTGTGTATACGTCGGATGGATAAATTGAAAGTAGTCGACGTTCACTAACTGGCACACTATAATTAAATGCGAACAAGGAAACTGGTACGCCTTAAGGCTTCCACAAGAACAGCACGGATTTGTTGACAATGTCACTATATACTTTCTCCCACCACGTTGTTTTACTGGGTCGAATCTTTCCTCAACTTCAAACCTGTGACCTTGTACATCAAACCGTTGTACCTAGTGACTACAAGCAGTCGCCTGATTTTTCCCTATTTGTTCCATTACCTTTTTTATGTACCGCATACCCTCCCCATACTTAGATCTTGCACGCGCACCACGACGAACAAAGTATTCAACCATCCGGGCGTACGTGCACTTGACTAATGTTGTGATTGGCATATTGTGTGCGCCCTTTAGGATCTTGTTGACACACTCAGAAAGGTTGGTTGTCATATGCCCGAATCTCCGCCCCTCTTCGTCGTATGCCAAACACCATTGTTCTTTGGGGATTCCATCAATCCATTTGGTAATCTCTCGTCCTGTCTCTCTAAATTTGATTAACTTTCTATCAAATGCTTCCCTGCTTGTAGTGTACCCTACAGAAAAAGCAAAGTTACCAATTAGTTTACAACATACCACAACAGACAATAGAGTTTTGGTTGGTGTCATACCTAGCTTTAACAACTCTTGCTTAAGTGAAGTGTTCCTAAATTTGTTGTTAAAATTACTGACGATATGCCTTATGCAGAAGACGTGACATGCATTTGGTGGTTGCCATCCTATTTGAGGATTTGAGACCGTAGACTTTATGCTCTGATGTTGATCGGATATTAAACAAATGTCTGTCTTGGTAGTCACATGAATCCTAATTTGGGCCAAAAACCATGACCAAGCTTGTAAAGTTTCCCCTTCGACTATTGCAAAGGCAACCGGCAGTACATTATTATTTCTATCTTGAGTGGTTACAATCAACAATGTGTGTCTGTATTTCCCATACAGAAATGTCCCATCCACTTAGAGGATCGGTTTGCAAAAAGGAAACGCATTGGCGTATTGTTAAATGTCCAAAACACTCGTTTGAAAGTCCGAAAGCATGGATCAACTTCAACCCCGATGTGGTAGTCAGATGTTGTGAGATGGTATGCTGAACCTGGTGAAACCTGACACATACGAGACAACCACCGCGGTAACACAGCATACGACTCATCCCAATCACCAAATACACGTATGATTGCCTTTTGTTTTGCTTTCCACGTTTTGCTATATGAGATTTTGAACCCACATTTGCCTAGTATCCTCTCCTAGATCATGGCGATGGAAAATGACGGGTCTTGATTCACCATCCCTGAATGTAACATGTCAAACCATCAACATTTAACTTTACAACACAACAAACACATATACACAACATAGACATACCTAGTATACAAGAGCAGATGAAGTCAGAATCCAGCTTCGGATGGTCTTGAGACAGTTCAACGTTGACGCAAGTGTGACACCCGCCCCACTTACTAACCACCCAAGTATTTGTCTTTTTGGATAATATTGCTCGCATCCTCCAGGGACAACCATCTATTTGATTCGGACATTTAACTGTTAAATGTGTTGATTTGGATTCACCCACAATGTACGTTTGATGCTTCTTCATGGCATTTTGCTTCAAGGCAGTTTGCAGCTCAGACTTTGATGCAAACTGAAGTCCTATATACAAATCATCACCAATCCGCCACCCAGGTGAGTTGTCTAACTCAAGTGGTCTTTCTTCTTCATCTCGATGATCCTAATTTATGTTCGTATAATATGGTGACGATGTCCAAAATGGTGTACCCGTATTTCCTGTGAACGCTAATGTTCATCATCGTTGCAAAAAAATGATCAACCACCCTCACAGAATGTAACTTAATATTACTAACTTAATGGAACACCACCCACGGGTAAATTAGTCACATTACGAACCACGATGGAATCAAAGTCCCCTTCAACATCAGTATCCACATCACTGTAGTTGGGGATATGTTGCTCATCAGATCCATCATCCTCAACACTCTCATATTCATCATCAACATTAAAATCAGCGTCATCGTCGTCTAAAATAGTATCACCTTTCACAACAAACAAAATAAAATATTACAAACAAAAATTTTAGTACTAACTATTAATTAAAAGTAAAAGTATTCTGACGGGAGCACCTTGTGTGTCCACCAACGAACATCCAACTTGGTCAAAATCAACATATATCTCCAACGCAAGCATATCAGCTTGTAACTCAACCATTCTCAATGCAACATCAATCTCCTCATCATCAGTTAATTAAAAAGTCATAAATTTATTTTTTCTTTTATCAATTATCAACCTTCTAGTCAAATGGGTAATCACTGTAGTATCTTCAAGTTCCAACTTAGCAACTATTTTTTCTTTCAGTTGGTCAATAGTTATACCTCGTCGGACATACATTAACTTCTTGTCACCATCAAACGTATATCCTTCTGGGCCTTTGTATTTCTGGCCATTAGTGTACAAAACCACAGGAGAAGACATCCTCAAAATCCTCTAAATCACCAACTTTGAAATGCCTTCATATTAATTTCCATTAAAAATTTAATTAAACACTTACATAAATACAGACATACCAAAATTATTTTCAGCATTTAAAAGATTACTAATATAATACTTATCAGAAATGCTCTAAATATTTTTAAAATATTTCATACCTTAACAATAAACAGCAAACGCATAAACATCATACTTATTAGAAATGCTCTAAATATTTTTAAAAATTTTCATACCTTAACAGCAAACGCACAAACCACCAGAGCAATAACCAAAAACAAGCAAGCGTTCCTCGTTCTCCTTCTCGTGTATGTGAGCAAGCGTTCCTTGTTCTCCTTCTCGTGTATGTGAGCAGCAGCAGTGGGGGATTTTAAACACATTTTTTTGCATGGGAAACAGACGAATTTTCTTCAAATTCGTCTTTCAACAAGACGAGATAGGGGGCACATCTGTCAGTACAAAATGTGGGGCCATGTGTCATAAAATCGTCTGGTGACTAGACGAATTTGACTTGGAAAGACGAATTACTGGGACGCTGACACGTGTCCTCCCCCTGACATATTCTCCTGCTTACTTGACGAAAACAGTGAATTCGTTTGATCCTTGGGCGAAATTGAAAATTGAAATGACAGGAACACACCCGGACAACTAATTCTTTAAAAATCAACTACAATTCTACAAATTTTTTTTAAAAGGACCCCAAATGGGTCAAAATCCCGTTACATGTTGTATCTAGTTATGCAAACTACATGTAAGGGGTTAAGAGAATGGAAATTAGAACTTTGAAATTGATAGATTAAATTAGGTTGGAAAGTACTATTATTAGAATTAGATAACTATTTTCAATAATTAAATTGTAACTCAATGTTTAGAAGACAATACAAATATCATCTTAAAATATGTTCATGAATACTCATGGTTTAGAATTAATTTGGGAAATTATTTAATAGGTAACAACTTTATTATGTGACTACTAAAGATCACAGGACTTCATAGAACCAATCCTAAAACATCTTCTTTCTTTTGGGCCAACTTAGATATTCCACATATAAATGGTTAGTAATTATGTGATCAATTATTTTAAGTGGGTGTTGAGTCTTGGCTAGACACTCTTAAAGCAAGAAGTAGGTGTTGTTTGAGTTTACATATATTCTCATGTCGTAATATATGAGATAGGTATTTAAATAGATACAGAGTTGATAATTAAAATCTTTAATTATGGTGTTCTTCTTTCAACGAATAATTAAATGTGAAAAAAATTATCCTAATTTTTATTATCTAATTATTATTATTTATTGGATTAAGGGTGCCACAACAACTAATTTCAAGTGTCACTATGTCTTGAACCAAAACTGTCATAAATATCGTCACTATGGTAGGCTAGGCATTTAAATTATGTCTATGGCAAACCACGTCACCAAACTTGGAGGCGAAATAAAAAAAAGTTAGAAGGAAATTTAATGATGTAGCAACAACTAATGTCGGACATCACTATGTCCTTTACCAAAATAAGCTTGTTAATGCAAGATACGTTAATGCTTGTAGGGAAAAAATACAATTACATGAGCATGTTTCTCATGATTTTGACCTATAAGTACTATTAGAAAAGGAATGACACCAATTTAAGGCCCAAATTTGATTATGTGGCATAGATCTAGGTTATTTTCACTCGTAGAAGATGTATTAATGTAGTTTTGTACATGTAAAGCCGCACTGATAGATGCGAAAGATATATCAGTGCGATTGGTCTATGAACCGCACTAATAAAAGAACGAGGAATTATTTTTAGGCCAGCTGAGAATTGAAAAACGACTTGCTGCGCGAATTCAAATTCTGTACAAGAGGGATGCACAATTTCTAATTACTCTTGTTTTGACAACTTAATTCCATGCAGAAGATTTTCCGCCCAACTTTTACTTCTTTATTTCTTTATCTGAATATTAAGATTGAGGTAAAACTATTAAAGTAAAACCACATAATTTGTTTGTGGGACAATTGTGATAGAAACGTGACTTATAATTTATGCTGCAATTTTTCTTTTTCTTTTTCTTTTTCTTTTTAAAGCACAGATCACAATTACTCAATTCATATAACCAATTATTTTAACAGATCCAGTGACCATATTAATTAGACATTTATCCACTACTATTTCAAAACATATTTTCATAAAAATTTATATCATATTGTTTATAAGTTCTTATTATTAAATTATTAATTATCATTTTCACATTTTCTAAAATTCTCAATTATCTCTTTTTACTCCACACTCTAAACTTTAATGATTATATTTTTCTACAATTTTTCATTTAATTGTTTATGACATTTAAAATTATGCATTCTTTTGTATTTTGATAATAGTAGGATTGCATGCATATGCATTGTTATAATAAATGTTATTTTTATATTATAGTTTTATTTTTATTTTAATATATAATAGTCATTAAGCATTAATATTTATAAAACTTATTTGCGCTAATTAAATTTGTAAACACGAAAGAAAGAAAAGGAAAAAATAATAAAACCCGTGATTTTTAAAATGTAAAAAAATATTCATACAAAAATTATATAGATATGAAAATTTTCATACTTTGAAATATATATCTTTAAAATAAATTGTATTTATTTATTCTTCACTATTCATAAAATAGTTAAATAAAACATGACCCAATATTAAAAGAAAACCGTGCAAACTATTTTTTTTTAGAGAAAGTGATTGTTTTGGCAACATTCTAGTAAGTTTGAGGAGAGAAAATCAATATTATGATGGGTTTCTCTTAATGAAAATTTTTGGTATTTATCTAAAAGAAATTAAATATTTACGAATAACCTATTAATAAAATCTAATATCTATAAATAGTATTAAAACCACTCTATTTTCATAAATAGTTTTGAAAGAATTATTACAAAAAGAAAAACCTCTTAATTTCATAATTCTTATATATATATCAGTAATTTTAAATTTAAAAAGTAATTTTTAATACGACTATCTAATGTCGTGTTTAGTTCACAAATTTTCTAAAAAAAATGAAAAACTATTCTTGAAAAAGTTGGAAAATAAAAAAGGTGTTTATTTACAAAATATTCAAAGAAAACTTATAAAAAATTGAAACCGAGTTTTTTATTTGTTTAGAAAAATAGAGAAATCTTTATAAAAGTTTTCCAAGGAAAGTAAAAAGTAGAAAAGTTTTTTAAAAAATTTTCAAGCTATTCCAGAGAATAAAATTTTTTCCAAAAAATTAAAATAATTTTTATAAGCAAACGAGCCTAAATGATTTTTTATGTATAAAATATCAAAGTAAAATATAGGTATACGATATAAAATATTTCGCCGCGTGCCATGCGTGGATTTTTTTTTTTGCATCACATGCGTGGATTTAACGTTTCCCTCGCGTTCCATGTGTTTAGGGTTTACATTGATTGGGCTCCCAAGACACGTTGATAAAAAATAAATGCAGGCCTCCCCGTCGGCGGCGCCATGCCTTGATAAAAATAAATAATTAAAAAATACATCAATGTACAAATCAATTTGTTTGTGTCAATATATAACTGTGTTACAAGTCATTAGCTCAAACACCATTACTTACCACCATGGGAGATCACCCTGCGAAGCTTCACATTGCTGTCTTTCCTTGGCTTGCTTTTGGTCACTTCAGCCCATTCTTTGAGGTTTCCAAGCTCATAGCTCAAAAGGGTCACAAAGTTTCCTTCATTTCCACCCCTAGAAACATCAAACGCCTTCCAAAAGTACCTACAGATTTACAACATTTGGTGGAACTGATAGAACTCCCACTGCCCCATGTAGACAAACTCCCTGAGAATGCAGAAGCCACTATGGACATTCCACAACACACTGTTCCATACCTCAAGAAGGCTTTTGATGGTCTTCAAGAACCTTTCACTAAGTTCCTGGAAACATCCACACCGGATTGGGTCATGTACGACTTTGCCCATTACTGGTTACCACCAATATGTTCCAAGCTTGGCATTTCAACCGTATTTTTCCATATTTTTAGTGGATGTGGTACATGTTACTTAACTAATTTACTTTTGCTAAAGTCAAATGAACCCTCCTTTGATGAATCTCCCAACACAATTGCCCTTCAACCTTTTGAGGCCAACACTTTGTCTGAGCAGGGTGAAGTACCAAATGCATCCGGTGTTTCAGATGCATTTCGATTTCGAGAAACCCTTTTTGGTGCTGATATTTTTGCTATAAGAAGTTGCAGGGAGATTGAAGGTGAGTCTCTCAAATCACTTGAAAATTATATCAAGAAACCAGTGATTCCGGTTGGGTTGCTTCCACCCTCACAACAGTTTAGTGAAGACAACAAAGATGAGAATTGGCGGACAATCCTTAACTGGTTAGATAAACAGGAAAAAAAGTCAGTGGTCTATGTAGCATTTGGAAGTGAAACAACAATAAGAAATGAAGACTTTTTTGAGATAGTTATGGGATTAGAACTATCTGGTATCCCTTATTTTTTGGTTCTGAAGGAGCAAAATAGCAGTGATTCTGTTGAGTTAAAGGATTGGCTTGAGAACCATTCAAATAAGCATGGATTAGTGTGGAGAAGTTGGGCACCACAATTGAGGATACTAGCTCACAAATCCATAGGAGGATTCTTGAGTCACTCTGGTTGGAGTTCAGGGATAGAGAGTCTTCTAGTTGGGTGCCCATTGATTATGTTGCCCTTCCACAATGAACAAGGTCTAGTTGCTACACTTATGGAAAATAAGAAGGTCGGGGTAAGAGTACCCAGAAATGACCATGATGGAAAGTTCACTAGGGACTCAGTGGCCAAGGCAGTGAGATCAGTAATATTAGATGAAGAAGGGAAGACTTACAGAAGCCAAGCAGAGGAGATGAGCATGATAGTTGGAGACAAGGAGCTGCACCAAAAATATTTTGATGATTTCCTGGATTATTTGGAAATCAATAGGCCTGCCATTATGCATTAAGTGTTATGTCCTCTTGTATTCATCTTCTATTTTTTTTTTTTTTGGGAAATGTGACTTGATGCATCAGTCAGATAGACTGATATGTTCGTTCCTTGTCAAAGAGTAGAAACAGTGGTTTATTGAATGGATGAATGAAACTGGTGTTTCTTGAATGTTGCTATTTTATAGATATTAGCCACATGCTATTACATTGTAAAGATCTGGATATGAGTAGCATTTATTTTGTGTTAAGAGTATGATATGATTGTGCTATGCATTTTATTTAGATTACGATGTCAAACCAAACAATACGAGTCTACCACTAAATTTGAAAAGTGTAGACCCTTTCCGATAGATAATCCCCATCTCAAAGCTTTTGCTTCAGTTAGTAACATACACATGGTTCAGTTACCATTACCCGCCAAGATCAAACGTTCATCCCAACTCCTAAAAGCCACACCAAAACCATAACCTCTTCCTTTTCTTAATGAAGCATCAACATTTAGCTTAATTGGGCCATAAGATGGTGGGCTCCATGAAACCACTCGTGGTTATCAAGTTTGTATTTCAGATTGGTATGAAGTTTATTCTTTCATCAGTTTTAATTGTAATGAAGTTACATCACAGTTTTAATTAAATGCAAAAATTCGTTGGAAATGAGGTTATTTCAATAGTCCGACTTCATTTTCTCGGTCCTCTTCTTATTTTACATTCCTGCCGCGCCACCATATAACCTTTATCATACTCCTTAGCTCGATCAACCAAGTAGAATCATGGAATAGGGAGTGGAAGTGGATAACTTCTTCTATAACCCAAGAAAAATCTTGGGGAATAGCGGGAATCACCACATTCACAAGGGGATCTTTATTCACCCTTACAAACACCTAAGGCAAACAAATATTCTTCAAGAGAAAAGGAGGGGCGCACTTGTTGGCATAAAAAAAAAGCTAAGGTCTTGAAGAGAAAAGGAACAAACAGAGTTGTAGGGAAGTAGGAAGATGTGCTGATGGAACAGGAAGAAAGGATAAGATGAAGAAGAAAAAGAAGAAAGGCCTTTTATATGAGGAAGGAGGGAACTTAAAAACACCCTCTCATATCATCTAATGGTTACAAAAGAAGTATCTCTAAACATGATCCAACGATTGGGAGTATAAAGGGAAATGAAGCGATGTCATCCAATGGCTCTTATGTGATCTATTACAACAAAGCCAAATAGGTGTAAGATTCCACTATCACTAAACGACACCAGGATAACGATTGGACTATCAATCAACACACACTCCTTAAAGTAACATGTGTCTAATAATAAACAACCCTTAATAAACGTGCATGCACAGAACTCGAGAATGGACATATGAGGTGACTTGCATTCATAACGAGTAATAATGGTGCTTCAGGAAGAGAGATTACAGGTAAGAAGAGGGAACGTTTCATAAAGAAACTGATTTGAGCATGGCTCACGAGCTTATTGTTATACATATTTTCTTATTTTTTGTATTTCTTTTGAGCATTGTTCATTTACATTTTTCATCTGGGCCTTGTATTTGGCTAGTTTAGGTTTCATAGGCCTTGCATGGCATCTTAGGGCTTTTGCCCATGGGTTTAGGAGTCTATCAAGCTTGGATGAGCTTTCTTGCCTATATAAGCATAATCCTAACTCATTAGTACTCATCTTTGATTATTTAATAAATTTTCACATTTTTATGAGTTGAGTCTTCTCTTGGTTTCTAGAGATTGTAGAGAGAATTCTATCCAATATGATTATTATATTAAACAAAAATTAAAATAATTTTTAAAATATTAAATTAACCAACTAAATAAAATGAAGCCTATTTTTCAATAACATATCTTTCTTTTCCATTTCTTTTAGTCCTAATTTTTTTTCCATCCTATTTCATCTCATCCAAATGATGTCTAAATATAAACAAATTAAATAATTTACTAACCATTGTATAATTAAAAATGGGGAGACAAAAATATGATTAAGCACTTTAAAAGTGTTTTATTTAATTAATATTTTAAATAAGGAGAATTTTCAATAGAAAAGAAAATTTGCTTCCATATTATGGATGTGTATATACATAAAACAATGCAACTTTCATAAATAATATCATTAAACTTGATTTAATGTAATGATATGGTTATGGGTCAAAGGTCCCACTACAGTCCTCCACTCTACTAACTAAGCCAAGGTTGGAGTATATGTGGCTGCTGGGATTCGAGCCCAAGTCTCCACGGCCACAACGTGGAATTCTTACCACTAAACTATAGCCACTTTGATGCTTATTATTTGGATTACATATTTTCATTATTATAGATGAACAAAATGATTTTCTACATGCTAAAAGTTTAGGGCGGGAAAGACTTTTGTTGAAGAAAAGTCTGGTCAATATCGCTTCATATAAACTAGAACTCATGAGATTTGTTGATAATTAACATTATGTATTCTAACTTAAATGAAGACATTTGTTATTATTTGACATGCGGGTTTAAGTGTTTCAGGATAACATAAGGACTGTGTTACGAAAGATAGGGAGAGTACGTGCGTTAAAAGAATCCTCAAAGTCTGGTATCAACATAAACCCTTTTGACCTAAAATAAGAAAAGTCCTGGAAATTCATCTTAAAAGAAAAAGATCCATACATTTGAACAATTACCAGACCTGGCTCAACTAAGTCTGATCATCAGATCTTGACTTGTACATAAAAGCTCCTAGACCTAACAAAGGCATCTGAATAACTTATCCTCTGAAATTGCCTCATTATCAACATTTTATGAATCATCGGTTCCAGAGTCCTCTTCAAAGAAAAGTTCATATAAAAGTCTGGTTTAAGGAATCTCAACTGTCAGAAAGCATCTTTAAAAGTGCTTTAAAGCAAAGATTCATGAAAAGAAGAATGACAAAGCAAGGCAGATTATGTACTAACAACGTCAAGTCTTTCACCCGTGCCTTATAGATTCAGAGATTCTCTGAATAAAAGCTTCCTCCTTGGTGAAACTTACGCTACCTCTACCCTGCCTATGATCACACACAGCTCAAAACTTTCTATCCTATAATTACGTGCTCAGAATATCTCTCTCTGACAAAAGAAATCTTGTTGTCCATTGTGCAATATCCTTCCCATTGGGTATATCATCTCTCAATGGACTTATATCAGATATATTCTTTCCTCAGGCTTCTTGAATAATTCTCTATAAATAGAACCAGTCTCTTCAAAAGAAGGGTAGAGAAAGTATACAAGAAAAGACTCAGGAAAGAGTAAAAATATAAAGAACACAAAAAGAAAAAACGAAAAAGTGAGAAAGCTTGCTAAAGGAAAGGAAGATGGGCAAAACACACTAAGAAAAGTGTGGATGAAGAAAAGAAGGTATGAACGAGCACTAGACGTTCATCTACAAAAGCCCAAGAAAAAGAATGAAATGGCAATCTGCTTAAAAAAAGAATTCAGACCAAGAAGAATCGTCATGAAGATAATGAAAGCTCGCTATGTGTATTCCTTCTCTCCTAAAAGCCATAGCAACCAAAGATATGCTAATAACTCATATCTCTTTGCTCCATGAAGAGCATTTCAACTTTGGTCATACTTTTAGACTCAGTACCTCATCCTGTTCTCTTGTTTCATATTATACAGGTATTGAGTCTAAAGAATGAATAAGTCCTTCTCTTTCTTCACGAATCAACTCATGTAGTTGATCACTTAGCTCAGTTAAGTTAGAAGGCTTATTCATTCAATTTGAAATAATTCTTTCAATCCTCTAGTAGTACAGGTTTGGTGTGTTGCCAAACTCTGTTAGTATGTGAAACACTGTTGGCCTGGAGAGGCTTTTGAAAGAATACTCAGGGTTTGAGTTAGGAGTAGCTTGTGAAAGAACACTTGGGTCTACCCCAGGAGTGGGTGCTGCAAAATAATACTCATGGGAATCCAGAGGGGTCTGGTATGTAGAAGCATGGGTTGTGTTTAAGCCAGGAGTGGTTGGAGTCAATAATACTCAACACCTAATGTAAAACATTTTTACATAGTGGAAATCCTTCAGATTTGAAGGTACTGAATGTAGTCTCCAAGTTGGAGGTGAACCAGTATAAATCGCTTGTATATTGTCTCTTTCTCTCTTACTCTTTACTATCAAAAGTCTGGTGTATTATTATTGTTATACTCGATAGTAAAAGTCTAGCAAAATTACGCTCGCTTAATCAAAGTATTACGCTCTCCGTATAAGCAAAAGTCTGGTCCGCTATGCACAACGTTGTTCCTTTGAATATCATTTTTTGGTTTGAAAAATGAACAAACTTATTCAACCCTTCATTCTAAGTCTGTTCTCCAAACCATCAACTTCCATTTTCAAATATGAGAAATCATCTTTAATATTTGTTTGGTTTGGCTAAAATGCATATATACCTAACAAGTGAGTCATCGATAGATTATAGTTGAATACAATAATTTTTTTAACAAACAAATGGTTTAAATATGGGAATAATAAGCAATTGGAAAATATTTTAATTTAGTTAATACTATAAAAAATGAATGGGTAAAAAATTAAATAAAATTTAAAGAAACTATAAATGTAAGAGATAAAAGTTTTGAATATATGAAATTAATAAGTTTTGAAATTCATAGAATATAATATTCTATATAGGATGTCGAGAAATTATGATTTTTATTTTTACAGAAATTTATTTTACATCTAATCATGTATAATGAATGAGTTCATGTATCATGCAGTATTCTTTTTTATTGCTTTCTTTCTTGTTATTCCTCCTTTATAATCTCATCTTTCATCCTTTTGTTGCATATATTCATAGAAGTAATATTTTCTATTAATTTTTTTGGATGCAAGGTATTCCTCCTTGGGTTCTTGTTTATGGTCATTTGTGACTCTTTGAGAATCTTAATTATGATTTCCTTTCACCATGCCCGTATCATTATTTCTCGTTATTCCCCTTTTAACTATGTTATTATAGTTGTTCTTACTCTGGATTGTATTTGGTCACTAATATGCCATTGAAATCCTACCTGAGCCCAGGAAATTAATTAGAATATTATTTCTTATTTAACCGTGTAATTTCTTTTCTACAAACAATAATTTCAAATAATACTTTAAAGTTTTTAATAAATTACTATACTCTTAAAAGCTAACTAATATGCTATGACATATAAAATTCCCTTTGACTAGCCAAATCAAATATGTATTTATTTTAAAATTATAACTAATATATATAAATAATTAAATATATAAATTTTAATTAATATAAGTATAACAAATCATTCAAACTAACCTTTATAAATATAATTTCAATCATATAAATACATGTTATGTATTCCGGTCATACCAAAACAATAACAACAATATATTACAGTCGCCATACATATTAAAATGAACTATATATCAAAAGATAAAATTACTATACATATAAATACATATAGATATTGATGATAATTTAGTTCCATATTATTTATTATAATTATTTATTCTTGAAAAATATAAAAAATTATTATCTAATGGATAAGAAATGTATGTAATCTAATACATATAATTCATTTTTATATAAATTATTATATTATTATTGTTATTATTTCACATTATTTGTAACATCCTAATTTAAATTTTGGGATAGATTAAAATTTTAGTGTTAAATTAATTATTTTACTTAAATTAATCTATTAAATTGATTTTCTTTAATCTATATTTTCCCTTAAACCTTTCTCTTATTTTCTTTTCTTTCTTTTTCAATTCCTTCTTTCACTCCCTTTCTCTATCTCTCGTACAACTCTCTTATTCTCCCACGAATCTCTCTCTCTCTCTCTGACACTCTCTAGCGCGCCCTTACTTTCTCATCTTGTATACTTCCACTCGTGCTCACTCTTGCTCTTTCTTTCTTCTCTTTTCATTAAATTTTACTCTAAATTCTACTAAGGTAAGCATGGGTAGCTAATTCCTTTCTCTTTTGTGATGGTTCCCTCTATGCATGTGGTTAATTTTGGGTTTCTCTCATTCTTTTAGCTTGAGGTGGGACAACCATGGGTGCCATAGGTAAAGCTTAAGCCACCTTCTTCATGTTTTGGAACCTTAAAGGTATAACCTAAAAACCCATCCCTTTTTTCTTTTCCCATTCGGCCATGGAAAGACTTGGACCTATTATCTTTAAATGCTAAATCATGCATGAGTTGGTGTTAGGTAGTGTTTATATTTTGGTTTCAGAGGGAACCAATGAATTTTCGAGGTTGACGACTTGTGGGTTGCTTTCTAGTAAGTTGATAATTACCCAAACTGTGTCGAGATGGTGTTTGCAACTTCAAAGTGTATATTTACGTAACTTAGGGTTGCTAAAATAATTATTGTTGATTTTGAGGAATTATTGGAGTAGAGGAAATTAGTGATCGAAAGTGATTTGGTGTGATACGACGGTTGAGTTATGCTCCGGTGAGTTTTAATTATCTGTAATCATAACAAAAATGATATTTAGTTGTCATTTCGATTAATAGTAGTTTAGCTTATTTCTATCTAATGGCTAACTCAGGTGATCAGTTAGATGAAGAGGTAGAAGAGGTATATTCTAAATTGGTCCACCTTAAAGCAAAAGACTACTTCCAGTCCTTATTCGTCCTAATGGGAGTTTTACAAAGCAAGTCCACTTAACAGTGCCTACAACACTATGATACAAGTATTGTTTCTTCACATATCCTTTAGAGGCTAATTTACAATAGCAAGCATTCTATCTTAGATTTAACCTCCCCGAGCTAACAAACAACAAGTATTCTTTAAACAAGGGCAAGCCATCATAATCACACATATTCATACAGGCACAAATATAGCTCACAAGGTTAATCATCTACATGGTATGCTACGCATGTGTTAGGTGTCTTATGTAATATCTTACATTATGCAATAGGGCTTAAGTCTCACCATCATCATCGCCATCATTATCATCATCTTCTTAGTATGTCTACTGGGAGGAATACACATCCATGCTAGAGCGACTAGAGCTCATCAGGTTGTTGCAACCAATAGGGGTAAGGACACTATCTTATCCCAAACAACATGGATTCATCCTCACACTTCATGCATGATTACACACGGCCAGAACTTGCACTCGACGGTCTTAGTGACACTCGTTCTAGTCGAAGCACACCAAGTTTACCATGGACTATTCACCCTCGGGTGTGACTTCGAATCATTGAAGGTCCGACCCAACTGTACTCCCGAGATTCTCCCTTAGAATTGGAACGCACATGCCCTCCGGTGTACCAATCACTATTTGCTCTAGGGTCTATAATCCAATCCATCATCCAATCTCATGTATCATATGCAGTATGCAACTTCCTCATTTAAATCTTTTATCTTTTATTTGTCGAGTGTCAGACGGAACCCTTATGCCCAGTGTCTTTATCCTTAATACAATGAAAATCAAACATAATAGTTCTAAGAAATCTCAAAACTTTAAATTTTGTGTGTCAGGTCTGAGTTACTATCTAATGTATCATTTTAGGAGTACTGAGACTAAGGCTTGACTAGGGACTAGAAATTTATAAAACACTGACTAGTTTTATTGTAATTATTACTTAACTTAGATATGTTCCAAACTCCATAGGGATCGAAAAATAGAAAGATGCGCTTATTTTAGCGATTTTATAGAAATGTTTCCTCGTTGAACAATCTGATGCTGGACTTCATTTCCTTTGGCAATAAAAATTGAGATGCTCAAATAACGTATTAAAATTTTGAATTTTTCTGATAACTAAGCATTTAAATAAAAACATGAGTATATCATGTAAATTTATCGGGTCGTTGGGCGAACACTGCCCCTTCGCATCAAATTGCCATGAAACTTTATTTCTTCGGCCTTAAAGCTAAGAATATATTTTGAGTATCATCATAGGAAAAGTACTTCTTGACTAAGCGAATTAATATCCCTTGCCCAAGATTATAAAAATATCCGTAAATATCTTTTTTTAACGGTTTTGTCAGAAAACTTTATTTTTATCGTTCTTCCACTAGAAAACTCTGATTCAAGCGATTCTAAAGCCAAAAGTGATTAGCTTTCTAATTACTTTATTTTTAAAATAAAATTTCACATTGATTTTACTCATAAATAATGTTGCCACAAATTTCTTAATATGGTGATAATTTTGTCGTTTTAAAATACGATAAAACGCGATTAAGGACAAGCACCATGTAACATCACCATTAGTCATCTTTCCTCCTCTTGGGAAGTACTCATACATTAAATTTTCATACCAAATATACAAATTACAAATAAAGGTAGTGTACCCGTCCTCTCTTGTAACTCTGAAATCATGCATTTTGTATGTTTCGAGTCAAGGTTTCACGCCGACACTTAAGGTTCCTCTTAATTTTTTTCAAACAACACCTTAACTCAAATTTTCTCATCATCAAACAGCCATAATATCATTTGAGAAAAAGCCGCAAAACATAACAAGCCATAATTCCAAAATTTTCCAATTTTCTTCATGTATTAAGTTAGCATCACAAAGTCATATTCTCAAGCATAATCACAAGCACTTAACAACAATCAAAGCTTCACCAAATCACCACATGCAATCATGGTTCTATCACCATATATTCAAATAAATTTTTTTCACACATGCAAATGGAGATTCATATTTTAGAGCCAAGCAAAGTCACATGCCAACCAAAATAGAGCATGATCTAATAGCATGCAATGCATCCATACCTTAAATACCATTCAACCAGCACTAAAACCAACTCATCCATCATCCAAAATTCATTTTGAAAGCTAAAATATACAATCAACTCAAAGATTATGCATGTTAAAAATTTCGGCCAAAAGGGATCCCAAAATCAAAGCTTTCTTTCATCATAAAAATCCATTTTCTCAAAATTTTCTTAAACAAATTTCAACCACTGAAATACCAAGAAAGCCTTGCCTTTAGGGTTCCTACCTAACATGAATGATGATGTCTATGACCAAAGAAGAGAGAAATTTCCCCTACCTCTTTGTAGCCCACGGTCAAGAGTGGTCTTTTTGTTCCTCTAAAATGCTTTGCCTTCTCTTTGTGTTTACTCCTTAGAGAGGGTGGAATGGAAGCTTTTTAGGGTGGTGGTGGTGTTAGGACTAAAGTGGTGGTGGGTGGTGGTGAAGTGATGAAGAGAAATGGTGAGGAGACGGTGAATGCCTTAGTGAATTTGCCAAAAACTTAGAGAGAATTGGAGAGCATGGTTCGGTCAAAGATGGGAGGAGAAGGAAAATGGAATTCTGACCATGTAAAGGTACATATATATATAGAGAGAAGAGAGTTGAATTTTTGTCCAATAGGAATTAGGCAAAGTGGCAAAGGTGTTAGATTTCTAATGGTTGAGAAGTGAGTGGAATTCTGAGGTGTCAGGGAAAAGAGAGCTGATTCTTGGTTTACAAATATCATTTTGTTTAGTTGAGAATTAGGAAAAATGTTTAACATCAAAGTTATAGATCTTTTTCTCCCCTTTTAATTGAGCTAAAGAACCTAAAATTTCAATAATGGGAGCAGGAGATATGCTCAAAACATTGAAAGCTGTTAAGGGGTGCACAAATTTATGGGTCAGTGCTTTAAAATAAAACTTGAGAAAATTTGGCTTGGAATTAATTTTAGGTGTCTTCATAAGAGTTGTATATAATTTTGTTAAGAAAATAACAAAAAATAATCATTCAATTTCAATAACGAATGAGGAAGATGTGCTTAAAATACTGACAGGTGTTCAGTTGAATCAAAAAAATTATAAATCAATGCAGTGCTTTGTAAAATGGGCTTGATGGGCCTATAATTGGGATTTATGGCCAACAAAAAATTATAGAGGATTCTGATACAAGAAATTGGGGATAAGAATTGCTCAATTCCGATAATTATGGAGGGAGTTATGCCAAGAATACTAAAGGGTGTGCAAAAGCAATGTGAATTATTAGACTCAAGTCCTTAAAAATAAAGTTACGAACTGGTGGGTTTAGAATTTGACTTTGGGTCCTTCATGAAAATTGTAGTGTGTCTCAATATGGATACTTTTGGACTATGATAACTCAAATCAGATACCTGGGGTAATTGCTCGGCCAAAAATGACGAAGTATATGCATAAAGTTATCAGACAGAGACTGGGTTTTCTCTTTTATTTAAGTAGATAGAATTTCAACTTGATCAGTCTGGTTCCCACCACGTTCCACCAACCATCATGAGTTGAATACTGATTTCCAGTTCCTGAGTCGAACCTGAGTATAATCCCTAAAATATACCCGACTGGTAACATATTTTACCAAATTGGCCAAAATATTATGACTTATCTTATATAATTATTTTTACTTATTTTATCCAAAGTAATATTCATTATTTCATTCTATAATTAATACATTCAAATTAATCTCTCTCTACTAAATAAATTCCCCACTGGCACATATATTAAACACAAAAATTAATCAGTCAAAGCCTAAGTTCATGTCACAGAATTCACATAGACAAGCATTACATTTTCGTTCTCAGACAAATTGCAAACAATGGGGGATGTTACACTTTCCCTTCTTTCAAAAATTTCATCTTGAAATTTCACCTATCACTAGACACAAACAAATAAGGATAAAGCGCTCGCATCTTTTCCTCTAGCTCCCAGGTAGCATCTCCTTTTTCTGATGGACTTTATACCACCTTCACGAGGAGTATCATCTTTTCCCTTAGCTGCTTCAAACGTTAGTCAGTAATCCATGTAACATCCTAGACTTTTTGGAAAAGTCTTGTAAGGTGATTTTTTATGTGACGTAGTTGTATGAGATTCTTTGTTTGTGTTTGTGGCCTCAGCCAATGATGTGCTAGTGGTGTAATGATTTTGTGGGCTTCGACCGATATATGTGGTATGTGTATGATGGCGGTAAGGCCCAGTTATGTGATGTAAAATGGTGACTTGATGAATTTATGGTGATTTGGTAAATTTGTAGTGATGAAGAATTATAAGATACGAACATGATAAGTATTTGGTGATTAGATTGATTAATTAGATTAATAATATGTTGGAAAATAATTGATTAATAATGAATATATAAATAAGGAAAATAAAAGTAATGATAGTAATGTGAGGTGAATAGTGACTTGATATGATAAGGTGATAGTTATAAAAATAATAAAAATATTAATAGATGTCTCAAAGAGCATGTTTATTGGAGAACTTTAATCGAAAGTTATACCGAGAACCAGATTGAGCAACAGAAGGTACCAGAAGCCCTTGAGGTGAGGAGAATGCTCTAAGGCTCTGGTA
Organism: Clitoria ternatea; assembly: GCA_037962975.1. Lineage (NCBI taxonomy): Eukaryota > Viridiplantae > Streptophyta > Magnoliopsida > Fabales > Fabaceae > Clitoria > Clitoria ternatea. Next base: position 14,385,511 of record CM075675.1, read on the forward strand.
TTAGATCAAATGTATCCTTGGTGTAAATTTTTGAATCTTTTGAAAGTCGGTTAGAACCCCGACCCTTATATTTTACCTTTGAACCTTGTTTGAATATTGGGCCTTTGTACCTATTAAGTTGTTTTTGACATAATTTCTTCTCCCGGCGTCAAAAGATCGTGATTCTTATTTCTAAATTTTCATATCAAAGCCTTTACAATGTTTATGTTGAGCCCAAAACCTAGTTGCTTGTGCATTTGGCCCAGTTTATAAAATAATTTTGTACCTTGTTATTTCTTTTATTTATTTGCGCACTTGTTAGTATTTTGGTCACAATTTCTTCGTTCATGATCAAAATTGCTTTGTTCTTTTTTTAATTCATTAACTAAATTATTTATAACTTTGATGAAGACCTCAAAATTTAATTCCTTACTAATTTTGCCCACTTTTAATTTTAAGTCACTACCTTGCAAATTCATTTAGCCCTGAACAGCCTTTGGCGTTTAGGGCATATCTCCCTCTCCCAAATTAGATTTTTGTGTTCTTTAGCTCGTTTTAAAAAAGGGGAAAAGATCTAAAATGTTCATGTTGGCCATTTTTGCAAATTCCCACTATAGAATTAATTATTAATTTTGTAATTTCCCTTTTTTTTTCTCTATCATATTTGATTTTAAATATTAAATCATCCTTTGTACCTTTTTATGTAAAGTCTAAACCAAATCTTTGTTCATCCTTTTTTTGTATCTTCTCGAACCTTTACGTCATGATCCTTACAATTTTATTCCCTATGCAATTAAGCTTGTTCCCATTGGTTGTATGTCTTGTTCCTAATTATTTTGTCCCTAAATTTAAAACTTCGCCAAAATAAATTTTCTTGTGCCATTTCCTTTTCTCACTCAACACCAACTTACCCACACCATAACAACCCATTCCTCTCTCTATATAATACCCTACACCACTCTCATTTTTCAGACTTAGATCTCTTTCTCTTTACTATATTTGTTTTCTAAAGTCACTTAGTGACCAAGCCACCCAAACTCTTTCTTCTAATCTCTCGGTTCGTCTCCACCACCACCAGCAATTCCACCTTCATCTTCCTTTCTCCTTTATTTCCTCCCCCTCTCTTCACAGCCACACCACCACACACACCCTCCTCAGCCTAGCTTGCTTCTTCTCCTCTCTAAACAACTAAGGACACCCTCCTCTTCCCTTTTCTCTTGTGTGGCCGAGAACATCCCCCTTTGTGCATGCTCCTTTTTTACATTCCAAACCACCACAAAACCTCCATGCATGATATCATCTCCCCATTTCCAACATCATTGCCAATAAGAGCTCTCCTTCCTTTTTCCCTGAACTTAAGAGTATCGCCATAACCAAGGAAGGGTTTTTGCTTCTTCTTTCACCATGGAAGCAGTTGCACTCACCTCCTTGGATCTTGGAACCACTATTTAAAGAGCTTGGGAGCAAAGCAAAGTCACCACCTCTTCTCCTCCTCCAACCCGAGACCAAACCCTAAGGTAAAAAGGGATCATTAACCCATTAAATCTTGATCCAAGTGCATGAACGTGATTTATAGTATCCTTGATTATTTGAGCAAAAGTGGTATAATGTTTGTGTGTGGTCGTGAACTCCTCAAGAAGGGGTATAATGACTTTCTTGCTCTTGAATATTGATTATATTGGTTTCATGATGTTTTAAGGTTTAGAAAAATTTTATGTGTATTGTTTGCTTGTGGCCAAGAGTCCCTAGGTATATGGATGGCCATTTTGTTACTTGAAGATACATGATTGATAGATGAGATGATGTCCTAAAGTATTTATAAAAATTGGTGCATGTTATTTGCTATGGCCGTGAGCTCCTTGAATGCCTTAGGTAATGATTTTGTTGCTTGGAAATGTTAATGAGTATGTAAACATATGAATGATGAATGTATAAATGGCTTCTTGGTATTCTAAAAATTTTAAATGATGATAGGTGAAGTTTTGATGTTGGTCATGGGCTTCTCTTTGTATTACATGATGTTTTTGAAAGCTAAAAGGTGTTATAAGTGGCGGTGTAAAATTATATTAGTAGTTTGATGTTGTTTTTGAACTAAGGGAAATTTCAGAAATAGAAATATGGAAGTTCTGTAAATTATGAATGGTTTTGGTCTAGGTCATGGGTGCCTTAAGTTGGTGAATAAAGATTTTTGCTACTTAGAAAGTTCTTAAAATATAAAGTGGTGTTAAAAGTAACATGTGTTAAAAGAGGTGTTAATTCCTTAGGTTATATTTATGTAAACTAATAATAATTGGGCTTAAGGGAATTTTATAAATTAATTTACTATATAGATAAGTTTATATAAACTATTTTGGGAATCCTAGAGAAGGTAAAGACATGTTGAAATTTTAAGAAAATAACTTATAAATTTTTATTTCAAGATGCATTATGGTTAAGTGGTGAATTGTTTAAGATTAAAGGAAATTAATACATGAATTAAGATTTGTATTTTCAACCTTAGAAGAGAAGAATAAAATGGGTTACATTCTGAAATTTTGAAATGGATAGATTTTTATGTGCATAGTGTGATGTTAAAAATGCTTGAATAAATAGGTTGTTAGCCTTACAAAGTTGGTGCATGAATTACTATGTGGAAAATGATATTTTAACATGAAAATATTTCATTCATGTTGTTGTTTTGTTACGTTAATATAGGAAGAGGGAGGCATTTGGCATGTTAAATTAGGTATTGAGGAGTATAAATGGTTAACAATTAATATTAAAGTTTTTGGGTGTAAGAGTTGATAATTAGGAGGAATTAAGTGTGTGATGTATAAGTGGTAATGATCTTGACTGTATGCGAAAGAAATTATACATTTGATATTGAGATGCTTGGTTTGGTGTTGGGAGTGGATCTGAGAATATTTCAGTAATAGAAGAATTTATTGTGACTTATCAATTACGTGATATGTGAAAGTTAGATGAGTATATGTGAATTAGTATGTGTGATGTATTTGATGGCTTGATTAAATATGATTCAATGATGATATTCAATTATTGGTAATGAGAGAATTTGTTGTAATATGTTAAATAATTACTATGTGAAAGATTGTTTGACGTGATGCATGAATGTGCACGTCGGGTGCTTGTTATTATGAAGAGAAAAAATTGTGAAAATGTGAGTTTGGATGTAATGAAATGAATTGAAAGTTTTGGTAAGGTCCGTGGGATGAAACTGACTAAGGTATGACTGTGATGATGAATGAGAAACATGTGATGAATAGGCATGATGCCTTTACCATGTGAATTGTGATTGAATTGGTTTGTGATAACGTATTGATAATACTCATGAAGTGTAGAAATGGAAAAAGTGGAGGTTGTCCTTAATTATGGGCTATAGTACTTGAAAATGAAAGAAAACGGGAATATTGATGGTTTGAGATACTTGCTACTTCTGGACAACATGGTTTCAACTTTTATTTTATAATTAAAGAATTTGAAATCAAAATGGTTTTGGCTTTAAAGTCATTTGGTTTGGAGTAAGATGTTTTTCAAAAAAGTTAAAAATTTATCTCTTGAAACGTGTCTTAAAGAAATTATATTTTATGTGTAAAGTACTTAAAAGTGTTTATGAGACTTCAAGGGAATATTATCACGACCTAGTTATAATTTACTCTTAAGATTCCTAAGTATTTAAAGAAGGTTTATGAGAATAGGTAATTTTGGGACTAAAATTTTAAAGGGAACGTGCCCATGGGGAATTACAATTGGTGCTAGTTTTTTTGGAAAAATAACCCTTGATGGTGAGTTTAAATTTGTGCCTTTAAGGACAATAAACTATTGAAGCTAGGACCCTACCTAATGACTGTGATGGAAATGATAAGATTAAAAGATGATATGCATTCACGTATCATGACATTAGTAACTATGATGTGTGGGAATCATGGCCAGTTGTATTACAATGATGGGTACACTAGAGAACCCTAAGTCACGGTTCAACCACGAGAAGCCTCGGGGGTATCCTTAGGTCAGGCATCCAATGGCTCGGTGTGGCCCTCGATTGCTGAATAGTCTGTGGCAAGCTTGGGATACCTTGACTCAGACTGATGGTTTCTATAGTTGCGTAGCGAGAGTTCTGACCCTATGTGTTACCACGCTGCAGCGTGAGCTTTGGATCCATGATAATTATGATGGGCTGCGATCTAGTACCCTTGATTGGTTATGAGAACTCAAAAAAACTTCGACCGCACTGGTATACCACGATGACTGTTCCTTCCAATAGACGTATTGGTGAGATGATGAGATGAGGATGAGTCGATGGGCCCCATTTGCATCATGGGACTTAAATGAAAGAGGAATACATAATGGACCTAACACATGCAAAGCATCTTGATTGACTAACTACATTATTATATCATGATATGTATTGATTGATGACTTGTGATTATGAGATATATGGTACCTTGCTTGATAAATGATATCTGTTGTGGTTGCGCTAGTGATTGGGTCTGTGATATATATGTGTATATATATAGTGATGCTTATGAACAAATATGAGTATGTTAGTAAAATTTATACGTGTGGATTGTGAACCTTATGATGCCTATGGACTGTGTTAGCCTGTGTGATGTAAGATCATATTGAACGTAATAATGATCTGTGAGTGGCATTGTGTATGATGGCATGTTTGATAAGTATGAGATAAGTTATTATTGTATCCATGATTCATGTAATGCTTATGAGATTAAGTATAACTAGAACATGGTTTTATGATGCATATGATATGCTTGCTAATGATGATAATATGGATTATGTGATGTTTGGTTATGGGGGAAACTTCCCCGATCTTGTGTGAAACCTATGTGGTATGTGATGACTTTGTTCAAGAAGACGTCAACAATGATGGACCTCCCAATGTGAGTCAAAAAAGTAGGGTTAGTGTCTCACCTTTACATTTTTGGTTTGGTATGGCTGATGAATCTCCGAAGAAACGATGTACGCGTTGCAGTTCGATAGTGGGTAAGCTACCATTGACCTTGGAAGAACCTCCCTTTGAGTTGGGCACTTAAGCTGTGAAGCCATCTGCTTATGGTAAGGATGTAATAGTGATCGAGAGTACGGTACAGAGGTGTGGTGAGCCACTTTATCCCCATAGTTTATCCTTCTTCCAGCAAGTTATGGATGATGAGCATCGAGAGGATCAAAGTGGTCAGAACCCACTCCAGAGCCCGATCCCATCAGAACAATTCCACTTTCTTTATGATATCCTCTACCGGAGTATACATCATTGCTCGAGGTTATCTCGGAGGCTATGCTTGAAGAATCATACAATGAAGAAAATCCAGAAGAGGTTTTCGAGGTAGATAAGGATGGAGTAGAAGTTAGAAGGGATTTCTCGTTTATGGAACGTTTCTTATCTCATATTGAATAGGAACAATTTGGTGACTTCCTTCACTATATCTATCAAAGCTTCCTCTTCAGTGAACTCGGAGATCCTTTAGAGATGAATGATGCAGCGAGGAACCTTCTGAGGATGGCATTAGACAACTATAACAGAGAAAGACCAAGAAAGTTTTGGTCTATCTTGAGGTCATCTTTCTTCCTCTTATAACAAGGATTCTAATTCAAAGTGACGTACTCTGAATTAGGATTCCTATAGAAGATGGACTGACACCAAGCCGAGCGGCAGTGGTGGGATCCATTCTCCAGATGGACCACTAGGCCTAGAGTTTCAAAAGGACGTGGTTAGGACAATTAGGTTGTCTTTTTGTATTAGATAGTTAAGTTGTATTTTGTTATGTTATAGGAGCCTGCATTCCCCTGATTTCATTCTAAGTATGTAAAGTATGTTGAATCATGTATGAACTGATATTATGAATGAATGATGATCCACCATGTTTTATGTTTCATATTTATTAAGTACCAAAAAAAAACTTTCTCATTCTTACAACTTTTACGTGGCACTCTTAGTCAACTAAGGCAACCAAGTGTAAGGATTGTCTTAGTCAACCGAGGGATGTCACAATCCTTACCAGTGCCACCTCATAGGTAAGATTCTCCTTCAAAGAGAACCGGTAGGGCTCAGAATATGGTCAGGGCTCGGCACATATTTTTGTAAATATGAAATATGGAAAACATTATGAAGGTTGGCCAGCTTAAAGGGTGAAGCTACTCGATAAGCTTTTGATATGACTCTCTCGATAGTATGATACGGCCTTACATACTTAGGACTAAGATTTTTGGTTTTTAAATTCTTCCCTACTATGGTCATAGGGATGATCCTCAGAAATACGTGGTCTCCCTCTTTGAACTCAAACGACTTCCTACATTTGTCATAATAGTTCTTTTGGCGGTCCTGGGACGCTTTCATAGTTGTTTAGATCTCTCTGACTTGTTCTATAGTTCTTTGGATGACCTATGGCCCAACTATAGCTTTCTCGCTTGTCTTAAACCAATACAGGGGTGTAGGAAACCTCCTCCCATACAAAGCCTCGTACGAAGTTATTCCAATACTAGTGTGGTAGCTATTGTTGTAGGTAAACTCTACGAGTCGTGGGTACTCGTGCCAAGTTCCTCTGTGTTCTAGCACATATATTCATAAAAGGTCTTCAGGGGTTTTGATTGTCTGTTCAAACTGACTATTGGTTTAGGGGTGAAATGCTGAACTTAGCTTCAATCACGTGTATAAGGCTAATTGTAAACTTCCCCAGAAATGTGATGTAAAATAAGGATCTCGATCAAACACGATCGTGGATGGCACTTCATGCAGCCTAACTACCTTCTTGATGTAAATTTGAGTGAGCTTCTCCAAGGAGTATCTCATGTTGATCGGAATGAAATGAGTGGTCTTTGTGAGTCTATCCACTACCCAGATCGCGTCGTATATCCTGTTGCAATCTTAGGAAAACCAGTCACAAAATCCATGGTGATCCCACCCCATTTCCACTCGGGAATTTCCAAGGGTTGAAGAGTTCTATAGGATCGTTGATGTTTCACCTTCACCTTCTGACAAGTCAAACACTTCACCACATACTCAGCTATATTCTTTTTCATTTCTTGCCACCAAAACACCTTCTTGAAGTCTTGATACATCTTTGTTGATCTTGGGTGTATGCTATGCTTGCTCTGGTAAGCCTCTTCTAAAATAGACCTCTTCAATTCAGTATCCTCAGGTATGCATAACATCCCTTAATATCTGATCATTCCTTATTCATCCTTGACAAATCCTTTTTTCTTAACTTTCCTATAAGGCTTTATCTACTTCTTGTGCTTCTTTTACTTGATTCAAAAACTTGTTGGAAATCTTCAATATCCCAACCATCAGGCTTCCCATCTTAGTTTTCACAACGAGATTCAAATTGTGGAATTGTTCCACTAAGTCTAATTTCTTCGTCATCATGTATGACAAGTGTAACGATTTCTTACTAAGAGCATCTTCCACCACGCTTACCTTGTCGGGATGATATCAAAGTTTGAAATTGTATTCCTTGATAAACTTCATCCACCTTTGCTGTCTCATGTTGAGTTCCTTCTAATCGAAAGGGTACTTCAGACTCTTGTGGTCACTGAAGACTTCAAACTTGATTCCATATAGATAGTGCCTCTAGATCTTCAAGGCGAAGACAACTACAACAAACTCTATGTCATGGGTTGGGTAGTTCATCTCATGAGTCCTTAACTAACGTGATGCATACACCATAACCTTCCTTTCTTGCATCAAAACATACCCTAGTCATTGTTTAGACGCATCGCAATACACTTCATATGGCTTGGCGGGCTCGGGTATGATCAATACAGGTGCACTTGTAAGTCTTTCTCTGAGCTCCAGAAAACTATTCTTATACTTTTCTATCCACACAAAAGGCTAGTCCTTATTGGTTAACTTAGTCAACGATGCGGCTATTCAGGAAAAGTTCTCAATGAAACTACGATAATAGCCAACGAGACCTAAGAAACTACAGATTTCTGTCACACTCTTTGGTCTTTCCCATCTTAACACTAATTCTATCTTTGTGGGATCCACAACTATGCCTTCCTTCGAGATAACGTGCCCTAGGAATTGCACCTCTGGTAGCCAAAATTCATACTTGGATAACTTTGCATATAGCTTCCTTGCTCGTAATGTGTTCAGGACAATTTTAAGGTGCTCTTTATGCTCCTTCTAGCTCTTGGAATACACTAGGATGTCTTCTATGAATACGACCATAAATTTATCAAGATATAGGTGAAAGATGCACTTCATATAGTCTATAAAGACAGCAGGTGCAGTAGTTACTCCAAATGGCATAAAAGGATATTTGTAGTGACCGTCACAGGTTTGAAACATAATCTTGGGATCCTCTTTCTTTACGTGTATCTAGTGATAGCTCAATCTCAGGTCGATCTTGGAGAAAATAACTACTCCTCGTAACTGATCCATCAAATCATCAATCCTTGGAAGCAGGTATTGGTTCTTGACCTGGACGTTGTTTAATTAGCGATAATCCATGCACAGACACATATTGCCATCCTTTTTCTTTACCAGTAATACTAGTGCTCCCCATGGTGAGACACTAGGTTGAATAATCCCTTTCTCTAGAAGTTCTTCCAACTGCTTCTTAAGCTCGTCTAATTCCTTCAATGACATTCGGTGTGGAGCGATGAATATTGGTTCAATACTGGGTACAATCTTGATGTTAAACTTAACCTCTCGTTCTAGCAGTAATCCTGGTATATCCTCAGGGAAAACCTTGAGAACCTCTAATTCTTTCTTGCTTCTGACCGTATCTAGAAAATATTTTCTAGAGAGTATGCTCTGAAGTTCTCCTAGATCAACTGGGTACCAACTGCAATCATTCTCGCTCATGTAATTCTCCATCAATTTTCTGCTTCTCAACGGAGCATATAAACAACATATTCCACCTTCTGTGCCTCAGTGCACTAAAGGCTGCAGAAGATGCGCTCCAAATCCTTAACCCATGTATATGCTGGCTCGGGGTTAAAACTGTCATGGAACTCATTAGGTTTTCGCTTCAAAAAATCCTTGGTCATTTTTGTGCTGAGGTTAGCCATGCCTTTCTAAACTGTCAACAAAGTACTGAAATGTTGCCGCCATCGCATCCATGCCTTGATGATTCATCATATCTTATCCTGAAATTAATACTGAACTTCAAGACCAATGCAAGGATAAGAATATGCAACCATTCTCAACTAATCACATTGTAATTCCAACACTTAACAATTTATCTCAGTATATTTTTAGCATGCATTAAATCCAATAGGATATCATGTAGGACATTATGGAAATCGATCATATAGCACACAATAACCGCTTACTCATAGTAAACACACCTTGGCCTTGGACCTTAAAGTATGCTCTGATACCATTATTAAAAGCGTGAGCACCTATTTCTCTAATACCATTAAAAGTGTGTAACACTACTTTAGCAAAAATATGAGGGAATTTTTTTTTGATTTTAGCGAACCTATTTGATCGTTCAAAAACCCTAAAACATATATATGATTCTCTAAAAATTTCAAGGGATTTTTATACTAAATCATCGTCATCAACATAAACATATAAGTATCAAAACAACACTAAACCTTTAGTGAGGTTATCAAATACCTAATTCCGCTATACACAAACATATAACATATGTATCAAAAGAGCTAGCCAAGCCGATACTGACAAAAGCCATACACGTATGTATACAGCCATATATGAATGGCCTTCATAACCATGACACCTTCAATCGAGCAATCACCAAGCATCGCTTTGGTCCACATCCACTAAAAAAAACCATAACTTAAGGGTGAACATATATATATATATATATATATATATATATTAAATAACAAGTACTGAACAAGATTCAACACAATCAAACATCCAGTTCCACACACAATCATTAGTTCGTCATATTCATTACCATACACACTGGCATTTAATACAATTGCATTACCTCAAATGCAATCAACTATATCAATATACACCATAAGCTGTCAACAACCTTTAAACCTTAATATTTGTATGCAAATGCATATGCATGTGGATTCGACTCTAATGATGGGAATTACATTACAGTATATAAATTTTCATAACATGTCATTAATTTCGTTTGCCCGATACCGAACCACTCGCCGATAATATAACATTATCACTCTTAGTGACAGTGGCAACTCAACTCGGTGTTACGGGTCGACCTTGAACCCAATCTGAGGCGGTTGTGGATCCCGAAGGAAACCACACAGGGTCAGGGAATGCATGGGATTGAGAGAATTGCAGAAGAAGAAAGGAGAATTAGAAATAAAAAAAAGCTTATGAAGGGGGAGATATAGACGTGTGATGAGGGAGTGAGACATAGAGTGGGTGAGCGCGAGAGATAGAGACACGTGGGGCAGGGAGTGCATGGGAGGTAGAGAGGGACGTGAAATGAGAGTGACTTGGAGATTGAGAAATAAACAAAAGGAGAGATTAAGAGAAAAGAATTATTAAAAAAAAGGATGTTACACTTATAAATAAAATAATGAATGTGTATGTAAAAAATATCTTATTAATTAATAGTTGAAATTTCTAATATGTACCTTATACGAAGGAGTATCATAAAATTAATCTTCACTTCCCATCAGAACAAGGATTTTCATAGACAACTTCTAATATAATTTTTTTGTTTGTTGTATGTATGTGTATTTGTCATATCAAACTTCTTTTCTATATGTTTAACCATTTATTTGTTAGGAAATACTAGCAACACATTTTTCTTAACTCACTTTAAAAAGTGAAAAAATAAAGGGGTAAATTTACAAGGTCCATAATTTGACATTTTTAGAAAACTAACAAATCAAATAGATTTTGTTCAACAGAGTATATTGCCAGCCTATTCTCTTTTTTGTTTGTTCTTAACACTGTTTTCTTTATCTTGACCAATTAATAATATTTGCGATTTCGGTGACTCTATTCTAAATTAATAACTTTAATCCTTTCTCAATAATTCTCAAAATTTAACACGGTTCATATATAACAAAAGCTAACTGATTTAATTAAAGAAAATTTTTAAAAAGATTTAACTTATCTTTTTATTAAATAGATTAATCAAACTAAATCTTAAATAAAACAGAGGGTGTCAATAAAATATCAGGAGCCTTTGACAAACTTCAACTTTATCTCTGTATTTTACCGTTACAATCTCTTCTTTGCCTGAAATTTGGGCCGACCAACCTCAAGGCATTATGGCGTTTCATACTGAAATTTTATTAACAAAAGACGCATTGATTGACGATGAAAAGAAATGCATGGCTTTCGTGGGAACGAAAACAAAAAGTATATATATATATATATATATATATATATATATATATATATATATATATATATATATATATATATATATATATATAAAAGAATAATGTCCAAACAAATAAACACAAGAACAATCGAAAATAAAGGAACAACTGCACATTAAGATTGTAGACACGCACATGTATGACACTTCAGACCATAGAGAAAAATATTATAGAAATGTAGAATGACATGAAAGTCAATTACAAACGCATTATTGCTTAAATTATGCAAGTTCAGCACAGGAAGAAAACCACACACATAGACCAAAATAAAAATCACGACATCCAATTAAGCACCAGGTATATTAATTGGTTTATTTTGGGGAGTTGCTAACTCTTAGGTGATTTAAAATTGATTCAACCAAAGAGGTGATGATGCTTCTTTTCATGGGTCTCCTCATACTCTTTCTTTGCCTCTTTCTTCTCATGATGCTCATGGAATGCAAATCCACCAGCTCCAACCGCAGCTGCTGCTGCAATCTCCTCTTCTATCTTGTGCTTGTGAGCATGTTCTGGGTCTTTCTTCGCCTTGTGCTTCTCATGCTGTATACATTTAACAAAACTCAATCAAGTTTGATTTTTTCCTTACTTTTAGATATAAATTGCTAACAAAAAATAAGAGATGTTCTCTTCACTGGACCTGATCTATTAGGGGAATTTATGTAAAAAGGCATGCTTAATTATACCAGCCTATTCAATGAAGTTTAGAAATTTTGTTATGTAAAAAATTGTACGAAATGATAAATAATTAGTCTATACAAGTTACCAAAGCAAAAGCACCGGCAGCAGCTGCTCCGAGTTCACCGAGGTGCTCAAGATGTTTGTGGTGCTTCTCTTCCTTTTTGTAGTCAACCTCATTTCCAGCACCATCAAATGTGATCTCAACAGTTTCTTCATCCTTGTGATGGTGAAAGTGATGGTGGTGGTGGTGCCTCTCTTCTGCCATGGTGGTTGAATGCAAAATTGAGATTTGTATTGATGAGTTGCACTTGTGAAGGCTACCCATTTATAGGGGATCGATACAGACGTTCATGTGTGGAAATGTCTTCAAATATTAATTAATATATATTTAATAATATTAAAAATACATAAAATAATAAACATGTTTAATAATAATGTATTTAATAATATTTTAAAAACATACATTTATTGCATGTATATTTTAATCATAATCTATTTATTAAATAGGAATATATTTAATAATAAATTATAATATATTCATTAAATATTAATGTTTTTAATATTTAAATGCAAAATATATGTTAAGTTATATGAATTGATAATATAATATCAATTTATATTTTATCATGCACACTCCCCTCTCCAATGTTGTATATTTAGACTAATGCTCAAAAATAAAAATTGTAAGATTGTATCTGTATGAGTATATATAACATTTTTCCCATATAAACTTAAAAGAAGTTGTGGTTTAGCGGTTGGGGCATATGTTGAGTCGTTATATCAGTATCTAACACATGGAGAATCACGTCAGTAGGGTAATTACACGTAAAATCTCTATTAACATAGTAAAAAATGAACGAACAAGAATTAAATGAAATATTTATTAAAAACCTAGATGCTTAATTGACTAAAAAAAGTTAGGGACCAGGTATTCATACCAAGCCCCCTTTCTAGAACGTGTTATATTTACTGTCTGGATTCTTTGATCCTTTCCTCTATACGAACCATCAATTTAAAACATATGAAACAAAAACACGGAGAAAGGACTGAGAAATAGAATATAATATTCCCAAATAGGACATAAGAAATAAAGGGTATGTATTCTTCATTAGAAATAATTTTCTTTAAAATGGGAACATTTAGATTGTAGTATGGTTAGGATAACATTTAGATGTATTATTTGTCATATATGTATGCAAAAGTCTTTATATAATTAATATATGGTTTGACTTGATTTAAGAGATGGTATTCTATTATAAACAAATATATAGTTATAGAAGTAAATAAATTATTTTAATTACTTTCAACAACTATTTTTGGTTTTAACGATAGCTATCCTCCACAAGAGGCAATTGTGTTTGAGTTGAGATATCCATATATATCATGGTAGGGTTAATTTTCCCAATGAAGATTAAATCTAGACGTATTGTTTATTATATATGTATGCAAAAGTCTTCATATATATAAATATATTGTAAAAAATAATAGATAAACTAAATGAGTAGTAAATAAAATTATATTATAAATAATTAAGTAATCCCTTTATAAATAAATATATACAATCAAAGAAATAATTATTTTAAGTTTTACCGATAGGTATCTTCCACCAATCATGTTAGAGCAAAAACATTCTAGCTGTATCGTTTGTCACATATATAAAAGTCTTCATATAAATAATACCTAAATTTATCATTAATACCCTTAAACCCAAGAGTCGTTCATGTGTTCCAAGGCACTTAAGTGTGCCCTATCATTGCAATACAAATTCGTGTAGACACAGTCTAGAGAAACGAAACAACGGTTAACTGGCAGACGTCACGTGTCACATTCAAAATAACTCTCTAAACAGGATGAATCGCTTTTGGATGAAGCTCCATACGAATCGTTCTCGGATGAAGCTCTACTCAAACTAATTCTCTCTCTCGAATGAAGCCTTACTTGGAACTATTCTCCCTCGGATGAAGCTCCACTCAGAATAATTCTATCTCTCAGATGAAGCCTTACTCAGAACTATTCTCCCTCAGATGAAGCTCCAACTAAAATAATTCTCTCTTTTAGGTGAAGCCTCACTCGGAAATATTCTTCCTCGGATATCACTTATAAAACAGATTGATCGTCCTTCCACTAAAAAAGTCACTTAGCAATAACCCTTAGAAGAAGCATTTTCGACTCGATGTTTAGTCACTCAGCTCAGCTCTATGCCTTGCGGTCGTGGACGGGGGCCTCTTGTTCCCCCGAATCAAGGGGGCTCCACGAAACCTCCATCTCCCCCATTTTAGGCTAGAATGACTGTAACACTCTCTGTTACATCTCAATAAATTCTAAAAAAATTCATAATTTTTTTTATTGAAAATATAATCGTTAAAAAGAACTATCAGAATAAATTACATACAACATTTTTGAAATACCTCATGAATATCATTAAAAATTTATAAAGTAATTTTAGGTTCCTCTAAAGAAAATAAATATTAAACATTATTAGAAAAAGAGGAAACTCCATGACCCAAGAGAAGTTACTTAATAACATTATTTATTCATTGGACCACAGTATTCATACTAAGATGCCTTTCTCAGAACGTGTTATATTTACTGTCTGGATTCTTTGATCCTTCCCTTTATACGAATTATCAATTTAAAACATGTGAAACAAAAACATGGAGAAGGAAGTGAGAAAAAAAATAATATTCCCAAATGGGACATAAGCAATAAAGGGTTTTCACAAACTAGTATAATAATATTAATCACAATCACAATCACAATCAATTATGAATGTATAAATGTTTTGCAATATCTTCATCATAACTTACCTATATATACGGGCCCTTTAAATTTTTAATTTGCACAGGGCCAACTAGGATTTTCCACTGTTTCATAATTCTGGATAATCATAACATGAACAACTCAACTGACATGGAAACACTTAGAGACTAATCAGACTGAGAAGGTTTTTATTGTGAAGTACCCGACACTAGGGAGCTACCCCAGATCCCCTGAAGCACCCCACACCCTCTTATCCCAAGGCTAGAAATTAAGCCTCCTCTAATGTATCCTCGATTTCTATAATCCGTCCCTAGACAATATCATTTTGTTTCTCTTTGATGATTCATGATGCATGAACTACTCGCGTATTTAGTTGGTTAAAGCTTTTAGAAACTCAATTATATTATCAGGGCCTACGAATTGCGACATAGCCACCCTAGTAAATTGTACTTTTTCAAATTCTCAAATAAGTTCTATCACACATATAAAATTTTAGTACAGTTCCTTTTCCAATCACAAATCAAATCTCATCATAATTTGAGTTTCAAAGCCTTAAATATATTTCACAACCTTCCTTAGAAAATTTATAGGTCAATTCAAAATCGATTACTAAAAACTTAAATTCTAAATTATCAATTTTTAAAACCATAGTACTTGAAAATTTTGTATAATATTTTTATACCTTTTTTGAAAATAAAATTCTTATTGTTATATTATATATATATATATATATATATATATATATATATATTTAGAGTTTAAAGTAAAATATTAGTGAAAGATCTTATTTTCATTTAAGATTTAAATGTCTTTATATATGTATATATGTATAAAAAAATTATTTTTATAAAATAATTTCTTTTCCTTTTTCTTTCTGATAAACTAACTATGAATCTTAATTTTAGTAAATATATTTTTTAAAGATAAAAGAGATTTCCAAAAATTTATGTAGTTTCATTAAAAACTAAGAAATTTCTTAAAAGTGATTTGAATAAATAAATAAATAAATAAATAAATAAATAAGAGATAAGTAAATTCTTATAGAGTTTTAGTTTTCCATCACGTTTACTACATGCTCATTCTCTATAACAACACAGAATAATCATTCACAAATTAATCAAATAAAAATAACACAATCATTATATAAAATCAACACAATTTATTCAAGGTGTCTTAATTATTAAAGTTCATTTTAAGTCATATTAGTCCAGTCATGATGTTAGTTGGTCCATATCAAGTCCAAAATAGTCCAATGGTTATATAGGTCCATCATAGTCTAATCAACGCAAAGGTATAATTCAGTCCATAGAAGTCCATAACAGTCCATAGAAGTCCATAACAGTCCTTATAAGTTCATAACAGCCAAATCTCAATGATACAGTATGTTAGGTTAATAAATCATCCAAATATTTTAAATTTTATGTTAGGTTAATCAATATGATTCATCCAAATATTTTAAACTTTTGAATAAATTTTATTTATTTACTTACTTAATATGATAATAAATATTACTTTAGAATATAATAATTATCTATAGTTAAAAGGAGTAGGGGACTCCTCCCATTATTGTTATGTTTTCCTATATTATATTCTTATTTCACCCCTTTTACCTCTTGTATTTTGATTCGTTATTGAAAGTCAGTGCGCACATTCTCTCTGAGTTTTAAAACATACCAATTTCATTTTAATATGGTTATAAAATGAAAATTTAGATTACTATTTGAAATAAGAATGGTAAATAGTAATTTTGCATAGTAACAATAAATAGTAAAATTTTAAATAGTTACTGTGAATAGTAATAGTAAATTGTGAATAGTAACAATAAATAGTAAATCATGAATAGTAATGGTAGATAGTAATTTATTATTCATAATAGTAATTTACTATTCAGAATAGCAACTTAAAATAATATTATATCCAGTATAATAATAGATTTCTAAAACGATATAAAAATAGACCTAAAAAATATAAAAGAGAGTTATTCTTACCTTATAATTTCGACAGAACCTTCTTCCAAAAAATTATTTATCTCTCTTACTCCCACCACCATCTCTCTAGCACTACTAGGGATGGAAATGGGTTAGGCCAGGCCGGGCTTTTTCAAGGCCTGAGCCTGACCTATTAACCTGTCATAGGCCTTTTTTTAAGGCCTGTTATGGCCTGTTTGAAGGTCTGGCCTGTTTAAAAGCCTGTTTAAAAAGCCTGTTTATAGTGAAACTTTTAAAATGCTAAAACCAACCTAAAAAAAATTTGTGTTCCATTCCCTCCTAATTTTTTTAATTGTAAACTTGTAATATTAATTTATATTATATAAATGTAAATATGTAATATATATATATATATATATATTAGTTTATGTTATAAATATTATATATATAACTAATTAACAATTAATTTAATTAAATAGGCCGGCCTGTTGGGCTTCAAAGGCTTTACAGAAAGCATGTGGCCTAGCCTATTTAGTTAAAAAGACATTTTTAAAAGCCTAAGTCTGGCCTTCTAGCCTGGTCTATGTAGGCTTTAGACGAGCCGGGCCTGACCCATTTCCATCCCTAAGCACTACTATATTAAGAAAATTTAATCTGAAATTGTGAATTTTTTGTTAGAATCCTTCAGTATTTATAGGCATGAAAAGTTACTATGTATTTTATTATTTTACTATAAAAGTACTATACAAGAATTGAAAATTTCTGACAAATTACTGTGTAAAGTTTAAAAATTTAAAAATTAGACAGTAACTTTTCTCATGAAGGCGGTTGAGAATTATGAGGGGGTGATGTGAATAGTAATTTAGGAGGTGCAATTTTTTTTATAAATTATGAAATACTATACTGATTAAAAAAATTCTAAAGGCCTATGGTCAAATTCTACCAAGATTTTAATATAAAATTTTCTGTAATGAATTAAAATAAAAATATGGGTGTTATAATGTCCAAACCCTCACCGGATCCTAATAGGATACGGTTACCCATACGTCATCATGGACCTGGACCTAGGGCCCCTCATACATATAAATATATTGTAAAAAATAATAAATAAACCAAATGAGTAGTAAATGAAATTATATTATGAAATATTTAAATAATTCCTTTATAAATAAATATATACAATCATAGAAATAAATAAATTATTTTAACTATTTTAAGTTTTACCGATAGGTATCTTCCACCAAATACAATCATGTTAGAGCAAAAACATTCTAGATGTATTGTTTGTTCTAAAACATAATAAATTTGTTTGTCATATATATATATATATATGCAAAAGTCTTCATATAATTAATATTATTATAAAAAATAATAAATTAATCAGATGAATAATAAATGAAATCAGATTGGTTTGACTTGAGTTTAATATATGAGATATTTAAGTAATTTCTTTATAAATAATATAATGCTACAAAAAAGAGTTGGAACTAAAATTAGGCCATTTTAAGTCCAAACGGGTTGGTCCACAAGAAGTAACATGACAACTTTAGTTAGTTTTTCTCGCAGGAACTCCATTCCAAGGCTTAATACTATCAATTAGTATTTTTAACTATTATAATTATAATCTTTCTATCTCTTCCATTTTCAACAATAAATATTAGGCAGAAACAAATACTTTAAATTGGATAGTATTATGATCCATATAATCATATAGTTAATTATGAGTTTAAAATTTCATTTGATGCTTTGATTTAATTTAATTTTTTTGAAATAATAATTAATAATAATAAATTTAATTTAAATTAATTTTGTTTAATTTCAAAATTTACATATGAAATAAAATAAAATAAAAAATATTATTTCCTCGGATCCATTCTAGTTTTATTTATATAACATTGAAATTTGAATAATTTTATTAAATTTGATATTTTTTTAATATAAAGGGGCATTTGGTATAAATTATTTTTAAAGATTAATTTAAATTTAAAGATTAATTTAATAAATGGGTAGAATATACCTAAGAGTGTCGCTAGCCAGTTAGCAACTCCCCAAAATAAACCAATTAATATACCTGGCGCTTAATTGGATGTCATGTGATTTTTATTTTGGTCTATGTGTGTTGTTTTCTTCCTGTGCTAAACTTGCATAATTTAAGCAATAATGCGTTTGCAATTGACTTTCATGTCATTCTACATTTCTATAATATTTGTCTCTATGGTCTGAAGTGTCATACATGTGCGTGTCTACAATCTTAATGTGCAATTGTTCCTTTATTTTCGATTGTTCTTGTGTTTATTTGTTTGGACATTATTCTTTTTTATATATATACTTTTTGTTTTCGTTCCCACGGAAGCCATGCATTTCTTTTCATCGTCAATCAATGCGTCTTGATAGACAGTATTCATAAATTAAACTAACTACTTTGAAAATAACCATTAAATTAGTGAAAACCAAATATAGAATGTGCAAAAACAAAAAACAATTTCAAGAAGGGAGAGAGGGAGGGGGCTGCTGGTGAGAAGAAGCATCTTCTTGTTTAGCTGTAGATGACACACGGTCATTGTTCGAGTCAAATAAAAAAGTAAGATTAATATAATATAATTAAGTTAAGCAACCTTAATAGTCTGTCAAGGACATTAGTGAAATTAACTACACTTAATTTGGAATGAAGAACAGAATAAAAAGTAAAGTTTAGAGATGTAATGGTTGTGGTCGCTAGCCTCTTTAGCAACGCTTGGAACGTAGACACATATCTTCTATCGCTATAACATTAACCTTTTTAAGAAAACTTGACAAAAATAACAACAGGCGTAGTTGCCGTTTGAATTCCATCGCTACTTGTTATGCATTTAGCAATGTATCCCTAGGCATCGCTGATGTTTGGCAATAAGCATGACATAAATGCGCATGTGTTTAATACATATGGCATCGAGTTCCATCTCTATATCAAGGTATCTCAACTAGGGATGGAAATGAGACAGGCCGTCCGTCGGGGGCCTATGGCCCGGCTCATTTAAAGCCTACATAGGCTAGGCTTGTCGGGCTAGAAGGCTAGGCTTAGGCTTTTAAGAAGGCCTTTTAAACTAAACAGGCCAGGCCACAGGCTTTCTGAAAAGCCTTTGAAGCCCAACAGGCCGACCTATTTAATTAAACTAATTGTTAATTAGTTATATATATATATAATATTTATAACATAAACTAATATATATATATATATATATATTACATATTTACATTTATATAATATAAATTAATATAACAAGTTTATAATTAAAAAAATTAGGAGGGAATGAAACACAATTTTTTTTAGGTTGGTTTTAGCATTTTAAAAGGTTCATTATAAACAGACTTTTAAACAGACCAGGCCTTCAAACAGACCATAACAGGCCTTAAAAAAAGCCTATGACAGGCTAATAGGCCAGACTCAGGCCTTGAAATTTTGATGTAGGCCAGACTCAGGCCTTTTAAAGCCCGGTCTGACCCATTTCCATCCCTAATCTCAACCTATATAAGCAATAAGGTTATGGCATCGCTAATTTGGGGTGTCTTTATCTTTTAAATTAGTGACGACAAATTCTGGTCTTTATTTCCATTGCTAATTTCTTATGGAATTTTTATTTTATAGGTTGTGGCCAATTTTTGAAACAAAATATAATTTTAAAATAAAAGGATAATTAAAAGCATAATTATACGTAATTATCATCAAAATCTATACAACAATTATAACGCTATATATACATACAACTGTTATTAATAAAAGCATAATTGTACATAACAATAACAAAATTTATGTATACGAGCAATTTCAATAATCGTGTTTATTGATATTCCTGGTATAGTAGATGCTATTACACATACAATCATATTAAATTCAACAGAACTGTTTGATCATAAAGGGGATCCTCTATAATTTTACACAAAAAGGTAAAAAATGATCATATAAAATCATATAATACAATGTCAAGTGGAAAAGGAAGGGGGATGGGGCTGCTGCAACTGGGAAGATCTTGGCGGAGAAGGGCCAAGGCGTGCCATAAGCTGGGCAAACATCTCATGTCACTTCTCCAACACTGTTTGCTAAAGAGTTATGATCTATGCAATCTTCTCAGTAAGCTCCTTGTTTAGGTTCTCAATAACCTGAACATAGTCTGGTGGAGGAGTCGAAGAGAAAGAGCGTTGTGAAAAGAGGACATAAACTTCTTGGTGAATTCTCTAGGGCCGAAGATTTTCCCTTTCTTGTTCTTATCTTCGACAACCTCTCTAGGTAATAAACGTTGTCATCAACAGAAGAAAGGGTTAGTGGTGCCTCCCTGTCCAACTCGCCTGTAGTTTGTGAAGCGAGTTGTGTTTCCATCTCCGTCCTTCTTTCTTTGTAGGCCTCATGTACAGTGCAAATAATAAAAATCAGCAAACAATGTTTAAATTTTAAAATTTTTAAAAATTTTGGCAAAGTATCCCCTATAGATAGGAGAAACCAAAATTTTCAAATTGTTTGCAAAATAATCAGAAAATTCCCAGTACAGTTTATGGTTGCAATTACAATCAAAATAATATGGCTAGTTACTAGGCAAAGTCTGATGTACTCAGTTGCAGTTTCATAATGTATCAGTCATAGATTGATAATCACACCACATTACTAGTTAAACATTCCTTATAACATATTCATATACTTGTCTTAATTTAGTAACTAATTAACTTACTATAATCTCTTGTACCTTATCATTGTCCCAGTTGTTGACCTTTTTCTTCTTGGCCCACTCCATCAAATCATAGGCTGTGGGAGGGAGGGGCAGTGTATCTCCACAACCTGCAAAATATAAAACATTGGTAATTCAATAGTGCATTGCAAAAACTAATTCTAGTTATTTAACACAAAACTTACCATCTTCTTCCTATGTGTAGCCACAAAAATATAACCGCCAGTGTAAGCGGAGGCCCTAACATCAACTACCTGATTAGCCTTTTTCTACCCACTTATCTACATGAATGGTTTGTCATTCCATTTCTTGCACATCCCTTCTCACTAGGTTTCACCAATCTAATTAGGCCTGACTTAGGATTTGCGATGTTTATTAAGAATGCTCTTGATGAGTTTAAATGCCTTATGCCCAAAGACCCTCTTAACCTCATTAGTCCTCTCCAGGGCATATCGGTACTTCCCTTGTAAAATAAAAGAATGTTAATCGAACGTGTAACTAATACCACCGAATAAGTCACCGTAATTCTTTTGTTTTGTATATTAACTTGATTGGAATTATTTTTCTTTTGCTAGGGTTTACTAGTTAATTCCAACATAGATATTTCTTCCTTCCTTCTAGATCTTATTATTCTTAGCATTTCCCTTTCGACTTGTTAAGCATTTATTAACTTATTTATAGTACGTGACATTGTTGCCCATTTCTTCTTAAATTCTAACGCCATACACACACACACACATACTCTAATCCTTTTGTTTCATGGTCATCTTAGCTAGTCTATTGTAAAATTTTCTCTTACCTTTTCTTCAAACATACTATTAATTTCACGGGACGGGGACATACACGTCATAAACAAATAGTTCACACAAGCAAATCAAACAATACTTGTTTACTTAGTAAGATTCTATTAAGTCATATAACCGTATCCCTTTTGATCTTTCATAAAATCCAAGTCTATTTCTTTTTATTTGGTTGACTCCTAAAATCTCAGGTGTTGAAACGCTAAGTGATATTTTACCGGTTACATGGTAACCTCAAAATCAGATATACATATTATTTCTTTATTACTAAATCTTTAGTTATTAATATTCCGTTCAAAATCCTAATAACTTATATTCTTACCCTTAATTCTTTAAGGTTAGATTAAAATTTTATCTTTTTAACGAGGAGGACTTTATTCTTAGCTAATTTCTTTAGTATCATTCAATCATTGCTTCAGGACTTAAATGTACTAAGATTTATTAGTAACTTGTAGTCAAGCCCAAAAATCTTTATTAAATTCTTTTTAGTCCTTTTTATGATAAGTTTAAAATTTAAGATCCTTTTAATAACTCTTTATTATATCCTTTTATTAAAATCCTTTAAGTTCTAAAAATTCTATTTCCTAACTTCTTAAATTCCAACTTAGTATTGTTTTATTTAATTCCTCATTATAAATTCTAATTAGTCCATAAAAACTTATAACTTCTGAAAAACCTTGTAATTCTACAAAACTTCATAATTTTATAGAAAAATCTTATAATTCTTTTAAGGACTTGTTAAAATGAAAGAAAAGGATTGTAACGTCGTGAATTGGTAAATTTCTCAAAATGCGTACTTTGTTTGAAATTTCTTCAGGACTCTTAACAGTAAATCCTAACTTAAATCAGTGGGGCTTAGCGGAAATTTTAACAAATTACATAAAATTAATCAAAAATTTATAATTAATCATAGAACCTAATCGAATCGCAACCGAGCCCGCTCAAATTCTAAAATTTGTAAATTCTTCACTATGACTCTGATTTTTAATAAAATTTCTATCGGACGCACAAACGTCGAGATACGCTTTACGAAATTTTACTGAAATACGTATAGGTGTAACAATATAATAAAAATCGCTAACTATAACGGACAATAACATAACTTTAAATCTAGCTATCGGATCGAAACGAAACTTGAAAGGATTACTCTCGAACATGAAAGAGACATTATAGCGGAATTTAAATCAAGACAAACTGAATCGAAACTCCCTTTACCTCATTGCTTACTCACTGTTTTGGGAGGAATAAAAGGATGGCTCGCTGAAAATTCACCTGTCGTTAGAAACTCCTCGTTGATCGTTGTCGATCGTCTTTGAGGCTCGAGAAATAACACATGCATGTAAAATCAAGATGGGGGTCACAGTTTTTAAGCTATACAAACATAGAAGAAACAACCCAAAAAGAACATGCATGCTTGCTGAAATTTCAAGAAAAATAAAGAGACCAAGGATCCAAGAGTTAGAAGCTCAAGATTCACCTTGCTTTACCTAGAGTGCTTCACGGCCAAGAGAAGGAGAAGTGTAAGGATTTTGGCTCTTGATTCTCCACAAGTACAACATCAAGGAACAAGGAAATAAATGCCTTTTAGTGGTGTATGATGATGAGATGTAGAGGAGAGGGTAGTGTGTAAATTCTATTTTGGAAAAGTTAAGACAATTGGTGAAGTGTTTGGGGGATGATCATTTTCTTTACAAGAGATTTTAAGAGATAAGTTTAATGTTAGTATAGAGAATAAGTGGATGGTTAATGGCATGAAGGGATGAAGGAAAGGTGAGGGCTGATTTTATTTTGGTAACTTAGGAAAATTATTGAAGTGTTTTGAGAAAGCAATTTTTTTTGCATGTATCCTAGGAAGCTTCTAGTGTTTCACGTCTAGCCTAGGAGGAGAAGTGAGTGACCAATGCTTAGGGCATTCCAAACAAGTGTTTCTTCAGCAATTCAGATTGCAAGAGAAGGAGTTAGTTTGGGGTTAACAAGTGTCTTCAAGTGGTGATGGTTGATTGGGCCATGTTGCACGAAGAGGCTATGGTGTCACAATCCTCGGATAGCAACTTGCGTTGCAATTTCAAAGATGTTACGATGGTCATTTGAGAAAACACAAAACATAAAAGTTATAGATCTATGTATCCTCTTTAAAACAAGGTATGGTATGTAAAAATCTAACATAAGACGAGGGAGATATGCCCCAAATACAAAAACTATTCTAGGCCAAAACATTTTATAGATTAGTGAACAAAATAAAATTTATGGGACAAATGGGCAGGGAATTAGCTTTCGTGCCCTTCATCAAAGTTGTAGAGGAATGAGTCTAGAAAATTTTAGAAAAAGAATCGTTCACGTTCGTGGTCATACGAGTGAGAAAAGTGAAAATTACTGAATATAGGTCAAGCTGTAATAGTAAACACGTGAGGCAGTGCAGTATTTTTAATTCTGGGCCCAAAATGAACAAGAATATGATTTCATGGTCAACATCAAAGATGTAGGATATTTTGATACAGAAATTTAAGATAAGATGACTCAATTTCATTAATATGAGGGAAAGTTATGCTAAAAATACAAACAGGTACGCAGAATGACTCTAACGATTAGCTTAATTTTATTGAAATAAATTCTTGGGGAACCGAGTGGCTGGAATCGGGGCTCAAGCCCTTTACAAAAATTATAGAGAATTTTGTTATGAAAATTATAAGACTAGGTTTGCATGAATCAGAGGTCATACGAGAAAGCTATGCTTTTTCAAATGAACCATGCGCAGATTAAAGGAATTAAATAACATGTTTTCAGAGTACAAATACATGGTTCACAATTTTAAGGATGACAGAGTACGAATCGAGGTTCGGGGCTAGAAATAAAGATTATAGATCTGTTTGTAATAAAGAGATTAGGACTAAAATCATTCAATTCTAAGATCGTATACGAAAGTTAGATGCAAAACACTGAAGGTGTTCAGGTCAGATTCATATGTTCAAATTGAATTAGTATTTTCTTTAGGAAACGAGGTCGATAAGCCCCGGATTAGGATTTAGTCTCTTCAGGAAAAGTTACTAAATCATTGAAACAACTCACCAGGGACTCACTGTGCTACCATCGGATACCCAAAGTATATACACGATCAACTGATAGAGGTGCTTGAGGTTCTGGCCGGGCCTGTCGAACTGAGTCTGTCATCCTCGATTTACCACAAGAGGGTCTTAACAAGATTAGTTTCCCTATTAGACTAGTAGTCTCAGACTGAAGTACTAGGATTAAATCGTTCACTAGGTCCCACAGTTGAAATCTGGGAACCCAACAATATTTTATTATAAAATATAATTATCAATTGATTACTAAATAATAAATAAATTAATAAATAATAAATAAACACTTATCAAATAATTATTAGATAATTAGTAAATAATTATCAAATAATAATTAAATAATCAATAATTATCAAATAATTAAATGATTATTAAATAATTATTATTTAAATATATATATATAGATATATATATGAATAATGTTTAAGTATTTTAATTAATAACTATTCGTACATCTCAATTTAAATCATGTAAGTATTAAATGAACATTAACATTAATCATTAAATATTAACCAATTTATTAATTCGATTTATATCCTGATTATTATAAATTACCATCACCTACAATCAATCATAGCCATTGATAAGAGAAAATTTTAGTAACTATTATCTATGGATCACACAAGACTAAACAACTTATTTGTTATTACCCTTCCATCTTAGCTTTTCTCTAATTACTGGTGCATCCTTTAATCTTTCTTCAATCCTTCTATACTCTTCTAAGCTAACTTTCTTATTCATATTCACTTCAGGGGAATTGGCCAAAAATCCTTAAGTTTTTCTATCAAAAGTTTCACAGAGTATCCTCAGGAGTCTTGAGGGTTTAGGTTCCTACTCTAAAAAACCAAGGTTGTTAAAACAACACTATCACCGCCAGTAAAAAAGTTACAACAAATTATATGAAAGACATTAGTTAATTAATTAAAGTAAACTTGAGATTAATTAAAAAGAATAATAGTTTCAAACTTACTCTAGTTCATTCTCCATAGGAGTGATGAATGAAAGAACCTCCAGTGTAAAAGTGGGAGTGACTAGGGTGCTTGTAGCGTCCTAATGGTTGAGCAATAGTCTACTCTATGACCAACTTACCAGATCGATTTTGGTTGCCAACAATAGTGGCCTTGGGGGTGTTCTGTGTAGTAGTAGAGCCAACCAATGTGCGTAGTACGTCATTGGTGCCATCACTCTGGCCACCGAAACCGCGACCACCAATGTTAAAAATGATGTGGCTAAATAAAAATTAGATGTTCACACTCATTAAGTATGTTTTTCCCGATGTCAAAAATAAAGGTTTGGTCCTCTAAGTTTCACATTTTCCTGGTTTAGTCCTTTAAGTTTGTTTTTAATCAATTTAGTCCTTTAAGTTTATAAACATGTGTAAATTTGTTGAAAACTATTAAGTAGTTAAAACCATTAGAAAGCCTTACACATGAAAAACTCATTACTATTGATGAGAGACCATAAAATCAACAATGATGATGTAACCCTTGCCCGAACTCCTTTAGTAACCTCTATCCTTCCTTCTTCCCTCCCATCTCTTCTACCACCATTTCCCTTCCTTCAATAGACTATTAATCTTTCCGTCCTTATCAATGTATTAACTTTGGTTTACATTTTCTACTATAAATCCTAGTTTTTTATTGAATGAATAAATTATTGGCACAAATATAGTAATAGGAGTTAATTAGTGTCCCCTAAATTGGCCTTTAAATTATGAAAAATCTAAAATCTGGCTATACTCTCTTGCATTGTTTTCCTTTGTTGTTGTTATTAGGTCTTGTGTGCTTTTTCTATCATCACCGACACTCACCGATGAGTGCAAATAATGATGAAAAAGGAAGCCACATGTGTGAACATGATGATTGATATCTTTTTGTGAAATATGGCAATGGAATGGTTGACTAGCCAACTTGAGTTACAGTTATTATAGATTATGAAATAATGTAGAGGAATTTAGTAGTGTTTAGTGGTAGGTTGAAGGGAGAGAAAAGGTGTAAAAAAAGGAGT
Source organism: Clitoria ternatea (assembly GCA_037962975.1). Classification (NCBI taxonomy): domain Eukaryota; kingdom Viridiplantae; phylum Streptophyta; class Magnoliopsida; order Fabales; family Fabaceae; genus Clitoria; species Clitoria ternatea. The sequence continues at coordinate 14,412,738 of CM075675.1, forward strand.
GAAGAAGGGATAAAAGTGGGATAGAAGAAGAATGGGTAGAGGAAGAAGGAGTAGTTTAGGTGAAAGTTACATCATCACCGTTGATTTTAAGGTTTTTCATCCATCAATGATGAGTTTTTCATAAGTTCAACTTTTTTTACAATGTTAACCATTTTATGAATTGGAATGGATTTACAAACTTTTAGAAATTTAAAGAAAGAAAGTTGACAAAACCTTAAAGGACTGAACCAGAAAAAGTGTGAAAATTAAAAGGACCAAATCTTTATTTTTCCTTTCCCTGTAGTATTAGTTTTGAAGAATCTCTAGTGGTGAAAATTTGAAAATAAAGTTTTATAGTATGTGTTTAAAAATACTGTATATATTTTTGTTACAATATAATATTTTTCTTACTTTTATTATCTTTCAAGTCATGTAAAGCTTACTTTTAAAAAAATAGCTAAAAATACCCATTTGATTCTCTAAGTTATTAGAACAAGAATAAGAAAGGGAATGTATATGACCTCGAACACCTTGCTAAGGAGTTTGCCCCATTTTCCCAGCATGCTACTTCATTTGCTACATCACCAAACTATGTTAAGGTTATTACGAACTTGAACAAGGAGCTAGCAGAGAAGACCTTTGTGATTGCAGCTCTCTAGGAGATGCAGGAAGCAAAGGTTGTATGCAAAGGTGTGTGCAAATGTTTATATACTTCATGGCACACTTTGGTATATCGTTTGATTCTTTCCCATCCCAGCAATCGTATAGTTCTTCTTAGAAGAAGGACCATTAGTCCCCACTCCCTCTCTTTTATCCCCTTTGATGAGCATTTCTCCAGCATTCTCTTTTGTTCTTAGTAGTTTAAAGTTTAAGACTTATGTTAGGGCTAATTTAAGGCTATTTGAGTTGTATTTCTTCTTAAGATTTTGTTCTTAGGGCTTGAAAGTCATCCTTAGGCTTAAAAATTATTTTTCATTATAATTTTAGTTGCGTATTGTAACATCCTGAATATTTAATTTAATTATCAGTGATTGATGGAAATTAACAAATAAAGTATTTGGAATTAATTTAGATTTTTTGAAAATCATTATTCATTATTATGAATTAATTTTCAAATAATTAAGGTGATGGAATTAAATAAATTTACTTGACTGATTGGTTATTAAATTTTAAAATAAAATTAAGTGGGTGATGGTAAATTTTGATTTACCAAAGGGTTAAAACTGAAAGTTTTAATTAAAGTTATAAAAGGAAATGGAAAAGAAATTAGCAAATGATGATATTGCACAAACTTCTTCCTCAATGTATCACGCGAGCTTTTCCTCTCTCTTTCACTCTCACATGGCCATGAGTTTCTAGGAGGAAATCAGAGGTCTATTTAACGTTGAAATTGATTCTAAATATTGTATTATTTTCTTTTTTTAAAAAGGAACCTTAGGTTTATTTATTATTTTTAGGGGGGAAAAACTTAATGGTCTAAACTAATTTTGAAATATTAAAAAATATATTATTTTAAAACATAGATCAATATGAGGTCTCGTTGAAATTAATTTCTAATATGAATATTTAATTTTCGTTACATGTCAACATCATTATCATTTATTAAAATATTTTATGGTCTGAATAAATTTTGAAATAAAAAAATAAAATATAAATTACACAGGATGTCAAGTCCAAATTAATCCCTAGTGTAAATATTTTAATTTTTGTTACATGTTAACATCATTAAAATATTTTATGGTCTAAATTAATTTTGAAATATTTTAAAAAATTAAAACATAGATTAACAAGACATCTAGTCCAAATTAATCTCTAATATAAAGACTTCAATTTTTGCTATATGTCAATATCAATTTTATTTTTTAATCTTATGAACGTGATACTTTAAACTTGTTAGTAACGAACATCAAAAGAAATTCTATGCTACTAATTATTAAATTTTCCTAGATGTGAAAAGACTTCATATGTTTAATCATGCATACTCGTTATAATTCATTAGAAAACAAGGATCAAGTCACAACAAGGAATAGAAGAAAAGTAAAAACTTTTAGAAACTTACCTCGTGCAATTATGACGTGCAAGATGTTATCCTTCAGCGACATGAACAAGGAAATTTAAAAGACGCCATCCTTCGGTGACATGAACAAGGAAGGTTAAAAGAAGCCATCATTCGGCGACATGGATAGGGAAATTTAAAAATGCCATCCTTCAGCGACATGGACAAGAAAATTTAAAAGATGCCACCCTTTTGTGACATGAACAAGAAAATTTAAAAGACGTTATCCTTCGGTGGCATGGACAAGGAAATTTAAAAGATGTCATCCTTCAACGTCACGGACAAGAAAATTTAGAAGAGGTCATCCTTTGGCAACATGAACAAGGAAATTAGAAGACGTCATCCTTTGGCGACATGGATAAATAAATTTAAAAGGCGTCATCCTTCGATGACATGAACAAGGAAATTTAAAAGATGTCAGCCTTCGGTGACATGGACAAAGAAATTTAAAAGACACCATCCTTTGGCGAGATGGACAAGAAAATTTAGAAGACGCCATACTTCAACGAGATGAACAAGGAAATTTAAAAAATGCCATACTTTAAAAGGCGTCATCCTTCAACGACATGAACAAGGAAATCCGTCGGTGACATGGACAAGGAAAATTATAAGACGTTCACTACAAGAAAATAGGTAATTTACGGAGGTTTTTTTTGTAATTTGTGGCGGTTTTTGACCTCCTCAAATTGATTTGTGACGTTTTAAAAGTTGCCGCAGTTAACATCGCCACAAGGTAAATTTTGGCGGTGTTTTCAGACCTCTGCTACCATGGACAGAACCTCCACTATTTATGGAAGTATTTTACAGGAGGTTTTGAACGTCCTCCATTAGAAGAGGTTTTTTTATGGAGGTTTAACCCTTCTTTCACTACAAGAAAAAACACAGGTGAGTTATAGTTTTTGACGTTCATTAGCGGGGGGTTTTAACCACCGCTAATCTATTGACTAAAATAAAAAAATAATACCCCAAAAATATATATTACAAAATAAATTCTTAATAACTAGAATATTACAAAATGATATTAATGATTTCTTTACTGAAAATACTACTACTAGCAGCATGTTTGGAATCCAAGAAAGAAAAATATGAAAATGATACGTTGATAGAAACAAAGAATTTTATCCAATGATTGAAAATAGGAGGAGGATTCAACTCCAAGGGTTTCCCATTTAATACAAACTTCCTAATTTTTTGAATGCCTCATTCCGTTCTTATTTATCTAAATGGCCCCCCTCAACTAGCAGCTTAAATTATCCATAACCAACTGTTCTAATAGTGCGAGAGTGAATAGATCTAACAAGCATGACAATGACCTATGAGATAAGAATAACACACTATGTGCGGCTAAGTTCTACACTAACAAGAATCATTGTACCAAGGCCTAAACAAACAGTATAAAAGCCAACATGAGCAAGGGAATCATGCTGAAACATGGCCATCTTCTTTGTGCTGGCTGTAAGCGTAGGAGAATATTGTGCAAAGAAGTAAAGCCATTAAACTTAAGAAACATGAAACATATTGCCAGAAAATTTCTCTAAAATCAGGAACTTGTGGTGTGTTTCCATTATGACCAGTGGATTTTTCTTCCTCTAGTTGTAAATCCTTTATATTCAATGTTCTATTCTCCTTGAAGTCAGAGATCTTGGTGGCGTTCATTTGTTTCCAAGAAATATGCAAAGGGGAGCCTGTTGTAGGTAGAAAATCAAAAAGGATAGTAACGACTCAACATATGCCCCAACCGCTAAACCACAACTTCTTTTAAGTCTAAATAGAAATTATTTTATAAAAATAATTTTTTTATACATATATACATATATAAAGACATTTAAATCTTAAATGAAAAGAAGATCTTTCACTAATATTTTACTTTAAACTCTCTCTCTATATATATAATAATAATAATTTTATTTTTAAAAAAGGTATAAAAATATTATACAAAATTTTCAAGTACTTTGGTTTTAAAGATTGATAATTCAGAATTTAAGTTTTTAGTAATCGATTTTGAATTGACCTATAAATTTTCTAAGGAAAGTTGTGAAATATATTTAAGGCATTAAAACTTAAATTATGATTAGATTTGATTTGTGATTAGAAAAGGAACTGTACCAAAATTTTATATATGTGATAGAACTTATTTGAGAATTTGAAAAAGTACAGTTTACTGGGATTACTATGTCGCGATTCATAGGCCTCGATAATATAATTGAGTTTCTAAAAGCCTTAACCAACTAAATATGCGAGTACTTCATGCATAGAAAAAGAAAATGATATTGTCTGGGGATGAATTATAGAAACCGAGGATACATTAAAGGAGGCTTAATTTTGAGTCTTGGGATGTGAGGGTATGGAAGGGTGCTTCAGGGGACCTGGGATCGCTCCCTAGTGTCAGGTACTTTCACAGTAAAAACCTTCTCAATCTGACTAGTCTCTAAGTGTTTCCATGCTGGTTGAGCTGTTCATGCTATGATTATCCATAATTATGAAACAATGTAAACTCCTAGTTGGCCCAGTACAAATTAAAAATTTAAGGGGCCCACATATATAGGTAAGTTATGATAAAGATATTGCATAATATTCATACATTCATAATTGATTGTGTATATGATTGTGATTGATATTATTATACTACTTTATGAACCCTTTATTTCTTATGTCCCATTTGTGAATATTATATTCTATTTCTCAGTCCTTTCTCTGTGTTTTTGTTTTATATGTTTTAAATTGATGGTTCGTATAGAGGATAGGATCAAAGAATCCAGACAGTAAATAAAGCACGTTCTAGGAAGGGAGCTTGGTATGAATACATGGTCCCTACACTAGTGCATTTTGGTCTTTTAACCACGGTTAAAATTGGTCTTTAATCACGGTTCTACAACCGTGGTTGTTCCCAGCCTGGTAAGAGGTAGGGACCTTTGACCACGGTTCTGAACCATGGTCAAAAACCGTATATAACCACGGTTCAAAACAACCATGATTAAAGAGAAGCCACAAATTTTCGTTTCTTCCGTTGCCTCCCCTGCTCATCCCCCGACCACACTTCCAACATTAACTTGCAACACTCATTCACCTTCTCCTGTGTACGTTAATTCCATATTTAACAACTTAAGTAAAAAAATGTATTCAAAATAAAAGACAAGTACAAAACTTGTATTGAAACATCATTAACCTTGTCGAATCCAAGAATACCAAAGAGCTGGCTTTCATACTCCGCTCCTAAACCAGGCTCCACGCTGTTAACAACGTGAATTAATGTAGCAGTTGCCAGCACAGAAGGTAGATAACTGATAAACCTTGAATCTATAATGTTGGGAAAATATATTTAAGAATATTGTTTTTTTGAAAAAATTAGATTTGAAACAGAATTTGAAGACATTGCTGACAAAATTACCTCCAAGGATAGAGACAAGAACACCTTCACACCTCTTGAGAAACTCCCAACAAAGATGGTTCTTTAATCCGAGTTGTAGAGCAAGGAGGAGGTGGAAGACGAAGAGAAGGGAAGAAATGAAGAGTAGCAGGTGGGGAGGGAAACGAAAAGTCGAAATGAGCGTTAGAGGGAAAAGTGAAATGAGTTGCGGGTGAGGAGGGAAATGAAATAAACGTTAATAGAGGGGGATATAATCACGGGTCAATGACAACCGTGGTAATAGAGGAGGGATATGACCATGGTTCAAAACAATCGTGGTTATAGGGGCTATATAACCACGGTTCCGTATCAACCGTGATTGTAGGGGAGTTTAAAATTTTAAATTATAAAATGTTGGAACCTATGACCACGGTTACTACTCAACCGTGATTAAATATGTTTTCTATAATTTCAAAAATGCCACCGCGTTTTTTATAACCACGGTTCTCACATAACCGTAATTAAATCCTGTCATCATATCTATTTTTTGCACTAGTGCTAACTTTTTTTAGTCAATTAAGCATCTAGGTTTTTAATAAATATTTCATTTAATTCTTGTTCGTTCATTTTTTACTATGTTAATAGAGATTTTACGTGTAATTACCCTACTGACGTGATTCTCCATGTGTTAGATACTGATATAACGACTCAACATATGCCCCAACCGCTAAACCACAACTTCTTTTAAGTTTATATGGGAAAAATGTTATATATACTCATACAGATACAATCTTACAATTTTTATTTTTGAGCATTAGTCTAAATATACAACATTGGAGAGGGGAGTGTGCATGATAAAATATAAATTGATATTATATTATCAATTCATATAACTTAACATATATTTTGCATTTAAATATTAAAAACATTAATATTTAATGAATATATTATAATTTATTATTAAATATATTCCTATTTAATAAATAGATTATGATTAAAATATACATGCAATAAATGTATGTTTTTAAAATATTATTAAATACATTATTATTAAACATGTTTATTATTTTATGTATTTTTAATATTATTAAATATATATTAATTAATATTTGAAGACATTTCCACACATGAACGTCTGTATCGATCCCCTATAAATGGGTAGCCTTCACAAGTGCAACTCATCAATACAAATCTCAATTTTGCATTCAACCACCATGGCAGAAGAGAGGCACCACCACCACCATCACTTTCACCATCACAAGGATGAAGAAACTGTTGAGATCACATTTGATGGTGCTGGAAATGAGGTTGACTACAAAAAGGAAGAGAAGCACCACAAACATCTTGAGCACCTCGGTGAACTCGGAGCAGCTGCTGCCGGTGCTTTTGCTTTGGTAACTTGTATAGACTAATTATTTATCATTTCGTACAATTTTTTACATAACAAAATTTCTAAACTTCATTGAATAGGCTGGTATAATTAAGCATGCCTTTTTACATAAATTCCCCTAATAGATCAGGTCCAGTGAAGAGAACATCTCTTATTTTTTGTTAGCAATTTATATCTAAAAGTAAGGAAAAAATCAAACTTGATTGAGTTTTGTTAAATGTATACAGCATGAGAAGCACAAGGCGAAGAAAGACCCAGAACATGCTCACAAGCACAAGATAGAAGAGGAGATTGCAGCAGCAGCTGCGGTTGGAGCTGGTGGATTTGCATTCCATGAGCATCATGAGAAGAAAGAGGCAAAGAAAGAGTATGAGGAGACCCATGAAAAGAAGCATCATCACCTCTTTGGTTGAATCAATTTTAAATCACCTAAGAGTTAGCAACTCCCCAAAATAAACCAATTAATATACCTGGTGCTTAATTGGATGTCGTGATTTTTATTTTGGTCTATGTGTGTGGTTTTCTTCCTGTGCTGAACTTGCATAATTTAAGCAATAATGCGTTTGTAATTGACTTTCATGTCATTCTACATTTCTATAATATTTTTCTCTATGGTCTGAAGTGTCATACATGTGCGTGTCTACAATCTTAATGTGCAGTTGTTCCTTTATTTTCGATTGTTCTTGTGTTTATTTGTTTGGACATTATTCTTTATATATATATATATATATATATATATATATATATATATATATATATATATATATATATATATATATATATATATACTTTTTGTTTTCGTTCCCACGAAAGCCATGCATTTCTTTTCATCGTCAATCAATGCGTCTTTTGTTAATAAAATTTCAGTATGAAACGCCATAATGCCTTGAGGTTGGTCGGCCCAAATTTCAGGCAAAGAAGAGATTGTAACGGTAAAATACAGAGATAAAGTTGAAGTTTGTCAAAGGCTCCTGATATTTTATTGACACCCTCTGTTTTATTTAAGATTTAGTTTGATTAATCTATTTAATAAAAAGATAAGTTAAATCTTTTTAAAAATTTTCTTTAATTAAATCAGTTAGCTTTTGTTATATATGAACCGTGTTAAATTTTGAGAATTATTGAGAAAGGATTAAAGTTATTAATTTAGAATAGAGTCACCGAAATCGCAAATATTATTAATTGGTCAAGATAAAGAAAACAGTGTTAAGAACAAACAAAAAAGAGAATAGGCTGGCAATATACTCTGTTGAACAAAATCTATTTGATTTGTTAGTTTTCTAAAAATGTCAAATTATGGACCTTGTAAATTTACCCCTTTATTTTTTCACTTTTTAAAGTGAGTTAAGAAAAATGTGTTGCTAGTATTTCCTAACAAATAAATGGTTAAACATATAGAAAAGAAGTTTGATATGACAAATACACATACATACAACAAACAAAAAAATTATATTAGAAGTTGTCTATGAAAATCCTTGTTCTGATGGGAAGTGAAGATTAATTTTATGATACTCCTTCGTATAAGGTACATATTAGAAATTTCAACTATTAATTAATAAGATATTTTTTACATACACATTCATTATTTTATTTATAAGTGTAACATCCTTTTTTTTAATAATTCTTTTCTCTTAATCTCTCCTTTTGTTTATTTCTCAATCTCCAAGTCACTCTCATTTCACGTCCCTCTCTACCTCCCATGCACTCCCTGCCCCACGTGTCTCTATCTCTCGCGCTCACCCACTCTATGTCTCACTCCCTCATCACACGTCTATATCTCCCCCTTCATAAGCTTTTTTTTATTTCTAATTCTCCTTTCTTCTTCTGCAATTCTCTCAATCCCATGCACTCCCTGACCCTGTGTGGTTTCCTTCGGGATCCACAACCGCCTCAGATTGGGTTCAAGGCCGGCCCGTAACACCGAGTTGAGTTGCCACTGTCACTGAGAGTGATAATGTTATATTATCAGTGAGTGGTTCGGTATCGAGCAAACGAAATTAATGACATGTTATGAAAATTTATATACTGTAGTGTAATTCCCATCATTAGAGTCGAATCCACATGCATATGCATTTGCATACAAATATTAAGGTTTAAAGTTTGTTGACAGCTTATGGTGTATATTGATATAGTTGATTGCATTTGAGGTAATGCAATTGTATTAAATGTCAGTGTGTGTGGTAATGAATATGATGAACTAATGATTGTGTGTGGAACTAAATGTTTGATTGTGTTGAATCTTGTTCAGTACTTGTTATTTAATATATATATATATATATATATATATATATATATATATATATATACACCACTGAAAAAACCCTAAATAGCTACAACAATTTAGCGACCACCCAAAACCCGTCGCTAAATAGCGACCACATTAGCGACCGCTAGAAAAAACCAGAGAAAAAAAGCTTAGCGACTCCATTAGCGACCATGGAAACGTGGTCGCTAACAATTACAACATTCCTCAGTCACTAATGTCGTCGCTCACTCACCCGCGTCGCTCTGGCGGTCGCTAGATTTTTCCCTCCAAGGTTTTTCGTTGGTGCCAAACCTTAGCGACGTCTAGTTCCCGTCGCTATGTTTTAAGTAGTGACGGTAGGGCTACGCCGTCGCTACTACTCAGGAGGTTAGGGACGGCATTACTTTGCCGTCGCTACGATGCGGTGGGTTAGGGACGGAATTGGGTGGTCGTTGCTATAATTTTGGGTCTTCCCTCCATACCTTTACTTTTAAGAAGGGAAGGTAGTGACGGTGGGGTTACCACGTCGCTAATACTCAGGAGATTAGCGACGGTATTACCTTTCCGTCGCTAATATTCAGTGGAGTAGGGACGGAATTCGGTTGTCTTCGCTATGTGTTTTAATTGTAGTGACGTTATTAGCGACGATTGTTGGCCGTCGCTAAGGGTTTATAACACTCGACCAGAGCTTCTCCCCTAATCATTTGCCCTAAATCTCCCACCCTTCCTCCGTCCTTTGCCCTTCCTCCCTCCCTTGACTTCCTCCCTCCCTTTCTCCCCCTCCGTCTCTGAGGACCTGTTTCCCCCTCCGTCTCCGAGGAGCTCTGTCCCGCTCTGTCTCCGAGGAGCTCCGTCCTCCTCCGTCTCCGAGGAGCTATGTCCCCTCCGTCTCCGAGGAGCTCTCTCCCCCTCCGTCTCTGAGGAGGTCTGTCCCCCTCCGTCTCCGAGGAGCTCTGTCCTCCTCCATCTCCGAGGAGTTGTCTCCCCCCGTCTCCGAGGAGTTCTCCCCCCTCCGTCCCGTTCAGAACCTCCGTCGGTGGCAGCTCAGCAGAGTCAGTAACTTCATCAGCGAAGTCGGGGGCCTCACCGGTGAAGCTCTCATCCTCACGCTCACCTCACCAGCAACACTCTTCATCGACACTGTCGCAGGTATCAAACTTCCACCCTTTCTCTTAACTCTGTTTATATTGGTCAACTGTGTAATTTCTGTTACCCATGTTATTTTTCAAAAAAAAAAACAGAAGTAAAAATATGAATTGGATATTGAGTGAATTGGGATATGTTGGCAAAAAATAATAGACATGATAAACTTTGTTTCCTTAATATTTTTGTCTTAATTTGATTCTGAACTACAAAGTTTGCTCTATAAATATATGAAGAAGGTGCAACACTCTAGGCCAAGCATTTCTTAGCAAAATACTACTTAGCTTATAGTAATAGCTTCAAGCAAATCTTGGATAAAATTTAAGGAGAATCCACTGAAACGCTATATATAACATGTTAGGCCTCTTATAAGTAAATATTATAAGAGGAAAGCCAAGACTTAGGCTTTTTAATAGGACTGAAGTGTTTTTAGCAGTTATTAATTGTTTTAACAGTTATTTTGAAAATGTAACTGCCTTTAAGCAGTTATTAGCATAATAAAAATAGGAGAAGAAGCAGGAGAGAGGATAGGCAGTTTATGAGTGATTTCAGGAAGGGAGAGACTAAGCTCTGTTGAACACCATTGCTAGGAAAAGAAGGAATGAGAGAAAGACACTATAACACTTCATTGTGTAATAACAAAAGAAAATCTAATCCCTCTGTTTTGTACATAAAGACTAGAAGAAATATGAAAACTAAAAAACCTTATTCTGCTAACATGATCTCCATTTACAAAAAATATCAAAAAACATAATTTGCATAATTCTTAATGTACACACAAATTTTAAACCCATTTTCTAATTCAATAAAGCACATAATGTTTGGATAGATGGAAGACACTTTTGAAAATGTAAAATTTTCCCTTTAATAGGTAGGGAAGGGAGGAATGCAAATATAAGCTTGAAAATTACAGGACACAATAAGGCTAATACACAACATATAAAACTAAAGTAATATTAACATGAAAACAATCCCAAGTTATAATAAAGAAGTCTTTGTTCCATAAATCATCTTTAGACACTGTATGCATAAAGTAAATATTGTCATTTACGTAATCACTGTGTATCCCATCTCACTTGAATTGACAGAAAATCTCTAAAAAATCTAGGTTCGAAGTAATCACAAGTACACTGAGCTATACAATATAATACATATAAGACATCAGTCCAATAATACAACTGTTTTAAAGGATTGGTATTTCCTTGCTTAGAACATAGCTTTACTTTCATCAGAATTAATTATTACAATCTGCATTCCATGTTGTCTTGTTTAGAGTATGTATCTCAGTTCCTGCTCTTATGCTGTCACTATCTCATTATAAAGTGGATCAAAGCTAGAAAATTATATGCCCCTGATTGGACCTTTACAGTCATTTGGTGGCAAAATAATTTAAATGTTTACACATTTTTGAAAGTCCAACATATTCAGAAATTTAGAAAAATTCATCACATTTAAAGATCAATTTAGAAAAGTAGTAACATTAAAAAAAATTGATAATTTTAAGGTTGTCTCAGCGTATTTATGTAATGATCCAGAAAGTTTTAAATAAAACAGATCCAAAAATGGATAGGATATGTCTTGAATATATGTAACTCAATTACTCAATACAGAAAATGCCAATGTTTAGGTTGCTCAGTCCAGACATCACTAAGAATAATTTTACTTTTTATTCAAAAATGAAAAGTTCAAGTAATGTCAATTCATGGTTCCACTCCCATCCATATCTAAAAAAAGAAAGCATCTCTCGATTGTTCTTAGAGGAATAAAATCTCTCTTTATTAAAAAAATAATGCAGTATATTACTATCATTCTTGTTGATAAATAAAAAAGTAGGTATTGACAAAAAAAAAAGTACCAAGCAAAGATGTGCCTGGATGCCATGGACGTTTTAGTCTGAGGGGAAACAATGATGGATACATTAGGAACGTTGTTAACGGCTCAATATCCCACAATGATACTCGTGGTTGTCTCTCTCCAGCTGTTGATTCATCCCAACCAACCTGTCAACGACATATTAAATGAATAAGTAATAGCACTTCTTTTAAAACATAATGAAATCAAACCCCAAAACTTATAAAATGTTGTTGTAGATCGGTCTTTCTGGGAAATCGCACAGGACCATTGTCTTTATACCAAACATTCTTTTATGTATGTTCTTGAGAGTGTGAAAAACGAGAGAACACATGAATTCTGTGTGTTATGATCATAGCGGAAGTTTTGCATTCATAGGGGATTGTACACAATTACAAGATGTATTACATAAAGATAGAGTCAATCTAATTAATCTTCATATATACCGTTACTATATTTACGTAACTCTGACGCTCCCTCTCAAGCTGGAGCATACAAGTTGTATGCACCAAACTTGTTACACATATCGTCAATCTAGGACCCCTTAGAGATTTGGTAACTGATCATTAAAACTAGCAAAACTAATGAATATTTCACCAGATATGACTTTCTCTCTAACAAAATGATAATCAATTCCAAATTGTTGGATTCCTCAATTGAGCACACAACATAATTAAATTTAGAAACCATAGACCTCAATATTTTATCAGTGATGACATTCTCACGCATATTCTCACCACAAGCCTTCATACTTTTAGCAATTTTTAAAGTACGAGCAAAATAGGAATTAACCGTCTCTCCTTCCTTCCCCCTCAGAACTTCAAAATCTCTACGCAAGGCTTGCAATTACGCTCTCTTCACCCTGTGGAACCTTGGAATTTTTGCTTCATTGAATCCCAAACTTTTTTGGGTGTGTCGTCATTAAGGATTGTGTCCAGAATTTATTTTTTTAATGGTGGGGCTGTGCATATGTTTTTTAATGGTTTCTTTTTGCAGTGTATGTTGCAGTTCATGTCCTCAATTTGTTGTCCCCCTCATTTTGATGATGAACTTAATCTATAATTTACTTTATATGCTCTTTGTTTAGTTTCCTTGCTTCTTGTAATTGTCCAATCACTTATTGGTTTGTCGTGCAGACTAGCACACGTTACGCGTGGTCTCTGATCGTCTGTCGACAGCTTCCACTTCATCCCTGACTTTTTTGCCCAGGTAATCCCCTAACACTGACTTTCTCATTATGTGTATGCATGTCAATTATTGTTTGTTAATGGAGAGCAGAGCTCATTAGGCAATGATTTTGTGTGCTGATAACATGATTTTTTATGCATGTGTAATGTTATTTGTTAGTGGAGAGCAGAGCTCATTAGGAATTGGTTTTGTGTGCTGATAACATGATTTTTTATGCATGTGTAATGTTGTTTGTTAGTGGAGAGCAGAGCTCATTAGGCATTGGTTTTATGTGTTGATAACATGATTTAGGACTTAATACCTCTCAATATCACATACAATGCATAGCATATATAATTATCTATACTGGAAAGTTTTCTGTATGTAACAGGCCGTTTCTAATTTTGGGAAATGTCTAGTTTACAGGGGAGACTCTGCCAAAATTTCGGCAGGCTCCCTTTCTTAGGGAACTTAAAAAATGAAACTCAACTTTAATAATGTAGGGTTTAGTCGTGTGTGTACCCATTAGATTCCCGTTCAAGTTTCAAAACAACCGGCTGATGTACCATGTTGTGTTGGATCTTGAATTGTCCCGGATGGAGAGTTTGGTATGAATTTGTAACCAGTAGGGCGTAACCCATCAATGTTGTATGTGGTCTACCTTGAGACGTTGAATGTTCATTTGAAATTTCAGTTATGGTGTTTCGTATTGTCCCCAGGGTGCATGACTGCGTGCGGTGTTTCATACCATACGTATCTCTGTGTACTCGGGGACTAATGCGAAATGCTGCCGAAATTTCAAATGAACATCAACGACACAAGATAGACCACATACAATATCGATGGGTTACAGATGGTTGCATATTCATCCCGAATGGGATAGGGCCCTACCAATTTGCAACATCAAAGAGATAGAGTGATTCATAACCGATAGTCAAATAAAATTTTGAAAATGTAAAGTAACAGAAATCGTGCTTGTTAGATTTTGTAAATAGAGGTACCGGCAAATCGGCGATGGATGTACAACCGACTAGATCGCAGTCCTAAGGAGTTTATGATGGGGCTATTGGAGTTTATTCTGTTCGCTACGGCAAATACGCTTGGATTTGAAGCGACTCAGAAGATTCGTTGTTCGTGCTCAAGGTGCAAATGCATGACCACTACAGCAGACCACTCCATCACCACCACAGCGGACCACTCCATCACCACCACAGCAGACCACTCCATCACCACCATAGCTGACCACCCCATCACCCCCACAGCTGACCACCCCAGAGCAGACTCCTGGAGTTGGTGGCTTGGAGGACCATGGCCATCAGGCCACCCCACCTCCGGCATCCCCTCTGCCCATGTTGGTACCCGTGCCGGCCGGAGACGAGTAAGTGACTAAAACTCAAATACTTTTATGTTATTTGTATGGTACTTTATATTAAACTTTAGTGAAAAAACTTGTTAGTTTATTGTATGTTACTTTAATTAGTACTTGTATAGATTCAATTGTACTGGGAACTCTTCTGTTTGTAACAGGGTAACTATTTAAACTTGGAAATATTACATTTACAGGGGAGACTCTGTCGGAATTTTGGGAGTCTCCCTAGATTGTGTTATTGTACTGTTGATATAATTGTTGCCATTACAGCTTTATTGATAGTAGTCACACTACCAAAGCGATTACTAAGGTTTGGAAGGCCCAGTGGGATGGTCCATATATATCTTGGACAGATGCTGGGAAGGTTGTCCAAGATAGGTGGTTTGACACCTTCTCGGTAAGTTACCACATCAATTTGTTATGATTTGATTTGTAAAATAAACCAATTCATAATTTTAATTTCTCATTTTATTTTACAGCATGATTACCAGTGGGCAGAGGGTATGATTGATGAGATTAGGATCAAGAGTACCCTTTGGAAGGTGAGAGACAAGGGTGAGCGCCCTCGATGGATCCCGGAGGACCATTGGGACGGGATGGTCCAGAAGTGGGGCGGTGTCCCGTTCCAGCAGGCGAGTGCTCGGAACAGGGCAAACAGAGCCACTGATGCTGCAGCCTCAGTTTACACTGGGGGTAGCATTTCAACCCTCGAGCACAAGAAAAGATTTGTAAGTATATTTATGTTTTTAATATGATTCGTCTGACATGTTTACAAATAATAATCTCAATGTTTTTTGTCCACCACAGGAGCTGAGGGAGCACCGGGAGCCTTCTTTGTTTGAGGTCATGCAAATGACCAAGAAGAACAAAGCCGGTGCATGGGTAAACCAGAAGACTATGGATCTAGCGGTATTTACTTTTAACTGACACATGCTTATAATTTACAAATTAGCTTACTAATCCTATCATTGTTTTTGAATTTATAGGAGGCGTATCAGGCCAAGAGGGCTAAGAAGGAGGCGGACCTGGTGGCTTCCACTCCTGAAGGGGTATCAGTATTTATTTTGTCATTCTTCATTATTATGTCAATATTTATTGCTAATTAAATTCAAATAAAAAAGCCTTATTGTAATTATCATTAATAATTCAACCTATTTGATAAATAAATTTAATCCATTATTTTGTTTTTTTATAATAATTTAATATTTTAAAAAAATTATTCAAATTTAATTATAAAATTTTATCAACCAATACAAAATACAAAATATTAATCTACACTTTTAAAGTTAAATTAACAAAACCTATAAATATGTAACCAATTTTTAAAAAATAAAAAATTCCAATTAGCGACGGCAACAGATGGTCGCTATAGTGTAGAAATAGCGACGGAAAATAGTGGTCGCTGGTTGGCCAGAAACAGCGACGGACTGTAGTAGTCGCTGTATGGCTTCCCACAGCGACGGCGGCGTACGGTAGCTCGTAGGTAAGAATTAGCGACGGATGTACTGGTCGCTATATGACTAACCATAGCGACGGATGAGCATCGTCGCTGGAAGGCCACACTTAGCGACGGCATATGGTGGTCGCAGTGTGGCTGCCAGTAGCGACGGAGTTGTGAGGTCGCTGTATGGCAACAGTTAGCGACGGCTGGAGTCAGTCAAGCAGAGACCATTTTAGCGACGGTATTATGCCGTCAATATTTTAGCGACGGCGTGTCTGTGGTCACTGATGTGTTTTTGACGAAGGTTTTAGTGACGGTGTGTGTCTCGTCTGAGATGTCGTCGCTAAGTGTTTTAGCGACGGCCTTGGCATGGATTAGCGACCAATTCTTTCCGTCTCTTACAGGTTTTTTTTTAGTAGTGATATATGCTCACCCTTAAGTTATGGTTTTTTTAGTGGATGTGGACCAAAGCGTTGCTTGGTGATTGCTCGATTGAAGGTGTCATGGTTATGAAGGCCATTCATATATGGCTGTATATATACGTGTATGGCTTTTGTCACTATCGGCTTGGCTAGCTCTTTTGATACATATGTTATATGTTTGTGTATAACAGAATTAGGTATTTGATAACCTCACTAAAGGTTTAGTGTTGTTTTGATACTTATATGTTTATTGTTAGTCCTCAAATTTTCAATAAAAGCTTAAATAAAAATTTCATAAAAATCATAAAAATTAGTTTAATTTGTTAGAAAATTAGGATTTAAATTCAATAAATGAGTGTTGTTGGAAATAATCTGCCCTTGATCAATTTTCTCTAGTTTTACAGTGAAAAAGTTAAGAAATCAAGAGAAAATTACACTGGAGAATCTGACGCGTAGCCTCACCCCACGCGTAGCATCAACTGCTATTTTTGAGTCTGACGCTACGCATCACAGCCACGTGTAGCGTCAGTGCTGCGTGAACAACCACTCCACTTTGGCCAACCACTCCACTTGGACTCAATAATGGGCACCCCACTCAGCCCAAGGGCCACCCCAATCAGCATAAATGGCCAAAAACTCGTGAAAACATGTCCAAGTGGCCAGGCATGATCAAGATTAATTATTGAAAGTGGCCATTATCAAGTGTTTAATAGAGGCTGAGTCAGGAGTCTGACGCGTAGCGTCACAGGGACGCGTAGCGTCAGCACCCTTGCTCAGCCCTATAAATAGGGCCATCCAACACCATTCATAGCATCCCATTCCATACACTTCTCTTCTCTTCTCTCTTGTGCTCGACCTTGAGTACTTCTTTTGTGAGTTGTAGTTCTAGAATAGTTTTCTAGATACTTGAGTGTGTTTCGGTGTATTGTGATCGTTGTATCGTGAAGTTTCCATCGTCTTCGTAATGTCAAACTCTGTAAGTGTTGTTTTTACTTTTACCATGTGTAACTAATTTGTTTATGTTGGAATTGGTGAACTAATCTATTGAATATAATGTTGTGAATTCGACCTTTGCATGTTTATGATTCAAGTACATGTTAGTGTCTCAACCTTTTATTAATATGAACGTCAAACGGGAGAATGATTTTCATGTGTATCGAAACTGGTTTTATTAGTGTAAATGTCAAACGGGAGAATGATTATTTATGCCGTATTGAAACTAGTTTTGATGAAAGTAAAAAGTTGGAATACCCTTGGTATCTCAATTCTATAGGGGTTGTTAACCATTGTTGCCATAAGGCCAGGTCTTAATGCAAGTTTTTACTGAGAAAGCTCACGAGGGATCGGACTTTACGGTGAATTCTTAGAATTTATATCACGAGGGATCGGTTATAATGATTTTAAGCTGCAATGACATGAAACTTGATGATTAAATATGCATGTCTTGAGTTCCTCATTGTTATTCTAGATTAGGGATCCAATTTCCAACATAATTTGTTTATCTGTGTTTATCTCAAGTATCTTACCTATTCTAGATTGTAACTCAACTTTTTAGATAGATTTTTATTTTCTTTTATCTTATGAATCACTCAATCATGCTATCTTGTGAATACTGTATAAACTGTATATAAATCATTCTTTTGTTTATAATTTCCTTCACATTTACCATAGTAAGTAGAAAATTACTGTTGTTATTGGACTTTCAATCCCAGTGGAACGATATCTAAATTTCGAAAACTAGAAACGATTGGTGCGCTTGTCAATTGACAAAACCCGGTTCCACCGACGGGTTAACAAGTTTTCTGGCGCCGTCGCCGGGGATTGAATTGTTTCAGTAAAACAGTAAAATTTTAATTACCGTGGTAAATATTTTTTTTACCTTAGATAATTTTTTTTTTATTATTTCTTATCATTATTACACTAACTTTCTTTGTCTAGTTTGTGTATGCAAACTCGATCTACCGCAGGTAAAATTTATTTTGATCCTGAGATAGAAAGGTTTATAAAGAAAATCAAGTCTTTGAAATCTAAAACACAAACTAATTCTTCTTCTACTTCAAAAATTTTTGAAAATTCAAATATGGCTGCTGAAAGGAGAACATTGGGACAGTTTGCTGCTATAAATGGTCCACCCCGAGTTTCGGGAATGTTTCAAGGACCAGTTTTACCAGTGGAAATTAAACCTGCCACTTTAAACATAATTCAAAACAACCAATTTGCTGGTTTAAATCATGAAGAACCATATGAACATTTAACTGTTTTTTATGAGTTATGCAGCACAATTGGTTTTGAACCCAATCAAGAAGAGTCTGTTTACATGAGACTCTTTCTTTTTTCATTGATTGGGAAAGCAAAAGAATGGTTTAAATCTTGTCCACCGGGTAGTTTTGTAAACTGGTCCGATGTTGAAAGAAAATTTTTGGAAAGATTTTATTCTCCTTCGAAATATTTTGAAGCAATGACAGCCATACACTCTTTTTCTCAAAATAATGATGAATCATTAGGAGAGACATGGGAACGATTCAAGGCACTCTTGAGAAAATACCCAAACCACAACCTGAATGATGCCGAGAAGGTAAGAATCGTTTACCATGGTTTATTGCCTCAGTTCAAGATGATGTTAGATGCTTGTGCAGGTGGTTCTTTAATGAATAAGACTGTGGAGGAAGCCATAGAAATATTGGAATCAATGGCTATTAGTGACCGACAAGCAAAGCATCAAAGAGGTAATATGCAAAGGAAGCCAGGAATGCTCAAATTGGGAGTAAATGATGCAGTGTTGGCTCAGCAAAAATTACTGACCCAACAAATTGAAGTTATGAGCAAGCAATTGGAAAAACTTCAAATTGCTCAAGTAGCATCACCACCCCCTGCTCAACTTAAAGCATGTACGCACTGCATGGGAGAACAACCATGTGGTTACTGTGGAAATGAGCAAGAGCAAGCCAATTTCATGAACCATCAAAGAGCACCCTTAGGTAATTTTCCTTTTAATCATGGAAATTTTTTTCCTAACAATTACCTACAGGGTTGGCAAAATCAGAATATTGGCTGGAGACAGGACACTGGACCTTCCAACAGACCTCCTAACAATCAATTCAAGCAACAACAAACTGACAATGCAAGGTTGACAAGAATAGAGGAAGCTATTCAACAGTTATTGCAGTTTGTAGAGACAAATGAAGCTGCCCGAAAAGCATCAGACATACAAATGGGTCAGCTCGCAAAAGAAATAGCCGAATTAAAGAGTTCTGGGTTTTCTGCAAACACTCAAAACCCAAGGGAACAATGTAATGCTGTTTCTATTGATGTTGTAAAAATTGATTGTAAAGAAAAGAGTGAGAAAAAGAAAGAAGAAGAAAAAGAAAGTGAAAAAATAAAAAAAAATGAAAAAAAATGAAGAAGAAAAAGAAAGTGAAAAAATAAAAAAAAATGAAAAAAATGAAAAAGAAAAAGATGTGCAAAGAGATACAGAGCAAGAAACAAACTGTATAACCCCGAAAAAATGTAAAGATCCGGGGAGTTTCACCATTCCTATAACAATCGGAAATATCAACATCAGGAATGCGCTATTAGATTTAGGGGCTAACATCAACTTGATACCCCTAGATTTAATAAAACGCATTGGTGAATATGAGCTAAAAGAAGCAAAGACAGAATTACAGTTTGCGGATCGCTCTGTCAAAAAGCCTTTTGGGATTGTGGAAGATGTATTGTTAAAGGTTGACAAGTACCACTTCAAAGTCGACTTTATGGTACTGGATATGAAGGAAGATACTGAGATCCCCCTGATCCTAGGAAGACCTTTCATGAAGACTGCAAAAATCAAAGTAGATGTTGATCAAAGTATGGTTGCAGTCAAAGTTTATGGAGAAGAAGTAAGCTTCAGTGCTCATGAACACCTCAGGATAAGTAATGAGGAAAAAGTTTACCCTTCAACCAAACCAGGTATATCTCTTCCCAATCAATTAAATTGTTTTGAATTAACCGATGCTTTGAATGATGAAAAACAGGTAATTAGGCATCGGAAAAGAAGAAGAAGGAAGAAAAAGACAGGTGATTCCTCAAAGAATATTGGGAAACCACCTGATTAATCAGAGGTAATGTCTGGCTGGAGACATTAAACCTAGCGCTCAATGGGAGGCAACCCATTCTTTTCTTTTTGTTTTTAAGGTTGTTTAAAAAAAATAAAAAAAATAAATAAATAAAACCACAAAACAATTTTTTAACTTGTTTAAAAGAAAAGGGGTTTTTAAACTGAAAAGGTTTTTGAAAATCTAAATTTTTGAAAATCAAAAACAAAAGCCCACGCGTAGCGCCCACTTGAAGCGTAGCGTGGACTCTGAATTTTGGTTCTGATGCGTAGCGTCCCACCCACGCGTAGCGTCAGAGCCCACGTTCAGTTTTTAAAACTGAACCAGAGAGGCCCATCTTAGGGTTTTAAACCTAAAACTTCCTCTCTGCCTCACTTAGTTTTCAAACCTAAACTTCAAAAACCTCCTTTTCTCTCTTCCAAACCTCTTCATTCCTAAATTGCTCAAGGAACAACAAGTAAGTACTCTAATCCATCCTCTTTAGCTTTTTGTTTTAATTTTCAATTTTAGAAATAAATGTGGTTAGGATTAGGATTAGAAGACCATTGGGATTGATTGCTGTTAGGAATTAGAAAATGAATGGATATAATGTGGTTTGGAAAGGGGTTGCTGCTGTGCAACCCCTGTTATTTTTTTTTCAAAACTGCGCAGCCCACGCGTAGCGTCCCACTGACGCGTAGCATGGAGGAACTGGCTGATGCGTAGCGTCACACCACGCGTAGCGTCAGCCTCTGTTTTTAAATCTTGCTGTTTGTTTGTTGTTTGTTGTTTTCTTTTTAAATTAATAAATTTTTATGTTTAGTATTCGTTATACTTTCTTGTAAATTTGTATAAATAAATTGTATTTTGTTTTGTATATTATTTGAATATATGTATGTTAATTTCTTTAAATATTAAAAATTCAAAAATATGTTGTTGAATTGCATTTTTATTTGTGAAAAATTTTAGAAAACCCAAAAATATTTTACAAATAATTGTTTGCTTGTGTGTGATTTATTTAGTGTGTGTTTAATTTTAAATTTTTACTTTTTGCAGATGGCACCTAAGAAATCCATTCCCACAGCCGGTCCCTCTAAAAGACAGAGGAAGTCCACAGACACTGACACCACTTCTGAGGATCCTGATTCTCAGAGACAGGAGGTGTTAGGACCGAGGGATCCTACTAGATTTCGCACGGATGCGAAATGGGCACGGTTTCATCAGATCAAGGGCCAGAGACTTATCTGGGAGAGGGTCCTTGATCTGAGTGCAGGAGACTATCCTGAGCTACAGGATAGAGTGCAGCAGAGGAGATGGGGACCTCTATTCTCCCTACCTACTGAGGGGGACCCCATCTTAGTGATGGAGTTTTATGCAAATGCTTACAGGACCCGCCAGGACGCACCGAATCTTGGGCAGCAGCGGACGAGTTGGGTTAGAGGCCGGCATATCTCTTATGACCGGGACACCATCAGTACCCTATTGGGTAACCCTTGGGAGCCTACTCCCGAGGATGATACTTGTTTCTGGAAAGAAAACAGAAACAAGATTCTTGCTGAGGGAGAGTTAGGATACTCCCTCGAGAAGGTTGCTCATTTTCTGAGCAAGGATGGAATCTTTTTCAACCTGAGTAGGGTTGGAAGGAGTCCATCTAACCTCCTCAAGACCCAGCTTACCCCCATAGCCCAGGCGTGGTCCCACCTCATGCTCCATAATATCACTCCTGTCACCCATCTTTCTTCCCTTCCAGTGGAGCGCTGTTGCCTCCTTTATTCTATCCTCCAGGGCCACACCATTGATATCGCCGAGCTTATCTCCGAGCAGATTCACTTTTATGCCCTTGGGTATAAAGTGAATCGCCCCATACCCTTTCCTCTCATCATATCTGCCTTACTGAGGAGGCAGGGAGTCATTGTACCTTCACCAGAGTTTACTAGTTCTTCAGGGAGAGTCCCTAAAGTTCTAGTAAATAGAGATTATTTTGTGCAGCAGTGCGAGCTTCCACCACTAGAGCAGGAGGCTCAGCCCCGACCTCGGAGGAGAAGACCACCAGTGCAGCCTCCATCTGCTGATGCTGTTACACAGGGCTTTGCCCGGATGTCACTTGAGCATCAGCATATGATGCAGATGATGGCTGCCACTCACAGAGCTTACATTCATCTTCACGATGAATTTTATCAGTACAGGTTACAGGGAGAGGGAGCACCTTATGTTACCCCAGCCGAGTTTGCAGCACATGTAGCTTGGCCCGGAGATTTACCCACCTACCCTGAGACTGGTGGATCTTCTAGTGCACATCATGACTCTGATGGTGATGATGAGGAGGAGGAGGAGGAGGATGATGATGATCAGATGGAGGATTGAGGATGCCATCTTTATCTTATTTTGAGTACATTTGCTTTTAGTTGATACTTACATTTACATTCATATTTACATTTTATATTATGATATTTTATTATTGTGTGGTGTGTTTATTTTTATTCATTTTCTTTTAATAAATCAATCAAATTTTTGTTAGTAAGTTAGTTTATACACTTAGAGTTTTTACACAATAAAACCAATTTTGTAAAATTAATTATTTGATTCTTTATAACTTAGGAATTTTGATAAATTTAATTACAATAAGTTTATTAACCATCAAGCAAATTTCAATAACCCGGTGAGTTGAGAGATTTCTTTTAAAACACTTGAGGGTTTAATCGGCATATTTTCAATTCGAATTGATTTTGCTTTAATCTCTGATGTGTGTTGTTGTACAGAGAATTCGGGAAAATGATCAAGGCATATTTATTGGTGAAACGAAACCTTGGGCCAAACAGCTTACCTTGGTAAAAAGTCTTTTATCCTTTGCAAGCCAATTTGAGCCTAAAATAAAATTCTTTGGTACCCTTAAAACCTAAATTTGTTTTTACCATTCTCTATACTTGATTGATTAAAAGAGCAGTTGAAATAAATGAAAAATATTTTGAGTGTTCTTACAAAAATGGGGAGTGAAAATGAGCAACTTGATTCTTTTCAAAAAAATAGAATATGGAAAAGAAAAGTCAAAAATAGTGAAAAGAATCAAGTTGGGGGTATTTATTTTTCATCAATAAAAATAAATGAGAGTTTGGATCAAGAGAAAAGCCTAAAAATTATGAAAATGCTCTTTTATGATTTCAGGTTTTTGAAATCCAAGAAAAACCATTGATTCTTGTAAACCAAGCCTCATTACAACCCGTGAAAAGACCTTGTGATTTTTGAATTAACTCTGTATAAATAACCATTGATTAGATGACAAACAAAGTTAAATTCGTTTGATTTTATGATTGATTGAGAGAAACAGGTTACCAATTGCATAGAGATAAACACTTGTGAGGTAAGCCTGAAATTTTGCTTGGTTGTTAATAGAATATTGTAAACAATTTTATCATTAAATCTTTGTTATATTTGATATCAGTTTTTGATTATTACAAAATAGTTGAAATTGTGTAATTATTTTTTGTGGTAAATTTTCAGACTAACTTAAAAATTTGATTTCAAATTTTTATTTTCTTATTTTTCTCTCTTGCTCGAGGACGAGCAATGTCTCAAGTTGGGGGTATTTGTTAGTCCTCAAATTTTCAATAAAAGCTTAAATAAAACTTTTATAAAAATCATAAAAATTAGTTTAATTTGTTAGAAAATTAGGATTTAAATTCAATAAATGAGTGTTGTTGGAAATAATTTGCCCTTGATCAATTTTCTCTAGTTTTGTAGTGAAAAAGTTAAGAAATCAAGAGAAAATTACACTGGAGAATCTGACGCGTAGCCTCACCCCACGCGTAGCATCAACTGCTATTTTTGAGTCTGACGCTACGCATCACAGCCACGCGTAGCGTCAGTGCTGCGTGAACAACCACTCCACTTTGGCCAACCACTCCACTTGGACTCAATAATGGGCACCCCACTCAGCCCAAGGGCCACCCCAATCAGCATAAATGGCCAAAAACTCGTGGAAACATGTCCAAGTGGCCAGGCATGATCAAGATTAATTATTGAAAGTGGCCATTATCAAGTGTTTAATGGAGGCTGAGTCAGGAGTCTGACGCGTAGCGTCACAGGGACGCGTAGCGTCAGCACCCTTGCTCAGCCCTATAAATAGGGCCATCCAACACCATTCATAGCATCCCATTCCATACACTTCTCTTCTCTTCTCTCTTGTGCTCGACCTTGAGTACTTCTTTTGTGAGTTGTAGTTCTAGAATAGTTTTCTAGATACTTGAGTGTGTTTCGGTGTATTGTGATCGTTGTATCGTGAAGTTTCCATCGTCTTCGTAATGTCAAACTCTGTAAGTGTTGTTTTTACTTTTACCATGTGTAACTAATTTGTTTATGTTGGAATTGGTGAACTAATCTATTGAGTATAATGTTGTGAATTCGACCTCTGCATGTTTATGATTCAAGTACATGTTAGTGTCTCAACCTTTTATTAATATGAACGTCAAACGGGAGAATGATTTTCATGTGTATCGAAACTGGTTTTATTAGTGTAAATGTCAAACGGGAGAATGATTATTTATGCCATATTGAAACTAGTTTTGACGAAAGTAAAAAGTTGGAATACCCTTGGTATCTCAATTCTATAGGGGTTGTTAACCATTGTTGCCATAAGGCCAGGTCTTAATGCAAGTTTTTACTGAGAAAGCTCACGAGGGATCGGACTTTACGGTGAATTCTTAGAATTTATATCACGAGGGATCGGTTATAATGATTTTAAGCTGCAATGACATGAAACTTGATGATTAAATATGCATGTCTTGAGTTCCTCATTGTTATTCTAGATTAGGGATCCAATTTCCAACATAATTTGTTTATCTGTGTTTATCTCAAGTATCTTACCTATTCTAGATTGCAACTCAACTTTTTAGATAGATTTTTATTTTCTTTTATCTTATGAATCACTCAATCATGCTATCTTGTGAATACTGTATAAACTGTATATAAATCATTCTTTTGTTTATAATTTCCTTCACATTTACCATAGTAAGTAGAAAATTACTGTTGTTATTGGACTTTCAATCCCAGTGGAACGATATCTAAATTTCGAAAACTATAAACGATTGGTGCGCTTGCCAATTGACAAAACCCGGTTCCACCGACGGGTTAACATTTATGTTGATGATGATGATTTAGTATAAAAATCCCTAGAAAATATTTTCTAGATACGGTCAAATAGGTTCGCTAAAATAAAATAAAAAATCCCTCATATTTTTGTTAAAGTAGTGTTACACACTTTTAATGGTATTAGAGAAATAGGTGCTCAGGCTTTTAATAATGGTATCAGAGCGGACTTTAAGGTCCAAGGCTAAGGTGTGTTTACTATGAGTAAGCGGTTATTGTGTGCTATATGATCGATTTCCATAATGTCCTACATGATATCCTATTGGATTTAATGCATGCTAAAAATATACTGAGATAAATTGTTAAGTGTTGGAATTACAATGTGATTAATTGAGAATGGTTGCATATTCTTATCCTTGCATTGGTCTTGAAGTTCAGTGTTAATTTCAGGATAAGATATAGCGAATCATCAAGGCATGGATGCGATGGTGGCAACATTTCAATGCTTTGTTGACATTTTAGAAAGGCATGGCTAACCTTAGCACAAAAATGACCAAGGATTTTTTGAAGCGAAAACCTAATAAGTTCCATGGCAGTTTTAACCCCGAGCCAGCATATACATGGGTTAAGGATTTGGAGCGCGTCTTTTGCAGCCTTTAGTGCACTGAGGCACAGAAGGTGGAATATGTTGTTTATATGCTCCGTGGAGAAACAGAAAATTACTGGAGAATTACATGAGCGAGAATGATTGCAGTTGGTACCCAGTTGATCTGGGAGAATTTAGAGCATACTTTTTAGAAAATATTTTCTAGATACGGTCAGAAGCAAGAAAGAATTAGAGGTTCTCGAGGTTTTCCCTAAGGATATACCAGGATTACTGCTAAACTTAGAGGTTAAGTTTAACATCGAGATTGTACCCAGTACTAAACCAATATCCATCGCTCCACACCGAATGTCATTGAAGGAATTAGACGAGCTTAAGAAGCTGTTGAAAGAACTTCTAGAGAAAGGGATTATTCAACCTAGTGTCTCACCATGGGGAGAACTAGTATTACTGGTAAAGAAAAAGGATGGCAGTATGTGTCTATGCATGGATTATCGCTAATTAAACAATGTCAAGGTCAAGAACCAATACTTGCTTCCAAGGATCGATGACTTGATGGATCAGTTACGAGGAGTAGTTATTTTCTCCAAGATCGACCTGAGATTGAGCTATCACTAGATACACGTAAAGAAAGAGGATCCCAAGATTATGTTTCAAACCTGTTTTCGTTCCCACGGAAGCCATGTGATACATTTCAAATGGGCTCCAATATCACAGCTAACCAAAGGCCCAAGAGAATGACTAAGAAACCCTATTGGTTTAAAGATTTTATTTAAAATTATATGTTGTTTTGTAGCCCAATTACCTCTTGAAGCCCAAAGAGTTTAGGGGTTTTCCTTTCCCTCAAGAAATGTTATCTTATATATTGTTATATGTTTTCAGTAAATGAATAAGAAGAAATATTTTATAGTTAGTCAGTTCATTTTACTAAACCCATCTTATATATTGTTATATGTTTTGAGTAAATGATAGGTTGTCATCACTTAGATTATTCAAATTTGATTCAATCAAGCTAAACCTATAAGAAGAAAGTTGAATAATTCACTTCAATATGTACTCTTTTATAAGAATATTGTTAGGAAAAAAAGGTGCATATATAACATAATTTCCTGTCTATTGAAGCAATTAGACACAAAAATATCTACCACCGGTGATTATTAAAGGAAGTTAATAGAACAACCAGAAGACGCCATATATTTTCCTCCATGACATTTGATTAGTTAATTACCAAAACTTGACCAAAATGATTAACACGAGTCAACAAAAGTTATCACATAAGCCGAAAAGAACCCATTTCACATAGAGACCACATGTAGATATAATTCAGCCTTATGTTGTGCCAAAGTTAAACAGAACCCTTCTCAACAACCCCAGTACAATCAGTAATACAGATTTAGATATAACTTACCCCAATAAATTTTACCTCCTGATTGACATAAGATCCATCCTTTTCTTGTGTATTGCAATATATAGTTCACCTCGACCCACAAATCATCCAAATTCTACTTCCTAATGTCATTTCAAATGAATAGTAAGAACAACTACTTTTTAAGGCATAAATACGAAACACACTTTCATACCATTTCATGATGTTTCCTAGATAAAAGCTTAGACCCGCCAGTATGTGGGATTGTTTGCTTTCTCCTAGCTTCAGAATTCTTTTGACATAGCACCTATGATATAAGCAAGTTATTAATTGAAAAACAAACTTAATAATTCAACTAATAGTAAACCATAAATTTGGAAATTACTTGGTACTCTGGTCTCAAATGATAGTCAACAAATGTTGACTATTGATCTCTATGAATACCATTCGGGGCAGCAAAAATTAACTGTTCTCTTTATAATGAAGGGTCAAAAGCATTACTCCATAAGTAAAGCTTTCTATTTCTATACTTTCTTGACATGGTAAGCAAGCAGTAGCGCCTGGCAATTGAATCTAAGGCTAGAAAATGAAAGAGATTCTATAAAAATAAAATCAAATCTCTCAATATATTACTTATAAAATTGAATATATTAGCATAAGATTATGCCTTCAAAATCTTAAAGCATTCATCTTTGTAAGATTTTGGAACTTTCCGCCAACTATCAGAGTTAATAAGAACATTTTTTGAATTAGTCACAATGCGACCACAAGCTCCTAAAAGGAGTGCAGTAGCTTCACAATGGCTTATATTTGCCTATCAAATGCCACTATTATGTGTTGACCACCAGACATCTCAAACACACCTAATTTTGTCAATTCAACCTTCTTTATTGTTCATCTAGAATTTGTTCAATAACAGTTTTGCTTTATTTCTTCGTCAATAAATCATATAATATGAAAGATAATCCATGGTTAATTAACAAATAAAAACATCATCATCATGGAATCAAATTGTAATAAAATTAGTATTACATATAATTTCAACAGTCCATATTCTACTAGTCTCTCGTCCCAGATATGGTTGTTGATTGGGAATTGTTAGAGGAACAATAGTCTGTGATGTACTACCAAGTGATGTAGACATTGATGATGGAATATGACTGGTTGTATGAGCTGACTCAAAAGGCTATAATGATGGCTCCATAGGTGTAGAAGGCTGTAATGATGGC
This sequence comes from Clitoria ternatea, assembly GCA_037962975.1. Classification (NCBI taxonomy): domain Eukaryota; kingdom Viridiplantae; phylum Streptophyta; class Magnoliopsida; order Fabales; family Fabaceae; genus Clitoria; species Clitoria ternatea. The sequence continues at coordinate 14,441,501 of CM075675.1, forward strand.
TTCAAAGGGATAGAATCCTTTCGAAATGAAACTTGACACCTTAAGTTTGAACGTTTAGCTTTACAGACCATGGTTGTAAGTTATTATTAAAAAGCAAATAATGACATTATATAAACATAACCCAAGACATGCAAACAATAGCTAAAAGTGAAATAACAACATAAACATGTGAATAAATAGATACATTACCGTAAAAGACAATTATTCATAATACTTCACTGAACCATATTTACAAATTCATGGTCTACATCTTCCTTTACCAATATTATTGTGTTTGCTTTATTTGAAAATAAATTACTTAAGTCTTGCACATGGTATGGCTCATTTTCATATGTAACCTCTTCCATAATTTCACCCATGTCATACAAATTCCTTGTCATCATGTGGACAACAACACTCCAACCCTTAATTACCTCATCTTCAACATAGTATACCATTCGTGCTTGTGAAGCTTCAATAAATAGGTCATGCTCTTCACGTTCACCTGTATGGATACATCAAGAAAAGTTTACCAAAGTAAATTACCAAGCGTCTTTTCTAAATACCCTATCATGAGTGGTATCTTCCCATTTGCACTTAAAGAGGGTAACCTTAGGGAAGCCATAATAGTTAAGTTTAACTATATCTTCCAACTTTTCATACTAAGGTAAACTCGCTTGCATCAAAGTTGCATCAACACTACTTACAACATATGACGTGTTTGAAGTTAGAAAAACTCCACTATTTTTAGTTTTTAGGGCTTCATCTCGACTTACAGTTCTAAACTTGAACCCATTAATGTTATAGGCAGTATATCTCCTGGCAATTTACATTGGGTGTAACACCCTCTGTTACACCTTAATAAATTCTAGAAAAACTCGTAATTTTTTTTTTTAAAGATATGATTATTAAAAAGAAACTATCGGAATAAATTATATACATTATTTCTGAAATACCTCACAAATATTATTAAAACTTTATAAAGTATTTGTACATTCATCCGAAGAAAATAAACATTAAACATTATAAGAAAAAGAGGAAACTCCATGGCCCAGAAGCAGTTACTTATTAACATTATTTATTCATTGGACCACGGTATTCATACCGAGCTCCCTTTCTAGAACGTGCTATATTTACTGCCGATATTCTTCGATCCTTCCCTCTGAACCATCAATTTAAAACATGTGAAACAAAAACACGGAGAAAGGAGTGAGAAACAGAATATAATATTCCCAAATAAGACATAAGCAACAAAGGGTTTTCACAAACCAATACATAATAATATCAATCACAATCACATACACAATCAATTATGAATGCATGAATGTTATGCAATATCTTCATCATAACTTACCTATATATGTGGGCCCTTAAATTTTAATTTGCACTGGGCCAACCAGGAGTTTACACTATTCCATAAGTCCGGATAATAATAATATAAACAGCTCAACTGGCATGGAAACACTTAGAGACTAGTCAGATTGAGAAAGTTTTTATTGTGAAAGTACCCGACACTAGGGAGCTACCCCAGGTCCCCTGAAGCACCCTTTCACACCCTCTCATCCCAAGGCTCGTAATTAAGCCTCCTCTAATGTATCCTCGGTTTCTATAATCCGTCCCTAGACAATATTATTTCATTTCACTTTAATGATTCATGATGCATGAACTACTCGCGTATTGAGTTGGTTAAGGCTTTTAGAAACTCAATTATTAAATCCCTTAAAGGTTTACAATATCATTTCAATAAACTGTACATTTTCTCAATTCTCTGAATTTCTGTCCCACAGAAATAAATTTGGTACAGTTTTCAAATCTCACTGAAATTGAGTTTCTAAGCCTTAAATATCTAAAAACTTTATCATATAAAACTTTACATAATCTTTCTCGAATTAAATCTTAACAAAATCAAATTTAGGAATCTTAATTATTTCCAAATATCTTTAGTTATTAAGTTGGAAAAAATAAAATAATTTTCTTTTAAAAAATTTTGTTTTATTAAAAGAGAATAATTATTAACCAAAAATACTTAAAATTACAAAATTTTTCTTTAACTCAAGATTTAATTAAATAAATTCTCATAAAATGTTTTCTTTCTAAAATAAATACTACTTTTTTATTCTAAATATTGAAAATAAAGTTAATAAAAATCATTTCTAAGAATGAATAAAAGATAATAAAATTTAAAGAGTAAGGTAAGAAATTCTTACTGAATTTTAGCTTTCCGTCATGCTCGCTATATGCTCAAACTCCACATTACAATATCATCAATCAAAATCAAGCAATATCAATCATAACTAAATATCATCAATCAATCAATCATAATCAAATCAATTAAATATCATTAATACATATCATAATACAAAATTTAATGATTATTAATATAGTCAATTTGAGTCATTTTGGTCAATTCCTCGCATAGGTATATGTAAGTCCATATAATCCAGTCCTTGCATAGGTATAGTTCAGTCCATATGGGTCATAATGGTCCAAGTCCTTGCATAGGTATAGTCCAGTCCATATAGGTCATAATGGTCCAAGTCCTTGCATAGGTATGTTAGAGTTAGTTAAACTGGATATTTAATTTAAAATTTATTAAAATTGTTAAGTTAAAAAGTTAATATTTTAAAATAATAATATTATTAAATTTAAAAAGAGTAGGGGACTCCTCCCATTATTCTTATGTCTTTTCATATTATACTCTTATCTTACTCCCCCTTACCTTGAATTGTTACCCAAAATGGATTTGCTTTGCGCCTCCGATTTCTAGAAATATTAATACCAATCTTATTTCAGTATAAGCATAAGACGAAGATTAAGATTACTACTTAAAACAGAAATGATAAATTTTGAATAGTGAATAGTGAATAGTAAATCGTGAATAGTAACAGTAAATAGTAAATCGTGAATAGTAACAGTAAATAGTAACAGTAAATAGCAATTTACTATTTGAATAGTAATTTACTATTGAAATAGTAATTTACTATTAAAATAGTGTTTACTATGCAGAATAGTAACTTAAAATAATATTATTTTCAGTATAATAACAGATTTCTAAAAACGATATAAAAATAACCCAAAAAATATAAAAGAGAAGTATTCTTACCTTAGGATTTTGGCAGAACCTTCTCTCTAAAAACTTTTCTTCTCTCTCTCACTTCCACCACTATCTCACTAGCACTACTATATTAAGAAAACTTAATCTGAAATTGTGAATTCTAAAGAAAAAATCCTTCGGTATTTATAGGAAAAAAATTTACTATGCATTCCATTATTTTAATATAAAAGTACTATGCATTTTTGAATTTTTTATTCCAGGTTACTGTGCATCTTTTGAAAATTTTATACATGCACAGTGATTTGCATAGTAATTGTCAGCAAAATTATTAAGTCAAATAGTAACCCTTCACTCGGTATATTTTAAATATTCAAAATGAGTCCTTTTTGAAATTTAGCGATATTATATCAATCCTTACTAATTTTATAACATGTAATATAAAGCTGAAATTTTAAAAATCTAAAATTTTCTGTTAATAAAAATTTATTGATACGTTTCCAATTTCTTAACGATTGGAAAAAATCAAGATTTTTCTCAAACCGATAATTTTTAGATAAGTCTATTTGAAACAGATTTTAAAAAATTTTCTTATAATTTAAATTCACTTTCTTATAAATATTTTTAATTTAAGTCACTTATATGAATTTAAAATTATTTAAAAAATATTATTTTATTAAAAAAATTTCAAAATTCCAAAAAATTCCAAAAAATCATAAATAATACATAGGTTAAAAAGTTCTAAAGAACCATAATTTAATTCCTTCAAAATTTTAATATAAAAATAAAAATAGGGGTGTTACATTGGGCCCCTAGTCATATACTTTATTTCATCTGGAACTAAATTTGTTGTGTCTAGATTTGTGGCCTAATTAACCAATTATGTTAGTCACAAAAATGAATTAAAATTTCATTGTTAAATTATTATTCTACTTACTCGTTGGAGAAACCAATTCGCAAATTCTTTAACAACCATTTTTTCTATCTCTATATTTGAAGGTCTTCGATTTCTTGCCTTCCTTTTAATGAATCTACTAAACTCACTACAGAAAAAATACTATGTGAATCTTACATGTCAATACCTTTAGTCTTGTCCAAAAAATATACACATTTAAATGCTTACTCAATGTACAACTGAACCTGTGGACAATTTAGTAGCAATTTATGTACATAGCACGTATTTATATGATTGTATATTTATAAAGGTTATTTTGAATTATATTTATGATACTTACATTAATTAAAATTTATAAAAAATAAATTTAGTATAAGATATATACAAAAATATATATTTAAGAATATATATATATATATTAGTTATAATTTTAAAATAAATACATATTTGATTTGGCCAGTCAGAGGGAATTTTATATATCACAACATATTAATTAGCTTTTAAGAGTACAGTAATTTATTAAAATCTTTAAAGTATCATTTGTATAAAAGAAATTACACAATTAAATAATTAATTTGTCGGGCTCAGGTAGGATTTCAGATGCATATTAGTGTCCAAATACAATGAATCCGGGGTGGGAACAACTATAATAATGTACTTAAAAGGGGAATAACAAGAAATAATGATGCGGGCATGGTAAAAAGGAATCATAATTGAGATTGTCAAAGAGTCACAAATGACCAGAAACAAGAACCCAAGGGGGAACACCTTGCATCCAAAAATAATAATAAAAGATATTATTTATATGAATATATGCAACAAAAGAATGAAAGATTTATAAAGGAGGAATAGCAAGAAAGAAATCAATAAAAAATAATATTATATGATACATGAACTCATTCATTTTTTGTGATTAGATGTAAAATAAGTTTCTATAAAAATAAAAGTCGTAATTTCATGACATCCTATATATAATATTATATTCTATGAATTTTGAAACTTATTAATTTCATATATTTGGATACATTTATAGTTTCTTTAAATTTTATTTAATATTTTACCCATTCATTTTCTATAGTATTAACTAAATTAAAATATTTTTCAATTGCTTATTATTCTCATATTTGAACCATTTGTTAGGTATATATACATTCTAGCCAAACAAAAAAATATTAAACATGATTTCCCATATTTGAAAAGGGAAGTCTCTCCCTCCCCAAACTTTTAGTATGTAGAATATCATTTTGTTCATTTGCAATGATAAAAATATGTAATCCAAAGAGTAGGCATTAAAGTGGCTGTAGTTTAGTGGTAAGAATTCCACGTTGTGGCCGTGGAGACTTAGGCTCGAATCCCAGCAGCCACAAATGCTCCAACCTTAGCTTCGTTGGAGATTCTTCTTTTGCCTTTCTTCTCATTTTTCCTCATTCTATAAACTTGGATTTTTCATGGGATAAAGATGAAGTTATCCACTTCCATTCCCTATTCCTTTTCAATCTTTAGATACAACTACGGTGTTGCTTAAATGTTTTTCTAACTAAGGAACATAAATTATCTAAACCTACATAAATTACAGTAATAATTGCTTCACCAAACTTAAGTTATTACTCAATAAGGGGTCCTTCACCTAATAGATTCCTTCCACCTGCTTGGCCACCACAAGTGAGATGATTTTCACTCAAATGAATTGAACCCCTCAAATCAATGGACTTTCTAAGGTTGAATATGATCGTCTCATACTCTACCTGATTACTGCTAGTCTTTAATTAAAATCGTAAGGATTCCTTCACTTTGAGCCTATTATTCCTTTACTTTTAGCATGTTAGGAGCCGCTGATATTATTCTCGCCCTACTACCTTGCACATTGGATGCCCCATCGATGCTCATCTCCCATATCATACAACTTAGGCCTTGGTCTTTTGATCCCTTTCCCAATTTAACTATGAAGTCATCCAAGAATTAAGTTTTAATTGGTCTTTCAAGTTCGAATAGGATGTTATATTTGAATAGTTTTACTGCTCATGAAACCATTCTTCCTATTAAGTTCATCCTATGAAGGATCTTCCATAAAGGCTATTCCATTTTTACTATGACTTGATAACTATGAAAATAAGGCTTTCACTTCAAGGCTGTTGTGACTAGAGACAACATGAACTTTTTAATTTGTTGATATCTTAACTTTACCCCCGCCCCCTAAGCACTTTGCTCACAAAATAAATCGGCTTTTGATCTCCTAACTGTTCTTGTACCAACACCGTGTTGACAGTAAACTCATTAGTAGATAAATAAAGAAACAAAAGGACAAATGGGATTGGGTGAGTTAACTAGGTGGTCTAGAGAGGTAAGTCTTTAATTCCCTAAAGCCTCGTTCATATTCTTCTATCCAACTGAAGTTGTACAACTTCTTATGGATGCACTTGAATGATTGGGCTTTATCTACAAATTTAGATAAGAAGTGTGTTAGGGTTGTGATCATCCCATTATGGCATTGTACCTTATTAAGTGTGCCCCTTCATTCCTCTAATTAAATAAATCTTTTTTAGATATTAATTATACTTCAGTCTTCTAACTTTTAATTATATAATTTTAGTTAGTAAATTAATTAATTTGTTGACATTTCGGCTTCATTTGGGTGAGGTGAAATATGATGGAAAAAAATTACGACTGAAAGAGATGGGAAGGAAAGAAATATGATGAAAATAAGTTACAAAGTATGTTATTTGGATTTACATAATTAAAAGAAAATTGAGTAGAAAAATGAACCTTTTCTTGTTTGGAGGAAAAGAAGGTTGATGAAAATAAATTAGTTATATGATAAATAAATTTAATTTTGTAACATCATGGATTTAATTATTGGGTAACTTTATTTATCAAATAATTAAATTAGGAAGGTTTAATTAATTTGAGGTGGTTATTTTTGAAATTAACCGGGATATGTTTCAGCTAACCAAAAGTTACCTAATTTGGTTCCAGAAATTGACCGAACGAACCAAAATACTAAATTACCCTTAATAACAATTGTTTTCTTAATTGCCTAATGCCTTCACATTTTTTCTTCTCCCCGCGTGGCATGTGCGTGTATTGCTAGGGAAGGAAATGATAAATTGTAATTCACTCTCTGCTTCTACGTTCTCACACCCTCTCTCTTTGTTTTTTTTAATTTTCATTTCCACTCTCACTCTTCTATCTCTCTTAATCACACCATTTGTCCCACCCAAAGGCATGAATCATGCCATCATGCCACATATAAGCCATTAAATTACAATTTCAATTCATCACCACTCGCCACTACCGAACCTATTTTTTTTATTTCACTCTTTGCCTTCTATTCCAATTAATTCTTCAAGTGCAATTCCTCCAACACCTCACACACATGCTTCAAAATTCCACCTTATATCCACTTCAATACTTCATTTAATTCTTCAATTCATTACCACCTCACACCACTGAATGCCACTTTCCATTTCACCTTTGTCAATTTCAATTCTTTCCTTCAAGCTCTACTCACCACCACCAAACATCACCTCCCTATTTCACTTTGTAAATCTCTTATCATTCCACCACCTTTCACGTGCTCAATTTCTTTAAGTTTCCTTCCTTGTCTTTCGACTATGCATGAATAAACATGCATGTGCAATAAAAGCTAGATCATGTGCGGGTTTATGTTTAGGCAGCGTTTAGATGTAGGTTTGGAGGAAAACGACGAAAGATTGAAATGATCAAAGACGTCCAAGGTATCGCTGGTGATCCCAAAGTTTATTTTGGAAGGGAATCGACGAGATTGCAACACTTTTGAAAGTTGTTCGGTGTGTCGACGGGTAGTGTACCACTTTTCGGTAAGATGACAAATATTGAAAATATGTCGGATTGATATTTTTAACTTTTAAATGCTTTGTTACATGGTTTGAAATAACTAAAATAATTTTTTGAGTTTTTAGGAATTTTATTATTAAGTGAAAAATAATATTTTGTGAGAAAATGGAGATTTTATATAAAAATATAATTTAGTTGAAAGTAATAATGATTTACAATATATTTTATTTAAGTAATTAAATTATTATAAAATATTTAAATTATTTAAAGAAAATTTTACATTATAAATATATTATATTTTATGATTGAAATTTTTAGAAGTAACTAGACAAAAAGTATTTTAGAAAACTTTTGTACCTTGGCGTCATTTTGGTAACAGATAAATAATATTTATTAAATAAAAATGTCACTATAAGTTATAGAAATTGTGAAGTATAAAAATAATATTTAATTTTGATTTTGGCGATTAATAGATAAAGAGTATTAAAATAATAATTATTAAATTTTAGAATTTACTGAAATTATCAAAACTTATGTGGATTGGTTATTTAAGCGTCAAAATGTGATTTTAAAGTAACGTGTAGATTCTTAAAAATAATTATTGTTAATAGAAATTTCTGGCCTTGGAAACCAGAAATCGGTGATTGGATCGGAGCGTTCGGGGTGTGTTTCGAGCTTTGGGATCGTCAATTTCAGGTAAGGGGAACATTATATTTTAAATGCATACGTTATGAACAGATAGGGATATGTGTGTGCGTGTGTGTGTGTGTTGTGTGTGATGATAATGATGTTTGAATTTGCGTTTGGCTATATACCCCTTTTGATGTGTTATGATAAAATTGATGTAAATTGTGAATTGTGATAACTGTAGATTTCGTTCATATATGTTGATCCGGTCTCAATACCAGCATATGGACATAAGGGTAATTTCATCCGTTCTCATGCTCACTACCGGTGTCGCAGGTAAACCTCCGGACTGTAAACCCATGTCAGACGTCCTTCTACACCGGTATGTCCAGGTCAACACCTCGCACACCGGAAAGCATCCATGTCACCCAAGAAAAAGTACAAGGTACAGGTGCAGAGGAACGTTCGTAAGAGACGTGGAGCCACCCGCGTCGTGTGTCAGAATCGTACACAGTACAATATACGATTGGTCCCCTAGCCCTAACAGACTCTTCATTCTCCGCATGCACGTATATAAATACCAATATTTTCACTACTCCAGTACGTTAAACTTATTCTCAAACTTACGCTTCAGAAACCTTGAATTCCATTTCAGGTTACTGACTTGAGCGTCGGAGAATCTTCGCAGGTGACACCACCTTTCGCCCTTCATCAACGCGAAAGCTTGGTGTGAAAGATCTCCAAGACTACAAGACATTTATTCTCCCACTAAGATAAAGGGCACAATACCTATTATACCGGTGTATAAATTACTCTCAACAGTTGACATTTGTGGCTGGTTCTATACTGGATTATTGACCCCGGTTCAGACTAATTCATATATAAAAGAATTATAATGGTGGATTGTATTGTAGTGATGATATTAATATAAGCTTGAGGTAGCTTAATTGTGATGGTGAACTGATTGAAATTATTGGTTGTTTCATGTTATGCTTATCGATATGATGAGATGCCTTTGGTAGTGACGGTAATCAGGTGGTTTGTGATAATTGATGTTGTGTTGCATAACAATGCATGATTCAAACACATACAGATATTGAGGTTTAAAGGTTGTTGGACATCTTATGGTGTGTATTGATATGGTTGATTGCATTTGAGGTAATGTAATTGTATTAAATGACAGTGTGTGTGGTAATGAATATGATGAACTATTGATTATATGTGGAACTAGATGTTTGATTGATGAGTTGTATCGAATCTAATTCAGTACCTGTCATTTATATATATATATATATATATATATATATATATATATATATATATATATATATATACATGTCCACCCCTAAGTTGTGGTTATTTTTCAGTAGATGTAGACCGAGCCAATGCTTGATGATTGCTCGGTGCCATGGCCATGGAGGCCATTCGTATATGGCTGTATATTTACATGTATAGCTTTTGCGAGAATCGCTTTAGCCGGCACTCTTGATACATATGTTATATGTTTGTGTATAGAGGACTTAGGTATCTCATAACCTCACTAGAGGTTTAGTTTTGTTTTGATACATATATCTATATGTTTTAGGACTTCTGCGCAATCAAATCGATTCGCTAAAATTGAAAAAAAAATTCCCCGTATTTCTATTAAAAAGGTGTTACAAATTTTCTAATTAAAATTTAATTCTATATTATAATAAATTTTTAATTTATAAAAAAAAATTAATTTGTTTTAGAACTTTTACTAATTTTATTCAATTATTTAGTATTTATTATATACCAACCTTCTTAAATTTCATCTTATTTCATTCAATATTAGGATTCAACTAATTTATGTTGGGCCTCACTTTTTTTTTTGTTTTTCCTTCATTCATTTTCATCTAAATAAATAAAAAAAACTTTATTTTCCATCAAATTCTCTTCTCTCATAATTCCCCTCCTATTGTTTCCCTTAAAACAAATAAACCATTAGTCCCTCAATTTTTAATTACACAATGTGTTCTTAGACTAGTTGATTCATTGATATATTTGTTCCTCTTATCTGTTTTTCTATCCGTTTGATAGATGACATAGTGAAATTTTATTTTAATTAGAAAATTACATATGTTTCTCCTCTTGCTACCATCATCTAATGCATATAAAAATATGTGTATGGTTAAGAGATCACCTAAACAACATTGTAAAACCTGCTTGTTGGTAATAAAAATATTTTAATATAATATTTATATTATTAGTGTTATAAATTAATATTGACTAATGTAATAATTATGAACATTGATACTTATTATATAATGAGAAATATTGATTCAATAATAATGTAAATAAGACTTTTTTAGATGTATATTAGATAATAAAGAATAATATATATTACAATTGAATTAGAATTCCATAGTCCACATTATCAATTGTACAAAAAAATATGTAAATAGATTAAATATGTTCACAAATCAACTAATTTATTAATTAAAGTTAACAAGTTAAATAATTTAGAAATAAAGATATGCGATTAAAAGGTAAAAGACTAAAATCAAATATTTTATAAAATTAAAGGACTAATTTTTAAGGTAAAAAAAGTATAATGATAAAATGGAAATTTAGCGGCAAAATGTCACAAAATGAGAATTTTGAGTACTTTTTACTTCCCGCTATCTTGGCGCGCTTTGTATTCTTAATCACCATCATCATCATGTACGAAAAACTCGAGCTCCACACGAAACAACAGAAACGACAATGCGTTTTAAACACCCCTACCGACAATTCAAACCACACGAAATAATGTTAATGTTGATCCTTTACGCCGTTCGAGATAATCAAAACTCCGTTTAACCGTAGGATTTACTTTTGGGGTTGGTCAAAATCCAAACGGGCTCTAAATTTTCGCTTAAAACGGATGTCGCACTTTTCCTGTTCCGAAAACGACATCGAAGCAACAGCTCCTTCTGCGTCACCAATTTCAGACGTGTCACCATCACCACTCCAAGTTTATAATGGCACTGTGACATTCTTAAATAATGGAATACAAAATTTAAATTACCAAAACAAATAATGAAATACTATATTGACATATCTTTTCTTATAAATTTGTCATACTTTTATTATTATACTACTAAGGTGTGTTTATTACAACTTATAAAAAAATAGTTTATAGTTTTGTATTTATTTCAATTTCAATAAGATTTATTAAATGATTTATTTTAAAAATAATGATCAAATTTAATATAAATTCTCATATAAAAATAACTTATTGTTTATTTAGGATGATTTTTTAGTTTCATATTTTATATTTATGATTTTGAAATTTTTTAAAAAATATTGCAAACTTTCATAATTTTAACTTTGAAAATGTTAAAGTGCTAGTTAAAAATTAGAATTGAAAAAAATATATATTTAAACCTATTAGGAATGTATTCTCTCTTTAATCTTTGAGATATTTCTAACATTATTTTTAATAAAAGAACCATTTTGTTTGTATATTCATTTTTAGGCCACTAATTACCCGACTCATTTGGTTTTGATAGAAAATTTCTTAAACTTCGTGGGGCTGTTAGATTATTTGTATTGTATTGTAGTAACATAAATGGGTTTTAATTATTTTCTCGGAATTCGTCAAAAAAAAATAATACTTTTTATTTTAGAAATAAAAAGAACTTAAAAATTAATCCCGAATGGTATTTATGGGAGAGTTATGAAGATATTTCGCTTTCTACCGACGAAAACAGTGATCTTCCCAAGCTGTCACCCACAGATGTGGACCATGCTTTTTTTTTTTTGGTGAACTGGACCATGCTTTTATAACCTTTCTGTTTTCTTCATAATTGAACATGGGACCCATAAGCTTACGTGTTTGGTCTTTCAGTTTACCTTCGTAATTGGACATGGGACCCATAGTTAAGCTTACGTGTCTGGTCTTTTAACACACGTGGCGAGATTGTTGTTACTCACCGCAGTAATTATCATACGGTAAAATACTGGCCGTTGATCAGGTTATGTTTAGTTTTTTAATTTGGTTGGTCAAATTTTAGTTTAAATAATTTAAAAATAAATCTTATGATTAAATAAAATTTTGTTTATGTGAAATTAATATTTAAATTTTTTTATTTTTCTAATTTTATTTTCTTAATTAGAAATCAAAGAGGTCTTCATTCTTTTTTACGGGTGACGTAACGTGAGAAAGAAGATGAAATATATTGGGGCCCTATGTGCCTGGAGATCATACAATGTGGGTCATCGTGAATTTATGTTGCTTATTTACAGGAACACCCAGCATCAATCAATGCCTATAGCAGAGGAAATTATTATTCTATCTGTTTTTTTCTACTATGTTTTTTTATTTTTTTATTTTCATTTTACAAAGAAAATACTTGTTTGGTTGAAAATGTATCACATTAATATTAATCTATTAAATATTTATGTTATCAGTTATTCTCAATTAATATTCAATATATGTATTATGAAAAAAATTAAACTACATATTTTAAAAAATTTAGAATACTAATTGTTTCTCTTTATTGTTTTTACAAATCCAAAGTGTCATGAGGAAAAAAATGGAGGGAGCGATTCCCATTAATATTAGCCACTTACATTTGTTGGATAAATTACGAAACATAAAGGACAACTGATTAGGCATTTATAGTTTGAAAATAATCGCTATTTTACATCTAGAGAGTGCATACAAGGAAAATGAGATAAAAGAAGTAAAGGGAAAAAAACAGAGTAATGAATATAATAGACGCATATGATAAAAAAAATTGAAAATGGATAGTATTAAATTAATTAATCTTCAATTTTCGGTTAGATAAAATAGTATTGAGTTATTTTTTGGGGGAAAAGTATATAGAAAATAATGTGTAAAAAAGTGTATGGAAATTAAACCTTTTGTATAATTAATTAACACTTTTTTCACTATTTTTTAGTTATACAACCCTTACATGAATTTAATTGCTATGTAATATATAGTATAGAAGTTTTAATAATGTGATTTATTACTAGTATAAAAGGTTTTATAATGTGATTTAATTGGTATGTATTCAGTCTAAGTAAAAAAAATATATACTTAAACCTTTAGAGAATGATTCTCAGATTAAGGTTTCTCATGTTACTCAAATAATGTCAGTTAACTTCTATTAAAAAATTAATAACCTATTTATACATAAATACAAGTTTGGACTTACATCCTCTATTAAGGATCGTGAATTCTGACCATCAATGTTGTGGACTGGTCGGGCAATTCTATTTGAAGGGAATATGTAAGTTTACATTGTTGCTTTTAATAATTATTATTTTGAAAGTAATTTTTAATTGAATAATAACATAAAATTATTACATAAGTAGTATGTAAAAATCAAACTCTTTCTAAGGGGGAAAACTGAGAGGTTAACTTTTCTCTCATCTTGTTTAACATATAAAAGTAGGTTTGGGAGAAAGGATAGGAAAAAGGTGGGGGAGGAGGCATAAAAATAATATTGATAACCAATGTAACACCATGAATATTTCCAAAACAGATGTTTTTTTTTTTATTGTCATCAATAATCCCATTTTTCAAGTGGTCAATCATAGGATAATCTTTAAGATGGTCACATCAATATTCCCATTAAAGCTGGTTATCTAGAGTTCTTCATCATTAATATGACTAGGTAGCCAATTGTTCAATTACTCTTTTATTATTGTGTGGGACTAAACCTAATTACCATATCTGATTAATTAGGAAACCAAGCCAATTGTTACTCAAAGGATATTGAATTGCCTAATGCACCTATTGAATTACCTATCAGTGGAAACTTGGTTAGTATTGTACACCCCAATTCCCCCACGTTCTCTAAAATTCCCTGAATAAAGCTCAATTTAGACAAGTCATGAATGGCAACAAAGAAACCGAAATCCCAATCAACGACAATGCTTCATGTATTATCTACTATTTATTCATACTTTATAATTATTAATCCATTTAATTTGTGCTTTTTGCTTCTTTAATTATCATTTTCATCATGGATTGCTTTTCACATGCATGTAGCATATATGTACCATAAAAATATACCAGTTTGATTGGTAATGGGTGAAGAATCCTCTTGCATGGACCAATTACATTAAGGAAATCCAAAATCAAGTATCAAAAATAAACTTAAAATCAAAAACTTTTTGCTATTCTTTTTGTTTGCTAAGCAGGACCCAATTGATGTAAAATTAGAAGAAAGGGTTTGGTTTCCAGTTAGGGAAATGGAAAAATTTAAGGGTTAATATTGATCTTTCATTTGAAAAAGTTAAAACTCCGTTTAATCATAAGATCTATTCTTTGGGTTGTTTGACCAACTATTGAGATCAAATGGTATATATAATTTTCGTGCTGATTCCACGAAACTACATCACAAATATCTCTTCAATAGAATAATGAAAAAACAGCTTCGCATTAATTATATTTTTTAATTAAATAATTATAAACAACTAGTATAAATTATAAATATAACTGGTATAAAATATAAATATAACATAAAACTCTTTTATTTCAGTTATTTTTATAGCTAGTGAAAAAAGAAATACTTTTTAGACTAATTACAAAATTAATCAGTATGAAGACTATTTTTTATACCAAATATAAAAAATTTGATAAAAAAATATTTTTTCTACTAGTTATAAAAATAATCAGTGTAAATTTTTTAAAAATTAAATATAAAAATAACTGATATAAAAATATCTTTTACACTAGTTATAAAAGCAATAAGTATAAAATATTTTTTATATCAGTAATAAAAAATCAGTAAAAAATATTTTTTACATTAGTTATAAAAATAATTGAAATAAAAAACACTGTTTACATCATATATAAAAATAATTATTGTAAAAAAAAACCTTTTACACGATCATAACAATAGCCACGATGAAAAATGCTTTTTAATTTGATTATAAAGTCAACTGGTATTAAAAATATAGAAATAACCAATATAACTATCAGTGTAATTTTTTTATTCACACTAATAAGAATTTTTTATAAAATAGAAATAGAGAAACTAAAATGGTGTCAAATTAAAAAATTGAATTTTAAATTGTTCGTAACGAATTCACGAAACAATTTTCATACCATCTTATGTTGGAAGTCTCATATCGTCTGCCTCATGATATTTCGCATGACTTAAATATCTGTTGGGTAACTCCAACAATTATCAATTGGTTTTAAGGTGAAACCTTTAATATAGTATGAAAGTCATTTTCATATTTTATTTGCATCTAATTAGTATTTTATCGATCACATTAAACTCCAAATTTTTATGTTATTTTGGTTGCATAGTTGAATACCATAAATAATACACTCATGCATCTGAAATTTTCAATTCGTACGTAAATCCAAGTCTTCATATCTCCCTGAGAGTGACTATACTATTTGTAACTTCGATAACATTAATAATGGTATGCCACTGTAGAGAATGCCTACATATAACATATTCAATACAAATATCGGTCCCCTTGTTTCCTAAATATTGGTCCCCTTCAACTCTGTTATTTCAATTAAAGACCCCTCTATTTATTTAGAAAATATCCTTTTTTTAGTTTCTATTATAAAACTGTCTGCTTCGTAACTTTAAAAAATTATTAAAAAGATATAAACAGAAAATAAAAATAAAAAATAGAAAAAAATATCTTTAATATTTTTTTATAAATATTTTTAACAGGAAACAATGTGATCATTTGTAATTAAAAATAACAATTTATAATTAAGAATAAAAATAGGAAATGAAAACAGAACACTAACCCCTAATGAATTCATATTTAATAAATAATAAAATTAATAAAGATTTAAGAGATAGAAATTAATATAATATTATAAAAATTGTTATGTGTCTTTTGTATATTGATTGAAGTTGGGGTCATATATATATATATATATATATATATATATATATATGACATAATCAATAAAAATAAAATGATATGATGATAAATGATAATGATAATTATAATCATTCATAGATCAAATTAAAGAATAAAATTAATTTAAATTAAAAACACTAACATATACTACTCTTTGTCTTATGTAAATTAATATTTAATTTAATATCTTTTATTTAATAAGTTGACATCTTTTATCTAATTTAATAGCTCTATCCAATATTAAATCACGTGTTGTGTAACGTCCTCTGTTACATCTCAAAAAATTCTAAAAAAAGTTCATAATTTTTTTTATTAAAAATATGATCGTTAAAAAAAAACTATCAGAATAAATTACATATAAAATTTATGAAATACCTCATGAATATCATTAAAAATTTATAAAGTAATTTTACATTCATCCGAAAAATATTAAACATTATTAGAAAGAGAGGAAACTCCATGGCCCAAGAGCAGTTACTTAATGACATTATTTATTCATTGGATCACGGTATTCATATCGAGCTCCCTTTCTAAAACGTACTATATTTATTGTCTGGATTTTCTGCTCCTTCCCTTTGTACGAACCATCAATTAAAACATATGAAACAAAAACACATATAAATGAGTCAAAAACAAAATATAATATATCGAAAGAAATAGGAATAAACAACAAAGAGTTTTCACAAATATAATATTTATATTATCAATCACAGTCACACGCACAAACAATTATGAATGCATATGAGATGCAGTTTGATGTTCTTAATCCACGATTCATTTTATCAATGTAAGTGGGCCCTTTGAAATTTTTATTTTGCACTGGGTCAATCAGGAGTTGACACTGTTCTTCAAAATCCAGATAATATAACTGCCTCAATATAAAAAAAAACAGCTCTACTGACATGGAAACACTTAGAGACTAGTTAGAGTGAGAAAGTTTATTGTGAAAGTACCCGACACTAGGGAGCGACCTCAGGTCCCCTGAAGCACCTTTTCACACTCTCTCATCACAAGGCTTTATAACTGAACCTCCTAGAATGTATCTTCGGTTTCTATAATCCGTCCCTAGGAAATTTCACATCTTTTCTCTTGAGATTATTTATGATGCATGAATTACTCGTGTATTAAGTTGGTTAAGGCTTTTAGAAACTCAATTATATTATCGAAGCCTACGAATCGCGACATAGCCACCCCAGTAAACTGTACTTTTTCAAATTCTCAAATAAGTTCTATTACAAATATAAAATTTTAGTACAGGTTTTTTTCAAATCACAAATCAAATCTCATCATAATTTAAGTTTCAAAGCCTTAAATATATTTCCCAATATTCCTTAAAAAATTTATAGGTGAATTCAAAATCAATTACTAAAAACATAAATTCAGAATTATCAATCTTTAAAACCATAGTACTTGAAAATTTTGTATAATATTTTTATACATTTTTGAAATAAAATTCTTATTGTTATATATTTTTTTAAGAGTTTAAAGTAAAATATTAGTAAAAGATCTTCTTTTCATTTAAGATTTAAATGTCTTTATATATGTATATATATATAATTATTTTTATAAAATAATTTCTCTTTCTTTTTCTTTCTGATAAACTAACTAGAAATCTTAATTTTAGTAAATATATTTTTTTAAAAGATAAAAGAGATTCCCAAAAATTTATGTAGTTTTATTGAAAACTAAGAAATTTCTTAAAAGTAATTTGAATATAAATAAATAAATAAGAGATAAGTAAATTCTTATAGAGTTTTAGCTTTCTGTCACACTTGCTACATGTTCATTCTCCGTAACAACACAGAATAATCATTCACAAATCAATCAAATAAAAATAACACAATCATTATAAAAAATCAACACAATTTATTCAAGGTGTCTTAATTATTAAAGTTTATTTTAAGTCGTATTAGTTCAGTCATGATGTTAGTTGGTCCAAATCAAGTTCAAAATAGTCCAATGGTCATATGGGTCCATCATAGTCCAAATCAGTGCAAAGGTATAACTCAATCCATATAAGTCCATAACAGTCGAAATCTCAATGATACGGTATGTTAGGTTAATGAATCATCCAAATATTTTAAACTTTATGTTAGCTTAATCAATATGATTCATCCAAATATTTTAAACTTTTGAATAAATTTTATTTATTTATTTACTTAAGATGATAATAATTATTACTTTAAAATATAATAATTGTTCATAGTTAAAAGGAGTAGAGGACTCCTCCCATTATTGTTATGTTTTCCTATATTATATTCTTATCTCACTCCCCCTTACCTCTTGTATCTTAATTCGTTATGGAAAGTTTGTGCACACCTCATTTCTGAGTTCTAAAATATACCAATTTCATTTAATATAGACATAAGATAAAAATTTAGATTAGTTATTTGAAACAGAAATGGTAATTATACATAGTAACAGTAATTAGTAAATTTTAAATAGTTACCGTGAACAGTAACAGTAAATAGTAAATTATGAATAGTAATGATAAATAGTAAATCGTGAATAGTAACAATAAATAGTTAATTGTGAATAATAATGGTAAATAGTAAATTATGAATAGTAAAAGTAAATAGTAAATCATAAATAGTAATGGTAAATAATAAAACGTGAATAATAAAGGTAAACAGTAATAGTAAATAGTAGTTTACTATTCACAATAGTAATTTATTATTTGAATAGTAATTTATTATTCGCAATAGTAATTTACTATTGATATAGTAACTTATTATTCAGAAGTAGTAACTTAAAATAATATTATATACAATATAATAATAGATTTCTAAAACGATATGAAAATAAACCTAAAAAATATAAAAGAGAGTTATTCTTACCTTATAATTTTGGCAGAACCATTTTCAAAAGAAAATTATTTCTCTCTCTTACTTCTACCATTATCTCACTAACACTACTATATTAACAAAATTTAATCTGAAATTATGAATTTTTCATTCAGAAGCTCCGTGTATTTATAGCGAAAAATTTTACTATACATTTGAATATTTTAATATTTGATTACTGTGTAAGAATTGAAAATTTGATACAGATTACTGTGCAAAGTTTGAAATTTTTCAAAATTACAAAGTAACTTTTCTCGTGAAGGTGGCTGACAATTATGAGGGATGCAAATAGTAATTTAAGGGGTGCAAAAAGAAATTTTTTGTTTTTTAAATAATAAATTTTTTTTATAAAGTCTGAAATAATATACTAATTAAAAAATTCTAAAGGTCTATAGTCAAATTCCATTAAGATCTTAATATAAATTTTATGTAATAAATTAAAATAAAAATAGGGGTGTTACATGTTGTAAAATTAAATCATAATCATACTCATTTTCTTCTAATACAATTTACAAACCTCAAATAAAAACACACTACCCATACATAAAATAAAACATTCTGTCTCTCAATTTTCTATACTCAAATAAATGACCATTTCTCTACCATCTTCACCACGATATGCAGTCATTGATTTGTAACCATACTAGCAACACCTCACCCACCATAAACTACAACCATTAATAAAACTAAACGCCTATTAATAAAACTTACAACCTGAGTTAAACACACTTATTTAAATTTAAAATACTACATGTTGAGATACCTTATTCAAATATTGAAAGATTATACAGTAAAATTGTTAATTAGTCTTTAAGAAAAAAATATTTAGAGAATTTGATTATTTAAATATTGCCTAACATTATTTCACCTAAAAAATAACATTGAAATTAATTTTAAAATTTTAAATAAATATTTGAAAATAATTTTTCATATAGAAAAATCAAATTCTTTTATCCATTAAAAATAATCTTTCACATGTGAAGTCATTATTGAAACATTTACATGAATCAAAGATTGAACCTCTAACCATATATTTAAGAAACAAATATGTTGAACCACCATACCAACCATGTGGATTTGTCAAGATAGTATTAATTTTGTTTATATTTAATTATCTATTTATAATTTGAAGAGAGTATTAATTATTCATTTAGAATATTAAGAAAGTATTAATTATTATTTTTAAAATAATACCCTTATTGATATTAAAAGTGAGGAGAATTTTATGAACAATAAATAAGAGAAATAAGAATAAAATAAGAAAACTATAAATTATTTTATAAAAATTAACATCAATTATATTTTTTAATACGCGTGTTTCTTTCTCTCTCTGAATAGGTAAATAACAACACTAAGAATAATATATAACTAATTTTATACATATTGTGATTCTTTCTTTCTCTCTCTCTCTCTCTCTCTCTCTCTCTCTCTCTATATATATATATATATATATATATATATATATATATGTGTGTGTGTGTGTGTGTGTGTGTGTGTGTGTGTGTGTGTGTGTGTGTGTGTACACATTGGCCTATCGATCATTAACATATTTTTTAAAAGGCCTAAACTCATTTTTTTCTATTCAAAAAGATTTTTTTGAAATATCTAATTCCGTTTTTATTATCAAACAAGTTAGGAAAAAAATCAAGTTTTAAAGCGTGATCGTAAACCCCTATCAGCAACCTAACATATTTCTACACCCTTGATCTTGATGATTTTGATAATATATTTTGTAAAGTAATAATGGTAGTATTACATTACAATAAGAGGATTGATGACTACAACTCTACTTTGGCAAGAGAAAGCTTTAAGAGGTTAAGTTGGGGATTGGCTAACTTATAACTTACATATTAGCTTCAGCTCTTCCATATCCTATTTATATAAGGTCTTGTGCACAAGTGTTCTATGAACATTGTTTAAGGAAATAGAAATAGATTTGTTTTATTAGGAATTATATTGAGAACAAAAATCAAAGTGAGTAGGTTATAATGATGTTTTAAAATTAAAACCTTCCATTTTTACTTCATTAGCAAGAACCAAATGTCCTTAAATAATTTTCTAAGAAACTCATTAGTATTTTCCTTTTTATAATATAGAGACACCTTTTTCACACAACTTAAATTTTTTAATGTTCCTCTTTAACATAATTTACACAAACTTATATTAAAAAAGTTATAATTTTTCCTTATGACAGAAAAAGTTGCATGATGAATACTAATTAAAAATTTTATCTTATCCTCTTACAAATATCTTTTAACTCTTAGCTATATCATAAGAATTAAAAAATTTAGTTAATATTATTTAATTTGGTTAAATCACTATTAAAGTCCATATTTTTTTAGGAAATTTTCAAGACTTTTAACATTTTGTTAATTAGTTAGGTCATCTATCTTTTTAAAATGTTTTAATTAGGTCATCTCAGTCTATTTTTACTATGGAGACATTATTAAAAAATGTTCTATTTGCTATAGAAACTTGGTAACAACTATAAAATCTGTCACTAATCGCAACATAATTAACGACAATAGTGATTAATGACAAAACGAGGTGGGAATGGGAATTAGCGACAAGTTTAATAACGAGAGTTGAATAAATGGTTTAATCTGCCATTGATTCCATCATAAACACCCTTCGAACAATGTTTGGCAATAGCAGACCCAAGGTATTTCGCCTAATTCAATGCACGTCGGCGACGAGTACAAACCTTCGTTGCTAGATTAGTTAGGAGAAAAAAAATTTAGATTCAATTAGTGGCAGAATGATGGTTCTATTATAAAGTGTTTCAACTACATGCCTTTTCACCTAAAAAGATGGCAACAAAATGTAGAAATTAGGCAATGGAACTAGATCTTTGTCGCCATTTTGTTTGAATTTGGTGACAAATACAAACACGTGTTGCCATATTGGTTAGGAGAAAAACTTTTTAGAATACAGTTATAAACAGAATGGTGGTTTTATCGTAAAGTGTATCAACCATGCACCTTTTTCACCTAAAAAGTTTACACTAGTACATAGAAGTTGGTATTCATAACAGAACTAAATATTCATTGCCATCTCATCTTGAATTCGGCTACAGACACATACACCTGTCACCAGATTAGTTAGGGGAAATTTTTTTAAATTTTAGTTAACGATGAGTGTGATAAGCCATTACCAAAAAGCTCACACATGTATTAAAAAACATTGAATATTTTATGATAACATGGTTAATGTCGTCGTCAAAGTCAAAAAAATCATAACACGTTTTTGATATGGCGATGGACTAGTTGATTTTGTCACCAAATTTTAATCCACATAGGGTGTTAGACCCAGATGTAGTGATAGATAGTGTTTAATTACTAAATTATAAATCCCAAAATCGAGAGCCCAACCCCTTCTCCTTATCTATTTTCCTCTCTTCGATACCACCACAGTCACGTTTCTCCCCTTGGTGATAATGAGCCTTCCTCATTTAGCCACCACCATGGTAGGTATTCCTCTTTTTTTCCTATTCTCTTCACCCCTTACTCACTCATTCCTTTCCCTTTCATAAGCCATGCCCCTGAGCCCTTATCCCCCATTTATCAAAGTCTTTAGCACCACCATCAAGGTTATAGCCACCATATTTTCCCTTCTCATACTCTAAGTAAGTCTAAATCAATCTATTTCCCCAATTCTTCTTCTGCCTTTTTTCTATAAATTCACACGAGTTCATATTTTTCAGTAAAAAATAAAAACATTTTTGCTGTTATAATTTTGAAATAAAGTTTGGAATTCATATTTAATTTTTTTAGTTTATCTGGGGTTTTCTTTCTTTGTTTTTTATGACTTAGATAGAATTTGAAGCGGCTTGATCCCACAATTCATGGGAGATGGAAGAAGAGCTTTATCACTATTTAAAAGATATAACGCAACTATATATTGTTATATTATATCTGTAAAATGTATATACATTAATAAAATTTATTCAAAAAATAAACATTCCCCCTATTTTCATTTATGATTTCAATTATTTTAAATTTCTCTCACACTTCAATAACTTAACTCAATATATAGTTTACGTAAATATTCTATGTCGGCTGCTAAAATTTTGCATCAATCTCGCGACAATCATAAAACACCACCATTATTATGTCAATACTTGAGCAATTTCATCACAATAATCATTACAATATCATCTATTTCTTCAAGACATTTCCTCATTTTCTAATTTAAATTATTATACCAATACCATAAATAATCTGGGGTTCCTTTGAATTTTCTTGTGAAAATATGAGTTATTAATTTTTTCTATTTTTTTATTTTATAAAGTCACCACGTAGAGATCTAATTCGTGTTAGAGCTATTTAGGACACCATATATATTGTTTGTTTTACCAAGCTTATCTAGCAATGGCAAGAACAAATGATTGAAATGGCAAGACAAACATATTATTTTTTGAAAATTTAAAATCTTCTTAATCAGTAAAAGCATACATATAAATGTAGAAAATCTTGCTAACCTCTTTGTGTCAAACAAATACAATGGTTTTAACCAACTTCTTATTGAAAGGTAAAGGGTTGCTTATTACTATTTTTGGCTCAATATCCCATTCCACCCCTCTCCATCTTTCAAACATTTTGCATATTCCTTTTGTTACACATAACTGAATTTTTGTTTCCTGACTTTGCAAAACTAACCATGTTTCAATTGAATTTTTTCCATCTTATTTTAAGGTTAAGAGTCTGAGCATGGGGACAATTCTTCTACACGACAAGAATGATGGTCATGTGCACATGTTAGCTACCACCTTTGTCCTATAAGCCTTCTATGTCCATTGTCCTCCCCCCTCAGTTTGGCACCATTGTCTTGGTCACCCAACTTCTTAAGTTCTTAAGTATGCGATGTACAATTGTCACATTCCTATGAAGTCATTAACACATCCTTGACTTGATTGTATTGACAATAAAAGTCATAAGTTTCCTTTTATAAATCAAATATGTCTAGTTCTAGTCCTTTACAAATCATTTATTCTGGTGTATGGGGTCTAACTTCAATAAATTTAATAAATAGTCATTCTTATTATGTCATTTTCATTGATTTATTCTCAAAATATGTTTGGCTATAACTAATTAAATTCAAATAAGAAGTTTTTAATATTTTTCTAGCCTTTAAAGCTCTTATAGAAAACCAGCTAAACACTAAAATAAAAACTATACACTAATAGGTGGCGAATATATCAAGTTGTGTTCCTTCCTCCAAACTCATGGTATCTCTCACTTTACACCCCACCTCACACTTCTGAACACAATGGCATCTCTAAACGCAAACATAGGCATCTTCTCAAAACATCCCGTTGTCTACTCCACCATGCATTTCTCCCATTAAAATTTTGGTGTTATCCCTTTCAAACTGTAGCCTACCTCATAAATCGCATGCCAACCCCCAACTTGAAAATAGAATCACCTTTAAAAGTTATTTGGTTGTTAGCCTAACTATCATAAACTAAAAGTCTTTGGTTGTCTTTGTTTTCCATGCTTTACTCCATACACAATTAATAAATTTCAAGTAAGATCCAAATCTTGCATATTCCTAGGCTATAGTCCCCCCCTCCCCCCCCAAAGTGCATATTTCTGTTATGACCCTAAACATGCCAAGTTGTTCACTTCATATGATGGTGAATTTATTGAAGTATATTTCCTTAACTCAAGTGAAGCACCCCATCCTTCTCCAACAAACTCCTTTATATTCCCCCCTCCTCTAACTATCACTCCTATCACTCCCTAACCACCGAGTCCATAACCAATCTTATCTTCTCCATCCAACACGTGTCCTTCTTTCTCCTTCTCCTCCTGCCTTAATCCCACTTCAATAAACTCTTTTACTTGCTCTCCCTCGGATATCTTTGGGTCACAAGAGTCCTCCAACAACCTACATACACGCCCATCATTTCTTGTAAATATAGACGCCCATCAATGCCCCACAGCTCCAACATCGACTCACCTTATGGTGACTCGCTCTAAAAATGAAATTTTTAAGCCCAAACAGATACACTTAGCCACCAAATTTCCTTTACCCACCCTAGTAGTAGTAGTAGTAGTAGTAGTAGTAGTAATAATAATAATAATAATAATAATAATAATAATAATAATAATAACAACAACAACAACAACAACAACAATAATAATAATAATAATAATGTTTACCAAAAGCTTTTCTAAACTAAGTGGTAAACGACTTGACATACTCAAATAAGATTTCAAATTTAAAACTTTATGTATGTAAAAAATAGGCTAAATTACACATTTGGTCCTCTAACTTGTAAGTTTTTTCAAATTGGTCCCTGATTATTTTTTTAATTCAATGAGGTCCCCAAACTTTTTAAAACGCGTCAACTTGGTCCTTCCGTCAGAAACTCAGTAACGCTGTTTGCTCACATGGCATGCCTGGACACGTGTCACCACCAGAACTTAGGACACGTGTTAGATTTTGATTGGGTGATGATTTTGTTCGAAAATAAAAGAATTTGCCTTAGGTAGGACTTGAACCCATAACCTTTAAATCAAATACCACATCCATCACCACTAGGCCACATGTGCCTTTAGTGATTCAGATGACAATATTTATATATAAAGGTAAACTTTCAATATCTAAAAGTGTATTTAATTTAATTATTATAATAAAATATTTATAGGTATATTTAATTTATTTATTATAACTAGAATATTTAAGGCTATATTTAATTTTATTATTGTTAATAACATATTTAATTATTTTTAATTTAATTATTTTGATAAAATATTTAAAAATATATTTAGTTTAATTATTATTAATCGAATATTTAAAAATATAGTTAATTTAATTATTTTTTATTAAATATTTTAAAATATATTTAGTTTAATTATTATTAATAAATATTTAAAAAATAAACTTAATGTATTTATTATTAAGAAAATATTTAAAGGTATTTTAATATTGTTAAGAAAATATTTAAAAATATATTTATTTCAATTATTACTAATAAATATTTACCAAATAAACTTAATTTATTTATTGTTATGAAAATATTTAAAGGTATATTTAATTATTTAAAAAAATATTTAAAAAATATTTAATTTTAATATTGTTAAGAAAATATATAAAATATATTTAATTTAATTATATTGATAAAATATTGAAAAATATATTTAGTTTAATTATTATTAATCAAATATTTTAAAAATATTTTATTTAATTATTTTTTATTAAATATTAAAAATATAGTTAATTTATTTACTATTAATAAAATATTCAAAAATATTTAAAAATATATTTAATTTATTATTTTTATTATTATTAAAATATTTAAGAATATACTTAATTTATTTATTATTAATAAAATATTTAATTATTTTATTGATAATTTAAGTATATAGTAATAAAATTAAATATACCTTTAAATATTTTATTAAGAATACATAAAGTAAGTATATTCTTAAATATTTTATCAAAATAATTAAATTAAAAAAATAACTAAATATTTTATTAACAATAATAAAATTAAATATAGCCTTAAATATTTTATTTGTAATAAATAAATTAAATATACCTATAAATATTTTATTATAATAATTAAATTAAATACACTTTTAGATATTGAAAGTTTACCTTTATATATAAATATTGTCATCTAAATTACTAAAGTCACATGTGGCCTAGTGGTGATGGATGTGGTATTTGACTTAAAGGTTATAGGTTCAAGTCTTACCTAAGGTAAATTCTTTTATTTTGAAAAAATCATCACCCAATCAAAATCTGACACGTGTTTTAAGTTCTGGTGGTGACACATGTGCTAACAAGATTGTGACACGTGTCTAGGCATGCCATGTGAGCAAACGGCGTTACTGAGTTTCTGACGGAAGGACCAAGTTGACGCCTTTTAAAAAGTTTGGGGACCTCATTGAATTAAAAAAATAATCAGGGACCAATTTAAGAAAAACTTACAAGTTAGAGGACCAAAAGTGTAATTTAGCCTAAAAAATATCATTGAAAGTCTCATATGTCATATTAAAATATGCGATATAGGATGAGTGAGAGAGGATTGTTCCAAAAGGATATACTTATAGATTATTTTTTTAAAAAAAAACTAATAGTTTTGATATTGTTATTTGTTATATAGTTTAAAATTTCTGAATTTTCTCAATTTATTTCTTAATTTTTGTGCCACTAAATCCTCTCCAAATGATTTTTTTAGTTGTGGTAGGAAAATCCAAATATCATATGGGAGCAGAATTTGAACCTTCCCTCCCATATTTCTCAATCCTGTTCTGTTCCTGGTGACATTATTACATCTTAGGTGATAACTGAAATAAAGCTAATATTATTATTATTATTAGTTGCAAGTAATACGTAAATAAACCCTATATATTTCATGAGTAGTCTAATAAAGTGCATATTTTAGTGGGTAGAAGGTCTACTTTAGGCCATCAAAAATGAAATTATTGAAAGGTTGAAATGAGAGTTGAATGGTTAAAAAGATTTTTAAAATCATTTTGGGAGATCAGCAACAATGTCTGTTTTGTCTGCATTCAGTAAATGGCCCACTCGCATTCCGTTTCCTTTTTTCTTTTAGAAGAAAATTAAAATTCCTCCAAAGGGAGAACCATGATTAGCATGTGATGCATTAGGGTACACATGTTGCTGAGAATATCTGTGGACTCACCCCTTTTAGATTGTTCTTCTCCCCTCCAAAATATATTTGAGAAGGTGTGATGTAATTAAATCAAATCTCTTTTTTAATATGATTTTAATCACAAACCTTTTTCATTAATTATTACTAGAAATATTTTACTTTATTGAGAGAAGTATTTGCATCAGGTTTGAGTTAAATATTATCCTTATGAGTGATTTTTTACTATATTAACATAATTTATTTTCTAACACAATTTTAACTAATTTGTGGTTAGTTTAAGTGGTACTTTAATTCCTCTTCAAGGTCTCTAGTTCAAGCTTGTGAATGGAAAAAATCTTAATAAAAAATTTAATCTCATTATAATATAGATCTTCTTTGATAGAATATGGTTGTCTCTTGTCAAAAATACATACCGTTAAAATAATCCTAGTAACTTACTTACACAGTGATTTTTTTCCTAAAACTTAAATTTGAGGCTAAAAACCAATAGTTCCGTTGGTTATAAAAAAATATAAAAAAAAGAAAAATATGAGAAATAAAAGTGTGAGAAAATAATGCTAAAATTTAAATGCTTGGTTCATAAGAAAAAAATAAAAAGATTTTCTTATGATGAACTTAAAAGATAATAGTATTGTCTACATTCCTATTAAAAATTAGATCAATATAATTTGAAAAACACTATAGAGTAAGAGTGAAATATAAAGTGAATATTAATACAGTGAGTAAGCAAAATTTCTCACAAAAATATAGGTGCATACTTGAATTTAATTTTTCGGATCATAAAATGACAAAGTTTGTCAAACATTAGAAAACTTCATAATTTTCTCATTAAATCGAACCAAGCAAAGAAAGGGTAAAAGTATGCCTAGTAATTGATCTGCACATTGGTTATGCTTGTTGAGTCAAACAACTCGGGTCCATTACGAAACGCATAATCGAAACCCCAAAAAAAAATGAATATTTTGTCGATTTCTTAGAAAAGGATGCACTTCGTTCTTTGTATCCGTTGTTCAATCCCTTTCGAAACCCATAAGCAATATGCATTTTTTAGGATCTGGATGTTGGAACATCACATTAAAACTTAATATTTCTCACTTCACTCAGGTGCACCTATATTCCTCCATACATTCATATAAAAACCTCTAACTTAATTTCAGTTTTTTTTAAAATAGTTAATAAAGTTAAAATTATTTAATGTGTTTTTAAATTATAACAATTTACTAAAAATTACTTTTATATTTATGGTTTTGCCCTATTTTTTCTTAATTAATATTTATTTTATTAATGATTAATAAATATATTTTGATGAAAAATTATTTAAATTCATTTAACTTCTCTAACTTCACGCATGTTTAGAGATAAAAAGTAAAAGGTTTTTTTTAAAAAAATATCATTAATACTACTAATTTCTAAATAATCCTTGTACAAATTCCAACAAAACAATTTTACTTTTAATCTTTTCTCGTATACAAGATTATATAGGTTAAATAAACTTAAATTATTTAATGTGGTTAATTATTTTATGAGTTTCTTGTATTAACGAAAAAATTAAAAGGGAATAATATATGTTTAAAAGGATATAGCTTTATTAATCATTTTCTTTTATTTATAAATTTCAAACTAATTAAATTCCTTATTTGTTTTACCAACCGGCTTGATGAATACTATGCAATCATTTGTATACACATCATTTGTTTTGTGCATGCACGAACAACAATTTTTTTGGGTCCTTACAATTTACTAATTTACTTTTGTAAAAAAATGAAAATCTTTAAAATTTATACATATTTAAATGGTCCCCAAAAAATAAAAATATTAAAATGTTAAAAGTAAAAGGTGAGCTTGAAGTATATAATTAAATAAATCAGATCTTTTTTGGGATCAATACAGATTTGGACATTATAATATATGAATAATCGAGCTTAAGCTTTCAATGTTATAATTATAACATCTTAACAGAATGCAATAAGATGCAGATAAGATAATAGCTTAAAGTTGCTAATGTGGACCACGAGAAACTGTCGGCAGCAGTAGGTACATCAAAACCATGGACAATTCTTCTAGAAAATCACTACAAAACTGGTTTATTAAATGTAAATTCTACTAGTTCCGTTACTTAATAACATTATCGTTTTTAAATATAAGATATTTTTACTTAATTCAAGGTGTATTAAAAAAATTAATTAATTAAATTAAAACTATTAAATTTATTTAAGATTTATAGTTGTTTTTTCAAATTTATCCTTAAAATGACTCATTATTTAATTTTTTTAATTTATTATCTTTCCATTTACTATTCAATTATCATTAGAGAGATAAATAAATTGATGTATGTCATTTATTATTATATTAATTCTAATAAAAATTATACATTAATAAGAGTATATTGGTAAAAAAATAATTAGTGACATAGACATTTTTTTTTAAAAAAAAGAGTCTTATATTTAGGAATGAAGGTAGTATAATATAAAAACCTCTTAACTAATTTTAGTTTTTTTTTAAAATTAATTAATTAAATTAAAATTATTTAATTTATAGTATTTTTTTAAAAAATACCCTTACACAATATCAATTATTTTATAAAAATTAATAATATTAATTAATTTTTTAATATATTAATTTCTTCTCTCTACACAATTCAGCATAGCCATATTGCATTATTATGGGATCTTGTACCGATTTTATTCTAGTTTGGTTGGTACTTGAGGCATCCTTAGGTTGAGAAATTGCTCAGTTTCCGGAATTTTATTTCCTAATATATCGCGTTTGAATTTATTTATCTTTTTACTAAAATATTTTATTGAGATTTTAACTCAACTCTAACTACTAGATCATAATTTCATTTTGGAAAAGACTACTATTATCAATAATAAAGTTTTAAAATAAATTTTAATATTGCTTAAGTAAGATTTTAATTAAGTCAGCCAAATTTAATCTTTAACAGCTTAGTTTTATGTCACATGTTCAATCCTCATGAAATATATTTAGTGAGAAAGATGAAGAGTCTTAATTATAATTAAATTAAACATTATGTAGGAAATATATGAATGTGGTTAAAGAAAAATCGATACTTGTGGTTACGTTAAATCAATCTTATATCAAATCATATATTTACATAGCGGAACTGTATTAGCCAGCAAAACATCGGGTTAAGTTTTAAAAAACCTCGATATAATATTTTTGTCGGTACAACAGAAAAAAATAAAAACTAAAAAACAAGAGAGAAGTTGAATCCACATTCTGCTACCCAACAAGTTACAGAGTATTTGTATGTGCATGAGAAATATCTTCAGAAAGGTTGTTTTAAAGAAGAAATAGGTATAAATTTAAATCACACATATGATTAAAGAATTTTTTAAAAATTATATAATTACTTAAAAAGTTAAAAGGTTATATGATTTTTTTAAAAAATTACATGATTAATATATTTTAATTTTAACCATTTATAATAAAATCTAACGATTCAATCATCTTGCTATCACCTAATAAAATGTTTCTTATATGATATATATATATATATATATATATATATAACTAAATTTGATTTTCTTAATCTTTTTGATATTTTAATTTTTCATTAATTTTAAATAATTCTTATTGATTAAATATCGCCTGAATTTATAACCAATAATTTTGTAATTATTAGTCTTAGAAGAAGTTAATCAGATTCACATGTCAAATGTCAAACAAACTCTTAAGTATAAATTTATAATATGTTACGAATTACTCTAAATAAAATGTCATATGACATATTTAAAGTCCTATGCCATCAATGTACAGTATAATAGAATTTTTTTTAAAATATTTCAAATTTATGAAATTATAATGAATATAAAATAGAAAAAAGTGTAACCAAATCAGTTTTAAACAAGTTTATAAACAAAACAACTATCGAACATGTAAATCAAATGACAATAAATTGTTTTAGTATAATCTATGGTTTTGTTTTCAAGTTTTGAAGGATTAAGAAAAACTTAATTTGCTATTAATCATGATATTGTTCGAATGACACGTTTAAATAAGATATATTAAAAATTATAAAAATATATTTAATTTAATTTTTTATACTTATAATATATAGTTGGTGTGTGTATATATATATGTGTGTGTGTGTATATATATACATATGATATTACTAAAAAAATTGTATGAAATATATGAATGGAGTGCAGGGTCTAACTCAAGAGTATATGGGGGTTTACTTTCGTGATCCGCCTTCCTATACCATAAGTTCGGTAAGAGATTGCTGACAACTCCTTGCTTTGGACGATCAATAGCCATTGTGTATGCCAATTCTACTACTTAGAGTCCGTTTGGATCCAAACTTGGTCGGTGACCAACCCCAAAAAATATATCCTACGGTCAAACAGAGTTTTGACTGTCTCGAACGGCGTGAAGGATCAATATCAACCCTTAATTTTTTTATTTTCCCAACTATGTTTCCCCAATTGGAAATCAAACAGGCCCTTAGCTAGCTAGCTTTGCCATTCCATTATAGATATAATGGCTTATGGGAAATCAAATGAGAAATCCTTAGTTAAAGGGTGAAAACAAAACTACTTCTTCGTGCACAACCCTTTTTTATTCCACTTGCAAAAAAGATCTCCGAAGCTGGGGATTTGCCTACTTTTCTTTCTCGACGTCCTATAGCACATTCTGTAACAACCGATTCTGAAACATTTCCTAAACCACCACTTCATCACAACGCATCAGTATAAGCTGCTACAACATCAGGCAGGGCAAAGGTATTTTCGAGACCTGAATACCATCAATAATGGAGATCACATTAGTGAGAATATAGGTCGATACGTCTCCAGCTTGTATTTCAAAGACGGTAAGGTGGTCAAGCTACTTGCACCTGTTTGGCCCAATCGTTTAGCGACTCTTTCTAAGAGATGGAAATATAAATAGAAAACATTGCTTGGGAAAGCCTCACGGCCTGGTGGTCGACGTAATAATAATGACTTTGGTCGATATGCCATAGGGGTTGGAAGATCTACCCATTCAAAGTGAAAACACACCCTTATATTTATTTTCACTATAAAAGCCAGTGGAATGGACCCTTTCCTCATGCTAGCAAGGGAAAGAAAAAGGCCCACTGCAATAGGAGTGTGTGATTCAGCTGCTAACAAGCGTAGATTTTTCATGAAATGAATGGTTATTCGAGAAATATAAGTTGATGAAAAGGTGTTACATAGTATCAAAAAGGAAACCTAGGCTCCATTTATGATAATTTTATTGGCAATTATTTTTTGTATTTGTTACTATGTTGGGACTATATTTTGTACTGTTTGTAGGATTTGGATAATACAAAGACAAAAATGATATTAAAAAAAAGTCCTACCTACGAACTTAGTTCTGCCTTTAATCGAGTTCTTAGGTGATATATGAACTCAGTTCGGTGGCCTGAACCAAATTCGTAGGGTGAATCTACAAACATGTTTTTGTAAAAGAACCTCTGTATCTATGAGCACGGTTCATATAAAACCGAATTCATAGATTCACCTAGGGGTGGCAAAACGGGCCTACAGGTCGGGCCAAAGCCCACATAGGCCCGTCCAAATACAGGTTGGACTGGGCTAGAATAGGAAAACAGGCCAAAAACATTGGCCTGACCCGCTTTCTATGTGGCCTGTGGGCCAAAACGGGCCAACCTGTTTTTTTAATAGAATTATACAAGCTATTTTTTATTTTAAATTTAAACTATTTTTAAATATTTTTTAAGAAAAATTAGAAATAAAAATTAGATTTCACATTTCCAAAGCAAAGTTTTTATAATTAATCCAATTTATTTCATTAAATGAAAACAATAAATAGTCATCAAAATTAATTCCTTATCAAATAATCAAAATTACAACCAACCAAATATTAATATATATTTTAATAAAGGCCCATCGGGCCGGCCCAACCCGTTTTTTAGCAGGCCAAAACGGGCCGGGTGTATTCAGGAAAACGGGTCTCAAAGGTTGGCTCGACCTGTCTTGTTTTAATGGTCCAAACGGACCAGCCCGCTGGCGCAGCCCATATTGTCATCCCTAGATTCACCCTATGAACTCGGTTCCCGAACTGAGTTCATACCTTCAGACCTACGAACATGGCCGAAACGGACTTATTTTGACAACTGAGTTTATAGTCTAATTTTAACCGAGTTCATAAATATTTTCTACACTAGTCTATACCAATTAATAATACAATTTATCTTACTTTCTAGAAAATGAAACTCCTAAATCCATGGATATCTTTGCCTCATAATAAGAAGAAAAAATCTTGACCTAGGATGTAATGGAGTTTCTTTTTGGGTTATATGATGGTGTAATGGAGTTATATATATGCTATGGATGCTAACATAGCAGGAAAAACAGCAGCTACTAATTAATATTTGTGGACAAAACTTCAACTTCTACTTCAATGTCCAACGACCCATGAAGATAAAGTGGAGTGGAGTTTCTAACATATTAAGAAAATGTTGTTCAGGTTTGTTACCATTGGAAACGCATTGATTCCATTTTTGACGTGGTCAGATTTTTCTTTACAAACGGTAATAGTTTTCCATAACTGATTACCAATTAGTGTAATTTCCAATGCAATTTACATTTCTAATATTATGGAATTTTTGCCTGTTTTGAAATATTTGGTAACTCAACAAGAAAACGTAAGTACAATAACTACCCAAAAGACAAAATAGACCTTAGTACTATAATCACATCATGCACACTCACGAGTCATCACTAGCTCGAGCCTCACCATTTTCAGTGCAACTTTATAAGAAGAAAAAAGTACAAAATTAAATTTAAAATTTCTAAAAATGCTCTCAATAGTCACGAGAATTTAGCTTTATTATTAGTATTATATTGTACACCACTACTGTTTCACAATTCACATGCTACTTTAATCCAATGTCTCGCGAGATTTTGTTCATCTCGTGGGTCATTCGCACGAGCCTAACGTGACTTCATCCCGGTCCCGCTCTTCGGTAAGTGGCTTTTGTTTCTCAAATTCTATATTTCGATTTATAGATTAAAAAAATGTTGAAATTTTACATTAAATAGGTCAACTTATTTCGGCTTTTTCCATCATCAACCTGTTAAAAGTGAGCCACACAGATTGATTTTTCTAGCTTACATCGTTTTATTGGTAGGTTAATGAATTCATTAAAAACAAAATAAAATTATTTTGCATGGTTACTACCATTAACCTGCCTAGAATATATATATATATATATAATAATCAAAATTAACAACTTAAAAAATTAAATCACATAAAAAATGAAATCCACTTAATAATATTAAACAAGAAAATTAACTTACTATTTTTATGAAAAAAAAGAGAAGGTATATTAAATAAGAACAAAAAGTAATGTGTTAAAATAGAAAATTTTGAACAAAATGAGTAACTAGGTAAGTAAGGTTTAATTTCTATACATTTTATGTAAAAAGTTTTAAATTGTCGACCAATTAAAATTTATCTTATATATAATTTTTAAAGTTATCATTATATAAATCAAGAATACTTGATTATATAACATTTCATGATTGGATGTTTGTGTAAAAATAACTTTACATTGAAAAATGTATTTAAATTAAATTCAAATTATTATCCATATAAAATTATATTTGAAAATTATTATAAATATAATTAATTTATCAATTAATATAACTTTTTAAAAAAGTCAATGTAATATGACACGGTTAATAAAAAATTAGGTCTTAGGTATGGTAATTTAGCCCGCTTGCATGAAAAAGTCTTTTGCACAGAAAAGTTTTTCTGATAAGATTTCTATCGTAAATACAAATATTAAAATAATTGAATATCATCTTAATATAAATAAATAATTTTTAAATACATAATTAAACAATTAATT
The DNA here is from genome assembly GCA_037962975.1 of Clitoria ternatea. Classification (NCBI taxonomy): domain Eukaryota; kingdom Viridiplantae; phylum Streptophyta; class Magnoliopsida; order Fabales; family Fabaceae; genus Clitoria; species Clitoria ternatea. The sequence continues at coordinate 14,477,057 of CM075675.1, forward strand.
ACATTTGTTTTAACTGATTTTAATAATTATATTAAGAATTTTACATCATTAATATGGTAATATAGCAATAAAGCCTTCAACGATTTAATTCCTTCAAAACATGAAGATCCTTCAAATCTAAAATAATGTTTAAAATATTTTATAATACTAATTATATTGGGTTTTGTTGGTAGATTTAATTTAAGATATAATTACATTTAATTACTTCTTATTAATCTCATCTATAAGCCAACAGAGTTTGTTTAATTGATTAATATTTAAATTTGTGATTATAAAATTACGATCAAATCCTATTGATGTGCCTTATTAGTAAATGATATGTAAATAATTATGTGCCTTACTAGTAAATGATAGGTAAGTAATTATGTAAATGCTTCTTAAACCTTGATACATGCAGTGATCCTAATAAGCACCTATCACCTGTATCAAACTTTTCTAAACTTTTAATTAAAATAATAATAATCTCATGTATACATTACAAGGTGAGACATAACTTTTATTATCATCATTTAATTTTTCTTTTCTTCTGTTTTCTTATCTACTTATTTTATCTTTTTTTTTATTTAGTATAACTATTATTAACTATAAAAACTTTCTTTTATTAAATTTTAGCATTATTATATACCTAAAACTTAAATTATAAAACACTAATCAAATTAAACCTACTCTCACTTTCTCTCAACTAATTTGTACACTGAATGAATGATATAAATTCTTATTTGAAATGACCTATGGAGTTACTATACCCATCCCATCAACATACAGCTAACATCACTTAATAATTCATAGGCAAAACAAATACATTAATTTTATGATGAACTATAGTGTATTATTAAGGCAAAAACAATTATTATGGTTGCAACTACTACACAGTGCAGAAGCACATATGCATACTTATTACATATACACAACACGTACACAAATAACAACACTCTCCCACATTGTCCCTCTCTGTCTCATCTCTTCTCCGTTGAAGATTTTCCAACCCATGCTTCTTAGCTTAGATTCTCTTTCCCTTTTCCCAAACACTATCAATTTGTTTGTCACTTTTATTTTACCCTTTTATAACGTGTTTGCTGAATGTGCTGCTGCAAGCCCGTGTCTTTCACAGATGAGAAACAGTATTAGTTGTGGTAGCAGAAATAGAAACATAGGCTAGCAACCCATTTGTTACAAAACTAGGTTGCTCAAGAAAAGAATCATTTTTTTTTCTTTTCAGTACACCTTCCAAAGGAAACAACTTTCTGTAGTTTCACCCTTGTTTTGATGAGCTTTCTGTGTTGGCTTTCTTGGAAGGTGAATCTGTGATGTTTGTGAGCATTGGAGAGAGAGGGAAGGGGCGTTTGTGAAAAGGGGTGTTTGTAACTTTGTCATATTTAGGAGATTCGGGTGTTGTTGAGTGAGTGAAAGTTTTGGTTTTTCAATGGATACCAAAGGGAGGTTAGTTGCAGGGTCTCATAACAGGAATGAGTTTGTTCTTATCAATGCTGATGAGACTGCAAGAGTGAGTGACCTATGCCATGCTATTCTTTTTATGCTTTCTCAATTACTCTGAAGATTTTGCTACTTCGGAAAATGAGTGTCTCTTTTCTCACTTTTGTCACTATTCTTCAACTCTCCCCACATAGCCACGTCTAGAGTTTGAACAAGAAAATGTCCCCATTGGGTTATTTTTAATTTTTTTGCTTTTTCATGGATTTTCATGATGAATTCTAACCCATCTGGGTTTTCTTCTTCTGAGTCCTTTATTTCATTCCTCTGGGCATTCTTTTTAGCCATCGTAATTGTTATTATCTACGGGAATACTGGCATTTGGTTCATTATGAGTATTATTTTATTTTTTGGAAAATGGTTTTTGAAATGTTTTCTTTTGTTTTTATCATAAAGAGAGTTTCAAGCTGAAAGAACTGGCCTAGTGCCGTGTGTGTTTTTTCTTTTCGTTTTTGTGTTAATTCTGGAAAGTTTTCAGTTCAAACTCCTGTACTTGTTTTTCAGTTTGCCTGCAGCTTCATGGTGAAACAAATTGGCAAAAAGTAATAATAATAATTTTTTTGCCTATCTACCTTTGCAAATTTGGGTTCATTCCACTAGGTGGTCCTAAGTTGTTCCTCTCATGTTTCTCGTTCCTGTTTTTATTTTTTATTTTTTATTTTGTTTTTGCTACGGTTTATGAATTTCAGTGCTTGCGGATTTGCTGCATGAAGTTTGTAAACTTTGGTGCTTCATATTTAATATTTTATTTAGTGAAACTAATGTAAACCTATGCATACCGAAAAAGAAAAACAGAAAAGATGTGTACCTTTTTTTTATCTGCTTTCAGGGTACACCACCATCCAATTTCCATGATCTGATCGAAGTTTACATTTCCGCTGTGACTTTCAGGTGACCGCAGTTACAGAATTAAGTGGTCAAATTTGTCAAATCTGTGGAGATGAGTTGGAGGTTACTGTGGATGGAGAGCCATTTGTTGCTTGCAATGAATGTGCATTCCCTGTGTGCAGACCTTGCTATGAGTATGAAAGAAGAGAGGGTAACCAAGTTTGTCCACAGTGTAAGACCAGATATAAACGCTTTAAAGGTAAGCCTTCAGTTAACTATTATTTTGATTTGTGTTTGTGTATGTGTATGTGTTTGTTTTTTTTAATATGTGAAAGTTAATAATTAATTTATTAGTTTTGACTTTCTTCCTCTATTTCATCTCCTTTGCTGTTAAACCACCTTATCACTCCTTTGTGTTTGTTGTGTTTGTGAATTTTCAGTCTTTTTGCCTTTGGCCTTTGCTATATAACATGTCATGATGTGATGATAGATTTGGCTAACACTGCAAGTCATCAGGTAGTGCTAGAGTTGAGGGTGATGAAGAGGAGGATGATATTGATGATTTGGAAAGTGAGTTTGATATTGGAAGCAATATTGGGAGAGACCCCCATCACATTGCTGTGGCCTTGCTCTCTGCTCGCCTTAATATTGGCCGTGCATCACAGGTGAATGGGTCGGGGATCAACACTCCATCAGAGTTTGATGCAGCTTCCGTGGCTGCTGATATCCCTCTCTTGACATATGGTCAAGAGGTTAGTTGATTTTCAGCACTTGTGCTTGCTTGTTCATGTTGTCATTTTATTTGTTATGCTATTTCTGGGCCTATTTGTCTGATAATGGTTTTGTGGATTACTAAGGATGTAGGCATTTCTGCTGATAAGCATGCTCTCATTGTTCCTCCATTCATGGCTCGAGGGAAACGGGTTCATCCAATGCCTTTTCCTGATTCATCTGTTCCTGGTAAGTTTTATTTTTCCTTGGTTTGTAAGTGCACAATTTTACTATGCTACTTGTTGGCCTATTTAAGTTCAAACTAGTTTCGGTGTCCTTAATCTATGTGACAATTAATGTTGGTTATGCAGTTCAACCCAGACCTATGGATCCTAAAAAGGATATAGCAGTTTATGGATATGGAAGTGTTGCATGGAAGGAGCGGATGGAGGATTGGAAGAAAAAGCAAAGTGAAAAACTTCAGGTGGTTAGGCATGAAGGGGGTAAGGATGGTGATGAGCTGGATGATCCTGACTTACCAAAGTAGGTGATATTATCAAATTCTTATCCTTTATTTATAGAAATTTAAGCATAACACTTGCTGGCTTTTATTCTCATTTGTCAGCCTAACTATTAACTTGTTTCAACTTATTAAAGCCAAAAGATTAGCTGCTAACACTTCAATCAAAGAGCTTGCCAAACAATTAAATGTTACATTGAAAATGTTAGCAAGACTAGTCAAAAGAAAAATTCCAAATTGTTTTCAGGTAGCTAGAAAGTTACATTGAAAATGTATCACCTGATGTTTATATTTATTTACAATTTCTTTTTCTGTTTAATTTATTACTTTTTAATCTGAATCTCTCTTAACAGAATGGATGAAGGCAGGCAGCCTCTTTGGAGAAAGTTGCCAATTAGTTCAAGCAGGATAAATCCATACAGAATAATAATAGTACTCCGGATTGCTATTCTTGGCCTCTTTTTTCAGTACAGAATTCTGCATCCAGTCAATGATGCATATGCATTATGGCTGACATCAGTAATATGTGAAATCTGGTTTGCTGTGTCATGGATATTGGACCAGTTTCCAAAATGGTGCCCAATTGAGAGGGAAACATACCTTGATCGCTTATCGCTAAGGTGCTTTTTTTCTGTGTGTCATTCTACTTATGTGCATGTGTGAGCTTGTTCATTAATTATCAATCATTAATGCATTAATATATTTACTCTATAGCTAATGCTTCATAACTTCACAGGTATGAAAAGGAAGGAAAGCCATCTGAATTAGCTGATATAGATGTATTTGTTAGTACAGTGGATCCTTTGAAAGAACCTCCTCTTATAACTGCAAACACAGTTCTTTCTATCCTTGCTGTGGATTATCCAGTGGACAAAGTTGCATGCTATGTCTCAGATGATGGTGCTGCTATGCTTACATTTGAAGCACTCTCAGAGACATCTGAGTTTGCAAGGAAATGGGTTCCATTCTGCAAGAAATTCAGCATTGAGCCACGGGCTCCTGAATGGTATTTTGCTCAGAAGGTTGACTATTTGAAAGATAAAGTGAATGCAGCTTTTATCCGAGAGCGCCGTGCTATTAAGGTTTGAAAATTTTCATATCATGTCCTCCCCCATCTATTCAGACCAAAAAATAAAGCCTTAAAATTGAAAGTCCCATATAGGCCTAAAATATGATGAGCTGAGAAACTTTGTTCATGCCAGAGGAAAATTGAGTTGTTTCAGCTGCTCCTCTTCAATTTTGCCAGTTTTACTTTCCATTGCTTTTATTTGGCTTCAACTAATAATGGGCTGCATTCGGTGCACTCAATTATGTTGGCACAGAGAGATTATGAAGAGTTCAAGGTGAGGATTAATGCATTGGTTGCAATGGCACAGAAGGTTCCAGAGGATGGTTGGACAATGCAGGATGGGACTCCATGGCCAGGGAACAATGTCAGAGATCATCCTGGAATGATACAAGTGAGTAGCATTTCATAATTCAATCTTTGTCTCCAGTCTGGATTAAAAATGTCATGTTTAGATGAGTTAAACTGTGGTGCTATTCTACAGGTTTTCCTTGGTCAAAATGGTGTTCGTGATATTGAAGGAAATGAATTACCGCGTCTTGTCTATGTATCTCGTGAGAAAAGACCTGGATATGAGCACCACAAAAAAGCTGGGGCTATGAATGCCTTGGTAGAGTCCTTCTCTGTGTCTATCAAAACTTTCTGTTTCCTTCTGTCTCCATTTCACTAACCATTTTTCATGATATTTTGGTTGATTCTGAAGGTACGAGTCTCAGCAATAATCACAAATGCTCCTTACCTACTGAATGTTGATTGTGATCACTACATAAACAACAGCAAGGCCCTTCGTGAAGCAATGTGCTTCATGATGGATCCTACATCAGGGAAAAAAATATGTTATGTACAATTTCCTCAAAGATTTGATGGGATTGATCGTCATGATAGATACTCGAATCGCAACGTTGTATTCTTTGATGTAAGTAGGAATTTGATCTTGTTGATTTGTGCAATACATATGCTTGTGTCTTGCTTTGAAGGAAAAGCTGATACCTGTCTCAATATGTATAGATCAATATGAAAGGTTTAGATGGCATCCAAGGACCAATATATGTCGGAACTGGGTGTGTCTTCAGGAGGCAGGCCCTTTATGGATATGATGCCCCTACTACAAAGAAACCACCAGGGAAGACCTGTAACTGTTGGCCTAAATGGTGCTGCCTGTGTTGTGGATCTAGGAAGAAAAAGAGTAAAGCAAAGTCAAGTGTGAAAAAGAAGATAAGGAATAAAGATGGAACAAAGCAAATGCTTGCACTAGAAAATATTGAAGAGGGAATTGAAGGTAGGGAATGCCTCAAATTGTCTGTGTTTCATATGGAAACTTTCAGAAGTATTCTAAAACTCTTTAATATCCTTTAAGATACAGTGGATTGCACTTTGCACTACTATTTATACACCTATATATTGCATACTATACTTCACTGTCTTTGCAAGTTGATGATGCTTACCAGTTTTATGATGGAATTTTGTTTCCCTATTGAAACCTCTATCACAGGATTTGACAATGAGAAGTCATCACTAATGTCTCAAGAAAAGTTTGAGAAAAAATTCGGGCAATCATCTGTTTTCATAGCTTCAACACTTTTGGAAGATGGTGGCATTCCCAAAGCAGCAACTTCTGCAACACTGTTGAAAGAAGCCATCCATGTAATTAGTTGTGGTTACGAAGATAAGACAGAATGGGGGAAAGAGGTATACTTATCTGTTTCAGATTTAAGCCTTTGAAGCTGGAGTCTGTGTATGTATTTAGACTTGTGCTAAATTATCTTTCAGGTTGGGTGGATATATGGCTCTGTTACAGAAGACATTTTAACAGGTTTCAAGATGCATTGTCATGGCTGGCGATCGGTATACTGCATGCCAAAGAGGCCTGCTTTTAAGGGTTCAGCTCCTATAAATCTCTCTGATCGTCTGCATCAAGTTCTTCGATGGGCTCTTGGATCTGTTGAGATCTTTTTCAGCAGGCATTGTCCTATATGGTATGGTTATGGATGTGGCCTGAAATGGCTGGAACGGTTCTCTTACATAAACTCAGTTGTTTATCCTCTAACTTCACTTCCCTTGATCGTGTACTGCACTTTACCTGCTGTCTGTCTGCTCACTGGGAAGTTCATCGTCCCTGAGGTAGGATTTTTTTTTTCCGTATGCAAATGTTAGTTTTAGTTTTCTTTTTGTTAGAAGTGTTAGTAGAGGGGTTTGAATGCTCGACTTCTCCCCCCTCCTTTTTCCTGTCACTCTTCCTCGAGGTAGGATTAATTTTACTGTTGCTCTTGATTTCTAGCCTGAGATTAAGTTATGTCCTACGAAATAGAATTACATATCATAGGAGCAGTTCTTGTATAAGCATGGTATCTAGAGGTACAAATTACAATGGATTAAAGCTAAAAATGTATTAAAATAATCATTTACTTCCTATAGTTCACCCTCATTTAAAGATTGTCTCAATACCTGATGTTTTAATCTTTATATGTATTTTAATTTGAATTTTGGTTCTTTTCGACTGTTTTTTGTGTGACTCTTTGAAGTTCCGTCTTCCTCAAATGTTTAATCACTTAATGTGTAACCACTGCAGTACAACATGAGCATACCATTTAACATGTTAGATAACTTTATAACATCACACCAAAAACAATGAAAAGGAGTAAAATTTAAATTAAAATACCTATAAGGACAAATGTTTAAGGTTTTTAAGTATAAGGACCATAAATGATGGTCAACTGTAGGGATCAAATGATTATTTTATCCTAAAATAAATATATAATAATGAAGTTTGGGGATGAAGTCCATGTTGAAGTTATTTTGATATTATCTTGATCTTGATTATTTGTGCCAGTATCCTCCTGTACTTTAGTCATTGCTTACACAAGATTGAAGCATTGCTGTAAACATAGAATGCGATGCTCTATATGGAGCTTTTAACTAATGCTTCATTTTCTTGTTCTTAGATAAGCAACTATGCCAGTATGATTTTCATAGCCCTCTTCGTCTCTATAGCTGCAACCGGCATCCTGGAAATGCAATGGGGAGGTGTTGGTATACATGACTGGTGGAGGAATGAGCAGTTCTGGGTCATTGGTGGTGCCTCCTCACATCTATTTGCTCTCTTTCAGGGTCTGCTCAAAGTTCTTGCAGGAGTCAACACAAACTTCACTGTTACATCCAAAGCAGCAGATGATGGAGAGTTTGCTGAACTCTACATCTTCAAGTGGACATCCTTGCTGATCCCTCCTTTGACCTTGCTAATCATAAACATAATTGGGGTCATTGTTGGTGTCTCAGATGCAATAAACAATGGCTATGATTCATGGGGTCCTTTGTTTGGCAAGCTCTTTTTTGCCCTTTGGGTCATTGTCCATCTCTACCCTTTCCTCAAGGGAGTCATGGGAAAACAAGAAGGTGTTCCTACCATCATTTTGGTTTGGGCCATTCTTCTGGCTTCAATCTTGACTTTACTATGGGTCAGAATCAACCCATTTTTGGCCAAAAATGACATTGTGTTGGAAATATGTGGATTGAATTGTGACTAAGGTACACAAAATGGAGAAGGCTATATATAGAATCTTTTGTAAGGTCTGCAACATGCATAGATTTTTGGCCAAAGACATATCCTTGGATGGAGGAGTACTATGTTTTGGTGAGAGGTGCCATGCATTGTAAAAATGTTGATTGTGGCTGGTGTTTGTAGATACAACATTTGTTTGGAGAGGTTTCATTATTCTTTCTATACATGAGTTTGAAATCCCAGAGGTGAGATGCAATTTATGGTATCCTTTTGAATAAGGCATCTCATATTTGTAATCAAAGTGTTTGGAATCCCCTATAAGAAGTGGGATATATGGTTGGTTTTGGTCTCCTTTTTCATAAAGTGAATAAAACATGTTGTCTATAGTATCATGGAAATAATGCAAAATGGGATAAACTTGGACATTATCTTCATCTATGCTTTTGTCTCTTTCTGTACCTGTTGAACTAACTAATTCAATGTGTTCATTCTATTTTTACTTGTCTGATTGTGAAAAGCATTGGCAAAAGTATGTCACGAGAACTGAGTCAAGAAACACTTCTATTGTCTCGTGAAAGCTGAATACATTTTTACTATAATGCCACGAATTGCAAACGCCAGTAAATAGCTGAATGAGGCCTTACTGTCACTTCACAAGTTTCAAGGCCTGTGTTGTACTGATGAAAAACACTAAAACAGTGTCTCACTAGATCTTGTGATTAATTTATGTGACCTGGTGTGAGGGGGAGTAGAGAGCTGGCATCATCTCCATAATTTTCAGTCATAATTTTAAAGATTATAGTGTATGATTCATAATGGTGCCTCTGATTACCAAGAAAAGTGAGAGAAGAATAAGTAAGAAATTAATGTAAAAAGAATGAGGAAATGAATCTTGTTTATTTTATGAGAAAATCTTATGCTTATATCAAAAGGATGAAAGTGTCATGAAACGAAAGAATGAGAAGTGGATTGATTTTCTCAGGAGAAAATTTTGGCCTAGACCTACTTAAGAAATTCTTTTTATCATATAACACTAGAAAAGTTTTCGAATGCCAATGTTTTTTTTCTCAAGAGAGTTATTTCTTATCCTTTTTATGAAACAATCACTTTTATTTTCTGCATCATTCTGGTATTTTGTCTTCAACTAAATTCACTAGCTTTAAAAACAATTATTATTCAAAGTGTTTATAAATAATTTAGACACTGACACGTGTATAATTACAGTAACATATATAATTTAATATTTTAATTTTAAAAATTATTTTATTATAAATTTAAAAAAGTAAAATAAATGGAATCGTATCTCATTAAACGTTGACACGTGTATTAAAAAGTTTCACAAATATATATAATAGAATAGAGATTAGATTTGTCCCACTTTTAAATATTTATACTTTTTGGTTCTATCTTTAAAGTAAAATCCTTAATAGTACGAAATTTAATTCATAAAATTTATAGAACATTTTATTTTCTATGTTTAGAGGGATTTTAAAATCATACAGAACTCTTTTTAGATCTTTTTGTTGAACATACTGAGAAATTATTCCTTGTCCGTGGTTCCGTCCTTAATCAATTAATATATGTCTGATTCTATTAAGATAGATGATGGAATTTATTTTTGTTGTTTCAAAATATTTTTATATCGATTATTTTAATAATGAATAGCAAAACATTTTTTACACTAATTGTTAATTTTTTTAAAATGTTGTTTTTTATATCAGATGTTTTAACAACTAATGTAAAAATTATTTTTTACACAAGTATTTAAGAAAACTGATTAAAAATATTTTTTTAACATTTATTGAAACAACTAATATAAAATGTTTATTTATTTTATAAGTTTTTTTTATATTGATTATTTTAATAACTAATATAAAAAATATATTTTTCATAGATTATTAAAACAACATGTGCACAAATATTAAAATAATATAAATTTCACCTTAAAAACTTTTGAAGAGCTATTGGTCAAATTTACTAAACATAAAACACAACGCTAACACGCCAAATACATTATAAAGAAAGAGGGCTCGTTTGTTTAAACTTATTTTAAAAGATAAGTATTTTTTTAATTAAAAAAATATTTATTTTAAATTTTGATATGTTTGTTTAAAGTTTTAAAAATAAACAGAAGCTAAATATAAACTGATTTCAACTCTGATTTTTTTATTAAAAAAGTAATTATAAATAAGTTTAAATAAACGGAGTAGAATGATATGTGCATTCTAAAGAGAAGTTTGACCAAAAAGAAAAGAAGAGAAGAAGTAAATTGCGACAGAGGAAAAGGGAGAAGGGGCACAGGGAAAGGCAAAGAACGAATAGGTGGGGGGAAAAGATTGCTCTGAGCCATGGAAGCTATAAGGTTAAGGTGAGCAACTTCATTTCCCGATCTCTTAGTCCAAATTAAGAAACCCAACTCCTTATTAAAAATGCAATTTCCATACCCTGAACTCCTACATTCTAATTATTACATGTTTGATTTTCAATACTATCTGCTTGCAAAAATTCTTATAAAATCCTGTGAGCATGCTGGATAGTTAGTAACTATAGGGTTAGGGTTAGCATTTCTTTTAAAACAAAAAATAATGAACATATCATGAAAATATTCTTTGAAAGCTTGAATTCTCTGCTGAATCCATTGGCAGAAGTAGGAGTAGGTGATAGCTGAATGCTGGACCCAAACCAAACTGGTTTGGTCCATTCACATAGTCAGAGAGAGTGCTCTTTGCAAATAGGGGTAGAGATCATTATCAATGATCTTTCTTTTAAATTGGCTGATTTTTACTGGTAGAACATTTTGGCACAGTTTCCAGATTAAAATTTGAGTTTGCAGAGTCTTTAGCCACAACTGTCTAGGAACAAGATTTACAGCCTTATCATCCTAACTTCCATTCCATCAAGGTTAGCTTGTATTGGACTGGACTAATAAATTCTAAACTTTTTGAGCTTTAAGTGGTTTGGGCCATATATTATTTTGTGCAATTACATAGACTGAAGGCGGTTATATGAAATTTTCCTATTTAAATTTTGTTAAGAAATGAACTTGTATCCTGATACATGCTTAGATTTCACCTATGGGAGGACCTTGTTGGTAACATGTAAATACCTTCAAAAACGTCCATTAAGCTTAAAGGCATGCTCTTACCCTAGTGAATCATCCGGATCCAAATTGTCTAAACTTTTGTTTAACAAAAGAAAAAATGAAGCTCTAGTTCACATACCTTTGGTAGAGCATTTAGTATTTAATAATGTGCCTATTTTAAAATTTGTACCTCTAGTTGTTTAACAAGTGAACTTGTATCCTTGAGTATATATGCTCAGATTCTACCAATGTGAGGATCTTATTGGAGATTTGTAATTGTAAATATCTTTGTAAATATCCTGACCCTCATAAATCCTCAGGGCTCAACTTACCTAAATTTTTGTTCAAGAAAAAATTATAGCTCTAGTTCTCATACATTTGGTAAAGCATTTAGTATTCAATAAAGTGCTTTACTAAATAAAACGTTGAAAATTAAGTTTAAATAAAAGAGAATAAATAAAAAAAGAGTCCTATTTTATATTTGTGGTATTTTATAAATAAAACATAGAAAAGGAAACAAGGTTATAAATGGTGTAATACGATTTACTAAAAGAGTGAAATTAAGAAGGAAAAGAGAGAGAATAATAATAGTTCATTTTGGCTTTGCTAATATAACAATTTACTGTTGTTGGCTGTTAGTAAAGCTCGTTTTACTACTAATATATCACATAAGTACTTTAAAAAAAATGTTATTTTTAGAGTTTCGAAATTATTGAACTAACAGTAGTTATTTTTGTTTCTAACATTACAAAATGATGGTTATTTTAGTGTTTTTAAAATCATAAAAGCAAGGATACTGACGGATGTTTGATAATTTCGAACACAAAATAGCATTTATATAATTTTAAAGATTAAATTAGTATATTATTCTGCTTTAACTGATTAACATTTGGAAATAAGTCCAAAATCATGAAAGTCAATGTAAAATAGTAAATAGAAGGTTTTGATAATAATTATTTAGGTTCCGCAAGGTGAAAAATTCAAACTGCATATGCCTTAGTGGTTCTCATTTCTCTACTTCTCACTGCCTTAGAACCTACCAGGTTTCCTATTATGTAGGGTTTGTCATATAAGCTTATTATTAGTTGGGTTAGTAATTAAAGTGCATAGAAAGCATAATTTTGAAGATAGATTCAAATGGACCAAATAGAAATAGATATAGATATATAATATAATAATTCACATTCTCTCCGTAAACACAATAAACTTCTCACTAAATAACATAAATGCACACTTAAAATTCACGGGTCGTTTCTCATTTCATGTGTTTCTTTTATCCCTCACTTTCCAGGAACAAAGTTTGTGGCATAAGCCCAAGCATTGTTGTTGACTGGATCTGTAAGGTGGTCAGCAAGGTTTTCCAAGGGCCCCTTTCCGGTCACAATAGCTTGAACAAAGAACCCAAACATGGAGAACATGGCTAATCTTCCATTCTTTAGCTCTTTCACCTTCAACTCTGCAAAAGCCTCTGGGTCATCAGCAAGGCCTAATGGGTCAAAGCTCCCACCTGGGTAGATAGGGTCAGTCACCTCACCGAGAGGCCCACCGGCAATACGGTAACCCTCAACGGCACCCATCAAGATAACTTGAGTGGCCCAGATAGCAAGAATGCTTTGTGCATGGACCAAGCTTGGGTTACCCAAGTAGTCAAGCCCACCCTCACTGAAAATTTGTGATCCAGCCTTGAACCATACAGCCTCACCAAACTTGACACCGTTGCGAGCCAAGAGCTCAGGGAAGACACAACCTAGGGCCCCCAACATGGCCCATCGGGAGTGGATGACTTCAAGTTCACGATTTCTAGCAAATGTCTCTGGGTCAGCTGAAAGTCCAGCAGTGTCCCAACCATAGTCACCTGGGAATTCACCAGTGAGGTAGGATGGGGCCTCACCGGAAAATGGGCCCAAATACTTGACACGGTCTGGACCGTACCATGGGCTTCCAGAAGAGACACTCTTGGAGGCAGTTTTCCTCATGGTGACCTTTCCACTTCCAAGCTCTGAGGTGTTGGGCCCAAGCTTGATTGCTTGTCCAGCCAATGATGGAGAAGAGAGAGCCATTGTTGAAGCAGCCATTGTAGAATTCTAGTGGTAATTAATTAAAATGAATGAAAAGCTTTGGAAGTGAAAGTTAAGAGAATGGTTGTTTGATGGCTGTTGTTGCGGTTGTCTAGATGGGGCACTATATATAGCTTATAAGAAAAATGGGCTCCTTATCTTAGGAGATCTATATTTGAATTTCTATTGGTTTCGAGTATCACTTGCTTTTTCTCTTACCACATATCCGTTTTCAGTTGTTTGTTTTCCTTCCCTTACCAACCAAGATCAAATATCTACCTAAGCATCATTAAATGCCAATTCAGTCCAATAAGGATTTGCCACGTTGGATTTTGGATAGGCCGCATGTACCGTGTAATAGATAAATAAATGTACAAAGGGGAACACTTCAGTTAAATTGTCAAGTTTTTGTAGAACAGGGAGTGAGGGACCTTAGTATTGATCCCATGGCATGAGGGTATATTTAATAAGACATTTCATTTAGTTAGCAGGAGGTGTTTTTTTAATGCTACTTGAACTTACGTTTTAACTTTTCAGTTGGTAATGAAAAAAAGTTTTCTTTTTTTTTATTGTCAACCTTCAATAATTTTGATAATTTTATTTTTATTGTATTTATATTTTTTAAATGTAAAATTCTCTATTGTTTTTACACCCAACAATTAATATTTTAAAATTTGTATAAAATTACTCTTTTTTATACTTTTAACTTTAAGAGGTATATTTGCTTAATTAAATTTTAACAATATGTTGAAATTTTTATAATAAGCTTTTTATGAAATATATAGAATAATTAAATGTATTGTAATCTATCTATATTTTTTATAATATAAATTGAAAAAAGTATCATAAATTTTCAGATAAAAAATTTAAAATAAATTAAAATATGGAAATAAAAGTTAATAATTGTGTAAGAACATTATCATATTGCAAGTTGTTAAAGGAAATGATCATATTCTTTTGTCTTCATGTGTTATCTCCGAGTTTACTTGGTATGTTTACCGAACACTTTTCAATCAACAAGTTTATGAATTTCAACTTTTAGTTTTTATCTTTTTTTTAATAAATCATATTAATTATCTATTCCTCATCATTAAATTAACTTTAATAAATAGTAGTCAGCCTACTTTTTTTTATGAGTGATATCTTACTTCATTATACTCTTTATTGTATTTTAATATATTACATTTAAATTCATTATTTTTTATCAGTAAAAAAATATATATTAAAAAAGGTATAAGGGTACCCTAACCTATATACAAAAAGAATTAATTACAATCCTGATACATAAAAGACCATTCAACAAAACTTTTAAAAAACTCATTTAGACAAAATCTTAACTAAAACCACGATCTAAACCAACTCAAATGTGTTATCAGAAAACCCATTTAAATTCATTATTATCCATTACTTCAAATTCATGTGACCAACATGGTTGGTGTAGTGCTGTAACACCCCATCACTAAAGCATGTGGTAAGAGTTTGATGCTTATGGTGTTTCAATCTCACACAAATTGATGAATCTCGCATGTGTGAATCCTCATTTAGGTTCCTATATATTCCACCTTTTTTTTTCATTTTTTTTTTCAATTTCTCTACATAAAATTTAAATTCAAATTTGTATGTTCATTTTACTGGCATAGTAAAAGAGAAATTATCCTATAGTTCTAGACCACTAGTTCTTAGCCTGTTTCTTTCTTTTGGTTACTTTCGAAATTTGGAAACATTCAGAACTTTTAATCGGAAATATGTCCTCCTTTTCATTTTTATTCAACTATCCTAAGAAATACACATATTAAAAAATATAATTTTTAAGAAATAATTTATAGTCTTTCAAATTTATTCTTATTTCTCATATTTATTGCTATTAAAGTTCTTAACTTTTAATATCAATAAGGGTATTGTTGAAAGAATAATAATTAATACTCAAAAATTTAAGTGGATAATTAAATAGAAACAAAATTTTTATTTTTAGATGAACAGTTAAATAGAAATAGAAGGAATAATTTAGTTCCTAAAAATGGTGAATCCAGCTCCTATCATGTACTTGATGTTGATGGTTTTAGTATGACAGGAAAAATACATGAATTTTGTGAAGTATTAATTGGTTTTATAAAATTTAGAGTGAATCATCAAATTAGTGTACATCATGTTTTAGGCACTTTTAAGTTAGTCCCGACATATCATAAATGACTAGATTTTGTTTTTTAGGATTAAGATCCACTTCTGTTATTATTTAGTTAACCCCTATCATGTGTTAATTAGGTGTTTGGTCATGTCACCCTTTTAAGCAATGATATATTGGATGGAAAGGTAATCCAAAGTTTAATTTACATGATAGATCAATAAGTCAGGGATTATTTATGATTTTGTTTTACGTGGGGAACTGAGTTGAAATTGATGATTAACTAATTCGATGATTTATTCCAAGATTTTTTTGCTCCCTCATCAGGATCCTTTTGAACAGGATTCCTACAAAATAGCGGTAAATGATTTACTGTGTTATTGAAGTATTGTCATGAACAATTATTCCCAAATGTACAAACTTACTCACAGATCTTCTATATTTTCCCAATCTTCTGAATTCGCTATTGATCAAAGGTTGGCAAGTTTATGTATTTGGGAAAAAAATTGAACTTAATGACGATTTCAGAACCAAATTGTGAGTAAGTTTACATTTCTAGAGGTTAAGTTACATACAGCTACACTTTTTAGAGGAAATATTATGACTTGACCACTTAATTTGGTCTAACCTGTTTAATATAAATATCAGGTTAAGACTTTTCAAAAGTCTTTTTAATTTCTCAAGTCAATTTTTATAAACTATTATATATAATTTTATATAGATCTATATTTTATAATATGTTATAATTTATAAATAAAGATTATATTTTTTATGAATTATAGTTTATAAAATTAAAATTTTTACATATGATATTTTCTATGATATGTAAGATTAATAATTAAATGTATATTGTATGTAGGTTGTTAGTCTTTTAAAGACATATTGATCTGCCTAAAATAAATACATGGATCTATTTAATATATAGATGTATTTTCCTGTTCATTGATTATAATTTAAATCAGACTTTTATATAGATTACTAGGTTAAATCGGACTTTTAAATAAATCATATTAGGTTTAAAAATATGACTTACGTCAAGCTACTAACTATCTCGGGCTATATAGATTAGACTCATGTCTTAAATTTAAGTACCAAGCTAGGCTCATTCTTATAAAGCTTAGCTCGACCCAATTTATCTTTATTCTAGTTGCTTGACAAGTACGAGTGTTATTTGATTTGGTTTATGTTGTAAAAATGCTTCGGTCTTACCCATCATCATTTAACTTGGAGAAACCTTTTGGGGATTATGAGCTTTGAAAGGAATGCTAATTATTTGTTAAGATTCTTTGGTTTGAATTTCATGTGATTTGTTTTCTGGATTTAGGTCAACATACACGTAGTTCTCAATATGTAGAATATTGCATTAAGGCTTTTGGGAGTATTTTTATTTTTTACTTTCATTTTCACCTATTGCCTACTTTGCTTGTAGTCTTCCGTTGGTGGGGAAAAGGGCAATATCTATTTATGTGCTATCATTTAGATCTTAGAGCATACTTTTGGGTTTTTGTGGGTTGCTGGCACGACTAGTTATGTTGATCGGATTACTATGATTAGGTTATCTGTAAAAAAAGTGATCAATATTCTTTTTAACTATGTATGTTGTAAGATAAATTGATACTTAAACTGTTATTGATGCTTTTTAATTTGATGCCAACACTCTATTCTGATATTGTCGCTCCACCATACTGACCCCATTTCTTAAAACTAACTTGATCATAAGATCATTCACATTCTACGCAGAAGCACAGACCATTGTTTATTTCAGCTCTTAATTAGCTTGGTGAATTAAGTGCATTAATGATATCAATTGGAAGAAAGATCTAAATTTACCAAGAGGATACATGATTCATAGATTTTCTAGAGGTATACATCCAATATATGTTTCACTAAATAACATTATGAAATTCACACTCAGGTTTGTTATGCGTGGTAAGTTTCTCATCATTGCAAATTTATGTTTGTTGCTTACTTTCCAGGGACAAAGTTTGTGGCATAGGCCCAAGCATTGTTGTTGACTGGATCAACAAGGTGGTCAGCAAGATTTTCCAAGGGTCCCTTTCCTGTCACAATGGCTTGAACAAAGAACCCAAACATGGAGAACATTGCTAATCTTCCATTCTTGAGCTCTTTCACCTTCAACTCTGCAAAAGCTTCTGGGTCATCAGCAAGGCCCAATGGGTCAAAGCTCCCACCTGGATAGATTGGGTCTGTCACCTCACCGAGAGGCCCACCAGCAATACGGTAACCCTCAACAGCACCCATTAAAATAACTTGGGTGGCCCATATGGCAAGAATGCTCTGTGCATGGACCAAGCTTGGGTTGCCTAAGTAGTCAAGTCCACCTTCACTGAAAATTTGTGATCCAGCCTTAAACCATACGGCTTCACCGAACTTGACACCATTACGGGCCAAAAGCTCAGGGAAGACACAACCTAAAGCTCCCAACATGGCCCATCTGGAGTGGATGACTTCAAGTTCACGATTTCTAGCAAATGTCTCTGGGTCAGCAGAAAGTCCAGCAGTGTCCCAACCATAGTCACCTGGAAACTCACCAGTGAGGTAGGATGGGGCCTCACCGGAAAATGGGCCCAAATACTTGACACGGTCTGGACCGTACCATGGGCTTCCAGAAGAGACACTCTTGGAGGCAGTTTTCCTCATGGTGACCTTTCCACTTCCAAGCTCCGGGGTGTTGGGACCAAGCTTAATTGCTTGGCCAGCCAATGATGGAGAAGAGAGAGCCATTGTTGAAGCAGCCATTGTAAAATCAATGAAAAGCTTAAGTGAAGAGAATGGTTATGTTGGATGGCTGTTGTTGGGGTTTGCTAGATGGTGGCAATATATAGCTAATAATTGAATTGGGTCCTTATCTTAGGAGATCTATATTTGAATTTCCATTGGTTTGGAGTATCACTTGCTTATTCTCTTACCACTTATCCATTTGAATTGTTTTTTTCCTCCCCTTACCAACTATGATCGAATATCTACCAAGACATCATTAAATGCCTATCATGTCCAATAAGGATTTGCCGTGTGGGATTTTGAATTGGCGCATCAGCATGTAATCTATATTTTCTTTTTCTTTTTATTTTATAAGATAATTCAAAATAAAACATGCATATTAAGAAAATATACAAATACATTAATCTTTTATAAAAAGATAATGTAACATTTTAATTTTATCCCTATTTAAATTCAAATTCTATTTCAATGTTAATAATAACATTTTTCAAATTAAGAATAAACATGAGAAAAAATATTAAATGTTTTTATTTAGGTAGGTAGGTGAACCATTAAAGTATTAACTTCTTTTATAACTATTAAGCCAACCTAATTCCAAAAAAAAGCCAACCTTATATTATAGCCAACAATGTTTATTAAATTCAACATTGGTCAATAACTTTATTTATTTCAATTTTATTGAGTGTTTTTCTATTTGTTTTCTGCTTAAAAATTTATGAAATAGAAAAATTAAAAATCGAAATGAGAATAAATGAAAAAAAAATATTTTTTATTTGTAAATTTTTCTTTTTATATTCTATTTAATTAAATAAAAATATTTATTGTAATATAAATCTCATAAAAATATTTGACTATTAATATTACATAATATTTTTTTATAATACACAACATATAATAATATATTACATAATACTTTTTATTCACAAACATACAAAATGAAAATTCTCAAGTTTTCGTAGAGGAGAGACCAAAGTATATTGGTCTCATAGCTAGTTTATTTAATTTGGTAATTACCATACCAAATCACTACTATAATAATTCCATATTCACTATTTGTTTTAGGAGTACACAATGTGCAATATTTACGCTTTGTTGAATGTGAAAACTGTAGAGCGTTTGTTTAAGTTTTTGTCAGTGATTAGAGCATATACTCCATGGGCAAATAATTTCTGTCTAGTGAGACTAAATTTAATTATTCTTTTAATGCCATTGTTCACAAGTTACAATATATAGTTAATGACCGAAAGAATTGAAGGGCACATTTGTTTTTAAGTGGATTGGTGATGATGTTGGATCTTGTAAGGTTTAAAACCCTTGTCTCAACGGTTGACGTATTACTTTCTACTATGTTAATTTTGTTCTAAGAAATGTTATTCAATCACAAAGTGGAACACTTGAGAAGATGGGTTTTTGACCATTTGGGCTTCTTTTTTAAAAAATTTATGGTTTTAGGCCTGTTTCAAAATTAATTGTGTGTTTGGGTGTGTTTTAGTTACATCAATTTTTGAATTCGCCTGATTGGGGATGAAATTGGGAATTCGTCTGGTGGGGGGGACGAATTTGACCGGTCAAATTCGCCTGGTTGGGAGGCGAATTCTCTACGTGTCAGGCAGGGGAAAATAATTAATATACATACATAAAATAAAAAAATTACAATATATATATATATATACATATATAACACATTAATATTACATATATTAAAATATTTATAATATATAATTTATAAATTAAATATATACTTATAATGTTTTAATATATATATTAATATAAATAATTTATATACATTAACGTTAATATATATATTAACATTAATTTATATATTAACATTAATATATATAAATTATATATATTAAAATATTTTAATATAAAATATATATTTATATTTAATATTTTAATATATAATTTATATATTTAATAAAATATATAAGTATATATGTAGAATATATAATTTCATATATATATAAATTGAACTGTTCTTTACTAGGGGTGTAAAAGTGTAATCGTCAAACAATTCAAAATGTATATGTAATATGAAATCTGATATGAGGAGGTCTTTATACAGACACAAATACGGAGTACTCTTGCATTCAGGGAAGTAGTACAATGCACTCTGTGGCGGTGTAGTAGTCCGCCTGGAATAGCCTCCTTTGCCTTGACACAGTTGGTGGTTGTACCTGCAATTATTCTCCGACGCTCAAGTCAGTATTTTGAAATACCGTTTAGACTTAGAAAGCAAATCTAAGAGAATTATGCAAGTATGGGTCTAAGGTTCAGAATTAAGAGTCCCATTATACCTTTTTGCTGAGGTTTATATACCTGTTACTGGTGTTCTATTATTGGCAGGACCCATTCCTTGTTTTCAGGCATAATGCAAGAAAGGTAGTGGGCCCCTGCGCCGTTTACAAGCACCATCACTGTAGTGGGCATTTCCACTTACTTGGAAAGCGTTAATGCTTCATTATTTTATTTGTTGTTCCCTCTTATGCGTGACAGCGTGTTTCCCATTTTCAACCTCTCAAGACAGAGTCAATCTCGTGCCGGGGTTATAAGTATGGGCTCGCTCGCAATATGAGAATTTCAGTACTCCACCTGTGTTAAGCCTATGGCTTGGCGGAGTAGTGTGCACTGGAAGTACTTCATGTACATATGTACAAGTTTTTAATACAATACTTTCCGCCTTGGCGGAGTAATAGGCTTTGGCGGAGTAATAAGCCTTGGCGGAGTAACATACCTTGGCGGAGTAACATGAATGCCCTTTTGGGCATGAACTTCGTTTAAAAGATACTTATACAGTAAGATGTGACATATTCCGCTTAACTAGATCGCTTTCTTGGCGGAGTGGTGAGTACGCCTATAAGGTATGTACTCCGTATAAGAGTAGTTACAAGGGATTTGAAACGTACTTCTTTTGTTCGAAATGCTGATCTGGCAAAGCATTAAAACCATGCTCTTGGGGGCCGGTGTTGGGACCGGATCATAAATATATAATTCAATATAAATATATAAATTAATATATATTTAATATATAAATTATATATATAATTTATATATATTTAATAAAACATATAATTGATACATTAAAATATTAAATATAAATACATATTTTATATTAAAATATATTAATATATATAATTTATTTATATTAATATATATATATTAAAATAATATAAGTATATATTTAATTTATAAATTATATATTATAAATATTTTAATATATGTAATATTAATGTGTTATATATATATTGTAAGTTTTTTTATTTTATGTATGTACATATATATATATATATATATATATATGTGTGTGTGTGTGTGTAAGAATAGAAAGTAGTATATTTAATAGTATTGCTTATTTATCTCAAAGAATCAGATGTCCTAATGGTCATAGTATTAGACCATGATTCAAATGTGGAATAGGTTATTTACGCTCTAATATATATACATACACTATGACCCGTGCTAGGAAAATTTTTAAATTATGACGAGAATAAAGAGGAGAATAAAAAATGAATGAAGAAATTTATGATAGACTGATAAAAATAATTTGATTACCAAGCATAGAATGTAATCATATAATAGGTAATATCATTTGGTTTGATTAATCAACTTTGTAGTATATTTAGAAATAAGAGAGGAGGAAAATTGTAAACATATAATGAATATATTACATGGTTATTAAAAATGCTTCATAAAGAAATCATTGAATTACAAAGCAATTGATTCCAAAATTTGAAAGACCTAAAGATTTGAAATAGGGTAATTAAGAAAAAAAGGATGAAACAACCCTTTAAAAGCAAAACAAAGGGTGAATTATGAGTCAAACATACAAATTTTATAACCTATTTATCACCCTTTTGTGGGTTCAATCTATTATAAATAACCTGATACAATAAGTATGTAATATTCTCTCATCTTTAATATAATACATAGAATATGTTGTTGATAGGATGTCTTACCTAAGAAATATAGGTTATGGATATTATTAAAATGCTACCGTAGATGAAACAAATACAAAGAAGCCACCACCTAAAAATTGTAAAAAATTGAATCAAATTTTGACACCCTCTAATAAGAATAAGAATAGAATATAAAAATCATTCTTATTATAAGCATTTAAGACAAACGATAGTTGTATAAATAATTTGTTATACCTATATCAAGTTTGTAAAGACCTCTCTGTAGACAACATTAATAGTATGTCATTTAGTGACATCTTCATGATTTTATAACAGGGCTCTTAATCCTTCCTTTGACCTAATCCTTGACAATGCAAAATACAGTTGGTCATAAGTGAAAAATGGTTAGGGTAGGTAAAGGCCGACATTAGAAAAAGTTTGTCCTTGAGACTTATTAATAGTTATTGCAAATGAAACAATGAGGGGAAACTGTGTTTGGTTAAATTTAATAGGAAGAGTTTCAGTTGAATGAGTCATTGTCATCCTAGGAATATGAACTACATCTCCAACATGGGGTTTGATTAACACTTGACATTGTAGAACATGATTCCGCATTCGCTTTACTTGCAATCTTGTACCATTACATAGGCCGTGAGATTGATCTATGTTTCTCAACAGCATGATAGGCACCCTAATTTTCAAAACCAGCTTGTGAGGTGGTAGTCCTGAGCAATTAATTGCATTCAATATGTCCAGGGTAAAAGTTTCTAATTCAAAACTAGAATGTTTTTCCTCCATACAAAGAGTATCAGAACTTAAGTAAATTCTTTCCTCTCCATAAATCTTATCCATCATATAGTTGTTGACATTAGAACTTTATAAGTATACTAATTTTGTTAGGTTTTACTGTTCAATATAAATAGTAAAAAAATATTTAAAAAAGTTAGTGAAGGGAAGTGAGCTAAACAATAATTCATAAAAATTCTATAAACAATTAAAATTTACCAAACTTTCAAGAATATCATAACATGAATATGGACTCCTTAATGGTTAATAATAAAAGATATAGAAAGGCAATATAATAAAATTATTTACCATAAAAGTTAACTAAAATTCCTATTTAAGTATCATCTTCAATGTTTATAGTTGAAAAATCTATACACATTGAATCTATATTGGAGTTATATATACTAAATATCAAAAAGTAATGTTGGATGAACAATGGAGAGCATACTTTTACCTTCATATTCTCCTTGAAAAGAAGAAAGACCATCAATATTTAACTCCAACATGGAATCATCATAAGTATTAGGAACTACAAATATTTTGGGTTTAAAATTAGAACGTGATATTATTTTAACTCCATAGGAAAATATTAACAAAAATATAATGAAAATGTGTCAACAAACCTTTAGCATCAGCAATTCGATTTTCAATACTAGAAACAATGTTTTCAGGTGTTAAAATTAGAGCCAACAGTTTATCCATAAATAAATCAGTAGGACTGACCTTTAAACTATCAATTATAGTAGAATGTTGTATGATATGCTTCCTTGAATCAATTCTTCTGTCATTTAAAATTGTTAACATGAAGTTAGAAATTTAAACTATGAATGGAGAAAAAAAAGTCCAAAAAAATTCTAATAAAGAGACAATTTAAAACAAAAAATGATTAGTTAACCGATTTATATCTGAAGCAGAATAACATGAGAGGGTTGTATCAAAGACAACTGAATGCTGACTTGATGTTTGGGACTTCTTTGAACAATGTACTATTTTAATAAGAAAAACATAATAAATGAATACAAAAAATTATTTTGATTAAATTTTTGAGTTAGACACTTGAGAATGAATACTAAATCACACAAACTACCTCCAAAAGTATCCTTGAATGAAATTTGTGGAGTTTGGGAATGTTTCCATTTCTTTGTTGAAATGGTTACCTCTAAAGAAAATTAAGAAGAGACATCTTAGAAAGTGTGAATCAGTTCACGATCTTATGAGAATGAATGACATCGTTAAGCAGCATACCGTTGGTTATGTTTGATAATGGGGTTCTAATGGGGGTCAAATCATCTATACTTGTTGGCATGCAGTAAAGGACAGATATGTTCCCTACAGAAAGAAATTAGTGAACCTTATTCATATGGAAAACAAAATAATTACATGTTATCTATGAAGGAGACTCTACGATGAATAAAAGAAAATATGGCAAAAAGAAAATACATACTACTTCCATTTCAAATTTATATTTATAACATGTATTTCTTTACCTTTCATAATCACTTCTCTAAAGGACAACATAGGTCATTCATTATTTCTACTTGCAAAAACAATAAATCACATTGAACACATAACACATTATTAAATTTATTGCATCCAACCTTCTGTACGGGGCAAGTTTTTGTTTCCACTTCTTGTATGGACGTTGCTAATGAAATTACCTCTAAAAACTATCCCTACATGAAATCTCTCCTGTTTCCCCATGTTTCTATTTCTTTCTTGAAATGGTTACATCTAAAAAAACATTAAGAAGAGACATATTAGAAAGTATGAATCAGTTTAGGATCTTATGACAATGAATGACATTGTTAGCCCACATACCGTTGGTTATGTTTGATAACGGGGTTCTATTA
The DNA here is from genome assembly GCA_037962975.1 of Clitoria ternatea. NCBI lineage: Eukaryota > Viridiplantae > Streptophyta > Magnoliopsida > Fabales > Fabaceae > Clitoria > Clitoria ternatea. The sequence goes on from CM075675.1 coordinate 14,501,707, forward strand.
GGGGTCAAATCATCCATAGTTGTTGGCGTGCAGGAAACGACAAATGTGTTCCTACAGAAAGAAATTAGTCAACCTTATTTATATGAAAGTCAAAATAATTGCACATGATCTATGAAGGAGACTTTGCGATGAATAAAAGAAAATATGGAAAAAGGGTAATACATACTACTTCCATTTCAAATTTAAATTTTTAGCATGTATCTCTTTACCTTTCTTAATCACTCATCCTAAGTGCAGTATAGGTAAGTTTTCCTTTCCATTTCTTGTATGAACATTGCTTCCATTATCATCTTGACTTGACATTTTAAAAAATCATAGACATAGTGTTAATATAAATATATGACACTCATAAAAAGGAATACCGTGGAAAGTAATCTGAAACTTCTGGTTCTTACCCTAGGAATGTCTATGAACAGAAGTAGAAGAACTAAAGGTGTTTCACTTGTTTTGAATATGCACTGCTCAGTTGAACCTTGCCATTTTTTTCTCAATGCTATCCATGGTGCAATATGTCCAACAGATTTATGGCTAAAGAAACATAAAGGCAATGGGATAGTTAAGGTTTTGATTGATAAGGATAAGAAACTAAAAGATAATAATAATAATATGTAATTTTTTTTGTTTCTTGTTGTTTCAATAAATGTTAGAAACACAAAGGCAATAAGATAGTTAAGGTTTGAATTGATAACAAAAGATAATACATGTAATGACAATTATTGTTCTAGTTGTATGACACCTTTCATAAAGAATATATAATTATATAGCATTATCATATAGTATTATGATTTGTACTTTTCTAATATATGATTGTTATTTTATATGAATCACTTTTTATTAGTCGTTCATGAGTTGGATAAATAGTGAGGTAAGTTTAGTTCCAACTTGATCTAAGACCCAAGTTGGATCATTAGACATCGCGGGGTAGGTATTAAAAGTTTAGAGTTAGAGAGTTATATATGAATTACTAATTGTGTTGTAAATTTACCAATTTGTCTTACTCTTCTAAACAATATGAAGTTTAGCTTTTAAAAAAAATTACTTAATGTTTTGTTGATAAGATACGTCATATTAGGCCGAAAGTTATAAGAAGACTTGTTGCATACAAAAAAATGTTTATTAGATTAAAGTTTTTACATGAAATACTTAGGTTCAACATTTTTTTATTGATATAGCAGGATGAACAACAAGAAAAACCAACCTTATATATGCAATGTTGGTTAAGGTTGATCCATTAGATTAGTTTAGTTCTCTTATAGTGACAAACTAATCATTACTTATTAATGTTGTTCTACATATATTATTTTTTGATCAACAACATCTGCAATTATATGGTGGGGATTAGAAGAAAACATATTAACACGAAGACTGAAGACATGGAACTTCCCACATAAGTAAGCACATTGGCGGTTTGGTACATCCAAAACAACGAACACATAATACTTAATATTTCTATATGAAAGCAGGGAACTAAAATACCAAACATCATAAAACAACAGTCCTTAGGGGAAATAAAAGCAGTGAAACAAAAGACCATAAATGCTAAATAATCGGTCCATACCAAATAACTTAAAAACCCTACATCCTAATAGATTATAGGAATTAAGAACTCAAAGTTGATGATTCATCCTAATCTTCCTTGAACACCTTACGAATTTTGTTAGATGACTGGAAATCTAGATCCTTGTTATTCTGTTTTGAACACTAAGCATTCCACTCTTGACCAAAATCAAGTTTTTTCATAGTAAGGAAGTTGGAGATTAAAAAAACCGATTTAATGATACTATAAATTTTATTTTAAATGGAACACATGAAAAACATATATTGTAGGGAATCTTATACCCTTGCAACATCCAAAGAATATGTAGTAGTGGTAAGCAACTCAATTCCCAATGGAAAGGAACACTGTTAAAGTTGAAACAAAAAAAAAGAGTCATCATAAGAACTTTAACAAACATTTTGAAGATTTATAAGAAAAAAAAGACAATCATAAGGAAAAATTATACCTTATTAACTTTGTATTTTCGTTCAAAGGCCAATAGGAGATCTGTATCACCACACATTTTCAATACATGGATGACATACGGAACCAGTAAAGAGGGATCCTATAATTTAACTTGTGCTTTGAAAATAAACTTCTTCTCCTTAGGTGCATGAAGTTCTTCAAGAAAGACATTCTCATCTCCTCCCTATATTCCGGTTAGTTACGTACACACCATCATGGTTTTTTTTAAAGAATGCATATTTAATATAGAATCTATAATCTATAATAGAAAGTATAAAGCACATATAAAAAACTAAAAAACAAAGAAAAAGTTACTCTGGTAGCAAGTTTTTTTCTTAGATCACAGACAAAAATATTCAAAAAAGTAAAAGCTTCCTTGTCAAACAAAATAAATGATGTAGCTTAAGAAGACAATATATATTTAAGAAGCTAGTTAGTGATGTACCCTAAAACAAAATACCAGAAGTAAATAAATAAAACAAACAAACATGTCATTTACAAGTACCTCAGAATATATGACCCAAAATGCATCCTACAATTTTTGTAGAAATACATGCCTATCCTCCTGGACCTTATACACACACACTTAAAACAACCACGGTAACACCAATTGTATTATGTTTCAATATCCTTAATCTTTCCAATTATGACAAATACACCAGTCTACGACAACAAAAACAGAAACATTGATAACATTGATAACAAAGAACCTATACAATAAGGAATATGAAGAAAAAGAATAACTGATATGAAACTTAGTATGCCAATAACTTGTTTGAAATCCTTCATATCATCCATACATTTAAATAAAGTCAGGTTAATGAGGCCTTCTTCAAGAGATAGTTGAGAACGATTGACTAAAGGGGTGAGTTGCTGAATGGACAAAATCTGGGATGATTGAAACCTAATAAAAAAATAACAACTTTAATGAAATGACCATAAAAAAATGTTGAATGTTGAGGTGGTATAGAACAAATAGTTCTAACCTTGCAAGAAAACTCTGAATTTCAGAACATGATTATTTATGAACAATCTTGATGTGTAATTAGTATTAGAAACGGACATCAAATCTATGACAATACAAATTTTAAACCAAAGAAAAAATGGATAAGCCAAACATTAAAGTTTATAAATCCCATTCGGAAAGGCGTTATTGTAAACAAAGTCAGCAGACACACCTTTCCATTTTTTCATCATGCCAAACTGCAAGAGGACAACATAATGTGCACCATCTTTATTTTCCAAGAACTTGAGAAATCTCTTTGCAAAATCCTGCCAGGGAGTACACCTAATTTTTGACCTCTCAAAATAGATAAGACGGAGATATTAATGGTTCAAAAGCATGCAAAAAATGTTGCAATGTTCAAATAGTTTTATCATAAAATATTAAGAACGACACTTACTCAAGATCGTCTAGCTCCAAAACCATATAATCAGAAGAAACACCACTTTTCTTAAACTCAATTAAGTCACCTTTTCCACTAACCATTCCAACGACATCTAAAAATAATACAAATAATGTCAATGTTAATATTTATGTCTTACTATATTAAATCATAGTATCCCTTTGTGTTTAAAGAATAATCAACCAAAAATACACAACAAAACCATATCCATTAATTATTTTTTTAATCATTCTGACATAGAATATTTGTAAGGGGGAGACACTTAAAAGACATTTATAAGAATCAAAGAGTCTTCACTTAATCGAACCCGTGAATCCCTTTTGAAAAACATCCTGAACTCATGACACATTGGCTTATAGTGCTGATCATTCAATCCAATGCCCAAGTTAGAAAGCATGTACATATTCCCTTCAATGACTGCTCTTTTAAAAAGGTAGGTGTGAATGCTCTTGACAAAAATTTATATGCAATCAAACTGGTATAAAGATCACTAAAAGAATATTCAAATGAAAAGAACCCAAACAGACTAAACCCAAAAATAAGGGATAGTGACAAACCAATTCATCAACCACAACCATCTCAATGGTAGGATCTTGAGTTGGCCATCTTTTGTGTGGAACTCTCCACAACCTCATGACCCTAACTTTTAGCCTCCAAATCTTATCCTTAATACAAACATTCACATCTTTCACCAGGTTATACCTCAGATTCAGAGCAGTCATTTCATGAAGAAGTAGCAAAGTAATAACTGTATTTGGGACTAATAGAGAGAATGATAAGAAAGTTGAAAAGGAAGAAAATAATCATACACCTAAAGCCACTATATACGTACAGTCAGAGAATAAAGTCTTTAGAAGTATGACAAATTTATCAGAGATTAAAGTCCTTGGAAGTCTGATAGGTTTAATGACATGTTTAATACAAAGAGGACTAACTAGTACTTAAATTCCTTGGAACTATCAAAGGTTTAAAAGAATATGCTTTAAATTATTGGAGCATAACATGCAAATCACATAATGCAAAAACTATTCAACTTCTAAATTCAACGATAAAGCCAATTTGTGTTATAATTATAATTAAGATATATTTATATTTATTTATTATATAAAAAGTATTATTATATTATATTATATTATATAATCATATATCATCTAATAATTATTTTATATGTCTTTTCAATTAAGCATTAATGAATAACAATGAATAAATAATTAACATTTAATAATTAACAATTAATAATCAACATTAATAATTCATAATTAACATTAACGATAACAATAATTAATGATAGGTAATAATAAATGCAAATGTCCAAAAGGTAATGGAAACTGATAATATCCCTTTATTTTTATTGTTTCAATAAATGTTAGAAATGAAAAGGTAATGGAAATTGATATCTTTTGATAGGAACAAAAAGGCAATAGGAACCTTATTTACCATTTGGGTTTTAATATTTCAATAAATGTTAGAAACAGAAAGGCAATGGAATAGATAAGGTTTTAATTAAGAATAGACATCCAACATTAACTTCAACCATAAATTTTAATTAACGAAAGTGATCCAACATTTAATGAGGAAACCTGTATTCAAGCACCTAATAGAGAGTGACAACACATGATTTAAAATCAAAGGGAAAACAAATGAAAGGGTCACTGCATTCATTGATGTTTTAGTAACCAAGTTCTCTAAATAATAAACGACAAATGAAACAGTTGTTAAATTAATTCGAGAACGTTAAGTGATGATTCAATGTCCAAATACAAGTTGTAATTGAATTAGATGAAGCAAGGGAAAATGTATCACCTTGGCAGTTGTTTTCATTATTATAAGAACCAACCTTGAATGGCTTCAATGTTCGAGTTCCATTACAATACATGAAAGAACCTGAAAGAATTAATTTACCAAAACTTAATATAATTTAAACCATAATTTGTTAAAAAAATCAATATAAATAAGGTTCATAACCATGTTGGCAATATGCATATATATAAAAGTCTAACATTAATTTTTTGGTCACTATACACGATTAAGGAAGAACATTTATTCATAAGCAGGCAACCTAAGTACATGATTTCCGTTTAAAATGCATTGATCTATAACACATGCAAATTGATTCTAGTTCTTATGTTGATGTGTTTGCTGGTATGATTTCCATTTAACGTAAAAGTTAACGACAACAACCTTTAATTTAGGTTAAACTTACCCATAAGGAAACATTTTAATTGTTTTCAAGCATTAATTCGGTTAATACATAAACATGTAAGCTACCGTTTCATTTTTGAAACTTTGGTAAATAAAATTCACCAAAAGCATGCATAACTCACACATTCTCTATAGAGGCATACATCTAATATATGTTTCACTGAAGATAACATTATGAAATTCACTCCCAGGTTTGATAAGCGTGGTACTTGTTGCTCACTTTTCGGGGACAAAGTTTGTGGCATAGGCCCAGGTATTGTTGTTGATTGGATCAGCAAGGTGGTCAGCAAGGTGGTCTAAGGGCCCCTTTCCGGTCACAATGGCTTGAACAAAGAACCCAAACATGGAAAACATGGCTAACCTTCCATTCTTAAGCTCTTTCACCCTTAACTCTGCAAAAGCCTCTAGGTCATCAGCAAGGCCTAATGGGTCAAAGCTCCCACCTGGGTAAATTGGGCCAATCACATCACCAGGAGGCCCACCAGCAATACGGTAACCCTCAACGGCACCCATCAAGATAACTTGATTGGCCCAAATAGCAAGAAGGCTCTGTGCATGGACCAGACTTGGGTTGCCCAAGTAATCAAGTTCACCTTCACTGAAAATTTGGCTCCCAGCCTTGAACCACACAACCTCACCAAAATTAACACCATTGCGGGCCAAAAGCTCAGGGAAAACACAACCTAGAGCCCTTGTAACACCCTAAATTTTAAAATAAAGAATTAATTAAAGAAATAAATATTAAATATTTGTATGAGGATTAATCGATGTCTCAAAATATTAGAAATAATTAAATTAGGATTTTAGGGACTGTTGGTGATTTATTAAAGTGGGATAAGCTGAATTTAAGCCCGATTAAAATATGGGTGTCGGACCAAGTATCTCCGATTGGGATGATATTGGTCAGGGCTGTTAAGAAAAATATTGGAAATCTGATGGTATATTCAGAATAATTTTTTGATATGGTATTAAGCCCAAACAATTATCTTGTTTATCATAAAACGATAAATAATTAATGGGGAATTAAAAATAAAGCCAAATGACCTATTTTCCCTTCTTATTTCCTTCATCCTTTTTGTCTCCCATAACTTGTACTTCACTTTTCCTTCTTCTACACTCTTCTTCTTCATTTCTTCCTCTTCTCTCCAAAAACCCTAAGCAAAAAGTGGTGGCTTTTTCCTCTCCTATTTCCGTCCTTGAAGGAAAGCCTAGAGGAAGCTTGGAACTTGAAGTCTCTTCTTTCCTCCTCCTCATTTTCATGCAGATTTTTCCATCTCTTGGGAAACTCTCTCATTTCTCCTCTTGAGGTAAGATCTTGCTGTTTCTTAAGAGTGTGAACTATGAGTTGTAGGGTTTTTATGTTAGGAGAGTGATTCAAAGAATGTTGTTGGATTTTAATGAAAACCCTAACCCAAAGATTTATGGGAATGTGAGATATAAATAGAGAGACACTTATTATGTTAAATAACTATTTTTGGTGAGGCGAAATGTTGTTATTAATGGTGAATAGCCATTAATGCAGTTAAATGGTTGTTGGGAACCATTAATGTGGGAACCTGGTAATGGGTCTGACATTGAATATGCAAAATAATAAATGCAGACGCCTAAGCCATGGTGGTGGTGGCTGAACGAGTGAAATAAATGGGACTGAGAGTTAAGATACCGGACGGCACCATGTAAACAAATATGAACGTTGGGCCGATGTGCAAGAATGCTCTGTGCATGGACCAGACCAGACTTGGGTTGCCCAAGTAATCAAGTCCACCTTCACTGAAAATTTGGCTCCCAGCCTTGAACCACACAGCCTCACCAAACTTAACACCATTGCGGGCCAAAAGCTCAGGGAAAACACAACCTAGAGCCCTTGTAACACCCTAAATTTTAAAATAAAGAATTAATTAAAGAAATAAATATTAAATATTTGTATGAGGATTAATTGATGTCCCAAAATATTAGAAATAATTAAATTAAGATTTTGAGAACTGTTGGAGATTTATTAAAGCGGGATAAGCTAAATTTAAGCCCGATTAAAATACGGGTGTCGGACCAAGGATCTCCGATTAGGATGATATTGGTCAGGGCTGTTAAGAAAAATATTGGGAATCCGATGGTATATTCAGAATAATTCTTAGATATGGTATTAAGCCCAAACAATTATCCTGTTTATCATAAAATGATGAATAATTAATTGGGAATTAAGAATAAAGGCAAATGGCCTATTGTCCCCTTCTTATTTCTGTCAGCCTTTTTGTCTCCCATAACTTGTACTTCACTTTTTCTTCTTCTACACTCTTCTCCTTCATTTCTTCCTCTTCTCTCCAAAAACCCTAAGCAAAAAGTGGTGGCTTTTTCCTCTCCCATTTTCGTCCTTGAAGGAAAGCCTGGAGGAAGCTTGGAACTTGAAGTCTCTTCTTTCCTCCTCCTCATTTTCATGCAGATTTTTCCATCTCTTGGGAAACTCTCTCATTTCTCCTCTTGAGGTAAGATCTTGTTGTTTCTCAAGAGTGTGAACTATGGGTTGTAGGGTTTTTATGTTGGGAGAGTGATTCAAAGAATGTTGTTCAGTTTTAATGAAAATCCTAACCTAAAGATTTATGGGAATGTGAGATATAAATGGAGAGGCACTTATTGTGTTAAATAACTATTTTTGGTGAGGTGAAATGCTGTTATTAATGGTGAATAGCCATTAATGCAGTTAAATGGTTATTGGGAACCATTAATGTGGGAACCTGGTAATGGGTCTGGCATTGAATATGCAAAATAATAAATGTAGACGCCTAAGCCGTGGTGGTGGTGGCTGAACGAGTGAAATAAATGGGACTGAGAGTTAAGATATCGGACGGTACCAAGTAAACAAATATGAACGTTGGGCCGATGTGCTTGAATGGAAAATTGATTGTATGATATATTATGATGTAGGAAACAACCCCAGTTTTGAGGCGGAACCATCTGACCGCGGTGAATACTACTTCTCTTGAGGTAGGAGGGGTAACTATTCTAAATGCATGATTTCATCCATTGTTAATGTGAAAATATGTATATATGATTGTTCTTGTTGATTGATTGTGTGGACGATGTATTGATTTCATGAATTAAGTGCATTTAGAATGAATAAGGTTATGTGGCGTGTGTTTAGAATGATGAATATGATGTTAAATTGGTATGAAACTGGAGTCAATAATCTGGTCTGGGACTAGCCACGAGAGCCAGTAGATGGTTGAGGTTCTAGACCGGTGCTATATGTATCCGGTATGATTATCCGGTATCCTAATGAGAGGAGACCGATCTTGATGTTCGATGTTATACTTGCTAAATTTGTATGATATACAGAACGGATGGAGTGATATCTATACTTTGGGACTAGTATTGAGACCGGATTCGATATTATGTTGAATATGTTGATAAAATATGTTATGATGGCTTGAGACCATGTTTTTAAATTGAAATCAATGATGTGAAATATCTCAATTATATATATATGAATTGATGATTGTGATTGCCACTAACTACCGGTGTGTATGAGTCCAACGAGGATTGGTAAAGTATTGAGAATACGGAAATCCACTAAGTGGTAATTATGAATCGACGATTGATTGAGTGGCATTTAGGATGTACAGTGTGAGAATACATTGATTGGCATTTGCATCCATGACATATCATTCGCTGCTTATATGGAATGTTAGGGGTTCCATTAGGCAGGCCCAATGGGAGGGCGGCCCAGTGCACGGGTATACTGTTATTGCTCCCTAGTGATTCGGGGAATCATGAAGCTGCCCTTAGTTTGGTCACGAGGCACCCTATGTGGTAGGCCCTGTGGGAGGATGGCTCTGTGATGAGTAGTTGACCTCGGTGTCCGATAGGGCACGACTCCCTTGATATGTGTTCGGGGGAGGCCCATAGCACTTTGGCAAGTACAGCCATGATGATGATCCGCAGTCACAAAGTGACTAGTGCTACAGATGGGCGAGAGCGGTTTGGTACCAATAAAATATATTGTTGAGCATGCTTAAAATTGGATAATTGTATACACATTTTACTACTGCAGTAGGGGCATAGTAGCACACCTATGCTTGACCCACACTTGATTATGTTGTTTTCCCACAGTCGGATCTGCACTTGATAATAATTTCGTTGTGCATATGCATTAGCTTTAAGAGCATTTACATATAGCCGAGATATGCCTAGTTGATAGCCCGTGGTGGTGATGGATGATTGTTAAATAGAGCGGTTGTAAGCCAAGGTACTAAGATTAAAAGTGTGATGATTGTTGAGAATGCTAAGGATATGTTATATATATGATATTGCCTTGTGAATATGTTTATTTGAATATGTATTGTGCTGAGATGGAATGATGTATCATGTGTGTGATGTTGTCTTGAAAATGAATGTAGTGCACGCATGTATAATTATCATCATAATGTATGAATTTAATTCATTTGGATTATGTTACCTCCTTGTTGCCATTTTTAAGTTTGATGTAGGTGTGATGAAAATCCTACTTTTTGGAGGTCAAGGATTGGAGAAGGTAAATATGAAAGGAATGTGGGTGAGCCTTGCCAGCATATATGTATTCACTTTGTATAGCATACGGTATGTGTATGGTTATTTTGAAATTAATTTGATAAAGGTTGATTTTGGAAGGTCATGTAGGAAAATTAGACCGGATGTGTATGGCTAATTTTTATTAATGACCTTGATAATGTATGAATGATATTGATATTATTAAATTATATTTTCTATCGTTTAACGACCGATGAGGTGTCTCCTATCTTCTTTTTGGTAGTTGTTTTCAATCACTCTTGAAATTATTTTTATCTTCCGCTTTTCCCTTGTGACGGCCTGTAGTCCGGTCGTCCGAGGTGCACTCTGATACCGTTCTCATATCTTCATATTAAGATCGGTTATTCATTGATCCGGGTTAATTATTCAGCATTTTATATATTGAATTCCTTCTACTTTTAATTACTTTAAATCGTGAAAAATTAACCCCTGTTTTTGAAATGGGAAACTGGGGCATTACAACCTGGTATCAGAGCATTGGTTGCTCATTGAGGAATTGAATGTTATTAAAGAGTGATTGTCATTTATTGTTGACATGTTATAGTTATAGTGAAGCACTATTGAAGCTTGAATTACTCACTATTTTATATTGTGGTTAATATTAAGCTCGGCCAGGCATTTCCTTCCTCATATTTACCTTCAGATTGTGAATATATTATGATGATATTTATTTTGATAAAAATTGATAATGATTCGTATATATATTGAGGAAAGAAACACAAGGTTTCTGATTATGTTTGTGTTGTGTGTATAGAGTAAATTATGGCAAATAGGCGTACTATTGACGCAGCCGCTATGGCTGAAGCTTTCAATCGATTTGCTGATATCTTAAAACGGTAACAACAACCCGCTGGTCAGCCAAATCATGGTCTTAACCGATTTCTCAAGCAGAAGCCTTCCGAATTTCATAGGGGCTATAAACCGGAAGACCCCTATGCTTGGATCCGTGACTTAGAACGGATATTCGCAAGTATGGAATGTACAGAAACTCAAAAAGTCGAATATGCGGTGTTCATGGTCCGAGATGAAGCTGAATCTTGGTGGATTCTCACTCGTGGACGTATGATTACGGCTCATACTCATTTGGACTGGGAGAACTTTAAGGTGGAGTTCCTTAGGAAATATTTTCCTGAGAGCTACAAGAACAAGAAGGAGCTTGAATTTATAGAGCTCAGACAAGGAAGTATGTCAGTAGAGGAATACGCTTGAAAATTTGAAGAATTATGTGTGTTTTACCCTTCTTTTCAACAGGAAGGTACTGAAGCTTCGAAATGCGTCAAATTTGAGAATGGATTGCGCCAAGAGATTAAGAAGGTGATATGTCACCAAGAGATTAGGAGCTTTCCTACTCTTGTGAACAAATGTAGGATCTTTGAAGAGAACAATGTGGTGCCCAAGAGTTATGCTGGGCATGACCAAAGGTTGAAGGGTCAATCCCCTAGCTTTAAGAAGAGGGGTAATTTCAAGAAAAATAGACAATTTGTGCATGGTTCCTCTTCTTTTAGAGGCGGACGAGGTGGTAGAAGATATGGTGCAATTGGTGGCCGAGGTGATGGCCAAGGACTTCGTTGTTTTCAATGTGGCGAAAACCACTTAGCCCGTGATTATAGTAATGAAGAGACGGTGGTATTCTATAGATGCAACCAACTAGGGCACATTTATCCCGATTGTCCTTTAAATGCCACGGACGTGGTGGCGTATAATGATGGAAACCAGGGTGGCTATTGTGCTTTTAGAGGCCGTGGTTGTGGAGCGGTAATGGCGGCCGCAATGGTGGTCGAAATGGCAACAAAAATAGTGGCCGCAATGGTGGTCGAAATGGCAACAGAAATCGTGGAAATGGGAACGACCGAGGTAATGGCAATGGTGGCCAGAATGGCCATAATCATGGTGTTAATCAACAAATTGCTGGAATAGTATTCACTATGACCGGTGAAGAGGCAGCTCAAGCCGATAACCTAGTTGAAAGTAAGTGTGAAATACTTGAAAATTCTGTGCATGTTATTTATGATTTGGGTGTGACCCATTCTTTTATATCCGAGGATTATGTACGGCGATTGAGATTACATGTGTGTCTAATGAGAAATGCCCTTGTGGTTACTACCCCAACCGGTGCTTGCCTTAGATCGGTTAATCGATGTGATAACATCGATATGCTCCTAGAAGGAAGGAAGTTTGTTACTTCTTTAATTTGCCTACCTATGAAGGGCTTGGAGATCATTCTCGGTATGGATTGGCTCTCCGCCAATAAGGTCTTGGTTGACTGTCAACAACGAACTATTATTTTCCCTTCTTTCGATGTGGGGAAATTCGATGTGCAAGGTATAACTCAACTTTGCATACTATTATCTCTTGCCGATGGGACAAGTGGTCCTGATCCCTTAAAAATTCCCATGAATTTCCGGATGTATTCCCTGACGAGGTACATGGTTTACCTCCTCCACGCGAGGTGGAATTTTCTATTGATCTTGTTCCAGGAGCGAAACCTATTTCCCGAGTGCCATATCGGATGTCTCCTATGGAATTAACCGAGTTAAAAAGACAAGTTCAAGGGTTATTGGAACAAGAGTTTATTCGCCCAAGTATGTCTCCTTGGGGTGCGCCTATTTTATTGGTGAGAAAGAAGGATGGAAGTATGAGGTTATGTGTGGATTATCGACAACTTAACAAATTGACCATTAAAAATCGATATTCCCTACCTCGCATTGACGATCTTTTGGATCAGTTGAGGGATGCCGTCGTATTCTCAAAGATTGATTTGCATTCCGGATATCACCAAATTTGGGTAAAGACCGAAGATATTCCTAAGACTGCTTTCCGAACTCGATATGGGAACTACGAGTATGTAGTGATGCCATTTAGGGTGACAAATGCCCCTGCGATATTCATGGATTACATGAATCGTATCTTTCACGAGTATCTTGACCGGTTCGTGGTGGTGTTTATGTAACAGCCTAATTTTTAATTAAATTTGAATCGGTAATCAAACAGTGAAAAATTAAAGTTTCTTAGAAAAATAAGAAATAAATCTTAGAAAATAGGAAATTTTATTCCGGTTACAGGGATATTTTTATTTCATAAATCAGATTTAAAATGAGACTAAACAAAAATAAAACGTGACAATAAAACGTAGAATTATTAAGGGACCCATTAATTAATTAAAATAAAATAAGATAAGATAAAAAAATCTTCTCTGTCTCCTTTTCTCTCCCGAAAGCTCTCCTTTCTTCTTTTCTTCTCCACCGCCTCATTTTCCACCGCCATTGAAGCCTATAAATATGGCTTCCACCCTTCCAATTTCCTCAAAAACAAAAACACTATAAATTCCTTAACCCTTCATCATCTTCTTCAAACCTCTAAATATCAATTTCCATAACCAAAGCCTTTCAATTTTGCATAATAAGAAATTACTCAAACTTGAAGAATTGAAGAGATACAAAGGAGCTTAGCTCAAGAAAAGCTTAGGGATCTTCAATTGAGATAAGAAAGAGGGGATATGATATTAAATACTTAGAAATTAAGTTAGAATTGCTTGTTTAATTGTTAATTATTTAGAAACTCATATAGTTAGATTTTAATTTAATTTGATTTAAATTGTGAAATTGATGCTAATTGGTTTAGAATTTGATATATGATATGTTTCTGATGTTGTATGATGATTTGGAATCAATTGGTATGTTTAATTTTGTAATTAAAAGTGACAATACAGTAAAAAAGCAAGAACAGAGCTGCTGTTTTCGTTTTGCATAACAGACCCCTTTAACAACGGACGTTTTCAGGCGGTGTTAAAAACTGGAAGCGGTGGCATTTTCGTAAATAAAAACATACGGTGGCATTTTTGTAAATATATCAGAAGCGGTGGCATTTTTGTAAATAAATTAGAACGATGACATTTTCGTAAATAAGACCAATGGTATTTTTGTAAATATGATTAAAAACTTAAAATAATGATTTTTTTATATAAAAATCAGAATTTTTATTATTATTGGATTTTTATTATTCTAAAGACTTTATTTTGAAATAAAATAAATATAATTAATTAAATAAAATTTAGAAGTTTATTTAAACATTTAAAGGGAGAAAACTCTTGTTTTTTAAATTATTTTAGTAGTATAATTTTATATCATGGAAAATATATTTTCTATATTCTTTGGAATATGATATTAAATAATTACTATAACATGGAAAATGTGTTTCCATATTCTTTGAATTATTAAATATTATAGAAAATATGTTTCCATATGTTTGAATTATGGTATAAATATTATGGAAAATATGTTTCCATATGATTGAATTATGATATAAATATTATGAAAAATGTGTTTCCATATTCTTTGAATTACAAATAAAGTATGCTTATTTGAGTATTATAATAATTTTATTGTTTTTGATAATTTAATGCATCATGCATCATATGCATTGGCCGTTCAAAGAATCCGCATGGGGGGTTCTTTGAGGGGGGTTCCCGGTGGGGGAACGCACTCTGTTGAGCAATAGACCTCTGTGGTGGTTTTATACCACGGCCGTCTTAAGGGCTAAGCAGTGTGTTCTTAAGGGGGGTCCCGCAACACTTGTTATTGATAATATGATGTTGTTATCCGATGTTGGTATTGCATTATGGGGCGCGATATCGGTTGGATATCCGTAAAAATGTTATTGTTAGAAATCACTGCAGATGTTCCCACCAGAATGGATCCATCATGCATTTTCATTCATATAGAGAATGGAATTATTAATATAAATATAATACAAAATACTTGTTTGGCATCTGCATCGCATAGCATCCTACTTGTGATTGTGTATGTTCTAATTTAATTTCTATTTATTTGATATTTTATCTCACTCTTTCTGTTACTTGTGGCAACCCTTTAGTGGTTAATCAGGAAGACATGTGACAAAGTGGATGATGCTTGATGTGGATGAATTATGAAGGCTTTTGATGCTGATGTTTGCTTGCGTGACTACTATGGCTGTATTATGTGTATGCTATGTTTTGGTACTTTACCTCTTTATATTTTATAAGATCTAGGTGCCTGTTGTAAAATATAATATGTATTAGACTCTGATATTATGTATAATAAAATAAAGTTAGTTATGTAAAAAGTTTTGTACTCTGATATTGTATCAGTAACATCTGGAATCAAGTTGTGAATCACTTGATAATTACCAGGTGAAAAATAAGTTATCCAAGAAATTTTATATAATGACGGTAATTATCTTGGGATTTGCAAGTTGGCCCCAGGGTGTTACAACTGAAGTGGTATCAGAGCAATGGTTTATAAAATATAAAGAAAACCTTAGGAAGTAACTACAAATTGAAGAAAGATAGCTTGAAGTGTGTGAACCTTGATTGTTATTTGTTTGAAATTTATGTGCTTGTGTGTTATGTGTGCTCTTTATATGTTTCTGTTTAGTTAGATAACATAAAATTGTTAGAACTCTGAGTATATTAGATACTCAATAACCGAATGCAGTGGTACCTGTAGGATAAGATATGGCTAGACGTCAGAACGATGATGCCATGGCTGCTGCATTCAATCGCTTTGTTGAGATCCTTGAAAGACAGGAACAGCAAAGGTTAGCTGAAGGAACCCATGGACTTGATCGTTTCCTGAAAAGGAAACCTACCCAATTCAGAGGAGACTATAATCCAGAAGTGGCTTACTTGTGGATTAAAGAAATGGAACGTATCTTTCGATCCTTACCTTGCACTGAAGCCCAGAAGGTAGAATATGCTACCTATATAATGGTAGGAGAAGCAGAGAATTGGTGGATTTTTGCTCGGGATAGGTTACTGGAAGCCGGTAGGCTACTCAACTGGGAAAATTTTAAAGAAAGTTTTCTTGAAAAATATTTCCCTGCTAGTGTCAGAAGCAAAAAGGAATTAGAATTTTTAGAATTAAAGCAAGGGAATATGTCTGTTGGAGAATACACTACCAAATTTGAGGAACTATCATTATTTTATCCTCCTTTCCAACAGCCAGGAACCGAGGCTTCTAAATGTGTCAAATTTGAAAATGGCTTAAGGCCAGAAATTAAAGAAGCCATATGACATCAGGAGATTAGGAGTTTTCCTACTTTAATCAACAAATACAGAATCTTTGAAGAAAACCATCGGGCTAGGATCGAGCAAGAGAAAAGTAGTAAGCAATTGAGACCTCAATTAGTGAACTTTAAAAGGCGAGGAGCATTTAATCAGAATCGATTTCGAGGAGGATCATCTTCATCATTTGGAGGACGCGTGAACCCACCAATCACATGGAACTGTTACAAATGCGAAGGAAATCATAGAACCCGTGATTGTACACAGACAGATGTTACCTGTTTCCAATGCAACCAGAAGGGACATATTCGTCCCAACTGCCCACAACTTCGCCAAGGCACTAACACTGTGAATGTTAAAACTGAGAACAACAACAATGGAGCTAATAGAGGAGGAGCCAACATTCGAGATGGACGTAATACAAATGGTCGCGGAGGACATAATGTCAAAGGCATAGCTGGTTGAGGACGAGAAAATGGACAGTTAGTGAATAATCAGAACAAATCACCTGCAGCTGGCAGAGTATTTGCAATTAGTGGATCAGAGGCATCGCAGGCAGATGACTTAGTACAAAGTGAGTGCATTCTTAACGATACTACTTTATCAGTTTTATTTGATTCTGGTGCGACACATTCTTTTATAGCTGAAGAATGTGTTAGGCGTCTGAATTTACCTGTGAAATCTATGCAATATGATTTGCTTGTCTCTACTCCTACTGGTAACCATCTTAGGATAGCTAACGTGTGTGAAGGTTGTTCTATACATATAGGAGGTAGAAATTTTAACGTGAACTTAGTATGTTTACCATTAAAGGACTTGGAAATCATTTTGGGGATGGATTGGCTATCTGCTAACCATGTCCTTGTAGATTGCCGTAATAAGATAGTGATCTTTCCACCTGACAACATGGAGTGTCAGGAATATGATACCTTACAGAACCCTGAAGGAAATTCCTTGAACAATGAAGCCCAATTATTCATGGTATTTGCACTTACAGAAGGGAAAGTTATTCCTGATGTAAGTAAGATACCAGTAGTCTGTGAATTCCCAGAAGTATTCCCTGAAGATGTTCTAGGATTACCTCCTGAACGAGAGATAGAATTCTCTATTGACCTAATTCCTAGAGCAGAACCCATTGATAGAGCACCCTATAGAATGTCACCAGTAGAACTGATTGAACTAAAGAAGCAAGTTGAGAAGTTATTAGAAAAGCAATTTATACGACCTAGCATATCTCCTTGGGGAGCACTTGTACTACTAGTCAAGAAGAAGGACGGTAGTATGAGACTTTGTGTCGATTATCGCTAACTGAACAAAGTCACGGTTAAGAATAAATATCCGTTACCAAGGATCGATGACCTTATTGATCAACTACGAGGAGCTACTGTGTTCTCTAAGATAGACCTGAGATCGGGTTATCATCAAATTCGCGTAAAGAAAGAAGATATTCCAAAGACAGCCTTTATAACACGCTATGGCCATTATGAATATTTAGTTATGCCTTTTGGTGTAACTAATGCTCCAGCCGCGTTCATGGACTACATGAACCGAATATTCCATCCATACCTTGATCAATTTGTCATTGTCTTTATAGATGATATTCTTATCTATTCCAAAACCAAGGAGGAGCATGAGGAGCATCTGTACTTAGTGCTACAAATACTAAAGGAGAAACAACTATATGCCAAACTATCCAAATGTGAGTTTTGGCTTAATGAAGTAAAATTCTTAGGCCATGTGATATCTAAGAATGGAGTGTCAGTCGACCCTGCAAAGATTGAAGCTGTAATAGCTTGGGAAAGGCCGAAGACTGTCACAGAAATTAGGAGTTTCTTAGGACTCGCTGGCTACTACCGAAGATTTATTAAAGGATTCTCCCGAATTGCCCTACCAATGACCCGATTAACCTGTAAGAATAAACCTTTCGTTTGGACTCCTGAATGTGAAGCAAGTTTCCAAGAATTAAAGAAAAGATTAACAACTACACCAGTTCTAGCTTTACCAAACCCCCAAGAAAACTTTGAAGTTTATTGTGATGCTTCAAAATTGGGACTTAGTTGTGTCCTAATGCAACAAAGAAAAGTAATTGCTTATGTTTCAAGGCAATTACGACCACACGAGCTTAATTACCCTACTCATGACTTAGAATTAGCGGCCATTGTTTTTGCTTTAAAAATTTGGAGGCACTATTTATATGGTGCAAAGTTTGAAGTTTATAGTGATCATAAGAGCCTTAAATACCTATTTAATCAAAAAGAATTAAATATGAGACAACGTCGATGGATGGAATTTCTCAAGTACTATGACTTTGAGTTGAAGTACCATCCGGGGAAAGCCAATGTGGTGGTTGACGCACTTAGTAGAAAAGCTATTCATGTGGCAGCTTTAATGATAAAAGAATTAGAAATAATTGAACAATTTAAAGATTTAAACATAGCAGTTGAGGAGAAATCTTCAGTAAATATGGTTGTCAGAGTTCTGAAAATCACTAATAATTTTCTGAAGATGGTGTGTGAAAAACAAAGATTAGATGTATGTCTCCAAGAAATGATCAAGACACAACATAATGGAAAAGATCTGGGATTAGAAGAAGGTTCAGATGGAGTATGGAGGATGAAAGGAAGAATATGTGTCCCAGAGGATGCAGAACTAAAGAAGATGATTCTAGATGAAGCCCACAAAAGCATGCTTAGTATTCATCCTGGATCTACGAAGATGTATCAAGATTTAAGAAAGGATTTCTAGTGGAAGAAGATGAAAAAGGAGATAGCTGAGTATGTTTCATCTTGCTTAATATGTCAGAAAAGTAAAGTAGAACATCAAAAACCATCTGGTGGATTACAACCACTAGAAATACCTGTATGGAAATGGGATGACATTGCCATGGACTTTGTGTCAGGCTTGCCTAGAACACAAAGAGGCAATGATGCTATCTGGGTGATAGTTGATAGATTAACAAAGTCAGCCCATTTTTTTCAATCAACATGAAGTATTCACTTGAGAAATTGGCTCAAATGTATATAAAAGAGATAGTGAGATTACATGGAGTACCATCAAGTATAGTGTCTGATAGAGATCCTAGATTTACTTCTCGATTCTGGGGAAGTTTGCATAAAGAGCTTGGTACTAGACTGAAGTTAAGCTCTGCCTATCATCCACAGACTGGTGGACAGTCAGAGAGAACTATCCAGAGTCTGGAGGATTTATTGAGAGCGTGTGTGTTAGAACATGGTGGAAGCTGGGAACATTACCTTCCACTAATCGAATTCATATATAATAACAGTTGTCACTCAAGCATTGGGATGGCACCATATGAAGCATTGTATGGTAGAAAGTGCAGGACACCAATCTGCTGGTTAGAGACAGGTGAGCACCTGACTCTTGGACCAGAAATTGTCCAGCAAACGACAGAGCAGATTCGGATGATTAGAGAAAGGATGAAAGTTGCGCAGGATCGGCAGAAGTCATATTATGATCAAAGAAGGAGGCCATTGGAATTCCAAGTTGGAGATTATGTATTCTTGAAAGTATCGCCTAACAAAGGAGTTGGAAGAGTGTTAAAAAGTAAGAAGCTTACTCCAAGGTATATAGGGCCATATGAGATCCTGAAAAGAATTGGTAAAGTGGCACATCAGATCGCATTGCCGCCTCACCTTTCCAATCTTCATAATGTGTTCCATGTCTCACAATTACGAAAGTATGTACCTGATCTAGACCATGTGATCGAGACTGATGATATAAAAGTTAAGAAAAACCTTACGATTCCAGTAACACTAGTGAAGATAATGGACAGAGACGTCAAGCGACTAAGAGGCAAGGAGATCTCATTGGTGAAAGTAGCTTGGCAACAAGGAGATGAAATAAGCATGACTTGGGAACGAGAAGATGAAATGAGGAGTCAATACCCTGAATTATTCTGACAAGGTACGTTTAAATTTCGAGGACGAAATTTTTATAACGGGGGGAGAGTGTAACAGCCCAATTTTTAATTAAATTTGAATCGGTAATCAAACAGTGAAAAATTAAAGTTTATTAGAAAAATAAGAAATAAATCTTGGAAAATAGGAAATTTTATTCCGGTTACAGGGATATTTTTATTTCTTAAATCAGATTTAAAATAAGACTAAACAAAAATAAAACATAACAATAAAACGTAGAATTATTAAGGGACCTATTAATTAATTAAAATAAAATAAAATAAGATAAAAAAATCTTCTCTGTCTCCTTTTCTCTCCCGAAAGCTCTCCTTTCTTCTTCTCTTCTCCACCGCCTCATTTTCCATCGCCATTGAAGCCTATAAATATGGCTTCCACCCTTCCAATTTCCTCAAAAACAAAAACACTATAAATTCCTTAACCCTTCATCATCTTCTTCAAACCTTTAAATATCAATTTCCATAACCTAAAACCTTTCAATTTTGCATAATAAGAAATTACTCAAACTTGAAGAATTGAAGAGATACAAAGGAGCTTAGCTCAAGAAAAGCTTAGGGATCTTCAATTGAGGTAAGAAAGAGGGGATATGATATTAAATACTTAGAAATTAAGTTAGAATTGCTTGTTGAATTGTTAATTGTTTAGAAACTCATATAGTTAGATTTTAATTTAATTTGATTTAAATTGTGAAATTGATGCTAATTGGTTTAGAATTTGATATATGATACGTTTCTGATGTTGTATGATGATTTGGAATCAATTGGTATGTTTAATTTTGTAATTAAAATTGAAAATACAGCAAAAACAGCAAGAACAGAGCTGCTGTTTTTGTTTTGCATAACAGACCCCTTTAACAACGGACGTTTTCAGGCAGTGTTAAAAACTGGAAGCGGTGGTATTTTCGTAAATAAAAACATGCGGTGGCATTTTTGTAAATATGTCAGAAGCGGTGACATTTTTGTAAATAAATTAGAACGATGACATTTTCATAAATAAGACCAATGGCATTTTTGTAAATATGATTAACAACTTAAAATAATGATTTTTTTATATAAAAATCAGAATTTTTATTATTATTGGATTTTTATTATTCTAAAGACTTTATTTTGAAATAAAATAAATATAATTAATTAAATAAAATTTAGAAGTTTATTTAAACATTTAAAGGGAAAAAACTCTTGTTTTTTTTAAATCATTTTAGTAGTATAATTTTATATCATGGAAAATATATTTTCTATATTCTTTGGAATATGATATTAAATAATTACTATAACATAGAAAATGTGTTTCCATATTCTTTGAATTATTAAATATTATAGAAAATATGTTTCCATATGTTTGAATTATGGTATAAATATTATGGAAAATGTGTTTCCATATGATTGGATTATGATATAAATATTATGAAAAATGTGTTTCCATATTCTTTGAATTACAAATAAAGTATGCTTATTTGAGTATTATAATAATTTTATTGTTTTTGATAATTTAATGCATCACGCATCATATGCATTGGCCGTTCAAAGAATCCGCAGGGGGGTTCTTTGATGGGTTCCCGGTGGGGGAACGCGCTCTGTTGAGCAACAGACCTCTGTGGATTTTATACCACGGCCGTCTTAAGGGCTAAGCAGTGTGTCCTTAAGGGGGGTCCCGCAACACTTGTTATTGATAATATGATGTTGTTATCCGATGTTGGTGTTGCATTATGGGGCGCGGTATCGGTTGGATATTCGTAAAAATGTTATTGTTAGAAATCACTGCAGATGTTCCCACCAGAATGGATCCATCATGCATTTTCATTCATATAGAGAATGGAATTATTAATATAAATATAATACAAAATACTTGTTTGGCATCTGCATCGCATAGCATCCTACTTGTGATTGTGTATGTTCTAATTTAATTTCTATTTATTTGATATTTTATCTCACTCTTTCTGTTACTTGTGGCAACCCTTTAGTGGTTAATCAGGAAGACATGTGACAAAGTGGATGATGCTTGATGTGGATGAATTATCAAGGCTTTTGATGCTGATGTTTGCTTGCGTGACTACTATGGCTGTATTATGTGTATGCTATGTTTTGGTACTTTACCTCTTTATATTTTATAAGATCTAGGTGCCTGTTGTAAAATATAATATGTATTAGACTCTGATATTATGTATAATAAAATAAAGTTAGTTATGTAAAAAGTTTTGCACTCTGATATTGTATCAGTAACCTCTGGAATCAAGTTGTGAATCACTTGATAATTACCAGGCGAAAAATAAGTTATCCAAGAAATTTTATATGGTGACGGTAATTATCTTGGGATTTGCAAGTTGGCCCCAGGGTGTTACAGTTTATCGATGACGTCTATTCTAAGAGCCATGAGGAACATGAAGAACATCTTCATCTTGTTTTGAATATCCTTCGAGAGAAAGAGTTCTATGCGAAGCTCTGTAAGTGTGAATTTCGGTTGTCCGAGGTCCAATTTCTTGGACATGTTATCTCCAAGGATGGTGTTGTTGTTGATCCGTCTAAGATGGAAGTCGTGTTGGCTTGGGAAAGACCGACGTCTGTGACTGAAGTAAGGAGTTTTCTTGGTCTTGTCGGTTACTACCGAAGATTTATTAAAGGATTTTCCCGATTGGCTTTGCCTTTGACGAAGCTAACCTGTAAGAATCAGCCATTTGTGTGGAGTCTCTATTATGAAAGGAGTTTCCAAGAGTTGAAAGTTAGACTCACTTCTGCTCCAATGTTGGCTTTACTGGACTTATTGGATGACTTCGTGGTGTATTGTAATGCTTCTAAGCTTGGTCTTGGTTGCGTGTTGATGCAAAAAGAACGTGTGATAGCCTATGCGTCGAGATAGTTGCGACCGTATGAGGTTAACTACCCCACACATGATCTGGAATTGGTGGCGGTGGTGTTTGCCTTGAAGTTATGGCGGCACTATTTATATGGCTCTAAGTTTGTGGTCTTTAGTGATCACAAGAGTCTCAAATATTTATTTGATCAGAAGGAGCTTAATATGTGCCAACGGAGATGGATAGAGTTTTTGAAAGATTATGAGTTCGAATTGAGGTATCATCCCGGAAAGGCGAATGTGGTTGCCGATGCCTTAAGTCAAAAATCGTTGCATGTTTCCGCTATGATGGTGAAAGAGATGGAGCTCATCGAGCAATTTCGGAACTTAAACGTGGGTGTAGAAATATATACCCCGAAGAAGATGTCTCTTGAGGTATTAATGGTAGCAAATGTATTCCTTTAGACCGTGAAATTGCAACAACTGAAGGATGAGTATTTAATAGAGATGAGAAGAACTCAAGAAAAAGGAAGAACTTGTTTCTAGTGGAAGGCCATGATGTCATTTGGCGTGTGAAAGGCCCGATTTATGTTCCATATGGTGGTGATCTAAGAAGGTTGGTACTTGAAGAAGCTCATGAGAGTGTGTTGAGCATACATCCTGGTGCCACGAAAATGTATCAAGATTTGAAGAAGAATTTCTGATGGCCCAGTATGAAGCGGGATGTGGCTAATTGTGTAGCCTCTTGCATTATTTGTCAAAAGGTGAAGGTTAAACATCAGAAACCATCTAGTTATCTGAGACCCCTTTGATATTCTGGTGTGGAAGTGCAATGACATTGCGATGGACTTTGTTTCTGGACTACCCAGAACACGTACTGGAAATGACGCTATATGGGTGATTGTAGATCGGCTAACGAAGTGTGCTCACTTCTTGCCTATGAATATGAAGAGTTCATTGGAGAAATTAACCCGGCTGTACATAAAGGAGATCGTTAGGCTACATGGTGTGCCTTTGAGTATTGTATCGGATCGCGACCCGCGGTTCACTTCCCGATTTTGGGGAAGCTTGCATGAGGTAATGGGTTCCAAGTTAAAGCTCAGTTCGGCATATCATCCACAAATGGATGGACAATCCGAGCAAACAATTCAAAGCCTTAAAGATTTGTTACGAGCTTATGTGTTGGAGCACGGTGGTTGTTGGGAAAGATTCCTACCATTAATTTTACATACAACATTAGTTATCATAGTTCCATTAGTATGGCTCCATATGAAGCGTTGTATGGTCAAAAATGTAGAACTTTGTTGTATTGGCTTGAAGCCGGAGGAGTCTGGCTTTGGGGCCAGAGTTGATTACAGAGACGAATGAACAGATTAAGATGATACAAG
Source organism: Clitoria ternatea (assembly GCA_037962975.1). NCBI lineage: Eukaryota > Viridiplantae > Streptophyta > Magnoliopsida > Fabales > Fabaceae > Clitoria > Clitoria ternatea. The sequence goes on from CM075675.1 coordinate 14,526,030, forward strand.
AAAAGATGAAAATTGCCCAAGATCGACAGAAGAGCTATTATGATAAAAGGCAGAAGCCACTTGAGTTTCAAGTTGGAGATCATGTATTTTTAAGAGTATCAAGAGATAAAGGCATTGGAAGAGCTTTAAAGAGTAAGAAGTTAAGCCCAAGGTTCATTGGACCTTATGAGGTTTTAGAGCGGATTGGCGATGTTGTATATCAGATTGCACTTCCTCCACACCTGTCTAATCTACACAACGTGTTCCATGTGTCTCAATTGAGGAAGTATGTCCATGACCCTCTACATGTAATTCCTATGGACGATGTTGATGTACGAGACGATTTGTCCATTCCTCCTGTTTCCGTTCGTATTGTTGAACACTCCGTGAAGAAGCTACGGAACAAATTGGTACCCTTGGTGAAGATCGATTGGAAGCACGGGAATGTGAAGACGTTCACATGGGAATGTGAGGACAATGTGAGAGCATAGTACCTCGATGTGTTTGAATTCGGTATGTTAAATTTCAGGGACGAAATTTCTTTTTAGGTGGGGTGGATTGTAACACCCTAAATTTCAAAATAAAGAATTAATTAAAGAAATAAATATTAAATATTTGTATGAGGATTAATTGATGTCCTAAAATATTGGAGATAATTAAATTAAGATTTTGGGGACTGTTGGTGATTTATTAATGCGGGATAAGTTGAATTTAAGCCCGATTAAAATATGGGTGTCGGACCAAGTATCTCCGATTGGGATGATATTGGTTAAGGCTGTTAAGAAAAATATTGGGAATCCGATGGTATATTCAGAATAATTTTTGGATATGGTATTAAGCCCAAACAATTATCCTCTTTATCATAAAACGATGAATAATTAATGAGGAATTAAAAATAAAGCCAAATGGCCTATTTTTCCCTTCTTATTTCTGTCAGCCTTTTTGTCTCCCATAACTTGTACTTCCCTTTTCCTTCTTCTACGCTCTTCTCCTTCACTTTTCCTTCACCTTTCCTCTCTAAATCCAAACATGTGAGAAATAAAAAATTAAAGCTAAAAAAATACAACTTTGATGCTTTATATCATTTAAATTTTCAGTTTCATCCTTTAAGTTTTTTTTATCAATTTAATTCTTTGATTCAATTTTTTTGTAATATTATCTTTTGTAGTTAAATATCCTAACATTATTAGTTTTTTTTCTTTTCATTTTCACCTTCCTCCATTTATCATCGCTTCTTTTACTGAAACAAAATTCTCCTTGCCCTCAGTGCAGTTACTCACATCTAGTTGATATTTGAGCTTATCTTTTTTTCACATTTATCTTGGTCCTTGTTATGTTTTTATCATTGAAATTCGTTTGAGCATTTCATTTATACCCTCAAATGAGTTTGAATTTCCTATGGAGAAGGATTAGAAAACATCAGAATAAATACTCTAGTTTAACAATTGTTCCCTACAACCCCCTAAACTTCTTAACGTCATTTAGTAGTAGATTGAGTTAGACTGTAGCCTAATGGGCCAAGGCCCACTTTGTAACCTAGGTATAAAAGTACATGTTGCGCTTATGCTGTAACCAAGTGACACATCATTGAGAATTATTAGACCTAATTTCTAGGGAAGTTCTCTAGGTTTTTGTGTTTGCTACTCTTTGTGTGAACAACAATAAATATTGATAAAATAATGTGAAAATATTTAATAAAAAAAATAATAGTGTTGTAATTTTCTTAAAGCATGATAAACTAAATTAACCTAATTTTTTTAATGGACCATACTAGCCATTTAATTAATCATACAGACATATTTACTAGAATTAAAATACTCCCTTATGTTTTTTCTATATGTGTAGAGATCTGATAAATTTTGCTCATATTCAATTGTCTATTTAGAATTTTAAACCACTAATAATTATCTTTGTGTTAATTAAAGAGAGTTAGTCCAATTTAATAAATGAATGAATGAATGGTAAATAAAGAGTTTTGGTACTAAGACAAAATAATTGTATTCCTTAATTTGTGTAACTTTTCTATCTTTAAACAATTAAATAGTAGTGAACGAAGTAGTAATTTTCAATGTACTTTACCCTGTTTACAAAGCTAGATGTCATAGCCTCATTGAGAAACAGGAACTTACTCCCCTATTTCTTATGTCCATTTAAAATCTCAAGAAAGCATTAATTATTTTTCTTTCAATAATACCTTTATTAAAAGTGAAGAGAAATTTAAAAGTAATAAATAAAAGAGAAATAAAGATAAAATGTAGAAAATTATTAATTAATTTATAAAAATTATCAATGTTAACACATTAGTTAAAGAAGTAAAAATATATTTTTTATATTAAAAATCATGTGATGATTAGATAGAAATTAGGGTAATTTGATTTTTAATCATATCTTTTAGTAAAAGAATTTTCACTTTTGCTTCAAATTAGTGATTAAGTACTTCCGATAACATGTTCATATTTCTTAATATGTATGCTTTGGAATAGTTAGCATTTTATTTTTTTAATATTAAATTGAAAGAGAATGAGTAACTTAATTAAGGGACGCTTGATATAGGAGGGTTTCTTGGTGTCTCTGATCTAAATGTGTGTCGTGTGACCAACACATTCATGTTATTTTTGACACAAAGATCCCTTGGTGTTTCAATACCATACCAAATTGACCAATCTCGCTTATGCGAATTCCTCGTTCAAGTTCATATCAATTTTTTGCCTTCTTTTTTATCCTATGGTTCTGCACCACTAGTTTTCAGCCACCGTTACTTTCCAAATTTTGATATGTTATAGATTTTCTAATAGAAAATATGTAATTTAGTTCCTAAAAATGATGAATCCAACTCCTATCAAGCACTAGATGGTTTGGTAGTAGAGGGAAAATATATGAATTTTGTAAAGTATTAACTTGGTTTTACAAGATTCTAAGTGAATCATCAAATTTCTGTCTATTGTGTTTCAAGCACTTTTAAGTTAGCCCTTGACTTAACTCAAATGACTAGATTTTGCATTTTGGCTTAAGATTTTATCCAATTTTGTTATTTGATTTGGTAAATGCTATTGAGATGGTTCAGTCTCACCCATCATTTAACTTAGAGAAACCCTCTAAGGGGTTTTGAGTTGTTTTTTTTTTATAAAGTGCATCAGGGCTTTTGGGACTATTTTTATTTCGTTAATTGTTGTCATTTTGTTTGCATTTTCAAAATTTCACTATTACTTGTGTCGCAACCGGGATCGTGGCGGTCTGGTCGACCCTTGAAAATAATAACAAGTTTCGAAATCCTTTCGAAAGAAAACAGGGAGTCGCCACCAATATTTTTAAGGATAAAATACCGGAAAAACCTTTTGTTAAAGCACTGGTTATGGAAGTGAAATTCTAAGTTCGGGAGTCGAATTACAGGTGAGGAAGGTATTAGCACCTCACAACTGTCCATTATAAAACGGTTACCCCAAATTGATAGCGCGCATTATAAATAGCCTAAAAATTATTTTTGGGACTTCTTTAGAAAAGGGACAGGCAAAACAGACAAGGAAGTTTTAAAATAAGACTAACAAGACGTCTCGTCCAAATTAATCTTAAATCAAACTTGACCAAACAGTAACAATAAAGTACCAAATATTGACGGTAAGGGACTAAACAATGACATTAAGAAACCAAACAGTAACAGTAAGAATCCCAAACAGTAACAGTAAAAGACTAAACAGTGACGGTAAAGACTAAACAATGACAAGGAGAAAACAAGCAGTGACAGTAAGGATTAACAGGACGCCTCATCCAAATTAACCTTAAATTGTAACACAAATTAGATATTAACATAAAATTAAATAAGATGAGATAAAATATGTTGATTACTTAAAACAAGAGATTAACAGGACGTCTCGTCCAAATTGACCTCATTTTATAAGAAATATTATTTTAAACAAAAATACTGAAAGCACGAGATTAACAAGACGTCTCATCTAAATTGACCTCGTTTTAAAACAAATTACTATTTTAGGTAAAGTACCAAAAACATGAGATTAATAAGACGTCTCGTCTAAATTGACCTCGTTTTAAAACAAATTACTATTTTAAATAAAATAATAAAAAAACATGAGATTAACAAGACGTCACGTCTAAATTAACCTCATTTTAAACAAATTACTATTTTAAATAAAATACTAAATAAACAAAATTGATTGAGGTAATAACAGAGACATGAAAATTAAACAAAAGAAAGTGGGGCTGACAGGAATTGGTTCCCGCTCCTACGTATTCTCAAGTGTATTGAGAAATCAGGGTTACGTAGTTCTTTAGGAAAATTAACTTCGAGAAAATACTATTTTAAAATTATATAAAATTATTTTTAATTAATTAGTAGAAAAATGAGGAAGAAAAAGTACAAGGCGAAGTACATTGCACGTGCATAAACCTTCGAAGTCTTATATCGCAAATGTAGGCAAAAGTAATTTCACACGACATTGCTTATAAGATCTCGGAATAAAGACTATTTATTTTTGTAAAAGATACGTTTTTATAGAAACTATTATATTTTTTTTAAGCTTATTATAAACTAATTATATCCTTATTTTAGAAAGGATATTTTGATTTGATTTGATTTAATTTGCACTTTATAAAAAAATATTTAGATTATAATCTGTTTTATTTTTAAAGCTTATCACAAATTAAAGAAACCCTTTATTATTATTTTAGGAAAGATATTTGAATTTTTTTTAAAAAAATCTTTTGGATTTATCACAAGGAGATATCTAACTCTAATATTTTATTTTTTTTCTTTTAAAAGGACTCTTTATTCATTCTAAGAGAAAATAAATATATATATATATATTTAATGTTATTTATCTACTTCATAAGTATTATACCTTAAAATTTAAGATTTTTCACTTTTAGTTTGGCCTAAAATTTATTTATGTATATTTTCAAAAGATTTTTAGATTATTAATTTATTTTTAAAAAAAGCTATTTTTACAAATAATGAAGGTAAATGAAATGGGCCTTAAGGGCCCAGAACCAAAAAAAAAACAAACAAAATAAAAGAGGGGAAGGAACTAAGGTGATGGGCCTCACTATTTGAGGCCTAAACTAAATTAAACTAAGACCTAGAAAAAAGAAAAGAGAGAGCAACAGGGGGGGCACATGAAGAAGAGAAATGGGAGAAGGAGTTTGAAAGATAGGAGAAAGAGGAGAAGAGAGGGGGAAAAAGAGAGATGGAGGACCGAGAGGGAGAAAGCGCTGATGGAGGGCGGAGGCCAGAAGAGCTCGCGACGGTGGAGGCCAGAGCTGTTGCGGAGCAGGGAGGAGACCGAGAAGAGGGAAAAAAAAGGCCGATGAGGGAGGAGACTCAGATCAGTGTCAGGGGGGGTGGTCGGCGTCGAGCGGCCTGGGCTGAGGTCTGGTTCGTGAGTTTGCTGTCCGGTGAGGGGTTCTCCTTTTCTTTTCTTTATTTGTTGGTTTTGTTTTACTGTTGGGTATGAAGTGGTGCGGTTTGTTTCTCTGTTTTCTTTGGCTTTTTGATTAGTGAAGGTGGTAGAGAGGAATGAAGGTGGTTTGATGAAAAAAAAATCCGTTCTGAGGAGGAAGGTGAAGAAGATGAAATGTTGAGATGAAGAGGATGAAGTTGGGTTCTTGGTTTTTTCGTTTTTGGTTTTTTGAAGCAGGTGAAGAGGATCTATATTTTGGCAATGGATTCTTTGATATTTTTTTTTGAATTTTTCCCTGCCCGAATTGTTCCTTAAATGGGATTTAAACCCCAAATTCATTGAATTATTTGGTCACTTTACAACTTGTTTCTGCACTTTCTTTCAATTATGCTTCTAGTGGACATTGTAGTGGGGAGCCAGGAGAAGTGGGGAGGTGGTCTCTTATTATTTTATTTAAAAACGAATAGTGTTCACAGCTGTCCCTCTTTACTTTCTTTTCGTGAAAATATGGATGATTCGTTCATATCACGAAAAGGAAGTAAAGACGTGAACACCATCTTGACAGCAACAACCTCAAAATGTGATAGCTTTGACCAACATGAGAGTGAAACAATGCCAACTTTGGCAATTTAAAAGCTCCGGCAATTGGGGGAGATAAACAAGGTGCCAACTTCGGCAACTAAAGTTAGAGCTTTGCCCTGAAGCTTCCTTGATAGAAATCAGACGCCTAGGGGATGTCCCGGGCTCAAATCTAGAAATGAGATAGCCTAGGAGTGGGTTCCTGAGGCTTTGACTGAAAACAGGTGACTTAGGGAATGTCCCTAGCTCAAAAGGAATAGCCTGGAGCGGTGTACCTGAAGCTATTTGACAGAAAATAAATGACTTGGGGGGATGCCCCTGGAATAAATTGAGAAATGGAGTAGCCTAGGGCGGGGTACCTGAAGCTATTTGACAGAAAATAAATGACTTGGGGGGATGCCCCTGGTTTGTCAGGAAGTAAAAGGATTAGGGGTGATGCCCTGGTTGACTGGAAATAAAAGGAGGGGTAGACCCTTCGGTTGACAGGAAAGGAAAAGGTGGGGTTGACCCTTCGATTGACATGAAAGTAAGAGGTGGGGTTGACCCTTCGATTGATAGGAAAGTAAAAGGTGGGGTTGACTCTTGGATTGACAGGAAAGTAAAGTGTGGGGTTGACCCTTCGATTAACAAGAAAGTAAAAGGTGGGATTGACCCTTTGATTGACAGGAAAGTAAAGTATGGGGTTGACCCTTCGATTGACAGGAAAGTAAAGTATGGGGTTGACCCTTCGATTGACAAGAAAGTAAAAGGTGGGATTACCATTTGATTGACAGGAAAGTAAAGTGTGGGGTTGACCCTTCGATTGACAAGAAAGTAAAAGGTGGGGTTGACCCTTCGATTGACAGGAAAGTAAAAGGTGGGGTTGACCCTTGGTTGATAGTAAAAGTAAAATATGGGGTTGACCCTTCGATTGACAGAAAAGTAAAAGGTGGGATTGACCATTCGATTGACAGGAAAGTAAAATGTGGGGTTGACCCTTCGATTGACAGAAAACTAAAGGGAGGGGTGTTGCCCCTCGCTTGATAGAAAAGTAAAATGTAGGGTTGACCCTTCGATTGTCAAAAAAGTAAAAAGGGTGGGGTTGACCCTCGGTTGACAGGAAGTAGGAATCTGGGGAGATGCCTCAGTCTGAGTAGCTCGGAAATTCGGGGCACTGCCCCTTGACTAAAAAGAGTGGACATCTAGGGAGATGCCCCAGTTTGAGTTGTGTGGAAATTCGGGGTACTGCCCCTTGATTAAAAGTGAAAGAACCTAATGCCCCATTTTGAGAGTATGATGGGTGCTAGTTTGGTGATGATGAACTTATTGGGGAAGAAAGGCCAATTGGAGTCCGTTCCTGAGGTATAGTTCTACTGTGGGAAGAATATATGGCTGGCCCTTGCCTAGTAGCCATCATGGTTTCACCGGGAAGAAGATTTGGTGATTCTGCTTGGGGAGAGTTTTGCAGGATGCTCTCAGCTATTTTGGAATGCATTTCAATTGGGGAAGAATGAGTTCTTCTAAGCCTGATTAGGAAAGTGTTTTCAAGGAGTTAAGATTTGACATAACCGCTTATTACAACAACCTACAGAAAAAGGGTAAGTAGTGTATAGATAATTCAAAAACCGGGTAGATCCTGTGAAACCGTGACCCTTAAGATGACTCATGGACAGAGGAGAATGAACGAGGCAACCATAGCTTTGGAGCGCGTGCCTGGCCGAGTCTTTGTGATGATCGCCCAGGATGAGGTCGAGTAGTAGTAGCATCTTGTCCCTCACGACTTTAAATGTTCACCATTCTTTCATTTATTTTATTAAAAACACAATGTTTTATCAGATCAATGAAATTCATAACACATATCGAAAAAAAGATGAATTTTATTCATGTATGTCAAACAAGTACAAAGAATGGACAACGGGGAAAATAAATGGAATAGAACATGTCAAGGACAGGTGAAACAGGGAAAGTTTATGGATCCTCTAGTGAATCCCTGAGACTAGTAAGAATCTTAATTCCCTAACGCGACTTCATGTTCACCCTTCGACCTTGCTTTGGAGAAGGCAAGTTCGACGATGATTCACATGCCTCGGCTTGGACTTGCACTCCTTGAGTCGGAGGTATGAGTCATATTACCAGAAATTTGACCCTAACTTTTGCCTGAGCCGCCCTTTCGGGTTTTCGACTCACCGGGTCGCTCTAACTTTTGCCTAGGCCGCCCTTTCGGGTTTTCAGCCTAGCGAGCATTATTTTTACTTTTTCTTTCTTTTCTTCTTTTTTTGCTTTCTCAGATTCTTGACATCCCCTCCTTAGGCGTAGTACTTTTTCACCGCGTCTACATTTATAGGCATTGGCAAGTCCTTACCGTCCATGCTAGTCAGTATCAGGGCTCCTCCAGAAAAGGCTTTCTTTACGACATATGGCCCCTCATAGTTAGGGGTCCATTTGCCCCGGTTGTCCCTTCGAGTTGGCAAAATCTTCTTAAGGACCAAGTCTCCTTCTTGGAACTGTTGAGGTTGCATCTTCTTTTCGAATGCTCGTTTCATACGCCTCTGATACAACTGACCATGACAGAGGGCAGTCAGTCTTTTACCATCGATCAGATTTAGTTGGTCATGTCGAGTCCAGACCCACTCAGCTTCTTCTAATTTTGCCTCAATCATTACCCAAAGGGAGGGGATCTCTACTTCAAAAGGCAAGACTGCTTCCATACCATAAACCAAGGAGAATGGGGTTGCCCCAGTTGAGGTTTGGACTGAGGTACGATACCCATGCAAAGCAAAAGGGAGCATCTCACTCCAATCTCTGTAGGTTACCACCATCTTTTGTACTATCTTCTTGATGTTTTTATTGGCTGCTTCAACTGCCCCATTCATTTTAGGGCAATAAGGGGAGGAATTATGATGGTGAATTTTGAAGCTCTCACAGAGTTCCTTCATCATTTTATTGTTCAAATTCGTCCCATTGTCAGTGATGATCTGACTTGGCAAGCCATATCGGCATATCAGTTCTCACTTGACGAATTTAACCACAACACTTCTTGTCATATTGGCATATGAAGCAGCCTCTACCCACTTTGTGAAATAATCGATGGCGACCAAGATGAAACGATAACCATTTGAGGCTTTTGGCTCGATGGGACCGATCACATCCATGCCCCACATCGAAAAGGGCCACGGTACTGATAAGACATTCAGAGATAACAGGGGAGCATGAATATGATCAGCGTATATTTGACATTTGTGACACTTCCAAACATAAGCAAAGCAGTCTGTTTCCATGGTCATCCAGTAATAACCGGCCCTCAAGATTTTTCTTGACATGGCGTGCCCATTAGTATGGGTTCCAAAAGATCCCTCGTGAACATCCCTCATAATTTTGTTTGCTTCAGCAGTGTCAACGCAACGAAGAAGGACAGAGTCATAGTTTCTCTTATAAAGCACATCACCGTTTAAGAAGAAACCCATGGCGAGCCATCGTAGGGTTCTCTTGTCATTCTCCGTAGCACCGTCGGGGTATTCTTGACTCCGGATATATTTCTTAATATCGTGGTACCAAGGTTTTCCATCTAACTCCTCTTCAACCACTTGGCAGTATGCGGGCTCACGACGCTTTTCTATCTCGATAAGAGGCATGTCATAGTCATTACTCACTCTGAACATTGAAGTGAGAGTGGCCAAAGCGTCAGCCATCTGATTGTCATCCCAAAGAACATGATGAAAAGAAATCTCATCAAAATCCTTGATCATTTCCTTGATGTGGGTGTGATAGGGAACCAACTTGCTATCCCTAGTTTCCCACTCGCCTTTTAATTGGTGGATGACCAAAGCAGAGTCCCCGTAGACTTCCAACGACCTCACTTTCGCATCTAGCGCTGCTTGGATCCCCAAAGAGCATGCCTCATACTCAGCGATGTTGTTGGTGCAATCGAAACACAGCCTGGTGCAGACAGGGACAAACTCTTTATCTGGTGAAATCAAAACGGCTCCGATTCCATGCCCCAGTGCATTAGAAGCTCCATCGAACCTTAAGATCTATTTGTCTTTACTACCGCCTTCTTCATTAAACAATGCCAGGATATCCTCATCCAGGAAGTCAAATAGTATTGGTTGGTAGTCGCTGATAGGCTGGTGCGCTAAGTAGTCAGCCAGGGCACTTCCTCTTATGGCCTTTTGAGTGATATATGTTATGTCGTACTCAGTTAATAGTACTTGCCAATGAGCGATCCTTCCACTCAAAGTAGGCTTTTCAAAAATATACTTGACGGGGTCCATCTTAGAAACTAGCCAGGTGGTGTGACTCAACATGTACTGCCTTAGGCGCTTAGCGGCCCATGCTAACGCGCAACAAGTTCGCTCTAAAGTGGAATACCTCATCTCACAATCAGTGAATTTCTTGCTTAAGTAGTAAATAGCATGTTCCTTCTTTCCAGTCTCATCATGTTGACCTAATACACAGCCTATAGATTCATCCAGCACTGTCAGATACAAGATTAGTGGCCTTCCAGGAGTCGGTGGTACCAAGATTGGTGGTTCCCGCAAATACTGCTTTATCTTCTCAAAAGCCATTTGACAATCTTCATTCCATTGCGCCGGTTGGTTCTTACGGAGCAACTTAAAGATCGGCTCACAAGTTGCTGTCAGTTGTGAGATAAATCGAGCAATGTAGTTCAACCTTCCCAAGAATCCTCTGACTTCTTTTTCTGTACAGTGAGGAGGCATTTCGAGAATCGCTTTGACCTTGTCAGGATCTACTTCTATTCCTCTCTTGCTTACAATGAACCCTAACAGTTTTCCTGATCTTGTGCCAAAGGTACACTTGGTCGGGTTCAACCTGAGCTTATACTTCCTTAACCTTTCAAAAATCTTACTCAGATCAACAATATGCTCTTCATCGGTTCTAGATTTAGAAATGATATCGTCCACATAAACCTCCATCTCCTTGTGCATCATGTCATGGAAGAGGGTCACCATTGCCCTTTGGTAGGTTGCCCTAGCATTTTTTAAACCGAAGGACATCACTTTGTAACAGAAGGTGCCCTACAAGGTGATAAATGTGGTCTTCTCCATGTCTTCGGGTGCCATCTTAATCTGGTTATACCCAGAGAAACCATCCATGAATGAGAAAATGGTATGTTGGGTTGTGCTATCAACCAAGACATCAATCTGTGGCAGAGGAAAATCGTCTTTGGGACTAGCCCTATTTAAGTCCCGATAGTCTACGCACATTCATACCTTTCCATCTTTCTTTGGGACGGGGACGATATTTGCTACCCATTGAGGATGCTTTGCCACTGCTAAAAATCCAATATCAAACTGCTTTTTAACTTCTTCTTTGATTTTCAAGAGCATTTCGGGCTTCATTCGGTGTAGTTTTTACTTTATTAGGGGACAGTTTGGCTTCAGTGGTAATTTATGCTCGACGATATCGGTGTCGAGGCCAGGCATGTCTTGGTAAGACCAAGCGAAGATGTCACGGAACTCCATTAGCAGCTTAATCAATTCTTGCCTCCGCTCCTTACTCAAGAAGGTACCAATCTTGACTTCTTTCTTATCCTCCTCATTCCCCAAATTAATAATCTCAACTATCTCTAAATAAGGCTGAATTTCTCTGTCCTCTTGTTCCAATAACCTTGTTAACTTGGGCAGTGGCTCATAGTCTTCTTCACTTTCTTCGTCGGCATAGTCAACTGGGTGATCGAAATCGTGAAGCGGGATTGTGATTTCATTAGTCTCAAGAGGGTCATTTTTGGATCTGCAATTTAGTGTGTTATGGCAAAAATAAAGAAGAGAAAGAAAAGGAGGAACAAGCAAGTAAAGAAAATGAATCAAAGCAAGGATAAAGGGATGAAAAGAGTTTTTTTGAATTTGGATACGCATTTATTGATTGAATGATAAAATAAGTTCTTCGCCCTTATTACATGGAAAAGTCCCAAAGCCTTAGGCATAGCAGAGGGATAAACAAGATATTAAAGCAATAACAAATTACTTTGGTGAATCCTTTAAAGTCGTAGGGAGTTCGACGGCCTCCCAGTTGCGAAGCTCTAGGCCCGGCGGGCAAGCAATCACGAAATCAGCATTATCACAAAGACCATCTTCAACAAAGGCTACTAGGCCTGGAGGCATCAATCCGTCACTCTGGAAGCTTTCATAGAGATCACAGATGGAGACTCTTGTGGTGCGAGGCTCCCTGCCAGCAATACGGGCAACCCTTCTTTCCCTCTTTTCTTCTTCCACCCTCCTCTTATCGGCGGTCGTGGGCCGGTACCCCAAGCCAAAACCATTTCTATTATCCACAAGGCGCATAGGTTCTACCTCTCCGTCTAAAGCACGCCCTAAACCCTTCCCCGACTTATATCCTTCACGCAACATTATTTTCGCCATCACTAGAGACGCAGTTGGTATGCAGGCTCTAACCATCGTGGTCCCTTCTCCCACGTATGTGGCGTTTGCAATTTCTAATGCCTGGAACGAGGTCTCGAGGGCCTTTTTCGCTGCCTCGACGTAAGGGGTGGTAATGGGTTTGCTGACCAAGAAGTCTTCCTCACCAGATACGATTATTAGCTTGTTGTCTATTACGAACTTCAGTTTTTGGTGCAGGGTAGATGGGACCACTCCAGCTGAATGGATCCATGGCCGACCCAACAGATAACTGTAAGCAGGCATGATATCCATAACCTAGAAGAGGACCTGGAACGTGCAAGGTCCAACTTGAATGGGCAGTTCAATCTCGCCTATGACCTCCCTCCGCGTGCCATCGAAGGCCTGCACAATTGTGGCACTTGGCTTCATATATGTCCCGTCGAATGACAACTTGGCCAACGTTGACTTGGGCATTACATTAAGGGATGACCCGTTGTCAACTAGCACTTTTGCTAGAATATGATCTCGGCATTTCACAGAGATGTGGAGGGCCTTATTGTGCCCCACTCCTTCCGGTGGTATCTCATCGTCGGTGAAAGTCAGATAGTTATCTGCAATGATGTGCCCTACTATTCCCTGAAACTTATCAACGGGGAGGTCATGACTGACATGAGCCTCATTTAGCACCTTCATTAGTGTCTTCCTATGTAGCTCAGAATTTATCAACAACGACAATAGAGATATTTTAGCTGGAGTATGGTTCAACTGGTCTAGTACTTGATATTCGCTTTGGCGAATAAACTTTAGGAACTCTTGGGCTTCTTCATCAGTTACCGCCCCTTTTTCTTTGCTACTAGTGCCTTCTCTACTTGCCTTGGTTTTCCTGGTAGTTTGATCCTTCTTCTGCTTTGGAGGGGCGTATACTCTCCCACTCCGGGTTACACCCCCTACCCCGACAATGTTTGTGATCGACGATGACGACGGGTTGCTTACTGTCGAGCCTGCAACGGCTACATCCACATCGTATTTCCACGGGATAGCCCGTGAATCCTTAAATGAAAATGGGGTAGGTGTTTGAATAGTAACAGTTGGTCGTACAGAAACGGGAGCCACTAAGGGGCTCTTGTTGTAGAAAATTGTTAAAGGTTTAGGAATCGACACCCCTGACTGTTCTTGAATCGTATTCACCCTGTCTTCATGGTGCTTACAGACTTGCACAAAGTTTCCAACCATGAGCTCTTGAAGAAGTTCACAGAAGTTTTGGCGTTCGGCAGTCTGATCTTTGTCGTGCTCCTCAGTCCAAGGTTCCTTCACTAAACCTTGCTTGAGTAAGTGGGAATGAATTGCTTTTAATACTGTCTTCACATCAGCAACATCCCTGATGCACTCCTCATCCTTTTCCACGACATTAACTCCTGAACCTCCGTGATTAGGCAGGGGATTTGTGGCCACGTTAGGACTTCCTTCTCGAAAATTAAGCCAGTCGGCTTTGATCAGATCCCTCACTTTGTATTTCAAGGCCACGCAATTTTCCGTGGAATGCCTTGATGCCCCAGCGTGATAATCACAATGAGCGTTAGGATCATACCCCCTTGGGTAAGGAGGTTACATCGGCCTCGAGGGGCACGGAGCCACCAGACCCTTTTGAACGAGAAGTGGCAAAAGTTTGGTATATGTTATTGGGATAGGATCAAACTGCACAGGGGTGCGCTCATTGTTGGGTCTCCTTGCATTCAGATTGGGATTGGGTGGTTGAATCACTTGTTACGGGTGATGGTATGGCATGGGTTGCGACATTGGCACTCTTACCATGGGCGGATGAAAGTGGGGAGTATAAGCTGTCGGGCCATGAGTGGCAGCTGCCACATAAGGATTGGGAGCTTGAATCGTGGTAGGGACAAACGGTCTTGGCGGAGCCGTCCTTTGATCAGAAGAGATGGAATTAGTTTCGCCATCTCTTCTCTTACCATCACCAGGTGTCGGCTTTCTTGTCGTGCTTGCCCCAGATGGGCCCCGGGTGATCTTTCCTGTTCGTATTCCGCTCTCTACCCTTTCCCCGATAGTCACAATGCCAGAGAAATTAGATGAAACATTACCAATCATCTTGCCATAGAAGGGCGATGGGAGCGTGTCGATAAACATCGTGACTATCTCTTTTTCCGACAGCGGGAGGGCCACTTATACAGCTGTCTCTCACCAACGTTGGGCATACTCCTTAAATGTTTCGTTATCTTTCTTCACCATGTTCTGTAACTGAACTCTGTTAGGTGCCATATCCATATTGTATTTGTATTGTCTGATGAAGGCATCTGCCAAGTCCTTCCAACAACGAATATGGTTCCGCTCAAGGTGTGCGTACCAGGTGAGGGAGGCCCCGGCCAGGCTATCTTGGAAGCAGTGGATAAACAATTGGTCGTTAGAAGAGTAGGATGCCATCTTTCGGCAGTACATCGTGAGATGATTTTTTGGACAAGTCACTCCTCGATACTTGTCAAAGTTTGGTATTTTGAATTTGGACGGGAGAATAACATCCATGACCAGACATAGCTCAGAAGCATCTATCAGTCCAAAACCTCCAGCGCCTTCCATCATTCTCAAACGTTCCTCCAAGATTTCTATCTTTCCCTTTTGGGGAGCTACGACCGTGCTATGACCGGCAACCGGGTTTATCATGCGGGTTGTATCTTGGGGATTGGCCGCATAGGGGATCGTGTACCCGTACGGATAGCCGTGTGGCTGGTTGAATGGAGCTGATGCGTGAAGCTGGTTCATTGGGCCTGCATTTAGCGAGGGACCCTAGGGTTGGGCTGTAGCTTGTACGGCGTAAGTCGGCTGGGTCATCTGGACCTGTGTGTTTTAGGCTTGTGCATTGTAAGTTGGTTGGGTCATCTGGGCCCGTGCATTGTAAGTCAGCTAGGTCATCTGGGCTTGTGTGTTTTGGGCCTGATAGGCTTGTGGGTCATGGAGTGGCGGCATACTTGACTGGGCGGGGTGTGAAGCGTGAGGATTCACTGCTTGCTGGTCGTGGGCGTCTTGTTGGTTAGAGAATGGGGGATAGTATCCCGGTGGTAGGCCATAGGGTGGAAAAGGTACCGGGTTGCCGTCAGGGCTGACAAATGTATGTTGTTGTGCATAGGACTGGCCATAAGGAGGTTGGGACTCAACGGCAGGGTTAGGTTTTCTGATATGAATGGTGAGAGGGGGTGTCGTTGTGTTAGGGAGTTGGGTCCTTACCGGGCCAAAACCATGAGGATGTGGTGGAGTGGTAGGCTGTTGTTAGGCGTCCTCAACACCTGCAGAGGAGCCTCCTTCTGTGTGTCTCTTCTCCAAAAGTCTAGTTAACTCTGCTACCCGCTCTTTCAGTTGATCGAACTCAGTTCTAAAGTCTTCGTCCATAACATCTACCTCAGCCATGAGTCTCTTTTGGAGTCGGGTCTGGTAAGGATGCCTACTCGTGATGTCTTTTGAAAAGAAAACAAAAATTCGTTAAAAAGCAGAACATGTTTAGTAAATAAAACAAGGCGATAAAGAGAGTGTAAACCAAAATTATGCGAGAAGCAATTCGGAACTTGTCGACTATCCTTCGAATGTTCCTCAGAACGTCACGTTCAAAAGTACTAAGTACGCGATAAATGGAAATTAACACGAGATAGTTGTGGAGACAAAAGATCCTTTCATTTTGAGATACCGTAAAAATACATAACTGTTAATCTTGTTACATCACCAAAAAATAAATCCACCATTCCTAGTTCAGGCAATCATGGCCCTCATCTTACAAAGCCTTTCCCTACAATAGTTCAAGAAGGTTACAATGTCCTTTGGGGTAGTAAGGGGATTAACCATTTCCTCGGCCTGCTTGAGTAGGAGTGGAAGGTCCTCCAGAGTCCCGTTGCCCAAATATGCCAAGTTGGCGAAGCGGTTCATCCATGAACGAATGACCTCATCCTGCTGCGTTGTTTCAGCTTCCAAGGTGCGTATAGCCTCACGACAGTCTTGCTCTACTTCCATTGCATGTCGACGCTCGCCGTTTATTTCATGTTGGCAAGCCTCTATCGCCTCGTTGAGTTGACGCTCCACCTTGTGAATTTGTGACTGCAGTAATTCTTTTTACACCAGAGCATTTTGCTCATTTTCCCTGGCCTTTGCCAACATATCCCTCAGAAGCTGTTTATCAACCAGAATGATGTCCCTCTGACGACTCTTTATTTTTAGTTGTGAGTTGGCCGCTCGAAAGCATTGCTCTTGTTTTCTCATATGATCCCTTTCAGCTTTCTGATATGAATGGTGAGAGGGGGTGTCGTTGTGTTAGGGAGTTGGGTCCTTACCGGGCCAAAACCATGAGGATGTGGCGGAGTGGTAGGCTGTTGTTAGGCGTCCTCAACACCTGTAGAGGAGCCTCCTTCTGTGTGTCTCTTCTCCAAAAGTCTAGTTAACTCTGTTACCCGCTCTTTCAGTTGATCGAACTCAGTTCTAAAGTCTTCGTCCATAACATCTACCTCAGCCATGAGTCTCTTTTGGAGTCGGGTCTGGTAAGGATGCCTACTCGTGATGTCTTTTGAAAAGAAAACAAAAATTCGTTAAAAAGCAGAACATGTTTAGTAAATAAAACAAGGCGATAAAGAGAGTGTAAACCAAAATTATACGAGAAGCAATTCGGAACTTGTCGACTATCCTTCGAATGTTCCTTAGAACGTCACGTTCAAAAGTACTAAGTACGCGATAAATGGAAATTAACACGAGATAGTTGTGGAGACAAAAGATCCTTTCATTTTGAGATACCGCAAAAATACATAACTGTTAATCTTGTTACATCACCAGAAAATAAATCCGCCATTCCTAGTTTAGGCAATCATGGCCCTCATCTTACAAAGCCTTTCCCTACAATAGTTCAAGAAGGTTACAATGTCCTTTGGGGTAGTAAGGGGATTAACCATTTCCTCGGCCTGCTTGAGTAGGAGTGGAAAGTCCTCCAGAGTCCCGTTGCCCAAATATGCCAAGTTGGCGAAGCGGTTCATCCATGAACGAATGACCTCATCCTGCTGCGTTGTTTCAGCTTCCAAGGTGCGTATAGCCTCGCGACAGTCTTGCTCTACTTCCATTGCATGTCGACGCTCGCCGTTTATTTCATGTTGGCAAGCCTCTATCGCCTCGTTGAGTTGACGCTCCACCTTGTGAATTTGTGACTGCAGTAATTCTTTTTACACCAGAGCATTTTGCTCATTTTCCCTGGCCTTTGCCAACATATCCCTCAGAAGCTGTTTATCAACCAGAATGGTGTCCCTCTGACGACTCTTCATTTTTAGTTGTGAGTTGGCCGCTCGAAAGCATTGCTCTTGTTTTCTCATATGATCCCTTTCAGCTTTCCGCTTCTTCCCTACCTCCTTGATGGTTCGCTTGCTTTCTAAGTTCTCCCTTTTCTGAAGGGCACATTCTTGTTGAGACTTCAGCAAGTCTTCTTCTAGCCTTTTGTTTCTTGCGGTCAGTTCCTCTATCTTGGCTCTCATGGCTTTTTTTGCTTCATCTTCAAAGATGGGTGGGGGAACAAGCGCGTTTGTTAGGAGATAGGAGGGACTCCTGAACGGCAGCTTGACTATGGATACCCTATTTAGGATCCACTGATGGTATTCTTCTTTTACAGCATGGCTTCGGACCCCTAATTCTTTTCCTTTCTTGTGTACTTTCTTCCAAGCCTCCACTATATTCTGGATGGCAGAGGTGTAATCTCCTTTTGCATAGTAGAAAACAAAGGGAGTGAGCGACTCCTCGTAAGGTGGCCCAAGCAGTGGGTAGGCTAATTGGCGCTTGGCGATGATAGGGTTGTAATTGATGCACCCCTGAGTGTCCATGAGGGGAACATTTGGGTAGTTTCCACAGTGGTGAATTATGGCATCAACCTTTAACCATTACGGATACCACCTTACTTTTTCAGCTGTGAGCCCCACCAGATGATTGGCCCACTCTCGCCCATTCTTTCTCGCTAACTGGCAAAACTTTAGATCAGAAATAGGGCATTCAACTTTACCCACTTGGTTAAAGATATGTGACGTAAGCCACACATACAAAGCTGGCAGACAACAGATGATCCTTTTCCCTCCTTGTGTATGGCAGAAGTCTATAGTGCAGTAGACATTCATCAAAATGGCAGTGACGGGGTTCTCCAACTTGAGCTTTCGAGCTAGGAAGACGTCGATAGCCTCATAATCCACATAATTGTCTATGTTTGGGAATAACACGACACCATAAATAATAAGAGCCAAAGTGTCCATGAAGGTATCCCAATCTTCTTTTTCAGCTAGGAGGTGCATGTGTTTCTCAAGGTATTCCCGAGTGAACCCCGGGGTCTGATTTCTGCTTAGTTGTGCCCCCTTCAACACCTCTGGGCTAATTTTTAGGACACGGGCAACATAAGCGATATTTGCTTGATGCTCCAGATGACGGTAAGGCGTTTGTCCTTCTAGAGGCATCCCTAAAATCTGCTCAAATTCCTCAATAGACGGAGCTAACTGGAAATCCAAAAATGTGAAACAGCGAAGAGGTGGGTCATAAAACTGAGTCAACACGGTGATCGCCTCAACTTGTACCTCGACTTCCAACAACTTCAAAATCTTTCCATATTTCCTTGCGAAAGCCATCTTTTGAGTCAGATCCAACTTCTTACCCAGTGCCTGTAAACTAGCTGTGTCGACCTTTTTTGCCTTAACATGCAGTAGCTTCCTCAACTCGGTTACACTTGTACCACAACTACCTAACCCCATGTTAATTTCCATATTTCACTCGAAGGTATTCGCCTAGCTCTGAATAGCTTCCTGCGAGAACATAAAGAAAGTGAAATCAGTCATTGGTAAAGGATGTGTTTCGTAAATCGCTACCCCCTTAGCAACTTTTGGAAGACATTTCATAATTAGGAAGTAACGATTGACAAAACCCGTGACAAATCGAGAGCCACGTGGGTTACGGACCTTCCGATCATTGTCAAACTCTTTTTCCTCTTTTTTTTTGCTTTTTTTTGTTTTTTTTACTCTCTTTTCTTACTTTTGGATGTTTTGTTTTTTCTATTTTTTTATCCTTTTTTTATTTTTTCGACGACACAGAAAATACATAACTCAGGACCCAAAGACTTTAATGAAATGTGAAAAACGAAAGGACTATTTGCCCAACAAAGGATCACTAGTTTTAAAAAATTTCATTTGTGGAAAGAAGCAATCCTTTGAACGGGTAAACGGTCCAACAATTTGGATTAAAAGGGAGAGCAAGAAGGAGGAAAGATAGAGGAAAAGTTTGCCCCTTTGTGGCCTAAAATGGGTTTTTCTGAAGGCCTCCTATCGGTTCTAGGGTTTATCTAACAGTGATATCTCGCAATAGGTGGCTTGCACTACTGTCTAAAGGTCACTAGAGCCAAGATCCTACTCATGATGTTGACCACAACAGTAGGAAGTCTACTAGGTGTTGGCATCATGAATAAGTCAAACTCTAGTTGAGGTTCTCATGATAGCCAGACAGGAAGTACATCCCAAATGACACCGCTACCAAACTCCCCTAATCTTAAGTTTTATTTGGGCCCGGGTACAGGGTCCCACTCAAAAGTGTGTGTGTGAATTGTGAGTGTAGTGTGTGAAAGGGGCGTCCAATACCTTTACCTTACCAACCCTTCACAGAGAACAAACACAGAACAACAAAACAAAGTCGTCTACCCTAGAGTTCAACAACATACAGACGTTAACAGAACATAAATGACAAAATATAAATAAACAGAAACCACATACACACGTTGATAGAAAATAAAATAAAGGAAGAAGTTAAATAATTAACAGGCTATTTTAAAAATATGCGCTATCAATTTGATTGGCTTGACTCTCTACGGTCCCCAGTGGAGTCGCCATCTGTCGCAACCGGGGTTGCGGCGGTCTGGTCGACCCTCGAAAATAATAACGAGTTTTGAAATCCTTTCAAAAGAAAATAGGGAGTCGCCACCAATATTTTTAAGGATAAAATACCAGAAAAACCTTTTGTTAAAGCACTGGTTATGAAAGTGAAATTCTAAGTTCGGGAGTCGAATTACAGGTGAGGAAGGTATTAGCACCTCACAACTGTCTGTTATAAAACGGTTACCCCAAATTGATAGCGCGCATTACAAATAGCCTAGAAATTATTTTTTGGACTTCTTTATAAAAGGGACAGGTAAAACAGACAAGGAAGTTTCAAAATAAGACTAACAGGACGTCTCGTCCAAATTAATCTTAAATCAAACTTGACCAAACAGTAACAATAAAGTACCAAATATTGACAGTAAGGGACTAAATAATGACATTAAGAAACCAAACAGTAACAGTAAGAATCCCAAATAGTAACAGTAAAAGACTAAACAGTGACGGTAAAGACTAAACAATGACAAGGAGAAAACAAGCAGTGACAGTAAGGATTAACAGGACGTCTCGTCCAAATTAACCTTAAATTGCAACACAAATTAGATATTAACATAAAATTAAATAAGATGAGATAAAATATGTTGATTACATAAAACAAGAGATTAACAGGACGTCTCGTCCAAATTGACCTTGTTTTGTAAGAAATATTATTTTAAACAAAAATACTGAAAGCACGAGATTAACAAGATGTCTCGTCTAAATTGACCTCGTTTTAAAACAAATTACTATTTTAGGTAAAGTACCAAAAACATGAGATTAACAAGACGTCTCGTCTAAATTGACCTCGTTTTAAAACAAATTACTATTTTAAATAAAATAATAAAAAAACATGAGATTAACAAGACGTCGCGCCTAAATTAACCTCATTTTAAACAAATTACTATTTTAAATAAAATAATAAATAAACAAAATTGATTGAGGTAATAACAGAGACATGGAAATTAAACAAAAGAAAGTGGGGCCGACAGGAATTGGTTCCCGCTCCTACGTATTCTCAAGTGTATTGAGAAATCAGGGTTACGTAGTTCTTTAGGGAAATTAACTTCGAGAAAATACTATTTTAAAATTATATAAAATTATTTTTAATTAATTAGTAGAAAAATGAGGAAGGAAAAGTACAAGGCGAAGTACATCGCACGTGCATAAACCTTTGAAGTCTTATATTGCGAATGTAGGCAAAAGTAATTTCACACGACATTGCTTATAAGATCTCAGAATAAAGACTATTTATTTTTGTAAAAGATACGTTTTTATAGAACCTATTATATTTTTTTTAAGCTTATTAGAAACTAATTATACCCTTATTTTAGAAAAGATATTTTGATTTGATTTGATTTGATTTTCACTTTATAAAAAAATATTTAGATTATAACCTGTTTTATTTTTAAAGCTTATCACAAATTAAAGAAACCCTTTATTATTATTTTAGGAAAGATATTTGAATTTTTTTAAAAAAAATCTTTTGGATTTATCACAAGGAGATATATAACTCTAATATTTTATTTTTTTTCTTTTAAAAGGACTCTTTATTCATTCTAAGAGAAAATAAATATATATATATATATATATATTTAATGTTATTTATCTACTTCATAAGTATTATACCTTAAAATTTAAGATTTTTCACTTTTAGTTTGGCCTAAAATTTATTTATGTATATTTTCAAAAGATTTTTAGATTATTAATTTATTTTTAAAAAAAGCTATTTTTACAAATAATGAAGGTAAATGAAATGGGCCTTAAGGGCCCAGAACCAAAAAAACAAACAAAATAAAAGAGGGGAAGGAACTAAGGTGATGGGCCTCACTATTTGAGGCCCAAACTAAATTAAACTAAGACCTAGAAAAAAGAAAAGAGAGAGCAACAGGGGGGGCGGCACATGAAGAAGAGAAAAGGGAGAGGGAGTTTGAAAGATAGGAAAAAGAGAAGAAGAGAGGGGGGAAAAGAGAGATGGAGGACCGAGAGGGAGAAAGCGCCGATGGAGGGCGGAGGCCAGAAGAGCTCGCGACGGTGGAGGCCGGAGCTGTTGCGGAGCAGGGAGGAGACCGAGAAGAGGAAAAAAAAAGCCGGCGAGGGAGGAGACTCAGATCAGCGTCAGGGGGGGTGGTCGGCGTCGAGCGGCCTGGGCTGAGGTCTGGTCCGTGAGTTTTCTGTCCGGTGAGGGGTTCTCCTTTTCTTTTCTTTATTTGTTGGTTTTGTTTTGCTGTTGGGTATGAAGTGGTGTGGTTTGTTTCTCTTTTTTCTTTGGCTTTTTGATTAGTGAAGGTGGTAGAGAGGAATGAAGGTGGTTTGATGTGAAAAAAAAATCCGTTCTGAGGAGGAAGGTGAAGAAGATGAAATGTTGAGATGAAGAGGATGAAGTTGGGTTCTTGGTTTTTTCGTTTTTGGTTTTTTGAAGCAGGTGAAGAGGATCTATATTTTTGCGATGGATTCTTTGATTTTTTTTTGAATTTTTCCCTGCCCGAATTGTTCCTCTGAATGGGATTTTAAACCCCAAATTCATTGAATTATTTGGTCACTTTACAACTTGTTTCTGCACTTTCTTTCAATTATGCTTGTAGTGGACACTGTAGTGGGGAGCCAGGAGAAGTGGGGAGGTGGTCTCTTATTATTTTATTTAAAAAAGAATAGTGTTCACAACTTGTTTGTTCTTTGCTTCTAGTCTCGCGTTAATGTGGCAAAGTGCAATATCTATTTATGTGCTATCAGTTAGAGCATACTTTTGGGTTTCCATGGGTTACTGCCACAACTAGTTATGTTGACCATGTTACTATGATCAGGCTATCTGTAAAAAAAGCGATCAATATTTTTTTTAACTATGTATGTTGCAAGACAAATTGATACCGAAATTGTTCTTCCTATTATTGTCTTAAATTGATGCCAACACTTTATCAAGATATTGTCACTCCACTATACTAACCTCATTTCTTAAAACTAGCTTGATCATAGGATCATTCACATTCTACGTAGAGGTACAAATCATTATTTATTTCAGCTCTTCATTAGCTTGGTGAGTTAATTGCATTAATGATATAAATTGGAAGAAAGATATAAATTTACCAGGAGCATACATGATTCACACATTCTCTACAAAGGCATACATAATCCAATATATGTTTCATTAAATAACGTTATGAAATTCACACCTAGGTTTGCTATGGGTGGTAGTTTCTCATTGCTGCAAATTTATGTTTGTTGCTTACTTTCCAGGGACAAAGTTTGTGGCATAGGCCCAGGCATTGTTGTTGACTGGGTCAGCAAGGTGATCAGCAAGATTTTCCAAGGGTCCCTTTCCAGTCACAATGGCTTGAACAAAGAACCCAAACATGGAGAACATTGCTAACCTTCCGTTCTTGAGCTCTTTCACCTTCAACTCTGCAAAAGCCTCTGGGTCATCAGCAAGGCCCAATGGGTCAAAGCTCCCTCCTGGGTAGATTGGGTCAGTCACCTCACCAAGAGGCCCACCAGCGATACGGTAACCCTCAACGGCACCCATCAAGATAACTTGAGTGGCCCAGATAGCAAGGATGCTCTGTGCATGGACTAAACTTGGGTTACCCAAGTAGTCAAGCCCACCCTCACTGAAAATTTGTGATCCAGCCTTGAACCATACAGCCTCACCAAATTTCACACCGTTGCGGGCCAAGAGCTCAGGAAAGACACAACCTAGGGCCCCCAACATGGCCCATCGAGAGTGGATGACTTCAAGTTCACGGTTTCTAGCAAATGTCTCTGGGTCAGCGGAAAGCCCAGCAGTATCCCAACCATAATCACCTGGGAATTCACCAGTGAGGTAGGATGGGGCCTCACCAGAGAATGGACCCAAGTACTTAACACGGTCTGGGCCGTACCATGGGCTTCCAGAAGAGACATTCTTAGAGGCAGTTTTCCTCATTGTGAC
Organism: Clitoria ternatea; assembly: GCA_037962975.1. Classification (NCBI taxonomy): domain Eukaryota; kingdom Viridiplantae; phylum Streptophyta; class Magnoliopsida; order Fabales; family Fabaceae; genus Clitoria; species Clitoria ternatea. The sequence goes on from CM075675.1 coordinate 14,550,163, forward strand.
CTTTCCACTTCCAAGCTCCGGGGTGTTGGGACCAAGCTTAATTGCTTGGCCAGCCAATGATGGAGAAGAGAGAGCCATTGTTGAAGCAGCCATCGTAGAATTCGAGTGGCTATTGAGTAAAATCAATGAAAAGATTTGGAATTGAAAGTGAAGAGAACGGTTATAATTGATGGCTGTCGTTGGCTGGTCTTGATGGGGCAGTATATATAGGTTGAAAGAGAAATGGGGTCCTTATCTTGTGAGATCTATATTTGCATTTCTATTGGTTTGGAGTATCGTATATGGCCACTTTCGTACCACTTATCGGTTTTGAATTGTTAGATTTCCTTCCCTTACCAACAAAGATCAGATATCTACAAAAATATCATTAAATACCTCCTCTATCCAATAAGAATTTGCCATGTGGGATTTTGGATATGTACCACGTAAATTATAAGTTAAATTGTCAATTTTTACAGAATAGGGACCGTAGGGCATTTTAGTCCCCTTAATTGATTTAAATTGGAGCCTTTCATATTACTGTTATAGTTTCATATTAATTGTGTAAAGAGGCATGGTTTGACACAAATTCGGTTCAAGAGTTTCATTATGCTTTTTATACATGTATAATCTGTTAGCATTAATCCATTATCAGAGTGAAATCCCCATTGTCCCAGAGGTGAGGTTGTAATTTTTAATTTTTAATTTCTTTCAAAATAAGGCATATATATGATATTTGTAATCTAAATTCTAAACAAAACATCGAAGTGTTTCCTTGTGTTTAATGGAAGTTACATCTGTTAAGAAGGATATGAAATGGGAACACTGTTATTTTGTTTTCTGTCTTGCACCAAGTGAATAAAATATTTAGTATCTGAAAGTCTGTGCTTGCTATCTTGGTAAAATAAAGAAGTATGCACACTTGGAATTGGAAACTATTGCCATACAAACCTTCTGTTACTGTATTTAATGTTTATGCTTGGGTAAATATGAAAGCTGGTAAGCATTTTCAGAAACAATCTAACTTAAAATTTTATGACAGTTTAAGACTTACAATCCTCTTGATTAGTGTATTTAGAGTGATCAAGCATAAGACTTTTCTCAATATTTATTTGTTTTACCAACTGAACCAATACTTATGAATAACAAATATTTGTTAAGGACTTGTCGCGTGACCAGGAGCATATACTCAATAGGGAAAACCGAATTTAATTTTCTTATGCCATTGTTTACAAATTACCATAGCTTATACCGGAACAAGAGGATTCATCCAACGGAGAATTAGATTAGATCCTTGACAATTGCTATTTCAGACATTCAATTATCCTCCACACATTGTGTCATATTATGAAAGTCCTCAACAGTTAACAGAATTTTGGATATTTAGCGATGACAATTAAATTTAATTGAACCATTTAATTTTGGTTAGAACTTAAAAAAATGGTTAGTTGAAAACGTTTGTAACATTAACGAGCATAATTATAACGACTGATATTATTATTTATTTTGAGTGTGTAACATCCAGATAATTAAATTAATTATTAGTAACATGTACAAATTTATAAATAAATTATTTAGATTTTAATTAGGATTTTTTTAAATGATCATAAATTAATCAAGAATTATTTTTGGAGTAATAAATATTAAATAAAGATAAATTAAAGTTTGAGTGATTAATTAGTAAATTTAAATTAGATTAAATGGATGGTGGTAAATTATAATTTACCAAAAGGGTACAAGTAAAGTTTTTATTAAAAGGTAATAAAAGAAAATAGAAAAAGAAAGAGAAAATACAAAAAGATATAATAAATAAATTAATCTTATATGATAAATAAAATTTTACATAATCATCCATTAAATTTAAATTTTATGAATAAAAATTTCACATTAAAAGTATATTTGTATTAAAATATTATAATTAACATTTATATATAAAAAATCATATATGACACTCGAAATAAATATTTCATTTTAAAAAACATTATGGATGAAAGATTTAATATTAATATCAACAAAATTAATTATGCATAATAATAAAAATTCTATGTGAGAGTTTTCTAATTAGAGATGGTAAACAAATTATTACCCAGATGTATACATGCAATAAGTGTCATTGGGTAGCTAACAATAATATACCACCTACATACTCAATAATATATATTTTCTATTAAATATTTAAATAATATTTTTTTATTTTATAATGAGATAAAAATTATTTAATATTATTTAATGATAATATTTTTAATATAATATTAGATTGTAATTCTATTATATAATACTAATTTACATTTTCATACTAAAGTAATATTATATCTATTATATAATATGATATTTTCTTATTTTTTTTATTATTCTCAATCACTTAAACAATAATGAATAATATGATTTAGCTGTTTAGATTTTCTTTTCATGTAACCAAAAAATTATAATAATAAATAATGGTAGATATTGTACATCCACGGGTACCAAATATTAATTAGTTAACGTGTATAGCCACTACTTTTAATATTTGCATGAAAGTGCATTAGTTTTAATATATTTAAATTATATCTTATAATAAACATTTTATTTTTTAAAATAAATCTTTCATATAAAACTTATGTATATATATATATATAAATTAATATTGCATAAATAATGAATATATTACATGATCACATATTGATGTTTAAATTATGTTGATGATTTTTTTATAAAAAATAATAAATTTTATATTGATATAAGTTTTATGTTAATATAAATGTATTTTGATTAAATAGTTGGAGTAAAAGCTATGTATTTTAAAAAATATATAGTATTTTTAAAATATAGGAATAAGTATTTACATGACTTTTTAAATTATCCAAATATATTTTTATTCTATACTAAAATAAAAACTTTCTACAGATGCATATTAATATTTAAACCCAACACTATTCATATTTATAATAATTATAATTTAAAAATTATTGTATTTTAAATATTATTTTGTTTCCCATAGAAAACATGAAAAAAATCAAAATACCCCATGCGAATACGTGAGTATTAATATATTCTAGACTAGCCAAAATATTAGTATAAAAAAGGAGCAAGTTAACCCCAATATATTATGGGTCTGCTTCTGTAATAAATTAGATAATTTATCCAACTGCTATTTTCTATCCTTACAATTAGATTAATTAAATATAGCCCATCCAGAATAAAAAGATGTCAATTTCTTATTGGATAGAAAAGGCATTTAATGATAATTTTGGGATACTCGATCTGTTGGCAAAGGGAAGGGAACAATCTAAAGCGATAAATTGTGTGAAGAACCCAGTGGACAAAAATCAAATGCAATGCCCTAACCGATAGAAACTCCGATATAGATATCACAAGATACGGACATCTTCCACCTTTGAATCCTATATAAAGCACAACTAAGGTGAACCAACGGCAGCCATCATCTAACCATCCTCTTCGGTCCTCACTTTCACTTCCAAAGCTTTCCATTCATTACTTGATTGCCACTAGAACTTTTACAATGGCTCTCTCTTCTCCATCATTGGCTGGACAAGCAATCAAGCTTGGGCCCAACACCCCAGAGCTTGGAATTGGAAAGGTCGCCATGAGGAAAACTACCTCTAAAAATGTCTCTTCTGGAAGTCCATGGTACGGCCCAGACCATGTCAAGTACTTGGGGCCATTTTCTGGCGAGGCCCCATCCTATCTTACTGGTGAGTTCCCAGGTGACTATGGTTGGGACACTGCTGGGCTTTCTGCTGACCCTGAGACATTTGCTAGAAACCGTGAACTAGAAGTCATCCACTCCAGATGGGCCATGTTAGGGGCCCTAGGCTGTGTCTTCCCTGAGCTCTTGGCCCGTAACGGTGTCAAGTTTGGTGAGGCTGTGTGGTTCAAGGCTGGATCACAAATTTTCAGTGAGGGTGGGCTTGACTACTTGGGCAACCCAAGCTTGGTCCATGCACAAAGCATCCTTGCTATCTGGGCCACTCAAGTTATCTTGATGGGTGCCGTTGAGGGTTATCGTATTGCTGGTGGGCCTCTTGGTGAGGTGACTAACCCAATCTATCCAGGTGGGAACTTTGACCCATTAGGCCTTGCTGATGACCCAGAGGCTTTTGCAGAGTTGAAGGTGAAAGAGCTAAAGAATGGGAGATTAGCCATGTTCTCCATGTTTGGGTTCTTTGTTCAAGCCATTGTGACTGGAAAAGGACCTTTGGAAAACCTTGCTGACCACCTTGCTGATCCAGTCAACAACAATGCTTGGGCCTATGCCACAAACTTTGTCCCTGGAAAGTAAGCAGAAAACATAAATTTACAACAATGAGAAATTTACAACAATGAGAATCTTCCACACCTAGCAAACCTAAGTGTGAATTTCATAATGTTAATTTCTTGCAACATAAATTTGGATGTATGCCTCCACACTACATTTTTACAGAATTTATGAATTGTATATCCTTTTTGGGAAATTTACATCTTTCTTCAAGTTTATATATTTAATGCACTTTATTCAAGAAACTAATTAAGAACTGAACTAACCATTGGTTTATGCCTCTACATAGAACGCTAATAATACTATGATCGTTGATAGCTAGTCGTAAGGAATAGGTTATTGAATTATCTGGTATAGGGGATAACACATTTAGTGTCAGTACCAGTCTTAACTTCTCTCTTGTATATTACGCTGATCCAGTGAGGATTAGGCATGGCAACGGGGCGGGGCGGGCACGGATAGTGTTTACCCGCTACCCGCCCCGTGATGGGCAATCCATACCCGTGCCCGCCCCATTACCCGCCGGGTACCCGCCTAAACGGATTTAAGCGGGTTTGATGGGTACCCGCGGATATTACGGGTATCCATACCCGCGGATAATCATGATATAAAATATTTTATGTATTTTCAAGTGTCCAAATCTTAATATGCAAATTGTCAAATGTCACATTGTCACACAAAAGGCAATATAAGAACAATTAATGAGAGGACATTCTACAAAAATCAAATAGAAATTAAGTAAGAATTAGAACCAGAAAAATAAAACAAAATCATAAGGTAATTATTTTTTAAACCAAAAATCAAACAAAAAGAATGAACAAAATTCCAACTGAGCTATTCCAGCTTTTATTAAATCATTCACATTATTTTATACAAATCATTTGATACTTTAAAGGTATATATATATGTAAGGGTATAAATATAATTTCACATCTAATGGATACCCGCGGGTACGGGTACCCGCGGGTACGGGTACCCCTATACCGCTACCCGCCCCATTTATTAATGGGTTTTTAAAATACCCGTTTAATCTACCCGCGGATACCCATTTGGCTACCCATATCCGCCCCATCACGGGTAATATCCATGGATATCCACGGGTACGGGTTTTTTTGCCATTCCTAGTGAGGATCCGATATTATCTCTCCTGGTTTACTAGGGAATCAAAAGTCTCTATGCCTGATTCTCCTTGTTATCATATCAGCCTTCACATCAGGAAGTGAATAGGGGTGCCACCTATAAGGATACTCTAACACTCAGGTCATTCTAAATGGTCTATAACGGAGCTCTAAAGTAAGTTTTAGTCTCATACACGTACCTTGATGAGTCATAAATGAAGAGTATTTATAAAGGTGAGTGATAATTGAGTCTTACGTGGCATTGTGTTAGTAAGGATCCATAAATTATGGCGGAAAACTAACACTGACGGAGACATGCTTGACATTCTTTACAAGTTGGCACTGATGTACCCTTGACAGATGACTTGGCTTACTGGGCACTGGCCTATAGGGATTTCGTTCATTAAGAGGGGATATCTGTTGAGGCTCTAATATCATTGTGTGTTTTACATGGGGGTGCACTTTGCTTGTGTTAGAAGTAATCTGATGTCATGGACCGGAGTTAGTGTGCAGACTAGCCTGTTGGGGTGACCTCAAGGTTACTTCAATAGGCTAAGTTATAGTCTTGCGATGGAATGATAGACGAAGGGTGTTCAAATGGTCTCAACCGGTGTGGCGCCTTTTAGAGGCATGGATTTTAAAATTGGTCATTGATGTTGACATTTTATATCAGTGTTAGGAGTGCTTGGACACGTGGCGTACGTCAGTTGGTTGGTGATGATTCATTCCAATGGGCCTGTCAGACGACATGGAAAGCAATACAACCTTTCCATGGGCCTGTTAGACGACAAGTGGAGCGACGCAACCCTTTAACGCTCCCACATAACTGCCCCTAGCCTTGCTTATGAAAGGGGGCTTATTTGCACAATGAAGGCACCTTGCTACTTAGATTGAAATGCTACTCCGATCTTTCCATCTCTAGTCCAATACGATCATTAGAGTTTGGATTGTACAAAAAGAATCGTCCGCCATGTTACACTAGGTAGCCACTTCATTCCTTTTCTATGTTTTAAGTACTATATTTTTTATTAAGACAAAGAAAGTGGGTGAATATGAAAGAGGGGTCCTAGAGAGATAGCACAATCACTGATATGGGCAATAACATCATCCCAATGTAATCCGCAAGTAATGCTAAGTTGTATCCATCCGACCCGAGGAAGTAAAGCTAGAGCACCCATTCAGAGTGGTGGGATAAGCCACATAGTCTTGGGTAGAAGGTCAAATCATCTAGTAGGGACGAGGTCTAGATTCAAAGACGAGCAACTAGAGAGATATGATACTTCTTCAGGCTCGGTAATGGACCCAGAAATAACTACTTTGTTCAGGTGTAATAACAATGGTGATTAATACCTTATTGATGATTTGACCTTTTACAGCTACGCCTTTTTCCTCGCACATACTGTGAAAGTAATGGCTTTTGATGGGAACTCTAGAACCAGACTATGCCGTGTGGTGGCTACAGACCTAATCCATACAAATGTCATAGCCTATATTGTTAGGTTCACATGGAACCTTTAAACATGGTCTCTTGATATGCTACCGAAGCCAATGTTGAGAAAAAGTTAGATTTTCAAGTTTATTTAGGGGAGGAGTACAAGGATGATTTGTCGTGGTGGCCCCTTAGAAGATAGACAAAGTCTGCCATATGTCGGATGACTCTCGATCTCTGTACATGTAATGGATTTTGTTTAGCGAGATCAGCATCAGATTCCCTCTCATTGAATTTGAGATGGGTGTACTATGGTTTTTGGATGTTGCCCCCAGCTAGCTACATCCTAATGAGTAGGGTCTGGTAAAGGCATTGGAGGTTCTCCATGAGTATTTCAACTTTAAATCGACAGTGGTTGTGTTCTTTTTTTATTTCAGAGTCATGCACCGAGCTAATAAAGAAGAGTGGTTGAGCTAAATTAACCTATGATGCAACTCAAACCTGATAAACTTTAAGTCCTTCACTGAGTTAGCTAAAACCGATGGGGTCAACTTCAAGCACTTGCTTTTCAAGGTGAAGGTGAGGTCGATGTAACATCCTAATCTTCAATAAATTGAGATAATTATATAAATAAAATAATGAATTGATTTAGTTAAAAATAATGAAATATTGAGGTTTAAATTATTATGTTTAAGATAAATTAAAATTTATAGAAATAGGTAAAATTAATTTAGAGAAATTAAATGAGTTTGATATTTATAATTTAGAAAGAAAAATAGAAATGAACTTGCAGCCTTTGCATCAACTGTAACATGCCTAATATTTTATTAAAATTATGAGTAGTGGAAAATATTAATAATTGTTTTAGGGATTTATTTGATATTTTTATGAAATATTAGGCAATTATAAATAATTAACTAGTGAGGAAATAAATAAATTTATTTGGTTGATTAATTACAAAAAGGTTAAATGAGGTGTAATTAGAAGGAGGTAAAGGTTTAATTAAAACTTTTAAAGAAAATATAAAAGAAATGGGGAAAAGACAGTTTTACCCCTGAGTCTTAAATAATAATGATTTCCTTTCTTCTTCCTCATTATCCATGCGAGTCTTCTTCTTCTTCTCCTTCTCTTCCTCTTCTCCTCCCTCACTGCCGAGAGTTGCATGCTCCAAGGGAAGACTCCATTCGCGTCAAAACTTCGAAATAACCCCATTTCCGAGATCGTGACTTCGAGGTGAGTACAATGGACCCATTATGTTTTCCCTCTTCGCTTTCTCTCTCTGGCCGATGGACATGCATGGTGGGAGAAGCTTCTGTTTTCCACTCCTCCAGTGCATGGGAGCTTGAAAATGGTATTTAGAATAATTAGAGTAGTATAATGTTAATGGGTTTTGCGTTCGACCTCCGTAGGTAGCCAAACGAACGTCGGAGGACCGAGTGACGAAGCGGGTATTGAATTCAGAGGTGGAACCTTGAGCCCAGCACTTAGAGGACGCAATCAGCATCAAGAACAAATCGTTGAAGCTTGGAATCGAGGTAAGGGGGTGTTCGGGTTGTAATTAATTAGAATAGGTGCGTATTCTGGGTTCGGGTCGCCGAACTAAGTATTAAAACGGTAAGAAAGATTGTAGATAATAATTGCATGTGAATTGTGTATGGTTTATGATGAGTGTGAGATTAAAGTGTTTTGCATGGTGATGATTTAATGTGTATAGTGGCGTTGTGATGATGGGCTTGACAAGTAGGTCGCCCAGTGGCAATGTGATGGCGGGCTTGACAAGTAGGTCGCCAATTTGATGAGTATGTGCTGTTGTTGATGGCCATTTGTTATATAATATGATGAATGTGAATGATCTATGTATGATTATATGGTGTGGGACGGCCGACAGTATGTATAGCCCCTCGTTTCCGGCTCTCGTGATTTTTGTGCCCAGTTGAGCTACCCAGTGGTCAAGTAGGACCCAGTGGTTGAGGTGGAGAGTCAAGCAGAACTCGGTGAACCAAGAAGGGTTCACGGGGTGAAAAGTAGGACCCCCAGCTGAAGGCCGATCCTTTAGTATCCGGATACTAGGCGTCGATTTTATGTGAGAGTCAGTGGTGATGATTGATGAAACTATTGGCATTGTATGATGATGTGTATGTACTTGACTATATTTGCTGAGTGTGACTTGCTATATTGTCGAGTGTGATTTGCTATATTTGTGATGACCCGCGTCAATTTAATCATTTTTCAAAATAATTTTTCGCGTTTTAATAAAAATCCACTCGGTTTTAATGTAAAATAATATCTACTTTTCTCATACATTCAAAATAATAAAATCATGCTTAAAATAGCAATAACCGACTGAAACCGATCCAAAATACATCCAAAGAAAACAGTCAGGGTTCACTCGGAAATGATTCTCTCACTCGGTCATCTCTCACTCGGGAACAACTTAACCTTACTTCACTCAGAAAAATTCACTCATATCTTCACTCGGAAGCATTCTTAACTTTCTTCACTCGGAAATGATTCTCTCAGCCACAGCTCACTCGGAGACACAATAATCTTCCACTCGGAAGTGGGTCTCTCGGTTATTCTTCACTCAAAGAAATGAGGGATACTCACTTGATCGAAAATGGGCACCAATTCAATCGGCCCTTGCTCGGATAAGAAGGAATCCACTCGGCTAGCTTCACCTGGTAATCGACTCTGCTACAGCAATGCAAATTCACTCATAAAGTAAACACCAATCATTTAACATCAAGAATTTATACTCACTTCACACAGCATACCGATTCGAATTTATTTCATCATACAGGCAACACTGTAGCATCAAATACTCGGAAAAACTCAAGACATATAAATTACAATTCATTCAAATTCACTCGGTGCCTTGGCATCAATCCCCCGCTTGGCGCACCTCCATGGCTCCGACCTCCTCCCTGTCACTGGTTACTAAAAATTGAAAACCACAGTAAGGGTGAGTGTTTAGCATCATAATTAATCTAGAATGGAATTTAAATAAAATATGAGTATAAACTCCGCCCGATTGCTTTATCCTCAAAACTGTACATTTCACTCAGCAATTAACTCAATCGGCAATACACTCACACTCGGCAATATATCCATTAACACTCGGCATTATAGTAATTCACACTCAGCAATATAACAGTTCTCCTTCGACAATCTTAACAAGTAACATTCAGCAATACACACACTCGGTAGTCATAGCAATTAACACTGCAAACCTAGCCAATCACACTCAGCAAGTAACTTCCACTCGGCAAATATAACAATTTTCCACTCGAAAAATATAACAATCACTCGACAAATATATGAAATTACACTCGGCAGATACATCAAATCACTCAGTAATTATTTCAATTTTCATTCAGTAATTAAAACCAATTGCACTCAGCAAAATTATCAAATCATCAATTTTCACCACTGACTCAACAAAATTGACACAGTATCCGGATACTCAAAGGATCGACCTTCAGCTGGGGGTCCTACTTGACACCCCGTGAACCCTGTTTGGTTCACCGAGTCCTGCTTGACTCCCCCTCAACCACTGGGTCATAGACCTCTGGATAGCTCAATTGGGTCCTGCTTGACCACTGAAGCCAAAAATGAGGGTAACATATACCGTCGGTCATCCTCCACCACATAATTATTTATTCACATTTCACAAGTGGCCATTAACAACATCACTCGGGTGACCTGCTTGTCAATCCCGACTCCACATTGCCACAAAACACCGATTGTCACAACATCATTTCAATTTCAATCGGATTTACACATACACACACGATCCTCAACCGATCGGTGTCCACATACATACATGCATATACATTAACTTTCACCCAGCATCAAATAATTCACTTTCAATCGGAATATGCCACACACACGATCAGAAATCGATCGGTGTCCATACACATACATACACATACAATAACTCATCCAGCATCATCTTTATTATCACAACATTAAATATTTCTCAAGTCTCACACACACACGATCCTAAACCGATCGGTGTGCACATTCATACGTATATTCATACACATTCACATAATTTTCACTCAACATTATCTCTTACCCGGTTTACAGTCATTCCAACGACTCGGACAGTATGTCCTATTCTAATTAATTATAACCCGAATACCCCCTTACCTCTGTTCCACGCTTCAACAATTTCTGGGTTCACAGTTCCACCTCCGTTCCAGCAGCAACTTCTTTAAGCGTTCCACCAGTGTTTGTTCCACCACCTACGGGTTTGGAACATGAAACACGTTACATCACACCACCACTCATACGGTTAGAGGGCCACTTTAAGGCTCACAGCCAAGAGGAGTGGAGATCGGAACAGTACCCCCACATGCATGACCATTCGATCCAGAAAAGAAATAAAAGGGATAAGATAATAAACTTAAACGGTCCAAAGAACTCACCTGAAACCACTGTCACGGCTATGTAACTATTTCAAGGTTTGATGCAAAAAGGGACCTCCCTTCAAAGCATGCAGCTCGCAACAATGGAGGAAGGAAAGGAAGAAGAGAAACAGATGAAGAAGAAGAAGAAAGTTCTCGTAGAAATGAACGATTGAGAGAGAGAAACCTTTATTTAAACTCATAGCAACCGGTTACCTTCTCAACCGGTCACTTCCAACCGGTGACCTCTTCAACCGGTCATTTCTCCATTTCCTTTACAATTTCTTTAATGATTTTAATTAAACCTCTCTTTTTCTAATCACACCTTTCATACTAAACCAATAATTCTTAAAAATATCCAATAAATTCTTAAAAACAATTTTTTAACATTTCCACTTCACAAAATTTTCTATAATTATCCGGGATGTTACAATATTTACCGAGTGTGATTTGCTATATTTGTCGAGTGTGATTTACTATAATTGCCGAGTGTGATTTGATATATTGCCGAGTGTGATTTGCAATTTATGGATAAAGCAGTCGGACGGAGTTTACATACATGTATTTTGTTATTTAATTTCCGTTCTAGATTAATTATGATGCCAAACACTCACCCTTGCGGCTTTCTTTCAATTTAGTAACCAGTGACAGGGAAGAGGTCGGAGCCCTAGAGGTGCGCCAAGCGGAGGATTGATGCCAAGGAACCGAGTGATTATGAAATGAATTATGTGTGTAATGCATAATGAGTTTTCCGTGTATGTGATGATATATTATGTTGCTTATGTGTTGAACTAATTTAGAATTGGTATGTTGATTAATCGAATATGAATTCATGGTGCTGAAGTAGTATGGTATTGATGTTAATGTGGTCGGTATTGATTTTTATGAGTAGATATATATATATATATATATATTGGCATAGAGCCAATAGTAGGTGTATATGATAAATTGCTATGGGCGGGTTTTGTGAATAAGTGTGGGTCATGAATGATGAAAACAGGATGAATTGTGTTTGCTGTAGTATAGTTGATTACCAGACGAATCTCGCCCGAGCGGATTCTGTAACATCCTAAAAAAATTTTATTCTCATGTATAATCATTTTAATTTAGACCATCAATGATATTATCCATTTTATCTCAACTTTCTACATAAATTTTGGTTAGGACAACATCTTCAATTTAACCTTTTACCATGGTAAATAATTTTAACTTTATACCTTTGGTAAAAGTTAATCAAATAATTTATTACCTATTTCCTTAGTTATTAATTTCTTTGGCTTTTCCAATTACTCTCATCAAATTGCCACATACTCCACTCAAAATTCGTCATCTTGTACACATTTTAATTGTTATTTAGAGTCCGAATTTGGAAATGTGGTCAACTACAAAGTTGTTCCTCTTTTTCTTACTTTCCAACCAGACCAAAGTTGTTAAAATCCATTAAGATATGAGAGAGATATTCCCAAAATACCAAAACAATGTCAAAATTGATATTTTACTTCAATCATATCATCTTGTACATATTTTAATACCTTGTTAGAGTCTTAATTTGAAAAAGTGGTAAACTACAAAGTTGTTCCTCGTTATCTTAGATTTCCAACAAGACCAAATTTGTAAAAATCCATTAAGATATGAGAGATATATGCCTAAAATACCAAAACAGTGTCAAAGTTGATATTTACTTCAATCATACAAGCTACATTATGTAGGCTGTGGAAATGGTCAACAATCCAGCTCATTTTTCTCACCTAAAACCTCCATTATCACCATAATTCATGCACCTAACATCCCACTACAATCCCATTATGAAAATAAATCTTGTCCCCCACTTGTCATTTGCATCATTAAATCAACACTACATCTTGTTCCTAAGTCTGGATTCTTAGAACAAGCTAAAGTTAGTGAAGTCTCTCTCTTATTTTCTTTCACTTTCTCCATCAAGTTCACTCTTGATCTGAAGCTAGGACAATAATACAACACTTTCAACCACTTTAGAAACCTCCATTAAGGTAAGAGGGGATAGGGTTGTGAATAATTATGGAATGGGTAGAATTGTATGCTGTCCAGTATTTTCCAGAATTAAATTTGTATCTTGTTGCTCAATTTTTGAAGCTGAAAACGTGTGAATTTGATTATAACTTCTTTATGAAAGTTGTAGATCTTTTTGTTTTGTGAATTTTGAGACCTGAATCAACTTATTTGGATATGTATAGCAATAGTTATAGCCAAAATACTACAGTATGTCTATTCTGGAATATGTACCTTATGTTTTGTATAAATATTAATATTCTAGGAATTCTACATACATATTTAAACTTTAATGTCTTCATAAAAGTTGTAGATATTTATGTTATGGATCTATAGAAAGTGGTTTCAAGTTAAAAGGATATTTGTAGCTCTAGTTATACCTAAAATACAGAAGTATGTTCATGCTAAAAATCTACTGACGTGAATCACTGTTTGTTTTTTTAAAACTGGGAATTTTGTGATGAGAATTAGTGTTTAGTATCTTTATAAAAGTTGTATATATTTGTGTTATGAGTAATTTAGAATTGGCCTCATGCCAAAATTATTTTTGTAGCTCCAGAAACGTTGAATTTACTAACATATGTACGTTTTGTTACTTTCTTTGAGATAGTTTAGTATACTATGAATTTGTGATATTTCTGTTAGGATTTAGAATTTTTGGTCTTCATAAAAATTATAGATAATGGAATTATTGAAACATATAACTTGGCCTCATTCAAAAATTATTTTTATACCATGAGTTATAGCTAATTTACTAAATATTGTCAAACCAGTAAATTTTCCAGCAATTGGTGATAATGAAAAATGATAACCTATTGACTATTATATGATTATGTGATGTTTCTGTTTGGAATTTGAAATTATGGTCTTCATGAAAGTTGTATATATTTGTGTTAGGAGTAATTTAGAACTAGTCCCATGCCAAAATCATTTTTGTAACTCCATAAACGTTGAAAATACTAACATATGTACGTTTTGAAAACTCTCTTTGAGGCAGTTTTGTATTCTGTGGATAAGTGGTGTCTCTGTTTGGAATTTGAAATTATGGTCTTCATGAAAGTTGTAGATATTTATGTTAGGAGTGATTTAGAACTGGTCCCATGCCAAAATTATTTTTGTAACTCCAGAAACGTTGAAAATACTATCATATGTACGTTTTGAAAACTCTCTTTGAGGCAGTTTTGTATTCTGTGGATAAATGGTGTTTCTGTTTGGAATTTGGATTTATGGTCTTCATGAAAGTTGTAGATAATTTTATTATTGAACTACAGAAAGTGGAATCAGTTGAAAAGGTTTTGATTTGCTCATGTTATGGTTGTTTTACTAATGTATGTCGCTGTTGGAAATGCTAAAATTTACTTATAATGGTTATTATGGATGAAAATGATATTTTCCCTATGGGTAACAATTTATTATTGAATTCTTGAGTGACTATGAATTGTTATGGATGATGTTGAGTGTCTAATGAGTATCATACAGTTTGTATACTTTGGTGGTGAATAATTACGAATGACTAAATTGATATATATATATATATATATACATGAATGCCTTGCGGATATTGATACATGTGGTTGAAACAGTAAATTCATGATTCTGAAAATTATTATATGCGATGTGTCCTTTGAGGACTTGTGGTTTTCCAAGTGGTTTTGGAAATGTTGATATCATGGTATGTTAAATGATAAAGAGAATTAAAGGCATTCATGCATCATAAGCATTTGGACGCACCATGGAATTTAGGGGTTCCATGATTGCCTACCCTGGTGGGGGGTTACTCTATGATGAGTTTAAGCCCTATTTTTGCAGGAGCCATGGAGTGTAGGGATTCATGGTTATGCTAATTTCTACTTGTGTACTTCGGTACTGCAGGAGCTATGAAGGTGTAGGGATTCATGGTTATGCTAATTCCTACTTGTGTACTTATTTCCGCAGGAGCCATGAAGATGTAGGGATTCATGGTTATGCTAATTCCTACTGGAGTCTCCATGAGATTTTTTACTGCAGTATTCCCACCAAACCAAATGGATCCAGCATGACATCATTTGACTAATTAAAGATTTATTAATTATAAATGAACTTGTTTGGCATATTCATCATGTCATTATGGTTGGTTGATTGCGTTTGTGCAATTTTATTTATTTTATATTTATTCTATATTCTGTCTCACTCTTACATTAATTTTTACAGTGAATGCTACATAGAATGAAGAGTGATGCCATGAATGGAGTTTACGTGAATTATTGCTTGGAATTTGACTTTATTTTAATTTGATGGGTTATAATAATATAATGTTTTATGTACTGTATTTTTCTAAATCGTTTCCGCTATATAAATATTTCATGACTTTAATTATTCACAACTAGTATGTATAATAATAATCCGCGTTTATCAACTTTTACTTGACTTATTACAAATTTCAAAAAAAAAATGATTTTTAAAACGCGAAAAATTTATTCAGAAAATTAATAAGGACGTCACAGATTCAGTCTTGTTCGAGCGAGGGCAGGGGAAATTGATTCTGTGCCTATTTCGCTCAAGCGAGTATCCCTCGCTCCCTTCCGAGTGAAAGAAGGTTAGGAATGTTCCGAGTGAGGCATGATCGAGAGAACCTCTTCCGAGTGAAGGAAGGTTAAGAATATTCCGAGTGAGGTATGCCCGAGAGAACCTCTTTTGAGTGAAGGAAAGTTAGAATGTTTCCGAATAAGGTATGACCGAGAGAACCTCTTCCGAGTGACGTAAGGTTAGAAGGTTTCCGAGTGAGGTATACCCGAGAGAACCTTTTCCAAGTGAAGGAAGGTTCAGAGGTTCCGAGTGAGATATGACCGAGTGGACCCATTTCAAAGTAAAAATTGAATTGTTAATTTTCCTTGTAAGTCTTGTAGTTCGCTCAGGTTTAAAATGTGGAATTCACCCAAGCGAGTCAGAACTCGCCTAAGCGACCTTGATGGGTTTCGCCTAAGCGAATCAGGGTCTCGCTCAGGCGAATGACCCTGTCTTCATTTTCTTCTTCCGCTGATTCTAAATAATTCAATTTTATTATTTAATTTATTTGCTATCGTTTATTATTCTGAGTGTGCTTAAGGAATATAAATGTTGTTTTACATTAGGATCTAATTAACTATCAGTAAACATGAAAAATTTATTGTGAAAAATAATTAAACGAATATAAATAAAGGTAAAATGACGTAGGACGTCTCATCAACCAGCATGAAAAATTTTCCTATTTGTTTATGTTGAGATTCTTCCATCCCACAACCCTATCAACTTGCAGCAACACCAGATCGACTGGTCCAAATATGATCAGGATTATCACGTAGACCTAGCTTATTATAACATGGGATAATCCACTGAACAAAAAAAACATTACCTCTATATTGCTTGTTCACTAGGATCAATATAGGAATCCGGTAGCATAAAAATGACTTCAGGAAAGGTTGTTAACATGCAAAAAAACAAAATATTAAATTATATTCTTTAATTAAACTGGGCCGATGGAATTCAGGAACGAGATCAAAAATACCTTTAAATTTTTTGGACTCTTCTTCAATCATGACTGCCTGAAAGCCTGTGTAAGTTGTTGTGCTATAGGCATATATTTTCTTCTTCGCCTCTTTCAAGCTAAAACTACAACTTATGCTATAATCTTTCACAATCTTACTCGTCAATGTATATGAATGCTAATTAGATTATTTTTTATTTAATAAAGTGAATGTTTCATAGCCAATTAAAGATTGCAGGCTTTTGGTGCCATAACAAATGCCTTCAGGTACAACCACTTTTCTCCTTTTTTGGAACTTCATAATGATATGCCATGGATTCTTGTAACCCTGGCCCTGTGCTTTTTACTATGGCTCTTATGAAATAATGCCATAATATATATGCTTGGTACATGATTGGCTAAGAATTTAAATATTAGTTTTGAGGCAGTTGTTCCAGTTATTGTATAGCTTCTACATGTTTACACTGACCATGAGCACAAAATGGACAATACATGGCATCCTTGGGTAGGTCTTAGTATCATTTTTCTTTAGTTGGGTAAAAGGGGTACCACACTTTAGATTGAATTTTGCTACAAATATGACTCTATGCCACTTGTAATTTTTTTCATTAAGGTAGTTAAAATCCTAATTTTTTTGATTTTTTGAAGGTGCGATAATTTAAATTGGTAAAAAATCATAACTGACAAAAATCATACCTTAATTGCAATTTACCTCTTCAAATCCCAAAAATCTTATGATTTTTCTATTTTAAGATATGACCTAGAACCCATCCCTAAAAAGCTTAAAAGTTTTGAAACCAAACCAATGTCATGCAGGCCCTAGAACCATTTTGTATGACACTATTCTACTGTTGTCCATGATTTTCGTCGTCGTTGGCCTAGTTCCACACATATGAAGTTTCCGTCAATCATGTCAAAGTCATCTACAATCGCCATTGACGCAGTTCTCTTCTTTTGTAGCCATCGTCGATGATCTAATGGTCCTCTAAAAACTGATGTTAAGACCTGATCTGTCCTTTACGGGGGGTGTAAAGTTACGATCCTGAGACAGCTCAATCTGATACAAAGTAGTGTACATAAATGTTCAGATGTAGAGTGTCTTTGTATGTTGAGGCAGAGTCTGAACCATACTGGTGCGGAGTGTAACTCGCACTGTGGAGTGGTAGTCCGCTTGGAATTGCCTCTTATGCTTTGACACGGAGTGCAGTATACACTGGGCGGTGTCCCAGTCCGCCTGGAGGAGTCTTCTTAGCCTTGACCCGATTGGGGGTGGTACCTGTAATCGTTCTCCGACGCTCAAGTCAGTATATCAGAATACTTTAAGACTTAGAAAGACAATCAGAGAGAATTCTGCAAGTAAGAGAGAGAGTAAGGTTCAGAAATGGGGAGAGAGCCCCTGTATACCTTTTTGCTGAGGTTTATATACCTGTTACTGGTGCTGCATTATTGGTAGGGCCCGTTCCTTGTTTTCTAGCATAAAGCAAGAAAGACAGTGGGTCCCTGTGTCGTTCACGAGCACCGTTAGTGTAGTAGGTATTTCCACTTACTTGGGAAGCGTGAATGCTTTATTATTTTATTGTTATTCCCCTTTATGCGTGACAGCGTGATTCCCATTATTAACCTCTCAAGACAGAGTCAATCTCGTGCCGGGGTTGTGAGTATGGGTTCGCTACGCAGTATAGGAAGTTCAATATTCCGCCTGAGTTGAGCCTATGGCTTGGCGGAGTAATATGCATTCTGGCGGAGTAATATGCATTCTGGCGGCGTTACCTACCTAGGCGGGGTTACTTCCCTTGGCGGAGTAACTTGCCTTGGCGGAGTAACTTGGCTTGGCGGAGTTATGACCCTTGGCAGGGTAACATGCCTAGGCGGAGTAACTTGCCTTGGCGGAGTAACTTGCCTTGGCGGAGTGTACTCCGTATAGAAGTGATTATAATGTGCTCAATCGCGTACTCCTCTTGTTCAAAATGCTGATCTGGCAAAGCATTAAAGCCATGCTCTTGGGGGCCGGTGTTAGGACCGGATCATATGCCCCCTAGCTTGTTATAGTGACTGGCGGAGTCACTTTAATGAGCTATAACACTTAAGTTTAGCTTTTGTAGGCATGGGTTTAGGCGGCATTTGCTAGTTCAGGATTTATGGACGAGTGTTTTCGTGCATTTATTAGCTGTCATCACTTGACACGCCTGTCATTAATGCACCTCGAAACCACGTTTTTTATTCTTCAGTCTCCCATTGCCACGTATGCCCTCATAACGATTGCCATTCCAATGATGGGACATAAATGCGCGTGATGGCAATTGAGAACCGTTTTTGAGGTTATTACCGTGGGCCTTGGATTTTGAAAACGTGGCCCATGAAATATCTGCCCTTAGATATATCTATTGGTTTCAGCAAAAAAGGAACCGTCAGTGAGACAAATCCAACGGTTGTAAACGCATATTTTAATTTTAGAACCGTTGATGAGATTTATCTAATGGCTGCAAATACATCTTCGAGATTTCTGAGGATTCGCTTATTTCCCCCCAAGCCATGCCTATAAATAGGTAAACTCTCAGAAGGGGAATGTTTTGCTTCATCTCTTACTTCGTATTTGTTCGCTGAAAGTGTTTTTGCTACTCTCTTACGAGTTTATTGGTGTTTGGAGTTCTTCTATCTTTCAGAAGCTTAAGGTACTTGCTTCCTCCTTTTCTTTGCTTCTCCATTTTCACTGGGTTGGTTTTGTTTTCCCTTATTGTGTGTTCGTAAAAAGGAAGATGAGAGGAAAGAGGTCAGAGTCACGTTCTAGGGTTTCTGTTCGTCCCATGTTTTCTGACATTGAGAGTGGAGATGAGGCTTTTTATACTGGGAGGGACTCGACGTTTTATAGCAGCGTGGAGTACTTTAGTAATGCTGTACATTCATTTGTGTCAGGAGGTGTTTCCCATACACAAGTGCTGACTATGGCAGAGTGTCGAAATGTTGTATTGCATGGACTGGATTGGGAGAAGACACTCGAGAGTGACCCCTACTGTTGGGTTGAGGAAGATGTCAAGGATGCTTCCTCTCGACATGCGACAACAAGCGGAGGGGTAGTGGAGTTGCCTGTTCCGGTTTGGAAGGATGAGAGGTATGAGGATAGGTTCATCGTCCGTTCACCCAAGACGTATGAACGGGTTTGCCATCGTCCTCAGAATAATCGTACCATATATATGTATGATATTCTATTTACCCAGTTAGGGGTGCGCTTCCCATTGAATAAATTCCAGATGGGTGTGCTCAGGTTCTTTGACTGTGCCCCTTCTCAGCTGCATCCTAATGGTTGGGGAATAGTTCGCAGCTTTGAGGTGATGGCTGAACATTTGGGGTTTACGCCTACAGTTGCGTTATTTTTCGCTTTCTGCCGCATTATGAGGAGAGTAAATATGAAAACCGGCGGCATGGGTTTTGTGACTCTCCGGGCGGAGCCAAAGATTTTAAACTTTAAGGCGTTTGCTGATTCCGCCAAGGAAGGCGGACTTCACTTCAGGATGAGTTTTGTGAAGGTATCCGTCAGGAAGGACAAACCTATTTTTTGGCGGAATAAAGAGGGTGTTGATAGATTTCCAGTGGCATGGACGCATGAGCACTTTCTCTTAACCAAACGAGCGTATGAAGTTGAAGAGGGTGCTCTATCGGCGGCGTCTGTGGAAGTACTCCGAATGTTGAAGGAGTACAACTCCGTCCACAAGCTGATTCTTTGTCGGAGGCTGCTTGGGCGGGATGCTCAAGGATACTTAAGTAATATTACGAACAATTGCAATGTAATTGAGTATTACCTCTATTTTGCATTTTCTAACCGTATCCTCATATTGTTATTTCGCAGGAGAAATCGCTGAGTTCCCTGGGATGGAGCGTATCAAGCAGATCCAAATGAGCCGCAGGGAAATGAACGCGGAGAATAATGTGCAGCCCAGGAGGAATCTGACTGCCGCCCTGACAAAAACTCTCCCCTTCCCTGCATCCACCAACATAGTAAATTTTGAAGGTGGTGCAGGATCTTCAGCAGCTACTGTTGAAAGGCGTTCTAAAAAACGTCAAGAACCAGAAGCTGCTGAAGAAGAAGAAGAGGAAGTAGATCTTCATCCTTTGCAAAGGAGGAGGACTAAGGGCAGGAAGAGGGCTGGGGAAGGGACATCAATCGATGTTGCCATTGACTTGGAGGAGGAGGAGACTCAGGAAGTACCTGTTACGGGTACTTCTGCTGATATGGGCGGTGTTGAAGGCATCCCCGAAGAAGATGTCGCGGGGGAGCAAGCAGAGGGTTTCCGAGCCTCTTCTGACCAAGATACGGGGGACGAGGCAGGGAGAGTTCAAGTTTCTCCAGTCCGCCCAGCTGAGGATCCCGCCCTGAGCTTGACCACTCGAGGTACAGCAGTTTTCCCCATTGATGTGCCAGGGGAGTCATCCAGGCGGTTTGTCTCTTTGCCCGAGGCGGGGTCTCGAATGAATCCCTTTCTGTACTTTACAAATACGGGATCCCGCCAGTCAGAGAGGCATGATCCAGAATTCATTCTCCGCCCCAACATCGACTTTGAGGAGATTCCGGAGGCTGCTGCAGCTGCGAGGTGGCACCTTGCTGAGTTAGATGGTTTCTTGGCCTCTGTCCCCCGGATAGCTGACGTTGCTGCTGAGGCGAACATGTTTCAGGCGTCTTACCACGAGTCTGTGGAAAAGATTCGTAGCTTGGAACATGATAATGAGCAGCTGTCCGAGGTGATCAAGGCCAAGGACAAGCATCTTGATACGGCCGACTCCGACATCAAGAAATTGACGGAGGAGTTGGCCAAGGTGAAGGCTGAGAAGGTCCTGCTGGAACAACAGAATAAAAAGCTAGGCGAGGTGGTGAGCGGACTTTCCCAGGTCAAGGCTGATAATGTTCTGCTGAAGCAACAAGTTTCAAATTTAGATCAGCAGAACCAACTTTTGGGCGGAGACGTGAGCATTCTTCAGCAGAGGCTGGTCTCCATAGAAATAAATAAAGCCATAGCTGAAGATGCCTGGGCGGCAGAGTTGGGCGAAGCAGCAACCGCATATGGAAATCTTAAAGTGCGGGTTCAAGAGTTGGAAGCTGAGAAGACTGCCTCAGATGCCACCAGTGAGAGGCTCGACAAGGAATTACAATCTGCCTTGGATGTAGCTGAGGCAGCGATTGATGATGCTTTCAGCATGGCTGTTCGCCAACTCCGCTATCGCAACCCAGGTGTTGCTCTCTCCACCACAGGCATTCATCCCTATTACGAATTCATCAATGGAGAATTGATGGTGCCTGTGCAAGGAGGTCATATGCCTGCGCCCAATGATGAATATGTTCTGGCGGACTTGCCTCCTTCCCAAAGTTTGGCCAGGCCAGGAGAAAGTCAGCTCACCTCCATTCAGCAAGAAGGGAAGCCGTCTGACCCTTAAAGATCAGCTTCTCAGTCTCCTCCTCAGTCTCTTTGCAAGTCTTGTTTTTATTAGCATTTTAATGATATCGCCTTGTTCCAGGATGGGCTCTGGATTTTTATTAATATTGGCAATATTCAATAAAACATATTTTCTGCAAATGTATACTTGTTCATAGAAGTAGTGTTTAAGTCCGTCGTATTTATGCCTTGTAAAATGATATTGAGAAGGCGGAATATTCATCTGAGGACTTAATGAAATATGACTAAGTATAACGAGGCGGAATAGCCTTTTTGCAATTCTGGTGAAGTAAAATTCAGTAAGGAGGCGAAGTAGCCTCTTAGGAATTTCAATGAAATAAATTCAGTAATGGGGCGGAGTAGCCTTTTTGAGAATTTAACTGAAGTAATTTCAATAATGAGGCGTAGTAACCTCGTGGGAATTTCTTTGAAACGATTTTAATAGTGAGGCGTAGTAGCCTCTTAGGAATTTAAAAGGAATTGGATTCCATAAGAAGGCGGAGTGGCCTCTTAGGAATTTCAATGAAATTGGATTCCGTAAGAAGGCGGTGTGGCCTCTTAGGAATTTCAATGAGATTGTATTCCGTAAGAAGGCGGAGTCACCTCTTAGGAATTTCAATGAGATTGGATTCCGTAAGAAGGCGGTGTGGCCTCTTAGGAATTTCCAAGGAATTGGATTCCGTAAGAAGGCGGAGTGGCCTCTTAGGAATTTAAAAGGAATTGGATTCCGTAAGAAGGCGGAGTGGCCTCTTAGGAATTTAAAAGGAATTGGATTCCGTAAGAAGGCGGAGTGGCCTCTTAGGAATTTAAAAGGAATTGGATTCCGTAAGAAGGCGGAGTAGCCTCTTAGGAATTTTGATGAAACAGATTCCGTAAGAAGGCGGAGTGGCCTCTTAGGAATTTTGATGAAACGGATTCCGTAAGAAGGCGGAGTGGCCTCTTAGGAATTTTGATGAAACAGATTCCGTAAGAAGGCGGCATGGCCTCTTAGGAATTTCATAGTGGTTGGATTCCGTAAGAAGGCGGTGTGGCCTCTTAGGAATTTCCAAGGAATTGGATCCCGTAAGAAGGCGGAGTGGCCTCTTAGGAATTTAAAAGGAATTGGATTCCGTAAGAAGGCGGAGTGGCCTCTTAGGAATTTCAATGAGATTGGATTCCGTAAGAAGGCGGTGTGGCCTCTTAGGAATTTCAATGAGATTGGATTCCGTAAGAAGGCGGAGTCACCTCTTAGGAATTTCAATGAGATTGGATTCCGTAAGAAGGCGGTGTGGCCTCTTAGGAATTTCCATGAAGCACAATTTTACAAGTGTTGAACTTACTTGAACTTGTTGGGTAGTGCTTGAGTTGGTTACCCATATACTCCGTAAAACATTAGTAGTTGGGCGGAGTCAAGTTTTGGATGGAGTGTTCATCCTTTTGAACTTGGACCGGAGTGTAACTCCTGATCAAATGAAAATTGTTGAATCCAGGATTGCTATGGTGCAGCATATAGCTGTGACACCGATTCATCCTGCAAGAAATTGGTTAAACCTTTGAGGCGGTATGGTGCAGCATATAGCTGTGACACCAATTCATCCTGCAAGAAACTGGTTGCGTTTTGGAGTTAGCGTAGTGCAGCATATAGCTGTGACACCAGCTCTTTCCACAAGAAGCCTGCAGGACCTTGGGGACGAATTAGTGCAGCATATAGCTGTGACACCAGTTCTTTCCAGATGCGGCCTGCAGGACCTTAGGGTCGGTATGGTGCAGCATATAGCTGAGACACCAATCCTTTCCCCCCAAGGAGTTTTCTGTACCTTAGGGTCGGTATGGTGCAGCATATAGCTGTGACACCAATTCCCCCAAGGGGTTTTTGTTGACTCCGTTTGCGAAGCGTTGTTGCATGTTGGAGCCGTTGTCTTATCTGTATGGGAATAAATTCAGGGGTTTTATCGTCGAATCACCTCATAAGTGATTGAGATCATCCGTCTTGGGGATGTGTACGATACCAGGAACTACATCGTCAGGTCACATATTAGGTGATTCAGATCATCCGTCCTTGGGGTGTGTATGGCGCCAGGAGTTACATCGTCAGATCACAGCATGGGTGATTGAGATCATCCGTCCTGGGCAGGTACACAACGTCAGGGGTTACATCGTCATATCACATAATGGGTGACTGAGGTTATCCGTTCTGGAAAAGTACATATCGTCAAGAGTTACATCGTCAGATCACAGATTAAGTGATTTAGATAATCCGTCCTGGAGACATTTTTCAATCATGGGAGTACGGATTGTGTCTTCAAAGACTTCCATCATAAGGATGATGATGGGAATTGTCTGCGCCAGGAGTTACCTCGTCAACTCACAGAATATGTGATTGAGAACATCCGTCCTGGGGAAGTGTTTCTTCTTCAACCGGTGTTGGATTTCACTCATTCACCAGCTTTCACACGGTGTTCGGTTCAATCCTACTAACCGTACTTGGAGTTCGGTGCAATCCTACAATCCAAGCCTTCAACACGGGGTTCAGATCAGGGCTAATCCTGAACCTACTGCGCCCGTTACTCGGGGTTCAGCACGGTTTTCTGTATGAACCGGCCTACTGCGCCCAAGCCTTCGCATGGGGTTCGGTTTGTGGCCTTGAAAAAGGACCAGCCCTACAACCCATGTAGTCTTCGAATGGGGTTCGGTTTGTGGCCTTGAAAAAGGACCAGCCCTACAACCCATTTCCTGAGGTTCGGTTTAATCCTACAACTCAGGTCTTCACCGACATTCGGCCAAACCTACTAGTCGTACTCGGAGTTCGGTTCAATCCTACAATCCGAGCCTTCACCGGTGTTCAGCCAAACTTACTAACCGTACCCAGAGTTCGGTTTAATCCTACAATCTGGGCCTTCGAATGGGGTGATTCACCCACTTGTACCTTCGAAGAGGTTCATCGCTAACAACGGATACATTGTTAGGATCATCCGTCCTGAAAGTATCTTGTCACAACAGTGTTGTGCATCGAATAAAATCATAAAGACAATGGGTGAATCATTTAGAGTATTTCATTAATTATGAATTACAAAAGAGAGAAAGAGAGATGAGTCGGGGTTATGACTCATTAGACCTTCTTGGTAAAACCCGATCTGGATCTGCTCTTATCACTCCGTTGCAACGTTGGGGATTTCCCTCTTGCTGCTGTTGCTTCCAAGTGTATTTCAATGCTCACATACTTGGATGCTTTCCTCTTGAATTCTTTAAAATTCACTGGAGGATTCTTTGCCAATGACATGGCAAAAGCAGAACTTGGTTGCAAAGCTTCTGTTGCTATATGCAATTGAAGTGCTTCTGCCATGTTTGGAACAACAGCTGCTTCCTTGTGAAACCTCTTCAAGAAGTCCTTGAGAGTTTCATGTTCCCCTTGCCTAATCTGAGCCAAGGTATGAGATGTTCTGGGAATATCACTGGAAATGACAAAGTGGTCCACAAACGCTGTTGCCATTTCTTCCCATGAGTTAATGGAACCTGATGGTAGCTTCCTGAACCAGCTAAGGGCATCATCAATAAGAGTCCGAGGGAACATCCTGCACATGACGTCTTCATCTGCCCCCAGGTACATGGCTTCGAGTGTATAAGCATCAAGATGCTTAGTAGGATCAGTTTCACCACTGTATTTTTCTACAGAGAGAGGTTGAGTAGTCTGTAGGTGCTTAGGGATGTGTACACTCATAAGTCTCCTTGAAAAAGGAACTGTGAGCTTATAAGTTACTGGAGAGGCTGTCATCAGCTTCCTCTTCCCTTTAACAACTCTCTTATCAGAATCGTGGATCTGTTCCTTCCCTTCAAATGTGGGGATATTTGAATACTGGGGGGTAGAGAATTTTTCTCCCTCGGTTGTGTGATGTGACCCTTTGATCAGGGACATGGCTCTCTCCTCCACGCTCTTTCTTTGGCGTTTCAATTCCATCAGTTCCTCCCTCAGCTTTCTTATCATCTCATCTTTTAGATTTGGTGCTGAGATCTGCACCATTCTTCTTGAACTTTCCACAGGCGACTCGAAAGCTAAGTGCCTGTTCATTGGTTGTTCTTGGGCAGTGATATCTTCCACGTGCCCATCTGGTTGGTTTCTCCCCTTTCCTTTCATAATAAGAGACCAAACTTCTTAAACGAGAGGTGGGAATAACTTTAACGTGTCCCACTGGGCGTGCCAATGATCTGTCCTTTACGGGGGGTGTAAAGTTACGATCCTGAGACAGCTCAATCTGATACAAAGTAGTGTACATAAATGTTCAGATGTAGAGTGTCTTTGTATGTTGAGGCAGAGTCTGAACCATACTGGGGCGGAGTGTAACTCGCACTGTGGAGTGGTAGTCCGCCTGGAATTGCCTCTTATGCTTTGACACGGAGTGCAGTATACACTGGGCGGTGTCCCAGTCCGCCTGGAGGAGTCTTCTTAGCCTTGACCCGATTGGGGGTGGTACCTGCAATCGTTCTCCGACGCTCAAGTCAGTATATCAGAATACTTTAAGACTTAGAAAGACAATCAGAGAGAATTCTGCAAGTAAGAGAGAGAGTAAGGTTCAGAAATGGGGAGAGAGCCCCTGTATACCTTTTTGCTGAGGTTTATATACCTGTTACTGGTGCTGCATTATTGGTAGGGCCCGTTCCTTGTTTTCTAGCATAAAGCAAGAAAGACAGTGGGTCCCTGTGTCGTTCACGAGCACCGTTAGTGTAGTAGGTATTTCCACTTACTTGGGAAGCGTGAATGCTTTATTATTTTATTGTTATTCCCCTTTATGCGTGACAGCGTGATTCCCATTATTAACCTCTCAAGACAGAGTCAATCTCGTGCCGGGGTTGTGAGTATGGGTTCGCTACGCATTATAGGAAGTTCAATATTCCGCCTGAGTTGAGCCTATGGCTTGGCGGAGTAATATGCATTCTGGCGGCGTTACCTACCTAGGCGGGGTTACTTCCCTTGGCGGAGTAACTTGCCTTGGCGGAGTAACTTGGCTTGGCGGAGTTATGACCCTTGGCAGGGTAACATGCCTAGGCGGAGTAACTTGCCTTGGCGGAGTAACTTGCCTTGGCGGAGTAACTTGCCTTGGCGGAGTGTACTCCGTATAGAAGTGATTATAATGTGCTCAATCGCGTACTCCTCTTGTTCAAAATGCTGATCTGGCAAAGCATTAAAGCCATGCTCTTGGGGGCCGGTGTTAGGACCGGATCAAGACCCATCAAAATATTATGATTGTGAAAATAAGACTGAGTGAGTGAGTGAAACATGATGTTGAGACCTTTGGCACGGGTCTCCTCGTAGGTGCGAACCATTTCTTCAGGTGAGAGCATGTTATCCTTAGGGAAATCCATGATGAAGAGCCAGTGGTTATAGTCGCAGCCTTCGAAGAGTATGGTATTAGGACCAATCTCGTCAGGGACGGGGGAAACGAAGGGACGTAGGAGAGAAAGAGCTTTGTAGAATCCAAAGCACGAAGGAAAAAGGAAGGGACGTGAATAAATGAAAGGACAGGGGGTGTGAAAAAACGAATAGACCGAGGATGGGGAGAGAAACCGGTTGCATTATTAAATGTTGGAAAGAGAAAATGTTATATTAAAATTAATTAATTAAACAAGCTGTAAAAGAGGATAGAAGATTTTTGGAGGGAAAACAGGTACACCAAAGAGTGACATGTATTAAATTTCACTATCATGAGGGTTTTTAGAAACTTCCTTTTATATTAGTATAGATAAATAGATTATATCAATAATATTTTAAATAAAAATTTTCATTTTGATTTTTAACCGATATCCTAAGATACATGTTATTGTTAATTTTATTTTTAGAAAATGCTAAGAAATCAATTAAGAAACCAGCATTGAAATTTTTATTTAAAATGATTATTAATATTTAATTAATTTTAACCCAATTTTTCACAAGAACTCCTTGGGGTATTTGTTAATATAATTTTTTTTTATCATTTTTAATTAGAATCTTTTCTAAGAATATTTTATCCTTTCGCTGACGGATAGTATTAAATTTTCTTGTAAAGTAGTTAGGCACTTACAGTAGCCGGGTCGAGACCACGTGTAAAAGCCACCGACCATACACATATCATATTTAAGAAGTTCAAATTCAAAAACGGATAATGTTCGCTTTTGCAAATCAAAAAACCTGAATTCAAACTTGCTCACGATAAACAAGTACCATACTATACAGTATACACATGTACCAATATATTAGAAATTGTTAAGTTCGTACTGATATAAGTATTCGCACCCGTTTTGATAACCAAGAAATAAAATTATAAAAAATAAAAATATTTAATAGTTAATATTAATTTTTTAAATTGATTAAACTACAATTTAATTAATCTAATAACCAACCAAACATCATTTTTCAGCTACTAGTTTTTATTAGTCACTGCTAGAAACTAGGAAACTGTACCCAAAGAGTAGATTCACTACAGGAGATACGACTTCTTCCTTACGATACAAATTCAAAGTAGCGGGAAACTATTCGTTTCTGAACTTCAAAAACACCTTAACGCCATTTTCTCTCTTTCCCTTTGAAAACTCTCATAAGGAGGAGATGGATTTTCATGGCATGAAGAGGAAGAGACTACAGTCTCTTTGCAAGAAGCATGGCATCCCTGCAAATTTGAAGAACAAAGAAATGGCAGACAGGCTTTCCTTCATTTTCAAGGTTCTTGTAATTTTATTTTTACCGTTTTTTTTCTAAGGAAATGCATGTTTGGGACTTTTTTCTTGGAGGATATTCCTAGATATCTCACAGCTGGTAATCATTAGGCTAATTTCTCATGCGCACTAAGGTTATGAGATTTTTTTCCATTCACAATAATTAAAGATCAAACCTTTTGACCATTACTTGAGGGATGGGATGCTGAACTATCGTACTAACCCATGTGTTTTGTTAGGGACTGTTTTATTTATGTAGTTATTTATTATTTATTACCTTACTTTGAAAATTTATTCTGTTATTGTTTTGTGTATTTTTGGTTTTTGTAGGGAAAGGCGAATGATGATCCTTTGTGTTCTTATGACAATGCTCGACCAAATGTTGAAATAATTGATTTGGTGAGTCCAAGTCCGGGTTCAGAGAAAAATGCTAATTTCTCCGGCAAGCTTTCGGAAAGTTCAGGAATTGAAAGGTTGGAGTTCAAGATGAATTTGTCCCCAGAAATAACAAGGGATGACCTTGGGATTTGTGTTGTTGAGGAAAGCGTGATAAGTGGACTCAATAAGGAGCCAGTTAATGAAAACCAGGAAGGTTTGCATTCATCATGTGATGGAGTTGCTTTAGAGGAATTTTATGACCATTTGGAGGGGGGAGAGGTTGAGAAGTTGGGTGACAAAACTAATGTCGAAGATGTTTGTGGAATTAGAGAGGCTGAGACTGAAGGGTCAAACCAAAATGATCTGAATGCCTTACTAGTTTCTCCTGAGGAATCTGGTTACCCTATTGTTGAGGGAGAAGTTCATGAATCTGATGACCCTATTTGTGATCATGGTGCTGCCTGCAGTGTTGTAAATGGAAGATCTGAAGTTGATAGTATGTGCCTTGACATTTCTTCAGATGCTATGGATGCTGGTGGGCAAATCAAGGTGACTGTTGAGCCTTTTATGGATGAGGTCCACTTATCCGGTGAAGTGAAGTCTAGTGATCTTAATATTCATGAAATGGTTGTTTCAGGTATATTGATTTTTTTATTTAGATTTTTATTGATAGTCCAATTCATGTGTATGTGCATTTTTTGTATAAGTAGGATTTCTTAACCTTTTAACCTTTGATTTTATTGTAATGAATTTATAATCTCTATATTGTTATTCTAGGCACTGTTACTAGAGATGATGACACATGTGAAGCAAGGTTTGTGTCTCCAACAAAAATGAATTTAAGCCCAACCGCAGAGAAAATGATCGGTGTTTCTTCCAAGCTGCTGAATAGCTCAGAGGCTAAAGTGTTGCCGTCTGAAAATAATATTTCCTCAGAAGCATTAACAATTAATATTGAAATTTCTAATATGGAGGAAAACATCCAGATTGATGTCAATAAGGAGCAGGAAAATGTGCATGCAGCCCCTTGTGTAACGGTTATGGATGATGAAGATCTTGTACATGTTCCTTCAGAAGTTGAGGAGTTGAGGGATAAGAATAATATTCTTGAAGATGTTTGTGAAGATGGAAAGGGTAGGGATGAAGCTGTAGAACCAAGTGACCACAATAGCCCTCAAGGATCAAACATGAATGACATAAATATTTTACATGCTTCTCAAGAGGAATCTGGTTACCCTTTGGAGGAAGAAGTTCATTTAACTGATGGAAATACTTATAGTTGTCATGTCAATTATCCTGTAAACAATGAATTTGAAGTTGATGCCATGGATACTGATGAGAAGACTAATTTAACTGCTGAACATTTTACAGATGATGTTCCTAATGTTCCTTCATCAAGTTTCAAATATTCAGATGGTACACCAGATCTATTTCTAACAACTTATTCACTTAGTGAAGCCAAGTCCAGTGATATTGATTTTCATGAAGGTATACTGCAGTTTTGGTTTCTAAATATGTTGCTCAGGTTTTTAAATATGATTTCCTAATCTTTTTGTAGCATAGTTTCTCATGTCCATGTAAACTTGCAGATAATTTTGATGAGAAGTTGAAATCACCACAATGTACAGGTTCTGTTGCAGATTCAGATGAGTACATCGAGTTTTCTCCCAATAACCTTGAAGCTTCATCAAATAAAGGGTTTCAGACTGCAACATATTCTGGTAAAAGTACACTTGGAGATGCTGTGGGAACATGTAATGCAAAAGAAAGCATGCAAAGTGAAAAGATGGAGAAACAATGTAGACATTTGATGGAGGGAGAGGTTGAGAAATTGGGTGACAAAACTGATGTTGAAGATGTTTGTGGAAGATTTGAAGTTGATGTTATGTGCCTTGACACTTGTGCAGAAGCTATCAATGCCAATAGGCGGATTGATGTGACTGTTGAACATTTTATGGATGAGGGCCATTCTTCTAGTGAAATGAAGTCTAGTGATGTTATTATTCACAAAGTGGCTGCTTCAGGTATATTGATTTCTTTTTTACCCTTATTCTTTATTATCGGTCATAGTTCATACTGTGTGTGTGTGAGCATTTTTTGTATAGGTAGGATTTCTTAATCTTTTAACCTTTGATAGTGAATACTCTATAATGTTATTCTAGGCACTGTTACTAGATATGATGACACATGTGAAGCAAGGTTTGTGTCTCCATCAAAATTGAGTTTAAGCCCAACTTTAGGGAAAACGGTTGGTACCTATCCCAAGCTGCTGAAAAATTCAGAGGCGTTAGTGTTGCAGTCTGAAAAGAAATTTTCCCCAGAAGCGTTAACAATTGATACTGAAATTTCTAATGTGGAGGGAAACATCCAGATTGACGTCAATGAGGAGCAAGAAAATGAGCATGCAAGAGCACCTTGTGCAACAATTCTGAATAATGAACATCCTATACAAGTTCCTCTAGAGGAGTTTCGAAACCATTTGGTGGAGGGAGAAGTTAAGAAGAGTGATAAGAATGAGAATGTTCATAAAAGTGGAAAGGGAGGAGATGAAGCTGTGGAACGGGTTGAAGTTGATGCCATGGATACTGATGAGAAGACTAATTTAACTGCTGAATATTTTACAGATAATGTCCCTAATGTTCCTTCATCAAGTTTCAAATCTTCAGATGGTACACTAGATCAATTTCTAACAACTCATCCACTTAGTGAAGTCAAGTACTGTGATATTGATGTTCATCAAGGTATGGTACATTTTTGGGTTTTAAATATGTTGCTCAAGAATTTAAATATGATTCTGTAATATTTTTGTAGCACACTTTCTCATATCCATCTAAACTGGCAGATAGTGAGAAAGAAAGCATGCAAAGTGACATGATGAAGAAAGAATACAGCCAGGAGGTTTCATATACAAAAGACAAAGTTTTTGTCATGAACAGTGTTGATCTTTTGCAGCAATCCGTGGAGGGGTGCAATTTAGTGCAAGGTGAAGTTTCTAGGTTGTTTGAAAACTCTGATATTCATGATAATACTGTTGGAAATGGTGCAGATGATACCAACAGTCCTCAAAGATCAAACAGAAATGATATGAATCTTTCACTATTTTGTCATATGGACTTCGGATATTCGTCAAGTGAAGGTAAAGTTCACAAATTAGATGACTATATTTGCATTTTTTGGTGACTACAATGTTGGAAATGGAAGATCTGATACCATGCGCCTTGACACTTCCTTATGTGCCATAGGTTCTGCTGGGAAGACCACTATGACGCATGTTATAGATGAGGTTCATTCATCTACTTTTAATGATTCAAAAGGAAAACCAGTTCTGTTTCTGTCAACTTGTGCATTAGATGAAGTGAAGTCAAGTGATCTAAATATTCATGAAATGGTTGTTTCAGGTATAATGAAAAAAGATTCCTTTCTTGATAGTGATTGTTCATAATCTTTTATCCCTGGATTTTACAACTTCATGTAGGAATGAAGTTTATAATCTCTCTAACCTTATGTTCTAGGCACTGCCACTAGAAATGGAAATTCATCAGAAGCTGAGATTATGTCTTCCAGAGAGAAAAGCTTAAGCCAAGTTTCAGAGAAAATGTTTGGTTTTTCTCCCAAGCTGTTAAATAATTCAGAGACTAAAGTTTTGCAGTCTAAAATGATTTTTTCCCCTGAAACACCAACATTTGATATTGAATTATGCGGTGTCCGTGAGGAAGTTAAGCATGCAGCTTCTAGTGTAATGGACATGGTCATGAATAATGAAAATCTTGAACAGGTTGCTTCAGGGGAATTTGGAGACCATATGGTGGGGGAAATTGAGAACACGAGTGACAAAAATAATCATGAAGATGCTTGTGGCAATGGAATGGATGCTGATAAAGTTGTAAAACAATGTGGCCACAATAGCCCTCAAGGATCGAACATAAATGATGCAAATCTTCTACATGTTTCTCAAGAGTATCCTGGTTATCCATTGGTGGAAGAAGTTCAACAATCTGGTGAAAATATTTTTCATAGTGGTATTCACATTGTCCAAAATAGTGAGTCTGAAGTTGATGTAATGTCTCTCCTTGAAACAACCATTGCTGCTAAGGATACTGCTGGGAAGACTGATGAGCCTGTAGAACATTTTTCAGTTGATGTTGCTTCTCCAAGTTTTAAATATTCAAATGGCACACCAGATAAATCTTTGACAACTTATCCACCAAGTGAACTGTACTCTAATGGTCTTAATACTCATGAAATGGTTGCTTCAGGTAGAGTGCAGTTATGATTTTTATATTTATTTGCTGTTATAGTTTCTGCATTCAAGTACAATTTCATAATCTTCTGTAGAATGTTTTCTGAACTCTCCATTTGCACACGTAGATACTCATGAAAACAAGTTTAGGTCATCAGAAAAACCAGGTTTGAGTACAAATGGAGAGGAATGCATTGGATTTTCTCCCAGGAATCTTGAGGCTTCAGTGGTTAAGGGCTTCCAGGCTGAAACATATTTTGATCCAAGTACACTTGGAGATGCAGCAACTTGTGACATGAAAGAAAACATGCAAAGTGAAAATATGGAGGAACAACACAGTCAGGGCATTTTGCATACAGCCAAAAATGTGGATCTGTTGCAGGAATCTATGGAGGAGTGCCATTCAATGCAAGGATTTTTTGGTAACTTTGATGTTCATGATGAAGCTGGTGGCACTGGAGCAGAAGATGAAAATCAACGTAATATGAAGATATTCGTGGATAACCTTGAGAAATATTTGCTAAGTGAATTCAAGTCTATTGATGATGCTAGTGGTCAAAATTCATATGAAAAACTAAATGAGCATGTTCCAATAATGCCCCAACCTTGTGAAATGAAGTCAAGAACTTCTGACCTTGATCAAATTTCTGCATCAGGTAAAGTATTAGTTTTGGTTGTAGCAAGAACACATTCCTAATAATGAATTAGTTAATATTTTTCTAAACATTGATTTCTAGATACAGTGTCAGGTGATGAAGGTACTTTTCAAGAGAAGTTGGAATCACCACCATCAAAGTGTACACCAACTGCAAGTTCAGAGGACAACACCAATTTTGTTTCTAATCTCCTTGAATCATCAATTAAGGAAAAGTTGAAGATTGAAACAAAATTGCCAGTGAAGCATGCAAGGGATGTTGTTGAAACTAGTGATATGAAAGAGAATGTTAAAATTGCCAAGAAGGAGCAAGCTAGCACTATCATATTAAAGAATACATTTCCCAAGAGGCAACCCCTGAAAGATCTTCAACAGAACTACATGAACTCTCCGGCCCCTTAAGTCTTAGTTTCTGTGTGCAATTTTCAATAATTTGGTTATTTATCATGCTCTAAAAATTATTTGTGGTTAGAGACATGGTATAATGGTTACCAACATAATCTAGTGTATTTAAGATTAGACATGATATGATAGTTTGTGATAACTATTTGAGTGTTTTGTATGTGCTTGAATTTTTGATATGGCGCATGTTGAAACATATCTTATTGGAATTAATGCACTATCTTGACTTGTAATGCAGATTAGGACTTGCATAATCTGTCTTGGGGAAATTTCTGACCTTCTGTTTGAAAATATTCAATATATCCTTGTGTGTGTGTATATATATATATAGAGAGAGGGGATGCACATTATGAGAAAGACTCTCTTATGTGAGAGTGAGAGAAGCGACTTTGAGCCGTACAACCCTACAATGGATAGTTGAGATTAATCATGTGAATTTTTTAAAAAGTCATGTGACCTTTTAAGTGATCATGTGACTTTAAAAAACTTTTAATGTTAACTATTCATTGTATGATTATACGACTCGAATTTGCTCCTCTCACTCTTACATAAGAGAATGTTTCTTATAAAATACATCCCCCATATATATATATATATATATATGTATGTATGTATATATGTGCCCGTGTTGATTGAGTGGGTTGTGAAAATCTCACCTCTCGTGATTAATAGCTCTAATTCTCTACAGATGGAATGTTTACCATTTAGTGTGTTGGTAGTGATTAATATATTAGATTGTAATTATATATATATATATATATATATATATAATTCTCTAAACCCTAAACCCTAAACTTATATTTACTACATCTTTGTTTGGGATACATGTATTAAAATAAATTATAATCAAGCATTTGACTTTTAACTTATTTTCCAATTGTTAGAATATAATCTATTCGCTTGAGTATTATGATTATAATACATTTGAGGCAATCTATTTCGATATCCTAAACAGTTTCCATTGTTACCCTTATTGTTTTCATCTACCTCATTTACTTCAAATACACCTTCATATCCTTTTTGGTAATTTTATTGTATAAGAATATTTTTTCCATACAATCTAAACTGTTTTATAATCATTTTCTAATAGTATATCTAAATATAAATGGATTATTTTCATGATCATTTTTTTCATAATTAATTATGACAACAATCAATCACAAAAATAATATCAAAAAATAATTCATATCAAACACACCTTTACTGATAGATTTAATTTAAATGTTGCTATGTTAAAACTAGAAGTTAAACTGGGTTAGATATACCAATATACGGGTAAGAGAAGGTTTTTTTAATGTGTATAAATGAAAAAATTATGGGAAACGGTTTCCCCCCTCTTTATTTGAAGGGTCTAGCTATTTATCCTTAATACCTAAAGGTTTTCCATTATTAACTCTATATATTATGCCTTGCAAGTTGGTATTATCTATACTTATTTTTGTTACAACATGTAACAAAGCTTGAGGTTGAAGATGAAAGAATAGAGGAAACGCGGGAACAGAACTAGAGAAAGGAGAAAAATATGAAATTTGAAACTTTCTCATTAATTGTAAATGAAAGAAATAAAAGCTATATATATATATATATATATATATATATATATATATATATATATATATATAAGGAAAATGGGGAGCAGGACTATCTACACACAAACAAAACCCATCTAACAAAATTGTAACTAACTATATTTAGTTTGCTACAAGCTCAGGTGAAGATACTAGGTGGTAAAGGCTTGGTGAACATGTTTGCAAATTGATATGAGGAACTCACTGGCAATAACTTGAGAAGGCCATTCATAATCTTCTCTCTAATGAAGTGACAATCTATTTCCAAATGTTTGGTTCAAAAGTGGAAAACTAGATTTTGTGCTAGATGCCTTGCACTCTCATTGTCACAGAACAATACAGGCATTTTCTTTGTCTCAACACCAAGGTCCTTTACCATATAAGAAAGCCAAAGCAGCTTTAAAGTTGCCTCTCCTAGGGCCTTATACTCAATTTCTGCGGAAGACCTTGCCACAATAGATTGCTTCTTTGATCTCCAGGAAATCGAAGAGTGTCCAAACTTAAAACAAAAGCCTGAAACCGATTTCCTTGTGATAGGGCACCTTTCCCAATCTGAGTCACTAAATCCTAACAGCTGAATGGAGGAATCCTTGCTCATGAGTATGCCTATCCCTAGAGAACCCTTTAAATATCTTATGACTCTTGTGGCTACTGTGTAATGTGCCTTTATGGGAGAATGTATATGCTGGCTCAATTATTGAGTAGCATACACAATGTTAGGTCTGATACTGGTAAGATAAATCAGCTTACCAACAAGTCTTGTGTAACTTAAAGGATCATCAAACAAAGCTGAACCTGACTCTGAAGCAGTTGTAGAGGAAGAGGAGGAATGATAATCCATTGGCACCTTTACTGGTTTGCAACTAGGCAGACCAGGGTCTTTGATAAGATCCAAGGGCATAATGCCTTACTCTGTATGAGACACCTCAGGGCCAAGGAAATATTTAAGGGTCCCTAGGTCCTTAATCCTGAAAGCATTATGAAGCCTTGACTTTGAACCTTGAGTGATCATCAACAATGGTCAGGAAATATTTATAACCTTGCACAGAAGTTGTGGAATAAGGACCTCATATATCAACATGGATTAAATCTAGAATGTGAGCAGCTATAGAATGGCTAAGTGTAAAGCTTTTTTTTTCTTTGTTTGGCAAGATGGAAAATGTCACATAAGACATAACTAGAGTCAGAAACAAAATCATACTGGTTCTTTATTAAATTCATCCTCCTATTTGGATAATGACCAAGTCTAAAGTGTCATAAACTAGCCAAAGGAATAAAAGGCAGCATATGCATGTTACCAAACTCAATATTGCCTTCATTATAGGAATTGATAACAAAACTACAGACCTGTGCATTGGTTAAATGGAAAAGGCCTCCCTGCAGCTTAGCTGAACCAAGAATCCTCCTCTTCATCATTTCCTATATGGTACACAGGTTATTATCAAATATTAATTGGCAATCCAGGTCGGCACACAATCTAGACACTGAAATAAAATTCAGTGAAAATGTTCGCAAGTAAATAGTGTTGTGCAAGGTAAGGTGTGGTGCCAGATGAATAGTTCCAATTATATGTGTTGTGATAGTGTTTCCATTTGGCAAATACACAGTCAAGGGATCAACTTGAGCACATGAGGTGAATTGATCCAAGGAGCAACAAATGTGATTCGAGGCTCCTGAATCTAGAATCCAATCACTATTGTTATTACTAGTAGCAACTACAATAATCTTTTTCTCAGATCTTCATGCTTCGTCACTAAGAGTTGATTTGAGACATGGTTCCCTCCTACATTTGCTTGCTTTAGTAAATTCGTGAGGCCTTTGTATTTCTTATCAGTCAACATGTTCCCGCCAGGATTAGCTTCATCAAGAATATCTTCATATGTTTCCTCATTCTCATCCTCAGCATTTGCAAGGTTAATGGTGTTGTTTCCCTTCCTCCTCACTATGGAAGGATTGTTAGAAGGATAACCATGCTTCTTGTGTAGCACACATCCACAGTGTGACTCTTTCTACTATAGTAAGTACACACTTTCAATCTACCTTTCCCTCTACCAAAACTTCTCCTAGCATCAACACCATTGACACTAAACCTTGCATCATCATTAGATGTAGAACTAAGGTCATTCTGTCTCTCATGTTACAAAACCATTGAGAAAACACGATTTAATACTGGCAAAGGTTCCTATAATCAGAATTTAGGACCTAATTGATGAGAATTCATCATTTAGCCTAGTTGGAAACCTAATTATCTTATTCTATTCCTTATATACTCTTACATTTCTTATGGCCACACTAGAGCAAGGAACAACACGAGTGCAATGAGGCATAGGTCTTGAACTGGTCTGGACCGGGGTCTAGGATCCGGTGTGGGACCAACCACAAGAATGCAGGTGTTTTTAGGGTTTGCACACCGGAACTGTGAGTAACCGATGTATTTATCCGGTCTCTCAGTGGGAGAGGCCGGTCTTGTTGTCCTGGAGATCCTTCACACCAACGTTTCGCGTTGTAGAGGGGCGAAAGGTGGTGCCACCTGCGAAGATTCTCCGACGCTCAAGTTAGAGGAGTATGGGAACTCAATGAATGCTTAAGCGAAGTAACAGTAAAGTGTGAGATAGAACAACGATACCATGCATGTGTATTGATATGGGCTTCTTATAGTTGAACGTAAGAGAAATGAGTCGTTGGATGCAGGTGGGTCCCTTAGCTCTGATTGCGTGTATATTGTGTCAATCAAAGTGGCTCGACTTTCAGAATGTGTCAGGAGGGTAGGTCAATTATCAGAGTACGATCCTCTAGGGAGAGGAGAGGATAATCACCTTTTTCGTATAATCTGCTGACACGCCCACTTACTTTCTGAAGCCATTGATGTGACGTATTTTGCTACAAATAGTGTCTTCGTTGATAAGTT
Organism: Clitoria ternatea; assembly: GCA_037962975.1. NCBI lineage: Eukaryota > Viridiplantae > Streptophyta > Magnoliopsida > Fabales > Fabaceae > Clitoria > Clitoria ternatea. The sequence goes on from CM075675.1 coordinate 14,589,123, forward strand.
ATCAGGGACTCTTCTCTTACTGTGACTGAAAAGCCAACAGTTATATAAACACCCTGTAAAAATGAACATAGAACCGCTATGGAGAAAATGAATGATGTTGTCGTGGAGTGAGGGCGGACGGCCAGACACCGGATATCCGGTGTGGCAACATTGAACCAGGACACCGGTTCTCCTTATATGAGGTCAGTCTGACGTCACAAGTATGGGGGCCGGTATCTAGACCGGATCATCTGTCCCCTAGCTTGTATGAGGGACTGTTAAGTTGCTCATATGAGCTACACAACTCTTAAGAGAAGTCTGGATGCCGGTAGTACATTCTTGTAAGTCTCTGGGAGCTCGGTGGCGTCCGCTCTAGTAAACGAGTGACCGCCCTTCTCGCGTTGCGTACAACGGATTCAGACAGCATAAACTAAGTAATGGAAATCCCAAGAGTCTTTGAAAATCGAAACCCTTGGTATTCGAAAAGTGGTTGGGAGGCATTAAATGCGCACAGCATGATTAGACAATAAATGCGTTTTTTATGCAAGAGCCATCATTGCTCAAGAGTGTAACCGTCGATTGGGCTTATTGGGCCTGGATTCAAACTGTGTGGGGGCCCATTTTGCCAAAACGTTTACTGAAACGTTACTGTTTTCGCGCCCGTTTGTGGTGAAACGACGGAGTCGTTTCAATTTGAAGGGTCGCGTTTTGATGCAAGCCTTGTGACCTTCGATGAAGCACTGTGTTTCTTCGTTACCTATAAAAGGAACTCTTAGCAGATTTTGGAATCCATACTTGTCCTCAAGCTTAGTGAAACTCTGCTCAAATTTCCTTGGAATTTCCTTGTCGTCTCCAACTTCTCAAAGATCCTCTTCCTTTAGGTAACCTCCCTTTCCTTCAACTCCTTGCAATTTTAGTCATTCTATTTCCATCATGCGCCCTAGAGCAGGCCACGCTGGTCCTTCAAATAGGGGGAGGTTTGGCTCTCGTGCCCCCCTTAGCCACCGTGGTGGGAGGATTCCAGGGAATCCTCCTGTGGCTGGGCGCCATCGCTCAGAGAGAGCCGAAGCTTCTTCCTCACGAGCGTCTTCTTCCTCTCGTCGCTCTGAGGTTCCCCTTGGTTCGAGGGCTACCAGCCGCTCTGATGAGGGGTCAAGTGCTGAAGGTTATCTCTCTGACGATGTTGCTTTTTATCACAGCACCTACGCATTCCACCGCGCCTGCACAACCATGGATCTTCCAGGACGTGGAAAAACACCATTTCTCCGCTCTGCTGAAGGGTGTGTCAATGTTGTGGCACACCGGCTTGATTGGGAGAAACTCAACAGGGAAAAACCTTATTGCTGGGTGGAAGAGGAATTCCTAGAGATCCCTTCGCACCATGCAAGTGAGGAGGAGCGCACGGTTTCTTTCCGCTGTAAGATATATTCGGATAAGAAGTACAAAGCGCGATACGCTGTGATGGCTCCGCATCCCTCTGAAAGAATATGCCACAGCGTCCCTGATGCGAGGTCGGTCTACATGTACGACTTCGTTTTCTTAAAGCTGGGAGTACGCTTTCCCCTGACGGATTTCCAGATGGCCGTCCTGCGTTTCCTAGACTGTGCCCCCTCACAACTACATCCTAACGGTTGGAGTCTTGTCCGGGCTCTGGAAGTTTTGGGGGAGCATTTTGGCTTCTCCGCCACTGTGGCCAAGCTATTTTACTATTGCCAAGTGGTCCGCCGAGCTAATAAGAAGGGCGGCCTTGGGTTCATTACTCTCCGTAGTGACTCAAGGGTTGTTAATTTCAAGTCTTATACGGAATCCGCAAAGGTAGATGGGCGCTCCTTCAAACACTACTACACGCGGGTCCAGATCCAACCAAATAAGCCAGTCTTCTGGCGGAATAAAGAGGGGTTTACCAAGTTTCCCCTTAGCTGGACGCACGAGCATTTTCTCCTTATGAGCCGTGCTTATTATACAGATGAGAGCGAACTTTCCCCTCATTCTGTTGAGGTCTTGAGCGCCCTGCAGACGGCCTCAAAGACCCTCAAAGGGTTTTCCAGCCGTCTTCTCTTGGCCGAGGATGGCATCAAAAACACCTACCTCCGTAACATCCGCTCTTATTCTCCTTGTGTTGTATGGTTATTCCGCTCTAGTTATTTTTCTTCTTGTATGCTTATTCAACTTTTCTTGTTTTGCAGAACAAATTGAAAAAGCCTGCCCAGAGATGTTGTCGTTAAGGACCATGATGGCTGACGATGACTCCTCTTCTGAAGAAAATGACATCCAGGCGAAGAGGAACGCCACTAAAACTCCCCTCATTCCTCTGACTTCTGCGGTAGGAGATGAGGTTCCTCTCTTCGACGAGGAGGAAACCGAAGAAGCAGCTGAGGCCGCTGGAGCGGATGGCGAGGAGGCCGTCCCAGAGAAAAAGAAGAAGAAGAGGCATCTTGTAAAGAAGGCAAATCAAGAGAAGCCCTCCTCTGATGACCCTGTGAAGAAGCGTCAGAGGACGGCCGAAGAAGCTGAATTGAAGAAGGACAAGGGAAAGAAACCCGTTCCTGAGTCCTCTGTCCCTTCTTCTCAAAATGCTTCAGAACCGGACTCTGGGAACGGTCCTCCCCCGGCGTTCGATCCTCCGCGCGACTCCTTCCTTTCTCCTTACTTGTGGTTTCAAGGGTCTATGCCTCCTACTCTCCCAAAGGCACGGTATTGCCTCCGCCCTTCCCTCGACGCTGCTGGGGTCCGAGGTGCTTGCAAGGCTGGGCGTTGGCAACTTGATGAACTGTCTGGCCTGCTTGAGTCCCTGAGTGAGAAAGCTGACTATATGGATCAGGTTGAAAAACTTGAGACCGAACTCGCGGTGAAGGAGAAATTTGCGGCCAAGCAAGCTGAAGTTCACAGAGGGGTGGAATCAGAATTGAAGAAAACTAAAGAAACGCTCCAGAAGAAAACTGAAGAGGCAAGCCAAGTTCATTTTGCGAACAAGGCCCTAGAGCGGGAAGTTGCCGACCTCCAGAATAAGAACAAATCCATACCCCTCCTTGAAGAAGAATTACAACTGGAGAAGAAGAGATCGGCTAAGCTTGCTGACGATCTCAAAGTTATGGAGGAGGGTCGCAACAAGGACCTTGGGGAGTGGGAGTCTATTCGGAAGGAGATGCAAGCCCAAATTGATGAACTTAAAAAGGGTGGTGCGAGTGCTGGGCCTTCAGAAGAGGATTATGCCAAGGTTCAAAGAAGACTAGCTGCTGCAAAGGCCAAGGCTGCCAAAGCCTTGGATATATGCAAAAATGTGGCGTATGAATCTTTCGGCCTGGCCCTTCGTCAAGTCTACTATCGTAACCCTGGAGTAAAGCTGAATTTATACGGATTAGATCCGTTCTTCGAGTTCCATGGGGGAAGACTTGTAGAAGTTCATAAGGACGGATCGCACCATGAACCCCATGCATCTCTGTACGAACTGCCTCCCCTCCCAGAAGGCCAAAGTATGGAGCCTACAACGTCCACTGCTGCCTCTGGAGCTGAAGCACAAGAAGGTGCCCAAACTGGGGTGGAGGACCAGACGGAGAAGGCTGGAGTGCCCACTGTGGAGGATCAAGCACCGGCCTCTTAATTTTATGCTTTCATTCATAGCCGTGTTCTGGGATCGGCTCCAGCTTTAAAACATTTTGTAACTTGCATATTTTCTTATTTTTGAAAATAAGATTCATTATTACTTTTCCTCAACTGTTTGCATCGAATGTGTGAGTGCTGAATAACTTGGTGTTATACAAAACACTTTATTATTTCCAATGCTTTGTGAATCCGTTCTGCGTGGTTACCTAGTTACTTAAAGCGTACTTATCACACTGGGTTAAGATAACAAATTGTAATGAATAAATGATAATTAAGTTAAAGCACGCCCTGTCCCCAAGTGTAAGTTCATTGGGAAGGGAGAGTTTATCTCAAAGATTACCTTTTAACTTCTTAAAAGATAGAAATCCTTATCTGTCCTCGAAGATGTAGAGCGGGTACGTCAGCGTTCAACCGCTCCGGGGTGGATATTCCACCACTGAGGACGGACATTGCCTTTTGAATTTTAGTATAGCTTTGACAAGGGTAAGCTTTTACGCCTTTCTTTTGAGGTTCGGTTTGGTCCTACATCTCAGGTCTTCACATGGTGTTCGGTTCGATCCTACTAACCGTACTTGGAGTTCGGTGCAATCCTACAGTCCAAGCCTTCAACATGGGGTTCGGATCAGGGCTAATCCTGAACCTACTGCGCCCATTACTCAGGGTTCAGCGCGGTTTCCTGTGTGAACCGGCCTACTGCGCCCAAGCCTTCGCATGGGGTTCGGTTTGTGGCCTTGAGAAAGGACCAGCCCTACAACCCATGTTGTCTTCGAATGGGGTTCGGTTTGTGGCCTTGAAAAAGGACCAGCCCTACAACCCATGTAGTCTTCGAATGGGGTTCGGTTTGTGGCCTTGAAAAAGGACCAGCCCTACAACCCATGTAGTCTTCGAATGGGGTTCGGTTTGTGGCCTTGAGAAAGGACCAGCCCTACAACCCATGTAGTCTTCGAATGGGGTTCGGTTTGTGGCCTTGAGAAAGGACCAGCCCTACAACCCATGTAGTCTTCGAATGGGGTTCGGTTTGTGGCCTTGAAAAAGGACCAGCCCTACAACCCATTCCACCTCAAGGAATTACATCGTCCGTCTTGAGGGGTCTTCCTCCGTTCTTCGAGGAATTATCTCATCAACTACAGAATAGGTAGTTACGTTCATCCATCCTGAGGTGTATGCGTATTAAACTACGGCTTTAAATCATAACACATAAGAAAAGTGAGAATGATAGGGTGGTGAAAGTGTATTCTTATTAAAATTGAAAATTGATTACACAAAGAGCATCGTTGGGGCCATGCCTCGTTAAAACCTTCTTGAGAAAACCCAATGGGAAAAAACTCAAGTAAGGAAAAAGAGTACACGCCGTCTTACCAACTAGCTGTAATACACTCGTAAATTCTGAGTGTTCCATTTGTTGCGGATTGGGGTTCCATCAAGTTCTTCCAACCTGTATGATCCCTTTCCAGTCACCTCCGAAACTCTATAAGGTCCTTCCCACGTCGGTGCTAGCTTTCCTTGGTGAGCGAACTTATTCCCCACACTGGCCTTTCTCAGAACGAGGTCTCCGGTGTTAAAAGCTCTGTACTGGACACGTTTATTATACCGGAGTGCAGCTTTTGCTTTTATTGCCTGATCTCTGACGAAAGCCTTTTCCCTTAACTCTTGGAGGACGTCCAGCTCTGATGCTAAGTTGGCGTTGTTATCTTCTGCTGAAAAATACTCCACACGAGCCGATCTTGTTTGTAACTCCATTGGGATCATCGCCTCTACCCCGTACACCAACCGGTATGGGGATTCGTTAGTTGAAGAATGAGGCGTAGTGCGGTATGCCCATAAAACATGACACAGCTGGTCAGTCCATCCTCCCTTCGCTTCTCCCAGACGCTTCTTTAACCCCTTTAGCACTTCTCGGTTAGCTACCTCTGCTTGCCCATTGGTTTGGGGATGTTCAACAGATGAAAATATCTGGATTATCCCCAGTCCTTCAAGTAAATCCGTGAACTTTTTGTCTGTAAACTGTGTGCTGTTGTCAGTCACAATCCGCCCTGGCACCCCGAACCGAGCAATGATATTTTCGTACATGAAACGTCTTGTACGTGCAGAAGTGATATGCACTACAGGTTCTGCCTCGATCCATTTGGTGAAATAGTCTACTCCCACGATCAAGTATTTGATTCCTCCTGGCGCGGTGGGAAACGGACCCAAAATATCAAGGCCCCATTGGTAGAACGGCCAAGGCACGGCAGATGAAGATAACTCTTGGGCCGGTGTATGGTGGAGATTGGAGAATTTTTGGCAAGCGTCGCACTTCCTCACGAAATCTGCGGAATCCTGCTTCACAGTGGGCCACCAGTATCCAGCCCTGAGGACTTTTCTCATTAGGCTTCGGCCTCCAGCGTGATGCCCACATTGCCCCTCGTGCACCTCAGTCAAGACCGCTTGAACTTCGTCTTCTCTTAAACATGAAAGATATGGGACAGAGAATCCTCTTCTGTAGAGAACACCATCGACCATAGTAAAATATGGCAGCTCCCTCTTCACTCGTCTCTTTTCCTTCTCGTCAGTGGGAAGTTGACCATCAGCCAGATAACGAATATAGGGAATGACCCAAGGATCCTCATACGGATAACTTACCATGACAGCATTCAGAGAAGGATACAGAGGTATACTAGGTGATGTCAAAGTGCTTTGAACCACCGTTGTTGTGCTACCGGGCTGCTTTGTACTTGCCAATCTTGACAAGATGTCCGCTCTGGTATTTTCTTCCCTGGGCACATGCTTGAACTCTAAAACTTCAAATCTTCCCTTCAACTCATTAACACAATTCAAGTACAATTGAAGTTGTGGTTCCTTTGCCTGGTACTCCCCCTGGATCTGCGAAATCACCAGCTGGGAATCACTGCAAAGTGTAACTGCTGATGCTCCGATGTCAATTGCCGCACGGAGGCCGGCCAGGCATGCTTCGTATTCAGCTTGATTGTTGGAGGTCTTGAAATTGAACCGGAGGGAAATTTCTAAGTACACACCGTCATCACTTTCTACCACCACACCTGCTCCACAACCTTTGCTGTTCGACGAACCGTCGACGTAGATGGTCCAATGCGCTCGAGGGGTGGTCGGGTCCACCCCAGTCATTTCTACTACAAAATCGGCCAACACTTGCGCTTTGATGGCTCCTCGAGGCTCATATGAAATTTCAAATTCAGACAGCTCGATAGACCACTTTATCATCCTTCCGACGAGGTCTGGCTTGCTGAGTACTGAACGGAGTGGCAAATCCGTTCTCACCAATACTGGGTGCGCATGGAAATAAGGCCTCAGTCGTCGTGACGCCCACACAACTGCCAGGGCGGCTTTCTCAATCTTCTGATACCTTCCTTCCGCCCCCTGAAACGTTTTACTAGTAAAATACACCGGTCTCTGCCCTTCAGGGGTTTCTTTCACCAAGGCCACACCTAGAGCTTCATCGGATATTGCCAAGTATAAGATTAACGTTTCGCCCGGGTCAGGCTTAACCAGAATTGGTGGACTCGAGAGAACGGCCTTGAGCTGCTGGAAGGCTTGCTCTTGTTCCTCTCCCCATTCAAAACTCTTGTGTTTCTTCAACGCCTTATACAAGGGGAGGGACCTGTGCGCCATCTTAGGCATGAAACGAGCTAAAGCGGCCACTTTCCCATTTAATGATTGGACCTCCCTCAAACATTTAGGACTCTGCATGTCCAGGATTGCTTGACATTTCCCGGGGTTAGCCTCAATACCTCGTTGGGTCAACATGAATCCCAAGAATTTTCCTGCTGGAACGGCGAAGGTGCACTTTAAAGGATTTAACCTCATGTTGTACTGCCGAAGCCTAGTGAAAACTTGGCGTAGATCTTCAATATGGTCTCCACCAGCGGGCGTTTTGGCTATGATATCATCAATATAAACTTCGACCAGCCTTGTATGCATCCCTTCAAAGACTTTGTTAATCATGCGCTGATAGGTAGCGCCGGCGTTCTTCAGTCCAAAAGGCATGACGGTGTAGCAGAAAACACCGCGGTCATTGATAAAGGCAGTTTTCTCCTGGTCTCCCTCCCACATCGGAATCTGGTTGTACCCCGAATAGGCATCCATGAAACTGAGGTATTGGTAACCGGATGAATCATCCACCATGCGATCGATGTTGGGCAGGGGATATGGATCTTTAGGGCAGCAACGGTTAAGATCCATATAATCTGTACACATTCTCCATTTGCCGTTAGCCTTCTGCACCATGACCACATTAGAAAGCCAAGATGAATAGCGTATCTCCCTTATAAAGCCTGCCTTCAACAACTCCTTTGTCTGCTCACAAGCCGCCCTCTGCTTCTCCGGTCCCAACCTCCTCTTCTTCTGGGCCACCGGTCTGGTTTCAGGATACACTGCAAGTTTGTAACAACAGAAATCAGGGTCCATCCCCGGCATGTCTGCTGCTGTCCATGCGAAAAGGTCTTTGAATTCCTGCAAAAGGGCTAATAAGCGTTGCTCCATAGCAGACTCCAGCTTATCGTTGATGTGCGTGACCTTCTCTGGGGAATCTCCCAATACAACGTCCCTGGAACCACCATCCGGTGTGGGCTTAGATGGATTGAGTGGATCAATCTTCAATTCCGCTCTGGGGTCCAGGTCGATGAGACTGACTGATCCTGCCGCTGTTCCTCCGTCGTTCAACTTCCTCTTCTTGTTGAATGCTTCCAACTTAACCATGTTGAGGCTCAGGTTATAACAATATCGAGCCATCTCCTGATCACCGCGGAGAGAGGACACTCCATTGTCCTTGTCAATGAATTTGATCAAGAGGTGAGGAGTGGATACAATTGCTTCCATAGTGTTCAGTGTTGGACGGCCTATGATACCGTTGTACGGAGATTCCACATCAATCACCAGAATTCTTGACTTGACCGTTCTTGCACCGGGCTCCCCTTCAAAAGAAATCAAAGTGTCGAGGTATCCCTTAGTGGGTTGCTTGGCTCCGTTAAACGCTGTGAGTTCTTGTGTGTATGGTTGTAAATCTGCATCACTGAAACCCATTCGTTTGAAACAATTATAAAAGATAACATCACAAGAACTTCCCTGATCGACGAGGATCCTCTTGACATCCTTATTGGCTATGACGGCCACAATCACTACTGCATCATCACCTCCTGGAATTGTTGGGCCGAAGTCATCATCAGTAAATGACACCGTCGGGGCTGTCACACCGTCCCTGAAAGGGCGGTTACCCCTTGGTTTACCCTGGACTGACAGAATCATCCTATGGTGGTTCTTTCGTGCTGTGATTGATGTTCCTCCTCCCGCAAATCCTCCAGCTATCATCTCAATCACTTCTCGTCTGCCCTGCCTCTGCTGCTGGGGCATGTTACTTTGTTGGGCACCTTCAGCAATCACTACCCCTTTCTGCTTCTCAGCCGCAGTAAACTTCCTTGCTGGGTTGCGTGTATTATCATCTTCATCATCAGGATCTCTATTCCTTTTCTCCATCCTATGAGGCTCATCCACAGATTTCTCCTTAAACAAATACTGCTTCAGCTTTCCTTCCCGAATGAGAGTTTCCACCGTATTCTTTAACGCCTTGCACTCATCAGTGTTGTGCCCTGTCTGCTCATGGAAAGTGCAGTATTTACGTGGGTTACCACCCCTCTTGGCTGGGGCTGGCTTCCTTATACCAAAGACGTTCAGAGTTGGCCAACCAACCTCCCTCATGATTTGTGAGTGCCTGGTGTTCAGCGGAGCATAGTGATCGAACGATGATACACGCCTATCTCGTGGATGCTGACGAGCGTTCACAAAGTCTTCTCTAAAGGCATGCTTCTCAGGCCTCACTCTCTCCTTTTCTCTCCGTGGCTGCTGAGCTGGTGCAGAAGGCTTTACTCTTGTTGCAGTTGCCTCTAGATGCATCTCTATGCCCACATATTTGGAAGCTTTCCTTCGAAACTCCTCGAAGGTTGAAGGTGGGCTTTTTGCCAACGATAGGGCAAAGGCTGAACCAGGCTGAAGAGCTTCCACTACAATATGGAGTTGTATGGCCTCGGTGAGGTTAGGGACCAAAGCAGCCTCCTTGTAAAACCTTTTTAGGAACTCCTTAAGAGTTTCATTTTCTCCCTGCCTTATCTGGGCCAGGGTGTGAGAAGTTCTTGGGATATCCCTAGAGATGACGAAATGGCTTTCGAATGCAGCAGCCATTTCCTCCCAAGAGTCTATAGAACCTGAGGGCAAACTTTTAAACCAGCTGAGAGCTTCCTCCGTCAACGTCCTTGGGAACATTCTGCACATGACATCTTCGTCTGCTCCCAGATACATAGCTTCATAAACGTAAGCATCCAAATGCTTAGTGGGGTCGGTCTCTTCATTATACTTCCCAATCGACAATGGCTGAGTTGTTTGCAAATGTTTTGGAATGACAATACTCATCAACCTTCTTGAGAAAGGGACATTGAGCTTGTATGTCCCTGAAGTTACCACCGCCTGCTCCCTTCTCCTAGTACTGACTCTATCACCAGAGTCCTGTGTTTGCTCCCTCTCTTCATATGTGGGGATCTTCGAATACTGGAGGGTGGTAGATCTATCCCTCGCTGATGCATGGTGAGCATCCTCTGCATGAGACACTACTCTGTCCCCAGCTCCCCCTCTCTCTCGCCTCAACTCCATCAGCTCCTCCTTCAGTTGCCTGATAACCTCATCGCGAGGGTCAGGCGTCTGCACTTGCACCATCCTCCGGGTTTGAGTTACAGGGGACTCGAAGACGAGTCTCCTCCCAGCCTGTTGATGGGTCACATCCTCCACGTGACCTTCCACGAAATCTCTCCCATCACCTTCCATTGTGACAACCTAACTTCTGCGAAGATGGGAATAACTCTACCGAGTCCCACCGGGCGTGCCAATGAACTGGTCTGGACCGGGGTCTAGGATCCGGTGTGGGACCAGCCACAAGAATGCAGGTGTTTTTAGGGTTTGCACACCGGAACTGTGAGTAACCGATGTATTTATCCGGTCTCTCAGTGGGAGAGGCCGGTCTTGTTGTCCTGGAGATCCTTCACACCAACGTTTCGCGTTGTAGAGGGGCGAAAGGTGGTGCCACCTGCGAAGATTCTCCGACGCTCAAGTTAGAGGAGTATGGGAACTCAATGAATGCTTAAGCGAAGTAACAGTAAAGTGTGAGATAGAACAACGATACCATGCATGTGTATTGATATGGGCTTCTTATAGTTGAACGTAAGAGAAATGAGTCGTTGGATGCAGGTGGGTCCCTTAGCTCTGATTGCGTGTATATTGTGTCAATCAAAGTGGCTCGACTTTCAGAATGTGTCAGGAGGGTAGGTCAATTATCAGAGTACGATCCTCTAGGGAGAGGAGAGGATAATCACCTTTTCCGCATAATCTGCTGACACGCCCACTTACTTTTTGAAGCCATTGATGTGACGTATTTTGCTACAAACAGTGTCTTCGTTGATAAGTTATCAGGGACTCTTCTCTTACTGTGACTGAAAAGCCAACAGTTATATAAACACCCTGTAAAAATGAACATAGAATCGCTATGGAGAAAATGAATGATATTGTCGTGGAGTGAGGGCGGACGGCCAGACACCGGATATCCGGTGTGGCAACATTGAACCAGGACACCGGTTCTCCTTATATGAGGTCAGTCTGACGTCACAAGTATGGGGGCCGGTATCTAGACCGGATCAGGTCTATAATTTTCCAGTTCTCCCTACAGAGTCTTCAATTCAGTGAAGAAGTCAGTGACATTCGAAGATCCTTGCCTCATGTTATATATTTCCTGCTGCAACTCCGAAACTCGGATCAAATCACCTTGTAAAAATCTTTCATGCAACTTTTCTAAACATCAAAAGCTAAATCAACATATACTACACTCTGTGCAATGGATTCAAAGATCAAATGAATGAGCCAGTAATGCATGAGGTTGTTGCACTTTTCCTAAAGATCGAACATCGGATCAAACCGATTTGGCATATTGATAGATCCATCCATGAATTTGAATTTGTTTTTCGAGATTAACACACGGCGCATTAACCGTGACCAAGAATGAAAGTTACCTCCTGTCAATACAGGCGTGGCCAAGGCTATAGCTAAATTCTCACTAGGATAGATGTAATAAGGAGATGTTGGATTCTACGATGGATCAGTGGTGATTACACACCACCGGAAGTTGACGTTCGCACCTTTGAATAATGGAAGCTAGATGAACCTAGAGCTTTGATACTATAACAAAAATTGAGGTTGAAAATGAGAGAAGAGAGGAAACGTGGGCACAAAACCAGAGGAAGGAGGAATATATGAAATCTAAAACTTTCTCATTAATTACAATTGAAATAAATAAAAGCTATATATACAAGTAAGGGTGTCTAATTTTGACTTTATCCATGCGAACCCGAGATACCCGATTTTGAAAATAAGAATAGGTCGGTTTGTAATGGGTTGTTGGGTAAAAACAGGTCATTTAAATGGTTTATTTTGACTAAGAACAGACAAGTTCGGGTTAAAAAATTAAACCCGGTGCCCAACCGATTGTTTAGGAATTTGGTGTGGTGGTTGTTATTATTGGTTAATGGATTACATTACATTTATTAAGGAATTAGAATATATATTTTAGTATTTCAGCGATATATTCATTTTGGGTTTATGTTTTTACTTGATAAAAGTTTTAAAATGTTTTTTTGTGCAAGGTGTTAGTTAAAATTACTTTATACGCAAAAAGCGTTTGACAAAAAATCAAAATCAAAATTTCCTAAGAAACTTAACCGAAAAACCCGACCGAAAAAATCAAGAATCGCAATTAACTGAACCCGAACAAACCGACTATAGTATTGAGTGAAAAATAGATTATTATTTATGTTTTATGGATAGCAACAGGTGGACTCAAAGTTAACCGAATCCGACCGATAGGCAGCACTATATACAAGGAAAATAGGGAGCAGAGATGGACTATCTACATACAGACAAAACCCATCTAACAAACTTGTAACTAACTAACATGTAACTAACTTCCTGGCTTTGTTAACATGATATCTATATTTGAATCTAATTGTGCATGCCACAACAATCAAATGACTTGTGGTTAAATTTAGATACAATCACGCGTGGCAAAGCGTGTGGCGGTTGTGTATAGTAATGCCAATACTCATTGGTTTGGTGATAGCTGATAAGTGTAGGCTCGAAGTAACTGCTACTATTTTATCTTTTGTAACTAATCATTTATGTTTCATCTTGAAAGTATTGTTATTATACTATATTAGCACGTCTTTTTATCATAATCTGTAAAACATATGGCTATTATTATTCACTGCACTTATTTTTATTTTCTTTCTGTTATAAGAGACTAAAAAAACAGGAGACTAAAAATACATTTCAACATATCAAAATCAAAATTAAACACCATTCTGTTTATAGCAAATGATTTTCGAAGTAGCACATAAATTGCAATTATTATACAGTTGTTTACATCGTTCATTGATATGATTTGACACATGAACGAGTTATATAATTGATTTTAGGGGTATTTGATTCTATGTTAGTTTGAAAAGATTTTACATCTAAACAGAATTTTGATTATTTCAAACAACATAAAATATCAATATTAATTTTTAGATTTTTTTATTTTTATAATTCTGTTTTTTCAACCACATACCAAACGGAATTATTTATTAGTTCCTTGTTATTAGTTCAATTATATTTTGATTTACTTAAATTAATATCTAAAACCTTTATCAACTAGATGAATATTGGTTGGAAGAGAAATGATGGGTGGTACGTCTATTACGCTCCCCTTGAAGATACATGGGTTTTTTTTTATTTTTTTTATTTACCATTTACCATTGTGGTCATGCACAACGGTCCCCGCCCTGTAGTACTTTTATTTCTTCCGGTGTGTGACTTTACATATCTAATCGTTAGATATAGCCTATCCAGAATCATAATGGCGATTTCTCATTGGACTGAAGAGGTATTTAATGATATTTTTTTAGATTTTGATCTATGCCAGCTAGTGAAGGGGGAACAAAAATTCAAAAGCAATTAGTGGCGAGAGAAGAAGCACGTATAGGCACACAAGTGATATTTCCTAACCAATAGAAATTCAAATATAGATCTCCTAAGATAAGGACCCCAATTCTCTTGTAAGCTATATATAGTGCCCCCATCTAGCAAATCCCAACAACAGCCATCAATCATAACCATTCTCTACGCTTTCACTTCCACAGCTTTTCATTGATTTTACAATGGCTGCTTCAACAATGGCACTCTCTTCTCCATCATTGGCTGGACAAGCAATCAAGCTTGGGCCCAACACCCCGGAGCTTGGAAGCGGAAAGGTTACCATGAGGAAAACTGCCTCTAAGAATGTCTCTTCCGGAAGCCCATGGTACGGCCCTGACCGCGTCAAGTATTTGGGTCCATTCTCTGGTGAAGCTCCATCCTACCTTACTGGTGAGTTCCCAGGTGACTATGGTTGGGACACTGCTGGACTTTCTGCTGACCCTGAGACATTTGCTAGAAATCGTGAATTGGAAGTCATCCACTCCAGATGGGCCATGTTGGGGGCCCTAGGTTGTGTCTTCCCTGAGCTCTTAGCCCGCAACGGTGTCAAGTTTGGCGAGGCTGTGTGGTTCAAGGCTGGATCACAAATTTTCAGTGAGGGTGGGCTTGACTACTTGGGTAACCCAAGCCTGGTCCATGCACAGAGCATCCTTGCTATCTGGGCTTCTCAAGTTATCTTGATGGGTGCCGTTGAGGGTTACCGTATTGCCGGTGGGCCTCTTGGTGAGGTGACTGACCCAATCTACCCAGGTGGGAGCTTTGACCCATTGGGTCTTGCTGATGACCCAGAGGCTTTTGCAGAGTTGAAGGTGAAAGAGCTAAAGAATGGAAGATTAGCCATGTTCTCCATGTTTGGATTCTTTGTTCAAGCCATTGTGACAGGAAAAGGACCCTTGGAGAACCTTGCTGACCACCTTGCTGATCCAGTCAACAACAATGCTTGGGCGTATGCCACTAACTTTGTCCCCGGAAAGTGAGAAAAAAGTAACAAAATTGGATGGAAAAAAAGAAGAGAATCTAGCTAGCATGCGCAGCAAAGTTGAGAGTGAATTTCATATTGTTATTTGGAGGAATATATATTGGATGTATGCCTTTTTAGAGAATGTGTGAATTATATATATTTTTGTTGCATTGAAATTTTTCTTCATAATTATATTGTAACGTTAATGTAATTTATTCACCAAGCTAATTAACGAGTGTATATGCGCACCTCCATTTAGAATGTGAATGATACTATGATCAGGCCAGTTGTAATTAAGGTTGTCAATATGGTAAAGCTGCAATAGAATACCTGATATACGAAAACATTAATTGGAAGAATAGTTTTGACGATTAACATATTTTATAGTAATTAATTAATTGTGAAAATAAAATTATGGAAGTAAAAGAAATTAATAATTAATATTAATCTTACATGTGATTTAATAAAATTAAATTTTTATAAAATCAATAATATTATTTTCTTAACACTCTAATCCAATTTAGTTAGGACAACCACCTACTAAACAAGCATATAATCATGACGTGTTCAACGTAAACATAAAATATCTGGAAGCAGATCTATTCTCCTTATTTTTACCGCTATTGCAAGACATGTAACAATATTACTGGTTGTAACTGAACCAAAAAACTTAACCATCCAATCTAAACCTTCTGCTGCGGTCCTAAATGATTGCACATGAGTAGAAATTGCTCACGTTTGCTTGCAAAGAACAAGCAAAATGTGGATAAAAAGACAAGACGTAGCAGTTTCAATAGTGGAGGAAACAAAACTTCAGCTTTTTTGGTTGCTATAAAATGCTCCACTTGAGTTATAGACCACCCATAATTATCTACATATTAAAAGTTATTACCTGAATTACAACTAATCAGTAAATTACATATCTTTAGGTATATATTTCTAATCAGATTGGTGATCCATGAAATTGTAACCATTCAAAATCCTAACCTGTGGACCACTGCTGGAGTGGTGGTCCAGAATACCCTCTAATAATCCATGAGACTTAATAAAAATTGTTATTATGCAGATTAAAATCCCTCCTAGTTAAAAGAGTATGGTTAAGTAGACTGCATAATTAATCACTGAAGCATCTCCCCAGCAATTAGCAAATTAATAACATCAGACAGGGCTAAGTTGAATGATTCATTTGAAACCATCTAAGCGCTTGTCAACATAATTTAGTAAGATTGAAAAACCTGTGCAGAAGACCCGAATTATAGTATGTTATTTTGTGCTGCCAACTTTAGAACTTAAAAGACAAACTCTGGAGAAAGAAACAAACCAAAATTGTACAATCGTCTAATATATGTATAAAACATCTTGACTGTTAACAGCAATAATTTGGCCTACAAATTAAAAGATTTTTTTATTTAACCATAGGTTTTCTTCAGAGACAATCTTATTTGATCTATCTACATCAGAAACAAAATTATGTTGCAAGTGACAATGAGCAATTGTGCATGCAACTCATTGATATTTCTCCAAACTTGTTAGCACTTGGCAAGTGAGACTTTGCCAACTTGAGGTCTGCATATTCTAAAGTAGATTTGCTTGAACATGGCACAACCATATGGACTAGTTTTAAGTTCCCCTTTTAGAAAAATTATTATGTAAAACCATAATCCGATCAAAGTTTTAATCAATCCAAAGTGTACCAACAATATTATGACATTATGACATACAAGCATGCATATACAGAATGAGGTCAAAGTTGGGGGTTGAAATTAATGATTCACTTACAACAATAGCCAATAGCTATATTTCAGACAGTGGAAATTGATTAGGAAGTTAGTAGTTAGTGTCAGTTTGGTTATGTTAGTTGTTAATCAATTCTCCCTTGTCTATTTGGCTCCATTTACATTCAACAACAACTCCAGAGTTTGATCTCTTTCCTCTGAAAATTATAAAGATGAAAGATGTTATATCTAAACAAAAGCTTTGGTATAAAATACAAAGAGGATGAATAAAAATTTGACCTCTGCAATTAGCATCCTAAATTGGTCATACATTAAGCAAGGTGATTTGCTAGATGCTACTTTCTATTTAATGAGTGTATTGTTGACTTGTCTAGTCTAGATTCATCGTTGTAAATTGAAACCTCTTCTGTGAAGTTCTATGAAAGCTTGATCTCTCTGGTGATTCCCAGTGGAAACATCACATGCTAAATTTTAAGCTTATTTTTGTTTGAAAATCTCTTGGTGAGTAGTGTAAACTCACTAGTCATAACCAAGGTTGCACTTGCTGTTATGGTTGTGAATGATTCAATGCAATAAAATGTTTGGATTTGGCCACTCGAGTCAAAGACGTGGAGTTCTTAACCCAAATGTATGGTTGAATAAAAAGGGTTCATCCTCCCTTAACCAAATGTGTCGAGGTCTTGGGTATTGTTTTAGCAAACAAAGTAAAAGAAGTTGTTGGAGGCGATGTGACCTTGACGACCTCAGCCTCTTTGGCGACATTAGTTACCAAATTCATTCAGTGATAGCCTTAGGGGAGGAATTCAATATCACAACATCTTCATCCTCAAGGCTTTCTTAGCTACAAGATCCCTATTCTAAACCTAGGTAGGTTCGTTCCTTGCATTGTGTATAGAAAAATTTTAAAATTTTGGACAAACAGTCCTATTTATCGAGGTTCCTAAAAGTTAAACGGCCCTGAGTTACACATATACCAAAAAAAGACGTGTACATCTTCCCACACATTAACAGAGTGAGTCTTGTTTAGAAGTGGAGTTGCAAGTAGCAAAGGAATGCAGTGCTTAGAGATTATTATTTAAGTAATACATATTTATACTTTTTACTAGAAGTTTTAAGAATTTAGAATAGGAATCTGCAAAATTTAAAATTTAGGTTTAATTACAATTTGAACCTTGAACTTTATCAAATGTTGGATTTTGATCTCTAACTTTTAATTGTGTAATTATGGTCCTTAAACTATTCAATTTTTGACATGTAGTCCCCAAACTTTTAATCTGCACAAATTTAATCCCTAAATTATTTGATTTTGATCAGTCTAATATAAAGGATAGTTGACTCTAGTATGCAGTTGAGCTGGTCTTGACGATAGAGGTCTTGTATCTTATGCGTATCTACATAAATGCCAAACAGGACGAGATATGGGTATGTCTAGACCTTTGATGTCTAAGTTAGAGGGATAATGTCACAGCAAAATGGGACGGTATCACAATAATAAGCAATAAATAAGGGGGAAAGTGTACTTTTTGTCATTTATGGGACTATATTTAGTGCGACTGTGGCATGAATGTGGTGGTGATAGTATCAAATGCTTTTTCAAAGTTTGTCAATGATGTGGCAATTTGGCTGGTATAGGATGCGGGTGATTTATCATGATGCTGGTTATGCACATGTCTTAATATTGGTCCATGTGCATAATATACCCAGATCATATGCCCCTTAATCTAAGTCAATACATGGGCATTAGCTTGACTTTCTTTGTAACGAGGTGGTGTCTGGACTATGTTCTCCTTGTGTTTTGCACTTCCTTGGTTCATGATTGCATAAGCATTTAAATGCCTATAAATATGGAAAATGGTGTTTTTCCAAGTGTCATGTTGCCATAGATGAGTTTGAAAATTTTGACGGTTACATTATTTCATGCCCAACCAGTATGCATTTATGAATGCGCATGCAGAAGTAATGATTGCCCCTAGTCTTTTATGATTTTGCCCTTAGTTTTTGCTTCTTATAAATAGGCTTGTCGTTTTCTCCTTTTTCATGCATATTTTCTTTTTTGGTTGATATTGATTGTGAGTGCTCTAACATCCAAGTGATGTTCTTAAGCTTTAGTAGAGGTTCGTTCTTCTGCAGCTCTTGATGTATCATTTTCTGCTTTCTTCTTTAAATTATGGTTATTATTTGTGAAATTTAGGATAACGATGATGACAATGGTTCTCTGGAGATGTTCCTTGGGACGCCATCATTATGGCCATCCAAAGGATCTTGGCGTATAGTCAAGATTCAACTGAATGGTGGACGACATAACATGTCTTATGTCATCTCATCCTCTAATTGCCTTTTAAATTAAAGCATATACCCTACAATAAGGATAGGATTTTGGTTTATCGCATGAAAATGGTGTTCAAGTGTCTCAATATAGAGTATCTAGATTGTAGCTCAAGCTCACCATCAAGAGATCCTTCAGAGTTTTAGCCGAGGATATATCATCCTATCCTAGTGTTTCATCTACGTGAAACAACAAGAGTCCCTCTAGCCTTTTCTTTCATCGAAATATTGATATTAGAGTCTTCAAGTGAAAGTTCATCTACATCCATTTCCTCTACGTGGGGTTCCCTTAAAACCACTACTTCTTGTATTGGTGTGGGGTCACTTGCAGTAAATTCATCGAACGTTAGGATTAAGGTTTTTTAGATCACTGGCAACATCAATTAGGAAAAATAGCTTACTTAGGATAGGGATTTTTAGGTGTTCAAAGAGCTTCTCAATTGCTCATCTCAGTATGTGTATGACTAGGATAGAGACTACCTTCCTTTGATCCCTATAGGTGTTGACAAGAAATGGCAATCACGGTTTGAGATTCTTTTTCTATTTAAATGTGAAAGGATTTATAAGGGATATGGTAAAGATTTACTTTGGATATACATTTTTAGCTTCATAAAGGTTGGGACTCGTCTTCCCTTCGTTGAGTTTGAGGTCAAGGTTATCAACTATTTAATTGTTACTCTATCTCAACTACACCCAAATGCTTGAGCTTTTATGAAAATTTTGATTCCTTAGCATATATGTGTAAGTTTAGGCAGACATAAAAAGAGCTATAATTAGTTGGTCTTTTAAATCAAATTTGAGTAATATGTATTGACAGTGTTGAAGGATGTATGGTTGAGAAAATGGTGCTATATGATTTGACAATGGAAAATGATATTGCTAATTTTGTCCTACTTAAATAACTTTTCTATATTAATATTATATTCATCTGGCTAAAGCTAAAGCCTAATACTGCCTAAGATGACCTTAAAGATAATGATACACGAAGCTAGAAGTCCTTTAGGATTTTATGGAAAGAAAATGCAAACACATATTTGGCTGAAAAGGGCTCATTTCTAGCAAGACACTATTAAGAGACCCAAACAAGACACAAATTTAGTATAGTAACAAGTCTTGTAGAATAAATAACTATAAAGAATAGCAAAATCCTGAATAGTGAATTAAACAAAAATTATACAAAAAGCCATAAGGGGAGAAATTAAGCATGGTCATGAGACCTAGAAAGGAAAAAACGATATACAAGAAACTAGTATTTATGATTGATTAGAAAAAAGTTCAAAAAGTATTTATTTTACTATGTACATAAATAGTCACCCATAAAAATTACAATGTAGACAGTTAATGGGTAGGCATTATCAAGAGAAAAATGACCTTTATGTAGAAAATAAAAATCATAAAGGGGTGGATTAAATAACAATTAACAAACAATATATTCATTAAATTCACCTCTTACGTATATATATATATATATATATATATATATATATATATATATATATGAAAGTTACATTCAAACAAAATTAGATTTTGGATAATGGATCCAATGTGTCTGGTTAAAGGCTATGAATGAAAGGAAAACTTGGCTTTTTCTAAGAAATTTGAAGTACAAAACCATAAAAGAAAGTATGTACATTGTGCTAATATGATCATGCCTGACTCAACCACTTAAAGTTCAATTCATATTAGTTTGATAACAGCTTACCAATTGAAACACAAAATACCTAAGCTCTGCTTGAATACCCTGTAATTGTAGCCTAGAACTGCAATATATAGGGTCCACTAATTCTTGACTAGACTGTTATAATTATATCCTTGCGTTATTAAATCCTATAGGTATTTAAATATGACATAAAAGATAAATAACAGAACAACACAACATTATGACCTTGAGCAACATTATAAAAATAGAAAACTCTACAAATAAAGCATTAAACCAAATACAATAGAAAAGATGAATAACAGAACGACATAGCATTATGACCTCGAATAGCATTATGAAAACAACATTATGAACACAACAACATCAATATTATGAATAGTGAGAACCTTTACTTACTTGGTGGCACGCTTGCGACGGTGACGTACTTGATGGGAACAGGCAAAGCCTTCAACGGTGGGAACAAAGCGACGAGAACAAAGACAAGAGAAAACAGAGAGAAAACTAAAGGCGGGAAGGAAAGGTGTTATGAAATGAAGTCCTTTCAACTGATGGCATGACGTTACGAAATATATGAAAAACAAAAAGGCTTTATCACCACAGTTAACTCTACAACCGTGGTTATATTGTATTTTAACCACGGTTAACTTTGTTTAAATATTTTGAACTTGAACTCTATAACCACGATTGACCCCACAATCGAGATTATATCTGTAAGGATATAAACATGGTTATTTAGGCAACCATGGTTATATATTTACCAAAATAGAAAAACCCTGAACCCTTGACCATACAAACATTGTTGTCCTTGGAACCGTGGTTATATTGTATTTTAACCGCAGTTGTTTTATAACCATATTTATATTGTTGTCTTTAAATTTTTAAAAATGCCACCGCGCATTTTATTAACTCTATTACCTTTTGATCGTGCTTATACCTAGTGCTAATATCTATATTTTTCACTAGTGTTGGGTTTTCCTAGTGAGGTTTTTAACAAGGTAGTATCTATATCTATAACAATAATGCGCTCTTTTTCTTTCACTACCTTTTTTCATCCCATAGGGTTTTTCTAGTAAGGTTTTATTAAGCACATTCATAATGGATATTATAAATATTATGTGGATATCCATCTTTTATGAAACATTTTTTATTCCTCCAGAAGAGGATATGATTTAACTATATTGATCTAGTAAGCGCATTGCAAAATGTTGTACTTTTTTTATTCACTAGGTTTTTTTCCTATAGGTTTTTTCCTAAAAAGGCTTTAACGAGACATGTTTTAAAATCATGGATATCCAAGAGGAGTGTTATGGATATTATATATGGATGTTCAAAGTAATCTAGAACATTCTAGAAGGTTGTAACAGAGGCCCAATTTTAGGTTCATCTTATATCTATAAATAAACATATGTAATGCTAAAGATAATGAATAATATTGACTTTCCTTATTCTCACTATTCTTTCATTCTATTTTCTTTGCTTTCATTCCTTTTTATCTTTATGTTCATGATAATTTAGACATTTTATTTTTTTTCAAGAATAATTAATTGAATAGAATGGATTAAGTACTAAAATTCAATAATTTGTATATTTTCCGTTATTTAAGTACACCAATATTTTTTATGGAACAATTATTGGTTAAATTATCATGATAAATTTTATTTAATATTTTTTGGTTAATTTTTAATTTTATTATTCAGTCTTTTCAAGACTTATCAAGGTGAGTGGAGTGTTGTGTGGTCGTGAGGTAGGCCTGTTTGGGAGGAGGGTGGTGTTTGAATTTTGAATGGTTCGATACAATGTGAAAGTTTCTGGTGTCGAAAAATAATATCGGTGAGTCCTCAAGATGACATGTGTCCTAACAAGATGAGGGTTAGGAGAAATGCGCGCCGACACTGTATTTGATGAGATGAGGGTTACATTTTATGTTAACCTGGAGGTGATATGGGTTCCGATGTGATGAGAGTCCAAGTTCCTGCAGTGACATGACGAGGGTTGGAATGACTTAGCGCCGACAAGTGTTTGACAAGAAAAGAATCGAAATGACCGTTCGACGACATGTGTTCCTTGGGTGGTGAAAACGCGATATGTGGCACCCTCGATTAACTAGGACAATTTCTCACACTGGAACATCCTACTTAATTAAGGAGTCACTAGTTAATTGTGAAGTGAGGGTACCTTACGGTTAACTCATCATGACACCGCAAGGGAATTGGTAATGACCTTTTTGTGTTAATGATGTACGTCATGGTAACCTATCTCTAATTTTAGACAGCTTATAAGAATAAGTTCCTTAAATACATATATTTTATATGTATAGTTATAGGATATACATATATTAGTTAATACTTCAACACACCTTGATTAAATCATCTTGACAACATAAGGGAACTGGTAATGTCCTTGTGGTGTCAATGGTGGTTGCACTAAGCATACGCAGGATTTAGAACACTCCTTAACTATAACCTCTTGTTATATAAATTTTAGTGTGATTGGTAACTTGTTTGTCTATGTTTGGTATATACATTTCAGTGTGAATTGGTAATTGATTTATCAGTGATTGTTATATAATTTGTGATGAATGTCTGAGTTCGAGAAAGGAAAAATGTTTTCCACTTAGTGGTTGAAAATATCATGTGAATTGTCTTTTCTTTAACTTAGGTTATTGGGATATATGAATTATATATTTCACGGTTACGGTATTTTTAGGTGTTCAAAATAAATAAATTTTGTATTTTCTTTACATACTACTTAAGCATCTCCACTCTTTACTAATAAAGATAATATGAGAAATATCAGTCTTAAAGAAATAGAATAACTTTTTTCCTTCCAATTTTTTATTTTACAATTGCTAGAAAGACGATAATATGAGAACTATTATTTATATTACTACAAATATACTAATTTAACATAATTCTTATATATTTTTCTTTACATTATGTTTGCATTTAAAGTATTTTTATCGAATAAGTCACTATATTTATATTTACATTATCAATTTTTAAAGCATTTTTTAAATTATATATTTTTCAATAAATTTTCAAAATTATTTTTATTTTATAATAAAATTAAAAAAAATATTTTAGTAACATAAGAAATATTTATCACATCCTTAAAATTACCTGTGTGTCTGCTAATTGCTAGTAAAATAATAATCGAGAGACACTAAATAGATATTCATAACCATTGAGGCATTGATTAATAAATCATATATGTTTTGGCCAGTTCTCAAGTTTAAATAGTTTGTTTCCTATGTATGGGTACATTTTCCCCCTTATCTATATTTTTTTTCTCAATACAAATATCTCATTATCTTTTTCATATTTAAATGACACAAATATTCTTACCATATGAAATAAGTACCAGACTCACTCCGTGTTAAGCTGCCCTACCCTCAAAGTTTGAAAATTATAATATGGAAGTAAGTAAAAATCATAACTTGAATAATCGGGATTTTATAATCCCAACATTATAAAAACAAAAATGGGAACCGCATATTAATTATAGTTTGATTATTACAAATATATATTTTTAAGTTAAGAGATACCAACTCTACCTAATTTTCGTGGCTATCAATATATTAAAATCCGGCTTAACAAAATTGGAAAAATATATTCCATATAAAACTATCAAATTACTAAATACAAAAAATGTTAATACAGAGAACGACATGCTTTATAGAAACGACCATACATATATCAATTATGTCAACCTACACCACATATTCAATCATCAAAGTTGAATGTAATATAATTAGGTATGAAAATTAAATCGAACTTGTGGGTACTAACCTACTTCCACCTCGGCTTTAACATAAAAAACTTGTTTTGACTAGGTTTAAGGAAACCCTCAAACATACGTCCAACTTTAGTAGAGATGAGGGTGAGTTTGAAAATACAAGTATCTATCTAAAACCCGAACCCATTTTGATATAAAAATAAAGTAATTTTAATTACATTAAATGCTTATAATAACTTAATATACCTTATTTAAAATATGCTATAATTCTTAAAGGTAGATATCAATGTATGAACCTAAATTGAAAATGGTCAAAACAAACATATTTATGCTGCGTTTAGTTCATAAGTTTTCTTAGAAAAATAAAAAATTATTCTTAGAAAAATAAAAAAATAAAAAAACTGTTTATTTACAAATTATTTAATTTTTTATAGAAAAATAGAAAACTGATTTTCTATTTTTTAAGAAAATCAGAAAACTCTTTTAAAAGGTTTTCTAAGAAAAGTAAAAAAAAAATAGAAAATGCGGTAACTAAATTACAAGATAAGGTAATTGAATTACAATATGAGATAGCTGAATTACAAGATAAAATTATTGTAACCAAATGGGAATATAAAACAAGCTGCTACTAACTCGAAAAGTTTAACTGCTACAAATTTTTAAAAATTAGAAACATGCAAGTTGCACTGTTCATTTAAATTAGTATTATCATCCTTAAATATTGAATTGACTTTCCTGTAATTTTGCTTAACAAAAGAAATGGTAAAAGGGTTATAGAGACCTTAGCTATATTATAAGTTAGTTATTAGCGGAAAGAACAACTCCACCATATATATTTCGTATGATTTTTATGATGTATCATGATAATATTTTTATTATTCTTTGTAACTATTTTGAAATATATTTAAATACAAACTCATTTGCTCTTATTTTAATATTATTTTAAATTTTTATCATAATTTTTATGTGATGCATATACTATACAATATTATCATAAATAATATATATATAAGACATATCTTAATTAATTTGAATTAAAGAATGTTTGAAATTTTTTTGGAAAACTACACTTGAACAACTTTTTTAGTTTTCCAAATTGAAAAACTGTCACATTATCTAAACGAGTTTTTAAAATTTTTCTATCTATTCTAGGAAATGAAAATTTTGGAAGATAAGCGAAAAACTTTTCCTAGAAAACTAGAATAATTTTTTGTAACTAAACGCAGCCTTAATATTTCTATTTTCAAAAAACAGGAAACATGAAGACAAAATAAACATGTTTTAAGATTTCCAACATTTTGAAATGAAAGTAATAATTTTCATTACTATTTAGTTTTTGTTTCCATTTGGTGTTTTCATTATTTATTTTTAATTTTAATTATAAAACTGTCATCTTATTTTTTGTTTTAAAAATTTGTATAGGAAATGAAAATAATCAACAAAAAAAGTTATTTTGAGTATTTTGTGTATAAAATTTTAAAAACAGGAAAAAGGATAACAATTTTGTAATTAAAATTGAAAATAGGAAATGAAAATAGAAATCACATACCACCTAAACCAAACAAACTTTACTTTTTAAGATTTTTAATGTCTATTTTCAAATATTATTTTCATTAGAATGTATTAGACATATATGACCTGCATTAAAAATTACATATTTGTGTTTGAACTACAGAAAAATAAGAAAGTATAGTAAGATGTGATCCATGTAGATGTCTTTGAACCTGAGAAGGGCCCGTATGGATAAAGTTAAGTTTCATTATTTCAAATTTCATTTCTTTTAAATTCACACCCGAACTTGCATGACTTTCATGGGGTTAGAATTAAAGAGACCTAAATCTACCCCGACCCGCTTGTTACCATCTCTAAATACCATGATCAATATTAAAGGAACGAATGAACGATGAGAACAAAAAAAATGACACAACTCATGACTGTCAAATTGATAATGACATCAAATAAAGATGGAGGAAAATAATGAGAGTCCAAGGATAATCTCCAATAAAAGAAGTTAATGAACTATTGTTTTGATGTTAGAGGAGGTATTGTGAAGTGATAGAATCATGTGTGTTACAATTGAATAAGAAATCGAAATAAAATGAACCTTAGGATTTATCTAAATTTTTAATATGGACATGCATTATATGCAATAGGATATACATGTCTTCTTGAATGAAATTACATAGAAGGGAAGGGTCGTGCATTGAGAAAAAAACTTATCTGTGATCCAAAACATGATAAGGAAAAGTTTAAATAAAAATATTTTCCTTCCTTTTGGTTTATTTGTCCCCTGCATGAGAAATTAATTTGTACATGAGTTTTACTAATTCTGTTTTCTTGTTCATACCCCTAAACAAACTTCTTGCTTTATGAAGGATGATGGGGTAGAGATAATGTTACCATTACCCTCAACAGTGAAAAACACACACACAAGAATTGAACAATAATAAATTTAAAGACATTATAATGCAACAAAATTGGTACAACGAATAAACAGTTAACCAGGATATTTCATAAATCGATCTAATTCAATAGAAGTCATTGAGAACCGAATAAATTGAAAAGAAATTAACTAAAACTTACAAAAAACATATTTTTTTGGATTGGATTTTAGGTTCATATTTAGAAACCGATTTAATCCAATATAATCTAAACTGATATATATATATATATATATATATATATATATATATATATATATATTATTTACAAAATAAATTTTTAAAGGATACTTATAAAATCATATTATTTAATTATTTTAAATTTACTTTTAAAGTTATATCGTATTATTATTTTTAATGAGACATATATCTTAAGATTTAGATATATTTATAATTTTATTAGTTTTAATATCAAATTAAATTAAATTTTATGTCCGTGTATTACTTTTCTATTTAAATTTTACATTTTGTGTAGAAATTAATGTTTTTAATGAAATAAAATTTTAATTGAATAACAAATAAAAAGCGTAAAAGTTGAGTAATTTAATCCAATCCAAAATTATTTTTAATCGATCAGATATGATTTGAAAAGTTATTCCAATACATTAAATCCAAACCACAATGTAATTTACGGTTGAATTGAATAACTTTTTGTTCCAAAATTGGTCCATTCCAATCCACAAAAAGACTCTTAAAATTAAATTATCTAAACATTTTGAGTAATCCAACCAACACGACTTTCAAATCTCAATCATCTATGTATGGTTGTACGACCTCTCACAACATCATTTTTCATAAGATACAATATATATATATATATATATATATATATAATAAAAGGAGAGATCTATTTACTTCACAAGTAAGTTTTCAAGTCTTACTCCACTTTGTAATTTACTATAAAATCTTAATTATACATTGAATTTTGTTATTCCTACGGTTGAATAAACCATTATCATTAAGTAAATCATGTGTGTAAAATTTCATATAATAAATATTGGTTATTAATATGATAAAGCTATGAATGTTTTTTCCAAAATTTTATATATAAAATTATTATGATATTATAACATAATTCAATAATTGAATTGATTCAATTCATATTTTGTCGTAAGTTATAAAGTGGAATAAGTTTTGATTTCTTTCCCTATATGTAAATTTTGTTGAAATAACTGGGTAAAATTTATTATAGTAATATATATGTTTGGAAATCCTTTGTTCACTCAAGTAAGATAGTATAGTAAGTCAACATTATATTTTTTTTATTTATAATTTTCACTAAACTATTAGTTAAAAGGTATTTTAATTCTCAATTTTTTCATAAAGGAAACAATATAAATTGTCATTATTTCTTATAATTTTTCATTATTTTTTCTTTCTCTTTTCACATACGTCTAAACAATTCTTTTTCATTATTTTCATAATTTCTTTCACTATTTTTTCTATCTTATCTCATGCATCTAAACATCATATAAGAGTGTTATATATATATATACACACACACACACTTTGATATATAGGCAATAAGTAGAAATTAGAAATCCGGAAAAAAGAAAAGAACTTTTAGGTCAGTTCCTAAGTTTTGGGCCTAAAATTGATTACATAGGGCAAGAAATTCACGACATCATAGAAGCACTTCCTCTAGTTAACTTTGCTCTCTCTCTTTCTCTCTTGAGGCAAGTTCTCTCTTTCTCTCTCTTTCTGTTTCTGAGTGTTACGTTCTCATATTGTACGATTTGTAAGCGTGTGCCAAGATGACACGATTTGATGAACTTTTTTGCGCTACTTGTTGGGATTCGTAGATACCCTTTTGCCATGTGGCGATTTTTTGTTCACCACTCTCGTTCTACTCACTCCTAGATTCAGCTCTTCAATTGGGTGTCTGAGTTTGATTCAGTAGGAGATAAAGCTTGAATTTCTATCCGATTTGCTTTCGGGTTTCAGAAAGCCTTAAGATTTATCCATTTTAATCTTGATTTACTGTGAATTGGGTCTGGATACGAAATTGAAATGGATGATGATTACTTTATAGCCTTTTTTTCGGAGTGTTGTTGGGTTCTAGAGTAGCGGTTTTTCAAGTATGTTTAAACCGGAAAGAAGACAAAAGAAAACATAAATAGCTATTGATTATGAGTTTTTTACTTTCTTTTTTTATTCTGTTTTGTTTAGGTGATTTGCAATGGCTGAACCTTCCAAGGTCATTCACGTTAGGAATGTTGGGCATGAGATATCTGAAGTAAATTCTTTCTCTTTCTTGTTCTATGTTTGTTTCGTTTGTACTTGTTATTTACTTTTTGTTACGTAATCGTGTCATGGCTCAGTGGCGCACTAGCTTCCATTCTATGTAGTGGAAATATAAAACATAGGTAGGATAGTAACTACTAGCTTCAAAATTGCATGTTATATTCAACATTAAAGGCTATGTTTATAAAAGGAAGCTGCAAGATCATTTCACTAAGGTTAATTCTGGTAAAAACATATAGATACTCATTAGCATTATTATCAAAACCGGACCGGACCGGCCTGTCCAACCGGTTGAATAGTGAACCGGTTAGGTGATCAATTCGGGTACTATTGTATGAGTTTCCTCTATACTTCTTCCTTTGTCTTTCAGAGACCCTGAACATAAGGACATGCAGATTTTTCTTGGGCAAGTCAGATTTGTCTTATGACTCTTATCAAATTGAAGAAGTATATCTGAGGGAGATTGAAATAATACATTGAAAGAGTACTGAATATGCAGTCATAGAATTTAGGAAGCACAGACGGAACAGTATGGAGGATCGGCAATTTTCTTTAAAAATGGAAGAACTTTTAAAAATATGAACAAGTTATGAAGAGTCTAAAGCTCTAGAAAATATTACTCTGAATGCCCTTAAAACGTTAATGATGTTAAAGAGGCTTCAGTACTTGCTTAAGCCAAATGTAGATTCCCTCTTAGTATATGTGAAGGTCTTGTTTTAAAAAGAGAAGGATTGAATCCCAAGGATGATCTGGATAAACAATTCTTAACCATTTTAAGCTTTGAGTTTAGAAATTTCTTCAATTATTTATGAACTGTAACTTATCTGGTTGCAGAATGATTTACTTCAGCTATTTCAGCCTTTTGGAGTCATAACTAAGCTTGTGATGTTGCGTGCCAAAAATCAGGTTTTCTTTCTAATAAAACTTTCTGTTTTCCTTAGATTCTGGATTCAAGGCTGAATCATGTTATCATTTTCTTTTATTTTAACTATGTATTGTCCTTGCAGGCTCTTCTTCAAATGCATGATATTCCTTCTGCAGTTAGTGCTTTACAATTTTATGCAAATGTTCAGCCAAGCATAAGGTATAAATAGATTATTTATTTTTCTTTTAAATCCTTATATGAATGCCTTCAAAACGAATTTGATAATGTGACCCTGGATGTCAGTTTCAGAGATCTGGAAATTACTTTTAATTCCCATTGACATTTGATATTAAGAAATCGCTATTATTTACTTATTTGTCCCTTTTTATTTCATTCTAGGGGCCGAAATGTTTATGTTCAGTTTTCCTCACATCAAGAACTAACTACGATGGATCAAAACCAAGGACGAGAAGATGAGGTTTGTATTCTTTTTGTTTGAATTAAAAAGTATATGCCTCAACTTGTTTTCTTTTTTTTTTTTGATAAAAATGGAGAATTGATCATCCCTTTTTCTTTTAACATTTGTATCTTTTATCCTATATATGATATCATATTCCCCCCTATAATATATGTGCGGTTATGAGTTATCTTAGACTTTCAATTGTAATAGATTTAGTCTTAAATTGTTTAGTTCTACTGTTTCTCTTTCTCTTTATCATGGACTTCTCTATTTATTCTCCTTTCTCTCTATCTCTTCTTCTTCTCTATGCTGTCTGCTGTTGGAAACTCTCTGGATGCACAGCCAAATCGAATTCTCTTAGTTACAGTTCATCACATGAAATATCCTATAACAGCAGATGTGCTACATCAAGTGTTTTCACCCCATGGATATGTGGAAAAGATTGTAACATTTCAGAAGTCAGCTGGTCAGATTCTCAGATTTCTTCCTCTCTTTCTTAATTTCTTTCTTTCTCACTTTCTTTTCCTATTAAAATTTATTTCTGGGGTGATTTGAGGTTGTATTTGGTTCATGCTATCATTTATCTTGAAGTTGAAAAATCCTATTTGATCTTTTTTGTTGATATAGGCAGTGAGTTCATTGATAGTAATGAAATCATGCTTCTGGTTCTTTAATGCGTCACTTAATGTTTTTTTCAACCCAATATACATGGTTCATGTGATTGGATTAGATATGAGGAGTAACGACCATCACTGTTTTCCCCCCTTACGGATGAAGATAATTGTTATATGTGATTTATGCTTTTTAGTGTTTATTCTACTATTTGCTTCATCCTGCCCTTAAAAACTGTGTAGGCTTTCAGGCTCTTATTCAGTATCAAACCCGGCAAAGTGCTGTTACTGCCAGAAGTACACTTCAGGTTGTTTTACTTTCGCATGGAGTTTGTGGTACTACTTGTCTTGTGTTAATTGTGACATTAATTTCCTGAAATGGTGATTTTTCTTTTCACAATTTCTAGGGACGGAATATTTATGACGGTTGCTGTCAGCTGGACATTCAGTTCTCAAAGTAGGTTAAATTTATCTCAGCAATTTTATCTTATAATGGTTTCTGAGTTTAGAGACATTGATACAACCCCTATTTCCTATGCTGATCCATGATATATTCTCGTCATTCTGTCTTTTCCTTGTAATTCAATTTTTGTTGCATTTGCACATTAATTCACGTTGATTGCAGCCTTGATGAACTACAAGTGAACTACAATAATGATCGTTCGAGGTGATTCAGTCAGTTCTTTATTTATATTTTTTACTTTAACTTGATATCTTTCATGACTTTGTAATAATTGTTACCGAGTTTATTCTTCATGTTCCACAGGGACTTCACAAATCCAAATCTTCCTACAGAGCAGAAAGGGCGATCTTCACAAGTATGTCCCTTGTGATTCTTTTCTTCTGTATTTGTGAACCTAATCTTTTTTTGATCTTTTTCAAGTCCATTCTAATACCTTTTTGTTTCATTGTTTGTCTTCTACGAAATAGCCTGGATATAGTGATGCAGGAAGCATGTATTCTGGAAACAGGGCAGGTGCTAAACATTTTAATTTTCTTTGGTTGGTTTGACATTTTATTTGTTTGTCTTAGTGTTTTTTGGTATGTATCTAATATTTGTCATTTTCATTTTACAGCTGGATTCTCACAGGTGGGTGTTTTTAAAGCCAGGACGAAGTTCTCATATGCACTTTCAATATATGAGGAAGTTATCAATTTGCATGTTATGAAAAGTTACATTGTATAAATGTCTAATGCATTAGTGGTTGATATCTCTTCATTTACTTTTTCATGTACATATTTTTAAATCTGAACATGCTAAAAACTTGGTTTGCATGATTTTACCCAACCAAATATAGGAGTTTGTGTTTGCTGATCTTTATCAAAATGATTTCATAATTTGGCTTTATATCTTATTTGAATTTGTTTTCAAATTGGATTTTCATTGGGAAAGGGAGGAATTTGTTTGGCTTTTTGCTTTTCGTCTACTTGGGATTTCCTTCTGTTTTGTGATAAATGGCATTTGTTATATTACAAGCCCCATTGCTATGACTTTTTATGTTTATAAGTTGACTGTAGGCAATGGCTTTTTCTGTTTCAATGCATGTTTGGTGCTTAGCAGAAAAAAAATCAGTGCATGTTTGGCTTAGCTTAAGTTTTAGGGAGATTTTGGTTTTCATTTTAAGCTTTCTTGGAAGGATTTCGATTACGAACAATTCTGAACAAAACTTGTGCTAAATCAATACATTTATACTAATATAAATCAATAAGTCTCTACTAATATGGTCAATTTCTAATATTGCCATATGAAAATAATAAAAAAAATTAAAACTGAAATTTTATAATTAAAATAGGACAGATAGACGCAACATTTTCCTAGCTTTCTGCTAGTACTTATTCATTTGCTTCAAATTTTTAGACGGGCAATAATGCAGCTATTGCAGCTGCCTTTGGCGGAGGTTTGCCTCCTGGCATAACTGGAACAAATGAAAGGTGTACAGTTCTTGTTGCAAATCTCAATCCTGATGTAAATCCATTACCTTGAACTTCTTGCCTTTCTCTAGAAAGTTTTCTTCCATTTTTTGAAAGCATGTAATTTTGTTCATTTCAGAGAATAGATGAGGATAAGCTGTTCAACTTGTTCTCCATTTATGGGAACATTGTTAGAATTAAACTTCTCCGTAATAAACCAGATCATGCACTTATCCAGATGGGGGATGGTTTCCAAGCTGAATTGGCAGTACACTTTCTGAAGGTTTGTTCTCTTTACTAGTGTGAAAAGATATTGTTGTTTCTTGTAGTTGTGCCTGGAGGTAAGCATCATATTTATTATTTTTTGTCAGATGAAACTATTGTATTAGAATTTTCTTGTTGCTAGTGAGCTTTGGTCAAGTAAGTACTACTAGTAGTACTTGACTTAAATGTAAGTGTTATTAGGAATACAGGAGTACTAGGTTATGGTATTGAAACACATTACATATAGCAACTATGTTTCCATCATTCTACTGTTTGCTGTCTCTTGTTATGTTTCCCTTCTTTTTTGTCTAAACCTTAATCTGAGTAAGCTTGTGCTCACCTGACAGAAAATTTGTTGTTACTTATTAGTCTTATTATAGTGGGGTGGGGTTGGGCTCGTCGTACTGGTACTAATAGTACTACTAGCAATTGATCTAATTATTAGTATAAATTGTAGTACTAGGTTGTGTTATTAAAACTCATTAAATCTAGCAACTATATTTCTAGTGTCTACACTTAGCCATCTTTTTCTATATTTTCCCTTTCCCTGCCTTAACACTGAAGTTTCCACAGCTTTTATCGATTTTCATGTACAGTGTTGTATGGATTCCCCAATTGCACAGCTTAAACTAGTAACGAAGTAACGTGCAGAGTACATTTCCGAAGGGATTGACAAAGAAGGGCCATAACTACCAATCAATTACTGCAACTTTCTTGTCCAAGGAAACAAGTAGATAGTGTCAGTAACTTGGTATCAAAGAGGGGAAGAGGTTAAAAATTAAAGAGTACAAAATTGAATTGGATTTGTGTGTGCAAAAGCAGAGAGATAAAGCATAGGTTCACTCTTTTCACCAAACATTTCACTTGAGTCTAAATAACCCCTCCTCTTCTCTTCATTCAATCAATGCTTTGATTTTCCTATCAGGATGCTTAGGGTCACTAGTTTATTTCTAATTCTAGGTCAATCATTCTCGATGTATGTCTCTATTCCACTAGCTAATTAACACACCCAACATCAAGATGTATTCAAACAAACATTGCTTATGTCCAAGGTTTGAAATTTAAGGGCCTGGTTGATTTTTGTTTTCATGTTCTATTTTAATTTTCTGTTTTAGTTTTAATTACATAATTGAAATCATGTTTCCTGTTTTTAAAATTTTATATAGGAAACACTAAAAAGTAAAAACAACTTTTTTTTTTGTTTCCTGTTTTTACTTTTTTTATTTGAAAACATGAAACATGATGACAATTTTATACAAAACTGAGAACAGGAAATAGAAACAGAAATTAAACAGGCCCTAATTATCTACGTTTATTATCATTAAGTTTATGAAAATCAACTTTATTGGTGACCAATAAATCAAGAACAAGCAGAGATGTGAACCCATAAACTAGGATCCATTAATTCATAAGAGTCTAGCTATGTGATTGGCTCCCTTAGATGTTTTGAAATCCATATGAATGAGAAAACAAGAAATGCATGCAAAATGGGAAGTTTTGAAAACTAATACTCTTTTGATATAAATATGAAAGAAATAAAAAGGATAGATTAAACAAGTATTGGATGCATAGTGTCAAGCTGTGTTTTTCAATGATTTCATTAGCAGAGCAGTTGCTTAAATAGAATAAAGTAGTCAAATAAAGGAAATTCTCAAACTGTTGCATACATATCAGGCTCATTACTGTACAATGAATACAAAATCAGATAGCTAGCCTCTTCTCCTAAGTCTGACATTTGATTTTGTCCATATTCAGTGAAACATAATTAGTTAAAAGTGCTGAGAAGTGAGAACTGTGAATTGCTTCATGTGTACCAATTTGCAGTTGTTTTGCAAATTAGGGTGTGAGAATTTGTTACTGAATTCATATAAAGTAACAAACCAAACAACAGTCTTCAAGATGGTCAGGTTGTTTTCCCACTGCTCTACTAAGACTCTTGGCCACTGACCATCTTAGGCTCCTCCTAGCCCATTGGGATGGTACCTGCATGCATCCTGCCATGTCTGTGCTGTTTGCCTCAACTTTCTGGACGAGCAATCCCAACAGCAGTTCTTTCCCTTCCTGCATCTATGGGGCACGACTGTGATCTATGATATATCTCTCCTGGGTTCACTGTTTGGTATCAGCATGAATCTAGGCCTTGTGTCCTTCTGGACCTCATCTGAATTTAGGCTTCTAATTGTATTTTAACTTCTAATTTTCATTTTGACCTTCTATTAGTATTTTTGGAAAAAGATATTATGCCCTTCTAATTGTAGTAATAATAACTGTCATGTTGACAGTTATTGGTAGAAGTTAGGGATGTTGATGTATTTTTATTTTACAATATGCGATAGAAAATAGCTTATCACCAATTGGTAAACTAATTTAATATATTACTGAATATAGAAATCACACAATACCACAGTATACTTACTGTCCCAGAGTCCAAAGACAAAATACCTAAGTCTCCTAGAGAGTATTCTCTGCCCACAAATTGCAAATTACAAAACACTCGCTATAAATGATACAAAACTGCTATCAGTTATTTTCTACAAATAACTTAAATCAAGCAGTTATAATTCTATTACTGAATTAATACAAAATAATTAATGTAGAATAAGTTATTTTCTATCACATTTCTATCAATACATTAGTGTCCTAACTTATACTAACAATAGGCAACATGACAGTTATTATTACAATTATCTTTACTCATTGCCAATATGAAAGGGATTTTGTCTCCAGTTGTAGTCATTTTTACCCCAGAAAGAGACAATTATTACCAATTTATAACTTCCCCATAATGAAACAAAGTGCAATAAAAAATAATAACTGAAATCTTATTAAAAAATAATAAAAAATGTCTTATTCCTGTCTTCTAGCTACTATCTAGTTATCTACTAAATTTTTAATGCATGATAGTAACAACTTCATCTTCTGTTCTGTTCAGCCCGCCATAGATTAAGCTGCCAAACCATCA
Source organism: Clitoria ternatea (assembly GCA_037962975.1). Classification (NCBI taxonomy): domain Eukaryota; kingdom Viridiplantae; phylum Streptophyta; class Magnoliopsida; order Fabales; family Fabaceae; genus Clitoria; species Clitoria ternatea. The sequence continues at coordinate 14,624,939 of CM075675.1, forward strand.
ACTCCTCACTGCCATCTGTCATCCAAAGTGCCTACTAATTAAAGAAACAATTGACTCTAGTTCTCTAGAAAATTGGCCATACCTTATCTCAATTCAATGCTACCGGAGCAGATGTTAGTGCAGTTAGATGAAATCAAACCAACATCCTTGTAAGACATTTGAAGAAAGGTCATAGCAATGCTATATTCACCAAATAAGACTGAAATAGATCCAATTTGTTGGAATTGCCTAGTATACTGTCTGGATTTGGATAGGGTGCAATGACTGTATGATCTATGTATCTGACCCCACTTAATGGGATAAAGTTTTGTTGTTGTTGTTGTCATTGTCGTCTAGTATACTGTCTATAGTTCAACGGATCATCACAAATTTGCATAGTTACTTGGTAGAGTCAAAAACAATGTGAAGAAAATTTTTAAAAATACATTGTGATTTCACAGGTTATTTCTAATTGCCAATTTTTAGTGTTTTGACATTCGGGTTTTGACGGAGTATTTATCCAAACAATGATTCTTATGTTAATGATAAATGTATCATGTATATGTCTCTCTTGAAGCCTTGGAATGTTATATGTTACCAGGCTGAAATTGAAAACTAATTAGATGATATTCTAATTTTATGCCTGTCTATTACTTTTGAAAAAATGTTTGCTCATTTTATTTTGATCTTTATTGATTTGACTGATGTTGTTTGGCATGTATTGATTTGTCTGAACGCTATATGATTGGTATTCATCTGTATTTTTGAGACAGTAGCATTAAACATGTCATTGAAAATTAAATACTGTAGTTGTACTTTAATATCTTAATAAGCTTATATTATTTAATGAAAAAATTGATTCAGTTAAACTGTAATTTTTAGTTTATAGTTTGTGCTGCCCCCATGAGAAATTAGAAATGGGGATTTGTTTCATAAAATTCAATTGCTAGCCAATTCAACTGTGAGAATGTGATGGTGCTCATTACACTGGATTCGTGATGGATCCTTTAGTTATATACAAAGCATTTTGTTTATTGATATGTTTTCCTTGTGGTCTGCAAATTAAGAATGTATTTTTTTTCCGCTCTAGCTTTGAGGTGGTCACTAAAATCTTTTCAATTTGAAATATAGGGAGCCATGTTGTTTGGAAAGCGGTTGGAGGTGAACTTTTCAAAGCATGCAAACATAACCCAAGGTGCAGATACACACGAGTACGTGAATTCAAATCTCAATCGGTTCAACCGTAATGCTGCTAAAAACTATCGGTATTGCTGCTCGCCGACAAAGATGATCCACTTGTCCACCCTCCCACAAGACATAACTGAAGAGGAGATTGTAAGCCTTCTGGAGGAGCACGGAACCATCGTCAACAGCAAGGTCTTTGAGATGAATGGAAAAAAGCAGGCTCTTGTTCAGTTCGAGACCGAGGAGGAGGCTACTGAAGCCCTAGTGTGCAAGCATGCAAGTCCGCTTTCTGGCTCGGTTGTCCGGATCTCGTTTTCACAGTTGCAGAATATTTGAGACTCTGATAAGGAGTGAAGGTGTAGAAACGGTCCTACGGTTGGTTGATAAGCATGTTAGGGACAAAGAATTCTGAACTTGGGAAGGATAGTTTTTATGCAGATAATGTGCCATCTTCATTGTCTTTGAATGGTCTCTTTGCTTGCTAATTTAGTTGTAAAACCTGCTCTTAACTTGTTTTCTCTTTCAATCATTTGTCTTTCTCATCTCCATTGCCTCTACTAGATCCTTAGGTTGCTAACATAATGTAGTGGGGCAAGCTTTTATGATTGCAGATGGATGAAGCCTTGAAGATTAGGAAGTGGAGAGGGAAATCGCTACCTTCTTCAAGAGTTTGAGGGGATTGCCTTGTGCTTTTAATTATAATTATTATTGTTGTATATGTTCTGTAATTCAGGCTAAGTAGGCCTATCTGTTGTATTCTCAATCCATATCCAAATTTTCACGTCCAACCTAGCAAGAAGCTTAATCTTTATTTTTGGTGTTTCTGTTGCAGCTATACTTAATTCTCTCTTCCTCTTCCTCTTTTTCTCCTACCCTTTTTCTTCTTTCTTCCTTCCTTTCATGTATACATGGATTGAGAATAAGTTCATTATTTCTTCTCCTTGAGATTCCCATTTTCCTTTTGCGTCTTTCTTCTCCTCCCTAACCAGGCAGTTCAACCTTCAATTAAAGTATAATTCAAAAATACTTCTAAAGATCGAAACATTGAAGAATCTATGTGCAAAGCTTGCATGCCTAAGCAGCATTTCTTGTTAAAAGGAACACAGATCCTAAGGCTGCATAGGATTAAAGCTCCATTTTCCCTAAAGCACTTATATGCTATTGCAAGTTTAGTACCAGTTATGTTTTGCGAAAGTGAGTTAGCGAACTGAAATTGTGGAACTTGCTGTTGATTCAGTGGTGTAAGTGGCGAAAGAACAAAATTGGAAGAGCAATATTTAGTTAATTTAAGATTTTCTTAATTTACAAGTATGAATTTAGTTAAAATTATTAAATTTATATGATAGTAATAGATAATGGATAAATTGTAATCTTCAATGTTATTTGAATATTACTAGAAAAATAAATGATCTACCAAATAATATTATATAACTTAAAGTTGAAGTTCTTTATTCTTCTCAACAAATGTGTTTAGTGAGGATTGTAACTAAGATTTTTTCTATAATATTAGTTTATGTTATTGAATTCTAATGGATTGGTCACTCAGTTGGCTTTGTTAAATGTTATTTTAATTACTAGAAAATTTATACAATAAATATATTTTAGTTTAAAAATAATTAATAACATACACATTTAAAAAGAGAACATGGAGTGTGCCATTTTAATGTAATATGAATTAATTGTTGACTACTAGATTAATATATTAATTGTTATAATAAAAACTTATATTTATCTAAAATAAAGTTTACTAATGAATTGTATGAGTTTTAAGATTCTTTTTACGTGAGATTTGAAATGGAAGAGAGTATTTTGCTATTGTTAATTTGAAAAGGGGTGAGTATTATTTTCTTTTATATTTATATATGAAAAAAAGACGGCATACTTATTTTGAGGACATGCAAAAATCACTTTACCACTAGGTTATCAGTGCACTCAATTAAAATATGGCAACATTATAATATTATATTAAACAATTATAATGTATATCTTCCCTTTTGTAACCTTTCTCACCTTTTTCTTTCATGATTTCAATTATTTTAAATTTCTTCTATGTTTTAATAACTTAACTCAATATTTCAGCACCACCAGATCTGAAACGGATGGTCAAGATGAGGAAAGGTGATCGATCAAACCGGTAATGGAAGGAAAGTCAACACAAGATTAACTGTTAATTAAGTATACATTTGGGAGATGTGAAAATTGTGATGGAAAGGAGAGTCAAACCCGTGATGTGCATGAGAAGAGGAGAAATGTTGTAACCATTGGGCTCACCGGCTATTTGCTTAAAGATGGTGCAATTTTATTTAGGCATAGGCAAAATGTATAATCTATACCTTTGTTTTTTATCCGTGACAATGTTTGTGCCTTAAAGTTACTGAGAGTGGCGCATGAAGTGTGTGACGCCCCTTTTAACTTGCACCCACAACGACTTGGTTATGGGGTTCATGGTTGGTGTGTGTCGTGTCATGGTGTGGAGTTTCTTGGTTCTTGAGGGATTGGTTGGGGTTTGTTGTTTGTGTTCTTCAATTTAGGTCAGTGTTAGATTTGGGTCATGGTGTTTGTTGTGTTGCTATGTGACCTTGTTCCTTTTGATTATCCAAGAAGTAGTTTTATTTTATCATGTGTGGCGTTAGTGTGTTTGTCTTGTTTGATGGCACCGTCGTTGGGAACCGTCAACTGCGTAGTGACGGCAAAGGTAAGTCGTCTGAGGTAATGTATGGGTTCCTCTACGTCCCTTGCCAGTTGGGGATTTAGTGACATTTTAGGGATTTAGGGTTTAGTTTGAATCAAAAGTAAAAGAAAAACGATATTTGGGGTTTAGGGTTAAGCTGCAAAGGGATTTGAATAGAGAACACTGGTGAAGATATTGAAATTATATTATGATGCACGATTAATCTTTTCTAAATTGACATATATTGATACATTGATGCAGGGAGTAGAGTAAACCGATATCTGAAGCTGATGATTATATTAAAGGTGATGGCTCTCGTTGGGAATCATGAATGACAATTGGACTTGAGGATATTATATATTATGAATTTGATAGCTACTATGATGGTATTGATGTTTATGTTGAGGGACAACTCATAGAGGGATGCAATATAAAACTTGTTAACTTGTGATTCAATGTTGATGCATGTTTTAGCCATGATTTGGTGATTAAGTTGATAAATGGATTTGATGTAAAAAGGTCTTGATGAGTTTGTAATGTTCATTACATGTTTTGTACCCTAACATAAGTGATTCTTGATGAAAATGAGTTTCAAAAAGTCTAGGCATTGCATGATCTAAGGTCCCCAAGGCATGATGTGTTCAGCCAGTGAAAAATTCCCACGGCTAGTGGATCCCTCTGTCCTTAAAAATTTACAAAAATGGGCATGGATACAGTGCCATCCACGGCTAGTGGATCATTCTGTCTTAAAACATAGAAAAAATTACAATTTTGGGTGATAAAAACAGTGCCATCCACGGCCAGTGAAATGCATCCATGGCTAGTGGAATGGCCACTATCAGAATTTTTCAACTGTTGCTTTTCCCTTGTTGTTTTTGGCTCTTTTAGGCATCTTATTAACATTTTTGGCCCCCGACTTCTGCATAACAATTGTAGATAATTATGTTACAGACGTGTAAAAATTAGAATCATCTTATTTGGAATTTTGTAACTCTCATTATACGTAAAACACCAGAACCATTGCATTGTAAAACTTAAATTTGACAGGGGTTTGAACCCAACTTTTTATAATTTTTAATTTGGGACTAATAGATCATATTTATGACATGTCTCACTATTTCTAGGACTAAAAATGAACTTTTCTTGCCATGGGCTTGTACTTCTTGGGTCCCTATGCTTGTACTTTAATATTTTATCCTTAATTGCTTATAGAACGCTTCTTTGACATGTTTCTTTAATTAAATGCATATACTTCCAATTATGGAATGTTCGTATAGATGAATGTACATGTTTTTATTAAGTTTCAGAAATCACCTTATGCCTACTTGGATTATCTATCATATCCACTCTTGCTCTCGAATTAACCTACATGCTCCGCAAACGCTTGTATGGTGATTATGAAATTGATTACCCTAAGTAGACGTTTGTCTAAACTATTCACCTTCTCATATCGTCATATATGAGATAGGTCTTTAAAAAGGTTTGGGGTTAATTGTTAAAGTTTTTATTTGTGGTATTCTTCTTCCAACGATTGTTTAAAATCTAGAAAAATTTATCCTAATTTCCTTTATCTAAATATTAAAATCTTTAATATCATTTACCGGATTAAGGACGCCATAATTATGTTAGTAAATATTTTCACCTTCACATTAGTGATTATTTCCAGGTTAGTAATTATATTAACTTAATTTATTCTCTTGGACTTAGACTTGGACCTAGTAAAGAAGTAAGGGTATAGGATTTACACACACATAAACACGCCACACACAAACCACACCACTGAAGCCAAAACCAAAGCAAAAATGAAATAAGCAAGACAAGTGGGACACTTTCAATAATGTAATGTACCCAAATTCAAATCCAAGCATCATCATTCATTCATCATTACAAATACTACAAACCTAAACGCCTAAACCCTAAACTCTCCTTTATAATTCATCAAATCTTAAAAATAAAAATCGTAATTAATTCTATTAAGTCTGTGACAAGACAAACTTTAAGTATACAAACTTCAGCACATAACCCTGAAAGCTACGCCCCATTTTTTTTATTTCAGTTCATTTCAATCAAACCCAACATACTATACAACTATACTAAGTACCAAGTGTTTTTATAGTTCACACAACCACCAACAATACAAATCTAGTTGAATAATAATAATAATAATAATAATAATAATAATAATAATGATAATGATAATAATAATAATAATAATAATAATAATAATAATAATAATAATAATAATAATACATGAATTAGAAAAAGAGTTGGATTGGATGCATGTGTTTCCACCCCAATCCAGAGTAGCGTTAGCATACTGCACTATGCACAAACCACACCCGTAGTTGAGCAAAACTAGACAACAATTCAACAATTCATTAGTATTCTAAATTCACCCTAATGAATTATACAATGAAACCAAGCTTCGAAAAATTACCTTGTAAATTAAAGATACCTCCTACAAGGAAACCCTACAACCAAACAAACAAACCAACCTAATTCATTAATTCTCTTACCCAAGAAAATTGAAAATAGAACATACACATTGTTACCTTTCCAAACCATTTCAACACAATACTCAAATGATGCAATAAATAAACAAACCACTATCACGTTTTATACATGCCTTAAAGAGTACCAAGAATGGTTTCAGGCACTAATTCTAATTCTGAATTGCTAAAATCATGTACCTAACATACATCAATTTATCCCCTTATCAAACAATATCAAACCACACAAATAAATAAGAAATATAATAATAAATTAATTAACCCTAACAACAAAAATCAATCAATACTCATAACTACCGATGTGTGAGACCTCCGCTGGCCTGATTCCCCAACCTCCCACCTTGGTACTGAACTTACACGTTGCGACTACATCTCTTCTTGAATCTACAAACCATAATTGCATGTTGCTCTATTATGCCTCATCTGTCAGACATATGCTGCACTTGGTCACCTTCTTCCTTTTTTCCCTTGTTATGGTTTGTGTGTTACCTCTAACATGAACCCCATCATTCACTCCATGACCTGGGCGATCCATAGGGTCTTCCAACTTAGACATTTGTTGTATTTCAGCCTCTATCTTTCCATGAACTTTAATGTACTAATCAGGATACTTGGATGCCAAGTAACACAACTCTCGACACTGGTGAAGCAATGCATTGTACTTCATTCTGTTTGGCATTTCCCTACTTGCAAGTCCATCTTTGGCAATAGACCCAAGTTTGGCTGCATTAGTCCATCAATCCATAATCAAACACGGTGGCATTTCATCCATGTAAAACTCAACTAAGACTTTAACAATATGCACACAAGGAGCACCAAAGGATTTGCGCATAAGAACACAACACTCTATTTGAATGTGGATAATATGAAACATGAAACTTTGACCATGGGTTATGATAGACAACAATGATGAAGATGACATCGCTTCTTGTTTCTTTGACCTCTTACACCTTCACAAATACACATTATAACAAAATTTGTCTAAACATAAAGAACACCTCCCTAGTATATACCTATGCAGTAAACGACTCCAAGGCTCGTAGCTTAGTCTGTAACACAGGCATGGTGTTAAATGACTTCAAGTCAGCTTCAATCTCATTGTTTCGTATTCCCTCAACACATCTTTCATACTACTACATAAAATCAACAAAATTGAACCCAGACCTGACATACTTTACAATCATTGAATGTAGACCCTCACACCTAGATGTCGTTCTAAAACTAGTAAATAATTTACCTTTCATGTTTGTAGTTGCCCACATATGTTTTTTGGAATATAATTCTTGAACCTACTCATGTTATCTAATCCGCGTGTCTCAACCAAGTTTCTCTATTTCTGCTCAAAACTCCTAACATCATACTCCCCCAACACGTACTTCCTAAACTTATGCGAGAAAAACATGTAATGTAACTTTTTAACAAAATTTCTAAGTAGGTGCCACGTACATAGTCTGTGATGTGCCTTTGGAAACACCTGTTGCAAAGTTGCTCTCATTTGGTTGTCACCATCAGTGATAACACCCTTTCATTGCTTCAACCATATGTGGCTAAAGGCATACATAAGTTTCCTCCCTCTCATTTGACACAATAGCTGTGGCAAAGACACATATCTGTAGGTGATGGTTCACTCTAGAAAATACAACAAGTGGATATTTAACTCGCTGGGTCAACCCACCCCGCCAAAAACTCACAAAAATACAGGGCGGAGCGGGTCAAATTTAAACCTACCGCGGAATAAATTTAGTCAACTCAGCCCGTCTTGTTTTAGGCAGGTTGACGGGTTGGCCCGCCGGGCTTGACTTGCTTTGACATCCGTAACCCAAACACGTTCGTTGTTTTGATTATAACCAACGTTACCCTTTCTAATACCAAATCCCCTCACTTTTGTAATGTTCCACTTAGAGACACGTACGTGACAAACTGGTTTCTATAACAAATTTCAGAATGTTGCAAACCAAAGTGTTCACAACCACATTGTGTGAAATGTAACTCTTGCCCAAGGCAAATCAAAATTTTATGCAAAAAGAACAACAACTACAAACAAAGAAAGAAAGAAAAGAAAATGAACAAACAACAAATAATCTGAATGACATAAACATCCATATAGTAGCGGTTTATACCTAGGTCACAAAAACTATACTCCCACGTTGGCCAACGCCTCGACACTGATACTGATCTCTTTGCTGTCACCGACAACCTCTCAGGTGGATATACATTTGTAAATTTCACTCATTTTGTTCTGTATTAGGTTTTTCTTGCCCCGATACGATGTTGGATGTCTTCTCCACGAATGAAGGGGGAAAACCACTCAACAGTAACCAAAATAGTGTCAAATTGCAATGTCAGACCACCACCGTCTCAGTACCTCTTCTCCAACAAGACAATTAACCACTGATCACCACTACCACACCGTCCAAAGTTGTAGTGCCACACCAATCGGTGTCCTTCGACGTCCAAATCGGAACTTCTCAACGTTTCGATCAACCCTCTTGTCCAATACCTCACACCACCACCGTCTCAGTACCTCTGCTCCAACGAGACAATCAACCATCGATTACCACTGCCACACCGTGCAATGTTGCAATGTTGCAACGTCGCGCCACTCGGTGTCCTTTAAAGCGCAGATCACAACTTCTCAATGTTTCAACCCATCACACCAACCTCAACTCATGCTGACCCTCTTTCTTTCCTTTCCTTTATTGATTTTCTTAATCCTTCATTAATACAGTTAATAGTTCACAGTTAATGCAAACACATATCATTAAAAAAAACCTTAATTATGACTGGGTGACCTATGATAAAAGGTCACCCACTTGTGACTATTGATACGCACAGTGGGTGTATGTGTGGAGTAGGTCACCAAAAATATTATTAGTTTCTATTGAAACTTGACAGCCAACAACATTCCTTGGGGGGTAGAATAGAAAATAGAAATAGCAATGGATCTACCATTATATGCATTCCGTTATTTATCACATCCAGTGATACTCAACGGCCCCTCTCTCTGTAATCTTCCTTCTCTCTCCACCAATCCTCGCACTCGTAGGTCCTTCAAAGTGGAAGCCACCACCGGCAACACCAAGCCCTTCGACGGGGCTGCTTTCGAGGTGGAGAGACTCGCCCTCGACGCCGAGGCTCGCCGTGCCATGGCGGAGGAGGCTTCCGACTCCAAGGCCTGGAAATGGGTAATCCGAAAGAGAATTTGGGACACAATGGAAGCTCGCAACTTCGCCAATAACCCCCGACCCGTTCACCACCGTATTCCCAATTTCGTTGGCGCTTCTATTGCGGCTGAAAAGGTATTTTTGTTTTTACTTGGAGTCTGTTCGGGACTTTGGCTTAGATTAGTTTTATGAACAAAAATGATAAGTTTACCAAAAAAAAAGAGAGAAAGAGAAAATTAAAGGAGATGTGATAGATAGGTGATAGATAAAAGAGAAAAATTGCACCAAAAAAGAAGAAGAGAAAATTAAAGAAGCTCACAAAGATTAGTCCAGTTAGGTAAACATTTAACTTGTAGATACGAGTTCACGGCTTCAAATCCCAGTCCCACCAATATGTTTGTTGATGGGTAATACTGAAATATCTTAAAACACATTATCTTAAAATAAGTTTGTATTTAAAAAATTCATATAATTATTGAAATAATCTCTCATCCAAAACTTTTCGAATCCAAACTGATAGAAAACTTAAGCTTCTTGTCACTTAGGATGCCATTAGAGGAACTTTATGGGTGGTTGTTTATCTAATTCTATGATGACATGACAACACGCAGAAACTTACTTCAGAATATTCTTGTTTACGGAAGTAACTTTCCTTCAAGTGAAAATGTGAGGCAAATAAGAGACAGGAATTCGTGTTAAAGTTGCCGTTAGAGTCTTAGATATGCATTAGTAACATTATTATGTTTTCTGAAATAAGTTTTCCTAAACATTTTATAACTCTGAAATCTTATGTTTCAAGTGTGACTACTTTAGTTTATTTTTAAGTTGCTGGCAAAATTTCTTTCTTCCAAATTTGACAGTACAGGATGAAATTAACTTATTGCATAATATTAAGGGTGTGTTTGAATACATAACTTAATTAAGAGCTTATGCCTTAAGATACTAAAAGTGTGTTTGGATACGTAACTTAATTAACTAGCATTAATAGACATCTGAATTGATATTTGATACTTACTTATTATACCTATATCACATGTTAACATACAATAGTTAAATGATTTCATTTTTCAAAAAGACCATTTAAATTTTGAGTTTGATCTATATATCTTGAATACTTTCAATTCTGTGGCTAGATTGATAAAACTCAGCATTCCTAAAAGTTTATTCAATAGTGCATGTGTATCATAACTTCAAGATTCTTTTTTATTGTTGGAAGTGTGAAAGTTTAATGGGGTGTGCCAATGTGGAATGGGGATGGTGGTGGTGTGTTATTTAGAAATAGAATTTGAGTAGAATTGTTTAATGTGGGTTTTGGCAGATGAGGGAGCTAGATGTCTTTCGGGTTGCACAATGTGTGAAAGTTAATCCAGATTCTCCTCAGAAACAAGTCAGGTTTCTCACTCTCTCAGGTCAGATACTTCATTTGGGGTTTGTGTGTGTGGTGCTGGGTAGGATTTTACTCATAAATAATACACCCCAATATAAACTTTGCTTGCTCATGTTAAACTTGGGTGTTGGACTGTTGCGTTGATTATGAATGCTATAGTTGTCAGAATAGATAATTTCAAAATAAAGAATAAAGGTGGTTTGACAGTTAGGTAGTGCAAGTTGCACATGATTAGTTAGATACATGAACCTGCACACATGATTGCACAAATGGGGTTTCATGAAAGCTTGGGTATATCTCTCTAAACCTGAACCTTTCCTTCTAAACTTAGATAGTTTCACGTTCTCAAATGTGTTGGTTTATGCATCTAAGAAATGTGTTACTCGCATTACTCAAGCAACAAATGACTATCAGTTTCTGTTATTAATTCTAATTGAAAATTTGTGTATTCCATTTATGAATTATGGTTAACCATTATACGTTTCACCTATGAAAGCAAGACTACCATGAAAGGTTGTTTAATGTGGATAACTGAGTAACTGGAACTGAATAAATTGAATTTTTTTCAGAACTTTTTCTATGATGAATAAATAATTAAAATTCAGGTTATTTTGTCAAAAATATGATTATAGAATATAGATTGTAAAGTCCAATTTCTATTGTATAATAGTCAATGCTTTGTCTTCTAGGTTTTATAAACCTGTGTTGTTTTCCTATGATCAAGTATGTCTGCTAACTAACATGGAAATAGTGCTGGAGACTCAGAATTTGAAATGGAGACTAACTGATTAACTATATATGTGTTATTTTTAAAATGTTGAAATATTCAAGGAAGTTTCCCCCTGCAATCCCAGAGCTTAGCTCCTGCAGAGAATGCAAAGTTTGAAGAATGCAAAACTGACTCATTCCTAGTCACACCTCTGACTAACTTTTACAACTGAGTCTTCTAATTTTAATCATTTCCCTTGCTATCCCTTCCAGTAGTATAAATGCGCAAAACCTTATGTCAATGTCCTGCTGTTACAATTGGATTGTTAAGCTCTTGGCCCCTAACAAATAGATTAAAGAAGATTATAGTTTGTCTTGAATCCTAATTGGTTTTGGAGTTGCAAATAACTCTGTTCCTTTCCGTTTGATAAATGATAGCAATTGGCTTTGTCCTTATATAGCTTTATCAACTAGTCAACATTCAACACTGAGCAATCATGGAAAAATTATTGTCAATGATTTTAAGAATCTTCATGTTGATGGGATGGTGCATCTAACCCTTAAGTTATGAGGACATGTAAGATCTTGTGACATCCAAGGTAGTTGTTTATGGATTATTAACTGAAGGTATGTGTTTAACAGCAACATAGAGTGGATAATTTGTGTGGATTTTGGAACCTGGATTGTCATGATGCATATATTAAGGTTATTGGGAAATGTAAGACTGGAGGTTATTAGGTTATTCGGACATGTAAGACCTTATGAGAATAACATCAGAAAACTTTAACTGAGTAAAACAGAAATTATGATCAATTTAATAAAAGGAGAGTCTGGGAATATTATTAATTCAAGACTTCTGGTTCTTTTTCTTCTCCTTTCCCTTCCCCTTGCAGTTCTCTTTTACTTGTATCCTCATTATCTTGCAGATGGAAAGAAGTTGTTAACTCCTCAGCCACGGTTGAGGACAGGCTTTTTCTCTGTGCTTGATTTAAGTATGTTAAATCTGGGTACCATCAAGGAAGCATGCACGTCTGTTGGGGTTGCTAAGTATGGACGGCCAATTGGATTAGATGAAAAGTTAAAGGTTGATCTTATTGTTATTGGATCTGTTGCTATTGACCCTAGGACAGGTGCTCGACTGGGAAAAGGAGAGGTACGGTTATGGTTGCATGTCTTTTCTTATGGTCATGTTCTATCTCCTGTTATCTACTATTTCTATTTTTTTTCAAATATATAAAAATTTCTAGCTAATGAGCTGATAGTTCATAGTGAAGGAAGCCAAAAGCAGTCACAAGGCCTCCTGTGTAACTGAATATTTTTCCCGCCTCTCTTGCATTATATGCGAAAAGGAATGTACAAAATAGTTAATTCAGCTGATGAGTGACCTTTTAATCTGTTAATGGACTTTCAACTTGAATGCTCCTTCTGCTAATAGAGACCGAAGTGCAGGGATTTGCTGAACTTGAATATGGTATGCTACGGTACATGGGAGCTATTGATGATTCAACACCAGTTGTTACCTCTGGTAATTATGGCTCTTGCTTTGCCACTTTTCTTAAACCAGTCCTCTGAAGGTTTATTTTGAATAATTTGAGAATGAAATTTGAACAGCTTGAAATAACTTCATGTGTATTCTTGCTTATTCCATGTTTTATCCATCCTCAAATTGTTTTCAAAAGGGAACATTTGACATTTCTTGTCTTTACGGTTTACAAGAACAATTTGTCTCAAATGTCTTCTGTTACTCCTATGCTTTTTTATACAGCATGGTTTTAAAGATTTTTGCAGTTCTTTTTATGTGACGTATATTTTTGTAGTCCTTTTAATATGACAGTTATAATTTCTATGAAGCATTTATTAATGTTTTCTTCTTTACCTTTATTAATTATTATTAATTACAAGAAATAATAAATTGTTTGAGTTAGCCACCTAAATCAACCAATCAAAAGATGAGATGTTAATATCTTGACTATTATCAAATGTATTAATTAAATTTATATGGCTAAACTTTAAATCTTATTATTTTTTAAGAAATCAATAAATTTAATTATTAACTAATCATTTTTATTGAACTTGATAATTCAGCTAATTTTACATGTGATTCTCTAACCCCGGGTATATAAAGGGTTATTTTGGCTTGATCTGCAGTTGTAAAATAATCTTTTGATGTTTTTTAGAATGTAAAAAGGCAACAGGGAAAGCACCAGAAAATATAGTAATTTCCCTGCTCTAATTCTGACATGCTAACAGGATTCACATTGCATTTTGGTGCAAATATCTTTCACAGTCCCTATGTACTATTTCATAATATGCAGTCATATTCATTACTAATTTATTCTTGTCATATGTAAAATTTTTACAATATTTGTTTTTGATATATGACAAATGAGAGCTACCCCTTGCAGTGCATGACTGTCAACTTCTAGATGATATTCCAGTGGAAAAGCTGTTAATCCATGATGTACCAGTGGATATCATTTGTACTCCAACCCAGGTCATTTTCACGCACACATCTATTCCAAAGCCTGAAGGTTGGTGAAATGAAACAATGCTATTTGACTTTTCATTTTCCTTTTGTAAACCCCGTCTTTCTTCCGAGAGTGAGTTCCCAAGGAGAATATCTTTTAGTCCATCTGATTTTATTTATAAGATAAACAAAAAATATCAGTGATTTTATTTATAAAATAATATTTACTTATCTAAAAGTATTTTATTTGAAAAATATCACTATTAATATTAACATATAATTTGAATTTAAATAAAGATAAAATTAAAATATATAATTTTTTATAAAAGCTAATGTATTAATTTTTTTCTTAATATATATTTTGTTCTGAATTACCTTATAACTAGAATGAAATATTGTGTGAATCATTGAGACGCCCTTGCAACGATGTAATATCGGTGCCAGCATTTGACCTTGAATTATGTGTAGCTTCAGTTTTTCTTTACCTCTTATGTCATAAATATAATAGGTAGGGAGCTACAAAACAAGAAAGTCTAGGGACTAAAAACAATTGACATGACAAAAAACAAATAAAATGTGAAAATGTTAGGACTAGAACTTTCTAATTATTTAAAGCATATTTTTTTAAAAGGACCAACTAACATCTTTACTACAGGAATTTATTGGGACAAGTTGTCTCCTGAGAAGCTGGGACAGATTCGTATACTAAGGGAGCTCAAGAAGAGGATTGAACAAGAGACTGGACAGAAGCTTCCTACTGGTCCATCAGAGAAATTGCCCCCTACTGCTCAACGAAGTCGAAGGGGTTAATCTAGATATAAGCTTTGATGGATTTTGTATATATTAAGTTATTTTAAAATTATCTACGTGTATGTAATTATGTAAAGTATTCATGTTTTAGTAGTAAGGTTATATGTATCCATGTAGTGTGTTTAGGTTCGCTCCAGGTCTCATTGATTTTGTAATGAACTGGACAAATAACAGATTAATCAGTGAGTCTGTTCAATTATATACAAATAATCATGTTTTAAATTAAATTTATGATGTTAAATAAGTGATAATTTAATTAAACAATATATTTTATTTTTTATATTTTATAAAAATTGAAACTCAATAAATGAAGAGAGATTATGGTCACATAGGTATGGAATCTAATTAAGAATTTATATAATGTAAGTCATTTTTATACCATGGATGTTCTTGCTTTTAGTTAAATGAATGATTCTTTTATTTAAGATTTATATTTGTTGCTTTTTAATGGTTGTTGTCTAAGTGTGGTTTAGTATTGGTAATTTGAATCATATGAAGATTTTGCCTTTCTTTTTCCTTTTCCCTTAGCATGTTATACATGTAGATGCCATATTATAATGCCTTAAAATGTGATTTTGAAAGCTCATAATATGCATGAAATGTTTATATCAATGTTATGTTTAAGATTTTTGTATGAGTAAAAAAAACCATGTTCGGGTTTTTATTTCATGAAAAAGGTGCAAAATGTGCTCGCCTAGGCAAGCCCTTTAGGCCCTTTCCCTTATTTTCCCTTTTTTTATTTACTTTTTCCTACTTTATTGGCTTGCCTTGCTTTATTTGCATTTTTTCTTGTTTATTAAAATAAAGTTTTTTCTTATCACGGTGAGATTAATTTGAATGAAATGTCATGTTAATCTTTTCCTTTCTACAACGTGTCTTTTGAGATAAATTTAGATAAGACATCTTGTTAATCTTTTTTTTTTTCAAATTATTGCAATAAGATTAATTTAGATGAGACGTCTTATTAATCTTGTCATTTTTCTTAAACTATTTTTTAGATTAATTTGGATGAGACGTCTTGCTAATCTTGTCAATTTTTTTTGGAATTAATTTAGACAAGACGTCCGTTAATCTCGTTTTCTTTCAAAAAGCTCTTTTTTGAAGGGTGGGTTTAATTTGGACGAGAAGTCTTGTTAACCTTATTTTAAAACCTCTCATGTCTTTCCTCGTCTGTGTTGTCTAATTGATTTTTTAAAGAGGTTAAAGTATTTTTTGGACTATTGAAAATACGTGATCAATTTGAGGTAACCGCCATATTTTTTACAACTAGTGCCTTAACAAGAGATTTTTCTGATATTTTTCTCCAAAATAAATATTGGTGACGACTTCGTGTTCGAACCATATTTTTTCAAAAGGGCATTTGAAACTTTTTTTTGGTCAAACTGGCCACGAATTCGGTCTCGACAGGTTTAAACTACTATGAAAGAATGTGGACCAAGAAGCCTAAAACATAATGGTTCAAACCAAATGTTTCGAACCACTCCCCTTAATGTTTTGAACCACTACACACATTTTTGGCTATTATGGACTTGACACGAGCAAAGCCCGATGAACAACGGTGCTCCGCCCCTATAAATAGGAACCTCATCTTCACCAAGAATCACACATCCATCTTCTCCTCTCTCAATAAATATTATCTTCTTCATCTCTTCCTCAAGATTAATGGCTTCCCGTAGATTCAAAAGATGAGTCATCTTCAAAGATGAAGACTTGGAGCCATGACCAATCTATGAAGATAACCACAAAGTTGTACCTTCATTTCGTGCTGCATAGAGTTCTTAAGAAATGAAGGTTTCCTAGCTACTGCGTTAATTGATTTTTATGATCTTGACACCTTTGTCACGGTCAAAAAAGGCTACCACACTCTGATCATGAAGGAGTTCTATACATCCATCGGGGAAAGACATGGTGCATAGAATGCAAGGATCAATGGTGTATTCATTCCTTTGGACCTTCCAAAGTTTTATGAGGATCTTTCGTTGCCTTTCTCAATGTCCACCTTCTCTGCAGACCATACTTTTGAAAGATGGAAAAATGGTTTTGATATCACGAAAGCTAGAATTAAGTTATGTCGTGATGATGCTACTAGATCAAAGAGGGATATAGGGTCCCTTGCTACTCAAAACCGCATCCTTCATGACTTTTTAGTGAAGATTCTTTTACCCTGGAACATCCATTTTTTTAAGTGGTCAATGATGATGTTGTGCTCTTATGGGCCATGACTCATAGAAAGCCCATCAACTAAGGAAGATTGGTTCTCAAGCACATGGTCGGCAAGAAAGATACTTATCTTCCTTATGAGATGCATATTACCTTGTTGCTTGAGAGGAACAATATTGATTTATCCCCGTATCATGTCTATTTTAAGATTAATTATATTAATTCTTTCTTTATTAATAAGTGTGGTATTATGAAGAATCAGGATGAAAACCGGGTCACCATCAAAAGAAAGAGGTATTAAGGCAAGGAAACATGGGTAGCATTTAAAGTTGATGACTTAAGCAGACCTGGTCTTTGGGGAGATCTAGAGACCGATGACATTGAGCATATGTTAGAGGGATTTGATCAACTCAAAACAGAGTTCTTTGGGTCATATTCTCAAGTTCAACACCTCTACCGTAAGATGCAATATTTAAAGAAAAGATGATTGCAATGATGTGGGGAGTGCGTGAGAATTTATGTGACTCCAACGCTCATTTAACAAAGTTCATGGAATTGGTGTGTAAGGATATTAAGAGCTTTCAAATAAAGATCAGGGAACTTTATACAAACACGTAAAGGCAATTTGGTGCCTTGTCAATTCAAAGAAGGTCTCCTTCAAAATAAAAGTCTTCTAGTTTATTTTTCTTTCCCTATATTTCTTTTTGATAATATCAAAGGGGGGAGGAAAATAAGAAAGGGGGTTAGACTATGTTTCTTAGGTTGTAGGATGTATTTCCTTGTTGCTTTATGCCTATGTTTTTTAGGTAGTGCCTTATGATTCATATTTAAATATGTTTATGTCTTAGAAAGTTTAAATGTATAATATTTAAATATTTGTGTTATTCTAATTATCACTCAAGGCCCCAATGAAATGCTTTTTGCCATCATAAAAAAAGGGATTATATGATTCTTGTGTGTAACAGGTTTTGATAATGCCAAACCTAGGACTATCCTATGACAAAGTGGAATAAGGACGAACTTGTAAAAATAATGGAATATTTAAGGCACACTTAAAGCAAGAAGTCCATATGTGGACATTCGAATCTAAGGGCAAACAAGAGCTTCATATGTTTGTTGTGTTTTAGAACTAGCCTATACTGGTTAAAATTATAAATATAGCAAAGCCTAAAGTAAGCATAAAGAAAACTAAGCTCGTGAATGAAAAATGGTTTTTTGGGGACCAAAAATTGGACAAAGTCAAAAAATGACTGATTTATGCCATCTAAGCGTGTTTGGGCCTTTTAAGCAAGGCATGGTTTGAACCATAGTTCGTGTAACATCCCAAATTTTATGTATAATTAATTAAAGAGGAGAAATAAATAGAATAAATATAGGAAATAACTATTTAAAGTCCTAAACATGTAGGGAAAATTATTTGGGCACCCCTTAAATTAATACGATTTATTCGGGAATCACCATCGTCATTTAACCGATGAAAACATACGGATAGAGTGTGAAGATGAGTTAAATGTGTAAAGATACATTAAATAAATATTAGAAATGATTATTTTAGTTCCAAGAATAAAGCTAAATTAATTTGAGCATTTATTGAAATTATCACGAATTATTCAGAATCTATCCACGTGTTTTAGTGTTAGAAAAGGTCTGATTTGGAAATGGACTTTAAATGGACTAATTTAAAAATAAATGTCAAGGATTATAAAACACAAATAATTATGTTAAACACAAAAATAAACCCAGAAAAATTTCTAAACAATAAATTAGGCGAAAAGGGGGCCCGGGTAGCCAAAACACTTTATTTTCGAGCCAAAAGCACGACGATTTTTCCCACTCTTTAGGCTGGAAATCCTAGTATATGGGCTGAATTTGAATAAGATTTTTGAAGCCCAAATCTGATTTTGCAAAGAAAATAGGCCTTGGTCCAAAAAATGCAAGGAGTGACAAACTTATAATTATGGCAAAGCTGAAATTTCATTTTCCTTCTTCCTTCCTCTTTCTCCATACGAAAATTCTATACTCTCCATCTCCCAAAATAGAATTTGCTCTTTTCTTTTCCTTCCTCCTTGTGCAAAAACAAAAACCATGGCAACCATGGGTGAATCTTGAAGTTTTCTTGAAATTTCTTGACGAAGGAAGCTTGATAAGTGTCATGGGACCTTGTTCTTCTTCTTTTTCTCCTTATTTCTCATATTTGTATCTTCTCTTCCATGCCCATGTCCTAAAATAAAAAATCACCTTCTCTTTTTCCTTTGAAATTTTTGAAATTTTAAGGCCAAGGATGCATTGTTGGACCTTTGAAAAGCATTAGAAAGACTTGGAACCTTTCCCCTCAAAGCTTCTTGCATTCTTAAGTTAGGGTTTAGAACAATTTGATGTAAGTTATAAAACACTTGATAATCCTTAAATTGATGGTATAATGTTGTTGGAAATGATCTTATTAGTGTTGAAACTTTAGGATTTTGTATGAGGATTAAAAACCCTAGGTTAGAAGACCATTGGTATTTGATGTTTGTTGTTAGAATATTGTTAGAAACTTGAATTTAATTGGAATTGGTTGTTAGAAATGAATTAAATGTTGTTGAATGTGGTTGGTTGATGTTAGTGATGCATTAAATACAAAATAGGAAATGGGTGTCTTATTTAAGTTAAGGGGAAAACTTTGTTTAAGAGCTTGAATAGTTCACTAATGACTCTAAAATAATTGAGACTTAGATTAGCATTTTGAATTGATTTGGTATTATTGACATGAAAGATAGAATTGTTAGTAAACTTTAAATGCTTCTTGAAGTGGGAAAATAGTGGCAAAGTGTTATAAATAGTTCCATAAATGCATTAGCCTAGTTAGTGTACTTGGAAAATATTGTTAGACGTGGATTAATATTTATGATGGTTATTGGACAATTATTGGTTGAAAAAGTATAGTATTTATGGTAAATTAAATGAAGGACATATAGGAAATAAATGTGTTATTAATTTAAACCTTGTTGGAATATATTAGAACCTAAAGGGATATTTATTAAGTTTAGGGAATGTCATTGGAAGTGGTTGGTAATTTTTAACACGTTACTTTGCCAAAGAATCTAAATTAATATTTTAGAACTAATGGTACCTTTTACCTTAGGCATATTGTTAGTGACTAAAAATGAATTATTGGAAGTGTTATGACATTTGTCAGTGGTTGGAAACAATTATGATTAACTGAATAAGAAATTAGTATCTAGTAAGTGAAGAAAACATGGTGTTGAAAATTATGGACAAACTAGAACAAGTGTAGAAATTATTGTTAGTGGTGAAATAATATTTATGGAACTTAGTTTGTATGTTGGTGAAGATTGGATAATTGTTTAGAAAGAAAAGACTTAGTGTTTTAAGAGGTATTGTGTATGAATCATGTGTTAGGTAAATAATAAATGTTATTAAAGACTTAGAATGATTTAATTTAGCATTTAAAACCATTATCAAAGGAGTTGGATATTTTAATGGATGAAAAACAAAGTTAGCTAAATTGTTAGTAGTGAAGAACTTGTTGTTTTCTAGGATAACAATATCACAAATGAGTATAATAATGAGGAAAATTTCTTAGAAGCTTTGTAAAGTTTAATGAATAATTATTGAACATTTGGTGAATTGTAGACAAGGTTTTAGACCTTTAAAGTGTTGAAAAACATTAAAAATGCGAGCAAAAACTTCTAAAATCCCAAAGATAAAATATTTATAAGTTAGTATGATGTTATATACGTGATGGACAAAATTGTAACATCAAAATAATTTTAGTTTGGTGTTTGATATGGTTCTACATTTATTTAATATAGGATTTGACAATTCTAGTAAGGTGGAACCATCTAACCCTACGGAGTACTTCTCTTGAGGTAAGAGGGGAGTATATTTTCTAAATGCATGTGCAATGTTTGTTGATGATATGTATATATAATATATATGTTGATGTGCACTTGCATGTTTGCCTTGAATGGTTATACTACCTCTTGTGTATAAATTGTTATGAGAATGATTCTTGTTGATGGTTGGATTTTGGGTTGGTAAATATAATGATGATATACATTTGGAATATATTTGTTTGATATGCTCTCTTGATTTCCATGCGTGGATTGGTATTGATATGACTCCTTGGCTATTATATTGTGGATGATGTGAATTGATACCTTATATAATTTTGTGATAAATTGTATGCCTTGGGGGATAGTATAATTGGTTGCATGCCTTTGACTATAATTTTAAATGTATTATGAATCCCTAAATAAGAGGGTGTGAGATTGTTGTGAAGTTGAGACTAGCATATGCATTCTTGCATTTCATAACATGCATGACATATCATATTATAATGTATTGGGATCTTGCGGGATCTTGTGAAAAGAACCCTTACTGTGGGATAAATATTTAAGCGACTATGTGTGGTTGTGATTACTTGATATATGGAATTAATGATGGTCCCGTAACACATTTGAGGCATATGTGTCATTTATTGTTTGTTACCGCATTCATTTTTATGAGAGTGATAAGTGTTATGAAAATGAGCGTTGGCGGTTTGGTACCAGTAAAAGAATGTTATGCTTGTAGGCACTTAATAAATTGTATACACATGTGTTATAAATATTTTCTTGAAATTGGATCCGTTGCATATGCATTATTTTGGTGGCATAGCACATGCATTAACTATAAGGACATGGCATATAACCTTGAGGTACCTAAAAGGATTGAATTCTATGGTTGATAAAATTTGAGAGATGAAATTGGAATTTATGAGTACTAACTAATTGTGTTATGGTTATTAGTGTCACCTCTTTGAATATGTATATGATTGTATGTCATGTGTGTATGGTGTGATAAAGAGGTGAATCAATAAATTGATTCCATGATGAGATATGGCTAATGGAATTGTTCATGTAGGTGCTTGATGATTAATGTGGATTATGTCTTTTATTATTAAGTTGAAATTCTTGATGAGAAAAATATGTGTAGTTGTACTTATATAATTATATTATCACATTTTGTTTGATTGTTTATCATTGAGAAAGTATGCTCACTCTCCATGTTGTATACTTTTTAGCTCTTGTGTTGTGAAGGTATGATTATGGAATTGATGCCTTTGAAGGGGTGAGGTATAGTGTGAAAAAGGATATGCTTAGATGCCTTGGCCGACATGTTTTGAATTAAATTGACTAGTTTTGTATAGATATACTATTATTTAGTGTCTTATAATTGTGATGATGGCTTGATATCCTTAAGATATTGTTGATATATTAGGACTATTGGGATGGACTTGTGATCTTTTTGTGTCACAAAGTGATATATGATGCATGATATTAAATTGGAACCTAGTCAATAATTTTTGTGATTGGGGTTATGGATGACATATGCTGGGATTTTCTTATTGATCCGGTCTCAATACCAGTATCCGATCTGCTATACATATTTCAACGTCTTTGATAAGACATCTACGTGTAACCGGTGTCATCGGTATACATCCGGACTGTAATTCCGTATCAGGCGTTCTCCCTATACCGGTTGTTCAGGATAACACCATGACATCGGACAATACACACGTCACTGTGCAAAAGACAAGGATTGTTGCTACAGGGATCGATCAATAATTCCCTGCACTACGAGCCAAATTCTGCTCACGGGAATGGTCAACTTGTTCCCTAATCCTAGTCTACATTCTCTATGCTCAATATAAAATAGCCACTTGACCCAATCATGCAGGTAAATGCGCAATATAATAATGCTAATGGGAGTTGGTGGTTCCCCACCATCGAATCCTCGTTAATCGAGCCAATCAGGTATATGAACTCACTTCATGATTGAAGTGGGGGATCTTCAGCTCATTTTTTGAC
Organism: Clitoria ternatea; assembly: GCA_037962975.1. Classification (NCBI taxonomy): domain Eukaryota; kingdom Viridiplantae; phylum Streptophyta; class Magnoliopsida; order Fabales; family Fabaceae; genus Clitoria; species Clitoria ternatea. The sequence goes on from CM075675.1 coordinate 14,647,835, forward strand.
GACTGATTCCTCTCTGAATACATTCCTTACTTGGAATATTACTGACTTGAGCGTCGGAGAATCTTTGCAGGTGACACCACCATTCGCCCACTTCAACGCGTTAGGTCGGTGTGAAGGATCTCCAGGACGCCCAATCCGCTCTCCTCATTCAAGGACAATGGATCCATACACCGGATACACATACATCCGGTCTCCTATACGGTATTGACATATTATTCGTGACTGGCTTGAGATCGGATCTCTTGACCCCGGTCCAGGACAGATCATTGTCACGCCCCGTGGGACACGATAAAGTTATTCCCATATCCTTTGACAGAGCAGGTAATCCACAATGGAAGGCGAAGCACAAGACTTCATGGAGAATCAAGCTGAAGGCAGAACCAATCCTAACGCCTTCAGAAAACTCAACTTTGATTCTCATGGGGGCAGCTCAAAGAAGATAGTAACAGTGTCTGATCCTGATCCTCGCGATGAGTTGATCAAACAACTTCAGAGAGAACTCGCTGAATTGCGAAGAGAAAAAAGGCAAAGCGAGGATAAAGAATCATCTCACACGCGAAACACTCCCCACGCAACTGATGGTGAAAAGTCCACCACTCTTCAGTACTCAAATATCCCTACGTTTGAGGGGGGAGAACAGGCTCGCGATTCTGAGGATGCAGCTTCCCGAAGGAAGAGAGATTCAACAACAGCACCCCCATTGTCTTACAATCTGAAAGTTCCTTTTTCAAGGAGACTTATGGGCATCAGCATCCCCAAGCACCTTCAAACTACTCAACCACTTTCCATCGGAAAGTATAATGGTGAAACTGATCCAACTAAGCACCTTGATGCTTATGTGTTTGAAGCCATGTACTTGGGGGCTGATGAAGACGTGATGTGCCGAATGTTCCCTCGAACATTATCTGAGGAGGCCCTCGGGTGGTTTAAAGGCCTGCCTTCTGGATCCATAGATTCTTGGACGGAAATGGCAGCTGCCTTTGAAACCCACTTTGTCATCTCCAGAGACGTGCCCAAGACGTCCCATACCTTAGCTCAGATTAAGCAAGGTGAAACAGAGGGCTTAAAAGATTTTTTGAAGAGGTTTTATAAGGAAGCAGCCCTGGTTCCTAACCTCACAGAATCTATCAAGCTGCATATCGTTATTGAGGCATTGCAGCCGGGTTCAGCTTTCGCTCTTTCATTAGCAAAGAGCCCTCCAGCAACTTTTGAGGAGTTCAGAAAGAAAGCCTCAAAATACGTGAGTATAGAGATGCATTTGGAGGCGATAGCTGCAAAGAAAAAGCCCCCAGCACCACTTCCTCAAACCCAGAAGGGTAAGGAGAAGACGAGGTCAGAACGCATGGAGAGGCCATTTACAAATCCTAAGGTTAATAACCACCCTCTTCGACCTCGAGAAAGGCACGTCAATTCCTTCAGCCATTATGCACAATTGTCTGCCAGGCCGTCTCAGATTTTAAGAGAGGTCGGATGGCCAATGCTCAGCACATATGGCATCAGAAGACCAGCCCCTATGAAAAGACCAGGAAATTCACGTAAGTACTGTGATTTTCATGAACAAAATGGTCATTCAACTGATGAATGCCAAGCGCTAAAGAACGCGGTTGAGACGCTAATTAGAGAAGGCAAGTTGAAGCAATACCTGTTCAAAGAAAAATCCTTTGACAGGGCAGAACGGAATGAGAAAAGAGAAAGAGATCCAGACGATGGGGATGACAATAACCCCAGTCCGGTTCGAAAGTTCTCTGCTGCAGAGAAGCAAAAAGGTGTGATGACTGATAATGCAGCACAGAAAGACAGCATGCCCCAGCAACAACGTCAGGGCCGACGTGAAGTTATTGACATGATTGCTGGAGGGTTCGCTGGAGGAGGAGCTTCAATTACAGCCCGTAAGAATCATCACAGAATGATTCTATCTGTGCAAGGGAAAGTCAAAGACAATCGCCCTTACAGAGGTGGGATTGAAGCTCCCACAATCTCTTTCTCTGACGAGGATTTTGGCCCAACCATTCCTGGTGGTGACGATGCTGTAGTCATCACTGCTGTGATCGCCAACAAGGACGTCCGAAGAATCCTTGTTGACCAGGGAAGTTCCTACGATGTTATTTTCTATAATTGCTTTGAAAGAATGGGTTTTAAAGACTCAGACTTACAGCCTTACACGCAGGAACTAACAGCTTTCAATGGCGCAAAGCAACCAACTAAAGGGTATCTTGACACCCTTATCTCGTTTGAAGGCGAGCCAGGAGCCAGGACGGTTAAGTCTCGGGTGCTAGTGATTGATGTCAAATCACCATTTAATGGCATCATAGGCCGTCCCACTCTGAATGCCATGGAGGCAGTTGTATCAACCCCACATCTCCTTATCAAGTTCATTGACAAGGATAATGCTGTGTCATCTATCCGGGGTGATCAAGAGATGGCTAGGTACTGCTACAACCTTAGCCTCAACATGACAAAGCTGGACGCCTCCAATAAAAAGAGGAAACTTAATGATGCTGGAACATCGGCTGGATCTGTAAGCCTTGTCGACCTGGACCCTAGAGCGGATTTGAACATTGATCTGTTCAACCCATCAAAGCCCACACCGGATGGAAGTTCTAGGGACATCGTCTTGGGAGATTCTCCAGAAAAGATCACCCATATCAATGACAAGCTAGATACTGAAATAGAGCAGCGACTGCTGGCTCTCTTGCAAGAGTTTAAAGACCTCTTTGCATGGACTGCAGCCGATATGCCAGGCATAGACCCTGAATTCTGCTGTCATAAACTATCCGTCTATCTAGAGACGAAACCTGTGGCCCAAAAGAAAAGACGATTGGGCCCAGAGAAACAGAAGGCAGCTTGCCAGCAAACTGAGGAGTTGCTGAAGGCCGGATTTATCAGGGAAATCCGATATTCCTCTTGGCTTTCGAATGTGGTGATGGTCCCTAAATCCAATGGTAAATGGAGAATGTGCATTGACTACGTGGACCTCAACCGCTGCTGTCCAAAAGATCCTTATCCTCTTCCTAATATAGATCGGATGGTGGATGATTCCTCTGGTTATCAATACCTGAGCTTCATGGACGCTTATTCTGGTTACAACCAAATTCTGATGTGCGAAGAGGATCAAGAGAAGACAGCTTTCATAAATGATCGTGGTGTCTTTTGCTATACAGTCATGCCCTTTGGCCTGAAAAACGCTGGGGCGACATATCAGCGCATGATCAACAAGGTTTTCGAAGGTATGCACACCAAACTTGTTGAAGTATACATTGACGACATAATAGCAAAGACACCGGTTGGCGGCGATCATATTGAGGACCTACGCCAAGTATTCACCCGTTTGAGACAATTTAACATGAGGCTGAACCCAGTGAAGTGCACATTTGCTGTCCCTGCTGGGAAGTTTTTGGGTTTCATGTTAACTCAACGTGGTATTGAAGCCAATCCAGGGAAGTGCCAAACGATTCTAGACATGCAGAGTCCTAAGAATCTCAAAGAAGTCCAATCCCTGAATGGCAAGGTAGCAGCTTTAGCACGATTTATGCCGAAGATGGCTCACAGGTCGCTCCCCCTGTACAAAATACTGAAAAAGTCCAAGAAATTCGAGTGGGGACAGGAACAAGAAAAAGCTTTCCAAGAGCTTAAGGAGGTGTTGTCCAAACCTCCCATTCTCACAAAGCCTGACCCCGAAGACACACTCATTCTATACTTGGCTATTTCAGATGAAGCTTTGGGCGTTGCCTTGATAAAAGAAACTCCTGATGGACAAAGACCGGTCTATTTCACTAGCAAGACCTTGCAAGGAGCTGAGATCCGGTATCAGAAAATTGAAAAGGCCGCCCTCACTGTTGTTTGGGCCTCACGACGGTTGCGTCCATACTTTCATGCCCATCCAATCATAGTGAGAACGGATTTGCCACTCCATTCTGTCTTAATCAAGCCCGATCTCGCTGGGAGGATGATCAAATGGTCTATTGAACTCTCTGAGTTTGATATATCCTACGAACCCCGCAGCGCTATTAAAGCTCAAGTCCTGGCTGACTTTATTGTGGAAATGACAGGGACTGATCCAGATTACCCTCGAGTCCATTGGACCATTTACGTTGATGGTTCATCAAACCAAAGAGGCTCTGGAGCAGGTGTAGTTCTAGAAAGTGACGACGGAGTACACCTGGAGATCTCCCTTCGTTTCAATTTCAAAACATCCAACAACCAAGCTGAGTACGAAGCTTGCTTGGCCGGGCTAAGAGCTGCAATTGACATCGGAGCTTCTGAGGCGATACTCTGCAGCGATTCACAGCTGGTGATTTCGCAGATCTTAGGAGATTATCAAGCTCGCGAACCTCAACTCCAATTATATTTGAACTGTGTCAAGGAGTTGACTGAGAAATTCTCAAAGGTGGAATTCAAGCATGTTCCACGTGAAGAGAATACGAGAGCGGATATACTCTCCAGGTTAGCAAGCACTAAACGACCAGGTAGCACCACTACGCTGGTTCAAAGCACGCTAACGTCGCCCAGCATTCCTCTTTTCCCTTCTCTAAACGCCATAATGACTAACTCCCTTTACGGAGATACATGGATGGCTCCTTACATCCGTTACTTGGCTGATGGACAACTACCTACGGATGAGAAGGAAAAAACAAGGATAAGGAGAGAATTACCATATTTCACTATGATTGATGGTAATCTCTACAGAAGGGCACTCTCTGTGCCCTATTTGATTTGTCTCAAAGAGAATGAAGTGCAAGACGTAATGGAGGAAGTGCATGGGGGACAATGTGGACACCACGCCGGAGGAAGAAGCTTAATGCGAAAAATCCTCAGAGCTGGATACTGGTGGCCCACAATGAAGCAAGACTCCATTGACTTCGTCAAAAAATGTGATGCTTGCCAAAAATTCTCTAACCTTCACCACACACCGGCGGAAGAACTCTTCACATCCGCTGTTCCATGGCCCTTCTACCAATGGGGATTGGATATTCTGGGCCCCTTTCCAACTGCTCCTGGGGGTATCAAATATCTCATTGTAGGGGTCAATTATTTCACTAAGTGGATAGAAGCAGAGCCGGTGGTGCATATTACTTCAGCCCGAACTCGTCGTTTCATGTATGAAAACATCATAACACGGTTCGGGGTCCCAGCACGGATTGTCACAGACAATGGCACCCAGTTCACGGATAGAAAATTCACAGATTTGCTTGAAGGGTTAGGAATAACCCAAATATTCTCATCCGTCGAACATCCCCAAACTAATGGTCAAGCTGAAGTGGCCAACAGGGAGGTGCTGAAGGGACTAAAGAAACGCCTTGGTGAAGCCAAGGGCGGATGGACAGACCAGCTGTGTCATGTCCTATGGGCATATCGGACAACGCCTCATTCATCCACCAATGAATCCCCATATCGCCTAACATACGGGGTCGAGGCAATGATACCTGTGGAACTGCAAATTGCTTCCACAAGGGTTAAGTACTTCTCTGAAGAAACCAACAATGCTAACTTGGCATCCGAAATGGATGTCATACAAGAACTCAGAGAAGACGCTTTCATCAGAGATCAAGCCATCAAAGCCAAAGTTGCTCTCCGGTACAACAAACGAGTCCAATCAAGGACTTTCAACGTTGGAGATTTGGTTTTGAGGAAAGCAAGTATAGGGAACAAATTCGCTCATCAAGGCAAATTAGCCCCAAACTGGGAAGGCCCATACAGGGTATCCGAGGTCACTGGAAAAGGCTCTTACCGCCTTGAAAACCTTGATGGCACTCCAATCCGAAATAAGTGGAACACCCAAAACTTGCGCATCTATTATAGCTAGCTGTTGGAACAATCTACACTCTCCTATCCTTATCTTGGATTGAATACTGGAGAATTTATCTTTACAGCTATGCTCTCATTGTAATTCTTATTTTTGATTTAATAAGAATCTCTCACAACGACTTAACTCTTTTGAGTTTTTCTTATGCTGTGATTTTCAGTTTATCCGGCGTACAGAAATATATTCAGGACGGATGATCTCAGCTACTTATTCTGTAGTTGACGATGTAACTCCTCGAATATGCGCAACGCACAAGAACATACTCAGGACGGATGATCTCAATTGCCCATTCTGTAATTGACGATGTAACTCCTCGAGTGTGTCTAAGTATTGAAGGCCCAGATTGTAGGATTAAACCGAACTCTGGGTACGGTTAGTAAGTTTGGCTGAACACCGTTGAAGGCCCAGATTGTAGGATTAAACCGAACTCTGGGTACGGTTAGTAAGTTTGGCTGAACACCGGTGAAGGCTCGGATTGTAGGATTAAACCGAACTCCGTGTACGACTAGTAGGATTAACCGAACGTCGGTGAAGACCTGAGTTATAGGATTAAACCGAACCTCAGGGCATGGGTTGTAGGGCTGGTCCTTTTTCAAGGCCACAAACCGAACCCCATTCGGAGATTACATGGGTTGTAGGGCTGGTCCTTTTTCAAGGCCACAAACCGAACCCCATTCGAAGACTACATGGGTTGTAGGGCTGGTCCTCTTTCAAGGTCACAAACCGAACCCCATGCGAAGGCTTGGGCGCAGTAAGCTGGTTCTTCTTCAAGACCACGCTGAACCCCAAGTAACGGGCGCAGTAGGTTCAGGATTAGCCCTGATCTGAACCCCGTGTCGAAGGCTCGGATTGTAGGATTAAACCGAACTCTGAGTACGACTAGTAGGATTAACCGAACGTCGGTGAAGAATTGTCATTGGATAAAACCAAAGACCAATTGAAGAACGGCTAGTAGGATTAAACCGAACGCCAAATATGACATGGACAGTAGGATCAAACCGAACTCCAAACACAACAAGTAAGTTATACTGAACTCCAAATTAATACTCTCTTATGAAGTTCTTTATTTGGAAGTTTTATAGCTTATAATTCTGAGTCATCAATTCTTCAATTGAGACCTGACTCATAAACTCCGACACAAACAATTCACTCGGGTACGCCACAATCTAAGGCATATTCACCCGAAATCTCTCAGTCGGAAATATTTGAAGAGGAATTTCTATTTTAAATCCTCACTCTTAAAAGCTCTCACGAGAAAATCTCACTCAGAGTTTATTCAAAGTGATAATCACCCAATGAAACTGGGGGACAGCATCAACGATTTAACGAATATCTTGAGGAATGAACTCTCGTCTAAACGATCTCACAATCATTCCCCTTAAGCCGTTCTTGTGACGATGATGTGTTCCCTCACAAGCGGTGATCTTATTATGAAATTCATCTCGCATGTATAAGTCCGGTATGAAGATTTTGTTTTACAATCCGATCTTCATTACTTAAATCCGGAATGATACAATACACATGCAATCCCTCTATTAAAGTTGTTTTTCACTAAACAAGAATGGAGGTAAAAAACTCTTTTATTGATTAAACGAGAATTACAATTCGTGTAATAATCCGGAGCTGATCCCGGAACACAGCGAATTTGAATCAATAAAATGAAAAAGGAAACAAGGAAGGCGCTACTTTCTCTGGCTTGAGTCTCCTTCCTTCCCTTTGCCTTTGTCTCCGATCTTGCCTTCTTCAGTGCGAGAGCTTGTTCCTGTACTTATGGGCTTCAGGAGTGAAGGTCCCATTGTTTGGCCTTCAGGTAAAGGAGCAAACCTATAAGGAGTGTTAGGGGACTCTCATGACGGTTATCAATGATGGCCACCAGTTTCCCTTGGTGAAACTCATAGAACGGATCAATACCGTTCAAATTAATTGACACCTTGGGATTCCGGTATAGCACTTGACGAACTGCCAACCCGAAAGCCTCCTTGACTGCTTGATCACACATGTTTACAGCATCGTCTAAGTCTGCTTTCAGGGTCTTGACTTCGCCATTCGAATCCGCCAGCTTTAAGAGCAGCTCCTTTTCCTTACGTGACCAATCATCCACTCCTTGAGAATGGACGACCTTAGCCTCCTTCAACCGCTCTTCTAGCTTTGAAGAGCGTTCCTTCTCCACACAAAGATTGGCATGGAGGTCAGCGTTGATTTTCTTTTGATCAAGAACCTGACCCTCCAGCTCCTTGGCAAGGTTCTTCAGCTTGGCAATTTCTTCATCCTTCTTCTGAATTTCTTCTCTGGAAGCTTCTAATTTTCCTTCTAATCGGAGGATGATTGCCTCGTCCTTGACAACCATTGAGGTGAGCCTCTCGTTCTCTTCTGTGAGCTCACGAACCGACTTGAGGACCCCGGATAACTCAGCCAAGTGCTTCTGTCCGTCGTCGCAAGCTCTGATCATTTCATCACTCTTCAACGAGGGCTTCACCTTGGGTGAAGGTTCAGGAACGCCCTCAGGAACGGAGCCCTCATACACCGGATGTTGAACAAGACTAGAACTACCTTCAAGAGGGCAAGGGGCTTTGGGCGCGAAATAAGTCGTTATCGGCTTCGCCCCATATGTGATAACACCGCCTGGGATATCCGGAATAGACCCTTCCGCTCTTCTTTCCTTAGAAGGCCCTGGCTCAGCAACCCCTCTTGAAGTTTTTGGTTTTTTGGGCGAGGATTGACGGTCTGAGATCTTCGAGGGGTTACGCTTTGTCCTCTTCTTTTTCTCGACAACCTTCTCAGATCCGCCCTCGATCAGAGGAATATCGTCACCAGCAGACGAAGTTAATATTATCGTCTCAGCAGTAGCCTTCTTCGAATTCCGCTTTGCCTGAATGTCATTTTCAGCCGCAACGGAAGTCTCTCTGGCCTTGAGACCTTTTAGCTTATTCATCTCTGGTGACTCGCTCTGAATTTCACCTGCACAATCAATAGACACAATCAGAGATCAAAAGTTTCAAGGCATGACATAATAACGCATGAAGAATGGCAGGAAAATTACGTAAATACTCCTCGCAAGTAGACTTTGGTCCTAACAAACGCCTGCAGGAGAAAAATTGGTGCGAGGCTGTGTAGGATTGAAGAGCCGAAAGAACAGAGATCGAGGTTGGGCTCAGTTCGTCCTCCTCGGTGTAGTACGCTTGGGAGGTCAACAAAAAATGTTCGTGCGTCCAAGCCGCTGGGAATTTTGGAATCCCATCTTCAGTTAACCAAAAAATTGGTTCATTCGGATGGACGCTGATCTTCGTATAATAGGACTTGAAAGAACGGCCATCGACTTTGGCGGAATCAGTGTACGCCTCAAAATTGATTATTTTGGAGAGAGTCCGGAGAGATATCAAGCTCACTCCCCCCTTCTCCTTATTTGCACGACGGACTACTTGAGAAAAGTAGAAGAGCATAGCCACCGTCGGTCGAAAATTGAAGTGCTCCCCAAGCACTTCGAGAGAACGGATTAACCCCCATCCATTAGGGTGAAGTTGCGAGGGAGCGCAGTCCAGGAATCTCAGGACTCCCATCTGAAACTTCGTAAAAGGGAAACGCACGCCCAAGTTAAGAAATAAAAAATCATACATGTACAAGGACCTCTCGTCTGGTGTATGACATATCCGTTCTGATGGAAGGGGAGCGAACACCTTAAAACACCATTTGTATTTGTCCTTCTTCCAAACCGTAAACCGCGGCTCCAGCTCCCCTTCATCCTCCCGAGCGTGGACGGACGGTGTTTCACGAAACTCCTCAGCCACCCAGCTGAATGGGCGTTTCTGTTGGAATTTCACCCAGTCTATCCGGTGTGCAACCATATTGCATAGGCCGGATTGGGTCTTCAAGATATACTTCTCAGAAGGAGATTCCCCTTCAGACGATTTCCTCCCAGTAACCTTCTTTGTCACCATTGTGAAAGCTTTGATGCTGCGATAAAATTTCACATCATCAGAGAGATACAAATCCCCACTCTCGATACTCTCACTGGAGGAGGAAGACTCTGAAGAGGGTATAATCACCCTTCGCCTTTGATATTGCGACTCCTCCCCCTCTGTATACTGTGGCCTCGACTGGAAGATCACTGGGATCCTCCCACCACGATTTTGAGTCAAAGCCCTTCCTCCTCTTCCTCTAGGGCTAACGCCACTGAAGCTAACACCCTTCCTAGGCATTCTCAAATACTGAAAAGAGATACAGAAAACGAAGGGAAAGTGGTTACCTAAGGATAGTGAATTGAAATTCACAGAGGCGGACACGAAGAACTTCTCGGAACTTTTGCAGAGGTTCGTCAAGGAAGCAAGAAGAAATGGTAACTGAGATTGCCAAATATGCCTTTATCGGGGCACGAAAATTTTTCAAAAACCCACTAAACACAACCTGTCGTTTACCCCCAAATAACTCCCCGTTTAGTGGACCAAAATTGTCGTTTAGTACCTCAAGGCGCGAAAATGCCATCGTTTTATCACAGAGCCATCGAAATGGGCCTATTAAAACCAAATACTAGGCCCAACAATACTATGCGTGACAGTTACTAAGACATGCGCACTTAACGCAATAATGGCTCGCCCACGTGAATTAAGGCATTAAATGTCCAATCATTAGAAACGTGGCCACCATTACCCGAATACCAAGGGTTGCGAAATTCGATAAACTTCTGATATTCCCATTGTCGAACCCGCCCTTAAAATTTCATAACTACGGAACCTGGTTCCCAGAGCGGATATTTACACTTCGGTGCAATTCCGAAATCCAAACGTACTATGATCAATATAGCTCATATGAGCAAGTCAACTGCTTCCTCACATCAGCTAGGGGGCTAGTAGAGGTATTACTCGGATTTCGGATGGATGCGAAAATTGCCTAATCCGCACTCCTACTCGGATTTCGGATAGATGCGAAAATTGCCTAATCTGCACTCCCATGATTGGAAAAATGTCTCCAGGGCGGATGATCTCAATCACCTATTCTGTGATATGACGATGTAACTCCTGGCGCCATACACACCTCAAGGACGGATGATCTCAATCACCTGTTATGTGATCCGAAGATATAACTTCTGGTGTTGTACACATCCCCAAGACGGATGATCTCAATCACTTATGAAGTGATTTGATGATAAAACACCTGGCATGATCAATTCCCATAATCATTCTTATGATGGAAAATTCCGAAAGTCAGTCCGCACTTTCGCTTTCAAGTGGTATTCTCCCAGGACGGATACTCTTTATCACCTATTCTGTGATACAACGACGTAACTCCTGGCGTAGAAACAACTCCCATCATCATCCTTATGATGAAGGACTCAAACACCACTTCCTTGCAGTTCCCTAAACTTGGAACAATATTGTCATCTCCTGTGAGAGTATTACGGATTAAAAGCAGTCATCCGTCCTGTTACACTACTCTGCTAAACAGCGGATCGACCCATCTCTTCCCCAAATGAATTAAGGACCATGCCTTAAGGACAGCACCCTTTTTTCTTAACACATACTTGGGGACATGTATATCTTTCGCCGTTCTAAAATTACCTATTGTTCAATCTTCCGAGGCAATTATTTCAATCCGGCCTTAAGATTAGTTATACAGAACGGATCAACAATGAATTATATATACATGAAACGATGAAGACAAATGCCTTAAATGGAATTCATTCATTAAAAACAAGGCTGTATACAATAGTTCAAAATCCGGAGTTGATCCCGGTACACAACTATACATGTAAATGAAAAGAAAACTACGGAGGAGGAATCTGTTCTTCAGTTTTCTGTGCCTCCTCAACACCAGGCTCTTGTGCCCCCTCCTTGGAAACCTCCACAGGAATCTCCCCTCGAGGAGCTTCAGCCCTTTCTTCAGAAGAAGGAACCTCGGACACAGGAAGAACGAAGTCCGGCCCCATAGTTTGACCCTCGGGAAGAGGGGGCAAACCATACAGGGACATCGGAGGATCTTCGTGGCTATCATCAACCACTGCGACTAACTTTCCCTCATGGAATTCATAGAACGGATCTATTCCATAGAGGCTAAGTTTCGCAGTGGGGTTGCGATAGAAGATTTGGCGTATGGCCAGGCCGAAGGATTCTTCAACAGCCCGGTTGCATATGTCAATGGCTTCTTCCTTATCAGCTTTCACCGTAGCCAATTCTTCTCGTAACTTTGACAGCTCCTCATTCAATCCTCCGGACTTCGCTTTCTCAGCCTTCAGCCCTTCGATCTCAAGAAGGAGCTTCTTCTCCCTTTGAGACCACTCCTCAGCAGCAGTTTTATTTTTATCCTGGCTGCTACGGAGCTCTTCCTCCAAGTTTTTAAGATCGCCTTTGAGCTTGAGATTCTCTTTAGTCATGATATCCCCAAACTCCTTAGACTTGCTAAGACGATCTTCCATTAACTTCATGGCGGCTTTGTCTTTTTCCGAGGAAAGGTTGAGTTCTTCTAATTTGTCACTCAACTCTTCAACCTTATTGACGTTGTTAGCCAATTCATTGACTGAAGAAAGCATTCCAGCAAGTTCGGCTAACTGCCACCTTCCGGCCTCACACGCTTCTTTAATTTCTTTAACACTGAGCGTAGGCCGGAGTTTGTACATCGGTGGAGGAAGAGTGGCTGGAGTAGAACCCTCATAGGAGAGGAAGGGGGTGAGAAACGAGGTAGTTGGGAAGGAGGTCGGCTCTGATCCAGAAACCCCAGCAGCAGTGCCTTTATTGAGATCGGAGGAAGCACCAATCGCTTCCGAGGCTTCAACAGCTTTATCCTCCGAAGTCCTTCGCTTCTTGGACTGACGCCTTGCAGGATCATTCTGGATCTTTCTTCTCCTCTCAGTAACTTGAGGATGACCTGTGGCCGCGCCAGCCTCAGAGGAACCACCCTCAACCAACGGAACGTCCCCTTCAGCATCCGAGGTTAGTATTATTAACTCAGGACGATCCTTGGTTGAGGGCCTGGGCTTCACTTCATTTTCACGGGCAACGGACTTACCCGCCGCCTTGAATTTCTTTAACTTGTCCATTTCTGGAGTTTCTTGTTCTATTTCACCTACATGAACAAACACAAGATGTCAGCAACTACAAATATTCTATATATATTTGGTAAAGGAGAAAAGGTGAAACAAAACGAGAAGTACGCAAATATTCCTCCCGGACTCCGCTTGAGCTACTTAGCAAACGCCTACACGAAAAGACGTGACGACGTGTAGTGTGTGATTCAAGTGCGAACAACACTCTCGACGTCTCACGAGACAGATCGGATTGATCAGTGTAGTACGCGTGTGAGCTCAAGAGAAAATGTTTGTGTGTCCAACTCAGGGGAAATTTGTCGACGCCCTCTTCATCCTTCCAAAATATTGGTTTGCCCTTCTTAATGGAGATGCGAGTGAAATAAGTCTTGAAGGACTTCCCGTCAACCTTGGCAGAATCCGTATAAGACTCAAAGTTCACAAAGGAACAGAGAGTCCGGAGAGTCACCAAACCAACTCCACCCTGCTTGTTTGCCCTTCGAACTACCTGAGTGTAGTAGAACAGCATCGCTACAGTTGGCGTGAAATTAAAATGTTCACCCAAGACCTCCAAAGCTCGGATGAGGCCCCAACCGTTGGGATGAAGTTGGGAGGGTGCACAGTTCAGAAACTTCAAGACGCCCATCTGGAGTTCGGTTAGAGGAAAACGAACTCCCAGATAATGAAAAATAAAGTCATACATATATACAGAGCGGTCATTAGGGACGACATGGCATATCCGCTCTGTCGGAAGTGGTGCGTAAACCCTATACCATTTTTTCGTCTCTTCATCCGTACTCAGCGTGAACCTCGGTTGAATCCGGGATCCCTCCTCATCCGCATGACGAGAGGCCAAGTTCTTAAACTCGCTGGACACCCAACAGAAAGGCCATTTAGCCTGAACCTCCTCCCAATTCAGCCTCGAAGCAACAACGCTATAGAGACCTTCAGTTGTCCTCGAAATAGCGCTATTTCCAGAGGTTCCCTCTCCAGTGGCCATTTGAATTTTCTAAATCGAACTCCTTAATCTACGATAAGAAATAAAATGTCGTCAGAAGGTTGTAATCATTACTCACTGTATTTTAAAAGCAACTACAATCAGAGGACAACTCTGAGAAGGGAAAGGTCACTTTCCACAGTGAGTAAGATCCCCTTTCTGAGCGACGCGATTCAGTCTTAGGAAGAATCACAAGGATTCTTCCCCATGACTATTAGGGTTGCGGGAAACTGATTCCCCCCCTAGATGAAGCCTACTTTCTATAACTAAGAGTAGCAAACCAAAGCAAAACTAGAGCGACAAGGAAGAGATAGTTACCTCAGATGACAGTGATGAATTTGAGGAACGAAGAAACCCTCGCAGTGCAGGCAACAAACTTCCTTGCAATATTTCTGCAGAGTTTTGTTAAGTAAACAAAAGCGAGTGGAACCCAGAATCCACTAGGTGTTCCTTTTATAGGAAACAAAGAGGTTCGGTTACCCCCTCTTGAAGTTGTGTCGTTCTCGATGAAACACATTCGTTCACAAGCAAAACGACACAACCGTTCCAAATTCTTGGGCGCCAAAACGATAGCGACTCAGCGAAGGGCTATCCACTAGGCCCAAAAGTTTCGAAAACTTCAGGCCCATTAAGCCCAAAACGACGGTTAATGAGATTTTCATCTCAGACGCAATAATTGCTTGCCCACGTGATTAAAAGCATTAATGTCCAATCATGCAACGCAATTCGCGCTTTACAGCCGTTACACGAACTTCAAGAGCTTTCAATTCCAATAAACTCTTGAAATTCTCGTACAACGAATCTTTGTCTGAATCTGTTGTGGCCGCATCGACAGGTCGGATCTATTAATTTTAGAACGGTTCTTTACGAATGACAACAGATGCTAAGGAACTGTTACACACGTAAGCTTACCGATATTAAGACCTCTCGCAGGTTGAGTAGCTTATGTGAACAACCATTCGGTCCCTCACACAAGCTAGGGGACATATGATCCGGTCTCAATACCGGTATCCGATCTGCTATACATATTTCAACGTCTTTGATAAGACATCTACGTGTAACCGGTGTCATCGGTATACATCTGGACTGTAATTTCGTATCAGGCGTTCTCCCTATACCGGTTGTTCAGGATAACACCATGACATCGGACAATACACACGTCACTGTGCAAAAGACAAGGATTGTTGCTACAGGGATCGATCAATAATTCCCTGCACTACGAGCCAAATTCTGCTCACGGGAATGGTCAACTTGTTCCCTAATCCTAGTCTATATTCTCTATGCTCAATATAAAATAGCCACTTGACCCAATCATGCAGGTAAGTGCGCAATATAATAATGCTAATGGGAGTTGGTGGTTCCCCACCAACGAATCCTCGTTAATCGAGCCAATCAGGTATATGAACTCACTTCATGATTGAAGTGGGGGATCTTCAGCTCATTTTTTGACGACTGATTCCTCTCTGAATACATTCCTTACTTGGAATATTACTGACTTGAGCGTCGGAGAATCTTTGCAGGTGACACCACCATTCGCCCACTTCAACGCGTTAGGTCGGTGTGAAGGATCTCCAGGACGCCCAATCCGCTCTCCTCATTCAAGGACAATGGATACATACACCGGATACACATACATCCGGTCTCCTATACGGTATTGACATATTATTCGTGACTGGCTTGAGATCGGATCTCTTGACCCCGGTCCAGGACAGATCACTTATAGATATATATATATATATATATATATATATATTGTGATGAATGGGTTATAAAAGGATTATTAATCTTGGCTAGTGGCATATAGTGATATCATGATGATGGGAATTAATTGATAGAGGATAATGATATGAATATGTGAAATTTGTCCCAAGTTTAAGTATTGGAATGATGTCAAATTATATGTACATTGAGATTACTACACTTTGAATTTAGGTTCAAATAAATATATATACATGAGATTGTGTAACTAAAATATAAGGTTATTGATAATGGACTTAGAGACATGCTAAAAGGACTATGGATCATACTTTGAACATAACATTGTAGTGTTGTATCTAAGTGTATGAAATGAGTGTGATGAGATATGATCATGTAATTTAAATTTTTAAAATGTGTGTAAATTTAGAGAAATGAGAAAATGTTACTCATGGGTCCTTTTGGAAATTATTCCTAAAAATCCACTCTTGCTTTTGGACTAATTTAAATGTTCCGCAAGTACTTGTTCAGTAATTATGTGATTAATTGTCCTAAGTAGACATTTATTTAAATTACATTCTCATATCAATATATATAAGACAGGTCTTTAAACAGATCCTAGGTGATTGTTAAAATTTTTAATTATGGTGTTCTTCTTCCAACGGTTGTTTTAATCACAAAAAAATTATCCTAATTTTCATTATCTAAATATTAATATCATTAATATTATTTATCGAATTAAGGGTACCATAATTCAAACCACTAATGAGACTAGTTTGAACAAATATGCATGCCTAGGCCTCATTTTTGGGCCTTGTCTTATTTCTGGTAACTCTACTTATTTTTAGTAACTTGAGATATTTTATTTCCTTTTTGAGTAACAATTTTTTCCTATAAATTGAGAGCCCAGGTTTCAGAAATATCCACCCTCACTACTTAATTGTCTAATACATAAGTTAGTTCTTCTCTCTTGCTCACTTTAGTCTTTCTATCATAAGATTTAGGTTATAATTTTTCGTTGTTCTATTTTTGGACTAAGAGCATTTTGGGTCTAGGGTGAGAGAAAGTTTTCTTGATGTGTATCTAAAACACATCATTTTAGGTTGTATTTTATAGGCAGTTTTAGGATTAAATGTATAAAATCCCCCTTAATCTCTATCATATTTGCTTTTTTCTTGCCTTTGCTACTTGGTTTATTAGTTTTACAAAAATTACAGGTTTGAAAACCATTTTAAGATTAAATATGGATAGCAATGCATAACGGAGCAACTGCGTGCCAAAAGAATTAAAGACACAAAGAAAAACAAGGCCCTAATAGCCAGGCCCTAGTGGGAACTATGGCCATGGAGCAATTGGGCTAAAAATCAAGTTATGAGGGTCCAAAGCGAACCACAACCGTGGTTCATGCTTGGTCCATGGGTTATGCATTTTTTATTCTATTTAAAGGGGAGAGGGGCTCTGTTCTAGGAGACTCACTCTTTATAGTTAGAAGCAATTTGTATAGGCAAAAAGGGTAATCCCGAAGGACTTTTTTCAAGGATTCTCAAGGAGGAGAACGCGAAGGGAACGAAGAATTGAAGACTCTGCAAATCTTGTGTTTATTTTATATTCTTGGTTTTACCTTTAGTTTGAATCTTTGTAATCATTATTTTATGAGTTGTATGGATTCAATGAACCATTATGATTTTTTATTTACCATGAATGGCTAGAGTCCTTATTCTTGGGATTTAAGGGATGATTTGTGATGTAATTGGTGTAATTTTTAGGGCCTTATCAATGAAATCCATGTTTATCTTTAATTCTTGATTGCTTTATTCGCTCATTGATCTAGAAATAGGCTTAAGTTGCCTTTAATTAATTATAGGGAAGGACTCAAAAGGTGAACCTAATTAATTTAATTCAAGGATTAAATCTAAGATTGAATACTAGGAAGGACTAAAAAGGTGAACTATATTTAAATCTTTTGAGGACCGGAGTTTTCATAATAATTAAATTAAGGGTGGGACTCAAAAGGTGAACCTTTTTTATTGTTGTGTGAATTTAAGACTTCCATTATTCTTTATTTACTTGGATTCTGAATTAAACAACAATTTGATGTCTGAGTTTATGACTTGGCTTTCAGATGAGGTGACAGTATATTTGATGTCTAAGTTATTAACTTGGTTTGGAATTAAATGACAGTTTGTTTGAGATCCAAGTAATCTAATGGAACTCTAAAAAGGGAAAGTTAGAACTTTAGGAAGTTGGTCTTGGTTAACTTGAGAGTAAAAGATAAGGTAAAATCTTTAAATACCATTACAAAGCAATTCGTAACCTGAAAATCCCAAGATACATTTTGATTGATTTCATTCCTAGAGAACTTCTGATTTGGACCTTTTAATTACTTTGTTTTTTATTTCTTCACATAAAATCTATATTCTTGTTTGTTTAGATAGATAGGATCATTATTCCGAGTACTTGAGCACACGGTCCCTATGGAGACAATATTTTTTATATTACGCGACAAACTCGTATGCTTACGGGGTGTCACTTCTCTAGAATACCTTGAGACTAAGTGAATCTTGTTGGGATTGGATCGAGTTGTGAGGAAGCTTTAAACTTTGGACAGGTAGTCCAAGAGTTGTAAACATATATCCTTGTAGCCGATTTAATTATATTGAAAAATTCTATGCTTTTAGGTTGGGAGACTGGACTAGATCATAGTGGTAGTGATTGAACTAGGATATATTATGGTTTTCTTTTCTTATGCTTACACTCTTTAATATTTAATTGTTTTTACTTGCTTATCCTATTTATATCTCTTTTCTTTTTAAGTCTTTTCAAAGACCCTTTCTTTTTTAGGCAAAAAGATTTTTAAAACAAACACTCTTTTAAAACGCTTCCAAAAAACACATGAACTTTCTATACTTATTTCACCTCCCTATTAAATCTAAGACCAATTTCCAACATGCTTTCCTAAATGCTTATGTGTTTTCTAGTCATGTCTATTTATTCATGGTTCCATGTTATATGTGATAAAGCCATGAAAGGGATTTATATTTGTAACCTTCAAGTTATGGAAGGTTGATTTGCTTGCTAGTTTCATTTTATCATGTATTCAATCAAGTGTTTTGTAAACTCTTGGTAGAGTAAGTGCTCTTGACCCTGTTTACATTGGGACCCTTTTAATAGTGAATTTTGTGAGAAAAACTTTATTAAGGGTTATAGCCTAAATGGAAACTTATATGGGTATTCTAGAGCTTGGTCAGGTGAGGTTTAATTGAGAAAGAAAATTATTTATTTGAACAAACAATGCTCAGATCATTTGATCAAGAGTACCAAATACTAACCAAATCACTTAGATCTTAAAGAATAATTGCATCAGGATTAAATGAGTCAGAGATCCAACAATATGCATGTTGATGTTTGAGTATTCTTTACAGGAATGTTTAACTCATGAATATATTTGTTTTATATATTTGAGTGTCATGTGTATAATTCTACTAAGTGTTATAGTGGTTGAGTTTGATTTATTTTATATGTCCATGCTTATATGTTGCTTTTCTTTGGAAGGGAAGTTGAACCTTAGGATAAAAAAGCAAGATGGTGCTTTTGAGTATATTGAGGTATCTCCATAAGATACTATGGAGATACCTTTGTTTATCTCCATAGAATAGGACAAAGTTCTCATGACAAATCTAGTTTCAGTGATTGGACCTACTGTTGTGGTACCATACCAGATGTCACCTTAAAGTTGGCTTAGTTTTTTGTTCCATAAGACGACCGTTAAGTTCTCAGGGTCTAGGTTTGTTTTGTGTTTCCACCACTAGCTTAATGCTAAGTGGTGGGGAAAGCAACCCAATGACTTACCATGGTCTTAGCTGTTAAAGCATAAACAAGAATGATTAAGCTTTGAGTTTTGGGTCCGTAGGGACCAAAATGGTATATTTTGACCTTGGACCTTAGGTGTAACTGGTAGCTGGAAAATACTTCTTTAGGATGACACATGGCTTGGACTAATCTTTTCATTATTAGTAAAGATCTCTGACATGGTTACTCATATCTCATACTTCCTTTTAGTTACTTTGTAAATAATGAGGTTGATTACTGATATATTCAGAGGGAAGTGTACTATGAAAAATTATGCTTGAAAATAGTGGTCATCACTCTAGTTCGGTTGGTGTGGATACTTTAGACATATCTAGAGCAGGCCAAAACTGCAACACTCACTTTTCTTTCTTAACTTCTTTTGCAGTACGAGCATGATAGGTCATAGGTGGAGAGTTGTATACATTGAATTACAAACTTACTCGTTCACCCTCCCCCACAAAGGTACATTTCATTCCCTATATTTAATTTAGCTTAATGCCTTTTCCTTCATTTTGAATTCATTGTTGCTTTGTGGTCACCGGTCAGATTTTTTTTTTCCATTGAAAACAGTTTTTCAGATGAGTTCTAAAGTTTTGAAGCTTTGATAAGTAAGTTCCACGTAATGGTTATTTTGTCCACTTAGTGCTGATGATTGGATTTCTTCTAAGATCTTATTTCCTAAGTCAAATGTGATGTGGATACCTACACGAGTATCAATTGAAAATTTTTCATATCAATAGATAGAATGTTTTGCCAAGTCTTTTTCAAATATCGTTATCAGTGTTCAAGTTGTACAAAATGCAATTGTATGATATTGTGATGGCAAATCAATCATGCTTTTGAACAGGAGTGTGGGTTAAAGTACAAAGGCTCACTACTTGCATGTATTGGCAGCTTTGTCAAAATCTATATTATGAGGCGTACCAAGTTTCTTTGCCATTTGAGGCATGTAAGAAATTATGAAAGGTACTGCTTCACAAACCATTCTGGTTAACTAATAGGTTTTTACCCTTCATTAAATTCTCATATTGGTTCTTGAGATTGTTTGCATGAGATAATTTAATTCTTGAGATTTTGAAAACACTTGATTGGTCCTTGACTTTGTTAAATGATATTTACTTTAGTTCTTTTCAGTACAAAAATGACAGTAAAAAGCCACAAATGACAATGAAAAACAATATGGAAAAATAAAACCAAAAGTGACTGTCGTTTTGCAGAGTCAGGTTCTAACCAAACGTTTTCTAAATTTCAAAGATTAAATTTCCCTACACATAATCTGAAGGACAAATATGAGAGTTTACTATATATATTTTGTTAGTTGTATGGATTATGGAACAAGCTCTTACGCTAGATAGGCACAAAGGTCTCTGTTTAGTTGATTTGACAAATTCTACTCTGTGGAATCCCAAATTTGAGTCTATCAACTAAATAATCGTTTTCTATTGGTCAAATGCATGCACTACTTTATACATTCTGTTTTTCTAGGAAATATCCTCTTATTAGCAATACTATTCACACAACTCTTACATTCACAATTATGCAGAAATGTACAACTTGCTCAATCTAAATTGAAGTGGCCCCATCATCTTACTATTATATAGTTGGAAAATGCTAAAGTTGTCTAAGTAGGTTTAATTTTCTACTTGAATTGTTTGTTATATTTTATTTCTTTATCCAAACTAAATGTTGAGTTTCAAAGTAACTTTTGTGTAGATAGCCAATTTAGCAGAAGTTTTGAATATGAAGTTGTAAGCAAGATATTTTGATCCAAATTTTGTGCATAAATCTAATTTTAAATACGTTGAAATATGTTCTTTTTTCTGTAGATAAGATAAGTGATCCTTTATTAACACTACCACAATAATTAATGTATTGTTTTATACATTCTCTAGTGATAATCTCAAGTCATTAGTCAAGCATATCTTATGCATTGATCTCCCTTTACAAGGAGTTTGACATTGTGTCAGAAAACGTGGCATCTCCTTCACTACAGGTTGCGAAGGAGATATGACATTTTGAAATCAGCAATGTGATACACTAGGAAGACAAGACTTTTGTGGTGTGAGCTGAAATCGTGGGATCATATAGTATTATTATGAAAAGAATACTAAGTTGTTACTGTGGTCTTTGTTAAAAAGCTTGGAAATGATAAAATGTGAAAACCACCGAAAAGGAATATTTGCAAATATTTCTACCCAAATGGCTCTAGCTGATGTTGATTCATGACATTGAAGTGTTCAATTTGAGCTCTTTCAGTATGTTGGTTTGATTATTAGATTGCTACTTGCTATCGTCGTACTTGTTTTGTTATCTTGTTCTAGAGTATGTGGATGCCCACCACTATTTTGTCGTTATTCCAGGCCCAATTTGAACTAGTTGCACTTTCTTTTTGGTTTTTTATGTGAAAATCTTTATCTTGTGTAAAAGGGGTTTGTGCTCCAGTGAATGAGTCACCATTCAATATATGCATGATAATACTCCTTTTTAGTTTGTGTAACTTTTAAAGAAGATTAGATAACGTTGATGATTATTTTATTATATTTATATTTATATTTGATTCTTAAATATTTTATACTTATGATAAAATAAAATATAGACTAGATTACATTGGTTTTCTTTTTTATTCAAGATTACAAAGTTTCAAAATATATATGGACTTATTTAAAGATCATCAAATGGTTGAGGAGTTCAATAAAAAAATTTTCCCCGAAAATGGCACATTTTCTGCTTTAAATAAAACATTTCTAGAACCAATTAGAGGAGCAAATTAGTAGGGTGAATGGTGGAAGAACCCATGCGTTGGGTTGTCCTACATTTATTTGCAGATAATGATAATGATCCTTTCACGGTAAAAATAATTGTATGACGCAAAGCTTAATTTTAGTGCATATAATTTTTTGTTTTGTGGGGAAATTATCTCAGAAATGCAACTGAATTTAGGCTCACGGTATGTTTCAAGAAGGTCTGACAAGAACATATACTAATAAAATTACTATATCAATAAAACTTAAATTTATAACTACATTACTACAAATTCAATTTTTAACTAATTACATCAACTTTTATTAATATAATTCAATTGATTTTACGAACGTTAAAATATATACCCTGACTAAAATAACGGATAAGTCCTTGTGTAAATTCGTGACATGGTCACAGTTAATTTTATAAAATCATGTTCGTTTTTGTCACACTAAGTGAAAGATTAAGAGGCTGTTTGGTTCACACTCTCACCCTTTGTTCCGTGGCGTTTCATGGCAGGTGACTTTGTCGGTGTGAACGGTAGTGCGTTTGACAGCAGTTGCGGTCCTCTGTTTCATTGAGCAACCGTTGTTCCGGTCGCAGAACCTTCGTCAACGTGTAGCTATTGTGAGGTGTCTTAAGCCAACGGTGTTTTAACCTTAAACTTGTCACCCATAAAAAAAGCTACCACCTTAGGCTGGGATTTGAAGTAGGAACAAGCTTGAACGTTAGATCAATAAAGATCAAGGTAATTTCAGCATCCTTTTCTGTTTTTGCTATTTGATTAATCTGTTTGTGCTGGTTGTGTTGTGGCTATGGGTTCTCGCCGGCCGTTTGGGGTTTGGGTTTGATGGCGTTTGGGGTTGATAGGGGGTTTTGGGTTTAGGTGGTCGTATGTGTACAAGACTGTGGGGTTGGTGTAACATCCTAGGTTATTTTTGCATTTATTTTTATTCAAACAATTACCTCTTACGATAAATTTTTCCTTTTCTTGAAAATTAATCGATATTTAGTGAAAAAGCATTTATTTTTACTGACCTATTCAAGTGACAGCAGTCACAGTTAAATTAATTAAATGAGGTCTAGAAAAGAAAAGCAAGTTAATTTAAACACAACGGATGGGAGAAAGGGAAATCAGGGTTTCTCGCTTGAGCGAGGCCCCTACTCGGCTAAGCGAGATTCCGGACTCTCACTTAAACGAGGTTTCTATTCGCTTGAGCGAATACCTTTCACACATCGGATTATACACAACATGCAACCGGACTCCCAAAATTTCACTCTAAAAATGGTTCTGTGAACCCAATAGTCATTATAGCTACCATGAAAGCATATGTATTTTAAAATATAGGTTTACATCCAGTCCAGTCTTAATTAAACACAACTAATAATAATACTAAGAAGTTCTTATATACAGATATATATCTCTATAGAGAGTCACTCAAAGTCACTCGGACCCTGGCACCGATCTCCCCCTTGGCGCGACTCCATGGCTCCTTCCCCCTCCCTGTCTCTGGTTACTAAAAAAAAGTGCAAGGGTGAGTGTTTGGCATTGTAATTAATATAGAATGGAACTTAACAAATATACATGCATATTTATACATACACATCAAGCATCACTTGTAAGTAAGCATACCGAAACATAGTGTATTACATACAGTAACTATATTAAACCAACTACACAATTCTATCACATTCATCACGATCACAACTGACTCTCATACAATCTGACTCCTAGTATCCGGATACTAAAGGATTGGCCTTCAGCTGGGGGTCCTACTTGACACCCCGTGAACCCTGCTTGGTTCACCGAGTCCTGCTTGACTCTCCACCTCGACCACTGGGTCCTACTTGACCACTGGGTAGCTCAACTGGGCACGAAAACCACGGGAGCCAGAAATGAGGGGCTATCATATACCGTCGGCCATCCCATACCACATAATCATTCAACAGTTTGCCTTTCACATAATAATATCAATTCCTCATCACTCGGGTAGCCTGCTTGCTAACCCGACGTCACATAACGCTGATCACTTCAACATTAGATATCACAAGATCATAACATGATAACTCAACCACACCCGATCTTCCACTAATTAATGAACCCAGTCACACATGCACAAGCATAAACACACAACTACGTTTAGCAACATTTTCCTTAACCTGTTTATATTACCTCAATGACCTGAATAAGAAGCGAGTCCTATTCTAATTAATTATAACCCGAACACCCCCCTTACTTTGGTTCCACGCTTCGATGATCTGTTCTCTGTGTCGATTCCTTCCTCTAAGCACTGGTTTCGCAGTCTCAACTCCGTCACTCAGTCTTCCGTTGCTTAGCATACTACCTACGGATCATAAAGTACAGCTCGTCACTTCAACGCCCTTAGTTCATGGACTGCATTTGGGCTCACACTCACCAGAGGAGTGGAGAACAGCCACGAATATAGCCATGCATGGCCCTTAACAGCCAAAGAATAAAAGGAATAAGGGAATCACAATTGGAACGGATCAGTAGACTCACCTTGAAGCCTCGATCACAGGAATGAGGTTCAATTTAAATTTAGACACAAATGGAGTCCCTCTCCAGCGCATGCAAATCAGCGTTAAGAGAGGAGAGAAAAACGAAAGAGAAGGAACAGACCAACAGCAAAGGTAACTTGTAAATAATGAAGAGGGAAGGAAGAGAATTTCCTTATATATATGTATAGCTCATGGGCAAGATCGTCTTTTCCTTTATTTTATTTGTATTCTTACTAAATTTAATCAATTTCACTATATTAAACTATTGCATAGTTATCAAATCAATTACACTTATTTATTCCCACAACGTTTAATTATTCACAATTCTCTAATACTTCGCAAGAGTATAGGCCCAATATGAATATCGGCCCCCGACGTCCTAACTTAGTGTTCATACCTCGGAAATCTGAGCTACAACCTGAGAGATCGGATAACTCATCCGTGCTCACCTTTTGGTTACCTACATCCGTTGTTTTAGTCATTATGAGGTTAATCCGGGCTATGACTCCGTGTGAGGCGCTCTCCTCACAACGGTTCGGACCAAACCTCCTGGCCTTGTCCGCTCTCCTCTTACACTCCCAATCTTTAACTCCGCCTGACCGCTCTCCTGAGACCGATCTCGACACCGGTTTTCCCGTCTCTGGCTCAGACAGAACAAATATTAATTAAAACTTCCAAAACATTTACTACATTTCCCATTTCTTATAATTCTCATTAAAACATCAGGGATGTTACATCCACCCCCCCTAAAAGGAGATTTCGTCCCCGAAATCAGTGTTCCGGTTGAAAAAGATGAGGGTACATTCGTCTCATATCGGATTCTAACTCCCAAGTGTAGTTTATCCAATGTAAATTCTGCCACTTCACCTTCACCAGCGGGACCTCCTTGTTCCTTAACCGTTTGGTTTGATGCTCTTCAATGCCGATTGGTACCGCCTCCACCGTCAGGTTCTCCTTCACTTCAATGGAGTCACTCGGTACAATCATGGTATCACACAGAATGTAGGTTCGAAGTTGCGATACGTGGAACACGTTGTGAATGTTAGTTAACGATTGGGGAAGATCCAGTCGATAAGCGACTTCACCAATCCGTTCTAGTATTTGGTATGGTCCAATATACTTCGGATTAAGCTTTTGGCTCTTTAAAATTCGACCTACACCCTTAGTCGGTGAAATCCTTAGGAACACCCAATCACCCACTTGGAATTCAAGGGGTCTATGCCGATTGTCATAATAGCTCTTTTGCCGGTCTTGAGCAATTTTTATCTTTTCTCGGATTAAAGCGATTTGCTCATTCATCTCTTGAATCATCTCAGGCCCCAGATGAAGAGCATCGCCGTTCTCATTCCAACATAATGGAGTACGACATTTCCGACCATAAAGAGCTTCGTATGGAGCCATCCCAATGCTGCTATGGTAACTGTTATTATATGCAAACTCCACCAAGGGCAAGTATTTATCCCATGATCCGCCCTGTTCCAGTACACATGTCCTTAACATATCTTCAAGAGTCTGTATAGTCCGTTCTGATTGGCCATCGGTCTGGGGATGGTAGGCTGAGCTCAATTTGAGCTCAGTACCCAGTTGTTGTTGCAAACTCCCCCAAAACCTTGAAGTGAATCGGGGATCCCGATCGGAGATTATGCTTGAGGGCACACCATGCAGTCGTACGACCGCAGCAATGTACAACTTAGCTAATCAATCTAGCGACCACTTCATATTTATTGCCAGGAAATACGCACTTTTGGTTAGTCGATCAACAATCACCCAAATCGCGTTGTATCCGGTTTGAGTGCGGGGTAGTCCGGACACGAAGTCCATGGTGATACCTTCCCACTTCCAGATCGGAATTTTTGGAGGTCGAAGCAAACCTGGAGGTCGTTGGTGCTCAACCTTGCACTTCTGGCATATCACACAGGATTTCACATACTCGATTATTGCCTTCTTCATACTTGGCCACCAGAATTCCTTTTTTAAGTTATGATACATTTTTGTCACTCCCGGATGTATACTCAAAGAGCTCTTGTGTGCTTCTGATAGCACCGCCTGCCTGAAGCCTCCATGTGCAGGCACCACCACTCGGTTCCTGAATCTCTATATACCATTGTTACCCCTAGTTATCTCCACATTTTTGCCTCGGGTCTGAGTATCAATCAGCCTCAGTAACTCTTTATCGTCTTTCTGTGCAGCTACCATCGACTCCAGAAATTTGTTGGAGATTTTTAACATTCCGATTGTCATTCGGTTTGGTGCGTCCATAACAACTCCAACATTCATATCTCTAAAGCTTTCCAGCAATTCCTATTCTCTACTCATCAGGTAAGCCACATGCAGTACCTTCCTGCTTAGTGCATCTGCCACAACATTCGCTTTGCCCAGGTGATACTTCAAATCGAAGTCATAATCCTTCAAATACTCTACCCATCTCCTCTGTCTCATATTTAACTCCTTTTGATCAAATGAGTACTTTAGACTCTTGTGATCACTGAATACTACAAAGCGAGTCCCATACAGATAATGACGCCAAATCTTCAGTGCGTACACCACTGCTGCAAGTTCCAGATCATGAGTCGGGTAATTCTCCTCATGTGGCCTCAATTGCCTTGAAGCATAGGCAATTGCCCGATTAGCTTGCATCAACACACACCCCAATCCAAATTTGGATGCATCATAATATACTTCAAATTCCTGTGTTACATCGGGCAGTGCAAGCACAGGGGCAGTCGTTAAACATCGCTTAAGAGTTTGGAAGCTTAATTCACACTTCTCCGACCACACAAAGGGGTTTCCTTTCCTTGTTAACCGAGTCAGAGGAAGTGCTATCCGAGAGAACCCCTTAATGAAGCGTCGATAGTATCCAGCTAATCCGAGGAAACTCCTGATTTCAGTTATTGACTTTGGCCTCTCCCAAGCCATAACCGCCTCAATTTTTGTCAGATCAACTGAGATTCCCTCTTGGGAAATTATATGCCCCAAGAATTGTACACTACTCCCCCAGAAATCACACTTAGATAGTTTAGTGTACAACTTCTTCTCCCGAAGTACTTGTAAAACAAGTCGAAGATGTTGAGCATGCTCCTCGTCCGACCTCGAATATACCAAAATATCATCAATGAATACTACCACAAACTGGTCCAAGTACGGTTGAAAGGTCCGATTCATATAGTCCATAAAAATAGCAGGGGCGTTCGTTACTCCAAAGGGCATTACTACATACTCGAAGTGCCCATATCGAGTCCGAAATGCTGTCTTTGGGATATCCTCCGACCTCACTCGGATCTGGTGGTATCCCGACCTCAAGTCGATCTTAGAGAACACAACGGCGCCTCGCAACTGGTCCAGTAAATCGTCAATCCGAGGTAGTGGATATTTATTTTTGATTGTCAGTTTGTTCAGCTGTCGGTAATCAATGCACATTCGCATACTACCGTCCTTCTTCTTTACCAGTAACACCGGAGCGCCCCAGGGTGAGGCACTGGGTCGGATAAAGCCCTTTTCTAGTAATTCGTTTACTTGTTTCTTCACTTCGGTTAATTCCACCGAAGACATTCTATATGGCGCTCGGGACACAGGTTCTGCCCCGGGAATCAAGTCAATAGAGAAATCAATCTCCCGACTGGGAGGTAGTTCCGGAATTTCTTCCGGAAAAACGTCAGGAAATTCGCAAACAATCGGAATATCACTTAGCAGGAGGTTATGCCGACCCTCCGAAGCGAATAAAACAACATACGTGGTTAGGACATCGCTCACTCCGTTCTTCATGTCAAGTTCCTGAGAGAAAACAATATTCTTCCAATAACAGTCGACCAACACATGATTAGCAGCAAGTCAATCGAGACCCAGAATAACATCTAAGTCCTTCAATGGTATACAGATAAAATTTACTCGAAAAGTACGGGCTTTGATTTGCATCGGTAGTTCTCTACACACTGTAGTTGCACGGAAAGTGGAACCAGTTGGAGTGGAAACAATAAGAGCGTTCTCCATTAAACTGATTGGCAGACCAAGCCGTTGCACACAACTTTCCGAAATAAAGGAATGGGTGGCACCTGAATCATAAATTACATCAACCAGATAACCACAGATGAGGCACTTACCCTGTACCAAATTGTCATTCCTCGTAGCTTCTGAAGCATCAAACGCAAATACACGTCCGGTCATGGCGTTTTGGGCATCGCTAGATTGGGCATCATATCTTCCTGATTGTTGGTTCCCTCTACCAGCTCCATTCCGGCCTCTCCTCAAAAAGTTGGAACCCCGGGTCCCAGAAGAGTTAGTTCGGTTATCCGTCCTGCCCTGCTGTTGCCTCTGAGGGCAATCGGGCCTGAGGTGCCCTGGTTGTCCGCACTGGAAACACACAATTTGATTGGCTTGGCAATGTTTGGCAATGTGACCTTCCTGACCACAATTGTAGCATGTACGATTACCAGAAGGATTACCCGATCGACCAGTGGAACCCCGACCGGAAGAGGATGAGGAGGTAGCAGAAGACTTACCACCCCGGAAGAATTGACTCATCCTCTTGAAGTTGAATCCTTTTGCCTTCAGTGGCTTTTTATCTCTCGGTTGGGATGTCCTTTGTAACTGCACCTCTTCAGTCAGTCTTGCTTTGTTCACCAGGGTTGGGTAGTCCCTAATCTCCATTGGTACGATTACACTACGGAGCTCAATCCGTAGTCCAGCTTCGTATTTGGCGCATTTGCTACCTTCAGTCCCTTCTAACGAGAAAGGGTGGTAAAAATCACACAGCTCGTCAAACTTGCTGGTGTACTCAGCTACAGACATCCGGTCTTGCTCCAACTTCAGGAATTCCATTTCTTTCCGGATTTTGTAGTTGTCCGGAAAGTATTTAACAAGGAACCTCCTTCGGAAATTCGCCCATACCAACGGCTCATTGGCTGCGTTCATCTGCACCTTCACTCGGGACCACCATACTCTAGCCTCTTCTTTTAGTTGGTAAGTAGCAAATAAAACCTTTTGCTCTTCAGAGCACTCAAAATATTCAAAAACCTGCTCGATATCCCTGATCCAGATGTATGCCCCGTCATAGTCGTGTCCCCCTTTGTAAGTCAGAGGATTCCTTTTAAGGAATTTATCCAGAGTGGGACCGGACTCGGTCCTACTCATCAGCTGAGTAAATCTAGAGAAGAAATCATCTCTTCCCCCAGAACTAGTCTCTCCGGCCATTTAGTAATTCTACAATGAGCAAACACATCACCATTAATAACCAAGATCAGTCAGGGGATCGTAAACTTACCTTATATTCATAGAATACTACGCCAGTGGAGTGCCAAGGGAACGATGCCAGACCACACACAATCTCAATACAACAAAATACAATCAACCTTCATAAAACTATCACAATCACTAGATCGGCCCATACACCGGCTCTAGAAAGAACCGCTCTGATACCAAGTGTAACATCCTAGGTTATTTTTGCATTTATTTTTATTCAAACAATTACCTCTTACGATAAATTTTTCCTTTTCTTGAAAATTAATCGATATTTAGTGAAAAAGCATTTATTTTTACTGACCTATTCAAGTGACAGCAGTCACAGTTAAATTAATTAAATGAGGTCTAGAAAAGAAAAGCAAGTTAATTTAAACACAACGGATGAGAGAAAGGGAAATCAGGGTTTCTCGCTTGAGCGAGGCCCCTACTCGGCTAAGCGAGATTCCGGACTCTCACTTAAACGAGGTTTCTATTCGCTTGAGCGAATACCTTTCACACATCGGATTATACACAACATGCAACCGGACTCCCAAAATTTCACTCTAAAAATGGTTCTGTGAACCCAATAGTCATTATAGCTACAATGAAAGCATATGTATTTTAAAATATAGGTTTACATCCAGTCCAGTCTTAATTAAACACAACTAATAATAATACTAAGAAGTTCTTATATACAGATATATATCTCTATAGAGAGTCACTCAAAGTCACTCGGACCCTGGCACCGATCTCCCCCTTAGCGCGACTCCATGGCTCCTTCCCCCTCCCTGTCTCTGGTTACTAAAAAAAAAGTGCAAGGGTGAGTGTTTGGCATTGTAATTAATATAGAATGGAACTTAACAAATATACATGCATATTTATACATACACATCAAGCATCACTTGTAAGTAAGCATACCGAAACATAGTGTATTACATACAGTAACTATATTAAACCAACTACACAATTCCATCACATTCATCACGATCACAACTGACTCTCATACAATCTGACTCCTAGTATCCGGATACTAACGGATTGGCCTTCAGCTGGGGGTCCTACTTGACACCCCGTGAACCCTGCTTGGTTCACCGAGTCCTGCTTGACTCTCCACCTCGACCACTGGATCCTACTTGACCACTGGGTAGCTCAACTGGGCACGAAAACCACGAGAGCCGGAAATGAGGGGCTATCATATACCGTCGGCCATCCCATACCACATAATCATTCAACAGTTTGCCTTTCACATAATAATATCAATTCCTCATCACTCGGGTAGCCTGCTTGCTAACCCGACGTCACATAACGCTGATCACTTCAACATTAGATATCACAAGATCATAACATGATAACTCAACCACACCCGATCTTCCACTAATTAATGAACCCAGTCACATATGCACAAGCATAAACACACAACTACGTTTAGCAACATTTTCCTTAACCTGTTTATATTACCTCAATGACCTGAATAAGAAGCGAGTCCTATTCTAATTAATTATAACCCGAACACCCCCCTTACTTTGGTTCCACGCTTCGATGATCTGTTCTCTGTGTCGATTCCTTCCTCTGAGCACTGGTTTCGCAGTCTCAACTCCGTCACTCAGTCTTCCGTTGCTTAGCATACTACCTACGGATCATAAAGTACAGCTCGTCACTTCAACGCCCTTAGTTCATGGACTGCATTTGGGCTCACACTCACCAGAGGAGTGGAGAACAGCCACGAATATAGCCATGCATGGCCCTTAACAGCCAAAGAATAAAAGGAATAAGGGAATCACAATTAGAACGGATCAGTAGACTCACCTTGAAGCCTCGATCACAGGAATGAGGTTCAATTGAAATTTAGACACAAATGGAGTCCCTCTCCAGCGCATGCAAATCAGCGTTAAGAGAGGAGAGAAAAGCGAAAGAGAAGGAACAGACCAACAGCAAAGGTAACTTGTAAATAATGAAGAGGGAAGGAAGAGAATTTCCTTATATATATGTATAGCTCATGGGCAAGATCGTCTTTTCCTTTATTTTATTTGTATTCTTACTAAATTTAATCAATTTCACTATATTAAACTATTGCATAGTTATCAAATCAATTACACTTATTTATTCCCACAACGTTTAATTATTCACAATTCTCTAATACTTCGCAAGAGTATAGGCCCAATATGAATATCGGCCCCCGACGTCCTAACTTAGTGTTCATACCTCGGAAATCCGAGCTACAACCTGAGAGATCGGATAACTCATCCGTGCTCACCTTTTGGTTACCTACATCCGTTGTTTTAGTCATTATGAGGTTAATCCGGGCTATGACTCCGTGTGAGGCGCTCTCCTCACAACGGTTCGGACCAAACCTCCTGGCCTTGTCCGCTCTCCTCTTACACTCCCAATCTTTAACTCCGCCTGACCGCTCTCCTGAGACCGATCTCGACACCGGTTTTCCCGTCTCTGGCTCAGACAGAACAAATATTAATTAAAACTTCCAAAACATTTACTACATTTCCTATTTCTTATAATTCTCATTAAAACATCAGGGATGTTACAGTTGGGGGTGATGGTTTGAGGCTGAGGGGTTCACATAATGGGGAAGGAATTAATATTACCAATTGATTTACAGGCTGCAAGTTTAAGGATTGCATAAAAGTATATTCAAGCTTTTAGTAACTTAGCCATGGAGGTAATAGTCTATAAATTGATTGGTTTGTAAATTTTTATATTGCATAATTTGTTCTGTTTGAAAAATTGTTTTATATTTATTTCTCTCCTTAGGGCATAACAGTTTTATTTCCTAGTTTTGCGTCAAATCCTGCTGATATGATGGCTCAAGCCCTTACTCTATACAAAAGCTTGCTTGGTAATGTTTCTGGTGATAATCATAATAGAACTTCACCCTCTTTAATAGCAGGACAAATAGAAGGAAATGATTCATCTGGTGAGAGTAAAGATAGGAGCTCGACAACCGTTCCTACAATTAATCCAGATTATTATCATGGAAAATCCGGATTTTCACTTCAAAGTCCATCCAAAAGGGAATAATCTTTGATTTTATGAAACTTGTTATTTTGATGAATGCATTTGATTTTTGGTATATGGATGACTGGATGTTGATGTGGAAATTGTTTTCCAAATTTTGGAGTTTTTATATTATAAAAATATTGAATGATGTTGTCATTTTTTTAATATTATTGGTAACCAAATAATTAATCATCTCATATAAAATTATTAGTTTTAATATATTAGTTTATTTTAATATGTATAATTAAATTTGATATGTATAACTTTCAATTTATACATATAATATTAATATATACAAATATACACACAAATTACATATATTAAAACTAATATCTTTTTGGTAATTTTATCACAAATTATCATTTTCCAACCCAATTATACTAAACTTCTTATCAACCAAACACAATCACTACTTTCCAACTGACTTTTCCAAAACTCTAAATCAAACACAGTTTCATTTACAACACCCCAGTTTTCTCAACCTCATTTACAAAAACTTCAATTTTCTCAACTTTATTTACTCAACTTTTAACCAAAACTTCTAAATAAGTAGGAACAGCCAGCAATTGTGGGCAAGATAGCCAATAATGAAAAAGAATAAATACATGGAAATAAAAATACGAGAAAATACGATTAATAATATTGGTTCCATGTTCAATATCAAGTCAAACAGGGACCTGATATAAATTTGATCAAGTAGTTTCTAGTCAAAATTGTTTAAATTTTACTTTCACTAATTTATGTTGGGTTTGTTTCCCATTTGTATTTTTTAATCTCGACTTTGATTTTGTTATACATTCAGGTTTGAGTTTGGTGTGGCTTGACTCGGATAAAACCATTCCGAATAACAAGCTTTGTATCAATTTTAACATAACCGTAAATTTAATGCTGAAATTGGATATCACTAATTAAATTAAAACACAACTTTGTCAATTGATGTGTGATGATATTGAATTTAGCTCCCAGTCTCATGAATACAAAGAATTAGTACGCTGACAATAATTTATCTATGTTATTTGACAATATGATTGGCTGAACGTGGAACATGGATGGCCCGAATAAATATGTGGTGTCTATTCACCAAAAAAGAAAATGTAGTGCCTTGTTCAAAGTTCTGAATTTTCTTAAAAAAAAAAGTTCTGAATCAATGTCTTTTTAGGCTCAACAATCATAGAAGAAGTGTCAATTTAGTTTATAGTTGAAAAAATAAAATTATAAAAATAAAAAAATCTATATTAATCCTTCATATTGTTCGAGAAAATTAAAATTTCGTTTAATCGTAAAACTTTTTTTTTGTTGGCTAAATTTTACTAACCCAACAGTAAACCAAACAAACCTAAAAACTCATCATAATTTGTCAAAAAAAAAGAAGAAAACTCACCATAATTAAAATCTCACTTTTACGTGGATAAATTTTTTGAAATGAGAAACAATAAAAAAACAGTAGAAATAATGCTACTTCAGTGTCCATAATTTGTTATTTTTTGTTGACCTACTCGTTTGTTTAATAATACATAAACACGTGTACACTGATAGGTAGGTATCTTCGCATGCCATTTGTCTGATTATCAAATTCTTTATTATTTAACCAATTCACTCAATAACTATTAAAGTTACTATTCACAACAAAGAAGGAATAATAAAGTGGTCTAGTAATTAAGAAATTCGAAATAAGTGAAAATGTTGTTGGTTTGAGCTAACACACAACTAACAAAATCAACTATTAATTTTAATTTATTAAAGCAATAATATTGACAACACAAAGAAAAATAATTGTACATTTTAGAATGTTGAATCAAAATATAAACCATACATATCTGATGATATCTCTAGGATCTGTTCGAATATTTTCTGGGCCAAGAAAAAGGATCAGCGGATACACTGTGTCTAATCATGCTCCACGCTTAACCATCTTTGCAATATTTATTTCAGAACGTACGTAGTGTTATTGTTTTTATTAAACTAGAAAAGGACACGTGTTTTGACCAATAATTTTGACGATACATGTTAAGATTATCAGAAAAATCTTAAGTTTAACCTATTAATTATCTGATGCCCTAAATATATATTTTAAAAATTTTAGAAATATCCAAATTTTATAAAAATTAAGATGAGTATTAATAATATTTTTAAATGAGAGTTTTTCAGTATTAATTCCTTAATCCTCTAGAATATCGTTAGCATTTTCCTTGTACAATCCATAGAAAGGGCCCATGTTTCTCTTTTATAAAGGAAAAATATTAGTTAATTTTTTTTTCGACGTATACTTTTCCTGATAAAAGAAACGAGACACCGAGATTTCGCACGCACGCTCTAAATAAAAGTTAACGTCCAAGAAATTGCATGCTCTAAATCCCGTACATCCTGGAAAAGTACATGACAGTTTGCTAAATTCGTGTAAAGGTAATATTTAACTTTAAATTTTTTTCATTTTTATAATTTTATTTCCCTAACTAAAAACCAAATATACCCTAAAGAAATTTGGTTTTAAAAGGTATAAAAAAAACAATTAAAAATGAGTATCATATCCAAAATCATTCTAAACATATTTGCAATCCCAAATTTGCTTCCATACTACAAAATTGATTTCATAAATCTAAAGGTGCGTTTCATCCATTAAATTTATCTTTAGCTACTGTTATTTTCATTAAAATTTTATCTCGTTAAATATTTTGTACAGTGTAAACTACTATGCCTTTGTATATGGCTCAGTAGGTGTCCATTTGTTATGCAATTGAGTTGATAGAATTATAAAAATAAAAAAAATTAATGGTTAATATTTATTATCCATGTTATTCGACATAGTTAAAAAAATTTTGACCGTAAGATCTTTTTCTAAAATTGTTCAAACGGAGGTTGGATTAATCCAATGTTAAACCAAACTTCCTTTATGAATTATATATCTTGATTGTCAATATGTTGTGAATGAATTTAATGCTTTACTCAATTTAATTTCATATTAGTTGTGTGAAGGGTCTTTATTAGCTTTTTTCTTTTTAAGGGAAACAATGGCGCAAAACTTTTTGAGTTATACAATTTATGCCCAAAGAGTTTTCCAAGATTTTTTCTTTTATTGTGTACGAGGTTGATTTTTAAGTAAATTGTTTTTTATTATATTTGCCTCGTTCAAGCCGATTTTATGTACTAGGAATTTCGTAATGTGAAATAAGCGGATTAAGTACTTTTATTAAATTCACTAGCTACTTTCTTTTCTTTAATTAGACTTATTGGCAAGATTTTTTTTCCTCAGTGATTATTGGCAAGATTAACTAATTTTGAATATTTGCTGTGAACTGTGTGACCTTATATAGGAAATGAAAAAAGAAGTAGGTGGAAATTTAAGTTGAAAGTAGATAACATGATGTATTTTAAATATTATTATATCTTTTGAAATTAATTTTCAATGACATTAACAGTTTTAGAGAAGAGATAAAAGTTTCAGGTTTCGAAATTAATTTTATTTTGTTTTTCTTTATCATATTTTATTTGGATTCAACTTGAGTCGTATTATATATATTATAAAACTTTGTTGACTCAAACAAAAACTGAGTTTAAATAAAACAATTCCTTAGTAATTGATCTATACATATAATAGTCATAATTATTTCTTTTTCTTAATGAAAATATATTTGTTAAAATAAGAGGAATCTAAAATATCTCATTTTTAAAAATTTGTATAGAAAAAATAAAAAAGAAGTTTTCAGTATTTTCTATACAAATTTTTAAAAACAAAAATCACGATGATAGTTTTATACTTAAAACTAAAAACATAAAATGAAACATATACCAAACAACCTCTATAAATGAGCACAAAAGCAAATATAGAATATTTTAATACATAAACATAATTCAAACTTATTTACTCTAATTTCTAATTAATCTTTACATAATTTCCCATAAAAAAATTATACTCTTCCTATTAGATAACAAGTCTCTTTTGAAAAAAGAACATTGAGTTAATTAATTTATTATGCATAAAGAGTTATTTTGACCAAGTTTCTTTATTAACGTACACACGAAGATGATTTTTAACAAACGTAGTAGCTTTGTACGATATTTGTCACATACCCACGTTCATAGCCGATTTTATGGACTTAAGATCTAAAATGTGACATATAAGCTAGCGGATTAAGCTAATTTAAATTCATAATTAAGTTTTATACGGTCTTGGTCTGATTAGACCAATAGTAGACAAGACCGCATGGCATATAGCCATATACATGAATGAAAATGATAGTTTAGGGAACTCATTAACCTAACCAAGATCATCATGACAAAAAAAGATTAAAAAAAAAGAAGCCTCCTAAGAAAAAGTAAATTATTCTCCTGATCATTGTTTATTTAAAAAGTTATTCTAGATTCGGTAATTAGAATTATTGTGGAAAACTTAAGTTGATTGTGACTGGCTTTGCTCCTCCAATTTTCTAAAATAAACCTCGAGTTTTCTACATGTACATATTTGCGGTGCACTTCAAATTTTGAAATATTTCTTTGCCATTCTTAAGAAGTTTTAATTATTGAAAATAAATACCATACATTTTCTTCACATGATTTTTACACCTGTATTAATAACCTTCTAATTTTCAAAGTAGCAATTCAACTTGCAGGAAACCCGCAAGAAATGAACACGTGCATTTGAGTCAACCCTCCACGTTTCGCCTAAATGAAAAGAAGAGCAATTGCGTCCTCCAAATTCGTGTTCACATTAATCATTCAACATAACTTTTTTTGAGTGAAGTTATATTCTTGTTTTAAACCTCTAACATATCATCAAGCTTGGTCTTTGTGCTGCCATGCAGCTTAAATTTGCAGGACCCACATAATTTTGGGAAAAATTAACATACATCGAGAAATTATACTAATAGAGGATGTATTTTATGAGAAAACTTCTCTTATATGAGAGTAAGAGGAATAAATTTAGGTTGTATAATTATACAATTGATGGTTGATATTAAAAGTTTTTTAAATTCACATGATCACTTAAAATATCACATGACTTTTTTAAAAATTTACATGATTAATCTCAATCATCTATTGTATGGTTGTACAGCTCAGATTTACTTTACTCACCCTCACATAAGAGAACTTTTCTCATATGATACATCATCTACTAATATATATATATATATATATATATATATATATATATATATATATATATATATATATTTCGATAAAGAAAAACTCCTTATATAATATCGACTTATAATAAAACAAAGTCCTATTTACTCTTCATACTATTGTTCATATAATATCACTTTAACTATATTTTTATGATTTATTTTTTTTCCCCTCCTTTTCATCCGCATATGTAATTAAATTGGTGAAAGGCTATAGTTCCTATCTTCATTTTCCCTCCTTTTATATATATATATATATATATATATATATATATATATATATATATATAATCCCCATTGATAAGTGCTCTAACAACATTATTTAAGAAAGTTAAAGTATAAGTTTTTTTTTATTAAAAACCATGTAGGAGAGTAGCTACAATCACTTCTCCCAAAGGTGGTGAACCTCACTTCTTCTTGTCTCTCTAGCCTTAGAGAGTGGCAACAATCACTTCTCCCATACCAGCCTTAGTCACCTCCATTTCTCTTGTATTTTCAAGCCTAGATCTAGGTTTCTTTGCATCTAAAATCTCTATTTCCTCACTTTATACATTTAGTCCAACACCATTACTCTTTCATTTTAGCTTTTGTTTCAAGTTTTGGAGTGCTCAAGGTGTCGATTTGAAGAAGATCGAGAGGTAGATCTAAGGCATTTTTTAGGAAATTGAAGAATTCCTACAACAAGAAGAATTCCTACTTTAGCTAAGAGGACTCTTCCTCTTCACACTGATGGCTCAAGTAGTGATTCTTATGAGAGTAAACATGTTCTAGGTGATGAGGGTGAGTTGTTTATGATTAAAAGGCTTCTAAGAAGCCATGTTAAGGAGGATGACACTACACAAAGGGAGAACATCTTTTATACAAGATGTTACATTAATGAAAAACTATATTCTCTAATTATGGATAGTGAGAGTTGTGTCAATGCGGCTAGTCAAAGACTAGTCCACAAACTTAGTTGTGAACTAATAGATCACCCTAGACCATATAAATTGTAATGGCTTAATGAAAGGGGTGAAATGTTAGTTACCAAACAAGTCAATCCTGCTTTCTACATAGGAACCTACCAAGATAGCGTTTTATGTGATATAGTTCCTATAGAGGCTACACATCTTCTTTTGGGGTAGACCTTGACAATATGACAAAAAGGTTACCCATGAGGGTTTTTCTATAACACCTTCACCTTCCTACATAACAATAAGAAGTTTGTGTTACATCCCTTAACTCCAAGGCAAGTCTTAGAAGATCAACATCAAATGAAGTTGAAAAGGGATAGGGAGGTTGTCCTTTCCACCTCCCACCAACACTCTAAATCCATCCATGAGAAAGGTAAAGGAGTTATTTACCTTGATAACTCCATAACGCATTCTTCTCTTCTTGCCTCCAAACTTCATGTGAAGCGAGTCTTGCTCCTTCACCAACCCCTTTATATACTTCATGATATACATACACTTCTAGCATATCCTCGTGCTTAATGGGCTTCTCCTTTTCTTTTCTCATTGAAGTGTTCATTCCTTTAGAGGTTTATGTTCCACCTTATTTTATTCACTATAGGATGAATGAAACCTTGTGTAACATCTCATTTTTAACACAAATAGAAAATAAATATTAATATATCTTTAATAAAAAATACTTACTATTAGTTAGTTTATTATTATCATTTTTAATGAAATTTTGGTATTTATATTTAATTATTTGTTTTTTAAAATAAAATAATAATAATAATAATAATATTTATGTATTTTGAATTAGAATTTTAAAATGACTTAATTCGTATTTATTGATTAATGAAATTATATTAAGAATTTTAAATATATTTATTATTCACAACTTTTATTTTATGTTTTTATATTTATGTTTTTACATATTTATGATTTAACTCTTATTAGAATTTTAAAATAAAATTTTAAAGGAATTAGACTATGATTCTTTAAAACTTTTTGATCTACATAATATTTATGATTTTTTGGAATTTTTATGAATTTTTTTGAAATATTTTAATAAAATAATATTTTAAATAATTTTAAATTCATATAAAGTTACTTAAAATTAAAAATATTTACAAGAAAGTGAAGTTAAATTATAAGAAAATTTTTTAAAATCCATTTCAAGTAGACTTATCTAAAAATTATCGGTTTGAGTAAAATCTTAATTTTTACCAATCGTAAAAAAAATCGAAAACGTACCAATAAATTTTTATTAACAGAAAATTTTAGATTTTAAAATTTAAACTTTATATTACTTATCATAAAATTAGTGAGAACTAATATAATATCACTAAATTTCAAAAGGACTAATTTTGAATATTTAAAATATACCGAGTGAAAGGTTACTATTTGGCTTAATAATTTAACCGACATTTACTATGTAAAATACTGTGCATGTACGAAATTTCAAAAGGTGCACAGTAACCAGGATTTAAATTTCAGAAAATGCACAGTACTTTTATATTAAAATAATAGAATGTATAGTAATTTTCTTTCCTATAAATACCGAAGGAATTCTTCTTTAGAATTCATAATTTCAGATTAAGTTTTCTTAATATAGTAGTGCTAGTGAGATATTGGTGGAAGTAAGAGAACGAAATAAAATTTTTGGAAGAAGGTTCTGCTAAAATTCTAAGGTAAGAATACATCTCTTTTATATTTTTAGGGTTATTTCCATATCGTTTTTAGAAATCTATTATTATACTGGAAATAATATTATTTTAAGTTACTATTTTGAATAGTAAAATACTATTTCAATAGTTAAATGCTATTTCAATAGTAAATTACTATTCAAATAGTAAATTACTACTTACTGTTACTGTTTACCTTTACTATTCACGATTTACTTTTTACCGTTACTATTCATGTTTTACTATTTACTGTTATTATTCACGTTTTACTATTTATCATTACTATTCATGTTTACTATTTACTATTACTATTCATGATTTACTATTCACTATTCACTATTCAAAATTTACCATTTCTGTTTTAAGTAAAAATCTTAATTTTATCTTATAACTATATTAAAGTGAAATTGGTATATTTTAGAACTCGAAGACGAGGCGCGCACAGACTTTCTATAACGAACCAAGATACAAGAGGTAAGGGGGTGGGATGGGAATATAATATGAAAAGACATAAGAATAATGAGAGGAGTCCCCTACTCCTTTAAAATTTAATAATATTATTATTTTAAATAATAACTATTTAACTTAAAAATATTTATAATAAATTTTAAATTGAGTATCTTGTGTAACTTGATCTGAGTACCTATGCAAATACTTGGATAACCTATGTGAACTGGACTGAACCTATGCAAGGACTTGGACTGTTATGACCTGTTTGGACTGAACTATATACCTATG
The DNA here is from genome assembly GCA_037962975.1 of Clitoria ternatea. Lineage (NCBI taxonomy): Eukaryota > Viridiplantae > Streptophyta > Magnoliopsida > Fabales > Fabaceae > Clitoria > Clitoria ternatea. The sequence goes on from CM075675.1 coordinate 14,689,151, forward strand.
CGAGAATTGGACTATATGGACCTACATAGACCTATGCGAGGAATGGACTATAAAGACTTAAAAAATTAATCTTATTAATTTAAATAATCATTAAAATTTGAATTATATTTAATTGATTTGTTTATAATTATTAGTATTTAATTATTATTGATGATATTTAATTTTGATCGATATTATTTGATTATGATTGACATTTTTTTATTGTGATTGATGATATTGTGATTGATAATATTTGATTATAATTGATGATCTTGTGATATGAGTTTGAGCATATAGCAAGCATGACGAAAAGTTAAAACTCAGTAAGAATTTTCTTACCTTACTCTTTAAATTTTTATTCTAAGAGAAAGTATTTTATCATTATTTTAGTCTTTTATTTCTTTTTAAAAATAATTTTCATTAACTTTATTTTTAATCTCTAGAACAAAATCTAGTATTAGAAAGAAATTATTTTATGAAAATCAAACGTTGAGATAATTAATTCTTGAATTAAAGAAAATTTTTATAGTTTTAAGGATTCTTAGTTAATGATTTAATATATATATATATATATTTAAAAATCAGAAATTTAAATTGGTTTTCCCTAATGAAATAACTAAAGGATATTTTGTTATAGTCGAGATTTTTAAACTTAATTTAGTTAAGATTCAAATTTGGAAAGATTATGTAAATATGTGAAGTTTTTTAAGAGAAAGTTTTGAGATATTTAAGGCTTGGAAACTCAATTTTGGTGAGATCTGAATTTGAAGACTGTACTAAATTTGTTTCCGTATAACAGAAGTTCAAAGAAGAACTTATGGGAATGTACAGTTTATTGAGATGATTTTGTGAACCTTTATAATATTTAATAATTGAGTTTCTAAAAGTCTTAACCAACTAAATATGTAAGTAGTTCATGCATCATGAATTATTAAAGAGAAATAGGATTATAGAAACCAAGGATACATTAGAGGAGACTTAATTTTGATCCTTGGGATGAGAGGGTGTGAAAGGGTGCTTCAGGTGACCTGGGGTCGCTCCCTAGTGTCGGGTACTTTCACAATAAAAACTTTCTCAGTCTGACTAGTCTCTAAGTGTTTCCACGCTAGTTGAGCTGTTCATATGCTACAAAGGCATTTACGTTATTATCCGGAATTATGGAATAATGTAAACTCCTGGTTGGCCCAGTGCAAATTAAAACTTTAAGGGCCCACATGCATAAACTAAATGAGATAGTATTAAAAGCATTACTTGTCATACATGTGATTGTGGTATTCTGTATGGATGATTGTGAATGAAAGTATGATTGTTATGTGTGTGAGAAGCCTATATTTATAATTAATTGTGTATAAAATTTTGAATGATATTAATTTATTAGTTTGTGAAAACTCTTATGCTTATGTCTTATCTATAAAGTATTATATTCTGTTTCTCACTCCTTCTTGTTTAAATTTTGTGTCCAAAATATATGTTATGTGATATATAGCTAGCGGTTCAAGATGGAAGGATATGTAATTACAAGAGGGTAAAGTGATCTCATCCTCAATCAGATAGATGAAGAGATATGACAAGAGTAGGATTCCAAAACTCGATGATTCAAGGACTAGGAAATGATTGGTCACATTTATAGTAAAAGTATAGTTTAGTTTTACCTTGCCTTATTACAATATCAAGTTAGATAATTGTAACAAGGTAAAGGTTAAACTTTGATAAACTTTCCCATCCGGATATAATACTGTAATGATTTATCACTTATGATTTCTATAAATTATTTTATCATTATGGACAAATATTGAAAGACAATGTTTTTTTTTTTACTTTCAATATTCAAAGGAAATCAGATGTATATACGTCCTTGTATAAGCGAGATAAAGAGTGATAAATATGTATATCTTTCTAAAAGTTTTTTTTATATCTCGTGTATATAAGGGGGTGTTACACCTTGTGCTTGCATATTCTTATTAGGATCACTTGTAGCATGTATATAGTTATTATAGGTTCTGTTAGGTTAGCGTTGTGTCTTTACTCTTTTGAGTTAACTTTTCCTTATGTTTTGTCTTTTTTTATTTTATTTGTATCTAGATTTTTCATAGGTTTGCCATTTGTTTCATTTCCTAACCTTTTCTGTTTACACCTATATCATATCTTTGATCATGTTTCTACTTTTAATTTTCACAAGGGATTATATTGGGGGCTAGTTTCATCTTTGCATTCCATGCATGTTCTAGTTCCTAGTTTAAATGCCATTACATGTTATGATCCTCTTAAGGCAGTTTATCATGTTCTTTTACGTTATATGTCCTTATTTAATTCTATTTTACATGATCTTTTTTCTATACCTCATATTATTCTCATTGAGCATCATGTCACTCATACCATCTCTAGAATACATAAGAGATTACATGGGTTAGTTTGTACCTTCTTATAAGTGATTTTCTCCTTGTGTTCTTTTATACTATCTTTTCTTTTATTCTCACAAAGTTAAAAAGGTTAGTATTTGACCCTGGTGGCAAATATAAGGTTTGGTCTTCTTTTGCCATTGTTTTTCTTTTATTTTTGTTTTCCTTCTTCATTTTTCTACACTCATTTTGTTTCCCCTTCTTCTTATAGGTTTGTCTCTACTTTGAGTATTGCCTTCAGGATTTGAGGACAAATCCTCTTGAAGAGTGGGATAATGACATAGGCCTCATTTAGGTCTCCTTTGGATCATTCTTTACACTTTGTAAATATTTTTGTTAGACATATTATTTGTTTAGGAGTTAATTAGGTTTAGAATTACTTTTAGTTTTGGACCTTGCATGGCCATATTTTCATTTTGAGCCTTATATAGGTTCTAGCTTGCTTTAGGCCACTTTTGGGCCATGTATTTTGAGTTTTTGGGCATTGGGTGAAGCTTTTCAAGCTCACCTAAGCCGATTCTAAATTTTTTGCTTCCTAGGAGGTATAAATACTTCATTTCCTTTATCATGCTTCATAAGTTGAATTTTAGAAAGTTTTAGTGAGATAAGCTCTCATTTCTCTCTAAAAAAAAGTAAAGCATAACTCATTTCTCTTTGTTCTTATCCTTTGGCTTCCTCCCAAAGGTGGTGAACCTCACTTCTCCTTATCTCTCTAGCCTTAGAGGGTGGCGGCAATCACTTTACCCACACTAGCATTCCATTCTCCTCCATTTCTCTTGTATTTTTAAGCTTAGATCTAGGTTTCTTTGCATCTAAAACCTTCATTTCCTCACTTTATACATTTAGTCCAGCACCATCACTCTTCCATTTCAGCTTTTGTTTCAAGTTTTGGAGTGCTCAAAGTATGGATTTGAAGAAGAGTAAGAGGTAGATCCAAGGCATCTCTTAGGAAATTGAAGAATTCCTACGACAAGAAAGGAGAAACCCTTATAGAGAAAGAGAGGGAACAATAGGTTTTAGAGAAAGAGTTTGAATGACATGCAAGCAAGACGTTACGAAATGAAAAGGCATCACTTAAACCACATAAGCATGGCTACCCGAATAACCATGTTTATATCTAAGACACAAACATGGTTATATAGGAACCGTGTTTAGTTGTTCAAAAAAACTAAATAAATATAAAAATGTAAACCATTTAAACATGATTCCCCATGTAACCATGTTTATACCTGACTTATATAACCATGTTTATATTTGTCATCTAGAAACATGGTTACATGGGTAACCATGTTTAAATAATTTACTAAAATAAATAAACCCTAAATAGTATAAACATGGTTGCCTTTGTAACCATGGTTATATTGTACTATAACCACGGTTAATCATGTTTATAGTGTTTTCCTGGACATTTCAAAAATGTCACCGCATATTTTATTAACACCGTCTCTTTTTAACTGTGCTTATAGCTAGTACTTATATCTATATTTTGCACTAGTGAGATATACTTTTAAATTTGGTTCTCAATAAAAAATGATATTAAAAGTATATTTTAAATCAGTTTGATAATAATTGGTTTTAAAAAATATATTTCTATTAGTTTTTTGAAAAGGAAAAACCATTTTGAAATTATTTTAAAATGTAAGAAAGTAAATTAAAAAATATATGTGTTTAAAAATAAATAAAAAATAAAAATAAATTTAAGAGAAAAACACATATATTTATATATATATATAAAAGGTTTATATGGGATGTGGAAATTTAAAATGAAGGGAAAGTGCGTGGTAATGATAGAAAGAAAGTGGTACAACTGAAGGGGCAACTTCAGTATATCATAAAGGGATATCCCAAAGATTTTCTAATTATTTTCAAGGCTTGAAGCGTGACTGCTGCACAGGAAGCCTAAGGCATGCATGCATGTGCACCATAGCTTTCCAATGAAAAACACTTTTTCTTTTCCATTATCCATTAATATCTTATGCATTTTCCACGAATTATAATTATTCGATTTTGTTTGTGCTAATTTGAAGGCAATTTTTTTAAGATGTAGTTAGAGTCAATTCTAAAAAAAATATATAATATAAATCAGACTGAAATTTTTTTCATAATTTCAGTTTATGTTAACGTGGTTCGCTAAAAGGTATTTTTTGAAACCGTTCAGCAGATATCGTTACTTTACACCTCGAATGGATGTTATTTCATTCATTAACAAAACAATTATGTTAAGTCACGATCCTAAGTATACATATTATGTCATGTCACAAGCAAGTACTTTATTCATGGTTTTTATTTTAATTATTGGCTTAAATGAGAGACTTTTGAGTAAAATGATCAGTGTTTTCTGTAACACCCCCTTATATACACGAGATATATATGTATTCTTCTTACTTTTAAAAAAAAACTTTTAGAAAGATATACATATTTATCACTCTTTATCTCGTGTATACAAGGACGTATATACATCTGATTTCCTTTGAATATTGAAAGTAAAAAAAAATTGTCTTTCAATATTTGTCCATAATGACAAAATAATTTATAGAAATCATAAGTGATAAATCATTACAATATTATATCCGAATGAAAGAGTTTATCAAAGTTTAACCTTTACATTGTTACAATTATCTACTTGATATTGTAATAAGGCAAAATAAAACTAAACTATACCTCTACTACAAATGTGAACAATCATTTCCTAGTCCTTGAACCATCGAGTTTTGAATCCTACTCTTGTCATATCTCTTCATCTAATCGATTGAGAATGAGACCACTTTATCCTCTTGTAATTATATATCCTTCCATCTTGGACTGCTAGCTATATATCATATAACATATATTTTGGACACAAAAATTCAAACAAGAAGGAGTGAGAAACAAAATATAATATATTATAGATAAGACATAAGCATAAGGGTTTTCACAAACTAATATAGTAATATCAGTCATAATCTCATATACAATCAATTATGAATATAGGGTTTCCACATACATAACACTTATATTTTCATTCATAACCATCCATATAGAATGTCACAATCACATGAATGTTATGTAATGCTTATGCTACTGTCTCATTCAGTTTATGCATGTGGGCCCTTAAAGTTTTAGTTTGAACTGGGCCAACCAGGAGTTTACACTGTTTCATAAATTCTGGATAATAATAACATAAATGCCTTCATGGCATATGAACAGCTCAACTGGCGTGGAAACACTTAGAGACTAGTCAGACTGAGAAAGTTTTTATTGTGAAAGTACCCGACACTAGGGAGCGACCCCAGGTCACCTGAAGCACCCTTTCACACTCTCTCATCCCAAGGCTCGCAATTAAGCCTCCTCTAATGTATCCTCGGTTTCTATAATCCGTCCCCAGGCAATATCACATCTCAATTCTCTTTAATGATTCATGATGCATGAACTACTCGCATATTTAGTTGGTTAAGGCTTTTAGAAACTCAATTATTAAATACCATAAAGGTTCACAAAATCATCACAATAAACTGTACATTTCCATAAGTTCTTCTTTGAACTTCTGTTATACTGAAATAATTTAGTACAGTCTTTAAATTCAGATCTTACCAAAATTGAGTTTCCAAGCCTTAAATATCTCAAAGCTTTCTCTTAAAAACCTTCATATATTTACATAATCTTTCTCAATTTAAATCTTAACTAGATTGAGTTTTTGAAATCTCCACAAAATATTCTTTAGTTATTTCGTTGGGGAAAACCAAAATAATTTACTTTAAACTTCTAATTTCTAAAGAAAATAATTTAAAATCATTAACTAAGAATACTTAAAACTATAAAAATTTTCTTTAATTCAAGAATTAATTATCTCAACCTCTGATTTTCATAAAATAGCTTCTTTCTAATACTAGATTTTATTATTGAGATTAAAAATAAAGTTAATAAAAATTATTTATAAGAAGAAATAAAAAAACTAAAATAATTACAAAATACTTTCTCTTGGAATAAAAATTTAAAGAGTAAGGTAAGAAAATTCTTACTGAGTTTTAACTTTCCGTCATGCTTGCTATATGCTCAAACTTCATATCACAAGATCATCAATCATTCATCAACCACAATCAAGTATAGTAATCTCATCAATCACAATCAAATATCATCAATCATAATTGAATATTATTAATCACAGTCTAATATTATAAATCACAATATCATTAATCGAAATCAAATATAATTAATTATAATCAAGTCAAATCAACTAAATATCGCTTATAAATATAATTCAAATTTTTAATGGTTATTTAAATTAGTAGATTTGATTTTGAGTCCTTATAGTCCATTCCTCGCACAGGTCTATATAAGTCCATATATCCAGTCTTCGCATAGGTATAGTTCAGTCTAGACAGGTCATAATATTCCAAGTCCTTGCATAGGTTTAGTTCGATCCATATAGGATATAAAAATCCAAGTCCTTGCATAGGTTTAGTTCAGTCCGTATAAGTTATAATAATTCAGATCTATGTATAGATATTTCAGAATAAGTTACACAGTATATTAAATTTATTATAAATTTTAAGTTGAGAAGTTATTACTTTATAATAATATTATTAAATTTAAAAGGAGTAAGGGACTCCTCCCTTTATTCTTATGTCTTTCATATTATATTTTTATCTCACTCCCCCTTACCTCTTGTATACCGATTCGTTATTGAAAATCCATGCGCGCCTCGTCTCCGAGTTCTAAAACATACCAATTTCATTTTAATATAATTACAAGATGAAAATTAAGATTACAACTTAAAATAAAAAAATGGTAAATTTTGAATAGTGAATAGTGAATAGTGAATAGTGAATAGTAAATCGTAAATAGTAACAGTAAATAGTAAAACGTGAATAGTAACAGTAAATAGTAAAACGTGAATAGTAACAGTAAATAGTAAATCGTGAATAGTAATGGTAAATAGTAACAGTAAATAGTAATTTACTATTTGAATAGTAATTTACTATTGAAATAGTAATTTACTATTGAAATAGTGTTTACTATGCAGAATAGTAACTTAAAATAATATTATTTCCAGTATAATAACAGATTTCTAAAAACGATATAAAAATAACCCAAAAAATATAAAAGAGAAGTATTCTTACCTTAGGATTTTGGCAGAACCTTCTCTCCAAAAACTTTTCTTCTCTCTCTCACTTCCACCACTATCTCACTAGCACTACTATATTAAGAAAACTTAATCTGAAATTGTGAATTCTAAAGAAGAAATCCTTCGGTATTTATAGGAAAAAAATTTACTATGCATTCCATTATTTTAATATAAAAGTACTATGCATTTTTGAATTTTTTATTCCAGGTTACTGTGCATCTTTTGAAAATTTCATACATGCACAGTGATTTGCATAGTAATTGTCGGCAAAATTATTAAGTCAAATAGTAACCCTTCACTCGGTATATTTTAAATATTCAAAATGAGTCCTTTTTGAAATTTAGCGATATTATATCAGTCCTCACTAATTTTATAATAAGTAATATAAAGCTGAAATTTTAAAAATCTAAAATTTTCTGTTAATAAAAATTTATTGATACGTTTCTAATTTTTTAACGATTAGAAAAAATCAAGATTTTTCTCAAACCGATAATTTTTAGATAAGTCTACTTGAAATGGATTTTAGAAAATTTTCTTATAATTTAACTTTACATTCTTGTAAATATTTTTAATTTTAAGCAACTTTATATGAATTTAAAATTATTTAAAATATATTATTTTATTAAAATAATTCAAAATTTTCAAAAAATTCCAGAAAATCATAAATATTATGTAGATCAAAAAGTTTAAAAGAACCATAGTCTAATTCCTTCAAAATTTTATTTTAAAATTCTAATAAGAGTTAAATCTTAAATATGTAAAAAAAATAAAAATATAACAACATAAAATAAAAATGGTGAATAACAAAGATATTAAAAATTCTTAATATAATTTTCTTAATTAGTGAATACTAATTAAGTCACTTTAAAATTCTCATTCAAAAATATTTTCATTTTATTATTATTATTATTAAAAAAACAAATAATAAAAATATAAATACCAAAATTTTAAAAAAATGATAATAATAAACTAACTTATAGTAAGTATTTCTCAAGAAATATATATTAATATCTATTTCCTATTTGTGATGAAAATAGGATGTTACAACTCTACTCCCCTAAAAGAAATTTCGTCCTCGAAATTTAATATTGTTAATAAATCTTACCATAGCTAAACTAACTGAACTGTTCTAAAATATATTTCTAGTTTCCTTGGCAATTGTGTACATTTTCCTTAACATTGCCATTTATCTCTCTTTTTTTAATCTTATCTGTATTTTTTTCCTTAATTCAAAAATATTACTCGTCTTAATTTTGTCAACCATGCTCATCATAAATTGATGGTTAACTCTAAACACCTCAATAATTACGTTTCTCAATCTATTAAAATCTTACTTAACATAATCCATAACATCTATTAATTAAAATTCCTACTCGTAATATAGTAAAATGGACTGCTAAGAATTAATTACTGGACAACTAGCCGTTAGCAACTAGCCGTTGGACTAGCCGTTGGACTAGCCGTTTATGACCGTTGCAACTCTCCCTCCCTTGCTTGCTTATAAATTCTCATTCCATTCTCACTTCCTATCACAACTTCAAGGTTTCTTAGTTTCTCTCTTCTTTCTAATTTCTTCAATCTTTTTTTTTTTTCAAGTACTATCATACTATTCGATGGCTAACCTTCCTAGAAGTAAGGAAGAACGAAGTCGGGATGGACTACAAGTTGTGGTAACAAGTGCTTCACTTCTTATAATCGTTATGATTATTTCTCTAGTTTGGATAATTTTTGTATTGCCAAGACTCTTAGACCTCTATCTATGATATACTAGATGTTCTATTTTATTTTCCTTAATGTAATCGTGTATAATAAATTATCCTAGTGAGAAAGGATAAATATGTCTTAGTCCATGTTGTACTAGTTAAATCCTTGTGGTCTTTGCTTCATGATAATCCAGGGTATGTAATCATTTCTTATTGTCTTCTATAATGAATCAAATATTCCTTAACTAAGTGATTACACATTCCATTATAATTGACTACAACCATTACATATATTTGATAAATTCTCCAATCTTAAATGATCACAAATCACTATGTTGACTTAGAAATATTCACTTGAATATTTTTTTATAGGTAACTAAGACTTATGTAATCAATAAGTAAAGGTTCATATCTACTTCCTCATGGTTTACTAACACATTTCTTTATTTTAAATCTACAATGGTCATTACATAACAATGATTTATATCATGTATATATATTCGTCGAACAAAATCGATGACTAAAAGAAAATAACTTGATAAACATGTATCATATTGTTAGGAATCACAAAAATATTTTATGTCACAATTTCTAAATATTAAACCAATATCGATGTCTTCCAAAGATCTATAATGCTTATTTTAGGTCATTCATTGATATATTTATCACAATAAATCAATTTAAAAAAAATTCAAAAATATATGGTTAATTACATTCGATGTCACAATCATAAAAGTTTCATTAATTCATATATTTACACACATAACCATCATATATATTATTCAATCGTACACATCATAAATGAAAACTTCATCAAATCAAACAATAATTAACATATTTTATATGTCATACAAAAGAAGAATCAATACAAATAGCCAGAGATACAATTCCTAATATGATTATTTGTTATATCAAACAAGTTATAAATTATCATATTTTTTCATAAAGTATACATCCACACATTTTTCTTTTCAAAATATATCACCAAAGGAAAAACTATGATTCTATCTTAAAGAATTTGTTATACTAGTTTGGGATTACAACAGTTATTTACCCATTGGAATTCTAATTCACACAAGTATCTCTTACAACTTCAAGGACATGGTAAGGAATATCCTAATAGAATTTATTGAGTTTATCTCCATTTCTCCATATACTACATTAACCCAAGGTTAAATTCGTTGATCTTAACATCCTTCTTTTGACATGTCTTTCACTACTTAGTGCAAATCATTCGGGGTGATCAGTCCCGATAGTTTATAACTAAGTAGTCAAAGTCACGACAGCTCCAGTCTAGAATTCATACCAAAATATTTCTAAGAATTTTCTATTGTCTTATCTCCCTTGTTGTCTCATACCATATTGTAAAACAGGAAAATGTTAGAATATTTCACTATCACATATTAATCAGAGAATCAAACACCATACAATACATTTGGAATAAAAGGAAATAACTGCATTAGTTAATTTACCTTATCATTCCATCATACATTAAGGCCTGTACTTAAACAATGTCAAGAAAGACTTCAGAATGGCCAGTTTCTGATAATCCCTGCAATAACATTTTTCAAGTAACAGGCTATAAAGTTTTAACTTATACTTCTTATGAACTTAAAATTAGTTCCTTCTTTCTATACTCCTAATTTTTCTTCACTTACTTCTTACCATTTACTCTAATAAAATTTCCTCTTTTCTCAACCATAAAATCTCTTGTCAAACTCAACCATCAGAGTACACTAACACGCTAGTAAGACCATACCATAAGCCGGTTTGGATTGAACTGCTCTGATACCACTTTGTAACACCCCCTTATATACACGAGATATATATGTATTCTTCTTACTTTTAAAAAAAAACTTTTAGAAAGATATACATATTTATCACTCTTTATCTCGTGTATACAAGGACGTATATACATCTGATTTCCTTTGAATATTGAAAGTAAAAAAAAATTGTCTTTCAATATTTGTCCATAATGACAAAATAATTTATAGAAATCATAAGTGATAAATCATTACAATATTATATCCGAATGAAAGAGTTTATCAAAGTTTAACCTTTACCTTGTTACAATTATCTACTTGATATTGTAATAAGGCAAAATAAAACTAAACTATACCTCTACTACAAATGTGAACAATCATTTCCTAGTCCTTGAACCATCGAGTTTTGAATCCTACTCTTGTCATATCTCTTCATCTAATCGATTGAGAATGAGACCACTTTATCCTCTTGTAATTATATATCCTTCCATCTTGGACTGCTAGCTATATATCATATAACATATATTTTGGACACAAAAATTCAAACAAGAAGGAGTGAGAAACAAAATATAATATATTATAGATAAGACATAAGCATAAGGGTTTTCACAAACTAATATAGTAATATCAGTCATAATCTCATATACAATCAATTATGAATATAGGGTTTCCACATACATAACACTTATATTTTCATTCATAACCATCCATATAGAATGTCACAATCACATGAATGTTATGTAATGCTTATGCTACTGTCTCATTCAGTTTATGCATGTGGGCCCTTAAAGTTTTAGTTTGAACTGGGCCAACCAGGAGTTTACACTGTTTCATAAATTCTGGATAATAATAACATAAATGCCTTCATGGCATATGAACAGCTCAACTGGCGTGGAAACACTTAGAGACTAGTCAGACTGAGAAAGTTTTTATTGTGAAAGTACCCGACACTAGGGAGCGACCCCAGGTCACCTGAAGCACCCTTTCACACTCTCTCATCCCAAGGCTCGCAATTAAGCCTCCTCTAATGTATCCTCGGTTTCTATAATCCGTCCCCAGGCAATATCACATCTCAATTCTCTTTAATGATTCATGATGCATGAACTACTCGCATATTTAGTTGGTTAAGGCTTTTAGAAACTCAATTATTAAATACCATAAAGGTTCACAAAATCATCACAATAAACTGTACATTTCCATAAGTTCTTCTTTGAACTTCTGTTATACTGAAATAATTTAGTACAGTCTTTAAATTCAGATCTTACCAAAATTGAGTTTCCAAGCCTTAAATATCTCAAAGCTTTCTCTTAAAAACCTTCATATATTTACATAATCTTTCTCAATTTAAATCTTAACTAGATTGAGTTTTTGAAATCTCCACAAAATATTCTTTAGTTATTTCGTTGGGGAAAACCAAAATAATTTACTTTAAACTTCTAATTTCTAAAGAAAATAATTTAAAATCATTAACTAAGAATACTTAAAACTATAAAAATTTTCTTTAATTCAAGAATTAATTATCTCAACCTCTGATTTTCATAAAATAGCTTCTTTCTAATACTAGATTTTATTATTGAGATTAAAAATAAAGTTAATAAAAATTATTTATAAGAAGAAATAAAAAAACTAAAATAATTACAAAATACTTTCTCTTGGAATAAAAATTTAAAGAGTAAGGTAAGAAAATTCTTACTGAGTTTTAACTTTCCGTCATGCTTGCTATATGCTCAAACTTCATATCACAAGATCATCAATCATTCATCAACCACAATCAAGTATAGTAATCTCATCAATCACAATCAAATATCATCAATCATAATTGAATATTATTAATCACAGTCTAATATTATAAATCACAATATCATTAATCGAAATCAAATATAATTAATTATAATCAAGTCAAATCAACTAAATATCGCTTATAAATATAATTCAAATTTTTAATGGTTATTTAAATTAGTAGATTTGATTTTGAGTCCTTATAGTCCATTCCTCGCACAGGTCTATATAAGTCCATATATCCAGTCTTCGCATAGGTATAGTTCAGTCTAGACAGGTCATAATATTCCAAGTCCTTGCATAGGTTTAGTTCGATCCATATAGGATATAAAAATCCAAGTCCTTGCATAGGTTTAGTTCAGTCCGTATAAGTTATAATAATTCAGATCTATGTATAGATATTTCAGAATAAGTTACACAGTATATTAAATTTATTATAAATTTTAAGTTGAGAAGTTATTACTTTATAATAATATTATTAAATTTAAAAGGAGTAAGGGACTCCTCCCTTTATTCTTATGTCTTTCATATTATATTTTTATCTCACTCCCCCTTACCTCTTGTATACCGATTCGTTATTGAAAATCCATGCGCGCCTCGTCTCCGAGTTCTAAAACATACCAATTTCATTTTAATATAATTACAAGATGAAAATTAAGATTACAACTTAAAATAAAAAAATGGTAAATTTTGAATAGTGAATAGTGAATAGTGAATAGTGAATAGTAAATCGTAAATAGTAACAGTAAATAGTAAAACGTGAATAGTAACAGTAAATAGTAAAACGTGAATAGTAACAGTAAATAGTAAATCGTGAATAGTAATGGTAAATAGTAACAGTAAATAGTAATTTACTATTTGAATAGTAATTTACTATTGAAATAGTAATTTACTATTGAAATAGTGTTTACTATGCAGAATAGTAACTTAAAATAATATTATTTCCAGTATAATAACAGATTTCTAAAAACGATATAAAAATAACCCAAAAAATATAAAAGAGAAGTATTCTTACCTTAGGATTTTGGCAGAACCTTCTCTCCAAAAACTTTTCTTCTCTCTCTCACTTCCACCACTATCTCACTAGCACTACTATATTAAGAAAACTTAATCTGAAATTGTGAATTCTAAAGAAGAAATCCTTCGGTATTTATAGGAAAAAAATTTACTATGCATTCCATTATTTTAATATAAAAGTACTATGCATTTTTGAATTTTTTATTCCAGGTTACTGTGCATCTTTTGAAAATTTCATACATGCACAGTGATTTGCATAGTAATTGTCGGCAAAATTATTAAGTCAAATAGTAACCCTTCACTCGGTATATTTTAAATATTCAAAATGAGTCCTTTTTGAAATTTAGCGATATTATATCAGTCCTCACTAATTTTATAATAAGTAATATAAAGCTGAAATTTTAAAAATCTAAAATTTTCTGTTAATAAAAATTTATTGATACGTTTCTAATTTTTTAACGATTAGAAAAAATCAAGATTTTTCTCAAACCGATAATTTTTAGATAAGTCTACTTGAAATGGATTTTAGAAAATTTTCTTATAATTTAACTTTACATTCTTGTAAATATTTTTAATTTTAAGCAACTTTATATGAATTTAAAATTATTTAAAATATATTATTTTATTAAAATAATTCAAAATTTTCAAAAAATTCCAGAAAATCATAAATATTATGTAGATCAAAAAGTTTAAAAGAACCATAGTCTAATTCCTTCAAAATTTTATTTTAAAATTCTAATAAGAGTTAAATCTTAAATATGTAAAAAAAATAAAAATATAACAACATAAAATAAAAATGGTGAATAACAAAGATATTAAAAATTCTTAATATAATTTTCTTAATTAGTGAATACTAATTAAGTCACTTTAAAATTCTCATTCAAAAATATTTTCATTTTATTATTATTATTATTAAAAAAACAAATAATAAAAATATAAATACCAAAATTTTAAAAAAATGATAATAATAAACTAACTTATAGTAAGTATTTCTCAAGAAATATATATTAATATCTATTTCCTATTTGTGATGAAAATAGGATGTTACATTTTCCCCCATTACACGCCCAGAACAAAGGATAAGTACTGCATCCCATTTTTCAACTTAGATCCGTTTTTGATTTGAAGGAATTAATCTGAAAAGACAATACGCGATAATGATTGATGCAACTTTGCAGGTATTTTGCTAAATTAAATTCTTCAATTAATAGCAATGTTTTTAGAACCGGACTGGTCATTAAACCGGTGAAAACACTGATTCATGAAAACCGTGTGAAAACCGGGGTTCAACTGTGGTTGAACCGATAGTATTAAAGAATTGACCCGGACCGGTTACCTAAGCGGTTCACAGTTCAACCGGTCGGACCGTCTGAACCGGTTCGATTTTGATAACAATAATTAAAAGTGCAATATTAACACGAGATTAGACCTTATATTATCTATTTTCATATTCATGGCTCATACCCATCATAATAGCAATTTTATTCATCCTTCCTATATATTTCAATTACCTAACCATATCTTATATCCATAACCAATACTTCAATTAAATACAATCCCTATTTCATACCATTTTTAAAAATATAATAACAAAAATATTTAACAAAATCCAAAACAAGCATTAAACATATAATAAAATATATATTTCAAAACACCTTACTTTTACGGTTTGAATAATAAATTACTCAAATAATTTAAAATTTAAAATGTATACTGTTTAAATTTAATCTCTTTTGTTTTGCTGATCAAACAAAAAAAAAAAACCCACACTCATCCTTATATTTTTGTTGTCAGTAATTCCCTACATCCAACTACATATCTATTAAATAGCTAATACCCTACTTATCTCATGTACTTTTTGTGGGTGCTTATTAACTATTGGTTCGATTGTAATCTTTACATGAAACATCACTTGCTAAACTTCTTAACAACAGTGTTCACCATTCGAACTAGTTCAACTGAAATAAAATATAAATTCGAAATTAATTCTTTACGATTTGGTATCACTTGGTTAATACAATTTTAAACACAAAATATTTGGATATGTAATAAACATAATCAACATTGATATATTATAAAATTAGTTTGTCACTCAAGTTTTAATATTATAACCTAATCATCTTATGACTAGAAATATTAAAATAGGCCTAAAATAGGCAGGTTTGGGCAAATAATAGGATCTAGAATTAAAACCAGCTCAACTAAGCCTAACTTGAGAAAATTTCTCTACTAAGTCAGGCTTTTACTGGGCTGGCCAACTGAGTTTGATTTCTCTCTCTCTCTTTCTCTCTCTCTCTCTCTCTCTATATATATATATATATATTACATTGCCTAAAAATTAAAACAACAAGGGAAGAAAAAAAAAACTCGAAGGTCTTCTTACTCTTAGTTTCTCTACGCCACACACACTTATACTCTTGAACTCTACTCTGTCGTTAAGTCTCTCGTCACTTTTGTCGTCTCAATTATTGAGTCTCTCTATGCTTTTAGGCATCACCGCTGCATCACTTTCATCATCTTTGCCACGCTCTATCTCCCTTTCTTTATCTTTGTGCCTCTTGTCTTAACCCCACCTAACCTCTCTCCATCGTTTTAATTGTGCCTCATATCTTTTCGCCTCACACTTGACACCATTACTAACATGTCGACACCACCACACTATCACACCTACCAATGCAATCTCTAATTTTTGTTTAAGTTATTAGAAAACTTTTAGGTACTTTACCTAATTTATGTCATTCTCTTTCCAATTTTTATAGTGTTAATAAATTTTCTTACTTGTGGTTTGATGGCATGGTATTTTTTCATTCTCAATGTTTTATCACCTTGGGGGGGGGGGGGGGGTTAGGGGAAGTGATAATTTTGAATACATATATGAAAGTTCTTATGAATATGAAATTTTTTGTAAATGGGCATGCTTGCTTCAACCATATCACTTCTAATCTATATTGGTATTTTAAGGTATGCATCCAAAAAGGTAAAGATTTCCCTTAGTTGGATGAAAAGGGTCAACTCTTATATCAATATTCTTTGAGTCATTAACATTGCCACCTTGAACCTTTGAGATACGTTGTTCCTAATTTCTCTTTAGGCACGGAATCCCAACAAGCTCGTGAAGCTTTCAAGAAGACAACCAATAACTTATCACTGAGTTTTTTAAGTTGTTAAAAGATCTTAGATTCAAATAGGGATGAATTTAAGGATTATTTAGTTCTCTGGTTATACTTTCATGTTATTTTCTCATATCCGCCATTACATCAATTATTTTACTAATATTTTATTTTTTCTCATAAAAAGTAAGATGTGGGATGCTTTCAAGGATTTATACAAGGCGAAGCAAGAGAAACTGTGTTGGTCCAATGCCTTTACTAAAAACCTCGATAATTAGATGGCTTTTAGAGGGATGGATCCCTTTCACAAGTTTTTCAGAGAATTATACAAGAAAGAAGAAGATTCATAGGTTCTTGCTAATGCCATCAAAGCATATGTAATAAAGACATCACTCAAGAGGAGGTTGTTGACAAAGTGGAGCAAGCCATGCAGTCTTTCTCAGGACCCTTAACAAGGTCAAGAAACAAAAAGTCTAGGGAAGCTCTCACACAAGCCTTGACACTCTTCATATTACCCGTTCATGGGCCTAAGCTCAAACAAGCACCAAGTAAAACCTAAACCCTTTTATCTTATGCTATAGATGAGATTAAGCCATTTTAGATTATTTATTGGGCCATCATAGGGCTTTGTAATTTTCTTTATAAATAATTAGGATGTTATTAGATTTAGTTTAGAAAGCCATTGAGACTTAGGTTTAGGCCTTGTATGGTCATAATTTTTTTTGGGCCATTTTTGGGCCTTGTATACATGTACTTTCATTTGGGTCTTGTATTTTGGCCACAATTAGCTAGGATTAGATAATTGGGCCAAGGACTAATCCATGGCCCAATGACATGACTGAATTCTTATGGGGTTATATAAGCTTGTATGATTAACAAGGTGTTCAATGACATACACATAAAGCTCGCAGAAGTGTACATTGATGACATTATTACCCAGACACCGACAGGACGTGACCACATTGAAGACCTCCATAAGATTTTCCAATGACTCTGGCAGTACAACATGCATTTGAATCCTCTGAAGTGCACTTTAACAATCCTTGGTAGAAGATTCTTGGGTTTCATGTTGACCAAGAGAGGTATCAAGGCCAATCTAGATAAGTGCAAGGTGATTCAGGAGCTTCAGAGCCTAAAGAACCTAAAGGAGGTGTAGTCCATGAATGGAAAGATCGCAGCCTTGGTGCGATTCATTCCCAAGATGGCCTACTGGTCTCTTCCCCTCTACAAGATTCTAAAGAAGAGAAAGAAGTTCGAGGGGACGCCAGAACAGGAGGCGACGTTCTAGAACCTAAAGGAAGTTTTATCTAAACCTCTTATTTTGGTAAAGCCTAACCTTGGTGAATAACTGATTCTTTATTTATCTATTTTAGATGAAGCACTAGGAGTTGCCCTGGTTAAAGAGACCTTGAGGGACAAAGGCTGGTGTATTTCACTGGCAAAACACTACAAGGAGATGAATGGCAGTACTAGAAGATAGAGAAGCTAGCTTTAGAAGTTGTTTGGGCCTCAAGACGGCTAAGACCCTATTTTTCTTTCCCCATTATCACAACCTTCGACCACCACCCTTCACCATCCTAAATCACCACCATCACCACCCACCAATAACTACCCTTCACCATCCCCAAATCAACACCAACCCTAACCCATGATCACCACCACTAAACTCACGACCACTCCCAAACACCCATAGCCTCATCATCCAACACCACCACATCATTAAACCTCTACTCGCGGCCACACTACCACATCAACACCACCAAACTTACAATGAATCACAAACACCTATAGCCTCACCATTTAACACCAACACATTATCAAACTCTCACCCATCGTCCTAAAGCACTAAATAACTTCCACTCTCACCCAAATCAATAACTTCTTACCTATGGCCAGGCCTACCACCACTCTCATTCTCCCAAAACCAATAACCCCCTAACCGTGGCATAGCCAACCACCACTAAACCTAACTTCAAACCCCACCCAAATTAACAACCCCTACTCTCAACCAAGTTCATCACCACTAACCCTTAGCCAAGCCTACTTTCTTCCACCATCACATCACCGCCAGCAAATTCACAACCACTCCCAAATGCCCATAACATCATCATCCAACACCACTACAACATCAAACCTCTACTTGTGGCTAAAACCACCATTTAACCCTATATACCAAAGTCACACCTCACTATAACCCACATCATCCTAAAAACCACACCAAACAGACACCATCGCACCTCCTTTCATGACTAACCCATCCAAAACACAAAAAAAAGAAAAAAAACGAAGAAAGAAAAGGAGGAGCTTCACGCCACATCACCACTGCCTTTCTCACGCCTCTGCTCCCATCGCTACTCCATCTCTGATCCGCTTCATCACCATAATGGCTCTGTCATGCGACCATTACATGCACCACTATACCCCCAAACTCCCTTTGTTATTGTCTCTCTCTTGCTTTTAAGTGTGTGATGAAGAGTTAGGTTTAGATTTAGTTCTTTTGTTTGGTAAACCCAATGAACCTCTTTATGTGTCGAGGCCTATTTAGTTTTATTTTATTCTCTTTTATGTTTTTCTATTGTTTTGTTTAGTCTTATTTTTAAAACAGCCCAGGCCAAGCATTTATTTATTTTTGTATTTTTCATTTTTTTCTGTTTTGTTTTTCTATTGTATCATGTATTTTTTTAAAATTTTTTCTCATTGATGTAAATGTAAAGAAAGAAGAAGAAAATAATAAAATCCCCCATTATGTGTCATTTCCATTTATTTTATGTCTTTTAAAAAAGTTTATGGAATTGTTTTCTAAAAGAAAGGGTGAAAATATTTTACAAAACTTGATTCAAAATTAATAAAAATATATTTTCAAGTTTTGTTTTTAAAAAATAAATTTGGTTTAAGAACATTTGTCCGAGAATCATTTCTATTAAATAAAGAATCATTTTTTAAAAATAAATTATGCAATAGTTTTATAGCGGTGTTGTATGATGTACCTCATTTGCACCAATACTATAAAATTATGAAGAATGGTAAATGTATAAATTACTCTATTATACTTTTTTCTGCATGGAGTCTCTTTTTAAAAATAAAAATAAGAACATCTTTCATAAACTATGCAATAAGTTTATATAGCAGTACCGTATGATGTACTTCATTTACACAAATCCTAGAAATTTATGAAGAAGGGTAAATATATAAATTGCTCTATTTCATACTCTTCTTCAAGATGAAGTTGCTTTTTAAAAATACCGACAATAACATTTTTTCTAAAACCTGTGTCATATGATGTAATTCATCTGCATTAAGCTATAAAATTATAAAAGAAGGATAAGCGTATAAACTATTTTATCTCATATCCTTTAACATGAATTTTTCTAACAAAAAGAAAATCCAAAACATCTTTATATCATTTTTAAAAAATAAGAAAAATCAATTTCAACTCAACCACAAAGAAGTACATAACTCTTATTTTTAGGTGTACTCAAGAATACGTAGAATATCTCATATCCTTTAGCATGAATTTTTTAAACAAAAAAAATCCAAAACATCTTTAAATCATTTTCAAAAACAAAGAAAAATCAATTTCAAATCAATCACAAAGAATGTAACCTTAATTTCTCGGTTATCCAAAAATATGTAGGAGTGAGATTAATTCTTGCCGGGCCTTGTTTCCCTTTAAATAAATCTTTTTTTATTGTCATTTCATTTGTTTGTTGGATTAATTTCAAGGTTATCATTAAGTCGTATGATGTAGTTCAAGGTACCGTTCTTCAGTACGGGTGAATAGGGGTGCTATTATATTTCCTATATTTTACCTTTTTAAAAAATAAAACAAAATTTTGGTTGTGACTCCATATTTTTAAATGTTTAACTTGTATAATTTCTTCGGGATTGCTACGCGTTACGTCGAAACCCACATTGTAACATGGTCTAACCATAATAACAATAAACTACAAAAACATTTTTTTTTTACTAATTTTAAGTTTCTAATGTAATAGACTAAAAAAATAAAATACTTATAGTCGCTGATGATCTAGTCGATATAGGAGGTATCGGTAGACGTTATGTGTTTTCGTATGTGACATTAATATTGTGGAGATCTAATATGTATTGGTTGTTCTTGTCCAATGAGAAACAAGATATTTAGATGTTTAAGGGTCACACTCTCTGATTCAATACCTTGTTGGGGGTTAGAATATATGTGTTCACTAACCAAACATTTTAATGATTATGTCAAAAATGGATACTAAAACTTAGGTATAGAGATCATAATATACATACCTTTTTACATTAAATTAGTTGTATTCACATAAATTTAAATTTAGAGATGCAGTCGATAATAATTTATGAAAAGACGGTGATTTGGTCAATAAATAGTAAATCTTCAATATATATCTGCAGACGCTCTCCCGTGTTGTGACAGTGTGCAGTAGTAATCTTAACCTAACCTTCACTACCAATGAGATGTTGGGTACGTGTGGATATGATAGTGATACTGGTATTATCGGTCATAAACTCAGCCTACGTGTCGTAGAATCCGTACCTCTTAGTAAGATGACTAGGAATTCCACAAAGTTCATACTTCACAGACTATTAGAATGGACCCATCAACAAATTCCATTTTTTTCTATCACTACATATCCATTAATGGCTTCGGAACACACACCAATTATAAACAAAGATGGATCATTCTGTTGTAAGTTTTGTGGACTCTTTGCCGTTATGAAAAATAAATCTTCATGCAATTATAGCATAGCTCTGACCCTATGTCGAGAAAATATTCTAGATTCAACTAATAGAAATAGAATAACCAACTCTATATATACGGTTGTTGGCTAGTCATACATTGATATATATGCAGTTTGTTGTGATTGATTATGCGTGTTTTATGAGCCACACTCACTCGAAATTTTCGATTACCATTCTTATACTTCAATAAATATTCAAATCAAATATATATATACACACATCTGTTTAATGAGTTTAATAAAGTTTTAATTTTTTTAAACAACATAAATGATAAAAATTATCAATTAATTTTTTCTACTTTCATAACTTCACTTCTTAATTGGTTATCAAACGGACATTAAACTAACACACAAAATGAGAAATCTCTATTTCCCTTTAAGTTACTTAGTATATTAAAATTCTCTTAAAATTTTTATGAATTTTAAAATTAATAGAATGTTGATATCCAAACAATATAATATATTACTTGTATTTAAAATCCTAAAATTTTCCATCAAAACACAAAATTATCGTTATTTCTATATAAAAAGTGCAATTTACATTTTATTTGTGAGTGAGATGATGGGCAACATCTCCCTTATCTTTAAATATTCCCTCCCTTAATATGAAAGATAAATCATACCTTATAGCATCTCTTTAACTAAAGTATAACATAATTTGAATATTAGAAAATAGTTTTGTTAACATCAGCTTTTAAGGTTAAAATTAACATTAAATATTTACATTAGTTTTAATATCTATTATAAAATTTTCTTTAATTCTTAGTCTGCATTAATTATTTATCTTTTATTGTATTAAAATATTTTTTTATAAATTGATTGATTTTTTAACTTTTATAAATTTTCTATACCATTTATATATTCTTTTACTTGTGGGTAACCATTTCTCTATATGTATAAATATTTTCCCTCACAGTTTTACTATTTTTGTATTGGTTAAAAGCATAAGATTGAAAATTATAAAATACTAAAGGACAATAATGGATGGTAAAAGGGTCTACTATTATGTAACTCAAACATTAGATAATCAAAATCATTGTCAAATCATCTCCTTATGTTAAAAGTAAATAAAATTTATTCAAGGGACAAAATTTTAACTTAAATAAAATTCAATTTAAATTTTAATATGACTGGAGATAAGCAGACAAAATAAAAAGATAATTTGATAGTGAATTTTTATAATGAATTTAAAAATTAAGGAAAAAATTACCGGTAGGGAATTAAAGTGAAAAATAATATAAATGATATATATTTTTTAAAAAAAATTAAAAAATCAACCAATTTAGAAAAAATCTACCCCGTATGTTACGTTTAGAATGCCGCAACTTTTTCCGCAATTGCAATGCCCTATTTGTTATTGGGTATTCTTTTCTTATTATAATTATTGTCGCTTAGAGGGTGTTTGGTTTGTAGTTGGGGAAACAGAGTTAAGTTGTAGTGAAAAATTTAAAAGTTGATATTAATTTTTTACGCTGTTTGAGATAATCAAAACTTCGTTGACCCGTAGGATTAAAAAAATGATTTCTCATTAACGGAGAAATCTCCGTCGAAGGCAACGCGCTAAACATGCTTTTAGTTTACCGTTTTAGTTATGTTAACATTGCCCAATAAAAAAATGTTATGGTTTATTGCATGAAACAAATTGTAATATTGTTAGATAAAAACAATTCTCCCATAATTACACTTTTGGTCTTCTATTTTATCACATGATTGATTTTGATCGTTAAATTTTTAATATAATAATTTTAGTCTTATAATATTCAATTTCTTGATATTTTGACACTAATTTTTAATTATGTAATGTTAACCTATAAATTATTTAATTTGTTGATGCATTTGGTCCTTAAACAATAGTAAGACTGAGTATTTTACAATTAGAGTTGGTCAAAAGTCAACCTACTTAACATAACTTAAGCGTAACCTATATCAAACTTAGGTTAAATCAGACTACATTTTCAAATAAGTTAGACTTAGGTTTTTTTAAGGCTTATTTAGTTTAATAGATTAGGTTTCATGTTGTTAAAAATACTTTTTAAGGTTAACATGTCAATTTATTCAAATTAATGTAAATAAGATAATATTAAAATGTTATTGAAATTAATTTTATATAAAAATTATGTAGTATATTTATATACCTAAACATATTATCTTATGTTATATAAAATTATGTATGTCGCGACCAGGATCGCGGCGGGACGGCCGACCCTTAAAAATAGAACGAATTTTGAAATCCTTTCAAAAAGAAAACAAGGAGTTGCCACCAATATTTTTTAGGTAAAATACTGGGAAAACCTATTTCAAAAAGCACTGGTTATAAAAATGAAATTTTAAGTTCAGGAGTCGAATTACAAGTGAGAAAGGTATAAGCACCTCACAACTGTCCATTATAAAACGGTTACCTCAAATTGATAGTGCGCATTAAGTAGCCCAGAAATTATTTTAACTTCTTTAAAAAAAAGGAACGGACAAAACAGACACGGAAGCTTGAAATAAGATTAACATGACCTCTCGTCCAAATTAATCTTAAATCGAACAACTTGACTAAGCAGTTACAGCAAAATACCAAACAATGACAGTAAAGGACTAGACAGTAAGAAACCAAATAGTAACCGTAAGAAACCAAATAGTAACAGTAGAAACTATACAATGACAGTAGAAACCAAACAATGAAAGCGGAATACTAAACAGTGACAGTAGGAACTAAACAATGGCAGTAAAGAAACGACAAAGCAGCAAGATAAAGAGCTTGGCAAAAAGAAAAAGCAAAACAGAGTGAGAGTAAAGGTTAACAGGCCGTCCCGTCCAAATTAACCTTAATTTGTACATAAAATTTAAAGATTAAAATAAAATTAAATGAGACGGAGTAAAATAAAGTTGATTAACAAAACTGAAGATTAACAGGACGTCTCATTCAAATTAACCTCATTTTATGAAATACTATTTTAAATAAAATATTGAAAAACATAAGATTAACAAGACGTCTCGTCTAAATTAACCTCATTTTTAAGAAAATACTATTTTAAATAAAATATTAAAAACATGAGATTAACAAGACGTCTTGTCTAAATTAACCTCCTTGCGACAATATAGTTTTAAAATGTTAAAAAATATAAAATTAATCAAGATAATAACGGAGACATGGAAATTAATAACGAGGAAGTGGACCCGACAGGAATTAATTCTCGCTCCTACGTATTCTCAACCGTATTGAGAAATCAAGGTCAAGTAGTTCTAGGGGTTCGGGAATCAGTTTAAAATATTGAAGGGATTATGAAGAAAAAGGGAAAGGGGAAAACCAATAGGGGTAGCGACGGTGGCGGCCGGCGGCGGAAGTCGTTGGCGACAGTGGTGGTCCGGTACGGTAGATCCCTTTTTGCTTTTTTTGTGTGGTGATGGTTTATGAGTTTGGAAGGGTTTGAGTTGTGGTAGTTTAAGGTGGAAAGAGATTATTGTTGGAGTGTGGTGGAGGTCGAGGTTGTTACTTTAGTGAATGAGGTAGTGGTTTTTTGTAACATCCTAAAAATTTTATTCTCATGTATAATCATTTTGATTTAGACCATCAATGATATTATCCATTTTATCTCAACTTTCTACATAAATTTTTGGTTAGGACAACATCTTCAATTTAACCTTTTACCATGGTAAATAATTTTAACTTTATACCTTTGGTAAAAGTTAATCAAATAATTTATTACCTATTTCCTTAGTTATTAATTTCCTTGGCTTTTCCAATTACTCTCATCAAATTGCCACATACTCCACTCAAAATGCGTCATCTTGTACACATTTTAATTGTTAGTTAGAGTCCGAATTTGGAAATGTGTCCAACTACAAAGTTGTTCCTCTTTTTTTTATCTTTTCAACAAGACCAAATTTGTTAAATTCCATTAAGATATGAGAGAGATATGTCCAAAATACCGAAACAGTGTCAGAATTGATATTTTATTTCAATCATATCATCTTGTACATATTTTAATACCTTGTTAGAGTCCGAATTTGAAAAAGTAGTAAACTACAAAGTTATTCCTCGTTGTATTAGCTTTCCAACAAGACCACATTTGTTAAAATCCATTAAGATATGAGAGAGATATGCCTAAAATACCAAAACAGTGTCAGAATTGATATTTACTTCAATCAAACAAACTACATTATGTAGGCTGTGGAAATGGTCAACAATCCAGCTCATTTTTCTCACCTAAAACCTCCATTATCACCATAATTCATGCACCTAACATCCCACTACAATCCCATTATGAAAATCTTGTCCCCCACTTGTCATTTACATCATTAAATCAACACTACATCTTGTTCCCAAGTCTGAATTCTTAGAACAAGCTAAAGTTAGTGAAGTCTCTCTCTTATTTTCTTTCACTTTCTCCATCAATTTCACTCTTGATCTGAAGCTAGGACAATAATACAACACTTTCAACCACTTTAGGAACCTCCATTAAGGTAAGAGGGGACAGGGTTGTGAATATTTGTGAAATGGGTAGAATTGTATGCTGATTCTAGGATTACAGAATTTATTTGTAACTTGTTGCTCATTTTTGATATTGAAAACGTATGAATTTGACTCTGACTTCTTCATGAACGTTGTAGATCTTTTTGATATCTGAATTTTGAGACCTGAATCAAGTAATTTGAATAAGTATAGCAAAAGTTATAGCCAAAATACTACAGCATGTTCGTGTGAAAGATTTATCCTTTGTTTTGTGTATATATTGATTTACTGGGAACTGTACGTGCATAATCAGCCTTGGATGTCTTCATGAAAGTTGTAGATAATTAAGTTGTGGATCTTTAGAAAGTGGTTTCACATTAAAATAATTTTTGTATCTCAAGTTATGCTCATAATACTAAAGTATGTACAAGCTGTAAATCTGTGAACTTGAAATCCGTATCTTATTGTTAAAATTGGGCATTTTTTTAGTAAGAATTAGTGATCAGTGTCTTCATGAAAGTTGTAAATCTTTTTGTTATGTGAATTTTGAGACCTGAACCGATTGATTTGAGTATGTGTAGCAAAAGTTATAGCCAAAATACTACTGTATGTCCGAGTGAAAGATTTGCTTCATGTTTAGTGTATATTTTGATATGCTGGGAATTATACATGCATAATCAGCCTTGGATGTCTTCATGAAAGTTGTAGATAATTAAGTTATGGATTTTTAGAAAGTGGTTTCACATCAAAATAATTTTTTTTAGTTCAAGTTATGCTCAAATTACTGAAGTATGTGCAAGCTGAAATTCTGAAATTCTGGAATTTTGAAAATCCGAATCTTGTTTTCAATACTGGGAATTTTGTGGTATGAATTAGTTGTTTGAGTCTTCATGAAAGTTGTAGATAATTAAGTTTTGGATTTTTAGAAAGTGGTTTCACATCAAAATAATTTTTTGTAGTTCAAGTTATGCTCAAATTACTGAAGTATGTGCAAGCTGAAATTCTGAAATTCTGGAATTTTGGAAATCCAAATCTTGTTTTCAATACTGGGAATTTTGTGGTATGAATTAGTTGTTTGAGTCTTCATGAAAGTTGTAGATAATTATGTTAAGAGTATTTTAGAACTGGTTTCATGCAAAAATCATTTTTGTAACTCCAGAAACACTGAAATTACTAATATATGTACGTTTTGAAAAACTCACCTTGAGGCAGTGTGGTATTTCGTGAATAAGTAATATTTCTGTTTGGAATTTGAAACTGTGTTCTTCATGAAAGTTGTAGATAATTGTATTATTGAGCTATAGAAAGTGGAATCACCTAAAAAGGAGTTGATTTGCCCATGTTATGACTGTTTTGCTAATGTATGTTGCTGTTGGGGATGCTGAAAGTCACTTAGAATGGCTATTTTGAAAGAAAATGATATTTTCTCTATGTCTAAAAATTATTTATTAAATTATTGAGTGATTATGAATTATTATAAATGTTGTTGAGTATCACACAGTTTGTATATTGTGATGGTGAATAATTATGAATGACATAATTAATATATATGTACATGAATGCCTTGTGGTTATTGACATATGTGGTTGAAACAGTAAATCCATGATTTTGTGAATTATTATGTGTATTGTGTTCCTTGAGGACTTGTAGTATCCAAGAGGTTTTGGAAATGTGGATATCATGGTATGTTAAAAGAATTAAAGGCATTCATGCATCATAAGCATTCGGACGCACTATGGAATTTAGGGGTTCCATGATTGCCTACCCTGGTGGGGGGTTACTCTATGATGAGTTAAGCCCTATTATGTTGTGTGCCATGGAGTGTAGGGATTCATGGTTTATGCAAAAGTCCTACTTATGATATTGTGTACTTCGGTACTTAAGCGCCATGAAGTATAGGGATTCATGGTATATGCTAAAGCCCTATTTGTGTCTCTATGAGACTTTGACTGCAGTATTCCCACCAAGACCAAATGGATCCAGCATGACATCATTTGACTAATTAAAGATCTATTAATGGACTTGTTTGGCATATTCATCATATCATTATGAATTGTTGATTGTGTTTGTGCAATTTTATCTATTTTATATTTATTCTATATTCTGTCTCACTCTTACATTAATTTTTACAGTGAATGACACGCAGAATGCAGAGTGATGCCATGATGGATGTCTATTTGTTTTATTACCTGAACTTTGAATTTATGGGTTGTAATAAATATAATATGTCATGTACCATTATCTTCATAATCGTTTCCGCTACTTAAATATTTTCTTGAATTTAATTAATCACGACTAGTATGTATGATAATTTTTCCGCTGTTATTAATTGTTATATAAACTCTGAATTAAATTTATAATTTTTAAAATGATCTTTCGAAAAAGCGAAAAATTTACTTGAAAATTTTAATCCACGTTTCGGGGCGTTACATGTTGGTATCAGAGCGTTTTCAAAAATTCAGGACCAATTGCTATGACATATACTGTTTCTCGACATAATATGTAAAATGTTTGATTTATTGCTTGATAACATGCTAAATGTATACTATATGACTTATGCCTGACTGATTGATTGCAAAAAGATTTGTTTTGATTACCGCTTGATGATATGATAAATGTGTGATATGATTGATTGCTTAACTGATAAACTGTAGAATAATGATAGTTATATAGTATTTATATATGATATATTATCCCTTAGAATTGGTATAAACCAAACTACGAATATAGGATGGCAAGAAACAACAACAACAACAACCACGATATGGCAGCAGCTTTCAACCGTTTAGCTGAAGCCATAGAACGACAAAATCAACCAAGGAGCACTGGAGGACTCCATGGGTTAGACCACTTCCTGAAGAGAAAGCCTTCACAATTCAAAGGAGGTTATAATCCAGAAGGAGCATATCTTTGGGCCAAGGAAATGGAGCGCATCTTTCGAGCATTGCCCTGCACAGAATACGAAAAGGTGGAGTATGCCACCTATATGTTGGTGGAAGAGGCAGAGAACTGGTGGATTCATGCTAGAATCCGTATGATCGAGACTGACAGACCCTTGATCTGGGCCAACTTCAAAGACTGTTTCCTGGAGAAATATTTTCCAGCAAGTGTGAAAAGTCGCAAGGAGCTGGAATTTATGGAGTTGAAACAAGGCTCGATGTCCGTTGGAGAATATGCTGCAAAGTTTGAAGAACTATCTCTCTTTTACCCTCCTTTTCAACAGGCTGGTGCCGAAGAATCGAAATGTGTTAAATTTGAGAACGGACTGAATCTGGAAATCAAAGAAGCGATAGGGTACCAAGAAATTCAGAGTTTTCCCATTTTGATCAACAAATGCAGAATTTTTGAAGAGAATCATCAAGCCAGACTGGCACATGAAAAGGCCAATAGACAACTGAAACCTCAGTCAGTTGATTTCAAAAGAAGAGGATCGTTCTATCCAAATCGCTCCAGAGGCGGATCATCATCATCGTCATCTTTTGATAGACGCAATAACATGAGGTGTCTTAAGTGTGGAGGTAATCATCATGTACGTGATTGTAACAGACGTCTTGAAGAGGTCACTTGCTTCCGATGTAACCAAAAAGGACACATCAGTCCAAATTGTCCGCAGAGCAATCAAAACAACAACAGGAACACTATGAGTGAACCAAGAGGCTCTAATTATCAGAGAGGCCGAGGAGAAGACACACGTACTGCCCAACCTCCAAGACAGAACAGGGAGTCCACAGATCAGAGGTTGCAACAAACAGCTGGGAGAGTCTATGCCATCAGCGGTTCAGAGGCAGACCAAGCTAATGACCTCGTACAAAGTAAGTGTGACATTAATGGTACAATCCTATCTGTGTTATTTGATTCTGGTGCTACGCATTCTTTCATTTCTGATGAGTGTGTTAGACGCCTTCAATTACCTGTGAAACCTATGACATATGATCTGATTGTTTCTACTCCCACCGGTACACAACTTAGAACTGCTAAGGTGTGTAACGAATGTTCTATACTCATAGAAGGTAGACGCTTTCTTGTCGATCTTGTTTGTTTACCTTTGAAGGATCTGGACGTGATTCTGGGGATGGACTGGTTATCGACAAATCGAGTCTTGGTGGACTGTCACAACAAGACCGTGATATTTCCATCAGAAAATCTAAATTCTGACAACCTCAAGACCTATGTATTACAAGGTAAAAGTCAATTGTTTGCTTTATTCACTCTTTACAAAGAAGATGGTGAACCTAAAGCAATCGAGATGCCGGTTGTTTCTGAATTTCCTGAAGTATTTCCTGAAGATGTCTCAAGTTTACCTCCAGAACGTGAGGTAGAATTCTCCATTGATTTAATTCCAGGAGCAGAACCAGTTTCTAAAGCTCCATACCGTATGGCACCAATTGAACTGGCGGAACTGAAGAAACAAATTGAAGAGTTGCTGGAGAAGCATTTCATCAGACCGAGTGTGTCACCATGGGGAGCGCCAGTATTGCTCATCAAGAAGAAAGATGGAAGCATGAGGTTATGCGTAGATTATCGTCAACTGAATAAATTGACAGTGAAGAATAGATATCCTTTGCCCAGAATTGATGATCTGATAGATCAATTGAGAGGTGCTGCAGTGTTTTCCAAGATTGATCTACGATCGGGGTATCATCAGATTCGTGTCAAGTCTGAGGATATTCCAAAGACAGCCTTTAGAACACGATATGGTCATTACGAGTACCTTGTGATGCCCTTCGGAGTGACCAATGCCCCAGCCGTATTCATGGATTACATGAATCAAGTATTTCATCCCTACTTGGATCAATTTGTCATCATTTTCATTGATGATATTCTGATCTATTCAAAAACTGCAGAGGAACTTGAAAAGCATCTTCGAGTGGTATTGCAGATTTTGAAGGAGAAGCAGTTGTATGCAAAGTTATCAAAATGTGAATTCTGGTTGAAAGAGGTAAAATTCCTAGGCCATGTAATCTCAAACGAAGGAGTATCTGTGGATCCTTCTAAAATAGAAGCTGTGGTAAACTGGGAGAGACCTACTTCAGTCACTGAGATACGAAGTTTCCTGGGATTGGCTGGTTATTATCGGAGATTCATTGAAGGATTTTCTCAAATTGCCCTACCAATGACTCGGCTAACCCGGAAGAATCAACCTTTTTCTTGGACGCCAGAATGTGAGAAAAGTTTCCAAGAACTGAAGTTGAAGCTTACATCTGCTCCAGTCTTAACCTTACCTAACCCACAAGAAGATTTTGTGGTTTATTGTGATGCTTCCAAAATGGGCTTAGGATGTGTTTTGATGCAGCAACGAAAGGTGGTTGCCTATGCTTCTAGACAGTTGAGACCACATGAGATGAACTATCCGACGCATGATCTAGAATTGGCAGCAGTGGTATTTGCTATGAAAATCTGGAGACACCATTTGTATGGAGTCAGGTTTGAAGTGTTCAGTGACCACAAGAGCTTGAAGTATTTGTTCGATCAAAAAGAATTAAACATGAGGCAGCGAAGGTGGATGGAATTTCTTAAAGATTATGAATTTGATTTGAAATACCATCCAGGAAAAGCAAATGTGGTGGCAGATGCACTAAGCCGAAAGTCCATTCATATGGCATCTTTGATGATAAAAGAAATAGAGATGATAGAACAGTTCAGAGACATGAACTTGGGTGTAGAGATAAAATCTTCAAGGAGTATGACTTTGGGGACTTTGAAAATAACCAATGATTTCCTGAAACTGTTAGGTGAAAGACAGAAAGAAGATTTGCCATTACAGGAGTTGAGAGAATTACAGGCGAGTGGAAAAGATATGGGACTACAAGAAGGATCAGATGGAATTTGGAGGATCAGGAATAGAATTTGTGTACCAGATGATGTTGATCTGAGAAGGACGATTCTAGAAGAAGCGCATAAAAGTATGTTGAGCATTCATCCTGGATCAACTAAGATGTATCAAGATCTGAGGAAAAGCTTTTGGTGGCCAAGGATGAAGAAAGAGATAGTTGAATATGTGGCTTCATGTCTGATGTGTCAAAAAGCCAAGGTAGAACACCAGAAGCCATCTGGTGAGCTGCAACCATTAGAGATTCCTGTCTGGAAATGGGATGACATCTCAATGGACTTTGTGTCGGGGTTACCAAGAACACGTTCAGGGAATGATGCAATCTGGGTTATTGTAGACAGATTGACAAAGTCTGCTCACTTTCTCCCAATGAATATGAAGAACTCTTTACAAAAGTTGGCACAGTTATATGTGAAGGAGATCGTAAGACTACATGGTGTACCATCAAGTATTGTGTCAGATAAAGATCCAAGATTCACTTCCCGATTCTGGGGAAGCTTGCATCAGGAATTGGGTTCAAAGCTTCGATTGAGTTCAGCTTATCATCCCCAAACAGATGGACAGTCAGAACGTACCATACAAAGTTTGGAAGACTTACTGCGATCTTGTGTGATTGAACATGGTGGTAGTTGGGAGCAGTTTCTTCCATTGATTGAATTCACGTATAATAATAGCTACCACAGCAGTATTGGTATGGCTCCATTCGAAGCATTGTATGGTAGGAAGTGTCGAACGCCACTTTGTTGGTTGGAAACTGGTGAAAGTTTGGCGTTAGGACCTGAAATTGTGCAGCAGACTACTGAACAAATAGAAATGATCAGAGAAAAGATGAAGGCATCTCAGGACAGACAGAAGCAGTATTATGATAAGAGGAGGAAACCACTTGAATTCCAAGTTGGTGAGCATGTATTTTTGAAGGTTTCACCTCACAAGGGGATTGGTCGAGCATTGAAGAGTAAGAAATTGAGTCCGAGATTCATTGGACCATATGAGATCCTAAAGAGGGTTGGTACAGTGGCATATCAGATTGCACTTCCCCCTCACCTGGCAAATCTGCACAATGTATTTCATGTATCACAGCTAAGGAAGTACGTACAAGATCCCAACCATGTGATTGCTGCCGATGATATTGAAGTTAGAGAAAATCTGACCATCTCCACAGAACCTACACAGATTCTAGAAAGGTCGAATAAACGCTTGAGGAACAAGAATGTACCACTGGTAAAAGTTGCATGGAAACAAGGAACTGATGTAACTCTGACTTGGGAGCGTGAAGATACTATGGGGACACAGTATCCAGAATTGTTTCACTGAGGAGTGTGTAATGATTAAATTTCGAGGACGAAATTTTTATTAGGGTGGGAGAATTGTAACATCCTAAAAATTTTATTCTCATGTATAATCATTTTGATTTAGACCATCAATGATATTATCCATTTTATCTCAACTTTCTACATAAATTTTTGGTTAGGACAACATCTTCAATTTAACCTTTTACCATGGTAAATAATTTTAACTTTATACCTTTGGTAAAAGTTAATCAAATAATTTATTACCTATTTCCTTAGTTATTAATTTCCTTGGCTTTTCCAATTACTCTCATCAAATTGCCACATACTCCACTCAAAATGCGTCATCTTGTACACATTTTAATTGTTAGTTAGAGTCCGAATTTGGAAATGTGTCCAACTACAAAGTTGTTCCTCTTTTTTTTATCTTTTCAACAAGACCAAATTTGTTAAATTCCATTAAGATATGAGAGAGATATGTCCAAAATACCGAAACAGTGTCAGAATTGATATTTTATTTCAATCATATCATCTTGTACATATTTTAATACCTTGTTAGAGTCCGAATTTGAAAAAGTAGTAAACTACAAAGTTATTCCTCGTTGTATTAGCTTTCCAACAAGACCACATTTGTTAAAATCCATTAAGATATGAGAGAGATATGCCTAAAATACCAAAACAGTGTCAGAATTGATATTTACTTCAATCAAACAAACTACATTATGTAGGCTGTGGAAATGGTCAACAATCCAGCTCATTTTTCTCACCTAAAACCTCCATTATCACCATAATTCATGCACCTAACATCCCACTACAATCCCATTATGAAAATCTTGTCCCCCACTTGTCATTTACATCATTAAATCAACACTACATCTTGTTCCCAAGTCTGAATTCTTAGAACAAGCTAAAGTTAGTGAAGTCTCTCTCTTATTTTCTTTCACTTTCTCCATCAATTTCACTCTTGATCTGAAGCTAGGACAATAATACAACACTTTCAACCACTTTAGGAACCTCCATTAAGGTAAGAGGGGACAGGGTTGTGAATATTTGTGAAATGGGTAGAATTGTATGCTGATTCTAGGATTACAGAATTTATTCGTAACTTGTTGCTCATTTTTGATATTGAAAACGTATGAATTTGACTCTGACTTCTTCATGAATGTTGTAGATCTTTTTGATATCTGAATTTTGAGACCTGAATCAAGTAATTTTAATAAGTATAGCAAAAGTTATAGCCAAAATACTACAGCATGTTCGTGTGAAAGATTTATCCTTTGTTTTGTGTATATATTGATTTACTGGGAACTGTACGTGCATAATCAGCCTTGGATGTCTTCATGAAAGTTGTAGATAATTAAGTTGTGGATCTTTAGAAAGTGGTTTCACATTAAAATAATTTTTGTATCTCAAGTTATGCTCATAATACTAAAGTATGTACAAGCTGTAAATCTGTGAACTTGAAATCCGTATCTTATTGTTAAAATTGGGCATTTTTTTAGTAAGAATTAGTGATCAGTGTCTTCATGAAAGTTGTAAATCTTTTTGTTATGTGAATTTTGAGACCTGAACCGATTGATTTGAGTATGTGTAGCAAAAGTTATAGCCAAAATACTACTGTATGTCCGAGTGAAAGATTTGCTTCATGTTTAGTGTATATTTTGATATGCTGGGAATTATACATGCATAATCAGCCTTGGATGTCTTCATGAAAGTTGTAGATAATTAAGTTATGGATTTTTAGAAAGTGGTTTCACATCAAAATAATTTTTTTTAGTTCAAGTTATGCTCAAATTACTGAAGTATGTGCAAGCTGAAATTCTGAAATTCTGGAATTTTGAAAATCCGAATCTTGTTTTCAATACTGGGAATTTTGTGGTATGAATTAGTTGTTTGAGTCTTCATGAAAGTTGTAGATAATTAAGTTTTGGATTTTTAGAAAGTGGTTTCACATCAAAATAATTTTTTGTAGTTCAAGTTATGCTCAAATTACTGAAGTATGTGCAAGCTGAAATTCTGAAATTCTGGAATTTTGGAAATCCAAATCTTGTTTTCAATACTGGGAATTTTGTGGTATGAATTAGTTGTTTGAGTCTTCATGAAAGTTGTAGATAATTATGTTAAGAGTATTTTAGAACTGGTTTCATGCAAAAATCATTTTTGTAACTCCAGAAACACTGAAATTACTAATATATGTACGTTTTGAAAAACTCACCTTGAGGCAGTGTGGTATTTCGTGAATAAGTAATATTTCTGTTTGGAATTTGAAACTGTGTTCTTCATGAAAGTTGTAGATAATTGTATTATTGAGCTATAGAAAGTGGAATCACCTAAAAAGGAGTTGATTTGCCCATGTTATGACTGTTTTGCTAATGTATGTTGCTGTTGGGGATGCTGAAAGTCACTTAGAATGGCTATTTTGAAAGAAAATGATATTTTCTCTATGTCTAAAAATTATTTATTAAATTATTGAGTGATTATGAATTATTATAAATGTTGTTGAGTATCACACAGTTTGTATATTGTGATGGTGAATAATTATGAATGACATAATTAATATATATGTACATGAATACCTTGTGGTTATTGACATATGTGGTTGAAACAGTAAATCCATGATTTTGTGAATTATTATGTGTATTGTGTTCCTTGAGGACTTGTAGTATCCAAGAGGTTTTGGAAATGTGGATATCATGGTATGTTAAAAGAATTAAAGGCATTCATGCATCATAAGCATTCGGACGCACTATGGAATTTAGGGGTTCCATGATTGCCTACCCTGGTGGGGGGTTACTCTATGATGAGTTAAGCCCTATTATGTTGTGTGCCATGGAGTGTAGGGATTCATGGTTTATGCAAAAGTCCTACTTATGATATTGTGTACTTCGGTACTTAAGCGCCATGAAGTATAGGGATTCATGGTATATGCTAAAGCCCTATTTGTGTCTCTATGAGACTTTGACTGCAGTATTCCCACCAAGACCAAATGGATCCAGCATGACATCATTTGACTAATTAAAGATCTATTAATGGACTTGTTTGGCATATTCATCATATCATTATGAATTGTTGATTGTGTTTGTGCAATTTTATCTATTTTATATTTATTCTATATTCTGTCTCACTCTTACATTAATTTTTACAGTGAATGACACGCAGAATGCAGAGTGATGCCATGATGGATGTCTATTTGTTTTATTACCTGAACTTTGAATTTATGGGTTGTAATAAATATAATATGTCATGTACCATTATCTTCATAATCGTTTCCGCTACTTAAATATTTTCTTGAATTTAATTAATCACGACTAGTATGTATGATAATTTTTCCGCTGTTATTAATTGTTATATAAACTCTGAATTAAATTTATAATTTTTAAAATGATCTTTCGAAAAAGCGAAAAATTTACTTGAAAATTTTAATCCACGTTTCGGGGCGTTACATTTTTTGGTTAAGATAATGTCGGGTTGTTGAAACAATGAGGGTTTAAAGATGAGTTTTTGATTTGGTGAGGGAGATGAAGGCCAATGGTGAGGTTAATGAAGATCATGAAGTGTTCTTTTGTTGTTTTTGTTTAGTGTATTGTGAAGTTGGTGATGAAGATGGATGATGAGATTTTTTGCTTTTGTTTTTGAGAGGAAGAATATGTGTGATGTGAAGTTGGTGATGAAGATGATGAAGAGGTTGAATAAGATGATGATGAAGTTGAAGAGTATGGAGATGATGATAGTGAAGAGTATGGAGATGATGAGAGTGAAGAGGGTGAAAGAAAAATATGGTCTCCTTTTAAAGATATAAAGTGATTGCATAGGAAAATATTTTAGGGAGTGTTTTAGAAAGTGTTTTTGGGAGTGTTTTGGGGATGAAGTGACTCTCTTTTTTAAAAAAATGATAATGATAATAATAATAATACAAAAGACGATGTTTACAATATCTATTAATACATTAAATGTATGTTTATATATTTATTTAATAAGTATAGTTACAATTTTCAAAAGACTTCAAAATAAACTTTTAGGGTATGTTAGACTTTTTAAAGGGTCAACTCAAGCTTTATAATTAAGTTTGAATCTTTTAAGAAACTAAGCTTAAGTCTCTCGTATCATATCTCTTACTTATTAATGGACCTACAAGATTAATCACAATAATTTTAAATTAAAAAATATAATTTTTTTTGTCTTATTTTCTTTTTTTTTTTTTTGGTCAGAGTCTTATTTTCTTCCAAATCATAGTTAACATCAAAATACGTCTTAATGAATATATCGTTACCCATATAGAAGATAATCAACAACCAACTCAAGCATAAAACGCGGTTTCTTATCCTCATTTTCCTGGCCACTTACTCACTATGCAACTCAATTTCCATTATTCTTCAGAGTTTCTTGGAATTGGGTGTTGGGCACGCGTCCACGTATGTATGGGTATGGGCCCTTTAAGATCTGACCATTGAACCTGACCTCATTCCCTCCTTTTCAAGCCACCAAAGCTACAATTTAAAAACCCCGTTCCCATTTATATCTCTTTATTCCTATGTTTATAAGTCAAGGAAAATTAATTATCGTAATCAACCAATTATATATTCACCTTTCTCAGAGAAGACGGTGCTTATCCATGTCATTCATCTTATTCTTTTTCTCTTCCCAATAAGATCACGTGATTAATTGTTGCCCTTTAATTAAGTCGAAAACAAACAGGTTTAAGTTATTTGTAATACACAAATTTGGAAAGGTAGTGGTCTTAATCATCGTGATCTTAAAGCCAACCGACTGATTCAACTCTTCAAAATAAAAGATATAGAGGATATATATCCGAGTCTTCCGTATCAATTTTAAGATGTCTTAGAATTTTCACCTTAATGTTAATTTGTTCCCACTTTCATCAAGTTATTGAAAAAAACAACAACATTAAGTGGGATACTTTTTCTGTAATTTAGTAAGTGGAATATTTATTTTATAATAATTTATCTATCTAGATTTATTTAACTTTTTATCATTATTAATGTCAGTTTTATGTAACAAAAAGTTGTGATAAAAAGTTATAACAAATCTGGATAGATATAATAAATATTCAAATATAATAAATAATAA
The DNA here is from genome assembly GCA_037962975.1 of Clitoria ternatea. Lineage (NCBI taxonomy): Eukaryota > Viridiplantae > Streptophyta > Magnoliopsida > Fabales > Fabaceae > Clitoria > Clitoria ternatea. Next base: position 14,727,395 of record CM075675.1, read on the forward strand.
AAGAATACGTGTCTTCTTTATATTTATTTTGTAAAATAAAATATAAGAATCAACTCATTACAAGAATCTAAGTGTGAGATGTGAGACCACACCAAAGGATAAAAAATTCTAAGTTATTATATGGAGGTTTGAGTAGAGCTGTCAAAACGGGTCAATCCGGTCCATACGGGTTGGTCCACTACGGGTTGAAAATTTTTATAACTCAACTAGCTCGTTTTCTTGAGTGAGCCAATTTTCTCAACTCAACCCAACCCAACCACAAACCCATCAGGTAGCTCACGGGTTAGCCCACCTTTTTAAAAAATAAAAATCAAATAAAAAAATAAAATGCCAAAAAAAATTCCTCACATTCTAATACCAATTTTTTTTTCTCACATTCCAATACTACTCAAAAATAGAAACATGCCATAATTCATTAATCCATAACCCATATAAAACAAAACTAAATAATTTCATAGTTCAACTTCAAAATAATACCAACCCGTAGGCTAACCCGGCTCACCACGGGTTTAGCCCACTGTAAGCTGGGTTGAGTAGACCGAGCCAAAAAAAGCTTTGCTTCAAAAATGAGCCATCTTTTTTCAACCTGGCTCACCTAAAACCCACCTTGAGCCCGGTTGGCTCACGGGTTGGAACCCATTTTGACGCCTCTAGGTTTGAGACATGTCATTCCATACAAATTCTTATCATGTTAATTAGCATGGGTCCTCAACTCTTACGTCCTAGTATGGTGCACGAGGTAATGTCCCATGTAATTTTCTTAGCTTAATGGGGATCGTGCTTATTTCCGAGCATATATTACATCCTACCTTATTATCATTACTATGATTATTTATTATATATTATCATTTTAATTATTAATTATTAATGAACCGGTCGTGACTGGGGTGCAAGGGTCGACCTCAAGACTAGTCCTTAAAATGTGTTATTTGCTTAGATTTTATAATAAGCATAGGATTGGACTATAGTTTATAATTTTTGATATAAATATCACATAATGATCTTGAGGTGGATGGTTGGATACTATAGCTTCTTTAAATTTCCTAGCTATATATGTATTGACCTAGTTTGGAATGGTAGTAAGGGTGTTTCATGAATTGAAGCCTTCTGTCCTAAATGATAATGACTCAATTTGTGAACAAATATTTAACTTTCTTGTATATGTTTGGTTAAGTTATCCAAGAAAAATTATTTTTTATTTTTGTCAACTTCCTAAGAGAGATTTTGAAGAATAAGTAATTATTTTCCTTGAGGAGGATTTATTAGGTACCTTTATGTTTCCCTTCTTCCTTTGCAACAAATATTTATTTAAACATGGATATCTTCATGTAGTTGTAGTTCCAATAGATTATGTTTTAGGACATGCACCAGGACTTGCATTTCAATTTGTTTTAGGGAGTAGAGTGAGTTGTCACAATTTTTCTACATTTGAAAATGATATTAATGTAGCTTTAAGTGAAACCACGTTAATACCCTTTTTAAAAAATAAAAAATAATATTTTTGGGATAGGACACCACTTTTTACACTCACAAATAACATAAGATTTAATGTGTTATGTCAAGTTTAACCTTGGAATTAGAGTCCCACATGGTAATAGCGTGAGAATTTGGGGTTATAGTGTGGGACGGTCCTGTGCTAAAACAAGCTTTGCTTGTAGTGGTTGAATCATCATGATATAAATGCTTAGTTAAATTGAAGTGTAGACAGATTTTGGTATGAATATTTACATACCTAATAGAGATAACCGCATAAATATAGGTTTGACTATAAGTAATTTTAAAAACTATAGATAAAGAAATGAATACTATAGTACCCTTCTTAAACTAACATACATATACCATCCTCACCTTAAATCAATATAATAAAACTATACTTAATATTTCTCCCTTTTTGAATTCTATAAAAAAATTTCCAAACTTACTGAGTATCCTTCTAACCTACCCCGTGTTTTTAATGATATATTTATATAAAGGGAGTTCAAAGTAAATGTAAAAAAATATACTAAATGTAATTTTAAGGAATGGGAAACAATAGAAGATGAAGACATTTTATGCGGTTTTGAAAATGAAACATTGAACTTTTGTGGGGGCCATTACACGCATCTACCATGATGGTGGTTATGTTAATAGCTTTTATTTTGAAAAATTCAGGGAGAGATTGATTTGTTTAGTATAAGTCTACATAGAAGGATAGGAAAAGATACTAAACATTAAGTGTTTTGGTGGTTATACCCAGTTTTTTTCATCCCTCAAATTGTCAAATTATATACAACTAATTATTTAGCTACTTGATTGCTTTACAATTTCTTGGATCAATAAAATTTGAAACTGTTTTTTTATTTTGAAATTGTTCTTGGTTTAAAAAATTAGGTGGGCATTTTATATTTTTTAGGCATCTCTTAGACTCTGAAGTATGAGTAATTTAAAGATAAAAATACTTATTTAATCCTTTAACTTTAAATATAGGTGTATGTTGGTTCTTTGATTTTATTTTTCTCCAATCAAATTCTTAAATTTAAGCTAAAATTGAATTGACGTCCTTCCATTAGGTGACATCACCACAACTAACAACTTGCTAATGTGTCCTGGCAGAGGTTAATATTTTCCATTTCTCAAATTTAAATTAAAAATTTTAATTAATGTTAGGAGTATATTTAAATAGGTATCTTGTCTTCCTCTTATTCGCAATGTGCTTTGAAGTTATGCAATGGAGTCACGCTCCCAACCGTGACCATCCTCTAGGTGTTCCAATGGAGGTTACATTTTTGTTGGAATGTGGCCTCAAACTTAAGAGAGGATTGGGGGATGGTGAGTTAAGTCTTGAAAATTTCTTGCTTTTTACAGAACCATTAAAAAGAATTATTATTTTAAATGACTCTTAAAAGCATTAAAGAATCTTTGAAAAAATGTTTAGAAGAAAAGAATAATAAATATGATAAAGAAAGAGTAAAAGAAGAAATAAATAAATAAATAATTTAAAAGAACAGGGATGAGAACAAGAACCTGTCCAAAGTTTAAAGTTTCCTTATAATTCATTTATATTCCTAATAAGTATTCACTAGTCTCAAGGGTATCCTAAAGAAGACTTTCTCTCACCTCAAACCCAAAACACTCTTAGTCCAAGAGCAGAACTCAAAATAATTTATCACAAAAAAAGACTTAAAGTGAGCAAGAGAGGAAAATTGGCTTGTGTAAAAACAACTGAGCAATGGAGTGAATATTTCAGAAGCCTAGACACTCAATTTATAGGAAAAAGTGTCTCCCAAAAAGGTAAGACAATATGTTAGGTTTTTTGAAATAAGACAGGTTTCTAAAAATAAGACAAAAACCTAGAAAATAAGGCCTAGACGTTGAAGTTGGTTCAAACCAACTCCCTGTATGGTTCAAACCCTGGCCTTATTTGGCCCAACATGCTTTAAAATGGCCTAACTGCTCATTGTTTGAACTTGTCCCATTTTTATCCCTAAAAAGACGTTTTTTAAATACAGATCAATTTTTCTTTTTGCTCACTTTTGAGTCTTTACCATCTTAGCATTGAATATTAACTAAGGTCAAGCCCAAAGACACATTCACAACTTGAAGCTTTTCCTAGTCTTTAGATCTAAAGCTCTATGCATGGACTTCTTACATGTAGGTGTGTCTTAGAATTACTTCCCCGTCTCTTAGATTTATTTCCTTACCTTATTCCACTTTATCTTAGGATATCCTTAGGTTTGTCATTATCAAAACCTGCCTACATACACAAGAATTATAATTTTGTCACCATGACTATGAGTCGTGTGTTAGGTTGAAAATATCGTTGTAAATTAACAGAGGGGATTTTAGGGTTGCAATAATTATGGTGTAAGAAATTTAGGGCAGGGTTTGTTTTTTAGTAATAGGGATCCATTTGTGCTTGTGTTTATTTGTTGCATTTTTAGTATAATGAGTCATGTGGTTTCTTTTAATGGTATGTTGAAGATGAAGCTGATACCAGAGACATTCTTATTTTAAGGCAACGAAAAATGATTGTTGCTCTGTAAAAATCCATTATCAGAAGTAGGAAATGAGAGAAAAACTGAGATGGGTTATAATGTTTAGCATGTTAGGAAATCTTTTGCTGGTTTTTGTGTTTTTATAGCTGGCATTGAATAAGGCAAATTGGGTATCATTGTGTTAAGGGTTCAAGGAATTGTAGCTTCTTCTTAGTTATCGTGATGTACTGAAAAAATGCTTGTTCCTACTTTCAACTATGAATAAGCTACATATTGTTTGTTGTTATTTACCGTTAATGAAAATGCATGTTCCTTTTTAATCAAACCTATTTGAGTATTGAATGACTTTGTAATAGATATATATTAAAAATGGATTGTAATAGCAAGGTTGTGATATAACTAATGTAACATAAACTACAAATATAAATAACGCATTGTCTAAACATGAAAGTCGAGCCTAGTTGCAATGCAAAGAAAAAACATGAACTTTCAATACAGACTACACAACTTGCTTATTAGAATTTGAAGAAAAAAGATATTAATCATAAACAGACAAGTTTATTTCTTTGTAACTAGCCTAATGGGTTAGTATTTGCTCATAGTGTTGTAAAGATAGAAGGTTGCTCCTAATCCCTAAGAAGGTTGTGAATAATTCACTACTAATCCTTGACATGGTTGAGCACTTTGAGAGACTTGAGTAGATTGTGTATTTTGAGATGGTTACAGACTTTGTCCTTAACTAGTTGTCACCATGAGTATTTTGAGAAGGTTATGTTGGTTGTGCAATTAGTATTAGATAAGCCTTTTAAGCAGGTTGTCCCGTTCATCCTTCTTATGATTAAAAGACTTCATAGAGGAGCATTTTGTTGGTGGATTTGTTATGTTTAATAGCTCCATAATTTTTGCATTTGATCCTACTTATGTTAGACATAGCAATCAATGTCCAAGAAGGGGGTGAATTAGGTAACGTTAATTTTAGAAAACTTTGACCAATTTTGCTATTTTATAAAATCAGAAACTTTATGTAATGGAAATATGTATAAAAGATAAAATCTTTTTGAGAAGATATAAAAAAACAAATTAAAGCAAGGAAAGACAAAAGATAAAGGTATGCTTCAAATAAGATAAACCAAGAATATTAGAGAAAAGAACAAGCCTTTATAAATGTATTAAAATCTTTGATAAAAAAAATGTAAAGATTAAAGCAATGAAAAACAAATATTTAACTCACAATAGATATGAACAAAATTTAGAAAAAGCTAAGTAAAGAGTTTAAGGAAGAGAGATACAAATACTAATATATCTTGGTTTGATCACTACCACTATAATCTACGTCCAGTCTCCCAGCACAAAGACCTAGAATTTGTTTTCCATATCAAAATTGATTACGAGGCTTGATTACAATTCGTGGATCATCTATCTAAAGCTTAATTCCTGTTGATAGCTCACTTAAGTGTACGGTAACAAGATATCGAAATCTACAAGGACCATGGTCCAATATTCAGCCAAGTTGTGATTAAATTAGATTAGATGTGAAAAAATTTGATTGATTAAAATTAGGAATTTATGAATTCAAAGGAATTTAATTCAAGATGAACACAAAAGTTTGATTGTTAAAGATTCAAGAGATAAAGGTATCTTAGGGTTAAGGGGATTTTAGTAAATTGTATGATTAATTAAAATCCTCCTTTTATAAAGTGAATTAATTTAATTTCTTAAGGTGACCCTTCCTAAATCTAATTAAGGTTTTCCTTTCAAAAATCCCTTAATGTACCCAAATCATGAAGAACAATGATCAATTTAAAAGTTAAGTCCTTTAAGATTTATAAAGGTTCCCTTTTTTATGAGTCCTCAAAGAATTAAAATTACCTTTATAACCTAACTCTATGTTCAATTCATATTATTTCCGATTAAAGTCAACTTTTTAGTTTATTCTCTAAATCTATGATATGCCTAAGTTTATTTTTAAATCAAAGGTACATAACCACAATACAAATTGAATAAGAAATGGTAGATACCATAGTCGTGGTGCCTTATTTCTTCATATGTTTTGGCTCTTTCAAGGCTTCTAAACTTTTCATGGATCATTCAAAGCTTCTTCCGAACTTTAATGTTGTGCCTTTTCACTTCCAAATAAACCTGAAATCTCAAGATTCTATACAAAAGGTCACATCAAGTGTATAAGTTGGAAAATATTATGCACGGAATTAAGGGGTTAAGACATGTGAAACTCATCTAAAAATTAAGGAAAATTAGCCTTAGATAAGGCATGAAATTCACTTATCAACTGCTTAGTGGTTCCAACTGTTCAGGCATATTTTGAATTTTGATGCATTTTTCTTAAACTTGGTTCATAATTAATTATTTTATTTACCCAATTAAAGCATGAGATTAATTTATTACGAGTTAGATGGCTTAATATGCTCATTTAAATTATTACCTAACTCGTACAATGAATCTAAAGGAAGTCTTCAACAACTTTTGAATATAATATGATCATGTTCTAGATAAGATTAAAGACTTTTGAAACCCTTTAGATTTGTTCATTTCAAAGAAGCTTGGTTCTTCTTGCTACCATCAACCTTCTAGAGTTAAGCTTTACTAAAGACTTTAACTTTCTTGATATATTGCTCACTCCAGGATGTTTGTTTGTCCATTATAACTTGTTTCACATCATCAAAGCTTACATCATTTAAAACCTTCTTTGTCATCAATAAAACCTTGCATCGTTAAGACCTTGTTTGACATAATCAAAACTTGTTTCAACACATCATTCATATTCTCCCACTTTTTGACAATGACAACCCATCTCATGAGGTTTTGTTAGATGTAAACACGAAAGCATATAGTCTCTTCCTCAAACAAACAACATATGACATATCATATTATATTCACATTCTCACTTTTTAATCAAACAACATATGTTACCAAATGTCACCCATTTGACATCATTAAAAAGAATATCAAGTGAATTATAAGAAAGAGAAACGATTTTACTTATCATATGTTAAGGGGAATGAGGGACATGCACTTTTGCAGAAGAAATATTGACTACCTATTCCATGTGCTATTTTGCTTTCTTCTTTCAACACTTTTGACTTATCATATGAAGGCATAACTTCTTTTCTTTTCAACCTTTATTCATTCGAACCTTCCTTTGGATAATGAGAAGTTGATCTAGTTGAAAATTGATCCTTCAAAATACTTAGCTTGATCGATTCACCTAAACAATCACTAGCATACATTACGCCTAGATCAGTAAAATAAACATATTAACATACACAAGCATTCATCCAATGTATAATTGATAAATTTATCGTAGCCCATGTTTTTTATAGTCCCCGCAAGTATATGGGTTTTATCAATAATAAAAAGATCAAAGCCATACGGACCGTGATCCAAGTACCAGTCAATTGTGATTCAATTATCTAGAGTAACGAATTTAAGAGTAAAAATTAATTTTAAAGTAAAAATACTTTAGGCAAAGCAAAGAAAAGTTGTTTAAGAGATCAAATAAAGAGATATCTTGGGATTAAGGCGGGTGCGTGTGAAAAGTAATAACTAAACAAAATCCTATATATTAACGAGAATCAAATTGAGTTTTCTAAGGTAGATTCTTCTAAGTTAATTAACATTTTCCTCTGGAATTTCGCTAATGTGGCTAACTCAAAAAGAACCGCGCTTGATTCTTAGATTAGGCCATTTATCTTTCTTTAAGAATCCAATTAACCCTCAAAAGGTTGTAATTACTAATGTAACTTTAACCTTTGGTTTAATTTATATCTTTTATCTCAGTTTTTCCCCCAATCACATAAGTCTATCTCTAAAGCATAAAGCGCATTAAGAACAAGATAAATTGACTAGAAACAAAAATTCATCAATAAAAAGGTTCAAACAATCAACCATATATATTCAATCACACCCCCTAAATCCCAAGAAAAGGGATTTAGTTACCCATGAAAAAAGAAATCTCAAGATACATGTTAAAGAAAAGAGAAAACATGAGAAAATCTTTGAATTAGCTTATATAATGGTTGATCTCGTTAAATCGTATATGCTCAGTTCTTACTAAAAAAAGGAGTGAAAATCCATTCCTAGAGTAAAGGGATATGATTACCTTTTAAGTGGCCCCCTGCCTCAAATTCATTATTCATCCGCCTATCACGTGTTTTCTGATCTAAACACACGTGCAACTTTTATTCCCTTACTCAAGTCCACGCCGACATTTTTGGTACGAATTTACATCCTCTATATTTAACACTTTAAACAACTTTTAATTCTGATATTTATAAATCCGCAACAAAATATATTAATACCTCCGTTTCTAAAGACCTGAATTTTTTTCATATAATATTCTCTTTCAAATTTCATAATTATTAATTTTTAAATTAAAATACTTTTTCGAATGAGTAATTTTTATTAGAGTTTAAAAAGATAATAAATGAATTACAATATTTGAAATATTTATTTTTTATTATAATTAGCTAACACAAATATTAATTTCTCTATTTATTAAATTTGTCTTTTTATTTGGAATTAAGTCATTAATTATGATCGAGAAAAAAATAGTAGAGAGATAATGAATGAGAAGAAAAAAATGATATTCCTAATAATTTTAAGAGTAATTTTAAAAAATTACCTCTTATTTTTAGACAAATTTATTAATTTTAAATAAAAATTAATCAACTTTCTTACTACCTGTGAATTAGGTAAAAGAATCTTATATTTAACGATGGAGGTAATATGTTTTTACATCGATTTTTAAAATAATTGATGTACAAAAATATTTTCTATAACATTTTTATATTATTTTTTTAATAACTAATTTACAAGTATTTTTTATATTGATTATTTAAAAATTGATGGTGTAAAAATATATATTTTTATATTCATCAGTAAACAATTTGTTTTTAAAATCCTCTAAGTGAACTACACCGTATAGAGGATAAAAAATTGGTGTTATTATAGTTTCAGTTCTTTCTTCATAAGATTTTTGGTAACTTGTTCTTTCTTCATAAGATTTTTTTATATCTTTATTGGAATTAAGAAATATAATTAATAAGATTAAATGTGTTGTAATTTTTTTTGTTATACTTCTAAAAGTATTTTTATTATTGGTGAAGAGAAAACATTTGACTTCTCTTATTTTCTTAGTTTCCGGAGAGAAAATCCAATTAACATAGGTATTTGAATAAAAATATATAATAATTATATATTTTAAATTAAAAATATTTTATAACAAATATTCATGACAAGCACTTTAAAATGGTCTTATATTGAAAGACTAAAGGGAATACATATGGTGTGTCTAATGAGAGTACTAGGGATGAAAGTAGTAAATCTTGATCATATAAGTGTACAACATGTATGAATGATCAAAGATTATTTTAGTGGATTATACTAGTAATTAATTACTATTCTTGTACTTTTTGCTTCAACATTTATGTGAAGGTCTGTGACTCTAAAGTCTGGTGCCTAGTCTGTTGCTTCCCAAGGTCTAGACCTTTAAGTCTGTTAGCAGACTTAGCTTGATTCAGTTGCGTTTCTGTTTCTATGTAACTACTTTGGTTCATAGAGGTTGTTAGGCATTGTTTCCTATAAATATAGTCCTTGAGTACGTGTATAAGAGACTGGAAAATCTCTAAAGCTAGAGTAACAGTTAACATTATAACCGTGTGTAATCTCTTCATCTTAAATCAGTTTTGCTGCTCTTCCCGTGGATGTAGGCTCATTATGGTTGAACCATATAAACTGTTTTTGTTCATCTTCTTCTCTTTTTATCTCTTATGTTTAATTGCTAATTTTGCATTGGTATTTTAGAGTACTTTGTTTTACGTTTTAGGTTTCTTTCTCTGGTTTGTCTTTGTTCTTGTGTTTCTTATGATCAGATTATCCTATTAGAACCAACAATTTAACATATGAGGCGACAGATATCAAGTGGGAGAGATAAGGAGAAGTTATCATATGAGGAATATGTTGTGAGAGTGTTAGGAATAGGAGATTAGTTAGTTTGTTATCATGATTTGTTAATGGTTACTTGTTAGTATAGTTAGTTTAGTGGTTTGTTACATTGTATTACTCCCTTGTAACTTATCTATTGAACATTCAATATGTTGTACTTCATTGGTACTTTTATTCTTTGAGCTCTATGATGTGTAGCCCTATCAAATGGGTTACATTTGTATTTCATCAACATTTAACATTTCTAACATGGTATCAAAGATCTCTTCTAAAGAGAGTAGTGATTCATAGATTGAAGACAATGACGGTTCCAATTTTGCTGTTGAAGATGGTTCTATTATTGTTGCCATTGATTTAAAGAAAGGACAAGAATAAATGGAAAGGGTTCTTGATGCAAATGCTAAAAGAGATAATGAATTTTTTCTTCTTTGATATTGAAGAATTTGAAATATCAAGATGCCAACTCTCACATTTTCTGTTCATGTTCAGAACCCTTAATGTGAAACCCAATTCAGAGCAACAGTAGAGCCACTAAGCAAGGCATTCATAGCAGTTTTTCACATCAGCATCGATGCTCTATGAAGACCTTGAAGATGTAACATCGCCTCGTTCCTTCGTAGTAAGTTTGATTTTGAGAAGTTTGAGGCTCTTTGTGACACCCAAAACCCAAATTACAAATTCTAATTAATTAACCCAAACTTTTGTAATAAATTTTTCACGTTTAAAGAATCATTTTGAAATTCGTAATTTAAATTCTGAGGTCATGTAAAAATTGATAAATGCGGAATATTATCATGTATACTAGTCGTGAATGAATAAAACATAATACATTTATATAGCGGAAACGATAGATAAGATTGCAGTACAAGGTACATAATAATATTATTACAACACATTAAAAGTCAAATAAAGTCAAAGTCCAAGCAATAAAACATAAAAGCTTCATCAATGTCATCACTCATGTAACATCCTAAATTTTAAAATAGAGAATTAATTACCAAAATAAATATTAGAAATTAGTATATGGAATATTTAATGTCCCAAACTATTGAGAATAATTAAATTGATAATTTTGGGGACTGTTAGAAAATTATGGAGATCGGTTAAGCTGAAATTAAGCCCAGTTGAGATATGGGTGTCGGACCAAGTATCTCGGAATGAGATGATATTGGTCAGGGCTATTGAAAATATTATCGGGAATCTGAATATGTATTCGGAATAATTTTCAGACGATGTATTGAGCCCGAACTGAGAACCTGTTAGTTATAAAACGCTGAAGTTTTAATGAATGAGAATTAAAATAAATCAAAAACCCAAATTTCTTTCACTATTCACGTATGTTTTCGCTGAAGGCAGTAAGCATTTGCATTTTCTTCTTCTTCTCATCATCACCTTCTCCATTTTCCTCTTTTCTTCTTCCAAACCCTAGCAACTTGGCTTCATCTTCCACACCTCCTCATTTTCGTTTGAAGGGAGCTTGAAGGAGGTTTGTGGGGCTGCTGTTTTTCCTCCTTCTCTTCCTCATTTTCATTGGTGTTCTCCTCCCTCCTAGAACCCATTTTCGTTTTTGGGTTTTGAGGTAAGTATACCCATTTTTGCTAAGGTTTTGGTTAAGAGTATGTGGTATTATGTGTTTTGAAAGCCATGCATGTGAATAGATGTTTTGAGGAGAGCATTTAATGTATGAGTTATGTTGGGTTTTAAGAAAGTAAGGTTTCTTGGGGGAGTAATGAAGTGGATACATTTATGGTTGGAAGGAGAAGAATATTTATGATGGTTGTTGGAATTTTATGAAACCCTAACTTCATGAATTTGGGGGAAATGCATAATGGAGGTTGATGAACATTTATTGTTGGTAATAAATGTGAGATATGATGTATAAGGGTCATTGGTGATGGTATTTTGTTGGTGGAAGTCATTAATGGAGAAACCCATGAAAGGGTTTGGTTCTAGAGTGCATAATAATAATGGGTAGCACCTAACCCATGGTGGTTATGGTGGATAAAATGGAATAAAGGAGTTTTAAGAGTTAAAATAAAGTAAACATCAAGTTATTGATATATGTATAAGTGTTTGAGTCTTAATGGGTAAATAGAAAATTGATTGTGTAATGTATTGTGATGTAGGAAGTGACCCCATTGACGAAGCGGGACCATCAAACCGCGTTGATCACTACTTCACTTGAGGTAGGAGGGGGTAACTTTTCTAAATGCATGATTTCATCCATTGGTGATGTGAAAATATGTATATATGATTATTTTGATGATTGTTGAATGGATGATGTGATAATGTTATGATTTGAATGCTTTTAGAATAATGATTGTTATGTGGCAATATGTTTGGGATAATGTTGTGATGTGACGATGATACTATGTTGATGAAATGTGATGATGGCTTGAAACCATGTGTGAATTGGAATTGTGATGTGAATATCCCAAATATGTGTGTATGAGTTATGGAATGTGTATGCCACTAACTATTAATGAGAATAAGTTTAAAAGAGAATTGGGATTGGATAAGAATGATGAGAATATTGTAATCCACCAAGTGGTGGTGATGAATGATTGACTGTGGAGTGGCATCTAGGATGCATAGTGTGAGGATGCACTTGATTTGCATTTGCATTGCATCCATGGCATATCATAGTTGTCTATGTGGAATATTAGGGGGTTCCACTAGGCAGGCCCAGTGGGAGGACGGCTCAGTGCACGAGCGTATTGTGATTTTCCCCTGTGACTCGGTGTATGAGTCACGAAGCTGTCCATAGTTTGGTGACGAGGCACCCTATGTGGCAGGCCTAGTGGGCGGGCGGCTCTATTGGTGAGCGAGTTTACCTCGGTGTCCGACGGGACACGGCTCTCTCGATGTGTGTTCGGGAGGGGCCCGTAGCACTTGTGGTAGTTGAGGCCACGATGTTGATCCGCAAGTCACAGGGTGACTAGTGCTACAAATGGGCGATAGCGGTTTGGTACCAGTAAAATTATGATGATGTAAGCATACATGAATTGAGATATATGTGTACACAATTTTTTTTTTACTGCAGTAGGGGCATAGTAGCACACCTATGCTTGTCCCACAATTAAATTATGATCCGCATTGTTTTGATGAGAAATTCTTGTGCATATGCATTAGCTTTAAGAGCATTTGCATATAGCTGGAAATATGCCTATGTGAAAGCCCATGGTGGCAACGGATGAATGAGAATTGAAAAGGGGAAAGAGTTGGATACTAACCCTATGTGTGTTTTAGGCAATCCAAATGAATGAAATTGTGAATGTATACTTGAGATTATGAGATGTATTGTGTATGATGTATGCTGTGTTGTAACGATTGATATGTGAGCAAGTATACATGTATTTCATCATAATGTATGACTTTAATTCATTTGGATTATGTTACTCACCTCCCCGTTGCCATTTTTAAAGTTGATGTAGGTATGACTTAAATCCTACAGCTTTTGGAGGCCGAGTTTGGAAGGAGGTAAATATGGATAGGAATGTGTAAGCCTTGGCCGGCATGAAAATCTATTTTGGTAGAGTATATGAGGTGTATATACTCAATTTTGTAATGGTTGATAATTTTGGAGGTCATGGGAGAAAATTGGACATGTTTGTGTAAGGTCAATTTTCCTACATGACCCAAAAGGTGTAAAGAATGAATCTGAGTACTTAACTTTGATGAATGGATGAATGTAGTATTTTACGCTAGTTCATGGATCTTGTGAGATAATGTTGAATTGAGATTATATGCATGGGATTAATACTAGCATGATGGTGTTTATGTTAATTGATTCAATGAAAGAATTATATAGTCTTCAATGGTAGTGTTGTATGAATTGGTACATGCACAGTGATGTAAGATAAGGTCCTAGGAAAGACCAAAATAGAAGGAGCTAATGTTTCATGAGCTAAGTCCAAGTGAATTTTCGTATCTGCTGAGTTTCTATAGAACTCGCTCAAGCGAGTAGGAATCTCGCTCGAGCGAGATTGTTGTGGAATGGGAAATTCGTTTCTGCCCCAAATTCGCTTAAGCGAAGGTGCATTTCGCCCAAGCGAGATTGCCACAGAATCAGAGTTTCGATTCTGGACAATTTTCGCCCAGGCGGATGAGGGAACGCTCAAGCGAAGGAGAAGGAGAAGGATTTAGATACTGGATGATTTTCACCCAGGCGAGTCGTGCCTCGCCCAAGCGAAAATTGGCCAGTGAGTCACCTTCAATTCTAGACCAATCTCGCTCAAGCGAGTCATGTACCGCTCAAGCGAGATTGGGACCTGATGCCCTTTTCTTCCTTCGCTCAAGCGTCTCGCTTGCTTCGCTCAAGGCATTCCTTCGTATCTCGCTTAAGCGAGACAGGGCTCGCTCAAGCGAGACAGGGCTCGCTCAAGCGAGCTGAGCCCTGATACCTATTTTTCTCTTTCGCCCAAGGTCGCTCAGCGTTCGTCCAAGCGTAGGCACGCTGGCTCGCTCAAGCGAATTGATTCTCGCTCGAGCGAGTATGCCCCTGATGCTCATATTTGTTATTTTAATTAGATTTTTAAATCCTATGCACATGTTTTTCCTTAAACATTATTTTACAGTTATTGAGGAGTATATTTTGAATCTCCAGACTATATAAACTACATCCCACATTTTTATGAAACTCCTCCTCTTGGAAATCAATCGGCCAGTGAACAAATTAAATAATTCTTCCACTGACTTTGATTGAAAAATTATCTTTTAATCTCACCCTCTCATATCTTCATATATGGGAGTGGTTTATTTTAGATTCAGGGGTTTGGTGAAAAATACTTCACCACTCTAATTATCTGAATTATTAATATTTTCAAAAACGCGAAAAATTTTCCCCTATTTTATTTGGGGGTTTGGGGCGTCTCAACTCATCATTCTATGAAGCATGCACTGTAAAAATAATGTAAGAGTGAGATAGAATATAGAATAAATATAAAATAAGTAAAATAACACAAACACAATCAACAAACAATTATGATATGATGAATATGTCAAACAAGGTCATTTACATTTAATAATATTTAATTTAGCCAAATGATGTCATGCTTGATCCATTTTGGTTTACTGGAAATACTGCAGTAAAAAGTCTCATAGAGACACAAGTAGGACTTAGCATAATACCACGAATCACTGCCCTTCGTAGCACTCAAGTATTAAAGTACACAAGTAGGACTTAGCATATACCATGAATCCCTACCCTTCATGGCGTTCAAGTACCGAAGTACATAAGTAGGAATTAGCATAAACCATGAATCCCTACCCTTCATAGCGCTCAACGAAAATAAGGCTTTAACTCATCATAGAGTAACCTCCACCAGGGTCGGCAATCATGGAACCCTTAAATTCTATGGTGTGTCCAAATGCTTATGATGCATGAATGCCTTTAATTCTCTTTATCAATTTAACATACCATGATATCAATACTTCCATAATCACTTGGAAAGCCACAAGTCCTCAAAGGACAAATCACATATATCAATTCTCAAAATCATGGATTTACAGTTCAACAACATATCTCAATAAACCACAAGGCATTTATGTATACATTAATTTAGTCATTCATAATTATTCATCACAAAGATATACATACTGTATGACATTCATAGGACACTCAATAACATCCATAATAATCAATAATCCCTCAATAATTCATAAATAAATCATTACCCACATGGAAAATATCATTTTCATCCATAATAATCATCATAGGTTTCAGAAATTTACAGCAGCAATATACATTAGTAAAAAGGCCATAACATGAGCAAATCAAATCCTTTTTGAGTAATTATACTTTCTATAGTTCCATAACAAAATCATCTTCAACATTCATGAAGACCAAAAATTCTAATTCCTTACAAAATTTGTTCCACGTTACAAACAACACACTGACTTTTGTAAATTTTTACTACATGTACACAATTTGGTAAAATAGGAATATCTCATTGTAAAAAAAATATTTTAAGATGAAACTAGTGCCAAATTTTCAAAAACATAATTATCTATAACTTTTATGAAGACTATATGTCCCAATTCTATAAGTATAAAACGCAGTTTTAAAATTACTTTCTGACTTCAAAATAGTAATTTCAGTATTACAGATTCAGTTACAGTTTTAACAACCTTTGGTAAAAATTGTATATCTCTTAATAGAAAAATTATTTTTACATGGTACTAAATCCCACATGTTCATAACTCAAATATCTAAAACTTTTATGAAGGGCTCAAAAATTAATTCCTTATAAATTATTCTCAAACAGCTAGACAAGCATTGACCCATACATAGTTTCCAGAAACGTCAAGCTTTAATAAATAAATCATAACTCAAGTTTTACTTATCCTTTTTGGAATATTTTGGTCTCTAAATTTATAAGACACAAAGATCTACAACTTTCATGAATATATCATTTTCAATTTTGAAATATATGAGTTACCAAACTTTAATTAAAGACACCCATTTTCATAAACAATTAAACAACATGAGCACATAAGAGTAATTTAAGCATAAATTCCATATTACATAGAATTTTGATATGAGAATAAATCTAACAGAATCATAATATCTATATCTATAATTTTTATGTAGATAAAGATGGCTAATCATACTCACAAAATTTACAATTTCAACATATATCTAAAAGCAAGTCATGAAACATTCAAAAGAAACATACTTCAGTATTTTGACCATAACTCATGCTATACATATCCAAATCAGTTGGTTCAAGTCTCCAAATTCACATAACGAAAAGATCTATAACTTTGATGAAGAAGTAAAAGTCAAATTCACACATTTTCAGCTTCTAAAGTAAGTTATGAAAATAATTCTAGAAATCCTAGAACAACATACAATTCTACCCATTCCATATTTATTCACAATTCTATCCCCTCTTACCTTAATGGCGGATCCTAAAGTGGTTGAAAGTTTTCTCTTATTGTCCTAACTTCAGATCAAGAGTGACTTTAATGGAGAAAATGAAAGAAAATGAGAGATATGTCTTCACTAACTTCAGCTTGTTATAAGATTTCAAACTCGAGAACAATATGTATTGTTGATTTAATCAGCAAATGAAAAATGAGGGACAAGCTTTTCATAATGGAATTGTAGTAGAA
Organism: Clitoria ternatea; assembly: GCA_037962975.1. Taxonomy (NCBI): domain Eukaryota; kingdom Viridiplantae; phylum Streptophyta; class Magnoliopsida; order Fabales; family Fabaceae; genus Clitoria; species Clitoria ternatea. The sequence continues at coordinate 14,744,446 of CM075675.1, forward strand.
TGTTAGGTGCATTATGTATGGTGATAATGAAGGTTTTAGGTAGGAAAAGTGGGCTGCATTGTTGACCATTCCCGCAGCCTAAATAATGTAGCTTGTATGATTGATGTAAATATTAATTTTGATATAGTTTCGGTATTTGGGTATATCTCTCTCAAATCTTAATGAATTTTAATGAATTTGGTCTTGTTGGAAACTAAGAAGAAGAGGAACAACTTTGTAGTTGACCATATTTTTAAATTCGGACTCTAACTAGACATTAAAATGTGTACAAGATAACGTATTTTGAGTGGAGTATGTGATAATTTGATGGGAGTAAATGGAAAAGGTAAAAAAATTAATAACTAAGGAAATAGGTAATAAGTTATTTGGTTAAATTTTACCTAAGGTATAAAGTTAAAATTATTTACAACAGTAAAATGTTAAATTGAAGATGTTGTCCTAACCAAAATTTATGTAGAAAGCCGAGATAAAATGGATAATATCATTGATGGTCTTCATCGAAATAATTATACATGAGAATAGAATTTTTTGGGATGTTACACTCTTAAGCGCTTGCTTGTTCTCGCACAAGGCTTTAACGCCTCCAACTTTCTCCCTCAAAAGCACTTCCGAGACATGAATCTGTTGGTGAGAGCATAGGCACTTCAAGACATGGTAGGAATCTGTCTCTATGTGATTGCACATTTTATCATTGTTGTCGTTCAAAAGTGTGCAAGGGATGTTGTTGGTGCTACTGCAAGCCTTACGTATGGATTAAGTACTACACACCAAATGGTAGATGAAATGTCAATTGGGGAATGATCGTTGTTAACAAATCCCAATCAAGAGAGAAAATGTTTCTAGTTCTTAAAGGTGAAATGAGAGATCAAGAAAGGAATTAGGTGATGCACATAACATGCTTAATGATATGCTGTAACAATTTTGGCAAACTTGATCAAGTATGTGTTCTTCATGGGTGATGCATAAAAGTTGTTTGATGATATGCTTTGTGTATTTGTTTTTTCTGAGTTTGTTAATTTTGCCTTATATGCTTATTTGTATACTTACTTATTTGATTGTAATTTCTTTACATTTACTAATTATTAGCTTGAAGAGAACTATTAGGAATATGATACTAGTTAGTTTGTTATCATTATTTGTTAGTGATTACTAGTTAGTTTAATTAGTGGTTTGTTAGTTAGTTTGAGTTAGTTTGGTTTCTTATACATACATTGTATTCCTTCCTTTTAACTTATCTATCCAATATTCAATATATTATACTTCATTAATACTTCACTTCTATTCTTTGAGCTCTATAATGTATGGCCTTATCAAATGGATTACACTTACATTTCATCAGCATATGAGATCTCTGACAGAAAGGAGTCTTAATTAATCATATAGCTTTTTTTTTTGTAAACGGGAAATAACAACAAACCAAAGAAAACAAATACACAAACGTGAATACTAACTCAACCTACTAGAAAGATTAAAATCTTGGAGAAGATTTATGTCTAGCTAACCAAAAGGACACCCCCAGCTAACAAAGTCATCAATCCGTCAACGACCAAGCTTGGCTAGGTAGCGTACCACATGATTAAATATATGCTTAAAATTATAACAAGTAAAATAATTTTCATCATTTATAAATAGTCATATGCTCTTATTTATTTTTCTTACACTCTCACTCGAGATGTCCTTTATATGGAATATATCATTTAAGAGAGGAGAAGGTGAGAGGAGTAGATCTTAATCATATAATTCAAATAAATGGTTAAACGTTTATGATTATTTTTTTTACCAAAATTTACATTTCTCACCCTAACACTCACTAGATATCTCTATATTAGAGATGATAAAATGAGTTTGACTTGATAAATTTGTAAAAAATGGTAAGGGTGGATAAAGTTACTTTAACTCATGACCACCCACCATGTAACCCAACACATCTCAACTCACTTGGCTTACTTACTACTAGGCTAGAAACAGAGGTGAGCCAAGTCGATGGGATATCATTTTAAATTCATATTTTTAATGACATGAACATTATATTAATAATAAAATAAACATAAACATATTTTAGTTGAAAGAAAACAAATTTCTTCTATTCTCATTTGTGCATGTTCACTTTTCCCAATTTGTCTTTTCCCATTCTCTTTTTCTTTCAAGTTTCAATTTAAACCTTTTCGCATCATCCCTAGTCCACGTGGGGCGATGCTTAGATGTGATGATGCTTTGCCGCTCCTACTAGATTGATGCCCAACCATAGATGTGACCCTATCCATGTTCGTGTCGGTAGATTCTTCTTTCCTCATGCAAGTCAGATTCATCTTCGCTTGCGCCAACTAGATTTGTCTCGACACTCACCAACCAGACTCATCATTACACATGTGTGATGTGCTTGTGTCACTGTCTTCTTGTATTCATGCCTTCATAGCTTTGTAGTTCCCTACTTTCGTCTCTAAAAAATTCATTTTTTTCATCCTAGTAGGCTAGTCCGTCACCCCATTAGTAAGTAAGGTTTCAAGCCATTATCTTTAGGTAATTCAGTTTGTCTCGATCTACTTTTAAAGGCTTTTTATGAGGTGGGATGTAACTGATGAATTGACTCACTTTGCCACCTCGGTCCCCTTATGAGCAAAAATTTTAAAAATATTATATTGAGATAATCAGTTGTTTACGTTTAGTCGTTTCTTAACTAAAATCTGAAGAATAATCCCTTTGAGGCTAGAGATCACCGAAATGGGCCTTGTCTTTCCTAACAAATCTCAATACAGATGTATAATTTAAACCCTCATGACAGCATGCTTAAAGGACTCAACTATCTATGAATTATGTCGTCTGTGTTGGATTTTTTTTAGATAATTATATTATACTACCTTCAGTTCCAAATATAAGCAAATTTTAGTGGATATTTTTGGTCCCTTAGTATAAGAAAAATTAGACTTTTCCAATGTCATTAAATGCTTGTTTACCAAATATATCCTCATTATATATATTTACAATGCCACTAATTCTTTATATAATAAATGATACTAAGGGTATTTTAGAAAATTAAATCAAATATGTGGTAACATAAATGCAAATAACTACCTCCAACTATTATTCTTAATATGTGTAAAATTAGCTATATTTGCTTATATTTAGAACCAGAGGTAGTAATTAACTACCTTTTTAAATAGATTTTAGTCCTTAAAGGTTTTTTATAAATAAATCAAGTATCTTTATTTTTAAATTTTAATTTGTTTCTCATCTACTAAAAATAATTAAATTTTTTATGCAAATATTTTGATGTGAAATAGTTTTAAATTTTTAGAAGAAATTTTTTCAATATATGAGAAAATCTAAAGAATCTAGTATGATGCGAGATCAGTATTTGAAAAAAAGAAAGCTTAATTTTGAATTTAATTGTGATACACCATTTACCTTATTAGCCTATATTAGAAATCTATAACAGTAATCTTAAAAATTTTAGAATAAATTTTTCACCTTTTTGGGATTTAAATTGACCATTTAAAAATCTGAATAAATGATAAAAAATTTCATTTATATACAATATAAATAATTAAAGTAATTAAAATAAATAATATAGTATTTTCACATTAAATAAAATACAAAATTATTTAATTAAATATCACATATTAGAAATAATGTTCAGAATAAGAATAATAGTTCCATAAAACAATTAAAGAATTAAATAAATAAAAGTGAAATAAACAGGGGAATCAGTGGGACATTTTAGACCGAACGCACCAACCAATGTAAAAAGGGGGAAACAAGAAGTGTTAAAAGTATTTCGTGACAGCACCTATGTTTCTTGAATTTTCAACTTCTTTAACCTCAAAACCTATTCAAATGACTTCTAAACTCCACCAAAATTAGTGGACGCCTTCTATATGTTAATTATGACAAAAACATTGAAAATTCAAGAAAATATGCAAAATTTCCAATGTTGGCCATTTTAGGACAAATGGCCTAACCAAACATGTCTAATTCAATATCCTTGAGTTGAAATTGGTTTGCAGACATCCTAATTGACATATTGATCATTTGGAAACTATTTAGAGGTTCTAAAACCTCCTGGATCAAAATATGACTACCCTAATTCCCTTAAATTCTTAAATTTTCACACTAAATCACAAAACCACATCACCTAACTTTGAATCAATTAACATTTAATCAATTTGCACTAATCCTATATGTCCTATGATGTATTCCAAACTTGTTTATGGTTCAAATACTTCATAATTCACATAAAATCATGGTACTAGTTCTTTATTTCATTATAAAGCTTATAAATCAATAATTCCTTCTCTTGTAACTCAATCAAATACAACTTAATCATTTTATAACTAGTCTCACTCAATCATTACCATCAAAAGTACAAAATCTACCCAAACAGTTTCAATCATCAAAATTACGGCTCCATGCCATTTTTACATCAAATATACACATGTTTACATATAAGCTTAACTTTCAACAACATTATGACATTTCAAACTTAGGCCCAATGCTTTATGCATAACCTGCCCATTATGCATTTCAAAACACTCTAAGCATCAATATAAATTTGTTTGCACATAATGCAATTATCCATCATCATAATTTTAGATTCCTTCATAGCTTAAACATTAACATAAATTTAGATTTTTAAATAATATAATTATACTAACTTGTGCATTTCATTATATCTTATGCCTTCTTACACATAGAACTTTAGCCACTTATATACATCAAAATGCTACACATCTACATAAAAATCAGCCACCAAACATTCTTAATATAATTATCAAAATACCTAGATATAGAGCCAGTCAAGGTGAGACACAAAAAAGCTATACAGGCTAAACTATATTCACATATTTATATACATAAGCGTTAATCCACATTGGAAACTTAAACATCGATTTTTTCAACTGCTTCACTCGTCTCCATGGTTCAAATTCATTGTTTAAAAATGTTTGCAGAGGTGAACATGTATTTTTAATGACAGATACTGAAACAGATAATTAACATCACATAACATGTATATATAATATAAATAAACAACAAAGCATATCATTCTCCATTTCACTGTCATTCAGATTGTATTTTTATCATAAACATCTCATGATTCAATCATCCTTGGCTGCTACGCAGCTTTCAATATCAGATTCATATGACAATGCACATGCATGCAGATTCGAGTCAGAAACTGATGGGATTCTATATTGTAGTATATATATTTTCAGACATATCTCAATTAATTTTTGCAGGTATAAGCAACACCGGTCACCAAACCCCGTGACAACAACAATCAAATACAGTGTTGGGGGCTGGCCTTAGAATCCAATCTAAGACGTTCGGTAAACCTGAAGGCACGGGGTCTTTGCCTATCAACAGGCCACCCTCCCATCTAGGCCGGTAACACAGGCCCCCTGCAGTCTTGTGTGCTTTATTTTTATGCATATGTTATGCAATAGACATCAATTAATCACAATAAAGTTATCCTCAGCTTCTCTGAACACACTCAATATATTACTCAACATCATTCTCATCTAATGCAAATCAATATATCATCATTCAATAACATAGCATCATCAGAATTTGCAATCTAATGCAAAATCAAGAACATCAAATATAATACATATCACTCGCATAAATGGTTTTCAGATTCACATAGATATCAACATAATATTATTCAATCAATAATTCATCTAAATGGGAATGCATTACAATTTCAATCATTTACAAAATTTAGCAATCACATATTATCAATTACACATCATTTCAAATATCAAAGCATTCCCAGTACACTTCATAATCTATACATTCAAAATATAATATTCCTCCTATCTGGAATCCAAGTTTCAGCTATTCAAAACGCAATCTGATCGCTTCCCGAATTTAAATAAAGTCTGAACTTAAACTGAACAATCACAGAAATTCTCCGATTAATTAATTATTCATTGAACCACATAATTATATTCATTTCTCAATCTATCGACGACCCGAAACGCAGTAACTAATATAAATTTAAAGGAATGGTAAGTTTTTCACTTACCGAACAAAGTCGTCGATCTCGAATTTCAATTTCTAAAAACTACAACGCTGCCTAACCTTTCCCGTAACTCCAAAATGGTCTAAATACAACCTACAATCGTTAAAACGAAGGGGTTAAAGCTTGACTTCAAGAAAATTTGATCAATTAGCCAATGGGTTTTTAAAACTCACCTTTCAAATGAAGATATTGAAAACCCCATGTTGCCCAAGCTATCCACAGATTTTAGATGGCTCCCAAGCACCCTAGCTTCATGCAAATTGAAAGAATCAAGCTTGGAATTCTAAGAAATGAACCAAAACCAGTTTGGGTTCACAAGGTACTCACCTTTACAATATAACAATGAAAGAACCCCAATGACAAAAGCTTGCCCACGTGAAGGGAGAAGATGGAACAAGTGAAATTTGAAGTTTGATTGATGAAAAACAATGGCAATTTGGTGGAGATGATGACTCCAGTTGGGAGGGAAAAAAGGAGATGGTTTTCTGTTTCATACGCATGCACGCGTGAAGAAAAGAAGGAAATGAGAATTAGATTTTCACAATTTTGCAACCTAAGCCCCAAGGGCATTTCTATAATTATCTTATTTTTATTTGATTAATCATAATTATAACAATTCCATTTTAATTACTGATTAACATAAAATTAACCAACAATAAAAATTGAAATGTTACAAAATCACTCTAATAAGATGAAAGTATAAAAAAAATATTTACACAGATAAATCTTCCAATTAAAATCAGTTCACGCATATAATTTATGAAAATTTTGATTAAAATGTAAGAGTTGAGATCTCTAAGGGGGAAAAGTTGAGTTAAATTCTTTTTTTTTTTGGATCAGCAAGTTAACTTAATGGTAAAATAATTAAATCCAAGTAAAAATATAAAATTAGGCGCTAATTATATTGCTAAAGATGTAATTCAACCTAATAATAATTTCAGTGTAGCCACTTAACCGTTGTGTGTGTAATGTAGTTATTCAATTGCTCCAAATGATGTTACCACTATTTTATTTTCTGAGCCTCAACGTATAAAACAATTCATGCTTCAGCAACTGGGAAGAACATATTTGTGTCATCCATTTACAGATTATCAATATAAAAAGAATCTCCATGGTTAGCGACCCAGTAAACGAGTTGACTTTACCGCCTTAATGTTAAAGGCTTAAATATTTCAACCAAAAATATAATAAAATGGAGGCTTAATTGAAATAATGGCTGAAATAAGAATTTCATGAATGGGTTAAGTTAGTTTATAATTTATTTTGTTATGTTACAAAGTTATTAGAAATATAGTTTTATTGGATAAAAGTAGTTTGTATCATTTTTTAAAGTGTTACTAGAAGTATCGTTTGAATTTATAACTTTTAAATTTATTTTAATTTTTATATTTTTATCTTCATTAATATTTTTCATAAAATCACTCTTATCAAATTTTAAAAAAATGTCATTTATTCTATTTTACATCAAACAATTAATTTTACCAAACACAATTTAACTTAATTAATTAATTTATTAGCTCTCAGTCTCTAACTATTAGATTTCAGGTTTAAACTAGTTTATCAATTTTGAGTAGTTGTTATCAATCAAATACTAAATCTCTCCATTTTTAATTTTGTGGTTTTACTTTTGGTCTTATTAGTAAAAATTTGATATATGTAATCATACATGAATAAATAATAACATTTCATTAAATTTTCGTTAGTAATTAGAAGAAAAATCAACATATAGATATTAATTTTCTACAATTAAAAAATGAAAGAATAAAATGGTTCATGCACGTCATGACTGCAAAGCTAAGAATCTAAGTTAAACCCTTAATTGATATTTATGAACAGCCAGCATACAAAATAAAAAAGTGTATAATAAAAATTGCACCCAATTTGAAGAATTCAAAATCAGTTTACAAGTATGGGTGATGGGTCCTATTTGATTGTTCTTGTTCATGATGAGCACAAACCATACTCTTGTAGAATTGGCTTCTGCATAGCAGAGCCGTGTTTTGACCACACAATGAGATTCATTTAATTTTGTTTTACCCCTTTTGGAAAAGAAGCGAATAATTTTATAACCACATTAATTGCATGTGAAAATTTCAACTGTTAGATAATTACTTTTTTGTTAACAGACACTAGTAATTACTCTCTGTTTGTTTGTTTGCGGCCTATTTATGATTGACCAACTTGGGGAAGAATTAACATAATAAATAGTTCTAAATTTCCTGATAACAATGTCTTTTCAATTATAAAAAATTATATATTTAACAATTTCATTTTATATTTTATTTTATTCATTTAAAAGATTGGTAAATAAAATGATCTTGTATTTAATAGTTGCTAACATTTTTTGATAGAATACTAAGTAACGTATAAGCTTATATGTTATGTAGAGTAAAATTTTATTGAAAGAGACCATGTTCGTTTCAGTTGTGTGCAAAAAGCACTTTTAGATTCACCCAAAAGGTTAACCAAATTTCTAATTAACTTAACCGGCTAATTCATTCTGAACTTTTTTACCCCAAGCCCATTAAAGTTAATTATGGGCTAATTACAATTGATTGGAGCCCAAATTACTAGTAAACTTATAACATATGTACATGATATAAACATTATTTTTTTGACTGGTTAGGGTGATAGAGTTCAATTCAAACATGATCTCTGTGTTTCTCTCTCTATCTCTAAAAGGACACCGACAAAAAATGAGGATGTCCCGAAACAAAAGAAGACCGCATGAAGGTGCTAATTAGCTACATTGCGCACTTTCAATTTCCTCTCAGTCAAAGCCTATTTAGGTGTGAACATAAATACCAAAATCTAAGAGGCGGCAAAGCGTATATTTATTTACCAAAAATGTTTTCCCTTTTATATATTATAGAAACCTAGCACAATTTGTGCCCCACGAAAAATATTAAATTACCTAAAAAACATAAATGTTTGTGTGCGCACGGTGAAAGCAAGACTACGGTACACTATTTAAATGGAGGCTATGACATAAGTGCATAACTCCACATGTTAAATTCTAGCACACCTTTGTGATATATAAACCGTTTCATTTTCAATATCATCCCAAAGGGTGTCCTAATAAGGAATCATATGAGAAAAATTTTGGGTGGATTTTGGTGATTGAAGTTTTTGGTCCAAAAATAGTAACAAATTAGTTTACATGTCCTTGTTAACGGTGGCGCATCAAAGAGGGTCAGGTGAGTTCATCCGGTTTACGGCGGAACACGGCCACGGTGGTGGCGGCGAAAGAGAATATGGGTATGGATATGATGGTGATGGTGGAGGTTCTGGATTGTCAGGATTGAACAACCAAAGGAGGCAAATGCAAGGACAACAAGGTGGGGTGAGAACAATGCAAGAGGGTGGTTCTATGGTTTCATGGTATGACGGTGACCCAGAGTTGAAGGAAATGTTTTCAGCTTCAAACCACGTGGTGTCATCAGGATCTGACCAAATTAGGAGCACCGAATGGATCACGGAAAGTGGTTTTCCTATGATGTCAGGTTTTGGACAAGCATCTTCTCTCTCACGTTTGGCTTCTTTCCCTTCTTATTCTGCTTCTACTTTGGTTGGACATAAAAGAGTCCATGAAGAAGAACACAACAATTCTTCCTCATCTTCTTCTTCACACCAGATACAACAACAATCACAACAAACTCATCCAAGACTCTTTAGAACCATTGGTGATTTTATGGTTCCTTCTCAACAAGGAGAGTCATCATCAGGTGCAACTACTACTTAATTTGCTCTTTATACTAGTACTTTTTACTATATGATCAAAGATCACACCATTTAACATTCTTTTCTTAGCATATATACAATCATCTCATATCACTTCATCTTGATATCGTATGAGGTATAACTATATAAGACTATAAATATATCATATCATTATTTGTATTATTTTAAACATTTTTCACCCCCATTTATTTATTTACCTTAAAACATACCAACATGATCAAAGAAACATGCTGCATCATGAAACATGCTGCATTAATATGTACTAAGTATAGACCCTTCTTTTCATTGATTTTTCCTTGCTTGACTCCTACTACTCACAACACCAAGAGCAGGGGAGCATCTTGTTTATCCTATATTTGCATGCATAAAATACCATTCATTTTTCATTTTTTTTAATCCTATCATTTTCCATTTTCCAAAACCATATTACTACACAGAAAAATACACTAATCTCAACATAGCCACTAGCAAAATTGGCTATAAAATATTGCTGCAAAAGTAATAAAATCATAGCACAGAACTAAACCATCTAATTATACCATGTCATGTTTTCACAACTAGTGCAACTTTTTTTTGCATAAGTTAATAAATTATATTGTCTTTTATTTAACTAGTGACTGAAGAAGCCAACACCACTACCACAACCACTGCTACAACCGTTACTGCAGTGGTTGCTGCCGCAGCTACCGTGGAAACAGGTTCATATGAAGCAGGAAGTGAGAGGAGGAGAAGGTACAGGGGAGTGAGGCAGAGGCCATGGGGAAAATGGGCTGCAGAAATCCGTGATCCACACAAAGCAGCAAGAGTTTGGCTTGGCACATTTGACACAGCAGAAGCAGCAGCAAGAGCCTATGATGAAGCTGCATTGAGATTTAGAGGCAATAGAGCAAAGCTAAACTTCCCTGAAAATGTTAGAGCAGTTCCACCTATTCAACCTTTTGCTCCTTCCACTAGGCTAACAATTTCTGATTCCTCCACCACCACTCAATTCCACCCTCGGGCAGCAGCGGTTGCACCCTTTGTTCAACCTCAGCCACCACAAATTCAAGGCTCCTCTGACTTGATCAGAGACTATTTGCAATATTCTCAACTTCTACAAAGTCCTGGTGACTTTCAACAACAACCACCACCACAACATCAACAACAACATTCTAGTATGCTTCAGCAGTGGTACTATAATGCACAATTGGCTGCACTTCAATCACATTCATTGGTATCATCGTCATCACCTTCATTTTCATCAACTTCTACTATGTCACCAACATCAACCCCATCATTTTCACCTTCTACTCAATACTCCTCTGCTTCATTCCCTTTGTTTCCTACTCATCACCAAATAGGCTTCCTCCAACCACCGGAAGATCGGGGTCTGGCCAACAGCCGGCCGGAGTTTCCACCATCAACTTGGTCAGACACCAGTGGCTATCCACCAGCTTCTGGTTGATACAATATTTTCTTTTTATTCTTACTTTTTTTTCACACTTGGTATTTTTCTTTTTCTTTTTCTTTTTTTTTTTTTTACAAAACTTAGATGCATTTGTTCATGTGATCTTAGTGTTATTTTTTCATTAAAATTAGAATTTTACCTACACCGATGATTAATATCAACTTTAAATTTATGGATTGCTGGGTAAAATTTTAATTCTAACAAAAAAAAATCAATTACCAACTATATTCAGCTTCTGAAATTCTTAATGATATGCATCCAAGCTTTGTTTTTTTTTTACATGTTTTTTCCTAAATGATGGTAAATTTCCTAAACATGTAGTTTAGGAATTAACTATTGTTTTTTTTGTTGTTATTCATGTAAGGATTATTTGAAAACAGGTGGTGGGAGGGAGTGGTTTAAGGGTGATTGACGATAAAGGGTAGCAAGTAAAGACAAAGCAGCATTTAGTTTTAGAGTTAGTTTATTTCCAATTCTTTGTGGATTTGATGTTAACATTCTCTCAGTTATCCATGGAAAGGCGTAGAAACCCATAGCTTTAATATAACTTGTCTGCCATCTACCACAGATTTATCCAAGTGTTTGTATACTTTAGTTCTTTTTTTAATAATATTTTGTGGACACTTAGTGATGATGATGATTTTTAATTATCTATTGAGTTATTTTGGATATGTTCATTGATTCCAATCTTACTAAGCAAGAATAATATTTTTAATACATTATCGACAAGTTAATGTTATACCAAAACAAGTTTTTCTTGAATACTACAAGGATACACACAAGAAAGACTATGATTAAACTCATAATATAATAATATAATAATAAATAATAAAATTAAATCGATTGATAATTTGTTTAAAGTTTAATAATATTAACCTAATCGATTTTGATAAGAATAGTCTAACTAGCATTATTCATCTACGATTTTAAGAATTATTTTTTAAACAGAATATATAATGTTTTGATATGTTGTATCTGACCCAAGTTAGGCGGTACCAATTTGAGTGAATAAGTTCTCCTTTAACAAATTTTAAAATAAAGTTTTTCGAAACTCAAATTCGAGAATTTTAATCAAGTTAGAATAATTATTTATGTTAACTAATCTATGCACGTGAGGATGATAAAACAAAGTAGGTTGATTCAAATTATGTAATTATATTTCATTGTTCTTATATAATTCTAATTAACTACTTACAAGGCGTTAAAGTTCTTGTTTAAAGAAAACCTTATACAGATCTGGATGACACATGTATTTGGAACTAAAATAAGGCTCACCTTGAATGGGATAAAGCATGTGCATGTCCTCGTCATGACATCTCCTCATCTCCTAAAAGCACAAAAATTCAAACAATTGACTTAATTTATGTATCGTTCAGTTTTTTCTTTTTAAAATTGATGTAACTCAGAAATTTCTATTGTTGACTATATTGCTTTCTTTTTTACTTATAAACATCTTAATGTACGAGACAGTTTTAAAATTGTTTCATGTTGAAATCTAAGACATTTGATTAAGGCAAATGATCCCTTTCTATTTAACTACACCCTTTTGTTCATTTTGAAATATAAAATAAGTTATTTCAAATAAATAGTGAAATCTCCGCAATGGGAAGTGGCAGCAAGTTGTCACCTGAAATGAACATTATCTGCAAATTTAGTCCTCTGAATCCCAGAATTATGACTTTATAAAGGACTTCACCTAACAAATAGTATCTGAAAGTTAGTTTCACAAATTTCTTTGGTCAAAAAAAACATTAAAGTACTAATGCTGAAGCTGAACTCAACCACAATGGGTAGTTATGCGGTATGAATGTGTTGTTTGTGCTTATTTTCTAACTTAAGGCTGAGAGGGTCATGAAGTGGATCAGTCAAATCATGTGGATCCTGAGTTTGAGAATGGGGAAGGACTTTGTGCAATATTAATTGATAATCAACTTGTGGAAGGGTATTAATCTTTTAATTGATTCTGGTCTTTGAGCTTTATAGTGCTGCTGCTCATATATTTCAAGGCTTCCTTTTGGACTCATCAAATTTCAACATGCTTTTCAGTGTAGAGAATTGTTTGAAAAAAGCTAGAATTTTATACAAAGACTGAAGACAGAGACTTTAAAGTTAAGGCTTTAAGATTTGAACTACATTATGCATTTGAATTGTAATTTTTCATAATATATTAGCTAGCCAATTGAATTGGGTAGGTGGCTTATGGTTGAGATCACTAGTGCATTATGTGGTTTTAACCACGGTTAGAACCGTGGTTGTTCCCAGCGTGGTTATAGGTAAAGGTCTTTTAGCACGGTTTTTGAACCGTAATTGTAGATCACATATAAACACGGTTATCAAGAATCGTGGTAAAAGAGTTGTATTTTTAACCACGGTTAGATTCCAATCGTCTTCAAAAGTGGAGGTTTTTAACCACGGTTAAATGGCAACCGTCCTTAAAAGTAGGGGTTTTCAACCACGGTTAAGTGGCAACCGTCCTCAAAAGTGGGGGTTTTTAACCACGGTTAATGTTCAACTGTGCTTAAAAATAAGTTAGTTTTTTTTATGCAGGCTTTGTTTTTATTCATTTCCCAAACCTGCAAGTAGAGAGTTTATAACCAGACAGCCTAATTAATGCACACAATAAGATATATATAGCTCAATTAATGAAAAAGATGAAAATGAATAAATTTTAATAAAACCATATAAACAACAAGTATAGTACATAAAATGCATAATATGATAATCCTAAAGCTACACTAATAGTTATAAATCCTATACACTAATAATAATAAATGAAAAAAACGCTATTGGAGTCCTTCTTTTAAAACATCCTAACCCTTAATATAATTTTTCCAATATAATTAATTATAATCATAAAATTAAGGGTAGATTTTTCACGAATTAATAAATCTAATAAAATATAGAAAGATCGCGAAAAAAATATTTACAATTATCCCTGGATCAATTAAATAAACCTTTCCCATATATGGCGATATGAGAAGGTATAAAAATTAAATTTAAATACATTTTGGATAATCAAAATGAAGATTATCACAAGAATCAACGGAAAGCGTATTTTAAATTGATAAACAAATCATCCAAACCTTAATTTAATAATAATAATAAATAAATAAATAGAATATGAGAATTTTTTTTATTCACACCCATCTTAGGATATCCCTATATGACTCAATGGGTCCCTCATAACATATTCTAGAGTTTGGGACTCCAAAATGGCCCAAGGAAAATTTTTCAGCACGCCAGCTCCTTGCGCACCACTCGATAAACTGAGTCAAATCAAAGTTATTTAACTCCAATCGGGACGAATCTAGTTTGTAAACATCTGTAACTCAAATACCTACAATTGTTATGAAGAAGTCAAGGGCTAATTATGCCCCCAAGATTACCCAATTCACAAATTTATAAAATCAGCCCTGCTGAAATTTTCAACATGAACACCCTTTAGTATTTTGGGCATAACTCGGGCTACCGAATTGCGATCGATGCAAATTGGGTATCAAAACAACGGTGACAAAATTATCTACAACTTTCATGTAGAGAGCAAAAGCTGAATCATCTTGCTTGAGTGAGATTTTGGGCGCTTAAGCAAAATTTTTGCTCAAGCTCTCGCTTGAGTGAAAATGCAACAGCATTAGACCCCGTCAGCTAGCTTGAGCAAAATTGGCAATGGCTTGAGCGAAAATGACTCTCGCTTGAGCGAAATTGTGCTCACTTGAGCGAGATTTGACCAGAATGCACACTCTAACTCATATAATGGCTCGCTCAAGCGAAATTTGACTCGCTTGAGCGAGATTGACAGCTTTAAACCTATAAATTGACTTCTTACCTACCTATTTTGCCCATTTCAACTCCGATTACTACGAAACTTCATGGGCACTATATTTTCACTATTCCGGAGTTGTTGGCGTTGTCCATTCGCCAAAATTTAAACATATGACCAACTTATGCATAAAAATGCATTATGGTCCAATTATGCAACTTAAATGCATCAACCTCTCTTAATTTCATTCAAACACATCAACACCTATTTAAACAAGTCATATATAATATATGGAATCTATCGATCCCTTCCGATGACTCAAAAACTCAACAGATCATCATTTCACACTTCCAATTCCTAATTTTCCAATTCATGCATATAAATCATTTCACATTCTATGAATTCAACACATAGTATATATCATAAATATATACATATTCAGATTTCAAACTTCAAAGTGAAGTTATCCATCATCAAATCCTCAAAATCATTCATACATATCATAAAATATCATAAAATATGATCAAGAGCCGGCCAAGGCTTTAACATACTATCAACACACACTATCTACAAATGAGTACATAATACTTCATTTTTCCACTTCTCATATGCCTTCACTTCTTCCTATATCCACTGAAAAAGATAACCACAAATAGGGGGTGAGCATAATACATATTAAATGACAGTTATTGAATCGAATCAAGTGTCTAATTCCCTAACACATATAAATCATAATCATATTACATAATTTCATTACATTTCATTCATTCACAATGATCATATAATCATGTTGTTCATAACAACATTCATTAATGCAATCACACGCTCAATCAAATAGATCCATTATTAAGTTTTAGTTTTGTGTTGCAACACTGGCTTTCAGCCATAACTCAGCTCTCAGATGATCCAGCCGTTTTACTGGTACCAAACCGTTTGCCCTCTCACGTGACACAATCATTCCCAGCGACAACGGTAGTGTCACGGGCTAAACCCCGAGCCCCGCTCAAGAGGTTTGCCTTGAGTCCCACCCAAGGTTTTTTTGTGGAATCCTCGAAACCACAATTATATTTCATATTCATTCATCATACAAGCATCCCATGCTTATCAAATGCATCTCATGCAATCATATATTATGAATATTTTAATTGTCCAATATATACTACTCTATACTCTATTGTGCATATTTTAATTGTTTCTAATTATTAACTTTATTACTTAATTACTACTTGATGACTTAATGATTGATTTTTTTAATGTTTTGACATTTTCTTGCTTCTTATAGTTTTTAAATTTAAAGTAATATTTTAAATTTAAATTAAATTACAATGATAATTGATATCACGTGGTTTGTTTCTTTAAAATGAATTTTCAGATCCTAATGATAATTGATAATAGTATCATGTTGGTTTTTTTTAATGTTATTAATTGTTTCTATTTATTTCATTTATTTACATGTAATCCGTAATTATGACAGTTGATTTTCATAACAACTTTTTTCTCCTCCTCTAACAAATTTTAAAAAATTAAATTAAATTTTCTGTTAATTTTTTAATATTTTAAAATTTAAATTAAGTTACACACATGATAATTGATATCATGTGATTTTTTCAGATAATTTTTCCGCTAATCATAATTATATGAACTGATTTTCTATATTCTCAGTTTTCAATTGAAAGATCGTTTACAATATTGAAAGTGTTTTATTGATTCAAAGTATAATTAAACTACCACAATGTTACACGGATTTTGTTTTGATTTATAGGAATTATAATTCAGGAATCTTTGATTTCTACGTTAAGCATTTTAAAAATGTTTTTAGAAATTAGAATTCCTGAGAATTTGTTTTTATTAATAACTCTCATTAAATTTTTCGCACCAAAATAGTGGGAATCCTCATTCCCCATATTTGGAAGTTTTTTACAACTAAAAATATAATTATGTATTATATATAAACTTATTTAAACTTTTTTTTCATATTAAATTCTTATACAAAATTATCAGAAATATGATAGTAGTCATAATTTAAAATATTTGTATAATTTTTTAAAAAATATTTTAATCATACTAAACATATTTATAACATTCTTCATAAATATAATTCTCTCATAATATATTTCTTAGGAAATATAATTCTTACTCTTTAAACAAATAACGATTTTGGTTTTACTAATAAAATTTATTTCCATTTTTTTAAATCACTTCATTCCCAAAAAAATGGATTTTACCTAAAATTATCACAAGCGACGAAGTATATAGTTTGAAAGAAAATTCGCTTCATCAAACATGGGTATCACATTAAGAAATAAAAAGTTCAGAAATTTGCCTAGTAAAAGTTCTTTTTCTAAATCAACTTAGAACAATGAATTTGGCAATACTTGAGAACAGGTTTAGAAAATCCTGTTAATGAGCTGCTCCACCACAAGAATTAAAACACTTCAAGCAGTAACATTTACCACAACAATTTTATGATCAATCCTATAGAAGGTTTTTTTTTCTTATCTCTGAAACTCAGCTCACGCGAATCAGTTATGCAAAACATTTGTTGAGTGATCACGAGATATATTCATTTCACCAACAAAGATAAAATTACATATATATGATTAAAAGACAAAGTAACTACCACACTTAATCTTGTAAAAATCGATATCTTAGATAGGATCCAAAAAGGGTTAAAAAATTATAAATGGGGGATCGTAATCTCGGATCGTAAGATGTTATTAAACATATAAAATTATATTTAAACTTATACTTGTGCATAAAAAATAATATTGAATAAGAAATATACCATTATCATACCATAAAAGTTATAGTATTCATAATTTCATACATTTAAATACAATTCCAATAAAACACAGATCTGTTTGACAAAAAAAGAACAACATGTGTCATAGAGGCTATGTATATGCAACAAAAAATAGTGCACTAATGCTACTGTTAGTTGTACTAAACCCAAAAAAATGAGCAAACTCTAAAAAATAGCCATGTGTTTATGTAGATGTACACTATGAAACACTACTAGTACTGCAATATATCCTGCAAAGTGCCTCAATCAGGATATGTTAAGTCATCCACTAAATCATCATTCATGTCAATTGCATTTGTTGCAACATCTTCACTATCACCATTAAAAGGAGCCTCTAAATCATTTGGTGCATTTGGAGCAACACCACTACCTTCTTTGTCAATTACAATGACATTGCCCTCATCTAATTCCAACTAGGGCCTATCCTTCTCCTTTTTAACAATCCAATCATCATCAAAACAAATATCCTTAATGTCATAAGTTGGTTGCTTCCTAGGTTGTTTCTTTTTTCTAGCTTAGAGTTGGCCATTACAAAGACTACATCATTCATAGTATTTTGTTCTTAAGCGATTCCTCTTCTTAGTGTGAACCTAATATAAAAGAAGCAAAACTAAGTCACTACCTAACTTTAAGTTGAACAATTAAAAGCAAAACTAAGTCGCTAATTAAAATTTTACCATCTCAAAAGCACTTCAATTCCTTTTACAACCACTTGAGTTACATGTTATGCTTAATACACGAATAGAAATTTCTGCAGCTTTGGGTGCTCATTACCATAGGATTCCCACCATTGGGCTGGTGTTTTATTTTTCAGGCCACGTGTAGCTATCTTTGAACCCAAAAAACCCTTTCTGCTCTTAATTCTTGCTGCCCATTAATCTTGTTGACTTCATCCATATCTCTAATCATTCTTTGCAAGCAATCATATACCACCAGTATTATCAACCCCATCACCACCAGTATTTGTAGCCATTTTCGAAATAAACAAAGACAAAACAAAACACCACTAGCAGTGTGTGTCTTCAAAACAGAGCAAGAAAAAACTTGAAAATAGAGCACAAAGAAGCAACTTGAAAACAAAACACCTTGAGAGACGAAGAAGAAGAAGCTTGAAAATATAGCATGAAGACGAAGAAAAAGCTTGAAACGTATAGAGCACGAAGATGAAGAAGAAGCACAAAGACGAACAACAAGCCTCGAAAACAGAGGCTGAAGCACAAACAAGATGCCTCGAAAGTAGAGGTTGGGAGATGAAAAAGAACCTCGAATAGAGGCGTGGAGACGAAGGGTCACGATGGGAAGAGAATGGTGGCGGCGGCGGCGTGTGCGGCCATGAACGACGGTCGTGTGGTTGTGTGCGAGAAAGAAGGGACAAAGACGAAGGGTCTCTCACGTGCCTTTTTCATGTAAAACGCGGGTTTCTTTAAAACCGGGTCATGAAACCGACCCGACCCATTTTCTTCTCCCCAGGATCGGAACGTGCACGATCCTACGAGTGAGGCTCAAAAATCGTCGATCCACCACCGATCCTACTCTTTTGCGTTTTTTCTTCCCCTCAAGATTGGCAATGCCCACCAAGATCATATAATCGCTCGATCCTACTATTAAAATCACAATTTTCACAACATTGACCACACTACACCTAACTCATAGATATTTGTTTTATACGCCATGGTAGAGTCTTTCAAATTATAATAAAAATAGCGGTGCTAATAGACTAGCACATTAACATTCCTCCAGCATTGTTTGGTTGATTACGGTGCCTTTTTAATAAGTGTTTTTTTCTTTTATTAGTTTGTTTTGTCAAGTCTATAGCAATAGCATAACCCAGATGACCTTGACATTTGTAAATTATATATCTCTTAGTACAGAAATTTACATTATTTCAATTACTATGTATAGATTAGTAATACTTGTGTAAAACATGAAGAAACTTATTTTTGCCTTGCCAGATAACCTCACATGAGAAAATCACCGACAGTGATTGAAAACTATACAAAACAAAATGTAAGCATCGCTGCAATCGAAACCTGCAATGTGCATTTCATCGCGTCACATTCACACTCTGTCTCACTTACTTTTTAATAACTCAAAGAAGCCCCACCTTTATTAATTTTAATTTTTCTACAAATATTGAAAGAAAGAAAAACGTGCAAAATGACCTGAAAAACAGTTTGTTCAACCATAATCTTCATTTTTGGTGAGCTTACACCATTTCTGTTCATATTGTGCATCATGCGCATGTTAATCTTATTTTTAAATTAATCTTTTATTATTGTTTCTTAACAATGCGCATTAAGACATTTATAAAAATCGTTTTATTTTTAAAGAAAAATTTGTTTATAGTTCAGATTTAAAATTTAATGTAAAATTGAAAAGCAAGGGCCATTGGGACAAGTCCATATAAAAAATTGTCATTTGTTGGAAAAGAACCTGGATTAGGTATAAAGACATCGACTTTAATTTTTATTCTGTGAACTTGATGTTTAGGTTAATATTGTTTCTATGTAAAAGTTGGTACAATTGTCACACAAAGAATCTAAATATGCGTAGGTTGTTGAGTACAGGAAACAATTAATCGCATTGAAAGCTGGTAAACAATTAAGAACAAAGTGACGAAATAATTAGTTCTTTTAATTTTTCTTAAATAAGATTTTGGTATACAATAAAAAAATACATTAGTTAGTTTAAGTAAGTGAAGATTTAATATTTTCTCAGAAAAGAGAGTAAATCAACATATAATGACTTCGAATTTTACTAATATGATGATTTTATTAATTAGCTAGTATTTGTCGTAATTTTCGTTAGTTATTAAAATCTTCAATTTTGTTACTTTATATATTTATTCACTAGTAGATTTTTTTATGAAGGCGTAAGATAGGTATTTATTATTGATTAAACTATTAATTTGTATAAAATTGATTGATTAACTGGTGACAAGAGAAAATAAAAAAACAATTCTCTTTCTAGAATCCAATGCACGTTATACAAACGACAAGCTAAGTAACTGTTGTGGTAAATTATTAATGTAAATTCAATTTTGCTTTGTGATCCATATTATCTACCATGCATTGAAACTTAACACTAATAAAAGAGGGATTACGTGAGATTAAGGATCACGACTTGCCTGAAACTACCATACGTCACTTTCAATTTCCCATCTCCAACGTAACTTTTCTGGGAAATCACATAAAATATTAAAATAAAATAAAAAATCTTCTTTGCCTTTTGTCCATATTCCATTCTTTTATTTATTAATTCCCCTAAGTATTTTATTTCTCATCGTGTCCCAAGTTTTTTTTATTTTATTGGTGTCCTTAAAGTTGATGTCCACGTAGAAAACACGAGACGTGATCCATAACGTGGTCCCACTTAAACTTGGCAATTACTGAGAGTAACGTAGCGGACCAAGTTGTATTTATTAACTTCAGAATATATTTTTTAAAGGAGAAATGTTTGGTACAGAATATAAATTCCATTTTGAGGTGTTCAAGTTGTGTTTTGTTAAGACAAAAAATACGATAAATGATATAATGGAAACAAAATAAATAAACAAATATTAAATGGTTAGGTAAATATGAGATGTTTATAAATTATGATTAATATAATTAATGGTGAAAGAACTGTAACAAATCTAATAGAAATTACAATAAAAAATTGAAGAAAATCAAAAAACACAAATGCATAAACAACTACAAGAGAAGAGAATAAGAGAAAAGAGAAACACAATAAGAGTTAACATGATTCACTCATAAGGCTTCAAGAGCTATATTTATGTGCAGCAATAAATTCCATTAAGATAGTGATCACAAATTATAGAAGGATTGCAACTCCTATGTTCAAATAATAGATTCAAAATCTCACTCATGCAATTTTAGACAGCTCATTAGTGCAACTCCAACACCTTAACTCCAGAACTTAGACACCACTATGAAACTCTTTCTTTTACTTTCACAGACTTTACAAACTATTCATACCGCTCTAAGAATATATAAAAGATTTCTTAAAGACCACGCTTAAGAGAGTTATGAGAACCTCTATTTATAGACTTCTCCAAAAACTTAAAGCTAACAACTTTACAACAGAAAGTTGTTATAGCTAAAACAGAAACTGTTACACTTTAAACTTATAGAGGTTCAAGACACATCTTTTACAAATCTCCATATTGTATTGACACCTCTTTGAAACTTCAGACACTTGATGAAAACTCAAACAACCTAACAAAACTTTGCTGCTACATACCATAGAAGACTATTTCCAATAATCAACGTTAAACAAGTCCAAACAATGCACAAACTTATTTCTAGGAATAGGTTTAGTAAACATATCATATAGATTTTTCTTTGTATCCACCTTTTTAACTTTGATCCTCTTCTCAAGACAAATGAAATGATACCTAACATAAATATGTTTGGGTTCTTTCATGATGTACCTTATCCCTTTCCAAACAAATGACACTCAAGCTATCACAATATATCAAAGCATAATCTTAAGGAAATCCAAGATCAGAGAAATTAAGTCTTTTAATCAGATTCCTTCTTTTTCTGCTTCAGTTAAAGCCATATACTACGTTTCTGTTGTAGGTAATGTAATTGAAGGTTGAAAGGTAGCTTTCCAACTCACCAAAGAGTTTTCAAGAGTGAAAGCATAACATGTGACTGATCTTTTTACATCCAAGTCAACGACAAATATAATCTAAACCTGAGTACCCACCAAGTAACAACTTGTGTGAACTCCATAGATTAGCCCAACATCAAATGTACCTTTCAAGTAACAAAAGATACACTTTGTAACTTTCTAATTTTCCTTTCCCAGTTGATTGAGAAATCTTCTTACCATGCTAATAACATATGCTAGACCTGATATAATCTACATCATTGCATTCATAAAACTTCCAACAATACTAGCATATATAACCTTAGACATGTACTCCATATTTGAGGTTGTCTAAGGTGCTAGAACGATAGATGGACTGTATTAGCTTCCAAATGGGTGTTTAATGACTTTGCTTTATCCATCCCAAAACAAGACAGAATCTTTTGAATGTACTCTTTTTGTGATAAGAAATGTTTCTTCCATGAACAACCTTTATAGATCTCTATACCAAGAATCTTCTTGGCTTCACCTATATCTTTCATATCAAACTCTCCACTTAGAAGAGTTTTCAACTTCTAAATTATAGACTTGTCCCCTGTTGCAATCAACATATCATCTACATACAAGAGTAGATATACTAATAAACCGTCTTCTTGTGATAAACATAATAATCATAAGGACTTTTGCTAAACTCTTATCTAACCATTAAACTACCAAACCTCTTATACCATTGTCCAGGAGGCTGCTTCAACTCATATAACGATCTCTGTAATTCACAAATGTGGTCTTCCTTGCCTTGAACAACAAAACCCTTTGGTTGCCCCATCAAGATATCTTAATCTAGCTTCTTCACATCTAATTACTCCAACTCCAAGTTTTGATTTGCTACCAATGCTAGAAGAACATAGATAGAAGTGTTTCTAACAATAGGAGAGAAAATTTCATGATAATTAACACCTTCTTTATGACTGTAGCCTTGTAACTAAATAAGCCTTCTATCTTAATGCTTTAACCCCTAGAATTCCATACTTTTTCCTAAAGATCCATTTGTAGTCAATGTAACATCCTGATTTTAATTATTTAGTTGATTTTATTAATCAGTAATTAAAATAGGAGTGTTTAATTAATTTAAGGCAGTTATGATAAATTCTAGAATTTATCTGGGTATGTTCGGGTAATTGGAAGTTACCTGATTGGTTTTAGGAATTAACCGAATGAGCCAAATGACTTATTTGCCCTTAATGAATAACCACTTAATGATAATGTTGGGGCGGTGTCGCGATGGTGGTGGCGGTTTGTTTTCTCCTTTTCTTCTATTTTTTTGTTGTTTGCGATTTAGAAGTTTGGTGTGTTGTTTTTTTTGTGGTGAGTAAGGAGATGAGGATGGTTTTGGGGTTGTGATGGTGGTGGTCGAAGGTGGTTACAAAGGTGGTTGGCCGTGGGTCCGACGGTGGTGGTGGTTTGTCGAAGGCGACGAAAACGGAGGTGGAAGATGAAGAGTTCTTTTGTTTTTGCTTGCTTTTCTCTGTTTTTGTTTTCAATTATGCATATGGTGTTCTCATTTCTTCTTCCTGATGGTGTCTTCTATATTTTTGGCTATTGGCTTTTTAATTCAAAATTTAAAAATTCTCTTGTCTCAATATTGTTGTGTTTGGCATTTTTATTATTTTTGAAGCCTGAACCATTGACTCAAAAACCTGTTGCTCTCAGTTACTAGAAAAAAAGAAAAGGGAGAAGAGAGATAGAAAAGGTGAAAGGGTTAGAAAACATGGAAGGGGAAAGAAAAGGGAAAAATAAAATAAAAATAAATAATAATAATAATAATAATAATAATAATAATAATAATAATAATAATAATAATAATAATAATAATAAGTCAATAAACGGTATTCACAACTAATATATATTACAGTCTAAGTATTCATGTTAAACATTAATTGTATTAGTTTTAGAATAAAATCTTCATTCTTGATAATAAAGTAATCTCTCTCAATCTATAATTATATAACATTATGTAACTAGAATGTACAAAAAATTGGTAATTAAGATACATGAAAAAATTTTACTTTTCAGTACTTCCTTCTTGAATTGTCAGGATACGTTTTTTTATCTCTAACTCATGTAAATAAAATAAATTATTTAGTCAATTTTCTATCATTTAATACACTTACCATTAAGACCGAAAATTTGTTTCTAAGTTTATGGTCCGGAGGATCCTAAGAATCTTTTAAAAAATTATGATTAATATATAAAAAAAATAGATGAAAAAAAGATTATGGGACGGGTCCTGTGGTCAATATCGCGATACCAAAAGACATGGCACGTGCAACTTGGAGCCTCCAACGTCAATTTGACACGTGGACGTATGCTGTGCCTAACGTTATACAAAGATTAGAATCATCAAGGTTAAGAAAGTGTTTTTCTTAATCACATTTTGAGATAAACATTAAAAACGAAATTTAATTATGAAGCATTATTAACATAGAGATTTTATGAATGTATTTCTATTAAATATTGATAGGGAGACCACTTAGCTAACATAAATAGTTGTAGTTTAAGATATGATCAGCATGTTTGGTTCACATGTTTTTCTCCGTTGGCCTCTGTTCCACCTTCCGTTCCCCCAAAAGCATCTCCCCCTTGCTTCCAGCCAACGGAGATTTTCTCCGTTGGCTTCTGTTGGGGTTCTACACTAAACAGGCTTGATATTAGGTTTGAGTCCTAAAAATCGGTAGTGAGAAAAGAAGTAGTTAAAACCGTATGTTTAAGGGGTTTTTGGCCCATTTGGTGTGTTTATTAAAAAAATTTAGAGGTTTGGGGTAGAAATAAAATAATTTAGTTGTTTAGGATAAAAGGGGTCTAATCACATTTTAAAAACGCAAGACAGCAGAAAGTTTTATAAAACGTATTTTCAAATAGCGTTTTTAGAGACACAAAACGTAGCTCCAGAAACTGATTTCGGTGCATGCAGGACAAGTGGCACGCACGAAAGGAGACAGGACGTGGGAGCAGAGGTCAAAACGCTGGTCTACGCTGCGTTTTCTAGGCCTCGGACAACGTGTAAAAATGCATCTCCGCAGTACGTTTTTCAGGGCAAAAACACAACCCCGTATAGTGTTTTATGATACTTTAATGTTCTGTTTTATAATAATAAATTGTTCTTAAAATTATTTTAAGACAATATTCCTCATTTTCCCATTGATTTGCAGAGACTCACATAGATAATGGTAACCCTCTTGCAGTTGTAACTCGTAGATGCAGCTCTCTGATTCTACCTGCTACTTTTTTCCTGGTACTTCACTCTTCTTATTTTAAGGGGGGCCATGCTTATAAGCAAGCCAGGATCCCACCACGTGCCAAGACACCACACAAAATGTAACATCCCTGTTTTTAGTAACAGTCTTATTTGGTAAATTTTGAAGTATGAAAGGTCTGTAAGTGAGAATTGGTAAATAAATACTCTGTAGATGGTCTGTAATATTACAAGAATTTCATTTTTCTATGTAATTATGGAATTTATATAGACCAATAATGCAATTATTCAAATTCCGAGTGAAAAAGGGCTCTGTTCCGAGTGACAGAGATAAATTCCGAGTGAAGGATTAGAAATTCCGACTGAAGGATAAAATTCCGAGTGTAAGTTTATGTTGTCCGAGTAACATATGACCGAGAGGGTTACTACCGAGTGGAATCCTGGCTTCGGAGACATTTGGAGTGAAGTGTGTTCAAGAGAACCACTTCTGGGTGAAAATTTTGAGTCAAAATACCCTTGAATGACTTGTTTCCGAGTCAAACCTTGCCAAATGCTTCCTTTTTCAAGTGAAACTTCTCTTATTACAGTATTCCGAGTGAAGAGACTCAATCAGGGATATATCCGAGTTTAATCCGAGAGAGTTTGTCCAAGTCAGGACCTCCCTAGTGAGGAAGGGGATAGCATTCCGGGTAGAAAGGTCTCCAAGTGTGGTATTTTGGGCATTGGAGTTCCGAGTAGAGGCATATCTGAGCCCAATGTAACCTGTCCTGAGTGGCATGCCCCGAATATGAAATGCCGAATGGAATATAGTGATGGGAGCCCATTCCGAGTAGATTATATATAAGGCTTAGAGGCAATTTTTGAGTGAGGCTTATGTTTATGACTCCTTTTCCGAGTGGGGAAGGACTTAAATGCTCCTGAGTGATAAAATCCGAGTGAACCTCTTCTGAGGGAAGAAGGTTGTGATGGTTTTGATTGAAGTATACTCTAGAAGTCATATTCCGAGTGAACGAGGTTATATGTATATTCCGATTGATTAAGGGTACCTATTCCGAGTGGCCAAGTATGAAATAAGTCCGAGTAAGACTTCACTTAGTGAATCCCTCCGAGTGATGTGGAGTTTGAATAAATCTGAGTGGACAAGATTTCATTAGGTCTGAGTGAGACAGTTTAGTGAATTCCTCCGAGTGATGAGAAGTCAGAGAAATGCCGAATGGAACTTGATGGTGGAGTCCGAGGGTGTAATTCCGAGTAGGGGATTGGCACCTATAGGGATTTATGATGTGTGGTCCAAAAGAGTCGATTTTTGAAGTAAATTACTGAGTGAGAAAAGACAAGGTTTGGAATGATTTAACCGAGTGAGAACCATCAGAAATGACTCAGACTTGAGTGAAGTTTCCGAGTGAAAGACTGATTAAGAAATGACTCAGATTTGGAATATATTGCCGAGTGAAAGGCCATGTAAGAGACGAGTGAGCTCTGATGATTTTGCCGAGTAGAAAACCAAGCAAGATGAGTCGGTGTGAGGGTGAATTACCGAGTGAATAATGGGTCGATCAGGATTATTTTGCTGAGTGGAAAACCTGTGTGCCTTGAGCCAGTTTCAGGGAGATTCTACCGAGTGAGATACTTTATGGGAGTCCAAGTGAGGCAACTCCGATTGAGTCACCTCCAAGGAAGAGAAATCTGACCGAGTGTTTTAGGAAGAATCAGTTCCGAGTGAGTAACCAATAGGTGGAAAGTCGGTTTCTGGAAAGTTTTACCGAGTGGAACCCGAGTTAATGAAGACTCGGATTTAGAACAAATTACTGAGTGAAAGTCTGAGAGAGAGAACTCGGTCTGGACAGATTTTACCGAGTGAGAAACCGAGTACTTGAGTCGGTTTCATAGGAATTCCGAGCGAGGACTGGATGACTCGCTCAAGCGAGTCGGATTTTGCTTGAGCGAGAAGGACCCCTGAATCACTCATTTCGCTCAGTTTCTTCACTTCGCCCAAGCGAGCCTTGTGCCTCGCTCAAGCGAGTCGGATTTCGCTTGAGCGAGATGACCCCTGTAGCCATTTTTCCTTTCGTTCCTGCTGACTGGTCCACTAAGTCCACATAAATCCAAAAAGGATTGTCACAATGAGCCAATTGCAGGGAAAAGTTGCACCAATTAAAGCACCTTTATATATCTTAATATATATTCCCTTCCATCATGCAAAGCTGACTGGGAAATGGCCGAAAGTTTCCATTATCCTCACCTAACCTCACTCACGAGAAAGTATTGTCTCCCACTTGTCTTCTCTTTATTAATCAATGCCACCCTTCATTCCCAAGTTCAGAACCATTAGAAATTAACAAAAGCTCTCTCCCTCTTCTTCTACGAACAAGTTTCTTCCTCTCTCATTTCCCATTTTCTTTTACTCAGAACTGAAGCAAGGACAGTGAAGGGAAGCTGCCTCAACTCCATTAAGGTAAGGGGGTATATTCTCGGGTATTCTGGGGAAATTTGAGTGAAAGGAAAGGGTTAAGGTACCTTTGGTCCTCACCTTTCCAGGACAGATTCGGTGTTGTTGTGAATTAAATGCTTTAATTGTTACTATTTATATATATATATATTTGCTGCTAAGTGGATATACTCAGTGTTGAATTGTGAATAGATATGAACTGTATTGGACTGTGAAATTACTAAGAATCATGGGTGTCTATGTGAATTCTAGTGAAGAATTATAAACAGAAGTTGGATTCTATAATAACAAGCTCGGTTTTTATCAAACCGACCGGATCATCTAAGATATACAAATACATAACTTTACTTATACATAAACCGATCCGATCATTCTACTTGAAATGACTACTTGGATGTTTATTCTTCTCGGTATCTTCATTATTTCACTCAGAAAACGCTTCTTAGACTGATTTCACTCGGAAAACATCTTATTTTACTCAGAAAACTTTTCCCAGTCTGCTTTCACTCAGAAAGCATCTTCTCAGTTTGATTTTATTCGGAATCAAATATTTTACTCGGAAAACTCTTCCTCAAACATATTTCACTCGGAAAACATTTTAACTTCACTCAGAAAACTCTTTTCAGTGATTTCACACGGAAACATAGTTATTTTCACTCAGAAAACTCTTTTCAGTGATTTCACACGGAAACATAGTTATTTTCACTCAGAAAACTCTTTTCAGTGATTTCACACGGAAACATAGTTATTTTGACTCAGAAAACTCTTTTCAGTTTGATTTCACTCGGAATTATAGTTATTTCACTCTGAAAACTTTTCTCAGTCCGATTCTACTCGGAATCAGGGTTATTTCACTCGGAAAACTCATTTCACTCGGTATCAAACTTATTTTACTCGGAAAAATCTGGTTTTTAACATTTTTACTCGGAATCAGCTCATTGCACTCGGAAAATATATTTTTGACATTTTTTACTCAGATTTTATTCAGAAACTTTTCTTTAATCCTTTTTGAATTATTTTTATAAAAATCATAAAAATTGAGATGTTACAATTATCATTATTACCATTATTATTGTTATTCTTCTTATTATTATTATTAATTATTATTATTGTTATCGATATTATTATTGTTTTGATTATGAGTAATGGAATAAGAAACATATTACTTACTCTTTAAACGAAGCATTATTTTAGCCAAGAATTTGTGAATAAATATTATGAGACTGGAAACACATAAGATACCCAAGGATCAAATGAGAAAAAGAATGCATTTCGCATCATGAAAATATTTTTGAAGAAGAAAAACTAGAGCATACACCTGGTACGCTGGAGGACATTCACGTTCGATCTTTGAGGGGAATCTTGGGAGTACGACCGGAACGGAAACCCAATGGCATCAGAATGGCGCCTGAAGCCGGGTGAGACAATGCAATTCTGGTGTACTTCGACTAAATGACGGGATGTATCTATGATCATGGAGAACCAAGTCCCAAGAATATATATATATATATATATATATATATATATATATATATATATATAAATGATGAGAACCTGTGAGTTCATTCGTACCTTATGAAAATGAATGGGAGCTTGGTGGACTCCGATCGCTCTAGAATAAAAATGATGTGCCCAAGAGGCAAATCGCAGCAGTATGACTGCGAAAGAATGAGAAAATGGTGATGGTGGATTGATTCATTGGGCCCATATGCATCATGAGACTTAAATTCAAGATAAAACATGATAAACCAAACTCATGCATTCCATGATAACATCCTTGATTGTTATATTTGTAATTATGTAATTGTATGATTTATGTGATATTATCTGTTAACTGGATTATGTCCGCACCGGGTAACCTTTAGGGTCTTGGGTTATACTCACCCTTACTGTTGAATATTAACAGAGGAACTAGGAAACCAAGAATCGGAGTTCGAGGAAACAGCAATACGTTGGACTTACTGAGAGTACTCATTAAAAGTAGGATATCTGTAGTTGAATAATAAGACCATGGATGACTGTATAAATATTAAGGGTGCCTGCGTGCCCCATTCTGTTATGAGTACATTTACTTACAGTTTGTGAAAGACTATGTGAATTACATACTATTTGCTTCCACTGATCTACCATTATTAAAAAAAAAATATTTACTTTTTCTGAAAACTTGTGACCTCTCGGTTAAATAGGATGATCCTAGATAAAAGGGTTGTCTTATCTAACCGAGGGTGTTACACAAAACGCTATACGGGGTTGCGTTTTTGCCCTGAAAAACGTACTGCGGAGATTCTTTTTACACGCTGTCCGAGGCCTAGAAAACACAGCGTGGACCAGCGTTTTGACCTCTGCTCCCACGTCCTGTCTCCTTTCATTCGTGCCACTTGTCCTGCATGCACCGAAAACGGTTTCTGGAGCTGCGTTTTGTGCCTTTAAAAACACTATTTGAAAATACGTTTTATAAAACGCTCTGCTGTCTCGCGTTTTTAAAATGTGATTAGACCCCTTTTACCCCAGACAACTAAATTATTTTATTTTCACCCCAAACCTCTAAATTTTTTTAATAAACACACCAAATGGGCCAAAAAGCCATGTTTAAGCCTATAATTTTTAAGGTAACTCTAATAAGTTCAAAGTAGGAAGAAAGGAATTAACTTTTAAGTTAGGTAGTACATAAATTAAAAATTTGTTTTTACCTAATTATAATGATTTTTACTAAATATTTTTTAAAATTGGCTTTTCAAAATATCAGCAATGGTGCTACCGTATGTAAATTCATCTACAATTTGTAATTTGTACTTCTTATGCATATGTAATATAATGTGTAGGAAAAGTTTCAAATTTGAAGGATAAGAATTAATGTCCAACTATAAGGGTGGTAAGTGGTTCACTATGTAGGGCTATAAATAAAGAAGGTTTAATTTTAAAAGTTGTTATATATATTGGTAATATTTTTTTTTGGTAAAATTAAAAGTTTTAAGATACTTGTAAATAATGTTTACTGAGAATAAGTTTGACTATCTATTTGTGGGTCAATGTCTAAACTTATTTAAAATCTAATTTTAATAATAAAATTAGACAAAGGCTTTCCAAAAAGTCTATTTAATTAAAAAAACTTACGTTTGACTTTTGTAAAAATAATTTCAACCTATACGAGTCAATTAATTTTAACTCTTATATGATTTTATAAGAAATATTATAATTTATAATATTTAATAATTTATAAATACACATGATAATTTTTATATATAAATTTAAATTTATGAGATTAAAATATATTATAATTAACTAAAATATGAAAAATTGATAATTAAATATATATTTTGTATATGTTATCAACTTTTTATAGGCTTATTTATTTATTTAAGATGAATTCGTTAATATTTAATATTTGTTTATTGGTATTTTTATTTGTTTTAATTTAAATCTAGTATTTATACATACTATCAAAATAATCTTAACTTCTAAATATGATAGGCCATACCTAAAAATAATTGTAATAAGTAACGAGACAAATTTAAGCCTTACAATTAACTATTAATAAATTATTATTATTTTTTTAACACTGCTCTATCATTATGATATTATTACTGTTAAACTATTTTGTTGTCTCTTCTTTCGTTGAATTAAAGTTAATTAAATTATAGATATAACAAGTATTTTAATTTTTATGATGTTAATTAATTTTAAATTTTAAATAATTAAATAATTAAATTCTTTTATTTAAGAACAAAAAATATTTATATATTTTAAAAAAGTGAGGAGCAGAATTGGCAGCGTACCTACCATTTTGGGTAAGGAACAAGTGGACAGTTGAACCCAAAATATATGGCACATACATTTCTTTTATGATCGTAAATCTTTGGTGGGTTGATAACTCTGACAATCAGATCCGGGGAAATAAAAAATATGTTAGAGATAAGCATGAAAATGATGTGATGGACGATTACTATAATTAGAAACTTATGAGATTTGTCTTCTCCATACAAAATTCAGATTCAAACAAATTTCACAAACAAGAACGTCTGCAACTTTTTCTGTTCCACGAAATATATTTTTTATTTTACTTGTAAAAATTGTTTTAATTTATTTAATTTCGTTTCAAGATTTCAATGAAATATAGTGAAAAAAAATATCTTTACTCAAGGAAATATCTAAAAACAGATGATAAAATAAAAAATTAAAGTAATCTCTGTTTCTTTTTGATCTTTTTAAAGATCTATATTTATTCCAATATACCAATCCTTTTAAGAATCTAAGATGATATGAAATATTTTTTCTAACTAGAATTGCTTTAAGAATCCAATCCAACATTAAATAATATTTTAAATATAACTATAAATGATACTTTTAGAAAAAAATATAATCATTAAATTTTCTTTTAACAGTCAAGATTAAAAATTAAATACGGATGATACTTTTAAATACTTATATATAATCCAAAAGTTTTAATGTTGATATTTATATATGGTTATATCATCCAAATGAATATCCTATTTTTTTTGTTTACTTAGTATTGTCACTTAATTCATCTATAATGGAAAAATTTAAATTATACAAATGTAATTTTAATTAATTGTTATATTATTTGATAATTTTTATTTGGTAATTTTTTTAAAAAACCAACCATTGAATTCAAAATTTATATAATATAAACCACTTTAGATAAATATTATAGTTAGACAATTATAATCAATTGTTGCATTTACTAAATAATTTTTTATTGGATAATATTTTCTTAAAACACACTATTGAATTCAAAATTTTTACCATACAAATAACTCTAGACAACTAATAATTGTTGATCCAAAAGTAGTTTAGTATTACTTAAACAAGCTTATGCATGTAGAAAATCCCCACCATTTAACAAAGAGTTAAAACTTGCAAGAAAACTAACACACTATATATTGGGTTGTTGACTTAATCTTAACTTTATATCTTGTAACAAACTCTTACCTTATCACTTGTAATAAATTATTTTGTGTTGGGTTGTTGACTTAGTCTCAACTTTATATCCTCTAAGAGACTCTTACTTTATCACTTGTAACAAATTAGTTTGTTCAAATCTCTCTGTCATCTTAGGTTTTGTTATATCTTAGATGTATAGTTTTCTATTTATATCTCTTGCACAACAACATTCAAATAATGAAAAATAGATTCCACATTTATTCTTCACATGGTATCAAGAACCCCTAAGCTTAACAGCATCAATCGATCCCTTTCTCATTTTTTCTTCATGACCACTGTTACAACTCCCGTTGCTCCCAAAGCTGTCGTTGAGCTCTAAATTGCCTCCACCCTACCCATTAAGCTCAACTCCACTAATTATTATCCTTGGTACAAATAAATCACTCATCTTCTTGAAGCCAATGAAATTCTTGGCTATGTTACAAGCTCTACTAATTGTCCTCCTTCCACCATTGATTTTGGAGATGCTGTTGCACCTAATCCAGCACACACTGTTTGGAAATGGCAAGATCATTACATGTTTTGGCTCTCTAGGCTTCATGTGGTTCTAAAGCCCTCGCCATCATGATTTTTGTTGATTCATCTATTGCTTCTTGGCCTTGGCTTACCAAGCAATATGCAAATCGTTCCTAAACTTGTATCATGTCTCTTAAGGAACGTCTGGCCTCTGTCAAAATGGTCACTTCCAATGTTATTAACTATCTTCGCACTATTAGAGTCATTGCAGATGAGCTTGCTCTAATTGGGCACTCATCTGATGATCCTGATCTTGTTATCACTGCTCTCAATGGTCTTTTCCTCGAATACTATGAGTGTACAACGTCAATTCATGCACATGACTCATAATTACCATTTGATGACCTTTTAGATAAGCTTGTTGATTTTGAAATCTTCCTTCAAAGCCAAGACCAACATCAACAACCCCTTCCAATCACTGCCAACTATACATAGCGTTTTGGTTCTATAACATCCTAATTTTGAATAACCAAGAATTTCTATTGAAAATTTAAATAGAGGATTTAACATGAAATTAGTGGGTAAAATTTATAATAATCCAGAAATTGATTTTTTAGGACAAAAAGTGAACCATTAGATTACAGTATTAGTCTGATAATTTTTAGGAATTAAATCGAAAGGTGTTTAGTTTTGGTAGTTAACAAAACAGGTTAAAGGATCGAACTACCCCTAACCAACCTGGACTAATTTACTTTCTCTTTTCCCCTTTCACTTTCCCACCTACTACTCACGTTAGTCTATTTTCCCTCTTAATGGTTTAGAGTCAGACTTAAAAGAGGGGTTGAATAAGTCTGAGACTCTTTTTGCACGGAACTTAAATTTTTTCGAACTTGGAACATAGCGGATTTTTGAACTAGACTTTAAGAGATTAGGGAAAGAGAGATAGCACACAACACATTTATACTGGGTCACTTTCAAAGCAAAAGCTACGTCTAGTACCTTTAGACCTCAGGATTTTCACTATTGTAAAAACGTCTTTTTACAATCATAGCATAACCCGTGCCACAAATATTCTTGACTCTAGCCATTTCTGGCTTAAACCCAACTATTCTTTAAACAATTCACTCCTGGCTTAATACCAAAGTATTCTTTCAAAAGCCTTTTCAGGCAAAATAGTGTTTCCCACACAAACTAAGACTGGCAGCACACCAGACTTGACATAGATAGAGATTTGAGAGTGTGTTTGTGTTTCTAAGAAGTTAGTGTACAAGATGATACAAGTTAAAGAATAGATACACTAAGTATGATAGACAAAGACTAAGTCTGCAAGAAGCAGAGATACAAAGATAGTCTTTTCTTTCGGGAAAAAAACTTAAGTGATTGCTTGAAGATTGATGCTCACGCGTGAGTCTTTCAAACTAGTTAACTTCTTCAAAGTCTGGATTCTCTTCATATTTATAGGCCAAGAAAGATGACCGTTAATAATCCGTTGAAGAGAAGTAGCTGTTGAAGCTTGTTGTCTTTAAAGCTAAGAACAAGACAAAAGGTCTGAATCAAGGATCTTCAGAACTTGCACTTAAATGGAGTTCCTTGAGTGTTTCATAGCAAAAGTTCTTTTGTAGTCTTTCTTCTATTATGAGCTAATGCAAAAATGACATGGTTGACCTTTTGATTGCTTTCTGACGCAAGTATTGATCTTCGTCAGCTTTCTGATCTGCGTAGAGTAGCTTTCTCGATTTCTTATCCATGCGATCGTTGGTTCTTGCATTGGTTTGTCTTCTTTCCTTTTTTATTAATAAACACAGTTTCTCTTTATTAGAATTCAGCTTTGGGCATCTTCAAATTGCTCTTTTATCTAAGTGGATGTGGCACTTATTAGAAAATAGACAAAGTTTATGGGTAAGGGTGTTGATGTCTAAGTATGGGGAGACGACGGTCATAAGGGGGAATACGATACAAGGTCTTCTTCATAGTGGAAAGATATTTGTAATTTAGATAAAAGATGGGGTGGGAAGTGGGGATCATGTGATTTCGGGTTGGTGGTCTAGAATGATAGGGAAGATGGTGGAGAATGGTAAAAGTACCTATTTTTGGAAAGATAAGTGGTGAGGAGGGATGTCATTCTAGGAGCGGTTTCCTCAATTGTATTCCATAACCTCGAATGAGATGGAATCGGTTACTAGTGTGGTAAATAGAGAGGGAGGTGGGCTTGGTTGGAGGTGGAGGAGACATTTATTTGATTGGGAGAAAAGCTTGGTGAGGGAGTTGGAAGAAGAGTTAAAGGGTGTAGTGATAAAAGAAAGGGTAGGTGATAGGTGGGTGTGGTTAAGGGAAGTGGATGGTGGATTCTCAGTAAAGAGTGTTTATCAACTTTTATCTGCATCTAATGAGGTTCCAGACAGTTTGTTCAAAAATGCGTGGAACAAATTTGTACCCCTTAAAGTAACAGGTTTTGCATGGCAAATGATGAAGGAAAGAATATCAGTGAGTTGAATTGCTGAAGCGAGGAATGATGGTACCAAATATATGTCCAATGTGCCAAAGCTCAGAAGAAACAATTGATCACTTGTTGTTTTATTATGGTAAAGCTTATGAGGTATAAGCTAAATGTTTTCAATGAGGTGGTGTTTCAGGTGTGTTAACTGGTGATGATGGGAGTGTTAGGGAATCCCTAGTACATGAGCAGCGAAAATACAAGGATTCCCATAGGATTTGCAAAGCGCCGTGTTTCAAAGCATAAAATAAACACACACAATAATTCATTTTAGGATTACCTCTTGAAGAATGTCGAAGTAGTCATAGCCTCGTCCTTTAGGAGTCCACACGAGCACTCCCACCAAAATCGCAACACTTGCCAACTGCTAGTTTGACGACGTGTAGCTCTTGCAACTTTTACAAATTTATGTATCTCTTTTTGTAAACGGCCTATGAGCATCTTATGCTCTATTTATAGGCTTAGGTTTGACTTAATTTGTTCTTTCTAAGGAGTGGACTCCTTACTCATTCTAAATGAGTTAGGCCCAATAGCTTTATTTTAGTCCAACTAAAATAAAACAAAACATTTTTTGATAGGCTTACTCTATGTGTATGACCCTATAGGTAAAATACCCAGTCATATTAATAATACATTATTTTATTATTAATATAAAATAAGAGCGGCATCTAGCAATGCATCATTATGTCCGAATATTATTTAATATCAGCATATCCTATAAGTGATAATTATTTTATATGTCTGTTCCTTTTGTCACGATATCCTAATTAGGCCCAAGGCATGGTCACGTTATCCTTGTACGGCCCAATTTATTTTACTTGATACCGGAGTAGACTTGATCCGAATAAATATCTAAATTTATTCTTTCTAGCATGGCCATGCGTTTCCTTAGTCTTACTCCATCAAGTGGCCTATAGATATCACTCCTGTCACATAGGAGAGACAAATCCCATCTACATCACTCACATCCCTCTGCATAATTTGTTCATTGCCTAATCATAACCTTTATAGTCCTCTTGTTACAGAAGACGTAATTGTATTAAAATAACAAACTCCTCATGTAGGAATCGTAGTGACTTCAGGTCGAAGGACTACATATACCATTATCACATTGAGAATCGTTTATGACATTCATGTAACGATCCATGCAATGTTCTCATGGTGGGTTTGTCCAGTACATCATTACTCTTAATGTGTACCCGTGTGAAGACTTGATATCATCTATATCTATGATCTGTGAGATTAGGTCATCAGTACACTCACACACTATAGTCTCAATGTATTTACATGTCCCCATTTAAATACTTGACTAGGGACATTTTAGGAATAACTTTCATATGACCTGTTACTCCAAGGATAAATACGTTTTAAAATAATTTTAAACTGAAATACTTATTTTATTGATAAGCAGGAAAAATGATACAAATGAAAAAGCATAAAAGCTCATAGTGCATAAACCAACAGGGAGCCATTTGATGATTTTCATTGGAATGTTACCTGGAAATAAGGCACAACAAGAAATGTGGAGCGTCATTTGGTTCGCTGTAGTTTGGTCATTATGGTTAAAGAGAAATAAAGTTGTGTTTGATGATCATATATAAGTTAGATTTAGAGAAGGTGTTTGATCTCATCCAAGTTAGAGCGTGGTCATGGCTAAAGGCGCAGAAGTCTTTTTTTTTATTATTCTTTGTTCTGTTGGTTAGAGAATCTGGTAATATGTATTAGATCGTGTTGAGTGATGACACAAGTGTTCTTAGTTGTATGTATATATTGAGTATATCTTATACTCAATTAATTTAAAGTGTATATATATATATATATTGTTTGATTTAAAAAAAAGGCATTCTTACCCCAAAAATGTTCAAAGTGGCCGTGGCACTAGTTGTTTTTGTTGGCTTTTAGGTGTCCCTTTGATTGACTTATTTGCCTTTTCAAAGCATTGTAGATGTAAAAGTATTTATATCAATCTTCATTAGTTTTTTGGTATTTCTTTCTTGACAATAAGGATTATGACAGGAGCTTTTCTTGAAGATTGATATAAATAGTCTTGACTTGCTAGCTCGATATTTTAGAGTTACTAGATTGTAATTTAAATGTTGTTATATTTATTTGATAGTTTATTTTGAGCCTTTATAACATTTTAATTGTACATAAACTTCACATATTTAGTAAAATTTTACTATTTAGATTTTGTAAAATTTACTCTAGTTGATACTCATGTTAGTAAAATATTAATTATTTAGTTTAAATTTATATATTGAAAAGATTGAGGGAAAGAATTTGTAAAATAAAATATTTTTCAATTTATTTATTTTGTTCCCCGCAAAATATTCTCCCCTGTAACTGTATTCTACTGTCTTCTATGTCCCTTGTCATCCCTCATTGGCCCATCTACTCGGATATACTACTTTTCACTTGCTTTTTTTGAGTTTTTAAAATAAAATTTCATGTTTTATAGAAAACACTTGTAAATATTTACTGTATTTTTTCTATTTATCTTTAAACATTATAGTATAATTAGACTTATTCCAATGATGAACAAAGTTTCTTAGCCTAGGAATTCATAATTGGTGTAACATTTCCCTCCGTATGAACTGGATGCTCTTCTTTCTCTATTCTTCACAAAGAAATAGAATAGGACATAAATTCTGAATGAAGAAGGGAAATTATATTCATTAATTAGAGAAGATGAGAACATGTGCTTATATACAGGAAGAGAATGACACCAAGGTTGGTTAGAGTTTCACAGTTTTCTCTAATTAACTTAAGCACCTAATATGAACTAACTAATCAATTTTGATCCTTATCAATTTTGCATTTCCCAACTTCCCCAAAACAATACCAACCTAAAGCAAATTAAGAAGATTATGCATGGTTATGGGCGGTTGTAGGTGGTTGTTGTACAAAGGTGATCATTTCTAATGTTTTATTCAATCGACATGAGAAACAAAAATGGGTGATCACACACATCAAAGTACCAATCTTAACATGATAAAGTACTTCTTCAGTGATGAACAACATAGGACATTCACCCAAACAATCGAATAATGGATAGAGCATATATTGGACACCTATCTCTGAGAGGATATTAAATTGCTAGCTTTACGGATAGTATTTTATATTGAACAACACCATTTTTTGAGGGATCTGGATTAGCAAAACATAATGTTCAAAAAATAAAAAGATCTACACTAAATGTGCATGACAAATTTACTGTACATCTACAAAGAGAGAGATAATTTTAGTATGGATAAGGATGACAAACTTAATAGCAAAATGTAAAAGCTATTTTGGTAAACTTGTTGGATAAGTATCAAATGTTATATTGAGGTTTGGAGACTTAAGTTGTTCAAATTTCAAAATGAAATGTTGTATTTCATCAGATTTTCATTTCATAAGGGGTAAATTATAGTAATATCGTGATCGACTCACCATCATCATGGACAATCAACGACCTCCACGATACTGCGAACTGCATAGTCATGACTTCACTCATTATGCATAGATCACTAGTTCCAACATACTTCAGCCTCTGCACCAACCCCCTCACCCCCAAAGCCAAACTCTAATCCCCTATTTCTATTATTCAAAGAACCAAAAGACTAACCAAATGGAGCTTTTTACGCCTATTCTTTTTTCTTTGTTCAACAATTTGATTTTCTTTCTATTTTTTTTCTGTGTTCTAAAAAAAATGTTAATATTTTCATAATATTCGAAATTAATTGGTTGAAAAACTAAAAAGTCCAGTCTTAGGAAATTGGGGGAGTGATAATAGTTATAATTCATCTCCGATACATTACAAATAGAATTGGGCTGCCCTCCAGCCAAGTAAGTCGTGGCTACACCGTGCCTTCTCCTCACCCGAGGATAAGTCACAAAAGCCGCTTGGCATGCTATACCGTAACGATGTCGGCTCCATACTCCAACAAGAAGAACCGACTTTCGAGGTAGATAGTGTATCCAGTAACTCGAGCTACGCTTATGCTCCACACCCGTGAAGCACACCCTTTACCAAAATCATCATTTTCCACTTATTTTTCTTAACTTTCTAGTACTTTTTTCTTTGGTTCCTTTCCCGCAACCCCTTGATTAAAAAAATCATTTATCTTCCAAGTCCCAAAGGATTCCTTAATATTAGAACAATTCAAATAAAGAAAGCTCAATGGGCTTCAAAAGACTTAATGGGTTTCCCCTAAGTGCCATCAATTTCAGCCTTACCATCAATTTTAGATTTTTCCCTTTATACAGGTTAATTCAACTTTATTTGTATTCATTATTCATCCAATTGATTTTACTTTTAAACCTTAGGGGGATATGTCATATAGTGTCATGGGTGGAATCTGATGTCAGAGTGGGGAGAAAGGATAAGTTTGGGACACATGCTCCTTTACCATTAAGGATCAAAGGGTGGCAATAGATGATGAGAAGGATGTGGTGGTGGAGAGTGACACCAAAACCAATGGAAGATGATTAAAAAAAAAAAAGAGGAATCAAATAAAAACACTCAAAAATAAAAATAAGAAATCATGGTTAACAAATGTTACAAAAGAGAATATTCCATTTGGATAATGGATATTTTGTTAAGATTAGGATTGGTGGTGATGGATAAGTTTTATTATAATTTTGTGTTTTTTTTGTAATATTTTGA
Organism: Clitoria ternatea; assembly: GCA_037962975.1. Taxonomy (NCBI): domain Eukaryota; kingdom Viridiplantae; phylum Streptophyta; class Magnoliopsida; order Fabales; family Fabaceae; genus Clitoria; species Clitoria ternatea. The sequence goes on from CM075675.1 coordinate 14,785,074, forward strand.
AACATTAAGGTTGATTTGTGTAATTTACCCTTTCATAAACTCATGCGAATAACTTAACATACTAAATCTTTCAATCAAATCTAAAGAACTTAATGCCTAATTTATCATAATAGTCAATCTCAAAATCGTGTCGTTGGCGATCCCAAAATTAAACTAATGGATGCAATTTTACATTATCATGTGGTAAAACAAATAAAAATACATGCATATACATACACATACACATACGTATACATAAATATGTGTGTAGAAAACTTTAAAAAAGGGCAAAACAACTAAAATCATTCAAATTGCATAATCCTTAAATAAAAACTAAAATTACCCAACACAAAACATCATCTAAAATCCATAAATTCATCATGTGAAAAATTAAAAAGCTACTAATTAAGCCTTGTATCACAACTAAAAAAACCCTAAACAGCTACCTCAAATTAGCGACCACATCACCCCGTCGCTAATTAGCGACCGACTTAGCGACCTCCTTGTACGAAAAGGGACCAAAAAGATGTTAGCGACTCATGTAGCGACGGAAAGGGGACCCGGTCGCTAGATATTATAAGCACCGTCGCTAGTGGCGTCGCTATTTTGTAGCTCCACCTTGTTTTGCTTCCCGCCAGAGTTTATCAGTTGGCGCTAAATAGTAGCGACGGTAACATTGCGTCGCTATGGGTTGTACTAGTGACGGAAGTCTGTCATCGTCGCTAATATTTTGGCTTCCCTCTTTTAATAATGGAAGGTAGCGACGGTGGGCTGATACCGTCGCTACTTTTCAGGAGTCTAGCGACGGACTAGCGTATCCGTCGCCATAGTTTTCGCCTTCCCTCCATATTTTTCTTTAAGTTAGTGACGGTGGTATGGGACCGTCGCTAATATTTTGGCTTCCCTCTTTTAATAATGGAGGGTAGCGACGGTGGGCAGATAGCGTCGCTACTGTTCAGGAGTCTAGCGACGGACTATCGTATCCGTCGCCATAGTTTTCGCCTTCCCTCCATATTTTTCTTTAAGTTAGTGACGGTGGTATGGGACCGTCGCTAAGGTTCAGTAGGTTTGTGACGGAACTAGTTTTGCCGTCGCTACTCTTCAGGAGTTTAGTGACGGTGTTGTTTGACCGTCACTAATCTTTTTAATTATAGTGACGTTGTTAGCGACGGCTCTCAGCCGTCGCTAAGATTTTAATCTAACTCGACAGTCACCCCTTTCCCTCTCACTCGCCCTAACCTTCCCCTTCTTCTTCCTTGCCTCCTTCCCTAACCAGCCGCCGTCTCCCTCTCCTCCTTGCCCTAACCAGCCGTCGTCTCCCTCTCCTCCCTCGTTCCCTATGTTCATCTGCCTTCCACCCTCAGCCACCGTCGTCCCTCCTCCCTCCGTGCCATTCCTCCCTCCGTTTGCATCCCTTCCTTCGTGCTTCCTTCCCTTCTTCCCTCCCTCCTGTTTCTTTCTCCATCTTTTCTCCCTCTGAAATCCGGAGCGCTCCATTGTTGGCTCATCGTTGTGCACCGTCCTCGCCATCAAACATCACACCATCACCGTCAAGCATCGCGCCATCACCACTGAGCAACGTGCCTGAATCTGCTCTCACCGTGGAGCTTCTTCTATCAACGTCGAGGCCCTCACATTGAACCCTTCAAGTCAGTTCTCATTATGTGTAGTGTTGGCTTTGATTTTTTCTTCATGTTTCTATTTGTGATGCTAATTTTTTTTATGTTTCTAATATGAACTGATCCTCTTATAGTATTTTTGGATAGCTTTCTGGTAAATATATACATGTGTACCTTTTGATTTCATGGGGTAGGATGTGCTCTCTTGATCCGTCATTCGTATGCCATTATTATCCCGATCTGCAGCAAACAATAAGAATCCTCACTCTGTCTTGGTTTTATTTTGTTATTTGGGTTGTTGATTTGCCTGTTGGGTGGTGGCGAAGGGGTTGTTGGTCATGGGTCATGGTTGTCGGTGGTGGTGGGTGATTGTTGAGATAGAAGGGTTTTGTGGCTGGTGGTGGGTAGTTTAGGATGGCTTCGTGGTGGTCGTGGGTGGCTTAGGGTGGTGACAGGAAGGCTCCATGGTGGGTGGGGAGTGGATAAATGGTATCAAATGAGGACAGGGGATCACACAATTTGTGAATTCTGGTTTAGGTTGGTAGGGATCATGTTCTGTTTTAGCTTCTTTTTAAAAAAAACTCATTACATGACCAATAATTGTTTTCAAGAGAAAGTTAAACTTACCATATATCTTTAGAAGGGTGAACACTCTGGTAGCAATAAGGAAGACCATGGATATTGAAATCTAGAAGTGCTAAAAGACAGAAATATACAATTCAACATTAAGCTTTTGGTAAAATAAAACAAAAAGAAAAACCTTATCATGAGAGTGCAATTTTTCTGTCAAGAACAGGAATGGATTTTTTAAAATAATATAAGAAAAAGTAAAAATCTTGATTCTGTAATAGGATTTTGGTTCCACATTATGCAACTGATTTTTTAAGATTGTATGTTATGGAAGGTTTTGGGTGAATTTGCAAGTTTTTTGAGTTTATTGGGTGGAAATCAGTTGCATGTGCATTAATCATAGGGTCCTGTGTGTACCATATAGCTTTTTTTAAGAAATATGAGTCATGAATAACTGATTTTGTTATGCATTAATTATAGGGTCCTGTGGTTTATTGAAATGGGTAGATTTTGGTGTATTGTGGTTCTATTTGGTTATATGGTTGCTATAAGAAATATGAGTTTGTTACTTTTTAAATCTATAACCTATCAATAGATTTCTATGTTTAGATAGTAAAAAAAATGATAGTATGTCTTCTCTCTGTATTTTAATTTTTTTCTACAACTATTTTTCATGATTACATTTTTGGCCACTACTTCATGTGTCTACAAAGACTTAAAATTTTATTTGAGTTTCAAGAGGTTGTGATTTACTTAGTTTTATGGTCTGGAAGTGGTTATGATTCTGAAATTCAAAGATTTAAGTGGCACTGCTATGTGCTAAAGCAAGGACCAAGGAGTGCTAAATGTTAAGTGAAATATAATGGTGTTAGCTGTTGATCACGTTTTCTGTTCCAAGTTAAATGGTATATGCAGTGTTTTAACTTTGAAATATTTTCATGTACAAAAACATGCTCATTAGAAGCCTTGATGTATGATTTTTATTTTAGTTTTGGAGTTTAAATTAATGGTCTTTTAAAGCTTTTATTGGTAGAGTCCATGCGATGTTTCATTTATATTGATGAATCACAATGCAGTTATGTATGAGTCTATACAATGAACCACCAAATAGAACCTGTGGAAGTTCTGTGATTATATTGATGAATGACCAATGCAGTGACCAATTGACCAATCTGTGATTATTATTTTAATATTATATATACACATACATATATATATTTGAATAATTATTAAATATTATAGTTATATATTTTAATTAAATCTTCATTAATTACTCCTAATTAATCTATTATTCTAAGCATAAATCATTAAAGGGTAATTAAGCAATTGGTCATAGTTTAACAAGGTAACTAGTCATTAACAATTAATTTCTAATACCTATAATATTTTTACTAATACCCGTAGTTTCTCATCTCTTATTTTCTTCTGTCACTCGTTACACATTCCTATTTCTCTATTACTCTGAATCCTTCGTGACTGCAGGTAACGTACATCGTTCCCTCTATTTTTGTTGTCTCTGTATTGTTGGTTATTGAAACTGTGTTGGGTTTCTTGTATTAGTCCCTTGTTATTTGTTATTTGTTAGTCCCTTAAGAAGTTGTATGTTTAACAATTGAAAATCTCCTACACCTGAAACATGAACCTGGCAGAAATAATGTTAAGACTACTGAAAAAACAACATAACTATTATAGGAAATCCATGACCTTGCCAATTACCAGTTGAATGACTGATAGGTTTCCAGCATGAACATAACCAGTGAGAACCAGAGTGCATTTTTCAGAATTACCATTATTAACAACATGAACCTAAAATTTGGGGCAGGAAACATATCGCATACTGAAACAATATCAAATAACAGAAGACAAACAGGGAGATAATACACCCACAATGTTTTCATTAAAAAAAATAGGATGAAGATCTACTTGATAGAACAAACTAGAAACGTTCAGCCACACATTCGGGAGATGAATCATCTTGATCAACCTGAGAAAAGGATCATTTTAACGGTTAAGCAAATTGAAGAACAGAAGCAGATGAGAGGAAAAGAAGACTCAGTAAGAAGAATGTTCAGGAATGAGATTATACCAGCAGCCTTTCCTTCAATGCTCGTAATCCTTCAGATATACATTCTCTCTCCGCAACCTCACAGTTCTTTTTGCGCCCAAATTCTTAAACTCTGAAACTGAGTATAAAACTGAGTAATTAGTAATCAATTTTCTAATTGAGCACTTTATACAATGCCACCTTAGCTGCAATTTGCTTTGACTGTCTCTATTTGTTTAGTTTCCTTGCAATGTACTTAATCTATAATCTGCTTTACGTGTCTCTCTTTGTTTAGTTTCCTTGCTACTCTTAACTATCCAACCAGTTATTGGTTTGTCATGCAGACTAGCACACGTTACGCGTGGGCTGTGATCGTTTGTCGACAGCCTCATATTCTTCGCTCACTTTTTTCCTTGAGGTAATCCCCTAACACTGACTTGCTCGTTATGTGTATGCATGTGGATTGTTGTTTGTTAGTGGAGAGCAAGGCTTATTAGGCATTGGTTTTGTGTGCTGATAACATGATTTTATATGCATGTGTAATGTTGTTTGTTAGTGGAGAGCAGAGCTCATTAGGTATTGGTTCTGTGTGCTGATAACATGATTTGAAGATGCATGTGTAATGTTTGTTTGTTAGTGGAGAGCAGAGCTCATTAGGCATTGGTTTTGTGTGCTGATAACATGATTCTTTATACATGTGTAATGTTGTTTGTTAGTGGAGAGCAGAGCTCATTAGGCATTGGTTTTGTGTGCTGATAACATGATTCTTTATACATGTGTAATGTTGTTTGTTAGTGGAGAGCAGAGCTCATTAGGCATTGGTTTTATGTAGTGATAACATGATTTGGTGTTCATAACTCTGAATATCATATACAATGCGTATGGTATGTTTATTTATCTATACTGGGAAGTTTTTTGTATGTAACAGGTCATTCGTAAATTTGGGAAATGTCTAGTTTACAGGGGAGACTCTGCCAAAATTTTGACAGGCTCCCTTTCTTAAGGAACTTAAAAAATAACACTCATGATTTAATAATGTAGGGTTTAGTCGTGTGTGTACCCATTAGATTCCTGTTCAAGTTTCAAAACAACTGGTTGATGTACCGTGTTGTGTTGGATCTTGAATTGTCCCGGTTGGACAGTTTGGTATGAATTTGTAACCTGTAGGGCGTAACCCATCAATGTTGTATGTGGTCTATCTGGAGACGTTGAATGAATGTTCATTTGAAATTTTGGCTATGGTATTTCGTATTGTCCCCAGGGTGCATGTCTGCGTGCGGAGTTTCATACCGTACGTATCTCTGTGTACTCGGGGACCAATGCGAAATGCTGCCGAAATTTCAAATGAACATTCGTTCAACTCAAGATAGACCGCATACAATTATGGGATGGGTTACGGATGGTTGCATATTCATCCCGAATGGGATAGGGCCCCACCAATTTGCAACATCAAAGAGATAGAAAGTGAATCACAACCGATAGTCAAATAAAATTACAATAATTTAAAGTAACAGAAATCGTGCTTGTTAGATATTGTAAATGGAGGTATCGGCAAATCGGCGATGGATGTACAACCGACTAGATCGCAATCGGCGAGTGACTGAGGAGTTTATGATGGGGCTGTTGGAGTTTATTCAGTTCGCTACGGCAAACACGCCTGGATTTGAAGTGACTCAGAAGATCCGTTGTCCGTGCTCAAGGTGCAAATGCATGAGTTTTGAATACGCGGATGATGTCATGTGCCACCTAACTGAGAAAGGGTTCATGGAAACATACCACTGCTGGTACAACCATGGTGAGCAGTTACCGCGTAGACCGTCAGACGTAACCGTGCAACAGTCTTACTACGAGGTTGGAGGAAACAGGGATACGTACAACAACATAGAACAAATGGTGATGGATCATGTTGGACCCTCCACCGGGCGTATGCTGGAACATAATGACCAAGCAGGTCATGGGGACTCTGACAATGTAGAGGAGGATCCTAATCCGGAGGTGAAGAGATTTTATGATTTGTTGGCGGCGGCTCAGACTCCATTGTGGGACGGGTGCAACAGTCACACTGAGTTATCCGCCTCCCTAGCTGCTTTAAGCCTAAAGGCAGATTATAATCTTTCTGGAGGTTGTTTTGATAGGATGGTCAGTCTGATAGGTTCCACCATGCCTAGTCATCACAGAATGCCAGCAAACCTGTACCGTGCTAAGAAACAAGTGGCAAACTTGGGGTTGGGTTGTGTGAAGATAGAGTGTTGTGTTGGTGGATGTATGCTGTTCAGAAATGAGTTTGCAGATGAGAGTGTCACAAAATGTCTGCATTGTAATGAGGAACGCTACAAGACCGTTAAAAGGAGAGGGAAGGTAACCCGGACGGCCAGGAAGAAAATGTGGTACTTCCCTATAACACCGCGTCTTCAACGCCTGTATGCCTCATTGTCCACGGCAAAACACATGCGTTGGCATGCTCTGAACCGAACACAAGAGGGGTTTCTTTGCCATCCTTCCGACGGGAAAGCATGGAAGTGTTTGGATGAGCTATATCCGGACTTTTCTGGCGAGCCGCGAAATGTAAGACTTGGCTTATGTACTGATGGGTTTAACCCTTTCGGTCAGTACGGAAGGGCTTACTCTTGTTGGCCAGTCATCCTGACCCCATACAATCTGCCACCTGATATGTGTATGAAGAGGGAGGTCATGTTTCTATCTATACTGGTTCCAGGACCCAAAAATCCAAAGGCGAACATAGACGTGTTTTTGCAACCGTTGGTTGAAGAGTTATCACAGTTATGGGATGTCGGGGTAATGACATACGATGCGTCTTTGAAGAACAACTTTATGATGCGTGCTGTTTTGATGTGGACTATTAACGACTTCCCGGCCTATGGTATGCTTTCTGGATGGTCCACGTCTGGGAAGCTAGCTTGCCCTGTATGCATGGAACATACCGGGGGGGAATCACTCCCTGTTAGTGGCAAGACAAGTTTCTTTGACTGTCATAGAAAGTTTCTACCGTTGGATCACCCGTTTAGGAGGAACAAAACCGCTTTTAAGAAAAACAAGGTTGTCAATGAACCTCCACCCTGTAGGTTATCTGGTGCACGGGTTTGGCAGAGGGTCGAAGAGTATCCTTACATCTGGGACAAAAGTGTTAAGGAGTTTGCGGGTTACGGTAAGGAACACCACTGGGTGAAGCAGAGTGTGTTGTGGGATTTGCCATATTGGAAAGACTTGTTGTTAAGACACAACATTGATGTCATGCACACTGAACGTAATGTTTTCATGAATATTTTTGACACTGTTATGGACATCAAAGGGAGAACAAAGGACAACGAGAAGAGTCGTCTAGACCTTCCGATTTGGTGTTCTAGGAAGGAGTTGGAGTTGAGGGATGCGGGACGTGGAAGAATGTTTAAACCCCATGCAAAGTATGCTTTAACTAGACCACAACAGATTGCTGTGTGTATTTGGATGAATGGGTTGACCCTGCCTGACGGATTCGCTTCTAACTTGAGTAGATGTGTCGACGTGAAGGAGGGCAGGGTGTTTGGCATGAAAAGTCATGATTGCCATGTGTTTATGCAACAACTACTCCCGTACGCGTTTTATGCCTTACCGAAGCCTATTTGGAAACCGTTAGTGGAGTTGAGTCACTTCTTTAAGGAGTTGACGGCTACTTCGTTGACTGCTGAGAAACTTGTGAAGATGGAAGAAACTATCCCGGTGTTGATTTGTAAGTTGGAGCAGATTTTCCCACCAAGTTTTTTTGACTCCATGGAGCATTTGCCTATCCATCTACCGTACGAGGCCTTGGTTGGTGGCCCAGTGCAGTATCGTTGGATGTATCCATTCGAAAGGTGAATGCTTGGTGAACTCTTTAATTTACTTGCAAATCGTGCTTATAATAGCATTTTCTAACTTAACACCATGTTGTTAATGATGTTGAAGATTCTTACGCTCTTTAAAAGATAAAGTGTCGAACAAAGCCTGCGTTGAAGCTTCAATTTGTGAGGCATACTTAGTCGAAGAAATGACAACCTTTGCTTCTTTCTATTTTCCAACGGAGATAGAAACTAGAATGAGTAGAATTCCCCGCAATCTTGGGGTAGCCAGCCGCACAGGGTTTGATGAACAAACGTCGATTTTCAACTATCCTGGTCACCCGGGGGGCAGGCTCACAAAATGTTACATTGATGAGAAAGATCGAAAGGCGGCTCATTTGTACATTCTTCTCAATTGCCCAGAAGTGGAACCCTTTATTGAGTAAGTCATAGAAGTTATATTATACATTCTTAACGTAGCTTTTATATTAAACTTATTTGTTTCTTTCAATAGCTTATACACAGATATGCTAAAACTTGAGCAAAATGATTTAACTGATGACCAAATTCATAGTGAGGTGTCATCCAAGTTCGTTGGTTGGTTCGCGCAACATGTAAGACCCGTATTCCAAGTGTTTTTAAGCCTATTTGCTTCTAACTCCCGTCAATGTGGTAACAATGACCTACTTCTTATGTTGTACATAGATACAAGACCCTAACAACCATATTGAAGATTCTTTACTCCAAGCCCTTTCTTGGGGGCCGGTGAAGACTGTTAAAAAATGGCCTATTTACTACGTAAATGGCTACAAGTTTAATATTCTTCAATGGAGTGAAGGGATGCGCACCCATAACTACGGGGTTTGTGTTAAAGGCACCGCCGGTCAGTTGGAAGAAGACTTTTATGGAGTGCTGACGGAGATTGTTGAAGTTTCATTCTCTGGACGACTAAGAAGAGATATTGTTCTATTCAAATGTGATTGGTTCGACAACACAATCGGTGTTGGAACAAAGGTTGACAACAACTACGGCTTAGTTGAGGTCAAGAAGAATGGTAGATATAAAGGGTTTGATCCCTTCATTTTTGCCCAACAAGCTGAGCAGGTTTATTACACCGACTTCCCGGGAGGACATCGGGACTGGTATGCAGTAATCAAGGCCAAGGCCCGAAGTCAGATCACTGACAATGTCTCCGAGGAGGTTGATGACGCTTATCAGCTTGCACCACACGAGCTCAACGATGCCTCTTTGTTGTTCAACATTGATCCAGTCATAATGGATGAGACACTCGCCACTACGGGGGGTGAACACATTGACAAAGACCTTGTCTCTCGATCAAAACGGTCTAGGGCTGATTTGGATACTGATGAACTTGTTCAAACAGATTACCACAGTGACACTGAAACTGAGGGGGAATTTGAAACTGAAACAGACACAGAGTATGTACTTGTTAAACATATATGCATAGGTTTATATATATCCTGAGACTAACCTTTTTTGTTCATTATTTTATCCACAGATGACGGGACGTCGACTGCCCTTCAGTAGGGGTGGTGGGTCCAGGACCCCGGCTTCCCGCCTGGGGACTCCTACCCCAGGGCAGGAGACCACTCCATCACCACCACAGCGGACCACTCCATCACCACTACAGCAGACCACTCCATCACCACCACCACAGCAGACCACCCCATCACCCCCACAGCTGACCACCCCAGAGCAGACTCCTGGAGTTGGTGGCATGGAGGACCATGGCCATCAGGCGACCCCACCTCCGGCATCCCCTCTGCCCATGTTGGTACCCGTGCCGGCCGGAGACGAGTAAGTGACTAAACCTCAAATACTTTTATGTTATTTGTATGACACTTTATATTAAACTTTAGTAGAAAGACTTGTTGGTTTATTGGATGTTACTTTAATTAGTACTTGTATAGATTGAATTGTACTGGGCACTCTTCTGTTTGTAACAGGGTAACTATGTAAACTTGGAAATGTTACATTTACAGGGGAGACTCTGCCGAAATTTTGGGTGTCTCCCTAGATTGTGTGTTGTTTTACTCCTGATATAATTGTTGTCATTACAGCTTTGTTGATAGTAGTCGCACTACCAAAGCGATTACTAAGGTTTTGAAGGCCCAGTGGGATGGTCCATATATATCTTGGACAGATGCTGGGAAGGTTGTGCAAGATAGGTGGTTTGACACCTTCTCGGTAAGTTCCTAGCTCATTTATTGTGACTTGATTTGTAAAATAGACCTGTTATTAATTTTGATTTCTCAATTCATTTTACAGCGTGATTACCAGTGGGCGGAGGGTATGATTGATGAGATTAGGAAGGTCTTTGCCACAAAGACCTCCAAAATCATCAAGAGTACCCTTTGGAAGGTGAGGGACAAGGGTGAGCGCCCTCGTTGGATCCCGGAGGACCATTGGGACGGGATGGTCCAGAAGTGGGGCGGGGTCCCATTCCAGCAGGCGAGTGCTCGGAATAGGGCCAACAGAGCCGCCGATGCTGCAGCCTCGGTTTACACTGGGGGTAGCATTTCAACCCTCGAGCACAAGAAAAGATTTGTAAGTATATTTATGTTAAACATTTCTATTATCATTCGTCTTACATGTTTACAAATAATAATCTCAATGTTTTTTGTCCACCACAGGAGCAGAGGGAGCACCGGGAGCCTTCTTTGTTTGAGGTCATGCAAATGACCAAGAAGAACAAAGCCGGTGCATGGGTAAACCAGAAGACTACGGAGCTAGCGGTATTTACTTTTAACTGACATATGCTTATAATTTACAAATCAACTTACTAATCCTATCGTTGTTTTTGAATTTACAGGAGGCGTATCAGGCCAGGAGGGCCGAGAAGGAGGCGGACCTGGTGGCTTCCACTCCTGAAGGGGAGGTTCCTCCCACCCTATCTTGTTCTGACGACAACGCCATCTATATGGAGGCTGTTGGCGGTGTGAACAAGAAAGGGAGGGTGTTTGGATTGGGTGGCGTCGGCACGCAGCTGGCGAAAAAGGGGAAGACCCCTTCCTCTTCGTCTTCCTCTGGTCTTCCGACTGAGGTCGTTCAGGTAATTCAAAACCTGAACGATGAGCTACAGGAGGAGCGACGTCAGAGGCAGTTGCTGTTGGAGCGGCACGAGGCGGACCGACAGAAGGCCGAGGCGGACCGACAGCGGGCCGAGGAGCAGCACGCCGAGACTCGTCGGCAACTTGCTCAGCAGCAGGAGCTACTGATGCAGTTGATGGCGAGGCTACCTCCCCCCACTTCCCAGGCGCCCCCACCACCACCCCAGGATCCCCCACCACCTTGATTGTAGTTCTTTTATTTATACACATTGTATATTTGATTTTTAGTTATGTTATATTTTCATTCAGTATTTAGTTTGTCATTCTTTATTTATTATGTCAATATTTAATGGTAATTACATTCAAATTACAAAGCCTTTCTACCTATCATTAATAATTCAACCTATTTCATAAATTAATTTAATCTATTATTTGGTTTTTAATAATAATTCATTGCTTCAAAAAAATTATTTTAATTTAATTATAAAATTTTATCAGCCAATAAAGTTATTTTTAAAGCTAAATTAACAAAACCAGTCAATATTGGATCAATTTTAAAAAAATTTAAAAATTCTCGTTAGCGACGGTACCCGTCCGTCGCTGACTTATTAACACTAGCGACGGACGTTGTGGTCGCTACCTGACAACCACTAGCGACGGGAATACTTGGTCGCTACATCGCAACCACTAGCGACGGACGTTGTGGTCGCGACCTGAAAAACACTAGCGACGGTACGCCTTGGTCGCTACATCGCAACCACTAGCGACGGAAAGTTGTGGTCGCGACCTGACAACCACTAGCGACGGAATGTATTGGTCGCTGTATCACTACCTCTAGCGACGGCACGGGGTGGTCGCTGGTGTCTATTAGTAGCGACGGGGTCCCGAGGTCGCTGTATGGCAACACTTAGCGACGGCAGCAGTTATTGGGGCAGGGACGATTTTAGCGACGGCCTTACGCCGTCAATAAGTTAGCGACGGCATGTATGTGGTCGCTGATGTGTTTTCGACGAGGGTTTTAGCGACGCCCACGTTCCCGTCTGTGACGCCGTCGCTAATTGTTTTAGCGACGGGAGTTCCATTGATTAGCGACCAATTTTGTCCGTCGCTAAAGGTTGTTTTTTTAGTGGTGTATAATTCCTAAGATAGCACTGAAACATAATAAGAAAATATATACTAAGAATAACTAGGAACTATAAAAGTCATATTCATCATCTTTAGGTTCCATCTCTTCCCTTTACTTAAGCTCTTACGATTAATTGTATATATTTTTTCCCCTTCTTCATCATCACACCTTTCCTTTACTTGCTTCCCTTTTTCACCTATTGCTTGAGGAGAGCCTAAAAGATGCACCATTGGTGGCTGCTTTTTGTTTCTTTCTCATGGTGTAATGCAACATTTGTCTAACTCCAAGTAATGTGCTCCACTTAAGTCTAAGTCAAGCCATTATCCTCGCCAAACATGAACTTTTCCTCACCACCTAATTCTCTTTACAATCACTTATTAGTGATAGTGTCCTCAACTTCCTTTAGAAGAATTGGATAAATGATATCCTTAGTTTTAAAGTGGTCCTTTAAGGTTCGGTTAATCTTGATGAAAACCAAATGAATCTGATTCCTTAAAAAAATTTGGCCACCACCAAACCATATAGTAAAAAACTGATAATGTAAAAAAAGAAATTAAGATTTGTTAAGCCTATATGCTTAAAAGTACATTGTTTTGTTCACATTTGGATGAACTACAAGACAACGGTAAAGATTGCCATTGAATTCTTACTGTTGAATTGTAACTTAGTTGGATGTGTGTGATACTTGAATACTTTTGAGCATCGTCATCAAATGGTTGGTTCCACCATGGCGACATGTTGTTGTGTTTTTGACCGCCCTAACAATACGCCATGAAGAATGACACTCAAAATAGTGGTGTCCGTTATTTTTCATGTGGCAGTCATAATTCCTATAACGTTGTGACAGCCCATGGCGGGTATAGGTTCATAGCATTTCCCCCTTATTTTTTAAGTGTTTAGGCCTTTTTCTTCAGTTTGGGTAAGGCCCAAATGCCTTAAATAAGAATGTAGGGTTAGAATGGTCCCTCTTATCTCTTTTCAAATATTGATTTACATACCCTTTTCATTTTTTCCTTGAATATGTGAATGCTATGATGAAACATGTTTTAATGATGTCAAACAAGATTTTAATGATGCCGATTTTGATGATGTCAAATAAGATATGTTGATGTCAAACAAGTCAAGATGAAGACAAATGTGTGATGAACACATTTCTTACAATAAACGTCTAAAGTTACATCCTAGAGTGAACAAAATATCAAAAGAGTTAAAGACTTCTAGCAAAGCTTAACTCTAGAAGATTGATGACAACAAGAAGAATCAAGTTTATGGATGGTTAAAGAGAAAGGCTTTAAAAGGCATCATGACTTCAAATCAAATAGGCATCTTGTTAAGAACCTAATCTAGTAATTAATGAGAAAGATAAAGTAATGAACCTACACGCTTTAAAAGAGGCTTTTTGAAATTGGTTAATTGATGAATTTGATTTTTGTTTTAATGCATCTTTAAAAGGAAGTTTTTCTAATAAAGGAAAGAATCAATGGTATTGTAGCAACTTCATTTTCATAGATGGGGCTAACACACACATACACATATTTTTTGTGTGTGATTAATCGTTATTTATCATGATTTTTTTGAGTATTAAGAATGGAGTCATGAGTGACTTATGACTATAAGTAATGTTTGTGTGATATGTAAATATATGGGTATTTTATTACCGAGTGAATAAATTATTAAAATATTATTTGAAAGTTGCTTGTTATAAAATATTAATATTTAATTAGTCAGGGTAATTTTGGGAACCTAAAACCTCAAACTGATTACAAAACGAGAATCGAGAAAAGAGCAAAATGGACCCCATCATGTGGAGCCACCCCTAAGAGCAATAAAACAAGGGAGAACTTTTGTTTTTCTCTCACTCAGTGTGCCACTTGTCACGTGTTCCGTATTTTCTTTTACTATTGACGCTATGTGTTAAGCATTTTCTCTCTCCTAATCTTAGTCATCCATTTCAATCTCATGGTTCATGTGCATTGTGCCTTTTATCGAATGGTCACTTGTAGGGTTTTATCCAATGGGTAATGGAATGAAACGGAGAGCATCATGTCACGACCATTTCATATAAAAAGAGAAGGAATTTTGAATTTTCTTAATTCTATTATCGCCCTATTTTTAACGGTTGTAAACATATACAGTGTCCGTATAAATCCTTCCTCAACTTTAAAATTTAATGCGAACATATCCTTATACTCACCACAATTATCTTACTATCTTAAGTCATTAATTACCTAAAAATAATTTAATGGGTCCCACTTCATTGCTTGAATTCCTTGGGTTCAATAAGTTTTGTTTTCTCGATAAATCATAATTAGTTTTTAATTAATTATCTTACATATTTTTTGTGTCAAATAATTAATCCATTATCATATTTATAATTTATTTCCTTAAAATTTTAGGATGTTATAGTAAATCTCTTAACATCATTTTTTCTTCCAATGGATATATATGCATAGAGAGAGGGATATATTTTATGAGAAATGTTATCTTATTGGAGAGTAGGAGGAACAAATCTAAGTCGTATATTGATGGTTGAGAGTGAGAGGAACGAATCTAGCCTTTGTCATATGATACATCCTCTATATATATATATATATAATATAACAAAACTCACTACTTATAAACAGTATTTAAAAAAAAAGTGTTTGCTTGATAGCACAAAACCAATATTTTTGGTTTTAGCGATTCATTTATATGGGTCTCGATGAAAGGGTTCATCATGTTTATTTTTGTGCCAAAATTTACTAATTATTTTCTCATTCTCTAAAACGAAAGTTTGAATTTATAGTAACACAAATCATACGAAAAATAACAATGGCATGTTAAAAAATAACAATCAATGATATTGATGATTTTTCACGGCCTAAATAAAGAAATTGAAACAATAGTCTTGCAAAACATCATTTCAATTCTTCTAAATAGTAGCATATATATATATATCCAGGTACCTAATTTTATTAATTAGCCTCCCTCCACATTACACACCAATATTGGAGACCAAAAACACTTTAACTTCCCTCACCCCTACAATTCCCTTCTCCTCTAGCAATCAAATCGATTCAATCATGCGAGACTGTTGGTGGCTAGGAATGCAATTTTGCTAATCAACAAGATCTCCTTGTTTAGAGCAGCAATAGAAGGATTGTTAATTCTTTCTGCGGCCAAGGCCGTGTCACAAGTTGTAGGGCCATCACCAGCAACTTTGGCATCATAATTGGCAGTTAGGGCATCCAATTTCAATTCACCCAAAGAACTTCTGAATGATCCAACCACCCCATCATAAAGGGTCGTTGCACATTGTCTGATCGCTGGTGAAGGGTCTGATTTCATTATTTCTTTTAGGTATTTCTGTCCTTCAATCGCCCTTTTCACTCCAATCTCGAGAACTAACTTGGAGAGTTTGAGATCGTCATTCGCGGAGGCGAGTTTTGGATTGGCTTTCACGAATTGGAGGCAACTGCCCTTGTCATTACCAGCCTCATTGCATAGACTTTCACACCTGCTTGCCCCTGATGTTGGCAAAGGAGCATGAGAAATGAGGATCAAGGAAAGGGTGAACAACAAGGAAGAGAGTGTTGAAGGATTCATTTTTTTCTTTTTGTGTTATGAGGGAAAAAAAACAAGGATGGTGAATATTATTAAGGTCCCTTTGGTTTTGTGGAGAGGATGATTTGTTAACCGCGTTATGGGGTTCTTTATAGTCATTGAGAAATCTGTAAATTTGGGATGTTAAGCTATTTTTTAGCAATGGTTGGTGCAGGTATCATCACGCCTTTGCTATTTTTGTCTCTGTTTGATTGTTTCAAATTTTAGTATTCAAATTTGAGTCTCCACGAAGGTACCAATCCTTTTATTAAGGACTAAGATGTGATACTCACCACCTTTTATCAATAGTAAACTTAAAGAATGAAGATAATAATATTTACAGAAAATTTAACAAATGTTGGTATACAAATTTTCGCATATCAAGGTGCTGATTTTGCCTTTTTGGTAGGGCATATGTAACATAAGATATCGACTTACAAAATTTTGACAAATAAATTGTTTTTTTTTTCAAATTTAGTTTATATCCGAGAGGAGATTTGTTTGGGGATTGGGAACTCACCCGAAGAAGGTTTTAGTGACGTGTGTAAATGATCTTTTTTATTATTAAAAATTATCAATAAAATAGTCATTTTTATTTTTAATCAATATCTTTAATGAGATGTACAATCCAATGGAGGAAAATCATTGGTCTAATCTTTAGAAACTCTCGATTAAAACTAAAATATTAATCCGTATATTCTTTTATTTGAGTTTGAGTTACGGTTGAAGGGAAAGAATAAGGGGACGGTTAAAATGGTGCATATTTGACTGATTATATTATGTTAGTTTCGCATCAAATTTATTTCATATTATGCTATTCCAATTTTTAACTTATTTTACTTTTAATGTATTACTTATATTTATTAGGCTAAAAAAAGAAACTACTACTCAACCATTAAACCAATATCATTTATGTATATAAGCAACAATTATCATATATATATACATAAAAACAAGTTACATTTTTTTGTTAGTTTATAATACAACATAAACGAGGTAAGTGTATACGATAAAATACAAATTCATATCATATATTTTTTAAATATAATAATCATAATATATTTAAATATATTTTTTATTTTACATATTTTGTTATGTATTTATAAATATATTTTAATAATAATAATTTGTTAAAATATTAAATATATTTATTATTTTAAAAATTTAATAAATATATTATTAATATAAAATTAAAATTCAATAAATATAATATTAACATTAATATTTATTATCTTTAGTTATATTTATTAAAGATTCACGTTAATAATTTGATTTACTTTTATTAATAATATATTCATTATATTAACTATTTTGATACTATTATTTTTATTGATAATTTATTTAATTATATTAAATATTAACGGTAATAATTTTTCATTTGATATTAAATGTTAAGTATTAAATAAAATTAAGGATAATAATTTTATATTTAATAAAAACTAAATAAAATGCATTATGTCATTCTTTAATATAATTAAATATATTATTAATAAAAATAAATCAAATTATTAACTTCAATCTTTAATAAATACAATTAAATATATTAAAGATTAATGTTAATATTATATTTACTGAATTTTAAATTTTTAATAATAATATATTTATTAAAATTTAAATATAATTTAACTAGTATGAACCAGGTGATGTGTCTCTATAAACACATCAATTTAGGATCCATTTGTTTGGCATATTTAAGTCATTTTGCATAATAATCCCTTATGATCTGTCCTGAACCGGGGTCTAGAGATCCGGACTCAAGTCAATCACAAATAGTATGTAAATACCGTATAGGAGACCGGATGTATGAGTATCCGGTGTAAGTATCCGTTGTCCTTGATTGAGGAGAGCGGATTGGGCGTCCTGGAGATCCTTCACACCGACCTAACGCGTTAAAGTGGGCGAATGGTGGTGTCACCTGCAAAGATTCTCCGACGCTCAAGTCAGTGATGATATTCCAAGTAAGGAATGTATTTCAGAGAGTAATTGTTCATAAAATCAGTTGAAGATCCCTCACTTCATTAATGAAATGAGTTCATATACCTGATTGACTCGTTTTACGAGGACTCGTTAGTGGGGAACCACTAACTCCCATTAGCATTATTTTATTACGCACTTACCAGCATGATTGGGTCAAGTGGCTATTTTATATTGAGCATGGAGGATATAGACTAGGATTAGGGAACAAGTTGACCATCCCCGTGAGCAGAATTTAGCTCGTAGTGCAGGGAATTATTGATCGATCCCTGTAGCAATAATCCTTGTCTTTAGCGCAGTGACGTGTGTGTTGTCCGGTGTCATGGTGTTATCCTGAACAACCGGTATAGGGAGAACGCCTGATACAGAATTACAGTCCGGATGTATACCGATGACACCGGTTACACGTTGATGTCTTGACAAAGACGTTGATATATGTCTTGCAGATCGGATACCGGTATTAAGACCGGATCACCTTAAATTTCAGGTGTTTTGTTCTTTCCCTCCTTTGCTACTTTTTTTGCTAGTTTTGCAGGATAATTAAGTTTAAAGGCTTTATTTGTGGTCAATAATGCAAAAGCAATCCATAACATAACACCTTATGCCAAAAAGATAGGAAAAATGAAGGTTTTAAGTGACTCGGGCAAAGCAAACCATGGCCCTGGATCAAGCTATCAAAATGGAACAGGGGCCCGACAGAACACTCCATGGCCAGGCTGTGGTTCACTCCATGGTTGTTGATCCTGTTCTGACAAATAAACCCTGTTTCCATGATTTCACAAGTATTTAAGCCAAAAGTTAGGCCAAATTTAGGGGATCTGCACTATGGAGGCACAAGGGCACCGTAAAGGCAAGGAGAGAGGTTGGGGGAAGGCTTTTCTTAAGGATTTTCAAGGGTAAAACAAAGGAGAGCAAGGGAGATTCACGAAGACTGTATTACTTTATGGTTGGTTTTAGGATCTCTTTTGATTTTCCAAGTTTTCTTTTGTAATCCTTGTTCTTGAGAACCCATGGATTCAATTAATTGTATTGGAATTTCCTAAAACATGTGTGGCTAGATTTCTTTTCTTGGGATTTAAGGGGAAGATTATGATGTATTGATGAGATCATTACTCTATTTTATCAATGATGAAATCATTACTTCCTTCATTTGCTTAATGTGTTTATACGCTCAATGATCTAGAGAGGCTCGAGTGATTATTAATTAATTAGGGAAGGACTGAGAAGTGAACCTTTTTAATCAATTTAGGCAATTGAACCTAAGATTGAAATTGTGAAGGTAACTAAATCTTTTGAGGAGTCTAAGATTTTCATAAAATGTAATGGGCTCTGTTTTCAAATCGAACATTGTTCTTTGAAAATAGAGTACTTTAGTGGAACTCTGAGAAGAGAAAACTAATAATTTTGGAGAATTTGTCCTGAGTATATGACAGTAAAAGATAAAACAAAATCTTTAAACATCGATACAGAGTAATTGCACTGCTCTAAGATCCCAAGATGCCTTTAATTGATCCTTTTTCCCAAAGAACTTCTTTATTGCAATTTTAATTAATTGTCTTTTTAATTTTCAAAGAAAAATATCTCTAAACCTATTGTCTATTAATTAGAATTAAAATTACAAGTACTTGAGAACATAGTCCATGTGGAGATGATACTTTTATATTACACGACACAACTGTACACTTGTGATACTGTCAAGTTTTTGGCATTGTTGTCGATGACTATGTTTCCCCTATATATTCAGTAATTTGATTTTGTTTACTAAACGCCTTTACTGTTTTTCTTTATTTTATTTTATTTTATTTCAATTTTATTATTTTATTATTTAATTTAATTTATTTTTCTTATTTTATTTTAAACTTTATTTTATTTAGTTAATTTTTGTTGTTTGCTTTTGCTTGTTTTTCTTTTTAATTTATTTTTTTATAAATTAAACAAAATAAATATTACGCTTGGTCTGTTTTTGTCGATGTTTTGCAGGTACTTTTATGCAAAGGACTAGGAGTATTGATCCTGACTTCATCTTAGATCTAGAAACCAAGCACACCGTCCTCGCTAGAAGGTGAATTCAGAGACAACTCTTTGAAGAGCAACCTGTGAACATGGCTGAGCAGGATAACCGCGCACATAGGGATTTTGTTTGCCCAAATATCATGGGCAGAGGGCCAAGCATGATATGGCAAGCTATAAAGGTCAACAACTTCAAGCTCAAGCCTTCTCTTCTCTCCATGGTGTAGTAAAACCAATTTGGAGGATTTCCATCTGAGAATCCCAACCTTCACCTTCAAGTTTTCTTAGAGTATTGCGACACTTTGAAGGTGAATGGTGCTTCAAGCAACGTGATTCGACTGAGGCTTTTCCCTTTCTTTTTAAGGAATAAAGCAAGAGCTTGGCTATATTCTGTGCCTGAAGGTTCCATCTCTACATGGACTGAGATTTCCACCACCTTCCTCAAAAAATGCTACCCAAGGAGTAAGACTGATTAGTTGAGGAGGCAAATCATCTCCTTCAAGGAAAGAGAATATAGGACCTTGTACGATGCTTAAGAGAGGTATAAAGAACTACTGAGAGAGTGTCCCCATCATGGGATACAATGATGGCTTACAGTCCATATCTTTTACAATGGACTTACTTCTTGCCATATAGTTACTTTGGATGTCGCAGCTAGTGGTGCCTTCATAAGTAAGAACATGGAGGAAGGGTATAATCTAAATAAGGAGGTAGCTCAAAATTCCTACCAATGGTCCTCTGAAAAAAGTTTATATCCCTAAACTCCAAGTAAGTATTCTGTGGATGCCATTTCATTATTGATTACTAAGGTAGAAACGTTGGCTGTTAAATTTGATAAAGTTGGTGCAGGTGCTTATAACGTTGTTTGAGTTATGTGGAAATTTAGGTCATATGGCTAATGCTTGTCAGCTAGGACTTCCGCAGAATCAAGAGCAGGAGATGCAGCAAGTGGATGTAATAGGGAGCTATCAAGGAAACTATAGGCCTCCACAAAGAACTTTTGCACCACAAAAGTCAAGATTGGAATCTCTACTAGAGACTTTTATGGGCAACCAAATGAAACAAAATAAGGAGTTCACATAAGCTTTAAAGAACCTAACCTCTAAAGTAGATGTCATAGCCACCCGTAATAAAAGATTGGAGACTCAGATAGCCCAACAAAAAGTCACACCATGACAGTTACATTGAGGAGTGGTAAAGTGTTGGAGGATTCATCAGCAACACAAAAGATGAGAAAGTTGTTGTCAATCCAGATGTGACCTCTACATCCAAACATGATGAGATTATGGTGGAAGGGAAGAAATAGGTAAAGCCATACCAACCTTCAATTCCTTATCCTGAAAGGTCGCAAGGCAAAATTAGATAAACAATTTGGTAAGTTCCTTGAGGTCCTTAAAAAGCTTTATATTAATGTACCATTTATGCAGGCGTTACAAAAAATGCAACTGTATCCAAGTTCCTTAAGGACATCTTGTCCAACAAAAGGACACTTGAGGATGATGGGACAATTGCACTTATTAAGGAGTATAGCACTTTGATTTAAAAGAAGCTACCCCCTAAACTTCAGCATCTAGGTAGTTTCTCAATACCATGCATGATAGGGAATTTGAACATCGATAGAGCACTTTGTTATCTAGGAGCTAGTGTTAGCTTGATGTCATTGTTTGATTGTAAAAACTAGATCTAGGTGAAATAAAACCCACTATGATGTCATTACAACTAGCTGAGAGGTCTATGAAGTATCTTGTTGGTATCCTTAAAGATGTCTATATCAAATTGGGCAAGTTTTTATACCCGCCAATTTTGTAGTTTTAGAGATGGAGGAGGATTCTATGATCCCTATTATTTTGGGAAGACCATTTCTTGCCATGATAGGAGCAGTTATTGATGTAAAGAATGGTAAATTATCTCTTAGTGTAGGAGACTAAAAAGTGGAATTCAACCTTAAGAATGCCATGAAAAAGTTAGTAATGGATGATTGTTGTTATAAGATTAATATATGTGACTTACTGGTTAAGGATGAAGCCCTAAAAAGCTCTCCTTAAGATCCATTAGATTTTGTGGTGACTGCTTCTACTGATTTTGTAGGTGATCTTTTAGAAAAAAAGGGATAAAGAAGTTCCACCCCAAAAGGATGAGAAAGCTAAGGTTGAATTGAAACCTTTCCCAAATACTTTGAGGTATGAATTTCTTAGACCTAACTCTACTTATCCTATAATTGTTGCTACTGGTTTGAATAGGGATGAAACTAAAAAGATGTTAAAAAACAATTTAAATTGTATAGGAAGGGCATAGGTTATTCCATGGATGACATTAATGGGATTAGCCCATCTTTTCGCATACATACCATAGCTGTTGATGAAAATAGTAAGTCTTTAATGGAACACCAATGGAGGCTTAATCCTAAAATGCATGAGGTTGTTAAGAAAGAGGTTTTAAAGCTTTTGGATTTTGGTGTTATCTACCCTATTGCAAATAGTAAATAGGTAAGTCCGGTACATGTAGTACCAAAGAAAAGAGGAATGATTGTAGTTAGGATGAGAAGGGTGAATTAACTCCTATTAGGATAGCATATGGGTGGCGTATATACATAAACTATACAAGGTTAAATAGTGCCACTAAGAAAGACCACTACCCATTACTCTTTATTGATAATGCTTGAGAGGCTACTTAAGAAATCTCATTTTTTTCTATTTGGATAGGTACTCCAGTTTTCACCAAATACCCATTCACCCTTTTGACTAAGAGAAAACTACATTTACATGCCCTTATGGTACCTTTGCTTACAGGCGTATGCATTTTAGGCTTTGTAATGCACCTACGACTTTTCAAAGGTGTATGCAAGCCATTTTCTCTGATTTAATTAAAAATGTGATGGAGGTTTTCATGGATGATTTTTGTGTATGGTGTGAATTTTGATAATTGTCTCATAAATCTTTGTAAAGTCTTGCAACATTGTCAAGAAACTAACTTGGTTTTGAATTAGGAAAAATGTCATTTTATGGTATGTGAAGGCATTGTTTTGGGGAACCTAGTCTCCGAAAAGGTATAAAATTGGACAAAGCAAAGATCGAGATGATTGAGAAATTATCACCCCCAAAGAATGTAAAAGGTGTGAGGAATTTCCTTGGACACGCCAATTTTTACCAGAGGTTTATTAAGGATTTCTTCAAGAAAGCCAAACCTTTCACAAATCTCTTGGGTAAGGATGTTCCTTTTATTTTGGACTCACATTGTTTGGAAGCTTTTTATAGGCTTAAGGAAACATTGGTCTCAGCTTTTATTGTGAAACCTCCTGATTGGACTCTAGTTTTTTAGCTCATGTGTGATACTAGTGACTGTGTTGTGGGAGCTAGACTTGGACAACAAAAGGAAAAGAAGCTCCATGTCATATACTATGCTAGTAGGACTCTAGATGATGCATAGCTGAATTATGCTACTACATACAGAGAAAGAGTTATTAGTCATTGTCTTTGCCTTCGACAAATTTAGATCTTACTTGGTAGGTTCTCAGGTAATAGTCTACACTGATCATTTTGCTATAAAATATTTGTTGCAAAAGAAAGATGTCAAACCTAGATTGATTAGATGGATTCTTCTTTTACAGGAGTTTGATATGAAGATTAGGGATAAGAAAGGTACTGAGAATTTAGTTGTAAATCATTTACCTAGGTTACCTTCTGAAAAAGAAGAGATAGATGACATTGTTCATATCAATGAATCTTTTCCAAATGAGCACCTTTTTAGTCTCAGTGTCCAACAAGTTCCTTGGTTTGCTAATTATGTTAATTATATTGTCGATGGTATTTTATTTCCTAATCTTAGTTTTCAGTAGAGAAAGTTTTTAGCCAATGTGAAGCATTATTATTGGGATGAACCACTTTTATTTAGGTGATGTATGGATAGTTTGATAATATGTATTCCAGAAGATGAAGTTTGTTCTATCCTAGATCATTGCCACACTTTCAATTGTGGAGGACACATGAGCACCTCCAAGGCAGCCTCGAAGGTACTTTAAGCAGGATTATACTGGCCACACATCTTCAAAGATACAAGTAAGTACGTGCTCACATGTGACTCATGTGAACGTTCAGGTTACACTTATAAAGACATTAAATGCCACTGAATAGCATACTCGAGGTAGAATTGTTTGATGTTTAGGGTATTTGACTATATGGGACCCTTTCATTCTTCTTTTGGAAACAACTATATTTTAGTAGATGTAGATTATGTATCCAAGTAGGTTGAAGCAATTGTTTCACCCCATGCGGATGCTAAAATAGTTATTAAGATTTTAAGAAAATAATTTTCTAAGGTTTAAGATTCCTAGAGTTGTAATTAGTGATGGAGGTTCACATTTCATTGAGAAAACCTTTGAAAAAGTATGGGGTAAAGCATAAAATAGCTACATCCTATCACCCCCAAATAAGTGGCCAAGTGGAGGTATCAAATAGGAAAATTAAGTAGATTTTTTCCAAGGTAGTTAATACTACTCGTAAGGATTGGTCTATTAAATTATATGATTCCTTATGGGCGTATAAGATTGCATATAAAACCCCTATTGGTACCACACCTTTTAGGCTTGTATATGGTAAACTATGTCGCTTGCCATTTGAATTAGAGCATAAATCCTTATAGATTGTGAAATTGCATAATCTTTATCTGAAAGTTGCAGGTGAAAAGAGACTTTTACAAGTGAATGAATTAGAGGAACTAAGGATGGATGCATATGAGAATGCCCGGATCTACAAGGAGAAAACTAAACGATGTCATGATCTAAAGATTTTGAGGAGAACCTTTAATCCCGGAGATATGGTTCTTCTATTCAATTGAAGGTTAAAGATGTTTCCCAGAAAGTTAAAGTCAAGGTGGTTGAGCCCTTTCCAAGTGGTGAAGGCTTAACCTCATGGATCGGTGGATATATGGAGTGAGAAGTCCGACACCTTCAATGTAAATGGTCAAAGGTTAAAGCACTATATAGTCAGAGACCTAATTCCACAAATTAGTATCTAAGACTTAGGTGAACCGGAATAAGTAAAAGCTTCAGGAAGGTCTAGTTAAAGACCATAAATTTAGTGCTTATGGGGAGGCAACCTCGTATTTATGAAAAATAACAGAAAAGAGAGATGTCTTCCATGGTGGATTAAAGAAGTTTAAGAGAGTTTGGGGTTGAAGAATTAAAGAAAGATTAGAGAAGATCGAAAAGTGCCAAGAAAACTAGTTTGGGGTACCATCGGACCAAAATAGATTGAACCATGGCTAGGCCATGCTTTGAACCATTTCCATGCTTTGATAAAGTGTGAAATGCTAAAAAATTAATACCTGGACAGATTGAACCATGGCCAGGCCATAGTTTGAAATACGGCCATGGTTTCAAATGCTCTAGCTTGTGCAAATTTTTTGTCCTAAAACAGCAAGAACCATGGCTACCCATGGTTTGAAATACGGCCCTGGAGGCCATATTTACTTTTTAAGGAGCTAAATTTCCCATTTTCCATTACACTTCATCTTTTTCTTTCTTAGTGTGCCTTAGCCCCCCTCTCATCTCCACCATTACCTAATCATTCTTCCTATTTGGCATATCCGCAGGGCTACTTCCCACCACCCTTTAGAGTAGGCATCCCCCAGATAAGTTGTGTAATCCTGTTCATCATTGTTTGAACATTGAGGACAATGTCCACATTTAGTTCGAGGTGATAGGTTAGACAACTTACTTCCTCTTCTATTTTATTTGTCTTTGTTTATTTGTTTTCAGTATTTATTTTTGTTAGGATAGTTGTTTATTGTTTTTCTTAGCATATTTTTATTTTTTTATCTTGCATATTAGGTGATTCAGTATGGATACCGGCCCTATGGGTAAGTAACATTGGTTATGGTAAATATAAATAAATAATAAGTTAAATCAGGATTGAACATGGATGAGGTGCATGAGTACTGATGTGA
This sequence comes from Clitoria ternatea, assembly GCA_037962975.1. Classification (NCBI taxonomy): domain Eukaryota; kingdom Viridiplantae; phylum Streptophyta; class Magnoliopsida; order Fabales; family Fabaceae; genus Clitoria; species Clitoria ternatea. The sequence goes on from CM075675.1 coordinate 14,810,807, forward strand.
TAGCACGGGATGAGGTATACTCAAAATGAGTAAAACATAACAAAATTCAGTACGAAATAAGTGATGAGACCTGGGTCAGTAAAGCTGTTATAATCAGGGTTAGATACAAGTGGGTAACTTGCATCTGCCAACCCCTGAACACTATCAGGAGAGGTCAAATCATTACTTGCACTTAGGGAAGAACTATAAATACAACTCATTCATTAAGATATAATACAATAACATTACTCACTACTTAATACTTCTGTAATCACTTTTCCCTTTCGTAATAATTGTACTGATTTAAGCATCGAAGCCCTTTTTACAGGTACAAATCTGGTGTGTCCTATCTGATTGCGGCTTGAATTGACCCAATTTCACACCTTAGCATGACGAACATAAAATCCTCACTGGACCTGTGTGTATAATATCGTACTCCCACTGAGATGGTGTAAAAGTGAGTGAGTGAAACATTCAACACCAAATCGCATAGGGAAACTTTAGACCCCCTATACTGGTTAGATCATTAGGAATAGGCATTGATTGTTTCCTATAATTATTGTATTGGTCAGGTTGTTGATTGTTAATATAAGATCATAAAACATCTTTGGAACCCCATAAATTTCAATAATGATATTTACATTGCTTTATAGGGTAATTGTATGTTTTCCAAACAAATGATGAAATTTTTTTCCATGTTTCATTTGATTTAATTTAACTTTTTGAGCTTTTGAGCCTAAAAAGGGTATTTACATTGCAAATTTGTAACCCTTATTTCTTCTTGGTTGAGTGAGTCAAATATTTTTAAGTGTTCTAAAACTTGGCTTGTGACCATGCTAAAGTGGTGTTTGATTGTGTACCCTAGAATGATTAAGGCAATTTAGGTCTTCTTCAAGCCCCAATTTTTAAAATATTAATATCCATTATAGTTTCCCTCTTATTGAGCCTAAAATTTTTAATACTTTCTTGGGAACCCTTTTTCATTTAAGAGTCTTGAGGTTAAGTACATTAATAAGGAACTAGGAGAGCAACAACAAAAATTGGAAAATAGGGGACCTCAAAGAAGAAAAATCATGGGAATGAAAAATTGAAAAGAATATGGAAGAAGAAAAGAAAGAAAAAGAAAATGAATAAAAAAGGGTAAAGAAAAAAATATACAGGGTCCCTAGAAATTGTTAGAACTTGAATTTTTGTTTTCCTAGTTTCTATAAATTCTTAAAGACCTCTTATGATTATGTTTTAAGCCCTTTGTGATATCCTTTTCTTGGCTTTTATACCTAAAGTTTCATCCCTTGGCCCCATTACAACCCTGAAAAGACCTTCCGACTTAGGTATTTACTTTTTTTAGGTATTTAGTTCTGGCTTTTATACCTAAAGTTTATACCTAAAGAAATAGAATCACGAGCTATTTACTTTTCTTAGGAAAATATTTCTTTTATTAAGGTTGTAAAAGAGTTCTCTTTCCCTTTTCTAAGAAAGTAACGTTTTCCTAATAGTTAGAAACATTAATTTAGATCAAGCACTTCCTTCTTAAAATTCTTTTCTTTTCCAAAGATCCTTAGTTCAAAATGACTTTTCTAAGTGAATGAAATCTTTCTAATAATATCCTATCATTTTGAAGAAAATTTCTTATTATATTACCAATAGTGTTAAATCCCTTAAATACCATTTTAGTCACATTAAGTTAGAATTTCTTTTTAAGCCTAAATAACCACTTTAAGCATGATATCCTAGTCGATCAACTTAATTAAATCTAGTGGGGCTTACCTAATCAAACCGTACAAATTACATTAAGTCTCAAAGATTAATAAAATACTATACAACCATCTCGAATCATCCAATCGTGCCCACATCGTTTCCTACCGTTTAGCCGAATCGCGTAAAGTTTTATTTTATATTCTTTTTCTTTTTAGTGAGTCCAGCATTATCTCCTTTTCTTCTAGGGTTATCGGAATATATAATATATACGATTAAATGTCCAAAAACACAGCGATGAGAAAAATCGTGGATCTTTCGATCCAACCATTGGATCATAATGAGAATCAAGATAACGGCTCCTAACTATGTGAAGAATATTATGGCGGAATCAAAATCAATTTAAAACAAAGTGGAACCCCCTGACCTAATGGTTCCTCATAGCCTTGAAGAGGGAAGGAGAATGGTTCGCTTAAAAATTTTCCAGATCACTAAACTTGTCGTCGATCATCGCGGATTGCCTCTTGGGTGCTAAAAAGATGACACGTAACAATTTTAAAATTTTTGGGAGTCATGAGCAGCCACCAAACAGCAAGGGTTTTGCCAAGAAAAGTGGAAGATTTCACCTTTTTAAAGTGTCGGTAACCTTTGGGTTCTTTGCCGTCTAAGTGTCGATTCCTACCGGTGGTTTTGAGGAGTCTAAGATCAAGCATGCAAGGGTTTTTCTAGTAACCATAAGTCACGGCCCGCAAAAGAAATTATAGGACAGCCATGAATTTAATGAAATTGGAGGAATCAGGTGCCAAAAGTTTACCATTTGCTTAAAACCTTCGTTGGTCGTCACCGTTTGCCGCCGATCATTTCCGTTACCGTAAGAGTTAAACATGTGATTGAAAAAAATCAAAGAAGGCCACGGTTTTGGAACAAAAATGGCAAGGAAACAACATGCATCAATGCTGGAATTTAAAGGGAAAAGGAAGAATTAAGGATCAAGAACCAAGAGTTGGAGTCCTACTTTGATGCTTGAAAGATAGCCACGATTTTTAGAGGAAATTGGCATGACGATGATGGTAGTTTAGAGGATGAGTTTAAATGATAAAATTAGAGCTAATTTGGAGCTAGAACAAGATGAGGTACCACGGGTTTGGTGAAGAATGGAAGAAGGGAAATTGAAATGAGATTGTGATGTTTAAGGGTAATGGTGCCATGAAATAGAGGAGGAATTTGTGGTTGTTTTGGGGAGTAAGTTGTGGTTGTAAGTAAGGGATTATGATGCTGGAAATAAGAAGAGAAAAATCAAGAGAAGAGGAAGGTTAGTGGATTGCTGCCGAGAGGGAGAAGAGTTAGTAGAAAGATCATGGTATTATGGTGTGCGTATATCAAGGCATGATGGCATGGTGATAACTTGTTAAGTAAGTTGTAAATCCTTGCAAGAGAAGGAGTTAGGGAGAGAAATACATGTGTTATTCTGGCTGAGAAAGAGAGTAATGTGAAGGAGACAAGTGGCCATGAGTGTTGCAAGCTAATTGGACCACTCTTGCATGAAGGTTAAGGTGGCATACTCAGGGGCATCAACTTGTCACGACTTTTAGGGGTTGTTACGGTCTGAATTAGGAAAAATGCAAAACATAAAATTGTAGATATTTTTCTTATCTTTAAAATGGTATATGACACTAAAACTTTCATCAAGAAATGAGGGAGATATGGTCATTTTACGAAAACTGTTCAGCGTTGTGATGGAAATGAATTTGCTAACAAAATAAATTTTCTAGGAAAATGGGTGAGGAATCAGCCTTCGTGCCCTTCATGAAGTTTGTAGATATGTTCGATACAGAACCATAGTAAAAAGAACAGAGTCGTTTCAATATCGTAAGAGGGAGATATGAATTTTTTCCTTAAAGTGTGTAGTGCATTCGTGAAATTGGAACATGTCGCCGAAGATTGTGAAAACTGTACCGATTAATAAGGATCTAGCCTTCGAGGTCACGAAAAATATAGAGAATTTTGTTACGGAGATTTTGACACCGGGTTTACACAAATCGAAGATCGTATAAGAGAGTAGGGGTGGCAATGTGGGCCAACGGGCCGGGCCAGGCCAAAAAAGGAAAACGGGCCAAAAACATTGGCACGGCCCGTTTTCTATATGGCCCGCGGGCCAAACGGGCCGGCCCGTTTTCTTTTTCAAATTATTTTTGTTTTTTTATATTTAAAATTTGTACTATTTTTAAGGAAAAAAACTTCAAATATAAAAACTAGATTTTATCTTTTTTGAAACTAGTTTGTTTATAATTAACCTAATTTATTTCATTAAAAGTTTAAATAAATTATATTTACATTAAATGGAAACAAAACTTTATTATTTATATTTTATAATATTATACCATCAAAATTATAATAACATATATAAATTAGAAAAATAGAAAAACATAACCTCTTTAACATATATAATTTATATAGTAATATAAAAATAGTTTTTTAGTAATTTAATATTGGCCCAACGGGCCGGGCCGGCCCGCGTAGGGCCCTTTTTTTACGGGCCAATACAGGGCGGGCCTATAAGGGAAAACGGGCTCAAAACCTTGGCCCGGCCTGCCTATTTTCAACGGGCCAAATGGGCCGACCCGCGGGCCAAGCTCAAATTGCCACCCCTATGAGAGAGTTATGAATTTTCAACAAAACCATGTGCAGATTTAAGGGATTAAATAATGAGTTTTTAGAGCACAAATACTTGGTTCACAATTTTAGGGATGACAGGGGGCAAAACGGAGTTCGAGGGTAGAAATAGAGATCCTAGATCTCTTTGAAACGAAGAGCTTGGGACTGAAATCATTCGATTCTAAGATCATATGAGGAAGTTTGGCCCAAAATATTAAAGGTACTCTGGCCGGGCTTAACGGTTCGATTTGAATTAATCGTTTCTTTGAGAAACGAGGTCGATAGGGCCTGAATTAGGATTCGGTCCCTTCAGGAAAAGTTCCTAACTCCTCGAAATGAGTCACCAAGGACTGACCATGTCACTATTGGATATCCCGAAGTATATACACGACTACTCGAGAGAGGTACCCGAGGCACTGGTCGGGCTTGTCGGACCGCACCGGTTATCCTCGATTTACCACGAAAGGCTTCTAACAGGACTAGTTTCCCTATTGGATTACTAGTCTTGAGCTGAATCGCCGATACTAAATCGTTTACTAAGTCCTCACAGTTCAATACTAAGGAACCCAACAATATTTTTATTATTAAATATAATTATTAAATGAATAAACAATTTGAATATGTAAATTTAAAAATAAAATATTATTATAAATACATTTTCGAAATAATTAATTACATATATTTTATTATTTAAATGTCAATAAACAATTAAATAAATTTCAATAAAGTATTATTGTAGTTAATTATACATATATGTATTATCAAAAATTATTATAAACTTAATTACATATTAAGATACTCAAAATATACAATAATCAATTATTCTATAGAGATATTATAAAGACTATTATTAACCAATTAGTACCAAGTTAAAATAAAGTGATCATCATTCATCACAATTATTAAACAACTGTCACATAAATAATATTATAAAATTTTGAATTTAATAAATAAATAAATAAATATTAAACACTTCAATTTTAAAATTGAGTAATTAAATATTTTAATATATCTTTGAAATAATTATTGATTGAAATTAGATATTAATTAAGATGGAGTATTATCTATAAAATATTATTAGCAGGAAGTAATCATCAACTAATAAAAATTAATTAGTACCTATTTAAACAAAATAATCATCGTTAATATCTTATTTTCAATTAAACAGTATTATCAAACGTTATTAAAGTAGTTATTATTTTTTTATTTCAGCTTCTCTCACTCGTTATATCCTCCCAGTATTCTTATATCTCACATTAAATACCTCAACTATTAAAACTGTTCGGGGAACAGGTCGAAACCAGAGTATCCTTAGGAGTCTTGAGAATCTAAGTTCCTATTTTTAAAAATCAAGGCTCTTACAGATCCTATCTCCAAATTTTTATAGTTCTACAAAATTTACAAACTTAAAGATGGATATATATTAAGAACCACCATGACCCACATAATTTTTTCAACTTTAAAGATAATGACTTAATATTTTATATTTATAAATGCTATATAACCACTTTTTATAAACATTTATCTAATCTATACAATCAGTAAAATTATTTTATTGAAATTTATATAAAAATTGCTTAGAAATTAATATAAGCAATAATAATATTTTTAAATAAAAACTTTCTATTTTTTTAATTTCTTAACTAGTGTAAAAATAAACAGGTTAAATAAACCTTTTTGAAAATAATAATTAACCTACATTTACTTTCCCTCAACCCTACCAACTTACCAAACACTCGAAGACTCATTGTGATTCGTCACTTTATAGAAAAGACCAACTCCTTACCAAAAAATAAAAAAACCCCACCCTACTACTGGCTTTCTATAATGATTACCAGAAAAAAAAAATGCAAGTCTTGCAAAATAAACAAGTATTTCAATTTCATTTGCCAAGAGACGACACAAAATGGAAGATAATGTTTGCAATGCAAAATGAAAAATAGAATTTTTAATATACAAGATCCAGAAACACGAAACATTCACGACCATGGCTCAAAACCAAAACCTTGAAACCTTACAAAGTCACCAAAATCTCAACAAGTTATCAATAGCATGGATAAACAGAGAAACCAATTTCTAAGATGCCTAATAAAACACTGTGCAGAGAATTTTTTTAGCACCACAACTGGTTATTTACACAAAGAATAAAGCCAAGTATGATGCAATGCACATATTAAACTGTTGTAAAAAAGAAAAAATAATGACAAAAAAAAGAGAGAAGCTATTCTTGTCTCTCAGAAAATTACACACATTTCTATTCTTTCCAAAATAGCTAAGCTTACCACAAAAAAGGTCAAATAATAAGTTTTTTTGCACTAAATGCTGCCTCAATCAATCAATTCCCATTCCTATAATCTGATCAGGGACCATTTCCTTTTCCATAATTAACATCTAAGCAAATCCACATCATCTACCTTGATGCCTGTTCAAGTATCAGAAAGATGACCCCCCAAGCTTTTGACGTACCTCTTTCGATGGGGCATAACTTCTACTTTCGGTTACACTCGAATTGACAAGGACCTCTGGCGCAATTTCCCAGCTTCCACTTCTTCCTTCACTCGAGTGCCTTGCTTCGGATCGAATTGTTGGAGCTCGGCGATCTGAGCCCAACACTGAATCAACTTCTGATGTGGTATGGGGAGGTCCATTGCTCCCTCTGCTCCGTATATCTTCATCGATTTCTTCAATATTCCTGCGCTGTGATATCTTTAATAGGTCTTCACCAATATCTAGATCATCTTCGACCTTAGAACGAGGATCTCCTCCAGCATCCAGTTCAGGTTCCCGGGAAATGACTGGAGGGGGCGGCCTCGGTACCTCCTCTTGAACAAAAGATCGGAAATTGTTCTTTGAGGGCTTCACTTTTGTACAAAATACTTCCAGAAAATTGTTTAAACAACCACGGTTATAAACGTTGACCCGGTTATCAGCTCTGTACCGGAAGTTTTCATAGGTAGTCTGCAATACAAGGTAAACCATTCAGGTGAAGATGATATTCTTGAAACAGAAGGAGCCTTAAACAAATTTCCAGAAAACAAACCAGTATTAATAGAACCTATGCGTATGCAGAACATGGTTTTCTATAAGCATTTGGCCACTGAAGTATATATTTATTTATAACCATGGAAAAAAACTAGGGATGACCTTCATATCTTGGTGCAAGTGAACAAGGCTTACAGAATCTTTGGAGTTAGAAGAAAACAGAGAATATTAAACCTTCTGAAAAATTAAAAGTAGCAACTGTTTGGGGTTAAAAGAAAGAGTGTGAGGCAAAAATGATTTATGATTTTAGAATCACCTCATATTGTCTCCCATCTCCATTGCCTAATATTTGGCTACCTTCAACAACAACCACTGAGCATTTTAATGCCCAGTTTTACTTCACGATTTTGTCCACATCACCCAACATGAACCGGCCCAAAGCTTATATAAGAAAGAAAGGAAGAAAAAACTGAACATTTGAACTACTGGCTTTCCTACAAATAAAGAATCCTGGTGTATTAAGAAATTTGCAATCATAACAGCATCTTAATAATGTTTCTTTGAGAGTAGTTTCAAATTAATTTATTGAGGACAATTCTACTAATGTTGTTTTATTCTAGTAACCAGCTAGTATGCAGTTACAATGAACAATGAGAGAAAGATGTTAGATTCAGAAATATAGAAGACATCAACTGACCTGATTGGTGCCAATAAGGTACAAATGAAAGCCAGTTAGTCCACCAACAAACCAGAGAGAGATGAAACAGTATGCCATTAATACCACCGATGCAGGGGATTCTTTCATTGCCTTCCAAACTGTCCCATTATAATGGTCCATCAGAACCTTGATGTAAAAAGCCGAGAATGAAAACACATAGATACATAGAATAGTTGCCGAAGAAACAAACAGAAAGAAGTAGCGGTAGTTCCTCTGCACATTGGAAAAGCCATAAACAAATAAGTAGAGCCAAGAAGAACATCAACATGAATGAAACAGGTATTGAAGTCAATAATATGGCGAATGTCAAGTGTCAACTATCATACCAGCCCAATACATTGGCCAACCCAAGGGCAGTGGTGATCAAAACGTTCAACACAATTGTTGCAAATGGAACAATGTGAGCAACGCGGAGGACGGTACAGCATACAAGTGTCACAATACTTCACCCTTACAGGAAGGCCATTGACCATTACTTCTTTTGTTCGAGGGAACTGAAGGCTTGGAGTTTGCCGTCCACCAATATCAATAGAAACCGAAGAGTCATAGCGGAACTCTTCCTCCGGTGGATGTAAGTTTCTAGGAATAATTCCCGGATCGCGTGAGGAAGTAAGAAAGAGAAGAATCAACACCTATAAACATAAATAATAGGATTATATTGCATCAAGGCCTGGGAAAACAGAAAACATTGAAGAAAATCAATATCTTAATAACTAGTTCTTCCGAAGAATAATGGTTAAATTAAATGAAAGAAAATCAAAATCAATGCCTTGAGGAATCATTTTTTTCAGCTGTGTTCTTAGCGCCCACCCCCCCCCCCCCCCCCCCCCCCGCAAAAAAAAAATGTTTCTTACATCATATGTTCATTCAGTTCTTATTGCTCCATTTTCTTCAGGACATATATTGAAAGTAGTAGGGTTTGATCCCTACATCCTGTTCAATCCCTCTAATCCCTGTCCCTGGTCAGATACATACATATAGCTCATATTTCTAAATTGACATGTAATTGTTTTTGGTTTAACATTAGGTATCCTCAACCGAAGACAAAATCCTGTTCGAATTGAGAATATCTACATCATAGTAGGGCTAACTCTACTAGTGACAGAGAAGGGAAAAACTTAATAGAACTTACATGAATATTAAAGACAACTGCTACCACCAAAATAGCATATCCTGCATTATATGAAGAAAATTCATGCCGAAGATGCCTTGCTACAAATACACAAAAGATGACAACTGGAACAATGACCAGTAACAAGGTGACGAGCAGTGACCTAGCATCAGGCCCAAATATCAACCTTCCTCCAAATAAGAATTTCTGCAAAAGAATAGGAGAAAAATTTGAAGGGAGATAAGATGTTAATATAAATATATATATATATATATATAGAAACAGTTCCTTAAAAGGTAACACTTCTGAAATGAGCTGCTAGAACTGGAGCAGAATAAGACCAAAACAAACTATTTATTAATGAAATTCCCAAATTGGCTCGCTCCAGCTTTCCCACTAAAATCCGTTTTACACTTTCAATACCCAGCTCCCCCTTTCTCTTGTAGTTATAATCTCTCCCCACTAACCTAATTATCTCACTGTAATTAGTTAGCTATTTGTTTTGGCACTGTGCCTCTATGTTTCCTCTCATAGACCCTCATAATAACTGGTCTTCTATGCTACATCATTTCAGGAGGGTAACATCACTACTTGGAAACAAATTTTAGTTGAAATTATAGGATTTACCAAGGGAAGGATCAAATAAGAGGATAGGCATTCTAGATCAGAGAGAGGACATTTGATTGATATGTTTACAAATAATTAGGTCTTGCACAAGTGCAGTATTACAGGTTCAAGCCCAAACCAAATAAAATAATAAAGCTACAAGCCTAATAGGGAACACACTGGTTGATTCCACAATATGTTCTAAAATATTCCAAAATATTCTAAGATGCACAAGATATCCCACACTATTATGCTGTCACATTGCATTACAGCACCATGCCACTCCTGTGAGCTCCTTGGTGCAGAACCTAGCAGTCTCACTTGTAGCAGCTGCTTTCAGCATTTCATGGCCATCCCATCCGCCATTTATTTGTTACCCCTGCATTAGTGAGGGACTGCAAACCCTAGACCCTCACTTCCTCACATTTCTGATGAAGACCCAGCTCCTCCAACACAATTCTGACATGACATCTACCTACATAATCAATAAAATGTCAAGCAGAGTTCTTTCTTTCAAAACACTTGGACAATTTCAGCAATTTTCCCCTACCTCTATCTCACCTCAGTTTGCGTCCACCTCTCTCAAAAGTATTTGGTTATATTATCTTTGTTCACATTCATCCCATCATTGATGCAAGTTAGACCTTACTGTTCTTAAATGTGCTTTCAATAGCTATTCTTCTAGTCAAAGGCTACAAGTGCTATGATCCATCCACAGGGAGAATCTTTGCTTGCCTAGATTCACTTTTCTAAAATATTTTTACTTCCAAAAGCTTCCCCCTCCAGGGTAGAATTTGGGTAAACCGTGATCTTTGGACTTTGATCTATCTCTTAATGAACCTGCACCAAAACACTGAACCTTCCTCAAATACTGACTGAACATACCCCGCAAATTCTGAATCTCACTTTGGTCTAAACAATGAACCTGTCACACCATCTTATTTGAATATCCATTTACTGAAGACAAGTCAAACTCTGGGAGATGAAGAAAGAAATACAGAATGACAAGATGATACCTTTCTTCAAAGAAAGGCTAAATCAAGAAGAGTTTCCTACCTGATGCATGTCCTATCCATCCTAACTTGAATTTTTTATCTTATAAGGCTATCTGTATTTTTTATCGTTAATGTTGACAGTGCAGATATTCTTAAGACTATACATGAGGCCTTGGGTGTTTCTCAATGAAGAGGGGCAGTAATGGAAGAAACGAGGGTTTTCAATAAAACTTGAAACTTGGGAGTTGGATTTACAAAGGAAGAGACTTGTTTGTAAATGGTTTTTCACTTATTTGAACCTACAAGAATTTGGAATTGGAGCATTTATAGGATCCAACAGAATAACAAAATGACTGCAAATTCAGGATGTGGAGTTGTAATCAATACAAACCCATTCTGTCATTGGAAAATAATATCATGGATGATGGATCTCCTACAAGAATTTTAGACAACTTATCTGTCGGGGATTATCTTCTTTCTATTGCATGACCTCTGTTTATCAGTTAGCATCTTTATATCACCACCTAATTACATCGAGAAGCTTTGGAATTAGAATCCCTGCGTTAGACTCAAGAGTAGGAACTTTTTAGGCCAGAATTATAGTACAGAGCATATATGACACAGGGTATCCCCCTAACAAGGAGTTTCCTCATGAATTCGGCAAAAGGAAGAAACTACCCAATGAAGAAGAATAACCACCCCAATACCCTATATCTACGTATAAAGCATTTAAGCATCACGTACAAACCGCCATCTCATTCAATAATAACTGCAAAAAGATGGAAATAATACCAAAAAATAACAATTCAGATCCATACCTACCTAAATAACTGCCCAAATAAAAGCATAAAGACTTAATTATTAAACAAATACTAACAACTCAGTAGATCTAACTCTGCTTCTTATTTCTTCAAATAAACTTTATATAGCCTATTAGTCTTACTCTCCAACATTGACTGGCTTTCATGTTCTTCTCAATAACTACTAGAATTTGGACTTGAACTCATCTTAAGCATTTTCTAGAAAACCCAATTTTTGCTTTCCAACCCTAATAGCTTAAGCTTGTGGGAGAGTTAGCCCCTTGTCCATAAACATGGTGTAGAGAGTCTTCATGACCAAGTCGTCAACATGAAATCTCATATGCTTCCATTCTTCATAATTATTTAAGACTTAAAGTTTCAGTATAAAATAAAGTGGGTCAGTGCATTATTAACACTTCAATCGAAAAGGGTTTTCACATTAGAGAACATATTAGAGCTCACAGAGTCCAATGGCTCTTGCCACCAAAACGATCAGTGGTCAAACTAACGATCAATAAGCTATTAGCCTACTACTACAATTAACAATACAAGAATTAACTGAACACAAAAAAAAGGGAGTAAAAATATGGTATGTGAGACCTGGTAAAACTAGACGTTTCTAATAGACACAATATTTCTATTAGCAATTTTAGCAAATAGCAATAACTATAATTGTTGTCAATAATAACCCATTAAAGTGCAAAGGCTTCTGAATGACATATGGCCACCAGTCTGGGGCCTGTAGATATAGTCATTCTACACCCACCCTTAATCTCCTTCAGAATTCCTTGTTGGGTTGCACTTTAGACTTTTTAGGTTGAATCACATGTCAGGTCAAGCCCAAAGTCAAATATAGGGCACTAATATATAACAAAAGAGATGAGAAAATGTGCAGCTAGCAGGAAGTAATATATAACCTAAAAGGTAATAGAAAGGAAAGAACGAACTTGAAAAAATCAATTACACGGCAAAGCTATCAGTCACTCTCTCTGCAAATACAAAAATGACAACTCAATTGAAGTAGCTCAAGCAGATTTCCAAAAACACAATACCAATAGCATGTTTAAGAGAAAAGAGACAGCCCAGCCCTGATAATGGGAGCATCCTGCTCCATCCAAACACCCCTAGAAACTGCATAAACAGCATGCTACATTGCTACCACAAGTTTAGCCTCTTGATTACAAAAATTTCAAAACATACAAACTACTCCAATGTAGAAACATACAGTAATGTTCATGAGGAATCTTCCATACTGGTCCTAAAATCATTCAGACATGCACATCACATGTAATACTGATAACAAAAGTTACTAACAAAACACTGGCACCTTTGGTTACTTAAGCCTCCATCATTAAACATTACATCAAGTTAAATTCAAAAGGTAAGGAACTATATCCTCAGCCCATAATAGAATGACTGCTTTAGAATTAAGCTGAAACAAACATCAAGCAGAGTTATCTCTATATTCTTACTTGAAAAAGGTACTTTACCCATGGAGCTGCTAAGAAAATGTCTCACATGGGTTGTTGGTTCTTCATGGAGTGAAAATTGTTAGCTTCTCTGCTAAAACTTTATTGACAAAAAAAAATTGTATTTATCTACTTCAAAACTCTTTACCCATGGTCGTTTGAAGTATGTTATTTTCCTTGTCTTTCATAGCTGTTATCTATAGCATTAACATGTAAGAGCATATTTTACATGTTTACCATATACCTACACATTTATTTTAGGCATAATCCAAGTATATTACATGAATAATTCAAATAATATAATATATTACACATAACGGAGAAATTATCTATGAAGTAAAATTAAAATGAAACACAAAACACATCACAGAACAAATAATCCATTATTTGTTAGACCGCCATAATTGCCAACATAATTCTAGGGGAAGTCAACTGTGAAGCCTTAACTATCCAACCAACACTAGCCACCACTGATCTCCAATGAATCATTGTACTGCAGATAATGTATATTATTATCATATGCAAACACCAAGACTGAAATATGCTAGACATATGAGCATTTGTGTATTTAACCTTCCAAATTTTGCTTCCCTTTATTAGAAATGATGGGCATAACTCAACTCAAAAACAAGTTCATGAATTGAGGGTTGTCACAAGCCTTATAAGAAGTAAACTGATCATATTCCTAGCCCATATAAGACATCTTAACACCCCACTCCCTATGCCCAAGACTGGACAGTTGGACATAGGGTGAATAAAGCTTACACAACTGGACATTTGTTGGTGACTCAACATTCAAGACTAGTCAAACTCTTATACAACAGGTCTAATTCAACCCAAATAGCTCATGAGTTGAGGGTTGCTACAACCCTTGTAAGGAGTATACTGTCCATATTATTAGCTGATATGGGACATCTTAACACCCTTCAATAGAAAAACAGATGAAAGAATCCATAATTCTCATAAACCAATGGAGCCTTATCATATATTTTCAGCATATCATTAAAAGCCAAATTAGTGTACATAGAAGATTCCACATTCTTTAAACCATTAATGCACTCTAAGCTTTGTGCTAACTGTCTTTGTCACCCTTCTGAAGTTTTTTCTAACACGCGTTTCTTGGCATCGTAGAAAATGTAGCATGAGTTTCTCACTAATTCAATAATCAAATCTCAAACGTTTTCAGTATAGCTTTAATCAGAGAGGAGAAATTTCACCCACAAACTGCAAAAACTTCCCCATAGCAGCTTAACACAACTTCCAGCACAGAACCAGATTTACTATAGGAAATAGTGTCATCCTTATTCAACTAACATCAAGAACATACAAAAGAAGCAGCCCCTGACTGACTAACATAATTTCTGTTGTAGATGAAAACTTCCATCAAAAGATGTGTACAGAAAATTGACACAAGCACAAACCCACTATACTTGATAACTCATTTGTCCATGAGCCAAAGCATCTCATTATTAAACAGGGAGATGGCATAAATTCAAATAATCCCATTAAATAATTCTTTCAACTGATTCCTCCAATTAAACACTACCAACGTTCTATCAGCTTGCTGACAAAGGCAGGCTTCATTTCATACATAGACTAGACAATGACTACAGAAGAATACAGACCAAAAACTGCTATTTTAAGTTGCTTCCCAAAGCACATAAACATACTCCACCAGCACAAGACATGCACAGACTCACAACATATACACACCTGTTCCTAAATTTTGAAATTACACACCCAAGTCCCAAGTTAAACTTTTTCCCTTTCAACTTTCAAGCAACATAGGACAACATTAGAAATGAAAACCAATCATTATTAACAAGAGAAAAAGGACAAATCAAACATATACATCTCCCATTTGTACATGCAACTCGCCAAGTTCAACCTATCGCTTCCACAAAACTAAAAAACACAAGACTATACCTTTCCTTCATACATCTCTACCCCAATAAAAAAGGCAAAACTCCATAATGAAACAGAAAACCAGCTGCATCCAAGACCAGTTACTATTCAGAGAATCGGTACAAAGTCTAATAATCACATTAAATTCTCCTCTCAACTGACTCCTCCAACTCCAATGAACCGCCATCAATGCTCTATCTAACGGAGCTTCCTTACATAAACAGAAACAACAACTGTTACACAATACCCACAAAACTGCACAATTTCTAAACCACACAATCTCACTCCACCAAACTTGACACACACCCCACTCCCTAAAATTTGAACCTACAGTCCCAAGTTGATTTTTTTTTTTTTTTTGCTCTCTTCACTCCCACTTTCAACTTCCAAAACATCAGAAATTCAGAACCCACAATTTAAAAAGTTAAATTAAAACAAAAAAATCACACCTTCCCCCGGCTTACAAAACAAATCATGCACACACATACCCATTTGGCATATCAAGCATTAAAAGCTAAAATTCACAAAAACGCAGCAGAATAATAAAAAAAATAGCAATAAAAAAGAAAAAAAAAGAAGTAAAAAGATTACATTACTGCCTTTCCATGCTTGGTAGACGCGCTTCTCTGCCATGAATAAGAAGAAGAAGAAGCTATTTTGTAAACAACTCCTTCTTTTTTCCCCAACACTAGGAAAACATCAAAACATGCAAGTTCTTCTTCTCATGTCCCCAACAACGCGTTCTTCTGCAAGGCACTCCCAAAACGACCCCACCACTGAATGAAGCTTCGATTCAGCGATTCAAGGGTCAAAATCTGAGGCTTCTACGATGTGGGTTTCTCTTGAAAACGTGACGAAAAACCTTCTACGCCCGAGATAAACAAAAAAACAGAATTGGTATGATTCAAAGAAGGCGAATTTTCGGGTTTCGAATTTCAATTTGCAAGTTTTGTTTTCCCCTTCTTTTCTTTTTTTTCTTTTCTGAGGGGGTAAATAGAATAATTAAATAAATAAGTGAATAATATAATAAAAAAGGGAAAATGAAAGAAAAGAAAAACACTGTTGAAGAAGGAAGGGGAGAGGTTTTTGTGTTTGACGCTGTTGATGTTGTTGTGAGACCTGAAAAGAAAGAAACCCTTTCTTCTCTCCAGTGAATTTTTTTTTTTCAGAAATTTCACCACCTGAAAGAAAAAAGGGGTTACCCATTTTTATTACTTTAATTAAAATTAACTTCATTAACATTATTTTCCATCATTTATTATTATTTATGATTATTGTATTATTGTTATTAATTCAATCCCGTTTTGGGCTCACTGTGAAGTGGCATCATCAGAACGGGTATGATAGAGATAGTCCAATTTTGTTCTCTCTCCATCATTTATTTACTCGTATTTCAAAGCTAAAGACAGATCAGAATTGAAGAGAGTGAATTTTAAAAGGGTGAATGAAATAATGGAGAAAATAGAAACAAAAGGAAAGAGAAAATAGAGTTGAGTATGAAAAGAGAAGTGCCAACCTGGCTTCGACTGGGTATTAGGACACTCGCACTGATCCTTTATCTGTTATCCTGCAACAGTTTTAGATTGATGTATGCTATTTGGTATGAAAAGTATTTTCGTACAAGTTCCATCACAACAACTGTCATAAAATTTTTTAATTACAGTTTGTATTTTTTTAATATTTTTACCTCTAATGTTTTAATAATTGTTGTAAAAGATAATTTTTTACATCTTAGATTATTTTAATAATTCACGTTAAAATATTTTTTATATCAATTATTAAATAATTAATATAAAAAATTAATATTTTAAACTTGTTATTAAAGTAATCAAGACCATAAAAATATTATTTATTAGATGATCCAGATTTAGTACATTTGTGTATGAGTTAAGTATGTCAACCCTAGACGAGGGATCTATAAAGAGTTGGGGGCATTAGCATCAGAATCGCCTTAGCTTGGGGATTTAAGGTACTTACCTACAAAGCTTTAGGCTCATATGTCAGTCTGACGTGTTATGTCATTGATACCCCCTGACATGCATTGAAAAGGTCACTAACAACCCCCATTAGGGGTAGAAATAGGCTAGTCTAAGTTATATTTTACGTGGTCTGCTCTAGTCTGCTTTCTTATACGAGAGACTTGAGTTTAGCTTATTTATTGATATATATACTTAATTATGAGGCTTAGCTTGGCCTTTTGAAAAGTCTAACTTACCTAAAAGTCTATTTAAAAGTTTATTTGTAGTCATACTTATTAAATAAATCTATCTGTGTACATCTACTATATTAATAGAAATAATTTTATATAACATAAGTAACAAAACGTTTAAGCATATAAACAGAATAACAAACATATAATATCAATATATTATATAATTTTTTCTATGAAAATAATTATAATCATCTTTTATTATTATATTACTTATATTAATTTAAATAAGTCAGTTTGTTATGATTAAAATGTTTTTTAATGACTTAAAATCTAACCTATTAAACTAAATAAGCTTTCGAAAAAGCCTAAGCTTGACTCGTTTGAGAAATAAGTCTGGCCTTACATAGGCTTGATATAAGCTAGGCATGCTCCTCTTGAGTAGTTTGAATTGTTCTCACCCCCACCCCTACCCTACATATCTATAAATATCCCTTAACATTTATTTAGTAGGTACTTTATTCTTAACTCTCACTTACTTTCAATTATTGCTCTGACATCACCACTAGTTTGCTGACTTAGGCATTAGAAAAGCCTTACAGAACTTACCATTTTTTATCCCTTAGGCTCTTTTGAAGGTACTGAAGACAACATCAGTTCCATACACCAAATCCTAGAAATAGACATCAAACATGACTATTTAGCACGTCTAGTGAGACTCGTTAAAGAAATTCTCACCCCATGAACCAAACAAGAAGCATGTCCTCCACACTAGAAGGGCATGTAGAGATGGTTTAAACCTTCACATCCCACAGACCCATCATTGAGCACTGTCCTCCACTTCAGAGGTGGCTCACTATAAGCGAACCCTTCCACACCATTGGATGAGAGGGATGTCATCCTTGAAGACTTATAGGGACAGCTAGCCACCACACCCAAAAGAATGTAAGCCTATGATGAACCCAACACTAGGCTTTACTATACCCCTCCTTAAAACTACAAGGAGAGTTTAGACCCTACATATGAGCCCTTTGACAAGCCCACCTTATACTACAATAAGCTCATTCAGCCATGAAGACTATTAAGGAGTGCTCTACGTCAACCCACGGTAGCGGCATCCCAACATCCACCAAACCCAACGCCTACACCAATCCTCATCCAAACAATTGTCATTATCATAAGTGAAACAAAAGCCAAATGAGTCTTTGGGTGAATTTCTTATAAGGTTTTATAAAGAAATTAACCTTGTACTTGGTCCCACCAAGGTCATCCAATATCATATCATCAAGGAGGTTTCCAGCTAATACCTCATTTACCTTATCATTTGTACACAATCAACTCCAAACCCTTGATGACTTTAAGGCCATGGTTTATAAGTATATTAATAAGGAGATGAACTTAAAGGCATCTACCATGGAGGCTCCCCCAAAAATCATTAACGCCCCAAGAAAAAGCCCTCCAAGAAGTCCTCATTCAAACCATAGAAGAAGATATTTTATACCAATTACACCTTACTTTCTTAGAGCCTACAATATATCTTCAAAGAGTCTGGTCACTAAGGTTTTGTTGATGTCAACATTTGGGAAACCTTTCCCCTTTAAGAAGACTGATGACACCAAATTTTATTATGATTACAATAACATAGGGTTATGGGCATTCAAATGGTAAATGTCATCAGCTAAAAAACATTGTTGGAACCTTGGTACAAAATGGAAGGTTAAAGAGATACTTGATGGGGAATAAGTCTCATGATGAGTACTCTAGGAATGATAAAAAAAGGCATGACCGCTCTCTAAACAGAAGAAGGCAAACAATTCAAGAAACTATCATTGTCGATAAAAGAAGCTCAAACACCAATCTCTCAGATGAAGTATTAAAGCTTGAAAATTAGGTCAATAATGTATTAGTTGATGTGATAGCATGGGGATTCGCATGAGGAGGTGATACCCTCACAGTTCAAGAAAAGCACTTAAAAGCTTCAAAGCCCAAGTACATTAACCAAGTTGGTCTTTCTAGCAAGGGTCCTCCAACATCAATTATCACCTTCATTAATGAGGATTGTAGGAATATCGACCGACCTCATAATGATGTTATGGTTCTTCAAGCCATACTATGTAACACAACAATAAAGGGTCTTCTAGTTGATCACAGAAATTTAACTGACAGACTTTTTTTCAATAAGTTCAATAGAATAGGCTTGCACGAGACTAATTTGGTTCCTTACACAGACTTACTCAGTTTCAATGGATCCAAGACCTATACAAAGGGATACTTTGAGGCTCCGGTCATGTTTAAGGGATTCAAGGCCTAAAAAATGGTAAAGATGAAGTTTTTAGTTATTAACACCATTTCCTATTTCAATGGCATACTTTGTCAACCTTTACTTTAGAAGCTCAACGCAATTGTATCCATCATGCAGCTTACCATGAAGTTTTTCGACAACACCAATAACATATTCACCATCAAAGGTAATCAAGAAGTGGCTAGGAAATTGCATAACTTGAGCCTAGACACTAAAAGGTTGGAGGATTCTAACAAGAAACACAAATTGAATAAGCCTAACCCTGTTACTATAACCTGTAATATGTCATACCTTGACCCTAGAGCAGACTTTACAGGTGATAAGGATTATCACCAAAACCCAGTTAGATGGGGGAAATATGCCTTTCCAAATTAGGGATGATTGTGAGAAAACAACCAATATCAGGGTTGAATTAGGTGCCACCATAAGAAAGACTAAAGGCATTGTTGTTAGAGATTAAAGACCTTTTTGCATGGATGGCAATGAATATACCGAGGACTGACCTTAAATTTTGTTGTCATAAGCTAACAGTTTACCCTTAGAACAAAGCACGTGGTTCCAAAGAAAAGAAGGCTTTCCTTGAAAAGAAAAGGCAGCTTACAAAGCTATAAAGAAGTTGTTGAAAGTTGGATTCATTATGAAGGTAAAATGATGTAGGAACACCTTCAATTATTGGATCTACCCTTGTTTCTTCCTCTTGAATATCCAATCTTTTTCTCTTTTTCTTGAATTTTGAGAGTTCTATGGTGTTGAACAAGGTGCTGAACATGAAATTGTATATGGAGGAGACATGAAAAAATGACACAAAATGAAGGATTTAAGGAGAGAAAAAGAGGGGGAAATGTTCAAGTTATGGATGAATGAAAAAGATGAGGATATGGTGTTACTCCTAAAAGGAGGAGATAAGCCTAAAAATGTCATTCATGGATGAGTTCTAAAGGATAAGAGTAAATACAAAATGTCAAGCACTTTTTAGAGCTAGAGAAAGATGCCACTAAGTTAAAACTTGAATTATGACCAAAAGTTGATTTTTACAAGTGAATTCACTTATTTATATTACCTCTTAAGTTATGTATTTTTGTGCTAACCTTGGGTGGGTTTGTTAAAGCTTTACCCAAGACCTAAAACCTAAATATACATGGCCCCAAAGTGGTCCAAAATGAAAAAATATGGTCATGCAAAGCCTAAAACTAACTAGTAAACCTAAAAATGTACAAGTGAACAAGGTCAAACCTAACGTCACCCATGGACCTCAACATGATCCCCCTCTTCAAGAGAATTTGCCCTCAAATTAAGTTCTCCCAAAATAGCTCTTAAACAAAGTGAGTCCACAGTAATAAATTTTTTTAAAGAAAACAAAAATGAGCAAACAATGGTAAAAGAAAGGAAGCAAAGGTATTGGCCACCAGAGTCAAATACTAACCTTCTTACCTTTACAATGATAAAATAAAAAATATCATTAAAGAACATAATGAGAAGGTCCCATAAGAATGCACATGCTAAACTATGGAGACCCTCATATAACCTAGAAATGGTATTAGTAATGTGATGTACAAGGAGAATGATATGAGGTGTAGTTATATGAACATATGATATAAGCCTAAACATGGGAATGTTATAAGAAAGAATAGGATGTACTTCCCTAAGGGGATCATAATGTGTAATAACATTTAAACTTGGAACTAGAGTGTGCATGGCATGTAAAGATGCCACCAGTTCCCTATATAATCCCCTATGAAAATGAATAATATCAATATGACCATATGTACTATGTGGTCTTATATGTAATGAGATAGACATGTTATGTAATGGACAAAATGTTAAACTTATGAAAGTCCTAGACACAAGGAAAATAACAAAACACAAGACTCTTGGGAAGGTCAACGTAAAGGAGTATAGATATATCCCTACCTTATAAGATCCTATAGTAACTGATGGTTCAGAGTCAGACTTAGAAAGATGGGTTTAATAAGTCTCGGACTCTTTTTCGTGAAAAGATGAACCAAATAATACAAGTAATCAAACGAATGAAAAAAATCAACATAAAGAGTTTATACTGGTTCACTTCTAACACAGAAGCTACGTCTAGTCCCTTCTAACTTGAAGGATTTCCACTATTGTAAAATCTCCTTTACAACAATTACACTGGACTATTGCCACAAGTATTCTTAACTCTAACCACTTCTGGCTTAACCCAAGTATTCTTTCAACAAGTCACTCATGGCTCAACCCAAGTATTCTTTTGAAAACCTCTTCAGGCCATAGTGTTTCCCACACTTACAAGTTCTGGTATCCCACCAGGCTTTTACAAAGTTAATAAAGGAAAAACGATAGCACACAAAACTTACTGTATGTAAGATATACAAAAGAAATTCTGACCCTAAGTTTATGACACAAGACTAGAGTCTGCTAGAAGCTGAGTATTACAAAGAGGGTCTTTGTCTTAAAAATAAGAGAATTGAAACTTGAGAGAGTTTTAAAAGAAAGCTCGTAAGATCTCTATATGTGACTCTTGTTATTTTTGCTGATCAAACTTCTTAGGTATAAATAGAAGCTGAAGCATATGACCGTTACTATTTCTTGAAAGGAGATATAGTCGTTGAAAATCCTTTGAGGGTATTTTACCTTAAGCTTCTTGTTACCAACTTTAAAGATGAAATGAACCCATGGGGTCTAGTACATAATTCTTCAGCTTTTTCATGAAAAAGGTTTCTCATGCATTTCCACGCACAAACTATTCATAAGCTACTTCTTGATTAAGCATGAAGTAACTTTCTAAAATATTCTGACATAATCTATGATCTTGATCAGTATACGCAGAGGTAGGTACGTTGTCAACTGCTGCTCATTTGGATCTTGTTCTTTATGTTCTTTGATGATAAACACGTAAATATGATAAGGACATGAATCCCAATGCATCACCAAAATATAATTTAAGAACGTTGAAAATGGTTCCTCGATCAGAATGTTTCTATCAGACTTTGGATATCCTATCAGACTTTTAAAGTGTTGATACGCTTTTGTTTTCATAGCTTAATACCCTTATCCTGAAGATACTTAAGCACACAAAATTCGTTAAAAATAGTACAGGCTTTACTTTTTGAGCAAAAATACTTAATGGACGATATTAACAAATCCAGGGATATAAAGCCTGGGGTCTGATCCAATAGGATTTAAAATTCTTCTTTATCTAGACTTTTTCTCAATAGTAACTATATACATCCTACAAGTAATCCTAAGCATACTATGTACACTCAAGGTTTCATCTATCCCATAGTTAATATGAGAAGCTGGAGAAACTACCTCTAAAAGGTTGTACATTTTAAAGGGCAAAGAATGGGTACCTATTAAGCACATAGAAGTGCTTAGAGTGTACTTGGTATATAACATGTATAAAGGTTGGTGAATGAGCAAGGGTCTTTTCACTTCATGTTTATAGGCAATGAGAGTAGACTACCTCTTGGAGTCATCAAGGGAGACAACTCCTTTACCTTTCTCTTTTTTAGTTTTTCTAGGCTTAGGTTGGGAGGTGGAAGGACCAACCTCCTTATCCCTTTTTAACTTTATTTGAAGTTGATCCTCAATGACTTATTTTGGAGTTAAGTGATAAAACACTCTTTTTTATTATTATGTACAAAGGTGAGGGTATTGGTGAAACCCTCATGGGTGACCTTCTTGTTATATTGCCAAGGTCTCCCAAGAAGCATATGTGTAGCTTCCAAAGGAACAACATCACATCAAACTTTGTCCTCATATGTTCCTATGGAA
The DNA here is from genome assembly GCA_037962975.1 of Clitoria ternatea. NCBI lineage: Eukaryota > Viridiplantae > Streptophyta > Magnoliopsida > Fabales > Fabaceae > Clitoria > Clitoria ternatea. The sequence goes on from CM075675.1 coordinate 14,833,941, forward strand.
AATACAAGAAGAACTTGTTTGTTAACTAGCATATCACCCTTTTCATTAAGCCATTATAATTTGTAAGGTTTTGGGTGATCTACTAGTTCATAACCAAGTTTGTGGACTAACCTTTACCTAGCCACATCGGCACAACTACCACTATCAACAATGAGAGAACATAGCTTTGAATTTATGTAACATCATATGTAAAAAATGTTCTCCTTTGTGTAGTGTCATCCTCTTTTACATGGCTGCCAAGAAGCTTTCTAATCATGTAATATTCTCCCTCATCTACCAAGATGTGCTCACTATCATAGGACTCACTACTTGAGTCATCACTAGAGTGACTTGAGGAGGTTTAAAAGCCTCTATCTCTTTGAAATCATCACTTAATGAATCATTTTGTGACTTTTTAGTGAGATAATGAGATTTCTCTTTCTCTAGATCTTCTCAAGTGCCTAGTACTTGCTCTCATTCTTATCCCTTGGGTCTCCTTCCCCTAAGGTGGCAAATTGTTTAGCTCATCTCTCTCCTTATAGAATGGCACCACCACATTTCAACACCACGCCTCTCAATTCCTATTCATCTCCCGCATTCCTTCCTTGTTTCTTTCTCTTTTATCTCAAGTTATCTTCATCTTTCCCTTACATACACCATTCGATCAGCATTCCATTCCTCCATTGAAGTTCATAAAAAAAATGCAAGAAACCACAACAAGAATGAAGATTATGGAAGAAGAAAGCTAGATCTACCTCTCTTCTTAAGAAATGACTATATTAATATGTTTATTGTAACATCTCAAATTTTAATTAAAAAATATAGAATAATAAATATTTTTAGAGAAGAAAAATAATTTACAATAATTTATTTAAGTAAGAGATAAAATGATGTAGAGAAATAAATAGTTTTACTATATTGCTATTAAATAATTAAAGGTAATATTTGGGTTGTAATCCGTGGGTCAATTTGGCCCGTGGTGGTGTTTAAAACTTTAAGCTGAACTTTATTATTGAACACTTTGGACTTTAATTTAGTAATGTGTTTTGTGTTTTATTGTTTTTAATTTGTATTATTTTAAAGTATGGAATGTATTTGATTTTGTTTAATTGTGGATTATGGACTTAATTTACAAAGGACTATGTAATGTTTGTATTTTCATGGTGATAATTATAATGTTAGTTGATTTGTGTAAAATAAATAAATACTTTTAATTATATTATATGAAATTTAATATTGGAATATGAGGAAATAAATAAATATCTTTACTTCATTTTTAATTTTTTATAATATCTTTTTAGCATTCCCTTATTTTTTATTTTAGAAAAAGGTGGGCCAACCTGTGAGTCACCTGGAGGGTTGGTAGGTGGAGTCGGATTGAGAAAAGTAACTCATTTTAGAAGGTGAGTCAGGTTGAATTAGCTCATTAAAAATTCCAATATGAGGTGGGTCAACCCCGTGTAGGTTGGGTTAACCCGTTTTGACAGCTCTTATAATAAATAAAATATATTTGAAGTTAGAACTCTATATAATATCTTATAAAATAAGGAAGTTAATATAAAATTAATATATAAGTTAGGATCTTTAATATTATGATAAATAAGGAATTTGTAGTATTTTAATATAATCAGGAATTTTAATTATAAGGAGGTCATGAGATAAGATTACTGATAATTAAAATGAACAAACAAATAATTGTAATTATAATCATAATTAAATAAAAATAGAAATAAGAAGTTATTAGCTTGTCCCAAAATGTCTAGTGAGGTAAAGTCTAAGGTTTAGGGTTTATTTTCATATATTTTGAAGTAAGAGTTGTGAAAAAAGGAAAGAGAGATAATAGAGATTCAAAATATATATATGATTCATCGTCACTAGAGAAGAGATTCATAACCATTTTAAGAGTATTTATTTAAGACAATATAAGATGATATTAGAAACCTATAAAAACTTTATTAGGAGTATTATGTTATTAAAATAAGAGAAATATTAACCGGTTCCTAAAAGCATTAGTTAAGCACACAAAAGTAAAATAAATGTGCATTGTCATTGATTATATTAATTTTGTCATTTATATTTTTTCTATTAAGTTTATGTTGCCTACTTGTACAAAATAAGAGACTTTTAACACCAGTTTAAAAGTCCACTTTAACACTTGTTCTATAGTTATATATATAAGGCTTGCTATACTTTCTTACACTATTTCAAGATTGACAAACACTAGATAGAACCTTTTACATTGGTGTTAAATATGGATTTTTACACTGGTTCTATATTTATATTCGATGTCAAAAATTACTTAACACTGGTTGTAAAATTGCAAATATGATGTTAAAAACAAGATAGTATATATATATATATATATATATATATATATATATATATATATATATATATATATATATATATATTCAGATTTTCTTATATATTTTGGCAAATATTCAGATCTTTCTGGAAAGAACATAATACCCTGACATTTATAGATAAATTAACAAAGGAAACATTCTTTCATGAGGTAATTAAAATAAAGACCAGGGACATGAAAAAAAAGTTGTTTAACTAAACACAAAAAAATTGATGAAGCTTCTCTAATTTTTGGAAAATACAAAGGCAAAAGAGAGTACAACGGGTCATTTGGACTCAAAAATGTTTTCTATTTTTGTTTTTTGTTTTTTAATTTTAATTAAAAACTGTTATCCTTTTTTGTTTCCAAAATTTTGTACAGAAAAAAATAAAAATAAGAAAAAAAGTTGTTTTCAGTATTTCTTTTACAAAATTATAAAAACCAAAAACAGGATGACAGTTTTATAATTAAAATTAAAAAAAAACAAGAAATAAAAATAAGGAACAGTTTTAAATCTCAACTGCACCTAACTTTTTTTTTTTTTTGCAGTGGAAGAACGTAAGCTTAAAAAATAGATAGCTAATCTTTAATGGAAGTAAATATAAACCTAATGTGAAAATTTTCAACCAAACAGGAACAAATCATGGTAGGGTTCCATACTACATATCTTAAAAGAGAAACAACAAAATGCAAATACCGGAATCCACTGTGAACAACATATATATGTCCTACATAATCACCACAACGGAAATTGGAAAATGATACGCTACTTTTGTCTCTATCTGGGAGGAACCGCAATCAATAAGGATTTTTCCTATTGTCTACAGTCTAAAATAATAATTGCATACATTATTTTCATGAGCTATTTGTAATTAAAACATTTAACCACATTAAAACTTCTTACCTCTTGACAAACTTAACCAACTTTTACTTTTCATATTTTTACTTTAAACCTTTTGTCTCTGAACCAAAGATGGTAAAGAGTTAGTATCAAGTCGTGCTTTTGTGATCTGCTTCTTCTCTGATACACACCAATCAGCCATCTTTGCATCGCATCGCATCGCCACTAGCTTTCAACCTCCACCACGCAACTGCACAGCTCCGACGATCCCCTGCTTTTACGCCAACAAAATTACCATCGATCCACCACTACAACTATTCATGACCCATTTCAGTTCCAGTTTCACTTATTTCTTTTCACTGTAATGCCCTAACACTATTTCTCAAATTTGTTTAGGTTTTATTGAATATTGTATACGACGTGGTTCAAGCTTAGTTCATTTCCAAGATAAGTTCATCACACAATTTTGATTATTTTTTATTAGGTTTTTGTTTTTCTAGGTTCTCATATGGCTTCCTAAACTTAAATGAGATTTATGTCTTATTAGATTTGATATGTTTAGGAAGCTACCAGTGCCTCCTTAATCATATGCAGAAGTACTATATTAGGGCAATCATATGAGTTTTGGGTTTTCAACAATGATAATATTTTAATGGCTAGAAATTAAGTATGTAATTATTTTTAACTGTCATAAATATTCTAGTTTGATAATGGATAGATACTTTTAGTAGCTTGTTAACATGCCAACAATATCGTGATTATTTTTATTCTCTATCACAACATTCTCTTTCTATTATGTTTCTAATATGTTGTGATCATAATCATTTTTTATTTCTAATTATTGTTAATAGTTTAAAATTTTTTGTTTTGGATGAGTGAATCGTAGTTTTCCATTTGAGATTTGACACAAATGGTAATTAAATTAATTAATTTCATTATTTTGTTGAATTTTGAATTGTTCGATCAAACATATAGTAGAAGCGTAAGTTCATTTACAAAATTAAATAACTTTACATATTCAATTACATCATTCCGCTCTTCTACGATTCTCGCTCATTGCGTGTTCTATTCTTACATAAGGTTGTAGCCAGATATGCTCGATTATAAGTTCATATAGTAATTCAATTTTTGGTCTTCAATAGCTAATTATTTTGTGTCTTGTTTACAACACTTTCAAGACCTGTCATGCTTCCCTTCGACGGACGTAGATGATGTTAGAAATCCATGAGCCACATACTTTCATGAAGTAAGGGAAAGACTCTGATAGACATTTATTATTTTATATCATTCATTGTACCTAATGTAGGATTTTATTTTTTTCATTCATTATACCTAGGATTTAAGATTTTATTTTATTTCATTCATGTACATAATATTCATTGTATATAGATCATTTTCTTCATTATGTTGTTTATAACATTTTATTTTTTTTCATTAACTGGTGAACACGATGCATGAAATGAACTATCTAGGATATACTATGTTTGTAACGCCCCGGCCGCTTTTCAGGAGTGAATGACTCTCCCCACAGACTAACACGAGACCTTTCCAATGTGCTTTTGTCCTCACTCACACATTTCCTGAGAACTTCCCAGGAGGTCACCCATCCCAGAATTACTCCAAGTTAAGCACGCTTAACTTTGGAATCCTTATGTGATAGGCCACCGAAAAGGCTAATGCATTTGTTGGTATAGGTAGTACGAATTCATTCCTTTAAGCTATCCTCGACTGTATAGTCCCATACCTATACAGTCTTTGGATCCCTCTCATTCTGGTATGTATTCAGTTCGTTCATGTGTCCCTCCCACTGGAAGCCTGCCAGGAGCCGCTCCTTGTCTGTGCCAATGCACCGGCGATCACTCCCCGCCCTCAACAGCGCCGGGATGTCACAATGTTGGTTGTGTAAAATTGCAGGTTTAGAAAATCAATAAAACAAAATCTGCATTTTAAAAAAATACTTACGTTTTAACTTGGTTATGACCATAACCGAACCAAGTTTAAATGTCAGTACTTTTAAACTCGGTTCAAGACCAAGGTTAAAGACCACTTACAAACTCGGTTGGAAATCAAGTTTAAAGTCCATATTTATTACCACGACAGGAATAAACTTGGTTGCAGAATCGAGCTTAAAACCCCAATTTAACCAAGTTTATATCACCTTCCTCCATTAGTGGAACTAGTACATATTAACAACTTTCTGTTACTACTCGTAGGTGCTTAATGCCACTATCACCCTTGGTTCTTTTTCTATTATTTAAATGGACAAGTGGTTTGACAACAAGTAGTGAATGATGTTTCTTATTAGGATTATGATTTTTTTTGTTAATGATGCATTAATTATTAGTGTTGTAATTGGTCTAGTATAATTATTAAATTGTTGTATGCAGGTTGATCCAACCACTTTGTTGTTTGTGAGCTAAGGTTTAAGATGAAGTTATGTTTCTCACAAGGAGGTTCATGATGTTAGGGAATCCCTAGTGAATAGGCAACAAAAATATAAGGATTCTCATAGATTTATAAACTTCATTTTTCAAAGCTATAACAAAGATTTACAACTTTTAAAGTTACATCTTGTGACGCCCTGTAGCGCAATACAAGATGTTCTCGAAGCAATAATAGTCTCGTCCATAAGGAGTCCACATGAGCATACTCACTGGAATCCATACTCTGAATGTTAGTTCGTCAAAATGGACCTTCATAAATTTTACGAAATAATAAGGGTTACAAAAATGTAGTCTCATATGAGTATATCATGCTCTATTTATATATAGGCTCAAGTGTAACCTGATGAGTATTTATTAGTGAACAAGCTTTTAATTCATTCTAAATGAGTTAGGACCAATAGTTTATTTTTAGTCCAATTAAAATAAAACTATTCTTTAGTGAACCTACTCTATCTGTTTGACCCTAAAGGTAAAATATTTGGTTATATTAATAAAAAATTCTTTTATTATTAATATAAATAAAAGAGTCATCTGACAATACATCATTATATCTGAACATTATTCATATCGACATAATCGATAGGTAATAACGATTTGATATGTTTGTTCCCTTTGTCATGATATGCAATTGGGCCCAAGGCATGATCATTGTCATCCTTATATGACCTAATTCATTATATGTGATACCAAAGTAAACTTTACCTATATTCAATATTTATTCTCCCTAGCATGACTATGCATTTTCCTAGTTTCACTCCATTATATGGCTCATAGATATCACTCCTTTCACATATGAGAGACAAATCTCATTTACATTACTGATATCGTTCTACATGATTTGTTCATTGTCAATTACAAATGTTATGAACACCTTGTTACATATGACTTTTGATTGTATTAAAATAACAAACTTCTCATGTAAGAATCATAGTGACTTCATGTAAGAATCATAGTGACTTCATGTTGAAGAATATATTATTATCATATTAAGAACCATTTATGACTTTCATGTAATGATTCATGCAACGTTCTTATAGTTGGTTTGTCTAGTACATCATTACTCTTAATGTGTACCCGTGTGAAGAGTTCATATCGTTCATATCCATGATATATGCGATCAAATTATCATTACACTCACACACTAGTCGTAGCATATTTAAATGTCTTCATATTAATATTTGACTAAGTATACTTTAGGAATAATTCTTATATTGATATACTATTTAATAGACTAATAAAGACTGTTAAACTATTTAACACAATGTCTTATTCAAAGTGATACATCCCAATCATATAAGCTTTTAATGCGTCCTAATTGTATTTTAATCCAATTGAGAATTTCCTATTTTAACAAAACCCAATACTCACCCTTAGATAATCTAATTATTCAATCATTATGTCTCACTAAATATAAATAAAGACACCGATTTTTGGCATGACCTACACTTTATCTATATCAAGTTCGACGTTGTTACTTATTGGTAGGCTTAAGTGTCATATTTGAGAGATTTAAACTTATTTATTCTTTACCAGCTTTTGTTAAATGCTTTGACATAAAATTAACCCCAAAACATGAACTCAAAATTATGAGATAGTTATGGTCTTCCTAAAAAAGTAAAGCAAAACCTAAAAGAATTATGATGACATCATTTTTTAAAGTCCCGGGCCCTAAAATCTTAGCCTAAACACACCATAGGCTAGGCTAGGTAGCACATATTAATAACTCTAGTCATAGGTTTTTTCCAAGAGTTAGAGATCGAACATCTAAATAATTATTTAAGGGATGAAGTGTTGAAGCACCACACCGACTCATATGGTTAAAAATCATGATTTTGAGATCCTTCACTAGTGGAGAATTGCTCGAAAAAGTAAAGTCAATGCATAATAAAAGAAAATACATCAATTAAAAAATACAAAATGTATGAAAATACAAGACATGGAAAAGAGAACATATAAGCAATAAGAGTTAAAAAAATTTATTAGCTTGACAACTTAATAAGCCTATATTTTCTCTCATTCCATTTTCTCTTCAATTTAAATTTTTTTAAAAATTCTCTTCTGTTATTGTTTTCTCCCCTTATTTCCCTTTTAATCCAATTATATTATTAAACTTACTCTTCTAGTTGTTTTTGGTAAGGGTAAATGGTAAATTTAGCCCCTAACAAATTTAAGATTTTAGGTTTACCCCCTAGAATGATTTTTCCTAATATAGTATTCCTGTAATATTTTTATTTATAGTATGTAATCCTTACCATTAACAGATTCTGTTAAGTACTAAAGTGTAAGAGTTGAAGGTGCCAATGGGTTCACATGTGGCATGTGAGTTATCAACCACTACGCTGACTTAGATAAAACTGTTAATTAATGAAGATTAAATAAAAATTAAAAAATTATCAATTTATTGTCAGCAGTTTGTTTGTTTAACTGCAAACAAAAATAAACATTCATACTCCTTATTGCAAACTATATCAGTATCAGCGGTTATTCTATCAAACCACTAACAAAAATCATACTACTATAGACGACCTTATTGTCAGTGGTTCTTTGAAGGAACCGCAAATAATCAACAACATTGGATCCTTTTACATTACACGATGGCATAATACAAAACATGTTTTAACATTATTGCCATCCTACACTAAACTTAACAAAGCTAAAAGTCAACACTAAAAATGATAAACGTCACTCTATTTTCTCCAAAATCATGACATAAAACAAAAAAAGGGTTTAGGGATAAGATTCATATCCTTGTTATCATCACAATTCTATTTTTAACATTACCCAAAATCATAAGACTACATGAAAGCCAAACGAGAACCATTCTTTGTCAATAAAACAAAAAGATTACATGAAATCCAATTTCATAGTTTTTGTCTTAATATTCCTAATATCCCTTACAAATATCATCCTGAAACTTGATCCAAGAAACCATAGTAATTAACAAGATTCATGTCATAAGATTTTTCAGTTATGTGGATAAAAATATGGCTACATCCTATAATCCATCCTTTTCTTCCTAGCTGTCAAAGTATATCTCCTAAGTAATTCCCTTTCCATTACCTAATTACCCTAAACAGACCAATAATTTTTTACAAAATATTTCATGAGCCTAAGAAACGAGTCACTGTCTAATTCAAAATTAGATACACTCATGAAGGAGTCTTAGTCAATTCCAAAATATTACAAGGGCAAAATAGTTTTCTATCTACAACTGTCCAGAAAGTAGAGGGAGAAGAGAAATTAGATACACTCTGTGTTACACCTTGTATACTAGAATGTTAAGGCCAAAAAGTGGTTCTACTTTAAAACTAAAAATCATGAGCTAAAAAGTGAGAATACTTGGAAAGAAACATGGAACTACAAAGGATCACCAATTTTAATACAGAAAAAAGGCCCAAATACAAATTTGAATCTAACTTCTTCTTTTCCTCTATGTATCCTTTTTAGTTTTATTTGTTGATTTATGGAACAAACAAGCCAAGGGTTCCTGAGGATCAACAAAACCCATAACCGACAAGCCAATAAAAATCGAAACTTCGAAATATTTTTACATGCAAAAAGAGAAACAAAGAATACCTGTGCCTAAAAACAGTAATTGGCTTCTGACCAAAGAGAAATTAGATTTGAGATATTTTTGTAAAATCATATCTGAGAAAGAAAGAAAGTGACGACGACGACGGTAGCTCGCAGAAGTCGTGGGTCTTCGTCACAGCGTGGCGGGGGAACGCGGTATTCTTTGTTTCTCTATTTGCATGTAAAAATGTTTTGATCTGGGTATTTGTAGTGGTCAAGAAGCTCGCAACGGCTTGTGGTGGTGCGGCGAAGGTTGGGGTTTCACTAGAGAGAATCACGGCAGTGTGGCGATACTGTGATGGAGTTGGAAACCGTGCTCTAGGGAAAAGGTGGGTGAACGTGTTGTTTTGTTGTGGTGGGTGAATGCTATAGTGACCGCTTCAAAAGAGGGAATCATGTGCCTATTTGGAGAGTGTGGAATAATGGATTCTGAGACGGTGGTGAAGGTATGGGGATTTTTCTGGCTTCAATTTTCGTAGGGCTGGGGTGTATGATCATTCACCTGTGATATTTCATTCACCCCTCAACTTCACACCCTGAGTGAGCAGGAAACATGTTTATTTCATTTTTTTAATTATGTTAATTAACTTTGATTAACTTTTAGTTATTTTTTTAATTACTAATTTTACCCTATTAAGCATTTAAAATTCTGAGTCACATGTCACAAATGCATTTAGTGACAAATGAGTTAGCTACATCTCAACACTTAACAGAATCTATTAATAACATATGTTACATACTATAAATATAAATATTATAAAGACACTATACTAAAAAAAATCATTCTACAGAATAAATCTAAAATCTTAAATTTATTAAGGGCTAAATTTACTCTTCCCTCTTTTGGTAATGTAAGGAAAGAAAAACAAAACAACTACTCGCTACTAATAACTAGACCACTAGCATCTTCCAATAATAATCTAAGAAGATGGAGTATCCATCTTAATCACATGTTGACATAGCTTTCTCCTTGGCGAGAAAACCCGTGCAATAGTTGCCCTCACGGTACATGTGCTTTTTTTTTTTCCAAGGCTTTTAGGAACTTTAAATCATGAGGTTGTAGTAGGGTAGCCTACAACAACACTTTTAAACGCTTTATTGAATCGTATTTTACAATGCCTATTTTAATTATATGTTTGAGAAAATAGTAAATTAGATTACATTTTTACAGCGCCTCTTTTAATTACAGGTTTTAGAAATATTAAATTTGATCGTGTTTTTACAACACCTATTTTTATTAATCGTTTTAGTAAGTACTATACTAGAATGCATTTTATAGCGCCTACTTCTATTATGCATTTTAATAAATACTATACGGGATTATCTTTTACAACGTCTATAACAAACAAGTATTTTAATAAGTATAATTAATTACAATGCTTATTTGAGAAGCACGCTTTAAAATTTATAGACATCCACTTCCTAAATTTGAATAAGATTAACCACAACACTTACTTGGTAAGTAGACATCCACTTCCATCCATTGATTTTCTATAGACATATAATAATTTACTTCGTACAAATTTAAAGTTTTAAATTGTCTATTTTTGAACAATCATTATTAACCTATATATTATGTCAAACTTAATATATAATTTGTTCATGAATGAAAAAACTAAATTGAATGAGTTTCTTGCAAATCTAAATGGTTATAAGGCATTTAATAATGATAATAATAATAATAATATTAATAACATAATTACTTGTGAAGTTTTAGATTCAATTGACTGTGACAATATATCCGGTACAAATTTGAGAAGAGAAAATAAATTTAATGTAATACAAAATGATAAATTTAATGTATCGTAAGGGTAAAAAATTTGGGGTAAACTATAACATTGTGGTGATTTACACTAAAATAAATATCCAAGTTTTTTTTTTGCGCACCAGAAAGGAAAAATAAATATCCAAGTTGAATACTGCTACGACTGAGGTCGCGGCGGGAGACCAACCATAAAAAAGAAATGTTTCGAAATCCTTTCGAATAAATAGAATCACCAACAATATTTATTTAAAAGTAAAATATTAAGAAAACTTTTGTTATGACATTTATCATAAAAATGAGATTATAAATTTTACAAATGTAAAAATATAGTGCGTGAGCCTAAAAAATTAGAAATTAGTAACCGGAAAAAAACTTGATACTAAAAAAGTCTGAAAAAATAGACAAGTATGGGCCGACCTTAGTATTTTTAAAAAAATAAGAATTTTTAGGAGTTTCTTTTAGTCTGTGCGTGTGTGTGTATATATATACATGTTACTATACAGTTCTAGTCTAGTAAAGCAAATAGAATCAATATTTAAGTCTTTGGTTTGATCAAAATTTTATGAAACGTAGCTTTTCAAAATTTTACAAATGTAGTTTAATTTTTTTTGGACGGAGTTTTAAATTTTATAAAATTATTTTTTAAAACACTCGCAACCCATTGAGGGTCAAGCTCGGGCCTTTAATTTCAAGACCTAAACTTTTACGTGCCTTTTTGGCCCGACCCTAAGTAGCTCGCAACCTGATAAAGCTCAGCTCATTTAGGGCTGCTCGTCTGAAATGTCAGCTCTAGAATAAACACAACAATAAAAATAAAGTCATCTACCCTATGGTTCAAAAATAACAACACATAAGCACTAACAAAATAAATGACACAAATACAAACAAAAGAAGTTAAATAATTACGTGCTAAACAAAATACGCACTATCAATTTGATTGGCTTGACTCTCAAAGGTCCCCAGCGGAGTCATTTGTTGTCGTAATCGGGATCATAGCGGGAGATCGACCATAAAAAATAAATGTTTTGAAATCATTTCGAAAAAATGGAGTTGCCACCAATATTTATTTAGAGGTAAAATATTAGTAAAACCTTTATTAAGGAACTTGTCATGAAAATGAGATTCTAAATTCGGGACTCGAATTACAGGTGGGAAGGTATTAGCATCCTACCTTGTCCGCTATAAAACAATTACCTCAAATTGATCACGCGCATTTTAAATAGCCTAGAAATTATTTTAACCTCCAAAAAAGGAAATAAACAGCATGAACGAGGAAAAAGGAAATTTTGAAGTAAGATTAATAGGATGTTTCGTCAAAATAATCTTAAATCAAACATTTTTTTAAAAAAACTAGACGTCTCGTTCAAATTAATCTTTTCATAAGAAATGTTGTTATTTTTGATAGACGAAGAAAGGTTGAAAATATGACAAGATTAATAAGATGTCTCATCTAAATTAATATCATTATAGTAAAATGTTATTTGTAGATTAAATAGTAAAAATTGATCAAAGTAAACAACAAAACATGAAAATTACTAAAACAAAAACGGGTCCGATAGAAATTATCCCCGCTCCTACGTATTCCTAGACATGTTGAGAAATCAGGGTTACATAGTTCTTGGTTGGACATAAAATTTGAAAATTGATTTGTTTGTTTTTTTTTCATAAAATGATTTTTAAAGAGTTTCAGAAGTGATTTTCAGAAGAGATATTTTTTGAATTATATATATTAAAAAGGAATCTCATCACATATTTTTTATAAAAGAGGTTTTATGCCAAAGGATAAAATACAAGACGAAATACTTCGTACGTGTATCAATCTTCACGACCTCATAACATTGATGTAGGCAAATATTTTACACGACACCGTTATGAAATCGTTGTATAATTTATTTAATGAAAATTTTTTTTATCTTTACCTATTTCAAATTCAAAAAAAAGTAGTTCTCGAATAAATATATATGAACCAAGTTTATTTATTTATTTTATAGCTTTTATTATTATATATATATTTTTAAAAGGAACTTCTTTCTTCTTTTTTTGAAAATATTAGTGTTTGTTTTTTAAAGATTAGTGAAATACTTTGCTCTTTTCCCTTTCTAGGAAATAAAGTGAGTTAAAATAAAATGAAGTAAAATAGGACCAATCAAAATAAAAATCTAGACGACACACACATAATGGGGAGAGGGTATTTATTATTAATTCTTTTGCTTCTTTCACTATAAACTAAAAAACATAAAAACCCCAAAAAATCAAATGAAAACAAATGAATAAATAAAAATGAAACAAGAAAAAACAAACAGAAAGGGTAAAATATAGAAAACAAAAAAAACTAGATGGGCCTTATTTTAAGACCCATGGCCAAAATAAAGTGGGAAACCTTAAAAGCAAGTGTTATAAACTGAAACTTTGGAGAAGAGAAAAGGAAAATTGGAGAGGGGAATGGGTGGTGGACGACGATAGCTAACAGAGAGGGAGAGAGAGCGGAACCGTAAGGTGACGGCTCAATAGCGAAGGCGGGCGGCACAGGTAGCTTGGTGGCAATACGGTAATGGTCGGTGGCAGGCTCACGGTCGGTGCTTGAGTTCACTCTCGATCGGGCGACGATGGACGACAAAATGATGATAATGGTTCTTTTCTTCTTCCTTTCCTATGCTTTCTCTCACTAACTTTTGTTTTTATGGTTTTTGGTGGAGGTTATAAGGTTTTGGGTTGTTGTAGTGGTGAAAGGGGTTGTTGGTTAGGTGAAGAAGATGATGGTTTGGGGTTAATGGTGGGTTTGGTTTGTTATGAGGGAGATGATGTTGAAGGTGATGGGTTATTATTGGTGATGAAGTGAGTGATGCTGGTGGTGGTGAAGAAGATAATGTTGGAGGTGGTAGGTTATTGTTGGTGGTGAAGTAGGTGTTGCTAGTGGTGGTGAGGGAGATAATGATGAAGGTGGTGGTTATTGTTGGTGATGTTGGTGGTGGTGGGTTGGTGGTGGTGGTGAAGTAGGTGATATTGGTGGCGGTAAAGGAGATAATGTTGGAGGTGGTGGGTTGTTGTTAGTGGTGAAGTAGGTGATGTTAGTGATGGTGAGTTGTTATTGGTAGTGAGGGAGATAATGATAGAGGTGGTGCTTAATGTTGGTGATTTTGGTAGTGGTGAGTTGTTGTTGGTGGTAAGGGAGATGATGTTAGAGGTGGTGGTTGTTGGTGGTGATGAAGTGGGTGATGTTGGTAGTGGTGGGTTTTTATTAGTGTAAAGGAGATGATGTTGGTGGGTTGTTTGAAGATGGGCCGCTAGGTTGTGGTTAGGTGGTGACTGACGGTCCAATAAGGGTGGTGGTCGGTGGCGCGGCGGTGGTGCTAAAGGTGGGTATGATATGGGATAAGGTAGTGATGTTGGAAGTGATGATTGAGGAAGGTGAAAAAGATGAAGACTTTGATTTTTTTTTTTTTTTCTTGTTTGTGGTTGCAAATAGCTTGGTTCTGTATCTAAAAATTCTTGGTTATTGTTTTTTATTGTTGTTCTTTATACATGAAATTCATGGGAGGTTGCAATTTGTGTTATTACCCTTTTCTTATTCCATTTTTAAATTCAAAGTTTTCTCTAATTTCCATTAACTGCATTTGTCATCTCTATTCTCCTTGATCTAAAATATTATCAAGAGCAAGCTTTTGCTATTTGACTCTAAGACATATTACTCTCAATTTTCCTATAATATGTTCTGTGAGTTTTTTTTTAGAAATAAGGCTCTTCCCATTTTATTGTTTTAGCAAAAAGAATAAAACAAAAATAGAGGGAAAGAGAATAAAAAATAGTATATATATTTAAAAAAGAAAAGAAAATATAGAAACAGAATCTCTTTTTTCCTTTTATCATTATTTTTATTATTATTTTTTATTGAAATAAATAGTGCCTAGATGGAAGGAAATGTTTATAAATACACACATAAATGTTTTTTATTAACAAAATAATATTAATGTGTATCCACTCAGGTATATGCTGTCATGGCCACAAGAAGACAAGTATTTATGCAAGTTCTTAATACTTTGAAGGTACGAGAGTAAGAAGAAATTCTTTTAACAGTGAATGTACCTATATGGAGCCAAAAAAAAAAGGATAATTAGATTAGTAACTATGATAGTTGTTACGTACATATGTATGTACCATATGGCTCCATTACAGGCAA
This sequence comes from Clitoria ternatea, assembly GCA_037962975.1. Lineage (NCBI taxonomy): Eukaryota > Viridiplantae > Streptophyta > Magnoliopsida > Fabales > Fabaceae > Clitoria > Clitoria ternatea. The sequence continues at coordinate 14,849,064 of CM075675.1, forward strand.
TTTGAGATGTGGTCCAAGTAGAGTTTTAAAAGTGGATTAAGATTAGGTACGTAATAGAAACTAAGGTGACAAGTAATCTTGTAGGAGTTTTGTTATGCACGATTGGAGGAAAAAAAATCAGCAGCTATAATGTTAAAATCCTTTATTTTAAGCTAAATATTTATACACTATTAAGATAAAGGCGTATTCTAAAACAATTAATTACAAAATTAACATTTTATGTTTAAATAAATATATTACATAAAAATAGCTAAATACATAAAACTTATAAAAATCTTATCATAAATAAATTACATAAAACATAAACTAAAATAAACATTCCTTAAATATAAATGAAACTATATACATAAAAATTAAAAGATTAATCTAATAAGATACAATCATAACTCCTAATTAGGTGTTAAGTGAAAACCTAAAGATTTTTTTCAACAACCTGAATATGCCTACAAATCATAAAATAATGAGTATAATTAAACTCATTGACAATAACATAATATTGTACAACATTTTAAACTATAATATATATCTAGTCATAATTTGAGTGAAAGTTATAGAAAACTTTCCCTTCATATATAACATTTTCAAATGTAACATGTTCATATTTCATACAATCCATGCAAACATAAAATGTCTTTTAGCATGTTAGTCACATTTACCACTCTTAAAGAAAAAGCTTAATCTTTTAGTGTGTTAGGCATGTAAAATCTCTCCAAGATAAAACCTTTATATATATATTGTTCATTTTGAGCATGTAAATGTCAAAACCATAGAGAATTACTCTAGGAAAATAGGGTTCTTTACTCAAAATGTCACTTGAATTACCAAGGAGACTCTGAGGCCATATTTATACATAAAAAAGAGTCATGATCTCATCCCAATATCTAATAGATAGGGATAATTTCCTAAGATAAGGGATAAAGATAACTTCCTAGAATTGAGGAGATAGAGATAATATCCTAAAATAAGGGGATAAAGATGACCTTAGCTAATCCGGAGGGAACAGAAGCCCCTCAGTTACGAGCTCTCGATCATCCATGAGTCAAGTGATTATGTACTGAGTGGTTATATGTCGAGTATCCGTACACTGAGCGGTTTGTATACCATGTGATTTCTAGTCGTGAGCTTTGTTGTTCCTCTAGTCGGAATTCTAGGATTTAACGTAATTTGATGAGTTGAGTTATACTTGTCTTATTGTTATTCTAGTGGGCCTCATTAAAACCTCTCGGGAGAAAAACTCACTGGGGAAAAACCCCTCAAGTAGGAAAAAGAGTTCCCCTGTTACATTTAGCTGTAATACATCTTTAAACTGTAGCGTTCCACGCCTATGGGATGCTGTTTCCTTTTAATTCTTGAAGCTGGTATGTTCCTTTGTCGATGATTTCTCTTACCCGATGTTGGCCTTCCCAATTGGTTGCTAGCTCTGTGTCTTCTCTAATTCTTCTATCGTTGTCAGCTACTTTTGGAATTAGATCTTCTATTCGAAAATGTCATGACCTAAACAGTGTGTTCTATTTTGAGTGGATTTCTGTTTGGAGGCTTGTATCTTGATGTAAGCTATGTCTCATTCTTCCAGATTAAGTTTCAGGTCTTCTTGTCTCCATGTGTCATTTTCTTCCTCGTCTTAGGATGTTCTTCTGAGAGAAAGCTCTCCTAGTTCCACAGGAATCCTTGCATCTGCTCCAATGGTGTTTCGTGGTTGGCACTTGGAATTTTGTCGTTTTGGGACTTGATGTGATTAGGCTTTTTCCGTTTAGAAATTCATAAATTGAAATTTACCATTTACTCCCCCGATCAGGATTAGGACTTAAACGTAATAATAATTTGTCATTATCCTTGGGCTCTCACTTAGGGTTTTAGGAATTAATTATAGTAATAATTTGTCATTACCCCTGAGTTGTCACTCGGGGTTTTAGGAATTAACCATAGTAATAACTTGTCGTTACCCCCAAACCATCACTCAGGGTTTTAGGACTTAACCATACTAATAATTTATTCTTACCCTTGAGCCATCACTTGGGGTTTAAGAGTTAACTATAATAATAATTTGGCATTACCCCGAGCTATCACTCGGGGTTTTAGGACTTAACCGTAATAATAATTTTTTATTACCCCCGAGCCATCACTCAAAGTTTTAGGACTTCATTGTAATAATAGTTTGTTGTTACCCCCGAGCCGTCACTTGGGGTTTTAGGATTTAACTGTAATAATAATTTGTCGTTACCCCCGAGCCGTCACTTGGAGTTTTAAAACTTAACCGTAAGAATAATTTGTCGTGACCCTAAGCCTTCACTTGAGGTTTTAGATCTTAATCGTAAATTTACCGTTACCTTTGAGCCACCACTCAGGGTTTTAAGACTTAACTATAATAATAATTTGAAGAAAATTGTTGAGTTAAATCGTTCTTGTGTTATTGATGTTTTGTCGGGCCTCGTTAAAACCTTTCGGGGGGAAACCAATGGGAAAAAACAAGTAGGAAAAAGAGTTCCTCTGTGAATGATTACATGGTGTTACTTGGTGGTGGTGCTACTTTGACCCCGTTGTTTCCGGAGCTCCTAACCCGATCGACTTCACGCTCTTCCATATTCATGTAAGGTGTTACTTTCTTCCTTAAATCATCCATAGTAGTTGATAGCTTTTTGGCCAAAGATTCAGAAAACTTACCCAGGCACAATCCCATCTGTATTGCATGGAGGGTCACCTCCAAGCTTAGGTCTCAGATCTGTATGGCCTACTCATTGAAGCATGCTATGAACTGTTTGAGTATCTCCCTTCGTCCCTGCTTGAGGTTGACTAGTCTATGGTAAGTCTGTTGAGCTACTCAGTTTGAGGTGAGCTAGGTAAGGGATTTCTTTGTGAGCTCTGTAAAACATGATACGTTTTTTTGGGGAATGTGTGAGAACCAGAGCAAAGTAGATTTTGTGAGGGTGTTAGGGAAGATTCTGCATGGGAGGGCATTGAACCCGGTTGGTTGTGAACATAGTGAGATGTTCTTCTAGGTTACCTCTTCCATCATACTTTTCCATTGTAGGTGGCTTGTAATGCAGTGGTGTGGGGGGCTGTCATTACAACTTCTTATGAATAAGTATGCTGAATAGGGAAATAAAGGTTCTGGTCTATCTTCCTTTGGTTTTATAGCTTGCGTATTTTGATAACTAGAGGTCTCTCTCCTCCGATTGGTGATTCCTCATGTCTTCGTTTTCTTTTCTCAATTTCTGGACGGTATACTACAATGTCTTGACGAGGGCTAAAGCCTTCTCCAATTGATTATCCGTGTCTTGGTGTTTTCCTTAGTTCTCTCAGGGGTCTCTGTCATCTTTGCGGCTGGGATTGCTGCGCGTGGTCACTATCTTCTTCCTCCTTGGAGCCAGTCCTTCTCCCTGTGATGTGGGAACCATTTTACCGGGCTTCACAGTGGGCACTAAAATGTTCACTTTGAGCGTGTAAATGTCAAAACCTAAAGAATTACTCTAGGAAAATAAGGTTCTTTACTTAAAATGTCACTTGAATTACAAAAGGGCTCTGAGGCCATATTTATACGTCAAAGAATGGTCTTGATCTCAGCTTAATATCTAATAGATAGGGTTTATTTCCTAAGATAGGAGTGTCATGATCCTAAAATAGATCTAATATTTTCTATATTTCTTGTTTAGCATAATTTTTTTTTATTTTTTTATTTTTTATGTCAAAGTAATTTATTCCTCCCCTATTCCCTACATCTAATTCCCTATCCTTGACATTCTACGATTACAGAATCATTTCCACTCCTAAGCATTTGTATCACATTCAAGTAGAGTAATTTCTACATAGATAGAGCCTGCCCACACAAATGGATTCGTAACCATATATCTACATTAGGATTCAGCAGCACCAAAAAAAATGAATAGGTCCTATAACAAGCTTAAGTACATGCCAGAACAGTATTATAATGATAATTTTTCAAAAACAAACGGAATGTTTCCCACATGCTAATAAAGAAGCACCCTAAGTTAACCTATATCAGATAGCCTATTGTAACCCAAGGTAAAAATTTTACAGCTTTTTATTTGTTGCTTGCTTGTTAGATTTTTATTATGGAAAGAGACTCATACTACAACGATGGCCTTTCATTATCAAAGATCATGGGAAGTAAAAAAAAAACTCTAGATTTCACAGTTATCAGATATATGCTACAACCTCAGACCCTTGAATATAGAGCAGCAAAAACAAGGTTCATTTTCAAGAACTCATCCTTCAAACTCCATAATGTCATGTCCATCCATTCAAATACAGTTCTTACAGGTGCGTGTATATACCGTAGAAAATTAGGCACCACACAACCCAGTCAAAAACATCAAAATATCCCTATCATGTTATGTGCAACTAGACAACTACTTATCCACAATATACGTCCACTTTGGCATGGCTATGCATTTCCAAATTTGAATCACTGAGCAAAATCATCTCTTGATACATTCACTACAAGAACCACATATTTAGAAGAGTGAGTACAAATTAAGAAGTAAGTAGAAATTTAATATCCTTTCAGTTGCACATAGAACCTCATAATCTTACATATAACCACACCATAGCAATTTCATTTCACATTCATCAATTAAAAATACCATTTAAACTCTAATACAAGGAAATATGCAATGATTCTTTACTTTAAATCCTTTGTCATGTACGAAATCATGGAATGCGGATCCTGTAACATCCTATTGTTTTATTATATTTTTTATATAAAAGGATAAAATTGCAAAGAAAATAATAATTTAAAATTTTGACAAAATTAGCTTAAGATTCTTTAGAACTGATTGATCATTGTAATTTATAGGATTTTATAGGAATTTATGGATATTTTTAGATATAAGTAAAAATAGTCTAAAATAAAGCCGTTTGGGTCTAAACCAATACAGTAAATGTTATCAAAAAATTATGAAACTTGATAGGAAGTTTAGATGCGTACATGAGACCTTAAGTTTAAAATTTCGTAAAGTTTAGAGATTGTTTGTCTAGAAAAGTAAACCAATGAACTTATAAAAATGAGTATTTAAACATTTAGTAATTGAGATATTTAGAGTAAAAGAAATTTATTAAAAAGTTATATTTATTTTATTAAGTATATTTTGAGTGTTCATAATAAAATTTTAAGTATAAAATTTATCTCATAAAAATACCTATAGTATAGTTATGGATAATTATAAAAAAATAAAAAATATTAATTAACCCCTATATAAAGGGGTGATATGTTACTTTCTGTTCACACCTCTCCTTCATTCTCACGTGGACACATTTGAAAAAAGTGACCTACTTCTCTCTTCTTTGCATCAATTCTTTTATATATATAAAAACGTAAACGTTTCACGTAACGTTTATATATATATATAATATTTTATTATTTAGTTAATTCATTAATTAATTAATTGTTTATTTATAAAAAATGTTAATTATTTACTTAATTGTTTATTTATTTATTTATTTATTTATTTTAATTATTAATTGTTTAGCTAAGTATTTATTTATTTAGTTATTTATTTATTTGTTTATTTAATTTCTTAATTATTTGTTTATTTGTTTAATTTTATTTTTATTTAGTTATTTATTTATTTAATTATTTATTTATTTACTTGTTCATTTAATTAATTGTTTATTTATTATATGCTTAATTATTTATTTATTTAGTCATTTACTTATTTAATTGTTTAATCATTTAGTTAATTAATTATTTAATTGTTTAATTCATTATTTAATTATTTATTTTTTGTGTATTTATTTAATTATTTGTTTATTTAATTATTTATTTGTTTATTTATTTATTTAGATATTTTTATTATTCTATATTATTCTTTTATTTACTGTTTATTTATTTATCATTTATTATTGTTATTCATTTATTCAATTAATTACTTATGTACAATTATCTACTTATTTATTTAATTGTTCATTTAAATGTTGATTCATTTATTGACTTTTTTAAATATTAATTTATTTATTTGTTTTATTTATTTCTATTATTATTTTTCATCTATAATTTAGTTTTGTTATTTTTTATTTTATCCATTTATTTAATTAGTTAATTTATAGTTATCTATTAATTACCAATTCATTCACTTACATTTTATTTACTTACTTACTTAATTGAACTATTTTTATTGTTATATATTCACTATTTATTATGTTTATAATGTTTATTTAATTATCGTGTATTTAGTTATTTACTTTATTCCTTAATCATTTATTTAATTGTTATCTTTTTATAATATTCAATGGATGTTTAATTATTATTATTATACACTTTAAAATTTATGATAATACCATTTTCAATATTATTGTGTATTATAATGAATATCTAATTATCAAAAATTTTCTCATTTTTAATATCGCTATATTAAATGTCAAATAAAACAAAAGTATAATAAAATAAGATGAACTTACTAACAATAAGACCTTATGTGTTTAGGTTAACTTCAAAAGATTTTCTTGGAAAGAAACAAGTTTCTCAGGTAAAGGGAGGGTGAGATAAGAAATAACTAAATATAAGACATGTTGAATAATAGAAGAGACTCCCTAATCCTCTCAATATTTATTTCAGTTGTTATTTTTATGTATTTACTTATTTACAATTATTGTTTATATATCATACCTTGCTATTTGTATATTTTTATGATGAGAATTTATATTTGTTAGATAGTGTAAAGTTTGATGTTTGAATCAAAAACACATATTTAATATGGTTGTATTATACTATCTGGGAATTTTCTGAGTGTAACAGGTCAAAGACAAATTTTAGAAATATTCAATTTACAGAGGAAACTCTGCCAAAATTTTAACAAATTTTATGAACAAGAATGGAAAGTATGTGCTAAAAGTCTGAGCAAATTCAGTATGTGACATGCATCATATAACTAGTGAAAGACAAGAATGTTTTGGGAGATACGGTATAGTCTGAGAAATGCATTAGGGATGGTTCAATAGCGAACCTTGGGATGGGAGGGTGTGAAGAGAGGCCTAGGAGACCTGGGGTCGCTCCCTAGTGTCGGGTAAATTCACAACTCTTGCCAATCTAACTAGGCTCTAAGTGCATATTATGGTCAGTAGAGCTGTTCGTTGGCCATATTGGCAAATTATCATGAAACATTGTTAACTCTTGACTTCTCCCAATAAAAGAAGACTTAAGGGCCCACATGCATTGCATCTTTATCATTAATAATAGAATTAATAAAATACTTGTTAATTAAAACTAAGAAACGTCAGTCATATCTACATTATCATTCCATGTTGTAAGTAACATGTATAAGAAATTGTTATTAAAATTTATTGTTTGTAAAAATCTATTATTTATTTGTGTCTTGTATAAATTATTGGTATTTTTTGCTTCTCACCCTTTTTCTTTCTTGTTTATATTAAATGAGATATGAACCAAACAGAGAGCCACTATGGACGGTGATAACCAACCCCATATTGCAGACATTAGAATAAGGCCAAGACAGCCTAATCTAGGTCGTTGGAGACATTATTGGATGGGTCACGTACACGTGTACCATGGGATTGTTACGGTGCGACTGTCGCGGGCTATTTTAGGGGTACCTGACCCCTTAGGAGCTCTCACTGTCACATTTAGGGCTAGGCTTTCATTGGATCTTCGTAATGTGGACCCTTTCTTTCCTATTGTCCTACTGCCCCCCACCCTACCAGCTGTTGTAAAGGATATGGAGGAAGCTTCATCTGGAAGTGACTCCATCGTAGAGGACGCGTAGTTAGCCATCATTAACCCAATATTATGGGTAGAGCTTTTGATAGTGACTCCAGCTATGCTTGATGGTCGAGTAGTTCTTTTTGTATACTATTTAACTACTCACATGCCCTGGAGTCTATTTTGGCACCAGTTAGCGTCTAACCTACTAGAATTACTACTAATCTAAACCTATGTTTTGTATTAGTGTAATCTAAAATCAAACTTGTGTACAATTTTGTATATATCTATAAGAATGTTTATACAGTAAAGGATTTTGGATATACGTAGTTATGTCTGTAAAATTGTTTAAATATTTAAGTGAATTTTTGGTATTATTTAAATTGTGGAATTTTTTTTTGGGATGTTATAGATCCGACGTATTAATATAGAGCAAGTGCCAAGATGACCTCCTTAGTGAACCATAGCACTATAATCGAGGGGCATCTAGGTAACCAGATAGTGAACTAAAGCACTATAAGCGGTAGTACCCAAGGACTACCAGTGAACCATAGCATTGTAATCAGTAGCCTCAAGAGCAACATGTTACAAACTACGCAGTGAACCACTATACGTGAAAGTCTCATTAGGAAACCATAGTGCTGGAAATGCATATGATGGTATGAGATAAGAATTCATGTTTTAAAATGCGAACCATAGCGCAGTAAAACATATCTTATTCTCAACCACCACTAAATTAAAATTATCGATCACAACTCATTAACGACATAAATCTCGATATAATAACAAAAATAACAGTCTAACATATAATTCAAGTAGTACACTGACACACAATTATCTAGCTATTCACATTTTACAAGAACAATTCAACAACAACTTGTACATCACATCATACATCATTGTCACAAGAATTAGATAGCGTCAAGCAGCTTCTAAATCATATGCAAACTATAAATGTATAACTGATAGATTTAATAAAAGAATTTCCAGATTTTAAATCCCTACTTAGTCCTTAAATTGTACCCCTTTACGTGTAAACATACCTGGAATCGCTTTGATACTTAATCTCACTTCCAAACCCCTAACTGGCAACTCGCAAAGGTCCGGTACCAATTAAAGCGTGGATTTTTACTTCGCCAACTTCTCAATATGTCGAACGTTAACCAATTATTTCCAAAAATAATCTTTTGAAGCTGTATATTTGCATCACCCAAAATTCAATAACCACGCATAAAAGGAAAGGTTCGAGTTGCGGAAAATTAAAGGGGCAAAGAACCTTGCTTACCTTATGACCTTTAAATGGCTTCAAGGTCCAAAACCTCGCTTCGATGCCCTCCGAAAACAATCCTTTAGCGGCTATTCATATTTACGCAACATAAATTATGGGGTTCAAAACCTTGGGTATTGGCTCAATCCTCCTCACACGGTGTCAAAAAGAAAGAGGGTGGATTCCTACCTTTAGAAGCTCCAAATGCTGAACCTAAGGATTTCTCAAGCTCTCACAACTCTAAATGGTAATTTTGATCAAGCTAAAAGGGAGGGGAGTCATACTTTTAGCTTAGCCCAAGAAATCTGAAAATTTGAAAAATTAAAAGGAAAAATGGTTTGGAACCTGCATGCACCCAATCTTGAAGAGAGTTCAAATCTTATCAACTATATGAGAAGGATGAATAGGGCACAGTGGGACGTGGTATGTTGGGGAAGAAGGTGGAATAGTGTGGGCTGGCACAATGAAGAAATCACATGCACAATGAAAGAAGTATGAAGCTGTCAGGGGAAAAATAGCAGTTGCAAGAGAAGAGAAGTTAAAATTTGGTTTTAATTTAATTTGGAGTAATGGGAATAGATTAGAACATATGGAAAAAAAATAAAATAATTGAGTTTGGCTAATTAAGTCCTTAATTTTTAGACAGGATACCTGATTCAATTTCTAACCCCTCAATTTTTCTTTGGTTCAATTTTTAAGGATGTTATAAGGAGGATATATATAACTTTCTAGAATTAAGGAGATAAAGATAATCTCCTAAAATAAGGGGACAAAAGAGGCCTTAGTTAATCCGAAGAGAACATATATATAGATAGTTATACAAGTGATATTTTGAGTCATATTAAGGGGATAAGCTAATAATTTTGAATGATATACTTAAAATGATTTAATTTTTTTATTTTTTAGTGTTAGTTTAGATTTTTTTAATCAAGATTTGATATTTTAATAATATAAAACAATAAAGATAGTTATACAAGTTTTTAAAATTTGAAGTTAGTATATTTTTTAAGTCCAATCTAACTATTGATATTAATTTTCTTATTTATCATAATAACACTTTTCTCACTAAAGTTGTTTCCTACCTCCTTCTCTCTCTATATATATAATTGAATTTTTAAGAGAATCCCATTCTATAGTAAAATAAAGGATTTTATTTTTTAGTTTTTTAAATAGATTTGAATTTTTAATTCTGTTGTTTTAATAACTTATGTAAAAACAATTTCTTTTACACATGTTTTTAAAATAATTGATCTAAAATATTGATTTTTATATGGTTGGTTTTGTAAAAAGAAGTAATTGGTATAAATGAGTTATTTTTTATACTGATTGTTCCAATAAATGGTGTAAAAAATATTTTACACAATTATTGAAACAATTGACATAAAAAAACAGTACTTTACATCAATTATTTCAGTATAATTATCAGAACATATAAAATATTAATTTTATACCGGTTGTTTCAATAACCATTATAAAATTATTTTTACATGGTTATTAAAACAATTGATATAATTGATATCGAAATAAATGATATAAAAATATTAAAAATTAATTACTTATAATACGTAATACACTTATTAAATTTTGATTTAATAATAAAGACAGCATTGAATTTATTGATCAGCACGATTTCAACGAAAAATAATTCGTACCGACGAGCATTTCTCTTTTTAGTATAGCTAAAATATAACGTACACTATGTTTTTTTTTCGATGAAATAAAACCTACACTAATACTTTATAATATATGCTAATTAATATTTTCTGTCTGTTAGTGTATGGTTATCTTTTTTTTTTAGTGGGATCACGATACTCGATGAACAGTTTTATTTTTCAATCCTAAATATCACGTGACTCGGATGTGTTTATTCTTTTCGTGCCTGCAATCCGTTGAATGCGCAAAATTCATTCAAATTGCAAAGCACAACCATCTAGTACGAATCGCACAGATGACAAATTAAGGTTTCGTTCATTTTATTCTTTTATTAAAAATAAATGTACTTATTGTACTTTAATTTTTATGATAACATAATTATTTTTATCTCAATCAAAAATTATTATTTTAAGTATTTGTTTGGTAAAATTAGTTAAAAACTAAAAAAATAGTTAAAATCTGACAAATTAACTATTTGAATAGGAAGTGTTTGCTAAAACTAATACTTTCATGAGAAATATATAAAATAACATGTTTAATTATTTAGTTAAAACTCATTTATTTATACATACACAACTTATAATTTTTTTGAGATATTTTAATTAATATTAAGATTAATAAAATAATGTTTAAAATTTTTATTTGTCTCTTTATAAAAAAATTCATGAAATATATAAATAAAAATAGATAATACAAATATGATAATTTATATAAGTAATTTTTATAAAAATTAATTTTAAATATTTATAAAATTTTGATAAAAGAAATATTTATATTAATAATCAATAATGTAAATATAAAAAGAGAGTATGAGGAAAAAAAGACATTTTATTTTATGTTTTTTTCAAGAAATAAAAATTTAATTTATTTAAAAATAAAAATAATAAAAAGGAAGAGACACATCAAAATTGGCTTTTATCCCACCTAAGGATGAAAATGGGTCAGGCCGTCCGGCTCATGTAAAGCCTACATAGGCCATACTTATCGAGCTAGAAGGCCAGACTTAGGCTTTTAAAACGACCTTTTTAACTAAACAGGCTAGGCCGTAAGTTTTCTAAAAAGTCTTTGAAGCCCAACAGGCTGGCCTATTTAATTAGATTAATTGTTAATTAGTTATATATATATGATATATTTATAACATAAAATAATATATATATATATATATATATATATATATATATTAGATATTTACATTTATATAATATAAATTAATATCACAAATTTACAATTAAAAAAAATTAGGAGAGAATGTAACACAAATTTTTTTAGGTTGATTTTGGCATTTTAAAAGTTTTACTATAAACAGACCTTTAGGCCTTGAAAATTTGATGTAGGCCAGGCTCAGGCCTTTCAAAGCTTAGTCTAGCCTGACCCATTTCCATCCCTAATCCCACCTCCTAATGGAAGTTTCTAGCTCTCTATCGATGTCCCTCTGAGTAGTTGGAGTTAGGCACCACACATACCGATGAAGAGTATACTCCACGCTCCACGTTCACCATCGAAAACCTGTGTATTTCTGGTGTGTAAGAATAGCACTTGCTCATACGAGTACGGGTATCTACAGATATTTATGGGTACGTAATTAAAAGAATTACGTAAAATGAAAATCAAAAAAATATTAAACTGAAGAAGATATGTTCTATGCAAAAAAAATATATTATGAAGTGAATCATTATCTTTATAAAGCAATGCATTGAAAAAAAATATTTGAAAGTGACATGACTAATTTGATATTTGAATGACTTGTCCATAATTAGATGTTCCAGCTAGAAATTTGAACATAAAAATAAGCATAAATGATAGAATATAAACTCTGAAGTCTCAAGAAAGACTACAGATATAGAACGGAGCACACGACGGTGGTTCCTCTTTGCAAGCGTGTGGTGGCTCTGTGAAAGGATTTGAAGAAAGATTGGAAAGTATATGCAGTAGAAGTAGGGTTTTCTATTTCTTTAAGGCCTATAAAATTACAAAAAAACCATTAAAAGTAATTAAATATTAAAAGTAAGTTAAGATATAAATATAATTACACATATTTGGGTACCCGCGAGTACGAATACTACTATATTTGTACCTGGGCCACTTTGCTTCCACGGGTACCCGTGTTGTGGGTTTTGTATCCGTTATGGGTTTTTATCCGCAGATATCTGTAGGTATGGATATTTTTGACCACCCTATCTACGCTAGACCTTGAAGGCGAGTGCCAGTCGATAAAGAGAGTCTAATTTTAAAAATTGTTATATATATTAGATAATAAAAGAATTTTTGTAAAATTCATAATTTTTTAGTATACATAATATTTAGTATGATACTTATTAGGAGTAAAAATAAGTTAAATTGTTCATTTGAAGTCCACTATTTACTTAATTACAGTGTATTTTGAATAAAGAATATTAGGGTAAGACTTTTAAAAAAAGTCTATGTAATTAAAGAAGTAAAGTTTATGCTTTTAAAAAAACATTTTCAACCTATTTAGTTAGTTTTTTTAACTCTTATTATATAATTTTATAAAATTAATCATAATTTATAATATATTATAATTTATAAATACACATAATATTTTCTATACATAAAGTTAAATTTTTTATAAAAAATATGTTAAAATTAACTTAAATATGCAAAATTGATAATTGAATATATATTTTGTATAAGTTGTTAACTTTTTATATGCTAATTTATTTATTTAATGAGTTCATTGATATTTAATATTTTTTGTTGGCGTTTATATTGATTTTAATATAAATTAAAGTTTTATATAAACTATAAAGATAATTCAAGCTTATTAAGACAAATCAAACTTAAAAATATAGTCTATGTCAAATAACGAGACAGAGCTAGGCCTTACAATTAACTATTAGTGAAATTTTTAATTTTTTAACACGGTTTCATTATCCTGATATTACTATTGTCAGACTACTTTGTTTATCTATTCTTCTTACTATACTTGTTGAATTACAAATATAAAAATATTTTAATTTTTATGATTCTATAATTAGTTTTTAAATTCTAAGTAATATAAAAGTTAGTATTAAATTATGATATAATGAAAAAGTATATATTTTATAAGCCTCTAAAAGGTCAAGTACAACACAATGTAGCTTAAGAATGTTCACTCTAAGCGTATAAGGTACCAAACCCTAGAGAATTACTCTAGGAAAATAGAATTTATTTTTCAAAATATCACTTTCCCTACAAGGATGCTCTGAGGCCTTATTTATAAACAAAAAACACCTTGATTTCGATCTAATATTTAGTAGACAATGATAATCTTCTACGATGGAGGGTAGAGATAACTTGCTAAAATAAATGGGGTATATTTGATCTTTCCCGATCCGAGAGGGAACAAGATCTCCTTAGTCACAAGCTCTCGGCTAGTGGGCGAGCCGAGTGACTATATATCAAATACTTATCTATCAAGTGAATGTGTATTGAATGGAAATATGTCGAGTGATTGTGATCATATACTGAGTGACTTTGTACTAAGCGGTAGTATGCCGAGCGAGTATGATCATATACCGAGTGACTTTGTACCGCGCAGTAGTGTGCCAAGCAATTGTGATCATATATCGAGTGACTCTATGCCGAGGGATAATGTATCGAGCGATTATGATCGTATACAGAGTGATTTTATGTCAAAATTGGGGGAAGTCACTTTGTTCGTCTATCGGTGTTAGCAGGTATTCATAATGTTTTCTGAGGAAGGGTTAGTATGGCACATGTTTGATTGTGCGTAGCCGTTGTTTCAATTTTTAAGGTAATGTCTGAACGAGGCAGTTTCTGTAATGATAGAACGTTTTGTATCCATATGACTTCGAATGCACCTCTTAGGATTATATATGTCGTTTTAGGTATGGGTGAGCTTTTTGCCACGTGTCAATGGTAGTTGCTCTTACGAGGTTATCGTGGCATCATGGCCGTGAAATAGGTTATGGCTTTCCTAACTGTTGGATCTTTGTTTGGGCTTTACATTCCTTTTGTGTATTTATAGCCCAAACCTTTTTCATTTTCTACTTTTTAGTTCTATAACTCTCTCTAGACTTCTTTGCTTATAACTTCTTCTTTCGTGCCTTTTGCTTATGTTGCAGTATTTGCTTGGGTTCCTTTCTCTTTATCTCTCTTTTCACCATCTTGAACTCTGTGGGCCATTTTCTTCCTATTCAAAGGTTAGTCCCTTCTTCTCGTTTTCCCTCTATATTTTGTGTTGTTGGGTTGTGGTGTGTTTTTGTCTTTTTGTTTCCCGCTTATTCTAGTATAGAGATGGCTTCTTCCTCGAATCCCTTTTCTTTGGTTAGGGATGAGGTTTTGGCTTTCCTATCCTTTATTTGATATGTGGATTCTATTGCTAGGTTATAGTAGGAGGGGGTCTTCAACGAGTCAGTGTTAGCCCCCAATGTCGAGTGTGTATGTTGCTTGAAGGATGAAAGGGTTTGTTATGCGAGGACAAAGTTTGGGGAGTTGGACTACATGTATATGAATGCTACCATCTTCTCCCGTCTTCATCTGTCTCTTCCTTTTTTTAATTTTGAAAGAGGGTTCTGAATGCTCTCAACGTTGCTCCAACTCAGCTTCATCCAAATAGGTAAGCTTTTGTGAAGGCCTTTAAGGTCCTTTGAGTTTTTTGGGTGTGTTCCCTTAGTGTCTATTTTCTCTTTCTTTTTCCAAACTAAGATTTTCAAGGTGGGAGTTCCCAAGGAGTGGGTCTCCCTATGTGGCATTCTTGATCATCATCTAATATAGGCGTTTACTCAGTCTTATAAAAATTTCAACGGATTTTTTTCAAAGTCTGAGTGTGTCTAAATGTGAAAGGGAAAGACTTTCTTCACTACTCGGACTAACGACGTTCTTTTCCTTTATTCAGGACCAGAGCGCCTGTTCAGTACTGAGTAAATTGGGATGACTTATTATATATTGAGTGTGGTAATGTAAATTTTTAAGGGAAATAGGTAGGGCATTATTTTAGTTCACAAACATTGATTTCCATGTAAATCAACCCGTATGCCTTGGACGCCTGGATGTGTAAGTATAGTTTTCCATAGGTTTTCTTCCTATTACTTGGTTTTTTGGGTGTTAGTCTTTGGTTTTGTTTATGTCTTTTCAGGTGATATGCCTCCCCGAAAGATGTATGTCCGCGACTTGAAAAAGGCCTACCAAGCTCGAAAGGGGAGGGGGTCGGCTAAGTGCAAGTCCTCTATTGCTATTATTCAAGTTATGATTGTTGCTTCCCTAACCATTGTTCCTCTACCAGTAGTCGTTCCTTCGGGTCCCAAATTCATTACACTGGTTGCGAAGAGGTGGAGGACTTAACCCGAGTCTTCATAGGGAATGTAGTCTAGGTCTCATGCGATCTGAGTGGGAGAGGCTCTTGAATCTCCAGAGGTTCCCTTAATCATTTGGGAACGCATGACAGATTTAAAGGCTCCCCTCAAGCTCAGCAACAACCCTACCTCTTGGGATTAAGAGCAATTCATGTGTCAGGACAACCCATTCGGGAACCTTGCAACATCTTTATGGGACACTCAGTTTCTGATTCCCTAGTTCATTAATCAGGTCCTAGTCTTTAAGAAGAATAGACCCAAGTATATGGGTTATAATCTTTTAGTCGTTTGCCATGCCATAGAGATGTTCACTCTTCAGATAACGTCAATAGGACTTTCTTGAATGAATACATCGGTGCCAAAGACAAATTCATGGCGTCACTAACTAAAGAGAAGGATATCTTGGTGAGTATGGTCTGGGAAGAAAATAAGGCTTTGAAAAGGTTAGGCATGTTGGAGGAGTGCCTGAGGTAGGAGATTGACTTGCGAAAGAAAAATGAGGTGGCGTTGGAGGACTTTGAGGAGGCTTGAAAGGAGCTTGCCATTAAGGCTATGGATGCTGATGTGTCTTTAAAGAGGGCATAATAGGCGCTAGAGTTAGCAAGGCAATGGGACCAAGAGTTGAGTCCCAAGCCCAAAATGTTGAGGCTCGGGCTCGGGAGAAGCGCTTGGAGTGGGAGGAGCAAGTGGAGAACTTGAGGAGGGAGGTAGAAGAGAAATTTGTTTTAGGTTTTGAGCTTTGCTGTGAGTAGGTTTCGACTTTGAACCCTCTTCTTGCTATTTCTTAGGAGGGTGTAGACCTCTTCAAGGTGGTGAAGAATGGTAAGGTTGTAGATCCCTCGAATTTTGAACGCAAGGATGTTGCCACTGATCCTTTCGCTCTTTTTCTTCAGGCTGAAGTTGGAGTGCCTTTTTTTCCTCCTCAAGACTAGGCTAGAGTTCCTCCTCCACCTCCTCAGAACGACGAATGGTTACCTTCTCCACCATTCGCTTAATTTGTCTCTTATGTTTTTTGTTTTTATTTTTTTCTGTTGTATAGGCTTTTTTGTATAAACTTGGTTCTTCTTTATAAAATATGGCTTAAATTTTACAGTTTCGAAATAACTACGCCCTTGTTTGCTCAATCTTTATAATTTTTCCTTTGTTGGTTATGTGTCTCTAAAACACATTAATTTAGGATCCATTTGTTAGGAATATTTAGGCTTGAACCCCTCAGTTATTCTGTTATTTCCCTCATTTGCTACTTTGTTTACTAGTTTTGTAGGGAAATAGGTTTGAAGGCCTTATTTGTAGTCAACTTTTGAAAAGCATTACATAGCAAAGCATCTCGTGCAAAAAAAAATAAAGATTTTCAGTGGCCTAGGCAGAGGAAACCATGGCCAGGTTGTGGTTATAACCATGGCCATGGAACGAGTTGTCAAAAAATGCAAACAGGGGCCTAATAGAGCAAACCATGGCCAGGTTGTGGTTCACTCCACGGTCGTGGTTCGTGCTCTGATAGAAAACCTTGTTTTGCATGTTCTACTCTGTAGAAAAGCCAAAAGTTAGGCCAAATTCATGGTTTTGCATTCTTGGAGGTAAAAGCACATTGTAGAGGCAAGAAAAAGATTAGGTAAGGCTTTTGGGGAGGATTTTCAAGGGAAAAATAAAGGAGAAGTGGAGGAGATTTGAGAATTTTGTACATCTTTATGGTTGGTTTTAGGATTTCCTTTGGTTTTTTGAGTTTATGCTGTAATCCTTGTTTTAGAGAACCTATGGATTCAATTGTTTGCTTTGTTTTCTACCAAACCATGTATGTCTAAATAGATTTCTTAGGATTTAGGGGTGGATTATGAAGTAATTAGTGTAATTTTTACTCTATTTTTATCGATGAAATCATTGTTCTCTTGAATTGCTTAATGTCCTCATGCGCTCAATAATCTAGAGATAGGCTTGGGTGATTTTTTAATTAATTAGGGAGGGATTAAGAAGTGAAACTTTTTAATCAATTTAAGCAATTAAACCTAAGATTGAAACTAAGAAAGTAATTAAATCTTTTGAGGGCTCTAAGATTTTCACAAAATGTTAATGGGCTCTGTTTTTAAATTAAACATTATTATTTGAAATAGAGTATTTCCAGTGGAGTTCTGAGAAGAGAAAACTAATAATTTTAGAAAATTTGCCCTGAGTATATGATAGTAAAAGGTAAAAACAAAATCATTAAACATCAATACACAATAATGCACTACTTTAAGATCCCAAGATGCGTTTAAATTTATCCTTTTTTAAAAGAACTTTTTTATTGCATTTTTGTTTAATTATCTTTTAAATTCTTTAAGCAAAACAACTCTGAATTTTTTTGTCTAGATAATTAGAATTAAAATTACGAGTACTTGAGAACACAGTTGTGAACACCTCTTTTTGTCCGGCTAATTGGTATAGTTCCATCCTTTGGGCACTCTCTGCTGCGCATGGTTCACTTAGAAATTCATAACTCCTTCATACGACCTTCGATTTGTGCAAACCCGGTCTCAAAATTTCCGTAACAAAATTGTCTACGACTTTTGTGAAGACCTTGAAGGCTATATCCTTACCAATTGGTACAGTTTTAATAATCTTCCTAGACTTGTTCCAGTTTCATGACTGCTCTGCACATCTTTAGGAAAAAATTCATATCTCCCTCATATGATACTGAAATGACCCCGTTCTTTTTTCTGTGGCTCCACATCAAAGATATCTACAAACTTCATGAAGGTCACAAAAGCTAATTCTCCACCCATTTTGCCCAGTGAATTTATTTTGCTTGCAAATGTATTTCCGTCACACTCTGGAGCAGTTTTCGTAGATGGGCCATATCTCCCTCGTTTCTTGATGAAAATTTTTGTGCCATATATCAAATTAAAGATAAGAGAAAGATCTACAATTTTCATGTTGGACTCTCTTTCAAATTTGGCACGAATTTTTCCTTAAATATGCAAGCAAGTTTCGTGATGAAGAGAATGGAACCCACCATCAAATTGTAGTCATGGCAAAGGCTTTCCAATTTGCAACAAATTGTCACTTAAGCCTACCAATTTTGACCAAGTCAAAATTAAATCAAGAAACAAGCTCTCCAAAATAAAAAGCCAATGAAGAATCATCCTCCACTCTCTCTACTTCACGTGAATGGCTTCCAACAAGGGCCCATGTGCCATTATTTTTAATACAATCCATGCTCCAATTGCTCCAAGAAACTCACGGTTACAACTAGCTTCCATACCACCCAATATTTTATTTCAAAAAGCTTTCACTTTCTCTATGCATTCACATGGTCAAAAGCAAAGTCAAGCTTGAATATTTTATTCAATCCCTTCTTTGTTTTCACGGCTACTCAAAACATCCCATCATAATTCTTCTTTATTAATCCTTCATTCATCCAAATGCATTCACGGACCCACAACTGAATGGTTTCTTAAATAATTAAGTCATCACTCACCTAAAACTACAAGCATCCAACGTGAAAAGCTGCAAGAATTGGACAAAAAAATTTTGCAAAAGGATTTGACACTGAGCAATTCAACGTGAATTAGTGGCTATTGTGCATAATGAATTGAAACAGACAATAGATTCACATGAATTGGGACAACAAACATATGTCCCCAACATTGCCAACGTAAAAGGAGGAGACAAAGTGGAGGTTTTAGCTGGATGTCCTTTAAAAAAAAAAACAATAAAAACTTATGTGGAAGCATTATAACGGGGGGAGTTAGAAAAAAAAGGGAGGGCAAAAAAGAAGAGGAGGGGGGTGGAAGATCAGAAAAGAAAAGGGGAAGAGCAAAAGAAGAAGAAGGGGTGGAGGATCAGAAAAGAAAAGGGAGCACAAATGAGAGGAGGAAAAAGAGAACATACACAGCAAGAAGAGAGAGTCAAAGAGGAAAATTAGAAAAATAGCAGAGAGCAAAGAGGGCAAAGAGAAAAGAGCAGTGCAAACTCAGTGGTTCAAAAAAGATTATCTAGAGAGGAAATTGTCTCCACATTCTTGAGTTTTGAAAGGTGCTTCTGAATTTTTACAGTGAAAATTCGCAGTAACAGCAACAGTAACAGCAACAGCAACAACAGTAACAGCAACAGCAGCAACAGCAACAGCAACAGTGGGCAAGAACTCAATCAGTGAGCAAGAATATTTTTTATATATTTTGCGAAAATAGTGTTTATTTATCAAAAGGTTGAATTTTTGTACAAGGATCAGATTAGTACTGTTGTATTGGACTTTTTTTTCTCTGCTGTCTCTTGTCGTTATTATAATTCAGTTTTACAGTAGGATATTGTGATGTATGCTTGAATCTCTAATTAATATCTGCTACTGTTTCTGTTCATGTTATTGTTCCTGTTTATTTGCTGCTCAATATTATTACTCAAATTGTTTGTATATATTTTAGTTCTGTACAGATTTAATTTTTTAAAGGGTGGTTACGATCTTAATTTTACTGCTCAGAATATTAATCCTATTACAAGAAATCAGCCGTCTGTATATTGTTTCTTTTTCCGGATAGTTCATCCACCGTATAGTTAGAGTGTAATTTTCTTTTAAGGCATTCGCTATTCTTTGAAAGAATCGGGTTGTATAAAGCTTAACAAAATGTGATTATCCATGTCTTTTTTTTGTTATTTCAAAATTGTGTCTAATTAAAATTTTAACAACTCAGCATTATCTTCAACCAAAAAATATTACCCATTTTTTACTTTAGTAAGTCTATGTGCTTTTTGTCAAGTTTTTGATAAATTTTCACTATTTGATTTTATTTTTATTTTTATTTTAAAAAAAAATTTGTTTTATCAAAAAGAGGTTAATTTAGACGAGACGTCTTGTTACCCTTTTTAAATTTTCAATCGGTTGTTATTTATTAAATAATGATATTTCAAAAAAAAAAACAAATCAATTTAGACGTGACGTCTTGTTGATTTTCCCTTATTCCCGGTAGACCATCACCTCAAGGAACGAGATACTTGAGACGAGACGTCCCGTTTATCCCCTTCCCGTTTCTAACCCCGTATTTTGATTAAAAGATGACTAATTTAGACGCGACGTCTTGTTAGTATCCTTCCCTTTTCCTGTTTTATACTAAAGCCAAGGTTAATTTGGACGCGACGTCCTGTTAACCTTTACTTTCATTTTGTTTTACTTTTTCTTACTGGTGTTATTTCGTCAAGTTTCTTATTGTCTCTGTTTGCCATTTCCTATTGTTATTATCTTTTTTTTACTTTCCTACTGTCGATATTCTGCTAAGTTTTTTACGATCGTTGTGTGTCGTTTCTTATTATTGTTTTGTTAAGCTTCTTATTGTCATTGTTTTGTCGAATTTTTCACTGTCATTTCTTGTTATTACTGTTTTAATATTCTACTATCATTTTTTTACTGTCACTGTTTGATCTTCTATCGTTACTGTTTTCTTCTTTTTTACTATCATTGTTTGGTCAAATTTATCACTGTTACCGTTTAGTCTGTTTTGTCTGTTTGTGTCTGCCTTGTCATTTTGTGTGGAAGAAGTTAAAAATAATTTCTGGGCTATTTTGAAATAAGCGCTATCAATTTGAGGTAACCGTTTTATAACGGACAGTTGTGAGGTGTTAATACCTTCCTCACCTGTAATTCGACTCCCGAACTTAGAATTTCATTTTTCATAACCAGTGTTTTAAAAGAGGTTTTTCCCGATATTTTTATCCTAAAAAATATTGGTGGCGACTCCCTGTTTTATCTTTTCAAAAGGATTTCGAAACCCGTCGTATTTTTAAGGGTCAGCCATCCCGCCGCGATCCCGGTCGCGACAACAGTCTTTGTAGAGACGATATTCTTTATATTACGCAACACACCCGTGTGCTTACGGGCCTGTCAGATGGTCTTGGACAAAATTGTTGTAAATGAACCATGACGTAAATCCCTTGTTCGGGATATTAAAATGTTATAAATGAATCTTGATGCAACTTCCTCACCCGGGATATTAAAATTTTGCAAATCAATCTTGATGCAACTTCTCACTCAGGATATTAATATTTCGTAAATGAATCTTGATGCAACTTCTTCACTCGGGAAATTAATGCAATTGAATGTTATTCCTCCCTCAATTTTAACGTGATTAAATTCTTGTTGTTGCTTCCTTGGTTGGGTTTTTAGGACTTAATGTAATTTGATTTTCCCCTCGGTCGAGATTTTAGGACTCAATTTGATTTTTTTCCCGTTACTCCCTGATTGGAATTTTAGGACTAAACACAATAGAATTTTGCCATTACTCACCTAGTCAGGATTTTAGGACTTAACATAAATGAATTTTCCATTACTCCCTCAATTGGGATTTTAAGACTTAATGTAAATGAATTTGTCGTTACTTCCTCGGTTAGGATTTTAGGACATAATGTAAATGTATTTGCCGTTACTCCCTCGGCCAAGATTTTAGGACTTAGGATAAATGAATTTGTCATCACTCCCTCTGTCAGGATTTTAGGACTTAACGTAAATGTATTTGTTGTTACTCCACTGGTCAGGATTTTAGGACTTAGCATAAAAGAATTTGTCGTTACTCCCTCAATCAGGATTTTAGGACTTATCATAAATGAATCTTTAAGATGAACTAACTTGTACTTGTATTATTGTTGTTTTTTCGGGTGTCATTAAAACCTCTCGAGAGAAAACCAGTGGGAAAAAACCCTTGAGTAGGAAAGGGTGCCCCTGTAACTGATTTCATTCCACTATAGTACATCTTTAAATGTATAGCATTCCATATGCGGGGGATGCTTATTCCTTCTAATTCTTTAAGTCGGTATGCTTGTTTGCCAATTACGTGTCAAACCTGGTATGAGGCTTCTTAATTGGCTGCTAGTTTCCTATATTCTCTAACTCTTTTATTATTGTTAACCACTTTTAGAACTAGATCTTCTCTTTGAAAAGGCCGTGGTCCGAGTAAGGTGTTCCATTTCTGAGCATATTTTATTTTAGAGGCTTGTATCTTGATTTAGGCTATATCTCGTTCTTCTAGATTAAGGTCTAGGTCATCCCGTCTCTTTGTGTCATTCTCTACTTCATCATAAGAGGTTCTTTTGAGAGTAGGCTTTCTCAGCCCCATAAGGATCATTACATCTGCATCATAGGTGAGGCGGAAAAGGTATTTCATGGGTCACCGAGTGACGGGTTGTGTGATAAGCCTAGAGAGTTGTGGGTAGTTCTTATTCCCACTTTTCTTTCGCTTGTCCTAGTCGGCGTTTCAGTTCTTGAAAGATGACTTTGTTAACGTCTTTAGCTTGTCCATTTGTTTGAGGATGTTCTACTGATGAAAATCTGTGTTTTATCCCTAAGTTTTTTTAAAACTTAGCAAAGTGTTTATCAATGAGTTATCTCCCATTGTCTGGGATGATTGTGTGCGGGAGCCCATGTCTACAAATGATGTTTCTCCAGGTGAAGTTTTATACCTTGGATGTGGAGATGGTGGTGAGAGGCTCAACTTTTATCTATTTTGTGAAGAGGTCTATAATGATAAGTAAGTATTTTACTTGGCCTTTTCCAGTGGGAAAAAGACCCAAGATATTCATTCCCCAAGTGTTGAACGCCTAGGGAAAAGAATTTCATGCAATGATTCAGGGTGACTATGTATCCTGCAGGCATTCCTCTGGCAAGGCTTTCATTTTTTGAAGAAATTAGAGCAATCTGATCATAGGGTAGGAAGAAGTATCTTGCCTGGAGGACCTTGGTAGCTAGGGATTGTACTTTGCCACGGTGTCCATAGATTCTTGAATTGAGATTTTTCATTACATATGCTCTTTGTTAATGAATTTGAGGAGTGGTAGTGTGAACCCCCTATTGTAGAGATGTCTTTCTTAGTACAAACAAGCTTGGAAAGTAGGTCTGCTTTTTGTTCTCTGCTCAAGGAACATGTGCAATCTTGAACAACTTGAATCTTGTTACCAGAGTCTTGACCTGAAAGAGGTATTTGGCAAGGGTAGGGTCTTTGGCTTGAAAGGATCCTTCCACTTGTTGGGTGACTAAGGGTGAGTTGGATTTTACCTGTATGCATCTAGCTCTGAGATTTAGGGCCATGTGTAATCTGACGATGAGTGTTTCATACTCTACATGGTTATTACCTACCTTAAACAAGAATCTCAGTGATTCCTCTATGGCAATGTCATAGTTGGTAATTTGAGTATTATTCCTACTCTGCTTTTTTTTTCATTTGATGACCCATCAATTGAGAAGGTCTATAGGGCATGCTCAGCGTCATATTCTTCCTTGTCATCCCACAACTCTGCCAAGAAGTGTACTAAAAATTGGGCTTTTATTGCCCTCCTTGGCTCGTACTAGATTCCATACTCAAAAAGATTTACAACGTTATGAATTCCTTTTCAATGATGCTTCGAGTCAAGCTTCTATCAAGGATAATTATGTTTATCATCAAAGAAGATATAAGAAACAAAATAATGTAGCAACCAAAGCTAGCTCGTGAAGAAATCAATGTTGCTACCCTGCGCATTTTAGAAGAGCTGATTGTAGTCAACTCTTGTGTCAGGAAGTTACATAAGATCATTAGTAATGTGCTCTGCATGTTGTTCAGAAGAAGAAAGCCAACAAATGATCTTTATGCTCTGAAGATTTCAAGGAACTCTTTTTCCATACAAGCTTCAAAGTTCCTTGATACCCGACCTTTGGAATCTCATCACCTTCTCAAGGTCTGGTGCTTCTGAATAAGCAAAACTCCTTCAAAGGATTTCCAATGGTTATATCTCCTCTCCAGCTTATCAAACAGTTATCTTGAATGGCCTTTATGCATGAAGAGATTCAATTTTGAAGTGATATATACACAAGAAAAATCTCTATGATCTTTAAGAAAAGTTATTTCAATCTCTTCTTAGTTTTCTTAAACAAAGGGCCTTTTTTGTTGTTCTGCCTCTAGGAGACCTTGGTCCTTTTGTTTGTCTTACTTAGTGTATCAGCTCATTCTTTGTATCTTTTTATACAGTAAGTTCTGTGAAACATCTTACACACTCCATCCTTTCAAATATGTTGTTGTGTAAAAGTCTGGTGTGTTGCCAACCTTTAGTTTCAGTGGGAAATAGTTTGTGGCCTGAAGAGGCTTTTGAAAGAATACTTGGTTTAAGCTAGGAGTGACTGGAGTCAATAATGCTTGCAGCATAAGTCTAGTGCTGTTATTGTAAAGGAGATTTTACATTAGCGGAAATCTTTCAAGTTGGAAGGGACTGGACGTAGCTTCCATGTTGGAAGTGAACCAGTATAAATCTCTTGTGTTCATTCTTCTGTTTCCTTGCTATTTAAAAGTCTGTTTTTACAAGTCTGATTACTCACGCGCTGAAAGTTCAAATTCCGCATAAGAGTCTAAGGCTTATTCAACCCTCTCTTCTAAGTCTGACTCTAAACCATCAAATCTTAATTCCTCAGGTTTGGATTACTCTCATTATCAAACCTTAGGCTCAATTCAATAGGGTTCAAACATTAGAAGATTTCTCAATCAATTCTAATTGTTTTTAACAGCCTTGGATTATTTCTAATTCTTAAGGTACATACAACATAAATTGAATTAAATAAAAGACGAAAATTCATTAATAATGCAAATCAAGCAAAACCATACAAAAAGTCGTCATACTTGTTTCATCTCAAGAAAAGGGGGTTTAGTTACTCAAGAATTCAAAAGTACCCTAAATAAGGATTCAAGAAAGGAAAATGAACAACAAGCATTACACTTTAAAAAATAACAATTCCTAATCAAATACTAATTACTTTCATAAATCTTATCTAATCAATCATTGTTCTTTAGTGTTATTCTCCTTTCTCTCTTCCAAGTTCCTCTTCTTCAGCCTCCACCCTGTTTCCCTTTTTGGGAAAGTCTAAGACTACTTAAATATTAATCCCAGGATCAAAGATATAAATCCTAGGATCATAGATATAAATCCTTGGATCAATGATATAAATCCTAGCTTCATGTCATGCACTATTAGAACTCCAAACTTGTCTTTAATTGGTCTGGTATAGTGCAAAATCTATGAAACAAGAAAACCTTAGCAATATAAGAAACAAATAGGGGGAAATGCAATGCAATATGTCCTAAAAGTCAAAGGAAATGATCCTAAATACAATATTCTAAGACACTTATCACATACACCATGATATCCGTCACCAAATACAATCCGCGTAGCGAGTTAGAAATAGATTTAATTATAGGTATGTTTCTGTCGCTAAAAATTTAATCCCTAATCGAGCATAGACCCCTGTCCTCCCCCACTTTCATTTATTTTGTTTCTCTCTCCTCTCTTTGTCTCTACATTGTCCCCCTTTAGCGCCATTCTTCCCTCCCGATCATGCAAATACTTGATCCTTTATTTAACATCTCAACTCATAGATGAAGTTTTCTAAAAAGTAGGTCTTTATAGGCCCCATCAGTTCAGAGGATATGTCAAACTTAGATAATTCCACTTCCCAATCAACCTCCTGGATAACTCTAATTTGTGGGGTATTTTCCTTAGTCGTTGATCAATTTTAATAGTTATTGTATGGCTATGAAAATAAGACTTCAATTTTTATGTTGTTGTGACTAACGCTAGTGTGAATTTTTCAACCCATTAGTATCGAAGTTTAACACCTTTGAGGGTATTACTTGTAAAGTAAATAGGTTTTTACATGTTACCTTGTTGTTGTACCTAAGTTGCACTAATGGTGAAATCATCAGTAAAGAAATAAAGGAGTAAGAGGAACCTAGGATTGGTCAGCTTGGCTAGATATGCCTTCAGGTCTTTAAAAGCCTTTTTGTATTCCTGTGTCCATTCAAAGTTATCGAGCATCTTAAGTGTTTGATAGAAAAGTTGAGCCCTATCAGAAATTTTGGGTGGAAAACGGTTGCGAGTTGTTATCCAGCCACCCAAATGTTGCACCTCATTCATATTTTTAGGGCTTCACATCTTCAAGATAACTACGCATCTATTTGAACTGGCCTTTATTCCTCTATGTGTTAACATGTACCTTGGGAATTTCCCCCTTTGGACACATAAAGTGTTTATTTGGGTTGAGTATCATGTTGTACTTTCTCAAAACTACAAAGGTTTCTTGTAAGTCTGAACCATGTTCCTCCTCCCAAATGGATTTTACAATGATGTCATATACATATACTTGCATGTTTCACACCATATTACCTCCCTGATGAACCTTGTTTTTAACAACTTGGTTATTTCTTGCTAAATAGCTTCACAACAGTCAGGTTCCAACTTTCTCTACTTCTAAACAATTGGATGAGCATCTTTGGCAACGGCGAGGAAGTGTTCAATTGCCTGTGGATTTATCCTGGGCATGTCTGCAAGGGAGCAAGAAAACATATCAACATTTAAACTTAACAAACTTACCAAGGATTCCTCTATGTCGGGGGGTAATATGGTGTGGATTGTGTTGTGTTCATCTAGGTGGATGCCTACCCATATTAACTTCTGTGACTCATAGGTTTGGTCCTCTAAAACTCTTTTTTCTGATCCGGTAGATCAAAACCCATTTCAATAACACCCCCCACCATGTAAAATTCGCTTAACTTAAGGCTCTCCCCATAACAATCCTTAGTTATTTCCACATCCATGTAGATTATCTTTGCAAATCCATCATCTAAGGTAAACTTCATTATCAAGTAGGGTGTGGATCCTATGGTATGCAAATGATTGAGGTTGGGCCATCCTAGGATCATGTTGTATGAAGATGAGGTGTCCCCCACGAGGAACTACACAATTATTTCCTTTCATATGTGAAGTGTACTAAATTGAACCCTACGAGTGATGTACCTTCTTACTTCGATGGATTTTCTAGGAAAACTTAACAAAGACCGACCATACCTCTCCAGCGTCGACTCGGGGAGTTTTAGTCGTTTGAACAGGTCCTAATAAAGGATGTCTGTAGAGCTCCCTTAGTCCACCAAGACCCTTTCAATGTTGCAATCTTCTACTTCGATTGTAATAATTGTAGGGTCAGTCCTGTTAAGACCCGACTCAAGGTAGTCAAAATCATCAAAGATGATTCACTTGAGGACCCGTTTTCTGGTGGTTCTATTGATGCTATTGATCCTTCCCTAGAGTCATGTCTCTCGAGTTACGGGTTTCACAAATTCTCCTAACATTGTTTAGATTATCCTCTTCCATTCATTTATGTCACCTTCTAGTTGTTGAGACCTTGAGCAATCTCGCCTGGGTTCATGATTCTCCCCACTAGATTTGTTTATAGGTCTAGGTGGTACATATGACCACCTTCATTCTCCTTGCTCTGCTAGTTATTCTTGATGCAATATTTGTTCTATTT
Source organism: Clitoria ternatea (assembly GCA_037962975.1). Taxonomy (NCBI): domain Eukaryota; kingdom Viridiplantae; phylum Streptophyta; class Magnoliopsida; order Fabales; family Fabaceae; genus Clitoria; species Clitoria ternatea. Next base: position 14,877,254 of record CM075675.1, read on the forward strand.
GGTTGTGTAACGCCCACCAATTCTTGATGTACTAGTTCCTTGAACAGTGGTGCTTGTAGAACTTAGGCATTTCTTTTATATCCCCCTCCATGAAAGGGTTCTTTCTGAGGTTTGTATAGTATACTTTTATCATTATCTTGTTTTTCCAAAAACCAACCAAAGTATATGGGTTATTGAATTTATAAGATGGGTCGTATATTTTCCCCTTTCCCTTGACTTATGCTTCTTTCTCTGATTGTTCTTTGGATGGGTTCAACGACATCATTCCTCAATGTTAATGTATTTGTCAGATCTTTGGCATAGCTCGTCCATGCTCTTGGGTGGTTTTTTGGCCAAGGAGTTGATGAACTTTCTTGGGCAGACCCAAGAGAATGACGTGCAAGGCCATATCCGTACTTAGATCATGAATAAGAATGACTCATTGATTGAATTGGTTCATGTATTGTTTCATCAATGTTTTCTAAATAACTCTGCTTATGAAGAATTATGCTGTAAATTTCTCTAATAGTTCTGCCAACCAAATCAGCGCTTATCATTTCAAGATGGTCGGGAATGTTTAACACATGAGAGCATCTAGGGCTTCTGTCATAAGCATATGTGTGGAAAACGCCTTCAACTGTTTAATAAGATTAGTTGTAGTGTCATAGCCTTCCATTGTGATTATCTTAAACCCTAGAGGGGTGAGGTAAGTCATGACCTCCTTAGTAAAGAGATGGGTGACCAAACATGGATTTTAGGGATCAGGCAGAAATTTCTCCTGTTGATTTCATCGTAGTATGTCATTTTCACACCGTAGTTGTTCCATTGTCTCCCTATTTCCCTCAATGTGACTATCACATTTGTGTCTCCCTCCTTGGATTGGGTCACTTGAGCTTCTGATGAATTCGTCTACCTTTTCCAGCTTAGGTGTCTTGCTCTGAGCCTCTCTCTTTGTTTGCACCATGCGTCTTATGCCTAAGGCACCGTTTTACCAAGTCTCACGGTAGGTGTCAAAATGTTCAACAAAACCCGTTTTCTTTTTTATAGGGTACTAATGGTAACTGTGCGTGTACAAAATGGTAACTCATTAATTGTCACGATTACAAGGTTTAAGAGAATATCCCGAGCATCCTTCTTTGTCCATGTGCGCTGAATCTTGAAGAGAACAAAAGGTAAAGTTGAAAGTATAACAAAAACAATTGAAAATTTTGATACATTTACTTAAAATAATTAAATTTCTTCATTTGAATAAAATGAAATAAGATTGAGGTAGTATTTGATATTGGAGCCAAATGGATCACACCATAATGGATAACAGAATTTCCTCTCATATATTTCCTGCAGACTATAAAATTTATAAGCCAGCGTACACAGGTCACATGGCAAAAGCAAAAAATATAATAAAAGGAAAGTTAATTTGCATTTCGCCTACCAACCACGAATATAGATGTGTTTGTTTTTCGAAAGCCTTCATACTTTGTCTGCTATTCGGGAAATAGAACATGGGGGTATTTCATATAATATTGAAAATTTATTTTGCTCTTTAAAGTTTAGTGGGAGTGTAAAAGTAAGCATTTTGGTTCAAAAAGTGGCAGCGCAATATATATACTAACATCATCGTAAGTTGTGGTGGCGGGGAAGACCGAATTTAATGAATGCATTTATTATACTAGTTATTGTTAATTTAATAAATACTGAAAAGTTTCAACTAAATTAAAAGAAAAAACAAATTTTTTTTGGTTGTTTGATAAAACAAGTTTATAATTTATGATTTATAACTTTTTGAGTGGTTTATAGTTTTTTAAAGAGCTTATTGAAATAAAACTATTATTTAAATTGTGTTAAATGACATTAAAAAACATATAAGATTTTAATTATACGAGAGATAAAAGTTATCATTTAAAATTAAAAAAAGTAAAAATAATAACTAAACAATTAGCGAGAGAACTTATAACTTTTGAAAAATCATTAACTTCCTCAAGTAGTTTTTCAAAAGTTGAAAGTTTATAGCTTTTAAAAAGTTATAAATTCTTTATTTATTATGTTCATTAAATTGTTATATTAGCTTTTGAAAAATCATAAGTTTCTCAAAACACTATAAATTTGTTATCTCAAATGAACACTTAATCATATGCATTTTATAAAGTAATAAAATACGGTACAACTTCTAAATAATTTTTCATTAAAATTTAACAAAAAAAACTATATGTTTAGAAGTCCAAAATAAAAATGATGCAAAGTTAATTAGAATAGTTACGTTGAATTATTATTTTTATGAAAAATGATTAAAGATCGTAATGATTTTTAAATTATTTTTTTTGTCTAAAATTGAAGTGTTCGTGACTACAAACACTACAAGAAACAATCAACTTATAGTAAGACATGTTATACCCAAAAAGTCCCATGCTAAACACAAATAGGGTGGGATGCTCCATCCTACATCAAATTCTCTTATCTAAAAATTATGTGAGAGATTTTTTATCCTATGCTAAAACCAAATGTGAAACGTGATGTCCCACATTAATTTGGAAGCCAAACAATTTTTAAAAATTTTTAATATTATTATTATCATTATTAAATTTTTATTATTAATAAGACATGTTAATTAAAAAAATACACTAAATAGTAACAAACAACAATATATACACATTACGTTTAAATAAAATAAAATACAGCTAAAATAAAAAACAAAATAAAAATCTCATTTTTCATGGTGAGAGTGGTGGTAGGGTTGTTGCTAGGTATGAGGCAATCATTGTTGAGTCTTGGGGGTCCCTGTTGAGTATCCTCCCGTTGAGGCTAGGCTTGATAGGGACAACAACGACGTAGGCGTGGGCGCTACTCTTCCTTGTCAGACACAGATTAGTCGTCCAATCCAACATTATGTTGAGTTGATGGATAACTTCGGACAACTTTCTTGCTATGCTCATTGAATATTGCTCATCTAGTTAACCTAGGCCTATAACTTATTGTAGTGCATCAACTGACCCGTTCCTCTACCTTAGCTCGAAGTGATGCTACCTCTGAATCCGTGCATGCTGATGAAGCATCGGTGATAGAGGAAGGAGGTTGCATCATCGACGAAAACCCCTTACAAATGTTTAAGGTTGAGGAAGCAGTGCCACAAAGGCGACTGTGATGCCTTCCACCAATAATGTTCATCTAGAGGGTCATCTGATCAGTGACATTAAGAGGCATGCCTGTAGCCTCGAGTTCAGCTAGACGACTGTTGTACTTATTCTTTTTATTAATACATTAGAAAAACATGATTAATTCATGCATATAATTTGTAGACTTAACTAAATTTGAAATGAAGTTAATATATGTTGACTACAACTTACCATTGTCTGAAACAAGTGTTCATTGATGAAGTCCCCCTACCCAAGTGTTTCTTGTAACTCACTACAAATAACTCAGCAAGGGTGATGAGGTGTCTACATATCTCCTCCTACAAAATAATAAACAATTAAACAACTTCAATTTATTAAGTTCATACTATAAAATAGTTAAACTACTCAATAAATTTATTGTTACTTTCCAGCATTTGAGCAATGTCAGCATATGGCTGGCTACCTAAGGTGTACAACATTCCTTTTATGGCACTGCTCTGATTAAGCTTGTTACATTCCCAGATCACCTCATATTTGATCTTAGCCCACTCAGTTAGAAGCCCAACCCATGCCTCCTCCCTAATCCACGAAGGACGGGTAAGGGTCCCACAATCCTAGCCATTTTACAGGCTTTCCTCAAGATGTCGCGGAGTATGTCACCATAACCCACAGACGCATCCTTTATCGTATTCTCATGCTCGGACGTGAATGTCACAGACTCTTGTAGTTGACAAACAATATATAAAACCTTAAAAGACACTATAAAGATTAACAAATGACAATTAAACATAACTCACCAACCATTTCCCCCATCATTGTCCAATCACATAAGGTAGGATAGATGCCCAATCCTTCCATGGTCCATGGAAGTTTAATTGAATAATCTAACTTAACTACGTAGTACCTTCATTCTTCGGTATGAATGTACCACTTCAAAACAAATATTTGTCAATCTCAAAATTAAAAAAAATACAAAATATTACATTCAAAAAACACTAATTGAAATAAAAAGTACTTACCCTTAGTATGATCTTTCCTGAAAAGTCTTTCACTATAGGGGGCCTATCATGATCAAAAACCTTCAAGACATCCGAAGGGTCCAAAGTACTAGTTATCGAGTCATCAAGAACATCTAACTCCTAGAGGTATTCCTGCTATTAATCTTGATCAACATCACCATCTAAACTAGAACCAGATGTCTCATCTTGGATGTAGTTAGCATCGACATCCTCAATGTCATCCCTCATCTATCCAGGATTCTGCATCATCTGGATAACAAGATCAACACGCTTGTTTGTAATGGTAATAGGTCTATTTACACATATGTGCAAATCATCTGGTTGAATCATCTTTTTTCTTTCCACCAACTATCTAGAGCTTTAGCCTAGTAAGCTCTTGCCAATGATTATCTCCTCCATTAATCATCTAAAAGAGATGTAAAACATTAAAAAAGAAATAAAAATGATTATAAATTAATTTTGATACCACATTTATCTTGTTTTGCTTGTGATGTAGTTCCACTACATTAGCAGGTTGTTGCTCAAACTTGGCCCTAAACAAGTTAAAGTTATCCACGACTTGGAATATGACAGTTCTTCTAAATTTCATTTTGCCATAGTTGGTCTAAACCCAGCTAATAGGTTTGAAACCAAACTTGTATAAGTAAAATGTTACCTTACTTTATTCAAAATGTTATAACACCCACATCTCACACAGGGGCATCTTATACCACCATTTGAATTGTAACAGAGTTATTCTAAAGTCTTATTAACAAACCTTATAACTCTTTTAATAAACTCACTTTTTAAACATATCCTATAGGGACACACTTTATCATACATCCACAAACAATCCATATCAACATATGTGTTGCTAACACATCACTAATTTATAATGTATGTATTATTCAAAATTGCACACCAATATGTTTTCCTAAACTCTAACTATATGAATTTCTAATTTATTTATTTTGTAATTTATAATTAGAAGTTCAAAATCTTATGATTACCAAACCTAAATTAGTTATCCAAAACTTGAGTACATATTTAATTTGTATATTTCTAATTTTTTATTTCCTAAATTCTTATTTGAAATTTATTAATTTGTTATTTTCCTAAACTCTAATTAGGAGTTTCAATTTATTTATTTTGTAATTTATAATTTGAAATTTGAAATTTAATGATTATCAAACTCTAATTAGGTTCAAATATCAATATTTTTTAAACATGATGATATAAGTCACTTATCCTAGAGTTTATACAACTATCCAAAGAACCTTAAATCATAGAATTAAAGGAACTAAGTGGATTATTAACCTTTAAGTTGTTTAACATTCTAATCCAATTAAAGTGTTCTTTTTTGTGCCACAAACACAATGAGATTAATAGTAAGTGGAATGAATTCCTGTACATAAAGATCTACACAAAAAAAAAATCTTAGATCTTAAGAGAGTTTAAAAGAAAGTTTAAATGTTTTGAAGAAATAGGGGAGGGAAGGGGTGTACCCACATTAGAATTAAGGATTTGGCGTGACACCCTCATCCCAGAATTTAAAATTTTAGTCTTCCACGTGTCAATATCAACAAATCTCATTCTTAATTTCTAGAATGACGTGTAACTAGTTCCACACTAAAGTTATTAAAACTCACATTAAACATGTGTCTCACGTCATACTTCCATGCTAAAATTGAATTTCTTGTTATAAAATTTGTTCAAATTAATGTTCTTTGCAATAACTATAATAGGTTTTTATCTTCATTATATGTGAATTTCACAATAATTTTTCCATCATTATCTCTTTTAATGTACCAAGCAACTATAAATTTAAGAGAAAGGACCCAATATTAAAATAATAGGTGTGTGAGACTAACACTAAACCCATAATGTCCTACAACATTTTTGACGTAAGATAGAGTTGCACGCTAAACCTCCAACCTAAATTTTGTTATTCTTACAAATTGCTATAAAATGTTCTTAATTGGAAAATGTAATTTGATTTTATTATTTTTGGGATGTAACATCGTTTATTAGGTGAAAATGTGAGCTATAATCATATTATATTGGTCTTAAACCTGGGAAACGCTGTAAAAACACGTGACAGTTCAAATTTTAAAAGGAAATGAACGTGTGAGGCACATACAGAAAGCCTATCCCTCCATCTATAAATAATCAGGCTAATTGGTAATCACAATCCACTCTCAGCTGAAGGAAAAAAAAGAAAATGGCTAGTAACCCTCTTTCTTTGTTCATCATATTTCCCCTTGTTCTTGCTTTCCACTTCCATGCCTCGGAGGCACAGGATGATAAGGTCCTGATAGAGCCCGCACTTTCATTTAATTTCCATGCCAAAACCTGTCCCCAGCTTGAAAACATTGTCAGAAACCATCTTCAGAAAGTGTTCAAAACGGACAATGGCCAAGCCCCCGGCTTACTCCGTATATTCTTCCATGATTGCTTTGTTACGGTAACTCTCATATTAACCTGCATTTTCTTGTACCTTATAACTATTTCTATACTTTTTTTCATACTTTATTAACTTACTTCTTTATCCTCTTTTTATATCACTAAGCTTCTCATATTTTTATATCTATCACTGAACGCCTTGATTAACTAATAAGAGGTTATTTTAGCTCAACTTAAAGTCTTGAGTCTGAGTATTACAAAAAATACATCTGTCTTCAAACTTGCTAAGAGAGGTATGTTATTGATAATATTATCTTTCTACTTGGGTTTAGTCTGAACAAGTTATCTTAAAAATAAAAAAGTACTTCACATATTAAAATTTTAACCATTAAACCACTTTGTCAGATATTTTTTTATGAACTCAAAAATGTTTTTTTAGTCGAAATCTAAATATTACATAAGTGGATTTTATTCCTACTAACAAAGATTTGTCATACACATGGTAGAATTTTAATATCTAATAACATGTTAAAAAAACTGAAGTATTATATGTGAGACTATTTTATTCTAAATCTCTTTATCACCCCTTTTTTACTTTAATTTGTAGGTTTTATTTACCATGTGAGACTTCAGAGTTATTAACCTTAGTTTTAAATACATTTGCCACTTAAATCCAAAACTATAACTAGTAGTTGTATTGTAATAAAAAAAAACATAGAAAGATGAGTTCCCAAATCGTGAGATTATGAGGAGGGTAAAATATGTTTACTACTCTCTTTTTCATCGACGAGTCAGTTAACTTGGCGATCTCTACAAAAAAGCAGAGACATTATGAACCATGGTCGAGCCTTACTTCAAAAGAAAAATTGTATTAATTGTCAATAAATGTATAAAATTTCTGGTGGAAAAAATAGAGATATGGTTGTTAAAACAAAGAAAGATAAGAGAAAAATATTATAGAAAATCATGTGAAAATGATATAAAAGTTTCACTTTTGGCATGTGTAGGGATGCGATGGGTCATTGCTGTTGGATGCAATTACTGCAGGTGGTCAAAGTGAAAGGGATCAACCTGCAAATGGAGGAATGAGGAATGAGGCACTGAACACCATTGAAGAATTACGAAGACAGATCCACAGCAAGTGTGGAAAGACCGTTTCTTGTTCCGATATCACTGCCTTAGCTGCCCGTGATGCCGTTTTTCTTGTAATCATCATCATTTCCTCTCTATGTTATTCCTTTATAATCTCTCACACACACACACTAAGTAGTAAGAATTGGAGTACTAGTGCATGTTATTTAATTTGTTAACTTATTGTGTTTCGAAAATTAATTGGAAGGTATTTCTCTTTAAAGATTTAATTAACTTCATATATATGAATTGAGATTAAAAAACATGCAGATAGGAAGTTTAATATTTTCTTTCCTTAACTTCTGTCTATAAGTTTTTTGAAGTTTTTTTTTTAAAAAATTGAAAACATTATTTATTGAACATAGATTGAACCAAATGCATGTACCATAAATACTGTTTTTCTTAAAATGGGCGAATAAAAAATTGTATCTGTCTTTAAATTTTAGTGGACAAATAAATATGTGTTTTTCTTTTATTTTAAGACTTCGAGTCACATCCAGTAAATTAAAAATAAATATAGGCTTACTTTATCAAGTTTTTCTAAATAAAAGTGCCCTTTAAAGTAACTTTTTCTTTTCAACAGAATATGCATTTTAACAACTTTTGTCATCTTACTTTCGGAAATTGGCAATCAAGTGACCATTTTTTTTACGTCCATTCATTTGTCTACTAATAAAAAAACACTTGGTCATAACTTGCATATATAATATTAAAAATTACATTAATTTGAAAAGTACGAAAACTTTAGATCACTACAGTAGATTCTCTTTAGATTACAACACAGACCGGTTACCATTGTTTTTCTCTTTCTTAAATGTTTAAGATTTTTATTTTTTATAATTTAATGATTGGTTCATACCAGAATTTTAAAAACCAGACCAGACTATGAACCTTCGTTAAATATAAATAATAAAAATATGTGATTTGCATATACATATTCATTGGACCGTTAATTTAACACTAGGAAATTTGTTCCAATTTTGGACAGTCTGGAGGCCCTAATTTTGCGCTGCCACTGGGAAGAAGGGATGGTTTTTTCATTAAAAACTTGAACGAAACAAACAAGCTTCCATCTCCCTTCGAGAAGACCGACACAACCATCAAAACTTTCGCAGCAAAAATAGTAGGAGGCAAACAAGTATTCGATGTAACCGATGTGGTAGCTTTCTCTGGGGCACACACTTTTGGGCGTGCCCATTGTGGTTCATTCTTCAACAGGCTTAACCCTGTGGACCCCAACATGGACAAAACCCTAGCCACCAGTCTCAAAGCCACATGTCCCACTGCACAATCTTTTAACACCGCCAACTTGGATGTGAGGACCCCAACAGTGTTCGATAACAAGTACTACATTGATGTTTTGAATCGCCAGGGTGTGTTCACCTCTGACCATGATTTGATCAATGACCAAAGGACAAAAGGGTTGGTGAGTGCCTTTGCCCGTGACCAAAAATTGTTCTTTGACAAGTTTGTTAATGCTATGGTGAAATTGAGCCAGTTGGGTGTGTTGACTGGGAACCAAGGGGAAATTCGTGACAAGTGTAATCTGATTAACAATAAGAAATCTATGTTGAAGTCTGTGGTAGAAGAGGTGGTAGACTTTGCTGAGCAGCTCTAGACTGTGCCTTGTAGTTTGTTAGGTTTGGATGTTTTCATGTGTTTTCAGTTTTTGGAAATGTTTCATGAGATATGTGAGTTCTTGGTTAGCGAATGATGTAATAAGAACCTCAGTTTGACTTTTGGTGTTATGCCAAGCTCATCATCATCTCTTTTTTTTTTTTTTTTAATTTACTCCGTTTTATTTATCTTCAATTTAGATATGAAACTTAACTCAATCTTATAATTAGATTAACAGGAATGGGCACAAGGCATGTTGCTCTTAGGAACTATGGCCTAGTTAGCATATCAAAGGTTAGTTCGGCTTAATTTCTTTAATAACAAACCCAGGTTAAAACTTTTAAAATAAGTTTATTTAATTAAAGGGATTGTTTTTTTATAAGCAAAGACAGATTTAAGGGAGTGCAGGGGTACTCAAACCCTTTTATACCAACATAACCAAAAGCTGTTACATATTTCATCTCAGTAAACCAGACCTTTACATTTAAAACTCTTAACTTCAAATAACTCAAATATAAACCTTGAACAAAATTACTGTATTTAGCATCATGCTAATAAAAATGCACTCGCACTCCACTCAAACTTTCTCCTCTCGGCAATGAATTCATATATACTTCTTCCACTTGATGAAATTTAGAATCCAGACAATATTTACCAACAAGCAAAACATGTTTCTATAATTAAAAGAATTGCTCCCATAGTTTAAAAATATTGAGCCCCTATCATTGTGTCTAATATGTATATCCACAGCAAATAAAAAGGGATTGGGTTAGCGACAAAAACAATTCACCTCCAAATTTGAAAATTCTGTCGTTGAAAGAGTCAGCGACAAACTTAACAACGTAAGCTCCCATTTCTAAAACTTGCGTTGCTAGACTGTTTAGCAGTGTAAAACCTGTTTTCATAACTACAGCCACGGCAAATATGCGTAATAGGCATAACAATGTCTGTTCACATGTCTCATTTTTTCGAAAGTGAGGTGTGTAGCGATGACAAGAAGACCTATACCTACATCCGTCACTACAATTTTACTTTACATTTGTCACTATCTTGGTGTGGCAAGTCTTTTGTCATATGTAAGTAGCAAACATTTTGCGCAAGAAACCAGCCATTAGAAGTTTCATACTGTAAGTACATACAGGCTTTAGCGACAGGAGATATCTTATCGCCCAGTGGGGCTACCCATATCGCCAAGTCACTACAAGAAACAAGCGTGTTAGCGGTGGTTTTTAAGCTATATTACCAGTGGTTTTAAGCACCACGAAGACTATTACTGGTGGTTCGAAAATTGCCACTAAATTTGCCGTTGTAACCGCTGGTAGTCGCGTTAGTAATTTGTGACGGTTTGTGGGTTTTGTGGGTTTTGTATTTAGAAAACCGCTGTAAAGATTGTCTTTGAAAGGCAATTCCACGCGTAATTAGTGATGGTTTGTGTATTTAAAGAACCACTGCTAACACACATGTTTTTTCTATCATTATTGTCATCATAATCATTATCATTTATCATTTAAACTACTGTTAAGAGAAATATATATATATATATATATATATACATGAAATTTAGTGAGATGGCAAGTTATTACTATTTTCAATAAAATCATAAACTAAATCCAACTATTTTGATGAGGAGGCAGATAATTGTAATCTCATCATTATAAGAACCAAAAAAATAAAATAAATAACTCTTAGAATAGTGAATGAAGACAAATAAAAGCTCTAATATTGACTATGGAGGATGCCAAAGTAACATACTAGATAAGTTTGGCTTCTGGTTTAACACCACATTGCTACATGATTTTACTTTTATGCTTAAGTTTCTTCCATATAGGCATATAGCTTGAAAATCAGATGTAATGGTTGAACTTGAATTTCAATTGTATGGATGCCTCTAGATTGTGAAATTTTTGCATGCTAGCCTAACTTTATAATCTAAATTTTGAAGTTTAGTTTGCATGATATTTAAATTCTGGTTCTTATTATATATATAATAAACAGATCATGTAACTAAGTTTTGTCATGGAGAAATCTTGCCTTCCCTATTTGATTTTCAATTCTTACATAAACAATATGGATATATCAATAGATACTAGACCGGTCTATGAAGAAACCTATTACCATTACAGCCTTTATTGTGATTATCACCGCGGCCACCATTTTGACCACCATTATGACCATTACTGTTTCCATGACCACGACCCCCAAAACCACCATGGCCTCCACGGTTAGCATTATGATTCACATGAACAATAACATCGCATTTCTCACATTCAAGGGATAATTGGGATGGATATGCCCCGGTTGGTTGCATTGATAACACACCACATTATCTTGAGGACAATCTCTCGCCATGTGATTAGCACCACATTTGTAATATGCAAGGCCTTGGGCATTACCCTAACCTTGGTTACCATTACCGTTCCTATATCCACCACGTCCTCTCATATTAGAGGATCCACCACAGAAGAATTTCTTTTTCTTGAAGTGACCATGCTTCTTAAAGCTAGAAGATTGACCCTTCAACTTGGTTTAGGCTTTGCTTGACTCAAAGGATCCATTTCATTTTCCTCTAAGATTCGACACTTGTCCACAAGTGACGAAAAGCTTTTAATCTCTTGATGTCGTATGGTCTGCTTAATCTCAGGCCTCAAGCCACTTTTAAATTTCACATATTTTGAAGTCTTAGTTCCCTCTTGTTGATAAGGGGGATAAAATGCACAAAGTTCCTTAAATTTGGAGGCATACTTCTCCATAGTTAGGTCACCTTGCTTAAGTTCCATGAACTCAAGCTCTTTATTGCTTTTATAGTGTTAGATCCAACTTTGAATGAAAGACTAAAAAATCTGAATCCCTAGGATTTATTAATAACATCCATCAAGACTCTTAGTTAAATAAAGTCTACCTACGTGTTTACTAACATGGTTCAGTGAGTGTTTTAGGAAAAGCCTGAAGTGCACATATTGAAAGAAAGAAAGGGGTCCATCAAACGAAACTTGTTTCAAAGACAAGTATAGTTCAACCATTTAAAGAAGCCTATCAAAAAACTAAGAAGAAAAGTCTAAATACACAATCAGACCTTGGAGTATCATCCTTCTCAAAGAACATTCTCTGAAAAGAAATTCTCTCTTTTCATGAAAGTGCTAACAACAACGTGTTTGTCTCAAACCTGCACTATTCATAAAAAAGGAAAAGAGACAAAAAACTAAGGATCATATACATAGTAACCTAGGAAGATTCCTCACATATCTCAAAGCATCAGATAGAGTTCAACTTGTGGTAGAGTAAAAGCCTAAGGTTAACCTTTACAAGAGTATACCGTTTAGCTTGAAATAGCTAATCAAATAGGTATCTTTTGATATGGATTATCAAGGATAACCATTTTGGTATTAATCTCTGAAGCACGCCTGTTTCAGACTCTGCCACTGCGTACTTCTTCAAAGTAAAAAATGATAAATGGTTATATCTTCTCCAACGGCTTATCAACGACTATCTCAAAAACATTATATATATATATATATATATATATATAAAAGAAGATCAGAAACTTTGAAGAGCTTGATTCCATGATCGTGAACAAAAATAAAAAGAGCTAGCTTGCAAAGTCTTAAGATTTTCTTTGTTCTTACCTTATAAGCAAAAGCCTTTCTTGTTCTGCCTTTAGCAAACCTTGGATTTTTTTCTTATCATAACTTAGCGTATTCTCTGCTTAGATCACAAATCTCTTTGTACGTTGAGGTATCTTTGTAACACAACCTTATTCTATCACTCATTCTTTGTGTAACAAGTCTGGTGTGTTCACCAACCTTTAGATTAAGTGGGAAACACTTTGTGGCCTAAAAAGGCTTTTAAAAGAATACTTGGGACTGAGCCAGGAGTGGCTTTATTGAAAGAATACTTAGGTTAAGCTAGAAGTGACTGAAGTCAGTAATACTTGAAGCACAGGTTAAGCTTGTTGTGTAAAAGGTGTTTTTACATAGTAAAAATCCTTCAAGTTTGAGGGTACTGGACATAGCTTCTGCTTTGGAAGTGAACCGGTATAAATTTTTTATGTTATCTTCTCTTTACCCTTTTCTTTCAAAGTCTGTCCGATCACAAGTTTGAAACACTTATTAAGATCATCGCTGTGTGAAAAATGTTAAGACTTATTCAACCTTCATTTCTAAGTCTGACTCTAAAACATCATATAGCTATCCGAGAAATACTTCCTCAAGAACTTAATCTTGAAGTTTTCCCACGTCAACATAATATTAGTAGTTATCATAAGTACTTGAGTAAGAAGCCACCAAGACTCAGCTTCATCACGGATCATAAAGCCTGTATATTCCACCTTTTGAGCTTCAGAACACTCAAAGCTTGCAAAGATTCTTTCCAGGTCATTTGTCCACACATAAGTTTCTTCAGATTTGTACCCTCCATGGAACTCAGAAGGTTTTCTCTTGAGAAAGCGATCAAGGCCTTGGGCACCTTGTCCCACATGTTGTTGGCCTTGCCTTTCCAAGAGATCAGCAAAGCGATTCAAAGTAGAAGCCATAACAATAGTATTGCGATTATGCCTACCATCCATGTTTTACACCTATAGATTAAGATATGGCTCACACATAAGTAAACTAGACCATATAGTCATCTTTAACCATTAACTAAGTCTCCAACATCTCATGTTCTATCAACACATCAATTCATGATCATATATATCAAATATCATGACATAATCACAAAATATTTGTCATTAAAGGTAAATAGTGTAAGTAACTTGACCGAACTCAATCATAAATAATCATATCATGCAAGCAATAAACAACAAATTCTTATCAATGAGCAACCACACTCGTATAATGTTGACCAAGATTCAATAGTGAGCAACCAATGCTCTAATAAGAATAACAACTTTAATAATAAACAGCCAACACTCCAATAATACACCAGCAATCCTCAACCATGAATAGTTACATATCAATGAAAAACAACATCAATTCAATAAAGAGCAACCACACTCTAATACCACCTATTGCGGTGCCCCGATTCCCCGGATCCAAATCTCGATGTAAACATAATTAATTCAATGAAAATACGAGTAAGTTTTTTGTGTTTTAAAGTTCTGACTCAACCCATAATGTCAAGACCTAAACCACAGATAATTGGAGGCCACAATTTTAAAGAAATGAAAGAGAAGTGGATTGAAGAAAGAGCCTTTAAATATATATACAGAAAATAATTGTACAATGGAAAAAAATAATATGTATATAAGGCATCATCTCTTCTCATATATGAAGATATGAGAAAAGATCCAAAACAATAAAGAGAAGTCAAGAAATCCAATCCTGATAGTCTCATTTGAGTTGTGGGAGAAAGAGCCTTGTTGTTCAATTTGCCAGAGATAATGATTCCAGAGAGCACTGGCACGATCTTCGTTTAGCTTAGGAGCAGACAAGACATTCTTTAGAGAAGCTATTTATAACTCCTTTGGTCTTATAGTAATTAGACTTTGGAGGGATAGGATTCTCCAATCTTCCCTTTTCAATGACCACTGATTTTGGGTTAAGGTGGTCTAGGTGAGCAAGATCTGCTTTCCTTGTATGACTATGTAGGGGTAAAGATCATGACGATACTGGCCTTGTTGCATGTCAAACAGAAGTTTCAATTCCTCAGACTTCAAGACATGAAACATGGCATAGTCTGATGGAAAGGTTAGATGGGTGTTGAGCATGATTTGTTTAAAGGGCATCTTGGGTGGAAAGCTGTGTTGAGGGAAATTTTGGGTAGGTCAAAGTTGGGTGAGTGTATAATGGCTAGGTTGTTGGGGTATAGATAACCTATGTTGTCTTTGTCTAAGATAGGTCTGGTAATGGTAAAAGGTTTTAAGCCCGGGGTAAACATGGTAAGAGGGATGTTGCTAGTGCATTTGGGATGAGGGATGATGGAGAAGGCACATCTGGGACGAAGATATCTTAGAGGTAAAGGATCAGAGGGTATAGGTGTTAAGGTATGGTCTGTGGGTTGAGGTGTGTAAAGCACAAGTCAGTTATGCCTTATTAACCAACACTGCATAGTCTCTAATCTCCAAAGGAACAATAACACTACGAATCTCGGTTCGCAGCCTAGAGTCAGATTTAGCACATTTGTTGCCTTCGGTACCTTCCAATGAGAAAGGGTAATAAAAGTCGCATAATTCATCAAACTCGGCTGTATACTCAGCCATAGACATCTTCCCTTGCTCTAATTTTAGAAATTCCATCTCTTTCCCTATTTTGTAGTCATCGGGGAAATATTTCACCAAAAACCTTTTCTTGAAATTTGCCTAAGTTAAGGCTTCATTCACAGCCACCATTTGAGTTTTGGTGTGGGTCCACCAAACTCGTGCTTTCTTCTTTAATTGATAAGTGGCAAATAAAACATCCTGCTCCTCAGACCACTTAAAATATTCAAAAACTTTTTCCATGTCATGGATCCATATATAATCACCATAATGATTATGCTCACCTTTGTATATTAGGGGCGAATGCTTCATAAATTTGTCCAATGTAGGGCCTGACTTAACCCATGCCATAAACTAGGAGAATTTAGTTAAGAAATCGTCATCTGGGTGACAACTAGAATCACCCACCATACTACAATAAAATAACGCACCATTACTACCCAAACCTACTCAATAGAGTCCAAAAATTTACCTCAATACAGGGTTGCCATAGTTTCCAAAGTACTAGTAACCATAATGCCAAGACTCCTATACATATTCAATTCAACATAACATGTAACATACATCACAGAATCTTGATTATTTTGGTCCGAGACGGAACCGCTCTAATACCACCTGTAACGTCCCCTTATCAAATCCTAAAGTTTATTCCAGGTGTCAGGAAAATTAGAGGAAAATTTTCACATTTAAAGTTGTTCCGACCATAAACAATAGGAACCTGAAGGCTATGTCACCTGGAGCTATCCTATACACTCTCATAACTCAAAGATCTACATATGCATGACCTGTATCTCGCTTGAGCGAGCCAGAAGCCTCACTTAAGCGAGAATCAGACATAACTAAAATATGAAATCTCGCTTGAGCAAACTATCCTCCCTCAAGCGGGAATACTCCAGAAGCTGTTCCTCCTAACTCTCGTTTAGGCCAGTTTACCCTCACTTGAGCAAGAATCACATAGAGACCAATTGCTCAGCCTCGCTCAAGTGAGCTTATTCTTGCTTGGGTGAGATCACACCAGAACAATGAGCCCAGTCTTGCTTGAGCGAGACTTACTGACTTAAAATTTCAACTCAACTTCCTCACTCCATATTTTTCCCAATTTAATTTCGATTTTCACAAAACTCCACAAGCACTATCTAGAACTTATTCTCGACCTGCAGGCGCAACCCATACTCAAAAATCTATTCAAATCATAAAGATATGCAATAAAACACATTTGGCATACTTTCTAATCATTTCACTACATGAAACTATGTATTTGTAGTCTAATAGCGAATCTCTTTGCATATACACAAAAGTATATCTACCTTATCACAATTCCCTACCCAATTAGCATACATGATTAAATACTTTACCTATCAATGGCTCTATGCCATGTAACAATTTCAAACTATCAATTTACACATTTTGCATCATCATTATCATTATATTATCACAAATATCAATTCCTAACAACCATCACAATCATATCATATGCATATATATATATATATATATATATTGCGACACGATTATACTCATTCTTTAATTGGAAAAATACATCACCAAGTATCAACCATATATACACATCCACGTGAACTATTATCACTACCACAAAAACTCAATACATAACACATACACATATTTACATATTTACATCCATTAACCAAACTTCTTGGCATTACTTTTACTCACCGGGCATTGGTCTCTACAACATCCCTATGTCACTAAAAAAAATTGTAAGGGTGAGTCACTGACCATACAAATCAATATGCAAATAACAATATATACATATTTAGGGAAAATCATAGTATAGAACATATTCCTTAAATTAATAGTTCCATAATTCATTTCATCAACATCATGAATTATTCGATCATCATAATTACTCACCTAGTTCATCATCACAATTCATCACTTAGCTTATTATCATTATAAGTAATCATCCAAATCATCAACAACACAAGTAATTCAAATAATTTCATAACTAACTCTCGATCAATAGTATAAGATTCTCTAGTATACGAATACTAAAAGGATTGATTATCAACTGTGGGTCCTACTCCATACCCCATGAACTCTACCTGGTCCACCGAGCCCTACCTAGCTCCCTACTTCACCATTGGGTCTTACCTGAACACTAGGTAACTCAACTGGGTCACGCTCGACCACGGGAGCCAAAACGGGGGGTAATCATACTGACCAGTCATCCACACCATATAATAATCGTATACATCACATATATATCTCAATTCAGATAAAATTCTTAACCATCTTACCCCAGCGCTGCGACCATCAAAAAGGGTTCTCCACCAGCCACTTAGGCATATTGATTTCTCATCTCATTTGATATTTCACATAGCATTTCAACTATCAAGATCACATTCAAATTATCATCGTCATATATTATTCAATGCATTACTCATAATAGCTTATCATCAAGAAAATGCAATTATCTAGTTCACCATTGCACAATCAATTCCCACTATCATTATCATATCGACTTTTAGCTTTCACAGTATCAATCACACACCTATCTACACACACACACGCATATATATATATATATATATATATATATATATATATATATCACCACACTACATGCATTTATATAATTTATATATCAATTATCCTATCCTACCCTTTTCCCCCATGTCGAATTTAAACGGTAACATTGTTTTCATTAATTCACACACCACGTATACCCCCTTACCTTAATTCCAAGCTCTCAAAGTTCCTTCAGAAATATCAAACGCCCGAATACCTAACATGCATAAGATCCACAAGGTGACTCAATTTTCCAACTCCCAAAAACTATAATTCAAGTTATTGAAATCCTTCAAAACTAACTCCAATTGCTTTAAAATTTACCTCAACTTATTTTGATTCTTTTCTATAGAACCCCCATCACTCAACGACTTTCCAACGCTTGAAAAGTGTGATGGTAGAATACTAATGAGACTTCATGCAGCTGGGAGCTGGAGTCAGAAATGAGGCAGCGTTTCCCCAAGTTATTCATTGATGTACATTAATTTCAGGGACAAAATCTCTTTTAAGGGGGTGTAACATCATAGGCATTTAATTAAATTAATGGCGCTTTAAAGAATTAATCGAGGGAGATAATTTAAAGAAAGTTAATTTAAATTAAATTATAATGGTAAGTTAGTAATTACTATGGGGTAAAAGTAAACTAATTATTTATAAGAAATAAAAGAAAAGAAGTATAATTATGAAAAGACAATAGTGCCCTTCATGCTTAAGACATTATTTCACTCTTTTCCTTTTCATTATGTGCGTGAAACAAAGAGAGAAGGAAACTGTGAGGCGTCTTCCATGGTTGTGTGATCTTCGTGCCAATTGACCCTTAAATCTTCACCAAAAGTCGAAATTGAATATATTTTTAGAATTTTGAGAGCAAGAGCAATACATCTTGGTGTTAAATTCATCCTCCAAATGGATCGCCGAAAAGAAGGACAACATGTTGCTCGAGATAAGTTTCAACACCAGCAGGAGAATTCATTGTAATTTGCCTATATCCATCCTACACTAAAGATTTTCCCGTGGAATTACCATGCCGAATGAGAACATCATGGACTCTTCTATTAGCCAAGACTTTATTTGCTTTAAAAGGAAATAGAATCTAGAAAATAACATCTCCCCATCATTGACAAAGATCTCCATCAATCAATGGGGAAAGATATACACCCTCGAGAGAAGAACCATGAATTTTAAAATCACAACTTTATGGATTCCCTCTAAATGTTTATAGAACTAACATAGGGGATTTTTGCCACTGTGGTGCATTTTTTCAAACTAATTTGCAAAATAGGGTTATTTTGAAATAATTTGGTTGTCTGGGGTTAAAAACATCATATCATCTTTCTATTACGCATTTTGGAAATACGTAATAGCTATTACGTATGCGAATGTGACATGTGGCGGTGGAACAACTGTGTTACATACCTTGGGGTTGCGTAATGAAGCATTGTCAGTAGTTAAAGATACAAACTGCTAACAGTTCCTTGTATTGCATTATTGTCAGCAGTTAAAATGGAAAACCGTTGACAATTAATTTTTAAGTAAAATATTAAAAAATTACTTACTACAAATAGTTTTTAAGCATACTTCAAATAATAAAAACATGAAGTAAAATTAAATATCATAAATATTTTACTTCAAATAAGTATAATAAAATAAAATATTTGAACAAACAAATTCAAATTTTTACTTCAAATAATTACAATAAAATAAGATATTTAAAATATTCAAATCAATATAATATTTATTTGAAGTAAAAATTTGAATTTGTTTGTTCAAATATTTTATTTTATTTTGTTTTATTTGAAGTAAAATATTTATGATATTTAATTTTACTTCATATTTTTATTATTTGAAGTATGCTTAAAAACTATTTGTAGTAAGTAATTTTTTAATATTTTACTTAAAAATTAATTGTCAGCAGTTTTGTATTTTAACCGCCGACAATGCTCCATTACGCAGCCCCAAGGTACGTAACGTAGCTATTCCACTGCCACATGTCACACTCACAACTATTACATATTTTGGAGATACGTAATAGCTGTTACGTATTTCCAAAATACGTAATAGAAAGATGATGTGATGTTTTTAACCCCAGACAACTAAATTGTTTCAAAATAACCCCATTTCTTAAATTAGTTTTAAAAAATACACCAAAGTGACAAAAATCCCACTAACATAGCCTTATTGAAAGTTTTGAATATT
Source organism: Clitoria ternatea (assembly GCA_037962975.1). Taxonomy (NCBI): domain Eukaryota; kingdom Viridiplantae; phylum Streptophyta; class Magnoliopsida; order Fabales; family Fabaceae; genus Clitoria; species Clitoria ternatea. The sequence goes on from CM075675.1 coordinate 14,897,407, forward strand.
TTGAAGCCAAGAGCCGCATGAATTTTAGGTCTCGCCAATCGATTCTAAGACTTCAAATGGATGGTCTTTCTCTCCGGTTCACCACCCCAAAGAAACCTATTCAACATCCCTTCAATCTGAGAATAACATAAGATGGATAGACTAGACAATAGATTTAACAAGAACTTCTCTTCCGATTATTGAGAGGTCTTTTTCTTTCCAACCCTTCAATTTCTTCCATGCTCACTCTTTGATAAAATTGAAGTCTTCCCGATAATGGAAAACAAACCTAAATATTTCTCATATTTCTATAACCTTAACTCCTATAACAAAGAAATAAGCTCATGAGTTCAGGTATAGTTGACAAATTTCGTCTAAATAAGAGTTGTGGATTTTTTAAGATTAACCTTTCCTAATTATATCATAGATGATTAAACTTGCATGAGTGAATGATATGTCAAGGGCTAAAGATGTAATTTTAACATCTCTAAAATCAATTTATATAATTCATTCTATCTCGTGACCAATTTAATGATTTACTAAATTACTATAGTTCTAATTAAAAATTGGCATTGATTCATTATAAAACAAATGCTTTCATTTTCTTCCGGGGTATGCTAGCTTTCCTGATAACTTTTAGCCATTTGGTTCTATGAAGAACCACTTTGGCTTCTCTTGTTACTGAGGAGGCCTTAATATATATATATATATATATATATATATATATATATATATATATATATATATATATATATATATATATATATTTGTGTGTAATAAAAGGCTTCTCGTATTATATTTCCTTTTTTTATTTAGGTATTATATTTTATAACATATATATTGTATATAAATTTTGAGAACAGAGTCATATTTATTGTAACAAATTAAATCAAACATGTTAAAAAATCAAAAGTAATTTTTTTATTAGAAAATCCAGTTGAATTTTTAATCTTTTTTTTACATTTTGATATCTTATGTGCTTCGGATACACATTAAAAAAAATTATAAATTAAAATATTTAAACTTCTACCATTTATAAATATCATAAAATTAAAACTTCGTAATACTTAATCAATTAATTTACTTATATATAACATGAATTCAAAGTTAGTAGGCTTTATAATTACGTTGCTACTCTCTCCACACCACAAAAGATTTTTAAGTTAGCATTAACGAAATTTAAAAGTTGATAGAAAATTTTTTGCTTGTATAGTTTTTAACTAAGAAAAATATAAAATATTAATATAAGCCATTTGAATTTATATTATATAAAAATTTAATGAAGTATACTAATAAATAATTTTATTAGTAAATAAAGCTGAATTATAATAATATAACATCAAATATATTAGTATAATAAATTTTATTATTAATTAAAACTAAAAATATCTTTATTATTTACTATTTGTTTTTGTTACTTAAGATATATCAAGGGGACTTTTCTTATTAACTTGTAAATTTTACGAGTCAATAAATGATAAACTTTTTGTAATGCCATCTATAAAGAACCACTACTCTAATCTAAAATAACACTGAAGGCAAACAAGGATGGGTCCACCTTTATACTTCTTGTTCTTGATTTCTTCCTTTCTATTTACTTCGTATTTTGATCCCTCTGAAGCACAAGGCAAGCCCCCAGTAGTAGTGAATGGACTATCATATTCTTTCTATTCCAAAACCTGTCCCAACCTTGAAACCATTGTCAGAAACCATCTGAAGAAGCTATTCAACAAACACAACTGGCAAGCTCCAGCCTTGCTCGTCATTTTCTTCCATGATTGTTTTGTCCAGGTAAATATATAAGTGAAATCTCCCTATAAATAAAATAATTAATACCATGGAGTGATACTATATTAAAAACTTTCATCCCATATCGAACTAACCTGACATGGATAACACATTATGATGAGTTGAAAGCTTTAGGCTATTTTATTTAGCAATAACTACATCTTGTCAAAATATATATGTATATTAGTTAGCCTGTTGGGACACTTCAATAATATATAAATCAGTACTTTCATAAAATATTGCAGAAGCGATTCAACCACATCTTGTGAATTCATTTTTTCATAGATTAATTATAACTATAAAACAATATATTTTTTCACCTGATTAGGGATTTAAATTTGTTTTTGGTCTGAGGCACCTTAGAGATTGAATTGGTGATATATATAGGGATGTGATGGATCGTTGTTGTTAGATGGGAGTCCAGGAGAAAGGGAGCAACCACTGAACAGAGGGATAAGCCATAAGGCCCTTGAAACCATTGATGAGCTTAGGGATCTTGTTCACAATCAGTGCGGAAGAATCGTCTCTTGCGCAGATATCACTGCTTTGGCAGCACGTGACGCTGTTTTCCTTGTAAATTCATCACCCCTCCTATCTTTATTTTCTTTTTATAATAACTTAATTTTCACAAGTTTTTCATTTTGAACTTCAATTTGTAGAAGTGTATATATCACTTTTTCTTTCTTTCTTTTCTTGCTTGTTAAACAAATAAATACGATTCAATTATTTTTTTTTTGTCAAAATATGAATAAGTTATTTTGTCAATTATATATATGACAAAGAGTCTCTCGGCTTTAAATTAAGTTATTTTTTATAAAAAAGAATTTATTTATAAGAGATTTTTTTTTGAAAGTTGATTATTAAATTACAACTATAAAAAACCCTTTTTTTTTTTAAATGAGATATTATTCATTTCAATATCTTATTTAGAGAAATTGCTATTTTTTCAGATAAGTTAACTATTTTTAGTTTTGTTTTTTAACTTCTTTTTTTAAGTTTATACAAATATCTAAAATTATATTAAATAATTTTTTAGGTAAATTTTTTCCCCTTCGAATAAGCTTCCAACATACTCATCCAGTATAATATTTAAATAGTCGAGTGACTTAATAAACCACACAAACAGACAGAGGATGTCACTTTTATTAAATTTAGAGCTAATCCTAGAAGAATTTTTCATACAAATTCCACTAATAAGTACTCTTCTAAAGTTTCAAGGGATAAATTTTATTTTAAAATAGGTTATTTTAATAATCGATGTAATTTTATACCAATTATTTAAATAATTGGTGTAAGAAATATTTTTTATATAGGTTATTAAAATAACTGGTATAAAAATAATTTTATTTCAATTATTGAAATAACTAAAGTAATTTTATTATATTAATTATTGAAATAACTGATATAAAAAATATAAAATAAAATAAAATTTTACACTGATTATTTTAATTACTAATGTAAAAAAATTTAGTAACCGTTGTAAAAATACTTTTACATAAATTATTAAAATAACTCATGTAAAAAAATTGTTATTATATATTAGGAATTCAAATACAAAATAGGGGATTGGATAGTTAATCATGATCTTACGATTATTAGGTGTCTTGTTTTGTTATATTATTAACCAATCATAACTATTCGTATAGTTTTCACGAAATTATATTCAAGAGCATTTTCCTTATACGTTTATGCAGTATTAAGGTCTAGCGGTGGTTTATTACTTGTTTTGTGTGTGGAAACAATCTTCGGATTTTAGCTCCATTTCAACTATAATTACAATTCGTTTCAAAAGTTTTATTTAAAAATTAAAATTTTAAAACCTACCATTATTATGATGGTTGCAAAAAAAAAAATGAATTAGTTTGAAAGTAATTATAAATAGAAATTTAAGATGAATTAACAAAAAAGAGAGGAATCTTAAATTATCTGTAACATTTAAACATTCAAACTAAAAATTATCAAGTGAGAGTACTTTTTAAAATTCTTGTCATTATTTAAGTATATTGTCAAATTAAAATTTCTTAGAATTTTAAAATTCTCCTTAAAAAAGTTAGTTTTGAGATTATTAGTTTCATTGTTGGTGGGTATACTTTTTTCTTTTGTTTTTTATTAAAAATATCTTTTTAAAGTAATTCACATGTTACAACCATTTGTAATTTTAAAACATCTAAAATTGAAATGATATATAGAAATGCTCAATTCATGAAGGCCCATTAAACGCCAGCTTGATTGAAAGACTACACAACTTAGCCTACTTATTTTAATTAAGCCTTATCATTCTTTACTTAAATTTCTAATTAATTTATTCTTTACCTAGAAAGTTCTCTCTCCTGTTTTCTTTGGGCCTATCACTTACACACATGTGTAATTAAAATGATTAAAAAAGTATTTTAGTATGAATGTAATTATTTTGTGGCAAACTTTCAAATTTTATTTTTTACCTTTGTTTAGTTTCAATTTTGAGCAGTCAGGAGGTCCTGAATATGCAGTGCCACTGGGAAGACGAGATAGCCTAAACTTTAGCAACGAAGGAACAAATGATCTACCATTACCCTACAACACCACCAGTGTGACCCTTAAGAATTTTGCTACCAAAAACTTGGACACCACTGATGTGGTTGCGTTAGCCGGCGCACACACTTTTGGTCGTGCCCACTGTCACACATTCTACAACAGGCTTTCTCCTATAGACCCCAACATGGACAAAACTTTAGCCAAAATCCTAAAGGACACCTGCTCAAATACATACACACGTAACACTACCAACTTGGATATCAGAACCCCTACAGTGTTTGATAACAAATACTACGTTAATTTGATTAATCACCAGGGTGTGTTCACCTCTGACCAAGACTTGTTCACAGATAAGAGGACAAAGGGATTGGTAATTGCCTTTGCCATGAATCAAACCTTATTCTTTCACAAATTTGTTGATGCTTTTATAAGGATGAGCCAATTGGACGTGTTGACGGGAAACCAAGGTGAAATTCGTGCCAAATGCAATGTCATAAATAATAAGAAAAGTGTATATAATCTGGAGCAGATGGCTCAAAAATATCTGAGTAATTTAAATTGAGTGATAGGTTGTATATCGAGTCTAAGGGAATGTCTTTTACTATCCATAATAATCTTGTAATTTTTTATCTGACTAGGATAAATTAAAAAAAAATAGTTGCTTTGTATATTTTTAATTTGTTTCATTCAGAGATGTTTCTTTCAACCCTTGCGCGTGTCCTATTATATATCTTGTTTTAATGTTTATTATTGACAAAAAAATTAGTTATTTAAGTTTTATATATATTTTTTAGTTTAGTCCTTTAAATTTTTTTTGTTAATTTTAGTTTCTTTAATTTCAAAACATTTATAAATTAATTCATCCCAAAATCTTTAAGTAATTAATCCTGTTAAATAACCTAATACAAGACCAACTTATTACCATTAGATAAAAGACCAGGTTGTAATATGAGCCTCACACATACTCCTTTTTCTTCTTCTACCTTGCATTTTCCAGCTTCCATCCCTACCCTTTCATTCTCCTTACCACTGATCACCACTTACTATGAGTAAATATGCTACCTTGCATACAACCGCATTATCAGTCACAACTCGCACCACATTTAGAGGTCCAACCTCCATATTTATCTCACTCATTTGTTTAGCAATAAAATCTTTTATCTTTTACCTTATTAGAATAATCTTGGTTTTAAAAACATTAGTTTACTCTATGTGACAGCCATGAAATTGATAGAGGTCTTCTTTGAAGGTCACTTCATCCATCACTAACATGGTTTCTCTACATGGTTTCTTTGAGGGTCAATCACAAGTATTTTTTATTGGCTCCAAAAGCTTCTCTAGTTTCTCTCATTAAAAAGCAAGCCTGCTCTTAATTTATTGTACCCTGTAGGTTGATATCCGCCTATGTTATTGATGGCAGCAAAAGAAAAAGCCTTTTCTAAATTGAAGATTTCTTGCTAAATTAAAAGACAACAACATCCTTGCAATTTCAAAGTCCAATGTCTCCCTGGCTTGCAAGTTAAAGGCATTTTCTAGTGGACTGCCTAATGTCTCTCTTTTTCGGATGAATAGAAAAATTTGGTTCATTGGTGATTCTGGAAGCAAAGAAACTGATTTTGCTTTTGACTTCTTTATCGTCACTACAACCTCATTATCTAACTTTTTAAACTCATTGAGTGTTTAGGTGTTAATTTTAGGCAGCCTCTAACACCTTTTCTAGAAATCTTCACAACCGCGAGGACTGTTTGCAAGGCATCTTCCCACAACTGCCATACTGATTTGGCCAATTTTGGTTATTTTGGAAAGAAGATACGTTAGAGATTTTGTTATTTATTTGTTGCTATAATCACGTTATAACTTTGCTGTATTTCATGGATTCTTTTTCGTGTATATAAATCACAGAGAAAGTGAATAAGGGATATATGATTCATTTACTAGAGAAAGTGAGGATACATGCTTATATATACAAGGGTTTAAATTTCGGCGCGGTTGATATCATGTTGCGAATTTCACAATTGTGGATATTGTAGATGCTGTAATTATTGCAGTTGTTGCAGTGTTAATTATTCACAATATTACATAATCTGCATTACAATTATTTATATCATTATAATTATTTATATTATTTAATTTTTCTTATTTATGGTTTGTCCAAAATACAAATTTAAATAATATTAAGATTTAAATAAATAGGTTTTTTTTATTAACAATAAATCAGTGTTAAATTCATTTTACTGTTATATTATTATTATTACTTTATACTTTTAATTATATGTTTTTTATAATTAAAACTAAAATACGTAATAGAATATCAATTAAAAGGTGCTTTATAACTAAAATTAATAACCTTTTAAAAAAAACTTAAAATTATGCATATTAATCTATAACCTATATAACCCACGAGTTATAGTTAGAAAATAAATACAGGTAAGCTAATATTATAAGACTTATAAAGAAAACGTTATAACAAGTAGAAGATAAGTTCTTTTTCTAAAAGAATACATACTAATTAAGTCAATTATTATATACTTATATAGGTAAAGTATTTTAAAAAGAAATCAAAATAATTATGTAACTCATTTTTCCTTTGTGTTCTCTCACTCTCTCCCACTACTAAAAAAATACCTAACAACGGCGGACCAAACCCATCGCTAAAGCACCTAAATTCCATCGCTAACACGATTAGTGACAATGCTTTTGACGGGATATCGGTCATCGTTACAAACCTCGTTGCTGATTGAAAAGCAACGACGTCAGCATCCCATCACAACATTTGCGACGATTGATGAGAAGTCCATCACTGGTGATGAGAAGGTAACGACGACAGTACACTATTGCTAGGTTACAACACAGTAGCGACCCCGAGCTTCGTCGCTAATGACTACATAAAAAAACCCTGAACAGCTACCACAAATTAGCGACCACAAACTCCCGTCGCTAAATAGCGACCGCGTTAGCGACCACCCCCACCAAAAAGGGACCCCAAAATTTGTTAGCGACTGGAATAGCGACCGGTTTAATACGCGGTCGCTAATCCTTGTCAAAACCGTCGCTATAATGGTCGCTATATTTTAGCTCCACCATTTTTGTTTCCCGCCTGGGTTTTCAGTTGGCGGCAAACTGTTGCGACGGTGAACAACCATCGGTAATGTTCCCTCCAAGTCCAGCGACGGTCTTAACGCGTCGCTATGGTTTGTACTTGTGACGGAAGACTTCGTCGTCGCTATTCTAGAAATAATCCGTGACGGAGCTGTTCTACCGTCGCTAAGAATCTAGCGATTAGTGACGGAAGCCCTTTGCCGTCGCTACTATTTTCACCTTCATATATTTGCTTTTGTGGAAGTTAGTGACGGTGATGCTCTACCGTCGCTATGTTTTTCGTCTACAGGTTAGTGACGTTGGGGGTGACATCGTCGCTAATGTTCAGGAGATTAGTAACGGATGTGTTCGCCCGTCGCTAATATTCAGGAGTTTAGTAACGGATGTGGTCGCCTGTCGCTATTAATTTCGTTTCCCTCCACTTTTTTCTTTTAATAATTGAATCTAGCGACGGTGGGTTGTAGCCGTCGCTAAGGTCAGGAGAATAGGGATGGAGGTGTGCTACCGTCGCTAACTGGGGAATTTTAGCGACGGCAGTAGCCACGGGTTTCATCCGTCGCTAAGGTTTTAATGTAACTCGACAGCAACCCCTTTCCCTCTCAGTCACCCTAACTTTCCCTCTCAGTCACCTCTCCTCCCTGCCTCCCTTCGTCCGGCGTCCCCCTCCTCCCTCCCTCCGTACACCTCCCTTCCTCCCCCCGACTTACTCTCTCATCTCCGTCCTTGTCCCTCCGTTCCTCCGTCCCTCTCCCTCAATTCCTCCCGTCGAAGTTCCTCCCTCAGTTACTCTCTCATCTCCGTCCCCCCAATATTCGGCCTCCGAGAGCCTCTCTCCCTCAGGTTCCCCCTTCCCCGGCTAGTTCCATCTCTCTCTCAGGCTCCGACAGTGGTTGTGAAGCTCCCTCTGTTTTCAACACGAACCGTCGAGAGTGGTAGTTCTTCCTCTATCAACAGTTAGGTAATCTCCCTCAGTTTTCATTAATTATTTTGCTGTTGGTGGAAGTTATAGTTCCCCTGACTGTTAAACATTGGTTTTTCAGTTTTGAATAATCCGTTGGTCCTAGTTGTTTATAGTTTTGAAGTTGGTGTTTCAGTTTTCTACTGGCTGTGATGGTGTTTCAGTTTTCTACTGTGATGGTGTTTATATGATGTTAGGCATTTGTAGTTATATAAGTGTTTTCTACTGGCTGTGATGGTGTTTATATGATGTTAGGCATTTGAGTTATATAAGTGTTTTCTACTGGCTGTGATGGTGTTTCAGTTTTCTACTGGCTGTGATGGTGTTTCAGTTTGTAGGCATTTGTAGGCATTTCAGTTTTCTACTGGCTGTGATGGTGTTTCAGTTTCCCTTTTCACTTTTAACTTATCAAACAAAACTTATATAAGTGTTAGGCATTTGTAGGCATTTGAGTTACATGTCGATTCAAACCCTAAACCATAATTAGACCTGTTTTGAACTCAAACCCATTTCTTGTTAAATTCACTCACCATGGCCACTTGAAATTAAGTAGTAGGTTTGGTCAATTTGGTCCCTGTTAAATAAATTTTAATTGTGTGTTTCAAAAGATAGAGAGGTAGAAAGTTTTGAACTGTACTGGTTTGTTGTTTTGAATGGAAAGAAAAATAGAGAAAAAAGAAGTTTAACTTTTGTTCCTAAAAGCTAAACAAAGTAGTTCAAGCTAGCAAGTAGTTCTTCTAGTTTTACTGTTTGAGTTTAAGCTTTGCTAAGAATGTAGATTTTTCATTCACGACATTCAAATTTTGTTCAATATTTATCAATGAAAATTCTTTTATTGCTTCATATCTTGTTAGCTAAAACTGCAGTCCTTTATTGCTTCATGATTTTTTCAAACGAGCCTTTCCCTCTCCCTGTGTGAATATTGACTCTGTAGCAACTTTTTTCTATAGTTTGCCTCATACACCACCATTGTTGTTGTCGTCTTTTTTTTTTGGAGAGGCCACATCTTCCTTTTCTGCTTCCTTCTTTCTCAGATAACAAGTAGGTCCACCCCCTCTTTGTTATAGTTTTTTTAATTTTACAGTCTTAGTACTGATTACATTCTGAAACATTCTGATGTGTTACTGAAACATTCATATGATAATTGATGTGTTAGTACTGACTACATTCTGATTGTGCCATTATAATTTTGATTCATATCATAATTGATGTGTTAGTACTGTAATTATAATTTTGATTCCCCCAAATCCTTTTTTGTTTGTTTGGACTTCAATTTTTCTTATTTTATTAAGCTTAAAAAAATTAGTGAAATTACAAATTAGGTTACATATATATCATTTTACAAAGAACCATTTTTTTAAATTATTAGAAGGAAATACTAAGGCCCCTTTTTTTCACATCTAAGAAGAGGAAAGCAAAGAAGGGAATTTTCAGGCTACCAAGAGTTTATTTCAATTTATTTATCATCCCAAATCATTTAACATTCTGTTTCATGTAATCAAATCTTCATGTGAGTGATGTGTCCTTTAAATTCTGTTTCAATTTACCCTCCCACTTAGAGTGCAATACTTGGATGGAAATTAAGATTCATGCATTTTGCCTGTGATGTGTTCTTTCAATTGTTAATTTTTAGTGTAACTATTTTGGTTTTGTGATTTGAGTGAGATGTATATCTGCTTGTGGGATATAGTGGAAGTGAATAGGTTGAGGCTTGAGTTTTTAGAGTTACTGTTTTGGTTTTGTGATTTAAGTGAGATATAAAATCTGATTGTGGGCATTTGAGTTTCCCTTTTCACTTTTAACTTATCAAAGAAAACTTATATAAGTGTTAGGCATTTGTAGGCATTTGAGTTACATGTCGATTCAAACCCTAAACCATAATTAGACCTGTTTTGAAATCAAACCCATTTCTTGTTAAATTCACTCACCATGGCCACTTGAAATTAAGTAGTAGTGCTTAATTAAGAACCAGAAAATTGATCAACAAGATGAAAGGGAAAATGAAAATTTTGCCTCTGTTTATATTAACATAAAATTATCCCATAAAAATGAACATTTAGATAGGTATTTCATTGGTTAATGTAAGGCTGCATAAGTTATAACACAATGATTGTTACCACTAAACAACATCTATCCACCTTCAACTATTGAATTGAATAATTATACGCTAGATCATACACCAACTCAAGTCTTAAAATTAAATTGAAAGAGCAAAGTTGTTTATTAAGAAAGTGCTCTACAATGAGCCTAAAGAATAATCTTATGCTCCTCTCAAATACTATCCTTACAAAGAAGTTTCCTATTACCAGGTTACTGCAATAGGACTTCTAACCGTATATTTATGTGACACCCAAGTAAGTGACCCAAATGATGAACCTCCAGTAACGGTTGTTTTTCCATTTAAAACAAATGTCACTGCATAACTCAATTTCTCACCTATTTTCTTGAAACTCAAATTCGTTGGTTCAACTGTTACTGTTACTCCCTTTGGTTTTTCCACTTTCACTGCATAAGAACTTGTAGGATTTCCAACATTTGTGACCACCCTCTTGTATGTCACACTAGCATTTAGTGCAGTTGTGCCAAATAGCACAGCAAACGAGGGGTACTTTAAGTCACCAACTTGAGGAACTGATTTTTTGGAACATTTAAAATTACCCCTTGACCAAGGTAGTTAAAATCGGGATTCTAGGTTGAGTCGTAGAGGATTTCAATAATCGTAAATCGTAAAATCGTAAATCGTATCGTAAGATTTTAAAAATTCTTATATAAAAATTATGGTCCCACTGCACTTGGTCCTCTTGAAGAAAATGCTGCTACAATTGGTGCAGGGTCTACATATGATGTCCCCAGTAATACTTTATAAGCAGCAATTCTTGAGGTATACCTCATTCCACTAGCTGAACCTTTGCCCAAGTCAAGAAAGCTGACATTACTCACCATGTTACCAGCTGCAGGTGAGGCTGTGTGTGTTCCATGTCCATTGGAATCTTTAGCGGAACGGTAATCCGTTGTTTCATTGATTCTTCCAGCAAACTTCTCATAGCCTTTGAGAAAGACTCGAGCACCAATAAGCTTCTTGTAACAATTTGAGGCAGAGAACTTGGTACCTTGTCCACAAGCACCTTTCCAGCGAGAGGGTACTCTGGACAATCCAGAGTCTTGGAAACTGATATGTTCAGGCCATATTCCTGTATCAAGAACTCCTATGATCACATCTGAGGCCAAGTTTGGAGCAGTCCAAAGTCCTTTTCCATTCTGCAGGCCAAGTTTGGAGCACTCCTATCCGAATCCATTAAAGGCCCCATATCCGAATCCATTAGAGTGTTGTTACTTTTCTTACTTGAACTTGGCCTTTAACATTGAATGGGATAGACCTTATATAAAATTGAGTAATTAGTAATCAATTTTCCAATTGAGCGTTTTATCCAATGCCACCTTAGCTGCAATTTGCTTTGACTGTCTCTATTTGTTTAGTTTCCTTGCAATGTACTTAATCTATAATTTGCTTTACGTGTCTCTCTTTGTTTAGTTTCCTTGCTACTCTTAACTATCCAACCAGCTATTGGTTTGTCATGCAGACTAGCACACGTTATGCGTGGTCTGTGATTGTTTGTCGACAGCTTCATATTCTTCGCTCACTTTTTTCCTCGAGGTAATCCCCTAACACTGACTTGCTCATTATGTGTATGCATGTGGATTGTTGTTTGTTAGTGGAGAGCAGGGCTTATTAGGCATTGGTTTTGTGTGCTGATAAGACACCATTTTATATGCATGTGTAATGTTGTTTGTTAGTGGAGAGCAGAGCTCATTAGGTATTGGTTTTGTGTGCTGATAACATGATTTGAAGATGCATGTGTAATGTTTGTTTGTTAGTGGAGAGCAGAGCTCATTAGGCATTGGTTTTGTGTGCTGATAACATAATTCTTTATACATGTGTAATATTGTTTGTTAGTGGAGAGCAAAGCTCATTAGGCATTGGTTTTATGTAGTGATAACATGATTTGGTCTTCATAACTCTGAATATCATATACAATGCGTATGGTATGTTTATTTATCTATACTGGGAAGTTTTCTGTATGTAACAGGTCATTCGTAAATTTGGGAAATGTCTAGTTTACAGGGGAGACTCTGCCAAAATTTTTACAGGCTCCCTTTCTTAAGGAAATTTATAATAACACTCATGATTTAATAATGTAGGGTTTAGTCGTGTGTGTACCCATTAGATTCCCGTTCAAGTTTCAAAACAACCAGTTGATGTACCGTGTTGTGTTGGATCTTGAATTGTCCCGGTTGGACAGTTTGGTATGAATTTGTAACCAGTAGGGCGTAACCCATCAATGTTGTATGTGGTCTATCTTGAGACGTTGAATGTTCATTTGAAATTTCGGTTATGGTATTTCGTATTGTCCCCGGGGTGCATGTCTACGTGCGATATTTCATACCGTACGTATCTCTGTGTACTCGGGGACCAATGCGAAATGCTGCCGAAATTTCAAATGAACATCAACGACACAAGATAGACGACATACAAGATCGATGGGTTACGGATGGTTGTATATTCATACCGAATGGGATAGGGCCCCACCAATTTGCAACATCAATGAGATCGAGTGATTCACAACCGATAGTCAAATAAAATTACAATAATTTAAAGTAACAGAAATCGTGCTTGTTAGATATTATAAATGGAGGTACCGGCAAATCGGCGATGGATGTACAACCGACTAGATCGCAGTCGGCGAGTGACTGAGGAGTTTATGATGGGGCTATTGGAGTTCATTCCGTTCGCTACGGCAAACACGCCTGGATTTGAAGTGACTCAGAAGATCCGTTGTCCGTGCTCAAGGTGCAAATGCATGAGTTTTGAATACGCGGATGATGTCATGTGCCACCTAACTGAGAAAGGGTTCATGGAAACATACCACTGCTGGTACAACCATGGTGAGCAGTTACCGCGTAGACCATCAGACGTAACCGTGCAACAGTCTTACTGCGAGGTTGGAGGAAACAGGGATACGTACAACAACATAGAACAAATGGTGATGGATCATGTTGGACCCTCCACCGGGCGTATGCTGGAACATAATGACCAAGCAGGTCATGGGGACTCTGACAATGTAGAGGAGGATCCTAATCCAGAGGTGAAGAGATTTTATGATTTGTTGGCGGCGGCTCAGACTTCATTGTGGGACGGGTGCAACAGTCACACTGAGTTATCCGCCTCCCTAGCTGCTTTAAGCCTAAAGGCAGATTATAATCTTTCTGGAGGTTGTTTTGATAGGATGGTCAGTCTGATGGGTTCCACCATGCCTAGTAATCACAGAATGCCAGCAAACCTGTACCGTGCTAAGAAACAAGTGGCAAACTTGGGGTTGGGTTGTGTGAAGATAGAGTGTTGTGTTGGTGGATGTATGCTGTTCAGAAATGAGTTTGCAGACAAGAGTGTCATAAAATGTCTGCATTGTAATGAGGAACGCTACAAGACCGTTAAAAGGAGAGGGAAGGTAACCCGGACGGCCAGGAAGAAAATGTGGTACTTCCCTATAACACCGCGTCTTCAACGCCTGTATGCCTCATTGTCCACGGCAAAACACATGCGTTGGCATGCTCTGAACCGAACACAAGAGGGGTTTCTTTGCCATCCTTCCGACGGGAAAGCATGGAAGTGTTTGGATGAGCTATATCCAGACTTTTCAGGCGAGCCGCGCAATGTAAGACTTGACTTATGTACTGATGGGTTTAACCCGTTCGGTCAATACGGAAGAGCTTACTCTTGTTGGCCAGTCATCCTGACCCCATACAATCTGCCTCCTGATATGTGTATGAAGAGGGAGGTCATGTTTCTATCTATACTGGTTCCAGGACCCAAAAATCCAAAGGCGAACATAGACGTGTTTTTGCAACCGTTGGTTGAAGAGTTATCACAATTATGGGATGTCGGGGTAATGACATACGATGCATCTTTGAAGAACAACTTTATGATGTGTGCTGTTTTGATGTGGACTATTAACGACTTCCCGGCCTATGGTATGCTTTTTGGATGGTCCACGTCTGGGAAGCTTGCTTGCCCTGTATGCATGGAACATACCGACGGGGAATCACTCCCTGTTAGTGGCAAGACAAGTTTCTTTGACTGTCATAGAAAGTTTCTACCGTTGGATCACCCGTTTAGAAGGAACAAAACCGCTTTTAAGAAGAACAAGGTTGTTAATGAACCTCCACCCCGTAGGTTATCTGGTGCACGGGTTTGGCAGAGGGTCGAAGAGTATCCTTACATCTGGGACAAGAGTGTTAAGGAGTTTGCGGGTTACGGTAAGGAACACCACTGGGTGAAGCAGAGCAGGTTTATTACACCGACTTCCCGGGAGGACATCGGGACTGGTATGCAGTAATCAAGGCCAAGGCCCGAAGTCAGATCACTGACAATGTCTCCGAGGAGGTCGATGACGCTTATCAGCTTGCACCACACGAGCTCAACGATGCCAATTTGTTGTTCAACATTGATCCAGTCATAATGGATGAGACACTCGCCACTACGGGGGGTGAACACATTGATAAAGACCTTGTCTCTCGATCAAAACGGTCTAGGGCTGATTTGGATACTGATGAACTTGTTCACACAGATAACTACAGTGACACTGAAACTGAGGGGGAATTTGAAACTGAAACAGACACAGAGTATGTAGTCGTTAAACAAAATGCTACATAGGTTTATATATATCCTGAGACTAACCTTTCTTTTCATGATTTTATCCACAGATGACGGGACGTCGACTGCCTTTCAGTAGGGGTGGTGGGTCCAGGACCCCGACATCCAGGCAGGGGACTCCCACCCCAGGACAGCAGACTACTCCATCATCACTACAGCAGAGCACTCCATCACCACCACCACCACCACCAGAGCAGACCACTCCACCACCACCACCACCACTGCAGACCACCCCATCACCCCGACTGACCATCCCAGAGCAGAGTCCTGGAGCTGGTGGCTTGGAGGACCATGGCCATCAGGCGACCCCACCTCCGGCATCCCCTCTACCCATGTTGGTACCCGTGCCGGCCGGAGATGAGTAAGTGACTAAACCTCAAATACTTTTATGTTATTTGTATGATACTTTATATTAAACTTTAGTGGAAAGACTTATTGGTTTATTGGATGTTACTTTAATTAGTACTTGTATAGATTGAATTGTACTGGGCACTCTTCTGTTTGTAACAGGGTAACTATTTAAACTTGGAAATGTTACATTTACAGGGGAGACTCTGCCGAAATTTTGGGGGTCTCCCAAGATTGTGTGTTGTTTTACTCCTAACATAATTGTTGTCATTACAGCTTTGTTGATAGTAGTCGCACTACCAAAGCGATTACTAAGGTTTTGAAGGCCCAGTGGGATGGTCCATATATATCTTGGACAGATGCTGGGAAGGTTGTGCAAGATAGGTGGTTTGACACCTTCTCGGTAAGTTCCTAGCTCATTTGTTGTGACTTGATTTGTAAAATAGACCTGTTATTAATTTTGATTTCTCATTTCATTTTACAGCGTGATTACCAGTGGGCGGAGGGTATGATTGATGAGATTAGGAAGGTCTTTGCCACAAAGACCTCCAAAATCATCAAGAGTACCCTTTGGAAGGTGAGGGACAAGGGTGAGCGCCCTCGTTAGATCCCGGAGGACCATTGGGACGGGATGGTCCAGAAGTGGGGCGGGGTCCCGTTCCAGCAGGCGAGTGCTCGGAACAGGGCCAACAGAGCCGCCGATGCTGCAGCCTCGGTTTACACTGGGGGTAGCATTTCAACCCTCGAGCACAAGAAAAGATTTGTAAGTATATTTATCTTAAACATTTCTATTATGATTCGTCTTACATGTTTATGCATTAATCTCAATGTTTTTTGTCCACCACAGGAGCTGAGGGAGCACCGGGAGCCTTCTTTGTTTGAGGTCATGCAAATGACCAAGAAGAACAAAGCCGGTGCATGGGTAAACCAGAAGACTACGGATCTAGCGGTATTTACTTTTAACTGACACATGCTTATAATTTACAAATCAGCTTACTAATCCTATCATTGTTTTTGAATTTACAGGAGGCGTATCAGGCTAGGAGGGCCGAGAAGGAGGCGGACCTGGTGGCTTCCACTCCTGAAGGGGAGGTTCCTCCCACCCTATCTTGTTCTGACGACAACGCCATCTATATGGAGGCTGTTGGCGGTGTGAACAAGAAAGGGAGGGTATTCGGATTGGGTGGCGTTGGCACGCAGCTGGCGAAAAAGGGGAAGACCCCTTCCTCTTCGTCTTCCTCTGGTCTTCCGACTGAGGTCGTTCAGGTAATTCAAAACCTAAACGATGAGCTACAGGAGGAGCGACGTCAGAGGCAGTTGTTGTTGGAGCGGGCCGAGGCGGACCGACAGAAGGCCGAGGAGCAGCACGCCGAGACTCGTCGGTAACTTGCTCAGCAGCAGGAGCTACTGATGCAGTTGTTGGCGAGGCTACCTCCCTCCACTTCCCAGGCGCCCCCACCACCACCCCAGGATCCCCCACCACCATGATTGTATTTTTATTATTTATACACATTGTATATATTTGATTTATAGTTTTTATGTTATATTTCATTCAGTATTTATTTTGTCATTCTTCATTTATTATGTCAATATTTATTGGTAATTAAATTCAAATCAAAAAGCCTTATTGTACCTATCATTAATAATTCAACCTATTTGATAAATAAATTTAATCTATTATTTTGTTTTTAATAATAATTTAATATTTTAAAAAAATTATTTAAATTTAATTATAAAATTTTATCAAACAATACAAAATACAAAATATTAATACATTTTTAAAGTTAAATTAACAAAACCAGTCAATATTGAACCAATTTTAAAAAAATATAAAAATTCCACTAGCGACGGATAGTGTCGTCGCTACATGAATACCACTAGCGACGGAATATAGTGGTCGCTGTATTGTTAAAAACAGCGACAGACCGAAGTGGTCGCTGTATGGCTTCCCACAGCGATGGATCAGGTGGTCGCTACATGAGTACCCATAGCGACGGCGTATGGTGGTCGCTGTATGGCAACACTTAGCGACGGCTGGAGTTATTGGGGCAGAGACGATTTTAGCGACGGGCTTAGGCCGTCAATATGGTAGCGACGGCATGCTTGTGGTCGCTAATGTGTTTTCGACGAGGGTTTTAGCGACGTCCACTGTCCCGTCTGAGATGCCGTCGCTAATGGTTTTAGCGACGGTCATGCCATGGATTAGCGACCAATTCCTTCCGTCGCTAACAGATGTTTTTTTAGTAAGCGACCATCGAGCTCCGTCACTACTGTATAACATATTAGCCATGGTTGGATACCGTCGCTACTGGCTGCATATATAGTGACCCTGTGATCCGTCGCTGCTAGCTATATATATAGCGACCACGTCGCTACATAATTACATGTTAGCGACCACAAATTCTGTCGCCACGTAACTACATATATAGTGACCACTCATTCTTCGTCGCTAATGTCTAGATGATCTCTTTTTTGGAGGATGATTATCTTTCTATTAATAAATTATTTTTTAATTATATTGGTTAAATATTAAATATTTTTATATTAAATTATATTTCCTATTATTATTGTAATTTACGATTTTCTTTCATTGAATATTCAATAATACATTAATAATATTAAATTGGAGAATTAATATGAAAAAGAAAATGACATAAATAAATATTGAAAAGTACTAAACATGAGATAAAGTGAAACAAAATTTACCTAAAACTTTATACAATCATACAATAAAAATAAATATAAAAATATAGGTAGCATGATCACGGTGGAGGGGGATCTTGTCGTGGTGATAGGGGCGGCTAGGAAGTCGACGCTAAGAAGGCAGGGCCAAGGGCCACCGTCATCCGACTAATCATCTCTTGTTGTATTGCCAGCTAACGATGAGCCTCAAGTCGGTCCTTCTCGGCCCGTCATGGTTCCTCCTTGGCCCGTCATCGCCCCTTAGCAGCTTGCTCCTCTAAAAGTTGCTTCTATCGGTGCTCCTCCTGAGACAATTAAAAAAGATGTTTAGATGATTTGTGAAAAGTGATTTAGGTGAGCATAGCCATAGTTTATTGAACCAATTTTTGCAGTTTTAGTAATTATCTATTTCAAAAGTAGTTTTATAAAGCATATCCAAATCACTTTTCTGGTATGTACTATCGAAATGAAAATTATGTTACTTTTTAAATTAATTTTACACAAATTCAATTTGACAAAATCAAGTCAATCTAAAATTAGTTTCAGTACTGCATAACCAAACACAATAAATTTGCATACATGACTTTAAATTTGTTATTCAATAAAATTGGGTAGGTTGCAGCTTTGGAGGGTGTTGATTCTACAGGCGGGTTGTGGCAGAGTTGGATATAGAGAATTTGATTGAAAATTTAATGAGAATATTGATTACATTAGTTATGGTGAGGGTGAACTAAATTTATAGAGAAGAGAATAGGTAAAGTAACTCTTAAATTTTAAAATTGAAATTTATTTCAATTGATTGATAGTGAAGGAGTTGGTAACTACTTACTTTTCTGTCAAGTCATACAACCCTCTATTAACTCCCCTTTCTTCCTCTCCCCTCATCAACTTCTCCCTCTACCTTATTTAAATGACTACACAACTAAGATGCTTTCCCAAATCCCAACCAGTTTTGTTTTCCAACTAGCCTAAACACCTCAAAGTTAGAGTTATAAATTAGACATATATGGGTATTAATTGTTGATTAGGTAATTTTAAATTTTAATTTGATAATTAATTGTTTATTAAATTTCTTACAATAAAGTATCTTTTAGTTTTTTGTGTTGTATTTGGTAGAAATTACTTGTGTTTCGCTACAACAATATAGTATGTAGGTTCATCTATTGGAGCAAAAAGGCAACAAGTTTCAAATTCATTTACCACTTTTGTGTAACTTATAAAACATTCTTTGATAAACCACTATAGAAGCACTATGGATAAATTTATATTTCAAGATATTAAGTTCATACTCACTAGATTGTGTAGTCACAAGGAAAGGGACTTGGAAGCACTTATAAGGAATTCAAGTCGGGTGGTTACTTATGATATACCTTCTCCTCAAAACTCAAGGGCCAAGATACTTTTAGCCTTATCTCACTTACAGTTTTCTATAATTCTATGTATGAGAAAGGTTTGTTTCTAATGGTCAATTTAACCCTTTACTCTGTCATATCCTGATGATTAGAAGTTCTGCTAGTTAATTACTTATCCTATGGCTTTATCATTGTTTCTTCCTACACTTTATATATGTTGAAAATATGTACTAAGAGCCTATACAGGACACATCCTTTTGAATAAGACATTTTTTGTTAAATAGTTTAACAGTCTTTATTTATCCTTAGAGTAATCGGTCATATGAGAGTTATTCTTAAAATGTCCCTAGTCAAGTATTTATGTGGGGGCATGTAAATACACTAAAACTAGTATGTGAGTGTATTGATGATCTAATCTCACAGATCATGGATATAGATGATATCAAGTCTTCACACGGGTACACATTAAGAGTAATGATGTACTAGGTAGACCCACCATGATGTCAAGTATTTACATGAATGTCATAAACGATTCTCGATGTGATAATGATATATGTAGTCCTTCGACTTGAAGTCACTATGATTCCTACATAAGGAGTTTGTAATTTTAATACAATCAAACGTCTTCTATAATAAGACGGCTATAAAGGTTGTGATTAAGCAATGAACAAATTGTGCATAGGGATGTGAGTGATGTCGATGAGATTTGTCTCTCCCATGTAATAGGAGTGATATCTATAGGCCACTTGATGGAGTGAGACTAAGGAAATGCATGGCCATGTTAGAAAGAATATATTGGATATTTATTCAGATAAAGTCTTCTCCGGTATCAAGTAAAATAAATTGTCATACAAGGATGACGCGACCATGCCTTAGGCCCAATTAGGATAACGTGACAAAATAAATAAACATATAAAATTATTATCACTTATAGGTTATGTTGATAATAAATAATATTCATACATAATAATGCATTGCTAGATGCCACACTTTTTTATATTAATAATAAAATATTTTTTTATTAATATGACTGAGTATTTTACCTATAGGGTCACACATGTAACACCCCCTTATATACACGAGACATATATGTATTCTTCTTGCCTTAAAAAAAACTTTTAGAAAGATATACACACTCTTTATCTCGTGTATACAAGGACGTATATACATCCGATTTCCTTTGAATATTGAAAGAAAAAAAAACATTGTATTTCAATATTTGTTCATAATGACAAAACAATTAATAGAAATCATAAGTGATAAATCATTACAGTATTGTATCCGAATGAGAAATTTTATCAAATTTTAACCTTTACCTTGTTATAATTATCTAACTTGATATTATATATAAGGCAAAGTAAAACTAAACTATACCTCTACTACAACTGTGACCAATCATTTCTTAGTCCTTGAACCATCGAGTTTTGGAATCCTACTCTTGTCATATCTCTTTATCTATCTGATTGAGGATGGGACCACTTTACCCTTCTGTAATGACATATCCTTTCATCTTGGACTGCTAGCTATATATCACATAACATATATTTTGGACACAAAATTCAAACACGAAGGAGTGAGAAACATAATATAATACTTTACAGATAAGACATAAGCATAAGGGTTTTCATAATCTAATATAATAATCTCAATCATATACATAATCAATTATGAATGTAGAGTTTTCATAACATAACAATTATACTTTCATTCATAACCACCCATATAGAATGTCACAATCACATGAATGTCATGTAATGTTTTTAATACTACCATCTCATTCATTCTATGCATGTGGGCCCTTAAAGTTTTAGTTTGCACTGGGCCAACCAGGAGTTTACACTGTTCCATAATTTCAGATAATAATAACATAAATGTCTTCATGGCATATGAACAGCTCAACTGGCGTGGAAACACGTAGAGACTAGTCAGACTGAGAAAGTTTTTATTGTGAAAGTACCTGACACTAGGGAGCGACCTCAGGTCACCTGAAGCACCCTTTCACACCCTCTCATCCTAATGCTAGCAATTAAGCCTCCTCTAATGTATCCTCGGTTTCTATAATCCATCCCAACGCAATATCACATCTTATTTCTCTTTAATGATTCATGATGCATGAACTACTCGCATATTTAGTTGGCTAAGATTTTTAGAAACTAAATTATTAAATACCATAAAGGTTCACAAAATCATCTCAATAAACTGTACATTCCCATAAGTTCTTCTTTGAACTTCTGTTATACAGAAATAAATTTAGTACAGTCTTCAAATTCATTGCTCACCAAAATTGAGTTTACAAGCCTTAAATATCTCAAAACTTTCTCTTAAAAAACTTCACATATTTACATAATCTTTCCCAATTTAAATCTTAATTAGATTGAGTTTAGAAATCTCGACTATAACAAAATATCCTTTAGTTATTTCATTAGGGAAAACCAATTTAAATTTCTGATTTCTAAAAGAAAATATATATTTTTTAAAATCATTAACTAAGAATACTTAAAACTATAAAAATTTTCTTTAATTCAAGAATTAATTATCTCAACCTTTGATTTTCATAAAATAGCTTCTTTCTAATACTAGATTTTATTCTAGAGATTAAAAATAAAGTTAATGAAAATTATTTCTAAGAAGAAATAAAAGATTGAAATAATGATAAAATACTTTCTCTTAGAATAAAAATTTAAAGAGTAAGGTAAGAAAATTCTTACTGAGTTTTAACTTTCCGTCATGCTTGCTATATGCTCAAACTCCATATCACAAGGTCATCAATCATTCATTAATTACAATCAAGTATTGTAATATCATCAATCACAATCAAATATCATCAAATCACAATATCATTAATCAAAATCAAATATTATTAATTATAATCAAATCAAATCAACTAAATATTAGTCATAAATATTATTCAAATTTTAATGGTTATTTAGATTAATAAGATTAATTTTAAGTCTTTATAGTCCATTCCTCGCATAGGTCTATGTAGGTCCATATAGTCCAATCCTCACATAGGTATAGTTCAGTCCATACAGTTCATAATAGTCCAAGTCCTTGCATAGGTTCATTCCAGTTCGCATAGGTTATCCAGGTATTTGCATAGGTATTCAGATCAAGTTACACAAGATACTCAATTTAAAATTTTATAAATTTTTAAGTTAAATAGTTATTATTTTAAAATAATATTATTATTAAATTTTAAAGGAGTAGGGAACTCCTCCCATTATTCTTATGTCTTTTCATATTATATTCTTATCTCACTCCCCCTTACCTCTTGTATCTTAGTTCGTTATGGAAAGTCTGTATGCGCCTTATCTCCAAGTTCTAAAATATATCAATTTCTCTTTAATATAGTTATAAGATGAAAATTAAGATTTCTACTTAAAACAGAAATGGTAAATTTTGAATAGTGAATAGTGAATAGTAAATCGTGAATAGTGAATAGTAAATCATAAATAGTAACAGTAAATAGTAAAACATGAATAGTAACGATAAATAGTTAAACGTGAATAGTAATAGTAAATAGTAAAACATAAATAGTAAAACTAAATAGTAATAGTAAATAGTAATTTACTATTTGAATAGTAATTTAGTATTCGTAATAGTGATTTACTATTGACATAGTAATTTACTATTCAGAATAGTAACTTAAAATAATATTATATCCAGTATAATAATAGATTTCTAAAACGATATGAAAATATACCTAAAAAGTATAAAAGAGAGTTATTCTTACCTTATGATTTTGGCAGAAGATCCTTCCAAAAATTTTATTTCTCTCTCTTACTCCTACCACTACCTTTCTAACACTGCTATATTAAGAAAATTTAATCTAAAATTGTGATTTTTCCTTCAAAAATCCTCTGGTATTTATAGTAGAAAAATTCACTATGCATTTAAATATTTTATTATAAAAGTACTGTGCAATTTTTGAAATTTTCGTTTCTGGTTACTGTGCAAGTTTGAAATTTTCGTTCATGCACAGTGTTTTGCATAGTAAATATCGACTGAATTATTAAGCCAAATAGTAACCATTCACTCGGTATATCTTAAATATTCAAAATCGACCCTTTTTAAAATTTAGCGATATTATATCAGTTCTCACTAATTTTATAATAAGCAATATAAAGTTTAAATTTTAAAAATCTAAAATTTTCTGTTAATAAAAATTTATTAGTACGTTTTCGATTTTTTACGATTGGTAAAAATCAAGATTTTACTCAAACCGATAATTTTTAGATAAGTCTACTTGAAATGGATTTTAGAAAATTTTCTTATAATTTAACTTCACTTTCTTGTAAATATTTTAAAATTTTAAGTAACTTTATATGAATTTAAAATTATTTAAAATATATTATTTTATTAAAATATTTCAAAAATTTCAAAAAATTTTAGAAAATCATAAATATTATGTAGATCAAAAGGTTCAAAAGAACCATAGTCTAATTCCTTCAAAATTTTATTTTAAAATTCTAATAAGAGTTAAATCATAAATATGTAAAAACATAAACATAAGATAAAAGTTATGAATAATAAAGATATTCAAAATTCTTAATATAATTTCATTAATTAATGAATACTATTTAAGTCATTTTAAAATTATCATTCATAAATATTTTCATATTATTATTATTATTATTATTATTATTATTTTATTTAAAAAACAAATAATTAAATATAAATACCAAAATTTTATAAAAAATGATAATAATAAACTAACTTATAGTAAGTATTTCTCATGAAGGATATATTAATATCTATTTTCTATTTGTGTTGAAAATGGGATGTTACAATACACATAGAGACCCATCAGAAAATAACTTTTATTTTAGTTGGACTAAAATAAAGTTATTGGACCTAACTCATTTAGAATGAGTAAGAAGTCCAGTCTTTAGAGAGAGCAAATTAGGTCAAACCTAAGCCTATAAATAAAGCATAAGATGCTCATAGGCGACTCACCAAAAGAGACACAAAATATGTAAAAGCACGCCGTCAAATTAGCATTTGGAAGGTGTAGCGTTTCTAGTGGGAGTACTCGTGTGGACTCCTAAAGGACGAGGCTATGTCTGCTTCGATTTTCTTCAAGAGGTAATCCTAAAACGCTTAATAAATTTGATGTTTGTCTTATGCTTTGAAACACAAAGTTTTACAAGTCCAATGAGAATCCTTGTATTTCCGCTGCTTATGCATTAGGTATTCCTTAACAATATATACCACTTGGAATTCTTTCCAACAATTAAATTGCACTGTCCAACAAGTCAACAACTAAAATTACACATCAGATACCTATCTAGTGTTAGATTTTTAAATTTGGGTTGAGAATGCCAACTATAGTTTCAAATTTGTCACTATAGATTTTTAACTGGGTTGTTTCACTCACTTATTGGTTCTTTATTATTCTATTCAAATGGGAGTTTCCAATTTTAGAAGCATTACAATTATGCAAATCTTCAATAAGGCAACACAATCTACCTCAACAAGAAAAAATACAAATCATCATATCAAGTGTACTAAGATTATTATGAAATAGAGTGGCAACATTTAATCATCATCATAAATAAAATATTGTGATTTTCTATTTAGGTAACATTTGAACAAGGAACCACAGATGTTGAGAAACATTGAAAAAGTTGACACACCATTGGTAAGAAGGAAAAAAGTTTATTATTTCAATTCAATGTCTAACATTCAAATCAGTGTTATTGTCTGAATCTATTCTAATGCTAACTTCAATTATTAAACCCTAAAGCTCTCCATATGTATTCAATTTGCCTCACAAGCTTCAAGTTTTTAGGAAATTGAAAAGACATGAAGAATATAAAATCTAGTAAAATAACTGTTATACCCTTAAGAGTATGGCCAATTCACCTAATTGATACTTTTGTCTTTTGAATCACAATGTGGATTGAAGCAAGAAAAGGTTTCAACCGAAAACCCTTCCAAAACAAAACTCCTTGACCCCATAACGAGGAAAAACCCTTCCAAAACCAAAAAATTCAAAGCATTACTGCAAGACATGCATCAATTTGGCATCCACTTCCAATCAAAATTACTATCATTAGCAGAAAACCTCATCCTCAATTATATTTGTCCAGCTCTGATTCAATAATGATATTATCAAACACATAATAAGCCCTTCTTTTCCTTTTTGAAAGCTAATAATTGTTGTTTGGTAAACAAAAAAATAATGAAAAACTTGATTGTTGAAAAACTACTTGATGAAGCTTATAATTTTTATAAGCTTACTTCTTTACTTTTTTGAAAGGACAACTTTTATCTCTTTTACATATGTCTCTTTTAAGTTGTTTAACATAATTTTAATTAGTTTTGCTAATCAGCTTACATAGTTCTAATTCAACGAGCTACCTAAAAAGTCAAAAGATTAGTCAAGTGAGCCCTGAACATTTCCCTTCCACCCTCTATCATAAGGGAGCCAATAGAACAAACACAAACCAATAGCTACACTATATATTTCAAGTCTTCAACAGTTCAGTAAAGGTAAATGTAAAGTAAATCTATCAAGATTCAACAATCAATCATATTATTATATAGCCAATTTAGATTCTAACGAAATAGGATCACTATATACTTTCTTTTTGTTGACTTTGTGACAGAACAATGACGTCGCTAACTTGGGCATCACAAAAACTTGAGGGTAAGCAAAAAAAAATGAAAGGTTAGCGACAGGTGTAGCGGCAGGAGATTTTACATACTATGTAGCGACGGTTCGGGGGGCCGTTGCTACATTTTACCTCCCTCCAATTTTTTGGTTTGCCTCCAAGGTTTTTTGTTGGAGTCCAAAGTTAGTGACGGTAATGTACACGTCAGAGAAAGTCGAGTACACCTTTAATTCAGTTGTCAGAACAAGAGTAACTTTTCCCCTCCACCAGTTGTGACAGTAAGACAAAGCAAATGACAGAAATCCCTTTCACTAGTGAGATAGAGACTGGAAAGAAGCATGAAAAAGAGACAAAGCGTGGAGAGAGCACCACACATTGAGAGTGAGCGAGAATAAGGGAGTCAGGAAGCATGAGAAGTTGAGAGTCGAAGAGAATGTGTCGCATAGTGATACAACACAGGCCCAAATTGATGATTCCAGGCCCAAACGGATTAAGCAGAAACCAAGTTGGATGAAAAATTTTATTTAAAACTTTAATTCTTGTAATTGTTGAATGTTGGCCCAGGCCCTTTATGTCCTTTTGTTTCTTCTAGTATTTATGTTAGGAAACTATTCCTGAAGGAAACAATGAATGAAGTGGTATTTTGTTTTTAGTCTGTCTTAGCTTAGTAGTGCTGAAACCCTAAACCTCAAGCATCTCTATCAATTTGGTGCTTTCATTGCCCTCTCTATGCCTCCCAAACCTACTACATCTAAGGATGTGGAAGAAGCCCTCCAAATCCTCACTGAGAGAATGGGCTCTTTACATACCCAATTGGATACTCAACTTCAAGATCGTCTGGGAAACCTCCATGCCCAACTAGAGAGCCAACAACAGCTCAACAACTCTAGGCACCAGAGCCTTGAGCAGAAGCTTGACAACCGCCTAGAATCCCTTGCTGCCTTGATGGGTCAACTGGCAGGTAGCATTTCCTTTCAACCTGACCTATCCAACCCTTCTTCTTCAGGTACCCCTCATTCCCTCCATCCTCCCTCCCCTACTGTTACTGTAATCCCTGGATCCCCCATTAATCCTAACCCCTTACCTCCACCCACGACCTTTCCAATCCCACCCCCAACACATCTCCTTCAATTTGGCCATCTCCCTCCTCAATCCCAAACTATTCCAAATTTACCAAACCCCGTTCCCCCACCTTTTATCCCAACAACCCCTTTTACCCCAAGACCTTCTTACCCCCCCATTTTAACCCCACAACAACATGACCCCAGACCCCCAAAAGTCACCCTTAACCCTTTTAACGGGTCAGAACCCCTTGACTGGCTCTTTCAAGCTGAACATTTCTTCTTAGTTTATCAGGTTCCCATTGATCAACGCATCTCTTGGGCCGCTTTCTACATGCAAGGCGATGCCTTAAGCTGGTTTAAATGGATGTATCAAAATAATCAGCTCACTGATTGGCACTCTTTCACTAGGGCTCTTACCCTACGATTTGGCCCATCTACCTATGTCAATCATCAAGCAGAGTTGTTTAAACTTCGTCAATATGGCTCAATTTCAGATTATCAGGCAAAGTTTGAGAAACTGTCCAACATGGTTATTGGCCTAAATCAGGATGTTCTTCTTAATTGTTTTATCTTTGGTTTAATACCTGAGATCCGTAGAGAACTTGCCATCCTAAACCCCACATCTGTCCATCAGGCCATCCACCTGGCCAAACTCCTTGAAGATAAAATGAAAGATTCAAAACCTAGGTCAAACCGTTTCTCTGGCCCTTCCCACCCTCCCACCCACTCCCCAGTATCCTCCACTTCCACACCGCCTACCCTACCTGCTACTACACGACACACCTCTTCCCCTTTACCTATCAAAAAATTAACTCAAGCCCAAATGCAGGAACGCCATGCTCAAGGCCTTTGCTATAACTGTGATGAAAAATATGTATTTGGCCATAAATGCACATCCAATCGTTTCCTACTTCTGTTGGGTGAAGATGATCCTGAAAATATCCCTGAGACCCAATCCCCGGCTACAAATCTAACCCACACAGCAGCTACACTACCAATCCTTGACCCCCCTCCCTACCCTGAAACACATGATGCTTTCCATTTCCACCTTTCCCCTCAGGCCCTCTCCGGTCACCCAGCCCCTCGTACTCTTAAATTTCAAGGCTACATAGCTGGTCGTCCTGTGATGGTTCTGGTTGACACAGGCAGCTTTCACAATATCCTTCAAACTAGAATTGCCTCTCATCTTAAGTTACCAACTGAGCCAACCCCAAAATTTTCTGTCTTGGTTGGCAATGGGGCTCAAATCCATTGCACGGGATTCTGCTCTAAAGTCCCTATCTCCATACAAAACCACGACTTCAATCTTCCATTCTACCTATTACCTATCGAAGGTGCTGATGTTGTGTTGGGAATGGAATGGTTATGTACCCTGGGCCCCATCCACTCAGATTTCTCAATTCCCAGCCTCACTTTTTCCCACAACAATCACCCTATCACCCTCACAGGAGACACTCCCTCGACCCCTTTACCAGCCACCTATCACCAACTTACCCATCTCATTCATACCAACTCTGTGGCCTCATTCCACTTACTTTCATTTCAACCAGCACCTTCCCTACCCCATACACCACCTCCACCTCATATTGATAACCTTCCAACCCCTCTCAAAGCCCTAATCCATACCTGTAACAAAGTTTTCCAAGAACCTCACGGTCTACCCCCACCTAGATTACATGACCACCATATCCCCTTACACCCAAACACCCCTCCCATTAATATTAAACCTTACCATTACCCACACTCCCAAAAAGAAGCCATGACCCAACTAATTCAAAATATGCTTCACCAAGGTATTATCATTCCTAGCACCAGCCCTTTTTCATCCCCCGTTTTATTAGTCAAAAAAAAAGATGGTACTTGGCATTTCTGTGTGGATTACAGAGCCCTCAATGCAGTCACTATCCGTGATCGTTTCCCTATACCTACCATTGATGAGTTGCTAGATGAATTGGGTTCAGCCACTGTCTTTTCTAAGATTGACTTGAAATCAGGATACCACCAAATTCGCATTACCCCCACAGATACACATAAAACAGCTTTCAGGACCTTTGATGGTCACTACGAGTTCCTAGTTATGCCTTTTGGCTTAACTAACGCCCCATCCACTTTTCAATCAGCAATGAACGACCTCCTGAGGCCATATCTTAGGCGTTTTATTTTGGTTTTCTTTGATGATATTCTGATTTTTAGTTCTACTTTTGCAGATCATGTGAAGCATTTACAATTGGTTTTAGAGTTACTCTCTACCAATTAATTTCGTGCTAATCTTTCTAAGTGTGTTTTTGGTACCTCTACTGTTAACTATTTAGGTCATATTATCTCTGCTCAAGGTGTTGCACCTGATCCGGATAAAGTGCAAGCCATTTTGGATTGGCCTGAACCGCGATCTCTCACGACGCTACGTGGTTTTTTGGGTCTCACCGGTTTCTACAGAAAATTCATCAAAAATTATGCCACTCTCGCCGCTCCTCTCACCGATCTACTTCGTTCCACTAAATTCACATGGTCTACATCTGCCTCAGAGGCTTTTACAACAATGAAAGCAAGAATTACAAACATGCCTGTGTTATCCCTACCTAATTTTGACCAGCTGTTTGTGGTTGAAACAGATGCTTCTGGTATTGCAGTTGGTGCTGTGCTCTCCCAGCAAAAGCACCCTATTGCTTTCTTCAGTAAACGCCTCAATCCCAGGTTGCAAACGTCCTCTGCGTATGTGCGTGAAATGTATGCTGTGAGTGAAGCCATCAAAAAATGGCGTCAGTATCTGATAGGACGACATTTTCACATCTATACAGACCAACAAAGCCTGAAACATCTCCTTACCCAGTCATTTCAAACCCCAGAACAACTCAAATGGGCAACAAAATTGCAGGGATACAGCTTTGAGATATTCTACAGACCTGGATGCTCTAATAAGGCTGCTGATGCCTTATCTCGACAGTTTGCTGATGACCCAACTCTGCTCCTCGCCCTCTCATCCCCTGTTCCAGCAATCTTGGACGACCTCCGTGCCTACTTTCACACTAATTCAGCTGGTCAGGCTCTCCTGCACAAAATCAACACAGATCCAGTCATGCAACAAAAATTTCACTCATCAAATGGACTTGTGTATTTCCACAATCGCCTCTTCATCCCCGACATACCTCTGATGCGGCAACAACTTATTCATGAGTTTCATGCTACCCCGTCTGGTGGACATTCCGGTTTTCGACCCACCCTGGCACGCTTAGCGGCTAACTTTTACTGGTCCGGACTCTCCAAGGATGTTAAGGCATATGTTCAGCAATGCTCCCCATGTCAAATGAATAAATACATACCACAGAAAAAAAGGGTTATTACAGCCCCTGCCAACCCCTAATCAAGTTTGGGAAGAATTAACAATGGATTTTATTACTCATTTACCTACCTCTTTTGGTCATACAGTTATCTGGGTCATATGCGACCGCCTCACAAAATTTGTTCACTTCATCGCCTTGCCAACAAAGTTCACCGCTTCTTCTCTTGCATCCCGTTTCTTATCTGAGATTGCTCGCCTACACGACATTCCCAAATCAATTGTCTCTGACCGGGATCCTATTTTTCTCAGCAGCTTCTGGAAGGAACTCTTCAAACTACAGGGCACCACTCTCAAATACAGCTCTTCATACCACCCAGAAACGGACGGCCAGACGGAAGTCACGAATCGTTGCCTGGAAGCCTACCTCCGTTGCTTCACCAGTGATTTTCCGAAGCAATGGTACAAGTTTCTTCACCTAGCAGAATACTGGTTTAACACTACAGTGCACTCTGCCATTGGAATGACCCCGTTTCAGGCGCTCTATGGTCGTCCTCCCCCTTCACTGTTAGACTATGTTCCCGGTGTGGCTACAAGCCCGACCATTAAGACCACCCTGCAATAACGCAGTATTTTGTTAAGCATCTTAAAACAGAATCTGTAGCGTACTCGGCAGCACATGATGGCACAAGCAAACAAACATAGAAGAGACCTTACCTTTGCTGTCGGTGACTGGGTTTTACTCCGCCTGCAACCATATCGTCAGACAAGTGTGCAACGACGTCCTTCTAGCAAACTGAGCAAGCGTTTCTTTGGGCCGTACCAGATCCTTCGTCAGGTAGGTACGGTGGCTTATGAACTGTCTCTGCCTCCCTCTGCCAAAGTCCACCCAATTTTTCATGTTTCGCTTCTCAGGCGATACCATGGGTCCACCCCAGAAGCCCATCTAAACCCTCTTCCTCACCCCCCCCTCAACCCCTTGATCTCCGATTATTTCCCTGATCCTCACCCCCTTACAGAAGTCTTAGAAGTTCCAGAGAAGTTTGATTCTCCGCTTAATGTGCCTAACACTTCAACTTCCCACTTATCTCGTAACTCCCTCTCTCCTCAACAACAGAGCACATCTCAACCGTTGGATTCAGCTACCCATGATATGCGTGATTCTCTACCTTCACGTCGTGGGTCCACCGTGTCCCCCCACTCTCCTTCCTCGAGCGCTGAAGCTAATCTCACACCGTTGGATCATCCACAATGGCCCCTTCCAAATACATCTGCACCACCAATTCAAATTCACACTTCCCAGGTCACACCTCTCTCCTCCTCGCGCTCCGAGCCAGCACATGGCCCCCATGCAGCCTTGTTTGATCGAAAATCAAATGCCTTCCACCCACTCCCACTTTCTGCTTCACGTGCATCTTCTCTCCCCATCCCTTCACATGCCTCGGTTTTCCCCACAACTCCCTTGCTACCGTCGGATGCATCTTTTTCCTCTACAGCTACATCCCCACCATTCCCTACAAATACAATCCATGTGTCATCTACTTCCCCTGTACCACAGCGACATGTCACCATGGACTCAACCCCAAGCCTTGCGGACAAGGCTCCTTTCTAGCCCGGGTGTATTGATACAACACAGGCCCAAATTGATGATTCCAGGCCCAAACGGATTAAGCAGAAACCAAGTTGGATGAAAAATTTTATTTAAAACTTTAATTCTTGTAATTGTTGAATGTTGGCCCAGGCCCTTTATGTCCTTTTGTTTCTTCTAGTATTTATGTTAGGAAACTATTCCTGAAGGAAACAATGAATGAAGTGGTATTTTGTTTTTAGTCTGTCTTAGCTTAGTAGTGCTGAAACCCTAAACCTCAAGCATCTCTATCACATAGAGAGAAAAGGGTCACAGACTCATACGGTTCCTCTTTGAATTAGGGTTTCTACATCAAAATTTCTTTAATACACCACGGTTTTGTGAGTTATTTATTGGGTTGAGCGGAATTTGATATGTTTATAGTTTGTGGTCTTTTTATTGATAAGGCCACATTTTTAAAGTCGTAGACATTTAAGCGTGAAACCACATAATGTTACAGTGTGTATTAAACTAAGCAAAAAGGGGTGTGTATATATATATATAATTAAATTGCATTCTGGTCAACTTTTAAAAGTAAGTACATATTGCAACTTTCTATTGAGAGAAGGAGCCGCCGTGCACCAACTATGAATATTGACAGTTTGGCACATAGGTGTGGTGCTGTCTATTTTGAAACTAGTCAGACTATTGTTTCTTTGAAATTTCCACCGCTTTGCCTGGCATGAGATGAGTAACATGTGCATGCATGTAGAACCAAAAGATATAAAATGATAATTACCCCATTTGAGTATTGATTCCCAAATACTGCGAAGACTAATCCATTTAATTTATACTACGATCTTATTGCAAACCATATTAATGATGACTTTACTATCTTTAGTTGGTTATACACAAAAGAATTTGTCATCAATCATCAAGTCTTGTATATATATTACTAATACTAAAGTCACGCTGCACGCTGTGCTTTGTCAAAAGTTTGGGATAATAACAATGACTTTCATTATTATGTCCTACGGTGTAAAATACCTGCCACTTGACTCTTTAAATTGAAGGGAATCTTTCTACCCAAAAGTTTTCTCCACACAAGCTCCAAAATCATCCTGCCCCAGCACACGTATGCTTTATTTCGCTATTTTCTAAAATACTATTATTAATTATTAATTCATTAAAAAATATAAATATGGATTAGATATATTTTTAGTCCCTATAAATTCTTAAATTTTAATTTTTGTTTCTATAAAATTTTGGAGACATTTTTCGTTATTTTAGCCCCTATAGTGTCACTATTATGACCTGTTTACCTGACAAATCTTTATATTATTTTTTGATATATCATGTAACTAATTATCCTAAGGATGAATATAAAAAACTCATGATATGAAAACATTGAACTTTATGGGTTTTTTACTAGGGTAATTTGTATATTCAAATTACCTATTACTAGGGTAATTTGTGTATTCAAATTATATGATATATGGATAATAATGTGGACATCTACTGTCAAATTACAAATTAACATAGAAAATGAAGGACTACACCAAAATAATTAAATGAATAAGAATCTAAATATTCTATATTAATAAAAGATAAAAAACCATAGCAAATATCTTATGAGCATGAAAATTAAAATTAATTAATTTATAGGGACAAAAAATATTTAATCCTATAAATAACAAGAGGACCTATTATGTAATCTAAGATACAATGTTGTTACTTTGATTTAGAAGTCTGGTCCAACAAAACGAGGGGTTGCCTAAGACCATGTACTATTTCTTCAGCGTATTTCGATCATGTGCTCTCCTGAGGGCTAGTATAATCTCATATCTCAACTAAGCGCGTATACTTAATTTTTTTTCTTTTCTTTTCATGAAGTATTATCTCCATTTTTGTTTTCAAGTGTTAACAGCTTATAATTGCTTGGTTAGCCTCTATAGGGTGGACCAGCCCCGGTCCTAAAATTTTATGGGCCCTGAGCGACACGATAGATAAAGGCCCCTTAATATATATTTTTTTAAAAAATTATTAAATAATCAAATTAATATTAACAAAGTTATTATAAATTCCAAACACAAAAATCAAATATATCATCCTGGTCTAAAGAATAATAAGAAGGCAAAACGTGCTCCTATTGTGACACCCTAATTTTAGGGGAAAAATTTTCACGAATTAATTAGAAAATATTCTGGATCCATAATAAAAACACTCCCTTATATGAAGATAAGAGAGCTGGCCCCATGGCCAAGCAGAAAAAGACAGGGAAGGCAATGGAATTAAAACCATTCACACGGAATCACCAACAGCGCCTGAGCGAACCACAATACAACACGCACTCGCTCAAGCGAGATCTGACTCCGCTTGAGCGAGGCCGACCAACTCGCTCGGGCGACCACACATGTGCTAAAGCGGAAACACAATCAAAAGTCTTCCCCAGCAACATACTCGCTGGAGCGAGGTCCCACTCGCTAAAGCGAGAGCCACACTCGGCTAATAATAATAATCTCACTCAGAATCTGAGTCACCCATTCACTCGGTAATGACTTAGTCCACTCGGTATAAGGGAATCCAATCACTCGGGAACTACCCCAACAATTGCCTCACTCAGCAACACATAACTTAGCCTCTCAATTTATCCACAAAGTCAACATAAGGATCCACTCGGGAATTGAGGGTTATCCCACTCGGATTCTATCAATCAAACCACTCGGTATAATTCAATCCCCGAGTCACTCGGTATATTTGAACCCCCTCAGTCAGAGAATACATATAGGCTTCCTCTCGGCCATACATCACTCGGTCCAATCAGTCATAAACCAACTCATCATCAGAGTGGTATTCCACTCGGTAACCAGTATCATTTCCGACCAATACTCATTCGGCCACACACTCGGCATTCATGCCTATTCACTCTCGGATAATACCTTAACCACTCATTACTCAGAAATAGCCTACGAAATCAGTTCCACTCGGAATGATCCAAACTCCTCAACACTCAGAGGAATTACCCAAGTAATTCACTCGGATTACATTCATAACTTCACTCGGATCATATATGTATAAACACTTAGATTATTTCTTATCTGAGCCATCAACAACTCTTTCCTCGGAGGAGTTCACTCGGATTATACAAGATCATTCCCTGCTCGGGCTTCACTATATATTCTTCACTCAGAATCCACAAGAGCCATTAACACACAGAAAGAGGCTCACACATGAGTTACGCTCGGATATGGAGTCCCATTCATAAGACTCACTCGGAAAAGCAACCAAGCCACATATATTCCACTCAGGATTCATTAACTTAGATATATTCATACAACATCATTTCCGAGTCAGTAAGAAGCATCAAATCAACATAAAATTCATACATAAATGCACTCTCTGCTCCCCAAAGCCGACTACCCACTCAGCAATACTCTTCCACCGATTCACAACCTTGTTATCAATATAACACATATATACACACATACGCATACACTCGGATATTTGCAACTTATCATTATTCATTCACCAAAACTCACAATCCGATACAAGTACGTGATTCCAATGTAAGTCCATATATGCAAACATACACTCGGATTTCCATACAAATGTAATAATATTCATCATACAACATTGTTGTGAGCCGGCCAAGGCTTAAATACAACAAAAGACACTCGGATTATAATTTTACATACACAGCCTTATCATAAACACCCAACACTTGGGTTAAGGCCCTTATATAATTCCAATCCGACCTGCAACACTGAAAAATGGTGTAGGGGTGAGCATTACATATTAAATGACAGATATTGGCTTGGATTATCATGGAATCCGCATTACAATAATACATAAATATCATCAATCATTCAACATACACTGCCATTCAACATAAGCAATCACAAACATCCTCAATCGGGTTTCTTACCCCTTTCACTCGGCTATAAAGCCTAATATCCTCATCAATCGGATTTCATCTCAAGTCTACCCCAAGTCTATATCAACAATGTTCACACTCCGAGCCATACTCAAGGAGTCTGTCTGAGCCCAGCTCCAGGACTTAGCCATATTCATCACATGTTCTATCACACGTTGTCATCTGACTTGCCGATCGGTATTTGGAGTCCAACGCATTCCAGTGGCGAATCGGATGCATACGATTTCATTCACTCGGCGTCCAACGCCAATGCACTCGGCATTTCATGAAGCGTCTCAATTCACGCTTAGTGCCCCCGGCACTGCCCCGAGTCCAACTCAAGGTCTTTCATCACATTCAACATTAGGACCACGTCCTCTTCACTCGGGATCACACCCTCGTGGCACCCCGCAAGGTGTTCATATTCAATAACACAATAACACGTATGCATATAAAATTCAACTCATATTCATTCGATTGCCCACTCGAAAATCTGCGTTCAACATTAAATTCACTCGGCAACTCAACAACAGTCAGATGACTCGGCTTATACCATATTCACTCGGCAAATCCTATGCCATTCACTCGGCAATTACTATACCATGAGCCTCACATGCATGGGATCCATTCGGCCTTAGCATTTCTAAGCCTCACACCATTTTATATATATAATTCCACTCGGAATCTAACACCAATAAACATCCCATGTTTTTACATATGATATTTCACTCAGATTGTCCTCTATTACTCGGATGTATCCTTTTCCATTAGCTCTCATGTTTTTATGTAATAAGCCTACTCGGCATTTATCATCACAGTCCCCATTCATTCATTCATCATGATCATATACATCAACAAGCATCATATACATTTAAATATACCATTACGCACAGGGACTAATAGAGAACTACACCATGCACTCGGCATTCATAAATTCATACATCATGCATCTCATACATATATCAAAACATTATCAAGTATATTTTCATGCATATCATGGACGGAAACAATAACATCAAACTAGGCATATCCATCATGCATATCCGGGCTACTAACCACTTGAAAATCAACAAGCAACACATCAAATATAGCACATCACAGTATAAACATTTCACCCGAAAACCCTTCCATAACCTATGCATTTGAGATGCAAAGCCCCCCTTACCTGGATGAAGCTTCCAAGGGTTACATGGGCCACTCGGCTCAGCCACAGCAGCACCCTGCTCGGCTTCCAGCGTAGGAAGAACCACACAGCTTCCCTGCCAACCCGCATCATCCTTCAACCTCTCGCTCAAGCCACACACGCACTCACTTGAGCGAAGATGGTCCAGTGACCATTTCTTCACTGGCTCGCTCAAGCGTGACCATTCTCGCTTGAGCGAGATACACCCAGAAGCCCATCCGAACGCAACACATGAGCATCAACACTCCAAGCTCCACTCTGCTCACAGCCATGGGAGAATCCATGCTGTTTACTCGAGCAGCAACCTCCAAAGCTCAGTACAAAGCTGTTCTACACTTGAACAACACCATTCTCCCCACCATGGAGAACCACCAACTTCCATGCAACCTGCATGCATGTCTTCATCCCTCTCTGCCTTCTTCACGCAAACAGCTCCATCAACAGGAGGAAGAAGAAGGACACCAAGGAAACAAAGGAGGAACCAACCTCCAAAACACACAGCTATGCTGTTCCTCATCACCACGCAGCTCCACTTGGCTCAACACAGCGTTGAGTGTAAGAAGAAGAAGATGAAGGAGACGAAGGAGAAGAAGAGTCTCCAGGGAGTTTTCTAGAGAGAATGGAGAGCGTTTCTCACTTCAAACACTCCTCCAAAAGTAGATGAATGACATGTGAAAGGGAACGTGAAAGTGAAGTTAAATCACCTTACAGCCCCATCATCACGCTGCTCTACCACAGCCTCCCGTCTCCATCAGCAGCCACATCCTCATTAATGCAATCCTATCAGCATTAAATGCTAACTTTCACAGCCATCATTGCACTCCACGTGGACAGGGAGAGAGAGAAAGAGAGAACCGGCCCATTAAGCACCAAAGGCACATATTATTATTATTATTATTATTATTACACAATAAATTGCCTAATTGGTAATTAATCCATTAATTAACCATTAATCCAATCAATCCATAACCTTAATCTGGAATTTATAATCAATTAAAATCTGGGATGTTACACTCTCCCCACCTTTATGGAATTTCGTCCTCGAAATTCAATCAGGAACCTGCCACAATAATAACTCGGCATAACACTGCATGCCACACAAAATAATTTACATACTAAAGCCTTCTAAGCATTCACCGACCAGTCAATTCTCCAATCGGAACAACTCCCCTCACAAGTGGCTACTGACCACACCACAAGAAATTCTGAGACACCACACTCTTAACACCTTCCACTAGGAAGTGTCACCAATTGGCTCAGAAATCACCCACTCGGGTATCCAAAATTCTACTTCACCCAACAACCCTTTCTTTCACTTGTTTATCATTTTAATATTCAATCAAGTACTCATCCATTCAGATTCAAATCCTGACCTTGCTCGGAGCAGTCCAATAGACTCAAGTCATCTCCATAAGCAGCTACAGTCTCACTTGCTGACCTGTGAACTGCTGCATCTAACTTATAGGTTGATGTCTCATTCCTATAGGGTCACAACAGTTGCATCAAATCAATGCAAAATGTACACTGCCACAATACCTATGGCATGAAGAGTCACACTGGAACAGCATCCTCGTATTCTATTTCACTCATACCAACCCAAAATCACTTAATTAATGCCAACCTACATGAAAATTAATGGCAATTTATACCCATCTATAAGCAACACATCAGAATTAACTTCATCATTAGGCATCCACAATGGTACATCACTCACCAACAGCCAGCAATTATCCCTGATTAACACTGTAAAATGACATACTAACAGCATACATCCGACCCACACAAGGTATATATACCATCCTTACACTTATTCTAATGCAATCATCTTGATATTAATCATTAAATGCCAATCACATTCACCATAAAATGACATAAAAGCAGTCGGTTTCCAGTCCAAACCGAGCAAAAATCCCTTCTTTAATCTTATCCATCACAAACTATTGGCAATCAGCCTAATATTCCTTAATATCACCATTCATTACAGGTCACAACTCAGATTTAAGCCTAATAACTCACTACACCCACAGAGATGTACAACTCAGGGTCAGAAATTCAATCAACAACTCACTCGGTTTTCAATCACGAGACTGAGACAGCACCCAGCCAATAGATACTTTACCATATCAATTCCTCACAACATCCAACCACAAATGATTAGGCTCAATTAATTGGGTTACCACACATCAAACCGAGGCAAAAGTTCCAACCAATCATGCACCAGGTTTTACATTCAATCACCCATCTCATATTAAAATCCTCCAGCTTAGGAACCTGCACTCATTTAATCTACATCAAGTGCCATATAGGGGTTCACGTGCCAAGAATATAATTCACCCAATTTTCCTCACAACCGACTCAGCGTTAGAAACACTCCAAGTATCTCATAAACAATCGGGCTAAGGTAATAACAAACCTTCCAACCCCAGCAAATACATAGGCATACAGCCATGTAAACCATGCATAAGCATGCATAAAATCCAATAATAGCTCACCAGCAATGATGACACTTGATCATATTGCATACAACCGCCCACACAGTAGGCAAACCTTGGCCATGGACCTTTTGGTCTGCTCTGATACCAGAATGTGACACCCTAATTTTAGGGGAAAAATTTTCACGAATTAATTAGAAAATATCCTGGATCCATAATAAAAACACTCCCTTATATGAAGATAAGAGAGCTGGCCCCATGGCCAAGCAGAAAAAGACAGGGAAGGCAATGGAATTAAAACCATTCACACGGAATCACCAACAGCGCCTAAGCGAACCACAATACAACACGCACTCGCTCAAGCGAGATCTGACTCCGCTTGAGCGAGGCCGACAAACTCGCTCGGGCGAACACACATGTGCTAAACCGGAAACACAATCAAAAGTCTTCCCCAGTAACATACTCGCTGGAGCGAGGTCCCACTCGCTAAAGCGAGAGCCACACTCGGCTAATAATAATAATCTCACTCGGAATCTGAGTCACCCATTCACTTGGTAATGACTTAGTCCACTCGGTATAAGGGAATCCAATCACTCGGGAACTACCCCAACAATTGCCTCACTCAGCAACACATAACTTAGCCTCTCAATTTATCCACAAAGTCAACATAAGGATCCACTCGGGAATTGAGGGTTATCCCACTCGGATTCTATCAATCAAACCACTCGGTATAATTCAATCCCCGAGTCACTCGGTATATTTGAACCCCCTCAGTCAGAGAATACATATAGGCTTCCTCTCGGCCATACATCACTCGGTCCAATCAGTCATAAACCAACTCATCATTAGAGTGGTATTCCACTCGGTAACCAGTATCATTTCCGACCAATACTCATTCGGCCACACACTCGGCATTCATGCCTATTCACTCTCGGATAATACCTTAACCACTCATTACTCAGAAATAACCTACGAAATCAGTTCCACTCGGAATGATCCAAACTCCTCAACACTCAGAGGAATTACCCAAGTAATTCACTCGGATTACATTCATAACTTCACTCGGATCATATATGTATAAACACTTAGATTATTTCTTATCTGAGCCATCAACAACTCTTTCCTCAGAGGAGTTCACTCGGATTATACAAGATCATTCCTTGCTCGGGCTTCACTATATATTCTTCACTCAGAATCCACAAGAGCCATTAACACACAGAAAGAGGCTCACACATGAGTTACGCTCGGATATGGAGTCCCATTCATAAGACTCACTCGGAAAAGCAACCAAGCCACATATATTCCACTCAGGATTCATTAACTTAGATATATTCATACAACATCATTTCCGAGTCAGTAAGAAGCATCAAATCAACATAAAATTCATACATAAATGCACTCTCTGCTCCCCAAAGCCGACTACCCACTCAGCAATACTCTTCCACCGATTCACAACCTTGTTATCAATATAACACATATATACACACATACGCATACACTCGGATATTTGCAACTTATCATTATTCATTCACCAAAACTCACAATCCGATACAAGTACGTGATTCCAATGTAAGTCCATATATGCAAACATACACTCGGATTTCCATACAAATGTAATAATATTCATCATACAACATTGTTGTGAGCCGGCCAAGGCTTAAATACAACAAAAGACACTCGGATTATAATTTTACATACACAGCCTTATCATAAACACCCAACACTTGGGTTAAGGCCCTTATATAATTCCAATCCGACCTGCAACACTGAAAAATGGTGTAGGGGTGAGCATTACATATTAAATGACAGATATTGGCTTGGATTATCATGGAATCCGCATTACAATAATACATAAATATCATCAATCATTCAACATACACTGTCATTCAACATAAGCAATCACAAACATCCTCAATCGGGTTTCTTACCCCTTTCACTCGGCTATAAAGCCTAATATCCTCATCAATCGGATTTCATCTCAAGTCTACCCCAAGTCTATATCAACAATGTTCACACTCCGAGCCATACTCAAGGAGTCTGTCCGAGCCCAGCTCCAGGACTTAGCCATATTCATCACATGTTCCATCACATGTTGTCATCTGACTTGCCGATCGGTATTTGGAGTCCAACGCATTCCAGTGGCGAATCGGATGCATACGATTTCATTCACTCGGCGTCTCAATTCACGCTTAGTGCCCTCGGCACTGCCCCGAGTCCAACTCAAGGTCTTTCATCACATTCAACATTAGGACCACGTCCTCTTCACTCGGGATCACACCCTCGTGGCACCCCGCAAGGTGTTCATATTCAATAACACAATAACACGTATGCATATAAAATTCAACTCATATTCATTCGATTGCCCACTCGGAAATCTGCGTTCAACATTAAATTCACTCGGCAACTCAACAACAGTCAGATGACTCGGCTTATACCACATTCACTCGGCAAATCCTATGCCATTCACTCGGCAATTACTATACCATGAGCCTCACATGCATGGGATCCATTCGGCCTTAGCATTTCTAAGCCTCACACCATTTTATATATATAATTCCACTCGGAATCTAACACCAATAAACATCCCATGTTTTTACATATGATATTTCACTCGGATTGTCCTCTATTACTCGGATGTATCCCTTTCCATAAGCTCTCATGTTTTTATGTAATAAGCCTACTCGACATTTATCATCACAGTCCCCATTCATTCATTCATCATGATCATATACATCAACAAGCATCATATACATTTAAATATACCATTACGCACAGGGACTAATAGAGAACTACACCATGCACTCGGCATTCATAAATTCATACATCATGCATCTCATACATATATCAAAACATTATCAAGTATATTTTCATGCATATCATGGACGGAAACAATAACATCAAACTAGGCATATCCATCATGCATATCCGGGCTACTAACCACTTGAAAATCAACAAGCAACACATCAAATATAGCATATCACAGTATAAACATTTCACCTGGAAACCCGTCCATAACCTATGCATTTGAGATGCAAAGCCCCCTTACCTGGATGAAGCTTCCAAGGGTTACATGGGCCACTCGGCTCAGCCACAGCAGCACCCTGCTCGGCTTCCAGCGTAGGAAGAACCACACAGCTTCCCTGCCAACCCGCATCAGCCTTCAACCTCTCGCTCAAGCCACACACGTACTCGCTTGAGCGAAGATGGTCCAGTGACCATTTCTTCACTGGCTCGCTCAAGCGTGACCATTCTCGCTTGAGCGAGATACACCCAGAAGCCCATCCGAACGCAACACATGAGCATCAACACTCCAAGCTCCACTCTGCTCACAGCCATGGGAGAATCCATGCTGTTTACTCGAGCAGCAACCTCCAAAGCTCAGTACAAAGCTGTTCTACACTTGAACAACACCATTCTCCCCACCATGGAGAACCACCAACTTCCATGCAACCTGCATGCATGTCTTCATCCCTCTCTGCCTTCTTCACGCAAACAGCTCCATCAACAGGAGGAAGAAGAAGGACACCAAGGAAACAAAGGAGGGACCAACCTCCAAAACACACAGCTATGCTGTTCCTCATCACCACGCAGCTCCACTCGGCTCAACACAGCGTTGAGTGTAAGAAGAAGAAGATGAAGGAGACGAAGGAGAAGAAGAGTCTCCAGGGAGTTTTCTAGAGAGAATAGAGAGCGTTTCTCACTTCAAACACTCCTCCAAAAGTAGATGAATGACATGTGAAAGGGAACGTGAAAGTGAAGTTAAATCACCTTACAGCCCCATCATCACGCTGCTCTACCACAGCCTCTCGTCTCCATCAGCAGCCACATCCTCATTAATGCAATCCTATCAGCATTAAATGCTAACTTTCACAGCCATCATTGCACTCCACGTGGACAGGGAGAGAGAGAAAGAGAGAACCGGCCCATTAAGCACCAAAGGCACATATTATTATTATTATTATTATTATTACACAATAAATTGCCTAATTGGTAATTAATCCATTAATTAACCATTAATCCCATCAATCTATAACCTTAATTTGGAATTTATAATCAATTAAAATCTGG
Organism: Clitoria ternatea; assembly: GCA_037962975.1. Lineage (NCBI taxonomy): Eukaryota > Viridiplantae > Streptophyta > Magnoliopsida > Fabales > Fabaceae > Clitoria > Clitoria ternatea. Next base: position 14,940,960 of record CM075675.1, read on the forward strand.
GATGTTACACCTATAGTCTCATGCTTTCTTTTAAAAATCATTCTTCCACCTACAATGAAGAAAAAAAACACAAATTATCATAAAAAATGGTTTCGTCTATCATTTTTAGATGCAAAATCATTAATGAGAATATCAACATCAATACTCTCTAACATATCCTTTTCAATAGATAAAATTGCTAAACCATTCAACCTCTCTTGTGACATTGATGATCTTAAGTAAGTTTTTATTAATTTTAGTTTTGAAAAACTTCTTTCGGCAAATGCTACAGTTACAGGCATATAGTTAATAAAATTCTATAGGCAATCAAAACATTTGGATAACAATCGGCTGCTTTAATGAACTTGAGAATTTCAATAGCTGACATTACATCATCAGGCAAAATCACTTTCAACACTTTTAATTCAGAAAAAAATCATCCAAATCAACATCTGATAAATTGCCCTGAGAAAACATTGAGTGAACTTTAGCACAACATTCTTTCAGTTTATTATCATTTAATGATTTTAACTTTTTTGAATTAAACAAAAATCCAAAAATATTTTCAAATATCTTTAATTGCTCAAATCTAGTCTTTAAAGAAGTGATAGCCATGTCCACAATAACTAAAAAATAATTAATTCTAAATGACTCATCAGCCGATTGAACTTCTTCATCATGACTATTTTTATCAAATTGTTTTTTCCTAATAGCACGACATTTTGCTAAAAGAATGGGTTCAACATCCATATCAAGTGCAACTTCTTTAGCAATATTCATACTAGACATGAACCCTTCAACTCTATACTTTTCAAAAAATAATAATATATCTTCTAATTGTTTTATGGTATCATCAATTCACATTGACTTAGATTGTAATTTCTTGCTCACCATATTAATAGAAAATAAAATATCATACCAAATAATCATGCCCCATAAAAATTCAAAGTTCTCAAGTGCATTAGCCAAACTCTCAGCTTCACTTTTTGATTTAGCATCATCACAAAATTTATGTAATTCCAACAAAGCAAATCTTATTTGGGGAGCTTGAAATCTAATAGCTTTAATACTTTTAATTTGACTCTCCCATCGAGTATTAGACAAAGATTTCACGGTTAACCCAGGAACACAATCAAGAAAAATTTTCCATCTTTTTGGTGAACTTGAAAATAATGAATATATGCGTTGAACAATTCCAAAAAAAGAAACAACTTTAACACAAGAATGTGCCATATCACTAAGAGTAAGATTAAGACTATGACAAGCACAAGGCATATATAAGGCTCTCGAATTTATTTCAAGAAATCGTCTTTGAACTCCTTGGTGTTTTCCTTTCATGTTAGAACCATTATCATAACCTTGATCCCTCACATCATCAATATTAAGATCAAGAGATTTTAATGCATCTTGTAATTCATTAAAAAGTCCTAATCCAGATGTATCATCTACTTTTAAAAACTCTTAAAAATATTCCTTAATTTTTATTTTATTACTTGACATATTCACACATCGTACTTTAGAGTCATTTGTCTAGATGACTCATATCAGGGGTACAATCCAGAATTACAGAAAAATATTTTGCTTCTTTAATGATCTTTACAATTGAACTTCTAACACTATGAGCTAAAAGTGAAATTAATTCATTTTGAATTTTATGCCCAAGATAGTGATAATGAATTTCACGACTTTGAATGCGTCTAACATGATGTTGCATTATTAAATCAAATTCTGCAATCATTTCAATCAATCCCAAAAATTTCCATTTCTGTCTTGATATAATTTTTCATTGGATCCTCGAAAAGCCAAATTATTTTTAGCAAGACATTTAACAACAGAAAATATTCTTAGTAAAACTTGTCGCCAACATTCTTTCTCTTTTATAATCTCTTGTAAATTTTTATCGATTGTTTGATTTTTGTCTAATCTTGCTCTCAATTCATTCCAAGTATTCATGTTAGTCATATGTTCAAAACTATTTTCATGTTGCTTAAGTCTCTCACTAATACGCTTCCAATCACTAAAACTCTCATTTGCCAATAAACCTTTTTTATTATCAGATTTGAACAACTCACAACAAAAACAATATACCCTATCAACATGCTTGGAATGAACCAACCATTTTTTATCACTAGTCTCACCATAACTTAGCTTTCTAGAATAATAGGCATATGAAAAATGTCTAGAAGTATTATCCAAAGGAAAAATAAGATTGTTTTCTCTAATAGGCCCCTTTTCAATTAAAATATCCCTTCCTTTGTTATCAAGATTACCCCAATTTCTAGGATCATAAATATCTAAAGGATGAATTAGTTTTTCTTGTTCAATATCAATATTTTCCATATTAGATTCACTTGACACATTATTAGCTTCACTAAAATCATTATCTTCATTCTCATTTAAATGAATTTGATCATGCACAATTTTAATTGATTGATCTAAATTTTCATGAGAATCTGTCTCTTTAAAAATAAATATATCAAGAGCTCCTCTTTGTGATTTAATTAATTCTTTCTCTCATTTTCGTTTTTTTCTTTTTTCACTTCCAGAAAAATGTTTTTTAGGAGGCATATTGTGAAATGTAACATCCTAATTTTGATTTAATTATCGACTAAGATTAGTTACTGAATTAAGGTTAATTGCAGATTAAAACTAATGGTTGACAATGGTTGACTAATACAAAGAGGCCAGGAAAATGACGCATGTGCCCTGATGGTATAAAAGGGGTTCGGTCTCTCTCTTTCACGCCTTCATTCACGCTGAGTTAGAAAGGACTGAGAGAGTTAAGAGCGTTTCCTTAGAGAATACAAAGGCGTTGTTCTATTTCTCCTCCCAAGTTTCTTCTTCTTCCTCTTCGTCGTCTTCTCTTCTTCTTCTTCTTCTTCGTCCACTCAAAGCTGTGGGAACCTCGGAGTTGTGGAAGTATTCCACTGTGAGTGAGATGAATCTGCTTTGAGGAGAGATAGCTTTCGGTGCAGAGTCGACGACTGGGTTCGAAGGTTGTTCCGTGAGAAGGAGTGACCGAAGGAACGATCGGTCAGCATTGTAGCTCGAGGAGCTTCTGAATCTCTTCAGTAGGTAGGGGGTGTTTTACATTTCAAATGCATGGTTTATGGACGGGTTCCGGGTGAAACTGCTTACTGTGTTGTGTTATAACTGAAATGTGATGATTGATGTGTTATGGTTGAGTGGTTGTTGTGAAGCACCCGGATTTGTGATAACTGTGAGTTGTGTAGTGTATGTTGATTTCCGTCTATGAATGCATGTTCACTTGCATGTGATGTATGTGGATAATATTGTGAATGCCGAGTGCATGTGTTGTGAACCAGTGTGAATACCGAATGCATGTGGTGTGAAAATACTGTGCTGATTCTATTTGTGATTTTATATGAATGCATGAGATGCACTAGATAAGCATGAATGCTCGTTGTGAAATGCATAAGGTTGCATATATAGAAAAAGGGTGACCCGTGGAAGGTCAGGAACCCTATATGATGATTTCTAGCTACAGATTCTTGGGCTAGATCCTGTGAGAGCCCGTGATAGTCGACGGAGCTAGAGTTAAGTCTCGAGACGTCACGAGGTGACCGGTATCACGCGGGAAGGGCTAATGGATTGAGGCCGGGAAGGAATCTGTAACTGAAATTATTGTTTAAGTCGGATCCACATGCATATGCATTGGTGCATTGTTATCAATAATAACATGATTGATATAGCCTTGAATGATTTGAGTGAATTCTGACGGAATGATGTTGTATGAGTAAATTCGATTGAATAAATGTGTACACACTGAAAACTGTTGCTGAGTGCAAAGTGATTGTATGTTATATGTATATATTATTGAGAACAGCATGAGTAATATAGCTATGAATGAGCTGAGTGAAATCTGACTGATTTATGCCGAGTGAGTAGCAATATTGAATGGCAGTGTATGTTATTGTTGATTGTGAAATTATATTGTATAGTTGAGAATATAGTGACTAATCCGAGTCAATAACTGTCATTTAATATGTAAAGGCTCACCCTTATTGTGGCTATATTTTCAGTGGATATAAGTCGAGATGGAGATTGATGAGTGCTTCTCAAGTCCGGGTGTTGAGTATTTTGTACTGCTATGATATATATATGGCACTCTTTGTATATAGTTTGCTGTAGCCTTGGCCGGCTCTTTTGAACATGTTTTGTTTAAGTACATTTATATATATATATATATATATATATATAGATTTGAACCACCCAGTACTACGAATGCATGTATATATATATATGTCTTTAATGTTATGAGGTTGTATATTCCGAGTAAATAAGGTTGCATACTCCGAGTGAATAAGGTTGTATATTCCGAGTGAATAAGGTTGCATATTCCGAGTGAATAAGGTTGCATATCCCGAGTGAATAAGGTTGTATACTCCGAGTGGATAAGGTTGTATATTCCGAGTGAATAAGGTTGTATATTTCGAGTGAATAAGGTTGCATATTCCGAGTGAATAAGGTTGTATACTCCGAGTGAATAAGGTTGTATATTCCGAGTGAATAAGGTTGCATACTCCGAGTGAATAAGGTTGTATATTTCGAGTGAATAAGGTTGCATATTCCGAGTGAATAAGGTTGCATATCCCGAGTGAATAAGGTTGTATATTCCGAGTGAATAAGGTTGTATACTCCGAGTGAATAATGCTGTAATATCCTGTTTAAGGCTTAATCTAGTAAATTCTCCCGATTGAAGACAGGTTGAGCATTTTCCGAGTGAAATATGATGGTGAGGACCGCTTCCGAGGGGAGGTGATCAGGGTGTTTTCTGAGCAAAACACAACCTATAGAACCTCTTTCGAGTGAAGGGAAGTTAAGGTATTAATGAGTGAGGCTTAGCCTAGAAACTCTCACCCGAGCGATGAAAGGTTAGGATATACCCGAGTGAAATATAACCGAGGGGAGCTACTCCCGAGCGAGGAAAGTTAGGAGATTCCGAGGGGAATGGCTAGGAGAACCATTTTCGAAGGAGGATTGACTAAGAGTGATAAATTGCCGAGTGAGGCATAACCCGATGAGGCTATTCCCGAGTGGAAGGTGGTCCCAATTCTGAGTGATAGGATCCACCGAGTGTGGGATCTCGGTTACCGAGTGTAGTGGTTCGCTTTAGCGAGAAAGGGGGTCGTTCAAGCGTTATCTTCCGCTGGTGTTTGTTTAATCGAAACAGGTCTCGCTAAGCGAGTGGCAACCTGACCCGTTTTCTTCTCTCCTGACTCGGTCTTCTCTTTTCTTGATCGGTTTTTTGTTTCCTTTGACTTCGGGTTTGTTTTATTTGGTCCCGACTGCTTTGTGAACGTGAAAAATTTTCCCCTAGTCTCGTTTTACTTTTACTTAAGTCGGGATGTTTCATGAAATATAATTAAAATAATAAATTAACACAAGAAAAAAAATAAAGAACAATAACACCTGGAAAGAGAAGCTAGTGTTGGATACACGTTCACAACTTCACACGTATAAGCTAATTCCAATAGCAAAATTTAATCACTGTAAACATAAAATTAACAAATTAATATGAAATTCAAAACAACTAACTAATTAGTAATAACTATTAAAAATTTAAAAATTCAATATTCTTAACATAAAAATAATAAAAATATAAAAAAGAATTAAACAATTAACAATGATGATAAAAAATAAAAATTAAGACCCTATAAACATAAGTGTCGCGACCGGGATCGCGGCGGCGCGGCCGACCCTTAAAACGATTTTAAAAATAAACAGGGAGTCGCCACCAATATTTCTTAGGATAAAATATTGGAAAAACCTTTGTTAAAGCACTGGTTATAAAAATGAAATTCCATGATTCGGGAGTCTGATTACAGGTGAGGAAGGTATTAGCACCTCACAATTGTCCGTTATAAAAACGATTACCTCAATATGATAGCGCGCATTATAATTAACCCATTAATTATTTTAACTTCTTCATGAAAAGAAAATATACGAGATGACAAAATATACAAAAATAAACAAAAAATAAACACAGAATATTTATATGAGATCAACAAGACGTCTCGTCCAAATTAATCTCGCTCCGCCTTTTTTTAAAAAGTTAAAAAAAAGATATAAGATTAACAGAACGTCTCGTCCAAATTAACCTCGCTCCTTCTTTTAAAGAAATGCTACAAAAATATGAGATTAACAAGACGTCTCGTCTAAATTAATCTCGCTCCTTCTTTTGATAGCAAGACAAAAATGGAAAATCTAAAAATTAAATAAAGAAAGATGGGCCCGACAGGAACTATTTCCTGCTCCTACGTATTCTCGAGCTTTCGAGAAATCAGGGTCACGTAGTTTTTTAGATGTTTTTTTTTAGGAAAAGATTAAGGAAATGTTGGTGGGTATCATTTTAGTGATGAACCCATACAGGACGAAGTTCTTCGCACGTGTACGGATCTTATAGAGGCTGTGTAGACGGAAGTATTTTCTGTACGACACTGATTAAGAATGATTTATTTCTTTTTTTTTATTTTATTTAGACTTGAAAGAAGACATAGGAAACATTTATTTCCTTTTATTATATTTTTACTACAAAGCAAAAGAGGGAAGGTAGCAGGAGCTACAAGAGGGAGAGGTGAGGAAAAAATGAGCGAAAACTTAGCGGGAGAAGAGAAACCGAGTGAAAAATGGAAAAACCAAGTGGAAATGGGAAAAACCGAGTGTAAACCCTCAAAACTGAGTGGAAATGGTAAAAACCGAGTGTAAACCCTCAAAACCGAGTGGAAATGGTAAAAACCGAGTAAAATAGAGAACCCGAGTGATGTTGGTGAGGAGAGGGGCTATACCGTGAAGAGAAAAGGGATTAAAGCTGTTGGTTTGAGGAGAGAGTGTGGGACGGTGTTCTGATGGTGAAGGACTTTGCGTTGGTGGAGGATTGTGGGCAGTATGGTGAGGGACGATGGAAGGAGAAGAAGAGAGGAGTTGGTGTGAAGGAGAGAGAGAACGGAGGTTTTAGCAGAGTTTTCCCTTCATGCCATTGTCTCCCCTTGGTGCTTCAACCCTCGCCTATTTATAGGCTTGTCTGAGTGGAAGGCCAGCTTAGGCTTCCACTCAGAGTGGAAAACCAACTCACACTTCCATTCAGAGTGAAGTGGGGGACAACGGCTGGGTGGGAATTTTTAATTCCCCCCACTTCCGCCCCTGTCTGCCACCCCCAGGATTCCTGGATCCACTTGGGTCGTGGAATCCAAGTCAGCACGGGCGAACAGGGGGGGCCAGCTGGAAATCCGAGAGAGGATGGTGAAAATCCGAGAGAGAATGATGGAATTCGAGTGAGAAAGGTAAAAATCCGAGTGAGAATGGTAGAATTCCGAGTGAGAATGGTAGAATTCCGAGTGAGAATGGTAGAATTCCGAGTGAAAATGATAGAATTCTGAGTGAGAATAGTAGAATTCCGAGTGAAAATGACTCGGATAATCCTCTCAATCGGCATTCATCCACATTGGGAGTCAATTCCGAGTGGAATGAAGTATTTCCAATAGAAAACCGAGTGAAAAAGTATGCAATTGAATTGAAGGGACAAACAAGGTAATTCTGATTGGAACAATCAATTAGACCGAGTGAAAATTGACTCAGAACCGGTTGAAGAGGACTCGGTGTTGATTGAAAAGTGTCACTCGGATTTGGTGAAAATGGGGGCTCAGATTTGGTTTGAAGTGTCATTCGGTTCTGACTGAAAATTGGCTTTTGAATGGGTGAAAGGATAACTCGGATTCGGGTGAAAATGGTGACTCGGAATTGGTTAAAAATTGAGTCAGAAATAATTGAAGACTGGCCAAGAACCGACTGAAAAGTGTCACTCAAAAACCGATCAAAGATTGACTCAGAACTGATAAAAAAATGACTCAGAATTAAGAGAGAATGATGACTCGGAAATGGGTAAAAATGACTCGGAAATGGTTAAAGGAGGACTCGGAGCCGATTGAAAATCGAAGAGAAAGACTCGGAAGTTGAATGTAAAGGCGACTCGGAAGTTGAGTGTAAAGGAGGACTCGGAGGTTGAGTGTAAAGGGTCTCGGAGTTTGCTAAAGGATGACTCGGAGCCGATTGAAAATCGAAGAGAAAGACTCGGAAGTTGAGTGGAAGAGTACTTGGCTCGGATCTTGTTTGAAGCATCCACTCGGAATTACTTCAATCGGGGATGTTTTGTTCGGAACCAACAGTCAGGATACATTTGGAATTGGCCTTGCTTTCACTTGGATGTACTTTCCTTGGAACCTTCATTCGGGAGCATCTGACTCGGATATCTCCCTCGGAGTCGGTCTTCCCTTTACTCAGAATCTGGCTAATAGAAGTTCTTTCATGGCCGAGCCTTGCCTTGCTCGGAAAAACAACTTTCTGCCCCAACTCACTCGGATGTCTTCCTTGGGACATCACACTCGGGCTCAGTGTGAAACTGTGAGTCTGCTCGAATGTATATCATTTAGTGGCTTCCTCTGCTCGGAATCCATTCACTCGGAACAGCTTCTTCAGTCAGAATCTTTTCACTCGAAATTAGCTTTAGGCAGCTGTTATTGGGCAGCTTCTTCAGTCAGCTGTTATTTTCACTCGGAATGTCTAAGACAAAGAACTTTCCACTCGGGTTTCCTCCAACAGTGAAGTATTCCCCTCGGATTTGCTCCATTCTGAGTAATTCCACTCGGATTCGATCATTTATATGTCATTTTACTCAGATTCCCCAACAGGAGCCTATTCCACTCGGAAATGCTTCATTATGACTCGGATTTAATCATTTTTTGAGCCATTCTACTCGGATTTGTCTCCAACAGGGACATACTTCACTCGGAAATGCTCCATCTTGAGTCATTTTACTCGGATTCCCCAACAGGAGCCTATTCCACTCGGAAATACTTCATTATGACTTGGATTTAATCATTTTTGAGTCATTTCACTCGGATTTGATCATTCCTTAAGTTATTTCATTCGGATTTGCTCCAATCTGAGTTATTTCACTCGGATTTGCCTCCAACAGGTCTATATTCCACTCAGAAATGCTCTAATCTGAGTCATTTCACTCGGATTTGCCTCCAACAGGTCTATATTCCACTCGGAAATGCTTCCATCATAGTCATCTTGCTCGGATCTGATCATTTTTGAGTTATTCTATTCAGATTTGACCATTCTGGATTGAAATTCAGTATAAAAAGATTCATTCCACTTGGACCGGACCAAAAGAGGTGTTCACAATAAGAATTCAAAAAATATTGATATCAACAAGAATAAAGTTTCTAAATAATTTATATAACAACATAAATTATAACGTAATTAACAAGTAATTTAGAAGGTGAATAGAAACACATACCAATTTTATGATTTTCCAATGTAACTGTGGTAATTGAGACTTGAGAGGGATCAAACCGTCAAAGTAAAAAAGAATTATAGAAACAAAAGAAGAGGAAATGAAAAATGATGGAAGAGTAGAAAAGAATTACAGAAACCAAAGAAGATGAAATAAAGAATGATGGAAGAAAATATAATTGTTATATATATTGTGAACGTCATTTTTAATAATATAAAAATTAAATAATATTTTCTTCCTACCCCACCCTTCCGGGAAACCAGTTCGGAATCCGGATCTGGTCCCCTTCCTTTCTCACCTTCTTCATCTCACTCTCCCCCTCTTCATCCTCCGGATCCATGGTCCTCCATTCACCAACAGCAAAAAGAAAACAGAACCAAAAACAGGAAAAAAAATAGAATATCCTCTTCCTCTCCAAAAGATCCAGCAACAACAACTTTCAATCAAAACCCAGAAAACAAAAAATATATATCCACCCACCAAGAACCCAACAAAAGCAAAGAAAAGAGGAAGAGAACCCCAAAACCACTAGCCACCGATCTCCTTCATTTTCTCTCCCTCCCGCCGACGTCTCTCTCTCGGTCACCATATCTTCTTCTCCCTTCTCCGTCGATCCACCCTCCCCCTTCCTCTCTCGGTTTCTCTTCCCCCCTCCCTGCAACCGGCTGCCTTCGCTTGAACAACCGACCCATATCCTGCCAGAACCACCTCCTTCTCCTCCCTCTCGCCGACGTCTTTCACTCCCACCGGCCGCCCCTCTCTCGGTCTCTCTCTCTTTCTCTCTCTCTCTTCCGCCCCCTCTGTTTTTCTGCCGCCCACTCTCCTTCTCCTTCTCTTCCTATTATTCTTTTCTTTCTTTGTTTGTTTAAAACTTAGGGTTATATTTTTTGTGGGCCTCAAATAGTGAGGCCCAATATCATAACTCCTTTCTTCTCTTATGTTTTATTTTTCTAGTTTTGGGCCCTTAAGGCCCATTTCATTTGTTTTCATTATTATTTCCTAAAATCGAAAAATAGGTTTTCTTTAAATAAATAAATAATCTAAATAGCCTTTAGAATGAATAAATGATCCTTTTAAAAGGAAGAAAATAAAAATAATAGAGTTAAATATCTTTTTGTGATAAAATTCAAAATACAATTTTTTTTAAAAAAAGATCTAAGTATCTTTTCTAAAATAATAACAAATAGTTTCTTTAATGAATCTTAAAAACAAAACAAATTATAATCTAAACATATCTCTTATAAAGAAATAATAATAAAAAATTAAAATATCTTTTCTAAAATCAAGGCTCAATTAGCTTACTAGTTTTTGATAAAATTAAAAAAAATTAAAATATTAAGTATATATTTCCTTTTAAAATAAATGTACCAAATCAAATCTTATAAGCAATGTCGTGCAAAAATCACTTTTGCCTACATCAGTTTTATAGGATCTCAAAGGTTTATGGACGTGCGATCTTTTTCGCCTTGTATTTATCCTTCCTCATGAATTTCCTTTCATTATTAAAAAAAATCAAATCAATCAAAAATTTAAATATTTTTCTCGCAATAAAGAACTACGTAACCCTGATTTCTCAATACATTTGAGAATACGTAGGAGCGGGAATCAATTCCTGTCGGGCCCATTTTCTCGTTATTAATTTCTATGTCTCTGCTATTATTTTGATTAATTTTATATAGTCAATATTTTAAAATTTTATTGTCATAAGGAGGTTAATTTAGACGTGATGTCTTGTTAATCTCATGTTTTAATATTTTTATTTAAAATAATATTTTCTTTAGAATGAGGTTAATTTAGATGAGACGTCTTGTTAATCTCATGTTTTTAATATTTTTATTAGAATATTATTGTTTTTTAAAATGAGGTTAATTTAGACGCGACGTCTTGTTAGTCTCATGCTTTTAACATTTTTATTAAAAATAATATTTTCTTAATCAACTTTTTTTTATCATTAATTTTATTTTAATCTTTAAATTTATGTACAAATTAAGGTTAATTTGGATGAGACGTCCTGTTAACCTTTACTTTCACTTTGTTTTAATTTTTCTTACTGTTGTTATTTTGTCAAGTTTCTTATTATCTTTGTTTGTCATTTCTTATTGTTATTGTTTTTTACTCTTTCTTACTGTCAATATTCTGCTAAGTCTCTTACTACCTCTGTGTGTCGTTTCTTATTATCACTGTTTTGTTAAGCTTTTTACTGTCACTACTTTGTCGAGTTTCTTACTATCATTTCTTATTGTTATTGTTTTAATCTTCTACTGTCATTATTTGTTTCTTTTTTTAACTGTCACTGTTTAGTCTTCTACCGTTACTATTTTCTTACTGTTTAGTTTCTTATCGTCTAATCCTTTACTGTCACTGTTTGGTATTTCATTGTATTTGCTTAGTCAGATTGTGCAATTTAAGATTAATTTGGACGAGACGTCCTGTTAATCTTATTTCAAATTTTCATATCTATTTTGTCTGTTTTTCTATGCTTTGTCATTGTATATGTTTCTTTTCATAAAAGAAGTTAAAATAATTTCTAGACTATTTTGAAATAAGCCCTATCAATTTGATGTAACCATTTTATAACGGACAGTTGTGAGGTGCTAATACCTTCCTCACCTGTAATTCGACTCCCGAACTTAGAATTTCATTTTCATAACCAGTATTTTAAAAGAGGTTTTTTCCGATATTTTTATCCTAAAAAATATTGGTGGCGACTCCCTGTTTTCTTTTTGAAAGGATTTCGAAACCCGTTTTATTTTTTAAGGGTCGGTCATCCCGTCACGATCCCGGTCGCGACATATATAAAAAAATTACCGTTATATATATTTTTTTATCCGTTACAATATTAATTTTTGCTTGTTGTGTGTGTTTATTTCCTAGAACGTTCCAATTTCAATTTCCTGTAACGTGAAGTCCCAATTTGCCAATTCCAATTTCAACGTTAAAGTGCTGATTCCAATACATTAATGGCTCAGAAAGATTTAATTTTAAAAACACATAGCTAGCAATGAATCAAACCCAGGACCATGTAGCAGAACTTACATATCCTTACCACTGAACCATTAATCCATATTGAAATCTATTGATTTTTTTTATATAAGTTAAAAATTATTTATTTTGAGCCCCTATATTCAATGGGCCCTGGACCATTGCCCTGGTTTCCAAGGCCCAGGACCGACCCTCACTCATGCATCAAACCTCATCAAAATCTCATAGAAAACCATCAACCAATACAATACATCTCATATTCATTTATTTATCATCATTCGCTCTTACTTAGCACAATTAAGCTACACCACAACATTGTTCCTCATACCCATTCTCTTATCAAACCATTCTCTATACCACAATAATTATAGTCAATCAAATGCATGAATCCAAGTAGATAATCATTTCACTTATCACAACACACCAATCAGGATCATCATGCAACATCAACATTATTCAACATTTAACACAATCACATTAAATACTCTTTACGTCCTCAATTCCATTACATATTTTATTCATGTATTAATCACCTCCATCTTCATCCATTATTGCTCTTCAAGTCCAAAAATCTTAAACTTATTTAAGTTAATTAGATTAACTTTCAAAATTTTATAAGTTATCGAACTTCTTTTTCTTCCAATTTAAATGTGACTAACCACGACCCCTCACTAAGTCATTTCATAGTTAAACTTTAGTTTTAAATTACTAGCCTTATGTATCAATTCACCTAACAAATATTTATTCTAATTTATTTAATTACTAAATTCTTCATTATTTTCTATCTAAAACCTAAGAATTCTTCACGCACTCTTTCCCTACTTTTCTAGTGAAACAGAATCTTCTTTGACTTTTATGCCACTTTTCTTCATTTTACAATTCTTAATTAATTGTTCATAACTCCTTAAAATAAAAAATTTTCAAGCATCTCATTAAGAATTTATTATAAAGACATTTTTAACACTATAAAATTTTGGTTTTAACACCATCAGCCTTAACTTTTTACACCTGCTATCTAAGACTTTTGGCACCTACTTTCAGCAGCTTTTCACACCTATTTTAACAGTTTTAACACCTGTTTTTAACAGCTTTTGACACCACTAAAAACTCAATAATTCTTATACTTCAGCAGCTAAAATTTTCTGAATACTTATTCCAATTTATCACGCTACCATTGCTAATATTTATAACATACCACATAACCTTTTTTAAATCACTTAAAGTAAATCTTTTTCACATATTAACTATATATTTAACATATTTTACCTACATAAAACATTATTCAATAAATCATTTAACACTCTCAACTCATTATAAACATTATCCATGCATCAAGATAACATGGTAAGAACATTCTCTCTAACCTTACGTTTGAGCTCTGAAATTCCCTTGAACTTTCGCTGACTTGAGTGTCGGAGTGTCCTTACAGGTGACACCACCTTTCGCCCCCCAATGTGTAAGGCTGGTGTTGTTGGTACGAGGAATCACTCCAAGATCTCTATTCCCCACTGGACCGGCGTAATATTAGAGAGTGAACGTGAGAATTAAGGACTGTCGTGAGGTTGGACATTGCACCCCGGCCCAGACTAGTTCACCTATGATACTCGGTCACTATACATACAAGCACCCAAAATTTCTTAAATACTTTAGACCATTACTTCATTTATTAACTATGCATTTTAAATATCATAACAACCATATAGTCACCAAGGGTCTTTCGGCCATAAACTTTTTTACCACCTAAAATTTCAAATTTCTTAAAACACTATCTTGTGACATATTCATGCACTTCAATTCCGTCACCATCTCTAACATGCATGCACCATTAATACCATAGCCACACCTTCAAATTCACGTAATCCACATTCAAGGATACAAAAACACTTTTTAATATCTCAAACACACTACACATAGGTTGGATCAAAGTTTAGTGGGAGGATCCCACTTTACCTTATTTTGTTAACTCACGACCAAGAAAGGGAAGAAGTGAATTGGCACTTTGCTTTAGTTCCTTGACAGCTACAAGTCATCCAGAACCTTAGAATGATGGTTCAAGCCATGCCATGATGAAAATGGGAAACGAAGACCTTAGCTTGGCCTAGGGGTGCTCTTGGGTTCCACACCAAGAGAGGGAAAAAAGTTTCAAAATTTAGAATAGGGTTTGAAAGGTGAAGTCTAAAGTGATGTGATGTGATGTTTATATGGGTTGCATTGAGTGAAGTAAGGAAAAGATAGGAAATTGGCACATGAAATTGTAACATTGCAAATATAAGTTACAAGAAACAAGTATCTTAAGTACATGACATGTAACCAATGAGGAAAAAAGTATTTGCATGGGGAAAATTAAATTGTAAGAAGCATGTCATGAATTTTCTGGAAAGCATAAAAATCAATTTAACATGATTTGGTTCAAGATCATTTTAGAAAGGCACAAGGATTTAATCAATTACAAGGTGCAAATCTGATGGTAAAAAGGGTACAAGATTATGAAATTTATAATTAATTCTAGTGTCAAAATTGAGAAAAATTCCAACATCAAAGTTGTATATTACATTTTTCCCTTTAAAATGAGCTAAAGAATGTAAAAATCTGATATCGGACGAAGGAGATATGCCCAAAATACAAAAGGTTATCTAAATTGATTCTAAATCAGGTGCAATATTCTTTTGATAAGCTGGGATTAATTGGTTAGGATTCTATAAAATTGGTAAACTACAAAGTTTTATATCTCTTTTCCCTCTTCGAAACAAGCTAAATCACACAAATTTTAGACATCGGGAGGGGGAGATGCACCTTGAACACTAGAAGTCGTCCAAAGCTAGAACAAATTTATAAGTAACAACTTAGAAATTAAAATCGGGAAAAATCTACAAGGAATTTGATGGTTCAGAGTCAGACTTAGAAGGGGAGGTTGAATAAGTCTGTTCATTATTCAAACCAAAAATGATAATCAAGCGCAACAGTGTTTTGCACACTGAACCAGACTTTTGCTTATACAAAGAGTGTGATAGTTTGATTTAGCGAGCGGAATTTTACCAGACTTTTACTATCAAGAATATCAATAATAGTGCACCAGACTTTTGATAGTAAAGAGTAAAGAGTAAAGAGAAAGAAACAGTACACAAGCAATTTATATTGGTTCACCTCCAACCCGGAAACTACATTCAGTACCTTCAAATCTGAAGGATTTCCACTATGTAAAAATCATTTACATTAGATGTTAAGTATTATTGACTTCAGCCACTCCTGGCTTAAGCACAACCCGTGCTTTTGAGTATTCTTGAATTCAACCACTCCTGGCTTGAGCACAGCTTAAGTTTTGAGTATTCTTGACTCCAGTCACTCCTAGCTTAAGCACAGCCCATGCTTCAACACACTAGACCCCTCTGGATTCCTATGAATATTATTTCACAGTACCCATTCCTAGGGCGGACCCAAGTATTATTTCACCATTCCTAGCTCAAACACCGAGTATTCTTTCAAAAGCATCTCCAGGCCAAAAGTGTTTCCCACACTAACAAAGTCTGGCAACACACCAGACCTATACTACCAGAGGATTGGAAGAATTAATTCAAATAAAATAAGCCTCTTGACTTAGTAGAGCTAAGTGATAAACCACGAAAATGGGATTGTAAAGAAAGAGATGACTTATTTTCCCATAGGGCTCAATACATTCAGAAAGTGAAAGATGATTGGAAAATGTATTAAGCCAGAAAGCATGACTTGGGATAATATGCTATTAGACGCACAAAGGCATATCCCAAGTTACTATAGCATCTAAGTAGGAAGATAATTACACATAACGAGCTTTCTTTGTCTTCATGATAGATCTTCCAGGTAGAGTTACTCGTTGATGAGTATACTGTCATTTCTTCATTTCTTATAAGCTTTTGTACATGAACGTCTGGTGTTTGTTCATCATATTTTATTCTTCTTTCATCATACATTGATTAGTGTGTTCTAGCTCATCATCTTCTTTTCACAGGCTCTCTCTCTTTTTCATTTTTCTTTTTATGCTCTCTGGTATTTCTTTTTATCCTCAACACTTAGTAATAGATTTTTCTCTCCTCATGCTTTCTTCTATATTTTTCAAGAGGCTACTTTAGAGAAGAGATTGATTCTATTTATATAGAATCATCTTGTTGAGCTCAGGGAGAGACTGTTAATTATATGACTGTTGAAAGAGTTGTTGTACAAGGGACAAAAGCCTTCTTGTTGAAGTTGCACATGAGTAAGAGCTTTTGTTGTTAGAGAGAGACGTTCTGTACACGCAATATAAATTTGAGAGCTTTGAGATGTGTGCAGTCGTAGGTGGAGTACAGGTATCATAAGTTTTACGAAGAGGGAAAGCTTTGATTCAGGAAATCTCTGAATGCATGAGATAAAGGTGAAACTTAAATGCTTTTCAGACTAGATTAGATTCCACCCTGATTAGTCAATCTTCCTTTCAAGAGTATTTTCTTTAAGCTTCGATGGAGATGACTTGTGACTGTTGATGCTTCATGTATCAGACCGCTTCTAAAAAGATTTGAAGGGAGAAGACAGGGTTTGATGCTTTTGTATTTTCTAAAGTTTGAATGATGTTTTTCAAGTCTAGGTCTGGTGAGTTACTCTGATGCGAGAGAATCACTTTTGAAGCAAATTACCAGACCTTTTGATTCTTCTTTTGTCTTAGATTGTAGAGTTCAAGTTATGATTAAGTCTTCCAAAATTTTGATGCATAGGCTCCCCCTTTTCTTCTGTAGCTTCAGCCTTATGTTTCCTGAAACACTTAAACACCCGTATCAAGTGATAACAAACAGCTTTATTTAAGTTAGAATTTATAATGTTAGTTATCAACAAATCTCATGAAATCTGGTTTAAATGATTCGACATTGACCAAACTTTTCTTCAATAATCTCCCTCTATTTGTTGATAGCAAACATCAATTCTTTTTAACTTAAATGAAGTTATGTGATTAATATATTGACTCCCCCTAGCTGGATAGGAGTAATGATAATGACCGTATAAAAAAATGTATTGAGTAAATAACAGTTTTAAAAAATGCATAACAATTTGAGTAACAGTAACAGTTAGCTTATTTGTTCTGATTTATTCCTAATTTTCTCCCCCTTTTAGTATCAACAAATATGGGTTTAAGAGATGAAAATTTTGAGCAAAAGAGTTTGGTTGGACAGATCATGACTGATTCAAGCTATTGGAACTGGAACCTGCTTCACTAATCATCCATAGTATGTAATTCCACATGCGACAAGCATCTTCTTCAGTGTTATGATCAGATTGAAGAAGTCTGGTTACTTCTTCATTAGAAAGTCTACGAGGTCTGGGGTCATTCCATGCTGGTACATATGGTTGAACCAAGTCTGAGACGGGTTCTTTTCCTTTTTTAGAAGGGTAAGGCTTAGGGATGGAGTGAAGTCTGTTTGGAGCAATAAGAATCCTTGTTGATGGAACGATGGATGCAGATTTTGCTCTTCCACTTGTAATTTTAGTCAGAGTCCTTCCTTGTTGTATATCCAACAAGATGACTCTTTGTTCCTTTCTAAGCTTATAGTACATAGCAGCATCAGAGGCAGAACACAGACTATCATCATGAAGTATGTCTTATGCAGGCATAGGAGGAGTAAATATAAGAGAGGAAGATGTGGATGGCAGAGTAATTCTGGTTAATTGAAATCTAGATTCTGGTTGAGCAACGGGCAAAGAGGTAAAGATAGATGAATATGCCTGCAATGCTGAATTTTGAGCAGAAGCTTCAAACAGAGTTTCCTGGTCAGGAAGAGATTTTGCAATATGAGGTGGAGAAGATGGCGCAGTCTCTAATTCAATGGTTGCTGACTCTGAAGAGTCAAAGATCAGAGGATTAGCTGCAGATGATCCTTCTTTGTTGTTTTTCTTATAGAGATATACTTTGTCATGGCCCTGGTGATTCTTCCAGAAGTTCTGATTGGAACAGAGATATTTGATGGTTTCAAAGTAGCCATTGATTGGCCAGACTTTGACTTGGAGGGAGGACCGTACCTTGTAGTTTTCAGGGAAGCACCAAAAAATACTTTAGCCTTTTTCTTGGGTGGTTCAGACTCTTTTGGTTCTGAGTCTGTGGATGATTTTTCAAGCAAGTCGTGGGGTGACTTTGTATCATTAGTCGAGGGATCTTCAACAATGTTCTGTTGAGGGGCTTCATCAGTGACAATTACGTCAGAGAAAATTAGGGCCTTGGTGACTAGATTTCCATACACGTTCAAGTCTCTTATATTTTGAACTTCAAAGCCATGAAGTTTAAAAATCCTTCACAAAACACCTGGATAGGGAATCTTCTCCTATTTCTTGGAAACGGACGTGATTAGGTAGTTCATGATCACATCAGGTAGACTTTCCTTCTCTCTTTTCATCATCAGAACCATTTAAACCTCGTTCTCTCATGGCTTTACATGGTTTCCTCGGCCTTACCAGTTTTTACAGAAGATTTGTTCATCATTACTCCTCTCTCGTCGTTCCTCTCACCGATTTACTTAGCAAGTCAGAATTTACATGGTCTACACAAGCTACAAAAACTTATCAAGAATTAAAACAGAGGCTAACATCTACTCATATACTAGTTCTTCCAGACTTTTCCAAGCCCTTTGCGGTCGAAACTGACGCTTCTGTTTCTGATTTGGGCCACCACTTCGCTGTTGAAATCACGTGTCTGCATGGAACCCCTTCGACTATTGTCTCAGACTGAGACCCCATCTTCCTTAGTTCCTTCTGGCAACAGCTATTTAAATCACAAAGAACCACATTAAAGTTCAGTACAACCTATCACCCAGAAACAGACGATCAAATTGAGGTTTTAAATCGAACCTTGGAAGCATACTTACATTGTTTATATGGAGATCACCCTCGGTCATGGTTCTGTTTCCTCCATTTAGCAAAATTACGGTACAACTCGGTGTACCACTCAGCGTATTGCCACCCAAGCGAATCACTATCGTCAGGACATGTAACACCCTAGAGTCAACTTGCAAATCCCAAGATAATTACCATCACCATATAAAATCTCTTGGATAACTTATTTTTTGCCTGGTAATTATCAAGTGATTCACAACCTGATTCCAGAGGTTACTGATACAATATCAGAGTGCGCAACCTTTTCATAATTAACATCTTATTATTATACATAATATCAAAGTTTTATACATATTATATTTTACAACAGGCACCTAGATCTTATAAAATATAAAGATATAAAGCACCAAACATAGCATACACATAATACAACCAAAGTAGTCACACAAGCAAGCATCAGCATCAAAAGCCTTCATAATTCATCCACATCAAGATTCACCCACTTTGTCACATGTCTTCCTGATTAACCACTAAAGGGTTGCCACAAGTAACAGAAAGAGTGAGATAAAATATCAAATAAATAGAAATTAAATTAGAACATACATAATCACAAGTAG
Organism: Clitoria ternatea; assembly: GCA_037962975.1. Taxonomy (NCBI): domain Eukaryota; kingdom Viridiplantae; phylum Streptophyta; class Magnoliopsida; order Fabales; family Fabaceae; genus Clitoria; species Clitoria ternatea. The sequence continues at coordinate 14,960,688 of CM075675.1, forward strand.
GATGTTATGCGATGCAGATGCCAAACAAGTATTTTGTATTATATTTATATTAATATTTCCATTCTCTATATGAATAAAAATGCATGATGCACCACTAAAAAAACACCTGTTAGCGACGGAAGGAATTGGTCGCTAATCCATGACATGACCGTCGCTAAAACCATTGGCGACGGCATCTCAGACGGGACAGAGGACGTCGCTAAAACCCTCGTCGAAAACACATCAGCGACCACATACATGCCATCGCTACCATATTGACGGCGTAAGGCCGTCGCTAAAATCGTCTCTGCCCCAATAACTCCAGCCGTCGCTAAGTGTTGCCATACAGCGACCTCAAATCTCCGTCGCTAATGTTAAACAGATAGCGACCGACACGTCCGTCGCCAGCTGTGGCCCTCCAGCGACTAAGCTCCGCCGTCGCTATGGGTACTCATGTAGCGACCACGTGATCCGTCGCTGTGGGAAGCCATACAGCGACCACCATACTCCGTCGCTGGTTCTTACAATACAGCGACCACTGTAGTCCGTCGCTGTTTTTAACAATACAGCGACCACTGTGTTCCGTCGCTGTTTTTAACAATACAGCGACCACCTTTGTCCGTCGCTGTTTTTAACAATACAGCGACCACCTTTGTCCGTCGCTATGTTTTACAATATAGCGACCATCTGTTGCCGTCGCTAATTGGAAATTTCTTTTTTAGAAAATTGGGTTAAATATTTATATAGGTTTTGTTAAATATTTTGTATTTTGTTTTGGCTGATAAAATTTTATAATTAAATTTAAATAATTTTTTTAAAATATTAAATTATTATTAAAAACAAAATAATAGATTAAATTTATTTATCAAATAGGTTGAATTATTAATGATAGGTACAATAAGGCTTTTTGATTTGAATGTAATTACTAATAAATATTGACATAATAAATAAAGAATGACAAAATAAATACTGAATGAAATATAACATAAAAACTAAAAATCAAATATACAATGTGTATAAATAATAAAAATACAATCATGGTGGTGGGGGATCCTGGGGTGGTGGTGGGGGCGCCTGGGAAGTGGGGGGAGGTAGCCTCGCCATCAACTGCATCAGTAGCTCCTGCTGCTGAGCAAGTTGCCGACGAGTCTCGGCGTGCTGCTCCTCGGTCCGCTGTCGGTCCGCCTCGGCTTTCTGTCGGTCCGCCTCGGCCCGCTCCAACAACAACTGCCTCTGACGTCGCTCCTCCTGTAGCTCATCGTTCAGGTTTTGAATTACCTGAACGACCTCAGTCGGAAGACCAGAGGAGGACGAAGAGGAAGGGGTCTTCCCCTTTTTCGCCAGCTGCGTGCCGACGCCACCCAATCCAAATACCCTCCCTTTCTTGTTCACACCGCCAACAGCCTCCATATAGATGGCGTTGTCGTCAGAACAAGATAGGGTGGGAGGAACCTCCCCTTCAGGAGTGGAAGCCACCAGGTCCGCCTCCTTCTCGGCCCTCCTGGCCTGATACGCCTCCTGTAAATTCAAAAACAATGATAGGATTAGTAAGCTGATATGTAAATTATAAGCATGTGTCAGTTAAAAGTAAATACCGCTAGATCCGTAGTCTTCTGGTTTACCCATGCACCAGCTTTGTTCTTCTTGGTCATTTGCATGACCTCAAACAAAGAAGGCTCCCGGTGCTCCCTCAGCTCCTGTGGTGGACAAAAAACATTGAGATTATTATTTGTAAACATGTAAGACGAATCATAATAGAAATGTTTAACATAAATATACTTACAAATCTTTTCTTGTGCTCGAGGGTTGAAATGCTACCCCCAGTGTAAACCGAGGCTGCAGCATCGGCGGCTCTGTTGGCCCTGTTCCGAGCACTCGCCTGCTGGAACGGGACCCCGTCCCACTTCTGGACCATCCCGTCCCAATGGTCCTCCGGGATCCAACGAGGGCGCTCACCCTTGTCCCTCACCTTCCAACGAGGGCGTGCACCAGATAACCTACGGGGTGGAGGTTCATTAACAACCTTGTTCTTCTTAAAAGCGGTTTTGTTTCGCCTAAACGGGTGATCCAACGGTAGAAACTTTCTATGACAGTCAAAGAAACTTGTCTTGCCACTAACAGGGAGTGATTCCCCCCCGGTATGTTCCATGCATACAGGGCAAGCAAGCTTCCCAGACGTGGACCATCCAGAAAGCATACCATACGCCGGGAAGTCGTTAATAGTCCACATCAAAACAGCACGCATCATAAAGTTGTTCTTTAAAGACGCATCGTATGTCATTACCCCGACATCCCATAATTGTGATAACTCTTCAACCAACGGTTGCAAAAACACGTCTATGTTCGCCTTTGGATTTTTGGGTCCTGGAACCAGTATAGATAGAAACATGACCTCCCTCTTCATACACATATCAGGAGGCAGATTGTATGGGGTCAGGATGACTGGCCAACAAGAGTAAGCTCTTCCGTATTGACCGAATGGGTTAAACCCATCAGTACATAAGCCAAGTCTTACATTGCGCGGCTCGCCTGAAAAGTCCGGATATAGCTCATCCAAACACTTCCATGCTTTCCCGTCGGAAGGATGGCAAAGAAACCCCTCTTGTGTTTGGTTCAGAGCATGCCAACCCATGTGTTTTGCCGTGGACAATGAGGCATACAGGCGTTGAAGACGCGGTGTTATAGGGAAGTACCACATTTTCTTCCTGGCCATCCGGGTTACCTTCCCTCTCCTTTTAACGGTCTTGTAGCGTTCCTCATTACAATGCAGACATTTTATGACACTCTTGTCTGCAAACTCATTTCTGAATAGCATACATCCACCAACACAACACTCTATCTTCACACAACCCAACCCTAAGTTTGCCACTTGTTTCTTAGCACGGTACAGGTTTGCTGCCATTCTGTGATTACTAGGCATGGTGGAACCCATCAGACTGACCATCCTATCAAAACAAACTCCAGAAAGATTATAATCTGCCTTTAGGCTTAAAGCAGCTAGGGAGGCGGATAACTCAGTGTGACTGTTGCACCCGTCCCACAATGGAGTCTGAGCGCCAACAAATCATAAAATCTCTTCACCTCCGGATTAGGATCCTCCTCTACATTGTCAGAGTCTCCATCACCTGCTTGGTCATTATGTTCCAGCATACGCCCGGTGGAGGGTCCAACATTATCCATCACCATTTGTTCTATGTTGTTGTACGTATCCCTGTTTCCTCCAACCTCGTAGTAAGACTGTTGCACGGTTACGTCTGATGGTCTACGCGGTAACTGCTCACCATGGTTGTACCAGCAGTGGTATGTTTCCATGAACCCTTTCTCAGTTAGGTGGCACATGACATCATCCGCGTATTCAAAACTCATGCATTTGCACCTTGAGCACGGACAACGAATCTTTTGAGTCACTTCAAATCCAGGCGTGTTTGCCGTAGCGAACGGAATGAACTCCAATAACCCCGTCATAAACTCCTCAGTCACTCGCCGATTGCGATCTAGTCGGTTGTACATCCATCGCCGATTTGCCGGTACCTCCATTTATAATATCTAACAAGCACGATTTCTGTTACCTTACACGTTTAAATATTTATTTAACTATCGGTTGTGAATCACTCTATCTCTTTGATGTTGCAAATTGGTGGGGCCCTATCCCATTCGGGATGAATATGCAACCATCCGTAACCCATCCCATAATTGTATGTGGTCTATCTTGAGTTGAATGAATGTTCATTTGAAATTTCGGCAGCATTTCGCATTGGTCCCCGAGTACACAGAGATACGTACGGTATGAAACACCACACGCAGACATGCACCCTGGGGACAATACGAAACACCATAACCGAAATTTCAAATGAACATTCAACGTCTCAAATCATGACCAAATACAATATTGATGGGTTACGCCCTACTGGTTACAAATTCATACCGAACTGTCCAACCGGGACAATTCAAGATCCAACACAACACGGTACACCAACCGGTTGTTTTGAAACTTGAACGGGAATCTAATGGGTACACACACGACTAAACCCTACATTTTTAAATCATGAGTTTTATTTTTTAAGTTCCCTAAAACAGGGAGCCTGTCAAAATTTTGGCAGAGTCTCCCCTGTAAACTAGACATTTCCCACATTTACAAACCACCTGTTACATACAGAAAACTTCCCAGTATAGATAAATAAATATACCATACGCATTGTATATGATATTCAGAGTTATGAACACCAAATCATGTTATCAGTACATAAAACCAATGCCTAATGAGCTCTGCTCTCCTTTAACAAACAACATTACACATGCATAAAGAATCATGTTATCAGCACACAAAACCAATGCCTAATGAGCTCTGCTCTCCACTAGCAAACAATATTACACATGCATCTTCAAATCATGTTATCAGCACACAAAACTAATGCCTAATGAGCTCTGCTCTCCACTAGCAAACAATATTACACATGCATCTTCAAATCATGTTATCAGCACACAAAACCAATGCCTAATGAGCTCTGCTCTCCACTAACAAACAATAATCCACATGCATACACATAATGACAAAGTCAGTGTTACGGGATTACCTCAAGGAAAAAAGTGAGGGAAGAATATAAAGCTGTTGACAAACGATCACAGACCACGCGTAACGTGTGCTAGTCTGCATGACAAACCAATAACTGGTTAGACGGTTACAAGTAGCAAGGAAACTAAACAAAGAGAGACACGTAAAGCAAATTATAGATTAAGTACATTGCAAGGAAACTAAACAAAGCAAATTGTAATAACTCAATATTATATAAGGTCTATCCCACTCAATTGGAAAATTAATTACTAATAACTCAATATTATATAAGGTCTATCCCAATCAATTCACCGGGCGTTATTTGCATATTAGAAGAAAAAAAAGGTCAAAAAGGTGAAGGTTTGAGCTATATTAAGAAGTGAGCAGAAGCAAACAGGGAAGTTTCCAAGGTTTTTAGACAGTACAAGGAAAGAATACAATGGTTTTAGAGTAGGAAAAGCCAAGGAAAACGAACATAAATTCTTCTTTTGGAGGGTACCTAAAATTCTGGTTCAATTATACAGAGCTTATTCTTCAATTTGATTCCTGGATTATTTTTGTTGGGGGTAGACGCCAAAGCTAAAGTTAGTCAGAACTTTTGGAGGAGCATAATTTTTACGATTGTTAATCCTAAGTTCTTGTACAATCACTTGTATTTAAGGCATCGTTTGGTTGAAGGGAATCACCGGAATGGAACTTTTTCTCAGCTGATATTAGGGGAATTTCACCGTGGCTGTGTTGTTTGGTTTGAGGTTATTATATTAAGTGAAAGGAATAAATTTTTCCAGATCCCATAAAAATTATTTCCCACTCAGAACCATGGTATTTGAGTGGAAATTAATTTGTTTCCCTAGCTACCCTTCTGCAGAAAAAACAAAAGATTGGAGTTGTTGCCATTCATGTTCCGCAAAGAAGCAATGGAGTTCAAGCACTTATCATTTTTCTTTCAGTGGATAGTTGGAAAGCCTAAACATGTGGATAATTCATAATTCTTTTATTAGACCCATTAGAAAGATAATTGCATATCAAATGCATATATATATACACCACATTTGGATGTTACCAAGCTAACAGGTAATTGAATATCAAATGCATTAGTTAACACTACCAAATTCTAACACCACCAGATTCCAAGTTAAGCAAATACTAATAGGTTCCAAATTCTAACACTACTACATCAAATGCTTTGATTATGACAAATGTGACATTCACCATTTGAGCCATATGGAATTTCAGATATTGATATGAAAAGAGTAGGCATGTGCATTGGGGCTAGAGAGTGTGTGGGGATTCTGGTACAGGGTTTATGAGACCTTGGGCTCTTTGACCATCTTGACTGGTCTTTGTTATGTGGTTCCCCTAAGGTTCGTATTAGAGGTGGGAAAAAATAAAAAGCTAAATGTTTTACTTCTAAAGGCATGCATAAAATCTCTCCTACTGATTTTGCTTGGTTTTTGCCTACACATTGCTCTAAATCTTCAACAGCTCTACTGGATTCTTAAATTACTTCTCATATTAATCTTCTATTACCTTACTTTCAGGGGTTTCATTGTCGGAGGGGAAAAGCATATCTATTCCATAATGCTGAGTACATTTCAACTTTTATTGGATATTCCATTGGTGATCAACATGAAATATGTGTACTATGATGTTGCTGTTAAAATGCCACCCAGGATAGTATAAGATGGCATGCGGGGTAAAGAAGCTCATGGCGCAATACCTACAATGCCAGTGTTGGAGCTGCAAATTCTCACTATTTTCATAATCACTCAGTTCTTTCATACCATTCTTAAGCGCCTGGGCTTCCCCTATTTGGTTTCACAAGTAATGGTATGCTTTCTCTCTTTCTTTCTAGTCTTGTTCAACAGCATGACATATTTCTTATGTGTGTCATGTTACACAGAAAAGCACAATTTTTTAATAGCGTGACATTTATATATTGTCAAGAAATGAGGATATGTATGTGTGCATAAATATTTGGATATATGTGTGCGTATATAAATAGATAGATTATAGATAAGAATTAAGGTTAATGATGAATGTAATTATTGAAATGGGTTGTTTGGTTAAAGAAAATATATTCTTATTTTACATTCTGGAACTCTCTGTACAGGTTATTATGGTGTGATGACACACAACTCATCTATGATTTATAAGAACAGAACAGTGCACGCAGAGGGAATTAGATGATGCTGCTTACTGAAATCATTATTATGCAAACATGTGTCATAGACTTTGCTGTAATGCTAAATGTGAATTTGCATTTGCACCCATAATTTGCAGATAATTCCTGTTCTTTCTCTCTCCCTCTCTGTGCGTGTTTTTGGCAATCTTTTCCCAAGACATGCCATTTTGGTGGGGAGAGTCTTCATCCAATGAGGGGAAGAGGAAGACAAACAAGGAAAGTGTTATTGATACAATAACAAGGAAATTAAAGAATGCTTCTGAAGTGAAGTGCAGTGTTAAATCTGGAAGATCATGGAGACATATCTCCAAGAAGGGATCTAGATCCACTGCACCTTCAAGGTCACACTCACCCTCTACACATGTCTCCCGTTCTCAAAGTTTTGCAGTAAGGCATCATTCTCAGCCACTGCCATTGCCAGGCTCACACCCTCCTGCTGCTGGTGAAACAAATTCTGGAATTATTTTAACATCAAAACTAGAAAGATCCATGGGCTCCAATCCATCTCCATATTTTCCTCTTCCAAAACCTGGTTATGATACCTAACAAGGAAGATCCTACAGATGCAGATGGGGATATAGCCACCGCATCTGTCTCTAGTGACAGCTCAATTGATAGTGGCGATCCATTTGATTCGCATCTTGTTAGTCCTCTGGCATCTGACTGTGAAAATGGAAACAGAGCCACCGTTAATAGTTCTTTCAGGCAGGTTTCTTTGAATTCTGTCCATATGTATTTTTTTCTGTTTATTCTATAGCTAAATTTATTTCTATGCTCCTAAAGTGTGGTGCACAAGAATCAATCACTTATTACTATCCAAAGAAACTCAAGGGCATCCTCCAAACCAGCTTCTCAATTTTGCAATAATAAGCTGTTGTCTACTTCTCCAAAAGGGTTTCCATTACGTCTAAAAAGTCTGCAAATAGCTCGTCCGGGTGGTTTGTGCAGTGCTCCAGATAGTTCAATGTCAAGTCCTTCTAGAAGTCCAATAAGAGTATTTGGTCCTGAGCATATGTTGAACTCTGGATTACATACGGGAAAGACATATCCAGATACAGCTTCTGGGCACTGCTGCAGTCCGGGTTCAGGCCATAATTCTGGTCATGATTCATTTTCAGTTGGTGGGGATGTGTCAAGACAGATGTTTTGGCAAAAGAATAGGTGCAGCCCTGAGTGTTCTCCAATACCCAGTCCTAGATGGAAAAGCCCTGGTCCCAGTTCCAGGATACAGAGTGGTACTGTCACCCCTCTGCACCCTGATGATGTGAGACAACAAACTCACCAATTACCACTTCCTCCAATAATAGTCACTAAATCGTATCCATTTTCTCCAACCTACTCTGCGTCCACAACTCCTTCAGCCCCTCGTAGTCCTGCCAGAGCAGAAAATCCAACAAGCCTAGGTCCATGCTGGAAAAAGGGGCAGTTGCTTGGAAGGGGAACATTTGGACATGTATATCTTGGTTTTAACAGGTCTGTATCAAGTGAGTGGAAAATTTTTGCCCCCCCTGTAGTATGTGTTTCTTTTCTTTAATTTATTCTGACATCAGGCATGTTTGATCATATTTTCCCAAATTAGTTTTTCTTAAAATAAAAGATGAAAGAAAATTGTTAAATTAAAGGTGATAAAAGGAGTAGGTACTAAGTGAGTACCAGCCTGCCAGACACATTTATATATATTATGCTGTTGGACTTGGACCCAGCTATGAATTATGATCACTATGTTATTGATATTAGGATTTATGTATGCATGATTTGGAATTCATAACCAAGCAGATTGTATTTGAATGTGTATGTCCACAATTTGCTTCACCTCTATATGTGAACGTCAATACTTTCCCCCTGATTCAAAATCAATGTTTATTCTTCACGCTCAGTGGTGTGGGTTATGAATCTATATTCTTTTAACTGCATTATGTTTTTTCAGCTTTTTAATATTGACTTCAACTTATGATCTATAGAGAAAGTGGTGAGATGTGTGCAATGAAGGAGGTCACCCTTTTTTCAGATGATGCTAAATCAAGGGAATGCGCACAGCAACTTGCTCAGGTAAGCAAGTACACTTCCACAAAAATATGCTACACGCGTCACTCTCACTTTTCTTTGGGAAAGTCCAAATTATGTCCCATTTAGAAAGTAGGAAAAGAATCTTTTAAAGTTTTCGCAGTTGCCCTTAATTTTTCTCTTAAACAACAAATAACTAAGGATAATTTTGGAAAATAATTATTACTATAAACATAATGATGAATAGATAGATTATAAATAAGAATTAAGGTTAATGATGAATGTAATTATTGAAATGGGTTGTTTGGTTAAAGAAAATAATTCTTATTTTACATTCTTATTGTCGCTTTTAATTATAAAAATATCACATTCTTCTCATTTTCTTTCTTATTTTTAAATTTTCAAAATGGTAAAAAACAGCTAAGAGAAAAAAAATGGTAGAAAACTTCTCACTCAAAATAATTGAATCCAAACACACATAAAATAAAACTTTAGAAATGTAAGGTTGATCTATTAGTAAGTGAAAAAATGAATGAGACAAATATTATGAATTCAAACTCTTCTACTAATAAAAACTAATATAAAATATAATCCACGATAACTCAATTTATAGACAAAACAAATTTTATAATTAAGAGAAAATGTGAGATGCGCATCACAGCAACACAAAGAATGGATCTATGCAAGGAGCAAAACTACTGCACTGAGAGGGACGGAAACCAGTGAGGACCAAAACCGAAGAAGGAACAAATGAAAAATTGCAAACAGAGAAAAAGAATGAAACGAATTCTCCAAGGAGCTTACCATAGCAAATACAAACTCAGATTAATTTCCTAACTAACCCCTATATCCCTAATACTTTTTTGCAGACTCAGAATTCATCAGTTTACCATGATCACAAACACAATCCAGAAATAGCCTAATCATTATATGTTATTGGTACAAATTTCAAATATACTCTGGATTCACCAAAATAACCTATGAACTAGTTTGAACCTGCAGCTGTTCAAAAGAATTATAGCAGAAATGGTGCAGTGTTATACTATGCAGCTAGGAATTTCAGATGTTGATATGAAAAGAGTAGGCAATGTGGAACATACCTTGAAGGAGAGAGGGAGGAGCCACCACAGATGTGTTCCAAGAGGGAAGAGTTGTCGGAGATAACCTTTGAGTGGAGGGAGCTTCAAACCGAGAGACGAGAGAGTGGGTGAGCCGGGGTAGTGAGTAAGATGGTGCTTCGTGAGAGAGAGAAACTGAGTGAAGGGAAGAAGGTTTAGGGCTTATAGGAGGCAGAGAAATAGGAGGGAGGCTTCGAGGACCACCGGACGGAAAAGGAGGGAGGGAACGGAGGGAGTGTAAGGGAAGACGGAGGTAGATGGAGATTGAGGGAGAGGGAGACAGCGGGGCTGAGAGAGGAAGGGGAACTTTAGGGAAATGACAGGGAGAGGGAAAGCTGTCGACTTATATTAAACTTTAGCGACGGCTTCCTACCCGTCACTAACGACGTCACTAATATAATGACGAAAAACATTGCCGTCGCTACAGTTAAAACTTCTAGCGACGGAAAACACCTCCGTCCCTAAATCCCTTTCTTAAAGTCAAAATAATGGAGGGAAGGCCAAAAACAATAGCGACGCCTAAGTCCTCCGTCACTATTCCCCAGAATACTCGCGACGGGCAACGCCTCCGTCGCTAAGGGAAGGCCAAAACAATAGCGACGCCTAAGTCCTCCGTCACTATTCCCCAGAATACTCGCGACGGCCAACGCCTCCGTCGCTAAGGGAAGGCCAAAACAATAGCGACGCCTAAGTCCTCTGTCACTATTCCCCAGAATACTAGCGACGGCGAATCCCTCCGTCGCTAAATCCCTTTCTTAAAGTTAAAATAATGGAGGGAAGGCCAAAAACATTAGCGACGCTTAAGTCCTCCGTCACTATTCCCCAGAATACTAGCGATGGCCGAAATATCCGTCACTATTACAAAACATAGCGACGCAGATTAGTCGTCGCTAACGTTGAGGGAAAAGTAGCGACGGTGTTTGCCGTCGCTACTATTTGGCGCCAACAGAAAACTTTGGAGGGAAACGGCAAAAAAAGGCGCTAAAGGATAGCGACCGTATTAGCGACGGTATTTGTAATTGTTAGCGACCGCTTCCTTTTATGGTCGCTAACATTTCGCATTGGTCCCTTTTCGTGTAAGAGGTCGCTAATTCGGTCGCTACTTAGCGACGAGAATCGGTGGTCGCTAAGTCGGGGTAGCTGTTTAACCTTTTTTTAGTAGTGATGGATTCTTTCTGGAGAGAACATCTGTAGTGATTTCTAACAATAACATTTTTACGGATATCCAACCGATACCGTGCCCCATAATGCAACACAAACATCAGATAATAACATCATAATATCAATAACAAGTGTTGCGGGACCCCCTTAAGGACACACTGCTCAGCCCTTAAGACGGCCGTGGTATATAACCACCGCAGAGGTCTGTTGCTCAACAGAGCGCGTTCCCCCACCGAGAACCCCCTCAAAGAACCCCCTGCAGATTCTTTGAACGGCCAATGCATATGATGCATGAATGCAATAGATCTAAATTAAATTATCAAATTCCCTTTATGTAATTAATCTTAACAATAAAATTATCATAACAATTAAATAAGCATACTTTATATATATGGAAACACATTTTTCATATTACATTATTCATTTAATATCATACTCCAAAGAAGATGGAAAACACATTTTCTATAATATAAAATTATGCTACTAAAATAAATTAAAAACAAGAGTTTTCTTCCTTTAAATATGTTTAAATAAACTTCTAAATTTAATTCAATTAATTATGTTTATTTATTTCAAGTTTTTAAATATATTTATAAAAATACCACTGGTCTTATTTACGAAAATGTCATGTTCTAATTTATTTACAAAAATGTCACTGCTTTTGATTTATTTACAAAAATGCCACCGTATATTTTTATTTACAGAAATGTCACCGCTTCCAGTTTTTAACACTGCCTTAAAATATCCGATGTTAAAAAGTCTGATTATGCAGAAATGAAAACAGCACCGCTGTTTCTCTCTGTTTTGCTATTTTTTACCATTTTAATTGCAAATTAAACATATCAATTGCTTCCAAATCATCATACAACATTAAAAACATATCATATATCATATTCTAAACCAATTAACATCAATTTTACAACTTAATTCAAATTAAATTAGAATCTAATTATATGAGTTTTTAAGCCATTAATCAATTAAACAAGCAATTCTAACTTAATTTCTATGTATTTAATATATTATCTCCTCTTTCTTACCTCAATTGAAGATCCCTAAGCTTTCTTTGTGCTAAACTCCCTTGTATTTCCTCAAATCTTCAAGTTTGAGTAATTTCTTCTTATGTAAAATTAGAGAGCTTTAGTATGGTAATGAAGGTTTTGAAAGCTTGAAGAGGGAGATGAAAGGTTATGGAATTGGTAGTGTATTTTGTTCTGAAGAAATTGGAAGTGTAGAAGCCTTATTTATAGGCTTCAAATGGCGGTGGAAATGAAAGGCGGTGCGAGGAAGAAGAAATGAGAGCTTTCAGGAGAGAAAAGGAAACAGAGAAGATATTTTTATTTTTTATTTTATTTCTAATTAATTAATGGGTCCCTTAATAATTCTTCCTTTTATTGTCTATTTTATTTTCGTTTAGTCTCATTTTAAATCTGATTTACGAAATAAAAATATCCCTATAACCGAAATAAATTTTCCTATTTTCTAAAATTTATTTCTTATTTCTTTTGAGAAACTTTAATTTTTCACTGTTTAATTATCGATTCAAATTTAATTAAAAATTGGGTTGTGACAAGGTTGAGCAACAGACCTCTACGGTGGTTATATACCACAACCGTCTTAAGGGCTAAGCAGTGTGTCCTTAAGGGGTGTTACAGTGGTATCAGAGCCTAGCCTCTCCTAGTACGGTATGGTTCGAGGACGAACCAGGCGGAAGCTGGTGGGCATGTGACATCTCAGTGCTGTTGAGGGCGGGGAGTGATCGCCGGTGCATGGGCACAGACAAGGAGCGGCTCCTGGCAGGCTTCCAGTGGGAGGGACACATGAACGAACTGAACACATACCAGAATGAGAGGAATCCAAAGACTGTATAGGTATAGGACTATACAGTCGAGGATAGCTTAAAGGAATGAATTCATACTACCTATACCAACAAATGTATTAGCCTTTTCGATGGCCTATCACTTAAGGACTCCAAAGTTAGGCGTGCTTAACTTGGAGTAATTCTGGGATGGGTGACCTTCTGAGAAGTTCTCAGGAAGTGTGTGAGTGAGGACAAAAACACACTAGAAAGGTCTCGTGTTGGTCTGTGGGGAGAGTCGTTCATCCCTGAAAAGCGGCCGGGGCGTTACAGGACATCTCCTTCGTCGAAGGTGCTTTTGTGTGGCTCCGTCTCTGTCGTTATCGGCCGAGCAGTGTGACAAATCGCCCCTTCCCCAAGCTTTCTCGTTGTTTTTATGGGCCCTTTCAGATTCGCAGGCGTATAGGTCGGGTAGCTTACAAACTCGCTCTCCCCGAATACTGTAAGGTGCACCCGGTCTTTCATCTTTCTTCTCTTAGGGCTTTCCATGGCAAATTTTCCCCAGAAACCATTCGTCTCATTCCCCCTATTTTAGACTCTACATTGCCCTTTAATCTTTCCAAAACTAATAACTCCTCTCTGCCTCAAGCCACTAAACCTACCTATTCACTTCCCAACACCAAACTTCTAGCCCCCACTTCTCGGCCGTTGATTTCCCACAAAGCCCAAGAGTCATTAATCCAACCGTTTATTCCCTCTGCTCCTTTGACCAACCCGTCAGAGTCCCCAGATTGCGCGTTCCAACCTGTCATGCATTTTACTACTTCAGCGCCACATTAGATCGCTCGATATCCTTCTCTTGTTCTGGCCCCTGAGGACATGACCCATTCTCAACCGGGAGGCAGTGTTACACCTCAAACTGGCTCCAACATAATAGACAATACCAGGCTCAAAAGAATGATCATGAAGTCCAAACGATTTAAGGATTTCATTTAAAAATTTGTCCTTTTATGAGCCCATTCAGTTTTAGGCCAATGATAGTCTTTTATTATTCAATGAAATGTACTCCCTATATAATGTTCTTGATACTACGAGTAAGGGGTAAGGAAAACAGTTTTTATTTTAATTTTAGTAGTTTCACGTTCAATATGTCTCAAGAGTTGTAGTTCCCTGTAATCCAATAGCAATTTTAATCGTAGTTTGAAGGATCCTATCACATAACCAAGTAATATTAACAATTAATAAATTTAAATTTAAAATAAAAACTAAAAATAAAATATTCAATAGAGAAATGCAAAAGAAAAAGAATAATTTATGTGAAAGAAGCTTGATTTTATAGAGACTTTAGTCATATTTAAATCTTATTATAAAATCACTAAAGAGGATGGATTAATATCCTTGACATTTGCAAAAGAAAAAGAAGAGGTGTGCTAAATTTTTAAATCCCCGCATAATGTCTCCCAATATGTGGAATTTTCTGCAAAGGCTTGTGCAATATGTACTTTTTAGGGAAAGAAACGTGTGGGACACAACCCAATAGCCGCCCCCTCTTTCTATAAATAATCACAGCACTTGATGATCTTAAAACACACTCATCAACATGGCTACCTCTTCTTTCTACTCTTCACTCTTTATCTCTTTCATTTTATTTGCTTCATCACATTTCCATGCCTCTGAGGCAGCCAAGCCTCCACTGGTGGATGGACTCTCATATTCTTTCTATTCCAAAACCTGCCCTAAGCTTGAAACCATTGTCAGAAACCAGCTCCAGAAGGTCTTCAAGAATGACAATGGCCAGGCCCCTGCCTTACTCCGAATTTTCTTCCATGATTGCTTTGTTCAGGTATTTGTTAATTAATTTAGTGCATTCATCTAACTAATTTAATTAATTTTTATAAACTTCTTACTATGAATCTTCAATTCTAGAAAAATAACACATTATCAATAAGTTATTATCCAGTTGACAATATAAATAAAATCTAGTTTCAATATTCACTAAATATATTTATTGAGATAGATGAGAAGTCTTAACTGATTGAGATGAGTACACTTGTCTTCTGTTGAAAGGAGATGTTGCTGCCATTCATTCTTGTGAAAACAATTTTGACTTTTTCTTTTTTAAGCAAACAAGGGACTTCTTATAGTATAACATTCATTCATATGAAACCAATTTTGATATTTTTAAAAAAACTTACTCCCTACATAAACAACACTGAAACCGATTTTTATAATCATGCATTTTCTTTTACCTTTATCTCCTTGAAGGTGTTAATTAATGAGGTGATGAGGTAGTGAATTTATTTTGCATGTGTAGGGATGTGATGGGTCGGTGTTGCTGGATGGAAGACCAGGTGAAAGGGACCAACCTGCCAACGGAGGAATAAGACCTGAGGCATTGCAAACAATTGATGATATCAGAAGTCTTGTCCATAAGGAATGTGGAAGGATTGTTTCTTGCTCAGATATCACTGTCTTGGCAGCTCGTGATGCTGTTTTCCTCGTAATTTCCTCATCTCTCACTTTTTTGTTTTTCTCTACTAACATCAACTAACTTTATACTAACTTACTTGGATTTTATGAATTCGAAAATTTCTTAAATTTATTTTTTTTCTCTTGAACTTAATAACTATACTAGATCATTATCTGTATTTTATTTCTTAAATTTGTTGACTTTTAATTTCATAGAATAATTGAAACAAAGTTGTGTCTTTTTATTAATAATAATAACTCAAAATTAATTTGAACTAATAACATGCACACATGCATAAATGACTAATTTGAACTGAAAATATACACTCATATGGTAGAAAATAAAATAACAAAGCTTTGTTTAACGAGTCAATAAAATAGCAAAAGGGCAAATGTAATTTAAAAATCATAAATGACTAATTTAAATAAAAATTAAAAATAAGTGACCAAGTGAAAGCAAACCTTAAAGATAGGAATTGAAGTTGTAAAAAAATAACAGATCAAGTCAAGTTTTAAACGTTCAAGATCAAAACAGTTATTTTTTCAAATAAGAAATATGATTTTCGGTGAAGAACAAACATAAAATAAATATAATATTAAAAAATATCGAAAAATGAAAAAATAATATGAAAACATACCTCTCATTTTTATAATTTTTTTTAACATCAAAGCTATCTTTTTTTTAAAACATTGATCAGTATTTTGGAGATACATATGCATAAAAGTTAATTGATAAAAATAGAAATAATTAATATGTCAAAATTTTTAAAATTGAGTTGTATAAATGATTTAACGACAAAAAGTTAGAATAACTTGACACGCGAAGGTCCATGTTGCAAGCCTAACGCACAAATGGCTACTTTGTCTGGAAATTATTATTTCCCGGTTTGTCTTCTTCTATATTTTTGAAAATTTTATTTTTGTCCTTTATATTTCTAAATAATGTTAAGTTCATCCACTTTAAGAGTTATACTAATATTTTTTTAAAATAATACATGAATGATAGGTTTTTTATATATAAAAAAAAGCAAATCTCACATAACATATACGAAGAAATTAAAAGTCAAGAACGTCATAAAATCACTTTATTTATAGTCCTAATTAAAAAGGAAAAATTTAGAGTATATAGAAATATAAATGATGGAAATAAATTTGTTAAGATATGAAAGAATTAACGTAGACGTTGGAAAGAATAATGAAGCTATAGTATTCCTTCAAAAAGGTAATTCTATATAGCCATGGCTGCTAGATGAAACTGGATACAGTTCCTGCAAAAAATATGTTTTAGATTAGTTTTTTTCAAATTAACCGGTATAAAAAAATTATATTTGAGAGATTTTTTACATTCATTCAAAGTAAGAATCGATTTAGAAAACGATTTAAAAGAATGACCGTGTGAATTCCTTCATATCTGTGACCCATATCCATTCATTCAAGATAGCAGTGCTAATATATCAGAATATATACAAATAAGAAATTAATTAAATAATCAAAATTACCTTGCATACGTTAATATTGTATAATCAAAATCCAATAATAAGACATAGTTAATTTAAGTATTATATATTTGATTTTTATTAAATATAATA
Organism: Clitoria ternatea; assembly: GCA_037962975.1. Taxonomy (NCBI): domain Eukaryota; kingdom Viridiplantae; phylum Streptophyta; class Magnoliopsida; order Fabales; family Fabaceae; genus Clitoria; species Clitoria ternatea. Next base: position 14,977,540 of record CM075675.1, read on the forward strand.
TTGGTTAAAAACTATGGAACTTAATTATCTCTGTTATTATTAAAAAATAATCAAAAAGTAATATAAGTGGACAGAATCATGTTGATGCATCAAATGTTATAAAATAATAGGTTAAATTAGACTATTTTAAGTGTATATGTTTTATTTTTAGTAAATATGATATTGGTTTGAGTATTGAATTGAAACAAATTCTCTAAAAGCTATGGAGCATAATTACCTCTGTTATTATAAAAAAGATAATCAAAAAGTAATATAAGTGGACACAATCATGTTGATGCACCAAAAGTTATAAAATAATAGGGTTAAGTTAGGTGGTGATTTGAAAGTACTTCCTAAAAATCGAAAGTAAGATTTTTTTAATAAAAGTTACGTTGATACCACCTTATAAATCAATGTCATAAGCTTTTAAAAAAAATATTCAAGTAATGATCATGTATTGTTTACTTAATAAATGTGAATGTTGGAATATAGTTTATCTTGCTTCGGTAATGGTGATTAAGGTTTTTAAACAAATGACTATTATATCAATTTATCATGATGCATGACGCATGTGCTTTTACACGGGTTAATAAAGCAACTTTACAAGAAGTAAATTAATAGCACATTGGAATTTGGAAACTAAATAAAAACCTAATAATACTAGCACACTGGTTTTGACTTTTGACTGGACTCTTAGAGAAAAAGAAAAACAATTACAAGGACGACGTACGCTTTCACGATAAGGGTATGTTTGGTTATCAACCTTGGTTAGTTTGACCAATCCCAAAAATAAATTTTATAGTCAAACAGAGTTTTGATTGTCTCAAACGGCGTGAAGGATCAATATCAACTCTTAAATTTCTCTATTTCTCCAAATGAAAATCAAACGGACTTAGATTACCGCGGTATACGCTTTTCCACTCTTATATATAATTAAGCAATTATTCTCTCAATTTTTAAAGGATGAGTTAATAAAAATAGTTTATGAATTTTTTTGACATATTTTATTAAAATGAATTATTTTTAATTTAACAAATTTTATATTTAAATTTATAGAGTAAATTTCCATTTAAAAATAATTTATTACACAAATTTTTAATTATGTTAGAAATTCCTTGATGCTAGTCTCAGTATTTTTCATTACGAAATCATATATACATAATATGATAACTTCTCAGTGGGAGATGATATTCCCGTACATAATTATATTAAAAATCTAATAATAGATTAATGAAAAGATCAAAATTGAACCATTTCCAAATTTAAGAGATTAAAATTGCACTATTAAAAATTATCGTCAAAGGGGGGGAATGTCAGCTCAAAAAAATCTAAATCTGTTTAAAACTTTACAATTATTTGAATAAGGTTTCGATATTTGTCTTAATTGTCTCGTCCATTAAGGTAAGAATAAGTTAGGGAAAGAAATATTAAGTATTATTGTCCATGGATACTTAATTATGCATGACATTTGTGTTTTTGGTTAATTCCAGTCTGGAGGCCCAGATTATGCAGTGCCACTGGGAAGAAGAGATGGAGTAACCTTTAGCACAGCAGGAACAAACAATCTTCCAGCACCCTTTAACACCACAAGCGTGACTCTGAAAACTTTCGCAGCCAAGAACTTCGATACCACCGATGTGGTAGCGTTATCAGGCGCACACACTTTCGGGCGTGCTCATTGTGGCACATTCTTCAACAGGCTTTCTCCTTTAGACCCCAACATGGACAAAACCTTAGCTCGAAAACTCCAAGCCACTTGCCCAAATGCAAACTCAGGTAACACTGCGAATTTGGACATTAGGACCCCAACAGTGTTCGATAACAAGTACTACTTGGACCTAATGAACCGCCAGGGTGTGTTCACCTCCGACCAAGACTTGCTCACGGATAAGAGGACCAGGGGATTGGTCAATGACTTTGCTCTCAACCAACCTCTCTTCTTTGAGAAATTTGTCGATGCTGTTGTCAGGTTGAGTCAGTTGGATGTGTTGACTGGAAACCAAGGTGAGATTCGTGCCAAATGCAATGTCGTTAATCCTAAGAAATCTTTGTTCACCTCTGCGGTGGAAGACGTGGCACAGTTCGTTGCTCAGTTTTAATTATGGATCTTGTTTCTTCTTTACTTAACTTATGACTTGTATAATAAGAACAATGTTCTATGTTCTCCACTTTGCTACACAAAGCAATAATCATGTTTGTTTTTATCCTTTCACCAAAAAAAATAATAACATTTATCTTGTTCAACCTTGCATATCTAACCAGTTAAAAGGGAGAAACTTTCATTTCAAATTAATATTTATTCTGCCTTTTTGTAATTTTAAATTAATGCAAGTATAATTTTGAACAAAACTTTTCTTCTTTTCTTTCATGTGTATAAAAGTCAATTTATTTTTCCCTTTATCTTACATGACTTTTCTTTTCTAGTACATTGTCTCTTATTTATTTTGCATGAACTTTTTAATTTTAAAAAATATATATAATATAAGAAGTATAATAGAGGTACTTTCTCTTGTCTCTAGTGCAATTTTTTTTACACACCTATTAAGGTATTAATGAAACTCATTTAATTTTTCTAAACTCATTCAAAAGTAAATTTGGTTCTCCAAATTGTCCTTGATATATTTAATAAGAATGAAGGTAAATAAATTAAAAAGTCACATTAAATAAGAGGTGTTTTGCAGATGAAAACATTTAATATGGTAAAATTAATCAAATTTTACTTATATTATAGATCAAAAGAATTATGTTTTTTTTCTTATATTAGAGATTGAAGGTATTATAAAGCAAGGTCTTTTGCAATAGGCTTGCTAAAAGTGATATTAATACTTATCAAATAATAACGACTTAAATAAGTTTTTAGTCCATCATCTATTACTAGATTTTAGTTTTAGTCTCTCATCTAAATTTTCTTAGGTTTTCATCCTCAACTAAATAATTTATAATTCTATCCAATCTTTACTATTAAATTATAAGGTGTCTTTATAGAACTACACATAGACACCTACCTAGTTTTATAAATATACACTAGTGAAAAAAATGGCTACGATGATACGATATGATCACGGTCCACGGAAAACCGTGTTTGATATTTTTATAAATATGACGAAGTTTTTTAATCACGGTTCTGGCGTAACTGTGTTCCAAGGAACAAGGTTTTTTTAATTTTAATTTTTATATTTTTAAAAAATGTACCTACAATCACGGTTGAGAGAAAAACGTGATTATAGTGTATCTATAATCACGATTTTACGGGCAGCCGTGATTGTAGGTCTTTTCTATTTTAATTTTTATATTTTAAAAAAATGTACCTACAATCACGGTTGAGAGGAAACCGTGATTATACAGTAAGCCATGATTGTAGGTCCTCCCTATTTTAATTTTTATATTTTTAAAAAATGTACCTACAATCATGGTTGAGAGGAAACCATGATTATAATGTATCTATAATCACGGTTTTACTGGAACCGTGATTATAGGTGTTTTCAAATTTAAAATCAATTTTGCAGAGGCTTTTCATTTCACGTTGTTTCTTCCTCTGCACCTAACGCTTTGCTTTCTTCCATCTCCCCTCCATTTTCAGTCTCACGAAAGTCCCTTTCCCTCACATCTTTCTCTCTAAGATTTCTCCTTGTTGTTTTCCATTGTCATTGACGTTTGCATTTGTTTGTGTTCTAGATCTAACGTGGTTCTCTCTGAATATTTTATAGGTTTTCTTTTGTTGTTCCTGTTGTGCGCCATTGACGACCACCACGTGACCCTTCTCTCTTTTTCTCGTTCAAGCATGTAAGGCTTCTTTTTGTACCTCTCTTCTTTTCTGTTTCTTTCGATTACAATGAAGGTTTGACAAGTTTCTGTTTATTGTTGTTTATTTCTGTTCTCTACAATTTGCTTATGTTTGTTCCTAAAATAGAGGTTTTCTGTGTTGAAGATCGATGTTGGGGTTCCCATAACCATGATTATAACTAATAATGTAAATGTTGTAGGTTTTATTTTGTTGTTCCTGTTGTGCGCCATTGACGACCACCACGCGACCCTTCTCTCTTTTTCTCGTTCAAGCATGTAGGGCTTCTTTTTTATACCTCTCTTTTTTCTATTTCTTTCGATTATAATGAAGGTTTTTCAAGTTTCTGTTTATTATTGTTTGTTTTTGTTCTCTACGTTTTGCTTATGTTTGTTCCTATAATGGAGGTTTTCTGTTTTAAAGGTTGACGTTGGGGTTCTCATAATTGTGATTATAACTAGTAATTATGACCAATTTTAATCACGGTTGTGATTAGCAACCGTGATTAAATAGGGTCTTATTTAATCATGATTTCAAACAACCGTGATTAAATGTGATCTATAACCACGATTGTGAACCATGATTAAAAACCCTAATCTATTACCATGACTATAACAACCACGGTTCATGAACCGTGATTAAACACCACTAAAAAAACACCTGTTAGCGACGGAAGGAATTGGTCGCTAATCCATGACATGACCGTCGCTAAAACCATTAGCGACGGCATCTCAGACGGGACAGAGGACGTCGCTAAAACCCTCGTCGAAAACACATCAGCGACCACATATATGCCGTCGCTACCATATTGACGGCGTAAGGCCGTCGCTAAAATCGTCTTTGCCCCAATAACTCCAGCCGTCGCTAAGTGTTGCCATACAGCGACCTCAAATCTCCGTCGCTAATGTTAAACGGATAGCGACCGACTCGTCCGTCGCCAGCTGTGGCCCTCCAGCGACTAAGCTCCGCCGTCGCTATGGGTACTCATGTAGCGACCACGTGATCCGTCGCTGTGGGAAGCCATACAGCGACCACCATACTCCGTCGCTGGTTCTTACAATACAGCGACCACTGTAGTCCATCGCTGTTTTTAACGATACAGCGACCACTGTGTTCCGTCGCTATTTTTAACAATACAGCGACCACTTTAGTCCGTCGCTGTTTTTAACAATACAGCGACCACCTTAGTCCGTCGCTATTTTTAACAATACAGCGACCACCTTTGTCCGTCGCTATGTTTTACAATATAGCGACCATCTGTTGCCGTCGCTAATTGGAAATTTCTTTTTTAGAAAATTGGGTTAAATATTTATATAGGTTTTGTTAAATATTTTGTATTTTGTTTTGGCTGATAAAATTTTATAATTAAATTTAAATAATTTTTTTTAAATATTAAACTATTATTAAAAACAAAATAATAGATTAAATTTATTTATCAAATAGGTTGAATTATTAATGATAGGTACAATAAGGCTTTTTGATTTGAATGTAATTACCAATAAATATTGACATAATAAATAAAGAATGACAAAATAAATACTGAATGAAATATAACATAAAAACTAAAAATCAAATATACAATGTGTATAAATAATAAAAATACAATCATGGTGGTAGGGGATCCTGGGGTGGTGGTGGGGGCGCTTGGGAAGTGGGGGGAGGTAGCCTCACTATCAACTGTATCAGTAGCTCCTGCTGCTGAGCAAGTTACCGATAAGTCTCGGCGTGCTGCTCCTCGGCCCGCTGTCGGTCCGCCTCGGCTTTCTGTCGGTCCGCCTCGGCCCGCTCCAACAACAACTGCCTCTGACGTCGCTCCTCCTGTAGCTCATCGTTCAGGTTTTGAATTACCTGAATGACCTCAGTCGGAAGACCAGAGGAGGACGAAGAGGAAGGGGTCTTCCCCTTTTTCGCCAGCTGCGTGCCGACGCCACCCAATCCAAATACCCTCCCTTTCTTGTTCACACCGCCAACAGCCTCCATATAGATGGCGTTGTCGTCAGAACAAGATAGGGTGGGAGGAACCTCCCCTTCAGGAGTGGAAGCCACCAGGTCCGCCTCCTTCTCGGCCCTCCTGGCCTGATACGCCTCCTGTAAATTCAAAAACAATGATAAGATTAGTAAGCTGATTTGTAAATTGTAAGCATGTGTCAGTTAAAAGTAAATACCGCTAGATCCGTAGTCTTCTGGTTTACCCATGCACCGGCTTTGTTCTTCTTGGTCATTTGCATGACCTCAAACAAAGAAGGCTCCCGGTGCTCCCTCAGCTCCTGTGGTGGACAAAAAACATTGAGATTATTATTTGTAAACATGTAAGACGAATCATAATAGAAATGTTTAACATAAATATACTTACAAATCTTTTCTTGTGCTCGAGGGTTGAAATGCTACCCCCAGTGTAAACCGAGGCTGTAGCATCGGCGGCTCTGTTGGCCCTGTTCCGAGCACTCGCCTGCTGGAACGGGACCCCGCCCCACTTCTGGACCATCCCGTCCCAATGGTCCTCCGGGATCCAACGAGGGCGCTCACCCTTGTCCCTCACCTTCCAAAGGGTACTCTTGATGATTTTGGAGGTCTTTGTGGCAAAGACCTTCCTAATCTCATCAATCATACCCTCCGCCCACTGGTAATCACGTTGTAAAATGAAATGAGAAATCAAAATTAATAACAGGTCTATTTTACAAATCAAGTCACAACAAATGAGCTAGGAACTTACCGAGAAGGTGTCAAACCACCTATCTTGCACAACCTTCCCAGCATCTGTCCAAGATATATATGGACCATCCCACTGGGCCTTCAAAACCTTAGTAATCGCTTTGGTAGTGCGACTACTATCAACAAAGCTGTAATGACAACAATTATGTTAGGAGTAAAACAACACACAATCTAGGGAGACTCCCAAAATTTTGGCAGAGTCTCCCCTGTAAATGTAACATTTCCAAGTTTAAATAGTTACCCTGTTACAAACAGAAGAGTGCCCAGTACAATTCAATCTATACAAGTACTAATTAAAGTAACATCCAATAAACCAACAAGTCTTTTCACTAAAGTTTAATATAAAGTATCATACAAATAACATAAAAGTATTTAAGGTTTAGTCACTTACTCGTCTCCGGCCGGCACGGGCACCAACATGGGCAGAGGGGATGCCGGAGGTGGGGTGGCCTGATGGCCATGGTCCTCCAAGTCACCAACTCCAGGACTCTGCTCTGGGGTGGTCAGTCGGGGTGATGGGGTGGTCTGCTGTGGTGGTGGTGGTGGAGTGGTCTGCTGTGGTGGTGGTGGTGGTGGTGGTGATGGAGTGCTCTGCTGTAGTAGTGATGGAGTGGTCTCCTATCCTGGGGTGGGAGTCCCCTGCCGGGATGTCGGGGTCCTAGACCCACCACCCCTACTGAAGGGCAGTCGACGTCCCGTCATCTATGGATAAAATCATGAAAAGAAAGGTTAGTCTTAGGATATATATAAACCTATGTAACATTTTGTTTAACGACTACATACTCTCTGTCTGTTTCAGTTTCAAATTCCCCCTCAGTTTCAGTATCACTGTAGTTATCTGTTTGAACAAGTTCATCAGTATCCAAATCAGCCCTAGACCATTTTGATCGAGAGACAAGGTCTTTGTCAATGTGTTCACCCCCCGTAGTGGCGAGTGTCTCATCCATTATGACTGGATCAATGTTGAACAACAAATTGGCATCGTTGAGCTCGTGTGGTGCAAGCTGATAAGCGTCATCGACCTCCTCGGAGACATTGTCAGTGATCTGACTTCGGGCCTTGGCCTTGATTACTGCATACCAGTCCCGATGTCCTCCCGGGAAGTCGGTGTAATAAACCTGCTCAGCTTGTTGGGCAAAAATGAAGGGATCAAACCCTTTATATCTACCATTCTTCTTGACCTCAACTAAGCCGTAGTTGTTGTCAACCTTTGTTCCAACACCGATTGTGTTGTCGAACCAATCACATTTGAATAGAACAATATCTCTTCTTAGTCGTCTAGAGAATGAAACTTCAACAATCTCCTTCAGCACTCCATAAAAGTCTTCTTCTAACTGTCCGGCGGTGCCTTTTACACAAACCCCGTAGTTATGGGTGCGCATCCCTTCACTCCATTGAAGAATGTTAAACTTGTAGCCATTTACGTAGTAAATAGGCCATTTTTTAACAGTTTTCACCGGCCCCCAAGAAAGGGCTTGGAGTAAAGAATCTTCAATATGGTTGTTAGGGTCTTGTATCTATGTACAACATAAAAAGTAGGTCATCATTAGATAACGAGAGTTAGAAGCAAATAGGCTTAAAAACACTTGGTATACGGGTCTTACGTGTTGCGCGAACCAACCAACGAACTTGGAAGACACCTCACTATGAATTTGGTCATCAGTTAAATCATTTTGCTCAAGTTTTAGCATATCTGTGTATAAGCTATTCAAAGGAAACAAATTTAGATACTATAAAAGCTACGTTAAGAATGTATAATATAACTTCTATGACTTACTCAATAAAGGGTTCCACTTCTGGGCAATTGAGAAAAATGTACAAGTGAGCCGCCTTTCGATCTTTCTCATCAATGTAACATTTTGTGAGCCTGCCCCCCGGGTGACTAGGATAGTTGAAAATCGATGTTTGTTTATCAAACCCTGTGCGGCTGGCTACCCCAAGATTGCAGGGAATTCTACTCATTCTAGTTTCTATCTCCGTCGGAAAATAGAAAGAAGCAAAGGTTGTCATTTCTTCGACTAAGTATGCCTCACAAATTGATGCTTCAACACAGGCTTTGTTCAACACTTTATCTTTTAAGGAGCGTAAGAATCTTCAACATCATTAACAAGATAGTGTTAAGTTAGAAAATACTATTATAAGAAGTGCTTGCAAGGAAATTAAAGAGTTCTGGCGTTCACCTTTCGAATGGATACATCCAACGATACTGCACCGGGCCACCAACCAAGGCCTCGTACGGTAGATGGATAGGCAAATGCTCCATCGAGTCAAAAAAACTTGGTGGGAAAATCTGCTCCAACTTACAAATCAATACCGGGATAGTTTCTTCCATCTTCACAAGTTTCTCCACAGTCAACGAAGTAGCCGTCAACTCCTTAAAGAAGTGACTCAACTCCACCAACGGCTTCCAAATAGGCTTCGGTAAGGCGTGAAACACGTACGGGAGTAGTTGTTGCATAAACACATGGCAATCATGACTTTTCATGCCAAACGTCAAGGTCACACTCACCCTCTACACATGTCTCCCGTTCTCAAAGTTTTGCAGTAAGGCATCATTCTCAGCCACTGCCATTGCCAGGCTCACACCCTCCTGCTGCTGGTGAAACAAATTCTGGAATTATTTTAACATCAAAACTAGAAAGATCCATGGGCTCCAATCCATCTCCATATTTTCCTCTTCCAAAACCTGGTTATGTACCTAACAAGGAAGATCCTACAGATGCAGATGGGGATATAGCCACCGCATCTGTCTCTAGTGACAGCTCAATTGATAGTGGCGATCCATTTGATTCGCATCTTGTTAGTCCTCTGGCATCTGACTGTGAAAATGGAAACAGAGCCACCGTTAATAGTTCTTTCAGGTAGGTTTCTTTGAATTCTGTCCATATGTATTTTTTTCTGTTCACCACTAAAAAAACAACTGATAGCGATGGAAGGAATTGGTCGCTAATCCATAGAATGGCCGTCGCTAAAACCATTAGCGACGGCATCTCTGACGGGACAGAGGACGTCGCTAAAACCCTCGTCGAAAACACATCAGCGACGCCACACTTGTCGTCGCTACCATATTGACGGCGTAAGGCCGTCGCTAAAATCGTCTCTGTCCCAATAACCCCAGCCGTCGCTAAGTGTTGCCATACAGCGACCTCGAAACCCCGTCGCTAATAACAGCCATCAGCGACCACCGTATGCCGTCGCTACATGTACTCATTTAGCGACCACCCTCGGCCGTCGCTATATCTAACAAGTACAGCGACGACAGCATCCGTCACTAGTGGTTATGATACAACGACCACAAGGTTCCGTCGCTAGTGGTTGTGATGTAGCGACCACACCACAGCGACCACAATATCCGTCGCTAGTGGTTGTGATGTAGCGACCACAATATCCGTCGCTAGTGGTTGTGATGTAGCGACCAGAGAGTCCGTCGCTAGTGTTAATCTTTCAGCGACGGTAGTGTGCCGTCGCTAACGGTCATTTTTAAATTTTTTTAAAATTGATTCAATGGTAGGTAGGTTTTGTTAATTTAACTTTAAAAATATCTTAATATTTTGTATTTTGTATTGGCTGATAAAATTTTATAATTAAATTAAAATAATTTTTTTGAAGTAATAAATTATTATTAAAAACAAAATAATAGATTAAATTAATTTATCAAATAGGTTGAATTACTAATGATAGGTAGAATAAGGCTTTGTGATTTGAATGTAATTACCAATAAATATTGACATAATAAATAAAGAATGACAAAATAAATACTGAATGAAAATATAACATAACTAAAAATCAAATATACAATATGTATAAATAAAAGAACTACAATCAAGGTGGTGGGGGATCCTGGGGTGGTGGTGGGGGCGCCTGGGAAGTGGGGGGAGGTAGCCTCGCCATCAACTGCATCAGTAGCTCCTGCTGCTGAGCAAGTTGCCGACGAGTCTCGGCGTGCTGCTCCTCGGCCCGCTGTCGGTCTGCCTCGGCCTTCTGTCGGTCCGCCTCGTGCCGCTCCAACAGCAACTGCCTCTGACGTCGCTCCTCCTGTAGCTCATCGTTCAGGTTTTGAATTACCTGAACGACCTCAGTCGGAAGACCAGAGGAAGACGAAGAGGAAGGGGTCTTCCCCTTTTTCGCCAGCTGCGTGCCGACGCCACCCAATCCAAACACCCTCCCTTTCTTGTTCACACCGCCAACAGCCTCCATATAGATGGCGTTGTCGTCAGAACAAGATAGGGTGGAAGGAACCTCCCCTTCAGGAGTGAAAGCCACCAGGTCCGCCTCCTTCTCGGCCCTCCTGGCCTGATACGCCTCCTGTAAATTCAAAAACAACGATAGGATTAGTAAGCTGATTTGTAAATTATAAGCATGTGTCAGTTAAAAGTAAATACCGCTAGCTGCGTAGTCTTCTGGTTTACCCATGCACCGGCTTTGTTCTTCTTGGTCATTTGCATGACCTCAAACAAAGAAGGCTCCCGGTGCTCCCTCTGCTCCTGTGGTGGACAAAAAACATTGAGATTATTATTTGTAAACATGTAAGACAAATCATAATAGAAATGTTTAACATAAATATACTTACAAATCTTTTCTTGTGCTCGAGGGTTGAAATGCTACCCCCAGTGTAAACCGAGGTTGCAGCATCGGCAGCTCTGTTGGCCCTATTCCGAGCACTCGCCTGCTGGAATGGGACCCCGCCCCACTTCTGGACCATCCCGTCCCAATGGTCCTCCGGGATCCAACGAGGGCGCTCACCCTTGTCCCTCACCTTCCAAAGGGTACTCTTGATGATTTTGGAGGTCTTTGTGGCAAAGACCTTCCTAATCTCATCAATCATACCCTCCGCCCACTGGTAATCACGCTGTAAAATGAATTGAGAAATCAAAATTAATAACGGGTCTATTTTACAAATCAAGTCACAATAAATGAGCTAGGAACTTACCGAGAAGGTGTCAAACCACCTATCTTGCACAACCTTCCCAGCATCTGTCCAAGATATATATGGACCATCCCACTGGGCCTTCAAAACCTTAGTAATCGCTTTGGTAGTGCGACTACTATCAACAAAGCTGTAATGACAACAATTATGTTAGGAGTAAAACAACGCACAATCTAGGGAGACACCCAAAATTTCGGCAGAGTCTCCCCTGTAAATGTAACATTTCCAAGTTTAAATAGTTACCCTGTTACAAACAGAAGAGTGCCCAGTACAATTCAATCTATACAAGTACTAATTAAAGTAACATCCAATAAACCAACAAGTCCTTCCACTAAACCCTAATATAAAGTATCATACAAATAACATAAAAGTATATGAAATTTAGTCACTTACTCGTCTCCGGCCGGCACGGGTACCAACATGGGCAGAGGGGATACCGGAGGTGGGGTCGCCTGATGGCCATGGTCCTCCAAGCCACCAACTCCAGGAGTCTGCTCTGGGGTGGTCAGCTGTGGGGGTGATGGGGTGGTCTGCTGTGGTGGTGGTGATGGAGTGGTCTGCTGTAGTGGTGATGGAGTGGTCTGCTGTGGTGGTGGTGATGGAGTGGTCTGTTGTAGTGGTGATGGAGTGGTCCGCTGTGGTGGTGATGGAGTGGTCTCCTGCCCTGGGGTAGGAGTCCCCAGACGGGAAGCCAGGGTCCTGGACCCACCACCCCTACTGAAGGGCAGTCGACGTCCCGTCATCTGTGGATAAAATCATGAAAAGAAAGGTTAGTCTCAGGATATATATAAACCTATGTATATATGTTTAACAACTACATACTCTGTGTCTGTTTTAGTTTCAAATTCCCCCTCAGTTTCAGTGTCACTGTGGTTATCTGTTTGAACAAGTTCATCAGTATCCAAATCAGCCCTAGACCGTTTTGATCGAGAGACAAGGTCTTTGTCAATGTGTTCACCCCCCGTAGTGGCGAGTGTCTCATCCATTATGACTGGATCAATGTTGAACAACAAATTGGCATCGTTGAGCTCGTGTGGTGCAAGCTGATAAGCGTCATCGACCTCCTCGGAGACGTTGTCAGTGATCTGACTTCGGGCCTTGGCCTTGATTACTGCATACCAGTCCCGATGTCCTCCCGGGAAGTCGGTGTAATAAACCTGCTCAGCTTGTTGGGCAAAAATGAAGGGATCAAACCCTTTATATCTACCATTCTTCTTGACCTCAACTAAGCCGTAGTTGTTATCAACCTTTGTTCCAACACCGATTGTGTTGTCGAACCAATCACATTTGAATAGAACAATATCTCTTCTTAGTCGTCCAGAGAATGAAACTTCAACAATCTCCGTCAGCACTCCATAAAAGTCTTCTTCCAACTGACCGGCGGTGCCTTTAACACAAACCCCGTAGTTATGGGTGCGCATCCCTTCACTCCATTGAAGAATATTAAACTTGTAGCCATTTACGTAGTAAATAGGCCATTTTTTAACAGTCTTCACCGGCCCCCAAGAAAGGGCTTGGAGTAAAGAATCTTCAATATGGTTGTTAGGGTCTTGTATCTATGTACAACATAAGAAGTAGGTCATTGTTACCATATTGACGGGAGTTAGAAGCATGCCAACGGCTTAAAAACACTTGGTATACGGGTCTTACATGTTGCGCGAACCAACCAACGAACTTGGATGACACCTCACTATGAATTTGGTCATCAGTTAAATCATTTTGCTCAAGTTTTAGCATATCTGTGTATAAGCTATTGAAAGAAACAAATAAGTTTAATATAAAAGCTACGTTAAGAATGTATAATATAACTTCTATGACTTACTCAATAAAGGGTTCCACTTCTGGGCAATTGAGAAGAATGTACAAGTGAGCCGCCTTTCGATCTTTCTCATCAATGTAACATTTTGTGAGCCTGCCCCCCGGGTGACCAGGATAGTTGAAAATCGACGTTTGTTCATCAAACCCTGTGCGGCTGGCTACCCCAAGATTGCGGGGAATTCTACTCATTCTAGTTTCTATCTCCGTTGGAAAATAGAAAGAAGCAAAGGTTGTCATTTCTTCGACTAAGTATGCCTCACAAATTGAAGCTTCAACGCAGGCTTTGTTCGACACTTTATCTTTTAAAGAGCGTAAGAATCTTCAACATCATTAACAAGATGGTGTTAAGTTAGAAAATACTATTATAAGCACGATTTGCAAGTAAATTAAAGAGTTCACTAAGCATTCACCTTTCGAATGGATACATCCAACGATACTACACTGGGCCACCAACCAAGGCCTCGTACGGTGGATGGATAGGCAAATGCTCCATGGAGTCAAAAAAACTTGGTGGGAAAATCTGCTCCAACTTATAAATCAATACCGGGATAGTTTCTTCCATCTTCACAAGTTTCTCCACACTCAACGAAGTAGTCGTCAACTCCTTAAAAAAGTGACTCAACTCCACTAACGGTTTCCAAATAGGCTTCGGTAAGGCATGAAACGCGTACGGGAGTAGTTGTTGCATAAACACATGGCAATCATGACTTTTCATGCCAAACACCCTGCCCTCCTTCACGTCGACACATCTACTCAAGTTAGAAGCGAATCCGTCAGGCAGGGTCAACCCATTCATCCAAATACACACAGCAATCTGTTGTGGTCGAGTTAAAGCATATTTTGCATGGGGTTTAAACATTCTTCCACGTCCCGCATCCCTCAACTCCAACTCCTTCCTAGAACACCAAATCGGAAGGTCTAGATGACTCTTCTCGTTGTCCTTTGTTCTCCCTTTGATGTCCATAACAGTGTCAAAAATATTCATGAAAACATTACGTTCAGTGTGCATCACATCAATGTTGTGTCTTAATAACAAGTCTTTCCAATATGGCAAATCCCACAACACACTCTGCTTCACCCAGTGGTGTTCCTTACCGTAACCCGCAAACTCCTTAACACTCTTGTCCCAGATGTAAGGATAGTCTTCGACCCTCTGCCAAACCCGTGCACCAGATAACCTACGGGGTGGAGGTTCATTAACAACCTTGTTCTTCTTAAAAGCGGTTTTGTTCCTCCTAAACGGGTGATCCAACGGTAGAAACTTTCTATGACAGTCAAAGAAACTTGTCTTGCCACTAACAGGGAGTGATTCCCCCCCGGTATGTTCCATGCATACAGGGCAAGCAAGCTTCCCAGACGTGGACCATCCAGAAAGCATACCATAGGCCGGGAAGTCGTTAATAGTCCACATCAAAACAGCACGCATCATAAAGTTGTTCTTCAAAGACACATCGTATGTCATTACCCCGACATCCCATAACTGTGATAACTCTTCAACCAACGGTTGCAAAAACACGTCTATGTTCGCCTTTGGATTTTTGGGTCCTGGAACCAGTATAGATAGAAACATGACCTCCCTCTTCATACACATATCAGGCGGCAGATTGTATGGGGTCAGGATGACTGGCCAACAAGAGTAAGCCCTTCCGTATTGACCGAAAGGGTTAAACCCATCAGTACATAATCCAAGTCTTACATTTCACGGCTCGCCAGAAAAGTCCGGATATAGCTCATCCAAACACTTCCATGCTTTCCCGTCGGAAGGATGGCAAAGAAACCCCTCTTGTGTTCGGTTCAGAGCATGCCAACGCATGTGTTTTTCCGTGGACAATGAGGCATACAGGCGTTGAAGACGCGGTGTTATAGGGAAGTACCACATTTTCTTCCTGGCCGTCCGGGTTACCTTCCCTCTCCTTTTAACGGTCTTGTAGCGTTCCTCATTACAATGCAGACATTTCGTGACACTCTCGTCTGCAAACTCATTTCTGAACAGCATACATCCACCAACACAACACTCTATCTTCACACAACCCAGCCCCAAGTTTGCCACTTGTTTCTTAGCACGGTACAGGTTTGCTGGCATTCTGTGATTACTAGGCATGGTGGAACCCATCAGACTGACCATCCTATCAAAACAACCTCCAGAAAGATTATAATCTGCCTTTATGCTTAAAGCAGCTAGGGAGGCGGATAACTCAGTGTGACTGTTACACCCGTCCCACAATGGAGTCTGAGCCGCCGCCAACAAATCATAAAATCTCTTCACCTCCGGATTAGGATCCTCCTCTGCATTGTCAGAGTCCCCATGACCTGCTTGGTCATTATGTTCCAGCATACGCCCGGTGGAGGGTCCAACATGATCCATCACCATTTGTTCTATGTTGTTGTACGTATCCCTGTTTCCTCCAACCTCGTAGTAAGACTGTTGCACGGTTACGTCTGACGGTCTACGCGGTAACTGCTCACCATGGTTGTACCAGCAGTGGTATGTTTCCATGAACCCTTTCTCAGTTAGGTGGCACATGACATCATCCGCGTATTCAAAACTCATGCATTTGCACCTTGAGCATGGACAACGGATCTTCTGAGTCACTTCAAATCCAGGCGTGTTTGCCGTAGCGAACGGAATGAACTCCAACAGCCCCATCATAAACTCCTCAGTCACTCGCCGATTGCGATCTAGTCGGTTGTACATCCATCGCCGATTTGCCGGTACCTCCATTTACAATATCTAACAAGCACGATTTCTGTTACCTTACACGTTTAAATTTTTATTTAACTATCGGTTGTGAATCACTCTATCTCTTTGATGTTGCAAATTGGTGGGGCCCTATCCCATTCGGGATGAATATGCAACCATCCGTAACCCATCCCATAATTGTATGTGGTCTATCTTGAGTTGAATGAATGTTCATTTGAAATTTCGGCAGCATTTCGCATTGGTCCCCGAGTACACAGAGATACGTACGGTATGAAACACCACACGCAGACATGCACCCTGGGGACAATACGAAACACCATAACCGAAATTTCATACCAACATTCATTCAAATTCTCAAGATAGACCACATACAACATTGATGGGTTACGCCCTACAGGTTACAAATTCATACCAAACTGTCCAACCGGGACAATTCAAGATCCAACACAACACGGTACATCGACCGGTTGTTTTGAAACTTGAACGGGAATCTAATGGGTACACACACGACTAAACCCTACATTATTAACGTTGTGTTTCATTTTTTAAGTTCCCTAATAAAGGGAGCCTGCCGAAATTTTGGCAGAGTCTCCCCTGTAAGTTAGACATTTCCCAAATTTACAAATGGCCTGTTACATATAGAAAACTTCCCAGTATAGATAAATAAACATATCATACGCATTGTTTATGATATTCACAGTTATGAACACAAAATCATGTTATCAATATATGTCATCAACGGCTAATGAGCTCTGCTCTCCACTAACAAACAACATTACACATGCATCATAAATCATGTTATCAGCACACAAAACCAATGCCTAATGAGCTCTGCTCTCCACTAACAAACAACATTACACATGCATAAAAAATCATGTTATTAGCACACACAATCACTGCCTAATGAGCTCAGCTCTCCACTAACAAACAACAATCAACATACATACACTTCAACACATACAACACACATAGCCGGATAAGTTAGCGTTAGGGGATTACCATCGAAAGAGAGATAGCGATGGAGACAAAGCTGATGAGAGCCAAACACAGACCACGCGTAAAGTGTATTGGTCTGCATGACAAAGTTGATTGTTAACAGTGTTAATCAAAGTTC
This sequence comes from Clitoria ternatea, assembly GCA_037962975.1. Classification (NCBI taxonomy): domain Eukaryota; kingdom Viridiplantae; phylum Streptophyta; class Magnoliopsida; order Fabales; family Fabaceae; genus Clitoria; species Clitoria ternatea. The sequence goes on from CM075675.1 coordinate 14,994,572, forward strand.
CCAACATTCAACTGGTTTCCATAATGAAGTTTCTAAAGATGTAATAGATAAGAATGTAATAACTTTTAGCTTTACAACTGACTAAGTTTATATCAACTTAAATAACTAATTTGACACATATTAAGAATAGTAGTTGGAAGTAGTTTTTTTTGTATTAATGTTATTGAATATTAACATATCTCTAATATCATTTATTATACAAAACATTAATGATTTTAGGAATATATACAAGCAAAACATTTTTGATAAATGAAATGTGAGGATGATCAGGAAGAGCCATGGAAGAAGAGAGTGATGAATGAAATGTGAGGATGATCAGGTTACAGTTACAGAGGTCAGGAGATGGAGCTAACAAGTTTGGTTTTTTTGGCAAATCATTGCATTCTCTCTCTCACCACTATTCATTCACACCTACACCTACAGGTACTTTCAACGTCACTAACAATAACAAACTTGCTTCTTTTACATTCCAATTCTCCTCATTCCCTCGCTATGTTGTCAAATATGTATTGCTCTCTGAAGAACTGGGATAGTGCAGAGAGTGTAAGACAAATGATGAAAATGGGAGGGGTTCGGAAAAATTGTGGTAAGAGTTGGATTGAATTGGGAGACAGCATTCACCGATTCAATGCAGTTGATCAGTCTCATGCTGAAAAGGAAGCAATTTATAGAGTGCTGGAAGGTCTGATCCAAAGAGCTAAGTTGGAGGGCTTCATACCCTTGACTGATTTGGTTTTGATGGAGAGCAAGTTACCGAAGCATCCAATTCATAAAGTGCCTTCAAACGTAAATAGGGCACATGTTTTTGCCATGTTTTATCATGTTATCGTAATTAACTGCTAGCGTAAGATGAAGTCTTCCCCAGACTACTTATTTGGCTGAGTGAGTGTCAAGATAACGAGTCCTATTTTGACTTTGGTCAGTGACTCTGTGTTTGTTTGAGAAGGTGAGATTTTGGAAGAGGAGAGAAAACTGAAGCAGATGAAAAGAATGTGACATTCACTTTTCTTGGTAAAGGTTGGATCTCAAGCCTAGACTAGCTATTCCAAACTAAATCCCAAAATATGATTTAAGCTAACCAACCTAATAGTGACCAATATTATTCATTACAGCCTAGAGATATGGAGAAATTAGTTCTCCAGAATTTATTTAAGTTTACTCAAAGAAATTACGTTGAGGACGATGGGCAAGTGGTGCTGCATCAATTCACGAAAGCGTAAAAGCAAATACGCAGAATCAGAAGTAGAAAGGATGTGAGAAGTGCTGGTTCAGGTACGGTTGTTAAGGTTGATGGTGGTGATGGTAGTGGAAGTGGGTGTTGGTTTTGTTTTTCGCGCCCTAAAGTGTTAGAAACGCCTAATGAATCTCCGTCTAGTGACCCTAATAACCTTAATTTTTTTACTCGTGCTATGTTGAAAAGTTTGATTGACAAGAACGATTTCTATTCCAAAGAATGCAACCCCCACCTTTGATGTTGAAGATTCACCGCGTTCTTAATTTGAACGATGAAAATTTACCAGAATGATGAATTACGGCATTGTGGCTCATCGTGAATTATGGGGCAATGTTGATTGGATGTTCAATAAAAATTGGTAGAATTGAGGCTTGAGAGGTGAGAACAGAGAGAATGAAACTGCATTTGTGTTCATGTGCATTTAGGGCATTGTGGTGCAGTGAGTTATTATAGACAAAGCCATTCAATGATTACTGATTGAAGAAGTTATATGGATTGGGAAACGAAAGGATTTGACATATAACAGAGCAGGCTTGATCAACTCCTGCTGTAGAAGAGTTTGGTGAATAGTGGATTCTTTGACATTCTGGAGTCTGAGTCTCTTCTCTGCATAAGAAGTAGTGTACATACCAAGACTGAAAATTTTGAACACTGCTATTTTCTTTTTTGATTGGTTTCAATATGTATACAATTTTTTCCCTCATTTTGGGAGAGGCTCTAATTATGTAATTCTATTGATTTGTTTAACATAATTAAATTGATATATTTAATAAATGTTTTTTCGTGATTAATGGACATGGAGAATATTACCCTCAACAAACTTGGCTGTTACGTAGTACCTTAAGCTAGCTTCTTATCATCTGTTACGTAGTACCTTAATGCTATTAGTTTTAATTATAAGTTTTTCTTTAATTTCAATCTCCATTTTATGACTTTTCCTAAAAAACTTTCTGCTTTCAGTTTTATTCATTTTTATTTTCTACATTTAACAGAAATAATATTATAGTTTTACTCTTACCAAAGATTCAGCAGAATAATGTTTTTTAGTTTTCATATTTCTTCTACTCTTCATGTACAAAACAAAGGGATTAGATTTTCTTTTGTTATTACACAATGAAGTGTTATAGTGTCTTTCTCTCATTCCTTCTTTTTCCTAGCAATGGTGTTCAACAGAGCTTAGTCTCTCCCTTCCTGAAATCACTCATAAACTGCCTATCCTCTCTCTTATAAGATGCCTAACATGTTATATATACAGTTTCAGTGGTACAGTTTCAGTGGATTCTCCTTAAATTTTATCCAACATTTGCTTTAAGCTATTACTATAAGCTAAGTAGTATTTTGCTCAGAAATGCTTGGCCTAGACTGTTGCACCTTCTTCATATATTTATAGAGCAAACTTTGTAGTTTAGAATCAAACTAAGACAAAAATATTAAGGAAACAAACTTTATCATGTCTATTATTTTTTGCCAGCATATCCCAATTCACTCAATATCCAATTCATATTTTTACTTCTATTTTTTTTTTTGAAAAACAACATGGGTAACAGAAATTACACAGTTGACCAATATAAACAGAGTTAAGAGAAAGGGTGGAAGTTTGATACCTGCGACAGTGTCGATGAAGACTGTTGCTGGTGAGGTGAGCGTGAGGATGAGACCTTCACCGGTGAGGCCCCCAACTTCACCGATGACGTTACTGACTCTGCTGAGCTGCCACCGACGGAGGTTCTGAACGGGACGGAGATACCAAAAACCCAGATACCAAAAACAATGATTTTAAATCAGATACCAAAAAAAATGGTTTTAAATCAGATACCAAAAACCCAGATACCAAAAACCCAGATCCTTAAATGAAGTTATATAGTCAGAAACCCACAAACCCAGATACCAAAAACAAAGCTCAGAAACCCACAGAGCAAAAAAACAGAGATGGAAAAGGTATTGGAATGTTACCTGCGATGGAGGGAACAGGGGACACGTTGAGGACGGAGCACTCAAATGGTCAAAGCTTCCAACCGAGGTCCTCACAGAGGAGACGTTGAGGATGGAGCACTCAACGGGTCAAGGTGGTTCGGTCGTTTGGAGCTTCAGACGGAGCACTCAGAGATGGGGAGGGATACAGAGGGAGAGGGAGATCGTCGGAGTCGGAGGGAGGGAGAGAGCTGAGGGAGGGAGGCAACTTTGTCAACGGGGGACACGTTGAGGACTCCGAGAGGAGGTTCGGAGGTTTCGACGGGGAGGGATACAGAGGGAGGGGGAGATTGCCAGAGTCGGAGAGGGAGGGACAGAGCTGAGGGACGGAGGGAGAGAGCTGAGGGAGGGAGGGAGAGAGCTGAGGGAGGGAGGGAAATTTGTCTTAGGGCAAATGATTGGGAAAATGGGATAGTCCCGAAATAAGTTTTACACATAGCGACGGCAGACACCTGTCGCTATTATTAACAGAATAGCGACGACTGAGCACATCTGTCGCTAAAATACCAAAACTAGCGACGACTATATCCGTCGCTCACTTTACAAATCCTTCCAAAATTTTGAAACCCTTCAGGAAACTTAGCGACGTCAAGAGAGCGTCGCTGAAACATAGTGACGACTCTACCTCCCATCACTACCTTGTGGTCTGATAGCCCTATAGCGACGGCAAGATTCAGTCGCTGATGTCTCCGAAGACATAGCGACGGCACAGTTACCGTCGCAAACTTTTGGCGCCAATAAGGGGGAAACAAAAAAATGGAGGGAACAAAATCTAGCGACTACACTAGCGACGGCGTATAATTAGCGACGGCACTAGCGACGGTCGTTGTCATACTTTTTAGCGACGGGTTACTGTGGTCGCTAACTTAGTCACTAAGATATATTCCCCGTCCCTATTTCCTAGTCGGTCGCTAATTCAGTCGCTAATTAGCGACGACATTCGGTGGTCGCTATTTTGAGGTGGCTAATTGTGATTTTTTTAGTTGTGGTTTATTCTATAGCTAAATTTATTTCTATGCTCCTAAAGTGTGGTGCACAAGAATCAATCACTTATTACTATCCAAAGAAACTCAAGGGCATCCTCCAAACCAGCTTCTCAATTTTACAATAATAAGCTGTTGTCTACTTCTCCAAAAGGGTTTCCATTACGTCTACAAAGTCTGCAAATAGCTCATCCGGGTGGTTTGTGCAGTGTTCCAGATAGTTCAATGTCAAGTCCTTCTAGAAGTCCAATAAGAGCATTTGGTCCTGAGCATATGTTGAACTCTGGATTACATACGGGAAAGGCATATCCAGATACAGCTTCTGGGCACTGCTGCAGTCCGGGTTCAGGCCATAATTCTGGTCATGATTCATTTTCAGTTGGTGGGGATCTGTCAAGACAGATGTTTTGGCAAAAGAACAGGTGCAGCCCTGAGTGTTCTCCAATACCCAGTCCTAGATGGAAAAGCCCTGGTCCCAGTTCCAGGATACAGAGTGGTACTGTCACCCCTCTGCACCCTGATGATGTGAGACAACAAACTCACCAATTACCACTTCCTCCAATAATAGTCACTAAATCGTATCCATTTTCTCCAACCTACTCTGCGTCCACAACTCCTTCAGCCCCTCGTAGTCCTGCCAGAGCAGAAAATCCAACAAGCCCAGGTCCATGCTGGAAAAAGGGGCAGTTGCTTGGAAGGGGAACATTTGGACATGTATATCTTGGTTTTAACAGGTCTGTATCAAGTGAGTGGAAAATTTTTGCCCCCCTGTAGTATGTGTTTCTTTTCTTTAATTTATTTTGACATCAGGCATGTTTGATCATTTTTTCCCAAATTAGTTTTTCTTAAAATAAAAGATGAAAGAAAATTGTTAAATTAAAGGTGATAAAAGGAGTAGGTACTAAGTGAGTACCAGCCTGCCAGACACATTTATATATATTATGCTGTTGGACTTGGACCCAGCTATGAATTATGATCACTATGTTATTGATATTAGGATTTATGTATGCATGATTTGGAATTCATAACCAAGCAGATTGTATTTGAATGTGTATGTCCACAATTTGCTTCACCTCTATATGTGAACGTCAATACTTTCCCCCTGATTCAAAATCAATGTTTATTCTTCACGCTCAGTGGTGTGGGTTATGAATCTATATTCTTTTAATTGCATTATGTTTTTTCAGCTTTTTAATATTGACTTCAACTTATGATCTATAGAGAAAGTGGTGAGATGTGTGCAATGAAGGAGGTCACCCTTTTTTCAGATGATGCTAAATCAAGGGAATGCGCACAGCAACTTGCTCAGGTAAGCAAGTACACTTCCACAAAAATATGCTACACGCGTCACTCTCACTTTTCTTTGGGAAAGTCCAAATTATGTCCCATTTAGAAAGTAGGAAAAGAATCTTTTAAAGTTTTCACAGTTGCCCTTAATTTTTCTCTTAAACAACAAATAACTAAGGATAATTTTGGAAAATAATTATTACTATAAACATAATGATGAATAGATAGATTATAAATAAGAATTAAGGTTAATGATGAATGTAATTATTGAAATGGGTTGTTTGGTTAAAGAAAATAATTCTTATTTTACATTCTTATTGTCGCTTTTAATTATAAAAATATCACATTCTTCTCATTTTCTTTCTTATTTTTAAATTTTCAAAATGGTAAAAAACAGCTAAGAGAAAAAAAATGGTAGAAAACTTCTCACTCAAAATAATTGAATCCAAACACACATAAAATAAAACTTTAGAAATGTAAGGTTGATCTATTAGTAAGTGAAAAAATGAATGAGACAAATATTATGAATTCAAACTCTTCTACTAATAAAAACTAATATAAAATATAATCCATGATAACTCAATTTATAGACAAAACAAATTTTATAATTAAGAGAAAATGTGAGATGCGCATCATAGCAACACAAAGAATGGATCTATGCAAGGAGCAAAACTACTGCACTGAGAGGGACGGAAACCAGTGAGGACCAAAACCGAAGAAGGAACAAATGAAAAATTGCAAACAGAGAAAAAGAATGAAACGAATTCTCCAAGGAGCTTACCATAGCAAATACAAACTCGGATTAATTTCCTAACTAACCCCTATATCCCTAATACTTTTTTACAGACTCAGAATTCATCAGTTTACCATGATCACAAACACAATCCAGAAATAGCCTAATCATTATATGTTATTGGTACAAATTTCAAATATACTCTGGATTCACCAAAATAACCTATGAACTAGTTTGAACCTGCAGTTGTTCAAAAGAATTATAGCAGAAATGGTGCAGTGTTATACTATGCAGCTAGGAATTTCAGATGTTGATATGAAAAGAGTAGGCAATGTGGAACATACCTTGAAGGAGAGAGGGAGGAGCCACCACAGATGTGTTCCAAGAGGGAAGAGTTGTCAGAGACAACCTTTGAGTGGAGGGAGCTTCAAACCGAGAGACGAGAGAGTGGGTGAGCCGGGGTGAGTGGAGGGAGCTTCAAACCGAGAGACGAGAGAGTGGGTGAGCCGGGGTAGTGAGTAAGATGGTGCTTCGTGAGAGAGAGAAACTGAGTGAAGGGAAGAAGGTTTAGGGCTTAGAGGAGGCAGAGAAATAGGAGAGGGGCTTCGAGGACCACCGGACAGAAAAGGAGGGAGGGAACGGAGGGAGTGTAAGGGAAGACGGAGGTAGACGGAGATTGAGGGAGAGGGAGACGGCGGGGCTGAGAGAGGAATGGGAACTTTAGGGAAATGACAGGGAGAGGGAAAGCTGTCGACTTAGATTAAACTTTAGCGACGGCTTCCTACCCGTCACTAACGACGTCACTAATATAATGACGAAAAACATTGCCGTCGCTACAGTTAAAACTTCTAGCGACGGAAAATGCCTCCGTCCCTAAATCCCTTTCTTAAAGTTAAAATAATGGAGGGAAGGCCAAAAACAATAGCGACGCCTAAGTCCTCCGTCACTATTCCCCAGAATACTCGCGACGGCCAACGCCTCCGTCGCTAAGGGAAGGCCAAAACAATAGCGACGCCTAAGTCCTCCGTTACTATTCCCCAGAATACTCGCGACGGCCAACGCCTCTGTTGCTAAGGGAAGGCCAAAACAATAGCGACGCCTAAGTCCTCCGTCACTATTCCCCAGAATACTAGCGACGGCGAATCCCTCCGTCGCTAAATCCCTTTCTTAAAGTTAAAATAATGGAGGGAAGGCCAAAAACATTAGTGACGCTTAAGTCCTCCGTCACTATTCCCCAGAATACTAGCGACGGCCGAAATATTCGTCACTATTACAAAACATAGCGACGCAGATCAGTCGTCGCTAACGTTGAGGGAAAAGTAGTGACGGTGTTTGCCGTCGCTACTATTTGGCGCCAACAGAAAACTTTGGAGGGAAACGGCAAAAAAAGGCGCTAAAGGATAGCGACCGTATTAGCGACGGTATTTGTAATTATTAGCGACCGCTTCCTTTTATGGTCGCTAAAGTGGTCGCTAACATTTCACATTGGTCCCTTTTCGTGTAAGAGGTCGCTAATTCGGTCGCTACTTAGCGACGGGAATCGGTGGTCGCTAAGTCGGGGTAGCTGTTTAACCTTTTTTTAGTAGTGAAAAGCTCATTTTAACCGTGATTAAATCTCACACTAGTGATATTATTTAATTGAGTAAGTTACCACATGTGCAATATTTTATTTCTTTTATAATTACGAAATCCATGTAAGCCCTAAGAAATTATCTCTCTTTTATCTTATTTTTCTTTCCTCTTCCTCTATATCTCCATTGTGAAGCTAAATTAAATTGCTTTAGTTAAGAGGTTGTTGATCTCTTTACTTTTTTTAGCATAAGATTTTGAGAGCTAGATCTATTAAGTGTGGTAGTAGGAATTTCTTTGATGATGTCTCATTTTTAGTTTTTCACTCTTTTCCTCTTTGTGTTTGACAATAGTGTGGAGAATGAAACTCAATCCTTATTTATCAAAACTTAAGGGGCGATGATAACACCCAAGTCTTTCATGCCTCCACCTTACAAAGGCAAACTAAGAACTGTATCCACCACATAAAAAAAGCATGGTGTCCTTTAGATTAAGGGGCACTCTAACTTGATTGTGTACATTCATGCCCATTTTTAGGATCTCTCATGACACCTATCATAAGGATCTGTGCCTCTCGACCATACCTCATATTATCAATTAATGAAATGAATTTCTAATTGGATTAGCTTGTCACTTAAAATGAAATTAAATATTTTGTCTTCTAATCGGGGCCCTTAATTAAACACCTTGGATTGGACGACCTTAATGGCTTGTTCTACCTAACAAACTGGGATACTATGTAGGTAGGGGTTTGCAATGTTGTTAAAGTTTTTTCAAATTAGATTTTATTCACCTTAAGGTAAATGAAACTCTAGTGACCCTCATTCCCAAAGTTCTTCACCCTTAGACCATTAACCATCTTTGCCCCATTAGTTGTGCTATCTTTCTAGCTAAAATCCTCTTTAAAATGCTCACCAACAAACTCATGCCTCTCCTCACTTTTATTATTATGCATTTTAAAAATATTTTTATCAGCAATAAGCTTATTCAAGTTAATACTTTTATTGCCCATGAAGTCTTTCACCCCTTAAAATCCATTCCTTCCATATCTAGAACTGCATGATCATCAAGTTTAACATGAACAAAGCTTATGATTGGTCAAAATGTCCATTTCTATTCAATGCCTTTAAAGCCTTTGGTTTCTTCCCCCACTAAATCTCCCTCGTTATGTTAACTGTGTCCTTTCTCTCCTAAAAATCATGTGTCAATATAAGTCTCACACTAACTTACCCCATAGACGTCTCCTTTGGGGGAACCAATTATCCCTTTACTTGTTCATTCTTACACGCAAGTCTTTATCCTATCTTTTATAAAATGCCCTTGCTAAGGGTGACATTACAAGGGATTCATTTCTCCTCTCTCCTACTTTAACACTTTCTTTTTGCATATGATGCCATTTTATTCACATAAGTATCTGCTTAGGAAGCCTACCAAATTCAACAAATCCTCAATTCCTAGTCTTTTGCCTCATGTTAGCATATAAAATTACAAAAAGCAAGCATATTGTGTTTGATAATCATGCTCATCCTAGTTTTGAATCCAATATCCAACAAATTCTACTTAGGGTTAGCAAAATGACCCTGTAGGCTAGGTCTAAGCCTACATAAATACGGGCTCAGGAGGGTCGGGTCATAAAAGGAAAACGGGTCAGGAAATTGGGTCTAGCCCTTTTAGGGGTGGATTAGTAGGCCAACCCATTTCTGCTTCCTCCTATTATTTGTTTTAAAGTGAACAAGGTCTTACCTTTTATCCCCTACCTTGTCTGACCCTTCTATATCTCTTCTTGCTTCTCAACCTCTCCCCATCACTATTGAACCTCCACCTCTGGCCCATACCTTATCCTCCCTAGCCATTGTTCCTTATCCTGCCATCTCCACTACTATACATAAATCTAAGCTTCCCCTTCTCTTTGTCCCTCATCCTGCACTACCCATTTATACATTTTATAAACCTGTCCTTGATCCCTCTGACCCCGGCTATAGGAACCCCTACATCCTCGTCATTGTACAAAATCCAAACTTCATTCCTCGTAAGTTTTACATCATGCCCTCAGCCCCTAAACGCTCTCCACATCTACGTAGACTTGTTCTCTAATGATGATCTTGGTATGTATCAAGTCCTTAATGCTGAACAAGCCTTAGTTACTCGTGATTTGAAACATGGTTTCATCTCTCTGGATGATGTTACCATTAAGAATTGCCCAGTTACCACCCCTTCAAAAAGGATTTTGTTTGTTGTTCCTCGCAAGCCACGACCAGCTAAATGGATTTCTCTGGGCAGACTGAAGAAGCCTATGTCTCCAAAATACTACAGGATGTTCAAGCTGAAAATTTCAATTGGGCTAATTCTACAATTTCGTAAATTAGGCAGTCTTCGGGGCATAATTGGCTCTCGACTTTTTCATAACATTTGTAGGTATTTATGTTGCGGGGTGTACCAATTAAATTCATCTCGATTATAGTTGTATAGCTTCGATTTAACGCAAATTACTGGGCAGTGCATAAAGAGTCGGTGTGCTGAAAAATTTTTCTTTAAACTTTTTCATATCATGGGTTGAGTTTTTGGTATTATTACATTATTTAAGGTCAATTTGACTTAAATTGAGTTTATTGCATATTTTAGGGACTAATAATTAAACGGGACGGTATATCTAAATCCCAATGTTTTGACGTGGCTTATTAAATATCCAAAACCTTAAAGCAATCATCGTTTTCTTCCTTTTTACATGCAGAAGAAAGGGTAGAAGAAGATTAACTTTAATCCATCCAACGATCAGAATCACCGACATATTTCATACTAGATATAATCCTAAACTTTAGTTTTAACAAGATAAAACTTGATCAATTATTTTAATCTGGCACTAACTTGGTCACAGCATCAAACAACACATTCAAAAGAACGCAATAATTTTCAGACTCCGTTGTTCTTGTTTATCGCATTGCATTTGGCACGAATTTCACCTTGGCTTCCGGTTAACACATCCAACTGGCTCAGCTTTACCATAGCACTGACAAACTTCTGGAAAAACAAATTTTGATCATTGGCAAAGGCATGGACTAATCCTTTTGTCTCCTTATGAAAGAGCAAGTCTTGGTCTGAGGTGAACACACCCTGGCGATTAATGACATCAGTGTAATACTTGTTATCAAACACTGTTGGGGTTCTCACATCCAAGTTGGCGGTTTTAGTGGAATTTCCATTGGGACAAATGGTCTTTAAATGGTTGGCTAAGGTTTTGTCCATGGTGGTGTCTAATGGTTGAAGCCTATTAATGAATGAGCCACAATGGGCACGCCCAAAAGTGTGGACACCTGAGAGAGCCACCACATCTGTGACACCAAAATTTTTGGCGGCAAAAGCTTTAAGGGTCCCATTGGTCTTGTTGAATGGAGAGGGAATGTGATTTGCTGCTGTGTGGTTGTAGCTTAGGCTGTCCCTTCTTCCTAGTGGCACCGGAAAATAAGGGCCCCCAGACTGTCCAAAGTAATGAGTCAAAAAGTGTGTACCTTTTTAATTCAAAATGCGTAATTCAAAACATGTTTAAATCAACCATCAATTTAAAATTAGCAAAGTTACAAAATAGTTGTTGGCACTTTTTTTTTTACATACAGTTTGAGTGAAAGAAAAAAGAGTAAACTTTCATTAAAAGTTTGTAATGACATGGAAGTTTTTCCACGTTTTAGAAACGTTGTTTACGAATTTAGTTAGATATTCCAAAAAGTTAACTAATCCTATATAAATTCGCCTTTTCCAGGGAAAGAAAAAAAGGAACAAACCAGTCCAAATTATTAACCGGCCCCCATGGGCACTATTCAAATTTCAATCATGGGTGTTTATGTCCACATAATTTTTTTTGACAATTAACTTTATATATTACTAATGTTTATCTCTGGTTCATAACACTATACTATCGCACATAGAATATACGTACAACAAGTATCACTGAGCATCTTAAATTAAAAGTTATCATCTCTCCCGAGAACAAAATATTATTTATAAGAGTAAACAGTGAATTGCAACTTGAAAGATTGAGTGACATTTTTGAAGATTGAATGACTAATAGATGTTATGTGGATTTAAATCTGTAATAAAAAAAATGTTGTTTATTTTTTTAAAAAAACTAATAGATATTAGCTTAAAGATAATATCTCTTAGCTTTGTTGGTCTCCAAATGTTTTGAAAGAGTTTTTTTTTTAAAAAAAGAGATTTAACCTTTAGAGGGGAATTAGAATGATAGGAAAAAAAAAGCTGGACCAAACACCCTTCTAAGTATCTTAATATCATCTCGTAGATTTTAATAGAATAACAAAAAAGTAGTTTTTTTTGCTGCATAAATATTATTTGTACGTGTATAGTTTTGAAAGAATATATAGTAATAAGAAGGAAAGAATAAAATTACGAGGAAAATAGAGTCACGAGCAGCTATGGCAGTGATGTCGGCACAGGAAACAATTCTTCCACAGTGGTTGTGTACAAGAGCTCGCAGGTCATCGATGGTCTTCAATGCCTCTGTTCGTATCCCTCCGTTAGCTATGTGTTCCCTCTCATTCAATTTTCCATCCAATAACACTGACCCATCGCATCCCTTACACATCAAAACACCACTTCACAATTCAGAATCTTCCTCTCCTAACTAAAATACAACGTCAAAAATTCATGCTTCATTTTTTTAAGAGATATGAGAGACTTACTTGAGCAAAGCAATCATGAAAGAAGATGCGTAGTAAGCCAGGAGCCTGGCCATTGTCATGTTGGAACACCTTCTTGAGATGATTCCTCACAATGGTTTCAAGCTTGGGACATGTTTTGGCAAAGAATGAATATGACAATCCCTTCACTGGAGGCTGAACTCGTGCTTCAGAGCCAATGAAGTGGGAAGGTAGAACTAACCAGGATACTATGAGCAAAGTGTACAAAGAAGACCTACTAATAACCTTAGCCATTTTTCGTTTCCTGGCTTGAAAGTGCACTGGGACGAGTGTCCCTCCTATTTGTTTTATACTAAAGAGATAAAGGGCACTTGCCTTTAACTTGGAAGTGGCCTGTAGCTGTAAAGGGTGATTGTCCTATAAATATATATAGAGCATGTTTCATACAACAACCAAAACGAAGTTTTGCCAACAAACCTCCATTGGCTTAGGGGAGAAAAATCATCCTACGGTTAAATAGTGTGAAGGTCAATATCAATTTTTAAATTTTTTATTTCCCCCAACTTTATTTTTCAACTGCAAACCAAACATTCCAATATATAATCATTTGCTATATCTTTATGGTGTACGGGGTTGAAAAAAATGATAACAAAGGTTTTTTGAAATAATTTTGGAGATCATTTTTTATTTTCTGTTTTTCTTGTTTTTGAGATGTGTATTCAGGAAATTTTATTTTAAAAAGATAAAACTGAAATTTTTTCTTTTTATGGTACAGAAAGATAACTGGATTCAATATTACATAATTATTTTTATATAGTTAGAAAAAGATTCAAAGTGATAAAGAGAATTAAGAAATGATGGGATAAAGGTTAGAGAATGAGGTGTGCAGTTGAAATTCTAATTTCACCATTTAAATGTTTACTCTAAGTATCAATATATATACGTTAATTATAAAACGAATAAATATATGATTAGAGAAAAGAAGGAAAAATAAAGTTCAAATGGAACGAAATGATAGAGATATATTGTGTGAATTATAAAATGTTAAGTCGATATGACGAACTTAAAAGAGTTAGAATTACAATTTAAATCCTGTCTCAACACTTTTTCCCTCTTTTTTATTTTTATTTGAATAGATAAAAAGTATAAGTAATCTTAAATATTATGGGAGGTAATTGTTACCAATGGACTCTTTAGTGTTTTTTAACCGGTGATTTAAAATTTGATGCCATGATTCACGAGAGATTCTTTTTTAAAAAAGAAACAGTTGTTTTAACTTTGTCTTGTTATGCAACAAGAATCGAGTTTCCTTTGTAATCTCCATAATTAATTCGTTATGGCATTTTAATAGACACTGTTAACTAATCTTAATTGTTTTTTTATTATTATTCAATCTCTTGATAAATTCATCTCGCTCTTTCAAACATGAAGGAGAGGAGAGGATAGCATTAATTTTCGCATAACAATATAGAACATGGTGTTTGTTGGGGGCAAAGTCCGTACTTTCCTGAAAGTTAGAGTTTTTATATGGTATAGCACAGTAATCCACTATTATCTATATATGTTGTTCCTCTACATTGGGAGGGGGTTCCACAAGATCCCCTTTCTTTTATTTTTGAAGAGTATAACAGAGATTTTGAGCAGAGTATAGTTATTTTTTCGTCAGTTGGGCCTAGATGAAATAATCTCTTTTATTTTATTGTTGTATAAATGTAACCGAGATAACTTTATGTAATTGAAGTGACATTTTTGAGTATTAACCATAATTCTCCTAGAGTAATTCTTTAGGGTTTTGTATCTTGTGTACTCAGAGTGAACATTTTCGGAGTGAACATTTTGCGTCCACCGTAGGACCCAGTGAATTGGTCCCCACAAAAACACAAAAGAGACTGGCTCTAAGGAAGACAACAATAGTAACTATGCGCAACAATCCCAACTGTCATGAAGATGGCAATCACCAGGGGTAGCATGAGGGACAACAAGACAGGGACGACCAACTACAGGAGGTGTTGACCCTCGTTAAGACATTCCAGCGTACAGTGGAGGAATTACGAAAAGAGAATGAAGACTTACGCAAACATAAATTTGAGGAGAGAGAGGTCTCTAGTTAGCACAACACCTAAACCACGAGAAAAGGGGCAGACAAACCCAAGCTTTTAGTTTCTTACGCTGCTCACCCGTTCATAGAAGAAATAATGGCAGCCCCAACACCAGAGCACTACGAACCTCCAATGATGGAGAAATATGACGGAAGGGGTGACGCGGAGAAGCACTTGACCATGTTCACCATCAACTTTTTTATCACAAGAGCATTTGACGCCTTACTTTGCAGGACATTCCTTATAACCCTGACCAAATCTACCCTCCGTTGATTCTCACATATTCCTCTGAGGATTGTATCTTGCTTTGTAGAGCTAACAGAAAAATTCCTAACCCAATTCGCCTCTAGTCAATCGGTGCAGCTCGCACAGCATAGTCAATTTGAAGCAAGGCAGAAAATAGATGCTCAAACAATTTGTGTCTCGCTTTAATGAACAAGCCATCTAGATCTGAGACTTGAGCTCAGAAGTATCCCTTCATGCCATCCAAACAGGGTTATGCCTAGGTAAATTTTGTGATTCTTTAGCTAAGAAATCCCCTTTGAATATGGATGATT
Source organism: Clitoria ternatea (assembly GCA_037962975.1). NCBI lineage: Eukaryota > Viridiplantae > Streptophyta > Magnoliopsida > Fabales > Fabaceae > Clitoria > Clitoria ternatea. Next base: position 15,009,654 of record CM075675.1, read on the forward strand.
TCAGGCAATTAGTGGCTCGGTACATCAAAATAGAGGAACCCCAAGCCGATCTGGAAATTCCAAGCACAACGTTGTTAGGGCGGAACCGCAAAAGATGAGTCCCAGGTCGAGTAAAGAACAAAAGAACACGACTTATCCCAACCCCAAGTACAACATATTCACCCCCTGAACAGTAATAGGGACAGAACCATGCATGAGGTCTAAAGCACCAGGCTGCTCAAGCTCCCCCAATTAGAGAGCAGCCAAAGGGCTCAAACAAGACCAAATTCTATGAGTTCTATCGAACCTTTAACCATGGCACGGAGGACTACAGGTCGCTTAAAAACTAAATTGAGCACCTAATACGTCAAGGGTATTTAGAGAAGTTTATTGATCAGAAAAGAGAAGCATCACGAGAATCTGGGCGAAAGAGAAAGAGAGAATACCCCAGACATGTGGAACTGCAACTACGCGATCACCCCATACAAGAGTGTGGGCGTTCTTGATCCCGCAAACCAGACAACGTGAGAGACGATGGAAAAAGAATCATTCACATTGTTGTCAAAGGCTTTCTTAGAAACAAAACTAACATCTCACACAGAGCGGCGTAAGTTAATTTTGTATGCTGCCTCCTGAGTGCTGAAGTCATCACCTTTGACAGCTCAGACCTTCCTAGAGGATTCCTAAAAAAGGACGAACTAATAGTAGCCACAATGGAGATTGTATAGTGTATCTTGGGAAGAGTGCTAGTGGCAGATATTCTTTATTACATAGTGTACCTAGTTCACATCCTCGGTTCTTATAATGTCATTCTCGGGTACGCAACGCTCAATGTACTCACAGCAATGGTTTCAACCCTTCATCTCACCATGAAATTCTTGCTCAGAGATAGATGCATTGGAGTTGTTTGCTCAGACCCAGAGATCACTCGGGGAGTGTTACCGTGAAAGTCTACGACCTAGGGAAACTTTCATTGTGGAATATGACATCGAAATAGGGTTCGATCCTAGGGACGAGAAAGAGCATGAATGTCCCCAACCTGTGGAATCCCTGAAGTTGGTATAGGTAGGGCCTAAACAGAGTCAATGTACCCATATTAGTGCAGTGTTGGATCAAGACTTGGAGGAGTCATTGATCAAGCTCCTAAAAGCAAATGTCGACCTCTTCACATGGTGCTCCTCGGACATACCAGGCGTTGATCCGAGCATTATATGTCATTTGTTGAATGTGGACCCAGAAGCTAGACGATAACATAGAAGCAGTAAAAGTTGGGACTTGACAGAAGAATAACGGTGAAGAAAGTAACACACAAACTATTGGCAGCCAACTTCATTCAAGAGGTTAAGGGGTTGTTTGGATACAAACCCTTGTTGGTCAAACTGGGGTTTGACAAACCCCAAAAATACATCCAACGGTCAAACAGAGTTTTGACTATCTCGAACTGCGTGAAGGATCAATATCAACCCTTAATTTCTCCATTTTCCCAACTTCATTTCCCCAACTGGAAACCAAACGAACACTAAATACCCATGGCTCTCCAACATGGTTATAGTCAAAAAGTCAACAAAAAATAGAGGATGTGCGTGGATTTCACCAATATGAATAAGGTATGTCCTAGAGACCTTTATCCTTTGCCTAGCATTGATTGCTTGGTACATTAAGGTATCAAGTGTTGAGTTTCATGGACGAATACTCGGGATACAAACAAATATGAATGAATTTAAGAGAGGAAGAGAAAATTGCTTTCATCACTATATGTGCAAATTACTGCTATCGAGTGATGCCCTTTAGGTTGAAGAACACTAGCGCTACCTACTAGCGACTAATAGACAAGATCTTTGCCAAGCAGATCGGCGGGAACATGGAAGTATAGGTGGATGACATGGTCATTAAGACCAAAGAACAAAGAAGTCACACCAAGGACTTAGAGGAGACGTTTGTTGAGCTGAGGAAGTACAACATGCACCTTAACCCCAACAAGTGCTCATTCAGGGTCCAATGTAGAAAGTTCTTGAGGTATATGTTACTTACAGAGGCATAGAGGCCAACCTTGATCAATGCCGAGCCATCTTAGAAATGAAGAGCCCCTAAAAAATCAAAGAAGTACAACCTCTTACCGGGAGGATTGCAGCCCTCTGTCGCTTCCTCTCTAAGTTTACAAAGAAAGTCATGCCTTTATATTGGGTTCTAAAGAAAATAGATACCTTCCAATGGAACTAGGAATGTGAATAAGCTTTCGAGAAGCTACAAGTCTACCTAGCTTTACCCTCCATATTGACTAAATCAACCTCGGGAGCAAAACTCATCATTTACCTGTCAGCTAGGGAAAATGTTGTTAGCGCAGCCTTAGTACAGGAGGAGGGACCCATTCATCAGTCAGTGTATATCATGAGTAAAACTCTCTAAGGAGTAGAGGTAAGATATCAGAGGGTAGAAAATTTTGCATACAGTTTGGTGGTGGTCACTCGAAAGCTGAGACCCTATTTTCACAGCCACCAAATCATTGTTAGGACAAACCAACCTATTAACAAAATCCTTCAAAAGTCAGAGCTTGTAGGGGAAATGCTTGCGTGGGCTATAGAACTCTTCAAATATGGAATCAGGTACGAACTGAGGGGAGCCATTAAAGCATAGTTTTTGGCAGACTTTGTCATAAAGTTGAGGGATGATAAGAAAGAGTATGATGTCGAGCACGCCTTATGGACCCTGTTATAGTATATAGATCATCAAATGAGAAGAGGGGGTGGAGCAAGAGTTATACTTGAGTCATCTACGGGAATAGCCATAGAGGAGTCATTGAGATTCCTATTCAAAGTAAGTAACAACTAGACAGAGTATAAAGCATTCATAGCAGGACTGCGAATGACATTAAACCTGGGATCTTGATTCCTACAGGTGAAAGTCAACTCACAGTTGGTAACGCAATAAGTGGAAGGGGCATACCAAGCCAAGGACCCGATCCTTGTAAAATACCTCTCTCAAGTCAAAGAATTAATAGCAGAATTTAAATTATTCAAGATAGTACATGTCCCTAAGATGAAAAATGAAAGAGCAGACCTATTAATCAAACTGGCTAGCACCAAGAAGGTAGGAAACTTGAGGATATGTTTGGGTTCTTGATCCGGTCTCAATACCGGTATCCGATCCGCTATACATATTTCAACGTCTTTGATAAGACATCTACGTGTAACCGGTGTCATCGGTATACATCCGGACTGTAATTCCGTATCAGGCGTTCTCCCTATACCGGTTGTTCAGGATAACACCATGACATCGGATAATACACACGTCACTGTGCAAAAGACAAGGATTGTTGCTACAGGGGTCGATCAATAATTCCCTGCACTACGAGCCAAATTCTGCTCACGGGAATGGTCAACTTGTTCCCTAATCCTAGTCTACATTCTCTATGCTCAATATAAAATAGCCACTTGACCCAATCATGCAGGTAAGTGCGCAATATAATAATGCTAATGGGAGTTGGTGGTTCCCCACCAACGAATCCTCGTTAATCGAGCCAATCAGGTATATGAACTCACTTCATGATTGAGGTGAGGGGGCTTCAGCTCATTTTTTACGACTGATTACTCTCTGAATACATTCCTTACTTGGAATATAATCACTGACTTGAGCGTCGGAGAATCTTTGCAGGTGACACCACCATTCGCCCACTTCAACGCGTTAGGTCGGTGTGAAGGATCTCCAGAACGCCCAATCCGCTCTCCTCACTCAAGGACAACGGATACCTACACCGGATACATATACATCCGGTCCTCTATACAGTATTTACATACTATTCGTGACTGGTCTGAGTCCGGATCTCTAGACCCCGGTTCAGGACCGATCATTGGCACGCCCGGTGGGACCCGATAAAGTTATTCCCATATCCTTTGGCAGAGCAGGTAATCCACAATGGAGGACGAAGCACAAGACTTCATGGAGAATCAAGCTGAAGGCAGAACCAATCCCAACGCCTTCAGAAAACTCAACTTTGATTCTCATGGGGGCAGCTCAAAGAAGATAGTAACAGTGTCTGATCCTGATCCTCGTGATGAGTTGATCAAACAACTTCAGAGAGAACTCGCTGAATTGCGAAGGGAAAAAAGGCAAAGCGAGGATAAAGAATCATCTCGCACGCGAAACACTCCCCACGTAACTGATGGTGAAAAGTCCACCACTCTTCAGTACTCAAATATCCCTACGTTTGAGGAGGGAGAACAGACTCGCGATTCTGAGGATGCAGCTTCCCGAAGGAAGAGAGATTCAACAACAGCACCCCCATTGTCTTACAATCTGAAAGTTCCTTTTTCAAGGAGACTTATGGGCATCAGCATCCCCAAGCACCTTCAAACTACTCAACCACTTTCCATCGGAAAGTATAATGGTGAAACTGATCCAACTAAGCACCTTGATGCTTATGTGTTTGAAGCCATGTACTTGGGGCTGATAAAGACGTGATGTGCCGAATGTTCCCTCGAACATTGTCTGAGGAGGCCCTCGGGTGGTTTAAAGGCCTGCCTTCTGGATCCATAGATTCTTGGACGGAAATGGCAGCTGCCTTTGAAACCCACTTTGTCATCTCCAGAGACGTGCCCAAGACGTCCCATACCTTAGCTCAGATTAAGCAAGGTGAAACAGAGGGCTTAAAAGATTTTTTGAAGAGGTTTTATAAGGAAGCAGCCCTGGTTCCTAACCTCACAGAATCTATCAAGCTGCATATCGTTATTGAGGCATTGCAGCCGGGTTCAGCTTTCACTCTTTCATTAGCAAAGAGCCCTCCAGCAACTTTTGAGGAGTTCAGAAAGAAAGCCTCAAAATACGTGAGTATAGAGATGCATTTGGAGGTGATAGCTGCAAAGAAAAAACCCCCAGCACCACTTCCTCAAACCCAGAAGGGTAAGGAGAAGACGAGGTCAGAACGCATGGAGAGGCCATTTACAAATCCTAAGGTTAATAACCACCCTCCTCGACCTCGAGAAAGGCATGTCAATTCCTTCAGCCATTATGCACAATTGTCTGCCAGGCCATCTCAGATTTTAAGAGAGGTCGGATGGCCAATGCTCAGCACATATGGCATCAAAAGACCAGCCCCTATGAAAAGACCAGGAAATTCACGTAAGTACTGTGATTTTCATGAACAAAATGGTCATTCAACTGATGAATGCCAAGCGCTAAAGAACGCGGTTGAGACGCTAATTAGAGAAGGCAAGTTGAAGCAATACCTGTTCAAAGAAAAATCCTTTGACAGGGCAGAACGGAATGAGAAAAGAGAAAGAGATCCAGACGATGGGGATGACAATAACCCCAGTCCGGTTCGAAAGTTCTCTGCTGCAGAGAAGCAAAAAGGTGTGATGACTGATAATGCAGCATAGAAAGACAGCATGCCCCAGCAACAACGTCAGGGCCGACGTGAAGTTATTGACATGATTGCTGGAGGGTTCGCTGGAGGAGGAGCTTCAATTACAGCCTGTAAGAATCATCACAGAATGATTCTATCTGTGCAAGGGAAAGTCAAAGACAATCGCCCTTACAGAGGTGGGATTGAAGCTCCCACAATCTCTTTCTCTGATGAGGATTTTGGCCCAACCATTCCTGGTGGTGACGATGCTGTAGTCATCACTGCTGTGATCGCCAACAAGGACGTCCAAAGAATCCTTGTTGACCAGGGAAGTTCCTACGATGTTATTTTCTATAATTGCTTTGAAAGAATGGGTTTTAAAGACTCAGACTTACAGCCTTACACGCAGGAACTAACAGCTTTCAATGGCGCAAAGCAACCAACTAAAGGGTATCTTGACACCCTTATTTCGTTTGAAGGCGAGCCAGGAGCCAGGACGATTAAGTCTCGGGTGCTAGCGATTGATGTCAAATCACCATTTAATGGCATCATAGGCCGTCCCACTCTGAATGCAATGGAGGCAGTTGTATCAACCCCACATCTCCTTATCAAGTTCATTGACAAGGATAATGCTGTGTCATCTATCCGGGGTGATCAAGAGATGGCTAGGTACTGCTACAACCTTAGCCTCAACATGACAAAGCTGGACGCCTCCAATAAAAAGAGGAAACTTAATGATGCTGGAACATCAGCTGGATCTGTAAGCCTTGTCGACCTGGACCCTAGAGCGGATTTGAACATTGATCCGTTCAACCCATCAAAGCCCACACCGGATGGAAGTTCCAGGGACATCGTCTTGGGGGATTCTCCAGAAAAGATCACCCATATCAATGACAAGCTAGATACTGAAATAGAGCAGCGACTGCTGGCTCTCTTGCAAGAGTTTAAAGACCTCTTTGCATGGACTGCAGCCGATATGCCAGGCATAGACCCTGAATTCTGCTGTCATAAACTATCCGTCTATCCAGAGACGAAACCTGTGGCCCAAAAGAAAAGACGATTGGGCCCAGAGAAACAGAAGGCAGCTTGCCAGCAAACTGAGGAGTTGCTGAAGGCCGGATTTATCAGGGAAATCCGATATTCCTCTTGGCTTTCGAATGTGGTGATGGTCCCTAAATCCAATGGTAAATGGAGAATGTGCATTGACTACGTGGACCTCAACCGCTGCTGTCCAAAAGATCCTTATCCTCTTCCTAATATAGATCGGATGGTGGATGATTCCTCTGGTTATCAATACCTGAGCTTCATGGACGCTTATTCTGGTTACAACCAAATTCCGATGTGTGAAGAGGATCAAGAGAAGACAGCTTTCATAAATGATCGTGGTGTCTTTTGCTATACAGTCATGCCCTTTGGCCTGAAAAATGCTGGGGCGACATATCAGCGCATGATTAACAAGGTTTTCGAAGATATGCACACCAAACTTGTTGAAGTATACATTGACGACATAATAGCAAAGACACCAGTTGGTGGCGATCATATTGAGGACCTACGCCAAGTATTCACCCGTTTGAGACAATTTAACATGAGGCTGAACCCAATGAAGTGCACATTTGCTATCCCTGCTGGGAAGTTTTTGGGTTTCATGTTAACTCAACGTGGTATTGAAGCCAATCCAGGGAAGTGCCAAACGATTCTAGACATGCAGAGTCCTAAGAATCTCAAAGAAGTCCAATCCCTGAATGGCAAGGTAGCAGCTTTAGCACGATTCATGCCGAAGATGGCTCACAGGTCGCTCCCCCTGTACAAAATACTGAAAAAGTCCAAGAAATTCGAGTGGGGACAGGAACAAGAAAAAGCTTTCCAAGAGCTTAAGGAGGTGTTGTCCAAACCTCCCATTCTCATAAAGCCTGACCCCGAAGACACACTCATTCTGTACTTGGCTATTTCAGATGAAGCTTTGGGCGTTGCCTTGATAAAAGAAACTCCTGATGGACAAAGACCGGTCTATTTCACTAGCAAGACCTTACAAGGAGCTGAGATCCGGTATCAGAAAATTGAAAAGGCCGCCCTCGCTGTTGTTTGGGCCTCACGACGGTTGCGTCCGTACTTTCATGCCCATCCAATCATAGTGAGAACGGATTTGCCACTCCGTTCTGTGTTAATCAAGCCCGATCTGGCTGGGAGGATGATCAAATGGTCTATTGAACTCTCTGAGTTTGATATATCCTACGAACCCCGCAGCGCTATTAAAGCTCAAGTCCTGGCTGACTTTATTGTGGAAATGACAGGGACTGATCCAGATTACCCTCGAGTCCATTGGACCATTTACGTTGATGGTTCATCAAACCAAAGAGGCTCTAGAGCAGGTGTAGTACTAGAAAGTGACGACGGAGTACACCTGGAGATTTCCCTTCGTTTCAATTTCAAAACATCCAACAACCAAGCTGAGTACGAAGCTTGCTTGGCCGGGCTAAGAGCTGTAATTGACATCGGAGCTTCTGAGGCGACACTCTGCAGCGATTCATAGCTAGTGATTTTGCAGATCTTAGGAGATTATCAAGCTCGCGAACCTCAACTCCAATTATACTTGAACTGTGTCAAGGAGTTGACTGAGAAATTCTCAAAGGTGGAATTCAAGCATGTTCCGCGTGAAGAGAATACGAGAGCGGATATACTCTCCAGGTTAGCAAGCACTAAACGACCAGGTAGCACCACTACGCTGGTTCAAAGCACGCTAACGTCGCCCAGCATTCCTCTTTTCCCTTCTCTAAACGCCATAATGACTAACTCCCTTTACGGAGATACATGGATGGCTCCTTACATCCGTTATTTGGCTGATGGACAACTACCTACAGATGAGAAGGAAAAGACGAGGCTAAGGAGAGAATTACCATATTTCACTATGATTGATGGTAATCTTTACAGAAGGGCACTCTCTGTGCCCTATTTGATTTGTCTCAAAGAGGATGAGGTGCAAGATGTAATGGAGGAAGTGCATGGAGGACAATGTGGACACCACGCCGGAGGAAGAAGCTTAATGCGAAAAATCCTCAGGGCTGGATACTGGTGGCCCACGATGAAGCAAGACTCCATTGACTTCGTCAAAAAATGCGACGCTTGCCAAAAATTCTCTAACCTGCACCACACACCGGCGGAAGAACTCTTCACATCCGCTGTTCCATGGCCCTTCTATCAATGGGGATTGGATATTCTGGGCCCCTTTCCAACTACTCCTGGGGGCATCAAATATCTCATTGTAGGGGTCGATTATTTCACTAAGTGGATAGAAGCAGAGCCGGTGGTGCATATTACTTCAGCCCGAACTCGTCGTTTCATGTATGAAAACATCATAACACGGTTCGGGGTCCCAGCACGGATTGTCACAGACAATGGCACCCAGTTCACGGATAGAAAATTCACAGATTTGCTTGAAGGGCTAGGAATAACCCAAATATTCTCATCCGTCGAACATCCCCAAACTAATGGTCAAGCTGAAGTGGCCAACAGGGAGGTGCTGAAGGGACTAAAGAAACGCCTTGGTGAAGCCAAGGGCGGATGGACAGACCAGCTGTGTCATGTCCTATGGGCATATCGGACAACGCCTCATTCATCCACCAATGAATCCCCATATCGCCTAACATACGGGGTCGAGGCAATGATACCTGTGGAACTGCAAATTGCTTCCACAAGGGTTAAGTACTTCTCTGAAGAAACCAACAATGCTAACTTAGCATCCGAAATGGATGTCATACAAGAACTCAGAAAAGACGCTTTCATCAGAGATCAAGCCATCAAAGCCAAAGTTGCTCTCCGGTACAACAAACGAGTCCAATCAAGGACTTTCAACGTTGGAGATTTGGTTTTGAGGAAAGCAAGTATAGGGAACAAATTCGCTCATCAAGGCAAATTAGCCCCAAACTGGGAAGGCCCATACAGGGTATCCGAGGTCACTGGCAAAGGCTCTTACCACCTTGAAAACCTTGATGGCACTCCAATCCGAAATAAGTGGAACACCCAAAACTTGCGCATCTATTATAGCTAGCTGTTGGAACAATCTACACTCTCCTATCCTTATCTTGGATTGAATACTGGAGAATTTATTTTTACAGCTATGCTCTCATTGTAATTCTTATTTTCGATTTAATAAGAATCTCTCACAACGACTTAACTCTTTTGAGTTTTTCTTATGCTGTGATTTTCAGTTTATCCGGCGTACAGAAATATATTCAGGACGGATGATCTCAGCTACTTGTTCTGTAGTTGACGATGTAACTCCTCGAATATGCGCAACACACAAGAGCATACTCAGGACGGATGATCTCAATTACCCATTCTGTAATTGACGATGTAACTCCTCGAGTGTGTTTAATTGATTGAAGGCCCGGATTGTAGGATTAAACCGAACTCTGGGTACGGTTAGTAAGTTTGGCTGAACACCGGTGAAGGCTCGGATTGTAGGATTAAACCGAACTCTGAGTCCGACTAGTAGGATTAACCGAACGTCGGTGAAGACCTGAGTTGTAGGATTAAACCGAACCTCAGGGCATGGGTTGTAGGGCTGGTCCTTTTTCAAGGCCACAAACCGAACCCCATTCGAAGACTATATGGGTTGTAGGGCTGGTCCTCTTTCAAGGCCACAAACCGAACCCCATGCGAAGGCTTGGGCGCAGTAAGCTGGTTCTTCTTCAAGACCACGCTGAACCCCAAGTAACGGGCGCAGTAGGTTCAGGATTAGCCCTGATCTGAACCCCGTATCGAAGGCTCGGATTGTAGGATTAAACCGAACTCTGAGTACGACTAGTAGGATTAACCGAACGTCGGTGAAGAATTGTCATTGGATAAAACCAAAGACCAATTGAAGAACGGCTAGTAGGATTAAACCGAACGCCAAATATGACATGGACAGTAGGATCAAACCGAACTCCAAACACAACAAGTAAGTTATACTGAACTCCAAATTAATACTCTCTTATGAAGTTCTTTATTTGGAAGTTTTATAGCTTATAATTCTGAGTCATCAATTCTTCAATTGAGACCTGACTCAAACTCCGACACAAACAATTCACTCGGGTACGCCACAATCTAAGGCATATTCACCCGAAATCTCTCAATCGGAAATATTTGAAGAGGAATTTCTATTTTAAATCCTCACTCTTAAAAGCTCTCACGAGAAAATCTCACTCAGAGTTTATTCAAAGTGATAATCACCCAATGAAACTGGGGGACAGCATCAACGATTTAACGAATATCTTGAGGAATGAACTCTCGTCTAAACGATCTCACAATCATTCCCCTTAAGCCGTTCTTGTGACGATGATGTGTTCCCTCAGAAGCGGTGATCTTATTATGAAATTCATCTCGCATGTATAAGTCCGGTATGGAGATTTTGTTTTACAATCTGATCTTCATTACTTAAATCCGGAATGATACAATACACATGCAATCCCTCTATTAAAGTTGTTTTTCACTAAACAAGAATGGAGGTAAAAAACTCTTTTATTGATTAAACGAGAATTACAATTCGTGTAATAATCCAGAGCTGATCCCGGAACACAGCGAATTCGAATCAATAAAATGAAAAAGGAAACAGGGAGGGCGCTACTTTCTCTGGCTTGAATCTCCTTCTTTCCCTTCGCCTTTGCCTCCGGTCTTACCTTCTTCAGTGCGAGAGCTTGTTCCTGTACTTATGGGCTTCAGGAGTGAAGGTCCCATTGATTGGCCTTCAGGTAAAGGAGCAAACTTATAAGGAGTGTTAGGCGGACTCTCATGACGTTTATCAACGATGGCCACTAGTTTCCCTTGGTGAAACTCATAAAACGGATCAATACCGTTCAGATTAATTGACACCTTGGGATTCCGGTATAGCACTTGACGAACTGCCAACCCGAAAGCCTCCTTGACTGCTTGATCACACATGTTTACAGCATCGTCTAAGTCTGCTTTCAGGGTCTTGACCTCGTCAGTCGAATCCGCCAACTTTAAGAGCAGCTCCTTTTCCTTACGTGACCAATCGTCCACTCCTTGAGAATGGACGACCTTAGCCTCCTTCAACCCCTCTTCTAGCTTCGAAGAGCGTTCCTTCTCCACACAAAGGTTGGCATGGAGGTCAGCATTGATTTTCTTCTGATCAAGAACTTGACCCTCCAGCTCCTTGGCAAGGTTCTTCAGCTTGGCAATTTCTTCATCCTTCTTCTGAGTTTCTTCTCTGGAAGTTTCTAATTTTCCTTCTAATTGGAGGATGATCGCCTTGTCTTTGCCAACCAATGAGCTGAGCCTCTCGTTCTCTTCTGTAAGCTCACGAACCGACTTGAGAAGCCCAGACAATTCAGCCAAGTGCTTCTGTCCGTCGTCGCAAGCTTTGATCATTTCTTTACTCTTCAACGAGGGCTTCACCTTGTATGAAGGTTCAGGAACGCCCTCAGGAACGGAGTCCTCATACACCGGATTATGAACAAGGCCGGAACTACCTTTAAGAGGACAAGGAGCTTTTGGTGCAAAATAAGTCGTTATTGGCTTCACCCCATAAGTGATTACACTGCCTGGGGCATCAGGAGTGGGCTCTTCCGCTCTCCTTTCCTTAGAGGGCTCTGACTCAATAACCCCTCTTGAAGTCTTTGGTTTCTTGGGCGAAGGTTGACGGTCTGAGATCTTGGATGGGTCACGCTTTGTCCTCTTCTTTTTCTCGACGACCTTCTCAGATCCGCCCTCGAGTAAAGGAATATCGTCACCAGCAGACGAGGTTAATATTATTGTCTCAGCAGTAGCCTTCTTTGAATTCCGCTTCGCCTGAATGTCATTTTCAGCCGCAACGGAAGTCTCTCTGGCCTTGAGTCCTTTTAGCCTATTCATCTCTGGTGACTCGCTCTGAATTTCACCTGCACAATCAAAAGACACAGTCAGAGACCAAAATTTTCAAGGCATGACATAATAACGCATGAAGAATGGCAGGGAAATTACGTAAATACTCCTCGCAAGTAGACTTTGGTCCTAACAAACGCCTGCAGGAGAAAAATTGGTGTGAGGCTGTGTAGGATTGCAGAGCCGAAAGAACAGAGATCGAGGATGGGCTCAGTTCGTCCTCCTCGGTGTAGTACGCTTGGGAGGTCAACAAAAAATGCTCGTGCGTCCAAGCCACTGGGAATTTTGGAATCCCATCTTCAGTTAACCAAAAAACTGGTTCATTCGGATCGACGCTAATCTTCGTATAATGAGATTTGAATGAACGCCCATCAACTTTGGCGGAGTCAGTGTACGCCTCGAAGTTGATGATCTTGGAGATAGTCCGGAGGGATATCAAGCTCACTCCTCCTTTCTCCTTATTCGCACGACGGACCACTTGAGTGAAGTAGAAAAGCATGGCCACCGTCGGTTGAAAGTTGAAGTGCTCCCCAAGCACTTCAAGAGAGCGGACCAATCCCCATCCATTAGGGTGAAGTTGCGAGGGAGCGCAGTCCAGGAATCTCAGGACTCCCATCTGAAACTTCGTAAAGGGGAAACGCACGCCCAAGTTCAGAAATAAAAAATCATACATGAACAAGGACCTCTCGTCCGGTGTATGACATATCCGTTCTGATGGAAGGGGAGCGAACACCTTAAAACACCATCGGTATTTATTCTTCTTCCAGACTGTGAAGCGCGGTTCCAACTTTGCTCCGTCCTCACGAGCACGCACGGATGCAGTTTCACGAAATTCCTCAGCGACCCAGCTAAATGGGCGCTTCTGTTGGAATTTCACCCAGTCTATCCGGTGTGCAACCACATTACATAGGCCGGATTGGGTCTTCAAGATATACTTCTCAGAAGGAGATTCCCCTTCAGACGATTTCCTCCCAGTAACCTTCTTTGTCACCATTGTGAAAGCTTTGATGCTGCGATAAAATTTCACATGATCAGAGAGATACAAATCCCCACTCTCGATACTCTCACTGGAGGAGGAAGACTCTGAAGAGGGTATAATCACCCTTCGCCTTTGATATTGCGACTCCTCCCCCTCTGTATACTGTGGCCTCGACTGGAAGATCACTGGGATCCTCCCACCACGATTTTGAGTCAAAGCCCTTCCTCCTCTTCCTCTAGGGCTAACGCCACTGAAGCTAACACCCTTCCTAGGCATTCTCAAATATTGAAAAGAGATACAAAAAACGAAGGGAAAGTGGTTACCTAAGGATAGTGAATTGAAATTCACAGAGGCGAACACGAAGAACTTCTCGGAACTTTTGCAGAGGTTCGTTAAGGGAGCAACAAGAAATGGTAACTGAGATTGCCAGATATGCCTTTTTCAGGGCACGAGAATTTTTCAAATACCCACTAAACATAACCTGTCGTTTACCCCCAAACGACTCCCCGTTTAGTGGACCAAAATTGTCGTTTAGTACCTCAAGGCGCGAAAATACCATCGTTTTGTCACAGAGCCTTCGAAATGGGCCTATTAAAACCAAATACTAGGCCCAACAAGACTATGCGTGACAGTTACTAAGACATGCGCACTTAACGCGATAATGGCTCGCCCACGTGAATTAAGGCATTAAATATCCAATCATTAGAAATGTGGCCACCATTACTCGAATACCAAGGGTTGCGAAATTCGATAAACTCCTGATATTCTCGTTGTCGAATCCGCCCTTAGGAGATTCATCACTACGGAACCTTGTTCCCAGAGCGGACATATACACTTCGATGTAGTCCTGAAATCCAGACGTACTATGATTAATATAGCTCATATGAGCAAGTCTACTCATTCCTCACATTAGCTAGGGGGCTAGTAGAGGTATGTATTACTCGGATTTCAGATTCGAAAATTTGTTCAATCCGTACTACCAGGACGGATAATCTCAATCACTTATTCTGTGATTCAATGATATAACTCCTGGTATGAAGAATTCCAATAATCATTCCAGGGCGGATGATCTCAATCACTTATTCTGTGATTCGATGATGTAGCTCCTGGTGTGAATCATTCCAGGACGGATGATCTCAATCACCTATAAAGTGATTCGACGATGTAACTCCTGGTATGAACAATTCTCATCATCATTCTTACGATGAAAGCTTTTGAAAACTGAAAAGTATTCACTCAATCCGTACTCCTACGATTGAAAAATGTCTCCAGGATGGATCATCTAAATCACTTAATCTGTGATCTGACGATGTAACTCTTGGTGTTGTGTACTTTTCCAGAACGGATAATCTCAATCACCCATTACGTGATATGACGATGTAACTCCTTGACATGGTATACCTGCCCAGGACGGATGATCTCAATCACCTATTCTGTGATATGACGATGTAACTCCTGGCGCCATACACACCTCAAGGACGGATGATCTCAATCACCTATTATGTGATCCGACGATATAACTTCTGGTGCTGTACACATCCCCAAGACGGATGATCTCAATCACTTATGAAGTGATTTGATAACAAAACACCTGGCATGATCAATTCATATAATCATTCCTATGACGGAAAATTCTGAAAGTCAGTCCGCACTTTCACTTTCAAGTGGTATTCTCCCAGGACGGATACTCTTTATCACCTATTCTGTGATACAATGACGTAACTCCTGGCGTAGAAAAACTCCCATCATCATCTTTATGATGGAGGACTCAAGCACCACTTCCTTACACCTTTGCAGTTCCCCAAATTCGGAACAATACTCTTACAATGAACGACATAGTTTTCTCCAGTGAGAATAACATGAATGAAATACAGTCATCCGTCCTGTTACATTACTCTACTGAACAGCGGATCGACCCATCTTTCCCCAAGAGAATTAAGAGAATTAAGGATTATGCCCCAAAGACAGGCACCTTCTTCTTAATACGCACTTGGGGACATGTATGTATTTATCCGTTCTAAATTTTATTTGTTGTTTAATCTTCCGAGGCAATTGTTTCAATCCGACCTCAAGGTTAATCATACAAAACGGATTAGCAACGATTTAAATACATGAAACGACGAAGACAAATTTCTTCAATCAAAACTCATTCATTGAAGTGAAATTACATACAATAGTTCAAAATCCGGAGTTGATCCCGGTACACAACTATACATGTAAATGAAAAGAAAACTACGGAGGAGGAATCTGTTCTTCAGCTTTCTGTGCCTCCTCAGCACCAGGCTCTTGTGCTCCTTCCTTTGGAACCTCCACAGGAGTCTCACCTCCAGGAGCCTCAGCCCTTTCTTCAGAAGAGGGAACCTCGGACACAGGAAAGACGTAATCAGGTCCCATGGTTTGACCCTCAGGAAGAGGAGGCAAACCATACAGGGACGTCGGTGGATCTTCGTGACGACCATCCACCACTGCGACTAACTTTCCCCCATGGAATTCATAGTACGGATCCATTCCATAAAGGTTAAGTTTCGCAGTGGGGTTGCGGTAGAAGACTTGGCGTATGGCTAGGCCGAAGGACTCTTCGACAGCCCGGCTGCATATGTCAACAGCTTCTTCTCTCTCAGCTTTCGCTGTAGCCAATTCTCCCCGCAACTTGGACAGCTCCTCACTAGATACTTTGGACTCCGCTTTCCTAGTCTTCAGTCCCTCTATCTCAAGAAGGAGCTTCTTCTCCCTTTGAGACCACTCCTCAGCATCAGCTTTATTTTTATCCTGGCTGCTACGGAGTTCTTCCTCCTTCTCTGCCACTTTGCCTTCCAAGTTTTTGAGATCGCCTTTAAGCTTAAGATTCTCTTTAGTCATTATATCTCTGAACTCCTTGGATTTGTTGAGACGATCTTCCATTAACTTCATGGAGGCTTTATCTTTTTCCGAGGAAAGGTTGAGCTCTTCTAATTTGTCACTCAGCTCTTCAACCTTATCGACGTTATCAGCTAACTCGCTGACTGAAGAAAGCATTCCAGCGAGTTTGGCTAATTGCCACCTTCCAGCCTCACACGCTTCTTTAATTTCTTTAGCACTGAGCGTAGGCCGGAGTTTGTACATCGGTGGTGGAAGAGTGGCCGGAGTAGAACCCTCATAGGAGAGGAAGGGGGTGAGAAAGGAGGTAGTTGGGAAAGAGGTCGGCTTCGCCCCAGAAACCCCGGCAGCAATCCCTTTACCTCCAGAGGTAGCAGCTGCTGCTTCCGAGGTTTCAACAGCCTTATCCTCCGGAGTTCTGCGCTTTTTGGACGGGCCTCCCACTGAGTCATTCTTAATTTTTCTTCTCCTCTCAGAAACTTGAGGATGACCCGTGGCTACATCAGCGGCAGAGGAACCGCCCTCAACCAACGGAACATCCCCTTCAGCATCCGAGGTCAATATTATTAATTCAGGACGGTCCTTAGTTGAGGGCCTGGGCTTAACCTCGTTCTCACTAGCAACGGACTTACCCGCCGCCTTGAATTTCTTTAACTTGTCCATCTCTGGAGTTTCTTGTTCTATTTCACCTACATGAACAAACACAAGATGTTAGCAACTATAAATATTTTATATATATTTGGTAAAGGAGAAAGGGTGAAATAAAATGAGAAATACGCAAATATTCCTCCCGGACTCCGCTTGAGCTACTTAGCAAACGCCTACACGAAAAGACGTGACGACGTGTAGTGTGTGATTCAAGTGCGAACAACACTCTCGACGTATCACGAGACAGATCGGATTGATCAGTGTAATACGCGTGGGAGCTTAAGAGAAAGTGTTTGTATGTCCAACTCAAGGGAAATTTGTCGACGCCCTCTTCATCCTTCCAAAATATTGGTTTCCCCCTCTTGATGGATATGCGAGTGAAATAAGTCTTGAAGGACTTCCCATCGACCTTGGCAGAATCCGTATAAGACTCAAAGTTCACAAAGGAACAGAGAGTCCGAAGAGTCACCAGACCAACTCCACCCTGCTTATTTGCCCTTCGAACTACTTGGGTGTAATAGAACAGCATCGCTACAGTTGGTGTGAAATTAAAATGTTCACCCAAGACCTCCAAAGCTCGGATGAGGCCCCAACCGTTGGGATGAAGTTGGGAGGGTGCACAGTTCAGAAACTTCAAGACGCCCATCTGGAGTTCGGTTAGAGGGAAACGAACTCCCAGATAATGAAAAATAAAGTCATACATATATACAGAGCGGTCATTAGGGACGACATGGCATATCCGCTCTGTCGGAAGTGGTGCGTAAACCCTATACCACTTTTTCGTCTCTTCATCCGTACTCAGCGTGAACCTCGGTTGAATCCGGGATCCCTCCTCATCCGCATGACGAGAGGCCAAGTTCTTAAACTCGCTGGACACCCAACAGAAAGGCCATTTAGCCTGAACCTCCTCCCAATTCAGCCTCGAAGCAACAACGCTATAGAGACCTTCAGTTGTCCTCGAAATAGCGCTATTTCCAGAGGTTCCCTCTCCAGTGGCCATTTGGATTTTCTAAATCAAACTCCTTAATCTACGATAAGAAATAAAATGTCGTCAGAAAGTTGTAATCATTACTCACTGTATTTTAAAAGCAACTACAATCAGAGGACGACTCTGAGAAGGGAAAGGTCACTTTCCACAGTGAGTAAGATCCCCTTTCTGAGCGACGCGATTCAGTCTTAGGAAGAATCACAAGGATTCTTCCCCATGACTATTAGGGCTGCGGGAAACTGATTCCCCCCCCTAGATGAAGCCTACCTTCTTTAACTAAGAAGTAGCAAAACAAAACAAGACCAGAACAACAAGGAAGAAATAGTTACCTCAGACGATAACGATGAAACCCTCGTAATGTAGGCAGCGAACTTCCTTGAAAAATTTCTGCAGAATTTTGTTAAGGAAACAAAAGCGAGTGGAACCCAGAATCCACTAAGTATTCCTTTTATAGGAAACGAAGAGGTTCGGTTACCCCCTCTTGAAGTTGTGTCGTTCTCGATAAAACGCATTCGTTCACAAGCGAAACGACACAACCGTTCCAAATTCTTGGGCGCCAAAACGATAGCGACTCAGCGAAGGGCTATCCACTAGGCCCAAAAGTTTTGAAAACTTCGGGCCCATTAAGCCCAAAACGATGGTTAATGAGATTTTCATCTCAGACGCAATAATTGCTTGCCCACGTGATTAAAAGCATTAATGTCCAATCATGCAACGCAATTCGCGCTTTACAGCCGTTACACGAACTTCAAGAGCTTTCAATTCCAATAAACTCTTGAAATTCTCGTACAACGAATCTTTGTCTGAATCCGTTGTGGCCGCATCGACAGGTCGGATCTATTAATTTTAGAACGGTTCTTTACGAATGACAACAGATGCTAAAGAACTGTTACACACGTAAGCTTACCGATATTAAGACCTCTCGCAGGTTGAGTAGCTTATGTGAACAACCATTCAGTCCCTCACACAAGCTAGGGGACATATGATCCGGTCTCAATACCGGTATCCGATCCGCTATACATATTTCAACGTCTTTGATAAGACATCTACGTGTAACCGGTGTCATCGGTATACATCCAGACTGTAATTCCGTATCAGGCATTCTCCCTATACCGGTTGTTCAGGATAACACCATGACATCGGATAATACACACGTCACTGTGCAAAAGACAAGGATTGTTGCTACAGGGGTCGATCAATAATTCCCTGCACTACGAGCCAAATTCTGCTCACGGGAATGGTCAACTTGTTCCCTAATCCTAGTCTACATTCTCTATGCTCAATATAAAATAGCCATTTGACCAAATCATGCAGGTAAGTGCGCAATATAATAATGCTAATGGGAGTTGGTGGTTCCCCACCAACGAATCCTCGTTAATCGAGCCAATCAGGTATATGAACTCACTTCATGATTGAGGTGAGGGGGCTTCAGCTCATTTTTTACGACTGATTACTCTCTGAATACATTCCTTACTTGGAATATAATCACTGACTTGAGCGTTGGAGAATCTTTGCAGGTGACACCACCATTCGCCCACTTCAACGCGTTAGGTCGGTGTGAAGGATCTCCAGAACGCCCAATCCGCTCTCCTCACTCAAGGACAACGGATACCTACACCGGATACATATACATTCGGTCCTCTATACAGTATTTACATACTATTCGTGACTGGTCTGAGTCCGGATCTCTAGACCCCGGTTCAGGACCGATCAGTTCTATTTATTCATTAGTAGTCACTTTTTAAGAAACTTAATAGTACTATTGACAATGAGTTTCTAGATTGCTCTATAATGAGGGTTTAGTCTGGAAACCATGGTGGTCATAGTGGATGTAGAGGTGGTCATGGTTGTAGGTGTCGTGAAAGTCGTGGTAATGTGCAATGCTATAATTATAGAGAATTTGGACATTATTGAAATCAATGTACTCATCCTCCACAATATAAGTAATTTCCATATAATCAATAATATTATAATCAAATGGGTCATTCTCATTTTCCTAACTTAGTATCTTAGCCTAATAACATCTTACAACAAAAGGAATGACATATTGTGGTCATGATTGATGATGAGCTCAATTGATACACCTAATTTCAAATTTCCCACCAGTTGTCTACATCTTTCTCCACAACTACTATACAAACAAGTAATCTTGTTGCATGTATTTCCTATTCTTCCCTATATTGGGTAATTGACTCTAACACCACTAACCATATGATTGAGGATTTAGGTATCTTTTCTTCCTTCTGTTCCCTTATTTCTCATTCTTCTGTTACCCTTGTGGATAGTTCTCATGTCTTTATTAAATGTATCCTCTGTTCTATTCTTGCCTTAATTTCCCCTAAATTTTCTATCTATTAGTCATCTTACATCCTCATTGAATTACTTAGTCATATATTTTCCTGATTCTTATATTTTTTAGGACCTGTCAACTCAAAGGACTATTGGTATGGGTAGAGTATCTAGTGGCCTTTAATTGATGGAAGAAGAAGAAGAAGGAAGTCTGCATGCATCAACTAATAGAAGTGGAAATATGTCCCTATTCCAGTTACATTATCATACAAGTCATTCATCTTTGAGAGTTCTTAGGAAACTATGTCCTAGTTTAGAGTCTATGTCTAGTATTTCTTATGAGTCTTGTTAATTTGTTGAGCATCATTGTAGTGTTTATTTACCTTGTTTGCATAAAATGACTTAATCCCTCTTTGAGATTATTCATTTTTGTGTTTGGGGTCCTTGTCTAGTAACTTTAAAAATTGTTTTTAAGTACTTTGTCCCTTTTACGGATGATTATTCTTCATGCAACTTAGTTGTTTTGAATGAAATCCAAATTTAAGTTATTCTCTATATTTTGTAATTTTTATGTTGAAGTTCATACTCACATGTGCATTCTTCGTAGTGATAATACTAAGGAATATTTTTCTGCATCATTCATTGATTTTATGAGTCAACATGACATGATTCATCAATCCTCTTGTATTGTTACTTTACAACAAAATTAGGTAGTTGAGTGTAAGAAATGACATCTTATCCCAAGCTTCAATGTTTGAAATGAAAGTTCTAAATTCTTTTAGGGCTAACATTAATTTTATCTATTGTATATTTATTTAATTGCATGTCATCCTTTATTTTAAATGTACTATGCCTCATTCTATCTTTTTCTATCTTAGTCCTTTTTTCCATTGCCCCTTTGGTTGCACTTGTTTTGTGTATGATGTTCGACCGCAGGTAACTAGCCTAGATCCAAAGGCATTAAAATGTTTTTTCTTCGACTAGTCTCGTACTCAAAGTGTATCGTCATTTCTCTCATGATCTTGGTTATTATCTTATTTCCTCCAATGTTTCATTCTTTAAGGAACTTTTATTTTCTAGGTCTTGGTCTCCCAACAGTCTATAACATAGATGATTCCTTCTCGAGTTATACTATTGTTTATTCTACACTTGTTGCTCCTTCGATTGCATCTCCATTTCCTATTTATACAAGTTTTCGATTCTTTGAGAAGATATACTCTCAATGGCCTAAACAACCTTCAAGTGTTGAACATCCCGTGGGTAATACTTCTCGTGAAGATACTTAACCTTTATTAGCACCTCCTTAAGTGTTTGTAGATCCACCTCCAAACCTTTATCTTCCCATTATTATCTGTAAAGGTTAGAGATCTTATTACTATCTCATTTCTTCTTATGTATACACAGCTCATTTATCCTCCATCTTCCATTCTTTTATGGCTAGTGTAGATTTTGTGTCTCTTTCTAAGACTCTTGCAGGGGCCCTAACTTATCATGTTTAGAGACATGTTATAATTGAGGAGATGATGGCCTTTAAGAAAATGATTCATGAGACTTGGTTCCACTTTCAAAAGGAAAACAAGATATGCATATAAGTTTCTTTTTTTTCTTGCATAGCTTGCGGTGAAATTAATTAAGGTGGTCGGGTAGTAAGAATTAAATTCATTTCTTCATCTGATTTTGCTCTAAAAATAGAGAACTTCATTTCTTCTTGACATCTCAAGCTTTCAAGTAAAACTTATGTGAGGTGAGATAAATAAAAAGATAAAAATAATACTCTCTCTGAGGTTTTTCTAATGAGTATGTTCATTTATTTTTAAGATAGTATCATTATTTTCTCCTTGTAATTAGATAGAAATTATAATATTTCTTCCATTTAGTGAAAATTTTCTTTGATTTTTCAGTAGTGCTCTTTTTATTATCCATTGGGAGTTTTCCACATAAAATTATTGTGTATTTAGTTTTTATTTTCTCATCTTTATTTTAGCTATATAACATTATTGATCCGATCCTAATACCGGTCCCCAAGAGCAAGGCTTTAATGCTTTGCCAGGTCAGCATTTCGAACAAGGTAAGTACGCTTCAAATACGGAGTATATACGACCAGGGCAAGTAACTCCGCCTAGGCATGTCACTCCGCCTAGGTATGACACTCCGCCTAGGCATGTTACCCTGCCAAGGGTCATCATTCCGCCTAGGCATGTCACTCCGCCTAGGTATGACACTCCGTCTAGGTATGACACTCCGCCTAGGCATGTTACCCTGCCAAGGGTCATCATTCCGCCAAGGCATGCTACTCCGCCAAGGCTTATAACGCCGCCAAGGCGCATAACTCCGCCAAGGCATGTTACTCCGCCTAGGCATGTAACGCCGCCAGAATGTATGTTACTTCGCCAAGCCATAGGCTCAATACTGGCGGAATATTGGACTTCCCATACTGCGTAGCGAGACCATACTCACAACCCCGGCACGAGGTTGACTCTGTCTTGAGAGGTTAATAATGGGAATCACGCTGTCACGCATAAAGGGGAATAATAATAAAATAATAAAGCATTCACGCTTCCCAAGTAAGTAGAAATACCTACTACACTAACGGTGCTCGTGAACAACACAGGGACCCACTGTCTTTCTTGCTTTATGCTAGAAAACAAGGAACAGGCCCTACCAATAATGGAGCACCAGTGACAGGTATATAAACCTCAGCAAAAAGGTATACAGGGGCTCTCCCCCCATTTATGAACCTTACACTCTCTTACTTGCATAATTCTCTCTGATCGTCTTTCTAAGTCTTAAAGTATTCTGAAATACTGACTTGAGCGTCGGAGAACGATTGCAGGTACCACCCCCAATCGGGTCAAGGCTGAGAGGACTCCTCCAGGCGGACTGGGACACCACCCAGTGTATACTGCACTCCGTGTCAAGGCATAGGAGGCAATTCCAGGCGGACTACTACATCGCCGCAGAGCGAGTTACACTCCGCCCCAGTATGGTTCAGACTCCGCCTTAACATATGAAGACACTCCACATCTGAACATTTACGCATACCGCTTTGTATCAGATTGAACTGTCTCAGGATCATAACTTTACACCCCCAGTAAAGGACGGATCATTGGCACGCCCAGTGGGACTCATTAAAGTTATTCCCACCTCTCGTTTAAGAAGTTTGGTCTCTTATTGTGAAAGGCAATGGGAGAAACCAACCAGATGGGCACGTGGAAGACATCATTGCCCAGGAACAACCAGTGAACAGGCACTTAGCTTTCGAGTCGCCTGTGGAAAGTTCAAGAAGAATGGTGCAGGTTTCAGCACCAAATCTAAAGGATGAGATGATAAGAAAGCTGAGGGAGGAACTGATGGAATTAAAACACGAAAGAAAGAGTGTGGAGGAAAGAGCCATGTCTCTGATCAAGGGGACACATCACACAACCGAGGGAGAAAAATCCTCTACCCCCCAGCATTCAAATATCCCACATTTCAAGGGAAGCCATGTACCTGGGGGCAGATGAAAATGTCATGTGCAGGATGTTCCCTCGGATTCTTGTTGATAATGCCCTTAGCTGGTTCAGCAAGCTACCATCAGGTTCCATTAACTCATGGGAAGAAATGGCAACAGTGTTTTTGGACCACTTTGTCATCTCCAATGATACTCCCAGAACATCTCATACCTTGGCTCAGATTAGGCAGGGGGAGCATGAAACTCTCAAGGACTTCTTGAAGAGGTTTCACAAGGAAGCAGCTACTGTTCCAAACTTGGCAGAAGCACTTCAATTGCACATAGCAATAGAAGCTTTGCAACCAAGCTCTGCTTTTGCCATGTCATTGGCAAAGAATCCTCCAGTGAATTTTGAAGAATTCAAGAGGAAAGTATCCAAGTATGTGAGCATTGAAATGCGCTTGGAAGCAACAGCGGCAAGAGAGAAATCCCCAACGTTACAATGGAGTGATAAGAGCAGATCCAAATCAGGTTTTTACCAAGAAGGTCTAATGAGTCATAACCTCGACTCATCTCTCTTTCTCTCTTTTGTAATTCATAATCAATGATTCACCCATTGTCTTCATGATTTTATTCGATGCACAACACTGTTGTGACAAGATACTTTCAGGACGGATGATCCTAACAATGTATCCGTTGTTAGCGATGAACCTCTTCGAAGGTACAACTGAGTGAATCACCCCATTCGAAGACTACATGGGTTGTAGGAAGTCTTTGAAGACACAATCCGTTCTCCTACAATTGAAAAATGTTTCCAGGACGGATTATCTAAATCACTTAATCTGTGATCTGACGATGTAACTCTTGACGATGTGTACTTTTCCAGAACGGATAACCTCAGTCACCCATTATGTGATATGACGATGTAACTCCTGACATTGTGTACTTGCCCAGGACGGATGATCTCAATCACCCATTCTGTGATCTGACGATGTAACTCCTGGCGCCATACACACTCCAAGGACGGATGATCTCAATCACCTAATATGTGACCTGACGATGTAGTTCCTGGTATCGTACACATCCCCAAGACGGATGATCTCAATCACTTATGAAGTGATTCGACGATAAAACTCCTGGTACGAACAATTCCCATCATCATCCTTATGATGGAAGTCTTTGAAGACTCAATCCGACCTCAATATTGATCACGCTGAACGGATTATTAAATGCTTTCCTGCATTCAATCTTCACTCTAACTCTGAATTGATTATCCACGGCAGAATTTATTCCCATGCAGATAAGACAACGGCTCCAAAAACTGAAGCACAGATGCATAACTCTTTATTCCATAAAGATCAACCAACATGCAACACCGCTTCACAAACGGAGTCAACAAAAACTCCTTGGGGGAATTGGTGTCTCAGCTATATGCTGCACCATACCGACCCTAAGGTACAGAAAACTCCTTGGGGGGAAAGGATTGGTGTCTCAGCTATATGCTGCACCATACCGACCCTAAGGTACAGAAAACTCCTTGGGGGGAAGGATTGGTGTCACAGCTATATGCTGCACCATACCGACCCTAAGGTCCTGCAGGCCGCCTCTGGAAAGAACTGGTGTCACAGCTATACGCTGCACTAATTCGTCCCCAAGGTCCTGCAGGCTTCTTGTGGAAAGAGCTGGTGTCACAGCTATATGCTGCACTACGCTAACTCCAAAACGCAACCAATTTCTTGCAGGAACAACTGGTGTCACAGCTATATGCTGCACCATACCGCCTCAAAGGATGAATTGGTGTCACAGCTATATGCTGCACCATACCGCCTCAAAGGTACAATCAATTTCTTGCAGGAATAACTGGTGTCACAGCTATATGCTGCACCATACCGCCTCAAAGGTCTAACCAATTTCTTGCAGGATGAATTGGTGTCACAGCTATATGCTGCACCATACCGCCTCAAAGGTTTAACCAATTTCTTGCAGGATGAATTGGTGTCACAGCTATATGCTGCACCCTACTATCTCAAGGGTAAGAACCAACAAAATTCTCACAGGAAGAATCGGTGTCACAGCTATATGCTGCACCATAGCAATCCTGGATTCAACAATTTTCATTTGATCAGGAGTTACACTCCGGTCCAAGTTCAAAAGGATGAACACTCCATACAAAGCTTGACTCCGCCTAACTACCAATGTTTTACGGAGTACATGAGCAACAAACTCAAGCACTACCAAACAAGTTCAAGTAAGTTCAACACTTGTAAAATTGTGCTTCATTCAAATTCCTAAGAGGCAACTCCGCCTTCTTACAGAATACAACTCATTGGAATTCCTAAGAGGCCACTCCGCCTTCTTTCGGAATCCAATCTCATTAAAATTCCTAAGAGGCTACTCCGCCCTCTTACGGAATCCAGTTCCTTGGAGATTCCTAAGAGGCTACTCCGCCTCCTTACGGAATCAAACTCATTGAAATTCCTAAGAGGCTACTCCGCCTTCTTACGGAATTAATCTCATTCAAATTCCTAAGAGGCTACTCTGCCTTCTTACGGAATACACCCCTTGGAGATTCATAAGAGGCTACTCTGCCCTCTTACGGAATCCAACCTCATTAAAATTCCTAAGAGGCTACTCCGCCTTCTTACGGAATTAATCTCATTCAAATTCCTAAGAGGCTACTCCGCCTTCTTACGGAATACAACCCTTAGAAATTCCTAAGAGGCTACTCCGCCCTCTTACGGAATCAAACCTCATTGAAATTCCTAAGAGGCTACTTCGCCTTCTTACGGAATACAACTCATTGGAATTTCTAAAAGGCCACTCCGCCTCCTTACGGAATCAAACTCATTGAAATTCCTAAGAGGCTACTCCGCCTTCTTACGGAATTAATCTCATTCAAATTCCTAAGAGGCTACTCCGCCTTCTTACGGAATACAACCCTTGGAGATTCCTAAGAGGCTACTCCGCCCTCTTACGGAATCCAACCTCATTGAAATTCCTAAGAGGCTACTCCGCCTTCTTACGGAATACAACTCATTGGAATTCCTAAGAGGCCACTCCGCCTTCTTTCGGAATCCAATCTCATTAAAATTCCTAAGAGGCTACTCCGCCCTCTTACGGAATCCAGTTCCTTGGAAATTCCTAAGAGGCTACTCCGCCCTCTTACGGAATCCAACCTTATTGAAATTCCTAAGAGGCTACTCCGCCTTCTTACGGAATACAACTCTTGGAAATTCCTAAGAGGCTATTCCGCCTTCTTACGGAATCAACTCCTTGGAAATTCCTAAGAGGCTACTCCACCCTCTTACGGAATCCAGTTCCTTGGAAATTCCTAAGAGGCTACTCCGCCCTCTTACGGAATCCAACCTCATTGAAATTCCTAAAAGGCTACTCCGCCTTCTTACGGAATACAACTCATTGGAATTCCTAAGAGGCCACTCCGCCTTCTTTCGGAATCCAATCTCATTAAAATTCCTAAGAGGCTACTCCGCCCTCTTACGGAATCCAGTTCCTTGGAGATTCCTAAGAGGCTACTCCGCCCTCTTACGGAATCCAACCTCATTCAAATTCCTAAGAGGCTATTCCGCCTTCTTACGGAATCAACTCCTTGGAAATTCCTAAGAGGCTACTCCGCCTTCTTACGGAATCCAGTTCCTTGGAAATTCCTAAGAGGCTACTCCGCCCTCTTACGGAATCCAACCTCATTGAAATTCCTAAGAGGCTACTCCACCTTCTTACGGAATACAACTCTAGGAAATTCCTAAGAGGCTACTCCGCCTCCTTACGGAATCAATCTCATTGAAATTCCTAAGAGGCTACTCCGCCTCCTTACGGAATCTACTTTGAAATTCCTAAGAGGCTACTCCGCCTTCTTACGGAATTCAACTCTAGGAAATTC
Source organism: Clitoria ternatea (assembly GCA_037962975.1). Taxonomy (NCBI): domain Eukaryota; kingdom Viridiplantae; phylum Streptophyta; class Magnoliopsida; order Fabales; family Fabaceae; genus Clitoria; species Clitoria ternatea. The sequence goes on from CM075675.1 coordinate 15,036,920, forward strand.
CTAAGAGGCTACTCCGCCTCCTTACGGAATCTACTTTGAAATTCCTAAGAGGCCACTCCGCCTTCTTACGGAATTCAACTCTTGGAAATTCCTAAGAGGCTACTCCGCCTTCTTACGGAATCCAATCTTACTGAAATTCCTAAGAGGCTACTCCGCCTCCTTACGGAATCTACTTTGGAATTCCTAAAAGGCCACTCCGCCTTCTTACGGAATTCAACTCTTGGAAATTCCTAAGAGGCTACTCCGCCTCCTTACGGAATCTGTTTCATCAAAATTCCTAAGAGGCTACTCCGCCTTCTTTCAGAATCCAATCTCATTAAAATTCTTAAGAGGCTACTCCGCCCTCTTACGGAATCCAGTTCCTTGGAAATTCCTAAGAGGCTACTCCGCCCTCTTACGGAATCCAACCTCATTGAAATTCCTAAAAGGCTACTCCGTCTTCTTACGGAATACAACTCATTGGAATTCCTAAGAGGCCACTCCGCCTTCTTTCGGAATCCAATCTCATTAAAATTCCTAAGAGGCTACTCCGCCCTCTTACGGAATCCAGTTCCTTGGAGATTCCTAAGAGGCTACTCCACCTCCTTACGGAATCAAACTCATTGAAATTCCTAAGAGGCTACTCCGCCTTCTTACGGAATTAATCTCATTCAAATTCCTAAGAGGCTACTCCGCCTTCTTACGGAATACAACCCTTGGAGATTCCTAAGAGGCTACTCTGCCCTCTTACGGAATCCAACCTCATTAAAATTCCTAAGAGGCTACTCCGCCTTCTTACGGAATTAATCTCATTCAAATTCCTAAGAGGCTACTCCGCCTTCTTACGGAATACAACCCTTGGAAATTCCTAAGAGGCTACTCCGCCCTCTTACGGAATCCAACCTCATTGAAATTCCTAAGAGGCTACTTCGCCTTCTTACAGAATACAACTCATTGGAATTTCTAAGAGGCCACTCCGCCTCCTTACGGAATCAAACTCATTGAAATTCCTAAGAGGCTACTCCGCCTTCTTACGGAATTAATCTCATTCAAATTCCTAAGAGGCTACTCCGCCTTCTTACGGAATACAACCCTTGGAGATTCCTAAGAGGCTACTCCGCCCTCTTACGGAATCCAACCTCATTGAAATTCCTAAGAGGCTACTCCGCCTTCTTACGGAATACAACTCATTGGAATTCCTAAGAGGCCACTCCGCCTTCTTTCAGAATCCAATCTCATTAAAATTCCTAAGAGGCTACTCCGCCCTCTTACGGAATCCAGTTCCTTGGAAATTCCTAAGAGGCTACTCCGCCCTCTTACGGAATCCAACCTCATTGAAATTCCTAAGAGGCTACTCCGCCTTCTTACGGAATACAACTCTTGGAAATTCCTAAGAGGCTATTCCGCCTTCTTACGGAATCAACTCCTTGGAAATTCCTAAGAAGCTACTCCACCCTTTTACGGAATCCAGTTCCTTGGAAATTCCTAAGAGGCTACTCCGCCCTCTTACGGAATCCAACCTCATTGAAATTCCTAAAAGGCTACTCCGCCTTCTTACGGAATACAACTCATTGGAATTCCTAAGAGGCCACTCCGCCTTCTTTCGGAATCCAATCTCATTAAAATTCCTAAGAGGCTACTCCGCCCTCTTACGGAATCCAGTTCCTTGGAGATTCCTAAGAGGCTACTCCGCCCTCTTACGGAATCCAACCTCATTCAAATTCCTAAGAGGCTATTCCGCCTTCTTACGGAATCAACTCCTTGGAAATTCCTAAGAGGCTACTCCGCCCTCTTACGGAATCCAGTTCCTTGGAAATTCCTAAGAGGCTACTCCGCCCTCTTACGGAATCCAACCTCATTGAAATTCCTAAGAGGCTACTCTGCCTTCTTACGGAATACAACTCTAGGAAATTCCTAAGAGGCTACTCCGCCTCCTTACGGAATCAATCTCATTGAAATTCCTAAGAGGCTACTCCGCCTCCTTACGGAATCTACTTTGAAATTCCTAAGAGGCTACTCCGCCTTCTTACGGAATTCAACTCTAGGAAATTCCTAAGAGGCTACTCCGCCTCCTTACGGAATCTACTTTGAAATTCCTAAGAGGCTACTCCGCCTCCTTACGGAATCTACTTTGGAATTCCTAAAAGGCCACTCCTCCTTCTTACGGAATTCAACTCTTGGAAATTCCTAAGAGGCTACTCCGCCTTCTTACGGAATCCAATCTTACTGAAATTCCTAAGAGGCTATTCCGCCTCCTTACGGAATCTGTTTTATCAAAATTCCTAAGAGGCTACTCCGCCTTCTTTCAGAATCCAATCTCATTAAAATTCCTAAGAGGCTACTCCGCCCTCTTATGGAATCCAGTTCCTTGGAAATTCCTAAGAGGCTACTCCGCCCTCTTACGGAATCCAACCTCATTGAAATTCCTAAAAGGCTACTCCGCCTTCTTACGGAATACAACTCATTGGAATTCCTAAGAGGCCACTCCGCCTTCTTTCAGAATCCAATCTCATTAAAATTCCTAAGAGGCTACTCCGCCCTCTTACGGAATCCAGTTCCTTGGAGATTTCTAAGAGGCTACTCCGCCCTCTTACGGAATCCAACCTCATTGAAATTCCTAAGAGGCTATTCCGCCTTCTTACGGAATCAACTCCTTGGAAATTCCTAAGAGGCTACTCCGCCCTCTTACGGAATCCAGTTCCTTGGAAATTCCTAAGAGGCTACTCCGCCCTCTTACGGAATCCAACCTCATTGAAATTCCTAAGAGGCTACTCCGCCTTCTTACGGAATACAACTCTAGGAAATTCCTAAGAGGCTACTCCGCCTCCTTACGGAATCAATCTCATTGAAATTCCTAAGAGGCTACTCCGCCTCCTTACGGAATCTACTTTGAAATTCCTAAGAGGCTACTCCTCCTTCTTACGGAATTCAACTCTTGGAGATTCCTAAGAGGCTACTCCGCCCTCTTACGGAATCCAACCTCATTGAAATTCCTAAGAGGCTACTCCGCCTTCTTACGGAATACAACTCTAGGAAATTCCTAAGAGGCTACTCCGCCTCCTTACGGAATCAATCTCATTGAAATTCCTAAGAGGCTACTCCGCCTCCTTACGGAATCTACTTTGGAATTCCTAAAAGGCCACTCCGCCTTCTTACGGAATTCAACTCTTGGAAATTCATAAGAGGCTACTCCGCCTTCTTACGGAATCCAATCTTACTGAAATTCCTAAGAGGCTATTCCGCCTCCTTACAGAATCTGTTTCATCAAAATTCCTAAGAGGCTACTCCGCCTTCTTTCGGAATCTAATCTCATTAAAATTCCTAAGAGGCTACTCCGCCCTCTTACGGAATCCAGTTCCTTGGAAATTCCAAAGAGGCTACTCCGCCCTCTTACGGAATCCAACCTCATTGAAATTCCTAAAAGGCTACTCCGCCTTCTTACAGAATACAACTCATTGGAATTCCTAAGAGGCCACTCCGCCTTCTTTCGGAATCCAATCTCATTAAAATTCCTAAGAGGCTACTCCGCCCTCTTACGGAATCCAGTTCCTTGGAGATTCCTAAGAGGCTACTCCGCCCTCTTACGGAATCCAACCTCATTGAAATTCCTAAGAGGCTATTCCGCCTTCTTACGGAATCAACTCCTTGGAAATTCCTAAGAGGCTACTCCGCCCTCTTACGGAATCCAGTTCCTTGGAAATTCCTAAGAGGCTACTCCGCCCTCTTACGGAATCCAACCTCATTGAAATTCCAAAGAGGCTACTCCGCCTTCTTACGGAATACAACTCTAGGAAATTCCTAAGAGGCTACTCCGCCTCCTTACGGAATCAATCTCATTGAAATTCCTAAGAGGCTACTCCGCCTCCTTACGGAATCTACTTTAAAATTCCTAAGAGGCTACTCCGCCTTCTTACGGAATTCAACTCTAGGAAATTCCTAAGAGGCTACTCCGCCTCCTTACGGAATCTACTTTGAAATTCCTAAGAGGCCACTCCGCCTTCTTACGGAATTCAACTCTTGGAAATTCCTAAGAGGCTACTCCGCCTTCTTACGGAATCCAATCTTACTGAAATTCCTAAGAGGCTATTCCGCCTCCTTACGGAATCTGTTTCATCAAAATTCCTAAGAGGCTACTCCGCCTTCTTACGGAATCCAATCTCACTGAAATTCCTAAGAGGCTAGTCCGCCTTCTTACGGAATCCAACTCCTTGGAGATTCCTAAGAGGCTACTCCGCCTTCTTACGGAATCCAACTCCTTGGAAATTCCTAAGAGGCCACTCCGCCCTCTTACGGATTCCAACCTCATTGGAATTCCTAAGAGGCTACTCCGCCTTCTTACGGGATCCAATCTTACTGAAATTCCTAAGAGGCTACTCCGCCTTCTTACGGAATCCAACTTCTTAGAAATTCCTAAGAGGCCACTCCGCCCTCTTACGGAATCCAACCTCATTGGAATTTCTAAGAGGCTACTCCGCCTTCTTACGGGATCCAATCTTACTGAAATTCCTAAGAGGCTACTCCGCCTTCTTACGGAATTCAACTCTTGGAAATTCCTAAGAGGCTACTCCGCCTTCTTACGGAATCATACTTCATTAGAATTCCTAAGAGGCTACTCCGCCTTCTTACAGAATCCAACTCCATTGAAATTCCTAAGAGGCTATCCCGCCTCCTTACGGAATCCATTAATGACAGGCGTGACAAGTAAAGACAAGCAATAAATGCATGAAAACACTTGTCCGTAAATCCTGAACTAGCAAACGCCGCCTAAACCCATGCCTATAAAAGCTAAACCTGAGTGTTGTAGCTCATTACAGTGACTCCGCCAGTCACTATAACAAGCTAAGAGGCTAATGATCCGGTCCTAATACCGATCCCCAAGAGCAAGGCTTTAATGCTTTGCCAGGTCAGCATTTCGAACAAGGTAAGTACGCTTCAAATACGGAGTATATACGACCAGGGCAAGTAACTCCGCCTAGGCATGTCACTCCGCCTAGGTATGACACTCCGCCTAGGCATGTTACCCTGCCAAGGGTCATCATTCCGCCTAGGCATGTCACTCCGCCTAGGTATGACACTCCGTCTAGGTATGACACTCCGCCTAGGCATGTTACCCTGCCAAGGGTCATCATTCCGCCAAGGCATGCTACTCCGCCAAGGCTCATAACGCCGCCAAGGCGCATAACTCCGCCAAGGCATGTTACTCCGCCTAGGCATGTAACGCCGCCAGAATGTATGTTACTTCGCCAAGCCATAGGCTCAATACTGGCGGAATATTGGACTTCCCATACTGCGTAGCGAGCCCATACTCACAACCCCGGTACGAGGTTGACTCTGTCTTGAGAGGTTAATAATGGGAATCACGCTGTCACGCATAAAGGGGAATAATAATAAAATAATAAAGCATTCACGCTTCCCAAGTAAGTGGAAATACCTACTACACTAACGGTGCTCGTGAACAACACAGGGACCCACTGTCTTTCTTGCTTTATGCTAGAAAACAAGGAATGAGCCCTACCAATAATGGAGCACCAGTGACAGGTATATAAACCTCAGCAAAAAGGTATACAGGGGCTCTCCCCCCATTTCTGAACCTTACACTCTCTTACTTGCATAATTCTCTCTGATCGTCTTTCTAAGTCTTAAAGTATTCTGAAATACTGACTTGAGCGTCGGAGAACGATTGCAGGTACCACCCCCAATCGGGTCAAGGCTGAGAGGACTCCTCCAGGCGGACTGGGACACCACCCAGTGTATACTGCACTCCGTGTCAAGGCATAGGAGGCAATTCCAGGCGGACTACTACATCGCCGCAGAGCGAGTTACACTCCGCCCCAGTATGGTTCAGACTCCGCCTCAACATATGAAGACACTCCACATCTGAACATTTACGCATACCGCTTTGTATCAGATTGAACTGTCTCAGGATCATAACTTTACACCCCCAGTAAAGGACGGATCAATTATGTTGTTACTATGATACCTAACATCAACCCCCTTGGTTTACTTTCTCCTAGAAGTTGAATTAATTAGTTAAATTATTTTGGATAAATTATTCATGTATCGTTTATAATTATTTTTTATATAATTTAAAATATTTTAAACTTTAAAGATTCTTTAAATTTATTTTAAAATTCTAGCTCAATTTCAAAATACCCTGTAATTCACATAAAACTTGCCAGAAATTTTCAGTAAATGCAAAACTTCTTGGTTAATTAGGATTTTTCTATTTTCTCGATCAAACATATATATATATATATATATATATATATATATATATATATATATATATCTTATTTCAGCTCTTTTTTAAATTACTTCATTGATGGGGGGAATTATTTTCGCTGTTCCGTGAAAGTTGCGATGACACCTAATGCAATAAAACTTAAGAATCTGTACGAAATAAGAAAACAAAGCAAATTAAATGAACAAATATGTAAAATATTTACTTTTGAAGCTTTATGTTTATTATTTACTTAACCTTCATTTTTACTTTAACCTTTGAGAGATGAAACAGAAACTTTGTCTCATGCCATCCTTTTATTATACATATATTTTGATAAAACAAAAGAACACACAGATTCGAAGTTTCTATTTGTGGTTTTTGGGAGTGAGAAATGGCACATGTTATAGATTCTAATTGTATATATGCTATAAATACGTACTATTTTTGGTTGTTTATTATATATGCGTGGCCACTTTTCAACCGTATGGAGACAACACTGTTAAAAACACTGTTAATTTTTGAGAAATTTACCCTGTGAATACCTGTCTCTTTCATATTTGATATTTGAGTAGTAAAGCCCAGGATGTATCTTATAAGAAGGATTTATTATGAGAGTAAGAGGAATAAATCTCAACCGTAAAAACTATACAATGATGGTTTAAATTAAAAGTTTTTTAAAATTATATGATCACTTAAAATGTCATATGACTTTTTAAAGGCTCACCTGATTAATCTCAATCATTTAATATATAATTATATGACTTTTTTATCCCACTCTTATATAAAAGAATATTTCTGATATTATACATCCTCACCTGAACGCATATTAAAAGCATAAATAATGCTGATGCTACATAAGCTTTGAGTCAATAAATCTTTCCGGAGATTGTAGAGACATGAAGCCTATACTATCAACAAAAGTGGTTCTTCTAACAGCAATAGCATTCTTAGTTATTATATTTTACTTTTCATCATTTCTATTGACAGGTATCATTTCTTTTCCTTGATTTTATTTCTTACTAATTAACCATAACTTTATATATATAAAAACTAATGTTAATGAGGTCTAACTTAACTAGTTGAGTAGGATGTGAGGTTTTGTAATTTGTACTATGTGTTTGATTCTTTGTGAAAACAAAAAATGTGAAACGTTCTTTGAATTACATAAATTCTTGGTGTGTGCATGCATCGAAACAAATTTCTAGCTAGTGCCAAAATTTCTTTCACCTATAGTTAATTTAATGTGTTTATTTTCATCTAGTACATGCTGGAAGTGTGAGGACAGAACCATTCTCGATTCATGCTGGTCAAGAAAATATTGGGAATGCAGAGAAAGATGAGAAAGTTAAACGTGAGGAGGGAGATCTGGTCTCAAGGGATTACACTGCACCTCGGAGAGACCCACCGATTCATAACTAGTTTTGTCAAATTTAATGAACATGCGTTTTTTAACTTCTGTTGGAATATGTAATTATTGGCGTCATCCACGGTCTCGTATTTGGTTTTTTTTCTTAAAACACTCCCCTGTCTCATATTTGTAAGAAACTACCATCTATAGCATGTTTGGTACAGGAGTTGGTTTGGAGGAAAATTTTCATCCAACAATCAAACGAAGTTTTGACTGTCTCGAACAATAGCATAAAGAGTCAATATCAACCTTTAAATTTTTTCATTTTTCTAACTTCGTTTCCTCAACTACGAACCAAACACCCCCTAATGAGTTTGCAATAAAATGTTACTTAATACATGTCAGATTTTTATTAAGATTAAGATGAATGGTGTAAATATACCTTGATCCATAATGTTTTTTTACATTTGTTGATTGCTTTAAAATGTTTTCCTATAGTTGATTTTAATATTTTTTACAATAGTAATTAAATATCTAATATAAAATATTAAATTTTTAAAATATTTTTTATACCAGCTATCTTAATAATTAATATAAAAATTCTTTTATATCGGTTAAAACAACCAGACCGAGTATTTTTTTTATATCAGCGACCGACATAATTAATGTAAAAATATTAACAAATTTAAATTGCATCTTCGGCCTTGCCTATATTAAGCAATGATTATTGAATGATTGATTTGTTAATCTGAGAACGCCATGTCATAATTTGTCGTATGCGATTCATTTTTATTTTTGTTGATTGTAAAAGCAACATTTTTATGTGTATATATTATTTTGTATTAATAAATGGGTTCAAAGTTACGCCTATGTTTATACTTTTTGCGGTAGCCGGGTCAATAGAAGAAGGTTGTGAGTTTACTAGTGAATATTTAATTGGAGTGATTAAATCTAATTGTATTTGCTTCAAAGTATTTTTGAGTTTAAAAAATCCAAAAAGGAAATTTTTCAATTAAAGTATATTTTAAAAATTTAAAAGTAAATACATTGGATTTGATAGTTCTAATTAAATGTTTACTAGTAGGAATGAAAAATAAATCTAAATAATTCTTTAATTTTAAATTTTTATATTAATTTGAGCAAACAATATATTGGTTGTACATGTAAAAGAACGGTAGAAATTACCTAATATTATAACATTTCCTTAAATTCACACACATGCATATCTATCTTATAATAAAGTAAAAGTTTCAATACACTATTTCTATATTTTTTAAAATCTAGGATATGGGAACAATCACATGAGTGATAAGTCATTAATGTACTTTTTGAGGTACCGTTGTGACCGTTCATGGGATCCGACGCAAACCTTGTGTCACACAAATGTATGTACATTGGCTTCTCGAAGATGAACAAGAAAAGTTTTAGGCTTCTTGTCGGACCCTCCTCATTTTAGGGAAGCTAGCCAGTGAAGAACGTCGACAATATTTTGCTCAGGTGGACCTTGTAATACCCTCGGTTAATTAGGACAATCTCTTCCACTAGACTGTTCTATTTAACTGAGAGGTTACAAATTTACAAAAGAAAGAAAAAAATATGAAAGTAAATTTTTTTTAAAACACTAACAAAAACATATTCGTGGTGGAAATGAAACATGAATATATACAATACATCTCAGTCAAGTACAATACATAATCTCATCAATCCATACTGCTAGAACTAAAGGGGCACGCAAGCTTCCATCAATATATATAACCAAAATAAACTAACAAGAAACATAAAACTCCTAATCCTCATCGCTTAAGGGTGAATCGGGTCAATCTGCTCCAAAGGTAGGCCGCGATGGTGAGAAAGGAGAAGAAACATGTAGTGGAGTTTGTTGTTCAAGTGGCCTCAATACTCAAGAGGGGGGGGGGGTGAATTGAGTTTTAAAACTTTTGATTGAAATGCCTTTGAACTTGATTTTTATATCCAAGTTTATAAGAATATGCAAGTGAAATCAAGTTAAAGATAGTATGTAATGCAACACAAGGATAAATGTTGCTGAAGCAATTTAACAAACACTTGGTGGGCAGTATTTGAAATATAACAATTTAAGCAAGATTAAGTATGCACTTCACAAGCAATCAACACCAATCAACCAAATGCAGTATGAGAAAGTAAAAGAGTAAGGAAGAGAAGCTTGCAAATCGATATAACGAGTTCCACCAACCCCGGTGTACGTCTCGCCTCTAAGCAACCCACTTAGAGGATTTCCACTATTGAAGTTTAGAGATACAAGCTATGAGCAATTGCAGTTTCCTAGTGTCCCACACTAAGAACTCAATCCTCACTAGCACAAGAGCAACCCACCCAATCTCTCAAACTCTCAATACCCAAAGGTTGAACCCCAACCTTTGTGACCACTCAACCTAGAGTGAAGATCTTTTTGTTTGTTGTGTTTACAAGTGAATAACTCTCATAATAGAGTGGATAAACAAGTGATAGCTCACACAATTTCTAATCTCTCAAGAAGAGAGGATGTACAAGTGAAAATCTCAAGACATACAAAAATAGGGCTTACAAAGCATAAGAGAGAGCAAAGGATTGTAGCTTCTTGGTCTGGTCTTTGTGCTTGAATTCCTCTTGAATATATAGAGTCATTTGTGCAGCATCAAGGTCTCCTAGCCGTTGCAAGATGATGGCTCCAGCTTGTCTTTGCGCATTATAAGATTGGGTTCTTGTTTCCCACTTAAATCTGTCTTTTTAGTGGTGTTTCCCACTTCTTGAATCGATTCGAAGTGCCTTGAATCGATTCAGAGCATTCTGATTTGTGCAAATTTGAGTTCCAGATTCGTATGAATCGATTCGAGCTTTGTCTGAATCGATTCGAAGCATTCTGTTTCTGCAATTTGGAGTTTCTGATTCGTATGAATCGATTCGAGCGTTGTCTGAATCGATTCGAAGCATTCTGTCTTCAAATAAAGTGACTCCCAGGTGTTCGAATCGATTCAGGGTCATGGTGAATCGATTCGACCCATTTTGTTTCTAGTTTTTGTGACTTCCAGGGCTGTGAATCGATTCACTCGTGCTTGAATCGATTCAAGCTTTGCAATTTGACATTTTTCCATGCCTGTTGGTCATCCATTTGTATTTAGTGATTCATGGTTGCTTTCCTGTGTCTTGGCTCATTGGTTTCTTGATTTCTTGAACTTTTGTGAAACCGTTTTCTTCTTGCATTTGAATTTATATGACACCTTTAATTGTTTTTGATTCACAAAGAGTTTGTAGAGCTTGTTTCCTTGTCATTATCAAAACCTGTTATCACATGCAAATACATTCTCCCCCTTTTTGATGATGACAAACAATGGCCATCTCTTGGGGTGTTTAATAACCAATAATACTTTTAAAAATGCAGTGCTAACAAGTTATAAGAAATCATGTCTCCCTTTGTTAAACAATTATTTCTTTAAAAAAAATATGTCTCCCCCTTTGTTTTTCAATAAAACCATGCCTTTTGTCATTATATCTCAGTCATTATCTCTCCCCCTTTCAAGTGTTTGAAAAAATACACATATATCTCTCTTTTTAAAGATTAGCATATATCTCTCCTTTTAAACCATTAGCATATATCTCTCCTTTTAAACTATTAGCATATATCTCTCCCCCTTTGTCATTATCAAAAACAAAATTTGAGAGTATGCAATCAATCGAGTAATAATCACAGGCCACATAAGACTATTCAAATGGAACAAGTAAGAAATTTAATCATCCAAACAGTTAACAAAGTAGCTATTGTAATAAACCAAAGTAAGTAAAGGAAATGTGGCAGCAAAACAACCAAGTCTGAACATGAGAGTAAATAATAGAAATCATGAAGAGCAAAAAGCCAATCAAGGCTGAGGAAAATGGATGCTTGAGATTTGAGTGGCAAGCTCGGTGTATCACTCTTCCATGTTGGCTTCAATCTTGTCCAGGCGAGCATTGATGTTGGCTTCCATAGAGTCTAGGCGCTGATCCAAGTGGGCAGTGAGTCTGGTGAACAGATCATCAGTAGGAGCGGGTGGAGGAGGAGGAGGAGCATCATCTTCAGCATCGTGACGGGGACGTCTAAGAAATTGCCACCGTCCATGGTATTCAACAATATTCATTTTGGTGAGATGAGTTTTTCCAATTGGTGCTTTAGGACCAACAATTTCTTTGACTTCATTCTTCAAATCCACTTTGTAGTGGCAGAGCAATTTTGTGATGAAGATGGCATATGGAAGATGAGCAAGATTTTAGGCTTCAATCATATGATGCCTTACCAAGTCAATCCAGTTAATGTCCTTCTCATTTACAATGGCCCAGAGTAGCAAAATTTGTGCTTCATTTAGCCTTGCATAATTTCCACCAGAAGGGAGGAGAATTTTCACAAGGACAAAGTGCAGAAGGCGGTGATTGAGGCTTAAAGTTTCAACGGTACTGGAAGGACCTACAAGATTGAAGAGAGTTCTTGCCTCCAAGGGGTTATAGTTCCATGCAAGAGGTGGTGCCTTGCCATGGAATGAAGCATTGCTAAGAGGAAGTAAGCCTACTTGATTCATAACTTCATTGTCAAGAATTATAGTCTTGTCTTTCACTTTGGCAATGTACCGAGCATCTTGAAAGCGCAATGTTGAATAAAAGACACTGATTAATTCGGGGTAGATAGCCACTTCCTCAAAAGCCATAAATCCAACAAGCTCTTGTTGATGAAGAGTAGTGAGAAGAGGAAGTCCAGAAGTCTCAAAGAAGGGGACATCAATCCAATGAGGGGAGATAATATTTTTCTCAGAAAAAGAGGATTGGTACCTTTCCAATTCTTTTTGAGTGGTAAAGAACCTTGATAGATCAGAATGTTGAGGCATTGAAGCAGCAGCAATGTTGGCACGTTGCTTCTTGCGAGGTTGGGAAGAGGATGCCATTGAAGATGGAGATGTTGAATGTGAGTTTTAGAGAGGAGGTTGGGAGGTTTTTAGGAGGGAGATAGTGGGAGATAGTGGAAGAGAAGTGAGAAAAAGAGTGAATGAGTGCCTTAAATCAGCGTTACTGGGCCAAAACTGTCGCGTGAATCGATTCGAGGGATTGGGTGAATCGATTCGAGTGTTACTATTTGAGAAAAAATGGGACAATCAGGTGTGTGAATCGATTCGAGGGAGGGTTGAATCGATTCGAGTGATTCTGTTTTGAAATTTTTGACTTATCAGATGTTTGAATCGATTCGAGGATATGCTGAATCGATTCGAACCTCTCTGTTTTAAAAAAAAATTGAACTAACAGGTGCTTGAATCGATTCAAAGGAAGGGTGAATCGATTCGAACGTTGCTGTTTTGAGAGATTTTGAACCATCAGGTATTTGAATCGATTCGAGGGGATGTTGAATCGATTCGAATAACTGTTTCACTCCAGATTTCATTTCTATCCACTCCAATTTATTCAAGGCATGAAGAGTTTCATTTTGGATCATCAAGTCTTCATTTTCATGAAGATCTTTTGCCTTCTTATCAATCAACAACAGTTATCAAGCAATCAATACACAAAATTAAGAGATCATTCAAACACAATTGGTCATGTCAAGAATTCCTAATTCTCTTCTAATGTGGATGAATTGTTCTCTAGCCAAGGGTTTTGTGAAAATATCTGCTAGTTGCCTAGAAGTTTCAACATGCTCAAGTACACAATCTCCTTTTAATACATGGTCTCTAATGAAGTGATGCCTAATCTCAATATGTTTGGTTCTAGAGTGCATTACAGGATTCTTTGAGATGTTAATAGCACTAGTATTATCACATTTAAGAGGCACTTGGTTCAGTATAACTCCAAAGTCTAGAAGTTGTTGTCTTATCCAAAGGATTTAAGCACAACAACTACCAGCTGCAACATATTCTGCCTCAGCTGTTGATAGCGCAACACTTACTTGTTTCTTGCTATGCCAAGAAACAAGAGAACTACTAAGCAAGTGACATGTTCCGCTAGTGCTTTTCCTATCAAGTTTACATCCTGCAAAGTCTGAATCAGAGTAACCAACTAAAATACATTCAGCCCCTTTGGGGTACCACAAACCAACATTTTGAGTTCCTACCAAATATTTCATTATCCTTTTTACTGCAGTAAGATGAGATTCTTTAGGACAAGCCTGGTATCTAGCTCACATACACACAGCAAACATGATATCCGGTCTATTAGCGGTTAAGTAAAGTAAGGATCCTATCATACCTCTATATTTTGTGAGTTCAACATCCTTATCTTTCTCATCCTTGTCCAAATAGCATGAAGTGCCCATAGGTGTTGCAATATCATTTGCTTTGTCCATATTGAATTTTCTGAGTAGTTCTTTGCAGTATTTGGATTGATTGATGAATGTGCCTTCATTTGTTTGCTTGATTTGAAGTCCAAGGAAGAAAGTGAGTTCACCCATCATGGACATTTCAAATTCTTCCTGCATTAGCTTAGCAAACTCCTTGCACATTGAATCATTAGTGGCACCAAATATTATATCATCAACATAAACTTGTACCAATAGTATGTTATTTTTCTTGTGCTTTATGAATAAAGTTGTATCAACCTTTCCTCTTTCAAAATGATTTTCTAAAAGAAATTTGCTCAACCTTTCATACCAAGCTCTTGGAGCTTGTTTCAAACCATACAAAGCTTTCTTTAATTTGAAAACATGTTTTGGAAATTGATGGTTTTCAAAACCTGGAGGTTGATCAACATATACTTCCTCTTGAATGTATCCATTCAAGAAAGCACTTTTAACATCCATTTGGTATAATTTGAAATCCCTACAGCATGCGAAGGCTAATAGTAGTCTTATTGCTTCTAATCTAGCAACGGGTGCATATGTCTCTTCATAATCAATACCTTCTTCTTGATTATACCCTTTAGCTACTAACCTAGCTTTGTTTCTAGTAATTATACCATTTTCATCCATTTTATTCCTAAATACCCATTTAGTTCCTATTATTTGGTGATCATTGGGTCTTGGCACGAGCTCCCAAACTTCATTTCTTTCAAATTGATTTAGCTCTTCTTGCATTGCCAACATCCAATGTTCATCAATAATAGCCTCATTTATGTTCTTGGGTTCTATTTGAGATACAGAGGCTAAATGATTACATGTATTTCTAATTGCATTACGAGTACTTACACCTTTAGTCATTTCACCTATGACTTTGTCTAGAGGATGATCCTTTAAAGTGATCTATTGTTGTGGTTCCTCATGTTGTGCTACATTTGTGTCTTTGATTTCTTCTTCCTTGTCATCTATGGTCAATTCTTGAAGAGTACTTACAAGATCATCAACATCTTCCTTTCTCGGAGGGTTATGGCAATATTTCCGATGCCTAGGATCCTTCCTTTGGTGTTGTCTCCGTAGGTGACACTTCCTTTTCTCTTGGGAGTGAATGATGTAAACTTGCTTATGTCTCCCGTCATATGCTTTGAACACCCACTATCTAAGTACCAATGGGTGTTGCTTGCCTTGAAGCATACCTACAAAACAAGATTAGTTTAGAGAGCTAGGTACCCATTTTATGTTGGGTCCTTTTAGGTTAGCTTGTGGTAACGTTCCTTTGGGAACCCACACCTTTTTCATAACCTTTGGCCCTAATTTTCTAATACTACACTTATAAGCACTATGTCCTTTGAAACCACAATAGTTGCATTTCATAAAAGGTAAAGATGATTTGCTTGGTGGTACAAAGAAATTTTTGTAGTGTTTTTCCATTTGGTGATTGCTATGTTCTTGGTCATATCCTAACCCGGTTTTACTAAACATGCATTTTTGTTGTCCAAGCAAGATATTCAAATTGTCTCGTCCATTAGTGAACTTTTCTAATGTCTTATTTAGATCTACAACCTTTGTTTCTAACATAATGCATCTTTTTGCAAAGTCACATGGTTTATCCTTAGAGCATGCTTGAACATTCTCTAATTCTTCTTTTAAGCTTTCATTTTCTTTACATACTTCCATAAGATGCATTTCAAGGGTATCACTAGTTTTCCTAGATAGCTTAAGCTTATTAGAGACTTTTATGAACTTATCATATAATTCCTCAAATACATCTAGTAGTTCATTCTTGTCTAAGTCAAGAAGATTTACCTCATTATCTTCTTCTTGGTGGTTGGCCATTAAGCATAGATTTGCTTCCTCATTGTCCGAGTCGTCGGAGCTACTCACATCGTTCTCATCCCAAGCGATGTAGGCTCTTCTTCTTCCTCGTTTGTCCTTGCCCTTCTTTTTAAGATTTGGGCAATCGGCCTTGAAGTGCCCTTCCTTGCCACATTCGAAACAACTAGGTGATGAAGAAATTTCATTTGAAGTTGGCTTTTTACCTTGGGGCTTGAAGCTCTTTTGGAATATTTTGTTCTTCATGAATCTTCCAAATCGTTTCACAAAAAGCCCAAATTCCTCTTCTTCATCCATGTCACTGCATGATTCTTCTTCATGCATAGAGGTGGCTTTGAGGGCTAACCCTTTCTTCTTGGAGGATTTTTCTTCTTCCTCCGCTAGCTTCAATGCTTTTAGTTCTTGCTCTTGCTCTTGTAATTTTCCAAAGAGTGTTGCAAGAGACATCTCATTGATGCTTGGAGATTGTTTTATGGCTGTGACAAGTGGTTGCCATTCCCTGCTAAGACTTTTCAACACTTTATGCACAAGCTCTTTGTTAGTGTAAACTTTCCCAAGAGTAATGAGATGATTAATAATAAGAGTAAATCTTTTCTGCATATCTACAATAGTTTCTCCTGAGTTTATCCTAAAGCTTTCATATTGACTTGTCAAGGTACTAATTTTGGAGTCCTTTACATCGTTAGTACCTTCGTGAGTTACTTGTAGAGTATCCCATATTTCTTTAGCAGTTTGACAAGTCATTATTCTAAAGAATTCATCTTGACCTAAAGCCATAGTGATTAGATTCTTGGCCTTGTAGCCATATTGAACTTTCTTTTCTTCCTCACTAGTCCATTCATCTATAGGTTTTTCCACATTTTTACTATCTACAGTATGCATTGGTATATAAGGACCATTTTCAATGGCATTCCAAATTCTCAAATCAATTGATTGAATGAAGATTTTCATTCTTTCTTTCCAAAATGCATAGCCTTCCCCATTAAAAGCGGGAGGTCTGTTTATGGCACCACCCTCAGGAAAAATGTTAAGAGAACTTGAGGCCGTCTTGTCTCTTGAAGCTGTTAAGCTTGATCTACCAAGAGTCAAGCTCTGATACCACTTGTTGTTCAAGTGGCCTCAATACTCAAGAGGGGGGGGGGGTGAATTGAGTTTTAAAACTTTTGATTGAAATGCCTTTGAACTTGATTTTTATATCCAAGTTTATAAGAATATGCAAGTGAAATCAAGTTAAAGATAGTATGTAATGCAACACAAGGATAAATGTTGCTGAAGCAATTTAACAAACACTTGATGGGCAGTATTTGAAATATAACAATTTAAGCAAGATTAAGTATGCACTTCATAAGCAATCAACACCAATCAACCAAATGCAGTATGAGAAAGTAAAAGAGTAAGGAAGAGAAGCTTGCAAACCGATATAACGAGTTCCACCAACCCTGGTGTACGTCTCGCCTCTAAGCAACCCACTTAGAGGATTTCCACTATTGAAGTTTAGAGATACAAGCTATGAGTAATTGCAGCTTCCTAGTGTCCCACACTCAAGAACTCAATCCTCACTAGCACAAGGGCAACCCACCCAATCTCTCAAACTCTCAATACCCAAAGGTTGAACCCCAACCTTTGTGACCACTCAACCTAGAGTGAAGATCTTTGTGTTTGTTGTGTTTACAAGTGAATAACTCTCATAATAGAGTGGATAAACAAGTGATAGCTCACACAATTTCTAATCTCTCAAGAAGAGAGGATGTACAAGTGAAAATCTCAAGACATACAAAAATAGGGCTTACAGAGCACAAGAGAGAGCAAAGGATTGTAGCTTCTTGGTCTGGTCTTTGTGCTTGAATTCCTCTTGAATATATAGAGTCATTTGTGCAGCATCAAGGTCTCCTAGCCGTTGCAAGATGATGGCTCCAGCTTGTCTTTGCGCATTATAAGATTGGGTTCTTGTTTCCCACTTAAATCTGTCTTTTTAGTGGTGTTTCCCACTTCTTGAATCGATTCGAAGTGCCTTGAATCGATTCAGAGCATTCTGATTTGTGCAAATTTGAGTTCCAGATTCGTATGAATCGATTCGAGCTTTGTCTGAATCGATTCGAAGCATTCTGTTTCTGCAATTTGGAGTTTCTGATTCGTATGAATCGATTCGAGCATTGTCTGAATCGATTAGAAGCATTCTGTCTTCAAATAAAGTGACTCCCAGGTGTTCGAATCGATTCAGGGTCATGGTGAATCGATTCGACCCATTTTGTTTCTAGTTTTTGTGACTTCCAGGGCTGTGAATCAATTCACTCGTGCTTGAATCGATTCAGGCTTTGCAATTTGACATTTTTCCATGCCTGTTGGTCATCCATTTGTATTTAGTGATTCATGGTTGCTTTCCTGTATCTTGGCTCATTGGTTTCTTGATTTCTTGAACTTTTGTGAAACCGTTTTCTTCTTGCATTTGAATTTATATGACACCTTTAATTGTTTTTGATTCACAAAGAGTTTGCAGTGCTTGTTTCCTTGTCATTATCAAAACCTGTTATCACATGCAAATACAGAGTTGAGCTAGTAGAAGGCTGACACAGAGTGGGAGAGGAGACCAGTTCATAACAATCATTATACGCATCAAAGGTCTCCCTCATCAAGTCCCGAGCTGCGGGGGACATCTCTGTAAGCTGCTCAGTGCCACCATACATATAGGTCCTGAAGATATACGAAGGAACCTCTGGGACATGTCCCATTGATGTCGCTCTAAAAAGATATCCATTTGAGTCTGTCTAGGAGCTACGGGAGGAGCGGGGTCCTCCATCATCATCTCTAGTACATAGACGCTCACAGGAGCCGCGGCCAGAGCGAGAGGGGAAGGAGCTGATGTTGCAACCAAATTAAGAAACTCTGACGGGGGCAGCTGAACTGGAAATGGTGGAAGGTTTGTCAGGTTAGTCATCATTACATCTGTCGGTGCCTAAGCAGGGTCCTCCAGAGGATCATCCTTTGGGTCTTTGTCATCATCGCTCTTACCCCCAGGTGATAAAGGAATGAACTCCAGAGTCAAGGACTTGGGTGGATGCTAAAGTGGTTCAGGTAGGGGTTGACACCCCAAGGGATCCACGTCCATAGAGGCTCGGCGTCTGACAATCTCCTCTAGAGCTACAACACTAGAAGGGAAAAACGAATCTCTATATCATCTGACAGTGCTCTGGATAACCTTCATGTCCTTCTCAAAAGAACGTTCTGGCTCCTGGGGTGGAACCTCCATTGGTGGTTGGCCATCAAGGATGTCCTCCTAAACTTCCTAGATGGCTGGCAATCTACTGGGTCCCAAGCCGCCCTCGGCTAAAATCCTCACTCGGTCACGTTTAGTGTGGGAGCGGAGACGAATCAGAGGTCTGCAATAGAATGTAAGGGTGAGCTCTTTCTTCCAAACAAATGGAGGGTCGTCATCTCTAATGTCCTTCCATAACACCTAGTCAATCACGCGTACAGTTCTTTTCTACTCACAGGGAGCCTAGTTCCTCTAAGTTGTCTCACATCCCTCAGCCCTTTACTTAGTATTCCCGTCTTATATCTCTTATCCTCTTTCTTGGCCTAGTTCTTTCAATGCAGTCTACACAATAATTATCAATCACAAACACAACATATCAATGTCAGGTAATGTAATGCATGGGTTCTTTTGCTTAATATATAAATAGCTTTCACATCGTTCAGTATGAATGCATATGGGCCTATTTCCATCTCATCAATCATATTCATCATCATCATCCTCAAAACCCATCCTGCACAGGTTGTAATGTACATAATATTTCTGGACTAGAGCGATCGGAGTTCACCAAATCCTTCACATTACATTATTGGGTACTGAGGACTCACCGGTCCTACACAATATTGGATCCATCTCATCAATCAATAATAGGACTTGACTCTACACGATCATTGTTACCCTCCGTCTTTAGCCGAAGTATATTAGGCTTGCCTCGAACCTCCGACATTGGGCACGACTCCAAGCCATTGATGTCCTACCCAATGTACTCCCAAGATCCTGCTTGGGGATCGAACGCAAATGACTCTCTACCGTGACGAATATCTTTTGTATCAACTCTTTATCTTTTTATGAATTATAGTGCATCATATCAATACCATTCATATTCATAACAGTATACTTATAGTTCAATCAGACAGGTATGTCATAATCAATACACATAAGTCAACCAAGCATCATGGAAACATTCAAACAGTTCATTCATCCAACACACAACTTGCTTTGTCTAGTCAATACACTGACAGTACTTATCTGATTACTACCGCTTGTCCTTATTCAATCAACTCTTTATAATTCAGGATATATTTCATAGGGTTCATTATTCTTACAATTATAGCCTTCCTACTTTTTAGGATATCGCTCTGAGTTCACTTTAATGGATACATATAGCATATTAAAAATCCAGGTGAACTTATATAACCTATCAAAGAAAATGAGTCAGATTATAGGCGTGAGCTATACCAGTGCTTACTTATTGTACTTTAATCAATAGTTTAGTTTTACTACCATGTAGTAACCCTTTTCTAGTCTACTAGTATTCCTTGAAGTTGGCGTCTTCTATGTAGATTTATATTTCCACTGATCTAGAAACATTATTCTCTTTTTCCCTTATTTAATTCCTTTACCTCTTTGCCTTTCACCACCCATCCTTCTATTTGTAGCTTAGTTTTATTTAGAACTAATTTAGATTCTTAATTAGTCAGCATACCAAAATTGGTGTCATCAAGTCCTATTTATTTCTAGTTATTTCTTAAGTCTTGTTTTATTTCTGGTCTTACTTTCTCTATTTAACTTACACCTTTACTAATCATACACTTCCTTATAAATTTTATATTTACTTTATATGAATGATACTAATTAATTTTTCTCTTTATTACATTGATTTAACTAATACTATACTAGAACCTGGTTCCTACCTCTTTCTTTATACCCCTTACCTGTCATTTAAGAGTTATTTATCACTCTAAATTTCTAGGTCTTGGGCTAAGTTTCAATTATAATTTTCTTTATAGAAGTCGTTACTCACACTAGTATAAAAATTGGATATAACAACGGGATATTTTCACGGGTATAAGTGGATCAGTGATAAAAACATGGGCGGTGGCATTTTTGAAATTATAAGGTGAACGATATTATCAGCGAAAACTATATATCCACGGTTCACCTCATAACCGTGATCGTACCTATCAATATATATTCACGGTTGAGGAGTCAACCGTGGAAATATAGTACCTGAAATATATATCCACGGTTGTGAGAACAACCGTGACTATATATTCATGGTATGATGACGGTTATGATGTGAACCGTGGATATATATTGATGTCTATAATCACGGTTATATTTACAACCGTGGATATATAGTTCAGGTTTTAGGGTTTAATCACTTGGTACTGTATGTCCATGGTTGTTTCTATAACTGTGATTATAGATTTATTATTTATCCACGGTTGGGATCATAACCGTGGTTATATAGTTAATATTTATCCACGGTTTTTTGTTCAACCGTGAATATGTGTGTAATATATTCACGGTTTCAAGGGGAACCGTGAATATACATCCTTCTGAAACTTCAAAAGTCGCGCCTTTCACTTTTTTTTCACTTTCTCCTTACTTTCGTGCTGGTTATCGTCTTCTTCCTCGTCCTCCTCTTTGGTGGTCGAAGGCTTCTGGGTTCCCTTCCTTCTTCTTTCGTGTGCCCTTCTTCTTCTTCGTTCACCATTGTCAGGTAAGTGCTTCGTTGCCCTTCTTCTTTCGTTCACAGAGAAAGCTTCGTTATCTGTGAGTTTATGTTTTTATATTCGACGTGAACTCTGTCTTTGCTATTTTGACATTGCCTGTGACACTGTGTATGTAACAATATTGTATGCCTGTGACATTGTCTCTGTTAAAGCTTGTATTTGTGTCTCTGTTCCTTTTACACTTGCTGGTAATATTTTTGGGTCACTTTTATTTTTGTGTAATGAAGGTTGGATTAAAGATTGGTGTTGGTTGCTAAGGTAGACATTCAATTTTTATTAGACATTCAATTTTTATTGGTGTTGGATGAGGGACTTGTTGAAAAAGTTGAGGTGTATAAGTTGATTTTGTGTCAGTTTCATAATCAGTTGGGGAAACATAGTTGTGAAAATGGAGATTGCAGATGTACTTGATATATTTTGATGGGATGTTGGCTGCATAGGCAGATTTATAGGGACTATATTGGTCTGGTTCTATGTTGGTTACTGATATTCTAAGAGCTGTGATGCATGAGATAAATTAAAATATGAATAGAGATGGGATGCTAAATTACTAATGGATATACTTGCTGAAATTTGGTGAACTATGAAGCATGAGGTGAATCATAATATTAATAGAGAATAAATGCTAAATTATTAATAGATTATGGATGAGTTAGGGGTTGAGTCGGACATATATAATTAAACCAAATTCCTAAACAACGCTTGTTTCGCCCAGGAACACAACCGATTGAAAAATCACAGAAACAACCAATTGAATACAGAATTCTAATACGTCATGCATGCACCATGCTTGACCCGATTTCTTTATTAGAGTTTAGCAACAACATCAAGTATCAACCTTGTGTGCAAGCTCAACCTTCATTTACTTTTATTGCTGTTGTTGTTGGTTGCTCGTATATAATGTTATTTCTGTCTATTGTATGTATGTGGTTTTGCAATCTTGCAAACTCGTAGGCTCATACTAGATAACTAGTTAACTAGTATGGAAGTTGTTGTGCATATGATTGAACCGTAGTTCCCCGTTTGAGATTCGATACAAATGGTCATTAAATTAATTAATGTCATCGTTTGTGTTGAATCTTGAATTGTCTGTTTGGACAGTTTAGGATGAACAATTATTTGTTATACGTCATTGTTAGTATGTACAAGTTAGGAGTTATTTTAAAATTTGATAAACTTTTGGTAACTTGCATTTTGTGTTGTTCTCTGGGTGCATATTTGGTTGTGGTTGAATTTGATTTGACCACTCTCATTTTGTGTACTTAGAGACCAATGCGAAATGCTGTCGAAATTTCATCAAATTTTAAAATAACTCCTAACCTGTATATATGAATGACGTATAAAAACAATTGTCATCCTGAATGGGTATAGGACCACCACCTTTGAAGAAAAAGTGAGGTTGATCATAGCACCTTGTAAATAGTTGGCATGGATCGGAGTTGGATAACTGCATCACGCCTAAGTCTAGAGTACGAGGGGGGAGTTGAATCATTTATAGAATTCGTAGCGAGGAATGCAGTGGAGGTGAATGGAAAGTATTTTTGCCCTTGTGTTAAATGCTTGAACCTGCGTCGGGTAGACTTGGAAGAGGTGCGAGAACATCTACTGTGTGACAGTTTTCTGCGTAGTTATACGCGTTGGATATGGCATGGTGAAGATGTGGTGGTGCCAAGTAACAGCTCTCAAACTCAAAATTGAAGCTCGATGCATGACACCGATGTCAACATGGATGACCGACTCGAGGATATGATCCGTGATGTGGGGGTAGAAGGTTTTAAGAAAGCTCATGTATATACGACTCTGTGTGAGGACTCTGAGCAGCCGTTGTATCCAAACTGCGTCAATTTCATGAGGTTATCAGCAGTTTTGCGATTGTTTAATTTGAAGGCCATAAACGGGTGGACGGATAAAAGTTTCACTGACTTACTGAAGTTGTTGAAAGAAATGCTCCCAGCTGGAAACACCTTGCCGAATCGTAACTATGAGGCCAAAAAGGTGTTGTGTCCTATGGGTTTAGAGTATGAGAAAATACATGCATGCCTAAATGATTGTGTATTATTCCGGGGTGAGTTCGAAATGCTGCATCGATGTCCTAGGTGTGGGGTGTCACGGTATAAGAAGAAAGAGGCGGATTCTGATGAGGTATGCACTAAAGGGTCTCCTGCAAAGGTGTTGTGGTATCTACCTATAGTTCCAAGACTAAAGCGTCTGTTTGCCAATGCAGATGATGCAAAACTTATGAGATGGCATGCTGATGAGAGGGTTGTTGATGGACTACTTAGGCATCCGGCCGATGGATCGTAATGGAAGAAAATGGATACGATTTTTCCAAAATTTGCCCATGAACCAAGAAATGTTAGGCTTGCACTAGCCACAGACGACATGAACCCGTTTGGGAACCTGAGCACAAACCATAGTTTGTGGCCTGTTTTGTTGTTTGTTTACAACTTGCCGCCATGGTTGTGCATGAAGCGAAAATATGTGATGTTATCAATGATGATTTCTGGTCCACGACAACCGGGGAACGACATTGATGTATATTTAACTCCATTGGTTGAAGACCTCAAAAGGTTGTGGGAAGACGGGGTTGAAGTGTTTGATGGGTTTACCGGGCAATCATTCAAATTGCGTGCCATGCTATTTTGCACGATCAATGACTTTCTAGCGTATGGTAACTTATCCGGGTACAGCGTGAAGGGTCATAAAGCTTGTCCAGTATGTGAGGAGGGGACTAGTTGTGCGGTTGCATCATGGCAGGAAAAATTTTTATCTTCGACATCAAAGGTTTCTTAAAGCAAATCATCCGTTTTGGAGGTTGAAGAAGTCGTTTAACGGTGCCCAAGATTTTGAAATGGCTCCTCCACCACTATCTGGTCGCCAGGCATATGAAAAGGTGAAAGACGTCAACGTGCAATTTGGTAAGTGCGAAAAACAGCACCCGACACAAAACAACTGGAAGAAAAGGTCAGTGTTTTTTGACCTGCAATATTGGAGGGAGCTTGATGTAAGACACTGCATCAATGTAATGCGTGTGGAGAAGAATGTGTGCGACAGTTTAGTTGGTACACTCTTAAACATACCCGGGAAGACTAAGGATGACCTAAACTCGCGTATGGACTTAGAGTTGATGGGTATACGTCAGGATTTGCATCCACAATCAAAGGGCAAAAGAACATATTTGCCTCCAGCATGTCATACGTTATCCAGAAAAGAAAAGCAAAGTCTGTGTGAATCGTTACGAAGTGTGAAAGTTCCGTCTGGTTATGGCTCCAACATCAACTCTTGTGTTTCCATGAAAGATTTGAAGTTAGTTGGGTTGAAGTCTCACGATTGTCACATGTTGATGTAGTAGTTTCTGCCTGTCGCCATTCGTGACATTCTTCCTAAAAATGTGAGAAATGTCATAACAAGGTTGTGTATGTTTTTCAATACCATATGTTGCAAGGTAATCATGCCCGGCGAATTGGATGTGTTGGAACAGGAAGCATCACTTATATTATGTCAGCTTAAAATGTATTTCCCGCCCTCTTTTTTTGACATAATGGTCCACTTAATCATCCATTTGGTGAGAGAGGTCCGTTGGTGTGGTCCAGTGTTCTTACGGTGGATGTATCCCGTTGAGCGATATATGAAGATATTGAAAGGGTATATGAAGAACCAACGTCGTCCCGAAGCTTCAATTGTGGAAAGATATATTGTAGAGGAAGCAATTGAGTTTTGCACTGAATACATGTCACATGCTGCAAGCATTGGTATTCCAACGACTCGTCATGAAGGGAGATTGGATGGGAAAGGAACGATTGGAAAAAAAAATGAAGAGCATGCCACGTGCTGATGTCCTTCAGGCACACTTGTATATTTTAAACAACACGGACAACGTGCAATCGTATCTAGCCACACACAAGGAGCTAGTCAAGAAAACCAACCCTAAAATGACTGAAAAGTGGTTGTTGAATGAACACAACAAGAGTTTCATGCAGTGGTTCCAAAAGACCGTCCTGAAAGATACATCTGCAT
Organism: Clitoria ternatea; assembly: GCA_037962975.1. Classification (NCBI taxonomy): domain Eukaryota; kingdom Viridiplantae; phylum Streptophyta; class Magnoliopsida; order Fabales; family Fabaceae; genus Clitoria; species Clitoria ternatea. The sequence continues at coordinate 15,062,387 of CM075675.1, forward strand.
CCTCGACATTACATCGACTAGCACAGGGCCCAAACTTTGATGTCCTCACCTTTTGTGGGTATGACATAAACAACTATTCGTTTTATACAAGGACACAGGATGAAAAGAGTACAAATCAAAACAGTGGAGTGATGGTTATGGCTCAGTCAATGCATTTCTCAACTTCAAAGGACAACAACCCTGTGATGGCCGAGTCATACTACTTTGGTGTGATTGAAGATATATGGGAAGTTGATTACGGTCCCTTCACCGTTCCTGTGTTTAAATGCAAATGGGTTAACAATAAGAACGGTGTCAAAATTGATGATTTAGGAGTTACGTTGGTGGACCTCAACAAGATAGGGCATAAGGACGAACCATTCATAATGGCAACACAGGTGAAGCAAGTTTTTTATGTTGCTGACCCAGCTGACAAACGGTGGTCAATTGTTATCCAAGGTAGACACATTGGAGACCCCAATCTTGATATTGTGGAAATTCCATCAACTACAACATGTATTCCAACATCTATCGTGGAACATGACATAGATGATGTAGTTGCCAGTAGTCATGACCACCATGAAGGCTTGTGGGAAAATATTTCATCTTAATAGGGTATTAATCCTGTTAGTGATTCATTGAATTACATGTTATATTAGTTATTCATTGTTTTAAATGTTATATTAAATATTTGACAGTTTTGTTTCCTTGTTTGGACAGATACTCATGGCTGACCAGGATGGACGATCTAGGTCTGACTCATAGGCCAGTGGTTCCTCTGCTCGGAAGAGCAGCGGTGTTACCCGGATGCCAGACGTTGCACTTAGGCATCACCGGGGAGAGAGGCTACTTGTTGACATGGATGTCAACACCGGTAGATTTAGTGGACCGAATGCCACGAAGTTTAGTAGTTATTTGGGGGTTGTGGCTCGGTCGAAGGTGTCCATCATTATCCCCGACTGGGATAATGTCGAGGAGGTGGTGAAGAACCAGCTATGGAGTGATGTTCTGGTAACTTAGATATTATTTAAGTTTTATTTTAGTGTATTATTTCATGTAACTCTTAATAAGGACTCATTTATGGACTAACTCTTTTCATGTAGGATTCTTTTGACATACCATCTTCTGACATAGCGAGGAGGAAGGTCCTCGGTATTATGGCTGAGCGATGGCGTTCAAATCCATACTCACCACGAGGTATATTGAACTTTAAATTCTTAATCAACGCTTCACCAAATTGTACCAATCCTTAGTTTAAATGTACCTGAATTGTAGGTATGTATTCGGGGACGACCAAGGAAAGTTCCCTGGAGAGAAATATCCATTCATCGATCAGGAGACCTAAGATGCTTTTGTTGCATCTAGACATTCTGTCGAGTTTCAGGTACAGTGGTTTTTAGATGATTAAATTATGTATAATTTAAACGGCTAACTCTGAATATTTTTTTTCTTGTTGTAGGAGACCAGAAAGAAAGCCAAGGAGACTAGGAAGCTAAATGACTGCCCACACACACTGTCACGTGGGGGTTACCGTAGGTTGAAGGAGCGGCTGGCACAGGAGAGGCTGAGTCAGTGCCAGACTGACACTGGTATTGTGGATCCCCCTTCCCCACCTACACGCCACGACAAATGGAAGCGGGCTAGGATCAAGAAGAGTGGGGAATACACTTCCTCACAAGCTCAGGAGGTTGCCTCACGGATAATAAGTATTCCCCTTTGTATCAGTGTCTGTTTTTTAGTTTACGTGAAGGAAGTGAATACTAACTTGTTTGGTTTCAGGATTCCTTGGTTGAGCAATCAACCCAAGGGTCTTTCGTAGCCCATGGACGGGAGGATATTTTGACTACCGCCATCAGCAGGCCAGAGCACCCAGGAAGAGTGCGTGCTGTTGGTTGAGGTGTAGGTAAGTGGTAAATAACTCTATGCTTTCATTTTGTTATCTAATAAACAATTATGGGCTAATCATTCACATTTCATAGGCCTCCGCTCCTATTACGGTGCTCCCGACCCTGCCCCCTCCCTTGAGAAAATGGTGGAGCAGAAGGTGGCTGTTGTGAAGGCTGAGTACCAGGAGGAGATATCTAGGCTCCACCAGGAGATGGCCCGATTCAGGGAGGAGATGAAGGCCTCACTCAGCCACCACCAGGAGATTACTGCACCAGCTAGCGACCCACAGGTTAGATTCTTTATTTAATTTCCTCGGTTTTATTGTTTGTAATCACTTTATTTCATTGTTTAATAACTTCTGCTTGATGTGTAAATATGTAGATACGGAAGGTTAGCACTAAGGGGTCGTGCGCTGTGGCTGACCCTGACGATGATGGGGTCGAGCCACCAGACACCCGTCAATGTGACCTGTTCGTTGACGGGTCGGAGGAGCCAGTTGCCACTGGTATGGTGTACAACTTAGGCCCTGTGGTTCACCATCAGACATTACCTGATGGTATGTCCAGGGTCTCTGTTGTGCTCGTCCTCGAGGAGGATGCTGTTGTGCCAATGGCAACTCCGGAGGTGAAAACCGTCGGTCAGGCGGTGGGCCACTTTCTGATGTGGCCCAACAGACTTCTGGTGATTGCCCCTGGACAGGTAAAAACCCTAAACACTAACTAATTTTGTTATATTGTCAATTATGGTACAAAATGTGATGGTTGTCAATTGTTCAACAGGAACAGACATTGAAGAAGCTAGACCCGGCCAAGGATCCCATCCGGATGCTATGGCGCATCGGGTATGAGCAAGGAGAGGACACTATTCAGGTCCCATGGCAGCCACTAGTGTTCGGCCGTCCAAGTGATCTTCCACTTTACGTTACACATTCTAACATGTGTGACATTATTTCGGGGACGTCGATGCTGAACGCCTCCATCATTCAGTTGTGGGAGCTGTAAGTATATCATTTTTTGTCCAATTTTTTCATTATACAAGTTATTTGTCGCTAACCATGTCTTAACTTGTTTAGGTTTCTGGCAAAACTCTGTGTGGACTTGGGTTTCCAAGGAACTTATGGTTTCTTAGAGCCCTCTCTCATACATAAGCAAGGAAACATCCCGCAGGACACCCAGGCATACATCCAGAATTGGATGTTTGAGTCTGGGAAGCCTGTATACATGGGCCCCTATCATAAAGGGTAATATTCTATTCCATAATTATTGTCATGAATTTTTGCATTTTGAAGTCTCACTTATCACTGGTAACTGCAGCGCTCACTGGACGCTTGTGGTGATCTGTCCGAAGGACTATCTTGCTCTGTACTTTGATACTTCGCATCGGATGGTTCCACAAGACCTAAAAGATATAGTAGACTGGTAAGTTAATCTCTAAAAAATAAGTACAAATTCGATTACATCATTTTTAGAACTATACGATTCTAACTTATCTTGTGTTTTGTTTGACGTAGGGCGGTGGTTGGATACAATCTACTGATTGGAAACAAGTCCAACGGAAGAAAAGTTGCATGGGTGCACCCAAAAGTAAGTCAATCGTATTCATTCAAATCTTCAATACATATTTTTTAAGTTACGATATTCACTTATTATATACTATATGTCCATTGTAGTCTTACAGGCAGAAGGGTACCTACGAGTGTGGCTATTTCGTCATGCACACTATGCTGACCATTGTCCAACAACATTTAGTAGATGGATGGACAGATGTAAGTCTTATCATTTGGACTACTTTTCTACCAATTTCATCAATTACATGTAATAAATAAAGCTTTTGTTCTAATTGTTTTGTGCATTGTTTGCAGTACTTTAAGGACCGGTCATATTTCCCAAAGGCACTTGTAGATGATGTTAGAAAGCAATGGGCCTCACACTTCATTGAAGTTAGGCAAAGCTAGATATAGGATCTTTATTCTTTTATATATGTATCTAGTAGGATTTAGGGTTTACTTTTATTAGATTACATTCAACTTAATTGTATATACTTTCATTTTTTAGGTTGTTATGAATTGATATAGAAAATAAATTGATATATACATACCATTCTTTTTATATAGTGTTGCTGGATATTGTGGGATACTGTATACTGTACTGGTTGTCTGAATGCAGGTTTGGGAAACGATAAAACAGAAACCATATTAAAAAAAAACCTCAGTATTTATTCACGGTTATGGTAACAACCGTGATTATAGACCATATTTATCTACGGTTACTACCATAACTGTGATTATACATAAGTGAATTTTTTTGACTACTTATATTCACGGTTATGATGGACAACCGTGGATATAGATACTTTTTATCCACCGTTACTAACATAACCGTGAATATAAGTAGTTTGTAACTGAAACCTTTTAGTACTTATATTCACGGTTATGATGGACAACCATGGATAAATACTAAGGTTTTTTCACGGTTATACTGGACAACCGTGAATATAGATACTCTTTATCCACGGTTACTAGCATAACCGTGAATATAAGTAGTTTGTAACTGAAACCTTTTAGTTCTTATATTCACGGTTATGCTCGATAACCATGAATATAAATAGTAAGTTATATTCACGGTTGTTCTTAACCGTGGTCAGATGTGATTTATTACCACGATTGTTAACCGTGGTTAAAGGCCCTCATCTACTACCACGGCTGCAACAACCACGGTTCTTTAACCGTGAATAAAGGCCATTTTTAACCGTGATTATATCCATTTTTTCCACTAGTGTCAATCTATTAACTACACTAGTTTCTTTTTATTACTTAGTCCTAATATAAATTTCAAGACCTTTTCTAGTAGTTTCTATTATACTTAGTAACTAAACTCTTTTAACATTTAATCTTTAATTTTAGTTCCTTAAATTACCTTTAGTGATTTATTTTATATTTCACTTGAGTCCCTTCAAATTTGTCAAATCATGATAAACCATTATAGTTAAAATAGCGTTCCTCAAAACTTGGCAAAATAAAATAAAATAAACCGTCATGATCGTTCCGACCGGTAAATTTTCTTGAAATGTGTACCTTTCTCGAAGTGGCTTTGGGGATGCTCAGCGATGGGTCTCACCTCTAATAGTAGGACTTACTGAAAATTTACAAAAAATTACATAAATGTACACCAAAAGTTATAACCAAATCGAATATTACCGAGCCTGCCTAAACTCTAAAATTACTAACTTCTTTGTCCCGATTCTAACCTCGATAAAATTTCTTCTAGGTGCACATATATCAAGGCATGCTTTTCAAGATTTATATAAAAACACTTACTAATTCAAAATATAGTAAAATCGTCACCGGTTACTAAAATTTACACAGTTTAAAATCTGATCATTGGATCATGACAACTGAAAACGGTTACTCCCGGATACTAAAGCAATATTATGAGGTATTTTAAGATGCAACCAAACGAAAAGAGGCTCCCCTTACCTCATGGGTAGGGGTGGCAAAACGGGCCAAAGGGCCGGGCCAAGGCCCGTGAGTGCCCATCAAAATACGGGCCGGGCCGGGCCAAAATATGAAAACGGCCCAAAAACATTGGCCCGACCCGTATACCATGTGGCCTGCGGGCCAAAACGGGCCGGCCCGTTTTTTTAAAAAATTATATATATTTTATTTTTATTATTATTTGGACTATTTTTAAGTCTTTTTTAAAAATTTTAGATATAAAAAATAGATTTCACTTTTTTAAAGCAAAGTTTTTTATAATTAATCTAATTTATTTTATTAAAAGTTTAAATTAAATTTATTTGTATTAAATGGAAACAATAAATAGTCATCAAAATTAATTTCAAATCAAATAATCAATCAATATTTAAAACAAAAATTAAACACACACACTAATAATATAAAGTCCAAAATAAATAATATCAAATAAAGTCTACAATAATAAAAACATATATATTAAAAGTTAATAGTAAATAAGTATTATAAATTATAATATATATAATAAAATATTTTTTACTAAAGGCCCAACGGGCCGGGCCAGGCCCGCAAGGGCCTGTTTTTTGACGGGCCAAAATGGGCCGGGCCTATTTGGGAAGTGGGCTACAAACATTGGCCCGGCCCATCCCGTTTTGGCGGGCCAAACGGGCCAGCCCGCGGGCCTAGCCCATATTGCCATCTCTACTCATGGGGCAGTCTCAATTCAGAGAAGGAAAAAGGGAGGGCTCGCCGGAAATTTGCTAAACGTCCTCAGTCGTCCACCGATTGACGTCGATGGTTCATTACTACAAAAAAGGCCTTTGTCAGCGGTTCCGTCATAGCTATTGTCAGCGGTACAAGCGCAGACAATAATGGCGCTATTAATAGCACTAAAAACAACATCAGCGCTTAAACCGCTGACATTAGTTATGTTTTGTCAGCGGTTGTAACACGGAACCGCTGATAATAGTCCAACAATGTCAGCGGTTGTAACGCGGAACCGCTGACATTAGTCTCACAATGTCAGCGGTTATCACGCGGAACTACTGACAATAGTCAAACAGTATTCTCAATGTATGCGCTTGAAGCTATAACCGCAGATAATAGTTGTTTTTTTAATTTTTAATTTTTTAATTTACTAAACTTGTATTAAATTAATAAACTAATTTTTACACTTTTAGAATTATAGATATAACAACAATACCTAAAAAAGTAAAACATCAACTAAGAATATTAATAAACATGTTTATAAAGATAATTACACAAAATTAAGAGAAAAAAATCATGTAAAGATAGTTTCACTTAGCAACATTTGTTAGTATTAATTACAATAAATTTCATAACATAGAAGACCTACACACATTATCGCCCTATTTTAGGGACCAAAAACTAAGCAAGATAAACACACAGAGTTTAAACCAAGCCTAAAGAAATAACATTATCATACAACGGGATTCTGAAAGTAACCAAAGGGAACCACATACTAGACAAATGGTGAGCTTAAAGATATGCTCAAGTCTAACCATCAGGTAAAGGCCAAAAATTACTCAACCTTTATGTACAAGAGGCCAACATCAAAACAACAGTCTTGAAAGTCCAAAGGATTTCTTCTGTCAAATTGGGCCAAAACAAGATGATGTGTATTTTGATGCTCTTCATGTTCAATGTCATCCAAGTCATCATCATCATTTTCATTCAAAGAAGGTTCATCATCGTCATCATTGTCAATTCCCACTTCATTTTGATCCAAGAGAGCAGGGGTGCTTGCTGGTACCTCTAAAATAATTAATAGAGGAAAACATATTAGTAACCCCTATGATGGATGAAAATACAATAAGCCATAAAAGTCTTCAAAACATAATTATTATATCTATATTCTCAATTTAACAGGAGCTGGAGTATTATTAAATAACATAACACAAAATACACAAAAATAAACAAATAACAACATGAACATCCTAATCACATCAGTCAACCATAAGACAGCAACCAAAAAACTACCTCTCACAGCTGACTCTCAGTCATGTTGAAGTGAAGATTCCCCACATACAATTTCTGGTCAACAACTCCATATGGCCCAGCTACACCAACAGCAGCACCAGAAGCATTATGTTGAACAAGGTTCTTTTCAGCCTCAGAAGGTTTCACCATTACAGATTGCATGACAAGAAGTTGGCCAAAGAGAGTAATAGCCATTGGCACTGACATTGCATCATAGAATTCAATATACCCGCAATTCAAGAAAATACAATCACTTTTATTTTGACAAATATATACTCCTAATCGCTTCTACTCATGGGTCAACTAATTCCACCAATTTCTCAACAAAAATCACTTTTTAATACCTATCTATTATCCCAACAAAAATCACGTTACTTAAAAATCAATCTTACAAAATCATGTTAATCTAAAATCAATTCTACCATCACAAAACCAAACACACTAAGTGTGACAATTGGTAACACTCTACTAATTTTGAAACAAGAAACTGCACAGAACATAAACTAGTAAGTACATGTTTGAAATAGGACATCAAAACAATATATACCAAAGAAACCTCCTTAAGAATATGAGTATTCCAGTTTCAATCCAACCAAAAGGACCAAATTGCAACAAATTGGAAATTTTCAAAAATTAATTAGCCTCTTCTATGAAAGACACAAAATCTAATCTGGAATTAAATCAAGGACCAAGCACCTACCAAGTATTCATCCATTAAACTCATTTAACAAATGCAAGATATCTCAAACGATAATCATCTAAACAAGGAGCCACACCAGATTTCAAGAGCAAATGTCATTTAATGTGATATATGTCAAATTTGAGCTAAATATTTACCTGGAATTGCTTAAACCAATAGCTCTCTGACCAAGAATACTAATAAGCACCTCAATTCCAGCCAACCGGGGCCCCTTATGCCTGTAATAAGCACCTCAATTTTATAATGAGATGTTATTGCATGAAGGAGCTTGATTTGACAATACATTATAAACACTGAAGAAAAAGATCCATAAAATACAATGAGAAACTAAATTTGTATTGATATATCTGAATAATGAACTGATACTATATTTACAGAGAGCCTGAACCAAAATGTTGGTGAGGTGGTTCTGCCACCTTAACCTAAAGAGAAACTATTACAACAGAAACAGAAAGCCCCAAAAAAATACAATTCACTTAAGCTTTTACACTATATCACAGACATTACTTTATACATTCTTATACAGAAGAGGCAAACACATACACCTACTAGAATGTCATGCATCTTAGGTAAGCAGTGGATGAGACAACATAAATACTTAATCATTCATCATGGAAATATAATTTGTTTTATTTATTTTCCAAAGGGTAAACCCAGAAGTTTCCTAATAATAAAAAATACACAATCATTTAAGGAAACTGATTATACCTTGGCAACCCAATTAAGATCAGAACTGTTTTCATGGAGAAGTAGAGCAGGAAGAAGCCATGGACAACGATATTTAAGGAAATTATCAGGTTCAGCACCTGGTAAAAAATGATGTCTTATCTGCAAGGGCAATCTATTTATTTAAGCCAAAGAAGAAGTTCATATGCATACAATAAAAGAATGCCATTGTCAAAAAAAAACTTTAACATTTCAACTTTAATGTCATAAATACTATCTCAGCTTTTCTCTGCAAGTTTGCCTCACTTTCAGCCTCAATGCCATCTAGTTTCAGCAATTGACTCATCTAGTTTCTCTGAAGCTTTGTTGCCTTCATTGATAACCTGAAAAATTAAAATAATTCTTAAGCTCATTCTCTAATTTATATGTTTCTATGATAACTGATAAATATAATAATTTATATAAAAAAATGTGACTCTATTTGAGAGTTTATCCACCTCAGCTCTGATCGATTCAATAGCCTCAGAAGCTTTCAACAATGAAGATGGCTTTTTTGCCATAGTAAATGAACTGGATGGTATAGAGGCCTTCAGCGGCAACGAAAAGCTCGTTCTATTTCTTGTACCTGAATGGGTGACGAAAAGTGACCTTGGTCATGAATAATGTAAGTGACACCACCTTTCAGGTATCCATTTCGTTCTCCGAAATCAAGACTGCAGAACCTTGCAGGGCCCTCCCAAGCGATCACCACCACCCAGCAAACCACCGAAGATAAGTATGCGGCCAACCACAACAAACCTCACCCTATAATCCCGAGCCCACCCCCAAACCAAACAACACCACCCTGAACCCACAGCCCCCTCCCAACCACCAACAACCTTCACCAAACCCGAAACCCACAGTCTCGAGCCCACCCCAAACAAAACAACCCCAGCCCCCTCCCAACCCCAGCCCCCTCCCAACCTTCACCGTCGAAGGAGGAAGAGGCTTGAGGCTTATCTTTCACAACGAGGAAGGGGGTCGGTGAGGATAAAGGTGGTCACGTCTTATGAAGAAACACGTAGCAATGGAGGAGAACAAACATAAGTGTTTAGTTTAGGGTTAGTGTGAATTTTTGGGTTGGGCCTCGAGGCCATGTGTATTTTCTTTTAAAAAATCTAATTAATGAGGTTTGTGTTATATACCTTTTGTTTATCCTTAAAATTAAGAAAAATTCATTTGTCCTAGTGGAAAAGCATGGATTCAAGTTGCCTAAGAATCATGGTTCGAGCCTTGCTTTTCTCATTTATAGTTTTGCTTTAATTAAGCATACTAATGTTAACGGTCCTTTGACAACCAATATCAGCGGTTCTTATTAGGACCGCAGACTAAAGTGATTAGGGATTATTGTCAGCGGTTCCATCTAGGAACCGCTGACATTAGTGTGAATTGTTCATCAATTTCTGCGGTTCCGTTGAAACACAGACAATACTAGCGCATCCTTTTGATATTTTTGTTGTAGTGGTTCCCGTACCTAAGGAACACAACATGCACAACCAAGTGAGTAAGGAGGGCCACAGTTTTGGAGTTCCAAAACACAGGAAAAAGGCCATATTCTTCAGAGATTAAAAGCTGGACTTTGGTCAAAGAATATCAAAAACAAAGCCAAGAGAAAAATCCAAAAATCTCACCTTGAGATGGCTTAGAGGGCTCACGGTTTTGAAAGCTTCAAGGCAAGGAGATGGAGCTAAATTTTGAGGACCCAAAACTTGTAGAAAAATTAAAGATGTTTATTTGGTGAGGAAAAGGTCGCAGGTTAGAAGAGGAAAAATGAGGAATAAGGATTTTTTGGTGGTTGATGGTGGTGTGGCTGTAAAAGTGGATGGTTTATGGTGGCTGTTTAGGCGGCGTATGGTGGTTGAGGGATGAGGGAATGGTGGTTGGAAATGGAAAATTAAAGGAAAAAGGAATGACTTTTAGTTCTAGCTGAGAGAGATAGAGAGAAGTGGAGTGATCGAAATTTTTGGTTAAGTGGTATGTTATAATGGTGAAAGGATGGGCATTAAATGGAGGTTGTTGGTGGCAGCTGGTGGAGTGAGGTGATGGTGTGAGTGGGGTGAATGATCATGAAGGTGACACCTATCCAGGAAGGTGGCATGAGGTGGTGGCTTGGCCAAATGAAAATTTAAGGTGTGCAGAATTTTTAGGAACTGAAAATTAAGGAGGTTAAAAACAATTATAGATTAATTCGTGGGATAAGAATATCAAAAAATGACTAAGATGAAGTTTGTATATTTTCCTTTTCCATTCGATTTGATATATCATTTGCGATAATACAAGATAGATAGCCCAAGATATGTTCGAAATAAGACAAGGTGTTCCTAACGCTCCCGAATCAATTAGGGATGTAGAAATAAATTCATGGTTATTTTTCCTTTTAGAATTGGTTTTCATGCTCTTTATGAAACTTGTAGGCTTCTTCAATACAGATCCATAAAAAAAGAACAAAGTATTTATAATATCGGAAGAGGGAGATATATAAATTTTACTAGAAGCAACCAGCATGGTGATAAGATAATTAGGGGTCAAGGAAGATCCTTAATACTGTACCAATCTAGAGAGATTCAGCTTTCAATATGTTCATAAAAAACATAGAGAATTTTGTTACGGAGATTTTGACATTGGGTTTGCATGAATCAGAGGTCGTACAAGGAAGTTATAAATTTTTGAATGAACTACACGTAGGGTAAAAACGTGAACAAAATTTTTAGATGAATCTACTAAATCCTCGATTTTGGGGATGACAGAGCAAGAATTGAGGTTCAAGGCAAGAAATAGAGATATAAGATCTCTTTGAAACAAAGTGAACTAGACTTAAATCATCCTATTTTAGTTTTGTTTGGGAAAGTCAAGCCCAAAACACCGGAAGTGTTCGGGTCGAATTTTAAGGCTAAAACTGTGGGAGTTGAGTTGTATAAGAACGGGGTTGACAGAGTTTGAATCAAGCCTCGGTCTCTTCAAGAAAAGTTCTTAAACCGTCAAACGAGTCAACAGGGATTGACTGTACTACCATCAGGTATCCTGAGGTATATACAAGAACAAACGTAGGTGACATCGAAGGTCCTGATTGGTCCGATTAGACTAAGTTAGTTACCCTTGATCCACTTCAAGGGAACCTTACCGGGACTAGTTTCCTTATAGGGTCACTAGTCTCAGGTTGAGTTATCGTAATTGAATTGTCGTTTGGGTTTCACAGTTCAATACCGAGGAACCTATTAATATTTTATTATTTAAATATTATTATTAATCAAATAAATAAAAGCTTAATAAAATTTAATTATAATTATATATATTTTGAATTTAATAATTATTAAGTATAAAATTATATTAATTAAATATTCATTAATTATCCTTAATTAATTAATCTAAACATAGAAATATTATAAGGATCACTTAACTATTTAATGCCAAATTAAATAAGATAGGCATCACCAATTACTACCGTATAATATTTTATTCTTAATCTTATTAGTGCCACTAATTATTCATCTTTTTACTCTTTTCTCATCTCTAATCCCTCTTACTAACCACCATACATCTCAATTTCTATGATAGCCTTTGTTCCTTCTTTTATCTTTGTCTCTTTCCCATACTTAGCACTTTCTCCATACCCTACGGGCTTTCTTCCTTCTTATCTCTTCTTACTTAAAGTGAATTAGGGAGGCTGACACCTCAACTCTCTCTAGAAGGCTTGCTAAAGTTCTCTCAGGGGTCCTGAGAGCCTAGGTCCTCACTCCAAAAATCAGGGCTGTTACAGACCTTTCTTCTAATACAATAGACAAGCCACCTTTTTCTCTATTGGTATCTCGTTCCTTATTTTAGGATTCAGACTCTAGTTATAATTATTATCTAAATGACAATGTACAGTTCTACAGGTATGTCCCTTTTCTCTAGCAATACCTATGGCTTCTGAAGGCTCACAACTAAAAAACTTACTTTTAGATACATTAATTTAGCGACCGAAACACGACCATTGCTAATAACGACACATATAACAACATAACCATAAACTTTCCCCTAAGGTCATCTATGACGTACTTCAACGACAAACTAGGATCTCTTCACTACATTTTATTATTATCCCATTTTAAAAATGAAAAACTTGTAGAGACAAGATGTGTCACCATCGCTACAACATGAAACTAAGGTCATCGCTGCCAACGTCGTTATTGTATACAACAACGAGATAATTCACTGTCACTACATAATGTGATAAACCATAACTAATCCCATTACAAACTTGGGTGGGCCAATGAAAAAAGGGAAAGTAATCACGCAGCAAAGGGCTTAGTGTGTCATCACTAGTAACCTCCAAAATGATGTCGTTGGCCTCGTCATTAATGTTGGATCTGAAAAGGGAAATGGTTTTCGTAGCCTTTCCTGGTTCTAAGCTTGGTGGGCTAACCTAAATATTTAAAGGGAGATTTACTGATCAACGATGAGCCTAGCATGTCATCGCTGGTAACCTCCCAAATGATGTCGCTAGCCCCGTTACGAACATTGGATCTAAAAAAGGAAAGGGTTTCTATAACTTAACCCATCGTTAAGCTTGTCAAGCTAACCTAAAATGTTAGAGGGAAATTTATTGATCAGTGATGGGCCCAATGTGTTGTTGCTAGTAACCTCTAAATGACATCACTAGCCCCTCCGTTAACGTCGAATTTGGAAAAGGAAAGGGTTTCAGTAGCCTTACCCGCCGCTGAGCTTGGTGGGCTAGCCTAAAAAGTTAAAGGAAAATTTATTGATTAGTGACAAGCTCATCATATCAATGCTAGTAACCTCCCAAATGACGTTGTTGGTCCTATTACTAACGTTGGATTTGGAAAAGTAAAAGGTTTTTATAGCCCTACGCATCACTTGTTTAGCGGGCTAACCCGAAAAGTTAAAGGGAAATTTATTGATCAGTAACGAACTCAGTGTGCCATCGCTAGTAACCTCCTAGATGACATCGTTGGCCCCTTCACTAATGTTGGATCTAGAAAAAGAAAGGGTTTCCATAGCCCTACCCTTTGTAACATCCCTGTTTTTAGAAACAATTTTATCTTTGTAAATTTTAATTATGGAGGGTTTGTAAGCAAGAATAAGTCAATATATACCTTGTTGATGGTCTGTAGTACCTCAAAAATGTCATTTTTGCACATAATAATAGAGTTTATATGGAATATTGGTGAAATTATGCAAAAACCGAGTGAAAAGGGCTCTTTTCCGAGTGACAGAGAAGAATTCCGAGTGAAAGATTAGAAATTCCAAGTGAAGAAGAGAATTCCGAGTCAGTATCATGTTTTCCGAGTAAAACATGACTGAGAAGGCTACCACCGAGTGGAGTCCTGACTTGAGAAGCAATTCTGGGTGAAAATCCGAGTCAAAACACCCTTGAAAGGCTCGGTTCCGAGTTGAATGTTTCCTTTCTGAAGGAAATTACTATGGTTGGAGCATTCCGAGTGAAAGAATGTGAGAAAGCTTCTATTTATGTTGATTTGATGCTTCCTTTCTGATTGAAGTATGTTGTAGAAATAATTAGGAAGGTTTCCGAATGGTTTTGCTTAGGAAACCGAGTGGAAATGATAGAGGGAGCCAATTCCGAGTGAGATACACTCCACTGGACCAAAACCGAGTGAGAGAAGTATGAGTGGGTATTGGTCCGAGAGGTAATGGTCTAAACCGAGTGAATTGAGTGAAGGAAGACTCGGATTTCCGAGTGAAGATTCTGAGAAAGGAAGGACTCGGAAGTGGGAATTTACACTCGGAAGTGGGAATTCCAGTCGGAATTCACTGTCAGAAGTGTTAACCGAGTGTAATTTCACTCGGTATTCACTGACAGAAGTGCGTTTTGACTTCAATTTTGTCTTTTCATGATATTTAAATCCAATCGTGCGCATTAAGGATGGTGGACGACCAGGAATGGACACTGACTCAGCATATATAATTGTTTAATCTCCACTGACCCTTCTGACTCAGCTTATCACTCACAAATAGGAACTGACTCAGCTTATCACTCAGAAATGGGCACTGACTCAGCAGCCCACTCGGAAAAGGCTGTCTCCCACTTGTCTTCCACTCACTTCCTCCCTATTTAAACGAGTTCAAGGTCCTCAGACCTCACACCACACACACGAACGAAACACTTCATCACTTTTCTTCCCAGCAAGCTCTTTCCCTCTTCTTTCCCCTCTGTTTCACTCGGAATTGAAGCAGGACAGTGAAGGGAGCCTCTTTCTTCTCCTCCAGGAGCTTCATTTGAGGTAAGGGGGTATAATCTTGGGTGCCTTGTGGGAAAACCGAGTGGAGGACTGATTCAATGTGTATGAAATGCTTTAAATTATTATCTGTATATGCATGTATATATATATATATCTGTTACCGAGTGATGAATTGTGATATGACATGTATTTATGGGACTGAAAATACTAAGAAACATGGGTACCGTGTGATTTCCAGTGAAACAAATATGATAATAGGTTATTTTACTCGGTTTTATGATAATCCGACCGGTTTTACACTTATTTTACTCGGTTTTTCTTATTTATACTCGGATAATATCTTTCCATTTAATTTCACTCGGAAAACATAGTATTTCACTCGGTAAACACTCTATTTCTCTCGGACAGCATCTTACAAGTCTTGTTTTACTCGGAAATTTCCTTCTTATATTATTTTACTCGGTTTTGACTTAATTTCAGTCAGAAAGTATATTTACCTTTTACTCAGAACCCCTTTTTAGTAAAAGCACTCGGAAAACATCATATTTAACTCGGACAGAAGCTTCCCAACCTTATTTCACTCGGTAAACACACTGTTCCACTCGGAAAGTATCTTATTTTTACTCAGGAAACTCTTTTCCTATTGATTCCACTCGGAATCATAATTAATTTCATTCAGAAACTCATTTTTACTCAGAATTTAAGTAGCTTCACTCATGAAAACCCTTCCCAGTGATTTTTAACTCGGTAAACCTTTATTTTACTCAGAAAACTCCCTTTAGTTTATTTTCACTCGGAATACATAGTTAAAATAACTTAGAAATCTCTTATCAGCCTGATTCCACTCGGAATCAGGATTATTTCACTCGGATTGATGCCTATTTTATTCAGAAACTCACTTCAACCTGAATTTACTCAGTATTTAAACTCATTTCACCCAGAAAATTTATTTTTCACTCAGAACGGATTTATTTATCTCGGATGATTCGGTTTCACTCGATATTCAACCCATTCCACTCGGCAAACTCAATTTCTCACTCAGTATTAAACCTTTCTTTCTCAAAAAGTTTAGAAATCAACATTTTTACTCGGATATAATTTATTTCCACTCGGATTCAAGCTGTCCCAGTCGGAAAACAGCATTCCACTTCATTTCACTCGGATTTAAATTTATTTCAGTCGGACAATAGCTTTTCCAGTGTCATTTCACTTGGATTTTTAGCCAGATCGCTTGGAGAACCCTTCTCTGTATGATTCCACTCGGAATCATACTCATTTCACTCGGATTTTCCTCTGTTCCACTCGGAAAACTCTATTTTTAGTGTTTTTCACTTGAATTTTTAATTGGAAACTAATCTTCACTACTTTTTAAGTTATTGGTAAGTTATAATTATTATTCTTATTCTATTATTATCATTATTTACTGTCAACTTAATATTGTTATCATTATTATTAGTTTTATTATTATTATACATTGATATTATGCGTAATTACATAAAGAATATATTATTTTACTCTTTATGAAAGAATATATATAATAAATATATTTCTAAAAATTAACAAACGAATATCTTACAAGATTTAAATGATTGATGGAATTCAAAGAACTTGAGGATGATATGATGAGACTGGAAATACATAAGATACCCAGGAATCAATTGATAAGATAAATGCATTTCGCATCATGAAAATATTTTTGAAGAGGAAAAACCTCTAGAGCATACACTTGGTACAGTGGAGGACACTCACGTTCGATCTCCATGAAGAATCTTGGGAGTACAACTGGAACGGCAACCCAATGGCATCAGAGTCGCGCCTGATAGCCGGGTGAGACGATGCAATTCTAGTGTACTTTGACTAAATGACGGAGTGTAACTATGATCGTAGGGATCCAAGTTCCAAAAATATTTAAATTAATGATGAGAACCAATGAGTTCATTTGTACCACATGGAACTTGGGCGGACCCTGATCGCTCTAGATGATTGGAATGGTGATATTCCACAGAATGAGAAGAAGATGAAACGATTTATTGGGCCCACATGCATCATGAGACTTAACCAAAGATAAATCATAATAAATCCAAACTCATGCATTCATTACAGCATATTTGATTGTTATAATTATGAATATGTTATATGTATAATTTATTTCATGATAATATGCTTGATTTTTATAATTATGAACATGCTAAATATACGATTATGTGATGACAACATGCTTGATTGTTATAAATATGCTAAATGTATGATCTATGTGACATTGTATGTTAACTGGATTATGTCCGCATCGGATGAACCAATCAGGGTCTTGGGTTATACTCACCCTTACTGTTGAACATTTTTCAGAGGAATTAGAAACTCAAGAACCCGAGTGTGAAGATCAGCAATACGCTGAACCCATTGAGAATAATCATTAAGGATAGAATATTTATAATCAGACACCGGATGACTGTATGATATTTAAGGGTGCCTGCGTGCCCCATTCTGTTAAGAGTACAATTATTTACAGTTTGCGAATGACTATGTGATATATACAATATTACTTCCGCTGATTTGCCACGTATTTATTTTTTTAAAAAAAAAATATTCATTTTTTCTAAAAACTGTTAACACTCTCAGTTAAATGGGATGAACCTACAGAAGGATTTGTCTTATCTAACCGAGGGTGTTACAAAGGTGGTATCAGAGCATAGTCGATTCATTAAGCTTGTGGAGTGGACCATTAGGTTTCCACGTACTCTGATAGAAATATTGAACAGTCTATAACACTCCTAAGACTAAATATCCTATGTGGAATACTCCACATAACACATACCCTAAATCTATTTGTTGATATTCTTTCAGCAAATTCCCAATGGCACGCCAAAATAACAATCACGTGATGGAGAATCTTCTTACCAGAATTGTGGAGGTAATAGAAAGACAAGAGTTACCTCATGCTTCTGCCAGACAAGGATTAGCTGATTTTCAAAGGAACAATCCTACGCAGTTCAAAGGAGGCTTCAATCCAGAAGGAGCACAACTATGGATTGAACATCTTGAAAAGATTTTTGTCGCTATGCGATGTTCTGATGAGGATTGTGTAACCTTTGCTGTCTTCATGCTGGTTGGAGAAGCAGAACACTGGTGGACTCATGCTAGAGTCAGACTAGCTACTGATGGGCATATCATTACTTGGGGACGATTTAAGACAGAATTTCTCGCTAAATATTTCCCCGAAGACATAAGGAGGCAAAAAGAGCAGGAATTCTTCAATCTGAAACAAGGCAATATGACTGTTGGGGAGTATACTGCTAAGTTTGACGAACTGGCAAAATGTTGTCCCTACTACACTCATATGGGAGAAGCATCAAGATGTGCAAAGTTCGAAGCAGGGCTACGACATGAGATTCGTCAAGCCATATGTTGTCAACAAATTACCCAATTCACTACTTTGGTTGACAGATGCCGCATATTTGAGAACACCTCTAATTTTCGACGACCTGGAACGTCTAATCATGGGCCAGAGCGACGTATGCCGGATCGACAACAAAGAAGGGATTTTCGAGGAGATCGACCATATTTCCGATCTTTCAACTCAGCCAACCGAATTCCTCCTAAAGGTCAGGAGAACCAAAGTAGTAGAAACTGCACAATTTGTGGACGGATCGGGCATCGTGATGTTGACTGTTGGTACAGGAATAAAAATAACCAACAACAAGTAACTTAAAGACAGGCAGTACGACCAACAGGTCAAGGAAGTGGAGGATCTACTGCAAATGTCTCTACCAACAATGCCCCGAGAATACAAAATGTACCCCGCAACAACAACTTCAGACAGAACAATAATCCTGGAAGGCCCGGAAACAACTCAACCGGAAGGCCAGGGGGAAATGCCAGAGTTTTTACCATGAATGGTGCAGAAGTATCACAAGAGAACGATCTTGTGCAAGGTACATGCTTTATAGGAAGTACTCTATTAAATGTATTATATGATTCTGGAGCCACTCATTCTTTCATATCTGAGAATTGTGTAAAACATTTAAAGCTTCCTACAACCTCTCTGCCCTATCAAATGATTGTCACAACTGCCGCCAATAAGCCCATTTGCTCTACTCGCATATGCCTAGAATGTCCTCTTAACATCGAAGGGAAAGCTTATCAGGTAGATCTGATATGTTTACCTTTGATTGATCTAGACATTGTTCTAGGGATGAATTGGCTTGCTGCCAATCATATTCTGATTGACTGTCATAATAGATCCATCTCTCACGGGTCTACTACATCTGAATATGATCAAGTCACAGATTCTTGTCTTGTTAGCTCAGAAAAGGTAATCTCAAAAGAAGTCCAACTATACATGATCCTTACTGAAACTGAAAGTAAGGCCACTTCTCAACTTGAACAGATTCCTGTTGTTCAAGAATTTCCAGAAGTATTCCCTGAGGACATACGAGAGCTACCTCCAGAGCGAGAAGTCGAACTCAGCATTGATATTATACCGGGCGTGGGACCAATCTCTATTGCTCCTTACCGGATGTCACCCAAGGAACTCAGTGAACTCAAAGAACAATTAGAAGAACTTCTAGAGAAAGGAATGATTAGACCCAGTGTCTCACCTTGGGGAGCACCAGTTCTTCTAGTCAAAAAGAAGGATGACAGTATGCGGTTATGTGTTGACTATCGTCAGTTGAATAAAGCTACGATCAAGAACCGTTACCCTCTTCCAAGGATTGATGATTTGATGGACCAATTGCGAGGAGCCACTATCTTTTTGAAGATTGATCTGCGATCAGGCTATCATCAAATCAGGGTAAAGAAAGACGATATACCCAAAACGGCATTCAGAACATGATATGGGCACTATGAGTATCTTGTTATGCCCTTCGGAGTTACAAATGCACCTGCAGTCTTTATGGGGTACATGAATCGAATCTTCCATGAGTATTTGGACAAATTCGTGGTTGTATTCATTGACGACATTATCGTCTACTCCAAGAGCCATGAGGAACACGAGGAGCATCTTCGAATTGTTCTAAACACTTTGCGTGCATGGCAATTGTACGCCAAGTTTTCAAAATGTGAATTCTGGTTGACAGAAGTGAAATTCTTAGGACATGTCATTTCTAAGGAAGGAATTGTTGTGGATCCTACAAAGGTAGAAGCTGTACTAAATTGGGAACAACCCAAGAATGTGACAGAAATCCGCAGTTTCCTTGGACTGGCTGGATATTATCGTCGATTCATCGAGAATTTCTCTCGAATTGCAGCATCTTTAACTAAGCTAACTCGTAAAGATCAACCATTCGAATGGACTGACAAATGCGAAAGCAGTTTTACGGAGTTACGCCAACGACTCACTAGTGCACCTGTCTTGATTTTGCCAGATCCTGCCAAGCCATATGAAGTGTACTGTGATGCGTCAAAACAAGGACTAGGATGTGTCCTAATGCAAGAAAGAAAAGTTGTTGCTTATGCTTCAAGACAGTTAAGAACCCATGAAGTTAATTATCCCACACATGACTTGGAATTAGCTGCAGTTGTGTTTGCCTTGAAAATCTGGAGACACTACTTGTATGGAACATACTTCGAAGTCTTCAGTGATCATAAGAACTTGAAGTATCTATTCGACCAGAAGGAGTTGAATATGCGACAACGTAGGTGGATGGAATTTATCAAAGATTATGATTTTGAACTCCGATATCATCCTGGAAAAGCTAATGTTGTGGCTGATGCACTCAGTAGAAAGGCCCTACGTCTATCATATATGATGATAAAGGAGTTAGAACTGATTGAACAGTTTCACGATTTGAACCTAGCAGTAACACCAAAAAGGGGAAGCCTTATGGTTGGAATGCTAAGAATTTCCAATGATTTCTTGGAACAAATCAAAGAAGCTCAAGCCAATGATCAGGAATTACAAGATTTAGCAGAAAAGACAAAAGAAGGAGTCTCAGAGTTTAGCAAAGATGAACATGGAGTGATCAAGTATCAACAGAGGTTCTGTATTCCAGTCAACGCAGATCTTAAGAGATCTATCCTGGATGAAGCACACAAAAGTAAGTACAGTATCCACCCAGGATCAACCAAGATGTACCAAGACTTGAAGAAATTATTCTGGTGGCAAGGAATGAAAAGGGATATCGCAGAGTACGTAACAGCTTGTCTGATATGTCAGAAGGTAAAGGCGGAACAACAACGACCAAGTGGGACCCTTCGTCCTTTGGATATTCCAGAATGGAAATGGGATGAGATTGCTATGGACTTCGTGAGTGGATTTCCCAGAACATCAGCTGGATGTGATGCTATTTGGGTAATCGTGGATCAATTAACAAAGACCGCTCACTTCATTCCTGTCAATATGAAGTATTCCCTAGAGAAACTCACCCAGATCTATATCAAGGAGATTGTACGATTACATGGAACTCCCACTGCGATTGTGTCCGATCGAGATCCTCGTTTCACATCACAGTTTTGGAAGAGCCTGCAACAAGCTCTAGGAACTCGTCTGAAGTTAAGTTCAGCATACCACCCGCAGACAGACGGACAATCAGAAAGAACAATCAAGACTCTTGAAGATTTGTTGCGTCTTTGTGTCCTAGAACATAGAGGAAGTTGGCAAGAATACCTTCCACTCATTGAATTCACTTACAACAACAGCTATCATGCAAGCATCGGAATGACCCCTTATGAAGCTTTGTATGGAAGAAAGTGCCGTACACCTTTATGTTGGTATAAAACTGGTGAAAAGACAATAATTGGACCAGAGATTGTTCAGAAGACAAGAGAACAAGTTCAGAGGATTCAACTGGCAATGAAGGCTTCGCAAGATAGACAAAAGAGTTACTATGACAAGCGACGGAAGCCATTAGAATTTGAAGAAGGTGACCATGTATTTCTTAAAGTTACCCCTACCACTGGAGTAGGAAGAGCTTTGAAGGCCAAGAAATTAAGCCCCAGATACGTAGGACCCTATCAGATTCTGCAAAAGATAGGAACTCATGCGTACCGCATTGCTCTGCCACCTGAGCTGACAAACCTTCACAATGTATTTCATGTCTCTCAACTCCACAAATATGTACCAAGCCCTGATCATGTTCTAAGTCCCGATCAATTTGTTCTGAAAGAAAATCTTACCTTTGAAGCATCGCCAATTAAGATTGCTGACCGATGTCTCAAACAGCTAAGAGGCAAAGAAATTCCTTTGGTCAAGGTAGTTTGGAGTCAGACAGATGATGGGGATGCTACTTGGGAAATTGAGGAGAAAATGAGAGAATTGTACCCTCAATTGTTTTAACTTTAAATTTCGGGACGAAATTTCTAAAAGGAGGGGAGAATGTAACATCCCTGTTTTTAGAAACAATTTTATCCTTGTAAATTTTAATTATGGAGGGTTTGTAAGCAAGAATAAGTCAATATATACCTTGTTGATGGTCTGTAGTACCTCAAAAATGTCATTTTTGCACATAATAATAGAGTTTATATGGAATATTGGTAAAATTATGCAAAAACCGAGTGAAAAGGGCTCTTTTCCGAGTGACAGAGAAGAATTCTGAGTGAAAGATTAGAAATTCCAAGTGAAGAAGAGAATTCCGAGTCAGTATCATGTTTTCCGAGTAAAACATGACTGAGAAGGCTACCACCGAGTGGAGTCCTGACTTGAGAAGCAATTCTGAGTGAAGAATGGTCAAAAGAATCAATTCTGGGTGAAAATCCGAGTCAAAACACCCTTGAAAGGCTCGGTTCCGAGTTGAATGTTTCCTTTCTGAAGGAAATTACTATGGTTGGAGCATTCCGAGTGAAAGAATGTGAGAAAGCTTCTATTTATGTTGATTTGATGCTTCCTTTCTGATTGAAGTATGTTGTAGAAATAATTAGGAAGGTTTCCGAATGGTTTTGCTTAGGAAACCGAGTGGAAATGATAGAGGGAGCCAATTCCGAGTGAGATACACTCCACTGGACCAAAACCGAGTGAGAGAAGTATGAGTGGGTATTGGTCCGAGAGGTAATGGTCTAAACCGAGTGAATTGAGTGAAGGAAGACTCGGATTTCCGAGTGAAGATTCTGAGAAAGGGAGGACTCGGAAGTGGGAATTTACACTCGGAAGTGGGAATTCCAGTCGGAATTCACTGTCAGAAGTGTTAACCGAGTGTAATTTCACTCGGTATTCACTGACAGAAGTGCGTTTTGACTTCAATTTTGTCTTTTCATGATATTTAAATCCAATCGTGCGCATTAAGGATGGTGGACGACCAGGAATGGACACTGACTCAGCATATATAATTGTTTAATCTCCACTGACCCTTTTGACTCAGCTTATCACTCACAAATGGGAACTGACTCAGCTTATCACTTAGAAATGGGCACTGACTCAGCAGCCCACTCGGAAAAGGCTGTCTCCCACTTGTCTTCCACTCACTTCCTCCCTATTTAAACGAGTTCAAGGTCCTCAGACCTCACACCACACATACGAACCAAACACTTCATCACTCTTCTTCCCAGCAAGCTCTTTCCCTCTTCTTTCCCCTCTGTTTCACTCGAAATTGAAGCAGGACAGTGAAGGGAGCCTCTTTCTTCTCCTCCAGGAGCTTCATTTGAGGTAAGGGGGTATAATCTTGGGTGCCTTGTGGGAAAACCGAGTGGAGGACTGATTCAATGTGTATGAAATGCTTTAAATTATTATCTGTATATGCATGTATATATATATATATCTGTTACCGAGTGATGAATTGTGATATGACATGTATTTATGGGACTGAAAATACTAAGAAACATGGGTACCGTGTGATTTCCAGTGAAACAAATATGATAATAGGTTATTTTACTCGGTTTTATGATAATCCGACCGGTTTTACACTTATTTTACTCGGTTTTGCTTATTTATACTCGGATAATATCTTTCCATTTAATTTCACTCGGAAAACATAGTATTTCACTCGGTAAACACTCTATTTCTCTCGGACAGCATCTTACAAGTCTTGTTTTACTCGGAAATTTCCTTCTTATATTATTTTACTCGGTTTTGACTTAATTTCAGTCAGAAAGTATATTTACCTTTTACTCAGAACCCCTTTTTAGTAAAAGCACTCGGAAAACATCATATTTAACTCGGACAGAAGCTTCCCAACCTTATTTCACTCGGTAAACACACTGTTCCACTCGGAAAGTATCTTATTTTTACTCAGGAAACTCTTTTCCTATTGATTCCACTCGGAATCATAATTAATTTCATTCAGAAACTCATTTTTACTCAGAATTTAAGTAGCTTCACTCATGAAAACCCTTCCCAGTGATTTTTAACTCGGTAAACCTTTATTTTACTCAGAAAACTCCCTTTAGTTTATTTTCACTCGGAATACATAGTTAAAATAACTTAGAAATCTCTTATCAACCTGATTCCACTCGGAATCAGGATTATTTCACTCGGATTGATGCCTATTTTATTCAGAAACTCACTTCAACCTGAATTTACTCAGTATTTAAACTCATTTCACCAAGAAAATTTATTTTTCACTCGGAACGGATTTATTTATCTCGGATGATTCGGTTTCACTCGATATTCAACCCATTCCACTCGGCAAACTCAATTTCTCACTCAGTATTAAACCTTTCTTTCTCAAAAAGTTTAGAAATCAACATTTTTACTCGGATATAATTTATTTCCACTCGGATTCAAGCTGTCCCAGTCGGAAAACAGCATTCCACTTCATTTCACTCGGATTTAAATTTATTTCAGTCGGAAAATAGCTTTTCCAGTGTCATTTCACTCGGATTTTTAGCCAGATCGCTTGGAGAACCCTTCTCTGTATGATTCCACTCGGAATCATACTCATTTCACTCGGATTTTCCTCTGTTCCACTCGGAAAACTCTATTTTTAGTGTTTTTCACTTGAATTTTTAATTGGAAACTAATCTTCACTACTTTTTAAGTTATTGGTAAGTTATAATTATTATTCTTATTCTATTATTATCATTATTTACTGTCAACTTAATATTGTTATCATTATTATTAGTTTTATTATTATTATACATTGATATTATGCGTAATTACATAAAGAATATATTATTTTACTCTTTATGAAAGAATATATATAATAGATATATTTCTAAAAATTAACAAACGAATATCTTACAAGATTTAAATGATTGATGGAATTCAAAGAACTTGAGGATGATATGATGAGACTGGAAATACATAAGATACCCAGGAATCAATTGATAAGATAAATGCATTTCGCATCATGAAAATATTTTTAAAGAGGAAAAACCTCTAGAGCATACACTTGGTACAGTGGAGGACACTCACGTTCGATCTCCATGAAGAATCTTGGGAGTACAACTGGAACGGCAACCCAATGGCATCAGAGTCGCGCCTGATAGCCGGGTGAGACGATGCAATTCTAGTGTACTTTGACTAAATGACGGAGTGTAACTATGATCGTAGGGATCCAAGTTCCAAAAATATTTAAATTAATGATGAGAACCAATGAGTTCATTTGTACCACATGGAACTTGGGCGGACCCTGATCGCTCTAGATGATTGGAATGGTGATATTCCACAGAATGAGAAGAAGATGAAACGATTTATTGGGCCCACATGCATCATGAGACTTAACCAAAGATAAATCATAATAAATCTAAACTCATGCATTCATTACAGCATATTTGATTGTTATAATTATGAATATGTTATATGTACGATTTATTTCATGATAATATGCTTGATTTTTATAATTATGAACATGCTAAATATACGATTATGTGATGACAACATGCTTGATTGTTATAAATATGCTAAATGTATGATCTATGTGACATTGTATATTAACTGGATTATGTCCGCATCGGATGAACCAATCAGGGTCTTGGGTTATACTCACCCTTACTGTTGAACATTTTTCAGAGGAATTAGAAACTCAAGAACCCGAGTGTGAAGATCAGCAATACGCTGAACCCATTGAGAATAATCATTAAGGATAGAATATTTATAATCAGACACCGGATGACTGTATGATATTTAAGGGTGCCTGCGTGCCCCATTCTGTTAAGAGTACAATTATTTACAGTTTGCGAATGACTATGTGATATATACAATATTACTTCCGCTGATTTGCCACGTATTTATTTTAAAAAAAAAATATTCATTTTTTCTAAAAACTGTTAACACTCTCAGTTAAATGGGATGAACCTACAGAAGGATTTGTCTTATCTAACCGAGGGTGTTACACCCTTCCCTAAGCTTGGTGGGCCAACTTAAAAAGTAAAGGGAAATTTATTGATAAGCGATAGGCCTAGCATGCCATCGCTTGCCCCATAATTGTTTAAGTTACTAGTTAATTTGTTCCACATGTCATGTTTCCCTTGGGTTATGGAGGCAGGTTTCATTGCTAAATTAAAACATAGAACTCAAGTAGAGCCCTTTCCCTTCTCAGTTTCTCACACTTTCTAACCTTAAAGTTTTTCAAATGTTTGAATTACTCATATGATATTGATTAACTCTTTTAAGGATGTCATAATTCTATATAAGAAATTAACAAAATCTAAGATAGAATACAAGATAATCAAAACATGAACTCAAAATAAGTAAATCATTACATTACATGGTTCTCTAATTGAGATGACTCATACATCTCCAAGATTCTAAAGAAACTATGCACTCATGATGGCAGAGGTTGTTAGTGAATCCTTAATGGATAAGGAGCATAAATATAAGGATTCTCATTGGTCTTGCAAACTTCATGTTTCAAAGCAATAATAGATAATCAAAATTGATAAGAAAAAAATATCTCTTGTAAAATAGAATTAGAAGATCTCGAAGCATTAGTAGCCTTGCCCTAAAGGAGTCCGCACGAGAATTCCCACCAGATTCTGCACATATAAATGCTAGATCGTTAAAGCACGGCCTCAGTAATAATTTACAAATTTTTTCTGCATCATAAGAGTTTGACCGATGAGCATCTCATCCTCTATTTATAAGTTCAACTTTGACCTAATGAGCACTCTTTAGTGAATGGGTTCTTCACTTATTTTAAATGAGTTAGGCCCAATAGTTTTAATTTTAGTCAAACTAAAATAAAACTATCATTTGGTGAGTTTACTCTATGCATGCGACCCTATAGGAAATATATTTAGTTTATATTAAATATAAACATTTTATACTTTAATATAATATAATGAACGGCATCTTGCAATATATCATTATCAAAATATAAATATCAAAATAACCTATAAGTGATAAACTTTATATTTTTTGTCCTTTTGTCACGATAATTGGGCCCAAGACATGACCATCGTCATCCTTTTATGGCTCAATTTGTTTTACTTGATACCAAAGAAGATTTTACCTAAATAAATATCCAATATTTGTTCTCCCTAGCACGACCATGTATTTCTGTAAGTCTTACTCCATTATGTGGCCTATAAATATCACTCTTGTTACATGAGAGGGAAAAGTCACATCTACATCACTCACACCCCTTTACATAAATCGTTCATTACCCAATTACAACCTTTATGATCATCTTGTTATGGATGGTATTTGATTGCATTAAAGCAACAAACTCCTTGTGTAGGAATTATAATGACTTTAAGTTGAAAGACTACATATTACCATTATCATATTGAGAATTGTTTAGGACACTCATGTAATGATCCATGCGACATTCTCATTGTGGGTTTGTCTAGTACACCATTACTTTTAATGTATACCCTATAAAGATTTGATATCATTAATATCTATTATCTGTGAGATCAGATTATAAGTACACTCGCATACTAATCTTAACATATTTATATGTCCCCATATAAATACTTGACAATGGACAATTTTGAGAATAGTTCTCATATTAACCTATTATTCTAAAGACTAATAAAGTTGTTAAACTATTTAACAGAAATGTCTTGCTTAAAGTGATGCATCCTATATAGGCTTTTAGTGCATACTTCCAATAGAGGTTACAAAAGAAACTATACCACTCACCATCATGAATGATCAAACGAGAAAATAAAAGTAAAACTAAGAATACCCTTAGAAAAATGATGAGTCGTCATTGTCTCTTCATGATTCCTCAGAGTACTTTATAAGCAACTTTAAAACTTAAAACTATAGGCATTTTGGATGCTGTTATTGAAATAGCTTTTCGCGCTATATTTTCTGAGACCTCGCCCATTTCATAAAGTATTTTACCAGGTTTAACGATAGTTACCCAATGATTACTCTAATACGATCTTATTTCTCTAACTAAGTGTCTAGGTCTAATAAAGTCTGAAGAGACCCATTAATACTGACTGACTAAAGTGTAATTGGGCTAGCCCAAACAGAGTCAAAAGACAAATAAAAACAATGTCTAATTAACTTCGATCAAGGTGGTTTGCCCATGACCTAGCTTTATAGGCCTTTTTGGCTCTATTGGACCTGGTTTTCCTAACTCTGGCTCTTCTTGGATTCATGTCTTATTTGCTTTATGTCTATAACCCTTTTTAACCTAAAATTGGGCCTTTATTACCTATTTACTTGTAAAACACAACTAAAGCATAGACAAACTAAAACACAAAAACAAACTAAAACTACAAAAAGCTAAAAACAAATTCTAAAATATTTATTAAAAAATCTTAATAAAATATAACTAAAAATAATTCATTTTAGCATAAAAAATCTTAAGCTAAACTTTTGCTTGTACCAAAGTAAATACACCTAAGAAAAAGGGAAAATATGTAGACAAAGTGCACTATGCAAAAAGATCCTAAAAATATAAAATTAAAGGAGTAGACAAAAATCAAAACAAAAACATAAGTAGAAAATAGTATCATGGACAGGCATCATGAGGATAAGATTAAACCAATGGATTTTTTCAATAAAAATATGGCCACAAAAGCATTCCCTAAGTGCACTAATAATGGTGTTAAGACTAGACTCTACATCCTATCTAAGCAAGCGACTCAATCCTCTATCCTAGAGTAACTTCTTTTAGATCCTTTTAAAAGGCACTTACCAACTAACGTCACTTTTCTGCTCAAGTGCTTTGCACATTACCACTCTTCAAAGAAGCTATTTTACCCTGGTAACCTATCAATCTCAAAGGGTACACTTCAATGCTAATTAACCCAGTAACTGAGGTCTTAAAAAGGTGTTAATGATCTTTAGATAGGTTAATAAAGCTAAAAGATGTTTTTTCTATTTTCTCTATTCATAGTTTTTGTGTTTCTCTTTTCTCTTCTATTTTTATATGATAAAAAAAGATCCTTATAGGTGTTTCTCTAGTAACTCAAAAGCAAGAAATTTCATAATGGATGCTAAAACTAAAAGTACTAGGACTTTGTTTCTTACCTTCTTCCTAAACTAAAACTCATGTTTAGCAAATGCACTAATCATTAAACCAAGTATAATTTAGTATCATTCTCATAGGGATTAGGGTCAAGTGCCATAACCCTATGATAACATTATCTGAGAAACTTCAAAAAATTGATTCATATTATCAAAAAATTAAAGACTTGTTTATGTAATTTTTTAGAATTTGATAAGCAAGAGATATAAAGAGGATACAAACAATAGGTTAAGATAGAACTTCCTCCTCAACTTTGCATTAGATTCATGAAAGATTTGAATTAAGTGCTAGTAAATTTGCAATTAAAGATCAATTCACACAGTTAGATACAACCTAATTCCTTAGGCCAAAATCCCAAGTTTTCCTTTTTATGAACCTTGATCTCTAAGGTGAACATAAATTGACAAACTAAATTATGTGAATTGTGAGATCTTATAATCAAAGGAGCCTAATCTCTTGAGTCATCACCAAATTAGGTTGAAATCTTTAGTTCAGTAGTGGAACCATAATTCCTATCTAGAAAGCAACTCCTTGATATATCCTTGGATGATCAATCCAAAAAAAACATTAGGTTAAGAAAATCCCAATTAATTGATAAATTTCCTTACATCTCAATTGTAGATCTATACTTATCTAAGCATTGCTTCAGATTCCATCCCTCTCAACCTAAAGAAGTTAGCCACTCATGGAGAAAGAGAAGAGATGAACAACTATGGATGATGAACTCATGATGAAAGAAGAGAGAAAGGAAAGAAAAGAGAAAGAATTCAAGTATTTTATTTGGGATCTAAAATTATGATATCTAATGTACATTTTTAGAATTAAAGGACCTACATATAGGAAAATAATCATAGGAATTCAAATAATTAGGCATGAAAACAAGCTTGGTGACGCACACACAAGCGTATTAATACACCTCAGTAATAATAAGCATAAATAGATAAACAACTAGGCGTGGTAAGGCCCAGGATACCAAGGCTCATTGATAAGGATCAGGAACTGTCAGCAAAACCTTCAGCGTGGTAACATCCAAATAGGCGTATCTACGCACAAGTTAGTGATCATATGATGCAATATAGGCATGGGCATATGCTCATTCCAGAATGTTAATTATTCCTGGTCTTGGTAAGAATAGGTCTGATCAAGTATCTTTAATGTGGCCATGCCTCTCTTGGGCGTGCCAATGTGAAAATGATGTATGACTTCAAGCTTCATGGGTGTTTAATACTAACGACAACATGGTTAGACCGATTAACAGGGAATTACCCAAGTTTCAACCCTCTCTTGGTGTAGCAACGCCCTATTAGGCGTGCCTACACTCAGGGTTTGGACTTGATTCTTCCTTTTTTCTTTCTCTTCAAGTTACCCTACATGAAATTAACCAAAATTGATCAATTAATCCATATTTAAGCTGTAATTAACCTTATAATGAACTTAGGTTTTCACAAAATTTATATTTTTTATACAAATTATTTTTCAACATAAGTAACATATAATCATAAAGTTAGCTTAATAATTAAGTCTATTTGAGGCTTATCACATCCTCAAACTTGAATCTTTTCTTGTCTTCAAACAAACAAACTCATTCCTTAAGAAAAGAACAAGTATGCTTCCTAGAAACTCATAATGGTGTAATAATTATCTTTAATAATTAGACTTCCATATAGGCCATCAATTCAAGGCCCTTAAATTAAACCTTTTAAATGATGCAATGCCCTCCTATGGAGATGAGATGATCATTATAATTCCTTCACAAGTTATGTTTTGTAACATCCCTGTTTTTAGAAACAATTTTATCCTTGTAAATTTTAATTATGGAGAGTTTGTAAGCAAGAATAAGTCAATATATACCTTGTTGATGGTCTGTAGTACCTCAAAAATGTCATTTTTGCACATAATAATAGAGTTTATATGGAATATTGGTGAAATCATGCAAAAACCGAGTGAAAAGGGCTCTTTTCTGAGTGACAGAGAAGAAATCCGAGTGAAAGATTAGAAATTCCAAGTGAAGAAGAGAATTCCGAGTCAGTATCATGTTTTCCGAGTAAAACATGACTGAGAAGGCTACCACCGAGTGGAGTCCTGACTTGAGAAGCAATTCTGAGTGAAGAATGGTCAAAAGAATCAATTCTGGGTGAAAATCCGAGTCAAAACACCCTTGAAAGGCTCAGTTCCGAGTTGAATGTTTCCTTTCTGAAGGAAATTACTATGGTTGGAGCATTCCGAGTGAAAGAATGTGAGAAAGCTTCTATTTATGTTGATTTAATGCTTCCTTTCTGATTGAAGTATGTTGTAGAAATAATTAGGAAGGTTTCCGAATGATTTTGCTTAGGAAACCGAGTGGAAATGATAGAGGGAGCCAATTCCGAGTGAGATACACTCCACTGGACCAAAACCGAGTGAGAGAAGTATGAGTGGGTATTGGTCCGAGAGGTAATGGTCTAAACCGAGTGAATTGAGTGAAGGAAGACTTGGATTTCCGAGTGAAGATTCTGAGAAAGGGAGGACTCGGAAGTGGGAATTTACACTCGGAAGTGGGAATTCCAGTCGGAATTCACTGTCAGAAGTGTTAACTGAGTGTAATTTCACTCGGTATTCACTGACAGAAGTGCGTTTTGACTTCAATTTTGTCTTTTCATGATATTTAAATCCAATCGTGCGCATTAAGGATGGTGGACGACCAGGAATGGACACTGACTCAGCATATATAATTGTTTAATCTCCACTGACCCTTCTAACTCAGCTTATCACTCACAAATGGGAACTGACTCAGCTTATCACTCAGAAATGGGCACTGACTCAGCAGCCTACTCGGAAAAGGCTGTCTCCCACTTGTCTTCCACTAACTTCCTCCCTATTTAAACGAGTTCAAGGTCCTCAGACCTCACACCACACACACGAACCAAACACTTTATCACTCTTCTTCCCAGCAAGCTCTTTCCCTCTTCTTTTCCCTCTGTTTCACTCGGAATTGAAGCAGGACAGTGAAGGGAGCCTTTTTCTTCTCCTCCAGGAGCTTCATTTGAGGTAAGGGGGTATAATCTTGGGTGCCTTGTGGGAAAACCGAGTGGAGGACTGATTCAATGTGTATGAAATGCTTTAAATTATTATCTGTATATGCATGTATATATATATATCTGTTACCGAGTGATGAAGTGTGATATGACATGTATTTATGGGACTGAAAATACTAAGAAACATGGGTACCGTGTGATTTCCAGTGAAACAAATATGATAATAGGTTATTTTACTCGGTTTTATGATAATCCGACCGGTTTTACACTTATTTTACTCGGTTTTGCTTATTTATACTCGGATAATATCTTTCCATTTAATTTCACTCGGAAAACATAGTATTTCACTCGGTAAACACTCTATTTCTCTCGGACAGCATCTTACAAGTCTTGTTTTACTCGGAAATTTCCTTCTTATATTATTTTACTCGGTTTTGACTTAATTTCACTCAGAAAGTATATTTACCTTTTACTCAGAACCCCTTTTTAGTAAATGCACTCGGAAAACATCATATTTAACTCGGACAGAAGCTTCCCAACCTTATTTCACTTGGTAATCACACTGTTCCACTCGGAAAGTATCTTATTTTTACTCAGGAAACTCTTTTCCTATTGATTCCACTCGGAATCATAATTAATTTCATTCAGAAACTCATTTTTACTCAGAATTTAAGTAGCTTCACTCATGAAAACCCTTCCCAGTGATTTTTAACTCGGTAAACCTTTATTTTACTCAGAAAACTCCCTTTAGTTTATTTTCACTCGGAATACATAGTTAAAATAACTTAGAAATCTCTTATCAACCTGATTCCACTCGGAATCAGGATTATTTCACTCGGATTGATGCCTATTTTATTCAGAAACTCACTTCAACCTGAATTTACTCAGTATTTAAACTCATTTCACCCAGAAAATTTATTTTTCACTCGGAACGGATTTATTTATCTCGGATGATTCGGTTTCACTCGATATTCAACCCATTCCACTCGGCAAACTCAATTTCTCACTCAGTATTAAACCTTTCTTTCTCAAAAAGTTTAGAAATCAACATTTTTACTCGGATATAATTTATTTCCACTCGGATTCAAGCTGTCCCAGTCGGAAAACAGCATTCCACTTCATTTCACTCGGATTTAAATTTATTTCAGTCGGAAAATAGCTTTTCCAGTGTCATTTCACTCGGATTTTTAGCCAGATCGCTTGGAGAACCCTTCTCTGTATGATTCCACTCGGAATCATACTCATTTCACTCGGATTTTCCTCTGTTCCACTCGGAAAACTCTATTTTTAGTGTTTTTCACTTGAATTTTTAATTGGAAACTAATCTTCACTACTTTTTAAGTTATTGGTAAGTTATAATTATTATTCTTATTCTATTATTATCATTATTTACTGTCAACTTAATATTGTTATCATTATTATTAGTTTTATTATTATTATACATTGATATTATGCGTAATTACATAAAGAATATATTATTTTACTCTTTATGAAAGAATATATATAATAGATATATTTCTAAAAATTAACAAACGAATATCTTACAAGATTTAAATGATTGATGGAATTCAAAGAACTTGAGGATGATATGATGAGACTGGAAATACATAAGATACCCAGGAATCAATTGATAAGATAAATGCATTTCGCATCATGAAAATATTTTTAAAGAGGAAAAACCTCTAGAGCATACACTTGGTACAGTGGAGGACACTCACGTTCGATCTCCATGAAGAATCTTGGGAGTACAACTGGAACGGCAACCCAATGGCATCAGAGTCGCGCCTGATAGCCGGGTGAGACGATGCAATTCTAGTGTACTTTGACTAAATGACGGAGTGTAACTATGATCGTAGGGATCCAAGTTCCAAAAATATTTAAATTAATGATGAGAACCAATGAGTTCATTTGTACCACATGGAACTTGGGCGGACCCTGATCGCTCTAGATGATTGGAATGGTGATATTCCACAGAATGAGAAGAAGATGAAACGATTTATTGGGCCCACATGCATCATGAAACTTAACCAAAGATAAATCATAATAAATCCAAACTCATGCATTCATTACAGCATATTTGATTGTTATAATTATGAATATGTTATATGTACGATTTATTTCATGATAATATGCTTGATTTTTATAATTATGAACATGCTAAATATACGATTATGTGATGACAACATGCTTGATTGTTATAAATATGCTAAATGTATGATCTATGTGACATTGTATGTTAACTGGATTATGTCCGCATCGGATGAACCAATCAGGGTCTTGGGTTATACTCACCCTTACTGCTGAACATTTTTCAGAGGAATTAGAAACTCAAGAACCCGAGTGTGAAGATCAGCAATACGCTGAACCCATTGAGAATAATCATTAAGGATAGAATATTTATAATCAGACACCGGATGACTGTATGATATTTAAGGGTGCCTGCGTGCCCCATTCTGTTAAGAGTACAATTATTTACAGTTTGTGAATGACTATGTGATATATACAATATTACTTCCGCTGATTTGCCACGTATTTATTTTAAAAAAAAATATATTCACTTTTTCTAAAAAACTGTTAACACTCTCAGTTAAATGGGATGAACCTACAGAAGGATTTGTCTTATCTAACCGAGGGTGTTACATGTTTCACTCTTCACCCAGTATTTAGGCATACAAATCACTCAAGACTAACTAGCTAACATGTTATCAAAGGTTTGAAATCATTCTCAGTTTACCAAAACCAAGATGCATACACATATAGATTAATAAGGTCTTTTAGGCTTGTAAAAAGACTAGGTGATGGATCATATTATATTGACATTGTAGTATTCTTAGTGTGAAATTTTGGTACTTATTCTAGGATTACTTCATTGATTTAGGTTAGTTTTATTAGTTTGGGCCAAGTTGGGCCTTAATTAGTTATTCTAGTTAATTATTGCATTTTAAAGCTTTTGACCTTTGTTCATTAATTTAGTCATAACTTTTGATGCAAGTAGATTTTTCAGTGCTACTTATCATGTTGGAAAGCTAATTTAAAAAGTTTTAACTAGACACCTCATTTGTATAACTTGGAATCATAAGCTAAAAGTTACGATCATTTACAGTTGACCACCTGAAGTTGTTATGAGAATTATGAGAATAAGTGTCCATTAGTATATTTGAACTTAATTGTGTTTTATTGCCCATTAAACTTTCAAAATTTATTAGCTAGGTTAATAATTAGGTTTAGCTTCCTTCCTTCCATATAAATACTTTGCATTGGAGGAATTTCACACGCTTTACTTTATGTGTTATTTATAATTTTAATTTCAAAAATCTTGTTTTCCTTTTCTATCTTCTCTTTTGTGTTTTGAGTTTCATTTAGTTTAGTCTCTTCTTCAGGGTAGAATATAAAATTTGTGTTATATCTTTAAATGTGGTGGAGGAGTAAATCCTTTGATTGATTCACGGTTTTGATCCCACAAAGCAACGAGGTAAACATTTCTTCATTTTAATCCAATTCAATATTTAATTGCTTAACTTCTTAATCTCATCATCATCATCTTTAGTTCAGACTTGGATCACTTTAATAAGATTCCAGATAATTAGTGCTTGTTGAATTTATCATTCATGTGATTTCAACAACAATGGGTTATGCTCTACTGGTTACAAATTCATCCCAAACTATCCAACCGGGACAATTCAAGATCCAACACAACACGGTACGTCGACCGGTTGTCTTGAATATTGAACGGGAACCTAGAGGGTACGGACATGACTAAACCCTACATTGTTAAACTTTAATATACTTTTTATGTTCCCTAAAACAGGGAGCTTACCAAAATTTCGGTACAGTCTCCCTTGTAAACTAGATATTTCTTAATTATTTACAACACCTTGTTACACA
Organism: Clitoria ternatea; assembly: GCA_037962975.1. Lineage (NCBI taxonomy): Eukaryota > Viridiplantae > Streptophyta > Magnoliopsida > Fabales > Fabaceae > Clitoria > Clitoria ternatea. Next base: position 15,098,530 of record CM075675.1, read on the forward strand.
CAGAAGATTTTTCAGTACAATTTAATACATACGCTACACATTGTATATGAAATTGAGGAAGGTAATCACAACAACCTAGTGAGCTCTGCTCTCCACTAACAAACAACAATATACATGCATAAAAAATCTTATTATCAGCACATAAAATCAATGCCTAATGAGCTCAACTCTCCAATAACAAACAACAATACACATGCATAAAACACATTATCAGCATATCAAAACCAATTCCTGATAAGCTTTGCTCTCCACTAACAAACAACAATCAACATGCATTCAATGATATTGTTAAGCAATAGTGGTTTGATAGACTTACCTCTACATTACATGTAACTACAATCCAAGAACCTAACTGGGTGTCCTCAGAAGTCGTATCCGAGTAGGGCGGTGGCTGGAACGAAAAGAAATAATATTTAGTCATAAAGGAAAATTATTCACATAGTTATGTTCCATGCATACAGGAAAAAATTAGACTTGCTCAACTCCAAGATGAGTATGTCAAGACCAAGGCTTTACTTGAAGCATCAAATCAGCATAGACAACAAATTTATCAAGAGGTCTCTAATCTCAATGCAATACTCCATGAAAAGGAAACCCTCACATCAATGTTGTAAGTTGGAGACGTTAAAGATAGAGACACACAAAGCAAATTACAGCTAAGGTGGCATTATAAAGCGTTCCATTGAAAAATTGATTACTAACGTGTTGGTTAAGGTGGCTATTTAGTGCATGCTTAATTTTGACATTTTGTAGTGTATTTATTATGTTAATTGTTAGAAACCATAAAAATAGAACTATGCTTTTAATACTCTATCTAAAAAAGAATAGTTAAAGTAATATTGATGTTTGCTTTAAATGGTTCAGCTCGGCTGAACTATATTTCAGGTTTGTTTTGGTTCACAAAAGGTTCTACCTAGAACTAGAGCTATGAACAACCTTAATTTAAATTTAATTGCACTGAGACCATGTTTAGCCTTTTCTTCACACTGTTATTGTATGAAAACTGAGTTTTAACAAAAATTTTAACTTGTGTTGTCATCTAACTTGGTTAAATTCCTGCTTGGCCTCCAGTAGTATTAGTAATGCTTGTCCTAAAAGCATATTTCTTTGTTTTAGTTGTTTAAAGCCACTGGATTAAGATTGCATGCCTGTAATGACCATATTTATTGTACCTGTGGCTACAGGAAGAAACTTCCTTGTGTTTTGATTCTGCCAGTCATGTTGGGATTATATTTTGATTTACCTTTTATTTAAGCGTTCGACTAAAATTTGCTTTGATCTTAATCTTAGAATGTGGAGGTGCGGAATATGTTAGAAATAATGGTATCCCAGTTATATTATTTCCTAAAGTAAAGGATGAATCCAATGGATTATCTCCACTTGACCTTGTTAATACACTAAGGTCAGATGCCTCTTTACTTTATTTCCTTCAATTGCATTTAACTTTAAACTTTTATTAAAGTTTTGTTGTTTGATGAATCTGATATGTGTATTTCGTGCTTTAAACTTGAACCGTAAATAAAACATTAGTCTAGCATAAATATGCCAAAATCTGTATAAGGGGATTTAGAAAGACTAATGATGTGCTACATGGAGATGTAATCGAAACACACTTACATTATTAACATTTGAATTTTTTCAATCAGGAGATACATTACTAACATATAAATTTTTTTCAATCAGGAGATTTGAGGTTGATTTTATTCTTTTAGCTGGTTACCTCAAACTTATACCAGTGGAATATCTTAATAGTGTTTTTTCCCTTGTATCAAACTGATAAGATTCAAAAGTTCCTAGCAAGAATTTCTACACTAGAATAGGGTTATTCTTAATTGGCCCTATTTCCCTTTATCCTATAACTCCTATCACAAACACATTTGTGCTTTGTTTTGACTACTTATTTGTGCTTTTTTCTGTTGGTTAGACAGCATTACAACACAGTATGCCACACACAAACATTTGAACAGAAAACTTGAGAAAAAATATTACGTACCTCAGTTGACGAGGGAGTGAGAGACAACGGAGTCAGAGATGAAGCAATGAGCTGTCGTCGGTCACAGGGCTGCTGGTGAGGATGAGTCACAATGGTGACGAACTGAGAGGGAAATCACAGTGACAGATTATTAGAGCACAACCCAGCCAGAGAGCATTACAGCACACTATGCCTCACAAAAACATTTGACCAGAAATCTTAAGAAGAAAGATTACTTACCTCAACTGACGAGTGAGTGAGAGGCAACAGAGTGAGACACGAAGGAATGAGCCGTTGTCGGTCATGGGACCGCCGATGAAGATAAGTCACAACGGTACTGAGAGGGAAATGAGGGTCAAACATGAGAGGCACGGGACCGTCGGTCACGGGACTGAGAGAGGCTCAGAATGGAAGAGGGAACGGTGAGAGGTTCGGAGTGGAAAGGGAAAGGGATAGGGTTTACAGCTAACTGAAACTGATGGGGGAAAGGGAAACCTTGAATAAGTGATTGAACTTAGCGACGAAAAAAAACCGTCGGTAACCCTGTCGCTAAACTAACAACTGGACACGTGGCCCAACTGGCGACGTCAATTATTTATCGCTAGATTAAACAACCTAGTATCAATGACCGTATCAGTGACGACGACCCTTTATTTTGAGTGTCGCTAGTGTAATAAATAAGAATAGCGACAACAGAATGTCGTCGCTAACTTAAAATAAGAGCTCAGACAGCGACGAATCACCTTGCCTGTTGCTAATTTTAAACAAAAAATGTTGGAGGGAAGGCAAAAAAAAGAAGTCCCTACAGCGACGGACAAAGGTAGGCATCGCTAAAATAGCCAATAGCCACGACTAATCCCCTCTCGCTACTTGACAACTTTAGCGACGACGTTTTCCGGTCACAAATATTGGCACCCACAAAAAGCTTGGAGGGAAACAAAAAAATTGGAGGGAGGGAAAACATAGCAACCGTGTCAGCGACGGTACGGACTTAGTGACGGACGTAGCGACGGGTTTTTGGCAAATTTTAGCGACGGGGTTCTATGGTCGCTGATGTGGTCACTAATTTGTCTTTTTAGGTCCCTTTTAAGGTATCGTCGCTAACTCGGTCGCTAAATTGGAGTAGCTATGTATGGTTTTTCTAGTAGTGATTGTGGGTACTATGTCCTTCGTTATATAAAGCAAATACTTACCGTTGGACAATGTATATTTCCTGAAAACATATGTAATTGATTCCTTGTAATTAACATTTTCTTATTTAAGCATATGCTAATTATGTTATTGATCAAATAATTAGTTCAATGAACTAATATCCTTTACTTTGTATATGCAGTATCTTCCACATTTTCAGAAGCAACATTACACTCTAGATGATTTATTGATTTACTTTAAATGAAGGATGAATGGATACAATATGTTTATGAGAATTGTTTAGAACAAGATGCCATTTCAATATAATAGTTTAGTATATTTTGATATAATTTATTTTATATTTTTTATATATTTACATACATTTATATTTAGTAATGGAATTAATTAATTTACATATTTGATTATCCTTAAGTATAATAAAATTTATTTATATGAAATTTTATTTGTTTATGATATATAATAATTATATAAAACAAAAAAAATAAATAGAGTATATTCAAACAATAAAAAAACACATATTAGATGTCTATTTTAACGGTTAAACACAAGAAATTACTAAAACAAATGTATAGAAATATCATTTCTTAACTCACAACAAGAAACCACTAAGAAAGTCTCAAAACACGGTTAAGAAAAATTATTTATGTTGTAATGGAAGGGGATTGAACTCTTTAAAGGTAATATTTGTAGTGACTTTTGATAGAGATGAAAGCCTTCACACTTACGAAATCCTTCTCTTGAGAAAGTGTAATATTGTGCATATTCCACGACACTCTTGCTAAACTCATTCCTAAAGGACCTCCTCTTCTCAATTATAGGCTTCCCCCTAAACCTTTGCCTATGTTTATTCTCTATGATTGCACTCTAGCTATAACTCATATGTAATCTTTTCTTTATTTCCTCACTTTACCAAAAAAGAAACTGATATGCAAGCTTGATTAATAAATGTCCAACTATAACTAAAGTGGATTATCAATAGTAACTCTATTAAACTTATTAAATAACAAATTTTAAATTGGCCGAAGAAACATATGGGGTTCCTATTAATTCGTTTCACCTTATATAAAACTAGTAATTTCAATCCATAATCAATAAATTTATCTGCTCGCATACCGACCTAGTTATTAGAAAGTGTTTGCGTGGATTAACTTGAACAGTTGAACGAACCCACAAGAAGGCACAAATACATTTTTTAATACGAAGTAGCGCCCATGGCCTAATGGATAAGGCGCCTGACTTCTAATCAGGCGATTGTGGGTTCGAGTCCCACTGGGCGTGTATAATTACTTTTTACATGACATTGTATTATCAAAATCAACGTGACATTGTATTATGGCTTACGTACGACTAAGCGTTAATAATATTAAATTATATAAATTTCAAACTTGTATATAAGGGTTATATTTTTTTGTGAATTTCTTCTTTTGAATATTTTAATTTTTTTGAAAAAAAATATCATTGAATTTTATTGACATGAAGATTCAAGTTGTTGATATCTTCACTTAATCTTTAGTTGAAGATAGATTCAAGATTCTTTTAAACAAATTCAAGGTTCTTTTAAACAAATTAAATGTGTGTATAATGAGTTTAAAATGATACTGAAGTGTTTTCATACATTTGTGTTGTTGTTTTGATGAATCTAATGGTGTGTCTCTATTTTTGGAGATGAACAAAACCAATTTTTATATATTTTATATGTTTTTGTTAAAATTTTCTTTCAAATAATCTCTTCATGTGTTTATCCATAAGAGTTTATCTTGAACATTGTGTTTCTAAAGCTAGAAATTAACTTAGCATGAGACGCATCATGCTCTATTTTTTTCTAAAAATCTAATGTTTATCTTTTCGCTTGTGAAATTTATTGATTGTTTGACATAATGTGTATAAAGCTTGTGTTTGCTCGAGTCCTTAATGCATAACATAAAAACAGTAATGTAAGATTCCTCTGTATAAGACAAATGTTTCTCTATCCTTCAACGGATCTTTTTTGGTTCGGTTGACAATGCATTTGGCTATAAGGGGAGGAAGACTATCAAAGATAACATCTTTCTGTTCTTAGCTTTCATCTTAAAAAAGCAAAAAACAATTTCTATTTACCTTTCTTGCAATGGTAAGTCAAGATTTCCTCATGAGTTCCCATCTCCAGACAAAGTGATTCAGATTCTAAATCATCACAAATTAAAATCTTATTATTCTTAAATGTTCTTCCACCTTTACCTACAAGTATATCTCATCCTATTCAACCTTTTCTTTGGAAAATTTAGACTCTAAATCATCACAAAACCTTATCTTTGATGGCACCAGACGAACTTTGCTAATTAGTACTAAACATATGTTAGAACTGATGGGAAAGGTTAAGGTTAAACATGTTCATAAAGGAGCAAGTAACATCACTAGTGGAAAAAAAGGATATAATCACGGTTAAAAAAGGCCTTTATTCACGGTTAAAGAACCGTGGTTGTTGAAGCCGTGGTAGTAGATGATGGTCTTTAACCACGGTTAACAACCGTGGTAATAAATCACATCTAACCACGGTTAAGAACAACTGTGAATATAACTTACTATTTATATTCACGGTTATCGAGAATAACCGTGGATATAGATACATTTTATCCACGGTTGTCCATCAAAACCGTGAATATAAGTAGTTTGTAACTGAAACTAAACCATACTTATATTCACGGTTATGATGGACAACCGTGGATATAGATACATTTTATCCACGGTTGTCCATCACAACCGTGAATATAAGTATGGTTTAGTTTCAGTTACAAACTACTTATATTCACGGTTGTGATGGACAACCGTGTATCTATATCCACGGTTATGGTAGTAACCGTGGAAAAATCTTGTCTTTTTTCACGGTTGTTGCCATAACCGTGAATAAATACTGAGGTTTTTTTTTTAATATGCATTCTGTTTTATCGTTTCCCAACCCTGCATTCAGACAAACCAGTACAGTATACAGTATGCTACAGGACACTATGCCGAAAGAATCGTATGTATATATATAACAATTTATTTTCTATATCAATTCATAACAACCTAAAAATTGAAAGTATTTACAATTAAGTTGAATGTAATCTAATAAAAGTAAACCCTAAATCCTACTACATACATATATAAAAGAATAAAGATCCTATATCTAGCTTTGCCTAAGTTCAATGAAGTGTGAGGCCCATTGCCTTCTAACATCATCCACAAGTTCCTTTGGGAAATATGACCGGTCATTAAAGTACTGCAAACAATGCACAAAACAATTAGAACAAAAGCTTTATTTATTACATGAAATTGATGAAATTGGAGAAATTGACACGGTGATGAGAATTACCTCTGTCCATCCATCTACTAAATGATGTTGGACAATGGTCAGCATAGTGTTCATGACGAAATAGCCACACTCAAAGGAACCCTTCTGCCTGTAAGACTACAATGGACATATAGTATAGAATAAGTGAATTCGGAACTTAAAAAACATGTACTGAAGATTTGAATGAATACGATTGACTTACTTTTGGGTACACCCATACAACTGTTTTTCGTTTGGGCTTGTTTCCAATCAGTACATTGTATCCAACCACCGCCCTGCGTCAAACAAAACACAAGATAAGTTAGAATTGTATAGTTCTAAAAATGATGTAATCGAATTTGTGGTTATTGTTTATGGATGAACTTACCGGTCTACTATATCTTTCAGGTCTTGTGGAGCTGTTTTGTGCAAACTATCAAAGTACAGAGCAAGATAGTCCTTTGGACAGATCACCAGAAGCGTCCAGTGAACCCTGTAGTTACGAGTGATAAGTGAGACTTCAAAATGCAAAATATCATGACAATAATTATGGAATAGAGTATTACCCTTTATGATAGGGGCCCATGTATATAGACTTCCCAGACTCAAACATCCAATTCTGGATGTATGTCTGGGTGTTCTGCGAGGTGTTTCCTTGCCTCTGTATGAGAGAGGGCTCTAAGAAACCGTAAGTTCCTTGGAAACCCAAGTCCACTGAGAGTTTTGCCAGAAACCTAAACAAGTTAAGACATGGTTAGCGACAAATAACTTGTATAATGAAAAAATTGGACAAAACAAGGATATACTTACAGCTCCCACAACTGAAAGATGGAGCCGTTCAGCATCGACGTCCCCGTAATAATGTCACAAATGTCAGAATTTGTAACGTAAACTGGAAGAGCACTAGGATGGCCGAACACTAGTGGCTGCCATGGGACCTGAACAGTGTCGTTAGCTTGCTCATACCCGATGCGCCATAGCATCCGGACGGGATCCTTGGCCGGGTCTGGCTTCTTCAATGGCTGTTCCTGTTGAACAATTGACAACCATCACATTTTGTACCATAATTGACAAGGAAATAAAGCTAGTTAGTGTTTAGGGTTTTTACCTGTCTAGGGGCAATCACCAGAAGTCTGTTGGGCCACATCAGAAAGTGGCCCACCGCCTGACCGACGGTCTTCACCTCCTGAGTTGCCACTGGCACAGCAGCATCCTCCTCGAGGACGAGCACAACCGAGACCCTGGACATACCATCAGGTAATGTCTGATGGTGAACCACAGGGCCTAAGTTGTGCACCATACCAGTGGCAACTGGCTCCTCTTACCCGTCAATGAACAGGTCACATTGACGGGTGTCTGGTGGCTTGACCCCGTCATCCTCAGGGTCAGCCGCAGCGCACGACCCCTTAGTGCTAACCTTCCGTACCTACATAATTACACATCAAGCAGAAGTTATTCAACAATAAAAGTGATTACAAACAATAAAATTGAGGAAAATAAATAAAGAATCTAACCTGTGGGTCGCTGGCTGGTGTAGGAGTCTCCTGGTGGTGGCTGAGTGAGGCCTTCATCTCCTCCCTGAATCGGGCCATCTCCTGGTGGAGCCTAGATATCTCCTCCTGGTACTCAGCCTTCACAACAGCCACCTTTTGCTCCACTATTTGCTCAAGGGATGGGGCAGGGTCGGGAGCACCGTAATAGGCGCGGAGGCCTGTAAAATGTGAATGATTAGCCCATAATTGTTTAACAGATAACAAAATGAAGGCATAGAGTTAGTTAGCACTTACCTACACCTCGACCAATAGCACGCACTCTTCCTGGGTGCTCTGGCCTGCCAATGGCGGTAGTCAATATATCCTCCCGTCCATGGGCTACGAAAGACCCTTGTGTTGATTGCTCAACCAAGGAATCGTGAAACCAAACAAGTTAGTATTCACTTCCTTCACGTAAACTGAAAAACAGACACTGATATAAAGGGGAATACTTACTATCCGTGAGGCAACCTCCTGAGCCTGTGAAGAAGTGTATTCCCCACTCTTCTTGATCCTAGCCCGCTTTCATTTGTCGTGGCGTGCAGGTGGGGAAGGGGGATCCACAATACCAGTGTCAGTCTGACACTGACTCAGCCTCTCCTGTGCCAGCCGCTCCTCCAACCTACGGTAACCCCCACGTGACAGTGTGTGTGGGCAGTCATTTAGCTTCCTAGTCTCCTTGGCTTTCTTTCTGGTCTCCTACAACAAGAAAAAAAATATTCACAGTTAGCCGTATAAATTATACATATTATTTAATCATCTAAAAACCAATGTACCTGAAACTCGGCAGAATGTCTAGATGCAACAAAAGCATCCCAGGTCTCCTGATCGATGAATGGATACTTCTCTCCAGGGAACTTTCCTTGGTCGTCCCCGAATACATACCTACAATGAAAGGTACATTTAAACTAAGGATTGGTACAATTTAGTGAAGCGTTGATTAAGAATTTAAAGTTCAATATACCTCGTGGTGAGTATGGATTTGAACGACCTCCATCGCTCAGCCATGATACCGAGGACCTTCCTCCTCGCTATGTCGGAAGATGGTATCTCAAAAGAATCCTACATGAAAGGAGTTAGTCCATAAAGGAGTCCTTATTAAGAGTTACATGAAATAATACACTAAAATAAAACTTAAATAATACATAAGTTACCAGAACATCACTCCATAGCTGGTTCTTCACCACCTCCTCGACACTATCCCAGTCGGGGATAATGATGGACACCTTCGACCGTACCACAACCCCCAGATAACTGCTAAGCTTCATGGCATGTGGTCCACTGAATTTACCGGTGTTGACATCCATGTCAACAACTGGCCTCTCTCCCCGGTGACGCCTACGTGCGACGTCTGGCATCCGGGTAACACCTCTACTCTTCCGAGCAGAGGAACCACTGGCCTGTGAGTCGGACCTGGATCGTCCATCCTGGTCAGCCATGAGTATCTGTCCAAACAAGGAAAAAACTGTCAAATATTTAATATAACATTTAAAACAACGAATAACTAATATAACATGTAATGAAATGAATCACCAACAAGATTAATACCCTATTAAGATGAAATATTTTCCCACAAGCTCTCATGGTGGTCATGACGACTGGCAACTACATCATCTATGTCATGTTCCACGATAGATGTTGGAATACGTGTTGTAGTTGATGGAATGTCCACAATATCAAGATTGGGGTCTCCAATGTGTCTACCTTGGATAACAATTGACCACCGTTTGTCAGCTGGGTCAGCCACATAAAAAACTTGCTTCACCTGCGTTGCCATTATGAATGGTTCTTCCTTATGCCCGATCTTGTTGAGGTCCACCAACGTAACTCCTAAATCATCAGTTGTGACACCGTTCTTATTGTCAACCCATTTGCATTTAAACACAGGAACGGTGAAGGGACCGTAATCAACTTCCCATATATCTTCAATCACACCAAAGTAGCATGACTCCGCCATCACAGGGTTGTTGTCCTTTGCAGTTGAGAAATGCATTGACTGAGCCACAACCATCACTCCACTGTTTTGATTTGTACACTTTTCATCCTGTGTCCTTGTATAAAACGAATAGTTGTTTATGTCATACCCACAAAAGGTGAGGACATCAAAGTTCGGGCCCTGTGCTAGTCGATGTAATGTCGAGGATACAGATGCATCTTTCAGGACGGTCTTTTGGAACCACTGCATGAAACTCTTGTTGTGTTCATTCAACAACCACTTTTCAGTCATTTTAGGGTTGGTTTTCTTGACTAGCTCCTTGTGTGTGGCTAGATACGGCTGCACGTCGTCCGTGTTGTTTAAAATATACAAGTGTGCCTGAAGGACATCAGCACGTGGCATGCTCTTCACTTTTTTTCCAATCGTTCCTTTCCCATCCAATCTCCCTTCATGATGGGTCGTTGGAATACCAATGCTTGCAGCATGTGACATGTATTCAGTGTAAAACTCAATTGCTTCCTCTGCAATATATCTTTCCACAATTGAAGCTTCGGGACGACGTTGGTTCTTCATATACCCTTTCAATATCTTCATATATCGCTCAACGGGATACATCCAATGGAGGAACACTGGACCATAACAACGGACCTCTCTCACCAAATGGATGATTAAGTGGACCATTATGTCAAAAAAAGAGGGCGGGAAATACATTTCAAGCTGACATAATATAAGTGATGCTTCCTGTTCCAACACATCCAATTCGCTGGGCACGATTACCTTGCAACATATGGCATTGAAAAACATACACAACCTTGTAATGACATTTCTCACATTTTTAGGAAGAATGTCACGAACGGCGATAGGCAGAAACTGCTGCATCAACATGTGACAATCATGAGACTTCAACCCAACTAACTTCAAATCTTTCATGGAAACACAAGACTTGATGTTGGAGCCATAACCAGACGGAACTTTCACACTTCATAACGATTCACACAGACTTTGCTTTTCTTTTCTGGATAACGTATGACATGCTGGAGGCAAATATGTTCTTTTGCCCTTTGATTGTGGATGCAAATTCTGACGTATACCCATCAACTCTAAGTCCATACGCGAGTTTAGGCCATCCTTAGTCTTCCCGGGTATGTTTAAGAGTGTACCAACTAAACTGTCGCACACATTCTTCTCCACATGCATTACATCAATGCAGTGTCTTACATCAAGCTCCCTCCAATATGGCAGGTCAAAAAACACTGACCTTTTCTTCCAGTTTTTTTGTGTCGGGTGCTGTTTTTCACACTTACCAAATTGCACGTTGACGTCCTTCACCTTTTCATATGCCTGGCGACCAGATAGTGGTGGAGGAGCCATTTCAAAATCTTGGGCACCGTTAAACGACTTCTTCAACCTTCGAAACGGATGATTCGCTTTAAGAAACCTTCGATGTCGAAGATAAACATTTTTCCTGCCATGATGCAACCGCACAAAACTAGTCCCCTCCTCACATACTGGACAAGCTTTATGACCCTTCACACTGTACCCAGATAAGTTACCATACGCTGGAAAGTCATTGATTGTGCAAAATAACATGGCACGCAATTTGAATGATCGTCCAGTAAACCCATCAAACACTTCAACCCCGTCTTCCCACAACCTTTTGAGGTCTTCAACCAATGGAGTTAAATATACATCAATGTCGTTCCCCGGTTGTCGTGGACCAAAAATCATCATTGATAACATCACATATTTTCGCTTCATGCACAACCATGGCGGCAAGTTGTAAACAAACAACAAAACAGGCCACGAACTATGGTTTGTGCTCAGGTTCCTAAACGGGTTCATGCCGTCTGTGGCTAGTGCAAGCCTAACATTTCTTGGTTCATTGGCAAATTCTGGAAAAATCCTATCCATTTTCTTCCATTGCGACCCATCGGCCGGATGCCTAAGTAGTCCATCAACAACCCTCTCATCAGCATGCCATCTCATAAGTTTTGCATCATCTGCATTGGCAAACAGACGCTTTAGTCTTGGAACTATAGGTAGATACCACAACACCTTTGCAGGAGACCCTTTAGTGCATACCTCATCAGAATCCGCCTCTTTCTTCTTATACCGTGACACCCCACATCTAGGACATCGATGCAGCATTTCTAACTCACCCCGAAATAATACACAATCATTTGGGCATGCATGTATTTTCTCATACTCCAAACCCATAGGACACAACACCTTTTTGGCCTCATAGTTACTTTTCGGCAAGGTGTTTCCAGCTGGGAGCATTTCTTTCAACAACTTCAGTAAGTCAGTGAAACTTTTATCCGTCCACCCGTTTATGGCCTTCAAATTAAACAACCGCAAAACAGCTGATAACCTCGTGAAATTGACGCAGTTTGGATACAACGACTGCTCAAAGTCCTGACACAGAGTTGTATATACATGAGCTTTCTTAAAACCTTCTACCCCTACATCACGGATCATATCCTCGAGTCGGTCATCCATGTCGACATCGTTGTCATGCATCGAGCTTCGATTTTTAGTCTGAGAGCTGTTACTTGGCACCACCACATCTTCACCATGCCATATCCAACGCGTATAACTACGTAGAAAACCGTCACACAGTAGATGTTCTCGCACCTCTTCCAAGTCTACCCGACGCAGGTTGAAGCATTTAACACAAGGGCAAAAATACTTTCCATTCACCCCCATTGCATTCCTCGCTACGAATTCTATAAATGATTCAACTCCCCCCTCGTACTCCAGACTTAGGCGTGACGCAGAAATCCAACTCCGATCCATACCAACTGTTTACAAGGTGCTATGATCAACCTCACTTTTTATACAAAGGTGGTGGTCCTATACCCATTCAGCATGACAATTATTTTTATACGTCATTCATATATACAGGTTAGGACTTATTTTAAAATTCGACGAAATTTTGGCAGCATTTCGCATTGGTCTCTAAGTACACAAAATGAGAGTGGTCAAATCAAATTCAACCACAACCAAATATGCACCCAGAGAACAACACAAAATACAAGTTACCGAAATTTTATCAAATTTTAAAATAACTCCTTACTTGTACATACTAACAATGACGTATAAAAAATAATTGTTCATCCCAAACTGTCCAAACGGACAATTCAAGATTCAACACAAACGATGACATTAATTGATTTAATGACCATTTGTGTCGAATCTCAAACGGGGAACTACGGTTCACTCATATGCACAACAACTTTCATACTAGTTAACAACCACATACATACAACAGCAATAAACATAACATATAAGAGTAACCAACAATAACAGAAATAAAACAGATAATAATTTAGTTAACTTTTTTCCTAAAATAGTATGATGTTTTTAATTTATGTTATCTTGAAGTAGAAGTATGGTGTTGGAGTATGGATTATGGATTATGGATTATGGTGTTGGTTTATAATGCAAGTTCAAACTTTAGAATTTTTTTAGTAATTAATATGATATTTTTAAATTCTATTATTTTCAAGTAGAACTATGGTGTTAGATGATGGATTATGGATTATGAGAATTTTTAGATTTGAACTTTTATTTTATGGATTACGGCTTATGGACATGGTGTTGAATTTAGTTAAATTCTACTTAAGAAGAACAAATCATGTAAAATAAATATTAATGCAGTCTACTTGTGATTTCCAATGCAAGTTTAATAAGTTACTCTTACTCTTTTTAATTTCTTATCCTGCACAAAAGTTACACAAATTAGATAAATTCTAGTTAAAAAATCCTGGAACTTCAAAGCTTAAATGCTTCTTGGTGATTTGATTAATCCATTGATTTAGCCTTAACTTAATCCTGACTCAGAACCCTTCTCTCTTGTATTTCCCTTTCACCTCCCCACATCCATCACTACTATCTTAACCCAATTTTCCATGGTTTCTGCAAAACCGTAAGGCCTTCCCCCCTTTCAAGACCATGTATTTGTTCCATTACAACCAGACAAATAAATACACAGAATAAAGTATGATGAACTGAAAGATTAAATACATAACTAATTTTTTTCATAATATAAAACAGAAATTAAAAATTTCAGCAGATGAAAATAAAAACAGAGGAAGGGAAACTGTTTTCAGGAAAATGGAAAAACTATTCAGCATCACAGTTTAACAACATAGGCATCACAGTTTAATAAACTGTTCTGGTTGTATGCATAACAACTAAGTAATTATACATACAACCAGAACAGAATAGAACAGGCACATTATATATACAACCAACAAAGCAGAGACAGAAACCCCTTTCAACAGTCCACAAAACCCATATAACGCATCAACATAACTTAAAATAGATTTAACTCAAACAGGGACCAACAAAAACAGTGACTAGTAAAAGGAGGGACGACCTACAGGATAATGCAACAAGCAACGAGCACAATGGGATAAGCAACGAGCAACGAGCACAATGGGATAAGCCAACGAGCACACTGGAACAATGGGATAAGCAGCGAGCACACTGGGATAAATGGAGAAGATGAGAAATAGTTCAAATGAAGAAAGAGAAAATGAAAAAGAAAAAAATAGGGATGACTTACCTGACAGAAACGATGAAAGAAAAAGACCAAAGGAGGTAGAGAACTTGCGTAAATACAAGAGCAATAGGGCAAAGAGTAACAGGACAAGCAACGAGCAAGAACCAGGCAAAAATAGCAACGAGCACACTGGGACAGATGGAGAGGATGAGAAACCACTCGAAAAGATGAGCGCGAGAGGAGAAGTAGAAAGTGAAAGAAGAAGAGAAAATGGAAAAAGGCTGAAAGGCGCGGCTTTTGAAGTTTCAGAAAGGATGTATATCCACGGTTCCCCTTGAAACCGTGAATATATGTGTAATATATTCACGGTTGAGCAAACAACCGTGGATAAATGGTAACACTATATCCACGGTTAAGACAACAACCGTGGATAAATATTAAATCTATAATCACAGTTATAGAAACAACCGTGGACATATAGTCCCCAGTGATTATGTCCTAAAACCTGAACTATATATCCACGGTTGGAAATACAACCGTGGATATAGACATCAATATATATCCACGGTTAACATCATAACCCTGATCATAACCATGAATATATATTCACGGTTGTACACACAACCGTGGATATATATTTAAGGTACTATATATCCACGGTTTACTCCTCAACCGTGGATATATATTTACGTCTATATCCACGGTTATGATTTTAACCGTGGATATATAGTTTTCTCTGATTATAACGTTCACCTTATAATTTCAAAAATGCCACCGCGCATGTTTTTATCACTGATCCTCTTCTACCCGTGAATATATCCCCGTTGTTATATCCATTTTTTCCACTAGGGCATGTGGTCAACAGTTATGATTAATTGTGCATGAGGTGCCTCTTACTGTTATTAGGCTATAGATGATTGTTGATTTAATATGGGATTATCAAAGCTTTGATTTGCATTTGCTTAAAAATTAATAAATTAGGCTTCAAACTTTTTTAAAAACAAGAGAGAAAAATATCTATTTTTTTTAACCACAAATCATTCTTTGAAGACAATCCTATTTGGGGCCTAGTCATAGTTGAGGCTCTCGCCTCTCTCGATAAGTGTGTTTAGTGGGAATTAAATCTAAAGCAATTTAAATTAAAAAAAATCATACACAACTCAATATCTTAACTAATTTAATATATTTAATCTATCATGATATCTTTTATTTAATTTGATATCTTATCAGTTATATAATTTAAATTTAAATAGTTCACAATTAAAAAAATACAAACTAAAATTAAATTATCTTCTTGTTTTGACCTTGTTTTTATTATTATTATTTTGAGATCATCATAACTATAGAAATTCCACCTCCCTCCTTCTCCCTTAGAAACTCCATCGCCTTACTGGGCCCGTTTGTTTAAGCTTATTAAAAAAGTGATTATAAAAAAGTGCTTCTTTTATAATCACTTTTTTAATAAGCAGATCGGAGTTGCTTCTTAAAATAAGCTAAAATCAGCTTATTTTCAGCTTCTGTTTATTTTTGAAACTTTAAACAAACACGTCAAAATTTAAAATAAGTACTTTTTTAATTAAAAAAGCATTTATCTCTTAAAATAAGTTTAAACAAACGAGCCCACTATCATAAGAACAAGAATACGAAATATCAAATGAGAGAGAACATAAAAATGATATAATATATATATATATATATATATATATATATATATATATATTGTAATGATTTTAGATGGATGAGATTCACTTCTAGTTTTCTTTCTATTCTCTTTTGTTTTTTCTTTCTTAACTTTTCTTGTGTATGTGTAATTTTATAACATTTTTTCACAAACATTTTGATGACTGATTGCATAATGGAAAAGGAAATAAGATAGAAGAAGCAACATATATATAACATTTGGTCTTTGAAAGATAAATATAACTAACTTTGAGCGTCAGTAAACAATTGTACTGAATATTTTTTAACATAAAGTAGTTCATAAAATTAAGCATGAACAAAAAATATTTGTATAGAGTTTATCTTAAGTAAAATTTTACTTAAAATTTATTAAAATAAATCAACCAATTAATCTTATAGCAAATGTTGTAGGTTATTTTTATTTAAAAAATATGAATTTCTTTTTTGTTTTCATGAGAATCCAACATGTTTCATTTTTAATTGTGCACTATTTAAATTTAAATTGTATAATAGATATGATATATCAAATTAGATAAGAGATATCAGGATAAATTAAAGATATTAAATTAGTTAAGATACGGAAGGGTGTATGGTCTGTTTCTAATTTAAATTAATCTTTTATTTGGATTTGATCAGATGATTATTATAAGTTGTTCTCATTTCTCATTGAATCATCTAATTCTCACTAGATATACTCCCTTGAGAGACAATATTTAAATTTAAACAAAAAAAACATTTGTTTGAAAAATTTATTATCAAAATATATTTAAAAACCAAAAATATAAAAAATGATTATAATTAAATATATGAATAACGAAAGTCTTATTTAAATTATTCTCTAAAGTTAAAATAAAAATGAATTAGTAAATAATCTTTATTCCACCTAATATTTAATAGTTAGTTGAATTAATAGTAAATCCATGAGTAGTACAAAAGTATTGAAACATCAAATAAACTCATTTTTTCTTAAGAACAAGTTGTTTAAAACAACTATTAGAATATAATCAAACCATTTTTCCAAAATCGAAAACTAAATAAAAAAAACACAGTTATAAACCTAAGATTTTATTTTACATGACAATATAAGGTTGATTTGGTATGCAGTTGAGAAAACAAAGTTATGAAAATTAAAAATTTTAAAAGTTAATATTAATTTTTCATATTGTTTGACACAGTCAAAACTCTGTTTGACCGTAGGATCTTTTTTTTAAAATTTGACAAACCTTGATTTGACCAATCTTAACTCCTAGCCAAACACTCCAATAATGTATGATTGAATCACAACGTAAAAGTAAGTTTACACTAACATTGAGTTTGGATAGAGAAATTTAATAGAGGAATTTATTTTAATAACAGATTTTATATACTACTAATTACAATACATTATTTATATTATTAAAATCCTAGTAATTTTAAAATTTATAAAATTTTAAAGGAAATTCTAGTGTAATTAAAATGAAAATTTTAAAATTCATAAAAAACCTTGCTTCCACCACCACCATCTGTTGTCATCACAACCACACCCTTATCTCCACCGCCACAACTTCTACTGAAGCCACCACCACTGTCATCACTCATGTCACCATCTCTACTACCGCTATTGCCACCATGGTCTCCACCCACACTACCACCATCACTACTTCCTCGTTGTTACCACCTACACTGGGTGTGAGACATGGTCCTACGCCATGACCATTAATGTCCCGCGTCTAATTTATGCATATTTTTAAAAAAAAGATATGGCATGGCATTTTGAACTAGGCACGGGACATTTCCCATGCTAATTTCAAATAGTCTCACGCCAGGGTCCCTATGTTTAAGGGCTTGACATGTCCCATTACATATGATTTTTTAAGGGTCCTATTAATAAGCGCATTAAAAGTAGGGATGTCAAAGCGAGTCAAGACGGACGGGCCGGCCTGCCAACCCACCTAAAACGGGGCGGGATGAGTTGACCAAATTTATTCTACGGTGGTTCAAAATTGGCTCGTCCTGCCCTGTATTATTGCGGGTTTTTGGCGGGGTAGGGCGGGTTGACCTGCCAGGTTATATAATATTTTATTTTAAATAATAATAATATAACATTAATAATATCTTATAAAATTTTTTAGAGAATGTATTTTACTAGTTTGATTTTTGGTGTTAGTGGAAGTTTAATAACTTTAATCACCTATTTTGGAAAATGAACTTGACTTATTTAATTATTGATGTTGGTTTGATTATTTATTTTAGATAGATCTTCAACTTTTTATTATTGAATATTAATGGAAACTTAAATATTTAGTCTTTATTTATTATCGTTAGTTTGTTATGAGGAATGAGATTGTTTCATTTTAACATATTACTTTGATTAGTGTTTGAGTTAGAACAATTAATATAATTATATTCAATTTTTTTATTTTAGTGGTATATTACTTTGTTTTTTAATTTAATTAATTTTTTCTTAATAAAATAGTAAGTTAATTGATTTTTATTAATTTTTATTATTTATATTTTTAAGCAGACCAACCATTAACCAACCTCCTATTAAAAAAAATTCAAATACTAAAAAATAATCTTACTTTTTTAGAATTTTTAAAAGTTGGCAGGCTAAACCCACCCCGCCCCACTCTGCCATCAAAACGAGGCCAGTCGGAAATTTCAACTCGCCTCCAGTAGAGAATCAAACCTGTCATGTCCTGTATTTTGGCGGGTTGATGGCGAGACAGGGGCTAGCTAAAAGCATTGGTTAGACAAATCAAAAGTAAATATTTATCAAGGAGACTGGGGTTGACAAGTTACTACATCATGAGATATTCAAAGACGTAAAAACAATTACTCCTTTAAAGATAGTTTAACCATATATTTTTAACACTCTTTCAATATATATATATATAAGAGATGTATTTTGTGAGAAAAGTTCTCTTATGTGAGAGTGAGATGAGCGAATCTGGGCCGTATAACTATACAATAAATAGTTGAGATTAAAAGTTTTCAAGTCACATGATCACTTAAAAGGTCACATGACTATTTTAAAAACTCACATGAGTAATCCCAACCATTCATTATATGGTTGAACCCGCCTCTGGTAAGGAATTAAACTCGTCTTATCCTGTATTTTGGCGACTTGATGGCGGGACGAGGGCTAGCTAAAAGAATTGTTAGACAAATCAAAAGTAAATATTTATTAGGGAGGTTAAGGTTGACAAGTTACTACATCAGGAGATATTAAAGACGTAAAAACAATTACTCCTTTAAGATAGTTTAACTATATATTTTTAACACTCTTTAAATATATATATATATATATATATTTTACTTGATAGATGGATTTAATTATTAAAAGTCGATATAATCATAATAAAATATCATATGGTTCTTTTAGTATAATAATAGTTGAGATTTTTCACTTATTCTAATCATTCTATTCATTAAAACCCTAAACCTTAAAATATAAAACTTTTTGTTTGAGCACAAGTATCCTTCATCAAAGGCAGGAACATAAAAGTCATTCTAAATACAATTTCATTAAATATACTTTTCATATATATATTTCAAAAATATTTTTAATATATTTAATAATTGGGTAAACTACACAAACCCCCTTAAAGTTTACAAATATTCTTTTTTCCTAACCATGGTTTTCCATTATTATTGTTGTTGTTTGGTAATTGTGAAGGGTCTGAGCCTCCATTTTTGTTACTAGTTAATGCTCATATTTATGCGTTTTGTTTCGCATGGGTTGTCTAAAAAGTTAATAAATAAAATATTATATATAATTATTTTTTAAATAATAAAAACAAAATACACATTTTGTAATTCAAAATTTTGAAAGATTAGAATTACTTTAGTGTAATGATTCATTTCTATCATTTTTCTACAACTTCATTTATATGGTATATTTTATAAAACTATTTTATGATATTTTACTAATTTAGACATTATTTATTGTTATCAAAACTGAACCGGTTTGGCCGGTCCGACCGGTTGAACCTTGAACCATGTAGGTGACCGGTCCGGGTCAATTCTTTAATACTACCGGTTCAACCATGGTTGAACCCGGTTTTAGCATGGTTTTCATGAACCAGTGCCTTCACCGGTTTAATGACCGATCCGGTTCTGAAAACATTGATTTATTACAAGTGTCTGAATTTTCGTAAGTACTAAAATATTAAATAAATGAACAAAATGCAACAACTAAAAATTTAATAATTTTGTATTATGGTTTATCTTACGAACCAAAATTACGTCCAAACTTTGTTTAACGTGAAAACATGATTTTGTTTCGCTAATAAAAGGTTGAGAGCAATCAACTCTCACATACAAACACCCTAAGTGTTCTTTAACAATACTTAGCCTCTCCGGACTATATACTCAATTATTGTTTCTTAAATAAACTTCTTCACGTTTAACCCAAATAAATTTATTTAAATGGAACCTAAAAATCTATCAAATAGTTTGTGTTTGAGCTTTCAAACAATTGAATTAAGTGTTCAAAATACAACACAATTCAAACTCTTTAAGATATTTTAATGGACCATAGGCATTTTTGCATACCATAAGGGATGTTAGAGTTGATGGCTTACTACACCAAGGGATATTTAAAGATGATAAAAATAATTACTTCTTTAAAGATAGTCTAACCATATATTTTTTATAATTTTTTTAAAATATATTTACATATTTAGTGTTTACATATTTTTTATTATCTAGACTTTGTAATAATGGTTTATTACTTCTTTAATATGTTGTAATTTTATATTAATTATTTTAACATTTAAATATACTTAAAAAATAGAATAATTAAAATAAGTTAATAATTTCAACTATTATACTAAAAGAACCACAGGAAATTTTATTGTGAATATATTGAATTTCAATTATTAAATCAATCTATCAAATAAAATATTTTTTTAATATGTATCTTCTACTAAAGGTAATTCTGTTTGAGTTGGAAACATTTATATCATTGTAGGTAACTCTTCTAGCAGGTTTTTTTTCTTGAGCCACAAGACTTGAACTTGATACATTGCTCAAGGAGAGTATCAATATGTACTACTTTAACTAACCACTTATTGGTAAATAAAACATATTTTTAATTGAAAAAAAATTAGTATTTTTTATTTAGATCTAAAATTCTATTAACGTTTCGGAGACTTCTCTTAGGAAGAATCCAAAACTTAGTGATTTCAATTTAAAGATCAACATGCTTATGACCTATTGTACATCGACAACTTGTATATTTAGATCATTAGATGTTACCAAACTACTTTATGGTTAATGTTAACTACAATATTGCTAATCTTACTAGTCACTAACAACAACGACCGCTACGATGTCAACCTTAATATTAATCATAATATGTACCTTTATTAGAATGAACATTCCATTATATTTGATTGACAAAAACTATTTGACTTAGAGATGTTAACAGGACTGGGTAAGTACAGATAATATGCTAGGGGCACCCATACTTGTGAGTATGAGAGTGAATAATGGATACCTATGCAACGGTTACTCATATGTATTTTTAATCAATTTAAATATTAATAATAATGAAGAATAAAATATGATATAATATATTTGTATAATATTATTATATTAGTATGATATAATATCATGTATAATAATACAATTACAACTTCATACATTAAAAATATTATTATAGAACAATATTAAGAAAAAGTGTATAATTATAAAATAATAAAAATCTTAATTTGAATATATTTAATAAAATAAATATTGATAAATATGCAAATACTTTTGCATAATGGATCATGTAATACTCATACTCGTATTTATTTTTTGTCACCCCTAAACTTCAGTAAAATCAATGATGGATATACCTTTATCTATTGAACAACAATGTGATCCAATCCAATTTTCCAATATTGACTTTCTTTCACAGGCTCGTAGTTGTGTCTTTTATTGTTGATATTTCAAGAAGTTATCACATATACATGACTTCCTAACAACAACATTATCATTAACTATTATAATATTATTTTACTTTGTTTGATTCTCTTTAAGAAAGGTTTCAGGTTCAAATGTGAATAAAAAAATTATCATTAGGAGGGTTAGTCTCATCATGATGTAGATGTTCCCTAGTCGAATAAAATTATCTTCGGTAGAGGATACCTATGATCAAACTAAATAATAATTACAGAATAATGATGATTTAAAAACAATAAATAAATTTTAAAATATAATTTTTTGATTAAATGTAAAATCAATTTAAAAATTGTCAAATTAATAAGGTAAGCAATCAAATGGATATATGATAAACAATTCTAGATGTTGATAAAAAAGAATGCTTATACCAATAGGACTCTAGTGCTCTCATTAATAAGAATGGGATCGATTCCTACCGCTCATGGCTTTTATAATATTCTTGTGTTTAAATATTATCTATATTTGACTTTACAGGAACCCAGTTAATCGTTGTCCAATTAAAATCTGGAATTGATTCAAATCTGATTGGATTAATTAATCTAATTAAATTTTGACAAGTAAAGAGTTTACAGGATCCATTCTTCTTTGGCATGCGGAAGTGCGAGGGAGAGTGATTGTCGTGTCATATGTAGCATTATGATGTCTGGCTTTGTCGTGATAAAACTATATGTATAGTTCAATCCCTTTATCAAAAGCAAAATCAGGATAGTATATAGTTGCATGGTTACTTTCTGCATGAAAAAGTATCCACTTTAACTAATGCTGACCCACAGTTATAATTGTCCTACTGATTTTACAATTTTAACATTTACCATCATCTTCCAACTTTTTAGAACACTTGCGCAGAAAAAGCATCTATCTAAATGAGTTATGGACGGAAAACAATACACGATTGAAAAGAATTGACTCTCGTACAACATAACTTTAGTTAAACCAAAAAAATTATATTATAGTATAGTTAAGTTACATCTTAAAGATTATGATTATAAAGTGAGAGTAATATCTAGTGAATTTTTGTTCTTTTTATCCCCATAATTAAGAATCACATATATACTTACAAATAATTTTACGTTTTTTAATTTTACCATAAAATCTTGAATATTTTAAATAATCTAAGTAGAAAGGTTATTTTAGATCACCTTTTACCTACCACATTACAAAATATATAATATTAACATATCATATCTTTTCTTTTATGAACATAAAGTTCTAACAAGTTAGGGTTGTAAAAGCTCAATAAGATTAGACTATACTCTAACACTCGATGAATATAATGACTATAAATATAATGAATGGTTGAAATAATCTATAACAAGAACACTTAAATCTATTTTTTAGCATAAAAGAACTAAATTAATTAGCCCAATTAATCAATGCTTATAATGTTTTGAATTAATACGTAGCAATTAATCAGTTATTACTTGTGCGAAATTTTGGTAGCCCAACTATATAGTTGGCAATTCAGACGGGCGGCCCTAAACGGGCAAAGCTTTATCAGACTGCGGGCTAATTAGGGTTGGGCCAAAAAAGACTTGCAAAAATTCGGCCTTGAAATTAAAGGCCCTACCCCGACCCTCAACAGGCCGTGAGCCACTTTGGGCGGCCTGCTTTAAAAAAAGTTAAACAAATAAATTTATAAAAAATTAAAACTTTATAAAAAAATTAAAACTACGTAACATTTTTTACGGAACAACTATGAACATTTGTAATATTTTTTTTAAAACATTTCATAAATATTTATTATTAAAGTTCATAATAAAAGTCTACAAAAGTTCTTATTTCACATATACGATAAGAGAGGAAGTAGAAAGAAAGGAAGAAAAATCTTATTTAAAAGAGAAATTTCCAATAATTTTTATTTTTTTTAATACTCGAGCCGGTTCACACTCGGCCCCCTTTTTTAGGCTTTTTTAGGGTCGGATTTTTACCTACTTATTAATTTTAAATTGTATTTTTAGGTCATCACACCCATACGGACTAACCTATTTTACTACCTCTGCCCAGCTATGACTACGAAATGTAATCATAATTGTTTCTTTTTTTAAGGAAAAGGGTATGAAATGTATTAACTTTTGAGAAAAAGATTTAATAAGGTTCAAGGAAATTTAATAGATCTCCAGCAATAACAATTATACCGGTATAAACAAAGCAACTTTTTTATGACTATTGACTAACACGCGTGCTTGTAGAGAATATAAAGGGAATAAGGAGAAATGTCATGATGGTAATGATCAACAATCACCACGGCCCCCCTTATTGTGTGAATCTCACTAACTAGTTTTCTAGTTTGAAATGCAAATATGATAAGATGCTCCCATAAAGAATTCAAAACATACTCATCTAAAACTATGTATTATTTCTTCTCTTCCCAATTAAAATATGTTACGCAAATCAATTAATATATATGCATTTTGAATTTCTAAATTTTAGGATCATTTTTTACTTTTTTTATACTAAATATCTCAATAACTATTATAAAAAGTATTATTTCTCTAAGACCCAGGACATAACGCGGATAAGGGTCCATTAAAAAATAAATATTTTTTTATTGTTAAATAAAAAGTTCCATAATTTAAATAATGGTATTTATATTATTTGAAATTCAATATCTTTAAAAGTTTACATGATTACAAAGTCCAAATCTTAATGATAACAATGTTACTATCTTAAAATCATTAAGACGTAGTAATACTTTTAGTAGGTTATAATATTTTTGGAAAAAATCGTTTATCTATATCTCTCTTATCTTGTCTCTTACCTCTTAACATTTCCTTCTCTCTATTCTTTAGGCGAATCTATGCATTTGGAAAAAATAGTCTAACTACATATAAGAGTTTAAAAAAAGGAAGTGATTCAACAAGTTGAAAATATTTTTTAAAGCTCAAACTTAACTTTTTTTAATTAAATAGACTTTTGAAAAGTCTTACTCTAATATTTTTATTAAAACTAGACCCTAAATAAGTTAAGCCTTGAGACCCCAACAGACAATTTACCTATTTTATTTTTTAATAAGTGTCATAAAAAACATTATTTACATGTATTATGGAGTCCATTTTTTTGCAAGTATACATAATTTTTAAAATTAGTCCCATTTAATTACCTGTTTTGTCCCGCCCTAAAGTCAATCCTGATTGAAATTATCGTTATAAAAAAGTTAATATTTTACATTTTGTTTCAATAACCAATATAAAAAATATTTTTCATATTAGTTATTAAAATAAATAGTATCAAAAATCATTATTTTAAACAGGTTTTTTAATAACAAATATAAAAAATATTTTTATAAGTGAAATAACTGATATAAAAAAAGAAAAACTGATCTTAAAACTTAAGAAATTAAAATACATTAATTAATTAATTGAGGCGACATATTTGAATTGGTGTGAGTAAAAATAATACACGATTAGACAACATTAGATTTCCGTTGACGAGCAGAGAGTTGTTAATTTGCTTTGGTTCTCCACTTGCATTTTTGTTTTGGATCTTTTTAGTATTTTCGACCATGAGAAGATTCATCAAGTGTGTGAATGGACCAAAATGGCTTAACCGACCCATTATAGAAAGAAACTAAACAGCACTTAGGCCAGTTGCATTGGTACTCTTGGTGCCGTACATGTGGGTCCACTTGTATCTCACTCACAACTACACTTTTTTCTTAGTTTTATATACTTTTCTTTTCTGTGTCATTACCAATCTACAAAACTCTCCTTTTCACTAAAGGTATTTGAACAAGATCAAGATATGTATATATAGTAGAGCCAAAATACTTTATCAACCATGTTATATTTCTTCTTCAGAAATTCGTGTATGGAAGAGTACTTCTTCGAACATGTTTAAGATGTTTTTTACTGATCTTGATTTGTAATTTATTTTTCTATTATTACCATAAAATGATATACATGAAAGGGATTTATGATACAACAAATTAATGCAAAGCAAAATCCAGAGGTAATCTTTTCAATTCTTGATCTGCACAGCCACCAAGTTTCACATAAAGCTAGCGGAAATGGTTCAGACACTCGAAGGGTCTCATGACTACACACCATAAAATTTAAGTGCGAGATTTAACTTTTCGTGTTTATAAACAAAATGTTTTATTAGAAGATATAAAATTTATTTTCACCATCTTTTATTTTTTGGAAAATTTAATATTTTTTTATATATTATGTTCAGACTCAAACATAACAAATGAAATTATATTTTTTTTAATGAAATTCTATTTCTTGATAGCCGATACACAAGGTTAAATAGATCAGGCCCGCTAGCTTATATATCCGCTTTAAATTAGTGTCTACTAAGATTTTACCATCAATTCCCAAGAAGTAAAATTTAATGATTTAGGAAGTACTAAAATATATAAAATATATCTTTCATCTCTCTGAATAGGTGATTAGTTTAAATAGTGCATATTTATTTTTTTTAAAACAAGATTTTCAGTTTGAGTTATATAGATAGAAAAAAATTCCTTGTGGGAGAGTTAGGGAAAAAATGCATTCTAAGGATATTTTTATATTTTTTCTTGAAAACAATACTAACTAAATGTACCCTTAGCCTCACCATAACGTACAAGCTAACATAAAACTTAAACTTAATAAGCTAGTTGATTAAATTAAAATATCTTTAGTAAAACTAAATGTTAAATGTTAAATGACAAATAGATATATATTTTTTAAAAATAGATGAGTGATTTTTAAAAAATATATACTAATGAAGATAAAAACATAAAAACTAAAGTAAGTGTTGAAGAAACAATAAGTTATCATTGGACCAGACCCCAGTTGCTATCTTCAGACCCTGGATTTGTTAATAACATACATAAGTGATTGAAAGTAAATGAAGTCTACAATTATGTAAACTAATATATGTATTTAAGTGTTTCGAGACATATAATGCAAAGGTTATAAGACAAAGAGGGGGTCCGTAAAGATAAAGTTTGATTCTTAACACTTGGGTGATAACCAAAGGTCTGTGAGAAAAAGTCTTAGTCACACAATTAGACTTCAGACTTATATGGCATCAAAAGTAGAACGTTATTCTAGAAACTCCAATGCAATGTTCAGAAATCTATTTGTGTGATGCCTTGGAACTCATGCTCTTGTCAATATATGTGCTTATCACAAAAAAGAACAAGAGACAAAGCCAAATTTCAACATATCAAACACTACGCAAAGTTAGAAAAAGCTGAACCAAGTCGGCAGGAGTGTCAGTTAAAGCCAGAAGGATTACAACATTAACTTCTGCTTTTATACTCGATCAGATAAGACCAACAAGTAGCTTTATCTGTTAAGGATGCATAGAATTCTTGTTTCATGCAAGAACAAGAGTGCCCAACTACCAGACTCTTTGACATCTTTTATACAAACAAAAGTTTGGTACTCAAAGCTTAAAGCAAACTCCTTCACAGGATTTTCAACATCTATATCTCCTTTCAAGAACTAACAACGGTGACATTTATACTAAAGAAGATTGACTTGAAAAATATAGAGATCACTCGTAAAAAGGAACGTAAATACTCTCTACTTTGTGATTAATCTTTCTTTTTAGTTCTTCAAAGACAAAGACCTTCTTTATTTGTTCTGCTTCTAGCAGACCTTGGTTTATTATCTTTCATAACTTAGTGTATACATTCTTCATTGTATATCCTTATAAACTAGGTCCAGTGAGATACCAAACACTCTTTTCATATATCTGTATTGTATAAAGTTTGGTGTGTTGTCTGCCTTAGTGAGTGTGGGAAACACTGTTAGCCAAAAGAGATTTTTGAAAGAATACTTGGGTTGTTAAGCTAGGAGTGGCTGTTGTAAAAGAATACTTGGGTTTAAGCCAGAATTGGTTGAAGTCAAGAATACTTGTGGCATTAGTCTGATATTGTAAAGTAGAATTTACAATAGTGGAGATTATTCAAGTTAGAAGGGACTGGACGTAGTTTCTGTGTTGGAAGTGAACCAGTATAAACTCTTGGTGTTGCTTTCTTTCCTTGCTCTTTAAAGTCTATTTTGCAAAGTCTGATTGTGTGTCTTACTTTGGTTCATTATTCCGTGAAAAGAGTCTAAAACTTATTCACTCCACTTCTAAGTTTGACTCTAAATCATCAATAAACTTGAAGTTTATAAACTCAAAAATACCTTAAAAATGGCTACAAGCTATAAAAAAATTCTTTATCAAACATGAGAAAATATTACAGGGTCGAGAACCAACATGACATTTATAGTCTCGTCTAATAATTATTTGACAAATATATAAATTAATAACGACTCTGGTGAGATAGAATATATAATATTATATTTATTAATACATATCATTTTGTGATTAATTAAAATCAATAAATTCACACCATACAATAATTTCTCTTTAAGCATGACTAATTTATTTAACAAACTTTTACAATAATATAATAAATTATAGACAAATATCCCCTTCAAATACATAATCAATACCTTTTGATACTCCCCTTCAAAAACTAGCAAATGAATGTCGAATAGCCATTAAGTTCAAAGCAAACAAAGCCTTGTGCCTTGTTTATATTCATAAAATCAGATTTTAAGTATTCATTTCCTAACCGGGTTATAAAAAACTTCAACTTAAAAATCAATACAGGTCTGAAAAAAGAAACAAACTTGGCCTCCCTACTAGACAGGGTGGGTCCACTACACTACCATGTGAAAAATCCATTTTGTGTCATCACTAGTAGATGGTGGCATTTCCACCCCTACAAATTGGCCCCACCACCTCATCACTACCATGGACCCCATGATTCCCACAACACTGAATTAGCAGCTGTCCAACATCACACATGGGTGCCACCACACTGGATCATGATGTATCCCTTCCTCTAAAACCCATAACATAGCTACTCCCATTTTTGCCATTGTGATAACACAAATATTAGTTCCTGTTTCATGCAGTGTTGAAACACCAAAACAAACAAGGGTGTGGTTTTGCTCATGGAGGAAAACAATTCATACCCTGAATACTACTGCTCTTACTCTGAATTTGGGTCAAGAGAACGATCAAACTCATATAATTTCAATGGGCCGTATCAAAAGGGAAGTGGGTTTTGTGCATCAAATGATCCAGAGCTTAAAAGGAAGAAGAGAATCAAGGGATATAACGTGTTCACAATGGAAGGGAAGCTTAAAACAAGTGTGAGAAACGGCTTCAAGTGGATCAAGAACAAGTTTGGTGATATTCGCCATGGTGTGTGAACTCTGCGACCAACCATTTCAATAAAAATTATGGGTTAAAAGAACCCACCCAATCTTGTTCAGTCATCGCAGCTTTGAAGGTATGAAATTTAATTAATTAAGGAGAGAAATTAAGAAAGAGCTTTCTTACTTTGTAAACGTAATGAAAATGAAAAAGAAACTTTTCTTATTTTGTATACAATTTATCAAGTCAAAATGTTTTAACCCAAAGAAAAATGTATTAAGAGGTATAATTAAGATGTTTTCTTCTTTAGGATTTCTTGCCTGGTCTTGTATAAAAGCAAACTAGCTAGCATGAATATGTTATATGTATCAAACAAGATATATATTGTGTGTATCGAAATCTGAGGGTAGTACTACTAAACTCATTTTTCTGTCTTGTTTTTCTTTTAAATTCTCTGGTTGATATATATGTTCTTCGCTCTATTTACTGAAAACAGATTTGAGAATATTAAAATCCTTCTAAGGTTCTATACTTACCTATGCTTTTAGATAACATACTAAAATTTTACAATTTTATTTTATTTCTTCTAAATTGATTTCAATTTGGGATCACGTATTATCTATGTAGATTATGTTTTTTACTTTCTTTGGACCCAACGAAACATTTTCTTTACATGGAGAAGGATTTAAATCTCTAACGACAACCGATGCCTGTATTAACTTATATATATATATATATATATATATATATATATATATATATATATATATATATATATATATATATATATATATATATATATATAGTTTTGAGACATCATTTTGTGAGCCTCTAAAATTTAACTCACTTAAACTTTAATTTCTAAAAAAAGTATAGATTAGAATCATAGATGGCCATGCATGTGGTCTCAAATCGTCGTTCATGGTTTCTGTTATTCCTTAGGAGAGGAAACTAGGATTATGTCTAAAGTATGTGTAATAAATTGTGTATGACTTTTCATAATTATTCATAGCTTAACGTAGCTTTCGTATCTCGTGATAATTAAAATTCGTTTTTTTATAAAAAGGAAACCTCATGTTTATGTCTAATTCCTTGAGAGAAGAAAACAAGTCAACAACTAAGACACAGTAAATATTTTTTTAATTCGTCATATTATTAATTAAGAATATATAAATGATATATAATATCTATATATATGGCTAAATAAAATCTTTTTTTTTTACAACTAAAAAAATTCTTTTAAAATGTATATAACTATATACACACAAATCATTAACCACTCCCCTAAAAAAGTATGTTTAATAGGGATTAGATTCACGGTTTATCCTATCATCTCAATTTTTATTACCAACCTAACCACAAGGTAGTATGTTTTTTGTGCTTTGTGTTCCTCCTCACCTTCCAAGGCTTTTCTTTGCTCTAATTTTAAAGACAAAATAGTTGTAATTTCTTCAAGTAGACGGATGAAATACGTGCGGTACATGTTACAAAAGTTGTGACGTAGGTCTCTCCTTGATTTTTTTAAATGGATCTATCTCAGATGTTGATTCTAGCTCTCCAAACTTTCAATCTTCATGAAACAACATTTTCTCCTCATAGCAATGAAGTGACCAAATGGTTATCGCGTGACCTAGTAAAGGGGTAAGATAAGTCTATGGGGATCACTACAATGGAAGTGCTTAATTGAAAAGATCAAGCTAGATTTTTCACAAGATTCTTGAGAGAAGGTAGAGTTTTTCACTCTAAAAATGCTTTATAAATGAAACTCTAGCTCTATTTAAAGATAAACTATTAACTTTCCTAACAAGCTATCTAAACTAACCTTAATTAGCTAAGTTAAAATAACCTAGCTCCTAACCTATGGTAAAATAGTGCCTAAAAAAGAGAAGCTTATACAAAGCCTAACTCATCCTAACTAGGCCCAAAAGCAAAACATGGTCATTTAAGGCCCAAAATTTTAAGGCCCAAAGTTAGGCCCAACTAAAAATAAGGTAAAACATGGTCTCAACCCAATGATGACTCCCAACCCTAATATGAAAAATCCTACTAACAAATACAAAGAAAAATGACCTAAGATGACCCTAACAAAAAATTCCTTAGTCCTAAGCTAGGTTAGATCTTTATCATACTCCTCCCTTGAAAAGGAAGCCCTTCAATCCAAGTTCCTGCTTAAAGCGTCTAAGGAAAGATTAGTATAATCCATATAAAATAAAAGGAAAAGAACGAGTCTAAGATATTTGACAAATGACAAAAGAATAAAAAAATTAGAATAAATATGGAGATTTTATTAACCGTGTAGTTGAAATTAAATAGGATCAAATACTAATCTTTTCACAATTATAGTAGCAATACTAAGGAAAGAAGGAATATCACTAAAAAAATACAATGAGATAATCTCATAAAAATATACTTGCAAAACTATGAGGTATCCTATGAATCCTGAAGATGATCCTATCAAAATGGACGTGGTAATGGATATGGATGCATGAATATGTGATGAATCAATAAGCATTGACATACTATGAATGGTTAATGAATGAGATGGCCTAATAAGGTCATAGTGTGTAATGACAGTTAAACTAAGGATTGTAGTGATCATGTCATGTAATGAAGCAATTAGTACCCTATGCAACCCTCATGCAAATGAATGACATAAACATGGTAAAACTCATTTTTTGATCTTATATAAGTCCTAATGGATACTATAAGGTGGACAAAAGGACAAACCTACAACTGGACTCGATAAAAATAACAAAAGACATGACTTTAAGGAAGGCTAACTTAAAGGAGTACAAAAACATTCCTACCCTACAAGACTTTATATTAACTATAAATAACCTATAAGTAACCCTAAGGTAACTATGTATACACATAGTCCAATCCAAACCAAGGTTATAGGTAAGAAGTTGGAGAAGTTTCCTTAGAAACCATCATGTTATCAATGAAGACTTCTCTAAAATCCACAAGACATGGGTAATGAAAGGAACAATACAATCTAACTTTTTTTTTTCTTACAAGTACTAACTCATGACTCTCAGTATCTTGGATTCCTTTCTTATGTTTCTTTTCTTTATTTTTCATCTTACCTACCTTACTCTTTTTCTTTTTTCTAAGCTTCATTTATATTTGATCTTCGTTCATTTGTTGAGGTGTATGTTAGAGGATTCAACATAAACTTTCTTTTTTCTTGAATAAAGAAATAAATGTTAGTAGAGCTCTCTTCTTATATTGCTATGGTCTAACATCATAAACAACCTCATCTTGATAATTCCCAATGGAAAACTAGAGCTTAACTTTCATACCCACTTCTAATTCACCATCATCATTTAGCCATTGAAGCCATATAAGTGTGTGAGGTAGTCTTAATGTTAAGTTGACTAACCACATGTTATGACTAGCGTAATTAGCATAACTACCACTATTAATGATTAGGGAACAAGTTTTCCCAAGGACTTTACACCTAGTTCTAAAGATGGTGCTGCTTTAGGAATCATCTAGGTATGGGGTATGGATACCCAAGAGTCTTTTAACCATCAAAAGGTTTCCCTCTTCTCTAATGATATGTTCACTTTCATAAATCTCACCACTAAAGCCACTAGAAGAAAATTTCTCCTCTTAGCTAGAGTAGTAATAAATCTCATGATCATGGTCTTTTTAGTGGGGCATTGAAAATCTATGTGTGCTCTCCCTAAGCACTTGAAGCACTTAATAACTTATCTTAGAGCTAAAAGGTTGGGAGGTGGGATTGATTTCCTTATATGGTTTAGCTTAGAGGATGTGTCCTTTTTTCCCTTGTGCTTCTTTTTTTATCAACAAAAAAATATAATTTATTAAAAAAGGTACAATGGGTACCTTAACCCATACACATAAAGAATAACATTATCCAGAGCATTTTTATGCTGATAAGCATAACAAAGGCTGCCTATACCATTCACCAAAGCTCCTAAAAAAACCATTCATACGAAACCTTAACCATAACCAAGACCTATATTGAACCAGCTCGAACATTTTTACATCACTCACTGCCCCACCTTGAAAATGACATTGTTGCCCCACCCTTGTGCTTCTTTTCAAGCTCAAAGTTTTTTTTGAGGGTTGAAAATTTTGATTTCCTCTCCCTATTTGCCTTTCCATCTAGAATAAGGCTTCCTATATGGCCACCTCTTATTAATTTGGTTCTCCACTCTAATGCTTTCATGGATAAGCTCCTCAAGCTCAACATGAGGTAAAAGTTCAAACTTCTTTCTAATCTCCCTATTCAAGCCATGGAGAAACATATACATAAGGGTTTCATTATCCTCGTCCATAGTTTCCTTTATCAAAGCATTTTCTAAGGCCTTGTGGTACTCTTCAACACTCTTAGTGTCTTATTTGAGTATATTGAGCTTAGCAAATAACTCACCCCTTATAGTATGATGGCACATATCACTTCCTTAGCAAAACAATAAGGTCGTCCAATTCATCTAAAGGAGGCAACTCCACCTTCTTCCTATCTTTGCAAAGTTGGGTCCACCAAACTAAGATATAGTTTTGAAAGGCTAGAGTAGCAAGCCTCACTTTTTTCTTATCTCTCAAATTATGAGAGTTTGACAATTGTTCCATTCTCATCTCCCACTCTAAATAGGCTTCAACATCACTTTTCCCATGGAAAGGGGTATGGTACTTCTAATTTAACTTCCTTTCACCTACTATCATGTTCATTTCTTCTTTTTCACTCATCTCTTGTAGGGTGTTTATGGTATCTTCTATGTTTATTATTCCTAACTTCCCTATCACTTTTACTTATTTCGTCCTCATTAGGCTATATTTTTTCTCTATGCCTATAAGGCCTTCTTCTATCCCCATTTTCAATATTATCAAGCCTTGAAAAGATGGAACTAAGTTATTCCAAGAAGGCTCTCATGTAGGGCGGTGTAGGATCCCTACTTGTATCACTTGACATGTTTCTTTTTATTGATTTTGTTGCTTAATATTAAGCAAGCTATACTACAACATATTTAATAATTGATTAAAAAGTCCTAAAAATGAAAAATTACGCTAAGAAAACCTAGCCCAAAAGGGTAGAGGAATGGAAATCGTCCAAACCCGAATTACCAACCTAAACTAGAATGTGATTAAAGCATTAAACTAGTCGTTAACAAGTAATTAAAATAAACCTAAGTGTAGTTACCCTAAATAATTTCTAAAACCAAAGTCTAAGTCCAAAATACAAGGAAATTTGGAGCTACTACAATTTGCCCTACTAAAGTTACAAGGAGAAGAAATATGTACAAGAATTAAGTCCCAAATCCAAATGTTACAAGGATAATGCTTTCTAATACACTGGTCTTCAAAGTTTTGCTCCACCACAAGTAAGCACCAAATTTTTAAGGACCAAAGAGAAAGAGTTAGTAATCATAAGTATATAGAGAAAATCTAAGGACCTCACTACTCAACTTAGTGTTTACACTCAAAGCTTACTTGTGTAAAGGAGGCGTTTAGAATAATGTGCACTCTAGCCTTTTTCCACTCAACTTTTTGATAAAGTGAGAAAAACTAGTCAATGTTTTAATCACACCAAAAATGCTACCACTATGGTGACCAATAAGGCTATCCTAGGAGTCCAAAGAAAACTTAAAATCAAAGACAAAACCAAAGGAGGCTAACAAGATAAGCAATAAAAGAACAATTATAAAAGCTAAACCAAAATGAGTGAAAATATAACAACACAATAAATTTAAAGACAAACTAGAAAATAGACCAAAACAAAAAATATTAAATGGATTAGTATGTTACAAAACAACAAAGACAAGAAATAATTAAAGCACATAACAAAGTTAGTTCACAAAGAAGCTACCTACCAAAACTCTAGAATGCAAACTAGTGCCTAACACTACAACAAAAAAGGTCTCTCTTATAATGGTTATTTTGGTCTTCCTTAGTGTTTTTGAACTGCTAAGTTAGTTCCCGTAAAGAAATGCTTTCTTAGCGGTTTAGAAGAACCTAAACCGCTAAGAAAATTGAACCTTTTTTAGCGGTTCTAACTTGGAAACCGCTAAGATAGTTTTTTATGTTAGTGGTTTATTGACAAAAATCATTAAGAAATGCTTTATTCATAGATCTTTCTTAGTAGTTTCATTTAGTGAACCGCTAAGAAATCCTGTTATCTTAGCAGGTTCATTAAAAGAAACCACTAAGAAAAACTTTTAGATTTCTTAATCGTTTAAACTTAAAAACCACTACGAAAGGCTTAATGTATTTTTTTTACTATTTTGTTATATTCAACGACAATCTAATATGTAAACTAATTTATTACTAAACATAAATGTACATATATCACTAGTGCAAAAATTGGATATAACAACGGGATATAATCACGGGTTAAAGTGGATCAGTGATAAAAACATGCACGGTGGCATTTTTGAAATTATAATGTAACTATATGATCACGGTTAGTTAACCTCCGTAGATGTAGGTTCAGGGTTAAGTATATAATCATAGTTAACTTAACAACCGTGGTTGTATCCTTAAATATATAATCATGGGTAATACTTCCAACTGTGGATATATAGTTTAGGATTCAGGGTTTATAGGTTGGGGACTCTATAATCACAGTTGGCTATACAACTGTGGATATATATTACGTATACGATCACGGTTGTTGGATTAACCGTGGATATAGTCTTTATATTTAACCACAGTTGTTGATTTAACCGTGAATATATATGTAATATAACCACGGTTGTGCATTTAACCGTGATTATATATATTTTCAAAAACTTCAAAAGCCGCGCCTGATAGCTTTTTTCACTTTCTCCTTCTTCTTTTACGCTGGTTGTCGTCTTCTTCCTCGTCCTCCTCTTTGCCTTGAGTTTGTTCTATTTGCTAGTCGTAGGCTTCTGCGTTCACTTGCTTCTTCCTACTTCTTTTGCGTGTTGTCGTCATCTTCACACCATTGTCTAGTAAGTGCTCCATTGCCCTTCTTCTTCGTTCACTTGCTGGTCTGCTTCGTTGTTATGCTTTATCATTGTTTGTGGAAGCATGTCTCTCTGTTTGTGTGTGTTTTCACTTGCGTAGTCGAACCTGAATGAATGTTGTGTGTGTGTGTTTTCATTGTTAAAGCTGAACGAAGCTTGTCTCTGTCTCTGGTTATTTGACATTGCCTGTGTGTTATTAAGTTTAGTTAATTCTGCCCCTATGTTGTTAACTGTTAGTGTTAAGTTGTGTCTGGTTACTTTGAAAAGGGTTTTCACTTGCCCTCAAATATGCAATGCGTATACTTTGTTGGTTCTGTGCATATCAGAATTTTTGTCTCTGTTTAGTTTACTTTGCTGGTTCTGTGTATAATGTGCCTGTTCTGTGTAACTAAAAATTGGTGGCCTGTTCTATTACACTCAAGATCCAAGGGGAAAATCATTAGTCCAGAACTCTAAGGATCCAACCACTGTTTTTCAACCAAATCAGGGGTTACTATTAACCAATGGAAACTTGTTAAATTTAAGGCAATGAATGAACTTCTTAAATTTAGTATTTTTTCAGTAGTAGATCATTAGTTTCTTCCAGTAGCTAAGAAATTATGGATTGGAACCCATCATGTTCTGTGTATATGGTTTGGTTTATAGAATTTGTTTTCATTTGGATTTTTGGTAAACTTTGAACTGCATTAATTTCATTAGCCAAAATTATATATAATTTTGAATTGTTACTAAGTTTAGGGTTTAGGGTTTGTGTTTAATGATAAGGTTTGGTCACTATAAAGTTATTAGTTAATTTTAGTATTACTTATCTTTTTTTGCTTACTAATTCTTTTTTTTAATGCAATGTTTAAAAATAGTTCAACCCTTGGAGTTTAGAGTGTTATTGTTGAAATATAATTAAGATAAATATACATAGGATTGAAAAATTAAAAGACATAAGTAGATTTAACACATTCCAAGTTCTTAGACCAATTTTATTTTTATTTTTTGTTCACATTCCAATACCAAACAAAACTTGAAAAATGTCATAATCCTATACCATATCCATAATTCATAAAATAAAAGTTCCAAGTTCAAAAGTCTCATAATCCATAATCCATCATCTAAAACACCATAGTTCTACTTGAAAATAGCCTCATAGTTATTCTGGGGTTTAGAGTATGAGAAAATATATGCATGCCCAAATGATTGTGTATTATTCTGGGGTGAGTATGAAATGCTGCATCGATGTCCTAGGTGTGGGGTGTCACAGTATAAGAAGAAAGAGGCGGATTCTGATGAGGTCTGTACTAAAGGTTCTCTTGCAAAGGTGTTGTGGTATCTGCCTATAGTTCCAAGACTAAAGCGTCTGTTTGCCAATGCAGATGATGTAAAACTTATGAAATGGCATGCTGATGAAAGGGTTGTTGACGAACTACTTAGACATCCGGATGATGGATCGCAATAGAAGAAAATGGATACCATTTTTCCAGATTTTGCCCATGAATCAAGAAATGTTAGGCTTGCACTAGCCACAAACGGCATGAACCCGTTTGGGAACCTGAGCACAAACTATTGTTCGTGGCCTGTTTTGTTGTTTGTTTACAACTTACCGTCATGGCTGTGCATGAAGCGGAAATATGTCAATGACAACCGAGGAACATTCATTGATGTATAGAAACCGATGATTTCTGGCCCATGACAACCAAGGAATGACATTGATGTATATTTAACTCCATTAGTTGAAGACCTCAAAATGTTGTGGGAAGACGAGGTTGATGTGTTTGACAGGTTTACGGGGCAATCATTCAAATTGCGTCCCATGCTATTTTACACGATCAATGACTTTCCAGCGTATGGTAACTTATTCGGGTATAACGTGAAGGGTCATAAAGTTTGTCCTGTATGTGAGGAGGGAACTAGTTTTGTGCGGCTGCACCATGGTAGGAAAATTTTTTATCTTCGACATCGAAAGTTTCTTAAAGCGAATGATGTCTTAACTTGTTTGTCGCTAACCATGTCTTAACTTGTTTAGGTTTCTGCATAAAATCTATGTGGACTTGGGTTTCGATGGAACTTATGGTTTCTTAGAGCCCTCTTTCATACAGAGGAAAGGAAACAGCAAGGAGAACACCTAGGCTTACATCCAGAATTGGATGTTTGAGTCTAGGAAGGGTGTATACCTGGCCCTGTATCATAAAGGGTAAGATTCTATTCCATAATTATTGTTCATTAATTTTTGTATTTTGAAGTCTCACTTATCACTTGTAACTGCAGCGCTCATTGGACTCTTGTGGTGATCTGTCCTCGAGCTTATGTTGCTTTATACTTTGATTCTGTGCACGGGACTGTTCCACAATAGTAGATGTGTAAGTTAATCCCTAAAAAATAAGTACAAATTCGATTACATCATCTTTGGTCTTATAGGATTCTAACTTATCTTGTGTTTTATTTTGACGTAGGGCGGTGGTTAGATACAGTCGACTGTATGGAAGTAAGTCCACCGGAAGAAAACTTGTGTGGGTGCACCCAAAAGTAAGTCAATCGAATTCATTCAAATCTTTATATTTTTAAAACTTGAATTCACTTATTCTATATTTTATGTCTATTGTAGTCTTATAGCCAGGAGGGTAGCTTCGAGTATGGCTATTACGTCATGCACACCATGCTGACCATCGTCCAACAACATTTAGTATATGGATGGACAGATGTAAGTCTCATCACTTGGACTAGTTTTCTACCAATTTCATTAAATTCATGTAATAAATATAGCTTTTATTCTAATTGTTTTGTGCATTTGCAGTACTTTCAGGACCGGTCATACTTCCCTAGGACACTTGTAGATAATGTTAGAAAGCAATGGGTCGCATACTTCATTGAAGTCAGGAAAGGACTTAGCTAGATATAGGATTTTTATTCTCTTATATATGTATCTAGTGTAGGATTTAGGGTTTGGATTTTATTAGGTTACATTCATCTGAATTGTATATAGTTTCATTTTTTAGGTTGTTATGAATTGATAGCAAATTAATGTTATATACATACCATTCTTTTTATATATTGTTGCTGGATATGCTGGGATATACTGTATATTGTGCTGGTTGTCTGATTGTAGGTTTAAGAAACAATAAAACAAAACCCATATTAAAAAAAACCTCATTATTTAATCACGGTTATGGTAACAACCGTGATTATAGACCCTCTTTATTCACGGTTTCTACCATAACTGTGATTATACATGGTCTGTAAATGAAGTTTTATGACAACTTATATTCACGGTTATGCTCAACAACTGTGATTATAGACGCTCTTTATTCACGGTTGCTACCATAACCGTGATTATACATAGTCTGTAAATGCAAGTTTTATGACTACTTGTATTCACGGTTATGGTTGACAACCGTGATTAGATATGATTTATAACCACGGTTGTGAACCGTGGTTAAAGGACCTCATTTACTACCACGGCTGCAACAACCACGGTTCATTAACCGTGATTAAAGACCAATTTTAACCGTGATTATATCCACTTTTTCCACTAATGTATACAAATATAAATTAATCATATCAAAATATGCTAAATTATTATACTGAAATGACATCTTATTCTCACTTAGAACATATATATCAAAACATTAAAAGTAATTTCACCAATACACAATTTAATTTTGGATAGAATGAACAAGGTAATTCCTTTGAATGTTTTGCTACTTGCTCACATCATAGCAGTAGTTGTAGAAGCCAAAATGACCAATGAGTTTGAGGCATACGAACCACTTCTAGTTTGCCTAAAACTCAAAGATGGGTTCAGCTTCATGATCAGAACAATGGTCATTTTAAAGATCATATTGTTTGTAGTGCTACTAAATCATCATCATGAGAAGGTGAAGAATTTGAAAACCGATGTAAGATTGTTGATGTTGGAAGGTACAACTCCCAACACTTATATATACTCTTAACATAAATTTATTATGAAAAATAATTTTACAATTTATTTTGATAAAGTAAATTTATTTGGCAAGGAATACCTATATTAAATGATGAATAATTAGAATATACTTGTGAATTTATTTAAATATTTAGATAATATATAATTAAATGGAAGACTAAATAATGATAATAATAATAATTTTAAAATTTTGTAAAATAATTAAGACAGGAAGAGGGAGTAAATAAAGGGGGACAAGCCTAAAGGACCACTTATCTCATTTAGAAATTCAACCAAGTATAACATTACAAGAAAAATTAATACGAGTAGAAAAAATAAATTTTAGTGCCCTCCAAAGATTGAAGAAGCCCGTGTCTTGGACAAACAAGTATGGGCATTTGGAAAGAAGGTGCATGCTTTTAGCAAAAGTAAATGAATAATTTCAATTACAGCAAAACAAATTAAACTACTTAATTAAATTGCACATGTTCTTATCAAGAGAAAAATATGACTCGGTAATAAAAGTTATCACCAAAAGAAGGTGAAACATTTATGGAATGACCTTAATTTCTGAAGGGTTATGAACAAATTAAAGTAAAACTATCATATCACATTCTAATTAATGGCAACTAAAACAACCTAGCTAGATCCTTCTATATCCT
This sequence comes from Clitoria ternatea, assembly GCA_037962975.1. Lineage (NCBI taxonomy): Eukaryota > Viridiplantae > Streptophyta > Magnoliopsida > Fabales > Fabaceae > Clitoria > Clitoria ternatea. Next base: position 15,139,203 of record CM075675.1, read on the forward strand.
TAGCTGAATCAATTAACCCCAAGAATAAATAAATAAATAAAAATTATTGAAACACGAATAATCAAAATTATCCTTAAAATTCCTAAATTTCTATGTTTTTCTTCTTCGAACAATTGTCATATGAACAATTGATACCTAGATGCCTTGAGGTAAGAAAACCCCAAACATCATTGACTTAACTAAGAAAGATCAATATTGAGTCAAAAGAGGTATTATACATATTCATACTTGAGCATGTTCAGTTTCTTGCGTCTTGCACTGCAGTTCTAAAGCACCCGTTGAAATAAGAAGAGAAACATCAAAATATTAGATGACAACATTATTATATATTTGCCAAAGAAAGAACGTGGATTTGAAAATATTTGACACAATAAAATATGTCTAGCCATATCTCAATTTCATAATAAAGGGTAACCCTAGCTATTCACCTAATTTTTTAGGCCTGAAGTAACTAGGCTAGCAATTCTAAACTTGAAACTCTCACCATGATTCCTCTCTAGTGCTTGCTTCTTAATAAGCCTTGGATTTCCCAATCCAAGTAGATAAACTTTGAAATTGCCATGTTTTGAACTTGCTTCAATTGAATCCTCTGTTTCCAATCACTTGAACTCAAGATCCATTTCAGCTTTAATCAATTCCAACCCTAGAGATTTAGGCACACATGGAGAGAAAAGGAATAAAACACAGAGAATGAAGTTGTAGAAGATGAGAGAATTTAGAGAGAGAAAATACTAGAAAAAGTATGAGAATCTGAAAATAAATTAATTCTATACTAGGTTCCCTACAACTTAGTTAACTTACGAATATATATATATATATATATATACACACACACACACACACTACTCTAAAGTAGTTATCCTAGGCTAAATATTACAGTTAATCCTATTAATGAAAGTATAAATAAATAAGTTCACTTAAGTTTCTAATATATAAGGGTGCACATGGTCTGACAATGCATAAGTCATGGGTGTGCCACACTAGTGTTCTCACGTTGCATAGGCGTAAGTGTACACTATGTAAATGAATCTGGATCTATAGAGCTGGCGTGTACACGTTGGAATTGGGTGTATACACATTGGAGCATTGTATGGTCCTGATAGTTTGTGAGTAAGGTGGGTGTATGGACGTGGGAGCTAAGCGTAGCCATGCCTAGCTACTAGCTTGGTGCTGAAGATGAGTGCATGTGATGGCGTGACCTAGGCGTGCGAACGCTGGACTCCTGGGATGACACAATGCGTGGCACACACGTACCTAGTGTGGGCTCACGCTAGTGAGCGTGGTCACGCATAGGTGACTAGTGGAAAAATGGATATAACAACGGGATATTATTCACGGGTAGAAGAGGATCAGTGATAAAAACATGCGCGGTGGCATTTTTGAAATTATAAGGTGAACGTTTTAATCAGAGAAAACTATATATCCACGGTTAACATCATAACCGTGAACGTAACCATCAATATATATTCACGGTTGAGGAGTCAACCATGGATATATAGTACCTGAAATATATATCAACGGTTTTAATCACAACCGTGAATATATATTGATGGGTACGTTCACGGTTATGATGTTAACCGTGGATATATATAGATGTCAATATTCACGGTTGTATTTCCAACCTGGATATATAGTTCAGGTTTTAGGGTTTAATCACTGGGTACTCTATGTCCACGGTTGTTTCTATAACTGTGAATATAGATTTAATATTTATCCACGGTTGGTATCGTAACCGTGGATATATAGTTAACATTTATCCACGGTTGTTTTTAAACCGTGAATATATGTGTAATATATTCACGGTTTCAAGGGGAACCGTGAATATACATCCTTTCTGAAACTTCAAAAGCCGCGCCTTTCACTCTTTTTTCAGTTTCTCTTCTTCTGCGCGTTGGTTGTCGTCTTCTCCATTATCTGTGAGCTTCGTGCCCTTCTCTCTGTTCAGCATCTTCTTCCTTTCTTCATTCAGGTAGGTTCCCTGAACCCCCATTGTCATGCGTGTTTGTCATAATATATTGATTCTTTCTCTGTTGGTATTCCTTGTTTCCTGACACGATAGTTACTGGTTCAAAAGCTTAAGTTATAAACTCTGTTTAAACTCTGTTTATGTGCCTGTTTAGTTATATACATTTTTTAGAACTCTGTTTATGCACCATCCGTTTAAACTCTGTTTGGTTATATGCATTTTTTAGCCTCGGTACCCTCTGTTTAAACTCTGTTTATGTGCCTGTTTATGTTTAAACTCTGTTTATGCACCATCCGAATCTCCGTTTGCATTTCTGTGTGTTGTGGACGGTTTTGCCCTTCTGCCTGTTGGAGAAGATGGAGCACTGGTGGAGATTCTTGGCTTGGTGTACCATAAATGTTGGAAGATCTGAGATGGTGATTGGTTTATGGTGGTGGTGCATGGGTGTGTATGGGGGGTGAGATGTACTATAAAAATTGAGTGGTTTAATGGTGGATGATTGGTTTGGATGGTGCACCATGGGTGTGCTTCATGTACTAGGGTGTACCTTAAAGGCTGATGGAATTAAGGGTTTAGATTACATTGGATTTAGGGTGCATGGGTGTGGACTGAAAAATGTTGACCATGTTAACTTTTTCTATTTAAATAACTTTTTATATTTTTTTAAGGTGTTGGGTTTTTTTTATAATTTTGTATGATAATGGTATGTTGTAAAATTACCAAAAAATGTGAATTTATTGATATATTTAATATATATTAATAATATTAAATTTTAGTTGCAATACATATATTTATAATAATATATATTTATTATTAATTTTTATTAATAAATATATTTTGTTAATTAAATTATAAATGAAATATTTTAATGTGTAATTGTTAATATTATTTACAAAAATATACTACTTTACTACTTTTTTTAATTAATGTCCTTTTTAGTAATTTTACCCTCAAATTCCATTTTTCTAAACCAAGGTTACCAAAATATTTTCCAACCAAACACAATTACTACTTTCCAACTCACTTTTACAACAAACTATCCAAACACAAATCACTATCTTCAAAACCCCAATTTTCTCAACCACGTTTTTAAAACCTCACTTTTCCAAACCCCGTTTCACAAACCTTACTCCAACTTTTAACCAAACGGACCCTAACTCCATTCAGCAACTACGTTTTCCACCATTTCTGTTTGGCTCCAGCAACCATGTTCACCAACCTCCGTTCAGCATCCTCCAACGACGTTTCTGTGGCGGTGGTCCATAGCTCCCTTTAGCCAACCCCATTTCCCCATCAGCTTTCGTTTGTGGTGCAAGGTCCATTTTGCTCCTGGGTGGTTGTTTTATTTCCAATTGCAACTTCCACCATTGCAAGGCTATAGAGCTTAAGGAACCAACAGATTGGGCATGGTGTGGCCATTGTTGTATGAACTTTAGAAATATTATAAGATACCTCTTTTGGTTAAAATGTACTCCCTAAATTGAAAAGTTCTAAATGGTTGAGATTACTTTTCTCCTAAAACTTATATTGTTCTTCTTAAGTAGAATTTAACTAAATTCAACACCATGTCCATAAGCCGTAATCCATAAAATAAAAGTTCAAATCTAAAAATTCTCATAATCCATAATCCATCATCTAACACCATAGTTCTAGTTAAAAATAATAGAATTTAAAAATATCATATTAATTACTAAATAAAAGTCTAAAGTTTGAACCTGCATTATAAACCAACATCATAATCCATAATCCATAATCCATACTCCAACACCATACTTCTACTTCAAAATAACATAAATTAAAAACATCATACTATTTTAGGAAAAAAGTTAACTAAATTATTATCCATTTTATTTCTGTTATTGTTGGTTGCTCTTATATGTTATGTTTATTGCTGTTGTATGTATGTGGTTGTTAACTAGTATGAAAGTTGTTGTGCATATGAGTGAACCATAGTTCCCCGTTTGAGATTCGACATAAATGGTCATTAAATCAATTAATGTCATCGTTTGTGTTGAATCTTGAATTGTCCGTTTGGACAGTTTGGGATGAACAATTATTTTTTATACGTCATTGTTAGTATGTACAAGTTAGGAGTTATTTTAAAATTTGATAAAATTTCGGTAACTTGTATTTTGTGTTGTTCTCTGGGTGCATATTTGGTTGTGGTTGAATTTGATTTGACCACTCTCATTTTGTGTACTTAGAGACCAATGCGAAATGCTGCCGAAATTTCATCAAATTTTAAAATAAGTCCTAACCTGTATATATGAATGACGTATAAAAATAATTGTCATGCTGAATGGGTATAGGACCACCACCTTTGTATAAAAAGTGAGGTTGATCATAGCACCTTGTAAACAGTTGGTATGGATCGGAGTTGGATTTCTGCGTCACGCCTAAGTCTGGAGTACAAGGGGGGAGTTGAATCATTTATAGAATTCGTAGCGAGGAATGCAGTGGGGGTGAATGGAAAGTATTTTTGCCCTTGTGTTAAATGCTTCAACCTGCGTCGGGTAGACTTGGAAGAGGTGCGAGAACATCTACTGTGTGACGGTTTTCTACGTAGTGATACGCGTTGGATATGGCATGGTGAAGATGTGGTGGTGCCAAGTAACAGCTCTCAGACTAAAAATCGAAGCTCGATGCATGACAACGATGTCGACATGGATGACCGACTCGAGGATATGATCCGTGATGTAGGGGTAGAAGGTTTTAAGAAAGCTCATGTATATACAACTCTGTGTCAGGACTCTGAGCAGCCGTTGTATCCAAACTGCCTCAATTTCACGAGGTTATCAGCTATTTTGCGGTTGTTTAATTTGAAGGCCATAAACGGGTGGACGGATAAAAGTTTCACTGACTTACTGAAGTTGTTGAAAGAAATGCTCCCAGCTGGAAACACCTTGCCGAAAAGTAACTATGAGGCCAAAAAGGTATTATGTCCTATGGGTTTGGAGTATGAGAAAATACATGCATGCCAAATGATTGTGTATTATTCCGGGGTGAGTTAGAAATGCTGCATCGATGTCCTAGATGTGGGGTGTCACGGTATAAGAAGAAAGAGGCGGATTTTGATGAGGTATGCACTAAAGGGTCTCCTGCAAAGGTGTTGTGGTATCTACCTATAGTTCCAAGACTAAAGAGTCTGTTTGCCAATGCAGATGATGCAAAACTTATGAGATGGCATACTGATGAGAGGGTTTTTGATGGACTACTTAGGCATCCGGCCGATGGGTCGCAATGGAAGAAAATGGATAGGATTTTTCCAGAATTTGCCAATGAACCAAGAAATGTTAGGCTTGCACTAGCCACAGACGGCATGAACCCATTTGGGAACCTGAGCACAAACCATAGTTCGTGGCCTGTTTTGTTGTTTGTTTACAACTTGCCGCCATGGTTGTGCATGAAGCGAAAATATGTGATGTTATCAATGATGATTTCTGGTCCACGACAACCGGGGAACGACATTGATGTATATTTAACTCCATTGGTTGAAGACCTCAAAAGGTTATGGGAAGACGGGGTTGACGTGTTTGATGGGTTTACCGGGCGATCATTCAAATTGCGTGCCATGTTATTTTGCACAATCAATGACTTTCCAGCGTATGGTAACTTATCTGGGTACAGTGTGAAGGGTCATAAAGCTTGTCCAGTATGTGAGGAGGGGACTAGTTCTGTGCGGTTGCATCATGGCAGGAAAAATGTTTATCTTCGACATCGAAGGTTTCTTAAAGCGAATCATCCGTTTTGAAGGTTGAAGAAGTCGTTTAACGGTGCCCAAGATTTTGAAATGGCTCCTCCACCACTATCTGGTCGCCAGGCATATGAAAAGGTGAAGGACGTCAATGTGCAATTTGGTAAGTGTGAAAAACAGCACCCGACACAAAACAACTGGAAGAAAAGGTCAGTGTTTTTTGACCTGCCATATTGGAGGGAGCTTGATGTAAGACACTGCATTGATGTAATGTATATGGAGAAGAATGTGTGCGACAGTTTAGTTGGTACACTCTTAAACATACCCGGGAAGACTAAGGATGGCCTAAACTCGCGTATGGACTTAGAGTTGATGGGTATACGTCAGGATTTGCATCCACAATCAAAGGGCAAAAGAACATATTTGCCTTCAACATGTCATACGTTATCCAGAAAAGAAAAGCAAAGTCTGTGTGAATCGTTACGAAGTGTGAAAGTTCCGTCTGGTTATGGCTCCAACATCAAGTCTTGTGTTTCCATGAAAGATTTGAAGTTAGTTGGGTTGAAGTCTCACGATTGTCATATGTTGATGCAGCAGTTTCTGCCTATCGCCATTCGTGACATTCTTCCTAAAAATGTGAGAAATGTCATAACAAGGTTGTGTATGTTTTTCAATTCCATATGTTGCAAGGTAATCGTGCCCGGCGAATTGGATGTGTTGGAACAGGAAGCATCACTTATATTATGTCAGCTTGAAATGTATTTCCCGCCCTCTTTTTTTGACATAATGGTCCACTTAATCATCCATTTGGTGAGAGAGGTCCGTTGGTGTGGTCCAGTGTTCTTACGGTGGATGTATCCCGTTGAGCGATATATGAAGATATTGAAAGGGTATATGAAGAACCAACGTCGTCCCAAAGCTTCAATTGTGGAAAGATATATTGCAGAGGAAGCAATTGAGTTTTGCACTAAATACATGTCACATGCTGCAAGCATTGGTATTCCAACGACTCGTCATGAAGGGAGATTGGATGGGAAAGGAACGATTGGAAAAAAAGTGAAGAGCATGCCACGTGCTGATGTCCTTCAGGCACACTTGTATATTTTAAACAACACGGATGACGTGCAACCGTATCTAGCCACACACAAGGAGCTAGTCAAGAAAACCAACCCTAAAATGACTGAAAAGTGGTTGTTGAATGAACACAACAAGAGTTTCATGCAGTGGTTCCAAAAGACCGTCCTGAAAGATGCATCTGCATCCTCAACATTACATCGACTAGCACAGGGCCCGAACTTTGATGTCCTCACCTTTTGTGGGTATGACATAAACAACTATTCGTTTTATACAAGGACATAGGATGAAAAGAGTACAAATCAAAACAGTGGAGTGATGGTTGTGGCTCAGTCAATGCATTTCTCAACTGCAAAGGACAACAACCCTGTCATAGCCGAGTCATGCTACTTTGGTGTGATTGAAGATATATGGGAAGTTGATTACGGTCCCTTCACCGTTCCTGTGTTTAAATGCAAATGGGTTGACAATAAGAACGGTGTCACAACTGATGATTTAGGAGTTACGTTGGTGGACCTCAACAAGATAGGGCATAAGGACGAACCATTCATAATGGCAACGCAGGTGAAGCAAGTTTTTTATGTGGCTGACCCAGCTGACAAACGGTGGTCAATTGTTATCCAAGGTAGACACATTGGAGACCCTGATGTTGATATTGTGGACATTCCATCAACTACAACACGTATTCCAACATCTGTCGTGGAACATGACATAGATGATGTAGTTGCCAGTCGTCATGACCACCATGAGGGCTTGTGGGAAAATATTTCATCTTAATAGGGTATTAATCTTGTTGGTGAGACATTGAATTACATGTTATATTAGTTATTCGTTGTCTTAAATGTTATATTAAATATTTGACAGTTTTTTTCCTTGTTTGGACAGATACTCATGGCTGACCAGGATGGACGATCCAGGTCCGACTCACAGGCCAGTGGTTCCTCTGCTCGGAAGAGTAGAGGTGTTACCCAGATGCCAGACGTCGCACGTAGGCGTCACCGGGGAGAGAGGGTAGTTGTTGAGATGGATGTCAACACCGGTAGATTCAGTGGACCGCATGCCACGAAGTTGAGCAGTTATCTGGGGGTTGTGGTACGGTCAAAGGTGTCCATCATTATCCCCGACTGGGATAGTGTCGAGGAGGTGGTGAAGAACCAGCTATGGAGTGATGTTCTGGTAACTTAGATATTATTTAAGTTTTATTTTAGTGTATTATTTCATGTAACTCTTAATAAGTACTCCTTTATGGACTAACTCCTTTCATGTAGGATTCTTTTGACATACCATCTTCTGACATAGCGAGGAGGAAGGTCCTCGGTATCATGGCTGAGCGATGGAGGTCGTTCAAATCCATACTCACCACGAGGTATATTGAACTTTAAATTCTTAATCAACGCTTCACCAAATTGTACCAATCCTTAGTTTTAATGTACCTTTCATTGTAGGTATGTATTCGGGGACGACCAAGGAAAGTTCCCTGGAGAGAAATATCCCTTCATCGATCAGGAGACCTGGGATGCTTTTGTTGCATCTAGACATTCTGCCGAGTTTCAGGTACATTGGTTTTTAGATGATTAAATTATGTATAATTTATACAGCTAACTGTGAATATTTTTTTCTTGTTGTAGGAGACCAGAAAGAAAGCCAAGGAGACTAGGAAGCTAAATGACTGCCCACACACACTGTCACGTGGGGGTTACCGTAGGTTAGAGGAGCGGCTGGCACAGGAGAGGCTGAGTCAGTGTCAGACTGACACTGGTATTGTGGATCCCCCTTCCCCACCTGCACGCCACGACAAATGGAAGCGGGCTAGGATCAAGAAGAGTGGGGAATACACTTCCTCACAGGCTCAGGAGGTTGCCTCACGGATAGTAAGTATTCCCCTTTATATCAGTGTCTGTTTTTTAGTTTACGTGAAGGAAGTGAATACTAACTTGTTTGGTTTCAGGATTCCTTGGTTGAGCAATCAACCCAAGGGTCTTTCGTAGCCCATGGACGGGAGGATATTTTGACTACCGCCATTGGCAGGCCAGAGCACCCAGGAAGAGTACGTGCTATTGGTCAAGGTGTAGGTAAGTGCTAACTAACTCTATGCCTTCATTTTGTTATCTGTTAAACAATTATGGGCTAATCATTCACATTTCACAGGCCTCCGCGCCTATTACGGTGCTCCCGACCCTGCCCCATCCCTTGAGCAAATGGTGGAGCAAAAGGTGGCTGTTGTGAAGGCTGAGTACTAGGAGGAGATATCTAGGCTCCACCAGGAGATGGCCCGATTCAGGGAGGAGATGAAGGCCTCACTCAGCCACCACCAGGAGACTACTGCACCAGCCAGCGACCCACAGGTTAGATTCTTTATTTAATTTTCTCAATTTTATTGTTTGTAATCACTTTATTTCATTGTTGAATAACTTCTGCTTGATGTGTAAATATGTAGGTACGGAAGGTTAGCACTAAGGGGTCGTGCGCTGCGGCTGACCCTGACGATGACGGGGTCGAGCCACCAGACACCCGTCAATGTGACCTGTTCATTGACGGGTCGGAGGAGCCAGTTGCCACTGGTATGGTGTACAACTTAGGCCCTGTGGTTCACCATCAGACATTACCTGATGGTATGTCCAGGGTCTCGGTTGTGCTCGTCCTCGAGGAGGATGCTGCTGTGCCAGTGGCAACTCAGGAGGTGAAGACCGTCGGTCAGGCGGTGGGCCACTTTCTGATGTGGCCCAACAGACTTCTGGTGATTGCCCCTGGACAGGTAAAAACCCTAAACACTAACTAGCTTTATTTCCTTGTCAATTATGGTACAAAATGTGATGGTTGTCAATTGTTCAACAGGAACAGACATTGAAGAAGCCAGACCCGGCCAAGGATCCCATCCGGATGCTATGGCGCATCGGGTATGAGCAAGCTGACGACACTGTTCAGGTCCCATGGCAGCCACTAGTGTTCGGCCGTCCCAGTGATTTTCCAGTTTACGTTACAAATTCTGACATTTGTGACATTATTATGGGGACGTCGATGCTGAACGGCTCCATCTTTCAGTTGTGGGAGCTGTAAGTATATCCTTGTTTTGTCCAATTTTTTCATTATACAAGTTATTTGTCACTAACCATGTCTTAACTTGTTTAGGTTTCTGGCAAAACTCTGTGTGGACTTGGGTTTCCAAGGAACTTACGGTTTCTTAGAACCCTCTCTCATACAGAGGCAAGGAAACACCTCGCAGAACACCCAGACATACATCCAGAATTGGATGTTTGAGTCTGGGAAGTCTATATACATGGGCCCCTATCATAAAGGGTAATACTCTATTCCATAATTATTGTCATGATATTTTGCATTTTGAAGTCTCACTTATCACTCGTAACTGCAGGGCTCACTGGACGCTTCTGGTGATCTGTCCGAAGGACTATCTTGCTCTGTACTTTGATAGTTTGCATCGGACAGCTCCACAAGACCTGAAAGATATAGTAGACCGGTAAGTTCATCCCTAAACAATAACCACAAATTCGATTACATCATTTTTAGAACTATACAATTCTAACTTATCTTGTGTTTTGTTTGACGCAGGGCGGTGGTTGGATACAATCTACTGATTGGAAACAAGCCCAAAGGAAAAACAGTTGTATGGGTGTACCCAAAAGTAAGTCAATCGTATTCATTCAAATCTTCAGTACATATTTTTTAAGTTCCGAATTCACTTATTCTATACTATATGTCCATTGTAGTCTTACAGGCAGAAGGGTACCTTTGAGTGAGGCTATTTCGTCATGCACACTATGCTGACCATTGTCCAACATCATTTAGTAGATGGATGGACAGAGGTAATTCTTATCATTTGGACTACTTTTCTCCAATTTCATCAATTTCATGTAATAAATAAAGCTTTTGTTCTAATTGTTTTGTGCATTGTTTGCAGTACTTTAATGACCGGTCATTTTTCCCAAAGGAACTTGTGGATGATGTTAGAAGGCAATGGGCCTCACACTTCATTGAACTTAGGCAAAGCTAGATATAGGATCTTTATTCTTTTATATATGTATCTAGTAGGATTTAGGGTTTACTTTTATTAGATTACATTCAACTTAATTGTATATACTTTCATTTTTTAGGTTGTTATGAATTGATATAGAAAATAAATTGTTATATATATACATACCATTCTTTCGGCATAGTGTTGCTGTGGCATACTGTATACTGTACTGGTTTGTCTGAATGCAGGGTTGGGAAACGATAAAACAGAATCCATATTAAAAAAAAAACCTCAGTATTTATTCACGGTTATGGCAACAACCGTGAATATAGACTATATTTATCCACGGTTACTACCATAACCGTGGATATAGATACATTTTATCCACGGTTGTCCATCACAACCGTGAATATAAGTAGTTTGTAACTGAAACCAATCCATACTTATATTCACGGTTGTGATGGACAACCGTGGATAAAATGTATCTATATCCACGGTTGTCCATCATAACCGTGAATATAAGTGGATGTAACTGACATCTTTCAGTTCTTATATTCACGGTTATGCTCGATAACCGTGAATATAAATAGTAAGTTATATTCACAGTTGTTCTTAACCGTGGTTAGATGTGATTTATTACCACGGTTGTTAACCGTGGTTAAAGACCATCATCTACTATCACGGCTGCAACAACCATGGTTCTTTAACCGTGAATAAAGGCCTTTTTTAACCGTGATTATATCCTTTTTTTCCACTATGTCCTGATACATGCTGAGTGGTACCTTCGACCAGTGTGAATTTACGCTCGCTAGCGTGCTCACATGTGGTGCTTGGTCTCATTGTGCCTGATCCTTATGTTACCCAACATATGTTGGGTCTTGTAGGCGTATGCATGCTTCCCTTGGCACCTGATCAAGTCATAAAACACAAACATCCAACGTGCCTATGTTGGCTCAGGCGTAGCTACATTGGGGGTTAGATTATCATATTTTAAATAATTACCATTTCAAGCTAAAAATCATATAATTAATAACTAAAAATACAAATAATTTATAAAGTGAATAAATTCCCAAACTTAGTGAATATTTAATAATTATGCTTCTAACTTAACAGATGAGTCGGTAATTAAGAAAATACTATATAAAATTGGTCAAAGAATTAAGCCTTTTCAAGGCTCATCTTCTACAAACCGTGAGTTAACTCTTAAGGGTAGTGCTATCACACACCTCAGCCTACCTCATTTTCTAACATTCTTAAGAGTTTATCCTACCATGGCTGACAATGATACAAGCACTACTCCTAATTTGGGTTCCAAGCCAGACGGTCATCTCAACGCAACCACAACCACGAAACAGACACTAGTAACTACCGCTCTGGTCAACATGGCCAATCCCCTCCCAGACGTATTAAAGATCGAAGTTTTTGATGGTCAGTCTTACTACCGCTGGCCGGAGCGTGTGTTCTCAGTTCTTGGCATGCATGTCGTTGCATGGGAGATTTCTGATTCCAAGCTAACCTAACCTGAACTTCTCGATGCATGGACCAACACAAACAAGGTATATAGGTATGCTATTCTTAGTATTTTGGCTAACGATCTGTTCGATTTTTACTATGCCTATAAGGAAGCGAAGGAAATTTAGGATTCCCTCAAACTGAAATACACTACTAAAGATGCTAGAAAACAGAAGTTCATTATGGGAAATTCTACCATTGACAGATGATCGACGACAAAAACATAAGGGCACAAATCAACGAATACCATAGACTTCTTAAAGACTTCAAATCATAAAACCTCTTTATGCAGGATGAATTAGTGGCCACCTTTCTCATTGAAAAGCTACCTGACTCTTAGAAGAACTATTAACTATAACTCAAACACAAACATAAGCAACTCTCTCTTTTAGACTTAATCACTCACATGATAATTGAAGACATCAATCGAAAAGAAGAGAAGCAAGCCTAAGCAAGAGTTTTGGTAGCAAGAGAAAACATGATACAAAGTAACTTCTCAAGGAAAAAGGTACGAAAATAAAAAATCTTCTGATCATATTCTTAAGCCATCTAACCCCTTACCTTAAAAAAGAAGGGATCATGCTATGTGTGTGGAAAAGTAGGTCATCATGTTGTTATGTGTAGATTTAGGAAGAGAAACGATGTTCCTCCAAAAACGAAGGAAAATTTAGTTGAAGAAGATGATATAATTGTTGTGGTCTTTTCTCAGGCCTTGATTATGGCCAATGTGAGCAAATGAGTGGTAGACTCAACGGCTACCAGGCATATATATGTAAATCGAGACATGTTTTCCTCCTACACTGCGGTGGGGGATGAGGAAGAATCAATGTATCTTGGTGACTCTCGCAAAGCTGATGTTGTCGGGAAAGGCAAGATTCTTTTAAAGCTCATATCTGGAAAGACTTTGGCATTGAGTGATGTTTTACATATACCAAACATTAAAGCTAATTTGATTTTTATGGCTCTGTTGGGAAAAATAAGGGTTAAAGTTTCTTTTAAGCCAGACAAAATTGTCATGACAAAAAATGGTGTTTTATGGGCAAGGGATATTAAGATTAGAGGTTATTTGTTTTGAACATTTAGGATATTATTAATAATTATTCATCTTCCGCTTATATGCTTGACTTGTATGATATATGGCATGCTAGATTAGGACACGTTAGTATACATTATCTGAATCATATGCGTGTTGATGGTTTAATTTCTGGAATTAGAAATGCATGTTTAAATGAATATGGTGTATCTCAAATAAAAAATTATGAAAAAACCATGTATTTATATACATCGCAAATTAATCTGAATCCTTTGACTTAATTCACACAAACTTAGGAGATCTAAAGCAAACAATAACTAGAGGTGGTAAAAAATATTACATAAATTTTGCATATGATTTTTTGAGATACACCAAAGTATATCTTATTAAACATAAAGATGAGGCCTTTGACATGTTTTTACTTTATAAAGCCGAGGTAGAAAATCAATTAAATATGAAAATAAAAAGGGTTAGATCTGATAGAGGTGGTGAGTATGTCTTGTTTAATTAACTTTGTGAAAAGGAAGGCATAATTCATGAAATAACTCCACCCTACTCACCTAAATCAAAAGGTGTAGCTGAAAGGAAAAATAACCTTAAAAGAAATGATCAATACTCTATTAATTTGTTCTTCAGTACCTGATAATTTATGGGATGAAGCTTTATTAATTGCATGTCATATTCAAAATAAAATTCCATATAAAAATTCTAGTATGGAAGGGCTACAATCCTAATCTTAATTATTTGAAAGTATGGGATGTTTGGCTAAGGTGATGTTACCGAAACCTAAAAGGAGAAAAATAGGCTCGAAAACCTATGAGTCGCTTGGCAGCTAGTGAAAATAATGGTATATGATGATTTAATTTTTGTTCCTTTTAAATTTCCAAGTTTAACATGTATAGTCTTAAATGTCTGTTCCTTTTAAATTTGAGTTGAACATGTTTAATTTTATATGCTTGTTCCTTTTGAATTTCTGGGTTGAACATGTTTAGTTTTACATGCTTGTTCCTTTTGCATTTTTTAGTTTAACATGTTTAATTTTAAATGCTTGTTGCTTTTAAATTTTTGACTTGAAAGGGTTTAATATTACATGCTTGTTCTTTTTAAATTTCTGACTTGAACATGTTTAGTTTTACAAGCTTGTTTCTTTTAAATTTTTGACTTGATCATGTTCAATTTTATTATGCTTGTTCCTTTTGAATTTTTGACTTGAACATGTTTAGTTTTATATTCCTGTTGCCTTTAAATTTTTGACTTGAACATGTTTAAATTTCTGACTTGAATGTGTTTAATTTTATATTCCTGTTCCTTTTAAATTTCTGACCTGAACATATTTAATTTTATTGTTCTTGTTTTTATGTTAAATTTTTTACGTGCACATGTTTAGTTTTATATGCTTGTTGGCTTTAACTTTCTTAACCTTGAACATGTTTAATTTTGACATGAACATAAGACAAGACATTAATAAGCTTTGAATAAGACATAAGACATAAGACATACGACACTAATAATATTATATACTTGTCCTTTTAAAAGTCTAACTTGAACATAAGACATAAGACACCAAGATTAATAATATTTTATAACATAAGACATAAGACACTAATAAGCTTTGAATAATTTATAACATAAGACAATAATAATATTTTGTTTAGACATTAATAATTTATAACTTAAATTGTAACAATTTTACAGCTAACCAATAACAATGAAGCTACAAATTAGAGGGTTGAATCAGTCCCTACTAGTGCTGCATATGCAGCAGATGGAAAGAAGCCTATAGTCTAGGGTCACTTTGTTAGATTACCAGTTGTGGATGGAAAGGAGCCTGAAACTAAGTGTAATTACGCCCGAAGACATTTTATTATGACACGAAGAAACATGGTACCTCTAACATGCTTGCCCATGTCAAATCATGCTTGAAGAACCCTATAAACACAACCTCTGATCTAAGTCAATCTGTTCTAACTTTAGGAACATATAATAATCAATTAGGGTTGACATTAAATAGGTTTGATAAGGATGCTTGTAGAAAAGTTGTATCTATATTTGTTATGTTAAATAAGCATCCTTTTAGTGTTGTTAAACGTGAGGGGTTTACAAACTTGTGTAAGGTGTTATGTCCTATTTTTAAGGTCCTGTCTAGATTTACAAGTACTAGGGATTGTTACCAATTCTATGTCAATATGAAAGTAGAGCTGAAGAACTTGTTTAAGTCTAGTAGGGTTGCCCTAACCACCGATTGCTGGACATCAATCTAAAATCTCAATTACATGAGCCTAACGGCTCATTTTATTGATAATAAGTGGGCATATCAGAAGAGAGTTATTATTTTTTTGGTAATTAAGGATCACAAGGGTGACACTATTGGAAATTAAGTAGAAGGGAGTTTAAGGGAGTTGGGTCTATGTTGTATTTCCACAATTACAGTGGATGATTCGTCAGCCAATGATGTGGTTGTTGCATACCTGAAAATAGGTTGAAGAACATGTCTAGTTTGGTCTTAGATGGTGAGTTTATGCATATTAGATGTTGTGCTCACATTCTTAATCTTGTAGTCCAAGATAGATTAAAAGAGCTTAATAAGATCATCTCAACCATTAGGCATGTTGTAAAGTATGTTAGATCATCCTCACATAGATTGAGAAAGTTTAAGGAGTGTGTTCAAGAAGTTGGAATTGATAATAGTAAATTAGTGTGTCTAGATGTCTCTACAAGATGGAATTCAACTTACCTCATGTTGGATTCTACTGAGAAGTTTGAACAAGCTTATGAGAGACTTAAATTTCATGACCCTGGTTATTTAGAGACTCTTGGATCAGATGGTGTACCTACTTGCATAGATTAGGCAGATTCTCGTGTGTTTGTGAAATTTCTAAATTTTTTTTATAATGCCATCAAGATTTTCTCAACCTCAAACACAGTTAACATCAATAATGGGTTTCATTAGTTAGTACTTATTCACTATGAAATCATTGAAGCGATATATAATATAGATTGTTCTTTAAGCAGAATGGGTGCTGACATGAAAAAGAAATATGATAAGTACTGGGGTAATCTATAACAGATTAACCACTTGTTGTATTTTAAGGTCATTTTGGACCCAAGATACAAGCTACAATTTGTTTTATGGGCTCTTAGAAGAATGCATCAAGCTGATATGGTGTCTCCATCTGAACTTGCACATAGTGTGAAAGACAGCTTGTTTAGGATGTTCATGTGATATTTTGATCAAAATTGACTTGCACCTCAGTTTGCATATAGTTCTCAAGGATCTGTTTTAGTAAGTAGTAATGATAACATGGCAGAATTGGAAGGCAGGGATAAGTTAAATAATTCTTTCTAATATTATTTAAATTCTCAAGGCATGCTTGACCAAAAAAATGAACTAGAAACATACCTTGATGAACCCTGTGTGAAGGTGATTACAATTTTGATATTTTAATTTGGTGGAAACAAAATGCATCAAAGTTTCCAATTCTGTCCTATATGGTTAGAGATGTATTATCCTCACCAATCCTAACTGTGACTTTTGAGTCTGTTTTCAACACCGGAGTTAGGGTGCTAGACATATATAGGAGCTTATTAAACCCTGAGATGGCTAGAGCTCTTATATGTGGGCAGAACTGGTTAAGGCCAAGTTTGAACCCATTTTTAAAGCTAAATATGAGTGAGAAGCTTCAAGCTACTGGAAATATAGTTCAAGGTTAGTTCCTATCCATCATTTTTTTTTGAAATTATTCATTATTCACATGATTCAAAGTTATTTTTAATTTGTTATATGATTACCTTGACATTTATTTAATTTATGTTTAGAAATTGAGGATGGCAACAGGACAACAAAAAGGCCTAGATTAGGATCTACGGCATTAGGTTGTGCTGCATGTCATCAATCTTAACTAGAATAATAATACTATACTAATAATATTTATAATGATATATTTGCATTGGTGTTTTAGATGTTGTTTTAGCTTCAACAAGTGATTTATATATTATTTTGTTGTAGCGACATTTTTAGATGTTATTTTTTGGGAAAAGACTAGATTAGGACCTGCAACTGCAGGTTGTGTTGCATCTCATCAGTCTTAAAAAGTATAAAATTATATAATATTGTATTAATAATATTTATAATAATTTATTTCCATTAGTGTTTTAGATGTTGTTTAAGCTTCAACAACTGATTTATATATATTGTTTTGCCGTAGCAACATCTTTGGATGATATTTTTTGGGAAAAGACTGGATTAGGATTTATAGTTGTGTCTCATAAGTCTTAACAGGTATAAAATTATGTAGCACTATACTAATAATATTTATTAATAATATATTTGCTTTAGTGTTTTAGAACTTGTTAAAGTTTCAACAACTTATTTATATATGTATTTTTGCTGTAACAACTTTGTGTGGTTGATATTTTTTGGGAGAAAGCTATTATTTCATTAAATGAAATATTACTTGTAGCTGAATCAATTAACTGGTATTAATATTATAAACTCTTATTGTTTATTGGCAATTTTATGTATGCTATCATGATAATTAATTGACTCTGTTTAGTGTTTATCTTAATCAAGTCCTTTTTTGAGCGATTTCAAGACATAAGGTCTTAATCAGTATTTAGGTATAACGTATTTGCATTTTATTTAATAATTGTAGTGCAATATGTAATTTTGATTAAATTGTAAATAAGGTCAACACTAACTGTTTCTTTTTATCATTTTTACAGATAGGTTCATGTTATTGATACAAAGGAATTAAAAATTTTAAATTTTTTGAATGTTGTAATTTGATTGCTTGGCCTTGGTATATACTGTCTTTATTTTGTTTTGGATTTATTTTATGCACATATTAGGCATATTTTGGATTAGGTATTTATATTGGGCCCGTTTGTTTAAGCTTATTAAAAAAGTAATTATAAAAAAGCACTTCTTTTATAATCACTTTTTTAATAAGCAGATCAGAGTTGCTTCTTAAAATAAGCTAAAATCAGCTTATTTTCAGTTTTTGCTTATTTTTGAAACTTTAAATAAACACGTTAAAATTTAAAATAAGTGCTTTTATTAATTGAAAAAGCATTTATCTCTTAAAATAAGTTTAAACAAATGAGCTCATTTTGCTAGAAACTATATAAACTATTTCACTATTTTAGACTTTAATTTTTGGATACTTGTGCTTATACAAATTAAGCATATCAATATTTTAGATATTGCCATAATATTTCAGATATTATTGCTACAAAATATGACAATTGAGTTTAGTATTGTTTGTTTATTTCTTATATGTTGTAATATATTATTTGTTATGTTTTGGATAATGAATGCCATTGTTAGTGTTTTTGGTAATTGATTTAAGAATTTTATACTTCAGATTTTTTAAATTTATGAAATCAAATAAAAGAAAACAGACTTGAACTTGAAATGGCCCAGTAGAAACCTTCCCAATGATTTTTTAAACTAAAATAATATAATGAAAAAACAAATAGGCTTGAAATTTTATAGTTCAGGTTTTTAAAAATTGTGATGTATATTAAAAGAAAATAAATAGGCTTTGATTTGAATTAGCCCGAAATAAGGCCCAAATGGAATAAGAAATGTTAAAGATAATTAAAAAAATATGAATAAAAATATTAGGCTGAATACCTGGGTTACTAGAGGCCCAAACCGATAAACTGCCCATGGAACCTGTGACCTGAATTATACCCAATAAATTCGAAAGCCCACCCGGTCGAAAATGGGTCTGTTTTTTGAATTTCGGACTTTGGTCGGATTGAGCCATTTTAGGCCTGAATCTGACTCGTCCGCCCGATGCTCAGACCTATTCCCACCGACGCGTTTGGTAGACAACATGTAAATCCGCAATAAATCCTTATTTAAGTTGGTGGTATTCTCTGAACTTGACCGAGGATATACATTCTCCTAATCTAAACTTTTATTTTTTAAAATGATGATAATGACAAATATGGTTCTCAAGGATTCTTAAAAGTGTGTCTTTTCATGTATATTTAATTTTGTTAAATAATAAAAGATCGAACAAAAGTATTTATTTCTTATTTTATTTTTGTGCTTATTAAATTAAATATATGAACAAAATCTAAATATCTCTAGTTATAAATATAAAAAAAATTTAATAGAATTTTTTGTTATATAATATAAATAAAATTATACTTTTTTAATGTTATTAAATGTTTGTGTGCAAAATATATATTTTTATATACATATATATTCCTGAGACGACTAATTATTTGTGTAATAAATAATATCAATTTATTTTAATTCTTTTAATCTATATTAAATATTTAATAACATTAATAGAAATAACTACTTCCTACTAATATTTTTAATATTATGAAATCAGCTTCTGTTTAATAACTTACAAAATAAGTGTTATGCTTATGTCATCCCTCAACCCCTGTGAAAGGCGTCTTTAGGCATGGAAATGCGGGGTGTATTCCTTATTGTTAACCGTGTAAGTAGAATTTCCACTAATCAAATGAGATGAATTCTAATATTATCCCACACTACAGAGTGAAGTGCCAATGTTGCAGATTTCTATAACGTTCCTTAAATTTGGACAATTTTACATACTACATCTGTTATTTAATGTCATGACTATAAACTTTTAATGTACTTGAAAAATTGCAATATCTGAAGTGAAGCACAATGGAAAAAGGAAAATCAGTCTTGGGATTTCATCATTGTGAAGAGAAAGCTTGTTTGCATAAATGAATTACAAAACAAAATTACCCAACATTGTTTAGAAGGGAACAAGAAACTATATTAACAGTATTTGTATATTAGGTTATTCATTCCAAATCTACAATCCCAAAATTCGAGAGAAGGATCTTTACTTGATCAACAAAATCTGACCCTGTTGCATACTCTGTTAGCAACCCAACAGCAAAACCAAACATTGCCCATCTGCAGCAACGAAATCACTACGATTATTAAATCAAACTACAGTAGTACATGCATAAAATTGCAGATTCGATTTAAGTAGTCGCCCACACTGAAAATGACCATGGTACATAGATATTTAATTCGGGCTTGAAAAATATGTTAATAATCCAGTTTTTCATGGATTTAGCCTACATTAACCTTTTTTTTTTAATCTGGAAATAAAAAACTCAGATATAGTTTGAGCTCATAAGTGCCTCAGCTATCCATGTAAAACCCATCAATTGCTTCTATTAATTTTCTTCTTGGCACAAACAGCCTATTTTGTATAATAGATAAAACTTAATTATTTCTAATGATATAAATCGTCTACAATATTGTTGAACATAACTGTTAACTAACTCCAAATCATCAGTAAACTTTTCCAATGATATAAATAGTCTAAAATGTTGTTGAGCATAACTATTTAAGTAACTCCAAAGTATCAGTAGTGACTCTTCACGTATCGTTTCTGAATGAAATGACAATGTCAAAATTGTAAAATTTCAGCATCTGAAAATGTAAATGTGTTTCTATTCGGTCAAAGTAGGAGCTTTGGAAGAACAACATATTGGGTATCTTGAACCTTTGATTAGTTCTTCCTTCAAGCTTCTCAAAAAAGTTTTCATTATTATTACTAAACTCATGCAATTTAATTGACCAAAAATAAAAGGGAAAAGAAATAATTGGTTAGCACTAGCAATCACCTTTTATGCTGGACATAATAACACAATCTAATGAATAGGAAGCAATTAACATAAACACCACATGTAAAATAGCTCCAATTTCATTATTTTTTCCTCAATAGTAAGACATTTACCTTCCATTGTTAATCTCATTTTTCCCGATGAAACCAAACAAAGGACCCTGATCTGCCTCTTCAAGCTTCTTCTGTTTGAAGTATTCCTGCAACTCCTTAGCCTTTTGCCTCTGAAACTCTAATGTAATCACATTCTTTCCATCTCCAACAACAGTAGGTGGCTTCTGTGGGGGAGGCACCACTGAAGGGGATGGTGGAGGCTGAAGTGTTGGCTCCCTTATTGGTGGCGCCACTGGCCTTCTCAGAGGCCCTTCGGCCTGAGAATTCCTTATGGTTACACTGTGAGGTTTGGAAGAAGAGAACCTAAAAGAATAGGATGAAGTTGATGAAGATGTGCAAGAAGGAGAAGAGGAACTTTTAGGGATTTTGATGCATGGAATTGAACATGCCATGGACATTTTCTTTTTCTTTTTTGTTTTCTTTTTACCTCTGATGCTAACTAACTATGCTTAGATATTTGTTTTATTTTTTATTTGCTTTTGGCCTTTTTTATTGGCTTGTACTTTTTGTGGTATCTTATCATAATCAGAAAATAGGTGTGTGGATAAGGTATGACCAAGTTTCCACTCAAAACCGGTTCTAGTTATGGCGAGTTGTGAGTGTCTTAACCACTTAAAAGCTAACCAAAAATGTTGTTTGTCCCTTCATCAGGGTCAGAACACAATACTGAAATCATTAACCACTGAATTTTGTTTGATTTGTGTGCATTAGAACACAATTCATATAAAATAACATACGCCCCTGGTTGTTTGCTATCGCGTTTTATTTTGAAAGTTATATTTCAATTTTTTTTATTGACAAGAAAAATTGATCTTTGAACGAAGTCCGTGTTCGAATGGAAGTACTAAGAATAATTTTTAAGGGTAAGTGATTCATGGGTAACTTGGTTCACAGGTTGGTAAGTTATATCTTTTTCAAGCCGTAATCTTTTTTCAAAAAATTTCTACCAAAAGTAGGTAAATATCCCTTTTAACTTTAATTGTCGATAAAAGAAAAAGAATCATTATACTAAAGACACTCTTAATAGTTTTACTATGAGCATGCTATATCAAAACCATTCAGGCAAGTTAAAGTAACTTTTTATTAATTTTTGGTGGGTTTTATATGTACACATCACTTATTTCTACTTTTTTTCTTATTGACTAAAACTTCAAATTTTCCCTATGATCTTTAGGGTGGTATCTATATAAAAATGACCTTATGATCTTTAAAGTATTTCTTCGTCAATCAAATCAGTCTCTTCGTTAAAGGTCCTTGTACAATGTCAGCTAAAGTGTCATATAACATGTTAAGTATCATGTAAATTATCATGTGGTATATGACAAAGTTTTTGCTTACGTCCATGTTTTCAAACTTTTATTGATAAAATACATCAATTCGGTCATTGATGTATAGAATATTACATCAAATTGGTCCTCATGTCATATTAAAACATATTTATTATCTTGTTCTTAATTGATTATAATTTGTATCAAAAAAGTTTATAATGTAATAATAATCACATCATATTAATCTCCAAAAGTTAATTAAGTACATCAAATTAGACTCTAATATAGGTTTTTTTAATTAATGTTGTTTTAAAAAAATAACATTTTGATGCTATTTAAAAAGTGTTTTGTGTATAGGACTCTTTTATGTTGTACCAACACAAATAATAGAGTCGGCATGTGTACCAAAATTACACATCATATGTTTACTACCCATCCTCCCATAGGACAATTACATAGCAAAAACACATAGGCACGTCACAGCTCTTAGCTTGTGCCAAGTTCACCAAAAAATCAACAATGTACTGAGGTGAGCATATATATGTTAAATAACAAATACAGAATCAGATTCACTCTCATAATATCATCATATTATTATCTAGTTCGCAAATCCTATCATATAATCATATTTTATCAATTTCATCATAATTCATCAACAAATCACAATATGTCATTTAACATATACATGTCATTGTATTATCATCAATACATCAATCATAATCATAATCATCATGAATGGCTGCCCAACAGCATCTAAATCTCAAACATTATATGTTAATGTATATGTATGCGGATCCAACTCTAATGATGGGATTAATACTGCAGTATATAAATTTTTCTCAATTTACATCACCAATCCTTTTTACCAATACCGAACCGCTAGCCCATTTGCAACACCAGTCACTCCAAGAGATAGCGGCAACTCAACTTAAGTGTTGCAGGTCGGCCTTGAGCCCAATCAAGGTGGTTGTGGAATCTAAAGGAAACAACTATAGGGTTTAAGCCTATCCAAAGGCCACCCTCCCATCTGGGTCACCATCACAGGCCCTTGGCAGTCTCGTGAGCGTCGTTTAATGCATATGTTATGCAAACAACCACTAATTATCAACAGACCACCAGATTATCATTACTAAGTGCCACCACTTGGTTACCACCACCAAGGGTCCTCATTCAAATTATCAATTATGTATAACATGTATCTAAAACCATTCAATTTCAATCATTCACATTCTCAATTGACATCCTTCATCATTTTCATCTAATATACACATCAAAGGCAACCCCATGCCTAATTTCAATAACCATTATCAAATATCATATTCATTGATTGCAACCTCATGCAAATATCAATAAACAACATCAATTATTATATACATTAATTGCAACCTCATGAAATTATCAATCATAATCATCAATTCATCATTAATGTGTGTGTGTGTATATATATATATATATATATATATATATATGAATGGAACCATTACATATCAAACACCATTATCAACATCATATTTCTCAATTTTAATTAAAATGAGGATAGTCACTCTACACCACCATATAATTATCAAACACGTCAAAGAAATTCAATTTAATTACATAAGAGTCTATCCCTTCATCCGTTCATAACTCACGCATTTAAAGTATAATGCTCCCCCTACCTGGAATCAACGATTCCAAAGCTTAAATTCTCGTTACAGTCATATTCCAACAATGAACCTACATCAAAAAATAATTGAACCTCTCTGATTAATTAAACGTTTACTAGTTTCAACCAATTTAATTATTTTCTAACCATTCAAAAACTCAAAACCTTATAAATAACAATAATTCCATAGAATGACAAGAGTTCAGAGTTTTCAACTTATCGAATGGTCGTTGATGGTCTCTGAAATAAACTTCATAAAGTTCTGATGTGACCCACTCTTAAAAGTGAGTTCCAAAACACTTTATAATCAAGAAATTGAAGGTATTGAGGATTGGAACCAAGAAATTCTACAAATTTCACGAGTGGGTTCAAAAACCCTTACCTCTTACAAATGAAAAATGGAAAACTAAGCTTGCCCTAGCTTTCCCCAATAATCACGTAAGAAAGAAGAAGATGAGAGACCTTGATTCTTGCTCTTGATTTTGCCTTTGATGGAATTAGAAGAGAAGAAAGCGAGGGAGAAATGTGCACAAGGTAGGAGTGGAGAAGAAATAGAAAATCTTTCTGTTTCCTTGCCTTTTCACGTGAATGAAAGAAAAAAAGTGGGGGAATTAATTAAGTAAAGCATTAAGGGTAAAACAATCTTTTGCTCATCCGGTTAATTTGAAACTAATTTGGTAACTTTTAGTTACCTAAAACTTACTTAGATTAATTCCAAAATTTAAAATACCCATTCTAATTAAAATTAACATTCCCAATTAGTCATTCAATTAATTTAAAATTAATCAACTTGGTATAGGAGTAGAAATCAGTCAGGCTTTTAACTCTTGGAAACTTCTTTCACACTCTACAGTCCATACGAATGAAACACATTTCCTAGTCAACTTAGTCATAGGCAAGGCTATTTTGGAGAATCCCTCAATGAACCTCTGATAATAACCTACGAAACCCAAGAAACTTCTAATTTCATTGATAGATTTAGGTGTTTCCCAAGCCATTACAACTTCCACCTTGGATGGGTCAATAGCCACACCATTCTTAGAAATAACATGTCCTAGAAATTAAATTTGATCCAACTAGAAATCACAGTTCGAAAGCTTGGCATACAATTATTTTTCCTTCAGTACCTGAAGTACTAAATGGAAATGCTCTTCATGCTCCAAGTGTGACTTCGAATACACCATAATATCATCAATAAACACCATAACTAAGCGATCCAGATAAGGATGAAAAATATTGTTCATGTAGTTCATAAACATGGCAAGAGCATTAGTCACACTAAACAACATCACAATGTATTCAAAGTGACCATAACAGGTCCTGAACGTCATTTTTAGGAATATCTTCAAACTTTACCCGGATCTAATGGTATCCGAATCGTAAATCAATCTTTGAGAAAACTGAAGCGCCCCTCAACTGATCTATAAGATCCTTATTTCATGGTTGCGGGTATTTATTCTTAATGGTTAGCTTATTCAACTGGCAATAATTAATACATAATCGCATGCTACCATCCTTCTTTTTAACCAACAACACCGGGGCACCCCATAGTGATATGCTGGGTCGGATGAACTGCTTCTCTAATAGTTCCTCAACTTGCCTTTTTAACTTTGTTAGTTCCACTAAGGATATTCTATAAGGTGCCATAGACACTAGTTCAGCGCCAAGTACCAGATCAATCGAGAACTTAATATCTTGATCTGGAGGTATACCAGGTACATCCTCTAGAAACACCTCAGGAAATTCACACACAACAGGTATTTCATCCATATAAAGCTGGCTCTTTCCGTCAACCACATTTAACAACATCAACAATTGAGGTATACCTTGGACAATGGAGTCTTAGGTATTTCTGGTCAGAAAGATCAGCGTTCTGTTGTGACAGTCTACCATCACCTGATTGGCTACAAGTCAATCCATATCCAGAATAATCTCTGGGTCTTTCAGAGGTAAACGTACTAGGGTAACAACAAATTTTCTACCATCAAGCAATATTTCAACATCAGTACATCTAGTCACTATCCTCAAGTAAGAGCCTATAGGCATATACTCACAAAGATCACGCTTCAACATAGAAATATGTAGTTCAATCACCTAACACACCCCTCAGGGATAAAAGAATGAGTAGCGCCCGAGTCAAAGATCACAGAAAGCTCATAGCCATTCACAACACACTTACATTGCACTAGATCTCCAACTTGTGCAGCCCCTGCACCACTGATGGAAAAAACTCTTCTAGCAGCTTATTATGCGTTAGAATTCCTACCTCGATTTCCATTCCTTCCAGTATTTGGGTTACCGCGATCACCATTATCGCGGCCTCCACAATTACCATTACTATAGCCTCATCCTCTGAAGCCAACACGGTTCCCATTATTA
Organism: Clitoria ternatea; assembly: GCA_037962975.1. Taxonomy (NCBI): domain Eukaryota; kingdom Viridiplantae; phylum Streptophyta; class Magnoliopsida; order Fabales; family Fabaceae; genus Clitoria; species Clitoria ternatea. The sequence goes on from CM075675.1 coordinate 15,165,492, forward strand.
TTATTTTCTGTTGATTTAAAGGGTAGTAAGGGAGAATATGCCTATTTTCATTACATTGGAAGCACACAATTTCAACTTGATCACAACCCCAAGTAAAGTGATCACCACTATATTTAAAACATTTATCATTATGAGGATGACCACTATTATGGCCTCCCCGTCCACCACGCCCTCTAGATTGAGAGGACGATCCACCTCTGTGAGAATTCTGACCAGAAGATCCTTGCTTCTTAAAGCTTGGCTGTTGAGGCTTCAAAGATTGACCACCTTTGCTTGAACCCACGTGAGCCTTGTCATCCTCCTCAAATATTCTGCATTTATTCACAAGACCAGAAAGTTTCTGATGTCTTGGTGCTTGAAGGCTTTCTTAATCTCAGGCCTTAAACCACTTTCAAGTTTGATATACTTTGATCCCCCAGTCCTCACCTGCTGGAATAAGGGTAAAATAAGCATAACACATCGATTTTAGAAACATACTTCTCCAAGACATACAGCCTTGTTTAAGCTCCATGAATTCAAGCTCCTTGCGGCTTCTCACAATATCCGAAAAATACTTTTCTAGAAAGCAGGCCCTGGAATTTTCCTAGATCAACCGAGTTCCTGCATCAATCATTCGGGCCCTAGTGATCTTCCACCAAGTCTTCACTTCACCATAGATCATAAACACAACATACTCGACCTTTTCCACCTTAATGCATTACTAACTAGCGAAAATATGCTCTAGATCCTGAATCCATGTATAAGCTAGCTTGGGGTTAAACCCGCCATGGAATTTATGTTGGCTTTTGCTTTAGGAAGCAATCTAAGCCTTGGCCAGTAGGCCCCTGAGGTAGGAATTTTCATGAAATTTGACAAAGAAATTAATTTTTTATTTAAAAAATAGTGTATAAGGAAATACCTACCTCTGACACCCTTTGAAAAATGAATTTTTTTTGTCACATTTCAAAATTTTAAAAATCCTATAAAAATATTCTTAATATTTTAGACATCTCAAATTGTCTTTTATAAAAAGGGTTTTGTGTTTAAAAATGTTTTCCTATTTTTTGTGGAATTTCTAAAGTCTAACCACGAAATAAACCCATGTTGTTTTCCCCTAGGTCACTAAGTAATTACCAAAGTAAAAAACCAATTACCCTACTTTTGTAAAATATGTTATGTTCTAAATTTTTAAAGTAGCTAACTACTTTTACTTATGAATTAATTTAATTATATCTTCTTATGATAAATAATACAAGCATACTCCATCTCAAATAAATAAATATGTTATGCTTTATCAACAATTATAAATGCTTTTAAGAGTTCTTTTCTACTTATTATATTATGTTGCTAGTCCATCCTTTTGACTTAGATTTTAAATATGTGAGTTTTAGTTTTGCCTATAAACATATGCATAAATGTAAATAAATACTTACTATGCCTATACCTATTTTGCCATGATCCATGTTAAATATATCTTAGATTTATACATCTCTTCACAAGATACTTAATATATTCTTGAGATTCAAGGTAAACCTTTTCATAAGATATGATCAAAGACTCATAAGTCATGAGTAAAATAATGTGAAATGAATATCCATAATATAAGAAAAGTGGGGTGACTCTTGAAAGAGAACATGTGTCTAGTAAAGAAAGAAAAACTGAATACAAGTGATTATACATCACATGCATCATAAAACATCGTTGAAACAGGAGTCATTGAATAGGAACATAAGTGGGACTCTAAGTGTCAGATTACCATGAACGGACCTTGGGATAATCGTCATATTCAGAGAGGCCTAAAGGCTTGGAGTAGCACTCATTGATGCCAGATCTCTTATTGCATCCTAAGGTATTTCAACTCTAGACGAGGATTACCAAGATCGTGGATAGGCACCATCCTGAACATGAAAGGATATCTACTTTTAAAATGATAAGGGCCGATGAGCCCAAAGGTTTTGCCCCTAGTAAGGATAAGATTGTCGTCGGTTGCTCCCGGAGGATATTGAGACCATGGGCCCTCATGCAAAAGAACCAGGGATCAGGGGCGGTATGTGGACCAGATCACAAACAATGCACAAAAGAAGACATTTTATGTTAATATCATGTCATGGAAGAAAGACAAGTTATCTTAAAATCATTAAATATGTTTAAAGGTAAACTTGGTAATGTGCTAAAATCAATTGTATCCAATAACAAATTTCTTAAAAGATAAACAATGTAAAAGAAAAAGTATACTTGAGTCATTTTAGTTTTAAGGTTTAAAAAGGGGAGTTACAATAGATAAGGAGTAGAAACTATGGTTGTGAAAACCAGACTGGTCAGGTAAGTTTAGAATCAGTCAGAAGTGGCCAAAACCAATTAAAACCAATTGAAAATCAATACATAATATCGGAGTTAAACCAGTCTGTGTTGAAAAAATTTATTTTTCCATTTATTTTATTTTTGAAAAAAGTCTTTCTTACAAAATATTTTTAAATAAAAAAAGACTTTTTAAAATATTTACATTCAATTTTTACTATTTTATACTAGCTTTATCCCTTAGTATAATAACCTGTTAAAAATTTCTTTAGTCCTTAATATAAGAACCTTATGAAAAAATTAACAACATTGATTAATTTTTATCAAAATACCCTTACTAACCATTAATAAAATAAGCTTTAATTGAAAAAAAAATAAGATTTATAAGTTTTAATAAATATGTAAGTATACTTTTAAAAAATTACTATAATTTATAGACATATTAAATAACTTTAACTATTTGGACCAAACTATCATCTTAAAAAACATAAAATATGACCCTTCTAGACATCTCATTTAAGTTAATTTTTATATAATTTATTGTTAATATATTGTAAAATATATTGTATTATATTAAAAATATATATTTTATTATCATCGGTTCAACCAATATCATTAGGGATGCCAAAGCTGGTTGAACCCGACGGGTTAGCCCATCAACCCACATAAAACGAGAGGAGGCAAATTGACAAAATTAATTAGTGGTTCAAAATATGCCCACCCTGCCTCACGTTTTTACAGATTTTTGACAGGGCGGGGCGGGTTGACCTGGCAGATTTATATAATATTTTATTTTAAAAAATAATAATATAATATTAATAATATTTTATAAAAAAATTTCTAATTTTTTCATAACATATTACTTTGATTAATATTTGAGTTAAAAATATTAATATAATTATATTCAAATTTTTTGTTTTAGTTGTACACTATGTTTTTAATTTAATTAACTTTTTTATTAAAAATAATAAATTAATTAATTTTTATTAATTTATATTTTTAAGCGGACCAACCATTAATTAACCTTCTATTAAAAACCTTTTTTTTCAAATACTAAAAATAATTTTAATTTTGTAAAGGTTAGCAGGCTAACCCGCCTCGCCTCACCTCACCATCAAAATGGGACAAGTCAGAAATTTCAACCCGCCTCCAGTAAGGGGCGAAACCCACTTTACCCCGTATTTTGATGAGTTGATGACGGGACGGATAACCTATATTGACATCCCTAAATATCATGAACCAATGCTTTCATAAGTTCAATCAACGATCATATTTTTAAAACATTGGTAGAAACAAACTTTTAATTAAGAATATCTTAAAAAATAAATATAAAAATGTTTAAAAAGGAGTGATAATACAGGAGTAGCAGCAATAGCCACACTCCCCCACCAAAAAACCTATTACCAACATTTAAAAGACAACTTCTTTAAAAGAAAGAGCGATGAAAAATGAAATCCATTAACTTCTTTTGTCCAAGTAACCCTATAAAGATCCTGGAACGCAGTACCAAAAAAGTAAAAAATGATAGAGCACAGAAAAGCAAAGCAGGCATCAACAAAGACACAAGGTGTAAATTGCCATATAGAGAAAATCTGCGGAACAACAGATTTACATACGAGACTTCAGATAGAATCAACCCCTACATTGAAAAGGCAGCTTCTCTTGGTGAAGGGGGTGAAACAATTTAAGGTACAAAATAAAAATCTTTAAGGCTAATCAATAGAGGAAAAAAAAACTTTACAAAAAACACTTTTAAGACCCCAAACCAATCACTCGGTTGACATAAGCATAGTAAAAAGTTAACAGAACTGGTTCCACCCTCCTGCCATTTCTTGCAGGACCCAACTTGTGAACCTAGACATCGAAGGATGCTGGCTTCTTTTGCAGCTGTTGCAGAAGGCTGGTGTGTTAAGAATTTCCAATCAATAAACCAATAGACAGTACTAGTCTGCATGCATATCCATGACAGAATCACAGGAGCTCACTGCAGTTGAATCCCTGCTTTGCTGCTGAAGAAAGCCAGGTTCATTGTTTCGGTTTCCATTGCCCATGGAGAGACCACTGTTGTAGTACCCTCCCTCACCGATTTGATAATGTTGAAGGCTTCGACGTACAGGGCTTGACAAAGCGTTTGAAAACACAGAATTCTTTGGCTGATTTTCACAGTGCTCGGGGCGGAGTCCTTGCCCGGCAATTGTTTGGCCGGAAGATCCAGAAGTGACTGGAAAGCCTGAACTAGTGACATGCATTGCTGGTTGTGACTGCTGGTGCTGTGGTGGTGCTCTAGGTGACATGGATGGCTCTTCTCCACAATAATCTAGCTCATTCTGCAAGAATAGAAGGAATTTCATAAATATACTGTGCTACAAAAACAAAAACTAGGCAAAAATCAACAGTTTCTAAGAATTAAGCATCCACATTGGCATACTTGACACTACATTTACTATGTTATCATCTTAGTTTTATCAACGACACGATGTATCATCATATTAGTTGAGAGGGAGGAAAATAAGAAAACATGGTATGAATTCCACGTGTTAAGACCACAATATACCGTACTCTAATTTATCCTAATTATATAAATATAGAATCAATTTAATTAATCCTAACATACACGGTTACAATATTTACATGATTTTAACAACACTCCACCTCAAGTTGGAGTATATAGGTCATATGCACCAAGCTTGTTACATATATAGTTAATCCGGGGATCCCTTAGTATGTAAAGTGAGGATAATCCTCATCTTATGAACTAGCGCTAAGGATTGAGTTAGATCCGATATCCGAAATTTAACATGGTATCAGAACTTGACCAATTCAAATATTACGGCTTGAGGCCACCCTTAACCCATGAGTTAGATTTTGGGTTATGTTAGGTCTTCCATTTCTATCATGGTATCAAAGTCTATCCTATATTTTTTATTAGACCACTCGTATTTGTCCACACTCCATTCCTGAGAGTGGGGATGTTCTCTGAGTCCTATAGCCCACTGGCCACCCGTAGTTGCTAATAAGTCTCACGAGTCACCCGTATTTATTCATGCTCCATTCCTGAGCATGTGAGGGAGTATTGAAAATTCCACATTATCTAGAGATATGATGAATTAAAAGTATATAAGGTGATGATAACATTTATCCTATGACTAGCTTTTAGGATTAAGTTAGACCCGATATCCAAATTTAATATGATATCAGAGCTTGACCAGTTTGAATGTTACAACTTGAGGTTAGCTTTTGGGTTGAGTTAATATGTTGCACGCACCTACTCTATAGGGTCAACATTTTTTATAACTTCACAAGATATCTAATTGCAACATGAACACAAAAAAGTTGCAAAATATTAACATTTTATTTTCTAGGAAGTATGAAATCACATCCCGACAAACGTTGAACAGGAAAACAAATAAAAAAACCAACTTTACAACCCTTTTCTAATTTCTATCCTGTATTCATTCAATATCAATCACCAATCCCAAGAAAGCTGCAGGTTGATTAAGGATATGTTTGGGAGTTTGGACTTGGAGGGAAGGGGAGGTTTAATCAAGAAAGGAAGGGAAAGGAAAGATTTTGTAAGTAATACTACAATAAACTATATTCACAAACACAAGGGAGGATAGGGCTTCTTGAATGCCTTCCCCTTCCCTTCCTTCCCCACTATTTTCCTACTCAATCATACCTCAGGAATTCAACTAATCATGCTTGCAAAATTCTAAAATAGCACAGCGTCCTAATACATTTCACCTCTTATATAAGTATAGAAAATGAAACATCAGAGAGAACAGCTTTTATCCATCTTGGAATTAAATGTGTATCCAATTTACTGACCAGACCTTTCCCTGAAAAGTAACAGGCTTGTTAGATGGAAGACAGCAGCTGAAGAAAGGTTAGTAACACTACCCTAACATTTTCTCTCCCTGAGCAGTAAAATAACTCACTCCTGATTATAGGTGGGCCATAAACCTAATTTATGAAGCCTTATGCTCAGGCAGCTTAAAAATTGACACCTCAAGGGCAAATCCATTCCATGGTCCTGTCAATAGTCCATAACATGGTTGTGAATTGCAGTCCAAGATCATAATTGCAGCTGCACTGCCGCAATATTGCAATTATTCAATTTTTCAAAAATTTCAGCGCAACCACGCTTGCAATTAGAAAACATAGTTATCAATCTTAGCTAGCAGTGCCAAGAAGCTAATCCTGAAAATGCTACAGCAGGAAGGCCACTATTGTTAAAAGTCAAGCAAGAACATGGGCAAGAACACTTCCAGACTTCAGAGTCCAGAACAGGGACAAGAGTGAAGTTCAGGTGTCAGTAGAAAAAACTTCTTAGAGATGAGTTGCTCTGGGTGCACAAAAACAGGCTCAACAAAGATAACAGAAGTCTGGAACAAACAAAGAGATGAAAGGCATGTGGAAATACTAGGGAGATAGGGTTTTTCTCAAAAATATGATGGAAAAAGTAAACTTCACCTCAAAACCTCTCCACCCAAAATTCAATGATGTTCCAAGGGCAAAACCTCACATTTTTTGGGTTGAGGTTTTCTTCCTGCCTCACTGTATTGTGATAGCAGCCATGAAAGGAAAACACACCACAACAGTTCCATACACTGACTACTATAGCCAATTGCACCTTGAGAGCATGCTACTGATAACTCTTTAAAAATACTGTGATATTAAGAATTATACTCTGAGCTAACCAGTTTGGCTAAATACTGCCTCGTAAGTCATATTCTGATATTCATATTAATATTAATTACAAATTAGTATGATACATTTGTAATTAGAAACTTCCTCACCAGTCACCACTAATTTTCAATTATTGCTATGGCCTATGGTTCATTCTTTCTCAAATCACATGTCTTTGTGTTTGTGTGCAATGCTAGTGATCTGTCCGTTTGTATGTGTCATAAGTTTGTCTGCTATGCAGCCTCCCAGTGCAAATCAGCAGAATCACAATGACAATACAGTACTATATGGAAAAGAGAGAAATGCCAAACCTACCTGAATGTAGTTAAGTATATCAACTGTTGCAACCCTTGACCCACCTTCTTGTTGTCTCCAAATCCACTGATAAAGCTTTTCCTGAAATTAGAAGAACATCACACAAAGAAATATCAACACATTGTCACCCAAGTACAAGAGTAAAGCCCATGCTAGATTAATGCATAAGTATACAACATCTAAAACTCAGAAAAAGTGGCAAATTCACAACTTTTCATTCACACCAATAAAATAGGATTGAAAAAATTTATAATAGTCACTTGCAGCTATCCACATCTAACCAAGCCACATAAAGGACAAAAGAAACAGATCAAAGAATGACTGAATGTCCATAAACTGAGGATGAGGTCAATAAGAGAGTCAAAACAAATATAACAAACCAAACAATCAGCAAAAAAGTTATTGATAACAAAACAAAGTCAGCACTCAACGAAACTAAAGGTGTAACAGAAGCTAGAATAACTGCAAAATTTCACAAATGCAAGCATGCCAAAAGCAGCTACTACATAAGCTTTTACCACTGAAGTGTGATTAAGCACAACAGAACAGAAGAACCTCCCACATTTTCAAATCCCCACAACAACATCCAAACTGCAAAAGCTTACATTAAATTAAAACAAAAAGGCACAATTTTCAACCAAATCTATTCAAACAGAAGATTGAACAAGGAAACACACTTCCAAAAAAAATATTTTTAAAAAAAAATGCCAAACCCACAAACTATTCTCCTAATTAAAAAACCCCACATGACATTTAATCAACAACATCACAACAACATACACCAAATTAAAGTCACAAAAAACAAACAAAGAAAACCACAGATAAAATAAAAATTAAATTAAATTAAATTAAATCTAAATTCCAAATTTTATTTCAAAACAATAATTAAAAAACCGTTTTTTTACGGAAAAATAAAATAAAATCAGGAACCCATGTGAGGAAATCGAAAAGGCAGAAGGAGAATTGGGAAAAGGGGGGAAGATTATATTACGTGGGCGTGGCGTTCGCCAGCGTGGAAGGAGAGTTTCTGGTGGTTCATGGCGTGAGTGTAGAGTTGGGAGAGGGAATTAGCGGCGGTGCAGAAGGAGGCGTAGAGCGTTCGATCGACCTCGTCGAGGCTTGTGGCGATGGATTTTCTCTTCTTGGCCATTCGGGGCGGGGATCGGAGATTGGGAGATTTATGTGTTAGCGGTGGTGGTGAGAGAAGAAGAAGAGGGTGTTTGGTTGTGCTTTTATGGAGCAAAAGGCTGTGAGAGAAGAAGGTAAGAGGCCCCATGGTAAGTATGTAAGGCATGAGTTACGGTTCGGTTTAATTTGATTTTCAAGTAAAAACAAATAAGTTAAATTATATAATAAAAAGGAAGGAGTTTTGTTTTGATTTAGTTAAAATAAAATATAAAAGTTAATTAAATCAAATTAAATTATTATAATTTGAATTGATTTTGTAACACCCTAGAGTCAACTTGTAAATCCCAAGATAATTACCGTCACCATATAAAATCTCATCGATAACTTTTTTTCACCTGGTAATTATCAAGAGATTCACAACCTGATTCCAGAGGTTACTAATAAAATATCAGAGTGCGCACCCTTTTCATAATTGACTTATTATTATTATACATAACATCAGAGATTATATTTTACAACAGGCACCTAGATTTTATAAAAGATGTAAAATACCAAAGCATAACATACACATAATATAGCCAAAGTAGTCACGCAAGCAAGCATCAGCCTCAAAAGCCTTCATAATTTATCCACATCAAGCATCATCCACTTTGTCACATATCTTCCTGGTTAACCACTAAAGGGTTGCCACAAGTAACAGAAAAAGTGAGATAAAATATCAAATAAATAAAAATCAAATTAGAACGTATACAATCACAAGTAGGATGCTATGCGATGCAGATGTCAAACAAGTATTTTGTATTATACTTATGTTATTATATTTCGTTCTTTTATATGAATGAAAATGCATGATGGATCCATTCTGGTGGGAACATCTGCAGTGATTTCCAACAATAACATTTTTACGGATATCCAACCGATACCGCGTCCCATAATGCAACACCACATCGGATAACAATATCATAATATCAATAACAAGTGTTGCGGGACCCCTTTAAGGACACACTGCTTAGCCCTTAAGACGGCCGTGGTATAAAACCACCGCAGAGGTCTATTGCTCAACAAAGCGCGTTGCCCCACCGGGAACCCCCTCAAAAAACCCCCTGCGGATTCTTTGAACGGCCAATGCATATGATGCATGAATGCAGTAAATTTATATCATTAAAGTTATTCATAATTTAACAATAAGAATTTATGGTAAAATTCAAGAAGATACGATATTTCATCATATTTACAAGTATAATCCATATATGAAGACAACACTCTCTTACCTTCTGTTTTTTTTTTTTTGCTGTTTTAATGATTTCAAATGCAAATTAAATATGCCAATTGGTTCCAAATCACCATACAACATTAGAAACATATCATATATCATATTCCAAACCATTTGGCATCAATTTCACAATTTAATTCAAATTAAATTAAAATCTAACTAAATGAGTTTCTAAACAATTAAACAAATAATTCTAACTTAATTTCTATGTATTTAATATCCTATCTCCTCTTTTTTACCTCAATTGAAGATCCTTAAGTTTTTCTTATGCTAAACTCCCTTGTATTTCCTCAATTCTTCAAGTTTGCGTAATTTCTTCTTATGCAAAATTAAAGAGCTTGAGTATGGCAATGAAGGCTTTGAAAACTTAAAAGAGGGAGATGAAAGGCTATAGGATTAGTGAGGTTTTTGGTTTGAAGAAATTTGGAAGGTTAGAGCCTTATTTATAGGCTTCCAATGGCGGCTATTGTAGCAAAATACTGTAGCAAATCACTGTAGCAGATCGAAGTGAAATGAGGCGGTGGGAAGAATGGAGAACTCTCATGAAGTTACAAGATTTTTCATGTGACGTTTTACTGTAGCATTTTATTGTAGTATTTTACTGTAGAAGATTTTTATTTTATTTTATTATTTTATTTTATTCTACGTTCCATTTTTGTTTAATTCCGTTTTAAGTCAGACTAAAAATATCCTTGTATTAAATTTCCTATTTTCTAGGATTCATTTCTTATTTTTCTGAGAAACTTTAATTTTTTCATTGTTTAATTACCGCTTCAAATTTAATTAAAAATTTGGGCGGTTACAGGTTTGATATAATAATTTTTAAATTTTTGTTTAAATATTAAACACAGTAACATTAATGTAATAAATACGAATTTTATAGTCAACTTTAAAAATTACAATGAATAAAAGAAAAATATTTATCATGTTATTATTTTGTACAAACAATTTATCATATTAGGAGTATTCTCTATTTTATAATTTAGATCTCATGTTCATATAAAATGTCTATACTATTATTTAAATTAACTTACTTTTATATATTTTAGGTCTAATAAATTCATAATACAAATGATAATTAAATTATAGAGCTATTTTGAGTATGTGAAGTATAGGAATTAAAAAAAATTACTTAAATATAATTTAGTTTAGTTCTAGGAATAAAAACCATAAACCGAAGTAAACTACATTTAGAGGTGTAATTGTAGTGTTTAGGGTAATTTTTCCTACTTATGGTTTAAATCAATTTGATTTAACAACTAATCATAATAAACTCCTCTAAAAACCACATTATAATTATGTCCCAAGGAATTCGGCCCCATCTATCTTTCTCTTCTCTTTTTATTTCCACCAACATCATAATTTTGATTATAATCTTTCATTTGTTTATTATTTTATCATGTTAAATTTAATCAGAATTTACAATTTATATTATCATGTGCATTTTGTATCAAAATTTAATTAAATGCTTATACAATATGTTATTTCTAATTGATAATTTATATTACCGCTGCAACTAAACGAATTATTCTTCTAAGCTCACCTTTAATTATGAATTTTGCATATAGGAAAATATTATTGGCATGTAAAGTAATGATATTAAAAGTTACATTGATAGTTGTTTTTAGTTGATAAATAATTAAATCTTTAAAATATGTTGTTAGGTATTTGAATTTTATCATATATAGAATATATTTTATTGAATAAAATAAGAACTATTTTAGTGATATTTACATTAAAAAAAAACAGTAATTGAATTTTGATTAAATAACACTCTTAAGTTGAAAACAAAAATAGTGGAAAAGCATTTACACTAACTATGTATCACAAATTCCTAGATAAACTTTTCTAATAAATGAAACATGTTTTACTTGATATTGGAATTTTGAAGATTGTGATAAGGATTTTGTTTGAGTATATACAGATGTAATTCGGGGTATTTAACTAGATGTTTATTGTAGTATAAGTTTAGTTTTACGAAGAATGACAAATAAGTGTTTATCATCACATTTATTGTTACAAATTAAAAGGAATTTACTTTGATAACTTGGACCAAAATAAAAAGGTATTTGAATAGTTTGTAATAGATTCTGAAAGGTATTATCTAAACAGAACTAACGTATAAGTAATTAAATTTGATATGAATTTGTTTAACTTGTGTAATTTTATATAGAATAAAAGATTAAAAATAAAATTATTTTATTAAATTTTCTTGTTTAAGAATTAATGTAAGATTATTTTTTGTGATGATTAAATTTGAAATTAAAAGATTTGGTTTTTGGTAAGAATTGAACCCAGAACCCTAAAGTAAAATATCACAACCATTACATCTAGGTTACGCCTCTCATTCATGATATATTTGGTAATACTTGTACATAAAGGTTACCTTCCAATATCTTTTAAAAATATATTTAACTTAATTATTGTAAATAAAATATTTAAAAATATATGTAATTTAATTATTGTTAAAAAATATTTAAAGTTATATTTAATTTAATTATTGTCAATAAAATATTTTAAAATATATTTAATTTAATTATTATTAATAAAATATTTAAAAATATATTTAATTTAATTATTATTAATAAAATATTTAAAATATATTTAATGTAATTATTATCAATAAAATATTTAAAATATATTAAATTAAATTAAATATATTTTAAAGTTAATTATTTTATTTAAATATTTTAAATATTTTATTAGATAATTTTAAATATATATTTAGTTTAATAATTTTATTATCTATAATTTTAAAATAATTATTGAATATATTTTAAAATATTTTATTAAATAGTTTTAAATATTTAATTTAATAATTTTATTAAATATATTTTAATAAATAATTTAATTAAATATATTTTTAAATAATTTTAAATATTTAATGTAATTATTTTATTAATATATTTTAAAGTATTTAATTAACCATAATTAAATTAAATTTACTTAGCCTTTAAAATATTTTATTAACAGTAATTAAATTAAATATGTGTAACATTCTAAGTTTAGAGATTTTTGGAAAATAAATTAAGGGACCCAGTTGTCGATATTTTCTAGTAACTCGACCTGGGAACAATGACCCCATAAAGAAAACTAGTCACGGAGGGGTTTTCTGGTGGCGGATTGAAAATAATTAGTTCGACCTAATCGGGCCAATCAGAACGTTCCGTGACACCTACGTTTAGTTGTGCATATACCTCAGAGTATCCGATGGTGACACGGTCAGTCTCCGGTGACTCGTTTCGACGTTTTAGGAATGTTTCTAGAAGAGCCCGAGACTTGATTCAGACTCTATCAACCTTATTTATAAGTTATCTCAATTCTTTAGAAAATCAATCTGTGCGTCTTTGGTATTTCGGGCCTAACTTTCTCAAATGATGCTTGATTGAAATAATTCTAGTCTCGTTCACTTTGTTTCAAAGATATCTTCAATCTCTGTATCTAGGTTTGATCTCAAATTCCCACTCTATCATGCTTAAATTCAAGGATTAAGTAAATCCATCTTAGAACCATGTTATTCGTGTTTTTACCTTGCGTATGGTTCATTCAAAAATTCATAACTTTCTCATACGACCTTCGATTCATGAAAACTTGGTGTCAAAATCTCAATAATAAAATTATCTACATTTTTCATGAAGACCTTGAAAATCAAATCCTCCCAGATTGGTACAGTTTTTAGAATCTTTGCTAATCCATGCTCATCACGTCACTATGCTGACCAGTTTCAGAAAAATGGGCATATCACTCTCTTCCAAAATGCGAATTTCTTTGTTCTTTTTGATATAGATCTGTATCAAAGAAACCTACAATTCTTATGAAGGACATGAAGGTCATTTCTCAAAGGAGAATTAACTACAAATTTATTTCCACAGCCTTATCTGTTTCGGGAACAATTAGAGTATCCTGTTGTATTTCAGTCATATCTCGGGCTACCAATCTTGGATCATCGTAAATGATATATCAAATCGAAGGACAAAAGAAGATCTATAAGTTTTGTGTTGGGCATTTTTTGAGATTCTTGCCCCATGAATTATTCCATATTTATTTTTAACACCTTTCATTTTTGGTTTCTAAAAATCCTACACACCTAAAACCATCGGGTAACAATTTAATTTTCCGGCAATCAGTTTCCGGCCAACCACCACCACCAGCCATCTCACCGGGACAGATGTCACCTCCCTGTCCTTCCAGCCCACTCACGTCAACACCTCACAAGATTCCAGCTACATGTAACCACTTCATTAAATGCAAATGTCACTCCTCTTAATGTTATATACTCATAACATTCTTTCAGCCATATTCCAATCTGCTTTCCTCTAGAGTCACGGCCAGAAATCAAACAAATTTCCCTTCATTCCAATTATAAAATCTGCTGCCTCCACTCAACATTAATTACATATTCACTTATTATCATAACACCACAATACTACTAGAACAAATTGCAAATTCCTCCACTCATTCCATTTCTCATTCTGGGTTGCATCCACCCATAACCCAATTTCAATTCAAAATTCTAAAACTCAGTTGAATTTAACAAAACTCAATTAATGCTTGTCACTTCCAATTAAGTAATACACTCATGAAATTCACTTAGCCATACTCCACTTCCTTTTCTTGAATTGTGCCATGGACAGAACCCAAAACCATTCCTCCTCATTTTCTTAATTTCAGAATTTCAATAGCTCCACTCTTCTTTTTTTTCCCGCCGCCGTCAACCACCACCAAAGCCACCCTTAACCACAAAAAATTCAGCCAACCCTCACCATTTCTTTTCAACCATTTAAATCATAAATTCTCTTCTCCTTATCCTCAAACCCGTGACCAATCTTCATCATCCAGCCCTTCATTTCAAGTTTATTGCATGCCAAAAATTGTTCAAGGAGATCAACTTCTTCCTTTTCCTAAAAAGCTTCCAAAACCGTGAGCTAGGAAAGACTACCCTAGGTAAGCTTGACAATTTTCTTTTTAACTCTTGTTCTTGAAATTTTGTAGTCAAATTTTGTTTTATTTTGGAAAATTTGATGGTTTTTCCTTGTTGTTTTGGAGCCAAAACCATGACCACTTTTTCCTCTTTTTACCATGCATGTTACGTTTTTCTAGGCTCGGGAACCATCGGTGACGATCAGCAGACGATCGGAGATGACTCATTTTCTTCTTCCAAACAGAAAGTCATCAAGAGGTAAGGGGAGTTCCTCTTCGGTTAATTGTGTCTTAGAATTGCCCCGTTGAATTAGCATAATACCCGACGAGTATAGTTTTAAGTTTCGGCGCGATCTAACGTCGGATTTCAAAACATATAAGTTTTGGTAACCATGGCTATTTTATTATATTAAAAATGAAATGAAATTAAATCAATGTTTTATAAAATCTCGTAAAATGTATCTTAATAAATGTACGACAAGAAGAAGATTTTATCAACTATGACTTGTCTTTTATTGATTTCTCGAAGATTAGATAAAAATCATAAGGTATATAAAATTTGGGCACTCACAACAAGTGATCATGAAGTAATATTAAATTTATGATTATTATTATTATTATGTTGTTGTTATTATTATTATTATTATTATTATTATTATTATTATTATTATTATTATTATTATTATTATTATTATTATTATTATTATTGATCATAATGGCTGGCTCTATCGCCGCTCATAAATATTTTCTTTACTATTTCATGTTATTATATTATCGAGTATAATGGCTGACTCTGCCGCCGCTCTTAAATATTTTTCTTCATTAATTTATGTTGCTATATTATCGAGCATAATGGTCGGTTTTGCCACCGTTTTTAGTATTTTCCTTGTTTAAATTCTATCATTAGATATAATGGACGGCTCTGCTGCCTTATAATTAATACTATTGTTATTATTAAAACTACCACTTCTCGTTACTAGCATTATTATTATTTTAATATAATTAACAGACAAGTACCTTCTTAAATTGAAATGACACCACTTAATATTTCTACTAACCCATTTACCATTTTTAAGATCCAATACATTATTGCCTTTCAAGCTAAACGTTATTTAAGCGCTGAAATATAATTTTAAAATAGCGTGTAGATTATTAAAAATAATTATTATTAATTTAGAAATTATGGCTTTGGAAACTAGAAATCAGTAATTGACTCAAGGCGATCGAGGAGCGTCTTGAGCTTCAAGAATCGAGGATTCCAGGTATGGCAGCATTATATTTTAAATGCATAGATTATGAACTGATAGGGGTATATGTGTTTGTTTATATTGATTGATGTTTGATGAATTTCATGATGATGTTATTTATGGTTACTTGCAATATACCCCTTAATTGTTATTCGTGGTTAATATTTTCTAAGTATATTATGTTGAAAATTAATTATTGATTGTTGTATACTATGTTTATTGCTATGTTGAGATGAAACCCTTGGTGATGGTAACCAAGTGGTAGCCCCTGATGATGGTAATCAGGTGGTTTGATGATTGATCATTATTTTATATAATATTTGCATATAGACGCACACAGGACTGCATGGGACCTGTGATGCTGGCCCAGATGGGAGGGCGGCTTGATGGTAAGGCATAGACCCTGTGGTGGTTTCTTTGGATTCCACAGCCGCCTTCAAGTTGGACTCAAGGCAGGCCCGTAACACCGAGTTGTGTTGCCGCTGTCATTGAGAGTGATTGGTGTTACATTATAGGCGAGAGCGGTTTGGTACCTATAAAACAGCCGAATTAGCTGGGAGCTGAGATATATTAATATATTATGTAATTCCCATCGCTAGAGTTGCATCCGCATGCATATGCATTCGCATATAATTATTGAGATTGAGAAGTTGTTGGATAGCTCATGATATGTATTTTTGTACTGGTTGTGATCCGGGGTGGTTATAGTACTGGACGAGGTCTGAATGCATTACGCCACGTCACCAATAAGAACTGGCAAGTTACGACCGGAGTCTGAAACCATATGTTAACTACGGATGACCCCAGTCAATGACTAACAATCCGACAACCAGTCAGAAAGGTATGGGCAACCTGACCCTGCAGACACTACCTTCAGTAAGTTAGGAAGACAGTCAAATCACTTCTAAAACTAAGGTAAAAACTATAAATACAACTCAGTTATTACTAAAGGGCATCTGATCTAATTTTCGTAAGTTACCTCCGTAACCTTAAATTACCTTAGTTACCGTACTGACTTAAACATCAGAGAATATTCTGTAGGTACCTCTCTGCTGTGGCCTTAAAGTTCCAGTACGGATTAAGACATCAATTACCACCTTTACTCGAAGAACCTCGGATTCCCATTGAACTGAGGTATATAATACCGTATTCCACTGAGACAATGTAAAATTGAGAGCACGTGAGGTAACTCTGGTTAGGAAATTGAACTAGGATTATGGTCAAGACAGTCAATTCTGACCCCGGATTCCAGGACAGATCATTGGCACGCCTGGTGGGACCGCGTAAATTTGTGAGTCCCGCATCGAATTGACCAAGTAACATGGAGCACCCTAGAGGAGACGAGACTCCAGAAGGACATGTCCGGAATATGACAAGAAGCTTAAATTTCAATGAAGGAATAGTGGAGACCCTTGGGACGGAGTTGAGGGATCAAGCTGTAGTGAGAGCAAACCCCAGGGACGAAATCATAAGGCAACTGCACCAAGAGGTACAAATATTGCAAAGGGAAAACCGAGGTGGAGATCAGAGGTAGGCAGAAAACCCTCACCATCAGGGGAGATCCTTGACGTACACGTACGATGAGCAAGAGTCCACACACAGGAGGAAGGGGTGAAGGAGGATTCCGAACCCGAAGTGGAAGACTCCACCCGGGAGGTTGAGCCCAAGTTGGTCAGAGTCATCCACTTACGGATGTCCATTTGATTGAGCCGAGGTCCATGACGAGGAACCCCGGGAGGCCAGGAAATTGAAGGATTGGATATAAATTCACAGGAGGAATCTTGCTCCTGATTGTGGTTAGAAGAAAAGGAAGACATGGTAAAAAGAAAAATTTTAAAGGCTACCTGTAGGGATAATGTGAGCGGTTCTTCTAGTACGAGCTAGGACGAGGTGAGAGCAAAAGCAGAAGGACGGTCGAGCAGAGTTTCGATAAAGAAGAGAGTAAAATAAAGTAGTGAAGGCACTTGCTTTTATAGGCAGAAAAAGAGCATGGGCCGAAGTTCAACCGTCGCGGCCCATAAGACATAGTGGAATATGAAACATCACAGCCCAAGAAGGAGCGCTGTTTTGCCTAGGCTGACGTAATCTACTAGTGCGTGAAATACACGGCCAATCGTGGGGTGACACGTCAGCGATCCACGTAAGGTGGCAGTTTTTATAACTGAAATGCATTAAATGTTTCAACCACCCAAAATACATCTGATACCGGTCATATCTGGCATGTCGATATTGACCCGGGTTAATTTTTCAATGGACTATGGATAGTTCACCTTTCGTAGCAACACTACAAAAAATAAACTAAGGGGCAAATGATCCGGGGTGGTTACAGTACTAGACGAGGTCTGAATGCATTACGCCACGTCACTAATAAGAACTGATAAGTTACGACCGGAGTCTGAAACCATATGTTAACTATGGATCTTCCCTTTTAACCCCAGTTAATGACTGACAATCCGATAACCAGTCAAAAGAGGTATGGGCAACCTCACCTTGCAGACACTGTACCTACAGTAAGTTAGGAAGACAGTCAAATCACTTCCGAAACTAAGGTAAACACTATAAATACCGCTCATTTATTACTAAAGGGCATCTGATCTAATTCCCGTAAGTTACCTCCGTAACCTTAAATTACCTTAGTTACCGTACTGACTTAAGCATCAGAGAATATTTTACAGGTACCCCTCTGGTGTGGTCTTGAAGTTCCAGTATGGATTAAGACATCAATTACCACCTTTACTCGAAGAATCTCGGATTCCCACTAAACTGAGGTATATAATACCGTACTCCACTGAGACGGTGTAAAATTGAGAGCACGTGAGGTAACTTCGGTTAGGAAATTGAACTAGGATTCCGATCAATACAGTCAATTCTGACCCCGGATTCCAGGACAAATCAGGTTGCATTTGAGGTAATACAATCATATTGAATGGCAGTGTGTGGTAATGATCATGACAAGTTATTGATTAGATGTGGAACTAGATGCTTGTTTGATGAGTTGTGTCGAATCCAGTTCAATACCTGTCATTTAACATATATATGCTCACCCCTAAATTGTTGTTGATTTTTAGTGGATGTGGACCGAGACGATACTTGGTGATTGCTCGGTTGAAATCATCGTGGTCTTGGAGACCTATATAAATATGTGTATATTCGTATAATTATTAGTGTAGTATCTCCTTGGCCGGCTCCTTATGTATTAAAAATAATCTTTTAATACAGGTTGTACGTATATATGTTTATATATATGTTTTGGGATTTTCGAACGATCAGACAGATGCACTAAAAATCGAAAAAAATTTCCCCATATTTTTATTAATTGGGTGTCACAATATGCCTTTAAATATTTTATTAACAATAATTAAATTAAACATATATTTTAAAATATTTTATTAATAATAATTAAATAAATATACCTTTAAATATTTTATTAACAATAATTAAATTAAATATATTTTAAAATATTTTATTAACAATAATTAAATTAAATATACCTTTAAATATTTTATCAACAATAATTAAATTAAATATATTTTAAAATATTTTATTAACAATAATTAAATTAAATATACCTTTAATATTTTATTTACAATAATTAAATTAAATATACTTTTAAAAGATATTGAAAGGTAACCTTTATATACAAGTATTACCAAGTATGTCATGAAAAGGATGTGTAGCATATGGTGGGAATAACTTAAGAGATAGAGGACCAAAAGGTATATTTAGCCTTTTAAATAAAAATTTTCTATTCTTTAGTCTCTTAACATGTGTAAAATTACACATGTAAAATAAACTTATTTTATACATTCAATTATTTTTTATTATGACAATCTTTTATATTAATAAAGGTAGTTGAAATTGATTAAGGATTCAATTTATGTTTATATAAGAATCTGATTCTAATCCTATTATGAATCATGTTAGTGTGTAATATATAATTACCTTAGTATTTGTAGAACCTTAAGACATGTCCTAATTTTGGTGAGTCTTTGAAACTCAAGCCATTTAAACTTTCATCTAAACAAAATGAAAATATCAAACTGATATCTAAGGGAATTTTTGTGAGTTTCATGAAATTTTATCTTTTCTTACTTTTAAACATACCTTAAAGGAAGTTGGTTTAAGTTTTTCGCTTTTAAGAATGTTTTCTTTTGTTTTTAGTTTTTTATCAAATTTTTTAAATAAAAGTTTAGGTTAGTCAGATTTCAAAGGTTCATTAAGATTATGATATACCTAAAGACTCAATGATAATTTAGGAAGGTGCTAATTTTCTAAAGCAATACAAAAGAAGTTATCAAACATATTTTTTACTTAAAAAAATAAGAATCATTTTATAAAACAATTATCCAACAAGGTCTTTGTTTATCAGATGTCATGGGGCCATTTGAATTTAATATGTGGTCTTCTATTTGAGTTTGAGGGAATGCAGTTTTGTTAAATCTTGATGGGAAGAGTTTTTTCATCCATAGTAATCTAATTCAGGTTAAGCCTAAATAAGGCATATCAAACTAAAAACAAGCCTTTACATTTTTATTGGGTTCTTATTACAATTCAGTATCCTAGTATCTTGGAAACTAGACTAGATAGTCCTATATCACCTCTTAATAGATAAGTGGTTGAAAACTTATAACAATTGAGCATATTTATCTTAAAATATCGTATAATATCTAATTCTATTATAATTACTCTTTAACTGATAGGTGTACTAGCTTACGTTAAAAAATTACGAAGGTCAAGCCCATTAAGGACTCCATAAATAGAAGTTTGCCTCTCAAAGGTAAACAATTATTTTTATAACTCTAACCTTTATTGAGAACCTACTAACTTGAGTTTCAGAGTTATTTTATGTACACACTATTTTGAGTTTGGAGTGCAAGGAAAGCACACATTTGGGATATATCCATGAAAGCACAAGATTAAAGGCAATTCTATGGTATTATTGTGTAGGCCCTAGATTCCAGGTAACAACATTAGTCTCATTAGGAGAATAGTAAAATGTTTTCCCACTATGGTTTATATTAGAAGATCTGTGATGAACTTTGTCTTCCTTAAGGATTTAGAAAAATCAACTAGGATAATGTTGGGACAAATGGAAAGAAGAACCATATGACTTTACCAATTTTACAGGGAAATGAAGCTTTACCAATTTTGTATATTCCTATAAAGTACCCTGGTTGGTTGCCTTCAAAGGCAATTATTCCTCCTTCATATGGCTGAAGGCCTAGGAACATAGACCTTTCTTCCGTCATGTGTCATGATCATCCACTATCCAGGTACCATTTAGGGATTTTTTTTCTTCCTACCAATGTATACAATAGGAAGTTAGGTGCTTAGGTACCTAAATCTTCTTAGGTTTTTTCTAGTTAGCCACAAAGGGTTCATTCTTTTTTATTCTTGTGAAAATATTTTGAAGATAAATGTCCTTCTTTACTATAGTGAAAGCAAGCAGGTTTAGGTTTCATCTTGCTATAATTAAAACTAATACCAGTCTTATCTTTATGAGGTTTGTTTAACTTAAGCATGTGATTTAACTTTCTAGATCTTAAGGTAAACTTAGTTAGATCATTAGTAAGCTCATCGACTTTATGTTGAAGTATTTCAACTTTCTCAGTTGTTTGAGTTTGACTCATGACTTATTTTTCTAAGTTATTATTATTATTATTAAGTTATTTGATTTCATTATCCTTATCCTTTAAGGTGAGGATCAATAGTTCATATTACTTCTTTAAGTCAGAGTGCTTAGAAATAAGAAACTTGAAATTATTTAACAGAGTTTCAAAAACCATTTCTAGTTCAAACAATTTAGGATTTATCTCTCTATCTTTATTTTTAGACAGGCTGCTTCAGTTTGCCATTAAACATATCACTCCATGACCTTTTCATCACTTTCAAACCCACTTTTTAGGTCTTTATAAGTGGCCATTAGTCTTTTCTTTTTCTTGAACTTCTTTTTGGAGTCCTTTTTGAGAAGAGGACAGTCTACCTTCATATATCCAGTTTTCCTGTAGTGAAAGTAAATAATGTCAATTTCATTATCATTTTTAATGTTTTTCTTACCTTTAGACCTTGAGTTTCTTTCCGGTCTACTTGATCTGCTCTTTTTTCTTCATATTTCATTGATTCTTTTGGTGATGAAGGAGAGTTCATCCTCTAATCCAAAGTCATCTTTTGAAGAGTCAGATTGTTCTTTATCCACCTTAAGAGCTTTTAAAGATCTTACTTCTTTAAAAGATTTAGGTCTAGAAGACTTTAAGGCTAAAGTATTTAACTATTTCTTGGTGTTCTGTTCTTAAAATAGAGCTTATGAACCTTTAGAGAGCTTAGGAGTTCATCTAGCTTCATGATGTTGAGATCCACTTACTCCTAAATGCTATAACCTTTATTTCTCATTCACTTGGCAAACTATCAGGGATTTTGACATTGCTTTTTCAAAGAGAGTACTCATTTCCAAAAGCTTTTAACCCATTGATGATGGTTTGGAATATACCAATAAGATCATCAATAGATTCATTATCATTCATCTTGAAGAGTTCATTGACTAGTAGTGTTGTCTTAGTTCTCTTAACAATGTTGGTTACTTTATGAGAAATCATAAGACTATCCCACCTTTCTTTAGTTGTCTCATAGCTTTAATCTTGTTATATTCACCCTTAGACATGACACACATAATGAGATACTTTTATTTAGCATTGAGCTCTTGCAATCTTAGGTAATCAAGTATCCATTCTTCCTCAGGAAGAGGAATATTTAAGGGTGATATAGGGACAAGATAATCACCATTAGTGATAATTTCGCAAAGATTTCTCTAATGAGATTTTATGAAAATCTCCATCCTATTTTTCTAATAAGGATAATATTTCCATAACAAAGCAAAAGGTCTAGAGAAAGAATATCCTTCAGAGAGGAGCTAATTGTTTGAATCTTCCATGGATCTTTCCTTTTACATAGTTAGGTGCCCAACTAAGAGACTAAGCTCTGATACTAACTAAAGGTTACACATGTTCACACTAAAAAATGGGTTAAATAGTATGATTAAAAACTTTGGTAAATACTTTTCTCAAAGTAAATATCTAGACACCTTTCTAAGCTTTTCTCAAACACAAAGTTGAAACGTTATAACAAAGAACATAGTTTTCAAACACTTGTCAGAGTTTTTATAAAATTTAAGAAAAGAGAGACAAGAAAAGATAGAAGAGAGAGAACAACACACAAATGACTTTTATACTGGTTCACCTCTCAACCAATGCTACATCAAGTCCCTGTTTAAGCCCAACATGATTTTGTATTAATTGATCAAGAAGCTAAGTACAACATATATTTAGTTTTAACGATCCCAAGTATTCTTTTTTAACTTAG
Source organism: Clitoria ternatea (assembly GCA_037962975.1). Classification (NCBI taxonomy): domain Eukaryota; kingdom Viridiplantae; phylum Streptophyta; class Magnoliopsida; order Fabales; family Fabaceae; genus Clitoria; species Clitoria ternatea. Next base: position 15,188,697 of record CM075675.1, read on the forward strand.
TCTCTCCAAACTAAAATCCCAATTATTTTTTTCTTAACTTAGCTTCTGTAGGCTAATTATCTAAGTATTATTCTTAAGTAAGCTTATTCATGCTCAACCAACTTCATAGAGAAGTTAAGAATTTCCTAAGTCTTTACAAAGACCTTAGGATTGTCTGAGCTTAGAAAGCTAAACTGATTGTTCATGATATAAAACAATGAAAAGCTCCAAGTAACTTACAAGAAAGAATCATAGAAATTTTTTTGCACAGCTTGTAGAATGCGTAGGGAAGAAGATATGTAATAAGTTAGGGAACTTTCATTCTTTGAATAAGCTTCTTTATATAGGCTTCTTGTGTTAAGGAATCCCACTGGGTTAGGTAGTAGAAACACATAGGATTCCTAAAGTGCTTTATAAACTATGTGATTCAAAACAAACAAAACAAAATTGCATTTTTTTAAATCGTACCTTTTGTAGACATGAGACAAGGTTGTCTATCCAAGCAATCTTAGCTTCATCCTTAGGAGTCCATGCAAGCACTCCTATTAGAAATTGCACTTCCGAATGCTAGTTTAATTATATGCATCCTTCGTAACTATTATGAGATATATGTATCTATTTTTGAGTAGTCGTCTATGAGTATCTCATGCTTTATTTATAGGCTCAGGTGTGACCTAATAAGTTCTCTCTAAATATTAGGCTACTGACTCATTTTGAATAAGTTAGGCCCAATATTTTAGTCCAACTAAAATAAAAGCTATCCTCCGATAGGCTTACTTTATGCGTGTGACCCTATAAAAATATCCAGTCATATTAATAATAAACTATTTTATTATCAATATAAAATAAGAGAGACATCTAGTAATGCATTATTATGTCTGAATATTATTTATCATTGAGTTAACCTATAAGTGATAACTATTTTATACGTTCGTATAAAATGCAAAAGTGAAGATAAAAAAGGAAAATGGATTCTGAAATTAAAATTGTAATTAACATAAAGTAAAGTGTGTAAAATTCCTCCAATGCCAAGTATTTGTATGGAGCCAATAAGGCTAAATCTAATTCTTAAACTAACTAATAAGTTTGAAAAGTTCAATAGGCCATAAAACATAATTTAGCCTAAATCTTAATTAAAAACTACTAATGAACACTTGAGTTCTTGTAATTTCTGTAACAGTATCAGGTGGCCAACTTCAAATACTTGTAACTTTCAGCTTTTAGGACTTTAAATTCAAAAAATGAGGTGTCCATTTAAAGTTTTATAAGTCAACTTTCAAACACCATAAGAATCATCGAAAAAACTCAACTTGCATAAAAAGTTATGAATAAATTAGTGAACAGGGGTCAAAAGCTTTAAAATGAAATAATTAAATAGAATTACTAATTAAAGCCTAAATATGTCCAATAATCAATAAAACTAGCCTAAAAATCAATAAGGTAATCTTAGAATAAGTGTCAAAATGTCATGCTAAAGATACTAAAGTGTCAATATAATACTACTCCCGTCTCTAAATATAAGACCTTTTTACATAATTCATACATATCAAGAAAATTGGTTAATTTAGTTAAAATCATTAAATTTCTTTAAAATTTATAATAGTTTTTCAAAATTGCTCTTAAAGTGATTATCACTCATCATTAAATTTTCTTCACTTATTCTCTTTCCATTTAATCTTTTTTCACTTTCTACCCAATTATCATTAGAAAGATAAATAATCTAATTAAGGTATGTCATTTATTATTATATTGATTCCAATAAAAGTTTTACATTAATAAGAGGTATTTAGATCAGAAAATAATTAATGACATTGAAATTTGAAATAGAGTCTTATATTAATAGGTAATTGTTTTTTATAAAAAATGGTCTTATATTTAAAGACGGAGGTAGTATAATCCATTAGTTCCACACTCATAGAAACTTGTTATCACTTTAGAATAAGATGTCTTCAATTATTTTCAAGAGTAAAGTATCAAAAAACAATTTATCATATGATACAAGAGATTTAGACTAAACACTCATTAAGATGAAAGAAATCAAGAATGACTCCATATCTACACGATGGAAAAAGCCTGTACCTCGGATCTGCAAAAACAATTCTAGGGTTGAGAACCGAAGTTGTTTAATAAAAATCTTGAAGCCATCCTCATGAACTTCCTGCACCCTTAAGTCCTCAGTTTGTTGGCGAAGATGAATGACTTTGTTATTTTGACCATTGTGGAAACAACCTAGGTTGATTTCCTAATTTACTATATTTTAATTGTATATTTTGATTGATTATAACATTAACATTGATCAAATATTATAATGTATAAACAAATTAAAATATTTTAATATGAAATATTAAATCATTGATCTTCAGATAATAATTTATACATGAATTTTTTTTTTAAAACCAAAACAAATTTCATGCATTGCACATGTCACTAATGTTACCATTATGCATGTAAATTAACGGGAAAGAAGCCTTTCCAATTTAACTAATGATCTCAATTTAAGTTTGACTTCTGACGGAGCTGGAACATGACGAATAGATGTAATTAGTTACATAGTTTCAATAAATTTAGATTTTTTTTAATAATAGTGAACTAACCTATAGGATAGATTATGGTTAGCCCACTTTGTTTTTTTGTCAACATGCTAGCCCACTTAAAAAATTAGGTCAAATTAAGTTCTTTGAAAGGGATTAGCCGCTTCCAAAAAAAAGAAAAGAAAGGGATTAGCCATTTACCAAAAATACAAAAGAAAGAAAGGGATTACCTGGCCACATGGACTACTATTGACTTTTTTGGATCGTAATTAGAGCGGTTAAAACGGGTCAACCTGGCCTACACGGGTTGGCCCACCATAGGTTAAAATTTTTTGTAACTCAACTCAATTTGACCATTTTTTAAGTGAGCCAATTTTCTTAACCCGACCCAACTTACCAACCCACTGCTCACAGCTTGGCCCACTTTTTTAAAAAACAAAAATCCAATGCTAATTTTTTTTCTCACATTCCAATACCAATCAAAAATAGGAAAGTGTTATATTTCATTAATCCATAACACATATAAAACAAAATTAAATAATTTCATAGTCCAACTTCAAAATAATACCAATTCGTGAACTAACCCGGTTGACCACGGGTTTAGCCCACTGTGAGCCGGGTTGAGTGAATCAAGCCATAAAAAACTTTGCTTCGAAAATAAACCATTTTTTTAACCCGGCTCACCTTGAACTAGATTGGTTCACAGATTGAAACCCACATTTTGACGTCTCTAATCCTAACTCACATGAGGTTGAATGGATTTGAACTTCTGTATAAATATTGGCACCATACTCATCATACAATATAAATATAGAACTATTATATTTTAAATGAAAAACACTAAAAAAAGAACAGAAATTAATTGCAAGAGGTTATCGTTTTGAAGAAAAAAATATTTGAAAATCTAGAGCATGCACTGATTAAAACAGCTACTATATGTAGTTGAACAGAATAATTTGATTGTTTTTCATTAAGTAGTTAACTAGCGGAGAGAGATGGGGTAGCTACTAGCTAGCATACCAATACTAATAATTTAATTACAACTTTTGAACACAACACTGCACAGAATACACCTTCACTGCAATATCAATGGGCTAACTTTTCTACACAAAATAAAACTTAACAAGGAAAAGGAAACCAAGCCTTAAGAAACTATATATATAACAGCAATGACCCAAATATACAGAATACAGTAGTAGACCCCACAGGGAGTGGTATCACTGATTGTGCTACATATGAATTCCTTTTAAAAATTGTGCCCCCATGGAACATCTTTTATTTGAATATTTGCTGCAAAGGAACAAATATGTCAGTTTATATAATCAAATTCAGAATGTTGGCATACTTAACAGTCATTCAATGCTTTGGATTTTCTCTCATATATATATATATATATATATATATATATATATATTTATATGAATAAATTTCATCATGTATCAATGCTGGTTAGAAATGTCAAAGGCACAAGTCAAGGATGGATGTACGTCTCCTAACTCAAGTTTAGTGATGAGTTTTAAAAAATGTGAGTTTCAAATTATGAAATCCAATTTATTCTAATTAAAATAATATTAAAAAACATATCTTAAAAATATTTAAAAATAAATATTATATTTAAAGCAAAATATATTAATTTATTTTATTATTTAACTATTATTATAATTATAATTATTTAATTTTGAGGGTTTAATAGTAGGGTCGAAGTCGGAAGAAATATTAATATTTTTAAATTTATTCCGTCAAAATCAAGTTAGGATTAAAATTTTGTTAAACATGGTCAAAATAAGAATAGATATGAATATTCATGGGTTTGAATTTAATTCACACATGTATAACTTTCTTACAATTTGAAAAATCATATGTTGAATGTGTTCCTTTAATATATAGTTGCACTCGGATACCATTATTTTAACTTTAACTTTCTCATTATTTCTTTAGCTTTTATTAATCTAATAGTATTAATATTATTTTTACTCATTAATCCAAGCATACATTTGAAAAAAGACCAAAAATATCACTTTTGATTGAAGTTCTCCCTTTTCAATTTTATGTTTTTATAAATTAATCCATACTCATAATTTAATAAATTAATTTAGTATAAGCAACCATGTTTTTTTCCTTGTTACCTTTAAAGTTGATTTCATTTATGTCTTTCAACTTTTTTTTCCTATAAATATAAAGGTGTCCCTCAACTAAAAGTTAAATATCAATATAAAAATCATTTAAGTAAGATTTACTTCTTTCAATAAAACATTTTCTATGCAAATGACAAAATTTGATCAATATCTGATTATATACCTAAAGGATCATACATGAACTTTGTCGGACTTAATTGGTTATGAGCTCAACATTGTATTGACTCATTTTGGTCTCACGGTTTATTTTAATTGTGTTAAGTCTCATTTTGAGTTTCAAAAATTTTAAGTGTCAAAATCCAGTAAAAAGATACTTTTTCAACCAAGATTCTCAAATAAAAATGGTGGCGTTTAATCTGTAAAAAAGATAAAATGAGAAACTTTTAAACCTTAAAAACTAAACTAAAATAAATTAAAGGATGAAAATAATACCAATTAGCAACATTAAATTAAGTTGAAACACTATAGAGTATTAACCCCGATGACTGAAAATCCATGAAAGCGCGGGAAAAGGGATTCCACTTACGAGAATTGGATGCTTGTTCCTGTGGCTGAGGCTCAGGCGGAGTTTGAGGCTTCTCAGTCCACCAAATTAAACGTTTTGCCACTTTGCCAAAGTTGAGTGAAAGATAATCAAACCATGATGAAACCATTTGTATGATACTTTTGTTTCAACCAGGAACAAGATTGTATGTGGCTTTCTGCTTTGCCTGTCTATAGTTTAAGTAGCATTTGGTATTTATAAAGTTCTTAATTCTCACCATTTTCCATTTGGTCAAACTTCCAGTCCTTTTCTCACACAAGTCAACTTGTGGTTCCGGGTTAGTTTTTGCTTATAATATATGGAGCACGATGCAAATTGCAAATTGCAAATTGCCTTTGGACTCCTTCTTACACTTTTTTTTTTGTTTTTTTCCTACACCCTTTCACACACACATATATAGACACACAGAACAACCCAGAGATAGTTTAAAGGGGTCTAGACCTTGGGTCCATAAATAAAAGAGTAATTTTTTTTAACTTTCTTACTTTAAAAAAAAATCATTTTATGTGAATAATAAGACCTGATGTTATTTTTTTTGACTTTTCTTTCGTAATAGTTTTTAAAATAAGTAATACTATTTACTATGTTTTAATTAAATTATTTATACATTTTTATAAGATATATGTTTGCATATTAAAATTCATTGGTTTTGTCTAACCTATACAACCTTGCACGTATAAGAAATTAAAAATAAAATTATTTTATTAGAAATCATGTGAGGATTGCCTAGAAATTAAGATACGTCTGTATGTATTAATTAATTTAAAATGGAAATCTTAATATTTTGTTTTTTATTTCTTATCTTATTTAATGTTGTGCAGGTTAGATAAACTCAAATTAAAATTTAGTCAACAAAATGTCAAGACTAGTTTCGTGTATATATATATATATATATATATATAGACGATGTATTATATGAGAAATACTTTTTTAAGTGAGAGTGAGAGAAATAGAATATATTAATCATATGACTTTGTAAGTGATCATGTTAATTTAAAAAACTTTTAATCATGTCCATTTATGTATAATTATACGACCCAGATTTACCCTTCTCATTCCCACTTAAAACAACCTTTCTTATTTTGATACATCCTATATATATGGAAATAAATCTATGTTAAACCACAAAACGATATCACTGTTAATATACAATATTTTAGAAGTAATTGAATTCATAACTATTAAGGATTACATTAGATAATAATTGCATCAAATAAAAAATTGAAATTGAAAGAAAATTCCATATAATTTTGTCTCTTTTTTTTTATTATCTCTTACTTTTTTTTATCATCTCACGTCTATTTAAATTTCTAAATCTCTATTATTTGAAATTTTTATTTGATATCCATAAAATAAATAAATAATCTAAACAAAGAAGTTAATTAGATGAAACTAAAAAAATCAAATTAAAATTAAAAAACATAAAGAAATACATGTTTTTACCATAAAATAAATTAAAATTTAAACAAAGAATGTTAATCAAATTTATACCGTCTACAACCAACCCATGACCAAGTTCTGACTTCAATAAGCCCCTAACAAAAATAAAGATTAACAATTTCTTAATAAGCAAATGGACAAAAATATAGGCAACCATACAATTGCATGAATATATTCAAATATATTTTCCTGAAATATAACCCAACACTAGAAGATTTCATGGTTGTAATCTGGGCTAAAAGCTTACACCAAACATATCTTCCATTCAAATTTGTACCTGTGTAAAGTCTGGTGAGTTGTCAGTCTTAGTTTCTGTTGTGAAACAGTCTGTGGCCAAAAGAGACTTTTGAAAGAATACTTGAGATTGGGCCAGAAGTGGCTTATTGAAACAATACTTGGGTTTAAGCCATGAGTGGTTGGAGTCAATGATACTTGTGGCATGATCTGGTATTGTGATTGCAAAAGGTGTTTTTATAATAGTGGAAATCCTTTAAGTTTGATGGGACTTAACGTAGCTTGACTTGGAAGTGAACCGATATAAATTTGTGTTTATTCTCTTTATCCTTGATCTTAAAAGTCTAGTACAAAAGTCTTCTTGCTTACGCTTATAAAGTTTTTAAGTTCCGCGAAAAGAGTATGAGACTTATTCAACCCTCCTCCTAAGTCTGACTCTAAACCATCAATTGGATCAGAGCTTGTCTTTCTGGGTTGATCACTCCAAGGAGTGAAAAGCAACAAGACCCATGGCATCTTCTCCAAACAACCAGCTCATAATAGAAGGATCATTTATAAATAGACCACTAGCCTTCTTTGGTAAAGATTACTCATATTGGAAGGACAGAATGAGGATGTTCATTAAGTCCACACAATATAGCTTGTGGGGAGTCATCACCAATAGTGATCATCCAATTCCTGTGGATGAAGATGAGAAACCCAAACTTGAGGATCTGTGGACAGTGCCTGAATTAAAGAAGATAAAGACTAATGCCAAAGTCAGATTCCTCCTTACTTGTGCTCTAAGTAAATCTAAGTATAATAAGGTCTTTAGCTATAAGTTAGCTAAAGAAGTCTGGGATGCTCTTCAACGTAATTATGAAGGTACCTCCAATGTGAAAAGATCTAAAAAGATACTATTGATAAAACAGTATGATACGTTCAAAATGAAGGAATATGAGATTGTAGACCAGATGTTTGGAAGATTCCAGACCTTGCTGAATGAGCTTCAAGCCTTAGGGACAACCCTATCTGCAGAAGATATAAATGTCAAGCTTTTTAAGAGTTTGCCTTAAAGGTTTGATGCAAAATGCTCAGCTCTTGAGGAGGCTAAAAACCTTAGCACCCTTACTCTCGATGAACTTTTTAGAGTGCTTAGAGTTTATAAGATAAAGCTGAAACAGAAGGAAGTCACCAAGCCTTCCTTCTCCAAAGGCATTGCTCTAAAGTATGAAGATTCGAGTAAGAAGACCAAGACTCTCAAGGTTGTAGAGTCTGTCACTTCAGATGCAGACTCTGATGATAGCAGTGCAGACACAGACAAGGAGCTCGCCCTCGTAACAAGAAGGTTTCATAGGCTACTGTAGAAAAAGAAAAACAAACCTGAAAAGTTCCAAAGAAAAGACCATAAAGGTAAATCTCAATTTAAGAAGGCAGAGTGTCCTCTTTTGAAGAAGGACCAAAAACAGAAAAAAAGATTCCCAAATAAGCAAAAGGGATTAATCACATGGGATGATGAAGATTCATATAGTTCTAGCGAGTCTGAGGAAGAGATAGAGTCTTCCCAGAATCTGTCTTATGACTGATGTTAAACCAGACTCAGACTTTGAAGAGGTAAGTTATTATGAGCTCAAAGAAAATAATGATCTTTTGCTTGATGATTTTTCCAAATTATTGAAGAACTTTAAGAAATTAAAAATAAAACATGTTGATATGACCACTGAATATGAAAACCAAATTTTGAAACTAAAAAAAGAAGACTTTGATAAAAGTATTCAAAATGAAATGGAAGAGAATGAGAAAATGCACCTTTAAGAGTTGCATAGATTAATTTAAACAAGAAAATCTTCTTCTAAAAACTAATTTGGAAAACACCAAAGTATGTTACAACTCTCAGGCTAATGAAATCAACAGGCTACAGAAGCAAGTGAGTTCACTCACTTTAGACCTAAGCAGGTTTGTCAATGGCACTGAAAATCTAAACAAGCTTTTAGGTAAATCCAATAATGGCCATAGCAAACCAGGTATGGGTTATAGAGAAAGTTAATCTCAAGTAATCTTTCTCTCCTTCATTTGTTCCAAAGAAATAGAAATATTTTTAATATAATTATTATAAAAGACATGGTCATGTAATTAATAATTGTGAGAAAAAAGAAAAGAAATACAAGAATAGCTAACCATGTAGGACCCAAGAAGATTTAGGTACCAAGATCATTGATTATCCCTATTACAGACATGCTCAAAAACAAAGACAAAGCATCAACATTGGTATTTACACAATGGATGCTCACATCATATGATGGGAAACAGGCCTATATTCCTAGACCTGGAGTGGTTTAAAGGTGAAACAGTCACCTTTGAAGGCAACCAGACTGGGAAGATCATCAAGTCTGGTAAATTTGGTGAAATTCCCTCACCTGTCATTGAAAATGTTTATTTAGTTGAAGGTCTAAGACATAACCTGCTTAACATAAGTCAATTTTGTGACAGCAGGTGTCTCTTTTGACAAAGAGAAATGTGTTGTCATCAACCATGATGGAACCATACTTTTTTCTACAAACAGACACAACAACCTTTACAAGGCTGATTTGGGTGAACTAACCGATCAAAATGTAACATGTCTGTTTTTAAAGTCTGAAAAGAGATGAATCTGGCATAAAAAGCTTGGATATGTTAGTTTAAAACATATTTCAAAACTTCATAGAAAAGGCCTAGTTAAGGGATTGCCAAATTTTTTTTAATAGTTCCTTGCCTTGTAAAACATGCCAAAAAGGGAAACAACACAAAATATCCTTTGAAAACAAAAATATTGTTTCCATAGCCAGACCATTAGAACGATTACATTTAGATTTATTTGGTCTATCTCAAACTCAAAGTTTGACAGGTAAGAAATTTGGATTTTTCATTATTGAGGATTACAAAAGAATGACATGGGTATATTTCCTAGCCCATAAGGATGAGTCTGTAAAAGTATTTAAGGTTTTTTGCAAGAAAATCCAAAATGAGAAAGGGTTGTGTATTGGTACAATAAGAAGTAATCATGGTAAAGAATTTGAAAATAAAATCTTTGAAAAGTTTTGCAATAAGTCTAACATTACTCATAGTTTTTCTTCTTCAATAACACTTCAATAGAATAGTGTGTTGGAAAGGAAAAACAAAACTCTGCTAGAAATGGCCAGAACCATGCTTTGCAAAAATGATCTTCCTAAGTATCTGTGAGTGTTTCTTATTATATAAAAAACATAGTCCTTATCAGACTAATACTGAACAAGACTCCCTATGAATTGTGGAAGGGAAGAAGACCCAACATATCTTATTTTCACCTCTTTGGGTGCACATGTCATATCCTCAATACAAGGGATCATCAAGGAAAATTTGATTCTAAGTCTGACAAAGGGATATTCATGGGGTACTCAACCACCTCAAAATCTTAGAGTCTTTAATACAAGGACTCAAACCATTGAAGAGTCAATGCATGTAAGATTTAATGATATTCATAACACTAACAGGAAACTGGAAAATTTAGAACTTGATGATGCAAGTGTGCAGCAACAGAAGTCTGAACAAGCTCAGCAAGAATCTGTAGAGAAAGATAAACATGCTGAACATCAGTAAATTAAGTCTAAACCTAAAAATCCTAAAGACTGAAAGTTCAAGGCTTATCACCTTTCAGACTTTATCATTGAAGATCAAGTAGTTGGAGTAAGGACCATGCCAAAACTTCTCAATCAGTCATCCATTGCCCTTATCTTATAATTAGAACCAAAGTTTATGTCTGAGGCCCTATAAGATATAGACTAGGTCATAGTTATGTAGTAAGGCAAAGTTGTCAGAAAGAAAACCAAATTAGTAGCACAAGGTTACAATCAACAAGAAGATATAGATTTCACTGAAACTTTTGCTCTTGTAGCCAAACTTGAGGCTATTGGATTACTTCTTGCATTTGCTTCTTATAAAGGAATAAAATTATATCAAATAAATATTAAGAGTATTTTTCTAAATAGGTTAATTTAAGAAGTTTTTATAAAACAACACCTTAATTTTGAAGATATTTCTTTTACAAACCATGTTTTCAAACTTAGTAAAACACTGTATGGTCTGAAACAAGTACCTAGAGCTTGGTACGACAGACTCAGTTCCTTTTTGATTTCAAAACGTTTTACTAGAGGAAAAGTAGATACAACCTTATTTAGAAAAAGCCCTCATAAAAACTTTATAATTATGCAAATCTATGTAGATGACATTGTATTTGGTGCTACTGATTTAAGTCTGTGCAAATTTTCAAAAATGATGCAGGCTAAATTTGATATGAGTGTGATGGGTGAACTTAAATTCTTCCTAGGTCTGCAAATCAAATAGACTGATGGTGATATTTTTATCCATTAGTAGAAGTACACCAAGGAGTTTCTTAAAAAGTTTAAAATGGTTGATGTTAAGTAATTGAGCACTCCTATGCATCTTAATTACATAATCAGTAAAGATGAGTCTGGTACATCAATGGATTAGACTCTATATAGAGGAATGATTAGTTCCCTTCTGTATTTAACATCCAACAAACCAGGTATAATGTTTAGTGTCTATATGTGGGCAAGATACCAATCAGACCCTAAGGAATCACACTTGTCTACATTGAAAAGGATTCTGAGGTATCTTGTAGATACCACTAACCTTGGGTTGTTCTACAAAAGAACATACTCATTCTCTTGCCTAGATATTGTGATGCAGACTTTACAGCAGAAAAAGTGAATAGAAAAAGCATAAGTAATGGATATCACTTTCCTGGTCAAAGTCTGATCTCCTAGGGAAGCAAAAAGTAGAACTTAATTGTAGTTTCAATTGCATAGGTTGAATATATATCTATAACAAGTTATTATTCTCAACTTCTTTGGATAAAGTACTAACTTAAGAACTACTCAATCAAAGAAGAAGAAACCTTGTGTTCTATGATAACATAAGCGCTATAAATTTATCCAAGAATCTGATTCAACACTACAAAGCCAAACAGATAGAGGTGAAGTACCACTTCATAAGAGATTATGTACAAAAGGGAACTCTAAACATGCAGGTTGTAGACACAGACCATCAGTGGGCAGATATTTTTACAAAGCCTTGGGTAGAAGCCAGGTTTGCATTTATTAAGCACAATTTAAATTTAAGAAATGTTACTTAATGATGTTGTGTAACTATACAATTTTTCTCTCTCCTTTGTTACAGTTATCACTCTTTAATTACAAACTCTTGGTTGTCTTTCCCTCTTTCCGAAACCTCGTTGCATTTTAAAGCAACTCTATTTTTCCCTCTCTCTTTGATCTCTCTTCATCTTTGCAAAACCCCATCAAAAACTTAAATCTTTTCATCTTCTTCAAACCTTCTCTTGCAATGACTGAAGCTTTCTCTATCATGGACATTATCAAATCCTCTTTCTTTGACCCTGAGCATCACAATCTCGAAGGACGTGATGTGACAGAAGAGTCGAAAGGAATTAGTTGGACCAATTTCTGTATGGATAGAGAATTCTTTTCTCCTTCCTTAGTCTTGGAGTTTTGAAAGATCGTTCATGTTGACAAGATAAGATTCATCATTTGTGGAAATCTCAAAGACAGAAAAATTAAAATCTCTAAAGACATGATATCTGCTGCATGTGGATGTACTCCTGATGGGTTGGTCTTCATGGAAGACTTTGAAGTCGTGGAGGTCTCCTCTCTTGATATCAATGAGATGTTGTATGGAAGAATGCATCCTCCTAAGCTGGTCTTTGGAAACCTTCTACCAAAATTTAAGATGCTTTATCTTCTAATAAAGCAAGTCTTTTGCCAAAGAAAGAGTGAAAAAGACACTATTTTGGACTGGTTCTGCATTTATCACATGCTTATGAAGGAGAACGTTAACCTTGCCAACATAATCTTAACCTACCTAGTTTCTTCAGTTGAGAAGAAATTAAAAAGATACCTTACCCTGCAGTGCTGACAAAGATCTTTGCTCTTAAGAATGTTCCCATTTAGTCTACTGGAGATATGACTTAAAGCACTCCCTTAGTGAGTAAGCTACTAACCATTTCCCTTTGTTGAACATGCCTTAAGACATGGCTGTTGATCAACCAAGTTTGAAGAGGAAGATTGTAGAAGTTCTTGTCAGGATTAAAAGAATAGCTAAGAAGTCTAAGACAACTAGAACCAGGGAGTCCACACCTTCTATTCAAGTTGTGCCTCTGAGTGCTTCAGCATCAGGCCCCAAGGTCTCTGCCCAAAGGGAAGCTATTCCAAATCCTATGGTCTCTGATGATTTAGATGATCAGATGACTATAAGATAACTGGCTAAGAAGAAGTTTGCTCCTTCTTCACCTTAGAAGCAAAAGTCTGCTCCTCCCTCTTCTCAACAATAAAAGAAATCTGCTCCTCCTTCACCTATTAAGTCAACTATAACAAAGTCTGTTCAGACCCCCTCTCATGAGAAAATTTGATAATTCATGAAAAGCCATCAAGAACTCTATCCAAATGTGGATACCAAGGTTTGGTTTGCTACTCAATGGCTCAAGAGATATTGAGTTGCACACTCAGTATTTTGAAAAGGAAAGGAAACGCCAACAGGAGCTGCAAGAAAAAGCTTAGAAGGAAAAGGAAGCTCCTCAAGAGAATAAGAAGGAAGAGCTCACTACTAAAAAAACACCTGTTAGAGATGGAATGAATTGGTCGCTAATCCATGCCAAGGCCGTCGCTACAATCCTTAGCGACGACATTTTAGACGGGAAAACCCCCGTCGCTAAAACGTTCGTCGAAAATAGATCAGCAACCATAGAAACGCCATCGCTACAATGTCGACGGCATGATACCGTCGCTAAAATGGTCTCTGCTTCACTGACTTCAGCCGTCGCTAACTGTGGCCATACAGCGACCTCACAACTCCGTCGCTAGTAGCGACCACAGTATGTCATCGCTATGGTTAGTCATATAGCGACCACAACATCCGTCGCTAATTGTTGCCTACCAGCGACCGTACACTTCCGTCGCTATGGTTAGTCATATAGCGACCACAAGATCCGTCGCTACGTTTTGCCTACCAGCGACCGTATACTTCCGTCGCTGTGGGTAGCCATACAGCGACTACTTTAGTCCGTCGCTGTTTATGGCCAATCTGCGACCACGTTTCCCCGTCGCTATTTCTGTCTTATAGCGACTGTCCAATGCCGTCACTAATTAGAATTTTTTAATTTTTAAAAAATTGGTTAAATATTTACAGGTTTTGTTAATTTAACTTTAAAAATGTATTAATATTTTGTATTTTGTATTGGCTGATAAAATTTTATAATTAAATTTGAATAATTTTTTTAAAATATTAAATTATTATTAAAAACAAAATAATGAATTAAATTTATTTATCAAATAGGTTGAATTATTAATGATAATTACAATAAGGCTTTTTTATTTGAATTTAATTACCAATAAATATTGACATAATAAATGAAGAATGACAAAATAAATACTGAATGGAATATAATATAAAAACTATAAATCAAATATACAATGTGTATAAATAATAAAAATACAATCATGGTGGTGGGGGATCCTGGGGTGGTGGTGGGGGCGCCTGGGAAGTGGGGGAAGGTAGCCTCGCCATCAACTGCATCAGTAGCTCCTGCTGCTGAGCAAGTTGCCGACGAGTCTCGGCGTGCTGCTCCTCGGCCCGCTCCTCCAACAGCTGCCTCTGACATCGCTCCTCCTGTAGCTCGTCATTCAGGTTTTGAATTACCTGAACAACCTCAGTTGGGAGAGCAGAGGAAGAGGAAGAGGAAGAGGAAGGGGTCTTCCCCTTTTTCGCCAGCTGCGTGCCGACGCCACCCAATCCAAATACCCTCCCTTTCTTGTTCACACCACCAACAGCCTCCATATAGATGGCGTTGTCGTCGGAACAAGATAGGGTGGGAGGAACCTCCCCTTCAGGAGTGGAAGCCACCAGGTCCGCCTCCTTCTCGGCCCTCCTGGCCTGATACGCCTCCTGTAAATTCAAAAACAATGTAGTATTAGTAAGCTGATTTGTAAATTATAAGCATGTGTCAGTTAAAAGTAAATACCGCTAGATATACAGTCTTCTGGTTTACCCATGCACCGGCTTTATTCTTCTTGGTCATTTGCATGACCTCAAACAAAGAAGGCTCCCGGTGCTCTCTCAGCTCCTGTGGTGGACAAAAAAATTGAGATTATTATTTATAAACATGTCAGACAAATCATATTAAAAACATAAATATACTTACAAATCTTTTCTTATGCTCGAGGGTTGAAATGCTACCCCCAGTGTAAACTGAGGCTGCAGCATCGGTGGCTCTGTTTGCCCTGTTCCGAGCACTCGCCTGCTGGAACGGGACACCGTCCCACTTCTGGACCATCTCGTCCCAATGGTCTTCCGGGATCCAACGAGGGCGCTCACCCTTGTCCCTCACCTTCCAAAGGGTACTCTTGATGATTTTGGAGGTCTTTGTGGCAAAGACCTTCCTAATCTCATCAATCACACCCTCTGCCCACTGGTAATCACACTGTAAAATGAAATGAGAAATCAAAATTAATAAGAGATCTATTTTACAAATCAAATCACAACAAGTTAATGTGGTAACTTACCGAGAAGGTGTCAAACCACCTACTTGGACAACCTTCCCGGCATCTGTCCAAGATATATATGGACCGTCCCACTAGGCCTTTAAAACCTTAGTAATCGCTTTGGTAGTGCGACTACTATCAACAAAGCTGTAATGACAACAGTTATATCAGCAGTACAACAACACAATATAAGGAGACTCCCAAAATTCTGACAGAGTCTCCCCTGTAAATGTAACATTTCCTAGTTTAAATAGTTACCCTGTTACAAACAGAAGAGTTCCCAGTACAATTCAATCTATACAAGTACTAATTAAAGTAACATACAATAAAGCAACATGTCTTTCCACTAAAGTTTTATATAAAGTACAATACAAATAATATAAAAGTATGTCATTTTTGGTCACTTACTCGTCTCCGGCCGGCACGGGTACCAACATGGGTAGAGGGGATACCAGAGGTGGGGTGGCCTGATGGCCATGGTCCTCCAAGCCACCAACTCCTAGAGTCTGCTCTGGGGTAGTCAGCTGTGGGGGTGATGGGGTGGTCAGCTGTGGTGGTGATGGAGTGGTCTGCTGTAGTGGTGATGGAGTGGTCCGCTGTGGTGGTGATGGAGTGGTCTGCTGTAGTGGTGATAGAGTGGTCTGCTGTAGTGGTGATGGAGTAGTTCCCTGCTCTGGGGTGGGAGTCCCCAGACGGGATGCCAGGGTCTTGGACCCACCACCCCTACTGAAGGGCAGTCGACGTCCTGTCATCTGTGGATAAAATCATGAAAAGAAAGGTTAGTCTCAGGATATATATAAACCTATGTATATATGTTTAACAACTACATACTCTGTGTCTGTTTCAGTTTCAAATTCCCCCTCACTTTTAGTGTCACTAGGGTTCTCTGTTTGAACAAGTTCATCAGTATCCAAATCAGCCCTAGACCGTTTTGATCGAGAGACAAGGTCTTTGTCAATGTGTTCACCCCCCGTAGTGGCGAGTGTCTCATCCATTATGACTGGATCAATGTTGAACAACAAATTACCATCATTGAGCTCGTGTGGTGCAAGCTGATAAGCGTCATCAACCTCCTCAGAGACATTGTCAGTGATTTGACTTCGGACCTTGGCCTTGATGACTGCATACCGGTCCCGATGTCCTCCCGAGAAGTCAGTGTAATAAACCTGCTCAGCTTGTTGGGCAAAAATGAAGGGATCAAACCCTTTATATCTACCATTCTTCTTGACCTCAACTAAGCCGTAGTTGTTGTCAACCTTTGTTCCAACACCGATTGTGTTGTCGAACCAATCACATTTGAATAGAACAATATCTCTTCTTAGTCATCCAGAGAATGAAACTTCAATAATCTCTGTCAGTACTCCATAAAAGTCTTCTTCTAACTATCCAACGGTGCCTCTAACACAAACCCCGTAGTTATGGGTACGCATCCCGTCACTCCATTGATGAATATTAACCTTGTAGCCATTTACGTAGTAAATAAGCCATTTTTTAACAGTTTTCACTGGCCCCCAAGAAAGGGCTTGGAGTAAAGCATCTTCAATATGCTTGTTAGGGTCTTGTATCTATGTACAACATAACAAATAGGTCATCGTTAGATACCTGGAGTTAGAAGCACAGATAAAAAATACTCAGTATACAGATCTTACGTGTTGTGCGAACCAACCAACGAACTTGGACGACACCTCACTATGAATTTGGTCATCAGTTAAATCATTTTGCTCAAGCTTTAGCATATCTGTATATAAGCTATTTAAAGGAAACAAATTTAGATACTATAAAAGCGAGGTTTAGAATGTAACTCATGAATTTTAAGACTTACTTAAGAAAGGGTTCAACTTCTGGGCAGTTTAGAAGAATATACAAGTGAGCCGCCTTTCGATCTTTCTCATCAATGTAACATTTTGTGAGCTTGCCCCGCGGATGACCAGGATAGTTGAAAATTGATATTTGTTCATCAAACCCTGTGCGGGTGGCTACCCCAAGATTACGGGGAATTCTACTCATTCTAGTTTCTATCTCCGTCAAAAAATAGAAAGAAGCAAAAGTTGTCATTTCTTCAACTAAGTATGCCTCACAAATTGATGCTTTAACACAGGCTTTGTTTGACACTTTGTCTTTTAAAGAGCGTAAGAATCTTCAAATCATAAACAAATGTTAAGTTACAAGAAACTGTTATAAGAAATGTTTGGAAGGAAATTAAAGAGTTCTGGCGTTCACCTTTCGAATGGATACATCCAACGATACTGCACGAGGCCACCAACCAAGGCCTCGTACGGTAGATGGATAGGCAAATGCTCCATCGAGTCAAAAAAACTTAGTGGGAAAATCTGCTCCAACTTACAAATCAATACTGGGATGGTTTCTTCCATCTTCACAAGTTTCTCCATAGTCAACGAAGTTGCCGTCAACTCCTTAAAGAAGTGACTCAACTCAACCAACAGTTTCCAAATAGGCTTCGGTAAGGCATGAAACGCGTACGAGAGTAGTTGTTGCATAAAGACATGGCAATCATGACTTTTCATGCCAAACACCTTGCCCTCCTTTACGTCGACACATCTACTCAGGTTAGAAGCGAATCCGTCAGGCAGGGTCAACCCATTCATCCAAATACACACAGCAATCTGTTGCAGTCTAGTTAAAACATATTTTGCATGGGGTTTAAACATTCTTTCACGTCCCGCATCCCTTAATTCCAACTCCTTCCTATAACACCAAATCGGAAGGTCTAGACGACTCTTCTCGTTGTCCTTTGTTCTCCCCTTGATGTCCATAACAGTGTCAAAAATATTCATGAAAACATTACGTTCAGTGTGCATGACATCAATGTTGTGTCTTAACAACAAGTTTTTCCAATATGACAAATCCCACAAGATGCTCTGCTTCACCCAGTGGTGTTCCTTACCATAACCCGCAAACTCCTTAACACTCTTGTCCCAGATATAGGGATACTCTTCGACCCTCTACCAAACCCGTGCACCAGATAACCTACGGGGTGGAGGTTCAGTAACCACCTTGTTCTTCTTGAAAGTGATTTTATTTCTCCTAAATGGGTGATCCAACGGTAGAAACTTTCTATGATAGTCAAAGAAACTTGTCTTGCCACTAACAGGGAGTGATTCCCCCTAGTATGTTCCATGCATACAGGGAAAGCAAGCTTCCCAGACGTTGACCATCCAGAAAGCATACCATAGGCCGGGAAGTCGTTGATAGTCCACATCAAAACAGCACGCATCATGAAATTGTTCTTCAAAGACGCATCATATGTCATTACCCTGACATCCCATAAGTGTGATAACTCTTCAACCAACGGTTGCAAAAACACGTCTATGTTCGCCTTTGGATTTTTGGGTCCTGGAACCAGTATAGATAGAAACATGACCTCCCTCTTCATACACATATCAGGAGGCAGATTGTATGGGGTCAGTATGACTGGCCAACAGGAGTAAGCTCTTCCATATTGACAGAACGGGTTAAACCCATCAGTACATAAGCCAAGTCTTACATTACGCGGCTCGCCAGAAAAGTCCAGATATAGCTCATCCAAACACTTCCAAGCTTTCCCGTCAGAAGGATGGCAAAGAAACCCCTCTTGTGTTCGGTTCAGAGTATGCCAACGCATGTGTTTTGCCGTGGATAATGAGGCGTACAGGCGTTGAAGACGCAGTGTTATAGGGAAGTACCATATTTTCTTCCTGGCCGTCCGAGTTACCTTCCCTCTCCTTTTAATGGTTTTGTAGCGTTCCTCATTACAATGCAGGCATTTTATGACACTCTTATCTGTAAACTCATTTCTGAACAACATACATCCGCCAACACAACACTCTATCTTCACACAACCCAACCCCAAGTTTGCCACTTGTTTCTTAGCAAGGTACAGGTTTGCAGGCATTCTATGATTACTAGGCATGGTGGAACCCATCAGATTGACCATCCTATTAAAATAACCTCCAGAAAGATTATAATCTGCCTTTAGGCTTAAAGCAGCTAGGGAGGCGGATAACTCAGTGTGACTGTTGCACCCGTCCCACAATGGAGTCTGAGCCACCGCTAACAAATCATAAAATCTCTTCACCTCTGGATTAGGATCCTCCTCTACATTGTCAGAGTCTCCATGACTTGCTTGGTCATCATGTTCTAGCATACGCCCGGTGGAGGGTCCAACATGATCCATCACCATTTGTTCTATGTTGTTGTACATATCCCTGTTTCCTCCAACCTCGTAGTAAGACTGTTGAACGGTTATGCCTGATGGTCTAGGCGATAACTGCTCACCATGGTTGTACCAGCAGTGGTATGTTTCCATGAACCCTTTCTCAGTTAGGTGACACATGACATCATTCGCGTATTCAAAACTCATGCATTTGCACCTTGAGCACGGACAACAAATCTTCTGAGTCGCTTCAAATCCAGGCGTGTTTGCCGTAGCGAACGGAATGAACTCCAATAGCCCCATCATAAACTCCTCAGTCACTCGCCGACTGCGATCTAGTCGGTTGTACATCCATCGCCGATTTGCCGGTACCTCCATTTACAATATCTAACAAGCACGATTTCTGTTACTTTACATTTTTAAAATTTTATTTGACTATCGGTTGTGAATCATTCTCTATCTCTTTAATGTTGCAAATTAGTGGGGCCCTATCCCATTCGGTATGAATATGCAACCATCCGTAACCCATCAATGTTGTATATGGTCCATCTTGTGGTGTTGATGTTCATTTGAAATTTCGGCAGCATTTCGCATTGGTCCCCGAGTACACAAAGATACGTACGGTATGAAACACCACACGCAGTCATGCACCCTGGGGACAATACGAAACACCATAACTGAAATTTCAAATGAACATTCAATGTCTCAACATAGACCACATACAACATTGATAGGTTACGCCCTACTGGTTACAAATTCATACCAAACTGTCCAACCGGGACAATTCAAGATCCAACACAACACGGTACATCAACCGGTTGTTTTGAAACTTGAGCGGGAATCTAATGGGTACACACACGACTAAACCTTAAATCTTCAAATCATGAGTTTCATTTTTTAAGTTCCCTAAGAAAGGGAGCCTGTCAAAATTTTGGCAGAGTCTCTCCTGTAAACTAGACATTTCCCAAATTTATGAACGACCTGTTACATACAGAAAACTTCCCAGTATAGATAAATAAACATACCATACGCATTGTATATGATATTCAGAGTTATGAACACCAAATCATGTTATCAGTACATAAAACTAATGCCTAATGAGCTCTGCTCTCCACTAACAAACAACATTACACATGCATCTTTAAATCATATTATCAGTACACAAAACCAATGCCTAATAAGCTCTGCTCTCCACTAACAAACAACATTACACATGCATAAAAAATCATATTATCACCACTCAAAACCAATGCCTAATGAGCCTTGCTCTCCACTAACAAACAACAATCCACATGCATACTCATAATGAGAAAGTCAGTGTTAGGGGATTACCTCGAGGAAAAAAGTGAGGGAAGAATATGAAGCTGTCAACAGACGATCACAGACCACGTGTAACGTGTGCTAGTCTGCATGACAAACCAATAAGTGGTTGGACAGTTACAAGTAGCAAGGAAACTAAACAAAGAGAGACACGTAAAGCAAATTATAGATTAAGTACATTGTAAGGAAACTAAACAAACAGAGACAGTCAAAGCAAATTACTCAATATTATATAAGGTCTATCCCATTTAATGTTAAAGGTCAAGTTCAAGTAAGAAAAATAAGAACACTCTAATGGATTCGGATAGGGAGGCTTTAATGGATTTAGGAGGTTGAAGACTGGCTATATCAAAGATTATTTTTCTATTATTTAGAACCTAGACTTTAGGAGGAGCTCTCAATTCTTTTCTTTTATAAAATAAGAAAGAGCTCTCCATTCTTTAGATATCCATGTGCGTATACTTAATAGACTCAGAAGATTAAGTGCAAACCCAAAACAAGAAAAAAGATTATTAAGTCTAACCAAGCACACCTTTCCAGAGATTAGTTGATAGGATTAAAACTTAAACATATTTTTCTTGACATAAAATGAAATTTCTATGCAATAGATTTTAGTAATGCAAGATGGAAAAAAAAATTACAAAATCACTTAATTATTGATATTTACAAGGCAAATTTCTAACTCAACTTTCACAATTCAAGTTCGCCGGTGTTGACCGACGAGAGGGAGGGAGAACGGAGGGGGGCGGCTCCGGCGATGGAGGAGGAGTGAGAGATCGGCGGAGGGAGACAGTGAGGGAGATCGAAGAGGGGATGAGAAGGAGACCGGCGCCGGTGTTGACCGGCGAGAGGGAGGGGGAACGGAGGGGGAGTTCGGCGAGACAGAGAGTGAACGTGAGAGGAAGGGTCACTGGTGACGGTGACCGGCTGGTGGCCGGCAGAGGGAGAGGTAGAAGAGGGGTACCTTTTTTTTTTTATCTCTTTTCCTTTCTCCTTATTTTGATCTCTGTTATTATTTTTTATGTTGTTTTTGGTTTTATTGTTCAGGAAGATGTTGGGAGGTTTGAGAGGATGAAGAAGGTGTTGCTGGTGCTGTTGGGATAAAAGGGATGAAGGTTGTTGGGTCTTTTTTTTTCCTTGCTATTGGAGGTGAAGGGGATGATGCTGTTGGGGTAGTGAGGATGAAGAAGATGCTGTCTGTTGGTGGTGATGGGATGAAGGGGATGAAGGTGAAGGTTGGTGGTTGTTGGGTCTAGTGAGGAAGATGAAGAGGTTAGTTCTCATGGTGGGTAGTGATGAGGAAGATGAAGAAGAGGATGGTGAAGGGAAACCAATTCCGGTTTCTACACCAGAATTCCTGGAAGGGGGCCCAAAAAATTATTTTTAATTATTATTTTTAATAAAAGTTTTAAATAAAAGATAGGACAGGGATGGTGGTGACAACATCAAAGTACTTGGTGATGTATATTTATTTAAGCTTCTGAGTAAGTCAGCTGAAGAATATAGGTTTAGGAATGAAGAGGTCTTAAGGATCCCTTTTGAAGCTCAAGATTTTGAAGAGTGGTTCCATATCAGAAGGAACTATGAAAAAAAGGTTCTAATTAAGAGGAGGATAAAATTACCAACATGCTTTGATATATAATCATGGATTATCATGTCAGTAATTAATTTTGATTATCACGGGAGATTATTCCAAGCAACTTCATAAAGTTTTTGGTTTCCTAATATACAAGTTATATACTCAAATTAATGAAACTGAAACAAATTAACGAGAACTGAAACAAATAATTTACAGATTAAGATTAAAACTTAAAAAAATAAGGGGAGAGAGAACTGAAAAAATAAGGAAAAAAAATTTAAAACAGAAACAGTGAGATAAAAAGAGAGAAGAGAAGAGAGAGAAGAGAAACGACCAACCATTCAGAGAGAGAAGAGAAGAGAAGAGAACAGAAGAGAAGAGAGAGAAAAGAAGAGAAAAGAAGAGAAGAGAGAGAAAAGAAGATAAACACAGAAACAGAGAAATGGCCAAGCATTCAGCTTAAGAGGAGACAAGAAGAAATAAAAAAGAAGAGAGAAGAGATGATATTGAAAAGATATTGAAAAAACCTGATAATTCAGAACTGAAAAAACCTGTTATTTCTCGTAAACCCTAAACCAAATCTATGAATCTAAACTTTGTTAAATGTCTTTTTTAATTTTGCTTCATCTGTAAAAAGTTAAAGATATTAATTATTAGTGAAACCAAACAACATTTGATTTTAAAAACATGTTATTTTTAGTTTAACTTGCTTTTATTTTTTTGTTCAAAAACTCAACAGCATTTGATTTCATTAAACACTTTGCCTCAAAAGAATTTCTAGTTGCACGAGTTGCACCAAACTGAACCAAACACGCAGAAACTGCCACAAACTTAACCAAATACGTAGATTTACACACTAAATATTCAATCCTAGGAGTGAGAAGTGTGTGTTAAAATGTTTGTCACTGCCTTCACTTGAATACCAAACATACTACTAAGAGCCAGGTTGGATAAACTTCTACTTACAGGAAAAGAAATTAACTGAAACTAGGAGATAAAATAAATCAAACTTCTCCAGTTAGTTAAAATCAACTAATCCTCTTCAATATTTTTACAAGTTTTCCCCATCTAACTTCTCCAAGTTAACAGACCTCTTTGATCATTAAACATGATTTTTGTTTTTATTTTTATTTTCAAATTTAATTACAAGTCACTTTATTTTTTGTTTTTCAAAGTTTGTAAATGAAATAGTCAAAACAAAAACATAGTTGTTTTTAGTGTTTTTTGTATAGATTTTGAAAACAAAAAACAATATAACAGTTTTATAACTAATATCAAAATTAAAAAATAATAACAGAAAAGATTTTCTAAAATCAAATGCCCATAACAAGTGTCAACTTACGAGAAAAGTTTCATTCATTTTACCTTCTTAATTTGTTTTCACTGTTTCCTATATCAACTTTTACAAACATCTATTTTGCTTCTCTAATTGTCATTATTTGAGTGTAAGTTTGGCAAATGGTTTTTCTCAGATATGCTTATCCCCTGTGGAAGGTAAAAGTCATTGATTCTGAGCTTAAGAGGAAAGAAGGCTTATGCCCTTTAACACCTGAGGAAACTGCTATGGTATTGACAGCACTAGGCATAGATCACAATGTTCAAATTTATATTTCTGCTGGAGATATATATGGTGTAGGGTTCAGGATGGCAAGTTTACTAGGACTGTTTCTTAATCTGGTAAGTAGAAAAAGGCAAATCAGATATGATGATGTATTTAGATGCAAATTAGTCAGTTTACACTAACATTTTCTCTAACTGGAATAGGTGAGAAAAGAAACTCTTATGGAACCTTCAGAATTGATATATTTCCAAAATCACTCCTTACAAATGGCTGCAGTGGATTATCTTGTCTCCCTAGAAAGTGATATATTTATTCCAACATATGATGGCAACATGGCTAAAGTGTGAACAGTGGTGATAGCAATTGTTCATGGGTCTTTTCTGTTAAACTAAAGTTAGTGTTCTTAATAGGTTCTAGAAAATTTCCTTCAATCTGAAAATATTCTATATTTGATGACTGAGTTTTGGCCATTATATGGAAGTTTTTGTTCACCTCACAATATGATAAATCAGATTTCAGATAGAATTGAAACCAGAGACATAAAATGACCACATTAGTGGACCTAATTATGGACATAAATCAGTTTTTATTCTATATCTAATTATGGACCTACCGAGACTATTTGGGAACCACATACACATAAAATGACCCAATTAGTTCCTTCAACAGTGTGAACACATTCAACACAATTTTATTTTATTCTTTTGTTCTGAACTAGAGACAGTGTCTCTAATCTTCTTCTTTCTTATTGTTTTTCTCCATCTACCTCTTCCCTCTTTGGTGTAAGTTTCAGAAGTTGGGAAGAGGGCTTCTCTTTTAATAAAATAGAATCATAGCAATGGTAATAAGCATATAAAACTACCATCAGAATCAATTGAAAAATGGGACACCAACAGTAAGAGCAAACACTAGAAACACAATCAAGGTCCTCGGAAAAATCAAAACGCAATGTCATAAATTTTAACTTTACCAAACAGAACACAATAGCAAGTTAAACTTCTACCACCCTAGCTTGAAAAAAACCAATGTCAGGGAGTTAGAGAAGGGATTCAAACCTGACCACTACAGAGCCGTGAGGGAGACAATCGTGAATATGTGTGACGGAGACAATGGAATGGTGACCCCTGTGTGTCAGCCGTGAGGGAGCCAATGGAGAGGGGAGGGAGACAATGGAAAGGTTAAGGAGGACCGCTGCACCGGTAAGAGGGAGTCATGTTCGGTGTGTCTGACAGAGAAGAGGGAAGTGAGGGGGAGAGGGAGAAGGGAGCTTGAGAGGGGGAAGGGAACCGAAAATATGGTCAATGGAGGGGGATAGGAAAGTGAGGAGACAAGGAGATTAGGAGCTTGAGAGGGAAAAATGGAGTGGAGGGGCAGAGAAAAAAATGACGGGAGCAGAGACAAAATACTAATTAGGGCTCGAGAAAGGGGGAATAAGTTATAACCCTTAGCGACGACACATAATAGAGTCGCTAATGTAAACACACTAGCGACGGCCAACCCGTCTCTAACTTTTGAATTCCCTCCACCATTTTTAGTTTGGACTTGGCGACGGACGAATGCCGTCGCTGATATTTCCAACTATAGCGACGATAGAAAAACTGGTCGCTACCATTGTAATGGGAAGGCAGGAGACACTAGCGACAAACATAATCCGTCACTAATCTCCTGAACAGTAGCGACGGTGTCACCCCACCGTCACTACCTTCCATTCTTAAAAGTTAAAATATAGAGGGAAGACGAAAATCATAGCGACGGCATAGTAATTCTGTCACTACTCTCCTGAATATTAGCGGCGGCCGACGAATTCCGTCACGAGTACAAAACATAGCGACGCAGCTTGACCATCGCTAAGGTTGGAGGGAATTTTAGCGACGGTAGATACCGTCACTACTATTTGGCGCCAACAAAAAACCATGGAGGAAAACCAAAAAAGGAGGAGATGAAAATATAGCGACCGCACTAACGATGGTGTTTACAATTGGTAGCGACCGCTTCCTTTTTTGGTCGCTAAATGAGTCGCTAACATCTTTTTGGTCCCTCTTCGTATAAAGCGGTCGCTAAGGTGGTCGCTAATCAGCGACGGGAATTGGTGGTCGCTAAATTGAGGTAGCTGTTTAGGGTTTTTTTAGTAGTGGCTAAAGGAGATGTCAAAGTGTGAATCATATTCTCCATCCATGCCTAAATCATCCTGGCAAGAAAATCTTCATCGCACCAGATAGACTTAACCCTCCCCTGAGGATTGTTGACAAAGGTAAGAACAAGCAGGAAATACAACCTAAGACACACTTCTACAAACTTGCATGGTATGAGCCTTATCTTAAGAAGCTCTCCATACCTTCTTTGAGAAGCATCTTCATAGCCCCTGAACTCAATGAAGACCATTCCCATGCTTTTTGGATCACTAGCTTTGGATCATCAATTCTTAAGGTTAATCTTCAAATACTTATGATGAGAGTCATTTCTACTTCACTGCTTTTTGGGATTATCATGGTAGAGTCTTCAGGAATCATGTCATCTTTGGCCCCTATCTCTTCCTTTAAGCCTCAGCCATATCTGTTATCCCTCTATTATCATTATGTCTGTTCCTGGTTTTCTCTGTGTTCAACTTAGGTGTCTGCTCATTGTTTCTCATTATGCTTCCACCTTCATCGCCCCTAGTTCATCCAGATTGCTCTATGATTCCCCTTTCCTTTATTGATATCAAAAGGGGGATGGTAGTCTTAGTTCTTAGTTTGGGTTTAAGTTTATGTTTAGAATTCTTTTGAGTTTTTTTAAGTCCTATAATAATTTTCTCTTTTCAATAAAAAATGTCTGTTTCTTATATCTATTTTATGCATACAATTATAGATAATATGCTTTGAGTATTAAAAGTTTTAGTTCTAATACATAAGTATATGCTCTGATTGCTAACATTTGCTATTTGCTCTTATCTGAGTTATCTAACATATTGTGCTTTGATTTGTGATATGTTATAAAAGATATGCTCTGAGTCATAAAAATTTGTTATGCTCTGATACCTGTATCATAAAGCTATACAGTGATGCTCTGATCATATCTGTTTAATAAACGTTATGCTCTGATTCTATCTAAGTATCCTTATATGATATGCTTCATTAACTTTGATCTCACGCTCTGATAATGCTTTGACTTTTTGTTACATCATGATAAGTGTTATGAATTTTGGTTCCTCTATATCATATCTTGCTTATCATACACTCTATTTAATAAAAGACTTAATGTTTGTTATCAACAAATAGGGGGAGATTGTTAGAACCAACTCTATTTTATAAAGACTCTGAAGTTGATAGTTCTTATCCTAAGATTTGTTAATAACATACGTTAAGTCATTTAATTAAATAAAATATTTTTACGTGTTATCTAACCTGTCTAATTAAGTGTTTTAGGTTAAAAGTCTATAAGGAGTAAGCTATAAATGAAATGGGGAGCTCATCATAAAAAGTCTAAAGTTAGTTCTATCCAAAATATTTTAGACTCTAGTCTGTATGGGACTAAAGCAAATTCTTTCACTGTGCAAATTTATCCCCAAGAGAAATCTGAACCTAGTATGCACCATCAGGGTCTGTTCTATTAAGCCTTATCTCACATGAAGCATGTCTTGTCCTCTTAAGTCTTCAGATTTGAGACTTCCAAATATATAAAGATGTTATTTTATCTTTGTATTAAAGCTTCATAAATCCTTTCTGAAGAACTGATTTTTTTCTTGGAAGACTACTCATATCATCAAAGCAGATAAGAAGATAAGAATTCTTTTTAAGAACCAAAGCATACAACAAACAAAGATCAAAGTTTATTTTGATGACGCTCTGAAATATATTCTTATGAAGAAAACTGCTCTTATCATCAAAAGAAGAAATGAGACCAAATAGTATAAAATTCAAAGTTCTTAAGGGAAGTAACTAACGAAGTTGTTCCACACATTTCAGATATACTGGTGAAATTTAATACGCGTGTCAGCAAGCCTTCAGAAGGTCAACCCTTATGCTTTACACATTCTAGTTGAAAGAAGAATTCGTACAGAAGGACTTTTTATCTGAAGCTCTCAAGGAATACAATTTCAGTGCAAGCTTTGATCTTTCATACCAGGCCTTTTATCCTCTCCTCACTCTTCTATGAATTCATAACGGTTATATCTTTTCATAAGATTATCAAATGGTTACTTCGTGTGAACTATAAATATGAAGAGTTTCAAATTTTGAAAGAAGAATTTTAGAGACCTTTGAAGAAATCATTTGCAATCAGTTTACAAATCACTTTTTTTCATTCTTAGTTTTTGCCTTTAAAGAAAATGCCTTCTTTGTTGTTCCGCCTCTAGAAGAGCTCAATCTTTATTTTTCTTACTTAGTGTATCTATTCCTATCTCGTATCTTTTCATACACTAAGTCCTTAGAAACACCAAACACCTCTTCTATTCAAATTTATATCTGTGTAAAGTCTGGTGAGTTGCTAGCCTTAGTTTCTGTTGGGAAATAGTCTGTGGCCTGAAGAGACTTTTGAAAGAATACTTGAGATTAAGCTAGGAGTGGCTTATTGAAACAATACTTAGGTTTAAGCCTAGAGTGGCTGGAGTCAACAATATTTGTGGCACAGTCTGGTGTTGTGATTGTAAAAGGTGTTTTTACAATAGCAAAAATCTTTTAAGTTTGAAGGGACTGGACACAGCTTCTGATATGGAAGTGAATTGGTATAAATTTTCTATGTTCATTCTCTCTATCCTTGCTCTTAAAAGTCAGGTACAAATTGCTCACTTGCGATTACAAAGATTTTAAGTTCTACAAAAAGAGTCTAAGACTTATTCAACCCTCTTTCTAAGTCTGACTCTAAACCATCAATACTCAAATAAATACCCATTCATTCATCGAAATTTGGTAGTTCATATCATATCTAAATAAATACAAATTTTAAACAATCCTTAAAGATGTAAGAGCAAAGCTTAAAGAAGCCTAAATAAGGTTTTGCTATAAGATTTTAAAATACTAAAATAGTGAGTAATCTTTTCTATTTTATTTTATTATAGGAAAATAACTAAATAAGGTTTCTCTTTTTTTAACAAGGGAGACTCAACCAAAATTTTGGTAGACTCCTTATGTAACTAGACCATAATTAGGTTATCTAAAAAACTATATTTGGTTGTCTAACATATAGATTGTTTGATTGTCTTTATCATAGTTTCATGGATTGTTTGCTTGATTTATTATTTGATTGTTTTTACTACAGTTATGTTGATAGTACTCAGGTTTCAAAAGCGATTACTAAGGTCTTGAAGGCCCAGTGGGATGGTCCTTATATCTCTTGGATAGATGCTAGTAAGACTATCCAAGTAGAGATGGTTTAACACTTTTTCGGTAAGTTTAACATTCCCTTCTAATTTCATCTATCTTTTAGATTATTATATGCACTTATTTTTAATTTGGAATTACATTTCATTTTACAACGTGACTATCAGTGGGAACAGGGTTTGACTATTGTGATTAGGAGGATTTTTACCATAAAGATCTCCAAAATCATCAGGAGTACCCTTTAGAAAGTGAGGGAGAAGAATGGGTGGCCCTGTCAGATCCCAAAACCACATTGGGAAGGTATAGTTTAAAAGTGAAGATATACCAAGTTCCGACAAACTAGTACTAAGAACAAGGTAAATAGACAAGTTGATGTTAGTGCCTCTATTTATACTGTGGGTTCCATTTCAATTGTTGAGCACAAAAAAGATTTGTAAGTATACTCTGTTAAATATGTTTACTAATTCAATGTTTTCACTAACAATTTTAATATCTTATGAATTACAAGAGTAGAACGAACACTGTGTGCCTTTGTTGTTTGAGGTGATGAAAATCACCAAGAAGGACAAGGCTAGTGAATGGGTTAACCAGAAGACCATTGACATGACGATAGTTTATTTAAACTTAAAAATGTTTAAAGTTTCTTCAAAGATTTACAAATCAAATTACTAACTTGTATTATTATCTTATATTGCAGGAGACGTATCTAGCCATGAGAGCTCCGAAGGAGGCTAACCTAGTGGCCCAAACATCTGATAAGGAGGTACCTCCCACCCTTTCTCCTACCGACGATAATGCCATCTATTTAGAGGTTATTGGTGTAGTGTCAACAAGAAAGATAGGTGTTTCGCTTGGAGGGGATTGACACACAGATTTCCAGGAAGGGGAAGGCCTCTGCCTCTTCCTCTGAGTTGTCACCCAATAATGTTTAGAACCTAAACAATGAGCTAGCAGAGGAGCGCAGGAAGAGGTGGATTTTAAAGGGGTGAGTTGAGGCGAACCGACAAGAGACTCGTAGGCAGCTGACAAAGCCACAGGATATGATCTGCCAGATGATGGAGGCTCTTGGTGTAACACCCCCTTATATACACGAGATAAAAAAACTTTTTAGAAAGATATACATATTTATCACTCTTTATCTCGTGTATACAAGGACGTATATACATCTGATTTCCTTTGAATATTGAAAGTAAAAAAAATTGTCTTTCAATATTTGTCCATAATGACAAAATAATTTATAGAAATCATAAGTGATAAATCATTACAATATTATATCCGAATGAAAGAGTTTATCAAAGTTTAACCTTTACCTTGTTACAATTATCTACTTGATATTGTAATAAGGCAAAATAAAATTAAACTATACCTCTACTACAAATGTGAACAAACATTTCCTAGTCCTTGAACCATCGAGTTTTTGAATCCTACTCTTGTCATATCTCTTCATCTAATCGATTGAGGATGAGACCACTTTATCCTCTTGTAATTACATATCCTTCCATCTTGGACTGCTAGCTATATATCATATAACATATATTTTGGACACAAAAATTCAAACAAGAAGGAGTGAGAAACAAAATATAATATATTACAGATAAGACATAAGCATAAGGGTTTTCACAAACTAATATAGTAATATCAGTCATATTCTCATATACAATCAATTATGAATATAGGGTTTCCACATACATAACACTTATATTTTCCTTCATAACCATCCATATAGAATGTCACAATCACATGAATGTTATGTAATGCTTATGCTACTATCTCATTCAGTTTATGCATGTGGGCCCTTAAAGTTTTAGTTTGCACTGGGCCAACCAGGAGTTTACACTGTTTCATAAATTCTGGATAATAATAACATAAATGCCTTCATGGCATATGAACAGCTCAACTGGCGTGGAAACACTTAGAGACTAGTCAGACTGAGAAAGTTTTTATTGTGAAAGTACCCGACACCAGGGAGCGACCCCAGGTCACCTGAAGCACCCTTTCACACTCTCTCATCCCAAGGCTCGCAATTAAGCCTCCTCTAATGTATCCTCGGTTTCTATAATCCGTCCCCAGGCAATATCACATCTCATTTCTCTTTAATGATTCATGATGCATGAACTACTCGTATATTTAGTTGGTTAAGGCTTTTAGAAACTCAATTATTAAATACCATAAAGGTTCACAAAATCATCACAATAAACTGTACATTTCCATAAGTTCTTCTTTGAACTTCTGTTATACTGAAATAATTTAGTACAGTCTTCAAATTCAGATCTTACCAAAATTGAGTTTCCAAGCCTTAAATATCTCAAAGCTTTCTCTTAAAAATCTTCATATATTTACATAATCTTTCTCAATTTGAATCTTAACTAGATTGAGTTTTTGAAATCTCCACAAAATATTCTTTAGTTATTTCGTTGGGGAAAACCAAAATAATTTACTTTAAACTTCTTATTTCTAAAGAAAATAATTTAAAATCATTAACTAAGAATACTTAAAACTATAAAAATTTTCTTTAATTCAAGAATTAATTATCTCAACCTCTGATTTTCATAAAATAGCTTCTTTCTAATACTAGATTTTATTATAGAGATTAAAAATAAAGTTAATAAAAATTATTTATAAGAAGAAATAAAAGACTAAAATAATTACAAAATACTTTCTCTTGGAATAAAAATTTAAAGAGTAAGGTAAGAAAATTCTTACTGAGTTTTAACTTTCCGTCATGCTTGCTATATGCTCAAACTCCATATCACAAGATCATCAATCATTCATCAACCACAATCAAGTATAGTAATCTCATCAATCATAATTGCATATTATTAATCACAGTCTAATATTATAAATCACAATATCATTAATCGAAATCAAATATAATTAATTATAATCAAGTCAAATCAACTAAATATCGCTTATAAATATAATTCAAATTTTTAATGGTTATTTAAATTAGTAGATTTGATTTTGAGCCCTTATAGTCCATTCCTCGCACAGGTCTATATAAGTCCATATATCCAGTCTTCGCATAGGTATAGTTCAGTCTAGACAGGTCATAATAGTCCAAGTCCTTGCATAGGTTTAGTTCGATCCATATAGGATATAAAAATCCAAGTCCTTGCATAGGTTTAGTTCAGTCCGTATAAGTTATAATAATTCAGATCTATGTATAGATATTTCAGAATAAGTTACACAATATATTAAATTTATTATAAATTTTAAGTTGAGAAGTTATTACTTTAAAATAATAATATTATTAAATTTAAAAGGAGTAGGGAACTCCTCCCTTTATTCTTATGTCTTTCATATTATATTCTTATCTCACTCCCCCTTACCTCTTGTATACCGATTCGTTATTGAAAATCCATGCGCGCCTCGTCTCCGAGTTCTAAAACATACCAATTTCATTTTAATATAATTACAAGATGAAAATTAAGATTACAACTTAAAATAAAAAATGGTAAATTTTGAATAGTGAATAGTGAATAATGAATAGTGAATAGTAAATCGTGAATAGTAACAGTAAATAGTAAAACGTGAATAGTAACAGTAAATAGTAAAACATGAATAGTAACAGTAAATAGTAAATCATGAATAGTAATAGTAAATAGTAACAGTAAATAGTAATTTACTATTTAAATAGTAATTTACTATTGAAATAGTAATTTACTATTGAAATAGTGTTTACTATGCAGAATAGTAACTTAAAATAATATTATTTCCAGTATAATAACAGATTTCTAAAAACGATATAAAAATAACCCAAAAAATATAAAAGAGAAGTATTCTTACCTTAGGATTTTGGCAGAACCTTCTCTCCAAAAACTTTTTTTCTCTCTCTCACTTCCACCACTATCTCACTAGCACTACTATATTAAGAAAACTTAATCTGAAATTGTGAATTCTAAAGAAGAAATCCTTCGGTATTTATAGGAAAAAATTTTACTATGCATTCCATTATTTTAATATAAAAGTACTATGCATTTTTGAATTTTTTATTCCAGGTTACTGTGCATCTTTTGAAAATTTCATACATGCACAGTGATTTGCATAGTAATTGTCGGCAAAATTATTAAGTTAAATAGTAACCCTTCACTCGGTATATTTTAAATATTCAAAATGAGTCCTTTTTGAAATTTAGCGATATTATATCAGTCCTCACTAATTTTATAATAAGTAATATAAAGCTGAAATTTTAAAAATCTAAAATTTTCTGTAAATAAAAATTTATTGATACGTTTCTAATTTTTTAACGATTAGAAAAAATTAAGACTTTTCTCAAACCGATAATTTTTAGATAAGTCTACTTGAAATGGATTTTAGAAAATTTTCTTATAATTTAACTTTACATTCTTGTAAATATTTTTAATTTTAAGCAACTTTATATGAATTTAAAATTATTTAAAATATATTATTTTATTAAAATAATTCAAAATTTTCAAAAAATTCCAGAAAATCATAAATATTATGTAGATCAAAAAGTTCAAAAGAACCATAGTCTAATTCCTTCAAAATTTTATTTTAAAATTCTAATAAGAGTTAAATCTTAAATATGTAAAAAAACAAAAATATAACAACATAAAATAAAAATGGTGAATAATAAGGATATTAAAAATTCTTAATATAATTTTCTTAATTAGTGAATATTAATTAAGTCACTTTAAAATTCTCATTCAGAAATATTTTCATTTTTTATTATTATTATTTTAAAAAAACAAATAATAAAAATATAAATACCAAAATTTCAAAAAAAAAAAAATAAACTAACTTATAGTAAGTATTTTTCAAGAAATATATATTAATATCTATTTCCTATTTGTGATGAAAATAGGATGTTACAACTCTACTCCCCTAAAAGAAATTTCGTCCTCGAAATTTAATATTGTTAATAAATCTTACCATAGATAAACTAACTGAACTGTTCTAAAATATATTTCTAGTTTCCTTGACAATTGTGTACATTTTCCTTAATATTGCCATTTATCTCTCTTTTTTTTTTGAATCTTATCAGTATTTTTTTTCCTGAACTCAAAAATATTACTCGTCTTAATTTTGTCAACCATGCTCATCATAAATTGATGGTTAACTCTAAACACTTCAATAATTACGTTTCTCAATCTATTAAAATCTTACTTAACATAATCCATAACATCTATTAATTAAAATTCCTACTCATAACATAGTAAAATGGACTGCTGAGAATTAATTACTGGACAACTAGCCGTTAGCAACTAGCCGTTGGACTAGCCGTTGGACTAGCCGTTTATGACCGTTGCAACTCTCCCTCCCTTGCTTGCTTATAAATTCTCATTCCATTCTCACTTCCTATCACAACTTCAAGATTTCTTAGTTTCTCTCTTCTATCTAATTTCTTCAATCTTTTTCTCAAGTACTATCATACTATTCGATGGCCAACCTTCCTAGAAGTAAGGAAGAACGAAGTCGGGATGGACTACAGGTTGTGGTAACAAGTGCCTCACTTCTTATAATCGTTATGATTATTTCTCTAGTTTGGATAATTTTTGTATTGCCAAGACTCTTAGACCTCTATCTATGATATACTAGATGTTCTATTTTATTTTCCTTAATGTAATCGTGTATAATAAATTATCCTAGTGAGAAAGGATAAATATGTCTTAGTCCATGTTGTACTTGTTTATCTAGTTAAATCCTTGTGGTCTTTGTTTCATGATAATCCAGGGTATGTAATCATTTCTTATTGTCTTCTATAATGAATTAAATATTCCTTAACCAAGTGATTGTACATTCCATTATAATTGACTACAACCATTACATATATTTGATAAATTCTCCAATCTTAAATGATCACAAATCACTACGTTGACTTAGAAATACTCACTTGAAATTTTTTTTTTATGGGTAACTAAGACTTATGTAATTCTCTTTATAGGAAAATCAATAAGTAAAGGTTCATATATACTTCCTCATGGTTTACTAACACATTTCTTTATTTTAAATCTACAATGGTCATTACATAACAATGATTTATATCAGGTATGTATATTCGTCGAACAAAATCGATGACTAAAAGAAAATAACTTGATAAACATGTATCATATTGTTAGGAATCACAAAAATATTTTATGTCACAATTTCTAAATATTAAACCAATATCAATGTCTTCCAAAGATCTATAATGCTTATTTTAGGTCATTCATTGATATATTTATCACAATAAATCAATTAAAAAAAATTTAAAAATATATGGTTAATTACATTCGATGTCACAATCATAAAAGTTTCATTAATTCATATATTTACACACATAACCATCATATATATTATTCAATCGTAGACATCATAAATGAAAACTTCATCAAATCAAACAATAATTAACATATTTTATATGTCATACAAAAGAAGAATCAATACAAATAGCCAGAGATACAATTCCTAATATGATTATTTGTTATATCAAACAAGTTATAAATTATCATATTTCTTTCATGAAGCATACATCCACACATTTTTCTTTTCAAAATATATCACCAAAGGACAAAACTATGATTCTATCTTAAACAATTTGTTATACTAGTTTGGGATTACAACAGTTATCTACCCATTGGAATTCTAATTCACACAAGTATCTCTTACAACTTCAAGGACATGGTAAGGAATATCCTAATAGAATTTATTGAGTTTATCTCCATTTCTCCATATACCACATTAACCCAAGGTTAAATTCGTTGATCTTAACATCCTTCTTTTGACATGTCTTTCACTACTTAGTGCAAATCATTCGGGGTGATCAGTCCCGATAGTTTATAACTAAGTAGTCAAAGTCACGACAGCTCCAGTCTAGAATTCATACCAAAATATTTCTAAGAATTTTCTATTGTCTTATCTCCCTTGTTGTCTCATACCATATTGTAAAACAGGAAAATGTTAGAATATTTCACTATCACATATTAATCAGAGAATCAAACACCATACAATACATTTGGAATAAAAGGAAATAACTGCATTAGTTAATTTACCTTATCATTCCATCATACATTAAGGCCCGTACTTAAACAATGTCAAGAAAGACTTCAGAATGGCCAGTTTCTGAGAATCCCTGCAATAACATTTTTTAAGTAACAGGCTATAAAGTTCTAACTTATACTTCTTATGAACTTAAAATTAGTTCCTTCTTTCTATACTCCTAATTTTTCTTCACTTACTTCTTACCATTTACTCTAATAAAATTTCCTCTTTTCTCAACCATAAAATCTCTTGTCAAACTCAATCATCAGAGTACACTAACACGCTAGTAAGACCATACCACAAGCCGGTTTGGATTGAACTGCTCTGATACCACTTTGTAACACCCCCTTCTATACACGAGATAAAAAAACTTTTTAGAAAGATATACATATTTATCACTCTTTATCTCGTGTATACAAGGACGTATATACATCTGATTTCCTTTGAATATTGAAAGTAAAAAAAATTGTCTTTCAATATTTGTCCATAATGACAAAATAATTTATAGAAATCATAAGTGATAAATCATTACAATATTATATCCGAATGAAAGAGTTTATCAAAGTTTAACCTTTACCTTGTTACAATTATCTACTTGATATTGTAACAAGGCAAAATAAAATTAAACTATACCTCTACTACAAATGTGAACAAACATTTTCTAGTCCTTGAACCATCGAGTTTTTGAATCCTACTCTTGTCATATCTCTTCATCTAATCGATTGAGGATGAGACCACTTTATCCTCTTGTAATTACATATCCTTCCATCTTGGACTGCTAGCTATATATCATATAACATATATTTTGGACACAAAAATTCAAACAAGAAGGAGTGAGAAACAAAATATAATATATTACAGATAAGACATAAGCATAAGGGTTTTCACAAACTAATATAGTAATATCAGTCATATTCTCATATACAATCAATTATGAATATAGGGTTTCCACATACATAACACTTATATTTTCCTTCATAACCATCCATATAGAATGTCACAATCACATGAATGTTATGTAATGCTTATGCTACTATCTCATTCAGTTTATGCATGTGGGCCCTTAAAGTTTTAGTTTGCACTGGGCCAACCAGGAGTTTACACTATTTCATAAATTCTGGATAATAATAACATAAATGCCTTCATGGCATATGAACAGCTCAACTGGCGTGGAAACACTTAGAGACTAGTCAGACTGAGAAAGTTTTTATTGTGAAAGTACCCGACACCAGGGAGCGACCCCAGGTCACCTGAAGCACCCTTTCACACTCTCTCATCCCAAGGCTCGCAATTAAGCCTCCTCTAATGTATCCTCGGTTTCTATAATCCGTCCCCAGGCAATATCATATCTCATTTCTCTTTAATGATTCATGATGCATGAACTACTCGTATATTTAGTTGGTTAAGGCTTTTAGAAACTCAATTATTAAATACCATAAAGGTTCACAAAATCATCACAATAAACTGTACATTTCCATAAGTTCTTCTTTGAACTTCTGTTATACTGAAATAATTTAGTACAGTCTTCAAATTTAGATCTTACCAAAATTGAGTTTCCAAGCCTTAAATATCTCAAAGCTTTCTCTTAAAAATCTTCATATATTTACATAATCTTTCTCAATTTGAATCTTAACTAGATTGAGTTTTTGAAATCTCCACAAAATATTCTTTAGTTATTTCGTTGGGGAAAACCAAAATAATTTACTTTAAACTTCTTATTTCTAAAGAAAATAATTTAAAATCATTAACTAAGAATACTTAAAACTATAAAAATTTTCTTTAATTCAAGAATTAATTATCTCAACCTCTGATTTTCATAAAATAGCTTCTTTCTAATACTAGATTTTATTATAGAGATTAAAAATAAAGTTAATAAAAATTATTTATAAGAAGAAATAAAAGACTAAAATAATTACAAAATACTTTCTCTTGGAATAAAAATTTAAAGAGTAAGGTAAGAAAATTTTTACTGAGTTTTAACTTTCAGTCATGCTTGCTATATGCTCAAACTTCATATCACAAAATCATCAATCATTCATCAACCACAATCAAGTATAGTAATCTCATCAATCACAATCAAATATCATCAATCATAATTGCATATTATTAATCACAGTCTAATATTATAAATCACAATATCATTAATCGAAATCAAATATAATTAATTATAATCAAGTCAAATCAACTAAATATCGCTTATAAATATAATTCAAATTTTTAATGGTTATTTAAATTAGTAGATTTGATTTTGAGTCCTTATAGTCCATTCCTCGCACAGGTCTATATAAGTCCATATATCCAATCTTCGCATAGGTATAGTTTAGTCTAGACAGGTCATAATAGTCTAAGTCCTTGCATAGGTTTAGTTCGATCCATATAGGATATAAAAATCCAAGTCCTTGCATAGGTTTAGTTCAGTCCGTATAAGTTATAATAATTCAGATCTATGTATAGATATTTCAGAATAAGTTACACAATATATTAAATTTATTATAAATTTTAAGTTGAGAAGTTATTACTTTAAAATAATAATATTATTAAATTTAAAAGGAGTAGGGGACTCCTCCCTTTATTCTTATGTCTTTCATATTATATTCTTATCTCACTCCCCCTTACCTCTTGTATACCGATTCGTTATGGAAAATCCATGCGCGCCTCGTCTCCGAGTTCTAAAACATACCAATTTCATTTTAATATAATTACAAGATGAAAATTAAGATTACAACTTAAAATAAAAAATGGTAAATTTTGAATAGTGAATAGTGAATAATGAATAGTGAATAGTAAATCGTGAATAGTAACAGTAAATAGTAAAACGTGAATAGTAACAGTAAATAGTAAAACATGAATAGTAACAGTAAATAGTAAATCATGAATAGTAATGGTAAATAGTAACAGTAAATAGTAATTTACTATTTAAATAGTAATTTACTATTGAAATAGTAATTTACTATTGAAATAGTGTTTACTATGCAGAATAGTAACTTAAAATAATATTATTTCCAGTATAATAACAGATTTCTAAAAACGATATAAAAATAACCCAAAAAATATAAAAGAGAAGTATTCTTACCTTAGGATTTTGGCAGAACCTTCTCTCCAAAAACTTTTCTTCTCTCTCTCACTTCCACCACTATCTCACTAGCACTACTATATTAAGAAAACTTAATCTGAAATTGTGAATTCTAAAGAAGAAATCCTTCGGTATTTATAGGAAAAAAATTTACTATGCATTCCATTATTTTAATATAAAAGTACTATGCATTTTTGAATTTTTTATTCCAGGTTACTGTGCATCTTTTGAAAATTTCATACATGCACAGTGATTTGCATAGTAATTGTCAGCAAAATTATTAAGTTAAATAGTAACCCTTCACTCGGTATATTTTAAATATTCAAAATGAGTCCTTTTTGAAATTTAGCGATATTATATCAGTCCTCACTAATTTTATAATAAGTAATATAAAGCTGAAATTTTAAAAATCTAAAATTTTCTGTAAATAAAAATTTATTGATACGTTTCTAATTTTTTAACGATTGGAAAAAATTAAGATTTTTCTCAAACCGATAATTTTTAGATAAGTCTACTTGAAATGGATTTTAGAAAATTTTCTTATAATTTAACTTTACATTCTTGTAAATATTTTTAATTTTAAGCAACTTTATATGAATTTAAAATTATTTAAAATATATTATTTTATTAAAATAATTCAAAATTTTCAAAAAATTCCAGAAAATCATAAATATTATGTAGATCAAAAAGTTCAAAAGAACCATAGTCTAATTCCTTCAAAATTTTATTTTAAAATTCTAATAAGAGTTAAATCTTAAATACGTAAAAAAACAAAAATATAACAACATAAAATAAAAATGGTGAATAATAAGGATATTAAAAATTCTTAATATAATTTTCTTAATTAGTGAATATTAATTAAGTCACTTTAAAATTCTCATTCAGAAATATTTTCATTTTTTTATTATTATTATTTTAAAAAAACAAATAATAAAAATATAAATACCAAAATTTCAAAAAAATAAAAATAATAAACTAACTTATAGTAAGTATTTTTCAAGAAATATATATTAATATCTATTTCCTATTTGTGATGAAAATAGGATGTTACACTTGGCACTCGACTTACACCTTAATTTGTTTCCCAGCTGCCTCCACTACCACACGATCCCCCTAGTAGACCGCCACAATGACCATCCTACTTATTTTTGCATTCATTTATTCTATTGTTAGAGTTGTATATATTTTTGGATAAATTTGTTTCTTTTTTATCTCATTCTCTTTTTCTATGTGTCTATTCTTATAATTTGATAAATAAAACAATATCAATTCATGTTAAGCATAAAAAAAGGAATAACTTTTATCTATAAATATTAATTCAAATTTATAAAATATTGTATATAATTTTATATAAAAATATTTAATTTAAATTTTAAATAATAGTATAGTTTAATTAAAAAAAATCAAATTTCAGTATTAACGACGGAGATACATTGTTGCTAACTACAATGACTAATTAGCTATGGCAAAGAGGTCGTCGCTAATGTGGTCATCCAATAACTTAGCGACGCGCATTCAACAATCACATAGCTACGACTCTAGTCCATCGCTAACGTAGTTATGCAACAGCGACATTATCGGCGACGCCATTTCACCACCCCTTTAGCGACGGCCTTAGCGACTACTCATCATCAACCACATAGCTACGTTACGTATCCGTTGTTGTGTTGGTTACATAATAGTGACAGACTTAACAACGAAGACTCAACACTCTTGTAGCTACGTCCCATATTCCGTCGCTAAGGCCGTCCTAAAACAATGACCGACTTGATGAAAAAGGGGACCATTGCTGTTTCATCCCCAATGACAACGTCCAGGCCATGATTTTTATAGCAACTATTGTGACGGTATTCTCTTGCTGTCACTGAGGTGTTAGTGATGAGCTGTTCAGTGACGGAGTGTGTATGGTCGTTGGGTCCGTCATTAATTACCTTTAGCGATGAATTTTCCTTTTATAAAGACAAATTTTTGTCTCTCTGTAACAACTTTTTTTTAGTAGTGTATTGTTCACATGCACACCTACGCAACAGCAAGTTAGCCTTTGTTTGGAACGTGTCATGGATCATCTTCCCGCCAAATAATGATGTCTTTAGTCGAGTCATAATAGTCAAAAAAATTTTAAGAAAATTTATCATCACCCATTAGTAGTGTCATAATAGTCCAAAGTTTTTTAAGAAAATTTATCATCACCCACTAGACCTAAATGAAGAGCAACATTAGTAAAGTAGACAAAAGTACTTCTTTGAGGTTTCTAGTTTCCAACCCTAGACATCATGCTCAATTGTGTAGGACAGTTTGATTAATAAGCCGTGGAAGATCATAAAATAACTCCTTTTCCCACTCAGAATTATCTTCTCTATTTAAGATCCCACCACCAAACGTCATAACTCCATATTTCCTATGACATCCCTTTTTGTGTTGTGAACAGAGAATCACTACAAGAATACAGGAAGACAGTGTCAATTTTTCATCAACACTAACAACTTGAAATTGATGCTAATAGTGTTGTTTGGTTCAGGTTTGCGTCAGTGTCATGGCTGATGCAAACATTGTGTGAAATTGTGTATCCTTGAGTGTTGCTCAATTGCGTTAGTTAGACATCCATATTTGACGTTTGTGTCGGTCACTCCGTTGCTAGTTCAACTTCTTTTTAGCTTTATTTTAATTTTTTAAACACAACTTGAATTTATACTAACTTTTAATTCACATTTAACTTACATTAAATTTAATTATAAAATCTATTAATAAAATAAA
The DNA here is from genome assembly GCA_037962975.1 of Clitoria ternatea. NCBI lineage: Eukaryota > Viridiplantae > Streptophyta > Magnoliopsida > Fabales > Fabaceae > Clitoria > Clitoria ternatea. The sequence goes on from CM075675.1 coordinate 15,230,845, forward strand.
ATATAAACATATAAACAACACCAATACCAAGTACTTAAATAAATTCATACAAAATACACAACACACGCACATACATAAAGTATGATGACGCTGCTATAGGCATGAACATGGTCGGTGTTGGGGAGTGTGGCGCTGAGGCTGATCGTTGCATGAAAAAGAAGAGTCATCCAGTGCCCCATCATAATGGGCATGGATGGCACTGGATGAACCATCTCGCTATCGCTCTATGGCATTCACTAGGAGGCCCTGATACTACTCTTCCACGTGTACCTCCCTAGCTAGTATTCTCCTCCAACATCATGCTGCTCTAAAGTAGTACTCCTCAAATCTAAGGAGCCTCTGGCTCCTTAAGAGGCCTAGGGTTTCTGAGTTAGAGAAGTGAAGCCCATGTAAACATTGCTCCAAGTCACCAATGTCATGGTGACAACACCACTTCTTCCCACCAGCCACCAATCTTTATGGCTTGATCCATCTCACTTACATTTGAAGCGAACTCAGCAATCTAGTTCTAGTATTACACAGAAAAATTTATTATAAAAATAAGTAATAAACTAATTATGTGTTACTTACGTACGTATGTGTCGGCCCTATGTTGTTTGACACAATCACCCCATTTACGTGTGTAGAAGAAGATCTCATTGGGCTCCAAGCCCTCCTATGCCTAACATTAATGAATTTTTAATTTTAACAAAGAAATAATTGTAAAAACTTGAAATAAGTTAAACAATCAACACTTACAACCCTCATCGCAATCTAAAATGAGTGGTGCTACTGGAGGTGTGTATTGCGCCAGCCTTCGCAGAACACCTGTTGGTGGTGTTACACTGTCCCGTCTCTTAGTGATCAAAGGTTCCTTAGTGGTCTTGGAGGCATCCTCCCCAATGCAGTAAGGATGAATGCATGTAGGATCCCCCTAGCTTTTTCTTGAGCAAGATTACGGGGTGTCATGAGCCTCGCTCGTTAAATGCCTTCAACATGTGATGGCCGAAGGTCACCTTCTCCAGTAAAAACCACTAGTTTAAGTTAAACATGTATTTGAAAAAAAAAAAACAAAATTAATATACAGAGTCAGAATCTCTCATACCATTGTAGCTTCAGGTCCTCTAACACATCGCTCCAATTGGCACATAGAGGTCATAGAACTGGGAACAAATGATAATCCCAAGTACCATACTCCCTAGGTCTATAGGAGTCCAACTACAAAATGCAAAAATGAGCAAAGTTAATAATTTTAATTGAAAAAAAGGTAATATTGAAAATATGATTATTATGTTAGATATACTCATGCCTTACTTAAGAGAGTCAAAAAGGAACTTTCCTGAGGCATCCTTCAGCCTGCTGTGGTGGTGTTGGTGTTGGACGTGGTCTACCGATGTGGATAATGTAGTGGCACTGCGACTCAACCTCCCTGGTCAATGCCTCAAGGGGTACCACGTGGCTAGTTCCACTGCCTCTATGTACTAGCATCTTCCAACTCTGGATGTGTTCCCTATGCTTGTCATCTAGATCATAGTCTACCATTTGTTAATAACCCAAGCAAAAAAATAAATAAATCATAAATGTTGAAAAATAATTGTAAATACACTAACGATAACTACTCTTCCTCTACATGAATGGCATGTGATATTGGTGCACAAAAAAGAGTAGATTGTTCATCAAAATTAGGTTTGAAACAATGTTTTAAAAATCAGAACGGTCATTTAATCGATCAAGTTATTGATTCAAGATTCACAAGTCAAATTATAATTGATCACGTATTAATAAAATAATATTTTTAATAAAAATTTATCATATATAAATAATATTAATGAAATAATATTTTTAAAACAAAAATCATATTATGTATGAAATAATATTGATAAAATAATATAATCTATAAAAAAATATTATATACATATATATTTATATAATAGAATCATGAATTCCAACTAATCTCAAAATAACATATGTTAGTAAGTCTAATATATTGTATTATTTATTTCTCCTAAATCCTTATTAATTTTACTATTATCAAAAGAGAGATAATCTAGGATCACAATCACAAGTGTAATAGTGTAATACAATGCTCTGATCGACGAAATAGTATCCCTTCAAACGACATAATCTCGTATGAATGCAACAATTATATAATAACTTCCTACTAATAATGTGAATGGGGAATACGTGCTTTCGGACCATTAATTAGCTTATTTTTTGTTGGTTGATTGTTTTAGTTACCAAACTAATTGCAATTGGAAATTCATTATTGTTGTCTTTCCTGCAAGAGGCTATTGTTATTATAAGTATATATAACGCTCCATGTAATGTGAACAATTATATTATATTATTGGCAAACGTTAACTTCATGTTCTATAGCTATTTGCAATTGACTATTATATATACGCGACTAAATACCTAACCAATTTTCATTTTTGTTCATATTAGCAAGAAAAGGTCTTCGTTGATTTGCTGAATACCGTGGTTTCACACATGCAGTATATCGTTATTTAACAAGCAACTTTTATTTTTCATTTGACAAGAAACTTAAATTCTTCGGTTCCGATCCAAACTCCACACTACTGGAAATCTTCTGATTTAGTATCAGATCTTGTCGTGAAACATGTGTTCTCATGTCTATCATTGCATGAGACACACTTGAAAAATGAAAAGGAGTGTAATGCTTGTGACATGTAGGATGTGGCTCCCACGCAAAAATTAATGTTTGGTTGTGTCGTGGAACACTTGTCTCAGGTTAAACTCAACGTCAAATTATGAGCGCAGACCCGTTCTTTCTCATATCTTTCATTTTAAATCTTTTTCCTAAATTCTCTCAATCCCCCAATTTTTTTATGTGATTCAAAGTGTAGAGGAAACAATTTCATTCCCTGTCAGTGTTATTGTGTTCATGATATAAAAATGAGTTTTTAAACTGATTGAAATTTAATTAATTCATTTAGTTTTTTATACTTTAAGGTTCATTGGGATAGTTGTAGTAGCTCTAGGATGGATGACTTAGATTATTATATTTTACCGTGAAGTTTGTTTATTATAGTATATTTCACACATTGTTACATTATGATATAATTTTAGAGTTTTAGAAATTTAAGACTTTACAAATTTAAAAACTAAACTTTAAAATTAGAGTTTCAGATCTCAAATTAAAACTTAGAACTATGATGAAGATGACGACAACGATGACAATGACAATGGCAAGGATGATGACGACAACAACGACGATGCCATGTTGTGGGAGTTGGGCTCTCACACAACAATTGCATGAGCACTTTTGGTGTTAGAGCTTGTGTACCACGTTAAAACAATTTGGCATGGGATATAATAATGATAATGACGATGATGACGACTACGGCGATGACAACAACGATAACGACAACGACGGCGACATGTTGTGGGAGTTGGGCTCCCACATGACGGTTGCTTGGGCATTTTTGGTGTTAGAGCCTGTGTACCACGCTAAAGCAATTTGACATAGGAAATTTTGGCTAGGTGTGGGACATAGATTTCTTATATGAATTGTCTCATCATCAATTTCTTTTAATTCTTTCCATAGTTTCTAACCATACCACCCTTTTTAATTCTTTGGGCATATAGAATTGACCTACATCACCTTAAATTCTATATAAGCAAAAATTATTAAATCATCTAATAATTATATAAAAAGTCATTAAATAGATGAGCAAGACACTTTTATTGTAAGCTTTTTAAAGAGAATATTTTTCCTAATTCCCTAACTAAAGGAGGGTTAAAGTTGTCTGATGAGGTCATTATTTCTTTATCAACTCTAGTGCACAAGGAATAAGTAAGACAAGCGATAATGTATATATGTTCATATAAAGCTCTCAGACCAAATGGTTTTCAACCATTATTTTTTCGGCGCATCTGCTTGGGGATGATCTTTATATGTTGGATAAAGTTCTCACATACAATTTTTCCAATAAGGTCATTGTTGATACTTTCCTTGTTTTGATACGTAAAATTTGTAACCTAACCTCCTTGAAGAATTTCAGATCTATAAGACTAAGTAATATGGCTTATAGGGAATCGACAAAAGTGATTTGGAAGATTAAGGCCTTATCAGCAAGACATTATCGGACCTCACCAGAAACTCTTTATTCCAAAAAGAAGCATGAATGACAATGCAATATTGGTACGGGAGGCTATTCATGTTATGACTAAGTCTAGAGTAAAAAAAAAAGGAACTATGATAGGTTAACTGGAATTATCTAGAGAAGACTCTAGGTTTTTTTTCCTAAGTTGTCTTATCTGTCCCATTGTGTGGTTTGTCTGATCTTCTTAGTTATCTATTCTTTGGAATGGTGAAAGATGCTTTGAACCAATTAAGGGTTTAGGATATAGTCATTCATTGTATCTCTATACTTTTACTTAATGCATGGAGAGATTAGCCACTATAAGAAACTGATTTTATATCATAGAAGCATGGCGTGGGATGCTTTCCCATGCCATAAATAGCATACAAATATGAATCAACGTGGAAATGTCCCACGCCAACTTTCTAGTCTAGGACACTGTCCCACGCCCTATGTCTTAAGATTCTAAAAAGGCTTACGCATTTCAACGCGTTGGACATTAATGTAATGACATAGGACAATTTCCCATGCCCAAAACACATTAAACTAGCACAACAGCTCCCCTCCTCCCCCACATCTCCTTTCTTTACTTCATTTCCCTCACACAACAGTTCCTTCCCCTTTTCTTTGCTTATTTTCATCTCCCCAATCACCATATTAAATCCATTTCAAGAGACCAAAGTACCATTATCTCGTGATAGAAAATATATAAAGCATTTCTAACTGATTGATTTTACATTTTGGCGAGGAATTAGTTGTATTTTGACTCCCTTATGTTCTATGTATATTGTGTTGATTGAGAATTTAGGACTAAAATTGGACAATATAACCTCTAAAATTGGTTAAAACATGAAGGTTGATGCTTATTACATGTATGGATGGTTAATTTTGAGAAAATTATTTGTCTTTTTGAATTATTGGTGCTTGCTTGTTGATGTTAATTTTTATTTGGATGTCCTTATTATAGAGGTTATGTTGTCTAATTTTTTAAAAAATATTATGTTGTGAGTTGAAATTAAATTCAATGTTAATGATTATATTTTTTTGGATTCTAAGTGGTTAAATATATTAATGTAGAAAAATAAGTTTCTTAGAGGGAATGAAGAATTTATCAATAAAGCTAACAATGAGCAATTGTCATATTTGATGGTCGTATTAAATGCCCTTGTGAAAACTGTTGTTATTTGAAGATACTAATTGAAGATGACGTTAGAGCTCATTTGAATAAGTTGAGTTTTCAACCAAATTATCAGGTTTGGACTTCGCATGGTGAGGTATATGAATATTGAACATACATTGGTTTGTCACAGTGTAACATTAGTGCTTCCGATTCAATGGTGAATAAAAATAATTTTGAGAACATGAATGACATGATACATGATGCGTTTATGGGTTGTGATGATGAATATGTCACTGATGATGTTTGTGATGATTATATGGAGAATCAATAAGAAAAACCCAACCCTTAATGTCCAAATCTTTAAACAATTGATGTTTGCTAATGAACCTATTTATGAAGGTGCCATTGAGTCCAAATTGTCAATTTCTATTAAAATGATTATTACTAGATCTAACTGGAAATGTCTAGAAAAATGTATTGATTTCTTTGTAAAACTGTTGTATGATTGTGTTGAGAGACCTCTAAAAATCCCTACTAATTACTACAAGGCCACTAAATTAGTATGGAAGTTGGGGTCAAAAGTGGAAACCATTGATTGTTTCATGAACATGCGTATGTTTTTTTTTTTTTGGAAGGAAGATGGTGAATTAAATGACTGTAAGTTTTATGAACAACCAAGGTATTTACCTAAACAGGTGGGTAATAATGGGCAGTTCTTACCAGGGGACACCATTTCGATTCCAGCAAAAGATCATTCAAAAATAATGTTAGCCAAGTGAATGATCAGCCTTCAATGATATTTGATGGGAAAAACATTAATGAATTTCTTGATGGTTTCTTAGATGTTACAAGGGAGAAACTAAAAATGGACCCCGATTTTGGTGAATTCTATAATTAGACCAAGAGGTCAATTTTCTAAGACTTTCCTTATTAGAAGGAAAATTTATTGAAACATAACCTAGACATCATGCATATTGGAAAGAATATCTTTGATAATATCTTCGAGCAAATATGAAGATTGGCAAAGGATGAACAATTGTACTCGAAGATCTTAAAGAAATACAAGGCTTTTGAAGCTTCAAGTAGTATTATATTAAGCCTAGTATTTATGTTAAAGAAAATCTTAGAAAATATTTTATGAGCTTTTGAGTTTGAATCTTAATAAAAAATGTTTTACAAATCAAAAACATTTTTAAGAGTCTCAAAGAAAAATCTTTTATGCTTCACATTTGATCATATCATGTAAAAATGTTTTCTAAAGGGTTAAAAATGAATTTTATATGCTTTTAAGGCATAATAATCGATTACCTTATTTGGCCTAATTGATTACTAATGAAGCAAACTTTGTCTCAGCAAACAAGGATGTGACAATTGATTGCTAGGATATGGGTAATCGATTACAAATATTAGGTATTGATTATCACCTTTTTAGTAATTGATTTCTTTGTGTAGAAATGGCCTGGTAGCTTTGCTCAACTTTGCAACAAGCATTTAATACTTATTTCTTTGAACCCCAACGACCATTAACTACTAAATTGAATCCATAACTATAAATACATGTTTTATAACAAGATTTAGAAACCCAAGTATTGAATTTCATCATTTGATTTTCAAAATCACTCTTAAGCTCATTTTCTATATTCTTTGAGTTTTCTATAAGCTTCAATTTGTATATTTACTCTTTTGAAAGTTTACTCAGATTGTATATGTCTTTTTAAGATTGGAATCATTGCAAAAGTAAGGGAATACCTTTGGGCTATGTATTTAAGAGATTGTGGTGGTGAGTATCCTTAGAAGTGTGACAATTAAGCTTTTGATGTAAGACATCAAGAAGTTGTAATTGCTTAACTTGTACTCAAATCTTTCAAGTGATTGCTTAGGTAATGGATTAGGTTATGAGTGTAATTCCTTCCCCCTTAAACTCATTACATTCAATTGGTTTAATCTCATATTGTCACATATCTTCTGGATGAGTATTAATTTTCTGTTTGACATACTTTTTTGCTTGAATTTTCTATATCTTGATCACTAGCATTTGCTCATACCTTTTGCTTAAGTGTTCCAATTTTTTTATATCTCCATTCCATCTCAAGATTAGAAAACAAGTTTATTTCAATGACATTCTTATTAAAATCTTTAAAACTCATCAATTCACCTCCTTTAAAGTATTAATGCTACTTTGTAACAATTTTCAAAGTTTTCTCTCTCCCTTCATTAGTTGTAATTCTTTATTTATCTCATGACTTTAACTCCAAATTCTCTCAATTCAACTCAAGGGATTAGGTTTCTTCATCTTAACCGTAAATTCCACTATGTTCCACTATATTTTTTTTGATTAGGTTAAGATGAATCTTGCGATTAGCCTTAAGTAATTGCATTTCAAGATTGAATTATACATCAAAATATGATCTTGATTGAAGTTCTTAGTTCACATATGGGTGTGAATCTTTTGATTCTATCCACTTATAACAATTCAAATAGCAACGTTACGAGAGTGAGATTGTTGAATTGGAATCAAGAAGTTTTGACATTGATTAGTAATATGCACTGAGAGATCAGGGATAGATGTTGGTGAGGTTTGATGAGTTTTAGAACTTCAAGTTGGTGGGCTAGCTTTGTGTAATCCGGATGATTCACGCATTGACCCCCTTCTGTAACACCCTCGGTTAGATAAGACAAATCCTTCTGTAGGTTCATCCCATTTAACTGAGAGTGTTAACAGTTCTTAGAAAAAGTGAAATTTTTTTTTAAAAATAAATACGTGGCAGATCAGCGGAAGTAATATTGTATATATCACATAGTCATTCATAAACTGTAAATAATTGTACTCTTAACAGAATGGGGCACGCAGGCACCCTTAAATATTATACAGTCATCCGGTGTCTAATTATAAATATTCTATCCTTAATGATTGTTCTCAATGGGTTCAGCGTATTGCTGATCTTCACACTCGGGTTCTTGAGTTTCTAATTCCTCTGAAAAATGTTCAACAGTAAGGGTGAGTATAACCCAAGACCCTGAAGGTTACCCGGTGCGGACATAATCCAGTTAACAGATAATATCACATAATCATACAATTAACATGTTCAAAATTATAACAATCAATTATGTTGTCATGGAATGCATGAGTTGAATTTATTATGATTTATCTTTGGTTAAGTCTCATGATGCATGTGGGCCCAATAAATCATTTCTTCTTCTCATTCTTTGGAATATCTCCATTCCATTTTCTAGAGCGATCAGGGTCCGCCCAAGCTCCCATAGGGTACGAATGAACTCATTGGTTCTCATTATTGATTTATATATTTTTGGAGCTTGGATCCCTACGATCATAGTTACACTCCGTCATTTAGTCAAAGTACACTAGAATTGCATCGTCTCACCCGGCTATCAGGCGCGACTCTGATGCCATTGGGTTGCCGTTCCAGTTGTACTCCCAAGATCTTCATGGAGATCGAACGTGAATGTCCTCCAGCGTACCAGGTGTATGCTCTAGATAATTTTTCTCCTTCAAAAATATTTTCATGATGCAAAGTGCATTATTTAAGTTTTATCATTACTTTGATCCCTAGGTATCTATGTGATTCCAGCCTCGTGATATTCATGTTGTTAGGTCCACCAGTTTTTAAGACGTTGTAAATTATTTTTATTATTTTATTTATTATTATTCAAGAAAATATATCAGTTATATCTTGGCTAAAATAATGTTTCGTTTAAAGAATAAGTAGTTTGTTCCTTATTTCATTATTCATAACTTAAACAATAATATTAGTTACAAGAATAATAATAATAATAATAATAATAATAATAATAATAATAATAATAATAAGGCATCGTCTGTTAAAAAAATGAAATAAAAGGAAAAATAAATAGAGAGAATAAGGCGGCAGGGCCGTCTATTATAATATAGATAAGCGGAAATAAAAAGAAAGATAAATACAAAGAATAAGGCGGCAGAGCCAGCCAATATATTCAATAAAATAAATGACATAAATTAAATAAAAATAAAATGTTAATAATAAGGCGGCAGAGCCGTCCATTATCACCACTAAAAAAACAACTGTTAGCGACGGACGTAATTGGTCGCTAATCAATGGAATTACCGTCGCTAAAACCTATAGCGACGGCATCGCAGACGGGAAAGGGGACGTCGCTAAAACCCTCGTCGAAAACACCGCAGCGACCACATACACACCGTCGCTAAATTATTGACGGCGTTAGGCCGTCGCTAAATTCGTCTCTGCCCCCATAACTCCAGCCGTCGCTAAGTGTAGCCATACAGCGACCTTGAGTCCCCGTCGCTAGTAACAGCCAACAGCGACCACGCTATGCCGTCGCTATAGGTAGTGAGACAGCGACCAAGACATTCCGTCGCTAGTGGTAATGTGTATAGCGACGCCAAAGTCCGTCGCTAGTGGTTGTAAGGTAGCGACCACAATGTCCGTCGCTAGTGGTTGCCAGGTAGCGACCACAACGTCCGTCGCTAGTGGTTTCCATTTAGCGACCACAACGTCTGTCGCTAGTGGTTGCCAGGTAGCGACCACAACGTCCGTCGCTAGTTGTGGCCAGGTAGCGACCACAACGAGCCGTCGCTAACGACAGTTTTTAAATTTTTTTAAAATTGATTCAATATTGACTGGTTTTGTTAATTTAGCTTTGAAAATATCTTAATATTTTGTATTTTGTATTGGCTGATAAAATTTTATAATTAAATTAAAATAATTTTTTTGAAGTAGTGAATTATTATTAAAAACAAAATAATATATTAAATTAATTTATGAAATAGGTTGAATTATTAATGATAGGTAGAATAAGGCTTTGTGATTTGAATGTAATAACCAATAAATATTGACATAATAAATAAAGAATGACAAAATAAATACTGAATGAAAATATAACATAACTAAAAATCAAATATACAAATGTGTATAAATAAAAGAACTACAATCAAGGTGGTGGGGGATCCTGGGGTGGTGGTGGGGGCGCCTGGGAAGTGGGGGGAGGTAGCCTCGCCATCAACTGCATCAGTAGCTCCTGCTGCTGAGCAAGTTGCCGACGAGTCTCGGCGTGCTGCTCCTCGGCCCGCTGTCGGTCCGCCTCGGCCTTCTGTCGGTCCGCCTCGTGCCGCTCCAACAGCAACTGCCTCTGACGTCGCTCCTCCTGTAGCTCATCGTTCAGGTTTTGAATTACCTGAACGACCTCAGTCGGAAGACCAGAGGAAGACGAAGAGGAAGGGGTCTTCCCCTTTTTCGCCAGCTGCGTGCCGACGCCACCCAATCCAAACACCCTCCCTTTCTTGTTCACACCGCCAACAGCCTCCATATAGATGGCGTTGTCGTCAGAACAAGATAGGGTGGGAGGAACCTCCCCTTCAGGGGTGGAAGCCACCAGGTCCGCCTCCTTCTCGGCCCTCCTGGCCTGATACGCCTCCTGTAAATTCAAAAACAACGATAGGATTAGTAAGCTGATTTGTAAGTAAATTAAAAGCATGTGTCAGTTAAAAGTAAATACCGCTAGCTCCGTAGTCTTCTGGTTTACCCATGCACCGGCTTTGTTCTTCTTGGTCATTTGCATGACCTCAAACAAAGAAGGCTCCCGGTGCTCCCTCAGCTCCTGTGGTGGACAAAAAACATTGAGATTATTATTTGTAAACATGTAAGACGAACCATAATTGAAATGTTTAACATAAATATACTTACAAATCTTTTCTTGTGCTCGAGGGTTGAAATGCTACCCCCAGTGTAAACCGAGGCTGCAGCATCGGCGGCTCTGTTGGCCCTATTCCGAGCACTCGCCTGCTGGAATGGGACCCCGCCCCACTTCTGGACCATCCCGTCCCAATGGTCCTCCGGGATCCAACGAGGGCGCTCACCCTTGTCCCTCACCTTCCAAAGGGTACTCTTGATGATTTTGGAGGTCTTTGTGGCAAAGACCTTCCTAATCTCATCAATCATACCCTCCGCCCACTGGTAATCACGCTGTAAAATGAATTGAGAAATCAAAATTAATAACGGGTCCATTTTACAAATCAAGTCACAATAAATGAGCTAGGAACTTACCGAGAAGGTGTCAAACCACCTATCTTGCACAACCTTCCCAGCATCTGTCCAAGATATATATGGACCATCCCACTGGGCCTTCAAAACCTTAGTAATCGCTTTGGTAGTGCGACTACTATCAACAAAGCTGTAATGACAACAATTATGTTAGGAGTAAAACAACACACAATCTAGGGAGACACCCAAAATTTCGGCAGAGTCTCCCCTGTAAATGTAACATTTCCAAGTTTAAATAGTTACCCTGTTACAAACAGAAGAGTGCCCAGTACAATTCAATCTATACAAGTACTAATTAAAGTAAGCAACAATAAACCAACAAGTCTTTCAACTAAACCCTAATATAAAGTATCATACAAATAACATAAAAGTATATAAAATTTAGTCACTTACTCGTCTCCGGCCGGCACGGGTACCAACATGGGCAGAGGGGATGCCGGAGGTGGGGTCGCCTGATGGCCATGGTCCTCCAAGCCACCAACTCCAGGAGTCTGCTCTGGGGTGGTCAGCTGTGGGGGTGATGGGGTTGTCTGCTGTGGTGGTGGTGATGGAGTGGTCTGCTGGAGTGGTGATGGAGTGGTCTGCTGTGGTGGTGGTGATGGAGTGGTCTGCTGTAATGGGGATAGAGTGGTCCGCTGTGGTGGTGATGGAGTGGTCTGCTGCCCTGGGGTTTGCATCCCCAGACGGGAAGCCGGGGTCCTGGACCCACCACCCCTACTGAAGGGCAGTCGACGTCCCGTCATCTGTGGATAAAATCATGAAAAGAAAGGTTAGTCTCAGGATATATATAAACCTATGTATATATGTTTAACAACTACATACTCTGTGTCTGTTTCAGTTTCAAATTCCCCCTCAGTTTCAGTGTCACTGTGGTTATCTGTTTGAACAAGTTCATCAGTACCCAAATCAGCCCTAGACCGTTTTGATCGAGAGACAAGGTCTTTGTCAATGTGTTCACCCCCCGTAGTGGCGAGTGTCTCATCCATTATGACTGGATCAATGTTGAACAACAAATTGGCATCGTTGAGCTCGTGTGGTGCAAGCTGATAAGCGTCATCGACCTCCTCGGAGACATTGTCAGTGATCTGACTTCGGGCCTTGGCCTTGATTACTGCATACCAGTCCCGATGTCCTCCCGGGAAGTCGGTGTAATAAACCTGCTCAGCTTGTTGGGCAAAAATGAAGGGATCAAACCCTTTATATCTACCATTCTTCTTGACCTCAACTAAGCCGTAGTTGTTGTCAACCTTTGTTCCAACACCGATTGTGTTGTCGAACCAATCACATTTGAATAGAACAATATCTCTTCTTAGTCGTCCAGAGAATGAAACTTCAACAATCTCCGTCAGCACTCCATAAAAGTCTTCTTCCAACTGACCGGCGGTGCCTTTAACACAAACCCCGTAGTTATGGGTGCGCATCCCTTCACTCCATTGAAGAATATTAAACTTGTAGCCATTTACGTAGTAAATAGGCCATTTTTTAACAGTCTTCACCGGCCCCCAAGAAAGGGCTTGGAGTAAAGAATCTTCAATATGGTTGTTAGGGTCTTGTATCTATGTACAACATAAGAAGTAGGTCATTGTTACCATATTGACGGGAGTTAGAAGCAAATAGGCTTAAAAACACTTGGTATACGGGTCTTACATGTTGCGCGAACCAACCAACGAACTTGGATGACACCTCACTATGAATTTGGTCATCAGTTAAATCATTTTGCTCAAGTTTTAGCATATCTGTGTATAAGCTATTGAAAGAAACAAATAAGTTTAATATAAAAGCTACGTTAAGAATGTATAATATAACTTCTATGACTTACTCAATAAAGGGTTCCACTTCTGGGCAATTGAGAAGAATGTACAAGTGAGCCGCCTTTCGATCTTTCTCATCAATGTAACATTTTGTGAGTCTGCCCCCCGGGTGACCAGGATAGTTGAAAATCGACGTTTGTTCATCAAACCTTGTGCGGCTGGCTACACCAAGATTGCGGGGAATTCTACTCATTCTAGTTTCTATCTCCGTTGGAAAATAGAAAGAAGCAAAGGTTGTCATTTCTTCGACTAAGTATGCCTCACAAATTGAAGCTTCAACGCAGGCTTTGTTCGACACTTTATCTTTTAAAGAGCGTAAGAATCTTCAACATCATTAACAAGGTGGTGTTAAGTTAGAAAATACTATTATAAGCATGACATTAGCGAGTAAATTAAAGAGTTCACCAAGCATTCACCTTTCGAATGGATACATCCAACGATACTGCACTGGGCCAGCAACCAAGGCCTCGTACGGTAGATGGATAGGCAAATGCTCCATGGAGTCAAAAAAACTTGGTGGGAAAATCTGCTCCAACTTACAAATCAATACCGGGATAGTTTCTTCCATCTTTACAAGTTTCTCCACACTCAACGAAGTAGCCGTCAACTCCTTAAAGAAGTGACTCAACTCCACTAACGGTTTCCAAATAGGCTTCGGTAAGGCATGAAACGCGTACGGGAGTAGTTGTTGCATAAACACATGGCAATCATGACTTTTCATGCCAAACACCCTGCCCTCCTTCACGTCGACACATCTACTCAAGTTAGAAGCGAATCCGTCAGGCAGGGTCAACCCATTCATCCAAATACACACAGCAATCTGTTGTGGTCTAGTTAAAGCATATTTTGCATGGGGTTTAAACATTCTTCCACGTCCCGCATCCCTCAACTCCAACTCCTTTCTGGAACACCAAATCGGAAGGTCTAGACGACTCTTCTCGTTGTCCTTTGTTCTCCCTTTGATGTCCATAACAGTGTCAAAAATATTCATGAAAACATTACGTTCAGTGTGCATCACATCAACGTTGTGTCTTAACAACAAGTCTTTCCAATATGGCAAATCCCACAACACACTCTGCTTCACCCAGTGGTGTTCCTTACCGTAACCCGCAAACTCCTTAACACTCTTGTCCCAGATGTAAGGATACTCTTCGACCCTCTGCCAAACTCGTGCACCAGATAACCTACGGGGTGGAGGTTCGTTAACAACCTTGTTCTTCTTAAAAGCGGTTTTGTTCCTCCTAAACGGGTGATCCAACGGTAGAAACTTTCTATGACAGTCAAAGAAACTTGTCTTGCCACTAACAGGGAGTGATTCCCCCCCGGTATGTTCCATGCATACAGGGCAAGCAAGCTTCCCAGACGTGGACCATCCAGAAAGCATACCATAGGCCGGGAAGTCGTTAATAGTCCACATCAAAACAGCACGCATCATGAAGTTGTTCTTCAAAGACACATCGTATGTCATTACACCGACATCCCATAACTGTGATAACTCTTCAACCAACGGTTGCAAAAACACGTCTATGTTCGCCTTTGGATTTTTGGGTCCTGGAACCAGTATAGATAGAAACATGACCTCCCTCTTCATACACATATCAGGCGGCAGATTGTATGGGGTCAGGATGACTGGCCAACAAGAGTAAGCCCTTCCGTATTGACCGAACGGGTTAAACCCATCAGTACATAGTCCAAGTCTTACATTTCGCGGCTCGCCAGAAAAGTCCGGATATAGCTCATCCAAACACTTCCATGCTTTCCCGTCGGAAGGATGGCAAAGAAACCCCTCTTGTGATCGGTTCAGAGCATGCCAACGCATGTGTTTTGCCGTGGACAATGAGGCATACAGGCGCTGAAGGCGCGGTGTTATAGGGAAGTACCACATTTTCTTCCTGGCCGTCCGGGTTACCTTCCCTCTCCTTTTAACGGTCTTGTAGCGTTCCTCATTACAATGCAGACATTTTGTGACACTCTCGTCTGCAAACTCATTTCTGAACAGCATACATCCACCAACACAACACTCTATCTTCACACAACCCAACCCCAAGTTTGCCACTTGTTTCTTAGCACGGTACAGGTTTGCTGGCATTCTGTGATTACTAGGCATGGTGGAACCCATCAGACTGACCATCCTATCAAAACAACCTCCAGAAAGATTATAATCTGCCTTTAGGCTTAAAGCAGCTAGGGAGGCGGATAACTCAGTGTGACTGTTGCACCCGTCCCACAATGGAGTCTGAGCCGCCGCCAACAAATCATAAAATCTCTTCACCTCCGGATTAGGATCCTCCTCTACATTGTCAGAGTCCCCATCACCTGCTTGGTCATTATGTTCCAGCACACGTCCGGTGGAGGGTCCAACATGATCCATCACCATTTGTTCTATGTTGTTGTACGTATCCCTGTTTCCTCCAACCTCGTAGTAAGACTGTTGCACGGTTACGTCTGACGGTCTACGCGGTAACTGCTCACCATGGTTGTACCAGCAGTGGTATGTTTCCATGAACCCTTTCTCAGTTAGGTGGCACATGACATCATCCGCGTATTCAAAACTCATGCATTTGCACCTTGAGCACGGACAACGGATCTTCTGAGTCACTTCAAATCCAGGCGTGTTTGCTGTAGCGAACGGAATGAACTCCAACAGCCCCGTCATAAACTCCTCAGTCACTCGCCGATTGCGATCTAGTCGGTTGTACATCCATCGCCGATTAGCCGGTACCTCCATTTACAATATCTAACAAGCACGATTTCTGTTACTTTAAATTATTGTAATTTTATTTGACTGTCGGTTGTAAATCACTCCCTATCTCTTTGATGTTGCAAATTGGTGGGGCCCTATCCCATTCGGGATGAATATGCAACCAACTGTAACCCATCTCTGTTGTATGTGGTCTATCTTGTGTCGTTCATGTTCATTTAAAATTTCGGCAGCATTTCGCATTAGTCCCCGAGTACACAGAGATACGTACGGTATGAAACACCGCACGCAGACATGCACCCTGAGGACAATACGAAACACCATAACCGAAATTTTATATGAACATTCAACGTCTTAAGATAGACTATATACAACATTGATGGGTTACGCCCTACTGGTTACAAATTCATACCAAACTGTCCAACTGGGACAATTCAAGATCCAACACAACACGGTACATTAGCCGGTTGTTTTGAAACTTGAACGGGAATCTAATGGGTTCACACACGACTAAACTCTACATTATTAAATCATGAGTTTCATTTTTTAAGTTTCCTAAGAAAGGGAGCCTGTCAAAATTTTGGCAGAGTCTCCCCTGTAAACTGGACATTTCCCAAATTTACGAACAACCTGTTACATACATAAAACTTTCCAGAAATGATAAATATACATACCATACGTATTGTATATGATATTAAGAGTTATGAATACGATCGAGAGACAAGGTTATCAGTACATAAAACCAATGCCTAATGAGCTCTGCTCTCCACTAACAAACAACATTACACATGCATAAAGAATCATGTTATCAGCACACAAAACCAATGCCTAATGAGCTCTGCTCTCCACTAACACACAACATTACACATGCATAAAGAATCATGTTATCAGCACACAACCAATGCCTAATGAGCTCTGCTCTCCACTAACAAACAACATTACACATGCATAAAACTCATTATAAACACATCAAAACCAGTTCCTAATCTCTCTACTAACAAACAACAATTGACATGCATACATATATCGAGAAAGTCAGCGTTAAGGGATTACCTGGGGAAAAAAGTCGGTGATGAATACGAAGCTGAAGAGAGACGATCAGAGACCACGCGTGATGTGTGTTACCCTGTATGACAAACCAAGAAGTCGTTAGACAGTTACAAGTAGCAAGGAAACTAAACAAAGATAGACACGCCAAGCAAATTATAGATTACATAACAATGACTTCTTAATGATCTAGACACTTGGGATCCACGTGAGAATGAGTCCATGAGAGATGCAACGGAGACTACATTTGCATTATTAAACATTCTAAACGTTATTTATAATGGTCTACTGATTCACTTCAGCCAAATAATGAGCGTGTATACTGTGTAACCGGGCCAGGGCTGCTTGACGATTTTATTTATTAGTCTTTTAACTAACATACCAAATTAAGTTGGTTAAGATATATAAAAATATGATCTAAGAGATAGAGTTTTTAATATGAGACTTGAAAAGTTAACGAATGACAAAAGTTAATTGAAATTATTGTTCTAACAATTCAAACAATGTGTAACATCAATCTTCTCTAATAGGTAGTGTCTTTTTTTATAAGGGATACCGAACAAACACTAAAATTCACTAAATTTTAGATTAAAATGATTTTATAAACTGATTTTGTTAAAGCAGAAACTGTAAGGAGGAGTGACTTCAACCAGAACATGGTTCTCATGACTAGAAATCAATTTGGGAAGACTTTCTAAACATATACAATTGCAGTGAAACATGTTTTTAGAAAGTGAAAAATAATTTTAGGCTAATGTTAGTTTGTTAGAATATATTAGAAGTGTTAGTGGAAGAATTCGAACTTACAACCTCTCCCCCTCTTCCTTCTCCCTTCACCCTTCCAAACTTGAAAAGTGAATTTGAAAGGAAACAATGTAAAATAGTGGTCGTGAAAAAGGGGGATCAGGAATCATTCAGAAAACAGAACCTAAACTAAAGCTGTGTGTATAACTCAGGAAATAGAGATGCTAAAATTTCTCCACCATTAGGAAAAAAATGCATTTCAAGGGAGTGGAGTTGAAAGTTGAAACAGAGGTAATGTTAAATACTTCAAACATGCGGTAATATAGATATCAGATCAAATGCTATCCGAATGATAGAGTGCTCCTAATCCCAACAGAAGAAAAGATGCTGCAAATGCCAGATGCAAAACACAAACTTAAGAGCAAGAACCACCAACTTTGCTACTCAACAATAAACTAGAGGAACATCCATAATGCTTAATTTCATTCTCTAGTCATAAACAGGAATCACCGAATGAGCCATTATAAGGGACAAATGAGAAAAGAGATGAGAGGACGAGAGAGTGAGTGAGAGACAAACCTTACCCTGCAATGGCACACGGAGGCTCGACGGAGGAAGAAAGGAGTAGACGTCAGAGAGGGCTTCCGAGGGAGGAGAGGGGGGACGGCGGGTGAGAGGCACACGAACAGGGAAAGGAGGTCCGACGGTGAAGGGAGGGAGGAGAGGGAGACGACGGGTGAGGTAGCAGGTCCGACGAAGGGAGGGAGGAGAGGGAGACGGCGCTGCAAGAGGAATGGGAAAGATAGGGCAACTGACAGGGAAAGGGGTTGCTGTCGAGTTTGATTAAATACTTAGCGACGGCTAATTACCCGTCGCTAACAACGTCACTACAATAAAATGATTAGCGACGGTGCTGTTGCAGGAGGGTGCAGTTGCTGTGTGCGGTTGTCACTGGAGCCAACAATGGCTATTCTTCCTCCTTGCAGCTTGCTGAAGGCTCGCCGGAGACCAAGAGGCAAAAACAGAGCCTCCACCCAACAATAAAAGAAAGAAGACGAAAAGAAAAACCTTCACCCAAGAAGGGGAACTCGCCGGAGAAGAAGGGAACTCGCCGGAGAAGATGAACGGAGCTGCCGGACCATCATTTCCACTTATGTAGCACGCTAGACCAAGAAGGAAGAGATCTGGAGCTATACTAATTTCTTTACTTTCCTTGGTTGTGAACAATAAATAGGTAAAGGGGAGTGTTCTTACCCTTGCTTAATAATTTTTTCATGCATTAGGTTGATATAGATTTCCCTAGAACTTCTATTGCTGTGAGGTACCAAGAATAGTCTTGTTCCTAAAGAATTAAAAGCTGAATTTATACTTAAAATCACATGCAATGGTGAAGACTTTATGAAAATGAAATGGTGCTCTTGAAACTACTCTTGGCTGTCACTTTTGTCTTGGCCTTCTTCCAAATTTTTGTGGTTTAATTCAGTATTTGTTAATAGAAATACAAGTCCAATGGTATAGATAGAAATAAACATGAAACTTTAAATCACCATCAATATTTTTATCAACAAATACCAAGGCAGAACAATTATAAGGTAAATTAATAATAACAAATAGGGTCCTATATGCTGTCATACTCCACTATGAATGTATCTGTCTAACAACTATGAATGCACAGATCATAAGCAGAAAAACTTAATGTCAATCAATGGAAACATCATATAAACACCATCACAGCCAGTAGACAACTGAAACTATCTTAAAAAAGCCTTAAAAAAGAAATATCTGAGCCATTATATGATAATACAGTTATGATGTATTATCTCAGCTATTATATGATAATACAGTTATGAAATATCTGAGCCATTATATGATAATACAGTTATGAAAGATCTCAGTATTATGTGTTCTAATGAATCTGAATAGTATTTCAGTATTTCAGTTCTGTTGGGTGGAAGGGAGACAAAGGACTAAGTTATAAAGGATTAAAC
This sequence comes from Clitoria ternatea, assembly GCA_037962975.1. Taxonomy (NCBI): domain Eukaryota; kingdom Viridiplantae; phylum Streptophyta; class Magnoliopsida; order Fabales; family Fabaceae; genus Clitoria; species Clitoria ternatea. Next base: position 15,250,397 of record CM075675.1, read on the forward strand.
ATCTTTTACCCTTAAATTATTAAAGATAAAATTAGTTACATTTATAAGGATTAAACATCTTTTACCCTTAATTTAAAATAGAAAACAGAATAAATTTTGGAACAAAACAAACCATCATTAACATTTTCGGTATTGAGAAACCCTTTTTTTTTAGTATTGGGCCCCAAGCAACATATTGATAAAGGCTTGTTTCAAATTTTCAATTACAAAGTTACCAAAAGCAATCCATAAGAAAGGTGCTAAGTTATAAAGGATCACTCTGAAAGCTACTACCTAAGTACAATTAACTAAGTATATAGAATCAAGCCAAAAAAACTACATAGAAACCAAGAGAACATAAAAATACAGCAAAGGGAACAGAGAGTTCCAAGAGCAGAATTCCTAGAGCTATGAAGCACAGAAGCCAACAAAGGCAAAGCCATGGTGCAACCTTGGTCCTCACAATCATTGTATTCATTACTTATTCTAGAGGACTCGAATATCAAGTAGCTCAGTACAATTAACCCCTATGGCATTTGTTAATCCATTAAGCCAAGCCTACTTACTGCAATAAGGTTTGGATACTATAGTTGTGTTCAAATTAGACCTAGTTAAAGGTTAGACTATAACACCAAATACAGTGATTTATTGATTTATGTATTTTGAAATTTGTTTTCTATTTTCAGAAACCAACTTATTTAATAAGAAAAGTTTCCTAAAACTGTTGTAACAAAAATATATCTGTTTTAGATTTTAAAGCCCAAAAACCAAAACATCTCTAAGTTGTTTTTGTTCTCTACTTCTAATATTCCATTATTCGTGTCGAAGACAACTGTTTTAAAAAACAATATCTCTGTTTTAGATTTTTAAAACCCCAAAACCAAAACTCTCCAAGTTCTTTTAGTTCTTTACTTTTAACTTTCTATTATTCATGTCCTTTTGTGTCCAATTTCATCTTCTCTCTTGCTCTCTTCCAACACTTCTAAAAATAGTCTCAAAAATTGCTTTATAGAATACTTTTTGAAACAACAATCAAATGAATAGCAAAGATTGAATCAACTTAAGTAGGATTAGAACCACAATCAAATTTCCATAAACAAACAAAGATTGAATCAACATAATCATATGAATAGCATTAAAATCAACCAGTCAATGCATTAGAAACATCAGAATGGACCGGCCAAAAAATAAAGTAGAGCAACAAAAACAGAAGAGAATGAACCTGGGTGTATTGGAAATTTGTTGAGGGAGGGGGAACCTGAGAGACAGATAGAAAGCTAAGGGAGGGGGAACCTGAGAGAGAGATGGAAAGCTGAGGGAGGGGGAACCTGAGAGAGAGATGGAAAGCTGAGGGAGGGCAAACCTGCGAGAGAGATGGAAAGTGAAGGGCTTCAATGGCTTCGACGGAGAAGAGACAGAGAACGCAATCAAGGGAGAGGGAGAGGGAAAGTGAAATAGGGTTTAGGGATTCTGAAAATGATGTAGAAATAAGATAGAAAAGGGAAGTGGTGGTATCAGAGACGACGGAGAGGGAGACGGTGGAGAAGACGACGGATGTGAGACGGTGGCTCGTGAGAGAGAGACGACGGAGAAGAAGCTCGCTTCGTGAGAGGGACTGACGGAGGCGGTGGAGGTGAAGGTTCGGTAGCCAGAGAAGAGAGAAAAGGGTTTAGGGCTTGGGGATAGCAGAAGTGATTGACAGGGAAGGTCTGCATCGGGTAAGTTGTTATACTTAGCGACGGAAAGCATCCGTCGCTATCAAGGTCACTGAATTAAAAAAATAATAATATACCACCACTAGCGACGGATGACGACAGGTGTCGCTAATATAACACCACTAGCGACGACTACATCCGTCGCTAAATTCCCTCCAAAATTTTGAAACCCTTCAGGAACCTTAGTCATAAGTATCCAAAAGTAGCGACGGTCATCGGCCACCGTCACTACCTTGTCCATAGCGACGACATATCCGCGTCGCTGATTTGTCAGAAGACATAGCGACTGCAGTGTCACCGTCGCTATAACTTGGCGCCATATATAACTTGGAGGGAAACCAAAAAAATGGAGGGAAATAACTTTAGCGACCGTGTCAGGGACGGGATATGAGTTAGCGACGGTATTAGTGACGGTTATTTGCCAAATTTAGCGACGGCGTAGTGTTGGTCGCTAATATGGTCACTATTTTCGTATTCGAAGTCCCTTTTCTTCTTGCCGTCGCTAATGCGGTCACTGATTAGCGACGGTGTTGGGCGGTCGCTATTGGTGTGTAGCTATTAGTTATTTTTCTAGTGGTGTATAATATAGATAGGCGGAAATAAAAGGAAAGATAAATGCAGAGAATAAGGCGGCAAAGCCAGCCAATATATTCAATAAAATAAATAACATAAATTAAATAAAAATAAAATGTTAAGAATAAGGCGGCAGAGCCGTCCATTATAATATAGATAAGCGGAAATAAAAAGAAAGATAAATGCAGAGAATAAGGCGGCAGAGCCGTCCATTAAGCTTAATAGTAAATAATAATAATAATAATAATAACAATAAATATAATAATAATAATAATAATAATAATAATAATAATAATAATAATAATCATATTCATAATCATAATTATAATCTTAATCATAATAATAGTAACCATGATATAAATGGTGATCATCCATCCTTATTTCCTTGTTTATCTTATCTTTCTAAACTTCCTTACTGGAATCCACATAGGCACCCATGGTTCTTAATATTTTCACAATCCAATACAGATCATATATTTTCACAATTTAACACCGATCATATCATTCAATCATCATGATTAATAATAATTAACACAGACAATTAATCATATACATAAAATATATATAACAAATATATAACAATTAAGGCATTTAATTCACAATTAAACCGAATCTGTCCTGAAAAGGTGAGGACCCAAGGTACCTTAACCCTTTCCTTTCACTCAGATTTCCCCAGAATACCCGAGAATATACCCCCCTTACCTCAGATGTCGTATTTTTTTGATACTAGATGAGAGGGAGAGAATCCAACTTTCAAACCGTAGCTCCAATCGATGATCTGTCTCCGTAGTTAGACTTTACGTGATTTTGGTGAAGAACAGAGGTGGTTTAGTGTCAATAGAGGAGAGAGAGGGAGAGAGAGAGAGAGAAGGGCTGCATGAAGTGGGAGAGAAAGAGTGGTGCAGCTTTTGAAGAGGGGTGATGCCATATTTATAGAAAAATCTGGCCACCGGGTCTAAATTTAATTGGTACCGATTTTGAATAGTTAATTTTAAAAGAAAACAAAAAGTTACTTATAGTTGCGGTTAAAATCTGAAAAAGTTTCCAACATGAAAGTTGTAGATCGGCTCTTTCTCTTCGAAACGATATATGGTATGCAAAAATCTGACACCCGGAGCAAAAGTTACGCCAAAAACAGAGAAAAATGGGAGTTGGTGTAATAGTTCTTTTTTGAAAGATAATTCTGCCGCGCAAAATCTGTTTGGAATTAGCCTTTCATTTCTTCACGAAAGTTGTAGGATTTTTCGATACGAAACCATGAAAAAAAGAACAAAGTCATTTCGACATCGTATGAGAGAGATATTCGCGTTTTTCTATAGGAGTTACTATTCCTGCGAAAATCACTATTTCTCTAAAAATGTTCGCTTTTCGGGGATGATCGAGCAAGAACTAGCTTTCAGGTTCTTCACGAGAATTGTAGAGGGATTTAATACGAGAACATAAAAATTACAACGAACTGATTCTGAGCTCGTATGATTTTTCTAAGAATTTAACAAGATTAAATAACGTTTTTTTCAAGTTTGGTAATGATAGATCACGAAATAGAGTTTGAGGCTAGAAATAGAGTTTGTCAGGTTTTTCATAACAACGAAACCGAGATTAAAATTTCTTAATTTCGACCTCATATGAAAAAGTTATGCCCAAAACAGGAAAGATATTTTAGTTGAATTCAGAGGTTCCTATTTAACTAGATAAGTTTTTCCAAGAAACGAGGTTGATGAGGTCTGAATTAAAGTTTTGGCTCTTCAGGAAAAGTGTTTGATTTGTCAAAACAGTTCATTAGGGACTGTCTATACTGAAATCGGAAATCCCCAAAGTGTAGAAATAGACAATTGTGGATCTCTTTTCGGTATAAATCGAATTTCTAGGAATTGACTTGATGAATGATGGTACAAGTCTAATTAGTTTACTAAATTAGTGTTAGATATAGGATTAGATCATCAATTCTTGACTATATGTAGAGTCCCTTATTTACTTATTATCACTTACAAAACTTCCATACTTCAAAAATTACAAGAGTAAAACTGTTTCTAAAAACAGGGATGTTACACCTTCCACTTAGGAATTTCTCACCGACAGATCGAGATAAGTCTATAATTGAGGATTCAACTTTCATATCCAATACCGAGCATAATTTCAATCCAAATTCACAGGATCTCAAAGCTATTCAACAAAGGATTCGTTAACCTAATTACTTTTATCATTTTGTGTTTTTCTTCTTACGATATTCTACCATTGTTGTAATTAATTTCCATAAGAAAATTAAATATGTTTGTTGTGCATCTATACTTGCATGAACGAATGTTTTCACATGCACTTTACTTGTTTAGGTAGTGAATGATTGATGATACATTGGTATATGACTCTCAACCCCTATGAAATATTATACTAATTCTATATTTGCTTAAATGATAAGTGCACTTGTTCACTGCTATTAAAATATATTTTTACTCGTCACCAATCGTTGAAGGTTCTTCTTCATTAGTATGTTAAATAAAAAGAGAAAATGTAATTTAATAAATAAAAGATGAATAAGAAATTGATATGCAATTAAAACAAAATGATTGCATTCCTTAATTTTTATTTAATTTTTCTCTCAACATATAGTTAAATAGACACAAGGTATTACATATAAAAGAATCATTAAAATAAAACCTTAATAGGTTTTAAAAAACTTACTCCTTAATACATTCTATTGTATACGCATGAGAAATGAATATTTGTTGACAATATGGACCACTCATACTCATAGGTCATATGATAGGCTACTAGGGTTAGGGAAAACACTACTAAACTAAGGAAGAATAAAATGCAAATACCACTATAACATTTCCAAGGGGAAAACTCAACATAAATACATAGGTCTGAAATAAAGATGAAATAATGGCCATACACTTGGCACTTACAAGAAAATAAAATAAGGGAAATTAATTTATATAATCTTTTAACCAAGTTGGAGGATTTTTGATCCTATTGGGCCTGTTTTGCTGTTTCTGAAGCCCAACATTACTCCCTGGGTCAATTGTCCTCAAGGTTAGAAGGGGGTCTGGTGGTGACGTGTCCTTGATTGATTGGGCCATCATGGGAGACACGGATCATGGAGGAAGGGGACGGTCCAGATGGAGTTAGTGGTCTTGTTTGAATGAAGGGTCGGATTGTGGGTTGTTGAGCACAAGTTCATCACGCGGTAGGGAGTGTTGCACGCGTGGAGAGGCAAGGGACAAGGGGACAGGCGTGGGTAGGTGGAAGGCCTTGGGGTTCAGAAAAAATATGTTTGTAGGTGTCCAGAAGGGTTGTAATGGCAGGGGGGATTTTAGGAATGGGTTGGACTTGGACTGAGTGGTGGTGTATAGGATGAAAGGCTAAGAAATGGAATGATGCAATTGATTGTTGATGATTGTAGTGGTGGATCTGATGAAAGGAAGCAGGAGAAGGAAAATTGGAGGAATCCCCGGTGAGGGTAATAGGTTTCTGGTCATGGATAAAGGTCATAGAGGGAATGGCAAAATCTGAGTTGATTGTACCAAGAGTAGAAAGCCATTCCATGCCCAATACAATATCAGCGCCTTCAATGGGGAGGAGGTAAAAAGGAATGTGGAAAACATGGTTCTGAATTGAGAGGGGAATAGAGGGGCAATATCCTGTGCAGTAAATATGTTCTCCATTACCCACTAGGACTGGAAATTTAGGAGCAGGTTGACTTGGAAGTTTGAGATGGGTAGCCACTCTAGATTGAATGATATTATGTGAACTGCCCGTATCAACCAGAATAAGGACCGGTAACCCTGCCAACAAACCTTGAAATTTTAGGGAACGGTGAGATGGTTGGCCATTTAATGCTTGAGGAGAGAGGTGGAAATGAATGGCCTGGTGAGGGTCAGGGGAATTGGGTGAGTCCAGGCAATGTGAACTTAGGGAAATAGTTGAAGATTCCATTTGAGGTTCTTGTGACATATCAGGATCATCCTCAGTCAATAGGAGAAGAAAACGGTTAGTGGAGCAACGATGACCCGGAATGAACTTATCATCACAATTATAACATAATCCTTGAGCTCTTCTTTCTTGCATTTGGGCCTGGGTTAACCTTTTAAGGGGGAGGGTAGAGGAAGGAGGTTTTGTGGGAACAGGGGGTGGGACCTGTGAGGGATTGACCTGAGCTGGTGGGTTAAAACGTAGAGGTTTAGGCCTTGAATCCTTGAGTTTGTCCTCTACCAATTTAGCAAGATGAATGGCTTGGGGCACTGAAATGGAGTGAAGGATAGCCAGTTCACGTCTAATATCAGGAGTTAACCCTGAAATGAAACAATTAAGCAATGCTTCCTGGCTGAGACCCATTACCATATTAGAGAGTTTCTTAAATTTAGCTTGATACTCAGTAACAGAACCATACTAACGAAGCTTAAATAACTCTGCCTGGTGGTTAACATAAGTAGAAGGCCCAAAACGTAATGTGAGTGCCCTAGTGAAGGAATACCAATCAGTCAATTGATTATTTTGGTACATCCATTTGTACCAACTAAGGGCGTCTCCCTGCATGTAAAAGGCAGCCCAAGACAGGCGCTGTTCAACTGGAATTTGGTAAACTAGGAAGAAGTGCTCAGCTTGAAAGAGCCAATCAAGGGGTTCAGGACCAGAGAATGGATTTAGTGTTACTTTTGGGGGGTCTAGCGTCCAATGGAGGAATAGCTGTGGGATTGAATATTGGAGGGTAAAGGGGTCTTGGAGGAAATATGGGTACGAAGGGTTGGGTGGAAGTGTAGGTATGGGTTAAGGGTGTTGTAGGGTGGGTGGGTGGGGGCATGTGGCCAAATTGAAGGGTGGATGGTGAAGGGGGTAGGTTATAAGACTGGGTAATCAGAGGAGGGGGTATGAGGCTTTCAGTTACCTTAGTAATAATAGGGGAACCAGTAGGGCCAGATTGAGGGGTACCTGAGGAAGAAGGTCTGGAACGTTCTGGTTGGAGGGAGATGTTCCCAGCTAGTTGGCCTATCAAGGCAGCCAGAGATTCCAAACGAGCATCAAGCTTATGCTCCAGATTATGGTGTCTAGAGTTATTGAGTTGTTGCTGGTTCTCTAGTTGTGTTTGAAGAGACCCCAAATGCTCCTGAAGCTGAGAGTCTAACTGGGTATGGAGGGACCCCATTCTGTCTGTCAAAATCTGGAGAGCTTCTTCCACATCCTTGGATGTGGTAGGTTTGGGAGGCATAGAGAAGGGCAATGAAAGCACCAAAATTGATAGGCTACTAGGGTTAGGGAAAACACTACTAAACTAAGGAAGAATAAAATGCAAATACCACCATAACATTTCCAAGGGGAAAACTCGACATAAATACATAGGTCTGAAATAAAGATGAAATAATGGCCATACACTTGGCACTTACAAGAAAATAAAATAAGGGAAATTAATTTATATAATCTTTTAACCAAGTTGGAGGATTTTTGATCCTATTGGGCCTGTTTTGCTGTTTCTGAAGCCCAACATCATACCACCCATTCAACAAGCTTAAAAAGGGAATAAATTGCAAATAGGTTTTACAAGTCGTACCTTTCTCCAAATGTTGTTGGTTAACCTTGTGCTCATTTAGTCTAGCTGGTAACCTCAACTAAATTAATTAAAATATTTTTTTTAATTTGTTTGTTAAACAAGATTGGATGATATTTTAAATAATATATATAATTCACACTAATCATTAAATAGTGTTTTAAAACGCGAGCAATCGAAAAGTTGGGCCAACTACCTATGTTTCAAAATGTTACTTCCTCAGTGAAGGGAATATTCACCAATCAAAGAAATATCTTTTTTTCTAAATTAAGAGTCTATACAAATTAAAATAAATGGAAGTAGTAATTCAACATTTACCTAAGCTTAGTGGTGGGAGCTTGAGTAGTTAGTTTATATCCAAACCTCCTTTTTCATTATAATAAACAAGTTTACCTGCTCATGTTTTTAATTGTAACTAAGGCTTTTATGTAAAATAAATAACTTCCTTCTCGATGTGTCCAATTGTTCGTGTAAGATATATATGTAATATCTCTGCATAAATGGATAAGAAAAAAAACATACAACTTTTGTTTATTTAAACTTCCAGTTTGGTTTCTTTAATTTTGTTTTTTATCAAATACAATATTATCATTTTTCATTAAATATGCTAACTTTTTTCCTTCTACCCCTTCTCTTCTTCATAACTCTTTCTAATCAACATAGCAGACGTTACCATGCAAATGTCAAAATAATTTTGCCTCCATCACGCATCATCGTAAATTTACTCCACCACCAATCGTCATGCCTACCAACTCCTATTCCATGGTGGCTGCAAAAGTGCCCTGTATGCATTCTTTAGGTCTCGATCATTATATATGAAACCTCAACATGGTTAACATTGCTCACAATCCTATTCTTTATAGTCACACAAAACATCTTGAGATAGACCTATGTTTTTTTTTTTTCAAGAAAAGATCACCATTGGCATCTCGCTGTCACTCATTTTTCAACTGAAGATCAACCTATCTGAACCTAAGCTTGGATCTCTTTGGGGAAAACTTAATATGTTTGATAAATTTACATTGTCATCTTGCGTTTGATGGGTGTTATACTATATGTGCAGGTTAGTCAGCCTGGTGCAGCTTGCCTGTAGCTGCATCAGTTTGTTAGTAGTTGAGTCTCCATCACCTTATATATTCATCACAAAATCAACCATACAAATTAGATTTTCATATTCTCTCTAACATGACTTTTTCCTCTTCTTTATTTCTCCCTCTCTCTTAGAAGTGTTAACCACGAGTAGTTTTCATACTTGAGAAATTCTTAGATACCCTCTCTAAATTGAGAGTTTCAATACCCTTAGCCATGTGTCATGCCACATGTGAAAATTATGTGTGATTTAAATAATTAGAATTAATGTTCTTATCCACGTGTCATGCCACATGTCGAAATCATGTGTGATTAAAGCAACTAGGATGGATGGACATGATTGTGCCTAGTAATCGATCACTCATAAATAGTCAATGCATTAAAATATTTTATATGCTAAAATTTGAATATAACAAGGCTTGATCTTGCAACACATTGGAGAGAAAATAAAAACCTTATCACTAAACTATCTGACACATTTAAAAAATATGATGCAACTATATATAGTTATATTATATATGTAGAATGTATATCCGTTAATAAAATCTATCTATGAAATAAACATTTTTGTCTTTTTTTCATTTTGTATAAAAAGTAAAATTAATGAACAAAAAAAAAGGGCGGAAATATTTATTTTGCAAATAAATATTATTAATATATATACATTCTACAAATATAATATAACAATATATGGTTATATTATATCTCTTAAATGTAACCTAGTGGTGAGGCTTTTCTTCCATCTCCTACTCAAATCAAACACTTCAAATGCTATCTTAGAATCTAAATAAAAATGATGATTTTAAAAAATATGTTACACAGACAGAGTTGACATGTGGCTAGAGAATAATACATGTGGTATAAATTTAGTTGACACATGGCTAGAGGCATCCATTCCAGTTGCTTCACACACATGACTATAGGCATCTATTCCTAAAAAAACTAATGATATATGCCTTTAATTTGCTAAGGCTCATCTTCCATCTCTTATATATACGTTAGGGGATTAAACCTTGTTACACTTAAATTTTGAAATATAAATATTTTAAAATGTTGACTATTTACGACTGACTAGTTTGACCGGTTGCTAAGCGCATTAATTGAGGACTCTAATGCTCCTAGCCCCTAGTCATGTGTCAATTGAATTTATGCCACATGTATTAGTCTCTAGCCATGTGTCAACTCAATCTATGTCATATACTTTTCCAAGTCATCATTTTTGTTTGGATTCTAAAATAGTATTTGTAGCGTTCGATTTGAGCAGGAGATGGAAGAGTAGGCTCGTCACTAGGTTACATTTAAGATATATAATATAACCATATATTGTTATATTATATTCATAAAATGTATATCTCTTAATAAAATTTATTTGTAAAATAAATATTCCTCCATTTTTTCGTTCATTAATTTTAATTTTAATTGTTATACTAAATGAAAAAAACAAAAATGTTTATTTTGTTAATAAATTTTATTAACAGATATTCATTCTACAAATATAATATAACTATATAGTTGCGTTATAATTTTTAAATGTGTTAAGTAGCTTAGTGGTAAGACTACTTGTTTCTTTCCCATGTGTTGTGGGATCAAGTCTTAGCACTATCAAACTTTGGCATTTTAAATATTTTAATACGTACCATTTATTTCGACATGTGGCATGGCACGTGACTAAGGGCATCAATTCTAGTTACTTAAATTACACAATTTTCACACATGGCATGACATGTGGCTAGGGGTATTGAAACCCTCAATTTAAAGAGGGTACCCAAGTAAAACCCTTCATACTTTTCATACAACGATGCAACCCTACTCTAGACTAAGTCATACAATTAAATCTCCTTACCCATTGAAAAGGATTTGTTAGTATTACAGATGTTAAGGTGTTTGTTTTAACATTTGAAAAGAATCAAAATCCAAAAATAAAAATCAAATTTCATATTAGATTTTTCTAGTGATAACCACATGTATTACTACTATTTTAATGTAGTTCTACTTAAGTCTATCTTACACAATTAAAGTTCTTCGGCTTTCCTAAAAAGTATGTTCAATCAAAATACTACTTGAGAATTTTTTTATAATGTTAGTTTATGCTCTTAACAAAATCATACCTTATGGTGAATTTCAACAACCCAAACCCTATCATTAATTAGCTGGTGGAATAAATTCCCTTTTTTGAATTTTTCTTTTTGTAAACATTTTTAGAAACTTTTTTTAATAAGGCAAAGTTAATTGTTAGTTTTTGTTAACAAACTTCTTTAAAAAGTCTAAACAAACTATTCTACATACTACAAATTATTTTACCAAACATCTTTTTATTGTAAAGCAATTGTAAATGCTGCAAATATAGATTTAAAATTCAAATTTTCATTTCACATTGATTATTCCTTCATGCTTTAATTTCACTAAATGCCTACTATATTTTCTACATCTTGAGAGCAGGTGATGCTGGTGGTCGCTTAAGGTCCATAAATGATGATCCAATTTCAGAATGTTATACATAATAGTAAACACTACTAAAAATCCCTAATAGCTACTAGAAAACAATCACCGACAACAGTCGTCATTAATTAGCAACCAGATTAATGACCAACATAGCAAAAAGGACCATGAATAGGAAATTAGCGACCAACTCGACGACTAGCCAAAATCCTGTCGCTAAGTTTTGCAAAACTCCGTCACTAAGCAAGAAACCTCATCACTAATGTTCCCTCCATTCTTCTTTTGCTATCCCTCCATTTTTTTGTTAGTGCCCAAGGTAGTGAGGACCTGGTGTTGTCGCTTCATTTCTAGTTAAATGAAGCGATGACCTAGTCCATCACTAGAACTAGTATTTAGTGATCGTGTTAGCGACCACCTTGTTATATTTGTTTTCCCTTCATTTTTTTGTTGGCGCCCAAGGTAGCGACAACCTTACTTTGTCGCTACATTTCTGGTTAAACGGAGCGACGACTAGTTCCCTCGCTAGAACTAGTATTTAGTGACCGCGTTAGTGACCACCTTGTTATATTTGCTTCCCTCCATATTTTCTTTCCCTCCATTGGTTTTGGTTGGCAAAGTTAGCGACAAAGGGCCCCATCACTACTCTAGGCCAATGTAGCGACAAATTTCTATTGTCACTAATTTAAGTACGACTGGTTATCTTTTAGCCACAGGCAAACGACGTCACTCGGTTTGGAATATAGCGACAGCGTTTGGCATTGCTAAGTGAACCATCAAAGTGACGACGGTTGTTGTTGCTGATTTGGAGCCAACTGGTAAGTGATGAATAACGACTTGCCACGTGGGTTAATGGCAGGCCTTGTGATGAGATTAGCAACGGTGTGTGTGTCCATTGTTATTTCTAAGTAATCTCGATCATTTCCCCTAAATCATTTCCCTAGTCTCACTTATTTCCCTTTTCCCTCTCTTTCGCTCTTGTCTTTGGTGCACCTCCGTCCTTTGTGGCCATTGTTCACCACCGTTCAAAGTCGCTCTCTTTGTCTCTCAACCTGAATTCATTCCGTAGCTTTCTTCTTCATCTCCTTCAAGGTAAGATCTTCTTCCTTGTTCCTATCACATTGTAATATTTTCTGCCTTGTTCCTTGTTGTAATGGCAACGTATTACATTGAAGGAAAGACTACAAATGGTTTAGGGTTTAGGGTTCCTACCACAAACATCTACTACCTTGTTCCTATTACCACAAACATCTATTACATTGTAATTTCTTCCGTGTTCGTTATTGTAATTTCTCAGAAATATCTTTTGTTTTCATTTTTTTATTTTCCTTTAAGGTGAGACTACAAATGGTATGATAACATTTTCTGAACTATATAACATTTTCTCGCTTATAGTAGATGTTTGTAGTAGCAGCTAGAATACTAGAATTGTTTGTTGGTGATATAAAATTTTGAGGATGTGGTTTGTTCTATGTTGTCTGGCACATACTAGGCAAGTGATATTGGAAGTAAAATACCAGAAAATGCAGTGTATGCATGAATATTAATAATAATTTGGTATTTCATGAATAAAAGAAAAGTGAAAATTACTTCTTTTATTAGAGCCAATTTATGTTGTGATACTATAATTACTTCAATTCAATGAATAGTATTCTATTCCTATTGGTGACTTTGATTAATAGTATTTCATTACCTTACTAATCAATAAATTTTTTTGAAAAATAAATTGTTAATGATCCACATGAAATCTACCACAGACTCAAATTGCAGCTTATATTAGCTTAGAAGGGGAAAGTTTTATAATTGTAATTCAACATAACTTATGTGCTTCTCTATGAATTGTTAAGTTGGGACAAACAAAGAAGCTACTATAATAACATGCATGTTTGCTCTCAAATTTTCTTCAGATGGTTCTCTATAAACTATTTGATGATTAGTATTAATTTTGTTGATGGTTCTGAGTTGGGATAAATTGTGAAGAAACCATGTTGTTGTCCTTCAAATTCTACATACTCTACCAACCTCCACCCAAAATTTAGGAGTTTTGAATAATAGGGAGGTTAGGATTACTCCATTTAACTACTCCATTTGCCATGGGTTCTTGGAAACGAATTACACATATAGGCTTCCCATTTACCTCCTCCCGTACTCCCTGCACTCCCCATTTTGCCCTGACCTCTTCTTTGAGACCGTTCAAGAAAATAGGCTACAAATATTCTTACTCTATAGTTCTTAAAGGTTCTGAATTTTCAATTCTGTCCTGAACCACCTACAACACAAGAACAACTTGAATTTTGATTCCTCTACTACTGCCTTAGTTGCATTTAAGGCATCTGTCACTCTATCCTTCTTCTTACCAACTTCAGCCTCACTAGCTCCTCCATTCTACAAGAGATATTGAAATGTTATGTTGATAAATGCAAAACCTCATTGAACAATAGGCCAAGTTTTGAATTAGAAAATAAAACTTTATCGTATGAAGTTATTTATTAGACTTATGGTTCTATCTTATGGTTCTATCTTACGACTATTATTAGGAAATTATTATTGTATTAGTTTCATATTAAGCAGTTAGGTAAGAACATGATCGTTTAATGATATATAAGTTGTGTACAGACTTGCAAAAGGAAATTAGTACTTAAGCAACGCGTGAAAGATTTGAATCATATTATTTATATATAAAAATATTTTGTTAAAAGATGGAAAATCTTGATGTGCGTATAGTGCTGTTGTTACTATACTATGAAAAATATGATAATTAATTATTTTATGAATTTAAGAAATTTTTATTAAAAAATATTATATAGAAATTGTTGTTGCAAAGCTATTACAAAATATTATTAATATAAATATAAGATAAACAAAATATTATTGTTACATAGCTGTTACCTTCCCGCACATACTTGTTATTCCCATATGATCAAAATTAAGTAAAACCATCGTCTTCCTTTTCTCTTCGTGATCATTAATTATTGGTGATGTCTTCCAAGAACAACAGAAGCCTTATCAAAACCCCATTCAACCGAAAACATAGAAGCTGCTGCAGGTGTAGAAAATAAAGTCCTCTAATATATTCAAACCCATCCCAAAACCCAATATCTCCATACATCAAAACACAAACCCTATCAGCCTCAATTCTTCCGCCTCTTCTTATGATTGCGACCGCAACAATGACAATGAATACTTTACTTTCACCATCGTTTCTGAACTCAACATACTCTATACTACATCAAAAGTAGTATACAAGAATCAAACCTGAAATCAGTTAATAGTATTATTGTTGAGAAGGAATCAAGGGATCTAGAGAAGGATTTTTGAGACTCCATGCTACAAATGATATTTGAGAAAGAGATCTACTTAGAATCTGATCTTCAACAGCTTCTTGAATGCTTTCTTCATTTGAAGGTCATGAGTCATCACCAAGTCATTGTTGAAGTCTTCACTAAGATTTGTGAAAAACTTTTCCCTAAGAAGAAAAATATATAGTGGTGATGATGTTATTTGTGGCCAAAAGCTATATGGAACAAAGGTCATGGTTTCAAATTCATCTCATCTTAGTATTATTCTCTTTGATCTATTCTCTATGTATTTGTTATATACGTGAAGATCATTGGAAGAAGTTGGAGCATTGTTTATTATTTATTGGTTCAAATTTGAAAGGTACTATTTGTTGATTCAAAATGTGGAGGTGAAAATGGATTCTTTTGTAGACAGTATTTTAGTTTTTTTTCTAATTGTGATTGAAGACATCACTGTTGGTCTTTTGTTAAGGGCGTTAAAACTTTTCTACATTTTCGAGGGAATATATCTCTTTATTATGATCTTTGAGTGTACCCTGTATTTGATTTGAATTTCAGAATTCTCATGTTGAATATCTGAACTAAATATTGTTCTAGTTTGGTGTTGTGAATGCTAATGTCTTATAGTCATGAATATAAACCCTTGTGCAGCATATAAAACAAGCAATGTCTTAGATTAAATAGTTGAGATAATACAAATCAAATAATTTTACTTTTAACATTTAAATTTTTTATTCAAATGTGATTTTCTAACATGATTTCTAATTTAATCATTTTACAGTAATGTCTTTTCTCTCTTTTATTCATATGTGATTTTTAGTTCATCTCATAATGTCTTTTCTCTCTTTTTTATTTGGATAGCTTCATTTTATCCTCCTTGTCTTAAACTATTGTTGTGTTCCAAGAAAGTGATTGTGGGAAAGAATTATTTGTTTGAAACATCACAAGAGGTAAAACAATTGCTTCTCTTTTATGATAAGCTATTGCCTGCATGATGTAGGGTTGATTGATAGTTCATACTTGTTCATACTACATAGTTCATACTTGTCTGAGAATATTTTGAAGTATATTGTATACTGAGTATTGACACTGTTCATGCTTGACCTTGATTATTGAGTATTGACATTGTGAAAATTTTGAGAAATTTTTAATAATATCTTGTCTAATTTGTTTTATTTCTGCCATTTTGAAAATTTTTTGCCTTTTAAGAGAGATATATGGTAGGTTTTGCTTTATAAACACTTTTGTGTATGCAGTTAATGTTACATACCATTAGTATTAAAGGATGTTTTAAAAAAATATGAACACTGGATAATCTATATTTCTCACATTTTATCATCCTATAATTTATGCCTTGCAAACATTTAACAACTTTGAGCATTCTAAAGATATAATTGCTGGTAAATAATAGTTTTGAGCATTCTTTCTTGAGATTTTAATATACTACTGCCTCTTCTTGAGATATAATTACTAGTTGTGCTCCTTTCACAGACAACATTCCCACAGATAGTTCCTTTCTCAACATTTTTATAATATATGCTTTGTCATCTCCATAAGAACCATACTCATTTTCAATCTGTGTCAAACAATTTCATACGAGTCAATTTATTTATCCTTTGATAAGATAAGTGTTTAACATCTAAGAGAAGAAATATAGAAATCTTGAAAAATATTAAATCATGGTGATGTTAAGAGACAAGTCCTATAATAATAAAGAAATTCCAGCATTTGAGAATTCAAAACAATAGAGTAATACTTTAATATTTAGACAAACTACCTTTCTAAATGGTAATTAACCACACTTAGGTGAGGTTTTGGAGTCAACAAATAGGATGAGAAATGTTAAAATAATAGGCTTCTTATAGTTTTTAAATATTGCAAAGTTGATGGTATTATTGGGATGGGCTTGCACTAGTCTAGTTTTACATACAACATTAGCATTTGACAAATATCTCTCTTTTGACCAATATCACTACTGTAAACTTTATCACCTTTTTTCCCATTGCATGCATAGTTACTAATAACACTCTAGTTTCATTTAGCTGGAAGGCAAAATACACTAATTAAGTAAAACTCTCTTATTAATTATGCATTGGTGTTACTCTTCCTCTCCATAATCCAATCTGATTTTTATTTTTGCATTCTAAAAAAAAACACAATCACCCTACTCTGCCTCTAAGTTTTTAGCTCTGATATTTACTCAAATGCATTGATTTTCTTCTATTCTTTTCATTTCCATGTGACAAGTTATTATTGCAAAATCACTTCCTTTTTTTCTTATATCATCCCACTCTCCCTCAATCTTTCTTTCTCTCTCATCCATTATATGCTACTATACATAGTGCAAAGCATTGAATTTTTGTTCACTTCCATGTAAACCACTCATTTAAATATTATTTTTCTCTTATCTTTTCTTATAATAGGTCCAAAGACATAAGGTCCATCTCCTTTCAACTCACTCAAAATTATTAAACTCTTACTCTCTTTTAAAAAGGAAGCATTGTGCCCATACACTCTTGCAACATAATTATCAATTTTTCTTCCTCGTTCCATATACAACCCATAATTAACCACCTCATATATTTTCTCTTCTTTTTAAAACTCAAAACTTGAGATTTGGTTCCATTGAAACAAAAAATCAACATGAGTATATTCTTGTAGTTGCTTTAGTTTTTTAATAACTTGTAGTTAACCTATATGTATATTCAACTACTACATTTGATTAAGAAGTTAACTTATATGTATATTAAACTACTATAGTTGATTATATGTATTCTTCATTATTAAAAATCTTTGAAAAACAAATATGTACACACACCCTTTAATTGATTATAGAGTTTTTCTCTCCCTAACTTCATATTTGCTCTTCTTCTATATGTTTATCTATGTGTATCATTTAGGCATATCATAGTGTATATTTATGCATATCATTGTGTGATAGACCACATTTAAGTGTTTAAGGTATAAATTTATTTCTTGTATGTTAGTTTTTTTTAGTACTTGTATACATTGAACTATACTGAGAAGTTTTCTGCATGTAACAAGGTAATAGTACAAATTTGGAAATGTTAGATTTACAGGGGAGATTCTATCAAAATTCGGTAGGCTCCTGGTGTCATTAAACCATATTAAAGTGTTTAACTAATTGACTTGTATACATTTATGTGTCTATATTGTTTGATTATTTCTAACTGTTGTTTATAACAGCTTTGTTGATAGTAGTCGTGCTACTAAAACAATTACTAAGGTTCTGAAGGCCCAATGGGATGGTCGATACATCTCTTGGACAAATACTAGTAAAACTATCCAGTATAGATGGTTTGAGACTTTCTCAGTAAGTTTAGCACTTCCTTCTATTATGGGTTTAATACATTTATACACTTGTTTTTAATTTTAAAATCTCATTTCATGTTACAATATGATTACCAGTGGACAGAAGGTATGATTGATGAGATTTGAAAGGTCTTAGCCATAAAGACCTCCAAAATCATCAAAAGTACCCTTTGGAAACTGAGGGATAAAGGCGAGTGCCTTCGTTAGATCCCTGAGGTGAACTGGAATGGGATGGTGTAGAAATAGGAGAGTGTCTTGTTCTAGCACTAAAACAGAGTGGCTGATGTTGGTGCCTCTATTTACACTGGGGGTAGCATTTCAGTCCTGGCATAAAAAGATTTATAAGTATATTTTATTCAACATTTTCTTATGAATGACTAAATATGTTTTTCACTAATAATTTCAATACACTATGAACTACAGGAGCTGAAGGAGCACCGCGAGCCTTCATTATATGATGTCATGCAAATGACTAAGAAGAATAAAGTCGGTACATGGGTTAACCAAAAGACGGCGGACATGGCTATAATTTATTTTAACTTACACATGCTTAAACTTACAAATCAAATTACTAAATTTTATCATTATTTTATATTTGCAGGAGACGTATCTTGCCATGAGGGCCTAGAATGAGGAAGAGTTGGTGGCTTCCACACTTGAGTGGGAGGTACCTCTTACCCTTTCTTCTGACGACAACGCCATCTATATAGAGGTTGTTGGCGGCGTGAACAAGAAAGAGAAGGTGTTTGGCTTGGGAGGGGTGGGCACACAGCTTGCCAAGAAGGGGAAGACCTCTTCCTCTTCCTCTTCCTTCTGGGCTTCAAACAAATGTTGTTCAGGTTATCCAAAATCTGAACAATGAGCTACAGGAGGAGTGCTGCCAGAGGTAGCTTTTGGAGGAGCAGGCTGAGGAGGACCAACGACAAAGGTAGCTTTTGTATGAGCAAGCTGCCGAGGATTGACGACGGGTCGGGAAGGAATTTCTTAAGACTCGTCGACAGCTGGTGGCATAACAAGAGCTAATCAGTCGGATGATGATGGCGCTTGGTTTTACCTTACCCTCCTCTACTTCCCAACCGCACCCATCACCACCACTAGATCCCCCTCCACCGTGATCATGCTATCTTTTGACATTTATTTTTATTGTATTGTATAGAATTATATATAAATTTTGTTTATATTTTATCTTATGTTTGATATTTTAGTATCTATTTTATGTCATTTTCTTTTCCATATGAATTCATCAATTTAATATTATTAATGTATTACTAAAAATTCAACGAAGGAAAACTCTAAATTACAATAATAATAGGCAGTATAATAATTATAAAAATATTTAATATGTAACTGATATGATTAAAAAATAATTTATTAATAAAAATATAATCATCCTCCAATAAAAAGACCTACTTACACATTAACGATGGAAAATACACGGTCGCTAACAGGTTGTAAAATAGCGACGGAACACGTATGGTCGCTAATAGGTAGCAAACTAGCGACAGGAAGTGTGGTCGCTAATACGTAGCAACCTAGTAACGGGCCCCTGTAGTCGCTAATAGGTTGTAACCTAGCGACGGGAAGCGTGGCCGCTACTACGCAGCAAGCTAGCGACGTATCCCATGGTCGCTAATATGTCGTAACGTAGCACGGGAAGTGTGACATCCCGTGTAATTTTCTGAATAAATTTTTCACGTTTTTAAAAGATCATTTTGAAATTCATAAATTAAATTCAGAGTTCACATAAAAGTTGATAATCGCAGAATATTATCATGCATACTAGTCGTGAATAATAAAATTCAAAAAAATATTTACGTAGCGGAAACGATTTAGAAAATAATAGTACATGATATGTTGCATTTATTACAACCCATTAATTTAGAATAAAATCAAAGTCCAAGTAGTAATTCACATAGGCATCAATCATGGCATCACTCTTCATTCTGTGTGACATTCACTGTAAAAATTAATGTAAGAATGAGACAGAATATAGAATAAATATAAAATAAATAGAATTACACAAATGCAAACAACAAAATTAAAGATATGATGAATATGTCAAACAAGTCCATTTATATTTAATAATCCTTATCTTAGTCGAATAAGGTCCTATTGAATCCATTTAGTTTGGTAGAATTACCACAGTAAAAAGTCTCATAGAGACACTAGTAGGACTTAGCATATACCATGAATCCCTACTCTTCATGGCACCCAAGTACCGAAGTACACAAGTATCACAAGTAGGACTTTGCACAAACCATGAATCCCTACACTTCATGGCACACAAGTACCGAAGTACACAAGTATCACAAGTAGGACTTTGCATAAACCATGAATCCCTACACTTCATGGCACACAAGTACCGAAGTACACAAGTATCACAAGTAGGACTTTGCATAAACCATGAATCCCTACACTTCATGGCACACAAGTACCAAAGTACACAAGTAGGACTTAACATAAGCCATGAATCCCTACACTTCATGGCACACAAATACTTATGATGCATAAATGCCTTTAACTCTTTTTACCATTTAACAAACCATGATATCAACATTTCCAAAACTACTTGGATAAATATACAAGTCCTCAAAGGGACACAACACACATAATAATTCCCAAAATCATGGATTTACTGTTTCAACCACATATGTCAATAACCACAAAGCATTCATGTGCATATAAATTAATTTTGTCACTCATAATTATTCATCACCAAAATATACAACTGTATGATACTCATTAGACACTCAACAATATCAATAATAATCCATAGTCCCTTAAAAAGTCAATAATAAATTGTTACCCATAGAGAAAATATCATTTTCATTCATAATAACCATTATAAGAAAGTTTCAGCATTTCCAACAGCAACACACGTTATTAAAACACCCATAACTTGAGCAAATCAAATCCTTTTTAGGTGATTCCACTTTCTATAGGTCAATAATAGAATTAACTACAACTTTCATGAAGAACACAATTTCAAATTCTAAACAGAAATATCACTTATTCACGAAATACCACACTGCCTAAAAGTGAGTTTCCAAAACGTACATATATTAGTAATTTCAACGTTTCTGGAGCTACAAAAATGATTTTAACATGAAACCAGTTCTAAAATACTCTTACCATAACTATCTACAATTTTTATGAAGACACCAACCATTAATTCGAACACAAAATTCCTAGTTTTGAAAATGAGATTCGGATTTCATAGTTAATAGATTTTCATCATGAACACACTTCTGTATTTTGAGCATATCTAGAGTTACAAGCATCTTTTTAACTTGAAACCACTTTGTATAGATCCCTAACATGAATATCTACAACTTTCATGAAGACATCCAAGGCTGATTATGCATGTATAATTCCCAGAATGTCAAAATATGCACAGAACATAGCTTAAACATTTTACTCGGTCATGCTGTAGTATTTTGGCTATAAATTTTGCTATACATATCCAAATCAGTTGAATCAGGTCTCAAAATTCATATAACAAAAATATCTACAACTTTGATGAAGAAGTCAAAATCTAATTCATACGTTTGTAGCTTCAAAATTAGGCAACAAATTACGAAATTAAAACTGGAATCCTAGAACAGCATACAACTCTACCCATTCCATAATTATTCACAACCCTGTCCCCTCTTACTTGTTTTGCCGACTGAAAATGGCTTCCTGGTTGTCCTCCTGGCTTCTGTTCGAAGGGTCTTGAGGAAAGGAGAGTAAATGAGAGGTAGAAGGTTCACTATCTTTTCTGTTTCTAAGAGTTTCAGAAGGGATAGTGCTTTGTTTAATAATGCAAGGCAGTGGGAGACAAGCTCCTTGTGAGTGGATCGTAGTGTTGTTAGTGGAGATAATGGAGGATTAAAATAAGAAAGTAGGCTTATAATGGTCCACTTCTGGCCGTCCTACATACTAGGGGTGCATAATGGGTTTAGATATATTAAACTATGCGCAAGAAACAAGATTGGATTCAAAAAGTTACTCCTGGCACTGAAAACCGACTGGAATTCACTCGGTCAGCCTCTAAACCGACTGGAATTCTACCCAGTCAGCATATATGCCGACTGGAATTTGTTAGTAACATGAAGGGAAAAGAATCTGAGTCCTTCTCGTTTAATTAGGCTCCTCAACACTGGGTTTTTCAGTCAGCTAGTGCCACCAAAACTGACTCCCATCGCTCGGGTCTACCACTCAGCGAGACGATCCTCATTGCTCAGCGTTCACTCAGTTATTAATTCCACAACCGACCAGCACTCAATCGGTCTTCCATCCAGTAAAACAGCCTAGACCGAGTCCTCTCTTACACAACTACCACTTGGTAGAATCATTCCAAATCCGAGCCCTCAATCACATGGGTTTCTCTCGGTAAATATTCCAGAGACCGATTCAAAGCTCTCAGGTTCCCATTCAGTAGAATCTACTGACCGATCCAGCTCTCATCATTCTCTTACTCGGCAATTACTCTAAAACCGACCATCACTCTATTAGTTTTCCACTCGGTAAACTTGTCACAAAGTTCACTCCCTTTTCTTTCACTCGAGTGAAGTTTCCTAGCACTGTCTTTCACTCGGCAAAGTTATTCCTGAGTGCTTCTGGACAAACACACTACATACTCTCAATCGGTGTCATTCTCACTCGGAATTATACTCGGCTATTCATCTCTTAGCAACATAGACTAATCTTCCTCGAAATACTTTTCACTCGGAATCTTTTAAGGCCTTCACTACTCGGTAAAAGAGCCATATGAATAAGCCTCACTCGAAATGTTACACAACTCTGATTCTTCTCTCGGAAACATCTCACTCTATCTTATACTCGAAAGTATTTCAATTTCCTTCACTCGGAATTTTACTACCCAGAAGACCTTGTCTTGAAAAATGCTTTTAAATCAAAGGTCTTCACTTAGAAGTACTTTACTCGGAATTCTCTCTCTCTTAAACTTTCACTCGGATTTGCCTTACTTGAAAACGTCTTACTCAAACAAACCTCTCTTCATTCGGAGATGCTTCTCTGGATACGCTTCACTCGGAAATGTCTGAGGCAAGGACTTCCTTCCCTCAGAATTATTCTCTTCAATCATATTTTACTCAAACAAATTTTCCTTTGGTACTCCTCTCGGAAATGGGCTCTCAGGGAAAACTTTCACTCAGAAATGAAAATGCTTAACAATATATGACTCAGAATTGAGTCGTTGGAGAAATACTTGACTCAGAAATGAGTCCTTCTGAGATGTTTGACTCGGAAATGAGTCATTTAGATATAATTGACTCGGAATTAAGTCTTTGGAGAGTACTTGACTCGAAAATGAATTTTTCTGAGGTGTTTGACTCTGCAGTGAGTCACTCCAGGGTGAGTCACTCGGATTCTTTCTCCCAGAAGTGGTTCTATCAGTCCACTTCACACAAAAGTGTGTCTGGGGCAAGAATTCCACTCGGAATAAACCCTCTCGGCCATGTTCCACTCGGAAAACACAACCTTCACTCGGTATTTCCATTTTTCACTCGAAATTTCTCTTAGTCACTCAGAATTTTTCTCTTTCACTCGGAACAGGGTGCCTTTTTCACTCGGACAGTCCTTTCTAAGGCATGTTTCACTCGGAAAATGAATCTTATCATTAAAGGTCTATGTAAATCCTATAATTATACCCAAAAATAAAATTTTTGGAGTATTATATACCATCCATAGAGTGTTTTATTCATTGATTAACACTTACAGACCTTCTATACCTCATCATTTACAGAAATGGAACTATTATTAAAAACAGGGATGTTACAGGAAGCATGGTCGCTAATATGTAGTAACCTAGCGAAGAAGCTTGTGGTCGCTATATACTAAGCTAGTAGCGACAATGTGCGCCCGTTGCTAACCTGTCATCACCAACGACGGACTAAGTGACCACCCATGGGATCAGTGCAGCAATGGCGTTGTGTAACATCCCTTGTTTTTATATATTTAAAACGAATAAATAAATGTGTAAATGAATTTGAATTATGAAATTTAGAGAATATGTGACATTTGTATGATTACAGAATGAAATAAAAGGGGAAAATATGATTTTTACATGATGCGTAGCATCTAGTTGACACGTGGCGTCAGGGTAAAATTCCTGATCTGGCGCTACGCGTTAGGGGGATGTGTAGCGTTAGCTTCACTATTAAAATTTAAAGTTCAAGAACACAGCAACGCGGAACAAAATGAAAAATAGAGTTTTAAGTTGGTTCTCTCTTCTATCTTTTCCTCTGAGCATTAAGGCATGCTTTTAAGCCAATTTTCAGTGGAATTATGAAATTAATTGCATATTAGAGGTAGAAATCATGAGTTCAGTATATGAAATCCTTCAATTTATGGTTTTGGTGGAAATTTCTTTCTATTACCAATTTTCTTAGAAATTAGAATAAGCTTTGAAATTTAAGATTCTGAACTGGTTAAAAGGTCTCTTAAGGTTCTTAAATGGAAGATTAGGTGATGAAATTGAATTTCGCTTCATGTAAGTTATGAATAAAATGCCAAAAACCTAGCGGAGTTAGGGGTTTCTTAAAGTAACTTATGGTTTTGAGTATGGTAGACTTATGAAGCTTTAGGGATTGATTTTCAAGTGTTTTCTTAAGTTAAGTTAAGATTTTGAGGATTAATTCCTAAAACTCCTTTTGTAATTTTGCGTATTTAGTGTTTTGGCGCATCAATGCTTGCAGGATAATTAAAGAGCATTGGAATTGAGGTAAGAGGAGTGTGGTATTATGTATTTAATTAAGATTTATGGAATTTTATATTGAAACTTCTTGTGTATGTGAATATTTTATTTGAGAACATATGTATAATTTGAAATATGTTAATGGTGATGTAATGAATTTGATGCACATGAATAATGAGAAAATAATGATGATACTAAGAAGTGATAAGAATTGATGGATATATTATGCATATAGTGGTTTATAGAGTGATATTGGATTATTGAAATATATATGAACTTCATGTTATGGAATTTATGTCTGGTAATGGCCATGTAATATTGATGATATAAGATTTATGCCTTATGATAGATTTCATAATGATATTTAAATGAGATAGCTTTTATGCTAGAGATTGTATATATAGATTGATGAGATTGATAATTATTTGTTGTATTCATGATATGTGGTATGAACAATTATTCGGTATATATATATATATATATATATATATATATATATATATTACCCCCTTATTTTGGCTCCTGTGATCCATGTAGAGACCCAATTGAGCTACCCAATGGTCCAGATAGAGACCCAGTAGTTGAGGTGGGGGGAGCTGGTGTGTGGCCTCGGTGGATCCTTTCGGGTGGAGTCAGTGTGTGGCTCGGGGGACCAGATGTGACGTCCCGTGTAATTTTCCGAATAAATTTTTCGCGTTTTTAAAAGATCATTTTGAAATTCTTAAATTAAATTCAGAGTTCACGTAAAAGTTGATAATCACGGAATATTATCATGCATACTAGTCGTGAATAATAAAATTCAAAAAAATATTTACGTAGCGGAAACGATTTAGAAAATAATAGTACATGATATGTTGCATTTATTACAACCCATTAATTTAGAATAAAATCAAAGTCCAAGTAGTAATTCACATAGGCATCAATCATGGCATCACTCTTCATTCTGTGTGGCATTTACTGTAAAAATTAATGTAAGAGTGAGACAGAATATAGAATAAATATAAAATAAATAGAATTACACAAATGCAAACAACAAAATTAAAGATATGATGAATATGTCAAACAAGTCCATTTATATTTAATAATCCTTATCTTAGTCGAATAATGTCCTGTTGAATCCATTTAGTGGTAGAATTACCACAGTAAAAAGTCTCATAGACACACTAGTAGGACTTAGCATATACCATGAATCCCTACTCTTCATGGCGCCCAAGTACCGAAGTACACAAGTATCACAAGTAGGACTTTGCATAAACCATGAATCCCTACACTTCATGGCACACAAGTACCGAAGTACACAAGTACCACAAGTAGGACTTTGCATAAACCATGAATCCCTACACTTCATGGCACACAAGTACCGAAGTACACAAGTAGGACTTAACATAAGCCATGAATCCCTACACTTCATGGCACATAAATACTTATGATGCATGAATGCCTTTAACTCTTTTTACCATTTAACAAACCATGATATCAACATTTCCAAAACCACTTGGATAAATATACAAGTCCTCAAAGGGACACAACACACATAATAATTCCCAAAATCATGGATTTACTGTTTCAACCACATATGTCAATAACCACAAAGCATTCATGTGCATATAAATTAATTTTGTCACTCATAATTATTCATCACCAAAATATACAACTGTATGATACTCATTAGACACTCAACAATATCAATAATAATCCATAGTCCCTTAAAAATTCAATAATAAATTGTTACCCATAGAGAAAATATCATTTTCATTCATAATAACCATTATAAGAAAGTTTCAGCATTTCCAACAGCAATACACGTTATTAAAACAGCTATAACTTGAGCAAATCAAATTCTTTTTAGGTCATTCCACTTTCTATAGGTCAATAATAGAATTAACTACAACTTTCATGAAGAACACAATTTCAAATTCCAAACATAAATATCACTTATTCACGAAATACCACACTGCCTCAAAGTGAGTTTCCAAAACGTACATATATTAGTAATTTCAACATTTTTGGAGCTACAAAAATGATTTTAACATGAAACCAGTTCTAAAATACTCTTAACATAACTATCTACAATTTTCATGAAGACATCAACCACTAATTCACAACACAAAATTCCCAGTTGTGAAAATGGAATTCAGATTTCATAGTTAACAGATTTTCATCATGAATACACTTCTGTATTTTGAGCATATCTAGAGCTACAAGCATCTTTTTAACTTGAAACCACTTTATATAGATCCCTAACATGAATATCTACAACTTGCATGCAGACATCCAAGGCTGATTATGCATGTATAATTCCCAGAATGTCAAAATATGCACAGAACATAGCTTAAACATTTCACTCGGTCATGCTGTGGTATTTTGGCTATAACTTTTGCTATACATATCCAAATCAATTGAATCAGGTCTCAAAATTCACATAACAAAAAGATCTACAACTTTGATGAAGAAGTAAAAATCTAATTCATACGTTTGCAGCTTCAAAATTAGGCAACAATTTATGAAATTAAAACTGGAATCCTAGAACAGCATACAACTCTACCCATTTCATAAATATTCACAACCCTGTCCCCTCTTACTTGGTTTGCCGACTGGAAATGGTCCCCTTGCTGTCCTTGCTCTTGTTCGAAGGTGTATTGAGGAAGAAATTGAAAGAGAGATATTTACTAACTTTGTTCTAAGGAGTTCTGAACAGAGGTAGTGTTAATAATGTAATGATAAGTGGGGAACAACTTTCCCGTAAGTGGATTTTTAGTGCTGTTAATGGAGATAATGGAGGATAAAAAATAAGAAAGTGGGCTTATAATGGTCCATTTCTGGCCGTCCTACATACTAGGGGTGCATAATGGGTTTAAATATATTAAACTATGCACAAGAGACAAGATTGGAGTCAAAAAGTTACTCCTGGCACTGAAAACCGACTGGAATTCACTCGGTCAGCCTCTAAACCGACTGGAATTCTACCCAGTCAGCATATATGCCAACTGGAATTTGTTAGTAACATGAAGGGAAAAGAATCCGAGTCCTTCTCGTTTAATTAGGCTCCTCAACACTTGGTTTTTCAGTCAGCTAGTGCCACCAAAACTGACTCCCATCGCTCGGGTCTACCACTCAGCGAGACGATCCTCATTGCTCAGCGTTCACTCAGTTATTAATTCCACAACCGACCAACACTCAATCGGTCTTCCATCCAGTAAAACAGCCTAGACCGAGTCCTCTCTTACACATCTACCACTTGGTAGAATCATTCCAAATCCGAGCCCTCAATCACATGGGTTTCTCTCGGTAAATATTCCAGAGACCGATTCAAAGCTCTCAGGTTCCCATTCAGCAGAATCTACTGACCGATCCAGCTCTCATCATTCTCTCACTCAGCAATTACTCTAAAACCGACCATCACTCTATTGGTTTTCTGGCAATTACTCTAAAACCGACCATCACTCTATTGGTTTTCCACTTGGTAAACTTGTCACAAAGTTCACTCCCTTTTCTTTCACTTGAGTGAAGTTTCCTAGTACTGTTTTTCACTCGGCAAAGTTATTCCTGAGTGCTTCTGGTCAGACACACTACATACTTTCAATCGGTGTCATTCTCACTCGGAATTATACTTGGCTATTCATCTCTTAGCAACACAGACTAATCTTCCTCGAAATACTTTTCACTCGGAATCCTTTAAGGCCTTCACTACTCGGTAAAAGAGCCATATGAATAAGCCTCACTCGAAATGTTACACAACTCCGATTCTTCTCTCGGAAACATCTCACTCTATCTTATACTCGGAAGTATTTCAATTTCCTTCACTCGGAATTTTACTACCTAGAAGACCTTGTCTTGAAAAATGCTTTTAAATCAAAGGTCTTCACTTAGAAGTACTTTACTCGGAATTCTCTCTCTCTTAAACTTTCACTCGAATTTGCCTTACTTGAAAACGTCTTACTCAGACAAACCTCTCTTCATTCGGAGATGTTTCTCTGGATACGCTTCACTCAGAAATGTCTGAGGCCAGGACTTCCTTCCCTCAGAAGTATTCTCTTCAATCATATTTTACTCAAACAAATTTTCCTTTGGTACTCCTCTCGAAAATGGGCTCTCAGGGAAAACATTCACTTAGAAATGAAAATGCTTAACAATATATGACTCAGAATTGAGTCGTTGGAGAAATACTTGACTCAGAAATGAGTCCTTCTAAGATGTTTGACTCGGAAATGAGTCATTTAGATATAATTGACTCGAAATTGAGTCTTTGGAGAGTACTTGACTCGAAAATGAGTTTTTCTGAGGTGTTTGACTCTGCAGTGAGTCACTCCAGGGTGAGTCACTCAGATTATTTCACCTAGAAGTGGTTCTATCAGTCCACTTCACACAAAAGTGTTTCTGGGGCAAGGGTTCCACTCGGAATAAACCCTCTCGGCCATGTTCCACTCGGAAAACACAACCTTCATTCGGTATTTCCATTTTTTCACTCGGAATTTCTCTTAGTCACTCGGAATTTTCTCTTTCACTCGGAACAGGCACTAGTGGAAAAAATGGATATAATCACGGTTAAAAAAGGCCTTTATTCACAGTTAAAGAACCGTGGTTGTTGCATCTGTGGTAGTGGATGATGGTCTTTAACCACGGTTAACAACCGTGGTAATAAATCACATCTAACCACGGTTAAGAACAACTGTGAATATAACTTACTATTTATATTCACGGTTATCGAGCACA
The DNA here is from genome assembly GCA_037962975.1 of Clitoria ternatea. Classification (NCBI taxonomy): domain Eukaryota; kingdom Viridiplantae; phylum Streptophyta; class Magnoliopsida; order Fabales; family Fabaceae; genus Clitoria; species Clitoria ternatea. Next base: position 15,279,776 of record CM075675.1, read on the forward strand.
ACCGTGAATATAAGAACTGAAAGGTGTCAGTTACATCCACTTATATTCATGGTTATGATGGACAACCGTGGATATAGATATATTTTATCCACGGTTGTCCATCATAATCGTGAATATAAGTAGTTTGTAACTGAAACCTTTTAATACTTATATTCACGGTTATGATGGACAACCGTGGATAAAATATATCTATATCCACGGTTATGGTAGTAACCGTGGATAAATATAGTCTATATTCACGGTTGTTGCCATAACCGTGAATAAATACTGAGGTTTTTTTTTAAAATGGATTCTGTTTTATTGTTTCCCAACCCTGCATTCAGACAACCAGTACAGTATACAGTATGCCACAACAACACTATATCAAAAGAATGGTATGTATATATATAATAATTTATTTTCTATATCAATTCATAACAACCTAAAAAATGAAAGTATATACAATTAAGTTGAATGTAATCTAATAAAAGTAAACCCTAAATCCTACTAGATACATATATAAAAGAATAAAGATCCTATATCTAGCTTTGCCTAACTTCAATGAAGTGTGAGACCCATTGCCTTCTAACATCATCTACAAGTTCCTTTAGGAAAAATGACCGGTCATTAAAGTACTGCAAACAATGCACAAAACAATTAGAACAAAAGCTTTATTTATTACATGAAATTGATGAAATTGGTAGAAAAGTAGTCCAAATGATGAGACTTACCTCTGTCCATCCATCTACTAAATGATGTTGGACAATGGTCAGCATAGTATGCATGACGAAATAGCCACACTCCTAGGTACCCTTCTGCCTGTAAGACTACAATGGACATATAGTATAGAATAAGTGAATTCGCAACTTAAAAAATATGTACTGAAGATTTGAATGAATACGATTGACTTACTTTTGGGTACACCCATACAACTGTTTTTCCTTTGGGCTTGTTTCTAATCAGTAGATTGTATCCAACCACCGCCCTACGTCAAACAAAACACAAGATAAGTTAGAATTGTATAGTTCTAAAAATGATGTAATCGAATTTGTGGTTTTTTTTTTAGGGATGAACTTACCGGTCTACTATATCTTTCAGGTCTTGTGGAGCTGTCCGATGCAAACTATCAAAGTACAGAGCAAGATAGTCCTTCGGACAGATCACCAGAAGCGTCCAGTGAGCCCTGCAGTTACCAGTGATAAGTGAGACTTCAAAATGCAAAAATTCATGACAATAATTATGGAATAGAATATTACCCTTTAAACACAGGAACGGTGAAGGGACCGTAATCAACTTCCCATATATCTTCAATCACACCAAAGTAGCATGACTCGGCCATCACAGGGTTGTTGTCCTTTGCAGTTGAGAAATGCATTGACTGAGCCACAACCATCACTCCACTGTTTTGATTTGTACTCTTTTCATCCTGTGTCCTTGTATAAAACGAATAGTTGTTTATGTCATACCCACAAAAGGTGAGGACATCAAAGTTCGGGCCCTGTGCTAGTCGATGTAATGTCGAGGATGCAGATGCATCTTTCAGGACGGTCTTTTGGAACCACTGTATGAAACTCTTGTTGTGTTCATTCAACAACCACTTTTCAGTCATTTTAGGGTTGGTTTTCTTGACTAGCTCCTTGTGTGTGGCTAGATACGGTTGCACGTCATCCGTGTTGTTTAAAATATACAAGTGTGCCTGAAGGACATCAGCACGTGGCATGCTCTTCACTTTTTTTCCAATCGTTCCTTTCCCATCCAATCTCCCTTCATGACGAGTCGTTGGAATACCAATGCTTGCAGCATGTGACATGTATTCAGTGCAAAACTCAATTGCTTCCTCTGCAATATATCTTTCCACAATTGAAGCTTCGGGACGACGTTGGTTCTTCATATACCCTTTCAATATCTTCATATATCGCTCAACGGGATACATCCACCGTAAGAACACTGGACCACACCAACGGACCTCTCTCACCAAATGGATGATTAAGTGGACCATTATGTCAAAAAAAGAGGGCGGGAAATACATTTCAAGCTGACATAATATAAGTGATGCTTCCTGTTCCAACACATCCAATTCGCTGGGCACGATTACCTTGCAACATATGGAATTGAAAAACATACACAACCTTGTTATGACATTTCTCACATTTTTAGGAAGAATGTCACGAATGGCGATAGGCAGAAACTGCTGCATCAACATGTGACAATCATGAGACTTCAACCCAACTAACTTCAAATCTTTCATGGAAACACAAGACTTGATGTTGGAGCCATAACCAGACGGAACTTTCACACTTCGTAACGATTCACACAGACTTTGCTTTTCTTTTCTGGATAACGTATGACATGCTGGAGGCAAATATGTTCTTTTGCCCTTTGATTGTGGATGCAAATCCTGACGTATACCCATCAACTCTAAGTCCATACGCGAGTTTAGGCCATCCTTAGTCTTCCCGGGTATGTTTAAGAGTGTACCAACTAAACTGTCACACACATTCTTCTCCACATGCATTACATCAATGCAGTGTATTACATCAAGCTCCCTCCAATATGGCAGGTCAAAAAACACTGACCTTTTCTTCCAGTTGTTTTGTGTCGGGTGCTGTTTTTCACACTTACCAAATTGCACGTTGACGTCCTTCACCTTTTCATATGCCTGGCGACCAGATAGTGGTGGAGGAGCCATTTCAAAATCTTGGGCACTGTTAAACGACTTCTTTAACCTTCGAAACGGATGATTCGCTTTAAGAAACCTTCGATGTCGAAGATAAACATTTTTCCTGCCATGATGTAACCGCACAGAACTAGTCCCCTCCTCACACACTGGACAAGCTTTATGACCCTTCACACTGTACCCAGATAAGTTACCATACGCTGAAAAGTCATTGATTGTGCAAAATAGCATGGCACGCAATTTGAATGATCGCCCGGTAAACCCATCAAACACTTCAACCCCGTCTTCCCACAACCTTTTGAGGTCTTCAACCAATGGAGTTAAATATACATCAATGTCGTTCCCCGGTTGTCGTGGACCAGAAATCATCATTGATAACATCACATATTTTCGCTTCATGCACAACCATGGCGGCAAGTTGTAAACAAACAACAAAACAGGCCACGAACTATGGTTTGTGCTCAGGTTCCCAAACGGGTTCATGTCGTCTGTGGCTAGTGCAAGCCTAACATTTCTTGGTTCATTGGTAAATTCTGGAAAAATCCTATCCATTTTCTTCTATTGCGACCCATCGGCCGAATGCCTAAGTAGTCCATCAACAACCCTCTCATCAGCATGCCATCTCATAAGTTTTACATCATCTGCATTGGCAAACAGACGCTTTAGTCTTGGAACTATAGGTAGATACCACAACACCTTTGCAGGAGACCCTTTAGTGCATACCTCATCAGAATCCGCCTCTTTCTTCTTATACCGTGACACCCCACATCTAGGACATCGATGCAGCATTTCTAACTCACCCCGGAATAATACACAATCATTTGGGCATGCATGTATTTTCTCATACTCCAAACCCATAGGACACAACACCTTTTTGGCCTTATAGTTACGATTCGGCAAGGTGTTTCCAGCTGGGAGTATTTCTTTCAACAACTTCAATAAGTCAGTGAAACTTTTATCCGTCCACCCGTTTATGGCCTTCAAATTAAACAATCGCAAAACTGCTGATAACCTCGTGAAATTGAGGCAGTTTGGATACAACGGCTGCTCAGAGTCCTCACACAGAGTTGTATATACATGAGCTTTCTTAAAACCTTCTACCCCTACATCACGGATCATATCCTCGAGTCGGTCATCCATGTCGACATCGTTGTCATGCATCGAGCTTCGATTTTTAGTCTGAGAGCTGTTACTTGGCACCACCACATCTTCACCATGCCATATCCAATGCGTATAACTACGTAGAAAACCGTCACACAGTAGATGTTCTCACACCTCTTCCAAGTCTACCCGACGCAGGTTGAAGCATTTAACACAAGGGCAAAAATACTTTCCATTCACCCCCACTGCATTCCTCGCTACGAATTCTATAAATGATTCAACTCCCCCCTCGTACTCCAGACTTAGGCGTGATGCAGTTATCCAACTCCGATCCATACCAACTGTTTACAAGGTGCTATGATCAACCTCACTTTTTATACAAAGGTGGTGGTCCTATACCCATTCAGCATGACAATTGTTTTTATACGTCATTCATATATACAGGTTAGGACTTATTTTAAAATTTGATGAAATTTCGACAACATTTCGCATTGGTCTCTAAGTACACAAAATGAGAGTGGTCAAATCAAATTCAACCACAACCAAATATGCACCCAGAGAACAACACAAAATGCAAGTTACCGAAATTTTATCAAATTTTAAAATAACTCCTAACTTGTACATACTAACAATGACGTATAAAAAATAATTGTTCATCCCAAACTGTCCAAACGGACAATTCAAGATTCAACACAAACGATGACATTAATTGATTTAATGACCATTTGTGTCGAATCTCAAACGGGGAACTACGGTTCACTCATATGCACAACAACTTTCATACTAGTTAACAACCACACACATACAACAGCAATAAACATAACATATAAGAGCAACCAACAATAACAGAAATAAAATGGATAATAATTTAGTTAACTTTTTTCCTAAATTAGTATGATGTTTTTAATTTGTGTTATTTTGAAGTAGAAGTATGGTGTTGGAGTATGGATTATGGATTATGGATTATGATGTTGGTTTATAATGCAGGTTCAAACTTTAGACTTTTATTTAGTAATTAATATGATATTTTTAAATTCTATTATTTTCAAGTAGAACTATGGTGTTAGATGATGGATTATGGATTATGAGAATTGAGATTTGTACTTTTATTTTATGGATTACGGCTTATGGACATGGTGTTGAATTTGGTTAAATTCTACTTAAGAAGAACAATATAAGTTCTAGGAGAACAGTAATCTCAACCATTTAGAACTTTTCAATTTAGGGAGTACATTTTAACCAAAAGAGGTATCTTATAATATTTCTAAAGTTCATACACCCAATTTAAACTTACAACTACAAATCAATAGGTTGGTTCATCCAAAGATTGTTAATATAACTAGTTATCCTATGAATATAAGGCTTCCATCTTAATTTTCTAGAATATATAGGTGATAAATTTTCACTGTTGCAAAATCGATTATCTGTGATATATAAACAGAGTTTAAACCTGGTAATTTTCTCTATTACTTAAGCTTTTGAACCAATAACTATCGTGTCACAGGAAACAAGGAATCAAATTATTATGTACCAACAGAGAAAGAATCAATAATTGAACAATGAAATTATTATGTACTTACGACCTAACAAAACAGGACCATTCATAAACAACACAAAATAACAAACAGAGGAAGAAGAAGTGTTCGTCGCTGCTCCTACGCCGGGTGACCTCCGTGCAGGCCATCCAACAAATATAGATACAGAGGTAACATTAACAATGAAAAGACACACACAGAGGCAACATTGGTTCAGCTTCTACTACATACGCATTTTAATGGGGGGTTCAGGGAACAGAGGGTTCTCAGCAGCAAGTGACCGAATGACAAACACGCATGATAATGGGGGTTCAGGGAACCTACCTGAATGAAGAAAGGAAGAAGATGCTGAACAGAGAGAAGGGCACAAAGCTCAGGGCACGAAGCTCAGAGAGAATGGAGAAGACGACAACCAACGCGCAGAAGAAGAGAAAGTGAAAAAAGAGTGAAAGGCGCGGCTTTTGAAGTTTCAGAAAGGATGTATATTCACGGTTCCCCTTGAAACCGTGAATATATTACACATATATTCACGGTTTAACAAACAACCGTGGATAAATGTTAACTATATATCCACGGTTATGATCCCAACCGTGGATATATATTGAAATCTATAATCACATTTATAGAAACAACCGTGGACATACAGTACCCAGTGATTAAACCCTAAAACCTGAACTATATATCCAGGGTTGGAAATACAACCGTGATTATAGATTTCAATATATATCCACGGTTCACATCATAACCGTGATCGTACCCATGAATATATATTCACGGTTGTGAATACAACCGTCGATATATATTTCAGGTACTATATATCCACGGTTGACTCCTCAACCGTGAATATATATTGATGGGTACGTTCACGGTTATGATGTTAACCGTGGATATATAGTTTTCTCTGATTAAAACATTCACCTTATAATTTCAAAAATGCCACCGCACATGTTTTTATCATTGATTCTCTTCTACCCGTGAATATATCCCCGTTGTTATATCCAATTTTTGCACTAGTGAGGGTGCCTTTTTCACTCGGACAGTCCTTTCTAAGGCATGTTTCACTTGGAAAATGAATCTTATCATTAAAGGTCTATGTAAATCCTATAATTATACCCAAAAATAAAATTTTTGGAGTATTATATATCATCCATAGAGTGTTTTATTCATTGATTAACACTTATAGACCTTCTATACCTCATAATTTACAAAATGGGACTATTATTAAAAATAGGATGTTACACCAGAGGATTCACAGGATATCGTTGTGTGACTTCCAGCTGATGGCTGCTCCTTTAGTATCTAGATACTAGATGTTACTATATGATATGACCTGAGAGTCAGTGATGATTGATTTGTGATATTATGATTTATTATGAGGATGATGTTTGAAATATTATGTTTAGAATGACTTATGATATCATGATTGATTTGTGATGGTGACGATGATTGCTTTGTGAAATTACAATTAGTTTATGATGATGATAATTGGATTATGAAATTGAGATTGATCTATGATGATTGTGTTAAATGATATGCTAAGATAATTATGGATGATGATGATTTGATGAATTGGAAGCAAATAGGGTAATTTAGGACCCTTAAAAGTTGGCCAAATGGCCTAAAGTGCCATCACAACAGCATTGCTGCTATTGTCATGCTGGCGCGTAGCGCCAAACCTCATGCGTAGTGTTAGGCACCAGGTAGGTCTCACGCGTAGCGCCAAGCCCTGTTTTGCCATGATTGGTTTTTGATGTTTGTAATTAAACACTTGGCACTAGAGGTGCTATACTTAAGTGGTTTTCCAAATTTTCAGGAGTCAATAGTTATTTTAGGAATGGATGAATTATTAATTAATTATTTTGAGAAAAATTTATTGAGATCTTTATATAAATGTTCAAAGTTAAAGATAAAAAAGTGAGGGATCTCACACGTTGCACCGTCGAAAAGGTTGCAACGGGGTGCTATCACCATCATTTTTCAATCAGTGACGAGGTTCGTAGCCACGGGCGTTGTGCCATCAAAAAGACCTTCGCTAATGTAGTTAGCGATAGAGTTTAGATGCTTTAGTGACGAGTTTGGTACGTCCCTATTAGGTAGTTTTTAGTAGTGAAAAAAGGTAGAATTTTCATAATATTAAGAGTGAGACATGTGTAAATAATATTTATCATGACACTTATTAGGGTGAGAATATGTCAAACCCTCTGTTTGGGGCCCAATACGTAGCTTATTCAAAGTCAAGTTTTAATAATATTTAAAGTCTAATTATAATAATATGATTAAACTAAGTTTTTTCAAAAAGCCTATTTAATTAAAGAAGCTGAGTTTTGGCTTTAGAGAAAAGCATGTTCAACTCATATGGCCAATTATTTTTAATTTTTATATGATGTTATAAAATAAATAATAATTTATAATATATAATTTATGAATACACATGTTATTTTTTATATATAAAGATTAATTTATGATATTAAAATATATTAAAATGAACTTAAATATGCAAAATTGATAATTAAATATATATTTTATATACGTTGTTAACTTTTAAGAGACTTAATTGTTTATTTAAGATGAGTTCATATATTTAATACTTGTCTATTTATATTTTATTGGTTTTAATATAAATCAAGTTTTTATACTGCCTACATCAAATAACGAGATAGACTCGAGTCTTACAATTAACTTTTAGTAAAAATTTTAATTTTTTTGACATTGTTCCATCACTCTTACTACTATTAAACTATTTTGTCATTGTATCTTCTTACTATTATTAACAAATAATTAGAATAAAGTTAATCTAGTACTATATCTTTATTTTTGAGTTACAAATATGAGAAGTGATGTGGGATTTTGTAGGAGATTTGGATCTTCATCTTGAATCTTCCATGGATCTAAGATTTTCACCACTTGAATTGATTCATAACATTGAATTCTGAACCTTATGTGCCTTGGCTAAAACTTACATGAGGAGAAAACATGGAAAATTAAGGTGAAAACTCAAGAGGAATTAAAAACCTAACTAAGAGAGAAATGGAATTAATGGAGAGAAAAGGAATAGACTAGGGATTGGTGCCACTCTCAATGGAAAGATAGCCAAAAGTGAGGATCGTCACCCTTGAAGAGGGTCAAAAGATAAGATCTAGAGGGGAGAAAGTTTAGCACTCTAGAAATCTTAAAGAGAAGAAAAATCACTCAATCTCACTAGAAATATCATAAATGAATTCTTAACTACATTTTACAAATGAGGAAAATCTTATACACTTCTCCTAGATAATAGGCCTTGGTGATCTCTTTGGCCCAAAAGCTAAATCCTATACAAATGGCCCAACTACATGGCCCAAACTAGAAAATGTGCAATGTACAAGGCCCAAAAGTGGCACAAATTAACTTGTTCATGCAAGGCCCAAACTCCTAAAGCGTTTTGGGCTTTCTTAGTTAAATTTAAATAAAAGTATAGAATCCTAAAAATATTTACAAAATATGTATGGGCTAGGTTCTTATCATGCTCCCTATCTTCAAGAGAATTTGTCCTCAAATCCAAGCTCTCCCAAAGCAAACTTGCAAGACAACAACAATCCTAGAAGATGAAGGAAAATAAAGTGAGTCCGTAGTAATAAAGACATGAAAGAAAACAAAAATGACTAAACAAAGGTGAAAGAAAGGAAGAAATGAGATTAGTCACCATGGTCAAAGATTAACCTTTTCACCTTTGTAGTGATAAAATAAAATATGTCAGCAAATAAAACAATTAGAAGGTCCCATAGGAATGCACATGCAAAACTATGAAGACCCTCATGGGTCTTATGAATGGTACTATCTATGTGATATAAAATGAAGATGATATAAGGTAGAGTTATATGAACATGTGATATATGTCTAAAGCCATGTAATGATAAAGCATAGGATAAGATGTCTTAAAGGGATCATAATGAGTAATGGCATTCAAACTAAAACTATAGTATACATGATATGCAAAAACGCTACTAGTTCCTTATATAACATCGCATGAAAGTGAATAATATTAACATGTTTATATGTACTATATGGTTCTAAATGCAATGAGATGGACAAAATGTTAAATCTATAAAAGTCCTAGACTCAAGAAAAATAAAAAAGACATCAAGCTTAGGAAGGCCAACTTGAAGGAGTATAGACGTATCCCAACTCTATAAGACCCTATAGTAACTATGTACATCCTACTAGTAACCCTAAGGAAACTATGAACAATGAGTGACCAATTCCTTTCACAAGGAATGAGAAAAGTTGGAAGAGATTCCTTTACCACCTTATGGTCTTCTTAAGGATAAGAGCTAATGTTAGGGTAGACAAATTATTAGTAAGATGGCATTCTCTTAAAGCACTATGGTTGTCCAAAAGCAAGCCACTATGACGCACCTCACTTTCTTTGTTTTTAATATCCCCATGATCTTTCCTTTTTATCTCATGTTTTTTTTGCACATACTTGTCATATACTTTTACATAATGGTGCTTTTTTTCTTCCATAACTTTATTATGTTTTCTTCTTAATTTCTCTCTTTCTTTTCCCCCTTCTTTACACTTCTAAATTTCTTCATTTCCTTTAGTATCAAACTCTAAAATATTTTCCTATAATTGTTTCACTTTGCTATAAATTTCCTCAAGGACCTTATTTGCTCTTTTCTTTCTCTCATGACCCTTATTCATTGCACTCCCACCCTTTGACTTATATGAGTCTATTCTAGTATGGAGAGAACCTAATTATTGGATTAGGGCCTCAAATTAGGGAGGAATAAAGTCCCCTCTATGGTTACAACCACCTTTCAATTTGAATAGTTTTCCATGAGCTCTCTCTATTATCCCACCTCTTAATGTAAAGGAGATAAGAAGGGCCTCTATGATTACCATTTTCTTTTGTAAAAAACAATTAAACTAACCCTTAATGCAAATGAAAACAATATACTAGTTGTGTGAATAAAATAAACTAAGACTAAGCGTATTACCCTAATCAACTAAGCAAAAGTCCAAAGTCTAAAATTTAAAGTCCAATAAGTATAATAAGTCCAAATACAAGGACTAAGAAAATTAAAATAAAAAAGGGTGTTCTCCAAATACAAGTCTTTAAAGTCCACCAAACTAACAAGGGAAAGCTTTGAACAGAAGAAAGTAGTTAGCATAAAATAATATTCCAAAAGATAAAGACTCTCTCAAGCCTACAAGTGTATACACTCAAGCTTCCCTCTATTAACCTTTTAATGCTTAGAGCAATCCCTAAAGTCCAATCTCAATCACCTCAAGATGATACCAAAAATGATGGCACACTTAAACTAATCTCAAGAATATTAAGGAATTACTCTAATGACAAAACAAGAGATCAAAGAAGACAACCAAGAAAAGCTCAATTAGCGCAAACCAAAGGGGTCAAGAATGTGACAAATAAGAGTGCAAGACAAACAATAAAGGAACAAAAGAAGAGAGGTACACACAAGAATGATATTATTATTTGACAAACTTAGAATCAATAAAGACAAACTAGAAACAAATGCAAGAAGAAAGTAAGCACACAAATGATAATCTAGAACTCTAGAATGCAAGATAAACACTACAACTTTCACACAAATGCACTACTATTTTTGTTTTTTAATTTTATACACAAACATGTAATAAGAACACAATATAGAGTCTGCAGTATAACACTAAGGTGGTTCCAAAATTTGTTGTGGGGATTCAAATAGTTTTTTTTCATTATTTTTGCTAAGAATATAATAATGTAATTGTTATAAATTTTTATACCTTTTTATACTTTCCCCTATATTGCTCTATTTTTACTACACTAAAATTGCAATACATACAACCCCAAAATACCTCTCAAAGATTACACAAAAACAACAAGTGTTTATTCTTGCATCAACTTCTAACACAAAGCGAGGATGGAAGGCATGATTTATAGACATAAAATGAAATTAAAAGTGCAAAGTTACAATATGCAAAAGAATACCTATAGTTGTTGGAAATTCAAACAAACACTAGATAAAAGCTTAAGAAACACTAACAATCCTATAAGATAATGAGCAATTAAATCCAATAAAAAATGTGATGGATTAGGACACCTTTGTAGCTTGAAATACACTTTAGAAAATATGACTAAAATGTATTAGAATCCAACCATTAACACAAAGCAAAGTGCAAAGAGAATCTAGATGTAAAATAAGATCAAGCTCCAACACTTAAAGAAACACACCTAAAGACATTATACACTAAGACATTTCATCAAACACATGGAATACATTAGACATAAAATAAAAGAGGTACAACATTAAATTTTTACTTTCTAGCATAAATAAGACAACAATAAAAGGTTCCAAAGCAAGAAATAACACTAAACAACAACCAAATGTAGAAAATAAAGATAACTTGTGATACAAGCAACATGAACACCATAACACTACTTGAATTTTTTCACCAAATCAAATGAAACTCCTAGGTTATGTCACGTTCCTAGAGAGGAAAAAAGTTTGTGAAGGAACTTTGCATAATTCTAATCCAAGAAATGTAGATCTAGAATTCAAGATTTGGCCTATTTTTGAGTTTTTATGGAAATTGCACATATGATACTTCAAATGAAAGCTATTAAGGGGCAGAATGAGCATATGAAACTAAATTTCAAAATTACAACATAAAAATTAATACATCTAAGAAAATAATTCACAAGAGGAAGCTCAATGATATCACTTGATGTAGGATTTTGTAAAAGATTTAGATCTTTATCCTGAATTTTCCTTAGATCTAAGATTTTCACCACTTGAATTGATTCACAACACTGAATTCTGAACCTTAAGTGCATTGGCCGAAACTCACATGAGGAGGAAACATAGGAAATTAAGGTGAAAACATAAGAGGAATTGAAAACCTAACTAAGAGAGAAATGAAATTAATGGAGAGGAAAGGAATGGACAAGGGATTGATGCCACTCTCAATGGAGAGATAAGTCAAAAGTGAGGATTGCTACCCTTAGGGAGAGAACTAAGCACTCTAGGAATCTTAGAGAGAGGAAAAGTCACTCAATCTTATTAGAAATCTCTCAAATGAATTCTTAGCTACATTTTACAAAGAAGGAGAAGCTTATATACTTCCCTTAGATGGTGGGCCTTGGTACTCTCCTTGGCCCAAAAACTAAATCTTATACAAATGGTCCAACTACATGGCTCAAGCTAGAAAATGTACAATGTACAAGGCCCAGAAGTGGCTCAAACAAACTTGGTCATGCATTGTCCAAACTCCTAAAGCCCTTTGGGCTTTCCTAATTAAATTTAAACAAAAGTATAGAATCTTAAAAATATTTACAAAATGTGTATGGGCTAGGTCCTTATCAAGAAGTATTTTAATTTTTATGATGGTATAGTTAATTTTTAGATTTCAAATAATATAAAAATTATTACTTAAATTACAAAACTCTGTTATTTGACAATAATAAAATATTTATTCATTTTATGGGCCATTTACATTTACCAAGCCACAAGCCCAAAAAAGTTATAAACAGTCTTCAGGTATAACTTTTGTATAACTTGAATAAAAGCAATAACAACTACCAAGTTTGATTTAGAAAATATTAATCATTAATTCATAGTAACTATCACGCCACACCCTTTTTCCAAGCTTAATTGCTTTCTAATTTCTTGAGACACTTATCATAAGCTTGAACACTCCTATCATATATATGGCCACTCCACCTTGGAAATTCCTTAATTTGAGAAAGTGTATTTGCCAATTTTTCGTTGCACACTTTGCCCATTTTAATCAATTGATGGCAGCATTCATTGGACAGATCTGTTCTTGCATAGAATATGTAATCAAGCATCTCTTGGCCACACTTGTCAGTCACCACGCGAATACAATATTGCAAACTTCCATAATAACCTGCATGAGGTTCTGGTGGTAACTCATAGCCAAGCCAGAAGTATTTATGTGTAATTCCTTGTTTGGAATCAAGCTTTAGGCAAGTAGCAGCTTGAGTTAGTGTGCACACCAAAAGCATGGCCATCAATGACCCAAAAGTGTGTTTTGCCATAATTGACAAAGTGGGTCTAGTCTATATGAAGAGAGTGAGTTTTATGGTTATATATGTTGAAGATCCATTGGGCTAAGCTTTTTTAAATATGAGAAAAGGTAGAAAGAGTTACCACCAATTGTAACTGGGCACCTTTATTATGTAGTTATTAGTTCAATTTTGGAGTTACATATAGCTTACATGAACAACCAATTAATTGAACAAATAATTACTGTCTTTGCAGTTTGTTTCTAATAAATTTAGTGAGTTCTTTGAAACGGTTAGTTGAATTATTGACCTAACAAAAGAAAATGAGTAAACGTTCTGTGTTTTCTAAGATAACAATAACATCTATCATTTAAAATTAAGATGTTACTCAACTTTACTATATATCCTATATTGTTATCATATATGATGGAAGGTTATTAAATTCCTGGCAATTTTATTTTTCTAAAATCTACTAGACATTTATGTTTAAGTTTTGACATTATAGGGAAATCATGGTATCATATTCATGACTTATTTATGCAACATTGACTTATGGATTCCTTTTTTATGCCAACACATAAGGATTTAATTCACTTCCTTGTGATTTACAATCAAATTTTATTGATCCATGATCTAATGTACATGTTTCAAAGAAAAAAAACAAAGAGCATAGTTGTAACATCCGTGATGTTAAAAAATTAATTTATTTTTCCGTATGAAGTTAATTAAATATTATTGGAGATAAATTAAATTTTATTTGGGTTTAATTAGGAGTTTTTCTTAAATTATTATAAATTAATTGAAGGTTGTTATTGAGGCAATAAAATTGGAATAATTAATTTTGAGTAAGTAATTAGTAAATATAAATTTAGATTAAATGATGGTAATAAATTATAATTTACCATAAGGTAAAAGTGGATTTTTATTAAAAGGAAATAAAAAAATAGAAAAAATTTACAAAATTACCATATTACCCTTAAGACATAAAATTTCATTTCCTTCTTTTTTCTCTCATACGTGTGTGCCATCAAGAAAAAGGAACAAAAGCCATTTTTCTATTTCTCTCATGGTCATCCATTCGAGAGCTTAATTGGGGTCTGATTTTATGACGGAACTTAACATTGATCATATATTCAGATTCGTGGGGACGAGGTGAGCACTTTGGTAGCTTCAATTTTTTATTTTGGCAATTTCTTCTCTAAACCAAGATTCACCCATAATGAATGCGGTTTTCGTTTTCTTTGCATTTTGGCATTTTGAGCTTGAAAATAGAACTTTGGAACGATGGGTGTTGTCATTTTGTTGAGGGGTTTTTGTTTCGATGCCCGTAGGTTGTGGGTGACCATCGGTGAGGCGTTAGTCGAAGCGAAACCAGGAACCAAAAGTGTGATTAACCGAGATAAGCTTTAGAAGCTTTAAAAGTATATTTTTAATTGTTTCGATAAAGTAGGTTTTAATTTTGAGAGTCAAAATGCTAACTAACTTCGTAATTTCCTTAAACTTTAAATATTTGACGTACCTGACGTAGAGAGCAAGAGTCAAAAACTTGGAATCGAGGTATGGGAGTGTTCAAAGTATTAATTAATTTATAAATATTTTAACGTCGGTTGGCATTTGAAAAAGGAATATAAGTAACATTATTAGTTAATTTCATTATAATGTATAGGTATTAGACCTAGTGAGGTTAAAAGTGGAAATTTAGAGTTTATTCTATATGAATTATTTTTAGGTGTGAAAATAGCAAAGTATGGAATTTAGTGATATGGATATGTAATTGTTGTACTAAATAGGAATTTAGAAATCATTATGTATGGAAAATGAGTATATGATGTATATTGATATATACACACACACATGTGTGTGTGTATCAAAATGAGTTTATGAGGTATTTGATGATGAATTACTTTTGTATGAAAAAGTATGAATGGAATTGGTATCTAAGTGATTGATCAATATTATGATTGAAATTCTATCAATAAATATTATACTTAAGTGGTTAATTTGAGATTAGTTGATGCCTGAGTGGCTATATATTGATAATGTATACTAAAAAGAGAATAGAGAAATTATGTGTGCCTGAGTGGCCACCATATTATTGACACTAAAACATGAGTGACTAGTAATGGACTAAATTGCCTGGGTGGCTAGTTATGAAATGGTTTATGATTATGGTTTTGTGTTATTTATTAAAAGAATTAATTAATTAAATAAAAAAAGTGAATTAAAATGAATCTATGTGATCTATGTGGTTTAAATGGTTGTACGGTATATTTCACCCCTCAGTTTTGGTTCTTATGGTCAAGTAAGATCCAGTTTAGCTACCCTATGGTCAAGAAAGACCTAATGGTTAAGGCGAAGAGCCAGCCAGGGTTTGGTGGACCAAGTAGGGTTCACGGGGTGTCAATTAATCCATTTTAGTATACCGATACTAGTTAGTCTAATTAAACTCTAAGTGAGATTCAGTTATGTCATTGTATGTTGATGAGTGGTGCTTAATATATTGCATGATGTTGAGAATACTTAAGGTAATCATAAGTGAATTTGATTTGTATATGATACTATGCGTAGCCTGAGTGGCACATGATGATTGTGATGCTTAGAGCAATTGAGAATGAATTGGCATATGTGTGTCTATATATATATGTGTGTGTGTGTGTGTGTATGAATGCATGTACACTGTTAGTCGTAGCCTGAGTGGCCGATAGTGTTGACAATGAGATTAATGATTAAGCATAGGTGGTGCAATTAAAATATGAACTAGGTAGGTAATAAGGTTAATGTCATGCTTTTTTCAATTTTGAATTTCTATATTGATTAATATGTTATGCCTTTTTTTAATTTTGAATTTCCGTTATTGTTGTTGTTGTTGTTTTCTTTTTAGTAACCAATTATAGGAATAATTTATGGAGTTGTGTTGCTTATAATAATGTAAATTATAAGTATTTGTTCAAGTAATTATGTTATGATCTCTTATGTTGCCTTATGTGTATATGTGTTTATTGAATGGCATGGAGCCATTATGTCTTAATGGGCCGTGTGATTGATTGGCATGTGATTGTGGTAGAATAGTATATATATCTATGAATTAATGATAGATGACACTAAGCCAATAGGTCCCTAGGCATGATTATGCCTTATGTGTGATTGGAAATTTCCATTTGAATGAGGATTAAAGGGATTTTGGCAATGGAATTGGGAGAAATGAATTGAATGCATTTTTCTGTATAACTTTATGATTTAGAGAAATTTTTAAACATAGACTACACCTGCAGGTCCAGAATAAGTCATAGATAGTGCCCATAAAGTTTCATACATTTATAATTAAAATGGGTAAGTTAAGGGTAGCGAAAGTTAGCCAGAGGCCAAAATCTGCATAATCCTGCACGAGTTACTTGTAAGTAATCGATTACCGTAATCGACTACCGTAATTGATTACAGGCATTTTGTAACCAATTACCAAAGTGTAAAATAAAGGGTTTTGAGTTATTCTGAGTCATGTAAGATAAAAAGGCTTAGGAAATTCCATCTCATTTTCCCTTGTCAATCAGATTAACTTAGGCAATTTCTCTTCATTCATCCCATACCATCGAGCAATTCCACTAACCCAAATTTGGTCTGATTTATTGCCTCTTTACTGAGGCATATTTCATTCCTTGGTCTCCAAGTTAACTTAGGCAAAATGCTTCTAACATATATATATATATATATATATATATATATATATATATATATATATATATATTCTTAATGGCCGAGAAGCCTTATGACATTTCACCTCTTTAGCATTCTACTTCTCTACTTCAATCTCTTTCACTCATTTACACACCACCGAAACCATCTTACACTCATCAAGTCTTATTCTCTCTTTGAGCCTGAGACCAAGATTCCATATTCACCATAGCTTTTGTGCTCTCATCCTTGCTTTTGTATTGCTTCTCAAATGCCCTCACTTATCTCCTTGATCATCTATTTTTCTTCCACCCGAGCCATCATTAAACACCATCAACCACTGTACACCACCACCAAATGTCATCATCCACCAACGTGCCTCCTACAAGCATCACCACCATCTCCTCTATCAAGCTTCATCTCATTTTGGAGTCTCCTAGCCATGCATGCAAAGGATCAAGTTTGGAAGCTCACCCTCACCACCCTTTTGACAACCTGAACCACCATGAGCCCTAGATTCTCTATTTCTCCATCATCAACTCACAACCATCTCTTTTTGTTGTCATACATGTCATGATCAAGGCTTGATGAGTCCATGCATATGTAGATTAAAAAGGGCCAAAGTTTTTATTTTGCATCACTTTGAGCCATGCCCACCACCATTCAAGAAGCTACCACCTTCCGTTTTGGTTCCAACTTCATAGAGAAATTTTGGATTTGAGTTGGAAGCCAAGAGATCAAGGGAAAAAGAAGTCAAAAAGAATTCACGTGGAAAACCCTAGGTAAGGGGAAGTTCTCTATAATCTTAGTTGGAATTTTTGGCATGCAAAGGTGTGGGAACCTTTCTTAGGTTCCCATTACCAAATTGTAATGTATGTAAAATTGAAACTTTAGAATTTTTTGTCTAGAATTGAAAAGGAAAGTTTTTTCCAAAGAAACCCTAAATTTTTACCATGGGTTTAGCCTATAAGTGTATGTGATCTGCTTTATTTTTGGTGTTTATAATATGTGGGGTGTGTGTATATATATTACTGGCTGAAATTGTTGTGGAAAGATATATACTTTGCATGTTAAGTTTAAGTGTCTTAAGATGTTAATTGTGTGATTTTATGCATGATATGTTGGGTATGGTAACTTTTGAAATTTATATGTAGTTGGATGTTAAATTGGTGGTGGGAAATATGCTAGAAAAATATATTTAAGTGTTTAAAAAGAAATGAATAAATTTAACCTTAAGTTGGATAAAGAAAATTTGTCATTTTAGTTATTAAATATAATATTATTTAATTGGATAATTATTGGGAAAATTGAGAAATTAGTTAAGAAGGAATTTAGTTAAGAATATTGAAGTGATTGATGAAACAAAGTGATATAGTAACGCAATATCAAGTTATAAGTGAAAAAATGGAAAAAAGGTTAAATGAACTTAATAAGTTAAATGTAGAATTTGTACATGCATGTGTTATGATGTGTATTGAACTTAATTGAGATGAATGATGTGATGGATGATTTATAGTAGTTATGTTTTTATTTACGAGAAAACATGTGAAATTCTGTGAAATCATGTGAAATGTGTTGTTGTGTGAGAATCTGTTGGTGTGTCTATTGATGATTTGATTGGAATTGAATTATGATTGATAACAATGGATAGAATTTTTGTGATTGAATAAATATGAATATGAATTGAAGTCTCGGTAGGATCCATAGTGAGTAATTGTAGAAATGGGTAATGACAAGAGTGATAAGGGTAGAGTTTGTTAGAACACCTGTGGGGGTGCTAAAGTGTGATGACATATGTCGATATGTGTATATTTGATTTGAAAGTACCTTGTGAAGGTGGTGACATATGGTATGAAGGATATCTGTATAATGAGTGGAGATGATGATTAAGAATCTGAAGGAAATCAACTCTTTAAGACTTAGTCCTTAATCATTATTAAAAGGAAAACTAAATGATACATTACTAGAGATTAATTAAACAGAAAATTTTTGGACTAATGTTTTCTTAACTTATGAATGATAAATTATGTTATGTTGATAAGTAGTATTTGAAAAGTTGTTCAAATTGGATTACTAGGTTAACTACTTTGGGTTCTCCTAGTAGAAGTATAAAATTTATAAGTTTAGCAAAATCGACAATTTTACGAGAAAAAAGTTTTGGTAAATATTATCCTTAAAATTAAATAAGTATTTTGAGGTTAAATCATTTCTAAAATTTTAAAAGAAGTATTTTAAGGTTTAAATTAATTCAAGGGTTTTCAAGTGTTAAGACTAAGGAACAAAGTTCTATAGCAATAAATGATATGGGACGACATTTGTTATAACGATCAAAGGATAAAAATAATAAGCTTCTAGTAACTCTAAGATCTCTAACCCTAACTTCAAGAGTATGTAAGAACACCTATCTTCAATGAAGAATAGGGACCTGATAATGAGATGTATCTTATAAGAAATGTTCTTTTATATGAGAGTAAGAGGGGTGAATCTAGGCCGTATAATCATACAATGGATGATTGAGATTAAAAGTTTTTCAAAGTCATATGATCACTTAAAAGGTCACATAACTTTTTTAAAAACTCACATGATTAATCTCAACTATCCATTGTATGGTTGTACGACCAAGATTCATTCTTTTCACTCTCATATAAAAGAGTCTCTCATATGATACATCCTTTCTTTCTTTCTTTCTTTCTTTCTTTCTTTCTTTCTTTCTTTCTTTCTTTCTCTTTCTCTCTCTATATATATATGCGTAACTATTTATATAGTTCCAGATTTTGTTATATAAGAAGTATTAATTAGTTAAAAACTATTTTCTCTATATAAGAGTTATTTTATTCGTATGACAACTTACTTTAAAAAAGGTATTGATTTCTTTAATATATTTTTTATATCTATCTTAAGATATATATATATATATATAATATACATATGGTGGAGCTTAAAATATAAATTGATAACTAAGTTAACTAAGTATAAATAAATAGACTAAGAAATATATAAGTATAAACATGTTAACGAATAAGGACTTATCTATTGGGTTTCCCTTGTCATTAAAGACAAAACACTTATCGAGTAAGGAATCTACCCGGTGATGATAATATGGATTAGTAAAGATTAAGAAAGTATGAAATGTACCTCATACACGCATCATCTACATTGGGACTATGGTTTTTGACTCAATACTACAGTGAAGGGTACGCTAAAGGATATGATCATTTGATTCATGTTATGGGGATCTTGGGAATACAATTGGGTCGAGCCCACCGATGGTTCGAAGTCGTGCCTAAAATTAGGCAACCTGTGACAAACCCGATGTACTTTGACTAAAGACGGGTGTTCCTAAGGCCATGTAGGACCAAGTTCTCATTTTTGAATGTGATCGTGGATTATGGATTTTTAGACTTGTGTGTCCCTTACCCTATATATGTTGTTGGTGAACTTGGTGAGCTCCGGTTGCTTTAGTATAGAAGCATTGTGCCCAATATTCATACTGTGATATGACGACTCTAATGAGTAAGATGTTGTATGAGCCCACATTCACATCATCAAACACTTAATCATAAGACACTTGACTCATGCATAACATCTTGAATGACTAACCACATTATGACTGTGATTGTGGACTGTGTGATAGTGAAAATATCTGTGTTTGGTTAGCATAATCTTATCAGAGGCTACTATTGCGATGATGATTAATTGTTAGATTATTGTAATAATAATTGATCCATGAATGATGTATTATGACTAGTATAGAAATGGTTAAGTGTTAGTGTTGATTGATCAAAGAACCCTAGGATGTATGATAATGATTAAATGTTAGAATAGACAGGGTAGAATCATGGTTGACTGGTAGTGATATTATACTAGGAATGATGTAATAAGGGTAATGAAATTAATAATTGTGAGAGTATTGATAATGAGTAGGCTATAATCATGAGACTATAAATGGCTAGTAAATTGTATAAGGATACTTGTTAGGTATGGTAATGATGCGTTTCTATGCTCAATGTATAACTTTGTTGATGATCTGGTTATGTGTGAAATTTGTCAAGTATGGCGGTGCACTTTTACACGTTTTTCCAATAAACTGAAGTGAGATAAATTCACCCGTCTTGTTTTATTGTTTTATTGTTGTTCTTTGTAAAACCCTTAAACAAGACGGATTAGAAGAGAATGTCGTTGTTAGAGTTGCATAATGAAAGCCTTGTTGGATTTCCCTAACCCGCAAGGATTGGACGTGCCATCGATCGAGCCGTTAGAAGAACTGTCATGAGAACTTCAAAAGCGTTGGTCTTCTAGTTTCGAGGCATTCTCCTCTTATATAAGTAGTAGTGTTAGAATTTTACTTGTTTAGGAACATATAAGTGTTAAGTTAAAATTATGTACGTCGTTTTGTGGGAGCCTGCATGCCTCTATTTTATTCAAAGTATGTAAACACTATTGAGACCATGTCATGTATGGAATGGTTTATTAAGGTACTCCATCCACTAAGGTTTTATCGTACAAAAGACAAACTTCCACATTTTTCTTACAAACTCATCTTGACACCTTAGTTAAGTAGGATAATTTAGTTAAAAAAATTGTCCTAGTTAACCGAGGATGTCACATGTATTGCTTAGATTTTTAGTACTTATTGTCAGGGACATACTTAATTTGATTTTTTTTTAAAATTTTATTAGACCCTATGATAAATTCTAAAAAAAATAGACGAGAATGTCACACTAGTTGTTTTATATATAATAAGAAAAGCCCTTCTCTCTTTAAACAATAAAAATCCTCCTCATATTAAGCCTTGTAAGTTCATATTGAAATTACAAAAGCAAAAGATTATCACTTTTTTTTTTGTTTACAATAAATTTTGCTTTCTGCACCCTGTGGACTAATAAAATTGGTGGCAGTATCCTAGTTACAAGCTACTCCTAGACTGAAAGCATCAGCATCAAATTTGCATGCCAAAGTTGTGTTTCTTTTCTTCTCCCTTTTTCTTCATTTAAAAGGAAGAAAAAAGAGAGAACTTATTTCAAAAGAAACACAACTCAGCAGGAATGCTGAAGATCATGCCAAAGAGAAGAAAGCAAGATCATGGTTCTTTCTTGAAAACTTAACTCCTCCATCCCATAACCTCCCCCACACTTTCTTTACTCCCCTCTCCACCACCACACTTCACCACTCCCATCAAGTTTCAAACAAGGAAATTTTGTGCCACAACAATGTTATTTTTTTCCAAAGTGAACTAAACTCACATGAATGACTCTTTGTTTATCACCTCCTCTTTGCTATTTGGAATGTCCTTTTTAAGAAATAATTTGCTGCCCTGTCATTTCTATAGCACAACACTCTCAATATTGTATTTGGGTCTGCACTATTCCACTTTCCTGTAGTTGGAGGCATTGGCAACTTTTGACCATTACCAATACCTGCTACCCCACTTGCCTCACTTGATAAGCTATTAAAGTTTTCCACCAATTGCTCAGTACTGGTGCCCATTAACTCCACCACTTCCTCCACTACCTCAGCCTCTTTCTCTACCTCACTTTCTGCTATCAATTCCTCTCCACAAGAAGTGAAAACCTGCTTCAAGTTGTCAAAATCCTCTCTGATAACATGGTGATCAGATTCATTGAACACTCTGGTGGGTCCACCAGCAAGCAAAACCAAGAGAAATGCATGAAAGGATGCCTTCATGACTTCCTTCACAGCAAGTCCTTGAGCCTTCTCTGTCAGAATTGCGGTCATCAGCTTTATATTGTGTCCGAGGATCGTCAACAGACGGCTTATCCGAGCGTTAGTCACGTCACCGACATAGAGCGCTTCGTAGAAGTAAGCACTGGTGTCAAGGAATACCAGGCGGCAGGAAGCAACTTCCGAGAGATGCTGGCAGGCTGCCCGGACGGCGGAGTTGGTTGTTTCGAAGTACGAAGTGCTGTTAATCTGAGTGTTGTCTTTAGCAACGTGGCGGTTCGAAGGAACAACTCCTGGAGTGAGGCAGAGAGATTTGTCAAGTGATGGGATGTGAGCGAGGAGATAGTGTAAGGTGTTGAGACGAATGTAGAGGCGTTGTGTTCCGCGGCTCGTGCAGGAGTGAGGGTGGTTCGCTTCATATATTCCGTAAATGTGTGGATCTTCACAGCTAACAGCACACGGGCTAGCTATCTTCCACAGTTTGTGGAACTTTGAGTTCCTGTTGCACCTTGTTAGTGGTGGAAGAGAGGGAATGTAGTTCTCTTTCAAACCTGATACATTTCATATCAAAACACAGTCAATTAAAATGCTGTCTTGCTGCTTCCTAGTCATTATCACTTTACAGTTCTTAGCACTCCTCAAACAAGTCTTTGGAGTTTAAGAGTAAACAAATTCAGCAACTTGTCTTTCACTTCTTGACATTTATATTCCTCTCTTTTACTGTTATTTATTCCTTACGTTTCAATTAAATTAGAGTACTTACCACAAGCTGCAACAAACATTATGTACTCTCGGAAGACTTTTTGTAATCCCTCAGCTAGTTCTCTAACTAAACCTTCAGTTATTGGTATTGGAATTTGAAAGAACTCTTGCACAGTTGCCTTTGCCAAATTCATCAGCTCTACCATCGATTTTGCATATGGCTCTGATTTTGACTTTGGATTCCATGCCTGAAATACAAGAAAAAAAAAACACAGTTATTTTAAGAAACAAAAACAAGTTAAATAATTATCTAATTCAGAATATTTTATGTTCTTCCTCAATTTATCTTACTAGGAAAGAGGCTAAAAACTTACTTCATTTTCTTTTGCTCTCTGCAAACAATCTCTCCCTTTGTGCAGTGACTCATCTATCCATTTTCTCATGAGGGTCATTATGTTTGACTCTACTTCAAAAGGAACCATCTCTCTCACTACTGTTTTGCCTCCATCCTCACAATCAACCGTGTCTTCAACTACTATTAGAACCAAAACATCTTCCAGTTTTTTAGCCCTCTGCACCACTAAAATAATCTCAACTATCATTGATGAGGCCATTTCACGTAAACACTGCTTCAGCACATGCCCATAGCAATTGTTCAGTGTCAATGCTGCAACTGCAGCTGCTTTTGGCTGCCATTTCTTTAACACAGGGCTGTAAATTGCTCTCTCTTTCATTGCCAACTCTTCAGTCGCTTGAGCTAATTCAACCATAGCTTCACCTATTTCTTTCTTTGTTTCAGATTCTGCAGATTTGGCATTTGCTTCTTCCATCATCTATAATCATTAAGAAACAACAGAGACATTATGATATCCTTTTTCTCCTTCCTTATTTTAAAATAATAAGCACAAAATGCAATAGTTAAAAGTCCATTAGACTTGAAATATATTTTCACTACAACAAGTTATTTGTTTAAATTTGTCCCTTGCTATTCTTTTTCATCCCTTAAGAATTAAGAAACACACTACTTTTATCAATGTAAGGAATAAAATATGATAAAACTTGTTAAAAAGGAAACAAAAAATCATATTTTTTTAGTGAGGATTAAGAATATATTTAAGCCAATTATATATTTATTCTTCCAACATATCAACCTTTTGAACGTTAGCGGGTCTAATTCAATAGTTTGAGCATGATGTATGAGTTACTGTAAATCCCTTGATAGTGTATTCAATTCTCAACGTATAAAAAAAAATCAACCTTTTGAATTGGTTCCTAACTATTACCTACCTTTTCGAAAGCATTTTTCAATGAAGAACGGATATAATCATCAATCTGGCCCTCAGAGGAATCCACTACAGTTTTATCTATTTTCTCCTGCCCTTCTCCATAAGAGACTTCAACAATATCACTAAGAATCTTGGATGCTAACAACACAACAGGAAGAAGGTTTTCAATTTGTCCAACAGCTCCTTCTTGGAAATAATCATGGTAGTTAAGCAGCCTCATATCTGCCCACTCTTGCAATGACTTGAGCACAGGAGTCAATATCTTAACATACAAAGGATCCTTTTCCTTCTTAGCATCTTTTGCCACCTCATTCAACATAGCATGTGAGGCACAAAGAAAATCAGGCTCTACCAGCCCAGTTTCCACATACTGTTGAAACAGCACCCATGTGAAGCACACATTGTGGATTGGCCTATTGATCCCCAATGTTGACCATGTTTTCTTCATCAGCTCAAGTTGCTCATCAACCTCATCAAGGACTGAAGTCTCATCCTTGAGGTCAAAAATGGACTGAAGAAGGGAAATGTAGAGGTGAATGTTGACAGGGTACCCATTAGCCCAGTGGCAAACGTTGGTCGGAGCACCACTTGGGCTTCTCATTGATAATGAAACCACTGAGTTGCTGAAGGTTCTCATGGTGTCTGAGTTTTTGCTTGTGTCTAATGGTTTGAGTTCGCTGCTTCGGATAATGTTCTTAAGGTTGGTGGCAAAAGTGTTGGTTTTTTCTATGGGGATTGAAGGGTGCCAGAGGAGCCCTGCCTCAAGGATCTTAAGCTGTCTCTGTTGCCACAAATGGTACTCATGTGAATCATTGAATTCTGATGGTTTTAGGTGGCGGAGGAGTTCCAAAGGGAGAATGATTGTTTCTGCTTGCCGGCCAAGCTGCAACAGTTCATTTGTTTTGCAATGATTAGACCAAAAGTGTGAAGTTTTCCATTAGTGAAGCAAGAGTAGTTGGCACATTTTATGCAACAAAAATCCTTGAATGTGTATATAAATGCATTGTTTTCTTTATCTGATTTAGCTATATCCACACTCATGACTAAATAGTGGCTAAATATTTCATCATAGCATTCAGAAGCCAATTTTAAACATATGCAAAATCATATGCAGCAAATACTAGAGGCAAAGTTCTCTATTTTATAGATCCAGAACTTTTATTAGATACAGAGTATCTCTTACATTTGATCTAATTAAACAGGCTTCACACAGCAAGAGTATGTCGAATCATTTAATGTCAATAACCAAATTACTAGCCCATAGATTTCTAACTAGCTATGGAACTAGAAGTATCTCATTGGAGAGACCAACATAGAATCAAAATATAATCATATTTGAATAAACATTAGTAATTTTCTTGGCATGAAACAAAACATTGTTCAACAATTTTTTGTAGGTAACCAATTAACAACGGAGTCAATTTCAATGACACAATTCAATCGGAAAATCTGATAAAATTAACAAGAGGGAATTCATTGCCATTTCATGGAAATCACATGTACCCAAATTATGTCCTTTTCCTATCTCCCAATCAAATCGTATCACGAGTAATTGGGGGCAAATAAAGGAATAATACTTTCGTATTTGTCACCACACTAGACATTGACGATTATGCCAAGGACCATTCTGCACAACTAAAACCACAAAAAGAAAAGGCCGAAAACTACATTGAGAACATCACCCTATACAATAGATAAATTAAAAGGAGAAAAAATGCATACACATGGTAACAACCACATATATTTAATTAAAGGACAAAGTATACAAAAGGGACAAAAGATCAATACATCGTACAAGACAAGAAAAATGTCCGCAAATGTTAACTTACTTGCCCAACAAGCGTCCTCATGAGCGTTTTCCTCAACCGGGTATCGCTTTGCTCCGACACCCCCATCTGAATCCTCATCACCTCCGCCATAGTCATCTGCCGCCGAGGCAAGGAGCGAGACCTCGGGCTCCGATCCGCCACCGGAGACGACGGCGTCGGTGTCGACGGCCATTCTCCGGAAGACATCATTCTCTGAGACAATGAGGTTCTCATCATCTTCAACCCAAGCGTGAGCTTCACCCTACTCGTCTGCGTCTGCGACACGGAAGGACTCGAATTACCGCCGTTCTCGTTCTTGGAATAAAACGTGAGCGCGCTCCGGCCGCCGAACCCGGGAGAAGACCTGCACGCGGTGAAGAAGATTTCATAGGCGGTTTCTCTTATATCATCGTGATCAACACCTTTAAGCTCGTTAAACGGCCATACTAGGCCGCTGTCGATGTTGTAGAGAGTCCTACGTTTGTGATGTTGGTGAAGATCACGACGACAAGAAGGGGTGACAGACAAGGACGACGACGTCGAAGGAAGGAGGCCGGCATCGGAGGAGTCGAAATGCGCAAGTTGAGGGAAGGGAATTGGGCATGTTTCGTGGCGGGTGTGGCAAATCAAAGGTGGAGGGTCAGAAGAAGGAGGGGAATGAAGGAAAGAGAAGGGACCGGGATAAGAGTCGCGGCGCGAATGGTTGGTAGTGGATGGTGGGGAAAGAGCAAGAGAGGAAGGACCGGGCAACGAATCACGGCGGCTGTGGCCGGCGGGGCGCGGATTGAAATTGTTGGGATCGAAAAGTTGGGGAGGGAAGGGGTCCGGGGAGGGTTCGGGGGGTTGGATGGTAGGAGGGGGGATGGAGATTGTTGGTGGTGTCGGTGACAGCGGAGGAATGGCGACGGATGAAGCGGAGCTGCGGCGGCGAGAATGTAAGCCCATGTTGTAGTGGCAACAGAGATGGAAAAGGTGGTGGTGGTGGCGGCGGTGTTGTCGGCATGCAACGTGTGGGAGTCACGTTGAATGTGATGGAGGGAGGGAGGAGAGTTTCATGTTTTTTTTCTTTTATACATGAGAGGAAGGCATGGAGTAGGAGGAGGAGGAGGAGGGGGAAAAAAGGGAAAGTATAAGGGAGATGAAGATGATGAATATGGAAAATTTTGTTGGCTATGTTTGTTAATGACGGTTTTTTTCGTTGCTGCGTTAGTTGGGTCAGAGAGATATTTGGAAATTAATACTTGTGATGATGCGTTTGGTTAGCATTTTTCTCTTTTCTAATTACAAATTTACTTTACATTTTGGAGAATATTTCTATGCCTAAACAAGGAAAATAACTTTGGGTAAAAAAAAAACACACGAGAAAGGATGTGTTTCTTTACTGTGTGATACAGATTTTGTGATATTTATTGGATTTGATTTCATTCCTCTAAAAAGAATATAAATTTTCATGTTTTCCGTACGTCATATGTATATTATAATCTTATGGAAATACTACAAAATATTCCAAAGAGTGCTATCATTCACGTATTGGAAATATTTTGATTTAAATATGTTTTTTTCTTTATAAAATTAGTGTTTTTGCATTTCTTATATTGAATGTTTTATTGTTTTTAGTTTTTATTTTACATTTTAATTTCATTAACATTACACAAGTAATTAAATTATATGTTAACTTATTAAAATTATTGATATGTCTAATTAATTATCAAATTATGAGATTAAATCTTATTAAAAATATTCTTAATTTTTAATTTTATTTATTATTAACAAATAAATATTTTACGCTTAAAATTATCATATAAGATCGAAATTAAAATATGCAATTCACTCGTCGCTCCTTCACCTCCAAAAAAACAAAGATGCGTTTCGGAATTTTAATTTTAATATATAATTTGTTGAGATGATTATATGTTTAATTGATTATTAATATATTACTCTGTTAAATTAAAATATAATTTTAAGCTGTTAAAATTATTAAAAAATAAGATGGTTGAATTTTTAATGACTAAAAATAATATTTTAATATAACAAAATTACATATTAATAATAAGTTAGACATGTGATAACTATCTTAACAAACTAACGTTAACTACTTCAAACTTGATTAAATACTTAAAACAAAATATAAAATATAAGAGAAACATAAAAAATTTATTTTTTAAAAATCGAAATCAGAATACCGAATTTTATAGAGAAAAAACATATTTAAGCACAATATATTTTATGAAAATGAAATAAAAGACAATTCTTTTCTAGGTTAGTTGTTTAAGTGAAGTTGGTAAGTTGTTGTAATCTTTTTAATGTGTTGAATTTCTACTAAAACAAAAAAAATTATTATATCAAAGACTTTTTATTACATGACACTTTGATGCGTAAGTTTTTTGTGAAAGTGTAATGTAGTATATCTATTATGATTATATAAAATCTTTTTACAATATCATATTATCCCAATTAATTTTTTATGAATAATTTTTTATTTGATATTCCTTACTTGTGATAAAAGAGACTTTTTTATTATTATTGAGAATGGTAATTTGCTTAAATTTTGGGAAGAATTTTTTTTTGTTTAAGATTTTCTTATAACCATAAACTTTTTCGACATCAAAAGAAAATCTAGGAAAGAACAAGCATAGATTTCTATCTAATCTATGTAAACATGCGTGTTACTGAAATTATCCAAGGCCTAAGTAGGGTTAAATTTTGTGGCCATGGTTTGTTGAGGGAATATTTAGTTAATTATTACAACCAATGATGTAATTCTCAATCATGGTTTGATCAGGTTATAGGTACATATATTACTATTGGGTAGGTAACGTGGAATGTTCTGCAATTTCAATAACCTAAAAATATATATCAAGACAATATTAGAAAACTTTATTTTCTAATTGATATTTTTGCATTGACTTGATATAATACTGCTTCTAACTGACAATATTAATACTTTTTTTAAGGAACTTTATGATTTAGTGTTAAGGAAAATTTTCTAGATAAATAAGTACTCATATTATAAAAGGTTTACATTATATCATTTTATTTTATTTCATAAACAACATAATAGCTGAAAAGGGTTGGATATTTGCATCCTCGTTAGCCTGGAACCGAGATTTCATAGGGATGTTGCGCTCATTAATCAACTAAGGGGTCTAGTTTCTAAGGATAAATAAATGCCATTAAATTATGATTGAACATTTCTATAAATAAAATAAGTTTTGTAACAGCCCAATTTTTAAACGGTAATTAAACAATAAAAAATTAAAGTTTGTCAGAGAAATAAAAAATGAATCCTAGAAAATAGAAAATTTAATTATGAATACAAGGATATTTTTAGTCTGACTTAAAACAAAATTAAACGAGAATGGAACGTAGAATAGAATAATAAAATAAAATAAAAATCTTCTACAGTAAAATACTACAGTAAAATACTACAGTAAAACGTCACATGAAAAATCTTGTGAAATGTTGAGAATTCATGAGAGTTCTCCATTTTTCCCACCGCCTCATGTCATTTCGAGCTGCTACAGTGATTTGTTACAGTAATTTGCTACAGTAACCGCCATTGAAAGCCTATAAATAGGGCTCCAACCTTCCAAATTTCCTCAAACCAAAAACCTCACTAATCCTATAACCTTTCATCTCCCTCTTCAAGCTCTCAAAACCTTCATTGTCATACTTAAACTCTTTAATTTTCGCATAAGAAGAAATTACGCAAACTTGAAGATTTAAAGAAATACAAGGGAGTTTAGCATAAGGAAAGCTTAACGATCTTCACTTGAGGTAAGAAAGAGGAGATAGGATATTAAATACATAGAAATTAAGTTAGAATTACTTGCTTAATTGTTTGGAAACTCATTTAGCTAGATTTTAATTTAATTTGAATTAAATTATGAAATTGATGCCAAATAGTTTGGAATATGATATATGATATGTTTCTAATGTTGTATGATGATTTGGAACCAATTGACATATTTAATTTGCATTTGAAACCATTAAAATAGCAAAAACAGAAGGAAATAGAGTGTTGTCTTTATATATGGATTATACTTATAAATATGATGAAATATCGTATTCTTGAATTTTACCATAAATTCTTATTGTTAAATTATGAATAACTTTAATGATATAAATTTACTGCATTCATGCATCATATGCATTGGCCGTTCAAAGAATCCGCAGGGGGGTTCTTTGAGGGGGTTCCCGGTGGGGGAACGCGCTCTGTTGAGCAACAGACCTCTGTGGTGGTTTTATACCACGGCCGTCTTAAGGACTAAGTAGTGTGTCCTTAAGGGGGGTCCCGCAACACTTGTTATTGATATTATGATATTGTTATCCGATGTGGTGTTGCATTATGGGGCGCGGTATCGGTTAGATATCCGTAAAAATGTTATTGTTGGAAATCACTGCAGATGTTCCCACCAGAATGGATCCATCATGCATTTTCATTCATATAAAAGAACGGAATATAATAACATAAGTATAATACAAAATATTTGTTTGGCATCTGCATTGCATAGCATCCTACTCGTGATTGTGTATGTTCTAATTTGATTTCTATTTATTTGATATTTTATCTCACTCTTTCTATTACTTGTGGCAACCCTTTAGTGGTTAACCAGGAAGATATGTGACAAAGTGGATGATGCTTGATGTGGATAAATTATGAAGGCTCTTGAGGCTTATGCTTGCTTGCGTGACTACTATGGCTGTATTATGTGTTTGCTATGTTTTGGTATTTTACATCTTTATATTTTATAAGATCTAGGTGCCTGATGTAAAATATAATATGTATGGAACTCTGATGTTATGTATAATAATAATAAGTTAATTATGTAAAGGTTGCATACTCTGATATTGTATTAGTAACATCTGGAATTAGATTGTGAATCTCTTGATAATTACTAGGTGAAAAATAAGTTATCTAAGAGATTTTATATGGTGAGGGTAATTATCTTGAGATTTACAAGTTGGCTCCAGGGCGTTACAAGTTTTCCATTGGAAGGCTAAAATTATAAGTATACTCCAAGAGAACATTGATGTGGATTTACTTTTTAGATTCACTATAGTAGTTCTTTAAGTAGCACTTATAAAATTGTTTACTTTAATAGAATAGGTATTAATGTGAAATTTTATATTCTTTGTATGAGAAGTAAAAGACTCCCTCATTTGAAAAATTTTTATTCAAGAAGTTGAAAGGAAATATGGACATGAAGTTCCATGTACGGGGTTATTTATGATTATATATTTTGTGTTTAGAAATAGATTATAAATATCATATTTCATATGCAATCCTCAAATATCTTTTTCGATTGATCCTTTCTTCTTTGTTATAGTTAAAAAATAC
The DNA here is from genome assembly GCA_037962975.1 of Clitoria ternatea. NCBI lineage: Eukaryota > Viridiplantae > Streptophyta > Magnoliopsida > Fabales > Fabaceae > Clitoria > Clitoria ternatea. The sequence goes on from CM075675.1 coordinate 15,311,564, forward strand.
TCTTCAACTTTTTTTGTTTTATCCTAAAAAAATGTCTTAGAAGTGTCCTATGCTTTTTGAAGTATGGCCTGGCAAGGTTGACTATAGGCTTATTGTTTGACTAATTCATTTGTGGGAAACTACTATTTCTATGAACAAATCCATTTTTGTAAGTTTGGATATGATCTATATTTTCAAGTGAAAAGGTATGTGTATTTGTTGTTTGGTCTTGATACTTTTGTTTTTGAGTAAACACCCCAGTTAGTTTTTGACTCCAGTGGCGTCAGACACTTAGGTCCTCCTATTAGTAAGTTAGTCCTGTTAGTCCCCAACGTCTGTCATCATCGGATAGATAGGTCCTTACCGTTAATAGAGTGTAAACGTCTGTCAGAGTTAGCTGACGTGGCTCGTTAAATGCCATTAAGAATGCCACATTTCCAAGAGAGACGACGTCGTTTTGCTCCCATTAGACAAAACACCTACATTAGTGTCTGACTTTGTTAATTAATGTTGGACACTTAGGTCCCCAGGTTATTAAGTTGGACACGTTAATCCCCTACGTTTATCATTGTCAGACATGTAGGTCCCTGTCGTTAACAGACGTTTAACGTCCGTTTGTTCCAGGTGACATGGGTCGAATCCCCTGGATTAAAGAAATTATATTGCACTCCATGGATTTAAGATGTTCTTTTGATTTGTGTTTCTTTTTAGTCTATCTATTTTTAAAGTTAACTAAAATAGATTAGCTCATGAAACTAACAGATCAACATTGCCTGCCTAATTTTTTACCATTTAGAATGGGTAGTTTCTTTCAACATCAAACTAGTAGTCAGCAGTAATAAAGAGCTTACATCTATTTGTCAATTACATTAGGCACTACTTAGATGCATAACTAACACTTTTAAAATCATCTTAAAGCCATAGAGTACAATATAATTTCTTTAATCCAGGGGATTCGACCCACGTCACCTGGAAGAACGAACGTTAAGCGTCTATTAACGGTAGGGACCTATATATCCGACGACGATAGACGTGGGGGATTAACAGGTCCAACTTAATAACCTGGTGACCTAAGTGTTCAACGTTAACGGAGTCGAGGACTAACATGGGTGTTTTGTGTAATAGAAACAAAACGACGTCGTTTCTCTTGGAAACGTGACATTCTTGGTGGCATTTAACGAGCCATGCCAGCTGACTCTTACGGGTGTTTGCACTTTATTAACGGCAAGGACCTATCTGTCCGACGACAGACGTGGGGGACTAACAAAACTAATTTACTAATAGGAGGACCTAAGTATCCGACGCCACTAGAATCGGCGACTATCTGGGGTGTTTAGTCTTTGTTTTTATTTTAGGTTTTTAAAGTATGTTATTTATCCCGTGGGAATCGGTAATGAACTAAATTTTCTATTCATTTTGTTGCAATAAACAAGAATCCATGCTTTTGCTATGAAGGAAAAATGACGAATTAGGAAAACAAGTTATATGTTAGGAAGACTTATATTATTGAAAATGTAATGTCATTAAGTCCCGAGGAGAGTTTTAGAGTTACCAAATATAGTTGGAAAGTCTTTTTCTTGAATAGGACTAAAAGGTTGCAGAGGCTAAAAGTGATTCTATTCCATGAGATTTGATTTTGTTGATTTTAAATCAAGGTATTCTAACTTTGATGAAACTTATCTTATTGGTAAGTTTTTATGTTTTTATTATGTTTTTCCATTAATAATAGAATAATTTTCATAAACCCTAAAGATAGAAGGTGAAGTGAAACATGATTTGTGTAAGTTTAATAAATGTTATTGGTCATATATTGAAAATATTATTTATTTAGTTGATTATAATGGATCTAAATAGATACTCATTGATATCACTATACGAAATTTGGAGTATGTTAGCTGATTTGGAATTCGTAAACAATTGAATTTGCAGGTTGGATATATAGTGCATTTTAGATTCCATGGTAATAGTAAAGAGTTGCATGTTAGTGTAGAGGCAATTACACTACAAGAAATGATTGATTTGGTGTGGAATTAAACTAAAAACTACCATGATAAAGCCTTTGCATGTTGGACACATGGTCCTATGCAAAGTTGGTGCAGGAGCCTCTATACTAAATTTTTGGTGTGGGACTTTTGTTTTTGTGTGGGACATTAAGTCTCACACTACTGAATTTTTTATACTACCTTTAATATTAAATATAAGTAAGTTTAGTGGAATTTTTTAGTCCATAAATAAAATTATATTTTTTAATCTTATTAAATATTTGTTTCATAAATATATTCTTCTTATTTATATTCCTAAAACGATTAATATTTTATATAATAAATGATATTAAAGATATTTTAAAATATTACATAAAATATTTAATAATATTAATACAAATAATCAATTTTCACTATTATTCTTGATACAAAGTAGTTATTTTATATATATATATATATATAAGAATATTATTAGTGCGGTTTCAATTAAAAAACACTAATAGTATTTTCAAAATATTACAAAAGCATAATGTAATAGAGGGAACTGCATCCAATTCGTGAGTGAGCCCACCAATTGATAATAATATAACAACCACAACAACAAATATGCAATTATACAACAGTATATATATAGAATGTTTTAAATCAAGTTCCCATACTTTTTTACATAAAAATCTTAAGAACATGATTTAATATAGTTATCTGTTGACTTCTAAAATTTGTAAAGAGATAGACAACCAGAATCATCCCATAAATTACATCATCTTGCTGCACCATTTAGAGATTGTCCAAACCCAACACAAGAAGACTCTCCTAAGCTAAACATTTGCATATGCACATTCTAGAAGTAACAGTCAACAAAAACTCTTTATTTTCAACAACGTACAACACATTCTGAACTTCTTTTCCATTTAGGTGGAAGTAAATTGACTCAACTGCTATCCCTTATTTCCAACACTAAACTTACAATGCAATTGTTGAGCCACAGAGTAACCCAATTTTGTTATTTTAAATAGAAGCCGGAGATGACAACAACAGTCACAAGAATAATCTTCATGATCATAATTACCAAATAATCACATCACAAATTAAGAAGTGCGTGAGAGATATAGTACATCTCAGTGGCATGAGAGGGGCCATTGTCAGATGCGATCAAATATGAATGCTTCAAATATATTGATATTATATTTTTTAATATCCATATGACAAAAAAAGTAATGAAGCTTGAGGTTGAAGATAAGAAAAGAGAGGAAACGCAGGAACAGAATTAGAGAGAAGAGAAAAATGAAATCAGAACTTTCTCGAGGAACTCACCGACAATAGCTTAAGAAGGCTCTTCATAATCTTCTCTTTAATAAAGTGACAATCTATTTCCAAATTTTTGGTTTGGAAGTGGAAAACTAGATTTTGTGCTAGACACCTTGCACTCTCATTGTCACAAAACAATGTTGAGCATTTTCTTTGTCTTAACATTAAGATCCTTTAGCAGATAAGAGAGGCAAAACAGCTCTGAAGTTGCCTCTCCTAGAGCCCTATGCTCAGCTTCTTTGGAAGACCTTGCAACAGTAGATTGTTTCTTTGATCTCCAGCAAACCAAAGAGTGTGCCAACTTAAAACAAAAACCTGAAACTGATTTCCTTGTGATAGGGAACCTGCCCAATCTAAGTCACTGAATCCCAACAACTGAGTGGAGGAATCCTTGCTCATTAGTATGCCTATCCCTAGAAAACCTTTAAGTATCTTATGACTCTGGTGGCTGTTGTGCAATGTGCCTTTGTGGGGGAGTGCATATGTTGGCTTAATTGTTGAGTAGCATACACAATGTCAGGTATGGTATTGGTAAGATAAATCAGCTTACCAATAAGTCTTTTATAACTTAAAGGATCATCAAACAAAGCTGATTTTGACTCTAAAGCAGTAGCAAAAGAAGAAGAGGAATGGTAATCCATTGGCACCTTCACTGTTTTGCAACCTAGCAAACTAATGTCTTTGATATGATCCAAGCAATATTTTCTATGTAAGCACAATGCCATGCTTTATATGAGACACCTCAAGTCCAAGGAAGTATTTAAGGATCCCTAGGTCTTTGATCCTGAAAGCATTATAAAGCCTTGACTTGATGGAATTGAAGTCTGAAATAGAATCTCCTAAAAGTATAATATCATTGACATAAACTATAAGGCCAAAAAAGAATTCGATCCATGCTCAATGAACATTGAATGATTAGATTCTGTTTGTGAGAATCTAGCTTGGAGAAGAAAGGCAGTGAGCTTTTCATGCAAACTTCTACTAACCTATTTTAAACCATATAATGATTTCAATAACTTGCAGACCTGATTAGAACCACCAGATTTATCAATTCTATTAGGTAGAGCCATGTATACCTTCTCCTTGAGATCTTTATGTAGAAAAGCATTATTGACATCCAATTGATGTACAAGCCAGCCTCTAATTGAAGCCAAGGCAAGAAGAACTCTAATTGTAGTCATCTTAGCTACTGGTGAAAAAGTTTCGAGAAAATCCACTCTTTTTAATTATGTGTATCCCCTGCTACAAGTTTTGCCTGGTATCTTTCTATTATGTTATTTGCATGTCTCTTGATTTTGTACACACATTTGCTTCCAATGGGATTTACATTAGTGGACAAGAGACTATCTCCTAGGTGTCATTTTTGTTCAGGGTATCAAACTCCTTTTGCATTGTATCTTTCCATTCATCTATGGTGCACGCTTCTTTATAATATGTATGTTTTGTTTGTTGATCAATAAGAGAAATATAGGTCTGATGTTTAGGCAGAAGATGTATGTAGGTCAGATAGGAAGACATTGGGTATTGGTACTTAGTCTTGGTAGTAAATTGGTTGTAGTGATAATCTGATAAGTAGGAGGGTTGTAACACCCTCGGTTAACTAGGAAAATCTCTTCCACTAGATTATCCTACTTAACTGAGAGGTTACGAGTTTTAGAAAAATGTGGAAGTTTTTTTTGTACAATAAAATTTGATGGAAAAGATACATTATATACAACTCATTCATATACCATACATGGTCATATTCAACACACTATACATACTAAAAATCAAGAGTACACAGGCTCCCATACAAAACATGAACATAAAATCATCTATCCTAATCATCCTTGGTCCAAGGAGAGTTTGGCTGGTCCTGGATGCGAAGTCTACACTGATCTCTACAGCGTTGAGTGTATGGTCTAATCAGAGGTCTGTAAAAAGTTGTAAGAGTGATCCTCTACTTCCACAACAATCGGAGAGTATTATTTCTAACATCCCTCCCACACAATACAAGTTTATATTACTTTATGTTCCTAACATTTGTAACAAGGGTGTCCACTCTAAGTTATTTATCATTACCCAGCCTTTCCCAATCGTCCTTAACTATACAACGCTCTGCTCCCCCCACCACTAATTATTACATAACAGTACTAAACCTTAAGTCTTTAACGTAATTCATTATTAATGACATAACAATCAACAATCCACGATCACAATCAAACACAACTTAATCGAATTATATAATGCAATGCATGGGTTCTATTTCATTCAGTTAATCTTTCATTAGTCATTATGATGCATGTGGGCCTTAGTCATATTAAGGAAGGTTCGTAGAAGGGGCCTTGATCTTCAAACCTCTACCCTTCCCTCTTGGATTGAGGAGAATGCATGGGATGACCTACTACCTAGTGGTCTAATCCTAAATATAAGGTGGTCTAGGAGCGCAATAGGCACAATGTAATAACAATATGAGTGGGTTGCTACACATCATGGGTAGTCGGCCACATGTTGACATTGCCAACTACTAGTAAGTTGTTTATATGTTTAGTCATTTTATAGTATGAATTTAATAATATTAAGTTGTGTAAATATTTTTCTGTAAAAGGAAATATGAGAGCACCCTATCAACCTAGCTGGATTATTTCTAGTGACTCACCAAAAATAGTTAGGCCAGAGGGACTGACGAATGCTCGCATCAGATGATGGAAAGTTGTAGTCAACTTTACTTCCATTTGAAATTTAATATTGCATTATTCATGTATTGTTAATGTATTAATGAGAAAGATGAGTACAACAGGTGTCTGGCTGAGCTCAAGGCTATAGGAGAGCCTCTTAATGTGAGTGTTAGGATTCAACTATGGATTGATGTTGTTGGTGGGAGGCACCACAATCACCTTTATGACACCGCTTCCTAAGCCTCTAACATTCATCGAGGGTTACGCAACCTTCCTCTTCTATTGACGTTTCATCAGCACATGCAGATCTAGTGGTGGAACTCCTTCAAGCTAAGCTGAAGGACGTCATAGGCTAACTAGTGTAGTATAGTTGACTACAAGCATTGTTTGACTAGATGTAAGGCCAAATAACTACCCTAGCTTAAGTACAATAGGGATGGTCGTCTAGGGGTAGCCATCAACACTTTGATGTGGCGTTGGATGATCAGTCTATGTTTAAGAAAGGAGGAGGAGTGCCTCTGTCATCATCATCCTCATCGCCACCATCAACATTGTCACGAGGCCCAACAACAGTCGACTATTCAGGGCCCATATATAGTAACACCCCCAACTACTATTCTCACTATGGACAATGAATTTTAGTTGTATTTTATTTTATTTAAACACTATATATGTGTATTTATTGTTATTTAATGTATTTTATATATTTCATATATGATAATAATAATAATAATAATAATAATAATAATAATAATAATTAAAAAATAGCTAGGACCTAATTGACATAGGACTATCTCACATCATACTTTAGCATGGGACACAATGTTCCATGTGGCTTTTGCATGATAAAAAATGGTGTGGGAGATAGTGTCACGTGCCTTTTGCTTTAGCGTGAGACATTTTTATTTAGGTATGAGATTGTGCCACACTTCTCACATATGTTTTCATCTAGTGTAATTCGAGCCAACGTTGGATATAGATTCAATGCTATTGCAAAATGATGCATTTCGATGAAGTCTTTTCTAACCTAATACATTGGTTTTTTTAATAAATCAATATAAAAATATTTTTTTATATTGGTCCCAATTATGAACTAATATAAATATGAATTTAGAGTTTAAGGTTTAAAATGTGAATTTAAAAAACAACTCCAACAAAATACACCATTACACAAATGTACTAAATCGTTATCCGTCAAAATAATACATAATGAATATTATATTAGGAGAATCACATTAAATTAGATTTTGATTAATGACCTAGATAAGAGATGTGAAATTAAACTTTTATAAAATAATTTTAATATAACTTACATGGACAAATACATTGTCACAAATCTAATATTTCCCCTCGTGTTATTGAATTGCCATCTATATATAGCCCCTCTCTTTGTTGCTCTCAATTCCACAACAAGAACAACATCAAGTCACAGCCCACACACTACTAGTGTTTATCTATTGGTGAGAAGAAAATATTACATGTTCATGTATATTATTAGTCTCAATCAATCATAAAATACACTAACAAAATAGGTCTTTTATAATGGTTTAGGATTTATATATCCACAACTATTATATCTTGTTCTAAACAATATAAACATATTTGATCTATTCATCCTTCACTTCAAACAAATCATTTGGAGTGTAGTTTTGCTTTTAAAATTGTGGAAGATAATATATATATATATATATATATATATAAAATAAGATATTAATATATGCTAAATAAAAAAATAATGTAGAAATATAAACAATCCTCCTTGGCAACAGCTTTAGCTGTTCTCCAGTTATCTCCTGTAACCATAACAGGTATGATTCCCATTTTCTTGAGGCCCTCTATAACAACAGAAGCTTGCAACCCCTAGAACACTTGTTAATACATCATCATATGCTACCAGTATCCCTGTCTTTGCAATTTCTTCAAGCTCTATAACGAAAATTTCCACTTCAATAGAAATATTAATCCCACTTTCCGCCAGCAGTTTCCGGTTCCTAACCTATTCAGGACAGACTGTCTCAAATTAGAAACTCTGAAAAATATGAAACACATTCCAATTTCTAAACATAAAGACATTCATATCCCAATAGACAAAAGACATTACCAAAACCCGTTTCCCATCTATAAAGCACTGGACACCCCTTCCTGGAAGAATAGAGAAGTTTGAGACACCATTAAACTTGATGGTGATTTGATTGTTAGTGGTGGGTAAGGTTGTTGAAGTATATTAGTTGGATAGTTAAAAATGGTAGTTGAAGAAGTTTGGATAAGTCACTCAAAGGATGAAGAATTGATAACTTGATTACTTCTTCATTCATACATAAGGAGATAACATGCCTATTTATAGGCATCCTCCATCACTATAATATTCTCTAGAATGTTCTAGAGATAGTCTTGTCTAGAATATCATAGAAAAGTAAATGATATAAATAGATTTTCCTAGATGTTTCCTAGTAACCTTGTAGAAGATTCTAGAAGGTTCTATAATATTCTAGAAACTTGTATAATATTCTAGAAATTTGTATAATCTTCTAATACTCCTCCTTTATGCAAATTTCTGTAACTCCAAGCATTGAGCGCAACTCTTCAAATTTGGGTCTTGGCAAAGCTTTAGTGAAGATGTCTGCAACTTGATCTTTAGTTGTGCAATACTCAAGCTTGATTTCTTTAGTTCCTTCTGCTTCCCTGATAAAGTGATATTTGATTGCTATGTGTTTTGTTCTGCTATGATGCACTGGATTTTTTGCCATTGCTATAGCTGATTTGTTATAGTAGGCTCTTCTTGTTTTTGTCCCATTTCTTCAAGTATTCTTCGTAGCCATATTGCTTGACTTGTAGTTTCAGCTGCTGCTATATATTCTGCTTCTGTTGTTGATTGAGCCACTGTAGCTTGCTTCTTTGAAGCCCAAGAGCTTATTCCTGATCCTAGTGAGAATGCATATCCGGATGTGCTTTTCATGTCATCGATTGATCCTGCCCAGTCACTGTCAGTGTAGCCAAGTAGTTTTGAGTTCCTTGAAGTTTGGTACCATATTCCATACTCCTTTGTGCCTTGTAGATATCTTAGGATTCTTTTTGCTGTTCCAAAATGAATTTGGCTTGGGCTTTGCATGAATCTTGAAAGAAGAGTATAGCATACATTATGTCTGGTCGTGTGGCTGTGAGATATAGTAAGCTCCCAATCAAGCTTCTATAATGCGATGCATCAGCTTCTGGTGCTCCATCTTTTTTCTTCAATTTCTCATTAGTTACTAGTGGAGTTCCAACAGTCTTGCAGCCATTCATCTTGAATTTGTTGAGTAGTGCTGCGACATACTTCTTTTGTGAGATAAAAATTCCTTCTTTCTTTTGTTTTACCTCTATGCCGAGGAAGTAGTTCATCAAGCCAAGGTCGGTCATGTCAAAGGTCTTCATCATATCTTCTTTGAACTTGACTATCATCTTCATATTGTTCCCTGTGTAGATAAGATCATCTACATACAAGGAGACTATGAGTATATCATACTGACCTTGGAGCTTGGTGTATAAAGTTGACTCACTTTTGCTCCTCCTGAATCCATGATCCGTGAAGTATTGATCGATTTTGCTGTACCATGCTCGTGGAGCTTGTTTCAATCCATATAGTGCCTTCTTCAATCTTAGTACTTTGCCTTCATTACCTTTACTAACGAAACCTTGTGGTTGCTCTACATAAATCTCTTCTTGAAGATCGCTATTAAGAAAGGCGGATTTTACATCTAATTGATAAATGCTCCATCCTTTTTGCGCAGCAAGAGCAATTAGAGTTCTTATTGTATCCAGACGGGCTACTGGAGCAAATGTCTCGTTGTAGTCAACTCCATATTATTGTGAGTATCCTTTAGCTACTAGTCTTGCCTTGTACTTTTGTATGGTGCCATCGGGATTAAGCTTCGTCTTATAGATCCATTTCACCCCAATGATATCTTTATCTGAAGGACAATCTGCTAACTCCCATGTATTATTTTTCTCAATCATCTTGATCTCTTCTTCCATTGCTTTCACCCATACATCTTGTTTTGATGCTGCTTCAAAGCTTTCTGGTTCAGTTATAGCCAGGTTGCAGGTTTCGTAGATATCGACCAAGGATCTAACTCGTCTCGGAGTAGACTCTGGTGAGGAAATTTGGTGTTGTAGCTGTGAAGAGCTCTCACTTGAATCTTCTTCAATTTCTTGAGGTTGCTGCATTAGTATGGAAATGTTTTTCTCTACCTTTTCATCTTTCCAATTCCAAGCAGCATTTTCATCAACCTCCACATCTCGACTAATAGTGAGCTTTTTAGTTTCCAAGTTATAGACTCGATATCCTTTTGATTGTGTGCTATACCCCAAGAAAATACCTCGTACAGTTTTGTCTTCTAGTTTGTGTCTCTTTTCTTCTGGAACATGTATGTAGCATACAGATCCAAAAACTCTTAAGTGTTTTGCTGATGGTTTCTGGTCGCTCCAAGCTTCAATTGGTGTTTTATCTTGGACAGCCTTCGTTGGACATCTGTTAAGTATGTATACTGCAGTATAAACTGCTTCAGCCCAGAACGTGTTTGGTAATTCTTTCTCCTTTAACATTGCTCTCGCCATCTCCATTACCGTACGATTTTTCCTTTCAGATACTCCATTTTGTTGTGGAGTATAGGTGACAGTAAGCTGGCGCTTAATGCCTTCATCCTCACAGAATTTATCAAATTCATGTGAGGTGTACTCTTTACCTCGGTCACTCCTTAATATTTTGATCTCTTTTCCACTTTGTTTCTCGACAAGGGCCTTGAACTTTTTGAATATTCCAAATACTTCTAATTTGGCTTTAATGAAATAGACCCAAGTCATTCTAGAGAAGTCATCAATGAAAAGGATAAAGTACCTGTTGTTGTGAAGTGACGGTGTTCGCATTGGTCCACAAATATCTGTATGAATCAGCTCCAATAAGTCTTTTGCTCTCCAAGCTTTCCCAGATGAAAATGGTTGTCGATGTTGCTTACCAAGCAAACATCCTTCACAAGCTTCATTATTTTCTTCAAGTCTTGGAAGATCTTTCATCATATTCTTCTGGTATAAAAGCTTTAAGGCATGAATATTAAAGTGGCCAAACCTTCGATGCCAAAGCTTGGAGGTATCAACTTCTACTTTCATGGCAATGTTAATGCCTTGCTTGAAGCTTATTGGGAAACTTCTGTTACTTTTCTCCATCTTTACTTGGCCAATTTCTATCTTTTTACTATCATATATTTTGCATGTGTCCCCTTGGAAATGGAGAGAATAACCTTTCTCCATCATTTGACCAATACTCAAGAGATTTTCTTTGAGGTTAGGGACTAATAGGACGTCAGAAATAAGTTTCGCACCTTTCTTTGTTTCTACCATAACAGTACCTTTCCCTTCTGATTCAACGACAGTACCGTTCCCCATTCGAACTTTCACTTTGATGGATTTGTCGATATCTTTGAAGATGCTTAGATCTTTGGCCATATGATTGCTACAGCCACTGTCCAAGTACCAGTTTCCACTTGAATTGTTGTTGGAATCTTGAGTAGCATAGAAAAGATGTTGGTCTCGACCATATTCTTCAGCGAAATTTGCTTGATGCTTGTTTTTGTTGCGACAATGCCTTTCTATATGTCCAAATTTCTGGCAATGTTGACATTGTGGCTTTCCACGATACCAACAACTTTCTTCAACATGATTTGTTCTCTTACAAATGCCGCATGGAGGATACTTATTTTGATTGTTCCTAGAGAAATTTCTAGAATTCCCTTTGTTTCTAGAAGTTTCTCCATTATTCTTTTTTTCTTCATTCCCTTTATGTTGAGACCGTAATTTGAGCTTTGTTTGAAAGGCATTTTCAACTGAGTCTTCATCGTGCCTTTTCAACCTTTGTTCATAAGCTTCAAAGGACCCTACCAACTCTGTTACTGATAGAGTAGATAGATCCTTTGTTTGCTCAATAGTTGTCACAATTGAATCATATTTTCGTGGAACAGTGATAAGTAATTTTTCAACAATGTTCTTGTCAGAAATATTTTCCCCATAAGCTCTCATTTGATTTACTATTTCTTTTATCTTGGAATAGTAATCCTTTATGGTTTCAGACTCTTTCATTTTCAATAATTCAAACTCTCGCCGTAGAGTTTGAAGTTTTACGACACGTACCTTTTCACTTCCTTCAAACTCCTCCTGTAACATAGTCCATGCTTCTTTTGCTGTGGTAGCACCCATTATTCTTGGAAAGATAGTATCAGTCACAGCTTGTTGTAGAGTAAATAAGGCCTTCGAATCTTTTTGCTTATTCTCCTTTAGTTCTTTTCGTTGAGCTGCAGTAAGAGATGAAACATCTGTTGGAGCAGTGAATCCTTCTTCTACAATTTCCCATAAATCTTGGAAGGTGAAGTATGTCTTCATTTTCGTGCTCCAAAAATCATAATTTTCACCATTGAAAATAGGAACGGGAAGGGATGATAGTTGAGTAGCATTAGCCATTAGTTAAAAAGATGTTGATAGTGGTTGATTGTTGTTTAAGGATAGTATGGTAATGTTTCTATGCCCAATAAATGATCGAACGTAGCTCTGATGCCACTGATGGTGATTTGATTGTTAGTGGTGGGTAAGGTTGTTGAAGTATATTAGTTGGATAGTTAAAAATGGTAGTTGAAGAAGTTTAGATAAGTCACTCAAAGGATGAAGAATTGATAACTTGATTACTTCTTCATTCATACATAAGGAGATAACATGCCTATTTATAGGCATCCTCCATCACTATAATATTCTCTAGAATGTTCTAGAGATAGTCTTGTCTAGAATATCATAGAAAAGTAAATGATATAAATAGATTTTCCTAGATGTTTCCTAGTAACCTTGTAGAAGATTCTAGAAGGTTCTATAATATTCTAGAAACTTGTATAATATTCTAGAAATTTGTATAATCTTCTAATAAAACTTAACCTCCTTGGCATCATTCTGAGTACCACTGGTAGGAGAGGAATCATCAAAGAAATGAAAATGGCGTGCATATTGCAATATGGCTTTTGCTAGTGGATGTTCACTGCTAGCCTGAATATGAAAAGAAAAAGAAAATTGAAATGAACAGTTGATTTCTTTAATAGGCATTACAAGAAATGGATGGGTTGAAGGAAAAAAAATTAAGTGTACACTTCAATCTATGTTTGAATCAATTATATTACATTCTAAATAGAATAAAAATAAAATAAAGCAACCATCAACAGCAAATTGCAAGTCACCTCAGCAGAAGCCACCAAAGTAAGAAATTCTCCACGGTCCATTCTTGTGAACACCTTGGCAGAAGTAACAGTGGCTTTCCCTCGAGTTAGAGTACCTTTTTTATCCAATATAACATACATAACCATCTGAGCCCTCTCCAGGGAGTCTCCTCCTTTGATTAACACACCATTATTAGCCCCGACCCCTGTTGCCACCATGACAGCAGTTGGTGTTGCCAAACCAAGTGCACAAGGACATGCAATCACCACACAGATATTGAAAACATAAGGGCAAAAACAAAGTGATTTCCATTTTCAAGCAGCCATTCTTTGGGGTATGCTCCAAGTGCCCCGCAATGAGCATTCCAATTGCACATTAGAAATCATCCTTTTGTCAACATGCAAAAATATGTCAAGCTAATCTTACCAGCATGATAGCGTCAATAATGACAAAGCCACAACTGTCGGAACAAATATGCTTACTACCTACAAACCAAAACAAGAAACGGCTGCTTGAATTACGAATAAAGCCAAAAACTGAAATAATAGGATCCATAATTCATTAACATCCTAGTTTATGAATAATTTCATAGAAGGTGCTTCATTGATCAGAGGTGAGGCATCAAAATAGTCTGCCAATTCCACAAGCTTAATCAGATTTGACAAGAACACTAATGTTGGCTCCTTACAATTGAATGTATATTTTACAATTAGAATCAGTTTAACATTATTTAAAAAACCAAGAAATTATGTGGTTCATTAAGAGACATGAAACATTACTTAACTTCAGTGTTGAATCATGACCTACTAATTTCTCTATCACATATAATGGAATACAATTTAATTTTATGTAAAATACTTGTACTATCAATTTAACAGCAACAAAACATGAAAGTCATGCGGAGCATGACCAGAATACTTACATAATCTGCAAACTTTTGAATGGGAGCTTTGGACTTGAATGGCCCCAAAGCATAAAACCAATATGACACATACTGCTGGATAATATTTATTCGTGTTGTTTGATGGGGAATGATAGTCTATCCACCTTGTGTATGTATTATTATAACTATAAGTTTAGATAAGTTAAGTCTAGATTCATTAAATTAAAACATATCTCAATATTGACCTCTATACTTGACGAATTTATAAATCATTTATTAACAAAAATTTATACAAATTAAATATTTAACGAATTGAACCAATTTTTATTAAAAATAATCTTTATTTATTATTATTATTATTGAACCTAACCTTTATTTCCTTCTATAGAGGAAAGCCATTGCTTGAAGAAACAACCTCTGTTGAAACTAAAATAGGCCAGGAAGGAAACTTTAACAAGTTATCTGGTCTTCAATCCTTGTGGGCCTGTGGCCTCATCACGGACATGTAATTATTTAATATATATTCAATTGCTACCAAAAAATAAAAATGTAATAAAATCAATTTAAACAAATAAAAAACGCAAACATAAAAGATAATCAACATAAATGCTAGCTGTTTCACGTTCATTTTTATGTATAAAACAAAGCAAATGAAATTAAAATGACAGGAACCTTTATCTTTGACAACCATTAAAGCTGTTGCAAGAGTAAGTTCCACTAACTTCTTAATGGCATCAGATGTCTTTCCCTTAGCAAGGCACTCCAAATACTTGCCCAACAGTACAAAGGTTATAAGCATGGCACTTGTTTCAATGTATCTTGGAGACCAAAATCCTGTAAGGGCACCATAAAGAAGAGCACCAATAGAATAAACATAAGAGGCTGTTGTTCCCAAAGCAACCAAGACATCCATGTTTATTGAACCATTTCTCAAAGCTCTGCCAGCTGCTTTGTAGAAGCGTTTCCCAATCACAAATTGAGAGGACGTTTGGGAGTAGTTTCCCAATGGAGAAACCTCCGTTAATTGGAAGCCAAAATTTGATTTTATGGGTCAACGGAGTTTTGATTGTTTTGAACGGCGTGAAGAATTAATATCAACCTTTAAATTTTTCACTTCAACTCAACCTCGTTTCCTCAACTGTAAAATAAACACCTCCTGAATAACACTCACCAACGCCCACTTCAACTAACATGAGAAAAGGCCCACATCTCTGAAGTAATAACGAGTATACCAATGGTATATGGGGACAAATTACCCCATGAAGAAGAGAGGAATTTATGTTGTGAAATTGAAATAATATTCCACTCATATTTAATTGTAGTGTAATTGTACTAAAAATTACACTTGTTAATTCTCGGGAAAGACTGAAGGGGTCACAAACAGTCCCACTTAATACCCAATATCCAATCTCTTTAGACAAAATTTTCTATGCAATTAATATCACAATAACTTGCAACAGCTACAAAAAATAAAGCTATTAAATAATTAATAAAGAACACCAGAATTTAACGAGGTTCGCTTAATTTTACCTACATCTTCAGACACCACTCAAACTAATATTTTACTAAAGAAATATTACAAAGGAGAAAAAAATAAATAAAAGTTTTTATAATTAATTAGGCAATTGTGAGATGATTAAAACTATAGGAGGGGGTTTCCTTATATAAGCTTGGAAGGTCCCCCTCCCTTTAAAACTTTCAATGTGGGACTTCCCACAACTAACAAATCTCGACCTTGGGAAGTTTTCACATTTTGTATCTTTAAAATCTTCTCTCAAACAATAGTAGTGCCTTCATTTGTTGATCTTCAACTTCTAACAATATTGATTAAGTACAAGCGGTGTTGAAACTTGACCGCTGTCACCACCTTTGTCAACATATCTGCAGGATTCTCCATTGTCAGAATCTTCTGAAGTAGTACTTTATCTTCTTCTAGAGTCTCCCGTACAAAGTGATGACAAACATCAATGTGTTTTGTCATTGCATGATAAACTCGGTTCTTTATTAAATGAATGACACTCTGACTATCGTAATGTATTTTTATCTACTCTTGCCCAGTTCCAAGTTCATCAAGTAGACCTTGAAGTCAAATTACTTCCTTAACAGCCTCTGTAACTGCCATATACTTTGCCTCTGTGGTAGACAAAGCCACTGTTAGTTGTAAGGTAGCACTAGTGCAAAAATAAGCTTTAACATCAGTTTTTTTAGACCTTTAACATCGGTTTTCAAACCGATGTGGATCTAGCCGATGTGAAATATATAAACATCTCACATCGGTTTAAAAATCGATGTGAAAAACAGATTTGACATCGGTTTTTTTAAGAAAACCGATGTTGAAATTTCCTTTACCAACCGATGTGAAATTTCCTTTACCAACCGATGTGAAAAACGAAGAAATTAACAACGATTTTTATTAGAAACCGATATGAATGGAGGGCATAGAACATCGGTTTTTTTAGAACCAATGTGAAATATAATGCATGTAACATTGGTTTTTCAGAAAGATGAAAATAAAAAAGAGCAGTGAACCATATCTGAAAATTACAACTATACGAATTTCATTAGAAGAAACTGCTCAACATTCTAAAATTACTGGATTAACCTTCTTGAACCTTCACAGATGGAAATTAACAAGACACCAAAAAAAAAACAACGCACAAACCCTTCCTTAATTGAAAGGATAACATCAAACTATAAACTAAGCCCTTTTGCCTCTGATTCTTCTAACGAGCTGAATATCCTTAGGCATAATGGTGCAAAGGTTGGTGTCTTCAAAGAGAACAATCAAATAAGCCTCAGCAGCCTCTTGAAACGCCGAAACGGCACTGCTCTAGAACCTAAGATCCAGTTTTGAAATCCTAAGCAATCTCACAAACCAAACGCTAGAAAGGAAGTTTTCAGATCAGCAGCTCCATGCTCTTATGGTACTTTCTAATTTCCCTCAGGGCCAGTTCCAGGCCTGAACCTGTGAGGCTTCTTCACTCCACCAGTCATCGGAGCAGACTTCGGAGCAGCCTTTGTCGCCAGTTGCTTACGGGGAGCCTTGCCACTGGTGGACTTGTGAGCGGTTTGCTTGGTATATGCCATTAGTTGAGAGAGTGTAGAAGGATCTAGAAGAAGAAGAAAGAGAAGAGATAATTAGCGATTGTCGGTGTGGAAAAAAAGAGTAGGATGAGATGAGGGAGTTTATTAAGGATTGAAATTTTAGAGGAAGGTCGGTTTGGGTTTTGGAGTGTTGGATTTGGGAGCGATCCGTGTGATCGGTGAATGGACGGTTGCGATTTGGATCTGGGATATCACGAGGATTTAACTAAAAAGAAAAAATATTTAACAAAAATCCAATACCACAACGGTTTGTGGCAAAACCGATGTGAGAAGTGAGGACCACATCGGATTTATGAAAAACCGATGTGATTAATATTTAACAAAAATCCAATACCACATCGGTTTGTGGCAAAACCGATCTGAGAAGTGAGTTACCACATCGGTTTTTTGAAAAACCGATGTGATTAAGAAAAAAAAATTTAAATTTAAATTTTTTAATTAAAATAAAAAATATATGAAAAAATGTATAATATTTCCCATTCATTATTATAAAAATGAAAAAAATTCAAATACCACATTGGTTTTTTGAGAAAACCGATGTCAAAAATTGATTGTGTGAAAATTTTAAATTTTAAATTCTTTTAGTTAATTTTATAGTTTAAATTCTTTTAGTAAATTTTAAATTTTAAATTTTTGAAAAAATGATGTCATTTACTGTGTGATATATTTCACATCGGTTTTGTAAAAAGCGTTGTCTAATAGTGTTTATAAAACTTTGTGTATAATTTCAAAATTGCCACCGTGTAAATATTTAACATCGGTTTTATAAAATCGATGTGATAAACTATTTTCTACATCGGTTTTTCAGAAAAACCAATGTGAAAGGATATCTGATGTTTCATTTATTTACAAAAATACCACCGCCCTTATATTTCACATCTGTTTTTATTAAACCGTGGTGAAAACTCCGATGTGAAATGCTACTTTTGCACTAGTGTAGACTTCCAACTTACTAGTGCTTTAGCAAGAGTAAAGACATAACCAGTAATTGATCGACGCTTATCCAAATCACTTGCATAGTGAGAACCACAGTATCTAACTATATATTTTCCATCTTGTCGGGTCTTATCAAATATCAGCCCAACATCTATAGTGTTCAAAATGTACCGCAGAGTCCATTTCACAGATTGCCAATGCTCCTTGGCAAGATCATGCATATATCTGCTAACAACTCCAACTGGTTATGAAATGTTTGGTCTTGTCCACACCATAGCATACATTAAACTACCCACAACATTATCATACAGTACTTTTTCCATGTATTCCCGTTCTACATCAGTCTTTAGAGACAATGATAAACTGAGCTTGAAATGAGGAGCAAGTAAGGTACTAACTGGTTTTGATTTCTCATTAACCCAAAAACGCTTTAATACTTTTTTCAGATATTCTTTGTGTCAAATAAAGCTTCCCCAATTTCCTCTCTCTGTTTATCTCCATGTCAAGAATCTTCTTAGCTTCTACTAGATCCTTCATTTCAAATTCCTTCTTTATTTGAGCTTTTAAGTGCTCAATCTCCTTATTACTTCTGGATGCTATCAATATATCATCAACATACAGAATAAGATAAATGTAGGATATATCTTTTAACTTATACACATTGGTCATACTGACTTCGTTTGTATTTCTACTTTATCATAAACTTGTCAAATCGTCTGTACCACTTCCTTGGAGATTGTTTCAAACTATACGATTTTCAAGTTTGTAAACCATTTTCTCTTTTCTAACAGCTTTAAACCCTTCAAGTTGGGTCATATAGATTTCTTCCTTTAAGTCTCCAAGTAAAAATACAGTTTTTACATCTAATTGAGCAAGTTCCAAATCCATTTGTGCTACCAGAGCAAGCAATATTCTAATAAAGGAGTGCTTTACAACTAGGGAAAATACTTCATTATAATCAACTCCCTCTGTTTGAGCATAGCCTTTAGCCACTAATCATGCTATGCAGCAAACATCACCTTGCCCAGGAAATCCATCTTTCTTTACATACACTTATTTGCATCCAATTGCCTTCTTTCCCTTTGGAAGATTGATTAGTCTCCATGTTTGAATCTTATGAAGGGATTGCATTTTTTCATTCATTACAATTCTCTATTTATCTTCTTCTGAACTTTGGACTGCTTCATGATAAGTGTCAGGAATATCTTCAATTTCAATTGGGGATGCATAAGCCACTGTATTTGTATAACGCAGAGGAACTTTACTACTCTTTTTTCCTTTATGTTTTGCAATTAGCTCTAATGATGACGAGAGTTGCTAGGGAGATTATTGAATCGAAACCTTTTCTTCACTAGACTCCTCTACTACCATAAGATTATTTTCATTTGTTTCTGAATTTATAGCTAGAATGACAATTTTTCTATCAAACTCCACCTGCTTTGGAGTTTCCTCTACCGGCTTCACATTCTTCAATATGGTAGACTCATCAAAAGTAACATCCCTGCTATAAATTATCTTCTTTGTTTCTAAACACCAGAGATGATATCCTTTCACTCCAGATGTGATCCAATAAATAGAGCCTTTTTAGCTCTTGGATCTAGCTTGGATTCCTTAACATGGTAGACAACAATGGATCCAAACACATACAAGAAATCATAGTTTGTAATAGGTTTCCCACCCCATTTTTCAAATGGCGTCAGGGCAATAATTCCAATTGATGGCAACCAATTCAACAGATGACGTGCATACATCAAAGCTTCAACCAAAAATTGTTTGCCCAAACCAGCATTGGACAGCATGCATTGAGCTTTCTCCAGCAGTGTCCGATTCATGCGTTCTATCACTCCATTCTATTGCGGTGCTTCCTTGACTGTGAAGTGTTGAACAATACCTTTATCATCACAAACTTTATGGAAAGGATCATTCTTGTATTCTCCGCCATTATCTATGCGAAGTCGTTTGATCTTCCTGCCTGTTTGAGTTTCAATCATCTTTTTCTATGTAAGGAAAATTTTCAACACTTCATCTTTAGTCTTCATAGTATGCACCCACACCTTCTGAGAGAAATCATCCATAAAAGTAACAAAGTAATGTTTTCCTCCTAAAGAATATATTTTGGAAGGTCACCATACATCAGAGTGAACATAACCCAAAATCCCTTGTGTATTATGGATCACAGTCCTAAATTTCACTCTTGTCTGCTTCCCCTTAACACACAAAAGTCTAATTTGCAAGTACATACTCCTTTCAACAATCCTTGATTTGCAAGTAAGCTTAAAGATTTCTCTCCAACATGCCCCAAACATCTATGCCATAATCTGGTAGCTTTTATCTCATTATCCTCATTAGAAGCTGTTGCAGCAATCCCAGTAATTGTATAGTAATACAAATTATTGTTCTTTCAAATTCCTTTCACCACCAGCAATGCACGAGAGATGAACTTCGTTATTCCTTCTCTTGTAATGATTGTGGGACCCTTTGATTCAAGAGTTCCCACAGAAATAAGATTTTTTGTCAAGCTTGGTACATATCGAACATTAGTTAAAGTTCTAATTGATTCATCATGGTTCTTCAAGCATATTAAACAAATTCCAGTGGTGGCACATGGTTCATTATTTGCCGTATGGACATCTTTGACTTTTAGCTCTTTAAAATCAACAAACAAATCCCAATTGGGACACATATGATGGTTACAAGTAGAATCTAATAGCCATGCACTAGAAGATTATTAGACGGCGCAATAACCAGTGAGAAGTCTGAATCTTCATCACATTCTACAACATTTGAATTAGAGATAGCTTTCCCCTTTTCTGACTTACTTTTGTTTTTTTAACTTCGGGCAATCTTTCTTCCAATGTCCCTTCTCTCAACAAAATGCACATTCATCTTTTACTAGCTTGGACCGTGACTTAGATCTCTCATTCTTCCCTCTAGTATGGGATTGTGTTCTTCCTTTAACAACTAGAGTTTCTGTTGTTTCATTTATACTGCTTCTTTTATCCTTCCTCCTTAGTTCATAACTATATATACAAAGCAGCATGAACTTCACTTAGGGACACTAACTTTCCCATGGAGTAGAATAGTTTTAAGAAACTCAAACTCCCTAGGAAGGGATCCTAACAACATCAGGGCCAAATCTCTATCCTTAAATGTCCCATCCATATTCACCAAATCAGACACAAACTGATTAAAACAGGTGATGTGATCATTTAGAGTGGTACCAGCAGTATATGCGAATCGAAACAACTTTTTCTTCATATATAATTTATTCTGACTCCTTTTTTTAAAGAATTTCTCCTCCAATTCCTTCCATAATTTATTTGTAGAAGTCACCCTGCAAAACGCATACTTTTGCTCTCTTGAAAGGCATGATTGGATAGTACCACATGCTAATCGATTGGCTGTATTTCATTCTTTCTCATCAACTTCTTCTGGTTTCTTCTCTTCAATAGCAATATCTAGCCCTTGTTGAAAAAGGGCATCCAACACCTCACATGGCCACATGCCAAAATGGCCAGTGCCGTCAAAAATTTTAACGGGTAATTATGTTCCCCATTCTCGTCAAAATAGATGAGGAAGACTCTGTATTTGAGGTAGATGTTCCCTCTTTGTTGGTTTTCTTTTGCTCACTCATTTTGGTAATTAATAGCTACCAATCTGTGAAACACTTGGAGCCTAATGGAATCTTTTCTAATGAAGAAAGATCAGTCTATACTACAATCACAGAGCATGCTTTGAAACAAACTGACTTTGATACCAATTGCTGTGGAATTGAAATAATATTCCACCCATATTCAATTGTAGTGCATAAATAATTGTACTAAAAATGACACTTACTAATTTCTAAGAAAGACTGAAGGGGTCACTAACGGTTCCACTTAATACTCAATTTCCTTAAACAAAATTTCCAATGCAATTAAATGCACAATAACTAACAACAGCTACAAAAAATAAAACTATTAAATAACCAATAAAGAACACCAGAATTTAATGAGGTTCGGCTAATTTTGCCTACGTCCTCAGACACCACTCAAATTAATATTTTACTAAAGAAATATTACAAAGGAGAAAAAGAATAAACAAAAGCCTTTATAATTAACTAGACAATTGTGAGATGATTAAAACTATAGAAGGGGATTACCTTATATAAGCTTGGAAGGTCCTCCCTTTCTTTTAAAACTTTCAATGTGGGACTTCCCACAACTAACAATTTGCATATCAAGCAAAAGTCAGTTCAAAAGAATAAAAAGATTAACCAGGATGCTAATACAATCTCTCAAATTGTGAACATGATTCCTCAATAACAATATCATGTCTCATACTCATTTTCCTTCCATTACACATTTCTATGGAAAAACACACCCATACAAATCATGAATTCATGTGATTTTAATATAGGATTTCAAATTCCAATAAAGATGACCATTAAATCAAAAGAAAGACAAGAAAGGAAACAACATAAAGTTCAATGAAACCAAAACAATAATAAACAAATACACTACTACAAAAGAAGAACAAAGACCAAATAGATACTAATTACTTACTAAGAAACAGGCTGGAAATGAAAAGGCGTAACATAGCAGAGGTTTCTGAGCCATCTTTAGAAGCCAGTCTAGTATAAGGATTTCTAACATGCAATTTAAACATGTAATTACTTCCCAAGTTGATCCCATCAACCAAAGACCTAGAACTAATAACTTGAGGATCAAATGCCACATCAAGTTCACCAAAAACTGGGTCAAACCAAAACTGCCTCACCCTTTTGATCCTACTCACCAACCCTTCCAAAACCTGAGCATCAATCGGTGAGTACACACCAACAACCCCCAAAACAATCTTATCCTGTCCATTACCCTGCACAAAGGAAGCCTTAAAACCAGTGTCTTCAATTGCAGCAATAATATTCATCTTTGCTAATCACATTGGAATTATACTCAACCTCACCATTATACTCAACCTCACCTAATGAAGTCACCAAAGCCACCACAGCTCTTTTCACTCCTACCAGGGCCCTCAGAATTCCCTCCATGGAATTCACGCACACCGCACACGTCATCCCTCCGATCTTGAACTGCCCCACCACGACGGCGCCCTGCACCGAACCGGCCTCCGGCAAGATCTCTACCTCGAAACCCGCATCTTCAATCACATTCTTAGTGTCTCCCTCCTAGGGTTAATTAAATAATTAGCACGTGCCAAAATTAGTAGCTAAACACATTCAACATGGCTCAAGCAGTAGACAATGACGTAGAGGATGGCACAGACGTAAGCAGCAAACGACAGCCGGCCATAACCAGACGTAAGCAGAGGACGACAGCGCACGCGGAGAAGCAGTTCACCCAACAGTCACACGTACGTGAGGCTAACAACGATTGGAAGGGAGACACCGTAACGCGAGGAGAACCAACAATGTAGCAGAGGGAAACCAACAAAGGAAACAAACGCACGAAAAAGAAAGAAGACAAAGGGTTTTACGTTTTGGGTTTTAATTTATATACCAAAAACTAATATTTAAATTCCTATCTTAGCGGTTTATCTAAACAACCGCTAAAATAACCCCTTTCTTAGCTGTTTGTTAAACAACTACTAAGACTTGGTTAAATAAAGAAAAAAAACCCTTTCTTAGTTGTTTTATAAACAACCGCTAGGATAATATTTTAAAAAAGTAATTACTTTTTCAGCTGGCTTTTTTTTTACTTCCATTTTTCTTAAAGGTTTATTAATGTCATGGACTGCATGAAAAAATCAATAAGTATCCTGCCTTAGCGGTTAGTTTTTGAACCGCTTTAGTTTTTGAACCGCTAAGGTAAATTTGCCTTCCTTAAAGTCTTGTTAACCGTTAAGAAAAGACTACCAAAGAAGATCATTTTTATTGTAATGAATAAAACATGATATTAAATATAATATTATATTATATATTTCTCTTAAATTTTTATTAATTTATATATTTATCAAGCATTTACTAAATATGATCATAAGTAATATACTGATCCTAAACTGACCATATAATATTTTATTATTGGTAAGAGGTTGGATAGTCATCTTAAATTTCTTAAGTAAAAGCACATGTTATACCGTTTTCCAATAGTAATAAGGTTGAAATCTTTTAAGCCTTGGCTTACATTGGTTGAATTATCTCCTTTGTTTCTTCAGCTGACAAAGCAATGCATAATTTTAGTAGGAGAAAAAAATGCATTTCTATTCTATGTAACATTTTACACGTGTAGATTTCAAAGGTAAAATAATATATTCGAGATGATGTGTGCATGAAAATAAAATAAACTAACTATACATTGATTTTTGAGATTGCGTCTAGAACTGAAAATCAGAAGAAAAAATCCAAAATATTGAAAGAAGATTTAAAATCCGTTTTGCTACGAAATGTATATATCGTATAAGTGTTTTTTTCCCCTTTATTGTACAATTTTTTGGTAAGCACGTTCGTATCATATATGAACTAAGCGTTAAATAATTGTTTGCAATACGTTTAAAATCAATATAGGTTTAATTGAAATTTTGATCTATGTATATTTGCAACTTTAATTTCTTAAATTTTAATTGAGTAAATTAAGTCTTTTAACTTTTTAAGTTGTATAATTATGGATATCATGATAATTATGGGCTCATTTGTTTAAATTTATTTTAAAAGATAAGTATTTTTTTAATTAAAAACACTTATTTTAAATTGTGCAGCGTTTGTTTAAAATTTTAAAAATAAATAGAAGCTGAAAATAAGCTAATTTTAGCTTATTTTAAGAAGCAACTTTGATCTGTTTATTAAAAAAGTACTTATAAAAAGAAGTGTTTTTTAAAAAGCACTTATAAAAAGAAGTGTTTTTTTAAAAAAAACACTTAAAAATAAACTTAAACAAACAAGCCCTAGATTTTATTGGCAAACATAAATGTTTGGTCCTTTAAGTTACTTTAGACAAGCTTTTTATGTTTTTCTTGTGTCAATATGATTTTTAACACTACAAAAAAAAAAGAATTTAGCATAGAAACTTGACATAGGATGTTTTCCCAAACATAGGGTGGGACTTTATATAATTTTAGCGTGGGACATGTCTCATGCCACATGTCACATTTTTTTAAAAGTTGGTTTGTAGATTGGGCATGAGACATATTAATGCTTTTGAAAATTCTTTGGGCAGAACGCCTCCTTCTCCTTCATTTTCCTTCCCCTCTTCTTTCTCGCTAACAAACAACCCCCTATCATACCTGGGAATACGTAGGAGCGAGTATAATTCCTTTCAAGCCCGTTTTTCTGTTAGTAATTTTCACGTGTCTTTATTTTATTCCGGTCAATTTTATATTATTACTATTTAATTTGGAAGCATCATTTTATTACAACAAGGTTAATTTAGACGGGACATCTTGTTAATCTTGTCGTATTTTCAATCTCTTTTTCATCTATTAAAAATAATAATCTTTCTTCTAAAAAGATTAATTTAGATGAGATGTCCTGTTAATCTTTTATTTTATTTTATTTTATTTTATTTTTTAACTTTCTTAATTATTATTTATTATTAATATTATTATGTTTAATTTAAGATTAATTTGAAAGTGATGTCCTATTAATCTTTATTTTATTTTATTTTATGTTCAATTTAAGACTAATTTGGACGAGACATTAAATTAACCTTATTTCGAAATTTCCTTTTTCCTCGTTCGTCTTCCTGAAGGTTAAGTTAATTTATGGGCTATTTAAAATATGCACAATCAATTTTAGATAATCGTTTCATAACGGACAATGTAAGGTGTTAATAGCTTCCCCCCTTCTAGTTTGACTTTTGAACTTAGAATCTTATTTTTTATGACCAGTGCCTTAACAAAGGTTTTCCCGATATTTTCCCCTTAAAAAAATATTGGTGGCGACTCCTTTTTTTCAGAAAGGATTTCGAAACCTTTTTATTTTCTTCTTATGATCGGTCCCCATCGCGATCCCAGTCACTACAGGTGTTAATTGATTGCCATGATATTATGTTGAGGATTTATTCCTCCCTATATTCATGAATTGTTTAAACCTGAATGAATTTAAATAGACGTATAGTTGCGTTATGTAGGTAATGCCCTGAGGTTGGTATTCCTTAGTTCCCTACTTATATCATGTGTGGGAATGAAAGAGTGTCGTGTTAGGAACCTAGTTTTGAGTAGGTCCAATCTTAAGCGTGTTTAGGCTAGTAGTTTTGTCTCTATTGTTTAAGTTTAAGTCGCGTGTTACTTAGGTTTTAGGATTAATCTGTCAGGGTTGTTACATTCATGAAAATTTTTCTCTAATTTTAGTAAACCCTGAGATTAATTATAGGAATTTAGGTGGGACGCCGCATTTTTCATTATATGAATGGTAACATATATATAATATTGTTAATAATATATTGATTAAATAAATTTTTAATAATATTTATTATTCAAATAATAAATTTTATAAGTTAATTATATATTTTAGAAATATATTTTTATAAATATATTTAATAATATGTTGAACATTATGAATACTATTAAATCTTTTAAACCTATTTTTAAAATACATTATTATTACTACTAAATAAACTATTATGAAAATTAAAATATATTACAAAATTTTATTATTTTAAAATATATTATTGTTGAAAATAAATTATTAAATAACTATATTATTACTAAATATTTAAAATATATTTGTAAGAAATATATTTTTGAAATATATAATTATTTTATACAATTTATTATTTGAATAATAAATATTATTAAAAATATACGTAATTAATATATTATTAAAAATATATTTAATTAATATATTATAAAAAATATTATGAATAGACATATTACCAGTCTGTCCAATTTCGGTATTATCCATGTGAACCCGAGATACCCGAATTTAAAGGTAAGAACAAGTCAGTTTGTAACGGATTATGTGTAAAAACGGGTCATTTAAATTGTTTATCCTGACTAAGAACAAGTGAGTTCGATTTAAAAAAATTGAATCCAGTGATACCGTACCTGACCGATTGTTGGTCCTGCGTAATAAAAGTTATTAGTTTCTTAAACTTCAAAAGCAATCACTTCTTCTCCATATTGAACTCTCTCTTCTTTGCTAGGGTTTCAATTCTAGTCGTAAACATACACCTTCTTTGTTGCTTTAATTGTTAAAGGGATTAGGGAGGAGCAGGTTCATGTCTTTCTAAAGAGGCCTCTTCTTCTCCACATCAAACATTATCATCTTTTTTGTTAGCGTTTCAATTCTAATGAAACCATATATCTTCTTCCTTTTGTTCTTTGCGTCGACTATTAAAGGGACTAAGAAGGAGCAGGTTCGTTACAAATCTATTCTTTGTATAGTTGATTTCATTCTTGCAACTTTCAAGCTCATCATTCATAGCTTGGGGCCACTCTTTACCCTTCAAGCATATGTGTTTTTCATTCTTTTTCCCCTTTTCTTTCTTCCTGCATGTGCTTGTTGTTAACTATTTTTTATGCTTTCAGTTTTTGCAAGTATTGCTTGGCTCTGACCATCATTCATTGGCTACAGGTTGAGTTCAAGAGAATTGTTTCACCCTTAAAGGATCAAACATGGTGCCTTGCTCCATTCCCTAATCAACAAGGTTTCATGGTATGCATTGTTCCATAATTTAGATCTTTAATCTTGTTCCATTTCTGGGTAATTCATTTATTATTTTTATTTTATCAATGAAAAAATTTAATTCTCCCCATAATTTACTATTATATGAAGTTTATGGGCAAGATTATTGATTGTGCAGTATTGGTATAGTTGCATAATGTTAATACAATTACATAATCTTAAGAATAATCTAAAGTTTTATATGTAATAATTGAGTGGCAGAACCTCTATATATACATATTTGTTGAAGAAAAGTCTAGAAAATGTTGAATCATTTAAACCAGAACTTACGAGATTTGTTGATAACTAACATTAGGAATTCTAACTTAAATAAAAATGTTTGTTATCATTTGATGCAGGTGTTTAAGTGTTTTAGAAAAAGACCTAAGCTACAAAAGAAAGGGAGAGTCTACGCATAGAAAGCTCACGCATCAAAACTTTAGAAGACTTGATCGTAACATGATCCTCTCAAGCCAAAACAAAAGGAAGTGTCAAAAGTCTGGTAACTCACTTCAGAAGAAACTCTATTATATCAGAATAACTTACCAGACCTAGACTCAAATAGTATCACTGCAAGCTTCAGAAAATACGAAAGTATCAGACTCTATCATCTTCCTTCAATCCTTTAAAAATAGTATGGTACATGAAGCATCAATGGTCACAAGTCATCTCCATTGAAAAAATCCACAAAAAGGAAGATTAACTAAACAAGGTGGATTTTAATATAATCTGAAAAGCAACTAAGTTTCACCTATCTTACACATTCAAAGATTCTATGAATCTAAGCTTTCCTTCTTGGTGAAACTAGTGCTACATCTACTCCATCTATGACTACACAAATCCTGAAAGCTCCTACATCTACATTACTTCTGCAGAATATCTTTCTCTCTCTATCTCTCTCTAACAACAAAAGTTTATATCCTTTGTGCAATTCCAACGAGAAAGGCTTTTATCCCTTGCACAACAACTTTCTTAACGGTTATATAATTGACAGCCTCTATCTAAACTCAATAGACTGATTCTATATAAACAGAATCAATCTCTTCTTCAATGTAAGAACCTTTTGAAAAATGTAGAATAAAATATGAGGAGAGAAAGATCATCTATCGAGAATTGAGGATGAAAAGAAATACTACAGAGAAAAATGAAAAAGAAGGAGAACCTATAAAAAGAAAACGATGAGCTAGAATACACCATAAAAGTGTAATGTAAGAAGAATAAAAATCATGAACGAGTACCAGATGTTCATATACAAAAGCTCATGAGAAATGAAGAAATGATAGCAGACTCAACAATAAGTAACCTTACCTGGAATATCTGCCATGAAGATAAAGAAAACTCACTATGTGCAATCATCTCTCCGCTTAGATGCCATAGTAACTTGGGATATGCCTTTGTGTGTTTAATGGCTTAATATCCCAAGTTAAGCTTTCTGGCTCAATACATTTTCCAATCATCTTTCACCATTTGAATGTATTGAGCCCTATGAGAAGTAAGCCCTCTCTTTCTTTACAAACTCATTTTCATGGTTTGTTACTTAGCTCTGCTAAGTCAAGGGGCTTATTCTTTTAAGCTAATATTTCCAATCCTCTGATACTACAGGTTTGGTGGGTTTCCAGACTCTGTTAGTGTGGGAAACACTCTGGCTTGGAGAGGCTTTTGAAAGAATACTCGGGGTTTGAGCCAGGAGTGGCTTGTAAAAGAATACTTGGGTCTACCCCAAGAGTGGGTGCTAGCAAAAGAATACTCAAGGCCAAGAGTGGTCGGTGTCAATAATACTCTTAGGGATATTAGAGGAGTCTGGTATTGAAGCACGGGCTGTGCTTAGGCCAAGAGTGGCCGGAGTCAAGAATACTTAGGAGCTAGTTGCCAGTGTCAAGAATACTTAAAGCATGAGTTGTGCTTAAGGCAAGAGTGGCTGGAGCCAATAATGCTCAACATGTAATGTAAAACAATTTTTTACATAGTGAAAATCCTTCAGATTTGAAGGTACTGGATGTAGTCTCCAAGTTGGAGGTGAACTAGTATAAATTGTTTGTGTATTGTCTCTCTCTCACTTTTTACTATCAAAGTCTTGTGCATTATCATTGTTAAAAGAGATAGTAAAAGTCTGGTAATAATACGCTCTCTCAATCAAAGTATCACACTCTTCCCCTCTCGAAAGTCTGGTCCGTTGTCCATAATGCAATAACGTTTAAATATCACTTTTTTGTTTGAAAAAGTGAACAGACTTATTCAACCTCCCCTTCTAAGCCTGTTCTCTGAACCAACAATATTCATCCAATGTGATATGATTAACCACATGCAGATGAACTGTAGTAAGTTAACATTTTCACACAGTATACAAACATCATATTTTTTTCTAAATTTCATGGCTATTATTAGGTCGGTATATATACACCAATGAATATCTTAACTTTAATTAGGCAGAATTCCATTCCCCTATGTGACTAGTTACCAAAATACCAATTAAGTAACACATTCTAGATTCTCAACCCTCTTAAGAGAGAAAGGAAAAGTTGTTTGGATAAGATTGATTTTGTCTTCTCTGTTACAACTAAACAAGAAGCATAATTGTCATGGTCAAAATAAAATATTGAAGTTAAAGTTTATCTTTTAACACTAGATAAGAATATTGTTCAAATGCATATGTATGATTTAAAATATATGAAAATGTATTAATATGTTGGGCATATGATTTAGGTAAGTAGCCATAATCCTTATTTGTTTATCATTGACATTTTACTATTGGTCTGTTTTATAATTAGGTAAAAGCTCTTTCTAATCAATGAATTCTCATCCAACATAAAACACTATTATGATATTTATAATAACTCATTCATTTTACTCTATCAATTGTACAAAAACTTAACTTTGCTTATTTATCATGGATTTTCCATCTAAATCCTTCAATCTTCTATCTATGTTAAAAGCATAAATATATAATGGTAGTCCAAGTATGCACATAGTCTCTGATAGTTAAATAACCAACCTACAATTTTTGCCAAAGAAAGAGCAATAATATAGTATAACATAACATTTCCATGTTTAGCATCATGCTTGACAACAACATTTTATATGAAAAATAGTGGTCTTGCAAAATTAGTTAAATTAATTCTTGTGATCTACATGTTTACATAATCATAAATGTTGCATCTAGCTAAAACGAATTAAATCATTGACTATTCATCACCAGTGACAGCTATTAGATTCGTTAATGATTCATTTGGTAAAATAACATATTGAAATTAATTGATAATGAATGGAGGTATCAAAAAAGAGTGGTCAGTTTCTCAGTTATGGAGGATCATAAGGGAGAGATGATTGGGAGGCAAGTTGAACAAGTGCTGAGGGAATGGGTTAATAAAATTTCTAGCCTGACTGTTGACAATGCATCATCTAATAATGTTGTTATCACATATTTGAAAAATAGGCTTAAAAGCATATCTAAACTTGTCTTGGATAGAGAGTGCTTTCAAATAAGGTGTTATGCTCACATCCTTAATCTTATTGTCCAAGATGGGTTGAAGGAGTTGAATAATGCTATATGTAGCATAAGACTAGCCGTTAAGTATGTTAGATCCTCTTAAGAAAGGATGCAGAGGTTTCAAGAGTGTATTAAGTTAGCTGGAATTCAAAGTGAGAAAATGGTATGTCTAGATGTTTCAACACGAGGGAATTCAACATATACAGTGTTGGATACTACTGAAAAGTTTGAGGAAGCTTTTGAAAAAACGAGATTCCATGATCAAGCTTATGTGGAGTTCTTTGGATCTATTGGAGCACCTACAAGTATTGATTAGGCGCATACAAGGGTATTTGTGAAATTTTTAAAATATTTTTATGATGCAACAAAGAAATTCTCAAGCTCTACTAATGTAACTATGCATATGGCATTTCGCCAAATAGCTTTAATTCATAAGGAAATCAGAGCCGTTATTCATCATGTTAAGCCCATCTTGAGCTGAATGGGGCTTGACAAGAAGAAGAAATACGATAAATATTAGGGAAACAACTTTCAGGTCAACCCCTTGTTGTACTTTGGGGTTGTGCTTGACCCAAGGTACAAACTGTCTTATATTAAATGTGTTTTAAATAAAATGAATGGTGTTGACCAGGTTGCACATAAGCTATCAAGGAATGTTAACAACATTTTAGAAAGGGTGTTTTCATGGTATTCAACAGAGGTTGGAAAAGGTAAGGGTCCCTAATCTACACAGGGTTACCAAGTAACAAATGTTATTTCTGTTGACCAAGCTGGATTATCTTAGGATATGGAGTGGGAAGATGATTATAAAAGTTTTCTAAAGGAAAAATAATTGGTTAATTAAAAAATTAAACTTGAAACTTACTTGAGTGAGCCTTGTGTAGAAGGGGATAATAACTTTGATATTTTACAAATGTGGAAAAATAATTCAAACAGATTTCCAATCTTGTAAGTTATGTTTAAAGATGTATTGGAAACACCTGTTTCAACAGTTGCCTCAAAATCTATTTTTAGTACAGAGGGTCGAGTTTTAAACCCTTATAAAAGCTCACTTAATCAAAAGATGGCAGAGGCTTTTAATATGTGCATAAAATTGGATAAAGCCAAGTTTAAACCCCCTTGGAGTCAATGTTAGTGATGAGTTAGAAATGATGATAAGTCTTGAAAAGACTTAATTATTTCACCTTTTTATTTAACATTATTTAGTAATTATTGGTTAGTTTGTTAGTATTATTTAATAATTTAATAACAATTCGTATTTTAGTTATGAATTTCAAAAGTACTTTATTTATGTAAGAAAACGATTGAAAATATTAATTAATTAAGGAATTTTGAAGTGTTTATAAATTCACTAAGCAGCCAGCGTATAAATGCTAGGCAATTAGCTGTTTAATGGTGTAGGAACAGGGCGTACTTGAGAAAAGAAGACAAATCCGAGTGAAAATTACAAAAGCCGAGCGAGATTTGGAAAAATCCGAGTGAGACTTCACAAAGCCGACTGAAAGGAGTCTAAGACCGACTGAGTGAGACTTCAAAGACACCGACTCCGAAAAAGAACAAGGACTCGAAATATTTCATGAAGAACCCGAGCGCCAACTGCAGAATACCGATTGAATAATCAACTCGCTCAAGCGAGAGTTAAATTCACTCAAGCGAAAGTCAAAAATTAGCTCAAGCAAAGCAATCACGCTTGAGCGAGAAAGCCATTCTGTATTACATATTTCCAATTCGCCCAAGTTTCGCCATAACGCTTAAGCGACAAAGCAACACTGCAGTGCAATTCCCGAATTCGCCCAAGCGAGAGTGTAGTCCGCTCAAGCGAGAACCCAGTAGCTGAAGCATAAAGGCAGTAATTTAAACATTGTTCCTTCCCTCCAACAACACACTCGACGCAGTGCAGTTTCCATCTTCCATTGCCTTCGCTTCTACTTGTACCTTAATAATTTAAGTAGTGAGCTGTTATTAGTTGGCACTGAGTTGTACATTAGCTAATGATGAGTTGTAATCTGCTAAGAGCTGAGCTGTGATTAGTTAGTTAAGTTTAGTCGTTAACTTAAGGTTTCGAAGTTATCAGTTTTAGTTAGTTAGTTTTTAGATAGAAGCCTATATATACTCATGAACATACTCTGTAAAAAAAAAGAAGACGGAAAAACAGAGACAGAGAATACATAGAACACATTCTTTTTCATTCAAAACTTCGAACATCTTACTACTTCATTTTCTCTCTCTAATTCCTCTCCTCCATGACGTTCCACAATCCTTCGATGGAACTGAAGTCAATGGAGTTCTAAATCCCTAAGGTTGGGATTGCGAAGGTGAACAATGGAGTCTTGAAGCTGTGAGCAAGTAGATCGACTTCTAGATCCTGAGGCGAACAAGCTGAGGAGTGGAGCAGAATCGCTGGATTGACAAATCCAGAACTGATGAAGAACTTCGCCAGTGAGGAATCATGGTTGAAGCTTAGGTAACTTCCAGCTTTCTAACTAGTTCAGGCCTAATCAATTTAGGTGAATAGTTAGAGTTCAACCTCCAATTTCGCATTAGATTCTTTAGGTTAATCGAGCACTTAAGGAATTAAGGTTCATTGCTTAAGGATTAGTGTTTTTCACCTAAGGAATTAGGGAATAACCACAAGCGGATTGTCCTCTAGATTGTGAAGTTTGATTATACTTAATTGCTTGTTTCTTGAGGAAATTGTGAGCTGAAGCAATCCTGACCTGCTTTCTTTTAATCACTTTTCACATTCATCTTAACTCTATTTCTGAAAATACCAAAAACAACCAGAAAACACCAAAACCATAAAAACTGAATGAACTCCATGTATTTTCTGTTGGTTCAGCTTGTACTAGTCCTAGATTGAGGTACTTACCACAATCCCTGTGGGACGATCAAATATTCTACAATTTTAACGACTGGTGCGCTTGCCATAAGTGTAAATCCGAGAGTCATATTTTGTTTTACTAAGATTTTCACCACCAAGTTAATGACTCGGGATTTTAGCATCAAGTTATTGGCGCCGTTGTCAGGGATTGTTGAGTAATATCAACAATCCTTGGACTGGTACTAGACTGAACCATTTTTGTTAGTTTCTGTAGATGTTGTTAGTTGTTAGTAAATTTCGTTGCACGAGTAGGATTTGTTAAATCATGCTTGAATTGTTGTTCATAGTTACTACTGTTTTGATTTTAGTTGTTTAGTTGTTAGCACTAACTGTTACAGTAGCCTTGTTTGTAGTTAGTTGTTGCATTTATGTTTTTCCTAGTTCCTTTGGAAAGTGAAAAGTTGCAGGTAATGGATCTTGATGACACCTTAGTAGAGTTTCTTCAATATTCACCAACGTTATGCATAAACCATGTAGAGGAGGTACAACCAATTGAGGAGGAGCCATCGGAGTTAGAAAGGAGTTTAATTCAATTCATAAAAGTCACTCAAACCGGCCTCCAAAATTTTGACAATTCAATCATGAATATTCAAAAGCAAGTGGATTTTATTGCAAAGCAGTTAGCCGAAGAGCAAAGGAATATAAAGGTTGTACGAAGAAAAGACCAATATGAAGAGCCATGGGATGAAGATGTTGGTCTAGCTGAAGAAATTAAGTTTGGGGAAGAAGAAGATCAGTTAGAAAACATTGAAATGGATGAACCTGAACTTGAAGTTGAGGTAAAAACAAAAGAAGAAGAAAATAAGGAAGTTCAGGGATATTTGATGGAAGAAGAGTAAATTGAAGAATGTGAAGAGGAAAGTGATATGGATTATACTTCAGAAGTGAAAGATAATAGTATATCTAGTGAAGCATTCTTTGATGATTGGAATGAAGAAGATTGGTCTGAAGAAGAACAAGAGCAAAAGTTAACCACATCTTGGCAACACAATATTGATACTGAATTTTTGTTGGAGTCAAGTGTGAACACAGAGGAAGAAGTAGAAGTTCATGCACAAGAAGACTTAACAGGTGTAGATGTTGAGAATATAAAAGAAGAAGAAGAAATTCAGCCATGTTATGAGGAGTGTTTGCTAGTGGTGACTACTGCAGCTATGGAATTCAAAAGGAAACGTGAATCATCAAGTCAAGAAGAACATTGCTTATGGCATAAAAAGAGGAAGACTAACAATGAAGAAAAGAAAAAAAAGAAAAAGCAGAAAGTTTGGAAAAATAAAGATTGGAGGAAAGTTATGTTGAGCATTAGCTTTAAACATAACAAGGAAAAACAAGGAGTAAAAAGACCAAGAGTGTATGGTCATAAGAAATGGGATCCTGGAGGATGATCTCGTGTTTGTTTCTCTTGTACATAAATAAAATAGTGAGAGACTGAACAGCATGAAGAAAATAGAATCAGATTCCCTCCACGCTTGAGCAAGAGGAGAGTGACGCTTAAGCGTGATTTAAGCGTGACTTTGTATAAGTCTTTTCGCTTAAGCGTGCATTCTTTTCGCTTGAGTGAGCGTTGGACCTGTTTCTCCTTCCGCTTGAGCGTCATTCCACACGCTCAAAGCGTGACGGTGATGCATGGCTTTTTCTGCACCTCCGCTTGAGCGCTTCAAGCTCACGCTTGAGCGCAATCGGGCCTGAGGATGTGCTGTGCATTTTTCCCGCTTAAGCGAAAGCTTAATGAGACTGAGCGAGATTGACATGATCGGGCCACTAATACCCACTGATACCCTTTTCGATCAGAAACTTCTCATGGGGACTTTAATAAATGGTTTCTGATTGTTGATGTAATAAACGGGTCAGATGATGAAGGGTGACTTATTTCAGTCAGCCTTTTATCACTCGGATCTCTTATTCCTCACTCCTCACTTAGTGTCGTTCATTTATGTGTCACTCGGCCTTCTTTTCATGTATTCTGTTGTTCACTCTCACCCGTCACTCATTCCCATACTTTATCTCTTCCTTTCATTCGTTGATTCATTCATTCGTTCTTTCAATCCACCTGAGCTCTTCCTCGGTTTCCTCACCAGATCTCTCTGCATGTGTTGGTTGTTCACCCAGCCTTTCATTTACTCATTCTTTCGTCCACTCATTTTGTCACTCAATCATCTTCTTCTTCATCCATTCGGTATTCCGTTCACTCGGACCCCTCTGCAGTCGTTCTTTCATTTACTCAGTTCTTCCATTTACTCAGCATCTCTTTTATTCTTTCTTGATTCTTTCATTCACTCGGCCCTTCATTCACCCAGTCAATCTTTCACTCGTCTTTTATTTACTCATTCTTCATTCACTCAGTATTCTTTCCATTCAGTATATCATTCACTCGTTTTACATTCACTCGATTTATTTCAGTCAGTTTGTTATCCCTTCGTTCACTCGGTTTTTCCTTCGTTTTTCTACTCGTCTCTCTCTCTGTCTTTCGTTCACGTATGTTTAATACACATATATTGTCCACTCGACCTTCATTCATTCGGTCACTCTATTTCACTCGTTCTTCATTCACTCTGTCAATCTTCCACTTGTCTTTCATTTATTCGGTCACTTTCACTTATACACTCGTCTCTCCATCTTGGTCTCTTTCACTTCTGTCACTCTTCATTCACTCGGTCAAGCATTCTCTCGTGTGTCAATCTTTCACTCGTTCTTTCTTTCACTCGGCCTTACTTTCATTCGTTCTTTCTCCCACTCGCTTCTCTGTTCACTCGTATCTCACTGTAGTTGTTCACTCGTCCATTCATTGTCACACTCGTTTCTCATGCACTTTTCATTATTTCATTCATTCTTTCACTCGTTCTATGATCCATTCGGTATTCATTCACTCAGTACCCTTTTCATTCAGTATTTTATTCACTTGTTCTTTCAATCTACTCTTTCTTCTTCGTTCCTTCACACACCTCTCTGTATTTTTTTGTTTCCCCTACTCGGAATCTCTTTCATGCATCTCTTTCTGTAGTTTTTTTTTTTTTTTTTCACTCGGTTTCTCGCTAGATCACTCGGTTTCTTTCGGGTTCGTTCACTCGTTTTTCCATTTTTCGACCACTCGTTGTTTGTTCATTCATTTTTTCATTTCTACCCGGTATCATCCACTCGGTATTCATATACTTGTTGTTTCATTCACTCAGCTTTGCTCTCAATTTTCCGTTCGTCTTTTATTCATCGGTTCTTCCATTTACTCGTTCCTTCTCTGCACTCGTTGTTTTGTTTACTCTTCCACTCATTCTTTACCACTTAGTATCTCCATCACTTGGTATCTTTCATCCACTCGGCCTTCCAGTTACTCGGCGATTTGTTCGCCTGTTTCCCTCACCGTTTCCTTCCCCGACCTCTTCCACTCGGTATGGTTCTTTCACTCGTTTTTATTTACTCGGTCCCTGTCTTCATTCGTTCTTGATCCACTTGGTATCTATTTCATTCGATCTTCCGCCTTCAGTCTGTCACTTTTATTCTTCATCCGATCTCTCATTCTGTCACACACTCGTCTCACATTCACTCATTGAACATTCGTCTTTCTCTCTCTCGGTATCTCTTTCTCAGTCTTTCTCGGTCTTTTATCTATTCGGTATGTGAGCTTTAGCAAGAGTACCATATTGATGATACCTGATGCTGTGTTTGGTGCTTGAGCGTGATTTGACACGCTTGAGCGAATACCATACCTGATGCTTTATTTTTTAAATTGGGCATTGGCATGCCAATATTTCAGCGTACTCACGCGTATTGCAGGAGAAGGCACATCTTCTAATTTCTGAGAAAGTCCAACCAGGTACTTCCCAAGCACTGCCAGTCAGGTAAAAGGGAAGTATTCTAGTACCCTGACTCCTTATTTGATTTTCCGATTCTTTATTTGATAAAATATGTTAATTATATTTAATTTCAAATACATCTTAATAATTTAAAGTTTACTAATTCTTAGGCTTCAGTCGGATATATTAATTAATCAGTTTTTGTTTAACTCATCATATCTGCCCCTAACGATTTTTCATCATTAATTAAAATTGTTTACTCGGCATGCTAGTTAGCAATCTGAATGTATGATCTTACATTAAGTTTGGGGACATGACTGGCTGATTAACTATTATATTCGTAGCTTTTGAGCCTGTTTTATCCTTTTCCGAGTGAGCTTGCATGCTAGTTAGTGAGACAGAATTTGCCTCAGTGCTTGCTAATTGTTGTATGTCAACCAATCAGAAATGATGAAGGCCTTCTTTGTTTATTTAGCTAGGGCCAAAAAAATAGCCTTCCTAATCTATTAATCATCCTTTGACCCAATAATTACGATTGAGCCTGAGACCCTTTTATTCGTTTTAAATACCTAACGTTACAAGCCTATTTATCTAAGAAAAACCCGACTAGAGTACCCTGGATGTTCCACTGGTGAATTACTTGATTTTTGCTTATTGCTAGGGACTAGCAATCTCTAAGTTTGGGGATGAAGAGTGTGCCTAACAGTAATTAAGGACACACTCCAACCTTAATTTTGGATGAATATGTAGAAAAATAAAAGGGAAGAAAGGCAAAGCCGAGAGAAAAAAAAAATCCGAAGGACTGAAAGAAAAAGAAGGTGTAAAGCAGCATGAGTTATTAAGTAGCATTCAGTCGGAAAAGTTAAGAGAGTTGTTAGTAGAGGCAATTAAGTTAGAATTGAGGCAAGGCATCAGTGGATACATCTTGTAACCTATCTATGACTCGGAAAAACAATAATTGAGCCTGTAGCCCAGCCCCATTATAAGCTTAAAAAGCCCTTACTGATCTGATTGTGTTGGCATATGACATGACGTGAAGAACTGTTGCAAGCCTATGTTTATCTAACAAGTATGCAGGTGCTGAGTGCATTTTATTCACCTTACACACCGAGAGAAGAGTTGAACACCGACCAGTGAGGAAAGCATCAGCAGCTTGTCTTCCAAAGGAGGTGTAAGTTTTTATACTTTTAGAAATTGCAAGAAGAAAGCATGATCGGTATTCAATAATTATAGTATGAACTAAGTTAAGGAAAGGTTGAGTGTGTTGATCAAATGCTGTAGTTAATAAGTCTGAATATTTGCTTGAGGACAAGCAAGTTTTAAGTTTGGGGATGTGATAAGTCTTGAAAAGACTTAATTATTTCACCTTTTTATTTAACATTATTTAGTAATTATTGGTTAGTTTGTTAGTATTATTTAATAATTTAATAACAATTCGTATTTTAGTTATGAATTTCAAAAGTACTTTATTTATGTAAGAAAACGATTGAAAATATTAATTAATTAAGGAATTTTGAAGTGTTTATAAATTCACTAAGCAGCCAGCGTATAAATGCTAGGCAATTAGCTGTTTAATGGTGTAGGAACAGGGCGTACTTGAGAAAAGAAGACAAATCCGAGTGAAAATTACAAAAGCCGAGCGAGATTTGGAAAAATTCGAGTGAGACTTCACAAAGCCGACTGAAAGGAGTCCAAGACCGACTGAGTGAGACTTCAAAGACACCGACTCCGAAAGAGAACAAGGACTCGGAATATTTCATGAAGAACCCGAGCGCCAACTGCAGAATACCGATTGAATAATCAACTCGCTCAAGCGAGAGTTAAATTCACTCAAGCGAAGGTCAAAAATTAGCTCAAGCAAAGCAATCACGCTTGAGCGAGAAAGCCATTCTGTATTACATATTTCCAATTCGCCCAAGTTTCGCCATAACGCTTAAGCGACAAAGCAACACTGCAGTGCAATTCCCGAATTCGCCCAAGCGAGAGTGTAGTCCGCTCAAGCGAGAACCCAGTAGCTGAAGCATAAAGGCAGTAATTTAAACACTGTTCCTTCCCTCCAACAACACACTCGACGCAGTGCAGTTTCCATCTTCCATTGCCTTCGCTTCTACTTGTACCTTAATAATTTAAGTAGTGAGCTGTTATTAGTTGGCACTGAGTTGTACATTAGCTAATGATGAGTTGTAATCTGCTAAGAGCTGAGCTGTGATTAGTTAGTTAAGTTTAGTCGTTAACTTAAGGTTTCGAAGTTATCAGTTTTAGTTAGTTAGTTTTTAGATAGAAGCCTATATATACTCATGAACATACTCTGTAAAAAAAAAGAAGACGGAAAAACAGAGACAGAGAATACATAGAACACATTCTTTT
The DNA here is from genome assembly GCA_037962975.1 of Clitoria ternatea. NCBI lineage: Eukaryota > Viridiplantae > Streptophyta > Magnoliopsida > Fabales > Fabaceae > Clitoria > Clitoria ternatea. The sequence goes on from CM075675.1 coordinate 15,351,759, forward strand.
TCATTCAAAACTTCGAACATCTTACTACTTCATTTTCTCTCTCTAATTCCTCTCCTCCATGACGTTCCACAATCCTTCGATGGAACTGAAGTCAATGGAGTTCTAAATCCCTAAGGTTGGGATTGCGAAGGTGAACAATGGAGTCTTGAAGCTGTGAGCAAGTAGATCGACTTCTAGATCCTGAGGCGAACAAGCTGAGGAGTGGAGCAGAATCGCTGGATTGACAAATCCAGAACTGATGAAGAACTTCGCCAGTGAGGAATCATGGTTGAAGCTTAGGTAACTTCCAGCTTTCTAACTAGTTCAGGCCTAATCAATTTAGGTGAATAGTTAGAGTTCAACCTCCAATTTCGCATTAGATTCTTAGGTTAATCGAGCACTTAAGGAATTAAGGTTCATTGCTTAAGGATTAGTGTTTTTCACCTAAGGAATTAGGGAATAACCACAAGCCGATTGTCCTCTAGATTGTGAAGTTTGATTATACTTAATTGCTTGTTTCTTGAGGAAATTGTGAGCTGAAGCAATCCTGACCTGCTTTCTTTTAATCACTTTTCACATTCATCTTAACTCTATTTCTGAAAATACCAAAAACAACCAGAAAACACCAAAACCATAAAAACTGAATGAACTCCATGTATTTTCTATTGGTTCAGCTTGTACTAGTCCTAGATTGAGGTACTTACCACAATCCCTGTAGGACGATCAAATATTCTACAATTTTAACGACTGGTGCGCTTGCCATAAGTGTAAATCCGAGAGTCATATTTTGTTTTACTAAGATTTTCACCACCAAGTTAATGACTCGGGATTTTAGCATCAAGTTATTGGCGCCGTTGTCAGGGATTGTTGAGTAATATCAACAATCCTTGGACTGGTACTAGACTGAACCATTTTTGTTAGTTTCTGTAGATGTTGTTAGTTGTTAGTAAATTTCGTTGCACGAGTAGGATTTGTTAAATCATGCTTGAATTGTTGTTCATAGTTACTACTGTTTTGATTTTAGTTGTTTAGTTGTTAGCACTAACTGTTACAGTAGCCTTGTTTGTAGTTAGTTGTTGCATTTATGTTTTTCCTAGTTCCTTTGGAAAGTGAAAAGTTGCAGGTAATGGATCTTGATGACACCTTAGTAGAGTTTCTTCAATATTCACAAACGTTATGCATAAACCATGTAGAGGAGGTACAACCAATTGAGGAGGAGTCATCGGAGTTAGAAAGGAGTTTAATTCAATTCATAAAAGTCACTCAAACCGGCCTCCAAAATTTTGACAATTCAATCATGAATATTCAAAAGCAAGTGGATTTTATTGCAAAGCAGTTAGCCGAAGAGCAAAGGAATATAAAGGTTGTACGAAGAAAAGACCAATATGAAGAGCCATGGGATGAAGATGTTGGTCTAGCTGAAGAAATTAAGTTTGGGGAAGAAGAAGATCAGTTAGAAAACATTGAAATGGATGAACCTGAACTTGAAGTTGAGGTAGAAACAAAAGAAGAAGAAAATAAGGAAGTTCAGGGATATTTGATGGAAGAAGAGTCAATTGAAGAATGTGAAGAGGAAAGTGATATGGATTATACTTCAGAAGTGAAAGATAATAGTATATCTAGTGAAGCATTCTTTGATGATTGGAATGAAGAAGATTGGTCTGAAGAAGAACAAGAGCAAAAGTTAACCACATCTTGGCAACACAATATTGATACTGAATTTTTGTTGGAGTCAAGTGTGAACACAGAGGAAGAAGTAGAAGTTCATGCACAAGAAGACTTAACAGGTGTAGATGTTGAGAATATAAAAGAAGAAGAAGAAATTCAGCCATGTTATGAGGAGTGTTTGCTAGTGGTGACTACTGCAGCTATGGAATTCAAAAGGAAACCTGAATCATCAAGTCAAGAAGAACATTGCTTATGGCATAAAAAGAGGAAGACTAACAATGAAGAAAAGAAAAAAAAGAAAAAGCAGAAAGTTTGGAAAAATAAAGATTGGAGGAAAGTTATGTTGAGCATTAGCTTTAAACATAACAAGGAAAAACAAGGAGTAAAAAGACCAAGAGTGTATGGTCATAAGAAATGGGATCCTGGAGGATGATCTCGTGTTTGTTTCTCTTGTACATAAATAAAATAGTGAGAGACTGAACAGCATGAAGAAAATAGAATCAGATTCCCTCCACGCTTGAGCAAGAGGAGAGTGACGCTTAAGCGTGATTTAAGCGTGACTTTGTATAAGTCTTTTCGCTTAAGCGTGCATTCTTTTCGCTTGAGCGAGCGTTGGACCTGTTTCTCCTTCCGCTTGAGCGTCATTCCACACGCTCAAAGCGTGACGGTGATGCATGGCTTTTTCTGCACCTCCGCTTGAGCGCTTCAAGCTCACGCTTGAGCGCAATCGGGCCTGAGGATGTGCTGTGCATTTTTCCCGCTTAAGCGAAAGCTTAATGAGACTGAGCGAGATTGACATGATCGGGCCACTGATACCCACTGATACCCTTTTCGATCAGAAACTTCTCATGGGGACTTTAATAAATGGTTTCTGATTGTTGATGTAATAAACGGGTCAGATGATGAAGGGTGACTTATTTCAGTCAGCCTTTTATCACTCGGATCTCTTATTCCTCACTCCTCACTTAGTGTCGTTCATTTATGTGTCACTCGGCCTTCTTTTCATGTATTCTGTTGTTCACTCTCACCCGTCACTCATTCCCATACTTTATCTCTTCCTTTCATTCGTTGATTCATTCATTCGTTCTTTCAATCCACCTGAGCTCTTCCTCGGTTTCCTCACCAGATCTCTCTGCATGTGTTGGTTGTTCACCCAGCCTTTCATTTACTCATTCTTTCGTCCACTCATTTTGTCACTCAATCATCTTCTTCTTCATCCATTCGGTATTCCGTTCACTCGGACCCCTCTGCAGTCGTTCTTTCATTTACTCAGTTCTTCCATTTACTCAGCATCTCTTTTATTCTTTCTTGATTCTTTCATTCACTCGGCCCTTCATTCACCCAGTCAATCTTTCACTCGTCTTTTATTTACTCATTCTTCATTCACTCAGTATTCTTTCCATTCAGTATATCATTCACTCGTTTTACATTCACTCGATTTATTTCAGTCAGTTTGTTATCCCTTCGTTCACTCGGTTTTTCCTTCGTTTTTCTACTCGTCTCTCTCTCTGTCTTTCGTTCACGTATGTTTAATACACATATATTGTCCACTCGACCTTCATTCATTCGGTCACTCTATTTCACTCGTTCTTCATTCACTCTGTCAATCTTCCACTTGTCTTTCATTTATTCGGTCACTTTCACTTATACACTCGTCTCTCCATCTTGGTCTCTTTCACTTCTGTCACTCTTCATTCACTCGGTCAAGCATTCTCTCGTGTGTCAATCTTTCACTCGTTCTTTCTTTCACTCGGCCTTACTTTCATTCGTTCTTTCTCCCACTCGCTTCTCTGTTCACTCGTATCTCACTGTAGTTGTTCACTCGTCCATTCATTGTCACACTCGTTTCTCATGCACTTTTCGTTATTTCATTCATTCTTTCACTCGTTCTATGATCCATTCGGTATTCATTCACTCAGTACCCTTTTCATTCAGTATTTTATTCACTTGTTCTTTCAATCTACTCTTTCTTCTTCGTTCCTTCACACACCTCTCTGTATTTTTTTGTTTCCCCTACTCGGAATCTCTTTCATGCATCTCTTTCTGTAGTTTTTTTTTTTTTTCACTCGGTTTCTCGCTAGATCACTCGGTTTCTTTCGGGTTCGTTCACTCGTTTTTCCATTTTTCGACCACTCGTTGTTTGTTCATTCATTTTTTCATTTCTACCCGGTATCATCCACTCGGTATTCATATACTTGTTGTTTCATTCACTCAGCTTTGCTCTCAATTTTTCGTTCGTCTTTTATTCATCGGTTCTTCCATTTACTCGTTCCTTCTCTGCACTCGTTGTTTTGTTTACTCTTCCACTCATTCTTTACCACTTAGTATCTCCATCACTTGGTATCTTTCATCCACTCGGCCTTCCAGTTACTCGGCGATTTGTTCGCCTGTTTCCCTCACCGTTTCCTTCCCCGACCTCTTCCACTCGGTATGGTTCTTTCACTCGTTTTTATTTACTCGGTCCCTGTCTTCATTCGTTCTTGATCCACTTGGTATCTATTTCATTCGATCTTCCGCCTTCAGTCTGTCACTTTTATTCTTCATCCGATCTCTCATTCTGTCACACACTCGTCTCACATTCACTCATTGAACATTCGTCTTTCTCTCTCTCGGTATCTCTTTCTCAGTCTTTCTCGGTCTTTTATCTATTCGGTATGTGAGCTTTAGCAAGAGTACCATATCGATGATACCTGATGCTGTGTTTGGTGCTTGAGCGTGATTTGACACGCTTGAGCGAATACCATACCTGATGCTTTATTTTTTAAATTGGGCATTGGCATGCCAATATTTCAGCGTACTCACGCGTATTGCAGGAGAAGGCACATCTTCTAATTTCTGAGAAAGTCCAACCAGGTACTTCCCAAGCACTGCCAGTCAGGTAAAAGGGAAGTATTCTAGTACCCTGACTCCTTATTTGATTTTCCGATTCTTTATTTGATAAAATATGTTAATTATATTTAATTTCAAATACATCTTAATAATTTAAAGTTTACTAATTCTTAGGCTTCAGTCGGATATATTAATTAATCAGTTTTTGTTTAACTCATCATATCTGCCCCTAACGATTTTTCATCATTAATTAAAATTGTTTACTCGGCATGCTAGTTAGCAATCTGAATGTATGATCTTACATTAAGTTTGGGGACATGACTGGCTGATTAACTATTATATTCGTAGCTTTTGAGCCTGTTTTATCCTTTTCCGAGTGAGCTTGCATGCTAGTTAGTGAGACAGAATTTGCCTCAGTGCTTGCTAATTGTTGTATGTCAACCAATCAGAAATGATGAAGGCCTTCTTTGTTTATTTAGCTAGGGCCAAAAAAATAGCCTTCCTAATCTATTAATCATCCTTTGACCCAATAATTACGATTGAGCCTGAGACCCTTTTATTCGTTTTAAATACCTAACGTTACAAGCCTATTTATCTAAGAAAAACCCGACTAGAGTACCCTGGATGTTCCACTGGTGAATTACTTGATTTTTGCTTATTGCTAGGGACTAGCAATCTCTAAGTTTGGGGATGAAGAGTGTGCCTAACAGTAATTAAGGACACACTCCAACCTTAATTTTGGATGAATATGTAGAAAAATAAAAGGGAAGAAAGGCAAAGCCGAGAGAAAAAAAAAATCCGAAGGACTGAAAGAAAAAGAAGGTGTAAAGCAGCATGAGTTATTAAGTAGCATTCAGTCGGAAAAGTTAAGAGAGTTGTTAGTAGAGGCAATTAAGTTAGAATTGAGGCAAGGCATCAGTGGATACATCTTGTAACCTATCTATGACTCGGAAAAACAATAATTGAGCCTGTAGCCCAGCCCCATTATAAGCTTAAAAAGCCCTTACTGATCTGATTGTGTTGGCATATGACATGACGTGAAGAACTGTTGCAAGCCTATGTTTATCTAACAAGTATGCAGGTGCTGAGTGCATTTTATTCACCTTACACACCGAGAGAAGAGTTGAACACCGACCAGTGAGGAAAGCATCAGCAGCTTGTCTTCCAAAGGAGGTGTAAGTTTTTATACTTTTAGAAATTGCAAGAAGAAAGCATGATCGGTATTCAATAATTATAGTATGAACTAAGTTAAGGAAAGGTTGAGTGTGTTGATCAAATGCTGTAGTTAATAAGTCTGAATATTTGCTTGAGGACAAGCAAGTTTTAAGTTTGGGGATGTGATAAGTCTTGAAAAGACTTAATTATTTCACCTTTTTATTTAACATTATTTAGTAATTATTGGTTAGTTTGTTAGTATTATTTAATAATTTAATAACAATTCGTATTTTAGTTATGAATTTCAAAAGTACTTTATTTATGTAAGAAAACGATTGAAAATATTAATTAATTAAGGAATTTTGAAGTGTTTATAAATTCACTAAGCAGCCAGCGTATAAATGCTAGGCAATTAGCTGTTTAATGGTGTAGGAACAGGGCGTACTTGAGAAAAGAAGACAAATCCGAGTGAAAATTACAAAAGCCGAGCGAGATTTGGAAAAATTCGAGTGAGACTTCACAAAGCCGACTGAAAGGAGTCCAAGACCGACTGAGTGAGACTTCAAAGACACCGACTCCGAAAGAGAACAAGGACTCGGAATATTTCATGAAGAACCCGAGCGCCAACTGCAGAATACCGATTGAATAATCAACTCGCTCAAGCGAGAGTTAAATTCACTCAAGCGAAGGTCAAAAATTAGCTCAAGCAAAGCAATCACGCTTGAGCGAGAAAGCCATTCTGTATTACATATTTCCAATTCGCCCAAGTTTCGCCATAACGCTTAAGCGACAAAGCAACACTGCAGTGCAATTCCCGAATTCGCCCAAGCGAGAGTGTAGTCCGCTCAAGCGAGAACCCAGTAGCTGAAGCATAAAGGCAGTAATTTAAACACTGTTCCTTCCCTCCAACAACACACTCGACGCAGTGCAGTTTCCATCTTCCATTGCCTTCGCTTCTACTTGTACCTTAATAATTTAAGTAGTGAGCTGTTATTAGTTGGCACTGAGTTGTACATTAGCTAATGATGAGTTGTAATCTGCTAAGAGCTGAGCTGTGATTAGTTAGTTAAGTTTAGTCGTTAACTTAAGGTTTTGAAGTTATCAGTTTTAGTTAGTTAGTTTTTAGATAGAAGCCTATATATACTCATGAACATACTCTGTAAAAAAAAGAAGACGGAAAAACAGAGATAGAGAATACATAGAACACATTCTTTTTCATTCAAAACTTCGAACATCTTACTACTTCATTTTCTCTCTCTAATTCCTCTCCTCCATGACGTTCCACAATCCTTCGATGGAACTGAAGTCAATGGAGTTCTAAATCCCTAAGGTTGGGATTGCGAAGGTGAACAATGGAGTCTTGAAGCTGTGAGCAAGTAGATCGACTTCTAGATCCTGAGGTGAACAAGCTGAGGAGTGGAGCAGAATCGCTGGATTGACAAATCCAGAACTGATGAAGAACTTCGCCAGTGAGGAATCATGGTTGAAGCTTAGGTAACTTCCAGCTTTCTAACTAGTTCAGGCCTAATCAATTTAGGTGAATAGTTAGAGTTCAACCTCCAATTTCGCATTAGATTCTTAGGTTAATCGAGCACTTAAGGAATTAAGGTTCATTGCTTAAGGATTAGTGTTTTTCACCTAAGGAATTAGGGAATAACCACAAGCGGATTGTCCTCTAGATTGTGAAGTTCGATTATACTTAATTGCTTGTTTCTTGAGGAAATTGTGAGCTGAAGCAATCCTGACCTGCTTTCTTTTAATCACTTTTCACATTCATCTTAACTCTGTTTCTGAAAATACCAAAAACAACCAGAAAACACCAAAACCATAAAAACTGAATGAACTCCATGTATTTTCTGTTGGTTCAGCTTGTACTAGTCCTAGATTGAGGTACTTACCACAATCCCTGTGGGACGATCAAATATTCTACAATTTTAACGACTGGTGCGCTTGCCATAAGTGTAAATCCGAGAGTCATATTTTGTTTTACTAAGATTTTCACCACCAAGTTAATGACTCGGGATTTTAGCATCAAATGAGTAGAAGCATTGTAACAAGTGAATTTTTTATATTTTTAAAACTTTTTCAAAGCTTGTTATATTTATTTCATTGCCATTTGATGTATAGATTCAATTGATATTTTTTTTGCATAACATGTTAAGATGCCAAAGCAAGTAAAACATCTATCAAGCATCCAAGGGGAGAATCAACGATGATTGCCACATCAAGTGGTGCAGTTGCAGCAGTTGGCTCACTAGTTGTTTAAACAGGTATCAGACTTTAAATGTGGTTTGTTGATCATGATTTGTATTTTTTTTCATATGTCATAAGTGTCTTTAAGCTTATGTAGTGTCTACACACATTTTTTGGGATTGAGATGAGGTTATTTTGAGTCTGACAATATATGATCTTATTACATTTTTTGGGCAACAAGCTTTGCTGAGTTCACTAGTTGTTTGAATAGGTATCAAACATTTGATGTGGTTTGTTATTCATGACTTGTATTTTTTTCATATATTGTAATTGCCTTTTAAGTTTGTGTGGTGTCACATAATTTTTGAGATTAGGTCAGAGTCATTCCGAGTCTGAGAGGATACGGCCTTACACTTTTTAGGTGACAAACTTTCCTAAGTTCACAGGTGAATTTTGTTATCAAGTGAATTATTTTTTAATAATTATGTAAATTAATTTGAATGCCGAAAAGTTTACCTTCATCTATCTTGTTGCATTATAGTTATCAATTTATTTTTTAGGGATTTGGTAAATCCAATTGTTTTGGGTACTCAAGAGGTCTTTCATTATAGGTTTGAATTCTAATTCCAAAACATGCTTAATTAGGCGGCTTCAGTGTGATTATATAATGTCTTAAGTTATATTAGTTTGAATCGGTTTATGTTTTTGATTTAAAATGATGAGTGTTTCCTATAATGATGTTACTAATAGGGGTTGATATGCTTGATCACATTGGAGACACTAGTGGAAAAAATAGATATAATCACGGTTAAAAAACCGTGGTTGTTGCAGCCGTGGTAGTAGATGAGGGCCTTTACCACGGTTAACAACCGTGGTAATAAATCACATCTAACCACGGTTGTCGATTATAACCGTGAATATAACAGACAATTTATATTCACGGTTATAGTAGAAACCGTGAATAAAGAACATCTATATTCACGGTTGTTTAGCACAACCGTGAATATAAGTAGTAAAAAAAATTCACTTACAGACTATGTATAATCACGGTTATGGTAGTAACCGTGGATAAATAAGGTCTATAATCATGGTTGTTACCATAACCGTGAATAAATACTGTGGTTTTTTTTTTAATATAGTTTCTGTTTTATTGTTTCCCAAACCTGCATTCAGACAACCAACACAATATACAGCATCCCAGCATATCCAACAACAAGCAATATATAAAAAGAATGGTATATATATAACAATTAATTTGATATGAATTCATAAAAACCTAAAAAATGAAACTATATACAATTCAGATGAATGTAACCTAATAAAATGTAAACCCTAAATCCTACACTAGATACATATTTAAGAGAATAAAGATCCTATATCTAGCTAAGTTCTTTTGCTGATTTCAATGAAGTATGAGGCCCATTGCTTTCTAACATTATCTACAAGTGTCTTAGAGAAGTATGACCGGTCCTAGAAGTACTGCAAACAATGCACAAAACAATTAGAACAAAAGCTATATTTATTACATGAAATTGATGAAATTGTTAGAAAAGTAGTCCAAATGATGAGACTTACATCTGTCCATCCATCTACTAAATGTTGTTGGACAATGGTCAGCATGGTATGCATGACGTAATAGCCACACTCAAAAGTACCCTCCTTCTTGTAAGACTACAATGGACATAAAATATAGAATAAGTGAATTCGCAACTTAAAATATATATATTGAAGATTTGAATGAATACGATTGACTTACTTTTGGGTGTACCCACACAACTTTTCTTCCGCCGGACTTAACTCCAAGCAGTCGATTGTATCCAACCACCGCCCTACATCAAATAAAACACAAAATAAGTTAGAATCGTATAGGTCCAAAAATGATGTAATCGAATTTGTACTTATTTTTTAGGGATTAACTTACCCGTCTACTATACTTTTCAGGTCTTGTGGAACTGTCTGATGCATAGTATCAAAGTACAGAGCAACATAAGCCTGGGGACAGATCACCACAAGCATCCAGTGAGCGCTGCAGTTACCGGTGATAAGTGAGACTTCAAAATGCAAAAATTAATGACAATAATTATGGAATAGAATATTACCCTTTATGATAGGGGCCCATGTATACAGCCTTCCCAGACTCAAACATCCAATTATGGATGTATGCCTGGGTGTCTTGTGTGGTGTTTCCTTGCTTCTGCATGAGAGAGGGCTCTAAGAAACCATAAGTTCCTTGGAAACCCAAGTCCACACAGAGTTTTGTCATAAACTTAAACAAGTTGAGACATGGTTAGCGACAAATAACTTGTATAATGAAAAAATTGGACAAAAAATGATATACTTACAGCTCCCACAGCTAAATGATAGAGATGTTCAGCATCGACGTCCCCGAAATAATCTCACACATGTCAGAATGTGTAATGTAAAGTGGTACTGCACTTGGACGGCCACTAGTGGCTCCCATGGGACCTAAACAGTCTCATCTCCTTGCTCATACCCGATGCGCCATAGCATCCGGATGGGATCGTCGGCCGGGTCTGGCCTCTTCAATGCCTGTTCTTGTTGAACAATTGACAACCATCACAGTTTGTACAATAATTGACAATATAACAAAATTCGTTAGTGTTTAAGGTTTTTACCTGTCCAGGGGCAACCGTCAGAAGTCTGTTGGGCCATATCAGAAAGTGGCCCACCGCCTGACCGACGGTCTTCACCTCTAGAGTTGCCACTGGCACAGCAGCATCCTCCTCGAGGACGAGCACAACAGAGACCCTGGACATACCATCAGGTAATGTCTGATAGTGAACCACAGGGCCTAAGTTGTAGATCATGCCAGTGGCAAAATTGGCTCCTCCGACCCGTCAATGAACAGGTCACATTGACGGGTATCTGGTGGCTCGACCCCATCATCGTCAGGGTCAGCCGCAGCGCACGACCCCTTAGTGCTAACCCTCCGTACCTACATATTTACACATCAAGCAGAAGTTATTCAACAATGAAAGAAAGTGATTACAAACAATAAAATTGAGGAAATTGAAAAAGGAATCTAACTTATGGGTCGCTAGCTAGTACAGTAGTCTCCTGGTGGTGGCTGAGTGAGGCCTTCATCTCCTCCCTGAATCGGGCCATCTCCTGGTGGAGCCTAGATATCTCCTCCTAATGCTTAGCCTTCACAATAGCCACCTTCTGCTCCACCATTTTCTCAAGGGAGGAGGCAGGGTCGGGAGCACTGTAATAGCTGCAAAGGCCTGTGAAATGTGAATGATTAGCCCATAATTGTTTAATAGATAACAAAATGAAAGCATACAGTTATTTACAACTTACCTATATCTCGACCAACAGCACGCATTCTTCCTGGGTACTCTGGCCTGCCGATGGCGGTAGTCAAAATATCCTGCCTACCGTCGGCTACGAAAGACCCTTAGGTTGATTGCTCAACCAAGGAATCCTAAAACCAAACAAGTTAGTATTCACTTGCTTCACGTAAACCAAAAAAACTCACACATTTACAAGGGTAATACTTACTATCCGTGAGGCGACCTCCTGAGCTTGTGAGGAAGTGTATTCCCCACTCCTCTTGATCCTGGCCCGCTTCCATTTCTCATGACATGCAGGTGGGGAAGGGGGATCCACAACACCAGTGTCAGGCACTGGCTCAGCCTCTCCTGGGCCAGCCACTCCTCTAACCTACAGTAACCCCCACGTGACAGTGTGTGGGGGCAGTCATTCAGCTTCCTAATGTCTTGGGCTTTCGATCTGACCACCTACAACAAGAAAGAAAAATATTCAGAGTTAGTCGTTTAAATTATACATAATTTAATCATTTAAAAACCAACGTACCTGAAACCCATCAGAATGCCTAGATGCAATGAAAGCATCCCAAGTCTCCTGATTAATGAATGGATATTTCTCTCCAGGGAACTGTCCTCGGTCCTCCCCGAATACATACCTACAATTCAGGTACATTTAAACTAAGGATTGGTACAATTTGGCAAAGCGTTGATTAAGAATTTAAAGTCCAAAATATACCTCCTAGTGAGTATCGATTTGAACGACCTCCATCGCTCAGCCATAATACTGAGGATCTTCCTCCTCGCTATGTCATGTGATGGTATGTCAAAAGAATCCTACACGAAAGGAGTTAGTCCATAAAGGAGTCCTTATTATGAATTACATGAAATAATACACTAAAATAAAACTTAAATGATATCTAAGTTACCAGAATATCACTCCATATCTGGTTCTTCACCACCTCTTCGACATTATCCCAGTCGGGGATAATGATGGACACCTTCAACCAAGCCACGACTCCCAAATAACTGCTAAACTTCACGGTATTTGGTCCTCCAAATCTACCAGTGTTGACATCCATGTCAACATGTAACCTCTCTCCCCTGTGACGCCTAAGTGCAACGTCTTCCATCCGGGTAACACCTCTGCTCCTCCAAGCAGAGGAATCAGTCACCTATGAGTCAGACCTAGATCGTCCATCCTGGTCAGCCATGTGTATCTATCCAAACAAGGAAACACAACTGTCAAATATTTAATATAACATTTAATACAACGAATAATTAATATAACATGTAATTCAATGATTAATTAACATGATTAATACCCTATAAAGATGAAATATTTTCCCACAAGCCTTCATGGTGGTCATGACGACTGGCAACTACATCATCTATGTCATGTTCCATGACAGATGTTAGAATACGTGTTGTGGTAGATAGAATTTCCACAATATCAAGATTGGGGTCTCCAATGTGTCTGCCTTGGATAACAATTGACCACCGTTTATCAGCTGGGTCAGCAACATAAAAAACTTGCTTCACTTGCGTTGCCATTATGAATGTTTCGTCCTTATGCCCTATCTTGTTGAGGTCCACCAATGTAACTCCTAAATCATCAGTTTTGACACTATTCTTATTATCAACCCATTTGTATTTAAACACAGGAACGGTGAAGGGACCGTAATCGACTTCTCATATATATTCAATCACGCTAAAGTAGCATGACTCGGCCATCACAGGGTTGTTATCCTTTGAAGTTGAGAAATGCATTGACTGAGCGACAACCATCACTCTACTATTTTGATTTGTACTCTTTTCATCCTGTGTCCTTGTATAAAATTAATAGTTGTTTATGTAATATCCACAAAAGGTGAGGACATCAAAGTTCAGACCCTGTGCCAGTCGATGCAATGTCAAGGATGCAGATGCATTTTTCAGAACGGTCTTTTGGAACCACTGTATGAAACTCTTGTTGTGTTCATTCAACAACCACTTTTCAGTCATTTTAGGGTTGGTTTTCTTGACTAGCTCCTTGTGAATGGCTAGATACGGTTGCACGTCATCCGTGTTGTTTAAAATATACAAGTGTGCCTAAAGGACATCATCACGTGGCATGTTATTCATTTTTTTTCCAATCCTTCCTTTCCCATCCAATCTCCCTTCATGACGAGTCGTTGGAATACCAATGCTTGCAGCATGTGACATGTATTCAGTGCAAAACTCAATTGCTTCCTCTGCAATATATCTTTCCACAATTGAAGCTTCGAGACGATGCTGGTTCTTCATATACCCTTTCAATATCTTCATATATCGCTCAACGGGATACATCCACCGTAAGAACACTGGACCACTCAAACGGACCTCTCTCACTAAATAGATGATTAAGTGGACCATTATGTCAAAAAAGAGGGCAGGAAATACATTTCAAGCTGACATAATATAAGTGATGCTTCCTGTTCCAACACATCCAATTCGCCGGGCACGATTACCTTGCAACATATGGCATTGAAAAACATACACAACCTTGTTATGATATTTCTCACATTTTTAGGAAGAATGTCACGAATGGTGATAGGCAGAAACTATTGCATCAACATATGACAATCGTGAGACTTCAACCCAACTAACTTCAAATCTTTCATGGAAACACAAGAGTTGATGTTGGAGCCATAACCAGACGGAACTTTCACACTTCGTAACGATTCACACAGACTTTGCTTTTCTTTTCTGGACAACGTATGACATGCTGGGGGCAAATATGTTCTTTTGCCCTTTGATTGTGGATGCAAATCCTGACATATACCCATCAACTCCAAGTCCATACGCGAGTTTAGGCCATCCTTAGTCTTCCCGGGTATGTTTAAGAGTGTACCAACTAAACTGTCATATACATTTTTCTCCACATGTATTACATCAATGTAGTGTCTTACATCAAGCTCCCTCCAATATGGCAGGTCAAAAAACACTGACTTTTTCTTCCAGTTGTTTTGTGTCAGGTGCTATTTTTCACACTTACCAAATTGCACGTTGACGTCTTTCACCTTTTCATATGCCTGGCGACCAGATAGTGGTGGAGGAGCCATTTCAAAATCTTGGGCACCGTTAAACGAATTCTACAACCTCCGAAATGGATGATTCGCTTTAAGAAACCTTCGATGTCGAAGATAAACATTTTTCCTACCATGATGCAACCGCACAGAACTAGTCCCCTCCTCACATACTGGACAAGCTTTATGACCCTTCACACTATACCCGGATAAGTTACCATACGCTGGAAAGTCATTGATCGTGAAAAATAGCATGGCACGCAATTTGAATGACTGCCCGGTAAACCTGTCAAACACATCAACCTCGTCTTCCCACAACCTTTTGAGGTCTTCAACCAATGGAGTTAAATATACATCAATGTCGTTCCACGGTTGTCGTGGACCAGAAATCATCATCGATAACATAACATATTTCCGCTTCATGCACAACCATGGCGGTAAGTTGTAAACAAACAACAAAACAGGCCACGAACTATGGATTGTGCTCAGGTTCCCAAACGGGTTCTTGCCGTCTGTGGCTAGTGCAAGCCTAACATTTCTTGGTTCATGGGCAAATTCCGGAAAAATCGTATCAATTTTCTTCCATTGCGATCCATCGACCGGATGCCTAAGTAGTCCATCAACAACCCTTTCATCAGCATGCCATCTCATAAGTTTTGCATCATCTGCATTAGCAAACAGACGCTTTAGTCTTGGAACTATAGGAAGATACCACAACACCTTTGGAGGAGACCTTTTAGTGCATACCTCATCAGAATCTGCCTCTTTCTTCTTATACTGTGACACCCCATACCTAGGAATCGATGCAGCATTTCTAACTCACCCCGGAATAATACACAATCATTTGGGCATGCATGTATTTTCTCATACTCTAAACCCATAGGACACAACATATTTTTGGCCTCATAGTTACGATTCGGCAAGGTATTTCCAGCTGGGAGCATTTCTTTCAACAACTTCGGTAAGTCAGTGAAACTTTTATCTGTCCACCCGTTTATGGCCTTCAAATTAAACAATCGCAAAACTGCTGATAACCTCGTGAAATTGGCGTAGTTTGGATACAACGGCTGCTCAGAGTCCTCACACAGAGTCGTATATACATGAGTTTTCTTAAAACCTTCTACCCCCCACATCACGGATCATATCCTTGAGTCGGTCATCCATGTCGACATCGGTGGCATGCATCGAGCTTCGATTTTCAATTTGAGAGCTGTTACTTGGCACCACCACATCTTCACCATGCCATATCTAACGCGTATAACTACGCAGAAAACCGTCACACAGTAGATGTTCTCGCACCTCTTCCAAGTCTACCCAACGCAGGTTCAAGTATTTAACACAATGGCAAAAATACTTTCCATTCACCTCCACTGCATTCCTCGCTATAAATTCTATAAATGATTCAACTCCCCCTTATACTCTAGACTTAGGCGTGATGCCGTTATCCAACTCTGATCCATACCAACTGTTTACAATGTGCTATGATCAATCTCACTTTTTCCACAAAGTGGTAGTCCTATACCCATTCATGATGACAATTGTTTTTATACGTCATTCATATATACAGGTTAGGAGTTATTTTAAAATTTGATGAAATTTCGGCAGCATTTCGCATTGGTCTCTAAGTACACAAAATGAGAGTGGTCAAATCAAATTCAACCATAACCAAATATACACCCAGAGAACAACACAAAATGCAAGTTACCGAAAGTTTATCAAATTTTAAAATAACTCCTAACTTGTACATACTAATGACGTATAAAAAATAATTGTTCATCCCAAACTGTCCAAACGGACAATTCAAGATTCAACACAAACGATGAAATTAATTAATTTAATGACCATTTGTGTCGAATCTCAAACGGGGAACTATGGTTCACTCATGCACAGCAACTTTCATACTAGTTAACTAGTATATGAGCCTACGAGTTCGCAAGATTAACAACCACACACATACAACGGCAACATAAATAACATTATATAAGAGCAACCAATAACAACAGAAATAACATTATATATTGTATAGTCAATGTAAATTTTGATTAAAAATAATACTTTAAAATGAACAATATTTTAGTCAACTGTTCTCCCAAATTATTATAATCTTTTTAATTTGTGTTATTTTGAAGTATAAGTATGGTGTTAGATTGGATTGTGGATTATGGATTATGGATTATGGTGTTAGATTATAAGACTTTTCATAATGAGGTTTTGTTAGTTCCATCAATCTCAATTGGCAATTTCTCTCCTTTGCCATAATCTAAGCTTTGTCTTTGTCCTTCGGAATAATGGTAGAGGGAAAGGAAAGATACTAAGTGTGCTGATTTTGGATACTAAAACTGAAATAAGTTTGATATATAAATCGGTTTTATTTAAGTGTGTCCATGCAGTTAGGAAAAACTCATATTCTTCTTCAAATTCTTTTCCTTCAATAATAATAATTCATATCGGGATTCATTCTAAATTCTTGAGTTCCCTTTCTTCTTGGAATCTTCCAATACTTCTATTATTCCTAGTTCCATCTACATCACTCAATTGACCATGTCCACCATAAGTTGTACTTCTTCCAAATAATGAGATAGGTTTAGTTTTCCCTTTTCCTTTATAATATGAAGCAGGATTGGTATATCATAAATTTGTTCCTTTAAAATTCAAAAAGTGTTTTTTTTTAAATCATAAGTATCATCTACACAAGAATCATATTCGAGTCGAGAATATCTAATAGTTATCTACACCATAGTAGAACTAATTCTCTAAAGTGGAATCGTGTACAAGTTGAATAATTCTTCGTTGATCCAAAAATGTTCTTTACAGTACAAAGGGCAAATTTTGTCATTGATTATACAAAACAATGATGGTATCCAAAATACTAAGTGTGTCCATTTAGAATGCAGAGTAAGTTTCATGACCAACAATAAACAGAGTGGTACAAATGCTAGAAGGGGTAGCAGAGGCTGAGAAACCACCTGCCCCAAAATTAGTGATGGAAGGACCAGTTAGTGGAACCAGCACATACATAAGCAGCAATGCCAGTGTATTCTCAACAGATAAGAAAACAACAACAGCAATAAAAATAGTGACGAGCAAAAACAGGGAACTTACAGGACAATGCAGCACCACTGGGACAAGCAAAGAGCACACTAGGAAAAGAATCGAGTAAGAAGAAGGCAACAACAGCAACAACCACACTGGGGCAGATGGGGAAGATGAGAAACATATCGAGTGAAGAAGGAGAAAGTGGAAAAGCAAAAAATAGGGATGACTTACTAGACAGGGATGATGACAGATGCGAGAACACTAGCGTAGATGCGAGACCAACAGGGCAAAGAAAGGAGGAGAACCAGAAGAAGACCAGCGAAAGAAAGGAGAAGAAGCTAACAAGTGTGAGAGGAGAAGCAGAAAGTGAAAAAGAGTATGGCGCGGCTTTTGAAGTTTCAGAAAAGATGTATATTCACGGTTCCCCTTGAAACCGTGAATATATTACACATATATTCACGGTTGAACAAACACCCGTGGATAAATGTTAACTCTATAACCACGGTTAAGACCACAACCATGGATAAATATTAAATCTATAATCACAGTTATAGAAACAACCATGGACATACAGTCCCCAGTGATTAAACCCTAAAACCTGAACTATATATCCACGGTTGGAAATACAACCGTGATTATAGACATCAATATATATCCACGGTTAACATCATAACCCTGATCATACCCATGAATATATAGTCACAGTTGTGTAGGCAACCGTGGATATATATTTCAGTTACTATATATCTACGGTTGACTCCTCAACCGTGAATATATATTGATGGGTACGATCACGGTTATAATGTTAACCGTGGATATATAGTTTTCTTTTATTATATCGTTCACCTTATAATTTCAAAAATGTCACCGCGCATGTTTTTATCACTGATACACTTCAACCTGTGAATATATCCCGTTGTTATATCCAATTTTTATACTAGTGAGATGTAATGGATTTCATGAAATTGCACATAGTTGATCACACAAATTTTTTTGGTATGATTCTTAAGTCTCATGAATTTATACATTCATTTTTCTTCTTAATTTTCACCTGAAATTATAAATCATGTATTTAGGTATTGCACTGATATAAAATTCATTGTTAAATATTTTTGGCAGGTGACTTACTTTGGAGGGAAACTATCATGTACTAGTAGTATTGCACTTACTTTGGATGGAAACTATCATTTTATTTTGTATATTAGGAGTTGTTAATTTTATTAACTTAGGAATTTGTTGTGGTGGTCGTTATTATTGATTCATGAATTACATTACATTACTTAAGGAATTAGAATGTATATTTTAGTGATATATTCATTTTAGGTTTATGTTTTTACTTGATAAAAACTTTCAAATGCTTTTATACGTAAGGTGTTGGCTAAAATTATTTTATACGCAAAAGGTGTTTGACAAAACATAAAAATTAAACTTTTCTAAGAAACTTAACCGAAAAAATCGAGTAATTAACCAAACCTAAATAAACCAACCGTAGTATTAAATGAAAATAAGTTATTATTTATGTTTTATAGATAACAACGGGTGGACTCAAAATTAACTGAATGTGACCGAACCCGACCAATAGACAACAATACGTCCATGTAATGACCATTTAGCTTTGTTCCGGTGTGGAAGGCATTGATTCCAGAGTCTCGGGTTCAAAATGTGGCTGGAAACAAATTGTGACATGTATTTTGTAATTCACTAACAAAATTAACAGAATGAACTAATCGAAGCCCGCGGAACAAATTATATATGTAGCCTTTTTCATAAAACTAAGATAGGTAAATACATTTATTGATTCTTGTAATACAACCTTAAACGAATACGGGTCGATTATTAACGAGTAAATCGTTCTCCAGACACTAGCTAAAACGTACACATAATAAACTCTAGGGGATTTATTTGTGCTAAATTTTATAAATTCCATTATGTTCAAACCTTTCTATATCTATATATAAATGCATGCGTATGAGCTAGCCCGCCATTTCAGAAAGCACAAAGTGCAACCAATTAGGAAATTGCTTAAAGATTTCAATAATTAAGTAAAAATAATATAATAAAAGAAGAATGGACAAAATGACAAGTGGAGTGCATTTAGCATTGATTATTGTGTTGTATCCTTGTGAGGGAGAAGTTGAGCCTAGTCATGGAAGAGCATTCTTAGATGGTTTGGTTCTTGAAGGTTGTCAACCTGTTTGTGAATGGCTTTCATTGCTCCAACCTTTTATCTGATTGTGCAGCCAATGCTGGATGGTAACTTTTTTCTTTTCATTTCGGTATAAACTATATATCTTCATCACTCCTACCCTTTATACAAACTTAATCTAACTATTAATGTTCATAGAAAATCTCTCGGTTACTTCTACAAAGTTTTGTGGATTAATTGCTACCTGGATCATTTGTCTAATACATGTGTATTAATTAATTTCCTTCTCACATCCATTTTGGTCATTAATGTAAGATATGTTACAGTGGTGAATTCAAAATTTTTAGAAGAATCATTAATCAATTTGTAAAGTAACAATAGTTATATAACCTTTCCCCACCCAGAATATTCTTTCACTTTTTAAATTTCTTATTGTGGTGTAAAAGATTGCCCCGTTTGAATTTTAAGTCTATCAAAATAATGTTGTCAGCTTGGTTCTTTATAAAATGTTAGAATCTTTCAAAATGATCTCTCACCAGTGCATGAAGGTAAAACAAATAAATTGATTTACTTTTCTCTCTGTTTCTACAAGAAGAAACGTATGGTGATACATTATATACAAATTCAGGTCTTATCCGATCGAATACATGGGTTGAAATTTTCGATGTTTTTTCTCTGATATTGTTGATGATTGTCATCGTTTTGACTTCCTACTTATTACCTTTTGGTTACAGACTTTCTCCTTTTGTAAAACAGTGTATATTTTTTTTCTTTTTAATTGTTTCCTTCTGCATTAATATTAATTTATAGTAAGAGAAAATTCCAAATAAGGAAAAAAGTAAGTTAATTAAATTAAATTTTAATGGCCAGTTTAACATGCATGAATCAAATTGAAAATGAATAACTTTTAAGTATCAAAATTAGGAATGACAAAAAAAACATGCGTTTACTTATAATAAGGATTCACATATTTATTAAATATTTAGTTTTTATTAAATATATTTAACTATTTAATTTTTTATTATTTGTAATGAAATAAAAAACTAATTATTTTTTCATAATAATATTTTTAATTGAAACTAATCTCGGGGTGCAGGACCTAACCATGCAACAATCCTTAAAATGATGTTGTAGGTGTGAGTTTTACACCAGTCCAGTGGGGATCCGGTATTATATCCTTTATTTTAGTGGAGAATAAAGGTCTTGGAGTGATTCCTCGTATCAACATCAGCTTTACGCATTGTGGGGCGAAAATGATTGTCACTTGCAAAGATACTCCGATGCTCAAGTCAGTGAATGATCAAAGAGAATTTCAAAGCTCAAGCATAAGTTTTAGAGAGAATGTTCTACCTTGTTATGTTGATGAGGATTTATACCTAGAGGTAGTAGAAGCATCTTCTTGTTCACCAAACTTTCCGTACATAGTGTCAGCATTTTTCTGATCTCTTGCAAATAGGCTGACACATGAAAGGGACATGACCAAATGACTCTACCTACTAGTTAGTCACTTTGCAAGATACTTGTTTAATACGTTGATACATAGGCCAACAATGACCCTCCAGTGTTGAGAGAATGACTCACACTGGATATTACATGACATCGGTCCTTAAGAATAAGTTTTGGTTCAATTACCATTAAGTCCAGGGGTCGGTATCGAGACTGAATCATTTGCCCCCTAGCTTGTTGAAGTGAACATGGAAGTTACTTCAATGAACTATAGTCCTTTGGCCGAGATACCTGTTATGGACGTTGCTAACTTATTTAACTTAGAAAAAAATTTGCTTGCTCCTCCTATACTCATAACTGTCACGCATTTATTACCCTTGGTAAACGCAATGTTTTATGCATGTGGGTTGCGCCAATCATGCAGCCTTCATTTCCAATCATGCAAGACAGTTACTTTTTTTCTACTCAAATTTGGCGATTACTTTTGGACAATGGGCCTTGGAAATCAAAGAGACTTGACCAAAAAATTTAGATATGCAAAATGGCGTCGTATTGGTTTCCCCCTAACCACGTCTATAAGAGGGAACTCTAAGAGTTCAAGCCACACTTTGTTGTTTCTGCATACCAAAACTCTGCTAAAATTTGAGAGATATTGAGCCCTAGGAGATTTTAAAGAAGAAAAAGAAGAAGAAGCTCTGCCAGGACAAGGCGGATGCTATCACTTCGTACGACAAGGTCCAGGATAAGATCGTACACCTAAATAACCAGGTAGTCAAGGAGATCTCGAGTCGGCGTAAAGAGAAGAAGCAATTTGAGGAGAAGATTATTGCACTCAATAAAAAAAAACTCCAAGGCACTACAGGCCTGGACGAAGAAAACAAGAGGCTGCAAGATGTGGTGACTGTGAATCTGAAGAGGGCGGCAGAGAGGCAGTTCAACTTTGCGGGACTGTGGTAGATGAGGCCTTTAGTGTTGCCATCCGCCAAGTATCGTATAGAAATCTTGGTATGAAACTTAACCTGAATGGCATAAACCCTTACTTCCAATTTCATGGCGGTAAGTTGGTTGTCGTTGTTTAGAAGGAACATCGGGAGCAAGAAGATGTCCCGTACGAGCTTGCCACTCTACCAACGTCTCATTCCATGGCTCCAAACATATCCTCTCCTGTAGAAGAAGGGAATGACACTGTCATTGAATAAAATATTGCTCCATCCTCTGAAGATGTTACTCCCCCATGACTACCTACCGAATTAAGAGACGGTTTCCTAGGTCCCCTATTACTTTATTTTGCTAAGATGTATTAGCCTTATTCTGGGATAGGCTCTAGATTTGTAATTTTTTCTAAACTCGGATGAAAGAAATCTTTATTTATAAGTGTGCTCCCCTTTGCTATGCTTTGATAATTGAAATAGGAAGATATTTTCCTTTATTTCGTCAGCAACATCGTACACAATTTGCTTAGTCACGTAGGACGTTGTATATAAATTGTATTTTATTCGCTATGACTCAACTTGTGTAAATTGATCTACGCGAAAAAGACTTAGGTAAAAACCTAAGTAATTTACTTTCACCAATCCTTGGGGCTCAGTACGGTTTTAACAATAACTGACCTTTGCTACTCGTCGGGGTTAAGTAACCAACCATTAGTTAGGGTGTCACTCGTTGGGGTCTGGTATGGCCTCAAACAGGTCCGATCCTTACCACTCGTTGGGGCTTTGAGACTTCTACTTGCACCACCTATTGGGGTCAAGTATGACCTCATAAAGGTTTGATACTCACCACTCGTTGGGGCCAAGTAGCCAATCCTTATTAAGGGATTGGGGTCAGGGTCCGGTATGACCTCGTAGAGGTCTGATCCTCATCATTTGTTGGGGCAAAAAGAGTCTTCATGCACAGGATAAATACTTTAACGAGTAAAATTGAGAATTTATAAATGGAAATTTCATTAACCATTGAATGTACATTGGAGCTAAATAGGGACATGCCCCGTTAAAACCTTCTTATGAAAAACCTAACAGGAAAAACCTTAAGTTAGGAAAAAGAGTACATACTGTAAAAGCCAGCTAGTTGTAATAAATGCGTAAATTTAAAATATTCCAATTGTTTCTTATTGGTGTCTCATCCAAGCATTCGAGGCGGTAAGTACCTTTACCCAACACCTCTGAGACGCCATAGGGACCTTCCCAGGACAATACAAGCTTGCCTTGGTGTGTGAATTTATTTCCTATGTTGGCCTGGCATAACACCAATCATTAACCTTAAAACGCCGTAGTGAAACTCGCTTACTGTAATGGAGTATGGCCTTGGCCTTTACTACTTGATCACAAATGAAGGTTTTCTCTTTGAGCTCCGCAATTACATCCAGATCATTCAATAAGTTTGTTATGTTACCTTTTTCATGGAAATGTTGGACCCTGGCAAGTGATGTTTGGAGCTCAATTGGGATCATGGCCTTGACCCTGTATGTGAGCCTGAAAGGTGAATTATTGGTAGAGGAATGAGGTATGGTCTGGTATGCCTATAGCACATGACAAAGCTGGTTAGTCCAATCTCTTTTCGCTTCACCCAACCGCTTCTTAAGGCCTTTGAGAACCTTACGATTTGCTACCTCAGCTTGGTCGTTGGTTTGAGGATGTTCAACTGATGAAAAGACTTGGACAACATTTAAACCCTTCAAACAACTCAGTAAACTCATGGTCTATGAACTGAGTGTCGTTATCTGTGACGATCCATCCTGGGACCCTGAACCGAGAAATGGTGTTTTCGTAAATGAAATGTCTACTTCTCACAAAAGTGATATGGACCAATGGTTCGCCTTAATCCACTTTGTGAAAGAATCCACTCTAACAATTAAGTACTTGATGCCGCCAAGTGTTGTAGGAAATGGACCTAAGATATCCAACCCTCATTGGTGGAAAGGCCAAGGGATCGCTGATGTTGACAACTTTTCTACCATAGTGTAATGCAAATTAGCAAACCTCTAGCAGAGATCGCACTTCTGAATATACTTCATAGTGTCCTTCATCGTAGGCCACCAATAGCTAGCCTGGAGGATTTTCCTCATGAGGCTTTGTGATCCCGAGTGGTGTCCGTACTGCCCTTCATGAACCTCCATCATCACCTTATGGACGTCGTTCTCACTTAAACACAATAAATAAGGGATCAAAAAACCCCCATCGAAATAACTTACCATCAACTATAGTGAAGAAGGGTAGCTCCTTTTTTACTCACCTACGCTCAATTTCATTAGTAGCAAGTTGAGCATTCACTATATATCAAATATAAAGGACCACCTTCACTAAACCTGACACTTGTATAACATTGAGAGAGGGGGTGGGAAATGTTGGGTTCCATCAGTGTATTCTACATTACTGAAGTTGTGCTTCCTGCTTTCTTTATGGTAGCCAAACATGAGAGGACATTGACACATATGTTTTCCTGCCTTGGGACATGCTTGAAAGTAATAGACTGGAACTGCTCTTTCAAGTCATTGGCACAAGCTAGGTACTGCTGGAGTAGAGGCTTCTTAGCTTGGTATTCACCAAGGATTTGTGAGATCACTAGCTGTGAGTCACTACACAAGGTGACAATTTTGGTGTCGATATCAATGGCCACTCTCAAACCTGCAAGGCAAGCCTCGTATTCTACTTGGTTGTTAGAAGTAGTAAAATTAAAGTGGAGAGAAATCTCAAGGTGCACACCGTCATCGTTTTCAACCACAATTCCAGCCCCACACCCCTTACTATTAGAGGATCCATCCACGTATACCATCTAATGAGAACAGGATGCTTCTAGATCTAACCCTGAAAGGTCCACAATGAAATCTGCCAAGACTTGAGCTTTAATAGCGTTGCGTGACTCATAAATGTTATCTAACTCAAACAATTCAACAACCTATTTAATCATTCTGCCTCCCAAGTTAGGCTTTAAGAGAACAGTGTAAAATGGTAGATCTGTCCTTACCATAATAGGGTGTATATGAAAATAGGGTTGCAGATGTCGGGATGCCCATATAACGGCTAAGGCAACTTTCTCAATCTTTTGGTATCTACATTCAGCACCCTATAACGTCTTGCCATTGAAATACACCGGTCTTTGCCCTTCCAGGGTCTTTTTAACTAGGGCCATCCCAAATGATTCATCTAAAACAAATAAGTAAAGTATAAGTTATTCACCAGGGTTAGGTTTTACCAATATAGATCTAGATAAGACTTCCTTCAGGTCCTGGAATGTTGCCTCTTGCTCTGGCCCCCACTCAAACTTCTTACTTTTCTTTAAAATCTTATAAAGAGGGAGAGATCAGTGGGCCATCTTAGGTATGAATTGGGCCAAGGCTATGATCTTGCCATTCATGGATTGCACCTCTTTTAGAATCTTGGGGCTCTTCAACTCTTGGATCACCTTACACTTGTCTAGGTTAGCCTTAATGTCGCGTTGGGTCAACATGAATCCAAGAAACCTTTTACCAGGAATTATAAAAGTGCACTTCATGGGGTTGAGCCTCATGTTATACTACTAGAGTCGCGGGAAAATCTTATGGAGGTCTTCCACGTGATCACCTCCCGCCGGTGTCTTGGTGATGATGTCATTGATATACACTTCTACAACCTTCGTATGCATGCCTTTGAACACCTTATTAATCACTCGTTGATACGTGGCTCCCACATTCATCAAACCAAAGGGCATAGCAAAACACCCTTATCGTTGACAAAAGTCGTCTTTTCCTGGCCTCCTTCCCATATCAAAATTTGGTTATACCCCAAATAGGTATCCATAAAAGATAAAAACTGGTAACTAAAGGAATCATCTACCATTCTATCAATATTGGGCAGGGGGTAGGGGTCCTTTGGCCAACATTTGTTAAGATCAATATAGTCTGTGCACATATGCCATTTGTCGTAAGACTTCTGCACCATGACCATGTTGAAAAGCCAGGAGGAATAACAGATCTCTTTAATAAAGTCATCCTTCAACACTTCTTGAGTCTGTTCACAAGCGAGTTTTTACTTTTCTGGATTCAGGCGCCTTTTCTTTTAAGCCACGAGTCTGGGTAGACAGATAACCTGTGGTAACAAAAATCAGGATCCATAGCTGGCATATCAGTAGCGGTCCAAGCAAACAGTTCGTTGAACTCTCTAAGAAGTGCTATCAGACATTATTCCATTCTAGACTCAAGTTGTTCATTGATCTAAGTTACCCTCTCCGAGGTATCTCCCAACACAATTACTTTGGATCCCCCCTCCGAGGTTGGCTTGGAAAGGTTAAGGGGATCTATCTTCAATTTGGCCCAAGGTCCAAATCCACCAAGTTGACAGAAGCTGTTGTAGGGCTCCCATCATTCAACTTCTTCTTGTTGTTGATGGCTTCCAACTTCACCATATTGAGGCTGGGGTTGTAACAATACTTCACCATCTCTTGATTACCTCGAACAGAAGACACCTGGTTGTCTTTATCAATAAACTTGATAAACAGATGAGGAGTAGAAACGATGACCTCCATAGCATTGGAGGACCTATGATACCGTTATATAAGAACTGCACATCAATGACTAGGATCCTGGTCTTCACCATCCTTGCTCTGGGCTCCCATTGAATGTGATATAGGTATTAAGATACCCCTTCTTGGGTTGCTTAGCTCGGTTAAAGGCAGTAAGATCCTGTGTGTACGACTAAAAATCTGCATCTGTGAGGCTCATCCTCTTGAAACAATTATAAAAGAGGACGTCATAAGAAGTGCGTGATCCACTAGTATTCTCTTCATTCATATTTGCGATGACAACTACTATTACTATTGCGTCATCGCCCATGGGTATAGTAGGACCAAAATCGTCATTCGAAAAAATATTGGAGGAGTCTGCACATCGTTCCTAGAGGGTCGATTATCTTGCCTCTTACCTTGTACAGATAAGATCATGCAATGATGGTTCTTCTGCAACGTTATTGACGTATATTCTGTTGGTGTATGCACTATAAGCTTTTATGCTTTTTCATTTGTATCATTTTTCTGCTTATCAATAAAATAAATATTTCAGTTTAAAATTGTTTTAAAACGTATTTATCCTTTGAGTAATAGGTCATATAAAAGTTATTCCTAAAATGTTCCTAGTCAAGTATTTACATGGGGACATGTAAATATATTGAGACTAGTATGTGAGTGTACTGATGACCTGATCTCACAGATCATAGATATAGATGATATCAAGTCTTCACACGGGTACACATTAAGAGTAATGATGTACTGGACAGACCCACCATGAGAACGTTGCATAGATCGTTACATGATTGTCATAAACGATTCTTAATGTGATAATGGTATATGTAGTCCTTCGACCTGAAGTCACTACGATTCCTACATGAGGAGTTTATTGTTTTAATACAATTAAACGTCTTTTGTAACAAGAGGACTATAAAGGTTGTGATTAGGCAATGAACAAATTATGCAGAGGGATGTGAGTGATGTAGATGGGATTTGTCTCTCCTATATGACAGGAGTGATATCTATAGGCCACTTGATGGAGTAAGACTAAGAAAACGCATGGCCATGCTAGAAAGAATAAATATTAGATATTTATTCGGATCCAGTCTACTCCGGTATCAAGTAAAATAAATTGGGCCGTACAAGGATGACGCGACCATGCCTTGGGCCCAATTAGGATATCATGACAAAAGGAACAAACATATTAAATAATTATCACTTATAGGTTATGTTGATATTAAATAATATTCGGACATAATGATGCATTGCTAGATGCCGCTCTTATTTTATATTAATAATAAAATAATTTATTATTAATATGACCAGGTATTTTACCTGTAGGGTCACACACATAGAGTAAACCCATCAGAAAATGTTGTCTTATTTTAGTTGGACTAAAATAAAGCTATTGGGCCTAACTCATTTAGAATGAGTAAGGAGCCTACTTTTAGAGAGAACAAATTAGGTCAAACCTAAGCCTATAAATAAAGCATAAGATGCTCATAGGCCGTTCACTCAAGTGAGACACAAATTCGCAAAAGTTGCAAGAGCTACACGCCGTCAAACTAGCAGTTGGCAAGTGTTGCGATTCTGGTGGGAGTGCTCATGTGGACTCCTAAAGGACGAGGCTATGACTACTTCGGTGTTCTTGAAGAGGTAATCCAAAACGATTTTTTTTTTGTGTTTGTTTTATGCTTTGAAACACAGAACTTTGCAAATTCTATGGAATCCTTTTTTTCCGCTGCTCATGTTTAGGGATTTCCTAACATATTCTGCTACAAAGCCCGTAACAATCATATCGATTACCTCGCGTTGGCCTCGTTAAGGTGGGGATGGCATCTGCTCTGGCTCTTGGACTGCCTCCACCACGAGACCCTTCTGCTTCTCTGCGACAGTGAACCGCTTAGGATCCCAGGTATCATCAGGATCAGGAGAGCGGTCTCTATGTTGTTTCTCCATTGGATCAGGCTCATCTAAAGAATTCTTCCTGAAGAGATACTGATAACTTCTCGAATCAGGACCTCGATGGCATCTTTCAACTACCTGCATTCATCAATGCCCTGTCTACTCATGGAAGTCATAATACTTCTTAGGGTTTCCTAGCCTCTTAATGGATGTGGGTCTCTTTACCCTGTACACTCTGAAAGAAGGACAACTAACCTCTCTTAGGATTTGGGAGGGGTTGGCGTTGAGAGGAGCATAATGAGAAAACGCAGCAACACGTTTCTCCTGTTGTCATGGTTGCTAAACTCCACCTCAATCTTTCTAGGGCGTCTTTTCAAACTTGGGTCACTCCTTTTCTTTTTCAATGTGTGGTGCAGGAGTAGGTGGCTTACTCTTAGCCGCGGTGGCCTCAAAATACATCTCAATACCCACGTATTTGGACATCTTCCAGGGTGGTGGGTGGGCCTTTTGCTAAAAACATTGCAAATGGAGACTTCGGTTGAAATATAGTTTAAATTATTTGGTATAATTATGGTTTATATATTTAAGTAATACTTTTACACATAATTTCATTTAAAACTACCATCCAAATTCAATTATTTAATAATAGTTTATTAGTGTAAATTTACTTCAATAGTTAACTATTCAAATCTTAAATTAGTTCTAACTTTGAAATATAGTTTACCTGTTTATTTTTATTAGTATAAATTTAATGTTTATAATTATAAGTAGGAATATTAAAAAAAATTAAAAATTAGAATTAAAATATTTTACTTTTAAAATAAAATTCAAATATTTAAATTTAAACATATTTTATTCGGCAGATTTCATAATATTACATAATAAATAAATATTTTGAAAATGAAACCATGCAACGAATATGTATATACAACAAAATACATTATATATCATCATATACTGGAGGATGTATACCTAGCCAAAAAGAAAATCCATATAATTTAGTTTTCCATATCGTGTTCAAATCAACAACATCCTTTATTTGATAAGCTTAACGTGACATATTAGTTAATCCTTCCCCATCCAAACAATTTGAAGAATTAAGTTTGGCTGTCACACATGGTATTATAGTACTTGAACCAATCATTGACTCGGTCCGTATAGTAGATTATAATGAGTTACTCATTGAATCGTTGGATTATTGGTTTAACTTGTATCTATTTAATAAATATTAATAGATGCATAAAATTACTTATAAACGCATTTGGTTTGGTGGAGCATCAACTTTGCGCTCAAAAGCTTTTCGACTTTTACATCCATCGGTAGAAAATGCTACATTGAACAGAAGTAACCAGAGGGAGTAGATGGTGTTATATGAATAAGGTTTAACAGACAACTGCAAGTGCATGGTGCAAAGCTCAACTCACAGATTGAAATTAAGAACTAAGGAACAAAATCTACAAACTATAAACGTACTTGTAAAAGAAAGTCCTATGTTTTGTACTGCGGAGCACCACCACGGTGTTTATGTCGTCTAGGTCGATATCAAACCCACATCATTTGCCTTTGTTTAGATCATGTTTCTCACTTAACAAAATTTCTTTTGCTGATGAAAGATATATATTAGTAACTATACCACGTATATTATTTTAAATTTAACATTTTATTAATTATCCTCATTGCTAAAACGATATATCCCAGAGTAAAATGTATCAACGAAAATTAAAATTTATCTCTATGAATTAATTTATATAGTTACAAAAATTATTTGAGTTGATCAGTATATATATACATATTATGTATATATGGTAGGAAATTAAAGGGGTTTTTTTCCATTTTCTCGAGTCAAAATCATTTTTAGCTATAGTGAATGTGAATTGAAATTCAATAGTATAATATTGAATTCATGTGTTGATGATAAAATAAAATCGCATGATTTGATTAATATCATGTCTTGATGTTGTATTGACGGGAACGGATGGACCAATTAATATATTAATATTGCCTGGGATATATATGGACAATCAAGCGGTAGAATTTTCTATTATGTGATGTCAGATAAATATATTAATTATTTTTTGTTATACTTAAAAATTTATCCTTCATATATACTAATGAAAATAGGAAAATTATTTTTAAAAATTTTACTAATATTAAGAGAGAAAATATAATTAATAGGGATATATGTTAAAATAATAATAATAATAATAATAATAAATATATATTGTTAACTGAAATTTTAAAAGAGTCCCGGTTCAAGAAATACTAAAAACCAAATTATCATATTACCCGATAGATTAATATGACTTCTCCTTCCTCGTGTCATATGTACAAATTTTCACTACGGAAAACGTGCACATAATGAACTCTAGCTAATTCGGTCCTTGTTTTCAATTTTGAAAATTCATATGTTCAAACCCTTTTCTCTATATAAATGCATGAGCATGCACCACACCATTTCATAAACCAAGAAATTGCTTGAGCATATTTTTTTCATATAAAAGAATAAAATACTAGGCTAATGGCCAAAAATAGCAGTCCAATGTCCTTAGGCTTGGTTGTAATAACCATGATGGTGTGGTGTCCCTCAAACATGTTTGTTTGTAAGGGGGAATGGGAGCCAAGTTGGAGCTCCAAAGCTGCTGAAGAAGCTGAGGCTGTTGCAGCTATACCATGCTCAGGACATGGAAGAGCCTACTTAGATGGCTTGGTTCTTAAAGGCCATGAACCTGTTTGTGAATGCAATCCTTGCTATGGTGGCCATGATTGCTCCAAGCTTTCTTCTGATTGTGCAGCCAATGCTGGAAGGTAATCCTATACACAACTCAATTTAATCTAACTATTTATTACTTAACCAATTGCCATGGCTCGGAGAAATTATAAATCACTTTCAAACTACAATATTAGTTTAGGGTCCAATCAATAATATATTTAGTAAATATAAGATTTCGTTAAGATGATGGTGAGTTTATATTTTTTTAACATTTTATTTATTTCAATAATTTATGTAAAAATATTGTTTATATTGAGTATTAAAACAATTCATAAAAAAATATTTTTATATTAGTTATTCAAACAATTGATGAAAAAAATATTTTTACATCACTTATATAAATGAAACTTGACAAGTTAAATTATCATTGAGTTAAACCACGGCCCAAAACTATATAATAATTTCTCTATCGCCTACCGACAAAATAGATTAGATTCCTCATAAAGACTAGGAAATTTATAACCTATATATGAGTAGTAGATATACTTCCTTCATTTTTATTTAACTGTTTATTCAAAAATAAAATAAAAAAAAGTTCTATTCAATTGTATTGTTTAAAATTTTAAGAAAGTATTAATTATTACTGCTTTAATAATACTTTTATTAATATTAAAAATAAATAAAATTTTAAGAGAAATAAATAATAAAGAGATAAAGAGAAAATAACAAAACATTCAATTATTTTATAAATTTTAACAAATTAATTACATTTCTTAATTAATACGTGTAGTTAAATAAAAATGAGGAGGGACCTTTCTTTATATTAGCCGATGGACTTAAACTTTTTTAAAAGTTTATTAGTTTAAAAATTAGACTTTTTATTATTTATTAACAGGGGATTAGTTCAAATGATATATGTCTTTAAATAAGTGTTTCGAGTTTAAATTATATGGACAAAAAAAATCTCCATAAAAAGAGTTAACTCTATTGTAATATAAATGTATCTAACTTGCACAAAATTACCTTTAAAATAATCCAATTAGAAAAAGGTAACCATTTAGATCACGTTTATTAATTAAATAATTGCAGTGGGGATCCATATTTTTTGGAGCCGTTTTGGATGCGACATGCAGCAAGCAGTGGTGTTTTAGTGTCAGGGTGGCACAGAATGGGTTACACATATAGTGATGGATCATACATCTCAGAACTATTGATGAATTACATTAGAAAAGTTCATGACGTTGTTGGAAATGCAGTAACTGATGGAAGGTACATCATATTTGGAAGTGGTTCAACCCAACTCCTCAATGCTGCTGTTTATGCTTTGTCCCCCAACTCTTCATTTTCTCCGGCAAAAGTGGTAGCCACAGCCCCATATTACCCTGTGAGTCCATTAATAATATGTATTATATGTGTTAATTTTAAATAAAGTTTTTTCTGCTTTTGATTTTTTTATCTTTGTCTAATATTACATAGGTTAGATTTCTTGGAATATGTTAGCCAAATCAATATAGGGAAGAAAACAGTGAATCCCAGTTATTATGAGATTAGTATATATATACATGGGTAGATGACAAAGTAAATGTTGTGATACAGATCTATAGAACACAAACAGAGTTTTTCAATTCTAGGGATTTTAGTTATGAAGGAGACACATCCTCATGGAAAAACAACACAGACAGCACCATTAGATTTATCGAGTTTGTGACTTCACCGAACAATCCAGATGGAAAGTTGACGAAGGGGGTTCTTAAAGGCAAAAATGTAAAAACAATTTATGATCGAGCATATTATTGGCCACATTTCACTGCTATTCCTTCTCCAGCTGATGATGATCTCATGGTGTTTACCATTTCCAAGCTTACAGGCCATGCTGGGTCTAGATTTGGGTAAGATTATATATCTATCTTTACTAATATAACACAAAACCTTCATGCATGCAAACACTTACAGTTATAGAGAGTAGGTATTTTTTTATGGTCTATTGATTTGGTTAATAAGAAAAGTTTGAGAAAAAAAAAAGTAATATGAAAAAAGTGAAAAAATACTTAAATTATTTGATTCATAAGAAAAGAAAAAGAAGGTAAAAATTTATTTTCTATTAGTTATTTGGTTGGTTTGAAGCATGTAAGAAAATTCACTGTTAACTTAAAAGAAAAATATTAATTACATATATATATATACACACATGAATATGTATGTATGTATAGGTGAAATTACCCTTATATAATGTTAATAATTTATGTTATTTTAAGTTTAATACATATAATAATTATTTTTAAAAATAATTAATTTGAAAGAACTTTTAAAAAATATAATTTTATTTTATTTTAAAATTTTTTAATTATTTTGAAAAAATATACTGCATTAATATTCTTTTCCTTTTCCACAGTAGATAATATAAAAATAATAGTCAATTAATTTATTCTCTAATAAAAACTAATAATAAAGTGAGTATATAAAATTCAAATCAAAATTAAACACTATAACTTGATAATTTAGCTAAATGTTATAAGTTATTGTGGTTTTGTTTGAACAGATGGGCAATAATAAAGGATGAGGCAGTATATGAAAGGATGTTGACATATTTGGATTTAAACACGATGGGAGTGTCTCGTGAGGCTCAGTTGAGGGCTTTGAAGCTTCTAGATGTGGCTCTTGAAAGAGATGGAAAAGAAATATTCCAATTTGCATATACAACCATGAGGGATCGTTGGACAAGACTCAAACAAGTCATATCTAAAACAAAACGTTTTTCTCTCCAGAAATTGTCTCCTCAGTATTGCACCTATTTCAACAGAGACAGAGATCCTTCACCAGGTATATCTAATAAATCCTTCATATTCTTCTTATCAAAATATATTTATTCATATTTGTTAAGTAATATTTAATAAGGTTAACTTATTTTAATAACTTAAAAGTTTATTATATAAAATACTTATATTTAGTAAATAAGTTTATTTCAGTAATATATAGTTTTTTAAATAGCTACTTGAAATAGCTTATGAACTAATATGCTCTAAACTTATTTTACTATTTCTCACGATATCAGATTATAACTTTTAGGTACAACTTTTAATTAGTTTATTTATTACTTGTTAAATATAAATTTTTTGCATTTCCCTTTTCTAACCAGTACCCTCATTGCATGTTATGTTTCTCAAATTTTATGAAGAATTAATTAAGTAAAGTTTAATTAAGAGAATCTTGTTGATTTTTCCTCACAGCTTACGCTTGGATGAAGTGTGAGAAAGAAGATGATAAGAATTGCTACAAAGTACTTGAAGCAGGTGGCATCATTGGACGCGAAGGAAGTGTATACAGTGCAGATAATCGTTACGTGCGTCTCAGTCTCATTAGGAGTCAAGACGATTTCGAGATACTAATAAACAAGCTCAAAATTCTGGTTGCTAATAATTAAGGACTAGGAATTAGTCCAATGAAGTTAATTAACATATTATCACAATAATATTGTACACTAAAAAACATTTCAGTATCGCAATAATCTTTGTCCCCCAATTTAAATTATGTCTTGAGTATGTTTTCAATTTAAAAAATTATATTTTTTTATACATTTAAAATGTGTTTTTCAAATAACATGACATAATTTTATTAGGGGACAAGGAATGAGATTGTAGACAAGTACTTTCTGTCCATAAAATCAATACTTTTGTTGTTTCTTGTAACTCATGCATCATTGATGAATATACATTCCTATTAATGTAAATAACATGATATGTTGTAAATTAAAGCTCTTCATCTACATCAAGTTATGATAAATTGGTAAAAAGTAAAAATGTTCATATGGTTGTATTCATTAAGTTATGTTAATAAAATTTGTGAACTGTTTACTTCTTTTTAAAAAAGGTTAAAACATATCTTATAGAGTTCAAAATGATTAAAAGTTAAAAAACTAAAATTATACATTATGGTTGGACCAACATTCAAGTTAAGAATTCTTAACTTTTCAAAATACTTAAAATAGAAATTTTAAATTTTAAAAACGTAAATTTTTAGATAGTTTAAAGAATTATCTTAATGTTTTAAATTTTTAAATTTTTAAAATTTTAAGGATTTTTTTTAAATAGCCAACTAATTAATGTTGAGATATGAGTACTCGGAAAAATTTAAAAAAAAGTATTATTAAAAATAATTAAAAAAAAGTAGGAGATATTATAAAAAGAAGGTATGTAACCCATTCAATTAGGGTTGTCCATCAGTTGGGTTCAGTCGGATTTAGTTAGTTTTGAGTCCACCCGTTATTATCCATAAAACATAAATAATAACTAATTTTGACCCAATACTATGGTTGGTTTGTTCAGGTTTGGTTAATTGCGATTCTAGGTGTTTTCGGTCGGGTTTTTCGATTGAATTTCTTAGGAAAGTTTGATTTCATTTTTTGCCAAAAACTTTTTGCGTATAAAATAATTTTAGCAAATACCTTGCTGATAAAAAAAATTAACAAACACCTTGCGTATAAAAACATTTCAAAACTTTTATCTAGTAAAAACATAAACTCAAAATGAATATATTATTGAAATATACATTCTAATTTCTTAATTCATAATCACATATAGTACACATCGTTGCTTAGCACTTACAACCGTGGCCAAGGGTATTCAATATAATCTTTATTTTGCTTGATGAGTATTTACATAATACATCCAATAACAAATATTTATAACTAAAAACTACAATATGTTAATGTAATGTAACCTTAATTTACGCAAGACTTATTCGGTCAGACTTGGATATGATCGGGTCTCATTTTTCTAAATCGAACCCACCTGTTCCTATTCAATATAAACATTTTAAATGTTTCATTTTTTTACCAAAAACTTGTTACAAACCAACCTATCCTTACCTTTAAATTCGGGTACCACGGGTTCGTATGAATAAAGCTAAAATTGGACAGGACTACGTATAGTTGTTTTATTATTGTGATATTCTAACTGGAACAAAGATGAAATTTGGATAAAGAGTGTTTTTTCAACTTCATAATTGATTTGGATCTTTAAGAATCTAGAAAGGTTTGTTTCCGGTTTTAATTTTAAATATTTTTTAATAGTACAAGAAAGCTAGCAACTATATATTTTTTAATATTTTGAAGAGGCTCATCAAAGTTGGTACATGAGTACATTAGATGCAAAGATTGATGGAACAGAAGACACTTCATTTATCTCTTGAAAAGGTGTCTACATTTTGCGTCATCCACAAATGGGATTTGACCCCTTATATATACATAGAAACCAGCTTTCATTGTTACTAGCTAACATCGCTCAAGGGTGTAAATCTCTTGAGTTAATAGATTCTTTAGGCTCTTCTAATTAATCTGTGATAATCCTAAAATGGTTGCTGATGAAGTATCGCCATTTTTTACAGACTTGGTGATAGCTAACATCCCTTGGAATATGCAGAAGCTTATAGCTTCTTGTTGAAGAAAACTAGAGGGGTCCTTTTTTTGTGAAAGAAACCCAGTAGCCAAAGAGGAAGCACATGTTTCAACACCAGATGCAATTGTACAATCAGGCAAAGCAATACACATGTGATGTTTCAATTTTGTAAAGGCTTTAGACGCCTCAATTTGTAGACCATGTAAACTTCTGAGAGTTGAGTAGATCGGCGAAGGGCGTCGCGATTGTGGTGTATTATCGTACAAAAAACTCCGGTAAAAGCTAGTGAGACGGAGAAAATCCTAGAGAGCTAAGAGGGAACGAGGTTTGAGTCAACAATAACCATGACTTGAACCTTAGAAGGGTCATGATGAAGTCCCAGTGTTGAGATAATATAGTCAAGGCACTCGTGTAATAGGCTTATAAACACACTTATCACACAAGTTTGGGATATGAGTTTGAATTGAAAACGATGACATTTTTTAAATTAACTTATAAGTTATACAAACTCGGTTCTCCTAATAATAGGTCCTATTTTTATTTTTTATATTTTAAAATATACCTAAGAACTCGGTTCCTTACAGAACCGAGTTTATAGGTCCTATTTTTATTCTTTATTTTTATTTTTAAAAATATATCTAAAAACTCGGTTCCTCGCAGAACCGAGTTTATATGTCCAATTTTTTACGTAAATTGTTCTCCGAAACACTTGAACTTTTCAAAAACTCTCTTCTTCCTTTGAACATATTTAACTTCTTGCCTCCATTGCATTTGTTTGGTATTGAAAACTTGTTGCGTCCATATTACACGTGAATCCTACCACTCCGAACATGTAGGGGTGCAGATTGGCATTTTAGCCCAAATAGGGCCTTTTTTTAAAATATTTGTGGTTTTGGGGTAAAAAAAATTATTTAGTGGTTTGGGTGTGTTTCAGGCGAATTCTTCACGTGTCAGGTAGGGGAAAATAATTAATAAAATCGCTTACACCAGGAGTCAAACTTGCCACCCAAGTGTCATGGTCTAATACCATGACCACTAAGACAACTGACTATTTGAGATAAATAAGGAATACTATTAAATATACTACTTTCTATTTTTACACATATATTATATTTTAATATATATATTAAAATACTTTTATATATAATATATAATACATTAATATATATTTTATAATATATAACATAAGTGTAAGAATAGAAAGTAGTATATTTAATAGTATTCCTTATTTATCTCAAAGAGTCAGTTGTCTTAGTGGTTATGGTATATTAGACCATGGCACTTGGGTGACAGGTTCGACTTCTAGGGTGGGCGATTTTATTAATTATTTTCCCCTACCTAACACGTGGAGAATTCGCCTCCCAATCATGGTAATTTTTCCCTTACTTGGTAATGAACTCGTTTTGGAAATCGAGTTATTCAACAATAGATGGAGCAAAATCTAATTAAAGCTGCAAAATGATATATAAATAATCAACATAAATCAATACACGTAAAGCTTTAAAAGATCATCATTAATTGATTGGAAGGTGGATGATACATTGGTGAGGTTAAAAGGTATCACCATTCATAATGCCTATCGAAAGTCCTAAAGGTAGCCTTATGTATGTCTTCAAGGGTATGATTTAAACCTAATGTGAATCAATCTTAACGAACAATGTAGCACCACCTAATTCATCAAAAAGTTCACCAATAGTGGTACAAGGAATTTGTCCTTAATAGTCACAACATTGAGAGCCCTATAGTTAACATAGAGGTGCCACATGCCATCATTTTTCCAAACTAGGAAAGTTACTAGGCTTAATGAGACAATCTTGCAACAATTCGATAATTAGTTAGGTAACGACCTCTTTTTGGGGATGGGAATATCTATAAGGCTTCACATTTATAGGAAGGTGTTTGGTATGAGGAAATGTGATAGTCATGGGCTCTTGGTAGAAAAAGACGTTAGGGGTTTAGAAAACATTGTAAGGACTTCCTTGAGG
Source organism: Clitoria ternatea (assembly GCA_037962975.1). Lineage (NCBI taxonomy): Eukaryota > Viridiplantae > Streptophyta > Magnoliopsida > Fabales > Fabaceae > Clitoria > Clitoria ternatea. Next base: position 15,390,013 of record CM075675.1, read on the forward strand.
ATAGCTTGGATAGGGGCAAGTAAATAAGAGAGATGGTGAAAGAATCTTAGGATTTATGGGTGGGTTGGGGTAAGGGTGACATTCGTAGCCATGACAAGGAAGGTAGGCACGGTAAGTATAGAAAAGGGATAAAAATAAGGTCATACAAGGATGTAGACATTATGGGAATTACCTGTGTCAACAAGTATAGTCACTAGCTAGGTGACCATGAAATAAACTAATGAAATGTAGAGGAGATTCAGATCCCGTGAGAGCTAGGTGGGATACTTGGAAATGGACATTATGCTAATTTGATGTAGAGTTTGAATCATCAGAGGAAGGGTAAAGAAAAGGAATCATGGCTTGGTTCCTTTATCCAGTAACAACACAAATAAAAAAAAATTGTCAATAACCTATTAAAAGAGTATCAATTTCTCCAAAACAAATAAAAGCGATAATAAACATTGTAAATGATAAGAATAAAAATTCTCTTCTTCAAGCTTGCAACCACGTTAAACCAAAACCCTAATTAGATGATGAAAGTAAAAGCCCATTGATACACAAAAACCAATGTCATTGTTTGGTTAGATCATTACTACATATTCTTTTTAACTCTCCAAAAGAAGAATAATTACACTTCTTCCATTTCGAGAGAATTTTTATTTTCACTTCTTTTGCTTGCTTTGTAAAAATTAATTAACCAAAAGAAAATTATTCTCACCATCCATGATATTTATTTTCACCACACATCATATTTAATTTTTTTCTCAACCTAATTATTTAAAATCCTAAAACCCTCTATTGGTTCGAAGAACAGACTTAGAAGGGGGTTGAATAAGTTTGTTCACTTTTTCAAACCAAAAAATGATATTTAAGTGTAAATGCGTTAAGCACAGTGGACCAGACTTTTCTGAGTCAGAGAGCGTGATTCTTTAAACGAACATGTGTTATTTACCAGACTTTTACTATCAACGATATTAACGATAATTGCACCAGACTTTTGATAGTTAAAGAGTCAGAGAGAAAGAGACATCATACAAGCAATTTGTACCAGTTCACCTCCAACATGGAGACCACATCCAATACCTTCAACTTGAAGGGTTTTTCACTATGTAAAATATTTCTTTTACATAAACAGTCCAGATCAAGCCTATGAGTATTCTTGACTCTAGCCACTCTTGGCTTAAGCACACCTCGTGCTTCTGAGTATTCTTGAATCCAGTAACTCTTGGCTTATGCAAAACCTATGCTTTTGAATATTGTTTTGCAAGCACCCATTCATAGGGTTGACCCAAGTATTCTTTCATGAGCCACTCCTGACTCAAACCTAAGTATTCTTTCCAAAGTCTCTTCAGGTCAAAGTGTTTCCCAACAGATCAACAGACCTGTGTTTATAAGAAATTGGAAATATTAGAATGAATGAAACTTGCCTTCTTTTTTTGAGGCTTTTGAACACAAAGTATGTGGGGCTTACATATGTTTTCCTTTTCTTTCTGTGACACTACCTTTTGTGTGACATGCTCATTCTTATGTTTCTGATTTATTCTCACAAGCTCTCTCTCTCTTTCTTTTCTTCTTCCATCTTCATATAACTCGTTTTATTCTTCTTTTGTAATCTCTTTTCTTTTCTTCTGAGACATCTATGTCTATTACTTTCTAGTGCACACACACACATATATATATATATATATATATGTCTCTCTCTTGTAGATTTTTCTTTACATTTTTGCTTTCTCATATTTTTCTCTGCATCCCTAATGAGTCTCTCATACACACACACACTTGTGCATTCATTCTATTTAGAATAGAAATGCAATATATAGGATTTTCTTTGATGAGGGAGATAGATCCATTGGATGACTATTGGAGGATGCATCGTTCAAATGCTTGAGAGAAGTCTTCTTAACAGATATGATCCTTGGAGAAAGTTGTTCCCCATGATAAGCTTTGATCAAAGAGCTTTCAAAATTTGTGCAGATCCAGGCATAGAGTAAGTTTCACTAAGATGGAAAGCTTTTCATCGAGAGATGGATCTTGATTTGCTTTACTTTTTAGTTTCCTTTCTTATGATAGAACTTTGTGCAAAGACGAAAAGATGCATTGTCATCATATATATAGGTTCAGACTTGATACGTTCAGAGTAAACATCTAAGATTAGATTGAGGTCTGGTGAATCGTAAAGTGTTGATGATAAGACTCAAAACTTCAAGAGATATACCAATCTTTTCTTATGATTTCGAAGAAGGTCTGAAGCATCCTCTATGTGAAGACAAGATCTGATTTAAGAAGGTTGCTTTAAACAGTGAGTTCTTTCAGATTCTTTAAGGTTTGCTATATGATATGAAAAGTCTGGGTCTGTGATACGTTCAGAAGAGCGTTTTTCTTAGGAGAGACGTTCTCAGACTTTGGGAGTTTCTTTGATGCATACCCTTCTTAGTTTTGTTCTACTGGACTTATTGAATGCAAGTTCCCCTTTGATGTATAACATGTGCTTTATAATCTGAAACACTTAGATGATCTTATCAAACGTTTAACAACTCATAACTTGACTAATTAAGATGTTTGATGTTGGTTATCAACAAATCTAAGAGTACTTCTAAATTCTTCTCAGTTCTAACACCCTCCATAATTTTTCATCATTATTTCGTGAATGTAATTAGGGCTCCTCTCTCATTCATTCTTTTGTTCATTATTTGCACACTTGATTATTCGTTGTTAACACATTTGAATTATTCATTTCATTATTCATAGAGGACCATTCTTCTTCGAGTATCATATTTTTTTCTTGAAAATTCTAGATTAAATCATTCGGTAAATTCTAAATTTTTTTCATCCGATAATTTTCAAATTTGTTCATCTAGTGATTCTAAATTCAATCATCCAGTATGTTCCGAATTTGGAGTATTATATTTGTTTTTCTGGTAGATTTCAAATTAAATTATTTTCCTAATTCAATTATCCAATTAGTTAAAAAAATGGTCATTTAGTAATTTTAAAAATTATTAATGAGGGGAGAGGAAGAAAAAGTTGAAGAAAAATATAAAAAAAGGGATAAAAATTAACAAAGAATGAAAAGGAAAATAATTTAATAAGAAGTTATTTCATATTTTTCACGTTAAAAAAATTTCACAATAGTGAATAAAAATTTGATCCGATGAGAATAAAAACACTTTGAAAAGAATAAAAAAAGCTGGTAGGCTACTAATAACCTTGAACGGTGGGCTATCACCATATCACTAGTTTCCTACTAAATACAACAATCGAAAATTTTAATTGGGAAAATATTGTAATAATTACTGATAACTATTTGTGAATACCAGTGACTTTATTTACCCACATTATATTGAAAGGTAATATATCCATTAGCAAACTAAAACAAGTCAAAAAAAAGAAGAGAAGTTTAAAAAAAATATTTTTAAATAAAAGAGAGCCAACAGAAGAAACGCACTTATAAATAGAAGCAAAAGTGATTTGTTTTGGACTTTTGCTAATAGAAACCAAGTCAAACATAAACATCATCAGAGATACAGTCCTAACTTTATGAGCCGTCCAAACTTTTATTAACTTATCATTGCCAACCCGAACATAATGACAATGATGTGTCTGCCCACCAAAACAACTAATCATTCACAGGTGTGCGGCTCCAATAATGTAAGAGTTCGTCTTGTTTTTCGTTAGAATTGGTTAAATTTCGAGTTCATCAATGTCAAGAAAAGATTTTATAATTAAACGAAGTTTTAAGTATATTGAATAGAGTAAAAAATTAATATTAACTTTAAAATTTTTTATTTTTATAATTTTGTTTTCCCAACTGTATACTAAACAGACACAGAATTGAACCCTACCGATATTGTTTTAAAAAATAAAAACAAAAATTTAATATATAAAATTATTTAAAAATTAATGAAAAGAGTTTTAATGATATTTTAAAATAAATTTTTTATTTTATTTTTTAATTAATATTCTTAAAATACTCGTTAGTATTTTCAAATGCCATCTATTTTAAACTTTTCATTATTTTATTTCATAAGTGAAATCGTGCGTGTTACTTTTTATTAAGTCAAATACTAAAATTGACATTGGTTTCAATTATAGGTCTATTTTATGTGATTGCGCGTAGCATCCTTGTTTGTTCCTTTCATCAACAGTCAAAATCATGGATTCTAAAGACTCTAGAAATTTCTTATGATGCCAATGACAATAGTTTCACTTATATTCCATAATAAATTAATCATGTCAGCAAAAAATATCTTGTGGATCAATAAGGTCTAGTAAGTAGTAATTCGCTACTATGATATTATAGTTAATTTTATGCTTTGATGTTGACTTCGAAATTAACAGTATTGAATTTTTATTTTTTATTTTGAATCAATTAAAAATTATCTTAAATATTAAATATGATTTTTAAAATAGTTATAATAAACATGGTTAAATTTTCATCCCTATATAAAATTATGAAATTTTAATTTTTATCTCTATAAAAAAGTTATTACATTTTCCATCCCTTATTAATATTTTTTACGTTTTTCGTCTCTTATCAATATAAAATATTTAGAAGTAATCTCTTAGTAATTTAATTATTTCAATTTAGTCTTTATTGTTATGTTAATTGTAAATTTTTAACAGATTTTTACGCCGTCGTCTCATATATTGTCTAATTATCCTTTGTTCATCTATTTTAAAAGTAATTAATAAAAATATAAAAAATTAGTATGTAACATAAACCTATTAATTACCCTAATAAAAAATATTATGAGAAGTTAAATGTTTTTTGTCTTAAAAGTTTAGTATATGCCCCTTAAGATAATTAGATGATATACCAGTAAATCAAATGAATTTTTATATATCAAAGTTATATATAGTGTGGTTATATTTGGTAAAGTCATTTGTAATGATTAAAGCTAGTTTGTAACTTATTGTACTAGTTTAAAAGTTTTTTTATATAAAATAGTCTTGTTTGGTAATGAACATATTTCAGTACATTATAGCTTTTTTGAAAAGCTACTTGAATTGTGTATTCAGTAAGGAATTTTAGGTATATGAAATAAGTAGTTGAAATGTCATAAAGTGTAAAATTGTGTTTTGGTGAGTAGCTGAAATGTCATTTTTCAATTAGTTAATTGAGACTTTCAATTTTAGCTAGTTAAAATCCATTTTTTCTTTATTATCTCTACATATTTTTAATAAGTTGTACTACTACTCTATTTTATTTTTAAAAGATTAAATGTTTATTTTTAAAACCTAAAATAAAACATCTCTTTTATTTCACGTTTTCTCTTTCATTTTTCAGTGTAAGTATCTTTCCTCTCTTCTCATTTCTTTGTAATTTTCTTCTTTCTTTTTTACTCCACTTAATTTCCTTCTCTCTCTACCATTGTTTAACATTTTCCCTAGCATTGAAGGTTTGTTCAAAGTTAATAACAATTACTTGAATCTTTTCATTGTACATATTTAATTATTCTTGCATTCTTATTTGATGCCCTTACCTCCCTGACCAGAATCCCGATGCGAGAATAATTAATTAGTAAAAACATGAATAGTTTTTCTTGTGTTTAAATTCATAAGCCAAAGCACTTACATTACAGATCGAATCGTGGGAAGTTAAGTGCCACAATATGATATAATAATAATTGGATCGATAAAATAGAACCCCCAAACGTATACGTCGTCGCGACATGATAAAATAACGATTCTGAAAAAAAAAATTATATAGGTTAAATGTTCGAAAATATGGAGTTGCCATCAAAATTTTGTTTTATTTTTAAAAGTGTAAAATATGGGAAAAACCTTTTAGAGTTCTGAGTTTGGGAGTTGGCTACGAATAGGGAAGGTATTAGCACTCATATTTGCTCATTCCTAAGAACGGTACCTTGAATTAAATCATGCAATTTTAACAAATAACTTTGAAATTGACCCAACAAACAAATAACGATGGAAAAAGGAAAAAAAGAATTTATTTAAAGGGAAAGTGAGGAATTGATCTTGCTCATATGTATTCTCAAGTATACCGAGAAATTAGGGTTACGTAGCTCTTTGTTAGGATTTGGAAAGGAAATTTTATTATTTTTTGTTTGAGATATGATTAAAAATATTTTGGATTGTTTTTATAGTAATTGCTCGGTTGGAGATGTTGTGGTCTTGGAACCCTATATATATGTAGTGTAGGTTTTGGTATGGTATCGTCTTGGCCGACTCTTTTGATACATAATATATATGTTTGTGGTATAGTGAAAATAAGTAGTTGATAACTTCACTGGAGATTTAGTAATTGTTTTGGTTCCTGAATGCTTACGTGTAGGACTTAGTAATTTAAAAATATGCTAGGTTATCGAATTATATATATATATATATATATATATATATATATATATATAATTCAGGCTTTTGAATGTTTAAACTGGTTCACTAAAATTTGAAAAAAAAATTCCCCATTTTTTTATTAGAAGGGTGTCTCTCCATCAAGCTAACCATATTGCTCCTCAATCAAGTGCCTTTCCTTCCTTGGATCCTCTCGCGAGTATAGCCATGATCACTGAAAAGCTTGAAGGTCCATTGAGGGTTAACTGAACGGATGATCGAAAGCCAAAATGAAGGATCTCGACCATCAATCGATGCGGAATCGTTGTTGGTAAGCTAAACAACGCCCAATCCTCACATGCATGGCCATTGCTTTCATTTTTATGCATGCTGGAAATTTTCTTCATCTTGCTGGAATTTTGATTGCTTTGCATGAGGGGCTTCTAGTCTGTTTTCGGGAAAATTGTCAACACGAAAGTTGTTCCTTCTTCTTTCCATTTTCCAACAAGCTAAAGAATGTCAAAATTTGTTATCTATAGCAAAAGTTATGCCCCAAACATTAAACATTATCCTTGCTAGATTTTCACTTCTGGCAGAAAACTTCTTTTGAAAACTGGGACTATTTTGCTTGGAATTAGCTTTTGGTGTCTTCACAAAAGTTGTAGTAAATTTTGTTACAAATATTTTAAGACCAAGATCATTAAAATCGAACAACCTTAGCTTAAGTTGTGGATAAAATCATGAAGAATGCGTATGTTACCCTTTTCAATCGCATGCATGTTTTTTTTAATGTTGCATGTAAAGTTTTTGGCATACCTTTTTTTTTCCTAGCTTGACCACGTACGGTCAGGAAGGTGTCGACAAGATTTCAAAGCTCTCGAGTTGTTTTAACACCTCGTCAACTAATTTCATGACCCTCGGTAAGTTTGATTCTTATCAAAACTCTATCGATTTATGTGTCCGACTCTTGATTTTAGTAGCTCAATATTTATGGATTACAATGATATTTTTATTAATTTTTAAGAATATTTTAAATATTGGATATTGACGTTCAGAACTGAGTCAGAAGTTGACGCTTTATTTTGGGGAGTCGGATAATGCTTTAAGGTGTGTGTAATGTATGAGGGGCTTATCACTCGAGTAGCAAATAGTAGTTATAATTTTGGGGCAGGTTGTATAATTAAAAAGTTATTTTAAATATCGATGCCTGAAAAAATATTAATTTTTATAAAATAAAAAATATAATTATACTTGAATTTAATTATACTTGAATTTAATTGATCAAGTGTCTTTGAATATATATATATATTGAGACTGACCAATTAGGGTATTGATGATATGGTGATGTTATGTTTGGTGTGCAAGGGATAATGTGCTCCTCGTGCAACCGATGTCAAATGATCACTCTCTCACTCTTTTTACACCGTCTCAGTAAGAATCCAGTATTATAAACACAGGTCTAGTGGGACACACTACGCCTTTCAAGTTTGAGCTTAATCTTTAGTCAAATCTAAATCGAAGTGGATAGGGACACACCAGAGGTGTACTTGCAAAAGGGGCTCTGATGCTTAAGTTGGTATGGTGTATAACAGAGTCAATTACAGAGAGCAATTAATAAGAGTAAAACTCTATCACATGTATGAATTAATGAATGCCTTCTATTTATAGAACTTCCCTAAGTGCAACTTGTGATTTGACCTCTGTCAGTGCTACATTTCTTGCTTAAAAGCAAGTTGCTTACTTGTGCCTGACTCTGACCCTGTCAACTTTTTCAATAGAGGTCGGGTTTGTAAATTCATACCGAAGTTTAATTATCAATTCGGTTTTGGGGTAGCCTGTCCAGTTCTTGACTTAGCATTTATCATTATTATTTTATGTGATCCGGTGTCACTAATCTTTAGAAGTCGGTATGCATACCGGATCGGGTGATAATTGAATTATTCTAGTTACGTGTAGTGGCGTTATATATTTGTTGAGACCTGATGTACTGATATCTATGTTTATTAGTGATTCTTGAAACTGATACATATATATATATATATTGGATAGTGTGATTGTCATTTGTTGCTTGGTTGATATGTGTTACTAGAATGACCCATATGTTGTTATAAATATATTGATTGATTAAGTTGGTTATGGTATTGATGGCTCCAATTGCTTAAGCTGATAAATAATAAAGTGATGATTGATGATTTGAAACTATATTGAGGTTAGTGGAGTTAGGCTATGATGTTGAATAATTATATGTGCGCTATGATTTACATCCATGCATTTTACATTATCATGACATCATATGCATTAATAAAATGCTACAATTCGTTTAACACTATGATTTGCTATGCAGTCCTCAAGGTACCACCGATTATAGCACTATGATTTACTGCGTGGTTACCTAGATATCCATCACTTTATAGCACTATGATTTTTTTGTGTGGATTATCCTTTGGCACTATGATTTGCCTTGTTTGTGAAGTCGAATCTACATTGCATGCTTTTATGCATTTAAAAAGATTATGATTTTCAAAGTCCATGGCAATTTGATACTGCATTTGAGAGTATTAGAGTATTGATGTATAGTTAGTTGATGGAAGTTTAGAGGTATTATGGTGACGTTTGCTATTGAAATGATGAATTAATGATTTATAGGAGAAAAATAAGTTATCAACTTATTTATTAATTTTATCAAACACTTTTAATTCAATTAGCTAATTTATCATATTTTAGTTTTCAACTCCCATCTTTTAATTTTTAATTTATTTTTAACTTTTTGCTAATTTATACGTTAATTTTACTCCACATGGACCTAAAGCACTAAAGCATGATTGTATACAGAAAACAATAAAGCATGGATAAGTATATTAACTTTCTTTTATTAGTCTAAAAAAGTTTAGATAAATTAATTCTCCATAGTTCATTAGTATTGAGACTTGTCTTCGGATTCAACGGGCATTTATAAAAATAGTTTGAAACCCCACGCTAACAAATTTCTCAAATCAATGAAATTACTGTCGTCGTCAACCTACAAGCTGCATGTTTAAATAACATTACCACTCGTATAAATAGAATATGTCTTCACCATAATTTTATAGAATTTGACCTATAATTTTTCAAATTATAAGACAATGCGTTAAAATGTTTCGTTTTAGTTATTCAAGAATTTTTAACTTGTGAAATTGTCGTGACAGGGATCGCAGAGGGAGGACATCTTGTCCAAATTAATCTTAAATCAAATATGTTTAAAACTTAATAAGATTAACAAGATGTCTTGTCTAAATTAATCTTATGGTAAAAATACCTTTTATTTTCTTTGACAAACATAAGTAGTTTTATGAATGTGACAAAATTAACAAGACGTCTTTTCTAAATTAATCTTTTTACATGAAAACTTGTTATTTTTAATGGATGAAAAGGAGGTTGAAAATACAACAAGATTAACAAGACGTCTCATCTAAATTAATTTCATCGTAGTAAAACGATGTTTCCAAATTAAACACTAACGATTTAAAATTGATCAAAATAAACGACGACAAATGAAAATTACTAAAAGAAAAATGGGTCAAACAGAAATTATTCTCACTCCTACGTACTCTTGGGTTCGTCGGGAAAGCAAGGTTATAATTCTTGGTTTGCAAATAATTTTTAAAATTATTTTTTATTTTTTTATTATTAAAATAATTTTTAAGGCTTCAAAATGATTTTTAAAAGAAATTTGGAAATTTGACTTTAATTTGGAGAAATAATATTTTTTTATTTTTAATAAAAGATATTTTATGCCAAAGAAAAAACACTAGATGGAGTACTTTGTATATGTATCAACCTTACATCATTATAAAATCATTGCATAATTTACTTAATAATTTTTTTATTTTGGTTATTTTAAAATTAAATAAGAATGGTCTTGAATAAATATTCTTGAACCAAAATTAATTTTTTAAGAAAAAAGTTCTTTCTTTTTTGTTTGAAAATATTTGTATTTATTTTTAAAGATTTATAAATTATTTTGCTCTCTTCCTTTTTAAAAAAAAAAAGTTAAAATAAAATAAATAAAATAATACCAAACAAAATATAATAAATTAGAACAACACACACATAATGGATAATGGGGGAGGGCATACTTATTAATAATTCTCTTTCTCTTTACTTTTTACATTATTTATTTTCACATTAAAAGATTAACCTAAAAAAACAACAATGAGAAAACCTGATAGGCCTTAACCCCAAAACAAAGCTAACCTTTAAAAAACAGGAAACAAAAAAAGAACAACAAAATAGGAAAGGAAAAGAAAAGAGCAAAATTGCCTAAGCCTAAAAAATGAAATAAGTAAAAGAAAGAAAGAAGAATAAATGGGCGTCATTCTAATGAGTCCCTAACCTAAAGAAAAAAAAAGTAAAATCTAATACTACCTCCGGTTCTATATATAAGTAAATTTTAGTGGAATTTTTTGGTCCCTTAATATAAGTAAAATTAGACTTTCCCAATATCATTAAATGCTTGTTTACCAAATATGTCCTCATTATATATATTTCTCAAGTCACTAATTCTTTATGCAATAAATGATACTAAGGGTATTTTAGAAAATTAAATCAAATATGTGGTAACATTAATGCAAATAACTAACTCCCACCATTATTCTTAATATGTGTGAAATTAGGTACATTTGTTTATATTTGGAATCGGAGGTAGTATTAACCTAGACTAAAGAAAAGGGGAAAACCAATGGGAAAAGAAAACAAAAGGGGCGGCACATGCTTGAGGGAGGAGGGGGAGAGAGAAAGAAAGAGTCTATGTGTGTGAATGAGTGAAACCGCAATGAAGGGAAATAAGGGTCACGACATAGGAAAAGGGACGTGGTCATGCTCGATGGTGTAGGCCACGGGACGTCGTCACCAAACGGTAAAGAGAAAGAAGGACCGCATGATGGTCTCGTGGTGAATGATGGTGGAAAATTCATGGGGATGATGCTAACAAATTGCAGGGCTCATCGGTGGCTTGAAGAGTAGTGGCTCGATGGTCTTCTTCTATTTTCTTTTTTGTTAGTTGTGGTTTGGGAGCTTGGTGGGTTGGGTTTTGGTGGTGAGGAAGGAGATGAAGGTGGTTTAGGGGTTGTGATGGAGGAGGTTGGAAGGTGGCAATTGAGGGCGGTTGTGGTGGTGGCCGCAAGTAAGGTGGTGACGAAAGGCAGTCATGGTTGGTGGCGGTGAAGGCTTGGTATGGGTTAGAGGAAGAAGATGAAGTTTTTTTTAGTTTTTTTTTTCAATTGCTATTTGATGTGTGGATTCTAGTTGTTGTTCTTGAGTTATTGCTCTTGTAAAAATGTTTCCTGGTGTCTTGTTCTTTGGAATGTAAACATGTTTCATGGGGTTTGTCAAACCTGTTGTATTACCCTTTCGATACTTCATTTTCAAATTTAAAGCTTTCTCTTATTTCAATTGACTTCACATGCCATATCTACTCCTTTGAGGTATGAATCAAAAGCAGGGGTAGCCCTTAGCATTTGACCTTAGAAAGGGTTGTTTCAAATGCCTTAATTGTGATCCTACAATGTTTATGAGAAACATCTCTTTTCCTAAGCTTCCCATTTTGCCTCAAGTGTTGGAAAAGAAAAAAAATGAAAAAATAAAGCAAAGGAAAAGATGCACATGAAACAAAGTGTTGAAAAGATAGAAATTGTAAACTTTGATAAGATAAAAAAATAAGAAAAATAAAATAAATAAATAAATTTTAGGCGTTTAAAAAATTATATCCATACAAAAAATGGTGTTTACAGAAATTTTATATTGTCGTGATTGTTATGTGTTTTTTAAACAAGATTTTAAGGATTTTTTAGTTATGATTTACAAATTGTTTTAAAAAATAACTTTCGCAAGTGATAGATAGGAATTAATAGGGACCATTTTTTATTTTTACTTTCTATTTTCAATTTTAATTATAAAACTATTATGTTATTTTTCAGTTTCTAAAACTTAGTATAGAAAATACTTCAAACAATTTTTTATTTTCATTTCTAAACCAAACATTTCAGAGAAAACTCTCTATTTGGTCTTTTAAAGATTATACTCACCAACTTAATTCTCAAAAGATTTTGGTCATCAAATAAGTCATCAATCAATAACAAAGCTAATGGAATCTGATGTAGCATATTAAATGAAACATTACACCTTTTTGTAGTCTATCATTGTTGAATTGGCATGTGACACATAAGCACATAGGCCATTATTGTTGAAGTATCATGTGTCACGTAGGCACTTATGCCTCACCATTGCTAATGTAAACATGTGTCATGTGGAAACTTAACATATCATGTCATATTTCATTAACCTAGTCATCAATAGGGGACTTATTTGGTGAATAAAATTTTTCAATGACTAAGTTAGTGACTTATACTTGTTTGGTAAGAAGTTGTAAAATGAAGTTGTGCAAATAAGGTCATCTAATGGTTAACATTGACCATGTATATAGTTCAAGGTTGGTTAAACTAAAAAGTATCTTTTAGTCAATCCCAATTAGGAAATCCCAACTAGGAACCAAATAAACCCTTAATCTTTAGAGGACCAAATAAAGAGTTTTTTCAACATTTTACTAATAGAAAATATGTTTGATTAAATAAGAGACAATTTTTTATTTGAAAATTGAAAACATACAGTAGTCATTTTGTGTTTTCAATTATTGTTCACTAAACCACTAACATAACCACCATCGCCACAATCACCACCACCATTGTCACCACCTTTACTGTTGCCACCACCACCACCACTACCACTGTCCCTGACACCACCATTTAGGAATGAATAAGCTAAGAAGGGAAATAGAGGATGATGATTGGCTATGTGGTCTTAAACAAGATTAGATTACTTTCACAAAGAATATATATCTTTGAAAATAAAAGGCAAATATATCTTTTGCGTATGGAAAATATAAATGAAAATAATTTTCAAAAATAAAAATAGATAACATTTTCACAAACCAAACATAACCTTAATTTTTGAAGTAGGTGAAAAGTTTTAGTTATATCACTGAGACGTTCTGTAATACCCCTATTTTTATTTTTATATTAAAATTTTAAAGGAATTAGATTATGGTTCTTTAGAACTTTTTAATCTACGTATTATTTATGATTTTCTAGAATTTTTTGAAATTTCTGAAATATTTTAATAAAATAATATATTTTAAATAATTTTAAATTCATATAAAGTGACTTAAAATTAAAAATATTTATAAGAAAGTGAAGTTAAATTATAAGAAAATTTTCTAAAATCCATTTCAAGTATACTTATCTAAAAATGATCGGTTTGAGAAAAATCTTAATTTTTACCAATCGTAAAAAAATTGGAAACGTACCAATAAATTGTTATTAACAGAAAATTTTAGATTTTAAAATTTAAACTTTATATTACTTATTATAAAATTACTAAGGACTGATATAATATCGCTAAATTTTGAAAAGGACTAATTTTGAATATTTAAAATATACCGAGTGAATGGTTACTATTTGACTTAATAATTCAGTAAACATTTACTATACAAAATACTATGCATGAACGAAAATTTCAAATGTTGCACAGTAACCATGAATGAAATTTCAAAAGTGTACAGTACTTTTATAATAAAATATTCAAATGCACAGTAACTTATTTTGCTATAAATAGAGAGGCAAGGCACTGAGGTTTTCACCGAAAATTGAAAACTTATTAGTGTTAGAAGGATAGTATTAAGTGAAGAGAGGAAGATATTTTCTAAAGGAAAGAGGTTCTGCAAAAATTCTAAGGTAATAATAAATTTCTTTTATAATTATGAAGGTTGTTCTTATATCACTTAAAAATCTATTATTATACTGGATACAATATTGTTTCTAGTTACTATTCTGAATAGTAAATTACTATGTCAACAGTAAATTACTATTACGAAATAGTAAATTACTATTCAAATAGTAAATTGCTATTTACTGTTACTATTTACTGTTACTATTCATATTTACTATTTACCTGATCCGGTCTGGATACCGGCCCCCAATGTTATGACGTCAGACTGATCTCATATAAGGAGAACCGGTGTCACGGTTCATTATTGCCATACCGGATATCCGGTCTCCCCTCATCCGCTCTTGTCTCATCAGCTGTTCCATTCGTTTTCTCTACAACGGATGATCGTTCGTTCTCACCAAACGTCTATATAGCCGTTAGACCCTCAATCACAGCGAGATAAGAGTTCCTAATAACTTATCAGCGAAGATACTCTATGTGGTAGAATATGTCATGTCAATGGCCTCAGAGAGCAAGTACATGTGTCAGCGAAATATGCGGAAAGGTGATTATCCTCCATCCCTATCACGGGATCGTACCCTGATAATTGACCTACCCCCCTGACACACTCTGAGTACTGAGCCACTTTGATTGACACGCTTCACACGCTATCAGAACCAAGGGGCCCACTTGCACCCAACGATTCATTTCCTACGTTCAACTATAAATAGCTCATTTCAATACACATGCACGGTTACGTTGTCCTAACTTACTTTTTGCTATTATACCGCTTGAGCATTCGCTGAGTTCATATACTCTTCTAACTTGAGCGTCGGAGAATCTTCGCAGGTGGCACCACCTTTCGCCCCTACTTCAACGCGAAACGTTGGTGTGAAGGATCTCCAGGACAACAAGACCGATTTTCTCCCACTGAGAGACCGGATCACGACACCGGATACCCGTGATACCGGTGTACAAACCCTAAAACACCTGTATTCTTGTGGCTGGTCCCACACCGGATCCTAGACCCCGGTTCAGACCAGTTCATTGGCACGCCCGGTGGGACTCGATAGAGTTATTCCCATTTTCGCAGAAGTTTGGTTGTCGTGATGGAAGGTGATGGACGAGATTTCGTTGATGGTCATGTGGAAGATGTGACCCACCAACAGGCTGGAAGGAGACTTGTCTTTGAGACTCCTGTAACTCAAACCCGGAGGATGGTGCAAATGCAAACCCCTGATCCTCGTGATGAGGTTATCAGGCAACTCAGGGAAGAGTTAATGGAGTTGAGGCGGGAGAAAAGAGAAGCGGGGGACAAGGCAGCGTCCCATGCAGAGGATGCTCATCATGCATCAGCGAGGGATAGATCCACAACCCTCCAATATTCAAAAATCCCCACGTACGAAGAGAGGGAGCAGACCCAAGACTCTGGGGACAGAGTCAGTGCCAGGAGAAGGGGGCAGGCAGTGGTAACTTCTGGGACCTACAAACTCAGTGTTCCTTTCTCAAGGAGACTGATGAGTATTGCCATCCCGAAGCATTTGCAAACGACTCAACCACTGTCGATCGGGAAGTATAATGGAGAAACTGATCCAACTAAGCACTTGGATGCTTATGTGTATGAAGCCATGTATTTGGGAGCTGATGAAGACGTCATGTGCAGGATGTTCCCAAGGACACTGACGGAGGAGGCTCTCAGCTGGTTCAAGAGTCTACCCTCAGGATCCATAGATTCTTGGGAGGAAATGGCAGCTGCATTTGAAGGCCATTTTGTCATCTCCAGGGATATACCAAGAACTTCTCACACTCTGGCCCAGATAAGACAAGGAGAGACTGAAACTCTTAAGGAGTTCTTGAAGAGGTTCTATAAGGAGGCTGCTTTGGTCCCCAACCTCACGGAGGCCATACAACTCCATATCGTAGTGGAAGCTCTGCAACCTGGATCTGCATTTGCCCTATCTTTGGCAAAAATCCCCCCAACGACCTTCGAGGAGTTTCGAAGGAAAGCTTCAAAGTACGTGGGTATAGAGATGCATCTGGAGGCAACAGCAGCTAGAATGAAGCCCCCAGCACCCACTCAGCAGCCACGGAGGGAGAAGGAGAAGGTGAGACCCGAGAAACACACCTTTAGAGAGGACTTTTCAAGCTTTCGTCCACATCAACGAGACAGGCACGTCTTGTCGTTCAATAACTATGCTCCCCTGAACGCCAGACACTCCCAAATCATGAGGGAGGTTGGGTGGCCAACGTTGAACGTTTTTGGTATAAGGAAACCACCCCCAGTCAATAGGGGTGGTAACCCACGTAAGTATTGCACGTTCCATGAGCAGATAGGTCACAATACCGACGAGTGCAAGGCGTTGAAGAATACGATGGAGACTCTCATTTGGGAAGGAAAGTTGAAACAGTACTTGTTCAGGGAGAAACCTGTAGACGAGCCTCAAAGGATGGACAAGAGGGGCAGAGATCCTGATGATGAGGATGATAACACTCATAACCCAGTTAGGAAGTTCACTACAGCTGAAAAGCAGAAGGGAGTAGTGATCACTGAAGGAGCCCAACAGAACAACATGCCTCAGCAGCAGAGGCAGGGTAGACGTGAAGTGATTGAGATGATAGCTGGAGGATTTGCTAGAGGAGGAGCATCAATCACAGCTTGGAAGAACCACCACAGAATGATTCTGTCTGTCCAGGGCAAACCAAGAGATAACCGCCCATTCAGGGACGGTGTGGCAGCCCCAATGGTGTCATTCACGGATGATGACTTTGGCCCAACAATCCCAGGAGGTGACGATGCAGTAGTTATCATCGCAGTCATAGCCAACAAGGATGTCAAGAGGATCCTCGTCGATCAGGGAAGTTCCTGTGATGTTATTTTTTATAATTGTTTCAAAAGAATGGGTTTCAATGATGCAGATTTACAGCCTTACACGCAAGAAGTCACAGCGTTTAATGGAGCTAAGCAACCCACTAAGGGATACCTTGACACCCTAATTTCCTTTGAAGGAGAGCCTGGTGCAAGAACGGTCAAGTCAAGAGTGCTGGTGATTGATGTGGAGTCTCCCTACAACGGTATCATAGGCCGTCCTACACTGAATGCAATGGAAGCAATCGTGTCTACTCCTCACCTCTTGATCAAATTCATTGACAAGGACAACGGTGTGTCCTCTCTCCGCGGAGATCAGGAGATAGCTCGGTACTGTTACAACCTGAGCCTCAATATGGTCAAGTTGGAAGCATTCAACAAGAAGAGGAAGCTGAACGACGGAGGAACAGCGGCTGGGTCTGTTAGTCTTATTGACTTGGACCCAAGAGCGGAACTGAAGATTGACCCTCTTCATCCCTCAAAGCCCACACCGGATGGTGGTTCCAGGGACGTCGTTTTAGGGGATTCCCCAGAAAAGGTCACGCACATCAATGATAAGCTGGAGTCAGCCATGGAGCAACGCTTGTTAGCCCTCCTACAGGAGTTCAAGGACCTTTTCGCATGGACAGCAGCAGACATGCCTGGGATGGACCCTAATTTTTGTTGCCACAAACTTGTTGTGTACCCTGAAACGAGACCGGTGGCCCAGAAGAAGAGGAGGTTGGGACCAGAGAAACAGAAGGCAGCATGTGAACAGACTGAGGAGTTGTTGAAAGCGGGCTTTATAAGGGAGATTCGCTATTCTTCTTGGCTTTCTAATGTAGTCATGGTGCAGAAAGCTAATGGCAAGTGGAGGATGTGCACAGATTATGTGGATCTCAACCGTTGTTGCCCCAAAGACCCATATCCCTTGCCAAACATTGATCGCATGGTAGATGACTCATCTGGTTACCAGTATCTTAGTTTTATGGATGCTTATTCTGGGTACAACCAGATTCCGATGTGGGAAGGAGATCAAGAGAAGACGGCTTTTGTCAATGACCGTAGTGTTTCCTGCTACACCGTCATGCCATTTGGATTGAAGAACGCTGGCGCTACTTATCAGCGCATGATTAACAAAGTTTTCGAAGGGATGCACACCAGGCTGGTCGAGGTGTATATTGATGATATTATAGCCAAAACGCCCACTGGAGGAGACCACATTGAAGACCTGCGCCAAGTTTTCACTAGGCTACGTCAGTACAACATGAGGCTAAACCCCTTGAAGTGCACCTTTGCCATTCCAGCTAGGAAATTCTTGGGATTCATGTTGACCCAACGAGGCATTGAGGCTAACCCTGGGAAGTGTCAAGCAATCCTGGACATGCAGAGCCCTAAGAGCCTGAGGGAGGTCCAATCGTTGAATGGGAAAGTAGCCGCTCTAGCTCGTTTCATGCCCAAGATGGCGCACAGATCCCTCCCCTTGTATAAGGCGTTGAAGAAACACAAGAGTTTTGAATGGGGAGAGGAGCAAGAACAAGCCTTCCAAAAGCTCAAGGCCATTCTCTCAAGTCCACCAATACTGGTTAAGCCTGACCCTGGTGAGATTTTGATTTTGTATTTAGCAATCTCTGATGAAGCCCTGGGCGTGGCTTTGGTGAAAGAAACCCCTGAAGGGCAGAGGCCGGTGTACTTCACCAGTAAGACGCTCCAAGGGGCGGAAGGTAGATACCAGAAGATTGAGAAAGCCGCTCTGGCAGTTGTGTGGGCGTCACGACGGTTAAGGCCCTATTTTCACGCGCACCCAGTGTTGGTGAGAACGGATCTACCTCTCCGTTCAGTGCTTAGCAAACCAGACCTCGCTGGAAGGATGATCAAGTGGTCCATTGAGTTGTCAGAATTTGAAATCTCTTATGAGCCTCGAGGAGCCATCAAGGCGCAAGTATTGGCTGATTTTGTTATGGAGATGACTGGGGCGGATCCAGCCACACCTCGAGCACATTGGACCATCTATGTTGACGGATCGTCAAACAGTAAAGGCTGTGGGGCAGGTGTTGTGGTGGAAAGCAACGATGGCGTGCACTTAGAGATTTCCCTCTGTTTCAATTTCAAAACCTCCAATAACCAGGCTGAATACGAAGCATGTTTGGCCGGTCTTCGAGTGGCGATTGACATCGGAGCATCAGCAGTCACGTTGTGCAGCGATTCTCAACTGGTAATTTCGCAGATCCAGGGGGAGTACCAAGTTAGGTAGCCGCAACTTCAGCTATACTTAAATTGCGTGAATGAATTGAAGGGAAGATTTGAAGTTCTAGAGTTCAAGCATGTGCCTAGAGAGGAGAACACCAGGGCGGATATTTTGTCAAGGCTCGCAAGTACAAAGCAGCCCGGTAGCACAACGACGGTTGTTCAAAGTACTTTGACATCACCTAGCATCCCTCTATACCCTTCCCTGAATGCTGTAATGGTGCATTATCCTTACAAGGATTCTTGGGTCATCCCCTATATTCGCTACTTGGCAGATGGCCAACTCCCTACCGATAAGAAAGAAAGGATACGAGTGAAAAGGGAGCTGCCATATTTTACTATGGTTGATGGTGTTCTCTACAAGAGGGGGTTCTCTGTCCCATACCTTCTCTGTTTGAGAGAGGATGAAGTTTAAGCAATCTTGGAAGAGGTGCACGAGGGGCAGTGTGGGCACCATGCTGGGGGTCGGAGCTTAATGAGAAAGGTCCTCAGGGCCGGATATTGGTGGCCCACTGTGAAACAAGACTCTACAGATTTTGTGAAGAAATACGATGCTTGTCAAAGATTCTCCAACCTCCATCATACACCGGCCCAAGAACTTTCTTCTTCCGCTGTGCCTTGGCCGTTTTACCAGT
Source organism: Clitoria ternatea (assembly GCA_037962975.1). Classification (NCBI taxonomy): domain Eukaryota; kingdom Viridiplantae; phylum Streptophyta; class Magnoliopsida; order Fabales; family Fabaceae; genus Clitoria; species Clitoria ternatea. The sequence continues at coordinate 15,409,756 of CM075675.1, forward strand.
GGGGCCTTGATATTTTGGGTCTGTTCCCCACAGCGCCTGGAGGTATCAAATATTTGATTATGGGGGTAGATTATTTCACCAAGTGGATCGAGGCTGAGCCAGTAATGCATATTACTTCTGCGCGAACAAGGCGTTTCGTGTATGAAAATATCATAGCGCGATTCGGGGTGCCAGGGCGGATTGTGACTGACAACGGCACCCAGTTCACAGACAAGAAGTTCACGGATTTGCTTGAAGGACTGGGGATAATCCAGATATTTTCATCTGTCGAACACCCTCAGACCAATGGCCAAGCGGAAGTAGCCAATCGAGAAGTGTTAAAAGGGTTGAAAAAGCGTTTGGGAGAAGCGAAGGGAGGATGGACTGATCAGCTGTGTCATGTTTTATGGGCATACCGCACTACACCTCATTCGTCCACTAATGAATCCCCATAACGTTTGACGTATGGGGTTGAGGCGATGATTCCAGTAGAGCTGCAAACAAGATCAGCCCGTGTAGAGTATTTTTCAGCTGAAGATAACAATGCCAATCTGGCATCAAAGTTGGACGTCCTCCAGGAGTTAAGGGAAAAGGCCTTTATCAGAGACCAGGCAGTAAAAGCAAAGGCAGCACTCCGGTATAATAAACGTGTCCAATACAGAGCTTTCAATACCGGAGATCTTGTTTTAAGGAAGGCGAGTGTGGGGAATAAATTTGCTCATCAAGGAAAGCTAGCGCCGACGTGGGAAGGCCCTTACAGAGTTTCTGAGGTGACTGGAAAAGGGTCATACCGGTTGGAAGAGCTTGATGGAACTCCAATCTGTAACAAATGGAACACTCAGAACTTACGTGTTTATTACAGCTAGTTGGTAAGGCGGCATGTACTCTTTTTCCTTACTTGAGTTTTTTCCCATTGGGTTTTCTCAAGAAGGTTTTAACGAGGCATGATCCCAACTACGCTCTCTTTGTAATGTACTTTCAATGTTAATGAGAATAGAGTTTGATTACCCTATCACTCTCACTTCTTTCGTATGTTGTGATTTGTAGCCGTAGCTTAATACGCATACACCTCAGGACGGATGAAATCAACTACCAATTCCGTAGCTGACGGTGTAACTCCTCGAGGGACTGATAAAGACCCCTCAGGACGGATGATCTCAATCACACATTTTGTGTATTGTCGATGTAACTCCTCGAGGTGACATGGGTTGTAGGGCTGGTCCTTTTTCAAGGCCACAAACCGAACCCCATTCGAAGACCACATGGGTTGTAGGGCTGGTCCTTTTTCAAGGCCACAAACCGAACCCCATTCGAAGACCACATGGGTTGTAGGGCTGGTCCTTTTTCAAGGCCACAAACCGAACCCCATTCGAAGACCACATGGGTTGTAGGGCTGGTCCTTTTTCAAGGCCACAAACCGAACCCCATTCGAAGACTACATAGGTTGTAGGGCTGGTCCTTTTTCAAGGCCACAAACTGAACCCCATTCGAAGACTACATGGGTTGTAGGGCTGGTCCTTTTTCAAGGCCACAAACCGAACCCCATGCGAAGGCTTGGGCGCAGTAGGCTGGTTCATCCAGAAAACCACGCCGAACCCCGAGTAACGGGCGCAGTAGGCTCAGGATTAGCCCTGATCCGAACCCCGTGTTGAAGGCTTGGATTTTAGGATTGCACCGAACTCCAAGTATGGTTAGTAGGATCGAACCGAACACCGTGTGAAGACTTGAGTTGTAGGACCGAACCGAACCTCAAGAGAAAGGTGTAGAACTTACCCTTTGCAAGGCTGTATCGGACTTCAGAGGCAACCTCCGTCCTCGACATTGAAATATTCATTACAGAGTGGTTGAACGTTCATGTATCCGCTCTACATCTTTGAGGTTAGATGAACCTTTCAAGCTTGTTAAGAAGTTAAAGGTAACTCTTACAATGAAATTTCCCTTCCCAACGTACTTGCACTTGGGGACAGGGCATACTTTAACTTAGTTATCGCTTACTTGTTGCAAAGTTATTATTTTAATCCGATGTGATAAAAACGCTTTTAACAACGGTATAGCTAGACAAGAGCGACTTTGCAGAGTATAGAAAAGGTTAAAGTATTATATATATTGTTAAGTCATTTGGCAATCATACATTGGACATAAACGATAAATGAGAAACAAGGCAAATTTTATTTCTTGAATGAAGAGGTGTACAGGAATTAAAGTATTCAAAAGCTGGAGCTGATCCCAGAACACAGCCATAATTGAAAGCATAAAAAATTAAGAAGCAGGTTGTTGATCCTCCCGAGTAGGCACCTCCGTCCTCTCCCCTTCAAGTCCAGCAGCTTGGGCCTTGTCCGCTCCGGCATCAGGATCAGTTTGGGCAGCTTCTTGTGTCTTATCCTCAGGACCAGAGGTGGGCATTGCAGGTTCCATGCTCTGACCCTCCGGAAGTGGAGGCAGTTCGTAGAGAGAGTCGCGAGGGACTTGGTACGAGCCATCTTTCATCACTTCGACAAGTTTCACCTCGTGGAACTCATAGAACGGATCCAGTCCGTACAGATTCAGTTTTGCCTCAGGGTTTCGATAGAATACTTGATGAAGTGCCAGCCTAAAAGATTTGTAAGCTACCTGTTTACATATTTCCAAGGCCTTGGCAGCCTTGGTCTTAGCAACAGTTAACTTCTTATGGAGCTTGGCAAAATCTTCCTCCGATGGGCCAGTGCTCGTACCTCCCTTCCTCAACTCCTCAAGCTGGGCCTGCATCTCCTTCCGAAGGGCCTCCCACTCCCCAAGGCTCTTGCTGTGTCCGTCCTCCATTACTTTGAGATCGTCAGCAAGCTTGGCCGACCTTTTCTTCTCCAGCTGTAGTTCTTCTTCGAGGAGCGGAATGAATTTATTCTGCTGTTAAAGCTCAGCAACCTGCCGTTCTAGAGCCTTATTAGCAAAGTGAAGTTGGCTCGCCTCTTCTGTCTTCCTCAGAAGTGTTTCCTTGGTGTTCTTCAGTTCAACCTCCACACTTCTACGAATTTCAGATTGTTTGGCCGCCCATTTCTCCTTCACAGCGAGTTCGGCTTCGAGCTTTTCAACTTGCTCCATATAATCTGCCCTTTCGCTCAGGGATTCAAGGAGGCCGGACAGCTCATCCAGCTGCCAATGGCCGGCCTTACAAGCTCCTCGAACTTCAGCAGCTTCGAGCGAGGGGCGAAGGCAGTATCTAGCCTTTGGGAGAGTGGGGGGCATGGACCCCTGAAACCATAAGTAAGGGGCAAGAAAGGAATCGCGTGGAGGGTCGAACGCCGGAGGAGGGCCACTCTCAGAAGTCGGGGCCGATGTGGTTTGCGATGTCGGGGCAGAAGAGTCAGGAACGGGCTTCTTCCCTTTATCTTTTTTCATCCCAGATTCTTCAAGTGTTTTCTGGCGTTTCTTCGCAGGATCACCAGAAGAGGGTTTTTCCTGATCCACTGTCTTGACCAGATGCCTCTTTTTCTTCTTTTTCTCTGGGACGGCCTCCTCATCGCCCGCCCCAGTGGCCTCCATTTGCTTTTCTGTCTCTTCCTCGTCAAAGAGAGGAACTTCCTTACCCACTGCAGAGGTCAGGGGAATAAGTGGAGCTTTGGTGGCGTTCCTTTTCGCCTGAATCTCATTCTCCTCGGAGGAAGAGTCATCATCATCCATCATGGTCCTTAAGGACAACATTTCAGGGCAGGCTTTTTCAATTTGTTCTGCAAAACAAGAAAGGTTGAGTTAGCACGTGAGAAGAAGATAATCAAAACAGAATAAGTATACAACACAAATACAGTAAGAGCGGATATTACGAAGATAGGTGGTTCGGACGCCGTCCTCTGCCAGGAGGAGCCTGCAGGAAAATCCTTTGAGCGTTTTCGAGGCCGTCTACATGGCGATCAAAACCTCGACGGAATGAGAGGAGAGTTCACTCTCATCAGTGTAATAAGCACGGCTCATAAGGAGAAAATGCTCGTGCGTCCAACTGAGGGGGAACTTGGTGAATCCCTCCTTGTTACGCCAGAAGACCGGCTTATTGGGCTGAATACGGACCCGCGTGTAGTAATGTTTGAAGGAGCGCCCATCCACCTTCGCGGATTCCGTGTATGATTTGAAGTTTATCACCCTTGAGTCATAACGGAGCGTTATGAACCCAAGGCCGCCCTTCTTGTTAGCACGGCGGACCACTTGGCAATAATGGAACAGCTTGGCCACAGTGGCGGAGAAGTTGAAGTGCTCTCCTAGGATTTCGAGAGCCCGCACTAGACCCCAACCGTTGGGATACAGCTGTGTAGGGGCACAGTCCAAGAAGCGCAGGACGGCCATCTAGAATTCCGTCAAGGGGAAGCGCACCCCCAGCTTCAGAAACACGAAGTCGTACATATAGACCGACCTCTCATCAGGGACGATATGGCAGACTCTCTCAGAGGGACGGGGTGCCAGCACAGCATAGCGTGCTTTGTACTTCTTGTCTGAGTAAATCTTGCAGTGAAGAGGGACCGTGCACTCCTCTTCACTTGCGTGATGTGAGGGGATCTCCAGGAATTCCTCTTCCACCCAGTAGTAAGGTCTTTCCCTATTGAGCTTTTCCCAGTTCAACCGGTGTGCCACAACGTTGACACACCCTTCTGCGGTTCAGAGAACCAAAGTTTTGCCGGACCCAGGGATTTCCATGGTTGTGGATGCACGATGGAACGCGTACGTGCTGTGGTAAAAAGCAACATCGTCAGAGAGGTAGCCTTCATCACTTGACCCTTCATTAGAGCGGCTGGTAGCCCTCGAGTCAAGGGGAACCTCAGAGCGGTGTTGAGAAGAGGACACTCGTGAGGAAGATGTTTTAACCCTCTCTGAGCGACGAAGCCCAGCCACGGGAAGATTCACTGGAATCCTCCCACCACGGTGGCTAAGGGGGGCTCGAGAGCTAGAATTCCCCCTGTTCGAGGGACCAGCGTTGCCTGCTCCAGGGCGCATGGTGGAAGCAAAATGATTAAAATTTGTAGGGAGATGAAGGAAATGGAGGTTACCTAAAAGGAAGAGGAACTTTGTGAAGTTTGAAGGCAGCAAGGAAATCTCCAAGAAATTTGAGCAGAGTTTCACTAAGCTTGAAGACAGAGGTGAATTCCTAAATTTGTTAAGAGTCCCTTTTATAGGTAACGAGGAGGCACAGTGCTCTGTTGGAAGTCACAACGCTTGCTTCAAAACGCAACCCTTCGAATTCAAACGACGCCGTCGTTTCGTTGTGTTCGAGCGTGAAAATGGTAACGTTTCAGCAAACGTTTTTGCAAAATGGGCCCCCCTTTTGTTTGAATCTAGGCCCAATAAGCCCAATCGACGGTTATGCTCTTGGGTAATGATGGCTCGTGCGTAAAAGGCGCATTTAATGTCCAATCATTTCAGACATATTTAATGCATTTCAACCACTCTTCGAATACCAAGGGTTTGATTCCCAAAGACTCTTGGGATTTCCCTCACTATTTTATGCTGTCTGAGTCCGTTGTGTGTAGCATCAGAAGAACGGCCACCCAGTTGGCAGGACGGATGCCTCAGAGCTTCCAGGTAATTCCCAGAATGTTCCACCGGCATCCAGACTTCTCAAGGGTTGTATAGCTCATATGAGCAACTTAACAGTCCCTCATACAAGCTAGGGGACAGATGATCCGGTCTGGATACCGGCCCCCAATGTTATGACGTTAGACTGATCTCATATAAGGAGAACCGGTGTCACGGTTCATTATTGCCATAACGGATATCCGGTCTCCCCTCATCCGCTCTTGTCTCATCAGCTGTTCCATTCGTTTTCTCTACAACGGATGATCGTTCGTTCTCACCAAACGTCTATATAGCCGTTAGACCCTCAGTCACAGCGAGATAAGAGTTCCTAATAACTTATCAGCGAAGATACTCTATGTGGTAGAATATGTCATGTCAATGGCCTCAGAGAGCAAGTACATGTGTCAGCGAAATATGCGGAAAGGTGATTATCCTCCATCCCTATCACAGGATCGTACCCTGATAATTGACCTACCCCCCTGACACACTCTGAGTACTGAGCCACTTTGATTGACACACTTCACACGCTATCAGAACCAAGGGGTCCACTTGCACCCAACGATTCATTTCCTACGTTCAATTATAAATAGCTCATTTCAATACACATGCACGGTTACGTTATCCTAACTTACTTTTTGCTATTATACCGCTTGAGCATTCGCTGAGTTCATATACTCTTCTAACTTGAGCGTCGGAGAATCTTCGCAGGTGGCACCACCTTTCGCCCCCACTTCAACGCGAAACGTTGGTGTGAAGGATCTCCAGGACAACAAGACCGGTTTTCTCCCACTGAGAGACCGGATCACGACACCGGATACCCGTGATACCGGTGTACAAACCCTAAAACACCTGTATTCTTGTGGCTGGTCCCACACCGGATCCTAGACCCCGGTTCAGACCAGTTCATTACCATTACTATTTCATGTTTTACTATTTATCGTTACTATTCACGTTTTACTATTTACTATTACTATTCATGATAACTATTTAAAATTTACTATTTATTATTACTATGCATAATTACTATTTACCCTTTCTGTTTCAAATAATAATTTAAATTTTCATCTTATAACTATATTAAAATGAAATTGGTATATTTTAGAACTTGGAGACAAGGCGCGCACGAACTTTCCATAACGAACGAAGATACAAGAGGTAAGGGGGAGTGAGATAGGAATATAATATGAAAAGATATAAGAATAATGAGAAGAGTCCCCTACTCCTTTTAAATTTAATAATATATTTTTATTTTAAAATAATAACTATTTAACTTAAAATTTATAATAAATTTTAAATTGAGTATCTTGTGTAACTTGATCTGAAATACCTATGCAAAGACCTGGATAACCCATGCGAACTAGACTAAACCTATATAAGGACTTAGACTATGATGACCTGGACTATGATGACCTGTATGGACTGAACTATACTTATGCGAAGATTGGATTATATATATGGACTTACATAAACCTGTACGAGGAATGGATTATAAGGACTCAAAAAAATCAACTCTACTAATTTAAATAAAATTTGAATTATATTTATGAGTGATATTTAATTGATTTGATTTGATTATAATTAATAATATTTGATTTTGATTAATGATATTGTGATTTATAATATTAGACTGTGATTGATGATATGTAATTGTGATTGATACTACTTGATTGTGATTGATGATCTTGTGATGTGTAGTTGAGTATATAACAAGTATGACAGAAGACTAAAACTCAGTAAGAATTTTCTTACCTTACTCTTTAAATTTTTATTTTAAAAGAAAGTATTTTATAATCATTTTAATCTTTTATTTCTTCTTAGAAATTATTTTCATTAACTTTACTTTTAATCTTTTAAAAATCTAGTATTTATTTTAGAAAGAAGACATTTTATGAAAATTAATTTATAAAAAGGTTGAAATAATTAAATTCTTGAATTTTAAAAAAATTATAGTTTTATGTCTAGTTAATGAATTAAGAATTATTCTCTTTTAGTAAAATAAAATTTTCAAAAGTAAATTATTTTATTTTCCAACCTAATAACTAAAGATATTTGGAAATAATTGAGATTTCTAAATTCGATCTTGCTAAGATTTAATTTGAGAAAGATTATGTAAAGTTTTATATGAGAAAATTTTGAGATATTTAAGACTTGGAAACTCAATTTTGGTGAGATTTGAATTTGAGAACTGTATCAAATTTATTTCTGTATGACAAATTCAGAGAAGAAATTGAGGAAATGTACAGTTTATTTAGATGATATTGTAAACCTTTATGGTATTTAATAATTGAGTTTCTAAAAGCCTTAACCAACTAAATACGTGAGTACTTCATGCATCATGAATCATTAAAGTGAAACAAAATGATATTGTTGGGAACAGATTATAGAAACCGAGGATACATTAGAGGAGGCTTAATTGCGAGCCTTAGGATGGGAAAGTGTGAAAGGATGCTTCAGGGGACCTGGGTAGCTCCTTAGTGTCGGGTACTTTTACAATAAAAACCTTCTCAATCTGACTAGTCTCTAAGTGTTTTCATGCCAGTTGAGTTGTTCATGTTATTATTATCCGGACTTAGAACAATGTAAACTCCTAGTTGGCCCAGTGTAAATTAAAATTTAAGGGCCTACATATATAGGTAAGTTATGATAAAGATATTGTATAACATTAATGCATTCATAATTGATTGTGTATGTGATTGTGACTGATATTATTATATATTAGTTTGTGAAAACCCTTTGTTGCTTATGTCTCATTCGGGAATATTATATTCTGTTTCTCACTCCTTTCTCCGTGTTTTTGTTTCATATGTTTTGAATTAATGGTTCAGAAGGAAGGATCGAAGAATCTTGGCAGTAAATATAGCACGTTCTAGAAAGGGAGCTTGATATGAATACCTTGGTCCAATGAATAAATAATGTTATTAAGAGTTTCCTCTCTTTCTTATAATATTTAATATTTATTTTCTTCAGATGAATGTAAAATTACTTTATAGAGATTTAATAATATTTATGAGGTATTTCAGAAATGTTATATGTAATTTATTCCGATAGTTTCTTCTTAACAATCATATTTTTAGTAAAAAAAATTTACAAATTTTTTTAAAAATTTATTAAGATGTAACAAAGGACGTTACACGTTCCCAGAGACTTGTTGGCAGGACCGGTCCTGAAATTTTATGGGCTTTGGATGACACATAAATAAAGACCTCTTAGTATTTCTTTATACATACACACACACATTTATATATATATATATATATATATATATATATATCAAAGAAGAAATTTTATTAGATAACCAAACCAAAATTAATAAAGTCTTATAAATTCTGAACCTATAAATAGGATATTTCATCTTGGTGGAAAACATAATAATAAGCCATAAAATAATGAACAATACTCCAATGTTTTTGTTTAAAAATATTATGAAAAAAATTATACAATTAACAATGGCCATAAAAAATTAAAAATTAAGACCCTAAAAACATAAAAATTAACAAAATATTGATATCAACGATCATATAGTTAATAAACACTTGAAAGGAAAGTAATAAATTATTAAAATAATTTATATAACAAAAATTATTACACCAGGAAGGGGTCAAACCCTTAACTATTAACTTAAAATACAAACACCTTATCCACTAAGTTATTATCACTTCATTTAAATCTATTGATTTTTCTGTCAACATAACCAAAATATTATATATTTTGGGTCCTTATCAATAATGGGCCCTTGACAATTTCTTTTGTTTTCAAGGCCCACGATCGACCCTAATTGTTGGGACTTTGACAAGTATATTAAATAACCATTGTAGTTTCAATTAGTAATAGTATCATATCCATAAAGACTTGTAGGATAATCAACAAAATAATAATCGACACTTGTAAAATCACTAACTATATACAATTCACAAATATGCATAAGTGTTTATTGATGATGGTGGATGTTGTTATGGTGATAAAAGCATAAAAGTCAAAGTAAATATAAATAAAGGTGTTAAGATTAGGTTTCATCGTCTTCCCTCTTAAACATAGGTTATCCTACCTAATACAATTACACAATTCAATCAAGTCAATATAACATAAAATTCACTAAACCCAACCCCTTAGTGAATAGATCCTAAGTCTTTCACTAAATATCGATCCCTCAACTATTTGACGTAAGCCCTTGCTTTTGGCATTGGCCTCAACCCATTTAGAAACCCTAAACACACACGTGAAATACTTTCTCATTCAAAACACGTATTAGACATATATGAAACTAAATTCTAACATTAATTAAAAAACATAAATCATACAAGACTATTCAATACATAGCTATAGAGGGAATAAATTATACTTAAACCCAACAAAAAAGTTTAATTACATATGTTCATGTAGGCTACCCAAAATCAAAAGAAAATACAAAATATTAATGAAAAATGAAAGGAAACGAAACTAAAAAAGATCCCTCGTTCAAGCTTTCTCATGGTGTAAGAGAGTCTTCACACAATGCTCCTAACCTCTTATGGACCAAAGATATCATAAAATATGACCCAAACCCTTTTAAATGGCCTTTGGAGCAAAAAACTAATGTGTTTCCTCTCGAGCAGTAAAGTGGATGCTTAAGCCATTTCCCAAAATTTTGATGTAATTGCTCGAGTGGAAAAATGACCACTCAAGCGACATCTAACCTTGAAAATATGATTCGACTATTCAAAATAATGATTTGAATGTAATACACCCCATATCAAAATTTCAATCTAAAATTTAAAGGTGAGCGAAATGATAAGAGTAGATTTACTATTGCTAGTCAGCGGTGAAAAATGAAGCATATCCTCTTTTTCCTTTCTTTTTTCTCCCAAGGCTACAAAAACATAAAAACAGTTTGTAAGTTCAAAATTATGGCAATTCTTCAACTATACACAAAGAAAGCTCATTTATTAATTAAAGTAGCAACTAAACACTAGTTTAAAAGCAAATTTTATCTAAAATAACCTTAAATTGGCATCTAACAAGTGCAACACAAAGATTACATATGGTGTTTAGTAGTAAATGATAAAGGTACGTAAGGTGATGGTTCTGGTGTCAATCTTTGTTCTTGTGGTTTGCTTAGGTAAAGAGTAATGGTTTGGATGGTTGGTTTTGTGTTATCTAAGAGCCAGGGTGGCTATGTTTTTTTGATCTCTCTCAGGTGGTGTTTTCTATGATCTCTATAATGTCCTTGTGCAATATCCTTTGGATAGTCCCTTGGTGTTGTAATGGTACCATCTGGAAGTAGAGCCATCGTAGAGTGTATTCTAAGTGTGGTAGAGGTGCAAAGAGAAGTTAGGGTGAGGTTAAGGTGCATGCGAGGTGAAGGGTATGAGGTTGGGGAAGAAGACATCAAAGAGTGGGGTAGGGGTGAAGTTGAGAATGGGGAGAGAAAGAAAGATGAAATAGAAAAATGAAAGTAAAAGAGATGTATTGAGTTTGTGCTTAGGTGGCATAGCTGATATAGCATTTTGTTAGCCATTATATCAACATTTAATAGAGTAGACAAGCGACAAAGACTAAAAGCAAAGGGTTAAAATTTTACAAGGACTAAATTGATGAATTGCAAAATTACATAACTTTTCATGGACTAAAAGCATAATTAAGCCAAATAATAATAACTATACTTTATGGTGAAAAACAAACAATTAATAACAAAAAATACATATTAAATGTTAAAAGATATAGTGACAAACAAGCAAGGAAAAAAGGAATTTTGCTTAAATATGTGGTTTGGGTTTATTCCAACATGTGTGATGAATTGTTTTAGAATTCTAGGAACTGTATATATTTTTTATTAGGTTAAAAGGTCAGAAAGAAAAATCCATTGGTTAATTAAGTTGGAAATCTTTGTATAAATCTAAGAAGAAAGGATAATAATTCAAAATTGAAAAAATGCATTGGATGAATTTAAACCTTATGACCCACTATATAAAAGACATTCCACTCTACCATTATACCACAACTTTAACTCTATACACTATAACTGTTATGTATATATATAGAATAACAATTCATGTTTAGGTATTAATTTAAATACAACATAGGTAATTATATATGATAAAATATAAATTTATATTATGTATATTATTCAAATATAATAATCATAATATATTTAAATATATTTTTATTATATATATTAGTAATATTTAATAATAAAATATTAATGCATTTACCAATTAAAATACACAATATGATGTGTTAAAAATATATTATTATTAAATATATCTATTATTAAAAATATAACTATTTAATAAATATATTATAATTAAAAATATAAGAAATATATAATAAAATAAATTTAATATATTTTGATTATTATATTACTTATCATAAATATATTTAATAAATATATTTTTAAAATATATAATATGATATATTAAGTCATATAAAAATATGCTACATCTGTCCTTAATATAATAACCTCTCAACTAATTCTAATTTTTAAGAAAAATTAGTTAATATAGCTAAAGTCATTTAATGTGTTTGCAAATTACAATAGTTTTCCAAAAGTACCCTTACCTGCTTTAATAAACTCATAAATATTACCTTTTTCATCTTAATTAATGCTTATTTCATTTAATGTTCTTAGATTAAGAACCCTAGAAACCTCATAAAAGGTTGTTATATTAAGAGACAAATGTACTATATAATATGAATTTATATTTTTATCATACATTATTCATTCCTATTGTATTTAAAATAGCATTTAAAATGTAAATTATTATAACAGTTGTGATATATAAATTTAAATGAAGTTGAAGTTTAATTTTTGAAGGTCTTAGATTTAAATCTTATCTGAATACATTTTTTCAATTTACACCAATGAAGTCAACAAAACAAACATCTAACATATAAGATAGCCATGTTAATACAAAACATATGAGACTAAAATAGATATTGCATAAAACTTCAAGAATCAATTTAAACGTTTAATTTCTTTTACTTTTTTATTGGTCATGGAGCATAATATTCACACAGATGAAAAAAACTGAAAAACAAATATTTGATTTATTCTTTATTCTATTTATATTTATAAAATTCATCAATATATATAAAAATTTATTTAAGATACAATATAATAATATAAAAAAAATTTGTATTGTCATTTAACCCTAAATTATTATATAAAGAAAAATTGTTAGATCTCCAATGGATTGAAATAATAAATATACACTTTGTGGGTCCATTTAAATTAAACTTTGATGATAAAATATTACATTTTTGTTTTACTTTTTTTTACAAATTATAATTTTTTCTATTTATTAAGAAGTATATATAGTAAAAGTAAAAATCAAATAACAAATTCGGGTTAGTTTGTATTTTGTAATGAAGTTTATAGTATAGTTATGTGAACAGTTAAAATATCTCTATGGATGGTGGATGAGGATATGACATGGTCATCATGGATGCAAGGGTGGCCCACCAGCATGTGAGAAAATCGAATGGCTCAACGACATAATATCTTATGCTTGCATGTAATTGGGCCACGTGTCACTGAGTCGACACAGTGCACTCGGTTAGAAAGCAACGAAAATATCTTTGAAGGTGCGTGCAACCTTTCACAACCAGATATTTTTCGAAGGACTCTAACCACTCAGTTTCACACGTGTCGTCACATGTTTACTTCTCTTTATTCCTTTACTCTAACGGAATATTCGGATTCCACTTTGTTCTTACTTCTGTTTCAACGGCACATTTGAACGGAGTTTGAATTCGAAAATATTGAAATACACAACGTTTTATGTTTTCCGTTAATAAACACGTTTATTTATGGATGATTATTTATTGCATGAAATTTTTTGTTAATAAACACCTTTTACCTTGTATTGGTATTTTTAGTTAGTTAGTTATATTATTATTTACTGCTTGAAAATTTTAATTGTTTAAAAATATTTTAAATTTGTTTTTCCATAAAGCAAGCTAATAAATTTGAATCTTGCAGGTTGTATTGTGTGCTTAAGAAAATTGGTCTCATTAAAAATAAATATATTTAAGATTTGACCATATACAAAAATTAAAATTAAAGTGAAATGTTATTCAGCATTTGACCCATTAATTAATTAGATAATATTCAGGTTGTAAATTTTTACTCGAGGTTGAATTTGTTTTTTAGTATAATTTTTTTAAAACAAGATGGTAGAGTATTAATTAAAAAAGTAGTATATATTGAGTGTAGAAAGAAAAATAATATATTTTTTAAAAAAGTAAAAAATATATTAATTACATTTTTTAACTTACATATGAAGTTTATAAACACAAAAACCTTAAATAACAGATTAAAAAAACTGAGAGTATTTTTAATTGTTTAACTTTTATTACTTATACCTAATAGCAAATTATAAAATTTAATTAATTTACCATGCAAAATTTGTTTACTAAGATTAGTGGTGTAAAAGTGGGTTGAGCCCGGATGGCCAACACGCCAATTCGTCTAAAACGGGACGGAGCGACTTGACCAAATTTATTCCATAACGGGTTTTTGGCGGGGCGGGGCGGGGTGGGTTGATCCGATGAGTTATATAATATTTTATTTTAAAAATAATAATATAATTTTTAATAATATCTTATAAAAAAGTTTTTGATTACCTATTTTGGATAATGTACTTTACTAGTTTGATTACCTATTTTGATTTTTGGTATTAATGATGATTTGATACTTTAATTATCTATTTTGGAGAATGCATTTACTAGTTTGATTCTTGATATAAATGGTAGTTTGATAACTTTAATCACCTATTTTGAAAAATGAATTTGACTAGTTTAATTATTGATGTTAGTTTGATTGTTTATTTTGGATAAATATTAAACTTTTTATTATTGAATATTAATGGAGACTTAAATGTTTAGTCTTTATTTATTATCGTTAATTTATTATGAGGAATGAGATTATTTCATTTTAGCATATTACTTTGATTAGTGTTTGAGTTAGAATTATTAATATAATTATATTCAAATTTTTTATTTTAGTGGTATACTATTTTATTTTTAATTTAATTAACTTTTTCTTATTAAAAATAATAAGTTAATTGATTTTTATTAATTTCTATTATTTTATATTTTTAAAAGGACCAATCATTAACCAACTTCCTATTAAAAATCTTTTTTCAAATACTAGAATTAATTTTAAATTTTTAAATTTTTTAAAGACTGGCGGGCTAACCCATCTCGCTCCACTATCAAAATGGGACGAGTCAGGAATTTCAACCCACCTCTAGTAGGAGGCCAAACCCGCCCCGTATTTTGACGGGTTAATGGCGGGGCGGAACGGGTAACTCGCATTGACTATTTATCAAATGAGTTATCTATCCATGCTTGATATTAATTGCATCATTTTGAGCATTATATCTTATACATTAGTTTAATATTTATTAAAATCATAAAAAAGTATAAAGAATGAAAAGGTAATGTTGATGTAAAATATCTACCAAAGAAATTGATGCAGGGAATTTTGAAGATGTAATAGTAGATTTTATGGTAATTAATAGTACTATTTTTTAAGGAAAAAAAAGACTTAATATCAATTCACCAACATTTACACTAAAAACATGTTTTATTAACTAATTTCAAGATCCTACCAGTAATCCAACCAATGGCTTAAAACCTGGGAACATCTCATATTGCTCTAAGAAAGAGTCAAACCCGGGAACATCTCAATGACCAATGCTCAATAAAACTTTATTCCAATTGGAACGACGAAAAATAAACGTAGTAAAAATTAAATCGAAATATTTTTTGATTTTTCATAGATATCCACAACAAATTAAATACTAAATAAACCTCTTATGATAAAAAAAATAAAGCTTAATTTACTTTCACACTTTACCTGAGACATCGTGTAACATCCTAGATGTTTTGATAATAGAAAATAAATTGGAAATGAGTAAATTATTATTTGGATTATAATGAAAATGGTATATGAAATGTTAAGTGGGGAAAAGCAGTTTTAAATGAAATTTTAAGGAAAATGGCATCAGGACCCTGACGCGTAGCGTGGATGGGACGCGTAGCGTCAGGTGTGATTTAGTGATCTGACGCGTAGCGCCATGCTGACGCGTAGCGCCAGCGTCGTGATCTGTTTTATAACAGGGTCACACAGAACAGAACCTGTAAACCCTTTCTTTCATTTTTCTCTCTTCTCTGAGGCGATTTGGCTAGGGTTTTGAGGGAAACTTGGATTCTTGGTGGTTTTAAGCAATTTGGAACCAAGGTAAGGCATCTAGGACCTCTAATCTTTAGTTTCTTCTCCTTCCCTTCATGGAATCCGAGTTTGCATGTGATGATTGGGGTTTTGATTCTGAGTTTCAGTGACTTGTGAAGCTTGGGTAATGAGTTTGGAAGTATAAGGGAGGTAACGTACTAACTAATTTGATGTTTCGGTGACCGTAGGTGCCGGAACGAGTGTTAGGCAAGCGATTGACAAAGAGGACGTCGGAAGCGAAAGAGGAACGGTGAATCCAGCGGCTGTAGGACGCTATCCACCCCTTGAGCAAACTGTCGGAGCTCGGAATAGAGGTAAGGGGGGTGTTTGGGTCATAATTAATTAGAATTGATAAGAAAACAGATTATGGAAAGTTTAAGAATTTAATAAGAATTATCATAAATACTATAAAGTAACTGAATATAGTAGTTGTGAATATATGAGTATGTGAAATGAGATTAAATGGTTGAATATGAAAGAAATATGTTGATTGAATTGATTATATGATGAAATAAAGATTGGAATGATGGAAGTGAAATATATGTGTAATATTTCCACTTTGAGTGGTGTATGTATATTTGATTATGAATAAAAATGTGGAATTTTGAATTATTGATGATATATGTCATAGCATTGTATGGATGGGTTTGACAAGTCGGTCACCCTGTATTGTGAGCACATGCCAGTTTCTGGTAGTTGCACATGTGGTTTTGTTGATGATATGCTATGATTATGAGATATGATATGTGAATATGTGGTATGGGATGGCCAACGGTATGTATACCCCTCGTTTTCTGGCTTCCGTGGTCTTTGTGCCCAGTTGAGCTACCCAGTGGTCAAGTCGGACCCAGTGGTTGAGGTGGAGAGCCAAGTCGGGCTCGGTGAACCAAGTCGGGTTCACGGGATGTCAAGTCGGACTCCCAGCTGAAGGCCAGTCCTTTAGTATCCGGATACTAGGCGTCAAATTACATGAGAGTCAGTTGTGACTTATGTGAATCTTATATTGATTGATGATGGAAAATGAATTATGAATTGAAAGTGAAATGTGAATGAATGAAAGCATGGTTTGCATAAGTTAAAGATTGATGTGTATGTGTGTAATTATATTGACGTGGATAAGTGCAGGAAATCGAAAGAGATTATGTAATAACAAAGAGTAGTAGGTATTGTTAAGTTTAATACTTCGTTCTATATTAATTATGATATTCCAAACACTCACCCTTGTTGTTGTTTAAATTTTAGTGACCAGTGACAGGGAGGATGCTAATGCTGCGGAGATGCGCCAAGAGGAAGTTTGATGCCAAGGAATGAAGATGTATATAATGAATGTAATAGTTTGAGTGTATGTGTTTAAGTGTGTAATAAGTAGTGTATTAATATGGTGTGTGGTAGATGATAAAGTATGTGTGATGAACTTGCCATGATTATGCATGTTGTGGTTTGATGACTATTTGATGAGGATGAATTATGGCACGGAGCCATTGACATGTGTGAATGTTGAAGGTGATGGGCAGGTGTTGCATTAATGCATGATTGCTATGTGTGCTATGTGATTGATGTTAGGATGATGATTAGATTGATTTAGATAAGTTATGCATATAGTTGGATATTGAGTTTAAGGAACCGGATAGGTGAAATTAAAATTCGGTGGCTGTAAGAAATCCCATAATGCATCAATAGGTCTTCCATGACATTTAGGATTTAGATGCATTGGCTTTTGATCCATTGGAATCCATTTAGGATGTTTGGTGTAAGGGTTTTGCACCTAATTGAGTTAAAATGCATCCCGCGCATAACTTGCGCATATGTTGGAATTTTGGCGAACGGACAGCGCCAACAGTTCCGAAATGGGGAAAACAGGTGGCCCGTGAAGTTTCGTGGCAATCGGATCTAAAACGGGCCAATTGGATAGGTTAGAAGTTAGTAAAATGGTTTAAATGTGTAACAGCATTAGGTGCTGTCACTGTCATGCCCACACTACGCGTGAGGCTGGCGCGTAGCGTGAGGTGCGCAGCAGATGGCTGACGCTACGCGTGGGAATGGCGCGCAGCGTCAGGCCCCTGTTTCATATTTTTGATTCTTTTCTAAATTAGAGACACTCTAAGGTCTTGTCACACTATATAATTATTACTTTGAGTATGTTTAGTGAAAATAAATATTATTTTGAAATGAGAAATAATTAAATTTTATTAAATGCGAAAAAATTTATTGTGAAAATTAATTAAATGGATATAAATAAAGGTAAATTGACGTAGGACGTCACAGGTGGTATCAGAGCGGTTCTTTCTAGAGCCGGGAAAATGGGCAGAGTTAGGGGATTGTTTGAGTCCTATATCAGGCTGTGTTGCATTTATTGCATTATGCTTGTGATTGTTTATATATTAACAGGTTGACTTGGCATCATTCTCTTGGCACTCCGGGCAGCGTCTTGTTATGTGTTTATACATGAGGTAATTTTTGTACTCCCTGGTCAATTATTGGTTATTAATGGTGATGTGTTTTGGGATATTGTAGAACTAAAATATGACGGAAGGAAGTAGTTCTGTTGGTGGTGATGATTTCTTTGAGAGGTTTTCTCAAATGATGGGGAGGACTGATTCTGGTCCCACCCTTGATAAATTTTTGAAGAGGAATCCACCTATTTACAAAGGAGGACATGATTATGATGGGGCGCATATATGGCTGCGTGACATTGAGCAAACATTTGAATACTTTGAATGCTCTGAAGAACAGAGAGTGCAATTTGCTACCTATCAATTGAAAGATGAAGCTCGTGTATGGTGGTCAAGGACTAGAATTCAGATGAATGCGGCGAATGAACCATTGATGTGGATGAATTTCAAGAGGAGATTTCTTGCTAAATACTTTCCAGATAATTATAAAATCCGTAAGGAGATGGAATTCTTAAAACTTGAGCAGGGCAGGATGTCAGTGGCTGAATATACGTCACAGTTTGATGAACTATGTGATTTCTATCATCCTTTTTCTCTTGAAGGAACTGAAGGTAGTAAGTGTGCAAAGTATGAATCCGGGTTAAGAATTGAACTCCGAAGTGTCATTGTTCCTATGGAAATCCGTGACTATCCTACTCTGGTAAATAAGGCCAGACTTGCTGAGGAAGTGCAGTTACAGAGAGCGTCCCAGTCAAGGGACAAAAGACCATTGAAGGCTAAAGGATTCAGTTTTAAAAAGATGGGTCAGTTTTTCCATGGTGGCAAGTCTTCTGCCACATCTTCTTCTTCTTCTGGACGTGGATCTACTGGTCGTTCTGGTGGTCGTGCTTGTTATAATTGTGGTCAGGAAGGTCATTTCTCTAGACATTGTCCTATAAATCAAACTGTTTGTTTCCAGTGTGGACAACCTGGACACCTTAGGCCCGACTGTCCACAGAGGCAGCAGCAGGGAGGACGTGGTAATCGGGCGAGTGCTTCTATGGTCCGTGGTGGGAATTTTCAGCGTGGAGGCCGAGGCGGCGGTAGCCGTGGAGGCCAACACCATAGGCGATCTGATGCTCAGTCCAGTGGTACTCAGAATGTTATGGCTGGACGTGTGTTTGCTTTTGATGCTTCTGAAGTCTCAAGAAATGATAATTTGGTACAGGGTAAGTGTCTTATTCATGACTATCTTGTAAATGTTATTTATGACTCTGGTGTAACCCACTCTTTTATTTCTGAGAGTTGTGTTCGGCGGCTTGGTTTGCCGGTGGTATTAATGAAGGATGCTCTTAATGTCTCCACTCCTACTGGTTCTACATTTCGAGCGACTACTATGTGTGAGGAATTACCTATGCAAGTAGAGGACCGATCTTTCCTGGTGAATTTAATATGTATGCCATTGAAGAATTTAGAAGTTATTCTGGGTCTTGACTGGTTGTCTGTTAACCATGTTATGGTGGACTGTTATCGCAAGACTATAATTTTCTCTCAGGAATTGGACACTAAAAATGTGGTGAGTGATGTTTCTGTAATTTATGTTATTCTGTTAACTTCAGAAGGGCGGTATAATCTTAAACTTGCAGATATTCCAGTGGTGTGTGATTTTCCTGATGTATTCCCGGAAGACATTCCGGAATTGCCTCCAAACAGGGAGATTGATTTTGCTATTGATTTAGTTCCTGGGGCAGAACCTGTGTCCCGTACACCTTATAGAATGTCTTCAGTGGAGTTGGCTAAAGTAAAGAAACAAGTAAATGAGTTGCTAAGCAAGGGGTTTATCCGACCGAGTGCTTCACCTTGGGGCGCTCCGGTGTTGTTGGTGAAAAAGAAGGACGGTAGTATGAGAATGTGTATTGACTACCGACAATTGAATAAATTGACGGTTAAGAACAAATATCCTTTACCACGAATTGATGATTTGTTGGATCAGTTGCGAGGTGCTGTGGTATTTTCTAAGATCGATTTGAGATCTGGATATCATCAGATTAGAGTGAAGTCGGAAGATATTCTGAAAACGGCGTTCCGGACTCGATATGGACATTTTGAATATGTTGTAATGCCTTTCGGAGTAACCAATGCTCCAGCTATCTTTATGGATTATATGAATCGGATTTTCCAACCTTACTTGGATCAATTTGTCGTGGTGTTTATTGATGACATTCTAGTATATTCAAATTCTGTAGAAGAGCATGCACAACATCTTCAAATTGTTTTACAAGTGCTACGTGAAAAGAAGTTGTATGCTAAATTGTCGAAGTGTGATTTCTGGGAAGCAAGTGTGAAATTTTTGGGGCATGTAATCTCTTGTGATGGTGTGTCTGTTGATCCATCCAAGATTGAAGCAGTTATGGCTTGGGAAAGGCCTAAATCAGTGACTGAAATTAGGAGTTTTCTTGGATTAGCTGGCTATTATCGCCGTTTTATTGAAGGATTTTCCCGCATTGCACTACCCTTGACTCGATTGACAAGAAAGGAGAATCCCTTTGTGTGGACAGAAAAGTGTGAACTGAGTTTTCAAACGCTGAAGCGGTGTTTGACTACTGCACCTGTGCTTGCATTACCAGATGTAACGAAAGAATTTGTGGTATACTGTGACGCATCTAAGTTTGGTTTAGGCTGTGTACTGATGCAGAATGATAGGGTAATTGCTTATGCTTCTAGGCAATTAAGGCAGCATGAACAGAATTATCCCACTCATGATTTGGAACTCGCTGTTGTGGTATTCGCATTGAAGATTTGGCGACATTACTTGTATGGATCTCGTTTTGTGGTATTCAGTGACCACAAGAGTTTGAAGTATCTGTTTGATCAGAAGGAATTAAACATGAGGCAAAGGAGATGGGTGGAATACCTTAAGGATTATGATTTTGATTTGAAATACCATCCTGGTAAGGCGAATGTTGTGGCTGATGCCTTAAGTAGAAAAGTATTACATGCAGCTTTCTTGATGGGCAAGGAACAAGAATTGTTAGAAGACTTTCGTAATATGAATATTGGGGTTGCCATTCAAGCCCCAGATCAGATGGTAATTGGAATGCTAAAAATCTCCAATGAATTCTTAGAATCCTTAGCCGTGGCTCAGGAGGAAGATGAAGAGTTGTTGGAGTTGCTTGACACTCAAGCAAGAGGCAAAGATATGGGATTAACTAAAGGTAAGGATGGAATTTGGCGGTTTAAGAACCGTGTAGTGGTACCCACAGCGGGTGATTTCCGACAAGCTGTATTAGCTGAAGCGCATAAAAGTTCTTTAAGTATTCATCCTGGTATCACTAAAATGTACCATGATTTAAAGAAAGAATTCTGGTGGCCGGGAATGAAGAAGGCAATAATTGAATATGTAAGATCTTGTGTGATATGTCAGAAGTGTAAGGTCGAACATCAGAGACCCCCAGGTTTACTTCAACCCCCGAAGATTCCAATATGGAAATGGGAAAGCATTACTATGGATTTTGTATCCGGGTTACCTCGTACTCGTTCTGGTTGTGATGCAATATGGGTAATTGTGGACAGGTTGACCAAGAGTGCTCACTTCTTGGCTATGAATATGAAATGGTCATTGGACCGGTTGGCTAGACTGTACATTACGGAGATGGTAAGGTTGCATGGTGTACCTGTGAGTATTATTTCGGATCGTGATCCTCGGTTTACTTCCAGATTCTGGGGAAGTTTACAGCAGGAATTGGGTACTGAACTGAGGTTGAGTTCAGCTTATCATCCTCAGACAGATGGCCAGTCTGAGCGTACAATCCAGACCTTGGAAGATATGCTTAGGGCTTGTGTACTAGAGCAAGGTGGCTCATGGGAGAGATACCTGCCATTGGTGGAATTTGCTTATAATAATAGCTATCATAGTAGCATTGGGATGGCTCCTTATGAAGCTTTATATGGAAGACGGTGTCGTACGCCTTTATGTTGGAATGAAGATAGGGATGCAATCCATTTGGGACCCGAATTAATTCAGGAAATGAATGATCAGGTAATAATGATTCGTGAAAAGATGAAAATTGCACAAGACCGTCAGAAGAGTTACTATGACAATCGTCATAGGCCACTTGAATTTCAGGTGGGAGATTGGGTATTCCTGAAGGTGTCACCCACTAAAGGTGTAGGCCGTGTGATGAAGAGCCAGAAACTTAATCCAAAGTATATTGGACCCTACCAAATATTGGAACGAATTGGTGAAGTAGCATACAGATTGAATCTTCCTCGTGCATTGACAAACATTCACGATGTATTTCATGTTTCACAATTAAGAAAATATGTTCCCTGTGATTCAATGATTGTACCTGAAGATTCCATTGAGTTGAAAGAAGATTTGACTGTGGAGATCGCACCTATTTGTATTGAAAGTTATCAAACTAAACGATTGAGAAACAAAGAAGTACCCCTAGTAAAAGTGAAGTGGCAAAATATAAATGGAGTGACGTATACATGGGAATTGGAATCTGATATGAGGCGGTTGTATCCAAATCTTTTCCAATAAGGTACGTTGATTTCGGGGACGAAATCTCTTTTTAGGGGGAGTGGATGTAACATCCTAGATGTTTTGATAATAGAAAATAAATTGGAAATGAGTAAATTATTATTTGGCTTATAATGAAAATGGTATATGAAATGTTAAGTGGGGAAAAGCAGTTTTAAATGAAATTTTAAGGAAAATGGCATCAGGACCCTGACGCGTAGCGTGGATGGGACGCGTAGCGTCAGGTGTGATTTAGTGATCTGACGCGTAGCGCCATGCTGACGCGTAGCACCAGCGTCGTGATCTGTTTTATAACAGGGTCACACAGAACAGAACCTGTAAACCCTTTCTTTCATTTTTCTCTCTTCTCTGAGGCGATTTGGCTAGGGTTTTGAGGGAAACTTGGATTCTTGGTGGTTTTAAGCAATTTGGAACCAAGGTAAGGCATCTAGGACCTCTAATCTTTAGTTTCTTCTCCTTCCCTTCATGGAATCCGAGTTTGCATGTGATGATTGGGGTTTTGATTCTGAGTTTCAGTGACTTGTGAAGCTTGGGTAATGAGTTTGGAAGTATAAGGGAGGTAACGTACTAACTAATTTGATGTTTCGGTGACCGTAGGTGCCGGAACGAGTGTTAGGCAAGCGATTGACAAAGAGGACGTCGGAAGCGAAAGAGGAACGGTGAATCCAGCGGCTGTAGGACGCTATCCACCCCTTGAGCAAACTGTCGGAGCTCGGAATAGAGGTAAGGGGGGTGTTTGGGTCATAATTAATTAGAATTGATAAGAAAACAGATTATGGAAAGTTTAAGAATTTAATAAGAATTATCATAAATACTATAAAGTAACTGAATATAGTAGTTGTGAATATATGAGTATGTGAAATGAGATTAAATGGTTGAATATGAAAGAAATATGTTGATTGAATTGATTATATGATGAAATAAAGATTGGAATGATGGAAGTGAAATATATGTGTAATATTTCCACTTTGAGTGGTGTATGTATATTTGATTATGAATAAAAATGTGGAATTTTGAATTATTGATGATATATGTCATAGCATTGTATGGATGGGTTTGACAAGTCGGTCACCCTGTATTGTGAGCACATGCCAGTTTCTGGTAGTTGCACATGTGGTTTTGTTGATGATATGCTATGATTATGAGATATGATATGTGAATATGTGGTATGGGATGGCCAACGGTATGTATACCCCTCGTTTTCTGGCTTCCGTGGTCTTTGTGCCCAGTTGAGCTACCCAGTGGTCAAGTCGGACCCAGTGGTTGAGGTGGAGAGCCAAGTCGGGCTCGGTGAACCAAGTCGGGTTCACGGGATGTCAAGTCGGACTCCCAGCTGAAGGCCAGTCCTTTAGTATCCGGATACTAGGCGTCAAATTACATGAGAGTCAGTTGTGACTTATGTGAATCTTATATTGATTGATGATGGAAAATGAATTATGAATTGAAAGTGAAATGTGAATGAATGAAAGCATGGTTTGCATAAGTTAAAGATTGATGTGTATGTGTGTAATTGTATTGACGTGGATAAGTGCAGGAAATCGAAAGAGATTATGTAATAACAAAGAGTAGTAGGTATTGTTAAGTTTAATACTTCGTTCTATATTAATTATGATATTCCAAACACTCACCCTTGTTGTTGTTTAAATTTTAGTGACCAGTGACAGGGAGGATGCTAATGCTGCGGAGATGCGCCAAGAGGAAGTTTGATGCCAAGGAATGAAGATGTATATAATGAATGTAATAGTTTGAGTGTATGTGTTTAAGTGTGTAATAAGTAGTGTATTAATATGGTGTGTGGTAGATGATAAAGTATGTGTGATGAACTTGCCATGATTATGCATGTTGTGGTTTGATGACTATTTGATGAGGATGAATTATGGCACGGAGCCATTGACATGTGTGAATGTTGAAGGTGATGGGCAGGTGTTGCATTAATGCATGATTGCTATGTGTGCTATGTGATTGATGTTAGGATGATGATTAGATTGATTTAGATAAGTTATGCATATAGTTGGATATTGAGTTTAAGGAACCGGATAGGTGAAATTAAAATTCGGTGGCTGTAAGAAATCCCATAATGCATCAATAGGTCTTCCATGACATTTAGGATTTAGATGCATTGGCTTTTGATCCATTGGAATCCATTTAGGATGTTTGGTGTAAGGGTTTTGCACCTAATTGAGTTAAAATGCATCCCGCGCATAACTTGCGCATATGTTGGAATTTTGGCGAACGGACAGCGCCAACAGTTCCGAAATGGGGAAAACAGGTGGCCCGTGAAGTTTCGTGGCAATCGGATCTAAAACGGGCCAATTGGATAGGTTAGAAGTTAGTAAAATGGTTTAAATGTGTAACAGCATTAGGTGCTGTCACTGTCATGCCCACGCTACGCGTGAGGCTGGCGCGTAGCGTGAGGTGCGCAACAGATGGCTGACGCTACGCGTGGGAATGGCGCGCAGCGTCAGGCCCCTGTTTCATATTTTTGATTCTTTTCTAAATTAGAGACACTCTAAGGTCTTGTCACACTATATAATTATTACTTTGAGTATGTTTAGTGAAAATAAATATTATTTTGAAATGAGAAATAATTAAATTTTATTAAATGCGGAAAAATTTATTGTAAAAATTAATTAAATGGATATAAATAAAGGTAAATTGACGTAGGACGTCACGCATCGTACAAGAATAGTCGTAACTTAAGATTTAATCTCAAATTTCAATCTTAAAAATATATAATCACATTAACTTTTAATAATTTTTTTTGTAAGTATTAATTTAAATTAAAATAAAAAACCAAAAAAGATTTTTATCATTTATTAAGTAAGTATGGGTACAAACAACTTTAGAAAATTCCTTACAATGTTTAGGAATTGGATGATATGATGGGTATGTATGTATGTAGAAGATACTAACATGATGTGGCAAAGAGAGAAGAGGAAAATATCATAGCCACGTATGCACACAATCTAAGCTTCTCAGGGCTCTTGAAGATCTTTCTCTCCTCTCCTCTTTCTTTCTCTTCTTCTCACTCTCTGTCACCACGAGCAACCACCACCTCTTAAATTTTTCCTTTCATGAAATTTTTTCATTATTTCAATAAAAATCGGAATATTCAATATAAATTTCTCATTCTTGCTGCTTAATCGTTTCACCTTCCAAATCAAAGTGCTATTTTCTTCACAACCACGTTCTGTGTATACAAGTGTTCAGGTACCACACTGTTTTTTAATTTTTTTTGAATATTATTGCTATGCATTTTCTTTTATTACATCTTGTTCTCGAGTTCTGTTCCCTGTGTTTGCGCTGATTTTGGTTTGGTTGTTATGATTTGTTTTCTTAAATTTGAGCCGTTGTTAGATATTTTGGTTCTATTTTCGTTTTAACTTTTTTTTCCCTGAATTTTAAAATTGGCTGAACTGTTTGGTCGTGAAGAATTTGAATGTTTTTGCCGGAAAGTCTAAATTTTGTTATTTTTTTCCCTGTTTTCCAAAACTTCTCTTGCAATATTTTACAGGACTCTGTTTGGGGGTTTTGTGTTTTCTGGTTTTGATTATTTAAGTGATTGATTTGGATTTGTTTTCTCCTTCTGTGTTGGTGGAAACTGGAAAGGAACTTAGAAATCTCCTTCATCACGTTTTGATATTTTCAATCAAGTGTTTAAAGCATCATGGACAGAGCAAACTACTGTTGCTAATGATTAGAATTTTTCTGATAATTGTGTTAATTGTGATTTAATTGGTCATATTTAATTTTTAATTCTGTTAGTTGTATGGTGATGTTTGATTTTGGTGCACCGAGTCCATTTGATGGATACTAAGGTGAAAATATGTGGGCATGCTAAACAGGGAATGTTGAATTACGATATTTTAATTCTTGATTGGTAGCCGGTTTTGGCTTGGATTTTGGGTTCTTGGTTTTGATATCAGAAGTTGAATTAAGGAATACTTGAAAGTACAGAGCTCTGCTTCAATGGCTGCTTCCAGTGAAAGGTGGATTGATCGACTTCAGTTTTCCTCCTTGTTCTGGTCTCCCCCACCAGATGAACAACAAAGAAAGGTACCATGTTATCACTGAATCTGGATTCTCTCAATTTCATCTCTCCATTTTCTTTTTCTCTCTTCCTCTCTATATTTTTCTCTAAGGGACGTTCACACACATCATTCTCTCCAACTAAACTCTTCGGTGACTCAACAGATCCAAATTTGTTAAAAACCTGGTTTTTTTATCTGTCTTTTTTTAAGATGTTAGATTTGTTTCATAAATATATATCCTTTTAAAACACTAGGACAAAGTTAATTGTTTCTTTTTTCAATCAACTCATATTTTGTTTAAAATAAGAGATCATCAATTAATTGTGAGGTAATATAATCATAAAATGAGAATGTGTATATCGGGGAAAAGGGGAGTAAAAAGACATTAATTAAATTTCTCAAGCTCAAGCATGGTCAGATTTGCTTGAATTTACTGATGACAAAAAAAATCTATACCCATAGGAATATCCGTCATGGGCACCCGATTATTCACAAAACGGATGAGTATGGTATTATACTACCGGTTCTGTCGATACCCTCATACTCATCGGTATTTATTTTTATGGAATATATTTAAATTTAAATATTAGTATTTTTTTTATTATTTAACTATAAGATAAAATTCATTTAATATTATTTCATGATAATATTTTTAACACATTAAGTTGTAACTATATTATATAATACTAATACTAATTTATATTATACCATACTATATATATGTTACATTTAACATTTAGTATATTATTTAATATTTTCTTCTTTGAAAAATTTAAACATTAATAGATACTTGTGGGTTCCCTGTACCCATGTGTACTGGCTAATTTTAACGGGTACTACTTGAAATGTACGTTCTTTTTGTGTAATAATAATAATAATAATAATAATAATAATAATAATAATAATAATAATAATAATAATAATAATAATGTTCCGTTGTTTTATATTAATTTGATAGAAATTGAGCCGTTAATGTAGAAGAAAAGAAGAAAATTTAAAGCCCTCTTGGTTACTTGGATAGAAAACTGCTTGTGAATAGTGTTTGAGGAAAGTAGCTGATGTCATTTTTTCTTGAGGATAGATTAGGCAATGCTTTTGGGACGGCTAAAGAAATAATAATTATAATAATGTTCCAATGTTTTATATTAATTTGATAGAAATTGAGCAGTTAATGTAGGAGAAAAGAAGAAAACTTAAAGCCCTCTTGGTTACTTGGAAAGGAAACTGCTTGTGAATAGTGTTTGAGGAAAGTAGCTGATGTCATTTTTTCTTGAGGATTAAATTGACCAATGCTTTTGGGATGGCTAAAGAAAGAATGGTTCTTATAGTAGCTGGTTTGATCACAGGAAAGAAGTTGTTCACATGCTCTATTCTTTGTGATAATGAATAATTACCGTGTGACAGCTTTTCCTCCCTTTATTATTTATATATCATATCAATCTGGAAGCAACCATGTTTTGGTCATTTGTATCTGGTCAGTTACACATCTTTGTTTTTCCATTTACTTAATTTTTATGACATATATTTCTGATTTTCTTAGGATCAAATTGCGGCGTATGTTGAGTACATTGGGCAATTTACATCTGAACAATTTCCTGATGATATGGCTGAGGTATGATAAATGCAACTAGATTTATAGATAAACATTGAAAATTGGAAATAGAAATACATATGAATTATTTTTGTAGATTCAATTCAATTCAAAATTTGTGTTTTGGCTAATGAAATTCATGAGTTTGTACCAAACATCACTCATTAGTCCGTGTTGTTTTGACAGTTGATCCGCAACCGTTATCCATCGAAGGAAATGCTCCTCTTTGACGATGTCTTGGGTATTTACACTTATATTATTTTAAATTTTGATTAACTCAATAATAATTTGTGACTATCTTTTGCATGATTTAACAAGTTCTTTATGTATTCACATAAACATCCAGCGGTACTTGTTCTTCATCATCCAGAGCACGGGCATGCAGTTATGCTTCCAATTATTTCATGTATTATTGATGGTACACTGGTCTATGATAAGACTAGTCCTCCATTTGCTTCTTTCATTTCTTTAGTCTGCCCAAAAAATGAGGTATAATCCCTTGGCTGATATTTTGATTTTGTTTGTATATAATTCAAATTCAAATTCATACAAAAATAAGTTTCTTGTCTGTTATTTACTTATAAATTTGTTTTGTCTTTTAGTTTCTAATTGATTTAATTAGATCACTTAATCAGCTTCAGTATCTGTGAAGAAGTTCCATGTAAAGTTTTTTTTTTTTTTATTCTGTCTGTTTTATACAGAATGAATACTCAGAACAATGGGCTCTGGCATGTGGTGAAATTCTGCGTATTTTAACTCATTACAATCGTCCCATATACAAAATGGAAAGACAATATTGTGAAGGAGGAGGCAGTAGCGGAAGCCATGCAACAACTAGTGATTCTGTAGATGGAGAGTCTGACCATAATTCTTTGATACAGCAGGAGAAGAAACCTATAAGGCCCTTGTCCCCTTGGATTACTGATATATTACTGTCTGCACCTTTAGGCATCAGGAGTGACTATTTTCGGTGGTGAGTATTTTTAGTTATGCTTACAAATCTAGTTTGCTTCTTCTTTCAATGCAGGTAGGTGATGTTAATCATTTATATATTAGCTTTGCCAGCAAGTTCTAGGGGGTTTTCATGGTCCAGGCTGTTGTGTTTTGTATAGCTCAAAAAGTTTGGAAACCAAAGTAAACCACCATTCTCGGTTTTGTTAAGTTTTGTACCATGGTTTATTCAGGTTTCAAGTTGCGTTATTACCTTGTCAATGATTCATATATTCAAAGGGTTAACCTACATTGGTGCATAGCATAACCAAGTTCAGGGATCTGCAAAATCATATTCTTTTTTTTGTCAGTACTTGGTAGCATATATTAGTGCAACATACAGTATGATTTTAGTCTCTACTGTGTTTGGTTTGATTCTCTTGCAATATAGTAAAACATGTTTGATTATATCAATGTGGTTGAATGGTTTTATTTATCTTGCTTCCTCGGGGGCTTCAAGTAAAATTATGCTTAACAGAAATTTCTGTGCATTAACAGGTGCAGTGGTGTTATGGGTAAATATGCATCAGGAGAACTCAAGCCACCTACAATTGGTACGTTATTCATTACATAATCAGAGTCAGGTTTTCAGACTTTGTACTTCAATTAATATGATATTTTGGACTTATCCATTTCTTTTTACTACTTGTGTTTTTTGTATAATTGAGCCATTATGTTTAAAACAAAAAATGATTCTCACTACCCTTCTCAGTTTGTAACAAAAATCTTCTAGTGTTATTCTAGTGAAAATTTAAACTTGGTATTGAATGGCAATATTTTGATTCCATAAATTAAAGAAAGATTTGCAATGAATATTTTTTCTTGGTTGAATTTGTTTTTCTTCAGTTTCATCACGTGGTTCTGGGAAGCATCCTCAACTCATGCCTTCAACTCCAAGATGGGCAGTAGCTAATGGTGCTGGTGTTATATTAAGTGTTTGTGATGATGAAGTTGCTCGATATGAGACTGCTACTTTAACAGCTGCTGCTGTCCCCGCATTACTACTTCCTCCTCCAACAACAGCTTTGGATGAGCATCTTGTTGCTGGATTACCAGCTCTCGAACCATATGCACGTTTATTTCATAGGTTATATTCTGAACTCAATACCTTTCTAGTTATTTTACTGTTCCAGGAGAGCATCAGCCTGATCAATTTTATATACCTACATTATATAGATATTATGCCATTGCAACTCCTAGTGCAACTCAAAGACTCCTTCTTGGACTTTTAGAAGCACCCCCATCATGGGCTCCAGATGCACTTGATGCTGCTGTGCAGCTTGTAGAGCTTCTTCGAGCTGCTGAAGATTATGCTTGTGGAATAAAGGTAAGCTGTATAATCTTTACACTAATGCTAACTGGTCCACTAGTTAGAAAACACAAGTAGAAAGTATAATATCAAATACGGAAAAATCATTTAATACTTGCTTTTTTTAAATAATAGAAGCATTTAATAGGACAAATTAAATGTGTCTTGTTCAGTACCTTAGGGACCCCTTTAGTTGGGGCCCTAATCTTTGTGCACAAACCTTATTTGGTGATGATTGCATTGATGAATACAACAATATTTCATCATTTCAGCTCTAATCATACACTTCTGTGTTGATGTTGTGTAATAAAGTTAGTAAATCATTGTGTAGAAAAAACATTATTCGAAAATGTAAAAAATCAAATATGAATTCAAGGATCAAAGTGGTGCCATAATGCCATATCTCAGGCTGTGGATTTGTTCATTTTGATGGTTGAATGTATGTTCACCAGCTATTTAGCCTCCAAATGGATACATTCCTCAATCAAGTCCAACAATTTATGATTCAAGTTAAGATTTGGTCCGATTGTTATTCTTTGTTGCACACATTAATAAAATTGTTGAAAGAGAATTAATATAGAAAGAGCTTAATTTGTGATTACATATTTTTCTACCTCCTTACATCTGTGTATTAAAAGAATAGGCCATGTTAAAGTGGGATTGTATTGTACAAGATGTAGAACAAAGTACAGCTGATATTTCAAGGCTCTCCTTAAGTAAATAATAGTAAGTTCAAATGAATTAGATAGCTACTATTTCAAGGCTCTCCTTAAGGATGGAGCATGTAAAGCCTATGCTCCAGGTAAGAGTGTAGGGTGAGTGATGTGAGGCAGACAAAGTAAGAAAAGAGTAAAAGAATAAAGTGCAAGTGGGTCCATAGAAAGATAACAACAACAACAAAAGCCTTTTCCAAATAGGTTGGGTTGATTTCATGGATTGAATGATTCCATTGTGTTCTTTTGTTCCATGGGTGAGAGAAATGAGGAAATTTTGATGGCACAGTCTGAGTGGAATGTGCCTGCAGTAGTAAATAACTGAGTTGCTGGCTGTGTGGCACGTGTCCATGTGGTTGGTGCAAGTCACATGGATTGCACATATTGTTTATGTCATATGGATGGGCACAGGTGCATGAAGTGCAAAAATTCAAAAAGGAAAAGAAAAAAAAGGAACTGCTGTGGCAAAACTACTAGTTTGATGGTAACACGCTTTAATTTTTAATTTTTTTGGGTAGCTTTGGAATTAATGCAGTATACCATATATATACATATACTTCAGTTCCATTTGAATTGGAACTAGTACAAAAAGTGCACAAATTATAAAAGGAATTGAAAAAACAAACTGATTAAGCAAACCCAACAGTTTGTAGGTAACTTGATTTAATTGTTCATTTGACTGTAGCTTCTGAATAAATGCTAGCAGTGATGGCATACCTTCCACATTTTCTGTTTTCATCTGTAGAAACTTCGTAAAAGCTTAAAAACCATTTCACTGATTTTTTCCCTCCTTTTGTCCCTATCTCTTAAATTTTACCACAGCTTCCTAGAAACTGGATGCATTTTCATTTCTTGCGTGCCATAGGGACTGCAATGTCCATGAGAGCTGGTGTAGCCGCTGACGCTGCAGCTGCTTTGCTTTTCCGGATACTTTCTCAGCCTGCATTACTTTTTCCTCCACTGAGGCAAGTAGATGGGGTTGAAGTTCAACATGAACCTTTAGGTGGCTATATTTCTTCCAACAGAAAGCAGGTTTTTTTTCCACTTTTTACATTACCTCTTTTTCTTTTTCTCATTTTGTACCTGTAGAGCTGATTCTTTATACATAAGGAAGAACTATAATTTATATTTGTTGATCAGGTTGAAGCTGCTGCAGCTGAGGCCACTATTGATGCTACAGCCCAAGGCATTGCATCAATGCTTTGTGCTCATGGTCCAGAGGTTGAATGGAGAATTTGTACAATTTGGGAAGCTGCTTATGGCCTGATTCCCTTAAATTCCTCAGCTGTTGATCTTCCAGAAATTGTAGTTGCAACACCACTTCAACCTCCCATACTCTCATGGAATTTGTACATACCCCTACTCAAGGTTCTGGAATATCTTCCTCGCGGAAGTCCATCTGAAGCTTGTCTAATGAAAATATTTGTTGCTACAGTGGAGGCTATACTTAAGAGGACATTTCCAGCTGAGTCCATTAGTGACCAAAAGAGAAAAGCAAGGTACTATTGTGTGGGGTCTGCCTCCAAAACCCTTGCTGTGGCAGAATTTCGTACAATGGTTCATTCACTTTTCTTAGAATCATGTGCATCTGTGGAGCTTGCTTCACGCCTGCTATTTGTTGTCTTGACTGTTTGTGTTAGTCATGAGGTCCAATTCAATGCCAGCAAGAAGCCGAGAGGTGGAGATAATTATTCAGTGGAGGAAATTATTGACGATTTACAAGCTGTAACTGAGAGCCAGAAAGAAACAAAATTTAGGAAAATGAGGAAGCAAGGTCCTGTAGCAGCATTTGATTCCTATGTTTTGGCTGCTGTTTGTGCTCTTGCCTGTGAGCTTCAGTTGTTCCCTCTGCTTTCACTGGCGGACAACCACTCAATCCCAAATAATGTACAAGACATAGCCAAGCCTTTCAAAACAGATGGATCTTCCAATGAATTGCGGAATGGCGTTGATTCAGCAATACGCCATACTCGCCGAATTTTAGCAATTTTAGAGGCACTATTTTCATTGAAGCCATCTTCTGTTGGTACATCATGGAGTTACAGCTCAAATGAAATAGTTGCAGCAGCCATGGTTGCTGCACATATTTCTGAGCTATTTAGGAGGTCAAAAGCTTGTATGCGTGCTCTGTCTGTTTTGATGCGCTGCAGTTGGGATGATGAAATTCACTCTAGGGCGTCATCTTTGTACAATCTCATAGATATTCACAGCAAAACTGTTGCATCCATAGTTAATAAGGCAGAGCCATTGGGAGCAACCTTTATTCGTACACCTATTTGTAAAATCCCTTGTAGTAGTAGTAGTAGAAGACAAAATCATTGTGAAAATAATTACCTTGGCCCTGGGCAGGCATCTATCTCCCCTTCCGAAGATTCTACCCCCGCCGAACTTGATAAAAAATCTCAGAGAACTTCATATGTAAAGGAGGCACTGGGATGTACCTTAGGAAAAGGTGTGACAAGTCTTCCATTGGATGCTTGTGATCTAGCCAACTTCCTCACCATGGACAGGCATATAGGATTGAATTGTAGTGCCCAAATTTTTTTAAGATCCATGCTGGCAGAGAAGCAAGAGTTATGTTTTTCTGTAGTGTCACTGCTATGGCAAAAGTTAATTGCATCTCCAGAGACTCAACCTTGTGCAGAAAGTACTTCTGCTCAACAGGGGTGGAGACAGGTACTAATACATATACTAAATTTCCCTCCTTCCTTTGCTTTTCTTTATGGTTAATCATTTTTATCGTCTTTTTTACCATGTGCTAGAATTATGCATGCTTTTATTCTGGACGCATGGAATAATTTAGTTCTTGACTTGCTAATCATTCACATTCGGTTCATATAGCTGCTGGTGAAAATAGAGACTAATGATAATTTTAATTCATAAGAATATTGTTTTACTTCCTCCAGAACAGATATACATCCAGTACACTGGTGACAAGATGTGAAAGGCACCGAATAGCTGAAACAGAAACACAGGAAATCAGGGTCCAAGACTTTAAATATTGAAAGTGATCCCTCGGGAAATAATAGAACATCTAACATCCATAAAATTAAAATAAGAACTGTAGTATAAGCATTTTTAAATAACTGAAGATTTGTAATTGTCATAAAAGGTAGACTATTATGCTCAAGCAAATTAATGATGATTAAACAGTAAAGGCAGGTTTAGTAAATAGAAATGCTCAAACTTATCAGTTTTTATATAAGAGTAGGTTTAGTAACCTGTTTTGAGATATATTGACAACATTTTTAAATGGACCTTACTACAAAGTAGGCTTTTAAAATGACTTCTAAGCCAGGCCGGATTTCAGCCATTGATTTGAAAAGCAGATCAAGCTCAGGGCTTAGGCCCTATAAAGCTCAGCTCAATCGGGCCTATTTCCACCCTTACCTTGATCTATCATTATGCCATTCCCTGAATATAAGAATGTCCTGAACATACAAAAGTAGAATAGCAAGTTAATCATCTTGTGTGAATACTTTTAAAGTAGGCTAAGACTGCCTTGATTTTGTTTGAGCACCGTGGGATCTTGGGGATTACAATTGAAATTTGGAACTTGATTATTGAGAATAGATGATTGTTAGTGATTGATCAAATATCTATCTTCTCAAAAGTTCTAAATCTTTTATCTGTATTCCATTTGTTTGTGTGGATCCAAATACCTCAATTATATTCCTGTGTGCAATGGAAAAGTATCATTATTAACGATTATGTGATTTAATGTAATATAGGTCATTGATGCTTTATGCAAAGTTGTATCTGCATCACCAACGAAAGCAGCTATGGCGGTTGTTCTTCAGGTCTATTTTCATCTTTCTATTAAATGGTTACATAAATAATGACGCCGCTTTTGGACTACGACACCTCTTCTGTTTATCAAGGATTTTTAGCATTTTCCCCATAAACTGCCCAAATTTTAAATTTCCATTTGTAAAACCTGTGAGACATGGATTTCACTGTCTAAAAGTTTAAATATTTGAAACCGAAGATATCATCTAATCAATGCTCAAATTGGCTTCTTTAAAATTTTAAAAATATTTCATATTGCTTCCTTGGATTTGTTGCCTGTCAGGCCGAGAAAGAATTGCAGCCATGGATTGCCAAAGATGAGGATCAAGGTCAAAAGATGTGGATAATCAATCAGCGGATTGTAAAATTGATAGTTGAACTTATGAGGAATCATGATAGACTAGAATCATTAGTAATTGTGGCAAGTTCCGTAGATTTACTACTAAGGGCCACAGATGGAATGCTGGTGGATGGAGAAGCTTGCACTTTACCACAGCTGAAGGTAACATGTTCAAAAATCAGCATCTCTATGCACTTTCAATGTCTTTCAGCCTGAAAACTGTCTTCTATGCATTACTACATGGCTATAAAGACTTCTTTTGGGAGAAAAAGGACAGTAATGTTTCTATTTTAAAATTTGTTTACTTGTTTACCCAATTTGACCCCTCAAAGTATTAACCTTAACCTGTACCTCTCCAATTATGAATATACAGGCATGTAAATGATTTTTTGTAAAAATATTTGTCACTGGCCTTTGATACACATAGATACACATGTACACCCACTTATCTATTCATCAATTTGTGTTTCTTTCTCCTTTGTGATGTCTTAATATGATAAATTTTAAAGCAAGTACCATGTCTTTTTTTCTTAGAGGTAAAAAGACAAAAATCCTGTTTGATTCTGTTTTAATTTTTAATTTTTGAAAACGATTCTGCAACAGTTTTTTAAGAACTACCAGTGTCCACGGGTGTAAATGAAGTCTCAGTTTTAAAACATTGAGCAATGATTTGTGGTATTGTCAAGGAGGATTTGGTATTTGTTATGTTTTCAGGTTTATCATTAAGCTTCACTGATATTCATATTTCAAAAATTTGGTAAAAACTTACCAGCTATTGGAAGCAACCGCTAAAGCGGTTCAGCCAGTGATTGAGTTAGGAGAGTCTGGACTTGCAGTGGCAGATGGGCTTTCAAACCTGTTAAAGGTATTTAAACTTCTCTCAATTTGAATTTTTAATTTGGGCAGACCTATGTTGAACAATCTGTCTAGTTAAACTCTGAAAATTTGATTCTAAATTAAAACTATTTAGAGAGTAATCTGTACATGTTCACATTATATGTAGCCATAACAAGAAAATGTAAAATAATATCATTGTATGTAAGAGGTCATAGGTTGAACCTCGTTGCCACTATTGCATTGTGTACGCAAACAAAATATTACCTTCGCTTCTGTTGATCTGTCTATATAAGGCTAAAACACATATTATATTAAGAAATATAATCTTTGCACATGTTTTCATCAAATCTTCTTTCATATTTCCTGAAATTTTAACTCACTATGCCAATAAGCACTGTCTCTATGCAAAAACTGCACTATCTGAGCAAAGAAATGAGTTTGAAATTAGGTAACTTATGTGCTTGTTTTGTAGTATGATAGAATTGTTGACTGGTATCATTGTGCATATACACATGCAGTGTCGCTTACCAGCTACATTCAGATGCCTTTCTCATCCAAGTGCACATGTCCGTGCTCTGAGCACTACCGTTCTTCGTGACATTTTGCATTCGAGTTCGATTAGATTGAGTCCTAAACCACCACAAAAGAATGGCATCAACGGTCAACACTTCAATTTGGATGCCATTGACTGGCAATCTGACATGGAAAAATGCTTCAAATGGGAAGCTCACAGCCGGCTTTCAAATGGATTGTCCATTGAATATCTTAGCGCTGCTGCAAGGGATTTAGGCTTTGTTATTTCCATCTGAAATGAAACGAAACCGTGTGTAACCATCCTACTGAGGCAAATTTTTTATCTTGTGACTTGTAGAAAACTTAACGTTATTTATTCTTAGGAACTTAACGGTTTGCAAATAAGTAAACCTTCTCACTATGCTAGTTTTGTTGTGAAGACACCGTGGTTTTTCCAGCTCTCTCTTGACCAAACTTGACTTCATGCAAGGATGATCATGTACATACGGGTAAGAAGGGCTTGGTCAAGAGGCTTTTCTTTTTCTTTCATTGAGTGGTACAAAGAGCCTCTAATATGTATTTAGGTCTTTGTCATGACATTTATGTATATGGGTTAGGATACCTTTTGTATTCTATTAATATATTTTAATTTTGTTTGCTCTTAGAAAAAAATGCAATGGTAAAAATGGAACTATGGAACCACAGCTTCGGTTTGATGTTTTGTATTTTAACCTGGAATATTTTTTTTACCTATGCATGACCATTGACCAGATTCATGCTCATCATATAACTATGTACAGGAAAGACAGGCCGTTGGCCTTTTCTTTTTCAACTCCGATCTTCTTGTGTATGCTTGTTGTAGGTTTCACTCCTCATTAAACCTGGCAGGTAGCTACTAGTAGTTTTCTACATCTGTGTTTTCTACTTTTGTCTTTTGTGCGTGTCTTGAGGGTTTAGTGGTGTAATTCATTCTTGTTAGTTAAGAGGATGATTTGTGGCATATATCTAGCTGGCCACAAGCTTTAAAGGATATTAGATTAGTGCCACGCTAGATATTAAATCTATCATACTTAATTTTTAAGTGACATATTTATATATATTTACAGAAAAACTCATTCTAAAACAATTAATTAAAAAATTAAAAAAATTTCATTTAGATTTGAATGGTCTCAAATAAAAGTAAATTAAATACATTGCAACTATTAAATTTTATCTTAAATAAATTACATAAAAAAGTTAAAAAGAAAATTTTCTTAAAATACATAGAATTTAAAAAATGTGGTCGATCCGACAATATTAACTCGTAACTCCTTACCATTAAATCTCAAACAGGAACCCAAAAGCCTCATTTTAACTTGTATACGTATCCTAAAATACCTAGGCATAACTCAATTGAAAGTTATGAAAAAATGTCTGTTAACATTGCTAGATATAATATGTACAATCTATGCAAACAAAATAAAAGTTTATTATTGTTGTTGTTGTCATTGTTGTTGTTATTGTTATTATTTGTCTTCCACTTACTTCTCAAAGTGACTAAAGCTTATTGTCATACTAAAGAACATCCTCTTGCGGTCAATAGACCCTATTTACTTATTATGTCTTATTTTATTTTGGTCTCATTGACTCCGTCCCAAAGAGAAAACCTTTTAACATGCATGTTAGTCACATTGACCTCGTCTTCAAGAGAGAAGCTTGGTCTTTTCTTTGTCATTAAATTAGGCTATATATATAGTTAAATAAGAAGATATGGCTGTATATCAGGGAAGATACACATATAAATTGATGCAATTTATATCACGTATATGTATTCATTTATGATGAACAACATATCATAGGGAAAAATGAGAGTTTGGTGTGTAAATTACATTATACCTATTAAAATTAGAGGTTGTTGAGAAAAAGTCTGGTAAAAAATATAAGTTTTAAGTATTGTTAGACTAGACCCCAGACTTTATGATTTGTTTATATCGATCATCAAGTATTTTCGCTAAAAGAATATAGTCTAAACTGCTCATAACATTTTCTTTTAGTGCAAAAGCAATTTTCAGGATATGAAGATTAAGTTGTAGAAACTAAGGGGGAGCGGATGTATGCTCAAAAAAGTATGATGGATCAACAATAGTCTGATGGAAGCATCTTATATAAAAAACTCTTCGTCAACATTCGAAAATCTGTTTTGGTGATGCTTCGAAAGAAATGATCATACCATATTTGTGTGCTTATCATCAAAGAATAAAAAGAACAAAATCAACATGAGCAGCAGCTGTCAGCGTACCTACTCCTGCGAACTCTGATCGTAAGTCAAAAAACTCACCAGGACATCTCTGAAAGCAACCCCTCGCTCAATTAAGAATACACTCACGAAAAATTTTATGCATGGAAATGCATAAGAAATTATTCTCGTGAAAATATTGAAATATGATTCAGACATCTCTCAAGCATGGATTCAACTTCAAGGTCTGATCTCCAGAAGCCCATGACAAAATACCTTCAAAGGATTTCCAGTGTATATATCTTCTTTCAAGAAGCATCAACGACTATAACCTTCAAGCCTCTATAAATATCAAGGAAGTTTGAACATTCAAAAAATAGAGAAATATCCGAGAAGAAAGCTCTTCAATTCATCATTCAATCTTAGTTCACTTTCTTGTAAAAAGACAAAGACCCTCATTATTCTCTAGCTCTGCTTCTAGCAGACTCTGGTCTTGTGTCAAAAATACTTAGTGTTTGATCTCAAAATTTGTCTATCATTTTTATACACTAAGTTCTTAAAATATTTTATTGACTGTAAAAGTCTGGTAAGTTACCAGGACTAATTTGTGTTTTGGGAAACACTTTAACCTAAAGAGGCTTTCGAAAGAATACTTGGGTTAAGCCAAGAGTGGCTTGTTGAAAGAATACTCGAGTTAAGCTAGGAGTGGCTTATTGAAACAATACTTGAGATAAGCCAGAAGTGGCTTGGTGAAAGAAGAATATTTGGAGCACAAGTCTGGTGCTAACATTGTAAAGGCGATTTTACAATAGTGAAAATCCTTCAAGTTGGAAGGGACTGAACGTAGCTTCTATTTTAGAAGTGAACCAGTATAAACTCTGAGTGTCTTTTTCTTATCTTTCTTTATCATTTGATTACTTAGATTTACTTTGATTTAAGAATTTACAAGAAAAAAAGTATAAGACTTATTCAACTCCCCTTCTAAGTCTGACTCTAAACCATCAGAGGTTAAAAAAATAACATGATGCATGGAATACATGTAAGTTATATTATACCCATTAAAAAATGAGAAAGATCTTTGCATCTGGATGCTTTACTAGATCCAGACCAGAAATGTCATACATCTCAAGCCTCAGAGTCTGTGAAAGCATCAGACCTTGTCCCTACATGTGTTTCAAGCCCCCAAACCTTGTAAAGGCATCTAAATGTTCATGCCTTAAATTGTCTCATCATCAACACCTTATGGATCACTGGACCCAGAATCCTCTAAAAGGTTGTTCCTATATGAGTCTGGTCTAAAGAACATCAACAGTTAGAAATCAGCTTCATCAGAGCTTTAAAGAAAAGATTCACGAGAAGAAGAATGACCAAGCAAGGCAGATTCTGATCTATCCTAAAAGTGTCAAGTCTTTCACCTGTGCCTTATGGATTCAGAGATTCTCTGAGTAGAAGCTTCCCCCTCTGTGAAACTTATACTACCTCTACCCTGCTTATGTTTGCACATATCTCAAAGCTCTCTATCTAACAATTACGTGCTCAGAACGTCTCTCTCTAACTAAAGAAGTTTTTGTCCATTGTGCAACATCTCTCTCAACAGGTGTATCCTCTCTTAACGGTCTTATAACAGTTATCCTCTCCTCAGGCTCTTCGGGAAATCCTCTATAAATAGAACCAATCTCTTCATTCTTCAATATACAAGAGAGAGTGTGTGTGTAGAAGTAGACTTAAAGCAAAAGTAGAAATACAGAGGGCATGAAATAGAAAATAGAAAAAGAGAGAGCTTGTTGAAGAAAAAGTATATAAGCAAAACATACTAAGAAAAGTATGAATGAAGAATAGAAAGTATGAATGGACACCAGACGTTCATATACAAAAGCCCAAGAAAAAGAATGAAATGACAATCAACTCAAGAACAAGAGATCAGACTAAGAAGAATTTCCATGAAGACAAAGAAAACTCACCATATGCAATCGTTTCCTTTCCAGAAGCCATAGCAACTAGAGATATGTCATCAGCTCATATCTCTCTGCTCTTCTACGAGCATATCATCTCTGGTCATGCTTTCAGACTCAGTACCTTTTGTTCTTATCTTTCATATTACACAGGTATTGAGTTTATTGTAAAAATAAGTCTTTCTCTTTCTTTATAAACCTATTTATGTGGTTTATCACTTAGCTCAGCTAAGTTAGAAGACTTATAATAATTCTTCCAATCCCATAGTAGTACAGATTTGGTGTGTTGCCAGACTCTGTTAGTGTGGGAAACATTGTTGGCCTGGAGAGTTTTTTGAAAGAATACTCGGGTTTGAGCCAGAAGTGGCTTGTGAAATAATACTTAAGTCTACCCCAGGAGTGGGTGCTGCAAAAGAATACTCATAGGTTATCTAGAGGACTCTGGTATCATGGCACGGTTTGTGCATAAGCCAGGAGTGGCTGGATTAAATAATACTCAACATCTTATGTAAATGGTCTTTTACATAGTGGAAATTCTTCAAGTTTGAAGGTACTAGATGTAGCTTCTGCGTTGGGACTGAACCAGTATAAATTGTTTGTGTGATGTCTCTTTCTCTCTATCCTTTTAGTTATCAAAAGTCTGATGCATTCTCGATAATATTTGAGGTAAAAAAGTTTGGTGAATAAAGTCCATTCAAATGAAGAATCACACTTACCATCTCGTAAAAGTCTGCTCTGCTATGCAAATCGCATTAACATTTAAATATCACTTTTTGGTTTAAAAAAGTGACCAGACTTATTCAACCCTCTTTCTTCTAAGTTTATTCTCTGAACCATCATATATAAATACTACCTTGTTTAGTCTCGCTCTTATTGGAATAATGTTACTTAAGTGATCAATTTATTTTATAAATTTAAGGTTATTTTGTTTAAAAAGATTTTTTGGAAATCTTTCAATGTGAAGAGATTTTATGATATAAAGTGTCCAACGAACACTTACAATCTTCGTTGTTTGTAAGTAGAGTATGTGGTTGACTATGAAACCCAAAATTCTATAAGACTCTGGTGATTAAATTTTATCTTGGGTTTTCATTTTTATTTTGATAACCATTTTTGTTTAATAGCTCTATTAATATGTTTTCCTTTATTTTGTAATCTTGTTTCCATAAAAGAATTGAATTCTTAGACTTATATTGAGTACTCTAACACAGTTGAGATCCCATTATTATGCCAATTAAATTTCTAATATGTTGACCTTTTATGAGAACATTAATGTCAACATTTGGTATACTGGATTAGTAGGAGTATGTATCATAGTCATATCTCGAGATTTATTGTTATTGCCATATACTATTGTGTGCATTTTATGGGTATATGGCTTTTTGGAGACTTTGGTACTCAATCTTATTTTGTTGTTATGAGATAAATAATTTTTTGTTAAATCTCAGTGAACATCCAAAATGGATGTTAAGACTCGTTCATTGTTAATAAATGTTCAATTTTGACATGCAATTTTAAT
Organism: Clitoria ternatea; assembly: GCA_037962975.1. NCBI lineage: Eukaryota > Viridiplantae > Streptophyta > Magnoliopsida > Fabales > Fabaceae > Clitoria > Clitoria ternatea. Next base: position 15,452,200 of record CM075675.1, read on the forward strand.
ATGCATTTTCATGTTTATTGACATTTCACTTTTATTGTGATATACAAGTATCCATTATGTATGATGTCAATACTCCTATCGAATATGATTTCCTATTTTTTAAGATACTTTTCATCTATGGACTTAAAGATCCTTTGTACTTGCTTATTATTGACATTTTGTGGATACTTGATTGAATTTCATGTTTTAGAGCAATTTTTGTTTGGCTTATTTGTGATCACTTATGGGTTAGCCCAATTATGATCATTTTTGTTTTGAGCTATTATAAACACTTTAAGTTCAAGTGAATTTTGTTTGGGTTATTTGCTGTAATATCATTTATTAACTAAAGACTTATTTTGGAGCTTTTGAATTTGTGTAGCTCATATGATATTTGTTGAATCTTTTGGTGTTTTGGGTTAGTGGGAGTTCCAAATGGTATATTACGTCTATGAGATATGTATTGGTCCACTTTATTATCATATGTCTTATAACATTGTTAGATGCTTGGAACTTGTAGAAATAAAATTCATATTTCTTTATCTATATCGTGTTATGGTGTATAGTGAATATACCTATCGGATATGATCATATGCTATTGCGAGATTATTATTATTTTCTAGATAATAATTAATAACTTGTTATGAGAATATAGTTTTTTGTGTTCAATAATTTAATAATGCTATCCAAGTGGGAGAATGTTGGAATTTTTTAATTCCAATATTTGAATTAATATATTATTATATTAATATTTAATGGATAAGCATTATTAATTAATTATATCTATATTCTGTTATTAATTATATAATAATAATAATAATAATAATAATAATAATAATAATAATCTGAATAGAATTAAATAGATATTGTAATTGAGCTTGTTAACGAGATAGATTAGTAATGAGTTAGTGCCCATTGAGAGGTTCGCGCTCCCATCTGGTTTACCTATATATACATTATCTCATTAGATGAATATTAGAGAGTGAAAATTAGGACAAACCACACTGAGAGTAGTAAACACTCACATTGGGTATGTCATTTATTGAGTTCTTTATTGTCTAATTGATGGAATAATTGTGTTGTTATGATATGTGTCTATTTATAATGTGCTTTGAATTTAATATATAAATTTTGCACGGTAACCGATGCCACTAAAGCTGGTGGTGGATTGAAAAAGAATACTATGAAGACCTCCCAACTCAAAGCAATGCACACAACCAGAATGATCTTGTCCCAACACCTTAGAAAGAGCATCATTGGTTGAAATTTCTGTAGAATGAGTCTGTTGACTTATTTTTGGTTCAATCTCCCCCCTAAATATAAAAATATTTAAATTATTAAAAGAAGAACTAGCATAAGTATTATTTAGCAAGGTCATCATGTCTTATTTTAAACTTATGATTTATATCTCTAGTTTAGCACTATTTGGAAGGCCTCTCAATATATATAGACATCAGAGCCAGTTGCGCATTTGAAGGGAAGGGTCCAATCAATGAAGCAATTTACAGAAGGGGTGATGTTTAGTTAACAAGCATACTATTAACAAACTTTACACTAGTAGTTATCAATGATGGGAAGCTTTGTGCCTTAACACTCTAAACAGAATCAACAGAGTATGGTCATTTTTCTATTTATAGTAAATGAATTATCTAGGGAAACATATATATCCAGCTTGGATGGCAGGGCTAGTCATAAATGATCACTCTTGTAGCGTGTTACACTACTATATATTGCCAATTCCCGAGATTCTAAAAGCTTTTATTCATTAGGTGCTTCCTATATGAAAGAAGGTTAATCTACTAGATAGAACTCTTTCTTCTCTCGCTAAGGTACTCAACTTAATTACAATGCAAAGTAAAACACTATAGAAACTTAAGGTAGAGAAAATCAAGATGAAAAAGATTCCTAACTAACAGCTTTAACAGCTATTTAATGGAATCCAATTCTAACAAGTATTTTACAGACATTAAAAAAAAAGTATTAAATTATAAGCACATCTAGAGAATAACAGGTAGAGAAGTCATCTAAAAGTATGTGAATATTTCGTAATTAAGCCTACAATCATCTTTTTTCTTTATGTCCATTAATAATCATTCAATGAAGAAGCAACTACCACTCTTAGGTAGGGACAAAAGAGAAAAGAGAATCACATATATGCAAATCGTATGACTAAGCTTAATTGGCTTGTCAATGTGGAGAAATTTTTGAAAGCCTACATGTGTGTGTCAGAGGGGAAGAAAGGGATATAAAGGTGTATAGTTCACTTAAAACAGTATTGATTGAAGTTAGGATTAGCTTGGATGAAGAATTAAATAGGCAAATATAAGCATTGAAAAAAACAAAAGACATTCTCTACCTTTCAATATAAAAAGGAAACATTGATTCATGTAAAACTTCAATAGAGAATGGAACACAATGAACTTTCAACAAAGAAGTTACCAGAATTACCTACTAGTCATTCACCATACGCTTTGCAACATTCACCATACAACCATTATGTACACACATAGTCTGTTTGTCAATCTATTCAAGAACCTCAGGTAAGCATTTCTCCAAGGTCTCCAAAGTAGTGTTGATCCTATTAAGCCCCAAAAGCCTGAGAAGTATCCTAGGCCAATACCCATGTACAATGCTTCATAGAAAATGGAATTGTCATTTGCTTCATGCCCTGTTGATTCATGAGATTGTGTTGATGTTCCATCCTCAAGACAACTTTTGTTTAGTGGTGCACCACAAAGATCAAGATTTCCTTCAAAACTAGAGGCATCAAAGGTTTCAATCTGTCTTCCGAAAGGGATTTTGCCAGAGAGAGAGTTGTTAGACAAGTCTAACACAGCAAGACGATCAATTTTGGAAAGAGTGGAAGGAATTATTCCAGAGAAATGATTTCTTGACAAATCAACAAATTCTAGTGAGCTTAAATTCCCAATCTCACAAGGGATTTCTCCACTCAAATTGTTTCTTGATAAATTCAAAGAAACTAATCCAAGCAAATACCCAATCTCTTTTGGTATTTCACCTGTTAAATTATTGCTTGAGATCAATGCTTTTAAGCCTTAGCTCTGGATCATTGAACCCATGTTCTACCCCTTTCCACATCAACATTATGTTTAGAATATAAGGACTATCAGATAAACTACCATAATTTGCAGTGTAAGTGGCATTGTACCAATATATATGAGTTTGAGTTTCACTGGAGTTGATGCTCTTTTCTGACATTGTAGTAAAATTTTTCAAACATGTTGGAATTCTTTTGGATAACAACGGCTAATAAGCCCAGAGTGGCTAAGAAAGCCCCGAGAGCGATTGTTTAAAATTAAAATCCGGAGCGGCTAATAAGCCCCGAGAGCGGTTGTTTAAAATTAAACCCCGGAGTGGCTAAGAAAGCCCCAAAAGTGGTTAATAAAACAAAAACCTCAGAACAGTTGTAAATCTCCAGAGTGATTACAAGAAAATTCTAAGTCCCCAAGAGCGGTATAAAACCCCAGAATGGATAAAAAGTACGGGTTATTTGATCCGACATTTTACAAATTTATACGAAACATGGAATCCGGACATCATTTCAATTTTAAGTAGCTATAAAAGATAAATATTTCTAAGTTGAGGCAAATGATTTCGAGGATCCAAGAAGTAAAATCTGAAGTCGTAGTATATGCATAAAGAAACCAATGTGAAAAGAAAGAAACAATATCATCATTCAAGATTAGTCATTTACAAAAAAAAAGGGTGGCCGCACCCTAGAAAAATAAAAAAGGCATAAACACCAAGTTAATACAAGTCATCAAAATGGACGGAGATTGTAACGTCCCGTGTAATTTTCCGAATAAATTTTTCGCATTTTCGAAAGATCATTTTAAAATTATAAATTTAATTCAGAGTTTATATATAACAATTAATATCAGCGGAAAAATTAGCAACATACTAGTCGTGAATAATTAAATCCAAGAAAATATTTAAGTAGCGGAAACGATTGTGAAGAGAATAGTACATGACATATTATATTTATTACAACCCATAAATTCAAGTTCAGGTAATAAAGCAAATAGACATCCATCATGACATTACTCTGCATTCTGCGTGTCATTCACTGTAAAAATTAATGTAAGAGTGAGACAGAATATAGAATAAATATAAAATAGATAAAATTGCACAAACACAATCAACAATTCATAATGATATGATGAGTATGCCAAACAAGTCCATTAATAGATATATAATTAGTCAAATGATGTCATGCTGGATCCATTTGGTCTTGGTGGGAATACTGCAGTAAAAGTCTCATAGAGACACAAATAGGGCTTTAGCATATACCATGAATCCCTATACTTCATGGCGCTTAAGTACCGAAGTACACCATATCAAAGTAGGACTTTTGCATAAACCATGAATCCCTACACTCCATGGCACACAACATAATAGGGCTTAACTCATCATAGAGTAACCCCCCACCAGGGTAGGCAATCATGGAACCCCTAAATTCCATGGTGCGTCCGAATGCTTATGATGCATGAATGCCTTTAATTCTCTTTATCATTTAACATACCATGATATTCACATTTCCAAAACCTCTTGGATAATACAAGTCCTCAAGGGACACAATAGACATAATAATTCATAAAATCATGGATTTACTGTTTCAACCACACTTGTCAATAACCACAAGGCATTCATGTACATATATATTAATTATGTCATTCGTAATTAATCACCATCATAATATTCTAATTGTGTGACACTCAACAGCATTTATAATAATTCATGATCACTCAGGAATTCAAAAATAAATCATTACTCATAGAGAGAACATCATTTTTATCCATAATAACCATCATAAGTAAATTTCAGCATTTCCAAACAGCGACAAACATTAGTAAAACAGTCATAACATGAGCAAAACAACTCCTTTTTAGGTGATTCCACTTTCTGTAGTTTAATAACATAATTGTCTACAACTTTCATGAAGAACACAGTTTCAAATTTTGAACAGAAGTACTACTTATTCACGAAATATCATACTGCCTCAAGATAAGTTTTCCAAAATGTACACAGATTATTATTTAAAACATATCTGGAGTTACAAACGTGATTTTGACATGAAACCAGTTCTAAATTAATCTTAATCCAAATATCTACAATTTTCATGAAGATCATAATTTCAAATTCTAAGCAGAAATACCATTTATTCACAAAATACAACACTGCCTCCAGGTGAGTTTTCAAAACGTACATGTATTAGTATTTTCAACGTTTTTAGAGCTACACAAATGATTTTAACATGAAACCAGTTCTAAAATACTCTTAACATAGTTATCTACAACTTTCATGAAGACACCAACAACTAATTCATACCACAAAATTCCCAGTATTGAAAACAAGATTCGGATTTTCCAAAACTCTAAAATTTCAGAATTTCAGCTTGCTCATACATCAGTATTTTGAGCATAACTTGAGCTACAAAAATTATTTTGATGTGAAACCACTTTTTAAAAATCCACAACTTAATTATCTACAACATTCATGAAGACATCCAAGGCTGATTATGCACGTACAGTTCCCAGTAAATCAATATATACACAAAACAAAGGATAAATCTTCCATACGAACATGCTGTAGCATTTAGGCTATAACTTTTGCTATACATATCCAAATCAGTTGAATCAGGTATCAAAATTCACATAGCAAAAAGATCTACAACTTTCATGAAGAAGTCAGAGTCAAATTCATACATTTTCAGCTTCAAAATTAAGCAACAAGATACGAATTAAAGACTGGAATCCTAGAACAGCATACAACTCTACCCATTTCATAAATATTCACAACCCTGTCCCCTCTTACTTGGTTTGAAGATTTTTAGCTGATTGGAAAAGAGGTCTCCTGGCTGTCCTGGTTCAGATCGAAGGAATATTGAGGAAGGAAAGAAGTTAAGGTAAGGATAGTTTACTACTTCTGTTTCTCCACGTTCAGGTCTTGACAAGGCAGAGTTAATAATGCAAAGTGAGTGGGAAACATCATCCTTGTGAGTGGAGATTTTAATGCTGTTAGTGGAGATAATGTAGGATTAATAATAGAAAGTGGCTATCTTAGTGCTCATCTCTAGCCGTCCTACGTACTAGTGCTATTAGTGGGATTAAAAGATATTATAAATAATGCCTAAAAGACAAGAAAAGGGTCAAAAAGTTACTTCTGCACTTCAAAACCGACCAGAATTCTATTTCTAGGTCCGGTTGAGCATCCGGTCTCGTACATCGGCTCAAAATCTTCCGGTGTGTACATCCGTTCTAAGGAAAGCTGAGTTAACATCCTTGAAGCCGTCCGGTGTTCATTAATGATAATCCGAACTAAATTCATCCGGTGTCACCTGAACTGAAGTCAGTTGTGTGAGAGCAGTGTGGAGGGTGGTCTTGAGTGTGAGGGCGATATGGAGTGAGGGCGGTATTGAATGTGAAGGACGGTGTCGAGTGTATCTTAAGAGGTCTATGTTCTAACAGATGTTCACGTTACTCAGCCAAGGCATTCGACCCCGTCAATGCTTATGACTCCGCCAGACGTATGATCCCGCCTAAATTTACTACTCCGTCAAAGCATTTGACCCCGTCCAGGCTTATTACTCCGTCAAAGCGTGTGACTCCGCCTAATCTTATTACTCCGCCAAGGCATGAGACTCCGTCTATGCTTATTATTATGTTAAAACGTGTGACCCCGTTTAAGCTCATTACTCCGCCAGGGTATGTGACTCCGCCTAAGCTTTACTCCGTCAAGGTACGTGACTCCGCCTAAGTTTCATTCCGCCAAGATACGTGACTCCGCCTAAGTTTTACTCTGTCAAGGCACGTGACTCCGTCTAAGATTTACTCCGCCAATAAAGAATAGTTCAAACACCATCCATCCATTCAGTAAGCAACTAGCAACGTCCAATAGCCAACAGCTCGGAAAACTACACCGTCCAGCAACCAGCAAGACGTCAATCAGTCTTGTAGACAATTTAGTAAGCTTTCCACTTAGGAAAACCGTACCCTTTTATTGTTATCTTCTTTTCTTGGACGAACTCAATTCCGGTCTTGAATGTCGGTTCAAGATCATCCGTCCTACAGCTCATTTGGTAAAGTGTTGATCCGGTGTGCAATCATAAAAGATAATCTTATCCACACTGGTTGTCCGGTGTGATGTGGCATTTATTGTTATCCGTTCTTCCCTTTTTGAACCTTGAGGTCGTCCTAGCCTTGGAGGTCAGAACGGATAAAAAATGTTTCTTCCAATTTCACTCAATTTATTCCTCTACCTTCAATCTTTCATTTGGAAATTGGATCTTATCAAAATAGATCTATGTAATTTCTATAATTATACCCAAAAATGAAATTTTTGGAGTATTATAAACCATTCATAAAGTGTTTTTATTCATTAATAAACACTTACAAGCATTCCATGCTTCATAAATTATAAATTGGAGCTATTATTTAAAAGCAGGATGTTACATTTCTCCCACCCTAATAAAAATTTCGTCCTCGAAATTTAACGTGCTCCTTAGTGAAACAATCCTGGATATTGTGTCCTCATATCATCTTCACGCTCCCAAGTCAGAGTTATATCAGTTCCTTGTTTCCATGCAACTTTTACCAGTGGTACATTCTTGTTCCTCAAACGTTTGCTCGATCTTTCTAGGATCTGTGCAGGTTCTGTGGAGATGGTCAGATTCTCTCTAACTTCAATATCATCAGTAGCAATCACGTGGTTGGGATCTTGTACGTACTTCCTCAGCTGTGATACATGAAATATATTGTGCAGATTTGCCAGGTGAGGGGGAAGTGCAATCTGATATGCCACTGTACCAACCCTCTTTAGGATCTCATATGGTCCAATAAACCTCGGACTCAATTTCTTACTCTTCAAGGCTCGACCAATCCCTTTGTGAGGTAAAACCTTCAAAAATACATGCTTACCGACTTGGAATTCAAGTGGTTTCCTTCTCTTATCATAATACTGCTTCTGTCTGTCTTGAGATGCCTTCATCTTTTCTCTGATCATTTCTATCTGTTCAGTAGTCTGCTGCACAATTTCAGGTCCTAACGCCAAACTTTCACCAGTTTCTAACCAACAAAGTGGCGTTCGACACTTCCTACCATACAATGCTTCGAATGGAGCCATACCAATACTGCTGTGGTAGCTATTATTATACGTGAATTCAATCAATGGAAGAAACTGCTCCCAACTACCACCATATTCAATCACACAAGATCGTAGTAAGTCTTCCAAACTTTGTATGGTACGCTCTGACTATCCATCTGTTTGGGGATGATAAGCTGATCTTAATCGAAGCTTGGAACCCAATTCCTGATGCAAGCTTCCCCAGAATCGGGAAGTGAATCTTGGATCTCTATCTGACACAATACTAGATGGTACACCATGTAGTCTTACGATCTCCCTCACATATAACTGTGCCAATTTTTGTAAAGAGTTCTTCATGTTCATTGGGAGGAAGTGAGCAGACTTTGTCAATCTGTCTACAATAACCCAGATTGCATCATTCCCTGAACGTGTTCTTGGTAATCCTGACACAAAGTCCATTGAGATATCATCACATTTCCAGACAGGAATCTCTAATGGTTGTAGTTCACCAGATGGCTTCTGGTGTTCTACCTTGGCTTTTTGACACACCAGGCATGAAGCCACATATTCAACTATCTCTTTCTTCATCCTTGGCCACCAAAAGCTTTTCCTCAGATCTTGATACATCTTAGTTGATCCAGGGTGAATGCTCAACATACTTTTATGCGCTTCTTCTAGAATCGTCTTTCTTAGATCAACATCCTCTGGTACACAAATTCTATTCCTGATTCTCCATATTCCATCTGATCCTTCTTGTAGTCCCATATCTTTTCCATTCGCCTGTAATTCTCTCAACTCTTGTAATGACAAATCTTCTTTCTGTCTTTCGCCTAACAGTTTCAGGAAATCATTGGTTATCTTCAAAGTCCCCAAAGTCATACTTCTTGAAGATTTCATCTCTACACCCAAGTTCATATCTCTGAACTGTTCTATCATCTCCATTTCTTTTATCATCAAAAATGCCATATGAATGGACTTTCGGCTTAGTGCATCTGCCACCACATTTGCTTTTCCTGGATGGTACTTCAAATCAAAATCATAATCTTTAAGAAACTCCATCCACCTTCGCTGCCTCATGTTCAATTCCTTTTGATCGAACAAATACTTCAAGCTCTTGTGATCACTGAACACTTCAAACCTGACTCCATACAAATGGTGTCTCCAGATCTTTAGGGCAAATACCACTGCTGCCAATTCTAAATCATGCGTTGGATAGTTCATCTCATGTGGTCTCAATTGTCTAGATGCATAAGCTACCACCTTTCTTTGTTGCATCAAAACACATCCTAAGTCCATTTTGGAAGCATCACAATAAACCACAAAATCTTCTTGTGGATTAGGTAAGATTAAGACTGGAGCAGATGTAAGCTTCAACTTCAGTTCTTGGAAACTTTTCTCACATTCTGGCGTCCAAGAAAAAGGTTGATTCTTCCGGGTTAGCCGAGTCATTGGTAGGGCAATTTGAGAAAACCCTTCAATGAATCTCCGATAATAACCAGCTAATCCCATGAAACTTCGTATCTCAGTGACTGAAGTAGGTCTCTCCCAGTTTACCATAGCTTCTATTTTAGAAGGATCCACAGATACTCCTTCGTTTGAGATTACATGGCCTAGAAATTTTACCTCTTTCAACCAGAATTCACATTTTGATAACTTTGCATACAATTGCTTCTCCTTCAGAATCTGCAATACCACTCGGAGATGCTTTTCATGTTCCTCTGCAGTTTTTGAATAGATCAGAATATCATCAATGAAAATGATGACAAATTGATCTAAGTAGGGATGAAATACTCGATTCATGTAATCCATGAATACGGCTGGGGCATTGGTCACTCCGAAGGGCATCACAAGGTACTCGTAATGACCATATCGTGTTCTAAAGGCTGTCTTTGGAATATCCTCAGACTTGACACGAATCTGATGATACCCCGATCGTAGATCAATCTTGGAAAATACTGCGGCGCCTCTCAATTGATCTATCAGATCATCAATTCTGGGCAGAGGATATCTATTCTTCACCGTCAATTTGTTCAGTTGACGATAATCTACGCATAACCTCATGCTTCCATCTTTCTTCTTGACAAGCAATACTGGCGCTCCCCATGGTGACACACTGGGTCTGATGAAATGCTTCTCCAGTAACTCTTTAATTTGTTTCTTCAGTTCAACCAGTTCAATTAGTGCCATACGGTATGGAGCTTTAGACACTGGTTCTGCTCCTGGAATTAAATCAATGGAGAATTCTACCTCACGTTCTGGAGGTAAACTTGAGACATCTTCAGGAAATACTTCAGGAAATTCAGAAACAACTGGTATCTCAATTGCTTTAGGTTCACCATCTTCTTTGTAAAGAGTGAATAAAGCAAACAATTGACTTTCACCTTGTAGTACATAGGTCCTGAGGTTGTCAGAATTTAGATTTTCTGATGGAAATATCACGGTCTTGTTGTGACAATCCACCAAGACTCGATTTGTCGATAACCAGTCCATCCCCAGAATCACGTCCAGATCCTTCAAAGGTAAACAAACAAGATCGACAAGAAAACGTCTACCTTCTATGAGTATAGAACATTCGTTACACATCTTAGCAGTTCTAAGTTGTGTACCGGTGGGAGTAGAAACAATCAGATCATATGTCATAGGCTTCACAGGTAATCGAAGGCGTCTAACACACTCATCAGAAATGAAAGAATGCGTAGCACCAGAATCAAATAACACAGATAGGACTGTACCATTAATGTCACACTTACTTTGTACGAGGTCATCAGCTTGATCTGCCTCTGAACCGCTGATGGCATAGACTCTCCCAGCTGTTTGTTGCAACCTCTGATCTGTGGATTCCTTGTTCTGTCTTGGAGGTTGGGCAGTACGTGTGTCTTCTCCTCGGCCTCTCTGATAACTAGAGCCTCTTGGTTCACTCATAGTGTTCCTGTTGTTGTTTTGATTATTCTGCGGACAATTTGGACTGATGTGTCCTTTTTGGTTACATCGGAAGCAAGTGACTTCTTCAAGACGTCTGTTACAATCACGTACATGATGATTACCTCCACATTTAAGACACCTCATGTTATTGCGTCTATCAAAAGATGACGATGATGATGATCCGCCTCTGGAGCGATTTGGATAGAACGATCCTCTTCTTTTTAAATCAACTGACTGAGGTTTCAGTTGTCTATTGGCTTTTTCATGTGCCAGTCTGGCCTGGTGATTCTCTTCAAAGATTCTGCATTTGTTGATCAGAATAGGAAAATTCCGAATTTCTTGGTACCCAATCGCTTCTTTGATTTCCAGATTCAGTCCGTTCTCAAATTTAACACATTTCGATTCTTCGGCACCAGCCTGTTGAAAAGGAGGGTAAAAGAGAGCTAGTTCTTCAAACTTTGCAGCATATTCTCCAACGGACATCGAGCCTTGTTTCAGCTCCATAAATTCCAGCTCTTTGCGGTTTTTCACACTTGCCGGAAAATATTTCTCTAGGAAACAGTCTTTGAAGTTGACCCAGTTCAAAGGTCTGTCAGTTTCAATCATACGAGTTCTGGCATGTATCCACCAGTTTTCTGCTTCCTCGACCATCATATAAGTGGCACACTCCACCCTTTCAAATTCTGTGCAGGGCAAGGCTCGGAAAATGTGCTCCATTTCCTTAACCCATAAGTATGCTGCCTCTGGATTGTAGCCTCCCTTGAATTGCGAAGGCTTTCTCTTCAAGAAGCGGTCTAACCCATGGAGTTCTCCAGTGCTCCTTGGTTGGTTTTGTCGTTCTATGGCTTCAGCTAAGCGGTTGAAAGCTGCTGCCATATCGTGGTTGTTGTTGTTGTTGTTTCTTGCCATCCTATATTCGTAGTTTGGTTTATACCAATTCTAAGGGATAATCTATCATATATAAATACTATATAATTATCATTATTCTACAGTCTATCAGTTAAGCAATCAATCATATAACACATTTATCATATTATCAAGAGGAAATCAAACAAATCTTTTCACAATTAATCAGTCAGGCACAAATCATATAGTACACTTTTAGCATGTTATCAAGTAAGAAATCAAACATTTCACATATTATGTCGAGAAATAGCTCATGTCATAACAATTGGTCCTGAATTTTTTTGAAAATGCTCTGATACCAACATGTAACGTCCCGTGTAATTTTCCGAATAAATTTTTCGCATTTTCGAAAGATCATTTTAAAATTATAAATTTAATTCAGAGTTTATATATAACAATTAATATCAGCGGAAAAATTATCAACATACTAGTCGTGAATAATTAAATCCAAGAAAATATTTAAGTAGCGGAAACGATTGTGAAGAGAATAGTACATGACATATTATATTTATTACAACCCATAAATTCAAGTTCAGGTAATAAAGCAAATAGACATCCATCATGGCATTACTCTGCATTCTGCGTGTCATTCACTGTAAAAATTAATGTAAGAGTGAGACAGAATATAGAATAAATATAAAATAGATAAAATTGCACAAACACAATCAACAATTCATAATGATATGATGAGTATGCCAAACAAGTCCATTAATAGATATATAATTAGTCAAATGATGTCATGCTGGATCCATTTGGTCTTGGTGGGAATACTGCAGTAAAAGTCTCATAGAGACACAAATAGGGCTTTAGCATATACCATGAATCCCTATACTTCATGGCGCTTAAGTACCGAAGTACACCATATCAAAGTAGGACTTTTGCATAAACCATGAATCCCTACACTCCATGGCACACAACATAATAGGGCTTAACTCATCATAGAGTAACCCCCCACCAGGGTAGGCAATCATGGAACCCCTAAATTCCATGGTGCGTCCGAATGCTTATGATGCATGAATGCCTTTAATTCTCTTTATCATTTAACATACCATGATATTCACATTTCCAAAACCTCTTGGATAATACAAGTCCTCAAGGGACACAATAGACATAATAATTCATAAAATCATGGATTTACTGTTTCAACCACACTTGTCAATAACCACAAGGCATTCATGTACATATATATTAATTATGTCATTCGTAATTAATCACCATCATAATATTCTAATTGTGTGACACTCAACAGCATTTATAATAATTCATGATCACTCAGGAATTCAAAAATAAATCATTACTCATAGAGAGAACATCATTTTTATCCATAATAACCATCATAAGTAAATTTCAGCATTTCCAAACAGCGACAAACATTAGTAAAACAGTCATAACATGAGCAAAACAACTCCTTTTTAGGTGATTCCACTTTCTGTAGTTTAATAACATAATTGTCTACAACTTTCATGAAGAACACAGTTTCAAATTTTGAACAGAAGTACTACTTATTCACGAAATATCATACTGCCTCAAGATAAGTTTTCCAAAATGTACACAGATTATTATTTAAAACATATCTGGAGTTACAAACGTGATTTTGACATGAAACCAGTTCTAAATTAATCTTAATCCAAATATCTACAATTTTCATGAAGATCATAATTTCAAATTCTAAGCAGAAATACCATTTATTCACAAAATACAACACTGCCTCCAGGTGAGTTTTCAAAACGTACATGTATTAGTATTTTCAACGTTTTTAGAGCTACACAAATGATTTTAACATGAAACCAGTTCTAAAATACTCTTAACATAGTTATCTACAACTTTCATGAAGACACCAACAACTAATTCATACCACAAAATTCCCAGTATTGAAAACAAGATTCGGATTTTCCAAAACTCTAAAATTTCAGAATTTCAGCTTGCTCATACATCAGTATTTTGAGCATAACTTGAGCTACAAAAATTATTTTGATGTGAAACCACTTTTTAAAAATCCACAACTTAATTATCTACAACATTCATGAAGACATCCAAGGCTGATTATGCACGTACAGTTCCCAGTAAATCAATATATACACAAAACAAAGGATAAATCTTCCATACGAACATGCTGTAGCATTTAGGCTATAACTTTTGCTATACATATCCAAATCAGTTGAATCAGGTATCAAAATTCACATAGCAAAAAGATCTACAACTTTCATGAAGAAGTCAGAGTCAAATTCATACATTTTCAGCTTCAAAATTAAGCAACAAGATACGAATTAAAGACTGGAATCCTAGAACAGCATACAACTCTACCCATTTCATAAATATTCACAACCCTGTCCCCTCTTACTTGGTTTGAAGATTTTTAGCTGATTGGAAAAGAGGTCTCCTGGCTGTCCTGGTTCAGATCGAAGGAATATTGAGGAAGGAAAGAAGTTAAGGTAAGGATAGTTTACTACTTCTGTTTCTCCACGTTCAGGTCTTGACAAGGCAGAGTTAATAATGCAAAGTGAGTGGGAAACATCATCCTTGTGAGTGGAGATTTTAATGCTGTTAGTGGAGATAATGTAGGATTAATAATAGAAAGTGGCTATCTTAGTGCTCATCTCTAGCCGTCCTACGTACTAGTGCTATTAGTGGGATTAAAAGATATTATAAATAATGCCTAAAAGACAAGAAAAGGGTCAAAAAGTTACTTCTGCACTTCAAAACCGACCAGAATTCTATTTCTAGGTCCGGTTGAGCATCCGGTCTCGTACATCGGCTCAAAATCTTCCGGTGTGTACATCCGTTCTAAGGAAAGCTGAGTTAACATCCTTGAAGCCGTCCGGTGTTCATTAATGATAATCCGAACTAAATTCATCCGGTGTCACCTGAACTGAAGTCAGCTGTGTGAGAGCAGTGTGGAGGGTGGTCTTGAGTGTGAGGGCGATATGGAGTGAGGGCGGTATTGAATGTGAAGGACGGTGTCGAGTGTATCTTAAGAGGTCTATGTTCTAACAGATGTTCACGTTACTCAGCCAAGGCATTCGACCCCGTCAATGCTTATGACTCCGCCAGACGTATGATCCCGCCTAAATTTACTACTCCGTCAAAGCATTTGACCCCGTCCAGGCTTATTACTCCGTCAAAGCGTGTGACTCCGCCTAATCTTATTACTCCGCCAAGGCATGAGACTCCGTCTATGCTTATTATTATGTTAAAACGTGTGACCCCGTTTAAGCTCATTACTCCGCCAGGGTATGTGACTCCGCCTAAGCTTTACTCCGTCAAGGTACGTGACTCCGCCTAAGTTTCATTCCGCCAAGATACGTGACTCCGCCTAAGTTTTACTCTGTCAAGGCACGTGACTCCGTCTAAGATTTACTCCGCCAATAAAGAATAGTTCAAACACCATCCATCCATTCAGTAAGCAACTAGCAACGTCCAATAGCCAACAGCTCGGAAAACTACACCGTCCAGCAACCAGCAAGACGTCAATCAGTCTTGTAGACAATTTAGTAAGCTTTCCACTTAGGAAAACCGTACCCTTTTATTGTTATCTTCTTTTCTTGGACGAACTCAATTCCGGTCTTGAATGTCGGTTCAAGATCATCCGTCCTACAGCTCATTTGGTAAAGTGTTGATCCGGTGTGCAATCATAAAAGATAATCTTATCCACACTGGTTGTCCGGTGTGATGTGGCATTTATTGTTATCCGTTCTTCCCTTTTTGAACCTTGAGGTCGTCCTAGCCTTGGAGGTCAGAACGGATAAAAAATGTTTCTTCCAATTTCACTCAATTTATTCCTCTACCTTCAATCTTTCATTCGGAAATTGGATCTTATCAAAATAGATCTATGTAATTTCTATAATTATACCCAAAAATGAAATTTTTGGAGTATTATAAACCATTCATAAAGTGTTTTTATTCATTAATAAACACTTACAAGCATTCCATGCTTCATAAATTATAAATTGGAGCTATTATTTAAAAGCAGGATGTTACAGAGATCATCCTGTCTACAGAGAAAATAAGGAAACACGAACTCAAGGGTCAACATGGCTGTTGTCATCTTCCTCCTTTTCATGCCCGTGATCGGCATCTTCTTCCTCCTCACCACAGTCCTCTCTTTCCTCCCAATGCTCATTCCCTTGATTATCTTCAGGAACCCGATGTTGCATGTCTGGGGGAGTGTTATCTTTACCCGCCGCCAAAGGAGTAAATTTAAAGGTCTCGTCAGAGGGAATGAAGGCTTCGCCATTAAACTCGGTACCAGCTCCCCATGGCGGAATTTATTGAAAAACTCGATTCCATTCAAGTTAAGCTCGGCACCTTGGTTGCGGTAGACGACCTGACAAACCACGTGGCTAAAGGTGTCCAAGGAGGCATGAGCATAAAGCGTCATATCTTTGTGATATTTTTCCTGCTCATCCTGAACCGCAGTGGAAAGACCTTTATTCTTCTTTTAGAGGTCAGCCACTTGTTTCTTCAGATCGTCAGCCTCTTGGTGGAGTTAGTCATTTTCCTTTTTCAAAGCCTCCTCAGATTTCTCAAGAGCCTGGTGGCTCTCATTCAGAATCTTTAACCTCTGGTGAACCCAGCCTTAGTCGTCCAGGAGGCGGGCATTCTTCTCTTTTAATCGCTCTACCTCTCTTAAAGGACCTTCAGAGGTGGTGGAGTAAATAATGGAAAGGGTTTTTAGATGACCCCACATCGCCGTCTCGAGGACAAAGTGGATGTCATCAGCCCTAAGTCCTTCCTTGAGAGGGAATGAAGGGAGCAATTCGGTTGAGGGAGGGGTGGCTCTTTCAATGAGTTCCTCAAAGGAGTCTTGAGCGACGTCCCTTTGAGGAACCTCTTTTGTTGTCTCGCACTTGGTGGCAATGGCTTTGCCTTTACTGGATTCCCCTTTCCCGATAGGGGTCTTATGCTTCCTGCTTAGCCCTTCAGCAGCCTTTTGCTTTCCCTTTTTCTTGGAGGCGGCACCGGCCTTAGTAGCAATACTCCCCTGGGGATTTGAAGGAAATGTGCCTTTTTCAATTAGGGGCGACCCTATTCACATCAGAGGCATGGCATTTACACTGGCCAACAGTGCACAGAGGGACTCCAGAGTGTCTCCACACATGTTTCCTAAAAAAATAGACAATAGAGGTTACAACCAGTATA
This sequence comes from Clitoria ternatea, assembly GCA_037962975.1. Lineage (NCBI taxonomy): Eukaryota > Viridiplantae > Streptophyta > Magnoliopsida > Fabales > Fabaceae > Clitoria > Clitoria ternatea. Next base: position 15,469,249 of record CM075675.1, read on the forward strand.
GGAAAAAGTTAAGTTAAAAGGAAAAGGAAAGGGTAAATACCCAGGTGGGTGAGGTATTCTCTCCTCATCTCCGCAGTACCAAGTAAAAAGCGGTACTTTAGAAGAGCACCCTTGGAGATAGTGTGGAGGGTGTTTACAACAGCCCTAGAACCCTCAGAAAGTTGGCAATCCTCCACAGCGTACGTCGAACTCTTAAGTGTGTTTAAATATTTGTTTCAGGTTACATGGTCTTGATCATGACAAAGCAATTGAAGAATCATGACAAAGAGCACAAGTTTTATGAAGTGTTGTTGCAAAGATGAAAACAAAGAAGAACCAACGAAGCCAAGCATCAGACCTGAAAAATTGCGTATGCTAATCGATTAGCACAGGAAGTTTAATCGATTACAAAACTTCTATTTATCACACAATCGATTGCAACAAGAAATCCAATCAATTACATAGGCTCTGGAACGAAGCCTAATTGATTACACCAAGCTAGCTAATCGATTACCAAGCCACTGTTTAATACATAATCGACTATAGCAAGAAGGCCAATCAATTACCAACTAAGAAAAAGAATGGAATGCATCAGGTATAATGCCTAATCGACTACAGGGCAGCACCAATCGATTACCAAAGTTATGTGTTATTACTAATCGATTACAAGACAAGTCATAATCGATTTCCCCAGTTCTGTATTCAAGCTAATCGATTACTTGGAAAAGCACAATCGATTACAAGACCTGTTACACTGAAGAATTCGAAGCGTAATCGATTAGAGCTCAAGATGTAATTGATTACACTAGTGCCTGACAGTGGGAAAAGTGCTTTTTAGTGCAAAAACAGCTCAACTATCCTTTAATATTCGAACACCCATGCTGTGTAACGGCTCTGAAGACTCTAGGGCTCCTCTTCAAGGCTTATAAATGCAAACACTCATTCAAGTTATCATATACATCAAAGGGGAATCATTCATAGCTTACATTTGTGCCTTGTGAGTCCATTTCTTTGTTTAGTTTCAATTTCTGAAACTTGGAGCTTATACTTGTATATCCTCTCTTGTTGAGAGTTATCATTGTTAGAGCTTTTCATTTGCTTATCTACTCTATTGAGAGAGTTAATTGCTTGTAAACCAAACACCAAAACACCAAGGTTTTCACTCTTGGTTGAGTGGTCACAAAGGTTGGGGTTCAACCTTTGGGTATTGAGAGTTTGAGAGATTGAGTGGGTTGCCCTTGTGCTAGTGAGGATTGAGTTCTTGAGTGTCGGACACTAGGAAGCTGCAATTGCTCATAGCTTGTAATCCCTAAACTTCAATAGTGAAATCCTTCAAGTGGGTTGCTTGAAGGCGAGACGTACATCGGGTTGGTGGAACTCGTTAAATCGGTTTGCAAGCTTCTCTTCCTTACTCTCTTACATTTACTTATTGCATTTGGTTGGTATATTGGTTTGGTTGTGATAATATTGCTTGAACTTAATTAATTAGGCTAAGTTAAGTTTCCGCACACCAAGTGTTTGATAAATTGTTAAGACCACCTCTACATATATTTCACCTTAGCACTTGCATTTTACTTGTTGTCTTTTGCATATTATTGTCTTATGTAAAAAAAGGGATCAAGTTTAAAGGCATTCCAAGTGAAATTTTTTAAACACTCAATTCACCCCCCCCCCCCTTCTTGAGTATTGAGGCCACTTGAATAACATTAAGGAGAAAGTGCTAGTAAGTCTAGTTGGTGTAGAACCAAAACCGGCCTTCCTCGTCTTTCTAGAAGGAAGGATAGGTCCCTTTGGCAAAAACTTTAAAATATGAATTCTTGAAGGAGACTCCCTCAGTCTTGGCAGATTCCGCAAAGGCCTCGAAGTTGAAGATGTCACTCTGACAACACAAATTGACAAAACCCATTCCAGCGCCACTACGGCGCATCACCCGAGCATACGGAAAAAAGATGGCAACGGTCGGAGTGAAACCCATATGTCTGGCAAGGATTTCAAGGGAAAGGATCAGAGCCCATCCATTGGGGTGTAATTGGCTGGGGGCGATGTCCAAAAATCTCAACACCCCCATCTTGAACTTAGTGAAGGGGAATCGTACTCCCATCTTCATCAAAGTATATTCATGAAAAAACAAAAATCTGTCGTGGGGAATGTTGCAAACCCGCTCTACGAATGTCAAAGCGTATAAAATAAAACACTTCTTGTACTTTTTGGAGTACCAAAAAGAACCGACTTCGAGTTCCACACCCTCGTTCGCATTGGCATGACAGCTCTAGATGAGGACGATGTCCTTAGCTACCCAAAAGTAGGGGTCCTCGACCTTCCGAGCTATCCAATCCACCTTGTCCGTAATCATGAAGGTGTCCTCGGGGTCATTCCTCATAGTAGGAGATCCAACAGCTTCCATGGTAATGACATGTTCTAAAAAGGGAATAATTAGATAAAAATTAGTGTTATCAGCATAGTAATGTACTATGCTGGAATTCGCATCTTGGTTTGGAGACGAGAGCGACAATAGAGACTGGGGTGAAGGAAATACAAAAGAAAGAGACGACTCCGGGTTAGGGGGCAAAGTTGTTTGGTTTGTTAAGTTAATATCCCTAGTGGGGACACCCGAACGACTCGTCCTAATCCATTTGCGTATGTCCGCTTGAGTAAATCGCGGACCTCGCCGAGGTATCTCAAGAGGCCAAGATACGGAAGGATTATAAATGATTTTTACGAAACTATCTCCTTCTTGGCTGTTGTTAACAGAAAAATCAGACATCTTTAAAAGGAAGAGAAGAGGCCAGAATGAAGTAAAGGGGCTACCTGTGTGAATGTATCTTGTAGTTTTCAAGTACGGGCCAAGACAAAGTGCAAAGTGAGGATGTTGCCATGGGCTGAAGTTCAAACGTCGTGACCTATGGACGGAGTAGAAGATGAAACAACGCAGCCCAAAAAGCCAAATGTTCCAATCAAATTCTGCCACGTCAATGATCCGCGTGCCATGTCACTTTTCTGGAGAATACCAAATGACGCGTATTTAAGGAGGCACCCAACGACACTTAATTAACCTTAATCACGGATTAAGGATCAATTTAAACATGTCCACATCGGTCTAAAATGACACATTGATTGCAATGTGAAAGCATTAAACAGACAAGCTGCCGGAACGTACAAGTAGCTCATTACTGCAACATAGTCGCAATAACAAGCTAAGAGGCAAATTATCCGATGTGCATACCATCCCTAATGGAAAGTGACATTGGTCAGTGTAGAAACTTGGAAAATGCAAGTCAAAACTTAATTATTGGATGAGGAGCACAAAAAACCGTTGTAATAATTAAGTCTCAGTACGGATTTACGGGTATGACCCCGGTCAGGAAAGTTGACGTCTAAGTGTGAGTTAGACAAGTATGGGTAGCTTGTTCCTACAAAGACTGTAGTTACTGTTCATTGGCAGAATGGTCAAATCATCTTATACATTCAGGGAAGTTCTATAAATACAACTCAATTATTAATTCACAACACAGTACTTACAACACTTAGTAACCTCCGTAATCCCTTTATTTTCCTATAACAACCGTACTGACTTAAGCATCGGAGCCCCCTTTGCAGGTACACCTCCGATATGTTCCGTCAACCTCGGTTGGAATTGACTAAGAGCTTTACCTTAACGTGAAGGGCATAAAGTTCCTATTGGACCTGAGTGTATAATATCGGACTCCACTGAGACGGTGTAAAATAGAGAGAGGAAGAAAACGATTTTCAACACCGGTTGTGTGAGGTGTATCCTAGACCACATACACCGATCGGATCAGTTCGGAATTAGGGGAAAAAGAAGCAATGCTCTAATTAGGGTAAAGGAAAGACAGAATGAATTTGGGAACAAAGCCACCTCAAAAGGTATTTTTCTTGTGGTGGCAATCATTTAGTTTCCACCTTGAAGTCCATCTAGAGTGTCAGTTGTCACAAAACGTGCTACATAAATATAAGTTGACAAAAGTTTAACATTAAAAACCTAATAACCTAACAAAAAACATAAGTCAGAGATCATGAACAAATTTTTAAAGTCCGAAAGATCTAATAATTAATATGGACAAAATGTATATATATATATATATATATATATATATAATTACTCATAAACTACCTAGAAGTTGTAATAAAAAAATGATTGTTTTAAGTCTCGTCATCATTATCATCTTAGTTTCTCTTTTTCTCTTTCTTTTTGTTTTTAATTTTAATCATTTTCACTGCTAAATTAATATCATACCATTTGTTATATTCTAAGTAATGCTTTAAAAGAAAATATTAAATTTCACAATTAAATGATATTCGTTTGCTACTGTCAGCCTATCTTAATTAATTCAATAGTCCCTTTAATCATATTAAACATCATTTGACTCCATTTTGTACACATTATCTCTTTTCTATTCCAAACTATCGCAGATCACATTTCATTTCCTCTTTTGTATTTTTATTGTTTTTAAATAATTAAAAATACCAAAATATGAGGTGTACACTTGCCATTTTCTAAATAATATAAATATATATTTTTAGCAGAATTATTATTAATAAGGATATTCAAATAATAAAATAATTTATACAGTTGCGCCAAAAAGGTGCCCGTTCACGGGTGCTTTGCTAGTTACACATTAAAGTTTGAACCAGGGTAAAAATTTTTACTAGTCACACCTTCAATTAAGTATATTAAATTTAAAATCCTTTAAGGTGGATTAAATTGCTGATTTGCTCGGTAATTGCTCTGATTTTTGGATTAAATAACACATTTACCTTATCAAAGATGTCATGAATCACCGAATCAATCTCAAATGCACACTATCGAAGTACATGTTACAACGGGTCAAGAATGAATATATAAATATTATAATCTAATAATGCAAAAGACTTTGCTGGAACCTAGACCTATGAGGAAATATCCAATGGCCCTAAGAATCCAATGAGGTTGAGAATAATTATACCAATGAGGTTTTTCCTTTCAAATAATTTTATAACACTTTCCTAGAATCAGCTATCTTTGTATGCTCAACTTTGGCAAATAAAACCACTGCACCTGAAAGGCTGAAAACAAAAAAAGCAGTGAATGCTGTTAAACTATCGTGTTTCTGTTTTGTTGGTGGGAAGAGAGTGGCTCCGGCGCTCCTTTCCACCAGGCTTGGATGAAGCGTTGCCATACCAAACCATTCCGGCCACAGCTATGATCATTCCGAAAACCACTTGGAGATTGAGACCTTCCTTCCCAAAGATAAAGAATCCCATGATCAAAACAAGTATCGTCTTCATGTGTCCCAGTACTTGAAAAGAGACAGCGGTGAATCTGCCAATGCAGATGAACTGGCTCAGGTTGGTACCAACCGCGATACTGCATGACAAAAATATGAACATCTGCGAAAACAAGGATAAAGATAAGTGACTTAATGATGGAAGTGTTAACAATTCTAACAATTTAACATTTGTCTATTAAAAACACAAATAATGGAAGTGTTAAGAAATTTTCAACCAATGCAAGACAAAGTAACAGGTAGCAAAGGGTCACGTGAGTCCTCGGGATTTATCTTGTTTGAGTGCAGTCAATAGTAATGAGTCTACAGCTAAATTAGGTTCTTCAATTTGGACTCTTTTCTTTATTCTTTTCCACGAATTTGAATTTCTCTTATCATTAAATCATCAAATTGTTTTGAAATGTTTTCTTTTGCTCAAACTTATATTGAGTTGATGAAGTTCTGATTAATCTTTCAAGAAAATTATATGATAAACATAACTATTAACTTCCACAGACCGCAAGGCCTGTATCATTTTACCTTGGTTTTGGACATTCTTACTCAGTATAACTAAGAGTTAGTGCCTAAATGGTTTCATTTAACAAATGATTAAGTTGTAATGGGTAATAAGATAAAGATGTAGAGGTGGATGTGTGGTCACACAAGAAAAGATCGAATCCATAATAACAGTATCCAAAGTCTAGTTGGTGTGATACCTAATGAAGAGAGAATAGTGAAAAAAATTTTAAGGTGGTTTGGGCATATGCAAAGGAAACCTTTGGAAGCGCTTGTAAAGGGAGTTGAGTAAATGATTTGGAGCTCTGTGAAGAGAGATAAAGAAAGGCTAAAAAAGGACATTTAAAGAGATTAATGAAAGGGGTGGTGAATGGAATCTCAAAGGAGTTGCAGAATCACTTAAAAAACACAGAAATATTATTAAAAACACTCCAAATTCATAGTAGATAATTAAAAACCAACATTATCCAAATGAAAACATTGTCTAAATGATCCAAAACATTACTGGAACCAAAAACATATCAAGAAAAGAAACATAATAAGCTATGAGGTGAAGTAGAGAACTAGAAATAGAGAGGTATTGCCGGAGATACTTGGCAGCAAAATAGCTAAACAAGAGAGTGGGAGATGATGGAGAGGTACTTTCAAAGGTCAAAAATTGTTCTTTGGAGGTGGCAGCAAGTGGTTAGAGGCTGTGGGAGGTGGTAGCAGCTGGTTGGAGGAGGTGGCAGTAGGTGGTCAGAGACTTGGAGGTGGTAATTTCAAGGTCGCCGGAGCTGCTACAAGTACAAGGTCACCAGAGGGATGTGCAGGGCCGCCACAAGTCAAAACAGCATCGCCAAATGTCAGAAAAGGATCGTTGGAAGTCAGAGAAGGTCGTTGGAGTGTTAGGCAGCAGTGGGTGTGGTTATCAGAGGGTGGGGGAGTAAAGGAGAGAGTGGGAGAGATAGTAGATGAAGAAGAGTGAGTTTTTGAGGAAAAAGAGAAGGTTATTAAAGAAAACCTAAAGAAAAGGGAGGGAAGATGGGAACTTACCGTTTTACCCTTAAAAAGCATGCAAAACGTAGTTTTGGAAAACACAAGCATTGCGGTCACAACAACCCGCGACCCACAACGCCGTGATCCCGACGCGTTGCCTGCAATTTGAATCTCCACTCAACGCGGGCCGCAAAAGGGTCATCCCAAGGAGCCACCCCACTTAGTGGGATAAGGTTGTTGCTGTTATATAGTCGAAAGAGGGAATAAATGGTAAACTAGAGCTATGGAAGGAACACATAGCCTCTATACATGCACTAAGAACTGTAGGTGCAAATTGGAGATCATGCCATACTACGTGTTCCACAGCTTTAGGTATGATCTATCATACAAAGAGATGGGGAAATATGAGACCTAAATCATAGGATTCAGGCTATGTGGACGAAATGGTAGAATGTTTCAAGTGTTATATGAGATAGAAAGGTACTCTTTCAAAGAAAATAACAATTTACAGCACAGTGACATGACCAGACATTCTTTTGGGCACTGAATGTTGGGGAGTTAAAGGGTCAGGTGCAGAAGCAGAAGGTTGAGAAGATATGCTGGTGGATTACATGAGTGATCATATTAAAAAAGGAGACAATCAAGAATGTAGATAATATAGAGAAAGTAGGAATGACACCTGTTAAGGAAAATTTGATAGAATAGAATCATGCCGAGAAGATTTAAACATGTGAGAAGAAGACAAAGAAAGACTTAGAAGAATTCATCAGATGGAAGGTAGCCCAAGAACTAGTTGTACAGGATGACCAAGAAAAATTCCAAGTGAAACCATTAAAATGGATTTAGATCTAACAGGTTTTAAATTAGGCTTTTGATAGAACAGAATAGTTTTGTTTGATCTACAAAACTAACTGCAACTAGTGGGAGAAAGCTTGGGTTATTGCAGTTACTAAATATAGTCTATAGAAACTGTTTGAGAGCCCCTGTGGCATACATACATAGACTAAATCTGAAGACATAATATGCATTTAACATATAAAGCATCTACTATCTACTATAGTCCAACTTCCAAGTAAATCTACATATGCATATACTCATTTTCCCAAAGAGAACAAATGATGTAGGCTCTAAATATTTAATTGAACATTAATCTTTTTTTCATTATCCAGAACTTACCAACGAGGTAGTGTTGTAGTCATATTTGTCAACCCTTTTGTTTGTCAACCAATAGTCTAGAAAAGGTCCTAGTAACAGAAGTGATGCAGCCTGTGCAGGTGCTGTATGTCCCAGTAGGTTGAACGAACTTAGGGAATACTTCCGTTGAAGGAAATGAACATACTGCACATGAAAAACAATTTGAAAATCAGTGAGCACCTGGTACAAAATAATAGGAAAAACATGTGTCCCTGATTGTTTCAAACTATTTGTGAGTAGATGATGCCATTTAAAATTCATATGCTAGTCCTTGGCACATAGAGGAATGTCATAACTAATACGTACATATTGTTGCAACGAAGTGCTCCATACTGCTATAAGGGCAGCGATGAATCCTCTTGCATTAACACTCACATCAGTAATAGTGCAGACCCCAACACCCAAAAGAACAACACCTATGCTCAGTTTTGTGTCTCTTGAATACCGAATCTTGTCAAGAACAACTTCCAATAGGCAGGATACAGGGATCATACTTAACTTCGCAATCTGCCAATGGTTAAAAAGTGAATATAACTTCTGAAGGCATTAATCAACCAATAGTTAAAGCTCAATCCAACTCACTTGATAAAATCCAACGGAGTTCCACATTAGACTAACATTCATTCCAACAATAGAGAAGTTAGCAAAGAGAACAAATTTTAGAAGATCTGGTAAGGGTAAATGAGAAGCCTGAACATATCCCAGCATCCTTAGTATGATTGTCATCAAAGTCGTTGTAGCAAAGTGCAAACCTGTTAATGTTGTAGCTGCATGCAGTATAGAAAAATCGTATTATAAGAAGATAAGAAATTAATAAACATGATCATAAACCACCTAGGGAAAAACTAAGGGGCCTTCTGATTTGAGAAAATGTTTTCCGTTTTCATTTCCTGTTTTCATTTTAAATTACAAAAATGTCACCTTGTTTTCTAGTTTCCACAAGTTTGTAAAGTAAACTGTGAAAACACAAATATTTTTAGTATTTCCAGTACAAAGTTTTTGAATTAGAAGTGAAAACAAGAAATGATAACAGAAAACATTTTCTCAAACCAAACAGCTCCAAAGTAGACAAACAACTGAAATACCATCAAGAAATTGAATAGAGAATTTACCAAAACTGAAGCCATAACTGGCCATCAAAGCTTTGTTTACAATGATAATTCCAACAGATGTAACAACATTGAACATCCATGCAGCTGCATCCACTGCAGCCTTTTTCTCAGCCTTGCTAGCTGGAGCCATGTTCTTTCTGCTTCTCAAAACTTTACCACTGGTGTCTCGTAACTAAATTCCATAGCATTCCATCCACATTAAAATGACATATGCTGTTCAAGCCATTAAGCAAACAGAGAATCCTGGAAAAGTGGAAGGACCAATAAATCATCAGACCTCAGATCTAAAATATATTAGCATAACTATCAATCATTCTACAAAATAACCACAAGTCTCAAGTCTCCAACCTAAAATCATTTTATAGCCAACAAAAGGGTCAGAAACTGACAAGTGAAAGGAAGGCCATTCAGCTCATACTATTTAGCAAGAACCTGTGGTAGCTTATTTATTTATGAAAATGGCAATGATTAATGTATAAACCCTATCATTGTATAAAGGTCTACTTTGGTAGAAAGTTAACAACAAGATAATAAGAAAAAAACAATAGGCTAGGACTAATTATTCAATCACTTTTACATAATAAAATGATACACATAGGATTCAGTCATATATAATATCACACTATTTTCTCATCCATACTCAGTAAATTGCATACTTCTTTTGCTCAAGGGACTAATCACCAAAACAGCCAACCATATGATTCTCTGCCCACCAAGAATTAACAACTATGCTTATGTATTGGCCAAGACTATAAAGATAATAACATGAAGAAACAACAAATCACTACAAAAATAACACCATATCTTCAAAAACTTGTCGCCAATGTATGACTTTCAATTGAACAGAGCATTCTATTCCCACTTAGTTTAACAAACAGAAGTTCATTATAAGAAACTTCTTTTAGAAATTAGCATCAGATCTGCAAGAAACCAATAGATTTAACGCATGACATTTTGAACACGATGCATTCCATTTTTATAAACAATGGCTATTCCAATTAAGATTTAGATTCACTAGGTGATGGATGCCTATAATAATAATAATAATAATCAAAAGAGTAAATCCATTGATCATGATTGGCTGCAGTCAAATTAACTAAAACCATTCCAAAGAAAATTGAACTCCAATAGTTCAGGGAACAAGAAAATTTCACAATGCAAAACAATTTCAACTCTATTCATACCAAAAAAAGGGGGGGGGGGGGGGGGGGTGAAGATCACAACATCCTAAATTTCACATCCATCACAAATAGATCCAAACAAAGGTCTCAGATCCAGAACGGTAGCAATGAAAACTAGTTGAAAGAAAAAGGGGATCAGGGAAGGGGCAACCTCGTATTCACAAAATTTCATTTTTCCTAGGTATGAGCTTGAAATGGCAAGCTTTTAAGATTTAATTTAAGAGAAAGGGTGGCAGAAAAATCAACTTTTTGATGACCCTTTTGATGGGGTGTGAACATAGTGCAAAGAGAAAGGAGGGGATTGAGAAGGAAAAGGAAAAGCTCACCGTCAATGGAGGGTGATAGTGTAGTGATGCTGATGGTAGCGTGGGAGAATAGTGAAGAGAAGAGGAAGTGCGGTGTGGCTTTTGTTTGTGTGTGAAGTTTGAGGTTGGCGTTTGTCACTCTCTTTTTTCTTTTCGCCCCGTTGGGGTGGCACGCGCTATGCACCCATACACACGGTAGACAAGGAATCAAACCAAACCATATTTTATGTTTTTTAAAAAAGAAAAAATAGTTGTTTATTCTTTTTGCAATTCGACATGGATTAAATTGCATTCACTTCAAAGTAAAAAATAATAATTGATTTGAATTGAATGTGTTTGAATGAATTTATAAAACCAATTCAACCAATAAAAAAGTGAATTAGGTTAGTTTATTTGGTTCTAGAAAATTAATTTATTATTTAATTATAAAATAAATAAATATGATTTCATACATAAAACTTAACTTTTATGCATAATAAAAAATTTTAATAGATAAAGAAAAAAATAACTTTTAAGTGATAAACTTGTAACACCGTCGAAATACTAATACATACATTACTCTCATAAAAAATTATAATAAAATTCATTTTTGAAAATTAAATCAAAATGTAATTAAACACAAATTTATAAATATAATTACACGTAAATATGAGTGTAAAAATTTAAATTATATATATATATATAAGTTTAATTTGGATTATATTAGATTATTTTTTAAATATAAATTTAAAATTTAATCTGATCTAATAAATAATTTTGGTTTTTATGATTTTTAGTTAATTTGGTTTTTGGTTTTCGGATGTTCATTTATTGGTTCTTTTTAACATTTGTATCACATTAGATTGGTTATCCTACCTAAACCTCTTGAATTTTGATGAAATATTACTCATTTTCTCTTTATTTTTTAAATTATTTTAACATATCCTCTACAAGTGTATGAAAAAACAGGTCAATGTAATAAAAAAAAAAGGGTACCACTGTTTAGAAGTGTGATAGGTCACACAACTCGTCAAGAGCTACGGTTCAATTATATCAGGCTCGGGACAGACTCACTTGCCAAATGAATTATGCTTAGGTCTTTTTTAAAAAAACATATTAAAAATGTTAGATTCAAGTCATTCAAAAAAATGCTAGACTTTTAAGTAGGCTTTTAGGCTTGATGTAACTTTTAAGAAAGTCAAGTCAAACAAAAATAGAGTCTACATTAGGCAATGCAATGAACAAAAATAAAGCCAACATTATCAGACTCACGACAATACAATGAACAAAATGATTTGTTATGTTAATGTTAACTAGGAATTTATGGTGTTCAGATAAGAATTTATGGCCACCAAGAAATGAATAGGTTCCACCTATACAATACATAAAACATTTCTCTCCCATTGTTGTCGGAGAACATGATAGACCATGGTTGCTGCATATTGTTGTTCCTGATTGTGCTCGGTTATGTGTTGGGTCCGAAAACAATGGCCGTTATGGGGTGACCCATTTCTACATTCCTATTCATTTTTTAAAACTTTTGTTTTTGATGGGATGTGAGATTGCACACACAAAAGTGCATGATAGTAATAAGGTTGCAATAACAATTTCTACAATTGGGTCAAGGTGCAACAACGCGAAGAGGTTTACATGTTGCCATAAATAGTAATGATACATTGTGATCCAGACCTATGACCAGGGTACCTATATAGTAGAGAGGACATATCGGTCCCAGCACCATTATGAAGCTCAACTCCTTGAGAACGAGATCCTATAAAGGTCCTAGGGAACCTGTCCACAAGAATAGTCATGTTAGCCGCCATGTCACCGACAGAACCTAAGGAGGGTTTGATAGTGTCATCATTATATCATACGTTAGCCCCACTATAAATACCTGTCTCATGAATAGTAAAAGGTACACATTTATTATATCACTATTACAGATTCCCTATTTTATCCTCTAGTGCTCTGAGGTCCCTTCTTCTGACTTGGGCATGGAAGGTACCTTATGGGGTCAAACCACTTTCGATCCTATATTCGATATTTGCATAGGGTATAGCGAAGGAGGAAACTGTCCAAGCTACCTTCCAAAGCAGATTGTCTTTCTCTTCCCATCTTTTTGATCGATTATTTGGCGTACCTGATGGGACCTGGTAAAGTTATTCCTACCATTGTTCTCCTTTATGGAGCCTTCCAACTAGCATCACAACCTCGACACTCCAGAAGGAATAGCCCAAGAAGCCTCTATGTCATGCCATCGATCTCGAGTCCACCGTCGCTTAGGATTCTCTCCAAACGACATCATTCATCCCACCAACCCTGAGGACATCGAGATCAACCTATTAAAGTAAAGAATTAGAAAGTTGGAAGGTACCCAGTCCGTGCCTCCATTAAGCCGATACATGTCTCTCCCCAAGGACATAGACAACAAAGCTTATGAGGAGTCCTCTTTCTATTTCGGGCTTCTCCATCCACCTCAGAACACTGTCCTACTTATGAGACCATACTCATCCCTATAATAGAATCTTATCCACCACCTCCACCATCACCCACAACCCCCATAAACATTATACCATTTTCCATCATGCAACCCTTACTCCATGGCCTTGTGCAACCCATTAACACCTTATATACCCCACAACCTATTAACATGCCAATCTATACCATTACCCATCCTAACCCAATTTCCTAACCACTTTTCCCCCATACCAAAATCAACCAACGTACGTCGTTCTACCAAATGCAATATTGAAAGACTAAATCATTTTACCCTACCATTTACTCCTAGCTTAATGAATTTTGAAATCCCGGATAGGTATTGCGGCCTACACCTATTGCCTATCCCTATTTATGATGGAAAAACTGACCCAAGAAAACACCTTGAATCCTTTATTAATGAGATGATATTTATCGGTGCTAGTGACAATTTGGCATGCAAAATGTTCTCTAGAACATTGAAAGATAAGGCCTTGGTTTGGCTTAAGTCCCTCATTCTATTATCCATCGATTCTTGGGATGATTTGCTTAGTGATTTCTCTAGGCATTTCGTCATATCCAGAGACACTCCCAGGACATCCTATACGCTATCATAAGTAAAGTAAAGGAAAGATAAATTGCTTAAAAACTTCCTTTTACGATTATGTAAGGTATCCGGTTTGGTCATCGGTCTCACAGATGCCATCTAACTACACATTACCATTAAGGAGGTGTATCCCTATTCTGCCTCTACCTTGTCTCTAGGAAGGAAACCCCTATCGCAATGGATGATTTCAAGAACACAACGTCCAAATGTGTTAATGAGGATCTCTATAGGGGGTATCAAGCCACCAGTCTTCGAGTTTGTTAAAGTGTAAGTGAAGGAGGGAAGAAGCCTAAAGATTTTTATCTCTGGTAGAGGGATGAGTGGGAGAAGTTGTATTTTATTGACTTCTCCCTCTCAACACAATGCAATATCAAATTTTCAAGGAGTTAGGTACGACGAGTCTTGTTGGGGTAAAGAAACCTTTCCAATTAAAAGCCACTAATGACAAGCATTTCTTTGTGAATTTCACTAAGGACACGATCATTCAATAGGCTGAGATGTCGCCAACTTAAGAATACATTCGAGAAGATGGTACGAGAGGGTATATTAAGAAAGTATGTTAAGGCCACCATGGACGAGAAAAGTGGAACTTCAAAATGTGGATGAGATCACTAGGCAGATGATAAAGGTTTTAAAAAGAAGGAACTCATTGTGTTCCATGCCAGGAATATAAAGATGAGGATAAGGAGAAGGAGGTTGCACAGTCGTAAGTTACTCGAGGAATGGTAGATATGATTGTAGGAGGTTTCATAAGAGGTGACAACATTCTTAACTCATGACAGAAGTATTTACACTCAATAACAAATGCCCAAAGTGGCACTAAAGGTACCTACCTCATCTAAACCACTAATAATATTCAGATTTTGGAGATATATACCAGCCTCATGATGACCCCATCGTAATTTAGGCAATTATCTATAATGCCACCATCAAATGGTTGTTGATTAATCAAGGCAGTTCTTATGATATTCTTTTCTACGAAGCTTTCTAGAGAATGAGCTTCAGTAATGCTGATTTGGTCACTCACAATCAGCGTCTGGTCACTTTTAATGGAGCAATAACCTTTACAAAGGGATATCCTGAAACTTGGATTACAATGGAAGGAGATGTCAGTTTTCGGACTGTGAAGACCAAATTCTTTGTCCTGGACATCAGACTACCCTTCAATGTGATCATCGCCAAACCACTTGCACACTTTAAAGGTTGTAGTATCAATCCATCATCTCATGATAAAGTTTATCGATTAGAATAATGTCATTTCCTATCTCTAAAGAGACCAAAAGGTTGTACGATAAACTTACAACATGATTTTCTAGCTCAAGAAGATTGATGCGATGAACAAGAAATAAAAAGAATAACCCTAACCTTTTATCCAGGACGTTATGACAAACCTAGACCTAAGGGCAGATTTCTCTAATGACAAAGACAATCTAACATGACCTCAACTCAAAGATGATACCATCCAATTCCAGATAGGGATGAGCCATATAAGTTCACTAACTTGGTTGCCAATCTAGATCTAAAGGTACACCAAGAAACTAAAGTCTTTTCTCAAATCTAACTATGATCTTTTTGTCAAGACAACAACTGACATGCCCAGGGTAGACCCCAACTTTTGCTGTCATATATTAGTCGTTCTACCAAACACAGCCTATCACAAAGGAAATAGTGACTAGGTCTAAAAAAACAAATAGTGGCATGCAAAGCTACTGACAAGTTCTTGAAGGTCAATTTCATAAGAGAGATCCAATATGCCCTATGGGTATCTAATGTCATCATGGTGAAGAAGCCTAATGACAAATGGAGGATGTGCACAGATTACACTAATATAAACAAAGCATGTCCTTATTGGTTTTGCATGTGCTTTGGTTTTAGGAAGTGCCTTAGGATTAATTATTTAAATATGCTTATGTATTAGAAAATTTAAATATATAATATTCAAAGGTTGTTGCTATTCTATTTATCACCTAATGCCCTAATGAGATGGTTTTCCATCATCAAAAAAGAGGAGACTATAATTCCTGTGTGTGTACAGGTTTTAATAATAATAAACCTAAGGCTATACTAAGACAAAGTAGAATAAGATCGTGCTTCTAAAAGCAAGGAAATATTTAATGCACACCTAAAATCAAGTAGTCCATGTGTGGACCTTTGGAATATAAACGCAAACAAGAACTTCAAGTATTGTTGTTTCTTATTGGAGCTAGCCCGATATGGTTAAAAATTTATTAAGATAAAAAGGCCCAAAGTGAGCAAAAGAAGAGTTAAGCTTGTATTTTTAAATATTTTTTCGAGGACCAAACCTAAGATAGATTCAAAAACGAGTAAGTTAGGCCATTCTAATGTGTTCTGGGCCAAATAAGGCCATCATGGACTGAACCATGGTTTGAACCACCTAGTTCAAATCAACTTATGCGAATTGTGTGAATGTTGAGTCGAAACAATTTTTGATGATGTCATGATAGGTTTTATTGATGGCAAACAAGGTCAAATTTGATGATATCAAACATATTATAATGGATGGACGAACTTATTAGTGAGAACAAACTATCAAGCTAGTTAAAGTGTTCAGTAAAGCTCTAGAATAATAATGGTAACACAAAGAATCTTACTTATCTAGAACAAGAAAATCTGAATGGTTTAAAAGTCTTTGATATAAACTAGAAAATAAAATTGTTATAGACTTGAAGACTTCCTTTAGATTTTGTTGAAAGAGTTAGGAGCGGTTGTACTTGTAAGGCAAGGAAAATATGGGATGCACCATTTGGAAAGAATTCCATGAATAGAGCTTTAGTTTAAAGATCAATTAGAGCTTTAAGTGATTATGCATCTTCGGGTCAAGCCTTAGATTGTTTGATTATTTTGTTAAGATGGCTAAGGACCAAAAATAAGTAAAGAAAAATAGGCTAAGTTTTAAAATATTTTTAAAAGGTCCCAAAATGGGTTACAAGCTAAAAAACAAGTGAACTAGGTTGAAAATAGGTAATTTGGGCCATAAGGGCTTGCCTAGTTTGAACCACGGTTTGAGCCATATGGTTTGGACCAATGTTAGCTCTAGTTTGAACCAACTATTATGTTCTGGGATCATTGTTAGGCTTTAGGCTAATTTCTAGTAACCTGACACATATTATTTCTATACTAAGTGATTTTTTTCCTATAAATTGAGTGTTTGGGCTTTAGAAATATTCACCACACTACTTTGTACTCTCTTTACACAAGTTAGTTTCTTATTTCCTCATCCTAAGTCCTTTTCTGTTATAGCATTGAAGTTGTAATCTTTGTTTTTCATTATGCTCTTGGACTAAAGTGTTTTGGGTCTAAGGGTAAGAGATGATGATTCTCTAGAGATACCTTGAGATCAACTTGATCCTGTTGGGATTGGAAAATAGGTTGTAAGGAAGTTTTACATTGGACAAGTAGTCCAAGAATTGTAACATATACCCTTCTAACCCTTTCAAATTATAGTGAGAAAATGCTATGTCGTTGGACTAGGAGACTGGAGTATATCACAATGGTGGTGATCGAACTAAGATATATCACAGTGTTGTAACTTTTTCCCTAAACTCTTTATCATATCATTGTTTATATATATATATATATATTGTTTATATCTTTTGTGAATTAAGTTGCACTATTTTAAAGGTTTAATTTTATTTTATAAGGGTTTGTTCCTTTCTTTATTTTGTTTTACTCATATCAAACCTTTATCTTTTATCTTGTTTATAAAGGTTTGTCTTTTAGAAATACTTGGTTTATTTTATTTATCAAATATTTATCTTTTGACTTGCCTTATATTAATTTGTTTGAGACAAATATTTTATATTAATTTATTTCTCACTAAAAGGATTTGAATCTTTCCTAAAAGGTTTTAATCTTTTTATATATTTCCATTACATAAAGGTTTTGTTTTTATCAAAGAGAAAAAATTGGTTAAAGATTTTATAAAATAGCATTTCCCATTTCATTCTCTCCTTCTTATGTAATGGTTGCCATATCTAACAAATGGTATTAAAGCTTCGTGCTCTTGTAAAAGCTTAACCGCTTAGAGTTAAAGATCATTGTTTGATAACTAAGTGAAAGTTTTTATTTCGTTCTTAAAAAATGCATAGTTATGAATTCGATAAACCACCTTTCTTTGATGGTGTGCATTTTATTTATTGGAAAGAAAGAATGAAAATTTATTTACAAACCTTTGATCTTGATTTATAGGATATTATTTTTGATGGATTTTTTTAAAACCCAAAAAATGTTTGGAGATCCTCTTTATAAGAAATGTTTTATTTCAAATGTTAAAGCAATGTATATTTTAAAAAATTCTGTGAATGATAATGTTTATATATATACACATTAAAGAATGCTATTTTGACAAAGAAATTTGGAATCTTTTAGATGCTCTTTATCTTGTTAATGATACTTCCATGCTTAAGAGGTTAAATATAAAGCAAGATAAGCAAGAACAAATTAAGCAAAAGTGCCAAGAGTAAATGATTGAGATTCATATAGAAAAAGATGATGGCATCATAAATATTCTTCATGATCTTGACTCTATTAGAGTGTAACACTACAAAAAAGACCTATTAGTGACCACCCAAACCCGTCGTTAAATTGTGATTTTCCATTGCTAATAGTTTTAGCGACGGAACTTATGACGGACAAGACGTCGTCGCTACCTCCATCGTCACTAACACCACAGCGACACCGACAGACATCATCGCAGAAGTTTCAATATGGTCACGCCATTGCTAATCGGGTCCCTATGGTGGTGACGTACCTCGTCGCTATTACTGGCTACGTAGCGACCACGTCATATCGTTTCTATTTCTGGCCAGGTAGTGACCACAGAACCACTGCTGTTGTTTTTTGGCTACGTAGCGACCATAGCCATGCCATCGCTATGTCTGCCTACGTAGCAACCATAACAACACCGTCACTATTTCTGGCTATGTAGCGGCCATAACAACGACGTCGCTACTTCTGGCTAGGTAGCGACCATAATAATGTTGTCGCTATTTCTGGCTAGGTAGCGACCATAGCCATGCCGTCGCTATTTTGCTTATATGGTAGCGACGAAAACTGTCTTTTGTTTCGTCACTAATATCTATTTTTTTTAAAATTTAATTTTTGTTTATTACTTTTTTAATTAAATTTAATTTTTGTTTATTATTTTTTAATTTAATTAATTAATAATATTATGATTCTTTGTTGAGCGAGTGAACCCTAAATATCAAATATTGAATGACATAAAATAATAAAAGGATAATGACATAAAAAAAAATACTAAAATATGGAATATGATATAAAGTATAAACCAATGTATACAATATACAAACAAATGAAGCATAAAAAAGTAAAATCATGGTGGAGGGGGATCTTGTGATGGTGGTGGCGGCGGCTGGGAAGTAGGGGAGGTAGCCTCGCCATCAACTGCATTAGTAGCTCTTACTGCGTAGCAAGCTATTGACGATTCTGGGTCTGCTGCTCCTCGGCCCGTCGTCGGTCCGTCTTGGCTCACTCCTCCAAAAGCTGCCTCTGGCGTCGCTCCTCTTATAGCCCGTTGTTTAGGTTTTGAATAACCTAAACAACATCTGCCGAAAGGCTAAAGGAGGAAGAGGAAGAGGAAGAGGTCTTCCCATTTTTTCTAGCTGCGTGCCCACGCTGCCCAATCCAAAGATCTTCCCTTTCTTGTTCACGCCATCAACAGCCTCCATATAGATGGTGTTTTCATCAGAACAAGAAAGGATGAGAGGTACTTCCCCCTCAGGTGTGGAGGCCATCAACTTCGCCTCTTTCTCAGTCCTCATGGCAAGATATGCCTCCTGCAAATGTAAAATAATGATAAAATTCAGTAATATATAATTTGTAAGTTTAAGTATATGTAAGTTAAATTAAATTACTGCCATGTTTATGGATTTCTGGTTAACCCATGCACCGACTTTGTTTTTCTTGGTCATTTGCATGACCTCAAACAGTGATGGCTCCCGGTGCTCCTTTTGCTCCTATTGTTCACAATAAAATTAAAATTGTTAATAGAAAACATATTAAGTCATTCATAAAAAAAATGGTAGAAAAATATGTACTTACGAATCTCTTTTTGTGCTCAAGGACTGAAATGCTGCCCCCAATGTAGATAGAGGCTACAAGATCATCCACTCTGTTTGCCTTGTTCCAAGCACTCACCTGCTAGAACAAGATACCCTCCACTTCTGGACCATCCCGTCTTAGTGGTCCTCAGGGATCTAACAAGGGTGCTCGCCTTTGTCCCTCACATTTCAAAGGGTACTTTTCATGATTTTGGAGGTCTTTGTGGCAAAAACCTTCCTAATCTCATCAATCATACCCTCTGTCCACTGATAATCACGTTGTTAGATGAAATAAGATTTCAATATTAAAAATAAGTGTATGAATTAGACATAAATTCATAACAAAGGGAAGTGTTAACTTACGGAGGTGTCAAACCACCTATCCTGGATAACCTTCCTAACATCTGTCCAAGGGATGTATAGACCATCCCACTGGGCCTTCAGAACCTTAGTAATCACTTTGGTAGTGCGACTACTATCAACAAAGCTGTAAAAAACAACAGTTAGAAACAAATAAAATAGGTTACATAGGGGAGGCTACCAAAATTTCAGTAGAGTCTCCCCTCTAAATGTAACATTTCCAAATTTAAATGGTTGCCCTGTTACAAATAGAAGAGTTCCCAGTACAGTTCAATCTATACAAGTACTAAATAAACTAACATACAACAAACCAATTTAGGCACTATGTGAGTTTTATATACAAAGCAACTAACAAGCTACCAACTAAGAAACTTAAGACAAATTATAGTATATTTACTCGTCTCCGGCCGGCAGTGGGACCAGCATGGGTATGGAGGATGTAGGAGGTGGGGCCACGTCGAGGCCAGGGTCTTCCAAACCTCCAGGTGAAGGACTCTGCTCTAGGTGATCTACTGTGCTGTGGTGGTGAAGGAGTGGTGGTCTGTTGTGGGGTGGTCTGCTGTGGGATGGTAGTGTGTTGTGGTATGGTGGCCTGCTAACGGGATCCCGGGGTCCTCAAACCACCACCCTAACTGAAGGGTAATTGATGTCCTATCATCTGTGGAATAAACCATGAAAACAAATGTTAGTCTCAGACTATAAAGATATGTATGTATGTATATATGTTTAATAACTACATACTGTGTTTGTTTCAATTTGAAATTCCCCCTTAGTTTCAGTGTCACTATGGCTATATATTTCAATAGGTTCCTTAGTCTTTGCCTTGGCCCTGGACCGTTTTGATTGGGAGATAACATCTTTGTCAATGTGTTCACCCCCCGTAGTGGCAAGTGTCTCATCCATAATCATTGAATTAATGTTAAACAACAAATGACTATCATTGAGCTTGTTCGGAGCGAGCTAATAAGCATCCTCAACCTCACCGAAGACATTATTAGTGATCTGACTTTGACCCTTGGTCTTGATTACTGTGTACCAGTGCTGGTGCCCACCAAGGAAGTCCGTGTAATAAACCTGCTCGGCTTGTTGGGTAAAAATGAAGGGATCAAACCCTTTATATCTACCACTTTTCTTGTCCTCAACTAAACTGTAGTTGTTGTCAACCTTTGTTCCTACACTGATTATGTTGTCGTACCAAACACACTTGAATAAAACGATATCTTTTCTTAGTCGTCCGGAGAAAGAAACTTCAACAATCTCTGTCAACACTCCATAGAAATCTTCCTCTAACTATTCGTTTGTGCCTTTAACACAAACCTCATAGTTATGGGTATGCATCCCTTCACCCCATTGAAAAATGTTAAACTTGTTGCCATTTATATAGTAAATAGGCCATTTTTTAATAATTTTCACCGGCCCCCAAGAAAGGGCTTGGAGTAAGGGATCTTCAATATGGTTATTAGGGTCTTGAACCTATTTACAACATAACACATAGGTCGTTGTTAGATACCAAAAATTTGATGTTCAACTAAAAAATAGAAGGTATACGAGTCTTACGTGTTGTGCAAACCAACCGATGAATTTGGATGATACCTCACTATGAATTTGGTCATCAGTTATACCATTTTGATCGAGTTTCAACATATCTACATATAAGCTATTTAAAGAAAAAGAATTTAGCTACAATAAAAGCTAGCTTTAGAATGCAAACTATAAGTTGGTGACTTACTCAAGATATGGTTTCACTTCCGGGCAATTCAGAAGAATGTACAAGTGAGCCGCCTTTCGATCTTTCTCATCAATGTAACATTTTGTAACCTTACCCTTAGGACGACTGGGATAGTTAAAAATTGAACTTTGATCATCCAACCCTGCATGTGTGGCCACCCCAAGGTTGTAAGGAATTCTACTCATTCTAGTTTCTATCTCTCCGTCGGAAAATAGAAAGAAGGAAAAATGGTAATTTCTTCCACTAAGTATGCCTCACAAATTAATGCTTCAACATACGCTTTGTTTGACACTTTGTCTTTTAAAGAGCGTAAGAATCTAGAACAACATAAACAAATGTTAAGTTACATAATACTATTATAGGAAAAAATATTTGCAATAAAATTAAGTAGTTCTAGCGTTCACCTTTTAAACAGACACATCCAATGGTACTGCACTGGACCACTAACTAAGGCCTCGTACGGTAGATGGATAGGCAGATGCTCCATCGAGTAAAAAAAACTAGGTGAGAAAATCTGCTCCAACCTATATATCAAGACTATAATATTTTCCTCCATCTTCACAAGGATGGCATAAAACTAGGTGAGAAAATCTGCTCCAACCTATATATCAAGACTATATAGCTTATTCAAACACTTCCATATTTTCCTGTCAAAAGGATGGCACAAAAGACCCTCCAGTGTTTGGTTCAGAGCATGCCAACACATGTGTTTTTCCGTGGACAATGAGGTATATAAATGTTGAAGACGTGGTGTTATGGAAAAGTACCACATTTTCTTCCTGACTGTCCTAGTTACTTTCCTTTTCCTTTTAACAGTTTTGTAGCGGTCCTCATTACAGTGTATATATTTTGTGACACTATTGTCTGCAAACTCATTTCGGAATAGCATACATCCACCAACATAACACTATCTTCACATAACCCAACCCCATGGTTTGTCACTCTTTTCTTATCATGATACAAGTTTGATGGCATTCAATGATGACTAGGCATGGTGGAACCCATCAGATCGACCATTCTGTTAAAACAACCTCCTGAAATATTATAATCTACCTTTATTCTTAAAGCACCTAGAGAGGTAGATAATTCAATGTGACTTTCACACCCGTTTCACAATGGACTCTAAGCCGCCGCTAATAAATCATAAAATCTTTTCACTTCCCAATTAGGATCCCCTCTACATTTTCATCCTTATTCCCTGCTTGGTCATCATGTTTTAGTATACGCCCGGTGGAAGGTCCAACATGATCCATCACCATCTTCTCCATGTTATTGTATGTGTCCCTGTTCCCTCTGACCTCGTAGTAAGACTATTGCACGGTTATGACCGATGGCCTAGGCGGTAACTACTCACCATGGTTGTACCAATAGTAGTGTCTTTCCATAAACTCCTTCTCACTTAGATGGCACATGACATCATCCGCGTATTCAAAACTCATGCATTTGCACCTTGAGCACGGACAATGAATCTTCTGAGTCACTTTAAATTCAGGTGTGTTCGCCATAACGAATGGAATAAACTCCAACAACTTTATCATAAACTCCTCGGTCACTCGCTGATTGTGATTTAGCCGATTGTACATCTATCGCTGATTTACCAGAACCTCCATTCACGATATCTAATAAGAAGAGTTTTAGTTACTTAAATCATTAATTTATGTGACTATCGTTCGTGGATCATTCTTTATCTCTTTGATTTTGTAAGTAGGTAGGGCCCTATCCTGTTCGGGATGAATATGCAACCATCCATAACCCATCAATATTGTTTCTAGTCTATCTTGTATTATTAGTGATCATTTGAAATTTCAGTAGCATTTCGTATTGGTCCCCAAGTACACAAAGATACGTGCGGTATGAAACACCGTACGCAGACATACACCTGGAGACAATACAAATTCGAAATGGACATCAACCACACAAGATAGAACCCAAATAACAATGATGAGTTACGCCCTACTGGTTATAAATTCATCCCAAATTGTCCAATCGGGATAATTCAAGATCCAATATAACACGGTATATCGACCGATTGTCTTGAATCTTGAACGGGAACCTAGTGGGTACACACACGACTAAACCCCACATTGTTCAACTTGAATCTACTTTTTTATGTACCCTAAAATAGGGACCCTGCCAAAATTTCGACAGAGTCTCCCCTGTAAACTAGACATTTTCAAATTTTATAAACGTCTTGTTACACAAAAAAGTTCCCAGTACAATTCAATATATAACTACGACTTGTATATGAAATTAAGGCAAAAAATAATACGCATGCATACATAAAACACATGTTATCGGCACACAAAACCAATGTCTAATGAGCTCTGCTCTCCACTAACAAATAACAATACACATGTATAAAAGATATGTTATCAGCATACATGACCAATGCTTAATGAGCTCTGCTCTCCACTAACAAAAAATAACCAACATGCGTATACATCAAAAGCTACAACACACATCACGAGAAACTTAGTGTTAGGAGATTACCTGGCAAAGAGAGCGAAG
Organism: Clitoria ternatea; assembly: GCA_037962975.1. Classification (NCBI taxonomy): domain Eukaryota; kingdom Viridiplantae; phylum Streptophyta; class Magnoliopsida; order Fabales; family Fabaceae; genus Clitoria; species Clitoria ternatea. Next base: position 15,493,516 of record CM075675.1, read on the forward strand.
ACAAAGTTGAGGAGAGGCTAAGAGAGACGAACAGAGACCACACGTAAGGTGTGCTAGTATGCATGACAAACCGAGAGGTTGATTATATGATGCACTTAATTATATATATTTTAATAAAAACATGTTATTTTTAGTAGATTAAACTATAGTCATAAATGGTTATCAACATATTAATTGCATAAATGAATTCTATTTTTTTAGTAGATTAAACATGTTATTTTACTTTTTTTATTTTAATTGCAAATGATGTGGCTTTTAGTAAGTCATTAATTCACTTCCCATTGTCACTTGTGTTATGCGTAGCTAATTAAATAGATAGGACAAAAGAACATACATAACAACCCAGTTTAAAACTTGAGAGTAAAAGTAAAAAACTTTGAAGCTCAATTCCCTATTCACAACTTTAATGATTAACCAAACTGCAAAAGCTTATAAAAGAAAACATAATGTAACCATAACAAAGAGAAATGTGAAACATAGAAGCTTTTGTATCAACTAAAGGTCAGCATGGATTTCTAAACATGAATATTAAAAAAGATGAAATGAAAGGCAGCCATGTGGCATGGAAATGGTGAAGGAGAGAAAGATGACTTAGTTGAACAGTGAAAGACATCCCTTGTCGAGCAAATGGAGAACCTTGTATCAAAAATCACCTTTAGAAGATGTGGTAGTTGTTAAGAATAATGTTTACGATAAAGAATTTCATACCAACAACGTCATTTTTACCTTTAAGACTTAGATAATAAAACTTGAAACTAAAACAAAGTCCATGTTTACATTTTACTTGAGTATGTCAAGACCAACGCTTTACTTGAAGCATCAAATCAACATAGACAAGAAATTTGTGAAGATGTCTCTAATCTCAAGGCAATGCTCCATGAAAAGGAAACTCAACTAAAATCTTGTGAGTTGGAGACGTTGAAGATAAAGACTTGAGGAACTTGAGCAAGTAAAACACAAAATAGAGGCAAACTAAAGGGTTCAAGAATACAAGAATGTGGGTGGCAATTTACTACAAACATATAGTTAATCTAAAAGGAATGCAAGAATGTTTATCTTATCATGTTTTATCCTTTGTAAGGCTAAGTTTCTTGACTTTTGTTAAAAATATGGGTGGGAATTTACTACAAATTTTTATTTTTTAGTTTTAGTTATAAATTTTTATTTTATTATTTTTTAAATCATATAAAACATTAAAAACAAATTTTTTATTTCTTATTTTTACTTTTTTATGTAAATTTGTAAAAACAAAAAATATACTGCCAAACATATATAATTAGTGTACCTTTAGCAAAGGTGTTTACAATCCTTTTACTTAAATCTTGTTGATGATCAGTCTGAGTTTTAAAACTACAATCCAATATTCCAAAGCTCTGGTTTCAAACATCAAAGACAATTTTCTTTAATCACATGGTTTCGATATCTTATTTGTCATGAACTAACTATCCCAAAAGGTGAAGCTGTTAGGCCTTAAAAGACAAGTAAATGGTTTTATATTACATGTCTAACATCATGAATGGAGTAAGTAACTACCTAGCTAACCGGTTCACCAACTTTTGTGTTGAATTGGTCAGTCTATTTGAGCTTTAAAACTATAGCTGGAACAGGCTGAAAAATGCCTGATGGCATTATCTTCAGATCTTTGTGTGATGCATGACTTCTAAGGCTTGACAGTTTTCCCTTCCATTTCTTAGTGGTTTCCGCTAATTCTCTTGTGATTTTGCAATTTCTTGTCCTTTTAACTTTTAAAGGTTTCTCAATTCTCATTATCATAGTCCACATGTTCTCTTCCCTTGTGAAACTATTTCTGCTCCAACTATAGTTTTACATAAAACTCATTTCATTTGCAATAAAATTAATTTAAGAATTTCTGTTTTTCATAGTAAGTGAAACTTCTTTTCATTATATTTTGGATGCATTGGTTGTTTTGAATTGATTTGTAGTTGTTCTTTTAAAGATTTTGGTGAATATTTTTACAAAATTAATCCTGTAATGTTCACTTCAAACAAGAGGCTGAATCAAGAAAAGGAGAGCTTCTTGAAGAGCAAACATTTGCAAGATGCTCAAATTGTATCACTAAGTCCCTGGATGCAATGCAAAAAGATCTTAAAGAAAAAGAGAACATGGTAATTCCTTCTTATGTTTAAACATTGCTGTCATGCAAACATCGAGGTTCACAATATATTACATTATAACAATTTACAAAATTGTTCTCTTTCTTAATTCTATTTTGGGATCAAACTAAACAGGGGGGGTTATAGAAGTAGAGGACTCAAATTATATACTAGGAGAAGAAGATGCAATTTGGATGCTAAAATTAATCCTCCCTTACTTGAATGAATTCTTGTTAAAACTCAAAGCCCTTCTTATTAACATTAGAAACTTTAGTAGCCTAGAAACTTAAGGCATCCATGAATAAATTGCAGCTGGCAGTTTTACTCTTTGTTTTGGCAAGATGTGGCAGCTACATTTTCAAATTGGAAGATGGCCAAATTTGGTAAGTTTCTAAAGGACTACCTAACATAAAAATTCACACAAAGTTGACATACCTAAGTCTATTCTAGTCCTAAATACAACAGTCATTACCAAAACAAATTCACACAAAGAATTTACACATGTAAGAAAAAAATTACAAACTGAACTTGTGCCCTGACTATTATGTATACAACATAGAAAAGTAAGGCAGTTATTGACCAACCATAGAACAATCATCAAATTCTAACAAGCCAAACATACCAAATAAATTGACGACGTGTGTCTTAAAAGACTAAAAGTTGAGCTTGAGACTTTGAGATCAAAAACTCACCTTGGAAGAAGACAAGGGTCAGGGGTACAAGCGGCCAGTCGCAACGGCGTCCTGCAAAGAGAGCTGGAGGTCGTGTAAGGACAATCACTGAATTTAAAACAAAAGGCAACATCTAGTCAGAAAGTTTATCCAGAACAAGATGAATTGCTTAATTCGCTTTGGTGTGTATATGTAGGAACAGAAACTATGATGCATCATGTAAAGAAATAAGATCCTTTCTTCCTCTAAAGTTTATGTGTGAGGTTCAACCTTGCCCCTGGCAAACTTGAAAAAACTTTCTTCCTCTAAAGAAATATGATCCTTTCTTCCTCTAAATTCTCAATCCCAACATGCTCTAAATTCCTAATCCCTGTTAGGGAATTTCGCAACATCACGCCTTGATTAGATTCGAGAACGAGCAAAAATGCGGAATAATAAGACATAAAATTTGATAACGGAGTTCGGCCAATTATGCCTACGTCTCCGGACTGCTGCAGATATTTTACTAATAGAAAGGGAAGATACACAAAGTGTTTACAAACACTCATAACCTCTCAAAACCCACAATCCAATTACACCCAAATTTTCACTCACTAAAAACTTATCTCTCTAAGTTTTTTCTCTCTTGAAAGCTTAGAACTTCTTAAGCTTGAATGAATTTCCTCTTCCATGGATGCATCTATTTATAGCAAGTTTTGGGCAATGTGAACACATTAAAAATGGTTGGCCACCAACCATTCATATTTTTCTCATTTGCAAGGTTGGTGGCCTAACAAATTAGGCAATTTTTGACTAACAATCTCCCACTTGAAGACTGGTTTCAATCTGTCTTCACACCTTGATCAATGCAGCAGTCTTTCCTGGTCTTGTTAACCTAACAGGCCAACTGAAGTTGAGCACAACTTCAGTTTGTCAATAGTCACCACCTTTGTTAACATATCTGTTGGGTTCATACTTCCTTGAATCTTTTTTAATGTTAACACCTCATCCTCAAGAAGAGATCTGATGAAATGGTAACGAAGACCGATATGTTTTGTTCTTGAATGAAATGTTGAGTTCTTCGCCAGATGTATAGCACTCTGACTATCACTATGCAAAACACTTTTCTCCTGGATGAATCCCAACTCTTTTAACAAACCTTGAAGCCATATCAATTTTTTGCTGGCTTTTGTCACTGCTACATACTCAGCCTCTGTAGTGGATAAAGCTACACTAGTGCAAAAAAGGTCTTTAATCACGGTTAAAAAAGGCTTTTAATCACGGTTGAACAACCGTGGTTGTTCCGAGCGTGATTGTATATCAGGACATTTAATCACGGGTCAGAACCGTGGTTATAGCCACTTTTAGAAAACAAGGGTTATATGTGAAAATCTTATTTTGGCATTAGAAAACACCATAAAAATTTTTAGAATTTTTAGAATTTATTTGGTAGGTAAAGTAGAAGCCTAAAAATCCAAAAAATAAGCAAATAAATCACCAAAAATAAAAAATTTTGAGAAAACAAGGGTTTTTTGAAAATCTGAGCAATCCCAACTGGCACAGCGAGTTGGAATGAATGCGGATTTTTTTCTACCCCAAAATCATATGCAGCAATAAGGATTCTGAGTTTTCTAGCTCAAGTTATGCTCGTTTGAAGTTTGCCGATTTTTGTCGTCGTAAAATTTTTGTATCTCTCACTCAAAAATTGATTTTTCAAAAATTCCAACTCGAATAGCTAATAAGTACCAAAAGAAGTCATGACGCAAAAAATCAGATCAAAATTCTATGTTTTTCTATTTTTTTGGATTTTTCTAAAAATAAGGTGAATAATATATGAATAATATATGAATTTCAAAATCAGATCAAAATTCCCAAAAATTTCAAAAATGCCATCTCGTTTTGACATATAACCACGGTTGTCAAACAACCGTGGTTATAGACACTTTTAATCACGGTTGCCTAACAACCGTGATTAAAAGTTTTCCCAAAAATTTCAAAAATGCCATCTCGTTTTGACATATAACCACGGTTGTCAAACAACCGTGATTATAGAGACTTTATGGTAGTGTCTAATATAATACTGGTTTGATAATACCACAGAATTCATATTATTAAATACAAATGGATATTTCAAAAAATTATATGTTGGACCTGTTTTGAGAATTATGTGTGAGTATATTAATCTTAATTTTGAATTAAAAAGTATATGCTTTTTAAAAAAAAATATATATCATGAGACATCCATTAAAAAGATCATTTTCTCATTAGCATTGACATAAAACAATTTTCAAAATTGTAAGAATATGTTACTACTGCTATGGGACAAGCTGTAATAGGCAAATAAACACAATATACTAAAAGAAATGGTAATTACAGAATTTATTTTCTTAAGGCAGATACTAAGATACAAGGATTTGGATTTTATAGCAATTTCAGAAGTTTGATACAGATCTAGTTATGTATTATCTTATAGCAATTTCAGAAGTTTGATACAGATCTAGTTATGTATTATCATGATCCTGTACTCTTTTCATTTTTTCTATCTATCTTTTTAAAAGGGTAGACTTGTATCAAAATATTTTTTTTTTATACTTTAAAATAGAACTAAATACTGATATAATATACATATATATAGCCAAACTTCATGCGTATAAGTTTAGGGTTTAAACAAAGAAAAATTGATTCAAAAACAAATAAGGACATGCATCTAAAAAGATCAAAGTATGGTTGAAGGCTTTTAAGCTATGGAAGTGTTTTCTCATACTCACTCACGACTGTGATGCCAAAAATGTTTATAAAGAATATAATACTTTTTTGTTCTTTTATATTATTAATTTAGTTTATAAAGAACTAATTTAATTCCAACATTATCTTCATTGTAATCTTAGATGCATAAGAACAATTTCTAAAATAGACTTGTAGCTTTACCAGTCAATAATAGACAACTACATAATTAGGTCCCCGTGCATTATGTTGTAATCACAGTATCTGTCACTAGGTTATATTGAATCTGATTTGCGGTATTAGAGTATCCATATGATATGTTATTTGATATTGGCAATAACAATATTTTTAGTTCTATGTTACAGGGCATATCCTTCTTGAAGTAGTAACCAAACTGTTAGCACTTAAAGTTAACCACCTAGATTTGCTCTAAATTATCAGTACTTGAAGTGATTTGTTTAAGTGAGCTTACGAAAATATGCTAACATACTGTTTTTTATTCCTACTTAGAAAAAAATGATTTGCTTAAGCCTTGTGCCACAACCACAATATTCCTTACAAATATATTGCTTGGGTTTGATTAATTCAAGGCTATATATATTTTGATCTTCGGTAAATGGTAATCATCTATCAGTTGCCTCTGGCTTCCCTTGAATGTATTGTATATTTAATTTAATTTCCATAGATCGAAGCAATCATGGAGAGGGATTAATTTCCCCTATTAACATTTCTAACTAAATATATAAATGACTAATATTTACTGATAGAATTTGGTCATGTTTTCAGGTTTTTTTCCAAGTATTGTGTATATAAAAGAGGCATGACTTAGCCAAAAGAATCCAACTTATACCATCTCTCTCATATTTTGTAATAGGCAATAAGAAGCTAGTGCAGGTTAGGGAATCATTAAGGGTGAGTTAATTTTTCTTTTAAGATTTTAAGGGCTGAAAGCATAATTCATAATAACAAGCAACTCAACTATATGATTATGATTGAAAATGAGTGGGTCAAGGTTCATATGTAACAACACATTATAAAAAAAATGATAAATTAGATTTAATACTTACCATGATTATAGATAACCAAAGCTCACTCCAATTTAGGGAAATTGGATAGGGCTCCAAAATGAGGTTTGGTTCTAAAACTCCATCTTAGATGTTTGTGAAAATGGACAAAAAAATTACCCAATTTCTACATCACGAAATCATCCTCTTACTCTATTAACCATCACCAGATGCTAGGCTGGTTTTTATGCAGCAATCAACAAAGAATGGTAAACCAATGGTAAATGATCATTTTATATTAATAGGATTTGGTTCCACTAAAACACCAATGTTTCATTAAAGGATAACTGGCCTATTAGGCTATTAATCATTGATTGAAAAATCAATTATTGACATTATTATGAATTAAAAATTTTATTATAGATTTATTTATTTATTAGTACTTTCATCACGACACGTGTAAAATAAGATTGAGAACCTAAGTAATATAATGGAGGAATCATTTTCATATCACTTAAGACACGGAAAAGTGTGAAGTGATGATATACAAAGAAAGCAATCACCAGTGAATCTTATAAAATGCAGGAACAGAGAAAGCAATCATGTGATATTAACTTAATACAACAGAATTTGAGATTTGGAATGTTAATGAGAATATTTACTTCTTGTCATCATTCCAACAGAGAACTATACTAAAGAGCACTCTACTTCCCAGTGACGCAATACCATAACACATGCAAAAACTTACTTTTAAATAGTTGATATAATGCATAAGTTAATACTTATTCTAAAAATATAGCTTTTAAATTTTTATTATTTTTCTTGTGTATTCATATGCATTTATACTTCTTCCTTCTTGAGAACCAAAAACGAATCCAACACCCATTTTTCCTCACGTGTCATTCTTTTGCTTTGCTTTTATTTTTTCCCTAATGAAACAAAACAGTTTCTTCAGTAACTTACAATCAGGTTCATTTTTCCTCAATACTTTAGAAATTTAAAAGCAAATCAACAAATCAAACAACATCGCAGAAGAAGTATGGAACCATCAATGTGGAACGTGATAACAGCAGCAGTAAAACTAAGAAGATGCAGAGAAATGGATGTTATTTATTCAGAATACCAAAAATACTTATATAGAAAAATACATAACTGAAAATCCCAATAAAATAGGAAACACTATAGCCATGATCCATAAACTCCTAACAACCAGAAAATAAAACTCCCTAAGAAAAAGGACCACTAAGACCCACTAACTGAAAGATATAAAAGCATAATTCACTAACAGACTGAAAGATATAAAAGCATAATTCACTAACAGAACGAACCTTGAATGAGAGAGGGAGGAGACGTCGGAGACGTGTTGGCGGAGGGAGCTCGCTGTCGGAGACAACCTTCGACGAAGGGAGCTTTCAACGGACGACAGACACGTTGGTTGCTGAGGGAGACTATGATTCATGACAATGAGTGATAGAGGCAGGGAAGAGGGAAGAAGGCTTAGGGCTGTTGGCAGGCAGAGAAAGTGATAGAGGGAGCTTTGAACGGAGACAGGACGAGAGACATGGTGGTTGCTGAGGGAAACAGTGGTTTGTGAGAGAGAGATAGAGGCAGAGATAGGGAAGAGGAAAAAAGGCTTAGGGTTGTTGGGAGGCAGAAAAAGTGACGGAGAGGAAAAGCTTCTCTCGAATAAGTTAATAAGCTTAGTGACGGCAACATTCCATCGTTGACTCCGTCCCTACTTTAAAAAACTGATCACATAATAGCGACGACAAAAAGGTCGTCGCTAAATTAGCTAATATAGCGGTGACACAAAGGCCGTCGCTAGCACTAGTGAAGGAAAAGGTTTAGAATGAATAAATTTAAAGTAGTTGAAATGTCGTATGGTTAGCGACGCCACACATCCGTCGCTACCTAAACCTAAGAGTGACGGTGAAAGATCGTCGCTAGCTCTAGTGGAGGGAAAGGTTTAGAACGAAATTTTTTAAAAAATTGACATAGGCATTAGTGATGGAGTAAACTCGTCGCTGAATAAGCCTACGAGCGACGGAGTGAACCCGTCACTGACCTAACCAACTTATACCGACGATTTCTTTACATCACTAATATTGGCCGCCTCTAATACCCTAACCCTTAGCCACAATATATATTCGTTGCTATATTGACTTATCTTTTAGCGACTCCCTTTTCCATCACTAACATTTAGCGCGAATAAAAAAAACTTTGGAGGAAAAACAAAAAAAAGGCAAGCAATGTTTAGCGACAGACTCTGCGACAGAATACGGTGTTAGCAACGAAAGGGTGCTAAATTTAGCAACAGGATTTTGGTGGTCACTGATGTCGTAACTAATTTTCTTTTGAGGGTCGCTTTTTGGAGAGCCATCGCTAATTTGGTTGTTTCGGTAGCTATATTGGAGTAGCTATCAGAGCATTTTTTAGTAGTGTAAGAAGAATCAAAGCCTACAGAAATTGAGAAGGAGCATGATTCAAAGGCCTTAATGAACATTTCTAATAATTATGAGTATTATAGTGAAGAGTCAAGCAAGCTTCAAATTGAAACAAGTTCTATGGCTCAAAACGACCTTGACGTAAATAATATTTTGCCTTATTATAATTCTTGCCATGATCAGTTGCAATATTCATGTAAAGAATTGAATGATGGCTTTCTTATTTCAAAAGATAAAAACTTGACTTCTTTACAAAAGGTTTCTTGTTTAGAAAACTAAATTGAAACTTTGAAAAATAAGTACATTTTCCTGAAAAGGGATGTTTTTGAACTACGGACCTCAACTATATTTGATAAATGTATTGATCTTGAAAATGAAGTTTAGGAATCTCTTTCTAAAAATGTCAAAGCTTACAATTTGACTTGTTTGAATTCCTTTGTTTTAAATGAGAATGAAAATAATAGTTTACATAGGAATTCAAATGAGACTTGTGACAACAAAAGTTTTAGAAAATTGCTACCATAAAAGCCAATGTTTTCTAAAGAAGATTTTCTGAATGATAAACTATCATCCAATACTATTATTTACAATTATTATGGACATCTTGGTCATATTTCTTAATTGTGCAAATATAGAAAAATTATCATGTGAGAAATAATGTTTCACGGGTGCCTAAAGTGTCAAAAGTGTTAGTCACTAACCCCAAAGACCCAGGATGAAATGGGTACCAAAATGTGCTATTATTATTAATTCATTTGTAAGGAAAAATTATAAAAATCATGGACAAATTGGTCATGACTAAAGAAGTCACAATGGAGAATGGTTCCTAAACTAAAAAGATAGATGTGTGCAACATGAGAAGAAAGTGGTTTCAACTAAAAATTCTCAAAATGTGAACATGGATAAGTTTATCTCTCAAAAATAGAAGTGATGAGTAACGAAAGATAGTTTGTCAAATGAGTGCTCGTAAGAAATGTTTTAGGAAAACAAACATCAAGAGAAAATCAAAATGGAGCAATTTGACCTAGACTCTAAGTGGTTTGAATCAATGCTCAAGACAAAGTCAAACCAGTGCTCAAGAATGGTTCAAACCAGTAGTGAAGAGTGGTTCAAACCATGACTTCCTCTTTGATGGAAATCTGAATTATTGGACCTCATTGCCTAAGGGTCCGTTTGGTTACTTCGTTGGGGTAACCTGGTTGAGAAAACTGGGGTTTTGTAAACTGGGGTTGAGAAAACTGGGGTTTTGTAAACTGAGTTGTGTTTGGTTGTTGATAAGGTTGGGTTGGGTAAAAGTGGGTTGAGAAGTAGTAATTGTGTTTGGTTGGAAAAAAAGTTAGGTTGGATAAATGGTGGTTTGTATAGAAATTACCAAAAAGGGTATTTAGTAAAAAATGTATTGAATATGTATATATTAATAATATAAATAGATATTATGTCAAAATTAGTATATATTTATATTTATGTAATATTATGTATAATTGGATTTTTTTAAGAAAATCAAATTTTTTTAATAAAATGGCCTATTATTTTTTACCAAAAAGGGTATTATTTTTTTAACAAGTTAGTTGCAATTTATATGTATATTTATATATATTAATATTATATGTATAAATTAAAAGTTATATATATTAAATTTAATTATACATATCGTCAACACGTGTTGGTTTAGATACGTAATATTAACCGATCGACCAAATTAAATTTAACATATCTACAATAAAAAAATAAATATATTTAATTATAAATTACATAATTAAACAACAAATACAAAAATTTAACTCAGAATAATTATATTAAACATTACATTATTAATTTAAAACAAAAATCTTAATTTTCCAAAAAAAAAGTTACAATGCACCTACTGTACAGAGGTACACCAATGCTCCATCTTCCTCCACAAACCCCACCCCATCTGCACACCACTGCCCACTTCCTCCACAAACCCCACTCCATCTTCCTCCACAAACCGTTAACCCACAACCCCATGCACCTCCACCACCATCCATCCATCACCGTCACCGACCACCCACACCCACCACCACGAAATTCCCTTCCCAACGGCCTCACCAACAAACCCATAGCCCCTCCCACGCCCACCACCCATCAACCCCAAAAACCCCTTCCCACACCCATACCCACACCCACCCACGGCTTGTCTCCACTCACCAATTCACCCCACCACCACCTCGCTCACCCACCCACGCACAACATCAGCCACCCATCCACCAACCTCGCTCAGCCACCCACGCACAACCTCAGAGACCCATCCATACGGTCACCACCGCCACAACCCGACCCCCCCACCCACAGAAACAGCAACGACCACCCACTCAAAACCCAACCCCCACCCACAGAAACCAACATAAATCCAGAAAAATACACAACACAGAGAAATGGAGAAGAAGACGATTGTGGTAAACCCCACCAGCCACAGCAAAAAATCCAAGAAAATTGAAGAAGAAGAACGGTTACCTACGAAGCCAAGGGCATAGGCGACTTTTCGCCAAACGCCGTTGCCAGGAGGACACCCATAGCTGCCTTTTACAAACGGAGCAACACGCACGCCGATGCAACTGCCAACGGAGGTTTTGGGGACGGAACGGAGGAGATGGAACATCCAAACGTAAACCAACGGAGAAAAAACGTCGTTGGGTTAACTTAACTCCGTTTGCATTTATAACCAAACACACACTAAGGCTGTTACCACGATGACTCACAACTTCTATATAAGAGTCATTCATGTGATGAAAGAATAAGTATGAGAAATGAGAAACATCTTGTGTAATCGATTGACACAATTGAGTTATGTAAAATCCTGGTTTACAATTTCTTCCATTATTTATTATGCTTTCATCTCTTCTTCTTATGTACATCTCTTCTCCTTCTCCTTCTCCTTTTTTGTTTGAAATGATTTCAAAAGAAGTCAGATTAACGTTTTCATATGGTTAATCTCTTTTTGATGTTTTTAGTAAAAAGCGTTTTTGTAAAAAATTTATTTTAAACTCAATTGGTATCTTTTTCATGATTTTCTCGAAACCTACTTTGTTTGATGCTTTACAAATTTCCTTTTGGAAAATTATCTTTAGGAAGTATCTTTTGTCCAAATCATTGTACAAGCCTTTGTCATGGACAAAGAAAAGCTTTAGAAATGTTTTGGAAAATATCTCTCCTTCAAACCTTTCTCTTTTCGTAGTTCAGTTGTTTTACAAGTTTTTTTTTTTTTTTATGAATTATGACCAACCAATGCTATCACGTCTAAGGATCCAACAAGTCTTGGATACCAAAATATTCTCTCAACACTATTTTGTAGGAAATTATCTCAAGGTAATGTAAGTGAACATTCCCGATAAACTTGATATTTGAGAAAGTCAAAAGGATTATGATCAAGAGTTTGACATCAAACTTACCATGGCTTACAACGTGAAAAAGTTTCATCAAACTTAAACCTAACTAGAGTAAAAGGAAGTTAACCAAAATAAGATGATCTCCAAGTGTTTCCACAGGAAATTGTACAAAAAGAAGTTTAAAAAGAAGATAGCACAAAAGCTTTATCTGAATTCATGAAAGGAATAAGCTTATCTATTTTTGCCTTTGGATTTTCGCCTTTGTGACAACTCCTTAACCAACTCCATAATTGTTCTTGTTTCAAGTATTAAATTACTCTAAGAATATATTTGGATTAGGATATGTTAATTAACGGTTATTCAGAAATTAATAAATCATTCTTTTATTAAACATGTATAACAAAAGTAATTACATGTTTTAACAAAAATATTTTTATTTTAAAATTTTAATTATTGCCTTAACATCAAGGGTTAACAAAATCAATCAATTTTGATTAGGTAAAGATAACACCTATTATAACTTGAACATCAATGTCTAGTCACTTGTGTGTATGTTGGTAAAGATAAAACTCAGCTCACTTCAACTTGCGTAAGAAAAAGGTTATAATGTTCAGATAACACTAATAACGATAACTCAAAATTTAACAAACATCCATTATACATAACTTTAGTCCTTGAATACAAATCAAACACATTAAAAGATTTACAACAATCCTGGCATATGTCTCCAATTTAACAAGAATCAGACAACAATATGAGAAAAAAGAGACCAACAGAGAGACACAACATAGATCATGAGAAAGTTAACTTAGAGGATTACGTAGGAAGGAGACACAACGATGAAGACGAAACTGAAGAGAGACGAATAGAGACCACACAGTGTGCTGGTCTGTATGACAAATTGAGAGACCAAATTAACTTTATTTGAAGGTTGGATAATCAACTTATTTAAACAACTACCTTAAATAAACTTAACTTTTCAAGCTTATAGATAACACTTACGCAACCGCAGAATCATTGCATAGTAAAAACAATCCATGTCAACATTTATAATTATGAAATGTAGATCCAATATATTGTGTCATCAATAAGAGGCTGAACTGCACAAGTTGTTTTATTAATCAATGAAAGAACTATTGAACATACTTTTTTATTTTATTTTCAAACCAACTTTAACAGTTTAAAAAATGTCATGTGTATGTATTTTAAAGATGTGCACATTGTTACTTTTATTAATTTTTCATAAAAAATTTTAAAAGCGATGGATAAAATCAAAACAACTTGATAATATATTATAAGCATCAATCAGTATAAAATAAAAATGACCTTTTCATACGAGTGGTCCAGAATTTGTAACAATTTCAAGTGTGTTTTAGTTCAAGTTTCAAATTAAGCTTAAGTTCTGAGTGGTCCGGAATATACACTCCTATTTTTCAGTTTGAACTCAATGCCATAGTTCATGGTGTGATTAGTTTTCTTAGCATGAGTTGTGTGTGATGGTGCATTCTGCAAGTTTTTTTACCAACTTCATTTTCCTTCCTTTTATTAAAAATGAAGCAAAAGATTTTTAAATGAAGTAGAAAGTAGAAGATTTTTATTAAAAATCATGCTAGTAGTTCACAGTAGGCAGCACTAAGAGATCAGTGAATGAAGATTAGTGAAGTTATCTTCCTTGAGGCTGAAATTAAATACATAATTACCATGGCTGAAATTAAATTATTAAGAAAGAAGAAAGTTTAAAGAAAAACAATATGCCTATATATCTTTTGCTTTAAGAGAGATAGTTATTTTATAGAGTATAAGATAATGAGAAAGAATTACAACTCCTAAAAAATAGACAATCTTCTATTCTAGATTTTTTTTTTTCACTCTTAAACTACTTTCAAAGCAAATAAAAACTACACCATATTATCCATAAAATATGAAACTTTAATCATTCCATAAAATCAGGAAATAACTAACATACATTTAGCAAGTTACCAATGTAACTAACAAATCTTAACCGTAGGCCTCATCGGCTCCAAATGAGCAAACAATAACAAATGAATTAAAATAGTTAACAAAAAGAAAAGTGAATGAAAAAAAGTGTGGAACTTCAAGTCCTAATTTTTAAACCAATCTTAAAATAGGAGACCCTAAAATAAAGAAAACTACGCCAATCTAATTAGGATATGCAATGTGAACCAACTTATCTATCAACAGTTCATAAAAAGGTTAATTAATTAAATATGTCCTAGGCGATGAAGAGAGCAAATATCAGATTAAAGGAGCAAATTTTAGTATAATGTTTTGAATTTTTTAAAAAGAAATTTCTAATGTTTTTGCAATTAAATTCATCTTGTGCTGTCGCAGAAAAATTAGCTTTTCAGTGATCTAGCATTGTTATTTATTCCGAACATGGTTTACAAACATGTATATTTTGGTAAATTGGTATTTCAGGGGTCCATGATTCTGGACCAATGCATATCCATTTCACGCTGTGATGGTGAAGCATATGTAGATAACAGAAATAATTGGAGCAGTCATGTATCAAGCACTGAAGACAGCGTTACAAGCTCACAAGTATACCTAAAATGAATCCTTCCTTAGAATTTTTTGTTGTTCTGTTGCATTTATTTAGATCAAATTGATAAAAGAAGTTTCCTATATGTACATATTCAAAGCAGTCATAAAATCATGCAATAAATTTTAGGTTATCCTTATGATTCTTTGGGCTAGTCATGAGAAACTGTGTATTATGAAAATGTTAGTAGTTATTTAATATATGGGGAATAGTCTTCATTTTTCCGTATATGGTTCAATATTCAATTGTGAGGAGGTTAGGGTCTGTATGGTTTAAGGAAATGCTTTCCTGTTATATATCTATGTATTCACTAATAATTATAAAAATATCTCAGGAAATAGGAAATAACAAGAAAGCAAGGTGACATTTTTTGTAATTGTCAGTGATAACAGAAAGTTTTCCTTAAACCAAACAATTGTTATTTATTTCCTATTGTTGAAGTAAAGTCTGATTTGAAAAGAAACAATAAGTCATTACTTGATCAGACCTCAAAATATGCGCAATCATCAGACTCTGGATTTGTTAATAACAAATATCAATGGTTGGTCAAATGAAGTCCGCTCTCATGTAATCTACCCTGTTTGTCCAAGTATTTCAGGAACTACACATGTTAAACATAGGGGGAGTTGTTATCAACAAAAGTCTAATGTAACAAATTGTTAGACCTCAAAAAGTCTGATGCCAACTTGATGAGTTCCCTTCTTTGATAATTATCAAGAAGCAGACTTTTAGGCATCCTCAATCTTTCTCAGAGAAGAACGTTAAACCTCAACGCTCTTAAATCTATTTTTGTGATGCCTTGGAACTCATGCATTTATCAAGACAAATGTACTTATCACCAAAAAGAACAAGAGAGACAAATCATCAAAGCAGCCAAATCAGTGCTCGAAGATCCCAATACAATCGTCTGCGTAGGTACAAAAAGCTGGAACAAGTCAATATATGTGTCAGCTCCGTTTCAGAGGATTACAACTTTATCTTCTTCTCTTTGTTCCAATCAAATAGAGCAAGAAAACAACTTTATTTGTCAACGCTACTCAAGGAACTATTTTCATAAAAGAACAGAAAAACCCAGACATCACACTCTTAAGAAATATTGTATCAACAAAAGTCTGGTACCTCCTAAAAACTCAAAGCACAACTCCTTTACAGGATTTTCAACGGTTATATCTCCTTTCGAAAGGCAACAACGATTACCATATGCTTCCTTAGTTTTTCATGGGGGAAATATTGTTGGCCTTGTTTCAAAGGCCAGGGCCAGCCCTGATCATGTGACAGACTTTACCAATCAGCTGCAACAATAATCGGGACGACAACTATAGTTGTGGCAAAAGTCACTCGGAAAGCAGCACTGGAAATGCTATAGTCAATAGTAGCTACTTTGAAAAAAGAGCTCTTTAGGTTTCAGATATGTTGACATGAGTCACGAAGCAACCGCTAATCTTGGTCATGATGAGAAGAAATGAAACTACAAGTGTAAACTTCCAATACATTATATCAAGTTCCAGAATATTGTGCTATCAATAGAATAAGGGGAAAGTTTGATGGAATAAATGTCACCATTACAATGCCAAAGACTGTAGATAAAGTTCCAAAACAAAAGCCACAACCAATAGAACAAGAAGAAGTAAAAAAATCTCCACTAAAAAAAGAACCAAAAAAAGAGAATGACAATAAAAGCATTCCTCCACAATCTGCAACTACAATTGATGATCAAAAGACAACCACTAGTAATGATCAAGTTCTAGAATCAAAAAGTGAAAGTGAAGAAGAAGTTGGTCATGAGATTTCAACCCCACCAAAGACCACAGAAGAAGAGCCTATGCCTCAAAAGCTACAATGACAAAAGTTGAAAGTGAAAAACAAGTTGGTCAAGAGACTTCAACTTTACCAAAGGGTCAAGAAAATGTTGAAAGTAGAGAACAAGTTAGTCATGAGGCTTCAACTTTTCAAAAAGATACAAAAGAGTTTGTGCCTCAAAAGGGTCAAGAAAATACCCTCCAAAAAGCTATAACCACGAAAGATGCCAAACTTCAAACAAAAGAGTCTGCTAGGGAAATTGATGAAAATGAGGAAAGGAAAAGGGAAATTGGAAAGGAAGAAATCAATACATCAAAGCTTTCAGAAGATGCTAGTAAAATCACTACAAAACAAATTGTAATTTCTAGCCATTTCTGGCGCTTAAAAGAAAATCCCACAAACTTTGTAAATGTGTGCAGGTGATTGTTGAGAAAGCTAAAAGAAGTCACATTCCAGACATCGATAAGATTGAAGTGAGTGATTTTATCATATGCTATTTTAGTATAGTTTTGCTGTCTTGCTTGGTTGTATTTTTGTCGCGTTACAAATAATGTAACAGTTGTCTTGGGGAAGTGGGGATTGCTGAAAGAAAACAAGGTAACCTGCACTAAAGACCCGTAAAGGTTATTCGGCTCCCTTAGCAAAAGCTACGGCTGCTCTAAGTGAGAAGTAAGAGCAGTGTTATATGTAGTCGTTTATTGTTATTTTAGTGCAAGTAGATGAAAGTAAAAGGTAATGAAGGACAAATTAACTTCCTGATATTGTGGTAAAAGGAAAATGATATATTTTCTCAGGACACCATCTTTCCACACCTTGCATTGCACTTGTCTACGGTTGAAGCTTTTGCCATTGACCAAAGGTATCATCCATATCATTGCTAACCATCATGCTTTGGACAGTTGTACTTAGTTATAGTTATTCTTTATTTTTTAAAATAAGTGTGTTTAATAAATATGAAATTCGGAATTTTCAACCTCGGCCAATATTGTTAATTGAGGTTTGTGTTCCTTAAGCGGTTAACTGCATCCCGACCATTGATTCAATACTTTGTTTACTAGTCATGGGGTCCAAATGGATTTACTTTTTTATTCACTACACTGGAAGCTTGGAAGATTTCTTTTTTATTCTAATATATTACGTGCCTTATCTTTAATCTATCATAGAATAATATACATTAGTTTTTCTTTCTAAGGCACAAGTATGATTTTATTTACCCTTTTACATTTCTTAATTTCCCTCTATTGATTAGCATATTTAACGTTTTAATTTAGAATAAATAACACTTATCTTAATGAAATTGTACTTGATATTCCTTTTTTCTTAGATCCTACACATTTTTTCTAATTTATATAAAAATAGAATATTATATAGTTAATAGTATTAAATATGATGACATGAATATCCTACACATCTTTTCTAATTTATATAAAAACAGAATATTATATAGTTAAATGCCCCCTAGTATTATTAAACTTTAGTATGCAACATACATCCTTCATGCTAACAAATGTAATGGTTTGATCTTGTATAGGATGAAGGTAGCGGACATGATATGTCTAAACCACGGGGAAGATCTTCATTGGCTAGTAATCCACATTAGAAACATGATAGTAGCTTAATCAACTTTCTTTAGGAAGTTTCAACAAAGATATACAATTCCATATTGACTTTTAAGTTTAGACTTTGAAATATTCTCAAGGATTTGACTCTTATGTTGGTTTAGATTGAAAAAACCACTACTATTGTTTGGTTTTGAATGTGTAAAGATTTGGATAACATGATTTGGATTTAGTTTTAAATCTAAAGAATTGTTTGTTAATGAATAAATTATTTTGTTTGTTTTATAATTATTGCTCATGTCCAAGGTTAGCAAGTGGTTTTTAAATGTGTAACCTAGTCACTGCAACATCATTTTGTATTGAAAATAGAAACAATGAAATAACCAAATAAAACAAAAGCTATAAAAAGAATTTAGTTAGTGAATAAGATTTTATCAATATGATAATTTGAGGTATGAGGTTATGTATAAATTGAAAGTTGAATTTAGTTTTAACAATAACAATAATAACAATGATGATAATAATAATAATAACAACAACAACAACAACAACAACAATAATAATAATAATAATAATAATAATAATGGTGATAATAATAATATTTGTGATGATAATGATAGTGGGGGTTAAATATTCAATTTCTGTCTGTTAAAAAATGCCAGAAAGGTTTAAGCCATTTCTAGCAGTGCTGCCAGAAGTTAGTGAAAAAGTGCCACAAACAGTTTGTGACACACGTGGAAGTGGGATTTTTTTTAAATGCATCGAAAAGCATTTGTGGCAGTTTTTAACTGCCAGAAATCTAAAATTTAACCGCCAGAAACTACAATTTTTTTTGTAATGAATAGATTTGAAGGAATTGATTGAGGCAATTCTGTGTACCATTATCCTCTTGAAGAAGTTGATTGAAACAAAGCCTTCTTCCTTTGAGTGTGAAATTAATTCTCAAAATGAGTTGATCAAAAAAAGAATTAGAGATGATGGTTTATTTCTGAATGAAGTAACAGAAGGCAGTATAAAGGAAATTATATTCTACATTTCTAACCAGAAATTGAGAAATATACCTGCAACATTGGTATTTGAGTTTACATCAATGACTAAAAATATACAGGTTGAGTTTGCAGATGATGAACATAATGCTTTGTTTGGACTAGAAGCAGAAAATGTGAA
Organism: Clitoria ternatea; assembly: GCA_037962975.1. Taxonomy (NCBI): domain Eukaryota; kingdom Viridiplantae; phylum Streptophyta; class Magnoliopsida; order Fabales; family Fabaceae; genus Clitoria; species Clitoria ternatea. The sequence continues at coordinate 15,512,888 of CM075675.1, forward strand.
GTTATCTGAAAGGATATTTGGCTTGGAAGCTAAAACAAGGCGTTTGATTGAAGAAATGAAGTCAACTCACTTGGCACTTGACAATTCTGAAAATATTGTTGTAAATCTCCTAGATCATCAAGAGGTTATTGAAGGGAGGGCTTATTGTAGAAGGCATTGAAGTAAGACCCAAATAGAGGCAGATATAGGCTATTATTCAAAAACATCCTTGCTACATGCCTACATCTAATGTTATTAAGCAATTTGCATGTATAGTTTGTTATTTTTCTAGCAATAAAATTTTTTTATGTATATTTTCTTAAAACATTTTAATTCTTTTAAAAAAAATTGCTCCCAAAAGGTCCCATTCAAATTATAGCGATTAGATTTAAGGGTAGATATTTGTGAAGAATTTTATTCCCCCAAAAATAGGGGGCAACTTCCAAAGATTTACAAAGGGTAATAATATCTTTGTGTGACTTCTCCGAAATGGAGAATCACAATGACGAGAAAATTGAATGGAAACTCATTAAACTACGCAGTAGCAATTAAATTCAGAATACATATAATATCAAAATCTCAAGCTAAAATAGTATCTCTACAAGATGCAATTGCAAATGCATAAACTTAGATATATTTAGTGGTGTGGAATGCCTTGTCCTCTATAACAATGGAAATGGGTGGCAAATCAAGTCTTAACACCCCCTCAATGTCCAAACCAATATAGAAACCATGAGGTCAATATAAAAAAGTTTTGAATTTAAGATTTCTCCAATACCCACAAATGCATATTGTCCTCACTACTAGTCTTACTCAATTAAAATTGTTTGTCATATAGATTTGAAGTTAGCTTCAATCAAGGGAAAATAAAAATGACAAGAGTCACTCCACTCACCTCAATAGTAACAAATCAAAATTAAAACGCAAGCTAACTTGTACATAATACCCAACCGCATACCTTGTTCATTTCCTCACCATTACACAAAATTTTCAATTTATTACCAGAGAAAAGTAACCCGACCCGCTTCTACTTAATTCAACAACACGTTCCTCACCATTACATAAATTTTCAATTTATTTCCCTTTGGTCAATTCATTTCCTTTCATTATAAGCATAATCCTCTCTAAAACTCCCTTTGGGCCCCCTTCTGATTGAGTTAGGAACAGGGGGTCATTTTCTAAAACTTACAAAATGTACGTTTCTTAAAAATCAAATAACCCAAAATCTCAAAATTACATGAAAAGATAAATGTTGTTAACTAAAATTGAAAAACACAAGAGACACAGAGAAAGGAAGGGAAGGCTTAAAAGAAGAAGAAAGCGAGACTTACCGCCATAGACTGCTTAGAGAGTGATGTATTTGGAGGGTGAGCAAGATTTGAACTCAAAGCAAGGGAGCTCAACGTCGCTACGAAGCTGCGGAAACACATGATAATGGAGGGTGAGCTACTAGTAAGTAGTAAGAGAAGAGCAGAGACGAATGGCCAGAGGGAGGAACACACCTTGAAGAAAGGAGGGAGGACCTGCCAAAGACGAGCTGTGAAGGAAGGAGCCGTCAAAGGAATTTAGGAATAGGCAAAGAGGAAAAGAGACAAAGAGGGAAGAAGCAAAGAGGGAAAGAATGATTTTAGGGCAACTAATTTAGGAAACTCGAATAAGATTCAAAGCTCAGCGATAGATTAAACTAACAACGTCACCAATATAAAACTTACCAATGTGGCAGACACTAGTTAGCGACGACCACGTACCCGTCACTAGAGTGGACTAAGTAGTGATGATAATATTCCGTCGTTAGAGTGAACTAACTACTTACATTAGCAACGGGTATGTTGTACGTCACCACGTTCTATAAATTAGCAATGTCATTAGTTATCGGTAACAAATCCAAACTCATCAGTGACGACATCTAGAGTCGTCGCTACATTGGGAACCAACCAAAAAGTTAGAGGGAAAAAAAGGAAGGAACGTGACCATATATAATGACAGTGTTTGCGATGAACAGAGTGACAGGTATTTGGACACATTGGCGACGGTGTTAGTAGTGGTCACAGAATTGATAGCTAATGTCATTTTTAAGGAACCCTTTTAACGTGGCGGTCGCTAACTCGGTCACTAATTAGTGACGTCTTTATTCTCGTCGCTATTTTTAGTTGTGTTAGCGACGACAGTTGTGCGTCGCTAACTTAGGCGCCAATCAAAAATTTGGAGGGAAAATAAAAAAAAATTGAGGGAGGCAACATAGCGACGGTTTCGGTGATGGAATACTGTTAGCGACAGCATTAGCGACGGGGTTTTGCAAAACTTAGCAACGGAAATCTTTGTGGTCTTTGATGTGGTAGCTAAGTTTCTTTTGAATGTCCCTTTTAACATTGTGGTCACTAACTAGTGATGACCTAATTCGCTAGCTAATTTTTGGTAGTTATTAGCAGTTTTTTTTAGTAGTGTTGGAGGCATAATTCTGTCTAACTCATGTGAAATAATTGGGATTGTCTCCTCCAATCTTGTTAGGTCATCATATGTCAATGTGTTAGTGCACAAGTTCATGAAGAAACACTGATCCAAGTAAGTGGCTTTCATATATCATTGGGTAATGACTGAAACATAACTAGAAGCAAACACTCCATGAACAATCATGACTTTTCATGTCATGCATACATCCCTTGTTGACGTCTACACATTTAGCCAAATTTGAAGCATAAGCATCATATGTGTTTAATTTTTTAATCCATTTGTAGATTATCTTTGCTTCGGAAGGTATCAAAGTATTCTTGGCTTTGGTATCTTCATTTTACCATTGCCTACATCTTGCAAATATAGATGTGTGCAATAACACCATCTAGCAAGCTTTAATCTTGCATTTACGTTGTCTTTGTTTTTACCAAAGACACTCACTATATTGTGTCGTGTTTGGAATTATCAAATCTTGTTAATCACCATCCAAATACATTCTCCCATTTTTTATGATGACAATATATCTCATGGAAGTTGTTTAATACAAACGTATCTTATATCTTAACATATCTCATCTTTAAATTTTGAGAAGATTTTTTGTATAGTGGATATCGTAATTTGTTCATTTAAACAAAACAGAGCAGTGACATGGTCCAATTCTTTAAGAGAGTTACATACTCAAAAGAATGGGGCATGTAGGCTCCTAATGTATACAAACAGTCATTCAAAAGGTAAGCCTTAAACACAAACACCGACGCCTATGCTTGCTCTCGTGACTCCAAGGATGTAGGTTCATGCTTCACACGTTTCGTGCAATGGCGTCTACTCGAGGCATTTACTAAAGATACCTGAGACCTCATCCATGCTCTCCTCGATCTTCAATTGGCGGAATCAAATAGAAAAATATACAAAGAAAACTAGAGGGGTAATGTGCGCTCTCAACCCTTAGGTTCTTATGAAAGGGCATATTATCATGCCACATACACAACCTCACAAAATAACATCAACAGGATACCACTTATAGGCATAACTATAACTCACAGAGGTTAGTCAATCATATGTTATGCGTGAGTTAGGTGTTATATGAATTATCTTGATTAGATTTCATGATGCAAATAGGTCCTAAGATCTCATCATCATCATAATCACATCTCCATAATATGTCTATTAGGAGGAACACATATTCGCTAGAGCGACCAAAGCTCACCAAGTTTTCGCAATCAACAAGGTAAAGGACATGCACGTCCTAGCAATTATAGATCTATCACATACGCATATCATGATCACATTCAAATAGAACTGGCTCTACACGGTCCTAGTAACACTCGCCTTTAGTTGAAGTACACCTGTCTTGCCAAAGACGGCTTGGTCTCAAGCGCAACTCCGACCCATTAGGTGCATGACCCAGTTGTACTCCCAATATCTTCCACATTGATCAAGTGACCATGTCCTCCAGTGTACCATCACTTATGCTCTAGGATTCACAATTCAACTTACCATTCGAGCACATGCATATGATACAAGATCTATTTACGTTACTTTGTGTCTTATCACGTATTAGCCAAATGTCAAGCGGAATCCCTACGCCCGGTGTCCCTTGTCCTTAATATGTGACACCCTCAATTAACTAGGACAAATTCCCACACTGGAACGTCTACTTAATTAAAGAGTCACTAGTTAATTAGAAAATTAGAATTTTTTTTTGTTTGGTGATCATTAACACATACTTTGAAATAACATAATAATAACATAGATCAATTCTTCATAATAGTAGTGTACTCAAAAGATACAAGGCTCGCAGGCTCCTAACAAAACAATAACATAACAACATGATAGAAAACTAAATATTGGGACCTACAACGGTCTCAATGTCAGAATGAAAGTCCAAGTACTTCACGTCCACGAACCGATGTCCACTACTACAGGTAATCCAGGTCCTACTCACGCTCACCTTGACCTTCGACTGATGATCACAAATAAGGAAAACACAAGTACAACACAAAAGAGGTGAGTATAAGCTCTCAACCTGTATGACTCACATGCAAGGGTAGTATGAACACCATTCTTCTGATTTTGTTATCAGCATGATTATTTTTTATTTTAAATAAAGAGGATAATTCTAATAATAAAAAACATCACACATCTCCTTCGGTTTCCCACTGCAGTGCATAATGGAAAAGTGTTGCCCAGATTACATGAATCATCAATACCTACTCCACTACAAGGTATGGGAAGAATGTTTATGCATTGTAAAGTGCTTAATTATTCATAAAAGCTCCATCAAAGTTTGGTTTAAAAACCATACTGGAAATCAACCAAAGGGGATCAAAAAAAAATTACACACAGAGAGATTGAACCATTTTATCATCATCTTCATCAAATTGAAAAAAAAAAAAACCAAAAACAGAGAATCAAAACCTCTCCTCTCATCCTTTCTCATCACCAACAACAATAAAAAAATCAATACCTAAAACCAAATAACCCACAAAAAATAGTAAAAGAAAAGAGAAGAAGAAAGCTCTCTGCCGCCACCAGATGTCGACGACCAGGCTCCCTGACCGCAAACCACCCCTGCGCAACAGACCCCGCACGAACCGCCGATGTAACATCCTAAGTTTGAAAATTTTAGAAAATAACTCATTGAGGCTCGGTGGCTTGTTCCTCTCCTGCGTATCGTTGGTATTTCAAACCCAATTGCCTCAAACGATGCTCGATTTAAATAATTCTAGTCTTGTTCACTTTGTTTCGAAGAGATCTTCAATCTCTATTTCTGGGCTCGATCCCAAATTTCCACTCTGTCATGCTCAAATTCAAGGATATAGTAAATTCATCACAAAACCATGATTATTCACATTTTTATCCTGCGCATGGTTCGTTCAAAAATTCATAACTCTCTCATACGACCTCCGTTTCTTGCAAACTTGGTGTCAAAATCACCTTAACAAAATTATCTACATTTTTGTGAGGACTATGAAATCCAAATCCTCATAGATTGATACAATTTTTAGAATCTTTGCCAATCCATGACTTTCACGCACTATGCTGACAAGTCCCAGAAAAATTGCTATATCACCCTCTTCCGGAACTCAAATCACTTCTTTCTTTTTGGTATAGATCCGTATCAAAAATATCTACAATTGTTATGAAGGGCACGAAACCCAATTCTCAAAGGAGAATTCTTGGTGAATTTATTTCTAAACACCTACCTGATTCAAAGACAATTAGAGCATCTTGTCGTATTTTGACAATATCTTGGGCTACAGGTATCGGATCATCACGTATGATATATTGAGTTAAAGAAAAAAAGAAGACCTATGACTTTTGTGTTGGGAGTTTACCTTGATTCTGAACCCACGAATTATCCCAGAATTGTTTTTAACGTGATTATTTTCCGGTTCATGAAAATCCTGCACACGAAAATCCTCGGATAACAATTTAATTTTCCGGTCATCCATCACCACACCAACCACCCCTCAAGGACAGGTGTCACACACTACCCATCCCAGCCCACTCACAATTGCCCATCACTAGGTGCTGCCTCCACTAGCTCATATAACAATGAGTATTGATCCTTCCCATAATGTCATATGCACATGAGATTCTTTTGACCATTTTCCACTCTTCCACTATTCCATTCACGCTGCAGGAGCCCATAACACAGCCTAGGATTCAAACATTCAGCTGCATGCATAAGACTCAAGTAGTATTTGCCATTCTAACTAAGTAATGTTCATGAAATGCAACCAGCCATACCTCTATTTTCTTTAGCTTGATACCATCTATTAAAATTTCTTTTCTTCTTCCTCTTTTTCTTCTATCAACCTGCAGTCCAAGCCCTTTTAAACCAGCCATCTTCTTTTTAATTTCTTCATGTCTTAGGCTCTAGGAAAATCAGCTGGATCCTCCTTGTTTTGAAGCTCCAAAATTGTGAGCCATTTTGTGACCTCCTAAGGTAAAAATGAAGATTTCTTGGCTGCTTATTTTTTATTATTTTAGTGTTTTAAATTCTATTCCATAATTTTAATGGTGATTGTCTTGTTGAATAGAAGTAGAAATTGGAAGCACCCACTCTCTTGTTGAGGCTCTAAGGCCGTGAGTCATCTTAGATCATCTAAGGTAAGTTTGGCAAAAATCCTTCTTGATCAATGTCCTTGAACCTTGTAGTTCAAATTTTGTTTTAGTTTAGAAATTCAATAGCATTTTCCTTGTCTGTTTTGAGACCAAAACCGTGACTGCCTTTACGACTCTAAACCATGCATGTGTGTTTATTTAGGATCAAGGTTATCTAAGTTTATCGGTAGAATTTTCAGCGAAATCTCTAACTTCTCCTTTCGGGAAGCAGCTATAAAGTGAGGTAAAGGGGGTCTCCAACTCATTTGATTGCAATTCTAGATGTGTTGTGATGATGCTACCTATTTAGGAGCTTATGTTTCGAATTTCATCGCGATCCAACGGCCGGATCTTAAATCGTACAATTTCTTTTAAACCGACGACTAAGCGCTACATTTTTTAATAAAATCGACATTCTAAAAATTTACTAGGCATGATACAACATTTGTGTGCGTGGAGCAATTTTATTGAGATCAGATACTCGAAGAGGAATTAGTAATGATTAGCGTTTAGGCGGGCTCGGTCACTTTCGATATGGTTGTATTAATTTATAATTTTAATTTGAGGATCATTATGTAATTTGTAATATATTCTTCGGTAAGCCTCGCTATTAGATAGTTAATTTATCATTAATCGTTACCGAATCCTTTTACAATTTCAGACGACAAAAGAACCTTCGATCGTTAGTCGCAAAAAAGTTTTCTAGAGTTAAAGTAAAGAAATTAAATTTTTCTTTTGAAAATTTCTTATGATGATATGAATCAAGAGTTGAAATAAAGAAATTTAATTTTGAGAAAAAAATTAATTAAGGTGGTGATGAAAAGTTTTGCTCTTAAAAACGATTTTGTTTAGGTAAGTAAATAGGTATACTTTTGTATTTTGATAATTTAATTAAAAAAAATGGGTATGACAATATAGTTAAATAAATTGAAGATTTCTTGTATGGGCCATGTAAAGATTTTTTTGAAAATAAGAAATAAACATTAGTAGTAAAAGAGGAAAACATTGATGACTAACTTTAGCCACCACTTTAGTGACCATTTTGGTGGCCATTTAAGAGAAAGAAGTGTTAACTTTAGAAATTAAAAAAAAGGGATAAGAACTTTTAGAGAAAAATCTAATTAATGAGGATGAATCTAGAAACTAATTATTTTAGAATATTCATTATTAAATTTTAGAATTCTTAAAATTTATAAGGTTAGTTATTTAAGCATCAAAATGTGATTTTAAAGTAGCATGTGAATTATTAAAAATAACTATTATTAATTTAGAAATTCTGGCTTTGAAAACCAGAATTTAGTGGTTGACTCAGAGCGATCGAGGAGCGTTCGAACTCAGGACTCGAGGATTCCAGGTAGGGGGAGCATTTATATCTTAAATGGATAGATTATGAACGGATTAGGGGATATAGGTTGATTTATGAATTGATTGTGATTACGTAATTTATTGATTTTGTTATATCCCCTTTAGATAAATGTTTCTGATATGAATTGATGTTTTGATACCATTCATATATGTTGTGATGAGTTACGTTGGATTGCAATGTTATGGTGTTATGAAATTAATGCTTTTGATGATATTGAATGGATGATAAATCGATAGTGATTGATGATATTAATTGATGATTAATAAGCTTGAAGTGGCTTAGTGTGTGTTGTTATGATTGACTGTTGCATGCTATGCTTGTTGATATATCAAGTTGAGATCCTTGGTGATGGTAACCAAGTGGTAGCCCCTGATGATGGTAATCAAGTGGTCTATTGATGATTAATCATTATTTGGTATAGCATTTGCATTCAGACGCACACAGGACTGTAGGGGGCCTGTGATGCCGGACCAGATGGAAGGGCGACCTGATAATAAGGCACAGACCCTGTGGTGATTTCTTCGGATTCCACAGCCGCCTTCGAGTTGGACTCAAGGCCGGCCCGTAACACTGAGTTGAGTTGTCGCTATCACTGAGAGTGACTGGTGTTACATTATAGGCACGCAGTTTGATACCTGTAAAACAACCGAATCAGTTGAGAGTTAAGATATATTATTATGTTGTGTAAATCTCATCGTTAGAGTCGAATTCGCATGCATATGCATTTGCATATAATTATTGAGGTTGATAAGCTATGAGATAGCTCATGATATGTACTGTTGTGTTGTTGCAATTGAGGTATTATAATTGTTATTAAATGACAGTGTGTATGGTAATGTTTATAATGAATTATTGATTGTGTTGGAACTGGATAGTTGATTAGTGAATTATGTTGAATCTAGTTCAGTATCTGTCATTTAATATATCTATATATATATATATACTCATCCCTACGTTGTGGCTATATTTCAATGGACTTAGGACGAGATGGTGAAAGGTGAGAGGTCACTATGCTCGAGTGAGGAACTTCTGTAAATCTGTATTGTACAGACTTATGCATAGTAGCTTGGTAGTAGTCTTGGCCGGCTCTAGTGTGTGCTCATTTTGGTGTGTATATATATGTTTAGTTGATTTAGGTATCTGGTGGCTTCAACTGGAAGCCTAGGTATATTTTGTACGTACTATGTGATATGATGACAAGGATGTTTTGGGAGTGGTGACCATGGATTGTCCCACCGCATGGAAATACATATGTATGATGACAATAGTGTTGTGGTATGGTCCTGAAACCCTGTTTTGAAACTGAAATTAATTCGTAAAAAATTTCCTTGGGTTTTCGGACCTTGTTTTCTAAGGAAGGATGTTTTAGCCGACGATCTTTTTCTCTGACATCTTCCTCCGCTTGACTGTTGAAACCGACGACAACCCGGTCCCCTTGCTCCAGCGCCGACATCCTCCTTCTCTTCGGTCTTCTCTCTTTCTCTTAACTTTCCCTTTCCTCCGCTTCTTTCTCTCTCTTCCAATCTTTCTCTGTTGTTTTCACGTTCTTGATTCACTTACCTCTTCCTTTCTTATTTTGTTTCATATAAAACCCCAATGGGTTAATAGTTGTTTTTTTAGTTAGTGGGTTTCAGAAAATCTGAAGCCCAAATGGTCAAAGGTCCTTTTTAAAAAAACAACACATTTTGATTTACCTTTAAGAATTTTTAATAAATGTTTTGTTTTATGTTTAAATATTTCAAATATAAACAATTTATTTTATTTTTTTGAAAATAATAAATAATTTTATAAAAAACAAAATATATCCTCTTCTTTTTTAGAAATAATGAAAAAAATAAATTTTTTATGAATAATAAAGTAAATGGCCTTTAATTGTGTTAAATCAAGAAAATATTACCAGTTAAGTATCCTTTTTAAACATAATAAATTCTCTGTGCTAAATCTAAAGTAATAATCTTAAAATCAAAATATCTTTTCTAAAATAAAGTAAATAGTTTCCTCTTTTATTATGATAAGTTTTAAAAAATAAAATATATTAAAATCTAAACATTCCTTTTATAAGAATAAATAATCTTTATGCTAAACAAAAATCTTATAAGCAATGTCGTGAAAAACTACTTTTGCCTACATTAGTTTTATAAGACTTTAAAGGTTTATGCACGTGTAATTTTCTTCACCTTGTATTTCTCCTTCCTCATGAATTCTCCTTCATTAAAGATCAAATCGATCAAAAATAATTTAAATATTTTCCAAAGTTAATTTTCCTAGAACTACGTGACCCTGATTTCTTAATACATTTGAGAATACGTAGGAGTAGGAATAATTCATGCTGGACCCACTTTCATTTTAATAATTTTTGTGTTTGTCTAATCTCTATAAATTTCTACTACTTAATTTTAGAAAATTGTTTTATCACGAGAAGGTCAATTTAGACGAGACGACTTATTAACCTTTTTAAATTTTCAATCTGGTGTCATTTATTAAACAATGATATTTTAATAAAGAGATTAATTTAGACATGACGTCTTATTGATCTCATTATATTTTCAATGTATTTTGGGTAATGATATTTCTTAAGGAGGGGGATTAATTTAGACGAGACGTCTTGATAATCTTCTCAAGTTTTTCAATATATTTTATTAAATAATAACATCTCTGATAAAAGAAGGGGTTAATTTGGATGAGACGTCCTGTTAATCTTTTGTTTAGATTAATCAACTTATTTTATCTCATCTTATTTAATTTTATATTAATATCTAATTTGTGTTACAATTTAAGGTTAATTCGGAGGGGATGTCCTATTAATCCTTATTGTCACTGTTTGGTTTCTCACTATCGTTGTTTGGTTTCTACTGTCACTATCTGGTTTCTCGCTGTCATTGTTCAATCTTCTACTGTCATTGTTTAGTCTTTACTGTCACTATTTAGTCTTCTACTAATATTGTTTGGATTCTTACTATTACTGTTTGGTTTCTCACTGTCATGTTTTGTCCCTTACTGTCACTGTTTGGTATTTTATTGTAACTGTTTAGTATTTTATTGTAACTGTTTAGTCAAGTTGTTTGGTTTAAGATTAATTTGGACGAGATGTCCTGTTAATCTTATTTCGAAACTTCCACGTCTGTTTTGTCTGTTCCTTTTCTAAAGAAGTTAAAATAATTTCTGGGCTACTTATAATGCACGTTATCAACTTGAGGTAACCATTTTATAATGGACAGTTGTGAGGTGCTAATACCTTCCTCAACTGTAATTCGACTCCTGAACTTAGAATTTCACTTTCATGACCAGTATTTTAAAAGAGGTTTTTCCAGTATTTTACCTAAAAATATTAGTGGCGACTCCTTATTTTCTATGTTTTCTTTACCGTTACTCCTTGTTTTGTTTTTGAAAGGATTTCGATTTGAATAAGTTGTTTTTAAGGGTCGGTCATCCCGCCACGATCCCGGTTGCGACAGGTAGCCATATTTATGCAAGCGTACAAATATAAGACAGAGATAATAATTGATACAACACTTTCTAACACAACCACATAATAATTAAAAGTATACACAGAGATAATACCAGCCAATAGAGTTAGTCACACAACTATGGCATGCTATGCATATGCTATAGATTTATTATAATTTATCTTGATTATATTCCAGTATGCAATGGGGTCCAACTCCTACTCACCAATCTCACACATATCAATATCCATTATGCATATCAATCCCGCCTTATCCCCTTGCCCAACTAGATCAACTGGAGCTCGCCTCGTTCTGGTTTTCACAAATGGGTAAGGACACGCAGCCTTATCATAACAATGGCCAATCACATCTCTGCAGAACGGGCACTTCATGGTCCCAGTAACCTTTGCTCTGTGTCAAAGTATACCAGAGTTGCCACGGGCTATTCGGTGTCAGGCGCGACTCTGAACCATTGGACGTCCGCTCTGGTATACTCCCGAGACCTCCTGTAGGGTCGAAACGTTGAGGTTCCCCAGTGTACCCATCACTATATGCTCTAGGGGATCACTATATCATCCCTCCATATATTCCACATGCAATATGCAATCTACTCAACTTATCATAAGGGTGCCTGAGTACTAGACTAAACTTCACTTTCCAACCTCCTTGTCCTTAAAGCGTTCAAAATCAATTGTTATAGATTCCTTTAGTAAGAGAATTTGCATGCCAATAGCCTCGGTGCTACCTAAAAATTTCCTCTTAGGAGCATTGAGGTTTGGCCTCAAAATGAACCTTAAAAAGTTTCCTAGATCTTAATTGTCCTATTTATTTCTAAGTCCTTTTTAAGGAAACATTGCAAAATATTCGTTTTAATAAAGTTATAAAATAATTTTCTAACTTCTCTTGTTTTCACTTCTAAAATGAGATTTTACATTGAAAATATTAAACTTTCTTAAAGAAGGTGAACACAAAATACCTAAGTATTCCTTACGACATCTCGGGCCATTTATCGATATTGTCCTGTCATATTGATTTACGACGAAACTTAATGTATTGGCCTTTTAATTTTAAAATTACTAGAACCTCTAATTAAAATACTTTATTATAACTACTAAAATCCCTAATAAACTTTATGAAAAATAAATTATTTTCTTCAAGCCAATAATAAAAGTCAAAAATCGTTATTTCTCGTCCTTTTATCGAAAACATTATTTTTGTCGTATTTTATCTAGAAAATTACAAATCGAGTAATTCCAAAGCTAAAAGTGCTCAACTTTTTAAATACTAACTAAATAAAAATAAATTAAAAGTCAATTATTTCCAAAAAATAATTCTACACAAAAATGCACCAAAATGTCATAGTTCATTATTTTAGTTTTTGTAAAAACTCGTTTAAGGACAAGTAGCGCATAGGGACATCTCCAACCAATTTTTCTCATTTGGGTAACTTTCCAATACTCATAATTTCATATTTTTCATCAAAAAAATACATTCCCAACAGATTGGCCAATTTTCCCCTTTGCTCACATAAAAACAGTTTTTACCGTTTTCAATTACCGTTCACGCTTATACTCGGGACTCCTTTTAATTCTTTTCTACTATCACATCTCATACACATTTTCATCATTAATTTCAGAGTAACAACATGCATGGGAAAACAGCTATTCCACTTCATTTTAAAAGCCAAGAGTTTCACATATTTACAATTTATTTTCGCTAAATCAAGCATATAAAACAATATCAATGACATACAATTATTTTTAATTCTTCAAAATTCCAGGATTAATAACTATGTTAAAAAAATCATATCCATCACCAAATTCAAGATCCAAACATGCACACCATCCATGGCCATTAACTCACTAAGATTTAAAGCATTCGTGCAAATTATTAGATTTAGGGCCATATCCTCTAAGAATAAATTTTTTTCCAGCAACAATACCCATTAAAATAATCTCAAAAATCAGATTTTTAACCATATTATTTATCAAGATTTAAGAGAAATGGAGCCACACTACACGCCTACCAATTTAATAGGAAAAATCAAAGTTTTTGCTTATTTCATCAACATGCATGCCATTAACTATCAAATAACAATTCTGTCCAGTTTTAAAAATTAATTATTTTTATAAAAGATTGTATTTTAGTGTTTAAATCTTGCATAAAAGTGAAAGAAACCAAGGTGACCATTTTGGCTATAAACAAACAACGATTAATCAAGTATTTGCCAATATAATTCACATGTATGCATTACTTCATGGCACACAAAAATTTTGTAGCACCAAGAATGTTAGAGGATAACATTTTTCAACTTAAAACTCAACAAAATCAAAAAGAAAAAAATTAAATGTAGTGCAGCCATGGTAACTCTCAATTTAAAAGTTATTCTTCAACAAGTTATTTCGATGATCAAGGGTTCAAAATTTCAGATTCTGAGAGTGGTACCAAGGTGTGAACCTTAGGGTGATTCACACTACACATGCATGTGAAAATTAAAGGGCAAAATGAAAGCACACTCTACCTTAGATAATGCCACAACCAAAGGAGGAAGAAGCAAGGGTTCAACTTCTTGCTCCAAGACTTACATAAGTGCAGCACCAACAATCAAGAAAATGGAGGCTTTTTGGTGATGGTTAAGGGCTAAATGAAGGAAAAAGAGATGCGGTTGCTATTTTTCTTTGTAAGGTGGAAAAATCTTTATAGAGTGTTTAAGAGGAAGAGAAGAGGGATAAGAGGGGATATTATATTAAGCACACAAGATATTAGTATTAAGTGTTATCTAACGTGTTTAATTAAGTGTTTCAAGATATTAATATTAAGCACACAGGTTATAAATGAAAGGGGGATTCATTCAAAACAAAAGTATGACTTATGACATACAAGAAAATTCAATAAATGTTTGATTCCAAGCGTTGCTCAACAAGAACCTAATTTAAGTACAATTAGACCTTTGGTCTACCAATCAAACCTCAAACTTTTGAAACCATAAGAACTTTACTTCAAGCTTAAAACAATCAACGTTCAAGATCTTGTTTAATGATGCTCTAAGTTGTGTGCCTATCAAGAAAAACTACACTTATCATCAAAAAAGGAAATAAGACAAAATAGTGAAATAGTCAAAGCTCTTTTATGAAGAAACCAATGTAGCTACTCTAGGCAACTCAAAAGCTGATAACAATCAGCTCTTGTGTCTGAATACTTACAAAAGGTCAATAGTATATACTTTACATGCTCTGATTGAAAGAAGAGCCAACAAAAGGACTTTTGCCCGTAAAATCTCAAAGGGCTTCATTCTAGTGCAAGCCCCGATGATCCTTTATACCAGACCTTTTGCTTTCTCATCACATTCTTAAGGTCTAATGCTTACAACAAGCAAAAACTTCACTAACGGTCTACAACGGCTATGTGTCCTGATCAGATTGGCAAACGATCATTTTTTAGTGATCCATAAATATCAAGAAATTCAAATTAAAGAACAGAGAACCATTGAGTCATTTGAAGAAAATCTTACAATCAGTTTTTAAAGCTCTCTTCTCTTTTAGTTCTTAAGCAAAGACCTTCTTTGTTGTTCTACATCTAGCATACCTTAGTCTTTTGCTTTCTTTCTTAGTGTATCTACTTATTACTTGTATCTTCTCATACACTAAGTTCTCAGAAACAGCAAACACTATCTATCTCTTAAATTTGTATTTGTGTAAAAGTCTGGTGTGTTGTTAGTCTTTTATTTATGTGGAAAACAATTTTGGCCTAGAGAGGCTTTTGAAAGAATAATTGGGTTTGAGTCAGGAATGGCTTGTTGAAAGAATACTTTGGTATTTCAACTAGAAGTGGCTGGAGTCAAGAATAATTGTGGCACGGTCTAGTGCTAAAATTGTAAAAAGTGTTTTTACAATAGTGAAAATCCTTCAAGTTTGAAGGGATTGGATGTAGCTTCTACATTATAAGTGAATCAGTATAAATTCCTTGTGTCCATTCTATCTTTCCTTGCTTTTAACAAGTCTTCTACCAAAGTCTGATTGCTTGTACTATAAAGTTTCATATTCTGTAAAAAGTGTTCGAAAAGAATCTTAGACTTATTAAACTCTCCTTTCTAAGTCTGACTTTGAACCATTAGTTTTCGATGCTAGGCACGCCAATATCTTGATTTATTTCATTCTTAATTTCAAGCTCTATTTCAACTAACACCTCATCGGTGCTTGGTTCACTACCTACGGCACCAAAACAAAAATCCATTAACACCGAACATCGCTTTTGAACTTTGAAGACTTACTTTCATCTATTTCTTGCACAAAAACATTAAACCAAGAAGAATTCAAGAATCTCCATCGTTTATGCCAATTTCAGTTTTGTAAGAAGTGACATAGATTTTGAAATTAAAGCTACCATTTTACTTACCTTGCTTCCATAGTTCTAATGGTGCAATTAATTTTGAGTTTCGTTGAAGTTTTGCCTTCCTTTCAAGCCATCAAGCTTTCGGCCATGGAAGAGAAGTTTCTGTTTTTCTTTTGTTTTTCACGCATGAGAAGATAGAGAATAAAGGAAATGTAAAAAATGCATAAGGGCATTTTGATCTTTTTACTGTTTCTTTTATTTTCTTTTCTCTTTTCTCTTATTTAATTTTTGTAAATATATTTTAATTCTACTTCATGGTAACTTATATTTTACCACTACAATTTAATTCAACTTTAATTTCATAATTTAAATCATAAAAAATAATTATTCTACTTTTATTGATTTATTAACAACTTTAAACTAATTTAATTTAATACTCAATAATAATTAATCAATTTTATATGGCACCATAAATGCAAAGTTATTGCAATGGGTATCCTTCTTCTGAGATAATCCTATTTGAGTAAGGAATATCCCCATTATGGTGAGATTAGCTCTCCCAGTGAAAATTTTTTTTATCAACAAGGCTTAAACTTGAGACCATACTTAAAAGGGAATCAAACATGTACCAACTAACTACCAGTTAATCCTAATTAAATATTAATTTAGAAAACTGTTGCATTTGATGTTAGGCCGCACTTTTAAATTGCAGCCTAAAATTAAAATTGTAAAACATGGCTTTAATTAGATAAAGAAAACCAAGGCCTATTTTATTGCCTCAAGGCAATAATTTTATTGAATGTGTGGCCTAAAAGAGAAATAGTGGTTGTTTTTGTTAAACCACAACCATTTAAACCACGACAAGGTGATTGTGGCCTAAAGTTAAGACCACAAAATTTTCATTTTAGGTCACGGTTTTTAGGCATTGCCTAAAGTCTTAATATTGTAGTGACTTAAATATGTAATTTTAAATGAGTCATATATATATATATATAATACATTTTATTTAAAATAATATTTAAAAATAGATATTTAAAAATTTATAGATAGCAAACTTTATAATTATATAATATTTTAAAAAAATATATAAATTTATGAGAGGCAGGTGTAGCCCCATTGAAATTAGGATGAGGTAAAGACTATTTTTTGTTATCATTGGTCAAAATAAATTTTATCAGGAAGTGTCCGTGGTCAAGATCGATTTGGTTTTTAAAACAATATCATTCGGTTTGATCACATTATTAAGTTATAGTTCGGCTTAGTTTGGTTAGAATGGACGATGCCATTAGATCTAATCTGATTCGACCAATTGTGGTTCGAATTATATCAGTTTGTTTGATTTTATATTAATTATATTTTATAAAATCAAGTGCAAGACATATAATTTTAGCTCAAATCAAAAATAAGTACTTTAAAAACAAAACTACCACGGTAAAAAATTTCAACATAATCAAAAATCATAAATTACTATTGCCTAGAGTCATTTAAGTCTCACTTTAGTTAAAGTCATATGTATAATTTAATAAGGTAAAATAGGAATAGTATATTGAAGATTACAGTTTAGTTAAATTCAATGAAATTTTTTAAGGTAGATCTAAAATCTGATCTAAACCACACTTTAATTTAATCAATTTTTGATTTTTTTCAATTGAAATACCCCTAATTTTATCTACTAAAACCGGGAAATGAATGGGTTGGCCCACGGATTTGAGTTCAATTATCTTACATAAGAAGTAACATATCCCTCAAATAAAGAAAAGAAAACGTTACCAAATAAAAAGATTCGAGGTTCATGTTTTTCAGTATTTCCTCTTTTGTCAACTTCTGAATTTTCACCTCTTCATTTATTTCCATCTTTGTCCATTAGTAAGTGACAACTCATTTTCTGTTTAAAATTCAGCTTTATGCGTAAGCATTCAAAGCATTTTCTTTCTCTTCCCACCCCTTTTATCACTTAATTCAAACCTCGTTTAATTATAGAGGATAATGAAAAAAAAATATTGTTTAGATGAATAAACTAAAATAAAAATTATTTAAATGGATGATGAAAAGATAATGAAAGAAGATAAAAAATAAACTTTAGTATTTATTTCTGATTTTTATAATTTTTATTAAATTATTAGCATTATTTAAACAATAATTTCACAATATTTTCCTTCATTCTACGAGAAATTAATTTTTACTAGATCTAACTTTTTTTATGTCTTTTCCTGCTCTCTTTTTTCCCCGTTATATAAATAAAGAAAAATTTATTTTTCAAATTTATTTCCTTATCCTTTATGTTAAAATTATAAACAAAGGCTCAATTTCTTTTCAAGAAAAAGCATTTTGAAGCAATATATATTGGACATCTCAGTACTCCTTACACAAACCAAGAGACCGCGTAGCCACAAAATGGATTCACTTCAAAATTTCCCAACCATTGTCACAATTGGATTTCTTACTCTAATCTTTGTTTGGTTATTTCTATTCCATCACTCAAAAGCCGGCAAAGGAAAAGAACCACCCACGGTGGCAGGTGCATGGCCAATACTTGGTCATCTTCCTCTGTTAAGTGGTTCCCGACCAATCCATCATATTCTAGGTGCCATGGCTGATAGGTACGGGCCCATTTTCACTATCAAGTTGGGCACTGCAAAAGCTTTGGTCATTAGTAACTGGGAAGTGGCCAAAGAATGTTTCACCACAAATGACATAGCCGCTTCATATCGTCCAAACCTTGTTGCATGTGAACACATGACATATAACATAGCCATGCTTGGGTTTGCACCCTACGGTCCATATTGGCGTGAGATGCGGAAGAATGTATCCTTAGGCTTCCTCTCTGACCACCGAATTGATTTGCTAAGCCATGTTCGTGTGTCCGAGGTTCAAACCTCAATCAAAGAGCTTTTCAATGCTTGGTCACGTGGGAAGGGCGAAAATGGTGACTTTTTGTTGGTGGAGATGAAACAATGGTTCAAGGAGCTGGCACTCAACATGGGTCTAAGGGTTCTTGTTGGGAAGAGGTATTTTGGGGAAACTGCAGTGGTTGAAGAGGAAGAGGCGAAAAGGTGGTTGAAGGCTTTGAGGGAGTACATGCGCTTGATGGGAGTCTTCACTGTGGCTGATGCTATTCCTTATTTGAGGTGGCTGGATATTGGAGGCCATGAAAAAGCCATGAAGGAGAATTTCAAGGAATTGGATTGTGTTGTGTCGGAGTGGTTACACGAGCATCGCAAGAAAAGGGCTTTGAATGATGGGAAAGGCAAAAGTGATGAAGACTTCATAGATGTGATGCTTTCAATGATCGATGGAACAACGATTCATGGGTTTGATGCTGATACCATCATCAAAGCCACAACAATGGTACGTATATTATTTCTTGAGAAATTTTGTGCCTTTTTAGTATAGGGTTTGCTTAAAATGGACTGCTCTCATTTACTCCCACCCATCAAAGCAAGTGAAAATATGAACTAGATCAGGCCGATAAAGGATTAGGGATTGAGACATCTAATTTTTCTCTTTTTAAAAAAAATTAATTAAAAAATTATTTCTATTTAAAATATATTTTCATTGATTTTTTAAAATTGTCAATTAATAAATTACTTTTAGAAACATATAAAAACTCATTAAATATATTATTACGACCTAATTAATAGCGGATAAGGAAGGTATATATATAAAATAAGTTATCTTATTCTATTGTTATCTTGTATTTATTGAGTCAACCTAATATGATAGTACTATCTTGTCCATTTATCTTATTCTGTTACTTATTGTATTTTTTATCTTAGGGGAGGCCGGGTCACAAATTATAGGATAAGATAGAGATTTTATTTCCTCATTCACCCTTGCCCTAGATTCATTCTTCTTTCTTTCCCCACTAAATACAACCCTTCTGCACCCCTAGCACAAAACTCCTTTCTCTTCCCTATTTTGGATTCTTGTCACTGTCGTTCTAAATCTCGTTCGTGTTAAGTTGTCGTTGTCATTGTCTATTCATGTTGTTTCTTTCATTGTGTCTCAGGCTTTTAATTTTTTTGAATTTCGATTCCTTTTTCCAACTCATTTTTTCATCCCGGACATTTCTTGTATACATCTTTTTATTGGTTTTTACGTTTTCCTCTATATTTTTTTTGTTTCCTTTAAGTTCAATTCCTTTTCAAACTCATGATTTTGTCTATCTTTTATATCATCTTCTTCCTAAGTGTTGCTCTATGTTCCAATCTCCCTGTTTAGGCCCAAATTTTTTTCTGTTTCAATCTTTCTTTCTTTTTTGCATTAGTTTCTAATTAATAATTTTTTGCTAGCTTGAGTTTTGCTTACAAAAATGATGTTATTAATAATTTGTTTCAATCTTTTTCTCTATGTTTCTTGGCTTGTGTTGCAGTATTTTTTTTCATTATATGTCATTTTTTATCAAATGGTAGTTTTCTCGCTTTCATATAACTTATATCTTATTATAACGCTATTTGTTCCACTCAAACATAGAATATGATAGTACAATATTATCTGGATATATTATCTGGTGTGCATCAAACACAGGATAGAATAAGTAGTTATTCTACTCTTATCTTATTGCCTTATCCCATCTTATTCTTACCCATCCAATACACCCTTAGTTTACTGTCTTATTTTTATTTTATATTGCAGACTGAACAAACCGATCTAACCTGTCTATGATTCAATTTTTTGATAGGCGTCATCAGTCGAATCCAATTACGTTAGTGAATTACATACCTTGGTTTGATCCGCCCTCTAAGTGAGGGTTTGATAGATTGACAGTCATGCCTATGTTAATTAAAGTTGTTAAAAAGGTTATGTAATTCACATCCAGTCAATTTAATACATTAGTGAGTTCTGATGGGATGAGTCGGAAGAGCTTAAATTAAGTTTGGGCTAATGTTTATGCTCCACAAAAGTCTACCTTTTACTAGCTTTTCATGAGTTTTTATGGATCTAACGTTGGGCTCATTAGACTTAAAAAACTCAAATTTAACTTAGATTCTAAACTTAGTACACAACTTACATTTGACTGTCACGTTCAAGATAATCTAATCACGTGACCATTTTTTCCTATTCAACTATGAGCCAAAAAAAAAAAAACGTTTCACCTAGAGTAAATATTTTGATTGGAGGTCTTTACTCTAATCGTGGCTACTTTAGTCATACTTCACCAAATTGCACAATTTCAATAGCAATAATTCAATCATGTGACTAAAAGTTTAATTTAAAAACTTAGTTTCAATGTTTAAGCAATTGCAGCACATTGATGATACTCCACATCACCTCAATCTTTATTATCTTGCAAGGTTTGAAATTGTGATCATTGCAATTAGCATATACTTCACTAACATACTTAATGATGTGAATAAATATATATGTATGGTCAATAAGAAGACAAAACTTCAATTCTTTAATATGTTCTTTCATTTATCTTAGTTTCCCTTTCAAATTTGAATATAAGATTTATATATCAAACATTTTAAAAAATAGGTATATATATTCTCCATATTGTATCTTCTATAAGTTTAGATGACACATTCTCAAATATAATTTGTAGGCATTGATTTTGGGAGCCACAGACACTAGCTCTGCAACCCACACTTGGACACTGTGTTTACTATTAAACAATCCAGACGCATTGGAAAGAGTAAAGGAAGAAATCGATATCCATGTGGGGAAAGAGAGATTTGTAACCGAGGCAGATACAAACAAGTTGGTATACCTTCAAGCTGTTGTTAAAGAGTCACTAAGGTTGTATCCACCTTCTCCAATATCTGGACCCCGTGAATTCAGAGAAGATTGCAAGTTCGGTGACTATCAAGTGAAGAAAGGAACTCGACTAATCACAAACTTGTGGAAGATCCAAACAGACCCTAGCATTTGGCCAGACCCATTGGAGTTCAAGCCAGAAAGGTTCCTCACTACTCATAAAGAGGTTGATGTTAAGGGTCGACATTTTGAGCTTATACCTTTCGGAAG
Source organism: Clitoria ternatea (assembly GCA_037962975.1). Classification (NCBI taxonomy): domain Eukaryota; kingdom Viridiplantae; phylum Streptophyta; class Magnoliopsida; order Fabales; family Fabaceae; genus Clitoria; species Clitoria ternatea. The sequence continues at coordinate 15,534,539 of CM075675.1, forward strand.
TGGTAGAAGGATATGTCCTGGAATATCCTTTGGGCTTCGCACAGCTTATTTGACTTTGGCAAATTTTCTACACTCATTTCAAGTGTCAAAGATATCAACTGAACCTATTGATATGACTGCAGTGGTGGAAATAACCAACATCAAGGTTACTCCACTTGAACTTCTCATCAAGCCTCGATTGTCCCCTAATCATTATCAAATCATGTGATTATTGCAAAGGGTGTCTATGAAAAATTTTCATATACTTGTGCTACTATATCTGGATGTCCATTTCACCGGACACCGTGGATGACTTCCGGTGTTTTCTGTATTCATAAATAAACCTCTATTATTCTATGAATTCCATAAGCAAAAAAATTGAATCTCATCACTATAGTCATTCAATTATGTACGGAATGTATCCATAAAATGGAGAATTTGTGCTCTAAAATTGAAGGCTCCAATAAAACTAAACTTCTAGTGTGAGGTCGAATCCGTGTAGCCTTGTTTACTTGTAAAAATCATATATGTTATTGAGATAACATAATGTAGTCATTATAGGAAAAAAATAACACATGAGCTATGTGCATTCTCAAATTTTATTTACTTAGTGATATCAGTTAAATCTTTTAGTTTTTTTTCCTTCTAATCTTAAATATCTAAACTTTCTAAAGGCTTTACTCTTCTTGGTACAAGTAATTTTTTTAAAAGGGTAAAAATAAAACGGGTCATCAACATAAGTGTGTAACCCACATAGGCTAGGTTAGAGCTTTCAATTTCATGGCCTGAGTAACAAGATGACATTTTGAGTTCAGTCCTATAAAACCTATTATCGGGATGGGTCAACCAAATAATGTCGAGTTGCCTGAATTGTCAGCAATACAGTTATGGGTATATATGATTAAGTTTTTGGTCCTTAAACAATTTAGTATTTTTGGAATTAGTCGCTATAAAAAAAATTGTACGATTTTAATCTCTATAAAAATTAAGTTGTTTGGAATTAATCTTCGTCATTAACTTTCTCTATTAATTCATGATGTGACAAACAAAATGTCATGTCACCTATACTATACAACAAACATGTTAGTAGCTAGATAGCATTTTTTTTCTTTTTCTTATTTCCTCCTTATCTTTCTTTCCTTATCCCCCCCCCCCCCCTTATACCCCTTACCCAGCCACCACCATCTCTCCCTCAACCCCACCCTCTAATGTCTCATCTTCCACCTCTTATCACATCCACTACTTCAAGAATTTCATCCAAGCTTGAATTGACACCAAATCCATAAAAATAAGAGAAATTCTTGGATACCTTCTCTAAATTGAGGGTTTCAATACCCTTAGTCATGTGTCATGCCACATGTGAAAATTGTGTGTTATTTAAATAATTATAATTAATACCCTTAACCACATGTCAAAATCATGTGTGATTTAAGCAACGCATTTGGATAGACATGATCGTGTCAAGTAATCGATCACTCGTAAATAGTCAACGCATTAAAACATTTTATATGCTAAAATTTGAATGTAACAAGGCTTGGTCTCATAACACATTGGAGAGAAAAGAAGAGTCTTACCACTAAACTATCTAACACATTTAAAATATATAACGCAACTATATATAGTTATATTATATCTGTGGAATGTATATCCATTAATAAAATCTATCTATGAAATAAACATTTTTGTCTTTTTTATTTTGTATAAAAATTAAAATTAATGAACGAAAAAAGGAGGGACTATTTATTAATAAATATACATTCTACGAATATAATATAACAATATATGGTTATATTACATCTCTTAAATGTAACCTAGTGGTGAGGCTTTTTTCCATCTCCTACTTAAATTGAACGCTTCAGATATTATCTTAGAATCTAAACAAAAATGATGATTTGGAAAAGTATGTGGCATAGACAGAGCTGACATGTAGCTAGAGACTAATGCATGTGGTTAAATTTAGTTGACACATGGCTAGGGGCATCCATTCCAGTTACTTAAATCACACACGTGACTGTGGACATTCATTCCTAAAAAAACTTATGATATACGCATTTAATTTACTGAAGCTCATTTTCCATCTCCTATATATACGTTAAGGGATCAAACCTTGTTACACTTAAATTTTGAAATATAAATATTTTAACATGTTGACTATTTACGAGTGACTAGTTTGACCGGTTGCTAAGTGCATTAATTGAGGGCTCTAATGCTCTTAGCCCCCTAGTCATGTGTCAATTGAATTTATGCCACATGTATTAGTCTCTAGCCACGTGTCAACTCAATCTATGTCACATATTTTTAAGTCAACATTTTTGTTTGGATTCTAAGATAGCATATGAAGTATTCGATTTGAGCAGGAGATGAAAGAGGAGCCTTACCCCTAGGTTACATTTAAAAGATGTAATATAACTATATATTGTTATATTATATTCGTAAAATGTATATCCATTAATAAAATTTATTTGCAAAATAAATATTCTCACATTTTTTTGTTCATTAATTTTAGTTTCAATTTTTATACTAAATGAAAAAAGACAAAAATATTTATTTTGTAAATAAATTTTATAACAGATATACATTCTACAAATATAATATAGCTATATATAGTTGTGTCATAATTTTTAAATGTGTTAAGTAGTTTAGTGGTAAGACTCTTTGTTTCTTTCCTATGTGTTACGGGATCAAGTTTTGTTATATTCAAATTTTGGCATTTAAAATGTTTTAATGTGTACTATTTATTTTGACACGTAGCATGACACGTGGCTAAGGGCATCAATTCTAGTTACTTAAATTACAAATAATTTTCATACGTGGCTAGGGGTATTAAAACCCACAATTTAGAGAGGGTACTTAAGCAAAACCCTAAAAATAAAGACAACATTAATAAATAGAGAAAGAAGAGAAAACATATTACTTTTACATGATTGGGTTAATAGGTCCCTCAAATATTAAAAATTCATGTGTGGTCTCTCACATTTCACTTCTATTAACATAATATAGGTCTCTACCGTTAATTTATTCAAACTTCCATTAAGTTTTGCCTACATGGCCCATTTTTATGACACATGTGATGCCATATGGGCTGCCACATGGGAAACAAAAGGCATTATTTTGGCAGCTAACTGGTATAAGGACCTATTCTCAAATTTTTAAATTTGTCAATGACTAATTAGCATTATTTGACTGACAAGTAAATTTTTTTGTGTACAACGCCATGTGTTTATACTTGTGCAACCATTGCAAAAGAAGAATATGTAGGGGATCACTCTCATGTTTGGTTGACAATGACTTCTTTCAATGCAACATTTGCTAAATTGTGTCATTTTTTGTGTACCTGAACAAGAGTTTGGGAAAAGACATTGTATATCCCACCTAAACCCCAACTTTATTTATAGTTGAATTTTTAATTATATTTATCCTTAACTTTTGAACCCTAATTTTACCTTTATTCTCCATTAAGAAGCCTTCAACAGTGAAGGTAAACCCTGACAACCATTAACAAGGTGTAAAGCTTGAACCTCAACCTTCTTTACTTCACATGACAAAATGTAGAACCTGAACTACAACAATGGTGCATCTCAGGCTTTGACAAGTGCCAATAGTGGTCATAGAACAAGGAACTAATTTCCCCTCAAAGATGATATATTTGATATGCAAACATTTAATGACATTAGAAAAATATAATTTTACCTATATTTAGGATAAAAAAATTCATTAAAATTTACTTATATTTAGAATAAGAGGTAGTATGAAAAAAATACCCTAAATCCTTAGTCATATCATTAATTAATTAAAATTATCTTAACCAACTAAATAAATTAAAAATTAATATTAAAATATTGATTTAATTGTTATTTAATATGGGGCACCTATCTCCTGAAACAATGACTAACTCACCCTCAAAGTTTTAGTACGAAATGATGCTAAGTTTCCATTATCTATATGCACCTAGAAAAAGTTATGAAATTCCATTAGAGGATTACAACCCTAGCAAATATATATGCTAAGTTACCTATATGCTAAGTTTCCATTATCTATATGCTAAGTTTCCTTTATCTATATTGCTGGAACAATTCCCTTTATGAAAAGTAAAAATGGAAACCAAAGAAACTAATTCATGTGCAAAGAAACCAACAGGAACAAGCAACAATGACAACCAAAGAATCCAATAGGAACAAGCAAATATACAAGAATAGTTCACGCGCAACAATGGCAACCAAAGAAACCAACAGGAACAAGCAAATATACAAGAATAGTTTACGCGCAATAATAGGGAACAATGACAGGTAACAACAATAGGGGACAATGGAAAAAACAAGAATAGTTCACACGTAAGAACAAGGAACAATGACTGGTAACAACAACAGGGAACAATGGCAAAAACTTTAACAATAGCATGGTAATAATAACAAGGTTCACATAACTCACAACAAGGTAATGATAACAGGGAACAATGGAAAAAACTTAAACAACATAAGGCAACAAAAGGTTCACGTAAATAGTGGCAAGCAGAGAAACCAGTCAGTCATGAGTCATGAGAACTAACCTTTCAAAACACTCTAAGGAAGACGACGAGTAATGTAGAGAGAAGAGGAAACCCACGCAATGAAAGAAGAAACTGAAAGTAAAAGTTTGAGGGAGAACAGAGAGAAAAACGTTTGAAACAATGTTACACTTGCGAAGGGTTTTGAGGTTTTAAGACTAAGCGGGTTTAACCTACGAATTCAGTTATTGACTAAAACCGAGTTTTTAGGATCCTATGAACTCTGTTCAGCTATGAACCGAGTTCTTACTTCAGTTTAAAAAAAATTAAAAAATAAAGACCTAAGAACTCAGTTGCTCGAGAATCGAGTTCTTAGGTCTCATAAAAAATTTAAAAAAGTCACCCTAAGAATTCGATTACAAGACAACCAAGTTTTTAGTTCTGTTAAAATAAATTTAACATAAAAAAATCAAGACATAAGAACTCAGTTTACGAGAACCAAGTTCTTAGTTCTTTTTTAAAAAAATTTAAAATAAAAAACCCAAGAACTCAATTGAACAGGAACCGAGTTCTTAATTCTTTTTAAAAATATTTAAAATAAAAAACTCAGGACCTAAAAACTCAGTTGCGTGTAGGAACTGAGTTCCTAGGTTTGTTAAATTTTTTTAAAATAACGACCTAAGAACTCAGTTTACGCGAACCGAGTTCTTATATTGTTCTTATAATTTCAAAATTGTCACGACCTCTTTTTCAAATACATTTTCCATTAAATTGAATTCATACCCCTGTATTCATAGCCCCTTTTTGCACTAGTTATGTTTGAATATGTATACAGGTTCAAGGATGTTCAAAGATTTTGATAATGACAAAACACTCTTGAAGAAACCTATGCAAAAACAAAGATATGGAATCAGGTGCTAAGTAACAGCGAAGATAATCGATTATGTCACTTATGCTAATCGATTAGGAGCTTTCTGTTTTGGAAGAAACTGCATCAGGATTGAAGCTAATCGATTATGGGAATGAAGATAATCGATTATGAAGTCACTGGAATTAAGATAATCGATTACACACTTGTAATAATCGATTATGAACTCACTGGAATTAAAATAATCGATTATACATTTGAAGCTAATCGATTACAATTATCAAAAATGGGATTAAATGTATCAGGTATAATGTCTAATCGATTAAGAAAGCTATACAATCGATTAGGAAGCCACTGGAATTAAGTTAATCAATTACAAGACATGCTAATCGATTAGGAAGCTGCGAAATCAAATTAAATGCATCAGGTATAGATGCTAATCGATTACAGGAATTGAAATAATCGATTAGTGACTCTCTGACTTGAAGCTAATCGATTACAACGCGAGGGTGTAATCGATTACGCTAGTGGAAAAACACATTTAAGTGGGAAACCAGCTCATGTCTCCACCATTCTTCAAATTTCTACTAAGTGCAACGGCTATGAAGAACGAAGGGCACACCTCAACAGCTATTTTGGCTCTATAAATTAAAGAGGAACACAAGCACAAAGACACAACAAGAAGCTACAAATCCTTTACTCTATTTTATGCTTTGTAAGCCCTATTTCTTGTATTTTGAAATACATTTGTATATCCTCTCATCTTGAGAGTTAGAATTGGTTAGAGCTTTCATTTGTGTATCTACTCTATTAAGAGAGTGTATTGATTGTAAACACAATACCAAACACAAGGGATTCACTCTAGGTTGAGTGATTGTTCACTCTAGGTTGAGTGGTCACAAAGGTTGGGGTTCAACCTTTGGGTATTGAGAGATTGTGAGATTGGGTGGGTTGCCCTTTGCTTGTGAGGATTGAGTTCTTGAGTGTGGGACACTAGGAAGCTGCAATTGCTCAAAGCTTGTATCTCAAATCTTCAATAGTGAAATCCTCTAAGTGGGTTGCTTAGAGGCGAGACGTACACCGGATTGGGTGGAACTCGTTATATCGGTTTGCAAGCTTCTCTTCCTTACTCCTTACTTTCATATACTGCTTGCCAATTGATTGTTGTTGATTGTTTGTGAAGAGCACACTTGAACTTGCTTAATTTGTTACTCTTCAAATACTGCCCACCAGGTGTTTGGGAAATTGCTTCAGCAATACTTCTCATTATTGTGCTTTGCATATTATCCTCTTCTTAATTTCACTTGCATATTCTCATTAACTTGGTTATAAAAATCAATTTCAAAGGCATTCCAACCAAAAGTTTTTAAAACTCAATTCACCCCCCCTCTTGAGTATTGAGGCCACTTGATCAATAAGTGGTATCAGAGCTTGACTCTTGGTAGATCGAGCTTAACAGCTTCAAGAGACTAGATAGCCTCAAGTTCTCAAAATGTTTTTCCCGAGGGTGGTGCGATAAACAGACCTCTCGCTTTCAATGGGGAAGGGTATACCTTTTGGAAAGAGAGAATGAAAATCTTCATTCAATCAATTGACTTGAGAATTTGGAATGCCATTGAAAATGGCCCTTTTATACCAATGCATATTGTAGACAGTAAAAATATTGAAAAACCCATAGATGAATGGACAAGCGAGGAAGAAAAGAAAGTTCAATGTGGCTACAAGGCCAAAAATCTTATTACTATGGCTTTAGGTCAAGATGAATTTTTTAGAATAATGACTTGCCAAACTGCTAAAGAGATGTGGGATACTCTACGAGTAACTCACGAAGGCACTAACGATGTAAAGGACTCTAAGATTAGTACTCTTACTAGTCAATATGAGTGCTTTAGATTAAACTCTCATGAATCAATTGTTGATATGCAAAAAAGATTCACTCTCATCATTAATCAACTCATTACACTTGGAAAGACTTACACTAACAAAGAGCTCATTCATAAAGTGTTGAAAAGTCTTAACAGAGAATGGCAACCGCTAGTTACCGCCATCAAACAATCTCCTAGCATAAACGAAATGTCTCTTGCCACTCTATTTGGTAAATTGCAGGAACAGGAACAAGAGCTGAAAGAATTAAAGATAGCGGAAGAGGAAGAAAAATCTTCCAAGAAAAAGGGTCTTGCTCTCAAGGCTACTTCCATAAATGAAGAAGAAGAATCCGGAAGTGAACTTGATGAAGAAGAAGAATTTGGACTATTTGTGAAACGCTTCGGGAAATTCATGAAAGGCAAACGCCTTCAAAGAAGCTTCAAAAACCCAAGTAAGAAACCTATCACTAAAGAAAATTCTTCCTCACCAAATTGTTTTAAATGTGGCAAGGAAGGGCACTTCAAAGCGGATTGCCCAAATCTTAAGAAGAAGGGAAAAGAGAAAAGAGGAAGAAGGAGAGCATATATAGCATGGGATGAAAATGAGATAAGCAGCTCGGATGACTCAGAAAATGAAGAAGCAAACCTTTGCCTCATGGCCAATCACCAAGAAGAAGATGATGAGGTAAACTTCCATGACTTAGATAAGGATGAATTACTTGATGCTCTAGAGGAATTGTATGATAAATTTACAAAAGTCTCCAATAGACTTAAGATATCTAGAAAAACTAGTGACACTCTAGAGATGCACCTTATGGAGACTTGCAAAGAGAATGAATGCTTAAAAGAAGAATTGAAAAACGCTCAAACATGTTCCAAAAGATTTTGCAAAGAGGTGCATTGTGTTAGAAACCAAGGTTGAAGACCTAAATAGGACACTAGAGAAGTTCACTAATGGAAGAGATAATTTGAATATCCTACTTGGGCAACAAAAATGCATGTTTAGTAAAACCGGTTTAGGATATGACCAAGAACATAGTAATCATAAAATGGAGAAACACTATAAAAATTTCTTTGCACCACCAAGCAAATCCTCCTCACCTTTTATGAAATGCAATCATTGTGGTTCCAAAGGACATAGTGCTTATAAGTGTAGTGTTAGGAAACTAGGACCAAAGGTCTTAAGAAAGGTGTGGGTTCCCAAAGGAACATCCCCACAAGCTAACCTAAAAGGACCCAACATAAAATGGGTACCTAGTTCTCTAAACTGATTTTGTTTTGTAGGTATGCTTCAAGGCAAGCAACACCCATTGGTACTTGGATAGTGGGTGTTCAAAGCATATGACGGGAGACATAAGTAAATTTACATCATTCACTCCCAAAAGGAAAGGAAGTGTCACCTACGGAGACAACACTAAAGGAAGAATCCTAGACATTGGAAATATTGGTAAGAATTCTTCCACCTCCATAAGTGACGTATTGTATGTTGAAGGCCTCAAACATAATCTACTTAGCATAAGTCAATTATGTGACAAAGGATATAGAGTTTTATTTGAATCCAATTGTTGTATAATTGAGAATAAGCTAAACAAAGAGGTCAAATTTGTTAGAAAAAGAATTGATAACATTTACATGATTGATGTGGATAGTTTGTCTACAAATGATGAACAATGCTTCATTTCTAAAGAGGATGAAACTTGGCTATGGCATAGAAGAATAGCTCATATACATGTAGACCACTTGAATAAACTTGTTTCTAAAGATTTAGTAATTGGTCTACCAAAGCTTAAATTTGAAAATAGATTTTGTGATGCATGTCAAAAGGGAAAACAAGTAAAGGCATCTTTTCAATCCAAAAACATTGTTTCTACTCAAAGGTCTTTACAACTTTTGCACATGGATTTATTTGGACCATCCAAAATCAAAAGCTTTGGAGGAAATTACTATGGTCTAGTTATAGTAGATGACTATTCTAGATATACATGGACATTGTTTCTTGCTCATAAAAATGAAGCATATCATGCATTCAAGAAACTTGCAAAGATTATCCAAAATGAGCAAAACTCAAAAATTGCATCCATTAGAACCGATCATGGGGGAGAGTTTGAAAATCAATCTTTCAAAAAGTTTTGCGAAAAACATGGTATCAATCATAATTTTTCAGCTCCTAGAACTCCACAACAAAATGGAGTGGTTGAAAGGAAAAATAGATCTTTAGTGGAGCTTGCTAGAACCATGCTAAATGAAAACAATATTGCAAAACATTTTTGGGCCGATGCGGTAAACACCGCGTGTTATGTAATGAACAGATGTTTGATAAGGCCTATTTTAAAGAAAACCCCCTATGAGCTTTACAAGGGTAGAAAACCCAACATTGCATACTTTCATATTTTTGGATGTAAGTGTTTTGTGCTCAACAATGGAAAGGATAATCTAGGAAAGTTTGATGCAAAATCTGATGAGGCAATATTCCTAGGATATTCACAATCAAGTAAATCTTATAGAATTTTCAACAAACAAACAAATACCATTGAAGAATCTATTCATGTTAAGTTTGATGAAAATAGCCATAACCCTCCGAGAAAGGAAGATGTTGATGATCTTGTAGGTACTTTCCAAGAAATGAACTTGGAAGACAAAGAAGAAGTTAAAAATGATGGAGGTGCAACACAAATTGAGAGACAACAAGATTGGGTAACCTTGAAGGATCATCCCTTGGACAAAATCATTGGAGAAATAACCAAAGGGGTAAGTACTCGAAACTCCATTAGAAATGCATGCAATCACTTGGCTTTTGTATCCCAAATTGAACCCAAAAATATTGATGAAGCCATTATTGATGAGCATTGGATGTTGGCCATGCAAGAAGAGTTAAACCAATTTGAAAGAAACGAAGTTTGAGAACTTGTGCCAAGACCCAATGACCATCTAATAATAGGCACCAAATGGGTTTTTAGAAATAAGTTAGATAAAAATGGCATAATAACAAGAAACAAAGCTAGACTAGTTGCAAAGGGATACAATCAAGAAGAGGGAATAGATTATGAAGAAACGTATGCTCCCGTAGCTAGGTTAGAAGCCATTAGGTTATTGCTAGCTTTTGCATGTTGTATGGATTTCAAACTTTATCAAATGGATGTCAAAAGTGCGTTTTTAAACGGCTTTATTCAAGAAGAAGTTTATGTAGATCAACCTCCCGGTTTTGAAAATCATAAATTTCCAAACCATGTCTTTAAATTGAGAAAAGCTTTATATGGTTTGAAACAAGCCCCAAGAGATTGGTATGAAAGACTAAGCAAATTCCTTTTAGAACACAATTTTGAAAGAGGAAAGGTTGATACTACACTGTTTATAAAACGTAAAAACAATGACATTCTCTTGGTACAAATTTATGTGGATGACATAATATTTGGTGCTACTAATGAAAATTTTTGTCAAGAGTTTGCCAAGATTATGCAGAATGAGTTTGAAATGTCCTTGATGGGAGAACTCACCTTCTTCCTTGGATTGCAAATAAAACAAGCAAATGATGGAACATTCATTAGCCAAACTAAGTACTGTAAGGAACTACTTAAAAGGTTTGGAATGGACAAGGCAAACGAGATAGCTACACCCATGAGCATATCCTGCTATCTAGACAAAGATGAAAAGGGTAAGGACATTGAAATCACTAAATATCGAGGTATGATTGGATCCTTATTGTATTTAACTGCTAGTAGACCCTATATTATGTTTGCAGTATGCATGTGTGCTAGATATCAAGCATGTCCTAAAGAATCACATTTAACTGCCGTAAAAAGAATTTTGAAATATCTTGTGGGTACTCAAAATGTTGGTTTGTGGTATCCCAAAGGTGTTGAATGTAATCTTTTAGGATATTCTGACTCTGACTTTGCTGGCTGTAAACTTGATAGAAAAAGCACTAGTGGCACATGTCATTTACTTGGTAGCTCCCTTGTTTCTTGGCATAGCAAGAAGCAAGCAAGTGTTGCATTATCGACGGCTGAGGCAGAATATGTAGCCGCCGGTAGTTGTTGTGCTCAAATTCTTTGGATGAGACAACAACTTCTTGATTTTGGCATTGTTTTAAACAAAGTACCCATCAAATGTGATAATACTAGTGCCATTAACATCTCAAAGAATCCAGTAATGCACTCTAGAACCAAGCACATTGAGATTAGGCATCACTTTATTAAAGATCATATGTTAAAAGGGGATTGTGTACTTGAACATGTTGAAACTTCAAGGCAACTAGCTGATATCTTCACAAAACCCTTGGCTAGAGAACAATTCATTCACATTAGAAGAGAATTAGGCATTCTTGATATGTCAAATTATGTTTGAATGATGGAATATTTTGATAAGAACTATGTTGTATGGCATGATGAATGGTATATGTTACATTTCATGTTTGGAACTTTGCTGTATAAAAAACTTGAAGTTTTTGAATCAATAATTGATTACATTCCTCCTCACAATCGATTACTATGCTTCTGTTTCCTTCATCTCACACTACCTCCTTCCTCTCAAACCTCTCCAAAACTCTCAAGCACTCCTCTCTCTTCATCATCTTCTTTGTCTTCTCCACCATGTCTACATCTAGAAATGTCAAGAGAGCAAGGTCCTCTGTAGCTCAAGCCCATAACCCCCTTGATTTTTCAAGGTTCTTTTCTTCTCCTAGAGACCTCCAAAATTTCATGAAAAACTTCTCTGAAAAGGAGATAATGACCCCCCACTACACCATTGCCGACACTTTCGACAACCCCAGTCTAACTTTCACCCAAAGCCTTCACCATTACAACCTCTTTCCCTTCCTCTCCCTCAAAGAAGAAGAGTACTACCCTGAACTAATAAGGGTATTTTACTGCAATCTCCGCCTTGTGAATGACATGGTTGAGTCCAAAGTAAAGAACACAACCATCAAGCTTTCCAACGCCCAATTCGCGGAAATTTCTAAGCTGCCCCTTAATGATGCTGACTTTGACGGAGGAGAACCCGAGGACGAATGGAGTTTTAATCCTATCACTGCCCGTCGCTCCTTGTGGAAAGCGGATCCTCCTATGAGCAACCACAAGCTGGTAGGCCACTTGACCATGAACAACCGCCTGCTTCATTTTTTCTTGGTCAAGATGATTGTTCCCCGTGCTGGGAACTATGCTTTGGTTGAAGAGGATGACGTCCTCTTGATGTGGGCAATGCTGACTGTAACACCCCTGATTTTCCAGACTCGAATCCCAATGTGATCAATATAATTAATAAAATTATGAATAAATTTTTCGCGTTACAAAATAATTACTGGAGTCACACTGAAACTCGAATCATAGAAAACCGAAGTGTACAATTAAATAAACTAAAGCTGGATCGATAAAATAATGGCCCATAGTGGTATACGAAAATAATAAAGTTTACAGCGGAAGAATATGTATACCGGGCACACGCCTAGTCCCATATATGACGATATGAGAAAAGGCTAGGCTAGCATGCAATGACATATCATGAGCCTATTAGATAATCATCAACCTGAGTACGCAAAGCCTAAGGTATAACTATATTTATATACATGTACAAATTTATTAAAACATCTATATCATTATAGATAAATGATACATTTCATGATTCTAATAAATAATAGTTCATAAATGATGCCGGCCAAGGCATTTCCTTTACCACTATTTACCTTCACCGATACTTGATCTTTAACTTCAAAATCATCCCATGGCAACCTGCATCACAATGCTAAAAAGGAGACCACATGGGAGAGTGAGTTATACATTCAAAATGACGAATAACATATATATTATGATCAAGTGTATATGCATACAAACATCATGTGTGCTTTGCTATAAAACCATTTAAATTATCATCCATTCATCATATCATTAATATAATAGGCATACAAGCCTCATACATAATCATATACACAATCAATTTGCCACTTATCAACAAGGGCACTCATAATCATTATCCTCATTACACCATTAAGGTTTCACACAATACCTCCTCGTAAGGGGTTTCTCAACATTCGTGGTCATCCCATCTCAAATATATAATTAATTTAATTCTATATCAATGGGTGATCGCAACCACCATAATCAAACATTCATAACCATAATGGGTGATCGCAACCACCATAATCAATTCTTCATAATCATAATAGGTGATCGCAACCACCATAATCAATCATTCATAATCATTGGTTTCCCACCTCGCAAGGGGTACTCCCTAAAGCAGCCTCGCAAGGAGCTTTCCCGTGATCGCAATCACGTTCAACATTTCACATAGGTTTCCCGCCTCGCAAGGGGTACTCCCGCCTCATGATCGCAACCATGGGCATCATAGGTGCTCGCAAGCCCTTTATCATATCAAATACCAAGTGATCGCAACCACTGGTTCATCATCATATAATGGTCCCCGCAGGGCCTTTCACATTCCATAATCAGGTGATCGCAACCACCATTACCATATCATATCATCATCACATTGGTTTCCCGCCTCGCAAGGGGTACTCCCTTCATAGAATCCCGCAGGATCTTTCATCATTGTGATCGCAACCACATAATATCAATGCTATGCCATGCCATGAATGCAAGATGCAACAATGCATATGCTCAATAACAACCTCACAAGGATATCTCACCCTCTCAGTTAGGGGTATATTATATATTCTAGTTTTATCATCAATGGCGTATAAATATTCACAAGGCCCCTCAAGGCACATCATTCAAATAATTGGCATTCAATGGCCACAAACACCACTCATAACAATCCACACATGGATATCAAAGGCATAGCAAACATAATAATATCAATCCACACATAAAATCATTCGAGGCATATTCACCATTCACATATTTGGCAATCATCATTGCCTTACACACATACAAGTCAACTACTTGTATCCACCGCTAGAATGTCATAATATTTCATTTTATCTTTTAATATCCTTGTATATATTCATTGGGGATTTCCAACCCAACACAAGAGTATCATAATAATTTTCCATAATTATCAAGTTGCCATTCCAAACAATTCAATACATATACATGGCAATGCAAGCATGAGTATCAATCACATACACAATCTCTATTAAATTTACTCATGCAATTTGAATGTTAACTCCTCTCCTACCTCGAGGGAAGAGCCGAACCATTCCAATGCTCCAGAAACTCCTTTGCACCATCCGGAATTCGATCTACATATTATACATATGCAATCAAACAATCAATAAGCCATCTCAAGGCATTTCTCTTAATTCTTAAACACTTGCTAGTTTATCATAAAGCCCAACATCAAGTCCTAGACTTGATGAACACTAACTCATGCAACTGTATTAGGCTTCGGGAATTCCTTTCCCAAAGCCAAGATCCTCTAGATCTTAAAGGCTAACTACATTCCACATCATTTACTTCTCATCAAGATTCATAATATATCAATAGTGGTGAGGCACACATATATTCATAACATAGTATAGGCATACACATACCTCTCCAAGGCCTTAAGCCATTCCTCAATCACCACTAAGACACACCACCCATGGACCCCTAATGAAATCGCTTGTTGTTATATAATAAAAGGGGTTTGGGGCAACAATGAGCCCATGATAAGTTTCATCACTAAGGCATGAGGAAATCTTACTTTCAGTCTTAAAAATAGTAGGACATGTCACAAATATCACCTATTAGTCCCAATTTGGCCACCATAAAAAGTTGGGTTCAAAACCCTCTTAAATTTGAATTTTATGACGCAGTAGGTCCGGTGTTTTATGTATAATGAGAGTTATAAAACTCCAATTAATGTGAGACCAATTCTCACACCTCCGTAACATAATTGTCTACAACTTTCATGAAGAAGTCGGAGGCTAAAAATGTCATTAAGATGCCCAAACGGGCCAAAAACAGCAAGGAAAACAGACCAGTTGGAAAAACAGCACAACAGTGGCCATAACAGGGCTCTGAATCGATTCAGACTCGTGTGAATCGATTCAAGCGTCCTAAAATCTCAAAATTTGACAGACAGAGGGCCTTGAATCGATTCAAACTCATATGAATCGATTCAAACGCCCCTGGAGCCTAAAACAATGAAAACAGCACCTCTTGAATCGATTCAAAGGGTCTTGAATCGATTCAAGACAGCCCTGCTGCTGTTTTTATGCAGAACCTCAAGATTTTTCAACTTCTAACCCTCCTAACTTTCTCGTATGAACTTCAAATGCTACGAAATTTTAACCACAACAAATACACATCATTTGTGACGCGTGGCCACCGGACTTACTCGAAAATTCCCAAAATTGAGAGACTTATGCACATAATTGCGTTTTACCCAATTTAAAATGTTTTTGGGCGCCTCAAGGGTCAATTCTCAATGGAATTGGCCCATTCCAATTCCTACATATCATAAACTACACATAGAAGCTATTGGGACTAACCCAAGCCATCAAAATCACATAAAACTCTATTTGACTCTATGAGTTCCTCAATTATGCATAAATCTCAAACTTATCACCAATACCATCACAAGGGCTATCACATTCAATGCAAATCATCCACATAAATTCTTAATTCACAAAACATATACTTCATCCCCTCAAGGATGGTTCATTAACATGTACATATTTCAACCCCTCATGGGTTATTCATCATTATATATACATATACATTATCATCAATAGCCCACAATTTGCCATTCATATCATTTCACTATAAACATGGCATATATCAAGGTCCACTTACTCATCAACTCAAGTATCTATTTCCTTAATCCTTTATCAATAGCTTGCAACCATTTTTAACATCGTCATAAACATCAACAATCCAATTTAATTCCTCCAACCTCACTAATCAACACCAATGCTTCAAACATTCATCTCCTCATCTAAAATGCATTTCTACATTACATCAATCATCCAAATACCATTATCATCACCTTGAGCTCAACATAAGTTATCTTAGCTCAAACCAATCTTCACTATCCATATATTCTAAATGGTACATGTTATGGTCTAAGACTTTATCAACTACTCTTCCAAGTTATTGATCCATCACCACACCGTAACCTTAATATTAATATTCATTCATGCACAATTCCTAACAACACTCACCCATGAGCTTCTTTCTATAAAATTTGGCATTACTATACTTATCCATCATTATAAACAACAACTTACACATTAATCATCATAATTAGCTATCTTTCATCATTAATATCATTCACCACTAAAAAAACAACTGATAGCGACTGAAGGTATTGGTCGCTAATCCATAGAATGGTCGTCGCTAAACACATTAGCGACGGCATCTCAGACGGAAAGTACGACGTCGCTAAAACCCTCGTCGAAAAGACATCAGCGACGCCACACCTGCCGTCGCTACCATATTGACAGCGTAAGGCCGTCGCTAAGATCGTCTCTGTCCCAATAACCCCAGCCGTCGCTAAGTGTTGCCATACAGCGACCACGAAAGCCCGTCGCTAATAACAGCCATCAGCGACCACCCTATGCCGTCGCTATATGTACTCATGTAGCGACCAACCTTGGCCGTCGCTATTTGTAACAAGTACAGCGACGACAGAATCCGTCGCTAGTGGTTATGATACAGCGACGACAGACTCCGTCGCTAGTGCTTATGATACAGCGACCACAATGCTCCGTCGCTAGTGGTTGTGATGTAGCGACCATCACATCCGTCGCTAGTGTTTGTGATGTAGCGACCAGAGCGTCCGTCGCTAGTGGTTGTGATGTAGCGACGGTAGTGGGCCGTCGCTAACCGTCATTTTTAAATTTTTTTAAAATTAATTCAATGATAGGTAGGTTTTGTTAATTTAACTTTAAAAAGATCTTAATATTTTGTATTTTGTATTGGCTGATAAAATTTTATAATTAAATTAAAATAAATTTTTTGAAGTAATAAATTATTATTAAAAACAAAATAATAGATTAAATTAATTTATCAAATAGGTTGAATTACTAATGATAGGTAGAATAAGGCTTTGTGATTTGAATGTAATTACCAATAAATATTGACATAATAAATAAAGAATAACAAAATAAATACTGAATGAAAATATAACATAACTAAAAATCAAATATACAATGTGTAATAAAAGAACTACAATCAAGGTGGTGGGGGATCCTGGGGTGGTGGTGGGGGCGCCTGGGAAGTGGGGGGAGGTAGCCTCGCCATCAACTGCATCAGTAGCTCCTGCTGCTGAGCAAGTTGCCGACGAGTCTCGGCGTGCTGCTCCTCGGCCCGCTGTCGGTCCGCCTCGGCCTTCTGTCGGTCCGCCTCGTGCCGCTCCAACAGCAACTGCCTCTGACGTCGCTCCTCCTGTAGCTCATCGTTCAGGTTTTGAATTACCTGAACGACCTCAGTCGGAAGACCAGAGGAAGACGAAGAGGAAGGGGTCTTCCCCTTTTTCGCCAGCTGCGTGCCGACGCCACCCAATCCAAACACCCTCCCTTTCTTGTTCACACTGCCAACAGCCTCCATATAGATGGCGTTGTCGTCAGAACAAGATAGGGTGGGAGGAACCTCCCCTTCAGGAGTGGAAGCCACCAGGTCCGCCTCCTTCTCGGCCCTCCTGGCCTGATACGCCTCCTGTAAATTCAAAAACAACGATAGGATTAGTAAGCTGATTTGTAAATTATAAGCATGTGTCAGTTAAAAGTAAATACCGCTAGCTCCGTAGTCTTCTGGTTTACCCATGCACCGGCTTTGTTCTTCTTGGTCATTTGCATGACCTCAAACAAAGAAGGCTCCCGGTGCTCCCTCTGCTCCTGTGGTGGACAAAAAACATTGAGATTATTATTTGTAAACATGTAAGACGAATCATAATAGAAATGTTTAACATAAATATACTTACAAATCTTTTCTTGTGCTCGAGGGTTGAAATGCTACCCCCAGTGTAAACCAAGGCTGCAGCATCGGCGGCTCTGTTGGCCCTATTCCGAGCACTCGCCTGCTGGAATGGGACCCCGCCCCACTTCTGGACCATCCCGTCCCAATGGTCCTCCGGGATCCAACGAGGGCGCTCACCCTTGTCCCTCACCTTCCAAAGGGTACTCTTGATGATTTTGGAGGTCTTTGTGGCAAAGACCTTCCTAATCTCATCAATCATACCCTCCGCCCACTGGTAATCACGCTGTAAAATGAATTGAGAAATCAAAATTAATAACAGGTCTATTTTACAAATCAAGTCACAATAAATGAGCTAGGAACTTACCGAGAAGGTGTCAAACCACCTATCTTGCACAACCTTCCCAGCATCTGTCCAAGATATATATGGACCATCCCACTGGGCCTTCAAAACCTTAGTAATCGCTTTGGTAGTGCGACTACTATCAACAAAGCTGTAATGACAACAATTATGTTAGGAGTAAAACAACACACAATCTAGGGAGACACCCAAAATTTCGGCAGAGTCTCCCCTGTAAATGTAACATTTCCAAGTTTAAATAGTTACCCTGTTACAAACAGAAGAGTGCCCAGTACAATTCAATCTATACAAGTACTAATTAAAGTAACATCCAATAAACCAACAAGTCTTTCCACTAAACCCTAATATAAAGTATCATACAAATAACATAAAAGTATATGAAATTTAGTCACTTACTCGTCTCCGGCTGGCACGGGTACCAACATGGGCAGAGGGGATGCCGGAGGTGGGGTCGCCTGATGGCCATGGTCCTCCAAGCCACCAACTCCAGGAGTCTGCTCTGGGGTGGTCAGCTGTGGGGGTGATGGGGTGGTCTGCTGTGGTGGTGGTAATGGAGTGGTCTGCTGTAGTGGTGGTGATGGAGTGGTCTGCTGTAGTGGTGATGGAGTGGTCCGCTGTGGTGGTGATGGAGTGGTCTCCTGCCCTGGGGTAGGAGTTCCCAGACGGGAAGCCGGGGTCCTGGACCCACCACCCCTACTGAAGGGCAGTCGACGTCCCGTCATCTGTGGATAAAATCATGAAAAGAAAGGTTAGTCTCAGGATATATATAAACCTATGTATATATGTTTAACAACTACATACTCTGTGTCTGTTTCAGTTTCAAATTCCCCCTCAGTTTCAGTGTCACTGTGGTTATCTGTTTGAACAAGTTCATCAGTATCCAAATCAGCCCTAGACCGTTTTGATCGAGAGACAAGGTCTTTGTCAATGTGTTCACCCCCCGTAGTGGCGAGTGTCTCATCCATTATGACTGGATCAATGTTGAACAACGAATTGGCATCGTTGAGCTCGTGTGGTGCAAGCTGATAAGCGTCGTCGACCTCCTCGGAGACATTGTCAGTGATCTGACTTCGGGCCTTGGCCTTGATTACTGCATACCAGTCCCGATGTCCTCCCGGGAAGTCGGTGTAATAAACCTGCTCAGCTTGTTGGGCAAAAATGAAGGGATCAAACCCTTTATATCTACCATTCTTCTTGACCTCAACTAAGCCGTAGTTGTTGTCAACCTTTGTTCCAACACCAATTGTGTTGTCGAACCAATCACATTTGAATAGAACAATATCTCTTCTTAGTCGTCCAGAGAACGAAACTTCAACAATCTCCGTCAGCACTCCATAAAAGTCTTCTTCCAACTGTCCGGCGGTGCCTTTAACACAAACCCCGTAGTTATGGGTGCGCATCCCTTCACTCCATTGAAGAATATTAAACTTGTAGCCATTTACGTAGTAAATAGGCCATTTTTTAACAGTTTTCACCGGCCCCCAAGAAAGGGCTTGGAGTAAAGAATCTTCAATATGGTTGTTTGGGTCTTGTATCTATGTACAACATAACAAGTATGTCATCGTTAGATATTGGGAGTTAGAAGCAAAGATAAAAAAACACTTGGAATAAACGGGTCTTACGTGTTGCGCGAACTAACCAACGAACTTGGATGACACCTCACTATGAATTTGGTCATCAGTTAAATCATTTTGCTCAAGTTTTAGCATATCTGTGTATAAGCTATTCAAAGGAAACCAATTTAGATACTATAAAAGCTACGTTAAGAATATATAATATAACTTCTATGACTTACTCAATAAAGGGTTCCACTTCTAGGCAATTGAGAAGAATGTACAAGTGAGCCGCCTTTCGATCTTTCTCATCAATGTAACATTTTGTGAGCCTGCCCCCCGGGTGACCAGGATAGTTGAAAATCGATGTTTGTTCATCAAACCCTGTGCGGGTGGCTACCCCAAGATTACGGGGAATTCGACTCATTCTGGTTTCTATCTCCGTCGGAAAATAGAAAGAAGCAAAGGTTGTCATTTCTTCGACTAAGTATGCCTCACAAATTGATGCTTCAACGCAGGCTTTGTTTGACACTTTATCTTTTAAAGAGCGTAAGAATCTTCCACATCATTAACAAGATAGTGTTAAGTTAGAAAATACTATCATAAGCACGATTTGCAAGGAAATTTAAGAGTTGACCAAGCATTCACCTTTCGAATGGATACATCCAACGATACTGCACTGGGCCACCAACCAAGGCCTCGTACGGTAGATGGATAGGCAAATGCTCCATGGAGTCAAAGAAACTTGGTGGGAAAATCTGCTCCAACTTACAAATCAATACCGGGATAGTTTCTTCCATCTTCACAAGTTTCTCCACAGTCAACGAAGTAGCCGTCAACTCCTTAAAGAATGTACTCAACTCCACTAACGGTTTCCAAATAGGCTTCGGTAAGGCATGAAACGCGTACGGGAGTAGTTGTTGCATAAACACATGGCAATCATGACTTTTCATGCCAAACACCCTGCCCTCCTTCACGTCGACACATCTACTCAAGTTAGAAGCGAATCCGTCAGGCAGGGTCAACCCATTCATCCAAATACACACAGCAATCTGTTGTGGTCTAGTTAAAGCATATTTTGCGTGTGGTTTAAACATTCTTCCACGTCCCGCATCCCTTAACTCCAACTCCTTCCTGGAACACCAAATTGGAAGGTCTAGACGACTCTTCTCGTTGTCCTTTGTTCTCCCTTTGATGTCCATAACAGTGTCAAAAATATTCATGAAAACATTACGTTCAGTGTGCATGACATCAATGTTGTGTCTTAACAACAAGTCTTTCCAATATGGCAAATCCCACAAGACACTCTGCTTCACCCAGTGGTGTTCCTTACCGTAACCCGCAAACTCCTTAACACTCTTGTCCCAGATGTAAGGATACTCTTCGACCCTCTGCCAAACCCGTGCACCAGATAACCTACGGGGTGGAGGTTCATTGACAACCTTGTTTTTCTTAAAAGCGGTTTTGTTCCTCCTAAACGGGTGATCCAACGGTAGAAACTTTCTATGACAGTCAAAGAAACTTGTCTTGCCACTAACAGGGAGTGATTCCCCCCCGGTATGTTCCATGCATACAGGGCAAGCAAGCTTCCCAGACGTGGACCATCCAGAAAGCATACCATAGGCCGGGAAGTCGTTAATAGTCCACATCAAAACAGCACGCATCATAAAGTTGTTCTTCAAAGACGCATCGTATGTCATTACCCCGACATCCCATAACTGTGATAACTCTTCAACCAACGGTTGCAAAAACACGTCTATGTTCGCCTTTGGATTTTTGGGTCCTGGAACCAGTACAGATAGAAACATGACCTCCCTCTTCATACACATATCAGGAGGCAGATTGTATGGGGTCAGGATGACTGGCCAACAAGAGTAAGCTCTTCCGTATTGACCGAATGGGTTAAACCCATCAGTACATAAGCCAAGTCTTACATTGCGTGGCTCGCCAGAAAAGTCCGGATATAGCTCATCCAAACACTTCCATGCTTTCCCGTCGGAAGGATGGCAAAGAAACCCCTCTTGTGTTCGGTTCAGAGCATGCCAACGCATGTGTTTTGCCGTGGACAATGAGGCATACAGGCGTTGAAGACGCGGTGTTATAGGGAAGTACCACATTTTCTTCCTGGCCGTCCGGGTTACCTTCCCTCTCCTTTTAACGGTCTTGTAGCGTTCCTCATTACAATGCAGACATTTTGTGACACTTTCGTCTGCAAACTCATTTCTGAACAGCATACATCCACCAACACAACACTCTATCTTCACACAACCCAACCCCAAGTTTGCCACTTGTTTCTTAGCACGGTACAGGTTTGCTGGCATTCTGTGATTACTAGGCATGGTGGAACCCATCAGATTGACCATCCTATCAAAACAACCTCCAGAAAGATTATAATCTGCCTTTAAGCTTAAAGCAGCTAGGGAGGCGGATAACTCAGTGTGACTGTTGCACCCGTCCCACAATGGAGTCTGAGCCGCCGCCAACAAATCATAAAATCTCTTCACCTCCGGATTAGGATCCTCCTCTATATTGTCAGAGTCCCCATGACCTGCTTGGTCATTATGTTCCAGCATACGCCCGGTGGAGGGTCCAACATGATCCATCACCATTTGTTCTATGTTGTTGTATGTATCCCTGTTTCCTCCCACCTCATAGTAAGACTGTTGCACGGTTACGTCTGATGGTCTACGCGGTAACTGCTCACCATGGTTGTACCAGCAGTGGTATGTTTCCATGAACCCTTTCTCAGTTAGGTGGCACATGACATCATCCGCGTATTCAAAACTCATGCATTTGCACCTTGAGCACGGACAACAAATCTTTTGAGTTGCTTCAAATGCAGGCGTGTTTGCCGTAGCGAACGGAATGAACTCCAATAGCCCCATCATAAACTCCTCAGTCACTCGCCGATTGCTATCTAGTCGGTTGTACATCCATCGCCGATTTGTCGGTACCTCCATTTACAATATCTAACAAGCACGATTTCTGTTACCTTACACGTTTAAATTTTTATTTAACTATCGGTTGTGAATCACTCTATCTCTTTGATGTTGCAAATTGGTGGGGCCCTATCCCATTCGGGATGAATATGCAACCATCCGTAACCCATCCCATAATTGTATGTGGTCTATCTTGAGTTGAATGAATGTTCATTTGAAATTTCGGCAGCATTTCGCATTGGTCCCCGAGTACACAGAGATACGTACGGTATGAAACACCACACGCAGACATGCACCCTGGGGACAATACAAAACACCATAACCGAAATTTCATACCAACATTCATTCAAATTCTCAAGATAGACCACATACAACATTGATGGGTTACGCCCTACAGGTTACAAATTCATACCAAACTGTCCAACCGGGACAATTCAAGATCCAACACAACACGGTACATCGACCGGTTGTTTTGAAACTTGAACGGGAATCTAATGGGGACACACACGACTAAACCCTACATTATTAACGTTGAGTTTCATCTTTTTAGTTCCCTAAGAAAGGGAGCCTGCCGAAATTTTGGCAGAGTCTCCCCTGTAAACTAGACATTTCCCAAAATTAGAAACGGCCTGTTACATACAAAAAACTTGCCAGTATTGATAATTATATATGGTACACATTGTATGTGATATTGAGAGGTATTAAGTCCTAAATCATGTTATCAACACACAAAACCAAGTCCTAATGAACTCTGCTCTCCACTAACAAACAACATTACACATGCATAAAATATCATGTTATCAGCACACAAAACCAATTCCTAATGAGCTCTGCTCTCCACTAACAAACAACATTACACATGCATAAAACATTATGTTATCAGCACACAAAACCAATTCCTAATAAGCTCTGCTCTCCACTAACAAACAACATTACACATGCATAAAAAATCATGTTATTAGCACATAAACCATTGCCTAGTGAGCTTTGCTCTCCACTAACAAACAACAATTGACATGCATACACATAATGAGAAAGTCAGTGTTAGGGGATTACCTGGGGAAAAAAGTTAGGGATGAATATAAAGTTGTCGACAGACGATCAGAGACCACGCGTAACGTGTGCTAGTCTGCATGACAAACCAATAAGTGGTTGGACAGTTACAATTAGCAAGGAAACTAAATAAAGAGAGACATGTAAAGTAAATTATAGATTAAGTTCATCATCAAAATGGGCGGGACAACAAATTGAAGATACAAGTTTACCTTATAGATGTTATTAAATTAATACATTATGATCAATGTTAAGGAATGAAGTGGTGCACAATGGAACAAAGACAATAAAATAAAAATAAATTAATAATGGCAGCAATGGATCAAATGTAAGCAAGGAGATGAACAGGGTTAGGAACAGAGCTAGAAAAGGTGAGAGTGGGACGGTGAAGGTTGTGTTCGGCGAAAGTGGGGGGAGCTCCAACTGCGCAATGAAGGAATGCTATATTTGTCCTCTGCTGCACGTGTGCTGATGGGGACCCAGGTGCCTCAACCGGGTAGGTTTTCAAAATTGGGCCCCAGAAAATATATGGTGTTAGAACATTTCAACATGAATCAAATATACTTTAAGAGTATGTTTGGTTCTATGGTGTTAGAACTGAGTTTTAATTATCATGAATTTGTAAAATTGATTTTGTGTAAAATCAATTTTGACACAAATCATGGTTTCACCACTCCAAAAGTGGTTTCAAACACACACTAGTGCAGTTTTTGTGTTTATAATTATATCAAAATCATGTTTAAACTATATAAATTATTCTATATGTATAGCATTGTTCCATTAAAATGCATTTACATTTATAGCCCGAAAATGTAAATTCAAACATGTACTTATTCTTTCCCCTAGCATTTGCTTCTCTGAGTATTCTGTCATTTTCCATTTCTGCATATGGGATATGAATGGTTATCTTTCAAATAGGTAACTATTTGTGTCAAAAAATCTTTGATGGAAAGGGGAGATTTCAAAAGACATTGGTTATCTTTCAAATGTTTGTGATACATCCCAGTCGAAAATTCTTTCGGTGATCTATATCAGTATAAGCACCCACATTCTAAAGATAAAACAAGTGTAAAATAAAACAACTCACAAATTCAGCGTAGTTCAACACTCCAACTAGCAAATCCACTTACAAACTCTCTCATTACAACTATCCAAGTTAAATATATACCTAAAAAGACAAGTGTAGTTGTGGTGAGAAAACGCATCCTAACCGTGTAAGTTTATAGGAGTCTTCTATCTCTTCATTCTCCACACAACTCATTGTGATACTTGGCTGGATACTCATTTTTACACAGAAGTTTGATGGAAACATCTGTACTCTCACCACTCATAGGGGTTACCTCGTAGTAATGCTAGCTACCTTTTTTATTAACCATGCTAATCATTATTAACCATGCTAATAATTAATATTAATTATTAAATTATTTTATTTTTTATAATTTTATTTTTACACCTTATTATTAAACGAACATTTAATAAGAGTTTTATGGTGCAATCCAACCACATAAGAAAAAATTTTTCAAAATAATATATAATTTATTAAAGTGTTACATATTTAATTTTTAAAAACTTTCAAGTTCAAACTTTATAAATAAAAAATACTTACTAATAAAGTTCATCTCATTATAACATGAGTGTTTTTGTATGAAACAAAAAATTCCAAGCCTAAAAATTATACTGAATAAATATTAACATATACACACGTGTATTTTTCTTTAGGACGAGACACACGTATATATAAAAGGCCAGAATAACCAAGGGCCTACACTAAGAACCAAAGACGCTTGGCTTCTATTTTCTTTTCCAAACATGGAGTGGAACAGAGGCCACGCCATAGGCCATGGCTCATCATCCAGCGTCTTCATCGCTACCAGTCGCCATGGCAGCGGCGGTGGCGGCCCCTTCGCTGTCAAGTCAACGGAGATATCAAATTCAGAGCCTCTACAAAAAGAGCGAAAAATTCTCTCTTCTCTCAGTAGTCCTTATGTGGTGGAATACAAAGTGGTGGTTTTGATTCTTTTGAAGTTTCAGCTATTGGCAGGGTCAGAAGGTTAGCAGTGTGTTCAGGGGAGCCCTTTTGGGCACGGCATGGTGGTGATGATGATGATAATGATTGGATCACAACAATAGGGTCTGAGGAAGGGGCTGTTGAAGTTGAAGGGTGTGACAATTGTGGGTCAGAGACTGCTTCTACTAGTAATGGGAATGAGTTGGTAAAAAGCAATGTCAGTGGTAGCATTAGTGGACATGTTTGTCAGGGTCACAAATGTAGCAGTAGGAGTGATAGTGTTGCAGTTAGTGATCTCAATTTTGATAGAGGGATTGCACAGAGCATGCTATTCCCTGAAACATTAGATTTTTTATAGTTCAATTAATTCAAAATTCCATTTTCACCTTCTATCAATGTGTCTTTAACCTTGCAAAACAAATTCTGATATGAAAATAATTAATATGTTCCGGTAAAAAATTAGTTAGATTGGACATACTCAGATCGCAGCAAAGGTTTGGACAGTGAGTCATTGCCAAAAATAATAACTTTTAATCTCTAACAGCTGAAAACAAATTAATTATTTCATCAAAAAAAACTATTTTAAATGGGAACTAACTAACTAACTCATTGGATGTATTGGAGTTAATTAAACTGATTTAAACCTCTGCGATCATGTATAAGGACCAAGGTTTGGTCTTCCTGCGTTATCAATTTTGATTTCAATGCGTGAAATAGCAGCAGTGAACAAGGAATAATTTCATTGAAGAAGAAAGGTGCATTTAGGGGTGTGGTAATTATGGTGACCTTCACGTATTTTTCAGCAAATAATTTGGCC
The DNA here is from genome assembly GCA_037962975.1 of Clitoria ternatea. Taxonomy (NCBI): domain Eukaryota; kingdom Viridiplantae; phylum Streptophyta; class Magnoliopsida; order Fabales; family Fabaceae; genus Clitoria; species Clitoria ternatea. The sequence continues at coordinate 15,561,315 of CM075675.1, forward strand.
ATGTCAACGGTTGGTATCAAGTGACCGTGAGCTAAGAAAGGGAAGAGAAAGATGTGCAGAGTATGGTGTTCATCGCCCATCTTGATCTTTCTTTGGAGAATATTACCTTGGTTTGGAACTAGACTAGGATTATAAGAAGGCAAAACCTTAATTTACAAACATCAGGTAAGAGAAACACCTCAAAATTCCAACTAGTTACTATTTAATAGCATATCCTAATAGATACCCCTCACCAAACCTCATGTTTATTCAAAAGGAGTCTGACTCTTGTGTCTCTTGCTAAATTGCCCATGTGAGTACTCTATCACCAATTTAACTAGTTACCTCATGTTTTATTTTATGGGCTCATGAGTCATGACAGATTCTGGTATTAAGATAGCGCCGACAGGTGTTAAGATCATACCAATAAATAATATTGCCAATTTAAATTTCTTTCAAACCTGGTTGGAACGTTGAAAACTCACCGGAAAAGTTGCAAGGGTGGTCGCTGGAGACTCCTCGCCACTTGTCTCAACTCTGACTGGCCGGAGATGGTCGCCTGAGGTAACGGAGCTTCGACGGAGGAACAAAGGGAGCTGAGAGAGGCAGGTAGAGAGAGGGGTTCGGAGGAGGAGAGGGAGGGTTTGGAGACAGGGGTTCGGAGGAGAAGAGGGGGGGTTCGGAGAGAGGGGTTCGGAGGAGGATAGGGGGGGTTCGGAGAGAGGGGTTCGGAGGAGGAGAGGGGGACGGCGCAGGCAGACAAACTCACTTCCGACGAAGGGAGGGAGGAGAGGGAGGAGAGGCTGAAAGATTTGAGGGGAAGTTAGGGCAAGTGGCAGGGAAAGGGGTTGCTGTCGAGTTAGATTAAATATTTAGCGACGGCTACCCCCGTCGCTAACAACGTCACTACAATTAAGAGGATTAGCGACGGTCGAAACATACCGTCACTAAACGCCTGAATATTAGCGACGGCTACACACCGCCGTCCCTAAACTCCTTGGAATTAGCGACGGTGTTAAAAGGTCGTCACTAACCTCCTGAAAGTTAGCGACCGTTTCACCTCACCGTCACTAACTTAAAGAATATTATGGAGGGAAGGGGAAAACCATAGCGACGGCTCAGTTATTCCGTCACTAACCTCATGAACATTAGCGACGGTGTCAGCGCGCTGTCACTACATTCCATTATTAAAAAGAAAATTATGGAGGGTTGGCGAAAACCATAGCGACGGTGAAGTTACTCCGTCACTAACCTCATCAATATTAGCGACGGTGCCAGCGCCCCGTCACTACCTTCCATTATTAAAATGGAAAATATGGAGGGAAGGCGAAAATTATAGCGACGGAAAACAGTCTCCGTCACTAAATTGGCCAAACAATTAGCCACGACGGACGCTTCCGTCACTAGTACAAACCTTAGCGACGCGGGTGGCCCGTCGCTGGAGAAGAGGGAACCTTAGCGACGGTAGATACCGTCGCTACCATTTGGCGCCAACAGAAAATCCTGGTGGGAAACTGAAACAAGGTGGAGCTGAAAAATAGCGACCGTAGTAGCGACGGTTTTTACAATTGGTAGCGACCGCTGGAGGACGCGGTCGCTAAATTAGTCGCTAACATTTTCTTGGTCCCTTTTTCTGTCAAGCGGTCGCTAAGTCCGTCGCAAATTAGCGACGGTATTCGGTGGTCGCTATTGTCTGGTAGCTGTTTAGCATTTTTTTAGTTGTGATTCTCTATTACCATAAAACATACTTCCTACTCATATTCTACACATCCTCACTTCATCAAAGTTAGGGTTCCATTAAAACCCCATCATCACCACAATTAATCAATTCTAATCTTCCCAAAATCCACAATCATCAATTCTAACTACCTTTATGCCTTATTTCAAATATCTCAAGACTAGCAATATTATATTTCATTCATTGTCAACATCAATAGCAATCCTCAATGACTATCCCACCTAGGGTTTTCATAATTAATACTTCTCCCATCAATCCTTACACATTTAATGCTCTCTTATACATTAAAAATTCAAAACCTAGGGCATAAACTCATGAAAGATGATGAGGAGCTTACCTCAACCAAGAAGCAACCATGATCTTCCAAAGGAGAGGTGGCCATACAAAATTTGAAGAGAAAAAGAGGAGAGTTCCAACCTCCAAAGGCTTCCTTCAAGCTTCCCCAAGTGAAAAAGGTGAAGGAAGAAGACAACATCATATGGCTTAGGTTTTGAAGAGGAGAAGAAATGGAGAGGGAGAAAGGGAATGAGAGATGAAGAAGAAGAAAGATATTTTCCCTTTTGAGAAAGGGCCCAACCTGAGGAGAAGAGAAGGGGAGAGTTTTATTTTTAAATTTTTCCTTTCTTTCTTTAAAATCTTTCCGTTTTTTAACAAACAGGCTCTCTGTTTGGGCTTAATACATTATCTAAAATTTATTTTGAAAATATATTCGGATTCCCAACAATTTTATCTACAGCCCTGACTAATGACATCTCAATCGGAGATACTTGGTCCGACACTCATATTTTAACCGGGTAAAATTTTAACTCTTTAAGTCCCAACAATTTATAAATATCCTCAATAAATCTCAATTTCACCATCCCAATATTTTTGGGACACATAACACCTCACATTAAATTATTTATTATTTATTCTCATCAATTATTCATTTTGTAAAATTCGGGATGTTACAATTCACCCCACCTAAGAAGAATTTCGTCCTCGAAATTCAGCATCGGTATACACACTATAAGGCCATATTTCAGGCCATACCTCAACAAGGTTCAACAACATCATAAAACAACATTGGACTTACCAAAGTCCATCAAGCCACGTTCATCATTATATCATCATTCTCAATATAAAATTTTCACATCAAGCATGTTATATATTATGAATTACAACTCACCCAATAAAGCTCACATGTTCATACTCAGTACGATCAGATAGGTTCAATACATTCACCATAAGCAGTTACAATCTCTACACTTACCCGACCTATGTGTTGTTGCATCCGACATACAGGAAGGCGTCCCAATCCTGTAGTGGTTACTTCAAACACATAAAGTCAGCGCATAAGTGCATACTGCCACAATGCCTATGGCATGTAAGACCATATCGGGACCAGTACTTTGTATTCCCATTGCTCATATTGGTCATATCTATCCCAACAATACCGGTTCATGTAAGACTTGGCGACAATCCTCATCAGTCCACATCTAACATATTCACATATCATCGTTATTATATAGCTAATTTGGCATCCATTATGCCATATCAATCATCAAATCTTAGTTAACTTCACCATCAATCGGTGTACCAACCATAAATTCTCACTCATCGCAAGATAAATACCCCATCCTTGGGTTTCATCCGTCGAAATACATGTTCAAATAGCTTAAAACTCTTGTCTACTTACATATTTGTTGGCTATAAATCAATTCAAGCCTTACAAGATTCACCAAACTCTTATCAAGTAGGCTACTTAACCGCATAATAAGCCTTCACATTAGGGATTCTCCTCTCAATTCACAACCAAGATTCATAAATCGGACATACATCACCTATCGTATCACTTCATTAAGTGATTTCTATCACCAATATATCATCTCTTAAATTAAAGGGAGGTAAGGATACGATCGAATCTCCATCTACCAATACGTAATCATACATGTCATTTCTAAATCATATCATCATCCATAATTAATCCCACGATCATAATCTCTTGGGCACATAATTTAGCCCAAAGTCATACCATAAAATCATGTACACCATAGCCAATACCAATCATACCCCAAATTCAACATTATTATTCATCAATCATCAGGGTTTACATTCATTTTTCACATTCCATTACATACCGGCTTTAGCTTCAACAACGTATTTCATAATTAATTTCATTATGGCTTAACCATTCATAAGGTTCGATCAATCAATAGACTTAGGAAATCTAAGGGTCACCTGGTACCCATTGTGGAGTTCTCACATACCACACAACATCATTAGATATGGCTCACAACAATAGCATAGAGCCTAGACCGCCATAGGGTCCAATTAAGTTAATTCTCCACAACAATTGATCATACAAGATCATACCAAATCCATCTAGGTCATCACACCTAGTGGGTCATAATTAAATAAATCCTTCACTCGGTTTTCACACATCAACACCGAGACACAATCTCAATCTAACAGGTATTCGATTTCACATTTAATCATTTATTACATATTCAAATTCCCAATCTAGGGAAATACAACAAATCACTCATATCATATAACACATAGGGTTCTTGTGCCAAAGGATATAAAATCCATCCTTCACAAATGGCACAATTAATCATTTAGATTCAAACATACTCATACTAAGGAATTACTCAATATTATTCATTCATTCAACTCAAGCATATGAGTTTCATTTCATTTAACAAACATTCTTTGGCTAAACGCCACAAGCACAATGCATATAAGAAATCTAATCACAATTCATATTCTAGGTGCATAAGCACATCAAGATCTCAACATATATGGTCTACTACCATATCAATTTCTTTCTCAATACCTCCTATCCGTAATCAACACGGCATAGGTCCATCATTAAATCAATGCATAACTAGCATACCATATCCATGATCACACATGGTACAAATTCATCATCATATCGATTCATATCTCATATTTCATATTCATATCTCAATATTTCATTTCCATGATTAACATCCAGCATGGATCTATTGTCAAATCAATTTGCATGATATATATCAACATCAATGCACAATAATAATATATTCGTCATTTGAAGGTAATAGGGTAAGGAACTTGGCCGGTCTTACACAATAGATACATTCATCACATGTTGAGGAAATTCATTCACTCATGTTCAATCCCATAATTCATTCATAATTATCAATAAGCAACTAGGCTCCACAAGTTCATCATATAACCCCAATGATAAAGGGTATACTCCTATAGACATCAATCATATCTTCTAACTCCATAATCTCATAAAGAGTCCATAATAAGCATCAATACCAACTCAACATTAATGATGCACAATAATCCTCAATATGCAAATATGCCCTTGAGATCAATTCATAATTCTTAGACAATTAGTCATTCATAAATCTGTATAGGGCAATCAACACCTCAACATATCATTATCCTCTAGTAAATTATCATTCTTACTCTATACAAAACAACCATATTCCAACAATGAGCATCCCGCTCCAAAGTTTACCATAAGCACCTCACTATTGAGCAATTATGCTCCAATCATCCATAATATCAAAGCCTCACAGAGTAGCCATGCTCTGGTAGTAAACAATAACTCAAATTCAGAGCCAAATATGCTCTGATACCACCTTGTAACACCCCTGATTTTCCAGACTCGAATCCCAATGTGATCAATATAATTAATAAAATTATGAATAAATTTTTCGCGTTACAAAATAATTACTGGAGTCACACTGAAACTCGAATCATAGAAAACCGAAGTGTACAATTAAATAAACTAAAGCTGGATCGATAAAATAATGGCCCATAGTGGTATACGAAAATAATAAAGTTTACAGTGGAAGAATATGTATACCGGGCACACGCCTAGTCCCATATATGACGATATGAGAAAAGGCTAGGCTAGCATGCAATGACATATCATGAGCCTATTAGATAATCATCAACCTGAGTACGCAAAGCCTAAGGTATAACTATATTTATATACATGTACAAATTTATTAAAACATCTATATCATTATAGATAAATGATACATTTCATGATTCTAATAAATAATAGTTCATAAATGATGTCGGCCAAGGCATTTCCTTTACCACTATTTACCTTCACCGATACTTGATCTTTAACTTCAAAATCATCCCATGGCAACCTGCATCACAATGCTAAAAAGGAGACCACATGGGAGAGTGAGTTATACATTCAAAATGACGAATAACATATATATTATGATCAAGTGTATATGCATACAAACATCATGTGTGCTTTGCTATAAAACCATTTAAATTATCATCCATTCATCATATCATTAATATAATAGGCATACAAGCCTCATACATAATCATATACACAATCAATTTGCCACTTATCAACAAGGGCACTCATAATCATTATCCTCATTACACCATTAAGGTTTCACACAATACCTCCTCGTAAGGGGTTTCTCAACATTCGTGGTCATCCCATCTCAAATATATAATTAATTTAATTCTATATCAATGGGTGATCGCAACCACCATAATCAAACATTCATAACCATAATGGGTGATCGCAACCACCATAATCAATTCTTCATAATCATAATAGGTGATCGCAACCACCATAATCAATCATTCATAATCATTGGTTTCCCACCTCGCAAGGGGTACTCCCTAAAGCAGCCTCGCAAGGAGCTTTCCCGTGATCGCAATCACGTTCAACATTTCACATAGGTTTCCCGCCTCGCAAGGGGTACTCCCGCCTCATGATCGCAACCATGGGCATCATAAGTGCTCGCAAGCCCTTTATCATATCAAATACCAAGTGATCGCAACCACTGGTTCATCATCATATAATAGTCCCCGCAGGGCCTTTCACATTCCATAATCAGGTGATCGCAACCACCATTACCATCTCATATCATCATCACATTGGTTTCCCGCCTCGCAAGGGGTACTCCCTTCATAGAATCCCGCAGGATCTTTCATCATTGTGATCGCAACCACATAATATCAATGTTATGCCATGCCATGAATGCAAGATGCAACAATGCATATGCTCAATAACAACCTCACAAGGATATCTCACCCTCTCAGTTAGGGGTATATTATATATTCTAGTTTTATCATCAATGGCGTATAAATATTCACAAGGCCCCTCAAGGCACATCATTCAAATAATTGGCATTCAATGGCCACAAACACCACTCATAACAATCCACACATGGATATCAAAGGCATAGCAAACATAATAATATCAATCCACACATAAAATCATTCAAGGCATATTCACCATTCACGTATTTGGCAATCATCATTGCCTTACACACATACAAGTCAACTACTTGTATCCACCGCTAGAATGTCATAATATTTCATTTTATCTTTTAATATCCTTGTATATATTCATTGGGGATTTCCAACCCAACACAAGAGTATCATAATAATTTTCCATAATTATCAAGTTGCCATTCCAAACAATTCAATACATATACATGGCAATGCAAGCATGAGTATCAATCACATACACAATCTCTATTAAATTTACTCATGCAATTTGAATGTTAACTCCTCTCCTACCTCGAGGGAAGAGCCGAACCATTCCAATGCTCCGGAAACTCCTTTGCACCATCCGGAATTCGATCTACATATTATACATATGCAATCAAACAATCAATAAGCCATCTCAAGGCATTTCTCTTAATTCTTAAACACTTGCTAGTTTATCATAAAGCCCAACATCAAGTCCTAGACTTGATGAACACTAACTCATGCAACTGTATTAGGCTTTGGGAATTCCTTTCCCAAAGCCAAGATCCTCTAGATCTTAAAGGCTAACTACATTCCACATCATTTACTTCTCATCAAGATTCATAATATATCAATAGTGGTGAGGCACACATATATTCATAACATAGTATAGGCATACACGTACCTCTCCAAGGCCTTAAGCCATTCCTCAATCACCACTAAGACACACCACCCATGGACCCCTAATGAAATCGCTTGTTGTTATATAATAAAAGGGGTTTGGGGCAACAATGAGCCCATGATAAGTTTCATCACTAAGGCATGAGGAAATCTTACTTTCAGTCTTAAAAATAGTGGGACATGTCACAAATATCACCTATTAGTCCCAATTTGGCCACCATAAAAAGTTGGGTTCAAAACCCTCTTAAATTTGAATTTTATGACGCAGTAGGTCCGGTGTTTTATGTATAATGAGAGTTATAAAACTCCAATTAATGTGAGACCAATTCTCACACCTCCGTAACATAATTGTCTACAACTTTCATGAAGAAGTCGGAGGCTAAAAATGTCATTAAGATGCCCAAACGGGCCAAAAACAGCAAGGAAAACAGACCAGTTGGAAAAACAACACAACAGTGGCCATAACAGGGCTCTGAATCGATTCAGACTCGTGTGAATCGATTCAAGCGTCCTAAAATCTCAAAATTTGACAGACAGAGGGCCTTGAATCGATTCAAACTCATATGAATCGATTCAAACGCCCCTGGAGCCTAAAACAATGAAAACAGCACCTCTTGAATCGATTCAAAGGGTCTTGAATCGATTCAAGACGGCCCTGCTGCTGTTTTTATGCAGAACCTCAAGATTTTTCAACTTCTAACCCTCCTAACTTTCTCGTATGAACTCCAAATGCTACGAAATTTTAACCACAACAAATACACATCATTTGTGACGCGTGGCCACCGGCCTTACTCGAAAATTCCCAAAATTGAGAGACTTATGCACATAATTGCGTTTTACCCAATTTAAAATGTTTTTGGGCTCCTCAAGGGTCAATTCTCAATGGAATTGGCCCATTCCAATTCCTACATATCATAAACTACACATAGAAGCTATTGGGACTAACCCAAGCCATCAAAATCACATAAAACTCTATTTGACTCTATGAGTTCCTCAATTATGCATAAATCTCAAACTTATCACCAATACCATCACAAGGGCTATCACATTCAATGCAAATCATCCACATAAATTCTTAATTCACAAAACATATACTTCATCCCCTCAAGGATGGTTCATTAACATGTACATATTTCAACCCCTCATGGGTTATTCATCATTATATATACATATACATTATCATCAATAGCCCACAATTTGCCATTCATATCATTTCACTATAAACATGGCATATATCAAGGTCCACTTACTCATCAACTCAAGTATCTATTTCCTTAATCCTTTATCAATAGCTTGCAACCATTTTTAACATCGTCATAAACATCAACAATCCAATTTAATTCCTCCAACCTCACTAATCAACACCAATGCTTCAAACATTCATCTCCTCATCTAAAATGCATTTCTACATTACATCAATCATCCAAATACCATTATCATCACCTTGAGCTCAACATAAGTTATCTTAGCTTAAACCAATCTTCACTATCCATATATTCTAAATGGTACATGTTATGGTCTAAGACTTTATCAACTACTCTTCCAAGTTATTGATCCATCACCACACCGTAACCTTAATATTAACATTCATTCATGCACAATTCCTAACAACACTCACCCATGAGCTTCTTTCTATAAAATTTGGCATTACTATACTTATCCATCATTATAAACAACAACTTACACATTAATCATCATAATTAGCTATCTTTCATCATTAATATCATTCTCTATTACCATAAAACATACTTCCTACTCATATTCTACACATCCTCACTTCATCAAAGTTAGGGTTCCATTAAAACCCCATCATCACCACAATTAATCAATTCTAATCTTCCCAAAATCCACAATCATCAATTCTAACTACCTTTATGCCTTATTTCAAATATCTCAAGACTAGCAATATTATATTTCATTCATTGTCAACATCAATAGCAATCCTCAATGACTATCCCACCTAGGGTTTTCATAATTAATACTTCTCCCATCAATCCTTACACATTTAATGCTCTCTTATACATTAAAAATTCAAAACCTAGGGCATAAACTCATGAAAGATGATGAGGAGCTTACCTCAACCAAGAAGCAACCATGATCTTCCAAAGGAGAGGTGGCCATACAAAATTTGAAGAGAAAAAGAGGAGAGTTCTAACCTCCAAAGGCTTCCTTCAAGCTTCCCCAAGTGAAAAAGGTGAAGGAAGAAGACAACATCATATGGCTTAGGTTTTGAAGAGGAGAAGAAATGGAGAGGGAGAAAGGGAATGAGAGATGAAGAAGAAGAAAGATATTTTCCCTTTTGAGAAAGGGCCCAACGTGAGGAGAAGAGAAGGGGAGAGTTTTATTTTTAAATTTTTCCTTCCTTTCTTTAAAATCTTTCCGTTTTTTAACAAACAGGCTCTCTGTTTGGGCTTAATACATTATCTAAAATTTATTTTGAAAATATATTCGGATTCCCAACAATTTTATCTACAGCCCTGACCAATGACATCTCAATCGGAGATACTTGGTCCGACACTCATATTTTAACCGGGTAAAATTTTAACTCTTTAAGTCCCAACAATTTATAAATATCCTCAATAAATCTCAATTTCACCATCCCAATATTTTTGGGACACATAACACCTCACATTAAATTATTTATTATTTATTCTCATCAATTATTCATTTTGTAAAATTCGGGATGTTACAATTCACCCCACCTAAGAAGAATTTCGTCCTCGAAATTCAGCATCGGTATACACACTATAAGGCCATATTTCAGGCCATACCTCAACAAGGTTCAACAACATCATAAAACAACATTGGACTTACCAAAGTCCATCAAGCCACGTTCATCATTATATCATCATTCTCAATATAAAATTTTCACATCAAGCATGTTATATATTATGAATTACAACTCACCCAATAAAGCTCACATGTTCATACTCAGTACGATCAGATAGGTTCAATACATTCACCATAAGCAGTTACAATCTCTACACTTACCCGACCTATGTGTTGTTGCATCCGACATACAGGAAGGCGTCCCAATCCTGTAGTGGTTACTTCAAACACATAAAGTCAGCGCATAAGTGCATACTGCCACAATGCCTATGGCATGTAAGACCATATCGGGACCAGTACTTTGTATTCTCATTGCTCATATTGGTCATATCTATCCCAACAATACCGGTTCATGTAAGACTTGGCGACAATCCTCATCAGTCCACATCTAACATATTCACATATCATCGTTATTATATAGCTAATTTGGCATCCATTATGCCATATCAATCATCAAATCTTAGTTAACTTCACCATCAATCGGTGTACCAACCATAAATTCTCACTCATCGCAAGATAAATACCCCATCCTTGGGTTTCATCCGTCGAAATACATGTTCAAATAGCTTAAAACTCTTGTCTACTTACATATTTGTTGGCTATAAATCAATTCAAGCCTTACAAGATTCACCAAACTCTTATCAAGTAGGCTACTTAACCGCATAATAAGCCTTCACATTAGGGATTCTCCTCTCAATTCACAACCAAGATTCATAAATCGGACATACATCACCTATCGTATCACTTCATTAAGTGATTTCTATCACCAATATATCATCTCTTAAATTAAAGGGAGGTAAGGATACGATCGAATCTCCATCTACCAATACGTAATCATACATGTCATTTCTAAATCATATCATCATCCATAATTAATCCCACGATCATAATCTCTTGGGCACATAATTTAGCCCAAAGTCATACCATAAAATCATGTACACCATAGCCAATACCAATCATACCCCAAATTCAACATTATTATTCATCAATCATCAGGGTTTACATTCATTTTTCACATTCCATTACATACCGGCTTTAGCTTCAACAACGTATTTCATAATTAATTTCATTATGGCTTAACCATTCATAAGGTTCGATCAATCAATAGACTTAGGAAGTCTAAGGGTCACCTGGTACCCATTGTGGAGTTCTCACATACCACACAACATCATTAGATATGGCTCACAACAATAACATAGAGCCTAGACCGCCATAGGGTCCAATTAAGTTAATTCTCCACAACAATTGATCATACAAGATCATACCAAATCCATCTAGGTCATCACACCTAGTGGGTCATAATTAAATAAATCCTTCACTCGGTTTTCACACATCAACACCGAGACACAATCTCAATCTAACAGGTATTCGATTTCACATTTAATCATTTATTACATATTCAAATTCCCAATCTAGGGAAATACAACAAATCACTCATATCATATAACACATAGGGTTCTTGTGCCAAAGGATATAAAATCCATCCTTCACAAATGGCACAATTAATCATTTAGATTCAAACATACTCATACTAAGGAATTACTCAATATTATTCATTCATTCAACTCAAGCATATGAGTTTCATTTCATTTAACAAACATTCTTTGGCTAAACGCCACAAGCACAATGCATATAAGAAATCTAATCACAATTCATATTCTAGGTGCATAAGCACATCAAGATCTCAACATATATGGTCTACTACCATATCAATTTCTTTCTCAATACCTCCTATCCGTAATCAACACGGCATAGGTCCATCATTAAATCAATGCATAACTAGCATACCATATCCATGATCACACATGGTACAAATTCATCATCATATCGATTCATATCTCATATTTCATATTCATATCTCAATATTTCATTTCCATGATTAACATCCAGCATGGATCTATTGTCAAATCAATTTGCATGATATATATCAACATCAATGCACAATAATAATATATTCGTCATTTGAAGGTAATAGGGTAAGGAACTTGGCCGGTCTTACACAATAGATACATTCATCACATGTTGAGGAAATTCATTCACTCATGTTCAATCCCATAATTCATTCATAATTATCAATAAGCAACTAGGCTCCACAAGTTCATCATATAACCCCAATGATAAAGGGTATACTCCTATAGACATCAATCATATCTTCTAACTCCATAATCTCATAAAGAGTCCATAATAAGCATCAATACCAACTCAACATTAATGATGCACAATAATCCTCAATATGCAAATATGCCCTTGAGATCAATTCATAATTCTTAGACAATTAGTCATTCATAAATCTGTATAGGGCAATCAACACCTCAACATATCATTATCCTCTAGTAAATTATCATTCTTACTCTATACAAAACAACCATATTCCAACAATGAGCATCCCGCTCCAAAGTTTACCATAAGCACCTCACTATTGAGCAATTATGCTCCAATCATCCATAATATCAAAGCCTCACAGAGTAGCCATGCTCTGGTAGTAAACAATAACTCAAATTCAGAGCCAAATATGCTCTGATACCACCTTGTAACACCCCTGATTTTCCAGACTCGAATCCCAATGTGATCAATATAATTAATAAAATTATGAATAAATTTTTCGCGTTACAAAATAATTACTGGAGTCACACTGAAACTCGAATCATAGAAAACCGAAGTGTACAATTAAATAAACTAAAGCTGGATCGATAAAATAATGGCCCATAGTGGTATACGAAAATAATAAAGTTTACAGTGGAAGAATATGTATACCGGGCACACGCCTAGTCCCATATATGACGATATGAGAAAAGGCTAGGCTAGCATGCAATGACATATCATGAGCCTATTAGATAATCATCAACCTGAGTACGCAAAGCCTAAGGTATAACTATATTTATATACATGTACAAATTTATTAAAACATCTATATCATTATAGATAAATGATACATTTCATGATTCTAATAAATAATAGTTCATAAATGATGCCGGCCAAGGCATTTCCTTTACCACTATTTACCTTCACCGATACTTGATCTTTAACTTCAAAATCATCCCATGGCAACCTGCATCACAATGCTAAAAAGGAGACCACATGGGAGAGTGAGTTATACATTCAAAATGACGAATAACATATATATTATGATCAAGTGTATATGCATACAAACATCATGTGTGCTTTGCTATAAAACCATTTAAATTATCATCCATTCATCATATCATTAATATAATAGGCATACAAGCCTCATACATAATCATATACACAATCAATTTGCCACTTATCAACAAGGGCACTCATAATCATTATCCTCATTACACCATTAAGGTTTCACACAATACCTCCTCGTAAGGGGTTTCTCAACATTCGTGGTCATCCCATCTCAAATATATAATTAATTTAATTCTATATCAATGGGTGATCGCAACCACCATAATCAAACATTCATAACCATAATGGGTGATCGCAACCACCATAATCAATTCTTCATAATCATAATAGGTGATCGCAACCACCATAATCAATCATTCATAATCATTGGTTTCCCACCTCGCAAGGGGTACTCCCTAAAGCAGCCTCGCAAGGAGCTTTCCCGTGATCGCAATCACGTTCAACATTTCACATAGGTTTCCCGCCTCGCAAGGGGTACTCCCGCCTCATGATCGCAACCATGGGCATCATAAGTGCTCGCAAGCCCTTTATCATATCAAATACCAAGTGATCGCAACCACTGGTTCATCATCATATAATAGTCCCCGCAGGGCCTTTCACATTCCATAATCAGGTGATCGCAACCACCATTACCATATCATATCATCATCACATTGGTTTCCCGCCTCGCAAGGGGTACTCCCTTCATAGAATCCCGCAGGATCTTTCATCATTGTGATCGCAACCACATAATATCAATGTTATGCCATGCCATGAATGCAAGATGCAACAATGCATATGCTCAATAACAACCTCACAAGGATATCTCACCCTCTCAGTTAGGGGTATATTATATATTCTAGTTTTATCATCAATGGCGTATAAATATTCACAAGGCCCCTCAAGGCACATCATTCAAATAATTGGCATTCAATGGCCACAAACACCACTCATAACAATCCACACATGGATATCAAAGGCATAGCAAACATAATAATATCAATCCACACATAAAATCATTCGAGGCATATTCACCATTCACGTATTTGGCAATCATCATTGCCTTACACACATACAAGTCAACTACTTGTATCCACCGCTAGAATGTCATAATATTTCATTTTATCTTTTAATATCCTTGTATATATTCATTGGGGATTTCCAACCCAACACAAGAGTATCATAATAATTTTCCATAATTATCAAGTTGCCATTCCAAACAATTCAATACATATACATGGCAATGCAAGCATGAGTATCAATCACATACACAATCTCTATTAAATTTACTCATGCAATTTGAATGTTAACTCCTCTCCTACCTCGAGGGAAGAGCCGAACCATTCCAATGCTCCGGAAACTCCTTTGCACCATCCGGAATTCAATCTACATATTATACATATGCAATCAAACAATCAATAAGCCATCTCAAGGCATTTCTCTTAATTCTTAAACACTTGCTAGTTTATCATAAAGCCCAACATCAAGTCCTAGACTTGATGAACACTAACTCATGCAACTGTATTAGGCTTCGGGAATTCCTTTCCCAAAGCCAAGATCCTCTAGATCTTAAAGGCTAACTACATTCCACATCATTTACTTCTCATCAAGATTCATAATATATCAATAGTGGTGAGGCACACATATATTCATAACATAGTATAGGCATACACGTACCTCTCCAAGGCCTTAAGCCATTCCTCAATCACCACTAAGACACACCACCCATGGACCCCTAATGAAATCGCTTGTTGTTATATAATAAAAGGGGTTTGGGGCAACAATGAGCCCATGATAAGTTTCATCACTAAGGCATGAGGAAATCTTACTTTCAGTCTTAAAAATAGTGGGACATGTCACAAATATCACCTATTAGTCCCAATTTGGCCACCATAAAAAGTTGGGTTCAAAACCCTCTTAAATTTGAATTTTATGACGCAGTAGGTCCGGTGTTTTATGTATAATGAGAGTTATAAAACTCCAATTAATGTGAGACCAATTCTCACACCTCCGTAACATAATTGTCTACAACTTTCATGAAGAAGTCGGAGGCTAAAAATGTCATTAAGATGCCCAAACGGGCCAAAAACAGCAAGGAAAACAGACCAGTTGGAAAAACAACACAACAGTGGCCATAACAGGGCTCTGAATCGATTCAGACTCGTGTGAATCGATTCAAGCGTCCTAAAATCTCAAAATTTGACAGACAGAGGGCCTTGAATCGATTCAAACTCATATGAATCGATTCAAACGCCCCTGGAGCCTAAAACAATGAAAACAGCACCTCTTGAATCGATTCAAAGGGTCTTGAATCGATTCAAGACGGCCCTGCTGCTGTTTTTATGCAGAACCTCAAGATTTTTCAACTTCTAACCCTCCTAACTTTCTCGTATGAACTCCAAATGCTACGAAATTTTAACCACAACAAATACACATCATTTGTGACGCGTGGCCACCGGCCTTACTCGAAAATTCCCAAAATTGAGAGACTTATGCACATAATTGCGTTTTACCCAATTTAAAATGTTTTTGGGCTCCTCAAGGGTCAATTCTCAATGGAATTGGCCCATTCCAATTCCTACATATCATAAACTACACATAGAAGCTATTGGGACTAACCCAAGCCATCAAAATCACATAAAACTCTATTTGACTCTATGAGTTCCTCAATTATGCATAAATCTCAAACTTATCACCAATACCATCACAAGGGCTATCACATTCAATGCAAATCATCCACATAAATTCTTAATTCACAAAACATATACTTCATCCCCTCAAGGATGGTTCATTAACATGTACATATTTCAACCCCTCATGGGTTATTCATCATCATATATACATATACATTATCATCAATAGCCCACAATTTGCCATTCATATCATTTCACTATAAACATGGCATATATCAAGGTCCACTTACTCATCAACTCAAGTATCTATTTCCTTAATCCTTTATCAATAGCTTGCAACCATTTTTAACATCGTCATAAACATCAACAATCCAATTTAATTCCTCCAACCTCACTAATCAACACCAATGCTTCAAACATTCATCTCCTCATCTAAAATGCATTTCTACATTACATCAATCATCCAAATACCATTATCATCACCTTGAGCTCAACATAAGTTATCTTAGCTCAAACCAATCTTCACTATCCATATATTCTAAATGGTACATGTTATGGTCTAAGACTTTATCAACTACTCTTCCAAGTTATTGATCCATCACCACACCGTAACCTTAATATTAACATTCATTCATGCACAATTCCTAACAACACTCACCCATGAGCTTCTTTCTATAAAATTTGGCATTACTATACTTATCCATCATTATAAACAACAACTTACACATTAATCATCATAATTAGCTATCTTTCATCATTAATATCATTCTCTATTACCATAAAACATACTTCCTACTCATATTCTACACATCCTCACTTCATCAAAGTTAGGGTTCCATTAAAACCCCATCATCACCACAATTAATCAATTCTAATCTTCCCAAAATCCACAATCATCAATTCTAACTACCTTTATGCCTTATTTCAAATATCTCAAGACTAGCAATATTATATTTCATTCATTGTCAACATCAATAGCAATCCTCAATGACTATCCCACCTAGGGTTTTCATAATTAATACTTCTCCCATCAATCCTTACACATTTAATGCTCTCTTATACATTAAAAATTCAAAACCTAGGGCATAAACTCATGGAAGATGATGAGGAGCTTACCTCAACCAAGAAGCAACCATGATCTTCCAAAGGAGAGGTGGCCATACAAAATTTGAAGAGAAAAAGAGGAGAGTTCTAACCTCCAAAGGCTTCCTTCAAGCTTCCCCAAGTGAAAAAGGTGAAGGAAGAAGACAACATCATATGGCTTAGGTTTTGAAGAGGAGAAGAAATGGAGAGGGAGAAAGGGAATGAGAGATGAAGAAGAAGAAAGATATTTTCCCTTTTGAGAAAGGGCCCAACGTGAGGAGAAGAGAAGGGGAGAGTTTTATTTTTAAATTTTTCCTTCCTTTCTTTAAAATCTTTCCGTTTTTTAACAAACAGGCTCTCTGTTTGGGCTTAATACATTATCTAAAATTTATTTTGAAAATATATTCGGATTCCCAACAATTTTATCTACAGCCCTGACCAATGACATCTCAATCGGAGATACTTGGTCCGACACTCATATTTTAACCGGGTAAAATTTTAACTCTTTAAGTCCCAACAATTTATAAATATCCTCAATAAATCTCAATTTCACCATCCCAATATTTTTGGGACACATAACACCTCACATTAAATTATTTATTATTTATTCTCATCAATTATTCATTTTGTAAAATTCGGGATGTTACAATTCACCCCACCTAAGAAGAATTTCGTCCTCGAAATTCAGCATCGGTATACACACTATAAGGCCATATTTCAGGCCATACCTCAACAAGGTTCAACAACATCATAAAACAACATTGGACTTACCAAAGTCCATCAAGCCACGTTCATCATTATATCATCATTCTCAATATAAAATTTTCACATCAAGCATGTTATATATTATGAATTACAACTCACCCAATAAAGCTCACATGTTCATACTCAGTACGATCAGATAGGTTCAATACATTCACCATAAGCAGTTACAATCTCTACACTTACCCGACCTATGTGTTGTTGCATCCGACATACAGGAAGGCGTCCCAATCCTGTAGTGGTTACTTCAAACACATAAAGTCAGCGCATAAGTGCATACTGCCACAATGCCTATGGCATGTAAGACCATATCGGGACCAGTACTTTGTATTCCCATTGCTCATATTGGTCATATCTATCCCAACAATACCGGTTCATGTAAGACTTGGCGACAATCCTCATCAGTCCACATCTAACATATTCACATATCATCGTTATTATATAGCTAATTTGGCATCCATTATGCCATATCAATCATCAAATCTTAGTTAACTTCACCATCAATCGGTGTACCAACCATAAATTCTCACTCATCGCAAGATAAATACCCCATCCTTGGGTTTCATCCGTCGAAATACATGTTCAAATAGCTTAAAACTCTTGTCTACTTACATATTTGTTGGCTATAAATCAATTCAAGCCTTACAAGATTCACCAAACTCTTATCAAGTAGGCTACTTAACCGCATAATAAGCCTTCACATTAGGGATTCTCCTCTCAATTCACAACCAAGATTCATAAATCGGACATACATCACCTATCGTATCACTTCATTAAGTGATTTCTATCACCAATATATCATCTCTTAAATTAAAGGAGGTAAGGATACGATCGAATCTCCATCTACCAATACGTAATCATACATGTCATTTCTAAATCATATCATCATCCATAATTAATCCCACGATCATAATCTCTTGGGCACATAATTTAGCCCAAAGTCATACCATAAAATCATGTACACCATAGCCAATACCAATCATACCCCAAATTCAACATTATTATTCATCAATCATCAGGGTTTACATTCATTTTTCACATTCCATTACATACCGGCTTTAGCTTCAACAACGTATTTCATAATTAATTTCATTATGGCTTAACCATTCATAAGGTTCGATCAATCAATAGACTTAGGAAGTCTAAGGGTCACCTGGTACCCATTGTGGAGTTCTCACATACCACACAACATCATTAGATATGGCTCACAACAATAACATAGAGCCTAGACCGCCATAGGGTCCAATTAAGTTAATTCTCCACAACAATTGATCATACAAGATCATACCAAATCCATCTAGGTCATCACACCTAGTGGGTCATAATTAAATAAATCCTTCACTCGGTTTTCACACATCAACACCGAGACACAATCTCAATCTAACAGGTATTCGATTTCACATTTAATCATTTATTACATATTCAAATTCCCAATCTAGGGAAATACAACAAATCACTCATATCATATAACACATAGGGTTCTTGTGCCAAAGGATATAAAATCCATCCTTCACAAATGGCACAATTAATCATTTAGATTCAAACATACTCATACTAAGGAATTACTCAATATTATTCATTCATTCAACTCAAGCATATGAGTTTCATTTCATTTAACAAACATTCTTTGGATAAACGCCACAAGCACAATGCATATAAGAAATCTAATCACAATTCATATTCTAGGTGCATAAGCACATCAAGATCTCAACATATATGGTCTACTACCATATCAATTTCTTTCTCAATACCTCCTATCCGTAATCAACACGGCATAGGTCCATCATTAAATCAATGCATAACTAGCATACCATATCCATGATCACACATGGTACAAATTCATCATCATATCGATTCATATCTCATATTTCATATTCATATCTCAATATTTCATTTCCATGATTAACATCCAGCATGGATCTATTGTCAAATCAATTTGCATGATATATATCAACATCAATGCACAATAATAATATATTCGTCATTTGAAGGTAATAGGGTAAGGAACTTGGCCGGTCTTACACAATAGATACATTCATCACATGTTGAGGAAATTCATTCACTCATGTTCAATCCCATAATTCATTCATAATTATCAATAAGCAACTAGGCTCCACAAGTTCATCATATAACCCCAATGATAAAGGGTATACTCCTATAGACATCAATCATATCTTCTAACTCCATAATCTCATAAAGAGTCCATAATAAGCATCAATACCAACTCAACATTAATGATGCACAATAATCCTCAATATGCAAATATGCCCTTGAGATCAATTCATAATTCTTAGACAATTAGTCATTCATAAATCTGTATAGGGCAATCAACACCTCAACATATCATTATCCTCTAGTAAATTATCATTCTTACTCTATACAAAACAACCATATTCCAACAATGAGCATCCCGCTCCAAAGTTTACCATAAGCACCTCACTATTGAGCAATTATGCTCCAATCATCCATAATATCAAAGCCTCACAGAGTAGCCATGCTCTGGTAGTAAACAATAACTCAAATTCAGAGCCAAATATGCTCTGATACCACCTTGTAACACCCCTGATTTTCCAGACTCGAATCCCAATGTGATCAATATAATTAATAAAATTATGAATAAATTTTTCGCGTTACAAAATAATTACTGGAGTCACACTGAAACTCGAATCATAGAAAACCAAAGTGTACAATTAAATAAACTAAAGCTGGATCGATAAAATAATGGCCCATAGTGGTATACGAAAATAATAAAGTTTACAGTGGAAGAATATGTATACCGGGCACACGCCTAGTCCCATATATGACGATATGAGAAAAGGCTAGGCTAGCATGCAATGACATATCATGAGCCTATTAGATAATCATCAACCTGAGTACGCAAAGCCTAAGGTATAACTATATTTATATACATGTACAAATTTATTAAAACATCTATATCATTATAGATAAATGATACATTTCATGATTCTAATAAATAATAGTTCATAAATGATGCCGGCCAAGGCATTTCCTTTACCACTATTTACCTTCACCGATACTTGATCTTTAACTTCAAAATCATCCCATGGCAACCTGCATCACAATGCTAAAAAGGAGACCACATGGGAGAGTGAGTTATACATTCAAAATGACGAATAACATATATATTATGATCAAGTGTATATGCATACAAACATCATGTGTGCTTTGCTATAAAACCATTTAAATTATCATCCATTCATCATATCATTAATATAATAGGCATACAAGCCTCATACATAATCATATACACAATCAATTTGCCACTTATCAACAAGGGCACTCATAATCATTATCCTCATTACACCATTAAGGTTTCACACAATACCTCCTCGTAAGGGGTTTCTCAACATTCGTGGTCATCCCATCTCAAATATATAATTAATTTAATTCTATATCAATGGGTGATCGCAACCACCATAATCAAACATTCATAACCATAATGGGTGATCGCAACCACCATAATCAATTCTTCATAATCATAATAGGTGATCGCAACCACCATAATCAATCATTCATAATCATTGGTTTCCCACCTCGCAAGGGGTACTCCCTAAAGCAGCCTCGCAAGGAGCTTTCCCGTGATCGCAATCACGTTCAACATTTCACATAGGTTTCCCGCCTCGCAAGGGGTACTCCCGCCTCATGATCGCAAGCCCTTTATCATATCAAATACCAAGTGATCGCAACCACTGGTTCATCATCATATAATAGTCCCCGCAGGGCCTTTCACATTCCATAATCAGGTGATCGCAACCACCATTACCATATCATATCATCATCACATTGGTTTCCCGCCTCGCAAGGGGTACTCCCTTCATAGAATCCCGCAGGATCTTTCATCATTGTGATCGCAACCACATAATATCAATGCTATGCCATGCCATGAATGCAAGATGCAACAATGCATATGCTCAATAACAACCTCACAAGGATATCTCACCCTCTCAGTTAGGGGTATATTATATATTCTAGTTTTATCATCAATGGCGTATAAATATTCACAAGGCCCCTCAAGGCACATCATTCAAATAATTGGCATTCAATGGCCACAAACACCACTCATAACAATCCACACATGGATATCAAAGGCATAGCAAACATAATAATATCAATCCACACATAAAATCATTCGAGGCATATTCACCATTCACGTATTTGGCAATCATCATTGCCTTACACACATACAAGTCAACTACTTGTATCCACCGCTAGAATGTCATAATATTTCATTTTATCTTTTAATATCCTTGTATATATTCATTGGGGATTTCCAACCCAACACAAGAGTATCATAATAATTTTCCATAATTATCAAGTTGCCATTCCAAACAATTCAATACATATACATG
Organism: Clitoria ternatea; assembly: GCA_037962975.1. Lineage (NCBI taxonomy): Eukaryota > Viridiplantae > Streptophyta > Magnoliopsida > Fabales > Fabaceae > Clitoria > Clitoria ternatea. Next base: position 15,583,736 of record CM075675.1, read on the forward strand.
GCAATGCAAGCATGAGTATCAATCACATACACAATCTCTATTAAATTTACTCATGCAATTTGAATGTTAACTCCTCTCCTACCTCGAGGGAAGAGCCGAACCATTCCAATGCTCCGGAAACTCCTTTGCACCATCCGGAATTCGATCTACATATTATACATATGCAATCAAACAATCAATAAGCCATCTCAAGGCATTTCTCTTAATTCTTAAACACTTGCTAGTTTATCATAAAGCCCAACATCAAGTCCTAGACTTGATGAACACTAACTCATGCAACTGTATTAGGCTTCGGGAATTCCTTTCCCAAAGCCAAGATCCTCTAGATCTTAAAGGCTAACTACATTCCACATCATTTACTTCTCATCAAGATTCATAATATATCAATAGTGGTGAGGCACACATATATTCATAACATAGTATAGGCATACACGTACCTCTCCAAGGCCTTAAGCCATTCCTCAATCACCACTAAGACACACCACCCATGGACCCCTAATGAAATCGCTTGTTGTTATATAATAAAAGGGGTTTGGGGCAACAATGAGCCCATGATAAGTTTCATCACTAAGGCATGAGGAAATCTTACTTTCAGTCTTAAAAATAGTGGGACATGTCACAAATATCACCTATTAGTCCCAATTTGGCCACCATAAAAAGTTGGGTTCAAAACCCTCTTAAATTTGAATTTTATGACGCAGTAGGTCCGGTGTTTTATGTATAATGAGAGTTATAAAACTCCAATTAATGTGAGACCAATTCTCACACCTCCGTAACATAATTTTCTACAACTTTCATGAAGAAGTCGGAGGCTAAAAATGTCATTAAGATGCCCAAACGGGCCAAAAACAGCAAGGAAAACAGACCAGTTGGAAAAACAACACAACAGTGGCCATAACAGGGCTCTGAATCGATTCAGACTCGTGTGAATCGATTCAAGCGTCCTAAAATCTCAAAATTTGACAGACAGAGGGCCTTGAATCGATTCAAACTCATATGAATCGATTCAAACGCCCCTGGAGCCTAAAACAATGAAAACAGCACCTCTTGAATCGATTCAAAGGGTCTTGAATCGATTCAAGACGGCCCTGCTGCTGTTTTTATGCAGAACCTCAAGATTTTTCAACTTCTAACCCTCCTAACTTTCTCGTATGAACTCCAAATGCTACGAAATTTTAACCACAACAAATACACATCATTTGTGATGCGTGGCCACCGGCCTTACTCGAAAATTCCCAAAATTGAGAGACTTATGCACATAATTGCGTTTTACCCAATTTAAAATGTTTTTGGGCTCCTCAAGGGTCAATTCTCAATGGAATTGGCCCATTCCAATTCCTACATATCATAAACTACACATAGAAGCTATTGGGACTAACCCAAGCCATCAAAATCACATAAAACTCTATTTGACTCTATGAGTTCCTCAATTATGCATAAATCTCAAACTTATCACCAATACCATCACAAGGGCTATCACATTCAATGCAAATCATCCACATAAATTCTTAATTCACAAAACATATACTTCATCCCCTCAAGGATGGTTCATTAACATGTACATATTTCAACCCCTCATGGGTTATTCATCATTATATATACATATACATTATCATCAATAGCCCACAATTTGCCATTCATATCATTTCACTATAAACATGGCATATATCAAGGTCCACTTACTCATCAACTCAAGTATCTATTTCCTTAATCCTTTATCAATAGCTTGCAACCATTTTTAACATCGTCATAAACATCAACAATCCAATTTAATTCCTCCAACCTCACTAATCAACACCAATGCTTCAAACATTCATCTCCTCATCTAAAATGCATTTCTACATTACATCAATCATCCAAATACCATTATCATCACCTTGAGCTCAACATAAGTTATCTTAGCTCAAACCAATCTTCACTATCCATATATTCTAAATGGTACATGTTATGGTCTAAGACTTTATCAACTACTCTTCCAAGTTATTGATCCATCACCACACCGTAACCTTAATATTAACATTCATTCATGCACAATTCCTAACAACACTCACCCATGAGCTTCTTTCTATAAAATTTGGCATTACTATACTTATCCATCATTATAAACAACAACTTACACATTAATCATCATAATTAGCTATCTTTCATCATTAATATCATTCTCTATTACCATAAAACATACTTCCTACTCATATTCTACACATCCTCACTTCATCAAAGTTAGGGTTCCATTAAAACCCCATCATCACCACAATTAATCAATTCTAATCTTCCCAAAATCCACAATCATCAATTCTAACTACCTTTATGCCTTATTTCAAATATCTCAAGACTAGCAATATTATATTTCATTCATTGTCAACATCAATAGCAATCCTCAATGACTATCCCACCTAGGGTTTTCATAATTAATACTTCTCCCATCAATCCTTACACATTTAATGCTCTCTTATACATTAAAAATTCAAAACCTAGGGCATAAACTCATGGAAGATGATGAGGAGCTTACCTCAACCAAGAAGCAACCATGATCTTCCAAAGGAGAGGTGGCCATACAAAATTTGAAGAGAAAAAGAGGAGAGTTCTAACCTCCAAAGGCTTCCTTCAAGCTTCCCCAAGTGAAAAAGGTGAAGGAAGAAGACAACATCATATGGCTTAGGTTTTGAAGAGGAGAAGAAATGGAGAGGGAGAAAGGGAATGAGAGATGAAGAAGAAGAAAGATATTTTCCCTTTTGAGAAAGGGCCCAACGTGAGGAGAAGAGAAGGGGAGAGTTTTATTTTTAAATTTTTCCTTCCTTTCTTTAAAATCTTTCCGTTTTTTAACAAACAGGCTCTCTGTTTGGGCTTAATACATTATCTAAAATTTATTTTGAAAATATATTCGGATTCCCAACAATTTTATCTACAGCCCTGACCAATGACATCTCAATCGGAGATACTTGGTCCGACACTCATATTTTAACCGGGTAAAATTTTAACTCTTTAAGTCCCAACAATTTATAAATATCCTCAATAAATCTCAATTTCACCATCCCAATATTTTTGGGACACATAACACCTCACATTAAATTATTTATTATTTATTCTCATCAATTATTCATTTTGTAAAATTCGGGATGTTACAATTCACCCCACCTAAGAAGAATTTCGTCCTCGAAATTCAGCATCGGTATACACACTATAAGGCCATATTTCAGGCCATACCTCAACAAGGTTCAACAACATCATAAAACAACATTGGACTTACCAAAGTCCATCAAGCCACGTTCATCATTATATCATCATTCTCAATATAAAATTTTCACATCAAGCATGTTATATATTATGAATTACAACTCACCCAATAAAGCTCACATGTTCATACTCAGTACGATCAGATAGGTTCAATACATTCACCATAAGCAGTTACAATCTCTACACTTACCCGACCTATGTGTTGTTGCATCCGACATACAGGAAGGCGTCCCAATCCTGTAGTGGTTACTTCAAACACATAAAGTCAGCGCATAAGTGCATACTGCCACAATGCCTATGGCATGTAAGACCATATCGGGACCAGTACTTTGTATTCCCATTGCTCATATTGGTCATATCTATCCCAACAATACCGGTTCATGTAAGACTTGGCGACAATCCTCATCAGTCCACATCTAACATATTCACATATCATCGTTATTATATAGCTAATTTGGCATCCATTATGCCATATCAATCATCAAATCTTAGTTAACTTCACCATCAATCGGTGTACCAACCATAAATTCTCACTCATCGCAAGATAAATACCCCATCCTTGGGTTTCATCCGTCGAAATACATGTTCAAATAGCTTAAAACTCTTGTCTACTTACATATTTGTTGGCTATAAATCAATTCAAGCCTTACAAGATTCACCAAACTCTTATCAAGTAGGCTACTTAACCGCATAATAAGCCTTCACATTAGGGATTCTCCTCTCAATTCACAACCAAGATTCATAAATCGGACATACATCACCTATCGTATCACTTCATTAAGTGATTTCTATCACCAATATATCATCTCTTAAATTAAAGGAGGTAAGGATACGATCGAATCTCCATCTACCAATACGTAATCATACATGTCATTTCTAAATCATATCATCATCCATAATTAATCCCACGATCATAATCTCTTGGGCACATAATTTAGCCCAAAGTCATACCATAAAATCATGTACACCATAGCCAATACCAATCATACCCCAAATTCAACATTATTATTCATCAATCATCAGGGTTTACATTCATTTTTCACATTCCATTACATACCGGCTTTAGCTTCAACAACGTATTTCATAATTAATTTCATTATGGCTTAACCATTCATAAGGTTCGATCAATCAATAGACTTAGGAAGTCTAAGGGTCACCTGGTACCCATTGTGGAGTTCTCACATACCACACAACATCATTAGATATGGCTCACAACAATAACATAGAGCCTAGACCGCCATAGGGTCCAATTAAGTTAATTCTCCACAACAATTGATCATACAAGATCATACCAAATCCATCTAGGTCATCACACCTAGTGGGTCATAATTAAATAAATCCTTCACTCGGTTTTCACACATCAACACCGAGACACAATCTCAATCTAACAGGTATTCGATTTTACATTTAATCATTTATTACATATTCAAATTCCCAATCTAGGGAAATACAACAAATCACTCATATCATATAACACATAGGGTTCTTGTGCCAAAGGATATAAAATCCATCCTTCACAAATGGCACAATTAATCATTTAGATTCAAACATACTCATACTAAGGAATTACTCAATATTATTCATTCATTCAACTCAAGCATATGAGTTTCATTTCATTTAACAAACATTCTTTGGCTAAACGCCACAAGCACAATGCATATAAGAAATCTAATCACAATTCATATTCTAGGTGCATAAGCACATCAAGATCTCAACATATATGGTCTACTACCATATCAATTTCTTTCTCAATACCTCCTATCCGTAATCAACACGGCATAGGTCCATCATTAAATCAATGCATAACTAGCATACCATATCCATGATCACACATGGTACAAATTCATCATCATATCGATTCATATCTCATATTTCATATTCATATCTCAATATTTCATTTCCATGATTAACATCCAGCATGGATCTATTGTCAAATCAATTTGCATGATATATATCAACATCAATGCACAATAATAATATATTCGTCATTTGAAGGTAATAGGGTAAGGAACTTGGCCGGTCTTACACAATAGATACATTCATCACATGTTGAGGAAATTCATTCACTCATGTTCAATCCCATAATTCATTCATAATTATCAATAAGCAACTAGGCTCCACAAGTTCATCATATAACCCCAATGATAAAGGGTATACTCCTATAGACATCAATCATATCTTCTAACTCCATAATCTCATAAAGAGTCCATAATAAGCATCAATACCAACTCAACATTAATGATGCACAATAATCCTCAATATGCAAATATGCCCTTGAGATCAATTCATAATTCTTAGACAATTAGTCATTCATAAATCTGTATAGGGCAATCAACACCTCAACATATCATTATCCTCTAGTAAATTATCATTCTTACTCTATACAAAACAACCATATTCCAACAATGAGCATCCCGCTCCAAAGTTTACCATAAGCACCTCACTATTGAGCAATTATGCTCCAATCATCCATAATATCAAAGCCTCACAGAGTAGCCATGCTCTGGTAGTAAACAATAACTCAAATTCAGAGCCAAATATGCTCTGATACCACCTTGTAACACCCCTGATTTTCCAGACTCGAATCCCAATGTGATCAATATAATTAATAAAATTATGAATAAATTTTTCGCGTTACAAAATAATTACTAGAGTCACACTGAAACTCGAATCATATAGAAAACCGAAGTGTACAATTAAATAAACTAAAGCTGGATCGATAAAATAATGGCCCATAGTGGTATACGAAAATAATAAAGTTTACAGTGGAAGAATATGTATACCGGGCACACGCCTAGTCCCATATATGACGATATGAGAAAAGGCTAGGCTAGCATGCAATGACATATCATGAGCCTATTAGATAATCATCAACCTGAGTACGCAAAGCCTAAGGTATAACTATATTTATATACATGTACAAATTTATTAAAACATCTATATCATTATAGATAAATGATACATTTCATGATTCTAATAAATAATAGTTCATAAATGATGCCGGCCAAGGCATTTCCTTTACCACTATTTACCTTCACCGATACTTGATCTTTAACTTCAAAATCATCCCATGGCAACCTGCATCACAATGCTAAAAAGGAGACCACATGGGAGAGTGAGTTATACATTCAAAATGACGAATAACATATATATTATGATCAAGTGTATATGCATACAAACATCATGTGTGCTTTGCTATAAAACCATTTAAATTATCATCCATTCATCATATCATTAATATAATAGGCATACAAGCCTCATACATAATCATATACACAATCAATTTGCCACTTATCAACAAGGGCACTCATAATCATTATCCTCATTACACCATTAAGGTTTCACACAATACCTCCTCGTAAGGGGTTTCTCAACATTCGTGGTCATCCCATCTCAAATATATAATTAATTTAATTCTATATCAATGGGTGATCGCAACCACCATAATCAAACATTCATAACCATAATGGGTGATCGCAACCACCATAATCAATTCTTCATAATCATAATAGGTGATCGCAACCACCATAATCAATCATTCATAATCATTGGTTTCCCACCTCGCAAGGGGTACTCCCTAAAGCAGCCTCGCAAGGAGCTTTCCCGTGATCGCAATCACGTTCAACATTTCACATAGGTTTCCCGCCTCGCAAGGGGTACTCCCGCCTCATGATCGCAACCATGGGCATCATAGGTGCTCGCAAGCCCTTTATCATATCAAATACCAAGTGATCGCAACCACTGGTTCATCATCATATAATGGTCCCTGCAGGGCCTTTCACATTCCATAATCAGGTGATCGCAACCACCATTACCATATCATATCATCATCACATTGGTTTCCCGCCTCGCAAGGGGTACTCCCTTCATAGAATCCCGCAGGATCTTTCATCATTGTGATCGCAACCACATAATATCAATGTTATGCCATGCCATGAATGCAAGATGCAACAATGCATATGCTCAATAACAACCTCACAAGGATATCTCACCCTCTCAGTTAGGGGTATATTATATATTCTAGTTTTATCATCAATGGCGTATAAATATTCACAAGGCCCCTCAAGGCACATCATTCAAATAATTGGCATTCAATGGCCACAAACACCACTCATAACAATCCACACATGGATATCAAAGGCATAGCAAACATAATAATATCAATCCACACATAAAATCATTCGAGGCATATTCACCATTCACATATTTGGCAATCATCATTGCCTTACACACATACAAGTCAACTACTTGTATCCACCGCTAGAATGTCATAATATTTCATTTTATCTTTTAATATCCTTGTATATATTCATTGGGGATTTCCAACCCAACACAAGAGTATCATAATAATTTTCCATAATTATCAAGTTGCCATTCCAAACAATTCAATACATATACATGGCAATGCAAGCATGAGTATCAATCACATACACAATCTCTATTAAATTTACTCATGCAATTTGAATGTTAACTCCTCTCCTACCTCGAGGGAAGAGCCGAACCATTCCAATGCTCCGGAAACTCCTTTGCACCATCCGGAATTCGATCTACATATTATACATATGCAATCAAACAATCAATAAGCCATCTCAAGGCATTTCTCTTAATTCTTAAACACTTGCTAGTTTATCATAAAGCCCAACATCAAGTCCTAGACTTGATGAACACTAACTCATGCAACTGTATTAGGCTTCGGGAATTCCTTTCCCAAAGCCAAGATCCTCTAGATCTTAAAGGCTAACTACATTCCACATCATTTACTTCTCATCAAGATTCATAATATATCAATAGTGGTGAGGCACACATATATTCATAACATAGTATAGGCATACACGTACCTCTCCAAGGCCTTAAGCCATTCCTCAATCACCACTAAGACACACCACCCATGGACCCCTAATGAAATCGCTTGTTGTTATATAATAAAAGGGGTTTGGGGCAACAATGAGCCCATGATAAGTTTCATCACTAAGGCATGAGGAAATCTTACTTTCAGTCTTAAAAATAGTGGGACATGTCACAAATATCACCTATTAGTCCCAATTTGGCCACCATAAAAAGTTGGGTTCAAAACCCTCTTAAATTTGAATTTTATGACGCAGTAGGTCCGGTGTTTTATGTATAATGAGAGTTATAAAACTCCAATTAATGTGAGACCAATTCTCACACCTCCGTAACATAATTGTCTACAACTTTCATGAAGAAGTCGGAGGCTAAAAATGTCATTAAGATGCCCAAACGGGCCAAAAACAGCAAGGAAAACAGACCAGTTGGAAAAACAACACAACAGTGGCCATAACAGGGCTCTGAATCGATTCAGACTCGTGTGAATCGATTCAAGCGTCCTAAAATCTCAAAATTTGACAGACAGAGGGCCTTGAATCGATTCAAACTCATATGAATCGATTCAAACGCCCCTGGAGCCTAAAACAATGAAAACAGCACCTCTTGAATCGATTCAAAGGGTCTTGAATCGATTCAAGACGGCCCTGCTGCTGTTTTTATGCAGAACCTCAAGATTTTTCAACTTCTAACCCTCCTAACTTTCTCGTATGAACTCCAAATGCTACGAAATTTTAACCACAACAAATACACATCATTTGTGATGCGTGGCCACCGGCCTTACTCGAAAATTCCCAAAATTGAGAGACTTATGCACATAATTGCGTTTTACCCAATTTAAAATGTTTTTGGGCTCCTCAAGGGTCAATTCTCAATGGAATTGGCCCATTCCAATTCCTACATATCATAAACTACACATAGAAGCTATTGGGACTAACCCAAGCCATCAAAATCACATAAAACTCTATTTGACTCTATGAGTTCCTCAATTATGCATAAATCTCAAACTTATCACCAATACCATCACAAGGGCTATCACATTCAATGCAAATCATCCACATAAATTCTTAATTCACAAAACATATACTTCATCCCCTCAAGGATGGTTCATTAACATGTACATATTTCAACCCCTCATGGGTTATTCATCATCATATATACATATACATTATCATCAATAGCCCACAATTTGCCATTCATATCATTTCACTATAAACATGGCATATATCAAGGTCCACTTACTCATCAACTCAAGTATCTATTTCCTTAATCCTTTATCAATAGCTTGCAACCATTTTTAACATCGTCATAAACATCAACAATCCAATTTAATTCCTCCAACCTCACTAATCAACACCAATACTTCAAACATTCATCTCCTCATCTAAAATGCATTTCTACATTACATCAATCATCCAAATACCATTATCATCACCTTGAGCTCAACATAAGTTATCTTAGCTCAAACCAATCTTCACTATCCATATATTCTAAATGGTACATGTTATGGTCTAAGACTTTATCAACTACTCTTCCAAGTTATTGATCCATCACCACACCGTAACCTTAATATTAACATTCATTCATGCACAATTCCTAACAACACTCACCCATGAGCTTCTTTCTATAAAATTTGGCATTACTATACTTATCCATCATTATAAACAACAACTTACACATTAATCATCATAATTAGCTATCTTTCATCATTAATATCATTCTCTATTACCATAAAACATACTTCCTACTCATATTCTACACATCCTCACTTCATCAAAGTTAGGGTTCCATTAAAACCCCATCATCACCACAATTAATCAATTCTAATCTTCCCAAAATCCACAATCATCAATTCTAACTACCTTTATGCCTTATTTCAAACATCTCAAGACTAGCAATATTATATTTCATTCATTGTCAACATCAATAGCAATCCTCAATGACTATCCCACCTAGGGTTTTCATAATTAATACTTCTCTCATCAATCCTTACACATTTAATGCTCTCTTATACATTAAAAATTCAAAACCTAGGGCATAAACTCATGAAAGATGATGAGGAGCTTACCTCAACCAAGAAGCAACCATGATCTTCCAAAGGAGAAATGGCCATACAAAATTTGAAGAGAAAAAGAGGAGAGTTCCAACCTCCAAAGGCTTCCTTCAAGCTTCCCCAAGTGAAAAAGGTGAAGGAAGAAGACAACATCATATGGCTTAGGTTTTGAAGAGGAGAAGAAATGGAGAGGGAGAAAGGGAATGAGAGATGAAGAAGAAGAAAGATATTTTCCCTTTTGAGAAAGGGCCCAACGTGAGGAGAAGAGAAGGGGAGAGTTTTATTTTTAAATTTTTCCTTCCTTTCTTTAAAATCTTTCCATTTTTTTAACAAACAGGCTCTCTGTTTGGGCTTAATACATTATCTAAAATTTATTTTGAAAATATATTCGGATTCCCAACAATTTTATCTACAGCCCTGACCAATGACATCTCAATCGGAGATACTTGGTCCGACACTCATATTTTAACCGGGTAAAATTTTAACTCTTTAAGTCCCAACAATTTATAAATATCCTCAATAAATCTCAATTTCACCATCCCAATATTTTTGGGACACATAACACCTCACATTAAATTATTTATTATTTATTCTCATCAATTATTCATTTTGTAAAATTCGGGATGTTACACTGACCTCTAAGGAGATCAACTGGATTCAGTTGGTCAAATTTCACATGCGCCATGCGAAGGACCAGCAAAAGCTTCCCTATGGCATCCTTCTCACAAAAATTTTTAAATACTGTGGAGTTGATTTGGCAGGAGAACTCTCTGAGAAAGTGCCCCCAAGAGCATGCATTGGCATTCCCCACCTCAACAAAATGGGCATGATTTGCATCGCTGGAATGTGGATTCTCAGGAGTGACCGAGAACATGGTGCCAATCCATTTGCTGAACCTGCTGCTCCTCCTCCACCTCCTCCTCAACCACAAGCTGCACCATCAGCCTCTTCATCTGCACCCCAAGCTGACCCATTTGCATCTCTTTACGCCCATCTTGACCGCCGCTTCGATCGCCTTGAAAACTCCATTCAAGAGTTTTCAATGACCGAACAGCAACACTTCGAGATGATGCAATAACGCTATGAAGAGCTGTCTCACCAAATCGCTGAAATTCGCTTTTTCAATCTAGATAATTAGATCCGTAGTCATGCTTTTGTTTAGGGTGCTTATGTTATTGTCTTTTTAATTCTGAATATTGTCTCTTGGTTTACTTAATGCAATTCCCATCCGTCTTCAATTCAATAAAATTATCTCGTTTCAGTTCATATTATATCTCTTTAATTGCACGAATTATTTTTTATGATTACAAAGGGGGAGAAGAATATCTGTTCATATCTTGTTTAATTCTTGTTTAAAATATGGAGAAGAATATCTGTTCATCTTGTTTAAAATCTGAAAAAGATAGGATTAATAAATTCCTTTTGATAGGGGGAGATTTAGCAAGAGATAACAGATAAGAGATAAAAAGAGATAAGATATTTGCTGCTGATAATGATTCTGACTTTTGAACTTGGTAAATAGATAATATATTTTGAAAAACTGATAATGCAGCAGAGATGTTTTTGCAAAGAGATAAAATTAGAGATAAGTTTAAAATTGTTTAAACTAACAATCCTCAAGAGATAAACATAGTTGTCATCATCAAAAAGGGGGAGAATGTGTTTGAATATGTATACAGGTTCAAGGATGTTCAAAGATTTTGATAATGACAAAACACTCTTGAAGAAACCTATGCAAAAACAAAGATATGGAATCAGGTGCTAAGTAACAGCGAAGATAATCGATTATGTCACTTATGCTAATCGATTAGGAGCTTTCTGTTTTGGAAGAAACTGCATCAGGATTGAAGCTAATCGATTATGGGAATGAAGATAATCGATTATGAAGTCACTGGAATTAAGATAATCGATTACACACTTGTAATAATCGATTATGAACTCACTGGAATTAAAATAATCGATTATACATTTAAAGCTAATCGATTACAATTATCAAAAATGGGATTAAATGTATCAGGTATAATGTCTAATCGATTAAGAAAGCTATACAATCGATTAGGAAGCCACTGGAATTAAGCTAATCGATTACAAGACATGCTAATCGATTAGGAAGCTGCGAAATCAAATTAAATGCATCAGGTATAGATGCTAATCGATTACAGGAATTGAAATAATTGATTAGTGACTCTCTGACTTGAAGCTAATCGATTACAACGTGAGGGTGTAATCGATTACGCTAGTGGAAAAACACATTTAAGTGGGAAACCAGCTCATGTCTCCACCATTCTTCAAATTTCCACTAAGTGCAACGGCTATGAAGAACGAAGGGCACACCTCAACAGCTATTTTGGCTCTATAAATTGAAGAGGAACACAAGCACAAAGACACAACAAGAAGCTACAAATCCTTTACTCTATTTTGTGCTTTGTAAGCCCTATTTCTTGTATTTTGAAATACATTTGTATATCCTCTCATCTTGAGAGTTAGAATTGGTTAGAGCTTTCATTTGTGTATCTACTCTATTAAGAGAGTGTATTGATTGTAAACACAACACCAAACACAAGGGATTCACTCTAGGTTGAGTGGTTGTTCACTCTAGGTTGAGTGGTCACAAAGGTTGGGGTTCAACCTTTGGGTATTGAGAGATTGTGAGATTGGGTGGGTTACCCTTTGCTTGTGAGGATTGAGTTCTTGAGTGTGGGACACTAGGAAGCTACAATTGCTCAAAGCTTGTATCTCAAATCTTCAATAGTGAAATCCTCTAAATGGGTTGCTTAGAGGCGAGACGTACACCGGATTGGGTGGAACTCGTTATATCGGTTTGCAAGCTTCTCTTCCTTACTCCTTACTTTCATATACTGCTTGCTAATTGATTGTTGTTGATTGTTTGTGAAGAGCACACTTGAACTTGCTTAATTTGTTACTCTTCAAATACTGCCCACCAGGTGTTTGGGAAATTGCTTCAGCAATACTTCTCATTATTGTGCTTTGCATATTATCCTCTTCTTAATTTCACTTGCATATTCTCATTAACTTGGTTATAAAAATCAATTTCAAAGGCATTCCAACCAAAAGTTTTTAAAACTTAATTCACCCCCCTCTTGAGTATTGAGGCCACTTGATCAACACTAGTGTCACCATCACCAATGTTGTTGCCTCTATCATCATCATCATCACCGCTACTGTCACAACCACCATTGTCATCACCACCATCGTTGTTGCACCATCACCAATATCATTTTAGAAGATTTATTATTGCTATTTATATTATTATATTATTGTTATTTTTATGCATAAAATAATTTTAATTATAATTATATAAGTCTTATGAGAACTTTTTAAAATTTAAAATCTTATAAACTATATTGAAACTAAAAACTAGAAACATATTTTGATTTTTAAAAATCTTAAAACTAAAAGTTAAAATACCACTGGGACCTAATATTTTAATCTAAAATTTAAAAATGACTATTTAAATCACCCACCTCTAAGCCACATCAAATACTTAACCCCATCAAATCAAATGTAGCGAATATGGATGGAAATGGGGCAGACCGTCCGTCGAGGGCCTATGACCCGGCTCGTTTAAAGCCTACATAGGTCAAGTTTAGACCTTTAAAAAGGCCTTTTTAACTAAACAGGTCAGGTCAAGCCTTTAAAGAACAGGTCGGCCTATGTAATTAGATTAATTGTTAATTATTATATATATAATATATTTATAACAAAATAATATATATATATATATTACATATTTATATTTATATAATATAAATTAATATTACAAGTTTACAATTAAAAAAATAGGAAGGAATGAAACACAAATATTTTTTAGGTTGGTTTTGGCCATTTAACAATCTCACTATAAACATGCTTATAAACGGGCCAAACCTTCAAACAGGTCAGACCAGACTTTAAAAAAAAACCTATGACAAGTTAATAGATCAGGCTTATACCTTGAAAATTTGATGTAGGTCAGGCTCGGGCCTTTCAAAACCCAGTTTGACCTGCCCGATTTCCATCCCTAGTAACGAACTACATGACATTCAAATAAAAGAACTCATATTATTTGACCTTTTCAAGTAGGATCACGGATTTGGCTACTATGTTTAATCATTTTTATGATAATGGATCGTTTTAGTATTCTCTTTAAAGTTTTATCCGTTAAATTTAAAATTAAAATATAATATAGTTTAAAAAAAATTAATTAAAAAATCAGTTTTTATTATAATTTTAAATTAAATTAATGATTCAACAAATTAAAAAAACAATAATTATTGATTTGATATAAAGATAAAAACTGATTTTATTTTTCAATTAAAAAATACACTAACTTTACCATATATTTTAATTTCAAACTAAACAAATAAATTTTAAAAAAATAATATAATCATCAATAGTCACAAAAGGTAATGGATTAAAACGAAGTCCGTAGTTTGCACCCGATTATTCAAGCTAAGCTTGAATAATTCAATAGCAATAATTCAATCATGTGACTAAAAGTTTAATTTAAAAACTTAGTTTCAATGTTTAAGCAATTGCAGCACATTGATGATACTCCACATCACCTCAATCTTTATTATCTTGCAAGGTTTGAAATTGTGATCATTGCAATTAGCATATACTTCACTAACATACTTAATGATGTGAATAAATATATATGTATGGTCAATAAGAAGACAAAACTTCAATTCTTTAATATGTTCTTTCATTTATCTTAGTTTCCCTTTCAAATTTGAATATAAGATTTATATATCAAACATTTTAAAAAATAGGTATATATATTCTCCATATTGTATCTTCTATAAGTTTAGATGACACATTCTCAAATATAATTTGTAGGCATTGATTTTGGGAGCCACAGACACTAGCTCTGCAACCCACACTTGGACACTGTGTTTACTATTAAACAATCCAGACGCATTGGAAAGAGTAAAGGAAGAAATCGATATCCATGTGGGGAAAGAGAGATTTGTAACCGAGGCAGATACAAACAAGTTGGTATACCTTCAAGCTGTTGTTAAAGAGTCACTAAGGTTGTATCCACCTTCTCCAATATCTGGACCCCGTGAATTCAGAGAAGATTGCAAGTTCGGTGACTATCAAGTGAAGAAAGGAACTCGACTAATCACAAACTTGTGGAAGATCCAAACAGACCCTAGCATTTGGCCAGACCCATTGGAGTTCAAGCCAGAAAGGTTCCTCACTACTCATAAAGAGGTTGATGTTAAGGGTCGACATTTTGAGCTTATACCTTTCGGAAGTGGTAGAAGGATATGTCCTGGAATATCCTTTGGGCTTCGCACAGCTTATTTGACTTTGGCAAATTTTCTACACTCATTTCAAGTGTCAAAGATATCAACTGAACCTATTGATATGACTGCAGTGGTGGAAATAACCAACATCAAGGTTACTCCACTTGAACTTCTCATCAAGCCTCGATTGTCCCCTAATCATTATCAAATCATGTGATTATTGCAAAGGGTGTCTATGAAAAATTTTCATATACTTGTGCTACTATATCTGGATGTCCATTTCACCGGACACCGTGGATGACTTCCGGTGTTTTCTGTATTCATAAATAAACCTCTATTATTCTATGAATTCCATAAGCAAAAAAATTGAATCTCATCACTATAGTCATTCAATTATGTACGGAATGTATCCATAAAATGGAGAATTTGTGCTCTAAAATTGAAGGCTCCAATAAAACTAAACTTCTAGTGTGAGGTCGAATCCGTGTAGCCTTGTTTACTTGTAAAAATCATATATGTTATTGAGATAACATAATGTAGTCATTATAGGAAAAAAATAACACATGAGCTATGTGCATTCTCAAATTTTATTTACTTAGTGATATCAGTTAAATCTTTTAGTTTTTTTTCCTTCTAATCTTAAATATCTAAACTTTCTAAAGGCTTTACTCTTCTTGGTACAAGTAATTTTTTTAAAAGGGTAAAAATAAAACGGGTCATCAACATAAGTGTGTAACCCACATAGGCTAGGTTAGAGCTTTCAATTTCATGGCCTGAGTAACAAGATGACATTTTGAGTTCAGTCCTATAAAACCTATTATCGGGATGGGTCAACCAAATAATGTCGAGTTGCCTGAATTGTCAGCAATACAGTTATGGGTATATATGATTAAGTTTTTGGTCCTTAAACAATTTAGTATTTTTGGAATTAGTCGCTATAAAAAAAATTGTACGATTTTAATCTCTATAAAAATTAAGTTGTTTGGAATTAATCTTCGTCATTAACTTTCTCTATTAATTCATGATGTGACAAACAAAATGTCATGTCACCTATACTATACAACAAACATGTTAGTAGCTAGATAGCATTTTTTTTCTTTTTCTTATTTCCTCCTTATCTTTCTTTCCTTATCCCCCCCCCCCCCCTTATACCCCTTACCCAGCCACCACCATCTCTCCCTCAACCCCACCCTCTAATGTCTCATCTTCCACCTCTTATCACATCCACTACTTCAAGAATTTCATCCAAGCTTGAATTGACACCAAATCCATAAAAATAAGAGAAATTCTTGGATACCTTCTCTAAATTGAGGGTTTCAATACCCTTAGTCATGTGTCATGCCACATGTGAAAATTGTGTGTTATTTAAATAATTATAATTAATACCCTTAACCACATGTCAAAATCATGTGTGATTTAAGCAACGCATTTGGATAGACATGATCGTGTCAAGTAATCGATCACTCGTAAATAGTCAACGCATTAAAACATTTTATATGCTAAAATTTGAATGTAACAAGGCTTGGTCTCATAACACATTGGAGAGAAAAGAAGAGTCTTACCACTAAACTATCTAACACATTTAAAATATATAACGCAACTATATATAGTTATATTATATCTGTGGAATGTATATCCATTAATAAAATCTATCTATGAAATAAACATTTTTGTCTTTTTTATTTTGTATAAAAATTAAAATTAATGAACGAAAAAAGGAGGGACTATTTATTAATAAATATACATTCTACGAATATAATATAACAATATATGGTTATATTACATCTCTTAAATGTAACCTAGTGGTGAGGCTTTTTTCCATCTCCTACTTAAATTGAACGCTTCAGATATTATCTTAGAATCTAAACAAAAATGATGATTTGGAAAAGTATGTGGCATAGACAGAGCTGACATGTAGCTAGAGACTAATGCATGTGGTTAAATTTAGTTGACACATGGCTAGGGGCATCCATTCCAGTTACTTAAATCACACACGTGACTGTGGACATTCATTCCTAAAAAAACTTATGATATACGCATTTAATTTACTGAAGCTCATTTTCCATCTCCTATATATACGTTAAGGGATCAAACCTTGTTACACTTAAATTTTGAAATATAAATATTTTAACATGTTGACTATTTACGAGTGACTAGTTTGACCGGTTGCTAAGTGCATTAATTGAGGGCTCTAATGCTCTTAGCCCCCTAGTCATGTGTCAATTGAATTTATGCCACATGTATTAGTCTCTAGCCACGTGTCAACTCAATCTATGTCACATATTTTTAAGTCAACATTTTTGTTTGGATTCTAAGATAGCATATGAAGTATTCGATTTGAGCAGGAGATGAAAGAGGAGCCTTACCCCTAGGTTACATTTAAAAGATGTAATATAACTATATATTGTTATATTATATTCGTAAAATGTATATCCATTAATAAAATTTATTTGCAAAATAAATATTCTCACATTTTTTTGTTCATTAATTTTAGTTTCAATTTTTATACTAAATGAAAAAAGACAAAAATATTTATTTTGTAAATAAATTTTATAACAGATATACATTCTACAAATATAATATAGCTATATATAGTTGTGTCATAATTTTTAAATGTGTTAAGTAGTTTAGTGGTAAGACTCTTTGTTTCTTTCCTATGTGTTACGGGATCAAGTTTTGTTATATTCAAATTTTGGCATTTAAAATGTTTTAATGTGTACTATTTATTTTGACACGTAGCATGACACGTGGCTAAGGGCATCAATTCTAGTTACTTAAATTACAAATAATTTTCATACGTGGCTAGGGGTATTAAAACCCACAATTTAGAGAGGGTACTTAAGCAAAACCCTAAAAATAAAGACAACATTAATAAATAGAGAAAGAAGAGAAAACATATTACTTTTACATGATTGGGTTAATAGGTCCCTCAAATATTAAAAATTCATGTGTGGTCTCTCACATTTCACTTCTATTAACATAATATAGGTCTCTACCGTTAATTTATTCAAACTTCCATTAAGTTTTGCCTACATGGCCCATTTTTATGACACATGTGATGCCATATGGGCTGCCACATGGGAAACAAAAGGCATTGTTTTGGCAACTAACTGGTATAAGGACCTATTCTCAAATTTTTAAATTTGTCAATGACTAATTAGCATTATTTGACTGACAAGTAAATTTTTTTGTGTACAACGCCATGTGTTTATACTTGTGCAACCATTGCAAAAGAAGAATATGTAGGGGATCACTCTCATGTTTGGTTGACAATGACTTCTTTCAATGCAACATTTGCTAAATTGTGTCATTTTTTGTGTACCTGAACAAGAGTTTGGGAAAAGACACTGTATATCCCACCTAAACCCCAACTTTATTTATAGTTGAATTTTTAATTATATTTATCCTTAACTTTTGAACCCTAATTTTACCTTTATTCTCCATTAAGAAGCCTTCAACAGTGAAGGTAAACCCTGACAACCATTAACAAGGTGTAAAGCTTGAACCTCAACCTTCTTTACTTCACATGACAAAATGTAGAACCTTAACTACAACAATGGTGCATCTCAGGCTTTGACAAGTGCCAATAGTGGTCATAGAACAAGGAACTAATTTCCCCTCAAAGATGATATATTTGATATGCAAACATTTAATGGCATTAGAAAAATATAATTTTACCTATATTTAGGATAAAAACATTCATTAAAATTTACTTATATTTAGAATAAGAGGTAGTATGAAAAAAATACCCTAAATCCTTAGTCATATCATTAATTAATTAAAATTATCTTAACCAACTAAATAAATTAAAAATTAATATTAAAATATTGATTTAATTGTTATTTAATATGGGGCACCTATCTCCTGAAACAATGACTAACTCACCCTCAAAGTTTTAGTACGAAATGATGCTAAGTTTCCATTATCTATATGCACCTAGAAAAAGTTATGAAATTCCATTAGAGGATTACAACCCTAGCAAATATATATGCTAAGTTACCTATATGCTAAGTTTCCATTATCTATATGCTAAGTTTCCTTTATCTATATTGCTGGAACAATTCCCTTTATGAAAAGTAAAAATGGAAACCAAAGAAACCAGTTCATGTGCAAAGAAACCAACAGGAACAAGCAACAATGACAACCAAAGAATCCAATAGGAACAAGCAAATATACAAGAATAGTTCACGCGCAACAATGGCAACCAAAGAAACCAACAGGAACAAGCAAATATACAAGAATAGTTTACGCGCAATAATAGGGAACAATGACAGGTAACAACAATAGGGGACAATGGAAAAAACAAGAATAGTTCACACGTAAGAACAAGGAACAATGACTGGTAACAACAACAGGGAACAATGGCAAAAACTTTAACAATAGCATGGTAATAATAACAAGGTTCACATAACTCGCAACAAGGTAACGATAACAGGGAACAATGGAAAAAACTTAAACAACATAAGGCAACAAAAGGTTCACGTAAATAGTGGCAAGCAGAGAAACCAGTCAGTCATGAGTCATGAGAACTAACCTTTCAAAACACTCTAAGGAAGACGACGAGTAATGTAGAGAGAAGAGGAAACCCACGCAATGAAAGAAGAAACTGAAAGTAAAAGTTTAAGGGAGAACAGAGAGAAAAACGTTTGAAACAATGTTACACTTGCGAAGGGTTTTGAGGTTTTAAGACTAAGCGGGTTTAACCTACAAATTCAGTTATTGACTAAAACCGAGTTTTTAGGAGCCTATGAACTCTGTTCAGCTGTGAACCGAGTTCTTACTTCAGTTTAAAAAAAATTAAAAAATAAAGACCTAAGAACTCAGTTGCTCGAGAATCGAGTTCTTAGGTCTCATAAAAATTTAAAAAAGTCACCCTAAGAATTCGATTACAAGACAACCGAGTTTTTAGTTCTGTTAAAATAAATTTAACATAAAAAAATCAAGACATAAGAACTCAGTTTACGAGAACCAAGTTCTTAGTTCTTTTTTAAAAAAATTTAAAACCCAAGAACTCAATTGAACAGGAACCGAGTTCTTAATTCTTTTTAAAAATATTTAAAATAAAAAAACTCAGGACCTAAAAACTCAGTTGCGTGTAGGAACTGAGTTCCTAGGTTTGTTAAATTTTTTTAAAATAACGACCTAAGAACTCAGTTTACGCGAACCGAGTTCTTATATTGTTCTTATAATTTCAAAATTGTCACGACCTCTTTTTCAAATACATTTTCCATTAAATTGAATTCATACCCCTGTATTCATAGCCCCTTTTTGCACTAGTGTCACCATCACCAATGTTGTTGCCTCTATCATCATCATCATCACCGCTACTGTCACAACCACCATTGTCATCACCACCATCGTTGTTGCACCATCACCAATATCATTTTAGAAGATTTATTATTGCTATTTATATTATTATATTATTGTTATTTTTATGCATAAAATAATTTTAATTATAATTATATAAGTCTTATGAGAACTTTTTAAAATTTAAAATCTTATAAACTATATTAAAACTAAAAACTAGAAACATGTTTTGATTTTTAAAAATCTTAAAACTAAAAGTTAAAATACCACTGGGACCTAATATTTTAATCTAAAATTTAAAAATGACTATTTAAATCACCCACCTCTAAGCCACATCAAATACTTAACCCCATTAAATCAAATGTAGCAAATATGGATGGAAATGGGGCAGACCGTCCGTCGAGGGCCTATGACCCGGCTCGTTTAAAGCCTACATAGGTCAAGTTTAGAAAGGCCTTTTTAACTAAACAGGTCAGGTCAAGCCTTTAAAGAACAGGTCGGCCTATGTAATTAGATTAATTGTTAATTATTATATATATAATATATTTATAACAAAATAATATATATGTATTACATATTTATATTTATATAATATAAATTAATATTACAAGTTTACAATTAAAAAAATAGGAAGGAATGAAACACAAATATTTTTTAGGTTGGTTTTGGCCATTTAACAGTCTCACTATAAACATGCTTATAAACGGGCCAAACCTTCAAACAGGTCAGACCAGACTTTAAAAAAAAAGCCTATGACAAGTTAATAGATCAGGCTTATACCTTGAAAATTTGATGTAGGTCAGGCTCGGGCCTTTCAAAACCCAGTTTGACCTGCCCGATTTCCATCCCTAGTAACGAACTACATGACATTCAAATAAAAGAACTCATATTATTTGACCTTTTCAAGTAGGATTACGGATTTGGCTACTATGTTTAATCATTTTTATGATAATGGATCGTTTTAGTATTCTCTTTAAAGTTTTATCCGTTAAATTTAAAATTAAAATATAATATAGTTTAAAAAAAATTAATTAAAAAATCAGTTTTTATTATAATTTTAAATTAAATTAATGATTCAACAAATTAAAAAAACAATAATTATTGATTTGATATAAAGATAAAAACTGATTTTATTTTTCAATTAAAAAATACACTAACTTTACCATATATTTTAATTTCAAACTAAACAAATAAATTTTAAAAAAATAATATAATCATCAATAGTCACAAAAGGTAATGGATTAAAACGAAGTCCGTAGTTTGCACCCGATTATTCAAGCTAAGCTTAAAAGAAAGTTCTAAATTTAAGGGTGTGGTTGGTTTTTAATCTAGTTTATTAAATTAGGGTTTTGATTATCTTAAATAATATAAAATATTAATATTAACTTTTAAATTTTTTTATTTCCTTAGTTATATTTCTCTAACTGCAAATTAAATATATCCTAATTTAAGGTGAAGTTCTAGAGCCAACTAACCCGATGGGTTTAATTATTTTTTAGAGTGAATTACAAATCATATGCAGTTGATTTGACACATAGCAGTGAAGCCACGTGTACCGACACGGTGAGGCAGATAACATGGAGAAAGAGAAAGATCCATCACCTCCTCTTACTATGTTGTTATTATAAGTACCAACCGAGAAGTGGCCAACAATTTCTTCAGAAACTGGATCACATCAAAAGAGAGACGAAGCTGTCAATTTCAGAGTTCAGGTTCTTCATCATTCATCTAGATTTGCTTGTATAACTCAAGATTCTTCAACATTCAAAACTTTGCCATAACTTGTTTCTCTCTGTCTCTTTGGATCAACTAAATTTGAAGGCAAAGAAGCCACAGCTAGAACCTCGCTTTCTCTCTTTTTACATCTCTCAACCTGAACACAGGTATGTTTCGTTTCTCTCCTCTTTTTTTTTTAATATCATCATCGTGATTTCTTCTTGTTACGTTCTGCGTTAGTTCATTAATTTGAATGTGTTTTATGATTTAATTATTCATGATGATAAACAGAATTGACTGTTGCTAATTAAAGTATTTAATTAATCGGTTTGTGTTAGGATGCATTTTGAAAATCATGAGGGTACGTGCCCAACAACTTCGGTGAATGGAGAAAATTTAATTAACTACATAGTTTGCAAATAAAAAATAAAAATTAATTAAACGGACATATAATTGGTAGTATCCACAACGCATATAAGTTAAGGAAAAATTAAAAGATTGATAGCTTAACAGGGATTCCCTTTTACATTATGAAATATTACCAATTTTAATTAATTACATCATTTATGCTCGTGATATTTAAAATTTTATTTTAGAAAATACTAATAAAGAATATTGTCTAACTTAACTCGTATTTCTTCTCAAAATAACATAACCCTTATTTCTTAAAAAAATGCTAATAAGGAATATTAACAAATGACGAGTAAATCTTATAACTTATTAGAACATATTAACAAGTGTTATAAAACTTAACTTTTTAAGTTACTAATACTGGAAGAAAAATAAAAAAATTCATATAAAAACAACATTAAAATTTATCCATCCTCATCTTTAAATGATCTATATATCATTGTGGATAAAAAAATTATTTTTATTTCATGAAACAGTACTCTAAATATTTCCTTAAAGATTAACCGAATATTTCTCTATTTTATAAGCTACCGCCATAATAAATATGTCTCACACCAAACGAGAATTGCCCCTTAGATCTCTATCAACTTTTGGTCCATATCCTGAGGAAGATGTCTTTTATTATAGAGACCAAAATTGGTGACGGTATTGCCCCAAAACTCACCCACAACCACATAACACATGCATGTCCTGGATCCTATATAGGTTTTCTACACCTTTTCAATGTAACTTTTAGCAAAATATAATTAATATTGAACCTTTTGCAAAGTCTTCTTTATCAAAAAGGGAAAAACTCTGGAAAAAAAAGGATGGGAAAGAAATAGGTATGCATTTAACCAAGTGGGAAAAGTTGGAAAAATTCCATGGATGTGACAAAGGAAGGTAACGTGTATAACTTTCTCCTCACATGCGTCGCCACAGAGAAATAAAGGAAACACCGAATTCGAAATCGTCACAATACAAAGTTGCATGTTCGTAACATTCCAATAACAAACATTATACGATCATGCTTGTGAGTTGTTGGTTACCTTATAAACACCAATGAAGGGGTCCCATGCTGCATGTGATGTGTATGTATTTTTCCTCAAATTAATCAATGAAACTAGAAACAGAATGTTCTTTTTTTAAAAAAATTTTTTTGCTGGATGTTAGAATTGGAATCATACGCAATAATTAGAAAGAGTATATTTTCCTTTTAAGTTTGATTTATTTTATTTGTGATGCACATAAATAATTTAAAATAAGTCCTTGTAGGAAATATTATTCTACAAAATTAAGTTTAAATGATAACATATTAAATTGGATCACATGTTCATCTTAATTATGTATTAAGGAAATTGATTAATTAAATTATAATTATGTATGAAATATTGCTAACAAACAAAATATGGATAAAGTATTTAATTATAAATATATACATATATATAATCACACAATAATATAAATTAATTCATCATCAATCAACTGAATGTTTATATTAAATATAAATCATTTTATTGGCCTTGCTATGTACATGCATGTTTTCCTTTGCATGGTGTTTGTAATGTTTCTTTTTCTGTTTCCCAATATATTTTAGAAAGAAAACTTTGGGAAGCTATCCTGTTTCAATTATGTTGTTCTTTATTAATAAAAGGCAGCACAAAGCTATATAATGAAGTACCTGCAACACAACTTTCTATTTCATTTATCTAATTTTTAATTCAATAATATTAGTCTTTATTTTGCATGAACAAGTGTCATACTTTTTTAATGATAAAAAGATTATGAGTCAAAACTCAATTAAATAAATAATGATTGATATATCCAGGTATCAAATTTTGTTTTTACATATCTGCCACAGAATTTCAATTCTTTTACTACCCTAATATATCAAAACCTGGAGCTTCGTTTCATGATCTCTCAGTTTCCGGAAAAAAAAAAACATAACAGTATCAGTTTTTTTTTACCTGAAACTATAGATTTAATGATGTTTTGTGATAGCATGGCTTTGTGGCACTGGCAAATAATTATGTAGAACAACTTGAGTCACATTCACATGCATGAACGCATATATTTGATAAGGTGCCAACCATGGTTGGGTGATCATGCACGGTTTGAATTGATATATTGTGGGTGATCAGCTAGCAATTATATGCTTTTGAGAAAATTATAATTTTTAGACATGAAACATGACTATTATATGAATAGGACACTAAAGACAAATTTTGTATATATCATAAAACTTTTTCGCATTGCTTTATTATCTATAGTTTTTATTATTTATTGTGCTAATTATGGGTGACGAGATAACAATTGCATATTGTTTATTTGAAATAATTATTATAATGATTTTTTTAATAGCCAAGAAAACTTTTTATTAAGGGGTATACCCTCTATTTGAAATAATGATTATTATGAAATATTTCACCACAAAAGCGCTAGCTGATATATATATTCACCACAAAATTATATTCACCACAAAAGCGCTAGCTGATATAAATTCAATTGATAAATATGTAAAAAGAATTCTACTATTTTATGTAAATTAAAAATAAAATGATTAATCATCATTAAGCGGATCATTGGGTAATGAATAAAATTTATATCAATGAATTTTTATTCATTACCCATCGATCACCATGTGGTCCACCTCTTCATTGATATAAATTTTATTCATTACCCAATGATCCGCTTAATGATGATTAATCATTTTATTTTTAATTTACATAAAATAGTAGAATTCTTTTTACATATTTATCTAATTATAAATTATTATGTATTAATCATGTGTTAATTTATTGTTTACCATGTCATGTGGGACAGTTCTTTAGGTTTTTTTAAACTGTTTAGAATAGCAGTAAAAGGATTCGAACCATATAAGGTTCAAACTTTAAATCTAAGTTTTGATATTTTATATTCATGTCATGTACTAATTGAGTTTATAATCTTAGTAAGTTAACTTTTTAGATTTGAAATTTTTTATTCCCGAATGATTAACTTAATAATGATTTAATATTTTTGGTAACAATAATGATTAAATATTTTATATTGAGTTTAATTGAGCTGTATTATTTTTTATATATAAAAATTGAACTGTATTAGTAATGTAAAAGGTTTTCTATATATTTATTTGATTATGATTTATTATGTGTGTAAATATTATTGACTCCTGTAATACATACATTAAAAATAATAACTTTCATTTTCACACAAAATTTTAAATTAACGTGTGTTTTCTAATATTAATATATATATATATATAATTTTGATCAATTGAAAACTTCTCTCCTCGGGCTACTATATGTGCAGAGAGGCTTGTTTAGCATATATGAAACTTACGAGGATAAAACGAACAAACAGTAAAACCCATTAAAATAGGTGAGACAATAGAATTTCCAGTCCATTAGAACAGGCGAAAACCTTGATGGGGTGAGCTAAGCGGATAGGTCTCACCTAAAAAAAAATCTAAATATTAATAATAAAATAATTTATACTTTATTTTATTAAAATATGTATTTTTATTTTCTAAAATTTTTTAAAAATAAAATCTCTTACGACTTGTATATTTCTTTTAATAATATTTTTTTATTTTTTAAAATTAGTTTTAAATTTTTTAATCTTAACTTGACATTTTATTTTAAAAAAATTTGACAGGGTCAACCCGCCATTTTTTTCAAAACAGAAGCATAACTTTAGTTTTGGTGGGTCAGGTTATGGGGCACGTTGTTAACTGGACGAGTTAGCCTGACCTACTTTTAGATTTTGTAGAATGAACTAGCTAGTTTTGTCAGGTCCAAAAAAAAAAAAAAAACTAGCTAGTTTTGTCATTCTTATATGAAACATTTTATCAAGGTTTTTATTAGTTGAAGACATTTTAAGAGATGAGTTTTTTATGGGTGAATTTTTAGAAGTAAATTTGATTTTCAATGTTTGGTTGGGAGAGAATAATGAGTGGAAATGATTTAATTTTTTGAGCCTTTCATATTAAAATCTCCTTTAAATAAAAGACATTTTAGGTGCAATTTGTATATATTGTTATTTGGTCGAGAATACCAAAATTTTGGAAAGAACCTTAAGATATTTTTTTAATTTTAAAATCTAATAAATATACTTTTATATTCAATTTGATTAAAATTTTAAGAATATTTTTTATTTGTAAAATTAACTTTATTTTTTAGACAAACAATAAAAGATAATTTTTTCCATTTCTTTCTATTTTAGTTTTACGCATTCAACAACATACTTTTTTTGTTTTTTTTTCATTTTATTTCTCACACTCTATTTCTTTCTTTCTTTCTTTCTTATTTCCTTCCATTCTTATTTTTTCACTGCTTTCTCTTTTAAAGTAAAAAAATGTGTGTAAACCAAGAAAAGGTAAAAAAATGTGTACTTTAGACAATGAAGTAATTTACATTTCAGAACCTATTTGCCCATTTCTTTCCCCAAAAAGTGGTTTAAAAAACGCATAAATAAAAATATTTATTTTCTAGATATTTTAAAAAATGTTTTTTTATTACAATTATGAAAATGTTTTTATTGTGAAAGGTAGTTATAATTATAACTTTCACTTACAAAAGAACACCCAAAATAGTGTTTTTTTTTCAAAAAAAAAGATAATTTCATTAATCAAACAACAAAAGCTAGACATACTAGAATTCCTCCGGAGAAGCCTCGAAATAGTTTCTCTAGAAGTATGATTTCTCATTTTAGTTATTTCTAAATGCTTAAAACAACGTATGCTTAATGGATTTAGCTTTGGTGTAGTTGAAGACTGGGGTATTTGGATTTTTCTTTTAAGTATCTAGTACATGGATGTTTTAATATTTTTTACACGGATTATACTTTCTATAAAAGTTTTTAAAGTTGGTGTAAACTTTTTCTAATATTTTAACATTTATACTATCCTAGTTGTTTTAAAAATTCACATAAAAAATATTTTTATGCCAAATTTTAAAGCAAATAGTGTAATAAGTGCTTAAAAAACAACAAAATGAACTAAATGCATCAATCTCAAACTGCACCAAACCTAATTTCATGCACAATTCACGGGTTAAAAACATATAGAGGTATGAGAAATATTTTTTTATGTGTGAGAGTGAGAATAATAAATATGAACCATTAGATCTTATTATGAATTATTAAAATTAAAATATATTGATCATGTAACTTTAAACACTTTTTAATCATTATGATTGTACAACTTAGATTTATCTTTTCACTCTCACCTAACATAACTTTTCTCAGAATATATATATATATATATATATATATATATATATATATATATATAATTTGTCTATTTTATGTGAGGATTATTTAGAAATTAAGTGAGTATTAATAATGTTTTTAAATAAAAACTTTTTATTTTGATCTCTTAACATGTGTAAAGTTGAACAAGTTAGATAAACATATTAATATGTTAAGGAGTTTTCTTGTAATAGTTGGGTATGAAAACCTTTAAGATGTTTGGTACATAGGTATTTTTTTTAATCCTAGGAATTATGTTTCCCATGAATTATATTATCTAAGAATTATATTTCTCAGGAATGTTATAAGTATGTCTAATATAATTAAAATGTTCGTGGAAAAATTACATAAATCTTTTAAATTTTGATCACTATTGATTTTTTAATGATTTTAGATATAAATTTAATATGTAAGAGAAGTTTAATAACTTTATATATGATACATAATTATATTTTAATTGTAAAAAATTCCAAAATAAGGGGATTCCCATCCCTAACTTTTCAAGAATCCTAATTTCCAAAAATATTTTTTAAAATTATTACATTAAACGTAGGAATATAAAATTATCAAAATTTTCAAATATAAAATAAAGGTCCACATAACAAACGTGACTTTTAGCTAATTGTTACTCTACAACGCCAATAAGCCAACAAGTGGAATGGATTAAATTGTGATACCCGAGTTACACTTACCTCTGTTTTTAATTAGGAAACTACTAATATATATATATATATATATATATATATATATATATATATATAAATGAGAAATATTCTCTTGTGTGAGAGTGAGAAGAGTGAATTTGGACCGTCTAACTATACAATAAATAATTGAGATTAAAAGTTTTTAAAAGTCACATAATCAATCTCAACCATCCATTATATAGTTGTATGACCTAAATTCACTCCTCTCCCTCTCACATAAAAAAAACTCTTTCTTATATATATAATCCATCTTCAACTATGAGTCAATTCCAACTTATCCTATGCGCGTTGCAATTCTTCACTTAGTGCTGGGTCCCATTGGGTTGCCGGGTGCTACAAGTAATTAATTTATATCTGTCTAGTTGTGGATTTATTTATCTCCTAATGCTTTCTTAGGTTGTCACATTTTTATTGTTTCTAACCAAGATAGACTTAAGTTTATATGTGGTGGTTATTTTGTTAGCAAATATTTATTTATATCCTTTAAAATGGGAACCAATAGTAGTGAACATAGGTGCTACTTGCTTACATGTTCAATCAAGACCACTTTTCATTCTTGTTAGTCTAATGTGCCAAACTAGGACATGTGACAAGCATGAAGCAATGCCCCATATATTTTCTTATTAGAGTGATAAAAGTTGGGTTCAACTCCAAATCCTCAATCTTTGTTTGCTTCTAATGTTGTAATATTATTTGCTAATGTTATTCGGCTTTTGTAATGTATGCATGACGAGGACGACATAGTAACCTTTTTGAAGTGGTGATTAAAATTGAATACCGACAAAAGACAGAGACTTATCTATTTTTTCTCTAATGTTTTATGCAAATTATTCACTTTCTCTGATCCTAGTGGATTTTGTATAAGTTGAGATTTCGTCTAATTATTTTGTTCAATATTGAGTATCCTCATATTTTCTCTTCCTCTGTAAAATTCAAACCGTGTTTGCTCCATTAAAATTATAATGTGTCTTTATTATTACGCGCACACTTTTGTTAGTATATAAGATGAAATTTTAAACAAGACAACTGGTAAGAAATCCAACTATTATATGACTTGGTTGTTAATCTATTCTCACACACGTTACTTAATTGTTATAAAAAAAAAGTTTCAAAATAAATTGAGGTTTGAATGAGGATGACCACCTAACTTTTGTAGAAATTTTGCATATGATTTTGTTTACACAATGTTCAGTTGCTTATCATGTACTACTTTTCATATTTCCGTTGCTATTTATGCTACACAAGAAGGAGAATGAAACCATGGTTGTGCCAGAAATCAAGCATCACCAGATTCCAAATAGATTGTGGAAAACCAGTAATAAACACAAGGAAGAATAATAATCATGACTAGTATTTCATCACTTTATTAATCGGAGATTTGCATTCTATTTCATGTGAATATGGTAAATCATTTGATTATTTTTCTACTTTTTACTTGATGCTTTACAAAAAGATAATTAAGGAAAAAAATCTTTTAAAAAGTGAATTAATTTTTGCACAATTTTTTTTACAAAAACGAGAGAGAAGAAAAAAGGACAAATTTGATATTAAAAAAATGTGATACATAGACACAAAAATAAATAATATCATAGCATATAATAAAAATTATTGCATTAGAGATAGTGAATATATATTTTTTTAAAAATTGTCCAATTGTAAAAGTAGAAGTTGAATTGTTTTATGATCATATATGCATGGACTGGACCAGTTGTTGCCGTCTTATAAACATGTCAAATGTTGTTTCATAACTATGAGAGTCTTAAACCTTTTTTTTATTTTGCTGACAATTCTGTGTCAAACCCCATTACCTTTATTTATTAAAAGTTTCAAATTTTTTCTCTCAACCAACCTAACCCCTACAAGTACAAATTCTCTAATTAACTCAATTAAATTCCGCAGTCAAAGCCTCAGAATCTTCAGCAAGAAAAGGAGCACATATTTTTCAGCTCCAACTTCCATTTTTCTTTTTTGTTAACTCACTCTGTGTGTATATTACTATTAGCAACTCTATTTTCCCTGTTGGCTCTTACCCTGTATTCTCCAAGAAACTTCACCGATACCCATCTTCATTTTTTTCCCTCATCCTGTGTAGTTTATTTTGGTACCCATTTTCAACAGTGATGAAGCATAGGCATAGGCCACCACACCACCACCAGGTACTGGTTTTTCCCCCTCTCTATTATGGTTTCTTTCTCTTTTTGTTTGTGTGTGGTGGTTGGTGTTGTGGGTTTTTTGATAATGGGAATGTGAGGCAAATTGCAGAGGACTTGGGCTGAATTGTGTTGTTTGGGTTGGTCCTGCATACAGCTGTTTTGGGCAAGGGTGGTCATGCGCAAGTGGCTTAATATGGGAAGCTATGAGTCTGATTACAGTGCTGACCCTTATGATGATGATGATGATGATGATGATGATGATGATGCTTCTGGAAGTGACTGGGAAAATGAAGGTGAGTCATGTTTTTGTGAGTGATACACCAAAATAGTCTCTAAAGTTACAAACATAAGTTAATTTAATTCTTGATATTACAAAAAGTTGTCATTTTAGACCTTGAAATTAGCAAATATAGGTCTTCTAGTCTTTATTGTTGTAATTTCATGGACTTCAGGAACTAGTGTTTGATAATTTCAGGTCTATAATGACATGTTTGTAATTCAAGGGAGTAATTTGAATTGTGTACTTGTGTTCATTATTTCAAGTACTAATTTGATGTATTAGTCTATTTTAGTTTACACAATTGTAATTCTGTTGTCATTTTGAGCGTATGTGTGTTTTTTGTTTTCAATATCGGGGAAGTGGGGTGCTGTGGATTCTGTTAATTTGATTAGAATTTGGAAAATTGAACATTGGGGCATGTATGTTAATTGTGAAATGATCTGAAATAACTCTGAATAGAGATTGTTTCTGAGTACTATAGGGTGTGTTTGATTATCTCTTACCTTTTGGATGTTAAGAGTCTCACTTTGAGTTTGGTGTGTTATGTAGAGTGTGGAAGACAGTCACGGTTTATGGACAACAGAGGTGGTGAAGATCAAGCTTCATCTGAATCAGGTGACTTTTTTATTTTCAACACACGAAGCTCTAATTTATCAACCACAGATATAGACTTAGGTTATGTATGCATGAAACTATTGCTATACTAAATTGTAAATATAGTACTGCAGAAAATAAACATGTTTGCTAAATAATGCAAGCATGAATTTTGAAGGTTTCTGATTTTTTTTATCTCTGTAAACTGTGAAGGTTAATTATATTGCTTTTCTTTATTACTTGTGTAAAAGCCTAAATTTCCATTGAATTACAGAATTTCTGCCAAGGTTAAGAAAGCAAAAGTCATCAACGTATAGATCCCAGTATATAAACAAGAAGGAACTGAGGTGAGGCACTACTCTTGTGTTTATTTAGCAAGCGAGAGCTGACAGTAGTTGCAATGATTTGAAAGAGTGAAAAGCACAGTTTGTTTGGAAGTATTGTCAAAGACTCTCATATCTAAATTCTGGTCTATTTACATCATAGGGTATGTGTTGGGACATGGAATGTTGGAGGAAAACTTCCACCTGATGACCTAGATATTGATGATTGGCTTTGTGTCAATGAACCAGCTGACATTTATGTTCTAGGGTAAGTTTTTCACTGATTGTGACTGAATATACTTCTTTAAGTGCATATCGATGAGATGATATTTGTCACTTCAAATATTGTTACTTATTAATTATTATGAATTTTTAGTGTTGATCACAAGTTCCTTTTTTTCTCCAATTCTGATATTGTAACTTGTAAGTACTCCTGAGTGCATTTAATGCCGTGTTGTAGTCACTTTTAAAATATTGTCTACTATAGTTGCTTCTATTTCATGCTTTCAAGACTCACCAGTCACCCCATTTATTTGACTAAAATAAATGCTCTACACTTGCAGTCTTCAAGAGATTGTACCCTTAAACCCTGGTAACATTTTCGGGGCTGAAGATACTCGTCCTGTTCCAAAATGGGAGAATATTATTCGAGAAACACTGAACAGAGTTCGACCTGAAGTGCCAAAGATAAAATCCTTTAGTGACCCTCCATCTCCATCAAAATTTAAGCTATCAGATGATGTCCCTGATATAGAAGAAGAAATATTACTTGAAAGTGATAGTGACATTGGTGAGGAAATCCATCCTTTGGATGATGAAAACAATATTTGTGATGAAGGTACTACTGGAACAATCGTGGATGAAACCATGGATACAAGTTTATCAGCTTCCAATGCTACTGATATAATTGCCAACGCCAGTTTGCCGGTTAAAAGTGATTTACATAGACAATTTTCATTTCCGAAGATGTTTGATAGGCAAATAGGCTTGTCAGAAAGCACAGACATATCATGTACCCAACAAGCCAATAAATTGACCAGAATGCTTAGTGGTTCTGAAAGGATTGGTTTGAGCTGGCCAGAGCCTCCGCTACATCTGCTATCTCAGCGAGTTTTGGACAGACCAACTTCTTTTAAATCACTCAAGTCCTTTAAATCGTCTAAGTCGTTCAAAACATATAATTCTTTCAAGTCAATTATGGACGAAATACCAGTGATAGGTTTAATTCCTGAAATTAACCTTGAAGCTTTGATAAAGCGGAAAAGAAGATCATCATATGTAAGGATTGTGAGCAAGCAAATGGTTGGGATTTTCATCACTGTATGGGTTCGCCGGAGTTTGCGTAAACATATTCAGAATTTAAAGGTTTCGACTGTTGGTGTTGGTGTTATGGGCTATATTGGTAACAAGGTCTTTTCCCTTTCTTCAAAATATTCTTTTTCCACTGCTTGAAATTATATATATTGTCAATGTGTTGTCATATTATCATATGATAATTCATCAACTGTCCTCCCCTTTTTTCTGTCATATGCAATATTATGCATTATTCCTAATGATATTAGGTTCTGCATATTTTCTTACTGTCTATCAAGAATTGAAATACCTTAGTTACTTCTGTTTCACTATATGTGCCAGATAAACTCAAAATTTGTGCATGTTAATGTTATTTTATCTTTTCCCTTTTTAACCCTTCCACTGTCCTTTTTCTTGCTGATGTTTGGTTTGCTCATTGCCTAGTGATCGTGTATTCTTGTTTCCATCTTACTGGTTCTCTTTGTTCAACTATGTTCTTTTATCTCATAAGTCATGACAGATCAACGGGCCATCTTTGTGCTTTCTTGGTCAAGATGTTTTCTTTGCGCCATGCATAAATTCAGTCTCACTTTAGGGTTTAATTAATCATATTTCGATCAAAATTCTGAAAAAGGGGGAAATAGCCTTCGCCAAACCTGAATTGCTTTGTTTGAAGGATTTATTTTGATTTATCTAAATTAGTATAAATTGCTTGCTTTTTAATCCACTGATTTCTAAGTTTTAAATATTTTATTGAGATGTTATTGTTGATCTTCTTTTAGTTCATGGTGGCATTTTGAATTAGATTCATTGTACTATAGGTGATATTTAAACTCGGTTAATTTTCCAGGGATCAATATCTGTCAGCATGTCCATATATCAGACGTTTTTTTGTTTCATATGCACCCACCTTACGTCGGGTGAAAAAGAGGGAGACGAACTTAAAAGAAATGCTGATGTTCATGAAATACTTCGTAGAACCCATTTTCATTCACCTTCTTATATTGGACTTCCCAAAAGAATCCAGGATCATGAGTGAGTGCATGCTTTTATATACCATGACAAACTATATTGTTATCCTTATCAGAATTAGAATTTGTGTACATTTTTCTACATTGTATATTTTACTTGTGCACCGAATTACTGTCCTTGAATTCTTCACCCATTAGCTTAATTATTTAGTGGGATATTTCTGTGGGTTTATCATTTTTCTATGTCTAATATTACACCCAAAAATCATGTTTATAGTGAGAAATGGGGATCAACAGGGAATGAGGTGGTTGCTAACATTTTTAAACTTAGACATGCAAGGAAATTATTGTTGAAATGTGCTGGGTTTTTTGGTAATTGTTCGGTCAAGGCCTCATGCCAATATTATTGATGCAGTAACCAGTAACTACAGTTAGAGTACTGTCTGTGTATATAAATAAACTATTAGCATATATAAAAAATATATTATCTTATCTTAGAATATTTTGGATTCAGTTCCAAAATTGGTTTCTTTATTTCTACAATAACTCTTAGAATTAATTATCATTCACATTTATTATTATGATTTATTTCTCTGATTAGATAAGATTATAATTAGTGTAAATAAGAGATTATCCTCTAGGTTTTATGCGCACATCAATATATTGTAATACATTTAGTAAATATCAATTTTTCATCTCTTTCTTTCCCTTTAAATGGTTATTCACACTACAAATTAGTGCAGTACTTTTCTTTTAAGAATTAGCTTGGTTATGCCATCTTGTGTCATAATAACTCATTAACTCATGAAATACTGTATTTGCTGCAAATAAGCTGCCTTTTCATTTGCGTATAGCTTTAGATAAGGATTATGTGCCTCATGGATTTACTTTTGTATGACTCTACAATGGTGTGCCAATCGGTTTCTGTTCTATGCAAATTTTCTGTGTTTTATAATTACTTAATCAATTCAATTTTGCTGCAGAAGGATAATTTGGTTGGGTGATCTGAATTACCGTATCAATTTATCAAATGTCGACACAAGAGCTCTTATTTCAAAAAAGCAGTGGTCAAAATTGGTTGAGAATGACCAGGTACTATGGCAACTCTTACATTTACAGTGTTCTGCAGTCAAACATTTCTCTGGAGTCCAAATAATAAGATCAAATCTAGTGTTTTGTAACCTGATTGTGTTCAACCCAAGTTTTGAGCAACTTTTTTAAATTTTTTTGCCAAAAAAATTCTGTTAAAAGGCATTTTCATCCCTTGATCTCTTGCTTTGAGGAGTAATAGGTAAAAATGTTTTGCAAACCTGTGCAACCATTCAAATGTTATTCTCTTTTCATTTCATACTAAATTAACAAGTTATTAATACTCATCTAAATTAACAAGTTCTTAATACTGGTAGT
Organism: Clitoria ternatea; assembly: GCA_037962975.1. Classification (NCBI taxonomy): domain Eukaryota; kingdom Viridiplantae; phylum Streptophyta; class Magnoliopsida; order Fabales; family Fabaceae; genus Clitoria; species Clitoria ternatea. Next base: position 15,619,502 of record CM075675.1, read on the forward strand.
TAAGAGAATTAGTTGAATTATAAGTTTAGATATATGTGAAATTGCTCATAGAAGCATTTATTTAGAAATTAACCAGTTAGATGCAAAGTGTGGTAGTGAAGTAAAAGTCTTAAGACTTGAATGACACAATTTATCAGTGACAAGAAATTGTAACCTCAATGGCTCTTTAGTATTAAATTTGAAAGTGTTAGTGTAGTATGGTTTGAATTGACACATTTTTTTGGAGCTAGCATACTTTTCCTTAAACAGAACACATGTATGTTAGATTTATTTCCGGTAATTTAATCTATTAAATACTGCTTATTTTTATTTAACAATGTTTCTTGCTGTGGTATCCTCTATTCATGTCATAGTTTACTTGTTAATCTGGCCATTCGTAATACCTAACTGACCATGTTGGATAGCCATGCTCCATAATACATGTAATCGTTCGTTCTATTTTTTATTGAAGTTATGAAATCTTGAAAGCCCCTGCATCAAAATGTGAACTCAAGTTGTAAGGTGATGGTGTTAAGAACCAATGAGCTAGAATTGAAGAATAGAACATAAAAAGAACCAGAATGCATCTGTTATTTGAGAATGAAATCTGAACATAAAAGGAGAGAGATCTCCTACCAATGGTTTCCCCAAAGTAATTCCCCTTCACAAACTGACCCACTGCTATGTTTTCCAATACTAAATGCCTACCCTTCTATTTCCCTTGGGGCTCTATTTTGTAAAATGAATCTATAACTTGTAACTTTTCAAGGACCTTAACTATTTGGAAAAACTAACAAAAAGAAGTAGTTAAATGACTTAAAATTACATGTGATATAATGTTTGTCAGGGATAGAGTTATCTTCCTTTAAAAAAGATACGGATAAAAATGCTAACTGAAATATTAAAAATATAGCTTATAAATTTTGAAAAGCTATAAGCTTATAAGTTATAGTTTTTGAAAAGTTATAAACTCCTTTAATTTTTTGTTTACTAAACAGCTCTACTAATTTTTTAAAAGCTATAAGCTACATTACCAAACAGACACCTACTATTTATTTAAACCAGAAATCAATTATGTAACTACTATCAACAACTCTTAGTACAATAGTAAGTAACTAATGGCTCTTAATTCTGCAATTGTTCTAACCTCTTTGCTCTGGATCCTATTAGATGGTCTGGCTGTTTAGAATATCTTATTTTGATTGACAGCTCATGCAAGAACTCAAGAATGGCGTGTTTGGAGGATGGTCAGAAGGCATCTTAAACTTCCCGCCAACTTATAAATACGAGGTTAATTCAGATAAGTACTATGGAGAGGATCCGAAGGCTGGAAAGCGCTCACCAGCATGGTATGCTTTTATTCAGAGATTCTGCTTTCATGTCAGCAAATCCTGTCTTTGATGTTTATTTATCTATTAAAGACCATCCTTTTCTTCATGTTTTCAAATTCCTTAGAAAAATATCTTATCTTAATGGTTTTGAGTGTCCATGTTTATTCTTGATTCTACAATGTGGTTCGAATACACTCTTACAATTTACAGTGATATTGTTTAGATCAGACATCTGGTGTAGAAATAAGTTAAACGACTAAAGCTTTCATCTTAGGAGACAAGATCTGAACTTATTAACATTCCTGGTCAATATTTGTCAGTTTTAAATTTGACTAGGTTTTTCTCCTAACCCTAATATCTTATTTGAAAATTTGAAGAGAGCAGAATTTTACTGACTAGCACTCCCATGTCCCAAGTCCCAACCCAAGGTGTGAGGAGTATAAGGTAGGAAAAAAAAATATATATATACTGACTGTATAGTGCGTGTATATGAAGATTATTTATTACCAGCTTAAGAGTCAAGTACAATGCAGTACTCCTGCACGTTTTAACAAAATTCTTATATGAAAAGGAGGAAGAGACCCAAATTGTATAGAAGGTCTAGAGCTAAATTAAATGTGTAAATTCATATTGAAAAAGATTGATTACAATGGCCAACTAAATGTGTATTTATAGACCCCAATGAGAAACTAACCACAACAACTCAACTAAACAATAACAAATAATATAACAAACTATTAACCAACTATAAACCAATTAACAACTCTAACATCCCCCCTTAGCTTGAACCATGAAGAGATTACAAACTTAACAACACCAAATTCTGTGGCAGTTCCTCTCTTATCCCCCTTGGTTTGCTCTTCATAATACTGTAATATAACCTTAGCATCATCTAAACTAGGGATCAAAATATCAGAAACAACAAGAACTCCTGCTCTTCTCACAAATAACAAAGCAATATAAAACATGCTTAAGCAGGTCAATGTGTCTTTTGCTGGTTCATTTGGTCCAACAGAGAGTGTTAGGGTCCGTTTGGTTTCCAGTTGGGGAAACAGAGTTATGAAAATGGAAAAATCTAAAGGTTAATATTGATCCTTTACGCCGTTCGAGACAGTCAAAACTTCGTTTGACTGTAGGATCTATTTTTGAGGTTGGTTTTTGACCAACGCAGTTGAAAAACCAAACACACCCTTAGTATATCCACCCCATCCAACACTGCGTGTAGATTGCTGCAGTAACATCTGCTAGAGTTCCCATGGACAGATAGATAAGCCTTATAAACAGCAATCCTAGGTGCTGAAGAAGCATTGCAATAGCCCAATAACCTCACAAGATTCACATGATGCACACTTGCTATAGCTGCAACCTCTGATCTGAACTCCTTCTCCCCTCTTTCCTTTGCATCTGTTCGCTTCACAGCAACTGAAATACCATCATTAAGAATGCCTTTGAAACCTGAAGCAGAAGCATTTTTTTTTAAACAGTGATCAGAACTCAGCAATGGCTTCCTCAAGCTCCTAGTATCTGAACTTAATGGGAACCCCTGAAACTTTCCTTAAGAAACTGTACTCTATTCGAATCTCTTTGCTTTCTGATTTCATCTGTGACTCCAATACCCTCTTTCCGCGGTTGTAACTTATTCTTACTAATGCATAAGCAAAGATTGCAAGAATCACAAGCAACACCGGCACCACAAATGGGGGAGAAAACCCTTGAGAGTTTCAACATGACATGATCCTTGGTGGATCTGTGAAAAAAGACACTGGATCAGATTTTATGCGAAGGGAAGAAGGATTTGTACAGTACCAAAACTAGAGTAAATCATCAAGCCAGCACTAGAACACTTGGAGGGTGTTCAAAGTTCTGACACTTATTTGATCAAATGCCAACCCAGCAGAAACCACACAACCGCATTTGGGTAGCAGAGCTTGAATTTTTGTAGCTTGCGATTCCAATCGTCATCGTAGAGCTTGTGGAGGATGCAAATTAAGGAATTCTGATCCGCAAGTGACGACTTGTCAAGGCATGGATGATGAATTGAGAGAAAGAGAATAGAGTGAGAGAGATTGCAATGTGAAACGACAAAAGCTGAAATGATTCCGAATCTCCAACTCATCCCCTTCCACCGAATCATCTGAGCCAACATTCTTGGTTGTGAGAGCGTTGAGGTCGGAGCCAAAGAGATGCGTGTTGCAGTTGCGGTCGGATAGTGCAGAGTTCAACACTGTGATGTGGTTCTCAATTAGCACAGTGAGTTCTTGGATCTCTTAGATCGGATCGTTGAGCCTTAACGACTTCTTCACCACTGGAGCCACCCGAGCGATCTTCTACGAGGTCATGTGGATCCCAAACTGATGCGCAAGGCCTTCCGGTTGAACTTCGATATGGGACTGGAGCCGTGAGATGTCAACGGAGCATTGCTGTTGGTGTAGAAGAAAGGAGATGCAGTGATGGCAGATTCTGAGTTAAAGGTACTGAACATGAATGGATTTGGTGCTGGCTTGTGCTTCTTTTGTGGATTTGTTCAACCTAATGTGGAGAGGATTGAACTTCTTCTTTGCTAATCTCCATATATGAGCAATGATGTAATGAGCTAGGAGGAAGGAAAGTGGATCATAAGTGGTAGTATGTAGAGGTGGATGGTTTGTAAAACATTTCTTGATAATGACAACAAAGGTGGTTCTTGGATCATCCTTCTCCTCAAAGGAGAGCTTTGATACCATAATAAAATTCTGGTATGGAAAAGGAGGAAGATACCCAAATTGTGTAGAAGTCGTAGAGCCAGATTGAATGTGTAAACTCATATTGAAAAAGATTGATTACAATGGCCAACTACATGGGTATTTGTAGACTCCAATGAGAAACTAACCACGTCAACTTAACTAAACAATAACAAACAATATAACAAACTAATAACCAACTAAAAACAATTAACAACTAACACATTTTGCCAAGCTCGTGTACTCTAGATTTCCTAATCCTAACCTGGGAAGCATGGAAACGTGAATCAATTGTCGTTTTTTGTTTTAGAAACATCCTAAAAACAGGAAACAGTGGGAAACGGGAAGGAAACGCGAGGAAATGTTTCCCGTAACTTGGCCTAGTGGGCTCATTCCAGAAACGTCCTGGAAACGGCGCAATCCACCCAGGTCCATGTTTCCGGGTAAAAAATTGCAAAACTTGGAATCTTACCCTAATTTTCAGACCCCTCCTTCTCACTCACTTTTCGACCCTTTCTCCCTCTCATACGAAAGCGTCTCCATCTCCCTCTCACTCGAAAGCTTCTCCTTCTTCCTTTCAACACATTCAGACGCAACCACCAGTGACATTTGTCCTCTCCAAGAACCTATTCCCTGCCGGCACGATGTGTAGGTGGCTACTACTCAATTCTCTGTCACTGTCAGACATTGGCCGGCGCAATCTCTACTCGTCTCGACAGTAGACATCTCAAGTCTTCAGTCCCTTTTTCTTTAGCTTCTTCTCGATAGAAATAGGGGGTGAGTTTTTCACTCCCCTTTTCTCTTTTGATTCTTTCTACTGGGTATTATTTAGAGTTTATTGAATTTGTAATGAATTTGTTCTCTTCAATTGCTATTTTGCTAATTTCTGACTTTTTTTTTTGCAATTGTTTTCTTCTATTGCTATTTTGCTAGTTTGCTATTTTTGCTAATTTTTGAGTTCTAACTTGGTTATGTTGGGTAGCATCTTGTGAATTTGTGACTGGTATTTAGAACTTATGACTTGCTACCTTATCCCTAGATGAGCCAGGATTGGAGAGTGTGCTTTTCTCCAAAGAGAACAATGGATTTGTTTTTGTTATTTCATTTATTTGGTCATTTTATGGATGTGGACAAGTACTATGGATATCTGTTATTTTATCATTGTTATGCATGTAAACATGAACTAATTTTATGGAGGTTTGTTATTATGTGTAAAATTTTAATAATTTTGGTGGCGTTTCCACATCATACACCCTTAATCTTGATTTTGAGATTGGTGTTTGCCCGTCTCTTTTTCCGTTTCTGTCCTGGTGCTACATAGATCCTAACTCCTTAAGTCATGAACTCTTAACACCATGCATGGAAAAATAGTTTACACTATTTGGCTCCATTTGGCAAAACGAGTTTATAGCTTATAGCTTTTTAGGAAGTTTATTGAAATAAAGTTGTTTATTAAAACTAGCTTATATTATACTAAATAACTTTAAAGAACATACTATTTTAATTATATGAGAGATAAAAGTTATCAATTTTTAAAAAAATATAAGGATTAAAATGATAAATAAGCAATTAATGAAAGAGCTTATAGCTTTTGAAAAGCCATAAGCTACCTCAAGTTGTTTTTCAAAAGCTAGGAGCTTATAGCTTTTAGCTCCTCTTTTTTGGTGATCACTAAACAGTTCTAATAGTTTTTGAAAAACTATAAACTTCTAAAAAACTATAAGCTGCCTACGCCAAATGGACACTTTGTAAGGTCAAGGTAACCTTTGTTGTTATTAACCCCTCCACCCCAAGCTCTAGTGTTCCCACTTACTAATGTCCCTGTTCTTCTTCCTGAGACACAAATTGGTTTACCTTCCTATTATCAAAATCGCCACCCAGATAATCATAGATAAACAAACTGATCTGATTTTTTTTATAATCATATGATAAATATAAAAAATATAATTAAAAACTATATCTCATGAATAATTGTAAAAGATTAGTGTGTGAAACTAATTTAATGTGAATATTAAAGTAATTTAAATATATCAAAATCATGTGCTATGCCTTAGTGCAAAGCAAACATCACAACACAATCATATTGCAATAAATTCGGCATTTTTCCTAGTATATACACAATGCAAAACTGCGTATTTGTGTATTACCCACCCAACAATGCCAGAACAAGGTTTGGCATGACATAGGTATTTTTACTATGTGGTTCTACTTGTGTTCCTTAATATTCATCGAACACACCCTGAGAGATCATCTCTGACTCTATTTATTCTTACTAAACAATGACATAATGAGATCTATTTTAGATATTCTAAAAGTCTGAAAATACTATTTTTTCTCTAGTTTTTCTTCCTTGTCATGACTTTGATCTCTTATCACTTGAATGCTTCCTGTTAAATTTAGATACCGGGTCTAACTTAATCCTAGAAGATAGTTTATTGGATGAGGATTACTCTTACCTTATATAATTTTAATTGGTTACATCTCTAGTTAATATGAGACTTTCAATTCAACACCTTATCTCATGCTTGGGAATGGAGCGTGGACAAATATGGGAGGCTCATTGATTCATAACACACCCCTCACACTTAAGAATGAAGCGTAGACAAATACGGGTGGCCTAACAACAAATCTAGGATAGGCTCTGATACCATTTTAAATTTAGGTATTGAGTCTAACTTAATTCTAAAAGCGAGCTTGCAGGATGAAGATTACTCTCACCTTATATATTTTTAATGGACCATATCTCTAGTCAATATAGGACTTTCAGCAAACCCCCTTATGTTCAAGAATGGAATATGGATAAATACGGAAGGCCTCTGAACTTATAACACTTCCCAATCTTGTACTTTTCCCATTAACTGGAAATATTTTCTCTACTTGGTTATTCGTCGAGTACCAGACCTCTGAAATGCATACAACAGAATTTGTGCCATAATATCTAGTGAGTTTAGAATATGAAATTATGAATAGTGTCTCATTGGAAATACTAGATTACTTAAATACATTTGTAAGAGATTCACATGGTGTAGAAGAGTGCTCTTACATGGGTCCCCAGCAATTAGCATCACTAGTAGCAATGTCTTAAATAGTGACAATGATGTGTTCTTTTTTTCCCTGTAGTTTTATCCATTTCCATTCATCATGTAATGGGAAAACATTCTAGCATGTTCTTTACACAGTACACATCTCATCCACCAAATGGTTGTTTGCTTTGTTTGACTTGCTATTCTCTTCCATGATTAGTATGTGAATTTCTGTATCGCTATAGTTGTGGAACCATGAGTGTTAAACCGAGATCTGCACAGATACTTGGGGATTGAGACTTTGGAAAACTCTAATTGCTTGAAACTGAATATGCTAAATAGTTATTACAACAGTTGTTGAAAATGTTGACTTCTTTAAACCTCATTTCATGGTTTATGAACTAGTGGTGTCTGTTGCATGTCTTTCCATTGATGAATCTTTGATGCGTTCGTAAATGAGTTTCAGGTGTGATCGTATTCTTTCCTATGGCAAGGGAATGAGATTATTGAGTTACAGAAGGGCTGAGCTCAAACTATCAGATCACAGACCCGTCACTGCCACATATATGGTTGAGGTTGAAGCGTTCTCTCCTAGGAAGCTACAGCGAGCCCTAACTTTCACTGATGCTGAGATTGACAATGAACCAGTCATAACAAATTTAAGTAATTGGAATTTAGCTGCTTAACGGGAATAGGTAAATTTCTTCTTATATCGTATACTCTTTTCAATTCTTTTTATAAGACAATTCAGATCAAAACACATGTATTAAAAAAAAATTGAAAGTAGTTAATGCATTGGTTTTAAAAAATCACTCTATTTCATTTCAACTTTATCTCTATTTAAATTAAAATTCCACTTTAATGTATTAACTGGTCATAACTATCAAGTAAGGATAAATGTAGAAAAAAATGTTGAATGTTTATAAATTGAAGTTTCATCTTATAAATAGGTCTCCTTACACTTTTTATAAAAAGGATTGGAGGTAAGCTTGTCTTGCATGCATAAGATTTGAATGAACAATTACCATTTATCACCCAGGATAACCTCTCTCACCCTTATTGAGAATCATTAACCCTTGGGAAAAACAACTTTAGGAGACTATAATAAACTATCAAAACCTCAAGAGACAATTTCTTGGCCATAATAATATTTAATTGTTGATGCATGCTTTCATATTTGTGTCCTAACGCTAAAAAATATATCTTGGAATTGTCTGTGATTAATATTAATTAATAGATAGGAAACAAGCTTTAAAAACGCCATCACATGGGTCTAAGTATTGTTCCAAACTCTCTTGTTATATAGTTTGAATGCTAAATTCTTTAATTCAGTGATACTTATCTACTATCAGACTGCATCAACTATTACTTGTCTAGGTCTCTAGTTTATCCACTTGGATATGTTGAACACCTGTGAAATCATTCATGCTCCTAATGTTAATATTCTATTTTATTTTCTGGTGCAAGGATGCATATTACATCATCAATTGTAAAGGAGATTAACTTGCAGAATTTCAGGGAGCATCAATGATAGCTGCTGCAACATCTAACTCTCACATTGCCACTACTAGATATTAGATTCATTCATTTGTTTTTTTTTTCTTCAACTTTTACGTTGATGTTTATAAAAGAAATAGTTGTATGATTTGTAATTTAGGGATCTTACCAATAAGATTTAGAGCTTTGATTAGCTGTATTCTATAAGTTATGTGATTGAGGTGTGCAATATTGTAAGTTTTGAGAGGTGAACTTCATGTATTTTATAAAAATAAATATGGGCATCATGGCATGTCTGTCTAGCATGGTTTCACTTGTTCAAGGTGGCTTTTGACTTAACATTCTTTCAGATCAAGCGACAAAATTCAGCATAAGAACTGAATATCGAATACTGTGTTAATTTCATTGATCCGAAGGTCCAAATTTATGCAAAATTATGTTCCTATCCATCAGATTGTGTTTTAATATGATTACATTACAACTGCATATTGTTGAACACAAGTAAAATATACATACAAGTAAAAAATAACTATTTTATATTGTTTAAGAAAAATAATTGATATAATTTATGTTATTAATTTCATAAAAAAAAAATTTTTATTATAATGATTTTCATTAACATTTGTTAAAAGAGTTTAGTCTCTTTCTATTAAAATTTAAAGTGTCTTTTAAATAAGAGTATTTTAAGTATATTTTCGTATTTAATGCATTATAACTAGTCAAAATTTGTTTATGTTCTAGAATATTTTTTTTTATATTCAAAACGAAGGTAGTATGTTATGTTTATGTTTTAGAATATTTTTTTTATATTCAAAACAAAGGTAGTATGTTACATATGAATACTTATATATATCATACTCGTCATAAATATATTCTACTTGAGGTTTCCTCAAAGATTTAGTGAATAAATTAACTCACTAATTATTGGAATCAAAGTTTGTTGTGATCCACTTAAGATAACATTTTCTCTAATAAAGTGAAAATTAATTTTTATGTGTTTGTTATATGAAATGCACTTTATCTTATCTACCTTGCACTTTAAGTTGCACGAGTAATTTCTTCAATTAAGTGAGATTACTCGTGGTGATAGCCTAATCCATAATCTACCCGTGTTGGACCTACTAATTATGCGTTGCTTTCTATCATATGGATTTTGACTGAGTCGATATAGTTGGTACACTCAAGCTTTCTAAATTGGTTGGTTTAAAAAGTAATTTTTTTAAATCGGTTATTTAAGTAGAAAATTTAAAAACAATCACATTTTAAATCGGTTATTTAAATAGCTGATTTGAAAAGCTTGACTACACTAGTTGCTCCTTTCCTTAATTGTACTCAATCTAAATCCTTATTCTTCCTTGAGATTAACTCCATTTAGAGGTATATCTTCTATCTACACAACCTAGCCTAATCAAAATCAGGGTAACTAGCGATTTTGGTTAGCATTTTCCTCGTCTTGATAAAGTAGGACCCGTTTGGTTTTCCATTAGAGTTAGTCAAACCTTGATTTGACCAACTCTAAAAAAAGATCCTATGATTAAATGAAGTTTTGACAGTCTCCAACAATGTGAAAGATCAATATTAACCTTTAGATTTTTCTATTTTCATAACTTCATTTCCTCAACTACATATCAAACAAACACTAACCCATTTTGCTTGGTACATTCTTGATGTACATGAGAATATGGGCAATTGTGTCTCAATGTCGATCACAAGGACCATTTTGAAGTATGTTTGTTTGATAATTCACTGGCTCAATCAAGTTTCTTTGTTCTCGAGCGATGTGCCATATGAAATATGATCCTTTAGGTTTTTATAGTTTGCCAAACTTTGATTGATGGTCTAACCAAACAAGTAGTTAATAATTAACAAACTACACTTACAATTCAAGTGATGTTGAGTTGATGATTGATTGTGAGGTAGTTGAGTTTGCAACACATTTTCAATACTTTTTAGGTCTTTAAAAAACTTTTTTTACCCAAAAGGATCTTGAGATTAGATTTGATGGGAGAATCACTCTGATGGCAAACTATTAGTGATAACATATATCATGAGCTATTATTCTTAGTCAATTAGGAGCTTGTCTACCAAGTTGTTAGTTCAATTAGGAAGCTTATGCAACAAGCCACTAGTTTGATAGAAGTTGGCTCAACATTCTATTAGGCTGAGTTAGCACTTTCATCTATATAAAGCATGATGTAGCTATTCTTATTTGTTGAATATACATTCACTCAGTTCTCATTTCCTAAAATGTTTTTTTTTCTTTCATTCCTCCCCATTTCTCCATTTAAGTTGTTATTAAAGTTTGAAGCTTTGGTACATTGTTCTTCTTCTCAATGGCGACAACACAAAATCCAGAACTATAATTGAACAAGCTCAGGAAACACAAGCACTTCCACGACAATTCAAATAAGTGATCGAAACAAATCACCAACGATTGTAACCTTCTCCCTACTAACTAATTGAGCATAATAGCTCATGATACATGTTATCACTAATAAACTCAAATAGATAGAGAGAGAGAGAGAGAGAGAGAGATAAAATGAAAGAGAGAGAAAAAAGAAAGCATTTTAGGAAATGAAAATTGAGTAAATATATATTCAACTAATAAGAACAAGTAAATCATGCTTTATTCAAACGAGAATGTTAACTTAGTCAGCTTCTTACAAACTAATGGCTTGTTGCACAATAACCTTTTTAACTGAGCTAATAGCTTGCTAGGCAAGCTCCCAATTGACTAACCAAGCATAATAGCTTATGATACATGTTATCACTAATACTCCCCTCTTAAACTCAGGGTGCGTGAGAAAATGTGTCATACACTTTGAGTGTGGTACTTAAGCTAGTGAAATGGTCCTAAGATAGAGGCTTGGTGAGGCAATCAACAAGTTGGTCTTAGGCAGGGGCATGAGAAATAATGGATTGACCAATACCACATGCTCTCAAGCAAAGAAGAGATCAAGTTCAAGATACTTTATGCTCTGGTGGAGAATAGAATTGTGAGCAAGGTTGGCAGTACTAAGGTTGTCTCAGTAGATGATTAGAATGAGGGCAGTGACATGAAGCTCATTGAGAGACTAAATCCATAAAGCTTCTTGAGTTTTCAGAGCAACACTTCTATATTTAACCTAAGTCCTAGAATAAGTAACAAAAGGTTGCTTATGCTCCACCAAGAAATAAGGTTAAGGCCAAGGAATACAATAGAGCCCAAGATTGAGTGATGGTCATCGATGTTCGTGGCCTAGTCAGCACCATAGAAGAATAATATGTAGAAGGGAGAAGGAAGGAAAACTACTCGAAGTGTGGGACCATAACTCCAAGTCCCTTAAAGATAGCAAAGAATTCTTTTGACTGCCTTCCAATGAGAAGAAAGGGAGGTAGACATGAATTGAAAAACTTTGTTCATGTAGTAGCTTAAGTCAGGTAATTGTGGCATATTGTAATGCACTAATGATAGACCAATAAAGGGAAGGATCCTCAAAGGCATTAGTGCCAAACTTGGAGAGTTATATAGAACTCGGCAAGGGAGTTAAAATAGGCTTGGAACTTACATTCCTGCTTTGAGAAGTAAATCATAAATGTATTTTATTTGTAAGAGAACACTAGTGTTATCGAGGAGTTGAGTGACCTTTATCCCCAAGAAATATTCCAAATCAAATAACTATTTGTGAGCAAACTTGGACTAGAGATGAAATAAAAGTGAAGGGGATTAAATAGTCATAAGAAGATGGGTTGAATTGTGATACTCATAAATTTTTGTTTTTACTACAAAACACACAATTTTGATATCTTAAGTCTTTTGAAACTTAGATGATGTTAGCTATTGGAAAGTGACATCAGACTTAAGAGAGAGATGAAGGGTGAATTAAGCCTAGAAAAACTCAACTTTTTCATAAGCATGTTAAGGAAATATTATTTTAAAAGAATCAATTGTAAAAATAAGCTTTGTAATAGATGAAGAAATCAAGTGTATAAACAAGATAAGAAGATAAATAGTTGAATGTAAAGAGATAAAGGAAGAAAGAAGCAAATGACGATGTATCCTGGTTTAATCATTACCATTGTGATCTAGTTCAGTCTCCTAACATAAAGGCCTAGAATTTTCCACTATTAATTACAAGGTTTTTTTTTTACAACTCTTGGACTTCCTAGGCAAAGCTTAATGTTATCTCATAATCTGATTTCTATCCCAATAAGATCAACAAGGTCTCAGAGGTCTCTCTAGAGAATACTTTCTCTTACCTCAGACCCAAAACACTTTTTGCCCAAGAGCAAAAAATACAAAATATTACAGACCAAAGCTTATGAAAGAAAAGACTTAAGTGAGCAAGGGATTCCTTAACAAGGTGATTAGCAGGATAGGGAAGGTGGGTAGAGGATGATTAACATGAGGGGAAATGACGGTGAAGGTAATGCAATTAAGATTGGTGTAGAAAGAATGAGAGGTTGCTTAATGAAAGAGGGAAAGGTGGTGCTAAGGATAGGAATACAGATCTTGGTGAGGAAAGTAAAAAAGATGAGGGACTAGTCGAAGAGGACAAGGAATATGGAAATTTATATTCATTGAATAGAGCATTCTTAGGAACATATTTGGCCACTTAGATAAAGACACTTATAGCCTTTATGGTCAGGAGAATTCCCAAGAAATATGTACTTAGGATATCAAAAGTCAAACTTTTAGGATCGTGGTATAGAAAATATAATCCTGTATTGCTATATGATCCTATGTTGTACTTTAAAGCTAACATACAATGACATATATAGAGGTATAAGAGATATATGGTTCCTAAATAATAGTAACAAGAATGCACAATTTAAAGGAAAAGTTAGAGATAAGATAAGACTCTAAGATGGTGTATGATTCTCATATATTTGTTGTGGATTAGAAGGATAGTCTACACGTGGCACCCTAACATAAGAAACAGGAACAATAAACAATACGTAGGGGTTTAGAGTTAGGAAGATTGATTACCATGCGATTTCTTGAATGATATGTCATAATTCAAGTAATGATGGGTTGATGATTGATGAAGTGAATCATGAGGGACAAGCGTGATCTTAGAAGTGAAGTGGCATGTTAGCTTGATTAAGGAAAGTTATGTTAAGCTTAACTATGGACGTGTACTTATGTTCAACGTTATCTTATCCTGATGATGAGCATATATGATGTAGGCTTGTAATTCTCCTTAGATCTCCTAGCTTTTCCACTTCAAGCTCCTTAAATGCATATCATGAAGTCCTTGGCCGAATGTGATAGGTCCCCTAAATGCTAAAGAAAATTTTGAATTTTCTAAATCTAAAAGATAGGAAGTTGATGGAAATAGAAAAGAAAAGAGATGAACTATGGAATGTGAGTGCTTTGCGTCACTCTCTAGGTGCTAGAGAGATAAGCAAAGTGTTCATTATCTTAGGAGAAGTCCAAAGGATAAAAGCATGAGAGAACCTTGGCACTCTCAAAATTCTAGAGAGAAAGTTCTTCACTTCTCACTAAAAGTCTTAATTATAACTTCAAAGTTGACTTTTACAAGGAGATAAATCTATTTATATCTCCTTCAAGTGATGTATTTTTGGACTTAACTTGAATGGACTTATTAAAGTTTTACCCAATGCCCAAAACTTACAGGTACATGGCTCGAAAATGGCCCAAAACACGTATATAACTATACAAGGTTCAAAATGAAAAATATGGTCATGCAAGAACCTAACTACTATATGAGTTTCTAACAATAATGAGATACAATAAATTCAAAAGCCCATTGAGATAAGGGTAAGAATGTACAAATGAGAAAGGTTTAAACCAAACTCATCCGTAAACATCATCAGTATATGGGCAAGTAAGACGAAGAATAATGTCTGGAACTTGAAGAAAGTGCAAAACTCCCATCCTAAGTTTAACCAGGTTGTTTTTTTAGGGTGTACTTGTTGGAGTGATCTTACCACATACATGTGCATCAATGAATATGAAATTTGATGAACTATACATATGATACTTCCTGGATTGCATGCGCAAAACTCTTCATCAACTTATCCAGAAAATAGAAAGATGAAATGGTAAATGAGTACTCCACGAAACAAAATTGTAAGCTTAATGGATCCACAAAGTATTCTGTTATTTAGAAATATGAATTGTTTGACATGCTTTATTTTGTTTGGTTTTTTTACTATTAAACTTTTATTCCATTATTTTAAAATTTATAATAATATTGACCCTTAGCATTCCTTAAATACCCCAAAATTTTATCTGTTTAGATGTCTTAACTAACGCTTATGAATCCCGAACCGTGGAACCTTTACCTATTATTTACAAGGAATTAAAACAAGGGAAAATGTGATATTAATTTTTATATATTAGTAAATGAAGAATATATACAGTATTTAAATAAAAAAAGTAGAAAACAAGATAATGTCTAGAATCAGTAAATCAAAATCTTTTCATTTTATCATACATTTTTATACAATTCAATACATAAAACATGGGGGCATGTATTTGTTTTTACTATTTATTAAAGAAAAGCTAATGACCTTTTAGTTTTGTTTTAAATTTTAAAAAAATCAAAATTTGTGTTTGGTTTTTAGTTTCATATTCTAGTTTTTAAGTTTTGAATTTCGAAAACTTATTGCAAGCTTTTTAGTTAATTTGAACTATATTACGTGTAAACAACAACAATATAAACATGGTTATGACAACGATGGTGGTGGTAATAGTGATGATAGTGGGCGGTGATGGGATAACGTGGTGGTGTTGATAGTGACAGTAATACTGGCGGTGGTTTAGGTTGGTGGTGATGACAATGATGATGATGATGATTTAGGGTTATATAGTATTGGTTATGGTTATGGTGATGACAATGACAATGGTTGTCATGACAAAGGTGGTGATGATGGTGGTGGCAGTGGCGGTTGTGGTAGTGGCAATGGTGGTGATGATGGTGAGGTGGGGTGGTGACTATGGTGGAGGTGACGGTGGTGGATGCCATGACGACTATTATGGTGGTGCTAGTGGCGGAAGTGAAGGCGATAATGTTGGTGGTGATGGTAGTAGTAGTGATGGCCATGGTGCTTATAATGGTGGTGGCAGTGAGGTTTACAATTATGGTGGTGGCGACGATGGTGGCTATGGTGTTGGTAGTGATGATGGTTGTGACATCCTAGCGTTGTTGAGGGCGGGGAGTAATCGCCGGTGAATGGGCACGGACAAGGAGCGGCTCCTGGCAGGCTTCCAGCGAGAGGGACATATGAACGAATCGAATACATACCGGAATGAGAGGGATCCAAAGACTGTATAGGTATGGGACTATACAGTCGAGGATAGCTTAAAGAAATGAATTCGTACTACCTATACCAACAAATGCATTAGCCTTTTTGGTGACCTATCACATAAGGACTCCAAAGTTAAGCGTGCTTAACTTGGAGTAATTCTAGGATGGGTGACCTCCTGGGAATTTCTCGGGAAGTGTGTGATTGAGGACAAAGCACACTGGTAAGGTCTCGTGTTGGTCTGTAGGGCGAGTCGTTCATTCCTAAAAAAGCGGCCGGGGCGTTACAGTGGTATCAGAGCCTAGCCTCTCCTAGTACGGTATGGTTCGAGGACGAACCAGGCGGAAGCTGTGGGCATGTGACATCCTGGCGCTGTTGAGGGCTAGGAGTGATCGCCGGTGAATAGGCACGGACAAAGAGCGGCTCCTGGCAGGCTTCCAGCAATAAGGACACATGAACGAATCGAATATATACCGGAATGAGAGGGATCCAAAGACTGTATAGGTATGGGACTATACAGTCGATGATAGCTTAAAGAAATGAATTCGTACTACCTATACCAACAAATGCATTAGCCTTTTCGGTGACCTATCACATAAGGACTCCAAAGTTAAGTGTGCTTAACTTGGAGTAATTCTAGGATGGGTGATCTCCTGGGAATTTCTTGGGAAGTGTGTGATTGAGGACAAAGCACACTAGTAAGGTCTCGTGTTGGTCTATGGAGCGAGTCGTTCATTCCTAAAAAAAAGCGGCCGGGGCGTTACAATGGTTATGGTAAAGGTGATGATAGTGGCAGTGGCAGCGGCGACGATAATTTTAGGGCTGACGTTGATGATGAAAATGACAAAGAGGTGTTATTGGTTGCAATACGGGTGGTGGTGATGGCGATAATGGTGGTGACTATGGTGACTATAGTGGTGGAAGCAATGGTGGTAGTGATGTTGACGGTGTTGTGATGATGGTGGTTTAGGTTTAGGTTCAAAGGTTTGTAAAAGTTAATGAAAAAATAAAATATTATTTTTTTTATTTTCAAATATCACTAAATTATTTTAAAATGAGATAAAATTCAATTTAAGACTTTTTTTTACCAAACATGTTTTGTTTTTAATTTTACTTTTCAGTACTAAAATACTGAAACTCAGAGTCACCTCAAACAGACTCATGTTTGGTTTAATTGGTTAGAAAATGAACTTGTATTCTTAATAATGTAAGTTCAAATCTCATTTATGTAAAACTTTATAAGTGGATAATTTATAAGTAATTGCTTTTTAAATATGTGCATTCATTTAACTTTGGGTGATTTATTTTATCAAATCTATAAGTAACCTGGTAAACACTCATCAAATCTTAACATGATATCATCCATAAAGTGTGAGACTTTCAATTTATGTAAACTTCTCTTTTAATCACCAAGAAAGTAAGACTAAGACAAAGGGATAAAGGCTAAGGTAAATTTGGCCTGATAAGTGTACAGTAGACAAAAAAATATCAACCATTGATGTTAATCGATGGTCCTGATTCATTAATGGTAACCTGTTTAACAGGTCACCATTTAAACTTTATAATATTTTTATTCTTTCCCTTAAAATTTAATAAATTCAAAATATACCAAGTTTTAATATAATTAATTAACATTTTATGATTAATGACATACCCTGTTAACTTAATTAACATACCCTGTTAATTTTATTAAATTACCAAAAATTAGAGAAATCCAAAAAAATTAGGTTTGGTTGGTTCTGTTAAGTCTTCTTCTTCAAGTGTTCCAGCGTCAACCTCCGTCATCCATCACCGCCCCATATTTCCGCCATCGCCACCCCCGCTATCAAAATCAGCAAAGGAACCGATATCAAAAAGATCCTCATCCTCGGCCCTAGCCCCATCATCATAGGACAAGCCTGCGAGTTTGATTACTCCAGAACCCAAGCCTGTAAAACTCTCGGAGAAGAAGGCTATAGGGTCATCCTAATCAACTCAAACCCTATCACCATAATAAAGGATCCTGAAATCGTCGATAAAAGAAAGGTATGAGGTCACCCGTAACAGTTTGCAACACTTTGATTCTGGGTTTGCTTAAAACTATGGAAAGCCTCTTTCTTTTTCAGTTTAAGAAGAAAAGCAAAGAACTTTTTGTGACGGGCAAAGTCGGAGAATCCAAAGTCAGTGTGAATATGGTCCCTTACCGCGCTCAATCCAATGTTGAAGACCTTCAGGTTCCCGTGCTCGTCGACGAGGAGTATCTCCAGCTTCAAGTCATTGTAATTCTTGAAAACCGCGTGTTCTGGCACCACCAACATGAAGGTTACTAGTGGGATCCGGGTAGATCCGAAAACCACATGTTTCATAGATTGGTGTTTGTTGATTGAGGGATTGTTGGAAGGTTCTTGCGGTGGATCCGATGGCGGAGACAGTGGTTGTGGTGGTTGTTGATTAAGAGGAGGCTTCACCATTAGGGGTGGCGGTGGTGGTTTTTCAGGGCTTGGTGGAGAAGAGGTGTTTGATGAAATGCCATCAAGAGGAAAGAGCTTTGTGGGTGCATTAGATTAATTTGTTAGTTAACATTTTATTAATATTATAAAACTTGCCATAGAATGTGTCTAACTCTAATATAAAAAATCTATGTGTCAAATTTTTAATTTGTGAAAAAAAGGGCAAAACTTGTTATAACATGTCACTTTAACTGAGTCTACCATACACTAATCAGGCCAAAGTTCACCTTAACCTTCACCAAGACAGTAAAGGCTAAGGTAAATTTGGCCTGATGAGTGTACGGTAGACTAAAAAATATCAACCGTTGGATAATAATCAACATTCCTGATTCATTGATGGTAACCTGTTTAACAAATCACCATTTAAACTTTATAATATTTTCATTTTTTCCCTTAAAATTTAATAAATTCTAAAGATGCCAGGTTTTAATTTAATTCATTAACATTTTGTGATTAATGACATACCCTGTTAACTTAATTAACATACCTTATTAATTTTATTAAATTACAAAAAATTAAAGAAATCCAAAAAAATTAGGTTTGGTTGGTTCTGTTGAGTCTTCTTCTTCAAGTGTTCCAGCGTCAACCTTTGCCGTCCACCACCGCCTCATATTTCCGTCATCGCCACCCCCTATCGAAACCACCCCCAAAATCAGCAAAGAAAACGACATCAAGAAGATCCTCATCCTCAGCCATGGCCCCATCATCATAGGACAAGCCTACAAGTTTGATTACTCTGGAACCCAAGCCCGTAAAACTCTCGGAGAAGAAAGCTATGGGGTTATCCTAATCAACTCAAACCCTGCCACCATAATGACGGATCCTGAAACTGTCGATAGAAGAAGGCTATGAGGTCATCCGCAACAGCTTTTGCAACACTTTGATTCTAGGTTTGCTTAAAACTATGGAACGCCTCTTTCTTTTTCAGTTTAAGAAGAAAAGCAAAGAACTTTTTGTGACGGGCAAAGTCGAAGAATCCAAAGTCAGTGTTAATATGGTCCCTCACCGCACTCAATCCAATGTTAAAGACCTTTAGGTTCCCATGCTCGTCGACAAGGAGATTCTCCGGCTTCAAATCACCACAATTCTTGAAAACCGCGTGTTCTGGCACCACCAACGTGAAGGTTACTAGTGGGATCTGGGTAGATCCGAAAACCGCGTGTTTCGTAGATTGGTGTTTGTTGATTGAGGGATTGTTGGGAGGTTCTTGCGATGGATCCAATGGCGGAGACAGTGGTTGTGGTGGTTGTTGATTGAGGGGAGGCTTCACCGTTAGGGGTGGCGGTGGTGGTTTTCCAGGGCTTGGTGGAGAATAGGTGTTTGATGAAATGCCATCAAGAGGAAAGAGCTTTATGGGTGCATTAGATTAATTTGTTAGTTAACATTTTATTAATATTATAAAACTTACCATAAAATATGTCTAACTCTAATATAAAAAATCTATGTGTCAAATTTTTAATTTGTGAAAAAAAGGGCAAAACTTGTTATAACAGGTCACTTTAACTGAGTCTACCGTACACTAATCAGGCCAAAGTTCACCTTAACCTCCACCAAGACAGTAAAGGCTAAGGTAAATTTGGCCTGATGAGTGTATGGTAGACTAAAAAATATCAACCGTTGGATGATAATCAACATTCTTGATTCGTTGATGGTAACCTATTTAACAAATCACCATTTAAACTTTATAATATTTTCATTCTTTCCCTTAAAATTTAATAAATTCTAAAGATGCCAAGTTTTAATATAATTCATTAACATTTTGTGATTAATGACATACCCTGTTAACTTAATTAACATACCTTATTAATTTTATTAAATTACAAAAAATTAGAGAAATCCAAAAAAATTAGGTTTGGTTGGCTCTATTGAGTCTTCTTCTTCAAGTGTTCCAGTGTCAACCTCTGTCGTCCACCACCGCCCCATATTTCCGCCGTCGCCACCCCCGTTATCGAAACCGCCCCCGAGATCAGCAAAGAAACCGACATCAAGAAGATCCTCATCCTCAGCCCTGGCCCCGTCATCATAGGACATGTGACATCCAGAGTCGATATACCATTTAATACACTCGTTTAATCATTTTTTCAAAATGATTTTTCGTGTTTAATAGAAATCAACCAGGTCTTAATATAAAATAAAATTTACTTTTCTTAATTACGTTTGAAATAAATAACGCATACTCAAAATAACAAGAACCGATCGGAATAAAATACTTTAATAAAGTAGAGTTGATTAGAAACAGCAGAAGAAAAACTAAGGCATGAGGGTCATCCGCCTGGGCGAGACCCTAATGCGCTTAGACGAAATCCGAGAAGGTTGCTTAAGCGAGATCCGATTCGCTTGGACGAATACTACGCTTTAACCCTGAGTGAACAAGACAGATAAGAAAGTCAACAATTTGGGTTTCACTCGGAAATACATGTTTCCCGATCAACTCTCACTCGGAAGCAGCTAAACCTTACATCACTCAAAAAAAGGTTCACTCGATCTTACTTCACTCGGAAAACACCTGAGCCTTACTTCACTCGGAAGAGGCTCACGAACATAACTCACTCGGAAACTTTCTCACCTTCATTCGAGAGCAATCTAATCTTCACTCGGAGACATTCTACTCTTTCTTCACTTGGTAATGTTCTACTCATTCTTCACTCGAAAATATTCTACTCTTTCTTCACTCGGAAATATTCTACTCTTTCTTTACTCGGAAATATTCTACTCTTTCTTCACTCAGACGTATTCTACTCTTTCTTCACTCGGAAATATTCTACTCTTTCTTTACTCGAAAATATTCTACTCTTTCTTCACTCAGAAATATTCTACTCTTTCTTCACTCGGAAATATTCTACTCTTTCTTTACTCGGAAATATTCTACTCTTTCTTCACTCGGACCAGGATGAAGCCACTCGGGCAAGATTCGCCCGGTAATCGACTTTGCTACAGAAAATAGTGAAATTCAATACCAATCATATAATAACATAAATTCACTTCCGATTCAAATTTAGTTGAACACACGTATACGGAAAACTCATTGTATATATATATATATATATATATATATATATATTACACCAAGAATCATTCAAAATCACTCGGGCCTTGGCATCGATCCCCCCGCTTGACACGCCTCCAGGGCTCCGACCTCTTCCCTGTCACTGGTTACTAAATTGAAAACCACAGCAAGGGTGAGTGTTTGGCATCATAATTAATCTAGAACGGAAATTAACAATTTACATGCACATAAACTCTGTTCCATTTCTTTATTAACGAATTACAAGTCACACTCGGAAATTTACTTCCGCTCGGCAAGTATAATAATTCACTCGTTAAACTTAACAAATGCATCCAGCACATATAGCAACTCACTCAGCAAAGGTATCAATTCATACTCAGTGAATGTATCAAATTTCACTCGGCAATTTATCAAATCACACTCGGAAAATGTAGCACATTGCACATGGTAAACATATCAACTCAGACTTAGCAATTATATTAAAAAATTCATCAATAGTCACCACTGACTCTCATACAAACTTGACGCCTAGTATCCGGATACTAAAAGGATCGACCTTCAGCTGGGGGTCCGACTTGACACCCCGTGAACCCGACTTGGTTCACCGAGCCCAACTTGGCTCCCCCTCAACCACTGGGTCAAAGACCTCTGGGTAGCTTAACTGGGTCCGACTTGACCACAGAAGCCAAAAACAGGGTAACACATACCGTTGGTCATCCTCTACCACATAATCGCATTCCATTATATATAACAGGCACATCATTTGCAACTGTCAGAAACTGACTTGTTCTTACAACGTAGGGCGACCGACTCGTCAAGCCCATCAATATAACATTCTCACTAAACACCGATTGCCACAATCATCAAGTATTTCAAAGTCATCGTAAGCCACACACACACATGATCTTCATCCGATCGGTGTCTATACTCACATGCATGCACATACACATAGTTTTCATTCATTACTACCTCCCTACCATCTTCACAATTAGTTAAATGACTTGGACTCATAGCATGTCCTATTCTAATTAATCATAACCCGAACACCCCCTTACCTCTGTTCCAAGCTTCAACAATCTGCTCTTGGTGTCGGTTACGCCCTCTGAGCACTGGGTTCACTGTTTCACTTCCAAATCCAGCACCAGCTCCTTCACTGATACCTACGGGTCGGAATGCAAAACCCGTTAGCTTTACACCCTCAGCTCTAAGGACCACTTTCGAGCTCGCACTCACCAGAGGAGTGGAGAACAGACCCGTACACAGCCATGCATGGCCACTCGACTAACAGAGAAACGAAAGGGACAAGGAAACACAAATGTAAATGGATCAATGGACTCACCTTGAGGCCACGGTCACGGAAATGGGCTTATCGCTCGGTTTCGATGCAAACAGAGTCCTCCCCTGGAGCATGCAACTCACAACGATGGAGGAGGAAGAAGAAGATGAACAGAAACCGAAGCAGATGAAGAAGAAGAGAGAGAAGCAGTGGCTCGCGTGAATGTAAGTGAATAAAAGAGAAAGGGAAAGAAATCCTTTAAAGTCCAGGGGCAACCGGTAACCTCCTCAGCCGGTTACCACCCCATTTTCCTTTACCTTTTCGCTTAAGCATTTTTCCACAAACTCTTCTCTTCTTTTAATCGGTCTTCACTTTATTATTAACCAATCAAATAATTTTATTTATATTCACAATATTTAATTATTCATAATTGTCCAATAATTCATAAAAATACCGAATAAATTTCAAAAACAATTAATAATATTTTCTACTACACAGAATTTTCTTTCCTAAATTGTCAGGAATGTTATAGGACAAGCCTACAAGTTTGATTACTCCGGAACCCAAGCCTGCAAAACTCTTGGAGAAGAAAGCTATGGGGTCATCCTAATCAACTCAAACCTTGCCACCATAATGACGGATCCTGAAACCGTTGATAGAAGAAGGCTATGAGGTCATCCGCAACCGCTTTTGCAACACTTTGATTCTAGGTTTGCTTAAAACTATGGAAAGCCTCTTTCTTTTTCAGTTTAAGAAGAAAAGCAAAGAACTTTTTGTGACGGGCAAAGTCGGAGAATCCAAAGTCAGTGTTAATATGGTCCCTCACCGCGCTCAATCCAATATTAAAGACCTTCAGGTTCCCGTGCTCGTCGACAAGGAGATTCTCCGGCTTCAAATCACCACAGTTCTTGAAAACCGCGTGTTCTGGCACCACCAACGTGAAGGTTACTAGTGGGATCCGGGTAGATCTGAAAATCGCGTGTTTCGTAGATTGGTCTTTATTGATTGAGGGATTGTTGGGAGGTTCTTGCGGTGGATCCGATGGCGGAGACAGTGGTTGTGGTGGTTGTTGATTGAGGGGAGGCTTCACCGCTAGGGGTGACGTGGCGATTTTGCAGGTTCCCCTTAGTTTCTAAACTAGCAGAATCGTGGGACATCAAAAGTGGGAAGTTTATTGTTTATTTTTTTTTCTATTTCTTACTCCCTTTTTTAGTTTAGGAACATGGCTCGTTCATTCACTTGCTTATGCATGAACTCGCATCTTCGCCAGAAGCGACTAGGGGGGAGCTATCGTAGAAGCTTTGCCCTTTGTACAGAGATTGTTATGAACTGACTAAATGACTAGCGGAACGCTAGCTAAGCTAAAAAAGAGTATTAGTTCCAAATCAATAAGCTTTTTATCAGGTTTTTATCCCTCCTTCTAGAACCCATGGATTGAGGAGGGCCTCGGCCCGGGAAGGGGAGAGTGGTCGGGTGGTCAAAAGCGACGGACTGTAAATATGTTGAAGTTTTTCTACGTAGGTTCGAATCTTGCCTCTCCCACTTGTTTGTTGTAGACTTCATAGAAGAGAAAGGAGGCATTCGTCAGCGCAGGAAGGCCCACCGAGCGAAGCTCTTTATTTTCCGTGCCGTGAAGTGAAATTGTATCGTATGTTAGGGCTTGGTGGAGAAGAGGTGTTTGATGAATTGCCATCAAGAGGAAAGGCTATCTGGGTGCATTAGATTAATTTGTTAGTTAACATTTTATTAATATTATAAAACTTACCACAAAATGTGTTTAACTGTAATATAAAAAATCTATATGTTAAATTTTTATTTTATATAAAAAAACAAAACTTATTATAACAGGTCACCTTAACTGAGTCTACCGTACATTCGTGAGGCCGAACGTCACCTTAGCCTTCACCAAGACAAAGGGCATAAATACGAGGAGAAATACAAGCAGTTAAATTTATAAAGAACAGAATACGGTAATTAAAAGTAAATTCAAAATTTCATTTAAAAAAGTACATTTAAGGGGTTGATTTATAAAACTATAGGATCAGCTCACAAGCTCACAAGCATGGTTAAAATCATGTAGGAAACATTGGAGGGAAAGTAGTGGTGGAGATAGCTGCTACGTATTTTGCGTTTAATTCTTAAACCTGGCACTGATCACGTGAACAAAACGTGGTCCTGAGTACGCATTTCATGTCAAGAATCACATAACATAACAGCATAGCGAATGAAGAGGGGAAGATTGCAACTGCAACTGCAACTTCAACTTCACTTTCATCTCTCCCTAACAACACTTGCAATGTTCATTCTCAAGGTCAACTTTCCATTCTTCTCTCGATTCTTCCTGTCTTCTCTGCTTTAACCTTTAACTCTTCCCCGTTTTCAACAGACATGGAGACAAACCGCTTTTGGTCTTTTTGGGTACCTTAATTTCACCAAAGCTGGCTTCCTGTGAGTTCTTCTTCTTCTCTTAATAATAATAATAATAATAATAATAATAATAATAATAATAATAATAATAATATTATTATTATTATTATTATTATTATTATTATTATTATATACTTGTTTTCCTTACACTTCAAACATCTTTGTTACTAATGAATATGTAGCATTGCTCCACAACATTGATTTGACTGATATAGATTGAGGAAAATAGAGCCATTTATTTTCATCATTTTGAGGAAAGCAAACAAGTTTTTGTTTATTTGATTCGTTTATTCATGGTCGATTTATATATTTCGTTTTTTAATGTGTCCCTGTCACATATTAAGAAATTAAAAAAACTAATTTTTTTAATTAGATATTATGTTAGACCTGTTTTAAAGATTATCAAAGAATTATATTTATATTGATTTAAAATGAAAACATTTTAGACCTGTTTTAAAGATTATCAAAGAATTATATTTATATTGATTTAAAATGAAAACATTTTACTTCTTAACATGTTAGATACATGTTAAGAAGAAACTATATATATTTTTGAAATATCGAATTTGGTCTTAAATTTTGTTTATTTTTCGAATTCCTGGGGAACTTGCAAGACTGAATAGATGCGTGTCACTTCTGGTTTCATGAAATTTCAGTTGAAAAAAAGATAGTAGGAAGAGAGGGTGGAGGCAAAAATTGGCCACTATTTATTGTGTTTGTTGAAAAGTAGATCAGTGCCAAACGTGTAAAACATCATTTTGATTCCATAAAGACAACACCATTTTGGTCATTGAAAGATTTGAGGTCAGTCACCTGAAAGATGAAAATCTCCTTTTCGTTCGTAAAAGATGAAAATTTGATCATTTATGCCTTATTTGATATTATTTAGTCGACATTTAAGTTTTTTGTGATGAAAATGGTGATTTTAGAGACTAATATGATATGATTACCCCTACGGGTAGAGTTTTATTAGTGCTGTTATTATTTGATCTCATTGTGTTCTTATCTAATGAGATCAGTTAAAATTTTGCAGTGATCATGCTAAGAAATTCAAACCTGAGGACATGGAAATACAGATACCAGGGAAAAATTGCATTGTTACTGGAGCTAACTCTGGAATTGGTTATGCGACAGCTGAGGGTCTTGCAAAGCGGTTTCAATCCTTCTCCTATGCTTGTTGTTGGAAGTTTGTGTTTTTCAGTTTATGGTTATATGATTTATGTTATGGTTAATGATTTTCACCAGTGGTGCATCTGTCTATCTTGTATGTCGTAACAAGCAGAAAGGAGAGGCTGCCCTTTCTGATATTCAAACTAAAACTGGCAATGAAAATGTATATTTGGAGGTATCCCCCTTTATATCCTTGTTTTTTTTCTCCAGTCACTAATCCCTTTCTTTCCTTGTTCTTATGGAATTTTCAAATCAAATGAATTAAAATTTTCTACTTTCATGCAATGTGCACAAGCTTTGTGGGGTTTTCCATAGTTTTGTGGATGAAGTGTAAGCATTTGGAGAGTATGATTGCCAATATATGATTTTATATGACTAGCTAGCTCATTTATCTTGCAGATTTGTGACCTTTCTTCTGTCAAAGAGATCAAGTCATTCGCTTCCCGGTTTTCCAGAAAGAACGTGCCAGTTCATGTGTTGGTAATTCTCAATTGTATTTCAAGAAAATATAATACTCTACCCTACATAGTTGTAATTTCTGGTAGCTTTACAATGAAAACTTCATTCGATATCTGTGGCTTGCAGATGGACACTGTTTTTGTTTCAAGAAATTAAAACATCTCTTACATCTTGTGCAATAGAAATGTAATTGCTGATCTGCTAATTATATGATGTTAGTCACTTTGAAGGAAATCTAATATGGACATAATTTCTTGCATCAAGGTTAACAATGCTGGCTTGCTTGAGCAAAATCGAGTTACCACAACAGAAGGGTGAGTCATATGGTCACATGAATCTCAGAGAACATGTTGAAGAAGAACAAGGGAAAAGAAGAAATGAAATCCTTGCTTCATTGATTGAACTGAAAACTAAAGCTTACAAGCATTTATAGTTGGTTCTCTAAGTAGTTAAGGCTAACCAACCTAGTTAACAACTAATTAGAAACTTAACTAACTAACTAACCAATTAGTTAAAATTCACCATGCAAGCTTGGAAAACAGAAGAGTGAAAGGATCTTGGGTGTGAGGTCTTAGTAAAAAGAGCCGCAACTTGATCACAAGTGGAGATGGGGAGAAGCTTCATCATACCAACTCAGAGTCTTCCGCGCATAATGTGGTAATCAATATCCAAGTGTTTGGTTCACCATGCAAGCTTGGAAACAAAAGAGTGAAAGTATCTCGGGTGTAAGGCCTTGGTAAAAAGATCTGCGAGTTGATCACGAGTGGAGATGGGGAAAAGCTTCATCATACCAACCAAGAGTCTTCCGTGCACAATGTGGCAATCAATATCCTAGTGTTTGATTCTCTCATGGAAAACCAGATTGCTTGCATTATGGAGGGCACTCTGGTTTTCACAAAAAAGAACTAGGAGCATGGGGTAGGAGATGTGGAGATCTTGAAGGAGAAAGAGCGGCCATTGCAGCTCACAAGTAGCAAAACCTAGTGCTCGATATTCAGCTTTGGATGAGAATTGGGACATTATTGTTTATTTCTTGGATCTCTAGCTGATGAGAGATTAACCAAGAAAGAAATAGAAGCCTGAGATGGACCTTCTAGTTATAAGATAGGTCCCTTTAATCTACATCACTATAGCCATGCAAGTGCAGGGAAGAGGAGGAAGAAAAGAAGAATCCATTCCTAGGTGCTTGCTTCTGGTACCTCACAATTTGAAGGGCTTCAAGGCGATGCTTTTCTTTTGGAGAATTGAGAAATTGGCTAAACTGATTTACAACAAAAGTAATATCAAGCCTTATGGTTGTTAGGTACAACAACCTACCAATGAGACTTCTATACCCTGCAATATTAGAATGCCAAGCACCATCATCTGAGATCACGTTCATTGTAGAAACCATAAGGGTAGCAACTAGTTCGCTACCCAGCAATCTTGTGTCAGTGAGGAGATCAACACAGTATTTCCTTTGACACAATGAAATGCCCTTCATGACTTGGCAATCTCAAGGTCTAAGAAGAATTTCAATTCTCCCAAATCCTTGATTCCAATAGTGTTGTTTAATCTAGCTTTGACTAGATCAAACTCCCTTAAATCATTACCAATGAGGATGACATCATCCACATAGACAGCAAGGGGTTGTGAAGGATGAACCATGAAACCCAGGGGAAAATGAGGAATCTTAAGGTGTAGAAGTGAAGCCATAAGAGACAAGAATGGTATTCAACTTCTCAAACCACATTCTACTGGCCTGCTTGAGCCCATAGAGGGGTTTAATCAACTTACAAACTTGATGAGGTCTCCTAGCTGTGACTCCTGTAGGAAGGTCCATATAAACATCCTCTTACAAATCTCCATAGAAAAATGCATTGTCAACACCCAATTGGTATAAATGCTAGTTATTGATGGCTACCAAAACAAGAAGCATTCTCTAAGTTGTCATCTTTACCACTGAAGAAAAAGTGTCAAAGTAGTCACTTCCTTCTATTTGATTGTATCCTTTGGCCATTGCTCTAGCTTTGTATCTAGCTATGCTCATATCAACAACTTGTCAAGTTCCACTTTTGTGTAAAACATCCAACTCAAAATTCATTGCCTTGATCGAATCAGGGTGTTTAGAGGCTTCTGTGTAAGTGTCTGTTTCAATTTCAATGGCTACGGCCATGGCATAGGATTTGTAATAAGGAGCTAAATGAGAGTATGATATGAAGGCAGGGATGGATAATCTGTGGAACAAGAGGCCTTTAAGGTTGGACATTGGTAATCTGCTAGGTGAGATGGTGGTTTAGTGTTTGGTGGTTGTGGTTGTGTATTGTAATTAGGTGGATCAATAGGTGTTGATGGTTGAGAGGAAGGAGTGGTTGGGACAACAAGCTCCACATCTGGTTGGTTTAGGTCTATGCAAATGCAATGAGGTTTGGTGGAGGTTGGTTAAGATGATGTGAAAGCCATAACTCCTTTCATGGAATTTCACATCCCTTGGGATAAACACTTCATGAGTCAACAGGTCCAATAGAACAAAACCTTCCTGACTGGTAACCTATGAAAGCTGCCTTCCTAGCTCTTGGATCAAGTTTTTCTATGTTCTTTAAGAGTGGAAGCAAAACATAGACTCCCAAAGATCCTCAAATCATTCAATTCTGGTTTTTCACTATGAAGAACAATATAAGGAGCATCATTTCCCAACACTTCAATGGGAACTATTAATTAAGTATGTTGCATGACTAACAGCATATGTACAAAGGTACATGGGATCATGTGATTGGACGAGTACTGCCCTGGCTACATTGAGAAGATGTTGGTGCCTCATCTCTACCATTTCTTTTAGGAGTTTGAACACAACTCTTTTGGTGTTCAATTTCCTTTGAGGCAAAGAAGGTAGGCATGTGGAACTCTCCTCCATGATCAGTTCTCACCTTCTTCACCTGCTTGCTAAACTATGTGTCTACCCAAGTGACAAAATTCTGTAAGGCTATAGTAGCCTCTGATTTCAACATGAGCATTACAACCCACACATATCTACTGTAATCATCTAAGATTGTCAAGAAATATTTATGTTTATCAATGCTAGGGATTCCAACAAGGCCCCAAATATCTACATGAAGTAATTCAAAACAATCACTAGCTCTTTTATTACTCAGAAAAGGAAAGTCTCCTTTGCCCGGATGCATAGCAAGCATCACATATCAACTCTTTATTTACAAGGATTGAAGGATAGTCTTTCAACAATGACAAGATACGATTATAAGAAAGATGGCCTAACCTATAGTGCCAAATTGCACTATCAGGTATTACATGAAAAGAATTTACCAAATTGGTCCTATTATCTTGAGCTTTCAGTAAATTAGTAGCACAAGAAGTCCTTAACTGATATAGTCCATGCTTCACATCAACTAAACCAATCATCTCCTCGGAATTCTGATCCTGGATCACACAGGAATCATAATGGAACATAAGCTTGTGATGATGCTGAACAACAAACTTATGAATGGGTTTTAAATTGAATGTGAATTAAGGGATGTACAAAACATCAGACAATAAGAGATGTGGATATATCTTGACAGTTCCTGAAAGTGTTGTGGTAATTCTATTACCATTTGGCAAATACACAATCAGTGGTGGAATGCCTCTAATCATTTTGAAATACTCTCTGTGAGCACATATATGATCTGTGGCTCTAGAATCTAGTATCCAGGTGCTATGACTGTGTTGTGCTAACACAAACACATTACCTCCATTCTATGATCATGAGTAGCAACAACAACAGATGTGACTTGATTTGCCATGGTAGAAGTGTGGGTAGTAGCCTATTGAATCATAGCCAAGATGCTTCGATATTGCTCATTGGTGAATGGTGCATTCTCCCCTTTGTCCTTTTTCTTTTCTCCTCTCACTGAAACAGTTGCATCTGAACCTTCAATATAAACATTGTTAGATGAATTCCCTTTTGTAAACTTGAAAGTAGGGGGAGAGCCATGTTTCCTATAACATGTTTCAACCTTATGTCCTATCTTGCCACAAAATAAGCAGATTGCTCTTCCAAGTTGGATTCCAAGCCCCATAGTTACTATTTCCTCTTCCTCTTCCATAATTCTTTCTACCTTCAGCCATATTCACATTAACCAAATGATTTGATTCCTCAATGGTTGACAATCCTGCTTGTCTTTCATGTTGTAAAACCTTGGAAAACACCTTATTAATTCTAGGTAAAGGATCCATAAGTAGAACTTGTGACCTCACAACATTGAATGACTCATTCAATCCGATAAGAAAACAAATTACGTAGCCTTGTGATCTATAAACCTTGACATTCTCAAGTGCTCCACATCCACACATAATAGAGCAAGTACACAAAGGCATTGGCCTATAGTTCTCCAATTCTTCCCATAGCACCTTCAATTCAGTGAAATAATTCGCGATCGACATGTTCCCCTACTTAAAGTCATATATTTCTTGTTGCAAATCTAAGACTCAAACTAGGTCTCCCTAAGAGAAACATTCCTTGAGCTCATCCCAAGCTTCATAAGCATATTCAGTATTCACAGAACTAAAGATCCAATCATCGATCAGATTGTTACCTCTCCTATGCCTCGAAACTAGGATTGAACGGATATGGAATTAGAAGTGATCCATTCACAAATTTCAACTTTTATTTTGAAATTAAAGCTCGTTTCATACCTCTCACAAATGTGTGATAGTTCTTGCCATCAAGAACAGGAGTCACCAATGAAATTGATGTTGATTCATTTGGATGCATGTAATACAGACTCACTTGATTCTGCGTTCAATTGAGATTCGGATTCGGTATCGGAGTCAGATTTCAACCATTTGTATACTCTTTGCCTCCTCGCACCATAGCTGAAACAATTCTTGATGGTAGACCCCCTGTTCAGGTTCTGATACCATCACATGAATCTCATAGAACATGATGAAGATGAACAAGGGAAAAGAAGAAATGAAATCCTTACTTCATTGGTCGAACTGAAAACTGAAGCTTACTAGTATTTATAGTTGGTTCCCTAATTAGTTAAGGCTAACCAACCTAGTTAACAACTAATTAGAAACTTAATTAGTTAAAACTGATTCCCTTACTTATCATACGGAAATGAAAATTTTGCAAATTATAACTATAATCTGTATTGATCTAATGGCTTTTAATGTAATGTGTCATAGTCCAGGTTCGAGTTGAGCTTTGCTGTAAATGTGTTGGGCACTTACACCATGACAGAATTAATGGTACCGCTACTGGAAAAGGCTTCCCCTGATGCACGGGTCATTACAGTTTCTTCCGGTGGAATGTATACTTCTCCGTTGACTGAAGATCTACAGGTAATTGTGTCATGGCCTTTTCAGCTTACTTAATCATTTATAAGATTTTAGCCTTATTTATTTGGTTCTCTGTACACTGTACCCAGTATTCAGAGAGCAACTTCAATGGCGTTGAACAGTATGCTCGAAACAAGCGTGTTCAGGTCAGTTAAGTTATGATACATTACTTTTCTTGTTTATTAACTTTAAAATTGTGGCAAAGTAATGAAAGTATGTTAGCTGGTTAAAGTATATATTGACCTCTTAGTCTCTGAAATAGCAGATTTTAGAGGGTGGACCTGCAGTTGAAATGATTACTAATTGTTTCATAAAACTATTGATTGTTTTCTATGAAATATTGCATTCAAGTTATGATATGGATTACTGAATGTTGTAATTTAGCAATGGTGGAACTGGAATTTTGGAATTTGCTTATACCTCCAGTTTTAAGGCCTGTGTTTTATTTACCATTGTTAAGGTGTTGAGATAAGTCCTACATCAATTAGGAATATGATCAGTATAGCCTTATAAGGTTTATGACAACTCTTAACTTATGAGCTAGCTTTTGAGTTAAGTTAGGCTTGCTATTTTGTATATAGTATCAGAGCCTGACTTGCCTTGAATTGTTGGGCCACCCGCAGATGTCCTATCTTGGGCATAAGGGGTGTGTGTTAAGATGTTGAGATAAGTCTCAATGATGTCCTAAACTTCTTAAATATTATCTCTCTACCTCCTTGTGTTATGGTCCTTTATAATTTGATTGAGATATGTTCAAATTTCAGCAGAACTGATGGAATTTCATGCTGTTTCTAAGAAAGGTAGAAAGAATCTTGTCATTTGGCTTCGTATTGAATGGAAACTACCACTTATGATGTGATGATCAAGTATTTACAGTGTGTATCTGTCCCACCAACTGGCTAGTTGGTTTTAGAGGGGGAACATGACAGTGCATACAAATAAGAAGTCGTAAGTGATAGAGATCAAATTTTGTGATTTTAGGAAGAGTTTGGTACACTATTCAGTATCTGTATTTTGTTTTTCTTCCCCTTCATTCGTCAACAAATACCACCATTGGCACCGAGTTGAGAAGATTCACATCAAGAGGACATTCTTTTCTTCAAGATTCTGATCACTTGTATCAGTATGGGGGCTGAGTCATAAGAAAAATTTGATAATGCAAAGTAGGATCCTTTAGTGGAAGAGGAAAAGTAGTGTCTTCCTGCTGGTATGCACAGGTGATATACCTTGTCAAGACTTGAAATTCCCAATGGTAAGGCATTGACTGAATTTGTTTGGGAGTTCCCCCATTGATTGAGGAACGAATGGTGCCAAGAAGGGTAAAACTTCACATTTGAAGAGTTAGAAAGATTGAGTTCATTTTGTTGAAAAATGGGTCAACCTAAATTTCAAAGACAAAAGTGACTTGTAGAGCTAGGCTCAAAATATCATTTCATGGGCATAACTCATGATTTATCTCATTTCCACAGTTTGTTCTCTTGATTTTAGACTTATAGAAAACAGACTTGACCCCGAACACACTCCCAAAAGTGAATTGTAGAACCAGGCTTAGAAAATATTATTTCATGGGCATGTGCACTCAATGATTTATCCTCATCTGCACTATTTTTTCTCTCGATTTTAGAATTATAAGGTCATAGAACCGAAGGAAACATGATGTACAAAAGGAATGAGAGCTCAGGCAAGAGAGGAAGAGGAAAACTGATTTGTATTTCTCACACACGAGTCAATGTACAGCCCCCTATTTATATGAAAGGGAAGCAGAAAAAGAAAAGGAGAACAAAAATAACAAACTTTAGTAACAGATTACATATTTGAGCTAACCCCAATCTTATCAAACTTGGCCTAACACATTCCCAAAAGCCAACTCAAGAGAGGATGATTGGATCATGTCTTATAAAGAGCATACTAACCAAAATCCTAGTCAATGTAAGATATCTTAACACACCCTTTCCCACCTAAGATTTGACATCTGCACCAACATTAAGATTAGATAAGCTTTGATACTATATTAGAAATAAACTAGACCTAACTCACTCATAAAAACTAGTTCAAGAGAGGAGGAAGGCTTCATGTCTTCAACGGAAATACCCCCATTTCCCATTAATTTACTGTCTCTGATGAATGATACAGATTTTGGATCAGCTTACTTCAATCTGCACATGTTCTTCATTTCAATTCACATCATGTTGTAAGATATTTGGCTTGATTATCTCCCAAAAGTTTATTGGTTGTGTTTCTTCAACAGTTCTTCTTTACAGTTCATTCCATTTGTTCGATTTATATTAGGTGAGACACTGTTCTTCTATTTTACTCAACAACTTTGTTATACTGCCCATCAAGTCCAACTAGGTTAGGTTTCTAGTAAAGACTTGTTTTTTTTTTTTAATCATAAAACCTTAAGGCATTATGAATTGTGCTTCCAACACTTATATACTCTTTGTCTTTCTATTTTATTCAATGTGGGACTTCCTTAACATGGTATCAGAGCCAAAGCCTAACTCTGTCTGGTTGTTATGGGCTAAGGATTGCCCTTTCATTATGGGTCAAAAGTTACACTTTACTTAATCTGGCAAGCTTCGTTGAAGGGTGTGTGTTAGAAGTTCTACATCGTTTGTCTCATAATATGCGGTACAGTTTCAATACCTGTTACGTTACTCCTCATATTGCCAATTGGTTTCAAGATGAAATCTTAACATATATCTTTTGTAAAATTTAATTATCATGTCCAGTGTGTCTAAAAATGATGAATTATGTGTATTTTGTATAATTTAATTATCATATTGCTCATGTCCATCTTATAACTAACAATATAGGTCTACTCATGTAACGAATGTTTGAAAACTGAATTCCATGAGTTTGGTTATATAATCAGTGTATCTAGTACTCAGTTTTCAAAAGTTGATTCTATTCAGAAATATAAAATTTCAGATTTACTAATTAGATGGGTTTAAATCTGATATACTATTTATTTAGTACTCGTTTCATAATTAGTAAACTATCGCATTATTTTAGTAACCGAGGTTCTTCATTTGTTTTAAAAGCTTTTAACAATTTTCAAAACTTGTAATACCATATAACTTACTTCAATTATATGCAGAGGAAACTAGTACTGTACAGTAGTGGACCATGACGATCAAATTCTTACTCTTTTTTTTATGCTCTGTATATATATCTGTGATTATGAACAGAAAACAGGCAGTGGTAGTACTATCTGATGTCGAGTGAATTAGTTCTAATAAAAATCTGGTTTGATCATATCTTTGCAATGCATTTTATATATGTTAAAATCCTTATTCCCTGGATAAAATCTAGGAGGCATTTTAAAGGGATTAGTAGGGTGGTTTATTTTCATGTGTTTGTAGTGTAAGATTATGATATATTTGAAATACCAGGTTGCATTAACGGAAAGGTGGGCTGAGGAGTATGAGAGCAAAGGGATAGGATTTTACTCAATGCACCCAGGTTGGGCAGAGACTCCCGGGGTTGCAAAGAGTTTGCCAAGCTTCTCTGAAAAGTAAGTATTGTTTATCTTTACATTTTCAATAGAACCTATTCATTGTTACTACAAAATATTGTTACACTGGAGATAAAAATCATTTGCTTAATTTACACTTTTAGTTTCCTAACCAACCATCCTCAACTTTCAATTGCGTGAATATAATTCTTAAACTCTTAAAAGTGTGTGATTCTCATCTCTTCATTAATTTCATTGAAATTTTGGTGGAATTTTGATGACATGTCACCATATCTGAGTTACATGCTATAATGTATGTTAATTTTCATTAATAATTTGATAGAAATTGATTGAGGGACTAAAATTGCACACTTTGAAAAGTTAGGAGCATGGTTGTTATAATTTAAAGCTAACTCTTTGAATCTTACGATTCTAACTTCAAAAAACGAGTTAACTCTTAGTTATCTAACTTCTGATTCTAACAACTCTAATCGATTTTTTATTTGTTTTTTTTTTAATCAAAATGATTGTTATTTGGCTTTTTAAATGTGACCTAGATCATGGTTGTTCACGGTGCGGTTGAAATAAAATACAAAAACTAAACCAAACCAAATCGTTGTAGTTTAGATTGGTTTGGTTTGGCGGTTTTAAACCACTGTTTAAATATCAAACATATTGACATCAATGCAATAAGTGCAAATTATATAGTCAATCTTAAAAGTTGTGAGAAATAAAAGATGTAGTTTATCTTGTTACCACTTTTTACAAACAATTTATTGTGCCACGGGTACTCTATTTTATAATTTATATGTTATATTTATGTAAAAGCCTTTTTAATTAAGCTACTTGTATGTATTTTAGATCCAATAAACTCATCATAGAAATGACATATGATCATTAGTTAAATTGTTTAGTTACTTTAAAGTATGAATGATATAGGAATAAAAAAGTGTACTCAAGTGCGGAATAGTTTGATTTGATTTGGTTTTGCAAATGGAAACCACAGGCCGAACTGAATTGCGTTTGAAGATACGAATTTCTGGGGTTGTGGTTGATGTGGTTAGCGTTTTTTGCAGCATATGGTTTAATTTTATGGTTGGTCACGGATTTATTCTATTCCTGAATAACCGTAACAGCTAGGTACATCACAGTACATTTCACGAATCACCTTTAGTTCCTTATATGTTGTATTAGAGAATACTCAGCATCTCCAACCTATAGCTTTGTCACGCAACGACACAACACTTTTGTGGAGACTTATGTTTATATCTTCTTTTTCCGTACGCATCTTCCTAAGTTTGTGACCAACTTACTTGCATGTGCGTCTTACGTGTCTCTTGCATATTTTGTGCATCTTCTCTGCGCCTTAGTCTTCTCCGTGTGCGACCAACATCTTCGCTTTCATCTTGTAGACATACGCTGGACTTAAAATGTTGAACTGATGGTATTGTGTTTTTTATATACTATTTATAATATTATTTAAATTTTTTTCATAATCTTACAATTCTAGATGGAATCCCGATTTTACGAGTTCACATAAGGCCAATGATTCTACCTAGAATCTTGATTCTGACAACCTTGAACTGGTTTGGAGACTAAATTCATGTAATTAAAAGTAAGAAGATTAAAATTACATAAACATGATAGTTAGAAAAAACCCAAAACACAATTAAGCCAAAATATTTATAGATAGGGAGTCAGTAGGGTATAAAGATTCTAATATATTTGCTTGTTTGAACTAGTTTATTTGGGGAAAATTATTTTCTCTCGGTAACTTTCTCCAAGAACTTAAGAAAAGAAATGTTATTTTTCCAAAGTTAAGCTAAACTAAACATGCGTGCCACATAACTTAATTCTTGTTACCCCTTATTCTTTATAATTAAATTAAACTTCATACATGTTGAAGTGAAATTTTAATAGCCTAAGTTATAAGGATAATTTGTGCTTGAAATAATTTATGGCCAAAAGGAAAAGAAAGTAAACTATTGTTTGGTCCACCCCAGTAATTATATGTTGATTCAATTATTTACTTTACAGGTTTTCGGGGAAGCTTAGAACAAGGGAAGAAGGTGCAGACACAGTTATATGGTTAGCATTACAACCAAAGGAGAAACTGGTATCAGGTGCATTTTATTTTGATAGAGCTGAAGCTTCAAAGCACTTTGCATTTGCTGGCACCAGTGGTTCTCATGCTATGATTAACTCTATTGTGGATAGTCTTAATTCCATGGCTTCTCCTTTTGCCTAATAGCTAGTGTACTTTTACCTTAAAGTAAACCTTGAAGTTGTACTTAATAATCATATCATAGAAGAACCCAGTGGAGATACGGTCGTGGTCTTGGATCCGTGCCAATGATTCCAATTTTGTACATATATCCTTTTCTTGACTGTGAGGGATCCCTGTTCTTGTATCCATGAATTGGGGGGATACTTTTTATGTTACACATAGAATTGACAGGGTTTAGTGCTTGTTTGGTATATTGATCTACACATATAACCTCTGTTTACTTTACTTTTAATGTCGTTTCATTGAGAGAACGTTGTTCAACAAACGTAAAGTCTGACTTGCCTTCAATTAACGTGGTTTGGCTACCAATTACAATGGGGGTGAGCAATTACATCCACAATCATCCTTCAATGGTAATATAACAACACACATACAACACTTTCCTTTGTAAACTTCTGCTTTGTTCGTTTGAGAGAGACGGTTATCTTGACTGTG
Organism: Clitoria ternatea; assembly: GCA_037962975.1. NCBI lineage: Eukaryota > Viridiplantae > Streptophyta > Magnoliopsida > Fabales > Fabaceae > Clitoria > Clitoria ternatea. The sequence goes on from CM075675.1 coordinate 15,657,629, forward strand.
TGAAACAATTCCAACCCTAGAGGTGCGACAAGTTCAACAACGGTGTTAGGAGTAAGTGAGAATCTTCTCTTCTAGTTGATTTTCTACTACAAATTCCTACTTTTTTCAAGTTACGCTGATCATGTTGAAGAAAGGGGTACATTTTTTTTAGTTTTTGTTAGTGAAATGTCAGATTTGTGTTGATTGATATTGGTAATATTTAGGTGTCTGGTAGTTGAACTCTGTTGTAACCTTGATGCATCTCTATTTTGTGTATTATTGTTAGAATGTACTTTGTATGCTAAAATGCTTGTCAGTGTCTAATATGTGTTTAATAAAATGCCTCTTAATCCTGCCTCACCTTGTTCGCTTGCACATTGTATACCCTGTACAGTTCATTTTAATGCAAAGTCTAAAATTTTCTAAATAAAGTGTATTTAACTTGCAAAGTCCAGATTTTTATTCCTTTATCTACCAAGTCCAAATTGTTTTTGTGCCCGGAAAATGATTGGGCAAGAGTTGCAAAAATAGAATTGTGATAGTAGGAGTTGGTGAAGTTGTGATGATATGCAAAATGATTCTAAAGTGGACAACAATAACAAGTTGTGGGTTGCAAGACTCCAAGAGGAGCCAAAGTCAGAAAGGATCAGATCAGACTAGCAAGAGGGCAAAATTACTTCATCTACAATTATGTGGGTCACTGTGAGTCTGGAATCAAAATTACCATAAATGTTGCTTAGTTAATGAGGTTTTATATTTGGTTAACTATTGTTATGTAGCTATTAGTTAGTGCGTGCTTCTCCACTCATGCATACTGTATTCGCAAATTGCTTAAAGTGAGTTATCTTCTTTTAATAATGGATATATAGGTAAGTGTCAAGAAAAAGGCGTGCAATTGTGCTTTTATTTGTCTTAATTTTCTTCGATATATTTTCATTATAAAGGTTTTTCTTAATCATTTGTGATGCATAAAAGGTTTTTCTTCAAAACTTTTAAACATGTTTTTACTTTGTAAAATGTTATTAGCTAAGATTCAAGACTTAAGAGCTCATAAAATATTTTCTAAGATTTTTTTTAACAAAAATACTAGGCTAACTTAAAAACTACTCTTGAAACTTGAAAAGCCTTGTATTTGTTGGCGTAAAGTCTTTGTGTTGCATCTTGTTCATGCTTTACCAATTTTCATATGTTTGCTTATGTCATGTTTAACATATCAAAACATCTTAAGTAACATCCAAATACATTCTCCTTTCTTTTGATGCTGACAACACATCTCATGGAGGTAGTTCAATGCAAATGTATTTATATGATAACATATCTCATCTTTAAACTTTAAGTACATTTCAACCAAGTTCTTTTTACAATAACATTTATGAAGGAAAAAAACTTGTTAAACAACTTGTTTGAGAAGATATTACTTTTCTTGAAATAAAGCATTTGATTTTGAGATACCACTTGTTATTATAAAGATGTTTGTTTTAAGAAAATTTTTATATCAAAAAGATTTTCTCCCTTATGCTCGTGGAATTCATGTTTGACTAGTTGAAATTGTTCAAGCAAGATATATAATACTAGTCGAGAAGCATCCATTCATTCATATTCATGCCATCATGTAGCCCAACTTGGCAACTCGTTTATTTTGGGTACAAAATGTCACAGGTTCAAATCTTGTCATCCTTATCCCTAATTATTACTTAAAATATGATATTACTTATCATATGAACAGTAACAAGAGACCAATTCAAATTATACATACATACTCAATATATTATATATTAATTAATATACAGTGTATGTATGCAAGATGTATTTTTATCATATAAAATAAAATGATTTATGAAATAAAGCGCCCTTAGTTCAGTTTGATAGAACGCGAGTCTCCAAAACCCAATGTCGTAGGTTCAAATCCTAAAAAGCGTGATGGTTCTAATCTCGACCATCCATGATAAGATCTAACGGTTCAGACTTATTTCTCTCACTCTCACCTAAGAAAGTCTTTCTCATATGATACATTCTCATCATCTATATATATATACATATATATATATATATATATATATATATATATTGCATTCACATTTAAGCCATATATATCACTTATGATTATGCATACTTATTTATCTAAAACATTTAAACCACATATATTATTTTCCTCCCTTTGGCATTGTAAAAAAGAATTCGTTAACATTAAACATATTCATAGAGAGAAATAAATAGATATGTAATAGCCCTGGTTTGGAGAGTAAGAATCCAAACCCTCAGAACTCTTAAGGTGTTAAGCTTTTGGTAGGAAGCTTGAGGCTTTAGCCTGTTCCCCTAAGGTGAATATAGGGATATCAAGAGAATGTGAATGAATAACCCAGCTTAGAAGGGTGTAGAGAATTAGAAGAAAGATTAAAGAATGCACTGGTAGTTAAAGAGAAACTAAGATGAGAAAGTGATAATGGATAAGTTATTTAGTCTTGTTTGACTTAGTGATGGTAGTTAGTAAATTTCCCTTTTAGTAACAATGATCAATTATGGATAATGGTGATTTATAATAATCAGGATATAATAATTGGTAAATAACTAATGTTAATGTTTACCAATCTCTATTTGCATAATTTAAATTGATATGTGTGGATAGTTATAGTTAATTATATTTAATTTTATAATTTAATTATTTTGTTCAAAATATATATATATATATATATATATGATATTTAAATAATAATCATTTATTTGATAATCATTGAATTATTTGAAAATTTTTGAATTATTAAATTATTTGGTAATCATTTAATTAATTATTTGATAATTATTGATTATTTGATAATTATTACCCATTATTTGATAATCAATTACTTATTTATTTATTATTTATTTGATATTTATTTATTAATTAATTATATTTAATAATAAAATATTGTTGGGTTCCCAAATTTGAATATGGGACCCAGTGAAGGATTCAATCTCGGTATTTCAGCTTGAGACTAGTGATTCTCTAGGGAAGCTAGTCCTATTAGAACCTTCTCGTAGTAAATCGAGGATAACAGACTCGTCCGGCAGGCCCGGCCAAAACCTCATGTATCCCCAATGTTTAATCATGCATATACTTCGAGATATCCAATTGTAACACGGTCAGTCCCTGGTGACTCGTTTTGATGATTTAGGAACTTTTCTTGAAGGGACTGAATCCTAATTCGGGCCCTGTTGACCTCGTTTCTCAAGAAATCAGTTAATTCAATTTGAACCCCCAAATCCGGCCTAAACACCTTTAGTGTTTGAAGCTAAACTTTCACATACGATCTTAGAATCGAATGATTCCAATCCTGATTTCTTCATTATAAAAAGACCTATAATCTTTATTTATGGCTCGAACCCTGATTCATACTCTGTCATTCTCAAAATTGAGAGCCAAGTATTTGTACTTTGAAAATTCATTATTTAATTCCTTTAATTTGCATATACTTCACTCGTAAAATCATAACTCTCTCATACGATCTCTGATTTGTGTGATTCTAGTCTCATAATTTCTGTAACAAAACTCCCTACGAATTTTGTGAAGACCTCGAAGGCTAGATCTACCCCAGTTGGTACAATTTTTATGTTCTTTCCTGACCTGTCTCTTTTTCGTAATAACACTGCGTCCTTTTAGGAAAAATTGCATATCTTCCTTATACAATACTAGAATCACTCTGTTCTTTTTTTTGTGGCTTTCTATTGAAGAAATCTATAATTTTCATGTAGAGCATGAAGGCTGATTCCCAAAGGAAAAATATCTACAAATTTATCTTTCGGGCTATTTTTAATTCAGGAGTTCCGGGAGCACTTTACCTTAGTTCGGGCATAACTTGGGCTACCAACCTTAGATTCTCACGTATGATATATCAAATTGAAGAGAAAATAAAGCTCTACAATCTTTGTGTTGATCATTTTCCATATTCCTACTCCATGAGTTATTGCCTATTTATTTTCAACTACCTTAGTTTCAAGTTCCTATAAATCATGAACACCTTCAATTCCTTCCGCGACAAGTTAATTTTTCGGGCATCGATTTCCGGAAACACCACCACCAGCCAACACCTCAGTGGCGAGGTGTCACCACTGAGTGACTCCAACCCATCCAAATCTTCAACAAATATCTTCATCTCCTTACTTAACAAGCAATAAATTTTTCCACCTTACAAGCTAAGGACCAGGAGCTCCATTACAAACACATGCTCACAATGAAAAACCATTACAAACTAAGAACCAGGAGCCCTATTACACTTTTATCATTATAACCAGGAGCCCCATTACAAAAAATAAAATAAAACACTTTGGGTAACCAAAACCATCTTCAACTGTTATAATTCCTGTTGGCTTTCCACGCACCTTTTCTTCACCAATGATTGCATATGCATCTGTCATTTACCTTCTTTCTTGCGCATAACTTGGGCCATAGCTTCACAAACATCCCTATAAACATCACATCTATGCCTTGAAATCACTTCCTCCATCTTTGTTAGCTTACATATGAGTGTGTTCCTCCACTATTCCTCATGAGCTACTAACTCTCCATCCTGGACCCAAGTAAAAAAATCACATTGTCCTCCCCGGATTCGTGCGCACTTCCAGAACTGAAAATTCAGGTTGTTCACTATTTGGGATACACGTAGAGCTGGTGGGTCTCCACAAAGGCAACGACGATGTGACATTTCCCAACTCTGGAGATGGCAACAACGTTGACTGGATGATGAGGACGACGATGCTAACTGGGTTTCTGACTCATACTTGAGGATGGAGGAGGACGAGGAGTTATGGAAACAAAGATGGAGGAAGAAAGGGGGAGAAAGGTATACAAGAGAGAAAGAACAAAGATGCACAAATGGGAGACACAAAATAATTAGGGTTTCCTATCATCACTTTGGCTCAAACGACGTCGTTTTGATGCCTACATGGCATTACACATGACACTTAACGATACACGTCACCTAAATCTAACAGATGCTTGACATATGTTCACGGTAGGAACCTATGTGTCTGACGATGATGGACGCAGGGGACTAATAGGAACAACTTACTACACTGAGGACCTAAGTGTCCAAGGCTACTATAGACAGAGACGAACTAGGGGGTTTTATCTTTTATATATATGTTTTAAATATCAATTTCTACTTGAACTATATGTGCTAATATATTACTATAGATTACTCAATATTTACCAAGGAAATCTCTTACTAATTAAATGACTAAATGGTAAACATTATATATTAATTATTAAATATATTAAATATTTTTATTATCATTAAAGGTGCTTTTGTAAAAACAAATTATAAAATAAATTACATGTGTTAAAAAATATAGTAATAATTACCCCTCGCTCTCTCCATACACACACACACACACACACATATATATATATATATATATATATATATATATATATATATATATAATAGCATCATTTTAATAATTTTTCATCTAAATTTTATTTTTTCAAATCAAGCTTACCTCAGGTCTTTTAGTCAAACATAAATCACTATTTCCCATCAATTTCTACAATAATATATTCAATCACAAAATTTTACTTTTTCAACCAAAACAAAAGTAAACCAAATTAATCCAAACACAGATATGGGAAAGACTTTTACGTCTTGTTCTCAGGTCCTGTGTTAATAAAAATTTTGTTTGCTGTTTCCGAAAAACTCCATTCTTGTTTGCACGTTCTCTCATGATTTTTGTTTGCTGTTTCCAGAAAAACCTCAGACATCAAATCATTTTTTTTACAACCTCATTTTCTAAATTTTATTTTAAAAACTATCCTATTTTTTTAAGAAAAAAACCCCAAATTTTTGTTTTCTGTTTCCAAAAAAATAAAAAACAACCTAGTGGTGCAACAATATACTAGTATTTTCGAAGTTAATTGTTAATAGTTTAAAATGTTATATAATTGATATTTATATTGGTTTGGTATTGATATTATATAGTATTTAAATTAAATTTATATATTGTATATTCATATGTAAGTTATTAGTTAATTGTTAAAAAGATTTTAAACCAACAGTGTATTTAAATTAAATTATTATAATATAACTGAAATTTAAATTTTAACATAAATGATAATTATATTGGTTTGCTATTGATATTATATCATTACTGGTTTTTAACGCTTGAAATATTTGTCTAAGAAAACCCTTGAAATATTGATTAAAAAACCATAGTCATAATTACGCTTAAATTAAATTATTGCATTAAACTCCAGTTAAGACAAGTGTTTGATTTGGATCCACTATGCCAACACTAGAGATATTTTAAATGACTTCTAATTTGGGATGCATTCTATTATTTAATGTGATGAAATGTGCGCTTTTCTTCTTAAATAATAATGCAATCATAGCATAAAAGAACGTGCAAATAACATTATTGAGTTGTATACAAATTAAATGGAAAAAATCCTAAAGTAGTTTTTTACTTTATGTATAAGAATTTGTACAATTATATTAAACTGAGTTGGTTGATGCATGAACAATCATAACAAGGTTTTCATAGTAAATACACAAGGGACAGTAACAAGGTTTTGCTTTTGGTAGGTAAAGGATAAAAGAATATACTTTATCTAAAATAGAAATGTGAAGAAATAAACTATATATAAAAAAAGACTAAACTTAGAATGAAGGAAGTAAAAGGTATATTTTAACCTAAAATGTACTATTTAAGTAAGATGTTTCTAGAATTGCAATATGGTAAATTAACGTGTTGTGTCCCATAACGACAATATCCAGTTTGCATTGGCACATGGCATAACGACAAACTGAACTTCTCAACAACCATACATACATGACACATTTCTATTTAACGTCCTTTTTCCGCTTTTTCTTACTTATTTTAAATTACTAATATTGATCATCGTTCAGTATTGTATTTCATTTTCATTGAGACCTCAATACTTAAAAACACTTAATTCAAGATGGATCAAAACTTCTACCAACTTTTAATTTTTTTATATTTATTTAACTTGTATAATTTTCCATAAACTTCATAGAATAAAAAATTAAAATAATTATTCAAAAATTCTATTAATATACATAAATCTTGTAACTTTCTAATAATTTCTAATAAAATAATTTATTTTTAATTTCTTATCATATGTTTAACAAATTCAAACAATATAGGTTAGACAAACTCAAATTACACAGCAAGCGGTTATGGTCTTTTCCCTGTATGCATTCCACGTGTACCAAAAAATACCACAAATTTAGTTTTCAGGTTGGCAATCCACTTGTTGCAAATGACATGACATAACTAAGAATTTTAATTTACATTCCTCATCTCAATCAATCCCAAACAAAAGGGACTACTAAGATAAATGCTTAAAAATTGTCAGAAGTCCATCACACTTATGAAGTTGTAATTATTTACAGATTTCACACTGCATAGCATACATATCATGCTTTTCTATATTATTAATGAATACTAGATACCAAGCTTAACTATACTATATGACATAATAAGCAACCATGTCAAAGGTGCTAGGGAACCATTGAGAATTCAATCTTGGAGCATGATACTTGGTGAGTCCAATAGAGCAGGCTTCTTTAACCAGTATTGCTGAAACCTCTGCCTTGCATATTCCTTGTAGTTAAAGTCAATTGTATTAACATAACTCTACATCACAGGAAAAACACACACTTAGCAAAAATAAGTAACCTTTACAATAACCAGAAGAATTAAAATAAAAAAGAATAATCTTACCGAAATAAGTCCCCACAATCCCCAAAATAGATGATTTGCAAGAGTGTATTTTTCAACAAGATTGGCTAACTTCTCCACTTCTCTGTTGCTTGGTTTGTTACCTGTTTACAAGTTTCCAATTGAAAAATTGGTAAAACATATACATGAAATTCAGAAGCATCGTCTTTGAACATATGACTTAAGTTTTCATAATATGATTTTGAAGGTTTGAATGTTTATCAACTTCGGTCAGTATGAAAACAATTCTTAAAATTACATCAACATTGAAGTTGAAGAGCGAAGGAGACTCGCCTGGTGCCAACACTGCAATTAGACACATTAGCCAAGAGATTGAGAATAAATTGAACACATAGGGTGCTCTAACTCATCAAAGATTACTAGTCTATGAAGGATCCGGCTCCTCTAAAGTGAGGGTAAAGTTCATTAACAATGTGATAACATTTAAGGTGTTAATATGGAAAAAATTTAAACCATTGATTAGAAAAATCAACTGTTGCTAGTTCACTTTATCCTCTAAGGTGTGACTGTCAAACTTTAGAGGAGCCAAAGCTTATTTAAAAATGGTGATTTAGTGGTCAAGGCTTCAACTAAGGAGGTTAAATTATGAACTACTTGGCCTTCCCTCAATAAGACTAGAAGTTGTTTCCATTCTTTGATCCTATGACCTCCATGCTATTTTTTTTATCTTTAATATGTTTTTGATCCTTGTATAAATAGTTTTATTTTAATCCTCAAATATTTTTTTGAAATGTGACATAAATCCAGACATGCAATGTAGGCAATCATGCTAAGGTGGGATGTGACTTGTCATTAATATATATCAGAGGGACCATTTTCAAAAATTTAAAAGTTGTACGAACCAAAAACAACAACAAAACGTTTAAGGGACTACAATCAAAGTTAGTTATATTTATTATAGGAACTAAACATATTTAACTCTTTATTTTCAATATGTTTGTTATTTATGTGCTTGAAATTTAAGCAAGATAAGGATTCAGTTGATTCAATCACATATAGATGCTATAAGTAAAGAGCTATAAAAGTAGATGCTGGAGTGGATTCTGTACCACACAAATTAACTCAGTCAATTGTAGACCTAGTTTATTCTCTCATCTGAGAATAGATCAGTAAGAGTTATTTAAATCCAGATCTCTGCCAATCGCATGTATTGTTTTGTTGAAGTGAAATTGTTAGTAGACTAACCTTCCGAACTCAAATAATTATAAATAAACCTTTGGCGCTCCACCAAACCTGGTAAACCATATACAAAATGATGTCTCAACAAAGTGAACACAATAAACATAAAGTAGAGTTCCTAATTGGAACAGTGTAGAAATGAAACAGAGGCTGTAAAACATATTAGCAATTTCTTTACCAGGATATTTACTGTAGTCAAGAACATGAGGCTCATCAGTATGGTAATTTGCCACCATTTCACAGAAATGATTTGCCATATCATAGGCAACTGGATTGTAACTGGCATATTCATAGTCCTGTAATAGATAAGTAGAAATGGGAAATATGTTTAAAAGATATGACTAATGAAATAAGAAAAGAGCCTATAAAAGTGGTATGAAGTTCATAACTGTAATGGTCATGAGCTTCTTTTCATGCATAGAAACTCTAATATTGGGAACTAGGAAAAGTAAAATGAAGACCAAAACAAATATTAGATAAAAAATAATATTAGTAAACCAATTACATCAGATATGCCATTCGACACTATTTTTTACTCTCTCTCTTTCTTATTACTACTGATCCGGTCTCAATACCGGTATCCGATCTGCAAGACATATTTCAACGTCTTTGTCAAGACATCAACGTGTAACCGGTGTCATCGGTATACATCCGGACTGTAATTCCGTATCAGGCGTTCTCCCTATACCGGTTGTTCAGGATAACACCATGACACCGGACAACACACACGTCACTGCGCTAAAGACAAGGATTATTGCTACAGGGATCGATCAATAATTCCCTGCACTACGAGCCAAATTCTGCTCACGGGGATGGTCAACTTGTTCCCTAATCCTAGTCTATATTCTCCATGCTCAATATAAAATAGCCACTTGACCCAATCATGCTGGTAAGTGCGCAATAAAATAATGCTAATGGGAGTTAGTGGTTCCCCACTAACGAGTCCTCGTAAAACGAGCCAATCAGGTATATGAACTCATTTCATTAATGAAGTGAGGGAGCTTCAACTGTTCTGATGAACAATTACTCTCTGAAATACATTCCTTACTTGGAATATCATCACTGACTTGAGCGTCGGAGAATCTTTGCAGGTGACACCACCATTCGCCCACTTCAACGCGTTAGGTCGGTGTGAAGGACCTCCAGGACGCCCAGTCCGTTCTCTCTGCTCAAGGACAACGGATACTCATACCGGATACTCATATATCCGGTCTCCTATACGGTATTTACATACTGTTTGTGATTGACTTGAGTCCGGATCTCTAGACCCCGGTTCAGGACAGATCAACTACCTATCACATCTTTCATTTCTTCTCTATCTTTTCTTTTCTTCCTATCTCTCTCATCAAACACCAAAACGCATGGTATACACTTATCATTTTTCATTTAAAAAATAGATTCAGAATTCCAATTACAGAAAACAAAAAGTAGCATATGTAAGTTAAATAATCTAAAGATAAAATTACCATCACAAATTTGAATGCTAAAAAGAAAACTAGCTGATTTTCTTGCATTAGCCAAACAAGTTTTAAAAGGGAAAAGAACAACAAAAAGGCCAGAAATGTAACCAGATTATAGCAAGATAACCTACAATTAAGGTGATTGCTCTTGTCTCTTCATCTATCATTATGTTACCGTATTGTAGATCATTGTGACAGAAACCAATCTCTTGATATCCATCAGATAACAATTCTGCAAGCATGTTTATTTCAGCATCTAGATTGTCCAGGCCAAAATTTTTGGTATCCTTTGGGGAGCACAAACTTTTGGCATGACTAAGCCACTTCCTGGTTAAACATGGAGAGCATAAATGATGCTGCAAAGAAATGAAAAAGATTTTGAAGATTGAACTGGTTTATTATTACCTCATTCTCTGCCAAAGCTGAGCCTTCTTTGCACCAGGCATATGAAGATTGTGAAACTCCCTCATTTTAGATGCTATCAAAGCGGATATCTCAGGGTCGCGGAGGTCTGCAGCTGAGAGTGTCTAAACTCCACGAATTGTAAAAAAAATGAAAAATAAAATAAATTGTGTTATACTACATAAATATCATAGATTTTTAAATTCATCATGGCTTTCTTATGACTTCTCAAATTGTTTTTAATCTCAAGGTAAAAAACAAGGGACATATTAAAGGGATTTGATTTCTCTTACTAACAAGATAATGTATGTTATGAGAGAAAGACACATACAATTCTACCAGGATCCTACACAAGCCATAGGGTTCAAGCTAGTGACAATAGAGAATCTAAATACTTGTGAAAACACAGCCCCGATTTAATATACTCAGTTTGGTTATATAAAAAAAAACACAGCCCCTAATATGTCAAGGAGTATCATAAGTTGATATGTTATGGAGTCTGCAAAGTCATGGTTGCTGAAATTCTTCATTTTTCTTTTAAGTTCAAACTTGTTCAACATATATAAACTTGAGTAAGGAGCATTTTTTTTATTTGTTTTTAAGTTTTGGCAGCTGAAATTCTTCATTTCTTCATTCTTCATTTTCTTCATTCTTTATCACTAAAGTAAGAAGCATCATATCGGAGAGGAATTTGGCACAAAAAAAAAAAAAACGAAAAAAGCAGCACTTTAGGGCACTCAATCTTCCGTTGACTACACACCTGAATTTAATATTTTAAAGAAGCTTCTTTTTAATCTAAAGAAATGTTAACCCTCCATTCCTTCCAAGAAAAAGAGAATAAAGTAGAAAAGCAAAGCACCAAAACCAAAGAAAAACTTTTTGAATAGTACAAAGCAAAATTGGAAAAGAAAAAATGACTTTAAAATAAGCACATATGCTCCAAATCACAAAAACCATCAATTTGAATCTAATCATTGCAGCCACCTATATATTTTAATATTATGTAGCAAAGATAATTATCTGTCAACATGTGATAATCAAGTATGAATTAATTCATAAACTCTCTTATCACTCACTTCAGTTTCAAACGTCAACTATCTTACATCAATTATTGGCTTCCCAAAACATTATTCACTTCAGTTTTTACAACTACATTTTTAACTGCAACCAGGATAAAGTGAATGGCATTTTACAAAATCAATAACTAATATGACTTCCAGAACTAAAAAACGAATTTACTCTAAAATCTAACGAATCGGAACAGGAAAAAGAAGAACATAATCACATACCCTGGCATGAATGAACTCCTCAACCCGGCCTGTGGTGAATCTCCCAAGAAGGCGTGGCCCCTGTCTGTGCTTTGACATGCACTCGAAGGTTTGAATTTCATCAACCCTGTTGAAGAAAACCTCAACACCTTCACCATATAATCGAACCAGAACCCTTCTCTGAGGACCACCACTTTTGGTTGGCCAATTTACCTCAAAAACCTCATTGGTCATTGCACCCTTTAGAGGTTTCACCTGCAAGGAGTCCAAATCATCGATTACATCCCCCAAATCTGCAGCTACTACTGATAGAACTTCCAGTATCTCTTCATGTGATGCACTTCCCTTCAACAACTCATTTATCTTTATGGCCATCCTTGATCAAAGATCACTTGAAACCAGAACTCCGTTTGTATAGAAAAACAGAGGAAACTGAAACAGAGTTAATTTCTTCCATGCAACCAAACAAAACACACGGAGATAGCACAAAGTCTTGATGACCCAATTGTGCAAAAACATCATAATTGATGACCCTGTGAGAAAGTTTAATTTTTTGTTCACAAAAATTTTATATAGTTGGGGAGGTCTTGTAATCTCCTAAAAACAGAGAAGGTCAGAGAAATCTGACTGATAGAAACATGAATAACACACATGAAAAGAAAGAAGATTTGAGAATCCTTTAGCTTAAGAAAAGAGCAAACAATTACAATTCTTGTGAGATTCAAAATAGAGAGAGAAAAGTTGAACTCAAATTGCAGAATCTCACCGGATAAGCAGAGAAGTTCAGTTTCCGAACAGGCCAAAGCACTACAAGGGAAAATCAATTACTGGAATCAAAGCTGAAACAAGCACACAAAGAGAGGAAATTGAATAAACTTAGAAATCGAAAATCGATTAGGAATTATCAGAAAGAAAAACCTCAAATGATATTAAAAAAAAAAAAATACCCACCTTTGAAGCAAATAAGGCTGTAACTTGTAAAGGAAAATCAAACCAATCAAAGAGAAAGCTCTGCAGCGAAGAATTCAAAATACGACTAGTCTAAATCTTCAAAACCCAGATACACAAAAACAGCTTAAATTAAAACAACCAAGAAGAAGAAGAAGAACTAAACAGAAAAATCAAAATAAAAAACAAACAGTGAAATTTGAGATTTGGGAACTGACCAAAAAACCAACAAAGGGAGTCACAGGTGATCAAGAACTAGTTATTGAGACTTTAGCAGAGATAGCGACACAAACGAATGATCTTTACACTACAAGGAAGTCAAAAAATGGTGTGAAAGCAAAAAGAGGTTGCATAGGAGGAACCTTTTGTCAACACAAACAGTATTTAGGAGCAAGGAAAGGTGATGCTTAACCTATATATAAGTACTGAGAGATGATATAATAGTATAATAACAAAGCAATTCAAATAAAATTTATAGACTTCCTTTGATATGGCGTGAGGATCATGAAAATGTTATGGGTTGAGTATTTATTATATTTAATTTTTCTAATTGGGTTACTTTGGACGGTGACAGATTCTTGTGATGGGTGCCGTTTGGTGGCAAATGATAACTAACCACGTGGAGAGAATCATGGACAACTGAATCTTGTTTTAGAGATTCTGGGGTTTGTAAGGGCTGTACCAGACATCACTATTGCTGGCAACAAATAACCACCTCATGTATTTTTAACACACTGACGTGTCATTCAGGATAAAACTTTCTGTTAAATTCTTATTTTAATGCTACTTTTTCATTTTATACATAATCTTCTATTTAATTTTGAATTGAGAAACATCATTGGAAAGCAATAAATTATTTCCTGAGTTTTAAGGAATTTATATAATTTTTATATAATGTGAGTAGTTTTATATTGTGAACGTATTTTATTTAATTGTTTATTTAGAATTTTAAAGAATCAAATAATTACTTTTTTAATACTTTCTATGTTTAGAAAAGTGTTTCGGTGATCCTTTTTATAATATTTATAAAATAAAAGTCACCTAACTAGAAACATTTAATGATTTCCTCATGTATATTCTTGTTTTTAAAAATACTTTTGTTAATACTAAAGTAGAACTTGAATTTTAATAATAAAATTGGAATGCTATAAGATATTTTTATAAAAGTTAGTGTATTAATATTTTAATATGTGTATTTTTATTTGAATTGTTTATAAATAGAAACGTAAAGAATAATGTCTAGATAAGAAAAAAAGTATGTTAAAAATAATGAGAGTTAATGCAGTATCATAAATAAATGAATGACATAGTTTAAATATTCTTAGAAAAATTACACAAACTTTTCGATTTCTGATCACTCTCATCTTTTTAATAGTTTCAAATGATGATTTAATATGTAAAAGATATTTAAATAAGTTTATATCTATGACATAATTGTATTTTTACATATAAAATCTATCAGACTAAGCGAGAATTAAGATTATCACCCTTTTTGCTGAGAATTATAAATAATAAAATAATAATAAATTGTTAAAAATCTTGGTTTTCTGAGAATATTTATTTTTAAACTAATTACACCAAATGTAGGAATAGAAAATTCTTGAATTATAATTCCAAGGAATAAAAAAATCCACATATCAAACACCTTTTTAAAATATTATAATTGTATTTTTAATTTTATAACTTTTTCTCTATAATTAAACAGGAATCAAGGGGTTAACTTTATAAATTTTTTAGGGGAAACAAAATTAATCGCTAGAGTTTCTCTTATGTGAGAGTGGGAGGAGTGAATCTGGGTCATATACATATATGGATGGTTGAGATTAAAAGTTTTTATAAGTCACATGATCACTTAAAAGTCATATGACTTTTTTAAAAACTCACATGATTAATCTCGACCATCTATTGTATAATTGTACGGTCTAAGTTTGCTTCTCTCACTCTCACATAAGATAGCCTTTCTCATTTGATACATCCTCTATATATATTGTAACATCCCAGGTAATTAAATTTAATTACTAGTGATATATAAATATTAATTAATAAATTAATTGAATTTATCATTGGGATCTTTCTAAATGGTTATAAATTAATTGAAATTGTTTAGAGGCGATAAATTTAAACAAATTAATTTAATTGGTTGGTTATTAAATTTTAAAATTAAAAATAAAATAAATGATGGTGATTTTTAAATTGCCAAAGGGTGAAAAGTAAAAGGTTTTATTTAAAAAGTAATAAATGAAAGAAAGAAAAGATAAATGAATTAAAGAAATTGAATGAAAAGAGAATAGAAAATAGAAAATACATGGAATGTCTAAAACGCCCTTAGAGTTAAATTTCCTTTTTACCTTCTTCTCCTTGCCATTCATGTGAAATGGAAAAAGAAAGAAACAAAGAGCACCGCGATAAGCAAAGCTATGGTTGTGATTTTGAGCTTTGAATCGAAGGTTCAATCGTCGTCGGAAGTCGAAATTGATCATGTTTCTGAAATCCTGGGTACAAGACCTATGTATAGGTACATTCAATTTCATATTCCGACACCATTCCTCTTCTTCTTAATTCATGATTGAAAGTGGGGTTTTTGATTTTCTTCGTTTTCATAGCTTGTCAAAGCTAAACCATGGTCCAGGAAGAAACATGTGTCAATAATCTATTAATGAATTGTTGTTTCGGCACCTCTAGGCTTTGATTTAAGCTTCGAAAGACCGTTAGTTGAAAGGGGTCGCGAGACAAATGTTGGAATCAGAGAAGGTGAGTTTCTAGAACCTTGAATTGGGTTTTGAGCTTGTAGGGTAACATAGATTCTGGTTTTGGAAACCAACGACTCATTATAATGTATGAATTTCTTAATATTAGATATTTCGGTGAAGCTTAGTAAAATCAGCGTTAAGGCGAAGGTTCCGAGGGCGCAAAATCAAGGTAAAGAGGTGTACTGGGTTAAGGTTAATGTAAAATTTATACTTACGTCATTGAGCGTAGAGGAAAAGGATAAGTTATAGCCGTTGTCGATTGTTTTAATTAATTATGGTAATTGGGTGTTAGGCGCGGAGAAAATAGAATCTAATTGATCTAGTAATATAAGAGGCGAGTTTAATACTAATTTAATAAATAATAGAGATGTGAGATATTGTGGAGCTAGAGTCACTTACCAAGTCTATGGTAATGTTTTGATTGATTTGACTTAAGTGACATTAAAATAAACACTTGAGAGGATTGGTGAGAGAGTGAACCCATTGAGTTATTTGAAGCATGGTTTTAAAAGAAAACATGGATTGTTTGACATTCATATTTCATTCTTCTTTTTTTAGTTTATGAGATCATAATTCTATTTCGGTTCCTTTGCATGTTAACTCTTTACTCACTTTTCTTTAACTTGATGAGTATGATGATTGCTTGAGGACAAGCGATGTTTTAGTTTTGAGTATTTTGATATGTCTCTAAAACATATAATTTTAGGTTGTATTTTCTAAGCATAATTACGATACATTTGAATAAATCTCCCCTATATCCCTAGTGAATTTGGTTCTTTCCCTCATTTGCTACTTGGTTTGCTAGTTTTGCAAGAATTCATAGGTTTGAAAACTCTTTTCTAGGTCAACTATGGAAAGCAATGCATAACAAATCAACCACATGCCAAAAGAAATGGAAAACCAGGAAAAACGGTTCCCTAGACAGTGTACTCCACGGCCAGGCCCTAGTTGGAACCATGGCCATGGAGTGAAATACATAAAATTTAAGTTAGAGAAGTCAGAGCTCACCACGGTCGTGGTTCATGTCTGACAGAGGGGACTTATGTTTTTGGCTCTTTAAAAGGGGGAGAGAGGCACTATTTTAAGGGTTCTACATTCTAGAGGCTAGAGGCACATTGTACAGGCATAGGAGGTGATTCAGGAAGACTCTCTAAAGGTTTTTCAAGGAGGAAAACATAAGGGTTACGAAGAATTCAAAGGATCTACACTTCTTGTGGGTGGTTTTTAGGATTCCTTGTTTTCCCTTTTGTTTAAATCTTTGTAATCCTTGTTTTTGAGTTGTATGGATTCAATGAACTGGTTTAATTTCTTATACACCACGAGTGATAGAATCCTTATTCTTTTGATTTAGGGGGTAGTTTGTAATACATTTGATGTAATCTTCACTCTATGTTATCGATGAATTTATGTTTTCATTCAATTCTTGATTACCTTATTCGCTCATTGATCGAGAGATAGGCTTTGGGTTATTTTTAATTAATTTTGGAAAGGACTTAGAAGTGAAACTTATTAATCTAATTTAAGAATTTGAACCTAAGATTGAATCTAGGAGGGACTGAGAAATGAACTATTTTTAATCTTTTAAGGAGCTAAGTTCTTCATAAAAATTAATTTGGGAAAGATTGAGAAGTGAACCTTTTTTAGTGATTATGGGAACTTAAATTTTCATGAACATTAAACTTTTTTTCAAATTAAACGACGGTTTGTTTGAATTATGAGAATTCTAGTGAAGCTCTGAGAAAGGATAACTAGAACCTTAGGAAAATTGTCCTGGTTAACATAATAGTAAAAGATAACGTAAAATCCTTAAACATCAACGTAAAGCATTCTATCCCCCGAAAATCCCAAGATACGTTTAATTGATTTCATTCCCAAAAATTCTCTAATTTGTGTTTTTAATTACTCTATTTTTCGCTTCTTTGCACATATCTTGATTCTTGCTTGTTTAGATAAATAGGATCATAATTCTGAGTACTTGAGAGCACGGTCCCTGAGGGGATGATAATTCTTTATATTACGTGACAAACTTGTGCACTTGCCGGCGTTGTCACCTGTCGCTAATGTATTAACATAAAATATCAGCAATGACTATCAAGACAAAATACAAGAAGTCCCATTTAGCAACGACGTGAATTCATCATTAATGTGACTTAAGCTAATTAACTTAGTGATAAATATGGAAACATGTTTAACATCCCCATACTGGCTAATGGGTTTCGCTCTATTGCTAGCTCCTGTGACTACATATATATGTAGACCTTGAGTGATAGCTGGATTCTGTGACTAACATTTTGCCACATGCATTTGAACAAGGGATTGCCACCTAAGTAGCAAAGAGCGTGACAAGAATAGTTTGCAAAGAAATAAGATATGGGACTCCTACTATCGATGTTCACGTGAACTTTGAAAAAAAAAAGACGTTTGGGTGAGGATTTCAACGACAGACAAGGTTATGTCTATTACATATATCGTCCATGGCTAGTAGTAGCGGAACTTTGTTTTGCACCACTAAGTAGATTCGTGACGTAAGTTTTAGCAATAGGGTGCTAGTCGTAGTAGAGTTTATTGATGTCTCACGCGCTCGACAGAATTTTCAACAATAATGACAGAATGTCTATCAAAGCCATCTTCGAAGCTCTTCAACCGAAGTCCATGTTTTCCCTTTCTTTACGAAAGGGGTCGCCCCAACCTTTTGAAGAGTTTCAGAATAAAGCCATTGTAGCAACCTGAGGTTAACTAAGACAATCCCACATAGCAGATCATATTAGTTAATTAAGAATGCTACTTAAAGTTGTAAAATTAAGAAAGATTAACATAAAACGAAGGTGTATCATCATATTCATAACAATAATTCATACATAATTCAACATTGCTTTACATACTCTGAATGAAACAGGGGCACACAGGCTCTTGAAAACATAAATGGCTACAACTCAACTACTGAACATAAACAACTAGACTGTCTTTACAACAACCAACCTAAGAGCCTAACCTTACTACTACTGCCCACTTTATCTCCAATCATTCCTCCATAAGAATCCTAATTCAAATCCCTAGAGGGGATGAAGTCGAGGTCTTCATCATTTTCTTCTTCTAGGGGTTCCATTGCCATGTCAGGGAAGTCATCAAAGAGATATCCAGGGATAGGCGACCACATTCCCAACCTTAGCATAACAAACTCTAGTTCCGGGTGAATACTCACATTTCCAAATGGAGGTAAATCTTCCAAAACATTCTTGAAGTTGTTGCCTCGAAACGAATGAGATGGGTCTCTATGACGTTGTACGGACTCTTCTACTACTCTGATGCCTTTATGGAGGGGAGGTGGTTCCACTAGTTGTTTAGTAGTCCGAGTATCCATTTCTATGTGGTTCATCTTAGGAGTGTCTAGAATTTCTTCCTAGATGACTAGTAGTCTTCCACTGAATACTGAGCTATCCTGCTTGAACCTCTTCGGGTGTTGTCCCGTCATACTAAAAGAATGAAAGGTGAGGTACAAACCCCTACTTATTGGTCACAGAACGAGATGTCTGTCATTCTTGACGTCTCCCCAATCATTCTAATTGGCATCACATAACATAGGGAGTATTCACAGCATTCGTGGGATTTGCACCCCACCTTCACACACCCATACTAAACAGGCATAAGTTTTCCAATATCATTTACTCATAGGTATACATCCTAGGGTTCATTGTTAATCAGTGGCTAATTACTAAATCATTCCTTTATTAAATCATAAACATGAAATTCATGGTCTAATTACTATCACAGTGATCCATTTAGTAAATAACATCACATACGAATAATTACTCAACGTATATATTGTCATCACATGATTCATTATCACTAATCAAGGTGTTGTTAGTCACCCAGGATACTATGTATGAGTTAAGTGTTTTATGGCTTTCTCATTAATTGGTGTTCTCATGATACGAATAGGGCCCAAGGTCTCATTACCACAACTCTCATCTCTTCAATACGTCTACTAGGAGAAATACCAATCATGTTTGCTAGAGCGACCGTAGCTCACCAAGTTCCTACAACAACCAAGGGTAAGAGGACACGCTTATCTGAAATAATATGGATCCATCACTTCCATTATGATCACATTCGAATGAAATTGGCTCTACATGGCCTCAGGAATACTCGTCCTTATCAAACAGCTCGGCCTCGGGTGCTACACCAAACCATTGGGTGCCTGACCCAGTGGTAATCTCAAGATTCTCCCATAAGAATAGGAATGATCATATCCTCCAGTATACCCCTCACTGCATGCCCCTGGCTACGATCCAACCCATAATTTCTGACATATGTAAATGATGCATGAATGTTTCACGTCTGATCTTTTCCTTTAACTACCGCCACTGAGTAGGGTCCTTGCGTCGGCAGTCCTTTGTCCTTAATGCGGAGGGCGGAACTCGTCGTACAACTCTTAGTGTCTTATGAATATTTTCTCTTAATTAATTGTCACTATGATTATGTTATTATCACACCTCACTTGGTATCTCATAAAATTTTAGTTATATTACGAATAGTATTTAAATATAGATTTTAAGAAAACCCTCTTGCTTACTTCGTTGTTTTAAGCTAACTGCTATTGAAAGGGACCTACCCTTTCTAGTGAAAATAATACGTAATTATACAAAATACTTTTAGTACATAACGTTTTTCCTCCTTCAGGGTATAGTACATCTAGACTCATAATCTCTTAAAATTCTTTTAATTTGTATACTCATATTCACATGATATGGAAGAGGAGGTCAAAACCGTGCGGCTGTAAATGTTGTATAATTTCTTTTTAACCGGATAGACAGTACGTTGCTCCGTTGTATTGTTTACTACAAAACTAGTGTCACCTCAGCTTTACATCAGATTGGTGCATATAAGAAATGTAGAAGTAAAAGAGTTTAAAGTTGAAAGAAATACCACAGACGTCGTCCCATTGCATCGTCTTGCTACGGAACTTTGTCTTACTGGCTTTTAAATTGAAAAATTATTTTTACTATATATTTTAAGAAATAATTAAAGCCCGTTAATGACCCACGCGATTTAAAATAGTACTTGTCCAAAAATTCCACAATTGTCATTCTTTGACCGATTTTGTGAAGCACTGCCTCGTTGCATTTGTTAGCTATGGAACTTTGTTCTTCGGTCTAAGAGTTAAACCTTTTCGAATTCATTTTTACAAAATCTTCCTCACAACATAAGCTCCTCAATTATATATTGGTGATGCACCCAAAATTTTTGAAATTACATTTAAATCATTTTTCCTCGTTGGTTTTGTCAAAAATTTTGTTTTTAACGTATTCTCACCAAAAAAACTCCAATTTAAGCGATTATAAAGCCAAAAGTGGTTAATTTTAAAATCCTTTGTTTATAAAAAATAAATATTGATTTTTATCCAGAAATTGACTTTTACTTAAAACTCACGCACTACTAAAAAAACTCCTGATAGTTATCCAAAAACAACAACTAAAATAAGTCGTCACTAATTAGTGACCGAGTAGGACCTTGAAAATAACATTAGCTACCAAATCAACAACCAGTACTAAGTTGTGTAAAAATCTGTCGCCACCACCATCACTAAACTCACGCCGTCGCAGACGCTGCTGCTATTGTCACGTCCCTCAATTTATTTTATTTTCCCTCCAATTTTTTGGTTGGCACTCAATTTATTGCTTTCTCCTTTATGTAGCGACGGCTAGACACCGACGCTATAGTTGGCAAGCGTAGCAACGACGACGCGTCGTCGCTATATCAAAATAAAGGACAGTCATCGCTAAATCTGTCACTAATATTTTCCTTTCCCTTCAACTATTTGCATTCCCTCCACTATTTTGTTTTTTCCCGCCAAAGGTAGCGACGGGCGTTGTCTTCCTCGTCGCTACTATATGAGTAAACTCGTCCCTAACCCGGTCGTTACGGGTAACAAAAGTTAGCGACGGGCTACATATTCCGTCATTACTGAGTTTGGACCTAGTAGTGACGACGATTGTTGTTGCTATTTTGTAGAACCTTACGATATATAGCTTAGTCATCGCTAACATAAGTACAATTTCACATTGGAATGCCTTAGCGACGGAAGGTTGTCGTCACTAGTTAGTCCACGATAACGGCGGGTGTGTGTTCGTCACTAAATAGCATGTATTCTGTCGCTGATCTTTGAATCTTATTCGACTTTCTCAAATCAATTGCCCTAAATATCAAACCCCCTCTCCCTTTTCCTTCTATGCCTCTTCCCTTGGTTCCCAAACCTTCGTTCCCAAATTCATTCGAAGCTCTCTCTTTGCCTCTTCCCTCTGTCCCCAAGCTCGGTTCCCAAACCTCTATTCCCAAATCCGTTCGAAGCTCCCTCCATCCGTCCGACAGCACATCTCCGACAGCTACTCCCTCCCTCCTTCAAGGTGCGTTCACTCTAAATAGTATCCTTAGATATAAAAAATAGTGTTAATTTTTTCTATCATATATTAACCTCTCAACATGTCTTATAATATATTAAGGTTCTGAAAATGAGTTTGGACATAAACACCATCCAATGATCAGTGTTTTCACATGCATTAGAAACCTCCGTTTAGTCACAACTAAGTTAATTCAATGGAAACAAATGTTTAGAGCTGCACAATTCTAAGGGTAAGGGTGATGGGTTCTTCTTTTATTGTGGAATTAGCAAGAGATATCTCTGCAATGCATGTATAAAACTGAATTTAATTTGCTTTGCGGTGAAGAGGAGAAATTGTTGGTATCATTCCACTTCTAGGCGTGTTCTGGGCTTGGAGACTGTATGTTGTGAAAGTGTATTACATTAGGACTGGAAAAGGGAATACAGAAAAGGTTAAAGGTGGAACATGTTGCTTACCGTTTAGTTCCAATCACTTTTCTTCTCGTGCTAATGTTATGATCTCAAAAGGCTGCATGTATGTGTGCTAATTATTTTAATTTTCACTCTAAAGAGTATCCTTAGATATAAATAATATAATTTCGTTGTCTTTCTCCTTAGCCCCTGCATTCGAGGCCCATCATAACCTTTAGATATATCACAGTTTATGAATAATGAGTTTCAAATTTCCCAACTATTCTGTATTTGGTTGTGCTTCAATTCAGTTCGCTTCCTCTAGCTATAGTATAATTTCCTGTATACCTTTCATGCATAAAATAATTATGTAACCAGTTAGTTAGCAATAATAAGTTAGCTCACCTTAGTTAGTTTAGCTGACCATCTAACTGTTTCTTCCACTCCTATGCTTTGTATATATTTCTGTTATTCTTCTTCATGCTTTAGTCGAATGAATCATAAAATGTAAATCCAATTCTTGTTCAGAACTTCCTGATTTCATTCATAGTCATATGATTCTCTTTTTTCTATACCGAAGGCTGTCTGCATATATTCCCTTTGAAGTTTGAAGTATATGATGATGATGTTGTGAAGAACTAAATATACATGACTTTTACTACTTAAAATGACACGGTTATAATTTCTTTTTATAATTGATTTGTATTTGCAATTACACTACAGATTTGAAAGTCTTTCAGAGATCCCATTTATATGGTTACAGGGTTGGGACAAGCATACTACTTGGTTTTTTTTATCTAGAACACAAAATCAAGAATTTAAGGTAAAGATACCATGATAAACTAGTGTTGCTAACTTTGGTTGGCAATTCATGAAACAATGATCTAAAAATTGAATTGGCTGCTATAGTATAGTATAGTAAACCCTATAGTATAGTCCCCTATAGTATAATATAAAAATTGAATTAGCTGCTACTTAATTACTCTACAATATTTATCCAATTTTCAAGAAATTTTCTAAAATTTTTATTTTCCAGAAAAGTAAGAAAAATTATGAAAATATGTTTAGACACTATACCGATTTTCCAGTTTAAAAAATGGAAAAATATATTCAAATGCAACCAGTTTTTCATTTTATTTCTTTTTTTCTCACATTTTGGAAAAAAATTGAAATACTATTTTTTTCATTATTCTCATTTTGAAAAAAAATTGGAATACTCACCCTTTTTACAATGGAAAATTTGGAAAACTATTTTGGATAGTTTTCCCAACCGTGGTTGTTTCGGGGAAAATTTGGAATACCATATTTTCTATTTTCCAAGCATTTTCTTTAAAAAATTAGGTGTATGAATATGTTTTCCATTTTTTTGTGTATTCTTAAAATGTTTCCATTTTTTTGTGTATTCTTAAAATGTTTTTTTTGAACAAAATGCTAACTAAGCGCACCCTAAGATTCCTAATAATTTATTTTTATTTATAATTCCTACAAAAAGGGGTAGAAATCCTAATTCCCGCCTAGTACGGAAGTTTTCTTTATATGTAAAAATAAAATTATGTCTCAGATTTAAACTTATTTAAACATCTTTTGTGTATTAAATATTCATCCAAAATGATCAAAAATACAAGAGTGATCCTAACTCAAAAGAACTGTGTAATATTTCTAAAAATATTCTAATCACACCAAACATATTTAAAATATTTTTTAAAAATATAATTCCAAGAAAAATATAATTTATGGAAAGCATAATTCTTTATATTAAAAAAAATATTTGTATATCAAACACCCCTAAGTGTACTAGTTAACATTTCCTTCAAAAACCACCACAGTTAGTGTTTAGTGTAAACATAAAATACCGGATATAGGGTTAAAGTCTTTATCTTAACCCTTATTTCCTTTCATCTTTACAGTTATTTCGATAGATAAAAAAATCCAAAATCGAAAGACCAAAAATAAAACTGCATAATGCTTTATCAAATCAAAAGTATATATTACTTTAACCTATTTAATGGTGGACAGTGGGAATAAAACTGTTGAGCAAAAAAAGAAAATAAATATATCTGATCATTATTTTTTATTTTTCTTTTTTATTTCCCGTGTTCGTTATCCAGATTTTATCCTTTATCTCCCTCTTTGTAAGAAAGAAATTCTGCTACCTTTTACCCGAATTAAATGTATCTGATCAAAATTACCGCTGGAGCGATAACTAATCCTGAGCCCAGTTTTAATATTCCATTATTATTCCTTCTATCAAAGTGAAACTCTATATTCAATGAAGAGGATTAATTAGCCCCCATTCTTTTCACAAAAGAATACCCAACTACAACACTACATTCTCTCTCTTCCCCTAAGTCAATGAATACCAAAACCACACACACATACATACTGAACCTTAAACCCCAATAACCAAACTCTAACAAACCCTTAAACACCAACTACACTTTCTAATCGAGAATGCCAAATCACAAGACATTATATAGTTATGCCATATTTTTGTGTTTCAAACATATCCCCTTTTCAGATATCACTCCCCTATGGCTAGGCCACTCCCAATGATCTCCACACTGCCAAGCACTTCACACATTGGCCTGGCAATCATGACCCTTACAATGTGTGCTGTTGCTTTGCTCATGTGTGCTTCTCATTCACGCAAATGGCGTCAGTGGATATCATGCTATGCCTTTGAAGAAGAACCTGTGATAGAGCTCAACAATGAAGCTGTGATGATGAGTGGAAATGAACAACATGGGGATGGTGATTCACTTTGGCAGAAGAACATACTCATGGGTGGCAAGTGTCAGCTCCCAGATTTCTCAGGTGTCATAATATATGATTCCAATGGCAATATAATAAACCCCCCTAAAACTTCTCCTCCGTTACTAACCTGGAAATAACCACTTGATTAAGGACCTCACAAGCTTCTTCACTTGTAGAGGCTGAAGCTAGAGTTCTATCTTCAGTCCATAAATGTGGTATCAGTTTCAGCATTGAGAATTAATGGTTGCACAAAAACTACAATTATAAGACTTGAGATAACTTTTAGTTCATGAGCTAGCTTTTAGGTTAAATTAAATGTTATTTTCTATTATATATTTTGCAAAGACTAGTGGTGTCCTTTGATTTTGTAAAGAAAAGTATGAATCTTTAGTGTGGAAGCATATTTTGCATCAATGTTTTTTCTTGTATAATTCACATAACGCCTCGAAAAATCATGTAAATTATTATACCATTCTTACTACAGAAAAAGTAACAAAAGAGGAGGGCCATTTACTTCCTAAGTGGTACAACATATGACCCTGATCCTCTTCACAAAGAGGATTTCTTCCCCCTAAACCCCACAACAGTGAGTTTAGAATTAGATTTGGTGACACTGACCCTTTTACTTGTTTGCTTTTTCTCTGAGGAATCTTTTCTCAAGCTATTTGCACCAGAAGATTTTACAGATTTTGACACCTTAATCCCTTTCTTCATAGATTTTACTGATGGTGATCCTTTACCAGATTTTATACCTGACCCATTATTCCTGGAACTGGCACGGCCACTAGATTTGTCCTTGCCTTTTGAAACTTTAACCAATTTTCTATTCTTTCCCTTGGGCTCGGGGATTTGGGCCCTTGCAATGTCCCTTCGGACACTTTCTTTTGTGATAGCCTCCAAACTCTCATTCTTCCTTATTGCCTCCTCTATTTTAGTGGCCAAACTCAAGTCCTTTTTAGCAACCAAACTTGTTACCTTCCCTGCAAAAGAAATGAGCACTTCAATACGCCTACAAATGATCAATATACAAAGTCAAGATATGAGGCAGCATGGATTTGGTTTAAAAATAAAGGAAAATTGTAGAACCTAAATTGATACACGGAAAGAAACAAATTAATTTTTTTTTTTAAGGGACATTGGTAGATAATGAGGTCTTTTTTACTGCAGGTACTCACTCCAAAAGACACAGTAGCCCATTTTGTTATCTTATAGTTTATAAGCAATCTCAAGGTCACCATAATTTGGGTAAAAGTTGGCTTACAGAAGAACATTGAATGCAGCTTTCACTTTTCAAAAGAGAAGAAAAACCATTGAACTTAAACAAGAAAGGGATTATCAATTTAATTAAACTGATATACACTAAAAATTTGTTACCTTTTGCACCCATACGAGCAGTTCTACCTGTGCGATGAAGGTAGTCAATCTAAAATTGAAAGAGAACTTATTGTTGAGAAACCAATTAATATCAAGAAAGGAAGACTGAAAGAATAAAGAGGTACTCTGTGACCCAATAAACCAAAAAATATTTTAATAGATATGGAGCTTACAGAGTTCAAGGGGAAGTCAAACATGACAACATGATCTACATCCATGTCAAGACCCCTAGCAGCCAAGTCCGTGCACACCAATGTTGGACAATCATCAGCATCATTCTTAAACTTTCTGAGATTTTCAACCCTGGATTTAACAGAAAAGAAATACAAATAAGTGGGCGCAATGGGAAACTAAAAACAGAGCTATATTGGCTCCAGTGGTCTCATAGGCTCAAAAGATGTGATAGGCAATTTTAATGTATATAAATCCATATTCTTTCAGTAGGATCTCAAAACACTTTGCCCCCTCTTCCTCCGTTTTCTTTGTTCCTTAATTCTTCACCTATGAAATGAGCTATTATTTATTATAAACATCTGCCTGTGCGAACATCACACACCACTTTTTTGTGAACTCAATTTTGGAAGTAAGCCTGAGATGTAGTATCAATGCCTACAGATGTGTCTAAGTCTTAATTGTTACAGACCAGTTCAGTTCACTGGTTTAGCATGAGTCATCAACCTGATTGTGTCTAAGGAGGTCACAAGTATGCAAAAGTAGCAATTTATTAAAGTTGATTATATCTTGCACCTTGATGAAATTTACTTTGGGAGAATGGAGAAATATAGTAATGAACAAACTGATACAGGCAAGAACTTAAGCAAGTTATTCACATCTTTCATGGACAAACATTTTTCTTTTCTTTTCCTCATCTAGTTGTGTATTATACATGTCATACGCCTATCATTACAGCCAAAATAAATCGTTCAGGTATGAATACAATAAACTTCATGTTGAACTGAAGTTTCATTCACCTATTTTTAACCTTTCATAGCTAAAACCTAACAATTAAAGTGGCTTCAAAAGTGCATGTTATCATACACAGGAATAATCACATGAGAAAGACTCTTTTGTGAGAATGAGAAGAATAAATATTAACTGTTAGATTTTATGATAAATGGTCAAGATTGAAACACAAAGGTCGTGAGTTCTTTGAAAAAATCACATTTTTCATTAGTTATGTGAAATCAAATAACTTTTAATCCTAACCATTCTTGTATGGCCAATATTTGATTCTCTTCCTCTCATATAAGAGAGCCTTTTCTCACGAGTCTTATTATATCTTCCAAGTGATGGCTAGGTTGAATTCTATTAAAAGAGGGAAAACGAGAGAACATTGTGTGTTTTGTGATAACCCGAAGCTATTGTATTTATAGGGATTTGTACCTAAATACAAAATATACAGTTTCCTATTTTATTTTAAAGATAGGATCAATACATTTAATCTTAAAATATATCGTTACTATATTTACATAATTCTAACAAATTCAAAGAACTTATTTGGTAGAAGTTGGATTTAAAATGTGAATGTGACCAGGTAAATATGTTGTTTTCTTTGGTCATGAACCCTCCCTGTAGTTTTGTCCCTTTCCCACGGCAACTGACAACTCTTTCCAAAAGAGTTGTTTATCTTTAAATGTGTCACTCTAGCTGTCTAGCCATTGTGTTGTCTAATGCAATGCCAAAAAGTTTTGAAACCCATCCCAAAAATTTTAATATGATTTAATGTTTAAGTTTGATATGTATTTATTTGGTCATTGAGTTTATTCATAACAAGATGTTATGGAGCTTTAAGAAGTATGATTTATTGTTGTGCAATTAATAAAATCTTATTGGTTATGTTAATAGCCACTTATAGTGCTCGCAGAGTATTGTTTCATTTCCTCGTCAAAGTTTTAGTCATAGTAGTCAAACTGTGGATCGCGTCACAGCCCTCTGCCGAGAAACCTCAAACGTGCTGCCTAATGAGGGAAGGATAGGATTACGGGATCGCACATTGCAGTCAATCTCAGACATGATTCATCCTTGGCCCTGAATATGCGTCGCTTTATGCTTCATTAAGGGAAAAACTGTAAGTTTTCTCTTCTCTTCTTTTTCTATAGGGTTTTCGACAAAACCCTATTCCTTCTCCCTCTCATCTTCACTTTCTACTTGTCCTTCGACACCCATCCTCTCTTCTTCGACACCCACACTCCGGCAACCCTGAAGAAGCTCCGGTGACCTTCTACGATCACCTACTGCAGCTCCGACAACCACTTTTTTGCCTCCAACAGCCGTTGTTTGCCACCTTGTTACTTTTCTTGCCATGCTTTTGGTTTTAGTGCTGCCTTAGTGACTTAGGAGACTTGAATTGTTGCTTTTAAATGTTTTGGACCATGTTTTCAGTTGGATAATGTTGGTTTTTTAATTATATACTATGAATTTGGAGTGTTTAGTTACATTTCTTTGTTTTTTTAAGTGTTTCTGCATATATACATGTTTATGTGTTTTACCTTGCACTAATGTCAAATTGCGTCCGCAATTTTCTCCACAACAACGCGATCCCAATTTAGCGGTCGGCCGCGACACGATTTGGAATTAACTACTATGGTTTTAGCATAAGGGGTAAAAAGTTATGCAGCACACTAAACGAATGTCAGAGTTTTAGCATATGATATGTTTTTCATTTGCCACTGTTGATTTTTTTTTCCTTTTCCATGGATTTGGCATCCCCAAAGTGAAGAGCTGTTAAAGTCAGAAAGGAAGGGTGAACCCATAGTTGATTTGAATTAAATTACCTTGTAAACATACCTTTTCAGATAAACAATGGATGCACCTTTAATTTTACTTCACATCTCCCTTAAAGGAGCCATAATCAAGGATTAGTATATTACCTTTGCTCTGCTGGTACCTCCCCATGGTAGTTTACAGTAGAAATCTGGTTTTCACCAAGAAAATGATCCACAGCACGACTTGAATCCAATGTATTGCAGAAAACCATCACCTTGTTCCCCTTTGCCAGGCTAGGCTCTAATACCTGCAATCACATGATGATCACAAAACATATAATGAAAACCCAGTGAATCAAAATAACATCAAAGTCAACTACTACACCAATAGTAGCAAGCACATCAGCACATGTGCACCACCATAGGTTTCATTGGGAAACAGAAAAAACTAATGAGGATATTGAATATGAACAAAATTTTCGAAAAACATGCTAAAGTGCAAGTTTGCATGTATGAAGCATAGTAGTCAATCCCAAATAGCGTCACAATACAACCAACCATAAAACCAGGACCACAGTGTCACAAAGCAAATCCCCATGTTATTTTACACTATCACAGGGTAAAAGAAATATACATATAAATACAGAAAAATTAAAAAAAAGAGAAAAATACCTAAAAACATTCCACGTGCTGATTTTTTAAAAAGAAAACAAACTAAACACATACAAATTTAATTTCTATAATTATTAAATTATTTTATTTAAATATATTTTAAGAGTTTTATATTAAATAATATTGTTAATTATTTCATATTTCAAAATAAAATATTATTTTTAACATTTTATTTGCAATTAATATCCATAGTTATTGAATTAAAAGTATTTAAGTTTTTATTTAAATAATTTTTTAGTAGTTTAACATTCAAATAATATTGTTAATTTATTTCATATTTCAAAATATTATTATTATTAATCTTTTATTTTTAAATAATATTCATAGTTATTGATTTAAAATTATTTGTCATAGTTATTGCTAATTTATTTCATATTTCAAAATATTATTATTATTATTTATCTTTTAATTTTAATTTAATTTTTTAATTAATGTTACCAAAAAATGTATTATTAAATATTTATTTATATAGTTTTTATTAATATGTCTGTTCAAATGTAAAAAAACAGAGGGGCAAAGACCTAAGTTATTGTTGTCAGCCATTGGAAGCTTCCTTTCAGCAAGTAAGCAAAAGCCCAAGTAATTAAGAGGCAAGCATAACTTTCTTCATCTTCAACGAGAACTTGTATTGCAGAGGACATCAAAGGTTGTCTTGGGCTCGTCAAACAGCACAGAGCTCGCTGGAAGTGATAACAAAGCTCATTGGGAGAGGGAAGAGAGGAGAGGAGAGAAGACTGCGTTCCAGTTTAGATCGTCCAAGAAACATGCCTAAAACCAAAGCTCGTCGAAAAAACAACCTAAACAATGTCGTTTTGGAGCATCTCTGTCATCTCACCCACGCGACATGAGGTGGCGCAACTTCAGTTTCGTGGGACACGACTTCAGTTTCGCAATGAGGAGCCGCAACGTGAAAATGCGGTGCAATCATAGCCGAGAAAACATGATTTGACTATGGTATGAAGAAAGGAACATATTGCACTATTCTTATTAGTCACTAAACATCATAATTTGGGAACCTGTACGGCTGTACCAACCGAAAACCTTTTGCAAAGCTAGATGTTTTGAGCACATCCAATATGAACAAAAAGATGCATTTTCTCATGTTTTTTGAGATGCTTTCGTTTCTTTGTTCTCAGCTATAAGAAAATACCTTACAAAGCTGTATTGTAAGAGACATGATATAAATCATTTGCCTGTCTTCACTTGACAACTTAAAAAAGTTGGGATAGTTAGTTCATGAATGACATGGTACCAGAGACTTGGGACTTCTAAGACCAAGTGATCTAGATTTGATCCTTACCATTACCACTACCCAAATGGCTCTTGAATGAAGGAGCATGTTTTGGAGATATAATATAAAAATCATTCACATGTCTTTGCCTAGCAGCTTGAACTTTTGACTTTTGAGATAGTTGCTTCATGACAGTATATATAAACAGTAAAATCACTTATGCTCTATGAAGGACAGGATAGTAATTAACACTATCAGGTCACAGTACTATAATCATATTCCTGTGTGGTATCATTAGTGCAAACCAATATCCCTCTCCAAAATTTTCAAGTTGTTATTTAAATATAAAAGATTGGCAATAGTTACCGAGGATTTTATATCTGATACTAAATTCATCATTGTGGAAAATCTGTGATAAAACTGGGGTGATGAAAGAATGAAACACAAAAAGCAATTTTACTGTCCCCATCGCATCCTAATACTAAACAACAACCGAGACCTATCACATCAACTAAAATGAAAGTCGAGGAGCTTCAGTCATATTCAATATGAGCAAGGTTGTCAAAATCGAGATTCTACCTAGAATCGTGGAGGCTCCAACGACTCGTAGAATCGAGATTCTAGGTAGAATCGTAAGATTCTACCTCTAATTAAAAAAATATAAAAATAAAATAAAATAACACACCAATACATAAAATAAAACATAAAATTGCATAAACAAGTCCATAAAATTGCAACAGATACAGAATTTTTATACTATCCAATAGCAATATAATTTCTATTCTATTCTAACAGCACAGAACAAACAGCAAAATTACAACATTATTTTATATCCAACAGCAAAAACAACATTTTTATTCTAACACAAACAAACAGCAAAAAATTTGTATCCAACAGCAACAAGCAACAATTTATAACTTGTATTTTCTATTCAGCAACAGCAAGCAATCATTTTCTATCCAGCACAGCAGTATAAGCCAACAGCAATAACACACAGCAGAAACAGGTACAGTGCAGGTATGACTTCAACATACCATGAGGGAGGAGAGGAGAAGGACACGGGAAAGAGGTGCACGATGGAGGCAGAGATGGGAGGAGATGTCACTTGACCACCTTGGGCTCGCACACCAAAATAGAGAACGGAGAAGATGATGGAGATGCACCCACCACGCGCACCACCAGAGAACGGAGGAGAGGCAGCCCACCCACCGGTCCACGACGGGAAAACGCCGGCCCCACAACCCAAGAACAGAGGAGGCAGAGCGGATGGAGGAGGCACACACGGAAGCAGACCAGCCCGATGGAGAGAATGGCGACGTGAAATAGAAGGGGGGTTAGGGATTAGAGGTTTTAAAATTTGCACACCAAAACGACGTCGTTTTGGGCTTTTCTCAGTCCAAAAAAAAAATACGCTAGAAACGGTGGAATCTGTGGAAACGGTCCGTTTTTACCGTTTTTACCGTTTCTACCTCCGATTTTACCGATTCTACCTCTAAAACGATTCTAGCTCCGATTTAACTCGAAAACGCACCTAGAATCGTAGAATCGTCCGATTCTACGTGTTAAAACGCGATTTTAACAACCATGAATATGAGGGTCTAACAATCCTGTCAATCCTAGAGATACTTGGTGCCAACTAAGCTACACCACATCCCAACACAACCTATAAATATCAACCACTTGTTAACATATGTAAGACAGAAAGAAAAATACAGGAATATACCTGAAGTAATGCTTCAAGCTTGTTCTCAGAACCTGAAAGTTTAATAAAATCATGACGTGCAGAAGAAATCTTTTTGTGTAACGTTGATGTGCGGAGATGCACAATGCCTTGAAACTCTTCATCGATCAGCTTTTGCACAGCCTGCACGATTCAAAAAAGTCAACACTTTGATAATCCATTATCAAAATTAATCACAAAAAATGTTTGTTATGCTATACATTCACAAGATAACTTTCAGTCTCTGGATTCATCTAAATCTACTGTGCTTAGTTTGCATTCAAAGCTAAAATTTTGCAATGCCTAGTAAAAACAAACCAAACCACCAAAAAGAAATCAATTAGATTATGTTTACAAGTCTTTGAAACCAATAGTATCGAGTGTTATATTGTTGTGCTAGGTGATTTTATACATTTAACAAGAATACATTAAAGAATTTAAGTTAATGCAATCATTTTATTATTGGTGTTAGACGAAATAACTAATATCTATAATGCTGATGTCCAAACACTCCAAAAGTGAAAAGGTATCAGTGTCGTACCTGTATCTAATTACTAATATCAAATGTGTATGATATTCCTGAATACATATACAAGGAGGATCTTCAATTTTTCTCTTTTTATTAGAATTTTATAGGCCAGTGAATTTGAAATACAACTCTGATGCTTTGAATAAGGACAGAATTACATCCAGCTCTATACTTTCCTCCATATCCTTGAGCCATAGTAAATAGTAGACAATTATACAAGGCAAGACTTATTTTGAGTAGGACTACTATCATTCTAACATGGATAGGAAATAACACGTAATTCTTATGACATGTTCATGAGGGGGAATATATTCTGATATCATATGATCAAGGGAAATATATGTAACTACAGTTTTTTTTTGTTATGATCACCAGGATTTTTGTTAATTGTAATTATCATCCACTGATCTACTAATGTATTAATGTGAAATGATCAATATAGTTGTGCATTGAATATAAATAGGAAATAAAAGTTAATTATCTACTAGCAACTTATAAAAATCAGTTGCAGTGGGTTCATACTTCACAGTCATTACAAATATTGAGCATTTACATAAAGTATCTTTTTTATTTTAAATTCATGTCATCATATGCAAGTCTTATTGTATCTTGAAATTTAAGAATTTCATGTATCCTTGTATATGAGTGTCATATTGAACACTTGAACCATAATGGCATTAAACATACGACAAATATATTTATTTAGACACCAATCACATCAGACACCATTTGACACCACTTTTCACTCTCTATCTCTCTCTTCCTTTCTTTCTTCCTATCTCTCTCATCAAACACTGAAAGACATCATTTTCTCTGTCTAAGAATCATTTTTCTTAAACATGTGCTTCATAGATGATATAGTGTAATCATTTTAGGATAATATTCTAAACCATCAATATTTACTTTGAATGCAGCCAAAAGATTATTGTGCCTACACACACCTTTGTCATGGTTGCAGTTACCAAGATAGTCTGAAAACCTAGGCCATCAGGTTTGAAAGCACGGTTTTTTAATGGACTCAGAAATTTGCGTATATCAGGACCAAAGCCCCGATCAAACATTGTGTCTGCCTCATCCAATACCTGCAAAGCAAAGACAATTATTGGATAGTGGGGCTTAAAGCTGATTGTTGCCTGTAAAAAATGGTCAAGTGAAAACACTCACCAAGTATTTTATGTCACCATACACCATATTGCCATCCTCAATATGTTGAAGAATCCTGCCAGGAGTACCAACTACCATATCAATGGGATTATTAAGGGAATCCTCCTGAGGCCTAAGCCGGCCACCACCACTTACCAGGGTGCACCTGAACCGTGCATGGTGGCTTATTGATTTTGCGACTCGAAAAACCTGTAAAGCCCATTTTATATTAATTTATGTAACCCAATACAACAGAAATGATCTGTAAAACATGAGTAATATCATAACACCTGCTCAGACAACTCCCTCGTAGGACACATCACAACAGCTCGGGGACGCCTGGGCTTCAACAGTATTCCATTCAATTGTTCATCCCGTCTTAGCAACTACAGGTTAACAGCAACCAATTAACAATGTCTAAGCTGCCCAAATGCAAACTTGTCTAGCCATCTCTTTGGGTCCCCAAATAGATGCTAGACAAGTTTGCCTCAGCTAAAACCCAATAACGGAAAAAATGAAAGCAATGAAGAACACAAATAAGTGAATAACAACTTACACCAAACTGTAAAATGACATCCCACACATCAAACAAATAAATTTAATTATTTCCACATATGGCGGAAGTATCCCTCAAGTGCATAAAATTCAAATCACTCCCATGTTGAAAACACATACAGAAAATGCAAGTTACTGCCGTGAAATTAATACTGCTCAAAACTAGAAAGCATGGATACAACATGGCACACAGTCATAAATTCATAAGACAACAGGGACATAAGAATACAGAAAATCTTAAAAATTCATGACACGACACCATAACCACCTACATAAATTAGTACAAAATTATCACTGTTAGAAAAACAGAACTGAGATAAAGAGGAGAGAGAGCTACTTTATTGTATTTTGTGTAATCTGAAAAACTAAATCAATGATACAAGGGCTTACTCTATTTATAGAGTTAAGCTAGCGACAGATTTACAACAGAAGCTACTGTTATACCAGCAGCCTAATGACATATCACACATAAGTAGCTATAAACTAAGCCTACTCTAATAAACACACCAAACTCATCATTAAATCAAAAGAGAAAATTATATTTTAAAAATGAATATAAGAAAAAGCAAAAGGCTACATTCTAAAACAGGACAAAACCTAAGTACAATACAATTCTTTAACTACTCTTCTCCAATCAGAATTCTAGTTGTATTTCCTCTCATAAACCCACACCAGTCTTCAATGCCAACCATTAACTTTTTTTTGTGCTAACCGAATGTAACAGAGACAATCCTGTTTGAAGCTTAGTTACATTTAACATTTCTCGCCCTCTCGAAGAATATGTTTAGTAGGGATTACAAAGGTTACAAAGACCAAACTTAAATTCTGAACAGAGATTAACCTCGAAGACACATAAACTGCACTTAAATTGTATCCATGTGTTATCAAGGTGAACTCTAATTCTTATTTGAGAACAACAACAACACCATAAGCCCCTAAGAAACTTCTATCTTTTTATAATATCCATGCTTCCTTAGCTCACACTACACTTCACAAGAAAACAAGGAGACAAATCCATGTTTGAGAAAAATGAATTTACAAAAAAGTACCTGAACAAGAGGAAGCAAGTAAGCAAGTGTTTTGCCAGAGCCAGTATGAGAGCCCAAAACGACACTGTTTTCATCCAAAACGGCAGGGACACCAATACACTGTATCTCAGTGGGAACTTCAATTCCCATTTCCCTAACAGCCCCCATGACCTCATCACTCAGACCCAACTCCTCAAAACTCCCAACCATCTTCTCCTTTTTCACCATCCCATTCTCAGAAGAAGCAGAACCCTTTTTCTTCGGTGGGTTCTTGGGTTCAGTGGTGGTGGTGGTTTTTGCAGTGTCTTTGAGGTGTCTTATTCTGAGCCTCTCGAGGAGTATGTTGTGTTTCAACTGGGTTGGGTCTGTGGTTTCCGGTGGGGCAGTGACGGTGGAGCAGAGAGGTCTGAAGCGTGGGAAAAGGGTGGGAATGTCGGGTTTGGTGGAGAGAGGGAAGCGCGTGGCGAGGTGGGCGAGGCGCGTGAAGGATGAAGAATGAGAACAGAGTGAGAGAGTGAAGAGGGTTCTTCCTGTAGCTCCCGCCATTGATGATGATGATGGTCTTGTTGTGCCGTTTTGGGGGGTTTGGGTTTAGATATTAAGAGGGTGGATTTTTCAGAAGCTCTTTTTGGTTGATAGTTGCAATTTGCAAACGTAACAAACATCGCACTACGAAAATTGCATGAGATATTTTAAATATTGAAGAGGCAGTCTGGTTTTTATTTCTAGTTTTTTTTTTATTTCTTGTTTTAGTTATAATTATAAAATTATTATTATATTTTTTATTTCAAAAATTTAAATAACAAAAAGTGAAAAATAAAAATTAATTTTAATGATTTTTTATAAATGTTTAAAAAAATAAGACAGTTTTATAATTAAATTAAAAATAGAAAACAAAAACATAAAAAATAGAAACTAAACCCCTTTTAAGCTAAATTGGGGTATATGTATATAGCATTTTTATTTTACAATTTGTATATTTGTTTGGGTGAGAACGGAATAATGAAAATAAGAAAGGAGGTAATAAGAGAGAAAATAATATTTCATGAGTTTGCTTGAATAGAAAAAGTAAAATCCTTTTAATAATAAAAAAAAGGTGAAAATTAAAGGGTATGGATGGGAGGCATCCTCCATTAACTAACCAATTATGCAATAGGATTAAATGAGTATTAGGCTAGTTCAGATTTTAACAAAAAATTATCGATCAGGTTGGATTGAATTTGTGTAATTTAAAAAAGAAAAATCTAATCCAATCTAAATTAGTTTGGTTTGGATCATATGATTAGATATTCAATTAATTCATAATGTGTTACAAATTTTAAGAAAATAGAAATATAAAAAATTCTAAACCATAGTTGCTAGAATGCATGATCAAACTTTTAATTTAAAACAAAATTCATGATCAAACATTACAAATTCATGATCAACTGGCATTACAACGTACAAACTAAAGTCATAAAATCAAAGGATGTTACTAGGTCCTTCTTTTAGGAATAAGTGGGTTACATTTCTCATCTGTGTGGACTTACTTTCTTAGTTAGATTAGTTTGATATGAAAAATAAAATAACATATAAATAATATAAAATTAGGTCAAGTGGTAATTGAGTACTCGAATTTACAAATTTGAAATCTGATTAAAATTGGTTCTTAATTGGATTGGACCGGTTTTGATTCAATTAAAAAAAATTCAATCTGACTTAGTTGGTTTGGTTTGGATAATCATATTAAACTTTTAAATTCCGTTTCTCAACCCTAGTGTAAGGGTTTTGGTCCCTGCCTTAGGTATAAAACAATTTTAAAACCCTATGTTAGTT
Source organism: Clitoria ternatea (assembly GCA_037962975.1). Lineage (NCBI taxonomy): Eukaryota > Viridiplantae > Streptophyta > Magnoliopsida > Fabales > Fabaceae > Clitoria > Clitoria ternatea. Next base: position 15,695,665 of record CM075675.1, read on the forward strand.
GTCTCATCCATCAATGTGGCTACAAACCAACGAACTAATTAGAGTTTATTTTATTACTAGGGTACTTACCTTAGTGACCAAATCAGGGTACTCAATGAAGTAATAGAGACATTAGAAAAGTTTAATATTGAACCTGACACATAAATGGAGAGGTCTCTTGATCAAATCAAGGTACTTCATATCCTAACAGAGGTATTAGAAAGAGCTTGATCTTGGATATCAACCATAAAAGTCTTTTGACCAAGTTGAGGTACCCCCAATCCAAGACCGGGGTACTAGAAAGTGACAACTTAAATCTTCTATGTCAAATGAAGATTCCCTCAAAAAGGTGATTGAGCTTAGATCCTACATGTCAAGCAAAGACGCCCTCTAATCAAAATCAAGATACTTCATAATACCCTTTAACCAAATTAGGGTACCCCATAACCAAATAGGGTATAAGAAAGAGATTGATGTTGAACCTTCACATCAATGAAGACGCCCCTTAATGGTGATGTGAGAATTCCTTTAACGAGTCCAATCATAATCCTTAAATGACCGTATCTGATGTTGAATTCAGTTGAATAGCATGTGCACTTTGATGTAAAAGGTATAAGGTCAGGAGCTCAGAAGGTTTGACATCACCTTTATGACACCTATAGAAATACGATAAGGGATTCTTTAGTGATCTAGTATATGAGGTCTGTGATCCAATGCCTGAGCTACTTGCATAAGAGCCTAAGGGACTGAAAGGAGCGTGCCCCTTAAAGCTTCTCTAAGGCCCAAGTTAGTGTATGTCAAAGATATATGTCAGATAAACTAATGTCAAGAGTTTGGGAGACAAGAATGAATGTATCTTAGGCTTGTGTGAGGAGTTTATTTATAATTGAGAATGTGTATGGGGATGATGATTGTTTTGTCATTAATTTTCTTAGATTTTTGGCAATCTTGTCAGGTGCCATGTAAAGTAATTTAAAGTGCACTAAGTTGGCTAAGGAACTAAATCCGAGGTACATTGAGTTAGACGAAATCACCAATCCAAGGTGAAGGTCAAATTCAGGGTTTATTGAGTTAGACATGGGCCCCAATCCAAGATTCTGAGGTCAAGGTTAAATCTGGAGTTCATTGAGTTAGATGGAGTCATCAATCTGACGTTAAGGTTAACTATGAGGTACATTGAGTTGAATGAGGGTGTGTTGTCTACCTCTACATGTATAAGTATATAATGTCCAGATTAAGAAAACAATTTTTTAATATGGTAAACATATATTTACACTTGTAGACACGGTGTATTATGCATTCATTCTAGATTAAATATACTTGTTTAACAAGATAATTCAATTCAAACTAATCAAATTGTATTGTATTTATAATATTGAATTGTATTTATAATATGTGAACTTAATATTTGAATCAAACCAATAAAATCTGTTCATGATCAATTATCGAGTTTGGGTTTCTTAGACATGTTAATACTCGAATATATTCTTTTTATTATTTTCAACGGATTGAGTTCTCTTCACCTCCACTAGTGTTATTGTTATAATATATTAAAATTTAAATGATTTTATGTGTATTTTGAAGTTTGAATAATATTTAGCCATGTGTAATCATTTATGCATTCTTCAATTGGAAATTTTATTCCTATTTCTAAGAATAAGTTATTTTAAAATGTAATAAATTGATTATTCGATATCAATATAATTAAAGTTGAATTGACTTAGTTTGGATTTCATTAAAAATATTTACATAACCGGCCTAATGTAAATCATTAATTTTCGATTGAATTAGATTATTTTAGACAAAATATCAATCAAAATATAATCTGACCTACAAGTTTTGAATTTTTTTTCTACTATTTTCTTAACATTGTTAATTAACAATCAAATGGAGGGTAATGTTGAAGACAAAAACCAATTTTTTTACTATTTTTATTTTTTACACCTAGTATTTTTCAATTACTATTACACCTGATATTTAATATTAAATATATAAAATTTAATCTCAGATATAATTTAATATACAAAATTTTAGTTTATGCAATTAAATTTTAAAGTATAAGAAAACAGAGAAAAAAGTTTGAAAATATTATATATGTATGTGTTTCTATGTGTATTATAAAATAATTTTTAAAAATAAAACCTTGTGCATTCCACAAGTTATTAACCAATTACATGTATATTTGGATTGTTGTAAAAATTAATGTTAATATTAATGAATAAATTAAAGTATTGATATATTAACATTTTCTATCATCTTATATTTTCATATCTATACGTAATTTTAACTTTTACAAAAAAATTTAAATCTCTATAATTTAATATTTGAAAGTATTTGGATTTGTCAAATATCATATTGTTTAAATACGAATGTAATAAATTTTGAAAATATTTTGTTTGTAATTGCTTTGAATATTTGATACATAAAAATATAATGAAATACCTGAAAAAAAAACTCAGAATTAAGAAAGCGGAAAATTTAAAAAGAAAAAATAAACATTAAGATGTTACTACCTTTAGTTTCATATATAAACAAATATAACTACTTTTACCCATATTAAAAATAACGGTTAGAAGTAATTATCTATATTACTGTTATCAAATATTTGATGTAATATCTTAAAATACCCTTAATATTATTTATTACATAAAATATTAATTGTCTGTAAGAAAGACATATTTGATAAATAAACATTTATTGATATTAAAAAGTATAATTACATTTATATTATCAAACTAAAAAATTACATTAAAATTTACTTATATTTATGACCATAAAATGTTATTTTCCTCATTTGAATCTTTTTAGGCATGCATATTTAAAAAATTTCAGTTTCAAAGAAGGTTTCATTTTAATCCTATTATAGAATCGTGTAAGTAAAATTAACATCATCCATCAAATGTGACCATTACAATGTCATTAAAAACATTTAAGAACTAAATTAAAACTCGTCAGATTGGATAAAGATATTAATTTTACTAACAATAGTTCAAAAAGACATTAAAATAAACCTAATTTTAGTTATAGGTATAACTCAAAATATCCATAATCTTAAATAAGTCATTTTTAAAACATACAAACATGACAAAAAAATAAAATTCTTAAACATTCGAGATCAAAACAATTTTACTCAAACATGAAAAACCAAAATAATATTTTAGCCTTAACTAATATAAAAGAAATAAAATCAAAATATAAAAAAGAAGAGTGACCGGCAAAGTAAAACAAAAAAACTTGTTCTATTAGTTGATGAGATCATATTATTGAAAAAGTAAAATGAAAGGAAAAAAATTTAACAAGCTTCAAAACATACTTTGATCTCAAGTGAAAAGGAACGGTGTCAATGAAGTGTGAAATAAGACCTTATACCAAGTAAAGATAAGTTGAAAAACAAAAATAACCTATTCACATTATCTACCAAAACTACTTACACAATCGGTTTCCTTGCAAGTATCTTAACCGTCAACGAAATCAACGACCCACCAACCCTCAGTATCCATCCTCCACATTATTTCAACTTCACATTTGGAGGATGCTAGGCTTTTCCCTTTTTAACATTCTCTCGCAAGAATGTGAAGAACTTAATTTCACAAGTAACATTTCCTGGATTGAGTAAACCCTCACTATTATTCCTAAAATTGGTAGCATCAAGCTAAAATTGCTTTCTGTCAATCAATTGTATCCCTAACTTAAAAAAAAAATCACTTTAGTCCTAAAATAGCTCATCAGCAATCAATTACACCCGTAACTTCAAGGATGTAGATGATTGACAACTAATTTCCAAAACTAAAATGATGATATTTCCAAAAATTAGAAACCAAAGTGATTGTTTCTAAAAATCAAGGACTAAAGTGACCAACAGCACCAATTTCAGGGATCAAAGTGAAGGCCTACTCCATAAAAAGGTTAAAACTCTAAACTGAAGCATCACCTCTTCTAACACCTACACAGCCGTTCTAGTTCACACATTCCCAATCTTTCCTAAAAGCGTATAACTGTTCAGAAGGTAGTAAGATGTAAAGGACAACCTCACAGACCCCTCTTTACATCCTAAAGAAAGAGAGATGAACCAATATGATTGACAATGTCTGAACAAAGCGTGTGATGTCTGAACAAAGCGTGTAACAGTATTAAGAAACGTGGTGCTCCAACATCAATCAAGATGGGCCCGTCTAAGCAAAGCATGACTGCATCACAAGTAACAAAAATGTTTAGTATAAGAAAGAAATTTCATCAGAGACCTTTCCAGTTCTTGAATACATTCTCAAAATAACTAATTTTTCAGGCAATAAATAAAACTAAGGATACTTCAAAAAAGTCCATCAAGTATTTGATTTTGATAGCATTAATGAAAATAACTACTTTTTACCAACATTCTTAGTAAGTAAGAAGTTAGTTTCTTTTGCTTATATTCAAAAACATTCTTAGTAAATGTGAAGTTAGCGTTTTTTGCTTATATTCAAACAAGAGAGTATGATAATGTACATATCTGATCACAGTGCGTCTATACACTACCAGTATTGTTTCAAGGTACTAATGATTCCTAATCAGGGAAGAAGGAGGCATTTGATTATTTACCTTCCCAGTTTACCTCAAGGCAGAGTAGGGTTTGAGTCTCATCAAGAGATATTAAAAGAACTCTTTTGTAGCACATGTCTCAGCTGAGAGTCAGTACACTTGCTATTGTCTTCCTAGCTTCTTTGCATAACATGTTGGGATCCTTTCCCTCAATAGGTTTATGTATAACAACTTTCACAGAACCTGAGTTCACTATACCCTCCCTTCCCGCAGGCATGATTTGGCCAGTTCCAATAAGGGTTATTGGTACCACTGGAGCATTTGTCTTTGCAGCAACACTGAAAGCACCCTTCTGCATATCCCCCCAAGGAAAGTACACAAAAGTTACAGTTCATTAACATGGAGTCTCAGACAGCATAAAGATATTTAAGAAAAAATGAACAGCAGAAAATAAAAGAATTAAAAATAATTGATCTTGATATGCATATTCCCATTATGTTATTTTCATCAATAGACACAGTTGACATTTCATTTTAATCAATAAGCAGGGGGGTGGGTTCTATTTCCTTACCAGAAAATTAAGGATCCTAAAATCCCTTCACCCCTTTGGCCCCTCAAGAGATAAGAATAACAGTCCCATGGCCATGCTCCCTATCTAGGCGTAACAAACATTACAGTGCAATCATGTCATTTCCCACAAAAAGATTGAGAAAGGAAAAGCCCCACAGTCCTCAAGCCCAAGGTAAGCAAATTATAAAGTCAGTCCATTTTAGAATATTATTATCATTCTTACTCATTTATGAGTCTTGTTAAGTTAGTAGTAGAAAATAGATCAGGCCTAACTCCTCTCAAAAGCTAGCTCAAGAGATACAAGTTGACACATTCTTAGCCAAAACGTAGGATATCTTAACACATTCTCCTCATGCCTAGGATAAAACATCTGTTATGTAAGTTTGTAGGACTTATCAAGGGTGGTTAGACTCTAATACCATACTAGAAAACAGACTGAGTGTAACTCCTCTGAAAGATAGTCATATTCTTAGTAGATGTGGAACATCTTAACAGTTGGCAATGTTGTTAGGTTATGCTTGTACAAGTTGCTCTGATCTAATCCATGAAGTGAACATTAACTATGTCTATATCTACATACATACAAAACAGAATTCATGCCTACCATTGCTCTATGCTTTTCTGGCATGTTTTACCTCACCATGGAGGCTTCTGAATCTGGTTCTTGTTCTCCACCTTCCTGGTCTCCAACCAACAAACTGAAAGTAACACTGAAAAGACTCCCAGTCAAATGTTGCCTACTAACTGTACATCATTCCAGACATCTTCATGCTGTATTATAACAACTCAAATTGTAGTTGTCATTCTGTTATCTCAGCAGCAGTCATCAGTCACCACTATTGTTTGATACCTTGTTTTTTTGCTTTTGGTGACATAAAGGGGTAGACGGGTAGTTAGTAGACTACCCAAAACAACAAATAAAACTATCTAGGAAAACCTATAGCCATGGACTTGGCAAGCTAATCAACTAAATGAAATCAGGAGCAACATCAAAAAGCCTGTCTCCTCCTACGGACAAGCCAAATTTGGCTAATGCATCAGCTACTTTATTTGCTTTCCTAGATATGTTTTCCCATTGGATTTCCAAATTGAGAACCTCAGCCAGAATTTGTTCAACAAGATGAGCACTACAATGAGGAGGGATCCTACCAGTGATGAACCTTGTAGCTGCTGTATAATCCGATTCTATAATTATCTTTTGGAAACCCCTGGATGTCGCCAATCTGATCTCATTTAGGATGCCCCAAAGTTGTGCCTGCATGATAGTACACATACCAAACCTGAAAGAATAGGCACATATAAAAATACCTCCCTGGTTCCTAAGAATTTCCCCACATGAAGCATTTCCCTCTTTAGACAACAAACCATCACTGTTCGGCTTAATCCAACCATCCATAGGTGGTGCCCAGCAGACATTCAAGTTCTCCTGTACATCCCTCTCTAACCAAGCATCTGCTGTTCTCCACATAAGCTTTAATCTTCATTACTAGATAAGAGTTCTGGTTGTAGTTCTGTTCAATATATGAAATCATTCCTCCTTTGCCAAACCAGATCAATTCCCATGCCAAAATAGATGCTCCAATGCTGAGTGAGATAGATGGTCTTTCTTAATACCTTTCAGATATCTGAAGAGCCAATTATGAAAACTCTCTGAGAAGAACCAGCTTCCCACTTGGCCGTGTATCAGCAGCTCCCATAAACTTCATGGTTTTGGGGGTGGTGTGCGTCCACGACAGGGGAGACACCAAGAAACGGCGTTGTTTTTTAATTTCATAAAGGGTATTTTCATAAATTCCTTTTAAACAATTTTACTATTTTTTATTAATCCAGGATGCCCTTCTAAACATGTTTCTAAACATATGCTCTAGGATAGAACCTCACCCACAACATGATGTGATCCAATTACCAAGTCTATGTTGTTTTGCTGTATCTCCAGCAAAAATTATGGGTTTTAAGCCCATTATAGAGCTTCAAGTTATTTTCTTTGTGGATATTTGTTACATGCAGAGAAGTTGGTAAACTTTGGCTTAAGGAGGAGAAAGAATACCAGTGCTCTTATCCATAGGAGTCATATGAAGTTAGCAGCAGCATCACTGCTAAATTAGTATTCGTTGTCGTACACTAGTGCTTGATTACAGCACTAAATTGCCATTATTTGGCCACACTTTTGACCCACTATAAGTTTATATGTTCGTCAAGATGTGGACCATATATTTATGTGCTCTCCCTTTCTTGCTCAATAACAAAACTCATTGTGATCTACAATTTTTTGCTCCTCGGGTTATGATTGATTGTCTATTATCTATAAACTATAAAGATGAAAATGATTATGAGAATTTTAACACAAACTCACCTTGAAATTCCCTAGTTTTCCATCTTTACTGCGTGTTCCCTCGGGAAAGAAAAAAACAGAAGCTCCTTTATTGATAAGATCCATGCATCGTTTAAGACAGTCCTATTTGTTAAAAAGTAAACAAAATCATGATTTCAGGGTTATCTTTAATGCAGAAGGGGGGGGGGGGGGGGGGTGGAATAATTTAACAGACAGCACTGACATCTAATCAAGAAGAACAGGTTAAAATTAACTATTAAATATAATAGTAATAGGGGAAGAATACCAGCTGGCTTCTGCTGTCCATGCGCTTTAGAGGGATGATGCCTAAAAGAAACATCGCCCATCCAATTATTGGATAGAGAAATATTGCAGTCTTGCTTATGAACTTATAGCTTCTTCCTAGAGTAAGGAGAGCATATATGTCTAGAAAACTCTGATGATTTGAAACATACACAGCAGGAGTATCTGGAGGTGGCAGATTCTCCAATCCCTCAAATTCAATTTTGAAAAACGGAGTCACAGTCAGCATAGCCCAAATTTTGGCAACAAAATGATGGAACTTTCTTCGGTAGCCATCAAACAGGAGCACCAATGGATGTCCAACCAGCATTAGTACAAAAAGAAATATGGCAGTGACAGCAGTAACAGCATAAAAACAAGCTCCCCTGACTTTAGCTTCCACCGTCAGCTCTGCAAATAAGCGAAGACCAACGCGCCACTTAATCACACTGGCATTCTAGTTCAAACATAATACTAATCAGGTAAAGAGAGAGAAAAGACTTTAGTAAAACTGAAAATGCATATTGACTTGTATTTTACAAAGATAGCCAAACAGTATTTATGGAGGGGGGTGAGGGTGGCATCCCATGCCTCACTTGCTGACTCAGCAGGTGGCTCATTTTAGAACAAACTATAACCAATCATAACAAACTGAGCTGACTCAGCACTAAGCTTCATTGCACGCTACCTCTAACATTCCCCCATGCAAACTCAGGTTGCCAGCACAGCAGCAACTGAGTTTGTTCCTTAGAATCCCAAACCTTTGTTTGCACCAATTACGTTCGCCCAATCTGTGACCAAGAAATTAGATGACAAGAACTATCTTCTTTGGAAGCAGCAAGTGGAGCCAGTTCTCTAGGGTTTTTGTCCTCACACCTTTGTTGTGAATCCCCATATTCCTTTCAGAAGCGGATCGCAATGCTGGACGAATCAATGAAGCATACCAGCAGTGGGAACAACAGGATCAACTCCTCCTTTCCTGGCTCCAGTCGTCTTTATCCACCTCCTACCTAATTCGAGTAATAGACTGTGTTCACTCTTGGCAATTGTGGAACAAGATTCACAGTCACTATCACACTCAAATGAAAGTCAAGGTGAGACAAATGCGATCCGAACTGCAAAATACAAAGAAAGGAGATCGCACAATCACTGAGTATCTTCTACGCATAAAATTGTTGGTTGATACGTTGATTGCTACTAGAGAGACAATTTCCCTCATTGAACATGTTAAAAGTCCCACATTGACTAGAGATATGGCCAATCAAAAGTATATAAGGTGGAGGGTAAACCTCATCCTATGAGCTAGCTTTTAGGATTGAGTTAGGCCTAATACCCAAATTCAGGATGGTATCAGAGTCTATCCTAGATCCGTTGTTGGGTCACCCATGTTGTCCACGCTCTATTCCTGAGTGTGGGGGTGTTCTATAAGACCCACGGGCCACCCGTATTTATCCACACTCCATTCCTGAGCACAAAGGGGTGTGTTAATAAGTCCTACTGGCCACCTGTATTCATCCGTGTTCCATTCCTGAGTGTGAAGAGGTGTGTTAACAAGTCCCGTGGGCCACCCGTATTCATCCACGCTCCATTCCTGAGCGTGAGAGGGTGTGTTAAAAGTCCCACATTGACTAGAGATATGGCCAATCAAAAGTATATAAGGTGGAGGGTAAACCTCATCCTATGAGCTAGCTTTTAGGATTGAGTTGGGCCTAATACCCAAATTCAAGAGAACAGATTGATGTAATTCTTGAAGGACTACCAGAAGAATTCGATCCAATTGTAGCTGTGTTTAGCAGAAAGTCTCATTTCTTTGAAATGGCTGAGATAGAAGGACTTCTTGCACAAGAATCAAGAATTGAAAAGAACAAGCAGCACCTGCAGGAATGACCAGCTTTATTGAATCTAACTCAAACTGATAAGCAAGGCTCAAATTCTCCTCGGATGCCAGCACAACCCAACTACACTCATGCTCGGATGCTCCTCAACTGCAATATCAGCAAAATGAACAGTCTCAAGGTATTTCTCAAGGATATGGCATGCCTCGTGGTTATCGCGGTGGACGTCACAGTGGTTTTAGAGGAGGTTACGGTCCCTCTCATGGCCGTGGAGAAGGATGTAGTCAACTTCAATGTCAGATCTGTTGTGAATTCGGGCACGATGCTCAACATTGCTTCCATTGTTTTCAATTCTGCCTATGGAAACAGTGCTAACTCTCAAGCTCACTCTTCTGCCTTAGCATCTGAACAACAAAGATATGCTGCACCCTACATGTTTGTGCTCCAACCTCAACCACAATTTGCTACTCAACCTCAATTTCCTAACCCAACTGATCCTCTGATACATCTGTCTCAGCCTTCTGCATACACAGTGAACGCTGGTCAGGCTCAACCGCCTACAACTCAGCCCTGGATAGCTGATTCTGAAGCAACGCATCATGTCACTTTTGATCCTCAACATGTCCACCAACCCATTGCTACTCACTCCATTGAGCAAGTCTACCTTGGAAATGGTCAAGGCTTGCCTGTCTCCTCTGTTGGCACCTCATGATTCACTTCACATTTGCACACACCTACTACATTCACTCTCACTAATCTCTTGCTTGTTCCTGCCATCAACAGAAATCTGCTAAGTGTTAGTAGATTTGTGCATGACAATAAAGTTTATTTTGAATTTCATGATTCAAATGCTTGGTAAAATCACAGGATACCCGTCAGGTACTCCTTGAAGGGTCAGTAACTGCAGATGGACTCTACATGTTTCCCAGCCTACCATCATCATCTATGAAGAAAACTATAAGTCCATATTCTCACAAATCAAGTGCCTATCAAATCTCAGCCTCACCTACAGCATCAACAGCAACTACACACACATCTAGTCACAGCACCACACACATGCCTGATGTAACCACACCTTCACTCACTTCACATACACTATGGCACAATAGGTTAGGACATCCTAACTCTACTGTACTACACAGTCTAGCTAAACTGTGCAATTTGAAGATAATGAATAAAGATGATGGTTTCTTTTGTGCTGCGTGTTGTATGGGAAAGTCTCAGACTTCCATCCTCTTTATCCTCTACGATTTATACTGCACCCTTACAGTTAGTTTACTGTATTTATGAGGTCCTGCACTTGTCACCTCCTTTGGAGGGTATCATTACTACATGTTGTTTGTGGATGCGTTTAGCCGCTATACATGGATCTATTTTCTAAAACAAAAGTCAGATTCCCTGGTGCTTTTTAAGCAGTTCCAATCCATGGCTGAACTACAATTAAATTCCAAACTAAAGGTGTTACAAACTGATTGGGGAGGAGAGTTCCACCCCTTTACTCAGTATTTGGCTTCCTTAGGAGTTCAACAAACGTTTGATCTGTCCACGCACACACCAAAATGGTGTGATGGAAAGGAAACATCACTATATAGTTAAAATGAGTTTACCCCAACTGTCACAAGCATCTTTACCCATTCAATAATTGGGTCATGCTTGCCATACTGCTGTTTATCTCATTAACTTGTTGCCACCAGCATTCAGAAATTATGATATCCCTCGCACTGTTCTTTTTCAAAAACAACCTGACTATGCATCACTGAAGGCATTTGGCTGGTTGTGCTACCCTTTTCTCAGACCCTACAACCATCACAAACTTGAATTTCGATAAGCAGAATGCACTTTTCCTGGTTATTCTTCAAGACACAAAGGTTACAAGTGTCTATCTTCAGAGGAAAGGATCTAAATCTCTAAGGATGAACTGTTTCATGAGACTAGATTCCATGCTGCATTAACATCCCCTTCAGTTTCAAGCCCTCTCCCTACCGTAGTAGTCAATCTCAAAACGTGTCGCGTCATGAGCGACCCCAAAACTGGGATCGTGGTGTCACGGAGCGAATCGCGAGCGCTATTTTACACTATCGTGTGTATATGCAGAGAAAAATAGAGAAAAATAATTAAAAATATTCCATATGCATAATCCTTAACTAGAAAACTAATACTACCTCCGGTTCCAAATATAAGCAAATATACCTAACTTCACACATATTAAGAATAGTAGTTGGAGGTAGTTATTTGCATTAATGTTACCACATATTTGATTTAATTTTTTAAAATACCCTTAGTATCATTTATTACATAAAGAATTAATGGCCTTGGAAATATATATGATGAGGACATATTGGGTAAACAAGCATTTAATGACATTGAAAAAGTCTAATTTTGCTTATATTAAGGGACCAAAAAATTCCATTAAAATTTGCTTATATTTGGAACCGGAGGTAGTAATATCTAATGAAAAACCTTGTCTAAATTCATGAATTCATAATCGAAATATTAAAATCCCACAAATCAAAAAACCAAAGGTATGTATAAGTAGAAATAGATCACAAAATCAAGTCCTTTGTCTTTTGCAAAAGTTCCTACATTTTCTGTTGCCAAAACAAAGTAAAACAAAGGAAGAAGAACAGTGATAGGAAATGAGTAAAGAAAGGAAGAGATGTTGAGATGAGATTCTAAAAGTGATCATAGGTAGAGGTGAGGGTGAGGAAAAGAGAGAAAGAGACAAAGCAAGATGATATGTGAAAATGGGGAGTCGTGCATCGGAAGAAGGTGGGGAGGGTCACCGGAGTCTGAAACGAAGGTGGGGGTGGTCGCTAGAGTTTGAAAGTAAGGTTGGGGTGGTCATTGAAGTCTGAAACCAAGGTGGGTATGGTCGGCAGGGCCTAAACAACAGTAGGTCGCAGCCATCAACTTAAGTTGCAGTTGCTAAAGAAGTTGGGACGTAGTCACCAGAGAAGTGGGTTGCCGAGAAAAAGAAAAAGAAGAGAGTTGTGGGAAGGAGCGACACACCTATCACACAAAGGGGCCGCACTGCATTCAAGCGGTGCGATTGACTACAATGCTCCCTACTACCATGATATCTCGACATCTCAATGTTCTACCTTCACTTCTTCCTAATCCTCTGGCCGTTGGTATTTCTCCATTATCTTCTCCCTCTTCCTCTCACAGCTTCATACCTCTTCTACACCTTCACAGCCTTATTCTTCTCCTACTCTCTCCCAGCCCTATTCACCAATTGTTTACCAACCTCCAGCTTCTGGTTCCACTCCAACTTCTTCCCCAGCATCTGGCTCTTTACCTTTGATAGCCTCTCCTACAATTAGCCCCTCTTCATCTATATCCTCTCGTGTACCTGCACCACCTATTCCACCCTCCAGATCTGTCCATCCTATGCAAACCAGATCAATTCAGGAATTGTCTTACCCAGACTTCACCCCACACTTCTTCTCACACATACTGTACCTTCTACAATCAAACAGGTTCTCTCCTCTCGTCATTGGTTACAAGCTATGCAGGAAGAATTTGATGCATAGCAGGCTAACAATACTTAGCAGCTAGTTCCACTCCCCCCTCACAGAACAGGAATTGGGTGTAAATGGATTTTCAGAGTTAAAGAAAATCCTGACGGCTCTATCAACAAGTACAAGGCATGTTTGGTTGCCAAGGGGTTCCACCAACTAGCAGGCAGTGATTATTTTGAGACCTTTTATCCAGTGATAAAACCTGTAACTGTTCACACAGTCCTCACCCTTGCTCTCACAAACCAGTGGCCAATTCATCAGATTGATGTCAACAATGCCTTTTGAAATGGCATCTTGGATGAGGAGGTCTATATGGAACAACATCCTGGTTGAGAGTCCTAACAAGTCTTCAGTGCGTAAACTTAATAACGCGCATTATGGGTTCAAACAAGCTCCTAGAGCTTGGTTTGATAGACTAACTAAAACCTTGCTTAGTTTGGGTTTTTTGCACCAGTAAGTGTGACCCATCTCTCTTCACCCTTCATTCCACCTCTGGTCTGATCTACACTCTCATGTATGTTGATGATATAATCATCACAGGTTTAGCTCAGAACTTCATCCATAGTATCAACTCTGTCTTCACTCTCAAAGATCTAGGTCCCCTTGACTATTTTCTTGGCATAGAGTTAAAAGACTCTCCACAGGTAACTTATTTCTCTTCCAAATCAAATATATCAAAGATCCTCTCATCAAGGCCAAAATGGCAGATGCCAAACCTATATCCTCTCCTTTACCTGGTGGTGACTGCAAATTATCTAAATCTGTTGTTGGTGATCCAGTGCAAGATCCATCCCTCTATATTGTCATTTGTGGGTGCCCTCCAGTATGTTACACTCACCAGACTGAACTAGGATTCCCTGTCAATGAAGTCTGCCAATTTATGACAGATCCTAGCGAACCTCACTGGAAGGCTGTTAAATGGATCCTGAGGTATTTACAGGGAACTCTTCATCATGGCCTCAGCCTATACCCAGCAATTCAGAACAAACCTCTCCCTCTATAGGCCTATTGTGATGCTGATTGGGCATCAGATCTTAGATGATAGGAGGTCTACCTCAGGCTCCTATATTTTTCTTGGACCAAATCTCATTTCCTGGTGGTCAAGAAAACAGCATGTGGTAGCCAGGTCAAGTGCTGAAGAAGAATACTGAAGCATTGCACTTACTGCACAGGAAATTGCATATTGACTTGTATTTTACAAGAGATGGCCAAACAGTATTTATAGAGTGAGGGTGGCATCCCATGCCTCACTTGCTGACTCAGCAGGTGGCTCATTTTATAACAAACTATAACCAATCATAACAAACTGAGCTGACTCAGAACTAAGCTACATTGCACACTATCTCTAACAAAACATAAATCACAAAATCTAACAAAATATGACATTTTATACATACCACCAGGTAGTGAATAGTCATCCCCAGTAGACCCAGCTGCAGTGAGTTCACATCTTACAATTACATCTCTTGGGAATTTATTCTGAACAGGCAATTTAGGATTAACAGATAGCCTTGACACATTTCTGTGACTTCTGGAGATTCCTTGCAAGCTGCATTGAGGAGCTACAAATAAAGTAAATGGAATCAAGGATAAATAAATAAGTACACTCAATCATACATTTGTCAGCGATAAAGTGTACCAGTCTCTAAACCCTTAATCATGTAACAAGAAGAAACAAACAAACAAATAAACACCAGAACAATGAAGAATCATTCTTCTATAATGCAAGACACAACTAAGAGGGCACAGTGATAGCGGCATAACACACTTACAGTTATGTGAAATCCTCAAAATTGGGTGTTTATAACTTCTTGTTCCTCTATGAGTGTGAAACTGCAATATGAGTAGGATTCGATCAGACAAAACCTCTGTGTGTGTGTGTCTATATATATATATATTTGAAAGGTGAGAAAAAATGATGAATTACGCACGAGGGTGGAGGAGGATCCTGCCAAGAATCTGGCTTCTCTGGGAGCTATAGAGGAAAAGAAGAGAAACAAGTGACAGTGAGTAACGAAAACATAGTGAGGAGTTAGAGAGAGAAAGATAGGAAATTAGGACTAACAGGGATAGAGACAATGCATTTGAGAAGGGGGGGAGAGAGAGAAGCAACTTCCATGGCAACAATGCCTTGAAAGATTCATAAAAAAAAGAACCTGAAAGTTTCAAAAAACCATTATGAGCAGAAGAAATCTTTTTGTGTAACGCCGACATGCACAGATTCACAATGCCTTGAAACTCCTCATCAATCAGCTTTTGCACAGCCTGCATGATTCAAAAAAGTCAACACTTTGATAATTCATTGTCAAAATTAATCACAAAAAATGTTTGTTACTCTATACATCATAAGATAACTTTCAGTTTCTGGATTCATATAAATCTATTACCTTGCATTTAAAGCAAAATTTCACAAAGCCAAGTGAAAACAAACCACCAAAAAAATCAATTAGATTATGTTTATAAGTCTTAGAAATCAATTGTATGGAAGGTTAAATTGTTGAATTAATTTCTTTATACATTAAAGAATTTTTGTTAATGCAATCAAATTATTGTTGGTGTTAGAAGAAATAACTAATGTCTATGATGCTGACGCCCCCAAAAACTCCAAAAGTGAAAAAGTAACAGTGCCATACAAATCCTTATGCTATAGTAAATAGTAGACCATTATACTATTTTGAAATAGGACTAATAACATTCTAACGTGGGTAGGAAAGAACATGTAGTTCTTGTGACATGTTCACAAGGGGGAATATATTCTGATGATTATAGTTTGTTTGTTATGATCACAAGTATCTTTTGTAAATTGTGGTTATCATGTTATGTATTTATAAAGAAGAGGTTTTGTCTAAATTGTGTTTCTAAGACGATCACACTATGCATATTTATATTAGAGATACAATGAAATTACAACAGAGAATATCAATTACAATCAGGATAAAACCATGCCTAATCTAATAATGAATTACATAATCAAGGAATTGATTTAATTACATATTTACATTCCAACAGTATTAATGAGAAATGATCAACATAGTCATGTATTGATTCTATTGAATATAAATGGAAAGAAGAAGTTCATTGTCTACAGTTAGCCTACAAACATAAGAAGTTGTAGCAATGGATTCATAATCCTTGCAAATTATTGGATTCAGAGAGAGAGAAAAAAATAGAGAGAAACTCAAGGGAACTTGTATTATTATGCAAACTGAATGATACAATGATGACTCTCTGTATTTACTATAGTGATCCTAGAATTAAAGCAGTTAGACAGTTGTAACCAAATCTGTTACACTGAAGTGCAACAAACAACACTAAGAGCTGAAAAAGTAATTAATACACATTTAGGCAAAGTATGCTTTTTTATTTAAAATTAATGTTATTGTACATAAGTCTTACTGTATCTTGAAATTTTAAGGATTTCCTGTATCCCTATATGCATACTGTATTGAAGATTTGAACTCTCATCATATATATGGGCTTCATAGAATAATATACTATAATCAATTTTGGAATATTTACTTTGAATGCAGCCAAAAAGATTATGGTACCTACACACACCTTTGTCATGGTTGCACTTGCAGTTACCAAGATAGTCTGAAAACCTAGGCCATCAGGTACCAAAGCGCGATTTTTTAACGGTGCCAAAAATTTGTGTATATCAGGACCAAAGCCCCGATAAAACATTGTGTCTGCCTCATCCAATACCTGTAAAGTAAAAACTGTCATCAATAAGTTGAGTTTAAAGTTGATTGTTGCCGATAAAATATTAACCCCATTTGTTTAAGCTTATTTTTAAGTGCTTTTTTAAAAAACACTTTCTTTATAAGTACAATAGGTTAGAGTTGCTTCTTTTTTGCTTCTTTCCATTTTTAAGCAGAAATTTGCTTATTTTTAAAATTTAAACAAACACATAAAAATTTAAAATAAATACTTTTTTAATTAAAAAACAATTATCTCTTAAAATAAGTTTAAACAAATGGACCCATTGTCAAGTGAGATACTCACCAAGTATTTGATGTCACCATATACCAAATTCCCCTCCTGAATATGTTGAAGAATCCTGTCAGGGGTACCAATTACCATACCAACGGGATTATTAAGTGAATCCTCCTGAGGCCTAAGCCGGCCACTACCAGTGAACATGGTACACCCAAACCGTGCATGGTGGCTTGCTGATTTTGCAACTCGAAAAACCTGTGAAGTCCATTTTGTATTAATTTGTGTAATCCCATACAACAGAAGTGATCTCTAAAACATGAGTAGTATACATAAACACCTGCTCAGACAACTCCCTAGTAGGACAAAGCACAACAGCTCGAGAGTGCCTGGGATCCAACAGTATTTGATTCAATTGTTCATCCTGTCTTAGCAACTACAGGATAACAGCAACAAGTTAACAATGTCTCAGCTGCCCAAATAGATGGCTAAACAAGGTTACCTCAGCTAAAACATCATTAAAATCAAGATTCAAAGTTGAATCGTAGAGGGTCCCAAAAAATTTTAAATCGTATCGTAAGATTTTAAAAATTCTTATATACACATAAATTCCTATATATTCATAAAAATTCCTATAAATGCATGTAAACTCATAATTTATATTGTAAAAACACTTCAATAAGCATCCATATAAATCATAAACATCCATAAAACATAAAACAGGGTCACGTAGAAGGAAGAACAGAGGCATTGCCAGAACAACCAGTGCCTTCAGCAGGTCCACTCTTAGCCCCACCGGAGCTGCTTCCAGCAGCACCACCCCCCATTGTTTAAGAGCAGAGTAGAAAACAAAAAACAGAGTCATGCAGAAGGAAGAACAGAGGCATGCGCGGCTGTTCTAAGGAGGCACGAAGAAGGAAGAAGATGTGAACAAAGAAGCGTCTTTGAGGCTGTGCACGAGTTTTAGGTCTCACCAAACCGGGTTAGGTCTTTAAAATGGGCTTCTGAAAAAATCGTTTGGAATAGGATTTTAAGCAGAAAATATTTTTTGTACGATTCAAATCGGAAACCTCCCAGAACATCGTAAAATTGGGGTTTTTCCGATTCAAATCAGGATTTTAACTACCATGTCAATGACATGAACCGTGAAAAAGTAATAGGAAACAGGTAACAACTAACACCAAACTGTAAACAATAACTCATACATCAAATAATCAAATAAATTATTTCCACACATGGCAGAAGTATCACTTAAATGCATGATGTGCAAATCACTCCCAACTCCAAAGTTTAAAACACATGTACAGAAAATGCAAGTCCCTGCCTTGAAAGTAACACCGCTCACAAAGCATGGATACATTACAATTATACAACATGGCACACACAACACAGAGAAAATAATACAGAAAAATCATTAAAAAAATACAACTATACAAGACCAAATCTTAATAGACATAATAAATTGGTAAAAAAGTTATCACCCAACACGAATAATTAAATAAAAGAGAAAATGATATTTTAAAAATGAATACAAGAAGAACCACGCGAACAGGCTACTATTCAAAGCAAGATAAAAGTTAAATACAATTCTTTAAGTACTCTTCTCCGATCAGAATTGTAGTTATAGTTTCCTCTCAATAACCCGTACCAAGCTTTATTGCGAATTAAAGTTTCTTCTCGATAATCCACGCCCCGGTGTGTCATGCCAAGCTTTGTTACAAAGATTACCTAAACTATACTTTAATTCTAATTAGAGAATATATTAAAAAAATCTAATTAGAGAACCGCATTAATAGCTCATAAACTGCATCTAAATTGTGTCCTTAACTCCTTTAGCATGTGTTACCAAGGTGAACTTCTATCCTTCAAAAAAAGAGTACCTGAACAAGGGGAAGCAAGTAGGCGAGTGTTTTGCCAGAGCCAGTATGAGACTCAAAAACGACACTGTTTTCATCCAAAACGGCAGGCACATCAATGCACTGCATCTCAGCGGGAACTTCAATTCCAATTTCCCTGACAGCCCCAAAACAACATTGTTTCAACAGGGTTGGGTCTGTGGCTTCGGCTGGGGCAGTGACGGTGGAGCAAAGAGGCCTGAAGCGTGGGGAAAGGGTAGGAATGTTGGGTTTGGTGGGGAGAGGGAAGCGCGTCGCGTGGTGAGAGAGGCGCGTGAGGGAAGAAGAATGAGAGGAGGGAGAGAGAGGGAAGAGGGTTCTTCCTGTAGCTACCGTCATTGACGATGATGGAGTTATTGTGCCGTTTTGGGGGTTTGGGTTCAGATAAAAGGGTGGATCATTTTAATTGATGTTTTCCAAGCATAGTTGGAATCTGGAAACGAAGCAAACAAGGCACTAGGATAACCTCTCAACAGATTTTTACCCCAACATTCCTTGTCGTAACAATAAATAAAATAATATAATAATATCACAAATAAACATTATATGATTACTTAAAATACAATATATTAACAAATACATAAAAAAATCCTAAAAATAATCACAAAGACCATACTTAATAAATAATCAAAATATTAAAGCTAAAATTTGGCAAAAACGTTTTTATATGTAGTTTTATCATACTTTTTTATGTCGTAACTGCTTTATCGGTTTTACAGCTAATAACATTAGAAAGTATGTATCACGATAATGAAAAAGTATCGCCTTAGTTAAATCTTAAAAGATATTTTACAAAATAAAAATGGCAAATGAGATGTGATACCAATTATAATTTTGTTTTGTTTGGAACGAGAAAAAGAATATGGTAAAAAAATTGAATGGAAAAAAATTAAATGAAAAGAAATAAAATGGAAATTAGATAGAAATTTGATGTGTTTAAATGAATTGAAATGAAATAGGACGAAGAATAAAATAATAATTTTTCATTTATCTAAATGAAGTGGAAATTTTTGAAAAGACCAAATAACCCATGTTTTGTTTTTTCTATACCTATTTACTCTGTAACCTTTCTTGATTCCAACCCTACCCATACCTCGCTTGGAATGTCATTGTGCGATCCAACAAAAGTGATGGAATGCTTATTAATGATGTGGTGGAGCGTGGTTAACACTAAATATATAGGATTATGATGACAAGAGCTTTTTCTAATTGGTTCATCTGGAAATAGGATGAACCTATATAGGTGTGAACATAAGTACTAGACATCATAACTTGTGTGTTTTAATTTATTGTTTTAATTCATAAGCCTATTAAAGCTTAATTAATGCTTCCTTTGACACGGTTTTGGTATGTTCTAAAAGGTATAGTTGCTTAGCACGTGTGTTGGTTACATAATTGAGATGTTTAAGATTAATGAAGCAAATAAGGGAACAAAAATGTAAAATCAAAAGGTGAAACTAAAAGCTATGAGAACATCTTTATAACATACGACATCATACTATTTCTCCATATTTTTGGTTTGTAGTTTACTTTTCTTTTAATCATTGTTGTCTAATCACTTTATTTTCCTAAACAACTTTCACATGTCATTAAACTTGACATTCAAAGAACATCCATAGTGTGTGTAGTCTTTTCACATATATAATCCTTATGAGTTCAATACTTGTCTTAAAAAATTATTTACACTATACTAGTAAGGGTGTGAAAATTTATCATAGTCTAAACCATTTTAAAAAAAAAATCTTTTTCATGTTGAAAGAACCAAAATATACTTTTCAATTGATAACTAATACATTTAATACTAAATAATTTAATATTTTTAATTGAATATATCAATTAACAATTAATGTATTTAATTCTAAATAAAATTAATTTTACACTTTTTTCAATTGTTAGAAATTAATTTTTAGAATTAAAACTTAAATATAATTTCTATTTCATTTTTATTTTTTTATTCAATAGATAAATACAATTAGTTTGTTTGAATATACATGTTAATTGACCATTAATACATTTATTTCATATATGATTCTGATTTTATTTTAATTGCTTTAATTCAATGAATAAACACGATTACTTTGATTGAATATATATTAGTCAGTTAAGATTTAGTCAGAGAGTGAGAGGACCTCGACTTTGATCATACTAAATACACTTATTAGGAGGGGTGATGAACCTTATTGTTACTAAGTCACAAACAGGATTGTCTCCAAATGATGATACATTTGATTATTTAAAAAATTGATTGGATATATATGTGTTAAATGATAATTAATACATTTATATATGAATATGGTTAATTTGACATGTAGTGATGTGTTTTCTATTTTTATTTTCATTCAATAAATATACATAATATATATGATTTTAATTATTCAAAATTAAAGTGTATATGATTCATATAATATTTTAATTATTTTTTGCCAATAAATAATACAAATAATTTGAATCCAATCCACGGGGTATAAATAAGGGTGTAAACAAGAAAATTGACATAAATGAAGATATTATTTTATAATTGTGAATGAGTGAGAGAGATTTTCATTTAATGAATAAATAAATACAATTAATTAGTTTGAATCAAATCTATGAATAAGGTTAAATATAAGGAAAATTACAATAACGTTATTATTTTCTTTAGCCTTAATTGAATATGCATATAATATCAATAAATGGGTGAGTTCAAGTAATATATGTTTCATTGGATAATATGTAACTTTTATCAATGGGTGGTTAGTTGGTGTATAATATAATTTTGATGGTATGAACAGCTCATTTTATCTCATTAAATATGTAAATAGTTAAATATGTTCCTGATTATAAAATTCACAGCCTTTCTAATTATTAGACGAATAAATCACCAGGAGTAAGAAGTAAACTTAAACCTTACTATTGTCTCTTAATTAGACTCTTTTTTTTAAACTTTTATCTTCCATTATTGTTTTTTATATTGATTAAAATGTATAGTGAAAATAGTTATTCCACACAAAAGATTATCCATACAAATTTAATGAAATGCATTCACTTTAACAATTAGTTATTTTTAAATAATAATAATATAGAAAAACATCATTAATCTTTTTCATGTAAACGGTCAAACTTCTATAGTATAGAACAACAAAATGAAAATATATAAAATTGTCTCTATAAAGAATAAAAATATATATTATTTTTATTTTTAAAAAATAAAGTCTGAATTTTTATATGATTTCTATTTTATTTTAATATGATTAATTAGTATATAATTATATATCATTCACACCCCTAATTCAAGCGTATAAAAAGGCTTCGAGTGCTATACAAACACATGAAGCCAACAACAAATTAAACAGAAGAAACAAAAATGGCTAACAATTTCTCTTGCATTGTGTTGATGTTCCTTTTGCTTGTATCATCCTCCTACGCTATCCCAAATTCCCAAGTAAATGTCATTTGTGGTCAAACTAAAAATCCTTTATTTTGTTCCACTCTGCTTAACTCGCAGCCCAATGCCGACCTCAAAACCCTTACCCAGTACACCCTGAATGTGGCACGAGCCAATATCACCAACACCATCAAATTAATTAACGTGCTAATTGCAGAAAATGCCAACAAACCCGATGCAAAAACTCACTACTCATCATGCTTGGATCACTTTGATGAAGATGAGGGTGCCCTTGGTGATCTTGAATACACTGAAGAGCTCTTCAAGAATGGAGATTACCAGGGTGTGGGTGTATCTGCCAGTTCAATTGAGGATGATGTTGAGGATTGTATTTCTGGAGAGTCACCCTCTGATCCTCCGTATCACGATACATCCACGCTCCCTCAATATGCATCAGTTGTTGAGTTAGTTGCTCAGATTATTATTATTTTGTCTAAAAATTTAGGTCATTGACAAATTTTCTTCAAGTTTATAATGATATCATCAAGAGATTTACTTCATTAATAAAATTTACTTGTTATTGTTGCCCAATAAACTATTATGTGATTTTGTGTTAGGTTTTATTATACCTATGTCAAATGATTATATTGATTTGACTTAATACATATATAATCGTTTATTAAGATTAAGTTATTTTACTTTTAACTCAATCATATCCGGATGTTTTGGAGTCTAAGACAAAATCTATTATTGGGAAATGAATATTGAAATTGATTGCAAGTTTTTGAGTAACAAATGATTGAGTTTTTTTGTTGTATTTTTGTGACAACTATATAGTTTTATATTTTGTTGCTTTCATACAGTGACAATTTTTAATAATTTATATCTAAATTACTTTTGGCCCTCTTCTAATTTATTTTTTAAAAATATAACTTATCAATTTTATTTTATTTTCCTAACCTTTTGAGGGGTAAATTTTGGTGAAAGTTTTACAATTCCATTCATTGTGATTTTAATTGATAAAATGATCAATTCATTTAATATACCTTATAACATACTTGTTATATACTATAAACTTAAATGTAAAATTTATAAAAATAAGTTAAAAATAACTTATTTCAAAAATTATATAATTTATTAAAATAAATTATAAAAACTTATAAAAATTACAAGTTATTTTCATAAATTATTTATAAGTTTTAAGCTCCCTATAAAATATTTGATTAATTTCAACGATATTAGTATTATTCTATGCATATTTAGAAAAGAATCGGATGTTTCTATATAGTTTAATATTTATAATGGGGTATTTATTTCTTTTGTTCACATTCTTTAGTTATAAAAATAAATGAGGATGGTGTTCCTTGAAATTCAAAATTCTTCAACATTGACTGCACTAATCTTGTTTAATATTTAAAATTTATTTGACTAAAAACACCAAACATATTTACAGATTCTGAAAATCATTCAAATTGCACTCTCAAAAGAAGAAATAGTTATTGTTGTAACACACAAAATAGTCTTAAGCAAAAGGAATTATCTTGTCGTTGACTTTTTCATCAAAACTTTTTTTACTTTTTATTTTTAAATCTTATGTTTTTCACGAAACTCGGGATCTATATTTATTTAAATAATTATTTCGTTTATATGCTTTAGAGCATATCGTTGGACAATTTGTATATAACTAATTAATATTCACTTTTTGATTAAAAAATTAATAATAAACATTTCTACATATGAAAATGTTAGTTTGTTTTGTTTAAAATTGTTATAGCGTTTTATTTTTTAAGTAGGTTAAATGGTAAAATTGGTCATCGTAAAAGTTTGAATTTCAGGTTTATCTCCATTTAATAATAAAACTAAGTTTCATGCCTAATTTTTTTTATTAGTATTAAATATTTGTCATTAACTGTTTCAGTAAATATAATGACATGTAATAAACAGAGTTGCCACTAAGATCACATGTGGTAGTTAAGTGCTGAGTCACCACTGACATGTGAATGTTTTTTAAGAAATATGTATTGTCAGCGGTTTGTTTGTTTTACCGCAAAAAAATAAACACTCATACTTTTTATTGCAGACACTAGTGTAAAATGTAGATATAAGCACTAGTTAAGCATGGTTAAAAGGAAAAAGTGTTAATAAAATGTGTTGTAACATTTTTGAAATTTTCAGGAAAACACTATAAACACGGTTAGGGTTTAACATTTATGTATTTTGGTAAACTATTTAAATACAGTTATCAATGTAACCGTGTTTATATATTTTAATTTATTTAGTTTTTTTGTTGAACAATTGAAAAAACATGTCCATGTCATAGCGAAAAACCTTTAGAGACACATACCTCAATGACAAAGTGAAAACAAAAAGGAGAAACCCTTACAGAAAAAGAAGGGAGCAACAAGGTTTAGGGTTCAGGGTTTTTACTTTTTTATTGAACAACTCAAAAACATGTAATGTCACAACAAAGAACCCTTAGAGACATATACCAGTGTTTATATATTTTTTTATTTATTTAGTTTTTATTTTTTGTTGAATAACTAAACATGGTTCCCTTTATAACTGTGTTAGTATCTTTTTATTTATTTAATTTTTTTGTCAAACAACTAAACATGATTACTTATGTAATCGTGTTTATTTCTTTTTCTTATTTAGTTTTTATTTTTTTTGTTGAACAACTAAACGCGGTTACCCACGTTAACCATGCTGATATAGTTTAAGTGATGTTTTTTCATTTCATAATGTCTCGCTGGCGCATCATTCAAAGTCCTTCTCCAAAACCTGTTGCTCCCTTCTCTCTGTAAGGGTTTTTTCGCTTTGCCGTTACATTGACATGTTTTTTTGTTCTTCGTTGTGACATTGGCGTTGATGTATGTTTTGCAGTTTGGCTTTTTGGTTCCCATCGCGCGTGAAAACCCTCTCTGTCTCATTGTTCTGTGACACTCCACCACCACGCGACCCCTTTATTCTTTCTCATTTAGGTATGTAAACCATGCATACTGTTATTGGAATGCTGTTATAATGGAATGCTATTATTGGAATGTTGTTACAATGAATAAAATTTGTGCCTCAACTTCTAAATGACATATATTTCAAATGGAATTCTTCAGCCATATATGAGTAGTTGAAACATGAACAGATAATAATCTTTATCTGATTTGAGCTTGAATAAAGGTACGTTAACCAAAAAAAAGAATGTTAAAATAGGTAACTTTCGTAGCAAACAAGGAGCTGAAATCATAAAGGTATGAAATGGCTAGAATGTTTAGAAATCTTATATGCATAGCATAATAGAATGTTCAGAAATGTATTAAAAAGAACAGAGCATAGAAAAGTTAAAAAAATATTCAGTAAGATAAGTTAAAAAAGAAGAAAGCACAAGAAAACAATTTAAGAAGATGACTCCAAATTGAAGAGAACTTAACACAACAGCAGACATGTAATTCCACTTAGCAGGAACAAGAACATTCAAAGGTGGCAAAGTATCTATAAGCTAACCCAATAACTACACAAGCCACAAGAGAGAGTGCGAAACCCAGAAGCCTAAAAATGAAACCCCCAACACCCAAAGGTGGCAAAGTATCACATGCTTTTCTAACTCAAATTTGTTCCACATCACACGTTATGCAAATCGAAATTACTAGCAATTGCCAATTTTTTTGTGCCATTCATTATAATAGGAAAATATTTTTTAAAACATTAAAGTGAAACAGATTAGTTTAATTTCTTAACTTAGAATGGAAGGGTAAGTATCATTTTTTTACCATAGGGAAAACTTCACTATTTGAATTATATAAAATTGACCTTATATATGTCGTATGGAATGAAAATCTCTTATGTCCCCAAATTGTTTTTCTTTTTTCTTTTTTGTCGCTCTAATAAAATCATATTGGGCGCGTTTGATTTTTAAAAAGAAGTTACATTGACCTTATATATGCCATGGAAAAATTTCTTTATCTAAGGAGTGGTGCAAAGAGAAACTCAGGGATGCCAAAAGTAATTTTGATTAAATAAAGATTTAAAAATTTCAAAATTTACACACTTTAAATTCTTGAATTGCATTTTGTAAATTACTTCATAATCAAATAAATAATAAATAATTACATCAGGAAAATAATTATTGTGAAAAATCAAAATTATAAATATTCCTTTTCCTAAATTATCTAGTTCTTATATCCAGCTTTTAAATTTGGTAAACATCAAACAATGAACTACTCAATTTGATTTTCTAAATTTTAAATATTGAGCTAACAATTTAGACACCTGTTGCTAAATAAAATTTTCAAGAAAACATTAATTAACAAAAAGCTCAAATATATCAATTAAGTCTATAAAGACCAAATGAAAGATATGAAAAACATGTTTCTATCTCAACTCAAACGTCTACCTAACTTTGGCTACGACGCTGCTTGTCACATTCGTGCTTACTTCCTTACTACTAACCCCACAGTTAGCTGGAAACCACATCAACCATATATCTTCTACATATAGACTAGTTATGAAAAAATTAGGATGTTACATGGCTCATCCCTTTGGAGGACTTAACTAGCCTTAGGAATTCAATCCCCCTTCAAACTGATATTATAAATCAACTAAACTAGATAAGCATTTGGTAACCAAGTTCTTTGTTTTGTAACCAAGTTCCCTCTTGTCTTCAGAGCAACAGGGGGCAACAACTCTTGTTTGTTTCTTAATCGATTCATTTTTAAAAGTTTAATGTTTTATAACCTTAGTTTAAAAGTTTAAAATTTATCTACTTTGCATGAGTGAACTTTAGTTTTCCGTTTGAGATTCAACACAAATAGTAATTAAATTAATTAATTTTATCGTTTGTGTTGAATCTTGAATTGTCTGTTTGGATAGTTTGAGATAAACAAATTTTTGTATACAACATTGTTAGATAGTTTACCTTTCCTTTAATCTTTGTTTTATAAATCACTTTATTTTCCCAAATAACTTTCACATGTCATTAAACTTGACATTCAAAGAACATTCATAGTGTGTGTAGTCTTTTCACATATTATAAGTTCGACACTTGTCTTAAAAATTCTTTGCACTACACTAACAAGTGTACTTGTCCACGGGTGTGAAATTTTATCACAGTCTAAACCATTTTTTTAAAAAAATTTCTTTTTCATGTTAAAAGAACCACAACAAATATACTTTTCAATTGATAACTAATATATTTAATGCTAAACAATTTAATATTTTTAATTGAATATATCAATTAAATATTAATGTATTTAATGCTAAATAAGATTAATTTTACACTTTTTTCAATTGTTAGAAATTATTTTTAAAAAATTAAAACTTAAATATAATTTCTATTTCATTTTATTTTTTATCCAATAAATAAATACAATTAGTTTGATTGAATATACATGTTAATTGACTGTTGATGCATTTATTTCATATCTAATTCTTAGTTTATTTTAATTGCTTAAATTCAATGAATAAATATAATTAATTTGATTGAATATATATATCAATCAATTGTGATGTGGTTGGCTGATACAAACTAAGAGGGTGACAGAACCCCGACTTTGATGATACTAAATACACTTATCGGGGAGGGGTAATGAATTTGATTGTTACTAAGTGATGAACAAGATTGTCTCTGAATGACAATACATATTTGGTTAATACAAAAAAAATTGATTGGATATATATGTGTCAAATGATAATTAATACATTTATATGTGAATATGGTTAATTTGACACACTTGATGTGTTTTCTATTTTTATATTCATTTGATAAATATATATAATATATATGATTTTAATTATTTAAAATTAAAGTACATATGATTCATATTATATTTTAATTATTGTTGCTCAACAAATAATACAATTAGTTTGAATCCAATCCACGAGGTACAAATAAGGGTGTAAATAAGAAAATTGCCATAAATGAAAATATTATTTTATAATTGTGAGTGAGAGAGGGATTTTCATTCAATGAATAAATAAATACAATTAATTAGTTTGAATTAAATGTACAAATAAGGTTGAAAATAAGGAAAATTACAATACCATTATTATTTTCTTTAGTCTTAATTGAGTATGCATATAATATCAATGAATGGGTGGGTTTAAGAGGTATATGTTTCATTAGATAATATGTAATTTTTACCAACCAGTGGTTGATGTATAATGTAAAAATTTAGTCTCATTCTTACAATATTGACTTGTCTCAAATTATTTATTACTTTAAAATTAAGATAATATTATTAATAATTAGTTTTTTTTCCATAGAAATATTTTCATACTCACTTAACTATATATTAATTAATCCCCTTGGACTTCTAACATAATTATCATAAGTTTTATCCCATGCTTTCTTCTTGATCATGCATTATGAAATTCACAGCCTTTTGAATTATTAGACAAAAAGTTCACGAGGAGTAAGAACTAAACCCTAAACCTTACTATTGTTTCTTAATTAGACTCTTTTTTTTAAATTTTTATCTTGCATTATTGCTTTTTAAATGGATTAAAATGTATAGTTAAAATAGCTATTCAACACAAAAGATCATTCATACAAATTTAATGAAATACATTCATTTTAATTTTGTATACTTAAAAACAACAATGAGTTATTTTTAAATAATAATAATATATAGAAAAAAGATTACTAATCTTTTTAGTGCAATCAGTCAAACCTCCATAGCATAGGACAACAAAATGAAAGTATATAAATTGTCTCTGTAAAGAATACAAATATATATTATTTTCATTTTAAAAAACGATGTCTTAATTTTCGTATGATTTCTATTTTATTTTAATATGATTAGTTAGTATATAATTATATGATTTTAATTATTCAAAATTAAAGTACATATGATTCATATAATATTTTAATTAATTTTCATCAATAAATAATACTTAGTTTGAATCCAAACCACAGGGTACAAATAAGGTGTAAATAAGAAAATTGCCATAAATGAAGATATTATTTTATAATTATGAGTGAATGAGAGAGATTTTTATTTAATGAATAAATAAATATAATTAATTAGTTTGAATCGAATCTATAAATAAGGTTGAATATGAGGAAAATTACAATAATATTATTATTTTCTTTAGTCTTACTTAAATATGCATATAATATCAATAAATGAATGGGTTCAAGTGGTATATGTTTTATTAGAAAATATGTAATTTTTACCAACTGGTGGTTGGTTGGTGTATAATGTAAAAATTTAATCTCATTCTTACAATATTGACTTGTCTCAAATTATTTATTACTTTAAAATTAAGATAATATTATTAATAATTAGTTTTTTCATAGAAACATGCTCATACTCACTTAACTATATATTAATTAATCCCCTTGGACTTCTAACATAATTATCATAATTATAATGATGCTTCATCCCATGTTTTTTAAAATTCACAGCCTTTCTAATTATTAGACCAATAATTCACCAAAAGTAAGAACTAAACTTGCATTACTAGAAAACATTGATTTTGCCACCAAAATTTTACATGGCTATACTAGTGCAAAAAAATTGGATATAACAACTGGATATAATCACGGGTTAAAGTGGATCAGTGATAAAACTATGCACGGTGGCATTTTTGAAATTATAAGGTAAACGATATAATCAGGGGAAACTATATATCCACGGTTAACATCATAACCGTGATCGTATCCATCAATATATAATCACGGTTGAGAAGTCAACCGTGGATATATAGTACCTAAAATATATATCCACGGTTGACTACAAAACTGTGACTATATATTGATGGGTATGATCACGGTTCTGATATTATCCGTGAATATATATATTGATGTCTATAATCACGGTTGTACTTCCAACCATAGATATATATTGATAGGTACGATCACGGTTATTATGTTAACCGTGGATATAAAGGTGGCATTTAACCAGGGGTATTGGTGTCATCGTAATAATAGGGTTAATATGATCACGATTTCAATGGGAACCGTGAATATATGTTTAATTTAAGTCAGGGTTTTGAAGGGTTTAGGTCATTTCCCCACCACCCTGACTTCTTCTTTTTCCTTTCACGCTCCACTTCATCGTCTACGTAGTGGTTAAGTGCCTTCATCTTCATCCTTTTTTCTGTTCAGGTAAGTGTTTCTCTTCTTCCTCTCTTATTTTCTATGCTGCATTATGTGTGAAACTCTTCCTCTATTTCGTTATGCAGAGCACAACGTCGTTCTCTGTTCACTATCATTCTTTTCGTGGTCTTTTCGTGGTCTCTTCGCACCATTGTCTAGTAAGTGCTCCATTGCCCTTCTTCTTCATTCACTTGTTACTCTGCTTCGTTGTTATGTTGAAAATTAGTTTAGTTTACTTTGCTGGTTCTGTGTATACTTTGCTGGTCTGCTTCGTGCCATTCTCTGTTTAGTTTACTTTGCTGGTTCTGTGTATAATGTGCCTGTTCTGTGTAACTGAAAATTGGTGGCCTATTCTATTATACTCAAGACCCAATGGGAAAATCATTAGTCCAGAATTCTAAGGATCCAACCATTTTTTTTCAACCAAATCAGGGGTTAATATTAACCAATGGAAACTTGTTAAATTTAAGGCAATGAATAAACTTCTTAAATTTAGTATTTTTTTCAGTAGTAGATCATTAGTTTCTTCCAGTAGCTAATAAATTATGGATTGGAACCCATCATGTTCTGTGTATATGGTTTGGTTTATAGAATTGGTTTTTATTTGGATTTTTGGTAAGTTTAGGGTTTGTGTTTAATGATAAAGTTTGGTCACTACAAAGTTATTAGTTAATTTTAGTATTACTTATCATTTTGTTGCTTACTAATTCTTTTTTTAATGCAAGATGTTTAAAAATAGTTTAGCCCTTGGAGTTTAGAGTGTTATTGTTGAAATATAATTAAGATAAATATACATAGGATTGAAAAATTAAAAGACATAAGTAGATTTAACACATTCCAAGTTCTTAGACCAATTTTTTTATTTTTTGTTCACATTCTAATAGCAAGCAAAACTTGAAAATGTCATAATCCTATACCATATCCATAATTTATAAAATAAAAGTTCCAAGTTCAAAAGTCTCATAATCCATAATCCATCATCTAAAACACTATAGTTCTACTTGAAAATAACACAATTAAAAACATCATATTAATTACTAAATAAAAGTCAAGACTTTAAAAGTCTTTAATCGAACACCATAATCCATAATCCATAATCCATAATCCAACACCATAGTTGTACCTCAAAATAATACAAATTAAAAACATCATACTAATTTAGGAGAAAGATTAAGTAAATTATTACACATTTTTAAGTACAATATACAATGTTATTTCTATTGCTATTTGTTTCTCTCATATAATGTTATTTTTTTACACTTGTATGTATGTGGTTGTCACTGTTGCAAACTCGTAGGCTCATACTAGCTAACTAGTATGAAAGTTGTTGTGCATGAGTGAACCGTAGTTTCTCGTTTAAGATTCGACACAAATGGTCATTAAATTAATTAATTTCATCATTTGTGTTGAATCTTAAATTATCCATTTGGACAGTTTAGGATGAACAATTATTTCTTATTTCTCATTAGTATGTACAAGTTAGGAGTTACTTTAAAATTTGATAAAATTTCAGTAACTTGTATTTTGTGTTGTTCTCTAGGTGCATATTTGGTTATGGTTGAATTTGATTTGACCGCTCTCATTTTGTATACTTAGAGACCAATGTAAAATGCTACCGAAATTTGATCAAATTTTAAAATAACTCCTAACCTGTATATATCAATGACGTATAAAAATAATTGTCATCCTGAATGGGTATAGGACCACCACCTTTGTAAGAAAAGTGAGATCGATCATAACACCTTATTGTAAACAGTTGGTATGGATCAAAGTTGGATAACTGCATCACGCATAAGTTTAGAATACAAAGGTGGAGTTGAATCATTTATAGAATTCATAGCGAGGAATGCTGAGAAGGTGAATGGAAGGTATTTTTGCCCTTGTGTGAAATGCTTGAACCTGCGTCTACTAGACTTGGAAGAGGTGCGAGAACATCTATTGTGTAATTGATTTCTTCATAGTTATACCCGTTGGATATGGCACGGTGAAGATGTGGTGGTGCCAAGTTCCAGCTCTCAAACTGAAAACTGAAGCTCGATGCATGACACCGATGTCGACATGGATGACCGACTTGAGGATATAATTCGTGATGTAGGGTAGAATGTTTTAAGAAAGCTCATGTATATACGACTCTGTGTAAGGATTTTGAGTAGCCATTGTATCCAAATTGCATCAATTTCACGAGGTTATCAGCAGTTTTGCGATTATTTAATTTGAAGGTCATAAACGGGTGGACGGATAAAAGTTTCACTAAGTTACTGAAGTTGTCGAAAGAAATGCTCCCAGCTGGAAACACCTTGCCGAATCGTAACTATGAGGCCAAAAAGGTGTTGTGTCCTATGGGTTTAGAGTATGAGAAAATACATGCATGCCCAAATGATTGTGTATTATTCCAGGGTGAGTATGAAATGCTGCATCGATGTCCTAGGTGTGGGGTGTCATGGTATAAGGAGAAAGAGGCGGATTCTGATGAGGTCTGTACTAAAGGGTCTCCTGTAAAGTTGTTGTGGTATCTGCCTATAGTTCCAAGACTAAAGCGTCTGTTTGCCAATGCAGATAATGCAAAACTTATAAGATGGCATGCTGATAAAAGGGTTGATGACGAACTACTTAGGCATCCGACCGATGGATCACAATGGAAAAAAATAGATACGATTTTTCCGGATTTTACCCATGAACCGAGAAATGTTAGGCTTGCACTAGCCATAGACGACATGAACCCGTTTGGGAACCTGAGCACAAACCATAGTTCGTGGCCTGTTTTGTTGTTTGTTTATAACTTGCCGTCATGGCTGTGCATGAAGCGGAAATATGTCATGTTATCAATGATGATTTCTGGTTCACGATAACCGAGGAACGACATTGATGTATATTTAACTCCATTAGTTGAAGACCTCAAAATATTGTGGGAAGATGGGGTTGATGTGTTTGACGGGTTTACAGGGCAATCATTCAAATTGCGTGCCATGCTATTTTGCACGATCAATGACTTTCCAGCGTATGGTAACTTATCCGGGTACAGTGTGAAGGGTCATAAAGATTGTCCTGTATGTAAGGAGGGAACTAGTTCTGTGCGGCTGCACCATGGTAGGAAAAACGTTTATCTTCGACATCGAAGGTTTCTTAAAGCGAATCATCCATTTTATAGGTTAAAGAAGTCGTTCAACAAAGCGTAAGATTTTGAAATGGCTCCTCCACCACTATCTGGTCGCCAGATATATGAAAAGGTGAAAGACGTCAACGTGGTGTTTGGTAAGTGTGAAAAATAATCCTCGACATAAAACAACTAGAAGAAAAAGTCAGTGTTTTTTGACCTGCCATATTGGAGGGAGTTTGATGTAAGACACTGCATTAATGTAATGCATGTGGAGAAAAATGTGTGCGATAGTTTGGTTGGTACACTCTTAAACATACCCGGGAAGACTAAGGATGACCTAAATTCGCGTATAGACTTGGAGCTGATGGGTATACGTCAGGAGTTGCATCCACAATCAAAGGGAAAATGAACATATTTGCCCCCAACATGTCATACATTGTCTAGAAAAGAAAAGAAAAGTCCGTGTGAATCGTTACGTAATGTGAAAGTTCCGTCTGGTTATGGTTCAAACATCAACACTTGTGTTTCCATGAAAGATTTAAAGTTAGTTAGGTTGAAGTCTTACGATTGTCATATGTTGATGTAACAGTTTCTGCCTATCGCCATTCATGACATTCTTTCTAAAAATATGAGAAATGTCATAACAAGGCTGTGTATGTTTTTCAATGCTATATGTTGCAAAGTAATCATGCCCGGTGAATTAGATGTGTTGGAACAGGAAGCATCACTTATACTATATCAGCTTGAAATGCATTTCCCGCCTTCTTTTTCTGACATAATGTTCCACTTAATCATCCATTTGGTGAGAGAGGTCCGTTTGTGTGGTCTAGTGTTCTTGCGGTGGATGTATCTCGTTGAGCGATATATGAAGATATTGAACGGGTATATAAAGAATCAATATCGTCTCGAAGCTTCAATTATGGAAAGATATATTGCAGAAAAAGCAATTGAGTTTTACACTGAATACATGTCACATGCTGCAAGCATTGGTATTCCAAAGACTTGTCATGATGGACGATTGGATGAGAAAGGTACCATTGGAAAAAAAATGAAGAGCATGCCACGTGATGATGTCCTTCAAGCACACTTGTATATTTTGAACAACACGGACGACGTGCAACCGTATCTAACCACTCACAAGGAGCTAGTTAAGAGAACCAACCCTAAAATGACTAAAAAATGGGTGTTGAATCACAACAAGACATTCATGTAGTGGTTCCAAAAGACCGTTCTGAAAGATACATCTGCATCCTCGACATTACATCGACTAGCACAGGGCCGAACTTTGATGTCTTCACCTTTTGTGGGTATGACATAAATAGCTATTCATTTTTTATTTGTGGCTAATTTGCTAGTGTGAAATTTTTCATAGCTTTTTTTTATTTGTTACCTGATAAATATATAATAATATTTCAAACCATAAATTATATACAAATAAACGAGCCATATAACCCAATGTATATCTTGTTGGCGAAACAAAATAACAATAATATCCTTTAAAAGACAACTATGACATAACTAAGAACATAATTATATTTATATATACAAAACAAAATATCCTTCAAAAGATAATATGACATATATATACATGTCCAAATGTGAGTGCAAAGTCTCCAAAATATCATGGTGGGGGTGATCATTGAACTACGTCATCTTGGTGTTGTAGTGAATCATCCTGCTATTGATGTTGTGCTAATGGATGACCTTGAGGTGTATTTAATTGGTGGGTGGGGATAGGAATGGTGGAGGTGTATTTAATTGGTGGGTGGGGATAGGAATGGTGGAGGTGTATTTGCTTGGTGCTGTGGTGAATCATCCATTTTCAATTCTTAGGGACTTCCATTTCTAGATGAATGGTTAGGTTAATATTATGTCAACAACGGAAACTAACCATGATCATGTGATTAGATAACAAATGTATTCTTATAGGTGAAATGTAATTAATAAGGCAATTTAACATTGCATAATAGAGGGAAATTGGAATGATGGAAAAAACTTCAACAAGATAAGAACAGTAGAAAGCACTATAAATCTAGTGTTGATATTAAAGCAGAAAAAATAAGACAACAACATATGTTTTGCAGTTAATGTACCATGAGAATATGCTAATCTTAGTTTAATTATTAAACCTTAAAATATTTTTTATTAAAGTGTAATAATTTAAATTAAGAAGCCACATTAATCATTTTAATTAATATATAATTTTTAATTTAGGTGTACTACTATTTGTCATAGTTTTCCAGCGCAAAAAAGTGGCACCAAGAGTAAAAGGACAAATATGACATGTAGTAGGATCAATTAGTAATTATCATCAATGTTTCATCCTTATGGCATAAATACAAAAACCTAAGAAGCATTTGCTGTAAAATTGAAGTTATAGATATTTTAGCACGATATGCTTTCAATGTGTAAAAGTTACTTAAGTATATCTTCATAAATAAATAGAAATTAAATGTTTGATACATTTTAAATTCTAGAACCTACTTAAAGTAATCATTTAATAATTATTAGCAAAAATAGGCGACATTTTCTTGAATCAAAAGTGAGTGGTTGTGTTCACTTTAATTTTTCTTATTTTATTTTGGCGTATATATTTTCATTGATAATTGTAGTAAATGTCATTTTTACTATTTTTATATTTTTTAAAAAGATGAAATAAGATTTCAAACAGTCTTAATCACGATAAAATGAAATGAAATAAAAATTAAGTGGTCTTTATAATTATTAATTAAAATGTATCAGCCCAAAATGGCAATATAAAATAAATAATAGTATTCAATTAGATTACAATGTCACATTGATATCTCTAATCATGAATTACACCAACAAAGTCTGATATATTTAGAAATAGTTGAGCCTTTAAACACATTGTCATGAATCATTATATAAGAAAAAAATTATTGAATTTTGTAATAATTACAAAGAAATGTCATAAATCAAACACTATTTTTTTCTTCTTTGAAAAGAACGAAAGAAAAATAAAATAAAAAGAAAAATCAAACACTATTGTCTCTTAATTAGACTCTTTTTTTTTACTTTTTATCTTCCCTCATTGTTTTTTATATTGATTAAAATGTATAGTTAAAATAGCTATTCCACACAAAAGATTATTCATACAAATTTGATGAAATGCATTCATTTTAATTTTGTATACTTAAAAATAACAATGAGTTATTTTTAAATAATAATAATATAGAAAAAAGATTATTAATCTTTTTAGTGTAAACGGTCAAACCTCTATAGCATATATATATATATATATATCATTTTAATTTTAAAAATAAAGTCTGAATTTTTATATGATTTCTATTTTATTTTAATATGATTAGTTAGTATATAATTATATGATTTTAATTATTCAAAATTAAAGTACATATGATTCATATAATATTTTAATTATTTTTGGTCAATAAATAATACATTTAGTTTGAATCCAATCCGCAGGGTACAAATAAGGTGTAAAAAAGAAAATTGCCATAAATGGAGATATTATTTTATAATTGTGAGTGAATGAGACAGATTTTTATTTAATGAATAAATAAATACAATTAATTAGTTTGAATCGAATCTATAAGGTTGAATATGAGAAAAATTACAATAACGTTATTATTTTCTTTAGCCTTAATTGAATATGCATTTAATATCAATAAATGAATGGGTTCAAGTGGTATATGTTTTATTGGAAAATATGTAACTTTTACCAACTGGTGGTTGGTTGGTGTATAATGTAAAAATTTAATCTCATTCTTACAATATTGACTTGTCTCATATTATTTATTATTTTAAAATTAAGATAATATTATTAATAATTAGTTTTTTCATATAAACATATGTTTATACTCACTTAACTATATATTAATTAACCCCCTTGGACTTCTAACATAATTATCATAATTACGATGATGTTTCATCCCATGTTTTTTTTCTTATTTCAATAATTTTGATGGTATGAATGGTTTATTTTATCTCATTAAATATTTAAAAATTAAATATGTTCATAAAATTCACAGCCTTTCTAATTATTAGACCAATAAATCACTAGGAGTAAGAACTAAACTTAAACCTTACTATTGTCTCTTAATTAGACTCTTTTTTTTAATTTTTATCTTCCCTTGTCATTTTTTATATTGATTAAAATGTATAGTTAAAATAACTATTTCACACAAAAGATTATTCATACAAATTTGATGAAATGCATTCATTTTAATTTTGTATACTTAAAAATAACAATGAGTTGTTTTTAAATAATAATAATATTATAGAAAAAAGATTATTAATCTTTTTAGTGTAAACGATCAAACCTCCATAGCATATATATATATATATAATTTTCATTTTAAAAATAAAGTTTGAATTTTTATATGATTTCTATTTTATTTTAATATGATTAATTAGTAAAAAATTATATATCTTTTGCACCCCTATAAAAGGCTCGTGCTATATAAACACATGAAGCCAACAACAAATTAAACAAGAAGAAACAAAAATGGCTAACAAGTTCTCTTCCATTGTGTTGATGTTCCTTTTGCTTGTATCATCCTCCTACGCTATCCCAAGTTCCCAAGTAAATGTCATTTGTGGTCAAACTAAAAATCCTTCATTTTGTTCTACTCTACTTAACTCGCAGCCCAGTGCCAACCTCAAAACCCTTACCCAATACACCTTGAATGTGGCACGGGCCAATATCACCAACACCATCAAGTTAATTAAAGTGCTAATTGCACAAAATACCAATAACCCTGATGCAAAAACTCACTACTCATCATGCTTAGATCACTTCGATGAAGATAATGGTGCCCTTGGTGATCTTGAGTACACTGAAGAGCTTTTCAAGAAAGGAGATTACCAGGGTGTAGGTGTATCTGCTGGTTCAATTGAGGGCGATGTTGAGGATTGTATTTCTGGAGAGTCACCCTCTGATCCTCCATACCATGATACATCCATGCTCCCTCAATATGCATTCGTTGTTGAGTTAGTTGCTCATATTATTATCATTTTGTCTAAAAATTTGGGCCATTGACAAATTTTTTTTAAGTTTGTAATGATATCATCAAGAGATTTACTTCATTAATAAAATTTAACTGTTATAGTCACTCAATCAACTATTATGTGATTTTGTGTTAGGTTTTATTATACCTATATGTCAAATGATTATTTAAGTATTTATTTTATATTCTTAATTGAATAATAATATTGATTTGATACAGTAATTAGGTTTTTAAATACATTTATAATTGTTAATTAAGATGAAGTTATCTTACTTTTAACTCAATCATATCCGGATGCTTTGGAGCCTAAGGCAAAACTCTATTATAGGGAAATGAATATTGAAATTGATTACAAGTTTTTGAGTAACAAACGATTGAGTTTTTTTTTTGTTGTATTTTTGTGACAACTATATAGTTTTATATTTTGTTGTTTTCATATAGTGACGATTTTTTATAATTTATATTTAAAGTACTTTTGGGTCCCTCTTCTAATTTATTTTTTAAAAATATAACTTATCAATTTTATTTTAATTTTCTAACCTTTTGAGGCGTAAATTTTGGTCAAAGTTTTACAATTCCATAGTTCTTCATTTAATATACCTTATAACGTACTTGATGGA
The DNA here is from genome assembly GCA_037962975.1 of Clitoria ternatea. NCBI lineage: Eukaryota > Viridiplantae > Streptophyta > Magnoliopsida > Fabales > Fabaceae > Clitoria > Clitoria ternatea. Next base: position 15,734,694 of record CM075675.1, read on the forward strand.
ATAATTACATACTACAAATTTAATTGTAAATTTATAAAAATAAGTTAAAAATAACTTGTTTTTAAAAATATATAATTATTAAGATAAAAAAGTATAAAAATTACAGATTATTTCCATAAATTATCTATAAATATTTAATTAATTTCAATTGATATTAGTATTATTCTATGAGAAAATATATGCATATTTAGAAAAGAATCGGGTGTTTTTATATAGTTTAATATTTATAATGGGGTATTTATTTCTTTTGTTAACATTTATTCTAATACCTTCAGTTATAAAAATAAATGAGGAGCATGGTGTTCCTTGAAATCCAAAATTCTTCAACATTGACTGCATATTTTACGTTTTCCACGAAATTTGGGATTTATATTTATTAAAATAATTATTTCTTTTGTATGCTTTAGAGCATATCGTTCGACAATTTATATATAACAAATTAATATTCACTTTTTGAAGAAAAATTAATAATAAACGTTTTTACATATGAAAATGTTACTGGCTAATGCCTTGTTAGTTTGTTTTGTTTAAAATTGTTATAACATTTAATTTTTTAGTATTACCTACATTATCTTTGTCTTTGGAGGTAGAAATATAAGCAATGAATTTATTAACAAAAGATTTGGAATAGTAGTAATTAGAATTTAGTGTTTGGGTATTGTAATACTATTAATTTTAAAATTCATATGAATTGTTGCACTCGAAATTTGTATTGGCCTGGGGGTGGAGTCAGGTTTCATATCCCATATTGCTTAGGATGGCATAGTAGCCAAATTGTTGATTATGTTACTAAACCACCTTTAACACGCAAGTCCCTTGATGTACGAATTAGATAATTATCAGTCATTGTCCATTTCTATTGTACAAATGAAATGTACAACAGATTGAATAAAACCATCTATATATGAAAAAGATTGTATATGAAATGTACAAAAGGAAATCCTAAACACTATTAGGTACATCCCACACTAATACAATGAATGTGATAAAAAAAACCTTAAACCCTACGTACAATCCTATCGAAGTCCTTCGTAGGAGACTATTTAGTGCAAACTTCATCAGAATCAACCTCTTTCTTCTTATATCTTGACACCCCGCATCTAGGACATCGATGCAATATTTCATACTCACCCTGATATAATACATAATCATTTGGGCATGCATGTATCTTCGTATACTACAAACCCATAGGACATAACACCTTTTTAGCCGCATAGTTACGATTTAGCAAGGTGTTACTAGGCAGGAGCATTTCCTTCAACAACTAAGCAAGTTAGTGAAACTTTTATCCATTCACCCATTTATTGCCTTCAAATTAAAGAATCACAAAATTGCTGACAACCTTGTGAAATTGGCGTAGTTTGAATACAACGACTTCTCAGAATCTTCACATAAAATCGTAAATCTACTGATAACCTTGCTACCTAACACGATTGGACTTTTGTTGTTTATCAATTGAATTTTTTGTTACCCTTGAGCCGTCGCCCAGGTTGTTTAGGACTTAACATAGTGCTGAGTTTGTTGAGTGATAAGTTGTTGTTACCCCTAAGCCAACGCTTAGGTTTTTAGGACTTAACATATTGCTAAATTTGTCAGGTGATGAGTTTTCGTTACTCCTGAGCGAGCACTTGGAGTTTTAGGACTTTTATTTGTCGCTACGCTTAAGCTATTTACTCAGAGTTTTAAGACTTGTTTTTCGTTACCCCCGAGCCGTTTCCTCAAAGTTTTAGGAATTTATTTGTCATTACCCCCGAGCCGTTTACTCAAATTTTTAGGACTTATTTGTCATTACCCCTGAGCCATTTACTCGGAATTTTAGGATTTGTTTATCGTTACCCCTGAGCCGCTTACTTAGTGTTTTAGGACTTTATTTTTCGTTACCCCTGAGCCGTTTACTCAAAGTTTTAGGACCTCTTTTTTGTTACCCCTGAGTCGTTTGCTCGGACTTTTAGGAATTGTTTGCCATTATCCCCGAGCTGTTACTCGAAGTTTTAGGATTTGTCTGTCATTTACTCAGAGTTTTAGGATTTGTTTGTCGTTACCCCCGAACCGTTTACTCAAAGTTTTAGGACTTTATTACAATTATAATTTGAAGAACGTTGTTGAACCATATAACCTGAACTGGTCTATACCGGGGTTAGTAATCCAGTATGGGATCAACCTTAAATATTCTTTTCTTTGGATATTTGTACAATGGTCCAGTGGGGATCTAACATTGTAGCCTTTATTCCAGTGGGGAAATAGAGGACTTGGAGTCCTTGAAATCCAACACACCAAGCTCTCGCATTGTGGGGGCGAAAGATGGTGTCACCTACAAAGGTACTTCGACGCTCAAGTCAGCAAACAGATTAGAAAACAGTGCTCGAGCGTAAGTTAGGGAATGAGAAAAACGTACCATTATTGTGAAATCTTTGGTATTTATATGCATGAAAGGAACGTATGAGTCCTTTAGGGTTAGGGGACATTTCGTACCATGTGTCGGTACGACTTTGCAAAAAGCTAACACACGACGCGGGTGCCTTCGTGTCTCTAACGAACGTCTCTCCCAACGGTTGTACCTTGTACTATTTATCGAATGTGCAATTTACTTTCCAATGTGCAATGATGATGACCTGGACTTCCCGGTATAGAGAGAATAGCTTATACTGCGGTGCGAGTCTGAGGTTTCACCTGCGACACCGGTATATGGTTAAAGGTGGGTGAAATTACACTTTTACCCTTGGACCAGTATCTAGACCAGATCATAACCTATATAAAATTGTTGAATCATATAAGTTGTATTATTGAATAATATAATTTGTAGAGAATTGTTGAGCCGTACATGTTGTAGAGAGAACATTGTTGAGCCAAATCGTTCTCATATTTTTGATGTTTTGTCGGGCCTCATTAAAACATCTTGGGGGAAACCCGGTGAGGAAAAAACCCCTCAAGTAGGAAAAAGAGTGCTTTCATGATTACATGGTGTTACTTGGTGATTCTTCTCTTGCCTCACTGTCTTCGAACACGCTTCCCCAAATTCACATAATGTGTCGCCCTCTTCCTGAAATTATCCATATTAGTCAGGGGTTTTTTGGCTAAAGATTTAGAAAACTTACCTAGACACAATCCCATTTGTATTGCGTGGAGGGCCACCTCCAAGCTTAGGTCTTGGATCCAAATGTCTTGCTCATTGAAGCATGGCATGAACTGCTTAAATGTCTCCCTTCATCCTAGCTTAAGATTGACTAAGCTATGGGAGGTCTTTTTAACCACTTGGCTATGGGAGAACTAGGTGAGGAACTTCTCCGTAAGCTCACGAAACATGATACGTTTTTTGGGGGAATGTGTAAGAACTAGAGCAGAGCGGATTTAGTGAGGGTGGTAGGGGAGGTTTTGCATATGAGGGCGCCTGATGCCCTAGAGATGAGAAAGTTGGTTATGAACATGATGAGGTGTTCTTCTAGGTTGCCTCTTCCAACATATTTTTTCCATCGTAGGCGGCTTGTATTGTAGTGGTATGGGGACCGCCATTACAGCTTCTGTGAATGGATGTGTCGAGTAGGGGATTGAAGGTTTTGGTCTGTCTTTCTTTAGGTTTGTAACTCACGTATTCTCATAGCTGGATGTTTCTCTCTCCTTCAATTGGTGATTCCTTAGGTCTTCATTTTCTTTTCTCAACTCTTCCACGGTACGTTGTAGTGTTTTGACAATTGCTAAAGCCTTCTCTAATTAATTGTCCTTGTCTTGATGTTTTCCTTGGTTCTCCTGGGGATCTCCTTCATCTCTGTGCCTGGGGTTGCTACGCGTGGTCACCATCTTCTTCTTCCTTAGAGTCAGTCCTTCTCTGTATGTTGTGGGAATTATTTTATTGGGCCCCACAATGGGTGACAAAATGTTTACAATAAGTACTGAACACACAGAAACCCTAGAGAATTAATCTAAGAAATTAGAGTTGTATTGCTTGGTAATGTGTCACTTAATTACAAAGGGGCTCTGAGGTTGTATTTATGTATCAAAGAAAAGCCTTGATTTTGGTTCGATATCTAATAGATAAGAATAAATTTCTAAGATAAGGGATATATATTACCTCCTAGAAGATAAATATAATCTCCTAAAGTTAAGGGGGAAATGGGCTAGCTAATCCGGATGGAACAATTCTCATATTCGGATTTAGAAAATAATATTCTCACTTTTTGTTTACAAATTTATATTTTTCAATAATTTTCTGATAAATTTTATAGTTATGTTTTACTGGATCCAGAAAACTTTTATTCTATCACTTATATAATAAAATCAAAATATTCTTTGCACCAATCTTTTTGTAAAGGTAACGGATAAAAAAAAATCTTATTTACATATGAAGATCGATACAATAAATTAAAAAAATACTCATCCCCAAAATTTAATTAAAATATTTTTATTGAATTTTAAGGATGAGTACTGATTTTTAATTTATTAAAACGAGAGTTATTAAGTATAATATTGTAGTTGATAACTCTTGTTTTTACATTGTTTTTTCAGGTATATAACTTCATAAACGCAGGAACGCAAAATTAAAGAGAGAGCGTATGGTGGTGTTGCGTTTGTTTTATATAAATTGAAGAGAACTATAGAAAATTGCTACTTATTACTATTTTTCATTGTTGGCTCTATAAGGAATGTATTACAGTAAATAAAATAAAAATATGTTGTGTGAGTATGTGTACACCTTTCTTATCATCTACTATAATGCCAAAGTCAAGACACATGCTCATCCTTTACTTGACACAATCGCAATGCAATAACCAAGAAAAAAGGTGCTGCCAATCCAACCCTCAAATTAAGCTAGTTGAAACTTCTTCACTTAAAACTTCTATTTCTTCTCTTTTTAGGGATTTGCCAAAGTATTTCTCAAATCTCAATGTTAGTGTAATCGAAAGTAGAGTACAAAAATAATAAAAATTGAAGGTACAAATCCAGTATTCCCTATATATAGAATAATATATCATTATGTCAATAGTCTAAATTGTTCTTAAGCCAAATAACACTCCTTTCCTATTGACACCAACATCAAATTATTATGGCTATCTTAGGTGCCAAAATCCCCTTCTTCTGTTGTCTCTTGATCTTAGTAATGTTAATGGCATTGGCAGACATAGTTTGTGCAACTCGTTCAAATTTTCTACATATGGAGCAAGATAATGAAAGAAGAGTAGCTTCTATGATGCAAATGGATTCAGGTGAAGGTGCCTTTCTCCTCCGAGCAAAGGGCCACATCCCACCTTCAGGACCAAGCCATAGAGGCCATGGTGCTCCACGTTTTGAGGGACATTTTCATAATAAAATCCCATGAAATATATAGGGAAATTGGATGCTATATTATATATATAAAGAGGATGTATCATATGGAAAAAATTTCTTATATAAAAGTGAGAGGAATGAATATGTGTCGTACAACCATACAATGAATGGTTGAGGTTGATCATGTTTGTTTTTTAAAAAGTCATGTGATCTTGTAAGTGATCACATTAATTTCAATCATTCATTGTATAGTTATTCGGCGTAGATTCAATCCTCACTCTCACATAAGAAAATCTTTCTCATAATCTCTTATATATACACGCCAAGCTAGCCGAACTTGGCTTGATTATAGGAATATCTTTATCTCACACTACTACGTTTTTGCTTGTGTTGATATAAACTCAAAATTATAACCAAAGAGGAATTAGTAAATAAATTATGATATGGAAATATATGGAGTAAAGTATACTATGTTACTTAGTACTTGTACCTTTCGCAATATTTGAGAATATTATATATATATATATACCCTCCTTCTATTTCATGGTTATAGCATGATGAGTTCAAAATTATATGTGTATTATTTATTTAATTAATCATCATATATATTGTTGCACCTTTGCAATGGAATGATAATGTGTTTTTATTTTTATAGTTACAAGAGTTCAGATAGGTGATTCAATAATCGAATTGCTGGTGTATTTTGCTGAGCCTATATTCAATTCTCCAATAATTTCCGCATTGTTATTCAATGTTTAAATAATGGAGATGTTGTAGGTTAGACACCTGCATGAGTCATTAGCTGATTCACTTTTCAAAAGTAGCATTTAAATAATCTTTATATAGAGTATTCGTAAGAAAAAAAAATTTATCTGGTCTATTAGTACAGTTTATTAAAAAGCATTGGGTTAATAACGCGGAGGTTCTTATTTTTTAAAAATATATAAAATTTAGTTTATGCTAAAAGACATCTGGCCTATTAGCTCAGCTGGTTAGAGCGTCGTGCTAATAACGCGAAGGTCGCAGGTTCGAGACCTGCATGGGCCAAATATTTGTTTTAATTAAAAATGAGTTTTTGGTCTATATAGTTGTTAGATGAAAATTGTTTCATCTGGCTTATTAGCTCAGTTGGTTAGAGCGTCGTGCTAATAACGCGAAGGTCGCAGGTTCGAGACCTGCATGGGCCATTTATTTAAGTTATAAATAACAATATGTTTTTTAGAGTGTATTAGGTCAATTTTGTATCCCACTACCGTGAACGTTCCAACATGGATCGATTAATTTTCATTTATTGAGTCATCTTACCACATTTCTGTTTTATTGAAATTATTTTCATTCTGTTATATTATTTACATCAGTACTCTTATAATGTCAACTAATACTTCTTATCAATATAATATGAATTAAAAACATGTTTTTCTTCATAATTTTATTTTTAACGTCTTTAATAAGTTCCAACAATATTTATCTCGTGTATATTTATAATAATATACTTTTTTATAATAAAATTTTATTTAGTGTCTTTGATAAAAAAAAATCACCACAGTTTACCAAAAACAATGTACCACTTTTAACATATTTTATTTTTTCCATTTAATAAACATTAACTTATTACATTCAATCTATACATTTTTGGAACCTTATATAAAAGTATTAGTATTGTGCATATTAAATAATGAAAATTAATAGAATAAAATTATTATTATTTTATAAACCGAATAAATTATTATTTTTTATAAACAGAATAAAATTATTTCAATTTACGTAAAGTTAAGTTGTGTAATATATAATATTTTATATTTTATTATTTACAATGAAAATAAATTATTGACACAAAAATACGGTAAGTTAATGGAAAATTTTGATAGTGCCTAAATAAATTTACTAAATAAAATAATAATTTATTGGTTTAAATTTTAATTTTATATCAAATATTAATTATTTTGTATTGATAAAAGTCTATGATAAATATAATTAGTTTTATTTCCAATATGATTATTTAATGTATAAAACTATTAATAATTTGAGATTAAGAAAATTTTATAAATCAAATCTAAATTATTTTATTCAACCATTTATAACTATAATTTTAAATTATTAATTTACCCTTTAATGTTATTAACAAATTTAGCAATCAATTCGAATTCATTTCAAATCCCCTAAATTTTCACATGAAACTCTGTATATACATCAAAGATTTAATTTGTTTCACGTAAAAAAAATTAGTATGAATTTATAAATTTTTACTTCACAAGCTTGGACATTTTTTGTTTGTTAAATATATTTTTAGTATCATAAAAATATTATTTATGAAAATAGTTTTCAATTATTAGCATAACACGTAACTTTAAAATAATAATTTTGTTAAGTGATTTTGTATTCCTTCTTTTGTTTGATTGTTTTGTTTAACTATATAAATTTAAATCAAATATATATAAATTATGAAAGTTTGTACATTATCAGTATTGTATTATAAATTTCATAATATGAAATTTATGTTATGATTCTGTTTTTTTATTTAAAATTTAGTTCCTAACTTATTGGAAGTGTTATATTTAGTTCAACTATTAATGATCTTTCTTGAACTAGTAAGTAACTTAATGACCGGATCAATAACATAATATTATATTCGTCCCTAAATATAAGACCTTTTTAAAAAAAATTATTCTTAAGATAAGACACTCTTTTAAATTTCTATCATTAATTACTTTTAAACTAAAATATTCTAATTAAACGAATAACTCTTATTAAAATTTAAAAAGACAGTAAATGAAATACATTCCTTAACTTAAAATCTCTTCTATTATAATTAGTTAACACAAAAATTAATTTTCCTCTTAACTAACTTTACCTTTTCATATAAAATACAACTCACTAATTATAATGAAAAGAGAAATTATGGAGAGATAATGAGTAAGAAAAAAAAAATACTATTCTCAATAATCTTAAAAGTAATTTTAGAAATTACCCCTAATTTAAAAAAAAGTTAATAATTTTAACTAAACTAACTAATTTTTTTAATAGCTATAAATTAGGTAAAATGATCTTATTGATATTATCCAAATCAATAATTAAAGAAAGATCTAGAATCGATGCAAATATTTCCAAAAAAGGACAAACAAAAAGTTTGCTAAGAACTAAGTCTGAAAAAAAGAACATTTGCAGTGACCAAATACTTATTCAATAGTCTAAAAAAAGAACATTTATAGTGACCAAATACTTCAATAACAATAGCAATAGAATAATAGTAATAGTAATAACCAATGTCAATATTAGTTAAGGAATAAAAAAAATAAAAGTGTAACCATTAGAGCACTTTCAAATTCATTTTGATGTTCCTTCAAGTAAACAGGACCCTAATAATAAAAGAGAGCCTAGTACAAGGTGCTTCAGAGTCGCAACATCATAACAAAATATACATACAACTCCCAGTCTTTCAAAAAAAATCACAACCTAATAGACTTTTCTTCCTTTGAGATGTGCCCTAGAAATTTTAGGCCAAGAATTACTGTTGTTTCAAAAGGGAACCTATAGCCTCTGCCACATTTTTCCTAAGAGCATCCAGAGACATTGTGAAATGAAAAACCTCTGTCTGCTCCATTTCTAAAGACATTGCAGATACATTTCCATCATGATCATGCTCAAGATGCTTCACAATGGGAGATTGTTCACCCAAAACCTACCACCACATGAAAAGGATTGATCAGAAACATAACCAGTATTATGATGGAGGCTAAATACTGCAACAATGACATGGTTAAATAAAAACTCATCATACCTCAGCTATTGTTGAAATTGCCAAAATAGTTTGCAATCTTTTGACAGTAGATTTTGATTCAAGATCTTGTAATGGTCTGATGATTTTATGGATTTCAGGACCAAGGCCACTACCAAGCATGCAATCTGCCTCATCCAACACCTACTTAAGAAACATGAGATAAGGCTAGTGTGATGGATGCTAGGAGCAGCCAAGAACTGGTAACCTTGGAGTCTTTATATGGATTCTGACAATAAAATTTTAAGTGTGATACTAACCAAGTAGCGTATTTCAGAAGGAACAACACTCCCCTCTTCAATGTATTGAAGAATCTCGCAAGGAGTTCCAATCATGAGGCCAATTGAGGTATTCAACTGCTCATTATCTGGCGATTCACAAACCTTTACAGACTTCAATTCTGCATTATGGATGATATATCTTGCAGCATTAAAGCACTGCAATGCCAATGACATTTGCAAGGTTCAAAATCAATTCAAATATCGTGCATACTACAGCACTAAACAGACATTATGATACTAACTCTGAATTTAAGCATAACAAAAACACATTTGGTGGACTAAAATATAAACAAATTCTTAGTTAACACTACCCCTATTTAATTATATCATATCCAAAATGTCCTTATTTAATACAAATATTAATTTTTAAGGGAGAGAGTAAATTCCTCTAAAAGGAATTCCAATGAATGACAATTTAGGAAAAGACATATACTATTTACATGGCATCTAACTAATCTTAATTAGTGTGAGTTACTTCTTCTTCTTTTTTTTTTTGCTTATATTCAAGTCCAGAGATAGGAGTAGATAGTAAGTAGGGATAGGGTCACCTGGGCAGCTTTCTCTTCTGTAGCGCAAAGTACAATGGCTCCTGGATGCTTTGCATTTGAACCTTGCAACTGCCCATCCCGTCTTAGCAGCTAAACAAGTTAAAAGAATAAATTCAAAAGGAAATAATGAACAAAGAAGAAACAAAACTGTAAAAATATATACCAATTTTCCTCTCTTGTCTAGATGTCATGAAATATAAGAATGGGGATATATAAGTATATTAGTAACTGAGTAATTTATAAAAACCAACAGAAAAGATTCAACAGTATTCATAGATTTTTTCTCATTGTCACTCTGATGCAGAGAGGATGATCTTAGGACGATCAATAGGGAAAATTTCAAGATTTTGATTCATTCCGCAATATTCTTAGTTCATACCTTCCCGAACAAGATAATATCATGTTTCTACTCCTACTCTTCTTTCCACTCAAATTTCTCCTCCGGTCTCCATCTACTCACCAATTATTAGAAATATATGTGTTAATTAAAAAAAAAAGAAAAAACTAGTCATGCTAATATTGTAATCATGTTGTTGTTTAGGTTGATACAATTGTCACTGGTTTCTGAAGCTGAAACCATAAATACTCGGTACAGATATTTTGCAATTTTAATACCATTACTATGATTCTAGGAAAAATTATTAATTTGATCATACCAAGTGGCTTCAGAAAATTAATATTCTTAGTGCAATATAAAAGTTGACAATCAATGCTATGCAACAGACTTCAAGTAAAAGCAAACAAACTATTAAGCAGAACTAACTGGGGATTTGATGCTGAGAAACCATTTATAACTAATACATTTAAAAAAAGCACTTTCACATGCCATCATCTTCTATGTCATTGTAATGAAATTCAAAGATTTTCAATCAAACTGAAAACCGAACCAAATAGATAATGAAATAAAACATACAAATCACCAAACTCACAGAATCAAAGCCAGCGAGCATTCTCAAATTTCACTATAACATATCCACCAATCTAAAGAAATTTAAGTAAAGTTAGTTCTCATTAAAAATCATAAATCAGTACGTCTCACGTTACAAAAAGTTATTTATTTTAATCCTTTCATTCTTTATTTGTTTTTATCGTCATTTTATAAAGACTAAATTATAAGTCCTTTGACGAAATCAGGCTAAATTGAGTTTTTAAAATTTCAGAAATTAAAATACAATGAAAATCAGGGAGTAAAGAAATTTTTGGACTAATTTCACTATCACATATCCTCCTAAAGATCACAAGTCAAGACACTTGGAAGGTGGATTATAAGGAATGGGAATGGGATTGAATTAACCTGAATAAGGGGCAACAAAAAGGCCAAGGTTCTGTCAGGTTCAGAAGGTGAACTCAACAACACACTCTTCCCTTCCAAAATAGCTGGAATTACCACACACTGTATCTCAGTTGGAACAAAGTCGCCAATCCCCTCCATGACCTCAACAAGCTCCTCATTCACACCCAACTCCTTAAAACTAGCAACCACCATAGTGGGGTCATTCTCATTCCGCAAACCCTTCTGGACCCCTTTCTCAGCAACAAAATCAGAACTTGATGGTGATGGGGCTGAAGTTGATGACACTTGGAGAATACCTTTTGAAGACCCTTTGAGCTTTCTTTGTTTAAACTGTTCCAATATTAGGGAATCCCTTTGGGGCTTGGAAGACGAGGGCCTTTTTCCTTCTTCAATATGAGGGGGGGTTGTCGAGGATGAGAAACTGCTAGTAAATTGAGAAAGAGAAGTGGATAATGATAATGAATTTGGTAAAGGGTGATGATTTGTTGTTGAGTGGAGAGAGAAATGGAGGCGTAGAAGCTTAGTGCCTCTTCTTCTCATGGCTTCTCTGTTTTCTCTTTGTTTTGTTTTTTTTTTTAGTTCTTTAAACAATAGAGAGTACGAGGGATATGAGGGAGGCAAGAGTTTAGGGAAAGAAACAATCCTCTCCTAGAACTCTCTCCCATACTAATTTATATCATGTATTTTTATAAGTAGTGTAAAAAATATCAAAATAATTGGTGTAAAAAATGCTTTTTACATTGGTTATTCATAACTGATACAAAAAAAATTACACCTGTTATATTTATAATCGGTGTAAAAAATATTTTTTATATAAAAATGTGATGAATGGTCAAGATTGTTAATGTAGAGAGATGAAAGGATTCCTTATTGGAGGGGATCCAAATCCTTTTGAGGACAAGGTTAGGTGAGACATAGGAATGAATGATAATTAAGAAGATGAAATGAGAGACAATAAAACATAAAAGGAAGAGAAATAACCAAGGATATTTTAGAAATAAATTATTTAAAAAATTAAGAAAGGGTTTACTTCAAAAAAAAAAAGATGTTAAAAATATTGGCCTCAATGTAACTAGAGTTAGATAAGTGGAGCACCATGACCCAACCCATCCTACACCACAATTAAAAGGATTAGTCCATTAAAATATATAATCTAAACGGGCCAATGTTATTAATACTCATTATTTTTAAATAGACCATTTTTTATTTTTAAATACTTTATTCTTAAATTATTTATGATTAGCTTACTCATTTTCTTCCTCATTGTTTCCTATTTCATCTTTATAATCCTTACCACCTATAACCCTCTACATCTCACCCAATGTCATCTCGAACACTCACTCTTACTTCATTTTTTCTTTCTCCTTCCCCCTCCCCCAAAACATTTGAAAGGTAATTTAGGTTATTACAATTGCAAAAAGATTGATAATATCTATGGAAATGTCACTAGCCAAGTTTTTCTTTCACTCTTTTAAATCTTCAATGGAACAAATCCTTATTAGGAACTTCGAATTTCTTACCTTTCCATAAGTCCCAAATTTTATATACCAAAAGTGTAGCATATTATGTCATGAGTTTATTCATTATGAATTCAACTTAGTTGTGTTGGTTAACGTTTGTCTCTATGTATTTCTCTTTTTTACTCTATGCAGGTGACCTTTATGTGTATTAAACACATCAAAATTGATTCCTTCTCTTTTTGAAAATGATGCCTTTGTTGCTGTCATATCATGTTTTTGAATTATGGATGGATTGAGTTGAACTTTTCATGTTTAGTTCTTTTACCCTTTGTGTGTGTCTCTCTCCTTATTTATATTTGGTGCTTCATTTGGTTAATTTGCCCTTTGCTTGGGAAGTTTAAAATTCTGCACTTTTTCAAATTTTGATTATTATTTTTTCCTTGTTATTTGTTATTTATATTTTGTATTTCATTTTCTAAAATTTTCCCAAATCATATTTTCATGAGAAAGTGAAATGGTATTAGAAATGGAATGCAAAACAAATGAAATAGTATCAACTTGTGATTTTTGAACTGTTACCATGCGAAATCTTTTTCAAATACGTGCTTTTAGAATGTGGTGTAAGGAAGCCACAACTAATTACTTTCTTATATTTGGGGGAAAGGAGAAGAAAAAGAAGAGGTAAGAGTTTTAGGGATGGGGTTGAGTGAGATATGAGAGGGGTGAAGAATAAGATGAAATGGGAGACAATAAGGAAAAAAGTAAGATATCAAGGATATTTAATGAACACAATTTTTTCAGAAGAAGAATAATAATATATTGAAGTAAAAGGTCCAAGCCCCTAATATATTGAGTCTGGTATGTACATTATTTCATAACCCCCTATTGTTTCACAAAATATGCATCACAACCACATAAATGAACAACCTAAAGAACTAGACTAGCTACCAAATACCTGATATACTACACATCTTAATACCAAATAACCACATTACATTTACCAACATCAATCCCCATTGAGGACAATGTCGTAGGATATGAATTCTCTATAGATGATACAAAAATTTTTGATGTATACCAAGACTTTAGACCTTTATAGCTCTTACTGCTATCTTGAGTCTTAAATCTCATGAAAATGGTTCTATCCTCTTCAAAAGAGGTGACATTCCAAACTTTCTTTCTAAACCCTAAAAGGGTGAGAGTTTTAAGGAGAAAGAAAAGAAGAGATAAAAGTTTATAGGTTGAGGTTAGGTGAGATGTGGTAGGGGACAAGGATTAAGAAGATGAAATATGAGAAAATAAAGAGGGAAAGGGTGAGAAAATCAAAGATATTTTATGCATAAAGTGTTTTTTCAAGAAGCAAAATATTAGCATATAAAGTAAAACGCCTAAGTCCAAGATATATTGAGCCTAATATGTACATTGTTTCATAACCCCCTATTAATTGTTTCACAAGACATGCATCACACTTACATAAATTAACAACCTAAAGAACTAGACTAGCTACAAAATATCCGATATACTACACATCTTCATCCCAAATAACCACAGAAACTTCAAAAGGGGTGGCATTCCAAACTGCCCTTCTAAACCCTAAAATGGCGATTTTTAGGCAGCCATGCACTTTCATCAACCAATAAGGTACATGCATGTAAACTCTTTTTCTTGTCTTCTCCTTCTTCAATTGCGGGTTCCATGGTGCATGACCTATTCTTATTTTATTTCTTTCGTAGCTTTGGTCGTGGTTGTCGCAGGTGAAGTTTGGAAGTTGCTATTTCATGCTTCAAAGTTTGCAAGGTAAGGCTCGAACCCCTTTCACCTATTTCTTCTTCACTTAGGCTAATGAGGGATCATGAACTCATTGCTTACAAACTTTAATTTATACTTCAGTTGTTGTTAGGCAATATCTATACTTTGGTCTCGAAGGGAATCAGTGAGGTTACAAAGTTATGAATATGTCTTGAAAGGTTGACGACTTTGTAGGTCACTTTTTTCAGTAAGTCGTTAGTTACCGAAGCTATGATGAAACAATATTCTTAACTTTGAAATGCATGTTTAAGAGATTTAGGGTTATTGAAATAATTATTGTTAATTTTTAGGAAATTACCGGTTAAAAGAATTGTGACCAAAAGGTAAAATCGATTGACTAAAGGTTGTGTTGGAAGCTGGAATCCTCCGTGAGGTACGTTTTAACGTATGAGGGGAGTTGGGAGTTTACTACTTGAGTACCGAATAAGAAATTAGGCTTCAAGGTGAGTTTATGACTTGAAGTAATTAATCTTGCTTATGATTCTCGTTTTATATTCATGATATTTGATGAATGATTATGTTGTATGCCCTATTGTACCATTGTGAAATAAAGTGTAGTTTGAAGGGTATGAAGTGATGATTATTGGCCCTAGTGGCATGCTATATATGATGTTGATATGGATTAGTATTGTGTGGAAATTTAAAGTGATTTAATACCTATTAGGCCTTGTGGCAAATTGTGATGAATGATGATTGTTGAATTGATATTGTGGAATGGTTTAGAGGAGCAGACTATGATGTCAATATTGATATTACTTGTGTGCTAAGATTTGCATCATATGAATTATGCATTTTCATGATATTATATGCATTATGGCGCTACAATTCGCTCAACACTACTATTTGTCGATGAGACTGCCGCTTATAGTGCTACCATTCACTGAGCAGATCTTGAGTACCAGTGAGGCTACCATTTATAGTGCCACGATTCACTATGTAGTCCTCGAGTATCACCACTTATAGTGCTACGATTCATTATGTGGTTACTCAGGGTGCCAGCGTTTATAGTGCTATGATTCACTATATGGTCACCTGGATGCCCCTGATTATAGTGCTACAATTCGTTGAGTGGGTACGATGATTTGTATTGTAAGTCAGATCCGCATGACATGCTTTTATGCATTGAAAAGAATTATTTTCAAAGTCCATGACATATTATGATAACATTTGAAACTTTAGTGTTATGATGTAGTGATGGAGTTATTGTGGATTGTCTATAATTGGTGATGATTGATTTTGATCCTTAGGAACCTAATGCTCATTGACTCTATGAATAGTTGATTGGGATGGTTTATATGTGAAGTGTAATTGGTAAGATTCTATGTGATGTAGATATATGTATAAATATACATGTCCTTATGATGGATTGAATTTTTGATATAGTGTGTATAATTTATGAATGTGTTATGATGTGTTTTAAATCCCAGACACTATTTTATATTTATTGCTTTGAGTAGTACTCACCCATCTACTTATGGTTTCAGTGAACCTTTAGACGGATGATGAGAATACCATATAATGATGTTGGAGTATAGGACGTAATGTATGCCATGTGTGGTGAATTTCATATCTAGACGATGTTGATAATCCTTTATGGGCCTTGAGACGGCTAGTAAATATTTGCATATGATTATATGTTTTGTAATGCCAATAGTGAGGATTGATGGCTAACTAATATATTAACATCTTCATAGCTCTTTGTTAATGAATGTATTGAACTGCCTTGATCTCGTGTGGATGTTTAGTATCTAGTTTTATGTGGTGTATGATAATTTATATGGCAACATTAAGCTGTGATAGGTATATGTTATCTAAAGTGATGGATTAAATGGAATTGGGTTGGTGTTATTGAAGTGTTTTAGTTTGAAGTGACCTATATGCATTATTTCACATATCTCATTTATTGTTAAGGATCTTTGAGTGCAGGCAATTCATATAGGTCATAAATAATGCGATTATATGTGTGTTAAAATTTGATAGCAATTGGAGTTGAAATGAAAGAGTTGGATAACTTTGAATTTCACTTATTTACCATTTCTGCATATCTCACTTAAACGAGCCTTCTATGTGCTTTGAATGTTAGTTCTATGTGATTCTCGTCCAAGCAAGAGATTTCTCACTTGAGCGAGACTTATACTGTGAGGTTCTATATGAATCTCGCTTGAGCGAGTATGGAATGGTTAACTACTGTGTGTTTCTTACTCAAGCGAGGATGGTCTCGCTTAAGCGAACATATTTTTGGGTTGGTCACTGCCTAATTCCTGCTTGAGCGAGGATGTTCTCACTTGAGCAAGATACAAATGTTGGATTTTGTTTGTTTTTCGCTTAAGTGAGGGTGATCTTGCTTGAGCGAGAGGTCGATGTTTGACTCTGTTGCTTTTTTGCTCAAGTGAGGATAGTGTCGCTTGAGCGAGATTTTCCAGAGATGACCTTTCTTATTATTTCACTTTGTATGAAGTATTTTTGGGTCCTCTATGCGTATTTTTGTGATGTTTTGATTTGACACCACCCTTAGGTTTCTATTGTTTATCTTCAGGGACGTTGAATGTGAAAAATTTATACTCCATTTTATCCAAAATCTCGAGGTAAATTCTGGAAACTACGAAGGGATGTTGCATATATAGGTAGTTTCATAATGGATAATATACTATATACACTTGTCTATTTAATGACATTATTTAATGTTTTTTGTTTGGTCGAATTATGTTTACATTTTTTTAATCAAACTCTTACATATAGCTAGATTCAAGTAATCAATTCTAAAAGTTATTTGTCATTTTAAAACTACTAATATTTATAAGACTATAAAGAAGAAATAACAATGATATTTTTTAAAAAATAAATATTTTTCATTCATGTTTATTGAGTATAAAAAAATCTAAAACTATCAAATTAAAAACATAAATAATATTACAAATCACAAACAGAATTTAATAATCATAAAATATGTGACTATTAAAAAAAAAACGGAAGTGAGAAATTGTCGACAAGCCTAGCTGAGTCCCTTTCTATGCCCAGTTTCAAAAATTCGGCGCCAAACGCAAAATTCCTTCAATTTTCCCTTCAATTTTCCATCTTCCCAAACAGCTTCCGCACGCACCAGAAACTGACTTCGCATAATCCAATGTCGTCATCCTCGACGCTCTTCATCGCCCTCCAGTGCTGCCAATGCTCCACCATGCAGGCACTCTCTCTCTCTCTCTCTCTCTCTCTCTCTCTCTCTCTCCCCCTCCCTCCCGATTCATATGCAAATTCTGATCCCATTGATTCACGACGGTTTTCAGGTGAAGCAGAAGAAGAAGAGCAGCAACAAGTGGAGTTGTGCCATCTGCAACCAGAAGCAATCGATTCGCAAAGTCTTCGCTCAGGGATTCATGGCCAAGGACATTCGCAAGTTCGTTCAGACCTTCAACATGTCCCGCAAATCACTCGACGACGGACAATTTCCTCTCGCCGAATCCCTAGATCCGTCGCCGGAACATTGTGACGGTGAACCCGAGTTCCCTGTCGAGCGGAATAAGAAGAGGAACGATTGGTCTGAATACCTCGACCAAGAGGATCATCGCACCATCAAGGAACAAGAACAAGAGCATTATGGTTAGTTTTTTAATTGTAAAATTTTACCATAAATTTTATTTTTTTTAAAATATTTTATTTTGATTTTAAAATAATTAGTTTCTATTCAAATTTTACTGTTAGCCCTTTAAAATTTTACAAAAATTATAGTATTTTTTGTTTTTTTATTAGAAGAATGCAATTAAAATGAAGGAAAAGTCATTTAAAAACATGAAACTTATCTATCGTGATTTTTACATAGTTTTTAACAAACAAAAATTTTACTTATATTTCTTTAAACAATGACCCGAAAATAAGTACAATTTATGTAGGAATTTTTAAAATATAACATGTTTCAATCACCACACCTAAATTGTTTTGATTTCAGCTGCAATTTTGTTGTATGACCAAGTGGACTGTTATGAAAATCAAGGGATGAGAAATGGTTATAATTTTTAATCTGGGATAATCATACTCATTGTTATTAGCGGATATAGGTTATTTAAATGATGGTGGATTAATTAGGTTTTGATTCGGCGTGGTGTGGTTTTTAAGCTTGGTTTGGATGAATTTTGGGTTGGAATGAATTGAACAGGAGATGATTTTGAGCCACTGGTTGTGACTGAGTTGCCAAAGGGTGTGTTCAAGAAACGCAGATTGGAGGAGAATTCAACAAGAAGAAGTGACAAGTTTTATAAAAAGTCACTTTACAATAACACTCAAGGTGCATTTCCTTCATTATACGTGTCTGAAAATTTATCGTTCAATTTACTTTGTTCTGTTTTGATGGTTCACACGTCTGGTTTACACCTTAAATAACAAGAGATTTTATGCATAATTCGTAGTCTAAGAGCAGGGCAAAATAAATATTGTTATGCACTTTCATCTACTTGAGTTCAGGGAAAAATCAAAGTCAAATGCTTTTAATGATATTTTATTTTAATGGATTATCCAGATTAATACTGACATCATCCTGATTCAAAATTATACAGAGAAGTCAATGATAGATCAAGGAAGAATTGCATCATTAAATGATAGCACTTCAGAGAGAAAATATTACTTGACACCAAATAATCCGAGGAACAAAAATTGCAAACCAGCAATCAACAAGATAGCCTCCAAATGGAATGATTACTTAACTGAGGACAACGAAAACTTGGAACTTGGATGGAACAGAGCCTTTAACTTAAAGGACAATTTGAATCCAGGGAATAGCAGCATCTTAGAGGCCATAACTAGTGAGCAAAGAGTAGAAGATGATATACACTCAGATTTTTTGTGAATTGCACTGTACTGGGTTCAGCGTTTATCAGCAATGAGACTATAAAAGGAAAAAAAGACTTTCATCTCATTAATATTATTAAGATATTGAGATAAGTTTATATTTATTTTTAATTCATGAGTTAATTTTTAAATTGAGTTAGAATTATTATTTTCTAATTACTCGTATGTAAACAATTCTCAACTTTTCTATTTTGAATTCTGGCGTTACATTAAACAAAATTGTCTTTGTATAAGTTTACAAACAATAGAACAATTCTTTACACGCCCTACTTTTGATCCCATTTAGTGTTCAAATAGCATTATTTCCAAAGCAATTGGTGCCTTTCCTATAGCTTTATCAGCAAAAGTCCTTACTATATTTTCTTATAAACTGTTAATTTATATTACTAATTGAAATATTTTGATATTATAGATATCGATTCTCATTTCATAAAATATTATATATAACATTAATTCTATGTAGGTTGATAAACACATATTCATACCTTTTATCAATAAAAGTCCTTACTATATTTTATTATAAACTGTTAATATATATTACTAATTGATATATTTTGACATTATGATATCGAAATTCCCATTTCATAAAATATTACATAGAACATCAATTCTATGTAGGTTGATCAACACATGTTCGTATCATTTATCAAACTTTTGATATGATTGTGAAAACCAGGAGTGGTTATTCTAAAAATTTCACATGGTCTCAATCCTATTTACTTGTGTTTAAAAATCACAGATTATGAAACCAGGTTCAATGATTGAACTATGGTTGAATCAATATTAATATAATATATTTTAAAAATATTTTCACATTATATGTGAAAGCAAATTATAAAAGAAAACTAATAAATTGAATGACGGGACTGGTCATGTTGTTTTCCAAAAAAAAAACAAAATTACCATTTGATGTTAAAACTATTATCTGTCTTGTTAAAATCAAGGCCTCTTAAGCATTTGATAATTTTAGGGCCTATTGGGTAGTTTCAAGTTTTTGATTTTTATGTTTTAAAAGTGAATTTAAAAATAAAACATGTTCGATAAAAATAGTGTTAAAATGAGTTTTACATATTTTTAAAATGATTTTTAGTCATTTTTAAAACATTAGTTGTCCACTATTACCACCATCGTCACCACTGCACCACCACCACCACCATTGTTATCGTCACCATCACCACCACTACCATTATCCATCACCACATCCGTCATCGTCACCTTCACGACCACCATCACCCCACCAACATCACCACTACCACCACCATTGTTGTTCCCATTATCACCATACCTTCCACCACCACCACCACCACCCCTTACCACCACAACCACTATCACCATTGTTGTTGTTGCTGCCACCATCACCACCATTATTGCTCTCACCATTACCATTGTCACGACCACCACCACCACCATCACTTTCGTTATCATCACTACCATAACCACTATTGCCATTATTGTCATATCATCACTATCACCATCACCTCCACTATCATTGCCATCGTCTTTATCACCACCACCACTACCATCACCGTTGTTATCGTCATAAATGTTGTCACCATCGTCATGATGATAATGACCTTTACCACCACTATCATTGCCACTGCAAGCACCCCCATCACCACCCCCATCGTCATGACCACCACCATCACCATTGCTACCGTCACCATAATGTTGTTGTCATCGCCACTATCATGACAACCACCATCCACCACCACTGTCGTTGTTAACACCGCCACTATCATCCTTGCCACCACCACCATTATCATTGTGGAAGATTTATTATTATTCTTAATATGATTATATTATTGTTGTTGTTATGAATGTTGTAATGAAACAAATTTTTATGATGTCAAACAAGGTTTTAATAATGGTAAACAAAGCTTTAAATGATGATAGTTCTAATTATGTCAAACACGATGTGTCAATACAACATTCTTTTGGGAGAAAACACCACTAAAAAAACAACTGTTAGCGACGGACAGAATTGGTCGCTAATCAATGGAATTCCCGTCGCTAAAACAATTAGCGACGGCGTCACAGACGGGAAAGTGGGCGTCGCTAAAACCCTCGTCGAAAACACATCAGCGACCACACATATGCCGTCGCTAACTTATTGACGGCGTAAGGCCGTCGCTAAAATCGTCCCTGCCCCAATAACTGCTGCCGTCGCTAAGTGTTGCCATACAGCGACCTCGGGACCCCGTCGCTACTAAAAACACCAGCGACCAACCCGTGCCGTCGCTAGAGGTTGTCAGGTCGCGACCACAACTTTCCGTCGCTAGTGTTTGCGATGTAGCGACCATGGCGTCCCGTCGCTAGTGGTTGTCAGGTCGCGACCACAACGTCCGTCGCTAGTGGTTGCGATGTAGCGACCAAGGCTTCCCGTCGCTAGAGGTTGTCAGGTCGCGACCACAACTTTCCGTCGCTAGTGTCTGCGATGTAGCGACCATGGAGTCCCGTCGCTAGTGGTTGTCAGGTCGCGACCACAACGTCTGTCGCTAGTGGTTGCGATGTAGCGACCAAGGATTCCCGTCGCTAGTGGTTGTCAGGTAGCGACCACAAGGTCCGTCGCTAGTGTTAATAAGTCAGCGACGGACGGGTACCGTCGCTAACGAGAATTTTTAAATTTTTTTAAAATTGATCCAATGTTGACTGGTTTTGTTAATTTAGCTTTAAAAATATCTTTATTGGCTGATAAAATTTTATAAAAATATTAAAATAATTTTTTTTAAGCAATGAATTATTATTAAAAACAAAATAATAGATTAAATTAATTTATGAAATAGGTTGAATTATTAATGATAGGTAGAAAGGCTTTGTGATTTGAATGTAATTACCATTAAATATTGACATAATAAATAAAGAATGACAAACTAAATACTGAATGAAAATATAACATAACTAAAAATCAAATATACAATGTGTATAAATAAAAGAACTACAATCAAGGTGGTGGGGGATCCTGGGGTGGTGGTGGGGGCGCCTGGGAAGTGGGGGGAGGTAGCCTCGCCATCAACTGCATCAGTAGCTCCTGCTGCTGAGCAAGTTGCCGACGAGTCTCGGCGTGCTGCTCCTCGGCCCGCTGTCGGTCCGCCTCGGCCTTCTGTCGGTCCGCCTCGTGCCGCTCCAACAGCAACTGCCTCTGACGTCGCTCCTCCTGTAGCTCATCGTTCAGGTTTTGAATTACCTGAACGACCTCAGTCGGAAGACCAGAGGAAGACGAAGAGGAAGGGGTCTTCCCCTTTTTCGCCAGCTGCGTGCCGACGCCACCCAATCCAAACACCCTCCCTTTCTTGTTCACACCGCCAACAGCCTCCATATAGATGGCGTTGTCGTCAGAACAAGATAGGGTGGGAGGAACCTCCCCTTCAGGAGTGGAAGCCACCAGGTCCGCCTCCTTCTCGGCCCTCCTGGCCTGATACGCCTCCTGTAAATTCAAAAACAACGATAGGATTAGTAAGTTGATTTGTAAATTATAAGCATATGTCAGTTAAAAGTAAATACCGCTAGCTCCGTAGTCTTCTGGTTTACCCATGCACCGGCTTTGTTCTTCTTGGTCATTTGCATGACCTCAAACAAAGAAGGCTCCCGGTGCTCCCTCTGCTCCTGTGGTGGACAAAAAACATTGACATTATTATTTGTAAACATGTAAGACGAATGATAATAGAAATGTTTAACATAAATATACTTACAAATCTTTTCTTGTGCTCGAGGGTTGAAATGCTACCCCCAGTGTAAACCGAGGCTGCAGCATCGGCGGCTCTGTTGGCCCTATTCCGAGCACTCGCCTGCTGGAATGGGACCCCGCCCCACTTCTGGACCATCCCGTCCCAATGGTCCTCCGGGATCCAACGAGGGCGCTCACCCTTGTCCCTCACCTTCCAAAGGGTACTCTTGATGATTTTGGAGGTCTTTGTGGCAAAGACCTTCCTAATCTCATCAATCATACCCTCCGCCCACTGGTAATCACGCTGTAAAATGAATTGAGAAATCAAAATTAATAACAGGTCTATTTTACAAATCAAGTCACAATAAATGAGCTAGGAACTTACCGAGAAGGTGTCAAACCACCTATCTTGCACAACCTTCCCAGCATCTGTCCAAGATATATATGGACCATCCCACTGGGCCTTCAAAACCTTAGTAATCGCTTTGGTAGTGCGACTACTATCAACAAAGCTGTAATGACAACAATTATGTTAGGAGTAAAACAACACACAATCTAGGGAGACACCCAAAATTTCGGCAGAGTCTCCCCTGTAAATGTAACATTTCCAAGTTTACATAGTTACCCTGTTACAAACAGAAGAGTGCCCAGTACAATTCAATCTATACAAGTACTAATTAAAGTAACATCCAATAAACCAACAAGTCTTTCTACTAAAGTTTAATATAAAGTGTCATACAAATAACATAAAAGTATTTGAGGTTTAGTCACTTACTCGTCTCCGGCCGGCACGGGTACCAACATGGGCAGAGGGGATGCCGGAGGTGGGGTCGCCTGATGGCCATGGTCCTCCAAGCCACCAACTCCAGGAGTCTGCTCTGGGGTGGTCAGCTGTGGGGGTGATGGGGTGGTCTGCTGTGGTGGTGGTGATGGAGTGGTCTGCTGTAGTGGTGATGGAGTGGTCCGCTGTGGTGGTGATGGAGTGGTCTCCTGCCCTGGGGTAGGAGTCCCCAGACGGGAAGCCGGGGTCCTGGACCCACCACCCCTACTGAAGGGCAGTCGACGTCCCGTCATCTGTGGATAAAATAATGAACAAAAAAGGTTAGTCTCAGGATATATATAAACCTATGCATATATGTTTAACAACTACATACTCTGTGTCTGTTTCAGTTTCAAATTCCCCCTCAGTTTCAGTGTCACTGTGGTAATCTGTTTGAACAAGTTCATCAGTATCCAAATCAGCCCTAGACCGTTTTGATCGAGAGACAAGGTCTTTGTCAATGTGTTCACCCCCCGTAGTGGCGAGTGTCTCATCCATTATGACTGGATCAATGTTGAACAACAAAGAGGCATCGTTGAGCTCGTGTGGTGCAAGCTGATAAGCGTCATCAACCTCCTCGGAGACATTGTCAGTGATCTGACTTCGGGCCTTGGCCTTGATTACTGCATACCAGTCCCGATGTCCTCCCGGGAAGTCGGTGTAATAAACCTGCTCAGCTTGTTGGGCAAAAATGAAGGGATCAAACCCTTTATATCTACCATTCTTCTTGACCTCAACTAAGCCGTAGTTGTTGTCAACCTTTGTTCCAACACCGATTGTGTTGTCGAACCAATCACATTTGAATAGAACAATATCTCTTCTTAGTCGTCCAGAGAATGAAACTTCAACAATCTCCGTCAGCACTCCATAAAAGTCTTCTTCCAACTGACCGGCGGTGCCTTTAACACAAACCCCGTAGTTATGGGTGCGCATCCCTTCACTCCATTGAAGAATATTAAACTTGTAGCCATTTACGTAGTAAATAGGCCATTTTTTAACAGTCTTCACCGGCCCCCAAGAAAGGGCTTGGAGTAAAGAATCTTCAATATGGTTGTTAGGGTCTTGTATCTATGTACAACATAAGAAGTAGGTCATTGTTACCACATTGACGGGAGTTAGAAGCAAATAGGCTTAAAAACACTTGGAATACGGGTCTTACATGTTGCGCGAACCAACCAACGAACTTGGATGACACCTCACTATGAATTTGGTCATCAGTTAAATCATTTTGGTCAAGTTTTAGCATATCTGTGTATAAGCTATTGAAAGAAACAAATAAGTTTAATATAAAAGCTACGTTAAGAATGTATAATATAACTTCTATGACTTACTCAATAAAGGGTTCCACTTCTGGGCAATTGAGAAGAATGTACAAATGAGCCGCCTTTCGATCTTTCTCATCAATGTAACATTTTGTGAGCCTGCCCCCCGGGTGACCAGGATAGTTGAAAATCGACGTTTGTTCATCAAACCCTGTGCGGCTGGCTACCCCAAGATTGCGGGGAATTCTACTCATTCTAGTTTCTATCTCCGTTGGAAAATAGAAAGAAGCAAAGGTTGTCATTTCTTCGACTAAGTATGCCTCACAAATTGAAGCTTCAACGCAGGCTTTGTTCGACACTTTATCTTTTAAAGAGCGTAAGAATCTTCAACATCATTAACAACATGGTGTTAAGTTAGAAAATGCTATTATAAGCACGATTTGCAAGTAAATTAAAGAGTTCACCAAGCATTCACCTTTCGAATGGATACATCCAACGATACTGCACTGGGCCACCAACCAAGGCCTCGTACGGTAGATGGATAGGCAAATGCTCCATGGAGTCAAAAAAACTTGGTGGGAAAATCTGCTCCAACTTACAAATCAACACCGGGATAGTTTCTTCCATCTTCACAAGTTTCTCCACAGTCAACGAAGTAGCCGTCAACTCCTTAAAGAAGTGACTCAACTCCACTAACGGTTTCCAAATAGGCTTCGGTAAGGCATGAAACGCGTACGGGAGTAGTTGTTGCATAAACACATGGCAATCATGACTTTTCATGCCAAACACCCTGCCCTCCTTCACGTCGACACATCTACTCAAGTTAGAAGCGAATCCGTCAGGCAGGGTCAACCCATTCATCCAAATACACACAGCAATCTGTTGTGGTCTAGTTAAAGCATACTTTGCATGGGGTTTAAACATTCTTCCACGTCCCGCATCCCTCAACTCCAACTCCTTCCTAGAACACCAAATCGGAAGGTCTAGACGACTCTTCTCGTTGTCCTTTGTTCTCCCTTTGATGTCCATAACAGTGTCAAAAATATTCATGAAAACATTACGTTCAGTGTGCATGACATCAATGTTGTGTCTTAACAACAAGTCTTTCCAATATGGCAAATCCCACAACACACTCTGCTTCACCCAGTGGTGTTCCTTACCGTAACCCGCAAACTCCTTAACACTCTTGTCCCAGATGTAAGGATACTCTTCGACCCTCTGCCAAACCCGTGCACCAGATAACCTACGGGGTGGAGGTTCATTGACAACCTTGTTTTTCTTAAAAGCGGTTTTGTTCCTCCTAAACGGGTGATCCAACGGTAGAAACTTTCTATGACAGTCAAAGAAACTTGTCTTGCCACTAACAGGGAGTGATTCCCCCCCGGTATGTTCCATGCATACAGGGCAAGCTAGCTTCCCAGACGTGGACCATCCAGAAAGCATACCATAGGCCGGGAAGTCGTTAATAGTCCACATCAAAACAGCACGCATCATAAAGTTATTCTTCAAAGACGCATCGTATGTCATTACCCCGACATCCCATAACTGTGATAACTCTTCAACCAACGGTTGTAAAAACACGTCTATGTTCGCCTTTGGATTTTTGGGTCCTGGAACCAGTATAGATAGAAACATGACCTCCCTCTTCATACACATATCAGGTGGCAGATTGTATGGGGTCAGGATGACTGGCCAACAAGAGTAAGCCCTTCCGTACTGACCGAAAGGGTTAAACCCATCAGTACATAAGCCAAGTCTTACATTTCGCGGCTCGCCAGAAAAGTCCGGATATAGCTCATCCAAACACTTCCATGCTTTCCCGTCGGAAGGATGGCAAAGAAACCCCTCTTGTGTTCGGTTCAGAGCATGCCAACGCATGTGTTTTGCCGTGGACAATGAGGCATACAGGCGTTGAAGACGCGGTGTTATAGGGAAGTACCACATTTTCTTCCTGGCCGTCCGGGTTACCTTCCCTCTCCTTTTAACGGTCTTGTAGCGTTCCTCATTACAATGCAGACATTTTGTGACACTCTCATCTGCAAACTCATTTCTGAACAGCATACATCCACCAACACAACACTCTATCTTCACACAACCCAACCCCAGGTTTGCCACTTGTTTCTTAGCACGGTACAGGTTTGCTGGCATTCTGTGATGACTAGGCATGGTGGAACCCATTAGACTGACCATCCTATCAAAACAACCTCCAGAAAGATTATAATCTGCCTTTAAGCTTAAAGCAGCTAGGGAGGCGGATAACTCAGTGTGACTGTTGCACCCGTCCCACAATGGAGTCTGAGCCGCCGCCAACAAATCATAAAATCTCTTCACCTCCGGATTAGGATCCTCCCCTACATTGTCAAAGTCCCCATGACCTGCTTGGTCATTATGTTCCAGCATACGCCCGGTGGAGGGTCCAACATGATCCATCACCATTTGTTCTATGTTGTTGTACGTATCCCTGTTTCCTCCAACCTCGTAGTAAGACTGTTGCACGGTTACGTCTGACGGTCTACGCGGTAACTGCTCACCATGGTTGTACCAGCAGTGGTATGTTTCCATGAACCCTTTCTCAGTTAGGTGGCACATGACATCATCCGCGTATTCAAAACTCATGCATTTGCACCTTGAGCACGGACAACGGATCTTCTGAGTCACTTCAAATCCAGGCGTGTTTGCCGTAGCGAACTGAATAAACTCCAACAGCCCCATCATAAACTCCTCAGTCACTCGCCGATTGCGATCTAGTCGGTTGTACATCCATCGCCGATTTGCCGGTACCTCCATTTACAATATCTAACAAGCACGATTTCTGTTACTTTAAATTATTGTAATTTTATTTGACTATCGGTTGTGAATCACTTTCTATCTCTTTGATGTTGCAAATTGGTGGGGCCCTATCCCATTCGGGATGAATATGCAACCATCCGTAACCCATCCCATAATTGTATGCGGTCTATCTTGAGTTGAATGAATGTTCATTTGAAATTTCGGCAGCATTTCGCATTGGTCCCCGAGTACACAGAGATACGTACGGTATGAAACTCCGCACGCAGACATGCACCCTGGGGACAATACGAAATACCATAGCCGAAATTTCAAATGAACATTCATTCAACGTCTCCAGATAGACCACATACAACATTGATGGGTTACGCCCTACAGGTTACAAATTCATACCAAACTGTCCAACCGGGACAATTCAAGATCCAACACAACACGGTACATCAACCGGTTGTTTTGAAACTTGAACGGGAATCTAATGGGTACACACACGACTAAACCCTATATTATTAAAGTTGAGTTTCATTTTTAAATTCCCTAAGAAAGGGAGTCTGCCGAAATTTTGACAGAGTCTCCCCTGTAAACTAGACATTTCCCAAATTTACAAACGGCCTGTTACATACAGAAAACTTCCCAGTATAGATAAATAAACATATCATACGTATTGTATATGATATTCAGAGTTACGAACACCAAATCATGTTATCAATACATAAAATCAATGCCTAATGAGATGTACTCTCTACTAACAAACAACATTACACATGCATCATAAATCATGTTATCAGCACACAAAACCAATGCCTAATGAGCTCTGCTCTCCACTAACAAACAACATTACAAATGCATAAAAAATCATGTTATCAGCACATAAAACCATCGCCTAATGAGCTCTGCTCTCCACTAACAAACAACATTACACATGCATAAAACACATTATAAACACATCAAAACCAGTTCCTAATGAGCTTTGCTCTCAACTAACAAACAACAACTGACATGCATACATATATCGAGAAAGTCAGTGTTAGGGATTACCTAGGGAAAAAAGTGGGCGATAAATATGGAGCTGAAGAGAGACGATCAGAGACCACGCGTGATGTGTGTTACTCTGCATGACAAACCAAGAAGTCGTTAGACAGTTACAAGTAGCAAGGAAACTAAACAAAGAGAGACACGCAAAGCAAATTATAGATTACACAGCAACGACTTCTTAGTGATCTAGACACTTGGGATCCACATGAGAATGAGTCCATGAGACACGCAACAGAGACTACATTTGCATTATTAAACGTTTTAAAACCCTAAACCCTAAACACTAAACGCTAAACCCTAAACCCTAAAACTCTAGAAATTTGTTACTTCTTATCAACCTGATATTTTAGTAATCATGGAAACTCGGTGTGAAACAAATAGACTCAACAAAATCTGGGTCCTTAGACTATGATGGTTTTGCTAGTTTAGATGGTGCTGGATTTTCTGGTGGATTACTGGCAACTTGGAAAACAATGGAGATTAAAGTTAACTTAATTGAATCCAACTTATAGTTTTTACACCTTAATATCCAATTCCCTGAGAACAAAAGCTGGTTTTTCACACCAATATAAGGACGTGTGATATTATAAATATAATTAGAATTATGTGAGGCGAAAAAGTTATTGAATTAGGGTTACTTGGAAAAACTACCTTACAAACCTCCGTCCTTGAATATAAGCAAAAAAAGTCAATTCACATTAACTAATAAAAGTAGTTAACCTTATTTATTGCCATTGATATCATCTAAAAAATGTATATTTTTTACTATAGTGTTATTCACTTGAACTTATTTAGACTTTAGAGACTTTACTAAGGAACTGTTTCATTTGAGAAAACCTAAGTAGTTAATCCTAGATCGCGTTGCATCGTGGCAAAACCCAAAACCAGGATAGCGGCATCACGTATCGCATTGCAAGTCAGCTTTTATCCTATCGCGGGATAGAATAAAAAAATATATTATGTAGACATGTATGAGAAAGGACAAAAATATACAAATACATAAAAATTGAAAATCAAAAAATCTAATTGCATAATTGTAATTTGAAAACAGTGATAACAACTGTCCCAAGGATCTAAAATGAAGGAAATACAAAAGCAAAAAATCTTTTAACACAACAAAACAACTAGGAACTAGGAAGTATCAACTACTGATGTGAGTCTCAAAATAGCAAGAAAAGATGAAGAAAAGGTTTCCATCGGAGTGTTAAAGGGGCTGTTGGAGTGTTGGAGATGATAGAAGGGCTAAAAGGAATACATGCCAGCCCTCATGACAATATAAACAGAATAGATTTACAGAACAAAAGCTGGTGGACCTGGCTTTTGTGTGGCCTAGATTTACATGGAGAGGGGCCATGTTTAAAAATCAAAACAGAATCCTTTAAAGACTGGACAAGGCTTATTGTAATACAGCCTGGAGATCCTTATACGCTGAATCTGAACTCAAAATCCTACCAAGAGTGGTATATCTAACCATCATCCTATTTGACTACAATTGTGGCCTCACCAATCTTGGAAGGTCGAGAGACCATTTAGATTCTACAGAGCTTGGCTCACTGATTCATCTGTACAAAAGCCTGTGGAATCTAGCTGGAAAGAGGAGGAATCTGCTCCAATCAACTTAATTATATGCTGCATTTAAATAGTGGAGTATTAATACCTCTGGTTCTGTTGCCAAGAGGAAAAGAATCCTGATCAGAAGAATTGAGGGTATACAAAACAAAATAACTTCTCAACCTGGATATTACCCTTTCCTGGATAGTTTGGACAAAAGATTGCAAGCTGAATTGGACAAAACCTTGCTGCAGGGAGAACTAATTTGGCATAAAAAATCAAGGAGGCAATGGATTAGTGAAGGTGCCAGGAACACAAAGTTTTACCACCAGAAAGTAATTAACAGAAGAAGGGAAAATCATATAAGTATGCTTAGAGATGGAGAAGGAAATTGGATTGATGATGAAGACAGAGTTCAGAACCACTTCTTTATTTCATTTTCAGAAGATATCGACAGTAGGAGTACGGAAGTGGTCACTATGTTTCGTTTTCCAGGTCGCTTTTCATTTATGGTCGGTAACGCGGTCACTAATTAGCGACGGCATGTGGCGGTCGCTAACTTGTAGTAGCTATTACTCTTTTTTCTAGTAGTGTATTTGGCTTAGGCATATACTTGCAGATCTACATATGGAGCAAAATGAGCCAACTAAGCATTTTAGGATCAAGTTGTTCTATGATAGTCAAAAAACAGAGACACCTGAGAAGACAACCAGGACGCGGGAGAAGACAACCACGACGCCAGTCAAAGACAACCAGCACACCGGAGAAGACAACCCGAGTACTAGAGACGGAGAAATCACGCTGGAGAAGAAGACCCAAGCGCTAGAAATGACGAAATCTTGTCGGAGAAGAAGACCCAAGCGCCGGAGGGTGCTAAAGCGCCTTGGAAACCGCCAGAAGGAATCAGAAATGGAGGGAGAACTGGGAAACGGAAGTGGCTTTGCTATTTTAGGGTTTTCTTCTTCATTTTTGGGTTCAAAGGGAAACCCGAAAGGTTTGGGCTGCCGGGTCAAAAACCGGGTCGAGGGCCTAAAACGTTTTTTTTTGTTTTTTTCCCATTTCCGCCATGGCTGGCCATGCAGCGATATTGCGCCTTGCCCATGGCGGCGCCCAACATGCTATAGCTACTTGTTATTTCACCTTTCATCTCTCGCACTCATATTCAATATTCCTTTGCCGCTTGCCCAACATGCACACCCTCTCAGCTCTAACTTTGCCTTCTCATTTAATGACATGACAGACACACCACCACACCATACACAACATGTTATGGTAGTTGTGGAAATAGTTATCAAAATAAAATCATCAAGATTGTCTTTGATTTAACCACTTCAAAAATCTCATACAGAAATCAAATGGGGTCATAATATCTAGCAATAACTACTGCTCTGCAAATATTTTATAACAGTACATTTTTGTTAGAAAATACAAATAGTAATAAATTTAAGTTAAAATTTTTGTCATTAAAAGTAGTATTGGTGCCATTTTAAAATTTTTAATCCAGTTTCTGTAGCATAATTTTTAATACTGGTTTTTATATTAAATTCCTTGATCTGTACCTTTTAAAATATTGATGAAGAGAATTTTATTTGGTTAACATATATCCTTATTATTTATAAAATATTTTAAAAGTATAAGTAATATCTCTTGATTTAAAACAAAAGATTCTACTTTTGTATGTGTCAAATCTGAAATTGACTTGAATAAGAATAGTTTAAAAAATTAGTTTAAGAATCCTATTAATAAATGTTTTAAAGATATTCATCATTAACAATTAATAAATATAATTTTTTAATGGCATTTATGAATAACATTTTCTTATAATTTTGATTTTCTTAAAATCATAAGCATCATTCATAAGAAACAATTCTCCACATATTGGAAGACACAGACCCCTCTCTGGATCAAATTGTTTTGTTGGCAGCTTCTTAAGAGAATTTTTATTTTTTGCAATTCTTTTTATTTTTGGATTCCTTGTCTTTGATGTGTTAAGTGTTAACCAAGGTTTTAAATAACCATTTGACAGTAATTATTTATGGCTGTAACATTACAAATATAGGAGTCCTCACATTGTGACTACAATTGGGACCGCATGATGCATTATAACCCTTTGCAAATTTCAATTTGATTGTGTCTTCTTTTTTAAAATTCTATAAAGCTGCACTCATTTTGAAGCAATTTCACAGCATAACCTTATTGGTATAATTTTAGGCTTTGCTAGAATTGTATTATCTGGCTTATTGGTGTGCTTCCTTTTATCCCAGTAACTTGAAGACAATTGTTTTATTAGTGCTAAAGATAAACTTGATATGTACATGCTAAAGACAATTGTTTCAAAGGTATGCTATATTATTACAGCCTTTTACTGTGAACATTTTATTTGATATGTACATGTTCTCTATAGGCATTGCAACATCGCATGCTACATTTCATTAGTGCTAATCATAAACTTGCCACATAATAGGTCCTTTGGTAAACATACCAGAGAAGACTATGGCAATGTATAGTGCATTACTAAGTCATTGCCATGATACAAAGTATCATCTATGATTAGTGACAAATCACATTGATCTCCTAAAAGATGAAGCCAAGTTGCCTAACTGTGTTGTTTGTTTAACCAATTTTTAAAATCTAATCTCAACTATCGTTTCTGCAAACGAAATCAAGACCAAACAAATTACTATAATAAGCAGAATAAATATTTCTAACTTTGCAACAGAATAAGCAGATAGAATAAGCAGAATAAATATTTCTAACTTTGCAACATTGAGGCTTAAGCAGACATTATACATCAGACATTATACGTCAAATATACATTATACTTCATATTTCCCATCTAACCAAGCAAACATTATACACCAAAAAGTAACCCAATAGTAGCAACTTAGTTCATAAAATACACAAAATAACCTAATGGAGAAGAAACATATGTCTTCCAACTTAGGGCCATCAAACTCAACTAGAAAAAGCAGAAACAGAAAAATAAAACACGAATAGAGAAGGAAAATGAGCTTACCTAAGAGCTAGGAATCGTCAAGGAGACCTGCTGTGAGGAAGAGCTGCCGCAACGGAGATTAAATGCGATGCACAACAAGGTCACTACCGCGAGGAAGACCTATCGCTATAGGAAAATTTTCTGGGGGACTGAGAAAGAATGGTGGCAGAGAGACACAAAGCCAAATCCTAACACAGAGAGAGAGGGAAATAGTGACCGAGAGAGGGAGAGAGGGTTAGGAGACGGAAATGGTAGAGGAGAGAGAGAGAAAGGGAAATGGTGGCCAAGAGAGGGAGGAAGGGTTCAGAGAGGTTTACAAATAGGGAAGGTTGGGAGATGAAAGTTTAGGGAGAGAGAGGGAAATGGTGACCGAGAGAGGGATAGAAGGTTAGAAGCCAGAAATGGTTAACGAGAGAGAGGGAGAGAGAAAGGGAAAGTGTGGCTGAGAGAGGGAGAAAGGGTTCGGAGAGGTAATGGTTAACGAGAGAGAGGGAGAGAGAAAAGGAAAGTGTGGCCTAGAGAGGGAGATAGGGTTCGGAGAGGTTGTGTAAGGAAGGTTGGGAGAAGAAAGTTTTGGTGTTTAGGGTAAATGATTTGGGGAAGGGATGATGTCGAAACAGATTAAAACCATAGCGACGGCCTAACTCGTCGCTAAAGAAGTCACTCAAGTGACACAAGTTTAGCGACGAC
The DNA here is from genome assembly GCA_037962975.1 of Clitoria ternatea. NCBI lineage: Eukaryota > Viridiplantae > Streptophyta > Magnoliopsida > Fabales > Fabaceae > Clitoria > Clitoria ternatea. The sequence goes on from CM075675.1 coordinate 15,768,760, forward strand.
AACAATCTTCCGTCCCTAAATTTCAAAACTAGCGACGGCGAAATCCGTCGCGTCTTTTGTCTACCTAAATCATAGCGACGGCCACACACTTCCGTCCCTAAAACCCTAAATATTAGCGACGGCCCACAACTCCGTCACTAATTCCCTAAACATTAGCGACGGTGTAACCCCACCGTCACTACCTTCCCTTCATAAAAGTAAAGTTATGGAGGGAAGACTGAAAATCATAGCGACGGCCAATTAAACCGTCACTAGTACAAAACATAGCGACGTAGTCTCCCCGTCGCTAATGTTTGGAGGGAAATTCAGCGACGGTCACTATCGTCGCTATGGTTTGGCGCTAACAAAAAAACTTGGCAGGAAACAAAAAAAGGAGGAGGTGAAATCTAGCGACCGCACCAGCGACCACGTTTTCTATGGTCGCTAAAGGCGTCGCTAAACTCTTTTTTGGTCTCTTTTCTCCTAACGGTCGCTAACGACGTCACTACAATTAAACACTTAGCGACGGCTTCACAAATCCGTCCCTAACCTCCTGAACACTAGTGACGGTGTCCAACCACCGTCACTAATATCAATTATTAAAAGAAAAATTTGGAGGGAAGCCAAACTCATAGCGACGGGAGAAGTAATCCGTCACTAAACTCCTGAATATTAGTGACGGTAGAGCATCGTCGTCACTAACAATTAGCGACGGTGTCCAACTACCGTCACTAATATCAATTATTAAAAGAAAAATTTGGAGGGAAGCCAAATTCATAGCGACGGGCGAAGTAATCCGTCACTAATGTCCTGAATATTAGCGACGGTAGAGCGTCGCCGTCACTAACATCTTCACATATAGCGACGGTATAGCCCTACCGTCACAACCTTACGACGGTACGCGACGGTAGTTTGCTCCGTCACTAGCATGGAGGGAAACAACATGGAGGGAAAGCCAAAAGGCAATCTTAGCGACGGATACACTGTGGCCATAGCGACGTCATGGAGGACGTCACTGACGCATGAAGCCACATAGCGACCCTAGTTTTCCCGTCGCTATCAGTTGGCGCCATAAATACATTGGAGGGAAACCAAAAAACTGGAGGGAATTAACTATAGCGACCGGGTCAGCGACGACGTATGAGATTGTGACGGAGTTAGCGACGGGACTTTATCAATTTTAGCGACGGTTATGTATCCGTCGCGGAAGTGGTCACTATGTTTCGTTTTCCAGGTCGCTTTTCATTTATGGTCGCTAACGCGGTCACTAATTAGCGACGGCATGTGGCGGTCGCTAACTTGTAGTAGCTATTAGTCTTTTTTCTAGTAGTGAAAAAGAGGTTTGGTTTTGTCGTGTTAAGTGCATGTGTGTGTAAGGAATAGAAAGAGAAAGGGAAAAAGTAGGAACTAGGAAGTCTAATTAAGGTAATAAATTAACTCATTCTTTTATGATCCACTTCCAATTTCAAATCACAACTATTTATTATTCTCTTTGTGTATCTTGTTTGTAGATCATTTCTTTGTATTTGTAACATACATACACTCTATGATGTGAAATAATGTTTGTTTCTTCAATTTAATAGAAGAGGTTGTTGTCCATAATCTTCTCTTTTATTGTTTGTTATAAAGAGAAAGAGATACAAAAGAGAGGTGTTGTTCTTTCTTTTCATTTGATGGATCCATTAAATGGATCCTATATAGCTAGAATGATTTATAAGCTAATTGCTTTTGTGTCTTATGTGTTATTTTTTTCTAGCCGGTTGTGTTCCTTTGATACTAGTTAGAACAACTTTTTTATTGACCTGGTAGCTAATTTATATGGTTTTCCTTCAAACAAGTTAGGTGTAGTCATTTAAGTTTTTTTAATCAAATAAAATTTTACATCATTAACTCATTCAATACAACTCTACTCAAAGAACAAATCAACTTATATGAACCCAAAAAATACCTAAGTAACTATACACTTAATTTTTTTCATTTTCATTCATGAATTTTTGCTTTCTAGTTTCTACTATTACTCAAAGATATGAATAAATTTTGACACTTCCATCATGTTGAGTATTTTTTTTTTCATTTTATCTCTGGTTGGTAAGTTGGTGTAGGTCTGTTTATGTGGTGTTCAGTGACAAGGACATTTTGTCTCACACTTTCTTTATTGACGTGCACTCTATTACTATTGAGAGGTAAGTCCTTGAAAGAATTATTTGTTGTATATAATATGTTTAGATGATTGGTTTGTTATTTGTTAATGGAGAAGATAACATATTAGGGACTAGTTATGTGCTAATAACATATAAAATATGCATTTGTATTATTGTTTGATAGTGGATAGCATATCTCATTAGCTACTAGTAATGTGTGCTGATAACATGTAAATGATGCACATGTATTGTTGTTTGTTAGTTGAGAGCATAACTCAGTAGGTTGTGTTGATAATTTTTTGAATATATGTTTTATTGAAAAATATAAAAAAACATTAAACTAAATTACATAATATTTTTAATGTTTAATGTAGAACCTTAACAATTTGCATCAATACTAATTCTTAGTTTCATTATTTATACAAATCTAGTTGCTATATAGATGCTTGTAATAATATTATGTAATAATGACAATAACATAGAATAAAAAGCACATACAAAATAAGAAATGTAAAAAATGTTAAGCTTCAATTTCTTCATCTCTCATGAATATATAACATAAACTAATTTAAATATAATTATGTCTTAATAATAGGTAAGAGTACTAATATAATTTCATATATTCGGGTACCTACGTGCACGGATACTATTACATCTGTACTCATGTCCGTTCCTTAACGGGTAGTATAAAACCTGTCCTCTTCTTCCATGGGTACCCATACCTATGATTTTTTTTGTACCCGTAACGAGTTTTTATCCGTGAATATCCATGGGTCTAAATATTTTTGACCTCTCTACTAATGATGTGTTAAAAGAAATGAGAAGTGGAAATGGTTATCTTGGTGATATTGCCAAGAAAAAAGAAAAGGGAAAGAAAGATGGAGTAAAATATAGAGTTGGTAAAAGAAAAGAAAAGAAAGCAAAGGAGATTGAGTAAGTGATGGAACGTGAGAAAGAGTATGGATGGGAAAGTGAATTGTTGTTGTTGGAGGAAAAAGAAACAAAAAAAGGTTGTGAGGAAGAGGGAGGTGGCATGGGAGAGAGAGAAAGAATAAGAAAGTGAAGAAAATGAGGAAAAAGAAGAAAGAGCGAATAAGAAGCAAAAGAGAGAAAGTGCAAGTGAGAGAGAAGAACTAACTTAGAAAAGATGAATTTAATAAGAGGGAAATATGTCAGGTGTCTGCTAAAAATATTAAATCGATTCGTAGCTGCAAATATTGATATTTTTATAAATCACGATAATTTAAGAAACATTATGGTGTGATTAAAAACTCAAAATCTTAAAATTTTTTGTTTTTAAGATATTCCGGGTGCCCTTCCGGTTCCCCTGGGATTAGTAAAAACCTTCATTTTCCCTAAAACCAGATTCATTTATGACCAATATACCAAAATAAAGATTTAACTCAAATATCAACATTTACTAATACTTCTAGATAAGGTATTTTGCCCCCCAAACATTTGATTGAGAATACAAATATTAAATATTTAAAATAAATCATTTTGGTCCTTACGGATCTAAAGCTCGAAGTTTAACACTTGCAACCTCATTCCAGATCACATGTTACCACACATATACATGCAAAGCATTTACATCCATGACTCAGGAACATTCCTAACATCATGATGCTCAAACACTAATAGACATGACCAAGAACACACAAGTACTTAGGAAATTAGGCAATTAAAATCAGGGATGTTACATCCACCTTGTGACAACTAGTAGCTAGCTAGTTGTTGTCTTATGTATGGCTAATGGTCAAGAGACTCATGGAAGGCAATCAACAGTTGTTAGGAAAATAGGTAGTGTTTCCTAGACTGTTGGAAGGCCATTAGTAACTGGTATGCAAACACAAAGTGTTTAACAACTTGTTAGAGGGTAATCGACACCTGTTAGGAAAACATCAAAAGTTCAACAACTTCTTGGAAGGCAATAATCACATGTTAGGAAAACACAAAGGCTTTGTTAGAAGTTAGTCGGGTGAAGGAAAGGAATAGTTAAGGAGGAGAGGAAAGGGAGGAGAGGGGAGGATCGCTCGCTCTCTTGTTTAGAAGTTGTAAAAACCTTTCCAAACACCCCAATTTAGGGAACTTGTAAAAATTCCTTAAACCTCACCGTGTTATTTCTTAAAACTCTAAAACAAAGTTTTTAAAATTAAAATGCTTCACCTTCCTTCCCATCCTAAATCTAGCCCCCAAACATAGCCTAAGTGTTCAACAACTTGATAGTATGCTATCAATTGATGTTAGGCAACCGACTAATGTACAACAGCCTGCTGGTAGACAATTAGCTACTCAACGTGTTAGTCGCCAATCAGTTCTTGTCGAATGTCTCAATGGTCAATTAATCACCAACCAAATCTACTTTACTGTCATATCTAAATAACATTGAAAGTAATGATCCAAATTCAATCCTTTCTAGCAAATGATCTAACACTACAACTATTAAAAGGCTTGTTATATATGTGGAGCTAGTTAGTCATCTATAAGTGGTTATAAACTACATACTATTATATTTAATTAATAGACTTGTTATATCATGCATGTTATTTGACATGTAGGAGGATGTTTGTCCTATCATTCGCGACTCGTAATATTACAGTAAAAATCTTACCAAGGATATCGAATCCAACTTATGAATGGAAAATTGGAAAGAATATCCCATTAACATAAAAAATGCATTATTTTATGATTTTAAGGTTAGAAAATATTTATTGTGCTTGTTATTTTTAGATTTCTATTTGCATGAATTGTTTTTACATTTTATTTGTGTTGGAAAAATATAAGTTTGCAACTCCATATGATATTAGCATGGCATGGATGATTTGGAATCAAACATGTGGAGATCATTTCCCTGATCTATTGGCAAAGGCAAGGATATAACCTTTAAGCAAATTAACTCAAATAATATTGCGAGATCAAGAGGCCATGATCCAAGAGAAATGGGAAGAGAAGTTTGGGATGGTTTGGTTGACATTTGGGTCACTGAAGAATGACAAAAAAAAGTCACTAGCTGGATGAAGTAATAGGGCATCTATATCTGATTCCATGTTACACACTGGATGTTTATAATCTTCAGTGAACATAAACAAAAAATGGTAAAGTAACTATCATTTAATTTTATTAAGTGAGTTGACATACACAAATAGAATACTTACTAAATGCACTTGTGGTTACAGGAGGTTGAATTGAAACGCCTTGTTATTTATAGAAAATTGTATGATTGTGAATGAAGAATATGTTTGAGTGCCCAAAATATTATCATGTCTTTAAATTCATCACGTATTATTGGAATTTAAATTCTGTTTGATAATATTAAATGGAAGTAAACTTAAATTTAGATGTAGTTTTATAGTTCAGTGTAGCATTTTAATGTGGAGTTTGATAACATTGAATGCAACAAACTTAATGTGCAGTGTAGCTTTTTAATTCTTTTAAAAATGCTGATGTTATCACAGTAGCGTTTAGCAATTATAGTTAGCAAACTTAATTCTTTAACATGGATGATGTTATCTTTAAAATAAAATTGTTGTCTAATTTTTAAATGTTTTATAATAAGTATATAAATCTCTAGCAATATTCTTGCAGCCATAATTTCCGCATTGAATCAGTTGCTTCTTCACTTCAGTTGCTATTGTTGAAGTAACAATTTTTGGTTTAGATTGTTTCCTTTCCATTTTCATTAGTCTCTAAAACCTATATAACTGCATCGTTTGCAATTGCATCTAAAATTTGTCCAAACACCATGAATACTATTTTCTATTGACAGGGTTCTGATGACATATAATTACTTATGGTTTATCATAAATTTTCTAAAAGAAAAATACAAAATTTCACATGGTGGTGGTTGCAGACTGATTGTTATTCTTGTGTTACCTTAAGGTTAACCTTTTTCCACTCTAGCAATTTGTTTTCTCATTCCTGATTTTTTATTGTAATTATAGCACATGCTATATGTTTGAAGAAACTTTTGATTTTTAGAATTGTATCATATCTTCTTTTAATTTAGGAATCATATGACGTTGGGGTGCCACAACTCCCTCAAACTTTTCTAAATTACTTATTATTATTATTATATATAATGATGTTAATAGGTACCCCCATTAGTTTTGCTCTCTTAGCAGTTATATACCATGTTTTTATCAACTGTTATATATATGTATAATTTGGGTGCTATCTATCTATCCATTCATTATTCATTTAATATATATATATATATATATATATATATATATATATATATATATAGTATATATTATTCATTTAATGTATTACTCTTTTTGATATTTTAGTTATAGAAAAATGAAATAGAAAAGTATAGACATTTATTTTAGTTTTGTGTTCCACTAAATTTAATTAATTTTTTAAGAAATGAGAGTTTCATCTTTAAGAAGTCTATGTAAGTATTCTTAACCTATTCTATACATTTGAATGTTAGTTTGTTGAGTGTAACTTTCATGACAATTATAATTTTGAGTTTCATATGTGTGGCATGGTCTATAAACATCTTATGAATGTGAATGGAAGATGAATATTTTATTGACAACATGGTGATTTATATTGAAAAGAATACTATTGATACTTTTAGTTCCAATTAAAGGAACAAAAAGCAGCACTTAAAAAAATAGATACTTTTTTCATTTATATATTCTATTGTTACTTTATATTAATATATTATTTTAAAAAATAAATAAAACTATATGATTATTAATAATTTTAATTAAATTATTTATATAATATTTAGTCGGTGCTCATAGAAATTTAGCCAAGATTCACCACTAGTATACCAAAAAGGGATGAGTTCAAGGTCTAAGTAATAGTTTAAAAATTGACAATTCATCAGATCAGAATCCTATGAGGTTGGTCATCCATCTAGGCTTTCACCTATAAATAATGCACAAGTCATACAAATTGTAAATGCTACATTATCCTCCTTCCTCCATACTCAATTAGTTTTGTTACACTCTAATGGTTACTAACTTCCAAGATGGACTTGCAACATCAAATATAGCATCACAAAGTCATGGTGTTGGGTAGGAGAATAAAGCAAACCTTGATGATGACAATGATTTCAACTTAGAGTGAATTATCAATTACTAGGATATTTTGTTCATTTTTGGTATTAGAATTTTGATGTGTAACTTGAAATATGAATTTGTTTTAGATCCTAGGTATTTTGTTTAACTTGATGTATAAGATACAACTTTTTGTTTTACAAAAATTTCTATAAATAAGATTTTGCTATATTTTGTTTATTTATTTTTTGTTCCTTTCTATATTTTATTTAATGGGTTGTTATTAAAAAAATATATAAGGAGACATATAAGATGAATTGGACATAATTTAATATATTTATTTAAATAAGCCAAAATTTGTTTTGCCAAGTAAATTAACAAGGAATTTGGTACACCTTTGGAACAAATTTATGGAACTATTAGTAAGGATTAGCTAGGAAATAGTTGAGGGTTTGTGATCATACATTGCTACAATTTGGCTTGTAATTGTCTATGCAACAGAGGAACAATTTTTGAGGAATTTGACACAATTGAATGATGTATTAGCTACAACATAGTAAAAGAAAATACCAATAGTAGTATCATAGCAAAGTTGCTACAAAATAAAAACTTACATTTAACTTAATGGTAAATCAGTGACCAAAATTTAAATAAAATATAATCCATCTTATAGAAAGGAACTAGAATTAAAAGTTCCTTTTAATATTTTTGTTATTGCTAACTTAGCGACAAATTAGAAATATAAATTTTCTTGTTATTCTCAAATTAGTGATAGATTAACAACAACCACAAAAAATATAAATATTAGATTTATTTACTTAAGTTTATTACCTATTATGTACATTTAATTCGCATGTGTTAGTAATAATAGTTAAAGGAAAAACTAGTTGTAGCATGAGAGTTTATGTCCAAGACAAATAGGTTGTTTAGTTCACTAATACAAATAGAGGTTTGCCAACAAAACTCCGTTGGTTGGAGGGAGAAATTTCATCCTACGATTTAACAGAGTTTTGATTGTCTTGAACGGTGTGAAAGATTAATATCAACATTTAAAATTTACCATTTTCTTAACTTTGTTTCCCTAATTACAAACAAAACATCCCAAAATGTTACTGATGGTGTCTTACACAACACAACCGTTGCATGAGAGATTTTTATTTAGAAACCTAACTACAATACAAGTGTAGTTGTAACATGGACTTTTCACCCAAGCTGCAACCTTTAACTCTTGTAGTGAAAGTTACAAGGATGAACAAATCTCATGATTTAACCTTATGTTTTAGTCATATGAATCACTTCCCAATAAATAAATAAATAACTTATTTTTTTAATCTTTTGGTCATATACCTCTTTCTTTATTCTTTTAACATTTAATCTTTTACTGGCACATATTACAAATATGTGCAAGTGGATACAATCTACACTAAATTTTATCTAAAAACACATTAAAAACCACAAGCAGTCAAGCAATTGTTTGTGTTAACTATTCGGAGTGCCTATTTGCTGTCGTATAGTAATTAAAATTGCATGATATCATTTAAATGATCATTCGAATTCTATTTAGACAACTACATCAATTAAAAAGATTTGGTACAAAAATAGGCACATATTGTTCCTCTCAATAGTCAAATAACTTTATATACTCTCCTTAACATTTGGATGGTATGAGAATTATCAATTAGGTACCTACCAGTGTAGGAATAACTATATAACTCCATCGATGTCCACCATATAACAAACTGAAAAGAGTATTATTCTATTTCTATTTTTATAAATATTCTTATATATTATATATAGATACAAATATAAATATATATCATTACTATAATAAAAATAATTAATCTCCATACTTTTTATCTGTTATTAACCAGCTAAATTATAATTATATATTTTAATCATAAAAAATATTTATATTTGTCATTTAGATTTTATCTATCATAGATTGGAGGATGTTATATTAAATTATATATGGGGATATAAAGAGAATAGAACGGATAAATAATTGGTTTTAAAAAAATAATGGATAAGTAGCAAAATATATTGCAAATATGATTCAGACTCAATTCATCCTAACACTGTACCCACTGAACTTTGCCTCTCCATAAAACTAAACAGCCTGAGATGAGTAGATGACTCCTAACCGCAGTCATTACCAGAAATCTAAAAAATTCTACTTTGAAAAAATAAAAAGAAAATAAAATTGAGCATTCTAAAATCTTTCTGAACAAAACACTGAAATTGCTCAGTTTGACCAGCTTTTCCAATGAATGCATGTCCTATGCGTTTCCTTTGCCAACAAAATCAAGATCCGTATTGGCATAGAGAGGAACAAAACATCTTAGGAATCTAAATGATCACTACATATGTTAAAGGTTTTCTCTTAAATCTAATTGGTAATAGTTGTAGTGATCTAACAAATATTTAAACCTATAAAATATTGAGACAAACAATGTGAGACTTCCAACACATCCCCCTCCAACAAAGCTTGCCGAACCAGACAAGAAAAGGACAACTCTTACCCATAAGAACTAAAAATAATGATATAGCTTTGATATCATGTTAAAAGTTCCATTCCAAAACCAATTGGTAATGATTGGAGTGATCTAATAGGTATTTAAACCATACGAAATATTATGAAGTAGATAATATGAGACTTCTAATAACATACACAACACAAGAATAACTTTGTTTTCATTAAGCATCATAAACTCATTAACAATCTAAGAATAAACAATTTCTCAAACAAATTGAGAATTGTAGAGTCTGTCTTGTGGGCACGATAGAATAGGATAAGCAAATAAGACATGCTAGGATAAGGGTTGAATAAACTTTTAGCTTATTTAGTGTTGTGTATACACTTGGATAAACTTATTATTCTTATTATTGTTATTGTTATTATTATTATAAAATAACAATAAAATAACAACAACAATAATAATAACAATAATAGCAATAAGAAAAAATAACAATGATAACAATACACATTCCATCAATATATATACACACATTCCTTATTCTATTCTGTTAGCATAACAAACATAGGATAAGCAATAGAAATTTATTATATCCTATTAGCGTAACAAACATAGGATATGCCAATATGATGACATATCCTATGATGTTCTTATCTTGTGACTAAATAAGCCCTAATAGTTGACAAACAACCAGAAAACCAGCTATAAACTAGGGTTGCATTTGACCCAATTTTTTAGGTCATCCAGTTGGGTTGAATTCCCCCAAATCAAGTGAGATGCACAAGCTAAAAAAACAACAGAAAATTTAAAACAAGGCATGTCTACCAAAATCCCAATTCAAATAATATAGGTCTAACAAAACAATATTGTCAAAGACTAATAATCTGTTATTTGCGGTCAACTCAATCCAAAATAAAACGAAACTAAAAAGAAAAAACCTTAACTCCCTCTGTTCTGAGTTCTGGCTCATGATAATAACCCCGCATGACATGTACCCCAAAATTAATGAGAGCTTCCTAAGCCCTCTCCAAAAATTGGCTCAAATATGATTCGATGAGTATCTTTACCACTACAACTGAAATTATATCATTCATTCAATGTCAATGAGCCAAACTGATCACCGACCTCAGAGCCCGATGCAGCTTCACGAAGGACTTGCATTGCCTCAGACACCTTTGTCTTCAAGTCCTCAGGAGATTCAATCAGATGGATTACCTCTGACTGATCCATTTCCAGTAGCATTCCTGTCACCTTGGCTGTCTGATGATTTGGCGTAAGACGATCCACAAGTGGATATAGATGTTCACCCAACATCTGTTCATTTTAACCCAATACACAAAAAAATTACATTTTTTATTCCATGATGGATATAAATTTTCAAGAAAATAGATGCTGCTAATTACAAATTAAAATGTTATTACAATCCTAAACAACAAATTCAGAGGCTCAAACATGCAAGCTTTTACATACCAGACGCTGATTTTCTGGGGTAGCAGAGGCCAAAGCTGAGGCAAGTGATGCACCAGGACGCTGATTATCAGTAGGAGCTGCAACAATTCCTGAACCATCAAAGGGTAATGGCATCATTGGACCCAGACCCTGGGTAACTACTGATGGATCCATGCCACTTCGATTGTTCCCCATGTATCTAAATCCTTGGTTGGAGTTACGATGTAGCATCTGGGTTCAAATTATGAAGTTTTTAAATGTGACATAATAACTAGTAATTTTTGTATAAAAAACATGAAACTTGTATTTAAGAAATAATTACCTGGTTCTGCTGCACCTGCTGGTGGTTTCCAATTCGTCGAGCACCCATCCTTTGCACAGGACCCTGTCTCTGAAGGTGGTATGGCACAATGAAGTTTGGAGCAACACCAGGCCTCATGCCTGGCATGATTTGTTGCTGGAAGCCATATCCTGTTGGCTGAGGTGGAATAAGACCAGGTGTACCTTGACCAAAATACATCTGCTGAGGAGCAAGTCTTGGTGCACCTGGATATCCAGGAATTGCCGCAGGTAAAGGTGCAATTGCCCCACCCTGTGCTTGCATTTGAGAAAACTGAGCCTGTACGATGCATTTAAGCAAAAGTGTAATGCTACTAATTGAGTTTAGGGAAAATGTATAAAAGTCAAGTACCCTTGACTAAATTAATTTAGGCTTCAAAATTACCAAACTAAAAGTAAATAAGATTATGAATAAATAAATATAATATGACAAATTAGACAATCTGAACAGTAAGGACAGAAAAGCAAGGTAGAGATACCCTAGCATGTTATAGGTATGTGTATACCACACAAGCACTTAAGCTTACTAAAGCTACTTTTGCTAACTAGGAAGTAGTCTAGATTAAATTATTATCTCGTCCATAATTAAATAATAAAAGATATAAATCATATATGTACAATGAGACAAAAGATGAGCATCACCTGCAAACGAGCCTTTCTCTCTTCTTTGCGCTGGGCAACAGCAACATATAGAGGTTTGTGTCCAATCATCTTTCCATTCATTTCATTCAACTGAAAAAACAATCCGAATAAAATGAAATAGGGATATATTAATTAAACTAAACCTAGTCTTTTTAACAAAAATGGCTAATGACTGACCGCTTTACTTGCTTGCTCAGGAGTAGAAAAGGCAACAAAACCAGCACCCTTGCTATGCCCATGTGAATCAAGCATCACCTAAAAAAAGATAATAAATGCAACAGCAACATAGAGACTTTTGTTCATTCATAAAATAAGAGCATTTTAATATACCTTGCAAGATGTTATTGTTCCAAATTCAGAAAATAGCTCCTTCAGTTTTTCATCATTGATGCTATCATCAAGGTTTTTTAGGTATAAATTAGCACCTTGTAATTTCTCATATTTGCTTGTCCTTTCCTGCTCAAATTTGGCTCTCAATTCTGCCTCTCTTTCTGATTTTCGCTGAGCCCTTCCTACATATAAAATCCTTTCATCATTGATTGTGGTGCCATTTAACTTCTCAACTGCAACAGCTGCTGAATCTGGACTTTCAAAATTCACAAAACCGAACCCTCTAGACTTCCCATTTGCGTCTTTCATGACCACAGCACTAGTTATTGTTCCATATGTGCTGAAGAGCTGCTTAAGGTCTTCATCAGTATATGTTTCAGAAAAGTTTTTCACATAGACATTAGTGAATTTTGGTGATCCATTCACTTGGCCTCTTTCTTGATGCCGAACAAAGAGTCCAACATAGACCTTTTTATCATTTATCAACATGCCATTCAACTTTTTGATGGCATTCTGTGCAGACTCTTCATTGTCGAACTGTACAAAACCATACCCTTTTGATTGACCACTGTGATCAACAGCTACCTTACTAGAAAGTACAGTTCCAAAGGCAGCAAAAGTGTCATGCAATGCCTTGTTATCTAATGAGGTGTCCAGGTTCTTAATAAAGACATTTGCATATCCACTTTTCCGAATGCTAGGATCCCGATGAGAAAACATAATGCGGATTGCCTTTCCATTTATGGGAGTATAGTTCAGATGTTCCATGGCATTAGCCGCTGAAATATAGAAACTAAAATCAAGAACAAACATAGGACAAACAATGTATTTCAATGTCAAATTTGTTAAATTGAACAGTTTCCTCATTCTATAATAACCACCTGCACTAAAAGCTCCTACAAAATACCAAAGATCTCATGTTCATTGGACTCCTAGACCCCATGACTTAAGATTAATAAATGATAGAGATTTTAACAGCTTCATAGTTACCCAAATGGGAAGTGTAACAGCAATACAATAAAATATGAAAATCCAACGTTAAAAATTGATGTCATGCAAAAAATAATAAGTTACACAACCTTCTATTATTATCAAAACAAAGGAGTTCCAAACACTGCAAGCATAGACATTTTTTACAGAGACACTGTGTAGCACTGGAACGGAGATGGAGACTGAAACATAAACTTTAAACATAACAACAAACATCGATAAAATTTAAACATTAGAATTTTTTTAAGTGGAAACATGGGCCTTTGAGAGGGGGTCATTTCCGGGATGTTTCCTAAACGAGCCCAGACATACCACCCCTAACTAAACGTTTTCCTGCCATTTCCTTGTGTTTCCCATTTCAGGGATGTTTCCGAAACGGAAGATGGCATATGGGTGGCGTTTCCGTGCTTCATAAGAGAGACACCAAGCAATTTCCACCACTCACTCCATGAAACAAAATCCACTATAATATTATATCCCAAATGAATCAGCTTAGCAATAAACTCACATGATCCTTTCTTTTTCATTTAGTTAATTAAAGATTCATTCAACATGCTTAGAAAACACCAGACCTGTACCCAGACAGGAGGAGACTCCACAATCATGATCAAACCATTGATCTTAATAAACAAATATCAACAAACACTCAAATGCAGAACTCACTAAAAAAGGGCACACCACCCATTGCCCATATAATAATAATCATCACAATATAAAAAATATTTTAAGCGATTATGAATAACATCATAAACCATCCTCCACACAAGAGTCAAGCCCAGCAGTAAACTCACATTAAGTTTTATCTAATAAAAGCAAATTCAACTAAACACACTAAAAAAAAGATTTTTATTAACCTCAGTCCTAACTAAAAAATGGTAATTTTTTTATTGGGAATCAGTATTTATTGTGCTTTTATAATTACATTCATTCAAATCAAAATATACTGATTTTAGTTGCCTGATCTCAACCCTAACAGAACCCTAAAAAAAACAAAGCATCAATCATGATCAAACCACTCGATCTCAATGGTCAAATTTCACTTTAATAATCAAATGCAGAACTTTTTTTTTTTGTTACGGCAGGCACCCGAATGCAGAACTCATAATGATGATGATGATGATGATGATGATGATGATGATGATGATGATGATAATAATAATAATAATAATAATAATAAATAAATAAATAAATAAATAAATCAATAAAAACTTTGGAGTAAGGATGAATGATATATAACAAACCATCTTGGGCATTGGCAAAATTGACATAAGCGTAACCGAGAGAGGATCGTCTTGTTTGATCTCTGCACACTCTAATCGAAACCACCTGAGCCACTTGGCTGAACAGATCATACAATTGCCCCTCGTTCACATTTCCTTCAAGATCCCCAACGTAAAGTGAGGCGTTTCCGAATTGCACACCGCCGAATGCTGCTGTCGGAACCGCAGTCACTGGTGCAGAAATTGCCGCCGCCATTTGGTTTTCAATGGAAACTTCCGAAGATAGAAGCAAAAATTACTATATGAAAAAATTCTGAATTCTCAAAACCAAATGGCAATTAGTAAGGTTTTGAACGCGAGATTAGAATGAAGAAAACATAATTAGGGTTTCTTTTGGTTACGAGAAAATTGAGGAATTTTTCCGTTTTAGATAAAATTTGGGAATTTTTTGTTTCCCCTTAAGATGTTGCAGAATAAGGGAACACAACACGAAGGGGAGTGAGAGTAGCTGCGGAGTGTGATGTTGGGTTTATATAGATGATGAAAACGGTGCGTTCTAATGTGGGAGTGTGCATGCGTGGAGCAGGGACTATGACGGACCACGTGACCTTTTTTTAATTGATTGTTTTTTCTTCGATTCTCCTATGTTACTCAGTTGACATTGATGTTGTGCTTTTCATATTTTAATATGCCATCACATTTTGATGTGGACCCCCTTTTTATTTTATGCCAAATATTAACTGTCACTTTAAGAAATAAAAAATATTAGTAATATATTTTTATTTCAAACTATTATTAATTAAGTTCATTTACATTAATTTTTAACCAACATTTTTCACTTTTATTTTTTAAACTGTTGTTTTTAATATATAATACAAAAGTGAAAAGATTTTATGAAAATTATAATTATTTCAGTTTTCCACCAATTTTAACGTTAGTCAAACATAATTTTTAATAAAATATTTCTATTTGTATTGTTTTACATAGAAAAACTATTCTTTAAACCATGCATTTAATACACTAATTAATAGGATCTTTATTTTAATTAATTTTATTTAACTTGGGCAAAAATAAACAAGTTTTCATTTAAAAATATCATTAATCCTCATCTACCTTGATTTCAAAACAATCCATACATAATTTTTAATAAAAATTCAACTATTAATTTATTATCGTGTGTAAAATTACATAAATTAGACAAATCTTTCTTCATTTTTAACTAACTATCTCTTCAAATAGTGTGATCCACCTGAATCTTGTATCACGATTCACAATTTACTCATTTTTTATTTCATAATAACTATAATATTATTATTTAATTCAAATAACATATATTTAACTTTGATGTTTATATTTGATTTTTATTTCATTATATTTTGTATTCATTTTAATTTTTTCACATGATTATTTATATTATTTCAAGTTTATTCAATTTATTATTATATTTTAAAATTTTTAATAGTTTTAATATTTTTTATAAATTCAAATAATTGAGTTATACGTATGTAATGAAGGGTTTAATATTAATTTACTAATAAAAAACAACGAAATGGAAAAACTAAGTAATAATTAAAATATTTACATGTATTAATTAATGAAATTATGACATTTTTAATAAATTTATGATGTTGAGAAAAGGTCTAAAGGGAGGAATGACAAAACTCTTCCTGGTGTGAAATGCACACCTTTAATTTAATTAATACAATAATTAATAGGATTATTTTAATTGAGTTTATTTAACTTGCGTGAAAAAATGAAAAAAAAAAACAAGTTCTTATTTACAAACATAGTTAATCCTCACTTATCTAATTTTAAAGGAATCCATACATAATTTCCAATAAAAATTAACTTTTAATTTCTTATCATGTGTAAAACTATGTAATTTTAACAAACCTTTTTCTTTTTTAACTATAGGAATCTCTCCAAATGGTGTGGTCCACATGAATCTTGGACCATGGGTCCATCCACAAGAGATTTACTTATTTTTTATTTCATAATAACTATAATATTATTATTATTTGATTTAAATAGCGTATATTTAACTTTGATTTTTTATATTTGTTTTTTATTTCATTTTATTTTGTATTCATTTCATTTTTTCTTGATTATTTGTATTATTTCAAATTAATTTAATTTATTATTATATTTTATAATTTTAATAGTTTTAATTTTTGTATAAATTCAAATAATTGAGCTATAGGTATATAATAAAGGGTTTAATATTAATTTACAAATAAAAGGAAAGAAAATAGAAAAAACTAAGTAATATCTCCATCTTTAAATATAACATCCTTTTGAGAATTTTTTTATCATTTAATATAAGACCGTCTTTAAAATTTCTACGTCATTAATTATTTTTAGACTAAAATACTCTTATTAAATGAGTAACTTTTATTGGAGTTTAAAAAATATTGTTTTAAATATTTATCTTTCCTATTATAAGTGGTAGATACAAAGATTAAGTTCCTTCCTTGTTGACTTTGCCTTTTTCATAAGGAAAAATGGTAATCCCAATGATCTTATGGGTAATTTTTGAAAATTACCTTTAATTTCAGACAAAGTTAATGATTTTAACTAAATTAACCAACTAAATTAGATATAAGGGTATTATATTTAGGGACAGAGGTAGTAATAATTAAAATATTTACATGTATTAATTAATGAAATTATAACATAATTAATAAATTTATGATATCGAGGAAAGGTCTATAGGGAGGAACCACAATACTTTATCTGGTGTGAAATGCATACCTCTAAATCCCCCAACTTAAATAGATATTAGTTTTGATGAGACAATTTCAAACATTCTAATTTTAGAGAGATCTCAATTTTTTTAAGTATAAAACAACTCTTATAAAAAATAATAAAGAAACTAAAAGAAGAAATCATCAAATAAAATGTTTTCATAAAGGGGATACAATATAAGATCATCTAAAATCAAGTTTAACTTAAATCTAATTCAAATTCATCCAAATCTAAATCAAAGAATGAATTAGTGAACAGAAGGTTAGAATTTCAAATGTTGGAATCTCAATTCCAAAATTCATATAATGATAAAACATGCTCAAAGAAAAATACCCTAAAATGCTTAAGTTAAAGGAAACAAAAGTGAAAAATTTTCATTTAAAAATATCATTAAAACTCACTTACTCCTAACTAATCCTTACACAGTTTTCAATATAAAAATTCTACTTTTGCTTCCTTACACTTAAGATATTTATTAAAAGGACCTACGTTGAATCTGGAAATATTAAGGCTTAAATCCAAATCCAAAAAAGCTAAGCTTAAGGGTTGAAAGTGTGAAGAAAGCTAATAACCAAAGCTTGAACGTTGAAGATCACTAGGACTTGTGAATAATGACATGATAGGATGAATTTGAAGTACTACAAGGAAAGTATGAAGTATTTGACCTGAATCTGAAGCATTCAATTTGTAAAAGTTTTAGGACCTGAAGAATGACAAAGAAACTTAGATTTAAAGCCTCAACAGTCAAAGAGACAAAAAAAAAATGACTCTTCATACACTAAGGGATGGATCTTAAGAAGGATTTAATATTAGAAACCATGTTTGCATCTAAATCGCTAAAAACTCTAAATGTCAATTTAGTCTCTTTCACTAAATCTGAACAAGTAAATGATGAAATAACTTCAAACTTTCTAGAATGAATATACAATTGTCAAATATCTAGAGAATGAAAAAAAATCAAAATAGAGTTTTTGGTTAAAAACTTCCAAGTTTCATATTAAGGTTTATGTAAATCTTAAAAATATAAAACTATCTACAAAAATATCCAGAAAGGCTTTTAGAGAATCTCTGTTCGTTCCGTTTCAAGAAAGGAAGGATCCCAATAAAGAATTGATCTTTCTTTTAGTTGTTGAATCTCTCTTTGATTGATTAATGTGTGATATTTCGAATCTTCATTACTAATGGAATCAAAATGATCATTGGATTGATCAGAAGATCCTTTCAATTGGCTAGAATCCGTTACTTAAATGAAACTAGATCTCATGGAATCATATTGAATATTTGATGATACATCTCTAATGGTCAATTATTCACCAAAATCACTATAAAAGGACTGGAATAGCAAACGAAACCTAGTTTTTAGATTCTAAAACTTAATACTTAAATTTTCATATTTAGATTTAAATGTTTAACAAGTTTATCCAAGTATATTAGTTGTAGCTCCTAACAATAATCTCAGTCTTCAAGACTTGAGATTAATCCTATGTTTTTGTAGAAAATGTAGTTTTTTTAGTATCATAACCAATCCCCCTTTCTGTGACTCTTTGACCACTTTGTAGTTATGTTTGAGAGCCATAACATGTTTAATTGAAAATGGTGATGTGCCTTTATTTGAGAGAAAGTCAATTTATTAAAAATTTAATTCTCAAAATTTGGTATTTAAGCTTCGTTTATAATAGCTATCAATTGCCTATATAGAGAGAACATAAAATGATAATTCATTTTTGTGAAAAGTTATAAAATATTTTATAGTAAAATATTCTATTGGAATAAACTATAATGTTTAAGATTTTAACAAGGGATTGTACTGAAGTAAAAACAAAATTTTATAATTCTATTTGCGTGTGAAATGTTCCCAAAACTTTCTGGCTTCATTTTCACAAAATTTAGTTATCTTCTTCCTCAATAAATATCTTTTGATGATATCTGTCGAATGAAACAAACACCAAAATTGAACAAATTATTAAACAAAATAATCAAATAAAAATTATTTATATTACCTTAAAATAAATAACTAATTATATTTTGAAAGTTCAAGACAATTAGTATTAGACATGAATTTAAAATGTTTGGAGCAAGGCTCAAATCTTAGTTACGATACTTATTCATTCGGGCATTCCCTTTAGTATATTTTCAATGGGTAAAAAAGCTAACAATTAATAATATTTTTAATTAAAATATATTTTAAAATTTTATTTAAAAAATAAAAAGAAATTTAATAAATTCTTTCATTTGAACAAAATATTTTAAGATTTAAGGAAAATTAATCACCTTATCCAAATAAAATATTTTAAGAATAAAAGTATTTTAATTCTCTTATATAAACAAAAAATTTTAATAATGGAAGTTGAAGTGTTTAATATAATTTTCAGTTACCTAAACTAGACACCAGTAAGTATTATCAAAGAAAATTTTTGTAGGAGCATGTACTCTTGGTTTCTTATAGTAATTTTATTGGGCTTGAACCTAAGTAAGATATATAAAACAATAAGAATTTTTTTATTTTTGGTCTTGTAAAAACTTATACAAGTATTTTGTTCAAATTATCTTCCTATTTTAAATAATGACTAATCCCTTTCTTTCTAGATGTAAAATCTATAAATTAGCAATCTATAAAAGAATTCAATTACTTGCATATTCCAACACATCTTTGATTTGATTTGACACATAAAATATATGAAATATCCAATAAAATCTACTATGAAAGGCAATCTATCTTCCTCAATGAAACTCAATGTTCTCCAATAATAAAATACATTGAAACTAAAAAGGTAGTTTAAATTTTGCCAATATTTTTCATATGCACATACTAGGTTATTTATTTTGTTTTCTTTTTCATTTTCATTAATTGCACACTCAAATGAATATTTTTGAAATGGTAGACCTACAAAAAGGTTCAAACCTAAAAAGATGTAATGTATAAGTCAATAATAATTATATACTCACACTTTATATTTCCACACATTTATTTAATGTCCCTTTACTATAGGAAAAATAGCATTTCCTGGCAGTTTTTTGGACATGTCCAGGTGGTTAAAATCGTTGCCAAATGACCTTTTTGGCGGTTTTGAATACCACCGCTAAATGCTCCGCCACTAGGCAATTAATGACAATTATTTTAAACCGCTGGTACTGTAACGCCCCGGCCGCTTTTCAGAAGTGAACGACTGGCCCTACAGACCAACACGAGACCTTTCCAATGTGTTTTTGTCCTCACTCACACATTTCCTAAGAACTTCCCAGGAGGTCGCCCATCCCAGAATTACTCCAAGTTAAGCACGCTTAACTTTGGAGTTCTTAAGTGATAGGCCACCGAAAAGGCTAATGCATTTGTTGGTATAGGTAGTATGGATTCATTTCTTTAAGCTATCCTCGACTATATAGTCTCATACCTATATATACAGTCTTTGGATCCCTCTCATTCTGGTATGTATTCGGTTCGTTCATGTGTCCCTCCCACTGGAAGCCTGCCAGGAGCCGCTCCTTGTCCATGCCTATGCACCAGCGATCACTCCCCGCCCTCAACAATGCCCGGGATGCCACATTCCCCGCTGGAAGCCTGCCAGGAGCTGCTCCTTGTCCGTGCCCATGCACCGGCGATCACTCCCCGCCCTCAACAGCGCCAGGATGTCACATGCCCACCAGCTTCCGCCTGGTTCGTCCCCGAACCATACCGTACTAGGAGAGGCTAGGCTCTGATACCACTGTAATGCCCCGGCCGCTTTTCAAAAGTGAACGACTGGCCCTACAGACCAACACGAGACGTTTCCAATGTGCTTTTGTCCTCACTCACACATTTCCTAAGAACTTCCCAGGAGGTCACCTATCCTAGAATTACTCTAAGTTAAGCATGAGGGACACATGAACGAACCAAATACATACCAGAATGAGAGGGATCCAAAGACTGTATAGGTATGAGACTATACAGTCGAGGATAGCTTAAAGAAATGAATTCGTACTACCTATATCAACAAATGCATTAGCCTTTTCGGTGGCCTATCACTTAAGAACTCTAAAGTTAAGCGTGCTTAACTTGGAGTAATTCTGGGATGGGTGACCTCCTGGGAAGTTCTCAGGAAATGTGTGAGTGAGGACAAAAGCACATTGGGAAGGTCTCGTGTTGGTCTGTAGGGCCAGTCGTTCATTCCTGAAAAGCGACCGGGGCATTACTCTGATATCAGAGCCTAGCCTCTCCTAGTACGGTATGGTTCGGGGACGAACCAGGCGGAAGCTGGTGGGCATGTGACATCCTGGCGCTCTTGAGGGCGGGGAGTGATCGCCGGTGCATGGGCACGGACAAGGAGCGGCTCCTGGCAGGCTTCCAGTGGAAGGGACACATGAACGAACTGAATACATACCAGAATGAGAGGGATCCAAAGACTGTATAGGTATGGGACTATACAGTCGAGGATAGCTTAAAGAAATGAATTCATACTACCTATACCAATAAATGCATTAGCCTTTTTGGTAGCCTATCACTTAAGAACTCTTGGAGTAATTCTGGGATGAGTGACCCCCTGGGAAGTTCTCAGGAAATGTGTGAGTGAGGACAAAAGCACATTGGAAAGGTCTCATGTTGGTCTGTAGGGCCAGTCGTTCACTTCTGAAAAGCGGCCGGGGCGTTACAGGTACAACCGCCGATAAGTATATATAAACTACCGGCAGTTATTTTATACAGGAGTGTGAAGTCGATCAGATTGAGAGCCTAAAAAATAGTGGGGCAAGAGCATAACCGTCCAAACAAAAATAATACAAGAACGATTTGGCTCAATAATTCTCTACAATTTATATGATTCAACAATGTTCTCTCTTTTTCTTCAGTCATGTTTCTACTAATTATTTGTTTCAAAGAATAAGTCTGATGCATCTATCAAAGCAACGTTCAAGACAAGTCTGAATGAAGAACTAAATCATGGAGTATCACTTATTCTTGAGGAACGTCTCTGAAAAACAACTTTCCTTTCTATGAAAGATTCAACAAGAGCTTTTTTGTCTCAAATCTACGTTATTCACCTAAAAGGAAAAGAGACAACAAAAAAGCTGAAGAACGATGCGCAGTATCAAGGTATATGCCTCACACATCTTAAAGCATTAGAAAAGTTGAAATTGTGACAAAACAAAAGCCTAAGGTCAACGTCTACAAGAGTGTACCATTTAGCTCGAAATGACTAAACAAATAGGTATCTTTTGGTATGGATTATCAAAGTGAACCATTTTGGTATAACCTCTGAAGCAAGCTTGAATCAGACTCTACAGCTATATACTTCTTCAAATTAAGAAAAATGATCAATGGTTATATCTTCTACAACAGCTGATCAACGACTATCTCAAAGGGCCTATATATAAAAAGATCACAAACTTTGAAAAAATTGGACAGATTAATTGCTTGTTATTTCTTTCACAAACAAGAATAGAAATCAAAAGTACTAGTCTGTAAAGTTTTTTCTCTGTTCCTGTATTTTAAGCATAAGTCTTTCTTGTTATTCTGCTTCTAACAGACCTTGACTTGTTGCTTATTATAACTTAGCATACTCTCTTTCAATCTTTAATATCTTTTTACGTTGAGTTATTCCTTGTAACACAAACTCTCTTTTATCACTCATACTTTATGTAACAAATCTGGTGTACTCACCGGCTCTTAGACTAAGTGGGAAACACTCACTAGTGGAAAAAAGACTTTTTACACCGGTTTTAGAACCGGTGAGAAAAATAGTTTTTACACTTGTCCTTTGTACTACGACTGGTATAAAATGTAATATTTACACCGGTCTTTTGTACTACAACCGGTGTAAAATGTAATATTTACATCAGTCTTGTTCGTTACGATCGGTGTAAAATGTATTTTCCTCACTGGTCATTTATTTACGCCCAGTATTAAATGTACAAATTTTACACCGGTCATTCATTTATGCCCGGTATAAAAAGTATACATTTTACACCTGTTATTAATAATGACTGGTGTAAAATATATACTTTACAATTATTGATTACACCTGAGAGAGTTTCAAAGCAAATTTTGAATTGCAATTATTGATTACCACTCCATTTTTGTATAAAGATTACCACTCCATTAACCAAATCAAAAAAAGATATTGGTGGCTATATGACAGGTAAATGTAAGGATTGTATGAAACTAATTCTTTTAAAACAAATGCAACTGTATCTACATTATTGAAACTGAAAAACCAAACCAGCCATAATACTTTTCAGCATTATAAGGGCAAATTCCAACTAATAAGTCCAAGAAAAGACTAAAGAATTTACAACAATAATAATAGGGTATGCATACGTAAAGTAAAAAAGACAAGTTCATACACTCTTCACAAAAGTTACAAATTCTTTATGATCATCTAACTTTTCATTTGAGAGGCCTGCAAACAGGAATGATCAATTCAGAAATATTAAGTTCAACATTTAAAAGTTAAGGCATGTTGTGGTACAATGAATTTGTATTAATTAGCAGTTATCTTTCTAACAATTTTTGCACCACCCTCAAATCTTATTTATTGCAGAAAAATATACGTTGGAAACAAAAATATAATCAGGCAGTGCAAACATTTATTCTCATTCCTCAATGGAAACTTTGCAGTATACACCCTTCAATGTACAAGAAAATGGCCTCATCTTCTTTCCTTTGTAGTCTCCTTCTGAAAAAGCCTTTCCACCGTATGAATCCAAAAATAAATAACACCAAGCATAAAGCCTCAGCCACAATAGCAATGACTTTTGAAGCAACAATATTCTTTCCACCATTTGAGCAATGTCTAGAATCTGTTCAAAACACAGAAAGGTATCACATTGAATTTTGTACAATGCCAATTGCCATAAAGATTGACATCAAAACTATAAACTGTCTTTTCAATTAACATTTGTAAGAAACAATGTTGAGTAAAGGACATTTGATATTACCAAAAGGATCAAAAAAGGCATAGAAAAAATGATAAGGGACCATAAACTCCAACATCAGGAATTCTAGTTGTTCCTTCTCCAGCCTAATACAACTGAATCTCCAAGATGTTACTTGTGATGCTAATATTGTATATAGACATTACCAGTGGTTTTTCAGCAAAATTTATCTCATTCTCTATATCATAATTTTCTGTTTATATATAAACATATGAAGAAGAGATATATGAGAATGAAACCTATATCGCCCTTTATGAATATTTATTTTTGTTTTTTATATTTTTCTCACTGTAAGAAGATCCTTCACTAAGACATCATAGGAACCATCATTTGTATTTTGCCTATATCAGGGAGTTGATTCATCAAACTACAACCAATATACAACGAACAAATTTTAAAGCAAATCCACAAGTCATACACATCGAAGCCAATAACATATATTAATACATCAACTAAACTTTTTATTTCAACTAACTAAGGAAATGAAATACATTTATTCATATTTTGCGTATATTAATTCTCAGTTCAATAACTTCCTAATCAGGAAACAAGGCAGAAACCATATATATCATGCCTAATGTTGATAATGATTGGGTATTAAGATGTTTGACGAGGTGAATTGAGAAAAAACACTGTTCAGTTGTCCCTTCCTTGTCTCTACAAGCGACAAAGATCTATTCCCTGCCAATATAGTTAATAATCCGTAATAAACAGCATCACAATGGCTTCAAACGTATATAGAGAACTATTTAACTTTATGATCTAGCATATAAATGAGTGTGCGTGTGTGTGTCTCTCTCTCTATATATCCAATACTTGATGCAGGAAAAGAGTAAATCTTCATACCTAAAGGATGGAAGTGCTGCCAAGAGGACGAATTAGTCTAAATAACTTGTCCAAATTGAGGACGTAATGTGTTATTGATGCCAACGGTGGAAGTCGGTGATAACATATCAACAATCATATTATGTGATTGAAGATCTCTGAGTGCAGAAAGAAAAGGTAAGCAATCTGATGCAAATTTATAGTAGGGTATGACAAATGGAATATTAACTAATGCCAATATAAAGTACCTAAGAGGAGCAATATCATAAGCATTCGTGAAGTTCAGAATCTGAGCAAGTGGACCTCCCTGTGGAAACCAATCTACTGGGTTCTTTGAGGTTCTAGTAACAAATCCATTTACATCTACAGTGTTTGCAACATGTATCTAATCATAACAATTAAAATATAATTGCAAAACCATTTACATCTTCAGTGATTAGGGGGTATGTTATGTAAATTAACATAATCTGTAATTTATATTTTTACCTGTGGAGAATGAGAGACACGCCAACTGTACTATTCCTCTAAAACATACTGTGTTCAAGACAAAATTGTAAGATGCGTTTTAATTTGAAAACATTTCACAGTAGTTGATTAACTATTGTACATAAAATAATAGAAAGTTAATTAAGCAGTTAAACTTACCTTTTGCAGTTGCACCTGTTTTAGAGTTTCTCGAAGGACATGTTCACGATATCCAGCCTCGCACAACGTTGTGATCTCAGAAGGATCACCTTCAAACATCCTAAAAATAGTGAAACATGTTAGATCCTTCACCAACATATATACCTGAATATGTTTTTGGGTTTTGATTTAATTGACTACGATAAATAACATAACAATTAATGATGAAGTCAGAGGAACCTTAGTCGCTTCTCCATCTCTTCCAATTGAGACTTGCAAGCATAACTTTCTCTTTGAATTTCCTGAACCTTTCATAAATTAATTATGATGAGTCCAAAACTTAACATTAAATAATTGAAGTAGATAATATATATAATATATATGTATACATATACCTCAAGTTGGGAATTTGAAGTCAGTGTGCTGCAGCGCGACACGATAAAAACGTAGTTGCTACCCAGTCATTAATGTAAACACAATTAGGTAAGATATTTTTACTGGTTTTTCTTCAAAAATAATAATCCACCACTGTAAATGAATTACATCTATATATAGGAAATGCAAGAATAAAAAAACTGTCCAACCTCCACACAAAACGTGGGTGGTTTCCTACCATAGTCATGAGCTAATTTTTAGCTCCCACTCCCTAAAGAATAGGTCAACTCCTAATTTTATTGAAACTGAAAAATACTTAATACTTGAAAACAGAAATCAACAAAGTCATTTAACTGCTAACAATCCCTCCCTTAAACTAGATGTCAAAAACATTTAGTTTACTTTTGATGCTTCAATCATGCCCAACATGCTTCTGAGCTTTAAGAACTGCTCCAATTTAAGTGGCTTAGTCATTATGTCAGCCAATTGATTTTGAGTATTGCAGTAACTCAACTTGATGCTTCCATCCTTGACAAGATCTCTTAAGAAATGAAATCTAACATCAATATGTTTACTTCTTCCATGAAATACTGGATTTTCAGACAACTGAATAGCCGAACTGCTGTCACATAAAACTAGAATATTTTTCTGTTCTTTGAATCCAAATGTCTCCAATATTCTTTTAATCCAGATACATTGACATGCACACGATGCAGCGGCTATGTACTCTGCTTCTGTTGTAGACAATGTTACCACTGGCTGCTTCTTGGAAGACCATAAAACTGCTGCAGTCCCTAATGAAAACACAAATCCAGAGGTGCTCTTCCTGTCATCTATGTCTCCAGCAAAGACACTGTCTGTATAAGCAGTTATTTTAGTGTTTTTCCCCTTTCTTGTAGAATATCCCGAATTCGGTAGTCCCTTTTAGGTACCTTAAAATTCTTTTGACTGCAGACCAATGAGTCTCTGTAGGACTGGCCATGAATCTGCTAATCAAGCTGACTCCATACATCAAGTCTGGTCGGGTTGCAGTCAAGTACATAAGGCTTCCAACTACTTGTTTGAATAGAGTAGAATCCACTTTAGTCCCTGCATCACTTCTAGACAGCTTTGTTCCTGGAACAATCGGATTTTTGACTGCATTACAATCCTTCATGCCAAACCCAGATAACACCTCCTGAGCATACTTCCTTTGACATATAAAAATTCCATGTGCATTCTGCAAAATTTCAACTCCAAAAAAATACCTCATTCTCCCTAGATCAGTCATGTCAAATTCTGACATCATGGAGCTTTTAAAAACATCACACATATTCCCATCATTTTTAGTGTATATTAAATCATCTACATATAGACTCACAATTAAAATTTTACCTCATTCTATTGATTTTGTAAACAATGTATGTTCACAAAAACATCTTTCAAAGCCATTTCGTACAAAGTATGCTTCTATCTTATTGTACCAGGCTCTTGGTGCTTGTTTGAGCCCATACAACGCTTTTCTCAGTTTGTACACCTTCTCTTCTTCACCCTTCTTCATAAATCCAGCAGGCTGCTGTACATATATCTCTTCATTGAGCTCTCCATGAAGGAATGCGCTTTTCACATCCAGCTGAAAAATGTTCCAGCCATATTGTGCAGCCATTGAAAGTATTATGCGTATGGTGTCTAGTTTGGCAACTGGTGCAAATACCTCTGTGTAATCCACTCCATAGTGTTGTGCATAACCTTTTGCTACTAACCTTGCCTTAAATTTGTCAATTTCTCCATTCTCTTTGAATTTGGTTTTAAATACCCATTTCACTCCAATTGGCTTTACTCCTTTTGGCAAATCAATCAACTCCCACGTTTGATTCCTTTCTATGGCCTCCATCTCTTTTACCATTGCATCTCTCCACTTCTTGCTCTTAACAACCTCTTCAAATCTCACTGGATTCAGTCACTAGCATTACATTTGCGTTATTATCATCTGATAAGCCTTCTCCTTCTTCATAATCTGCCATCCAAACTGGTTCTCTCCTATGCCTTCTGGCCCTCCCTTCAACTGGAATCTCAAGTGCTGGAATATGAGATTCATTTGTTCCAGTGCTTGGTGTCTCTCTTCCATGTTGCTGCTCCTTGTAACATCCTATTTTCATCACAAATAGGAAATAGATATTAATATATATTTCGTGAGAAATACTTACTATAAGTTAGTTTATTATTATCATTTTTTTTGATTTTGGTATTTATATTTTTATTATTTGTTTTTTTTAAATAATAAAAAAAATGAAAATATTTCTGAATGAGAATTTTAAAGTGACTTAATTAGTATTCACTAATTAAGAAAATTATATTAAGAATTTTTAATATCTTTATTATTCATTATTTTATTTTATGTTGTTATATTTTTACATATTTAAGATTTAACTCTTATTAGAATTTTAAAATAAAATTTTGAAGGAATTAGACTATGGTTCTTTTGAACTTTTTGATCTACATAATATTTATGATTTTTTGGAATTTTTTGAAAATTTTGAATTATTTTAATAAAATAATATATTTTAAATAATTTTAAATTCATATAAAGTTGCTTAAAATTAAAAATATTTACAAGAATGTAAAGTTAAATTATAAGAAAATTTTCTAAAATCCATTTCAAGTAGACTTATCTAAAAATTATCGGTTTGAGAAAAATCTTGATTTTTTCTAATCGTTAAAAAATTAGAAACGTATCAATAAATTTTTATTAACAGAAAATTTTAGATTTTTAAAATTTCAGCTTTATATTACTTATTATAAAATTAGTGAGAACTGATATAATATCACTAAATTTCAAAAAGGACTCATTTTGAATATTTAAAATATACCGAGTGAAGGATTACTATTTAACTTAATAATTTTACCGACAGTTACTATACAAAACACTGTGCATGTATGAAATTTTCAAAAGATGCACAGTAACCAGGAATAAAAAATTCAAAAATGCATAGTACTTTTATATTAAAATAATAGAATGCATAGTAAATTTTTTTCCTATAAATACCGAAGGATTTCTTCTTTAGAATTCATAATTTCAGATTAAGTTTTCTTAATATAGTAGTGCTAGTGAGATAGTGGTGGAAGTGAGAGAGAGAAATAATTTTTTTTGGAAGAAGGTTCTGCTAAAATTCTAAGGTACGAATACCTCACTTTTATATTTTTTGGGTTATTTTCATATCGTTTTTAGAAATCTGTTATTATACTGGAAATAATATTATTTTAAGTTACTATTCTACATAGTAACACTATTTTAATAGTAAATTACTATTTCAATAGTAAATTACTATTTAAATAGTAAATTACTATTTACTATTACTATTTACCTTTATTGTTACTATTTACCTTTACTATTAACGTTTTACTATTTACTGTTACTATTCATGATTTACTATTTACCGTTACTATTTACGATTTACTATTTACTATTACTATTCATGTTTTACTATTTACTATTACTATTTACTGTTACTATTCACTATTCACCATTCAAAATTTACCATTTTTTATTTTAAGTTGTAATCTTAATTTTCATCTTGTAATTATATTAAAATGAAATTGGTATGTTTTAGAACTCGGAGACGAGGCGCGCATGGATTTTCAATAACGAATCGGTATACAAGAGGTAAGAGGGAGTGAGATAAGAATATAATATGAAAGACATAAGAATAAAGGGAGGAGTCCCCTACTCCTTTTAAATTTAATAATATTATTATTTTAAAGTAATAACTTCTCAACTTAAAATTTATAATAAATTTAATATATTGTGTAACTTATTCTGAAATATCTATACATGGATCTGAATTATTATAACTTATACGGACTAGACTAAACCTATGCAAGGACTTGGATTTTTATATCCTATATGGATCGAACTAAACCTATGCAAGGACTTGGACTATTATGACCTGTCTAGACTGAACTATACCTATGCGAAGACTGGATTATATATGGACTTATATAGACCTGTGCGAGGAATGGACTATAAGGACTCAAAATCAAATCTACTAATTTAAATAACCATTAAAAATTTGATATATTTATAAGTGATATTTAGTTGATTTGACTTGATTATAATTAATTATATTTGATTTCGATTAATGATATTGTGATTTATAATATTAGACTGTGATTAATAATGTGCAATTATGATTGATGATATTTGATTGTGATTGATGAGATTACTATACTAGATTGTGGTTGATGAATGATTGATGACCTTGTGATATAAAGTTTGAGCATATAGCAAGCATGACGGAAAGTTAAAACTCAGTAAGAATTTTCTTACCTTACTCTTTAAATTTTTATTCCAAGAGAAAGTATTTTATAATTATTTTAGTCTTTTATTTCTTCTTAGAAATAATTTTTATAAACTTTATTTTTAATCTCTATAATAAAATCTAGTATTAGAAAGAAGCTATTTTATGAAAATCAGAGGTTGAGACAATTAATTCTTGAATTAAAGAAAATTTTTATAGTTTTAAGTATTCTTAGTTAATGATTTTAAATTATTTTCTTTAGAAATTAGAAGTTTAAAGTAAATTATTTTGGTTTTCCCCAACGAAATAACTAAAGAATATTTTGTGGAGATTTCAACAACTCAATCTAGTTAATATTCAAATTAAAAAAGACTATGTAAATATGTGAAGATTTTTAAGAGAAAGCTTTGAGATATTTAAGGCTTGGAAACTCAATTTTAGTAAGATCTGAATTTGAAGACTGTACTAAATTATTTCAGTATAACAGAAGTTCAAAGAAGAACTTATGGAAATGTACAGTTTATTGTGATGATTTTGTAAACCTTTATGGTATTTAATAATTGAGTTTCTAAAAGCCTTAACCAACTAAATATGCGAGTAGTTCATGCATCATGAATCATTAAAGAGAAATGAGATGTGATATTGCCTGGGGACGGATTATAGAAACCGAGGATACATTAGAGGAGGCTTAATTGCGAGCCTTGGGATGAGAGTGTGTGAAAGGGTGCTTCAGGTGACCTGGGGTCGCTCCCTAGTGTCGGGTACTTTCACAATAAATACTTTCTCAGTCTGACTAGTCTCTAAGTGTTTCCACGTCAGTTGAGCTGTTCATATGCCATGAAGGCATTTATGTTATTATTATCCAGAATTTATGAAACAGTGTAAACTCCTGGTTGGCCCAGTGCAAACTAAAACTTTAAGGGCCCACATGCATAAACTGAATGAGATAGTAGCATAAGCATTACATAACATTCATGTGATTGTGACATTCTATATGGATGGTTATGAATGAAAATATAAGTGTTATGTATGTGGAAACCCTATATTCATAATTGATTGTATATGAGATTATGACTGATATTACTATATTAGTTTGTGAAAACCCTTATGCTTATGTCTTATCTGTAATATATTATATTTTGTTTCTCACTCATTCTTGTTTGAATTTTTGTGTCCAAAATATATGTTATATGATATATATCTAGCAGTCCAAGATGGAAGGATATGTAATTACAAGAGGATAAAGTGGTTTCATCCTCAATCGATTAGATGAAGAGATATGACAAGAGTAGGATTCAAAAACTTGATGGTTCAAGGACTAGGAAATGATTGTTCACATTTGTAGTAGAGGTATAGTTTAGTTTTATTTTGCCTTATTACAATATCAAGTAGATAATTGTAACAAGGTAAAGGTTAAACTTTGATAAACTCTTTCATTCGGATATAATATTGTAATGATTTATCACTTATGATTTCTATAAATTATTTTGTCATTATGGACAAATATTGAAAGACAATTTTTTTTACTTTCAATATTCAAAGGAAATCAGATGTATATACGTCCTTGTATACACGAGATAAAGAGTGATAAATATGTATATCTTTCTAAAAGTTTTTTTTAAAAGTAAGAAGAATACATATATATCTCATGTATATAAGGGGGTGTTACACTCCTCACTGTCTACTTCATTTTCAGGTTGTTCCTCAGTGTCATCTTCTTTATGTTCCCCCCAGTCAACAATGTCTTGTTGATTTTCTTCTTCATTCTGCTCCCAATTCCAATTCTTTTGTTCTTCAAAGATTACATCTTTGCTAATTATAATCTCTCTGTTGACTGGATCAAATAATCTGTATGCCTTGGATTCATTACTGACTCCAAATAGAACACATTGCTTACTCTTATCATCCAACTTAATCCGCTGCTGGTCTGGTGTATGGACATGAGCTATGCAACCAAATACCCGAAAATAATCAATAGAAGGCTTCACTCCACTCCATACTTCTTCAGGGGTTTTGTCCTGCACTGCTGCTGTAGGGCTTCTATTCAAAATATGAACACACTATTTTGTTGCTTCTGGCCAAAAAATCTTTGGAACCTGTCTCCCAATCAGCATTGAGCGAACCATATTCATGATGGTTCTATTTTTCCTCTCTACAACCCCATTCTATTGGGGAGTGTAGGCAGCAGTCAATTGTCTCCTTATGCCATGGCTTCTACAAAAATCTTCAAACACCTTGGAAGTAAATTCTCCTCCCCTATCTGTTCTTAAGCAGATAATGCTTTCTCCAACTTCTTTTTCCACGAGCGCTTTGAAACTTTTAAAGAAAAGAAAAGTTTCTAATTTCTCACCCAAGAAATAGACCCAAGTTTTACGTGATAAATCATCAATAAAACTCAGGATATATCTTTTGTTACTGCTTGATGTTGGCTGAATAGGCCCGCATATGTCAGCATGAACCAACTGTAGCTTCTTTGATGCTCTCCATAGACTTTTCTTTGGCATTGTATTTCGGTGTTGTTTCCCTGCTAGACAATGTGCACAAATGTTTTTGGGAGTGGTGATAGAGGATAACCCTTTCACCATTTGTTTAGAGACAAGAGTTTTTAAACCATCATAGCTTAAATGTCCTAGCCGATTATGCCATAGTTGAGAATTATCCTCCAAGTCTGCTTGAAGACATGCTGTAGTTTCCACTCCCATAGTTGCTGTCAGCACAAACATTCTATTTCCACTCATGTGTACTTCCATGATCAGGCCTCTCTTAGGATGAACAACATTGCACTTGTTGTTCCGAATTGTTATAACTAAGTTTTTTTCTTGAAGCTGTCCTATACTCAACAAATTATTCTTGAGTTCAGGAACATAGTATACATGTGTGATTACATGTTTAATCCCATTCACAATCATTCGAACATTACCTTTCCCCATCACAGCTAAGCGAGTATCATTACCAAGCTTTACTTTGTGCCGAAAGTTCTCATCTAATTCTGAGAACCACTCCTTGTTACCACTCATGTGGTTGCTGCATCCTGAGTCTAGAAACCACTCATCCTCCTTTTTTGCAGTCTACAAAGGTCATTAACAAGAGATCATCCTCTTGTTCCACTCTATCCTTCATTTCAGCATAATTTGCTTTCTTCTCCCACATAGGACATTCATACTGAAAGTGTCCAAGCTTGTGGCATTTGAAACATTCAACCTCAACCTTATTGAATGTCTGTCTTCCCCTTCCTCTGCCTCGGAAAGACCCTCTACTTCTCCCTCTTCCTCTACCTCTTCCACTTCTCTCATCAGCCATAATCTGCATGACCTGCTCCTTTTCTACTAAAAACATCATTCTCTACTCCTGAACCAATAGACTACTTTGCAGTTCGTCTATTGTCATGGTATCCATGTTGTTGGATTCTTCAATGGAGCACACCACGTAGTTGAACTTCTCTATCATAGACCGTATAATTTTTGCAGTTATGACACTCTCTTGCATATTTTCTTCACATGCTTTCATACTTTTGGCTATTTTCAACGTTCGAGCAAAGTATGAATTCACTGACTCTCCCTCCTTCATTTGCAGCATTTCAAAGTCCTTGCGTAAGGCTTGTAGCTGCGCTCGTTTCACCCGTGTTGAGCCCTGGAACTTCTGCTTCATCGAATCCTATATATTCTTAGACGTCTCATCATTTAGAATAGTGTCCAGAATTTCTCTAACAATTGCTTGATAGAGATAATTCTTTATCTTCAAGTCTTTCAACTGTTGTTCCTCCATCAACTTGATTTCTACTTTTGATGCTTTTGCTTTGTCTGGAACAATGGAGATTCCATGTTCTACCAAGTGCCAATATTCCTTTGATCGAAGGAAATTCTCCATTAACTTTGCCCAGTGATCATAATGCCCATCAAATTTTGGAATTGCAGGCTGTACGTATTTAATGGATTCCGCCATTTCTCAAGGTTCCGTCTAAACACTCACACTCACAGGTGTTTCTCTCACTCTCACTCTCACTCTCACTTGGTTGTTCTGGTTCAGGCCCCTGTGAAGGAGCTCTGATACCAAATTGTAAACACAATTAGGTAAGATATTTTTACTGGTTTTTCTTCAAAAATAATAATCCACCACTGTAAATGAATTACATCTATATATAGGAAATGCAAGAATAAAAAAACTGTCCAACCTCCACACAAAACGTGGGTGGTTTCCTACCATAGTCATGAGCTAATTTTTAGCTCCCACTCCCTAAAGAATAGGTCAACTCCTAATTTTATTGAAACTGAAAAATACTTAATACTTGAAAACAGAAATCAACAAAGTCATTTAACTGCTAACAATTAACAGTAGACTATCACTCAAATTACCAAACAAGCACTATAGAAAGTTATACCTTGGGACATGGCATAATTGATCAGCTTCAGCTTTCAACCTATTAAGCAACTCTTGAAAGCGCTGCAGAGGCAAAAGATAAAATAAAATTGTAATATCAGACCTTCTAAGATTAATGTCAAGTTCAAAACCTTAATTAATTGTGATGCAAGAGTAAATTAATTACCTTTTGATTATGCATCCTTCATAGCACAAGCACAATTCAAACAAATCCACACAAAAAAAACACACTAAATAATCACACACGAAGGGAAAAAAATAAAACGAAGATAACAAGCGGCGGAAGATAATGTCAGGTTAGAGTATTCAATCTCAGTGTGGATAAAGTAAAATTGAGTCAAAGGAGAGAGAATTTAGGGTTCATAAAAACGAAAAAGAAAGAAGAAGGAATGAAATTTTGATACCTTGCATATTTTTCTTGAGTTACAAGTTGTTTTTAGATATCTCAAATTAGTTATTTTTTTTAATGTTTTTCTGTTTGAGGTACTTTCCTTAGCAGAGGAAGAAGCAGATCTAACCGTGTCTGTAATCGTGCCTAGGTTTTGTTGTTCACTTCCACCACATTAGAATTTTTGAAACCATGGCAAACACAAAAGAAAAATGGAGAAGAGGAAGACGATGGCTTTGAGGGAGAGGGAGACGATGGCTTTGAGGGAGAGGGAGACGATGACTTCGAGGAAGAAGAGAGGGACGAGAGAGATGAGGGCTTCGAGGGAGAGGGAGACGATGGTGGAGAAGAGGGAGACAAGTGTTGAGTTGAAAGGGGCTCAAGAGGGGACGAGGCTTTGAGGGGTAGGGCTCGAAAATGTTTGAAGACACATGGGTAATGTGAAAAGTTTTTTTACCGGTCCAAAAGTAAGACTGGTACAAGCTTTGCCATTTCTCATCGGTCAAAAATTAAGACCGGTATAAACTTAGCTATTTCTCATTGGTCATATTATAATCGGTGTAAAATCCTCAGTGTAAAATGTCTTTTTTCCACTAGTGACTTTGTGACCTGAAGGGGCTTTCGGAATAATACTTGGGTTTGAGCTAGGAGTGACTTGATTGAAAGAATACTTGGTGTAACACCCTTTGTTACACCTTAATAAATTCTAGAAAAATTCGTAATAATTTTTTCTTTTACTAAAGATATGTTTGTTAAAAAGAAACTATCGGAATAAATTATATACATTATTTCTGAAATACCTCAATATTATTAAAACTTTATAAAGTATTTGTACATTCATCTGAAGAAAATAAACATTAAACATTATAAGAAAGAGAGGAAACTCCATGGCCCAAGAGCAGTTGCCTAGTGACATTATTTATTCATTGGACCACGGTATTCATACCGAGCTCCCTTTCTAGAACGTGCTATATATACTGTCAATGTTCTTCGATCCTTCCCTTTGTACGAACCATTAATTTAAAATATATGAAACAAAAACATAGAGAAAGGAGTGAGAAACAAAATATAATATTCCCAAATGGGACATAAGCAAGAAAGGGTTTTCACAAACTAGTATAATAATATCAATCACAATCACAAGCACAATCAATTTATGAATGTATGAATGATATGCCATATCTTCATCATAACTTATCTATATATGTGGGCCCCTTAAATTTTAATTTGCACTGGGCCAACCAGAAGTTTACACTGTTCCATAATTCCAGATAATAATAACATGAACAGCTCAACTGGCATGGAAACACTTAGAGACTAGTCAGATTGAAAAGGTTTTTATTGTGAAAGTACCCGACACTAGGGAGCTACCCCAGGTCCCCTGAAGCACCCTTTCACACCCTCTCATCCCAAGGCTCACAATTAAGTCTCCTCTAATGTATCCTCGATTTCTATAATCCGTCCCCAGACAATATCATTTTGTTTCTCTTCAATGATTCATGATGCATGAACTACTCGCGTATTTAGTTGGTTAAGGCTTTTAGAAACTCAATTATATTATCAGGGCCTACAAATCGCGACATAGCCACCCCAGTAAACTGTACTTTTTTCAACTTCTCAAATACGCACATAGAATTTTAGTACAGTTCCTTTTCAAATCACAAATCAAATCTCCTTATAAATTTGAGTTTCAAAGCCTTAAATATATTTCACAACTTTCTTTAGAAAGTTTATAGGTCAATTCAAAATCAATTTCTAAAAACTCGAATTTGGAATTATCAATCTTTAAGACCTTAGTACTTGAAAATTTTGTATAATATTTTTATACATTTAAATAATATGTATATATATATGTATATATTAAAATATTAGTAAAAAATTTATTTTTATAAAATAATTTCTCTTTCTTTTTCTTTTTAATAAACTAACTAAAAAAAATCTAAATTTTAGTAAAGATACATATATATTAAAATATAAAAGAGATTTCTAAAAACTTATGTAGTTTTATTGAAATGTAAGAAATTTCTTAAAAGTAATTTGAATAAATATGAATAAGTAAATAAAGAAGTAGGAGATAAGTAAATTCTTACTGAATTTTAGCTTTCCGTCATACTTGCTATATGCTCAAACTCCACAGTACAAGATTATCAATCATAATCAAACATTGTCAATCACAATCAAACATCATAAAACATAAATAAATATTAACAATCATAATCAAATCAAATAATTAAGCATCAGTTATAAATATGATAATTTTAAAATTCAATGGTTATTTAAATTAATAAAGTTTATTTTAAGTTCTATGGTCAATTCCTCGCATAGGTCTATGTAAATCCAAGATAGTCCAGTCCTTGCATAGGTCTAGTTCAGTCCATATAGGTCATAAATAGTCCAAGTCCTTACATAAGTTCAATCAAGTTCGTAATAGTTCAAGTCCTTGCATAGGTTCAATCCAGTCCGCATAGGTCATAATAGTTCAAGTTCTTAAATATTTTAGATATTAAGTTACACAAGATGCTTAATTTATTAATAACAATTATTATAAATTTTAAGTTAAAAGTTATTATTTTAAAATAATAATATTGTTATGTTTAAAAGGAGTAGGAGACTCCTCCCAATATTCTTATGTATTTTCATATTATATCCTTAATCTCACCCCCTTACCTTGATTTGCTACCAAAAGTGAATTCACTCTGCGCCTCCAAGTTCTAACAAAATACTAACTTATTTCAGTATAAACTTAAGATGAAAATTAAGATTGCTATCAGAATGATAAATAGTAAATATGTATAGTAATAATAAATAGTGACGGTAAATGGTAAGTCATTAATAGTAACGGTAAATAGTAATTTTTGAATAGTAATAGTAAATAGTAAATTGTGAATAGTAACTTTTTGAATAGTAGTGGTAAATGGTAAATCATGAACAATAACAATGAATAGTAAATTTTGAATAGTAACAGTAAATAGTAAATTTTGAATAGTAACGGTAAATAGTAAAAATAACACAGTGGTAAATTATTTTTACTATAGTAACTTATTCATAATAGTACTAGTATATCAATGGTTTAAGAGTGCTAAAAAAATAAACTAAAATTATAAAAAGAATATAGAAGAAAGTTATTACCTTACACCTCCAGCAGAACTTCTTTTTACCAAAAGAATTTACTCCCCACTAATTTTTTACGTACTATCTCTCTAGATTCTCTCTCTAATTTTTGGTGTGGAAATGTTGTAAATGAGTCATCTATTTATAGGAAGAAAATTTTACTATTTAAGATTATTTAATTATTTATTTTACTATTCATGATGTAAGCGATGATGTAAGCGATGATGTCAGTAATGGCATTTTGGTTATTAGATGAAAGGTTAAGGGTATTTTTGTCATTCTCAAAAAAATAAATAATAATAAAATAATAAATAAAAAAATAAGAAAATTCTAAAAAATTATAAATTATATAACAATCAAAAAGTTCTAAAGAACTATAATCAAATTCCTTTGAAATTTTATTTTAAATAAGAAATAACGAAATTAGGGGTGTTACAACTCTACTCCCCTAAAAAAAATTTCGTCCTCGAAATTTACACTTTTTTTAGTAAAACAATTGGGGATGAGACTCTTTCATCTCATTTTCTAGTTCCCATGTAGCATCTTCCCCTCTCGTTTCACTCCAAATGACCTTCACGAGTGGAATTTCCTTGTCTCTTAGCTTCTTTATTCTTCTGTCAGCTATTCTGATAGGTGGTGCATCATATGTAAGATTATCTTTAACTTGTATGACATCAGGTTCAATAACATGTGTAGGATCAAATATATACTTTCGTAAGTTTGACACATGAAAAACATTATGGATATTAGAAAGAAAAGGTGGTAATGCTATTTGGTAGGCAAGAGGACTAACTTTATGAATTATTTGATATGGACCAATATATTTAGGAGTTAGTTTTTGAGATTTCATTGCCCGACCGACCCCAGTCATAGGTGTGACTTTCAAGAATACATGATCGCCTTCTTGAAATTCGAGCGGCTTTCTTCTTTTGTCATAGTAACTTTTCTGCCTGCTCTGTGTTGCCTTCATCTTTTCCTGAACTATTTTGATTTTATCTGTGGTTTGTTGTACTAACTCTGGTCCTAGCATCAAGTTTTCACTAGTCTCAAACCAACATAGCGGGGTCCTACATTTTATTCCATATAATGCTTCAAAAGGTGCCATGTCAATGCTAGCATGGAAACTGTTGTTGTAAGTAAACTCCACATATAGTAAGAATTGATTCCAACTTCCTTTATGCTCTAACACACAAGCTCGTAACAAGTCCTTTAGAGATTGGATTGTTCTTTCTGATTGTCCATCCGTCTGAGGATGATATGCTGAACTTAGACGCAGTCTTGTTCCCAAAGCCTTGTGCAAGCTCTTCCAGAATTGTGATGTAAAACGAGGGTCCCGATCAGAAATGATACTTGAAGGAATTCCATGCAATCTCACAATCTCCTCGATGTATAATTTTGCCAGCTTCTCCATAGAGTAACGAATATTGATGGGAATAAAGTGGGAAGACTTTGTTAGTCTATCAACTATTACCCATATTGAATCATGTCCTAATGGAGTTTTAGGTAGAGAAGTCACAAAATCCATGGTAATGCTATCCCATTCCCATTCTGGTATTTCCATTGATTGTAGCATTCCAGGGGTTTTTTGATGTTCCACTTTAACCTTCTGGCAAATTAGACATGCAGCTACGTACTCTGCCACTGCTTTCTTCATTCCAGGCCACCAAAATAACTTCTTCAAATCTTGATACATTTTAGTAGCTCCGGGATGAATGCTCATATAACTTTTATGGCCTTCTTCCAGAATTGCTTTCCTCAACTCCTCTTTATTAGGGATACATACTCGATCTTTATACCTCAGTAATTGGTCACTTCTTACATTGAACTCGACTTTTTTTCCTTGTTTCAAGAGTTCTTTCTTTTCTTGCAGGAATTCATCATCTCTTTGAGCCTCTAAAACTTGCCTCAGGAATTCACTTGTCACTTGCAACGCTCCTAATCTGTAGCTGTTAGCATTAACCTTTACTGCTAGGTTAAGATCTCTGAAGTTTTCTATCAATTCCAGCTCTTTAATCATCATTGTGGATGCATGTAGAGACTTTCGACTTAAAGCATCAGCTACTACGTTCGCTTTTCCAGGATGGTACTATAACTCAAAGTCGTAATCCTTTAAGAACTCCATCCATCTCCGTTGCCTCATGTTTAACTCCTTTTGGTCGAATAAATACTTGAGACTCTTATGATCGCTAAACACATCGAATGTTGCACCGTATAGATAATGCCTCCAAATCTTTAAGGCAAAGACTACAGCGGCTAATTCTAAGTCATGGGTAGGGTAGTTAATCTCATGTTGCCTTAATTGGCGTGACGCATAGGCTACAACCTTCTTGTCTTGCATGAGTACACTTCCTAGTCCTTGTTTAGACGCATCACAGTAAATTTCAAAACTTCGATGTGGATCGGGGAGTACTAACACCGGCACAGAAGTAAGTCGATCTTTCAGCTCTTGAAAACTATTTTCGCATTGTGTCGTCCACACAAAAGATTGTCCTTTCCGTGTTAACTTGGTCAATGGGTATCCTAGCTTTGAAAATCCTTCAATGAATCTCCTATAGTATCCAGCCAAGCCCAAGAAACTTCTAATCTCAGTGATCGTGGTTGGTCTCTCCCATTTTAAAACTGCCTCCACCTTGGAAGGGTCTACAACTATTCCTCCTTGACTAATTACATGTCCTAAAAAGTTCACTTCTTCCAACCAGAATTCACACTTCGACAGCTTTGCATACAGTTGTTTCTTTTTTAGGATTTCCAACACAACCTTCAAGTGTTCAACATGTTCTTCTTTGCTTTTAGAGTACACTAATATATCATCAATGAACACCACTACAAATTTATCTAGATATGGATGAAAAATCCTATTCATGTAATCCATGAATACGGCTGGTGCATTAGTTACATCAAAAGGCATTACTAGATATTCGTAATGGCCATAGCGTGTTCTAAAAGCAGTTTTTGGTACATCTTCTTTCTTCACCCTTATCTGATGGTATCCAGACCTCAAATCAATTTTGGAGAACACCGTGGCACCACGCAGCTGATCCATCAAGTCATCAATTCTTGGCAGAGGATATTTGTTCTTGATCGTCACCTTGTTCAGTTGTCGATAATCTACACACAACCTCATGCTACCATCCTTTTTCTTAACCAACAACGCTGGTGCACCCCAGGGGGATACACTGGGTCGTATAAACTGCTTCTCTATCATTTCTTCAAGTTGTTTCTTTAACTCTGCTAATTCTAGAGGTGACATTCGGTATGGTGCAATTAAAATGGGTCCAACTCCAGGTACTAGATCAATGGCAAATTCCACTTCTCTTTCTGGGGGTAAACCAAGGATATCTTCAGGAAAAACGTCAGGAAATTCATACACAACCGGCAGATTTTTGATTTTTGATTCTTGCTCTCCTTTCGTTGAAAGCAATAGCATGAATCCTTGAGCCCCTCCTTTTAAAGAGGCACTCACTTGGTTGGCGGTTAGAAATCTTGAATCCTCAGGATTCAAATTCATTGGTTCTTTAAACATTATGGTTTTATTATGACAATCTATTAGAACATGATTGTCAGACAACCAATCTAGCCCAATAATAACTTCTAAGTCAGAAAGGGGTAAACAGAAAAGATTGGCCTTAAAGTCCCTACCATTTATGACAATAGGGCATTTCCAACAGGCTTTAGAAGTGACAATGGGATTGTTTCCAGGAGTATGTACAGATAAGTCAAATGGCAGTTCTATCACAGGTAACTTTAGTTTTTCTACACAGTCATTGGCAATAAAGGAATGTGATACACCTGAGTCATACATAACAGTTAAAGGAATCTTATTAATGATACACTTACCTTCCACCATGGAATCAGAATGAGATGCTTCTTCTCCAGTGATTGCAAAAACCTTTCCTTTTGCCTTCGGCCTTTCGACTGCACTGTGCGCGCCTCCTTGAGTATTTATGCTTGTACTTGCACCTTCAGGGTTTTCCCTCTTCATCTCCGGACAATCCTTGATGTGATGACCTGGTTTGTTA
The DNA here is from genome assembly GCA_037962975.1 of Clitoria ternatea. NCBI lineage: Eukaryota > Viridiplantae > Streptophyta > Magnoliopsida > Fabales > Fabaceae > Clitoria > Clitoria ternatea. The sequence goes on from CM075675.1 coordinate 15,810,983, forward strand.
CACTTAAAGCAAACATAAGTGTTTTTAGGACAATCCCTTTTCAAATGGGGTCCTCCATAGACAAAACATTTAAAATTTGGTGCAGATGTTAGGTAATAGCTTCCAGTTGAAGCTTGGGGTCTGTTAGGAACAGATGCTGCTCCAAACTGACGAAATGGCGCTTGGTAAGGCTTATTTCTCTTGAAGTCTCTTCTTTGGTGATTGTGAGGTCCTCCACTTCTCATTTCTCCTGCCTTGTGAATGGGCTCACGAATTTTGGTCATTCTATCCTTATGATCTTCTTCAAAGATCCTGCAGTGATTTACCAATACAGAAAATTCACGGATTTCCTGCATTCGTATAGCTTCCTTAATTTCTGGCCGCAATCCATTTACAAACTTTACACACCGATCTCTTTCATTAGTAGCATCATTATAATGAGAATGAAAACGAGATAGCTCTTCAAACCTGGATACGTACTCTCCAACGGTCATATTTCCTTGGGTCAGCGACAGGAATTCGAATTGTCTTTTCTCTTTAACATCAGCTGGAAAGTATTTCTCCAAAAACATATCCTTGAAATAATCCCAAGTGATCTCCACGTCGTTGACTTCGAATTGTCTACGCATGCTATCCCACCAATGTTCGGTATCCTTAGATAAGGCATAAGTAGCGAAGACTACCTTATCAGCTTCATTACATTGCAATGCTCGAAAGATCTTCTCTATCTCTCGAATCCAGATTTGTGCTCCATCAAGGTTATATCCTCCCTTGAAACGAGGTGGATTACGCTTTTCGAATAGGTCCAGTCTTCTCAAGGCATCGTTACCTTGACCTTCACGTGCTCCCATTGCATTGATTAAGCGTTCTACAACTCCAGCAAGATCGTTTCCAGCCATTAGTTTCCTGTTTCACAATAACTGAGATTTGTCACATCAATCACAGTTACTACTAAGCCGGATATTCTATTATCTATCACCTATACAGAGTTTACAGACAAAGCAAGATAGACCTTTTCCCCAGGCCTATTGGATTAACTACTCTGATACCACTTTGTAACACCCTTTGTTACACTTTAATAAATTCTAGAAAAATTCATAATAATTTTTTTTTACTAAAGATATGTTTGTTAAAAAGAAACTATCGGAATAAATTATATACATTATTTCTGAAATACCTCAATATTATTAAAACTTTATAAAGTATTTGTACATTCATCCGAAGAAAATAAACATTAAACATTATAAGAAAGAGAGGAAACTCCATAGCCCAAGAGCAGTTGCCTAGTGACATTATTTATTCATTGGACCACGGTATTCATACCGAGCTCCCTTTCTAAAACGTGCTATATATACTGTCAATGTTCTTCGATCCTTCCCTCTGTACGAACCATTAATTTAAAACATATGAAACAAAAACATAGAGAAAGGAGTAAGAAACAGAATATAATATTCCCAAATGGGACATAAGCAATAAAGGGTTTTCACAAACTAGTATAATAATATCAATCACAATCACAAGCACAATCAATTTATGAATGTATGAATGATATGCCATATCTTCATCATAACTTATCTATATATATGGGCCCCTTAAATTTTAATTTGCACTGGGCCAACCAGGAGTTTACACTGTTCCATAATTTCAGATAATAATAACATGAACAGCTCAACTGGCATGGAAACACTTAGAGACTAGTCAGATTGAAAAGGTTTTTATTGTGAAAGTACCCGACACTAGGGAGCTACCCCAGGTCCCCTGAAGCACCCTTTCACACCCTCTCATCCCAAGGCTCACAATTAAGCCTCCTCTAATGTATCCTCGATTTCTATAATCCGTCCCCAGACAATATCATTTTGTTTCTCTTCAATGATTCATGATGCATGAACTACTCGCGTATTTAGTTGGTTAAGGCTTTTAGAAACTCAATTATATTATTAGGGCCTACAAATCGCGACATAGCCACCCCAGTAAACTGTACTTTTTTCAACTTCTCAAATACGCACATAGAATTTTAGTACAGTTCCTTTTCAAATCACAAATCAAATCTCCTTATAAATTTGAGTTTCAAAGCCTTAAATATATTTCACAACTTTCTTTAGAAAGTTTATAGGTCAATTCAAAATCAATTTCTAAAAACTCGAATTTGGAATTATCAATCTTTAAGACCTTAGTACTTGAAAATTTTGTATAATATTTTTATACATTTAAATAATATGTATATATATATATGTATATATTAAAATATTAGTAAAAAATTTATTTTTATAAAATAATTTCTCTTTCTTTTTCTTTTTAATAAACTAACTAAAAAAAATCTAAATTTTAGTAAAGATACATATATATTAAAATATAAAAGAGATTTCTAAAAACTTATGTAGTTTTATTGAAATGTAAGAAATTTCTTAAAAGTAATTTGAATAAATATGAATAAGTAAATAAAGAAGTAGGAGATAAGTAAATTCTTACTGAATTTTAGCTTTCCGTCATGCTTGCTATATGCTCAAACTCCACAGTACAAGATTATCAATCATAATCAAACATTGTCAATCACAATCAAACATCATAAAACATAAATAAATATTAACAATCATAATCAAATCAAATAATTAAGCATCAGTTATAAATATGATAATTTTAAAATTCAATGGTTATTTAAATTAATAAAGTTTGTTTTAAGTTCTATGGTCAATTCCTCGCACAGGTCTATGTAAATCCAAGATAGTCCAGTCCTTGCATAGGTCTAGTTCAGTCCATATAGGTCATAAATAGTCCAAGTCCTTGCATAGGTTCAGTCAAGTTCGTAATAGTTCAAGTCCTTGCATAGGTTCAATCCAGTCCGCATAGGTCATAATAGTTCAAGTTCTTAAATATTTTAGATATTAAGTTACACAAGATGCTTAATTTATTAATAACAATTATTATAAATTTTAAGTTAAAAGTTATTATTTTAAAATAATAATATTGTTATGTTTAAAAGGAGTAGGGGACTCCTCCCAATATTCTTATGTATTTTCATATTATATCCTTAATCTCACCCCCCTTACCTTGATTTGCTACCAAAAGTGAATTCACTCTGCGCCTCCAAGTTCTAACAAGATACTAACTTATTTCAGTATAAGCTTAAGATGAAAATTAAGATTGCTATCAGAATGATAAATAGTAAATATGTATGGTAATAATAAATAGTAACGGTAAATGGTAAGTCATTAATAGTAACAGTAAATAGTAATTTTTGAATAGTAATAGTAAATAGTAAATTGTGAATAGTAACTTTTTGAATAGTAGTGGTAAATGGTAAATCATGAACAATAACAGTGAATAGTAAATTTTGAATAGTAATAGTAAATAGTAAATTTTAAATAGTAACGGTAAATAGTAAAAATAATACAGTAGTAAATTATTTTTACTATAGTAACTTATTCATAATAGTACTAGTATATCAATGGTTTAAGAGTGCTAAAAAAATAAACTAAAATTATAAAAAGAATATAGAAGAAAGTTATTACCTTACACCTCCAGCAGAACTTCTTTTTACCAAAAGAATTTACTCCCCACTAATTTCTTACGCACTATCTCTCTAGATTCTCTCTCTAATTTTTGGTGTGGAAATATTGTAAATGAGTCATCTATTTATAGGAAGAAAATTTTACTATTTAAGATTATTTAATTATTTATTTTACTATTCATGATGTAAGCGATGATGTAAGCGATGATGTCAGTAATGACATTTTGGTTATTAGATGAAAGGTTAAGGGTATTTTTGTCATTCTCAAAAAAAATAAATAATAATAAAATAATAAATAAAAAAAATAAGAAAATTCTAAAAAATTATAAATTATATAACAATCAAAAAGTTCTAAAGAACTATAATCAAATTCCTTTGAAATTTTATTTTAAATAAGAAATAACGAAATTAGGGGTGTTACACTTGGGATAAGCCAAAAGTGACTGGAGTCAATGATACTTAAAGCATGAGTTGTGCTGGTTGTGTAAAAGGTGTTTTTACATAGTGAAAATCAAGTCTAAAGGTACTAGACATAGCTTCTACTTTGAAAGTGAATTAGTATAAATCTGACGTGTTATTTTCTCTTGACCCTTATCTCTCTAACGTTTGTTCTATCAAAGGTCTAGAACGCCTTTAAAAGACCTTCATTTGGACGTCTGTACGAAAAAGAGTTAAGACTTATTCAACCCTTCTTGTAAGCCTAACTCTGAACCATCAATTGGTATTAGAGCTTATCCTTTTAGGTTGATTGCTCAAACGAGTAAAAAGGATCAAGATCCATGGCTATCTCTTATCAAGATCAGATTGTTGTTGAAGGTTCCTCTATAAACAGACCACCAACCTTCCTTGGTGAAGATTATGCTTATTGGAAAGATGGGATGAAAATGTTCATCGAGTATACTCAATATGGTCTGTGGGGAATCATAACTAATGGTGATCATCCAGTCCTTGTGGATGAAGATGGAAAGCCTACTTCTGAAGATAAGTGGTCTACCACTAACATCAAAAAGATGAAGCTAAATGCAAAGGCCAAATTCCTTTTAATATGTGCTTTGAGCAAATTTGAATACAACAAGGTCTATAGCTACAAATCTACGAAGGAAATCTGGGATGCCCTTCAGTGTAACTATGAAGGCACCTCTAATGTTAAGCGTTCCAAGAAGATCTTGGTAACCAAGAAGTCTGACAACTTCGAAATGGAAGAGCACGAGTCTGTTGATCAGATGTTTGACAGATTCTAGATGTTGCTAAACGAGTTTAAATCGTTGGGGTCAACCCCCTCTATAGAAGATATCAATGTCATGTTTCTGGGGTGCTTACCAAAAAAGTTTGATGCCAAGTGTGTCGCTTTAGAAGAAGCAAAGGATCTCAGCACATTGACTCTGGATGAACTCCTTGGAGTGTTGAGAGTTCATGAGCTAAAGCTTAAGCAGAAGGAAATATCAAATCCTTTTTCTTCCAAAGGTATTGCTATGAAGTCTAAAGAGACATCCAGAATGAGCAAAGAACCTAAAGCTGAGGAGTCTACTAGCTCTAATCCTAGTTTTGATGATGAAGATGAGGACACTGATGAAGAGTTGGTACCTGTTACCGAATGCTTCCATAGACTGCTAAAAAAGAAGAAAGGTGGACTATGAAGGTTCAACAAAAGAGAACCTAAAGGTGAAAGTCAATTTAAGTTTAAAACTGACAAAACTATTCTAAAGTGTTTCAACTGTAGGAAATCAGGACACATCAAAACTGAATGTCTTCTCCTGAACAAGGATAAAAAGGACAGAAGAGAGAAAAGAAAGTTCTTTAAGAAATAGAAAGGACTCATTACTTGGGATGATGAAAATTCTACAAGCATTAGTGAGTCTGAAGAAGAGACGAAATCTTCTCAGATCTGTCTGATGGCACAATCAGACTCAGCCTAAAGAAAGTTCAAGCGAATCTGAATCTGAGGAGGTAAACTCGTATGAACTTAAAGAAAACTATGAAGCATTATTTAAAGACTTTTCAACTTTTTAAAAAAATTACAAGCTTTTGAAAAAGAAATAATTTGAAACTATTTTTTCATATGAGAATACAATATCTAATTTGAAGAAAAAGGATACAGATCAAGAATTTCTAAAAGAGTTAGATGAGTAAGAGAAAATGCACCTTGAGGAAATACACAGACTAAAGAAGGAAAATGAAATTTTGAAAACTGAGTTAAATAACTCAGAAGTCTATCGTATTTCACAAGAGAAAGAAATCAAGTCCCTTCAACAGCAAGTAAGCTCGCTTACTTCAAACCTGTCCCAGTTTGTAAATGAAACTAAAAACTTGAACAAATTTATGGAAAATCGTGCAATAGCCATGAAAGACATGGTCTAGGTGTTAGGGAATCCCTAGTACATGAGTAGTGGAAATACAAGGATTCTCATAGGATTTGCAAAGCGTCGTGTTTCAAAGCATAAGACAAACACACACAAAAAAATTATTTTTAGGATTACCTCTTGAAGAACACCGAAGTAGTCGTAGTCTCGTCCTTTAGGAGTCCATACGAGCACTCCCACTAGAATCATAACACTTGCCAACTGCTAATTTGACGACGTGTAGCTCTTGCAACTTTTGCGTATTTGTGTCTTTTTTTTAGTGAACGGCCTATGGGCATTTTATGCTCTATTTATAGGCTTTGGTTTGACCTAATTTGTTCTCTCTAAAGAGTGGGCTCCTTACTCATTCTAAATGAGTTAGGCCCAATAGTTTTATTTTAGTCCAACTAAAATAAAACAAAATATTTTCTGATGAGCTTACTCTATATGTGCGACCCTATAGGTAAAATACTCGGTCATATTAATAATAAATTATTTTATTATTAATATAAAATAAGAGCGGCATCTAGCAATGTATCATTATGTCTGAATATTATTTAATATCAATATAACTTATAAGTGATAATTATTTTATATGTTTGTTCCTTTTGTCACGATATCCTAATTGGGCCCAAGGCATGGTTGCGTCATCCTTGTACGGCCCAATTTATTTTACTTGATATCGAGTAGACTTGATCCGAATAAATATCTAATATTTATTCTTTCTAGCATAGCCATGCGTTTCCTTAGTCTTACTCCATCAAGTGGCCTACAGATATTACTCCTGTCATATAAGAGAGACAAATCTCATCTACATCACTCACATCCCTGTGCATAATTTGTTCATTGCCTAATAACAACCTTTATAGTCCTCTTATTACAGAAGACATTTGATTGCATTAAAACAACAAACTTCTCTTGTAGGAATCGTAGTGACTTCAGGTCGAAGGACTACATATACCATTATCACATTGAGAATCGTTGATGACATTCATGTAACGATCCATGCAATGTTCTCATGGTGGGTCTGTCCAGTATATCATTACTCTTAATGTGAACCCATGTGAAGACTTGATATCATTTATATCTATGATCTGTGAGATCAGGTCATCAGTACGCTCACACACTAGTCTCAATGTATTTACATGTCCCCATGTAAATACTTGACTAGGGACATTTTAGGAGTAACTTTATTATGACCTATTACTCCAAGAATAAATACGTTTTAAAACAATTTTAAACTAAAATACTTATTTTATTGATAAGCAAAAAAATGATACAAATGAAAAAGCATAAAAGCTCATAATGCATACATCAACACTAGGTTATGTTGAAAAGACTAATTTGAAGAAAGTTTCTCCTCCCCCATCTCTTTAGAATGCATATAAACATGCCAAATGCAACTACTGCAAGAAGCATGGTCATGTGATAAAAGACTATTTAAAAAGGAAAAAGAGAAACTCAAAAAGCACTAACCTCCTAGGACCCAAGAAGTTTTGGGTACCAAAGGCAATTATCATTTCTATTATAGATATACTTAAGGATAAAAGCAAAACAACACTATTATTTGGACAGTGGGTGCTCACATCAGATGACAGGAAAAAGGTCTATGTTCCTAGATCTGGAACATTTTGAAGGTGGTAAAGTTACTTTTGGAGGTAACCAGACTGGACGTATAGTAGGTACTGGTAAAGTAGGTAACATTCCTTCACTTATAATTGAAAATGCTTATTATGTTGAAGGTCTGACGCACAACCTATTAAGCATAAGTCATTTTTGCGATAGTGGTTATAAAGTCTCATTCGATAAAGAGAAATATACTATCATCAACCATGATGGAATCATTCTCTTTACAACAAACAAATATAAACAACCTCTATAAGGTTGATCTGGGTGAGCTGAATAATCAAAATGTAACCTGTCTTTTCTCGACCTCTGAAGAAAAGTGGGTCTAGCACAAAAAGCTTGGGCATGTTAGCATGAAACATATTTCTAAACTAAATAGAAAAGGTCTAGTTAAGGGACTGCCAAGAATTTCTTTCAACACCTCCCAGCCTTGTGAAGCATGCTAAAAAGGAAAACAACGTAAAACTTCTTTTAAAAACAAAGATGTTGTTTCCACTACCATACCTTTGGAACTGTTACATTTGGATTTATTTGGTCCATCTCATACCTAAAGTCTTGCTGGAAAAAGATATGGTTTTGTTATAGTTGATGACTACACAAGATTGACATGGGTCTATTTCTTAGCCCACAAAGACGAGTCTGCTTAAGTATTTAAGATTTTCTACAAGAAAATCTAATCTGAAAAAGGAATCTGTATTGATACAATAAGAAGTGACCATGGTAAAGAATTTGAAAATGAAATATTTGAAAATTTTTGTAACAAAACTGACATATCTCATACATTTTCTTCTCCAAGAATACCTCAACAAAATGGTATTGTCAAAAGGAAAAACAGAAGTCTGTCAGAGATGGCCAAAACTATGCTTTGTGAAAACGATCTTCCAAAATATTTTTAGGCTTAAGTTGTAAGCATTTCTAGTTATATTCAAAATAATTTTTTATCAGACCTATACTAAATCAGACTCCATATGAATTATGGAAGGGAAAGAAACTCAACATCTTATATTTTCACCCATTTGGATGCATATGTTATATGTTAAACACAAGGGATCAACTTGAAAAATTTAACTCTAACTATGACAAAGGTATATTAATGGGATATTCGAATACATCAAAATCTTATCGAGTCTTTAACACAAGAACTCAAACCATTGAGGAATAAATACATGTAAGATTTGATGAACTAATAAAGACTGACAAGCAATTAACAGATCTAGAACTTGACGATACAGGTATTCAACAACCAAAAACTAAATATGGACCATCAGACCCAACAAGAATTGAAGAAAAGAATTCAGACCAACAACAACCTGTGGCTGAACCTGAGAAATCAAGGAAATGGAAGTTCAAGACCTACCACCATCCCTCATATCTCATTATTGGAGATCAAGTTGAAGGAGTTCAAACTCGATCAAGAAATCAAAATCATTCTTCAATTCACTTATTTCTGAACTTGAACTAAGGACTGTTACGGAAGCACTAGAAGATCCAAATTGGATTATAATTATGTAGCAAGAGCTAAATTAATTCGAGAGAAACAAAGTTTGGAAATTTGTTCCCGGGCCCAAAGACAAAAGTATTATTGGAACAAAATGGGTCTTTAGAAACAAACTAGATGAAAACGGCAAAGTTGTCAGGAACAAAGATAGACTTATGGCTCAAGGCTGCAATCAGCAAGAAGGTATAGACTTTACCGAAACCTTTGCCCCTGTAGCCAGACTTAAGACTATAAGGATTCTCCTTGCATTTTCTATATTCAAAGGTATAAAATTATATCAAATGGATGTTAAGAGCGCATTTCTAATTGGTTTTATAGAAGAGGAAGTCTTCGTAAAACAGCCTCCTAGATTTGAAGATAAATCTTTTCAAAATCATCTCTTCAAACTCAACCTCCTTGGGGATATCTTGAAAATATCTTCAATGAATATTGAAATGTTGAATGACAGGTTTTGATAATGTTAAACACGACACAAACAAACGTATGAAAATCGGCAAAGTATGAATTAATGTCAATTCAAGAATTTATACCAACAAATATAAGGATTTTCAAGTTTCAAGATTAGTTACAAAATAAGCCTAGCATTTATGTTAAATAAAATCAAAGAAAAAGGTTTATGAGCTCTCAAGTTTTGATCATTAGCCAAAAATGTTTTTCAAGTCAAAACCATATTCAAAAGTTTCAAAGAAAACCTTTTATGGATTACAAATGGTTTATATCTTTTGAAAAGTTTTCTAAGAGAAAGAAATGTGTTTTCCAAGTTTTTAAGGTAAAACAATCAATTGCTTTGAAAAATAATTAATTACTAATGAACAAAAACTAATTTAAGCAAATAGAAGTTTAGTAACAAATTACTAACTGATAATAATGGATTGTCAAAATAGGGTAATCGATTACCACATTTTAGTAATCAATTACTACTTGTAGAAATGACCTGACAACTTTATTGACATCTGCTACTAGCATTCAATACATATTTCCTTGAACCCCAACAAAGAGAAATGACTATAAATGGGCAAATTGAGTTCAAAACTCTATAAGTACATGTTTTTGACACAAGGTTGAAATCATCCAAGCCTACAAATATCATTTGATCATTCGATAACTCTTGAACCTATTTCTGTATATTTTTAATTTTCTCTAAGCTTTCAATATGTTTATCCACTCTATTGAGAGTAAATCCATTTTGTAATTAGAGATTGGAAATTACTGCAAAGGTTAGGATTAACCTTTGATTTGTAAATTTTAAGTGATTATTAGGAGGGTGAGTTACATCCTTTGAGTGAGAAAGTTAAGCTTTTGGTGTGAGAAATCAAGAAGTTGCAATTGCTCCACTTGTACTCAAATAATTCAAATAGTGTAAATTCGAGCGATTGCTTAGGGGTTGGACATAAGTCGAGAGTGACTAAACTAGTATGCATCGGTTTGCACTTTACTATGTTTCTGGGTTGTGTTGATTGAATTGTCTCTATCTTGATCTCTATAATTTCCTTGTTCTTTTAGTTTAAGTTTTCTAAATTTGTTTTTATATCCGTATTCCATCTAATTCAATAAAAAATAAATCTCTTTGAAAGTCATTTGTTGCAAAATCTTTAAAACTTAATTCACCCTCTCTTGAGTATTGAGGCCACTTGGTAACCAAATATTTAACTTAAAAAATATAGTTAAGTAATAATATGTTATAGTCTTATTTTAAAAATTTGAAAGATCAATTAAAACTCCTGAAAAAAATCCAAAGCAATGAAGAAAGTATGGCAATGCAAGTAGATAAATAAAATCTCTACCATCAATGAAGTAGATTGAACTAAACAATTAAATTCATCCATTACCATAGACTAAAAACAATTTGAAATCATAATGTGGGTGTGGAGGCATCTATTCTCTAAGAAAGTATCTTATATTGTTAGTCACAGTTATTCACCTTGAATAAATTTTGCACACACACATATAAGCAAAAAGTAATAGCAACATATGTGCCCTACAATGCAAGACAGTGAAAATATTTTTGATTTATAGCACCTTACCTAAATATTCTAGTAGTTGGATATATGAGTAGTACATTAAATTAAAATTCACATATACATATATGTTGGGGAGGTTTCCTCCTTTTTGGTGAGCTAATAACTTTTCTTAGATCTTTTTCTTTTGTAATGAAATAATAATTTTTCCTTTTCAGATGCTACCATGAAGCTGTAAAGAAGAAAAAAATGTTTCTCCCAAATCACCACTTGTGTAAATAGATAAAAAATTATTTGTAAACAATTAAAATAATATACCAATAATAGTCCATTGTCATCCATTAAACACTAAATAAATGAAACATGTATGTTTAATATCTCAATATTCATTTTTTAATTGAGATGTTCCTTATCAACATTTGAACATGATATCATTTATTTATTGTAAATCTAATAAGTTTCTTCATATAATGGCTAGTTGAACTCTACAATCTTTTAGTTTATCCAACATGCATAGGTCATAAGGATGGAAAAACGGGTCGGGCCCGACGGGCTGGCCCGTCAAATTTGGCGGGGCGGACAAGAATTTTTAGTTTGCCTCCCACCACAGCCCACCCGCGGGCCAAAACCTTGGCGGGGAGGACCGACTTGACGGGCCCCCGCAAAAAAAATTATAAATATTACTAATTTATACTTTATTTTATTAAAATATATACTTTTATTTTCTAAAATTTTAAAAAAAGTAACATTTCTTACTATTTATACATTTCTTTTAATAATATCTTCTTTAATTTTTTTTAAAAATTATTTTTCTAATTTTTTAATATTAATTTGACACATTATTTTTTTAAAAAATATAACTTTAACTTTGACGGGCCGACCATTAGGCGGGACGGGCCCTAAATTTTGGCCCCTTTAGTTTAGCGGGGCGGGCCAGCGGGCTTTGGTGGGGCGGGCCAGCCCGTTTTGCCATCCCTAATAAGTCATGGCTTATTTAGTGCCATGGCCACAAAAGCCAAGGAAGAGTACATACAAAACAAAATGCTTTTAATAAATGTAACTAATACTCATAAAGCAACAAGTTTGCATCATAAGTTGAAGAGATTTCATAGTGTTTAATGTAAATATTGTTTTTGTTAGTTATATAGGATATAATTCTTTTATTTCTTTCTTACTCAAGCTTGGTTGATGAATTGTATTGAGAGGATGTCCGGTCTAATTTTCAACGGGATTGAAAAGTTTTGTTGTGTAGCTAACTTAAGAACTGCTAATGTCATATTTCATCACCATTGTATCTGAGTGGTAAATAGGGATGTAAATGTGTTAGGTTAGTTTGACTTTAAAAAAATTGGGTCTGACCTATTAACAGGTTTTTTTAAGGTCTGACTTGGCTTGTTTGAAGGTCTGACTCGTTTAAAAACCTATTTAAAAGTTCTGTTTATAGTCAGACTTTTTAAAAGGTCAAGAACAACTTAAAAAAATTATGTTCCCTTCCTTCCTAATTTTTTAATTGTTAATTTATAATATTAATTTATATTATGTAAATGTAAATATGTAATATATACATATATATATATATATATATATATATATTATTTTATGTTATAAATATATTATATATATAACTAATGAATAATTAATCTAATTAAATAGACCGACTTATTGAGTTTCAAATGTTTTTTAAAAAGTTTTATTACTTAACCTGTTTAGTTAAAAAGACCTTTTTAAAAGCCTAAGTTTGACTTCTAGCCTAACAAGTTTAGCCTATGTAGACTTTAAATGAGCTGGACCACGAGCCCTCAACGGACGACTTGACCTTTTTCTATCCCTACTGATAAATCTTAAGTAAAATGTCTAAAAAAAGGGAATGGGTCACCTCAAAATATGAAACTAAACTAATTAAATTGTATTATTTTATGAATTTCACAAATCTTATAACCATATGATATTGTTTATGTGTATGCAATCAATAAAAATCCTTACATGTCCTCCTCATGCTCACCAGAAAGAGCAGTCTTAGAAATACATAGGAATGCAACATCTACATTGAAATATGTCTTAAAGTAGAGAATATTCCCTTTTGAAGTACACCAGTCTTTCTCTCTTCTCAAAACTACCCAAATAATAATTAGTCGTTTATGTAGTAGATCAATACATTTATATGTGCAAATTAAATATAGCATTTTCATACCACTCGAATATTCCATCATTAATGTCAATCTTGTTTTCAAGCAATATAAATGGAAATGATATTGGATTAGAAGGATTTTTCCGCATCATCAATATTGAATAAAAAATAGTATATTCTTTGGAAGAAGAAAAAGGAAGTTTAAAGTGAAAGCTATATAATATTTTGATAAGAAAAAATAACGTCCAAATACATTACCAATTCATTCACCAGATGCATGTCACTTCATCTTATGCAATTTACTTAATAAAACTAAAAAACAAACAAGTAAAAGGGAAACGAAATTTACTAAATAACAACAAAAGATAGATATTATTAAGGATAATCAATCAAAATTCAAATAAAAGAAACAAACTTTTTCATTCTAGGGAATACAAGAACATTGGTTATTCAACTTGGTTGGTTTTACGAACCCAAATATAAATTTTAAATCAAACAGAGTTTTAACTGTCTCAGACGACGTGAAGTATCAATATCAATCCTTGAATTTTTTCATTTTCCTAACTCTATTTCTCTAACTGAAAACCAAATACATTTTCAATCTATTGACCTAAATACAAGTTACTTAACAAATTGAAAGTCATTTGAAGGTTTCACTTAAGTTATGATAACCAATGTCCTCTCGGTTACTAGAGGCAACCAATGGATTCTAGTTTGTCTGTAACTCTATACAAAATGACAAGAAAAAGCAAGACAAATTCAATCAATATAAACAAATTAACACATTTTGAAGGACTTGTAGAGTTTTATTCTTTTATACATTGAATACTTTATTGGTATTATAAGCAAAAAAGATACAGGGGCGTCTTTACAATGTTTAGCAGAGATACAACTTTCCAGAGGTATTTCCATATAACTAAACACCGTAAGTGAAATTCATATAATATCAAGATAAGCAAAGTTAGTTGATCAAGTCAATAGCATAAAAGAACAAAGGTAAAGTTTTAGTTCTTGGAAATTTGTTTCCAAAACTTAGTTCCTTTTTTATTATTTTTCTAAAACAATTCCCCCCAAAAGCCAACAATGATTCCTTAAATGTGCTAAGCATATGTGTGTTCTCTTCCTCTCTCTTTATCTCTATCTATCTATATATATAGTACACATATCCTAAATTTATCTATCCACTTATTCAATTGAGAAACTATAAATGAGTGCAACAAATAAGTACATTTTTCTATGATAATAAAATATTTTAATTGTAATAAAAAGAGATTTTTTACCAAAAAAACTACAAGGACATCTTACCATAATAAATCGAGGTCATAATCTCATATCTTATCATATTTTGATGGGGATGAAATTTAAATAAAATAAATGAATATAATATATCATAATAGTTGTTGGCAGATCAAGGCATCACGGGTTAAAGTATGGGTACAGATAGGACAAATCTATTGCACCTAGAATGTGTAAGGAGTCTTGTCTTGGGAAAGACAACTAGTTGAAAGTGAGTGTGTGTTTCTTGTTTATCATATAACCCTATTGAATGACAACATTGTTAAGTTCATAATTAGGGATGAAAATAAGGTAAGTTAGGACATCTAAATGTCTCCTTGATTCTAATCTTATGAAAGACAAATAGGTTTGAGTGCCAGTTTTAGATATATAAATTTGAAATTATACAATTTAACTTCATTTTCGTAGGTTCCGATTGGGTTTGACAAAACCCGTAAATATCATACTTTACTATATTTTTTATTTTCCATCATTTTTATACAATGCACACATATTAACACAAATCATATAAATATAAATTTAATTATACCCTTCAATCAAAGTTATATTTGAAAATAGGCATTAAAAATCTAAAAAAGTAAATAAACTTTAGAACTATACCATATTTAAAGAAAAATATAATTTATTATTATCATTTAAATGTTATTATAATTAAAATTACTTATTTTTTAAAACGGGAACATGTACTTATATTTTCAAACTCGTCCTTAACCTTGTCAAATTCGGGTCGGAGTCTATGAAGCATATTTAATGGAAGAAATGATCACTTTTTCTTTATTTTACTTTCCAACTGAGATTGACGCAAAAAAGGACTAGAATCCCTCACAACCTTAAGGTTGGTGAAAGTTCTAGTTTGAATGAACAAATCTTAATAATTAATTATCCTAGTTAACCTGTTGGTAATGCCATAATTGGTTACATGTATGAGAGATACCGTAAGGCGACTTACTTATATATTCTTTAAAATTATGAGGAAGTTGAGTTGTATGTCAAGTAAGTTATTCACTTGTATGTGGGTGTGTGTGCTTTAGTTTCCTTTTAACATGTGTTCATCTAGTTTTAACTGAACTTATACGATATCTATGAATATTTTAAAAATGATGAATTATAAATAAAACATTAAAGTACAGCAATGATGAATTTTAAAAATAAATTCAAGTATTAATAATAAGACACACATTATACATGTCTTTTGGTAATATAAATAATAAGAAGAAGACATGTACAAACTAATTTTTGTTTGTCAAACAGTTGAGTTAACACATCAAAAAATAGTGAAAAGGAAACATCCTCTATTAAGCGAACTTAAGTGTCTCTCTTGAATAAGACCCGAAATTCATAAGTTGTCGGCTTGTAGAACTCGTCATTAAGAGCCATGGTAAAATTGAAAAACATGTACACGATTCCCTAAGAAATAGCTCTTTCAAACATGTTAACATGTATATTCTTAATAAACACTTGAATTCTGTCAGACTTTAAAAAAGATTAAATAATATTTATTCAAAAAATAATTGGAACACAAATAAAAAGGAATAAAAATCTTACCATTTCATCAATGACAACCATGTCTATAGTTGGGTTTTGAGATGGAAACTTCTTATTAGTAGTTTTCATAGCCTAATAACCCTAACTTTTAGTTTTCATATCTTATTTTAAATTTTAACATTAACAACTTTAACCAAATCATACGGTTGTTGGTATTTATGGTAACAAAAAAGTACTAATAATGTTATGTAAAATATATTCCAATGCAAAAGAATTATCTATATATATATATATATATATATATATATATATATATATATATATATATATATATATATATATATCGAAAGAGAGAGAAATGAATGATGATTCCACTTTATTGTGCCTTATGGCTATCAATAACTAATTGTAAGCATAATATCTGAGATTTGATTTATGTGAAATTAAAATACTTTTAAATATGAAATAAATGTTGATTGCGTTAGATATTATAAAAATGACATTAGTATTTGATGTGTGATGAAGCGTTGTATTAACGTATATTATATTACGCTAATTGATTTATGCACTATAATCATCTAATATACCTTCGTATATTATTAATGATGATTGCATTATAATGATTTATGAACAATAACATATTATATAATATACCTCGAATATACCTAAGAAGAAATATACTATCTAATTATATCTAATTATATAATACAGACAATAGTATATTATATAATAAACCTCAAAAATTATCTTTTTTTTATGAAATTCAGAAGGAATATACTATCTAATATACCTAGATTAATTATATAATATACATCAAGTTTTCAATGATTATTTTTAAAAATAGTGTTATCATTAAATTTGACGCAGAACCAATTAGATAAAATTACAAATATAGAAACTATATGATTTCTTAATTTCCATTCAAAATTTTCAATGATTATTTTAAAAATAGTACAATCACCAAATTTGATATATAGAACCAATTAGATAAGATTACAAATATAATAACTATATAATTGTTTAATTTCTGTTTAGAATTTCCAATGATATTTCAAATTGTAGTTAATTAATATTAAATAATAATTGAGATTCCATTTATATTTGAAATAAATTAATTTGTATATAAAGAAATTTAATAAAATTTGAAAAAAAGTAAGAGTAACACGTGACAATTTTAAAAGTAATGAGATTTTATAAAAATATCTTTTAGAATATATATAGATTAAAGTAAAAAATCATTGTTAGAACTTAAGTTTACATGAAATCACAATTTGATTTTCAATCATAAAAAGTTTTTACATTTAATGGACTGATATAGTAGTTAATTTTTAACACAGTTAAGATAACATAACTTAGATAATTTAACTATTTTTTGATAATTTAACTATTTTTTGATACGTATAAAATTATATTTTATTCATTTATTAAAATTATATAAATACTGATAATTGGTATCATAGGATGGCAACCAAAACCATAATTTCATTTTTAATTAAAATATATTTTTATGGACTAATTTAATAATTAATAGTTATCATAATTGCAATAAAATAATTTAAAATGAAATAATCAATTTTAATCCTAATATGCATCTGGCTACTATTAATTTATTCTAATTATTAATAATATTAATTTAAAAATAATTTAAACATAATTATAATATTTTTTTGAGAAACATTTAGGTTAGTTAGGACTCGGAGTTCATTAGAATTAAAAATTTACAAGATACTTTTTATTTTTTACTCACTTTCTTCTTTATTTTTATCTTTTCTCACTAGTCTATTCCATTTTTTTTTATTATTCAAACCTACTAATTTATTATGAAATCATATTGATAGATTCTACTCGTGTCCTAAATGGTCTGAGAGCTAGATTTGCCTCAATTGTTTGTCTTTTCCCTTGAGCTTTTGTTGTGCTTCTTCTAAATTAATGTCATTACTCTTCTTCGCATTATTAACTAAAACAGTAATTTTATTATTACCTATTCTAGCAAAACCGCCCATAAGAACCATTACTAACCATTAGTTCTTAAGGTGTATTCTCAAAATACCTATATCTACAGTTGTGGCAATAGACACATGATTTGGTAATATTTCAATTTGTCCTAAATGAAATGAAGATTAATCTAAGTAAAACTCATTTGACTTCTCAATTGATTAATTAAAACACATCTAAAATGTTGATTAAGAAAATCTCAATTAAATAAATTGATTTAAATTTTTAAAATAAAATTAACTTAAATAATTTTTTAAAAAATAGATATTATAAATATGTGTCTATTCGGGTTTTTTTTATCTCTTCTTTCAACTTATTCATTCCTAGATAAATTATGAATATTAAAATTTTATTTGGTGGATGGACATTATATTGTAACTATGTTATTGTTATTTTTTATTTTATTATTTTAATTATTAATATTATCATCCATATTTTTATTTGAATTTGTTATCTTAATTTATTATTGTGATTTTACGGTTGAGTTAACCTCATATTATTTTGTTTTTTTATATTTAATTCAACAATAATTTTTAACAAATATATTATTAAAATTTAATATATTTTGGGTGCAGTTTCTAGTATATTACAATACAACCAAGGAAACATATAAAACAGCGGCCAAGAATCGCAAATCCTTGTACAACAGCAACAGCAACAGCGGGCGGCAACAAGCGCAGTTGGGATGGAGGAAGACAAAGTAACCTCCTCAGTCGGAGAAATCGAGGAAGTGGGTGCCAGTCCCGATGATGGGGCCCACAAGGCAAGCGAGAGGCACGTGCGTACGAAGGTTCCAGAGGTTGAGATCCAGCTGTATCAGCAAGGGAAGGGACCCGTCGCGGTGTTCAAATCGGCGTTGGGAGGTTGGGAACAGGACCAATTGGAAGTCCGAGACATCCTGGAAAAACACGCCCTCAAATCCATCCACACCTTCAACCCTCAATCTCGCTCTCGTGGCGTTCCTGTTCGCTTCAATCCCAGAAACGGAAGATCCCTCTTGAGTTATAGGGATGGTGCTGTTGTTTACATTGATGGTGAACCTAAGGTCTCTCTCCCCCCCTCTCTCTCGTTTTCCTTTAATTTAATGTTGTTAGAAATAATTACGATGATGCCCCATGAAGTTGAGCTTAAACACTGCTACCCTTGTATTTTCAAAACTTACACTCTGACTTGAAATTTGATATTATATGCATATGTACTTCACAGTCACGGTAAAGCATTATGCACTCACATACATTTAGACTACTACATAACAACATTATAGTCATTTATATTTGCATAACAAAGTCATTCGCAATCACCCAATATCAGATCGAGTCTTGTATGATATTTGAAAATAGGAGGATCTTGATATATTTATACTAAAATAAAAGGAAGTCAGTCTAATTATCCAATGTTGTTAAAAACATTTTAATTACTTGAAGACGTGTTCATTTTAAAAGAAGAGAAAAGAAAACATATTCATTTTACTTTATATTTTTTTTTTTGTTTCGGTAGGAATCGACATGTGTCTAAGAGAGTTTACAACATCTCAAATACTCAGTTCAACCAATTGAACTAGACCCTTTACATTTTACTTTATAACATGTTTAAATGTGTTATTTTGTGTCCATTCCTTAAATACAACTACATTAAAATAAAGGATAAAACTTGGGTGGAGCTGCTTAGGTTATTTTGAATTTTGATGATGTTCTTTTAATCAGTATTGATGTTTCGCCTTGTTAACTCATGAAATACAAGTTGACATTAATGGTCAGTCAGGTTACCAAGATGAAACTCCAATTCAAGTCTAGTTAGAGAACGAAATAGCACTACCAAAAAATGAATTTGACCTGGAGAGCTTTGTTATCATTAATAGTCTTACCAAACTCAAGTAAAGCTTATATAGGATTTATCAATAATTATAAAACGAATTGTGCTTTTTATTTAATTTGACCATAAACTTGTTAACTTTTTTATTTTGGGGTAGGCTTTTGCTATCAACTGGGTTGTTTCATTTTGATTGGTTGTGGGAGTTTTTGTGAGTGTTGTGAGGAAGAGAAAAAAAATTATGGAGAATTGGAAATATGGTTTAAACTTTTTGTAGTTTTGGTTAAGTGGGTTAAGTGTTCTATAATAATGCATATAAGTTACCTAGGGCCACTTCTGTAATAATATGATAGCTTTATTTCATTTTTGAGAAGTCATGGTGACTAAATGTTTCTTGTATACTATGCTTGTTGACAGTTGATCAAAGATGCATCTATATTTGTTTTATATATAAACTGCTTGTCTGGAAGATTTGAAGATGGATGACCATATAATCCTAGCTGGAACCAATTGAACTAAATGATTGTCTTTGAAGTTATTTGTTAACTCCTGGAGAGGATGGACCAAGTATTTCATAAATTCTTCTACTTAAAAATGAAAAGAAAATCTCAGCTTTCCCCAAAGCCTTTCATTTTTCAGATTTTGGGAGGGGTCAAGAACGCCAGGCTATTTAGAGGTGTGCTTTGTACACTAGTAGGATAGGATGTTGAGTAATTGGCTTGGGATTTTTTTAATATTAAGCATTGCTTATCCTAACAACTGCTATGGGTTGTTCTCTATCTAGGAGAGTGGTCTACTACCAGCTCTATGATGCTGGAGTATCCAAGGGTTGATAATCTACAATGGGGATTTTGCCTACAATTAGACACTCTAAGTTAGTGGCAGTCCAAGAATAGTGCAGTTTAGAGGGCTGAAATCATATGTACCGTCTGGAGTTAGTTTGGTATTTGTTGGGAGTATTTGATTGGTAGGTTGTGTAACGTAACGGCCCATAACTTTTTTTTTATACTTGTCCCAAACTCATTATTGGCATTGATTGGGAACTTCTGTTTTAAGTTTCAACTATTGTGCACTTATAACCAGGCAATATGTATATAATCTTGCCACTAGGGGTGTGTTAGAGATGTTTTGGGGGGGGGGGGGGGGTTAGGATGGGTAAGGAGGAGGAAGGGAGAATGGAAGTTTGGTAAGTTATGGAGAGAACAAGACTGGCAAACAAAAAAGGGAGAAAGGCTTTCCATAAGCCTTACCCTTCTCTACCTTACCCTCTAGAATTCAACTTACAGACATAGCCTACATGTTTAAGCTTCTTGGCATGGTTGATTGGGTGAGCAAGCACTAGGCAGTGATAGGAGGATAAACATGGGGTGTTGCCTGGGTTGTGACTGGACTTTGATGATTGGATATATGTTGTACAGAGTACAGTCCAAGACTTCAGGGATTGAATTATTTCTTTACTAGCATTTTAGCCTATTTCTCTATCTTGGAGATCGTAAATTTCTTAGTTGTAAAATTGAATCTTTCTTTAGGTTCATAATATGCTTAAACTGAGAATGTTTATCAATGTTATTGGTAAAATTAGGCTTGCCCATTTAAATCATATTTATCATGACTGACATCTCACTGATCAAGGGTTTTACATCATATATATTATTATATTATGCATTTTCTCTTATGTGTGATGTAGATAAGTCATAATTTTATACACGTTATGTTTTTTGAAATTGGAATTCCCCAATATGACCACCACACATGTTTAATATATATGACTATGATATATACTGTTCATGTAATAATCATAATAAAAGCATATATGTAGTTATTAATGTGTTATTGTCATTGGCTGAAAATTTTCTTTTACAGGACTCACTAGTTAAACCAGTGACCAAGATCTTGATTGGGGTTGCTGTAATAACCCTTTTGATAACAATAGTTTCAAGGGATACTCCAGAATGGATGAAGAAACTAAGCTTTTCTGGCGTGAACTTCCCTCCATGGTTGTTGGCTTGTGCGGTTATTGTCTTCACCCGCATGAGGAAGAGAACTAAAGATTTTCTGAAAAAGCGTGGTTGGTGAATGGACCTCTAGTGATGCTTTTGTGGTAGGGTTTTATTCATGTCTCTTCACACCTTCAAGTTTTGTCTAAACTGACACATTTTTTGTCTGATGATTATATCTTCATAAATGTTATAGGTTAACAATAAATGATGTCACATTTGATGATACATAGATGTTATTGTTCAGTGAGTACAGGCTATCTATCTACGTATTATTTCTCCTTTTTCTTTTCCCCTCGCTCTTCAATATGTGATTACTTACTAAGGTGTGAAGATTTACGGTGTGTTTGGATGTGGAAGTAGAAGGGGCGTGTCCACGTCATAGAAAGTTTTCGTAGAACCTACTCGGTTTGAATATTACTATCCTAGGCTCATTTCTTGTTTTTCCTTCTCCAGTATCCCTGTGTACATAATTGATACGTTATTCAACTTGGTAACATGTGTTGCCTCGTTTCTGTCCCTTCAAAAACACGTTGAGGCCAAAGAAACAAATTTTTGCTTTTGGCATTTTTATTCTCAGAATTTGTGATAAAGATTTAAAAAATAAAGTGAGTGTAGAGAGAGTGTAAAGAATACAGAAAAAAAAAACGTGATAAAAGCGAAACAGAGGTAAATCATCCATTTGTTCTGTTCATTCATCGGATGTTCTAACCAAGTAAGAATTTTTTGCTTTGAGAAAAATCATGTTACATAATCTTGGGAATCATTATCCAGCAAGTTAATAGACAGGCTAAAAGTTAGATAGAAATAGATGGAAATACCATACAAATGTATGAATATAATAATTACTACGACTATTTGAGAGAGAAATCGATTCTTGTAAATTCTTTTTAGTATCTGTTTTGAACAATCTTAAAAGATACATTATTTGTAACTTTTCCTAGAAACTGTTTTCATCTGCGACACTCGAGTGCTGAGATCAAAATTAACTTTTGAACAATGCAGGCGTGTGTTACATAGGTGTACCCTTGTAAGTATTCACCTATCTTTCATACGCTTTTGTTATTACCATATGTAAAGAACACAGCCCTAGAGTTTACAGCCCCCCACTAGAAGAACTAAAATTTGTCCCTCATTTATGCCTTACAAATTAGTATACAACAAATTAGTATACAGTATCATCATGCTATGTAGTAAAAACTGAATGGAACCAACTGATAGAGACTGTAACATTTCGATTCTTCCTTTAAACTGGTATCTTAGAAGATCAAAATTGAACTAATTAAATTGATAAAAACCTGTCAAACATGTCATTATTAATAACACATTTACTTAATTCATATTTATTTAATATTTTTTATGTTGTAAAATACATAAATATGTTATATTATTATAATGTGTTCAATCTCAATTTGGCCAATAAACCATGAAAGATGTGCCTTCACCGATTGGAGAACCAATTTAATTTTAAAAACATTATTATGCATCAGTAAAGGTATATATGACTTGAGTAACGGGTATATGCATAAGAATGTGCAAAACATGATATAGAGATTACATTACAGGTACCCTTGTTTATGCTTCTTCCCAACAAATTCATACGGTCCTGCCTTCTTGGCCATCTCATCTATATAGAAATAGACTAAAAAAAACAATGTATGAGTTAAATGTTAATCTTAATACAGGTTGCAATTTCACAAAATTGACTTTCCTATCCAGTTGTCCTGCCTCTTTTGCTTCAATACATCTTTCTTTTATGCTTGCTGCATCTTCAGAAGTTCAGTAATTGATTATGTAAATTGACCATGGGGATCCATCTAAGCTGGTCTTATTAGAAGGCATAGATCAAAGAACCTGCCATGGAGGCTGGTGATCAATTAACACTTCCAAGAACATGCCAATTTTTCCTACTCAAAAACACTGCATTGGATTATTTTAAACTACATTTAGAGTATGCTTTTGGGATTTATCTATGTGTAATGTGTGTATTTATTTATTACTAAAAATTGTTGTAGACGTGAATGAACAAGACGCAACTTCATCTCCTGTAAGCTCCAGTGGTAAATTGCAAATTTACAAGCAAACAAAAATAAAATGGAGTGCGAAGAAATTTCAAGTTTGCTACAAGGGTATTAAGTAGGCATGCATGCTTGCATTAGCAGTCCAATTTATGCCTGCATTCGTAAGCATTTTAATTTTAAATGTAGATTTTTATAAGGAGATGAAGCAAAACTAGTATTGCTGATGATTACCACCATTACATTTAGTGAGTGCCATTCTCTGTTGCATGTTCCAGTTTGCTGTAAGAAAATGAATCATCCAACCATCCATTGGCCTTTGCTTTATCCACATAGTATGCAAACTGGTTTTTAGCATCAGGGACATCCAAAGCCAAGTCATCAAGAGATTCTTCAACCCTTCCAAAACCTTTCACCATTTGGTATATGGTTATTAGTCCTGAATCAAAACACTCCTTGAGTAGTCCCCATAACCGCTCATTCTTCTTTTCAATGACTATAATCAAAGCTTTCTTGACAACCTCATGGTGGAAAAATGGCATGCCTAACTCTTTCATGCAGCGGCACGCCTCCCTTATCTCGCCGCCGGATTCATACTCCTCCAACAGCTTTCCAATCATGTCCTTGACATCCTCAACTGCCCATCCAGGCCTGCTGCTTCCTCCACCACCCCAACACCTCAAGATTCGCTCCCCGGCAAGTCTAGCCTTTAGCAATGACTTTGCCATTTGAAGCACTTTGCTCCCAATTGAATCTGGCCCCAAACACTGGGTTCCAATCTCTTCAAGGTGTTGTGGAGCTAGTACCTCATCAACTACTGCTCTGGCTATAAACATGGCAAGATCCTCAACAACAACAGGATTGTCCAGAGCAGTGTCATCCGCTGATTCTATCAGCATCACAAAACCACTCACAACATCATCAGCCGGGAAACACAATGATGAAAGCAGCACGGAAGCCATTTCCTTCTCCCTATTCTTTCTATCCATTGCAAGAGTTATCAGCCTTTTAACAAAGATTGCATTGAGTTCAGCAAAGTTGTTGCTGTTCTCTTGTTCTAGACAACTGTTTACTTCAAATATATCACCTGATAAGAAGTACTCTTTGATTATGGACTGAGTCTTTACCTTGAAACTTTTAGCAGTGCTATCTTTTATTGAGTTTGTTTCTGGCTCCACTGAGAGTGATTTCAGAGATGACACACACAACCAACCCTCAGAAGCTGCTTTTGACATTAGTTTCTGAAGTATTCCTCTTGCATTTGGTATGTCAAGTGATAAATCATCAACCGTGTCAATTAACCGACCAAACCCTTTAGACATCTGGCTAGTGTTGATCAGGCCTTCTTCAGCTGCCTCCTTCAAAAGGTTTAGCAATGGAGGTTCTGCTTGGCGCCTCTCCATTGCCATTATAAGAGCTCGCTTCACAATTTCGTGATGGAAGAAAGGAACTTTCAAATCTTTGATGCATCTGAAGGCTTCTTTCTTGTCACAACTTACAACATACTCCTTCAAGAAAGTGTTTATCTTAGCCTTAACATCATCAACTGTGGCATTCTTACTACCACCCCACCGCCGCTCTATGATCTCGGCATGCAAAGGGGCTGCTAGATAGCTCTTCTCAGCCTTTTTCAAGACCTCAATGCCTTTTGAATCTTTTGCTAAGTAGGCCATCTGTTTCTTCAAAAATGCAGGAGGAAGTATGTCATCAACCACGGCTCGAGCTATGAAAAGCGCTAGGACATCAACTGTGTCTGGTATATCTACAATCAAATCATCTGCTGATTCGACCAATTTGCCGAAACCTTTGTAAACTTGTGGAGGATCAAATATGTCTGCATAAAGAGAAGATAACAGAATGGCAGCCATTTCTTTTTCTTTGTCATGTCTGTCCATGGACATAGAGACAAGTTTCTTGACAAAATAGTAACCATACTCTGGTTTTCCTAATTCTCTAACTTCATTCATTGTTGCAACGACATCATCGGTGGCAAAGTACTCCTCCACTATTATTGTAGCTTTTTTCTTGTAGTCGTCGAGATCTGTTGGTGTTTTCTTTTCATTTGAATGGTCATATTCCTACAAAAACCATATATACTTTCTTAGTTGTTGTAGATGCTGCAGAAACTTATGCTTACATAACAAAATAAGTTACCAAAGATTTGATCCGTGTAATATAAATTGCTATGTAAAATAAAGGATAAATACTTACGTGTTGTACTTAAGACTCTTTTGGTTCTATTCTCCAATTAAATTATATTGTCATCTTGATAACTCATATATCTGTACCTTTAATATGCAAGTTATCAAGATGAAAGTCCAATTTTTTATTGAAGAGCAGTACCAAAAGCAATTGTGGTACTATACCTAAGTTTTGTTAAATTATAAAATGCTGATAAAATCTGAACTCCCACCTCAGTGCTGTCATAGTTTGGGTCATTGGGATCAAGAGAGTTTGTGTCATTTGTATCAAGTAATCCACCCCAGGTACCTTTGCCCCCAGCACCACCTGCATAATGAAAGTAGGATATAAAGGGTTCTCATAATTTAGGGAAAGCAATTTTTTTTATCATATAATTTGATATTCATCATGCACTAAGGCTAAACCGTTCCATTCATTGTCTGCTTCTTATGATGCATAGATATGACACTTGTGAATGTACCGTATACGAAAACCATGATTATTAAGAACTCAATATGGATCCGCTCTTTCTTTGAGGCGTTGAAGGGGACATTGTTCACGTTTCAAAAACTCAGTTAATACAATCCAATTATTTAAGGATGAGCCCAATCTAGAATATGAACCATAGAACAAAATACCTTCTAAAAAAACCATAAAAGAAAATACTGATTAAACTGATCATAGAAATACTAACTCAGATTTAGATATGTATAAATTTTTATATAACACAATAAATATGAAATTGAAATCCTACAAATTCAAATAAAGAGCATAATTCTTGGACAAATTGAAAACAAAACAAAACAAAAACTTTAAACCATTTTCATCATAATTATCTACGTATTTCCAACAAAAAGCACTAATATGAGACTCATTCATTTCTTGAGCATCATATATAAAGATGGCAATTTCATTTTTAGTTCAGCAAGAGATAATATTTGTTTTATCTCATAGATGCTTCTATGTCTCACCTCTATTTTATAACTTTTTTAAGACATTAAATACTCCATGGAGAAGTATTGGTGAAATATTCAACAATATGATACATGAGGATGATACAAGTATCCATACTTCATAGCTTACACTTATGAGGCAAAACTGAGAATTAAAGCCCTTATGGTACCTACTTAATGATGAGGTTATGAAGCATTAAAAGGTGAAAACGTAAAGGCTTCACCTTTCTTTGGGCGGCCATCTTTTTGTTTATTACTCTTTGGACTTAGATTGCTGCATTTGCCTTGCAGCTTTGGTGACCTTGGAGATTTGGGAGACCTTGGAGATTTGGGAGATCTTGGTGACTTAGGAGATCTTGGTGATTTAGGAGAGAGCTGCAATGGAGAAACAGTTAATGGATCTGCACTTTCCGTTACAGATCGATGAAGCTCACGGTGTTCATTTGAAACATAACCCTCACTGAAATCCATTATGCTTATATCAAAACTTCCACTGTACACTCACAGAAGTCATATATATTTATATATATACTCAGAACAGAATATCAGCTTTTGTATAAACAGACACTCCACTCAATGACACATCAGAAAGAGACTTCAATATCTAATCCGCTTCTTGAGCTACTCTTCTCCTCAATTTTTTGTATTATCCGCAGAGTATGATCCATTTCCCTTCTGTCCTACAATGATCACACCAAATGCATGGCATAAATTTGCATGTACACAAATGAAACAAATTAATCAGAATGCGTAATATTACTATAACACAATCATTACTTCCTATTATTTGGACATTACAAAAGGGGTCTTTTATCAGTGCTTTTGATGGCGTGAATTATGGCAGCAACCCAGATAAACAGGATATAGAAGTCGAGGCCGCACTGCAGAAATGAAGGTGAACAAGCCAGAGAAGTGGACCTTTTACCTAAGGTTGGGAATAAGTACACATGCTTTATACTAGTGTCAGTGCACATGACCAACAATTTACAATACATGCATAAGTAAAATGAATGTATCCTTATTACGTTGGTAGGAAACCCTTTGAACCAATTTGACTCAATTATTTAATACTTAATGCACTGTGTTTGAAAGAAACCACTGCCTAGAATATCCTTTGCTATCTCTATCTTTCCTTTTAACAAAAGTAAAATGTTCAAAGATTATTGCAGAAATTCAAATTGACCAATAATTAGAATTGAAATACTATAGATAAGTCGAATTATGTTTCAAGAGATACCTTTTTTTGACCAAAATGCTGAATAGTTAATTGAAATATGCTATAAATAAATTATATGTAATATAGGTTAAACAATATCATCATGATTCATGAAGAAAGCATACTTCAAGTTGGAAATGAAATATACGGTGTGCATTTAGAGGCATCATTACCCTATGAAATAATCACTATCACTTCAAACTGGTATTGTCTATTCTTAATACTCAAAATCAGGTGTGCAAATTTTGGAATGTTACAGTTGATGTGGCATTTCTTCTGCCATTTTAGTTCCTGATTTGGATGGCTATTCTTGGAATATCTTAGAAGTCAGGCTAGAAAAACTTTCCAACCTTGCACACGAAGTTCAGATTTATTACAAGCCAAGAAACCTCAACCGTGACAAACAGAACTAATTCTCTACAATGCTAATTTATAGTCCAGGACCATTGCATTACTCCGCTAAAATATGCATGACATGCAGATGAGTTAAATATAAATTCTTATTAAGTTAGATATAACAGTCTCCATATTATCTCTCTTTGAGTATCTTGGAATTTCTGTAATATATACGCACGCCACTTGATTTGTCAAAGTAAAAATGAGTTTTTCTTTATAAGATAATATTCTAGTTCCATCAATTCAATTATCTACGTCCACTTAATACAAGACTTTTTCCGGCCATGAATCAACTAAAGTTTGTTCTATTTTTAACTTGTGCTCTTGAACTTAAATGCCGAGAAAATCAAACTTGATAGGAAAATTTTAACACATATAGTAATCGTAAACTTGGTAAGGAAATTTTGTCATCCATGACAGTCTTACCGTGAGAGTCACCTTCTAATTTCTAGGCACATGAATGAGATTAGAAATTAGATACACGAGCATCCTCATTCGACATAGATTAACTCAAAATGAATTTGTATATATATAGACATCACGAACATTTCAACATAATTTGATATCAAAGTTTGGAGGAAAATCATACAAGATTACCTTAGATTATTGCTCCAAAGTCACGGGAGCAGCATGATCATGCAATGGGACGAAATAGCATGATCATTCTATTTAGTTTAAAGTTGGAAAGTTGCAGTTAGTAACAGGTTTATGTTTTGTTTTGTTTTTGGGTTGTAATGCAAAGAGAATAGACAGTGTTCAAAGGTGGTTGCAAAGTTTTAGGTTTGTGAGTGGTCGGAAATCAACGCGGATGTTGAACAAGTTTGTCACGTTTAGGAAGCTACAGCTTCACACACTTGCCTATAGAAACGGGAGAGGAAAAAGCAAAGGAGACCAAGTAACTGAACGTCAGGAACATTATATTTTTAACAAAATTATTTTCATATATACACTCATAATAGTTCTACCCACTTTGTCATTGATTTTATTTAAAAAATTATCATTCTACCACTGTATATTTTTTCCACCAATAATATTCCAAAAATAACTTCCAGATTTTATTTTTTTAAGTATTTTTGACGTTTGTTTTGTTTGAGTTTTGGATTTATTATTCTTTTTTTTGGACAAAGGATTTATTATTATTATTATTATTAGTTAAAAACCTTTTCATGTTTTGTTGGCTCGTTACCCTATTTTGATTTTAAAGTGTAATGATTCTTACTCAACCTCTTCATCGTTCTAGCAAGGTCCTGCCAGTTCTGAGAGACGGGGTTGAGACTCCCCTTACTCAATAACACATTTCAAAAATTATTGTGAATATAAATAATTATAGAGTTAAATTTAAAAATAAATCAAGGTTGTATTACTTATAATGGTGTCACAAGATCGATTATTAACCCACTCACAACTTAGTCACTAATGAGTCACCACAAACAACTCATGTGGTACAATACGCCAACCAACTTGCGTCTCTTAAAAAATAGATGAGCAATAATTAAGTTTGTAAAATACCTTATTAAATAGAGAAACAATTATGTTAGGGTTTAGAATAAACTTACCATATCTCGAGAAATATCAACATGTGCCTTCCTTCCAGTGGTGTGCAAGGCTCCACCCGTGAAACTCTTCTAGTTGCACCTGTTGCGCTCTTGGACAACAATGTACTCGAGTTTAACCCACTCAATAAGTAGGCCAGCTCATGTCCCCTCCCTTATCCAATGGGGTGAGTAGGGGTTTGTTTATCATGCATTTATGGGTCTTCTCTAGCATGTCACTTAACCGATGTTTCCCTATCTTTGCAAAGGCGCGCCTAATGGCCACCTTGTGCACTGATGTAAAGGTAACATTCCCATATTGTTGAGAGATAATGTAAAAAAACTAAATAATTAAATAAAAAATTTGATTATTAAAAGACCATTGTATTAAAAGTAACGTTCTTTGATGTGAAGACAACACTCTCTCGTTGTATTAAAAGACCATTATAAGTAACATACTAGTCACTTTCACACGATATTATCTGAATCTCCTTGGGAACATCTCTTATTCCTTCCATGGACCATAGAAGTGAGAGCGGATCACTACACAAAGTGCCCAAATGCCTCAGTTCTTTGGTTTGAAGACCCTAAATTCAATCCGTATATTTCTAAGTCCAAAATTCAAAAGACATAATGTTCAAAATTAAAAGACACTTGTTTCTCTCAGAGATTCGTTGTATTTGTGATCTTTAAAATATTCTTGTGATCATGATATTTATTAGATTTCCATTTAGGGAAACTTATTATCTCTTATAAAAAAGAGCTTCCATATATCATTTAAGGCAATTATTTCAATAGAGAAAACCATAAGTGCCTATGCTTAATTATTTGGGGTTTCATGAACATTTTGACACCCATTATGATGCTTAATAAAAGGTGCCTAGACCCTGAGAAAAATAGTACAGACAAGGAGTGAGGCTCATAGAAAAATACAAAAGATGGAGAGAGGTTCATTAGAAATACAGAGAACTCAATTTAAGGAATGAGGGGTAGTGATGGTCACGTTAAGGGAAATGAGGAAGACATGAGGGGGTAGTGATGGTCACATTAAGGGAAATAAGAGGTTCAACAGAAGAAATATGAGGGAAACCTAAGTGACGCTTGGAACCTGAGAAAGGCCACACATCCCTTCACTGAGGAGGTGGTAGCCTACCCTGCCCCTTCTAGGTTTAAGTACTTATAATGGAGGGTTACGATAGAGCAACAAACCTTGTCAAGCACTTGGTAGTGTAGAACCTTTATGGCTATATGGAAATTATCTATGTTGATATGGTTTGAGGGCATTCCCAAAAGGTTTATCGTAAGTTTTAAAAAATTGTTAGAGAAATTCACATCTTAATTTCCCATAAGCAAAACAATGCAAAAGACTTCAATGAGCTTGACCAACTTAAGGCAAGGTTTCAATGAATCGTTGAAACAATTCATGGCCCAATTTAACCAACAAGCCACCTCACCCGCTATCTCAACATGAACGTTTCCTTACATGGTATCCTCTTGAGGGTCCACCCTAGGAAATTCTGTGACTTGTTGACTAAGAGATCACCAAAGAGCATGGATGAGTTATATGGTAAAAAATTAAATTAATATAAAGGAAGTCCAAGCCTGTCAGAATGAAGTAATTGAATCCACAACAAGGGAAAAATATAGAATGCTCGGAAAAGGATGCTCGAAACAAAGGAAAAGGTAAACATGTTTACCCATCTTATAAACTGCCTAACCTTTACCCTCTAGTTAGTTCCAATTGAGATAAGGTTTCAAGAGAAGTGTATAAGTCACATTTTCTCAAATCTAACCCCATAGGGAAGAATGACAAAGAAGGGTCTAAATTTTATGAGTAGCACAACTCATGAGGACATAACGCAAAGGATTGTTAAGCATTACACAACCAGATAGAGCAAATCACATGGTAGGGACAGTCAGGAAAACAAGGAGAATAAGAGGTGTGTAGAATATCCCAAGGCCCCAAGCTTGACCAAATAAAGATGATATTGCAAGCCTAGTCAAGAACCACTGAGATCCTAACAAATAGGATATGATAGAGATGATAAGAAGAGATTAGTCCACACCATCTTAGGAGGATTTGTAAAACCAGCCCCACGAGGATCAAACACCCTAGGGAAGCTTATCACCATAGAGAAATTTGACAGGTGACATATCCCCAAGTGGATAATCTTGGATGACTTTGACTACCCAGAGGCAGGCCTAGACAGAAGTAATTTGATAATCATTGTAGTGGAAGTGAAAGATTACATTGTCAAGGAAGTATTAATGGATTAGGAAATGTACTAGGCTATTTTTAAATTTTTAATTATATCTGTGGTTAGTCTGATCTTTGACAGTTTAGAGGTATAATTTAGTTTTCTTATTTATTCTGAATTCAATAAGGAAAAAAGAACTTTAAATTCTAGTTAGAATGATGTACCCAAAAATTAGTTTTGACCTTTTTGTAAACCTAAAAATATCCTAAATGTACCTGTAACCTGCCTTAGTCAACTATAACTTAAAGATCTTTTTTCTCTCTTTAATTACTCATACTACATTCTCCATTCACCTTGACTCTCACTCTCATGACCTTTTCCCTCTTCAACATACTCTTCTTGCTCCTTCCATCACTAAAACCATGGCCAACCCTCACCTCACCACACCATCATCTTCATCATACTCTAAGCCAAGGAGAAGTCTTCCATTCCTTCATTCTTCTTTTCCTTATACATGGGTGTTAAAGGAACCACTCCATTTACTCTTCTCTTCTTGAAACCTGGGCATGGTTTTAGAACCCATTTGGGTACTTTCTTTAATTTCTTGAATCAAACCTTAATCACCATAAATTCATGCTTGTAGGTGTGTTGTTTCCTTGTTGGTGTTACAAAAAGCATAGCCCCCTTTCTTTAGGCTTTTCGTTCAATAAGTCGGAACTTATGAATCTACCTTGTCCTTTCAAATTGTTACGTTTCTTATGTTCTTGGGTTTTGGGTAGTTAGGAGTTGGTTAATTGTTAAGGTTGTGGTTTAGTTTGATACTTGTTTATGAAAATGTATGTTGTTTGTTTGTAGGTTGAAGTTAGAGCCAAAATGAGCTCACTAAACTTTGATTGTTTTCTTTGAGGTAACAAGAGGAGACGATTTTGTGAATAAGTATAGAATCTGTAGGATTGCATGTTTGATTATAGGAATCATAATAGTTATCATTAGTTGAATAGTTAGTCAATTGGTATGAACTGGGGTCAAGGATCCGGTGTGGGACCAGCCATAAATATTCTTCTCTCATAATGTTTATACACCAGTCCAGTGGAGATCTGTTATTGTAGCCCCTATTCCAATGGGAAGATAAAGGACTTGGAGTCCTTGAGATCTAACATACCAAGCTCTCACGTTGTGGGGGTGAAAGGTGGTGCCACCTGCAAAGGTGTAACACCCCTTATATACACGAGACATATATGTATTTTTCTTGCTTTTAAAAAAAAACTTTTAGAAAGATATACATATTTATCACTCTTTATCTCGCGTATACAAGGACGTATATACATCTGATTTCCTTTGAATATTGAAAGTAAAAAAAACATTGTCTTCCAATATTTGTCTATAATGACAAAATAATCTATAGAAATCATAAGTGATAAATTATTACAGCATTATATCCGAATGAGAAAGTTTATCAAAGTTTAACCTTTACCTTGTTACAATTATCTAACTTGATATTGTAATAAGGCAAAGAAAAACTAAACTATACCTTTACTACAAATGTGACTAATCATTTCCTAGCCCTTGAACCATCGA
Organism: Clitoria ternatea; assembly: GCA_037962975.1. Taxonomy (NCBI): domain Eukaryota; kingdom Viridiplantae; phylum Streptophyta; class Magnoliopsida; order Fabales; family Fabaceae; genus Clitoria; species Clitoria ternatea. Next base: position 15,844,673 of record CM075675.1, read on the forward strand.
GTTTTGGAATCCTACTCTTGTCATATTTCTTCATCTATCTGATTGAGGATGAGACCACTTTACCCTCTTGTAATTACACATCCTTTCATCTTTGACTGCTAGCTATATATCACATAACATATATTTTGGATACAAAATTCAAACAAGAAAGAGTGAGAAACAGAATATAATACTTTACAGATAAGACATAAGCATAAGGGTTTTCATAAACATAACAATTATACTTTCATTCACAACCACCCACATAGAATGTCACAATCACATGAATGTCATGCAATGTTTTTAATAGTACCATCTCATTCATTCTATGCATGTGGGCCCTTAAAGTTTTAGTTTGCACCGGGCCAACCAGGAGTTTACACTGTTCCATAATTCTGGATAATAACATAAATGCCTTCATGGCATACGAACAGCTCAACTAACATGAAAACACATAGAGACTAGTCAGATTGAGAAGGTTTTTATAGTGAAAGTACCCGACATTAGGGAGCGGCCCCAGGTCCCCTGAATCACCCTTCCACACCCTTTCATTCCAAGGTTCGCATTTGAACCTTCTCTAATGTATCATCGGTTTCTATAATCCGTCCCCAGGCAACATCACATCTTATTTCTCTTTAATGATTCATGATGCATGAACTACTCGTATATTTTATAGGTTAAGGCTTTTAGAAACTCAATTATTAAATACCATAAAGGTTCACAAATCATCTCAATAAACTGTACATTCCTATAAGTTCTTCTTTGAACTTCTGTTATACAAAAATAAATTTAGTACAGTCTCTGAATTCAAATCTCACCAAAATTAAGTTTTCAAGCTTTAAATATCTCAAAACTTTCTTTTAAAAAATTTTACATATTTACATAATCTTTCTCAATTTGAATCTTCACTAGAAGTTTAGAAATCTCAACTATAACAAAATATTCTTTAGTTATTTCGTTGGGGAAAATAGTTTACTTTAAAATTCTGATTACTAAAAGAAAATAATTTTTAAAATCATTAACTAAAAATACTTAAAACTATAAAAATTTTCTTTAATTCAAGAATTAATTATCTCAATCTTTAATTTTCATAAAATAGCTTCTTTCTAATACTAGATTTTATTCTAGAGATTAAAAATAAAGTTAACAAAAATAATTTCTAAGAAGAAATAAAAGACTAAAATAATTATAAAATACTTACTCTTAGAATAAAACTTTAAATAGTAAGGTAAGAAAACTCTTACTGAGTTAACTTTGCGTCATGCTTGCTATATGCTCAAACTCCATATCACAAGGTCATCAATCATTCATAAATCACAACCAAATATTGTCAATCACAATTAAATATCATCACTCACAATCAAATATTGTCAATCATAATCAATTTATCAATCATAATCAAATCAAATAAATTACTTATCATTCATAAATATCATAATTTAAAGTTTAATGGTTATTTAAGTTAATAAACTTAATTTTAATCTTTATAGTTCATTCCTCGCATAGGTCTATATAAGTCCAAATAGGTCATAATAATCCAAGTCCTTGTATAGGTTTAGTTCGATCCTTATAGGATATAAAAGTCCAAGTCCTTGCATAGGTTTAGTTAGATCCATATAGGATATAAAAGTCCAAGTCCTTGCATAGGTTTAGTCCAGTTCGTATAAATTATAATAATCCAGATCCATGCATAGGTATTTCAGAATAAGTTACACAAGATACTAAATTTATTATTAATTTTAAGTTGAGAAGTTATTATTTTAAAATAATAATATTATTAAATTTAAAAGGAGTAGGGGACTCCTCCCATTATTCTTATGTCTTTCATATTATATTCCTATCCCACTCCCCCTTACCTTGAATTACTACTGATCTGTCCTGGACCGGGGTCAAGAGATCCGATCTCAAGCCAGTCACGAATAGTATGTCAATACCGTCTAATAGACCGGATGTATGTGTATCCGATGTATGAATCCGTTGTCCTTGAATGAGGAGAGCGGATTGGGCGTCCTGGAGATCCTTCACACCGACCTAACGCGTTGAAGTGGGCGAATGGTGGTGTCACCTGCAAAGATTCTCCGACGCTCAAGTAAGTGATTATATTCCAAGTAAGGAATGTATTCAGAGAATAATTAGTCGTAAAAGAGCTGAAGAAGATCCTCCTTCAAGCATGAAGTGAGTTCATATACCTGATTGGCTCGATTAACGAGGACACATTGGTGGGGAACCACCAACTCCCATTAGCATTATTATAATGCGCACTTACCTGCATGATTGGGTCAAGTGGCTATTTTATATTGAGCATAGAGAATGTAGACTAGGATTAGGGAACAAGTTGACCATTCCCGTGAGCAGAATTTGGCTCGTAGTGCAGGGAATTATTGATCGATCCCTGTAGCAACAATCCTTGTCTTTTGCACAGTGACGTGTATATTATCCGATGTCATGGTGTTATCCTGAACAACCGGTATAGGGAGAACGCCTGATACGGAATTACAGTCCGGATGTATACCGATGACACCGGTTACACGTAGATGTCTCATCAAAGACGTTGAAATATATATAGCAGATCGGATACCGGTATTGAGACCGGATCATATGTCCCCTAGCTTGTGTGAGGGACCGAATGGTTGTTCACATAAGCTACTCAACCTGCGAGAGGTCTTAATATCGGTAAGCTTACGTGTGTAACAGTTCCTTAGCATCTGTTGTCATTCGTAAAGAACCGTTCTAAAATTAATAGATCCGACCTGTCGGTGCGGTCACAACGGATTCAGACAAAGATTCATTGTGTATGAGAACTTCAAGAGTTTATTGGAATTGAAAGCTCTTGAAGTTCGTGTAACGGCTGTAAAGCGTGAATTGCGTTGCATGATTAGACATTAATGCTTTTAATCACGTGGGCAAGCAATTATTGCGTCTGAGATGAAAATCTCATTAACCGTCGTTTTGGGCTTAATGGGCCTGAAGTTTTCGGAACTTTTGGGCCTAGTGGATAGCCCTTCGCTGAGTCGCTATCGTTTTGGCGCCCAAGAATTTGGAACGGTTGTGTCGTTTCACTTGTGAACGAATGCGTTTTATCGAGAACGACACAACTTCAAGAGGGGGTAACCGAACCTCTTCGTTTCCTATAAAAGGAATACTTAGTGGATTCTGGGTTCCACTTGCTTTTGTTTTCTCAACGAAACTCTGCAGAAATTTTGCAAGGAAGTTTACCGCCTACATTGCGAGGGTTTCTTCGTTCCTCAAATTCATCACTGTCATCTGAGGTAACTATCTCTTCCTTGTCGCTTTAGTTTTGCTTTGGTTTGCTACTCTTAGTTATAGAAAGTAGGCTTCATCTGGGGGGGGAATCAGTTTCCCGCAACCCTAATAGTCGTGGGGAAGAATTCTTATAATTCTTCCTAAGACTGAATCACGTCGCTCAGAAAGGGGATCTTACTCACTGTGGGAAGTGACCTTTCCCTTCTCAGAGTCGCCCTCTGATTGTAATTGCTTTTAAAATGCAGTGAGTAATGATTGCAACTTTCTGACGACGTTTTATTTCTTATCGTAGATTAAGGAGTTCGACTCAGAAAATCCAAATGGCCACTGGAGAAGGAACCTCTGGAAATAGTGCTATTTCGAGGACAGCTGAAGGTCTCTATAGCGTTGTTGCTTCGAGGCTGAATTGGGAGGAGGTTCAGGCTAAATGGCCTTTCTGTTGGGTGTCCAGTGAGTTTAAGGACCTGGCCTCTCGTCATGCGGATGAGGAGGGATCTCAGATTCAACCGAGGTTCACGCTGAGTACGGATGAAGAGACAAAAAAGTGGTATAGGGTTTACGCACCACTTCCGACAGAGCGGATATGCCATGTCGTCCCTAATGACCGCTCCGTATATATGTATGACTTTATTTTTCATTATCTGGGAGTTCGTTTCCCTCTAACCGAACTCCAGATGGGCGTCTTGAAGTTTCTGAACTGCGCACCCTCCCAACTTCATCCCAACGGTTGGGGCCTCGTCCGAGCTTTGGAGGTCTTGGGTGAACATTTTAACTTCACGCCAACTGTAGCGATGCTGTTCTACTACACTCAGGTAGTTCGAAGGGCAAACAAGCAGGGTGGAGTTGGTCTGGTGACTCTCCGGACTCTCTGTTCCTTTGTGAACTTTGAGTCTTATACGGATTCTGCCAAGGTTGACGGGAAGTCCTTCAAGACTTATTTCACTCGCATCTCCATTAAGAAGGGCAAACCCATATTTTGGAAGGATGAAGAGGACGTCGACAAATTTCCCCTAAGTTGGACACACAAACATTTTCTCTTGAGCTCACACGCGTACTACACTGACCAATCCGATCTGTCTCGTGAGACGTCGAGAGTGTTGTTCGCACTTGAATCACACACTACACGTCGTCACGTCTTTTCGTGTAGGCGTTTGCTAAGTAGCTCAAGCGGAGTCCGGGAGGAATATTTGCGTACTTCTCGTTTTGTTTCACCTTTTCACCTTTACCAAATATATATAGAATATTTGTAGTTGCTAACATCTTGTGTTTGTTCATGTAGGTGAAATAGAACAAGAAACTCCAGAGATGGACAAGTTAAAGAAATTCAAGGCGGCGGGTAAGTCCGTTGCCCATGAAAATGAAGTGAAGCCCAGGCCCTCAACTAAGGATCGTCCTGAGGTAATCATCCTGACCTCGGATGCTGAAGGGGACATCCCACTGGTCGAGGGCGGTTCATCCGATGTTGGTGCAGCCTCGGGTCAGCCTCCAGTTACTGAGAGGAGAAGAAAGATCCAGAATGATCCTGCAAGGCGTCAGTCCAAGAAGCAAAGGACTTCGGAGGATCCTGCTGCTGGGGTTTCTGGATCAGAGCCGACCTCCTTCCCAACTACCTCGTTTCTCACCCCCTTCCTCTCCTATGAGGGTTCTACTCCAGCCACTCTTCCTCCACCGATGTACAAACTCCGGCCTACACTCAGTCCTAAAGAAATTAAGGAAGCGTGTGAGGCCGGAAGGTGGCAGTTAGCCGAACTTGCTGGAATGCTTTCTTCAGTCAGCGAGTTGGCTAGCAACGTCGATAAGGTTGAAGAATTGAGTGACGAGTTGAAAGAACTCAAGCTTTCCTCGGAAAAAGACAAAGCCGCCGTGAAGTTAATGGAAGATCGTCTTAGCAAGTCTAAGGAGTTTGGAGATATCATGACTAAAGAGAATCTCAAGCTCAAAGGCGATCTTAAAAACTTGGAAGGCAAAGTGGCAGAGAAGGAGGAAGAACTCCGTATCAGCCAGGATAAAAATAAAGCTGATGCTGAGGAGTGGTCTCAAAGGGAGAAGAAGCTCCTTCTTGAGATAGAGGGACTGAAGGCTAGGAAAGCGGAGCCCGAGGTATCCAGTGAGGAGCTGTCCAAGTTGCGGGGAGAATTGGCTACAGCGAAAGCTGAGAGAGAAGAAGCTGTTGACATATGCAGCCGAGCTGTTGAAGAGTCCTTCGGCCTAGCCATACGCCAAGTCTTCTACCGCAACCCCACTGCGAAACTTAACCTTTATGGAATGGATCCGTACTATGAATTCCATGGGGGAAAGTTAGTCGCAGTGGTGGATGGTCGTCATGAAGACCCACCGACGTCCTTGTATGGTTTGGCTCCTCTTCCTGAGGGTCAAACCATGGGACCTGATTACGTCTTTCCTGTGTCCGAGGTTCCCTCTTCTGAAGAAAGGGCTGAAGCTCCTGGAGGGGAGATTCCTGTGGAGGTTCCCAAGGAAGGGGCACTAGAGTCTGGTGCTGAGGAGGTACAGAAAACTGAAGAACAGATTCCTCCTCCGTAGTTTTGTTTTCCTTTATATGTATAGTTGTGTACCGGGATCAACTCCGGATTTTGAACTATTGTATACAGCCTTGTTTTTAATGAATGAATTCCATTTAAGGCATTTGTCTTCATCGTTTCATGTATATATTATTCAATGCTAATCCGCTCTGTATAACTAATCTTAAGGCCGGATTGAAATAACTGCCTCAGAAGATTAAACAATAGATAAATTTAGAACGGCGAAATATATACATGTCCCCAAGTATGTGTTAAGAAAAAGGTGCCTGTCTTTGGGGCATGATCCTTAATTTCCTTTATTCTCTTGGGGAAAGATGGGTCGATCCGCTGTTCAGTAGAGTAATGTAACAGGACGGATGACTGCTTTTAATCCGTAATACTCTCACAGGAGATGACAATATTGTTCCAAGTTTAGGGAACTGCAAGGAAGTGGTGTTTGAATCCTTCATCATAAGGATGATGATGGGAGTTTTTTCTACGCCAGGAGTTACGTCGTTGTATCACAGAATAGGTGATAAAGAGTATCCGTCCTGGGAGAATACCACTTGAAAGCGAAAGTGCGGACTGACTTTCGGAATTTTCAATCATAAGAATGATTATATGAATTGATCGTGCCTGGTGTTTTGTCATCAAATCACTTCATAAGTGATTGAGATCATCCGTCTTGGGGATATGTGCAGCACCAGAAGTTATATCGTCAGATCACATAACAGGTGATTGGGATCATCCGTCCTTGAGGTGTGTATGGCGCCAGGAGTTACATCGTCATATCACAGAATAGGTGATTGAGATCATCCGTCCTGGGCAGGTACACCATTGTCAAGGAGTTACATCGTCAGATCATATAATGGGTGATTGAGATTGCCCGTTCTGGAAAAGTACACAACACCAAGAGTTACATCGTCAGATCACAGATTAAGTGATTTAGATAATCCATCCTGGAGACATTTCTCAATCGTAGGAGTACGGATTGAGTGAATACTTTTCAATTTTCAAAAGCTTTCAACGTAAGAATGATGATGAGAATTGTTCATACCAGGAGTTACATCGTCGAATCACTTTATAGGTGATTGAGATCATCCGTCCTGGAATGATTCACACCAGGAGCTTCATCATCGAATCACAGAATAGGTGATTGAGATCATCCGTCCTGGTGCATTTTTTCCAATCATGGGAGTACGGATTAGGCAATTTTCGCATCCATCCGGAATCCGAGCAATAACTCTACTAGCCCCCTAGCTGATGTGAGGAAGTAGTTAACTTGCTCATATGAGCTATATTGATCATAGTACGTTCGGATTTCGGAATTGCACCGAAGTGTAAATATCCGCTCTGGGAACCAGGTTCCGTAGTGATGAAATTTTAAGAGCGGATTCGACAATGGGAATATCAGAAGTTTATCGAATTTCGCAACCCTTGGTATTCGGGTAATGGTGGCCACGTTTCTAATGATTGGACATTTAATGCCTTAATTCACGTGGGCGAGTCATTATTGCGTTAAGTGCGCATGTCTTAGTAACTGTCACGCATAATCTTGTTGGGCCTAGTATTTGGCTTTAATAGGCCCATTTCGAAGGCTTCGTGACAAAACGATGGCATTTTCACGCCTTGAGGTACAAAACGACAAATTTGGTCCACTAAACGGGGAGTCGTTTGGGGGTAAACGACAGGTTGTGTTTAGTGGGTATTTGAAAAATTCTCGTGCCCTGAGATAGGCATATCCGGCATTTTCAGTTTCCATTTCTTGTTGCTCCCTTGTCGAACCTCTGCAAAAGTTCCGAGAAGTTCTTCGTGTCCGCCTCTGTGAATTTCAATTCACTATCCTTAGGTAACCACTTTCCCTTCGTTTTCTGTATCTCTTTTCAATATTCGAGAATGCCTAGGAAGGGTGTTAGCTTCAGTGGCGTTAGCCATAGAGGAAGAGGAGGTAGGGCTTTGACTCAAAACCCTAGCGTTCGTGGTGGGAGGATCCCAGTGATCCTCCAGTCGAGGCCACAGTATACAAAGAGGGAGGAGTCGCAACATCAAAGGCGAAGGGTGATTATACCCTCTTCAGAGTCTTCCTCCTCCGGTGAGAGTGGCGAGAGTGGGGATTTATATTTCTCTGATGATGTGAAATTTTATCGCAGCATCAAAGCTTTCACAATGGTGACAAAGAAAGTTACTGGGAGGAAATCGTCTGAAGGGGAATCTCCTTTTGAGAAGTATATCTTGAAGACCCAATCCGGGCTATGCAACGTGGTTGCACACCGGATAGACTGGGTGAAATTCCAAAAGAAACGCCCATTCAGCTGGGTGGCTGAGGAGTTTCGTGAAATAGCATCAGTTCACGCTCGAGAGGAGGGAGCGGAGTTGGAGCCGCGTTTCACGGTCTTCAAGAAGGACAAATACAAGAAGTACTTCATGGTGATAGCTCCGTTGTCATCCGATCGAATTTGTCATACTCCGGACGAAAGGTCCTTGTATATGTATGACTTTTTATTTTTGAACCTTGGTGTGCGGTTTCCCCTTTTGAAGTTTCAGATGGGGGTTCTGAGATTCCTGGACTGCGCTCCTTCGCAGCTTCACCCCAATGGATGGGGATTAGTCCGTTCTCTTGAAGTGCTTGGAGAGCACTTCAACTTCAAACCGACGGTGGCCATGCTCTTCTATTTTGTCCAAGTGGTCCGTCGTGCAAATAAAGAGAAGGGGGGAGTGAGCTTGATATCCCTCCGGACTCTCTCCAAGGTTATCAACTTTGAGGCGTACACTGACTCCGCCAAAGTTGATGGACATTCATTCAAGTCCTATTTCACGAAGATTAGCGTTCACCCTGATGAGTCAGTTTTTTGGTTAACTGAAGATGGGATTCCGAAGTTCCCAGTGGCTTGGACGCATGAGCACTTTTTGCTGACCTCCCAGGTGTACTACACTGAAGAGGATGAACTAAGCCCGTCTTCAGTTTCCGTTCTTTCCGCCCTTCAATCCTACACCGCCTCGCATCAATTTTTCTCTTGCAGGCGTTTGTTAGGATCGTGGTCTACCCGCGAGAAATATCTGCGTAATTTTCCTGCTATTTTTCATGTTTTATCGTATCATGCCTTGAAGTCTTTGATTTCTAACTGTATTGTTTGGTTTTGCAGTTGAAATTGAAGCTGCGTCACCAGAGATGGAAAAACTAAAGGGGCTCAAAGCTGGAGTGAATTCCGTGGCAGCTGAAAATGACATTCAAGCGAAACGGAATTCAAAGAAAGCTACAGCGGAGACCATTACTTTAACCTCATCTGCTGGTGACGATATTCCCTTGCTAGAGGGCGGATCTGAGGGGGTTGCAGTTGAGAAGGTCGGAGAGAAGAAGAAAAGAATAAAACGCGGCTCCTCAAAGACCTCGGATCGTCAACTCTCTCCGAAAAAACAAAAAATTTCAAGTGAGGGTGCTGATCCGGAGCTTTTAAAGGGAAAGAAAGTGGAAGGGTCCGCTCTGGATGCAGGATCCACTCCGGATGCCCCCGGCGACGGGATCACTTATGGTGCAAAGCCAATAACGACTTACTTTGCACCAAAAGTTACTCGCCCTCTTCAAAGTAACTCCGGTCTTGCTCAATATCTGGTATACGAGGGTTCTGTCCCTGAGGGCGTTCCTGAGACTCCGTATAAGCTGAAGCTTTCATTGATGAGCGATGAAGTCACCAAAGCTTGCGATGCCGGACAGAAGCACCTGGCAGAATTATCCGGGCTCTTAAGATCGGTTCGCAAGCTTTCAGAAGAGAATGAGAGGCTGAGCTTGTTGGTTGGCAAGGTTAATGACCTTAGCGTTGCTGCTGCTAAGGATAAGGCAACCATCCTTCGTCTAGAAGGTAAATTAGAAGCTTCCAAAGAGGAAGGATATAAGAAGGATGAAGAAATTGTCAGGCTGAAATATCTTGCCAAGGAGTTGGAGGCCCAAGTAGCTGACCAAAAGAAAATCAATTCCGACCTCCACTCCGGTTTTTGTGCGGAGAAGGAACGCTCTTCAAAGCTGGAAGAGGAGCTTAAGGAAATTAAAGTTGTTTATTCTCGAGGAACCGAAGATTGGTCGCGTAAGGAGAAGGAGCTGCTCTCAAAGTTGGCGGACACAAAAGTAGAATTTGACGAGGCTGTAGATATGTGCGATCAAGCAGTCAAGGAATCCTTTGGGTTGGCTGTTCGTCAAATTCAATACCGGAATCCCAAGGTGAAACTTAATCTGAATGGTATTGATCTGTTCTATGAGTTTCATCAAGGGAAACTGGTGGCCGTAGTCGATAAGCGTCATGAAAGTCCGCCTCACACTCCTTATAAGTTCGCTCCTTTACCTAAAGGTCAATCAATGGGACCTTCACTCCTGAAGCCCGTAAGTACAGGAACAAGCTCTCGCACTGAAGAAGGCAAGATCAGAGACAAAGGCAAAGGGAAAGAAGGAGATTCAAGCCAGAGAAAGTAGCGCCTTCCTTGTTTCCTTTTTCATTTTATTGATTCAAATTCACTGTGTTCCGGGATCAGCTCCGGATTATTACACGAATTGTAATTCTTGTTTAATCAATAAAAGAGTTTTTTACCTCCATTATTGTTTAGTGAAAAACAACTTTAATAGAGGGATTGCATGTGTATTGTATCATTCCGGGTTTAAGTTATGAAGATCGGATTGTAAAACAAAATCTCCATACCGGACTTAAACATGCGAGATGAATTTCATAATAAGATCACCGCTTATGGGGGAACACATCATCGTCACTAGAACGGCTTAAGGGGAATGATTGTGAGATCGTTTAGACGAGAGTTCATTCCTCAGGATATTCGTTAAATCGTTGATGCTGTTCCCCAGTTTCATTAGGTGATTATCACTTTGAATAATCTCTGAGTGAGATTTTCTCGTGAAAGCTTTTAAGAGTGAGGATTTAAAATAGAAATTCCTCTTCAAATATTTCCGACTGAGAGATTTCGGGTGAATATGACTTAGATTGTGGCGTACCCGAGTGAATTGTTTGTGTCGGAGTTTATGAGTCAGGTCTCAATTGAAAAATTGATGACTCAGAATTATAAGCTATAAAACTTCCAAATAAAGAACTTCATAAGAGAGTATTAATCTGGAGTTCAGTATAACTTACTTGTTGTGTTTGGAGTTCGGTTTGATCCTACTGTCCATGTCATATTTGGCGTTCGGTTTAATCCTACTAGCCGTTCTTCAATTGTTCCTTGGTTGTATCCAATGATAATTCTTCACCGACGTTCGGTTAATCCTACTAGTCGTTCTCAGAGTTCGGTTTAATCCTACAATCCGAGCCTTCGATACGGGGTTCAGATCAGGGCTAATCCTGAACCTACTGCGCCCGTTACTTGGGGTTCAGCGTGGTCTTGAAGAAGAACCAGCTTACTGCGCCCAAGCCTTCGTATGGGGTTCGGTTTGTGGCCTTGAAAAAGGACCAGCCCTACAACCCATGTAATCTTCGAATGGGGTTCGGTTTGTGGCCTTGAAAAAGGACCAGCCCTACAACCCATGTCCTGAGGTTTAGTTTAATCTTACAACTCAGGTCTTCACCGACGTTCGGCCAAACCTACTAGTCGTACCCAGAGTTCGGTTTAATCCTACAATCTGGGCCTTCGAATGGGGTTCGGTGCCATCCTACAACCCATTTCCTGAGGTTCGGTTTAATCCTACAACCCAGGTCTTCACCGACGTTTGGCCGAACCTACTAGTCGTACTCGGAGTTCGGTTCAATCCTACAATCCGAGCCTTCAATCGATTAGACATACTCGAGGAGTTACATCGTCAACTACAGAACAAGTAGCTGAGATCATCCGTCCTGAATATATTTCTGTACACCGGATAAACTGAAAATCACAGCATAAGAAAAACTTGAAAGAGTTAAATTATTGTGAGAGATTCTTATTAAATCAAAAATAAGAATTACAATGAGAGCGTAGCTGTGAAAATAAATTCTCCAGTATTCAATCCAAGATAAGGATAGGAGAGTGTAGATAGTTCCAACAGCTAGCTATAGTAGATGCGCAAGTTTTGGGTGTTCCATTTATTTCGGATTGGAGTGCCATCAAGGTTTTCAAGGCGGTAAGAGCCTTTGCCTGTAACTTCGGATACCCTGTATGGGCCTTCCCAGTTTGGGGCTAGTTTGCCTTGATGAGCGAATTTGTTCCCTATACTTGCTTTCCTCAAAACCAAATCTCCAACGTTAAAAGTCCTTGATTGGACTCGTTTGTTGTACCGGAGAGCAACTTTGGCTTTGATGGCTTGATCTCTGATGAAAGCGTCTTCTCTGAGTTCTTGTATGACATCCATTTCGGATGCCAAGTTAGCATTGTTGGTTTCTTCAGAGAAGTACTTAACCCTTGTGGAAGCAATTTGCAGTTCCACAGGTATCATTGCCTCGACCCCGTATGTTAGACGATATGGGGATTCATTGGTGGATGAATGAGGCGTTGTCCGATATGCCCATAGGACATGACACAGCTGGTCTGTCCATCCGCCCTTGGCTTCACCAAGGCGTTTCTTTAGTCCCTTCAGCACCTCCCTGTTGGCCACTTCAGCTTGACCATTAGTTTGGGGATGTTCGACGGATGAGAATATCTGGGTTATTCCTAACCCTTCAAGCAAATCTGTGAATTTTCTATCCGTGAACTGGGTGCCATTGTCTGTGACAATCCGTGCTGGGACCCCGAACCGTGTTATGATGTTTTCATACATGAAACGACGAGTTCGGGCTGAAGTAATATGCACCACCGGCTCTGCTTCTATCCACTTAGTGAAATAATCGACCCCTACAATGAGATATTTGATGCCCCCAGGAGCAGTTGGAAAGGGGCCCAGAATATCCAATCCCCATTGATAGAAGGGCCATGGAACAGCGGATGTGAAGAGTTCTTCCGCCGGTGTGTGGTGTAGGTTAGAGAATTTTTGGCAAGCGTCGCATTTTTTGACGAAGTCAATGGAGTCTTGCTTCATTGTGGGCCACCAGTATCCAGCTCTGAGGATTTTTCGCATTAAGCTTCTTCCTCCGGCGTGGTGTCCACTTTGTCCTCCATGCACTTCCTCCATTACGTCTTGCACCTCATCCTCTTTGAGACAAATCAAATAGGGCACAGAGAGTGCCCTTCTGTAAAGATTACCATCAATCATAGTGAAATACGGTAATTCTCTCCTTAACCTCGTCTTTTCCTTCTCATCTGTGGGTAGTTGTCCATCAGCCAAATAACGGATGTAAGGAGCCATCCATGTATCTCCGTAAAGGGAGTTAGTCATTATGGCGTTTAGAGAAGGGAAAAGAGGAATGCTGGGCGACGTTAGCGTGCTTTGAACCAGCGTAGTGGTGCTACCTGGTCGTTTAGTGCTTGCTAACCTGGAGAGTATATCCGCTCTAGTATTCTCTTCACGTGGAACATGCTTGAATTCCACCTTTGAGAATTTCTCAGTCAACTCCTTGACACAGTTCAAGTATAATTGGAGTTGAGGTTCGCGAGCTTGATAATCTCCTAAGATCTGCGAAATCACCAGTTGTGAATCGCTGCAGAGTGTCGCCTCAGAAGCTCCGATGTCAATTGCAGCTCTTAGCCCGGCCAAGCAAGCTTCGTATTCAGCTTGGTTGTTGGATGTTTTAAAATTGAAACGAAGGGAGATCTCCAGGTGTACTCCGTCGTCACTTTCTAGAACTACACCTGCTCCAGAGCCTTTTTGGTTTGATGAACCATCAACGTAAATGGTCTAATGGACTCGAGGGTAATCTGGATCAGTCCTTGTCATTTCCACAATAAAGTCAGCCAGGACTTGAGCTTTAATGGCGCTGCGGGGTTCGTAGGATATATCAAACTCAGAGAGTTCAATAGACCATTTGATCATCCTCCCAGCGAGATCGGGCTTGATTAAGACAGAACGGAGTGGTAAATCCGTTCTCACTATGATCGGATGGGCGTGAAAGTACGGACGCAACCGTCGTGAGGCCCAAACAACAGCGAGGGCGGCCTTTTCAATTTTCTGATACCGGATCTCAGCACCTTGCAAGGTCTTGCTAGTGAAATAGACCGGTCTTTGTCCATCAGGAGTTTTTTTTATCAAGGCAACGCCCAAAGCTTCATCTGAAATAGCCAAGTACAAAATGAGTGTGTCTTCGGGGTCAGGCTTTGTGAGAATGGGAGGTTTGGACAACACCTCCTTAAGCTCTTGGAAAGCTTTTTCTTGTTCCTGTCCCCACTCGAATTTCTTGGACTTTTTCAGTATTTTGTACAGGGGGAGCGACCTGTGAGCCATCTTCGGCATGAATCGTGCCAAAACTGCTACCTTGCCATTCAGGGATTGGACTTCTTTGAGATTCTTAGGACTCTGCATGTCTAGAATCGTTTGGCACTTCCCTGGATTGGCTTCAATACCACGTTGAGTTAACATGAAACCCAAAAACTTCCCAGCAGGGACAGCAAATATGCACTTCATTGGGTTCAGCCTCATGTTAAATTGTCTCAAACGGGTGAATACTTGGCGTAGGTCCTCAATATGATCGCCACCAACCGGTGTCTTTGCTATTATGTCGTCAATGTACACTTCAACAAGTTTTGTGTGCATACCTTCGAAAACCTTGTTGATCATGCGCTGATATGTCGCCCCAGCGTTTTTCAGGCCAAAGGGCATGACTGTATAGCAAAAGACACCACGATCATTTATGAAAGCTGTATTCTCTTGATCCTCTTCGCACATCGAAATTTGGTTGTAACCGGAGTAAGCGTCCATGAAACTCAGGTATTGATAACCTGAGGAATCATCCACCATCCGATCTATATTAGGAAGAGGATAAGGATCTTTCGGACAGCAGCGGTTGAGGTCCACATAGTCAATGCACATTCTCCATTTACCATTGGATTTAGGGACCATCACCACATTCGAAAGCCAAGAGGAATATCGGATTTCCTTGATAAATCCGGCCTTCAGCAACTCCTCGGTTTGCTGGCAAGCTGCCTTCTGTTTCTCTGGGCCCAATCGTCTTTTCTTTTGGGCCACAGGTTTCGTCTCTGGATAGACGGATAGTTTATGACAGCTGAATTCAGGGTCTATGCCTGGCATATCGGCTGCAGTCCATGCAAAGAGGTCTTTAAACTCTTGCAAGAGAGCCAACAGTCGCTGCTCCATTTCAGTATCTAGCTTGTCATTGATATGGGTGATCTTTTCTGGAGAATCTCCCAAGACGATGTCCCTGGAACTTCCATCCGGTGTGGGCTTTGATGGGTTGAACGGATCAATGTTCAAATCCGCTCTAGGATCCAGGTCGACAAGGCTTACAGATCCAGCCGATGTTTCAGCATCATTAAGTTTCCTCTTTTTATTGGAGGCGTCCAGCTTTGTCATGTTGAGGCTAAGGTTGTAGCAGTACCTAGCCATCTCTTGATCACCCCGGATAGATGACACAGCATTATCCTTGTCAATGAACTTGATAAGGAGATGTGGGGTTGATACAACTGCCTCCATTGCATTCAGAGTGGGACGGCCTATGATGCCATTAAATGGTGATTTGACATCAATCACTAGCACCCGAGACCTAACCGTCCTGGCTCCTGGCTCGCCTTCAAACGAGATAAGGGTGTCAAGATACCCTTTAGTTGGTTGCTTTGCGCCATTGAAAGCTGTTAGTTCCTGCGTGTAAGGCTGTAAGTCTGAGTCTTTAAAACCCATTCTTTCAAAGCAATTATAGAAAATAACATCGCAGGAACTTCCCTGGTCAACAAGGATTCTTCGGACGTCCTTGTTGGCGATCACAGTAATGATGACTACAGCATCGTCACCACCAGGAATGGTTGGGCCAAAATCCTCGTCAGAGAAAGAGATTGTGGGAGCTTCAATCCCACCTCTGTAAGGGCGATTGTCTTTGACTTTCCCTTGCACAGACAGAATCATTCTGTGATGATTCTTACGGGCTGTAATTGAAGCTCCTCCTCCAGCGAACCCTCCAGCAATCATGTCAATAACTTCACGTCGGCCCTGACGTTGTTGCTGGGGCATGCTGTCTTTCTGTGCTGCATTATCAGTCATCACACCTTTTTGCTTCTCTGCAGCAGAGAACTTTCGAACCGGACTGGGGTTATTGTCATCCCCATCGTCTGGATCTCTTTCTCTTTTCTCATTCCGTTCTGCCCTGTCAAAGGATTTTTCTTTGAACAGGTATTGCTTCAACTTGCCTTCTCTAATCAGCGTCTCAACCGCGTTCTTTAGCGCCTGGCATTCATCAGTTGAATGACCATTTTGTTCATGAAAATCACAGTACTTACGTGAATTTCCTGGTCTTTTCATAGGGGCTGGTCTTCTGATGCCATATGTGCTGAGCATTGGCCATCCGACCTCTCTTAGAATCTGAGACGGCCTGGCAGACAATTGTGCATAATGGCTGAAGGAATTGACGTGTCTTTCTCGAGGTCGAGGAGGGTGGTTATTATCCTTAGGATTTGTGAATGGCCTCTCCATGCGTTCTGACCTCGTCTTCTCCTTACCCTTCTGGGTTTGAGGAAGTGGTGCTGGGGGCTTTTTCTTTGCAGCTATCGCCTCCAAATGCATCTCTATACTCACGTATTTTGAGGCTTTCTTTCTGAACTCCTCAAAAGTTGCTGGAGGGCTCTTTGCTAATGAAAGAGCGAAAGCTGAACCCGGCTGCAATGCCTCAATAACGATATGCAGCTTGATAGATTCTGTGAGGTTAGGAACCAGGGTTGCTTCCTTATAAAACCTCTTCAGAAAATCTTTTAAGCCCTCTGTTTCACCTTGCTTAATCTGAGCTAAGGTATGGGATGTCTTGGGCACGTCTCTGGAGATGACGAAGTGGGTTTCAAAGGCAGCTGCCATTTCCGTCCAAGAATCTATGGATCCAGAAGGCAGGCCTTTAAACCACCCGAGGGCCTCCTCAGACAATGTTCGAGGGAACATTCGGCACATCACGTCCTCATCAGCCCCCAAGTACATGGCTTCAAACACATAAGCATCAAGGTGCTTAGTTGGATCAGTTTCACCATTATACTTTCCGATGGAAAGTGGTTGAGTAGTTTGAAGGTGCTTGGGGATGCTGATGCCCATAAGTCTCCTTGAAAAAGGGACTTTCAGATTGTAAGACAATGGGGGTGCTGTTGTTGAATCTCTCTTCCTTCGGGAAGCTGCATCCTCAGAGTCGTGAGTCTGTTCTCCCCCCTCAAACGTAGGGATGTTTGAGTACTGAAGAGTGGTGGACTTTTCACCATCAGTTGCGTGGGGAGTGTTTCGCGTGCGAGATGATTCTTTATCCTCGCTTTGCCTTTTTTCTCTTTGCAATTCAGCGAGTTCTCTCTGAAGTTGTTTGATCAACTCATCGCGAGGATCAGGATCAGACATTGTCACTATCTTCTTTGAGCTGCCCCCATGAGAATCAAAGTTGAGTTTTCTGAAGGTGTTAGGATTGGTTCTGCCTTCAGCTTGATTCTCCATGAAGTCTTGTGCTTCGCCTTCCATGGTGGATTACCTGCTCTGTCAAAGGATATGGGAATAACTTTATCGGGTCCCACTGGGCGTGCCAATGATCTGTCCTGGAGTCACCTACCTAACGCGTTGAAGTGGGCGAATGGTGGTGTCACCTGCAAAGATTCTCCGATGCTCAAGTCAGTGATTATATTCCAAGTAAGGAATGTATTCAGAGAATAATTAGTCGTAAAAGAGCTGAAGAAGATCCTCCTTCAAGCATGAAGTGAGTTCATATACCTGATTGGCTCGATTAACGAGGACACGTTGGTGGGGAACCACCAACTCCCATTAGCATTATTATAATGCGCACTTACCTGCATGATTGGGTCAAGTGGCTATTTTATATTAAGCATAGAGAATGTAGACTAGGATTAGGGAACAAGTTGATCATTCCCGTGAGTAGAATTTGGCTCGTAGTGCAGGGAATTATTGATCGATCCCTGTAGCAACAATCCTTGTCTTTTGCACAGTGACGTGTATATTATCCGATGTCATGGTGTTATCCTGAACAACCGGTATAGGGAGAACGCCTGATACGGAATTACAGTCCGGATGTATACCGATGACACCGGTTACACGTAGATGTCTCATCAAAGACGTTGAAATATATATAGCAGATCGGATACCGGTATTGAGACCGGATCAACTACCAAAAGTGAGTTCGCTTTGTACCTCCGAGTTTTAAAAATATTAATACCAACTTATCTCAGTATAGGCATAAGATAAAAATAAAGATTACTACGTAAAACAAAAATGGTAAATAGTAAATAATGAATAGTGAATAGTGAGTTGTAAATAGTAAAATGTGAATAGTAACAGTAAATAGTAAAAATGTGAATAGTAACCATAAATGGTAAAATGTGAATAGTAATGGTAAATAGTAAATGTAAATAGTAACAGTAAATAGTAAAACATAAATAGTAAAAGTAAATAGTAATAGTAAATAGTGATTTACTATTTGAATAGTGATTTACTATTTGAATAGTATTTTACTATTCAGAATAGTAACTTAAAATAATATTATATCTAGTATAATAATAGATTTCTAAACGATATAAAAATAACCCTAAAAAATATAAAAGAGAGGTATTCTTACCTTGTTATTTTAGCAGAACCTCCTTCTAAAAAAATTATTTCTCTCTCTTACTTCCACCACTATCTCTCTAGTACTACTATATTAAGAAAATTTAATCTGAAATTGTGAATTCTAACGAAAAATTCCTTCGGTATTTATAGACATAAAAGTTACTATACATTTCATTATTTTATTATAAAAGTATTGTGCAATTTTTGAAATTTTCATTTCTGATTACTGTGCAAGTTTGAAAATTTCATACATGTACAGTGTTTTGCATAGTAAATGTCGGCTGAATTATTAAACCAAATACTAACCTTTCACTCGGTATATTTTAAATATTCAAAATCAGTCTTTCTTAAAATTTAGCGATATTATATCAGTTCTTACTAATTTTATAATAAGTAATATAGTGTTTAAATTTTAAAAATTTAAAATTTTCTGTTAATAAAAATTTATTGGTACATTATTTATTTTTTTTATGATTGGTAAAAATCAAGATTTTTCTCAAACCGATCATTTTTAGATAAGTCTACTTGAAATGGATTTTAAAAAAATTTCTTATAATTTAACTTCACTTCTTTATAAATATTTTTAATTTTAAGTAACTTTATATGAATTTAAAATTATTTAAAATATATTATTTTATTAAAATATTTCCAAAATTTTAAAAAATTCCAAAAAATCATAAATATTATGTAGATCAAAAAGTTTTAAAGAACCATAATCTAATTCCTTTAAAATTATATTTTAAAATTCTAATAAAAGTTAAATGATAAATATGTAAAAACATAAATATAAAAACATAAAATAAAAGTTGTGAATATTTAAGATATTCAAAATTCTTAATATAATTTTATTAATCAATGACTACTAATTAGGTCATTTTAAAATTCTCATTCAAAAGACATATATATTTTTATTTTATTATTATTTTATTTTATTTTATTTTTTGAAAACAAAATAATTAAATATAAATACCAAAATTTCATAAAATAATAATAATAATAAACTAACTAATAGTAAGTATTTCTCATTAAAGATATATTAATATCTATTTTCTATTTGAGTAGAAAATGGGATGTTACAAAAGACACTCCGACGCCCAAGTCAGTAAGCAGATAAGAAAGCTATGCTTGAGCGTAAGTTAGAGAATGAGAAAAAAGTACCATTGTTGTGAAATCTTTGGTATTTATATGCATGCAAGGAACGTAAGAGTCCTTTAAGGTTAGGGGACATTTCATACCATGTGTTAGTATGACTCTGCAAAAAAGCTGACACACGACGTGGGCGCCTCTGCGTCTCTAATGAACGTTTCCCCCAACGGCTGTACCTTGTACTATTTGTCGAATGTTCAGGTTAATTTTCAGTGTGCCTCAGTGATGACCTGTATTACCTGATATAGAAAGAATGGCTTATCCAGGTAGTGAGTCCTAGGTTTTTACCAGGGACACCGGTATATGAATGAAACTAGGCAAAATTACCTTTCTGCCCTTAGACCGGTATCTAGACCAGATCAGTTAGAATGTTACTTGGTTATGTTGAGATTATAAATTGTTGTTGATTGTAGAATTCATGAATTGAATGCATATATGTGTTGAAATACTAAAATGTAACTTAGTTATGGAATT
The DNA here is from genome assembly GCA_037962975.1 of Clitoria ternatea. Lineage (NCBI taxonomy): Eukaryota > Viridiplantae > Streptophyta > Magnoliopsida > Fabales > Fabaceae > Clitoria > Clitoria ternatea. The sequence goes on from CM075675.1 coordinate 15,864,632, forward strand.
GATGAATTGAGAGGATTAATACGTGTGGTAATTGAGTGGATGTGTGAAGTGAATATAGGAAGTAGATAAATAAATTACTTCCTATAGTATGTTGCTAGTGTTAAAGTATATATGTTTGTATATGTGAATGGATACTAATATTTGTATGTTTTTGATACTAATATTGCTTGCTTTACTGATTGTCTTATGCCTGTTATATTTACTATCGCTTACGATAAATTTAACTATTGTTCTAACCCTCTGTTCTTGAAAGTATTCTATCAAACTTATAAGACAGGAACAATCTAAATAGACTTTTATCACAATCATTGTAAGTATCTCTTAGATTGAAACTTGTATCTGGTTGAGGGGGAGCTACATTAGAATTCACAAGACTTCATTTAAATTAAAAGACTTAATGTTTGCTATCAATAAATAGGGGGAGATTGTTAGAGTCAAGAAGACTTTGAAGAAATCTTAGATTTGTTGATAACTAACATTACGTATTCTAGTTTAAACCAAGTCATATTTTGTTAATATTTGAAAGTTTGTTTAAGTGTTTCAAAATATAAAAAAGGCTTGGATTATAAAACAAAGGGGGAGCCCATGCAACCAAAAGTATGGTTAAAAGGACACTCGATCTTAAACAAGCTGCAACGTAAAGAAGAATCTGAGAATCAAGGTCAAAGGTCACTCCACTTCAAGACTCTTCAAATCAAGGAAAAAGAAGCATCAATTGAAGAAGCGAAGTTTGGGAAAAATGCTATAAGATGAAGTACATCACATTTGGACTTACACCAGACCCAGACTTATTGAATCATGTTTCATGTATCAATCTGTGCAAGAGTTCCTTTCCTCAAAGCGAAGCTCTTTAGTAACCAGACTATATCTTCATACATCATTAAGCTATAACTACTCCAAATCTCATGAAATATCTCAAGCAAGAACTTGAACAGATTTGCTCTTGTTTCATGAGTCTCATCATCAACACCTTATGGATCACCAGACCCAGAATCATTTCAGAAGCCTTTCTTGCATGAGTCTAGTCCTCAAAATGTTATCTCTCTGAAGCAGTTTCCATCAAAGCATGAAGAAGGTATTTACGATAAGGAGAGTATCCAAGCAAGGCAGATCAAGATCCATCCTAAAGTATTCAGTTTCATCTATACCTTATCAATTCAGAAAACCTCTGAATGGGAACTTTCCTTTTTGGTGAAACTTATACTAATCCTACTCTACCTTTGTATACACGAGTCTCGAAACTCTCCGCCCTATGCTTCATGTGCAGAAAGACTTTCTCTGACCAAGAGCCCTTGTCCATTATGCAAAACACCTCTAAACAGTTGTATCCTCTCTCAATGGTCATCTAACGGTTATCTCCTTCCTCAGTAGAATAGCTCAAGAAAAACCCATATATAACAACTTTTCTCTTCTTCAAAAAAAGAGTGTGGGAGAAAATGAAAAGAGAGATGGGCACATAGTCAGAAAAGTAAGGAGATACTACGAGAGAAAAAAAGAATGAAGTGGGCACACACACTCAAGCGTGTGAATGAGAAGAAAGAAAAATATGGACAAGTACTAAACGTCCATGCACCAAAAGCCCAAAAAATTAGAAAATTGAAAAAAGCTCATAGAGAAGAAAAAAGATCTAAAATTGCCTTTGAAGAAAAAAAAAGCTCACTACGTGCACTCTATTCCTATTTCAGAAGTCATAACAAGCTAAGTCAGAGGCATGCAATCAACTCGCCAATCCATCACCTCTGTGAGCACAATGTCTCTGATCAACTTTCAGACTTAGTATGTATCATGCTCTATTTATATATTTTCATGTACTAAGTCATTTTTAAATAAGACAAGCCTTTCTTATTTGTACGAGTCTGTAATACAGACTCTTCACTTAGCTCAGCTAAGTCAAAAGCTTGTTAATCTTGTTATGTTAATTCTTCCACATCTTTGTAGTACAGGTCTGTGAGATCTGTCGGGAAACAGTGTTGGCCTAAAAAGGATTTAGAAAGAATACTTTGGTTTAAGCCAAGAGTGACTTGTGAAAGAATACTTGAGTCTACCCCAGGAGTAGGTGTTACAAAAGAATACTCAAATTAAGCCAGAAGTAGCTGGTGTCAAGAATACTCAAGCACGTGGTGCGCTTAAGCCAAGAGTGACTAGAATCAATAATACTCAAAGGCACAATCTATGCAGCATATGTAAAAAGGATAATTTTACATAGTGAAAAAATGATTACAATTACAAACTACATGTGTACTTACCCTAAAGAGAAACTAACCACAATCACTCAACTAAACAATAACAAACTATTAAACAACTAAAAACAAATTAACAATTCTAACATCCCCTTCAAACCAATAAGAGGGTACCAATTATTGGTATTGGTTTGAAACATTAACAGACTACAAAAGCATTCTAACAAAATAAAAATATTATTATCCATGTCCTTCCCTCACCATTGCAATAACAGGGCCTGAGCTTAGGAATTCACACAGTCCATTGAAGAAGGGTCTCTCTTTCAAGTCATGATAGTGCTTTTGAGCAAATTCCTTTGAAGGGACCATAGACAAAATTTCCTCATCAGAGAATTGTTTATCCTCACCCCTGTAGTTGACCATAATCATAGGCTTATCACTGGGACCAGTAATGAGCTTGAATGTCCATAGCTTCACATCACTCTGATTTGCGAAAGTGTTGAACATGAAAATTTGAAAGGTTTTCGTAATACATGGTCGGGTTTTCAGCGCTTCTTGGATGTCAACCATCAAATTGTATAATTGAGGGGAATACTCATAACCTGTTTGTGACTTTGCCCATGTGATAATTAAGCTGTCATGTATATCATCTCAAATCTAATTTTCCATGAGACGAGTTATATTGAAGTTGACTGTCATTTTATCAGGGGAAAAATAATGTCTGATGAAATATTCATTAGTTGTGAACTCTAATGATCATTTAGCAGATATTTTCACTAATTCTCTAAGGGGTCCTCGAATTGATTACATATTTAGTACATACGATCTATATACTTCAGTTTGAGGGGAAGTGTGTTAAAATTAAAGATAAAGTTATCTCTAATTAATTAGATTAGATTAGTTTATTTTTTGGCTAAATACATGGTTTGGTCCCCTAACTATTTAAGTTTTTTCAAATTGGTCCCCTATTTCTTTTTTTTTTTCAAAGAGATCCCCTTAGTTTTAAAAACCCGCCTGGTTGGTCCTTCCGTCATCTCTGTAGTTAACGCCGTAGGAGACTTGTCTGATGTGGCATAGAGACGTTGCAGCAATTGAACATTTCCTCCATTAAAGTCCCATTGAAGGTCTAGGGTTAGTGTTTTGGCATTGGAATTGGTCCAAAACATAGAGAACTTCACTTGCCAGTTACAATTGTCTCTCATGGCCAACTCTGGAGGTTCTTTGTTCAGCAATGGAAGCATTTCAACTCCTGCTGTTCATCCTTAATTGTGAATGCGTTGGGAATCATAAAGCCGTGCTTCGAACATCAAAAACAATGGTAAACTATGGAAGACAATTCTGGGGTGTAGGAAGTATCGGGTAATGTAATTATTTGTGATTGGTACCTTGCTTTTGTAGGTGGTTTTGTACCTGTATGGACAAGTTGATGGCATTTTCTCAGTGTGGTTTATGTTGTTAATGGTGTTTTTGTAGGGGGTAGCTGGTGATGGGAGCTGTAATTTCTTCTAATGGGTCACAGATACTGCCCAAGCTGAGAAGGATCTATTAATTATCAAACAGAGGAAAAGAATAATCGCATTGAAGAAATCACTTAAGGAGTCAACAAGATGGAACAAGTGGATGTACTGTTTTTGTGTGTTGTCTACCTTATGTAATGTGTTTGTGATATTTCTTTGTTGGTCACAGTGAATTAAATGTGGGTATGGTCTTGTTTAGTGTACTTTGGTTAAGTTTAGGGTATGGACTCCTGTTGTTAATTTTAGTTGAGTTGTTATTGTAAGTCTTATTTTGAGTTGGTATTTTTAGTTGTAAAGTTCAGTTGTTAATGAAGAAATGGAGTTGGGAAATTCAGTTGTTCAATTTGAAGTTGATTTTTTAATTTCAGTTACGAATATTGAAGTTACGTTAGTGTTAACATTAAAAATAACTAACCATTAGTTGTGAGAAAATAAAAGCATTAACATTTCCAAAATAGCATTCATAGAAATTAACATTGTTCTGTCTTAGAAGGACATAACAGAAAACAATATACACACAAAACAGTTACTCTTAAGTGAAATGTAACATTGTTCAATCACTGAAAGACATAATGATTCAAATTTTGTTGCGCCTTGGTGTTAACTTTGGCCTTTGTTGGACCGGATTTGTAGAAGCAACGGTGCGACATTTTCTTTTTGTTGGGGTTGCAGCAGCTATAGCTGTAGGGCCTGTTGTTTGGTTTCTGGAAGATTGTTGGGTGTGGGGCTGGTCTGGAAGTGGTTTGGAAGGACAGGTGGTTTTGTTGTGGCCTATAGTTGCACAAATACTACATTTGGTTTTCAAACCCTTCCTAGACATCCTGATGTCATCCTTTTCAAGTGGATCCTTGTTCCTCGACCTCTTAGGTCTGCCAGCCTGCCTCTTGAATGGTGGAGGCTGTACGTTGTTTGCTTCAACCTTGTCCCACATATTTTTTCCAATGGTGGGTAAGATAATGGAAGAATAACACTGAGCATATGCTGCCTTTCTATACATTGCTGGGATGTATGTATATGGAGTTTCATTAACCTCTAGCATACAGGAAATTGCATGATTACAAGGGATTCCTGTCAGCATCCACTTCCTGCAGTTACATTCCCTGGCCTTCAAGTCCACAATGAATTTGTCAGCATGGTTAATGTGGCTAACCTCATAAACACTATTTCCTGACCACCTGCACATGAGAAGATGATAGTTGTGTGTTAAATTTGCATACATGCAGGTCTAATAGCATAGAAAGATCAGACAAAAACTAACCTGACTTGGTACATATTGTAGTAAGTTTTTGATTTCTCAATTCTTTGTTTAATCCTTGGAAGGACATCATCAGTAAAGGATTTCATCCTAGTCCTGTTGTTGGCCCATCGTTCCATCATGTAAGTCTTTATCTCTTCTACCATAGTAATGATTGGCTTCCCCCTCGCTCCAATGATCACTGAATTAAATGTCTCAGACATGTTATTGACCAACACATCACTTTTTGGTGCAAATGAAAACCTGGACTTGCTCCAGTGTCTTGGAGGTATTTTGATCAAGTCCCTATATGCTGCCTCATTGAGTTCCTTGATCTCTAACATTGTCCTTTCCCAAGCATGTGTATAAGTCGATTTTGCTGCCTTCCACAGTAAGTCCTTTAGTTGTTTTCCTGGATGTTTCTTCCTGAAGTTGCTATATAAATGTCTAACAGAGAATCGTTGATCAACACCTGGTATAAGCTCTTCCAATGCATGAAGCAAACCCTGAAATATAGACACCAAATGGCACTGCAGTTAATCATCTAATAGACAAGCTAGATTCAAAACACATTTACTGGTTTAAGGGTTCAGGGTGAAACAAAATTTATGACTTAGGGGGCTAGATTATAACACTTTTACTTAGTTAAGGGACCACAATAACATAAAATGTGAGTTAGGGGACCTGAATGAAAACATGTATATTGTAGATGTTTTAGAATTATATACATGATCATACCATGGCACTGCTATATTCCACACACAATTGTAGACAGTATATTACACTTGGTACACATTCAGTATCTTGCACACACAATTGCAATAGTATGTATCTCTAACAGTTGCACATACAGTATATTACACACAGTATATTTACACACAGTATATTGCACACAGTATATTGTAAACCAGATTCACACATATAGTCATATACCTTCTGTTGATCAGACATAAATGTGATGCCTTTACAGACCTGGGCTCCACCTAAATCCCCAATGAGTAGTTCCAAAAACCATTTCCATGAGTCTGTGTTTTCACACTCAACCACACCAACAACAATGGGTAGCATCTGATCATTAGGGTCTCTACCCACTGCACTAAGCAATTGTCCACCAAATGGCCCTTTAAGAAAGCACCCATCCAAGCCAATTATCTTTCTGCAATGCTTAAAACTGTCCTTGCACTCTCTCAGACAAACATAAAACCTGTGAAAAGATGTGGCAACTGCTCCATGATCATCACTAACTTGGCCTGCATTTGCAATTGGTTGTACATTCAACTTCACAGTTGAACCAGGATTCGAACTTAGTAAAGCATTGCAGTACCCCCACAGTTCTGTATACTGCTCCTTGAAGTCACCATCCACAATCCCTATTGCAGTTCTTTTTGCCCTATAAGCTTTGGACTTGGTCACCTTTGCATGCCAACTACCTTGAGCTCTATTGCATATGTCTTGTAGTTTCAGATTTGGATTCTCCTTCACATAAGTCACCAATTGTTTAGAAAGCCATTTTGCACTCAAAAATTTGATCCTATGCTGCCTCCCACAAGAGTGGCTGTCAATTATGGTCCTCAGCTGCCATGTTTCTTCACCTGATAGCTTCCCACAATAAGCATAAAATTCACACCCTTCAATGCACCTGACCCTCACCCTTTTCTTATCATTTTTTTCAAATCTAAGATCTTTACCATTTGCAATGGCATATGCAATGATTGCTTCTTTAAACTGCTCCTTAGTCAAGAAGAAAGTACCCTTCTCCCAACTAAAACCCTCCATCTGTGCAGGCATCTTGAAGGTTGGATACCTTTCGCTTTCACTTTCACTTGATTCACCACTATATAGTTCATCAAAATCATCCTCAAGGTCAGAAACTACCTTCTTGCCTTTGCCTTTGCCTTTGCCTTTGCCTTTTCCTTTGCCTGTGTCTTTTTGATCACTGGTCCCCTCACCCTTCATATATGTCCTTGGGTTAACTGTTCTGGGGATTTTTTTCCTCTTCCATTTTTTTTTGCCTATTGGCTGAGTAGTACCACCTCCATCATTTCCTACTGTAGCCTCATCAGCTACTGCAGCCTCAGCACCTACTGCAACATCATCAATGGGCTCTGCATCAAACCCCTGATCAGTGGCTTCAAGATGTGTCTTCTCCATCTGACCATTCATCACATCATCAACATCCACCCCTTCATCATCAGAATCTTGGAAATTGATATCCATTGCACTATCATTGTCATCTGTTTCATCATCCATCCGTTGCACATCTCCATGTACTTCATCACCTTCATCACCTTTAGCATTAACATGTACATCATCACCTTTAGCATCAACACCCTCATCAACATGTAGATCATCAACATCTAAATCATCAACATTATGGGTTTCTTCTGGCCCAGTTAGGTCTAGAACAACCTCTGGCACATCAAGAGGGTGCACGATAAACACTTGAACTTTCCCCTGAGAGTGTGCAACCCTTGCCATCTCTAAACAACCGTGATCATCCACTAATTTCTTCATACCAACATCAAACTGTTTGCCTCCGATCTTGTACCATAATTCTTCCACATTCACATACCCCATGTCCTTTAGTATTCCCATAACTTCAAAATAACTCCATCTGTCCTCATCGATATCCCATTCAGAGTCTGTACCGGTATACCCCACCTTCTTCCCATTTTCTTCAATGAAACACCCCCCATGAAAAATCTCCAACTTGAAACGAGGATTCATTCTACAACATCAGTTTAAAACCATGTAAATTCAGTAAATCATAAACACCACATTCATGCATTAAATTTTTTTTTCTAATCCTACAACATTAGTTCATGCACGAAATGACATTGTTGCTCACCAAATCATACACATGTAAAACTGAAAACAAAGAACGAAGGGGACTACAGGACTTACCTTCTCTGTAGAACAAGGATTCGCAAATAAAGAACTGCCTGACTTCCTCCTTGGAGCTATGCTTTCCTTGGACCTTAGGTCACCCTTCTCACACGCAACAAACACGAAGACGACGAAGGGACCAAGTTGGAAACGTTTCACATCCATTCAACAAAACGAGGTCGTTTTGCACTTCCAACAGAGCAAGTAATTGAGTGACACATGACACACATGTCATAATCCTCTTACACATCAGAAAAGTTCAAACGGTGTTAACATGTCAGATGACGGAAGGACCAACCAGGCGGGTTTTTAAAACTAAGGGGACCTCTTTGAAAAAAAAAAGACATAGGGGACCAATTTGAAAAAACTTAAATAGTTAGGGGACCAAACCATGTATTTAGCCTTATTTTTTTATATTCTTAGATATTTTTATTATCTTATCTGTAATCATATATAGTTTCGTTGTGCTCCAAAACATATAGAATTTATATGTGCTCTTCTATTTTCTAATGCTCTTAACAATATATATATACACACACGATATATCTTATAATAAATATTGAAAAAAATTTATATATTATAATCATGTCCAGATTCTAATCAAATATATTTATCCTCACGGTTGTCAGGTGAAATTTACAATTAATGAGTCATCTTATTTATTCTTTTCCCGTGTACTATCTTGATTTGTTCAGATAAGATGGAATCAGTTTCAACAAACTAAAAACTAACAGTCAAAAATATACATGCCCCATTTATATAGCCATATTAATTTAAGTGTCTAAATTAAATCACAGTAAAAAGAATCAGAAATTATTTATTTGTTTTCGAAAATACGCATAACCTCTCTACATTACAAAAGTTGGAAAAAAAACTAATGCAGACCCAAATGCACAGAATCATGAATTCAAGAGGTCATGTGGGTTGTGTTTCAAAAAATAAAATAAGAGGTCATGTGGGTTTGACAGGCGATACCGTTTTGAAAACCTTTGATCTAAACTCCGAATGAACATTTTATGTCATTTTTTAAAACCAGACGCTCCTAATAAGTTTTATAATTTCACCGAAAAGTAAAGTGCTCCATTATGCAAACATAAACATATCAGCAAGTTTTTGTCAATCCATTGTACATAGCACTACAAGCGAAAAAAAAAGACAAGACACTCTCGAATAGTTAGTATTTGAATGGCCTAGTAACTTGTCCAGAAGCCAGGGCCAAAACGCTGAAAAAGAGTGAACGTGTCAGTAGCACTCAGCACTGAACAATCAGATAACCCTGTAAAGGTTTTAGGTAAACAAGCTTTTCCTTACACATTCTCACGTTAAAGCCATGTAATAGTTCCTGATTCTCCAGTTTTTTATGCTTTAGAATCAGGTGCATCTCTTGGATTGCCACCCCCAGTGTCCTTTGTATCTAGTTGTTCATTACTACTAGATGCTTCTGCTGTTACTTCCTCTTCAGTGTCACTCTCGTCATCTGAACAAGAACACCAAGAGACTTGTCAACTACAGCACATAAATCATAATAAACTCAAGTTCATAAGATTGAAAAAAGCAAAGAAAAATATTAAGTAGTGTCCTAAGAAATCAGAAAAGGGAAAGTTTTCATTCATGTTTGTCATAATACAGCCCTCCTAATCTCTAAGGCAGATTCAGCTACTTTTAAGAAAAAAATTTCTCTTTTATTCCTTAAATAGTGTCCTATCTTATCCTAATTGCAAAGGATCTGGTTCACAGGATCCATATAAAAAAGGGAAGATTAATCATGCAGTATCCCATGAATAACATAGACAAAACTTAATGTACTTACCATCATCATTGCCTGCAGCATCAAAATCCAATCCTTCACCCCCTCCCATGTTCAACTTCTGCACAGCAAGTGAGTTGATGTCAAGAGTCCATCAGATTAAAATATAAGTGTAAAATTATACTGTTTGAGCTATGATACTTACAGAAAAATCAATGTCACCAAAGTCCATGTCAGAAGCAGCTGTAAAGAAATGCAGAAATGAGACAATGTGATGGAAAATGAAACCATAAATTTGGAGGAATTTGGGAATTTACTAACGTGTGTCATCTTGCTCCTCATCTTCATCAACCCATTTGTCCCAATCAACCTTTAGAAACACTGGAGGTTTCCCTCCCTGCTTCAACAATCTGTCCCACCACTTGTTCTCAGCCTTTTGCACTAAATAGCAGATATTTCTTGAACCAACCATGGCTTTGCTATTCTGAGAAGACATGTTAACACACCAATTACAAGATAAAAGGAAATGATATGATTAACAAACCATCAACTGGCCGCTCTTACATTCACATCAATCTTGTCAAACAAGTCAATGTCAACTTCATAAGGAATCTTCTCTGCACCAGCAGTTGCAGAGAAGTAAAATTTCCCTTCCGGCTCGAGTTTGAGTTTAACATCCTGGGCATCGGGCAACTCAACTGTTATGTAGATTACATCAGACCTCTGGGCCCATTTGACCGGAGGATGACGGCTGCATTATAAAATTCCAATAATTTGACGTTGACAATCTTCCTCTTCATATCAAATGATAAATAATGAAGCATAATACTGTTTTGAGTTGAGTCAATCTTATATTGACAAGTATTAAACCAATAAATTGTAGAAAATTATCATTATGCTAATAACATTTCAAGTCAATCTTATAAAGTAATGGGATGGTCGTTGAAAATGCAACAAATGATAGAATGAATGGAGAAATGAATCAAGTGTAATTCATTAAGTTCTGATGGCAATGTTCCTACTAAACTTAAAAGGAAGCAATCCTTTATGGCAGTGAACATTTGAAAGTGAAATGCCAACAAAGACAAGTAAATAGATGTATCAAATAGGATACTATAGAGGTGAATGAGTAAACAGACCAAACATACAAGAAAAAAATAACAATAATAATTAAGACTGAACATATCAGGACAGGTAGTGTGGCACATCTGAGAAACAAATACTGGTAAATATTGCCAATAATGGTCAAACAAGCTCTACCTTCAAAACTGAAATCTAAAATTATTTACACTACACCACATTTGGACCAACACCTTAATTTTTGCTTATGCAGGGATACAGTTTTGACAATTCAATAATTTAGAGTCTGTTTGGTTATTACTATGACTGCATGTCTACCCTGTTCCAAGGTTATAAAACCTCCATTTTATAACATAAAAAAAGTGTTGCTTCCATGATAAGTGCGGTGAATTACAAAAAGAACAAACACTTAGCCATAAATTACTGTGAAAAGTTGCAATGTGGAAATAGAAAACTAAATAATAATTGATGGAATGACTACTTTACTTCCATAGAAAATGTGCTAACCTACTTCCATGCGATTTTGTGGCTTCAATCAATTCAACATATACATAAATAACCTCTTGGATAGAATACATTCGAACCAAAACAAGCCCCTAGTTAAGATTCTAATACTGAAACAATTTATTAACACTTCAAACTTTCAACTCAACATCAATTTGTCCTTGATTAGATGTTCTTCAGTACAAAATGACATCAATTTAATTCAAGCTACAAGATCATACCAAACAAAAATGTTTTCTCGATACATCCTACTTAGAAGGGGTGAGAGAGAGAGAAGTATTCATGTTAGAATGATCTTCTGAGTTGTAGTAACTCTACCTTTAACCACACAGTTGAGGGAATATATACACGGATATCCTAACCTAACTCAGGTTGACTTAATCCTAACTTTGGTTTAGAGTGGGACTCAGCCTAATAGGCATAAAGCTTGCCTGCCACACTTCCGAGCTGTACTGGCTCATAGCACACTCTTACACTAACAATCCTAAACAACGAAAGCATGCATCTAAATTTAGCATAAATATCTTGACTATTGCTCTAGATATATAATTCATAACAAAAGATCCCGATCAGTTACATCAATAATCAATTTCTCCAAAAGGAATTCACTTCTGAGACCAAATATGAACTTGTCCCAGACATCATAGATGAACTGGGCACAACAACTCTGATACTTCCAAATTTGATTACCAAAAGATGAACAAAATTACGAACTTAATTATTCCTCTATTCTCACTAAGCTAACAGCAACAAATTACAGCCCCAAATCAGAGTAATTCTAGTTTTCCAAAGAAAATAGTAAACTAAACCTCACATGAAGGAAGTGAAGTGACAAAAAACAAGACCCCTAAAAGAAAAAATTATAAGATAAAACAAGGTAAAATCACCGCATACGAAGAACAAGAAATAGAAAACAGTCAATTTGAACTAATCGGTGCGAATAGAATCTGAAATGCTTAAACCCTAATTATCTTTTAACAATGAAATAAAATCAAACTGATAAAAGAAATAAACTTTATAAGAAAATAACTAAAAGAAAATACGCAACAACAGAGTACAAAAAAAAAAAAAAACTATCCAAGCTAACAAGTATTAATTCGCCAAAAGGAAAACTCAGTATGCATGTGCTCTGAAATTTTCCGTTCATGCGCTTTCTCGTGAGAAAATAAAAGTGGGGAAGAAAAAAAAACATGATTTATTAGAGATAACACACCTCATCCTAAAATCTGTTTCTGCAAAACTCTCGAGAGATTATTCTTGTTTGTTTGCTCTCCTTACGTAGGACAAGCATTCAGCAACCGCAAAGTGCAGAACCTGGTTACCTCCAGTCTTTTATATGCCTTTCTATTTGGGTTTTTATTTTTAATTTATTTTATTTTAAAAAACATTTTTTATCATAAAGAAAAAGGAAAAACAACTTGGAACCAAAGTTCTAAGCATTAACTACTTTTAGGCCATGTTGGTGAGGAGAACAAAACGGAGGTTTTGAAAAGGAAAAAAATATAACAATTTTAGATTTTTATATTTCTTTAACTTCATTTCTTCAACTGTAAATTAAACATTTTTTTAAATTTACAAAATGTGTAATTTAACTTACTTCATGTTCATCTTAAGTCGCAAGTGGTTCTCGTTCATTAAAAAATGAAAGTGATTGAAAGGAAGCTATAGGTCAAGGTATAGAGTTTTTGTTACATAGGTTTTTATCGCTATTCTACTAAAGTTTTTCTTTTTTTTACTTTTTGGAATTTATCTTGTTCGGATCCTAATTGTGTTTGATGTCGTTGTTTTAGGATGGTGATTATGATTGTGTTGTGGTGTTTTTTGTTTTCCAATTTTCCTTGGAAAAAATTCATGAATTAGTCTATAGAGGAAGATAACAGCTAGATAGACAAAGCCAATATAAGACACTAGGTGTCACTTCCGTGTTCTCTTGCTAGAAAATTGTTTAAACTTTTGAACCTTTGCATAATTCTCTTACGTTCATTCAAAATGTGTCAATTCCATGTGTTGAATTGCATATTGAGTGCCATTTCTTCCATTTATGTTCTTAATTTATTATTATATTGCTTCGATTCGCAAGTTTATGAGCTTTGCTTTGCCTTAGATCTGAGTAAGAGTTACATTGTTGTTGGAGTTACAATGATTTTCTTAAGGAAGAAAACTAATTTTGAAACAATGATTCCATATATCACCATTAAGCATCACGACAGTCACAGTTGGTCTTATTTTCGAAACTTCTTGCACACAGTTGTCATCATTTCATAGATTCCATACCTAACATGTATAGTTGAATAGAACTACTATTAAGCATGAAGAAACTGCTCTATTGAATTTGGTACCATTCCCACATCTGAATTGTATCATATTAGATCCTAAAACACAATAAAATGGTTCAGGGCACAATAAACTGTTTAAACCTTTTAGCTTAGAAGTTTTGGATAGTGACACATGCATATATTATTATTCTTATTAACGAACTTAACAATATTTGTCTATATGAATATAAGTATTTTAGAAATTCTTTTCCCCTTGTAACTTGGAAGAAACATACATACCTATATAAATGGCAATTAAATGTTTATTACCATAATTACACACCTTAACTAGTGTTGATATGGGTTGGTTCCTAAAATATGTAAGCGTTTCATTTTCATGCCATTTTGCTTCTGTTGCTTTGTTGGAGTGTGCTATTTTTAATCTTGAAATTTGTTGATCTGTGTAGTTGCTCGAGGGGTCAAGTGAATATGTCAGGTTCATTGGGGAGTGGCAATAACATAGCACATGGTGATGGTGGGACACAACTATGTCAATTTGTGTTGGGGTAAACAATAAAGGATCTGGTTCTACTACCTTTGTAAATTAAGGGGACAATACCGAGAGTAACCAAGTGACTGTAAGTAATGTAACGCATATTCACTCATTTGTTGATTATGTTTTGTGTAGGTTCAAAGCAACTTCTAGTTATGAAGGATAATTCTACAGGTTGTGGAATAGGAAGATGAGCAAGAAGCTGAGATGGTTGATGCAAATACACAACAGCAAGACAGGATTCAAATGGGAAACATTACCCTGACTGAAATTAGAGAGCTTTAGTTCTCATGTCCTGACGATGCTTATATATTTTGTAATGAGTATGCGAAAGTGAGACGATTTGGCATTAGAAGGGCAAGGTTAGTTATAACCGCAAGAAGAAGCATGTTTGGGTGAAAATTATGTTTTAGAATGATTTTATTGTGAAAATACTCAATACTCAAAGCTACCTCAGGACACTTTTATCCTTTTACATCCTCTCATCCCAAGGTTCTCAATTGAAACTCCTTTAATGTAGTACATCCTTTTCTCTTTTGAGTTATGATGCATATTAAGTTGATTAAGACATTTAGAAACTCAATTAACAATTATATCTTCGGGGCATATGAATCACAAAATAGTCATCCTGCTAAACTATATGTTTCTAAAACATCAAATAAGTTTTGTTACATATAGAAAAGTTTCAGTATAATCCCTTTATCATTCACAAATCAAATCTCATCAATATTGAGTTTTAAAGTCTTAAAAATATCTCTAATTCTTCTTTAATAAGTACGTTAGAAAACTCAAAACCAACTTATTTTAATTTGATTTTAACTTGTGAACCACTTTAAATTATTAACCAAGATACTTGAAAATTAGTGTATGAAAAGTTTATAATATTTTCAAACATCTTAAAATCCAATTTCCATAGTTTCAAGAATTTAAACAAATTATTATTACTAATGAAATTCACATTTTCATTCAACAATAAAATATCCAAACTTGAATTTTGATAAAATGATTTTTGTTATCAAAAGAATGAATAAAAGTCATCTTAGAAATTTAATTAAATAATTTTTTTGACAAATTAAAAGAACCTTTCTAAAAAACTTTTATTCTTATATAAGAATAATTTTTATAAAAATCTAAGTATTAAATCATATATATTTTTTTAAAAAAGGGAATAAATAATTCCTTAAAAGGAATATGAATAAATAAAAAAATATAAAAATAACCTCTAAAGCAAAAATTTAAAAAATAAGAGATAAGTAACTTATTACTAAGTTTTAACTTTTTGTCATGCATGCTATATGCTCATTCTTCACATCCACACGAAAGATTATCAATTAGAATTCAATCAAGTCAAAAATAATTCAACCATTAATATAATAAATAATTATTGTAACTTATTTTAATTTAAAGTGATTTAGTCATCATTATAGTCCATATTAAGTTTTAACGGTCCAACAATCATATATTACAGTCCATGTCAAGTCCAAATTCAATTGTCATACTCATTCATCACAATCCATACTGGGTCATTCAAGATAAATCACACAAGATATATATGTTTTAAGTTTAATTTATTTATTCAAGGTAATAATAAATATTACTTTAAAATAATAGTTCTTTTAAGTTTAAAAGGAGTATGGGTCTACTCTCATTATCTTTATATCTTTTCCATATTATATTTTTATATCACTCCCCCTTACCTCTTAAAGCTCGATCCTCTATGAATCGTTTATGTACACTTCACCCTTAAATTCTAAAACATTAATACCACCTTAGTTTAGTATGAAACACAATATTTAAAAGTTCTTACAAAAATATTTAAAAATGAAACTTTATATATTTATATATAAAAATAAATAATCTCAACACTCATTATTTTAATGAGGTAAAAATATATATGTATATCATAATCATCTAAAAATTTATTTATAAAAATTACAATTTTAAATAGTAACTAGTAAATAGTGAATAGTAACTAGAAAATAGTAAATGGTAAATAATAAATAATAAATAGTAATCGATAAATGGTAAATAGTAATTCACTATTTGTAATAGTAACTTACTATTTGAGATGGTAACTTACTATTCAGAATAGTATCTTGAAATAATATTATTATGTCTGGTATAATAATAGATTTTAAAATGATATCAAAATAAACTTAAATAATGAAAAGAACATGAAAGAAAGTTATTATTACCTTATAATTTTGGCAGAACCTTTTTTCTTTAGAAACAATTTCTTTCTTACACTCACCATTCTCTCTCAAACATTTATATTTCTAAAATTTATCTGATTTCCCATGAATTCCTTCCTTCGCTGATGCCTTTATTTATAGCAAAAATATTCACTCTACATTATTTTATTATAAAATTTACAATTTATACTTCAAAATTTTCATTCATCAACAATACAACATAGTAAAATTTATGTGAGTGCATAATGAAATGGCCGCTGAATTATTAAAATTAACAGTAATTTCAAGTTTTATATGTAACATCCTAGGTTATTTTTGCATTTATTTTTATTCAAACAATTACCTCTTATGATAAATTTTTCCTTTTCTTGAAAATTAAACGATATTTAGTGAAAAAGCATTTATTTTTACTGACTTATTCAAGTGACAGCAGTCACAGTTTGATTAATTAAATGAGGTCTAGAAAAGAAAAGCAAGTTAATTTAAACACAACGGATGGGAGAAAGGAAAATCAGGGTTTCTCGCTTGAGCGAGGCCCCTACTCGTCTAAGCGAGATTCCGGACTCTCACTTAAACGAGGTTCTATTCGCTTGAGTGAATACCTTTCACACATCGGATTATACAAAACATGCAACCGGACTTCCAAAATTTCACTCTAAAAATGGTTCTGTGAACCCAAAGAGTTATCATAACTACCATGAAAGCATATGCAAATAACAGTGATGTATTTTAAAATATAGGTTTACATCCGGTCCGGTCTTTAATTAAACACAACTAATAATAATACTAAGAAGTTCTTATACACACATATGACTCTATAGAGAGTCACTCGAAGTCACTCGGACCCTGGCACCGTTCTCCCCCTTGGCACGACTCCATGGCTCCTTCCCCCTCCCTGTCTCTGGTTACTAAAAAAAAAGGCAAGGGTGAGTGTTTGGCATTGTAATTAATATAGAATGGAACCTAAAAATATACATGCATATTTATACATACACATAAAGCACCACTTGTAAGTAAGCATACTGAAACATAGTGTATTACATACAGTAGCTATATTAAACCAACTACACAATTCCATCACATTCATCACGATCACAACTGACTCTCATACAATCTGACTCATAGTATCCGGATACTAAAGGATTAGCCTTCAGCTAGGGGTCCTACTTGACACCCCGTGAATCCTGCTTGGTTCACCGAGTCCTGCTTGACTCTCCACCTCGACCACTAGGTCCTACTTGACCACTGGGTAGCTCAACTGGGCACGAAAACCACGGGAGCCGGAAATGAGGGGCTATCATATACCGTCGGCCATCCCACACCACATAGTCATTCAACAATTTACCTTTCACATAATAATAACAATTCCCCATCACTCGGGTAGCCTGCTTGCTAACCCGACGTCACATAACACTGATCATTTCACATTAGATATCACAAGATCATACATGATAAACTCATCCACACTCGATCCTCCACTAATTAATGTACTCAGTCACACATGCACAAGCATAAACACACAACTACGTTTAGCAACATTTTCCTTAACCTGTTTACGTTACTTCAATGACCTGTATAAGAAGCGAGTCCTATTCTAATTAATTATAACCCGAACACCCCCCTTACTTTGGTTCCACACTTCGATGATCTGTTCTCTGTGTCGATTCCTTCCTCTGAGCACTGGTTTCGCAGTCTCAACTCCGTCACTCAGTCTTCCGTTGCTTAGCCTACTACCTACGGATCATAAAGTATAGCTCGTCACTTTAACGCCCTTAGTTCATGGACTGCATTTGGGCTCACACTCACCAGAGGAGTGGAGAACAGCCACGAATATAGCCATGCATGGCCCTTAACAGCCAAAGAATAAAAGGAATAAGGGAATCACAATTGGAACGGATCAGTAGACTCACCTTGAAGCCTCGATCACAGGAATGGGGTTCAATTGAAGTTTAGACACAAATGGAGTCCCTCTCCAGCGCATGCAAATTAGCGTTAAGAGAGGAGAGAAAAACGAAAGAGAAGGAACAGACCAACAGCAAAGGTAACTTGTAAATAATGAAGAGGGAAGGAAGAGAATTTCCTTATATATATAGCTCATAGGCAAGATCGTCTTTTCCTTTATTTTATTTGTATTCTTACTAAATTTAATCAATTTCACTATATTAAACTATTGCATAGTTATCAAATCAATTACACGTATTTATTCCCTCAACGTTTAATTATTCACAATTCTCTAATACTTCGCAAGAGTATAGGCCCAATATAAATATCGGCCCCCGACGTCCTAACTTAGTGTTCATACCTCAGAAATCCGAGCTACAACCTGAGAGATCAGATACCTCATTCGTGCTCACCTCTTGGTTACCTACATCCGTTGTTTTAGTCATTATGAGGTTAATCCGGGCTATGACCCCGTGTGAGGCGCTCTCCTCACAACGGTTGGACCAGACCACCTAACTCTGTCCGCTCTTCTCCTACACTCCCGATCTTTAACTCCGCCTGCTCGCGCTTCAGATACCGATCTCGACACCGGCTTTCTTATCTCTGGCTAAGACAGAACGAATATTAAATAAAACTTCTAAAACATTTACTAATCATTTCCTATTTCTTATAATTCTCATTAAAACATCAGGGATGTTACATTATATATTTTAAAAATCCAAAATCAATCATTTTTGAAATATAGTGATATCATAAAAAAACTCACTAATTTTAAGAAGAGTAATATAAAATTTAAATTTCAAAATTCTAAAATTTTCTGTTAATAAAAATCTACTAGAACCTTTCCGATTTCGTAAGAATTGGTAAAAATCAAATTTTTACTCAAACCGAATATTTTTAGATGAATTTACTTAAGATATATTTTTCTTAAAATTTTTTATAATTTAACTTCATACTCTTGTGAAAATATTTATTTTAGGTAACTTTGTACGAATATAATTATTTATGAAAGTTCATAAAAAAATTCTAGAAAATTACAAATAATATGACTGTCAAAAAGTTCTAAAGGATCATTGTAACACCCCAGATTTTTGGGACGAATAATCCCAGACCCTAAGCTTGGTTGTATGTGTGTTGCTGAATATCTTATGAGATACAGACCTCAACGAGGCTTCTATCAAGAATTTCTATGAATAATAAAATTACGTCGAGTTTGTGTGAGCAAGAGGTAAATGGAGAATCTAAGTAAAAAGGAAAGTTATAGAGTTGGGCCTATTGGCCAAAGTTTGTGATTTAAATAATCTTCCTAAGATTTATTAAAATTTTGAAATTTGTTTACAGTGGTCCCGTTCGTTTTGAGTGCAAAATATTTTACGCTTGTTTCGTTGTTTCCAGTGTAACTTTGTCTCTTGGTATCAGAATCAAACGATTCTTGTCCCAAAATTTTTGTAACAAGATTTCCTAGAACTCTTGTGAAGACACCTAACCTCGATTCTAAACCCATTGGTCCCAGTTTGAAAAATGGTCCCCTGACCCGTAGCCACGTAATCCAAACGCCTCTACCAATGTTTAAACACTAGCTTGCTTATGGTTGGCCCCCTATTACACGCGTATACACGCCATCACGGGCATCACCTCAATCTTATGCATCTTCCCATCTTGGCCTACTTGGACGTGTCTATGTGTATTTGCTATGCCTTGTCTTTCCCTCTCACGTGTAGGAACATTGGTTGGGCGTCCATACCCCCGCGTGACCCCTCAGACTCTTGTGCTATGGTTCCACGCCCTGTCTCATCTCACTTGCGTGTATAAACACTACATGGGCGTAACACACGCCCATATGTTCCTCAAATCCCATGCATTTCACTTCTCGTGGTGTATTGGGAATTTAGACACCAGGTCTGGGCATTCATACGCCCAGGTACTGTTGGCAAAGCTTTAGTCGCTGCTCTTGTAAATGGAATATTGCATTGCTCTTGAAAAATATATCCCACAAATCCTATAATAATGACCAATTGTTAGAGTAAAGTTTGAACTCATTATTGAGCAATATGAACCCTATGTGATTTATTAATAATACACATCAAGACTCTGAACTAAAATAAAGTCTGTATTGTTTGTTTGTCTAACAATTTTGTTAAAGTGTGTGAGGAGTCCGTAGAGCTCCATTTGAAAAAAAATGGGGAGTCTGTAAAAAAATCAATTTGCTTCTAAAATGAAGAAGTTCGTACTCACTAGATCAAGTCTCCTTCTATGTCTTCAGACCATGAGAAGATTTGTGACTCTTCGAGTACTTGAAAATGATCTTTCCTTTCTAAATATGAAGCTGCATGAACTTTCTCATGTCTTCTCTGAAGCTATCATTAAAAAGGCAATCAACAGAAAAGTTGAAGACTTTTTCACGCTTATCAAGAAAATTACCTCACATGTCTCAAGGTGTCAGAAAAGCTGAACCTGATCAGAACGGATATCTTAAGGTCAACTATTATAGAGTGTACATGTTTTCCTAAAGTACATAAGCAAAAAGGATCTTTTGCTGAAGTCTTTCGAAGTTGCCTAGTGAAGGAAACTTCTCTGAAGCATGTATCTACATTCGTTGATAGCGCAATCCTCAGGAGACCAACATTCTTTAAAGCTAACCAATAAATATTTTTAAAAGGACTATAAATACAAGAAACTTCAGAATTCAAGATAGACACACTATTCATTCTCATACTTGAATACTCTCTTGATTTTAGAAACCAAAGTCTGAGAGACTTTTTCTTAAAGTTTCTAAATTCTTGTATTCACTACATAAGTCCTCTTTGTAGTTCTGCTTAGTGCAGACTGTGACTTATAGTAGTTTGTAGCTCAGTATACTCTGTAATCATTTCATATCTTTGTACGTTGAGTTATTTGATTGTAACTTCAAACATTTTCTCTACTATCACTTTGTACAGTCTGGTGTGTTGCCAGAATCTGTTAGTGTTAGGAAACACTATGGCTCGAAGAGACTTTTGAAAGAATACTTGGGTTTATAGCAAGAGTGACTAGTGTCAAGAATACTTGAGTTTAAGCCAGAAGTGACTAAAGTTAAGAATATTGTTGCACTAGGCTGGTGCAGATTGTAAAGGTCTTTTACAATAGTGAAAAATCCTTCGGTTTGAAGGGACTGTACGTAGTGTTTGAGTTGGAAGTGAGCCAAGATAAATTCCACTGTATGTTTCTTTGCACCTTTCTTCAGTCTGTTAAAATTGCATTTTGCTGAAGCGGTCTGTAGATTTTTCAGAAAAAGAGTTTAAGACTTATTCAACCTCATTCTAAGTGTAACTTTGTACCTCACTATTTAAATAGATATCTTAAATTAGAAGAT
The DNA here is from genome assembly GCA_037962975.1 of Clitoria ternatea. Classification (NCBI taxonomy): domain Eukaryota; kingdom Viridiplantae; phylum Streptophyta; class Magnoliopsida; order Fabales; family Fabaceae; genus Clitoria; species Clitoria ternatea. Next base: position 15,886,073 of record CM075675.1, read on the forward strand.
ATCCTTAAACTAGCTATTATTCTTATAATTTATACTAACTACAATCTCCTTTAATAATCTTTAGAGCTTTTTATTTTATAAAACTTAATTATATCAACAGACTAAAATCTCCTTACTTATCATAGAGCGTGTTTGGTTCGTCTCTGGTTTCTCCGTTTCCCTCCGTTCTCTTGCATTCTGTCGCGTTGAACGCGGCACATCTCCCTCCACGCGTGTTTGGCTGCGACGAAGAGCTCCGTTCCGTCGAGGCGAACGGCAACGTGCTCCGTTGGCCAGAAGGAGCTTCGACCAACTTTAACCCAATGCCAACGCGATCTGTTGGGAGAAAGTCGAGAGTACCCCTCCCAACGGTCATAACACGTGTCTCCCTCTCGGATCTGAAGCTGCCGTTGCCCACGGAAGGACCTCAGCCACTGTTCTTGAGGTAATACAACTCCGATCTGTTTTGGTCTCCCTCTCTCCGTCTCTCTGATCTCTCTGGTTTTTTTGGTTTGCAATGTTGGGTTTTCGGGTGGCCGTGGGTTTGTAGGGGTGGCCTGAAACAGGGGCTTGAGTTTTAGGTTGGTGTTTGTAAGGGGGTTTGTTGACGGTCGTGCGTTTGTGGGGGGGCCGTGGGTTTGTTGGGCGTGGGTTTTGGGTTGCGTTTTCAGTAGGGGGTTTGTGGGGGTGGGGATTTGGTGGTGGTCGTGGGTGGGGGTGGCGGTGGGTGGCGGTGGGTATTGAATGGGGGTCTAGTTTTGGGGTGAGGGTTCGTGGGGGTGGGGGTTGGTTGGGTAGGGTGGCGGTTTCTCCATTGTTGGACGGTGGATGGTGGTGGTGGCGGGTGGTGATGGCAGAGGTGGTGGATGGTGGCGTTGGACGGTGGTGATGGTGTGGTGCATGTGTGAGGTCAAGAGAGTTGGTGCACTGTAACAACCTTTTTTATTTTTTAATTAATTTAATTTAATTATGTATTTTATTGTGTTTAGGTTGTTAAGTGATGTGTAAGGTTTTTAATTATGTAGTTATTTGTTTAATTATTTTAGAATTACTTAATTTAGTTTACTTTATTTTTAATTTAGTTTAGTTGATTTAATATAAATTTAGTTTATTTTTGCCTTTACACGTAACGAATAACGGATAATGAGTGACGAAACATGGAAAATCGTAAACCTTTGTGCATCGTGAAAATTTAAGTTAGAATGCGTATTTATTGAACGAAGAGTACGGAGTGACATATCGAACAAAAGAATGACTCAGTGACGATTAGTAATAACATGTTTTATAAAATTAACAATAAAATTAATTTATTAGTTTTAATATATAAAAAACAATCAAATAAATTTATTAGTTTTATAATATATCAAAAATTAATTTAAATTTATTAGTTTTATAAATATATATAATTTAATATTAATTAGTGTTTAATATATTAATTCATTTATTAAATATGTTTTATTAAATTAAGTATCTTTTTTGGTTTAATATTATATATTTAATAAATATACACACAAATTATATATATATTTAAACCCATACCCTTTTTGGTAATTTTATCCTCAATTACCACTTTCACAACCCAATTCTACTACAAACCAAACACAATCACTACAACCCAACTCACTTTAACTCAACTGTCAACCAAACAAAACTCCATTTATAAAACCTCAGTTTTCTAAACCCCATTTACAAAACTCCGATTTTCTCAACTTCGTTAACTCAACTTTACACCAAACAACCCCATAGTCTCAAAGGTTCATATTTAAATCTTAATTTTATATTAACTCCCAAGTTTTATATAATTTTATTTAAAGTCCTAATGTCTTTAAATATCATATACTTTTAAATAACTAAACACTTATTATTTCATGTCATTTATCTATTATTAATAACTATTAATTATTTAATATTACTAAAGTAAAATTGTTTATAACCCTATATATTTTATCTCTTTTTTTATTCTCTAAATTTAATTATTATCCAATCTTTTAATTACCTAGAATTTGAGATGTTAAAAAATTAAAACTAATTAAAGAGAACAAAATCATCAAATTAAAATTAAAGCAGGAATATCACCAAATCCAAGAGCATGTAAAAACTAAAAATATACTATGCGTTTATCTTGAATATATTATAAAAACATTCAACAAAATCAATATCAAACTATCATTTCTCGTGCAACCTTTAGAACTTCACTCATCCCCCCGTGACATAGTACAAACAATGGAGGAGAGATTTTCCATTTTTTATCTTGGTGAACAGAGATTTTCCATTTGAGAATGGAAAAGTCGACATTGGATTCTTGAATTTAACATTCTTTTTAGTATTTCCTTCCTCGTAGACACCAATTAAGGCCCCACTCAAACTTTCACCGAAAGGTAACTCGAAACCCTCTCCAGAACTCGGTTTGGGGTATGTCATCTCCAACATAATCTCAACTTCATTCCATTCACGGTCTAAAAATATCCCCTCCGTCTCTGATTTACACTTTAGATCACACCAAAACATTGGGTCCCATGTGCTAGATATGTAGTTACATGAGGAACTTAATTGTTTAGTGCCATTAATAAGTACAGTGAACTTAAACATCAATATCATGACACGTTTTATAATAGGTGTTAAAAAACAGCATAGTGCAATCTTAGGAAATTTCTTTCGAAATGAGAAATGTACCGACAAATTCCTTACTGGGTGGTTCCATCCAAACCTTCTTCTCTCCTTCTTGAACAACGAATTCATGAAATGAGGATGCATCAGTTGATGTGGTCTACATACTTGGATGACATTATCGGGGCTTGTGTATGGATAATACACATCAGGAAATGTAGTGTACATGCCCTCATCACAGAAAAGCATGACCTCTTGTGACACTTCTGAGCTCATCTTTTCTTCATCTTGGTTCCCTACATAAAATGTGTATCCCTGATGTCCGTAACCAAATAGCACTTCAACTTTACGTAATGTACTTAAACTACCTGGAAGTTGCCGAACCCGACATTGCTTTAGAGACAATAGTTGAAGCCCAACAAGATTCCCAATTGAAAAGGGCAATTTTTCTATGGAAGTCTCATCTAGATAAACTTCTCTTATTTTCTCCATTTTTTCCAATACTTCTGGAAAACTCTCAAGACTTGAACACCTCCTAAGATCCAAAATTTCAAGGGAAGTCAACTTGATGCAAGGTGCCAAATTTTTTAACTTGGTACATCCTTTAGCACTCAAAGAGCAGAGATTATCGAGAAACCCAACTGAGTGATGAATTTTGACTAAATTAATGCAATTATCTAGACACAAATTTGCTAAGAATGGTAACTCTTCCAGGCTTGGTAGCTCAGATAAAAAATTGCACTCATCAAAGTTTATTATAGACAAGGATTTCAGCATCTGTAAAATAAAGCTCAAGTTATTGACTGTAAGTAGAAATTCGTTAAAACTTAAAACTAGAAATTATTTTGAAACCAATGCGTACCTTGTGTGGTTGGAAGGTTTCAAGGCAACTACAAGGCATATGGAGTATCTCAACTTGTTTAGGATTGAAATCAGATGGTAAAGACCTTAAAGGATAACCACTCCAATCTAGCACTCTTAGACTATTTGGTAGATGCTCGGGGCCAGTAGAAAAAATTGCATTTTCAATGATCAAAATCTTCAAGTTCTTCATCTTCTTGAAGGCTTTTCCATTCCATTGCACTTTTATGCTGTTGCATGCTTTCAGCTTTATGATTTCAATTTTATCAGTTCCCTTCCATGTCCAAATCACAATTTGACCACAAAAATATGCACATAAGTAATGTCATTTTCACATCTGATTAAATTTACAAAACACTAAATCTAAATGTTCTTGCTAATAAATTTCATCAAACATTAAATTGAGAAAAGAAACAAAAGAATCCCAAAATCCAGTAGATATTCATCAAATTTGTAAATAAAGGAATGAAAAGAGAAGTTCAAACATACCGTATTTTCTTCCAAAACATCAACAACTTCCTCATCAAACCATAACCTACTACGTTGGCCAGGATGGGATGTTGATTCTTCCCTAACAATTTCTCTGCCCATATCTCGAATTAGATCATGCATTCTCACAAAACCATAACAATCAATCTTTATGAGACATCGATCAACCAACACTCTCATACCATCCTCTGCATGAAAACCATGAGCGTGTAACATTTGGTTTACATAGTTCACTTCAGAAGTATTGAAGAAACAAGCAATGTCAAGAAAAATCCCCTTCTCCTCTTCCTCCAAGCTTTCATAGCTTACTTTAAGTATTTTATGGATCTTTTTGTGAGGAATAGTTGCATATTTATCTAATGCAGAGCCACATTCTTTTAAACTTTTACCAAATAAGTGAGAACCTATCACTTCTAAGGCCAATGGAATGCCACAAGCGTAAGAGACTGCACGCTTTGAAACATCAACAAAATGAGGATCAACTCTTTTATTCTTAAAGGCGTGCCAACTAAACAATTCAAGAGCATTTTCATCATTTAATGGTTTAACCTTGTATAACTTTTGTACACCGTGAGTAGCTAGCAAGTGTTTGTCTCTTGTTGTGATAATAACCAAACTCTTAGAGCCAAACCAATCATTTCCCCCTGCAAGTGCCTTTAATTGCTCAAGTTCGTCAACATCATCTAGTATCAAAAGAATCCTTTTATGTTGGAGCCTCCTTTGTATCAGTGGAATTCCTCTGTTGACATCTCCCACTTTTATATCATTCTCCTGAAGAATTTCAGAAAGTAGCTTTTCTTGGAGTTGTACAAGGCCAATATCCTTATGAATTGCCTTTTCTCTAATGTCTGGAAGGAAACATGAACCTTCAAATTGAGCAGAAATCAAGTTGTATAAAGCACGAGCAAGTGTTGTTTTACCAAGTCCACCCATACCATAAATGCCAATCATGTTAGCATCAGACTTATTTCCTAAGAGAGACATCACTTCCTGCACTGCATACTCCAGCCCAACTGGATTCTCAGCCACGTGTAAAGGAATGTGGTTGAGTGTTTTAGAGACCTCTCTAACAATCTCTTCAATAAATTCAACTTGTGGTGGAGACCTACACATTGTACAAAAAACATGTGAACTCAAAGTATCTTTTTGTTATTTTGGGCTATGTCACTTTTTCTAGAATAAGATTCTCAGCAATAAGATTTTTAAAAAAATTTAAAAATGTTTTTTAGAAATAAATTTTTTTACTTAATATTTGGGGCAAGTCCTATATTTTGTTCAAGTAAAATATTTTTTTAGAAATACAGAAAAAATAAACTTTTAAAACAATAGTTAACTACTTCCAAATTTATACTGAAAAGAAAAACATGATAGATACAGTAATTTTTTTATCATGGTTTTAAGGCTCCAGATCAATCACATTGTACATGGATCCTAAACAAAAATTATCATCATGGAGCAACAACCATATAGAAGGATCTATCATGATTCTATGCAATTGACCAAGAAAAAAGGATCCCAAAAGAAAAAAATCGTAGCAATTTAAAAGGTATAGAACAATCTATACTGAGCAACAGAAATAAGCAGAGACATAAGCGCATAGGAAACAAATAATGTTAGTAAAACTTTTAAATTTTAAATAAATCTTCACAATTAATCTCTACGTGCACTTTCGATTTAAGTTGTATTGTATGAAAACAAGGAGACTCATCCATTTGTGAGAGCTAATATTAAATAAATTATATATTTCTCAAGCATTCAAATAGACTTTTACAGGATATTTTAGTATTTTTTATGAAATTGTCGGGGGAATGTTTAATTCCCGGGTAATGTAGAAGGAATAAAAGTTAAAAAAAATTGTTAATAAAAAACACTATTTTTCTTATAAGGTAATTTTATTAACTTCTACTAAAAGAAATTTTTTTCATAGGAATATAAAAACATTCTGTGTATTAAACACTTCATAAAATATTCAAATTGTGTTTAGGTGATTTTTAGAGGAAAAAGGTAAGATCGTTTTTATTATACTGGTGTAATCTATTTAAAGTCTAATTTAGTTTTATTTATTTGACAAAAAGATTATACTGTAACTTTTTAAAAGGTCTATTTAATTAAAGAAATTGAGTTTTAAAAAATCAATTTAACTTGTAATATAGGTCTTTTTAAGCTCTTAAAAATATTTTTATAAATAAATTATGATATATTATAATTTATGAAAATATTATCTTTTATAAAGTACAATTTATAAAATTAATGATTAAATATATGTTTTGTGTTAATTATTAGTCTTTTAAAAATTAATCAATTTATGTAAAATAGACCCATGAATATTTGCATTGACTTTCATATATACAAATCTGAGTTTTACAATGCTGCTTCCAAGTGGATCAAACTGTTCAGGTAATAAATAAAACCTAGGTGAGTGTAACCGATGATGATTCATATGTTTAATTTTCTTTGGTCTTCTTTACTAATTATTTTCAATGAAAAGGAATAAAGGATAGTGTGAGATACCCGTGATGGAAATGCCAGCCTGATAGATTAGCTGCTTGATATAAAGCCTTCCTCCATTTTTGTAGCTTGTCCTTATCACCCTCGAACCTCTCCTCATGTTTTGCAAAAGCTGTGGAATAAGACCCTTTCTGATGTCGAACGTGTGTCGGATCCACTTCATAAAAAACTGGATAAACTAAAAGCTGTTGTTTTGCCATAAAGCACTCAAGGATGTGAACAAGTTCATCCAAACAATAAGTTGAGGATGCATAGTCCTCAGAGAGAACAATAATAGCAATTCTAGATTCTTGGATGGCATTAAGAAGAGCAGGTGTAATTTCTTCTCCTTTTCTGAGCCTTTTATCATCAAGGAAAGTGTGAAATCCCTTTCTCTGTAGGGAATTGTACAGGGTACTCGTAAAATCACGGCGAGTATCTTTCCCCCGAAAACTGAGGAAGACATCGTAAGTCCATTTACCAGTGGAACAAGATGACGATGCTGCTACTCTACTTGCCATCATCTAAGAACTTCAAAATTCACAACACTTACCAACTTATTTATATATGCAATGAACCCAAGGTTGCTATTACCCAGAAGTTTCGTTTAGGCAATGGAAGGACCAATGCAAATGAAATCTATTTCACGCGGTTACAAGGCTACCCCGCGCATTAATCTTGCAATGGTTGTCATGGTCAAAATCGGGATTTTTGCCCTTCTGGCATAGAAAATCAAAATATTTTATAAAATGGGATGGAAAAAAATATATTTGTGTGTGAGGTAAAAACTCTCACTTCAATACTTATATTATGTATTTCCAAATGATTCAATAGCATTTAGTATCATAGAAAGACGTAATCTGACTATTACGTATTTTAGAAATACAAAATTTTGATTTCATATATTGTGGAGTCAATTATTCTCAACAGTTAAAAACTTAAACTGCAAATAATAGGGTATCTACGGTAGAATCAAGACTACTATCACCCAATTGTCAGCAATTAATAATTATAACCACTAAGAGTTAGTTTCATATATTAAATAAATTTTTTAAAGTATAAATTTATTTAATATATAAATTTATACTTTTATATATTAAATATATAAATTTATTTAATATATAAAACTAATTGTCAACAGTTATAATTATTAACTGTTGACAATAGGGTGGTATCATGGGTACCCCAATTTTTACGGTTTAGGTTTTCAACTGTTGAGAATAATTGTCTGTCCATTGACATTAAATTTTTCCAACATACAAAATCAGAGTTTCGTATTTCTAAAATATATAATGGTTAGATTACGTCTTTCCATGATACCAAATGTTATTTTATCATTTGAAAATACGTAATGTAAGTATTAAAGTGACAGTTTTTACTCCCAGACATATAAATATTTTTTCTCCTTCCCATTTTATAAAATACTTTGATTTTATATGCCAAAAGGGCAAAAATCCCGTCAAAATCTTCAAATTTTAATACAATTTTGTTTTTTTAAGGTTATATTTTTTTTACTGGGAATATTAGTTTTAAAAAATTATTCATATTTAATAGAATTTGGTAGAAGTTATAAAAAATATATTACTACTTAGTAACTAGGATTACCGAATCTTAAATATGTTATCTGTAACATCCCAAATTTTAAAATAAGAAAATTAATTGACAGAATAAATATTAAGAATTTATGTGTGAATTACTTAACATCCCAAATTATTGAGAATAATTAAATTGAGAATTTTGGGAATTTCTGGTGGCTTATGGAAACCGGTTAAGCTAAAGACGAACCTGGTTGAGACATGGGTGTCGGACCAAGTATCTCGGAATGAGATGATATTGGTCAGGGCTGTCGAGAAAAATATTGGGAATCCGAATATATATTCAGAATAATTTTCAGATGGAGTATTGAGCCCGAACTGAGAACCTATTGGTTATAAAATGATGAAATGTTAATGAATGGGATTTAAAATAAACTCAAAAGCCAAAATTTCTTCTCCTCTTCACGCGTGAACTTCTGAATATTGAGAGGCACATTTTACTTCTTCACTTTCCCTATTCCATTCTTCTTCCTCTCTTCTTCTTCATACAACCCCCAAGTCAAGGTGGTGACTCCCTCTTCTTCTCATTTCTTTTCAAGAAGCTTAGGAGGAGACCATTGAAGTTGAATCCTTCCTCCTCTTCTTCCCTCATTTTCGTGTGGCCTACCTCTCCTTGGAAGCCCATTTTCGTTTTGGGTGTGAGGTAAGCTCTTTAACTATTTTTGGGTGGATTGATGTTAGTATTATGTAATGTTGTGACTTGGGAGAGTCATGCATGAACATAGAAGTATATAAAGAGCATTTAATGCATGAGTTTTAAGGTGGGTTTTTATGAGAGTAAGATTTCTTGGGGAAGTAATGAAGGTGGATGCATTTATGGTTGGAAGGAGAAGAGTATTTATGATGGCTGTTGGGTTTTATGAAACCCTAGCTTCATAAATTTGGGGGAAATGTATAATGGAGGTTGATGAGCATTTATTGTTGGCAATAAATGTGGGTTATGATGAATAATAGTCATTTGTGATGGTATTTGGTTGGTGGAAGTCATTGATGGAGAAACCCATGAAAGAGGTTTGGTTCTAGAGTACATAATAATAAATGGGGGCACCTAACCCATGGTGGTTATGGTGGATGAGAATGAAATAAAAGAGGTTTGAGAGTTAAAATAATATAAACATCAAGTTATTGAAATATATAAGTATTTGAGTCTTAATGGGTAAATAGAAAATTGATTGTGTAATGTGTTGTGATGTAGGAAGTGACCCCATCGACGAGGCGAAAACGTCAAACCGCGTTGATCACTACTTCACTTGAGGTAGGAGGGGGTAACTACTATAAATGCATGATTTCATCCATTGATGATGTGAAAATATGTATATGTGATTATGTTGATGATTGTTTGAATGGATGATGTGATGTTGTTATGATTTGAATGCATTTAGAATGATTATTATTATGTGGCATGTGTTTGGGATAATGGATATGATGTTGTAATGAGATTATGATAATGAGATGTCATGGTGGTTTAAAACCATGTATGAATTGAAATCCATGATGAAAAATATCCCGAAGATGTATGTTTGAATTGATGAATGTGTATGTCACTAACTCTTAATGTGTATGAAATGTAAAGAGAATTGATGATGACTGAGGATGATGAAAATATTAAAATCCACTAAGTGGTGGTGAATGATTGTATGTGGAGTGGCATCTAGGATGTGTTGGTGTATGCACTATGAGCCTTTATGCTTTTTCATTTGTATCATTTTTCTACTTATCAATTGAATAAATATTTCAGTTTAAAATTGTTTTAAACATATTTATCCTTGGAGTAATAGGTCATATAAAAATTATTCCTAAAATGTCCCTAGTTAAGTATTTACATGGGGACATGTAAATACACTGAGACTAGTGTGTGAGTGTACTGATGACCTGATCTCACAGATCATAGATATAGATGATATCGAGTCTTTACACGGGTACACATTAAGAGTAATGATGTACTGGACAGACCCACCATGAGAACGTTGCATGGATCGTTACATGATTGTCATAAACGATTCTCAATGTGATAATGGTATATGTAGTCCTTCGACCTGAAGTCACTACGATTCCTACATGAGGAGTTTATTATTTTAATACAATTAAACGTCTTCTGTAACAAGAGGACTATAAAGGTTGTGATTAGGCAATGAACAAATTATGCAGAGGGATGTGAGTGATGTAGATGGGATTTGTCTCTCCTATGTGACAGGAGTGATATCCATAGGCCACTTGATGGAGTAAGACTAAGAAAACGCATGGCCATGCTAGAAAGAATAAATATTAGATATTTATTCGGATCCAGTCTACTCCGGTATCAAGTAAAATAAATTGGGCCGTACAAGGATGACGCGACCATGCCTTGGGCCCAATTAGGATATCGTGACAAAAGGAATAAACGTATTAAATAATTATCACTTATAGGTTATGTTGATAATATTCGGACATAATGATGCATTGCTAGATGCCGCTCTTATTTTATATTAATAATAAAATAGTTTATTATTAATATGACCGGGTATTTTACCTATAGGGTCACACACATAGAGTAAGCCCATCAGAAAATGTTGTCTTATTTTAGTTGGACTAAAATAAAGCTATTGGGCCTAACTCATTTGGAATGAGTAAGGAGCCCACTTTTAGAGAGAACAAATTAGGTCAAACCTAAGCCTATAAATAGAGCATAAGATGCTCATAGGCCGTTCACTCAAGTGAGACACAAATTCGCAAAGGTTGCAAGAGCTACACGCCGTCAAACTAGCAGTTGGCAGGTGTTGCGATTCTGGTGGGAGTGCTCGTGTGGACTCCTAAAGGACGAGGCTACGACTGCTTCGGAGTTCTTCAAGAGGTAACCTAAAATAATTTTGAAATTGTTTTGTGCTTTGAAACACGGAACCTTGCAAATCCTATGGAATTCCTTTTATTTTTCCGCTGCTCATGCTTAGGGATTCCCTAACAGGATGTACAGTGTGAGGATGCATTTGATTTGCATTTGCATTGCATCCATGGCATATCATAGCTGTCTATGCGGAATATTAGGGGGTTCCACTAGGCGGGCCTAGTGGGAGGGCGGCTCAGTGCACGAGCGTATTGTGGTTTTTCCCCTGTGACTCGGTGTGTGAGTCACGAAGCTGTCCATAGTTTGGTGACGAGGCACCCTATGTGGCGGGCCCAGTGGGCGGGCGGCTCTATGGTGAGCGAGTTTACCTCGGTGTCCGACGGGACACGGCTCTCTCGATGTGTGTTCGGGAGGGGCCCGTAGCACTTGTGGTAATTGAGGCCACGATGTTGATCCGCAAGTCACGGGGTGACTAGTGCTATAGATGGGCGTTAGCGGTTTGGTACCAGTAAAATTATGATGGTGTATGCATGCATAAATTGAGATTTATGTGTACACAATTTTTCTACTGCAGTAGGGGCATAGTAGCACACCTATGCTTGTCCTACAATTGAATCAATGTTGTATTTCCCACAATCGGATCCGCATTGTTTGATGAGAAATTCTTATACATATGCATTAGCTTTAAGAGCATTTGCATATAGCTGGAGATATGCCTAGTTGAAAGCCCATAGTGGCGAGGGATGAATGAGAATTGAAAGGGAAGAGAGTGGATGCTAACCCTATGTGTGTATGTGGTGAACCAAATGAATGAAATTGTAGATGTATACTTGAGTTTATGAGATATGTTTATAGATGATGGGTGATGTTGTGCAAGATATGCTATGTGAACAAGTATACATGTATTTCATCATAATGTATGACTTTAATTCATTTGGATTATGTTACTCACCTCCTCGTTGCTATTTTTAAAGTTGATGTAGGTATGATGTAAATCCTACTGTTTTGGAGGCCGAGTTTGAAGAAGGTAAATATGGAATGTGTAACACCCATATTTTTATTTTTATATTGAAATTTTGAAGGAATTAAATTATGGTTCTTTAAAACTTTTTAATCTACGAATTATTTATGATTTTTTTGGAATTTTGGAAATTTTTTTAATAAAATAATATTTTTTAAATAATTTTAAATTCATATAAGTGACTTAAATTAAAAATATTTATAAGAAAGTGAATTTAAATTATAAGAAAATTTTCTAAAATCCATTTCAATTAGACTTATCTAAAAATTATCGGTTTGAGAAAAATCTTGATTTTTTCTAATCGTTAAAAAATTGGAAACGTATCAATAAATTTTTATTAACAGAAAATTTTAGATTTTTAAAATTTAAACTTTATATTACTTGTTATAAAATTAGTAAGGACTGATATAATATCGCTAAATTTCAAAAAGGACTCATTTTGAATATTTAAAATATACCGAGTGAAAGGTTACTATTTGACTTAATAATTCTGCCGACAGTTACTATGCAAAACACTGTGCATGTATGAAATTTTCAAAAGATGCACAGTAACCAGGAATAAAAAATTTAAAAATGCATAGTATTTTTATATTAAAATAATGGAATGCATAGTAAATTTTTTTTCCTATAAATACTGAAGGAATTCTTCTTTAGAATTCACAATTTCAGATTAAGTTTTCTTAATATAGTAGTGCTAGTGAGATAGTGGTGGAAGTGAGAGAGAGAAGTAATTTTTTTTGGAAGAAGGTTCTGCTAAAATTCTAAGGTACGAATACTTCACTTTTATGTTTTTTAGGGTTATTTTTATATCGTTTTTAGAAATCTATTATTATACTAGAAATAATATTATTTTAAGTTACTATTCTGCATAGTAAAATACTATTTCAATAGTAAATTACTATTTCAATAGTAAATTACTATATAAATAGTAAATTACTATTTACTATTACTATTTACCTTTACTATTTATGTTTTTACTATTTACTGTTACTATTCACGTTTTTACTATTTACTATTATTATTCACGTTTTTACTATTTACTGTTACTATTCACAATTTACTATTTACTGTTACTATTCATAATTTACTATTTACTGTTACTATTCATATTTTACTATTCACTATTCACTATTCACTATTCAAAATTTATCATTTCTGTTTTAAGTGGTAATCTTAATCCTCATCTTATGCCTATACTGAAATAAGATTGGTATTAATATTTCTAGAAATTGAAGGTGCAAAGCAAATCTCTTTTGGGTAACAATTCAAGGTAAGAGGGAGTGAGATAAGAGTATAATATGAAAAGACATAAGAATAATGGGAGGAGTCCCCTACTCCTTTTAAATTTAATAATATTAATATTTTAAAATATTAACTTTTAACTTAAAATTTTTAATAAATTTTAAATTAAATATCCGGTTTAACTAACTCTAACATACCTATGCAAGGACTTGGACCATTATGACCTATATGGACTGAATTATACCTACGCAAGGACTTGGACCATTATGACCCATATGGACTGAACAATACCTATGCAAGAACCGGATTATATGGACTTACATATACCTAGGGGTGTCCATCGGTCGGGTTCGGTCGGATTCAGTTAATTTTGAGTCCACCCGTTGTTATCCATGAAACATAAATAATAACTCATTTTCACCCAATACTATGATCGGTTTGGTCAGGTTCGGTTAAGTGCGGTTCTCAGTTTTTTCGGTCGGATTTTTTGGTTAAGTTTCTTAGGAAAATTTAATTTTTATTTTTTGCCACTTTTTACGTATAAAATAATGTTAGCAAAAACTTGTATATAAAAATGATGTATTTCACGTTTTAGAACCAAAGCCTTATGGAATATGAAAGTGACATAGCATTGAAGCAGTAGGAAGTAATTCTATTAGATTATTTTTTTTTCTAATCATAGATTGTACTAGTACCAGAAAAAAGCTTAAAAGTTATTAAGTATTCAAATCTAACACATGCATTTAGAATATGATAATTTGATGATAAACTCATATATGACTTCAGGTTGACTACACAAAGACTAATCTTAAAGAAAGTATCATCAATATATCTAGAAATCAATAAAGAGAAATAACTGCATGATATTTCTAGTAGCAGTTGGTTGAGTATGGGTATCATCAGGTTTAATTTTTTTAACCCGAACCTGCCCGTTTTTAGTCACAATAAACCGTTTAAATGACCTTTTTTTACCCGAAAACCCGTTACAAACCGACCCGTTCTTACCTTTAAAATCGGGTAGCTCGGGTTCACACAGATAACAGCGAAATTGGACACCCCTACATATACCTATGCTAGGAATGGACAAAAGGAACTAAAAAAAATCAACTATATTAATAATCATTAAATTTTGCATTATGATATGTATTTAATGATATTTAATTGACTTGATTATGATTGATTTATGATTGATGATGTTTAACTGTGATTGATAATATTTGATTGATGATATTATAATGTGGAGTTTGAGCATATAGCGAGCATGACGGAAAACTAAAATTCAGTAAGAATTTCTTACCTTACTCTTTAAATTTTTATTATCTTTTATTTCTTCTTAGAAACTATTTTTATATTTAGAATAAAAAAAATTAGTATTATTTTAGAAAGTAGACATTTTATGAAAATTAATTTATAACAAATTGAGATAATTAAATTTAGAATTAAAGAAAAAAATTTGTAATTTTAAGTATTTATCGTTAATGATTTAAAGATTATTCTCTTTTAATAAAATAAAATTTTTAAAAGAAAATTATTTTATTTTTCTAACTTAATAACTAAAGATATTTGAAAATAATTGAGAATTTGATCTTGTTAAGATTTAATATGAAAAAGTTTTGAGATATTTAAGGCTTAGAAACTCAATTTCAGTGAGAATTAAAAACTGTACCAAATTTATTTTTGTGGGACAGAAATTCAGAGAATTGAGAAAATATACAGTTTATAGAAATGATGTTGTAAATCTTTTAAGGTATTTAATAATTGAGTTTCTAAAAGCCTTAACCAACTAAATATGCGAGTAGTTCATGCATCATGAATCATTAAAGTGAAATAAAATGATATTGTCTGGGGACGGATTATAGAAACCGAGGATACATTAGAGGAGGCTTAATTACGAGCCTTGGGATGAGAGAGTGTGAAAGGGTGCTTCAGGGGACTTGGGGTAGCTCCCTAGTGTCGGGTACTTTCACAATAAAAACTTTCTCAATCTGACTAGTCTCTAAGTGTTTCCATGCCAGTTGAGCTGTTCATATTATTATTATCCGGACTTATGGAACAGTGTAAACTCCTGGTTGGCCCAGTGCAAATTAAAATTTAAGGGCCCACATATATAGGTAAGTTATGATGAAGATATTGCATAACATTCATGCATTCATAATTGATTGTGTATGTGATTGTGATTGATATTATTATGTATTGGTTTGTGAAAACCCTTTGTTGTTTATGTCTTAATCGAGAATGTTATATTCTGTTTTTCACTCCTTTCTCCGTGTTTTTGTTTCACATGTTTTAAATTGATGGTTCAGAGGGAGGGATCGAAGAATATTGGCAGTAAATATAGCACGTTCTGGAAAGGGAGCTCGGTATGAATATCGTGGTCCAATGAATAAATAATGTTATTAAGTAACTGCTTCTGGGCCATAGAGTTTCCTCTCTTTCTTATAATGTTTAATATTTATTTTCGTTGGATGAATGTAAAATTACTTTATAAAGTTTTAATAATATTTATGAGGTATTTCAGAAATAATGTATATAATTTATTCCGATAGTTTCTTTTTAACAATCATATCTTTAGTAAAAAAAAATTACAAATTTTTCTAGAATTTATTAAGGTGTAACAGAGGGTGTTACAGAATGGGAATGTGTGAGCCTTGGCCGACGTGTTTTTATTTTGTATGGTACATGGTGCATATATGCCCAATTTTGTAATCTTGATATGGTAAATGATGATTTTGGGGTCATGTAGGAAAATGAGACCTTGTGTGCATGGCTCATTTTCATTAATGACCTTTGGTAAGGTATAATACCATTGTGATGTTTGAATCTTAGTCAATTTGATGTATGGATGTTGAAAATTATGAGTTATAGCTCTTTTATGATATGTGTTGAGATTTGGTATAGTTGTTTTATGCATGAGCTAGGAACTAGCATGGTCAAACAATGATTTATGAGGTTTTGATGTGATGTAAGGAATGAGACAGCTTAAGTATGTTATTTGTGGTTTGTGTGAAATGGAATGGATCCATTTTGCCAAAAGTAGACCCCTTGGTTACCTTAAAATGCCTTAAAATGAGATAATCGCGCTTATGCGCATAAATTACTCATTTTTAGGAATTTTCGAATGCGGCCAGTTGCCACACGTCACAAATAATGTGTTTTAGCTTGTGTTAAAATTTGGTGGCATTCCGATATCGTTTGCATGGGTTTTGGTGGTTGAGAAGTTCATCTTTAGTGCAAATTCTGCATAATTTCTGTAGAATGACAAGGCGTAATCGATTAGCCTCCAGGGTGTAATCGATTACAAGGCCTTTGTCCTTAATCTAATCGATTCTGCATCAGACTGTAATCGATTATGGGTCACCCAGAACCAATGTAATCGATTATGGGTCACCCAGAACCAATGTAATCGATTATGCTCTGAGTGGTAATCGATTAGCAGAAACACCTGATGCATTACATAAATCCCAGCAGCTTGCTAATCGATTATGGGCAGTGTAGTAATCGATTATGTGTCCAACAGAAACCAGGTAATCGATTAGCTAAGGATCTGTAATCGATTAGGTGATGCCTCTGATTCAATATACCATTCCAGGAAGTCAGTAATCGATTACCATTTGCTTGGTAATCGATTAGGGCATTGTAATCGATTATTTCCAGTCCCTTAAAGCCTTGATTAAGTAAGGGATAGTCGATTATACTATTCGGTGATCGAAATAGTATTGTTTGGACATGTGTTGCGTACTCTGATACCTTCTCATATCTTCATATATGAGATAGGTTACATAGATCCAGGGTATTGATCAAGCTCTCCATTATAATTTTTCGTGGAAATAAATTATGAAAAACGTGAAAAATTTACCCCTATTTCTGGGGGCGTCTCATTATCTAAGAATTAACATTTTTAAGATATCTAAATAGGTGCAGATAAAAAAAGAAAAATTGTCTCCTAAGCATAAAATGTGGGATAAAGGGCTGTTTGATAAAATAATAGATAAATGAAAAATAGTAGTAAGATAAAAATGTAAAAATTAAAATAAATTTAAAAATGATAAACTCAAATATTATTTTAAATAGCAGTTTAAAAAACATTAAAAATTATTAAAATAAATTTATTTATCAAAAATACCTATTTTATGTAACAAACTTATAAACAAATAAATTAAGCTACATATAAACATATATTTTATTTTTAGGCTAAAACCCCTTTTTAGCCCTCTTAATGTTTAGGGATTAGGAAAAAGCCCCTAAAAAAAACCCTTAGGTTTTGGCCATTATTAAATTTTAGGGTTTACGAATTTAAGGATGATGCCCTGAACTGATGAGGTGGCATGAGTTTGGGCCACCTTATCAGTGACACCTGTCAAAAATATTATTAATTAATTACACTATGTATATTAAAAATGAATAATTTAGTGTTACATTTACAAGGACTTTTTTCTAAACTCTCTTGATATTACAGGGACTTTTTCCTAAACTCTCTTGATATTACAGGGACTTTTTCCTAAACTCGTGAGCTTCTGCAACTTCTCTATAGCCACCTCACCCCACAATCATCTCCTCTAATACCCACCAAACAAACACTCTCTAGCCCCAATTCAGTATTAAAATCATCACTTTTCAAAACCCTATGTTCCTAATTCCTATGGGAATCATCATCATCACATAAAAAATTAAAAGTGTGAAGAAGTGTAAAGAAGAAGATAATGGAGAAAAGGAGATAACAGAGAGTGTGAAGAAGAAGAAGAAAAAAAGGAAGAAGAATAGGAAGAAGAAGAAGAGGAAAAAGAGGAAAAAGAAAAAGAAGAAGAAGAAGAGAAAGAAGAAGACAAACAAGAAGAGGAAGAGGAAGACGAAGAAGAAAGGGAGAGACAGAGAGAAATGGATGGCTATAAGAAGAAGAGAAAGAAGAAGACGAACAAGAAGAGGAAGAGGAAGACGAAGAAGAAAGGGAGAGACAGAGAGAAATGGATGGTGGAAGAGGAAGGAAAATGATGGTGGATGAGGAAGGGAAAAAGAGAACGGATGAGAGAGAAAGAGAGGTGAGGTGGGAGAAAAAGAAGATGAAGGCAATTTTAATTAGAATTTATTAGGGTTTCTTAATTTAGGGTTAATTTATAATTTCACACATAAGCAACTAATTAGACCCAATGCAATTAATTAATAATATTTTTGACAGGTGTCACTAATGAGGTGGCCCAAACTCATGCCACCTCATCAGTTCAGGGCATCATCCTTAAATTCGTAAACCCTAAAATTTAATAAGGGCCAAAACCTAAGGGTTTTTTTTTAGGGGCTTTTTCCTAATCCCTAAACATTAAGAGGGCTAAAAAGGGGTTTTAGCCTTATTTTTATCTAACGATGCAATTTTTTTTTGTTGATAGAAATTGGAAGATAATAAAGAGAAAATTTGATTTTTGGAAAGAAAAATTTAAGTACCTAGTACTTTTAGAAAAAATATACATAAAACTATTATTTTACTTTTGATATAAAATTATCATATTTTTTATTTTTAAAATTGTGTATATGAACCACTTAAAATAATATTTTTTTATTTTTATTGTTTCTTATAAAAACTTTTAAAAATAAAAATAATATAAAAATTTTGTAATTGAAAATTAAGATAATAATTTTGTGATTGAAAATAAAAAATATTTTCTTAAAAGAAGCAAACCTAAAATTTTATTTTCTCCAATTTTTTCTTTGGTTCAAATTTCAAATTTTTATTTTTTCTTATTTTCTTACCTCCAATTTTCTCGTAATCCAACAAAAATAGAATTGATTAATCTTATTAATCTTATGTGACATGATAAAGCAAGTGGACCGAGGGTGCCAAGTTTGAAATTTTCTTTCTTCCTATTTTATTTTTATTTCCACGAAGCTTCTCTAAAAAAGTCGGTTTGATCATTTATCATAGCCGTGTAGGGTCTGCGAGCTGCTCTTGTTTTCTTCTAGATTAAGTTTAATATAGTTAAAAAAATAAAATTATAAAAATAAAAAAATTTAAAAATTAATATTAATTCTTCATATCCTACCGTGAAACCTCATTTGATTATAATATCTTTTTTTAAAATTTATCGAATCGACATCTCACCAATTCCAATGAAAAACAAAACCAGGAGTAATACCGGTTTTAGACTTTAGAGGATAAACCAGCAATATTACTTGCGCATGTTACCTTTGATAATGACCATATATATTTTGCATACCATGTACGTGAAAAAAATTAAATAATAATTAGAATGAATATAATCAGTTCTAAAATAATTCAATAAATAAATAACGTAAAAATACATATTTAATTCTTTAACTCTTACTGTAGACCATAGAAATAGGGAGAGGGATATAGGAGCTCAAGTAGTCCGCTAATACTAAAGCATATTCAGATAACTCCATAGCCTCCGCATATCAGGGAGAGGATGGGAACTTGCTTATTAGAAGCTTTCTCAGGCCATAGGGAGAGGTTTGAGAACTCGAGCTAAGCAAGGGGGAATTCTTTCTCTAAGGCAAAGTTAAAGTCACGGTAGGAACGTAGAAAAGTACTCCTGTTAAATTGGACTTTGTTTTAATTAATTAGTATGAACCGTTAAGTTTTGAAAGTGTCTAATTTATTCTTTTTATGTTAACTTTCATGTTTTTATCTATCTAAATCTAGGTTTTTTTTAAAAAAAATATGTTTATTTTATTTTCTTCCAAACAAAATCATTATTTCACTAAAGTACTCTCTAAAAAAATCATGAAGTTTAACACATAAAATAACCAAATTAGAACACTTCTAAAATTTAAAGGATCAAATTGAATTAACTAAAGTTAGATGATCAACTTAAATCTTACTAGGAATTAGAAGTTCAAACATGCATTTTTGTCAACAAAAATAAACAAATCTGGATGGGTAGAAGAATTATATTGCATAAACTTGAATTTAGAAATTTTTATGGCTAAAAATAAAATAAAATAAATTATTGATGTATAATAGTGATATATACTGATAAAGATATATTGAGATGCATAAAAAAATTAAAATCTATATAATGCAATAAATATTTTTCACATTTGCAAAATTGAAACGGTTCACATTGAAATTAATATAAAGCTTTACATTTTCGCCAAACTTCACGAAATTAAATACATTTATTGTAAAACTCATTGAAGCAATATGACACTACAATATGTCTATACTTAATAAATAGAAAATATAATTTATAGGGTATATAATATAAATTTTATTTAAGGGTTTAGGGATTTAAGGTTAAAGAATTAAACCAAAGAAGACATGTTTTTCATGCTAAAAGAGAATATATGTTATTATCCATAAGTTTATATCAAAATATTTATCATACAAGAAAATTTAAAGCAAGTTAAATCCTCATAAATAAAAGATTATATATTAAAATAATTAAAGCAACATCTTAATTGCATTTGAATATAATTTATTATTTAAGCTTAGATATTCAAACTAAGATTAATATCTTCCTTGTAGTATATAAGAAAAATATATTGTTAGTTCTAAAGTCGTATAATAAAAATTAAAGTAAGTTAAATTCATCTAAGAAATATCTAATAAAAAACATACTTTTTTTAAGAAAAAGTTGATACATTTTACTATTCAAAGTATAATAAAAATGAAAAATACAAATGACTAATTTTGAAAATCAAATTAAAAGACAATTACCATGCTTAATCTATCATGTTCAATTAATTTTTTCTAAAAGAATATAAAATATATAAACTTAAGTAAAAGAAAAAATAATTCTTAGATTTTATTTAAGGTCAAATAACTGAAAATAGTTAAATCGACATAAGATATATCTACTCAAATTGATCATTATAATTTAATAAGTAAATTTAATTAAAATAAAAATTTTTCTTAGTCTATTATGTTCAATTCTTGTTTATGATATATATATATATATATAATGTTTGAGTTAAAATAATAGAAAAAGTGTATAATTCTTAGCTTCTATAATATAAATTATTTAACTTTAGACATTTAAACCTTAGTATTGCATGATTCCCTTAGTGAGTGATACAATAATATTAAAGCTAGTTAAATCTACCTAAACAAACTTTTATAGTATGAAATGATTATTACAACATCTTAATTTAAAATAAATTAAGTTGTAAGTTGAATGGTGCCATAAGGCATATATATATATATATATATATATATATATATATATATATATATATATATAAGATCATTTTTAATACAATAGAAATGAAAGAGGTTTTTTTTAATATAATAAATAATTAGTAAGCTATACCTCGATAGGAAACACATACTAACTAAATAAGAGGAGCTTCATATTCGATTTCGATCAACACTAAACAAATATAATATTATAAATTTCAAAAATTATATTAAAAGATATTGACCTTCGAAGGAACAATGCAGTAGTGACTCCAAAGAGTATAGTGAGAATCTACTTGTAGGTAGTCATGTGATAACTAAACTATATGCCTCTACATGCTTATGAGCCTGATGAAACATATGGTGAAATGGATGAATTATGTTGTGATGCATTGGCAATTTATAAATTAATGAAATAACAAAAAGGAAACGAGTCACGGTAGAGGTCCTGATATGATATGAAATTAGAGCGATGTGATTGAGATTGACGAGACATTAATATGTTGAAATACCTTAAGGAATGTTGGATATTGACGCTCAACCATTTTCATTCTTAATTGCTAGATAAATGATAGGGAATAACAATAATAATTACTTAAAGGAATATAGGCAGATAAATGAGACCTATAGATTATAACCAACAGGGTCCTAGTATACACCTATATGAATAGAGTAACACACAACTCCCAAATATATTTACTTTATAGTATTAAAACTATACCCTAAGTAACTTGGAGTAAACCCCTACTAATAATTAATAGTGAAAGAGACGTACCTGATGTTAAGAATGAAAATGGACCTTTGAAAGGACTCTACCGATGACGAGTATGATGAATAAGGAAATGTACGATACATGCATCATTTGCATATGATCTGATGTGACTAGAGCATACCGAGGGGTACGATGAAGGACATGAGGGTTCGATCCAGGTTGGATCTCTGGAGTACACTAGGAGGGGACCTCTAGATGGTTCGGTAGTAGCTCCTCGACGCCTGGTGAAACCATGCAATCCTGGTGTACTTCGACCCAGGCTAGTGTTCTTATGGCCATGGAAAAGTCAAGTCCCAATATGATGTGATGATGTGAGTTGATGATGACTAGGATTTGCGAGTCCATGTATACCTTGTATTGTGATATGATGTGGGGGACTTAGCGAGCTTTGGTCGCTCTACTGAGGAAACGTTGTGTCCAGGGGCAGCCTGGTCAGGACGCATTCTAATATGATGTGATGATGAGATTTGGGCCCACATGTATCATAATGGCTAATGAAAAGATTAATTGAATGGAATGGAACCCATGCATTGCACTACATACTTTGATTAATTGAATGAAAAGATAAGCAATGTTAGACTACAAAAAAACTAATGAATGTAACCAAAGTACACAATTTCCTAGGACTCATTGGCTATTACCAATGTTTTATTAACGGTTTCTTTAAGTTGGTTATGCTTTTCCTTAGCTGACTCCAAAGAATCAGCTCTTTGAGTGGAGTGAAAAGTGAGAAGGTAGCTTCCAAGAGCTCAAGACAGGACTCACAGTTGTTAAAGAAGCCCTTGTGGTCACAACTGGGTTTTACTTTGTACCACAACATGGATGGTCTGACGATGAGGTGAGGGAGATAGTGACTCTGACAGAGAGAGCGATGGTCGAGAAGTGCTTAACAACTTAGGACATCAGTAGTGGGTTGAGATGTAGCTTATTCGCTTTTGTTGTATTTCCCTGTATTGCATAAGGATTGGAGTAGGTAGACTTTCATATGCATAGTTTCATTATGTTGTATGCTTTTTCTCCTATTGAGTTTAAATCTCTAAGTACCCTATGTTGAAATAGTTTATATGATAATGATTCAAGACATTTGATTCTAAAGTGATCTAACAAATTTCTTTGAGTATGAAACAATAGTAAAGAGACTACGTAAAGAATTATGAGAAATTCTTAATAGAAGTCACAATGCCTTTATAAGAAAGATAATGAACTAAGAGTGTTTCTTATAATCAAATATTGCAAGCCAGAATCAAGAAACAAGTAAAGCAAAACAAGAAGAAGAGCCTCAAGATCCTATTTCTAAAGGACCTAACTCTTAACCTAAAACATGATCTTACATTAAAGGTTCTTGGATCATCACAAAACTTTAATAGCATATAAAAACTGTTCTCAAAAGAACAAGTTAGAATTGAAGATCTGTCATTATTTCTGGAGAATTGGAGACCTAGGTCAAATAAGACCTAAATCCCTAAAGAATCACAAGATGAAGAGAATCACTGCAAATTAAAGATAAAGACTACTTGAAGGCATGCATGAATTAAAAGGAATTTGACATTAACTAAGTCAAATTTTCTCAATGAACTTTGTTTTTGAAACAGACCTAAAATATGAATCCTCTCAGGAATTTAAGTCTTCAGAAACAGGCCATCTTAGCAAGATTTACACACTACAAGATGAATTCAATCAAGAAAAGGATCTAACTCAATCTAAGGAAAAAAGGACCATGGTTACTTTAAAATATGAAGAAAATCTCAAGAGATTGTTTCTGAACCTCTTCAGAATTAGGGTTTCCATTTCTAAACCCTCTAAAAATAGGATTAAGGTTTCTATTTTTGAACCTTTTTAGAAGCAGATCTAACTTTCCTCTTTAAAGATTCAAGTCAGCCTTACTTTTTAAACATGAAGAAGGATAAGCATCCAATTGCTACTTCCCTACATCCTTATATAAATATAGAGGTTGAAACACAAGTGAAAAGACACATGAGAATAAAGTCAAATCATTTTAAAAAAAGAATCAAAGTTGTGTGTAACCAAGAGCTAAAAAGCTCATACTCTATTTTTCTCACACACTGTAAGAGAGAGTCTAAACACCATGTATCCAAGTTTCCACCGAAGAAACTTGTTATTTGCTATCCTTGCAAAAGCCTAACTCTCAAATAGTTAAAGGTGTTAACTAGGTGATATTAGAGCTTCATTTTTCAAGCACACTTTATTTACACATTACAGCTATCAAGCTCAAAAAACTCATTGCAAATCATCTCCTCCCAAAGGTGTTTTCTTACTAGCTAGTTAGGTGGATTAACGTGTAAGTGTGTGTAACTTGTAGGTGCAAGGTTGTGTGTTGAGCTTAGAAAGGCTTTGTAAAATAATACTTGTGTGAGAGAGCCTGAAGAGCCTTGACAAGAAAGAATACATGTATTCAAGGTTGAATAATGAAAAATATCCTACCGAGGTAGGTACTAAACGTAGTCTCAAGCATTAGTGAGAGGTGAACTAGTATAAATACTTTCGTGCGAATCTCCTTCACCTTATCCTTTTATATTTTAGTTATTTAATTACATTATTACTGAATGCAAAGAATCAATAGGTTAAAAAAACGTTTTAAAAAGTATAAACCTAACAAAAACTAAATGAACTTTCATTAAAGTGATTTTGCCAAAAGTAAGACTTTAATAAAAAACAAGAAAACATGTTTCTAAAAAACACCATAGTTTTTAGAATCCATTTCTAAACAATTGAATCTGTTCAAAAACAAAGTCTATAGTTTAAAATACTTTAAAACTATTTAATCAAGTTTCCTTCCTTGCTACTAACCTAATACAAGTCCAAAAAGACTTATGACAGCAAAGTAATCTTGTTTTTCCAATGAAAGTCAAAGTTTGTAAGTGTCACAATTCAACCTCATTTCTTGTGACTCTCTAATCCATTTTGGTTTCTATGATATGTACTACTTAAAATCATCTATGAAAATTATATTTCTTTTTTGTATGTAACAAAGATCCAAATGTGATATCTTATTCTGCGTTATTTTCAAACAAATGAATTACAAAAAGGCAAGAAATGTTTTAGTCTGTATCTTCAAAATTCGAAAATGCTTTTACCTTAAGTGTTACACTGGCTTTGGCATAACGAGACAACACTTGTAAAAGTTTACAAAAACCTCTTTGTCCAAGTTAGGATGCTAGCTCAGATTTTATTGTAGATCTAAAATCCAATTTGATCCAAAAAAAAATTTAGTTTTAAAGGTTTTTAGTTAATTCAGTTATTGCTTTATTTAGATTTCAATTATTTGGGTTTAGTTTTACAGTTTGTATTAAAATGGATTAGTTAATGAATACCCCAATTTAGATTCTCGAGTTAAATGAGTAAATTCAACAACTATCCAACCTTAGATGGAATAGTTATCCTATTGACCAAATTTTGCATATCAGCAACATTTCTTTGTAGCTACTACCTTTTGGCATGCATTATAGTGTTGCTATGTGTATCTTCATGCCTACCCCTCAAGTTTGATCTTGTTTCTTGAAAAATACTTACGAGCCTCATCTGCCTATCCATTGTTTTTGAAAATCAAGCTAACATATCCAATGTTCCAAAATCTATTAACACTACAACAGAGAGATAATGCAATATATGGAAGAGCCTTGATATTTCATTGTTCATTAGCCATATGGCTTTATAATTAAGACTACTTTGCTATAATACATTACGTTTCCCCTATTTCAGCTTCACATTAATATGGAACTATGAAAAGTTGCAATAAGTTATATCATTTAAAATCAATTGAAATGAAAGGAACCAATTATATATACAAGAGAAGGGAAAGAAAATGATAATTAATAAACAATCAACAAATTGCTCATAACTATATGATGATCACTAACTAACTATCAAGTGAACATAATGAATGTATCATCCACGGTCATAT
The DNA here is from genome assembly GCA_037962975.1 of Clitoria ternatea. Classification (NCBI taxonomy): domain Eukaryota; kingdom Viridiplantae; phylum Streptophyta; class Magnoliopsida; order Fabales; family Fabaceae; genus Clitoria; species Clitoria ternatea. The sequence goes on from CM075675.1 coordinate 15,911,994, forward strand.
AATCTAGCACCAAGGGGCGTTTCTTTTGTTGTCCTATCTAAGCTAGAGCCTTAATTGTTGCGGCGTTTCTTTTGTAGTAACATCTTGCACCCCTAAATTAAAATAGGTGCCACCAACACAACCCCTCAAGGACATAGGAATAAATATTGAATTTAGGATACTGTTTTTATTTTCTATTTGTTAGATTTTGGGTCTCATTGTTGCTCTAATTTTTGTGTCTTTTTGCCACAGCCATCAATCGCCCACATGTCTCCCAAGCTTTAAAGATAATCTAGCTTTTAGAGCAGAAAAGAACTTTGAACTCTCTGAACGAAAATGCTCAGGCAATAGAAATTTTACTCTGCCACGATGAAAGGTAAAATCCAAACATACAAGCACTTAAAATGATATCCTTTTGGAAGCCTATGGTTATAGTTATAAATAAAATTGATAAATTTCACACAAATTAATAAAATAAAGCAGGCACAACGAGAGTGGCCCTGCCTGTCTTCTCTTCTTTAAAAGCATATACTTCAAAGCAACAGAGGAATTGTCATTAAAATTCTGCTCATCCTCCTTATTTTTTTGTTATTGGAAATCTTAATTGACATATCCAAACACTATCTTTTTCTCTGAAAATGGCAACTTCTAATTTATCAATGGCATCAATAACCAACACAGCCTACGCACTTCCTAACATTCTCCTCCCCCACTATCTCAAGGGAGAACGTTTCTTGGAGAAGCACCGATTCATGTTTAATTAAATTTCCTCACATTATCAAGAAGGATAAAACTTAAACTACAGTTCTTTAGACACTTTTTACATTGTTCTCTCATCAAAAATAAAATTTCAACTTGATAACCTGCAAAATATAAAGATGCATTAATGTCGTTCAGATTAAAGAACATAAAAAAACCAAATATATATATATGCCTAAATTTTGTCCTATCGCAAAAACACAAACCTTCAAAAAAAGGCCCGGTAATAAGATTATAATTAGGTAGAGTCCACAGGATAGATATACATGAAGACACACACCTTCGAAGCTTTAATAAGACCAGCACTGAATTTATCGTAGATCCCACAGCATAAAGACACATGGAATTGGAGGAATAGGTAAAACAACAGACACAACTGTACCAAATGTTATTGATTTGAGTTTATTGTGATTGTTGTTTTACCTATCCTGTCAATTCCATCAAATCCGAGTTCGATAAATGAGTACCTAGTAGCACTCCACACTTGAGTCTAACACGGTAAACCACACTACATAAAGGATAGTGATTTATCTCGTTAGACACTTCTTACCCTTTCTAATAAATTCACATCAATCTTCATTCCTGCACAAACAGAAGTGTGTGTCAAGTCACACTATACGCATCACGTTAATCCTAAAATGTAGGCAAATAAAACAAATAGGGTAAAATGGAACTCGTATTTGAAACGAAAGCCAGACAAGTCAACCACTTGACCAAATACTCAAGTCGTAAGTTCGTTTTAGATATACTTGTTAACAATCGAGGATGAAGTATACAACAAATTAAACCAACCTATCTTACTATTATATCTACTACTACAAATAATAATAATAATAATAATTAATAAAGCAATGTTTTCCACTTCTAGGTGTCAAATTGAATATGGCATGTTAGATTTCAGATCTCAAAACGTGTTTTTCACACATGTATGAAATTAAGCGCAAATAATAAACGGAAAACACGAGCTGAAACTAAGATACAATTTCGACCGCACTATTTATTGCCGCAAAACCCAAGGGTACAGACAAGGATTCAGTAACGGTATCTTGATCATGCTGAAGGGTGAGAGGTGTCAAACCAAACGATATTCTCACACAGCAATTAAATCAGGTAATTAAAGAAGAGAATGAAAATGAAATTCAAGAATGATGTTCAAATAAAAAATCAAAAATCAAAACTAGACTCCATGAAGCTAAAAATGCGAAGATGCGTTACCCCCAAAACGAGAGCTAGTCGTAGACGAAACAAGAGGAAAGAGTGCGTCGCCGCATCGCGGCCGGCAAGTGCAATGTGCAGCAATGTAAGTGTAGGGTTTGTGGGTTTTTTTTTTGGTGAAGGGTTTGTGGGTTTTAAACGTGTAGAAGCAGATCATGGGCCTGCCCTGAGTCAGGGCCCGTAATGGAATTGAACACTGTTAATTTATTTTATGATTTTAATTTTACTTAACAATTATTTGGTATATTATGTAATTATACTAAAATTTTGAATTAAAAATGATTATTAAAATTTGAGATAACTTACTCACTAATTTCAACTTATATTAGGAATGATAAAATAATAATTTTAATTTACTACTCTACTATTTATTCAAGAAAACTTACCCCTAGAAAAGTCTCATTCTAAATTATTGACATCTATCTATTTTTGGAGATAAAAATGTCATTTAAGATTATATGATCTTACCTTTTATGGAGAGAGATGACAAATATCAATTGACAATTATAGCTTCATTCTTTTACGCACTAGTGCAGAAAAAGTCCATGAACTCGGTTAAAATGGGGATACAAACTTGGTTCACTAAACCGAGTTCATAAGGTGCATATATGAACTCGGTTTCAGATAAAACGTGCTCATAGAGAGAGAGGTTACAAAAACAAGTACATATTCACTCTAGGAACTCGGTTCATGCTATAATCATGTTCATATTTATTTTTGGGGCAACCTATGAACTCGGTTATTGCTTAAATCGAGGTTATAGACCTCCTACAAACTTGGTTAAAGACAAAATCGAGTTTGTAGGTAGGACTTTTTTTAATATATGTTTTTGTTTTGTATTACCCCAATCTTGCAAATAGTATAAATACTAAACCCAATATGCAGAAATAGATATACCAAAATAAAATTGTCAATAAATTATGAATATAATGTTATGTTATTCCTAATATATATACATATATACAAATCACTATAACTAATATTTATATATCTAGTTATTATTATCCTCTAACCCTTAGAAAATGAGGCTCATTCCTCCCGAAGTCCTCAGGTGTCTTTGGCGGTGTATCAAGATCGGTCTTGGAAAACCTGTATGTGTGTGTATGTTAATTATTGCATATACAAATACACAATTACCTCATTACCCAAATTTGTTTGAAATTAAAGAATTAGTTATGAAACTTACAGTTGTCCATGAATCAATTGTGTTTGCTTCAATTATAGTCTGCATCGTCTTCATGACATAGTACTCACATTCATAACCTTCTATCTGTCTACGATACTGCACAATATATATATATATATATACAAAGTTTATTAGTATTTGCTTCAAAATATAAAAATAAAATCTATGAAGAAAGTGTACTTACTTTTGGGTATAGTCATTACATTTTTTTCTTTGTGTTGACGTCATTCAAACGGTTATATCCATTTATAGCCTCATTGGAAAAAAATATCAATTAGAAATGTCAATAAAACAAACTTGTTTATTGTTCATAATAGAAGTTCCGATGTCAACTCAAGTTTCAACATAAAGTTTAAATTGTACAGGAACTGAGCCATGTACTGAACAAATGCAAACTACTATGTTATTTATTGGACAGATAACCACAAGTAGCCAACGAGCACTTAAGAGAGGGAACCGAGAAAGTACTCAACATGAGTGAATGGTATACATACATACATACATACATACATACATACATACATACATACATACATACATACATACATATATATACACACACATACTAAAAATAGTGTCAACCTACTTGGCAATGCATGACACCAAATAAATCATCTTCTTGATTTAAACATCCAATTTTGTATGTAAGCTTGGGTCTCTATGTACTTGTTGCCACTCCTATGTATGGTGATGAAGGCTTGCCTTCTAAGAAGGGTGGATCTTGGTTATTCTCCCTTCAATCTTGCCCTTATTTTGATGATTTCTTGGGCAGCCAATGAATGGAGATGGAGATCGAATATGGGAAATGCAAAAGAAAGGAAAAAGACTTCTAAGACTAAAGGAAGTAAAGATGGAAACCTATGGATAAATAGAGGAGTGGAATGGTGGTTGAAGAAAGTGATTAGGAATGGAAGAAAGGTCTGGACACCACATTTGGAAAGGATAAATCCACTCACCACCCTAGGGGATGAAAGCCTAGGGAGAGGGTATATACCCAAAATCTCACAAAATTTGGAATTCATTCAAAATCAAAGTGTGTGGAATACATGGAAAGGTAGGCCTTATATAGGCAAGGGGAATGTACTTCACTAATGAGCTTCTCCTATTTCCTAGGCCCAAAAGTAGCTAAACTATGAGAGGTTGTGAAATCTCTCACTAATTTACCCATAATTTTAAGCATTTAATAAAATACCAATAAAATTTTTGAAAATCAATTAAATAACAATTAATTAATCATCTAAAAACTCACAAGACCCCAAAATATCATTAATATAACACCCCTAGTGCCTCAATTTCAAGTTCTAACATAAAAACAAACATGACAGAACAAGGGCCTGACACTACACGCCAGACCCACATTACGCGTGAGGCTACAGTTTCACACCTGGCGCTATGCGTCGGGGTGACGCTACGCACCAGACATGACAGTGGCAGCAATGTTGTTGTCATGACACCATTTTACCAACTTCTCATTGTCCTGTTTTGCCCAAGTCAACTCTAAACCTTACCAAACTACATGAGCACTATATTATACCCATTATGGAGATGTTAACGCAGTCCATTTCCCAAAATTCCAAACCAATAATAAGATATGCATAAAAATGCATCTAATCCAACTTATGGTCATTTATCATTCCAAATCTCCTTAAAACCATTAAAACCACAAATTGATTATGCAAATTAATTCCAAATATCCATAGGGACCTATTGGGCATTTTCGGGAATACTAAATCCCACTGAATCTCTATTTCACCTATCCAAATTCTTAATTTCACTTTTAATCCATTAACTCCAACATCATAATTCACAATTCCAATAATCTTCATAAATCATTCACATCACACTTTCAATATAATCATACAACATTCCATCAATACATTTTCTGCCAATAATGCATGATCTCAAATACTAAATGGCTCTATGCTATACTCATATCTATATAAACAATTCTTGGGCATTATGCATGAATAACTAACTAATGGTCCAATGTCATGTCACATTCATACCTCATATATAAGCATTAATAGCTTAGTGCCATTAGCTATCAAACCACACTCCATGCACTTAAACTACAATTATCACATAGACATCCATGGCATCAAAACACACATACACAATCACAAGCATACACACATTTATATGTACATATCCACCAAATAATGTATATGAAATCATAAATCCATATACATCACATCATCACATATATCCTGACATTGCTCCATTGATCGCTCCATACTAGTCTCCACAGCATCCGTAATGTCCCTTCCCCCATTCACTGTAAAATAATTATAAAGGGTGAGTATGTAACGTTATAATACAATGCAATTAAATAAAACAAAACAACATCACCTGGAGGATTTCACACACCTCCCTCACATATCAATCCATTAATCCTTTTCTCACAACACCACAATATGTTCATAATTATCATTAACATCATCATTCTTAATTCAATCGAATGTCGTAAATACATAACTTATTATCATCCTCATCACAAATCAAATCTCAATATCAATGATCATCATCATAAATCAAATCCCAATATTAATTAGCATCACCATCACAAATCAAATCTCAATATTATAAATTAATCACAACTGACTTTTATGGTCAAATCATATAAAAATGACACATAGTATCCGGATACTGAAGAAGCAGATACCAACTGGGAGTCAAACACCAACATCTCGTGAACTCTACTTGATCCGCTGAGCCACACATTGACTCCAACCTCAATTAATGGGTCTCTACTTGGACCACTGGGTAGCTCAACTAGATCTCTACATGGATCACGGGAGCCAAAAGCAAGGGGTAATACATACCGAATGGTTGTCCACACCACATATCATGCATATACAACATATAATCATCAATAACATATAATCTCTGGCATAAAAGCCATCTCTTTTGAAAATCATAATCAAAGCCAACACTAGACATAAATTTTATATCATCAACATCATACACACACACACACACACACACACATATATATATATATATATATATATATATCATTTTTCATAAATCATCCTGGGCATAATATACTCATCATATTCATCATTATCATCACACATTCAATAACAACATTTTCATTTCACCAATTATCATCATAATCACATATCTCTTAATCACAACTCATCACTTTCTCATTGTAATCATCATTATTACATGAATCATATTTATCAAACTCATTATACAATTGTTAACATATGTTAAACTTTATATTTTCAAATAAAACATTCACATACACATAAAATTTTCAACTCATAATATGAAAACCTCAAAACCTTAATTAATTACATACTAAAACACTCCCCTTACCTTGCTTCCAATGCTCCTTATCTTAATCGCAAGAACCGACACACCAAAACACTAAAAACAAAATTACAAAGGGGTTTAAGAATTTAACCGTTGAAATCTTAATTTAATCTAAGAAATCACTTGAAAATCAATCCTTAAAGCTTCATAAGCTCATCGTAATCAAAATATACGGTTGCTTTAAGAAACCCCGACTTCTGTTAAGTTTTCGATACTCCATTCATAACCTACACAAGGTGGAACTTAATCCTATCACTTAATCTTTCATTTAAGAGCCTTAAAGGACTTTTTAACCGGTTCAAAATCTTAAATTTTAAAGCCTCCTTGCTTTCCGAATAACATAAACAAAAGAAGAAAACTTCCATGAAAATCAAAATTGAAAGGTCTCACGCATTTACCTTGAGTGTCCTACTTATAATTCGTGATTGATTTTGAATTCCAAACAAAAATTAGCTCCAATTAGCTTCTAGAGCTTCGAGAGGAGAAAGAAGAGAGAAAAGGACCCTAAACTTTGTTTTTGTTTCTACTTCTACGTTGCTGTCACTCTGGGGTTCTAATTCTGATCGCGAAGGTGAGCTACGCGTCCCCCTGACGCTACACATTAGATTATGATTTTTACCCTGATGCGAAGCGTCACCTGGTCGCTACACGTCAGGTAAAAACTCTAAATTCCCCTTAAATCTCATTTTTAAATCACACAACTACATCATATTCTCAAATTATCATAATTTGACTCTTTTGCATATATATTTATTCTTTTAAATATAAAAACACACGGGATGTTATAGAGGTAGCCAACTACAATGCCCAAAATAAAAGTACAAGGCCTAAAAGTGACCCTTTAACCATGTAAGGGCCAAAACCTAATAAAATAATATCTAAAATTATTTATAAAAGAGAAAATAAAGCTTTTTGGCCATGTCCTCGTCATGCTCCCCTTCTTCAAAAGCATTTGTCCTCAAATCCAGGATATGAGGACCTAAAAAGAAAGAGAGATATCACCTTACCTATGAGAAGAAATAGAAGAAAATGCCAAAATATATGTAGGAAAAAATTAAACTAGAGTCAAAAACTATCCTTTTTATCTATGACATGGTCAAAACAAAATAATCATCATAAAATGCAATGAGATATTCCCATAAAAATACGCATGCAAATGTATGGGGTATATCAAGCACCTTAACACTGACTTTATTGCTGTGATGCAAGATAGATGTAGAAGATAACATGGATGTATAATCATGTGATGCTTTTTAGTACAAGGGCAAATTATAAGTCGTAAATGAAAATGATGCCCTAAAAGGATCATAATATGTAATAGAATATAAACTAAGAGCTATATGTGGCAACACATGCATAGAAGCAACTAGTTCATGATATAATCCTTTGTGAAAATGAATGACATGATTATAAATAAGATGTGATTAAAAGTTCAATAGAATGGACATGTGAAAAGATGAGCAAAATGTTAACCCTATAAAAATCCTTTTATGTAACATGATAACATATGAAATGACTCTTGGGAAAGACAATTGAAAAGAGTAAAAACATATATTAATCCTATAAGATCATATGATGATTGTATACATGTTAGAACTAATTCTAAGACAACTATGAACAATGGGTGACCAATTTTTTCATAAGGGATGAGAGAAGTTGGAAGCAATTCTTTTATTTTAGGTCTTCTTGAGAGGTAGAACTAATAATAGGTATAGACAAAGAATTAGGGAGGTGACTCTTTCTAGAATCATTATGGTTGTCTAGAACTAAATCATTATTATACACTTTACTCTTTTTGTTATCTTTTTTTTATCTCTTTTTTCTTTTTCTTATATCTATCATATGCTTTCCAATAATGTTGAACTTTTTCTTCCATAGCTTTATTATGTTTTTTTCTTAACTTTTCTCTATCTTTTTCTTTTTTACAAACCTCAATTTTCTCATTTTCTATCCTATCAAACCCTACAATATTCTCTCATAATCTTTTCAACTTGTTGTGGATAGACTCAAGAACCCTTTTTATTTTTTTTCTTTCTTTCATGACTTTTTTCTATGTTGTCCTCACCTTTTGACTTATATGACTTTATTTTACTATGAAGAAAACCTAATTCTATTATTTAAACTTCATATTCATTATAAGAAGACATGATGCAACATAAACAACAAACAAACAAATTATACAACAACAATTGATGATATGAATGCAAAACAAAATTTAAGAATTGAAAACTATACCTAGGATGCAAGATACTATGATGTTTTTTTTTAAGATTCTTGTACTAGGTTTGTAACTACAACTAGTTATATGTAGGGAAGTTACTAGTTAGGTGACAACTAATTAACAACCTAATAACTAAATTTAGTTATGGAAGTTTAAACCACCTTAAGTTGTTAAAACTAACCCTAACTAATAACAAATTTTAGTTATAACAATCCTAACCAAATTAACAAAATTAACCAAATTTAATTAAGAAGTTAAAACAACCTAACTAATTAACTAATTTTGTTAAGACAACTAACAAACCCTAGAAATTAGGTAAAACATGTACTAGGATGATGCATGCAATGTTATGGCTGAATTTTCCCTAAGGAACCTAGAAAAAATTAACCAATGTCCAAGTCTTTTTTGCTTGAAATGTAAAAGTCCAAAATACAAGGGCTAAAAGTGAAATACAAAGAATTTTCAAATTGTGTTTGATTTTGTGTTTTTACAAGGCTTTGCTTTCCTCCTTACAAACACTTGATCTTCAAGTCCACCTCACGACCTCAAGCTTAAAAACACAAACTCAAATGTGCTATTAGGGTTAGTCAAAATCAAATCTCCCTTTCAAGTGGTTCACTCCACTTCTCACCTTAAGTTTAAGCTTGTCCAACCTTTAAGCAATTGTCACTATTATCCTCTATCTCTCAAATATGCTACCCCTTAGAGTTTAAAGAAGACTTATCCAAAGCAATTTCAATGGAGGAAAACTCTAAGACAACTTGAGATAAAGAAAAATGACAAGCAGAAAAAAAAGTTCAATTTGAAAAGGTACATAAAGTGGAATTGATGTACATGAGAGAAAACCCTAAAAGTAATAAAAGGGTAAATTAAAACAAGATTTTACTCTACAATTATGAGAATAACCAAGACACTAAACAAGACAAACAAACTTGACAAACTAACAAATGCCACAAGAATTAAGCATCTTAAAAAAAATTAGCTAGAACTTCTAGAATGCAAAAATTTGTACAAGCAAAATTTTTTAGTGTAAAATTTTGATTTTTAGTCAAACAAACTCTTTTGGTCAATTGCAATTACTTGGCTGAAAATTTTAAACCCAAAACCGTGCCAACAATTTTAATTTCAATGCTAACAACTTTTTCTTTTTCTTTTTTAATATTGCTACTAGGCCCTTTTTTTGTTATTTTTTATGGGCTCAAAATTTCTTTTTTTTCCCTGCTCTTTTATTGTTTTTGCACTTTGTTCTTTCTGAACATGCGGTAATCAAAACAGAATGACTAAGGTTGCGTTTAGCTACAGAAAATTATTTTAATTTTTTGAGAAAATTTTTTAACTTGTTTTCCAAAATTTTCATTTCCTGAAGTAGTTAGAAAAATTCTAAAAATCTGTTTAGATGATGTGATAGTTTTCCAAATTAGAAAACTAGAAAATGGGAAAAGTTGCTTAAGTGCACTTAGTTTTCCAAAATTTTTTCAAACATTCTTTAATTCAAATTAATTGAGATGTGTATTATATATATATATATATATATTATTTATGACAATATTGTATAGTATATGCATTACATAAAAATTGTGACAAAAATTTAAAATAATATTAAAATGAGAGCAAATGAGTTATAAACTCTACGAAACAATAAATTTCTATCACAATCAATGTTATAAACTAATTAAATATAATCACATACATAATAATGCTCAGCGTTTCAATGTACTAATGATGGTCATTGCATGTCAACATACACAAGTCATCGCATGCCAAACATACATAAGTCGTCGCGTGCCAAACATACATAATTCGTCGCGTGCGAACATACATGAGTCGTCGCGTGTCAACATTCATAAGTCATGACATGCCAACATAAGTAAAGAAAAAATCCTAAAAATTATTACAATTAAGTTCTAAAAATTAATACACGCGAAAACATCAAAATAAACCATCCATCCAACCTTTCCTCCTATCTTTAAACATAAGGAGGAAAATCTCCCTCCAATTTGGGTCAACAAAATACCCATTAGCCTTGTTATAAGAGGCAATTCCAACATCAACAAATAATTGTTACAAGAAGGGTTCTAACATGGTTATGGGAATCTACATGAGATTTTAAAACACAACAGGCGCATTGTTTTTGATCTAACCTAGAATGACTCTAATCTAACAAGGTAATCTCTCGTTACAGAGGATTCACCAATAGTGGCTTTGAAGATGATGTATCAGTATCAGAAAGGGCTGGAGAACTCTTTGGAAACCCATTTTTTTCAGTTTTCAATTTTCTTAGAAAAGCTTTTTGAAGACTTCTATGATTTTCTTAAAAAATAGAAGATTGATTTTCTATTTTTCTATAAGTTTTCTTTAAATATTTTGTAAACAAACAACTTTTTTATTTTTTCAATTTTTTTAAGAATAATTTTCTATTTTTCAAGAAAACTTACGAACTAAACACGATCTAAAAATTTCCAAAGTCAGCGTGCACAGTAATTGTCCCACAGTGATTGCACATGCCAAGACGAGTGAAAGAAATTCAATTGCACTAAATGTTAAATTCACATTCCAATTCAGCGTTTTCAACAAATTGAGCTCATTAAGTGAAATAAGCTTATAAATAAAGTATGAGATGCTGAAGAGCTATACTTTTATGATACATTAAATTCATAAAAGTTGTGAATGACACACTTTGATAATTAGCATTCAAATATGTGTTTTCTAGTGGGAGTGTTCGCGTTGACTTATTAAGGACGATTCTACAATTGCTTCAATCAATCAACTGGTGTTGTGTCTCTGAGAGGTAACTTTTAACGCACTTTAATTTTTTTTCTATATGCTTTGAAATATGTGATTTCACAAGACCCTATGGGAATCTTGTATTTTGTTGTTTGACCCTTTAAGAATTCCGTAACACTATCCTCATTGATGGGAATAAAATGATATTTTATGATCACTTAACAATCGTTTTGTATGAACTCAATTCCAATAGGAGATTAATCACTACGTCTAATGATAGATACCCTAAAGAAAGATCCTAAAAGATGTGGATTCTTTGAATCCTGGAAGAGATCATATTATAAGACCAAAAGTTGCATATTTTTTACTGGTGATACACCTTCCATAAGAATTCTTAATACCACAATTAAGATTTCACATCAAGTAACCTCAAAGCATGAATGGTCATCCTACTCGGTGGCAAGCATGATAACATGACTAATTGGTGATTTTGGTCCATGTTATTCTCATTAGCATCCTAGCTGCATTGTAATGTATTTTACTACCTATTGCATATTTCAATGCCTGTTATCAGCATGGCAAGCTGAGAGTTCAAATTTGATTCTCACTATTTTGTGTCACCATTAGAGACTACTATGTACAGATGACCCAAAGAATGTCAGTTTTGTAGTAATCATTCTGCAAAGAGCTAGGATTTGCAAATTGAACATTTAGTAATAGGATATTTCATAGAACTGATACATTTTCCCTCAACTTATTGATTCAAAATCGCATTATTGATCAACAACTTTTCTTTCGTTGCTAGAGAGGAGGGCAATGAAGAATACTTGCTGTCTTGTCCCACGTGCATTTACAATTAAACAAAAACTTGTTCTCACTATAAATAATTTGTTCTGAAAATTTTCCCACCAATTTGAGATTCATAGGTTAAATTGCCCATTTTACAAGGATCGGTGAAACGGACATGGAGTACAATTTCTAGGCCAATCAGTCCCATTTATTGACACATTCTGAAAGTACTTCACCGATTCACTTTCTGAAAGTACTTCATCCACATGATCGTCAAATTCTATCAGAATTGTATCCAAAATATATACATTACCAGCAATTGGTGAGAACCAGGAATGAGTATTTCTTGGGACCTTGTAGTTGTATTGTATCCACCTTAATGCCATTTGATGATCTTGAACAAGAGGGGGATAAAACATGCCCGAGAGAAAATAATCATCGAATAAAAAAGATATAGCAGTGAACTTGTTCTAAAACACACAGAATCCTTGTTCTTGACACACAAAAATTTAGTCCACCACCCCCCTCATGCAGTTCTTGACAATAGTAAGTTTAGCAATCTATCATATGTAGAGTTTGACACAGCCTAATATCAAATAATCAAAATAATAGCCAAACAAAAGGAAATCGATGTTATGCAGATTTCTGAAGACTTTGATCTATATTCTTTGGCAGAGTTCTAGTAATTTTACTAAGATTCTCACAATCTACCAAAGAAGTTCCCTCAAGAAGTGAAATTCTTAATCCTTGGTGCGTACAGAAAGAAGTGTGATTTGTATAGAGAATATTCCTAAGTTAGACGGAATACCTTTAGTTTCTCCAAAAGCTTGCAAAAAAGTAACATTCTTTTAGGCATGCATGAAGACGGGTGATTGGTGAGCTTATTACGTGATATGTTCAACTATTTTACATCGACCAAAAGCAAAGCAAACATTGGACACCATTTTTTTAAAAAGGAACTAATCTCATATATTGCAAATGTTTTGGGGGGAAAAGGATATTCCTTGTTTGCAGATAACACAGCTAAATTTTTTCTTCTCACTCACCCACTACAGATGATATAACTTCTCATATTTAGAGACAAAATGGATGCTACTTGCGTACTTTGGTAATGAATCATTCTATAGCCACCCACTTTTAGCCTTCAAAGACTAGTAAAATTTTAAATTAAAAATGGGAATTATTTCATACCAAAATCTAGGAATAAATAAATAAATAAATAACAAACTAAAATAGCTTTAATTTTTCCTATTATTTGAGGAAACTCTCAAGACTAGAGCAACCAGGAAGTTTGAGTCATTCGACCATTCAAGCAATACGAAGAATCCAAGATTCAAATTTTTTCCAGCAATCCAACTGATTCATGAACTTCAACTAACTTCTCAAAATTTTGAAATGACAAAAATACAAATCTCATAAATTGGCAATCATCAAAACTCAAAAACGAGTATACTAACCAAAAAATAACTAAAAAATTGACAATCATCATCATCTAAATCTCTCATATCCACGAATTTCTCTGCTCCCTTCCAAAAAAAAAAACGCAAAAAATAACCAAAAGTTTTCGGATACTCAAGAACAGATATTCGAAATCTTAAAAGGAAAAACATTTCCAAAAATACATGTATACCACCAGCCATGTTTAATCAAATTTCCTCTCAAATTAAGAAGAAAGCAAAAACAAAACTTCCAATCTGATCCATCAACAATCAATAGTAAATCATAAAAGTGCTCGAGCCCATATAATAGGGATACATGGAATTGGTGGAATAGGAGCGATCAGTATAACTGCAATGGTTAGTTGTAGAGCCCGTTGTTTTACCTATCTCACCAACACCATCAAATCCCAAACTATGAGCCGAGCGTTAACCTTTGTTCCTGCACAATCAGTGAAGTATCGAGTTATGAGACACTAAATAAATAATCCATTATATAGTAGTGGAGAATGATTAAAGAAATCACTAGAGCCCATATTCTAAGTTTAACGAAAAAAACAAGCAAAAGCTGATAGGGCCATCCACAAACAAATTATGCAACTGTGATTCCCTTTGAACTCGTGAACCTAACCTAAGCATCTTTAACACGTGAAGTGAGATAGATAGAGGTGTATTTTCGAGATGAGTCAAAAACTACCTGACAGGATTTTACCGTGCGGACTGGTTTAATTTTATGACAAAACTAGATAATAATCTGCACGATACCAGGACTGAAAAATATAGATGTTATAAGATGATAAGTTTATCTTACCACTATAATATTTTTTTATCTATTTATAGGTAAGAAGATTAGTTAATATAGTTATAATTATTAAATTTATTTAAAATTTATAACAATTTATTATAATTGTTTTTAAATTTATTATTACTCATTATTAATTTTTTATTTAATTTTTGTATTCACTATCCAATTATCAAATAAATAATCTAATTGATATATGTTATTTATTGTTATTTGATTCCAATAAAAGTTATACATTAATAGAAGTATTTTAGTCGAAATAATTACTGACATGAAAATTTAAATGGGGTCTCATATTTAAGAATGACGATAAGATTAAATAAGATTACTTTATATATTGAAATTCAAATATATTATTGATTCGGTCCTAATACTGGTCTATGAACAATACGGTAATTTGATCGTCATCCGTCATTCAGGACCGGTATCCAACACAATTTAATGTAACAACACTGGTATGTTGGTATTGCATAAAAGGTCCCAGAACTGACCTTGATATAAGTCTCAATACCGGGAGATTCAGAGTTAACCCATGTATCAGCGTGTTGAACAAGTAACCTATAAAGTGACTATCTGGTAAGTAGAGTCTATTGGACATGTCTCTTTCATGTGTCATGTAACAGGTTTGGTTTTTGAGAATAGGAACCCATACTCTTAGGACTCTGAGGATACTCTATTGAGCTTTCAGTTGAAAGCTTGCGGGCCAGATCCCTAAGTGGTTAGTATGAGAAAACAGTGAAGAAAGAAGCTAATCGAGTATGAGGTATGGAAATATCGAGAGAGTATAAATAGTAAGAAAACCAGCTCAGAGAAGCATGTAGAATTAGAAGAAAGACTAGAGAATGTGTCAGTAGTTGGAAAATAACAGAGGCAAGAGAATAATAATGGTAAGTAATATTTAGAGAATGTATATTAATATCTGGTGGTGACTGTCTTGTTTAATTAAGTGTTAAATAGTCGATAAATTTTACAATATTCCCCTGTTAATAATATTTAATTACATAAAATAATTATTTTAGTGTTTAATTTAATACATAATATTTATTTATTTCAAAATTATAAATTAAACATTAACAATATTTTATTTGATTAATAGTTAATTATTTAATTATTTATTTATTTGATAATTATGTTTAATAATAATAAAATATTATTGAATTTCCAAATTTAAACTATGGGACCCAATGAGAGATTTGATGTTTCAACCTGAGACTAGTAATCCAATAGGAAAACTAGTCTTATTAGGACCCTCATGAGGTAAATCGAGGATGACAGGCCTGGTCCGACAGGCCCGACAAGTGCCTCAAGTACCTCCATTCGTTGATCGTGTGTATGTTTTGGGATACCCAATCGCAGCATGGTCATTCCCTGGTGACTCATTTTGACGTTTTAAAAACTTTTACTGAAGGGACCGAATCCTAATTCAGGTCTTATCGACCATGTTTTTCAAAGAAATGACCAATTCAAATTAATTCCCCAAATTCGGCCTGAACACCTTTAGTATTTTGGGTCTAACTTTCTCATAAAATCTTAGAATCGAATGATTCTACTCCTGATCTCTTTGTTACGAAGAGGTCTATAATCTCTATTTCTAACCACGAACCCCGATTTGTACTTTGTCATCCCCAAAATCGAGGACCAAGTATTTGTACTCTGAAACCCATTATTTAATCCCTTTAATCTGCACATAGTTCATTCGAAAAATCATAACTTCCTCACACAACCTCTGATTTATACAAACCCAGTCTCATAATTTCCATAACAAAATTCTCTATGATTTTTGTGAAGGCCTTGGAGGCTAGATCTACTTCAATTGATATAGTTTTCACAATCTTCCCAGACCTATTCCACTTTCGCATCAACCCTACACTCTTTTAAAGAAAAATTCATATCTCTCACATATGATAATGAAACCACTCCGTTCTTTTTTCTATGGTCTTGTATAAAAAAATCCTACAATTGTTGTGAAGGGCCCAAGGCCCAATTCCAGCCACTTGGTTCCCCATGAATTTATTTTAATGAAATTGAGCTAATCGCTAGAGTCGTTTTGCACACCTATCCGTATTTTAAACATAACTCTCTCTCCTGTTAATGGAATTGAGTTGTTCTTGTCTCACTTTTTGTATCAAAATTTTCTACAACTTTGATGTTGACCACAAAATCTCATTCTTGCCCATTTGGTCCCAGAATTTAAAATACTACACTGCTCCATGTGTTCACTCTTACAACTTGCACTATGTTCAGTAATTTCCACTATTCTTACTTGTATGACCATGAAATTGAATGATTCTTTCGCCAAAATTTTCTAGACTTAGCAAAATCCCTACCCATTTGTCCCAAAAAATTATTTTTGATCACAAATTTAATGCCCGTTATAGCCTGGAACAATTTTTGTATTCGGGGCATATCTCCCTCGTCTGATGTCAGGTTTTTCCGTACCATACCTCATTTTAAAAAGAAGACATATATATACAAGTTTCATGTTTTGTGTGTTTCCAAAACTGCAGTGTAACCTTTTCTAAAATTTGAGACAAGTTACTGCCTTTGGTTGTGCCATATCATCTCTTCATGAAATAGCTTTCTCCCACCTATGAGACACTTCTTCCACCTTCTTGGACTCCTTGTTTCACACTCAACCTGCTTCAGACACATTTTCCAAGTACAACCCTTGCCCAACAAGTTCTAAGAACTTGTTTCCTAAGCTAGACAACTTGTTCAACAAGTTGTTACAATTGCAAATTTGCCATTTAATTTTTACATAAGTCATCACTTTGTGCCACTCATTTCACGTTGCCCTTTTATGCAAGCTATTCCTATTCTTTTCATTTTATCATATCATGCCATGTCATCATCATACCTTGCCCATACCATGATACCAAAACCATCCACTAAGCTCCCTTCTCTCTCTCTACAACACCATCCCCATCATATCCTCTTAATTTCTTCTCCCTCCACCTAGGCTTCGTTTCACTCATTTCTTCACCATCAAAGGACAAGATTCCATCCAATGCACTGCCTTGGTCTCACTCTTTCTTGGCTGTAAACCCTTCTTGACAAGATAAGGTGGGGTTCTAAATTTTAGCCTTTAAACTCTTGCTTTTTTACTTCCATTTGATTTTCCAGCCAAATGCATGTGTTATTGGCCATTCCCTTCTCTGTTTTGGGCACTAAACCGTGACTCCTCTTTGGGCTTATAAGGTTACATGGCTTGTTCTTAGGTATCGCGGAGCGATCGACAACGATCGGTGACGAAACGACAAAGGATTCTGAGTAAATGATGAATATCGGTAAATGATAATGCATGGTTGTTTGGTGATTTTTCTTTGCAAGCCGTGATTGGTGATGGCTTGAAAAACCCTTTACATGTTGATATTCTAAGGTCCCGAGCACGATTGGGAGCGATCGGGACAAAGCGGGTAACAATCAAAGCGTCGAAATATTCTCCCTTTTTGGACAGCCACTGTTTTGTGGGGTAAGGGGGGTCTCGCTTCATCTTCATTTATTATAAATTGTTCTGTATTGGTCATTTAATTTGAGGGGACAACCCTTTTAAGTCTCGTGGCAATCCGACGGCTAAATTAGGAGTTACACATTTTTTCGTTATCATTGATGATTTTGATTTTTTTTTATGTTTTTATGCGTTCCAGTGATTTTCATAAAGAGCGCTACGAATTTCATATATCTCGCTAAATTTTATCAAAAATTAAAGTTGTTACATAAAATGACGAAGTTTAGGACCGTAGTGCTGGCTCGACCAATAATTTGATATAGTAGTGTGTTCACACAGAGTATAAAACACAAAACCCTAGAGAATTTCCCTAGGGAATAGGTTTTTTATTTCTCAATAATGTATCACTTAGGTTACAAGTATGTACACGAGTCTTATTTATATGAGGTTTACCCTGGGGTAAACTGGCCCAGGCCCACTAAGCTATAACTAAAGTACAAATGATCATTTTTAATTAACAGAGGACTTAGTGGGATCTTGTGGGGCCCCTACCCGATTCCTGGGGGGAACATGGTGATTAATTTATGTAACTTGTTGTATTTATCCAGTAAGTTCCGCTAAATTAAATAAATTAACCGGCTAGAAGTTCTGAGAAAATTTAACAAAGTCACGCAAAACTAAGATGTTTTACCGATTTAATTACAACTACCTTCTTTCAGAATTTTGTAGCATTAATAATATTTTGAGAAAATTACCAAAGATATTTTTATAAAATAAAAGGGAACTTTCTTTGTAGAAAAATAAATAAATAGACGTCAAGGGATTTGGAGTAATAAACATTCTTTTTGTGATTTATATAGTGAAGAAATAAATATTCTAGGATATTTTCCTAAGAGAATGTGTTAAGAAGAATATGGCTAAAGATAGCAAATTTTATACTAAGAAATAAAAAGAAGTAAAAATTCTCAAGTGTCATTTTCAACAAAAATATATTAATATTAAGTAATAAATAAAAATTAAGGATTAAAAAGGGAGAGTAATGAGATTTATTTAGTTTGATAAAGTGTTAGAGGAATAATGAATTTTGGGTAATACATTAGGAATGAATGAAAGAAGAATTTTTACCATATATATCTATATATTGAGCTATTAGGTAGAATTTGGAGATGACAATTACCTACTAAAGAATTAAAAATGAAATAAATAGTAAAAAGGTTTAACAAGTCTTGGAGAAATAATGATTCTTAAGTAACTTATAAAGAAAAGTTCATGATTTGAATATCTTAGACTAAATTCTAAAGTAGTAACTAAGGTGGTCATGGGTCAAAAAGAAATAGAGCATATATTAGAAATGATGGAATTCAATGAAAAGTAGAAATGGATACTATATGACATGATAGTTAACATGAGGAAGTTAATAAGTTAGAAGGAATGTCGCTGGCATAAGAATAAGAATTTTAAGAAATAAGAGAAATATCTATATCGTTGTTACTTAGTGAAGTTTAATGCCCACATAAACAATGTCCAAATAAATCTAAGTTTAATGCAACCCGGTGGTAGTAAGTAAATGTTAAGTTACATGTAATAGTAATTAATAATAAAATTCAATGAATTTAAAAGAAAGTTGTTAAGAATAAGAAATTAAATGAAAGGGAGAAATACTTGCATTGGAATTAATTGGTGAAGTCTAGCGAAAATAATGTCAACCTAGTTAGTATACAAATAAACTCAGGAAAATTTAATCCAGTGGTAGTAAATTAATAACGATGATAGGAGCCATTGGTATCTTGAATAAAACTAAGGTATACTTTTAGAACAAGTATGATTATATAACAATACTAGATAAATGACTAAATAGTTCGCTTGAAGGGTATACTTGAAAATTAGGTAGAGGTATTCAGTAATTTCAGAAATAACCATGGACATAAAAAGGCGTATTAGGGGTTCAACTTTGCTAGTAGTATGGATAAATAGATAAGGAATAATTAAGATAACTGAGACAATACTATGTTCATGAGATAAATTATGGATGATAGATAAGGA
The DNA here is from genome assembly GCA_037962975.1 of Clitoria ternatea. Taxonomy (NCBI): domain Eukaryota; kingdom Viridiplantae; phylum Streptophyta; class Magnoliopsida; order Fabales; family Fabaceae; genus Clitoria; species Clitoria ternatea. The sequence continues at coordinate 15,931,917 of CM075675.1, forward strand.
ATATAATCTTACTACTGATAGGGTCGATTGGCTATGGTTTGTGATCTAGACAAATAGGTTAATAAGTATATTCATTACATGAATAACATAAGTATGATTTGTCAACATGAGTGAATTCATGAGTGTATCTGTGTCAAATTACATGACCCTATTGTCATGGTGAAAGTCGTGGACATAATAAGATGTGTGATTGTTGTCTGATAAAATGTATTATGAATATTGTGTACAAAATATATGACGATTGTGTTGTGATAAAATGTATGGTGATTGTTATATATAATGATTGCTATGTTATTGTCTGTGTGGATGTATATGTGGTAACTATATGGTATAAGTAAATGATAAAAATATATATGGTGGATATGTATAATGAAATGTATGATAAATGTGATGGATCTAATAAAATGAATGATGAATAAATGATGAACTGTCACTAGTACAAAAAATGGCTACGAGAACGGGATATGATCACGGTCCAGGGGAAAACCGTGTTTGAAAAATACGCGGTGGCATTTTTGTAAATATAAGGAAGTTTTTTAATCACGGTTATGACGTAACCGTAGTCGTAGGAACAAGGTTTTTTATTTTAATTTTTATATTTTTAAAAAATGTACCTATAATCACGGTTGAGAGGAAACCGTGATTGTAGGGTATATATAATCACGGCTTTATGAGAAGCCGTGATTATATCTACAACCAGATTTTTTTATTTTAATTTTTATATTTTTAAAAAATGCGCCTACAATCACGGTTGAGAGGAAACCGTGATTATAGGGCATCTATAATCACGACTTTATGGGAAACCGTGATTATATCTACAACCAGATTTTTTTATTTTAATTTTTTATTTTTAAAAAAAATGTACCTACATTCAAGGTTGAGAGGAAACCCGTGATTATAGATACCCTACAATCACGGATGTTTGGGAACCGTGGTCATAGGTGTTTTCAAAATATAAATTTTGGACGCCGCGTGCTCCTTCTCTTTCTCTGTTAGCTTTCTCCCATTTTTCTCTGTTAGCTTTCTCTCATCTTTCTCTCTAAGATTTCTGCTTTTTGTTTTCTCATTACCATTGACGTTTGCATTTTTTTATGTTCTAGATCTAACATCTTTTGCTATTCTCGTTGCGCGTCATTGACGACCACCACGCGACCCTTCTCTTATTTTCTTGTTCAACCATGTAAGACTTCTCTTTTGTACATCTCTTCTTTTCTATTTCTTTCGATTATAATGAAGCTTTACATGTTTCTTAGTTATTCTGTTTGTTTTTGTTCTCTACGTTTTGCTTCTGTTTGTTCCTATAATGGAGGTTTTCTGTTTTAAAGGTCAACGTTGGGGTTATTTTGAGGAGGATGTTGGTGGCAACTGTGGAGATGTGCATAGAACAACATGTTCTCTAATCGAAAGGAACGGTGGTGGTGATGGTGAGTTGGGTATGGATTGTGGTGTGGAAGATTATAGAAGGTTGGCTTTTAATCACGGTTGTGGTTGACAACCGTGATTAAATGTGATCTATAACCACAGTTGTAAACTGTGATTAAAAGCCCTGATCTATTACCACGACTGGAACAACCACGGTTCATGAACCATGATTAAAGGCCAATTTTAACTGTGATTAAATCCCTTTTTTGCACTAGTGTGTATAATGCTAGATTAATTAAAATAAAGCAAGGAAAGGAAAATAAGGAAAAGTCTCGATAGGGATCCTGAGATAATTGATTTGTGAAAATAATGAGATCATGGAAATCAGATCTGATATGATGATAGGCACCACGGTGCCAGTATTACCCCTTGGTCATGTAAATGTTCAGAATTCATTTCATTCCTAATTATCAAGTGAGTTGCATTGTGGTTTAAGAAAAGGATAGAAATGGTTAATTGAGAATTTTATGAAATGAATCGGGTGTTAGGCATAAAATGGAATCATTAAAAGGACCCTACCGATGACTAGTGAAAATGAAACTGTGTGTTGCATGCATCATTCATGGAGGATAAGGGTGGAAGGCTGAATGATCTCCTAGAGTATACAGTGATGAGTACACTCAAAAACAGCAGCGTTCCGATCCCCTGTGGGCGGTCTCAGGAGTATACTGAGGACGAACCTCCAATGGATCAGATTCGCATATGAGATCGGACAGTACATGACAACTCTGGTATACTTTGACTTAGGACGAGTGTTACTATGATCGTGGAGTGCCCATCCTGTTGAGATGTGATTGGCCATTGTTAAAGATAGGGCTACGTGTCCTTACCCATTCGGTCGCCCTAGTTGGGCAGGGGGATAAGGCGGGATTGATGTGTACAGTTGATTAAGATTGATGAGGAGGAGATGGGCTCACATGCATCATGATGGCTAGGGAAAATATTGAATTAAGTTAAATGAATTCATGCACTGCATTATCTTATCTGTGTGGACTACAATTGTTTGTGATTGAATTAATACCTGTTTGTAAAAGTAATTAGTGGCGAGGAAAGAGAGAATTATGTGTTTAGGGATGATTGATGAGAATGAGTTAGGATATAAAACTTAGAACAAACAAATTAGGGACCCCGATAAGAAGGAAATATATTATATGCGAGCCTATATGGATTGTGTGGGAGGGATTGGGAGGGATGTCAGTAATGACAACTCTCTGATTGTTATGGAAGTGGAGACTCACCCTTACACTATTTTTTCAGACTTCGGATTGGACCATACACCGCAGAGATTAGCGCAAACTCTACATCGAGGATCAACCAAACTCTTCTTGGATCAAGGACGAAGAGGATAAATTATTTTTTTTCTTTTATAGGAGCTTACGTGCCCCTTTACTTTCAGTATGTACAGTTACTATTTGTGACCATGTGTGGTATATGACTATGTTATATATAGGATGTATCTATTCCATCAAGTTCTTCTTGTACAAAAAACACTTTCATATTTTTTAAAAACTCGTAACTTCTCAGTTGACCAGGATAATCTAGTGGAAGGGTTTGTCCTAATTAACCGAGGATGTTACATGTCAGCCTTTCTACAAGGGATCAGAAAAGTACTAACACATGTACAAAAAACTTAAAGAGCAAGAAGACTCTTCCGCTACCTCCAGGTATAGATACCTATGCATCAACGTAACAAAGGTAGAACATTCTATATAAAACTTACGCTTAAGCTCTGATATTCCTTTGAGCATCAGAGTGTCCTTGTAGGTGACACCCCTTTTTGCCCCATAACACGTAAGGTAAGTGATTTGGTACGAGGAATTACTCCAAAACCCACTGAAATAGAGGATATAATACTGGATCCCCACTAGACTGACGTAAAACACACACCTGTAAACAAGTATTAAGGATTATCTCGAGGCCGGCTCTTGCACCCCGACCCAGACCAGTTCAATTATAAAATATTTTTGGAGATTATGTTTAATAAATACATTGGAGTGTCATATTATTTGAAGAGATTAGGAGTGATTTTCTAATAAAAGATTGGGTAAATGTATAATAATTGAACCTTAATTGTTTTTTTATAGTTTGTTGTACATGTATAGTATCTTCTTTTGATTTTGAGTGTAAAGTATCTAATCTCTATAGGAATGACCTATCTATACATAAAGGAGACAATCCTGATTTAGTCAAATTTATGACATTTATTAGATCCTATACTATCATACCTAATCTATAACTATAATTATCTTTACCAGTTTAATATTTGAGGGTTCTATCAGTGTTTGGGTAACTTTTAGGGGGTATTTGGTGCATGTATATTCTTTTCAATCTCACGAATTATATTTCCCAATAATTATATTTTTTGATAATTATATTTCCTAGTAATGCTATAAATACGTTACTAGCAAAATAATGTTATAAGTATGTTTGGTATGATTAAAATTATAACGACCTACGTCAATTTACATTTATTCATATTCGTTTAATTAATTTGCACAATAAATTTTTCGCGTTTAATAATACTTAATTAAGTCCTAATTCAAAATGACTTTTATCTTCACTAACATGCTCAAAATAATAATTAAAAATAAAATAAATAAATCAAATAATAAAAGGGAATTGATTAAGTGAAGCAAAAGAAGAAGAAAAAAATTGAATAAGGGGCTACTCGCTTGAGCGAAGCCCTGATTCGCTTAAGCGAATCCAGTGAAAGTCGCTTGAGCGAGTTCCTACTCGCTTGAGCGAGATCCATATTTCATTCCCAGGCGAGCCACGATCGCGCTTGAGCGAGAGCGTCCATGCGCATCAGGGCCTTATTTCGCTTGAGCGAGAATTTTCTCGCTTAAACGAAATCGGTCCAAGGGCATCACCATCGTCACTCGCTTAAGCGGATCATTCTCGCTTGGGCGAGATTACTCCAGTACCTAAACTCCCCTCTTTCGCTTGGGCGAGTCACATTCGCCCAAGCGAAATATACACAGAACCAATTCCTCTGGCCCTCGCTCGAGCGAGACTGAATCCGCCTGAGCGAGATTCATCCAGTAGCCACACCACATGATACGCACAGTTCTCACTTGAGCGAGAATCTTCCTCGCTTGAGCAAAATTTGGCCAAAGGCCACACTACAGGTACAGAGCACTCTCGCTTGAGCGAGAATTCATCTCGCTTGAGCAAGTTATGCAGTACATGCCTAAGAGCTAGAAATTTTCACACAATCTGATATATTTGCACCTTCATATGCATCTTTTGATCTAATTCATCCATTTCCATACATTTAAGCATGCACATGAGATTGATTCTAACTAAACACACTCATCAATCATATTTCTAATTCATCAAATGCATCATAATCAAATCCATCATTCATTTGCCACATCATCTAATTACTAACAATGCACACACAATTTGCATCATTCACTCTTCACATGGATAAACATAGCCTGTCCATAATAATTTATCATCTATATCTAACTTTGGCTCCATGCCAATATGTATATATATATATATATATATATATATATATATATATATATATACATTCAGTTCAAGAAAATTAATGTAGTCATCAACACCTTACTACCTTACTAATATGAATTCATATCCCCATCAACCAACATACCAATTCTAGATTAGTCCAACACACATAAGCAACATATTATTGCATCACATACACAGAAACTCATTACATATTACACACATAATTTATTTCATAGTTTCCTTTACTTCTTGGCATCAGTTCTCCGCTTGGCGCACCTCCGGGGCTTCGACCTCCTCCCTGTCACTGGTTACTAAATTAAAAGGAAACCACAACAAGGGTGAGTGTTTAGTATCATAATTAATCTAGAACGGTAATTAAATGATAAAATACATGATTACAACAGTGCTATCACTAGTACTAATTCACTAACTCTATCTTATGCAATTAATTTCACGTTTCACTATCTACTAAATTCGTACTTACAGATCCTTAGCTTCATTCAAGTTTCAGTATCATAAAATGCAATACACAACCAACAAACGTAATATAACACATTCATATCATTACACAATGGCAACAAGTTCATCGAATATCACAACTGACTCTCATATAAATTCGACGCCTAGTATCCAGATACTAACGGATTAACCTTCAGCTGGGGGTCCTACTTGACACCCCGTGAACCCTGCTTGGTCCACCGAGTCCTACTTGACTCTCCACCTCAACCACTGGGTCCTACTTGACCACTGGGTAGCTCAACTGGGTACAAAAACCACGAGAGCCAGAAACGAGGGGCTATACATACTGTCGGCCATCCCACACCACATAATCGTACATGTATATATCACATTCCTCATCTCATATATCAAGTGGCCATCAACAACAAATCATACTCATTAAATGGGCGACCTACTTGTCAAGCCCGCCATCACAACGCCACTATACACATCGATTTATCACAATGTAAAACACTTTAATCTCATAATCACCATAAACTAATTACACTTCACATTCACACATACATACACATACAATTATCATTCAATAACTATTCTTATTATTCCAATGTTTGATTAAATAATTCAATTCCATCGTACGTATCTATTCTAATTAATTACAACCCGAACACCCCCTTACCTCGATTCCAAGCTTTGACGATCTGTTCTTGATGCCGGTTGCGTCCTCTAAGTGCTTGGTTCAAGGTTCTACTTCCGAATCCAACACCCGCTTCGTCACTCGATCCTCCGACGTTCGTCTCGCTACCTACAGAGGTCGAAATGCAAAACCCGTTATCGTTGTACCACACTCATTCTAAATACCGTTTTCAAGATTACATGCACTGGAGGAGTAAAAAACAGAAGCTCCTCCTCCATGCAAGGCCATCGGCTAGAGAGAGAAAGAGAAGAGGGAGAGATAACTCAATCTTTAATGGGTTCATTGTGTTCACCTTGAAGTCACGATCTCGAAAACGTGGTTACTTTGAATCTTTGCCGCCAAACGGACATCCCCTTGAAGCATGCAATTTCGGCAATGGTGAGGGAGAAAGAGGAAGAACCCGCGTGAAAATGGGGAAGAAGAAGGTGAAATTTTTGTTATTAAGACCCAGTGGCGAAATGGCCATTTCCCTATTTCTTTTATATTTTTCCTTTTAAAGTTTTCATTAAAACTTTTACTTTTAACCATTAGTGGTAACTTTTAAATTTACCTCCTTCTAATTACACCTCTTTTAATTCTGTAATTAATCAATCAAGTAAATTTATTTTATTCCACAATAGTTAATTATTTATAATTGAATTGATAATAACAATAAAAATTCCAAAATCTCAAATAAATCCCTAAGATAATTATTAATATTTTTTGCCAATCAAAATTTTAACTAAATTATCCGAGATGTTACAAAAATAGTTCTTAGAAAATTACACAAATCTTTTGAATTCCTATCACTCTCATATTTTTGATAATTTCAAATGGGGACTCAATGTGCAAAAGATGTTTAAATAAGTTTATATCTAAGGCATAATTGTATTTCAAAATTATAAAAACAAAACTTCTAGACTAGGTAGGAATTAGGACTCCTACTCCCTTGGTGTTTATTATAAATAAAACTAAATTCCTAAGAATCTTAGGTTACGTTTAGTTACAGAAAATTATTTTATTTTTTTGAGAAAAGTTTTCTGTTTGTTTTTCAAAATTTTCATTCCCTAGAATAGCTAGAAAAATTCTTAAAAATCTTTTTCACTTTTCAGTTTTCTTGGAGAACTTCGTTGAAGACTTCTCTGTTTTTCTTAAAACAAATAGAAAACCGGCTTTTCAGTTTCTATAAGTTTTCTTTGAATATTTTGTAAATAAACACCTTTTTTATTTTTTTTTAACTTTTCAAGAATAATTTTTCATTTTTCTTAGAAAACTTGCGAACTAAACACGACCTTAGTTCCTTAAGAATATTGTTTAAAACAATTACACTAAACGTGAGAATAAAAAATTCCTAAGTCACAATTCTTGATAATTAAACAAAGATCTGCATATTAAATGCCTCCTTACTGAGTTGGTAGGTTGCTGAAATAACCACGTGTTACCTCCAAACCAATAATTGGGCCAGACGGAGTATATGGAGGAAACATCTTCCGATGTTGATGTATTTATAAACAAAATGGTATATATCTAATATTAGTAAATTCAACATTTTATATAATTTGAATTCTCAAATAACAAATTTTTATTTTTTATCATTAATAAGAATATATATATATATATATATATATATATATATATATATATATTATATTCAAAATATCATATGTAAGAAAAGTGAAAATCTTAATTATATTTTTTATTTGTGTTTGATACCAGTCTAGAACTCAAAAGATGTATATTGGTATGCACCACAAGTGCATTTGATATGCTTAGATGTCATCAATGTTTAGTCTAGTGTATCAAAGGCTGTGTGGTAAGATCGACTTGATCTTGTGCAGACTAGAGGTTGTATGACATGTAAGGGGATATAGCGGCTAAAAAATGTTAATTGGCCCGTTTGTTTAAGCAGATCAGAGTTGCTTCTTAAAATAAGCTAAAATCAGCTTATTTTCAGCTTCTGTTTATTTTTAAATCTTTAAACAAGCACATTAAAATTTAAAATAAGTGATTTTTTAATTAAAAAATACTTATCTCTTAAAATAAATTTACTTAACAAACTAAATATTTTTTTAATTAAAAAAACACTTATCTCTTAAAACATGTAATATCTATGTTTCAATTTTTCCCGTCCTTTACGGAAAAGAAAAAACACATAGTATACCCAAGATCTCTTTCACCCAACACCTTATAAATAATTTTACTTAACAAACTAAATATTTTTTTAAAACCCACTTTTAAAATATTACTATAATCATACATAAATATATTTTGAAATAATTTTATTAAAATTTAAAACAAACCAGTCAGTAACTTGTGCCTTTTCACTTCACTTTCATTTCGTCAAGGATTTGTTCTAGGACTTGCTTAGAACAAACATGGTCACTTATTTTCTTTACTTTCTTTAATTTTCAAAATAATAACTTAACTAGAGACGGTTGGTAGATAATGATTGAAGTATTTAAAGGAACGTCCATTCAAAATGTACCATTGTAAACACCTCATAAATTTTTATAAAATTACATGTATCCTCCATACATTCAATTGGTGATAAGTATGTCTTGAAAACCGAGACCGAGGAAAGAACCTCTTGCGGAATAATTACGAATGTACAGTAGGAAGTATTGGACAGATTTCAGCTGTGTAAAGATCTTCTCGCAAATCCTATCTATTTTTCAACGTTCTCAGGTGGCTTCATGAGAAAAGTATTTCAGTTGCTCTTGTACATCCATGTCACAAAAACAATCTCCTTATGGTTCTAGCAGCGGCACGGGATATTAACTGTCTAACCAAGCTAGCTGGCAACTGAAGCAATTGCTGCTGGGATTCTGGTGGGAGCTGGCATTTATATAGATATACTCATGCTTCAGCAGTAATAGACTTTCACTATGCCAATTTGCTTATGACTTATACCAGTTAATGGAAAAATGAAAAACAGGTTACATTACTTACGAAGAATGCCAATGCTTAAATTTACCTCAGGAATGATAGAAAGAACAGGAAGAATGTCTTGAATAGATTCAACTTGATTTAAAACTAATGACAGCTCCTCCATGCCCAGTCTTTGATTCTTGTAAGGACTGACCTGTTTGCTTCCCTACATGTCATTGACAGAAAGTACAAATAATATTCGTAGGCATAAACAACATAATGAATTGATTATCCATTTACCATTCCAAGTTTCATAGACATGGTAAACATATTAAAACTAAGATCCTCATATTGTTTGCAAACCAACAAGAAAACAAGCATAATTTCTGAGCATATCTTCTGAACTATAATGGGATGAAACAGAATATTACGCTCCATAATGGGAGTTGTTACAGTGTAGCAAGCTTTCTTTTTTAATACCTTCCCAGTCTTTTTTTTTATATAAAAAGAAAAGCACAATGTCATGTGCCTTTTTTACTCTTTAGGGGCCAAGACCCCATACTGCTGATAAGTAAAACTATAGGTTAAATCTTTAAATCAATATCTTCATATCAGTATTGTTTTACTTTATTCAAATAAAACGAAGAGTTACTACATGTATATTCATTCTTTAATTTTTATGAATTTTTCACTGTCTAGCATGACAGGTCTGTTATTTATAATAGGGAAAGGGGTTATGTGTACTATTTGTAGTATCTGTACGAGTAAGTGGTATAAGAATACCAGTGGGTATGACTATATTGAGCAAATATTACTAGAGACTATCAATTATCATTTCTCTCAACAAGATTAATAGTGAAGAATTAAAGCTTTAAGCAAATTTATTGTGCATAATTTTAGTGAATGGTTGTTGATGACATAGTAGAGAGTGATAGAGTACTGTTGTAACCTATGAAGCATAGACACGGCTGGAGAGGAGAGAGTCACAGAAACATAGTAGTGAGTGATCATGGCCAAGGCGGTGGGCTTTAAACACGATCGTGTTGTGGCGGAGGACCATGGAGCAATGGTAGCTCGGAGGTGCGCAGGTTGTTATGACCTCAGCGTCGCAGCTTGAAGAGGATAATGAGGGCTTCTTGTGATAGTCTCCGTGACGCAAAGGTTACCGGAACAGAAGGTGCCAGTTTCAATCTAGACCATGGATATTAATGTATAATATTATCACTGTGTGAAATTGATTTGCACATTAATGGTCACAAAATAATCGGATGCATTTGGGATAAAACTGTATTTTTAAAATAGAACTTATTTGTTGTTATAACTGTTTTTGTTTTATATTAAATATTAGATATATAATATAAGGTAATATAATATACTATTTGCAATATAATTAATTAGTATTTTTGTTGTGTTAAATAATATGATATATATATATATATATACATACATATATATATATATATATATATATATATATATATATATATATATAAATTCTTTCAACTATGTCCCGTGTCTGAGTTCAAGTCCATGCTTCATTAGTTATAATTACAACAATACAACTGATTTGGTTAGTACTTTAGGGTATGTTTGGTTTGTAGTTGGGGAAACGGAGTTGGGAAAATAAAAAAATTTAAAGGTTGATATTGATTTTTCACGCTGTTCGAGACAGTCAAAACTATATTTTACCGTAGGATTTATTTTTGAGGTTGGTCAAACCATCCAAACATCCCCTTAGTAGTTAGTTAAAAGTAAGAGTTCGCTACAAAGTTCTAATGTATTCCAGGGTGTGCTGTGCACGCTACTATTAGTCTATAAATAGTTAAGTCTAGTAACCATAAATAGTTAAATCTTTAAACTCTAGTAACCGAATACAATAATACAATTCATATTTTCTCAGGTTTGCTTGGTTGGAGGTTGAAGGAGAGACTGAGAAAGAAGGAAATGAGAGGAAAGGGAAAGTTTTCCATTATTTGTTTGGAAGGAAAAGAAAGGAAAAAATAAAAAGAAGTAGGATCGAACGGAAATTACTTCCTTCCTAAAATGGAAGGAACTTCCTTCCTAAAATGGAAGGAAATGAGAAAAAATGTAGTAAGATTGTCATTTAACAAATTCTAACAATTTAATAAAAATTATTAAAATTTTTTAAAAAAATAATTTTTTTATGTATTGAAGTTTATTATTGTTAAAAGTCCTACATTGACTAGATATATGACCAATTAAAAGTATATAAAGTGAAGGTAATCTTTATCTTATAAAATAGTTTTTAGGGTTGAGTTAGGTCAGATATCCAAATTCAAAATGGTATCAAAACCTATACTAGATCCATTAGTAAGCCATCTGTTAGAAGGTTTGTTGAAAGTCCCATGTTATTGGGCCGGCCACCCTATTTGTCCACGTTCAAGATTTTCATTCCTGAGCATGAAGATGTGTGTTGAAAGACTAGATATATGGCTAATTAAAAGTATATAAGGTGAGAGTAATTGTCATTCTATGAACTAGATTTTAAGATTGAGTTAGGCCTGATATCTAAATTCAAAAATTATAATAAAAAATTAAATTTTTAAAAATAAACTAATTTATTTTCATCCAAACAAGAAAAATATACTACCTCCGGTTCCAAATATAAGCAAATATACCTAACTTTACACATATTAAGAATAGTAGTTGGAGATAGTTATTTGCATTAATGTTACCACATATTTGATTTAATTTTCTAAAATACCCTTAGTATCATTTATTACATAAAGAATTAGTGGCCTTGGAAATATATATGATGAGGACATATTAGGTAAACAAGCATTTAATGACATTGGGAAAGTCTAATTTTGCTTATATTAAGGGACCAAAAAATTCCACTAAAATTTGCTTATATTTGGAACCGGAGGTAGTATTTTCTACTCTTTTTTCCTTCTAGTTTTGTTCATCCAAACAATATATTTTTTCATCTTATTTCCACTTTATTTCTTTCCTTCTTAATTCTTTCCCTCCTATTTTATCTCTTCATCCAAATGAACCCAAGTCTATTTCACTCCTTCTCTAAAACCATTACCGTGTTCCACTTGTTACTGTGTCAGAATTTTCTGGGAAGTCAGATTTGATGTGAATCAATACAAGATCATACGAAGTTTCACCATTAGATACTAGTTCACGCATTCAAATTCCTAAAACTGGAAAAAAAACCATTCATTTTAACACTCCAACAAGATTGCAAACAAAATTACAGAGTTTAAATTAACTTGAAAGCTGATAGGCCACGGAAATCTCATGTGAGAAGGAAGAAGCAGATTTAGAATTACTGAAGTCCTTACTTCCTTCCTAGGATGAACTTTAGGTTAAAATGTCAAGTGGTCCTCATGATGAAAATGATTATGATAGATAATTGTTACAATGCATGGATGTAGTTCTATTTAAGTAAAAAAAATCTTACTGTATTGGAGTCTTCTTTTCTTCTGGTCCCTAGCAGCAAAAACACAAGTCGTTGGAAGGTTTCCAGGTTGATTATATCTTCTTCAGTCATTGAAGAGGAATAAAAGAGAGCACTGAAAGGAACTCTTGCAGCAGCTGTCTCTAAGGTTGCTAGCCCAAGTGCATCTAAACCCTGTATTTGGTTTTTAAAGAAATTGTGAACATTTCCAAGAGAGGTAAAAAAAGAAATGAAGACCGAAGGATCTAATTAAGTTTAAAATATTAAACTAATATCGGCTGCAATTTTGGCCTAAAATGAGTCGCAAATCTTTTTACCTACAAGTCTAACATATTTGTGAATTGGTTTTCATATATCTTCTGCACAATGCACTGGCTTATATTAATTATCTTTAAAAAATCCATGCAATGCAGGAATTTGCAATCAAATAAGGAAATGCTAAAACTCATGATTGAATATAGTAAAAAATCATTTGATAATAAATTTCAACAATAAATGTCCAATTTTTAATTTTGCATATTCCTCGCTGCTGCTGTTGTATTAAAAAACAACTAAGAAGAAACATACTTTAGCAAATTCTTGAACAACTATTTCCCTCACAAATTCACCCTGCAAAGATTACCATGAAACCCATTTTAGTGTGGGGAAGTTAAAGGTAGTTGCAAAATAGAATGTTAATCAGTCATGAGAAACAATATGTACCTTTTCTGTTAGTGTAAAAGAAAGAATTTCCTTCATAACCATTCTCGAATCAGTGCCTTCGTTTTGTTGCTTTACTATGGCCTTTTCTGTTTTGGCACGGAGAGACTGTCATGAAACAATATTAGGATGGGATTTTGATTAAAAAAAATCATCCAGTTACAGGATTCACTAGGAAGAAAATTAGAAGTTGAATGTAAATATACAATTTTGATCCTCAAAGTGGCCTTTTACTGATCTTTGGACCCTGAAGTTTCATTTTTTACAATTCAGTCCTCAAAAATTGTAAGTAAAATGTGGGTAAAATGTGAGCAAAAATTGTACACACTTACATTTTTAAGGACCAACTGATCCCCAAAATGATCAAAATTTTGGTAAAATGATAGAATCGGATACCAAATTTTACAAAGCGAACTTTTAAAGACAAAAGGTAAACAAAGTGCCACTTTTATAAATTAACCCAACAAAGTACCATAAAGCATTTCAATGATGTTTGTATTGAATATCCCCCTAAAATTTTGTTTAGCAAGTAGGGTGATTCTAAAATTGGATCAAAGTGACCCATATTACAGGTTTAAATGCCAGAACCAACAATCATTATTACCTGCTCAAATGGAAAGAAATGACAAAGTTAACAGAAAAGTTTCCGTATAATTCCTAAAAGCCCAAGTAAAATTAGCAACCAGTTTTATTACATTAGCAGATTTCATGAGAATCTTGATGATGTCAATCAAGTATGCTTTTCAAATAGAACAGTAAATGGATGAAAACCCAGCCTGAGGATCAGAAGTTAAAGAACAAGATACATTTCTGATTAACATTTCTTTAATTAGGTCCATTTCAATTTAATCAATAACCCAAGCAAATAATGAGTGGCTTAGTAGCCATCCTTCTAAAAAGTAAAACAGGGCTTCCCTTGTTTATCAATTTGGGAATTTGGGATTGAAGGCTATATTTATGATGAAGTGACATCAGAAAGAACTAATAGTAACATTGCAACTTCATACAGAAAATAGTAAAGTACAAAATTTTACCTCTGTCAACAAAGACTCTAGGCGGTCTATTCTAAAAACACCATCCTGACCAAAGAAGATTAGACGTTAAAATATTTTAAGAAAATTATTCCAATATATTAGTTATGTCAACAAGGAAAAGTAGGAAAAAACATGGCTATGAGAATCAAAATTGAATGTATTGATCAAGAGGCCTCCTATGTTTACCTTATAAAGAAGAGTCTCTAAAGAAGATTTAAGCTGAGGAGAGCTGTCAGTAAGTACTTTTCGAGCAATCCAAGGGTAAGTACTACCCAAAACTTTGTACTCGGGGTTGAAGCTGATAGCAATTCCTTCCAGTACAGCAAGGCTAAAGATAGAAGATACATACCATTTAGAATTTTACAGACCTTATTAGTTTAAGTTGTGTGGAAAGCTCTACCTTCTGATAACAAGCGAAAAGTATGAAGGTATTCTGAATTTGAATTTATACCTGAGAAAAAAGTAAGAATAGAAAAATGACACATCATGTCAAAGTGAAAAATAAAAAATGCGGCAATTAAGATCATTGAGACAAAAGTAGCTGAGAAAATAAATGCTATGAATAGTGATTTTATGAATTCAAAATCTCTACTATAATTTAATACATCACATCTGCATTGCATGTTGGAGTTGAGGTTATTAACTTATGGATCCTGTACTTTGCAATTTGAGAGAGTTATTGGTCACAAATATCATGTTTGAGGTCAAATTCGCAATGAACAATATAGTGAATCAATTCATCTTTCAATGTTATTGAAAGGAGTATAATTATTGTTAGAATTATGAAAATATAGTAATAATATATATTACGATTAAATATATTGATTTTATCTTTTATGTAAAATAGGAAACTGTATATCCTGTATTTATATATAAATCCAGATAAATACAATAGCTCCGCTATGAACACAACACACACAATTAATATGTTTTCTTGTTTCCTCTCTTTCAACATAGTATACAGAGAGTTCCCTCTTTTCTGTGATTCTCCGGTGAGCCACTGCTCACTGCGTAAATGTTTTTTTTTTTGGAAATAACTCTCTCCGGCGTTTCGAAATCTTTGACCGGTCTACTTCCAGTGTCTCGTTTTGGTCCTTGCCCCCTGCTGCCGCCTTCTCCTCCGCTGGCCTTTCCTGACCGGCGATCCCACAACCAACTGCCTCTTCCGGATCCTTAAAGATACAGACGCTTAATTGACAAGTTGAAGACATCTCATTCGCAGTTAGTATGACAAGTCAGTTCCTAAACTCTTTTTGTAAGGAACATTGAGATGCAGTGACCCGTATTGTTCGATATGTCAAGAGAGATCCTGGAAAGGGTCTGTTATATAAAGATAGAGGATACACTCAAGTTATGGGGTACTCCTTTGCTGATTGGGCAGACTCTCCCATTAATAGAAGGTCCACTTCCAAATATTGTATTTTTGTTGAAGGTAATCTTGTCTCTTGAAAAAGCAAGAAGCAGAATGTTGTAACCAGGTCCAGTTTGGAGGCAGAGTACCGTGCTATGGCTATAGCCAATCAGGAGCTCATATGGCTCAAACAGTTGCTTCAAAAACTTCAGTTTGGAGAGGTTGGACAGATGACACTTAATTGTGGTAATCAGGCCGCTATGCATATTGCCTCGAATCCAGTTTTCCATGAGAGGACGAAGCATATTGAAATTGACTGTCATGTTAGAGAGAAAGTCTTGTTTGGTGAAATATCCACTAGTTTTGTTAGTTCTAATGATTAGTTGATGGATATTTTCACTAAATTTCTAAGGGGTCCTCGGATTGATTATACATGTAGCAAGCTTGGTGCATATGACTTATATGCTCTAGCTTGAAGGAGGGTGTTAGAATTATGAAAATATAGTAACAATATATTTTAGGATTAAATATATTAATTTTACCTTTTGTGTAAAATAGGAAACTTTATACTTCGCATTTATGTACAAATCCCTATAAATACAATAGTTCTGTTGTGATCACAACATATGAAATTCATATGTCCTCCATTTACGATTTTACAACCCTCCTCCGATCCTACGTAGGATCTAGATTTTTACAACATTGGTCGGGCGAACATGACCGAAGCCATGCCTGTAAGCACTTCAATAGATGGCTCGTGTCGCCTGTCCAAATTTCAAGGAGATCCTCTTGCTGATCCTTCATAGTATCGTTGCATTGTAGGAGCCTTGCAGTACGTCACTATTACCTGACCCGAAATTGGCTTTATGGTTTAACAAACTTTGTCAATTCATGGCTCTTCCTTACTGGCATTGGATGGTTGTGAGATGGGACATCTTGTCATTGGGAAGGGAGGTTGAGGCCGTTTAGGCATAGGGAGGTGCAGAAGAACCTTGAAGTTCTACAAAGTTCTTTCTTTGTAATTAAAGCTTACCCCCATCTCTTTCTTGGTAAGATAACAGTTCCTATATATACCTTTTTTACTTGCCAGTAAAAAAAATCCTTAAAATATATTGTAAGTTATGCAATTATATATTAAAGGCATCAGCAAAATGCTTACATGGTGGTTCCTAAGTTCCCTAAAAGGTCTCCAAAGCTGATATTCCGAACTCCTTTGGCAACAGCATTTTGGAAGACACCTATAAAGAAACAATGCAGGTGACAAAATTAACAAACATAACCTCTATAAAGGAGGAATGTTACCTGCCGCATATAGCCACAAATATTTGGAATCCAACTAAAAACAATAAAGTAAAAACCTGTCAAAGCCTTTGTAACAGCTTCTTTGTCTGCAGTTGGTGGAAGAAGCCTGATAAAAACAATAAGTAGTGGCATCTTATATCCATAAGGATAACCACTTAAAAAACTCAAAACGGAATATAAAAAAATATAAATACCCAAGAGTGACAAAGTCCTTAGCTAATGCATCAAAATCACGATTTACAAGATGTAGACAAGCTTCAATGAATCCATCACGCAACTCTTGTTTGAATTCACCCGTCATACCAAAATCTGGACAAAAAAGAGGGAAAAGGAAATGAAAAAATAAAAATCTTATTTATGTCTGTTGAGAGAGTGAGAAAACGATGAAGCACATTGTTTCTTAGATTACAACGGAGCTATTGTATTTATAGGAGATTGTATATAATTACAGATAAGATAATACAAATATCTAACAAGATAAAAAATAAATTAATCTAATCTAATTAATTAGAGATAACTCTACCTAGAAACTAAGCTAATCTAATTAATTAGAAATAACTCTATGTAGAAACTAACCTAATCTAATTAATTAGAGATAACTCTATCTTTAATTTTGACACTCCCCCTCAAGCTGAAACATATAGATCATATAGACCAAGCTTGTTAAATATGTAATCAATTCGGGGACCCCTTAGAAGTTTAGTGAAAATATCTGCTAACTAATCATTAGAGTTCACAAAACTGGTAGATATTTTACTAGACATTACTTTTTCCCTGATAAAGTCAACTTCTATATGCTTCGTCCTCTCATGGAAAACCATATTTGAGGCGATATGTATGGTAGCTTGATTATCACAGATAAGTAACATTTGTACAACCTCTCCTAACTTTAGTTCCTGCAGCAATTGTTTGAGTCATATGAGCTCCTGACTGGCTATAGCCATAGCACAGTACTCTGCCTCCGCACTGGACCTAGCTACAACATTTTGCTTCTTATTAAGATTACCTCCGACAAAAATACAGTATCCGGAAGTGGACCTTCTATCAATGAGAGAGTCTGCCCAATCAGCATTAAAGTATCCCACAACTCGAGTGTGTCCTTTATCTTCATATAACAGGCCCTTTCTTGACATATCGAACAATACGGGTCATTACATCTCAGTGTTCCTTACAAGGAGAGTTCAACAGGTCATGGCAATCAAATCTCCACTCAACATACCCATCCTAATGCTCAGCTCAATCACTATATCCCACAGAACTAGCAACAACAATCATATCCATCATCTAACTGGAATAATGCTTATCAGTCTCCACATAGTCTCACCACACCTCGAGCTCCATCACACTGCAGCAACAACATTATCTCTAATCATCCTCACTATCTACCCCAAGCCTACTACTCCCTCAGACCATCACATTTTCATCAACATTTTGCTTTTTTTCCCCACTCCCTCTCATCAGTCCTACAATCCTGCAACACTAGTCTCCACACACCAGTCATATCCACTTGCTGCTCTGGCTTCTACTCCTCCACCCAATCTTCTTAGTTCATCCACAGCTGCTTATGACTGACATCCTGATTCAGACGCATCTCATCATGTAATAGCCATGGAACCTCCAATGCCCTCTACATGGGTAATGGTCACACAAACCCTATTCGAGCCACTGGTTCCTTCACTTTACACTCACACTTCACCTCATATTGCTTTGCGGTTTCACAATGTACTTTATGCACCTCACATCACTCGGAATTTGTTGAGTGTTAGCCAGTTTAGTAAAGATAATTCAGTTTATTTTGAGTTTCACACTATGTTTTGCGTTGTGAAATGTTAGGTCACTAATGCCTTTACTTAAAGGCTATCTAGGAGCTGATAGTCTCTACAAGTTCAGTAGTCTTCTCTCTACCCCTCCTACTGCAACCACACTTCTCTCTGTTTCCACTAGTTGTAATAAAAATAGCAACAATTTAGTTTCTGATGCATGTAACAGTACTAGTGTGCAAGATACAACAGTTTTTCCTGACCCTAGTTCTTCAATTTCTGCTGTAATTTCTGATTCTGAATGTTCCTCCTATGCACTATGGCATAGGAGATTGGGACACCCTCACAACTTTATTGTAAAGAAGGTTTCGAATAGTTGCAATTTACCTTTCCAACCTCAATCTGCTTTAGATTTTTGTTCTGCTTGTGGTCTAGGCAAAATTCACAAGCTCCCTACTAAGCCTTCACACACACAATACTCATCACCTCTGGAGTTAGTTTACACAGATCTTTGAAGACCTGCCTCAATTGAATTTGAGGAAGGATTCAAGTATTACATCACCTTTGTAGATGCCTATTCCAGGTATACAAGGATCTACATACTGAAACTTAAATCTGACACATTAAAGTGTTTTCTTAGTTATAAGACTATGGTGGAGTTACAACTCAATAGCAAAATTAAAGCTCTTCAATCTGACTGGGTGGTGAGTTTAGGTCTTTCTCTCAGGTTTTGAGTAACTTTGGCATTCACCATCGCCTCATCTATCCACACACTCACTGAAGAAAGGAACAGTTGAGCGCAAACATCGACATATTGTTGAACTAGGCCTCACTCTTCTTGCTCAAGCACATCTTCCACTTCGTCTTTGGACTCATGCTTTTCTCATGATTGTCCATCTCATGAACCAATTGCCCACAACTGTCCTCAACTATCTCTCACCCTACACCAAGCTGTTTGGCTCCAATCCTGATTACAAGATGCTGTGTCTTTGACTATGCTTGCTTTCCCTATCTCCGTCCCTATAACACTCATACATTAGATTTTTGCTCTTCTAAATGCACATTTCTAGGGTATTCTACTCAGCATAAAGGCTTCAAGTTCCTTGCTCCATCTCGCCGAATATATATTTCAAAAGATGTACTCTTTAATGAGTACAGGTTCCCATTTGCTCATTCTAGTTCTGACCCTGTCTCCTCTATTCCCTCAACCTACTCTCTCTATTCCTGTTCCCACCACTGTCTCACCTTTTGCTTTGCATTCTCCAACTTCCTCTATTTCATCCCACCCTCTTCATCACAGTTTCATCACCTAAGTTCAGATTCATCACCTTCTGGCCTCTTAGCCACTCCACCCTCTGTTCATATTTCACCTTCTGCTACTGGTTCTGTTCCATCTCCACTTCTCAATCCATCACCCCTCCGAACTGTTCGTTATCCATACACTAATGTTCATTAAATGACCTCTCGCTCAAAAGCAAGAATCTTCAAGCCCCACCATTACCCCGCTTTACTTCTGACGCACATCGAATCCACTACAGTCAAGGATGCTCTCCAAAACCCCCAATGGCTTCAAGCTATGCAGACTGAGTATAATGCATTACTGCAAAACAGAACATGGTCTCTTTTCTCTCTTCCACCAGATCACACACCCATTGGCTTCAGATAGGTGTTTCCATTTAAAGAAAATGCGGATGGTACCCTCAATCATTATCAGGCTTGTCTTGTCGCCAAGGGATTTCACCAATAGCCGGGTTTTGAAAACACAGAGACATTTTCCCTGTAGTCAAACCAATCACGATTTGAATCCTTCTTACTCTTGCTTTCTCTCAATCGTGACCTACCCAACAATTCGATGTCTCAACACCCTCCTCAATGGTGATCTTCATGAGGAAGTCTACATGGTTCAGCCTCCGGGCCTCCAATCTTTTAATCCCACTCTTGTGTGCAGGCTGCACAAGGCATTATATGGCCTGAAACAAGCCCCACAGGCCTGGTTTTCCAAACTCTCCTCCACTCTACTTCGTCTTGGGTTCAATGCCAGTCTTTGTGATCCTTCCTTATTCATTCAGATTACTCCTTCTCACCGTCTCTTTATTCTAGTTTATGTTGATGAAATTATTATCACCGGGTCTTCCACCCCCTTAATCTCCCAGCCCATTACTAATCTTCACTCAGCCTTTGCTCTCAAACCCCTTGGATCTCTTGAATATTTCCTTAGTATTGAGGTTTCCAAGCTACCAAGTGGACATCTTCTACCTTCTCAGCAAAAGTACATTCATGATCTGCTTGCCAAAGCTGGCATGGCTACTGCCAAAGGTCTTCCCACTCCGATGCCTGCTGCTTTGAAGCTGTCCAAATCAGGGAGTGACTACTTTGATGATCCCTCCTTATACCAGTCTGTGGTTAGGGCCCTTCAATATGCCATCATCACACAACCTGACATTTGTTGCCCGGTAAACAAGGTTTGCCAATTCATGGCGCAGCCTCTCATTTCTCACTGGAAGGCAGTCAAACACATTCTTCACTATCTTCGTGGTACTCTATCTCATGGCCTGTTGCTCCAGCCTGTATCTCCCGCTTCCCTCTTCCTCTTTCTTCCTTTTGTGATGCTGATTGAGCCTCTGATCCGGATGATCGTCGCTCTACATCAGGGTTTGCCATTTTCTTAGGCCTTAATCTTGTCTTTTGGTGGAGCAAAAAGCAGAGTGTGGTTGCTCATTCCAGCATTGAGGCTGAATACTGCAGCCTTGCTCTCACTGCAGCTGAGTTACTCTGGATCCAATCTCTTCTCCAAGAACCTCATCACCAAACACATCGAGTTACAATTGTGTTTTATTTGTGAAAAGGTCATTGCTGGCCAAATTCTGGTGTCCCACATTCCTGGCACTGATCAACTTGCAGAATGCCTAACTAAGCCTCTCTCCATCACTCAATTTGCTGATTTCAAGACCAAACTCCGGGTGTTTGATAAATTTTCTCAACCACCTTGAATTTGAGGGGGGAATATCTGTATATACTTGAGTTAGTAAGAAATGCTAAGCTGTAAACCTTGACAGCTCAGCACATAACTCTTCTATAAATAGTCTTAGGCAAGCTAAGCATTAGTCAAATTTCATTTTTTACATTGTAACAGAAAATAGTTCAGCTTAATACAATGGATTTCTCTATCTCAGCTTTTTACTCTCTTTGCTTCTACTGCACCTTCTCCTTCTAGACTAACAACATCTATACTCAAACATATCTTATGGAGTTAAGTCTTATACATAAAACATAAGAGTAAGTATTGCAGAAACTAAAATAGAACAAACCAGTCATACACTAGGCCAAATTACGACAATTAGGATAACTAAACTAAGTTATTATTATTTTTATCTACATAATTCAGCTCCACTATGTACTTTATAGACAGGTTTCATCATTTTAAGATATCCCACATTAGATTAAAAAGTAATTCGAATACACCTTATAAGGTTTGAGGCAAACCTCTCACTTGAGCTAGCTTTTAAGAGTAATTTAGGCCCAAACTGTTTCTAATAGGTATAGGTAGTAGAGACAATGCAATCTTAACTTTTGGTCACCAGAAGATGGCCAGCCAACCTTCATGCTCCAGATGTATCATTTAATTTATTTCTGCTCTTCTTATGCAGTTATTTAGAAAATTATAGAATGGTATAACAGTTAGTGCATGATACATTTTGTATTAGGTTTGGGGATGGTTATTCAATATTCATTGAGTATTGTTTGCTGAAACATTATACGTATAATGTACAAGGTTCGGGAGTGGTTATTTACTAAGTAGTTTTCATTGTTTGCTGAATGTAGAAGGAAGAGACTCCATGTTGGGGGAAACCCTGTTTTGTCTATGTTCTGTACTATAATTCTGGTCAAAAAATCAGATTGTTTCCTATAATAAATATCTGATTCAGTGAGTTTATTCTTAAGCTTAACAATATATACCAAATAACAAGATATCTATCTTATAATACAGGATTTGAAATATTAGATTTTCGATCTTCAATTACCTATATAAGCTAATCTTCCATCATATGTCCGAAGGAGATTTCCAGGGTGTGGATCTGCGTGATAGAACCCACACTCAAGAAGTTGATTGAATGAGCAGTAAACTCCTACCTAATCAGCATCAGGAAATACAAAATGTGCTTAGCATCATGATGTGAAATCTAAGTATTTTACATATAAAAAATTGGAAGAACTTTTTCCAACTAGTTTCATAAAATGACCTCAATCAGGTAGAGATCCTTCACTTCTGATAATTTTTCCCCCTGCAATACCCATTGTATGATAATATATTAGTGGAAGTCTCAATTTTTTCAGCAGGCAATAAATATAAAATGAGTAAGACAAAGTTACCCTATGTGCCTTAGCTTAATTTCAAAGGGGGGAGACTTGAGGAAGATATTGAGGAAACAGATCTCAAAACATAAACGGCACACCACATCATTGAGGAACATTAATTCCTGATTGATATTTAATTAAACTGTTTCTCTAGGAAAGCATCAACTACCAAGTATTTTCAAAATACTTTCAGAGTTACCCAACTCAACTCTTGCACTAGATAGATAATAAGTTTATCTCTGGTATCTAATCTACGAGAACTGCATTATTTTTGCTCAAACATAGTGATCAAACATAAAAATGGTAAAATACCTCAATCCATTCCATCACAAGGATCTTGCGAGTTGTGTACTCCAAGTACATTAAAGGAACCACCACATCTGGTATAGAACCATATAAATTCCTGCTTATACATACCAAATAACAAAGCAATTAGAACACATTTGCTATCGCTATATAAAAGCATAAGCGATGCATTGAATTTGCTTCCCTAAGGAAGGGTTCTTATGTAATATGATAACCACTCTAGATGATATGCCACATATCCCTGGATCAAACTCCAGCAAATTAGGTATATTTTCACAATGTTTATGTCCATTTCTTCTCCCAAAGTTTTAGAATGTGATAGAGAGAGAGAGTGAGAGAGAGAGAGAGAGAGAGGAAGAATATAGATCTAATTTCGTTATTCAAGAGTGTATTACATCAGGATATTTATACAATGCACTAACTTCTAACAGATTACAAGAGAAGCTAACTAACTCTGCTGAGTTAGTTATAACAGACTCCTAAGTGAGTCCTAACAACATTCTCTAACATGCTCCCTCAATCAAAACCTCTCCTTGTAACCTATATTCCTGCTGAAAAGAGGATCTGTCAACAACATGTAGCTGATCTCTCAGAATCAAAAATCTTGATGCAGAAATAGCCTTTGTGAGAATGTCAGCACATTGATCTGAAGATGGGATGTGAGTTACCATCAACTTCTTTGCCACTACCATATCTCTAACAAAGAATATATCCTATTCTATATGTTTTGTCCTTGAATGAAGTATAGGATTATGTGAGAGCATGACTGTACTCTGATTATCACAGAATACTTAAGGTGTGGAAAATGGTATTCTGGGTTCAGATATTAGCGACTGGATCCAGAGAATTTCTTAAGTGGTGTTAGCCAAACTCCTGTATTCTGCTTCAGTGCTGGACCATGCCACCAGGGGTTGTTTCTTTGCCCACCAGGAAATTAGATTTGGGCCTAGTTATAGGAAAAGGCTTGTTGGGAGAAGCTTTTTGCAGCAAAAGGCCATGAGTCTTGGTACCATTCAGATACCTTATGATCCTTTTGACCGCTTTCCGGTGTTCTCAAGGGATCTAGAGAGAAACTGACAAGCTTTGTTAACAGCAAAGCTGATTTCAGGTCTAGTGATTGTAGTATACTGTAGTGCTCCCACTATGGACCTGTTCGGAGTTGGATCTTCCAAGTAGTCTGATCCTTGTTTGCTAAGTTTAAGGTTGCTAACCATAGGAGTAGAAATTCCCTTAGCATCAGTCATGCCTGCCTTTTGTAGAAATTCAGTAATGTACTTAGTCTGAGACAAGATAAGAGAGTCATTGGGCAAGTGAGATACCTGAATCCCTAGAAAATAGTCTAAAACACCCAACTGTTTTAGAGAAAACTGAGATTGAGATTCTGAATGAGATCCTTAACACCAACCAACGAATCTCTTGTTATAATGATGTCATCTACATAAACAAGCACATATAGACACTGATTACCACTGGTTTTGATGAACAGAGATAAATCACATCTGCTTGACTTGAAACCAAACTGAGTAAGAGTGGCCTTAAGTCTATCAAACCAGGCCCTAGGTGCCTGTTTCAACCCATAAAGGGCTTTTTGTAGCTTGCATACAATACAAGGTTAGTATCCTTCACTCCAAAACCTGGTGGCTGACACATGTAAACCTCTTCCTCAAGCAACCCATTGAGGAAAGCATTGTTGACATTAACTTGCTGAATAGACCACCCTTTGGAGATTGCAATAGTAAGAATGGTTCTTACTGTCACAGGTTTTATGACAAGAGAAAAGGTTTCAGTGTAGTCACTCCCCTGTTGTTGATGAAACCCTTTGGCCACTAGTCTGGCCTTGTATCTGTTCGGGGAGCCATCAGACTTTTCTTTTACCTTGAACACCCATTTACAACCTATTGCTTTTCCACCTGGAGGAAAAGGTCCTAAACACCAAGTACTATTCTTCATCAAAGCAGTGTGTTCTTCTTTCATAGCTTGCAACCATTGCTTGCTTAACAATAGAGGGCTCGAACTGTGTTAGGAGAATTCTTGGTTCAAGTCTGGGATTGACTATATCATGTTTAGCTCTAGTGACCATAGGGTGAGTATTTTGAGGATGAATGGATGGTAAAGGGGCTGAGATTGAAGTGAAGGTTGAGATAGAGGTGAAGGTTGAGGTTGAGATGAAGGCTGATGGTTGTGATAAGAACGGACAGAGGTGTTAGCATCTGGGGTGTCTGCAGTAGGTGTAGTGTAAGATGCAGTGCTAGAGGTATTTGTATGTGACGATGAAGAGTCAGACAGATGTGGAACAGCTTGATATGGTATAGGCACAAACTGAATAAGTGATATAGGAAGGACAACAGGTGCAAATTTGGAAAAGTCATTTGGTGCGGTTGTGTCAAAACTGGGAAACATGAGGGGATATGGGAACCTTGACTCATGAAAGATTACATCTTTAGAGATCAAAATTTTTCCTTCAAAAATTAAGCACTTATATCCTTTATGGGATGAGGAATACCCTAGGAAAGCACACTCTCTAGAATGATAATCCATCTTGTGACTGTTATATGGTTTGATAAAGGGAAAGCAGGCACACCCAAACACCTTTAGAAACTTGTAATCGGGTAGCTGTTTAAACATTTAAAAATAGGGAGATTCCTGCTGTAAAATAGTTGTTGGAAGTCTGTTTATCAAATAGGCTGCAGTAAGAAAGGCATGATCCCATAAGTGAAAAGGTAGACTGGCTTGTGCCAGCAAAGTCAGCCCAGTTTCCACCAAATGCCTATGTTTTCTCTCAACCATCCCATTCTGGTGATGTGTGTGGGGGTAGATAATTCTATGGATGATACCTAGTTCAAAGAAGTATGAATTAAGGGGTCTAAATTCCCCTCCCCAGTCTGTTTGAACAGCTTTGATTTTACAATCTAATTGAAGCTCAACCATGGCTTTGAATTGTTTGAAAACTTGACAGTTTTCAGACTTTGATTTCAAGGGAAAAACCCAGGTATACCTAGTGCAAGCATCTACACATGTAAGTATTTAGATCCTAGGGACTTTACAGGAGCAGAACCCCATAGGTCACTGAACACAAGAGGAGTGTTATAAGTATGTAATGATGGTGTACAGGATAACCTATGAGCTTTCCCAAGGCAGCAGGTAGTACAGGTAAAATCAAACAAAATTTTATTAGACAACTTGATATTACAACTGTTTAAGGCAACCCTAAGGGCATCATGATGAGGATGACCTAATCTCAGGTGCAAAGTGTTTTATACAGTAGGACCAATAGTGTGTGAAAATGAAGAATTAACAGAATCGGAATGATTAGCAGGATTAGGACTATCAATACACTATTACTCAACCCAGTAGTAGATAGTATGGAAGGAATATACCCAAACTAATGATCAAAACAATAGAGCCCATCCTTGTCAACCAAGCCTTGAAGAAGGATTCAGAAGTAATCTGAGATTTTACCAAGCAATGAGTGGGATGAAACTCAAAGAAAACACAGTTTTCCTTTGCAAACTTGCTCACACTCACTAATTTTTTATTGATAGAGGGAACTAGCAACAAATTTTTAAGATGCAGTGTAGGGTGTGGAGGAGTAGGTGAAGAAAAAGACACATTGCCAATGCACGAAACTGACAAACCTTGTCCATTTCCCATTAGGACCGGATCTAAACCATTAACTACAACGACATCAGAAACCTGCATAGGATCATTGGTTACATGGTGAGTGGCCCCAGAATCTGGATACCACGGCTGATTTGAGTCTATTTGTGGTGCTGTGAGATAGGCTTGAGGTTGTCCTTAAGTGTGTTGTTGAGTTCCTTTAGCAGAGTCAGAAACAGAGGATGAATTAGGTCTTTGAAATCCTGTACATTGTATTTTCCCCCAGTGCACCCACCTCTACCTCAAAATCTTCCAAATCGACCACCTCTACCATGATAATCACCTCTGTCTCCTCTAGGATTGCTATTATTAGTGCTAATCGCAGCATGATTAGCTTCAGGAATTGAGGGCGGGTTCTGACCTAGAGAAATAGAATCTTGAACCGGTGTAGCAGATTGCGGAATCGGTTACATTAAATAATGCAGTGGCACTAGCAAGGAGTTTCTTCTGTGTACATTCAACACAAACCTCGTGAGCTAACAACATAGCTTCAACTTTAGCAGTGTATCCTAGATCTGCACGATTTTGAATATCACCACTGTTAAAGGTTCCATCCCAAAACCAATTGGCAACGGTTGGAGTAGCCTAACAACAGGTATTTAAACTATTAAAAGTCCCACATTAACTAGAGATATGACCAATCAAAAGTATATAAGGTGGAGGGTAATCCTCATCCTATGAGCTAGCTTTTAGGATTGAGTTAAGCCAAATACCTAAATTTAAGATGGTATCAGAGCCTATCCTAGATACATTGTTGGGTCACCCATGTTGTCCATGCTTCATTATTGAGTGTAAGGGTGTTCTATAAGTCTCACGGGCCACCCGTATTCATCCACGCTCCATTCCTGAGTGTGAGGGGGTGTGTTAAAAAAGTCTCACATTGACTAGAGATATGACCAATCAAAAGTATATAAGGTGGAGGGTAATCATCATCCTATGAACTAGCTTTTAGGATTGAGTTAGGCTCAATACCTAAATTTAAGATAAACCATCCGACATATTATGAGGCGGACGATGTAAGACTTCCAAGACTGCATACATGTCATAACATGTGGCAGAATTGATTTTGAAATGGAGAGAAGCCATGTGAAAAGAAGAGAGTCTTGTTGCTCCCATTTAAAGAATGCTGGATTCACATTTTTGGATTCACGATCTTCCGCCATGAGGAACCGTACCGGAATCACCGGATTAACCGCAAACCTCAGAAGTTTATGGCCTCAGATGACAGCTTCAACTTGTTGCCTCCATAAGTAGAAGTTCTTTTCATTCAGTTTGATTGTAATTGAATGAGAAAAAGACGTCGGAGCATTATTCACCGCCACCAGAAAAACTGCCGCCATGACCACTAGATCGTAAGAATCTCTAACCATTTTAGAAAGTGATAGAGAGAGAGAGAGAGGAAGAATTTAGATCTAATTTCATTATTCAAGAGTGTATTACTTCAGGATATTAATACAATGCACTAACTTCTAACAGATTACAAGAGAAGCTAACTAACTCTGATGAGTTAGTTAAAACAGACTCCTAAACAACATTCTCTAACAAAGACTTGAAAGTAAACTAGCAAGGAAAAAGTTCCAAATATTGTTGTCACTAAACTGGTTGCTCCAAAGAAAACTGCATGCCAAATCACATTGAAAAATGATCACTGTCAAGCAGAGTACTAAAACTTGTGTTAAATTCTAAGTCCTATAACTACAAGAACCAGAGCATATTCACATGCTTACAGACCAAGCATGATAAAACTTTGACCTGAATGCCAAACAGTGAATCGTGTTACAAAAATGAAAAATCTCGATAACAAGCTATACTTACCTGAACCTGACACCATTGCTCGCTTCATTATTGTAGTCCATCTCCTGCATTCAAGGTGATTTACCTGTATTCAATATGAATTTCTAAGAAATTTAATTATGGAAAATTATATATGAAATAAATAGGTTGAGATCCTATTGTCTAACAAAACATTAAACAGGTTTAAGCAAACATAGGAGAAAAGAGAATGATGTAACATTATTTGACATTGAAACAATGTACACATAGGTTTTAAAATCGGTGCAGAAAATTAAGTTTAGTGAATAGAGGTTGATCATTTGAGTATTAAAATAGCTTTCTTTGATTCTTCGTTTTCTATCAGTCATAAGTGTTATGATTAGATATTATTATATTAGATATTTATGTTAATGGGTCTAGCCCATTAAGGTTATAATTGTATGATATGATATATCATTATAAATATGAGGGTCTCTAAACATTGTAGAGTGTCCAATTCTAATTCACTTCTTTATCTCTCTCTATGCTCTCTCTGTCTTTTCTACATGGTATCAGGAGCAACCTAGGGTTCCACCAACACCAGCCGCTACCACCATACCCAAGAAAAAAAGAGAAAAATCCCAGCAACCTAAAAAGGCTGACCAAGGCTAATGTGGGGATACAAAAAAAAAAAATTGGGCAGCCAGATTATGTAGTAAATTGTTTTTCTTTTCCGGTTAGGCATGGTGTGATGTGTTTTCAATGTGCGATTTGAAACACACCGTTTTCCGTAATTGACCTGTTGTTCGGAATAGAGCGGGGCATTCTTTGGTCAATGGGACAAAGCTCAAGTGGTTCCGCCATTGGTGGTTGTTTTTGTAGATAACCTCATTGATGTCTTCTCTAGGGTTATGCAGTCCTCCTTTGAGCCTCTAGATCGCTTTGCAATGGCGGTCCAGTCTAGGAACTGTGGTGGTCGTAGGGGAGGTAGAGGTGGCTGTAGCTGTAGCGTGGTGGAGGTCGTGATAGTGTGTAATGCTATAATTACGGAGAATTTGGGCATTATCGGGATTAGTGTACTCATCCTCCACAAATTATCAGCAATTTCTACGAAATTCTCAATCACCAGGTCATCCTCGTGTTGCTAACTCGGTATCTCGGCCTGATAGCATCTCTCAAACGAAGGAAGGGCATATTGTGGTCATGACTGACCATGAGTTCAATCGATACACCCAATTTCAGATTTCCTACCAACCGTCTACATCTTCCTCCACAGCTACCTTGGTGCAAACAGATAATCTTATTGCATGTCTTTCCTCCTCTCCTCAGTGTTGGGTCATGGACTCTGGTGCTATTGACCATATGACTGAGGATTCAGGTATCCTTTCTTCCTTTCGTTCCTTCAATTCTCATTCTTCAGTTACCCTTGCTGATGGGTCTCATGTCTCTATTGAGGGCAATGGCTATACTACCCTTGTTTCCACCTTACCTTTTTCCTTTGTTTTGTACTTTCTCAATTTTCCTTAAATTTGCTTTTTACTAGCCAACTTACATCCTTACTGAATTACTCTATCACACGGGATTTGGTCCCACTTCCAGGAGGAAAGCAGGCTATTGGTTACAAGTGGGTTTATACTATGAAAGTTAATCCCGATGGTTCGGTGGCTCATCTAAAGGCACGCCTTGTTGCAAAAAGGTATGCCCACACATTTGGAGTTGACCACACTCATGCCTTTTCCCAAGTTGCTAAGCTATCATCTGTTCACATCTTTATCTGTTTTGCTGCTACACATCATTGGCCCCTATTTCAGTTGGATGTCAAGAATGTATTTTTACATGGTGACTTACAAAAGGTGTACATGGAGCAACCTCCCCGAGTTTATTGCTAAGGGGGAGTATCAAAGAGTGTGTCGGCTAAAGAAATTTTTACATGGCTTAAAACAGTCACCTAGAGCTTGGTTTGAGAGATCCAGTCTGGAATTTAGATTAGTGAGGAGTCAAAGTGATCATACAATGTTTTATAAAAATACTAAGCTTGATTGCATTTTACTTGTTTTTTATGTTGATGATATTGTTATTACAGGTAGTGATAGCGAAGGAATCAGCAAATTGAAGACATTTCTTCAAACTAAGTTTCAAAACAAAGACTTGGAAATTTTGAAGTATTTCTTGGGCGTTAAAGTAATGTAATCCAAGAAAGGGATCTTTTTGTCACAAAGGAAGTATCTTTTGTCACAAAGGAAGTATCTTCTAGACTTTTCATCTCTCACAAAATTTGAGGCTACATCCAATACCTACCTCAGTAGGATTTTCTGTATTATTTAACCTTAAATACAAGTATTCTTTCTCGTCAAGCCTCTTCAGGCTCTTTCACACAAGTACTATTTTACAAAGCCTTGGGTGCTCAAAAATAAAGCTTTAATCTCACCCAGTCAATGACTTTGACTATTTGAGAGTTAGACTTTTAGAAAGAGAGCAAATAACAAGTTCCTAAGATGGAAACCTGGATATCTAGTGTTTGAACTCTTTGACAATATGTGAGAAAAACAAAGTATGAGCTTTGAGTTCTTGTTAGCACACAACTTTTGATTTCTCTTTCAGATGATTTGACACTATTGTTGCCTTCTCACTTGTGTTTCAACTCATATATATAAAGGGAAGTAGGGAAGTAGCCGTTGAAGACTTGTCCTTTCTTTGTGTTCAAAAGGTAAGACTAACTTGGATCTTGAAGTGAAAACTCAGATCTACTTTTGAAGGGGTTCAGAAAATGGAAACCCTAATTTTGGTTTAGGAGGGTTCAGAAGGTGAAACCCTAACTCTGAAAAGGTTCAGAAACAGGAACTCTAAACTTGAGATTTTCTTCAAATTTTCAAGTAACATTGGTTTCTTCTTCTTAGACTAAGTTAGATCCATTCCTTGATTGAATTTCATCTCATACTATGCAAATCTTACTTAGGTGGCTTGTTTCGGAAGATTTGAACTCCTTCTAGGATTCATGTAGGTCTACTTCCAAAATAGAGTTCATTGAGTGAGTTTGACTTCAGATTCTCCATAGTCAATCTACACTATTTCTCTTTAATTTGAGATTCTCCGAGCATTTAGGTCATGATTGACCTAGAACAACAATTCTTTAGAAACATAAGATAATTATTCTATTCTGGCTTGCTTCTTTAAGAAGCATCTTTTAAGAACATCCTTAATATGATTGATGAAGTCTTGTAATGATCCAAGCATCTTTTAAGAACATCCTTACCTATAGTTCATCTATAAAAGAATTTATTGTTGTTGCTAATAGTTCCCATACCCCAGTTACCAAAAACAATAACATTCCCCCTATGCCATCATTGACAGTTAAAAATGTGTTGCATGTTCCTCGCATTTCCAATAATCTAATATTTGTTCAGAAACTCACCCATAATCCAAACTGTTTTGTGACTTTTCTCCCATCTCATTGTGTTTGATCTTACAATGAGGAAGACGATTGGAGTTGCTAAGGAATAGGATGGGTTGTATTACTTGTAGAGCACAAAAACACAATATAGTGTCAAACAGATGGTGTCGTAGTCATGTCTCCAAACAAGTTCTCAATCCGCACAATCTCAAATCTGGCTTCAACACAAACGTTTAGGTCATCCTCCTTTTTAAATTCTTAGGTCTATGTTTCCTGATTTGTTTAAAACAGAAATGGTTGATTCTTTTAAATGTAATATTTGTCAGTTTTCTAAACGTCATCGTAGTTCTTTTTTGAGCAATGATAATAAAAGTGTTGAGTCATTTGATCATATTCAGTTTGATGTGTGGGGTTTTGTTGTTGTTGCAAATATTTCTGGTGCTAAATGGTTTGTTTCTTTCATTGATGATTGCTCATGTATAACATGGATTTTCCTAATGAGGGATAAAACTAAGGAAACACAATTGTGTTAATACTCCGTAACAAAATAGAATTGCTAAAAGAAAGAATCATCATCTTTTGGAAATGACTAGAGGTATCCTATTTCAGATGTCTGTCCCTAAATCATATTGGAGAGAAGTTGTCCTAACAGCAATTTATCTAATCAACAAGTTACCCACTCACATTCTTCACGGAGTCAGTCCTGTCCAGCTTTTGTTCTCTTACTTTTCCTTTGTTCCTATTCTAAGTAGTCTTATGTGTCGTGTGTTTGGTTGTCCATTAGTTACCATCCGAACAAACAAGGATACAAATATTATCATCTCTCCAGTCATCGTACCTAAGTCACTATGGATGTTACATTTCATGAAATTGAGTCCTACTCCAGTCCTCAGCTTCAGGGGGAGAATTGTTTGAAAGAGTCTATTTGAGTCCTACAATAAGTTCTTTGAATCTCTGTCATGTTGTCCTTTTATCTTCTTACCAATGCAGGTCCTGACACCACCTTCTATTGATAATACCCAAGAGGCACTTACAAAGAAAGAAGCCCAAACTGAACCTGTTGGCAAAGAGATTTCGATTAGTCCAATACTTGAGATACCAAAGAAGGCGAAAACCCGACCTGGTCCAACAACAACTCCAACTGCCTGAACTAGAGGTAGGTACTCGTAATTTTGAAGCCTTAGATATTCCTCTTACTTCTTCTCAAGGTTCTGATGACTTACTTATTGCCTTGAGAAAAGCCAAAAGATCTTGTGTCAAATATCCTATTTCCCACTTTGTTTCTACTAAATACCTTGTGCAACACCAAAGTTTTCTTTTGGCTATTGAGTCTATCTAGGTTCCTAACACAGTTCAAGAAGTCTTAAAGGACGAAAACTAGGTTCGAGCCATAAATGAGATGACCACTTTAAGGAAGAATGAGACTTGGGAGATTGTCAAAAGGCTTAGAGATAAGAAAACAGCAGGTTGTAGATGGGTCTACATTGTGAAGTATCAATCTGATGGCGCTGAGACTGTTACAAAGCTAGACTAGTTGCAAAAGGATACACTCAAACCTATAGGATCAACTATGAAGAGAGTTTTGCTCCAGTAGCTAAGATGAATACAATACGGGTGATCCTATCATTGGAAGCTCACTTTGGTTAGGAGTTACATCAATTTGACATTATGAAATGCTTTCTTACATGGTGAATCAAAAGAAATGTATATGGAGGTAACCCCTGGGAGATGATGTTATTGATAGAGAAAATTATGTGTGCAGGTTTAAGAAAGCTCTTAATGGGTTAAACCAGTCACCTCATGCCTGGTTTGGGAGATTTACTCAATCCATGTTATCCTTGGGATATAAGCAAAGCCAAGCAACCACACCTTCTTCATCAAACACTTGCAAGATGGCAAACTAACTCTTCTCTTAGTTTGTGGATGATATCATCTTCGTAGGTGATGATGAGGCTGAGAAACACATTTCTAAGGGAGAAGTTAGCAACCAATTTGAGATGAAGGATATTGGAAGGTGTAAGTATTTCTTAGGGATTAAAGTTGCGTATTCCAAACAGGACATCTTCATATCTCAGAATATGTTCTTGATCTCTTAAAGAAAACAGGCAACTTGAGATGCAAAACAGCTGGAACTCCAATGGAACAAAACCACTGTATTGGAAGTGAGGAAGAAGGTTCAGAAGTTGATAAAGCCTAATATCAAAGACTTGTGTTCTTAGCTAAATTATGCATGATCCTAGAGAAAGACATGCAAGTGGTAGCCAGAATTCTTCAATATCTAAAAAGTAACCCAGGAAAAGGATTGTTGTTTAAAAAGGAAGATAAGATGTCTTTGGAAGCATATACAAATGAAATATTATATTGATTCTGTTGTTGATAGGAGATCCACTGCAAGATACAGTATGTTCCTAGAAGGAAACTTGGTTACATGGAGAAGCAAGAACCAAAATGTGGTGGTTCAATCGAGTGCAAAAGCAAAATTTCGGTCCATGGCACAAGGGAGAATGGAACTCTTATGGATCAGGAGATGATCTCAAGATCCGATACAAGATGTCTATGAGACTATTTTATGATAACAAGTCAGTCATCATAATTGCTCATAATCCGGTTCAACATGATAGAACAAAATAGAGATAGATCAAAATTTCACTAGATAAAACCTCTACCCCATTTCTTATATATAAGCATGCCTCAACTCGTTTATTAACTCAGCCATCAACTAACTATTTGACTACTAAATATGGGCTTATCTATCCCTCCATGACCATATGCTCAAGACTTCAATCCTTGCTGCCCCCATATTTCAAATTATATATAAAAAAAAGAATTCTAGCACAAGGTAAACTAGACTACTCTACATTGTACACACTCCAAGCCCAAAGGATTCATGATATCAGACAAAACCATTTGTGTTTTCATTTGACAACTTAAGGGACTGTTTGGATTGTGAAAACGTTTCCTGTTTTAAATTTTAATTACAAAACTATCATCATATTTTCTATTTTTAAAATTTTGTACTGAAAAAAGTGAAAACAAGAAATGAAATCAGGAAACAAAAAAAAAGTTGTTTTCAATGTTTCCTGTACAAAATTTTAGAAACGTGAAACATGATAGTAGTTTTGTAATTAAAACTGAAAATAAGAGATAAAAACAGGAAACATTTTCACAATCTAAACGGCCCTGAGCTTTTAGGATAGTTGGTTAATGATACAATCCAATGATATTATAAAAAAAATGATACAATCCAATGTTGCCATTTGTGTTCCAAACTTTTTATATCCTTCTTCTTGACTAATCCTTTTGAGTTTGCAAACTTCCGCACCATGCTCAGAAGATTGTTACAGTAAAAAGTACAAGAGAATCAATGCATATCCATCAAACAAAATGGCTATGCTCAACACATAGTTGCATATTATTGCACCATGCAATCACACATACTCTAGAACAAAGATCTAATGAAAATATAAGAAACCCAATTCATACCCGAAAAAGACTTGATGCCCACTCATCAACAACTGCCTGCATATATACAACGCCATGCTCAACAAACTAACGCAATATAGAACAGAAAAATATAATATGCAAAACACAGACACAAATGGATACAAGATCAGTGGAGATGAAACCAAGCATTTACAATGTACCCTAGCTACTATGAAATGAATTCATAGAAAAGTAAATAAGTCCACTTCAACATATTACAGCATCACCTGAAGGTCGGTATTAAGTTTGCCAGCTCTCCTAATCAATCCTGACATAAAACGCAAGATTAATATGTCAAGGGAGATTGCCGCTTGAACTCCTGGTCTTTGCACTTTAACAGCAACAACTTGTCCTGTTTTGCGAAGCCTAGCTTGATAAACCTACGTTTCAGAGACAGATGTTCCATTTTAAGGTACACAAATCTTAAAAAATACATGTGTCCTCTCAAAAACTATGCAATCATTAGCATGAAAAATACACCAATACAGTCAAATATATGAACCTGCCCAAGAGATGCAGCAGCTACTGGCTCTGGTGAAATCTCAGAGAAAACTTCAACCAACGATACACCAAGTTCTTGTTCTATCATATTGAAAGCAACTTCAGTTGAAAATGGACTTATTCGATCTTGTAGCACTGAAAGTTCATCTAGATATGATGGTGGTATCAAATCCTACAAGTCCAAATCTTAATTATAGACACTGTAAAATAAGTACATAATCTTAGCAGAAAGAGAGTATGAAGCTACATTTCAACACAATAACACATTCAGTAATTCCACCCAATGTACATGCTAGAAACTACATATGTACATTCAGTGTCCGTCTGCTTAACAGTTGGGGAAACAGAGTTGTGAAAATGGAAAAATTTAATGGTTAATATTGATCTTTCACGTTATTTGAGACAATCAAAATTCCGTTTAACCAACGGATCTAAAATCCTCCTTTTCCCAACCTCCGTTTTGTTTTCAGAATAGAGAAGCAAACAGATGCTAAAGGTGTGTTATACAAGGGGTACAGTACAACATGAACAGCATAGAATAAGTAGTTTAGCAGTACAAGCTGTTTTGTCCATTGTTTGAGACATAAGACAGTCAATTTTGTACTTAGTACTGTCTGATGCATGAGTATTGAAAAGAACAACGCAAAATTTACTAAAGTAACAGTTATAAAATATAAAATGATTTAACTTGCATTACGGAAACTACAAGATAACATGATAATTTTTATTTTAATATTTTTTTCATTTAATAATTTAAACATTTTAAATTATTTTTATATTTTCATATGTTAAATTGTTTTTATTTTATATAGGCATATCATATATGTGTGGGTTAACCTCTTAACCTTTGCTACACAATATGCATGGCACTATTTTGAACGGTTATTATCTCAAGCACAAACACATTGTGTTGTTTCCTTTTTAAATGTTTATTAATTTCATGAACGATTTTTGGGATTGATGTGTGTACATGATGAATAAATAATGGCGTTTATTTTGATATTTCAGTAGTGTTGTGCATTGGACAAAAAATTGTCCCATGGTGAAGCGAGTAACACATTTTCAGACTTTTGTTCACTCTACCTTTTTGTGTATTGTTCTATTATCATAATTAAATTCTAACATGGAACAAATATTTATATACTGTACAATATAAATAAATACAGTTGAGAATAAAGAAATTGGAATACAATATTCAAATAATTGACAGAACAGAAACATGTGCTCAAATCATATACCTAAATATCAATCATATTGAAGACCAAATCAGATAATCAAATATAAATATTTTCAGGTATTGGTGTTTAGGACATTTGATTCAAGGAGATAGTTTCAAACATAAATATTGGAAATATAGCACTCTAAATGTTCAATAAACTTTAACATTTTTATTTTAATTTTCCTGTTCCCCCACTTCTGGTGTGTCCTAATGGAAAGCTGATTGATATACCCAACTAAAAAATAAACCAGAAAAAACACCTTAGTAATGTTCATGTTGTATGTAGTTTTCAACAGTAATAAGTAAAATGAATAGCAATCTTGAAAACTGCTTATGTTGTATGTGCTTTTAAACAGGATAATGGCAATGGAAGAGAAAAATAAACTTAACCAACAAGTAAACCATAGTTTTCCATTGTTGAAAAAGTCAAGTGTGACCTAGTCCCACAACAAATAGATGTGAGTGAGTTGAGAGTTTATAAGTGTCAGGACCCATACACCTCATACGCTTTCAACACTTGTGGGCTCGCTCTACTCTATTTCCCCGTTATCATGGACACCCCTCATACACTTTCAATATGATATGGGACTCTACTTACTTTCGACTGCCTTCAGCCGGTCTTAGTTGGTTAAAGCCTAGTCATTTGAGGGGCAGCATCTCAATTCACACTTGAGGGGGAGTATTAAAGAAGCCAAGTGTAACCTAGTCCCACATAAAGTAGATATGATATGAGTGCGTTGAGCGGTTTATAAGTGTCAGGACCTATACACCCAATTCAGGTGGCAATTAGCGTATGAGAAAAGGGAAGCAATAATGTGATGAGAATCAGGTTTAATAATGTGATGTGACAGATAAACCAGAACTTACAGCACGAGATGATATAGCCTGCGCAATTTTGATATATGCCTGCAAGAAAGTAGTATAACTATAAGACAGAAAATGTACCATATCAACCAGTCACAGACAATAAGCAAAAAAGCTATTTTGGTTAATGGGCAAGCTTATTTAACAAAACCCACTACTAAATTAAATTATCATACACATACAGTTCAGCACCTATGATGTCCTCAGAATAAAGACTATTTTGAGTCTTGATTGTCATCAAGGTTCTCACTACACCTACCTAGGATAGGGAAATAATTCATACCAAAGAGGATGGAATAGGAGATGGATAGGAACTTATGTGGATTATCTGGCATTTTAGTAAGATTGTTGAGGAGTGACAACAGATAGTTTGATGATAAAAAAGTTCAAATATATCTCATTAAAGTAAACACTATTCAAATGGCATGATCCAAATACTCCCAGTGTACAGGAGCAATATCTAGGAAACTGAAACATTGTTTCATTCTCTGCCCCCAACCAACAAGCTAGAAAGAAAATAAAATATGACCCATAAGAAAAACAAAAGATAAAGGTAGGGAAAGAGACAAGGATAAAAAGAAAATGTGGGAGGAATTATCATGGTAAATTGGTAAGCACCAATTTGGCAACCCAAAAAAGTTGAAGTTAAAGATTTTGAAATTTATTTACCAAAAATATAAATTGAAATTTGGTTCTATAAGATAAAACTCATTTCTGAAAAGTTCACCCCATCTCAAGTGGACAAATCAAACTTACCCTAAATATTCTTACTCAAGTCAATTGTTATTCACACTGGGATGAAACCAAACAAATTCATTACAACAACAAAAAATAAAAACACGAGAAAAAGACCGAAACAGAGGCAATCAAATTCAAAACTGCAATTACAAAATGTATCAATTGTACCTTGTTTCACAACATGCCTGAGAATGAATAACATCAATGACCCTCACCATTACTAAATCCAAAGACAAAAAACTCCCATGTTTGAGGAAAAAATAGATAATCAACCAAACCCAAAAAAGATATAAAACAAAAAACTAAAAAAAAAAAAGTTTCCAGCCTATAGGCTACTATGAAATAAACAGCGTAACATACCGGCCCGAGCTCCACCAATATCTTTCTTAGCGCTGCAGCTCTAACCTGCAAAACCAAACAATAATTCATTGCAAACCACATGCTAACAATCTCAAAATGTTTAGCACTTTGCATTGCAAACCACATGCCAAAAGTCTCAACAACCTCCACTTCTCTCATGGATTTCAAAAATACTGTCCATGCTAACAATGTCAAATCATTTTCTTCTAAATTTTCAAACAAACCCCATTCCATCAATATAAATCATTTCCTTCAAAGTCCTAAATTCTAACGATAACAAAAATTCATTTCCAATAAAATTTTGAAAATCCAGTACTCTAACAACGTGAAACCACTTCTTCTGAACCTAAAATCCCCAAACCTGAATTCATGAATGAACAAAAAGGTAAAAGAAAAAGTAAACTTTCATTTTAATCCTCGAGATTAGTGGAAACTTTCAGAAACCATCATTGTAGTTCCCACTTTTAAAAACCGTCACTTTACTGAGATTGCTACTTGTAAATCAAATATCATGACTGTCATTGATGGTTTGAAAGTCAGTAGGTGTCATTGATAGTTGTGTAGTTGATTGACGACCTTGGAGTGATGGTTTCCAAATATCAAAGCAATGTTTCCTTGAAATAAAAAATACCAATATACTTCCGGCCTCATGTATGTTGTTGTTTAAACATTTTCTGTCTCAAAACTATTGTCATTTTAGAAGTTTAATGAGTAATTAATTTATTTTCCAGTTTTATTCTTCTATAATAAATGTATCTCTCTTCTATCACCTACAATGAATGAGACTTGAAGAGTGGAGATATTATTTATTAATAAAGAAATAATAGAATTAAATGAGGGTCTTAAATGAGGGTATTTTAATCTATAATCCAATAACTACGCAATTAATGCATGAAGTAACCTTAAACAACCATAAATATGGGATGGAGGGAGTATAAAATTAGTCAATGAAATTATTAGTATTGATCAATTTAATATTTGAAATAACAAGATGCCCTAAGATTATTATTTAAGGACCAAAAGTAGAATTTTTTATTACTATTAAAAATTGGATGAGGATTGTTTAGAAATTAATGTATGTGGGTACTAATGATGTTTTTAAATAAA
Source organism: Clitoria ternatea (assembly GCA_037962975.1). Lineage (NCBI taxonomy): Eukaryota > Viridiplantae > Streptophyta > Magnoliopsida > Fabales > Fabaceae > Clitoria > Clitoria ternatea. The sequence goes on from CM075675.1 coordinate 15,972,126, forward strand.
AACTTTCCATTTTTGCTTCCTTAACTAATGCCCTTAGAACACTAACATTTTCCATAATACAAATGTCATTTAATCTCCAAAATAAATAAATGTTGGTTATTTTTGTCTAATCATCTAGTAACACCTGGGACCAAAATGGTCGTTCTTATGTAATTTAAGGGTATGTTCGGATTGATGGTATCATTGTTTAGGTTAGAAGAATATGAATGAAATCTGATGAAAGAAAATGGAATTTTATCCATCTCATTTCATTACTTTCTTTTGCTTATCAGAAAATTTCTCATTCCATTGCTTAAATCCAATCATCTTTCCCCACCAATGAGGGTGTATACAAGACGGAATCAAACTCATTTAAATTAGTAATTTTCTATTTTACTCTTTAGTAATTATCCAAATAGGTTGAATAAAGATTATATAGGGATTTAATAATCAAAATACATTTTGTTCTGATCCTTTTTAAAATAATGGTAGGTGTTTATTATTTCATTCCATCTTAAATATCCAAATAATGGATAACATTTTTACTTTGTTTTATCTCATTCATTTCTAATCCATCATATATGAATCTGCTCCCTTCCATCAAGTACCATCAATCCAAATATTAAAATAAGACATCTATAATAGCAGGACTAAACCGAAATGTCCAAGACCGAGAAACGAAAAAATAATTACAAGAAAACAGATTGATATTTGCAATTTCATTTCAGGCAATAATACGGTCCATAACTCAAAAAAGAGAAAGAAAAAAAAAAAGAGTTCTCTAACCTGAAACATTGACTCGGAGCGGTCCATGAGAGAATCGAGGTAGCGAAGACCGAACCACTTGCCGAAAGCGACTCCGGTCTGAACCAACCGGCGAGCCACCAGCAGAGGCTTTCTCGAATAAATGGCCGCGATTTTCGATATCCGGTACTCCGCCAGAGAATCCGCCTCCGTCGCGCTTAGTTCGAACAGGTACCCCGACTTCGCCGTGAACGAGTCGCCGTCGACGCCAGAGGATGCAGCGGCGCATCTGACGGCGCGGCGGGAAGCGTGTCGGTTCCGATGAGATTGAAATCGAAGAGAGTGGTCTGGAATGAGAGAGGGGAAGGGAGAGAGGGAAAGCACTGGAAGTAGTAACATTTTTTTTGTGGTGGTTTTAAATTATTCAGGTTTCAGAATTGACGAAGTTTTGTTTGCATGATGTATGATCTGTTCGTAGTTAACTAGTGGTTGTTGCCTACTGGTTTGGGTTTTTGGTGACCTCAAAATTTTGTTGAGGGAAATTGAATAAAATAAGCGATGCCAGTTAACGTCTCTCTTGGGGTTCTTCTGCTATAGCCACGTCATCCTATTTATCCATTTGCACCTATTGTGTTTATAAAATATCTAGTACTAATTTTTTGTTTTTTGAGAAAGATTACCGTATATTTCATAATTTTAAAGGGTGATTATGCTTTATTTCCATATTTTAATGTTGATTGAGGGAATTAATTTGGAAACGTTTCCTAATTTTATGGGATCTTGAGTTATACTATGGTTAAAACTTTATATAAAGATTACTCAGTTTTTTAATATAATGGTCTTGCCAGGATTCAAACCACGGATGACAGCATAACCACTAGGCTATGCTTTTGGTTTGTAAGGAATTGTTATTGCAGTTATATGTAGCATGTTCTGTTTATTATTTTATTCACTGTGAAATTCTGCATGACGTGTTTGGCATAAAATTGTATATATTTTTATTATTCTGAATATACTGGTATAATATGTAGGATATATTATCGTTTAGTTTGGATATTAGAAACATATTATATAAGTAGTTACATGTATCACTATCTATTTTGTTTGATAATGCAAACATTTAAATTCTTAAAGAAAATTAATGTTTAAGTGATAAATATAATTTTAATAAATTAGAGAGTAGTCATAACATCTTTAATTGATTAGAATTATATATTTAGTTTTAAAGCCACGTTAAAAAGCATATTAATTGTGATTATATATAATGTGATGAAATCTATCCACAAAAATTTTATTACATTTGTATGATTAATTAAAGTAAAATATCATGTTATATTTCTTAATCTACCCACACAAATTAAGAAAAGGAACATAATTTGATAGTTTTGACATAAAGTTAAATGATGAGTCTAATTGAGTAGGACTTTAGCCCACATGCAAGTTTTATGTCACTAGATTCATAAATCAAGACATGTTTGCATCGATGAAACATTATATTTAGTCTAAAATTATGATTGTGAGTATATGTTTTTGAAACTTGCAGTTTCTCAATCTTTGAATATTTTTGATATCAAGTGTGGTATTCCTAAATTAAAAGGTGATAATTATAAGGTTTAGAAGGAGAGAATTCTTCTTCATTTGGGCTTGATGGACGTTGATTATACTATTAGGAAGGAGGAATCACCGATTATTACTGAGACCAGCACTCTAGATGCAATTGATCTCTATGAAAAGTGAGAGAGGTCTAATTGTCTTTCTGTGACTTTCATAAAGACCAATATTTCGGTTGGTATCCAGGGTTCCGTCGATCAACATAATAATGTTAAGGATTTATTGAAGGCTATTGATGAGGAATTTACTATACATCTAATAAATCCCTTGTCGGTACCCTTATAATGCAATTTTCATCCATGAAGCTTATTGAGATTAAAGGAGTGCGTGATTATATCATGCGCATGAGGGACATAGTGGCTCAATTGAAAGCTTTAGAAGTTACCATGTCTGATTCTTTTTTGGTACACTATATTTTGTGCACTTTACCTCATCAATATGCCTCATTTAAAATCTCTTATAACACACATAAGGATAAGTGGTCCAATAATGAGTTATTGGCCATGTGTGTTCAAGAAGAATAAAGGTTACTAATGGAAGAAGGCGAGAAGGTGAACCTGACATTTTCTAAAAATAACAAGAAGAGTCAAGTTAATCATAAAGGAAAGATTCTTGCTCAGCCAGATATAAAGAAGGAGTCTAAGTGTTTCTTTTGTAAAAAAAAGGGACACATGAAAAAGGATTGTGCAAAATTTAAGAATTGGCTAGAAAAGAAAGGTAATTCATTTGCTTTTGTCTGTTATGAATCAAATATGGTTAATGTTAATCATGACACATGGTGGATTGATTCTGGTTCTACAATCCATGTTTCAAATACCTTACAGGGTATGGAAAACTTAAGGAGACCAATGGGAAGTGAGCAATGCATCTATTTAGGAAGTAAGATGAGTTCACATGTGGAGGCTGTTGGCACATGTAGTTTAACTTTAAGTAGTGGCTTTATTTTACATTTAGAAAAAACCTTTTATGTTCCTGGTTTTTGTAAGAACTTGATTTCTATTTCGAGACTTGCACCATTAGTTTTTTAAAATTTTTCAGACTCTTGTTTTACTTTATCGAATAAATCTAAAGTTATTGGTTATGGTGAATTGCATCATGGTCTTTATTCAATTAATTTGCAAAATGATGTTACTTATAGTTCTATGCATGTTTCTATTGGATTAAAACGATGTGTTGTGAATGAGGATTCCTTTATGTTATGGCATTGGAGATTAGAACACATCTGTTACTCTAGTGGCCTCCTATAACTCGAGAGGGGGGGTGAATTGAGTTATGCTAATTTTAGTATTTTTAATCACACTTTTCTCAACTCTTAATTAAATGCAAATGAATATGACAATGCACAGCAAATTATATAAAATTTAAGACAAAGAGTAGGGTTGAGAGATTTGCAAACAGTATTTATACTGGTTCAACCAACCATTGCCTACTTCCAGTCTTCTCAAGTCACCCTTGAGGATTCCACTATTGTCAAGAATAGTACACCAGCACTTCCACACCTTGGCACAACCTTGCCTTTATGTGAAGTATTTTGACACACCAAGAGTCTCACTACTCTTGTATACAATACTTTGGGAAACCTTCCCAAGCAAGCAAGTATCTAACACTTTTAATAAAGTGAACAAAGGAGTACTATCTTCTTAGAGTATGTGAACAAATTGAAGCACTTAGGTAAGTAATAATCTTAACAAGATTATATGGCCATTAAGATCATGAGAGTAAGAAAGAGATGAAAGAATTGTTATTCTCAATTGTTGTATTTTTTGCAACTGGGATACCCTCCTATTTATAGGAGAGGAAAGGCCTTCAAGAGGTGCAAGAAAATAATAAAATATTTGAAAAGGTACCTCTTGATTAATATAAAATAATTGTGAAAGGATGTGACTTTTTATCCAAACATTATAATGAAAGGGTGCATGAATTTATTCATCAGAATCAGTCTGTAATCGATTACATACATTGGGTAATCGATTACACTGTTATTTTAAAAAAAGATCCGTTCATCATGTAATCGATTACTTTATTGAGGTAATCGATTACTTTAAAACAGTTATTTAAAACGTTTGTCTTTTAAATTTTTCTGAATTATTTTTAAACGTTTTAATAATGGTAATCGATTACGTTATTATGGTAATCGATTACGAAGCAGTTATTTTTAAAACATTTGGCTTTTGAAAAGATATTCTGATATATTTTTCAAACGTTTTAAATAATGGTAATCGATTACATAGTGAGGGTAATCGATTACGGTCAATAAAAATGCTTCTTTTGGTTGACTCGAAATGTTGTAATCGATTACACCTAATGGGTAATCGATTACACTGCTTCAGAGTGTAATTTTAATTTTATTTTAATGGCCATATTTTCTTATTAGATCTTACTGAAAAAAGCCATGAGTCTTGATCTTCATTTTCTTGATCTTCATTCTGACTTGTCATTATCAAAACATTTATGATCTTCAACATCTATATTGAGAGAATTAAGCGATTAGTAAATAAAGGTGTACTTAGTGCTTTGAACTTTACTAATTTTGAGACTTGTGTGGATTGCATTAAGGGTAAGTAAACTAACAAGTCTAAACTGGTGCCAAGAGGAGTTCAAACCTACTTTATCACCTTCATACAGATATTCGTTGTCCAAATATGGATGTAAGTAGTCCAAGATACTTTATCACCTTTATAAATGATTACTTACGATATATGTATCTCTACTTAGTTCATTCTAAAGATGACGCTTTGGATGTTTTTAAAAATTTTAAGGCTGAAATATAGCTACAATGCAGAAAGCAAATTAAGATTGTGAGATCAAATAGAGGTGGGGAGTATTATGGTAGATACACAAGTGCCTCGTCCATTTGTGAAATTTCTTCAAGAACATATGATTGTTGCCCAATACACTATGCTTGGTTCTCTAGGTTAGAATGATATGGCAGAAAGAAGAAATCGAACCTTGATGGACATGGTGAGAAGCATGATGAGTAATTCAAAACTTCCTCAATTCTTGTGGATTGAAGCACTTAAGACGAATGTATATATAGTAAATAGAGTTCCAACCAAGGCTGTCTCAAAGACATCTTTTGAGCTATTCAAAGGTTGGAAACCTAGTTTACGACATATACGTGTTTGGGGATACTCGTCTGAAGTGAGAATTTATAACCCACAATAAAAAAAACTAGACCGTAAGACTATTTTGTTGGATATGTTAAAATTCCAAAGGGTATAGCTTTTATTGTCTATCTCATAGTACTAGAATTGTGGAATCAAGAAATGCAAAATTTCTTGAAAATGACTTGATTAGTGTGAGTGATCAATTTTAAGACATTGTTTTTGAAAATGATCGCTATTAAGCTCAACCTTTTGAATCAAGTGAAAGATTGGTAGTCATTCATGCCTCTCAAGTTTGAGCAGTTGTTAGACAACCGATAGTTGAAGTTCCATAAGTTGCTGAAGAAAATCGATTAAATTAGACTGCTAATAAGGAACAAGGCAATGTTGAACAACCTATTGAACTACCGGTTGAACAAGTTCCTCAATAAGATAATGGGGTAGCATTAAGAAGATCTACTAGAGTCAAATTGTCACAATTTCTAGTGATTATGAAGTGTATTTGCAAGAATTAGACTATAACATTAGAGCTAAAAATGATCCTGAAACATTTTCACAAGCCATGAGTTCCAAAGATTTAGATTTATGGTATAAGATGGATTCTATGGCATCCAACCAAGTTGTGATCTCGTTGAATTGCCTAATGGTGTAAAAGCCATTGGATGTAAATGGGTTTTCAAAACAAAGAAAGACTCACAAGGCAACATTGAGAGACATAAGGCAAGACTTGTTGCCAAAGGGTTCACTCAAAGACAAGGAATCAATTACACGGAGACTTTTTCCTTCCGTATCTAAGAAAGATTCTTTTCGAGTAATTATGGCATTGGTAGCTCATTTTAATTTTGAGTTACATCAAATGGATGTGAAAACAACATTCCTCAATGGTGATCTAGATGAAGAGGTTTACATGAAACAACTTAAAGGTTTCTTCTCTAATAATGGTGAGCATTTGGTCTAAAAGCTCAATAAATCTATATATGGATTGAAACAAGCTTCCCGCCAGTGGTATTTAAAATTTCATGAAGTTGTATCTTTATTTGGTTTTGAAGAAAATATCATGGATCAATATATATATATATTAAAAGGTTAGTGGGAGTAAAATTTATTTTCTTATTTTATATGTGGATGATATTTTGCTTGCGGCCAATGATAAGGGTATGTTATATGAAGTGAAACAATTTCTCTCAAAGAGCTTTGGTATGAAGGATATGGGTTAGGCATCTTATGTCATAGGCATTAAAGAGAAAGATCCCAAGGCATTTTGGGTTTGTCTCAAAAAACCTATATCAACAAAGTTTTAGAGAAGTTTAACATGAAAAATTGTTCACTGAGTGTGAATTTGATCCATGAAGTGCCAGTAAATATATTGCTTGGTATGTGTTATTGGCAATGGCCATGTGATATTATGAAAATTAGAACTTGTACTATAGAATAATATGTATAAAGTGAAGTTTAATTCTTGATATTATTGATGATTAATTGATAATATTTCTATTAGAATGATATTGACTAGCGTTATGGTGTCACTATATGTATGTTGAAGCCTGATAGGCTGGTTATGTGTTGTTGATGGTTCTTTATTAATGATATTTACTATTTGATAGTGTGAATGCCACTGGTTATATGGTTTATATGTATTATTGGAAATAATCCATGTGGTATTATGAATGTGTTGAATGGAATATGATTCACTTGTTTATATATGTGGAGTGGTGATGATCGATCTGTGATGACAAATATATGATTGAATGCATTTAGAATATGTGTAGTGTGCTATATGGTATACATACATGTGTGATGAGACGGTGACATTGGTAAAGCTATGAATCATGTATGTTGACTGATATGAGCCTATGTGTGAATGAGCGATTACTTGACCACCATGAAATAATTGATGAATGATGTTAATTTTGAATTGGGTATTGAATCCCTATGCATACAATGTGAAATTTGTTATGGGCTTGATGATGCCTTATTGATTATGATTTTATGATAAATATGAATCAATTGATGATTATGTGCCACTAACCATCGAGTATGAGTTTAGAAATCTATCGAGAGTGATGGTAAGGTAAGCAATTAAAAATCCATTATGGACTGGTGGTGTTGAATATGGATAAGATCGTGAGAGTTAGTGGTTATTGAATACTTGAGACATTGATATTGGAAGACATATCACAGTTACTTCTCATTCTGGAATGTTAGGGGTTCTATGAGGAGGCTCGATGGAAGGGTAGCCCTATGCATGGGCATTGTTATTATTTACCCTAGTGATTTAGTGGTAGAATCACGAAGCTTCTCATAATAGTGATTGGAAGGGAATCCTGTAAGGAGGCCCAGTGGTAGGGTGACTCGATGAGTGAGCATACCCTCGGTGATTCCTTTATGAATCACGTCTTCCTTGATGTGTGTTCAAGGGAGGTCCGCAACACATTGGTAATTATGGTTGTATTTATACCGCATGTCACCTGGGTGGTTGTTAATGTTGCATATGGATGAGATGGTTCAGTATCGTAAAAAAAGATATACATTGGTATATTGATATCTGCACACATTATTATTGATGATACTGCAATATATACGTAATAACACACTTATGTATAATTACCACACTTTGTTATATTCCCACAGTTAGATCTGCATTAGCATTATTGTTGTTGATATTGTTGTGATAGACATATGTGTTGGTATACTATTTTTGCATATGGTTCAGTGATATGCCAATGAGAAAGAGATGCTCATGTGTGGCAAATGAGTATTAATGAGAAAAGGATGCCATGTGTGACAAATAAGTATTAATGAGTATCAATAAGAAATGGATGCTCATGTATGGCAAATAAGTATTAATGAAAGAGGGATGCTCATGTATGGCGAATGAGTATCAATGAGAAAAAGATGTCCATGTATGGCAAATGAGTATTAATGAGAAAGAGATGCCCATGTGTGGCGAATGAATATTGATGAGAAAGTGAGAGGAAAATGGTCTTACATCTAATATTATTGATGATATATGTTCACTTGTTTCTAAATTGAAATGATGATTGACCTGGTGATGTTTGATGTTGAAATGATGATTGACCTGGTGATGTTTGAAATTGAAATGATGAATTGAAATATGGTTTTAACAATTTATATGCCATTGTGTCATGATTGTGGTATATTGAATTATGTAACCAATGGGTAACTATTATCTATAAAATTGCTATTTAGCATTTTGAGTGGCACCAACCCCTCAACTTTCATTTTAGTGAGTTTTTTAGGGAGATGATGCCACATGGTGAGCACGAAGATGGAAGCAATGTAATGTTGAGGACGGATTTTGTTTCATCTGTTTTATGGTAGGGATTAATGTGGGCGCCTATATGGTGATATTTTGATTGATATATAAAGTATTGATATATGAGCCTTTGATTGGCCTGAATTGGTAACTATTTTACCTTCCACCACAAAATTTAAGTTTCCAAAATGAAGTGCATCTCACTCCATGCAAGTCCTGCATCACAATATTAAAAAGAGGCAACATGAGAGAGTGAGTATTACATTCGAAATGACGATTTCAAATATTGTGATAATGTGTACATGCATATAAACCACATGTGTACTTTGCAATACAAACATATATTATCATAAAGTTTTCATCAATATATCATTATAGGCATACATAGTACTTATCAACCACCTCATAATAAGCATATAGACATTCATAACATCTTGCCCTTCTTCATATTGGGCTATCACAAGCATTATCACCATTTTACATAATTTTTATCGTAAGCATTTTACTTTGTTAAGCTTTAGGTTTTAACTACCCAATTCATCCAACACCTTTTAAGATCTCAATCTCATTCTGGCATGTCACTAGGCTATATGCAAATACTTTTAAGCTAATGCATATGCACAAGGAATGATACTCAACAATTGCAGATCTAACTAAGGGAAATAATCACCAACATAGGTTTATATTGTAGTATCAACAACAATGTGTACACATATGAACATCAATTAATATTTTACTAGACTAAATTGCATTGCTTATAATGCAACACCGGTTATATCAAAATGACAACAACAACAACAACAACAACAATAAAGGTATCGTAAAATGATGTTACGGGCCAATCAAGATTCCTCACTATGGCAGCTGTGATTCAATAGAGCCACCAGGGAAATTGCTCCTCAAAGAACCACCCCTATCGGGTCAACCACATGCAATTCCCCGTGATTAAGCATGGGCAACTCCGTGATTCAACCATGGAATCACTAGGGTAACAAAGATGCTTGTGCACTGAGCCGTCTTCCTATTGGACCAACCTGAGTAACCCCTAATATTCTATACCGGGCAACTATACAGATATTCCATGGATGCAATGAAAATGCAAATCATATGCAATCTCACACTATGCATCCTACCATGTCACTCACTAATCATCCATAATCATTCTCATCAATATCACCACCCTTTTCTTAGTGGGTTTCAATTTGCAATTAGCCTTGTTATTGTTTCAGAATTTAAGTGTGAAATTCATAATCTCTTTTAACCACTTATATTTTTCATCATCGTTACAACTCAAAATTTTGCATTACTCACACTGGCATTCAATCAATATCTCAACAATTACATTATCACTCATGGGTGTGTCACATAACAACACATCATTCAATCTCATCACCAATCATCATATCCCATTGTTAGTGATGAAACACACACATATACATATACATACATATATATATATTTCCACAATAATCCATAGGTACATATTTGTCTAAATTCATAGCATTACCAATCACCCTAAAGAAAACACACCACATGTATATTCTAAATGCATTCATATATTTGTCAAGCAACCACAACCATTCATTACAAGAACTCAAAACAACTATAGCAAGGCAAACATGAGTCACCATCACGTACAACAATCATCAAATTATTCAATTCATGCATTTAGTATATAAACTTCTCTTTTACTTAAGAGAAGAAATTCAGATGACTTGATAGTCCTGTCTTGTCCATCAGATTTTGTCCTACATTTTAATATACACAAATACAATCAATTTGTTTATCAAGGCTCAATTTTTAATCTTAAATACACAATAAACAAATTCATAATTCTCAACATGCGTTTTAGACATATTATAGACATTAATTTCTCATTTCATTACATTTTGAGAATTCCTTTCCCTAAATTGATATTTTCTATTCGTTAAATGGACTACACACAAAACTTCAAGGTACCACCTCACATCAATCCTTCACCCATTATCCATTATGGTTTCTCAAAGTTCCAAAAATACATTATTCCCATTTATTGATGCCTAACACCACCAAAATACAACATCTACCATTTTTAACAACTTAGAGCATCAACACATCTTCTTGACTTCTCAAATGTCATCACCAATAATTGACACTAATCACTCAAACAATCATTTCCATCCATTTAAATATTCTCATGGCAATTAATATCAAATTTCTCAAATTTTTCCAAAAGCCCCAATTTCCAAAACTTAGGGTTTTTCACCAAAGCCATAAACACCCAATTCCATTCATTTTCATGAACCATTTCAAACATTACCAAGCTTATAATTTCGTGTTCCTCATAGCCATTAACAAAAACTCAAATTTTCATGGTCTCCTAACCTAGAGTTCAACATACCCATCATCATTCCTTAAGTCAACAACATTCAAACCACCATTGCCAAGCTTCAATAACTCTTAAAATAAGAAATGGAACAGTAATGGGTCATAGGTCCTTACCTTACACCCAAGCTCTTTGGTGCAAACAAAAATGAAGAAGGAGGAGATGAAATGATCCAAGACTTGACCTAAAGTCCAATTAGAACTTTCCAAAATAAGGGTTTGTATTTGATTTTTGAAGAAAAATGGCTATGGAGGAGGAGGGTTCAGTTTTATAAGGAAGAGGAAGAGGGAGATGAAAAATGTGAAATGAAGGGATATGAGAGAGTGGGAATCGAAAATTGAGAGAAGAGAAAGGAGATATAAAATTGAGTATTACTCAATAGTCAATGTACACACTTTAGCCTTTGCCCACATTCCCCTTTATCCATTGGTTAACAGAGAGTAAAGTGAGAGAGAAAAGTCACACGGCACATGTACGGGGGAAGGGAAATTTGCATTTTTCTTTAATTCCATTTTGTTCATATTTTTACCGACTCTAAGTTTAACATACCACCATAACCACCATAACTATCTTAGTATTTATACCCATCAAATGTCCAAAAAGATTTAATGGGCCCCACACATTCAATTAAATCATTCCATTCTAGTAAATTTCAATTCATTGGTATTTCACAATTAATACTTAATTGATTTTCCTACACACATCACATCAAATAATTAATCATGATCACATTATAATTTATTTTCTAAAATTCAAGATATTACATTAAGCGTGTTATAATAATACGTGTACTATTTTAAAAATTTAGTATGTGATATTAAAATTCTAATACATTTGTTAATTTTTTTATAAATATTATATTATTTTAGTTTAATAGATTATTATTTAATATATAATAATAATAATTTATCGCTATCAATTCAACCAATAATCATTGAATTAATACCTTCACAAATATAATAATTGAGCTAATTCTTAAAACAACTAAGAGGCTAAGACAAGAAATGTGATAAATCTCTCCTATTCAACTTTTACATCAAAAGATCACATGATTAATAAACTTACATACGCGATATATATTATTATTATTATAATTATGTAATACAAAGCATATAAGATTGATCATAGTTGAACAAAGTCCAACCAATTATTATTACACTTCACACACAAACATAGGGAAACTCATTATATATCATACATCATACACATATTAACAAGGCCTCATCATGATTCATTCATCCAAGAGCATGTGTGGATCATCAAGCCACATCGATCTTCCTCACGTTCTTGTTCTTTGGCGCGGTCTCTAACTTGGGAACCGTCAGAGTGAGCACCCCATTCTCCAGACTGCACCCAATCTGCTCGGCGTTGGCGTTTTCCGGCAGATGGAACTGCCGCATGAAGGCGCCGAACTGCCTCTCCACGCGGTGCCACTTGTCGTTTTGATCCTCCTTCTCCTTCACCCTCTCCCCACTTATCTGAAGTATGTTCTCGTCTTCCACTAATTGCACCTTCAGGTCCTCTTTTCTCACCCCTACAGTTATTGTCGTTTTTGCCAAAACTCATTCAGCTTGCTTAATATACGCTGCGCTAATCTGAACCCCCGAGATACCAACGCACACACTCCTATCACACATCCTATTACTACTGTCTCCTTTTCCTTTTCCTTCATTTTTTCCCCTTAAAATCAAAAGGTTTATGTGAAAGTATTTATATAAATTCCAAAAATAATGTGATTCTTTCTTCAATCTATTCACAAAAAGAAAATAAAAATTCTTTATTCAATCTAGGATCTCAAAGGGCAAGCAGACATGAAAGGGTATACATGTACATGTATACTGGATACGTGTCAGTTTGAAATTAATGACGAATGTTTTCAGAGGCATATACTAAAGTTAATTATTAAAATATAAAAAAAATTAGAGGAAAAAAACAGAAGAGAAAGAAAAATAAAGAATTATAATTTAATAGTATTTATTTTATTTTATGTTAAAAATGAAATAAACTAAAAAATAAAAAAAAGATCAATATACAAAATTAGAAAGATTGGTCATAATGTTTTTATTTCATATTTAAAAAATTGAGATAGATTAATTTTAATAGTAGTTATAAAAAATAAAAATATAAAAAATAATATTTGATTTTTTAATACTTGTTACAAATTTTTAGTAAGATGATTTATTATTTTTGAATTTTATATAAGTAAATAATAAAATTCAAAACTTATCACACAGTCAAACACAATTCATTAATAATGATAATTATTTTGTTATAAAAAATAAAACCTATAAATTATTATAACACAATATTAATAATAATAAATTTGTTAGGAAACCTAGATGTAAAGGAAAACGTTTTATAAGATTATTTGATATAATATTATAGCACATAGATATATTAAATTTTCATACAAAATATAGAGACCCGAAATTTCTGCTCTCGAATCCCTGTAGATCATCTTGCTCAAATCTTTTTACTCAGTCGAGCTAAGTCGGATATTTTTTGTTTATTTCATTAAAAAATAGTAATTATTTTTAAAAGGAAGAAAATACAATTGAAAAACTAAAAGTAAATACAAAGAGATTCTAAAAAAATCATACAAAAAAGCTTTTTATTTGGGAAAGGAATAAAGAACCTACAAAGATCAGAAGATATTGATGATTTAGCATGTGCAAATTAAACCAAATATAAGATATATGGTAGTTAGTTACCAGGAAGATCAACGCGGAAGATGTGGGAAGAAGGAGTCTCACGCCAGTCAATGTGAGAAAAAGCAGAGGTGATATCAGCATTGCTGCTACCGCCATGACGAACAACGTCAAAGTTGTTGAATGGGTGGAACCTCCCCTCCCTTCTCTGCGATCCTATCCAATCCATTTTAATATTTCCTACTGAGTATTATTTATATTTATAGAGTTGACACACTAGGCAAAATTAAGAAAAACCTTCATGATTGGTAAGGTATCTTTATAAAAATGTCTTCTTTGTCGCATCTGCATGAGGGCATGGTCATGGTGATGGGCACGTAGAATTCGAGGGCCAGGTGCTCGATCATGAGAACCCATCACTCAATGATCTGGCATCTTAATATGTTTTTTACTTTTATATATATACACACACTATTTCTCTCTATTATATTTTTAAAACATTAATTTATATTTCATCCATGAAATGAACCATTCCAGGTACAACTTACCTACAAAGTTAATAGGATTAAAGTTTAAATTCACATCAATATATAGGTATTAAAATTTGTTGGTAAAGACCTGTCGGTATCTTTGATCGATGCCCAATTAGCCTTTAATACCCATCCCCAAACTTTTATATTATTAAAAAAAGCGTTGTTAAGCAAATAGGGAAACAAAAAATTCTTTGAGAGAAGGTTCTTTTAATTATTAGTCCACCACATGGTGGTACCCTTTTAATAGAAAAACATTCCATCCCTAAACACACGGAATCCTATTTGAATTATGAAGGTCAACGTCACAATGAAACTACCTCTTTTAATAAAATAATTCCATCCACAATAAAACTTGAACATAATATAAGATAGACTTAAAAAGAAATAAAACATGACTGCTTGAATCAATTTATATTTAATAGATTATAAATTAATAATAATCTAATAAAAATAAAAAATTTCGTGGAAAGTCTACTACTTGATATAGGGAATAGGATTTTCGTTAAAGATACCATATATCTCTTTATGTACACATTAATCTGGTGGTGATCCATTATTGTCTCTCGAAGTCTAGAGGGGATCAAAGAGTCTTGTCATGATTCTGTTAGTCAATATACTGGTATCTTGTATTATGGGCGAAGTAAGATGTCATCTACAAATACATTATGACGCTCAAGTCAATATCAGATAAATTAATATTAAAGTTTAAGTGTGGTTGGTTAACATACCTTTATGAATAATAAATTTGCGGTGTTTATAGATTTGGGATGTAAGGACGTCCAATATGGCATATGTCAATATGAATTTCGTAAAGTACGGGATAAAGTTGACACAAGCACGAACATTCCTAACATCCCCTTGCAGGTCCTTGACCGCTATGCCATTAGCCTCTTCCTAACACCGGCCATAATTAACTCTAGTCAAGAGGGCCTGAGATAAGAAACACACGAGTAGGTCAATCCGGTGTTATATGTTGCTTACTAGGACGTGTCTCATAATGATAACATCTAAGCTAGTATCAGACCGAGATCATTTGCCTCATAGCCTATTAGGGTGACTTAAGAGTTGCTTCAATGAGCTATATTCTTTAGTTCATTGTGATGCATCTTTTAGTAGGTGATGGTTCAGAAAATACATGTAGTATGTGGTGATTTGTTGCAACGTTTTATTTATTGCATTCCTGTTAGTTGATATGCGAAATGTCACACGTACAAGGGTCATTATTACATTGCAACTATTCCTACCCATTTTGCCCCTCAAGCCTCACCTAAAAAAATAGGCTCATTCTTCTTTGAAAATGATTTTGTTGTCTAGAAAACCTTTGAGGCTCCAATCTTGCAAACTAGTTTCACGTATTTGAATTAAGCTGGATCTACTAGGAAAACTTACCTTGTCACTCTCTCTCAAGGTAGCTCTTACACCATCCTCATTTTTTAATCATTCCACATTTCTTACTTAAAAGGGATATAAAGGAAGGTCACACGAGCGATGAGTCAATGACAACACTATCAGAGCCACCGCTGTGGCCACTATATCATCTTAGCATGAGTCGTGAGTGGTACAATCAGATTTACATTGGTATATATAGAGCCTTGATATCAGAACCCTTTTATATATTCTGCCCAAATCATCTCGCCCCTTGGAGAGCTTAACGAGTGAAGCGCTACAACGGTATTTAGAAGAATTGTGTCCTTCCTCTGACTCATCGTCCGAACCAAAGTCGTCGTCCGTAATTTACATAGACTCTTAGAGTGATTCTATCTCAAGTGCCATATTTTATCATACTAACAATGTAGCCTTCTACAGTTATATTCTATTTCTTTAACACACAATAATTTCCATGACGTCCAAAGGGCACTCTAGAACTAACTCTCATAAAGTCGTGGCTATGAACCTTATAAACACCAATATCCAAGCATAACAAATAAACTAAATAACAAAAAATGTAAAGGACCAATATTTTTGGGTCTATGCTGAGCCCTAAGCCTTCCCTCCAAGTATTCCACCGCTGCAGACGATAGGGAAGTCCTAACTTTTGACATTCATTCTAGCAAAGAATATAAGAATCATTTTGTCGTGCTTTCTCTTGTAATAAATGGCCAAATCTTCCATCTATCGTGGTGGGAATACCTTCGCATATGCAAAACAATATTTGTTAAGGTAGGAATAAAGTTTTCGCTCAATGACTTTAAGATGGGCGTGCTTAGATTCCTTAACGCCGCCCTAAGTCAACTTCATCCAAAAGGTTGGGGTTTGGTGAAGTCATTGATGGTTTTGGGAGAATACTTCAAGTTCATCCCTAATGTGGTGGTGTTCTTCCATTTATGCAGGATCATGTGAGGAGGAAATAAAGGTGGCGGTCTCAGTTACATCAACTTACGATGCAACTCCAACATTGTCAACTTTGAATCATACATTGAATCGGTGAAGACTAATGGTATCAGCTTCAAGCATACCTTCATGAAGGTGAAGGTGAAAGAGGGGAAATCGGTGTTCTGGTAAAATTATGACTTTTTTTTTGAAAATTCTACACTGGATGGGCATATGAGCATTTTCTACTTGCCAATAATGCTTACTTAGTCAACGAGGAAAAACTTTCTTTGAAGTTAAAGAAGGTGGTAGACATCCTGGGGGAGATTTATCAAGATTTCGTGTAAAGTCTTGCTTGGAGAGGCCACTCATCAGGATGAGTACGTTAATATAGTCTCTTCATTTCTCTCTCTTTTTGTCATAGTAATATTTAAATTTGACTAACCAAAATTCTAATTATTTTACTCTTAATGATTTTGCGGAGGAGATAGAAAAGTAAAATATTCTGGCGATGTTGAGGCAACAAAAAGAAACACATAACCTCACAACCACTATGAAAATCGGGAGCTTCCAAAACTGGGAGGGCCTAAAATTTCCAACCAAGAAAATGAGTATCCTAGCTTACAAAGTTGGGACATTCATGCTTAGGCTTGAAGTGGATGTTGAGAAAAAGAAAGAAACATAAATGCTATCTTGGGAAAGAGCATGTACACTATAGAGGTGAAGAGGCCCAAGGCTTAGCCCACAGTTGTTGAGGTGGGTGTTGTGACAGGGCCCGCAAGCGCACGGGTTATGTCGCGTAATATAAAAGATTATCGTTCTCCACAGGGACTGTGTTCAAAGTACCGACATATTAAAATTTAATTATCCACACAATTGATTTTTAAGGTTTTTGTAAAATAAAACACAAAATTAAGTTGCACAGAATACAAAAATAAAATACAAAAATAAAATTTACTTGACACTTAAAAAATCAGAGTTGAGAGTATCTTGGGATTTCGGGGGATTAAGACTCTATTTTATGTTAATGAATTTTAACTTTTCATAAATAAGAATCAAATTAAGTTTTCCAAGGCGAATTTTCCAAAAGCTAATTAATATGTTCCTCTCGGAATCCTATTAATGTACCTAACCTATGGAAAGCGCTGCTTAATCCTCAGAAAGGCCCATTATCGTTTTATGAAAATTCCTTTTATTTCCTCAAAAGAATTTTGATTACTTTCACGGTTTTACCGAGGTCACAAAAAGCATCTCAAAAATCTTGGGTTTAGTTCAAAGTTTTCCGGTAAAAATAAATCTCTCGATTCTATTTATTACCTAAACTTACTAATATACCCGCAAGTACACAGTTTTATCATTTAGGTTCTTGTTAGGAATTACTAAAAGCATTGAGCATAATTGAACTAAATGGAAAACAGAAATTTATTTAATTCTAAGTCAAAATAATATTAAAATAAAATATTATCAAACCCCCTTTATCCCAAGATAATTAATTTAGCTACTCATGAAATAATTCAAATTCATATATATAATGGAAAAATAAAACATACAAGACATGGTAAAAAATAAAGACTTACGGGTTTCTCCAAAAGCTCAGAATAATTTACCACTGTAATTCCTTGTTGCAATAATTTCTCCACCAATTACAAATTTAAATTCTCACTTTTACAATTCACAACTCTTAAAATAAAATAAAGAAAAAGAAAGGAAAAGAGAAATTAAAACGAAAGAGAAAGGAGAATGAACGAAGAAGAAAATGAAAAAGAAAGAAAGAAAAGAAAAGAGAAGGACAGAAGAGAGAAAAGAAAGAAAAGGAAATTGAATTGAAGTGATTGTTCGATGGTTTGGTGGTGCTGTCCGTGTTCCCTTTTATAGGCAAAGTAAGGGAAGAAGTCAGCTGGGAAAACGCGTTGCCAGTTGGTGCAATTGTTTTCTTCTCAGCCGCCCCACCATCACAGCTTGGAGACAGCCTGGATGGTGTCAAGTGGGAGAAAACTTTCGGTGCATGTGACTTCCAATTGTCCCAAATTGTATTATTTTAATATTTCCAATAATTCGGTGCTTGGATTTAGTGATGATTGGTGCAGGTGGAGAAATTCTGAGTGAAAAAGTGTTGTTTTTCCACAAAACCGAGTGAAAGCTTGCTGTTTATCCCCAAGACCGAGTGACAGCTTGCTTGCTGGAAGGTGTTGGTCGGTTTTGTGGCTTGCTGTTGGATGTGGGCTGGACGGTGTGGAATTGATGGAGAGGAAAGGGACAGCGGATAGAAGAGAGGGAATGTGGGTCGGATTTCACCTTCTCTCCAGAATCCGAGTGGAAAAATGCCTTTTGTGCACAAAACCGACTGGAAAAAAGTGCATTTTGTAAAGAAGACCGAGTGAAATCTTTGCTCGGTGTCGAGTTGAGGGGTCAGTATTTGAAGAAAACCGGTCGGTATTTGAGTTGAGGGTCGGTGTTTGGAAGAAACCGGTCGGTGTTGAGTTGCTGTGAAGTCGGACAATGTTTAGTTGCTGTGAGGAGACGAGCAAAGCAACTCCGATTGCTTTTCAGAACCGATTGAAGAGTGAATCGGAACCGAGTGAAAAGTGATTCACTCGGAACTGATTAAAAGGTGACTAGGAACCGACTGGAAAGTGGCTCACTCAGGATTGGGAAGTCTGCTCACTGTTTCACTCGGCTATGTCTATGGAATTGAACCACTCAGAGAGACCTTGCTTGGATTTCTCAGGAATACACTCGGTCACATTCAAATAATAAAATCACACCTTCACTCGGAAGTCTGAGTTGATTTCCACTCGGAATTGACTTCAGTCATCAATCAAATCACTCGGAATGGCCTTCACTTTCACTCAGAAACTTTGGAATCCGGCTGATTGAATTTCTTTTATGTTCGAGCCTTGCTATGCTCGGAAATGCAGCTTTCTGCCCTAACTCACTCGGATGTGCTTTTCTTTGGAGACTTCTCACTCGGGCTCAGTGTGAAATATGAGAGTCTGCCCGAGTGTGTTTCATTTTCGGTTAGATTTTTCCTCGCTTGCTAAGACACTACTCGGAAATGCCTTGTTCCGCTTGAGAATGCCATTTTCTCCGAATGAAACCACTCGGATTCCTCCTTATTCAACACATTCATTCAGTGGCCTCTTCTACTCGGAATCAACTCACTCGGAACAGCTTTTTGCCCAGAAAAGTTCTTCTTCCCTGGTCAGATCTGCTTCAGTCAGCATCCCTTCACTTGGAATTAGCTTTGGGCAGTTTTTATTGAAGGTCAGTCCCTTTTTTCACTCGGAATGGTTGTATTCGGATAGCTTCCACTCGGAATCACCTCCAACTGAGACTTATTCCTTTTCAGCATTGAACCTCCAACAGAGTCAGCCATTTATCACTCGGAATGCCTAAGACAGGGAACTTTCCACTCGGATTCTAATCCAACAGTGAAGTATTCCACTCGGATTTGATCCATTCTGAGTAATTCCACTCGGATTTGGTCCTTTCTCAGTCATCCCACTCGAATTTGGTCATTTTGAGTCAGATTTTAACATTCTGAGTCGGAATTCAGCATTTCTGAGTCGGATTTTAACATTCTGAGTCGGATTTTAGCATTCTGAGTCAGAATTCAGCATAAAAAGAGAGTTCTTTCTACTTTGGGCTTGTTCTTCTTGTTTCTTTATCATTTTATGGTTGTTTTTCTCTTGTTTTTGACCCTTTATTACCTTAATTCCTGCAAAATAACATACCCAAGTAGAATAGAGTGGAAAGAAAGCAAAAAGCTCAATAAATAAAGGAAATACAGTGCATAATGATTAAAATCCTAAGCAAACTAGATCTATTTTATTGTGTTATAAAGCACTTATCAAAATACCCCAAACCAAAGCATTGCTTGTCCTCAAGCAATCACCATATTCACAAGATAAAATATAGAAAACACTAAGCTTAATAAACTAAGGAATCCAAAATAGAGAAACAGATTTATTCAAATGCCAATTTTAATTTATGTGAATTAATTTTTCAATGTCAAGACTTGAGATACTCTTCTCACAATTTTCACTCAAGTGTTTCAAGGTTTGTGTATCTCTCAAATCATCATAGTTAAAAAACATTACCATAAGCTTGTTAATAAACCAGAGACTCCACAGTTTAGATAGAAAATATGTCAAAGTCTAAAGGTCTTTCAAAGGTTGTAACGTGGCCTTGGGTTGTATTGTCAAGGTAGGAATTTCAAGAAAAATGGAATACAAAAGAGCTTTAACAGTCATGAATGATTTAAATTATCATCATAAATTTAACAGAGCAATTTTTTGAACTTTTATGGACTTTTTTGGAATTCATTCAATATCATCCTTTTGATTTTCTTTTTTCTTTTTCTTGTTTTTCTTTGCATTCAATACCATATTTTTCTTAAGTCCTTTTTTATTTCTTTGCTCCACTAAATTTCTAACTTTTTCACCAATAAGAGAATATCAGTCAATGAAAGGTTTCAAGGAAAAATTTTCACTTTTAGGCTCAAAAGGGGCAACTAGGGATCAAATTATGCAAAACTTCTGAGGCTTAAGAATAAGACCTAATTATGCCTTTATCTTCCTAAGACATATAATCAAAAACCATTTTGAATCGGTTGAAAAACAAGTTCTAGAATATTAATGACTATGAGATTCACTCAATCAAGAAAATATGGGTTTTGAAAATTTGTTTGATAAACAACCCATTTTGGCTCAAGTCTAACCATGGAAAGTCTTTTCAAAGAAAATTTTAATCACATAAAGTTCATTTAAGCATTTATTTGGCATTTAAACAATCAAATTTTGAAAATTTTACTCAAAATTTTGGGATCCTTAGATACTTTAGCCTTGTGTTCAAAGTAAATTTATCATGCAATCATGGTAAATTACAAGATTACAAACAAATCAAGGAAAACACACATGCAAAATAAAATAACAATCACACAACGTAAACAAAACAGTTAAGTTTTCTTACCTACCACCCCAAACCAGAATTTGACATTGTCCTCAATGTTAAAATGGATGATAAAAGGATAAGAAAACTTACCTGTAGTAGCCCCAAACCAGCATCTGACATAGTTGGTTTTTTATTTATTTATTAAAGCTTAAAAATAAAGACATGGGGTTACATCCCCACAAGTGCTA
Organism: Clitoria ternatea; assembly: GCA_037962975.1. NCBI lineage: Eukaryota > Viridiplantae > Streptophyta > Magnoliopsida > Fabales > Fabaceae > Clitoria > Clitoria ternatea. The sequence goes on from CM075675.1 coordinate 15,993,838, forward strand.
AGTTTAACGTCTTCAGCCAGACTCTATCCCTCAATCACAGTCAAGAATCGATTAGGGCCTAGAAACTCATACCTTAGTATGGAAGGTGAAGATTTAAGTTTAACATTTGGGCTCACCATGACCTCAGTGTCATGTCTCAGTGGTATGTTACCTTCACTGCTTTTTGATGTTCCTGCAAACTTATTCAGAAAAATAGATTCAAGTGGGTCATTAAGAAGAGTTTCATCCTTCACCACTTGGTCAACAATTTCAATTCCATAGCAAACATCATTAAAAGGTTTTTCTAAAACATTTTTCAAGTTAAAATCAACCTTTTGGTCTCCAACAGTTAGAGACAACTTACCATTTTTGACATCGATCACAGTACCTGCAGTTGCTAAAAATGGTCTGCCTAAAATAATAGGAATCAAAGAATCTTCGTCCATTTCAAGCACAACAAAGTCAGCAGGTATAAAAAATTTTCCTACCTTAATAGGAACATCCTCTAAAATTCCTACAGGATATTTGATAGATCTATCAGCCAACTGTAAAGATATCCTAGTAGGTTTTGGCTCTCCCAATCCTAACTTTTTAGCAACAGATAATGACATTAAACTCACACTCGCTCCCAAATCACACAATGCTCTATCTATAGCTATGCCACCAATCATACAAGGAATAGAAAAGCTACCTGGATCATGAAGTTTTGGAGGCATTTTCTTCTGAATTAGAGCGCTGCACCCCTCAGTGAGTGCCACTGTTCCATCTTCCTCAAGCTTTCTTTTGTTGGACAAAATATCCTTCAAGAACTTTGCATAGATAGGCATTTGCTGTAAAACATCTATGAAGGGAATATTGACATATAATTTCTTTAAAACATCAAGAAACTTACCAAATTGTTTGTCCAACTTTGCTCTAGCCAGGCGCTGAGGAAATGGAATAGGAGGTTGATATGGCTTAACCTCCTTTTTCTTTTCTTATGGTTTTTATTCCTTATTCATCGGGTGAGATGGAGACTCATCCAATTTCTTTTTCTCTTCAGTCTTACCAACTGGACCATCATATTGAGTGCCACTCCTAAAAGTGATAGCCATGGCATGGTTGGAAGGTCCAGCCTCAGGTTTCCCAGGAAATGTTCCTGGCGCTCTTTGAGAGTAGGAGGCTTGTTGGGCAATTTGAGTCTCCAATATTTTGTTATGGGTGGCAAGAGAGTCCACCTTTGAAGCTAAGTTCTTTATTGCATTGGAGAATTCATCATTCTGCTTCTGTTGAGTAGTTACAAATGTCTCCATTAAGGACTCTAGTTTTGATTTCTGTGGATTGTAGGGTCCTTGTTGAGGGTTGTAGTTATTTTGGAATTGAGGTGGCCTATTTTGGAAGCCAGGTGGACCTTATGGAGGTCTGTAGTTACCTTGATAATTTCCACCATAGTTTCCAATAGCATCCACCTGATGCATTTCTTGTTCTTGATTAGGAGTCATTGCTAAATGGCAATTTATAGTTCCATGTCCTGAAACACCACAAACTTCACAAACAATATTAGTAGCACCTGTTGACCCCATTTTATCAAGTTTTAATGTTAATGCTTCAACTTTGGCAGAGAGTAAGGAAAGAGCATCAACAGAGTACTTACTGGTGTTTTAGAAGGTAATCCTCTTTCAGAGTTCCATTGGTGAGTGTTTTGAGCTATTTCCTCGATCAGGTTCTCAGCTTCATCAACATTTTTACTCATGAAGGCTCCTCCAGCGGTAGCATCTAAAGAGATCTTTTGTGTGGAAGTTAGTCCATTATAGAAAATATAGATTGTCAACCACCTTTCTATCCCATAGTGAGGACATTCTCTCAACATCTCTCTGTATCTTTCCCAGGCTTCATACAAGGATTCATCATCTTTTTGTGAAAAATTGATGATTTGTTTTCTCAGCACATCGGTCTTGTTTCTTGGGTACCATTTATTGATAAAAGCACTGGACAATTATTCCCAAGTTGTGATGGATCCTTCAGGAAAAGAGTATAACTACGCTCTTGCTTTATCTCTTAAGGAGAAAGGGAAAAGTCTTAAGCGAATGACATCATTGGTTGCTCCGTTCATCTTCAGGGTGTCACAGTATTCAAGAAAGATTTGAAGGTGAAGGTTTGGATCTTCAGAGGGTAAACCTCTGAATTGGTTCTGTTGAACCATTGAGAGTAGTGAAGGCTTCAATTCAAAATTGTTAGCCTCCACTGTGGGTCTGAGGATGCTGGATCCTCTTCTATTAGTGCTTGGAGCGGCAAAATCTCTTAAGGGTCTGTGTTGGTCTGCCATTTGTTTTTCTTTTTGTTCTTTTTTTTGTTTTTGTTGTTTTCTTAAAGCTCTAAAGGTACGTTCTATCTCAGGGTCAAATCCTAAGTTTAGATCGACACTACGGCTTCGTCGCATAAAAAGAAAGTGAATGACAAATAAAACAAATTATCACAAAAATAAAACAACAACAGATACACAAAATAAAGAACAAAATACAAAATTACAAACAAAATAAAAATAAAAATAACAATAAAAATATTAACAAGTATGATCTAATCGAATTTCAATATTGCCGATATTTGAGGGACAACAGTCCCCGGCAACGGCGCCAAAAACTTGACAGGGCCCGCAAGCGCATGACTTATGTCGCGTAATATAAAAGATTATCGTTCTCCACAGGGACTGTGTTCAAAGTACCGGCATATTAAAATTTAATTATCCACACAATTGATTTTTAAGGTTTTTGTAAAATAAAACACAAAATTAAGTTGCACAGAATACAAAAATAAAATTTACTTGACACTTAAAAAATCAGAGTTGAGAGTATCTTGGGATTTCAGTGGATTAAGACTCTATTTTATGTTAATGAATTTTAACTTTTCATAAATAAGAATCAAATTAAGTTTTCCAAGGCGAATTTTCCAAAAGCTAATTAATATGTTCCTCTCGGAATCCTATTAATGTACCTAACCTATGGAAAGCGCTGCTTAATCCTTAGAAAGGCCCATTATCATTTTATGAAAATTCCTTTTATTTCCTCAAAAGAATTTTGATTACTTTCACGGTTTTACCGAGGTCACAAAAAGCATCTCAAAAATCTTGGGTTTAGTTCAAAGCTTTCCGGTAAAAATAAATCTCTCGATTCTATTTGTTACTTAAACTTACTAATATACCCGCAAGTACGCAGTTTTATCATTTAGGTTCTTGTTAGGAATTACTAAAAGCATTGAGCATAATTGAACTAAATGGAAAACAGAAATTTATTTAATTCCAAGTCAAAATAATATTAAAATAAAATATTATCAAACCCCCTTTATCCCAAGATAATTAATTTAGCTACTCATGAAATAATTTAAATTCATATATATAATGGAAAAATAAAACATACAAGACATGGTAAAAAATAAAGACTTACGGGTTTCTCCAAAAGCTCAGAATAATTTACCACTGTAATTCCTTGTTGCAATAATTTCTCCACCAATTACAAATTTAAATTCTCACTTTTACAATTCACAACTCTTAAAATAAAATAAAGAAAAAGAAAGGAAAAGAGAAATTAAAATGAAAGAGAAAGGAGAAGGAACGAAGAAGAAAATGAAAAAGAAAGAAAGAAAAGAAAAGAGAAGGACGAAAGAGAGAAAAGAAAGAAAAGAAAGAAAAGGAAATTGAATTGAAGTGATTGTTTGATGGTTTGGTGGTGCTGTCCGTGTTCCCTTTTATAGGCAAAGGAAGGGAAGAAGTCAGCTGGGAAAACGCATTGCCAGTTGGTGCAATTGTCTTCTTCTCAGCCGCCCCACCATCACAGCTTGGAGACAGCCTGGATGGTGTCAAGTGGGAGAAAACTTTCGGTGCATATGACTTCCAATTGTCCCAAATTGCATTATTTTAATATTTCCAATAATTCGGTGCTTGGATTTAGTGATGATTGGTGCAGGTGGAGAAATTCCGAGTGAAAAAGTGTTGTTTTTCCATAAAACCGAGTGAAAGCTTGCTGTTTATCCCCAAGACCGAGTGACAGCTTGCTGGAAGGTGTTAGTCGGTTTTGTGGCTTGCTGTTGGATGGAGATCTGGACATTGTGGGCTGGACGGTGCGGAATTGATGGAGAGGAAAGGGACAACGGATAGAAGAGAGGGAATGTGGGTCGGATTTCACCTTCTCTCCAGAATCCGAGTGAAAAAATGCCTTTTGTGCACAAAACCGACTGGAAAAAAGTGCATTTTGTAAAGAAGACCGAGTGAAATCTTTGCTCGGTGTCGAGTTGAGGGGTCGGTATTTGAAGAAAACCGGTCGGTATTTGAGTTGAGGGTCGGTGTTTGGAAGAAACCGGTCAGTGTTGAGTTGCTGTGAAGTCGGACAATGTTTAGTTGCTGTGAGGAGACGAGCAAAGCAACTCCGATTGCTTTATTTCTTCGGAACCGATTGAAGAGTGAATCAGAACCGAGTGAAAAGTGATTCACTCGGAACTGATTAAAAGGTGACTAGGAACCGACTGAAAAGTGGCTCACTCAGGATTGGGAAGTCTGCTCACTGTTTCACTCGGCTATGTCTATGGAATTGAACCACTCGGAGAGACCTTGCTCGGATTTCTCAGGAATACACTCGATCACATTCAAATGATAAAATCACACCTTCACTCGGAAGTCCGAGTTGATTTCCACTCGGAATTGACTTCAGTCGTCAATCAAATCACTCGGAATGGCCTTCACTTTCACTCAGAAACTTTGGAATCTGGCTGATTGAATTTCTTTTATGTTCGAGCCTTGCTATGCTCGAAAATATCGCTTTCTGCCCTAACTCACTCGGATGTGCTTTTCTTTGGAGACTTCTCACTCGGGCTCAGTGTGAAACATGAGAGTCTACCCGAGTGTGTTTCATTTCTGGTCGGATTTTTCCTTGCTTGCTAAGACACTACTCGAAAATGCCTTGTTCCACTTGAGAATGCCATTTTCTCCGAATGAAACCACTCGGATTCCTCCTTATTCAACACATTCATTCAGTGGCCTCTTCTACTCGGAATAGCTTTTTGCCCAGAAAAGTTCTTCTTCCCTGGTCAGATCTGCTTCAGTCAGCATCCCTTCACTCGGAATTAGCTTTGGACAGTTTTTATTGAAGGTCAGTCCCTTTTTTCACTCGGAATGGTTGCATTCGGACAGCTTCCACTCGGAATCACCTCCAACCGAGACTTATTCCTTTTCAGCATTGAACCTCCAACAGAGTCAGCCATTTATCACTCGGAATGTCTAAGACAGGGAACTTTCCACTCGGATTCTAATCCAACAGTGAAGTATTCCACTCGGATTTGCTCCATTCTGAGTAATTCCACTCGGATTTGGTCCTTTCTCAGTCATCCCACTCGGATTTGGTCATTTTGAGTCGGATTTTAACATTCTGAGTCGGAATTCAGCATTTCTGAGTCGGATTTTAACATTCTGAGTCGGATTTCAGCATTCTGAGTCAGAATTCAGCATAAAAAGAGAGTTCTTTCTACTTTGGGCTTGTTCTTCTTATTTCTTTATCATTTTATGGTCGTTTTTCTCTTGTTTTTGACCCTTTATTACCTTAATTCCTGCAAAATAACATACCCAAGTAGAATAGAGTGGAAAGAAAGCAAAAAGCTCAATAAATAAAGGAAATACAGTGTATAATGATTAAAATCCTAAGCAAACTAGATCTATTTTATTGTGTTATAAAGCACTTATCATGTTGCTCGAGGATACCTCATGGTTGAGGCTTCTAAAGGTACTAAGTTGGTGCCTAAAACATGTGAGAGACAGGCCGCTCCTGTTGAAGAAGAAGAGTAAGAACCATTCACCCACTCTAGTGTGACTTCAAATGTGGTGTATAAAGGGATCCGGTCCTATAAAGTTTAATATCCCATTTGAGTTACGAAAGGATTTAACCAATGAGCAGGTGCAAGATGCGTCCTTAGTGGCATTGTGGAATATTATGGAGTCTGTTGGTATGATCCAATCCTTAGTGAGATCTCACACCTCTACCTCAAAAGCCAAACAATGCTTTGAGGCCATGAAAGTGACTCAAGCTAAGAAGAATTCTACCAAGGCAACCTTGAGGAACATGGTGAAAATGGGGAAAAAGGTTGAAGAGGACTTGACATTGACCAAGAACAATGCCAAAGAAGTCGAGCTTAAATAGAAGAAAGTTGTGGATGCCTTAAAGGCTCTGCATGCAAATTTTGATGAGCTTCTAGATAAATCCAAAGTGGAGAAAAAGGTTGAGAAAGATGATAAGTGTAACATCCCAGATTTTCAAATAATTATAAATTTCAGATTAAGGTTATGGATTGATGCAATTAATGGCTAATTAAGGATTAATTGCCAATTAGGCAAATTATTGAGTGATAATAATAACTTGAATAATAATAATAGTAATGCCTTAGTGGCATTAGAGAGAGTTTCGGTTCTCTCTTCCCTCTCTTCCGTGTGGTCCCCACGTGATGGCTGATGGCTTTAATTGGATGGATTATTGATGGGACTTGCATTAAATACGAAGGTGATGGCTGTGGCAGAGCAGCGTGATGATGGGCTGAATGGGAGTGTGTGTGTGTGTGTTGATAAGGCTTCAGCTTTGGTTTTCCTCCACACTCTCTCTATTTTCCTTGTGGGTGTATGTTATGGAGGAGAGAAATGCTCTCTCTTCTCTCTAGAATCCATGAGGCTTTCTGCCTCTTTGCCTCCTCCTTTATCTTCATCTTCCCCCACTCACGCATGGTGTAGAACTGAGTGGAGTATGCTGGGAATCAACGTGTTGCTGTGAGGATCAGCATGGGGGAGTGCAACAGCGTGTGGCTGTGTGACTTGGAGGTTGGGTTCTTCCTTTGGTTCCCTGGTGCTTCCTCTTCGTCTTCCTCTCCTTCTTCCTTCATATGATGGGCTCGGTTGGAGCCTTCAGCTGTGTGCATGCCTCAGTTTGTGATGCATGATGGTTCACTGTTGATGAGGCTGTACTGCTCTTGTGAGGATGAAGACATGCATGGTATGGTGCATGGAAGCTTGGTGGTCCTCCATGGTGGGGAGGATAGTGCTGTTCGAGTGTAGAACAGCTTTGTACTAAGCCTTGGAGGTTGCTGCTCGAGTGAAACAGCATGGATTCTTCCATGACTGTGAGCAGAGTGGAATTTGGGTGTTGATGGCTTGAGGACTTGAGTGGAAATGGTGGCTGGTTCTCCAAGCTGAGAACGTTGCTGGGATAAGTGGAAGCCATGATGGCTCTTCTCACTGCTGGAAAGCCGAGCAGAGTGCTGCTGTGGCTGGGCCAAGTGCCCATGTGACTCCTGGAAGCTTCATCCAGGTACGGGGAGCTTTGCATCTCAAATGCATGGCTTATGGACGGATTTTCGGGTGACATAATTGTATTGTGTTGTGTTTAATGTGTATTGTGTGCTGTTGTTGAGTTGAACCCGGACGTATGATTATTTATTGCTGCATGGTGCATGCTTATCTGTCCAAGAGATGTATGATGATATTTGTGATGATGTGAGTTAATGCATGAGATGCATGTTACTTGTATTATATATGCCGAGTGCATTGTATGGCTATTTATGAGTCCCCGTGTGCAATTGTGTATTCAAAAAGGTATGTGATGTTGTTATTGAACTTGTGTGTGATGAATGAATGTATGGGGACTGTGATGATGAATGCCGAGTGAAATATTAGCATGGGATGATTATTAGAGTTGATTCCCGAGTGGAATTCCATATACAATGGTGTGTGAGGCTTAGAAAATACTAAGTCCGAGTGTATCCCATGAAATAGCCTGTGAGGCTTGTGGTAGATGATAATCCCGAGTGGATGGCATAATGATTGCCGAGTGGATGTGGTATAAGCCGAGTCATATGATTGTTGTTGAATTGCCGAGTACACATGATGTTGAACGCAGATTTCCGAGTGGGCAATCGAATGAATATGAGTTGAATTTATATGCATACGTGTTATTGAGTTATTGAATATGAACACCTTGCGGGGTGCCACAAGGGTATAATCCCGAGTGAAGAGGACGTGGTCCTAATGTTGAATATGATGAAAGACCTCGAGTTGGACTCAGGGCAGTGCCTGGGGCACTAAGCGTGAAATGAGACGCTTGATGAAATGCCGAGTGCATTGGCATGGGATGCCGAGTGAATGAAACCGTATGCATCCGATTAGCCACTGGAATGCGTTGGACTCCTATACCAATCGGCAATCAGATGACAACATGTGGTGAATATGGTTAAGTCCTAGAGCTGGGCTCAGGCAGACTCCTTGAGCGTGGCTCGGAGTGTGAACATTGTTGATATAGTCTTGGGGTAGACTTGAGATGAAATCCGATTGAGGGATTATATTATTGATGAGGATATTAGGCTTTATAGCCGAGTGAAAAGGGTAAGAAACCCGATTGAAGATGTTTGTGATTGTTTATATTGAATGGCAGTGAATGTTGAGCTGATTGATGTATATGTTATGACATGTTATGGATTCTATGATTAATCTGAGCCAATATCTGTCATTTAATATGTAATGCTCACCCCTACACCATTTTTCAGTGTTTGCAGGTCGGTTTGGATGATGTGATGGTCTTAAACCCGAGTGTTGGGTGTTTATAATAAGGCTGTGTATATAATATTATGTTCCGAGTACATTTAATGTATTAAAGCCTTGGCCGGCTCATAACAATGTTGTATCATGAATATGAGATATATATGTACTGGAATCCGAGTGCATGTTAGTATATATTTACTTCGAGTGAATGGTATTATATGCATACCGACTGAATGTGTTGGTGATGGAATATATAAAGATAATAAGTATCCGTGTGTATGCGTATGTATATACATATATGTTATGTTGATAACATGGTTATGAATCGGTTGAAGTGTATTGCTGTAGTGGTAGTCGGACTTGGAATTAGAGAATATATTTATATAAGTGATTTATGTTGATTTAATGCTTCCTACTGACTAGGAAATGATGTTGTATGAATGATTAGTGTGTAAGCTTGAATGATTTCCGAGTGGAAACTGGAGGTGAACCCCGAGTGGGGGATGGTTTGTGGTTCCCGAGTGGAACCCGAGTGAATCTCTTCTAAGGGAAGTGTGGTCGTAATGGTTTAGCTTGAAATATTCTAAGTATATGAGTTATGCATATATTCTGAGTGAACATGGGTACCTATTCCGAGTGAATAGGGTGATATGTAATTTGAGTGGCTAAGTATTGTATGATCCCGAGTGACTTACTTGGTGGATTTCTCCGAGTGTTGAGGAGTTTGGATCATTCCGAGTGGAATTGATTATGAATGTTATTTCTGAATAATAAATGGTTAAGGTATTATCCGAGAGAGATTGGGCATGATTGCCGAGTGTGTGGCCGAATGAGTATTGGTCGGTAATGATACTAGTCACCGAGTGGAATACTGCTCAGAGGATGAGTTGGTTATGAATGATTAAACCGAGTGATTTATGGCCGAGAGGAAGCCTATGTATCCTCTGAGTGATGGAGTTCAATTTGGCCGAGTTGAATTACACCGAGTGGTGTTTGGTTGGGAGATAACCCGAGTGAGGGAGTTTTATGGAATCTGAGTGGAATACCCTCATTTCCCGAGTGGATCATTATGTTGACTTTGTGAATAGAATTGAGAGACTAAGTTTTGGGTTGCCGAGTGAGGCAATTGTTGGGGTAGTTCCCGAGTGATTGGAAATCCCTTATACCGAGTGGACTAAGTCATTACCGAGCGATTGAAACCCCTGACTTCGAGTGAATGGTTGTCCCGGATTCTGAGTGAGATTATTATTATTTGCCGAGTGTGGCTTCTCGCTTCAGCGAGTGAGTGCTTGCTCCAGCGAGTTTGATTCTGGGGGAAGGCTTTTGTATGGTTTCATCCAAGCGAATGTGTGCTCGCTGAGTGAGTTTGGCTGTCTCGCTCAAGCGGAGTCAGATCTCGCTTGAGCGAGTTAGCGTTATTTCTCCTGGTTCGCTCAGGCGTTGAGTGTCTACCGCTGGATGGCTTTTGTTTGGCCTTTACTTCTCCTTACCTTCTGTTGCCTTCCTTTCCTTTCTCTTCTTGGTCATTGGACCTAGCTCTCATATCTTCATATATGGGAGTGGCTTTTAATTATTGATCCAGGTATTTTTCTAAATAATTGGCCCGGTTCTTCATGATTATTTTGGGAAGAATTTCCCCTGTCCCGGGTTTAACTCTATTGAAATTTAGGATGTTACAATAAGCTTATGGCCGATGCCCAAAAATTGATGGAAGAACATGCCAAGAAGGAAGAAGATTAGAACTAGTAGTTGGAGGTTTATAATGTCATTGTTAATGTAGCCTTCAACAACTGCTTGAGGTAAATTTAGCATTAGAATCCCAATGTTAAATTGAACAATGGGGTATAAGTGTATACTATGAATTTCATGGTGGACACCTATACTGTGAATTGCTAATGAACTTTATCATCATCTTCCTTTCTTAGCGAATAAATCCATGAAACCAAAGTTAGTGTCCTCCGAATCTAAGTTTAGAGAAGATTATGGGGAAACTCACATTAACTCTAAGCATGAGGAAGAGGTCCACCAGGATGATGCCAAGACCCTGGTCAATAAGAATGATGTTGCCCCTCCTTCCTCTCATTTGAAACATTTTGTTTTAGCCTTGTTTTAGGATGGGCTCTAGAGTAACTAATATTTTTTGTAATCTTGTCATTTTGTGAAACTCAAAGGCCAATGTGCCCATAGAATCTTTTTAAAGCTTTTTTGTATATCGGGCTTTAAACCCTCGATTCTAGAAATAATAAGTAACTTTTTTGCACTTCTTTATAGCTTCTATGTTATTATATAAATTGTGTATTGTTCTTCTCCTTCATGAATCGTGTATGATTTGTAGAATATATAACTCGCTAGTAAACTATAACTTAGAATTCTAGTCAAGTGACCTTTTACTTATGCCGCTCATTGGGGGTCAACCAACATTGGATAATGTAGCTTCACCACTTATCAGGGCTAAGTAACTAACTACTCGTACATCAATGGTTAGGTTTTCCGTTCTTGGGGATTTGTTAACTATACTAATATCAGATAGTTAACTAGGCCGCTCTCGGGGCAATATTTATTTTACTTTTACCGTTCATTGGGGATTGGCTAGTTACGCTCATATTGGGTAACTAACTCCTCTACTCCTTAGGGCCAAGTAACTAGTTTTCATTACATTAGTGACTAGGGTGCTGCTCTTAGGGAATTGTTAACTATACTACATCAAATAATTAACTAGACCGTTTATGAGGCAATATTTATTTTACTTGCACTGCTCGTCAAGGATCGGCCAGTTACACTACCGGCTCCTATACTTATTGGAGCCAATTAACCAATAATCGTTGTATTAATGAATGGGTACCATTCGTTAGGGGTGTGGCTATGCTCATACTGGATAGCCAACCTCGCCACTCGTTATTTTCCATAGTAATGACATTATCCAAGCATGTATTTCTTTGCCTAGAGACAAATCATTAATAAAAAAATAAAGAAACATATTTATAATTCATGAACACCACAAATATATTTAAAATCATTGTCATGATTTATAAATTGAAAACTTTTAGACCTTCCATTAACTCTTAACTCTTGCTGGACCTAACTTTGCCAAAACACCTTCCACTTCTTGACTTACCTGTTTCACATCAGTATTATCAAACTAATTATCAAAAGTTATAGGTATAACAAAATGAACCATATTACAATATAATTTCTTGTATTATTAGTTATTGTAGTATGTTCATTTTCTTTATCATATGTCAAACATGTGTCTTCACACAAAGTAATCTAACAAATGATGGTTGCTATATTAAGAAGGATGTAAAAAGGAGTTAAATGGAACAACAACTAAGCCTTTTTCCATTCAGTGAGTTGGAGTTAACCGAAACATTGAAAGTAAAATGTACACGCAATATGCATCATGCTCAAAATGGTACGTCCAGGCAAGCACAATTAGTAAGCGATTTTAGTGATTGCATCAACTAATTATACATTTTACAAATAGGCACAAAAATGTCCACACTAAATGACTTAGTAAAATACTCTACAACTATAAAACTGCTTAATAGATGAATAGCTTCAAATATTTGATATATTAGGCAAAAAAGGGCTACTAGTAAAGACAAAATAATTTGTACAATGTACAACCTCTGTACCCCCATCAGAATATAAGCATGTAGAGAAAAAAAACTAGATAGTGGAAAGTAGTGTGAAGATATCTTACTACTCTACAAAAAATAGGTTCTAAAGATGAGCAAAGTTTCTGCAAGCTGTCCACCTTGAGAGCTTCCACAATTACACTGAAAAATACATGGGAATCAGTCAATCAGTTATAGGAAACTGGAAAAAAATAAAAGGTTGAAATATGTTAGCATCTAGATTAAGACTAATAAGAAGCCAAAACTTCTTCCATTATAAGTTTATCGTACACAAGTTTCTAATAAACATGTAATTCATTTAGTTTATAAGCATATAAATCAAATTACTTGAAACAAATTTTGAAACCTTTTAATTGTGTCTGAATAATGATTTGGTACTATCATCTTAAGTTCTAACTACTTTAGTGCATTAAAACAAATAATAATGGTCTTTAAAAATTAGAAAACATGCTCTTAAGGAAATCTAAAATTAGAAAAATCTTGAAAAATTTTCATAGCATAGAAAATATCATGCACTGGGACCTTAGTTGAGTTTGGAAATATCAAAAAGAATCTTATAAGTGTTGGACCCAAGTCATAGATTCAAACAACATATTCAATAAGTCATCAAAACCATCAATATAAAAATTTTCATGAAAGACACGACATTGAAAGATGACGCAGGTGTCTCAAACACTAGTAACAAGTCCAACAACTAACAACAAAAAAATCCACAGCAACTGAGTTTAAATGATTTAATATGATACATGGCAACAATTTCAAATTTCAAACACACCATTATGAATCTGCACAAGTCAAAAGACTTGGATCAAATTCAGATGAAAAATCTATAATATAATACTCAATAATACCATTATAAACTAGTAACTAGTTAATAACTGACAATAAAACACACTCACCCTTGCAATCATCACACCAAGAACCAACTGTATATTATGGGTTGCAAGTAGTCGGTAATGGAAAGTTAGCCACAAATCGGTAAATACAATAAAAAATTTGTAAGAGAGGTGACATTTAGTCATGCATCACTACATGCACTAAAAATAGTAAAATAAAATAAAAGCAATTCGTCACACTCAACAACGAGAAATGGCTATTTGTATCATGAGAGGGTTAGCACACCAAGAGATGACGAAAAGGTTAGCACGAAAGGGTTACCTAGGAAAAAGAGAGCGATGAAGAGGAAGCTCCAGTTAATGCCAATAGAGAGCATGAGAAGGTTAGTGCGTGGCACCGGGATGAAGGTCGCGCCACTTCAAAGGGAGGAGTTGCCGAAGATGAAGGTCACACCGGGACGGAAAGAGAAGGAAGACGAAGGACAGAGGGACGAAGAAGAAGATTAAGGGAAATTGATTTGGGAGAACTAGGGCAATTGATTTAGAAGGAGAGGAGAGCTCGAATAAGATTAAAAGAATTAGCGACGATCATACCACCATCAGTAATCTCATCACAACACATACCTTGGCCACGTAGGAACAATCTATATATTACTTATCCACCTAGCTAAACTTCAGCGACGACAATCACCTCTGTCGTTAATGAAATTAGTGACGACAACATAGTTCATCGTTGTCTGTTCTACCAAATAACGACGACAAGTCCCGTCGCTGTAGGTTCCATGTTGTTTTAGCGATGGACAGAACAGTCATCGCCGGTGGAACAAAAAAAATAAGGGAAAATGAAAGACTTGAAGGCAAACCCTAAAACATTAGCAGTGACAATTACCGTTACTATAGGTTCCTTACTGTGTTAGTGATGGACATAACAACCATCATTGGTGGAACCAAGAAAATAAGGGAAAATAAAAAACTGGAGGAAAACCCCAAAACATTAGCGATGATGAGTCCCGCTGCTGTAGGTTACCTGCACTTGTAGCGACGGAGTAGCCACCGTTGCTGGCGTAAATTAGAGGGAAAGAAAAAAAAACTTAGAGGCAAACCACATAACTTTAACGATGACGCGTCCGGTCGCTATAGGTTCCCTGTATTTTTAGTGACGACCCAACCATCGTTGCTGGTGGAACAAAAAAAATTGGAGGGAAAGTGAAAGATTTGGAGGCAAATCAAAAAGATGATTGGCGATGAAGTTAGCGACAAAGTTAACTGTAGCGATGGAGTCAGCGATAATTAACTGATAATCTTTAACGATATAATAGATGACAGTCATGGATTGGGTAGCTGATTTTCTTTCCAAGTGTGTAGATGGTCCTTTTTCTTTTTCTATCGCTAATGTCGTCACCAACTAGCTATGACCAGTTGCGGTCGCTAAGTTTCTGTAGATGTTAGTGGATTTTTTAGTAATGGGCAAAACCTTAAGGTAGGAAAAAGAGTACACACGTGACATCAGTTAGCTATAATAAATGTAGAGGTTTTGAATATTCCATTTATTCCTGATGCACCCCGCTTGGAGTGTTCCCAACAGGTATGTCCTTTTATGGGTAACATCAGTTACATAGTACGTGCCTTCCTAGTTTAGGGCCAATTTTCCTTGATGGATAAATTTGTTCCCTATGCTTGCGTGTCGTAGGACCAAGTCCGTAACATTAAAGCGTTGTAGTTAGACCCTCTTATGATACCAAAGTGCAACGCTAGCTTTGATGGCTTGATACCAAAGTACTTTCCATTTGTAACTTCAACCTAGCCATTTGTTTAAGGGTTCTACACAAAAGAAACAACTTGTTTAATTTACAAACCTTTTAATAGTTCTATGAACTTCCTATTTGTGAATTGGATGCCATTGTCAGTAACAGTCCTTCCAGGAGCACCGAATTTGGTAATAATATTTTCATATATAAATCACCCGGTTTGTGCCAACATGATGTGATCAGTAACTTCATCTTTTATCCATTTAGTGAGATAGTCAACTCCAACTATCATATACTTGATACTGACTAGAGCAGTAGGGAATGGTTCCAAAATATCGGGCCTTCATTGATGAAAAGGCTAAGGTATAGCTGATGCAAACAATTCCTCAATCGAGGTATGATGTAAATTGGAAAATTTTTGACAGGAGTCACACTTCTTTACATATTCCTGCCGTATCCTTTTAATGGTGTGTTACTAGTAACCTGCTCTATGTATTTTCCTTATCAAGCTTCGGCGTGTGGTGCCCACATTGCCCCATGTGGACTTCTTCCACAACTTCACTAATCTTGTTCTCGTTCAAGCACTTCAAAGAAACACTTTGATGGTGTTTGGTTTACAAGATAAGTTTCTTTTCAAGTTATATTTACACAAGTTGATTATGTTCTATCAAATTAAAGGTTTATTATCAATGATTTAGTTTATATTATGATATCATTAATATTTTTAATTTCAACAGGTGCATCACAAAAATGAGTACAAATAAATTAAAATTTTGATTTAATGTAAATCTGTAAGGCATTGGAATACAAAAATGACTTTAAAATGCATCTTATATATACCTTGTAAGGAAATGCTATAAAAGAGGCTTTCTATTACACTATTTACAAATGAAGAAAGAAAAGGTAAAAGAGATGATCTATTATTTTTTCACTAAGTAAAATGTTATAATAGTTAGATTTTATTACATGATTCCCGTACCAACTAAGAAAATATTGTAAAAGAAACGTTCTATTATATCATTTCCACACTAAAATTAAATGTTATAAAAGGATCATTCTATTACATCATTGCCACCTACAACTCAAAATGCTTTAAAATGATCATTTTATTATATCATTGCCACTCTTTAACTAAATAAATGTTGCTAAAGAGTGACTCTATCATACCATTTTTTACACTTTTTAAAACATTTTCACTGTTTTCAAATGCAATCATAGACCACTTTTAAAATATTTCTAAAATGCTTTTATATACTCTACATCTATCACATTATAGGAAACTATATCATTTAAAAAATGGTGTAAAATGCTACACTAAAATGATATAATAAACCATTTTTTGTCATAATGATGTCGTTATCCCAGTAGAAATTAGACAACCAACATGATGCATGCAGGTGGCATTAAAGGATTTAAATGACAATACTCTTGGATAGGAGTTGGATCTTGTCTAAGAAATTAGGGAAGTAACCTTTGTCCATGATTAGGCTACTAAGGCCAGAGCAACATACATGTAAATAAGAAGGTTGTTGTGAGCAAATTAGTCATGAGGGATCTCATTTTGAGAAAAGCTAATATCAGCAAAGAAACATGCAGCACAACAAGTTGCCTTCAATGGGACAAATGATACCGGGTCTAACATGTCACACTAGGAGGAGTCTACAAGTTGGAAATTCTATAATAGAAATCCCTAAGAAACTATACAAGTTTTCAATCTGTGTTAAACCATAGTAACCTTTTTGATGTTTTCTAAGCTTTCTTCACTACAAATTCAAATTCATTAGGGTTAAAAATTAAATACTTAAATGAATTTCAACACTAAATACCACAAGGACTAAGGTACATGGTGAAGAAGATAAGTTGTAATATGAACATAATTAATAACTAGTAGTATATGTATTGAAACTGAGACAAAACTTCATGTCTTGACATAAGAAATGAAAATTAAATGCAGGAAGGTAAAAAGGTGAAGAGAAACAAGTTAACAGTGTTAGGTTATGTAATGGAAAATGATAATATTGAAAAAGTTTAAACATAAAAGACTAAATTGGCAAAAAGAAAATTTAAAGGACCAAGTTAGGAACTTAAATAAACATAAGTGACTAAAGTTGCATTTTTATTTAATTTTAAATAAAAACTTCCTCATTTTTCATTTCTTATATTGTCCAATATTACAAATATTAGATAAACACCTATAAGGATAAAATTGTAAATAAGAGTTAATTCTACCTATCAATTCCACAAAGTAATAAAAAATAACAAATTAAAGGTTTTACTCATCATTGACCTTTTATAGGCCCCTAAAATAATAGAAAAAGGATGTTACTTTTATAAGCTCCTAGAAAGAAAAAATAAAAAAAATTAGAAGCACTTATTTTTTCTTTCTAATTTATCCTTAAGAATTTCATGTTGTTATACTTGCACAATTAGGATGACGGAGTTTAATTTTAAGTAAAGGTAAATTTAGGAAGATAATATTATCTTTTATAAAATCAAAAACTATAAATATTCTCTTAAAACACCGTGTCTCTATAAAAGGTAATAAATGAGAGTACTAAGAAATAAAATAAAATATAAAGAGTATCAAATGCTTAAACCTTTCTTGAGAAACACAATAAGAAAACACAATTTTTTCTCTATTTATTTGGAAAGAGAAAAAAATGAGGGAATAGTATCACTTATAAACAAGGATCCAATGAAATTAATTCTCTTCATAGATTAAAAAAAAATGTAGTGAGATTGTTTTTTATAAATATTAATAATTTAATAAATATTGTTAAAAGTTCAAAATAAAGTTTTACAATTTAAAGAACAAAACCTTTCCATTTCATCTCTAATTGTGAATTGAATTTTTGAAATGATTAAAATAATTCAATAAAAAAAGAACGAAGAATTTATTATAATAAACAATTATATATAAAATTTATTTTATTTTTAAATAGTTAAATTATTTTTCATCTGACTTCTTTTCATTATCTATATTAAAATAAGATTTATTTTTATTTTTCTCTTCCATTTCTATCACTCAAAATAGCATATTTTTTCATCATATATTTTTTTTAAATTCTGAATGATTTTAATTCTTATTATATATTTCAATCCTATTTCATTTCTTTATGCTAAACCTAAATATAATTATCCTTGTTTTTTTTAAGGTTGGTATAATCTATTCAGATTTTAACCGGACAAAATTTATACAAGTAGAAATAAAAATAGATCATATCAAATAATATATTCACAAGAAATTTAAATCTAACCTAATACTTGATTATAAAATCTAAATTTGATCAAGGCCACAATTTCAAATCTGATATAATTTTTTTAAAATATCTACTTAGCAACATATGTAAAAGTTCAATTTGTATTAGGAATTTATAAAAAAACTGACAAATCTACAATAAATAAACCATCAATTAAACTTCTAAAAATCTAACAATATACATAAAGTATACTCTCCGACATAAGATTAAATCGGCCGTTTAAATAAATAATTTTAAAAAACTAATTCTTGAATCCTTTTTTTTTTGGTAAAAGGAATCCATTTTTAAATTAACCGATTTTTAAGGTCTTTTTTTTTTTTTGAAGATGATTTTTAAGGTCTTGAATTCACGAACGGCACTCTCTGATTCTTGCTGATACACAGGGATTCGGGATAGGTTTTAACAGTATTTCTTTTTGGGCCTTTTCCTTTTTTTGTCAAAAAGAAAAATCGTAAACTGTATAATGATCAGTGGCAAAAAAAAAAAAACTGTATACCATAGTGATCCTAATTATTATCCGTTCATAACCATTCAATTCTCCAGACCAAAAAAAAAAACCATTCAATTCTCCCATTAATGTAACATCCTCAATCTTTGAACTAAAAAATAAAATAAAAAATGTAACATCCTCAATCATTGCCATCTACGAAGAAACAAGAACCCCCCTTCAAACACTCCTCACTCTCGTGACTGCCTCACTGCCAGAACCCCCCAATTTCACACCGAAACAAACTCCGTAAAAATGGCCGAAACACCGAAAATCCGATTCGGCATCATTGGCTGCGCCGACATAGCGCGCAAGGTCTCACGCGCCATCAACCTCGCTCCCAACGCTACGCTTCACGCCGTCGGAAGCCGCTCCCTCGACAAGGCACGAGCCTTCGCCGCCGCTAACGGCTTCCCCGAAGGCACCAAGGTGTACGGCTCGTACGAGGCTGTTCTGGACGACCCCGACGTTGACGCGGTTTACGTGCCGTTACCGACGAGTTTGCACCTGCGGTGGGTGAGCCTTGCGGCTCGTAAGAAAAAGCACGTGCTGCTGGAGAAGCCTGTGGCTCTAAGTGCTAGTGAGTTTGAGGAGATAATTGAGGCGTGCGAATCCAATGGGTTGCAGCTCATGGATGGTACCATGTGGATGCATCATCCTAGGACTGCTGCTATGAAAGAGTTCCTCTCCGATGCGCACCGTTTTGGACGACTAACATCGGTCAGTCACTTTTTTTTGAAGATGAGACATTTTTACATTGGATATTGGCTGTGTGGTTTTGGCATTTTTTATTTTATTTTATATTACCTGTTATTTATTTCACATCTTATCATCTATTTAAAGAGTAACTCCTAAAGGAATTTCTTTTTTTTTTAAATTACGCCAAATAATAGGAAAAGGGGGAGTTGATAACTAGTGCTCATGTTTTATTCTTCGCTTCTTGTCATTAACATGTATATGATAGGTGATGGTGAGTGGAGATGAAACCACACCAATTTTTTCCCCATCTCGGTGGCTATATATGCTTTTATTTTTTCCATTTTCATTTTGGGTTGATTATTAAATTGTAAACATATGCAGGAGTTTATGTAGTGCCATTGCCGATTATAATCCGCTTTTAAAAATTAAGAGCCAGTAACATAGAGCTATATTATACTAATGTCTCTAGCAATTGTAAGTTGTAACTTATAGATGAGTATATAGGTGGAAGTAATAGAGATATGTGTCATTTAAACTACATTTTTTAACTTCGCATATATGATACCTTCTCTATTTTACTTTTTCTTCCAAATCTGATTTGATTCCTTATTCTGGTTCCCTCAAGTTGTTTTACTTTGTTCACTGTCTACTTTATTGATTCTTCTTAACATCCCTCGTTTTTATAGGGAAAGTTTGCCACAGTTAATTTGATCTCAGTCCTGTAAGTAAATAAGGAGCTACATTCTATCATTCTTCACATTCTTACTTATGCATGCTCTGCAATAATGTTTTGTGTCTGAGCTTTAGATAGCAAATGAAAAGACGAGTTGTAAGGCATTCCATAGAAGTTTAGATTTTGGCCATGTAGAATATTGGGGTGGGAGCATGCTGTATTTTGTGTTCAAGTTCTACATTGATACATGGTTCTTTTTAACTAAAACAGATTCAAACCTGTTTTACATTTGCTGCTGATGCCGATTTCCTTGAGAATGACATTCGCGTTAAGCCAGATCTGGATGCTCTTGGCTCTCTTGGTGATGAAGGGTGGTACTGCGTCAGGGCAATTCTGTGGGCTGCCAACTACGAACTACCGAAAACTGTGATAGCAACGCGCAAACCTGACCTGAACAAAGCTGGAGTTATAATGTCTTGTGGGGCTACTTTAACATGGGAAGATGGAAAAATAGCAACCTTCTATTGCTCCTTCTTGTCCAACTTGGCAATGGATATTGCTGCTGTTGGAACAAAAGGTACTCTACACGTTCATGACTTCATTATCCCTTATGAAGAGAAGGAGGCGTCGTTTTATGCAGCTTCAGAATCAAGCTTTGATGATCTTGTCACAAAGTGGGTTTCACAGCCAAGCAAGCATGTAATAAAAACTGAAATACCTCAGGAGGCTCTTATGGTAAGTGAGTTTGCCCGTTTGGTGGCAGATATCAAATTCAACAACTCCAAACCTGAGAAGAAGTGGCCAATAATTAGTAGGAAAACTCAGCTGGTATTGGATGCTGTGAAGGCTTCAATTGAGAAGGGGTTTGAGCCTGTTGATATCCAGGAGTAAGGTATTGTTGATACTGGTTTTCTGCAGGTGACCCATGTTAACTTACAGTTTACACCAGTGGTGACAATAACAAGCTTTGTAAGTGTGTAAGTCTTTGGATTAATCTTGGCATAACGTTTTAGTTCTTAAAAATTTTAATTCTTAATTTTTTTTGAAGTTTTTGAACTTTTCAAATTACTCATTGAAGTGATATGATAAATTAATTTTTAATATTTTTTATCAATAAGAATTAAAAATAGTGTTAGGAATTCACAATAACTAACCTATTTTAGGTATTTTGTTCAACCAACTGGGCTCAATAGTAATTTAAATATTATAACTTTCCTACTGGGCTAACATTGCATTTGAATAAAATAACGCAACATCAATATTTTATATTAAATGCTTATAATGTATATCCTTAATAAAATTTAATTGTCAAAGTAAACACGCCAGTCCTTTTTGTTTATGATTCTTGTTATTTTGAGTTTCTCTTACGCTCTAATAACTTAACTCAATACTTTACATAAATATTATGTGTTGAGTGTTTAAATTCTATATCAATTTTGTGACAACTATAGGGCATAACCATCGTCATGTCAACACTTGAATAAGTTTGTAATGAAAATCATTCTAATACCATGCATTTCTTTAAGATCTTTTTTCTTAATTTAAATTTGTATACCAACATGATAAATGATATGAACTTCCTCTTAATGTTTTTATCAAAACATTAGCTATTCATTTGTTTTCTTTTTCTTTTTATTATAGCATGGAGTCACTATGTAGAGATCTAATTTGTATTGGAGTTATTTGAAACACCATATGTATTACTTGTTTTACCAAACTCATCTAATACTAAGAACAAATGATTGAAATGGTAGGATGAATATATTATTTTTGAAAGTTTTGGGTTTTTTCAATCGATAAAAGCATAATATGAATGCATAAAATCTACCTTTGTTTTTAAACTTCCATGAAATTGTGTGTATTTTATAAGAAAGCATATGATTCAAGCTAAATAATACTATCTCCGGTTTCAAATATAAGTAAATTTTAATAAAATTTTTTAGTCCCTTAATATAGACAAAAATAGACTTTCCCAATGTTATTAAATGCTTGTTTACCAAATATGTCCTCATTATATATATATATATATATATATATATATATATATATATTTTCAAGGCTACTAATTCTTTATGTAATAAATGATACTAAGGGTATTTTATAAAATTAAATCAAATATGTGGTAATATTAATGTAAATAATTATCTCCAACCACTATATGTGTAAAATTAGGTTTATTTGCTTATATTTGGAACCAGAGGTAGTAGTTGAAAAAAGAGAAAACTCTCTCATTTATAACTATCATTACATGGGTTACAAATGATTCCTAGGCATTTTGTGAAGAGATATTGGTCAAAATTTTAAAATTTTTATTTTTAGGCTATCAAATGGTCATAAATGGAAAATGTATTTCTTATTTAATTTTAACATTACAAAAAAATCAGGATTAACAATGGAAAAAAGGCTCGTTAATCTCTTATTTTTCGTTATTGTCAAGATCAGTGACAAACGTCACTCAAGGATGTATGACGTTGTTGCTAACCCTAGCGTCACTAGCCTTATTAGCGACGTCAAACAAAGTTTGTGGCATATTAGCCACTGAAAGCATGTGTATTTGACATACATTTATCTTTCATCGACCTCTTTACTCCTTACATCGTTTGTTAGGAAAATTGACACGCATAACGATAGCATTAGGTGTCGTCACCTACCTATCGCTAAACACGATTACAATTTTTGTCGTTAAATGTAGTGAAAAGGCTTAGTTAGATCCACCTGACATAACTGTAGTGACAGATAGAGTAACATCTCTATTGTTGTAATTAGCGATGACGTGCATCCGTTGTTGGATAGGGTGTCTAAAAAATACATTAGCGACGACTTGTATTCGTCGTTGAGCGGGGTGTTTGAAAAATACATTAGTGGCGACTTTCCTCTTCGTTGATGTGGGTGCTTGAAGTTACATTAGCGACGCTTTTACTTTGTCTCCGATATAGGTGTGTAAATATTACATTTGCGACAACTTGTCTTCATCACTGATGTGGATGTATGAATATTACATTAATGACGAACACTTTTTCCGTCGCTAATCCATTTTTTTACAGATTTTCTATTTGTTCTTTTACATTCTTTTACTTTTTTTAAATAGGTTTTTTAGTTAATTTTTTACGTTTTATTCTTTAGAACTTTTTTATAGTTGTTTTAGTTAATTTGTTTTACATTTTTATAGGATTTTCGCTTAATTTTTTCTAATTCCATATAATAAGTTATAACATGAAATTCAAACGTAACTTGTCTACTAATTAGTTAACAAGCGAATGAATAAAATAACTAAACAATTGAATGTCAAAATTGTTATATAACATATGTATAGAGAATAACGCAAAAGTAAAAGAATATCAAGTGGATGGGGGAGATGGAGAGGGGAAGAAGGCTGCTATAGCTGGGAAGAACTAGATGTCTAGGTATGCTATAAGTTGGGCAAACATCTTGTTATGTCAAGGTATGCTATAAGTTTATGAATAACTCTCTATCGACCCATTATTCAAGGACTAATAAAGGCTGTTAAACTATTCAATCAAAAATAAAGCGGTAGTCCTAAATGCATAGTCTTTTAGTGCATACTCCCAACATAAATAACTAAGATTTAAAAATGAAAAGAACTACAGGGGCACTCAATTGATCTTTTATTTAATTAGATAATTGAAGCATCATAAGCTTTTATTTTGAGTAGTAGTACATTCATGATGCATGACCATTTTTAGTTGGCAGTAAGCATCTTCAAATGGTCTTTCAACAAGAATCCTTCAGATTCAGCACGGAAACACCAACCATATTTAATATCTTGATTAGCAAAAGGAGCACAAAAGTTTCCATTTCCTTTAGTGATGCAATCTTCATGAGATTGACATAAGAGATGATGGTCATCCATTGTTTTTGCTTCAGATGCAATGACATGATTTTTGTAGCAAACTTTATCTTTACAAGAGCAACCGAGAAGTGCTGTGATAGTGCAAGGAATAAATACACAAGACTCTCCACAAGGAATACCAGCTTCTGCCTCCTTCACTGATAACATAACTAAATTGATATTCACCAAAGTTGGTTAGAACATATGTAGTTACAGCTAATTTCTTTTAATTCTAAAGTATATAGTTAGAAATGATAAAAGAAAAGAAATGAGGAAACGCTACATACCAGAAGTGGCAAGGAAGAAGAGCACAACCAGAGGAGCAAACCTGACAGAAGCCATTATTTGATTTAGTTGATCGAAATAACCGATTACTCAAATTTGCTGTAAGTCTTGCTCTGCGTTAGTTTATTCTTGCATGAAGCAATTTATAGGCAATAAAAAGATTCTCTTAGTAATTATTTAACACACAACTCTCGAACATATACAAATACCACGTGAGGCATCACAATGTCCTAAGAGAGTTTAGAGTCAATTATAGATGAAGTGTATCTTTAGATTCTGTCTTAAGCTTTATAATTATATTTATATTAATATCTTAATCTCAATTACTTGCCATAAGCAACTAAAAATGCGGATCTGGTTATTTAAATAATGGATATGCGTTGCTCAGGGTTCTTAAATATTAAAAACTGGTAATGATTATACCATTTTTTATTTGATTTTCAAGGATCACGTTGAATTTTAAATTTAGAGTAGAAAATGAAAAATCTTAAAAGATTGATAGTTGAAAGAGCTCGGCATATTTTATATTATATAAAAAGTAATTCTTATACTTCCATATATTTCTAATGAAAAACTTAATTACCATAAATATAAAAATTAATAAACACAATGTGTAACATAAAATAATACCATGTTATTATTTTCTAACATTTATTTGAAAAGTAAAAAATATTTCATGTTAATGTCAAGTCAGACCTATGTTTTATTTTTCATATGGGGTTTAAACCAATAACTTGCTGTATAGCCAATTATCCAATCATTAAACTATAGCTTCATTTAGTTATAGAAACTGCATAATAGCCTATTGATATCTTAATCTTAATTAGTTGCCACATGCTACTAAAAACGCGGATCTGATTGATATATAAGTAATGGAAACCAGCAGGGTAATTAAGTATATATAAACTCTTAATGATTATATCATTTTTTATTTGATTTTCAAGGATCACATGTTGAGTTTTAAATTTAGTATAGAAAATGAAAAGAGATAAGGGAAGGAGATTGTGACTTTTCACCTTTTTATTTTTAAAAGTAATTTTGAAAAAAAAAACTTGTTTAACCAACACTAGTGTAGAAAAGGGGTTTTATATCGGTCCATTTTAGCCTTTTATACCACTTATACAATCGGTATTGACCCACCAAGTTTTTTACATTGGTTTTGGGGTTGGTGAGAAAAATGGTTTTTACTCTCAATGTTTGGGTTACGACCGGTAGAGACATTTAACACCAATTGTTTACCATAACAGGTGTAAAACCTATTAATTTTTCCTTTCTTCTTTATTTTTTCTACTTTTCATTTTTTTCTTTGGTAGCACTTCAATCCTGTTCGGTTTCAATCAAATTGTAATCCTACATACCAATCCAAATTCAATTATATTTGATAAATATAGTGGCCATGTTTGAATTTAATCACCAAATGTTATAAAATCAATATCTATATATAAATTAAAGGCTAAAAAGTAAATTCAGCCCTTAACAAATTTTTGATTTTAGGTTGCCCCCTAGAATGATTTTTTCTAGTACAGTGTCCCTGTAATATTTTTATTTTTAGTATAAACCAACACAAAATTATAACTCACATGCCACGTATGTACCTAATGGCATGTGAGTCAGCTACATCTTAGCACTTAACAGAACCTGTTAACAACAAGGGTTAAATACTAGAAATAAAAATATTACATGGACACTATACTTGAAAAAAACATTTTAAGGGGAACCCAAAATTTAAAATTTGTCAGGGGTTGAATTTACCCTTAAGCCTAAATTAAAACCATATTAAAGTACATGATATTGAAGTACAAGATCATTTATGTGAACTTATATAGGCAATTCAGGTCACTCTATGCATTTAAATATCAAAAGCCAATAGAGATATGTGTCATCCACCAATTTTGCAACCTATTCTTTTCCAATATCACATCTTGTAGACTGGAAAAATGAAACAAGCTACTTGGTTACCATGAGGAAGTAACACAAGAAAAATGCTTACACATTTAAAATCACAGTTAAATTAGATGCACGATAATCAAATTGCTTTATGATTCCACAAAGTAGACCACCATTACCACAATATAGAGAGACTATGGTAAGTTAGCTTTATTAAATCAAAAACATGTTTGACCAGGGTGTATCAAGGAAATTTAGGGTACAAATCAATCAAAAAAGATCGTTTACCATTGGAGCAAATAAAAAACAATTCATGGTTTTATTTTAAAAAATTATATCTCAAGTATCATTATAATAACTGCCAGAACAATTTCAATGACATATTGGAAGATTAATGCAAAAATTTGTAGATATTCTCAATTTAGTTAATATTTCAAAATTTGACACTAACCTTTAAGAAGTGGTTCCAATTTTGCTTGCAACCAATCATGTTTTTCTCTAAATAATCAATACAAGACCTGCTTGTACAAGATGAGAGACTTCAAAATATGAACACAAAAAATTACAGGTTCCTCTATAAAGATGGTGTAGCACATTCATTATCCCTTTTAAAAGAACCATTCATCAGCATACTGAGTAATTATCGAAAGAAAAATCTAGACAACACATAAATTTCTTTTTTAAAAACTAATAGAGACCTAAAACAAAATAAGAATGAACTTACCCCCATTTGGACTAAGAGAATGATCCACCATTACATCATTTAGTTTCACCAAATCCTCTATGTTTAAATGATATCTTAGCAGTTAGCACATTCATTGTCAAAATATAAATATAAATATATAGAGGTTTAGCGAGCCCACCTACGATTAATAAATTGTTGATGGTTTTCTTACTTAATTTAATCAGCTTCTAAACACTTACATTATAGATTGATACCATTACTAATAGAAGCAACTTTTACATTTCAGTTCCAACACAAGTGTAGTGGGGACCAATTTTCCTTAAAGAGGAAAATTATGCAGAAGAAAGATACATAATTATATTACTGTGGTTGTGATTTAATTTAATTTAATTTTTTACGACAAGTGTATTCACATTATTGTGGTTTTGGCAACTATAGCAATGTAATCATAATAATGTAGAGCAATATGAATAGTTACAAATAGAAAATAAAATCCTTATTGGATTTTATAATTTTAAAAATGAAGGATAACATTATTAAATTTAATAGGAATCAAAATAAAATATCTACGACTTTATAAAACTTAAACTTTTATCATTCCTAAAAGGTAGGATGGTTGTTGAGATTCTAGTGATAAGGTTGAGAAGTTAAACTTTAAGCGTTCCAATAAATCTAAGATTCAAGAGTTGAAACTAAAATAAGATTTCAAATTATTTGGAATCCTAAACAAAAATTTTATGTTGTTAATGGTCAGTGAGACATTCTAATTAGGAAAGATTTGAAACTTAAGTGCTACACCTACATTTCTTTCCTAGATAATAACCTGATTACCGTACTAAATTTTTAGGTCGAAACGCTACCCGACTGACTGCAAGGGGCGACCTCCGAAACCATTGTCCCTTAACCAAGCAACTCCACATTTACCTACGTAGTATATGTTTTGTCACTCCACATGCTTAGTTATTTGTTTCAAAATTTGTTTTATTTTAAATACAATTAATTGATTAATTAACATGTTTTATGGTGAATAGTTATAGTCTTAGAAATTTTAAGCATATTTTATATATAATTACTCCACCCGCTTAAAAGGAAATGCAACCTTCGTCTTATGAGGACACGTGTTGACATGTGGTTCTGTTAACCTCGTCTTGTTAGGACATGTGTCACCTTGAGAACTCGTTAATATTATTTTTCGGTACTAGAAACTTCACATTATATCGAACCATTTAAAATTTAAACACCACCCTCATCCTACACACACTCATATAACAACCATACACCACTCCACTCACTTCATCTCTTAAAAATTTCCAATGTTTCATTTTCCCTCTCTTTTCGTTTCTCTAAGCTGTGGCCAAGCCACTAACCCCAAGGCTAGAGTTTTGCTTTTCCTTCTGAAGCTATAAGTTTAGACCGATCATTGCCACTAAGAGTTTAAGACCGGAATTAGAGTGGGGCAACCATCTCTTTCTCTTTTCCCCTACTCACCGCCAATCTCCATACCAAATAAGGGAGATTTCTTTGTGATTCTTGTGAGTTTTGCTTGTGGATTAAGGTTAGGATATAGGTTACCCTTAAAACCTTCTTTTGTTTTAAGTTTTGGGTGTACTAAAAATGAACTTTTTTAATGGATCTAAGATTTAATGGTACTGTTTAAGATTTCAGAAAATGAAAATAAGTTTAAAAGATTCAGATCCATGAGAAAATCGATTTTTATGACGATCGGACCCTAAAATTGTACATGTATGTGTTTTGTCCTTCTCCTTGAACTTGTTTTTT
This sequence comes from Clitoria ternatea, assembly GCA_037962975.1. Taxonomy (NCBI): domain Eukaryota; kingdom Viridiplantae; phylum Streptophyta; class Magnoliopsida; order Fabales; family Fabaceae; genus Clitoria; species Clitoria ternatea. The sequence goes on from CM075675.1 coordinate 16,022,183, forward strand.
GGAATTATTTTGGATGACTAAATTATGAGTTCACAATTAAATGCCATTATTGTTTGAAAAATGAAATTGCTTGCTCTAAAACCCTGATTAAAATGCATTCAAGGTACTCAGTGAAAATTGTTGAATTTTTGGTATAAAATTGCTCTTTGTGTGGATTTAAGTTTGGGTTTGAATATGGTGCATATTTTTTATATTTTACATGTATGAAATTATGTTTGGTGCTACCCATAATGCATGATCAACTTGTGTGAAAAATATGTTGTTATCATGCCAAAGTGCTGAAAAAATACCTTTCTGACTTATATTCGTGTCGCCTGAAGTTTGTGTTATTTGAAGTATGTGAATCTAGACCGAATCTGTCATAATGGTTATGTGGAGGTCATGGTCAGGGGCTGTGATGCTGCTGAAGTTATGGGGACGTTGTCCTTTGTTGCAAATTCATAAGATTGAAGGACTAAAATACAATTTTTATAAAATAAACGAGAAAGGACCTACTTGAAAATATTTATAACTTTATATATGTTTATTAAACATTGTCTGGAATAGTATTATTTTCAAAATTAAAGTTTTAATAAAATTTTGTTAAGGAAAAATCGACCAAATGACCTCATTTCGTTGAAACCACCATTAGGGATAAATTTGATAGTAAAAATACTTTTGGTATACGGTTTTGGATATCTGTCCAGAGCTTAATTAATTAGTTTAGTGGGTTTATCAATTAGTTTAGATGACTTCAAATCGAAGAATTTGAGAAAAGAATGAAAACTAGGCTTAAACGGGCTTATAGGGGTAAATTGGTAATTTTGTCTAAGTAAGATTTGATTAATTATTTTCTTAATTTTTGGAAGTTATTAATAATGTCCTTGAAAGGTTCCATAAGAATCAAACCCTTGGATAAAATATTTGGCAGTCAATCTTTGTTATTCTTTGTTACCCAAGGTCCACTAAAATATTTGTCGCTTAATCTCGAGCCCAAATACAGAGCGTCGATACGACATGCAGACGTTTGAAATTAATACCCAAGTTTTTAGGCATCATTTATTATTATTGATATTATCCTCACCTTCATCATGTTTCTTAAAATCAAATATTTTCCTCACAATTAATAATTGCTTCCCTTGAAGCCACACATATATATAACTTTACCACCGATCCAATCGAACTCCAAATGTTGCCACTGTCAACTAATACAACCATATTATAACATAGGCTGAAGCCTCACACTTTCCATAGAAACACACATCAAGACACAAACAGGATTAGGGTCTGGGGGTTTGTCCTAAAAACCCAAGATGTTACCTGGGGGATCACTCAGCCCACATAATCACAATGTCAAAAACCAGAATCATTGAAGTCTAAATAGTTTCTGGATATAGAGAGAGTTAATTTCTCAATATTATACCATGATAAGGATTAAACTAAACCTATAATGGCGTATCAACCACTTATCGACTATCAGTTAGATAAAAATATCTTAGATATCATATACACACACAACTAGATATATATCAAAACTAAGTGTTTGACATCACATGAAAGTGTTTGCCAAATTAAGCCACTCAAAGGGTATGCACAAACTTTAAATACCCATAAAATTATGGAAGTTATACAATCATCTAAACAATAAAAAATAATTAATTTACAAATCCTTTCAGTTTGGCATTGCATTCTTCCAACTCTGAGCTCAACAAGTGGCAATATTGTCACCTTGAAAACTCACTAAAATGAAAATTGAGGGTGAGTACAAAGCAGTAAATAGTAATCTTACATATAAATAAGATTTACCCATCGGATTATATATTTCAAAACAACAAAATTATAACACAAGAATAGAAATCATCAAGACCATAAGTAAAATATCAGTTCAATTCCACACAGTATCAAATATATATGTTATTCATCAATCATTTCAATAGCAAACATCACCATAATACCTTTAAACTTCCATCAACTAACTATACATCAATACTCTAATACTCTCAAATACAGTATCTGATTGCCATGGACTTTGAAAACCATATTTGTTTAAATGTATAAAAGCATGGAATGCAGATCTGGCTTCACATACAAGGCAAATCATAGTGCCAAAGGATAATCCACATAACAAATTATAGTACTATAGTGCGGATATCTAGGTAACCACACAACAAATCATGGTGTAATAATTGGTGGTACCTTGAGGACTACACAACAAATCCTAGTGTTATAATCGGCAGCCTTAAACAACAAAATATAGTGTTGATCGAATCGTAGTGCTTTATAAATACATATGATGTCATGATAATGTAAAATGCATGGATGTGAATCATAACACATATATAATCATCTGACGTCATAGCCTAACTCCATTAATCTCAATATAATTTCAAATCATCAATCATGACTTTATTATTTACCAACTCAATCAATTGGAGCCATCAATACCATAACCAGTATAATCAATCAATATATTCATAACACCAAACAAGTCATTCCACTAACATATATCAGCTAGGCATCTAATGGAAATCACACTATCGAGTATGTGTGTGTGTATATATTAGCTTCAAAAATTGCCAATAAACATAGATATCAGCATATCAGTTTTCAACGAACATATAGCACCACCACAGGGCGTAATAAAAAATAATTCAATTATCACCATATTATCAATACCCTAATGGGACAGTCTCAACAATAAATAATGAACAATATATATATATATATATATATATATATATATATATATAGAATGTATCATATGAGAAAGGTTCTCTTATATGAGAGTGAGAGGAGTAAATTTTGGCCATACAACCATACAATGGATGGTTGAGACTAATCATGTGAGTTTTTAAAAAAGTCATGTGAGTTTTTAAAAAAGTCATGTGACTTTTTAAATGATCATGTGACTTTGAAAAATTTTTAATCTCAACCATCCATTGTATAGTTATACGACCCAGATTTGATCCTCACTCTCACATAAAGGAACCTTTCTCATAAGATAAATCTCTTATATATATATATATATGTATATATTCAACGATACTTAATCAATTAAATTCAATTAAAATTATATTTTTATTTTATATAAAAATTATCATTTTCCAGGCGTTGATATTTAAAGTAAACTTTTTAATCATAAAAACCCGCCTAGAATTATAACTACTACTCATTACTTGAGTAATAAGCCCCTTTATATGTTACACGTACCTTGGAGTGTGATCTAGCTCCCTAAAATAAAGCGTTAACTTCTGACTCAGCTCCAAACATCAATGTCTAAGGGCTTGAAAACTTGTCGATGGGATATCAAAATTACCCTGGAGCTTCAAAATTCTACAGTCGCCTTTCTGATAGTACACGATCTATATCTAGAGAAAGAGAATGAAAACATCAAAAACATTGCATGCAACATAAAAGAGAAACATGCATGCGGTCAGAAAGGGTAATATGCATATGCTTTCGTATTTTAATCATAAATTTGGCTATGGGTGTTCGATTTTCGTGATCTTGGTAAAATTTTTGGAATAAAATTTTCTACAACTTTTACGAAGACACACAAGCCAGTTTTGAGTCAAAAATTCCAGATTTGTGAAAAAAGACCACTATCACATACTAAAATTCCAACAAACACAACTTTCATATTTTTGCCATAACTTTCGCTCTAGACGTCAAATTTAGGCGTTCTTTGACTCGTTAAAAAGAGGAAACAAAGAGAAATAACTTTTATACAAGTGATTTTCCAAAATATGGATAAATGGTTCTCACGCAAGTGTTATTCAAGTGACCTCAATACTCAAGAGGGGGGTGAATTGAGTTTTTAAAACTTTGCTTGGAATGCCTTTGAACTTGATTCTTTTATCACAAGTTTAAAGATTATGCAAGTGAAATCAAGTTTAATGCAATAGATGATGCAAAACTAGAGGTAAATATAGCTTAGACAATTTGTCAAACACTTAGTGTGCAATGCTTAAAGTTAACTAATTCAAGCAAGCTCAAGTAAGCAAATCATAATCAACCAACACAAGACAATCAAATGCAGTATATAAATGTAAAAGAGTAAGGGAGAAGAGCTTGCAAACCGATTTAACGAGTCCCACCAATCCCGGTGTACGTCTCGCCTTCAAGCAACTCATTTGAAGGATTTCCACTATTAAAGTTTAGAGATTACAAGCTATGAGCAATTGCAGCTTCCTAGTGTCCCACACTCAAGAACTCAATCCTCACTAGCACAAGGGTAACCCACCTAATCTCTCAAACTCTCAATACCCAAAGGTTGAACCCCAACCTTTGTGACTACTCAACCTAGAGTGAAAAGCTTTTGTGTTTGGTAGTGTTTACAAGATATGAACTCTCTAAATAAAGTAGATGTACAAGTGAATGCTCTCTCAAATTTATAGCTCTCAACAAGAAAGGATATACAAGTTAAAGCTTAATCTTCAGGAAATGCAAAGATATGAACTCACAAAGCACAAAGAATGAATGTAGAATTGATTGCCTCTTGTATCTTCTAGTTGTGCTTGATTTTCCCTTGCATTTATAGAGCCTTAGAGTAGCTTCAAAGTCTTTCTAGCCGTTGTAAGTAGTGGTTCCAGCTTATCTTTGCGTACATTAGGTTTTGGGTGGTTGGTTCCCACTTAAATCTATCTTTTTAGTAGTGTTTCCCACTTCTTGAATCGATTCATAGCTTCTTGAATCGATTCAGGGTATTCTGATTTGTGTATTTTAGAGTTCCAGATTCGTATGAATCGATTCAGGCCTTGGTGAATCGATTCAGGCTGTTCTGTTTGGGGTTCCTGGACTGTCAGCTTTGTGTGAATCGATTCAGGGGTTTGGTGAATTGATTCAGGCTATTCTGTTTTGGGTTTTGGTGACTTCCAGGGTTCTGAATCGATTCATTCACGTGTGAATCGATTCAGGCATTACATTTTGATGTTTTTCTATGCCTTATGGTCTTTCCTTGATGTGTTATGATCCATGGTTGCTTTCCTTTGTCTTTGTGCATTGCTTTCTTGATTTCTTGGAGTGTTTTCTTCATGATTTCTAAAGTCTCTTGATTTGATACATCATTTGTTTTTGATTCATGAAGTTCTTGTTATGCCTTGTGTCTTTTGTCATTATCAAAACCTGTTGACAACATAAATACATGCTTCCCCTTTTTGATGATGACAACCAATGGTCATCTCTTGGGGTGTTAATATCAATAATTTAAAGAAGCAATGATAAGGAACCATCAGAGTGTGTTTTCCTTTGTTTATCAAATCTTCTTTATCTCCCCCTTTGTTTTTGAATTAGACATTCATCTTGAGAACAATGTATTTCTCTAAACATTGTGTTTTGAATTTCTAATATCTCTCGTTTTATCTTTCTAGTATCTCTTCCTTTGTCTTTCTAGTATCTCTCCCCCTTTGTCATTATCAAAAACAATATATGCTCAGGAAAAAAGAGATATTCAACGTATGAATAAGGATAATCAACCAAGCGAAGAGCATAAATCATTCAAACATCCAAACAGATATAATATTCAAGCAAATAACTATCTAAACAAACGATATAATTAGTGTCATCAAGTGAAAAACCAAAATAAGTGCCTCAGAAGGGCAACCAAGTTTGAACATAAAAAGTAAATAATTGTCAAGCAAAATCATAAAGTAAAAAGCCAATCAAGGCTGAGGAAAGTGAATGCTGGAAATCTGAGTGGCAAGCTCAGTGTAGCATTCTTCCATGTTGGCTTCAAGCTTACGCGAGAGTTGAAGTTTGCTTCCATGATACCCAGGCGGCGGTCCAAGTGGGCAGTGATCCTAGTAAACAAGTCATCAGCAAGAGCAGGTGGAGGAGGAGGAGTAGCATCTTCAGCATCATCACGAGGGGCGGTGGAGAAATTGCCATATCCCATGATACTCAATGATGTTCATCTTTGTGAGATGAGATTTTCCAATGGATGCTTTGGGTCCTACAATTTTCTTCACCTTATTTTTCAAGTCCACCTTGTAGTGGCGCAGTAGCTTTATGACCAGAACAGCATATGGGAGGCGAGCAAGATTCTGAGCTTCAATCATATGGTGCCTTACAACATCAATCCAATTATTTCTTTTTGATTGATGATAGCCCATAGCAACAAGATTTGTGCCTCACTCAATCTTGCATAATTTCCACTAGAAGGAAGGAGGATTTTTACCAAGACATAGTTCAAAAGGCGGTGGTCAAGGCTTAGAGTTCCAAGGGTGCTAGAGGGAGCGACAAGGTTGAAGAAAGTTCTTACCTCCAAGGGATTGTAGTTCCATGAAGGAGAGGGTTCTTTTCCATGGAAGTGAGCATTGCTAAGAGGGAGTTTTCCAATTTGATTCATCACTTCATTGTCAAGAAGAATGGTTTTTCCTTTCACTTTGGCATAGTATCGAGCATCTTGAAGGCGCAAAGTGGAATAGAAAACTCGAATCAATTCTGGATAAGTGGTAACTTCCTCAAGAGCCATGAATCCAACTAGCTCTTGTTGGTGAAGGGAGGTAAGGAGAGAGAGTCCAGAAGATTTAAAAAATGCAATATCAAGCCAATGAGGGGAGATGAGATGTTTTCAGAAAATGAGTTTTGATACCTTTCTAACTCCTTTTGGGTGGAGAAGAACCTTGAGAGATTAGAATATTGAGGGATGGCGGCACTAGCAACATTGGCTCTTTTTACTCCTCTGGGCGCTCTAAAGCTAAAGCTCCTCTTCTTGTCTTGAAGGGAATTTACGTACTCGGACGAAGGCATTCCAGTTAACGAATAACTAATTTTTAGCTAAACCTTCCCCCCGATTGAGGAGAAAGAGCCAGCCGTAGTCCTACTAATATAATACGGGCCAAGCCTTCAAGAGTCATCCTTATTGCTAGGGGTTCTACTCCTTTTCATGGTCGAGCTACTTTTCTAGGTTAAGAGGAGAAAGCCATTGATAATGGAGATTTGGAGAAGAGGGTTTTAGATTGAGAGGGAGATGGTTTTAGAGAGAAGGAGAAGAAAAAGTGTGGAGAGTGATGGAGAAATAGGCTCAAACAACATTAAAATAGACCAAAACCGTTGCGTGAATCGATTCAGGAGGGACTTGAATAAATTCAACCGTTACTATTTTGAGAGTTCAAGAGACATTAGGGGTTTGAATCGATTCGAACTGCGCATGAATCGATTCAGACCTTACTGTTTGTGGAAAAATATTGAGTGACAGCGCTGTAAATCGATTCAGGAGTTTCATGGATCAATTCAATCGATTCCATTTTTGAAAAATAATGACAATCAGTTGTATGAATCGATTCAAAGAGGATGAGAATCGATTCACTCGAATCTGTTTCTCCTTGAATTGCATGTTTAAGTAGCTGAATCGATTCAAGGCATATTATGACTCTTTTTGGATCATCAAAACTTCAATTTTATGAAAATCTTTGCCTCCTAACTCATTCAACCAGTTAAGTTCAACACAATACACAATATTTAATCACTCTATGACATATCTAAGGATTCTCATTCACAAGATAAACATCAATCAATATATTGAACATCAACTCATTGGAAATCAAGTATTTGTCAAAGATATTTAGCATTCAAATGCAATTGGATATGTCTAAAATTCCTAATTCTCTTCTAATGTGAATAAATGGATCTTTTGCTAATGGTTTGGTGAATATATTTGCAAGTTGTTTAGTAGTTTCAATATGTTCAAGCACACAATCACCCTTTAATACATGATCCCTAATGAAATGATGTCGAATTTCAATATGTTTGGTTCTTGAATGCATTACAAGATTCTTTGAAATATTAATAGCACTTGTGTTATCACATTTAAGAGGCACATGGTCTAACATAACACCAAAGTCTAGGAGTTGTTGTCTCATCCAAAGGATTTGAGCATAACAACTACCAGCTGCAATATATTCTGTCTCAACTGTTGACAATGCAACACTTGCTTGTTTCTTGCTATGCCAAGATACAAGAGAACTACCAAGCAAGTGACATGTTCCACTAGTGATTTTTCTATCAAGCTTACATCCTGCAAAATCAGAATCAGAGTATCCAACTAAAGTGTATTCAACCCCTTTGGTGTACCATAAGCCAACATTTTGAGTTCCAATAAGATATTTCATTATTCTTTTTACTATAGTAAGGTGTGATTCTTTTGGGCATGCTTGGTACCTTGCACACATACAAACAGCAAACATGATATCTGGTCTACTAGCGGTTAAGTAAAGTAAGGATCCAATCATGCCTCTATATTTTGTGAGTTCAACATCCTTATCTTTCTCATCCTTATCCAAATAGCATGAAGTGCCCATAGGTGTGGCAATATCATTTTCCTTGTCCATGTTAAATTTCCTAAGCAACTCCTTGCAATATTTTGATTGAATAATGAAGGTGCCTTCTTTTGTTTGCTTAATTTGTAATCCTAGGAAGAATGTAAGTTCCCCCATCATAGACATCTTGAATTCATCCTGAATTAGCTTAGCAAACTCTTTGCACAATGATTCATTAGTAGCACCAAAGATTATGTCATCAACATATACTTGAACCAATAGTATGTCATTCTTTTTGTGCTTAATGAATAATGTTGTGTCAACCTTTCCTCTTTCAAAATTGTTTTCTAAAAGAAATTTACTTAATCTTTCATACCAAGCTCTTGGAGCTTGTTTTAAACCATATAAAGCTTTCTTTAGTTTGAAAACATGATTTGGAAATTGGTAGTTTTCAAAACCTGGAGGTTGATCAACATATACTTCTTCTTGAATGTATCCATTCAAGAAAGCACTTTTGACATCCATTTGGTACAATTTAAAATCCTTACAACATGCAAAGGCTAACAGTAATCTAATAGCTTCTAGCCTAGCTACGGGAGCATACGTTTCTTCATAATCAATGCCTTCTTCTTGATTATACCCCTTAGCAACTAATCTAGCCTTATTTCTAGTGATTATACCATTTTCATCTAATTTGTTCCTAAAAACCCATTTAGTACCTATTATTTGATGGTCATTGGGTCTTACCACTAGTTCCCAAACTTCATTTCTTTCAAATTGATTCAATTCTTCTTGCATGGCCAACATCCAATGTTCATCAATAATAGCTTCATCAATACTTTTGGGTTCTATTTGTGATACAAACGCTAAGTGATTACATGCTTTCCTAATGGCGTTTCGAGTACTTACACCTTTTGTCATTTCACCTATGACTTTGTCTAAGGGATGATCCTTCAAGGTGATCCATTGTTATGGCTCCTCATGTTGGGTTGTTTCTCCTTCATTGTTGATTTCTTCCTTTTCATCCAAGCTCATTTCTTGGAGTATACCTACAAGATCATTAACATCTTCCTTTCTCGGGGAGTTATGGCCATTTTCATCAAATTTCACATGTATTGATTCCTCAATAGTGTTAGTTTGTTTGTTAAAGACTCGATATGATTTACTAGATGATGAATATCCTAGAAAGATTGCCTCATCAGCTTTTGCGTCAAACTTTCCTAGATTTTCCTTTCCATTGTTGAGCACAAAACATTTGCATCCAAAAATATGAAAATAAGATATATTTTCGCAATGTTATTTTCATTTAACATGGTTCTTGCAAGCTTTACTAAGGATCTATTTTTACTCTCAACTACTCCATTTTGTTGTGGAGTTTTAGGAGCTGAAAAATTATGATTGATACCATGTTTTTCGTAAAACTTTTCAAAAGATTGATTTTCAAATTCTCCCCCATGATCGGTTTTAATGGATGCGATTTTTGAATTTTGCTCATTTGGATAATCTTAGCAAGTTTCTTGAATGCTTGATATGCTTCATTTTTATGAGCCAGAAACAAAGTCCATGTATATCTTGAATAATCATTTACAATCACTAGACCATAGTAATTACCACCAAAGCTTTTGATTTTAGAAGGTCCAAATAGATCCATGTGCAAAAGTTGTAAAGGCCTTTGTGTGGAAACAATGTTTTTAGCTTGAAAGAATGCCTTTACTTATTTTCCCTTTTGACATGCATCACAAAATTTGTTTTCAAATTTAAGCTTTGGTAAACCAATCACTAGTTCCTTAGAAACAAGTTTGTTTAAATGGTCTACATGTATATGAGCTATTCTTCTATGCCATAGCCAAGTTTCATCCTCTCTATTCATGAAACATTGCACATCATTTGAGGACAAGCTATCAATATCTATCATGTAAATGTTATCAATTCTTTGACCTATAAACTTAACCTCTTTGTTTAGCTTATTTTCAATTATGCAACAATTGGATTCAAATAGAACTCTATATCCTTGATAACACAATTGGCTTATGCTAAGCAAGTTATGTTTGAGTCCTTCAACATACAACATATCACTAATGGAGGTAGAAGAGTTTTTACCGATATTTCCAATACCAAGTATTTTTCCTTTGGCATTATCTCTATAGGTGACACTTCCTTTCCTTTTGGGAGTGAATGATGTGAACTTGCTTATGTTTCCCATAATATGCTTTGAACACCCACTATCCAAATACTAATGGGTGTTTCTTGCCTTAAAGCATACCTACAAAACAAAATTAGTTTAGAGAACTAGGTACCCATTTTATGTTGGGTCCTTTTAGGTTAGCTTGTGGTAATGTTCCTTTAGGAACCCACATCTTTCTTATAACCTTTGGCCCTAATTTTCTAATATTACAATTTGAAGAGTTGTGTCCTTTAAAGCTGCAATAACTGCATCTCATAAAAGGTGATGATGATCTCTTAGGTGGTACAAAAAAGTTTTTGTAGTGTTTTTCCTTTTTGGTGGAGTTATATCCTAAACTAGTTTTATCAAACATACATCTTTGGTTTCCAAGTAATACATTCAAGTTATCTCTACCATTAGTGAACTTTTCTAATATCCTATTTAAGTCTATGACTTTGGTTTCTAAGATATTACATTTCTTTGCAAAGTCACAAGGTTTATCCTTAGAGCATATTTGAACATTTGCTAATTTTTCTTTTAGACATGCATTTTCTTTGTCAATTTCTACAAGGTGTGTTTCGAGTTTATCTATAGTTTTTCTTGACAATTTATATTTACTAGAAAGCTTGATAAATTTATCATACAGTTCTTCAAATGCATCAAGCAATTCATTTTTATCTAAGTCAAGAATACTAACCTCATTATCTTCCTCTTGATGATTGGCCATCAAGCAAAGGTTTGCTTCTTCGTTTTCGGACTCATCAGAGCTACTTACATCGTTTTCGTCCCAAGCGATGTAAGCTCTTCTTCTTCCTCTTTTCTCCTTGTTCTTCTTCTTAAGATTTGGGCAATCTATCTTGAAGTGTCCTTCCTTGCCATATTCGAAACAATTTGGTGAGGAAGAGGTTTCATTAGAAGTTGGTTTCTTACCTTGGGGTTTGAAGTTCTTTTAGAATCATTTGTTTTTCATGAACTTTCTGAATCTTTTCACAAACAATCCAAATTCTTCTTCTTCGTCAAGGTCACTACATGATTCTTCTTCATGTGTAGAGGTGGCCTTGAGAGCTAGGCCTTTCTTTTTGGAGGATTTTTCTTCTTCCTCTGCTAGCTTTAAATCCTTTAGTTCTTGCTCTTGCTCTTGTAGCTTTCCAAAGAGTGTGGCAAGAGACATCTTGTTGATGCTTGGGGATTGTTTGATGGCAGTGACGAGAGGTTGCCATTCCCTGCTAAGACTTTTTAAAACTTTATGCACAAGTTCTTTGTTAGTATAGGCTTTTCCAAGAGTAATAAGATGATTAATTATAAGGGTAAATCTCTTTTGCATTTCTACAATGGTTTCTCCAGAATTTATCCTAAAACTCTCATATTGACTAGTCAAGGTACTAATCTTAGAATCTTTTACATCACTAGTACCTTCATGGGTTACTTGCAAGGTATCCTACATTTCCTTAGCCGTTTGACAAGTCATTATCCTAAAGAATTCATCGGGACCTAATGCTAGAGTAATGAGATTTTTAGCCTTATAATTGTATTGTACTTTCTTTTCTTCATCATTAGTCCAATCATCCATGGCTTTCTCAACATTTTTACCATTAATAGTATACATGGGTATAAAAGGACCATTCTCAATGGCATTCTAAACTCTTAAATCAATTGATTGAACAAAGATTTTCTTTCTTTCCCCATTGAAAGCGGGAGGTCTATTTGTGGCACCACCCTTGGGAAAAAGGTTTAGAGAAGTTGAGGCCATTTTATCTCTTGAAGCTGTTAAGCTTGATCTACCAAGAGTCAAGCTCTGATACCACTTGTTATTCAAGTGGCCTCAATACTCAAGAGGAGTGGGGGTGAATTGAGTTTTTAAAAATTTACTTGGAATGCCTTTGAACTTGATTCTTTTATCACAAGTTTAAAGATTATGCAAGTGAAATCAAGTTTAATGCAATAGATAATGCAAAACAAGAGGTAAATATAGCTTCGACAATTTGTCAAACACTTGGTGTACAATGATTAAAGTTAACTAATTCAAGCAAGCTCAAGTAAGCAAATCACAATCAACCAACACAAGACAATCAAATGTAGTATATAAATGTAAAAGAGTAAAGACGAAGAGCTTGCAAACCGATTTAACGAGTTCCACCAATCCCGGTGTACGTCTCGCCTTCAAGCAACCCACTTGAAGGATTTCCACTACTGAAGTTTAGAGATTACAAGCTATGAGCAATTGTAGCTTCCTAATGTCCCACACTCAAGAACTCAATCCTCACTAGCACAAGGGTAACCCACCCAATCTCTCAAACTCTCAATACCCAAAGGTTGAACCCCAATCTTTGTGACCACTCAACCTAGAGTGAAAAGCTTTTGTGTTTGGTAGTGTTTATAAGATATGAACTCTCTAAATAGAGTAGATGTACAAGTGAATGCTCTCTCAAATTTATAGCTCTCAACAAGAGAGGATATACAAGTTAAAGCTCAATCTTCAGGAAATGCAAAGATATGAACTCACAAAGCACAAAGAATGAATGTAGAATTGATTGCCTCTTGTATCTTCTAGTTGTGCTTGATTTTCCCTTGCATTTATAGAGCCTTGGAGTAGCTTCAAAATCCTTCTAGCCGTTGCAAGTAGTGGTCCAGCTTGTCTTTGCGTATATTAGGTTTTGGGTGGTTGGTTCCCACTTAAATCTGTCTTTTTAGTGGTGTTTCCCACTTCTTGAATTGATTTGTAGCTTCTTGAATCGATTCAGGGTATTCTGATTTATGCATTTTAGAGTTCTAGATTCGTATGAATCGATTCAGGCCTTGGTGAATCGATTCAGGTTGTTCTGTTTGGGGTTCCTGGGCTGTCAGCTTCGTGTGAATCGATTCAGGGGTTCGGTGAATCGATTCAGGCTGTTCTGTTTTGGGTTTTGGTGACTTCTAGGGCTCTGAATCAATTCATTCGTGTGTGAATCGATTCAGGCATTGCATTTTAATGTTTTTCCATGCCTGATGGCCTTTCCTTGATGTGTTATGATCCATGGTTGCTTTCCTTTGTCTTTGTGCATTGCTTTCTTGGACTGTTTTCTTCATGATTTCTAAAGTCTCTTGATTTGATACATCATTTGTTTTTGATTCATGAAGTTCTTGTTATGCCTTGTGCCTTTTGTCATTATCAAAACCTGTTGAGAACATGCAAATACAACAAGTAGATTAAGAATCCAACGAATATAAAACTTTCCAGCATGTAAAAATAGAAGTGAAAAAAGACAATGTATGTATAAGGATAGAGGATTACTTAGCTTACCAACGTCGATTCCACACTAATAAACGTCTGAGATCTTTCATTTCAATTTTGATCGAACCTCTAATCCAGGACAAAAGGGTCGAAGGAAGGATCAAGGAAGAGAATGATGTTGTTTTGTGGTTCACAGTGATTACGGTGGTGAAACTTGAAGAGAAAATGGTAAAGGGAACGAAAGTAAGAGGGAACCCGAGAGTGATAACAGGGTTCACGACATAAAGAGAAAAAGTGAAATTAATTATGAGGTGATGGAGTTGAAGAAGTCAAGATTTGAAGTGTATGAATTGGAAATGCAAGAGTGGAAATTAAGAAAGTAAGGTCGATGGTGGTGCTATAATAAGGAATTAGAGAACCTGAAATTGAATTATATAATTGTAACATTTGAATGGAAAATCATGGCATGAAATTGGTGTAAGCGTGAAACCAATGTAGCATAGAAATGAAGCATGCATTGTGCATGGTGGTGAGCCTGTCATGATAGTCGTGTGTAGTGGGACATGTGGGGTGTAATGGAGAGACAAGGTGGCATGCACATGGTAAAACGGCAAGGCATGGAGGTGGCACACAGTGGAGTCTTGTCCGTGAGTGGTGGTGGAGATTTGTGAGGAAAATTTGGAACAAAATAAAAGAGGGAACTAGGTTAAATTTACAGTTAATTCAACTAAGTATTTAGGACACAACTTGAATAAAATAGGATACAAGATAATGGTTATGAGTCTTAGGAAAGAATTGAGGAGCACCAAGACCAATTGACAGGGATTTATACAAACAATCGGGTTTTGGAAGTTTTCAGATGACAGGCGTCAAAAAATAGAAATAGGTTATTTTGGAATTAATTCCTTGACCTAATGGGTCGTTCTAAAATTGTAATTTATCAACCTTTGAATAATTAATTAATTAATTAATTACAGATGATGGAAAATAAATCGTGTGCGCAATTTATTTTCTAAAATGCTAATTAGTTAAAATTGGGATATTACAACCTCTGAGATTAGATAATCATTACACTTACACACTAATCTTAACGTATTTATATGTCACCGTGTTAATATTTGGCTGGACAAATTTTATGAATAACTCTCTATCGACCCATTATTCAAGGACTAACAAAGGCTGTTAAACTATTTAATCAAAAATAAAGCAATACGTCCTAAATGCATAGTCTCTTAGTGCATACTCCCAACATAAATAACTAAGATTTAAAAATGAAAAGAACTAGAGGAGCACTCAATTGATCTTTTATTTAATTAGATAATTGAAGCATCATAAGCTTTTATTTTGAGTAGTAATACATTCATGATGCATGACCATTTTTAGTTGGCAGTAAGCATCTTCAAATGGTCTTTCAACAAGAATCCTTCAGATTCAGCACAGAAACACCAACCATGTTTAATATCTTCATTAGCAAAAGGAGCACAAAAGTTTCCATTTCCTTTAGTGATGCAATCTTCATGTGATTGGCATAAGAGATGATGGTCATCCATTGTTTTTGCTTCAGATGCAATGACATGATTTTTGTAGCAAACTTTATCTTTACAAGAGCAACCGAGAAGTGCTGTGATAGTGCAAGGAATAAATACACAAGACTCTCCACAAGGAATACCAGCTTCTGCCTCCTTCACTGATAACATAACTAAATTGATATTCACCAAAGTTGGTTAGAACATAAATGGAAAATGTATTTCTTATTTAATTTTAACACTACAAAAAAAATCAAGATTAACAATGGAAAAAAGGCTCGTTAATCTCTTGTTTTTCGTTGTTGTCAAGATTAGTGACAAACGTCACTCAAGGATGTATGACGTTGTTGCTAACCCTAGCGTCACTAGCCTTATTAGCAACGTCAAACAAAGTTCGTGGCATATTAGCCACTGAAAGCATGTGTATTTGACATACATTTATCTTTCGCCGACCTCTTTACTCCTTACATCGTTTGTTAGGAAAATTGACACGTATAACAATAACATCAGGTGTCGTCACCTACCTATCGCTAAATACGATTACAATTTTTGTCGTTAATGTAGTGAAAAGGCTTAGTTAGATCCACCTGACATAACTGTAGTGACAGATAGAGTAACATCTCTATTGTTGTAATTAGCGATGATGTGCATCCGTTGTTGGGTAGGGTGTCTAAAAAATACATTAGCGATGACTTGTATTTGTCGTTGAGCGGGGTGTTTGAAAAATACATTAGTGGTGACTTTCCTCTTCGTTGATGTGGGTGCTTGAAGTTACATGAGCGACTCTTTTACTTCGTCTCTGATATAGGTGTGTAAATATTACATTTGCGACAACTTGTCTTCATCACTGATATGGATGTATGAATATTACATTAATGACGAACACTTTTTCCGTCGCTAATCAATTTTTTTTTACAGATTTTCTGTTTGTTCTTTTACATTCTTTTACTTTTTTTAAATAGGTTTTTTAGTTAATTTTTTACGTTTTATTCTTTAGAACTTTTTTATAGTTGTTTTAGTTAATTTGTTTTACATTTTTATAGGATTTTCGCTTAATTTTTTCTAATTCCATATAATAAGTTATAACATGAAATTCAAACGTAACTTGTCTACTAATTAGTTAACAAGCGAATGAATAAAATAACTAAACAATTGAATGTCAAAATTGTTATATAACATATGTATAGAGAATAACGCAAAAGTAAAAGAATATCAAGTGGATGGGGGAGATGGAGAGGGGAAGAAGGCTGCTATAGCTGGGAAGAACTAGACGTCTAGGTATGCTATAAGTTGGGCAAACATCTTGTTATGTCAAGGTATGCTATAAGTTTATGAATAACTCTCTATCGACCCATTATTCAAGGACTAATAAAGGCTGTTAAACTATTCAATCAAAAATAAAGCGGTAGTCCTAAATGCATAGTCTTTTAGTGCATACTCCCAACATAAATAACTAAGATTTAAAAATGAAAAGAACTACAGGGGCACTCAATTGATCTTTTATTTAATTAGATAATTGAAGCATCATAAGCTTTTATTTTGAGTAGTAGTACATTCATGATGCATGACCATTTTTAGTTGGCAGTAAGCATCTTCAAATGGTCTTTCAACAAGAATCCTTCAGATTCAGCACGGAAACACCAACCATATTTAATATCTTGATTAGCAAAAGGAGCACAAAAGTTTCCATTTCCTTTAGTGATGCAATCTTCATGAGATTGACATAAGAGATGATGGTCATCCATTGTTTTTGCTTCAGATGCAATGACATGATTTTTGTAGCAAACTTTATCTTTACAAGAGCAACCGAGAAGTGCTGTGATAGTGCAAGGAATAAATACACAAGACTCTCCACAAGGAATACCAGCTTCTGCCTCCTTCACTGATAACATAACTAAATTGATATTCACCAAAGTTGGTTAGAACATATGTAGTTACAGCTAATTTCTTTTAATTCTAAAGTATATAGTTAGAAATGATAAAAGAAAAGAAATGAGGAAACGCTACATACCAGAAGTGGCAAGGAAGAAGAGCACAACCAGAGGAGCAAACCTGACAGAAGCCATTATTTGATTTAGTTGATCGAAATAACCGATTACTCAAATTTGCTGTAAGTCTTGCTCTGCGTTAGTTTATTCTTGCATGAAGCAATTTATAGGCAATAAAAAGATTCTCTTAGTAATTATTTAACACACAACTCTCGAACATATACAAATACCACGTGAGGCATCACAATGTCCTAAGAGAGTTTAGAGTCAATTATAGATGAAGTGTATCTTTAGATTCTGTCTTAAGCTTTATAATTATATTTATATTAATATCTTAATCTCAATTACTTGCCATAAGCAACTAAAAATGCGGATCTGGTTATTTAAATAATGGATATGCGTTGCTCAGGGTTCTTAAATATTAAAAACTGGTAATGATTATACCATTTTTTATTTGATTTTCAAGGATCACGTTGAATTTTAAATTTAGGGTAGAAAATGAAAAATCTTAAAAGATTGATAGTTGAAAGAGCTCGGCATATTTTATATTATATAAAAAGTAATTCTTATACTTCCATATATTTCTAATGAAAAACTTAATTACCATAAATATAAAAATTAATAAACACAATTAATGTGTAACATAAAATAATACCATGTTATTATTTTCTAACATTTATTTGAAAAGTAAAAAATATTTCATGTTAATGTCAAGTCAGACCTATGTTTTATTTTTCATATGGGGTTTAAACCAATAACTTGCTGTATAGCCAATTATCCAATCATTAAACTATAGCTTCATTTAGTTATAGAAACTGCATAATAGCCTATTGATATCTTAATCTTAATTAGTTGCCACATGCTACTAAAAACGCGGATCTGATTGATATATAAGTAATGGAAACCAGCAGGGTAATTAAGTATATATAAACTCTTAATGATTATATCATTTTTTATTTGATTTTCAAGGATCACATGTTGAGTTTTAAATTTAGTATAGAAAATGAAAAGAGATAAGGGAAGGAGATTGTGACTTTTCACCTTTTTATTTTTAAAAGTAATTTTGAAAAAAAAAACTTGTTTAACCAACACTAGTGTAGAAAAGGGGTTTTATATCGGTCCATTTTAGCCTTTTATACCACTTATACAACCGGTATTGACCCACCAAGTTTTTTACATTGGTTTTGGGGTTGGTGAGAAAAATGGTTTTTACTCTCAATGTTTGGGTTACGACCGGTACAAAAAAAGAGACATTTAACACCAATTGTTTACCATAACAGGTGTAAAACCTATTAATTTTTCCTTTCTTCTTTATTTTTTCTACTTTTCATTTTTTTCTTTGGTAGCACTTCAATCCTGTTCGGTTTCAATCAAATTGTAATCCTACATACCAATCCAAATTCAATTATATTTGATAAATATAGTGGCCATGTTTGAATTTAATCACCAAATGTTATAAAATCAATATCTATATATAAATTAAAGGCTAAAAAGTAAATTCAGCCCTTAACAAATTTTTGATTTTAGGTTGCCCCCTAGAATGATTTTTTCTAGTACAGTGTCCCTGTAATATTTTTATTTTTAGTATAAACCAACACAAAATTATAACTCACATGCCACGTATGTACCTAATGGCATGTGAGTCAGCTACATCTTAGCACTTAACAGAACCTGTTAACAACAAGGGTTAAATACTAGAAATAAAAATATTACATGGACACTATACTTGAAAAAAACATTTTAAGGGGAACCCAAAATTTAAAATTTGTCAGGGGTTGAATTTACCCTTAAGCCTAAATTAAAACCATATTAAAGTACATGATATTGAAGTACAAGATCATTTATGTGAACTTATATAGGCAATTCAGGTCACTCTATGCATTTAAATATCAAAAGCCAATAGAGATATGTGTCATCCACCAATTTTGCAACCTATTCTTTTCCAATATCACATCTTGTAGACTGGAAAAATGAAACAAGCTACTTGGTTACCATGAGGAAGTAACACAAGAAAAATGCTTACACATTTAAAATCACAGTTAAATTAGATGCACGATAATCAAATTGCTTTATGATTCCACAAAGTAGACCACCATTACCACAATATAGAGAGACTATGGTAAGTTAGCTTTATTAAATCAAAAACATGTTTGACCAGGGTGTATCAAGGAAATTTAGGGTACAAATCAATCAAAAAAGATCGTTTACCATTGGAGCAAATAAAAAACAATTCATGGTTTTATTTTAAAAAATTATATCTCAAGTATCATTATAATAACTGCCAGAACAATTTCAATGACATATTGGAAGATTAATGCAAAAATTTATAGATATTCTCAATTTAGTTAATATTTCAAAATTTGACACTAACCTTTAAGAAGTGGTTCCAATTTTGCTTGCAACCAATCATGTTTTTCTCTAAATAATCAATACAAGACCTGCTTGTACAAGATGAGAGACTTCAAAATATGAACACAAAAAATTACAGGTTCCTCTATAAAGATGGTGTAGCATATTCATTATCCCTTTTAAAAGAACCATTCATCAGCATACTGAGTAATTATCGAAAGAAAAATCTAGACAACACATAAATTTCTTTTTTAAAAACTAATAGAGACCTAAAACAAAATAAGAATGAACTTACCCCCATTTGGACTAAGAGAATGATCCACCATTACATCATTTAGTTTCACCAAATCCTCTATGTTTAAATGATATCTTAGCAGTTAGCACATTCATTGTCAAAATATAAATATAAATATATAGAGGTTTAGCGAGCCCACCTACGATTAATAAATTGTTGATGGTTTTCTTACTTAATTTAATCAGCTTCTAAACACTTACATTATAGATTGATACCATTACTAATAGAAGCAACTTTTACATTTCAGTTCCAACACAAGTGTAGTGGGGACCAATTTTCCTTAAAGAGGAAAATTATGCAGAAGAAAGATACATAATTATATTACTGTGGTTGTGATTTAATTTAATTTAATTTTTTACGACAAGTGTATTCACATTATTGTGGTTTTGGCAACTATAGCAATGTAATCATAATAATGTAGAGCAATATGAATAGTTACAAATAGAAAATAAAATCCTTATTGGATTTTATAATTTTAAAAATGAAGGATAACATTATTAAATTTAATAGGAATCAAAATAAAATATCTACGACTTTATAAAACTTAAACTTTTATCATTCCTAAAAGGTAGGATGGTTGTTGAGATTCTAGTGATAAGGTTGAGAAGTTAAACTTTAAGCGTTCCAATAAATCTAAGATTCAAGAGTTGAAACTAGAATAAGATTTCAAATTATTTGGAATCCTAAACAAAAATTTTATGTTGTTAATGGTCAGTGGGACATTCTAATTAGGAAAGATTTGAAACTTAAGTGCTACACCTACATTTCTTTCCTAGATAATAACCTGATTACCGTACTAAATTTTTAGGTCGAAACGCTACCCGACTGACTGCAAGGGGCGACCTCCGAAACCATTGTCCCTTAACCAAGCAACTCCACATTTACCTACGTAGTATATGTTTTGTCACTCCACATGCTTAGTTATTTATTTCAAAATTTGTTTTATTTTAAATACAATTAATTGATTAATTAACATGTTTTATGGTGAATAGTTATAGTCTTAGAAATTTTAAGCATATTTTATATATAATTACTCCACCCGCTTAAAAGGAAATGCAACCTTTGTCTTATGAGGACACGTGTTGACATGTGGTTCTGTTAACCTCGTCTTGTTAGGACATGTGTCACCTTGAGAACTCGTTAATATTATTTTTCGGTACTAGAAACTTCACATTATATCGAACCATTTAAAATTTAAACACCACCCTCATCCTACACACACTCATATAACAACCATACACCACTCCACTCACCTCGTCTCTTAAAAATTTCCAATGTTTCATTTTCCCTCTCTTTTCATTTCTCTAAGCCGTGGCCAAGCCACTAACCCTAAGGCTAGAGTTTTGCTTTTCCTTCTGAAGCTACAAGTTTAGACCGATCGTTGCCATTGAGAGTTTAAGACCGAAATTAGAGTGGGGCAACCATCTCTTTCTCTTTTCCCCTACTCACCGCCAATCTCCATACCAAATAAGGGAGATTTCTTTGTGATTCTTGTGAGTTTTGCTTGTGGATTAAGGTTAGGATATGGGTTACCCTTAAAACCTTCTTTTGTTTTAAGTTTTGGGTGTACTAAAAATGATCTTTTCTAATGGATCTAAGATTTAATGTTAGTGTTTAAGATTTCAGAAAATAAAAATAAGTTTAAAAGATTCAGATCCATGAGAAAATCGATTTTTATGACGATTGGACCCTAAAATCAAACGTGTATGTGTTTTGTCCTTCTCCTTGAATTTTTTTTTGGAATTATTTTGGATGACTAAAGTATAAGTTCACAATTAAATGCCATTATTATTTGAAAAATGAAATTACTTGCTCTAGAACCTTGATTGAAATGCATGCAAGGTACTCAGTGAAAATTGTTGAATTTTTGGTATAAAATTGCTCTTTGTGTGGATTTAAGTTTGGGTTTGAATATGGTGCATATTTTTCATATTTTACATGTTGGAAATTCTGTTTGTTGCTACCCATAATGCATGATCAACTTGTGTGAAAAATATGTTGTTATCATGCCAAAGTGCTGAAAAAATACCTTTCTGACTTATATTCGTGTCACCTGAAATTTGTGTTATTTGAAGTATATGAATCTAGACCGAATTTGTCATAATGGTTATGTGGAGGTTTTGGCCAGGGGCTGTGATGCTGCTGAAGTTATGGCGACCTTGTCCTTAGTTGTAAATTTGTAAGATTGAAGGACTAAAATACAATTTTTGTAAAATAAGTGAGAAAGGACCTTCTTGAAAATATTTATAACTTTATAATTTTTTATTAAACATTGTCTGGAATAGTATTATTTTCTAAATTAAAGTTTTAATAAAATTTTGTTAAGGAAAAATCGACCAAATGACTGCTGGTTGTTTGGGTATGATATATTCACAAGACACCAGTTGTCAGTTTTAAATTGACTTGTGGCAAGTGCACCACTTGTCGGTTGTAGTATATGTTCCGAAGAACAAATGTCATTCCCACTATGGATCGGATTAAATCGATTTCAAACTACTACGGCAGAAGTAACTTGTAGTTTTCATGATAATGAAGTAAACAACTTTTCATAAATCTAAAATTCTACGAAAGCAATATAAGAAATATGAGTAAAATAACAGAGTATAGAGTTTGGGAATCGGATTCACCTTTCTCACTTTCCAATACACCGTTAATATTCACATAATCAATGTTTGCAATATGATTCTTTACGTCACAATCACAGTCATTCATATCAATTCCTTAATTTTGAAATTCATAAGAATAGGTTTAATAACGTCAATCCCTTGCTCGTTTTAAATCTATTCCAGCATTAATTCAAACGCTTGAGCGATGCTAATGTTATTCCATTCTGTACCAAATTCGCTCAAGCAGAACTTGTTCGCTCGGGCGACTTCTTCATCATTCTCTTCTGGCTTGATTTCGCCTGGGAGAATGACTCCTCGCTCAAGCGAGTCTTGACCTGATACTTGTATTTGTTAAAGTCCTTGCTCGCCCAAGCGAGCTCAGTTTAGCCTCAGCGACCTTGATTCGCTCAAGCGAGATAGCCTTCGCTTGAGCGAATATCACTTGTTTGCTCAAAACTTGGTGAATTTTCTTCTTTTCTTTTCTTTTCTTCTTTCTTCTTCAATTTTTCTTGAATTGCAACAAAATTAACCAATCAACCTGTACAATGTTCATATCACAATTTATGTTCTATATAGCTTACAAAATTGACAAACATTGCACATTATATCCAATTTATGCTTCATTATCCATGAAAAATATATATAAATTGGACATCTATCAACTCTCCC
Source organism: Clitoria ternatea (assembly GCA_037962975.1). Classification (NCBI taxonomy): domain Eukaryota; kingdom Viridiplantae; phylum Streptophyta; class Magnoliopsida; order Fabales; family Fabaceae; genus Clitoria; species Clitoria ternatea. Next base: position 16,045,228 of record CM075675.1, read on the forward strand.
CAACCTAGAACTTTGCTTGTCATCAAGCAAATGGTCAAGAGAAAGTTAAGTGAAACAAAGATCCTAATTAATCACAGCTGCAAATAAAATGAAGGACAACTTCTCACTATTTACAAATGATAAATCCTTAATCATGCTTCACTTCATCTAACCAAATTCTAAGTTTGAAATGTGATACACAATTGCAAGTAACCACTCTGCTGTAAAAACAAGAAATCCTCTCTGTTTATACCTTCCAGGTGAGTGTTTGCTCTCTTTATCATTGGTCAAGTGTTATTCAATCATTGTATTTGATTTCACTGCATAAGATAACCACTCAAACAAACATGGACCAAGAGGTCTTTAATAGGTTGTAACTTGGCCAGGCTTACAAGAAATTTATTGGTTTTTCTTTGGAATGCAAAGACATACTAAGGACACTTAGATTTCTTTGCCTTGGCTTTTGTTTTGTCATTTTTTTCTTCATTTAAGCCATTAAACTTTTCTTTATATTCCTTCTTACTTTTGTTTGTTCTTTGACATTTCTAGGAGGATCTTATTTTGTTTTTGAATTTTTCCTTTCCTTTTGACAGTTACAGCCAAACTCTTCACATACCCTTCTTGAAAGATTGCTTTTGTCCTTAGCATGCATTAGGGTTGAATTTCTTTTTACAAGCATATTCTAAGGTTAAGAAAAGAAACTTTTTGGTTCAATGGGGTTAAACACAAAAATTGGATTGATTACTATTGAAGGTTGGCTTTTTGGCTCTCGTTTAAACCTATTCTATACAAAGTTTGCCTCTATCCTGTCCATGTTTGACTAAGAAATAATTCTTGCCAGAAATTCATGCAATGAAAAATTACACAAAGATCAATGAACTCTCGGTGTTTAAGGTTGCACTATCTCACTGGGTTAGTTGTCTTGATTTCTTTATTTTCACAGAAAAGGGTTCAAGCATTGTGAACTAATTCCTAACTTAAGAATTAGAAAGATTCATTCAACATTCATAAGAGTTATCAGATTTTCCAAAACTAGTTATCCTTCCTTTTATGCAATCCTAAGATTAATTCACATCTTTCTTCACTTTTCCATATCATTAAAACAAAATTTCCGCGCCTAAACATTACAACTAACGTATGCAACAGAATTCATTTAGGCATAAACATGAAAATCTAACTATAAATCATGTGAAATTACCATAAAGTAAAAGTACTGAAACACTGCTGAATTTAAATTAATATAAACGTAAATGAACTAAACAAAATGAACAATATGAACCACAGAGGTCGATAAATCACGTGACATCATGATGTCGGTGACTACACGATCGAGCTGCTCCTCGAATTCCCTATCCGCAGCATCCTGTTGCTCCTCGGCATGTGCAGCGGCTGATGATGATGCTGGAACTAGAACTGATGTCTCTGCTGGTTCAGATGATGGTGGTGGTGGTGCTTGTGCCACTAGCTCAGCTTCAGCTACTGGCCTCTCCTCCTCTGGCAAAATGGGACTGTCCCCAGGCCAAGTGACACGTTCCATAAACTGGTCTGGATGCATAAAAAGGCCTGAAGGATGACTCCACTAACTGGCTCTGTAATGGTACAACATACCTCTGTAAAGAGCAGCCTGCTGTCGCTGAATGTGAATAAGATGAGCTAGAAGGATAGGATCAGTGGTAAGTGGTGGGGGATGGTACTGGTGCTTCAATATGTGGTGGAGATGAAGGTCCTGCTGAAGATTGTGTCTCAATTCGACAATTCTGATCAATGAACTTCCTGTCGATGGAAGGTCGAATCGGGATGGTCGGATCAACATGTACCCCCTGAGATGCATAAAGACCTGTAATAATAGCAGGAAAACCCAAAGTACCTTTCAGTTTTGCATCTGTGATCGTAGTCTTTGGGTTTTGCTGAGCAAAACGGAAGATCTCATCTGATATAATTTGAGCAATGTCTACAGTGATGCTTGAATCCAAGATACAGAGAACAAGTTCATATCTAGGTAATGGGAGGTCGGAAACATAGGCATTTGGGACCATGTTTGCTAAGAGAAACGCAGTCCACACCCTGGTCAACATCTGCATATCCTTTCACAAGAGTCGGGTAGGATGTTGGTTGGCTCCCCTTTGAAAATGGTGGTCAGGAAGGCAGAGAATTGATTCCAACTCTTGAATAGAATACACATATCATTCCTTCTTCAATCTACCATATGTGCAAAATTCATCTTCCTCCAAATGCAGTACATCTCCAAGGTGCTCGTTGATAGTGTGCCTATTGTAGAAAATCCAGTGACCCCTAACCCAAGCTCATCGATCCATGGCACCTTCGGTCCACCAAGCGTTGGCATAGAATTCCTTTACAATTTCAGGGTCGTATTTAGTCTGAGGGTTTGCAACTCTCAACCACTTTCGTTCTCTAAGCATATTCATAAAAGTATCACATTCACCTTCTCTCAAGTCAACTCGGCATTCTGGAAGTATGGTCCAGTGGTGAATATCTTGGAACCTCTTTTGGGTTTCTTTCATCTTGAACTTCTGATTTAAGGGAGGAGAAGAGTCGGATGTGTGCTTTCGTTTGCCTTTTCCCCTGTGCACAGCAGCCCGTTCCTGCCCTCTTTGTATTTCCTGTACGTTTTTGGTCCTTGCCATTGCCTAAAATTATATTGAAATGCACCATTTTATTAGTATGCAACATGTACATTATGGATAAGCAAAGATTTAACAATAGTTGCAACTGTATATTATGGCTAATGAGCTGACATTGAACAATTATAGTGAAGTTTAATGAAACCACTCAACATCCACCAATCATAAATATGGAATATAGCATAACCAAAAACAGAGCATGACGAAAAGTTTCAACAGTTAGTAAAAACACTATTCTATTGATGCCATTAATCAAAAACAGAACATGGTCATTTGTTCTTGCCAACACAGAATATGATCACAAACTTCACATAGTTGCATGCATTGTATTCAAACATCACTAGAAAAATAGAGCATGCTTCTTGCCAATGGCTCACTACTTTAAACTAGGGCATGGTTTACTTACAACTCACATTATTAAAAACAAAAGTACAAATGTGAAAATCAAACCCTAACTAACATAAAATCCTCATCCTGAGCAACATTCAAGCTTTAAAAAATGAATAACATGAAAAAGTTGAAGAAGATGAAGGAATGAATGAAAAGTAAGAAAAATTACTTGAGAATGGTGGGAATGAAAGAAAAGTGAAGACTTGATGAAAAATAAGGAGGGAGAAACCGGTGGAAACCCTTCGAAATCAAAGACGGAAATGAGAGGAATTCGAGGGCGGAGAGGTTTTGAAAAGAGAGACGTTTTGTAACTGAAGAATGAGTATTAATTTCCTTTTAAAAGCCTCAACCGCTTAAATTCGCGCAAGCGAGACTAAATCGCTGTAGCGAATTTAAGATTCAATCTCTAATTTCGCTCAAGCGATGATGATTCGCTGCAGTGAAATCGAGGTGTAAAGATACCTGTTACTTTGAAAATTCTCTCGCTCACTTAAAATAATTTTTCGCTTAGGCGAATATGTATATATTAGACACTGGACAAATTTCGATAGGGCGAAACAAAGTGCGCTTGAGCGAGTCTTTAAGGTATCCTTTCTGGAAAAAAATCACTTGAGCGCGTGATAATCGCTTGGGCGATTTTGTTCCAGTGTTTTATTGAAGATATCTCGCTTGAGCGGGTCTTAATTTGCCTGAGCGAAAATTTCAAAAAATGAAAATTTTTCAAAGTTGTGAAAATTCAGCATAATTCGCTTGTGCGGGATACAATTCGCTTAAGCGAATATTGTCCAGTGGCTATTTCTTTGTTCTTGGCCTGAGCAAAAAGTTATATTTTCAAGTGAAGATAACATTCGCTTAAGCCAAAAGTGAGTCGCTTAGGCGAATTCTGTCCAGTACCAAAATTGTAGTTGTTCGCTTAAGCGACTTTGAGCGAATGTGGTTGTATGGCTTATTCGCTTGAGCGAAGTGGTATTCGCTTGGGCGAATTTGTTCCATACTTAGAGATTTTAATCTTCCACTTACATTTTCTTCACAAACTCATCTTATTATTTCATCCTTTGGTTTCTTTCATCTTCTCACTCACTTACACAACTACAAGTTATAACAAAACAAAACAACAACAACAAATAAAATACACTGGGTTGCCTCCCAGTTAGCGCTTGTTTAACGTCATTAGCTCGACGCCTTATTCTTTTCACTTTGGATTCTGAAAGTGGATTAGCATGTCCAGCTTTTCCACTCCTCCACCCATGTAGGGTTTCAGCCTTTGTCCATTTACAGTCCAAGTTCGGTCAGATGTTGGATCTTGAAGTTCTACTGCACCGTATGGCTTCACTTCTTTGACTTGAAAAGGTCCTGACCATTTTGAGCGCAATTTTCCTGGAAAGAGTCTTAATTTGGAATTAAACAAAAGCATAGACTGACCTGGATAGAAGCTCTTTTTTATAATCTTCTTGTCATGATACGCCTTCATTCGATCTTTGTAAATTTTTGAAGATTCCTATGCTTCTAGCCTCCATTCTCCAAGTTTTCCAGCTGAACCTTTCTTTCCTTGGCTGATGCTTCTTGATCAAAATTTAGCAACTTCATTGCCCAATACACTTTATGCTCCAACTCTACAGGTAAATGATAACTCTTGCCATAAACTTGTTGATAGGGTGAAAATCCTGTTGGGGCTTTAAAAGCAATCCTATAAGCCCATAAAACATCATCTAACTTCAAAGACCAATCTTTTCTACTCTGGGAGACTGTCTTTTCCAGAATTCTTTTAATTTCTCTATTGGACACTTCCACCTGCCCATTGGCTTGTGGATGATATGGAGAAGTCACCTTATGCCGTACACCATAATGCTCTAAACATTTTTGAAGTTGTGTATTACAAAAGTGGGATCCTCCATCACTGATTAGTACCCTAGGAGTGCCAAATCTACTGAAAATATTTTTCTTCAAGAATTTTATCACAGCTTTGGCATCTGCCTTGGCACAAGCTATTGCCTCAACCCATTTGGACACATAGTCCAGAGTAACTAAAATATACTCATTAGAGAGTGAGGCTGGTAAGGGTCTAACAAAGTCTATGCCCCAACAGTCAAAAACTTCTACTTCCAAAATGGCTGTTAGTGGCATTTCATCCCTTCTTGTCATACTTCCTGTTCTTTGGCATTCATCACAATTTTGCATAAATAAATTAGCATCTTTAAATAAATTAGGCTAGAAAAAACCTGATTGTAGGACTTTTGCTGCTGTCTTTTCTCCCTTAAAGTGGCCTCCATATGCTGATCCATGACAATGCCACAAAATACTCTTGGCTTCTAATTGAGATACACATCTTCTCAATATATGATCAGATCCAAGTTTAAACAGGTATGGATCATCCCATACATATTGTTGTGCATCCTTCAAAAATTTCTTCTTTTGTTGCCAGGTGAAATCTTCCGGAAGTATCCCTACAGCTTTAAAATTAGCCATGTCAGCAAACCATGGCCTCTCCTGAATCAATAACAATTTCTCATCTGGGAACTCTTCTTGGACTTCAGGCTGTAGGGTGGTAACTTCATTGTTGATCAGCCTGGATAAATGATCTGCTATATGATTCTCACTACCTTTCTTATCATGAATAGTCAAATCAAATTCTTGTAAAAGTAGGATCCATCTGATCAATCTGGGTTTGGAATCTTGTTTGTTTAACAGGTACTTTATTGCAGCATGATCTATAAAACAAACAACCTTGGAACCAATTAAATATGATCTAAATTTTTCCAATCCATATACTACAGCTAGTAATTCTTTCACAGTTGTGGCATAATTTATTTGTGCCTCATTTAAAACTTTATTACCGTAATATATAGGATGGAACAATTTAGATTTCCTCTCTTCATGAATTGCACCAATAGCATAGTCACTTGCATCGCACATCAATTCAAAATCAAGTGACCAGTCTGGAGCAATTAGGACAGTAGCAGTAATCAATTTTTACTTTAACAGTTGAAAAGCTGATAAACAGGCTTCATCAAATTGAAAAGGAATGTCTTTTTGTAACAAATTACTCAAAGGCTTTGTAATTTTTGAAAAATCTTTAATAAACCTTCGGTAAAAACCAGCATGCCCAAGAAAACTCCTAACACCTTTGACATTGATCGGTGGAGGTAATTTTTCAATAACTTCTACTTTAGCACGATCCACTTCAATGCCTTTATTTGAAATTGTGTGACCTAACACAATGCCTTTGGATACCATAAAATGACATTTTCCCCAATTTAGCACTAAGTTAGTCTCCACATATCTTTTAAGCACAGTGTCAAGATTTTCTAAGCATAACTCAAATGATTTACCAAAAACTAAAAAGTCATCCATGAAAATCTCTATACAATTCTCAACAAGATCAGCAAAGATAGAAAGCATGCAACTTTGAAAAGTGGCTGGAGCATTACAAAGTCCGAAAGGCATTTTTCTATAAGCAAAAACACCGTAAGGACAAGTAAACGCTGTTTTTTTATTGGTCTTCTGGTGCTACTGCAATTTGATTGTATCCTGAATAACCATCCAGAAAACAGTAGTATGCTTGTCCAGCCAATCTCTCCAATATTTGGTCCATGAAAGGTAATGGAAAGTGATCCTTTCTTGTAGCTTGATTAAGCTTCCTGTAGTCTATACACATTCTCCAACCAGTTACTGTGCGAGTAGGAATGAGCTCATTGTTGTCTTTTTTCACCACTGTCATACCTCCTTTTTAGGTACAACCTGTACTGGACTCACCCAAGCACTATCAGAAATTGGATAGATCATCCCAGCTTCCAACAATTTGATGACCTCTTTTTTAACAACTTCTTTCATGGTTGGATTTAATCTTCTTTGAGGTTGTGCTACAGGGTTATACTCTTGCTCCATGAAGATGTGGTGCATACAATATGAAGGGCTGATTCCTTTTAAATTACTCAGCTTCCATCCAATTGCCTCTTCATTCTTCTTTAGGATCTCAATTAATTCTTCTTCTTCCTCCTTTGACAAGTTTTTGCTAATGATAACTGGTTTTTGTCCTTCAACATCTAAAAAGACATACTTTAAATGTGAGGGCAACTCTTTCAACTCTAACTTTTAAACTTCAGAAACTTGCTTTTGAGGAAGAGTCTCCACTACCTCTTGCTTGCTATTATTCTCCTTTCCTGCATGTAATCTTTGCAAAATCTGCCTGACTTCTTCAACTTCCAATTCATTAAGATTCTCAACAGCTCCTATCAAAGCCTTTTCAAGAAGACTTGGATTTTGTATTTCATTAAGCTGTCTTTCAATGACCTCCTCTTCAACATTAATCTTGAAACAACTTTGTTTATCTGCTGGATATTTCATGGCTTCAAAGATATTAAAGTTCACCTCTTCATCTTGAACTCGTACCTTCAGTTTGCCATTATCAACGTCTATGATTACTTTAGCAGTTTTCATAAACGGTCTTCCTAAGATCAATGGTACTTCAGCATCCTCTTCCATGTCCATTATCACAAAGTCTACTGGAAATACAAATTTCTCCACCTTTACCAATACATCTTCTGCCACACCATAAGGAAATTTCATTGATCTGTCAGCCAATTACAATGTCATCTTTGTTGGCCTTATCTCAAGGTCTCTAATCCTTTTAAGCATTGAGAGTGGAATTAGATTTATGCTTGCTCCCAAATCCAGTAATGCTTTCCCTACATTTCTTTCCTAGATAATAACCTGATTACCCTACTAAATTTTTAGGTCGAAACACTACCCGACTGACTGCAAGGGGCGACCTCTGAAACCATTGTCCCTTAACCAAGCAACTCCACATTTACCTACGTAGTATATGTTTTGTCACTCCACATGCTTAGTTATTTGTTTCAAAATTTGTTTTATTTTAAATACAATTAATTGATTAATTAACATGTTTTATGGTGAATAGTTATAGTCTTAGAAATTTTAAGCATATTTTAAATATAATTACTCCACCGGCTTAAAAGGAAAAGCAACCTTCGTCTTATGAGGACACGTGTTGACATGTGGTTCTCTTAACCTCGTCTTGTTAGGATATGTGTCACCTTGAGGACTCGTTAATATTATTTTTCGGTACTAGAAACTTTCACATTATATCAAACCATTCAAAATTTAAACACCACCCTCATCCTACACACACTCACATAACAACCATACACCACTCCACTCACCTCATCTCTTAAAAATTTCCAATGTTTCATTTTCCCTCTCTTTTCGTTTCTCCAAGCCGTGGCCAAGCCACTAACCCTAAGGCTAGAGTTTTGCTTTTCCTTCTGAAGCTATAAGTTTAGACCGATCGTTGCCACTGAGAGTTTAAGACCGAAATTAGAGTGGGGCAACCATCTCTTTCTCTTTTCCCCTATTCACCGCCAATCTCCATACCAAATAAGGGAGATTTCTTTGTGATTCTTGTGAGTTTTGCTTGTGGATTAAGGTTAGGATATAGGTTACCCTTAAAACCTTCTTTTGTTTTAAGTTTTGGGTGTACTAAAAATGATCTTTTCTAATGGATCTAAGATTTAATGTTAGTGTTTAAGATTTCAGAAAATGAAAATAAGTTTAAAAGATTCAGATCCATGAGAAAATTGATTTTTATGACGATTGGACCCTAAAATCAAACGTGTATGTGTTTTGTGCTTCTCCTTGAACTTTTTTTTTGGAATTATTTTGGATGACTAAATTATGAGTTCACAATTAAATGCCATTATTATTTGAAAAATGAAATTGCTTGCTCTAGAACCTTGATTGAAATGCATGCAAGGTACTCAGTGAAAATTGTTGAATTGTTGGTATAAAATTGCTCTTTGTGTTGATTTAAGTTTGGGTTTGAATATGGTGCATATTTTTCATATTTTACATGTTGGAAATTCTGTTTGTTGCTACCCATAATGCATGATCAACTTGTGTGAAAAATATGTTGTTATCATGCCAAAGTGCTGAAAAAAATACCTTTCTGACTTATATTCGTGTCGCCTGAAATTTGTGTTATTTGAAGTATGTGAATCTAGACCGAATTTGTCATAATGGTTATGTGGAGGTGATGGCTACGGGCTGTGATGCTGCTGAAGTTATGGCGACCTTGTCCTTAGTTACAAATTCGTAAGATTGAAGGACTAAAATACAATTTTTGTAAAATAAGTGAGAAAGGACCTTCTTGAAAATATTTATAACTTTATATATTTTTTATTAAACATTTTCTGGAATAGTATTATTTTCTAAATTAAAGTTTTAATAAAATTTTGTTAAGGAAAAATTGACCAAATGACTGCTGGTTGTTTGGGTATGATATATTTACAAGACACCAGTTGTCAGTTTTAAATTGACTTGTGGCAAGTGCACCACTTGTCGGTTGTAGTATATGTTCCGAAGAACAAATGTCATTCCCACTACGGATTGGATTAAATCGATTTCAAACTATTACGGCAGAAGCAACTTGTAGTTTTCATGATAATGATGTAAACAACTTTTCATAAATCTAAAAGTCTACGAAAGCAATATAAGAAATATAAGTAAAATAACACAGTATAGAGTTTGGGAATCGAATTCACCTTTCTCACTTTCCAATACACCGTTAATATTCACATAATCAATGTTTGCAATATGATTCTTTACGTCACAATCACAGTCATTCATATCAATTCCTTGATTATGAAATTCATAAGAATATGTTTAATAACGTCAATCCCTTGATCGTTTTAAATCTATTCCAGCATTAAGAACGATTCTTTAGACGTCCATTGCGTTAGATACCATCCCTGGTTATCTACTCATAATAGGTGTTCCATTTAGATCCGTTTTCGAAAGTCGTTTTCCAACAACAACCGTAAACTTGAATCAAGAAACTAGTGATCAAGTAGATTCAGGCAGTGAACATAAAATGGAATACAAAGAATCATAAAACAACACATGAATCACATAAACATTATCCAAGTGTACATCAAGTTTGATTGGTTACCTCCAATCCCAAATGAGAGGATTAGCCACTCATGGTGGTCATGATCTTACAAATCAAATGGAAAATGAAGAAGAAAAACCTAAAGATACAATGTTTGTAAGAAGGAAAATATCTTCTACGTTCTCTCTCTCTATCTCTGCATGTTTCTTTTTAGCCGTCTCTGTTTCTTTTTATCATGCATCAACTCGCTTAAGCGAGTTTAAGTCTCGCTCAAGCGAGTTTAAGTCTCGCTCAAGCGAAGAGACTACTTCATCATGAAGAAAGGGTTGAGTCATGCTTCATCTGTATGCTTATTTGCTCAAGCGAGTTTAATTCGCTTGAGCGAAGCTTCATATACTAATCCTTTATTCCCTTTCGCTTAAGCCATTGCTCCATTCGCTGCAGCGAGTATTTGAATTTTAGATTCTGGACAATTCTCGCTCGAGCGAAATCATGTCGCTCAAGCGAGCTTTGCATTGTGACTTACTGGAAGAATTTCGCCTGATGTTTTAATTCAAACGCTTGAGCGATGCTAATTTTATTCCATTCTATACCAAATTCGCTCAAGCGGAACTTGTTCTCTCGAGCGACTTCTTCATCATTCTCTTTTGGCTTGATTTCGCCTGGGCGAATGACTCCTCGCTCAAGCGAGTCTTGACCTGATACTTGTATTTGTTAAAGTCCTTGCTCGCCCAAGCGAGCTCTTCAGTTTAGCCTCAGCGACCTTGATTCGCTCAAGCGAGATAGCCTCTGCTTCAGCGAATATCACTTGTTTGCTCAAAACTTGGTGAATTTTCTTCTTTTCTTTTCTTTTCTTCTTTCTTCTTCAATTTTTTCTGGAATTGCATCAAAATTAACCAATCAACCTGTACAATGTTCACATCACAATTTATGTTCTATATAGCTTACAAAATTGACAAACATTGCACATTATATCCAATTTATGCTTCATTATTGTCGCGACCGGGATCGCGGCGGCACGGCCGACCCTCAAAACGATCTTTTATATATAAACAGGGAGTCGCCACCAATATTTTTTTAGGATAAAATACCGGGAAAACCTTTGTTAAAGCACTGGTTATAAAAATGAAATTCCATGTTCGGGAGTCTGATTACAGGTGAGGAAGGTATTAGCACCTCACAACTGTCCGTTATAAAAATGGTTACCTCAATATGATAACGCACATTATAATTAGTCTAATAATTATTTTTACTTCTTCATGAAAGGAAAATATACGAGATGACAAGTTATACAAAGAATAAACAAAAATAAGCACGAAATATTTACATGAGATTAACAGGACGTCTCGTCCAAATTAATCTCGCTCCACCATTTTTAATAAAAAATTGCAATAATAATGAGAATAATAATAATCATTACCAACTTTATTCTAGTCCAAATAGAATGTATGAAGTACTTATTTTTTTGTTACATATTTATTACAAACCTAGAAAGGGCTAAAAAAAAAGAAAAGGAAAGAAAATAACAGCTATTTATTTAAGTGGGAAAATGGAATACTGGGTGAAAATATGGAAATCCGAGTGAAAAACGGAAATCCGAGTAAAATGGTGAAAAAAAACCCGAGTGAAAATGGAAAAAAAAACCGAGTGAAAATGTAAAAACTGAGTGAAAATGTGGAATACCGAGTGAAAAGGTAGAATGCCGAGTGAAGGTTGGACACCGAGTGGAAGAGTGTGCTGACCGAGTGAGAAAACAGTAGGGGGGTTGAGAAGAGTTTGGATATGTTTAGAAGGAGAAGGAGGACGGTGTTGGGGTTGAAGGAAAAGGTCGGTGTGGAGAGGATTTTAAGGGTGCTGGTTGGTTTTCAAAGGAGGACGATGTTGGAGAGGATGAAGGGTGCTGGTTGGTTGAGAGGAGAACGGTTGGGTGAGTAAGGGAGTGGGATAGCGTTTTAAGATAAGGGGGTAGTGGAGAAAAATGAGGAGGGCGGTGTTTAGAGGGAAAAGGGGCGGTGTTGAAGAGTTTGAGGAGGGCGGTGTTTAGAGGGAAAAAGGGGCGGTGTGGTTGGAAGGAGGTGAAGGATTGAGGAAGGTTGGAGAGAGGAGTGAGGATGGTGTTGAGGAGTTTGAGGAGGGCGGTGTTTAGAGGGAAAAGGGGGCGGTATGGTTGAAAGGAGGTGAAAGATTGGGGACGGTTGGAGAGAGGAGTGAGGACGGTGTTGAGGAGTGAGGACGGATTGGAGAGAGGAGCGAGGACGGATTGGAGGGGGGTGTGAGGTATGTGTTTGGTTTGGAGGGGTTGTGAGGTGTGTGTGTGTGTGTTTGAAGGCTGGGTGAAAGGGAAGGACTGTGAGGGGTTTCAGACAATGAAAGGGAAAGAGAGGGATGGCTGGGTGTTCCTTTTTCTCTTCCAAAAATTTTTTTCTCCTCTTTTAAAGGCTCCAGGATCCTCTCTATTTATAGAGGTCCTGGACGCCCACCAACAGAGGCAAGTGGTCCTTTTTTATTATTTTTCCTTGTCAGCCGCCCCACTTGGCCAGCCTGGATGGAGTTGGTGGACACAGCTTGCACCTAGGCAGCTATAGGGGTCGACAGCTAGTGGGCCTTTCCTTTGTCACTTTGTCAGCCGCCCCCCACAAGTCAAAGATCCACTTGGATAGTGGAAATCCAAGTCAGCAAGGGCACTCGGTGGGAATATGGGTCGGATTTACAAAATCCGAGTGGAAAACATGAATTCTGTTCACAAGACCGAGTGAAATGAAGCTGTTTATACAAAAACCGAGTGACGAATGACTCGGAACCGACTGAAATGGTCGGAGTACGACTCGGAATGGTTGAATAATGATTCAGAATTGGAAATGGCTTAAAAGACGACTCGGAAATGGTCTAAGGACAGCTCGGAAAAAGAATACTTTACTCGGTTCTGACTGAAGAGGCATCACTCGGTGTTGATTGAAGATTCTTCACTCGGCGTTGATTGAAGATTCTTCACTCGGTATAGCTTCATATCTTCCTTCATTGGAATGGTTCAATCAGCACTCGGAGAAATCTTGTTCGGCAATCCTTCTGCTTGAAGCCATTCTTTCTTTAACTTTACACTTATTCAGTCGGAATATTGTCAGCCGGTTTGGAAATGAACTTCAACCCTCTCGGATTCACAAAGGGGAGTCGTCCTCGATACTTTAGGAAAATCTGATGACTCGGACAACTTCACTCGGAATTGGCTTCATATTTCAATCACGATATGCTCGGAATTGGCTTCATACTGCAGCACTCGGTGTCATCCTTTACACCTCAATTAGAATTGAGAAATTGAGAATCTGACCACTCGGATATGCTTGCCCGGGAATCAACCTGTTCTCTTCAATCAGAAAAGCTTTTCTCATCCTTTTCAACGCACTCGGAGTCGGTCTTCCCTCCACTCAGAATTTGGATCTCAGACATTTCACTTGGAATCGACCTTATTTTCACTCAGAATTGTATATTTCTTACTCAGAAATTCAAATTTGGTAATCTGACTCGAAATTGGCCTTGTTTTCACTCGGAATCGGCTTTATTCTTACTCAGAATTTGGAAACTTGGCATTTTCACTCGGAATCTGCCTGCTTTTTAGTCAGAACTTGGAAATTGGACTCGGAATGATTGCAGTGGGACAACTTCCACTCGGATTTACTTCTAATAGGGACATATTTCCTCAAGATCAACAACTTTTCACTCGGAATGGCTTTGATAGGGAAGTTTCCACTCGGATTTCCACCAACAGTGAAGTATTCCACTCGGATTCGCTCCATTCTGAGTAATTCCACTCGGTTTTGGTCATTTCTGTGTAATTCCACTCGGATTTCATTATTCTGAGTAATTCCACTCGGATTTCATCATTCGAAGGAAAGGAATATGCATCGGGTATCAATCTCGCTCGGGCGTGACATGTCTCGCTTGAGCGAACCATCACCCGTTTGGGCGAAAATAGGCCAGGGACCATGTCTTACTCGAAAATGATCATTCCGAGTCCCTTCACTCGGAAATGATCATTTCTGAGTCAGTTTTTTTTCTTTTTCTTGTATTTTTTTCTTTTTTTACTTGTACTTTTTTTTCTTTCTTCTTTTCTTTTTTTTACTTGTATTTTTTTTACTTGTGGATCGACCGGACTGAAATAGGTGTTCACAGATGTCCCTCTTTACTTCTTTTCCATGAGAAGAGCATGAAGTTTCTTCTTGCTTTTTGAAATGGAAAGGGAGTAAAGACGTGAACACCATTGTCAAAGTATCAGATGAGGGGAAAACCTAGGAACTGACAGGAAAAGTAAAAGGTGAGGGTGTTGCCTCTCGGTTGACTGGGAAAGTAAAAGGTGAGGGTGTTGCCTCTCGATTGACTGGAAAAGTAGAAGGGTTGCCATTTGATAGGCAACAGGAAAGTAAATGGGTGCCATTTGATCGGCGACAGGAAGGAAAAAGGGCGAGGGTGTTGCCTACAGGAAGGTAAAAGGGTTGCCATTTGATCAGTGACAGGAAAGTAAAGGGCGAGGGTGTTGCCTCTCGGTTGACAGGAAAAGTAAAAGGTGAGGGTGTTGCCTCTCGGTTGACTGGGAAAGTAAAAGGTGAGGGTGTTGCCTCTCGGCTGATTGGAAAGTAAAAATTGGGGGAGCTAACAGGACGTCTCGTCCGAATTAGCTCTCTGTACCTAAAAGCTCGGGGTGATGCCCCGACTTTCCATGACTGAAGCCTTTGACTGAATAAATCTAGGGTATTGCCCTTTGTTTGAAAGGAAGAGTCCTGGGGTGATGCCCCAGTTTTTAGGAAAAGTGATCTGGGGGTTAACAGGATGTCCCGTCCAAATTAGCCAGGATCTGAAGCTTTGGAAAAATAATCTGGGGGTTAACAGGACGTCCCGTCCAAATTAACCAGGATCTGAAGCTTTGGGGTGATGCCCCAATTTAAAAGAGAGATCTGGGGATTAACAGGATGTCCCATCCAAATTAACCAGGATCTGAAGTTTTGGGGTGATGCCCCAATTTGAAAGAGAGATCTGGGGAGATGCCCTAGTTTGAAGGAAAGATCTGGGGAGATGCCCCAGTTTGGAAGAGAGATCTGGGGAGATGCCCCAGTTTGAAAGAGAGATCTGGGGAGATGCCCCAGTTTAAAGGAAAGATCTGGGGAGATGCCCCAGTTTGGAAGAGAGATCTGGGGAGATGCCCCAGTTTGAAAGAGAGATCTGGGGAGATGCCCCAGTTTGAGCCTTTTTAATGAGAGGAGCATGATAGGTACTAGTTTGGTACTGGTGAATTCACTGGGGAAGGATAAGTCCTCTTGAGCCTGATCAAAGAAATATCCTGGTTGAGGGAGCTGAGTCCATTTTGCGGTTTTCCTCAGGAGAGATCTTCAGTCTATGTTCTACTGAAGTACGAATAATAGGTCTTGCTGAGAGAAAACTTTGGCAAATACCTGCTTTTGGATGATGGATTTGGTGTCCCTTTGACAAAAAAGTGAGTTAGTATAAAAAGACTTACAGGTAAATCTTCCCTGGCGACTGGCTTTTTAAGATAACTCATGGATGAAATAAAGACATCCTCTAATTTTTGGCGAGCGTATTTAACAGAGATAGCTATGCTTATACCAAGCGAATTCTGACGCTAGGATGCATTTCGTTCCCCATAACTGTACGCTTTGTTGTTTCCAATTTCAAAATTTCTTTTAGGCAAAAACTTGTTTATTCATAAAATTTAGTTATGAACACATGTAAGAAGAAAGGAGACTTTTATTTATAAACATCAGGTATGTACAATAGAGATGAAAATAATATTAAGCATGGAAATATGATAAAATATAGAGAATGGAGGGCAAGTGGAAAGAGGAAGGCTCATATATCCTCTAGTGATCTTCTGAGAGCAATGAGAAACTTGACCCTTTATCACGACTTTGTGTTCGTCCTTTGATTTTGCTTCTGAGGGCGTAATTTGATAATGACCCTGATACCCGTTTTGACCTCCTTTGTCTTTGGGTTGAAGGGTTTATGTTGCAGAATCGAGTTTGTGGAACCGTCTTTTCAGGTTTTCGGCTTACCTTGCTGCTCTAACTTTTGCCTAGGTTGCCTTTTCAGGTTTTCATCCTAGCGAGCTTTTCTTCTTCCTCCTTCTCTTTTTTTGTTTTGTTTTGTTTTGTTGTTGTTTTTTTTGTTTTTTTTGTTTTTTTTGTTTTTTATAATATTTTTTTATATTTATTTATTTATTTATTTATTTTTATTTTTATGCAAAGTATTTCTTTACTGCATCGGCATTTACAGGCATTGGCAGGTCATCTCCGTCCATGTTGGTGAGTATGAGGGCTCCTCCGGAGAAAGCCTTCTTTATAACATATGGTCCTTCGTAATTAGGTGTCCATTTCCCTCGGACGTCCTTTTGAATTGGCAAAATCTTCTTGAGGACCAAATCACCTTCTTGGAACTGCCGGGGGCGCACTTTCTTTTCGTATGCCCGCTTCATACGTCTTTGATATAACTGTCCTTGGCAGAGAGCGGTTAACCTCTTCCCGTCAATCAGATTTAATTGATCATATTTGGTCTGGACCCATTCAGCTTCTTCCAGTTTGGCTTCCATGATCACCCTAAGGGATGGAATTTCCAATTCAAATGGCAATACAGCTTCCATTCCATAGACCAAAGAAAATGGTGTTGCCCCAGTTGAAGTTCGCACCGAGGTTTGGTATCCGTGCAGCGCGAAAGGGAGCATTTCATGCCAGTCTTTGTAAGTTACTACCATCTTCTGTACTATCTTCTTGATATTTTTGTTGGCTGCCTCCACTGCCCCATTCATTTTTGGACGGTATGGAGAGGAGTTGTGGTGGGAGATTTTAAAGCTCTCACAAAGCTCCTTCATCATTTTGTTGTTTAAATTTGTACCATTGTCCGTGATGATTTGGTTTGGTAGGCCATATCGGCATATCAGCTCACGCTTGACGAATTTGACCACAACGTTTTTCATCACATTGGTGTATGAAGCTGCCTCTACCCACTTGGTGAAATAATCGATGGCAACTAGAATGAAACGATGACCATTTGAGGCTTTTGGTTCAATAGGCCCAATTACATCCATACCCCACATTGAAAAAGGCCATGGTGCTGACAAGACATTTAAGGATGAAGGCGGTGCATGAATGTGATCAGCATAAATCTGGCATTTATGACACTTCCGTACGTAAGCAAAACAATCTGCTTCCATAGTCATCCAATAATACCCAGCTCTCAGGATTTTTCTTGACATAGCATGCCCATTCGTATGAGTTCCGAAAGATCCTTCGTGGATATCTTTCATGATCTGATTTGCCTCGACGGTATCAACACACCGGAGGAGAATGGAATCATAATTCCTCTTGTACAGCACATTACCACTCAACAGATATCCCATGGCTAGCCTTCTCAAAGTTCGTTTGTCATTATCCGTGATGCCCTCAGGGTATTCCTGGTATTGGAGGTATCTCTTGATGTCATGATACCAAGGTTTGCCATCTGGCTCTTCTTCTATGGCCTGGCAATGGGCGGGTTCTTGTCGTTTCTTTACCTCAATGAGAGGCACTTCATAGTCACTGCTGACTTCAAACATAGCGGCTAAGGTGGCTAAAGCATCTGCCATCTGGTTGTCTTCCCGTGGAACATGATGGAAAGTAACTTCATCGAATCTTTTAATCATCTCCTTGATGTGAGCATGATGGGGAACTAGTTTACTGTCCCTAGTTTCCCACTCATCCTTTAGTTGATGGATAACCAAAGCAGAATCTCCATAAACTTCTAGGATCTTTATTCCCACGTTTAGAGCCGCTTGCATTCCTAGAGAACATGCTTCATATTCTGCAATATTATTGGTGCAGTCAAAACATAACCGAGCGTAAATAGGGATGAATTCCTTATCAGGTGAGATCAGGATAACTCCGATTCCATGTCCTAGTGCATTGGATGCTCTATCGAATCTTATGATCCATCTGGTTTCCAGACCATCTTCTTCTTTGAAAAGGGCCAAAATATCCTCATCTGGGAAATCATGCCGCATTGGTTGATAAGCCTCTATGGGTTGGTGTGCCAAGTAATCTGCTAGCGCACTCCCTTTAATTGCCTTTTGGGTGACATATGTTATGTCGTATTCTGTCAGTAACACTTGCCAACGGGCAATCCTCCCAGTCAAAGCAGGTTTTTCAAAGATATACTTGATGGGATCCATCTTAGACACCAGCCAAGTAGTATGATTAAGCATGTATTGCCGTAAGCGCCGGGCAGCCCAGACCAATGCACAACATGTTCTTTCAAGAGATGAATACCTCATCTCGCGTTCAGTAAATCTCTTGCTCAAGTAGTAGATGGCGCATTCCTTCCTCCCGGTCTCATCATGTTGACCTAATACGCACCCCATGGATTCATTCAACACGGTCAGCTATAGGATTAGTGGTCTCCCATGAACGGGTGGCACCAAGACTGGTGGCTCCAATAAGTACTGCTTTATCTTTTCAAATACAATCTGGCAATCATCATTCCACTGTCCAGGCTGGTTCTTACAAAGCAATTTGAAAATTGGCTCACAGGTTGCTGTCATTTAGGAAATGAATCGGGCGATGTAATTCAATCTTCCCAAGAATCCTTGGACTTCTTTTTCAGTATGAGGAGAAGGCATTTCCAGAATTGCCTTGACTTTGTCAGGATCAACTTCTATCCCTCTCTCATTCACAATGAATCCTAACAATTTGCCGGATCTTGCGCCAAAAGTGCACTTGGCGGGATTCAATCTAAGTTTGAATTTCCTCAACCTTTCGAAAAGTTTTCTCAAGTCAGCAATGTGCTCCTCCTCAGACCTGGACTTGGCAATTATGTCATCCACATAGACTTCTATTTCCTTGTGCATCATGTCATGGAAGAGAGTCACCATTGCCCTTTGATAGGTGGCTCCTGCATTCTTCAATCCAAAGGACATTACTTTATAACAAAAGGTGCCCCACAGAGTGATGAACATGGTCTTGTCCATGTCTTCTGGTGCCATCTTGATCTGGTTATATCCCGAAAATCCATCCATGAATGAGAAGATGGAATGCTGAGCTGTGTTATCAACCAGTACGTCAATCTGAGGTAAAGGAAAATCATCCTTAGGACTCGCCCGATTCAAGTCTCGATAGTCCACACACATTCTTACTTTCCCATCTTTCTTTGGAACGGGGACTATGTTGGCTACCCATTGCGGATACTTAGCTACGGCTAAGAAACTAGCATCGAATTGTTTTTTGACTTCTTCTTTGATCTTAAGAAGCATTTCTGGTTTCATTCGTCGCAACTTTTGCTTGATTGGCGGACATTCCAACTTTAAAGGCAACTTGTGTTCCACAATGTTATTATCCAGACCTGGCATATCTTGATACGACCATGCAAAAATGTCTCGAAATTCCCGGAGCAATTTAATCAATTCACTCTGACGTTGTTCGCTCAAGAGGGTGCCTATCTTGACTTCTTTATTTTCCTTTCCATCTCCCAGGTTAATGGTCTCAATCTTTTCCTGATGAGGTTGAATTTCCTTATCTTCCTGTTCCATTAATCTCGTCAATTCGGGTGAAGGTTCAAAGTCTTCCTCATTCTCCTCATAGGCGTAATCGCTTGGATTATCAAAGTCATGAAATAGAATCGAGTTCTCATTAATCTCAGAAGAATCTCTTTCAGATCTGCATTTGGCGTTATATTATAATGAATGAAAACAAAGAACGACAAATAAATGGAAGGTTTAAAAGAAAGAGATTGAACAAAGATGAGGTATGAAATTGGACTACATTCATTTAATTTAATAAACAAGCAAGTTTTTGCCTTTATTACAAAATAAATCCCAAAGCCTTAGGCATAGCAAAGGGATCGACAAGTTTTGAAAACAACAATTACTTTGACTGAGGATTGATAGTTATGGGGAACTCCATGGTTTCCCAGTTGTCCAGTTCTTGACCGGGTGAACAAGCATGCACCAATTCCACATCACAGCTGGGCCCGTCTCCAATCATAGTCACCTGACCTGGATATATAATCCCGGCGCTCCTGAAGCTTTGAAAGAGGTCACAGATAAGGATTCTAGCAGTGTCAAACGCTTGACCGGTAAGGCGAGCCATCCTTCTCCTCTTCTTTTTTCTCCTACCCTTTTTCTATCAGCTGCTGTAGGCTTGTATCCCAGCCCATATCTATCCTTGTTCTCTGGGAGGCATATAGGTTGGGTTCTTCCTTCCAATTCTTGTCCTAAACCTTTCCCCAGCTTGTATCCTTCTCTCAACATTGTCTTTGCAACCATTAGAGGCACGTTTGGAAAGGATGTCTTTGTAATGCTCGTTGCATTGGCTACCTCTAAAGCCTGAAATAAGGTTTCGAAGGCTTCTTCGGTCGCTTCAATGTATGGGGTGTTGGCAGGTTTGCTAACCAACAAGTCCTCTTCTCCAGAGACAATCACCAACTTGTTGTCAATGATGAATTTCATCTTTTGATGCAGAGTGGAAGGGACTACCCCAGCCGAATGGATCCACGGCCGTCCTAGCAAACAACTGTATGCGGGTGTAATATCTATGACTTGAAAAAGGATTTGAAAGGTGCATGGCCCAACTTGTATAGGCAGTTCAATTTCTCCCATAACTTCTTGGCGAGTTCCGTCAAAAGCCCGGAGTACCATGGAACTGGATCTCATATGGGTCCCATCAAAAGGCAACTTTGCCAATGTAGATTTTGGCATTACATTCAGGGATGATCCATTGTCAACAAGCACCTTCGCCATGATATGATCTTGACATTTTACAGAGATATGAAGGGATTTATTGTGCCCTCTTCCTTCTACCGGTGTCTCATCATCCGTAAAAGTTAGATAGTTGTTGGCCACAATATGTCCTACTATGCCTTCAAACTTATCTACCGGCAAATCATGTTTTACATATGCCTCACTCAAAACCTTCATCAGAGTGTTCCGGTATGGTTCGGAGCTCATTAGCAAGGACAACAGAGAAATTTTTGCCGGGGTGTGGTTCAGTTGGTCCAACACCTGGTAGTCACTATAGCGAATGAATCTTAGAAATTCTTGGGCCTCCTCTTCAGTTACAGCCTTCTTTGCTTCACCAGAGGGTTCTCCCTTCCCAGGTCTAACATCCTCTGTAACCTTGTCAAGTTTAGATTCTAGGGGAGCATATACTCTTCCACTTCGGGTGACACCCCCAATTCCAGCAATATTTGTGACAGGGGATGATGGCGTAGGCTCAACTGCCTCAGAACTAGTAACAACCACTTCAGTGCCATACTTCCACGGTACAACTCATGAATCCTTATAAGGGAACGGGGTTGGTGCATTCACCATGATAATAGCCTTAGCAGGAGTCGAAGCCACTGGTGCATTTTTGTTGTAAAATATGACTAGAGGCTTTAGGGCTCGAACTCGGCTTTGATCTTGTATCATATTTATTCTGCCTTCATGCTGCCGGCAAACTTCTATGACATGACTATCCATAAGTCCCTGAAGGGTTTTTTGGAAGTCCCTCCGCTTGGCGGACTAGAGGTCATTGCACTCTTTATCCCATGATCCTTCCATCAAACCCATCTTAAGCATATGGGAATGAATCGTTTCCATTGGCATTTGGATGTCCTGAACCTTGGAAATACATTCCTTATCTCTTTCCACAGCGTTAACACCTGATCTCCCATGGTTAGGCAGGGGATTGGTGGTCACATTCGGGCTTCCTTCCTTGAAGCTTATCCAATCAGCTCTGATTAAATCTCTTACCTTAAACTTCAGTGCCAGGCAATTCTCGGTGGAATGTCCCGGTGCACCGGCATGGTAATCACACCGCGCATTTGGGTCATACCCTCTGGGATAAGGTGGTTGAAGCGGTTTTAGAGGGCAAGGTGCCACCAATGTGTTTTCAATAAGATGGGGGAGAAGCTCGGTGTAGGTCATGGGAATTGGATCAAATTGCACTTGCGTGCGGTCATTATTTTGTCTCCTCAGATTTGGATTCGGTGGGTTCATTTGTTGTGGCTGATATGGTGCTTGTGGTGGTGCAGGTGGTCGCATAACTGGTGGTCGGAAATGTGGTGGGTTCGAATTTGGAATTGCAGCCACATATGGGTGTGGCGCATTATGGCAAGTTGACGGAAAGGTGACAGGAGTAGGTGGTCTGAGCTGGTTCCTTCTTTGGTTGTGAGAGACCAGGTTAGTCTCTCCCTCTCTTCTTTTACCTTCTCCAAGTGAAGGTTTTCTTGCTGTTCCAACCCCAGGTGGGCCACGAGTAATTTTCCCAGTCCTCAGGCCATTCTCTATTCTTTCTCCGATAGTGACGATGTCAGAGAAATGGGAGGAAATGCTTCCAATCATCTTATCGTAGAAGGGTGACTGGAGTGTATCAATAAATGTAGAAATTATCTCCTTCTCTGATAGAGGTGGGTCAACCTGCGCTGCTACTTCTCGCCACCGTTGGGCGTACTCTTTAAACGTCTCGCTATCCTTTTTAGTCATATTTTGCAATTGTACTCTATCTGGCGCCATATCCAGATTATACTTGTACTGTTGCATGAAAGCATCTGCTAGATCTTCCCAACAGCGTATATGAGATCGTTCAAGGTGATTGTACCAGGTCAGAGGTGCTCCTGCCAAGCTATCCTGGAAACAATGAATGAGCAGAGGGTCATTAGAAGCGTGAGAGGCCATCTTCCGACAGTACATGGTAAGATGGTTCTTCGGACAGGTTAGCCCCCGATATTTGTCAAATTCTGGCATTTTGAATTTGGGGGGAATGACAACATTAGGAATCAGACAGAGTTGTGCAGCACTACCCATTCCAAACCTGTTCGTTCTTTCCATTTCTCTGAATCGCCTTTCCAGGAACTCTAATCTTCCCTCCTGGGTAGCAGCAGCAACATTTAGTTCTGCAGCGACATGATGACTAGTACCCCTAACTGGTTGGTCGACATGTGCCGGGTTTGCATTAGGCATTGAGATGTGGGGTCTAGCTGTTGCTTGAGCAGCTTGTGGTTGCGCGGCTTGTGTATGGATTGGAATCGTTTGGGGATCCCGGATGGGTGGGACGTTTTGTTGAGCCGTATGAAGGATTGCTTCCTGATAATCAGGCTCTTCTTGAAGTGGCGGGAAATAGCCAGGTGGCAATCCATATGGGGGAAAGGGTATGGCATTACCTTCCTCATCTATATAGATGGTTTGCTGGGTGTCAGCAGGGTTTGATTTCCTAACGTAGTTAGAGGAGGCGGAACAGGGTTTGAACTTGGCTCTCCAGTAGGACCCTGAGTGTGTTGGGGAGCGGATGGTCGTTGTCTGGTATTTTCAGCACCTGCTGAAGAATCCCCTTCTGTGACTCTCCTTTCAAGAAGCTTGGCCATCTCAGCCATCTGTTCTTTCAACTGATTGACTTCGGCTCTCAAGCTCTCATTTTCTTGTTCTATTTCAGCCATGAGTCTTGTATTAAGCCTAGTCGCGTAAGGATGTCTACCCGTTATGTCTGGAAACCACAATATTTTGTTAGGAAAATAAAAGTAAACAGATAAAGGAAAAGAAAAGCAAATGATGTTACGCAGGATGCGATTCTGAATTTAGCCCGTATTCTCCAACCGTTCCTCAGAACGTCCCGTTCAAAAGTACTAGGTAAAGCAGTAAAGTGGAAATTAACATGAAACAATTGTGAAAGCAGATTTATTCATCATTCCATTCTTCTGTAAAGGTACAATATTGCTCGAAAGATTTGATTACAACATTTTAACCATCCCTGGCCCGAGCGATCATGTCCCTCATTTTACAAAGTCTTTCCTGGCAATAATTCAGAAAGGATGATATCTCTTTTGGGGTGGATAAAGGATTGACCATGCCTTCAGCCTGCTTCAACATTGAGGGAAAATCCTCCAAGATTCCATTAGCTATGTATGCCAACTTGGCGAAACGGTCCATCCATAAATGAACAATCTCGTCCCGTTGAGCTAACTCAGTCCCAAGAGCTTGTGTGGCATTTTGGCAGCGTTGCTCAGTATCACAGGTTTTTTTTTGTTCATCATGCATTTCTTGTTCATAAGCCCTCATTGTTTCATCAAGCTGTTGCTCCAATTTATGGACCTGAGCCTGCAGCATTTCCTTTTTCACCGAGGTCTCTTTTTCTTTTTCTTTGGATAGTGTCAGCATGTTTTTCAGGACTTGTTTTTCGGCCAATATGGCGTCACTCTGTTGGCCTTTTGTTTTAAGCTGGGAATTAGCCGCACGAAGGCAATGGTCCTGTTTCACCCTGTAGTCTTCGTCAATCTTCCTCTTCTTTCGCATTTTATCCATAGCATATTTCCCTTCGGAATTCTCCTTCCTCTGAAGGGAGCACTCTTGTTGACATTTCAAAAGGTCTTCTTTTAGCTTTTGATTCTTTGTTGTCAACTCTTCTATTTGCGCTTTCAGAGCCATGGTGACCTTGTCTTCCATGATGACTGGCGGAGGGAAATTATTCACGAATTGATATGAAGGGCTTTTGAAGGGCAGTTTTACAATGGAGGCCCTGTTTAGGACCCATTCAAAATATTCGGCCCCTACAGCATGGGTTCGTGCCCCTAATTCTTTTCCCATTCTATGGATCTTCTTCCACGTATTGGCTATATCCCGAACAACAGATGTGTAATTCCCTTTTGCATAGTACAAAACGAAAGGAGTGAGCAGTTTTTCGTTTGGTGGCCCGAGTAGAGGATAAGCCAACTGACGCTTTGCAATAACAGGGTTGTAATTGATGCATCCCTGCGTGCCCATGAGAGGAACATTCGGATATCCTCCGCAACTATAGATGATTGACTCAACCATTAACCATCGAGGATACCACCTGACTTTTTCAGCTGTAAGGCTTATGAGGTGATTAGCCCATTCACGCCCACTCTTCACGGCCAATTGACACAATTTCAAATCAGAAACCGGATACTCAGCTTTACATATTTGATGGAAGACATGAGATGTGAGCCATACATATAAAACGGGTAAACAGCAAATGATCCTCTTTCCCCCTTGTGTGTGGCAGAAATCCATGGTGCAATACACATTAGCCAAAATGGCTGTGACTGGATTCTCGAGCCGGTGCTTACGAGCCAGGAAAACAACAATAGCGTCATAATCCACATAGTTATCTAAATTAGGGAACAAGACAACCCTGTAAATAGTGAGGGCTAAAGTATCCATGAAAGCCTCCCATTCCTCTTTATCGGCCAGGATCTGCATGTGCTTCTCGAGAAATTCTCGGGTGAACCTGGGAACTTGATTTCTGTTCATTTGCACATTCCTCAATGCCTCGGGAGAGATTTTCAAAACACGGGCGATTGAAGCGGTTGTTGCGTGATGGTCAAGATGGCGATAGGGAATTTGCCCTTCCACTTGTATCCCCAATATCTGTTCAAATTCTTCTATTGACGGAGCCAATTGAAAATCTCTAAATGTGAAATAACGGAGGGGTGAGTCATAAAATTGTGCCAAGGCTGTAATTGCTTCGGTTTGGACTTCCACCTCTAATAGTCTTAAGACCTTCCCATATTTCCTGGTAAGGGCCATCTTTTAAGTCATACTTAATCTTTTCCCCAGTGCTTGCAGACTAACTGTATCAACTTTCTTAGCTTTGAGATGTAATATTTTCTTCAACTCTGTCACATCTGTACCATAATTGTCATGTTTCATGTTAATTTCCATACTTGCTCAGAGATACTGCCAATTTCTAAATCGTTTCCTGCGAATATTGAAACAAAGAAAAGGAATCAGTTATTGTTATGTTTTGAAATTCATGTTTTCCCAAAGATGTGATGTAAAAAAATGTTTTTGTTTTTGTTTTTGTTTTTGTTTTTGTTTTTTTTTTGTTTTTTTTGTTTTTTTTTGGGAAACATTGATTTCCAAAACTCATACGAGTCTAAGTTGTAGAAGCCATAGATTTTCTTAATCGTCATTGATGCCCCAGTTAAAGGGATCCAAAATTGTTCCTTTTGATTTTCTTGTTTTGACGAGCATGAAAATCTACAACTCAGGACTTGGAGGTACATGATCAAAAGAGAATTATCTATCCACTTGGAGTGTACTGGGTGTTTTGGAAATGAATCACTGTTTTTGAAATAGAGTACCCTCAATGGATAGATAATTCATTCATTTGGATTTAAAAGGGAGAGTGAAAATGACATAAGGTAAAATAAAGTCTACCCTTTTGTGGCCTAGGTTGGGTTTTGTTAAAAGTCTTTTCTAGGACCTATGGCTTGTCTAAAAGTGATTCTCCATACCGGGTAGCTTATACTAGACATCTAGAAGGTCACCAGAGCCAAGATCCTACTCATGACAGGGACGCAAACAGTGGGGAATCCACTAAGTGTGTATATCATGAGAGGTCGAACTCTGGTTGAGGTTCTCACGAACACCGGATAGGAAGTACATCCCATACGATTCTGTTACCAACCCCTCCTAACTTAAGCTTCATTTGGGGCCCGGGTATAGGGCGCCACTCATAGGTGTGTGCAAGTAAATGTGAGTGTAGTGTGTGGAAGGGCATTCAATACCTTTTATCTTACCCCATTCTGCACAAAGAACAAACACAGAACAAATATACAAAGTTGTCTATCCTAGGGTTCAATAACCACACAGACATATAAATGATAAAATACAAACAAAATAGAAACTATATACAAACATTGACAAAAAAATAAAATAAAGGAAGAAGTTAAATAATTAATATGCTAATTAAAATATGCGCTATCAAATTGACTGGCTTGACTCTCTAAAGTCCCCAGTGGAGTCGCCATCTGTCGCGACCGGGATCGCGGCGGCACGGCCGACCCTCAAAACGATCTTTTATATATAAACAGGGAGTCGCCACCAATATTTTTTTAGGATAAAATACCGGGAAAACCTTTGTTAAAGCACTGGTTATAAAAATGAAATTCCATGTTCGGGAGTCTGATTACAGGTGAGGAAGGTATTAGCACCTCACAACTGTCCGTTATAAAAACGGTTACCTCAATATGATAACGCACATTATAATTAGTCTAATAATTATTTTTACTTCTTCATGAAAGGAAAATATACGAGATGACAAGTTATACAAAGAATAAACAAAAATAAGCACGGAATATTTACATGAGATTAACAGGACGTCTCGTCCAAATTAATCTCGCTCCACCATTTTTAATAAAAAATTGCAATAATAATGAGAATAATAATAATCATTACCAACTTTATTCTAGTCCGAATAGAATATATGAAGTACTTATTTTTTTGTTACATATTTATTACAAACCTAGAAAGGGCTAAAAAAAAGAAAAGGAAAGAAAATAACAGCTATTTATTTAAGTGAAATATGGAAATCCGAGTGAAAAACGGAAATCTGAGTAAAATGGTGAAAAAAAAACCGAGTGAAAATGGAAAAAAAACCGAGTGAAAATGTAAAAACCGAGTGAAAATGTGGAATACCGAGTGAAAAGGTAGAATGCCGAGTGAAGGTTGGACGCCGAGTGGAAGAGTGTGCTGACCGAGTGAGAAAACAGTAGGGGGGTTGAGAAGAGTTTGGATATGTTTAGAAGGAGAAGGAGGACGGTGTTGGGGTTGAAGGAAAAGGTCGGTGTGGAGAGGATTTTAAGGGTGCTGGTTGGTTTTCAAAGGAGGACGATGTTGGAGAGGATGAAGGGTGCTGGTTGGTGGAGAGGAGAACGGTTGGGTGAGTAAGGGAGTGGGATAGCGTTTTAAGATAAGGGGGTAGTGGAGAAAAATGAGGAGGGCGGTGTTTAGAGGGAAAAAGGGCGGTGTTGAAGAGTTTGAGGAGGGCGGTGTTTAGAGGGAAAAAGGGGCGGTGTGGTTGGAAGGAGGTGAAGGATTGAGGACGGTTGGAGAGAGGAGTGAGGATGGTGTTGAGGAGTTTGAGGAGGGCGGTGTTTAGAGGGAAAAGGGGGCGGTATGGTTGAAAGGAGGTGAAAGATTGGGGACGGTTGGAGAGAGGAGTGAGGACGGTGTTGAGGAGTGAGGACGGATTGGAGAGAGGAGTGAGGACGGATTGGAGGGAGGTGTAAGGTATGTGTTTGGTTTGGAGGGGTTGTGAGGTGTGTGTGTGTGTGTTTGAAGGCTGGGTGAAAGGGAAGGACTGTGAGGGGTTTCAGACAATAAAAGGGAAAGAGAGGGATGGCTGGGTGTTCTTTTTTCTCTTCCAAAATTTTTTTTCTCCTCTTTTGAAGACTCCAAGATCCTCTCTATTTATAGAGGTCCTGGATGCCCACCAGCAGAGGCAAGTGGTCCTTTTTTATTATTTTTCCTTGTCAGCCGCCCCACTTGGCCAGCCTGGATGGAGTTGGTGGACACAGCTTGCACCTAGGCAGCTATAGGGGTCGGCAGCTAGTGGACCTTTCCTTTGTCACTTTGTCAGCCGCCCCCCACAAGTCAAAGATCCACTTGGATAGTGGAAATCCAAGTCAGCAAGGGCACTCGGTGGGAATATGGGTCGGATTTTACCTTCTCTACAAAATCCGAGTGGAAAACATGAATTCTGTTCACAAGACCGAGTGAAATGAAGCTGTTTATACAAAAACCGAGTGACGAATGACTCGGAACCGACTAAAATGGTCGGAGTACGACTCAGAATGGTTGAATAATGATTCAGAATTGGAAATGGCTTAAAAGACGACTCAGAAATGGTCTAAGGACAGCTCGGAAAAAGAATACTTTACTCGGTTCTGACTGAAGAGGCATCACTCGGTGTTGATTGAAGATTCTTCACTCGGCGTTGATTGAAGATTCTTCACTCGGTATAGCTTCATATCTTCCTTTATTGGAATGGTTCAATCAGCACTCGGAGAAATCTTGTTCGGCAATCCTTCTGCTTGAAGCCATTCTTTCTTTAACTTTACACTTATTCAGTCGGAATATTGTCAGCCGGTTTGGAAATGAACTTCAACCCTCTCGAATTCACAAAGGGGAGTCGTCCTCGATACTTTAGGAAAATCTGATGACTCGGACAACTTCACTCGAACATGGCTTCATATTTTAATCACGATATGCTCGGAATTGGCTTCATACTCCAACACTCAGTGTCATCCTT
This sequence comes from Clitoria ternatea, assembly GCA_037962975.1. NCBI lineage: Eukaryota > Viridiplantae > Streptophyta > Magnoliopsida > Fabales > Fabaceae > Clitoria > Clitoria ternatea. The sequence continues at coordinate 16,074,201 of CM075675.1, forward strand.
TACACCTCAATCAGAATTGAGAAATTGAGAATCTAACCACTCGGATATGCTTGCCCGGGAATCAACCTGTTCTCTTCAATCAGAAAAGCTTTTCTCAGCCTTTTCAACGCACTCGGAGTTGGTCTTCCCTCCACTCAGAATTTGGATCTCAGACATTTCACTCGGAACCGACCTTATTTTCACTCAGAATTGTATATTTCTTACTCAGAAATTCAAATTTGGTAATCTGACTCAGAATTGGCCTTGTTTTCACTTGGAATTGGCCTTATTCTTACTCAGAATTTGGAAACTTGGCATTTTCACTCGGAATCTGCCTGCTTTTTAGTCAGAACTTGGAAATTAGACTCGGAATGATTGCAGTGGGACAACTTCCACTCGGATTTACTTCTAATAGGGACATATTTCCTCAAGATCAACAACTTTTCACTCGGAATGGCTTTGATAGGGAAGTTTCCACTCGGATTTCCACCAACAGTGAAGTATTCCACTCGGATTCGCTCCATTCTGAGTAATTCCACTCGGTTTTGGTCATTTCTGTGTAATTCCACTCGGATTTCATCATTCGAAGGAAAGGAATATGCATCGGGTATCAATCTTGCTCGGGCGTGACATGTCTCGCTTGAGCGAACCATCACCCGCTTGGACGAAAACAGGCCAGGGACCATGTCTTACTCAGAAATGATCATTCTGAGTCCCTTCACTCGGAAATGATCATTTCCGAGTCAGTTTTTTTTTCTTTTTCTTGTATTTTTTTCTTTTTTTACTTGTACTTTTTTTCTTTCTTCTTTTCTTTTTTTTACTTGTATTTTTTTACTTGTAGATCGACCGGACTGAAATAGGTGTTCACAATTATCCATGCAAAATATATATAAATTGGACATCTATCAACTTTCCCCAACCTAGAACTTTGCTTGTCCTCAAACAAATGGTCAAGAGAAAGTTAAGTAAAACAAAGATCCTAATTAATCACAGCTGTAAATAAAATAAAGGACAACTTAGGACAACTTCTCACTATTTACAAATGATAAATCCTTAATCATGCTTCACTTCATCTAACCAAATTCTAAGTTTGTAATGTGATACACAATTGCAAGTAACCACTCTGCTGTAAAAACAAGAAATCCTCTCTGTTTATACCTTCCAGGTGAGTGTTTGCTCTCTTTATCATTGGTCAAGTGTTATTCAATCATTGTATTTGATTTCACTGCATAAGATAACCACTCAAACAAACATGGACCAAGAGGTCTTTAATAGGTTGTAACTTGGCCAGGCTTACAAGAAATTTATTGGTTTTTCTTTGGAATGCAAAGAGATACTAAGGACACTTAGATTTCTTTGCCTTGGCTTTTGTTTTGTCATTTTTTTCTTCATTTAAGCCATTAAACTTTTCTTTATATTCCTCCTTACTTTTGTTTGTTCTTTGACATTTCTAGTAGGATCTTATTTTGTTTTTGAATTTTTCCTTTCCTTTTGACAGTTACAGCCAAACTCTTCACATACCCTTCTTGAAAGATTGCTTTTGTCCTTAGCATGCATTAGGGTTGGATTTCTTTTTACAAGCATATTCTAAGGTTAAGAAAAGAAACTTTTTGGTTTAATGGGGTTAAACACAAAAATTGGATTGATTACTATTGAAGGTTGGCTTTTTGGCTCTTGTTTAAACCTATTCTACACAAAGTTTGCCTCTATCCTGTCCATGTTTGACTAAGCAATAATCCTTGCCAGAAATTCATGCAATGAAAAATTACACAAAGATCAATGAACTCTCGGTGTTTAAGGTTGCACTATCTCACTGGGTTAATTGTCTTGATTTCTTTATTTTCACAGAAAAAGTGTTCAAGCATTGTGAACTAATTCCTAACTCAAGAATTAGAAAGATTCATTCAACATTCATAAGAGTTATCAGATTTTCCAAAACTAGTTATCCTTCCTTTTATGCAATCCTAAGATTAATTCACATCTTTCTTCACTTTTCCATATCATTAAAACAAAATTTCCGCGCCGAAACATTACAACTAACGTATGCAACAGAATTCATTTAGGCATAAACATGAAAATCTAACTATAAATCATGTGAAATTACCATAAAGTAAAAGTACTGAAACACTGCTGAATTTAAATTAACATAAACGTAAATGAACTAAATAAAATGAACAATATGAACCACAAAGGTCGATAAATCATGTGACATCATGATGTCGATGACTACACGATCAAGCTGCTCCTCGAATTCCCTATCCGCAGCATCCTGTTACTCCTCGGCATGTGCAGTGGCTGATGATGACGCTGGAACTGGAACTGATGTCTCTGCTGGTTCGGATGATGGTGGTGGTGGTGCTTGTGCCACTAGCTCAGCTTCAGCTACTGGCCTCTCCCCCTCTGGCAAAATGGGACTGTCCCCAGGCCAAGTGACACGTTCCACAAACTGGTCTGGATGCATAAAAGAGCCTGAAGGATGACTCCATTAACTGGCTCTGTAATGGTACAATATACCTCTGTCAAGAGCAGCCTGCTGTCGCTGAATGTGAATAAGATGAGCTAGGAGGATAGGATCAGTGGTAAGTGGTGGGGGTGGTACTGGTGCTTCAATATGTGGTGGAGATGAAGGTCCTACTGAAGATTATGTCTCAATTCGACAGTTCTGATCAATGAACTTCCTGTCGATGGAAGGTCGAATCGGGATGGTCGGATCAACATGTACCCCCTGAGATGCCTAAATACCTGTAATAAAAGCAGGAAAACCCAAAGTACCTTTCAGTTTTGCATCTACGATCGTAGTCTTTGGGTTTTGCTGAGCAAAACGGAAGATCTCATCTGATATAATCTGAGCAATGTCTACAGTGATGCTTGAATCCAAGATACAGAGAAAAAGTTCATATTTAGGTAATGGGAGGTCGGAAACATGGGCATTTGGGACTACGTTTCCTAAGAGAAATACAGTCCACACCCTGGTCAACATCTGCATATCCTTCCACAAGAGTCGGGTAGGATGTTGGTTGGCTCCCCTTTGAAAATGGTGGTCAGGAAGGTAGAGAACTGATTCTAACTCTTGAACAGAATACACATATCGTTCCTTCTTCAATCTACTGTATGTGCACAATTCATCTTCCTCCAAATGCAGTACATCTCCAAGGTGCTCGTTGATAGTGTGCCTATTGTAAAAAATCCAGTGACCCCTAACCCAAGCTCGTCGATCCATGGCACCTTCGGTCCACCAAGCGTTGGCATAGAATTCCTTTACCACATCAGGGTCGTATTTAGTCTGAGGGCTTGCAACTCTCAACCACTTTCGTTCTCTAAGCATATTCATAAAAGTATCACATTCACCTTCTCTCAAGTCAACTCGGCGTTCTGGAAGTATGGTCTAGTGGTGAATATCTTGGAACCTCTTTTGGGTTTCTTTCATCTTGAACTTCTGATTTAAGGGAGGAGAAGAGTCGGATGTGCGCTTTCTTTTGCCTTTTTCCCGGTGCACAGCAGCCCGTTCCTACCCTCTTTGTATTTCCTGTGCGTTTTTGGTCCTTGCCATTGCCTAAAATTACATTGAAACGCACCATTTTATTAGTATGCAACATGTACATTATGGATAAGCAAAGATTTAACAATAGTTGCAACTATATATTATGGCTAATGAGCTGACATTGAACAATTATAGTGAAGTTTAATGAAACCACTCAACATCCACCAATCATAAATATGGAATGTAGCATAACGAAAAACAGAGGATGATGAAAAGTTTCAACAGTTAGTAAAAACACTATTCTATTGATGCCATTAATCAAAAACAGAACATGGTCATTTGTTCTTGCCAACATGGAATATGATCACAAACTTCACATAGTTGCATGCATTGTATTCAAACAACACTAGAAAAATAGAGCATGCTTCTTGCCAATGGCTCACTACTTTAACCTAGGGCATGGTTTACTTACAACTCACATTATTAAAAACAAAAGTACAAATGTGAAAATCAAACCCTAACTAACATAAAATCCTCATCCTAAGCAACATTCAAGCTTTAAAAACATGAATAACATGAAAAAGTTGGAGAAGATGAAGGAATGAATGAAAAGTGAGAAAACTTACTTGAGAATGGTGGGAATGAAAGAAAAGTGAAGACTTGATGAAAAATAAGGAGGGAGAAACCGGTGGAAACCCTTCAAAATCGAAGACGGAAATGAGAGGAATTCGAGGGCGGAGAGGTTTTGAAAAGAGAGACGTTTTGTAACTGAAGAATGAGTATTAATTTCCTTTTAAAAGCCTCAACCGCTTAAATTCGCGCAAGCGAGACTAAATCGCTGCAGCGAATTTAAGATTCAATCTCTAATTTCGCTCAAGCGATGATGATTCACTGCAGTGAAATCGAGGTGTAAAGATACCTGTTACTTTGAAAATTCTCTCGCTCACTTAAAATAATTTTTCGCTTAGGCGAATATGTATATATTAGACACTGGACAAATTTCGCTAGGGCAAAACAAAGTGCGCTTGAGCGAGTCTTTAAGGTATCCTTTTTGGACAAAAATCGCTTGAGCGCGTGATAATCACTTGGTTGATTTTGTTCCAGTGTTTTATTGAAGATATCTCGCTTGAGCGGGTCTTAATTCGCCTGAGCGAAAATTGCAGAAAATGAAAATTTTTCAAAGTTGTGAAAATTCAGCATAATTCGCTTGAGCGGGATACAATTCGCTTAAGCGAATATTGTCCAGTGGCTATTTCTTTATTCTTGGCCTGAGCGAAAAGTTATATTTTCAAGCGAAGATAACATTCGCTTAAGCCAAAAGTGAGTCGCTTAGGCGAATTCTGTCCAGTACCAAAATTGTAGTTGTTCGCTTAAGCGACTTTGAGCGAATGTGGTTGTATGGCTTATTCGCTTGAGCGAAGTGGTATTCGCTTGGGCGAATTTGTTCCATACTTAGAGATTTTAATCTTCCACTTACATTTTCTTCACAAACTCATCTCATTATTCCATCCTCTGGTTTCTTTCATCTTCTCACTCACTTACACAACTACAAGTTATAACAAAACAAAATAACAACAACAAATAAAATACATTGGGTTGCCTCCCAGTTAGCACTTGTTTAACGTCATTAGCTCGACGCCTTATTCTTTTCACTTTGGATTCTGAAAGTGGATTAGCATGTCCAGCTTTTCCACTCCTCCACCCATGTAGGGTGTAACATCCCAAATTTTATAAAAATGAATAATCGAGGTGAATGAATAATAAATAAATGTATATGAGTGGATTTGTGTTCCAAAAATATTAGAACGATTAAATTGGGATTTATTTTGGAAAAATCATAATTTATTGGGACTTAAAAAGTTAAAATTATACCCGGTTAGAATATGAGTGTCAGACCAAGTATCTCTGATTGAGATACTGTTGGTCAGGGCTGTTAAGAATATATTGGGAATCCGAATCTATATTTGGAATAATTTTTGGATTATGTTTGGAGCCCGAACTGAGAACCTGTATGTTGAAAAGCGGAAAAATTTTAATAAGGGGGGTTAGAAAATAAAACACAAAATTCTCTTTTCCTTCTCCTCATTCACGTTGCTTTTCTTCCTCTTCATTCACTCCTCTTCTCTTCATACCCCATCTCCCATTCATCTTCTTCTTCTCTCTAAAACTAGCAAAAATGATGGTGCCTCCTCCTCCCTCCATTTTTATTTTCCATGGAGTTTGAAGGGGATGATGTTGGATGGAAGATCCCTCCCTTTTCCCTCATTTTCATGCTTGGTGTGGAGCTAGGAGAATGAGGTATGGTTCTCAAACACCCATTGTTTTTATTGATGGTTTTGGGCTATTGAAGTGTTAAGATGGGAGATTAGATGTTGTTTTGATGAATGGAGGTGAGTGAAATTAATCCTAGGTTAGAAAAATTATTGGGGGTTGAATGAAGCCATTAATATAGAAAATCCCAAGGTGGGGTGGCTTAAGTGTGAGCCTTTATGAGCATTTAAAAGGGTACTTGAGATTAATATTGGATGGTGATGAGAAATAGATGGGTATTAATGAGTGTTGTTGGGTTTTGGAGAAACCCTAACTCTAATCAATTGAGAAAAGTGTGAGATATGATTAGAATGTATGTTTAATGATGATAGAAAATGATATGAATGATGGCCATTGATGGTGATTAAGGAACATTGGAGAATGTTGTTGGGTTTTAATGAAAAACCCTTGCCTTAAGAAATTGGGAAGGTGTGTATATAGTGAATTGTGGGGTGAGTGGAATGTTAATAGGTGATATTTAATGATGAATGGTTAAATAATACAAGGCTAACTTGTGTTAAGCTTTAAGTGATAATGAGGACATTTGAAGGAATTGATGTGATTTGGGATTACATTAAGTAAAAGATGAGATGATAATGTTGTTGGGTTTTGGTAGCTCTTAAGACCTAGAGGATCTTGGCTTTGGGAAAGGAATTCCCGAAGCCTAACATAATTGCACAAATTGAGGTTTTGACAAGTTAGAACTTGTTCATAAGCCATACAATACCCAGGTCATTATTTAGAATCTTTGAGAAATGCCTTGAAATGGTTATTGATGGTGTGGATTTATATGAATATGGTATGTAGATTGTGTTCCGGACTAAGCAGCGGGCATTCAGAGCATTGGAATCGTTTCGGCTCTTCCCTCAAGGTAGGAGAGGAGTTCACATTCAAATTGCATGAGTTATATAATTGATGATTACTGTATGTCTTGACACTCATGCTTGCCTTGCCATGTTTATAGTGAAATGATGTGAATGGCAAATTGTTGGCTATTGATGATAACATATGTGTAATATATTAATGAATAACCCAGGAGGGGTTGAAATAAGTACATGTTAATGAACCATCCTTGAGGGGATGAAAATATGTTTTGAGAATTGAGAATTTATGTGGATGATTGGCATTGAATGTGATAGCCATTGTGATGGTATTAGTGATAAGTTTGAGGTTTATGCATAATTGAGGAGCTCATAGAGCCAAATAGAGTTTTATGTGGTTTTGATGGCATGCGGTAGTTCCAATAGCCTATATATGTATTTTATGACTTGTAGGAATTGGAATGGGCCAATTCCATTGAGAATAGGCCCTTGGGTTGCATAAAAGTGCCTCTAAATGGGTAAAACACAATTATGCGCATAAGTCTCTCAATTTTGAGAATTTTTGAGTGAGGCCGGTGGCCACGCATCACAAATGATGTATATTTATTAGGGTTAAAATTTTGTAGCATTTGGAGTTCATATAAAAACGTTAGGAGGATAAGAAGTTGGAATTTTGGTGTTGTTCTGCATAAAAATAGCAGCAGGGCTGTCTTGAATCGATTCAAGACTCTTGAATCGATTCAAGAGGTGCTGTTTTCACTATTTTGGGCTCCAGGGGCGTTTGAATCGATTCAAGGCCCTCTGTTTGTCAAAAATTGAGATTTTGGGACGCTTGAATCGATTCATACGAACCTGAATCGATTCAGAGCCCTGTTATGGCCACTGTTGTGCTGTTTTTCCAACTGGTCTATTTTCTTTGCTGTTTTTTGCCCGTTTGGGCACCTTAATTACATTTTTAGCCTCCGAGTTCTTCATGAAAGTTGTAGATAATTGTGTTACGGAGGTGTGAGAATTGGTCTCACATTAATTGGAGTTTTCTAACCCTCATTAGGCAAAAAATACCGAACCTATTGCGTTGAAAAATTCAAATTTAAGAGGGTTTTGAACCCAACTTTTTATGGTGGCCAAATTGGGACTAATAGGTGATATTTGTGACATGTCCCACTATTTTTAAGACTAAAAGTAAGATTTCCTCACGCCTTAGTGCTGAAATTTATCATGGGCTCATTGTTGCCCAAAACCCCTTTTATTATGTAACAACAAGTGATTTCATTAAGGGTCCATGTGTGGTGTGTCTTAGTGGTGATTGAGGAATGGCTTAAGGCCTTGGAGAGGTACGTGTACGCCTATACTATGTTATGAATACATGTGTGCATCACCACTATTGATGTATTATGAATCATAATAAAAAGTAAATGATGTGGGTATATGACACACCTTGTGTGATAATAAAACCAATGAGGGGGAAATTGAATGGCCACGAGTGTATAAATCAATGGATTTGAAATGGTGGCAATGATGATTGCTAAACATATACTTTTGAAATACCTTGTTGTTTTCCATACGTGGATAAATGCCATGATGCTTGATATGATTTTAATTACCATGCGTGGTTTGATGTGGTTATGAATGTTGTGCCTTGAGGGGCCTTATGATTTCTTATATGCCAATGATAATAAGATTAAATATACGATTTATCCCTAATTGAGAGCGTGAGATATCCTTGCGAGGTTGTTGGGCACATACATTATTGCATTGTTGTATTCATGGCATAGTATGGCATTGATATGCATTATCATTGAATGAATCACCTTGCGGGGTGCCATAAAGGTTATATCCCTGAGTGAAGAGGACGTTGTCCTATTGTTATTGAATGTTGTTGAATATATCACCTTGCGGGGTGCCACGATGGGTATATCCCAGAGTGAAGAGGATGTTGTCCTATTATTGTTGAATGTATCACCTTGCGGGGTGCCACAAAGGGTATATCCCTGAGTGAAAAGGATGTTGTCCTATTCTTATTGAATAATGTTGGATATATCACCTTGCGGGGTGCCACGATGGATAAATCCCGGAGTGAAGATGATGTTGATCATAATATGGAATATATCACCTTGCGAGGTGCCACGATGGGTAAATTCCGGAGTGAAGATGATGTTGATCATATTATTATTGAATATATCACCTTGCGGGGTGCCACGAGGGGTGTATCCCTGAGTGATGATGGTATTATGATTATTATTGTGAAGAGAATCACCTTGCGGGGTGCCACGAAGGGTAAATCCCTGAGTGACGATATTATTATTAGAATTGTTGAGAAATGAATGGTATAGTGGTTGTAATCACCCGTTGATATGGAAACGGATCCCTTGTATATTTGAGATAGGATGACCACGAGCGGTGGGAAACCCCTTGCGAGGAGGTATTGACTAAATGATAAAATGAATCGATGATGATAATAATTGAGGATGCCCTTGTTGATAAGTGGCAGAGTGGTCGTATAAGTGACTGTGTAGGTGCTTGTGCTTATTTATGATATGAATTGCGAATTATGAGGCTTGTATGCCTTTTGTAATAATAAAATGATGAATAGATGATAATTAAATAATTTTGTAGCAAAGCACACATGATGTTTGTATGCATATACACATGATCATAATATATATGTTATTTGTCATTTTGAATGTATAACTCACTCTCCCATGTGGTCTCCTTTTTAGCATTGTAATGTAGGTTGCCCTAGAATGAGTTTGGATTTAAAGATCAAGCTTTGGTGAAGGTAAGTAGTGGTAGAGGAAATGCCTTGGCCGGCATTAATTATGAATTATTATGTATTGAAAATTTTGAAATGTATAAATTGTTTATGATGATATAGATGTTTTAATGAATTTGAATATGTATAGGATATCCCCTTTGGAACTGTGAATTGGGGACGCAAATATAGTATGTACCAGATGGCTAAGTGTGGATTAGAAAAAAAAAATTAGAAGTGATCGATGAAAGCTAATGGTTGAGATAGTCAGGGGTATATTCTCGAATGTACATAAAGTTAGTTATATCTTAGGCTTTACATGCTCGCGTAATTACGTAAAATGATGATAAATGTCTAATAGGCTTTTAATATGCTGTTGCGTGCTAGCCTAGCCTTCTCTCATATCGCCATATATGGGACTAGGCGTGTGCCCGGTATACATAACTCTTCCGCTGTAAACTTTATTATTGTTGTATACCATTATGGGCCATTATTCTATCGATCCAGCTTAGTTTATTTTATTGTACACTTCAGTTTTCCGTGATTCGAGTTACGATGTGACACATGTATTATTTGAAACGCAAAAAATTTACTCGTATTTTTATTTATTATGACGATCACATCGGGATTCGAGTCTGGAAAATCGGGGTGTTACATAGGGTTTCAGCCTTTGTCCATTTATAGTCCAAGTTCGGTCAGATGTTGGATCTTGAAGTTCTACTACACCGTATGGCTTCACTTCTTTGACTTGAAAAGATCTTGACCATTTTGAGCGCAGCTTTCCTGGAAAGAGTCTTAATTTGGAATTAAACAAAAGCACAGACTGACCTGGATAGAAGATCTTTTTCATAATCTTCTTGTCATGATACGCCTTCATTCGATCTTTGTAAATTTTTGAAGATTCCTATGCTTCTAGCCTCCATTCTCTAAGTTTTTCCAGCTGAACCTTTCTTTCCTTGGCTGATGCTTCTTGATCAAAATTTAGCAACTTCATTGCCCAATACGCTTTATGCTCCAACTCTACAGTAAATGACAACTCTTGCCATAAACTTGTTGATAGGGTGAAAATCTTGTTGGGGCTTTAAAAGCAATCCTATAAGCGAATAAAGCATCATCTAACTTCAAAGACCAATCTTTTCTACTCTGGGAGACTGTCTTTTCCAGAATTCTTTTAATTTCTCTATTGGACACTTCCACCTGCCCATTGGCTTGTGGATGATATGGAGAAGTCACCTTATACCATACACCATAATGCTCTAAACATTTTTGAAGTTGTGTATTACAAAAGTGGGATCCTCCAGCACTGATTAGTACCCTAGGAGTGCCAAATCTACTGAAAATATTTTTCTTCAAGAATTTTATCACAGCTTTGGCATCTGCCTTGGCACAAGCTATTACCTCAACCCATTTGGACACATAGTCCACAGTAACTAAAATATACTCATTAGAGAGTAAGGCTGGTAAGGGTCCAACAAAGTCTATGCCCCAACAGTCAAAAACTTCTACTTCCAAAATGGCTGTTAGTGGCATTTCATCCCTTCTTGTCATACTTCCTGTTCTTTGGCATTCATCACAATTTTGTACAAATAAATTAGCATCTTTAAATAAAGTAGGCCAGAAAAAACCTGATTGTAGGACTTTTGCTGCTGTCCTTTCTCCATTAAAGTGGCCTCCATATGCTAAGCCGTGACAATGCCATAAAATACTCCCGGCTTCTAATTGAGACACATCTTCTCAATATATGATCAGATCCAAGTTTAAACAGGTATGGATCATCCCACTCATATTGTTGTGCATCCTTCAAAAATTTCTTCTTTTGTTGCCAGGTGAAATCTTCCGGAAGTATCCCTGCAGCTTTAAAATTAGCCATGTCAGCAAACCATGGCCTCTCCTGAATCAATAACAATTTCTCATCTGGGAACTCTTCTTGGACTTCAGGCTGTAGGGTGGTAACTTCACTGTTGATCAGCCTGGATAAATGATCTGCTATATGATTCTTACTACCTTTCTTATCATGAATAGTCAAATCAAATTCTTGTAAAAGCAGGATCCATCTGATCAATCTGGGTTTGGAATCTTGTTTGTTTAACAGGTACTTTATTGCAGCATGATCTGTAAAACAAACAACCTTGGAACCAATTAAATATGATCTAAATTTTTCCAATCCATATACTACAGCTAGTAATTCTTTCTCAGTTGTGGCATAATTTGTTTGTGCCTCATTTAAAACTTTACTATCGTAATATATAGGATGGAACAATTTAGATTTCCTCTGTCCATGAATTGCACCAATAGCATAGTCACTTGCATCGCACATCAATTCAAAATCAAGTGACCAGTCTGGAGCAATTAGGACAGTAGCAGTAATCAATTTTTACTTTAACAATTGAAAAGCTGATAAACAGGCTTCATCAAATTGAAAAGGAATGTCTTTTTGTAACAAATTACTCAAAGGCTTTGTAATATTTGAAAAATCTTTAATAAACCTTCGGTAAAAACCAGCATGCCCAAGAAAACTCCTAACACCTTTGACATTGATCGGTGGAGGTAATTTTTCAATAACTTCCACTTTAGCACGATCCACTTCAATGCGTTTATTTGAAATTGTGTGACCTAACACAATGCCTTTGGATACCATAAAATGACATTTTTCCCAATTTAGCACCAAGTTAGTCTCCACACATCTTTTAAGCACAGTGTCAAGATTTTCTAAGCATAACTCAAATGATTTACCAAAAACTAAAAAGTCATCCATGAAAATCTCTATACAATTCTCAACAAGATCAGCAAAGATAGAAAGCATGCACCTTTGAAAAGTGGCCGGAGCATTACAAAGTCCGAAAGGCATTTTTCTATAAGCAAAAACACCATAAGGACAAGTAAACGCTGTTTTTTCTTGGTCTTCTGGTACTACTGCAATTTGATTGTATCCTGAATAACCATCCAGAAAATAGTAGTATGCTTGTCCAGCCAATCTCTCCAATATTTGGTCCATGAAAGGTAATGGAAAGTGATCCTTTCTTGTAGCTTGATTGAGCTTCCTGTAGTCTATACACATTCTCCAGCCAGTTACTGTGCGAGTAGGAATGAGCTCATTGTTGTCATTTTTCACCTCTGTCATACCTCCTTTTTTAGGTACAACCTGTACTGGACTCACCCAAGCACTATCAAAAATTGGATAGATCATCCCAGCTTCCAACAATTTGATGACCTCCTTTTTAACAAATTCTTTCATGGTTGGATTTAATCTTCTTTGAGGTTGTGCTACAGGCTTATACTATTGCTCCATGAAGATGTGGTGCATACAATATGAAGGGCTGATTCCTTTTAAATCACTCAGCTTCCACCCAATTGCCTCTTTATTCTTCTTTAGGATCTCAATTAATTTTTCTTCTTCCTCCTTTGACAAGTTGTTGCTAATGATAACTGGTTTTTGTCAACATCTAAAAAGACATACTTTAAATGTGAGGGCAACTCTTTCAACTCTAACTTTTGAACTTCAGAAACTTGCTTTTGAGGAAGAGTCTCCACTACCTCTTGCTTGCTATTATTCTCCTTTCCTGTATCTAATCTTTGTAAAATCTGCCTGACTTCTTCAGCTTCCAATTCATTAAGATTCTAAACAGCTCCTATCAAAGCCTTTTCAAGAAGACTTGGATTTTGTATTTCATTAAGCTGTCTTTCAATGACCTCCTCTTCAACATCAATCTTGAAACAACTTTGTTTATCTGCTGGATATTTCATGGCTTCAAAGACATTAAAGTTCACCTCTTCATCTTGAACTCGTACCTTCAGTTTGCCATCATCAACGTCTATGATTACTTTAGCAGTTTTCATAAACGGTCTTCCTAAGATCAATGATACTTCAGCATCCTCTTCCATGTCCATTATCACAAAGTCTAATGGAAATACAAATTTCTCCACCTTTACCAATACATCTTCTGCTACACCATAAGGAAATTTTATTGATCTGTCAGCCAATTGCAATGTCATCTTTGTTGGCCTTATCTCAAGGTCTCCAATCCTTTTAAGCATTGAGAGTGGCATTAGATTTATGCTTGCTCCTAAATCCAGTAATGCTTTCCCTACATTTCTTTCCTAGATAATAACCTGATTACCGTACTAAATTTTTAGGTGGAAACGCTACCCGACTGACTGCAAGGGGCGACCTCCGAAACCATTGTCCCTTAACCAAGCAACTCCATATTTACCTACGTAGTATATGTTTTGTCACTCCACATGCTTAGTTATTTGTTTCAAAATTTGTTTTATTTTAAATACAATTAATTGATTAATTAACATGTTTCATGGTGAATAGTTATAGTCTTAGAAATTTTAAGCACATTTTAAATATAATTACTCCACCCGCTTACAAGGAAATGCAACCTTCATCTTATGAGGACACGTGTTGACATGTGGTTCTCTTAACCTCATCTTGTTAGGACATGTGTCACCTTGAGGACTCGTTAATATTATTTTTCGGTACTAGAAACTTTCACATTATATCGAACCATTCAAAATTTAAACACCACCCTCATTCTACACACACTCACATAACAACCATACACCACTCCACTCACCTCGTCTCTTAAAAATTTCCAATGTTTCATTTTCCCTCTCTTTTCGTTTCTCCAAGCCGTGGCCAAGCCACTAACCCTAAGGCTAGAGTTTTGCTTTTCCTTCTGAAGCTACAAGTTTAGACCGATCGTTGCCACTGAGAGTTTAAGACCGAAATTAGAGTGGGGCAACCATCTCTTTCTCTTTTCCCCTACTCACCGCCAATCTCCATACCAAATAAGGGAGATTTCTTTGTGATTCTTGTGAGTTTTGCTTGTGGATTAAGGTTAGGATATAGGTTACCCTTAAAACCTTCTTTTGTTTTAGGTTTTGGGTGTACTAAAAATGAGCTTTTTTAATGGATCTAAGATTTAATGTTAGTGTTTAAGATTTTAGAAAATGAAAATAAGTCTAACAGATTCAGATCTATGAGAAAATCGATTTTTTTGACGATTGGACCCTAAAATCAAATGTGTATGTGTTTTGTCCTTCTCCTTGAACTTTTTGTTTGGAATTATTTTGGATGACTAAATTATGAGTTCACAATTAAATGCCATTATTGTTTGAAAAATGAAATTGCTTGCTCTAGAACCTTGATTGAAATGCATGCAAGGTACTCAGTGAAAATTATTGAATTTTTGGTATAAAATTGCTCTTTGTGTGGATTTAAGTTTGGGTTTGAATATGGTGCATATTTTTCATATTTTACATGTTGGAAATTCTATTTGTTGCTACCCATAATGCATGATCAACTTGTGTGAAAAATATGTTGTTATCATGCCAAAGTGCTGAAAAAATACCTTTCTGACTTATATTCATGTCGCCTGAAATTTGTGTTATTTGAAGTATGTGAATCTAGACCGAATCTGTCATAATGGTTATGTGGAGGTCATGGCCAGGGGCTGTGATGCTGCTGAAGTTATGGCGACCTTGTCCTTAGTTGCAAATTCGTAAGATTGAAGGACTAAAATACAATTTTTGTAAAATAAGCGAGAAAGGACCTTCTTGAAAATATTTATAACTTTATATATTTTTTATTAAACATTGTCTGGAATAGTATTATTTTCTAAATTAAAGTTTTAATAAAATTTTGTTAAGGAAAAATCGACCAAATGACTGTTGGTTGTTTGGGTATGATATATTCACAAGACACCAGTTGTCAGTTTTAAATTAACTTGTGGCAAGTGCACTACTTGTCGGTTGTAGTATATGTTCCGAAGAACAAATGTCATTCCCACTACGGATCGGATTTAATCGATTTCAAACTATTACGGCAGAAGTAACTTGTAGTTTTCATGATAATGAAGTAAACAACTTTTCATAAATCTAAAAGTCTATGAAAGCAATATAAGAAATATAAGTAAAATAACACAGTATAGAGTTTGGGAATCGGATTCACCTTTCTCACTTTCCAATACACCGTTAATATTCACATAATCAATGTTTGCAATATGATTCTTTACGTCACAATCACAGTCATTCATATCAATTCCTTGATTATGAAATTCATAAGAATAGGTTTAATAACGTCAATCCCTTGATCGTTTTAAATCTATTCTAGCATTAAGAACGATTGTTTAGACGTCCATTGCGTTAGATACCATCCCTGGTTATCTACTCACAATGGGTGTTCCATTTAGATCCGTTTTCAAAAGTCGTTTTCCAATAATAACCGTAAACTTGAATCAAGAAACTAGTGATCAAGTAGCTTCAAGCAGTGAACATAAAATGGAATACAAAGAATCATAAAACAACACATGAATCACATAAACATTATCCAAGTGTACATCAGGTTTGATTGGTTACCTCCAATCCCAAATGAGAGGATTAGCCACTCATGGTGGTCATGATCTTACAAATCAAATGGAAAATGAAGAAGAAAAACCTAAAAATACAATGTTTGTAAGAAGGAAAATATCTTCTACGTTCTCTCTCTCTATCTCTGCATGTTTCTTTTTAGCCGCCTCTGTTTCTTTTTATCATGCATCAACTCGCTCAAGCGAGTTTAAGTCTCGCTCAAGCGAGTTTAAGTCTCGCTCAAGCGAGTTTAAGTCTCGCTCAAGCGAGTTTAAGTCTCGCTCAAGCGAGTTTAAGTCTCGCTCAAGCGAAGAGACTACTTCATCATGAAGAAAGGGTTGAGTCATGCTTCATCTGTATGCTTATTCGCTCAAGCGAGTTTAATTCGCTTGAGCGAAGCTCCATATACTGATCCTTTATTCCCTTTCGCTTAAGCCATTCCTTCATTCGCTGCAGCGAGTATTTGAATTTTAGATTCTGGACAATTCTCGCTCGAGCGAAATCATGTCGCTCAAGCGAGTTTTGCATTGTGACTTACTGGAAGAATTTCGCCTGATTTTTTAATTCAAAAGCTTGAGCGATGCTAATGTTATTCCATTCTATACCAAATTCGCTCAACCGGAACTTGTTCGCTCGATCGACTTCTTCATCATTCTCTTTTGGCTTGATTTCGCCTGGGCGAATGACTCCTCGCTCAACCGAGTCTTGACCTGATACTTGTATTTGTTAAAGTCCTTTGTCGCCCAAGCGAGCTCTTCAGTTTAGCCTCAGCGACCTTGATTCGCTCAAGCGAGATAGCCTCCGCTTGAGCGAATATCACTTGTTTGCTCAAAACTTGGTGAATTTTCTTCTTTTCTTTTATTTTCTTCTTTCTTCTTCAATTTTTTCTGGAATTGCAACAAAATTAACCAATCAACCTGTACAATGTTCATATCACAATTTATGTTTTATATAGCTTACAAAATTGACAAACATTGCACATTATATCCAATTTATGCTTCATTATCCATGCAAAATATATATAAATTGGACATCTATTAACTCTCCCCAACCCAGAACTTTGCTTGTCCTCAAGCAAATGGTCAAGAGAAAGTTAAGTAAAACAAGGATCCTAATTAATCACAGCTGTAAATAAAATGAAGGACAACTTCTCACTATTTACAAATGATAAATCCTTAATCATGCTTCACTTCATCTAACCAAATTCTAAGTTTAAAATGTGATACACAATTGTAAGTAACCACTCTGCTGTAAAAACAAGAAATCCTCTCTATTTATACCTTCCAGGTAAGTGTTTGCTCTCTTTATCATTGGTCAAGTGTTATTCAATCATTGCATTTCATTTCACTGCATAAGATAACCACTCAAACAAACATGGACCAAGAGGTCTTTAATAGGTTGTAACTTGGCCAGGCTTACAAGAAATTTATTGGTTTTTCTTTGGAATGCAAAGACATACTAAGGACACTTAGATTTCTTTGCCTTGGCTTTTATTTTGTCATTTTTTTCTTCATTTAAGCCATTAAACTTTTCTTTATATTCCTCCTTACATTTGTTTGTTCTTTGACATTTCTAGGAGGATCTTATTTTGTTTTTCAATTTTTCCTTTCCTTTTGACAGTTACAGCCAAACTCTTCACATACCCTTCTTGAAAGATTGCTTTTGTCCTTAGCATGCATTAGGGTTGGATTTCTTTTTACAAGTATATTCTAAGGTTAAGAAAAGAAACTTTTTGGTTCAATGGGGTTAAACACAAAAATTGGATTGATTACTATTGAAGGTTGGCTTTTTGGCTCTTGTTTAAACCTATTCTACATAAAGTTTTCCTCTATCCTGTCCATGTTTGACTAAGCAATAATCCTTGCCAGAAATTCATGCAATGAAAAATTACACAAAGATCAATGAACTCTCGGTGTTTAAGGTTGCACTATCTCACTGGGTTAATTGTCTTGATTTCTTTATTTTCACAGAAAAGGGTTCAAGCATTGTGAACTAATTCCTAACTCAAGAATTAGAAAGATTCATTCAACATTCATAAGAGTTATCAGATTTTCCAAAACTAGTTATCCTTCCTTATATGCAATCCTAAGATTAATTCACATCTTTCTTCACTTTTCTATATCATTAAAACAAAATTTTCGTGCCTAAACATTACAACTAACGGATGCAACAGAATTCATTTAGGCATAAACATGAAAATCTAACTATAAATCATGTGAAATTACCATAAAGTAAAAGTACTGAAACACTGCTGAATTTAAATTAACATAAACGTAAATGAACTGAACAAAATGAACCACAGAGGTCGATCAATCACGCGACATCACGATGTCGGTGACTACACGATCGAGCTACTCCTCGAATTCCCTATCCGCAGCATCCTGTTGCTCCTCGGCATGTGCAGCGGCTGATGATGATGCTGGAACTGGAACTGATGTCTCTGCTGGTTCAGATGATGGTGGTGGTGGTGCTTGTGCCACTAGCTCAGCTTCAGCTGCTGGCCTTAACTCCTCTAGCAAAATGGGACTGTCCCCAGGCCAAGCGACACGTTCCACAAACTGGTCTGGATGCATAAAAGGGCTTGAAGGATGACTCCACTAACTGGCTCTGTAATGGTACAATATACCTCTGTGAAGAACAGCCTAATGTCGCTGAATGTGAATAAGATGAGCTAGGAGGATAGGATCAGTGGTAAGTAGTAGGGCTGGTACTGGTGCTTCAATATGTGGTGGAGATGAAGGTCCTGCTGAAGATTGTGTCTCAATTCGACAGTTCTGATCAATGAACTTCCTGTCAATGGAAGGTCAAATCGGGATGGTAGGATCAACATGTACCCCCTGAGATGCACAAAGACCTATAATAAAAGCAGGAAAACCCAAAGTACCTTTCGGTTTTGCATCTGCGATCGTAGTCTTTGGGTTTTGTTGAGCAAAACGGAAGATCTCATCTGATATAATCTGAGCAATGTCTATAGTGATGCTTGAATCCAAGATACAGAGAAGAAGTTCACATTTAGGTAATGAGAGGTCGGAAACATGGGCATTTGGGACCATGTTTGCTAAGAGAAACGCAGTCCACACCCTGGTCAACATCTGTATATCCTTCCGCATGAGTCGGGTAGGATGTTGGTTGGCTCCCCTTTAAAAATGGTGTTCAGGAAGGCAGAGAACTGATTCCAACTCTTGAACAGAATACATATATTGTTCCTTCTTCAATCTACCGTATGTGCACAATTCATCTTCCTCCAAATGTAGTACATCTCCAAGGTGCTCGTTGATAACCCAAGCTCGTCGATCCATGACACCTTCGGTCCACCAAGCGTTGGCATAGAATTCCTTTACCACTTCAGGGTCGTATTTAGTCCGAGGGTTTGCAACTCTCAACCACTTTTGTTCTCTAAGCATATTCATAAAAGCATCACATTCACCTTCTTTCAAGTCAACTCGGCGTTCTGGAAGTATGGTCTAGTGGTGAATATCTTGGAACCTCTTTTGGGTTTCTTTCGTCTTGAACTTCTGATTCAAGGGAGGAGAAGAGTCAGATATGCATTTTCGTTTGCCTTTTTCCCTGTGCGCAGCAGCCCGTTCCTGCCCTCTTTGTATTTCCTGTACGTTTTTGGTCCTTGCCATTGCCTAAAATTACATTGAAACACACCATTTTATTAGTATGCAACATGTACATTATGGATAAGCAAAGATTTAACAATAGTTGCAACTATATATTATGGCTAATGAGCTGACATTGAACAATTATAGTGAAGTTTAATGAAACCACTCAACATCCACCAATCATAAATATGGAACGTAGTATAACAAAAAACAGAGCATGACGAAAATTTTCAACAGTTAGTAAAAACACTGTTCTATTGATGCCATTAATCAAAAATAGAACATGGTCATTTGTTCTTGCCAACACAGAATATGATCATAAACTTCACATAGTTGCATGCATTGTATTCAAACAACACTAGAAAAACAGAGCATGCTTCTTGCCAATGGCACACTACTTTAACCTAGGGCATGGTTTACTTATAACTTACATTATTGAAAACAAAAGTAATATGATAATCAAACCCTAACTAACATAAAATCCTCATCCTAAGCAACATTCAAGCTTTAAAAACATGAATAACATGAAAAAGTTGGAGAAGATGAAGGAATGAATGAAAAGTGAGAAAACTTACTTGAGAATGGTGGGAATGAAAGAAAAGTGAAGACTTGATGAAAAATAAGGAGGGAGAAACTGGTGGAAACCCTTCGAAATCGAAGACGGAAATGAGAAGAATTCGTGAGCGGAGAGGTTTTGAAAAGAGAGACGTTTTGTAACTGAAGAATAAGTATTAATTTCCTTTTAAAAACCTCAATCGCTTAAATTCGTGCAAGCGAGACTCAATCGCTGCAGCGAATTTAAGATTCAATCTCTAATTTCACTTAAGCGATGATGATTCGTTGCAGCGAAATCGAGGTGTAAAGAAACCTGTTACTCTTAAAATAATTTTTCGCTTAGGCGATTATGTATGTATTAGACACTGGGCAAATTTCGCTAGGGCGAAACAAAGTGCGCTTGAGCGAGTCTTTAAGGTATCCTTTCTGGACAAAAATCGCTTGAGCGTGTGATAATCGCTTGGGCGATTTTGTTCCAGTGTTTTATTGAAGATATCTCGCTTGAGCGGGTCTTAATTCGCTTGAGCGAAAATTGCAGAAAATGAAAATTTTTCAAAGTTGTGAAAATTCTGCATAATTTGCTTGAGCGGGATACAATTCACTTAAGCGAATATTGTCCAGTGGCTATTTCTTTGTTCTTGGCTTAAGTGAAAAGTTATATTTTTCAAGCGAAGATAACATTCGCTTAAGCCAAAAGTGAGTCGCTTAGGCGAATTCTGTCCAGTATCAAAATTGTAGTTGTTCGCTTAAGCAACTTTGAGCGAATGTGGTTGTATGGCTTATTCGCTTGAGCGAAGTGGTATTCGCTTGGGCGAATTTGTTCCATACTTAGAGATTTTAATCTTCCACTTACATTTTCTTCACAAACTCATCTCATTATTCCATCCTTTGGTTTCTTTCATCTTCTCACTCACTTATAAAGCACATCATACAAAAGTATTCACACAACTACACAACTACAAGTTATAACAAAACAAAACAACAACAACAAATCAAATACACTGGGTTGCCTCCCAGTTAGCGCTTGTTTAACGTCATTAGCTCGACACCTTATTCTTTTCACTTTGGATTCTGAATTAGCATGTCCAGCTTTTCCACTCCTCCACCCATGTAGGGTTTCAGCCTTTGTCCATTTACAGTCCAAGTTCGGTCAGATGTTGGATCTTGAAGTTCTACTGCACCGTATGGCTTTACTTCTTTGACTTGAAAAGATCCTGACTATTTTGAGCGCAGTTTTCCTGGAAAGAGTCTTAATTTGGAATTAAACAAACACACAGACTGACCTGGATAGAAGCTCTTTTTCACAATCTTCTTGTCATGATACGCCTTCATTCAATCTTTGTAAATTTTTGAAGATTCCTATGCTTCTAGCCTCCATTCTCCAAGTTTTTCCAGCTGAACCTTTCTTTCCTTGGCTGATGCTTCTTGATCAAAATTTAGCAACTTCATTGCCCAATACGCTTTATGCTCCAACTCTACAGGTAAATGACAACTCTTGCCATAAACCAGTTGATAGGGTGAAAATCCTGTTGGGGCTTTAAAAGCAGTCTTATAAGCCCATAAAGCATCATCTAACTTCAAAGACCAATCTTTTCTACTCTGGGAGACTGTCTTTTCCAGAATTCTTTTAATTTATCTATTGGACACTTCCACCTGCCCATTAGCTTGTGGATGATATGGAGAAGTCACCTTATGCCGTACACCATAATACTCTAAACATTTTTGAAGTTGTGTATTGCAAAAGTGGGATCCTCCATCACTGATTAGTACCCTAGGAGTGCCAAATCTACTGAAAATATTTTTCTTCAAGAATTTTATCACAACTTTGGCATCTGCCTTGGCACAAGCTGTTGCCTCAACCCATTTGGACACATAGTCCACAGCAACTAAAATATACTCATTAGAGAGTGAGGCTGGTAAGGGTCCAACAAAGTCTATGCCCCAACAGTCAAAAACTTCTACTTCCAAAATGGCTGTTAGTGGCATTTCATCCCTTCTTGTCATACTTCCTGTTCTTTAGCATTCATCATAATTTTGCATAAATAAATTAGCATCTTTAAATAAAGTTGGCCAGAAAAAACCTGATTGTAGGACTTTTGCTGCTGTCCTTTCTCCATTAGAGTGGCCTCCATATGCTGAGCTGTGACAATGCCACAAAATACTCCTGGCTTCCAATTGAGATACACATCTTCTCAATATATGATCAGATCTAAGTTTAAATAGATATGGATCATCCCACACATATTGTTATGCATCCTTCAAAAATTTCTTCTTTTGTTGCCAGGTGAAATCTTCCGGAAGTATCCCTGCAGCTTTAAAATTAGCCATGTCAGCAAACCATGGCCTCTCCTGAATCAATAACAATTTCTCATCCGGGAACTCTTCTTGGACTTCAGGCTGTAGGGTGGTAACTTCATTGTTGATCAGCCTGGATAAATGATCTACTATATGATTCTCACTGCCTTTCTTATCACGAATAGTCAAATCAAATTCTTGTAAAAGCAGGATCCATCTGATCAATCTGGGTTAGGAATATTGTTTGTTTAACAGGTACTTTATTGCAACATGATCTGTAAAACAAACAACCTTGGAACCAATTAAATATGATCTAAATTTTTCCAATCCATATACTACAGCTAGTAATTCTTTCTCAGTTGAGGCATAATTTATTTGTGCCTCATTTAAAACTTTACTAGCGTAATATATAGGATGGAACAATTTAGATTTCCTCTGTCCAAGAACTGCACCAATAGCATAGTCACTTGCATTGCACATCAATTCAAAATCAAGTGACCAGTCTGGAGCAATTGGGACTAGAGCAGTAATCAATTTTTGCTTTAACAATTGAAAAGCTGATAAATAGGCTTCATCAAATTGAAAAGGAATGTCTTTTTGTAACAAATTACTCAAAGGCTTTGTAATTTTTGAAAAATCTTTAATAAACCTTCGGTAAAAACCAGCATGCCCAAGAAAACTCCTAACACCTTTGACATTGATCGGTGGAGGTAATTTTTCAATAACTTCCACTTTAGCACGATCCACTTCAATGCCTTTATTTGAAATTATGTGACCTAACACAATGCCTTTGGATACCATAAAATGACATTTTCCCCAATTTAGCACTAAGTTAGTCTCCACACATCTTTTAAGCACAGTGTCAAGATTTTCTGAGCATAACTCAAATGATTTACCAAAAACTAAAAAGTCATCCATGAAAATCTCTATACAATTCTCAACAAGATCAGCACAGATAGAAAGCATGCACCTTTGAAAAGTGGTCAGAGCATTACAAAGTCCAAAAGGCATTTTTCTATAAGCAAAAACACCGTAAGGACAAGTAAACGCTATTTTTTCTTGGTCTTCTGGTGCTACTGCAATTCGATTGTATCCTGAATAACCATCCAGAAAATAGTAGTATGCTTGTCCAGCCAATCTCTATAACATTTGGTCCATGAAAGGTAATAGAAAGTGGTCTTTTCTTGTAGCTTGATTGAGCTTCCTGTAGTCTATACACATTCTCCAACTAGTTACTGTGCGAGTAGGAATGAGCTCATTATTGTCATTTTTCACCACTGTCATACCTACTTTTTTAGGTACAACCTGTATTGGACTCACCCAAGCACTATCAGAAATTGGATAGAATATCCCAGCTTCCAACAATTTGATGACCTCCTTTTTAACAACTTCTTTCATGGTTGGATTTAATCTTCTTTGAGGTTGTGCTATTGGCTTATACTCTTGCTCCATGAAGATGTGGTGCATACAATATGAAGGGCTGATTCCTTTTAAATCACTCAGCTTCCACCCTATTACCTCTTTATTCTTCTTTAGGATCTCAATTAATTTTTCTTTTTCCTCCTTTGACAAGTTTTTGCTAATGATAACTAGTTTTTGTCCTTCAACATCTAAAAATACATACTTTAAATGTGAGGGCAACTCTTTCAACTCTAAGTTTTGAACTTCAGAAACTTGCTTTTGAGGAAGAGTCTCCACTACCTCTTGCTTGTTATTATTCTCCTTGCCTGCATCTAATCTTTGCAAAATCTGCTTGACTTCCTCAGCTTCCAATTCATTAAGATTCTCAACAGCTCCTATCAAAGCCTTTTCAAGAAGACTTAGATTTTGTATTTCATTAAGCTGTCTTTCAATGACCTCCTCTTCAACATCAATCTTGAAACAACTTTGTTTATCTGCTGGATATTTCATGGCTTCAAAGACATTAAAGTTCACCTCTTCATCTTGAACTTGTACCTTCAGTTTGCCATCATCAACGTCTATGATTACTTTAACAGTTTTCATAAACGGTCTTCCTAAGATCAATGGTACTTCAGCATCCTCTTCCATGTCCATTATCATAAAGTCTACTGGAAATACAAATTTCTCCACCTTTACCAATACATCTTCTGCCACACCATAAGGAAATTTCATTGATCTGTCAACGAATTGCAATGTCATCTTTGTTGGCCTTATCTCAAGGTCTCCAATCCTTTTAAGCATTGAGAGTGGCATTAGATTTATGCTTGCTCCCAAATCCATGAATGCTTTCCCTACATTTCTTTCCTAGATAATAACCTGATTACCGTACTAAATTTTTAGGTCGAAACGCTACCCGACTGACTGCAAGGGGCGACCTCTGAAACCATTGTCCCTTAACCAAGCAACTCCACATTTACCTACGTAGTATATGTTTTGTCACTCCACATGCTTAGTTATTTGTTTCAAAATTTGTTTTATTTTAAATACAATTAATTGATTAATTAACATGTTTCATGGTGAATAGTTATAGCCTTAGAAATTTTAAGCACATTTTAAATATAATTACTCCACCCGCTTAAAAGAAAATGCAACCTTCGTCTTATGAGGAAACGTGTTGACATGTGGTTCTCTTAACCTCGTCTTGTTAGGACATGTGTCACCTTAAGGACTCGTTAATATTATTTTTCGATACTAGAAACTTTCACATTATATCGAACCATTCAAAATTTAAACACCACCCTCATCCTACACACACTCACATAACAACCATACACCACTCCACTCACCTCATCTCTTAAAAATTTCCAATGTTTCATTTTCCCTCTCTTTTCGTTTCTCCAAGCTGTGGCCAAGCCACTAACCCTAAGGCTAGAGTTTTGCTTTTCCTTCTGAAGCTACAAGTTTAGACCGGTCGTTGCCACTGAGAGTTTAAGACCGAAATTAGAGTGGGGCAACCATCTCTTTCTCTTTTCCCCTACTCACCGCCAATCTCCATACCAAATAAGGGAGATTTCTTTGTGATTCTTGTGAGTTTTGCTTGTGGATTAAGGTTAGGATATAGGTTACCCTTAAAACCTTCTTTTGTTTTAAGTTTTGGGTGTACTAAAAATGAGCTTTTTTAATGGATCTAAGATTTAATGTTAGTGTTTAAGATTTCAGAAAATGAAAATAAGTTTAAAAGATTCAGATCCATGAGAAAATCGATTTTTATGACGATTGGACC
The DNA here is from genome assembly GCA_037962975.1 of Clitoria ternatea. Lineage (NCBI taxonomy): Eukaryota > Viridiplantae > Streptophyta > Magnoliopsida > Fabales > Fabaceae > Clitoria > Clitoria ternatea. Next base: position 16,099,540 of record CM075675.1, read on the forward strand.
CTAAAATCAAACGTGTATATGTTTTGTCCTTCTCCTTGAACTTTTTTTTTGGAATTATTTTGGATGACTAAATTATGAGTTCACAATTAAATGCCATTATTATTTGAAAAATGAAATTGCTTGCTCTAGAACCTTGATTGAAATGCATGCAAGGTACTCAGTGAAAATTATTGAATTTTTGGTATAAAATTGCTCTTTGTGTGGATTTAAGTTTGGGTTTGAATATGGTGCATATTTTTCATATTTTACATGTTGGAAATTCTGTTTGTTGCTACCCATAATGCATGATCAACTTGTGTGAAAAATATGTTGTTATCATGCCAAAGTGCTGAAAAAATACCTTTCTGACTTATATTCGTGTCGCCTGAAATTTGTGTTATTTGAAGTATGTGAATCTAGACCGAATCTGTCATAATGGTTATGTGGAGGTCATGGCCAGGGGCTGTGATGCTGCTGAAGTTATGGCGACCTTGTCCTTAGTTGTAAATTCATAAGATTGAAGGACTAAAATACAATTTTTGTAAAATAAGCGAGAAAGGACCTTCTTGAAAATATTTATAACTTTATATATTTTTTATTAAACATTGTCTGGAATAGTATTATTTTCTAAATTAAAGTTTTAATAAAATTTTGTTAAGGAAAAATCGCCCAAATGACCTCATTTCGTTGAAACCACCATTAGGGATCAATTTGATAGTAAAAATACTTTTAGTATACGGTTTTGGATCTCTATCCAAAGCTTAATTAATTAGTTTAGTGGGTTTAGTAATTAGTTTAGATGACTTCAAATCAAAGAATCTGAGAAAAGAATGAAAACTAGGCTTAAACGGGCTTGTAGGGGTAAATTGGTAATTTTGTCTAAGTAAGATTTGATTAATTATTTTCTTAATTTTTGGAAGTTATTAATAATGTCCTTGAAAGGTTCCATAAGAATCAAACCCTTGGATAAAATATTTGGCACTCATTCTCTATTACTCTTTGTTACCCAAGGTCCACTAAAATATTTGTCGCTTAATCTCGAGCCCAAATACAGAGCGTCGATACGACATGCAGACGTTTGAAATTAATACCCAAATTTTTAGGCATCATTTATTATTATTGATATTATCCTCACCTTCATCATGTTTCTTAAAATCAAATATTTTCCTCACAATTAATAATTTCTTCCCTTGAAGCCACACATATATATAACTTTACCACTGATCCGACCGAACTCCAAACGTTGCCACTGTCAACTAATACAGCCATATTATAACATAGGCTGAAGCCTCACATTTTCTAAAGAAACACAAACAGGATTAGGGTCTGGGGGTTTGTCCTAAAAACCCGAGATGTTACATCGGGGCATCACTCAGCCCATATAATCACAATGTCAAAAACCAGAATCATTGAAGTCTAAATAGTTTTCGGATATAGAGAGAGTTAATTTCTCAACATTATACCATGATAAGAATTAAACTAAACCTATAATGACGTATCAACCACTTATCAACTATCAGTTAGATAAAAATATCTTAGATATCATATACACACACAACTAGATATATATCAAAACTAAGTGTTTGACATCACATGAAAGTGTTTGCCAAATTAAGCCACTCAAAGGGTATGCACAAACTTTAAATACCCATAAAATTATGGAAGTTATACAATCATCTAAACAATAAAAAATAATTAATTTACAAATCCTTTCAGTTTGGCATTGCATTCTTCCAACTCTGAGCTCACCAAGTGGCAATATTGTCACCCTAAAAACTCACTAAAATGAAAATTGAGGGTGAGTACAAAGTAGTAAATAGTAATCTTACACATAAATAAGATTTACCCATCGGATTATATATTTCAAAACAACAAAATCATAACACAAGAATAGAAATCATCAAGACCATAAGTTAAATATCAGTTCAATTCCACACAGTATCAAATATATGTATTCATCATCAATCATTTCAATAGCAAACATCACCATAATACCTTCAAACTTCCATTAACTAACTATACATCAATACTCTAATACTTTCAAATGCAGTATCTGAATGCGATGGACTTTGAAAACCATATTTGTTTAAATGCATAAAAGCATGCAATGCAAATCTGGCTTCATAACAAGGCAAATCATAGTGCCAAAGGATAATCCACACAACAAATTGTAGTACTATAGTGCGGATATCTAGGTAACCACACAACAAATCATGGTGTAATAATTGGTGGTACCTTGAGGACTGTACAACAAATCCTAGTGTTATAATCGGCAGCCTTAAACAACAAAATGTAGTGTTGAGCGAATCATAGCGCTTTATAAATACATATGATGTCATGATAATGTAAAATGCATGGATGTGAATCATAACACATATATAATCATCTGACATCATAGCCTAACTCCACTAATCTCAATATAATTTCAAATCATCAATCATGACTTTATTATTTACCAACTCAATCAATTGGAGCCATCAATACCATAACCAGCATAATCAATTAATATATTCATAACACCATACAAGTCATTCCACTAACATATATCAGCTAGGCATCTAATGGAAATCACACTATCGAGTATGTGTGTGTGAATATATCAGTTTCAAGAATCGCCAGTAAACATAGATATCAGCATATCAGTTTTCAACGGACATATAGCGCCACCACAGGGCGTAATAAAAAACAATTCAATTATCAACATATCATCAATACCGTAATGGGACAGTCTCAACAATAAATAATGAACAATATATATATATATATAGAATGTATCATATGAGAAAGGTTCTCTTATATGAGAGTGAGAGGAGTAAATTTTGGCCATACAACATACAATGGATGGTTGAGACTAATCATGTGAGTTTTTAAAAAAGTCATGTGACCTTTGAAATGATCATGTGACTTTGAACTAATTTTAATCTCAATCATCCATTGTATGGTTATACGACCCAGATTTGCTCCTCTCACTCTCACATAAAGGAACTTTTCTCATATGATAAATCTCCTATACATATATATATTTAACGATACTTAATTAATTAAATTCAATTAAAATTATATTTTTATTTTATATAAAAATTATCATTTTCCAGGCGTTGATATTTATAGTAAAATTTTTAATCATAAAAACCCGCCTAGAATTATAACTACTACTCGTTACTCGAGTAATAAGCCCCTTTATATGTTACACGTACCTTGGAGCGTGATCCAGCTCTCCAAAATAAAGCGTCAACTTTCGACTCTGCTCCAAACATCAATGTCAGAGGGCTTCAAAACTTGTCGATGGGATATCAAAATTGCCTCGGAGCTTCAAAATTCTACTGTTGCCTTTCTGATAGTACACGATCCATATCTAGAGAAAGAGAATGAAAACGTCAAAAACATTGCATGCAACATAAAAGAAAAACATGCATGCGGTCAGAAAGGGTAATATGTGCATGCTTTCGTATTTTAATCACAACTTTAGCTATGGGTTCGATTTTGGTGATCTTGGTAAAATTTTTGGAATAAAATTTTCTACAACTTTTACGAAGACACCACAAGCCTGTTTTGAGCCAAAAATTCCAAATTTGTGAAAAAAAAGACCACTATCACATACTAAAATTCCAACAAATACAACTTTCATATTTTTGCCATAACTTTCGCTCTAGACGTCAGATTTAGGCATTCTTTGACTCGTTAAAAAGAGGAAATAAAGAGAAATAACTTTTATACAGGTGATTTTCCAAAATCTGGATAAATGGTTCTCACGCAAGCAGATTAAGAATCCAATGAATGTAAAACTTTCCAGCATGTAGAAATAGAAGTGAAAAAAGACCATGCGTGTAAGGATAGAGATTGTCTAGCTTACCAATGTTGATTCCACACCAATAAACATCTGAGATCTTTCATTTCCATTTTGATTGAACCTCTGATCCACGATAAGAGAGTCCAAGGAAGGATCAAGGAAGAGAATGATGTTGTTTTGTGGTTCACGGTGATTACGGTGGTGAAACTTGAAGAGAAAATGGTAAAGGGAACGAAAGTAAGAGGGAACCCAAGAGTGATAATGGGGTTCATGACACAAAGAGAAAGAGTGAAATTAATTATGAGCTGATGGAGTTGAAGAAGTCAAGATTTTAAGTGTATGAATTGGAAATGCAAGAATGGAAATTAAGAAAGTAAGGTCGGTGGTGGTGCTATAATAAGGAATTGGAGAACTTGAAATTGAATTATATAATTGTAATATTTGAATGGAAAATCATGGCATGAAATTGGTGTAAGCGTGAAACCAATATAGCATAGAAATGAAGCATGCATTGTGCATGGTGGTGAGCCTGTCATGATGGCCGTGTGTAGTGGGACACGTGGGGTGTAATAGAGAGACAAGGTGGCATGCACATGGTAAAATGGCAAGGCATGGAGGTGGCACACAATGGAGTCTTATCCGCGAGTGGTGGTGAAAATTTGTGAGGAAAATTTAGAACAAAATAAAATAGGGAACTAGGTTAAATTTACAGTTAATTCAAATAAGTATTTAAGACATAATTTGAATAAAATAGGATACAAGATAATGGTTATGAGTCTTAGGAAAGAATTGAGGAGCACCAAGACCAATTGACAGGGATTTATACAGACAATCAAGTTTTAGAAGTTTTCGGATGACAGGCGTCAAAAAATAGAAATAGGTTATTTTGGAATTAATTCCTTGACCTAATGGGTCATTCTAAAATTGTAATTTATCAACCTTTGAATAATTAATTAATTAATTAATTACGGATGATGGAAAATAAATCGTGTGCGCAATTTATTTCTAAAATGCTAATTAGTTAAAATTGGGATGTTACAACCTCTGAGATTAGATAATCATTACACTCACACACTAATCTTAACGTATTTATATGTCACCGTGTTAATATTTGGCTGGACAAATTTTATGAATAACTCTCTATCGACCCATTATTCAAGGACTAACAAAGGCTGTTAAACTATTCAATCAAAAATAAAGCAATACGTCCTAAATGCATAGTCTCTTAGTGCATACTCCCAACATAAATAACTAAGATTTAAAAATGAAAAGAACTAGAGGAGCACTCAATTGATCTTTTATTTAATTAGATAATTGAAGCATCATAAGCTTTTATTTTGAGTAGTAGTACATTCATGATGCATGACCATTTTTAGTTGGCAGTAAGCATCTTCAAATGGTCTTTCAACAAGAATCCTTCAGATTCAGCACGGAAACACCAACCATATTTAATATCTTGATTAGCAAAAGGAGCACAAAAGTTTCCATTTCCTTTAGTGATGCAATCTTCATGAGATTGACATAAGAGATGATGGTCATCCATTGTTTTTGCTTCAGATGCAATGACATGATTTTTGTAGCAAACTTTATCTTTACAAGAGCAACCGAGAAGTGCTGTGATAGTGCAAGGAATAAATACACAAGACTCTCCACAAGGAATACCAGCTTCTGCCTCCTTCACTGATAACATAACTAAATTGATATTCACCAAAGTTGGTTAGAACATATGTAGTTACAGCTAATTTCTTTTAATTCTAAAGTATATAGTTAGAAATGATAAAAGAAAAGAAATGAGGAAACGCTACATACCAGAAGTGGCAAGGAAGAAGAGCACAACCAGAGGAGCAAACCTGACAGAAGCCATTATTTGATTTAGTTGATCGAAATAACCGATTACTCAAATTTGCTGTAAGTCTTGCTCTGCGTTAGTTTATTCTTGCATGAAGCAATTTATAGGCAATAAAAAGATTCTCTTAGTAATTATTTAACACACAACTCTCGAACATATACAAATACCACGTGAGGCATCACAATGTCCTAAGAGAGTTTAGAGTCAATTATAGATGAAGTGTATCTTTAGATTCTGTCTTAAGCTTTATAATTATATTTATATTAATATCTTAATCTCAATTACTTGCCATAAGCAACTAAAAATGCGGATCTGGTTATTTAAATAATGGATATGCGTTGCTCAGGGTTCTTAAATATTAAAAACTGGTAATGATTATACCATTTTTTATTTGATTTTCAAGGATCACGTTGAATTTTAAATTTAGAGTAGAAAATGAAAAATCTTAAAAGATTGATAGTTGAAAGAGCTCGGCATATTTTATATTATATAAAAAGTAATTCTTATACTTCCATATATTTCTAATGAAAAACTTAATTACCATAAATATAAAAATTAATAAACACAATTAATGTGTAACATAAAATAATACCATGTTATTATTTTCTAACATTTATTTGAAAAGTAAAAAATATTTCATGTTAATGTCAAGTCAGACCTATGTTTTATTTTTCATATGGGGTTTAAACCAATAACTTGCTGTATAGCCAATTATCCAATCATTAAACTATAGCTTCATTTAGTTATAGAAACTGCATAATAGCCTATTGATATCTTAATCTTAATTAGTTGCCACATGCTACTAAAAATGCGGATCTGATTGATATATAAGTAATGGAAACCAGCAGGGTAATTAAGTATATATAAACTCTTAATGATTATATCATTTTTTATTTGATTCTCAAGGATCACATGTTGAGTTTTAAATTTAGTATAGAAAATGAAAAGAGATAAGGGAAGGAGATTGTGAGTTTTCACCTTTTTATTTTTAAAAGTAATTTTGAAAAAAAAAACTTGTTTAACCAACACTAGTGTAGAAAAGGAGTTTTATATCGGTCCATTTTAGCCTTTTATACCACTTATACGACCGGTATTGACCCAGCAAGTTTTTTACACTGGTTTTGGGGTTGGTGAGAAAAATGGCTTTTACTCTCAATGTTTGGGTTACGACCGGTACAAAAAAAGAGACATTTAACACCAATTGTTTACCATAACTGGTGTAAAAACTATTAATTTTTCCTTTTTTCTTTATTTTTCTACTTTCCTTTTTTTCCCATTGGTAGCACTTCAATCATGTTCAGTTTCAATCAAATTGTAATCCTACATACCAATCCAAATTCAATTATATTTGATAAATATAGTGGCCATGTTTGAATTTAATCACCAAATGTCATAAAATCAATATCTATATATAAATTAAAGGCTAAAGAGTAAATTCAGTCCTTAACAATTTTCTAATTGTTGGGTTGCCCCCTAGAATGATTTTTTCTAGTACAGTGTCCCTATAATATTTTTATTTTTAGTATAAACCCAGCATAAAAATATGACTCACATGCCACGTATGTACCCAATGGAAATGTGAGTCAGCTACATCTCAACACTTAACACAACCTGTTAACGACAAGGGTTAAATACAAGAAATAAAAATATTACATGGACACTATACTCGAAAAAAACATTTTAAGGGGAACCCAAAATTTAAAATTTGTCAGGGGCTGAATTTACCCTTAAGCCTAAATTAAAACCATATTAAAGTACAAGATCATTTATGTGAACTTATAAAGGCAATTCAAGTCACTCTATGCATTTAAATATCAAAAGCCAATAGAGATATGTGTCATCCACCAATTTTACAACCTATTCTTTTCCAATATCACGTCTTGGAGACTGGAAAAATGAAACAAGCTACTTGGTTACCACGAGGAAGTAACACAAGAAAAATGCTTACACATTTAAAATCACAGTTAAATTAGATGCACGATAATGAAATTGCTTTATGATTCCACAAAGTAGACCACTATTACCATAATATAGAGAGACTATGGTAAGTTAGCCTTATTAAATCAAAAACATGTTTGACCGGGGTGTATCAAGGAAGTTTAGGGTACAAATCAATCAAAAAAGATCGTTTACCATTGGAGCAAATAAAAAACAATTCATGGTTTTATTTTAAAAAGTTATATCTCAAGTATCATTATAATAACTACCAGAACAATTTCAATGACATATTGGAAGATTAATGCAAAAATTTGCAGATATTCTCAATTTAGTTAATATTTCAAAATTCGACACTAACCTTTAAGAAGTGGTTCCAATTTTGCTTGCAACCAATCATGTTTTTCTCTAAATAATCAATACAAGACCTGCTTGTACAAGATGAGAGACTTCAAAATATGCACATAAAAAATTACAGGTTCCTCTATAAAGATGGTGTAGCACATTCATTATCCCTTTTAAAAGAACCATTCATCAGCATACTGAGTAGTTATCGAAAGAAAAATCTAGACAACAGTCTGCACTTAGTTTTCAAGTATTGCATCACTATAATGCTGGTTAAATCCCATAATAATACATAAATTTCTTTTTTAAAAAAATAATAGAGACCTAAAACAAAATAAGAATGAACTTGCCCCCATTTGGACCAAGAGAATGATCCACCATTACATCATTTAGTTTCACCAAATCCTCTATGTTTAAATGATATCTTAGCAGTTAGCACATTCATGTCAAAATATAAATATAAATATATAGAGGTTTAGCGAACCCACCTATGATTAATAAATTGTTGATGGTTTTTTTTACTTAATTTAATCAGCTTCTAAACACTTACATTATAGATAGATACCATTACTAATAGAAGCAACTTTTACATTTCAGTTCCAACACAAGTGTAGTGGGGACCAATGTTCCTTAAAGAGGAAAATTATGCAGAAGAAAGATACATAATTATATTACTTGTGGTTGTGATTTAATTTAATTTAATTTTTTACGGCAAGTGTATTCACATTATTGTGGTTTTCGCAACTATAGCAATGTAATCATAATAATGTACAGCAATATGAATAGTTACAAATAGAAAATAAAATCCTTATTGGATTTTATAATTTTAAAAATCAAGGATAGCATTATTAAATTTAATAGGATTCAAAATAAAATATCTACGACTTTATAAAAGTTAAACTTTTATTATTCCTAAAAGGTAGGATGGTTGTTGAGATTCTAGTGATAAGGTTGAGAAGTTAAACTTTAAGCGTTCCAAAAAATCTAAGATTCAAGAGTTGAAACTAGAATAAGATTTCAAATTATTTGGAATCCTAAACAAAAATTTTATGTTATTAACGGTCAGTGGGACATTCTAATTAGGAAAGATTTGTAACTTAAGTGCTACACCTACATTTCTTTCCTAGATAATAACCTGATTACCGTACTAAATTTTTAGATCGAAACGCTACCCCACTGACTGCAAGGGGCGACCTCCGAAACCATTGTCCCTTAACCAAGCAACTCCACATTTACCTACGTAGTATATGTTTCGTCACTCCACATGCTTAGTTATTTGTTTCAAAATTTGTTTTATTTTAAATACAATTAATTGATTAATTAACATGTTTCATGGTGAATAGTTATAGTCTTAGAAATTTTAAGCACATTTTAAATATAATTACTCCACCCGCTTAAAAGGAAATGCAACCTTCGTCTTATGAGGACACGTGTTGACATGTGGTTCTCTTAACCTCGTCTTGTTAGGACATGTGTCACCTTGAGGACTCGTTAATATTACTTTTTGGTACTAGAAACTTTCACATTATATCGAACCATTCAAAATTTAAACACCACCTTCATCCTACACACACTCACATAACAACCATACACCACTCCACTCACCTCGTCTCTTAAAAATTTCCAATGTTTCATTTTCCCTCTCTTTTCATTTCTCTAAGCCGTGGCCAAGACACTAACCCTAAGGCTAGAGTTTTGCTTTTCCTTCTGAAGCTACAAGTTTAGACCGATCGTTGCCACTGAGAGTTTAAGACCGAAATTAGAGTGGGGCAACCATCTCTTTTTCTTTTCCCCTACTCACCGCCAATCTCTATACCAAATAAGGGAGATTTCTTTGTGATTCTTGTGAGTTTTGCTTGTGGATTAAGGTTAGGATATAGGTTACCCTTAAAACCTTCTTTTGTTTTAAGTTTTGGGTGTACTAAAAATGAGCTTTTTTAATGGATCTAAGATTTAATGTTAGTGTTTAAGATTTCAGAAAATGAAAATAAGTTTAAAAGATTCAGATCCATGAGAAAATCGATTTTTATGATGATTGGACCCTAAAATAAAACGTGTATGTGTTTTGTCCTTCTCCTTGAACTTTTTTTTGGAATTATTTTGGATGACTAAATTATGAGTTCACAATTAAATGCCATTATTGTTTGAAAAATGAAATTGCTTGCTCTAGAACCTTGATTGAAATGCATGCAAGGTACTCAGTGAAAATTGTTGAATTTTTGGTATAAAATTGATCTTTGTGTGGATTTAAGTTTGGGTTTGAATATGGTGCATATTTTTCATATTTTACATATTGGAAATTCTATTTGTTGCTACCCATAATGCATGATCAACTTGTGTGAAAAATATGTTGTTATCATGCCAAAGTGCTGAAAAAATACCTTTCTGACTTATATTCATGTCGCCTAAAATTTGTGTTATTTGAAGTATGTGAATCTAGACCGAATCTATCATAATGGCCAGGGGCTGTGATGCTGCTGAAGTTATGGCGACCTTGGCCTTAGTTGCAAATTTGTAAGATTGAAGGACTAAAATACAATTTTTGTAAAATAATTGAGAAAGGACCTTCTTGAAAATATTTATAACTTTATATATTTTTTATTAAACATTATCTGTAATAGTATTATTTTCTAAATTAAAGTTTAATAAAATTTTGTTAAGGAAAAATCGACCAAATGACCTCATTTCGTTGAAACCACCATTAGGGATCAATTTGACAGTAAAAATACTTTTGGTATACGGTTTTGGATCTCTATCCAAAGCTTAATTAATTAGTTTAGTGGGTTTAGTAATTAGTTTAGATGACTTCAAATTGAAGAATCTGAGAAAAGAATGAAAACTAGGCTGAAACGGGCTTATAGGGGTAAATTGATAATTTTGTCTAAGTAAGATTTGATTAATTATTTTCTTAATTTTTGGAAGTTATTAATAATGTCCTTGAAAGGTTCCATAAGAATCAAACCCTTGGATAAAATATTTGGCACTCAATCTCTGTTATTCTTGTTACCCAAGGTCCACTAAAATATTTGTCGCTTAATCTTGAGCCCAAATACAGAGCGTCGATACGACATGCAGACGTTTGAAATTAATACCCAAAATTTTAGGCATCATTTATTATTATTGATATTATCCTCACCTTCATCATGTTTCTTAAAATCAAATATTTTCCTCATAATTAATAATTTCTTCCCTTGAAGCCACACATATATATAACTTTACCACTGATCCGACCGAACACCAAACGTTGCCACTGTCAACTAATACAGCCATATTATAACATAGGCTGAAGCCTCACATTTTCTAAAGAAACACAAACAGGATTAGGGTCTGGGGGTTTGTCCTAAAAACCCGAGATGTTACATCGGGGCATCACTCAGCCCATATAATCACAATGTCAAAAACCAGAATCATTGAAGTCTAAACAATTTTCGGATATAGAGAGTTAATTTCTCAACATTATACCATGATAGGAATTAAACTAAACCTATAATGACGTATCAACCCCTTATCGACTATCAGTTAGATAAAAATATCTTAGATATCATATACACACACAACTAGATATATATCAAAACTAAGTGTTTGACATCACATGAAAGTGTTTGCCAAATTAAGCCACTCAAAGGGTATGCACAAACTTTAAATACCCATAAAATTATGGAAGTTATACAATCATCTAAACAACAAAAAATAATTAATTTACAAATCCTTTCAGTTTGGCATTGCATTCTTCCAACTCTGCGCTCACCAAGTGGCAATATTGTCACCCTGAAAACTCACTAAAATGAAAATTGAGGGTGAGTACAAAGCAGTAAATAATAATCTTACACATAATACCCATCGGATTATATATTTCAAAACAACAAAATCATAACACAAGAATAGAAATCATCAAGACCATAAGTTAAATATCAGTTCAATTCCACACAGTATCAAATATATATATATATATATATATATATTCATCATCAATCATTTCAATAGCAAACATCACCATAATACCTTCAAACTTTCATCAACTAACTATACATCAATACTCTAATACTCTCAAATGCAGTATCTAGATGCCATGGACTTTGAAAACCATATTTGTTTAAATGCATAAAAGCATGCAATGCAAATCTGGCTTCACAACAAGGCAAATCTAGTGCCAAAGGATAATCCACACAACAAATTGTAGTACTATAGTGCGGATATCTAGGTAACCACACAATAAATCATGGTGTAATAATTGGTGGTACCTTGAGGACTGCACAACAAATCCTAATGTTATAATCGGCAGCCTTAAACAACAAAATGTAGTGTTGAGTGAATCGTAGCGCTTTATAAATACATATGATGTCATGATAATTTAAAATGCATGGATGTGAATCATAACACATATATAATCATCTGACATCATAGCCTAACTCCACTAATCTCAATATAATTTCAAATCATCAATCATGACTTTATTATTTACCAACTCAATCAATTGGAGCCATCAATACCATAACCAGTATAATCAATCTATATATTCATAACACCATACAAGTCATTCCACTAACATATATCAGCTAGGCATCTAATAGAAATCACACTATCGAGTATGTGTGTGTGTATATATCAGTTTCAAGAATCGCCAATAAACATAGATATCAGCATATTAGTTTTCAACGAACATATAGCGCCACCACAGGGCGTAATCAAAAACAATTCAATTATCACCATATTATCAATACCCTAATGGGACAGTCTCAATAGTAAATAATGAACAATATATATATATATATATATATAGAATGTATCATATGAGAAAGGTTCTCTTATATGAGAGTGAGAGGAGTAAATTTTGGCCATACAACCATACAATGGATGGTTGAGACTAATCATGTGAGTTTTTAAAAAAGTCATGTGACCTTTTAAATGATCATGTGACTTTGAAAAAAATTTAATCTCAACCATCCATTGTATAGTTATACGACCCAGATTTGCTCCTTTCACTCTCACATAAAGGAACCTTTCTCTTAAGATAAATCTTATATATATATATATATATATATATATTCAACGACACTTAATCAATTAAATTCAATTAAAATTATATTTTTATTTTATATAAAAATTATCATTTTCCAGGCGTTGATATTTAAAGTAAACTTTTTAATCATAAAAACCCACCTAGAATTATAACTACTACTCGTTACTCAAGTAATAAGCCCCTTTATATGTTACACATACCTTGGAGTGTAATCCAGCTCCCCAAAATAAAGCGTTAACTTCTGACTCAGCTCCAAACATCAATGTCCGAGGGCTTCAAAACTTGTCGATGGGATATCAAAATTGCCCTGGAGCTTCAAAATTCTATAGTCGCCTTTCTGATAGTACACGATCCATATCAAGAGAAAGAGAATGAAAACATCAAAAACATTGCATGCAACATAAAAGAAAAACATGCATGCAGTCAGAAAGGGTAATATGCGCATGCTTTCATATTTTAATCACAACTTTGGCTATGGGTGTTCGATTTTGGTGATCTTGGTAAAATTTTTGGAATAAAATTTTCTACAACTTTTACGAAGACACCACAAGCCAGTTTTAAGTCAAAAATTCCAGATTTGTGAAAAAAGACCACTGTCACATACTAAAATTCCAACAAACACAACTTTCATATTTTTGCCATAACTTTCACTCTAGACGTCAGATTTAGGCGTTCTTTGACTCGTTAAAAAGAGGAAACAAAGAGAAATAAGTTTTATACATGTGATTTTCCAAAATCAGGATAAATGGTTCTCACGCAAGCAGATTAAGAATCCAACGAATGTAAAACTTTCCATCATGTAGAAATGGAAGTGAAAAAAGACCATGCGTGTATAAGGATAGAGGATTGTTTAGCTTATCAACATTGATTCCACCCCAATAAACGACTGAGATCTTTCATTTCAATTTTGATCGAACCTCTGATCCACGACAAGAGGGTCCAAGGAAGGATCAAGGAAGAGAATGATGTTGTTTTATGGTTCACGGTGATTACGGTGGTGAAACTTGAAGAGAAAATGGTAAAGGGAACGAAAGTAAGAGGGAACCCGAGAGTGATAATGGGGTTCACGACACAAAGAGAGAGTGAAATTAATTATGAGGTGATGGAGTTGAAGAAGTCAAGATTTAAAGTGTATGAATTGGAAATGTAAGTGTGGAAATTAAGAAAGTAAGGTCGGTGGTGGTGCTATAATAAGGAATTGGAGAACTTGAAATTGAATTATATAATTGTGACATTTGAATTGAAAATCATGGCATGAAATTGGTGTAAGCGTGAAACCATTGTAGCATAGAAATGAAGCATGCATTGTTCATGGTGGTGAGCCTGCCATGATGGTCGTGTGTAGTGGGACACATGGGGTGTAATGGAGAGAAAAGGTGGCATGCACATGGTAAAATGGCAAGGCATGGAGGTGGCACACAGTGGAGTCTTGTCCGCGAGTGGTGGTGGAAATTTGTGAGGAAAATTTAGAACAAAATAAAAGAGGGAACTAGGTTAAATTTACGGTTAATTCAACTAAGTATTTAGGACACAACTTGAATAAAATAGGATACAAGATAATGGTTATGAGTCTTAGGAAAGAATTGAGGAGCACCAAGACCAATTGACAGGGATTTATACAAACAATCGGGTTTTGGAAGTTTTCAGATGACAGGCGTCAAAAAATAGAAATAGGTTATTTTGGAATTAATTCCTTGACCTAATGGGTCGTTCTAAAATTGTAATTTATCAACCTTTGAATAATTAATTAATTAATTAATTACAGATGATGGAAAATAAATCGTGTGCGCAATTTATTTTCTAAAATGCTAATTAGTTAAAATTGGGATATTACAACCTCTGAGATTAGATAATCATTACACTTACACACTAATCTTAACGTATTTATATGTCACCGTGTTAATATTTGGCTGGACAAATTTTATGAATAACTCTCTATCGACCCATTATTCAAGGACTAACAAAGGCTGTTAAACTATTTAATCAAAAATAAAGCAATACGTCCTAAATGCATAGTCTCTTAGTGCATACTCCCAACATAAATAACTAAGATTTAAAAATGAAAAGAACTAGAGGAGCACTCAATTGATCTTTTATTTAATTAGATAATTGAAGCATCATAAGCTTTTATTTTGAGTAGTAATACATTCATGATGCATGACCATTTTTAGTTGGCAGTAAGCATCTTCAAATGGCCTTTCAACAAGAATCCTTCAGATTCAGCACAGAAACACCAACCATGTTTAATATCTTCATTAGCAAAAGGAGCACAAAAGTTTCCATTTCCTTTAGTGATGCAATCTTCATGTGATTGGCATAAGAGATGATGGTCATCTATTGTTTTTGCTTCAGATGCAATGACATGATTTTTGTAGCAAACTTTATCTTTACAAGAGCAACCGAGAAGTGCTGTGATAGTGCAAGGAATAAATACACAAGACTCTCCACAAGGAATACCAGCTTCTGCCTCCTTCACTGATATCATAACTAAATTGATATTCACCAAAGTTGGTTAGAACATAAATGGAAAATGTATTTCTTATTTAATTTTAACACTACAAAAAAAATCAAGATTAACAATGGAAAAAATGCTCGTTAATCTCTTGTTTTTCGTTGTTGTCAAGATCAGTGACAAACGTCACTCAAGGATGTATGACGTTGTTGCTAACCCTAGCGTCACTAGCCTTATTAGCAACGTCAAACAAAGTTCGTGGCATATTAGCCACTGAAAGCATGTGTATTTGACATACATTTATCTTTCGCCGACCTCTTTACTCCTTACATCGTTTGTTAGGAAAATTGACACGTATAACGATAACATCAGGTGTCGTCACCTACCTATCGCTAAATACGATTACAATTTTTGTCGTTAATGTAGTGAAAAGGCTTAGTTAGATCCACCTGACATAACTGTAGTGACAGATAGAGTAACATCTCTATTGTTGTAATTAGCGATGATGTGCATCCGTTGTTGGGTAGGGTGTCTAAAAAATACATTAGCGATGACTTGTATTTGTCGTTGAGCGGGGTGTTTGAAAAATACATTAGTGGTGACTTTCCTCTTCGTTGATGTGGGTGCTTGAAGTTACATGAGCGACTCTTTTACTTCGTCTCTGATATAGGTGTGTAAATATTACATTTGCGACAACTTGTCTTCATCACTGATATGGATGTATGAATATTACATTAATGACGAACACTTTTTCCGTCGCTAATCAATTTTTTTTACAGATTTTTTGTTTGTTCTTTTACATTCTTTTACTTTTTTTAAATAGGTTTTTTAGTTGATTTTTTACGTTTTATTCTTTATAACTTTTTTATAGTTGTTTTGGTTAATTTGTTTTACATTTTTAAAGGATTTTTGCTTAATTTTTTCTAATTCGATATAATAAGTTATAACATGAAATTCAAACGTAACTTGTCTACTAATTAATTAACAAGCAAATGAATAAAATAACTAAACAATTGAATGTCAAAATTGTTATATAACATGTATAGAGAATAACGCAAAAGTAAAAGAATATCAAGTGGATGGGGGAGATGGAGAGGGGAAGAAGGCTGCTATAGCTGGGAAGAACTAGATGTCAAGGTATGCTATAAGTTGGGCAAACATCTTGTTATGTCAAGGTATGCTATAATTTTATGAATAACTCTCTATCGACCCATTATTTAAGGATTAATAAAGGCTGTTAAACTATTCAATCAAAAATAAAGCGGTAGTCCTAAATGCATAGTCTTTTAGTGCATACTCCCAACATAAATAACTAAGATTTAAAAATGAAAAGAACTAGAGGAGCACTCAATTGATCTTTTATTTAATTAGATAATTGAAGCATCATAAGCTTTTATTTTGAGTAGTAGTACATTCATGATGCATGACCATTTTTAGTTGGCAGTAAGCATCTTCAAATGGTCTTTCAACAAGAATCCTTCAGATTCAGCACGGAAACACCAACCATATTTAATATCTTGATTAGCAAAAGGAGCACAAAAGTTTCCATTTCCTTTAGTGATGCAATCTTCATGAGATTGGCATAAGAGATGATGGTCATCCATTGTTTTTGCTTCAGACGCAATGACATGATTTTTGTAGCAAACTTTATCTTTACAAGAGCAACCGAGAAGTGCTGTGATAGTGCAAGGAATAAATACACAAGACTCTCCACAAGGAATACCAGCTTCTGCCTCCTTCACTGATAACATAACTAAATTGATATTCACCAAAGTTGGTTAGAACATATGTAGTTACAGCTAATTTCTTTTAATTCTAAAGTATATAGTTAGAAATGATAAAAGAAAAGAAATGAGGAAACGCTACATACCAGAAGTGGCAAGGAAGAAGAGCACAACCAGAGGAGCAAACCTGACAGAAGCCATTATTTGATTTAGTTGATCGAAATAACCGATTACTCAAATTTGCTGTAAGTCTTGCTCTGCGTTAGTTTATTCTTGCATGAAGCAATTTATAGGCAATAAAAAGATTCTCTTAGTAATTATTTAACACACAACTCTCGAACATATACAAATACCACGTGAGGCATCACAATGTCCTAAGAGAGTTTAGAGTCAATTATAGATGAAGTGTATCTTTAGATTCTGTCTTAAGCTTTATAATTATATTTATATTAATATCTTAATCTCAATTACTTGCCATAAGCAACTAAAAATGCGGATCTGGTTATTTAAATAATGGATATGCGTTGCTCAGGGTTCTTAAATATTAAAAACTGGTAATGATTATACCATTTTTTATTTGATTTTCAAGGATCACGTTGAATTTTAAATTTAGGGTAGAAAATGAAAAATCTTAAAAGATTGATAGTTGAAAGAGCTCGGCATATTTTATATTATATAAAAAGTAATTCTTATACTTCCATATATTTCTAATGAAAAACTTAATTACCATAAATATAAAAATTAATAAACACAATTAATGTGTAACATAAAATAATACCATGTTATTATTTTCTAACATTTATTTGAAAAGTAAAAAATATTTCATGTTAATGTCAAGTCAGACCTATGTTTTATTTTTCATATGGGGTTTAAACCAATAACTTGCTGTATAGCCAATTATCCAATCATTAAACTATAGCTTCATTTAGTTATAGAAACTGCATAATAGCCTATTGATATCTTAATCTTAATTAGTTGCCACATGCTACTAAAAATGCGGATCTGATTGATATATAAGTAATGGAAACCAGCAGGGTAATTAAGTATATATATAAACTCTTGACAATTATATATTTTTTTATTTGATTCTCAAGGATCACATGTTGAGTTTTAAATTTAGTATAGAAAATGAAAAGAGATAAGGGAAGGAGATTGTGAGTTTTCACCTTTTTATTTTTAAAAGTAATTTTGAAAAAAAAACTTGTTTAACCAACACTAGTGTAGAAAAGGGGTTTTATATCGGTCCATTTTAGCCTTTTATACCACTTATACGACCGGTATTGACCCAGCAAGTTTTTTACACTGGTTTTGGGGTTGGTGACAAAAATGGCTTTTACTCTCAATGTTTGGGTTACGACCGGTACAAAAAAAGAGACATTTATCACCAATTGTTTACCATAACTAGTGTAAAAACTATTAATTTTTCCTTTTTTCTTTATTTTTTCTACTTTCGTTTTTTTTCCTTTGGTAGCACTTCAATCCTGTTCGGTTTCAATCAAATTGTAATCCTACATACCAATCCAAATTCAATTATATTTGATAAATATAGTGGCCATGTTTGAATTTAATCACCAAATGTCATAAAATCAATATCTATATATAAATTAAAGGCTAAAGAGTAAATTCAGTCCTTAACAAATTTCTAATTTTGGGTTGCCCCCTGGAATGATTTTTTCTAGTACAGTGTCCCTATAATATTTTTATTTTTAGTATAAACCCAACATAAAATTATGACTCACATGCCACGTATGTACCCAATGGCATGTGAGTCAGCTACATCTCAACACTTAACACAACCTGTTAACGACAAGGGTTAAATACTAGAAATAAAAATATTACATGGACACTATACTCGAAAAAAACATTTTAAGGGGGAACCCAAAATTTAAAATTTGTCAGGGGCTGAATTTACCCTTAAGCCTAAATTAAAACCATATTAAAGTACAAGATCATTTATGTGAACTTATAAAGGCAATTCAAGTCACTCTATGCATTTAAATATCAAAAGCCAATAGAGATATGTGTCATCCACCAATTTTGCAACCTATTCTTTTCCAATATCACGTCTTGGAGACTGGAAAAATGAAACAAGCTACTTGGTTACCACGAGGAAGTAACACAAGAAAAATGCTTACACATTTAAAATCACAGTTAAATTAGATGCACGATAATGAAATTGCTTTATGATTCCACAAAGTAGACCACCATTACCATAATATAGAGAGACTATGGTAAGTTAGCCTTATTAAATCAAAAACATGTTTGACCGGGGTGTATCAAGGAAGTTTAGGGTACAAATCAATCAAAAAAGATCGTTTACCATTGGAGCAAATAAAAAACAATTCATGGTTTTATTTTAAAAAGTTATATCTCAAGTATCATTATAATAACTACCAGAACAATTTCAATGACATATTGGAAGATTAATGCAAAAATTTGCTGATATTCTCAATTTAGTTAATATTTCAAAATTCGACACTAACCTTTAAGAAGTGGTTCCAATTTTGCTTGCAACCAATCATGTTTTTCTCTAAATAATCAATACAAGACCTGCTTGTACAAGATGAGAGACTTCAAAATATGCACATAAAAAATTACAGGTTCCTCTATAAAGATGGTGTAGCACATTCATTATCCCTTTTAAAAGAACCATTCATCAGCATACTGAGTAGTTATCGAAAGAAAAATCTAGACAACAGTCTGCACTTAGTTTTCAAGTATTGCATCACTATAATGCTGGTTAAATCCCATAATAATACATAAATTTCTTTTTAAAAAAAATAATAGAGACCTAAAACAAAATAAGAATGAACTTGCCCCCATTTGGACCAAGAGAATGATCCACCATTACATCATTTAGTTTCACCAAATCCTCTATGTTTAAATGATATCTTAGCAGTTAGCACATTCATGTCAAAATATAAATATAAATATATAGAGGTTTAGCGAACCCACCTATGATTAATAAATTGTTGATGGTTTTTTTACTTAATTTAATCAGCTTCTAAACACTTACATTATAGATAGATACCATTACTAATAGAAGCAACTTTTACATTTCAGTTCCAACACAAGTGTAGTGGGGACCAATGTTCCTTAAAGAGGAAAATTATGCAGAAGAAAGATACATAATTATATTACTTGTGGTTGTGATTTAATTTAATTTAATTTTTTACGGCAAGTGTATTCACATTATTGTGGTTTTCACAACTATAGAAATGTAATCATAATAATGTACAGCAATATGAATAGTTACAAATAGAAAATAAAATCCTTATTGGATTTTATAATTTTAAAAATCAAGGATAGCATTATTAAATTTAATAGGATTCAAAATAAAATATCTACGACTTTATAAAAGTTAAACTTTTATCATTCCTAAAAGGTAGGATGGTTGTTGAGATTCTAGTGATAAGGTTGAGAAGTTAAACTTTAAGCGTTCCAAAAAATCTAAGATTCAAGAGTTGAAACTAGAATAAGATTTCAAATTATTTGGAATCCTAAACAAAAATTTTATGTTATTAACGGTCAGTGGGACATTCTAATTAGGAAAGATTTGTAACTTAAGTGCTACACCTACATTTCTTTCCTAGATAATAACCTGATTACCGTACTAAATTTTTAGATCGAAACGCTACCCGACTGACTGCAAGGGGCGACCTCCGAAACCATTGTCCCTTAACCAAGCAACTCCACATTTACCTACGTAGTATATGTTTCGTCACTCCACATGCTTAGTTATTTGTTTCAAAATTTGTTTTATTTTAAATACAATTAATTGATTAATTAACATGTTTCATGGTGAATAGTTATAGTCTTAGAAATTTTAAGCACATTTTAAATATAATTACTCCACCCGCTTAAAAGGAAATGCAACCTTCGTCTTATGAGGACACGTGTTGACATGTGGTTCTCTTAACCTCGTCTTGTTAGGACATGTGTCACCTTGAGGACTCATTAATATTACTTTTTGGTACTAGAAACTTTCACATTATATCGAACCATTCAAAATTTAAACACCACCTTCATCCTACACACACTCACATAACAACCATACACCACTCCACTCACCTCGTCTCTTAAAAATTTCCAATGTTTCATTTTCCCTCTCTTTTCATTTCTCTAAGCCGTGGCCAAGCCACTAACCCTAAGGCTAGAGTTTTGCTTTTCCTTCTGAAGCTACAAGTTTAGACCGATCGTTGCCACTGAGAGTTTAAGACCGAAATTAGAGTGGGGCAACCATCTCTTTCTCTTTTCCCCTACTCACCGCCAATCTCTATACCAAATAAGGGAGATTTCTTTGTGATTCTTGTGAGTTTTGCTTATGGATTAAGGTTAGGATATAGGTTACCCTTAAAACCTTCTTTTGTTTTAAGTTTTGGGTGTACTAAAAATGAGCTTTTTTAATGGATCTAAGATTTAATGTTAGTGTTTAAGATTTCAGAAAATGAAAATAAGTTTAAAAGATTCAGATCCATGAGAAAATCGATTTTTATGACGATTGGACCCTAAAATAAAACGTGTATGTGTTTTGTCCTTCTCCTTGAACTTTTTTTTGGAATTATTTTGGATGACTAAATTATGAGTTCACAATTAAATGCCATTATTGTTTGAAAAAAGAAATTGCTTGCTCTAGAACCTTGATTGAAATGCATGCAAGGTACTCAGTGAAAATTGTTGAATTTTTGGTATAAAATTGCTCTTTGTGTGGATTTAAGTTTGGGTTTGAATATGGTGCATATTTTCATATTTTACATATTGGAAATTCTATTTGTTGCTACCCATAATGCATGATCAACTTGTGTGAAAAATATGTTGTTATCATGCCAAAGTGCTGAAAAAATACCTTTCTAACTTATATTCATGTCGCCTAAAATTTGTGTTATTTGAAGTATGTGAATCTAGACCGAATCTATCATAATGGCCAGGGGCTGTGATGCTGCTGAAGTTATGGCGACCTTGGCCTTAGTTGCAAATTTGTAAGATTGAAGGACTAAAATACAATTTTTGTAAAATAATTGAGAAAGGACCTTCTTGAAAATATTTATAACTTTATATATTTTTTATTAAACATTATCTGTAATAGTATTATTTTCTAAATTAAAGTTTTAATAAAATTTTGTTAAGGAAAAATCGACCAAATGACCTCATTTCGTTGAAACCACCATTAGGGATCAATTTGACAGTAAAAATAATTTTGGTTATACGGTTTTGGATCTCTATCCAAAGTTTAATTAATTAGTTTAGTGGGTTTAGTAATTAGTTTAGATGACTTCAAATCGAAGAATCTGAGAAAAGAATGAAAACTAGGCTGAAACGGGCTTATAGGGGTAAATTGATAATTTTGTCTAAGTAAGATTTGATTAATTATTTTCTTAATTTTTGGAAGTTATTAATAATGTCCTTGAAAGGTTCCATAAGAATCAAACCCTTGGATAAAATATTTGGCACTCAATCTCTGTTATTCTTTGTTACCCAAGGTCCACTAAAATATTTGTCGCTTAATCTCGAGCCCAAATACAGAGCGTCGATACGACATGCAGACGTTTGAAATTAATACCCAAAATTTTAGGCATCATTTATTATTATTGATATTATCCTCACCTTCATCATGTTTCTTAAAATCAAATATTTTCCTCATAATTAATAATTGCTTCCCTTGAAGCCACACATATATATAACTTTACCACCGATCCGACCAAACTCCAAACGTTGCCACTGTCAACTAATACAGCCATATTATAACATAGGCTGAAGCCTCACATTTTCCATACAAACACAAACAGGATTAGGGTCTGGGGGTTTGTCCTAAAAACCCGAGATGTTACATCGGGGCATCACTCAGCCCACATAATCATAATGTCAAAAACCCGAATCATTGAAGTCTAAACAGTTTCCGGATATAGAGAGAGTTAATTTCTCAACATTATACCATGATAAGAATTAAACTAAACCTATAATGACGTATCAACCACTTATCTACTATTAGTTAGATAAAAATATCTTAGATATCATATACACACACAACTAGATATATATCAAAAGTAAGTGTTTGACATCACATGAAAGTGTTTGCCAAATTAAGCCACTCAAAGGGTATGCACAAACTTTAAATACCCATAAAATTATGGAAGTTATACAATCATCTAAACAACAAAAAATAATTAATTTACAAATCCTTTCAGTTTGACATTGCATTCTTCCAACTCTGCGCTCACCAAGTGGCAATATTGTCACCCTGAAAACTCACTAATATGAAAATTGAGGGTGAGTACAAAGCAGTAAATAATAATCTTACACATAATACCCATCGGATTATAAATTTCAAAACAACAAAATCATAACACAAGAATAGAAATCATCAAGACCATAAGTTAAATATCAGTTCAATTCCACACAGTATCAAATATATATATATATATTCATCATCAATCATTTCAATAGCAAACATCACCATAATACCTTCAAACTTTCATCAACTAACTATACATCAATACTCTAATACTCTCAAATGCAGTATCTAAATGCCATGGACTTTGAAAACCATATTTGTTTAAATGCATAAAAGCATGCAATGCAAATATGGCTTCACAACAAGGCAAATCTAGTGCCAAAGGATAATCCACACAACAAATTGTAGTACTATAGTGCGGATATCTAGGTAACCACACAATAAATCATGGTGTAATAATTGGTGGTACCTTGAGGACTGCACAACAAATCCTAATGTTATAATCGGCAGCCTTAAACAACAAAATGTAGTGTTGAGTGAATCGTAGCGCTTTATAAATACATATGATGTCATGATAATTTAAAATGCATGGATGTGAATCATAACACATATATAATCATCTGACATCATAGCCTAACTCCACTAATCTCAATATAATTTCAAATCATCAATCATGACTTTATTATTTACCAACTCAATCAATTGGAGCCATCAATACCATAACCAGTATAATCAATCTATATATTCATAACACCATACAAGTCATTCCACTAACATATATCAGCTAGGCATCTAATAGAAATCACACTATCGAGTATGTGTGTGTGTATATATCAGTTTCAAGAATCGCCAATAAACATAGATATCAGCATATTAGTTTTCAACGAACATATAGCGCCACCACAGGGCGTAATCAAAAACAATTCAATTATCACCATATTATCAATACCCTAATGGGACAGTCTCAATAGTAAATAATGAACAATATATATATATATATATATATATATATATATATATATATAGAATGTATCATATGAGAAAGGTTCTCTTATATGAGAGTGAGAGGAGTAAATTTTGGCCATACAACCATACAATGGATGGTTGAGACTAATCATGTGAGTTTTTAAAAAAGTCATGTGACCTTTTAAATGATCATGTGACTTTGAAAAAAATTTAATCTCAACCATCCATTGTATAGTTATACGACCCAGATTTGCTCCTTTCACTCTCACATAAAGGAACCTTTCTCTTAAGATAAATCTTATATATATATATATATATATATATATATATATTCAACGACACTTAATCAATTAAATTCAATTAAAATTATATTTTTATTTTATATAAAAATTATCATTTTCCAGGCGTTGATATTTAAAGTAAACTTTTTAATCATAAAAACCCACCTAGAATTATAACTACTACTCGTTACTCAAGTAATAAGCCCCTTTATATGTTACACATACCTTGGAGTGTAATCCAGCTCCCCAAAATAAAGCGTTAACTTCTGACTCAGCTCCAAACATCAATGTCCGAGGGCTTCAAAACTTGTCGATGGGATATCAAAATTGCCCTGGAGCTTCAAAATTCTATAGTCGCCTTTCTGATAGTACACGATCCATATCAAGAGAAAGAGAATGAAAACATCAAAAACATTGCATGCAATATAAAAGAAAAACATGCATGCAGTCAGAAAGGGTAATATGCGCATGCTTTCATATTTTAATCACAACTTTGGCTATGGGTGTTCGATTTTGGTGATCTTGGTAAAATTTCTGGAATAAAATTTTCTACAACTTTTACGAAGACACCACAAGCCAGTTTTGAGTCAAAAATTCCAGATTTGTGAAAAAAGACCACTGTCACATACTAAAATTCCAACAAACACAACTTTCATATTTTTGCCATAACTTTCACTCTAGACGTCAGATTTAGGCGTTCTTTGACTCGTTAAAAAGAGGAAACAAAGAGAAATAAGTTTTATACAGGTGATTTTCCAAAATCAGGATAAATGGTTCTCACGCAAGCAGATTAAGAATCCAACGAATGTAAAACTTTCCAGCATGTAGAAATGGAAGTGAAAAAGACCATGCGTGTATAAGGATAGAGGATTGTTTAGCTTATCAACGTTGATTCCACCCCAATAAACGACTGAGATCTTTCATTTCAATTTTGATCGAACCTCTGATCCACGACAAGAGGGTCCAAGGAAGGATCAAGGAAGAGAATGATGTTGTTTTATGGTTCACGGTGATTACGGTGGTGAAACTTAAAGAGAAAATGGTAAAGGGAACGAAAGTCAGAGGGAACCCAAGAGTGATAATGGGGTTCACGACACAAAGAGAGAGTGAAATTAATTATGAGGTGATGGAGTTGAAGAAGTCAAGATTTGAAGTGTATGAATTGGAAATGCAAGAGTGGAAATTAAGAAAGTAAGGTCGGTGGTGGTGCTATAATAAGGAATTGGAGAACTTGAAATTGAATTATATAATTGTGACATTTGAATTGAAAATCATGGCATGAAATTGGTGTAAGCGTGAAACCATTGTAGCATAGAAATGAAGCATGCATTGTGCATGGTGGTGAGCCTGCCATGATGGTCGTGTGTAGTGGGACACATGGGGTGTAATGGAGAGAAAAGGTGGCATGCACATGGAAAATGGCAAGGCATAAAGGTGGCACACAGTGGAGTCTTGTCCGCGAGTGGTGGTGGAAATTTGTGAGGAAAATTTAGAACAAAATAAAAGAGGGAACTAGGTTAAATTTACGGTTAATTCAACTAAGTATTTAGGACACAACTTGAATAAAATAGGATACAAGATAATGGTTATGAGTCTTAGGAAAGAATTGAGGAGCACCAAGACCAATTGACAGGGATTTATACAAACAATTGGGTTTTGGAAGTTTTCAGATGACGGGCGTCAAAAAATAGAAATAGGTTATTTTGGAATTAATTCCTTGACCTAATGGGTCATTCTAAAATTGTAATTTATCAACCTTTGAATAATTAATTAATTAATTAATTACAGATGATGGAAAATAAATCGTGTGCGCAATTTATTTTCTAAAATGCTAATTAGTTAAAATTGGGATATTACAACCTCTGAGATTAGATAATCATTACACTTACACACTAATCTTAACGTATTTATATGTCACCGTGTTAATATTTGGCTGGACAAATTTTATGAATAACTCTCTATCGACCCATTATTCAAGGACTAACAAAGGCTGTTAAACTATTTAATCAAAAATAAAGCAATACGTCCTAAATGTATAGTCTCTTAGTGCATACTCCCAACATAAATAACTAAGATTTAAAAATGAAAAGAACTAGAGGAGCACTCAATTGATCTTTTATTTAATTAGATAATTGAAGCATCATAAGCTTTTAATTTGAGTAGTAGTACATTCATGATGCATGACCATTTTTAGTTGGCAGTAAGCATCTTCAAATGGTCTTTCAACAAGAATCCTTCAGATTCAGTACAGAAACACCAACCATGTTTAATATCTTGATTAGAAAAAGGAGCACAAAAGTTTCCATTTCCTTTAGTGATGCAATCTTCATGTGATTGACATAAGAGATGATGGTCATCCATTGTTTTTGCTTCAGATGCAATGACATGATTTTTGTAGCAAACTTTATCTTTACAAGAGCAACCGAGAAGTGCTGTGATAATGCAAGGAATAAATACACAAGGCTCTCCACAAGGAATACCAGCTTCTGCCTCCTTCACTGATATCATAACTAAATTGATATTCACCAAAGTTGGTTAGAACATAAATGGAAAATGTATTTCTTATTTAATTTTAACACTACAAAAAAAATCAAGATTAACAATGGAAAAAAGGCTCGTTAATCTCTTGTTTTTCGTTGTTGTAAAGATCAGTGACAAACGTCACTCAAGGATGTATGACGTTGTTGCTAACCCTAGCGTCACTAGCCTTATTAGCAACGTCAAACAAAGTTCGTGGCATATTAGCCACTGAAAGCATGTGTATTTGACATACATTTATCTTTCGCCGACCTCTTTACTCCTTACATCGTTTGTTAGGAAAATTGACACGTATAACGATAACATCAGGTGTCGTCACCTACCTATCGCTAAATACGATTACAATTTTTGTCGTTAATGTAGTGAAAAGGCTTAGTTAGATCCACCTGACATAACTGTAGTGACAGATAGAGTAACATCTCTATTGTTGTAATTAGCGATGATGTGCATCCGTTGTTGGGTAGGGTGTCTAAAAAATACATTAGCGATGACTTGTATTTGTCGTTGAGCGGGGTGTTTGAAAAATACATTAGTGGTGACTTTCCTCTTCGTTGATGTGGGTGCTTGAAGTTACATGAGCGACTCTTTTACTTCGTCTCTGATATAGGTGTGTAAATATTACATTTGCGACAACTTGTCTTCATCACTGATATGGATGTATGAATATTACATTAATGACGAACACTTTTTCCGTCGCTAATCAATTTTTTTTTACAGATTTTTTGTTTGTTCTTTTACATTCTTTTACTTTTTTTAAATAGGTTTTTTAGTTAATTTTTTACGTTTTATTCTTTATAACTTTTTTATAGTTGTTTTGGTTAATTTGTTTTACATTTTTAAAGGATTTTTGCTTAATGTTTTCTAATTCGATATAATAAGTTATAACATGAAATTCAAACGTAACTTGTCTACTAATTAATTAACAAGCAAATGAATAAAATAACTAAACAATTGAATGTCAAAATTGTTATATAACATGTATAGAGAATAACGCAAAAGTAAAAGAATATCAAGTGGATGGGGGAGATGGAGAGGGGAACAAGGCTGCTATAGCTGGGAAGAACTAGATGTCAAGGTATGCTATAAGTTGGGCAAACATCTTGTTATGTCAAGGTATGCTATAATTTTATGAATAACTCTCTATCGACCCATTATTCAAGGATTAATAAAGGCTGTTAAACTATTCAATCAAAAATAAAGCGGTAGTCCTAAATGCATAGTCTTTTAGTGCATACTCCCAACATAAATAACTAAGATTTAAAAATGAAAAGAACTAGAGGAGCACTCAATTGATCTTTTATTTAATTAGATAATTGAAGCATCATAAGCTTTTATTTTGAGTAGTAGTACATTCATGATGCATGACCATTTTTAGTTGGCAGTAAGCATCTTCAAATGGTCTTTCAACAAGAATCCTTCAGATTCAGCACGGAAACACCAACCATATTTAATATCTTGATTAGCAAAAGGAGCACAAAAGTTTCCATTTCCTTTAGTGATGCAATCTTCATGAGATTGGCATAAGAGATGATGGTCATCCATTGTTTTTGCTTCAGACGCAATGACATGATTTTTGTAGCAAACTTTATCTTTACAAGAGCAACCGAGAAGTGCTGTGATAGTGCAAGGAATAAATACACAAGACTCTCCACAAGGAATACCAGCTTCTGCCTCCTTCACTGATAACATAACTAAATTGATATTCACCAAAGTTGGTTAGAACATATGTAGTTACAGCTAATTTCTTTTAATTCTAAAGTATATAGTTAGAAATGATAAAAGAAAAGAAATGAGGAAACGCTACATACCAGAAGTGGCAAGGAAGAAGAGCACAACCAGAGGAGCAAACCTGACAGAAGCCATTATTTGATTTAGTTGATCGAAATAACCGATTACTCAAATTTGCTGTAAGTCTTGCTCTGCGTTAGTTTATTCTTGCATGAAGCAATTTATAGGCAATAAAAAGATTCTCTTAGTAATTATTTAACACACAACTCTCGAACATATACAAATACCACGTGAGGCATCACAATGTCCTAAGAGAGTTTAGAGTCAATTATAGATGAAGTGTATCTTTAGATTCTGTCTTAAGCTTTATAATTATATTTATATTAATATCTTAATCTCAATTACTTGCCATAAGCAACTAAAAATGCGGATCTGGTTATTTAAATAATGGATATGCGTTGCTCAGGGTTCTTAAATATTAAAAACTGGTAATGATTATACCATTTTTTATTTGATTTTCAAGGATCACGTTGAATTTTAAATTTAGGGTAGAAAATGAAAAATCTTAAAAGATTGATAGTTGAAAGAGCTCGGCATATTTTATATTATATAAAAAGTAATTCTTATACTTCCATATATTTCTAATGAAAAACTTAATTACCATAAATATAAAAATTAATAAACACAATTAATGTGTAACATAAAATAATACCATGTTATTATTTTCTAACATTTATTTGAAAAGTAAAAAATATTTCATGTTAATGTCAAGTCAGACCTATGTTTTATTTTTCATATGGGGTTTAAACCAATAACTTGCTGTATAGCCAATTATCCAATCATTAAACTATAGCTTCATTTAGTTATAGAAACTGCATAATAGCCTATTGATATCTTAATCTTAATTAGTTGCCACATGCTACTAAAAATGCGGATCTGATTGATATATAAGTAATGGAAACCAGCAGGGTAATTAAGTATATATATAAACTCTTGACAATTATATATTTTTTTATTTGATTCTCAAGGATCACATGTTGAGTTTTAAATTTAGTATAGAAAATGAAAAGAGATAAGGGAAGGAGATTGTGAGTTTTCACCTTTTTATTTTTAAAAGTAATTTTGAAAAAAAAACTTGTTTAACCAACACTAGTGTAGAAAAGGGGTTTTATATCGGTCCATTTTAGCCTTTTATACCACTTATACGACCGGTATTGACCCAGCAAGTTTTTTACACTGGTTTTGGGGTTGGTGAGAAAAATGGCTTTTACTCTCAATGTTTGGGTTACGACCGGTACAAAAAAAGAGACATTTATCACCAATTGTTTACCATAACTGGTGTAAAAACTATTAATTTTTCCTTTTTTTTTTATTTTTCTACTTTCCTTTTTTTTTCCTTTGGTAGCACTTCAATCCTGTTCGGTTTCAATCAAATTGTAATCCTACATACCAATCCAAATTCAATTATATTTGATAAATATAGTGGCCATGTTTGAATTTAATCACCAAATGTCATAAAATCAATATCTATATATAAATTAAAGGCTAAAGAGTAAATTCAGTCCTTAACAAATTTCTAATTTTGGGTTGCCCCCTGGAATGATTTTTTCTAGTACAGTGTCCCTATAATATTTTTATTTTTAGTATAAACCCAGCATAAAATTATGACTCACATGCCACGTATGTACCCAATGGCATATGAGTCAGCTACATCTCAACACTTAACACAACCTGTTAACGACAAGGGTTAAATACTAGAAATAAAAATATTACATGGACACTATACTCGAAAAAAACATTTTAAGGGGGAACCCAAAATTTAAAATTTGTCAGAAGCTGAATTTACCCTTAAGCCTAAATTAAAACCATATTAAAGTACAAGATCATTTATGTGAACTTATAAAGGCAATTCAAGTCACTCTATGCATTTAAATATCAAAAGCCAATAGAGATATGTGTCATCCACCAATTTTGCAACCTATTCTTTTCCAATATCACGTCTTGGAGACTGGAAAAATGAAACAAGCTACTTGGTTACCACGAGGAAGTAACACAAGAAAAATGCTTACACATTTAAAATCACAGTTAAATTAGATGCACGATAATTAAATTGCTTTATGATTCCACAAAGTAGACCACCATTACCATAATATAGAGAGACTATGGTAAGTTAGCCTTATTAAATCAAAAACATGTTTGACCGGGGTGTATCAAGGAAGTTTAGGGTACAAATCAATCAAAAAAGATCGTTTACCATTGGAGCAAATAAAAAACAATTCATGGTTTTATTTTAAAAAGTTATATCTCAAGTATCATTATAATAACTACCAGAACAATTTCAATGACATATTGGAAGATTAATGCAAAAATTTGCTGATATTCTCAATTTAGTTAATATTTCAAAATTCGACACTAACCTTTAAGAAGTGGTTCCAATTTTGCTTGCAACCAATCATGTTTTTCTCTAAATAATCAATACAAGACTGCTTGTACAAGATGAGAGACTTCAAAATATGCACACAAAAAATTACAGGTTCCTCTATAAAGATGGTGTAGCACATTCATTATCCCTTTTAAAAGAACCATTCATCAGCATACTGAGTAGTTATCGAAAGAAAAATCTAGACAACAGTCTGCACTTAGTTTTCAAGTATTGCATCACTATAATGCTGGTTAAATCCCATAATAATACATAAATTTCTTTTTTAAAAAAATAATAGAGACCTAAAAAAAATAAGAATGAACTTGCCCCCATTTGGACCAAGAGAATGATCCACTATTACATCATGGGTGTTACTTTGGTACCCTGAGTGAAGTGAAGGTTTGAATACCCTCACCCATCTGGCATCCACATCAGCCTTTTTTATCATCTACATCAGCTTTTTTTTTAATTGAAAATTTTTCTAAAAGTCTTCCTTCTCCCTCTCCCTACCAGTCTCTTCTCCTTCTCCCTGCCACAGTCTCTTCTCCTTCTCCCTAACGTCTCTTCTCCTTCAATCTCTTCTCCCTCTCCCTCAAACAGTTTCACCCCCCTTCTCTTCTCCCTCTCCCTGAAACATTCTCGTCCGCTCTCTCAACGGCGGTTGAGATCCATTTCCCAGGATTCCTATTGAAGCAGAAACCCATAATATCCCTCTTCTCTCTATCTCTGCGGCTTGCGATTCTGAAACGGCACTCTCTAAGGTTCATATATTTTTTCCCTTCTTTTGTAAAATAGAATGAAAATTATGATTCTGAAACCCATGATTCCTATTGAAGCAGAATTTGATGATTTTCCTCTTCACTCTATCTTTGTGGCTTGCGATTTTGAAACGACATTCTCAGGTTCATATATTTTTTCCCTTCTCTTGTAAAATAGAATGAACATAAATATTTGTTCTAGTTAGTGTTGTGTGGCAAATCTATGTTTAAATAATGACACTTTTCATGATTGGTATCCTTTAATTAATGCAGTGCACGTGTCTGGGCTTTCCCTATTAAAAAGGAAAATTCACGGCGTCATGACCCTGTTCCCTTGTTTTATTTGGACATAATGCTCGAGTTTGGGACTGCTGGATTTCTGATCATGTAAGCCTTTCAGTCCCGTTTAGTTTTTGCTTTCTCAGGTTAAGTTAAATAGGATCTTTTAATAAATGAAACCATGAGAAATGATAGGCTTTTCATTTCAGACTTATAATTTTTTTTATCCTAAGAGAATGTTTTTATTCTTGATAATTTTTACTAGTAATGATAAATTCCATTCGTTGAATCAGTTTTGATTACCTATCTTGCTCTTTTACTCATTAATGTATTTTAATTTTTCTTGTCACTGTTTCATAATATGGTGCAGCAACTAAAATATTTTTGGTGCTTGAATTTAGCCACTACCAACCATGTTTTGAATGTATTAGACAATAGTAACATTGTAGTCATACTGTGTTTATTTGTTTACTTAGATTTCCATCTATATTGATTTCTGGAATTGAATTCTCATCATTTCTAATCATGGGTTTCTGCAGTTGATTGTCACTGTTGGTGAGGATTGTACGTGTCATTTATAGGGAGTTGATGGTAAAGCACTTCAAGTCATCAAGGAGCACATGTAAGTTATAAACATTAATTATTGATTATTGAAAATTAAATTATTAATTGCTAAGTTCTGGAAATTTCTGTTGCTCTAATAAAATAAGCACTAAAGATAATTATTGTCTGGAATGTTGACATTCTATGAACTGAGTATTTACAGAAACAGCCAGTGCCTAATGGTAATATGTTACCTTGAATCCCTTAAACTTGTAATAGAAGTCGTTGATCTTATGTTCATAATCCCTAGGAATCTGACCCAAAAAAACCTCGTTAATTTGTTGTGCAAGTCAATTGTGAATTGTGAAAAGGCTCGAACGTCCTTTCTTGCTTGCCTCTGTCTAGGATTTCAGGTTTGATAAATGCACTGTGTGATTTTCCTTGCTCACCATGTGTTTGATGAATGTCATTGTTGTAAATATTTTGGAGACACTGGGTTTTTGGTCCAACAATGTGGTTATTTGTTTTTCTCTCCTCCTTCTATTTTTGTTATCCTTCTTTTGCTACCAACCCATATATTATACATAAAGGACTATTGTGTAGTTGTTCATACACTGTATTGCGCATAGATTTTAGCTGTCTATTGACTCCATGTGCTATTATAACTTCGTAGTACATTGTAGATGAATTGAAAATCTTGAATTCATATGTCTTAAAATTTTAAAGTGAACTAGAACTATATATGAAAGATTAATTTATATAGTGAGTAATGAAAGTTAGAATGTATTAGAACGTACAGGATAAGTTGGTGGTTACAGTATAACTCCTAGTGAGGGATAGCTGTAATGATTAATGTTGAGTATAATTATCCTAGGGTACATCAACCTGAGAAAAATATATCACAGTAGAAATTGGCATGTATTCTCAATATGGAAGGTAAGAACAGCCTTTTGTAGTGGACCACTGAAAACTACATGTACGGTGCTTCATGAAAGTACTGAGATTTGAGACTAGGACCTCATGCAAACTACTAAGATTCCTCACCGGTAAGCTAATTAAAACTAGTTGAGACTAGATTCTCAAAAAACTGAAGAAGAAGAACATGATCATAACAATTTATCTAACTCATGACAATATAAGATAAATAATTATTTTTCTATATTCCTCTGCTCTCAAAAAATTTAATGTCATTTCCACCAGCAAAGGATAAACACCTGTATGCCAAATTAAAAGAAAAATTCATAAGAACCAAGATGAAGAAATGGATATATTATAATTTGTTACCCAAAATTATCACACAAATCATGCAAATAAATTCATAACTGAACATAACAAATAAAGATTCAGGACAAATATCAGGTTATTTTTTGGATCAATTTTTCATCAAAAATATGAGCGTACAGCCAATCTGCATCTTTTAACAATCGTATCTCGTAGCTCTTGTAAAGCATGTCAACTTCATATACCTGAAAAGAGATACAGAGGATATCATCGATGAAGTTATACATGATTCAAAACTCTTCTACTGACTTTTTTATTAAATTACCATAGAAACATATTATACTACTTAATTAGGATTTCGAGATACCTCATTTCTTAAGTCTCTAGTCATTTTAGCATGAGCTGCTTCTTGCGCACATTGTAAGGCTAACTGTGCTTCAGCTTCTTCCTCATCTCGCCTTGTTTCCTATAATTTAATAACGCCAGATGATAACAGGTATCAAGAAAATGTTATTACAAAAATCTAATATGCTTCCACTATGAAAAAGGATTACATTCTCAACTAGTAATCTTCCATCTCACAAAACTATTGGTCTCAGAAAACAATTCATTAGCACTAGTGGAAAAAATGGATATAATCACGGTTAAAAATGGCCTTTATTCACGGTTAAAGAACCGTGGTTGTTGCAGCCATGGTAGTAGATGAGGGCCTTTAACCACGGTTAACAACCGTGGTAATAAATCACATCTGACCACGGTTAAGAACAACCGTGAATATAACTTACTATTTATATTCATGGTTATCGAGCATAACCGTGAATATAAGAACTAAAAGGTTTCAGTTACAAACTACTTATATTCACGGTTATGCTAGTAACCATGGATAAAGAGTATCTATATTCACGGTTGTCCAGTATAACCGTGAAAAAACCTCAGTATTTATCCACGGTTGTCCATCATAACCGTGAATATAAGTACTAAAAGGTTTCAGTTACAAACTACTTATATTCACGATTATGCTAGTAACCGTGGATAAAAAGTATCTATATCCACGGTTGTCTATCATAACAATGAATATAAGTAGTCAAAAAAATTCACTTATATATAATCACGGTTATGATAGTAACCGTGGATAAATATGGTCTATAATCACGGTTGTTACCATAACTGTGAATAAATACTGAGGTTTTTTTTTTAATATGGTTTCTATTTTATCGTTTCTCAAACCTGCATTCAGACAACCAGTACAGTATACAGTATCCCACCATATCCAGCAACACTATATAAAAAGAATGGTATGTATATAACAATTTATTTTCTATATCAATTCATAACAACCTAAAAAATGAAAGTATATACAATTAAGTTGAATGTAATCTAATAAAAGTAAACCCTAAATCCTACTAGATACATATATAAAAGAATAAAGATCCTATATCTAGCTTTGCCTAACTTCAATGAAGTGTGAGGCCCATTGCTTTCTAACATCATCTATAAGTGCCTTTGAGAAATATGACCGGTCCTTAAAGTACTGCAAACAATGCACAAAACAATTAGAACAAAAGCTTTATTTATTACATGAGATTGATGAATTTGGTAGAAAAGTAGTCCAAATGATGAGACTTACATCTGTCCATCCATCTACTAAATGTTGTTGGACAATGGTCAGCATAGTATGCATGACGAAATAGCCACACTCGTAGGTACCGTTCTGCCTGTAAGACTACAATGGACATATAGTATAGAATAAGTGAATTCGTAACTTAAAAAATATGTATTGAAGATTTGAATGAATACGATTGACTTACTTTTGGGTGCACCCATACAACCTTTCTTTCGTTGGACTTGTTTCCAATCAGTAGATTGTATCTAACCACCACCCTACGTCAAACAAAACACAAGATAAGTTAGAATCGTATAGTTCTAAAAATGATGTAATCGAATTTGTACTTATTTTTTAGGGATTAACTTACCGGTCTACTATATCTTTCAGGTCTTGTGGAACCATCCGATGCAAAGTATCAAAGTACAGAGAAGGATAGTCCTTTGGACAGATCACCACAAGCGTCCAGTGAGCGCTGCAGTTACCAGTGATAAGTGAGACTTCAAAATGTAAAAATTCATGACAATAATTATGGAATAGAATATTACCATTTATGATAGGGGCCCATGTATATAGGCTTCCCAGACTCAAACATCCAATTCTGGATGTATGCCTGGGTGTCCTGCGGGGTGTTTCCTTGCTTCTGTATGAGAGAGGGCTCTAAGAAACCATAAGTTACTTGGAAACCCAAGTCCACACAGAGTTTTGCCAGAAACCTAAACAAGTTAAGACATGGTTAGCGATAAATAACTTGTATAATGAAAAAATTGGACAAAAAATGATATACTTACAGCTCCCACAACTGAATGATGGAGGCGTTCAGCATCGACGTCCCCGAAATAATGTCACACATGTCAAAATGTGTAACGTAAAGTGGAAGATCACTTGGACGGCCGAACACTAGTGGTTGCCATGGGACCTGAACAGTGTCCTCTCCTTACTCATACCCGATACGCCATAGCATCCGGATGGGATCGTTGGCCGGGTCTGGCTTCTTAAATGTCTGTTCCTGTTGAACAATTGACAACCATCACATTTTGTACCATAATTGACAATATAACAAAATTAGTTAGTGTTTAGGGTTTTTACCTGTCCAGGGGCAATCACCAGAAGTCTGTTGGGCCACATCAAAAAGTGGCCCACCGCCTGACCGACGGTCTTCACCTCCGGAGTTGCCACTATTTACAAGGTGCTATGATCAACCTTACTTTTTCTTCAAAGGTGGTGGTCCTATACCCATTCAGGATGACAATTGTTTTTATACATCATTCATATATACAGGTTAGGAGTTATTTTAAAATTTGATGAAATTTCGGCAGCATTTCACATTGGTCTCTAAGTACACAAAATGAGAGTGGTCAAATCAAATTCAACCACAACCAAATATGCACCCAGAGAATAACACAAAATGCAAGTTACCGAAAGTTTATCAAATTTTAAAATAACTCCTAACTTGTACATACTAACAATGACGTATAAAAAATAATTGTTCATCCCAAACTCTCCAAACGGACAATTCAAGATTCAACACAAATGATGACATTAATTAATTTAATGACCATTTGTATCGAATCTCAAACGGGGAACTACGGTTCACTCATATGCACAACAACTTCCATACTAGTTAACTAGTTAACTAGTATGAGCCTACGAGTTTGCAAGATTGCAAAACCACATACATACAATAGACAGAAATAACATTATATACAAGCAACCAACAACAACAGCAATAAAAATAAATGAAGGTTGAGCTTGCACACAAGGTTGATACTTGATGTTGTTGCTAAACTCTAATAAAGAAATCGGGTCAAGCATGGTGCATGCATGACGTATTAGAATTCTGTATTCAATTGGTTGTTTCTATGATTTTTCAGTCGGTTGTGTTCCTGGGCGAAACAAGCGTTGTTTAGGAATTTGGTTTAATTATATATGTCCGAATCAACCCCTAACTCATCCATAATCTATTAATAATTTAGCATTTATTCTCTATTAATATTATGATTCACCTCATGCTTCATAGTTCACCAAATTTCAGCAAGTATATCCATTAGTAATTTAGCATCCCATCTCTATTCATATTTTAATTTATCTCATGCATCACAGCTCTTAGAATATCAGTAACCAACATAGAACCAGACCAATATAGTCCCTATAAATCTGCCTATGCAGCCAACATCCCATCAAAATATATCAAGTACATCTGCAATCTCCATTTTCACAACTATGTTTCCCCAATTGATTATGAAACTGACACAAAATCAACATATACACCTCAACTTTTTCAACAAGTCCCTCATCCAACACCAATAAAAATTGAATGTCTAATAAAAATTGAATGTCTACCTCAGCAGCCAACACTAATCTTTAATCCAACCTTCATTACACAAAAATAAAAGTGACCCAAAAATATTACCAGCAAGTGTAAAAGGAACAGAGACACAGATACAAGCTTTAACAGAGACAATGTCACAGGCATACAACATTGTTACACACACAGTGTCACAGGCAATGTCAAAATAGCAGAGACAGAGTTCACGTCGAATATAAAAACATAAACTCACAGACAACAAAGCTTTCTCTGTGAATGAAAGAAGAAAGGCAACGAAGCACTTACCTGACAATGGTGAACGAAGAAGAAGAAGGGCAAGCGAAAGAAGAAGGAAGGGAACCCAGAAGCCTTCGACCAGCAAAGAGGAGGACGAGAAAGAAGACGATAACCAGCGCGAAAGTAAGGAGAAAGTGAAAAAAGAGTGAAAGGCGCGACTTTTGAAGTTTCAGAAGGATGTATATTCACGGTTCCCCTTGAAATCGTGAATATATTACACATATATTCACGGTTGGACAAAAAACCGTGGATAAATGTTAACTATATAACCACGGTTATGATCCCAACCGTGGATAAATAATAAATCTATAATCACAGTTATAGAAACAACCGTGGACATACAGTACCAAGTGATTAAACCCTAAAACCTGAACTATATATCCACGGTTGTAAATATAACCGTGATTATAGACATCAATATATGTCCACAGTTCACATCATAACCGTCATCATACCATGAATATATAGTCACGATTGTTCTCACAACCGTGGATATATATTTTAGGTACTATATTTCCACGGTTGACTCCTCAACCGTGAATATATATTGATAGGTACGATCACGGTTATGAGGTGAACCGTGGATATATAGTTTTCGCTGATAATATCGTTCACCTTATAATTTCAAAAATGCCACCGCCCATGTTTTTATCACTGGTCCACTTATACCCGTGAATATATCCCGTTGTTATATCCATTTTTTCCACTAGTGTAGAATGAATTACCTCTTCAGTAGCTTTATGTAGAAGTTTCAACCATTTCTCCTCAAACTTTGCCAACAAAGTTTTTACCATCACATGAACATCACTCCTTTCATTATTATATTTCATAGCATTCTTGAAAACCAACCTCACATCAACATATATTTCCCTAACAGGCTTATACCCCAGTACCATCCTTAGCCTCTACTTGATTCTTAATGGTACTGAAATCCATGGGCTTGTCAATAACCTAGCAACCATATACAACAGATCAATCAAAAGTAGGAAATAACAATCATATGGAAAATCAATTCGTTAAGCGTCTAATACAGAAACAACCACAGAAATACATTTTATGTAGTTCAAAAGTAAAATCACTTTGCACAATATTTA
This sequence comes from Clitoria ternatea, assembly GCA_037962975.1. NCBI lineage: Eukaryota > Viridiplantae > Streptophyta > Magnoliopsida > Fabales > Fabaceae > Clitoria > Clitoria ternatea. The sequence goes on from CM075675.1 coordinate 16,138,904, forward strand.
TATTATTATTAGAGAAGAAAAATTACATTACAAAAATAAATATAAGAAAACCTGAAAAAAATATAATGAAGCTTTAAAGTTTGAGTATCAGCAATGAATACCCAATGGCCACACTAAAGAAAATGTAACATAAGGAAACTAGTATGCACATATGAATCATGCCTCATAATAATCATGTAAACCAAGGCCCTCTACATCCACCGTCTTCATAAAGGACATGCCCACTTGTGTTGTGTGATCTGGTAGAAGGAGATCAATTATTAAGGAACTAATTTGTAAATTAAAGAGAGAAAGACATGCCCTGCCAAAACCTCATCCAACACTCAAACAAAAAGTTTCACCCAATCACACAGTCTAAAGTCTAAACTGCTCAATTTACAAATATCACAAAAAATTAAATTTATGGCACAATAGGGAGGGATAATGCAAGTATCAGACCACATGGCATTACCGATACCAAAAAAAATATAATTGTTGAAAGGCTTACATAGACTAGTAGTGATGCAACCAATTAAAAGTATATAAGATACGAGTAATCTTTATCCTATGAGCTAGCTTTTAGAATTTAGTTAGGTCCAATACCCAAATTTAAAATGGCATCAAAATTTATCCTAGATCCATTTTTAGGCCACCTATGAAGGGATGTGTTATAAGTCCCGCGTTATTGGACCACTCATATTTGTCCACACTCTAGATGACCATTCTTGGGCATGAGGGGGGGTGTTGAAAATCTCACACTAACAAGTGATATGGCCAATTAAAAGTATTTAAGGTGAAGTTAACCCTCATCCTATGAACTAGCATTTTAGTATTGAGTTACGCTCAATATTTAAATTTAAGAATAATAATACCTTGCATATTTATAAATGTTTAGATTAATCTAAGATTGATTGATACCTAGTTCATACACATCAAAATTAATGGAATATATAAAAATAAGGACTATTTTATTACGTCTATAGTTGTTCAATTTTAATGAAATTTGACAAAATCAATCAAGGTCATATATAATTACAATTCAACAATTTGATCAATGAAAAACTCAATCAACATAAAGTTATTGACAGTGTAAGAATTGAGTGTAAACTAAACAGTGTAAGTTGAACCCTCCTCATTAAAAAAATACAATTTTATAATTTTAGATAGTTACTAGTTCTTACAATCATCATGGATTGATTATACAAATTATGCAAAAGAAAATCAAAATTACATGACCACAAGTGGAAAGAAATATATATTAATGATAGCATAAATGTCTCAAAAACAGACAAAACATAACTAAACAAATAGGAAATTAACTTTTTAACACATAGGTGCACAAAGATGACATGTTACAAAAACTGCAGCACATCTATGCAAACAACAGAAGCAGATGAAAAATAGTTGCCTGGTGTAGTATGGTGCCAAACTGGTGCATGAGTTCTTACATTCTTTTTGTAGCAGCTGCTTCTCTACGTGACGCATCCAGGTGTTGCTTCTTAATACTTGGAACATTCTTCTCCTTCTCTTTATCCTTTGTAGCTGAGTTACCTTTAGGGGAGTTTCATTGTTTTTAATTCATACTCAAGTAAAAGTTTTCTATATCATGTACATTCTGCTCAAGCTGTAGGAAAAAATGTAACACACAAAACTTCTTAAGTTTAAGATAAACAAGGGAAGTCATAAACATACAAAAGGCGGCACCTATGATTGGCATACATATTAAAACCATCCTAAAAGTCTCTCAAAAGCTAAGAATACATTGACAACTTTTCATTCTTTAAATAGTAAAATATATATAAAACATTTAATTACCACAAATCTAAATTTTATCATTTCAAGCATAATTTCACACAAGCATTATTTGGATATAACAGATTTTAATAGTAGTCAGGTTCCTGACCAATATAAATTTTACATGCTAATTTTGATCAATTCATTACAACCAATATCAATTAGTTATGTAATCACATTAATATATACACATTTAAGACAATGATTATAAATTATTCATGTTTTAAATTAACATGTTGAAATTAAGCATAGAATATTGAAGCAACATAGAGATAAGAGTTCATGAAAAGAGCAAAAGCAATTCTCATATTTAAAAGCCATGGCTTCAGTGTAAGGGGTTCTCATCCTCAAACCAATATTATATTTTTAAGCGTACTAGTGTATTCGCAATAGATTCAATGTTTCCTACAAATACAAAGTACAAACTAAATTGGAACTAGTGATAAAATGATGAAAAATATATTACTGAACATAAATAAAACTTAGTGTAGCATAATGCTTGATGTCCCAGAGACCAAAGCTCTTAGAGAGAGTATCCTCTGTTCACAAACAACAGAAAATAATCACACTTGTCCCCTAACACCCTTTACTATTAGATACAGTTTAAAGGGTTCTCATCATCAAAACAATATTATATTTTTAAGTGCACTAGTGTATTCATAATAGATTCAGTGTGTCCTATAAATACAAAGTACAAACTGAATAGGATACAAATAAAAAAAACTAAAATAACTTATGAATCATAAGAGTTGTTAAGTAAATAAGTGGAAGTCCCTTAAAAATATTAAGTCCATAAAAGTAACAATAGCGTCTAATGGCAAAAAATGTAATAACACTTAAACATAACGTAATTAAGAAAATCCCGGCCCGAAAGACTCTATATGTAAACTGGAATCTTCCCTTAAATTTTTAGATTGGTGTCTTGTCAACTACTTTCTTGTTGAGAGTCTCCAACTTCTTCCAGTTTTCAAATGTAATACGAATTACCTTATCCTTCATTACATTATAAGGCTTTATGACCAAATCTATTGCAATCCTCATTCTTGTGGCATCATTTACCTGCACATTTATAAGAACAATGTAAGTATTACCTTGAAAGTAGATTAGCATGTCATTAAATGAGTTTCATAAAGGTTATCTTACATGAATCCTGTAACTGTTAGATAGCATGCACTCTATCATCCATTGGCAGACCCACACCCCACAGTCATTACTAATCATTATAAAGAAAATAGATTGTGTTAAAAATATGAGTTCACCTACATAGTTATACCATATCATCAATATGTCATCAATGTATTTCATATATATTTTGGTTGATGGCAACTTACGATCCAGAACTCTGTTCACCGATATCTGATGGTTCTCTTAGCTCAAAATCTGCAACCAAAGGTTTCTTGGTGTCCTTCTTTTGGTAGTATGACCTGTCTTCCAACATCTCCTCAATAAATAAAGCCTATTAACCAAAAGTTTGCTCCAATAGTTAATGTTTTAATAACATAAATTCGATATAAGAATTAAGTAACACATCCCATAATTTTAATCTTACTAATTGTGTGATGCACTTTCTCCTGTACCTACGCCTTTCATTAACGGGCAAGGAGTCTAACAAGATCAAAGCCTTCTCATTTAAATCAATCACCAACAAATACCAGTGTTTGTTCTCATCGTTGATAGGGACAAAAATCTATTTCAAACAACATAATATAATGTTGCATCAATTGAATATTGTATATAAACCACATACATGTTGTTTCAAATTTGAACTATGAACAAAGATCTGCTTATATACAGTTACTACAACACCTTTGATATGCCTTCCACTTTTCCCATGAATTCGTCTTGATAGTATTCAGTCATAGCTTGTGCAGTTGTGATTCTACCCATTACATATTGCTATAGTATAACCAACATCAAATTTAACCATGTATACAAAAATACCATGCATCAATGTCTACTCAAATAAAATAACTAATCACCGCGATCATTGTTGGCAAGAACCAACAAGTAGTGTTTCCACAAAGTGTTTTCTCTTGATACATTAGCTGCTAAGCAACAAAATTAATCACCTACATATAGTTCCCGCAACAAATTTTTTTTATTAATTGTTTGGTAATGTCAAATGCTAATTTGAATTGTTTGAAATATGAACCTCTTGATCAACACACTCTTTAGGCATAAGTGTCTTCAAAGTTTTCCTATCTCCTTTGTCTTTACCGGTTTGAATCAAAATCTCGTCTCTGATAGTAGTAACATGAATGATGAATTATTAAGTTAGTCAACGTAAGAGTGTGTGGTTGAAAAATAAGTGGTCATATTTTATGGTTGTTTTATCAGCAAAAACAACATTCAAGTTAGTTCTTACCCTTGTGACGGTCCAGTTTTATTTCTCCCAAACACATATGCAGCAATTGCAACTTCAATCTCATCCAACATCATAGACATAGGTGGTTTGAACAGCACCGGAATGAACTTACAAACATACACATTTACTGGTGTTAGCCATTACCACACAACATATGTAAATAATTAAGTAGGAAAATACGAATGCTGAAAGAATAGGGTTCAGGATTATGGATTATGTACCTCAGGTATAGTTAGTCCAATATGACGCACCCATCTGGATAAGTGAAGACACTGATAATTCATATAATACTTTGATGTGTCAGTTGCATCAGTTGATGTAAACAGTTGTTTTGGTCGATGGTCATTTTTGTTTTCATTTGAGTCTTTCATGGTGGCTGGTGTTCCATTTGGTGGTATTGCAAGACTAGAGGGTGAAAACATTGCAAGGAATGCCTCTGCTTCCTTAATCTTTGATTCCAATTCATCCATTTCAGACATTTGTTGTTGGTTAGTGTTTGTAGTGTCAGGCCTCGTATTAGTTCCAACCATCATCCTACTGTTTGTAAAAATCCACCTTTGGATATTTTTAATCACATCTAGGCAAAATGCCAAGGCCTGAAAGTAAATACAATGGTTTTTTATCACTAGCAACCATAGTTAGTATAAAATTTTGATAATTATGGATTTGTTTATCAAATTGTGTAAATTATATACCTGATCTTTGATGTCGTTGTCTCCCTTTCTGTGTTGTTGTTGACATTGGTCACGGTTTGGAGAACTGAGGGAAGATGACTTTTTTCCTGGGTTTTCTGCAATCAATGCCAAACTATTAGGACCCCTGTAGTAAACTGGTAGCTCCTAATTAGTCATTGAGATAATACCAATCAAGATTTGAATTGATATAGGTAATTGGTATATTTGACTACATCCTCTATAATTTCTTGACATGTCTTAGTAAACAATAATTAATATTATTATCATTACAACTAAATGTGTGTTACAAATTCTCAGTTTATATCTTATATTATATATATATATTTTACAATATATTATACTAATTATAATAAATATACAAAGGAACAAAATCATATTAAAAATTACAAAATTATAATCATACTAAAGTTAATATAAATAATAAATAATATTTACCAAATATACTATATATTTATTATTATCAAATATAATAAAAATGGAATCATAAAAAATGGAATGTAAGATTTAAAAGGTAGAAGAACAACATATCAGCAACTGATATAAATATCAAAGGGGGCAACTCAAGTATATTTGAAGTCTTAATAATTGGTTAAATAAAGTGTGATATGCGACATATACATCAATTACAAGAAGTGTTCAATTAGAAAATATAAATTAATTACATGTTGAACTCTTAAAGTGACAACGGTTTTATGACGAAAGTTAAAATAACAATGTTGTTGACACATTAGTTTATTAGTCAGCAACAACAAGCACACAAAATTTTGGGTGGAATAAATGAGAAGTTTTAAAGGATAAGCACATTAAATTGAGTTTATGAAAAAATTGTGATTTAATTATTTGAAATGTTGGGAATAACTTGTCTCTATATATGAAATTCTATAGAAATTGTAAAATGACTAGGTGAGATTTGAATCCTTGTCAAATGTGTATAGATTGATATATTTAGTAGTAGTTAAACATATATTCAAAACAAAATGTGTATTGTTTTAATACACATTTGACTTATTTTTCTTATATATTAAGTTGTGATTTAATATACTATAGTATATATAGCATAAAGTAGACAAACAACAATATAATAAAAAATTAAGTAAGAGGTGGAAACAATAATGTATTCAGGTTTTTTGAATGCTAGCTATGTAAATTCAGTTTGATACAAATGATAAAATTTTGGAATTTTAAAAATTAAAATTAAAAAAATTGAAAAGTTTATTCGCCTAAATAGAATTTTTCAATCTTAAAATATATCTTGGTTTAATGGTATGGAAACTAAATTTATATACATATATAAATTTTAATTAAATTAGCATATTAATTTTACTTGTATAAGTAAACATTTATAAAATAAGTATACAAATAAAACAATTTAATTCATTATGTCTCTTATACAAATTGTCACCGTATCTACCATTAAAGTTTCCATGACAGAAGAAAAAGGAACAAGGCCCAAAACAATATTCTTTTTTAATTATTGGAATCGTGTTGATGAAATTTTAATTAAAAAAACTAACTTCAGCGTAGGCTAGGCGGAAATAGAAGGACTTACGTTGAAGAGATGTTGATGATGTCAGGAGGCGTCTTCCTTTTTTTTTGCTTTGATTGGTGCACATTTTGTTTTGGTAGGTGTTGATTTTGTGCCTGTCGGTGTGGCACCGATGTTGGCAGTATCTTTTTTCAGATGACCACCTCGTTGACTAGCCATGAGAGATAAGAACAACAAAACTATAAGTAGAATAAAGTTTGTGTATGAGTGTTTAGTTGAAGCTAAAATATTGTGCCCTATTTATAATAGTTATGGTCTTAAACGATGAAGAAAATAACTTATGGGTGAATAAATAAATATCTAATAACTAATATTAAGAGATAACATGAAATACAATATTTTATTTTGTATCTAATGTATTTGGCTAGAATTGTTCAAATATTTGGTAAGACATTTTTAAATAAATAGTAGATAATAGTAGATAATAGTAGATAATGTTTTTATACTATGTAGATATGTTATTATTTGGATTTGGTTATCTAAAATTATGGGCTACATTTTTGAATAAATACTATTTAATATTTACATAATATGTAGATAAGATATAGTTGGATAGTTTATTTCAAATTTTGTTACACAATTTTAAACAAATATTAGATAAGGTTTGTATGTTATGAGGATATGTTATCATATAGATTTATTTATTTAAATTTTTGTTTCAAAGTTTTCAATAAATATTATTTAATATTTTTATAATATGGGATATGATATAGTTGGTGGTTTATTTGAAATTTTGTTACACATTTTTGAACAAATAGTAGATAATGGTTTTATACTATTTAGATATGTTATTATATGGATTTGACTATTTAAAATTTTGTTTCAGATTTTTGAATAAATATTATTTAATATTTTTTGAATATGCAGATGTGACATAATTAGGTAGTTTATTTCAATTTTTTTCCATATCCTATGTTTGGCTTAAATTTGAAAATTTGATTCAGTATTGAAGTTTGAATACGTGATTCCCAGTGTACAATAGAATTGGTCATAATTTTTAAACAGTTGAACTTGTGCTGGAACGTAAATATTATCCATAATAATGTGATTCTCATTTTAACTCGTTACTTGACTTATTTCTATTTGTGGCAGCTCTATGGTTCAAAGAAGCTGAATTATGCGAAAGGACCCCTGTCCAAGCACCATGGTTGAGAGAATAATACATCGCGGATGCCCGAGTACAGTACCTAATCAGTTGTTTCCAGTGGCAAATGTAGCACTACATTTAACTTTCGAGTTTTAACAATCACTCTGAAATTTTCTAATTTTTAACATGAATTATATTCAAGTCGATATTATTTTCTTTTTCTATGATATCAGATACGAATGGGGTATATTGTTTTTTGTTTCAAATCGAAAAGAAAAGGTGATATTTCATTTAAAACATAAAAGAATAGAGTACAAGTCTACTAGATGTACTCCCAAACCAACAAAGCAACAAATCAAACTTCAAACTGAGATGCAGAAAGGGGGAAAATGAAGGTAATACCCATCCCTGCTTCCAGTAATTGAACTACAAACCTGTCTGAAAAAAATCATAAAGCCTAGCTTATAGTCCTATTTGTAGATTAAATCCAATGTACACAATATGTATGTTTAATAATAATATCATCTAATGATTAGTGATAATTTTACCATTGAACTATCTTCTAATTCTGTTTTAACTAGGAAATAAAAATTAAAATGTTAATTTGTCGTGCTATATATCATCCTTTTTCAAAAAAAAATCCTTTTAAAGTGTTTTTATTATTTATAAGTATTGTTTCACTGTCTCTTATGGCTTTCACTGAAGTTTCACCGACCAAATGAAAGTATACTGGTGCACATGTGTATCAAATTGTATGACTCTATAATATAACTTGTCTATATTACATATCTATTTGTGTCATGAAAATAACAGCTAAAGGAACAATTTGTAAAAGAAAATTGACTTCGAAGGTTGATTTTATAATTTTGATTTCTAGAAATTAACTTTTAGAAGTTTGTTTTGTTTAATCCGTGGATTTTAAAATTTGTATAACTTAATTTTTGAAAGTCAAAAAAATAAAATAGTCTAAAAAATTAGTTCCAGAATATTAAAAAGAATTCCACTGTTATTACGTTAAGGTATTTAGCTTCTCAAAATTCCAAAAAAGTAAGGGATGACGTATAAAGTAAAAATAAATAGCGCAAAATGTAACTTCCTTTCAATTGGGGTTGACAAATACATATGCTTGCCTTGTCTCATTAATCAAGATCGGGTATATACCATATACCAATACTATGTTATACACTACTTCATAGAAATACAAACAAAACATAAATCTTTTGAAGAATAAAAAGTGAAAGTTGTCTTATTTTTTATGTATGATTATCAAGTTGCAAGGAAGTTTTATGATATTTATATTTGTAGGTAATAAGTAGAGATTTGAAATGACTCATTTATAATTTTTGTTTTATTTTTAACAATATCCCAAAAGGTAGTGATTGATTTAAATTTGTAAGATCAGTACTAATATAGTAACTAATTTTCCCATCTTTTCTTAACCCTGTAACATAATTAGAAGAATTCTGTAAAAAAAATAAAAAAGCATGGATATAAAAAAGAATGACCCTATTGTTGGAATAGAAAATTTGTAATTTGATAATTTTTGTCTCAAAGTATGTAACCGAGCCCTTAGATAACACTTTTCTGTATAATAACAATCACAATAAGTTATTGAAGTCTCAAAATTACATATCATGCAAATTTCTAATGTGAAAAAATCAACAGAGAAACAGATTTAAATAATAATAATAATTTTGAGTAAGGATAGAACACTTCATTTTTCTTAATATAATTCCAAGATAGCTGAACAACAACAATAATAACAAGGGATTTCAGGTCCAACTTCACTTTTTTTCCAACGCAAGAAATCATCTCATTTAAGCAAAAAGAAGTAATACTTTATGGAATAAGGATTTCACTTGAAACTAGGGATACTTTATGTTCATCTGGTTTTTACAAAGCAGAAGCCATGACAGCACACATTGCCAAGAAAGCACTCACCAAACTAATTATAACATAACTAAATAATTATACAAGACCTCACCTCAGAAATTTGAGAAATTAACTTCTCCCTCTATGTTCTTTCTTTTAAAATGTAAAAGAAAAGAAAAAATATATTTTTAATTGTAGTCAAACCCTCATGACTAGAAAATACACCATTAAATAGGAGGTCGATAGTGATATATATATATATATATATATATATATATATATGTATATACTAAGGGTGATGTCCAACAGTTTTGCTGCAAAGTAGGACATTATTGGGGATATTATATTCATTGGCAAGACTTTGCTGTGCATTCCACACCCGTGGATAGAATTGTTGCCCAAGATATTGCCTTTCCCATATTGATGACCTCAAGTTCCACATGCCTTGGTTATCCAATGACACCAATATAGATTCCAAGAGTTTGGATACACCTACATTCATTTAAGCATGTCAGAAACAAAAAAACAAACAAATAGTCAGATTCCAATATAAGTGTTGAGTTAGGGTTCTATGAGATCAACACAGTTGATGCATAACATGAACTATAAAATGTCAAGACCTATGCTCAAACTTTGGTTTCTTTGCTTCCTGACACTTACCATTCTCCCCTTTTTTACGTTACTCCAAAGGATTAAAAAAAATATAGATTGAATAAGAACTTTCTTGTTTAGTTACCTATGCAGTATGTCTGGTCAAGGCATCAACTAGATTATATGATTTTCTACTGGCATCTGTCCACTGCCCGAAACCATAACTGAAAGTGTGACAATAGACAACATATTAAATTTAAAGCACCCTTGAGGCAATTCTGAATTGCTTATATACCAATGAAAAATGTTGATAGATAGACACTAAAGTTAAAGGAAGGAACTTGACATACCCAATGACCCAAAAATCATAGCCATCAAGATGCCAAGATTGCATGGTGTTTTCATTGTTCTGGAAAACAACCTCAATAAAGTCATGAAGATTAGTTGGCATTACCGAGGTGCCTATGAATCCGGCACCATTAGAGGGGGTGTTTTGGCGCAAATTCATATCAAAGATTCTGTGAATGTTGAAATAATCAGCAAGCTTGAGAGGGGTATCAGGGTTCACATAGGAGACCTTGTTAACAGCATAACGGAACAATGCATTAATAAAAGGTGCTGAATTGGCAAATTTAAATACTCTTATAGGAGGTATCTTCCCATAATGGAATGACCCTTGTGGGTTAGGCCTAGCAGCATTTGCTGTTAGATTCCATCTGCCGAAATAATTAATTTTGAAGAGTTAAAACTTATAATAAAAAAAGTAAACAAAAAAATCAAAGTAAACTCAAAAAAGCATTGATTTCATTGACTATTTTGAATGACCTGTAGGTTCTGGCTTGCTTCATAGACCAGTCATAGTCGTTGTATTTACCAGCAGGTGGAGCAGGCAAGGGTCCTGATGCAGGGGAATTAGAGCTTGAATAGTGTAGCACTACAGTTGATGTGAGAGTGGTCTCAAAAAACCTAGTAGAGGCAACAATGAAATAGTCCTTTAGAGGCTGATTTAAGGTCACTAGCACAGAAACTGATTGGCCAACATGCACATCAAGCGAATCATATAGGTTCTGGAGAGTGTGTGATCCTTCAACCTCAACTAGTTTTAGGGTGTGACCCTGAATTCTGAAGTTAATTGATGTTGACAAGCCCACATTTGAGATTCTGAACATGTATGTTTTTCCTGAAAGTAAAGTGTAAATATTGTTGGTAAAAGCAATTTTGACAAATTTGTGCAGATTTGAACTCCTTTGATAAAAGCAGACTTACCTTGGTTACCAGTGAAGGAAGAATAAGTCTGGCCATTAATAAGGAGGCCATCAGGATATGGAAGAGATTTTCCAGAATCTAAAGATTGCCTTAATGCCTGCAAAACAAGACAAAATGAATGAACATAACTTGTCATGAAACAAAAAGAATTTTAATTTTTAGTCTAATCTCAGACTTATAGAGAAAACTCGCTAAGTATGAAAATGATATTTGAAATAGTATGTCTATGAAAGAACTCGAAAGAAAAAAATAGAACTCGTACATACAGTGAGATTTTTTATAAGATGGGTGGAAATTGGCAGTGGCTGGGGAATGCAACAGGTCAACTCATGAGCTGGTCAAGAAGGTGGAAGGAGGAAATTCAATCCTTAAACCCTAGACACAAAGAAAAACCCCAATTTAATTCCTTCCCATATCTAATAACATGGTTACCAAAAAGAAAGACATTCCATTATTAACAAATGTAAAAAAACACAAGATGACGGCCAATATTTAAACACATCAAGTTGTTTGGATTAGATGACTCACCATCTTGGTTACTATTTAGAATAAATTGGTCCAACAATGCATTGAAGGACATGTAGCCACTATTAACACCGCGGTCTCCACCAGGGAATGCCTATAGACAATTTAAATATGTAAAAATTTTAAATCGTCACATTTGAACATAAAATCATGTATTATACTTCCTTCTCACATTACCTGCGACCATTGAACATACAGGGGCATTTGAGGTGGTTGGCCATAAAAGGGAATTTCTCCATAATGAGGTAACATATGATGACCGTAATTAAATTGAGGGTATATGTAAGGAACATTTGTAGCATGAGGAACCACCATAGGTTCCATAGATATATTAGTGGTTAAGGGTTTGTTATGCACAACATCATTATTGTTCTGCAATGTAAAATGAAAAATCATCCAAATATCAATTGCAGCTATAGCATCATTGAGTAGCCAAATCATAACAAACAACTACACAACAATGACAACAAATAAAAGGTTAGTTACATGAAAGAATTAGTGACCCTACCATGTGCACACCCATTGTGACCACAGGAGCCGATCTTACATTTGTTTTTGCTATCACTCATGTTGTCAGGTTGCAACTCTTGTAATCCTTTTTCATTTTGAGAAGCTTCTTTGGATGAACCACTCTCATAACATATATTGTGGTTGTAGAGAGTCTCTTTTACACTAGATCAAAAAAGTTTGTTCCTCCAGTAGCGTATTTAACAACAAACACTAAAATCGAAGCATAAAACGTAGAAATATCAATAATGTCTAAAGAAACTGAATAAAATTCAACATACAATGAAATCTTCATTTATTTGCAACTCTCTGTCAATATTGTACTCGTCACTATCCTCATTCATAGTTGTTTCTTGATTCACCTAATAAAGAAAACCAAAAAACATAATCATATAAATTAATAAATAATTTAGAAGAACACTTCTATTAAAATACATACAACTATAGGTGATAATAAAACTTACAATGATAGGGTCTTGTTCCTTAGGTTTTGTACCAACTTCAGTGTGTGAAGTCTTCTTAGAAGAAAATGATACTCTTTTCTTTTTTCTCCTAAAGAACTTCTTCTTTAGGGGTGCTCCTTTAGTTTTAACTATATCAGGGTCACCGATAGTATTGTCAGAACTCTTCAGCCTGCCTTGTGGGCCAAATTCTGACTTTAACTTACTGATCAACTTTAGAATTTCATCCCTTACAAAACAAAATGAATCACGACTCTTTGCGCCAATGTCACATAAGGTATTACATGCAGCAGACAAAGAACTATATCGGGCAACAAACATTGTATCTAATGTCGTTTCATCACTAGTATCTACTGTAATTATCTCACTCTTTGCAGTCTTAGACCACCTTTTATATAATAAGCTGCTCGGAATATGGTCAATATTCTCAGTTCGGATCACGGCGAAAATGTGAGAACAAGGAATTCCACGTGACTCAAAAAGTCTACAATCACAACTAAGTGATGCTTTCCACGTATCATACAACACTCGGTTTTCAAACCCAGCTTTACAATATACACCTAGCTGAAACTCAGTCATGGAATCCTTCTGTAATCGCTCCAACACATTAAGGGAACCTGCAAGATTAATCTGATCCTTAACCTCAATGAAGATCTCTTGTGTATAAAATTGGGAAGCTTCATGTTCAATTGAATAGAGAGAAGTGGTCAAAACAGGGTTGGTGAATAATGTCTTGAAATCAGCATTTAGTTCATTGTTCCTATACTCGCGTAACACCTGGTCAAATTCTTGTATGAACTCAAAAACACTATGTTTCCTGTGAACATAAGCCTTTACCAAAGCATTAACTGACTCACATTGAGAAGTAGTTTGGATCCTACCAAAAAAATTATCCCGTAAATATGCATTGGCCCATGATTCCTTTATGTCATAAGTTTTTGAAACCCAACGGTCTTGCAAAAGGTCATGTTTCAAAACCATATTATGCCCAAACACTTCAAATTCAACTATTGTAAAATTGGAATACATTGCTCATTTGAAGTCTTCTAAGAACTCTTTTTTCTTCACTTTCTCACATGCATTCCTATACAAGTGCCAGGCACACAGACGATGGATTGAGTTCGGAAACTTTGTCTTCACAGCCTCTCTCATAGAAGCACAACCATCTGTTACAACAGTCTTAGGGTGCTTGCCACACATTGCTTCCAAAAAAACCTTTAAAACCCATTGATAAGTAGAGATAGATTCATCTGAAACCAACGCTGCCCCAAAAATTACAATTTGACTATGATGGTTGCAGCCAGAAAATATCACCAAAGGTATATTATACTTGTTTATTTTGTAGGTTGTGTCAAAGGCAACAACATCCCCAAAACATTGGTAGGAAGCTATGCAACCACCATCAGCCCAAAAGATATTTTTCAATTTACCATCACTAGTTGTGGTACATTTTGAATACATAATTGGCTCACTATCAGCCTTTCCTTTAAGGTAACTCAACACAGCTTTCACATCCCCGTCCTGAATCTTAAAGTTTTTTTGACAATGTATGTAGTTGTATAAAAAAGAATCCGTAACTTGGCCGGGCAGTTGGTTCGAGTTATCGCTCTGTGTGACATTTTCCTATCAACCCTTCTAAAGTGTTTTTGATTTCTCATCCCCTCTCGATTGCACACTAGCTGTCTCATAACAATGTTTCCATGTGTATTTTTGCTCACATCGTCTTTTCTAACAACAAAACCATGACTCTTAGCATACGTTTGATAAAACACATAACCCTCTTCTTCTGTTTGAAATTGAAGACCTCGAATCTGACTTTCTGACAACTCCATTATTTGCCATAAGTTATCAGTATCACGACAAAAATCAACACTGAATTTATCAACCTCATAACTCCCCTTGGACTGTGTACCATTATATTTTTCTGGTGAAGGTTCATCCCCATTATCATCCTCTGAACCACTAACATAAATGTTCTCACTCCATTGTTGATTAACATCAACATCGCCTTTATCACTAACAAACGCGTGACTCACAAAATCAGACATCTGCATGCAACATAGAATAGTATTTTCATGGTCTGATGTTACATTTTATTACAATCAAATAATCCTATGCATAACCATGTTTCATGTTTGTGTGATAAAGTATACATATTCTTTCTTGACATACTGAGATAGCATGGTCTCTATTTAAATTTTGTGATGTGAATTATAATTGTTGGTATAGTTATGCATAATTTTTTCCTTCTAGGTTTATTGAATATATATTGAACTAACATACCTGAACCAAAACTGGAGGCTATCCAATGTGAGTCATATGCACAATAAGCTATTGTACTAATATAAAATCGACACATGACTATTATATGTTTTAAACACGTTTGTCAAAAGAGAGTTAGCTTCTTCTAAGGTGAAAGTGACAAGGATAAATTATGTGCAATGTAGATGAGAAAGACACTACTATACATCTAAGGGTAAGCACATATTATCATAATTTTAGAATCAACAAGAAATAAGCAACTCTAAATACAAGAATTGTTTCGTATTTACTAATTTTACATGAAAATATCTTTGTTTATAGTTTGGAGTATAAATCACACAGTGCATGTATCACATTTTTCATTCTATTGTTACTTTTATGGACTTAATATTTTTTAGGGACTCCCACTTATTTACTTAACAACTCTTGTGATTTATAAGTTATTTTAGTTTTTTTTTATTTGTATCCTATTCATTTTGTACTTTGTATTTGTAGGAAACACTGAATCTATTACGAATACATTAGTGCGCTTAAAAATATAATATTGGTTTGATGATGAGAACCCCTTAAACTGTATCTAATAGTAGGGGGTGTTAGGGGACAAGTATGATTGTTTTCTATTGTTTGTGAACAGAGGATACTCTCTCTAAGAGCATTGATCTCTGGGACATCAAGCATTATGCTACACTATGTTTTATATATGTCATCATTCACCATTTCATATCACAACACTTCTCCATTCTCATTCTCTCATCCCATCAACCCAATTCAGATTATTCTCTTCTTAGTTTTTCTATTCTGGAATCTTCAGGTACTCTACTACATTCTTTTCACATTATTGCTCCTCATGTTCCCTCCATTTGTGTTCTTAATAAGTTGTTTCAATCGTTCTTTTCACTTCTGCATACCATGCCTTGTTCTGAATGTTTCAATGCTATTCAGAACTCAGATGTAATTCTGGGTACTTAATCTAAATCCATAGAGACAAAAAAAAATTTAAAATTTAAATATTGATGTTTTGGTGAAAATATTTCTTTTTTTTAAACTGTTTCTGGGATTTTCCCTTGTCTGCCTAAAAATGGAAGCTTTTGCAAATAGATTTTGCGAATCCGTGGTCATTTGTTTCTAACGGTTTTTCAACAACATAAAATTTGAGTCCATGATGAGAAATGCTCCTGTTAACGCATTTTGATTTTTAAGAAATGGGTCTTAAGAATTTTTCTTTTGTATTTTCTCTAACTAGCTTATATATATTTTTAAAAAATGGAATACCAAAATTCCTTTATCTAATTGTTTTGATGGAATTACGTGTTTATGATTTGAGTACTTTTTGAATTCTCATGGCTGTGGTGGGGCATTGGTATTTCATACTATTGTTGAATAGGATTGATGTACTAGCTTAATCTAATTTGACACATGAAAAGTGTATAATCTTGTACTTAAATACTGATTGAACCTGGATAAATATTTGCAGATTGGTTTTGTTGTCATATAGGGATATCCTTTTCATGTCCATTTGCTAAGTACAATGATGTGGAAGATGGCTTAGATTCTGTGGTCGTGAAATCCATCGACTTTGGAGCTGATGATGTCAAAACTCCAGTTCGATTAGTTAGTTTCAAGAATGAAGATTTAGAACTAACCATCCTTAAATCTCTAGGTTCTGGAAAGATGACAGTGGAAGCATCTGTGAGCTTCAAAATCTCAGCCAACACACTGTCATTTGACAAGGATGAAACTATGTCTATTTCTATGACTACCAAAAATAGCCAAGAAGTGGATGATCTATCTTTTAAATCAGATTCTCAAGTGGAAACCATCCAATCAGCCCTTCTAAATCCCAACAGCCCCAAACACATTGCTGCTCTTAAATTTTAGTGGTCCACTACAAAAGGTTGTTCTTACCTTCTATATTGACAATACATGCCAATTTCCACTGTGATATATTTTTCTCAGGTTGATGTATCCTAGGATAATAAGACTACTTTGAATATTATTGAAATGAATAATTTGAATTTTGAGATTTGGTACCATTATCCCTCACTAGGAGTTGTACTGTAACCACCAACTTTTCCTGTACGTTCTAATACATTCTAACTTCCGTTACTCACTATATAAATTAATCTTTCATATATAGTTTCACTTTAAAATTTTAAGACATTTGAAATCAAGATTTTCAATTCATCTACAATGTACTACGAAGTTATAATAGCACATGGAGTCAATAGGCAGCTAAAATCTATGCGCAATACAGTTTATGAAGAACTACATAATAGTCCTTTACGTATAATATATGGGTAGGTAGCAAAAGAAGGATAACAAAAATTAGAGGGAGGAGAGAAAAACAAATAACCACATTGTTGGACCAAAAACCCAGTGTCTCCAAAATATTTACGCAATAATGACATTCATCAAACACATGGTAAGCAAGGAAAATCACACAGTGCATGTATCACACCTGAAATCGTAGACAGAGGCAAGCAAGAAAGGATGTTCGAGCCGTTTCACAATTCATAATTGACTTGCACAACAATTTTTTTATGTATAATTAGAACCGCTTTTTGCCACACAGCACTAACCAGAACAAATATTTATGTTAATTCTATTTTACAAGAGAAGGGAAAGAATATATGAAAATGAGAACGTCGTTTCAAAATCGCAAGCCACAAAGATAGATTGAAGAGGGAAATTATCGAATTCTGCTTCAATAGGAATCATGGGTTTCAGAATCATAATGTTCATTCTATTTTACAAAAGAAGGGAAAAATATATAAACCTTTTAAACCAACCTCGATATAAGATGCAGCAATCTTTGAGTGTTTCTCGTTGGTTCTGGCAATAAATATGTCCCAGAAAACCAACCACCACTCGAACAGAAATCCACTAGGAGCATCAATAGTTGCAATCCCACATTACAATTTAGAAAAACAGATAAAACAGAAACATTGAATCCAAGTATCCAACCAATTCATTGGTATGAAACTCACCAACAAGGTCTGATGACACTTTCCCTTCAGCTTGAAATACATGAGCAGAAGCCTTCAAATCCCTCTTCACTAAGTAATCATGGATATAAACATCTAACCTGAAATCTCACAGTATGCAAACATAGGACCAACCGTGAGAACCAAAGTTAAAATCTTTATATCAAGCACATCACCACAAAACAGGTGACAAAAAACCCACATCACAATAACTATCAGCACACCAAAATGCACTTCAATTCCATTCAATGTAATCAAACCCTTTATACTAACAAACTAAGTTTCGTGTATTAAAAAATAATCAAATAATTGAGCAAAACCCTAAATATGAGACCTCAATTTTGTCCATGGAGCGGTTGATGTCGTGTTCATCATAGAGCATATCTTCGACAGAGACCTTACTGACTTTGATGAAATTGGACAAGAACAACTTGTAAATGGCTTTGGTGGCGTAGGTCATGAAGACGCGGCCTCTGAAGGTGGTTTTTTTGAGGAAGTAGGGCAAAGAAGCGGCGTGGTCAAGGTGAAAGTGAGTGATGAGGAGGACGTCGATGGTGGAAGGGACGATTTCATCGAAGTAGGGTAAAGAAGTCAATGGTGTCACTATTAGTTGCTCTTTCTCTCTTAAGAAAATGAAATATCAAGCTCGGAGAGAGAAAGGATAAAAAGCAACTATTGTATATTATTTGCAAAAATTCACTTCTCTTTAGTTATTAAATATATATTATATATGCGAAAGTTGCCAAACCGCGCGCGATTGGAAATTTTGGATCACTATAGTCTGCGGTTATTATGTATAACCGCAGATAATATTATTGTCTGCGTTTAATTCCTTACCCGCATAAAATACTTCCTTTTGAGCATCAATGTCTGCGGTTCTGCCCAACCGCAGACAATATTAGCGTTACCTTTTGCAATTTCTGTTGTAGTGTTATCTACCACCACAAAGATAAAATTCATTCCCTTTTGGGCCCTAGGCAAACCAAGCACAAAATCCATTGAAATATCAATCGAAGAAGAACATGGTGTAGGTAAGGGAGTATAAAGACCATTAGGTGATAATTTTTATTTAGCTTTGCTACAAACAATATACCTAGAGCATAGTATTTGATTATATTTTTTCATTCTAGGATAGTAGAAGTGTTCATTTAAAGTTGACAATGTTTTATCTCTTCCAAAATGACCCATTAAATCTTCCTCGTGACTTTATTTAGTACGTAACTCTCTCAAGGATCCCCAAGGAATGCAAATCCTATTGGCTTTGAAATGATAGCCATCTAAGATGTGGAATCCATGATTTGATGTGTTTGAGCTACATGAGTTATAAATTGTTGAAAAATCCATATCATTTTGATACAAATTTCTTATTTCATTAAGTCCAAGAATTTTAGATCCAAGAGAAGCTATCAAATTATGCCTTATAGATAAATCATTTGCCACAACATTGGCTTTCCTATTCTTGTACTTAATGATATATGGAAATCATTCCAAAAATTTAACCTATTTACATATCTCTTGTTTAACTTATGTTACCTTTTTATATGCTTAAGTAATTGATGATCACTATGGATTACAAACTCTTTTGGGATCAAGTAATGCTCCCAAGTTTATAGGGCTCTAACTAAAGCATAAAATTCTTTATCATATTGATGTAGGCCTTTCTTCAACTTGAAAGGAATTAGGATCTAGCCTTCCTTCTTCTCTTCAATTATTGAGCAAAGAGACCATGGGAAATGCAAAATGAAATTTGGAAATGTAAATGCCAAAGCCTATTTATAAGGAAATGGAAGGGAATTAAGGAAGGAAGGTTGAAATGGTTACGAAATGGGTAGAAAATGATAAAGAAGACACCACCAAGGAACTTGGATAAGTCTCTAGCTCGCCACTCTAGGAATGGTCACCTAGTGATAAGAGCTTTAAGAAGGTTAAAACTTTGTGTATTCATCTCAAATTCAAAATTAATGGTTTCAAATACAAAGGAGAAGCAAGCCTTATATAGGCTAGGTGAAGTGTTAGCCAAGTAAGCTCCTACTTGGGCTTTCACTTACTCCTTGGCCCAAAGACAATTAATCTATATAAAATGGCCAAATACAATAGGCCTAAAATATATACAAAGGCCCAAAAGTGACCCAAAAATAAACCTAAACTATTTTTAGTATAATTAGAATTATTTACAGACTATGCCCTTATTATGCTCCCCCTCTTTAAAAAAGATTTGTCCTCAAATCCTGTAAAAGAAAAGAGAGTAATGAGTTCAAAAATGAAAAATAAAGACACTAAAAAGGTAAAAAAACAAGGTAGGGTATTGACCACCAGGATCAAACACTATCATTTTTATTTTTGAAAGAATGATATAAGAAATATTAGCAAAGAACATTATCGAAAGTTCTCATAAGAACACACATGTGAAACTATAGATACATATGATGCTACTATCTAAATTCACTAACATGAAAATATGAGTAGATGTAATTATATGGTCATGTGAGATATGGAAGAATATTGACTTATGCTCAAAAAGATGGATTGTCCTTAAGGGATCATAGTGAGTAATGGCATGTAAAGTTGGTTCTAAAGTATACATGTCATGCAATGTTGTCAAAAATTCTCTATATAACCTGTTATGAAAATAAATCATATCAACATGATCATAGACAAGATGTGAAAAATGCAATGAATTGGGCCTAGGGAAAGGTTGGAAGCCCAATTCTCCATGCCTTAGCCTAACTCTCTAGTAGGTTATATAAGGGCATACTCTCCATGTAATTTTCACAATTTGAATTTTGAATGAATTACATATTTTTGAGAAGTGGGTGCATACTTCCCATTCTTAGACTAGAATTCCTTTTAGCCTCTTTCAAGCTCTCATCCCTTGGTTTCTATACCTAAAGTGGCGAGTTGGAGGATTTATCCTTCTTTGGTGGCATCCCCCAAAATCCCTTCCATCACTCCAACACCATATCCATCTTCCATGCTTCCAACTTTAGTTCTTGGTCTTAGGGCAACCTTCCTCTAAGATTTGAAGAAAGATAGCTAGATCCATCCCTCTTCCTATATCACATATGTAGGGTAGTTGAGGGTAGCCTCGTTGATTTTTTCATTTAAAAATGCAATAGGGTGGCCTTCTTGTAATAAGACTGCTCAAATTCCTACATTGGATACATCACACTCAAGCTCAAAGGTTTTTAAAAAAATAGGCAATGCAAAAATTGGAGCATGAGTGAGTTTATCATTAAGGTTTGTGAACACCTCTTTCGGTCCGACCCAAATGGAAAGGATTCTGAGAGGGCTGGATTTCATGTCCGAATGATCTGCTGAGTAGAATGGCTCCAAAATAATCAAATCCAAGCAGGATGACTCAGATTAAAGCATTTCCGAGTGAAATACAGCCCTGTGGATATAAATCCGAGTGAAAAAACTCAAAAATGGTCAAATCCGAGTGGAATAGGCTACTGTTGGGGGAATCCGAGTGAAATGACTCAGAATGGATCAAATCTGAGTGGAAAATAGGCACATTCCGAGTGAAGAAATTCAAATTTCGAATTTCTGAGTGAGAAGAAGGCCAATTCCGAGTGAAATTCCAATTCCCGAGCGGAAAGAAGGCCGGATCCGAGTGAAGATTGCCAAGTCTCCAAATTCTGAGTAAAAATGGCCAAAATTCCAATTTCCGAGTGCAAAGAAGGTAGGTTCCGAGTGGAAATGTCCAAGTTCCATTCTGAGAGAGTGTCGTTTCAGAATCGCAAGCCACAGAGATAAAGAGAAGAGGGAAATTGTGGGTTTCTGCTCCAATAGGAATCCTGGGAAATGGATCTCAACCGCCGTTGAGAGAGCGGATGAGAATGTTTCAGGGAGAGGGAGAAGAGAAAGGGGGCGAAACTGTTTGATGGAGAGGGAGAAGAGACTGTGGCATGAAGAGGGAGAAGAGACGTTAGGGAGAGGGAGAAGGAAGACTTTCAGAAAAATTTTTAATTAAAAAAAAGCTGTTGTAGATGAAAAAAAGGCTGATGTGGATGCCAGGTGGGTGAGGGTATTCAAACCCTCACTTCACTCAGGGTACCAAAGAAATCCTCTTACATCATTTAGTTTCACCAAATCCTCTATGTTTAAATGATATCTTAGTAGTTAGCACATTCATGTCAAAATATAAATATAAATATATAGAGTTTTAGCGAACCCACCTATGATTAATAAATTGTTGATGGTTTTTTACTTAATTTAATCAGCTTCTAAACACTTACATTATAGATAGATACCATTACTAATAGAAGCAACTTTTACATTTCAGTTCCAACACAAGTGTAGTGGGGACCAATGTTCCTTAAAGAGGAAAATTATGCAGAAGAAAGATACATAATTATATTACTTGTGGTTGTGATTTAATTTAATTTAATTTTTTATGGCAAGTGTATTCACATTATTGTGGTTTTCACAACTATAGCAATGTAATCATAATAATGTACAACAATATGAATAGTTACAAATAGAAAATAAAATCGTTATTGGATTTTATAATTTTAAAAATCAAGGATAGCATTATTAAATTTAATAGGATTCAAAATAAAATATCTACGACTTTATAAAAGTTAAACTTTTATCATTCCTAAAAGGTAGGATGGTTGTTGATATTTTAGTGATAAGGTTGAGAAATTAAACTTTAAGTGTTCCAAAAAATCTAAGATTCAAGAGTTGAAACTAGAATAAGATTTCAAATTATTTGGAATCCTAAACAAAAATTTTATGTTGTTAACGGTTGGTGGGACATTCTAATTAGGAAAGATTTGTAACTTAAGTGCTACACCTACATTTCTTTCCTAGATAATAGCCTGATTACCGTACTAAATTTTTAGGTCGAAACGCTACCTGACTGACTGCAAGGGGCGACCTCTGAAACCATTGTCCCTTAACCAAGCAACTCCACATTTACCTACGTAGTATATGTTTTGTCACTCCACATGCTTAGTTATTTGTTTCAAAATTTGTTTTATTTTAAATACAATTAATTGATTAATTAACATGTTTCATGGTGAATAGTTATAGTCTTAGAAATTTTAAGCACATTTTAAATATAATTACTCCACCCGCTTAAAAGGAAATGCAACCTTCGTCTTATGAGAACACGTGTTGACATGTGGTTCTCTTAACCTTGTCTTGTTAGGACATGTGTCACCTTGAGGACTCGTTAATATTATTTTTTAGTACTAGAAACTTTCACATTATATCGAACCATTCAAAATTTAAACACCACCCTTATCCTACACACACTCACATAACAACCATACACCACTCCACTCACCTCATCTCTTAAAAATTTCCAATGTTTCATTTTCCCTCTCTTTTCGTTTCTCTAAGCCGTCGCCAAGCCACTAACCCTAAGGATAGAGTTTTGCTTTTCCTTTTGAAGCTACAAGTTTAGAGCGATCGTTGCCACTGAGAGTTTAAGACCAAAATTAGAGTGGGGCAACCATCTCTTTCTCTTTTCCCCTACTCACCGCCAATCTCCATACCAAATAAGGGAGATTTCTTTGTGATTCTTGTGAGTTTTGCTTGTGGATTAAGGTTAGGATATAGGTTACCCTTAAAACCTTCTTTTGTTTTAAGTTTTGGGTGTACTAAAAATGAGCTTTTTTAATGGATCTAAGATTTAATGTTAGTGTTTAAGATTTCAGAAAATGAAAATAAGTTTAAAAGATTCAGATCCATGAGAAAATCAATTTTTATGACGATTGGACCCTAAAATAAAACGTGTATGTGTTTTCTCCTTCTCCTTGAACTTTTTTTTTGGAATTATTTTGGATGACTAAATTATGAGTTCACAATTAAATGCCATTATTATTTGAAAAATGAAATTGCTTGCTCTAGAACCTTGATTTAAATGCATGCAAGGTACTTAGTGAAAATTGTTGAATTTTTGGTATAAAATTGCTGTTTGTGTGGATTTAAGTTTGGGTTTGAATATGGTGCATATTTTTCATATTTTACATGTTGGAAATTCTGTTTGTTGCTACCCATAATGAATGATCAACTTGTGTGAAAAATAAGTTGTTATCATGCCAAAGTGCTGAAAAAATACCTTTCTGACTTATATTCGTGTCGCCTGAAATTTGTGTTATTTGAAGTATGTGAATCTAGACCGAATCTTTCATAATGGTTATATGGAAATTAAATTTTTAATAGTATTATTTTCTAAATTAAATTTTTAATAAAATTTTGTTAAGGAAAAATCAACCAAAGCTTAATTAGGGATCAATTTGATAGTAAAAATACTTTTGGTATACGGTTTTGGATCTCTATCCAAAGCTTAATTAATTAGTTTAGTGGGTTTAGTAATTAGTTTAGATGACTTCAAATCGAAGAATCTGAGAAAAGAATGAAAACTAGGCTTAAACGGGCTTATAGGGGTAAATTGGTAATTTTGTCTAAGTAAGATTTGATTAATTATTTTCTTAATTTTTGGAAGTTATTAATAATGTCCTTGAAAGGTTCCATAAGAATCAAACCCTTGGATAAAATATTTGGCACTCAATCTCTGTTATTCTTTGTTACCCAAGGTCCACTAAAATATTTGTCGCTTAATCTCGAGCCCAAATACAGAGCGTCGATACGACATGCAGACGTTTGAAATTAACACCCAAATTTTTAGGCATCATTTATTATTATTGATATTATCCTCATCTTCATCATGTTTCTTAAAATCAAATATTTTCCTCACAATTAATAATTGCTTCCCTTGAAGTCACACATATATATAACTTTACCACTGATCCGACCGAACTCCAAACGTTGCCACTGTCAACTAATACAGCCATATTATAACATAGGCTGAAGCCTCACATTTTCTAAAGAAACACAAATAGGATTAGGGTCTGGGGGTTTATCCTAAAAACCCGAGATGTTACATCGGGGCATCACTCAGCCCATATAATCACAATGTTAAAAACCCGAATCATTGAAGTCTAAACAGTTTCTGGATATAGAGAGAGTTAATTTCTCAACATTATACCATGATAAGAATTAAACTAAACCTATAATGACGTATCAACCACTTATCGACTATTAGTTAGATAAAAATATCTTAGATATCATATACACACACAACTAGATATATATCAAAACTAAGTGTTTGACATCACATGAAAGTGTATGTCAAATTAAGCCACTCAAAAGGTATGCACAAACTTTAAATACCCATAAAATTATGGAAGTTATACAATCATCATAACACATATATAATCATCTGACATCATAGCCTAACTCCACTAATCTCAATATAATTTCAAATCATCAATCATGACTTTATTATTTACTAACTCAATCAATTGGAGCCATCAATACCATAACCAGTATAATCAATCTATATATTCATAACACCATACAAGTCATTCCAGTAACATATATCAGCTAGGCATCTAATAGAAATCACACTATCGAGTATGTGTGTGTGTATATATCAGTTTCAAGAATCGCCAATAAACATAGATATCAGCATATCAGTTTTCAACGGACATATAGCGCCACCACAGGGCGTAATAAAAAACAATTCAATTATCACCATATCATCAATACCCTAATGGGACAGTCTCAATAGTAAATAATGAACAATATATATATATATATATATATATATATATATATATAATGTATCATATGAGAAAGGTTCTCTTATATGAGAGTGAGAGGAGTAAATTTTAGCCATACAACCATACAATGGATGGTTGAGACTAATCATGTGAGTTTTTAAAAAAGTCATGTGACCTTTTAAATGATCATGTGACTTTGAAAAAATTTTAATCTCAACCATCCATTGTATGGTTATACGAACCAGATTTGCTCCTCTCACTCTCACATAAAGGAACTTTTCTCATATGATAAATCTCCTATACATATATATATTTAACGACACTTAATCAATTAAATTTAATTAAAATTATATTTTTGTTTTATATAAAAATTATCATTTTCCAGGCGTTGATATTTAAAGTAAACTTTTTAATCATAAAAACCCGCCTAGAATTATAACTACTACTCGTTACTCGAGTAATAAGCCCCTTTATATGTTACACGTACCTTGGAGCGTGATCCAGCTCTCCAAAATAAAGCGTCAACTTCCGACTCTGCTCCAAACATCATTGTCAGAGGGCTTCAAAACTTGTCGATGGGATATCAAAATTGCCTCGGAGCTTCAAAATTCTACTGTTGCCTTTCTGATAGTACACGATCCATATCTAGAGAAAGAGAATGAAAACATCAAAAACATTGCATGCAACGTAAAAGAAAAACATTCTTGCGGTCAGAAAGGGTAATATGCGCATGCTTTCGTATTTTAATCACAACTTTAGCTATGGGTTCGATTTTGGTGATCTTGGTAAAATTTTTGGAATAAAATTTTCTACAACTTTTACGAAGACACCACAAGCCAGTTTTGAGTCAAAAATTCCAAATTTGTGAAAAAAGACCACTGTCACATACTAAAATTCCAACAAATACAACTTTCATATTTTTGCCATAACTTTCGCTCTAGACGTCAGATTTAGGCGTTCTTTGACTCGTTAAAAAGAGGAAACAAAGAGAAATAACTTTTATACAGGTGATTTTCCAAAATCTGGATAAATGGTTCTCACGCAAGCAGATTAAGAATCCAACGAATGTAAAACTTTCCAGCATGTAGAAATGGAAGTGAAAAAAGACCATGCGTGTAAGGATAGAGATTGTTTAGCTTACCAACGTCGATTCTACACCAATAAACGTCTGAGATCTTTCATTTCGATTTTGATCAAACCTCTAATCCACGACAAGAGGGTCCAAGGAAGGATCAAGGAAGAGAATGATGTTGTTTTATGGTTCACGGTGATTACGGTGGTGAAACTTGAAGAGAAAATGGTAAAGGGAACGAAAGTAAGAGGGAACCCGAGAGTGATAATGGGGTTCACAACACAAAGAGAAAGAGTGAAATTAATTATGAGGTGATGGAGTTGAAGAAGTCAAGATTTGAAGTGTATGAATTAGAAATGCAAGAGTGGAAATTAAGAAAGTAAGGTCGGTGGTGGTGCTATAATAAGGAATTGGAGAACTTGAAATTGAATTATATAATTGTAACATTTGAATGGAAAATCATGGCATGAAATTGTTGTAAGCGTGAAACCAATGTAGCGTAGAAATGAAGCATGCATTGTGCATGGTGGTGAGCCTGTGATGATGGTCGTGTGTAGTGGGACACGTGGGGTGTAATGGAGAGACAAGGTGGCATGCACATGGTAAAATGGCAAGGCATGGAGGTGGCACACAGTGGAGTCTTGTCCGCGAGTGGTGGTGGAAATTTATGAGGAAAATTTAGAACAAAATAAAAGAGGGAACTAGGTTAAATTTACAGTTAATTCAACTAAGTATTTAGGACACAATTTGAATAAAATAGGATACAAGATAATGGTTATGAGTCTTAGGAAAGAATTGAGGAGCACCAAGACCAATTGACAGGGATTTATACAGATAATCGGGTTTTGGAAGTTTTTGGATGACAGGCGTCAAAAAATAGAAATAGGTTATTTTGGAATTAATTCCTTAACCTAATGGGTCTTTCTAAAATTGTAATTTATCAACCTTTGAATAATTAATTAATTAATTAATTACGGATGATGGAAAATAAATCGTGCGCAATTTATTTTCTAAAATGCTAATTAGTTAAAATTGGGATGTTACAACCTCTAAGATTAGATAATCATTACACTCACACACTAATCTTAACGTATTTATATGTCACCGTGTTAATATTTGGCTGGACAAATTTTATGAATAACTCTCTATCGACCCATTATTCAAGGACTAACAAAGGCTGTTAAACTATTTAATCAAAAATAAAGCAATACGTCCTAAATGCATAGTCTCTTAGTGCATACTCCCAACATAAATAACTAAGATTTAAAAATGAAAAGAACTAGAGGAGCACTCAATTGATCTTTTATTTAATTAGATAATTGAAGCATCATAAGCTTTTATTTTGAGTAGTAGTACATTCATGATGCATGACCATTTTTAGTTGGCAGTAAGCATCTTCAAATGGTCTTTCAACAAGAATCCTTCAGATTCAGCACGGAAACACCAACCATATTTAATATCTTGATTAGCAAAAGGAGCACAAAAGTTTCCATTTCCTTTAGTGATGCAATCTTCATGAGATTGGCATAAGAGATGATGGTCATCCATTGTTTTTGCTTCAGACGCAATGACATGATTTTTGTAGCAAACTTTATCTTTACAAGAGCAACCGAGAAGTGCTGTGATAGTGCAAGGAATAAATACACAAGACTCTCCACAAGGAATACCAGCTTCTGCCTCCTTCACTGATAACATAACTAAATTGATATTCACCAAAGTTGGTTAGAACATATGTAGTTACAGCTAATTTCTTTTAATTCTAAAGTATATAGTTAGAAATGATAAAAGAAAAGAAATGAGGAAACGCTACATACCAGAAGTGGCAAGGAAGAAGAGCACAACCAGAGGAGCAAACCTGACAGAAGCCATTATTTGATTTAGTTGATCGAAATAACCGATTACTCAAATTTGCTGTAAGTCTTGCTCTGCGTTAGTTTATTCTTGCATGAAGCAATTTATAGGCAATAAAAAGATTCTCTTAGTAATTATTTAACACACAACTCTCGAACATATACAAATACCACGTGAGGCATCACAATGTCCTAAGAGAGTTTAGAGTCAATTATAGATGAAGTGTATCTTTAGATTCTGTCTTAAGCTTTATAATTATATTTATATTAATATCTTAATCTCAATTACTTGCCATAAGCAACTAAAAATGCGGATCTGGTTATTTAAATAATGGATATGCGTTGCTCAGGGTTCTTAAATATTAAAAACTGGTAATGATTATACCATTTTTTATTTGATTTCCAAGGATCACGTTGAATTTTAAATTTAGAGTAGAAAATGAAAAATCTTAAAAGATTGATAGTTGAAAGAGCTCGGCATATTTTATATTATATAAAAAGTAATTCTTATACTTCCATATATTTCTAATGAAAAACTTAATTACCATAAATATAAAAATTAATAAACACAATTAATGTGTAACATAAAATAATACCATGTTATTATTTTCTAACATTTATTTGAAAAGTAAAAAATATTTCATGTTAATGTCAAGTCAGACCTATGTTTTATTTTTCATATGGGGTTTAAACCAATAACTTGCTGTATAGCCAATTATCCAATCATTAAACTATAGCTTCATTTAGTTATAGAAACTGCATAATAGCCTATTGATATCTTAATCTTAATTAGTTGCCACATGCTACTAAAAATGCGGATCTGATTGATATATAAGTAATGGAAACCAGCAGGGTAATTAAGTATATATATAAACTCTTGATGATTATATCATTTTTTATTTGATTTTCAAGGATCACATGTTGAGTTTTAAATTTAGTATAGAAAATGAAAAGAGATAAGGGAAGGAGATTGTGAGTTTTCATCTTTTTATTTTTAAAAGTAATTTTGAAAAGAAAATACTTTTTTAACCAACACTAGTGTAGAAAAGGGGTTTTATATCGGTTTATTTTAGCCTTTTATACCACTTATTCGACCGGTATTGATTTAGCAAGTGAGAAAAATGAGTTTTTTACACTGGTTTTGGGGCCGATGAGAAAAATTACGACCGGTAAAAAAAGAGACATTTAGCACCCGTTGGTTTCCCCAACAGGTGTAAAAACTATTAATTTTTTTTCCTTTTTTCTTTATTTTTTTCTACTTTCTTTTTTTTTCTTTGGTAGCACTTCAATCTTGTTCAGTTTCAATCAAATTGTAATCATACATACTAATCCAAATTCAATTATATTTGATAGATATAGTGACCATATTTGAGTTTAATCATCGAATGTCATAAAATCAACATATATATATTAATTACAACCATCTTATAGTACATGATGTTAAAGTACAAGATCATTTATGTGAACTTATATAGGAAATTTAGGTCACTCTATGCATCTGAAGCATATCAAAAGCCAGTAGAGATGTGTGTCATCCACCAATTTTGCAACCTGTTCTTTCCAACAACATTCTTCTTGGCCCATGTCTTAGAGACTGGAAAACTAAAACAAGCTGCTTGGTTACCAGGAGGAAGTAGCACAAGAAAAATGGTTACATCGGTCCGTGCATAGTGGTAAGAAAAGTAGTTAGGGTTTTTTTGTGTGAGGTCCTTAGCCTTTTGTCCTTGCCCTTGTCAAGGGTCCTTTGAAAGTCTCCAAACCCCTATCTAGGGTTGTGATAAGATCCTCCTTAGCTATGTCCTCATCATGCTCTCCTTCTTCAAAAAGATTTATCCTCAAATTTGGACTATCCTCATGTTCATCTATATCAGACACATTAAAGGTAGCATTAACCCTATATTCACTAAGAAAATCAATTACATAGGCATTATTATTGATCTTCTCAATGATTTAAAATGGACTATCACCTCTTGGATTTAGTTTGGATTTTCTAGGGTTGGGGAATCTTTTTTCCTTAGATGCAACCAAACCCAATCTCTAACTTCAAAAATAACTTCTTTTCTTTTCTTGTTAGCACAACGAGCATAATGCTCATTCTTAGATTAAATTTGATTTTTAACATTCTTATGAAAATATCTTATAAAATTTGCTTTTGTCTCTCTATCCAAGTGAAGGAAGAAATTAGAAACTTCAAGAGGAAAAAGATCAAGGGGTGTGAGAGGGTTAAAACCATAGACAATCTCATTGGACTATACTTTGTTGTGGAGTGTTGTACCCTATTATATGCAAATTCAATGTGTGGCAAACGTTCACCCCAAGACTTAACATTTTTGTTAACTAAGACACTAAGAAATATGGAAAGGTTCCTATTTATTACCTCTATTTGGCCATCTGTTTGTGGATGACAAGTGGTAGAAAAGAGAAGTTTAGTTTCAAGCTTAGCCCAAAGAGTTTTGAAAAAATGGCTAAGGAACTTGGTAAATCTATCAGAAATAATTGTTTTAGGGATTCCATGCAATCTCACAATCTCTTTGAAAAATAGTTTAGCAATATGACTTGCATCATCAACTTTGTGACAAGGAATGAAGTGAGCTATTTTACTAAACTTACACTACTACAAAAAAAGCCTTTGTCAGCGGTTCCATCATAGCTATTGTCAGCGGTACAAGCGCATACAATAATGGCGCTATTAATAGCACTAAAAACAATGTCAGCGCTTAAACCGCTGACATTAGTTATGTATTGTCAGCGGTTGTAACGCGGAACCGCTGACAATAGTCAAACAATGTCTGCGGTTAAGATGCAGAACCGCTGACAATAGTCAAACAATGTCTGCGGTTGTAGTATAGAACCGCTGACAATAGTCAAACAATGTCTGCGGTTATAGTGTGGAACCGCTGACAATAGTTTGGGGCAACTTTAGGGATCATTCTTATTTCTTGAAACCTCCAGGGAGGAGGTTTTAGTTTACCCTTTTTATTTTATTTTTGGCAGAAGTTTCAATATTGAACATAAGAGTAAATTATGTTATTATCACTTTGACGGCTATGCAATGTTACAGATCCCAGTAACAGAAACTTTCAAATTACTACAATATTAAAATACTTTATTTTGTTTGCATCGTACACTATCAACAAATAAGTGATGTTTACCCACTGCCCTACATCAGTCTTGTACAAACAAGAAATATATACCCGCGTATATGAACAAAAATACTGCAATAAATTTATATGATTTTGTATTTCCCTAAACACAGAACCATCGAATAGGGGAAAATATTGAACCTTTACAACTTGGTAAACAAGAAAAGTCTATCTAATTAAAATCATCAGCAACAAGCCAGTCACTGGACTCATCTTCTGAATCCTTACCCTTTGAAGGGTTAACTTTCTGGTGGCGACCTTTGTCAGAACCTTCATGCAGCTGAACCAAATAAATTAAGGGTTATGAAAGCAAAATTTAGAAAACATCCCTCAATCGATAAACTTAAGTCAATATGGCTAATGGAGACACAATTACCTGGTTGGTTGATGCTGATCCATTTAACCGCAGTGGCCTAGTATTAAGATCAATTAATTTTTTATCCATTTTTACATGACCATTTATGCAATTTTCCTGCCTTGGAACAGGTGAGACACTTTGTTTCTGCTGGTAATCTCTAGATTTTAGCTTGAGTGAGTGACTTCCATCCTTCCTCGATTCATTTTGATCCAGTGGTTGCAGCCCTAACTCTTCCATCTGGGTAGGTTTGTCACCTGGAAACTGCCAAAAAAAATAATGCCCAAATAAGATGAATAAACTTCAACATACTATTTAGAAGCTCGATAGCTTGAAATTTTTTACAGTAGAAAGAACACATACCTCAACTCTTTGCCTCAATAGTAGATATCTTTCATGAGTTCTTTTACCACTAACCAACATGTACAATCATATCACATTGCAGACACAATGAACTACCATTTATCTCACAGTAAAAGAAAGCTACATATACAAATTTCCATGACAATGGAGAAAGATTCAACTCTGGTTTTTGGTTGGGTAAATCAGACCCTGGTAATCAACTTCTCAAGTTTTTGTCCCCTAGATTTAGATTTGTATAACTATACATTCAAAGTTGCCTTGCTACCAAAAGTTTACACAATAATGCAAAAACAATTTCTATGTGCAATTTATGATTTCATATCGGTAAACTCAACATCAAAAGTCATTAAAAGTCATAATCAACAGCAGATAAAAATAACCACTGGTTAGTACCTAACTTGAATTTACTAGTTATTTTATGACATTATCCAAAGATTGAATTTGCTAAAATTCTTTGATAGATACATGTCAGTTTAATGCTCATAATATGTATATAAAAAGCATGGTAACTAATGTTGTTTTAGGTTGCATGTGATTACCTTCAAAGCAAACATTCCAAACAAAGATGATCCTATAAGGGCACGGTCTCCAATAGGTGGCACATCAGGAGATACATTGGTTATAAACAATCCATATAAGCTCATTCCAAAAATCAACATAACTGTACCAGCTAGATAAACATCTGCAACAGTGAGAGATTCATCAATTTTATTGGATGGAAAAGAAAAACAGGCTAAATGCAGGAAGTAAGCATAATCTTTGCAGAAATAAAGACCAAGGGAAGTAAAGAAAGAATTACTTTCTTAGAGTAACTTAGATGGGCTACATCTAATTCTTTTATAAGATCCAACTATTTACACAATTTAAAAAATCTAATTATTTCAATTAAATGTATTAAATTTATTAATTATTTTTCTTATACTTTTAAAATTACATTGATAAAGGGTATATAGGGTAAAAGAAAACAATAAATACAATCATAAATTGAAAATGGTTGTATAAAAAGTATTAAGTTTAGATGTATTGGGTCTTTAGACTTACTGGGTAAGGACATGCCTCAAGACTCAATAAATATTTATAAAGGTATTTACATATTACTCAACAAGATTTTTGATGGGATTTGAACCCATGATTTTATGGTCACAAGTTTAGTCAACCAACTTTTGTTGCTATGGTCTAAGTAGACTAAATACAAAAGAAAGTTTTGACAATTCAGAAAACTACAGTGCACAGTAATAATAATAATTGATAAATTACCTATTGCTTCGACCAGCCGCAGAACCATCTGTCCAGTGTGAACTCCTTTGACACAGCTTGACCAATATACTTTGTATGCATCAATAATATAAAAGTTCCTCCTCATCACCAGGAAGAATGGGTCCAATTGCATGAGTATCACCATCTTCAAGTGAATCATTACCCTCTGTATCTTGATGAAGCTTCTTAAAGCCAGATGAGATGTCATCAACAGATTGATAACCATTTGCAGTTTCATTTAAGTTCACTGCAGGTGTGAAGGTTAGTAAAGCCAGATCAAGATATTCTATATATAATGGAGTACACAAATGACAGAACTGTTAGGAAATAACCATCACATACATTTTTCATGTGGGAGAACAGGTAATGAGCTAGAAAAGAGGCTAGCATCAGATGAAGCATGGTAGGAATCAGATCCAGATAAAGCCTCCCATGCACCTTGCCCCAACTTTCCAGGTATATTTATTGATGGAATCGTGATAAAAAGTTTATAGTTAATTCAACATAGTAACTCAATATGTAAGTTAATAATGAAAAAAGAAATCAGAAAATTACCCCAAGGTGAAGGATCAAAAGACTGCTTCATTGCATCACCCTTTGCCTCATTCATAAAACAGTAAGATATTGAGTTTTTCTGCTTTTGCCACAACAAATAAATTTTAAAAACATTCAAAAGAAATGCCAATCATCATAAAACTTAGAAAAATGCTAATTACACATGAATTAAGAATAGATGCCAAAAAATATAATGTACATTCATAGGAGCAGAATTCCATTTGTTTTAATATGTTCTCCATTTTTTCCCAATGGAAACATATAAAAGCTTCATACATGACAACCTCCCCCCCACCAAGAAGATAACAGCTACTAAACTACACACTAAACAAGAAAATGTAGCCCAAATCACCCACAACTTAGGAGGAGAACTTGGAAGTTAAAACTGATAGAATGCAAATACTTCCATATCAAATAGTGAATAGTAAATACACCAAAAGTTAATTCACTAACAGTTTATCTTCTCAACACTGCTTTTCCTTAACTGAACTTCTAGCATAACCATCCTACTTACATTTAGCATACAAGAAGAATGATGTTTTAAACAAACGAACAAAAAAAATGAAAATTTTTAAACCAACCTCGATATAAGATGCAGCAATCTTTGAGTGTTTCTCGTTGGTTCTGGCAATAAATATGTCCCAGAAAACCAACCACCACTCGAACAGAAATCCACTAGAAGCATCAATAGTTGTAATCCCACATTACAATTTAGAAAAACAGATAAAACAGAAATATTGAATCCAAGTATCCAACCAATTCATTGGTATGAAACTCACCAACAAGGTCTGATGACACTTTCCCTTCAGCTTGAAATACATGAGCAGAAGCCTTCAAATCCCTCTTCACTAAGTAATCATGGATATAAACATCTAACCTGAAATCTCACAGTATGCAAACATAGGACCAACCGTGAGAACCAAAGTTAAAATCTTTATATCAAGCACATCACCATAAAACAGGTGACAAAAAACCCATATCACAATAACTATCAGCACACCAAAATGCACTTCAATTCCATTCAATGTAATCAAACCCTTTATACTAACAAACTAAGTTTCGTGTATTAAAAAATAATCAAATAATTGAGCAAAACCCTAAATATGAGACCTCAATTTTGTCCATGGAGCGGTTGATGTCGTGTTCATCATAGAGCATATCTTCGACAGAGACCTTACTGACTTTGACAAAATCGGACAAGAACAACTTGTAAATGGCTTTGGTGGCGTAGGTCATGAAGACGCGGCCTCTGAAGGTGGTTTTTTCGAGGAAGTAGGGCAAAGAAGCGGCGTGGTCAAGGTGAAAGTGAGTGATGAGGAGGACGTCGATGGTGGAAGGGACGATTTCATCGAAGGAGGGTAAAGAAGTCAATGGCGTCACTATTAGTTGCTCTTTCTCTCTTAAGAAAATGAAATATCAAGCTCGGAGAGAGAAAGGATAAAAAGCAGCTATTGTATATTATTTGCAAAAATTCACTTCTCTTTAGTTATTAAATATATATTATATATGCGAAAGTTGCCAAACCGCGCGCGATTGGAAATTTTGGATCACTATAGTCTGCGGTTATTATGTATAACCGCAGATAATATTATTGTCTGCGTTTAATTCCTTACCCGCATAAAATACTTCCTTTTGAGCATCAATGTCTACGGTTCCGCCCAACCGCAGACAATATTAGCGTTACCTTTTGCAATTTCTGTTGTAGTGTTATCTACCACCACAAAGATAAAATTCATTCCCTTTTGGGCCCTAGGCAAACCAAGCACAAAATCCATTGAAATATCAATCGAAGAAGAACATGGTGTAGGTAAGGGAGTATAAAGACCATTAGGTGATAATTTTTATTTAGCTTTGCTACAAACAATATACCTAGAGCATAGTATTTGATTATATTTTTTCATTCTAGGATAGTAGAAGTGTTCATTTAAAGTTGACAATGTTTTATCTCTTCCAAAATGACCCATTAAACCTTCCTCGTGACTTTATTTAGTACGTAATTCTCTCAAGGATCCCCAAGGAATGCAAATCCTATTGGCTTTGAAATGATAGCCATCTAAGATGTGGAATCCATGATTTGATGTGTTTGAGCTACATGAGTTGTAAATTGTTGAAAAATCCATATCATTTTGATACAAATTTCTTATTTCATTAAGTCCAAGAATTTTAGATCCAAGAGAAGCTATCAAATTATGCCTTATAGATAAATCATTTGCCACAACATTGGCTTTCCTATTCTTGTACTTAATGATATATGGAAATCATTCCAAAAATTCAACCCATTTACATATCTCTTGTTTAACTTATGTTACCTTTTTATATGCTTAAGTAATTGATGATCACTATGGATTACAAACTCTTTTGGGATCAAGTAATGCTCCCAAGTTTATAGGGCTCTAACTAAAGCATAAAATTCTTTATCATATTGATGTAGGCCTTTCTTCAACTTGAAAGGAATTAGGATCTAGC
This sequence comes from Clitoria ternatea, assembly GCA_037962975.1. Classification (NCBI taxonomy): domain Eukaryota; kingdom Viridiplantae; phylum Streptophyta; class Magnoliopsida; order Fabales; family Fabaceae; genus Clitoria; species Clitoria ternatea. The sequence continues at coordinate 16,175,476 of CM075675.1, forward strand.
CTTCCTTCTTCTCTTCAATTATTGAGCAAAGAGACCATGGGAAATGCAAAATGAAATTTGGAAATGTAAATGCCAAAGCCTATTTATAAGGAAATGGAAGGGAATTAAGGAAGGAAGGTTGAAATGGTTACGAAATGGGTAGAAAATGATAAAGAAGACACCACCAAGGAACTTGGATAAGTCTCTAGCTCGCCACTCTAGGAATGGTCACCTAGTGATAAGAGCTTTAAGAAGGTTAGAACTTTGTGTATTCATCTCAAATTCAAAATTAATGGTTTCAAATACAAAGGAGAAGCAAGCCTTATATAGGCTAGGTGAAGTGTTAGCCAAGTAAGCTCCTACTTGGGCTTTCACTTACTCCTTGGCCCAAAGACAATTAATCTATATAAAATGGCCAAATACAATAGGCCTAAAATATATACAAAGGCCCAAAAGTGACCCAAAAATAAACCTAAACTATTTTTAGTATAATTAGAATTATTTACAGACTATGCCCTTATTATGCTCCCCCTCTTTAAAAAAGATTTGTCCTCAAATCCTGTAAAAGAAAAGAGAGTAATGAGTTCGAAAATGAAAAATAAAGACACTAAAAAGGTAAAAAAACAAGGTAGGGTATTGACCACCAGGATCAAACACTATCATTTTTATTTTTGAAAGAATAATATAAGAAATATTAGCAAAGAACATTATCGAAAGTTCTCATAAGAACACACATGTGAAACTATAGATACATATGATGCTACTATCTAAATTCACTAACATGAAAATATGAGTAGATGTAATTATATGGTCATATGAGATATGGAAGAATATTGACTTATGCTCAAAAAGATGGATTGTCCTTAAGGGATCATAGTGAGTAATGGCATGTAAAGTTGGTTCTAAAGTATACATGTCATATAACCTGTTATGAAAATAAATCATATCAACATGATCATAGACAAGATATGAAAAATGCAATGAATTGGGCCTAGGGAAAGGTTGGAAGCCCAATTCTCCATGCCTTAGCCTAACTCTCTAGTAGGTTATATAAGGGCATACTCTCCATGTAATTTTCACAATTTGAATTTTGAATGAATTACATATTTTTGAGAAGTGGGTGCATACTTCCCATTCTTAGACTAGAATTCCTTTTAGCCTCTTTCAAGCTCTCATCCCTTGGTTTCTATACCTAAAGTGGCGAGTTGGAGGATTTATCCTTCTTTGGTGGCATCCCCCAAAATCCCTTCCATCACTCCAACACCATATCCATCTTCCATGCTTCCAACTTTAGTTCTTGGTCTTAGGGCAACCTTCCTCTAAGATTTGAAGAAAGATAGCTAGATCCATCCCTCTTCCTATATCACATATGTAGGGTAGTTGAGGGTAGCCTCGTTGATTTTTTCACTTAAAAATGCAATAGGGTGGCCTTCTTGCAATAAGACTGCTCAAATTCCTACATTGGATACATCACACTCAAGCTCAAAGGTTTTTAAAAAAATAGGCAATGCAAAAATTGGAGCATGAGTGAGTTTATCATTAAGGTTTGTGAACACCTCTTTCGGTCCGACTCAAATGGAAAGGATTCTGAGAGGGCTGGATTTCATGTCCGAATGATCTGCTGAGTAGAATGGCTCCAAAATAATCAAATCCAAGCAGGATGACTCAGATTAAAGCATTTCCGAGTGAAATACAGCCCTGTGGATATAAATCCGAGTGAAAAAACTCAAAAATGGTCAAATCTGAGTGGAATAGGCTACTGTTGGGGGAATCCGAGTGAAATGACTCAGAATGGATCAAATCTGAGTGGAAAATAGGCACATTCCGAGTGAAGAAATTCAAATTTCGAATTTCTGAGTGAGAAGAAGGCCAATTCCGAGTGAAATTCCAATTCCCGAGCGGAAAGAAGGCCGGATCCGAGTGAAGATTGCCAAGTCTCCAAATTCTGAGTAAAAATGGCCAAAATTCCAATTTCCGAGTGCAAAGAAGGTAGGTTCCGAGTGGAAATGTCCAAGTTCCATTCTGATTAAGAGCTCCCCAAGGTCAGTTCCGAGTAAATCCTTCAAGCAGTGATGTTCTGTGTCACTTTTGAAGAAATTTCGAGTGAATGTTTCACGCAGAGATGAGATCCGAGCGAAATACATGAAAAGACTTCTGAGTGTTGTCTCTTCAATCAGAACCGAGAGTTGCTTCTTCAGTCAGAACCGAGTGAAGTATTTCCAATCAGCACCGAGTGAGTCCTTTCACTCAATTTCCGAGCCATTTTTAGCCAATTCCGAGTCATACTTCACCCATTTTTCACTCGGTTCTGACTCAATGTTCCAATCGGAATTTCTTTGATTACCCACTCAATCCAATTGCACACAACACCAACATGATTTCACTCAGTCTTTTGCACAAAAGGGACCTTTTCCCACTCGGATTTAGGAGGCAAAGTGAAGACTGACCTCTTTTTTTTCCTCTCGGAATTCACTCCCACTAAGGATGGATGCTGACTGAGGCAGTGGATCCGGGCCACGAGGAAGAACACCGATCCCATGGTACCCCAAACATTGAAAAGGTCTGACTAGTGTAAATGTGACACCGGTCCGGATTCTAAATAGGCCACATCGGACCGGTTGTTGGAACATCAAACCGATGTCTTGCATGGCCGAGGTCACAAACCTGACGACGGAGGAATGAGCCCAGATGCTTATGCGCGCTGACTCGGAATTACACTTTCTAAAGGTGGCAGACAAGGGGGCGGTAGTGGAAGAATTAAAAATTTCCCATCAGCCATTGTCCCCCCACTATCTGTTAGTGGCCAGGTTGCCTCCACCGAGTGGAGGTTGAGCTGTCCACTCGGCCCATGTCCAAGAGCCCTCTATAAATACCTCTCATGAAGAGGCACAGGGGGCTGGCTGGTAAGTTCTTGGCACGGTCCAGAGCTGGAAAGAGGGGAAACTTCTAAATTTCACTTCAAGAGTCTTAAGGAATTCATTCCTTTCACACAGTTCTGTCCCAGTTCACTCCCAAACACACCGTCCTAACACCTCCCAATCCACACCGTCCTAACACCTCCCAATCCACACCGTCCCAACATCTCCCAATCCACACCGTCCCAATACTCCCTAAACTATACCGTCCCAACACCTCCCAATTCATCTCCATATTCCTTGAACACCACACCGTCCCAGCCTCCAACCCACATCGTTCTAACAGCATCCTCCCTCAGATCCTCATCAACTCCACCGATTCACTGTAGCCCTTCACACCGATCTCCTAAATCTACCATACTGTATCCATATTCCTGAACACCACCCGGTTCTGCCCTAATCCGTCCTAATCCCGCCACACCGTCCCAACAACTCCTGAACACTGTTCCAATACTCCTTAAACACTACACCGTCCCAATACCCCCCAAATACCACATCGTCCCAACATCCATCAATCTCCACACCGTCCCAATACTCCCTAAACACCACACCGTCCCAGCCTCCTAAACCCAATATATCTTCCCAACATTTCCTGAATCTCCTTACCACTGTTCGGTCCTTCAACCCCATATCCACACCAGCAGAATCCACACCGGTCAACATCTGTAAGCTGTTCCCTCAACGACCTCACCACCAGTTCTGTTCTGTGTTCTTTCCTTTCATTTTTTTTTATTATTAAGCGTTCATCTGCTGAGTTTGTATTTTTTGGACTTGTTTACTTTCCTAAAGTTCATTCAGTTAAATTTCTTTTTACTTTGTAATAATAATGAAAAAAAATAGATGTCTCTTGTGTTTTCTTTGAAATCTAGATAAAGTCAAAAAAAAAGAAACAAATCATTTTTAGTCAGTGTCGTACGGAAAATACTTCCGTCTATACAATCTCTATAGGATCCATACACGTGTGAAGAACTTCGTCTTGTATGGGTTCCTTACCAAAATGATACCCACCAACATTTTCCCAATCTTTTAAAAAGAAAAATTCAGAACTACGTAACCCTGATCTCTTGATAATTCAAGAATACGTAGGAGCAGGACTTTAACTCCTGTCGGGCCCATCTTTATTATTTCCTTTTACTGATTTATTTCCTTGCTTTTTGTGTTTCTTTCGTGATGTTACTTTTTGTCGTTTCCGTGAAAATCAATTTAGACGTGACGTCTTGTTGATTTCCCCCTAGTTTTTGTTCAAACCTTTCTACAATTCATAGGGAAGGGATACTTAGGACAAGACGTCCCACTTATCTCTTTCCTATCCCTATCCTTTTTACCCGAGGATGTTTAATTTAGACGTGACGTCTTATTGGCATTCTCTCACCTTCTCTGTCTCATATCGAAGTCGAGCTTAGTTCGGACGAAACGTCCCATTGACCTCGCTTCAACATTCTATGTCTGTACAGTTCTCTACTCCATTCTATCATTTTCTAAATACAAGTAAAAGGGAAGAAACCATGTTTTATTTAAGGCTATTTATATTGTGCTTTCAATCTTGGTACTGTCTTTGACAGGCGATGTAGGGTGCTAATACCTTCCCTACTCGTAACCGACTCCCGAACTTGGATTTCAATTTTTTTAACCAGTGCTTTACTGAACTTAGTTTTTTCCCAATGTTTTTCCTATGGATAAAAACGTTGGTGGCGACTCCCTGTTTAATTCCACTCTTTTCTCTCATTCTCGCCGCGCCGTCGCGATCCAGGTTGCGACAAGGTTATTAAAAGCTTTCTCTTTCCTTAGTCCCTATATAAAATGAGCATTTTTCTTAACTAACTCATTCAGTGGTGAGGCCAAAGTAGAAAAATCTCTAACAAACCTTCTATAGAAACTAGCTAAACCATGAAAATTTCTTACTTCATTCACATTCCTAGGTGTTGGCCATTCACTTATTGTTTTTAATTTAGTATGATCAACTTCTATCCCTTTTAAACTAACTACAAATCCGAGGAAGACAATGCTCTCCATGACAAAAGAACATTTTCCAAAATTAGCATAAAGATGATTTGTTTTCAAAGCAAACTTGTCTAAGATGATCAAGGTAAGATGTCATGGTCTTAGAGTTAATCAGGATATCATCAAAATAGACCACAACAAAGTGCCCAACGAATTCCCTTAAAACATGGTTCATTAATCTCATAAAAGTACTTGGTGCGTTTGTTAATCCAAAAGGCATAACTAGTCATTCATACAATCCAAGTTTTGTCTTAAAAGCGTCTTTCCACTCATCATATTCTTTGATTCTTATTTGGTGATATCCACTTTTAAGTTCAACCTTGGAGAATATGGTGGAGCCACTTAATTCATCAAGCATATCATCAAGTTTAGGTGTTAGATGCCTATAATTGATGGTAATATTATTTATGGCTCTACAATCAATGCACATTCTCTAAGAACCATCTTTTTTGGGAACAATAAAATAGGTAAGGCACATGGACTTACCCTTATCCATCCCTTCTATAGTAGCTCATTCACTTGTTTCTCAATCTCTAGGCTTTCCTTAGGATTACATCTATAAGTAGGCCTATTAGGTAAGCTAGCACATAAAATTAGATCTATTTGATGTTCAATGCCCCTGACAGGAGGTAATCCATTTGGAATGTCTTTTGGAAAGATGTCCTTAAATTGTTCTAAGATGTTTTGAACTTCTTTTGGCAAACTAGAATGGGAGGAGCCCATGAAGCACAAGGCAGTGCTAGGAGTATCTTTAGGGTACATGGCATATAAGGGTTCATGAAGAAGTAAGGCTTGCTTCACATCATGTTTTGTTGTCAAGACATTAGGTTTAGAGTCATCATGTATGACAACTCCTTTTCCTTTATTATCTTTTTTAATTTTTCTATCTTTTTCTTTTTGTTGGGAAGGGGAAGGACCTACTTTCCTATCCCTCTTTAACTTCATCTGAAGATGATCCTCTAAAACCTACTGAAGAGTTAAGAGATACTAGGTGAAGCAATGTATCTTATGGGATTTGTCATATTGCAAAGACTTGTTGTTAAGATACAACATAGATGTGATGCACACTAAGTGAAATGTTTTCATTAATATTTTTGACACTGTGATGGACATCAAGGGAAGAACAAAGGACAATGAGAAAAGTCGACTAAACCTTCTAATTTGGTGTTCTAGGAAGGAGTTGGAATTAAGGAATGTAGGATGTGGAAAAATGTTTAAACCGTATGTTAAATATGTTTTAACTAGATCTCAACAGATTATTGTGTGTGTGGATGAATGGGTTAACCCTGCCTAGTGGATTTGCTTCTTACTTGAGTAGATATGTCGACGTGAAGAAGGGCAGGGTGTTTGGCATGAAAAGTCATGATTATCATGTGTTTATGTAACAACTATTGTTGTATGGGTTTCATGCTTTACTGAAACCTATTTGGAAACCGTTGGTTGAGTTGAGTCACTTTTTTAAAGAGTTGACAACAACTTCATTAACTGAAGAGAAACTTGTGAAGATGGAGGAAAGTATTCTGGTCCTGATTTGTAAATTGGAGTAGATTTTTCCATCTAGTTTTTTGACTCTATGGAGCATCTGCCTATCCATCTACCATACGAGGCCTTAGTTGGTGGTCTAGTGTAATATCGTTAGATGTATCCATTTGAAAAGTGACTATCAGAACTATTGAATTTTGTTGCAAAAAATTTTTTAGTCTTAGTATTATGTAACTTAACATGTGTTTATGTTTTTCTAGATTCTCACGCTCTTTAAAAAACAAAGTGTTAAACAAAGCATGCATTAAAGCATCAATTTGTAAGGCATACTTAGTGGAAGAAATGACCACTTTTGCTTCTTTTTATTTTCTGACGGAGATAAAAACTAGAATGAGTAGAATTCCCCGTAATCTTGGGGTGGCCATAAATGTATGGTTGGATAATCGAAGTTCAATTTTTAACTATCTCGGTCATCCTGGGGGCAAGGTCACAAAATGTTACATTGATGAGAAACACCGAAAGATGACTCACTTGTATATTCTTCTGAATTTCCTAGAAGTGGAACCCTATCTTGAGCAAGTCACCAACTTATAGTTTGCATTCTAAAGCTAGCATTTGTTGTAGCTAAACTGTTGTCTTTTAAATAGCTTATATGCATATATGTTGAAACTAGAGAAAAATGATATAACTGATTACCAAATTTGTAATGAGGTGTCATTCAAATTCATCCGTTGGTTTGCGAAACACGTAAGACCCGTATACCTTCTATTTTTTTGTTGAACTTCAAATTTTAGTTATCTAACGTTATTATGTGTTGTGTTACAAATAGATTCAAGACCCTAATAACCATATTGAAGATCCCTTACTCCAAGCCCTTTCTTGTGGGGCTGGTGAAAACTGTTAAAAAATTACCCATCTACTACGTAAAGGGCTACAAGTTTAACATTTTCTAATGAAGCGAAGGGATGTGCACCCATAACTACAAGGTTTGTGTTAAAGGCATAAACGGACAGTCAGAGGAAGACTTCAATGTAGTCTTGATAGAGATTGTTAAAGTTTCTCTCTTTAGACAACTAAGAAGAGATATCGTTATATTTAGGTGTGATTGGTATGATAACACAATCGGTGTAGGAATAAAGGTTGACAACAACTATGGTTTAGTTGAAGTCAAGAAAAGCGGTAGATATAAAGGGTTTAATCCCTTCATTTTTACCAAACAAGTCAAGCAGATTTATCACAGAGACTTTCCTAGACGACATCGGGACTGGTATGCAGTCCTCAAGGCCAAGGCCCGAAGTCAGATCATTGCTAATGTCTTCGATGAGGTTGAGGATGTAACGTCCAAGGTTATTTTACATTTATTTTTATTCAATTAATTAAATTTTATGAAAAAAAAAATTTTTTCTTTCTTTCTTGATAATTAATCGAGATTTAGTGAAAAAGTATTTATTTTCACTGACTTATTCAAATGACAAATAGTGGCAGTTAAATCAAATAAATGAAATTTAGAAAAGAGGAACAATTTAACTAAGCACAACAGAAGGGGAAAAGGGAATCAGGGCCTCCCGCTTGAGCGAGGCCCCAACTCGCCTGAGCGAGATTCCGAACTCTCGCTTGAGTGAAGTTTCTATTCGCTTGAGTGAATACCTTTCACAAATATGAGTGGACAAAACACACTAACGGACTCCCGAAAGATCTCACCCTGAAAATGATTCTGTTAACCAACGAGTTGTCATAGCAACCATGAAAGCATATAAATAGACAGTGATGTATTTTAAAATATAGGTTTGTATCCGATCCGGTCTTGGTTAAAACACAGCTAATAATAATGCTCGGAAGTTCTTATACACACATATAACTCTATAGAGTCACTCAAAGTCACTCGGACCCTGGCACCGATCTCCCCCTTGGCGCGACTCCATGGCTCCTTCCCCCTCCCTGTCACTGGTTACTAAAAAAAAAAGGCAAGGGTGAGTGTTTGGCATTGTAATTAATATAGAATGGAAATTAACAAATATACACACATAATTATATATATACATCAAGCATCATTCGAAAGTAAGCACAGTTTACTCAACAAGTGTATCATTTGCAACCATCAAGGGGTTAGCCCATACTTAACAAGATATCAACTTTTCACTCGGAAATCTATCAAATTGCACATAGAAACATAGTGTATTACATACGAAAACTATATTAACCTAACCAAGCAATTCCATCACATTCATCACAATCACCACTGACTCTCATACAATCTGACTCCTAGTATCCAGATACTAAAGGATTGGCCTTCAGCTAGGGGTCCTACTTGACACCCCGTGAACCCTGCTTGGTTCACCGAGACCTGCTTGACTCTCCACCTCGACCACTGGGTCCTACTTGACCACTGGGTAGCTCAACTGGGCACGAAAACCACGGGAGCCGGAAATGAGGGGCTAGCATATACCGTCGGCCATACCACACCACATAGTCATCCAACAATTTACCTTTCACATAATAATATCAATTCCTCATCACTCGAGTAGCCTGCTTGCTAACCCGGCGTCACATAACACTGATCATTTCAACATTAGATATCACAAGATTATAACATGATAAGCTTAACCACACACCCGATCCTCAACTAATTAATGTACACAGTCACACATGCACAAGCATAAACACACAACTACGTTTAGAAACATTTTCCTTAACCTGCTTACACTACCTCAATGACCTGAATAAGAAGTGAGTCCTATTCTAATTAATTATAACCCGAACACCCCCTTACTTTGGTTCCACGCTTCGATAATCTGCTCTCTGTATCAATTCCTTCCTCTGAGCACTGGTTTCGCAGTCTCAGCTCCGTCACTCAGTCTTCCGTTGCTTAACCTACTACCTACGGATCATAAAGTACAGCTCGTCACTTCAACGCCCTTAGTTCATGGACCGCATTTGGGCTCACACTCACCAGAGGAGTGGAGAACAGCATCGAATATAGCCATGCATGGCCCTTGACCGCCAAAGAATAAAAGGGATAAGGGAATCACAATTAGAACAGATCAGTAGACTCACCTTGACGCCTCGATCACAGGAATGGGGTTCAATTGAAGTTCAGACACAAATAGAGTCCCTCTCCAGCGCATGCAACTCAGTGTTAAGAGAGGAGAAAATGAAAGAGAAGGGACAGACCAGCAGCAGAGGTAACTCGCAAATAATGAAGAGGGAAGGAAGAGAATCTTCTTATATATATATATATAAAGCTCATGGGCAAGATCGTCTTTTCCTTTATTTTATTTGTATTCTCACTAAATTTTAATCAATTTCACCATATTAAACTATTTCAAAGTTATCAAATCAATTACACTTATTTATTCCCTCAACGTTTAATTATTCACAATTCTCTAATACTTCGCAAGAGTATAGGCCCAGTATGAATACTGGCCCCCCGGCGTCCTAGCTTAGTGTTCATACCTCGGAAATCCGAGCTACAACCTGAGAGGTCATATATCTTATCCGTGCTCGCCTCTTGGTTACCTACACTCGTTGTTTCAGTCATTATGAGGTTGATCCGGGCTATGACCCCGAGTGAGGCGCTCTCCTCACATCGGTTTGGACCAAACCACCTGGCCCTGTCCGCTCTTCGCTTACACTCCCGATCTTCAACTTCGCCTGCCCGCTCTTCTGAGACCGATCTCGACACCGGCTTTCCCGTCTCTGGCTCAGACAGAACAAATATTAAATAAAACTTCTAAAACATTTACTAACATTTCCCATTTCTTATAATTCTCATTAAAACATCAGGGATGTTACATCCACCCCCCCTAAAAGGAGATTTCGTCCCCGAAATCAATGTTCCGGTTGGAAAAGATGAGGGTACATTCGCCTCATATCGGATTCTAACTCCCAAGTGTAGTTCATCCAATGTAAATTCTGCCACTTCACCTTCACCAGTGGTACCTCCTTATTCCTTAACCTTTTGGTTTGATGCTCTTCAATGCTGATCAGTATAGCCTCCATCGTCAGGTTCTCCTTCACTTCAATGGAGTCACTCGGTACAATCATGGTATCACACGGGATGTAGGCTCGAAGTTGTGATACGTGGAACACGTTGTGAATGTTAGTCAACGATTGGGGAAAATCCAGTCGATAAGCGACTTCACCAATCCATTCTAGTATTTGGTATGGTCCAATATACTTCGGATTAAGCTTTTGGCTCTTCAAAATTCGACCTACACCCTTAGTCGGTGAAATCCTTAGGAGCACCCAATCACCCACTTGGAATTCAAGGGGTCTATGCCGATTGTCATAATAGCTCTTTTGCCGGTCTTGGGCAATTTTTATCTTCTCTCGGATTAAAGCGATTTGTTCGTTCATCTCTTGAATCATCTCAGGCCCCAGATGAAGGGCATCACCGTTCTCATTCCAACATAATAGAGTACGACATTTCCGACCATAAAGAGCTTCGTATGGAGCCATCCCAATGCTGCTATGGTAACTGTTATTATATGCAAACTCTACCAAGGGCAAGTATTTTTCCCATGATCCGCCCTGTTCCAGCACACATGCCCTTAACATATCTTCAAGAGTTTGTATAGTCCATTCTGATTGGCCATCGGTCTAGGGATGGTAGGCTGAGCTCAGTTTGAGCTCAGTACCCAGTTGTTGTTGCAAACTCCTCCAAAACCTTGAAGTGAATCGGGGATCCCGATCGGAGATAATGCTTGAGGGCACACCATGTAGTCGTACAACTTCTGCAATGTACAACTTAGCTAATCGATCTAGCGACCACTTCATATTTATTGCCAGGAAATGAGCACTTTTGGTTAGTCGATCAACAATCACCCAAATCATGTTATATCCGGTTCGAGTGCGAGGCAGTCCGGATACGAAGTCCATGGTGATACCTTCCCACTTCCAGGTCGGAATTTCTGGAGGTCGAAGCAAACCTGGAGGTCGTTGGTGCTCAACTTTGCACTTCTGGCATATCACACAGGATTTCACATACTCGATTATTGCCTTCTTCATGCTTGGCCACCAGAATTCCTTTTTTAAGTCATGATACATTTTTGTCACTCCCGGATGTATACTCAGAGAGCTCTTGTGTGCTTCTGCTAACACCGCCTGCCTGAAGCCTCCATGTGCAGGCACCACCACTCGGTTCCTGAATCTCCATATACCATCGTTACCCCGAGTTATCTCCACATTTTTGCCTTGGGTCTGAGTATCAATCAGCCTCAGTAACTCTTCATCGTCTTTCTGTGCAGCTACCACAGACTCCAGAAATTCGTTGGAGATTTTTAACATTCCGATTGTCATTCGGTTTGGCGCGTCCATAACAATTCCAACATTCATATCCCTAAAGCTTTCCAGCAATTCCTGTTCTCTACCCATCAGGTAAGCCACGTGTAATACCTTCCTGCTTAGTGCATCTGCCACAACATTCGCTTTGCCCGGGTGATACTTTAAATCGAAGTCGTAATCCTTCAAATACTCCACCCATCGCCTCTGTCTCATATTTAGCTCCTTTTGATCAAATAAGTACTTTAAACTCTTGTGATCACTGAATACTACAAAGCGAGCTCCATACAGATAATGGCGCCAAATCTTCAGTGTGTACACCACTGCTGCAAGTTCCAGATCATGAGTCGGGTAATTCTCCTTATGTGGCCTCAATTGCCTTGAAGCATAGGCAATTGCCCGATCAGCTTGCATCAACGCACACCCCAATCCAAATTTGGATGCATCACAATATACTTCAAATTCCTGCGTTACATCGGGCAGTGCAAGCACAGGGGCAGTCGTTAAACATCGCTTGAGAGTTTGGAAGCTTAATTCACACTTTTCTGACCACACAAAGGGGTTTCCTTTCCTCGTTAACCGAGTCAGAGGGAGTGCATTCCGAGAGAACCCCTTAATGAAGCGTCGATAGTATCCAGCTAATTCGAGGAAACTCCTGATTTCAGTTACTGACTTCGGCCTCTCCCAAGCCATAACCGCCTCAATTTTTGTCGGATCAACTGAGATTCCCTCTCGGGAAATTACATGCCCCAAGAATTGTACACTACTCCCCCAGAAATCACACTTAGATAGTTTATCGTACAACTTCTTCTCTCGGAGTACTTGTAAAACAAGTCGAAGATGTTGAGCATGCTCCTCGTCCGACCTCGAATATACCAAAATATCATCAATGAATACCACCACAAACTGGTCCAAGTACGGTTGAAAGGTCCGGTTCATATAGTCCATAAAAATGGCAGGAGCGTTCGTTACTCCAAAGGGCATTACTACGTACTCGAAGTGCCCATACCGAGTCCGAAATGCTGTTTTTGGGGTATCCTCCGACCTCACTCGGATTTGGTGGTACCCCGACCTCAAGTCGATCTTAGAGAACACAACGGCGCCTCGCAACTGGTCCAGTAAATCGTCAATCAGAGGTAGTGGATATTTATTTTTGATCGTCAGTTTGTTCAGCTGTCGATAATCAATGCACATTCGCATACTACCGTCCTTCTTCTTTACCAGTAACACCGGAGCGCCCCAGGGTGAGGCACTGGGTCGGATAAAGCCCTTTTCTAGTAATTCGTTTACTTGTTTCTTCACTTCGGTCAATTCCACCGAAGACATTCTATATGGCGCTCGGGACACAGGTTCTGCCCCTGGAATCAAGTCAATAGAGAAATCAATCTCCCGACTGGGAGGTAGCTCCGGAATTTCTTCCGGAAAAACATCAGGAAATTCGCAAACAATTGGAATATCGCTCGGCAGGAGGTTATGCCTACCCTCCGAAGCGAATAAAACAACATACGTGGTTAGGACATCGCTCGCCCCGTCCTTCATGTCAAGTTCCTGAGAGAAAACAATATTCTTTCGATAACAATCGACCAACACATGATTAGCAGCAAGCCAATCGAGACCTAGAATAACATCTAAGTCCTTCAATGGCATACAGATAAAATTCACTCGAAAAGTACGGGCTTCGATTTGCATCGGCAGTTCTCTACACACTGTAGTCGCACGAAAAGTGGAACCAGTTGGAGTGGAAACAATAAGAGCATTCTCCATTAAACTGATCGACAGACCAAGCCGTCGCACACAACTTTCCAAAATAAAGGAATGGGTGGCACCCGAATCATAAATTACATCAACCAGATAGCCACAGATGAGGCACTTACCCTGCACCAAATTGTCATTCCTCGTAGCTTCCGAAGCATCAAACGCAAACACTCGCCCGGTCATGGCGTTCTGGGCACCGCTAGATTGGGCATCATATCTTCCCGATTGTTGGTTCCCTCTACCAGCTCCATTCCGGCCTCCCCTCGGAAAGTTGGAACCCCGGGTCCTAGAAGAATTAGTTCGGTTGTCCTGCCTGCCCTACGGCTGCCTCTGAGGGAAATCGGGCCTGAGGTGCCCTGGTTGTCCGCACTGGAAGCACACAATTTGGTTGGCTTGGCAATGTTTGGCAATGTGACCTTCCTGACCACAATTGTAGCATGCACGGCTACCAGAAGGATTACCCGATTGACCAGTGAAACCCCGACCGGAAGAGGATGAGGAGGTAGCAGAAGACTTGCCACCCCGGAAGAATTGACTCATCCTCTTAAAGTTGAATCCTTTCGTCTTCAGTGGCTTTTTATCTCTCGGCTGGGACGTCCTTTGTAACTGCACCTCTTCAGTCAGTCTTGCTTTGTTCACCAGGGTTGGGTAGTCCCTAATCTCCATCGGTACGATTACACTATGGAGTTCAATCCGTAGTCCAGCTTCGTATTTGGCACACTTGCTACCCTCAGTCCCTTCTAACGAGAAAGGGTGGTAAAAATCACACAGCTCGTCAAACTTACTGGTGTACTCGGCCACAGACAGCCGGTCTTGCTCCAACTTCAGGAATTCTATTTCCTTCCAGATTTTGTAGTTATCCGGGAAGTATTTAACAAGGAACCTCCTTCGGAAATTCGCCCATACCGACGGCTCATTTGTTGCGTTCATCTGCACCTTCACTCGGGACCACCATACTCTAGCCTCTTCTTTTAGTTGGTAAGTAGCAAATAAAACCTTTTGCTCTTCTGAGCACTCAAAATATTCAAAAACCTGCTCGATATCCCTGATCCAAATGTATGCCCCGTCATAATCGTGTCCCCCTTTGTAGATTGGAGGATTCCTTTTCAGGAATTTATCCAGAGTGGGACCGGACTCGGTCCTACTCATCAGCTGAGTAAATCTAGAGAAGAAATTATCTCCTCCCCCAGAACTAGTTTCTTCGGCCATTTAGTAATTCTACAATGAGCAAACACATCACCATTAATAACCAAGGTCAGCCAGGGAATCGGAAATTTACCTTATATACATAGAATACTACGCCAGTGGAGTGCCAAGGGAACGATGCCAGACCACACACACAATCATGGTACAATGAAATACAATCAACCTTCATAAGACTAACACAATCACTAGACCGACCCATACACCGGCTCTAGAAAGAACCGCTCTGATACCAAGTGTAACGTCCTAGGTTTTTTCTTTCTTGATAATTAATCGAGATTTAGTGAAATAGTATTTATTTTCACTGACTTATTCAAATGACAAACAGTGGCAGTTAAATCAAATAAATGAAATTTAGAAAAGAGGAACAATTTAACTAAGCACAACAGAAGGGGAAAAGGGAATCAGGGACTCCCGCTTGAGCGAGGCCCCAACTCGCCTGAGCGAGATTCCGAACTCTCGCTTGAGTGAAGTTTCTATTTGCTTGAGCGAATACCTTTCACAAATATGAGTGGACAAAACACACTAACGGACTCCCGAAAGATCTCACCCTAAAAATGATTTTGTTAACCAACGAGTTGTCATAGCAACCATGAAAGCATATAAATAGACAGTGATGTATTTTAAAATATAGGTTTGTATCTGATCCGGTCTTGGTTAAAACACAGCTAATAATAATGCTCAGAAGTTCTTATACACACATATAACTCTATAGAGTCACTCAAAGTCACTCGGACCCTGGCACCGATCTCCCCCTTGGCGCGACTCCATGGCTCCTTCCCCTTCCCTGTCACTGGTTACTAAAAAAAAAGGGCAAGGGTGAGTGTTTGGCATTGTAATTAATATAGAATGGAACTTAACAAATATACATACATGATTATATATATACATCAAGCATCATTCGAAAGTAAGCACAGTTTACTCAACAAGTGTATCATTTGCAACCATCAAGGGGTTAGCCTATACTTAACAAGATATCAACTTTTCACTCGGAAATCTATCAAATTGCACATAGAAACATAGTGTATTACATACGAAAACTATATTAACCCAACCAAGCAATTCCATCACATTCATCACAATCACCACTGACTCTCATACAATCTGACTCCTAGTATCCGGATACTAAAGGATTGGCCTTCAGCTGGGGCTCCTACTTGACACCCCGTGAACCCTGCTTGGTTCACCGAGTCCTGCTTGACTCTCCACCTCAACCACTGGGTCCTACTTGACCACTGGGTAGCTCAACTGGGCACGAAAACCACAGGACCCGGAAATGAGGGGCTATCATATACCGTCGGCCATCCCACACCACATAGTCATCCAACAATTTACCTTTCACATAATAATATCAATTCCTCATCACTCGAGTAGCCTGTTTGCTAACCCGGTGTCACATAACACTGATCATTTCAACATTAGATATCACAAGATTATAACATGATAAGCTTAACCACACACCCGATCCTCAACTAATTAATGTACACAGTCACACATGCACAAGCATAAACACACAACTACGTTTAGCAACATTTTCCTTAACCTGCTTACACTACCTCAATGACCTGAATAAGAAGCGAGTCCTATTCTAATTAATTATAACCCAAACACCCCCTTACTTTGGTTCCACGCTTCAATAATATGCTCTCTGTGTCGATTCCTTCCTCTGAGTACTGGTTTCGCAGTCTCAGCTCTGTCACTCAGTCTTCCGTTGCTTAACCTACTACCTAGGGATCACAAAGTACAGCTCGTCACTTCAACGCCCTTAGTTCATGGACCGCATTTGGGCTCACACTCACCGGAGGAGTGGAGAACAGCATCGAATATAGCCATGCATGGCCCTTGACCGCCAAAGAATAAAAGGGATAAGGGAATCACAATTAGAACGGATCAGTAGACTCACCTTGACGCCTTGATCACAGGAATGAGGTTCAATTGAAGTTCAGACACAAATGGAGTCCCTCTCCAGCGCATGCAACTCAGTGTTAAGAGAGGAGAAAATGAAAGAGAAGGGACAGACCAGCAGCAGAGGTAACTTGTAAATAATGAAGAGGGAAGGAAGAGAATCTTCTTATATATATATAAAGCTCATGGGCAAGATCGTCTTTTCCTTTATTTTATTTGTATTCTCACTAAATTTTAATCAATTTCACCATATTAAACTATTTCATAGTTATCAAATCAATTACACTTATTTATTCCCTCAACGCTTAATTATTCACAATTCTCTAATACTTCGCAAGAGTATAGGCCCAGTATGAATACCAACCCCCCGGCGCCCTAGCTTAGTGTTCATACCTCGGAAATCCGAGCTACAACCTGAGAGGTCGGATATCTCATACGTGCTCGCCTCTTGGTTACCTACACCCGTTGTTTCAGTCATTATGAGGTTGATCCGGGCTATGACCCCGAGTGAGGCGCTCTCCTCACATCGGTTTGGACCAAACCACCTGGCCCTGTCCGCTCTTCTCTTACACTCCCGATCTTCAACTCCGCCTGCCCGCTCTTCTGAGACCGATCTCGACACCGGCTTTCCCGTCTCTGGCTCAGATAGAACAAATATTAAATAAAACTTCTAAAACATTTACTAACATTTCCCATTTCTTATAATTCTCATTAAAACATCAGGGATGTTACAGAGGATGCTTATCAACTCACTCTGAACGAGCTCAATGACAGTCATTTATTGTTCAATATTGATTTAGTGATACTGGATGAGGCACTTGCCACTACGGGGGATGAACACATTGACAAAGAGGTTGTCTCCCAATCAAAACGGTCTAGGGCTAATTTGGAGACTGGGGACCCTATTGAAATAGATAGCCATAGTGACACTGAAACTGAGAGAGAATTTGAAACTAAAATAGACAGAGTATGCAGTTATTCAACATATATACATATATTTATAGTTTGAGACTAACATTTTTTTCATGGTTTTATCCACAGATGACAGGACGTAGACTACCGTTCAGTCGAGGTGGTGGTTTGAAGACTCCAGGATCCCATCTAGCCACACCACAGCAGACCAGTACCCCATAGCAGACCACCACACCATAATAGACCCTCACCTTACACTAGACTCCTTTATCACCACAGACCACACCATCACAGCAGATTACACCACAGTAGACCACCATAAACATGCAGACTCCTTCACCACCTCCTTCACCACCACAGGTCACCACAACACACCAGACTCCTTCACCACCATAGACCACAACATAGCAGACTCCTTCACTGCCAGGTTTGGATGACCCTGGCCTCGAGGCAAGCCCACCTCCGGCATCCCCCTACCCACTCTGGTCCCACTGCCAGGCGGAGATGAGTATGTATACTATATAATTTGTTTTAAGTTTCTTAGTTCATAGCTTGTTAGTTGCTTTGTAATTAAAATTCATATTGTACTTATATACATTGAACTAGGGAAGTCTTCTACTTGTAACAGGGTAATCATTCAAATTTGGAAATGTTATATTTACAAGGGAGACTTTACCGAAATTTTGGTAGCCTCCTTGTGTCTATATTGTTTTATTTGTTTCTAAAGCTTTGTTGATAGTAGTCGCACTACTAAAGTGATTACTAAGGTTTTGGAGGTCTAGTGAGATGGTCCATACGTCTCTTGGACAGATAGATGGTTTGACACATTCTCGGTAAGCTTAACACTCCCTTTGTTGTGAGTTTATGGTCAATTCATACACCTATTTTTAATTTTGAAATCTCATTTCATGTAACAACGTGATTATCAGTGGACAGAGGGTATGATTGATGAGATTAGGAAGGTCTTTACCACAAAGACCTCAAAAATCATCAAGAGTACGCTTTGGAAACTAAGGGACAAGGATGAGCACCCTCGTTGGATCCCTGAGGCCCACTGGGACGGGATGGTGTAGAAGTGGTGGTGTCTTATTCAAGCAGGCCAGTGCTAGGAATAAGGCAAACCGAGTGACTGATGTTGCAGCTTCTATCTACACTAGGGGCCGTATTTCAGTCCTCGAGTATAAAAAAATATTTATAAATATATTTTGTTAAATATTTTTTATGAATAACTTAATATATTTTCTACTAATAATCTCAATACATTATTAACTACAGGAGCACCGCCAGCCATCATTGTATGAGGTCATGCAAATGACCAAGAAAAACAAAGTCGGTGCTTGGGTTAAACAAAACTCGACAGACATGGCGATAATTTAATTTAACTTACACATGCTTAAACGTACAAATTATATTACTGAATTTTACCATTATTTTACATTTGTAGAAAGTGTATCTTGCCATAAGGGCCGAGAAGGAGGCAGAGTTGGTGGCCTCCACACCTGAAGGGGAGGTACCTCTCACCCTTTCTTGTTCTGATGAGAACGCATCTATATAGAGGCTGTTGGAAGTGTGAACAAGGGAGGAGTGACGCCTTCCAGCAGATGTTGTTTAGGTTATTGAGAACTTAAACAATGAGCTACAGGATGAGCGACGCCGGAGGCAGCTTTTGGAGGAACGGGCCGAGGAGAACAGACGCCAGAGGCAGCTACTGTAGGAGCTAGCTGTCGAGGATCAACGACAGGCCGAGGAGGAACGACTTGAGACTCGTCGACAGCTTACGGCGTAGTAGGAGATGATCATGCAAATGATAGAGAGGCTACCCCCTCTACTTCCCAGCCGTCCCCACCACCACAGGATCCTCCTACACCATGATTTTACTTTTCTATGGTTTATTTTTTGTACATTGTATATATATTTGGTTTACAGTTTATATCATATTCAATATTTCAGTATTTGTTTTATATCATTCTCCTTTTCCATGTGAACTTACCAATTTAATATTGTATTACTAAAAATTAAAATTCAACGAAAAAACCCTAAATCATAATAATAATCGGTAAAATAATTATTGTAAATATTAACCGATATTTAATATTTAATCGATTCAATTAAAGAATAATAAACAAAAATTAAGTTAATCATCTACACATATTTGTGATGGACATAAAAGATAGGTACCGTCATTATTATGCAGCAATATAGCAACGGAAATATGTTATCGCTATTATGCAGCAATATGGCGATGGGGCTACTTGATCGCTATGTGGCTAAAATAGCAACGAGATACCTTGGTCGTCAAAATAGCGACGGGGTACGGTGGTCGCTACACTATGACACCAGCAACGGGAAACGGTGGTCGCTACACTATGACACCAGCGACGGGGTGCGTCACCAACATGGGACCAACGTAGCGACAGCGTGACGCCGTCGCAACTCTTGCGACGTGGTGCTTCTCTCATCGCTGTTGTATCAGGGACGATTGCCATAGCGAGGACTTCCTTACCGTCAAAATTTCTATCGCTAATGCACTTAGTGATGGAATTCATATGCTTTAGCGACGGCTTAGGTCGTCATTGACTAGCCTCTTTTTAGTAGTGATAAATCCTAAGAATTTAGACAAGGACGTTACATTTTATAAAGTTGAAACGTAAAACGATCAATACTTATGACTTGAAAATTTTAAAAAAATAAAAATTTATATAAAATTATATTTGTTTATTTATTTATCGAGCTACTCATTAACCAAACGAGTTAAATTATAATGGGTTCAAATTCAACTCATTTAGTTAATGAGTTTATTCTTAACTTAAATTCAACTCACTTAGTTAACAAATTTGATTCTTAACTCAAATTTGGCTCATTTGATTTATAAACCACATTTATCAAGTTAATTAAAAAATCGAGTATAAATTTTTACCGAATTCTTTAGATTCATTTACAACCCCATCACACCCGTCCACAACTTAGGATTAACAATGATCTTTTTATTTTTGATTTAAGACTACAAAATTTAGAATTGCATCCTGTGCGACACTTTTCTTCTCCCAGCACGTTTGGCGAACATTTCAAACGGAGCTTTTCTCCGTTAAGTAGAAGCAAGTTTTTGATCCTACGGGTAAACGGAGTTTTAATTATCTCGAACGGCGTAAAGAATTAATATCAACCTTTAAATTTTTCACTTTAACTCAACTTCGTTTCGCCAACTACAAACCAAACACCCTCTCCATCTCTCTGCTAGACAATATGGATCTATGGACAGACAGTTTTCTTATATACCGATTTATCATACAATTTTTTCACGCATAGAGAGCTTTTTTTATGGTTTTTATCCCGGTTATTTTGCTATGCGATATAAAGGGACTAAAACCCCTGAATTGGAAAAACTTAATTTTAAAATTCTCAAATCACTTAGAGCATCTCAATTAATTCTTGTACAAAAAATTGATTCTTGAGTTGAGATTTTTTTACTGGTCTTTTTTTAATGTTTCTAGTGGTTTCAAATGCCGCAAAAAAGATCACCACTAAAATAAAGTTACTTTTCCCTCATATCCTATACCTCATGATTTTTAGGGATTTAATAGGTTAAACTGCAAATTGAAAGCATATGCCTTAGCTATTTAAAACTTAGTATATCCAAAGTGTTTAATAAAATGATTAAATTAAATTTAATTAAAATGGTTGGGTTTGATGTAACGTCCTAGGTTATTTTACATTTATTTTTATTCAATTAATTAAATTTTACGAAAATATTTTTTTTTTGTTGATAATTAATCGAGATTTAGTGAAATAGTATTTATTTTCACTGACTTATTCAAATGACAAACAGTGGCAGTTAAATCAAATAAATGAAATTTAGAAAAGAGGAACAATTTAACTAAGCACAACAGAAGGGGAAAAGGGAATCAGGGCCTCCCGCTTGAGCGAGGCCCCAACTCGCCTGAGTGAGATTCCGAACTCTCGCTTGAGTGAAGTTTCTATTCGCTTGAGCGAATACCTTTCACAAATATGAGTGGACAAAACACACTAACGGACTCCCGAAAGATCTCACCCTGAAAATGATTCTGTTAACCAACGAGTTGTCATAGCAACCATGAAAGCATATAAATAAACAGTGATGTATTTTAAAATATAGGTTTGTATCCGATCCGGTCTTGGTTAAAACACAGCTAATAATAATGCTCGGAAGTTCTTATACACACATATAACTCTATAGAGTCACTCAAAGTCACTCGGACCCTGGCACAGATCTCCCCCTTGGCGCGACTCCATGGCTCCTTCCCCCTCCCTGTCACTGGTTACTAAAAAAAAAGGGCAAGGGTGAGTGTTTGGCATTGTAATTAATATAGAATGGAACTTAACAAATATACATACATGATTATATATATACATCAAGCATCATTCGAAAGTAAGCACAGTTTACTCAACAAGTGTATCATTTGCAACCATCAAGGGGTTAGCCTATACTTAACAAGATATCAACTTTTCACTCGGAAATCTATCAAATTGCACATAGAAACATAGTGTATTACATACGAAAACTATATTAACCCAACCAAGCAATTCCATCACATTCATCACAATCACCACTGACTCTCATACAATCTGATTCCTAGTATCCGGATACTAAAGGATTGGCCTTCAGCTGGGGGTCCTACTTGACACCCCGTGAACCCTGCTTGGTTCACCGAGTCCTGCTTGACTCTCCACCTCGACCACTGGGTCCTACTTGACCACTGGGTAGCTCAACTGGGCACAAAAACCACGGGAGCCAGAAATGAGGGGCTATCATATACCGTCAGCCATCCCACACCACATAGTCATCCAACAATTTACCTTTCACATAATAATATCAATTCCTCATCACTCGAGTAGCCTGCTTGCTAACCCGGTGTCACATAACACTGATCATTTCAACATTAGATATCACAAGATTATAACATGATAAGCTTAACCATACACCCGATCCTCAACTAATTAATGTACACAGTCACACATGCACAAGCATAAACACACAACTACGTTTAGCAACATTTTCCTTAACCTGCTTACACTACCTCAATGACCTGAATAAGAAACGAGTCCTATTCTAATTAATTATAACCCGAACACCCCCTTACTTTGGTTCCACGCTTCGATAATCTGCTCTCTGTGTCAATTCCTTCCTCTGAGCACTGGTTTCGCAGTCTCAGCTCCGTCACTCAGTCTTCCGTTGCTTAACCTACTACCTACGGATCACAAAGTACAGCTCGTCACTTCAACGCCCTTAGTTCATGGACCGCATTTGGGCTCAAACTCACCGGAGGAGTGGAGAACAGTATCGAATATAGCCATGCATGGCCCTTGACCGCCAAAGAATAAAAGGGATAAGGGAATCACAATTAGAACGGATCAGTAGACTCACCTTGACGCCTCGATCACAGGAATGGGGTTCAATTGAAGTTCAGACACAAATGGAGTCCCTCTCCAACGCATGCAACTCAGTGTTAAGAGAGGAGAAAATGAAAGAGAAGGGACAAACCAGCAGCAGAGGTAACTCGCAAATAATGAAGAGGGAATGAAGAGAATCTTCTTATATATATATAAAGCTCATGGGCAAGATCGTCTTTTCCTTTATTTTATTTGTATTCTCACTAAATTTTAATCAATTTCACCATATTAAACTATTTCATAGTTACCAAATCAATTACACTTATTTATTCCCTCAACGTTTAATTATTCACAATTCTCTAATACTTCGCAAGAGTATAGTTCCCAGTATGAATACCGGCCCCCCGGCGCCCTAGCTTAGTGTTCATACCTCGGAAATCCGAGCTACAACCTGAGAGGTCGGATATCTCATCCGTGCTCGCCTCTTAGTTACCTACACCCGTTGTTTCAGTCATTATGAGGTTGATCCGGGCTATGACCCCGAGTGAGGCGCTCTCCTCACATCGGTTTGGACCAAACCACCTGGCCCTGTCCGCTCTTCTCTTACACTCCCGATCTTCAACTCCGCCTGCCCGCTCTTCTGAGACCGATCTCGACACCGGCTTTCCCGTCTCTGGCTCAGACAGAACAAATATTAAATAAAACTTCTAAAACATTTACTAACATTTCCCATTTCTTATAATTCTCATTAAAACATCAGGGATGTTACATCCACCCCCCCTAAAAGGAGATTTCGTCCCCGAAATCAGTGTTCCGGTTGGAAAAGATGAGGGTACATTCGCCTCATATCGGATTCTAACTCCCAAGTGTAGTTCATCCAATGTAAATTCTACCACTTCACCTTCACCAGCGGTACCTCCTTATTCCTTAACCTTTTGGTTTGATGCTCTTCAATGCTGATCGGTACCGCCTTCACCGTCAGGTTCTCCTTCACTTCAATGGAGTCACTCGGTACAATCATGGTATCACACGGAATGTAGGCTCGAAGTTGCGATACGTGGAACACGTTGTGAATGTTAGTCAACGATTGGGGAAGATCCAGTCGATAAGCGACTTCACCAATCCGTTCTAGTATTTGGTATGGTCCAATATACTTCGGATTAAGCTTTTGGCTCTTCAAAATTCGACCTACACCCTTAGTCGGTGAAATCCTTAGGAACACCCAATCACCCACTTGGAATTCAAGGGGTCTATGTCGATTGTCATAATAGCTCTTTTGCCGGTCTTGGGCAATTTTTATCTTCTCTCGGATTAAAGCGATTTGTTCGTTCATCTCTTAAATCATCTCAGGCCCCAAATGAAGGGCATCGCCGTTCTCATTCCAACATAATGGAGTACGACATTTCCGACCATAAAGAGCTTCGTATGGAGCCATCCCAATGCTGCTATGGTAACTGTTATTATATACAAACTCTACTAAGGGCAAGTATTTTTCCCATGATCCGCCCTGTTCCAGCACACATGCCCTCAACATATCTTCAAGAGTTTGTATAGTCCGTTCTAATTGGCCATCGGTCCGGGGATGGTAGGCTGAGCTCAGTTTGAGCTCAGTACCCAGTTGTTGTTGCAAACTCCTCCAAAACCTTGAAGTGAATCGGGGATCCCGATCGGAGATAATGCTTGAGGGCACACCATGCAGTCGTACAACTTCCGTAACGTACAACTTAGCTAATCGATCTAGCGACCACTTCATATTTATTGCCAGGAAATGAGCACTTTTGGTTAGTCGATCAACAATCACCCAAATCGCGTTGTATCCGGTTCGAGTGCGAGGCAGTCCGGATACGAAGTCCATGGTGATACCTTCCCACTTCCAGATCGGAATTTCTGGAGGTCGAAGCAAACCTGGAGGTCGTTGGTGCTCAACTTTGCACTTCTGGCATATCACACAGGATTTCACATACTCGATTATTGCCTTCTTCATGCTTGGCCACCAGAATTCCTTTTTTAAGTCATGATACATTTTTGTCACTCCCGGATGTATACTCAGAGAGCTCTTGTGTGCTTCTGCTAGCACCGCCTGCCTGAAGCCTCCATGTGCAGGCACCACCACTCGGTTCCTGAATCTCCATATACCATTGTTACCCCGAGTTATCTCCACATTTTTGCCTTGGGTCTGAGTATCAATCAGCCTCAGTAACTCTTCATCGTCTTTCTGTGCAGCTACCACAGACTCTAGAAATTCGTTGGAGATTTTTAACATTCCGATTGTCATTCGGTTTGGCGCTCCATAATAATTCCAACATTCATATCCCTAAAGCTCTCCAGCAATTCCTGTTCTCTACCCATCAGGTAAGCCACGTGTAATACCTTCCTGCTTAGTGCATCTGCCACAACATTCGCTTTGCCCGGGTGATACTTTAAATCGAAGTCGTAATCCTTCAAATACTCCACCCATCGCCTCTGTCTCATATTTAGCTCCTTTTGATCAAATAAGTACTTTAAACTCTTGTGATCACTAAATACTACAAAGCGAGCTCCATACAGATAATGGCACCAAATCTTCAGTGCGTACACCACTGCTGCAAGTTCCAGATCATGAGTCGGGTAATTCTCCTCATGTGGCCTCAATTGCCTTGAAGCATAGGCAATTGCCCGATCAGCTTGCATCAACACACACCCCAATCCAAATTTGGATGCATCACAATATACTTCAAATTCCTGCGTTACATCAGGCAGTGCAAGCACAGGGGTAGTTGTTAAACATCGCTTGAGAGTTTGGAAGCTTAATTCACACTTTTCCGACCACACGAAGGGGTTTCCTTTCCTCATTAACCAAGTCAGAGGGAGTGCTATCCGAGAGAACCCCTCAATGAAGCGTCGATAGTATCCAGCTAATCCGAGGAAACTCCTGATTTCAGTTACTGACTTCGGCCTCTCCCAAGCCATAACCGCCTCAATTTTTGTCGGATCAACTGAGATTCCCTCTCGGGAAATCACATGCCCCAAGAATTGTACACTACTCCCCCAGAAATCACACTTAGATAGTTTAGCGTACAACTTCTTCTCTCGGAGTACTTGTAAAACAAGTCGAAGATGTTGAGCATGCTCCTCGTCCGACCTCGAATATACCAAAATATCATCAATGAATACCACCACAAACTGGTCCAAGTACGGTTGAAAGGTCCGGTTCATATAGTCCATAAAAATGGCAGGAGCGTTCGTTACTCTAAAGGGCATTACTACGTACTCGAAGTATACCGAGTCCGAAATGCTGTTTTTGGGGTATCCTCCGACCTCACTCGGATTTGGTGGTACCCCGACCTCAAGTCGATCTTAGAGAACACAACGGCGCCTCGCAACTGGTCCAGTAAATCGTCAATCCGAGGTAGTGGATATTTATTTTTGATCGTCAGTTTGTTCAGCTGTCGATAATCAATGCACATTCGCATACTACCGTCCTTCTTCTTTACCAGTAACACCGGAGCGCCCCAGGGTAAGGCACTGGGTCGGATAAAGCCCTTTTCTAGTAATTCATTTACTTGTTTCTTCACTTCGGTCAATTCCACCGAAGACATTCTATATGGCGCTCGGGACACAGGTTCTGCCCCGGGAATCAAGTCAATAGAGAAATCAATCTCCTGACTGGGAGGTAGCTCCGGAATTTCTTCCGGAAAAATGTCAGGAAATTCGCAAACAATTGGAATATCGCTCGGCAGGAGGTTATGCCTACCCTCCGAAGCGAATAAAATAACATACGTGGTTAGGACATCGCTCACCCTGTCCTTCATGTCAAGTTCCTAAGAGAAAACAATATTCTTCCGATAACAATCGACCAACACATGATTAGCAGCAAGCCAATCGAGACCTAGAATAACATCTAAGTCCTTCAATGGGATACAGATAAAATTCACTCGAAAAGTACGGGCTTCGATTTGCATCGGCAGTTCTCTACACACTGTAGTCGCACGAAAAGTGGAACCAGTTGGAGTGGAAACAATAAGAGCGTTCTCCATTAAACCGATCGGCAGACCAAGCCGTCGCACACAACTTTCTGAAATAAAGGAATGGGTGGCACCTGAATCATAAATTACATCAACCAGATAGCCACAGATGAGGCACTTACCCTGTACCAAATTGTCATTCCTCGTAGCTTCTGAAGCATCAAACGCAAACACTCGTCCGGTCATGGCGTTCTGGGCACCGCTAGATTGGGCATCATATCTTCCCGATTGTTGGTTCCCTCTACCAGCTCCATTCCGGCCTCCCCTCGGAAAGTTGGAACCCCGGGTCCTAGAAGAATTAGTTCGGTTGTCCTGCCTGCCCTGCGGCTGCCTCTGAGGGCAATCGGGCCTGAGGTGCCCTGGTTGTCCGCACTGGAAGCACACAATTTGGTTGGCTTGGCAATGTTTGGCAATGTGACCTTCCTGACCACAATTGTAGCATGCACGACTACCAGAAGGATTACCCGATCGACCAGTGGAACCCCGACCAGAAGAGGATGAGGAGGTAGCAGAAGACTTACCGCCCCAGAAGAATTGACTCATCCTCTTGAAGTTGAATCCTTTCGCCTTCAGTGGCTTTTTATCTCTCGGCTGGGACGTCCTTTGTAACTGCACCTCTTCAGTCAGTCTTGCTTTGTTCACCAGGGTTGGGTAGTCCCTAATCTCCATCGGTACGATTACACTACGGAGTTCAATCCGTAGTCCAGCTTCGTATTTGGCACACTTGCTACCCTCAGTCCCTTCTAACGAGAAAGGGTAGTAAAAATCACACAGCTCGTCAAACTTGCTGGTGTACTCGGCCACAGACAGCCGGTCTTGCTCCAACTTCAGGAATTCCATTTCCTTCCGGATTTTGTAGTTATCCGGGAAGTATTTAACAAGGAACCTCCTTCGGAAATTCGCCCATACCGACGGCTCATTTGTTGCGTTCATCTGCACCTTCACTCGGGACCACCATACTCTAGCCTTTTCTTTTAGTTGGTAAGTAGCAAATAAAACCTTTTGCTCTTCTGAGCACTCAAAATATTCAAAAACCTGCTCGATATCCCTGATCCAAATGTATGCCCCGTCATAATCGTGTCCCCCTTTGTAGATCGGAGGATTCCTTTTCAGGAATTTATCCAGAGTGGGACCGGACTCGGTCCTACTCATCAGCTGAGTAAATCTAGAGAAGAAATCATCTCCTCCCCCAGAACTAGTTTCTTCGGCCATTTAGTAATTCTACAATGAGCAAACACATCACCATTAATAACCAAGGTCAGCCAGGGAATCAGAAATTTACCTTATATACATAGAATACTACGCCAGTGGAGTGCCAAGGGAACGATGCCAGACCACACACACAATCATGGTACAACGAAATACAATCAACCTTCATAAGACTAACACAATCACTAGACCGACCCATACACCGGCTCTAGAAAGAACCGCTCTGATACCAAGTGTAACGTCCTAGGTTTTTTCTTTCTTGATAATTAATCGAGATTTAGTGAAATAGTATTTATTTTCACTGACTTATTCAAATGACAAACAGTGGCAGTTAAATCAAATAAATGAAATTTAGAAAAGAGGAACAATTTAACTAAGCACAACAGAAGGGGAAAAGGGAATCAGGGACTCCCGCTTGAGCGAGGCCCCAACTCGCCTGAGCGAGATTCCGAACTCTCGCTTGAGTGAAGTTTCTATTCGCTTGAGCGAATACCTTTCACAAATATGAGTGGACAAAACACACTAACGGACTCCCGAAAGATCTCACCCTAAAAATGATTTTGTTAACCAACGAGTTGTCATAGCAACCATGAAAGCATATAAATAGACAGTGATGTATTTTAAAATATAGGTTTGTATCTGATCCGGTCTTGGTTAAAACACAGCTAATAATAATGCTTGGAAGTTCTTATACACACATATAACTCTATAGAGTCACTCAAAGTCACTCGGACCCTGGCACCGATCTCCCCCTTGGCGCGACTCCATGGCTCCTTCCCATTCCCTGTCACTGGTTACTAAAAAAAAAGGGCAAGGGTGAGTGTTTGGCATTGTAATTAATATAGAATGGAACTTAACAAATATACATACATGATTATATATATACATCAAGCATCATTCGAAAGTAAGCACAGTTTACTCAACAAGTGTATCATTTGCAACCATCAAGGGGTTAGCCTATACTTAACAAGATATCAACTTTTCACTCGGAAATCTATCAAATTGCACATAGAAACATAGTGTATTACATACAAAAACTATATTAACCCAACCAAGCAATTCCATCACATTCATCACAATCACCACTGACTCTCATACAATCTGACTCCTAGTATCCGGATACTAAAGGATTGGCCTTCAGCTGGGGCTCCTACTTGACACCCCGTGAACCCTGCTTGGTTCACCGAGTCCTGCTTGACTCTCCACCTCGACCACTGGGTCCTACTTGACCACTGGGTAGCTCAACTGGGCATGAAAACCACAGGAGCCGGAAATGAGGGGCTATCATATACCGTCGGCCATCCCACACCACATAGTCATCCAACAATTTACCTTTCACATAATAATATCAATTCCTCATCACTCGAGTAGCCTGCTTGCTAACCCGGTGTCACATAACACTGATCATTTCAACATTAGATATCACAAGATTATAACATGATAAGCTTAACCACACACCCGATCCTCAACTAATTAATGTACACAGTCACACATGCACAAGCATAAACACACAACTACGTTTAGCAACATTTTCCTTAACCTGCTTATACTACCTCAATGACCTGAATAAGAAGCGAGTCCTATTCTAATTAATTATAACCCGAACACCCCCTTACTTTGGTTCCACGCTTCAATAATCTGCTCTCTGTGTCGATTCCTTCCTCTGAGCACTGGTTTCGCAGTCTCAGCTCCGTCACTCAGTCTTCTGTTGCTTAACCTACTACCTAGGGATCACAAAGTACAGCTCGTCACTTCAACGCCCTTAGTTCATGGACCGCATTTGGGCTCACACTCACCGGAGGAGTGGAGAACAGCATCGAATATAGCCATGCATGGCCCTTGACCACCAAAGAATAAAAGGGATAAGGGAATCACAATTAGAACGGATCAGTAGACTCACCTTGACGCCTTGATCACAGGAATGGGGTTCAATTGAAGTTCAGACACAAATGGAGTCCCTCTCCAGCGCATGCAACTCAGTGTTAAGAGAGGAGAAAATGAAAGAGAAGGGACAGACCAGCAGCAGAGGTAACTTGTAAATAATGAAGAGGGAAGGAAGAGAATCTTCTTATATATATATAAAGCTCATGGGCAAGATCGTCTTTTCCTTTATTTTATTTGTATTCTCACTAAATTTTAATCAATTTCACCATATTAAACTATTTCATAGTTACCAAATCAATTACACTTATTTATTCCCTCAACGTTTAATTATTCACAATTCTCTAATACTTCGCAAGAGTATAGGCCCAGTATGAATACCGGCCCCCCGACGCCCTAGCTTAGTGTTCATACCTCGGAAATCCGAGCTACAACCTGAGAGGTCGGATATCTCATTCGTGCTCGCCTCTTAGTTACCTACACCCGTTGTTTCAGTCATTATGAGGTTGATCCGGGCTATGACCCCGAGTGAGGCGCTCTCCTCACATCGGTTTGGACCAAACCACCTGGCCCTGTCCGCTCTTCTCTTACACTCCCGATCTTCAACTCCGCCTGCCCGCTCTTCTGAGACCGATCTCGACACCGGCTTTCCCGTCTCTGGCTCAGATAGAACAAATATTAAATAAAACTTCTAAAACATTTACTAACATTTCCCATTTCTTATAATTCTCATTAAAACATCAGGGATGTTACAGAGGATGCTTATCAACTCACTCTGAACGAGCTCAATGACAATCATTTATTGTTCAATATTGATTTAGTGATACTGGATGAGGCACTTGCCACTACGGGGGGTGAACACATTGACAAAGAGGTTGTCTCCCAATCAAAATGGTCTAGGGCTAATTTGGAGACTGGGGACCCTATTGAAATAGATAGCCATAGTGACACTGAAACTGAGAGAGAATTTGAAACTAAAATAGACAGAGTATGCAGTTATTCAACATATATACATATATTTATAGTTTGAGACTAACATTTTTTTTCATGGTTTTATCCACAGATGACAGGACGTAGACTACCGTTCAGTCGAGGTGGTGGTTTGAAGACTCCAGGATCCCATCTAGCCACACCACAGCAGACCAGTACCCCATAGCAGACCACCACACCATAATAGACCCTCACCTTACACTAGACTCCTTTATCACCACAGACCACACCATCACAGCAGATTACACCACAGTAGACCACCATAAACATGCAGACTCCTTCACCACCTCCTTCACCACCACAAGTCACCACAACACACCAGACTCCTTCACCACCATAGACCACAACATAGCAGACTCCTTCACTGCCAGGTTTGGATGACCCTGGCCTCGAGGCAAGCCCACCTCCGGCATCCCCCTACCCACTCTGGTCCCACTGCCAGGCGGAGATGAGTATGTATACTATATAATTTGTTTTAAGTTTCTTAGTTCATAGCTTGTTAGTTGCTTTGTAATTAAAATTCATATTGTACTTATATACATTGAACTAGGGAAGTCTTCTACTTGTAACAGGGTAATCATTCAAATTTGGAAATGTTATATTTACAAGGGAGACTTTACCAAAATTTTGGTAGCCTCCTTGTGTCTATATTGTTTTATTTGTTTCTAAAGCTTTGTTGATAGTAGTCGCACTACTAAAGTGATTACTAAGGTTTTGGAGGTCTAGTGAGATGGTCCATACGTCTCTTGGACAGATAGATGGTTTGACACATTCTCGGTAAGCTTAACACTCCCTTTGTTGTGAGTTTATGGTCAATTCATACACCTATTTTTAATTTTGAAATCTCATTTCATGTAACAACGTGATTATCAGTGGACAGAGGGTATGATTGATGAGATTAGGAAGGTCTTTACCACAAAGACCTCAAAAATCATCAAGAGTACGCTTTGGAAACTAAGGGACAAGGATGAGCACCCTCGTTGGATCCCTGAGGCCCACTGGGACGGGATGGTGTAGAAGTGGTGGTGTCTTATTCAAGCAGGCCAGTGCTAGGAATAAGGCAAACCGAGTGACTGATGTTGCAGCTTCTATCTACACTAGGGGCCGTATTTCAGTCCTCGAGTATAAAAAAATATTTATAAATATATTTTGTTAAATATTTTTTATGAATAACTTAATATATTTTCTACTAATAATCTCAATACATTATTAACTACAGGAGCACCGCCAGCCATCATTGTATGAGGTCATGCAAATGACCAAGAAAAACAAAGTCGGTGCTTGGGTTAAACAAAACTCGACAGACATGGCGATAATTTAATTTAACTTACACATGCTTAAACGTACAAATTATATTACTGAATTTTACCATTATTTTACATTTGTAGAAAGTGTATCTTGCCATAAGGGCCGAGAAGGAGGCAGAGTTGGTGGCCTCCACACCTGAAGGGGAGGTACCTCTCACCCTTTCTTGTTCTGATGAGAACGCATCTATATAGAGGATGTTGGAAGTGTGAACAAGGGAGGAGTGACGCCTTCCAGCAGATGTTGTTTAGGTTATTGAGAACTTAAACAATGAGCTACAGGATGAGCGACGCCGGAGGCAGCTTTTGGAGGAACGGGCCGAGGAGAACAGACGCCAGAGGTAGCTACTGTAGGAGCTAGCTGTCGAGGATCAACGACAGGCCGAGGAGGAACGACTTGAGACTCGTCGACAGCTTACGGCGTAGTAGGAGATGATCATGCAAATGATAGAGAGGCTACCCCCTCTACTTCCCAGCCGTCCCCACCACCACAGGATCCTCCTACACCATGATTTTACTTTTCTATGGTTTATTTTTTGTACATTGTATATATATTTGGTTTACAGTTTATATCATATTCAATATTTCAGTATTTGTTTTATATCATTCTCCTTTTCCATGTGAACTTACCAATTTAATATTGTATTACTAAAAATTAAAATTCAACGAAAAAACCCTAAATCATAATAATAATCGGCAAAATAATTATTGTAAATATTAACCGATATTTAATATTTAATCGATTCAATTAAAGAATAATAAACAAAAATTAAGTTAATCATCTACACATATTTGTGATGGACATACAAGATAGGTACCGTCATTATTATGCAGCAATATAGCAACGGAAATATGTTATCGCTATTATGCAGCAATATGGCGATGGGGCTACTTGATCGCTATGTGGCTAAAATAGCAACGAGATACCTTGGTCGTCAAAATAGCGACGGGGTACGGTGGTCGCTACACTATGACACCAGCGACGGGAAACGGTGGTCGCTACACTATGACACCAGCGACGGGGTGCGTCACCAACATGGGACCAACGTAGCGACAGCGTGACGCCGTCGCAACTCTTGCGACGTGGTGCTTCTCTCATCGCTGTTGTATCAGGGACGATTGCCATAGCGAGGACTTCCTTACCGTCAAAATTTCTATCGCTAATGCACTTAGTGATGGAATTCATATGCTTTAGCGACGGCTTAGGTCGTCATTGACTAGCCTCTTTTTAGTAGTGATAAATCCTAAGAATTTAGACAAGGACGTTACATTTTATAAAGTTGAAACGTAAAACGATCAATACTTATGACTTGAAAATTTTAAAAAAATAAAAATTTATATAAAATTATATTTGTTTATTTATTTATCGAGCTACTCATTAACCAAACGAGTTAAATTATAATGGGTTCAAATTCAACTCATTTAGTTAATGAGTTTATTCTTAACTTAAATTCAACTCACTTAGTTAACAAATTTGATTCTTAACTCAAATTTGGCTCATTTGATTTATAAACCACATTTATCAAGTTAATTAAAAAATCGAGTATAAATTTTTACCGAATTCTTTAGATTCATTTACAACCCCATCACACCCGTCCACAACTTGGGATTAACAATGATCTTTTTATTTTTGATTTAAGACTACAAAATTTAGAATTGCATCCTGTGCGACACTTTTCTTCTCCCAGCACGTTTGGCGAACATTTCAAACGGAGCTTTTCTCCGTTAAGTAGAAGCAAGTTTTTGATCCTACGGGTAAACGGAGTTTTAATTATCTCGAACGGCGTGAAGAATTAATATCAACCTTTAAATTTTTCACTTTAACTCAACTTCGTTTCGCCAACTACAAACCAAACACCCTCTCCATCTCTCTGCTAGATAATATGGATCTATGGACAGACAGTTTTCTTATATACCGATTTATCATACAATTTTTTCACGCATAGAGAGCTTTTTTTATGGTTTTTATCCCGGTTATTTTGCTATGCGATATAAAGGGACTAAAACCCCTGAATTGGAAAAACTTAATTTTAAAATTCTCAAATCACTTAGAGCATCTCAATTAATTCTTGTACAAAAAATTGATTCTTGAGTTGAGATTTTTTTACTGGTCTTTTTTTAATGTTTCTAGTGGTTTCAAATGCCGCAAAAAAGATCACCACTAAAATAAAGTTACTTTTCCCTCATATCCTATACCTCATGATTTTTAGGGATTTAATAGGTTAAACTGCAAATTGAAAGCATATGCCTTAGCTATTTAAAACTTAGTATATCCAAAGTGTTTAATAAAATGATTAAATTAAATTTAATTAAAATGGTTGGGTTTGATGTAACGTCCTAGGTTATTTTACATTTATTTTTATTCAATTAATTAAATTTTACGAAAATATTTTTTTTCTTGATAATTAATCGAGATTTAGTGAAATAGTATTTATTTTCACTGACTTATTCAAATGACAAACAGTGGCAGTTAAATCAAATAAATGAAATTTAGAAAAGAGGAACAATTTAACTAAGCACAACAGAAGGGGAAAAGGGAATCAGGGCCTCCCGCTTGAGCGAGGCCCCAACTCGCCTGAGTGAGATTCCGAACTCTCGCTTGAGTGAAGTTTCTATTCGCTTGAGCGAATACCTTTCACAAATATGAGTGGACAAAACACACTAACGGACTCCCAAAAGATCTCACCCTGAAAATGATTCTGTTAACCAACGAGTTGTCATAGCAACCATGAAAGCATATAAATAAACAGTGATGTATTTTAAAATATAGGTTTGTATCCGATCCGGTCTTGGTTAAAACACAGCTAATAATAATGCTCGGAAGTTCTTATACACACATATAACTCTATAGAGTCACTCAAAGTCACTCGGACCCTGGCACAGATCTCCCCCTTGGCGCGACTCCATGGCTCCTTCCCCCTCCCTGTCACTGGTTACTAAAAAAAAAGGGCAAGGGTGAGTGTTTGGCATTGTAATTAATATAGAATGGAACTTAACAAATATACATACATGATTATATATATACATCAAGCATCATTCGAAAGTAAGCACAGTTTACTCAACAAGTGTATCATTTGCAACCATCAAGGGGTTAGCCTATACTTAACAAGATATCAACTTTTCACTCGGAAATCTATCAAATTGCACATAGAAACATAGTGTATTACATATGAAAACTATATTAACCCAACCAAGCAATTCCATCATATTCATCACAATCACCACTGACTCTCATACAATCTGACTCCTAGTATCCGGATACTAAAGGATTGGCCTTCAGCTGGGGGTCCTACTTGACACCCCGTGAACCCTGCTTGGTTCACTGAGTCCTGCTTGACTCTCCACCTCGACCACTGGGTCCTACTTGACCACTGGGTAGCTCAACTGGGCACAAAAACCACGGGAGCCAGAAATGAGGGGCTATCATATACCGTCAGCCATCCCACACCACATAGTCATCCAACAATTTACCTTTCACATAATAATATCAATTCCTCATCACTCGAGTAGCCTGCTTGCTAACCCGGTGTCACATAACACTGATCATTTCAACATTAGATATCACAAGATTATAACATGAAAAGCTTAACCATACACCCGATCCTCAACTAATTAATGTACACAGTCACACATGCACAAGCATAAACACACAACTACGTTTAGCAACATTTTCCTTAACCTGCTTACACTACCTCAATGACCTGAATAAGAAACGAGTCCTATTCTAATCAATTATAACCCGAACACCCCCTTACTTTGGTTCCACGCTTCGATAATCTGCTCTCTGTGTCAATTCCTTCCTCTGAGCACTGGTTTCGCAGTCTCAGCTCCGTCACTCAGTCTTCCGTTGCTTAACCTACTACCTACGGATCACAAAGTACAGCTCGTCACTTCAACGCCCTTAGTTCATGGACCGCATTTGGGCTCAAACTCACCGGAGGAGTGGAGAACAGCATCGAATATAGCCATGCATGGCCCTTGACCGCCAAAGAATAAAAGGGATAAGGGAATCACAATTAGAACGGATCAGTAGACTCACCTTGACGCCTCGATCACAGGAATGGGGTTCAATTGAAGTTCAGACACAAATGGAGTCCCTCTCCAACGCATGCAACTCAGTGTTAAGAGATGAGAAAATGAAAGAGAAGGGACAGACCAGCAGCAGAGGTAACTCGCAAATAATGAAGAGGGAAGGAAGAGAATCTTCTTATATATATATAAAGCTCATGGGCAAGATCGTCTTTTCCTTTATTTTATTTGTATTCTCACTAAATTTTAATCAATTTCACCATATTAAACTATTTCATAGTTACCAAATCAATTACACTTATTTATTCCCTCAACGTTTAATTATTCACAATTCTCTAATACTTCGCAAGAGTATAGGCCCAGTATGAATACCGGCCCCCCGGCGCCCTAGCTTAGTGTTCATACCTCGGAAATCCGAGCTACAACCTGAGAGGTCGGATATCTCATCCGTGCTCGCCTCTTAGTTACCTACACCCGTTGTTTCAGTCATTATGAGGTTGATCCGGGCTATGACCCTGAGTGAGGCGCTCTCCTCACATCGGTTTGGACCAAACCACCTGGCCCTGTCCGCTCTTCTCTTACACTCCCGATCTTCAACTCCGCCTGCCCGCTCTTCTGAGACCGATCTCGACACCGGCTTTCCCGTCTCTGGCTCAGACAGAACAAATATTAAATAAAACTTCTAAAACATTTACTAACATTTCCCATTTCTTATAATTCTCATTAAAACATCAGGGATGTTACATCCACCCCCCCTAAAAGGAGATTTCATCCCCGAAATCAGTGTTCCGGTTGGAAAAGATGAGGGTACATTCGCCTCATATCGGATTCTAACTCCCAAGTGTAGTTCATCCAATGTAAATTCTACCACTTCACCTTCACCAGCGGTACCTCCTTATTCCTTAACCTTTTGGTTTGATGCTCTTCAATGCTGATCGGTACCGCCTTCACCGTCAGGTTCTCCTTCACTTCAATGGAGTCACTCGGTACAATCATGGTATCACACGGAATGTAGGCTCGAAGTTGCGATACGTGGAACACGTTGTGAATGTTAGTCAACGATTGGGGAAGATCCAGTCGATAAGCGACTTCACCAATCCGTTCTAGTATTTGGTATGGTCCAATATACTTCGGATTAAGCTTTTGGCTCTTCAAAATTCGACCTACACCCTTAGTCGGTGAAATCCTTAGGAACACCCAATCACCCACTTGGAATTCAAGGGGTCTATGCCGATTGTCATAATAGCTCTTTTGTCGGTCTTGGGCAATTTTTATCTTCTCTCGGATTAAAGCGATTTGTTCGTTCATCTCTTGAATCATCTCAGGCCCCAAATGAAGGGCATCGCCGTTCTCATTCCACAATAATGGAGTACGACATTTCCGACCATAAAGAGCTTCGTATGGAGCCATCCCAATGCTGCTATGGTAACTGTTATTATATACAAACTCTACTAAGGGCAAGTATTTTTCCCATGATCCGCCCTGTTCCAGCACACATGCCCTTAACATATCTTCAAGAGTTTGTATAGTCCGTTCTAATTGGCCATCGGTCCGGGGATGGTAGGCTGAGCTCAGTTTGAGCTCAGTACCCAGTTGTTGTT
The DNA here is from genome assembly GCA_037962975.1 of Clitoria ternatea. Lineage (NCBI taxonomy): Eukaryota > Viridiplantae > Streptophyta > Magnoliopsida > Fabales > Fabaceae > Clitoria > Clitoria ternatea. The sequence goes on from CM075675.1 coordinate 16,213,293, forward strand.
GCAAACTCCTCCAAAACCTTGAAGTGAATCGGGGATCCCGATCGGAGATAATGCTTGAGGGCACACCATGCAGTCGTACAACTTCCGTAACGTACAACTTAGCTAATCGATCTAGCGACCACTTCATATTTATTGCCAGGAAATGAGCACTTTTGGTTAGTCGATCAACAATCACCCAAATCGCGTTGTATCCGGTTCGAGTGCGAGGCAGTCCGGATACGAAGTCCATGGTGATACCTTCCCACTTCCAGATCGGAATTTCTGGAGGTCGAAGCAAACCTGGAGGTCGTTGGTGCTCAACTTTGCACTTCTGGCATATCACACAGGATTTCACATACTCGATTATTGCCTTCTTCATGCTTGGCCACCAGAATTCCTTTTTTAAGTCATGATACATTTTTGTCACTCCCGGATGTATACTCAGAGAGCTCTTGTGTGCTTCTGCTAGCACCGCCTGCCTGAAGCCTCCATGTGCAGGCACCACCACTCGGTTCCTGAATCTCCATATACCATTGTTACCCCGAGTTATCTCCACATTTTTGCCTTGGGTCTGAGTATCAATCAGCCTCAGTAACTCTTCATCGTCTTTCTGTGCAGCTACCACAGACTCTAGAAATTCGTTGGAGATTTTTAACATTCCGATTGTCATTCGGTTTGGCGCTCCATAATAATTCCAACATTCATATCCCTAAAGCTCTCCAGCAATTCCTGTTCTCTACCCATCAGGTAAGCCACGTGTAATACCTTCCTGCTTAGTGCATCTGCCACAACATTCGCTTTGCCCGGGTGATACTTTAAATCGAAGTCGTAATCCTTCAAATACTCCACCCATCGCCTCTGTCTCATATTTAGCTCCTTTTGATCAAATAAGTACTTTAAACTCTTGTGATCACTAAATACTACAAAGCGAGCTCCATACAGATAATGGCACCAAATCTTCAGTGCGTACACCACTGCTGCAAGTTCCAGATCATGAGTCGGGTAATTCTCCTCATGTGGCCTCAATTGCCTTGAAGCATAGGCAATTGCCCGATCAGCTTGCATCAACACACACCCCAATCCAAATTTGGATGCATCACAATATACTTCAAATTCCTGCGTTACATCAGGCAGTGCAAGCACAGGGGTAGTTGTTAAACATCGCTTGAGAGTTTGGAAGCTTAATTCACACTTTTCCGACCACACGAAGGGGTTTCCTTTCCTCATTAACCAAGTCAGAGGGAGTGCTATCCGAGAGAACCCCTCAATGAAGCGTCGATAGTATCCAGCTAATCCGAGGAAACTCCTGATTTCAGTTACTGACTTCGGCCTCTCCCAAGCCATAACCGCCTCAATTTTTGTCGGATCAACTGAAATTCCCTTTCGGGAAATCACATGCCCCAAGAATTGTACACTACTCCCCCAGAAATCACACTTAGATAGTTTAGCGTACAACTTCTTCTCTCGGAGTACTTGTAAAACAAGTCGAAGATGTTGAGCATGCTCCTCGTCCGACCTCGAATATACCAAAATATCATCAATGAATACCACCACAAACTGGTCCAAGTACGGTTGAAAGGTCCGGTTCATATAGTCCATAAAAATGGCAGGAGCGTTCGTTACTCTAAAGGGCATTACTACGTACTCGAAGTATACCGAGTCCGAAATGCTGTTTTTGGGGTATCCTCCGACCTCACTCGGATTTGGTGGTACCCCGACCTCAAGTCGATCTTAGAGAACACAACGGCGCCTCGCAACTGGTCCAGTAAATCGTCAATCCGAGGTAGTGGATATTTATTTTTGATCGTCAGTTTGTTCAGCTGTCGATAATCAATGCACATTCGCATACTACCGTCCTTCTTCTTTACCAGTAACACCGGAGCGCCCCAGGGTAAGGCACTGGGTCGGATAAAGCCCTTTTCTAGTAATTCATTTACTTGTTTCTTCACTTCGGTCAATTCCACCGAAGACATTCTATATGGCGCTCGGGACACAGGTTCTGCCCCGGGAATCAAGTCAATAGAGAAATCAATCTCCTGACTGGGAGGTAGCTCCGGAATTTCTTCCGGAAAAATGTCAGGAAATTCGCAAACAATTGGAATATCGCTCGGCAGGAGGTTATGCCTACCCTCCGAAGCGAATAAAATAACATACGTGGTTAGGACATCGCTCACCCTGTCCTTCATGTCAAGTTCCTAAGAGAAAACAATATTCTTCCGATAACAATCGACCAACACATGATTAGCAGCAAGCCAATCGAGACCTAGAATAACATCTAAGTCCTTCAATGGTATACAGATAAAATTCACTCGAAAAGTACGGGCTTCGATTTGCATCGGCAGTTCTCTACACACTGTAGTCGCACGAAAAGTGGAACCAGTTGGAGTGGAAACAATAAGAGCGTTCTCCATTAAACCGATCGGCAGACCAAGCCGTCGCACACAACTTTCTGAAATAAAGGAATGGGTGGCACCTGAATCATAAATTACATCAACCAGATAGCCACAGATGAGGCACTTACCCTGTACCAAATTGTCATTCCTCGTAGCTTCTGAAGCATCAAACGCAAACACTCGTCCGGTCATGGCGTTCTGGGCACCGCTAGATTGGGCATCATATCTTCCCGATTGTTGGTTCCCTCTACCAGCTCCATTCCGGCCTCCCCTCGGAAAGTTGGAACCCCGGGTCCTAGAAGAATTAGTTCGGTTGTCCTGCCTGCCCTGCGGCTGCCTCTGAGGGCAATCGGGCCTGAGGTGCCCTGGTTGTCCGCACTGGAAGCACACAATTTGGTTGGCTTGGCAATGTTTGGCAATGTGACCTTCCTGACCACAATTGTAGCATGCACGACTACCAGAAGGATTACCCGATCGACCAGTGGAACCCCGACCAGAAGAGGATGAGGAGGTAGCAGAAGACTTACCGCCCCAGAAGAATTGACTCATCCTCTTGAAGTTGAATCCTTTCGCCTTCAGTGGCTTTTTATCTCTCGGCTGGGACGTCCTTTGTAACTGCACCTCTTCAGTCAGTCTTGCTTTGTTCACCAGGGTTGGGTAGTCCCTAATCTCCATCGGTACGATTACACTACGGAGTTCAATCCGTAGTCCAGCTTCGTATTTGGCACACTTGCTACCCTCAGTCCCTTCTAACGAGAAAGGGTGGTAAAAATCACACAGCTCGTCAAACTTGCTGGTGTACTCGGCCACAGACAGCCGGTCTTGCTCCAACTTCAGGAATTCCATTTCCTTCCGGATTTTGTAGTTATCCGGGAAGTATTTAACAAGGAACCTCCTTCGGAAATTCGCCCATACCGACGGCTCATTTGTTGCGTTCATCTGCACCTTCACTCGGGACCACCATACTCTAGCCTTTTCTTTTAGTTGGTAAGTAGCAAATAAAACCTTTTGCTCTTCTGAGCACTCAAAATATTCAAAAACCTGCTCGATATCCCTGATCCAAATGTATGCCCCGTCATAATCGTGTCCCCCTTTGTAGATCGGAGGATTCCTTTTCAGGAATTTATCCAGAGTGGGACCGGACTCGGTCCTACTCATCAGCTGAGTAAATCTAGAGAAGAAATCATCTCCTCCCCCAGAACTAGTTTCTTCGGCCATTTAGTAATTCTACAATGAGCAAACACATCACCATTAATAACCAAGGTCAGCCAGGGAATCAGAAATTTACCTTATATACATAGAATACTACGCCAGTGGAGTGCCAAGGGAACGATGCCAGACCACACACACAATCATGGTACAACGAAATACAATCAACCTTCATAAGACTAACACAATCACTAGACCGACCCATACACCGGCTCTAGAAAGAACCGCTCTGATACCAAGTGTAACGTCCTAGGTTTTTTCTTTCTTGATAATTAATCGAGATTTAGTGAAATAGTATTTATTTTCACTGACTTATTCAAATGACAAACAGTGGCAGTTAAATCAAATAAATGAAATTTAGAAAAGAGGAACAATTTAACTAAGCACAACAGAAGGGGAAAAGGGAATCAGGGACTCCCGCTTGAGCGAGGCCCCAACTCGCCTGAGCGAGATTCCGAACTCTCGCTTGAGTGAAGTTTCTATTCGCTTGAGCGAATACCTTTCACAAATATGAGTGGACAAAACACACTAACGGACTCCCGAAAGATCTCACCCTAAAAATGATTTTGTTAACCAACGAGTTGTCATAGCAACCATGAAAGCATATAAATAGACAGTGATGTATTTTAAAATATAGGTTTGTATCTGATCCGGTCTTGGTTAAAACACAGCTAATAATAATGCTTGGAAGTTCTTATACACACATATAACTCTATAGAGTCACTCAAAGTCACTCGGACCCTGGCACCGATCTCCCCCTTGGCGCGACTCCATGGCTCCTTCCCCTTCCCTGTCACTGGTTACTAAAAAAAAAGGGCAAGGGTGAGTGTTTGGCATTGTAATTAATATAGAATGGAACTTAACAAATATACATACATGATTATATATATACATCAAGCATCATTCGAAAGTAAGCACAGTTTACTCAACAAGTGTATCATTTGCAACCATCAAGGGGTTAGCCTATACTTAACAAGATATCAACTTTTCACTCAGAAATCTATCAAATTGCACATAGAAACATAGTGTATTACATACAAAAACTATATTAACCCAACCAAGCAATTCCATCACATTCATCACAATCACCACTGACTCTCATACAATCTGACTCCTAGTATCCGGATACTAAAGGATTGGCCTTCAGCTGGGGCTCCTACTTGACACCCCGTGAACCCTGCTTGGTTCACCGAGTCCTGCTTGACTCTCCACCTCGACCACTGGGTCCTACTTGACCACTGGGTAGCTCAACTGGGCATGAAAACCACAGGAGCCAGAAATGAGGGGCTATCATATACCGTCGGCCATCCCACACCACATAGTCATCCAACAATTTACCTTTCACATAATAATATCAATTCCTCATCACTCGAGTAGCCTGCTTGCTAACCCGGTGTCACATAACACTGATCATTTCAACATTAGATATCACAAGATTATAACATGATAAGCTTAACCACACACCCGATCCTCAACTAATTAATGTACACAGTCACACATGCACAAGCATAAACACACAACTACGTTTAGCAACATTTTCCTTAACCTGCTTACACTACCTCAATGACCTGAATAAGAAGCGAGTCCTATTCTAATTAATTATAACCCGAACACCCCCTTACTTTGGTTCCACGCTTCAATAATCTGCTCTCTGTGTCGATTCCTTCCTCTGAGCACTGGTTTCGCAGTCTCAGCTCCGTCACTCAGTCTTCCGTTGCTTAACCTACTACCTAGGGATCACAAAGTACAGCTCGTCACTTCAACGCCCTTAGTTCATGGACCGCATTTGGGCTCACACTCACCGGAGGAGTGGAGAACAGCATTGAATATAGCCATGCATGGCCCTTGACCACCAAAGAATAAAAGGGATAAGGGAATCACAATTAGAACGGATCAGTAGACTCACCTTGACGCCTTGATCACAGGAATGGGGTTCAATTGAAGTTCAGACACAAATGGAGTCCCTCTCCAGCGCATGCAACTCAGTGTTAAGAGAGAAGAAAATGAAAGAGAAGGGACAGACCAGCAGCAGAGGTAACTTGTAAATAATGAAGAGGGAAGGAAGAGAATCTTCTTATATATATATAAAGCTCATGGGCAAGATCGTCTTTTCCTTTATTTTATTTGTATTCTCACTAAATTTTAATCAATTTCACCATATTAAACTATTTCATAGTTACCAAATCAATTACACTTATTTATTCCCTCAACGTTTAATTATTCACAATTCTCTAATACTTCGCAAGAGTATAGGCCCAGTATGAATACCGGCCCCCCGACGCCCTAGCTTAGTGTTCATACCTCGGAAATCCGAGCTACAACCTGAGAGGTCGGATATCTCATTCGTGCTCGCCTCTTAGTTACCTACACCCATTGTTTCAGTCATTATGAGGTTGATCCGGGCTATGACCCCGAGTGAGGCGCTCTCCTCACATCGGTTTGGACCAAACCACCTGGCCCTGTCCGCTCTTCTCTTACACTCCCGATCTTCAACTCCGCCTGCCCGCTCTTCTGAGACCGATCTCGACACCGGCTTTCCCGTCTCTGGCTCAGATAGAACAAATATTAAATAAAACTTCTAAAACATTTACTAACATTTCCCATTTCTTATAATTCTCATTAAAACATCAGGGATGTTACAGAGGATGCTTATCAACTCACTCTGAACGAGCTCAATGACAGTCATTTATTGTTCAATATTGATTTAGTGATACTGGATGAGGCACTTGCCACTACGGGGGGTGAACACATTGACAAAGAGGTTGTCTCCCAATCAAAACGGTCTAGGGCTAATTTGGAGACTGGGGACCCTATTGAAATAGATAGCCATAGTGACACTGAAACTGAGAGAGAATTTGAAACTAAAATAGACAGAGTATGCAGTTATTCAACATATATACATATATTTATAGTTTGAGACTAACATTTTTTTTCATGGTTTTATCCACAGATGACAGGACGTAGACTACCGTTCAGTCGAGGTGGTGGTTTGAAGACTCCAGGATCCCATCTAGCCACACCACAGCAGACCAGTACCCCATAGCAGACCACCACACCATAATAGACCCTCACCTTACACTAGACTCCTTTATCACCACAGACCACACCATTACAGCAGATTACACCACAGTAGACCACCATAAACATGCAGACTCCTTCACCACCTCCTTCACCACCACAGGTCACCACAACACACCAGACTCCTTCACCACCATAGACCACAACATAGCAGACTCCTTCACTGCCAGGTTTGGATGACCCTGGCCTCGAGGCAAGCCCACCTCCGGCATCCCCCTACCCACTCTGGTCCCACTGCCAGGCGGAGATGAGTATGTATACTATATAATTTGTTTTAAGTTTCTTAGTTCATAGCTTGTTAGTTGCTTTGTAATTAAAATTCATATTGTACTTATATACATTGAACTAGGGAAGTCTTCTACTTGTAACAGGGTAATCATTCAAATTTGGAAATGTTATATTTACAAGGGAGACTTTACCGAAATTTTGGTAGCCTCCTTGTGTCTATATTGTTTTATTTGTTTCTAAAGCTTTGTTGATAGTAGTCGCACTACTAAAGTGATTACTAAGGTTTTGGAGGTCTAGTGAGATGGTCCATACGTCTCTTGGACAGATAGATGGTTTGACACATTCTCGGTAAGCTTAACACTCCCTTTGTTGTGAGTTTATGGTCAATTCATACACCTATTTTTAATTTTGAAATCTCATTTCATGTAACAACGTGATTATCAGTGGACAGAGGGTATGATTGATGAGATTAGGAAGGTCTTTACCACAAAGACCTCAAAAATCATCAAGAGTACGCTTTGGAAACTAAGGGACAAGGATGAGCACCCTCGTTGGATCCCTGAGGCCCACTGGGACGGGATGGTGTAGAAGTGGTGGTGTCTTATTCAAGCAGGCCAGTGCTAGGAATAAGGCAAACCGAGTGACTGATGTTGCAGCTTCTATCTACACTAGGGGCCGTATTTCAGTCCTCGAGTATAAAAAAATATTTATAAATATATTTTGTTAAATATTTTTTATGAATAACTTAATATATTTTCTACTAATAATCTCAATACATTATTAACTACAGGAGCACCGCCAGCCATCATTGTATGAGGTCATGCAAATGACCAAGAAAAACAAAGTCGGTGCTTGGGTTAAACAAAACTCGACAGACATGGCGATAATTTAATTTAACTTACACATGCTTAAACGTACAAATTATATTACTGAATTTTACCATTATTTTACATTTGTAGAAAGTGTATCTTGCCATAAGGGCCGAGAAGGAGGCAGAGTTGGTGGCCTCCACACCTGAAGGGGAGGTACCTCTCACCCTTTCTTGTTCTGATGAGAACGCATCTATATAGAGGCTGTTGGAAGTGTGAACAAGGGAGGAGTGACGCCTTCCAGCAGATGTTGTTTAGGTTATTGAGAACTTAAACAATGAGCTACAGGATGAGCGACGCCGGAGGCAGCTTTTGGAGGAACGGGCCGAGGAGAACAGACGCCAGAGGTAGCTACTGTAGGAGCTAGCTGTCGAGGATCAACGACAGGCCGAGGAGGAACGACTTGAGACTCGTCGACAGCTTACGGCGTAGTAGGAGATGATCATGCAAATGATAGAGAGGCTACCCCCTCTACTTCCCAGCCGTCCCCACCACCACAGGATCCTCCTACACCATGATTTTACTTTTCTATGGTTTATTTTTTGTACATTGTATATATATTTAGTTTACAGTTTATATCATATTCAATATTTCAGTATTTGTTTTATATCATTCTCCTTTTCCATGTGAACTTACCAATTTAATATTGTATTACTAAAAATTAAAATTCAACGAAAAAACCCTAAATCATAATAATAATCGGCAAAATAATTATTGTAAATATTAACCGATATTTAATATTTAATCGATTCAATTAAAGAATAATAAACAAAAATTAAGTTAATCATCTACACATATTTGTGATGGACATAAAAGATAGGTACCGTCATTATTATGCAGCAATATAGCAACGGAAATATGTTATCGCTATTATGCAGCAATATGGCGATGGGGCTACTTGATCGCTATGTGGCTAAAATAGCAACGAGATACCTTGGTCGTCAAAATAGCGACGGGGTACGGTGGTCGCTACACTATGACACCAGCGACGGGAAACGGTGGTCGCTACACTATGACACCAGCGACGGGGTGCGTCACCAACATGGGACCAACGTAGCGACAGCGTGACGCCGTCGCAACTCTTGCGACGTGGTGCTTCTCTCATCGCTGTTGTATCAGGGACGATTGCCATAGCGAGGACTTCCTTACCGTCAAAATTTCTATCGCTAATGCACTTAGTGATGGAATTCATATGCTTTAGCGACGGCTTAGGTCGTCATTGACTAGCCTCTTTTTAGTAGTGATAAATCCTAAGAATTTAGACAAGGACGTTACATTTTATAAAGTTGAAACGTAAAACGATCAATACTTATGACTTGAAAATTTTAAAAAAATAAAAATTTATATAAAATTATATTTGTTTATTTATTTATCGAGCTACTCATTAACCAAACGAGTTAAATTATAATGGGTTCAAATTCAACTCATTTAGTTAATGAGTTTATTCTTAACTTAAATTCAACTCACTTAGTTAACAAATTTGATTCTTAACTCAAATTTGGCTCATTTGATTTATAAACCACATTTATCAAGTTAATTAAAAAATCGAGTATAAATTTTTACCGAATTCTTTAGATTCATTTACAACCCCATCACACCCGTCCACAACTTGGGATTAACAATGATCTTTTTATTTTTGATTTAAGACTACAAAATTTAGAATTGCATCCTGTGCGACACTTTTCTTCTCCCAGCACGTTTGGCGAACATTTCAAACGGAGCTTTTCTCCGTTAAGTAGAAGCAAGTTTTTGATCCTACGGGTAAACGGAGTTTTAATTATCTCGAACGGCGTGAAGAATTAATATCAACCTTTAAATTTTTCACTTTAACTCAACTTCGTTTCGCCAACTACAAACCAAACACCCTCTCCATCTCTCTGCTAGATAATATGGATCTATGGACAGACAGTTTTCTTATATACCGATTTATCATACAATTTTTTCACGCATAGAGAGCTTTTTTTATGGTTTTTATCCCGGTTATTTTGCTATGCGATATAAAGGGACTAAAACCCCTGAATTGGAAAAACTTAATTTTAAAATTCTCAAATCACTTAGAGCATCTCAATTAATTCTTGTACAAAAAATTGATTCTTGAGTTGAGATTTTTTTACTGGTCTTTTTTTAATGTTTCTAGTGGTTTCAAATGCCGCAAAAAAGATCACCACTAAAATAAAGTTACTTTTCCCTCATATCCTATACCTCATGATTTTTAGGGATTTAATAGGTTAAACTGCAAATTGAAAGCATATGCCTTAGCTATTTAAAACTTAGTATATCCAAAGTGTTTAATAAAATGATTAAATTAAATTTAATTAAAATGGTTGGGTTTGATGTAACGTCCTAGGTTATTTTACATTTATTTTTATTCAATTAATTAAATTTTACGAAAATATTTTTTTTCTTGATAATTAATCGAGATTTAGTGAAATAGTATTTATTTTCACTGACTTATTCAAATGACAAACAGTGGCAGTTAAATCAAATAAATGAAATTTAGAAAAGAGGAACAATTTAACTAAGCACAACAGAAGGGGAAAAGGGAATCAGGGCCTCCCGCTTGAGCGAGGCCCCAACTCGCCTGAGTGAGATTCCGAACTCTCGCTTGAGTGAAGTTTCTATTCGCTTGAGCGAATACCTTTCACAAATATGAGTGGACAAAACACACTAACGGACTCCCAAAAGATCTCACCCTAAAAATGATTTTGTTAACCAACGAGTTGTCATAGCAACCATGAAAGCATATAAATAAACAGTGATGTATTTTAAAATATAGGTTTGTATCCGATCCGGTCTTGGTTAAAACACAGCTAATAATAATGCTCGGAAGTTCTTATACACACATATAACTCTATAGAGTCACTCAAAGTCACTCGGACCCTGGCACAGATCTCCCCCTTGGCGCGACTCCATGGCTCCTTCCCCCTCCCTGTCACTGGTTACTAAAAAAAAAGGGCAAGGGTGAGTGTTTGGCATTGTAATTAATATAGAATGGAACTTAACAAATATACATACATGATTATATATATACATCAAGCATCATTCGAAAGTAAGCACAGTTTACTCAACAAGTGTATCATTTGCAACCATCAAGGGGTTAGCCTATACTTAACAAGATATCAACTTTTCACTCGGAAATCTATCAAATTGCACATAGAAACATAGTGTATTACATATGAAAACTATATTAACCCAACCAAGCAATTCCATCATATTCATCACAATCACCACTGACTCTCATACAATCTGACTCCTAGTATCCGGATACTAAAGGATTGGCCTTCAGCTGGGGGTCCTACTTGACACCCCGTGAACCCTGCTTGGTTCACCGAGTCCTGCTTGACTCTCCACCTCGACCACTGGGTCCTACTTGACCACTGGGTAGCTCAACTGGGCACAAAAACCACGGGAGCCAGAAATGAGGGGCTATCATATACCGTCAGTCATCCCACACCACATAGTCATCCAACAATTTACCTTTCATATAATAATATCAATTCCTCATCACTCGAGTAGCCTGCTTGCTAACCCGGTGTCACATAACACTGATCATTTCAACATTAGATATCACAAGATTATAACATGATAAGCTTAACCATACACCCGATCCTCAACTAATTAATGTACACAGTCACACATGCACAAGCATAAACACACAACTACGTTTAGCAACATTTTCCTTAACCTGCTTACACTACCTCAATGACCTGAATAAGAAACGAGTCCTATTCTAATCAATTATAACCCAAAAACCCCCTTACTTTGGTTCCACGCTTCGATAATCTGCTCTCTGTGTCAATTCCTTCCTCTGAGCACTGGTTTCGCAGTCTCAGCTCCGTCACTCAGTCTTCCGTTGCTTAACCTACTACCTACGGATCACAAAGTACAGCTCGTCACTTCAACGCCCTTAGTTCATGGACCGCATTTGGGCTCAAACTCACCGGAGGAGTGGAGAACAGCATCGAATATAGCCATGCATGGCCCTTGACCGCCAAAGAATAAAAGGGATAAGGGAATCACAATTAGAACGGATCAGTAGACTCACCTTGACGCCTCGATCACAGGAATGGGGTTCAATTGAAGTTCAGACACAAATGGAGTCCCTCTCCAACGCATGCAACTCAGTGTTAAGAGATGAGAAAATGAAAGAGAAGGGACAGACCAGCAGCAGAGGTAACTCGCAAATAATGAAGAGGGAAGGAAGAGAATCTTCTTATATATATATAAAGCTCATGGGCAAGATCGTCTTTTCCTTTATTTTATTTGTATTCTCACTAAATTTTAATCAATTTCACCATATTAAACTATTTCATAGTTACCAAATCAATTACACTTATTTATTCCCTCAACGTTTAATTATTCACAATTCTCTAATACTTCGCAAGAGTATAGGCCCAGTATGAATACCGGCCCCTCGGCGCCCTAGCTTAGTGTTCATACCTCGGAAATCCGAGCTACAACCTGAGAGGTCGGATATCTCATCCGTGCTCGCCTCTTAGTTACCTACACCCGTTGTTTCAGTCATTATGAGGTTGATCCGGGCTATGACCCTGAGTGAGGCGCTCTCCTCACATCGGTTTGGACCAAACCACCTGGCCCTGTCCGCTCTTCTCTTACACTCCCGATCTTCAACTCCGCCTGCCCGCTCTTCTGAGACCGATCTCGACACCGGCTTTCCCGTCTCTGGCTCAGACAGAACAAATATTAAATAAAACTTCTAAAACATTTACTAACATTTCCCATTTCTTATAATTCTCATTAAAACATCAGGGATGTTACATCCACCCCCCCTAAAAGGAGATTTCGTCCCCGAAATCAGTGTTCCGGTTGGAAAAGATGAGGGTACATTCGCCTCATATCGGATTCTAACTCCCAAGTGTAGTTCATCCAATGTAAATTCTACCACTTCACCTTCACCAGCGGTACCTCCTTATTCCTTAACCTTTTGGTTTGATGCTCTTCAATGCTGATCGGTACCGCCTTCACCGTCAGGTTCTCCTTCACTTCAATGGAGTCACTCGGTACAATCATGGTATCACACGGAATGTAGGCTCGAAGTTGCGATACGTGGAACACGTTGTGAATGTTAGTCAACGATTGGGGAAGATCCAGTCGATAAGCGACTTCACCAATCCGTTCTAGTATTTGGTATGGTCCAATATACTTCGGATTAAGCTTTTGGCTCTTCAAAATTCGACCTACACCCTTAGTCGGTGAAATCCTTAGGAACACCCAATCACCCACTTGGAATTCAAGGGGTCTATGCCGATTGTCATAATAGCTCTTTTGTCGGTCTTGGGCAATTTTTATCTTCTCTCGGATTAAAGCGATTTGTTCGTTCATCTCTTGAATCATCTCAGGCCCCAAATGAAGGGCATCGCCGTTCTCATTCCAACATAATGGAGTACGACATTTCCGACCATAAAGAGCTTCGTATGGAGCCATCCCAATGCTGCTATGGTAACTGTTATTATATACAAACTCTACTAAGGGCAAGTATTTTTCCCATGATCCGCCCTGTTCCAGCACACATGCCCTTAACATATCTTCAAGAGTTTGTATAGTCCGTTCTAATTGGCCATCGGTCCGGGGATGGTAGGCTGAGCTCAGTTTGAGCTCAGTACCCAGTTGTTGTTGCAAACTCCTCCAAAACCTTGAAGTGAATCGGGGATCCCGATCGGAGATAATGCTTGAGGGCACACCATGCAGTCGTACAACTTCCGTAACGTACAACTTAGCTAATCGATCTAGCGACCACTTCATATTTATTGCCAGGAAATGAGCACTTTTGGTTAGTCGATCAACAATCACCCAAATCGCGTTGTATCCGGTTCGAGTGCGAGGCAGTCCGGATACGAAGTCCATGGTGATACCTTCCCACTTCCAGATCGGAATTTCTGGAGGTCGAAGCAAACCTGGAGGTCGTTGGTGCTCAACTTTGCACTTCTGGCATATCACACAGGATTTCACATACTCGATTATTGCCTTCTTCATGCTTGGCCACCAGAATTCCTTTTTTAAGTCATGATACATTTTTGTCACTCCCGGATGTATACTCAGAGAGCTCTTGTGTGCTTCTGCTAGCACCGCCTGCCTGAAGCCTCCATGTGCAGGCACCACCACTCGGTTCCTGAATCTCCATATACCATTGTTACCCCGAGTTATCTCCACATTTTTGCCTTGGGTCTGAGTATCAATCAGCCTCAGTAACTCTTCATCGTCTTTCTGTGCAGCTACCACAGACTCTAGAAATTCGTTGGAGATTTTTAACATTCCGATTGTCATTCGGTTTGGCGCTCCATAATAATTCCAACATTCATATCCCTAAAGCTCTCCAGCAATTCCTGTTCTCTACCCATCAGGTAAGCCACGTGTAATACCTTCCTGCTTAGTGCATCTGCCACAACATTCGCTTTGCCCGGGTGATACTTTAAATCGAAGTCGTAATCCTTCAAATACTCCACCCATCGCCTCTGTCTCATATTTAGCTCCTTTTGATCAAATAAGTACTTTAAACTCTTGTGATCACTGAATACTACAAAGCGAGCTCCATACAGATAATGGCACCAAATCTTCAGTGTGTACACCACTGCTGCAAGTTCCAGATCATGAGTCGGGTAATTCTCCTCATGTGGCCTCAATTGCCTTGAAGCATAGGCAATTGCCCGATCAGCTTGCATCAACACACACCCCAATCCAAATTTGGATGCATCACAATATACTTCAAATTCCTGCGTTACATCAGGCAGTGCAAGCACAGGGGTAGTTGTTAAACATCGCTTGAGAGTTTGGAAGCTTAATTCACACTTTTCCGACCACACGAAGGGGTTTCCTTTCCTCATTAACCAAGTCAGAGGGAGTGCTATCCGAGAGAACCCCTCAATGAAGCGTCGATAGTATCCAGCTAATCCGAGGAAACTCCTGATTTCAGTTACTGACTTCAGCCTCTCCCAAGCCATAACCGCCTCAATTTTTGTCGGATCAACTGAGATTCCCTCTCGGGAAATCACATGCCCCAAGAATTGTACACTACTCCCCCAGAAATCACACTTAGATAGTTTAGCGTACAACTTCTTCTCTCGGAGTACTTGTAAAACAAGTCGAAGATGTTGAGCATGCTCCTCGTCCGACCTCGAATATACCAAAATATCATCAATGAATACCACCACAAACTGGTCCAAGTACGGTTGAAAGGTCCGGTTCATATAGTCCATAAAAATGGCAGGAGCGTTCGTTACTCTAAAGGGCATTACTACGTACTCGAAGTATACCGAGTCCGAAATGCTGTTTTTGGGGTATCCTCCGACCTCACTCGGATTTGGTGGTACCCCGACCTCAAGTCGATCTTAGAGAACACAACGGCGCCTCGCAACTGGTCCAGTAAATCGTCAATCTGAGGTAGTGGATATTTATTTTTGATCGTCAGTTTGTTCAGCTGTCGATAATCAATGCACATTCGCATACTACCGTCCTTCTTCTTTACCAGTAACACCGGAGCGCCCCAGGGTAAGGCACTGGGTCGGATAAAGCCCTTTTCTAGTAATTCATTTACTTGTTTCTTCACTTCGGTCAATTCCACCGAAGACATTCTATATGGCGCTCGGGACACAGGTTCTGCCCCGGGAATCAAGTCAATAGAGAAATCAATCTCCTGACTGGGAGGTAGCTCCGGAATTTCTTCCGGAAAAATGTCAGGAAATTCGCAAACAATTGGAATATCGCTCGGCAGGAGGTTATGCCTACCCTCCGAAGCGAATAAAACAACATACGTGGTTAGGACATCGCTCACCCTGTCCTTCATGTCAAGTTCCTAAGAGAAAACAATATTCTTCCGATAACAATCGACCAACACATGATTAGCAGCAAGCCAATCGAGACCTAGAATAACATCTAAGTCCTTCAATGGCATACAGATAAAATTCACTCGAAAAGTACGGGCTTCGATTTGCATCGGCAGTTCTCTACACATTGTAGTCGCACGAAAAGTGGAACCAGTTGGAGTGGAAACAATAAGAGCGTTCTCCATTAAACCGATCGGCAGACCAAGCCGTCGCACATAACTTTCTGAAATAAAGGAATGGGTGGCACCTGAATCATAAATTACATCAACCAGATAGCCACAGATGAGGCACTTACCCTGTACCAAATTGTCATTCCTCGTAGCTTCCGAAGCATCAAACGCAAACACTCGTCCGGTCATGGCGTTCTGGGCACCGCTAGATTGGGCATCATATCTTCCCGATTGTTGGTTCCCTCTACCAGCTCCATTCCGGCCTCCCCTCGGAAAGTTGGAACCCCGGGTCCTAGAAGAATTAGTTCGGTTGTCCTGCCTGCCCTGCGGCTGCCTCTAAGGGCAATCGGGCCTGAGGTGCCCTGGTTGTCCGCACTGGAAGCACACAATTTGGTTGGCTTGGCAATGTTTGGCAATGTGACCTTCCTGACCACAATTGTAGCATGCACGACTACCAGAAGGATTACCTGATCGACCAGTGGAACCCCGACCAGAAGAGGATGAGGAGGTAGCAGAAGACTTGCCGCCCCAGAAGAATTGACTCATCCTCTTGAAGTTGAATCCTTTCGCCTTCAGTGGCTTTTTATCTCTCGGCTGGGACGTCCTTTGTAACTGCACCTCTTCAGTCAGTCTTGCTTTGTTCACCAGGGTTGGGTAGTCCCTAATCTCCATCGGTACGATTACACTACGGAGTTCAATCCGTAGTCCAGCTTCGTATTTGGCATACTTGCTACCCTCAGTCCCTTCTAACGAGAAAGGGTGGTAAAAATAACACAGCTCGTCAAACTTGCTGGTGTACTCGGCCACAGACAGCCGGTCTTGCTCCAACTTCAGGAATTCCATTTCCTTCTGGATTTTGTAGTTATCCGGGAAGTATTTAACAAGGAACCTCCTTCGGAAATTCGCCCATACCGACGGCTCATTTGTTGCGTTCATCTGCACCTTCACTCGGGACCACCATACTCTAGCCTTTTCTTTTAGTTGGTAAGTAGCAAATAAAACCTTTTGCTCTTCTGAGCACTCAAAATATTCAAAAACCTGCTCGATATCCCTGATCCAAATGTATGCCCCGTCATAATCGTGTCCCCCTTTGTAGATCGGAGGATTCCTTTTCAGGAATTTATCCAGAGTGGGACCGGACTCAGTCCCACTCATCAGCTGAGTAAATCTAGAGAAGAAATCATCTCCTCCCCCAGAACTAGTTTCTTCGGCCATTTAGTAATTCTACAATGAGCAAACACATCACCATTAATAACCAAGGTCAGCCAGGGAATCAGAAATTTACCTTATATACATAGAATACTACGCCAGTGGAGTGCCAAGGGAACGATGCCAGACCATACACACAATCATGGTACAACGAAATACAATCAACCTTCATAAGACTAACACAATCACTAGACCGACCCATACACCGGCTCTAGAAAGAACCGCTCTGATACCAAGTGTAACGTCCTAGGTTATTTTATATTTATTTTTATTCAATTAATTAAATTTTATGAAAATATTTTTTTTCCTTGATAATTAATCGAGATTTAGTGAAATAGTATTTATTTTCACTGACTTATTCAAATGACAAACAGTGGCAGTTAAATCAAATAAATGAAATTTAGAAAAGAGGAACAATTTAACTAAGCACAACAGAAGGGGAAAAGGGAATCAGGGCCTCCCGCTTGAGCGAGGCCCCAACTCGCCTGAGCGAGATTCCGAACTCTCGCTTGAGTGAAGTTTCTATTCGCTTGAGCGAATACCTTTCACAAATATGAGTGGACAAAACACACTAACGGACTCCCGAAAGATCTCACCCTGAAAATGATTCTGTTAACCAACGAGTTGTCATAGCAACCATGAAAGCATATAAATAAACAGTGATGTATTTTAAAATATAGGTTTGTATCCGATCCGGTCTTGGTTAAAACACAGCTAATAATAATGCTCGGAAGTTCTTATACACACATATAACTCTATAGAGTCACTCAAAGTCACTCGGACCCTGGCACCGATCTCCCCCTTGGCGCGACTCCATGGCTCCTTCCCCCTCCCTGTCACTGGTTACTAAAAAAAAAGGGCAAGGGTGAGTGTTTGGCATTGTAATTAATATAGAATGGAACTTAACAAATATACATACATGATTATATATATACATCAAGCATCATTCGAAAGTAAGCACAGTTTACTCAACAAGTGTATCATTTGCAACCATCAAGGGGTTAGCCTATACTTAACAAGATATCAACTTTTCACTCGGAAATCTATCAAATTGCACATAGAAACATAGTGTATTACATATGAAAACTATATTAACCCAACCAAGCAATTCCATCACATTCATCACAATCACCACTGACTCTCATACAATCTGACTCCTAGTATCCGGATACTAAAGGATTGGCCTTCAGCTGGGGGTCCTACTTGACACCCCGTGAACCCTGCTTGGTTCACCGAGTCCTGCTTGACTCTCCACCTCGACCACTGGGTCCTACTTGACCACTGGGTAGCTCAACTGGGCACGAAAACCACGGGAGCCGGAAATGAGGGGCTATCATATACCGTCGGCCATCCCACACCACATATTCATCCAACAATTTACCTTTCACATAATAATATCAATTCCTCATCACTCGAGTAGCCTGCTTGCTAACCCGGCGTCACATAACACTGATTATTTCAACATTAGATATCACAAGATTATAACATGATAAGCTTAACCACACACCCGATCCTCAACTAATTAATGTACACAGTCACACATGCACAAGCATAAACACACAACTACGTTTAGCAACATTTTTCTTAACCTGCTTACACTACCTCAATGACCTGAATAAGAAGCGAGTCCTATTCTAATTAATTATAACCCGAACACCCCCTTACTTTGGTTCCACGCTTCGATAATCTGCTCTCTGTGTCGATTCCTTCCTCTGAGCACTGGTTTCACAGTCTCAGCTCCGTCACTCAGTCTTCTGTTGCTTAACCTACTACCTACGGATCACAAAGTATAGCTCGTCACTTGAACGCCCTTAGTTCATGGACCGCATTTGGGCTCACACTCACCGGAGGAGTGGAGAACAGCATCGAATATAGCCATGCATGGCCCTTGACCGCCAAAGAATAAAAGGGATAAGGGAATCACAATTAGAACGGATCAGTAGACTCACCTTGACGCCTCGATCACAGGAATGAGGTTCAATTGAAGTTCAGACACAAATGGAGTCCCTCTCCAGCGCATGCAACTCAGTGTTAAGAGAGGAGAAAATAAAAGAGAAGGGACAGACCAGCAGCAGAGGTAACTCGCAAATAATGAAGAGGGAAGGAAGAGAATCTTCTTATATATATATATAAAGCTCATGGGCAAGATCGTCTTTTTCTTTATTTTATTTGTATTCTCACTAAATTTTAATCAATTTCACCATATTAAACTATTTCATAGTTATCAAATCAATTACGCTTATTTATTCCCTCAACGTTTAATTATTCACAATTCTCTAATACTTCGCAAGAGTATAGGCCCAGTATGAATACCGGCCTCCCGGCGCCCTAGCTTAGTGTTCATACCTCAGAAATCCGAGCTACAACCTGAGAGGTCAGATATCTCATCCGTGCTCGCCTCTTGGTTACCTACACCCGTTGTTTCAGTCATTATGAGGTTGATCCGGGCTATGACCCCGAGTGAGGCGCTCTCCTCACATCGGTTTGGACCAAACCACCTGGCTCTGTCCGCTCTTCTCTTACACTCCCGATCTTCAACTCCGCCTGCCCGTTCTTCTGAGACCGATCTCGACACCGGCTTTCCCGTCTCTGGCTCAGACAGAACAAATATTAAATAAAACTTCTAAAACATTTACTAACATTTCCCATTTCTTATAATTCTCATTAAAACATCAGGGATGTTACATTTACTAACAATGATCCTTTTATTTTTTATTTAAGACTACAAAATTTAGAATTGCATCCTGTGCGACACTTTTCTTCTCCCAGCACGTTTGGCGAACATTTCAAACGGAGCTTTTCTCTGTTAAGTAGAAGCAAGTTTTTGATCCTACGGGTAAACGGAGTTTTAATTATCTCGAACGGCGTGAAGAATTAATATCAACCTTTAAATTTTTCACTTCAACTCAACTTCGTTTCGCCAACTACAAACCAAACACCCTCTCCATCTCTCTGCTAGATAATATGGATCTATGGACAGACAGTTTTCTTATATACCGATTTATCATACAATTTTTTCACGCATAGAGAGCTTTTTTTTTTATGGTTTTTATCCCGGTTATTTTGCTATGCGATATAAAGGGACTAAAACCCCTGAATTGGAAAAACTTAATTTTAAAATTCTCAAATCACTTAGAGCATCTCAATTAATTCTTGTACCAAAAATTGATTCTTGAGTTGAGATTTTTTTACTGGTTTTTTTTTTAATGTTTCTAGTGGTTTCAAATGCCGCAAAAAAGATCACCACTAAAATAAAGTTACTTTTCCCTCATATCCTATACCTCATGATTTTTAGGGATTTAATAGGTTAAACTGCAAATTGAAAGCTTATGCCTTAGCTATTTAAAACTTAGTATATCCAAAGTGTTTAATAAAATGATTAAATTAAATTTAATTAAAATGGTTGGGTTTGAGCTTTTTAAAAAATACATATTTAATATAAGACTGGTTGTTTTAAGCTCTTTTATATATATATATATATATATATATATATATATATATATATATATATTATGAAGTACAATTTATAAAATTAAAATTTGTTAGTTTGTAATAATTATATATAAGTGGTTAACTTTTTAAGGTTATATAAACTTATTTATAATAAAATTATTGATGTATTTAATATATGTTTATTGATTTTTTATTAACTTTAATACAAATCAGAATTTTATATAAATTATTAAATTTATAAACAAGTGATCAAACATAAAAATATAATCTATATTCATGTGGTTCTTCTCAAACCCGACAATTAAAGATAGGCGATTGAAGACTCTGTTAAAGTCTAAGATTCTTCTCAAATTTAGTGGGGTTTTATATATATATATTCCTTCCCATTTTAGTTACAATGCCACAAACTAACCGCCAATTAAATAAAGTTTGAAAATCAAAAAAAATATATTTGCATTTTGTTTTATTATTAATTAAATAACAAATATAATAACTCCAAATAACTTATAATAAAATAAAATGTAGAATTATTTATAGGATAAAAGCATGAATAGGTTAAAAAAAAAAAGTGGGGTGTGGGGAGGGAGAAAGGGGTTCTCAAATTTGAAAAAGTTGATATGAATCATGTGTAAGTGAAACAAAGAGATCAAGCTAAGAATTCATTAAATGGAAATCCCTCTACAGAAGAAAATATCGTGCTAATTTTTCCATTCCATATAAATCTTTGCATTCATATATGTTGTTCAACATGGGGGCATGTCTGGCGGTGGAGGCAGTAATTTTTCATCCCGGCGTTTTCCATCTGTCACGATCAACACTGTCTCCATGCCCCAAGAGAGGTGCCGTTCTAGATGGCAATGCACAAACCACACTCCTAAAATTCATGCAACAATGGAAACGGAAATAAACCAATGAGTAAATATGAACATTGTTAAACAACCAGTCAATAATATATGACAGAAATTGGAAATGGAAAACCAATAAAGACATGATAATGTCTATTTCTTGTATGTTTGAGATAGAAAGGCATTTTGTGGGGCTCACGTACTATGTGAGTGATGAGAAACAAACCCTGCCTATACTAATCGGAAATTATAAAAAGAGGAAGAGAATTAGAGAAATAGAGGGAAAGGAAAGAGAAAAGAAATATTTCTTTGATATTTTTCCTTGTTTCATATAATACAATTATAACTATTAATATAGAAATAATAGACCTATATATTTTGGGCCAATAAGGATAATACTATTAATATAAACTATTATATTACCCTAATTAATAATAACTAAACTAAAGTACTAATCTCATATCCTAACCAAGTCCAATCTAATAGTTGTGTTTTTCTTTCTTTTTTTTACATGTAGGATTGTTGAGTAGGAGAGAGGAGGATATATAAATTGAAAATTGTTACTTTGGATATTGGATTAGAAAATAACATTATAGTTTATGATTATAATATCCAAAATTCAGTTTATGTGTTATAATCTAATCTTTATATTATATTCTGGTTTTTAAAGCACTAGGGAATGCAAAACATATCAAAATCATATTATAGAATTTACAATTTGAAAATCTTCTAATAATCTTAAACAATGATGCATGCTAAACATACATTTAATGTGTTTTGCCGTCATTTTATAAAGTACCTTTTAATGTATGAGAAAAGAGATAAAAGAAATAAAAAAGGAAAGCAGAAAGATTTGATAACTGATATAATGAAAAGAAAAAAGTGACCGAGAAGGCGAAACTATGTCCGCTAAAGTTATTCATTTTTGTCTCTCTTGCTTCATCATAGCCGAAAAGAGAAAGTTTTGTTGCGCAGAATTTATTTGATGTAGCATTGAGTATTGTTCGTTGTAAATGCCGTTTGGTTTTGGTGTATATTTGGAGAAATATAATTATAAAAATAAAAAAATCAAAAATTAATATTAACTTTTCACGTTGTTTAAAACAATTAAAATTTCATTTAATCATAAAATTTTATTTTAAAATTGACCAAACTAAGATTTAACCGACCTCAACTCCTAACTAAATACCTCATATATGAGATGCTAAATAAATGCAAGACTTCTTCTAATTAATAAACATGCAACATTTCCATTTCAAATACCTGGGTTATGAGCCAAAAACCTGATAGCAGCCCATCCATTCTTAGGCACTAGTATTGTATTTATAAGAGGAGGGTTAACAAGATTGTATCTCAAGGGGTCCCTGTGTTCATCAAAATTCCCAAGCCCATATCCAACAGCATAGAAACTAGTACCATGGACATGTACTGGATGGTCTATCCCTGCAACCAAGTTTGTCCCTTGGAAAACCATCTCCACTGCTGAACCATATTTAATAACAGCAACCTTGGTTCCTCTCTTTGGTATCTCAAGTTCCAGAGGCAAATACTCTGCAGTGAAATTAAACAAATATGGAGGAAACCTGGGAAACCCCTTACTATACACCCCATTGATATGGTAGTAATAGGCTTCTAGAATGTCAATGCTGGGGTTCCCAAAACTTATGTTGTTCATGCTAGAAGCAAAACGTGTTCCATTGGGTCCCCCACATGTTTCTCCTTCAGGGCATGGAAAAGTGTTAACAGAAAGTGTTGTTAACAAATGAGTGGTGATATGTGTAGGGACTTCACTAGGGTATGTTTCAGGTATCCCCTTGATGCTAACATAGTAGTTCAAAGCTGCAGCTGTGTCATTGAAGGGAGGAAGATGGGGTAATGAAGGGGATGAGATTGGAGAATGATTCTCATTGTAGTGGATTCTAGCTGTGGTTGTGGAATTATTGAAGGTTCCAACTGCACTTGAATATGCTCTTGCAGCCATGTAGTAGTCATTGGGATCTTGGTTTGCATGCAACAATGCATCAACTGTTTGTCCCGGAGATATGCATATGTAATCTGTTGTGAATGGCTTGCTGTAGCTACTGTCAGCACCAACAACAGTGAGATTGTGCTTTGAAACAGAGAGAAAGACGATGATGTTCAATGCAGCATTAACAATGCGCAGAAGATAAGTCTTGCCATGGTCTACATTTATTTTGAATGTTTCTGAAATGTAAAGAAATATGCTAGAGTTAGTGACTGAAATAATCATACTTACGTCTAACAAAAGAATAAAATTTGGTTATTGAGACAACATAAGTGGCAATTGGTGTTGATTTGATTCAGCATAGTACAACTTGTTTCCCTAGGATGGTAGTAGTATGTCTCCACATGTTCCGCTTCCCTGTTGAGGTGTTTGGTGTTGGCTAGTATTTATATTCTAAGTATTTTCTATACTACTTTATCTTAAAATATATTCTTTATACCAATAATAAAAACCGGTTTAATATCACAACCATAAACATTAACATTTTAAATTGACTACTTCTAAAATTAATATAAAAACTATCATCAATTATAACGCATAAAAAACGACTTTAACAGTACCAACACTGTAGAGAAGGCTCTTCCATGTCTCCACGGTTATGTCAGGCTGTCAACACGATTATTGGTTTTTGTGTACAATTTAATTAATTTGTTAACTACATAACAAACTAGTTTCTGTGTGAATTTAGTGTTTTGATTTGTCAAATTCATGACATCTAATTTCCGAATTTGGTCAACTTCACCGGGGAAGGAATGATTTGTTATAAACAGTATGAACGCAAATTTTAAGTGACTAAATCAACACAGAGTTGTAACTTACAGGGATCAAATTGTATATTTACTCTTGATTACTCTGTTTTGAATACGAAGATATTATAAGTAAGTCATAATTAATATGGTAGTAGAGTGTAAAACAAAATCTTGATGCCTACCTGATTTTGAGCAAGGAAAAAGGTCACCAGGTTGACCATTTATAGTGAGAGCATCGGAATCATTAGGGGCTCCTCCAGTTTTGATAAATTCATCGTAAACATCCCAGATATCACTCTTCCACCATTCTCCTATGTGCACAATAATAATTAAGTAAAATAAACAAATAAATAAAAGGCAAATGAAAAGCAAAAATGTAGAGAATTTTGATACCTATTGTTATGGGCACTTCAGCATCAGGTTTGGGAAAGGGGTAGGATGTACCCATTTTAGGATAAACAATGATAGGTCCATGAACAGTGGCTCTTGACCAGTCACTGTGAGCATGCCACCATATGGTCCCTTCCTCAATTGAAAAAACCACCTTCTGCCTGAATTTCTTACCAGGCTTGATGGGGCATTGAGTGATGTATTCAGGGCCATCTGACCATGGATTCCTTGGTTGCTTCACTCCATGCCTGCCAACAAATCAGTTATTGCAACATACTACAGTTAATTTCTTTCATAATTTTTTCCTTCTTCAAATAACATGAAAACTCTTGTGGTTAAGAAATCAGTACCAGTGTAAAGTGATGTTGTACTTCCCCTTGTTATGAACATTCACATATACCGTATCACCATAGTAGGCTCTAATAACTGGCCCTGGAAATTCTCCATTCACTGTCAGTATGGCTTTTGTGCTGCAGAGTCTTGTATAATTAGCTTCTTTGATCTACAGCATCAATCAAATTAGCTATTTATTGTAGTTTATAGCATGTACCATTACCCAACAAATTATCACTATGATCAGTACTACAAGAAAATATGTATTTTCTTAAACTAAAAATTTGTCACTTACTGTTACTAGTTCTCATGCATGCAGTCTCATACAACAAGAGTTGGGAGATAAAGTAAACAAAAAACTAATAATGAAGAATTATGATGATGCTTCAAATGACGGATAATGGTATAGGATACAACAGAACTCACAACAAAATTGTATTCGCTTAGTCTTCGGGAACTGACACTAATCAAGGAAAAACAGAACAGAGTTTGAAGGAAGATAATCTTCTTGCCAATCCACATTTTCATTGGAGAAAATGTTCAATCTCCTACATAGATCACTGCTTCTGTCTTAATTGTCTTTGATTTATGATCCAAAGCATTTCTGTGGGAAATCTTATATAAACGGAGTGGAGTGGGTGAGATTTGAATTATAGTTGAGAAGTATTAATGCTGTTTTAAAGGAAAATACACAAGGAAAATTGGACTTTTTGTTTTGTTTTGTTTTGTATGTTTAAAAAGAAAAGATGGAAAAATGATGAGAGGCACAATTTTTTCATCAGATCGATAGATGGAATGAAAGAAAATATGGTGAGGTTTTTGTTTGATAAATATTATTAAAAAATTAAAAATAATTTTTTTATATAGTAAAATTTATTATAATAAAATATTAATTTATATATATAAAATGTAATTTATTTTTTATATAATTTATTTATTTACATCCATCATATTTTTATCCATAAAAAAAGTCATTCTTCAATTTCTTCTATTCTATTTCAATACAATATATTTCTTAATGATAGTTCCATCCTAGTTCTTTTTCTGTCATTCCTATTTGTTTGCATTTAATTTATCTCTACAGCCTAAAGAAGCCTAAGGTAAGGTTTGTCATTAAATATCCGATCGAAACTAAAGTAATTTGTCATTAAATATGATTGGATCTCACTGTCAATGGTTTGCTAAGAGATCATGTTAGCATTTCAGCGAAGAAAGTGAAAAGGATGCAATTAAACTAATTATGGCAGTTTGATATATCTATATTCTTGAGAAAATGAATGCAAGATCGAGTGTAGTTAAACCTTATCATAAACGGATACATAAAGATACCATATTCTACACGTATTTTACATGATGAGAAATAAAAACAATACATTTAAGTCATATATACAACCATAAATCAGTTTTAAAATTGAAAGTTAATTAATCACTAATCATATAAACGATTGTCTGTATTTATATTTAAAGAATTTTTCACTTTCAAATAATTTGAAGTATATCTTAAATATTTTAATTTTATGATGAATTATTAAATAATTGTTTATTTATCTAAATTTACAACTATATATTATATGATGTTGAGTTTTTAAAAAGTTATCAAATACAATGTTATTAAGTAGGTAATAGTTGGTATACTTGACACTTATGTAAACTAATTTTTTTTAATAAAAGGAGGAAATATGGGAGAAAGTAAAAAAAAAAAAGGAAATGGACAAAAAGGTAAAAATACTAATGTGATTCTCTAATTTCATACAAAATTTTAGGTAGGTTCTTTATCTTTTCAATGATGGAGTTTTGTCCTCTAATGTTTACAATGTATGACAATGGTCATTTTCGTTAGCAACAAAAATACAATAACACCATTAAAGTTAAATAAAATAATAATATAAACCTAAATTTTTTTTCTCATCTTCTTCCTCTTTTCAAGCATTCATCACTATTGTTGTCACTACCACATTCATCACAGTCAGCATTTGAGTTGCACACAACATCTTTGGTCCGTTTAAGCCCAATGTATCTTTGTAACCATTATCTTTATATTTGCCAAAATCACTACATCACCTTTGTTCCTAAGAACAATTGCAAGCCATCAGACCAAGAGTGTTTCAACCCATACGAATCAAGTACTATCAAACTCTTGTCGTCCCTTACCACTAAGAGCCATCTTGTGTGGATTCTCCTTAATTCGTTACATTTATCCTCATTGTGCCAAAACTAGCCCACATAACTTCTTTCATTGTCACATCGTCATCTCCATCTATGGCATTGGTGGTTGTAACTTCAAGTTTCCTTCGCACCACCATGACGTTTAGCTGCATCATCACTATATTGACAATGGTAAAGGGTAGTGGCGTAATGGTGATATTGGTGTGGGGGAGATATTTTGGGGGATTATAAGGGGTTACTTGGGAAGGCTATTGAGGATGTTATGAGGGATGTGAATGACATAGGTGATGATGACGATGCGTTGAAGCTGGGGTTGCTTCTCCTCCTCAAAGATAGATTGGTCGTCCAGCCTAGCATCATAGTGAAGCTAATGGTTAATGTAACACCCTCGGTTAAATAAGATAGACCCTTCTATAGGATCATCGTATTTAACTAAGAGTGTTAACAATTTTTTAGAAAAAGTGAATATTTTTTTTAAAATAAAATAATGGCAGATCAGTGGAAGCAAATAGTAGATAATTCACATAGTCATTCACAAACTATAAGTAATTGTACTCTTAACAGAATGGGACACACAGGCACCCTTAAATAACTATACAGTCATCCATAGTCTTATTATTCATAAATATTCAACTACATATATCCTTCATTTAATGAGGGCTCCCAGTTGGTTCAACGTATTGCTGTTCTTCGTACTCCGGTTCGTGGTTTCCTATTATTCATCAGAAAGGGTGAGTATATACCCCAGACCCTGAAGATTCCCGGTGCGGACATATCCAGTCAACAGATAATATCACATAAATCATACAATTAACTTATTTACAAATATAACAATCAAGGATGTTGTCATGGAATGCATGAGTTTGGTTTATTATGATTTATCTTTAGTTAAGTCTCATGATGCATGTGGGCACAATAAATCAATCCACCATCACCATTATCTCATTCTTTGGTAGTCATTCTGCTCAAGTTGCCTCTTGGGCACAACGTTTCCATTCTAAAGCGATCAGAGCTCACCAAGTCCCCCATTCATTATTTAATCATCATAAGGTACGAATGAACTCACAGGTTCTAATCATTATATATTATCTTGGGACTTGGCTCTACACGATCATAGTTACATTCCGTCATTTAGTCAAAGTACACCAGAATTGCATCGTCTGACCCAGCTTCAGGCGCGACTCTGATGCCATTGGGTTTCCGTCCCGGTTGTACTCCCAAGATTCTCCTCGGAGATCGAACGTGAATGTCCTCCAGCGTACCAGGTGTATGCTCTAGTTTTACTCCTTCAAAAATATTTTCATGATGCAAAGATGCATTATTTTTATCATTTGATCCTTGGGTATCTATGTGTTTCCAGTCTCATAATATTTATTCTCAAGTTCTTGGGTCCCATTAATTTTTCAGACGTTGTAAGTCATTTTTATCATTTTATTTATTCTTATTCTAAAAAATATATCGGTTATATCTTGGCTAAAATAATGCTTCGTTTAAAAAGTAAGTAATATGCTCCTTCTTTCATTATTCATAATTAAAACAATAATAATATTAGTAACAATAATAAATAATAATAATAATAATAAATCATATCCATAATTATAAGTTCCTTATTTCATTATTCTTAACTAAATAATAATAATAATAATAATAAATCATATCCATAATTATAAGTTCTTTATTTCATTATTCTTAACTAAATAATAATAATAATAATAATAATAATAATAATAATAATACTGATAATAATAATAATAATAATCATATTTATAATTATAATTATAAATGTAATCATAACCATAATAATAATAACAGTAATATAATTGGTGACCCTTCATCATTATTCCCTCGTTCATCTCATTTTTCAAAACCTCCTCACTGGAATTCACATAGACACTCATGGTTCTTAATATTTTCACAATTCAATACCGATCATATCATTTAATCATCATGGTTAATAATATCACACAGTCAATTAATCATATACATAAAATATATAAAACAAATATATAAACATTAAAACATATAATTTAACAGCAATTCCTGAACTTGTCCTGGAAAGGTGAGGACCAGAAGTGCCTTAGCCCTTTCCAAACACTTGGTCCCCCTCCCCCCCCCCCCAGAATACCAGAGAATATACCCCCCTAACCTTAATGGAAGATCTTAGATTAGTTGAAGGCGTTCCTTATTGTCCTTGCTTCAGTTCACGATGACTTAACGAAGAAAAGGAAAATGAAAGAGAGAGATTTTACTAATCTTAGTTGTTCTGAGAATTCAGACTTGGAAAAGGTGTAGTATCGATTTAATAAGGCAAAAGACAAGTGGGGGACAAGCTTTTTCGTGATTGAATGTTAGGTGCATTAATTACGGGAATAATAGAGGTTTTAGATAAGAAGTGAGCTGTATTTTAACCATTTCCACCGCCAGCTTGCATGATTGGAGTGGATATATTAAAATATGCAATAGATGATATGATTGGAGTAAAAAGGTGCAAGTTTCCCCTGCATGTGGTGCGTCGGTGATAACTTTTTTTGGATTTATGTGAACTAGTGGACCGGTCACTACCATGAGCGAACCTTTTGGTTAGGAATGGCGTCTCGGTTCCAGTATTAATCCATTCAGTTTCTATTGATTTCAAGTCCCCTTTCCATTCTGACGCTGGTTTGGCTTATCTGTTTCTGAGAATTTCCATCAGAGTCTCTCGTTCAGACTTGCTCCACTCGGAAGGGAATTCACTCGGAAGTGTTTCTGTTTGAAACACTCGGTCAGCTTTTCCTTTCTCGGAATGAATCACTCGGAAATGTCTCACCCGGACTCATTCACAAAATATCTCACTCGGATATATATATCCATCTGAAAAATGTTCTCAGTCAGCCACTTTTTGTTCCAAATTGATTCACATGGAAATTATCCACTCGGATATATTTCTGACTGAAAAGTACTTATTCGAAGTCGGTCTTTCTTCACTCAAAAATTCTTCTCTCGGAGGTGCATAACTCGGAAATCATATGACCCAAAGGTCATTCGAAGTTGTGTCACTCGAAAATCTTATAACTGAGAGGTCATTCGGAGTTTCTGTCACTCGGAAATCTTATAACAGATAATTCGGAGTTGATCAGTCCTCTCAAAAATCTTTTAGGAATTTCACTCGGAGTCGAAGGCAATCTCAAAGATGAACCGAGCATAAGCTCTCGGCAACTTTAAGACATCCGAGTACGAATGAAGGGTTCTTCTCTCGGATATTTATTTCTCCCCGGAAACTTTTCACTCGGAAACATATTCATTTGAAGTCAAACCTTTCTCTGTTCCAGAAGTACCTCACCTGAAATGACTCACTCAGTATATATTTCAGTCGGCGTCAGGAAAGTTACACTCAACTCGGAGATAACCCACTCAGATATTTATTACTCGGAAATATCTCGGTCCAAGGAGTATTCATTCAAAATTAGTTATTCTTCGTTCGGAAGTACTTCTCTCGGAAACGTTTCAATCGGAGACGTTTCATTCGGGAATGAGTCATTTGAAGATGTTTGACTCGGAAACGAGTCATTTGAAGATGTTTGACTCGGAAACAAGTCATTCAAAGACGTTTGACTCGAAAACGAATTACTCGGAGGCGTTTGACTCGGAAACGAGTCACTCGGAGACCCTTGACTCAGAAACGAGTCAATTAAAGATGAGTCACTCGGACCTTTCACCCAGAAGTGGTTCTCTCGGACACACTTCACTCAGAAATGTCTTCTCCTCAGTCATACCTCACTCGGAAACCGATTAATTCACTCGGAATTTCTCTCGATCACTCGGAAACATAACCTTCACTCGGAATTTCTCTCGGTCACTCGGAACAGATCCCCTTTTTCACTCGGACAGTCTTATTTTAGACATTATTCACTCGGAAAATGGATAATATCTTAATGGTCTAGATAAATTCCATGATTATACACAAGAATAAAATTTTTGGGATATTACAGACCATCCACAGGGTATTTTATTTACTTATTACCACTTATAAAACTTCCATACTTCAAAATTTACAAGATTAAGACTGCTACTAAAAACAGGGATGTTACAGTTAGCCCTGGATAAAACTACTTATTGGTCTCACTAAAGCTCAGCTAGTTAGGCCCCCATCGACACTATAGTTACGTCTTTATCTCATCCATATGCGTTGTGCCCTTATCTGGTCCATATCTCTCATGTATGACCTCATATCCTTTACTTAACTCAAAGGCGTGCCACCTCAGGATTTGGTCATGACAAGGAAGGACCGGCGTATGACCACTGATTGGGTCATCAACGTATAGCCTTGGTTTACATTGGTGGATCCTCGCTATGGGTCCTCTAATCCGTTAGATCCTGACATCACCTTAATATGACATTGGAACTTTTCCTTCTCACTAAAACATAAAAAATTATTATGAATGTAAATAATTATAGTGTTAATTAAATTTGAAAGGAAATTAGATAACAACTTACACCATGGCCACATGGGATTTATCATTGACCCATTAATAATGTAGTGCACTTATTGTGACAAACAACCCATTAGACATGATAAGACAACCAACTACCTCTTCATACAAAAAACAAATAAACAACATATAATTGGTAAATTTCCCTATGAGATACATAAACAACTATGTTAGAGTTTATTTGTTACTTACCATCTCTCAAGAAATATGAGCATGTGCCTTCCTCCCATTGGTATTGATGACTGTGTGGGGTATTCATAAAAACCGTTGGCAAACAGACCAACTATCGCAATAGTTTCAAAAGGGAGTAAGAGTCTCGAATCCACATGTACTTGTTGGATAACTTGGTAAATAGTAAAAATACTTTACAAAGTAACAACTAAAAAGACTATAAACACAAATTTATGAATTATTGGTTGGTTATAAAAATGGTGTTGTTAACAATTATAAAAATACAAAGAAATAATCAAATACAAAGTGTTAAAATTTAAGTTTTGTTTCACTCCCCAAAGAATAATGTGTATTGTTCCATGTATACTTACAATTTGACATGTTAATGTAGTAAAATATTCACTAAACCTAATTCCTTGACAAATAAATTCTAGAGTTCAATTATCCTAAGTCTCAATTCCTTGACAACTTAACAAAAAATACCCCATATTATTCAAACAGGCTTTTTAAACACTAGCCCCTTAAGCTTTATTCCTAGTTTATTTTAGATCCAGTTTCAAGAAGCGCTTCCTAGCGACAATTATATATCCCCTTGTAATCATGTCGATGTTCGAGTAACTATATATATGAACTACCTTAATGAGCACCCTCCAACGGTAACATGAAGAAATCATGCAATGTTTTTCTCATGCAAAACTAGCATTAAGTATAGAAATAGAAACTAACATTAATCAAATCAAGAGCATGCACAAACTGATCAATATATAGATTCTGACATAAGATTCACTACACTTAATCCTAACAAGAGAGTTTTAGCCATATATTCTTATGTGGACTATTCCCAAAAGATAAAAACACCATAGGAGAGAGTTACAAGGCCTTAGACATTTCACTCCTAAGTCGCCAAAATGGAGTAGATTACTTCTACCTAACCACACCAATTGCTAAAACTCCTCAGGGACAAGAAATAAGAGGTGGAGGTAATAGAGGTGAAAACTTAAGGTTTACTCTGATTCTTCCTTCTAAGATGCATGAAGAATAAGCACATAAGTGTCCTAATTTATAGCCAAAATTATCTCATGCTCTATGTTAGGTCAAGAGGTAAATTTGTGGGCTAACTTTAATGATCCATGGTTTGTTGAAGCGTGCAACTAAGGTCTCTAAATTTGGTTCTTTTGGCTTAACCTAACCATTCCTCACTAAAGCAAGATATGAACATGTTGCTTTATGTTAAAGGATGTCTAGTATAGGATTTTATGCCAAGCAACCTTTGAACTTACCATTTTGCCTTCTGGTCCATTTTCTAAAGCGTAGGTTTCCTTGTCGGAGTGAGGCTTTCAATTTTCATACTTTACATAATTTTATACTTCACGACCTAAAATAAACCTTTTTATGCCACAAACACTATTATTTGGTTTGAAATTTTGCCACATACTTAATATTTATGTAAATAATAGTATTTTTGTATAAAATACAAACTTATTCAGTAAATCTGAGGTGGTTTTTGCTATTGAAAATATGGTAAAATTGAAAACTAACATGTGCGCAAGATTCCACCTTTAGTGCTCCTCCAGTTATACTTATATTGCACTCTTGGACAACCGTATTCTCGACTAACCCCACTCAGCAAGTAGACCAGCCCATGTCTTTTGCCCTGTCCACTTAGGACGGGTAGGGGTTATCCTACCCTTTTTCTCTAGGCTTTCCAAAGCATATTTCTCAAGTGTGTTTTCCCTATCCTTGTAAAAGCAGGCCTAGTCACCTCGTGCTTCAGTGTGAAAGTAACAGACATCTATAGTTGAGGAAAAATATATAAAATATCAAAAGACAATATTAATAATATAAACACTAAAAGGTAAATAAAAGTAACTTACCAATCACTTGTCCCACCAAAATGTAAGGGTCTTATCTGAAATATTTGCCCACTCCTTCCATGGGCCATAGAAGTAGGAAACCATAAGGCCTGTTCTTTAGGTGGAAGACCCTATGTTTAAAAAACATAAACTATTAAATTAGAAAAGACATTAATCTAAATAATCATTTGTGTCATCCATCTATCCTAAAATACGCTTCCCAAAATCATCCATCAATGGAAGAATCCTATCGTGTGCACACGTCTTTCAAACAACATGTAGAGAATTGCATGAACGTCTTATTCTACTTGTGATATGGTTTCATAACATTAGCAAGTTATTGCTCAATATTGAACTTAAAGAGGTCAAAGTTATCCACGAGTTAGGATTATGATGCTACTTGTTCCACCATGCTCGATTCAAACTCAATAGTTAGGTTTAAAACCAAACTTTTGCAAGTGAAATATAACCTCATTTTTACTCAAAATTGTACAACATCTACATCTCACATAAGGACATCTTATATCACAATCTGAAAAGTAACAGGGTTGTTCCATAGCCTTTTTAACAAACTCCATAATCCTCTTTTATAAACTCACTTTTAAACCTCTCCTATGGGGACAAAGCCTATCATACATCTACAAACAGCCCATAACAAAATTTGCATTTCAACACACTACTAAGTTTAAACGCATGTATTATTCAAAATTTCACATCAAACATAGATTAATTATGTAAAAATTTAGTACATATTAGTACTACTTAACTTGTATATTTCTAAATTCCAATTTGAAATTTATAAATTTATTATTTTTCTGATTTCTAATTTATATTTTTTATTTTTTATTTTCTAAATTCTAATTTGAAATTCTAAATTTTAATTTCCTAAGTTCTAACTTGGAATTTCTAAATTTATTATTTTCGTACACTGTAATTAGAAATTTCAATTTTTTATTATTTTTCAATTCTAATTTGAAATTTGTGAATTTATTATTGTTCTAAATTATAATTTGAAATTTCTATTTTTTATGTTTAAAATTGTAATTCAAAAGTTTTATTTTAAAATTTGTAAAGTCCTAAACTTGAATTCTAAGATCTCAGGTGTGAAATATACTCCAATAAACACACTTTACAAGTCATATATTATAAGAAGGCATTTGGTATGCAGTATCTTTTTACATTCTTGGGTAAGTTATATTCCCACTATAATAAGGAAAAAAATAAGATTCTTAAATAGGTTTTAAAAGTTTATTGGTTCCACTAAAGTTTTCCAAGAATAAATTTTTATTATCAACATAATTTTATTCCCAGTGAGAATTTTATTACCTTCTTCCAAACATGGGAATTTTTTCCTACCAAACTTACCTGACAATGTAAAAAAAATAATGTGTACCAAATGCCCCTTAAAGTTCAAATGCCAACACCTTCTAGAGTGTGGTATAGAGTGTGGTGTAAATAATTTATCTTAACCTTCTTAAAAATATCCTAATAAATTTTAAAGCATAAAACTAAAGGTGTCAAATATAGGTTACTAACCTTTAACTTATAAAAAATTCCAATTAGTTCAAAATTTCCCCTTTGGCATCACTAATACAATGAAATCAATGGGAAAGAGAAATTTGGAAAAAGTTTTGAAAACATGTGAGAAATTGGGAGGGGCACATTGGCATGTACGCATATAGTTGGTTTTTGCATAGGATCCCCGATACAGCCCATACAAAAAGGAAGGCATGCACACATGTACGAAAGGCACCTAGCAGGGAGAAATACTTTGTTGCTTAATTTTTATGAGATAAGGATGTTAGTTATGATTAATTTGTCTTCTGTTATTAGATTAACTTATCTCTTACTATTAGACATTAGCAATTAGTTGCACATAGCCAATAAGATTAGATTTATATTAGCATATTTATCGCAAGTTATTTCTTTTAGGTTATAAATATTCATGTGAAACTTTGAAATAAGAGATGAAAAAATTTATTTCCTAAACATTTGTGTGTGTACAAGTTTGAAGTTTCTAAGCTTTTCTTGAAAAAGCTTAACATTGGTGCTTCCATTGAGTTTCTTCTTTTGCAATGGTTGATGGTACGCGTTTGGCAAAGATTAAAAGCGAACTTACTCACATAGAGACGGAATTGCATGAGGCCAAAGAGCAATAGTGAAATTTTTAGGGGAGTACCAACACATAATTTGCTCAAATACATGAGTTGCTTTCTACAAAACACTCATTTGATACCAAGACCACACCACGTGTCGTGCATCGCTCAAATCACATATCCTTCCAAGACTTCAAATAGAAGATATTGGCATTAATTGGGATTACATCGATGATTAGCTATTTTGAATTGAAGAGTATGTTGATGTTTCAAGTACACCCATGGATCAACAGATCAAGATAGCATCATTATATATGGTGGCGTCGGTATACTTTTAGTATAAGTGGTTAATTTGCAACCAATATACACAAGATTGAGGGATGTTTGTCAAAGTAGTGCATCGTTGTTTTGGCTATGATATTTATAACAATCCTCAAGAGGTGAAGGAACTTAAGCAAATAGGTCAATGGTAGAATATCAAAGTCATTTAAAAATTCTTTCCATTAAAGT
Source organism: Clitoria ternatea (assembly GCA_037962975.1). Taxonomy (NCBI): domain Eukaryota; kingdom Viridiplantae; phylum Streptophyta; class Magnoliopsida; order Fabales; family Fabaceae; genus Clitoria; species Clitoria ternatea. The sequence continues at coordinate 16,249,330 of CM075675.1, forward strand.
TTCTGGTTTATTTGAAGCATGGGAGATCATTTTTTATGGCATGATGAATTGACTATCTCAAATTTTAGTTACACTTAACAAAACTAGTGACATGCCCAAATGCCATAGCCTTAGCCTACTTCCAGAAATAAAACCATTTGGCCCTCTAACATTCCTTGAAACTGTAGCAACCCTCATTTAAGTCACAAGCTAGCATTACCTTTCTACAAAAAAACTCATTTGATACCAAGACTACACCACGTGTCATGCATCACTCAAATCTCATATCCTTTCGAGACTTCAAAATGAGACACTGGCATTAATGGGGACGATGTCGATGATTAGCTATTTTGAATTGAAGAGTACTTCGATGTTTTAGGTACACCCATGGATCAACAGATCAAGATAGCATCATTCTATATGGTAGCATACTCTTGGTATAAGTGGTTAATTTACAATCAATATACATAAGATTGAGGGATGTTTGTCAAAGTAGTGCAACATTGTTTTGGCTTCAATATTTATAACAATCCTTAAGAGGTGTTGAAGGAACTTAAGCAAATAGGTTCAGTGGTAGAATATCAAAGTCAATTCAAAATTCTCTCCACCAAATTTTCTGGTTTATATGAAGCATGCCAAATTAGTTTTTTATGGCATGATGAATTAACTATCTCAAATATCATGTTACACTTAACAAGACCAATGACATACCCAAATGCCATAGCCTTAGCCTGCTTCCAGACAAAACCATTTGGCCCTCTAACATTCCTTGAAACTATAACAACCCTTATTTGAGTCACAAGCTAGCATTACCAAGCCCAACCTTGTAATGCCCTAGCCGTTTTTCTAGAATTGATGACTTTCCCCATAGAGTGCTTTATCCTCAATCGCACACATCTTGAGAAGTTCTCAGGAAGTCATATATCCTAGAATTTCTCCAAGTTAAGCACACTTAACCTTGGAGTTCTTACGTGATGGGCTACTGAAAAGCAAATGCATTTGTTGGTATAGGTAGTACGAATTAATTTTTTTAAGCTATCATCAACCGTATAGTCTTAGACCTATACAGTTTTTGGATCACTCTCATTATGGTAGTTTTTTGTTCATTCATGTGTCCCTTCCACTAGAAGCCTACTAGGAGCCGCTCCTTATCTGTGCCTATGCACTAACAATCACTCCCTACCCTCAACAATGACCGGGATATCATATGCCCACCAGCTTCCGCCTAGTTCGTCCCTGAACCACACCGTATTAGGAGAGTCCATCCTCTGATACCACTTGTAACAACCCTCATTTGAGTCACAAGCTAGCATTACCAAGCCCAACCTTGTAGTGCCCTGGCCATTTTTCTGGGATTGATGACTCTCCCCACAGACCAACATGAGACTTTTCATTGTACTTTGTCCTTAATCGTACACATCCTTAGAAGTTATCAGCAGGTCATTCATCCTAGAATTTCTCTAAGTTAAGCATGCTAAACCTTGGAGTTCTTAAGTGATGGGCTACCGAAAAGCAAATGCATTTGTTGGTAGAGGTAGTACGAATTAATTCATTTAAGCAATCCTCAACTGTATAGTCTTATACCTATACAATCTTTGGATCTCTCTCATTCTGGTATGCATTCAATTCATGCATGTGTCCCTCCCACTAGAAGCCTGCTAGAAGTCGCTCCTTGTTCGTGCCTTAAGGTTTTGGGATGAAATGTATGCCCTACTCTCGTGAATCACACTTGAAGAGGGAGAGTATTCTGATTGATATTAAGGGCGAGGAATCATCATTGGTCAATAGGCATGAACAAAGAACAGCTCCTAGCAGGCTTCTAGTGGTATAGTACTGTAACTTATTCTAGGGCCTAAGACAAGGGTAGCAAGCACAAACAAAGGATTTAAAATTTTGGTATTCAGGTTCTTTGTGAAATAGCAATGAATATGGGCTTTGATTTGCAATTGTTGATAAAGGTAATCTATTTGTTTGATACACTTTGTATAGAAAGCTTCCCACCAGAAGTAAAGAGGCATTTTGGCTTGAGCAAGTAGTGTTAACCCTATATCCACAATGTGTCTATGTTTCCTCTCAGCCCTGCCATTTTGTTGAGAAGTACGAGGATAAGACAATCTCAACTTATTCTCATGTTGTTCACTAAGACTTTGCAGACTCTTATATTCTCCTCTATCATTACATTGCAAAACTTTGATCTTTTTAAATTGAACGAAAGCTTATAGCACATTAGATTTTTGTTTTAATGGATATATCCAAGTAAATCTACTAAAATCATTAAGAAATTATACATAATATTTGAATCTAGAGGAAGAATTAATAGGTGCAAGGCCCCAAACATCAGTATGAATCAACTCTAGGGGCTCTTGTGCAAGTGAGGAAGAGGTCTTAAAAGGAAATTTATGTAATTTTCTAAAGTAACATGCTTCACAAAAGAAATCATCATTATTTGGAATTTTAACATTCCAATTTTTCAAACTAGATCAAATATTCTATTGTAGGGATATCCAAGTCTTTTATGCCAATGTTCCTTGGCAGAGATGTATGCAAATGATCATCGCGAACTTGAGAATTGTTAGAGTTGGTATAGTCCATCTTTAAGTTTCCCTTCTAGAAGTACTCTCCCTGTCTATTTGTCCTTCACAAAGTAGTTTCTTGTATTAAACTCAACCATAATATCATTATCAGCTATGAGTTTTGAGACACTTAGTAAATTCTTGGTAATTTTATGAACATAAAGAATATCATGTAAATCCAGTGATCATTGGTGAGTGCTTAAAGTTGTAGTACCATATGCATGAATCTTAAGTTTGTCACCATTTTCAACCTATAATGCATTCTTACCATCATTCTCAGTGAGTTCTTGGAATTGGTCTACAACATATGTTACATGATTACTGGACCCACTGTCAAAGTACGAATCAGGATCTTTAACTGAGTTAGGTAATGCGGTAAAGACATTATGTTTCTCTTGCCTTTCAACAGTTGACCGACCCATGTAAGACTTATTAAATCTATGAAAGCATATTACAACAGTATGGCCATTCTTGCCACACACCTAACATGTCTGTTTTTCTTTGAACATTCTTCCTCTTCCTCATTTAATCCCTCTATGATTACTGCCTCTCCAACCTTACAATTTTGAAATATGTTTCCTTTGTAATTATTTTTGGTTGTCATATTCATTGTGGGACTGTGTGAGACTTGAAAAGTTGCTAAGTTGTTCAAGCCTATTCTTAAAGGCCAAAAGTTAGGCCTACAAATCAAACCATGTCAGATCAGATTTATCTGAAAGTTGAAATACAATGGCATTGTAATCTGAATCTAAAAATGATCAGATCAAAGGTGGACACTGGACTTCCTACAAGTTTCAAACTATCCGTCAAAGATTTCATTTTAGTCAGATACTCCTATCTTTATAGATCCCTTACGAGTGCTGTGGAATTGTCTTTAGTAAGGTGACTCCGGATCTGATATGGGCACCAACTAGGCTTTGAGTAGCTTCCCACAGTTCTTTAAAGGTTTCATAATGCAACAATTGGGTGGCCATATCTGCTGTCATGGAATTGAACAACCACCAAGACTTGGTCACTGTTTGCCACTCTTCATACGCATGATTGGTGTGTTTTTTTGTCTGCTTCTTCAATGAATTGTTGTGGACACTCCTTTGTCCCAAAAATATAGTCATCTAGCCTGTTTCTAAAGATAATACAAGGGATTTCCAAAAAAGGTAATTGTTCTTGTCCAACTTAACAGTACAAAGAGTGGGGAGTAACCTGTTCAGAGTTGAGTTGATAGCGATCTCTATGACGGTGGATCGATTGACGCTCTTGATACCAAGTTGAAATTTTATACAGAAAGAATAATTCTCATTTTATTGATCTTAATTTATAATCTCTACAAGATGCATACATATATATATATAACAAAAATAACTAATTTCATAAAATTAAGCTATCTAAATGATAGAAATAGGAAACAATAGATGTATAACAGAATTCTATTACGATATATCTATGAATTATTTATGTAACATAATCGCTTATCCTTTAAAAATGTCCCCAATCCCCTCCCACACAAGTTCCCAAGCATTTAAAAAAAAAAATGAGTTTTTCATCTAGCAACGGATACTAGAGGGCCATCATTATTTGGTGGGATGTTCCCTCCCACACAGCAACTATCGAGTGGTCTGTCTTTTCAACTTTTAATCACTGCATGAAATATTATGTCATGTACTTTCCCATGTTAAATCTATGCTCTTTTGTAGTGCTAATCTGTTAACTTGAGTTAGGTATGCATGCACCTTCCGGTTATCCCACCTTCTGGTTAGTGGGGATGAGGTTTCCGTCAGCACATTAATTAAGAATCGGTGTTTTACTAATAAAGTATAGAAATTTGGCAAAACAATAAACACGAGATAGTGACATGCATATCAACATTTTTATATAAACACAAACACAGAAATAGAATGAGCCATTGGAAGATGAGCCAGTGGCAGCCAACAAGGATATTACAAAGTGTTCGCCAAAGTTGATTGAATTATGACTCTGCCCTTTGGGTTTTTGTGGAAACTTGATTTGACTTTGACGTTGTTACTAGCGAAAAGGACAAATATGATAATTACAAAAGCACCAAGCTAAAACTTAGAAAAATTAGGGACCAATAAAATCCTATGTAAAGTTAAACGACCCACTTACCATTTTTGTGTACTTCTCCAGATTTATAGAATATGGACAAGTCAAAAAGATCAAATTAAAGATTTCTATTAATCTAGTTTACTCGAGTCAGATCGATATTCCGGCTATTCCATCTTTTGGATCATAATGTCACCTTCTGGTAGAGAATGTGAAGTTTCCGTGAGCACATTCAAAATCGGATCTTTGCCTTTATCTAAAGAATTCAAAACAATAAACACAAGAGATATATATGGCATACATATGATTTTTATATAACATACAAACAAGAAATATAATGAACTATCATATAGTTTATCAAAGTTCTTAAAAAAAATTCAAAATTCTGTCGTCTACACCAAAAATACAAATTTATCAAGCAATTAAAAGAAGGTAATCCAAACACTCAAAGAAACGTTAAACTGTTTTCTTAAACCGCAAAAATTCTAAACATTAACCAAATTATATAGTTTTTTATGATCAAATTTCATAATATTAATGGTTTTTTAGACCGGGAAACCAAAAGGAAATTAATACGGTTTTTAAGATTATATCGAAAATTGAACTAGGGAAATATTGGCTCATACAAAGCATTGATTCTTTTTTTATTATTATAAACATTGGGGCAGAATGCCCAAAACACACAAATTAACTACTAACTAATTTAGGAAACTAACTCCCAACAATTATCCCTAAGCAAACTATCAAGAGATAAAAGATAAGACTCTAAAACATTAGAAACCCCGGGTAAATTTAAGTGACCAAGACCAATGATAAGATCAACACATTTATTACCCTTGCTACAGGTATGATTAATATTCACACACCAACCTAAATGGAGAAACTCCATGATTTCTCTAATCAAAGAAAAGCAATGGTTAATGACACTCTCTTGTAATTAAGTTCATAACATTTCTAGAATTAACTTCAACTAACAAGTTTTGAGTATTCTTGTCTCTGATAAGCCTTAGACCATGCAAGATAGTCCAAAGTTTGTAGAACTGTAGTATGAACAGTTTATAGTTAAAGCCAAGCATCCTTGTAGTTATAAGAGTTGTGGATTTCTGGGGTGGTGGGATGCTGGAAAGAAAGACAACATCCTTGTGTGTTTATAAATATTTATTCTTCTTGTATATTGGCTGAGAAGAAAAGGTTGTGGGAGGAGTTGGTGTGGATAAAAAGTACGTATAGAGAATGTACTGAGTGGTGTGTATTTGGCGATTTTAATGTTGTAAGGAGTTATGAGGAGAGGGAAGGGGTGACCGGTAAGGATGGTGCTTCAGGTAATAATGAGATGAGATTATTTAATGAATTTATTCTTGATATGGAACTGGTGGATCTACCTCTGTAGGGTAGAAGTTTTACCTGGTATAGGCCTAATGATTGGCCAGAAGCAAGCTGGATAGGTTCCTGTGTTCTAATCCGTGGTTACAAGCTTTTCCAAACTATACCCAATTGGCCTTGAATAGGAATCTATCAGATCATTGTCTGGTGGTTTTAAAGATGGTGGATGTGGATTGGGGACCGCAACCGTTTAGAGTGCTTAATTGTTGGATGCAACAGCCTGGTTTCAAAGATTTTATGGAAGAGACATGGAATAGTTTGAATGTTCAGGGATGGGGAGCTTATGTGTTGAAAGAGAAACTTAAAAGATTGATGTTCACATTAAAGGAGTGGAACCAAAGTAAATTTGGTATGTTGTGCATGAGAATAAGGGAGGTGGAGAATAAAATAAAGACTTTGAATTTACGGGAGGAAAATAGTGGGTTAAGTGAGGAGGATGTGTTGACTTGTAAAAATCTTATGGAAGAATGGTGGGAAGTTGTAAGGATGGAGGATTCTATTTTATTACAAAAATCTAAAATAAAATGGTTATGGGATGGGGATTCAAACTCTAAGTATTTCTATGTTGTTATAAATAAGAGAAGGCATGGTAGTGCAATTCATGGCTTATGGTTAGACGGGGAATGGGAGGAGGATCCGAATAGGATCAAGGGGGGCTCAAATCTTCTTTTGAGAAGAAATTCACTGGTGATAGCTGGAATCGGCCTGTGTTGGATGAGGTTCAGTTTGCTGAGTTAGGAGAGGTTCTAAATAATCAAATCAATGAGAAGTTTACTGAGGAAGAGATTCGGGCATTTGTTTGGAAGTGTGATGGATCAAAAAGTCCTAGGCCTGATGGTTATAATTTCAACTTTATCAAGTCTTTTTGGGACATGTTGAAATTAGATATGTGTAGAATGATAGAGGAATTTTATGAAGATGAAGCTTTACCAGTGGAAGCAAACTCATCCTTCTTAGCATTAATTCCAAAAGGTGCTAATCAAACGGGGCTAGGTGATTATAGGCCTATATCATTGGTGGGATGTGTATATAAAATCATTGCTAAGGTCTTAGCTCATCAGTTAAGGAGTGTTGTTGGTGGAATTGTTAGTGAGAATCAGTTAACTTCTGTTAGAGGGAGAATATGCTTGATAGTGTGCTTCTTGCAAATGAGTTAATTGATGATGTGAAGAGGAGTCATAAATCTTGTTTAATTTTTAAAGTGGACTTTAAGAAGGCGTATGATTCAATCTGTTAGGACTTTTTATTCTATATGATGAGAAGATTAGGTTTTACAGATAGGTGGATTCAGTGGATCAAAAGTTATTTAATGTTCTCCTATGTGTCTGTTCTTATGAATGGGAGTCCAACGTTAGAGTTTCAAATGAGGCGGGGTATAAGGCAGGGTGACCCTATGGTACCATTCCTGTTTTTGTTTGTGGCTGAAGGGGTCAGTGGACTAATAAGGGAGGCGGTGAAGAAGAATATGTTTAATGGTGTTCTTGTGGAAAAAGAGCAAGTGTGTATATCTCACTTACAGTTTGTTGATGATACCTTATTTTTTAGTGAATTGTCTTTAAGGAACGTTATGACTTTGAAGAGTATGTTATGGTGTTTTGAATTGGCTTCTGGTCTAAAGGTTAATTTTTGTAGAAGTAAATTGGAAGCTGTTTTGGGGTAAACAAGGAAGTAGCTCAATATGCTGACCTATTACAGTGTAATATTATGAGATTACCATTTATGTATCTTGGTATTCCTTTAGGGGCAAATCCAGGAAGAAAGTGTTTTTAGAATTTTGATGTCATGAAGTTTTGAAAAAAGTTGGCCCTTTGGAACCAGCGCTATCTACCCTTTGGTGGTCGTCTCTGCCTTCTTAAAATGGTATTGTCCTTGTAACATCCTGCTTTTAATAATAGCTCTATTTTGTAATTTATAAAGCATGGAAGGTCTATATGTGTTAAACAATGAATAAAACACTCTATGGATGGCTTTTAATGCTCCAAAAGTTTCATTTTGGGTATAATTATGGAATTTTAGAGAAATTATTCAAATTCCGAGTAAAAAGGCTCTGATCCGAGTGACAGAGTGAAATTCCGAGTGAAGGATTACCAATTCCGACTGAAGGTTACAAAATCCGAGTGAGGCTATGGTATTTTCCGAGTGAGAATAGGCAAAGATATCGAGTGGATGTTTGAGTGAGTGATGGTCAGTGTTGTATTAAGTTTACTGAGTGATAGATTGATTGAGGTGACTCGGTTTGGAGGTAGATCACCGAGTGATGACTGACCTGATGTTGAGTCGGTTTTGGCAATGAAAAACTGAGTGATTGGAGTCGGTTTCAGGAGATTTACCGAGGGGTCTCATGCCTTGGCGGAGTAATAAGATTAGGCGGAGTCACACGTTTTGACGGAGTAATAAGCCTAGACGGAGTCACGTACCTTGGCGGAGTAAAACTTAGGCGGAGTCACTTACCTTGGCGGAGTAAAACTTAGGCGGAGTCACGTACCTTGGCGGAGTAAAACTTAGGCGGAGTCACGTACCTTGACGGAGTAAAGCTTAGGCGGAGTCACGTACCTTGGCGGAGTAATGAGCTTAAACGGGGTCACACGTTTTAATAGAGTAATAAGCATAGGCGGAGTCTCATGCCATGACGGAGTAATAAGCATTGACGAGGTCAAATGCCTTGGCGGAGTAACGTGAACGTCTTCTTGAGCATGGGCATTTCTTAGGAATTACTTATACACTAAGATGTATCAACACCGCCCTTCATAATCAACACCGCCCTCACACCCTACACCGCCCCATATACTCAATACCGCCCTTAACACTCAACACCGCCCTTCACACTCAACAACGCCCTTAACCCTCAACACCGCCCTTCACCCTCAAGACCGCCCTCACACTCAATACCGCCCTCACACCCCACTCCGCCCTCACATACAATACCAACATCCTCAAATCCTCCAACATTGAACACCTTTTTAATTCCACTTCAACTAGTGATCAGCCCACTTAATCACATGAATCCAAAAATAAGTGGCACAACGAACCAATCACAGGGGAAAGTACATCCATTATAATACTTTTATATATTTTATCCCAATCAATGCAAAGCTGACTGTGAAAGGAATCAAAAGGCTCCATTATCCCACCTAATCCTCCAACCGATGTACAAGACCGGGTGAAATCCGCCCAAGAAGAAATTGAGGGACTGCTAAGTTCTCCTCAACCGGACTTGGAAGTGGTAGTCCAGTCGGTTTTGAAGTGCAGAAGTAACTTTTGACCTTTTTCTTGTCTTTTAGGCATTTTTTTAATGCATTTGAACCCACTAATTGCTCTAGTACGTAGGACGGCCAGAAATGGACAATGTTACAGCTTATTTCTTATCTGAACTTCTATTATTTCCACAATCAAACACACCTAACAACCCACTAAATTGCAATCACGGGAAAGCTTGTCTCCCCACTTGCCTTTGCATTATTAAACTAACACACCTCTTCCGAATACCCTTAGAACAAGGAAATTATTGAACCTTTTATCTCTCAATTCCTCTTCTCTATCAAAGCAACTTCGGAGTTGAAACTAAGACAGCAAGGAGGCCTTTTTCAATCAGCCTAATATCTTCAGACAAGTAAGAGGGGACAGGGTTGTGAATATTTGTGAAATGGGTAGAGTTGTATGCTATTCTAGAATTCCAGTTTTAATTTTGTATCTTATTGCTAAATTTTGAAGCTGAAAACGTATGAATTTGACTCTGACTTCTTCATGAAAGTTGTAGATCTTTTTGTTATATGAATTTTGATACCTGATTCAACTGATTTGGATATGTATAGCAAAAGTTATAGCCAAAATACTACAGCATGACCGAGTGAAATGTTTAAGCTATGTTCTATGCATATTTTGATATTCTGGGAATTGTACATGCATAATCAGCCTTTGATGTCTCCACGAAAGTTGTAGATATACATGTTAGGGAATTATAGAAAGTGGTTTCAAGTTAAAAAGATGCTTGTAGCTATAGTTATGCTTAAAATACAGAAGTGTGTTCATGATGCAAATCTGTTAACTATGAAATCTGAATCTTGTTTTCAATACTGGGAATTTTGTGGTATGAATTAGTTGTTGGTGTCTTCATGAAAGTTGTAGATAATTATGTTAAGAGTATTTTAGAACTGGTTTCATGTTAAAATTATTTGTGTACTCTAAAAACGTTGAAAATACTAATATGTGTATGTTTTGAAAACTCACCTTGAGGCAGTGTGGTATTTCGTGGATAAATAATATTTCTGTTCGGAATTTGAAATTGTGTTCTTCATGAAAGTTGTAGACTATTATGTTATTGAACTATAGAAAGTGGAATCACCTAAAAAGGAGTTGATTTGCTCATATTATGACTGTTTTACTAATACATGTCGCTGTTTGGAAATGCTAAAATTTACTTATGATGGTTATTATGGATAAAAATGATGTTTTCTCTATGAGTAATGATTTATTATTGAATTCTTGAGTGATTATGAATTATTATAAATGCTGTTGAGTATCACACAGTTAGTATATTATGATGGTGAATAATTATGAATGACATAATTAATATATATGTACATGAATGCCTTGTGGTTATTGACATGTGTGGTTGAAACAGTAAATCCATGATTTTATGAATTATTATGTGTATTGTGTCCCTTGAGGACTTGTATTATCCAAGAGGTTTTGGAAATGTGGATATCATGGTATGTTAAATGATAAAGAGAATTAAAGGCATTCATGCATCATAAGCATTGGACGCATCATGGAATTTAGGGGTTCCGTGATTGCCTACCCTGGTGGGGGGTTACTCTATGATGAGTTAAGCCCTATTTTGTTGTGTGCCATGGAGTGTAGGGATTCATGGTCTATGCAAAGCCCTACTTATGATAATTGTGTACTTTGGTACTTAAGCGCCATGAAGTATAGGGATTCATGGTATATGCTAAAGCCCTAATTGTTTAAGCGCCATGAAGTATAGGGATTCATGGTATATGCTAAAGCCCTAATTGTGTAAGCGCCATGAAGTATAGGGATTCATGGTATATGCTAAAGCCCTAATTGTGTCTCTATGAGACTTTTACTGCAGTATTCCCACCAAACCAAATGGATCCAGCATGACATCATTTAACTAATTGAAGAATTATTAAATGGACTTGTTTGGCATATTCATCATATCATTATGAGTTGTTGATTGTGTTTGTGCAATTATATCTATTTTATATTTATTCTATATTCTGTCTCACTCTTACATTAATTTTTACAGCGAATGACACGCAGAATGCAGAGTGATGCCATGATGAATGTCTATTTGGATTATTACCTGAACTTTGATTTTATGGGTTGTAATAAGTATAATATGTCATGTACCATTATCTTCTAAATCGTTTCCGCTATTTGAATACTTTCTTGAATTTTAATTATTCATGATTAGTATGTATGAAAATTTTCCGCTGTTATCAACTGTTACATAAACTCTGAATTGAATTTAGGAATTTTTAAAATGATCTTTCAAAAACGCGAAAATTTATTCGAAAATTTTAATTAACGTTTGGGGGCGTTACAGTCCTCGCTCCCTCCTTTTTTTCTTCTTTTTCTTTAAGGTACCTATTTCTGTTTTAAAATTACTAACATCTTTGCAAAGGTCATTTTTATGGGGAGGGAGTGAGATAAGGAAAGAAATACGTTGGGTTAAATGGGACCAAGTGTGTATGAGTAAGAAGGCAGGTGGGTTGGGTGTGAGGGACTTGGAAAAATTCAATGTTGCTTTGTTAGGAAAGTGGATATGGAGGTTGATGGGGGATCACGAGAGTTTGTGGGGTAGAGTATTAGAGTCAAAATATGGGAGTGGTGTTCGGTCTGGGGATTGGGAGGTGTTCAGGAAACGTTTAAGATGGTGGAGGGATTTAGGGAGTGTTCTGAAAGTGTCTAATGAGTTTGGGTGATTTCGGTCTAGAATGAGTATGTGGTGGGTGATGGGGTAAAAAAAAGATTTTGGTCGGACTGTTGGTTAGGAGACACAGTGTTAAAATCCAGGTATGACACAGTGGGAACTTTTGGCTGGAGATTAGTGCTTGATCGTCTTCAAACTAAAAGCAATTTAGTTACACGTGGAGTGATGCTTGATGATTCTTCTATATTGTGTGTCTTTTGTGGAGATTGTGAGAAAACTTCCTCTCACTTGTTTTTTTCATGCAACATATCTTATTATCTTTGGCAGAGGTGCTTTGACTGGTTGGGGTTTTCTTCTATTTTTCATCCATATGGTAAGGAAAACTTCAATTATATTATGGGATATGGTTCTGACAATGGAACTAAAATTAGTCTAATTGTGATGTAGTTCGCTGTTATTTGGACTATTTAGGATACGCAGAATGACGCAATTTTTTAGGAAGGGAATATGTCTATTGAGAAGATGTTTGAATTGGTTCAATACAGGTCTTGACTTTGGTTAAAGTTTCAACTGAATGAGTTTTTTAAAAGTTATGTAGAGTGGTATAGGGAGCCTCTTTTATGCCTATCAGGATTGTGAGTAATATTTTTTTGTATATGGGTTAGGGTATCCCTTGTACCCTCAATTAATTTATTTTCATTTGCTGATAAAAAAAATAGTTAAAGCTAAGAAACAATTCTCCTAAATGATTTCTGAACAATCCACCATAAGCTCTATCACCTAGTAATCCTTGAATACTACCATCAATTTTTAATTTGATAAAACCTTTAAAAGGATGCATCCACTTCACATTTACATGTCTTGTAATTGTGTTAGAAAAACCAGATATGCCAATTTCTTTTTTCAAAAAATCATAACAACTCTTAGCAAAGATATGTAAGGTTGAATATAAATTTATTTCCTTGTTGAAGACAAAAGAATTTTTCTCCAGCCAGAGCAAATATGGAGCAATAGGAAAAAACATATTCCAATCAATCCTCAAAATGCCAAAGCTTTCATTCAGGTTCCGCATAATCTAAACATCAAAGCCAATACTGAAAAATTAAACCCATTTGCTAGGATGGATATTTTCCATAAAAAGTTTTAAAGGTTTCACGATCTTCACAATCTCTTTACTATTAGAAAATATTATTTTAGCTACAATAATTTAGCCAGTTGTAACTTTTTTGTCATTGATAATGACTAGTTTAGTGATGGTTGCTGATAGCTACAATAATGTTTATTGGTACGATGTCACCAACACCATCGTTGTAGTTTAGTATGTTTTTCTTAACAACCTTCATCTCTAACATTGTCACTGTCTTCTAATATTTATTTTTTTAATTAGTTATATTAATAAAAAAACATTAGCAACACGATGTCACTACATAATTTGGCAATACCAGTGGCTATAATCATCACTGAGTTTGATAGATACATTAAATAAAAAAAAGAGAAATACAAAACTTAGTGATGAAACAAGGCGCGTGCTATCTATTTTACCACCACCTTTGTCACTTATATGGATTAGGCATTTGAAATTTTCTCCATGGCTAATCTTGTTGCTCCATTTGGCGAACCAATTAAAAAATCTTAGAAAAATTTAATGATTCAACGATGGAACTGTTAAAACTTGGTGATTGAAAAAAGTCCTACATTGCTTGGTTTTAGAAAGGGGGTGAAGGCTTATGCTATATATAGGCCTTAAGGTCCTTTGTAATAAATGCACCAAGTGTTCAAATACCCATGATTATAAATGGGTGTACTGGGGTCTTAAACACCAGTGGAAAATACCCTGAAACACTTTAAATCTTTTTTTCTCTATTGTAATGCTCTTGTCTTAGAGTGTTGTGAGAAGTGAGCTTTGAGAGTGTGGGTACACTTAGGGTTGTTAAGGTGTATAAGAGTGAGGTTTATGTGATGTATAAATTGTTCACATAATATTATTCTCTGGTTGTCGGTTTTGACAACGGCCGTGGTTTTTCTCTGGGTTTTGGAGTTTTCCACGTTAAATTCTTGTGTGTTGATTGTGTTTTTTCCTAACCTTATTTCTCTATTTTTAAGGAAATTCTCTAATGGAAATGGATCTAATTTCCTAACAGTGGTATCAGAGCTTCATGGTTCAGAGGGATATGAATTCTTAGTATGCTCTATGGTTACAGCTTTGTCTGATCTTCCACATCAGAAAAGATTTATTCCCTGTGTGGTTGAGAACTTCCTTGGTTATTGAAAGTGTGGTACTGTAAGTGCTAGTTTAGAAAGGTTCTGACTAAGGAAAGACTTGGTATTTAAGCGTGTCCGTTGTGACCCACCTCTCTTTCCTAGAAACTAATCCTGTGCACGGTTGCAGTGTTGAACACACGGTCACAATGTCAAACTATTCAAGTGCGGTGAAGTTTGATATGGGGAAATTTGATGGAAGAATTAATTTTGGCTTGTGGCAACGACAAGTCAAGGATGTGTTGATACAATCAAGATTACACAAGGCATTGAAAGAAAGACCTTCCGGTATGGAAGATAAGAAATGGGAGGAATTAGATTTGAGAGCTGCAAGTACGATCCGCCTGTGTTTGGCTAAGAATGTTCTTGCAAATGTGTAGAATATTTCAACGGCCAAAGATCTCTGGGAGAAACTCAAAGGGTTATATCAAGCCAAGGGCATCTCAAATCGAACAATTCTATAATTTATGCATGGAAGATGATATGAAAATTTCAGATCATTTAAGTGCCCTCAATGGTATTGTCTCTGAATTAAAGGCTATTGGGGTCAAAGTTGATGATGAAGATAAGGCGTTAAAGCTTATATGGTCTTTTCTATCTTCCTATGAACACATCAAACCTATTTTGATGCATAGGAAGGAAACTTTAAGTTTTGAAGAAGTTGCTGGTAAGATTATCTCTGAAGAAAGAAGAATAAAGAATGAAAATAGCTCTTCGTCAAACTCGGCATTGGTGGTTAGTAATGGGCCTTACGTGAAGAAAAGAAATTTAGTATGCTGAAAATGTGGAAGGACTGGGCATATAAAGAAAAATTGTCCAAGAGGATCAACAACGGAAAGGGGCTCTGAGTTAGGTGCTAGCAATGTTTCCCTTGTTTTTAGGGAAAGTGATGTTCTATAAAGATGAAATGTGTATCCTTATGGCATGTTCGTGTTGCCATGGAAAAGGATTAGTTATTGCTAGCGGATCCACAATTGCACATAGGCATTGGTTGACAGTATTGATGCAAGGTGTGTGGTGGAGTTTTGTCGATGGCTAGAGAACTTCCGAAGGAAGCCAACACGGAAGTTGCACCATAAATTATCAGCAAGGTTTCGACATGTGCCAGAAAAGAAATTCTTGGGATATCTCAGTCCTAAGTGGGGATACTCTTTATGGTGGAGTATGATTGTTCATTTGAACAAAGTTTGTCGATGAGGACAATGGTTGTCGGTATAGACAATGAAAGCAAGTGATTATCGGTGTAGGCAATTGAAGCAGATGTTGTACTTTTTTAATCATGGTGGAGATTGTTAAAACTTGGTGATTGAAAAAAGTCCTACATTGCTTGGTTTTGGAAAGGGGGGTGAAGGCTTATGTTATATATAGGCCTTAAGGTCCTTTGTAATAAATGCACCAAGTGTTCAAATACCCATAATTATAAATGGGTGTACTGGGGTCTTAAACACCAGTGGGAAATACCCTGAAACATTTAAGTCTTTTTTTCTCTGTTGTAATGCTCTTGTCTTAGAGTATTGTGAGAAGTGAGTTTTGAGAGTGTGGGTACACTTGGGGTTGTTAAGGTGTATGAGAGTGAGATTTATGTGATGTATAAATTGTTTACATAATATTATTCTCTGGTTGTCGGTTTTGACAACGGCCGTGGTTTTTCTCTGGGTTTTAGAGTTTTTCACGTTAAATTCTTGTGTGTTGATTGTGTTCTTTCCTAATCTTATTTCTCTGTTTTTAAGGAAATTCTCTGATGGAAATGGATCTAATTTCCTAATAGGAACAGGAGGGTGTTGCTATGTAATCTATCAATGTCGTCGATGCTCCTGTCACTGATGTGGATTAGGCATGCGAAAAGCCCTCTTTGGCAAACCCTATCGCTATGTTTGGCAGACCAATTAAGAAAACCAAAGGAAAATTTAATGACCTAGCAACAAGAGAGTAGGGGCATCACTATCTACTTTACTAGTGCCATGGATTAAGCATGTGAAAACCGTTGTGACTAGTATAGTCCCTAAGTTTGGCGGACCAATTAAAAAATTCAGAGAAAAATTTCATGGAACAACAAAATATGGGTTGTCGCTACATACTTTACTAACATTGTCACTAGTTCAGTCGTTAATGTAGATTAAGCATGTAAAAAAACTAAACTTAGTTAAGATGGTCTAATTTTTTTTAAGAAAATCTAGAAAATTAACATATAGAGTTTCTCTTTCCGGCATTGATTTTTGTTCCTCAATTATGATCAAATCCTTTGGCCAATGTATCTATGGAACAATCCGGCGTATTCCAAACCTGAGAAGGTCATCGTAAGATTCAAATCATTTGGAATTTACTACTACTTAAAATTCAACATAATTATAACAAATTTTAAAGTAACCATACAACAAACCTGAGATTGTTTTCTATTTGTGTGCAATTTTAGCCATTTTAATTTCTCAGTTAATACAACAGCAAAACATCTTAAAGACTTCGTTATGCGAAGGGAAATTAGGAGACATCAGTAAGGTTATTAACTTACTATTTTACCACACGTTTTTTCGACTTCAAGTTCTTTTTTGGTAGAGTTAAAAATAAAAATTTGTAAATTAAAATTAAAACTGTTTGATAGTTTCAATTTTTAACAAAAAAATAATTTAAAGATTTAAAAATTATTGAATAAGTTGAGCGGAATCTTAAGTTTAAAAAACTTTAAAAAATCATTGAAAAACTAGTCTAAAGTTTAGAAAACTAATTTATTATTTTTAATCAAAAGAAATTATTTTATTTTATTTTATTTCAAATCTTTATTTACTTTGTATGACCTTTGCCCGGTTGGGCTTGAGGTCCTTTTGGCTGATAGGATGGTAGTTATCTTTGCTAGGGAGTAATTTTCCTTTGTTTTGCGTTTTTTCTTTAGTTTTCCACAACCAAAAAATGCTATTTACCAGCATGTTTTAAGGAAAAAAAAATACTCCAACATATTGTAAAAAAAAGTAAATTCAGTTTGTTGTTGTATACTAAGGAAATTGTTATTGTTCGTAGTAGAAAACACAATGTAAAAAATAACAGTAAATTCACCTTTGTTTATATGACTTTTAAAGTTTACACATTGATTTTAATACACTTAAACAATTTCTAACAAACATTAGCAAAAACTTTGGATCGAACTAAAATTTTCTAGTTGTACATTTCATTAGCAACGGTATAAAAATTAAAATACAAACTGTTTGAAAAAAAAAAGGTAATATAAGACACTAAAGTCACTCATAAAAAGTGTAACTAAGCTGTAAAAATAATAACAATTAATGTTTTTAAAACAAGAATAATATATTAAATATAAAAAGTTATAATATATTAAGCTTCATCCGCTGTTCAAACTATAAAATCATGTTTTTGTTAAATTCTGTCAAGACATATACAATAAATCGAAATCTCTATCACGCTCTAATACGTTTTAATCCACTCCATTCCATCTTATTAAATTACTTCATCGTTTAAAGGAGGGAGAGAAACTAAGAGAGAACGAGAGAAATGGGAGAGAAAAAAAAGGTTTTCTTTATTTGTAGAAAAGAAAAGAGAAAAATAAGTAAAACGTAATAAAAATTATTTCTTTAATCGTATAAAAGAAAATAAAAGTAAGTTAAGTGAAATTTTTGATTTATAAATTTATAAATATTATAAAAAATTATAAGATAAATTAAAATAAATTTTTTATATATTAAATTTATTATAATAAATTAATTATTATAAAAAATTAATTTTTTAAATATGAAAATTAATTTATTTCTTAATCAACTATGTTATTTTCATCTACTTTTTTTCACCTATAAAAAAAACTTTTTTTACTGTTTTTTTTCTATTTCTCTTAATCTAAACAATATATTTTCCCTTCTTATTTTCTTATGTTTCTTTCCTTCCTATTTCTTTATGTCTAACCAAACCTCAATGACAATAAAGACATAAAGAATGTGATTTGAGAGTGCAACTATGACATGACTTTTATTGAAGTTTAGCTGTTAACTTATAAAGAAAAAGAAATCATTTTCTTTCAAAATTCAGAGAGTAACTAAATATGAACTTTATGCTATATACAAGAAAGAATTGAATAAAAAATTGATGAATTTAGAACTTGCAAATAACAAGGTTCTTGTATCTGGTCAGATCTCTGCCAAAATATGCTAAGCTACGGAAAATTGCAAGAGAATGCTACTCATACGTATATACAAACCAAGCCCTATGCATTGCTCGCACTCGGTCGGTTTGCCATGTATGTTAAATATATAGTCCATATATATGCGCAACAACTATTCAGCAGTGGCTGCAGCAATTGTAAAAGATATTCAAACATTAGCTAAAAAAGCTATTGAATTGAAGTTACGAATAACTGATTAATTAAATTAAAACAGATAATTAAGTTCTTAACGAAGACATTTCATGCACAATCACAAACCTGTAAATGGACCGGAATGAATTTGAAGGTAACAAAATCACATGCAGGCCAAAACACAGCACCACCTAATAATGCAGGAAGTAGATCTCGCTTCAACCTCGCAATAATTTCAGACCCATTTTCACCTGATATTGGCATCAAAATGGTAATTCAGAATCACCAAAAACTTCTGTAAAAAATGAAGGTACACACTACGCATGTTAATTATTACATATATACTAAAGATTCTAACAAGCTTGACTTAGGGCACCAAATGAGGCAAGGAAACAAGTCAAATAGTCATGCAATGTTAAATTAGTATAGGGTCAAAAAGCCAGACAGTGTAAAAATCATTGACGGTCCATGTCCCTTACACCTAAATCTGTAGAGAACATCGTTAAAACAGGCAAAATTAGGAAGAGAAATAGTGGTATAAATAAAACCCACAAACAGATCATATGGAAGTTAAAAATAATCTAAATCCACTAAGAAACCAAGTCAGTGATTATCATCATACAAACTTGAGAGATAGAAAATTTAAGAAGTTGGTAGTTAGAAAGTAAAGAATCACCTAGAGCGGCACCATTGTATGAGAAGAAAACAGTATTCATGATAGGACCAAATACAGCTTGCCCCATTAAAATTTTCTTCAAGGTTGATGACACATCTGTATTTGGTATAATTTTGGACATAAAACTAAACCACATATGCTGTGAAGGCCCCAAAATTAGCAACCCATATACTGCCATGCGGCATGTCCTCTTCCAATCATATGATGCAAAAGATGAGGGTAACGTAATCATCTAAAAAATGCATGTTAGTGACAAAGCCGACAAAAATCAAAAGATGTAATAATAAGAAGAATCAGGGTGATGTAATCATCTAACAAATGCAGTATGTTGGTAAAAAAGAGCCAATCAAAATCAAATGTGGTTATAATAAAAATAACGAGTATGGTTACAACTCAGTAAATATAGATGCATGCTCCTAGACCTTGATTAGAATTAGTTTCATGAAATAAAATTCATTAAAGAATATAATTAGAAGCAATAGGGCTGTCTTGAAATTTTTAAAGGCCCTGTTCTAATAATAAAAATTAGGTAACTCTACCTCTAATAATTAAAAATAAAGACATAATTTTAATATTAAAAAGTAAAAGGTTGGTATAAATTTGTGGGTTTTTAAAATTTGGAGGCCCAATGCAAAGGGTCTTTTTGACACTGGTTGTTCTACGGGCCTAAGAAGCAACTAATTTTCAGTCATCCTATGCCATATATACTCATAAAATTATATACAAATTATTACAGCAGCAGCTACCAGCTCAAAAAAACCAACATTAAATTCGAAAAGGAGGGACTGTAGCAATGAATAAGGTTGACAAAGTCGGATTTCACTTCAAATCGGAGGGGGTAAAAACCACAAATCATAAATAGAATTGTAAGATTTTACAAATTATGCATATAAAACCATAACTCGAAGACCATAAATCTATTAAAAAATATTCTTAAACTTGCATAAAATCATTCATAACTCATAATTTATAACATAACTCATAAAGTGGGTCATAAGTCTTAACAACTCCAAACACAACAAAAAACAATACAAACATATCAAAATTATAATCCTAGTCCAATCTAACAAGTTGAACACATTATAATTATAAAGAAAAAGATCCATCATTTAGTCCTAAATTACTAGCTTGTTCGCTTGGGAGTTAAGAACTCTAAAACGGAGTTTCCAAGAGGGGTTTTTTAATCCTACAGTCAAACAAAGTTTTGATTGTCTCGAACAGCGTGAAGGATCAATATTAATCATTAGATTTCTCTTTTTTCTAAACCTCATTTCTCCAACTACATACCAAACAGGCACTACATCTTCTCCGTCAACTTCATCCAATGTCTCCACAAAATATGCTCAACAACTACATTTTCCCCTACTTGTTCTTGAACCAAGTTCTCTTGGGGAAGGAGAAGAAAAAGCTCGAAGTTCAAAGGAGGAAAGAGGCGCAAAGGAAGGATGAACACTGCGCAAAGCTTCATAGAAGGAGAAGCCTGGGACAGAACTGCATGATGCTGATGAAGCTTCAAGAAGAAGAATCTTGCGACAGAACTATGAGAAGCTTCAAAGACAAGGGTGGGGTTTAGAAGGTCAGAAGCTCGTCGCCAGCGTCAGAAGGGCGTCTTGCGGAGGTTGGAGTGTGGGTGAAAGTGAAAAAATTTCTTAAAGGGTAGCTTGAAACCTAAACTTGTAATCAATTCTCTTTTGCCCAAAATTGGATGTGCAGGTCCAAATCAGGTCACACTTGAACTTTGTCCATATCAGAATCGGAAATTGTATGATTAATGGCAATTTTCATGATTTTGCTGCAATCTTACCTGTCTGCCGGTTCCAGCTCTGATATAAATCACTGGAGTGCCCAAAGATTATGAAATCAGATGATTTACTCCCAATTTTGTCAACCTTGGCTGTTAATGCTATATTACTTCAGTATTTAATCACCATGCAGATTTAAAGATGACTGATGATCACAAGTAGAACTGTACAAGTCTCAGGGCCAAATGATCTAAGGCTTATGAAAACTATATTTAGACAGAAATAACCTTTAACCCACTAGGATCAGCCTAGTGCTAAGGGGAGTTGGGTAGTTTCAACCGAGGTCCTAGGTTTAAACCTTAGCTTTCATTGAAAACTAAAAGACTGAAATGACCTCTGTCAGAAGCTCAAGTAATGAGGATACATTGAAAATAGAATACCTTACAATTTACAATCAAGAAAACCCTTTTGTAATTTTTAATCTATTTCAAATTTGTTTAAACATTTTCTTCAGCAGATTAGTCATACATTATTCAGACTTATTTGTCTTGAATGTCTTAATTGTGTTTCCACAAATTATCTCCTTTCATTCCTCTGTTTCCTTTTTAGCTAACTTAGATATAAGTTTTGTATTTAGGTAGTTTGATTTCTAACCCTGATTTTCGGGATCTCTCACTTTCTTATTTTCCTAGTTTGTAGGCTTTGTTTTCTCTTTGAATACTCTGAACCTTCATTTTATTATGAAGTGAGAAATACACATTTACGCAACAACTGTACAAGATATAACAAGTCCAAGTAAGACAATGCACATAAAGAGAATAAATCTAGTTTAAAATGAATAAAAGTTAAAAACAATTAACTATAATGCACATGAAGAGCTTAATATTTCAGATACACCATCATAGTGTACATTTTATAGTAGGAGGAGGAGGGTAAAATAAGCTCCAAAACTTGAAAATTAATTAGTACTACCCCTAGTCCTTTTTATAAGAAACAAAAGACTAAATCATCTAGAGCCAATGTTTACATTAGTTATGTTAGAAATTTAACTTTTTTCACAAGAATTCCCTTAATTAAATGATTAAAATAGGAGAATGTGACTAGGTAATTTTTGGACTCCTTTACAATAAATAGGGGCATGAAAGGAAACTAACCATTAAATAATACATATAGAAATGTGTAATCTCTTATAAAAAGGACCGGAGGCCAAGTATTTGGGTTTGATAATACATGTGAAGATGTTTCTCATAGTATACAAGTTGGATAGTTGAAATAGAGAAAAGTTTCAAAAGTTGTGTGTGATCAAAAGGTACTCGATAAACTTAAAGACAAGTTTTACTGACTACCATAAGACCAACAATGTTGTGTGGAAGTGAATGTTGGGTGGTGAAAGGGAAACACGAACATCAAATTGAGATAGCTGAGATGAAGATGAGATGGATGTCTGACTACACAAGAAAAGATTGAATACATAAGGACAACATTCAAAGTCGAGTTGGCATGACACCTGTTTAAGAGAAAATGGTAGAAATTCGTCTAAGGTGGTTCGGGCATGTGCAAAAGAGATCCTTGGAAGCGTTTCTCAAGAGAGTTAAGCAGATATGTTGGAGTCCTGTGAAGAGAGGTAAGGGAAAACCAAAAAGAAAAACGCTTAAAAGAGGTTATGGATAGCGACCTTTTGGTGAATGGCCCTTAAGGATTTGGTAAATGATAGTGCAAAATGGCAATATGATCTATGTAGCCAACCACATTAGTAGGATAAAGCTTTGTTGTTGTCATTGTAAAAGGACCGGAGGTAGTAATATGGCAATATTTCCAAATAAACATAAGAAAACAACTGCAATTCATACTTTGCAAGCCAAGCACATGAACACTGGATGTACAACATAGACGACCTAATAGAATTTAAAGGTCCTTATTAAGTTAAAGCATTTCATTTTAATATCACAAAGCCTATCATATTACCACACCCATATTACCTAACTTGTGCTGAAATTTAACTACTATTTAGAAGAATTGAGGCACTAAGAATCAAATTCTAGGCCATGTAGGTATACTCATGTCTCATAGAGGTTACGACATCCTGACCCAATTATCCCAAAAACTCAGGCTATTGGTTAAAAAATACATGAAAGGCTTTATATGTAATATGTTGAAGTTATAGAGACTTTAGGTATGGAATGAGAAAAGAACAGATATTCTGAAAAATATAACCTACGGGAGGAAACAAGAATAGATTGCATCTAAGATTGGAGACGAAGCTAGACTGCATTTAGAAATTGCACAGTGGATCAAACTGCATCTAGGAATAAGACAATCTATGGAAAGATAAGCTTGAATGAACTAGTCTGCAAGGACAAAGATAAGATGGAATAGTTCCTGTATGTAGCAAGAATGATAAAACAAAGTAAAATTGGTGGAGAAAGGAGGGATTTTGCATTAGGAGTTAAGATGGGCTAAAACAGAGCCAATATTTGGATGGGCAATTAGCCAGGCTGAAAAAAAATCAATTTGTTGAGGATAGGCAAAATCTTCTGCAGAAAGACAAACTAGAACACATCTGCAGAAATATAGGCCATAAAAATGTAGTCATTTAACATTTCCAAGTTAGAACAACAATTTAAGAAAGAAGATCCAACAAACTTCTTGAAATCCAAAAAGAATTGTTGAAATCCAAAATTGAATTTAAACAATGCACCTAACTACCAAATCCTTTCTCAACCCAAATATCAGACATTATTCAATTAATCTATAACAATTGATAAATCTTCTAATAAATATACTACCTACAAAAGGTCAAAGGAACGGAAAGGAAACAAATCCTACCATAATGATTGGATGTTGTAGGATGCAAGTAAACATTTCTGATAATAAAATCAACCAAAAGCTAGTCACTATAACACCCTCTCCCAAGGGCAATCCTAAGCATGAGAGCATAAAATCAGTACGTTCCTCATACTTTTAATTCTTCAAAAATATCTCACCGACTAATATTGCAACATAATGATCAAAGAAACTAGACTAGTCTCTAAAACATAGAGCAAAGCTAATGGAGAAAATTACACAAATCAAAGAATCTAATCATTAATCATTGTGTAATAATTATGGGATGGAATTTTTAAAATATTCTTCATTTATTTAATTTGACCTTTTCATTTCTCTCTATCTATTTTTTTTTTACTGATAAAAGAGTATAGTTGCAAAAGCAGTCCTTAATATTATCTTGAACCACTGCATGAACAAATGTTCATTCTCTCTGGAGAAATAAATAGGTACAAGGGTACTACAAAATATTGAAAAGCAAAATAAGCAATTGACAGAGAAAACCAAGGTGCTGATGGAATAAATGCTTTCGTCGATATTCTTCACCTTATACCAATAAACAATTTCCTAAAACTAATCTTAAAGCGTAACACTAGGAAAATAAATTTAGCAAAATACCATTCTCTCTCCAAATTATATCGTGTTAGCACAACCCAGCAATAACAAAAGATGCATTTAAAATGCGCATTCCATTACGGCTTTACCTGGGCAGTGAAGTCAGCAGCGGCGAAAATAAACGATGACGTTACGCTCTTGATGAGGATAGGATGAGATTCAAGGTTACGCAGGTACCAACCTACGAACCCAGACTTGGGAGACGGAGAAGAAGACAAGGAAGCAAAAGGCGTGAAAGAGAAAGAAGAATGCGATGTTTTGTGGTGGCAATGAGTTTTGGTGAGGCGGTGGTGGAAGCGTGGAAAATGTGGGAACGTGTTAGGGGGAAAATGGCTTCGTGGTGTGAAAAGGTTAAGGGAGAAGCTTTTGGTTAAGTTTTGTGAAACGGTCATTGTGGAGCGCGGAATGTGAAGAGTGTGGAGGGTCATGGCGTCGTCGATTATGGCATTACGCAACGGCGCCACTTTGTTTCAGAGGGAGAGAGGGAGAGATGAGAGTTCGTTTTTTATGGAGATCTCAAGGGGGTGCCCAGGGCGACGTGTCGTTTGCTCAAGACCTGGTTATTCATAGAAACTTCTACAACGACAATTTTTTTTAGTTCACTCGTATTATTTATTCTTACGATTATTTATTGTGGTCGTTAATTAAGGTTGAGTTTATATATATATATATATATATATATATATATATATATATATATTATCACAAAAATGATTAATTTAGCTCTAAGATTAAATGCCCAAATAAAAACTTAAAAAGCTCATAGAAGTTTAAGTTGAATTTGGTTCGACTCGTTTTATAATATTGTAAATTAATCAAAACTAAAAATGGTATAATAGGTTGGTGGTTTGGGTCAAGGCTAGACCCACCTAAATATGGGGCAGAGTAGGGTAGGCCTGAAAAGGTAAATAGGACTCGATTTGTTTTTTGAGCGGAAGTGGTATGTTAAACAGTTAGCCTACTTTCTCCTTCCTTTTTTTTCTATTGGTTTTTTAATGTTTTTTTATTAGAAACTTGCTTTATGAATGTGAATGGATGGGAAGAAAGTGAATGGGGGTGAGAGGAAGTGATGGTGAATTGCCTGACGTTGGTGGGACTTATTTATAGAAAATGATGGGCATAAGAACGCAACATTTGGATGTTAAAACACCCTTCTTTTGGAATTCTGTATGCCACGAATCAAGAAACAG
Organism: Clitoria ternatea; assembly: GCA_037962975.1. Taxonomy (NCBI): domain Eukaryota; kingdom Viridiplantae; phylum Streptophyta; class Magnoliopsida; order Fabales; family Fabaceae; genus Clitoria; species Clitoria ternatea. Next base: position 16,274,818 of record CM075675.1, read on the forward strand.
GTGTAACCATGCCAAGGAGCTGTTGGAAAATATGTTAAGACTGAGGCGTGTGAGAAGCACACTGGGCTTAAGGGTTTGTTCGCGTAGTGCGTGACCCCCCAGGATACAACAGTCCGTCTGTTTAGAACAGGAGCAGAACTAGCAAAAGGTTAAGCGTGATAGTGTGTAAACCCGGAAAGAAATATATTCACAAAACGTGTACGATTTGTTTTTAATATCATAAACATAACATTTAACCAATAAATGGCTTTCTCAGATAGGCTTTTCAATTTAAAATTCAAATTAAAGAAAAAGAATTTAAGTGATAAAAAGGAACGGCGTATATTATCGTGCGCGTAGGGGGGGCAAATCATCAGATTTGCACACGAAACAGATATTTCAGCCCAAATTAATAACTTGCGCGCTAGCCCACTTCCTTTCTATCTTATTTACCACCATAAGTTCTCTTTATATATATAAAGCTTTAAGAGAAATGTTGTCCAAGCAATGTCGGACTAGAAACTTTTGAAATAAGCAAAATTTCCAACAATCCCCAACATATTTCAAAAGTTTCTTTTATTTTTATTTTTTATTTTTAAATATATATATATATATATCCGGTTTACATCATGGTGCAAATGCATCAAATCTGGTGTCTTCAGGACTATGAACCAGACCCTAGACAGATAAACTTAACTTACAGTAATTTTGGTGAAGTAAAGCTTCTATGAACCAAAATCACTTTAATGTAAGATAGCGGTTTACCTATCACATTTCACTTCTCGACTCTTTTAGCTGTTTTCGCCGTTTTACGCGAATAGGCCGTGCGCGTGCCTGGTAATTCATGAGTTCTTTAGACATTTGCCTAAATCTCATGCAAGCAGCCTCACTTGACACTCATATAGGTGACTTCATCAAGTGTATCCTATATTTTATACACCACCCATAAGGGATATGAAAATCATTAAAATTTAATACTTAACCTCTCGTTCTTTGTAGCCTAGCACTTCACACATCATAGGAATGGAGGAAGAAATAGTGCTAGAGGATTAACAACGACTTGTTATTACCTATATGAACCTTCTTCATGGGATCTCTAATCACAAAGGTTGGGTTCTCATCATTGTTAATTTTATTGTAGGCTCAAGTCTCATTCCCCTCGATGTTTCATAAACAACCTTTCTTCCCAAAGGTTTTGTCAGAGGATCGGCCAAATTCACTTCTGACTTCATATACTCTATGGATATTATTCTATTATTTAGCAGCTGCTTTACCACATTGTGTCTCAAACAGATGTGTCTGTTCTTACCATTGTAAGATTTATTTTTAGCAATGGTTATCGCCGATTGACTATCACAATGCATAGATATTGAAGGTGTTGGTTTTATTCCTAATGGAATATCTGCTAAGAAGTTTCTTAACCACTCAGCCTCACTACCAGCCAATTCTAGAGCAATAAACTCTGACTCTATAGTAGATCTTGCAATAATATTTTGTTTGAACTGATCTCCAAGTAACAGCACCATCACCATCACCTAGTGTAAACACATAACCACTAGTGGATTTTGTCTTATCTGAATCCGAGATCCAGTTGGCATCATAGTATCCTTCTAATACTGCGGGATATCCATTATATAATATACCATAATTTATGGTACCTCTCAAATATTTCATTAATCTTGCTAAAACAACCCAATGCTCATTATTAGGATTATGAGTATATCTACTCAATCTGCCCACAGCATATGCTATGTCAGGTCTCGAATAATTCATTAAATGTAATAGGCTTCCAATAATTTGAGCATATTTGGATTGAGACACAGGTTCTTCTCTATTTTTCTTTAATTGAGTATTGCCATCATAAGGAGTACTCACTGGTTTTGACTCAAAATATTCAAACTTCTGAAAAAGTTTCTCAATATAATGTTCTTGAGAGAGCATTATATTATTATCCTTCCTTATGATTTTAACACCCAAGATAACACTTGCCTCACCCATGTCTTTCATATCGAAATTGTTAGCAAGAAATTGTTTTGTATTAATTACAATATCATCATTTGTACCAAAAATAAGCATGTCATCCACGTATAAGCATACAATCACACATTCACCATTTTCTACTTTTGTATATACACACTTGTCAACTTCTGAATAAGAGAACCCATTTCTAGTTAATACACTATCAAATTTTTCATGCCACTGTTTCGGTGCTTGTTTTAATCCATATAAAGATTTAAGAAGTTTACAAACTTTAGTTTCTTGACCAGAAACCACACAACCTTCTGGTTGAACCATATAAATTTCTTCTTCTAAATCACCATTTAAAAATGCAATTTTCACATCCATTTGATGAATAACAAGTTTATGGATGGATGCTAAAGCGATTAAAACTCTTATCGAAGCAATCCTGGTTACGGGAGCAAAAGTATCAAAATAATCAATATTTTGTTTTTGAGTAAAACCTTTAGCTACTAAACGGGCTTTATATTTATCAACTGATCCATCAGGAAAATATTTTCTTTTAAAAATCCATTTACAGCCAATAGGTTTAGCTCCCGGAGGTAAATCTACTAAAGTCCAGGTTTTATTTTTTAAAATAGAGTCTAATTCAATTTTAATCGCTTCTTTCCAAAATACAGCATCAGAAGAAGAAATTGCTTCATTAAAATTTAACGGTTCATTGTTAACCAGATAAGTATAAAAATCATTTCCAAAAGATGTTTCTTTTCTTTGTCTCTTACTTCTTCTTAATTCTTCATATGATTTTTCAGAGGCATCACACAAAGGTTCACTAGAAATAAGTTCATTCATTTGTGAACTAGAAATATTTTCAATATCAACAACAGGTTCACAAGAAACACGATCAATATACATAGGAAATATATGCTCAAAAAAGTCAGCATTTTTAGTCTCAATGATAGAATTGCATGCAATAATATCGCTTTTCACAACTAAAAAACGATAGGCAGTGCTATTTTGAGCATAACCAATAAACATACAATCACAAGTCTTAGATCCTATCTTTCTCTTTTTAGGATCAGGCAACATTACTTTAGCTAAACACCCCCACACTTTTAGATAATCTAAATTAGGCTTATAACCTTTCCATAATTCATAAGGTGTTTTACCAAAATGTTTATAAGGAATCCTATTTTGTATATGACATGCAGACAAAATAACTTCTCCCCAAAGATTATTAGGTGCAGATGAAGAGACAAGCAAAGCATTCATCATTTCTTTTAGAGTCCTATTTTTTCTTTCTGTTACACCATTAGACTCAGGTGAATATGGTGGAGTTATTTCATGTATTATCCCTTCTTTTTCACAAAAATCATTAAAAAGAATATATTCACCTCCTCTATCAGACCTTACCCTTTTAATTTTTTTATTTAATTGATTTTCCACTTCGGCTTTATAAATTAAAAACATATCAAAAGCTTCGTCTTTATTTTTAATTAAATAAATCTTAGTGTATCTTGAAAAATTATCAATAAAAGTCACATAATATTTTTTTACCACCTCTAGTTACAACTTGCTTTAAAACACCTAAATCGGAATGAATTAACGAAAGTAACTCAGACTCACAGTTCACAGGAAAACATGATTTTTTCGTAATTTTTGATTCAACACATATATCACATTTGTTTAAATTTGTATTTTGAAAGTCGGAGATCATACCATCATCACGCAATTTTTTCAAATATTTAAAACTAACATGTCCTAGTCTAGCATGCCACAAATCATACGAATCAACAATATGCACAGAAGATGAAACATTATTATTATCAGTAGAAATGTTCAAAACAAAGAGTCCATGATCACAATACCCTTTTCAAACAAAAATATCATTTTTTGTTCATGATAATCTTATCAGACTCAAAAGAAACCTTAATTCCTACTTTTCCCAAAAGAGCAACAGAAATTAAATTTGCTCTAATACAAGGTACATGAAGCACATCATTAAGTGCCAAGGTCTTTCCAGATGTGAGTTTGAGAAAAACTTTCCCTTTACCAAGGACATCAGCCTTTCGAGAATCACCGAGATACACAAATTCTTCTCCTTCCCCCACAACTTTGTAGGAGGTAAACATATCACGGTTGCTTGGTAGCCCCAGAGTCTACCACCCATTTACTCACATTGGCCACAATTAAGGCTTGAGAAACAACCGCAACAATAACATCGTTGTCATCTCCTTCAGCCAAATTAACTCTTGGCTTAGGAGGAATATCGTTTCTCTTCCTGTATCTACATGCCGGAGCATGGTGACCTGGCTTACCACACACAAAGCAAAAACCCTTCTTTTTGAAGGCAGTGGGATTAGCAGAATTAAGTTGTCTAGCAGGAAAATGATCAAAGGACTTTTTGTTATCATACCTCTTATTTTTGTTCCTGGCCTGCACCATATTTGCTCTTGCAGCCAGTGCTCTACCTCTCGCTGCCTTTTCTTCTTTACAGTTGGTGTCCTCAATGATTATGTGGGTAATCAATTCTAAAACAGAGAGCTTACTCAGTTTGTGCTTGAGTTGTTGTTTGTAATCCTTCCACGACTCAGGTAATTTTTCAATCAAAAACCCTGCAACTAATTCGTCCTGCATAGTAATATTTTCAGACTTGAGGTCCTCCAGCAGCTTATGGTATTCGTTAATTTGGACATTTATGTCCTTGTTGTCAGTCATTTCCCAGCGATAAAAATTTCTAACCAGGAAATTTTGTTTCCCAGCATCCTCAGCGGTGTATTTTAATTTAATGGACTCCCAAATCGCCTTCGCTTCCTTGTAAGAACAATAGACATCGAAAAGCTCATTAGACAATGTACTAAGAATAGTATGACGGCATACCTTGTTAGCATTGACCCATAATTCAAGAGCGTTAGGATTGGTTGGCTTGTCATCAGTGATGGCAAACCCGACCCCGTGTATGTCGAGAACAGAGAAGACCTGTTCCTGCCAACGACAGTAGCTTTGGCCTCCGAAGACTTCAATTTTGGAGACATCAGGAAAAGGTTTAGCAAAGGTGACCGGGGCAAGAGGCAATGGTGGGGAACAATGTTGGCATTGTTCCCATTGTCATTAACAGCTTTATCCATAGTAAACCCTTAAGATTGTTGGAAAATATGTTAAGACTGAGGCATGTAAGAAGCACACTGGGCTTAAGGGTTTGTTCGCATAGTGCGTGACCCCCCAGGATACAACAGTCCGTCTGTTTAGAACAAGAGCAGAACTAGCAAAAGGTTAAGCGTGATAGTGTGTAAACCCGGAAAGAAATATATTCACAAAACGTGTACGATTTGTTTTTAATATCATAAACATAACATTTAATCGATTAATTATGTGTTAATAAGACGTTACAAAATTCAAATATTAATCATACTCATTAACCGGAAATTAATCAGATAACCTGGTAAGATATTCCCTTTTAAAAACAAATCGTAACGTTCTCAAAATTAAACGCCCCAATAAATGGCTTTCTCAGATAGGCTTTTCAATTTAAAATTCAAATTAAAGAAAAAGAATTTAAGTGATAAAAAGGAACGACGTATATCATCGTGCGCACAGGGGGGCAAATCATCAGATTTGCACACGAAACAGATATTTCGGCCCAAACTAACTTACACGCGAGCCCACTTCCTTTCTATCTTATTTACCACCATAAGTTCTCTTTCTATATATAAAGCCTTAAGAGAAATATTGTCTAAGCAATGTGGGACTAGAAACTTTTGAAATAAGCAAAATTTCCAACAGGAGCAACGTTCATACGCGTGATTTTTGTGCAAGTGACCTTGATAGGGCAATTCATTGTGCCTAAGTACGCTGAGTAGTGGCTTATACGCGCTAAGGTATTGCACTTGGGTAAAGGCTAATTAATTTTTCATGCATCATTACGCTCTTGACAACGTGCACATGCTAGGTTATTGGTAATGAAACTAGACATTGCCTCCTCCTGCGCGTCTGTACACGGAGGTCTAGCATTTGTACGCTAGTGACCAATGTTTTTAGAACCGGACCGGTCATTGAACCGGTGAAGGCACTGGTTCGTGAAAATCGTGTTAAAATCGGGGTTCAACCGGTTGAACCGGTAGTATTAAAGAATTGACCTGGACCGATCACCTAACCGGTTCCCGGTTCAACCGGTCGGACCGGCCGAGCCGGTTCAGTTTTGATAACAATGCTAGTGACCTTTTACCTCTAAGTTTGTCTTATACATATACGAGCTGAGGGTGATGCCCAATGTAGAATAGATGCCTTGTCCTTGCTGTCATGCACGTTTAAACGCTCACGGGAAACGTTTGATCGCTACAGACCAGGGTCCCATTGCCTATGACCCTTGAATTTTGATCTTACACCACACAAACAATTTTCTCTTTGTTTTTCTTTGTCCATTCTTTCTGCTTTATCTTCTTTTTCTTGTTTTTTTTCTTTTTCTGTTTTGTGTTAGCCTTTCTCTTTTTGTTCCACAAGCAATGTTCCTCTTGAATTAAAGATTCCCATTTTCTTGTGGTTTCCATTGCTGTAGTAGTCACCACTAGTAAACGCTCCTCATAACATGACTGAATTTCTTCTATATTTTCAACATCTAAACATATTAATTCTTCTTGTGCATGAACCCTTATTTTTTCATTGACATCCACACTTAGCACCGATAAAATTTCATCATCATTATTGTTTTGCCAAGTTGTGGTTTCCATCTTAGCTGATACCCCTACATCCTTTATCACTTCTTGCTCAACAACACTATATAATTAAGTCTTAACTTCCTCAATGGCTTCTGTTGTCATTTCTTCAATTTTGACTACTTCAACACTTGCCTCATCAAAGTAATTACCCAATGATAGCTTCTGCTCTTCTTCTTCAGACTAATCTTCTTCATTCCAATCATTAAAGAATGCCTTATTGGATATATCGCCTTCCAACTTAGAAATATTTTCTGATTCGCTTTCATCCTTGCATTCTTCAACTAATATTTCAGAAGCTTTCTTGTACCAAAATTTTATGATCAAAGGAAATAAGCCTCTGATCCTCAATGCTTTGTTCACAATAAACTTCTTCAACAGATTCCTCTTCCATAAAACATCCTTGAACTTCCTCACTTTCGTTTTCTTCTTCTTCATACATCGCAACATCAACCTCAAGTTCAGGTTCAGCCATTTTGTTGTCTTTTTTATCATAAATGTTTTCCAGCTGATTTCCTTGTTCCCCATACTTAATTTCTTCATCTGGACCAGATGGCTCTTCATATTGGTCTACTCTTTGTACAACCTCTAAATTACTTTCCTCTTTGGCCAATTGCTTCGTAATAAAACCCACTTGATTTTGAATGTTTTTAATTGAAGTATCAAAATTCCTAAGGCCGGTTTGAGTGAATTTCATGAATTAAGTCAATATTCTTTCTAATTCAGATGGCTCTTCCTCAATTGGTTGTACTTATTCCACATGGTTCATGCATAATGTTTGTGAATACTGAAAAACTCAACTAAAGTATCCTCAAGATCTATCACCTGTAACTTTTCTCACTAACAACACACATAACTACTATAATAGTTAGTGCTAACAAACTAATAATTAAAAATAACTAATAGCAAACAATCAACATAATAGTAATAACTAACAACAATTAACAAAATCCTACTTCTACAGCAAATTCATATCAACAAAAAAAAATTATAGAACTAAACAAAAAGAAAAATGGTTTAGTTTAGTGGTTTCTCAAGGATTGATGATATTAATCACCAATCCAAGGCAACGACACCATTAACTTGATGTGAATTCATTGGAAGTGAATTTTATTGGCAAGCACACCAATCAATAAGATGTAGAATATTTGGTTGTTCCCACGAGGATTATGTTAAGTACCAAAATCTTAAGGAGTCTCTAATTGAACCTTACACATAAAGACATTAAAGTTATTAAGTTTTCTGAATTTTATATTATTTTTGTGAATTTTCAATAGTAGTGTTACTAAGTAGAATTATGTTAACAATTAAACTATGCTAAACACACAGACTGGAACTGAAATCAGCATACTATAATTCACAAATTCGCATGAACTCAACATCATACATAATCAAAGCAAAATTCAATCTCACAGATGGATAACTCCTAATTCCTTACAAAATCTTTAACATAAGGACTCAAACCATTGAGGAATCAATGCATGTAAGATTTGATGATGTTCAAAAGAATGACAGGACACTGGTAAATCTAGAAAATGATGATGTAGGTATACAGCAAAAGGAGTCTAAACCTGATAAGCAAGAGTCTGAAAAGTAAGAAAGCCTAGAATCTCAACATCAAATAGATGTGCCAAAACCTGACAAGCCGAGAAATTAGAAGTTCAAAACATATCATCCATCAGACCTCATCATTGAGGAATAAGCTGCTAGGATAAGGACTAAATTAACTCTTTCATCAATCATCCATTGCTCTGGTATCAGAATTAGAACCAAAGTTTGTAACAGAAGCTTTAGAAGATGCGGACTGGATAATAACTATGCATGGAAAGCTAAACCAATTTGAAAGGAACAAAGTTTGGACCTTTGTACCAAGACCCAAAAACAAAGGAATCATTGGAACCAAATGGGTGCATAGGAGTGCTCATGGGCTTAGCATCAGCCATTTTAAACATTTTGAGAAACTTCTTGGTGTACTTCTATTGATAGATAAAAATATCATCATTAATCTGTTTAATCTGCAAGCTTAGAAAGAATTTGAGTTCTCCCATCATACTCATTTCAAACTCAGCTTGCATTATTTTAGAAAATTCTTTGCAGAGACTTATATCAGCAACACCAAAAACAATATCATCCATATAAATTTATACAATTATAAAGTTCTTATGAGAGCTTTTTCTGAATAGAGTTGTATCTACTTTTCCTCTAGTAAAGCCTTTTGAAATAAAAAAAGAACCAAGCCTATCGCACCAAACTCTAGGAGCTTGTTTTAGACCATACATTGCTTTACTAAGTTTGAAAACATGATTTGGAAAAGATATATCTTTAAAACTAGAGGGTTGTTTAACATAAACTTCTTCTTCAATAAATCTATTCAGAAAAGAACTCTTAACATTCATTTGATATAATATAATTTCTTTAAAGGTAGCAAATGCAAGAAGTATCCTTATAGCCTTAAGTCTGGTGATATGTTTGGTGATATGCCAAGTGAGATTGAGATATTGAGATAATGAATAGTGATGGTAGAATTGGGAGATTGAAACCCTAAAATTGATAAGTAAAATATTTAAAATGAGATATAATTGATTTGAGACAATAATTATGATGGCCACATATGATGGAGGGCAATGATTATGTGAATGTGTATGTGCTTACTATGAGTTCAATTGATGAGCATTTATAAGCCTATATTGATATAATAAAGATGACTTGATGATAATTTGATAATGTATTACAAAGCACACATGTTTTTTATACATGTACACATTATCATAATGTATTCAATTTCATCATTTTGAATGCAATACTCGCTCTCCCATATTGTCTCTGTTTAAGTATTGTGATTGCAAGACTTGCATGGGATGACATGAATTCTATTTTGGAACTTATGTTTTGGTTGTGGAAAGTAAAATAGTTGTAATGGAATGTCTTGGTTGGCAATGTTTAAAAACCTAGACATGTATGTATTTTGATGACAATGGTGTTGATATTGATGTTGATGGTGATGGCCCAATATCTTTTGTATATGGACAAATATTCCTTTGTGTATACTTATGTATACATAGGTCAATTATTTTATATATAACCTTGTTGATATTTAGACAATTGAACTTGGTAGCCATTATGATGGCAATGATATATATGTTGATGGAAAATTCTTGAAATAATGAGACTTTGAATTTTCGAGGGTTGAGACCTATTGTTGAAGCATGAATCAGGCATGGTTATGATGAACAATTTGATGAATGAATTGAGGAATAATGGCCTTGATGTATTTGTGATGTTTTCTATATTTTTGTGCCTTACATTGAATGATTTTTATGTGCCAAAATGATCCCTAAAAGTGTAAGAGGAAAGGATCCCTATATAGCATGGAAAACAGGTGCCAAAGTATGGTTCTAGAAGAGAGAACCACGGCCAGGCCTTGGAACCCTCTGCCAGCAGGATGCAAAATTTGGCTTCTAGGCAGAATGAAAGATGACTCTAAATAGAATCACAGGCGGGTCATGGATCAATTTTCCAGATGCCCTAAAAATTTTATATTTTCACGTAATGGTTTGGTCCTTTGTATCCCTTTAGGTACCATATTTAACCCCATTGCTTTACAGCTTAAATATGTAACCTAATGAGTATGTTTTCATTCATTTATCTTATGTTTTCTGATCTCTTCTCATATCTTCATATATAGGAAATGATGGATGTTCGGTATACATTTAACTCTTTTCCGTTGTTTTAAATATCGTTGTGTATACATTATGGGCTTTTGCTTTACGATCCATTTCTTTATTATTTTTTTAAAACGTGACCTCCAATTTTCTGTGGTTTGGGTCTTAATGTAAGTGAGTTGTTGTGGAGCTTTAAACTATGAAAAATTTATTCGTATTTTCATTGATTATTGGTGATTACATCATGATTCAGATCTAGGAATCAGGGTGCCACATCAATTTACATCAAGATCCAAACCACGAAAAATTTATTCTTATTTTTATTGATTATTTGTGTTTACATCGAGATTCGGATCCAGGATGCCACAAAGTTTAATTTTAAAAAAATATTTTTATACATTTAATATAATTAAAAAATATTCTTTTATGTATTTTCAATATTTGAGAAATCAAAATCGTAAATATTAATTACACTAAATTAACATGAAATAGGTCTTTGAAAAATTTAAATAAATTTAAATTTATTTTTTAATCAAATAATTTATTTATGAAAATCAAATTTTTTTAATCTTGATAATAACTTAATGTATATATAAAAATGAGTTGTTAATATATGACATTACCCTTGTATATATAAAATTGAGCTGTTAATATGTTACCTGTTTCTCGTCCATGATTTATTATAAGATTATTAAATTGTACTTGGGCGATGTTGTTGTGAAAAGTGGCAATATGTTTATTATTCAAGAGTTCAAGCGTGTGGTATTTTAGAGATATAATAGAAACCTCTACCAAATAGAAATCCACTTTCATAATTATAATACTTCAATTATTCTTGGGTAATCAATTCATATATTTCTTAATCAATTCTAGTCCTTAAGTCTATCTTAGATGGATCTATTAAATCCTAAGAGTCATTACATACACGAATAAATCTTTAAAAATAAAGTATAATAGTAAAGTCTACCTTTTATGTTTTTTCCCAGAACAACAATTGTTTGGTAGCTAGTCATATATTTTTATTTTGAACTGCTCAGCAGAGTTCATTAGTATTCAAATCTTGGATGGAAAGTGGATATATATACAGAAATCACACAACACTCTTTAATACAATAATTACTAAAGCTCTATGTTCTGTTCAGATAATTCATTATTTTGTGACTTTGGCAACAAGACACAAGTAAACAAGAGTTATTAGCTAGTCCTTGATCTGAACAGGTTGTAGGCCATTGTCAATTGAAGCCTTCACCGCATCAATGACCAATTGTGTTTTCCTGCTAATGGTTGGCCACTTTTCCTCAGCTTTTGAGTTGCTGAACTTTATAGCTCCAACCAAACTAGAAAACTCCTTAACCATAAGTGCCTCCTGAGGGAGATCTGTGTGTGTTGTGTGCACACATGGGTTTGGAGCCCAACCGATAGAAAGTTCAACAAAGTCAGAATTTGAACTTGTAGAAAACGTGGCCTCTTTCTCTTTGTTAGGAATAACATAATCATGAACTCGTAAAGACCCTTTTGTCCCCATTGCATTAATATCCATTGCAATGTCTGATAGAAATGAGCAGTAAAAAGTTGCTACTTTGTCATCTTCCCATGACAGAGAAGCCCCACAAGCAAGAATCACTCCAGCTTCATTATATGTAGGTTTGTCCAAGGCACGTGCTGTTTTAGGTAACTCATAGTTTGCAGCCCACAAGATTGCCCTTACACAATACCACCCAGTATCACCAAGAGTTCCAAGACCATCAAGATCTGGCTTCACACGAATGTCGTTCTCTAGAAAATAAGGACTCACCCTATAAGAAGCGGTAGCATGTACCTGTAAGAACGATCAAAATTATTTAACATACGTAATAATGAAGCACCACTCACAACAAAACTATCCAAATAATTATCCTTAGATTATATGCTAGTCATAACAGAAAATAAACTCAATTATATATAAACTCAATTATATATATACCGGCATTATATATTTTCCCGTATTCGTTGAACTAGCTCAAGTATATAAGGAGGCATGGGAACATTTGATATTATAAAATATAATGTACTACTATAATATAAAGTATTATGATGAACTGCCTGTTTGGTTGCCTTCCTCAACCTCCGTTCGTTCTGCAAACCTCCGTCCATCTCTGTTCCCTAAACATAGTGGTGTTTGGCTGAGTGCAAAGCTATGTTCCGCCAGCCCAACCTCCGTTCAAGGCTCCATTCCCAAGCCCCAACCTCCATTCGCATGAAGCTGGCTCCCCGCTCCCTCCACTGAACCTGGTTTCGCAAAAGGATGAAAGAACCCTTCGTTTTTACGCATAAAACAAAGGAGGCAACCTTTGATCTCCACTTTCGTTTCTCCCCTTTCATTTTCTGTTCTCCCCTTTTGTTGGCTTTGTTTTGGTTTGTTGTTTTGTTGGTGGATTTTAGGGTTTTTGGGTGTTGGTTTTGTGTTTTTTGGTGGGGGTGGGTTGCGCGTTTGGAGGGTTTATAGGTTTAGAGGTGAGGGTGGTGGTCGGGGGAGGGGGTTACGAGTTGGGGTTGGGTGGCCGAGGGGAGGGTAGGGGTTACGTGTTGGTGGTGGGGTGGTGGTGGTGTGGTAGGTGTTGGCTGATGGTGGGAGATGGGTGGGGGTTACAGGGAGGGTGGGGGATTACGGGTGTGGGGTTGGGTGGCCGTGGGGAGAGTGGGGGTTACGGGTTGGTGGTGGGGTGGTGAGTGTTGGCTGATGGTGAAGGGATGGATGGTGATGGGTGCATAGGTGTGGGCTATAAGGTGGGTGTATTGTAATTTTTTTTAATGGTGATGGGTGGAGGTGTATGGGTGTGGTTTCTGTTGTAGGATATATATCAACTATTTTTGAATGGTGATGGGTGGAGGTATATGAGTATGGTTTCTGTAGTAGGGTGTATTATAATTTTTCAAATGTAAGAAAAACTCTTGATTAATTTAACTATGTATAGCTTTATTTGATTATAGTTATTTTCTGTTCTTGTATTTTTTTTATGTTTGAATGTATAATTTGATTTATTGTTTTTTTTTAGTATTTGAATGTATTAAATTTAACAATCGGGATCGTTTAGGATCAATTAGGGTTTTAGTTAATCTGTTTAAATTTAGCATACCCGATTCATTTAGATTAAGTTATCCGTTTAGATTAAGGGTAAATTAAAAACAGAAATAATCATGTTTTTTAATTGTGAAAATAAAATAATCATATTTTATTAAATTAATAAGGGATAACAATCATATAATTGTTAAAATAAAAATAATCACATTTATTGCATTTGTGAAAAAAAATAGATAATATATATATATACAATAATCTAATTTGTTAATAAAATTCTAATTAAAAAATAATCTAATTATACATAATGTCATCTAATTTGTTTAAAAAATAATGTAATTTGTTTTAAAAAATAATCTATTTTATTAAAAAAATTAAATTATACATAATATTATCTATATATATACATATTTTGATATAATATATATTTACATTATTAATATATATACATATTCAATATATTTTTTACTAATACCCCTTTTTGGTAATTTTCTATCAAACTACCATTTACCTAACCTAACTTTTTCTCCAACCAAACACAGCCACTACTTCTCAACCCACTTTTAAAAAATTAACATCCAAACACAACTCCGTTTACAAAACTCTAATTTTCTCAACTCCATTTACAAAACCTCAGTTATGTCAACCAGGTTACCCTAACGGATAACGGATAACCAAACAGACCTAAAAATCAGTACAGTTAATTGGCCATATGGATATAACGCATTACGATGTGAGTTGGAACTCAGTTCTTCCACACTTCTTGATATTTAGTCTCGTCCCTATTCTAATTAATACAAAGAAAAATAAGTTATGTAACACGTTATTATTAGTAAGTATAGATCTTTAAATTCTATATTAACAGTTTCGTTTTTGTTACCCAGAATATACTAAGGAAGACACTTTATAAATAGTTATGTATGCAACTTTTTATTTTTTATCGGTATACATTATCAGATGATGATAAATGGAAAGGTACCTAAAATGATTATCAATACACGTTTTCAGTAGAAATCAGCTTCCGGTAGGTCAAATATATCTTTTCGCTAAATATACCTTTTGATCCCTTATCTCTTAAGTTATTCCCAAATTGATCCCCTATCATTTTTTTAATTCAAAGTGGTCCCCCAACTTTTTAAAAAGGTGTCAATTTGGTCTTTTCGTCAAGTCAAAGCTAGCGTCATCTATGACATTTGCTTACATGGACAAGGATTCTGACATGTATGTCATGTGTCATTTTTTTGTTTACTGTGGTGGCATTGGCAAAATAAGCATTTTAAGGAATGGGAAGAAAGGTTTTTCAAATTGGTCCCATCGTCTTCTTCCTTTTGTTGTTACGTAGGAAAGGCAAGAAAGCTTTTTTAAGTTGTTCCTGTCGTCTTCTTCCTCTTCCTTGTGGTGTTACGTGTTTGAAGGGTGGCCTAAGGTACAAGCAAAGCGTAGCTCCAACGAGATAGCCAGAGAGTTCTTGGGTTACGTCATCTTGTTCGACAGTGTAGGTAAGTCCTTTAATCCTTCCTCTCCTTCGTTTTCTGTTTGAATGTTATTGTTTTTTATTTGCATCGTGGTCGTTACATGTTAATATGCATATGGTCGCGGTTTAGGGGGAAAATAATTTTATCAGGGCATAGTATAGAGTTTACCCAGAAACATGGGTTAACGTGTTTACGCTTTACGAATTTTGAAAGGTTCTTGACATTTACTGATTTAGTATGGTTTGTGTTAGACATTGCATGATGAATCCTCGTTTCAAGTCGTAGATTTTTCATAGGGGCCTTTTGTTGAAGAAAATGGGAAGAAGTTGGGGTATAGTGGTACCGACTCTGAATAGGATATCGATGAGAATAGATGGAGTTATTTTCAAGTTATAGGAATAGTAAAGGATACGGGATACGTGAATGTTGAAGAGTTATGGTACTAAGATTGGAGGCAAAGAGTTTGATGTTGGTCTGAAGCAATTGGTGGACGATAAAAGTTGTTTAGAGATGACAAGGGTTGCACATTCTCAAGGGAAAGTTCATATGTTTATTATACACCCTCTTAATGTGCCAGATGTTGTTCTAGAGCTAACTACCCCAGAAAAAACAAATGATCTTAATGTTGATGAAGCCGTTGAAGGAAAGGGATGAACAATATGATAAAGGTGTTAAAGATAAGGGTGATGAGCCATATCCATTATTTATCTACTTCATCATTTCATAAGTTTGAATTGTATAATAGCAATGATAAGGATGACTTTTAAGTGATGTAGGGTGATTTCTTCCCATTGTAGTTGCTAGAGTAATTTTGTGTTGGTTCTGGAGAACAATATGCTTGCATCTGTCTCTTAGGTATACACTCAGTTGTAGATAATTGGAAACTTCAGATACTACTTAAGAAATGGTTGAAATTGATAACTTGTGAAACACTTTTCCTTCCACAAATTGGTGAAATTGATATTTTGAAATATGCTAAGGTAACGAGTCAAGAATAAAATGGTTGAAGCATTTTCATCACCTTTATCACTTGTTCAAAGTTATTATCTTGTATTACATTTATGTCTGTGGTCATTATGAGGATTAACCTCATTATGTAAGTGTTATATCTTCAGAAACGAAGTGTCAAAGCTAGAATGAGCAAAAATCAGATTTTGCTACTTGTGTGATTTAGTCTGGTTCTGATATAGTGTAATAGCAATTCTATATTTTTTTTTTTCATTTTGTAGAACACTATTGTTTTGCGCTTGAATTAATTTCTCAAATACTGATTGTATTTCTGTAGTGAAATTGTATTAGCAGTTTTGCACTTATTTGTGAAAAAGACATTATTAGTCTCTAATAAAACTTTATGTTTTTTAATTTTTATGCATAAGTAGCTAATCTAATTACTTTGTCTCAAAGGTTCTCTGTAATGACAATTATATTTGATATGACTCTACATTGATAACCTGATTCAAGGTGGTATGATTCAACTTCAACTATCTCCTTGTGATTAAAATAAGCTAATATTTGCATTTTCTATTATTCTAGTTGTTATACACAACACGAGTACATATCTGGTTTCATTATTATCATGGATCAAGTTGCAAGCGGTGCAAGTAGGTGCTTGTAGTAGATTGGAAGCTTTTTTCATTCCCATCTTTTTTTTTCAAACTTTTTTTAGGTGTGAACTGAATTCTTGAAAAAGAAAACTAATTTTCTTTTCTGAACTTCTCCTCACTTTTATTGACACTAGAAGATCAACATACACGTTCACCA
Organism: Clitoria ternatea; assembly: GCA_037962975.1. NCBI lineage: Eukaryota > Viridiplantae > Streptophyta > Magnoliopsida > Fabales > Fabaceae > Clitoria > Clitoria ternatea. Next base: position 16,291,424 of record CM075675.1, read on the forward strand.
ATGACCAGAGGCATCAATAGCAAACAGGAAAATATGGAACTTCCAGATTGCAATACCTTCAGGTGCGTCTTTTTCTCCCACTTTCCCCTATATTGTTTTAACTCATTTTCAACATAATAATGAAAATATTTGATTTATGATTCAGTTATGTGCCTGTTTATTATATTGTATTCATTGCGATTATTTTATTTTGTATTGGAACCTAAGATGGGTCATGTTTGTCTCAGGAACTGGTGACTCAGTTTCAGAACTCATGTGAGGATGTCGAGTTGCAACCATTGTTGAATATAAAACCACCCGAGTTGGCAATGAGAGAGGATTTTGAAAGTCACGTTATTGAAATTTTCAACCAATTTCAATGCAAACATATCAACCCTAGAGCTTCAATAGGAGCTTTAATGGAGGAAATCTTCCATAACTCTATGTTAGCAACTCAAAGCCACGTCAGATCAATCTCAGACAGTGATGATAACATCTAACTTGACAAAAGGACCAAATTGACACGTTTTTAAAAGTTAGGGGACCTAATTAAAATAAAAAATAATAGAGGACCAAACTGAAAGCAACTTAAAAGATAAGGGACCAAAAGACATATTTAACCTATTTTTTTTTATCAGTATACATTCTCAGATGAATAAATGGAAAGGTACCTAAAATGATTATCAATACACGTTTTCAGGGGAAATCAGCTTCCGGTAGGTCAAATAATTGCTTTGGCTTTTGATAATAGGAAATACAAGTAGTGCCTACTGCCTAACATGTGGTGGGAGCATGGTATATGTCGTTAGAAATTTTTGTTTATATTTCAAAAGTTTTTTAGTTTTTTAATTATTTAATTAATTTAAATTTTGGATTTGAAAAGTGAAAGTTATTTATTAAAATTAGAGGTTACGATTTACGTTTTAAATGGAAAATCATATCTGATGTGGTTATCATAATTAAATGTGCCAATTAATTCTCGTTTAAATTTTTTATTCTGTAATGTCTTTATCATTAACAGAATTTAATTAATCAATTTATTTCCGCTATATTTATTTTTCTTTATTATAAAAATCGTATCTAACTTACCTATTTTAAGAGAGACATTTTCCATTCTGGATCTACCTTTTGTGAGTTATGTTTCCTGTCACTACACAGAAGGACTGTTGCTGGGGGGTCACGCCATAAGCACATAAACCCTTAAGGGCAGTGTGACTCCACACGCCTCAGTCAACAATATTTTTCCAACAATCTTAAGGGTTTATATCCCGTTTAAAAGTGGCGCGACCAAAGTGATCAATGGTAACCGAAAGTGACACAGTTAGTTTGGCTGCATGCTTTGTATGTCAAGTAAGTACATTTTATATCTTATGTCCTGGTCATAAATCAAGAAGGCTCTATCATTACTTCAATCTTCTAACATGCTCATTTATTTCATAATCCGATAAGTTGTGTTTGATTTTTAAATATTCTTTAAAAATAAAATAAATAAAAGTAGTTTGGAATGAATATAAAGAGGTTGTAGATTTATGTCTGATTGTTGATGGCTTAACGTTCTTTGTGATATATAAAAAATATAATGTCTTTAATTATTTAGATATTGCATGAAATCTTGAATCATATAGTGATGATTATAGTGTATCTTAGTTTCAAAGAATTTAGTTTCCTTTCATAAGCTAGCCCTCTTGCTGCATCATTTCAATGTGGACACTACCTTTGAAGCAAATAATTTTAATAGATTATGATGTATTAATGTATTGGAATTGGATGGCTTAAAAAAATGGATGATTGGTCTGTGGAGTTTGTTTTTAGCATATTGTTACTAGTACTAATCCAATTAAAAAGTATAGAAAAACATTTTTATGTAATTGTATGCTATTTTGTGAAAGCTATATTAATGATTGAAATAGAATGTTATATTTGAAAAAAATGGAAAAGTCCATTAGTTGTTATATATACTTACGCTATATTTGAATGGATAAAATGTTATATCAATGATATTTGATTATTTGCATAATTACATTCAAAGCAAATAATTTTGAAAAATTATGATGCATTATATTTGTTGAAATTTATATCTTAGTGTTCTTGTTGATAAAGATAAAGATGTGTTTGTCGTCTTGAAATAATTATAAAAATGTATTAAACTCAATTATTGAGCTTTGGTATATTAAATACTAAGAGTGGTATATTGGTTAGTTTTTATGGTTGTGATGTTATATTGGTCCTGTCTTATTTCTTTCATTGTGACCATTAAAGAGGTGGTGATATATTGCATAAGGCTTATTGAAATTTGTATACCTGGTGAAAATTCTTTAAATTTGTGTGCCCGTCGACGTATAATAGAGATGAATACATTTTTTTAAAAAATCCTAATAACTTTTTATTGTAAATTAATATGCATAGCCCGCTACATTTGTGTAACTTTTTAATCATAGTAATGTTGATACTACTAAGTGTTTTCTACACTAATTATTATTATTATGAACAGAATATCAAAGAAAAATTGTATTCATTTTTAAGATGATGATGAGTCTATCTATAATGATTTGTGAAATTAAACTTGTGTGGCACATGACATGATTATGATATTATCAGTGTTTCAAAAATTATTTTGATGCCTACATGATAGGCTATGATAAGTTATGTTATCTAATATGATTTAATAAGTAGGTTAATATATGATTGCTATAAAACAAATGTGATTTTAAGCACAAATATGATTGTAAGGAAGTGTGATAATATATCTTAAAAATATATTATTATTTTTGAGAAATTTCTCATTAAGGTTATATAAGATCCCTTATGATAAGTGGTGTTCTTAAAAAAATGATTTTGTTGTCTAATACAAGTGTTCAAATTATTGGAAGATTATTGAATCTAATTTTAATGAGATTTTTGGAAGATTATTGAATCTAATTTTAATGAGATTTTTATGCAATGATGGTATGATATGGTGATGCAAATATGATGTTGATTGAATCCAATAATTTAAACGAGAATAAATTCACAAATGAATTTATTTATTCTTGATAGAGTTATCATGAATAAATTTTAATATTATGTGTTCCATTGTGTTTTAATAACACGATGATAGACTAATTTTTTTGAGAATAAATTCCTAATTGAATTTATTTTACCCTCAAATTTGAGAATAAATTCTTAAGTGAATTTATTTTAGTCTCAAAAGAGGAGTTATCACTTAGAATTCATCTAAGTAGACTTGAGTAATCTAAATTAAATAATGAAGGCCAAGTTATTATTTTACTTGTAAAATTTTAAGGCTAATAAGCTAAGAAATTCTTTTTAGCATATATAGGGAAGAAATGTGTCTTCCTAGGTTGTATATTGTGATTGCCAATAGGTAAAAGCAAATAATAGTATTTATATAAAGATCTTAAGACATGTACATGTAAATTATAATCAAGTAACGTAGCTACAAATCATGGATCAAAAATATTTTGATCTTAGTGAAAAACCAGTGAGTCAAACACCAGGGAGAATGAGAGTTAGCCATTTGTAACTAATTACGGCGATGGGAACCCAATCTTTGAGATTGAAGATCCCATGAAGAAGGTTCATATGGGTAATAACAAGTCACTTAGTTAGTCTTGCTAGTACTCTTTCCTTTTTCTCTTCCTATGGTGTATGTGAGAAGTGCTAGACTACACTAAATGATGGTTAAGCTTAAAATTTTTTAATGATTTTCATATCCCTTATGGGTGATGTATAAAAATGCATGGCCGCTCCTATGAAATTAAATAACAAAATTTCTGTAGCACTCATGAATTACCAGGCACGCGCAAGGCCTATTCGCGTAAAACAGTCAAAACAACAAAAAGAGTCGGGAAGTGTAATGTGATAAGTAAACCGCTATCTTACATTAAAGTGATTTTGGTCCATAGAAACTTTGCCTCACCAATTCCCTGTAAGTAAAGTTTTTCTGTCTAGGGTCTAATTCATAGTTCAGAAGACACCAGATCTGGTGCACTTACACTATGATGTAAACCTAAGTTTTTATTAAAAAAAACTTTTGAAATATGTGAGGGATGGTTAGAAATTTTGTTTATATTTCAAAAGTTTTTTAGTTTTTTAATTATTTAATTAATTTAAATTTTGGATTTGAAAAGTGAAAGTCATTTATTGAAATTAGAGGTTACGATTTACGTTTTAAATGGAAAATAATATCTGATGCGGTTACCATAATTAAATGTGCCAATTAATTCCGGTTTAAATTTTTTATTCTGTAACGTCTTTATCATTAACAGGATTTAATTGACCAATTTATTTCTGCTATATATATATATATATATATATATATATATATATATATATTTCTTCATTATAAAAATCGTATCTGACTTACCTATTTTAAGAAAGACATTTTTCATTCTGGGTTTACACTGAGAATCTACTGATTGCTGTATCTTGGGGAATCACGTCTTAGGCGTATAAACCCTTAAGTACAGTGTGACTCCACACGCCTCAGTCACCAATATTTTCCCAACATATGTTATATATAAAATATAATTAATGTGTGAACGGTGGATCTTTTTAATCACAGCTAGCAAAACTAAAGTTTTTTTGACAGAAAGATATTTCAAAATCAGAATCACAAAATCAATTATTGTAAGCATGCAACAAAAAATACACAAATTGAATTATTGAAAGCAGAATATACGAAGGTAAAACATATCTTGGTCGTACGAAATAATTACTACTTTTTTATTTTGTGGTAGTAGAAATGAAACGAGACTCAGCAACTCACACAATATTAAATATAAATTATAATATTTTCTTTTTGGTTGTACGAAATAATATTGTGTTCGAAAGATATGTATCAAATTATCAGTATTAAATATAATTTTATTATTTTTTGGTACATATATAACTTTATTATTTGAATAGTTAAAAATTTACATAATAGTATTATTATTATTATTATTATTATTATCGTTTCCTTCTTTTAATAAAAAAATTCTTCGTATTCACACATTTCAAAAGTACATCAAAATAATACCATAAAAGGGACAACAAACAGAAGATTGTTCAACAAACTCATTTTCCATATCATCTATAAGTGGTCCCTTTTAATGTGTGATTTAAATTTCAAGTAATTACTTAGGTAGCTATATATGCCCTATGTCATCTATAAATAATTAAAAATAAAAAATATCAAAAAAATATTGAATAAGATAATTGATTTGATAAAAAAAACTAAAAAGCACTGAAAAATATTTTATAAATAATATATATAACTCCTGTAATTTTAGGTCCTTCCTTAAATAAAAAGACCTAAAATCAATGGAATATCCTTTTTTATAAAAAAAATACAATCATTGGAGTTTCCCAAATAGGAGTTTCCCAAATTTCAGTTGAGAACATCTATCTATTAACGAATTTTTGTATTTTTTACGATTTCTAGTATCACCATGATCAAAATTTTAAATTAAAGCAAGGCAGGAATAGTACAATTTTGAGGGACTATTTTAATTATAATTGAGCCTATGATTTTGAATTTGAGTGTCCTTAAATATAGATTTAAATATCTATATCAGTCGGATTAACTCTTCTAATTTTTATTACTCATAATAATTTTAATTTTATTGGACTCAAGTCGAGAATATATATATATATATATATATATATATATATATATATATATATATTTATAACAAAATTATAAAAATATAAATATTTAATAATTAATATTGCTTTTGCCTATTTTCAGAACAATCAAATTTTTATTAATGGTATTGTTTTTTTTAGAATCTCCAAGCAACCATAAGAAAACTGAAGAATTGCACAGGTACAGTAACATACCGATTGAAGGCGACCAAAGTGGTGAGGATCAGAGAGAAAGTGGAACATATTGTGAGTCCTTGGATGATGCATCCACATGGTAGCATCCATGTACTGCAAGCCATTGGATTCACACGCCTCCAATATCTGATCAAGCTCACTCACGTTGAGAGCCACGGGCTTCTCAAGCAGCAAGTGCTTCTTCTTCTGCGCGGCCAGCACCGCCCAGTGGAGGTGCAAGCTCGTCGGAAGCGGCACGTACACGGCGTCTACGTCTGGGTCATCAAGAACAGCTTCGTATGAGCCATAGACCTTCGCATGGGCTGGGAACCCATTTGAAGCCGCAAATTTTGAAGCCTTCTCTAAGGATCGGCTTCCGATCGCGTAGAGAGTGGCGTTTGGAGAAAGGCTTATGGCTCTTGAAACCTTCCTGGCTATCTCCGCGCACCCTAGGATCCCAAATCTTATCGCTTCTTCCCCCATATTTCAACTAAAATTCTGATATGAGGTGTTACACATACTACTTTATATCAAGCATTAAAAAATTACTTTTTATTGGCTTCAACATTTGAATGGAAATTTTTATGGAGTTTGGACACTTTCAATACCATTATAAAGTTCACATGCTTAATATTTTAGAATTTGTTTTTCAACCGATTTAAAATGTTTTTTGATTGCATGTCTTAGAATGATAAAGACATAATTAAATTTTATTCTTAAGCCTCAGAATTTTTACATAATTTGACCCCTAATTGCCCCTTTTGAGCTGAAATTTTTTCTTTCAAGTTTTTCATTAACTGATCTTCTTTTAATAGTGAAAAAGTTGAAAATTTAGTGGAAAAAAAATAAGGACTTAAGAAAAATATGTTATGGGATGCAAAGAAAAACAAGAAAAATCAAAAGAAAATCAAAAGGATGATTATGAATGAATTGCAAAAAGTCAAGTTCAAAAATTTGCTGGTTCTTAATTTATGATGGTAAATTGAATCATTCATGACTGTTTAAGCTATTTTGTACTCAATTTTTCTTGAAATCCCTACCTTAATAATATAACCCATGGCCCCGTTACAACCTTTTGAAAGACCTTTAGAATTCGGCATGCTTTCTTTCTAAACTGTAGAGTTTATGGTTAATTAACAAGCTTATGGTAATACTTTTGACTATGATGATTTGAGTTATACACAAACCTTGAAACAGTTAGAGTGAAAATTATGAGAAGAGTTCCCATGTCTTGACATTGAAAATTGAATCACACAAGAGAATTAATTTTTGGCATTTGAATAAATCGATTTCATTATATAGGGTTCCCAAATATACTAAGCTAAATGTTTTCTGTATCTTATCATGTAATATGGTGATTGCTTGAGGATAAACAAATGTTTGGTTTGGGGTATTTTGATAAGTGTTTTAGAACACAATAAGTAAGATTTAACTCATTTAGAATTTTAAATCATTTTGCACTGTATTTTCCAAATTTTCATGATTTATGCTTTCTTTCCACTGTATTCTGCCCGGGTATTTTATTTTGCAGGAGTTGATACAATTGAGACTATTGAGGACATATTTTTGGAATAAATACATGCAAGGAAAAATGGATGCGAAAAATTCAGATTTTGGAAAATGATTTCATGCTATTAAATTTTTACAAATTTAGAAAGCAATTTTAAACTCATTTTTACATTTAACTTCAAAGCTTGAAAGGTTTACCAAATTTTTACTATGTAAGCTTTGAAATCTCCATTTGTAAAAAGTTTAATATACAAGATTAGAAAACACAAGGGAGCCCACAGTCACCAAGGGAACAAGCAATTCTTGAATTTTTTATGTCGTACCTTTCATGACAACAATTCTTCCACTTTGGCAATTACATTCACAATTTTGGCAAGTTCAAAGGCAAGGAATTTGCTTTATTTAATTAAGAAACCATGGTCCATAAATGCAGAATTTTTCCTCATAATTTCAAGACCATGTACATGTTTTTCAAAGCAACAAGACTTCCAAAATGGCAAAGCATGTCACGGCTTCAACCACCATTATGCAAGGATTTTGGCTTTTAAAATTCAGCAATAATGCATCCAATTTGGCAAGCATTCTCACGACAATAACATGCTGAATTTGGACTCCATTTGATGCATTTAAAGTGTACAAAAATCAGCCAAGGAACAATGCAAAATGCCAACATGAATTACACCAAGAAAGTGGTCCATTATGCTTTAATTATGCATGATTAATTAGCTTTCATAATGTTGAATTTTTTAATGCAGAATTTTCCTTTCAAAACACTATAAATAGGCCTTAATTCTAAGGGTTTAGACACACCATTACACACCAAGAACATCTTGGGTAGCTCTTGAGTTTAAAGGCACAAATTAAATTTTTATGTTCAGAATACAGTGGGGAAACAACAGAAAATACGACGGGAAAAGCAGTGGTGGATTACTTCCGGGGTTTTTGGAGAAACTTGTAGGTCTTTCTTTTATTGTATCATGTATTGTATGTTTTGTTTTCCTTTCACTATGTGTATGAATTTGAGTTACTTCATGAGTAACTAAACTATTTATCTTAGGATAAGGGGGGTATGATAATATTTTGTGTTAATGTTGTTTTGACTTTTAAGTTAATGAATTTTTATTTTCTAATTAATTTGAATTTTACTCAAAGCTCTTAGTAATTCCAACCAAGAATCTAAGTGATAAAACTATATACTAACATGTATATTAGTAAGTTTAAGTAATTGGTAGGATTGACCGATTCACTAATTACTGGAAAGCTTTCGAATTAATCTTTAAGATTTTGAAATACTCTTTGTGACCCTGGTAAAAATCCAAGAAAGTAATCAAAATTCTTTTGAGGAATTAAAAAAGGATTTTCACAAAACAATAATGGGTCTTTCATAGGGATTGAATGTGGTTATCCGTACGTTAGGTACATAAATAGAGTTCTGATCGAAACATATTAATTAACTGAAGGAAAATCTACCTTGGAAAACTTAATTTGATTCTTGTTAATTAAAAGTTAAAACTGTTAACATAAAATAACATCTTAAACCCCTGAAATCCCAAGATATTTTCAACTCTGTTTTTAACCCAAGATTAATATTTTTTACTATATCATAATTTTTTATTATAAGGTAAAAATATTTTTTATTGCAAGGTAAATAATTTTTACTATAAGGTAAATATTTTTTACTATAAGGTAAAAACATTTACTATAAGCTGAGGTGAATATTTTTTACTGTGAGGTAAAAAATATTTACTGTGAGGTAAAAAAATACTGTCTATCTTGTTTTGTTTTAAATACAAATTATGTGTGCAAACTTTAAAATTGTTATTTGGATAATTAAATTTCAATATATTGGTACTTGGAAACAGTCCCTGTGGAGACGATAATCTTTTATATCACGCGATACAACCCGTGCGCTTGCGGCCCTTGTCAACTTTCTTGCTAGAAAATGGGGTCTTATGGTAGAGGTATTGTTTTTGTCATTTATGGCCCTTGGAAGCTTGGCAATGAAGATAGATGTAGTGTGTGGTATCAATTTTGTAAATTTCCCTTCTTTTCTCTTGACCGAACATGGTAAAGACTTCTATAGTTCCCAAACTAATGAGATCAACAATCTTAGAAAACAAGTGGGTTCTTTCACTCAAAGCCTAGGCAAATTTTTTAATGGGACAGACAATTTAAACAAACTTTTGGGAATTCCCGCTAGCAACCATGACAGACCTGGGTTAGGATTTGTTGAACCTGTTGAATCTAAACAGTCTCTTTCTCCCTTATTTGTCTCAACAAGATATAAACCTATTAAATGCAATTACTAAAAGAAAAATGGCCATGTAATCCGTGATTGCTTAAAAAAGAAGAAAAATAACACTAAGAACACTAGCCTTCTAGGACCCAAAGGTACCAAAAGCATTGATAGTTCCTGTTGCAAATATGATTAAAGGAAAAAGAAAAGCATCACTAGTAGTGGCTAGACAGTGGATGCTCGCATCACATGATGGGAAGAAGGTCTACGTTCCAAGACTTGGAAAGGTTTAAAGGAAGGTCTGTTACCTTTGGAGGTAATTAGTCTGGAAACATAAAAGGTATTAGAAAAGTTGGTAAATCCTTTACCCCTATTATTAAGAAAGTCTATCTTGTTGAGAATCTGAGACATAATCTACTGAGCATAAGTCAATTTTGCAACAGTGGGTACAAAGTCTCATTTGACAAAGAAAAGTGTATTGTTATCAATCATAATGGAAACATACTCTTTTCTGCCAATAGACATAACCTATACAAGGTTGATCTAAATGAACTAGACATTCAAAATGTAATATGTTTGTTTTCAAACTTTGAGAAAAGATGGATTTAGCATAAAAAGCTTGGGCATGTAAGTCTTAAACATATTTCAAAACTTTATAGAAAAGGCTTGGTCAACGGACTTCCTAAAATCTCTTTTAACAGCTCCTTGCCTTGTGAAGCATGCAAGAAAGGAAAGCAATTGAAAACATCTTTTGAAAGCAAAAATGTCATTTCCTCAGCCAGTTCTCTAGAACTGTTACATTTAGATTTGTTTGGTCCATCTCAGGCTCAAAGTCTGGTAGGAAAGAAATATGGTTGTGTCATTGTTGATGATTCCACCGAAATGACATGGGTTTATTTCCTAGCTCACAAGGATGAGTCTGTTAAGGTATTTAAGATATTCTGTAAGAAAATTCAGAATGAAAAAGGATTATATATTAATGCAATAAAAAGTGATCATGGAAGAGAATTTGAAAATGAACATTTTGAAAAATTCTACAACGAGCCTGACATAACTCATAGTTTTTCTTCTCCAAAAATACCTTAGCAAAATGGTGTTGTAGAAAGAAAAAATAGAACTCTGCAAAAAAAAAAATGACCAGAATAATGCTTTGTGAAAACAATCTTCCAAAATATTTATGAGCAGAGGCTGTCAGCACTTCTTATCACATTTAGAACAAAATTCTTATCAGACCTATACTTAACAAAACTCCTTACGAATTATGGAAAGGAAGAAAACCTAACATATCATATTGTCATCTTTTTTGGTGCACATGCTATATCCAAACACAAGAGATCAACTTGGCAAGTTTGACTCTAAGTCTGATAAAGGAATTTTCATGGGATATTCTATCACCTCTAAATCTTACAAAATCTTTAACATAAGGACTCAAATCATTAAGGAATCAATGTATGTAAGATTTGATGATGTTCAAAAGACTGACAGAAAACTGACAGATCTAGAAAATGATGATGTAGGTATACAACAAAGGAGTATGAACCTAATCAGTAAGAGTCTGAAAAGGAAGAACGCTCAGAATCTCAACAATAAATAGATGTGCCAAAACCTGATAAGCCGAGAAACTGGAAGTTCAAAACATCATCCATCAGACCTCGTCATTGAGGAATAAGCTGCTGGGATAAGGACTAGATCAACTTTTTCATCAGTCATCCATTGCTCTGGTATCAGAATTAGAACCAAAGTTTGTAACAGAAGCTTTGGAAGATGCAGACTGGATAATAGCTATGCAGGAAGAGCTAAACTAGTTTGAAAGGAACAAAAAATAAAGGAATCATTGGAACCAAGTGGGTGCATAGGAGTGTTCATGGGCTTAGCATCAGCCATTTTAAACTTTTGAGAAACTCCTTGGTGTACTTCTATTGATAGATAAAAATACCATCATCAGTCTGTTTGATCTGTAAGTCTAGGAAGAATTTGAGTTCTCATGTCATACTTATTTCAAACTCAGCTTGCATTATTTTAGAAAATTCTTTGCAGAGACTTATATCAGCAACACCAAAAACAATATCATCCACATAAATTTACACAATTATAAATTTCTTATGAGAGCTTTTTCTGAATAGAGTTGTATCTACTTTTCCCCTAGTAAATCCTTTTGAAATAAAAAAAGAATTGAGTCTATCATACCAAGCTCTAGGAGCTTGTTTCAGACCATACATTGATTTACTAAGTTTGAAAACATGATTTAGAAAAGATATATCTTTAAAACCAGAAGGCTATTTTACATACACTTCTTCAATAAATCTATTAAGAAAAGAACTCTTAACATCCATATAATATAATGTAATTCCTTTAAAAGTAGAAAATGTAAGAAGTATCCTTATAGCCTTAAGTCTGGCTACAGAAGCAAAAATTTCAGTGAAATCTATACATTAGCTTAAGAGCATTTTCATATAGCGTGGTGATACACCAAATGAGATTGAGATATTGAGGTGATGAATGGTGATGGTAGAATTGGGAGATTGAAACCCTAAAATTGACAAGTAAAATATTTAAAATGAGATATAGTTTAATTGAGACAATACTTATGATGACCCAAAATGATGGAGGGCAATGACTATTTGAATATGTATGTGCTTACTATGAGTTCAATTGATGAGCATTTATATGCCTATATTGATATAATAAAGATGATTTGATGATAATTTGATATTGTATTGCAAAGCACACATGTTCTTTATATGCATGTACACATTATCATAATGTATTCGATTTCATCATTTTGAATGTAATACTCACTCTCCCATATTGTCTCTTTTTAAGTATTGTGATTACAGGATTTGAATGGGATTTGATGAATTCTATTCTGGAACTTATGTTTTGGTTGCGGAAAGTAAAATAGTTGTAATGGAATGTCTTGGTCGGCAATGTTTATAAACTTAGACATGTATGTATTTTGATGACAATTGTGTTGATATTGATGTTGATGGTGATGGCCCAATATCTTTTGTATATGGACATATATTCCTTTGTGTATACTTATGTATACATCGGTCAATTCTTTTATATATGACCTTGTTGATATTTAGACAATTGAACTTGGTAGCCATTGTGATGGCCATGATATCACTAGTGCATTTTGGGGTTTTAAGGATGGTTATAAAGAACTTTTAAGCACGGTTTCGGAACCGTGTTTGTTCCCGGCGTGCTTGTAGCTTAGGGCCTTTTAGCATGGTTATTTTCAACCGTGCTTGTAGCTTAGACCCATGACTCCCATCCACATCCCTCTTTTCCAACCAATCCATAACCATTCAAATTAATCGGCGTCACAGTGTCCTTAATCACAGACCAAGAGAACGCAATCAAGAGCCAATCCTTAACCACCCCAGCAACATTCATAGTCAAAGTTGAGGTTTTTCCCAAAAACAAGAACACAGCAAGGTTCAACGCAAAAACACACAGCAATAATGGGTACTCCATGACAATCCAAGGAATCGACAAGAACACCAAACAACATGGAGCAATATAGCAAAGTGAGGTAATAGGGTTCAACGAAATCCCTTTAGAATTAAACAAAGTCTGAAAATAAAAGCAACAACCAAAAGCTGCAAGGTGACACCCCAAGCATCGAATTTGGCTTTACAGTAAGCATCTAGCTGAAGGAAACACAGAGCACCGATGGGGGCAACAGATCTGGGGTAGAGAGCACCGATGGGGACAACGTATCTGAGGTAGAGCTCGCTGGACATTGAAACTGGTTCCACCGAGGCATTGTTGGTATCCAGAATCCGAGGGAGAAGAAGTGTGAACGCAGGCGAGGGAGAAGAAGTGAACGAACGCAGGTGAGGGAGAAGTGAACGAATGCAGGCAAGGGAGAAATGAACGAACGCAGGCGAGGGAGAAGAATTGTGAACGCAGGCGAGGGAGAAGAAGTGAACGAACGCTAATTAATAAGGGAAAAGGTGGGTTTTAAACACGGTTCACCCCAACCGTGTTTATAGATACCTTATAAACACGGTTCCCTTCAAAACCGTCTTCGTATATCAGACCTTTAAACACGGTCTGCTCCCACCCGTCTTAGTATATCCTATTAAAAATTTAAAAAAAATTAAAATAAGCTTTAAGCACGGTTGTTCAGAACCGTCTTCGTATGTGCTAAATTAAAAAATTAAAAAAATAATAATTATGAAACCCTTTAAGGACGGTTCCATCTGAACCGTGTTTATATATTACTTTTAAGCACGGTTAAATGTTTAACCGTGTTAGTAGACACGTTTTAAAATTTTTTAAGAGTTCCTGGTATTTACAAAACTGCCACCGTGTGGTTTTAAACACGGTTTTGGGATAACCGTCTTCATATCCCGTCCTTATATCCCTTTTTTGCACTAGTGTATATATGTTGATGGAAAATTCTTGAAATAATGAGACTTTGAATTTTCTAGGGTTGAGGCCTATTGTTGAAGCATGAATTAGGTATGGTCATGATGAACAATTTGATGAATGATATAAGGAATTAGGGCCTTGATGAATTTGTGATGTTTTCCATGTTTTTGTGCCTTACATTGAATGATTTTCATGTGCCAAAATGATCCCTAAAAGTGCAAGAGGAAAGGATCCCTATAGCATGGAAAACAGGTGCCAAAGTATGGTTTTGGCAGAGAGAACCACGGCCAGGCCTTGGAACCCTCTGCCAGCAAGATGCAAAATTTGGCTTCTCAGCAGAATGAACCACGACCTTAAAGAGAATCACAGGCGGGTCATGGATCAATCTTCCAGATGCCCTAAAAATTTTATGTTTTCACGCAACGGCTTGGTCCTTTGCATCCCTTTAGGTACCGTACTTAATCCCATTGCGTTACGGCTTAAATACGTAACCTAATGAGTATGTTTTCATTCATTTGTCTTGTGTTTTCTTTAGATCTCTTAACTCTTTTCCAATGTTTTAAATATCATTGTGTATACGTTGTGGGCTTTTGCTTTACGATTTCTTTATTATTTTTTAAAACGTGACCTCCAGTTTTCTGTGGCCTGGGTCTCAATGTAAGTGGGTTGTTGTGGAGCTTTAAACCGTGAAAAATTTACAATATTTTCATTAATTATTTGTGATTTCATTGGGATTCAGATTCGGGAATCGGGGTGCCATATCCATTTACATCAAGATCCAAACCATGAAAAATTTATTCGTATTTTCATTGATTATTTGTGTTTACATCGAGATTCGAATCTGGGAAATTGGGGTGCCACAAAATTTAATTTTAAAAAAATATTTTTATACATTTAATATAATTAAAAATATTCTTTTTTGTATTTTCAATATTTGAGAAATCAAAATCGTAAACATTAATCGTATTTTCATATTTTTCTTAATCAATTATTAAACAATCTCCCACCGTCGATCCTCCAGCTCTGTATCACTCGGCAACAGGCCAACAATTCTCTCGGCTGTTACCCCCTCGACAAAAGCGGTTCTAAGACCCCGGGGTGAACTCGACTACGCGTTTCCAATGAGCTCACCTCACGTTCTGGGCTGTCGAAAACCATGATAGGGACAGGCCCCTCTTCTCTCTCCTCTTCAGCACGGGGAGGGGATTTAGTGTGCTCAACCTCGGGAACCTCCGACCCGGCATCCCCTTGGTTCCCCTCTTCCAACACAGCTCCCTCCGCACGAGGCCTCTTAGTCACTCGCCCTGTCACCTCCTCCAGCCGCGTGGTAGCAGGAACCACCGAAATAGGAATGGCCATGGTGATACCATCGGCTCCGCCTCGGGCGACTGTCGCTTCTTTAGAACCACCTGTTTTTCTGGCTGCTTTGGAACGCGCCCTCACATACCGCTTCTTCAGATTCTTGAGGGATATCTTCTCGGGGGCCATATCAGTTGCACAAATTCAACACATTTTGTCAAAAGATTAATCTGAGAAAGCAATACAGAGAACAATAAAGTTAAAACTACTCTCACAAGTGAGCCCGGAAGAGGTAAGGCAATCAATGCCTGGGAACTAAAATAGACCCTTACATTCTCTGCCAAAAACTTGGCATTTGTCCTCTCCTACAGAGAAAGATCATCCCATAAGACTCGGAATTGAATGGGCGTCCGTGTCCAATAGATAGGAAAATGAGGACGATTATCAGGGTAATGCAAAAAATCTTCCCCCGGAAGTTCCAACCTAACTCAGACTTCGAAGAACCCCATTTTAAAATTCTTATAGGACTGGTCAAAAGCCCTAATCAAATTGCGACGAGCAACACCGTTCAGTGAAACCCACCCTATAGGAGCCCCACCTTTCAGAATTTTCGCATTGAAGAAGTAAAAGAATAAGGTCACGGAGGGAAAGCGGCCAAAGTTCTCGTATAAGACCTCAAAGGCCTTAACAAATGCTTATCCGTTCGGGTATAGTTGAGTGGGGGCGACATTGAGGGCATTCAGCACCCCGACCTCGAAATCGGAAAAAGAGAAAGACAGGTGTAGCCGAGAAAAAAAGGTCTCGTATACAAAGGTAAAATCTAACTCACTCGGGTCTGCACGCTCGTGACACACCCTATCGAAGATAGAACAACTAACACACTCCGCATTACGGGCAAAAGATGAGTGAGCGAATGACTCCCCTTCCCACAGCTTAGCCACTGATTCCTCACTCTGGAAGGAAGAGGAAATGAGCAACACCTCATCCTTCACCCACTCATACGAGCTCACTATTGCGGATGCCATTACCATTCTCGTGATAAAAACAAGGGAGAGCAGAAGGATACTAACCTGAAGGGTAATGGGAGAAAGGTACTAAGAAGAAGGAAGGAAGATGACAACTTTGGAAAATCAAAGCCCAGTGGTCTCGGATAGAAGCAAAGAAAAGCGTGACAGTGAAAGAATGAAAGCTTAAAGAGCAAGAAGGACAAAGCCTAAGTCCATTTATAGGTGCTGGAAGGAGCGCTCCAACGAGTCAGATCCAACGGTTAGAATACGAAGGGGTTCGAAGGCCAACGACTGTGATGCTTCAGGAAACAGATCTCCAGGGAAGGTAATGAGGTTTAAGTTTGAAAAGAGGTGATGTTTTGGGGAAATCTCTAAGCGAAACGACAGGAACCCCAATCCAACAGAGTAGAATCAAGAGGTTTCTTGATCAACGGGTCAAATGCCTTCAGACAACCTAGAGTCAAGCGACACGCTTTAAAGGATGCATTAATGACCTTGGAATTTAAAAACGGTGTAATCATAACAAGCGTGTGCATTTCCCCACATGGAAAATGGCGGTTATTGAGACCTCACCACGTAGTAAGATACTGTAAGCCCGGACCTCAATAGATCAGTTTCACCTAGAAATCAATCTCTCTTAGTTTAATTTCCCTCGGTTCAGCAAACGCCTCTCAGAAACCAATATCTCGCGGAGTCCGACAAGCGAACCAAAATGGTCACTCGGAGATGTTCGCCCGGAGTCGGGATTCCCGATGCCAAGGAGCCGGTAACCATCCTCTCGACCGACGGAAAATTCGATTCGAAGGTGGAAGCCCTCAACTTATACTCAGCCACTTTGCTCGGCTTTACACCTAAGACTCGTGGCTAGGGGGCTCCTGTTCCCCCGGTCTCCACTCCCTCCTGAAATATTTCCACAGCACTAGAAAGATAATTAGTTCAGATTATAGCCTAATGGGCCAAACCCACCTTGTAACCTAGGTATAAAAATATCTATTATACGTATGTTAAGGCTAAGTGACACATATTAGAAATAATAAACCTAATCCCTAAGGAAATTCTCTAGGGTTTTGTGTCTACTTTCTTTGTGTGAACACAATTCATATTTTTCTTAATCAATTCTAATCCTTAAGCCTATCTTAGATGGATCTATTAAATCCTAAGAGTCATTATATGCACGAATAAATCTTTAAAAATAAAGTATAATAGTAAAGTCTTATACCATATATTCCAGAACAACAATTGTTTGGTAGCTAGTCATATATTTTTATTTTGAACTGCTAAGCATAGTTTATTAGTATTCAAATCTTGGATGGAAAGTGGAAATATATACAGAAATCACACAAGAGTCTTTAATACAATAATTACTAAGGCTCTCTGTTCTGTTCAGATAATTCATTATTTTGTGACTTTGGCAACAAGACACAAGTAAACAAGAGTTATTAGCTAGTCCTTGATCTGAACAGGTTGTAGGCCATTGTCAATTGAAGCCTTCACCGCATCAATGACCAATTGTGTTTTCCTGCTAATGGTTGGCCACTTTTCCTCAGCTTTTGAGTTGCTGAACTTTATAGCTCCAACCAAACTAGAAAACTCCTTAACCATAAGTGCCTCCTGAGGGAGATCTGTAAGTGTTGTGTGCACACATGGGTTTGGAGCCCAACCGATAGAAAGTTCAACAAAGTCAGAATTTGAACTTGTGGAAAACGTGGCCTCTTTCTCTTTGTTAGGAATAACATAATCATGAACTCGCAAAGACCCTTTTGTCCCCATTGCAGTAATATCCATTGCCATGTCTGATAGAAATGAGCAGTAAAAAGTTGCTACTTTGTCATCTTCCCATGACAGAGAAGCCCCACAAGCAAGAATCACTCCAGCTTCATTATATGTAGGTTTGTCCAAGGCACGTGCTGTTTTAGGTAACTCATAGTTTGCAGCCCACAAGATTGCCCTTACACAATACCACCCAGTATCACCAAGAGTTCCAAGACCATCAAGATCTGGCTTCACACGAATGTCGTTCTCTAGAAAATAAGGACTCACCCCATAAGAAAAGGTAGCATGTACCTGTAAGAACGATCAAAATTATTTAACATACGTAATAATGAAGCACCACTCACAACAAAACTATCCAAATAATTATCCTTAGATTATATGCTAGTCCTAACAGAAAATGAACTCAATTATATACTGGCATTATATATTTTCCCGCATTCGTTGAACTAGCTCAAGTATATAATGCATGGGAACATTTGATATTATAAAATATAATGTACTACTATAATATGAAGTATTACGATGTGAGTTGGAACTCAGTTCTTCCGCACTTCTTGATATTTAGTCTCGTCCCTATTCCAATTAATACAAAGAAAAACAAGTTATGTAACACGTTATTATTAGTAAGTATAGATCTTTCAATTCTATATTAATAGTTTAGTTTTTGTTACCCAGAATATACTAATGAAGACACTTTATAAATAGTTATGTATGCAACTTCTTATTTTTTATCGGTATACATTATCAGATGATAAATGGAAAGGTACCTAAAATGATTATCAATACACGTTTTCAGTAGAAATCAGCTTCCGGTAGGTCAAATAATTGCTTTGCCTTTTTGATAATGGGAAATGCAAGTAGTGCCTACTGCCTAACAAGTGGTGGGAGCATGGCATATGTTATACATAAAAATATAATTAATGTGTAACGGTGGATCTTTTTAATCACAGCGAGCAAAACTAAAGTTTTTTTCACAGCATCACAAAATCAATTATTGTAAGCATGCAACAAAAAATACACAAATTGAATTATTGAAAGCAGAATATACGAAGGTAAAACATATCTTGGTCGTACGAAATAATTACTACTTTTTTATTTTGTGGTAGTAGAAATGAAACGAGACTCAGCAACTCACACAATATTAAATATAAATTATAATATTTTCTTTTTGGTTGTACGAAATAATATTGTGTTCGAAAGATATGTATCAAATTATCAGTATTAAATATAATTTTATTATTTTTTGGTACATATATAACTTTATTATTTGAATAGTTAAAAATTTACATAATAGTAATATTATTATTATTATTATTATCGTTTCCTTCTTTTAATAAAAAAATTCTTCGTATTCACACATTTCAAAAGTACATCAAAATAATACCATAAAAGGGACAACAAACAGAAGATTGTTCAACAAACTCATTTTCCATATCATCTATAAGTGGTCCCTTTTAATGTGTGATTTAAATTTCAAGTAATTACTTAGGTAGCTATATATGCCCTATGTCATCTATAAATAATTAAAAATAAAAAATATCAAAAAAATATTGAATAAGATAATTGATTTGATAAAAAAAACTAAAAAGCACTGAAAAATATTTTATAAATAATATATATAACTCCTGTAATTTTAGGTCCTTCCTTAAATAAAAAGACCTAAAATCAATGGAATATCCTTTTTTATAAAAAAAATACAATCATTGGAGTTTCCCAAATAGGAGTTTCCCAAATTTCAGTTGAGAACATCTATCTATTAACGAATTTTTGTATTTTTTACGATTTCTAGTATCACCATGATCAAAATTTTAAATTAAAGCAAGGCAGGAATAGTACAATTTTGAGGGACTATTTTAATTATAATTGAGCCTATGATTTTGAATTTGAGTGTCCTTAAATATAGATTTAAATATCTATATCAGTCGGATTAACTCTTCTAATTTTTATTACTCATAATAATTTTAATTTTATTGGACTCAAGTCGAGAATATATATATATATATATATATATATATATATATATATATATATATATATATATATATATATATATATTATAACAAAATTATAAAAATATAAATATTTAATAATTAATATTGCTTTTGCCTATTTTCAGAACAATCAAATTTTTATTAATGGTATTGTTTTTTTTAGAATCTCCAAGCAACCATAAGAAAACTGAAGAATTGCACAGGTACAGTAACATACCGATTGAAGGCGACCAAAGTGGTGAGGATCAGAGAGAAAGTGGAACATATTGTGAGTCCTTGGATGATGCATCCACATGGTAGCATCCATGTACTGCAAGCCATTGGATTCACACGCCTCCAATATCTGATCAAGCTCACTCACGTTGAGAGCCACGGGCTTCTCAAGCAGCAAGTGCTTCTTCTTCTGCGCGGCCAGCACCGCCCAGTGGAGGTGCAAGCTCGTCGGAAGCGGCACGTACACGGCGTCTACGTCTGGGTCATCAAGAACAGCTTCGTATGAGCCATAGACCTTCGCATGGGCTGGGAACCCATTTGAAGCCGCAAATTTTGAAGCCTTCTCTAAGGATCGGCTTCCGATCGCGTAGAGAGTGGCGTTTGGAGAAAGGCTTATGGCTCTTGAAACCTTCCTGGCTATCTCCGCGCACCCTAGGATCCCAAATCTTATCGCTTCTTCCCCCATATTTCAACTAAAATTCTGATATGAGGTGTTACACATACTACTTTATATCAAGCATTAAAAAATTACTTTCTATTGGCTTCAACATTTGAATCCACATTTTTATAGAGTTTGGACACTTCTAATATCCTTATAAAGTTCACATACTAATCTTATTAAAAATATATTTTTTATCTGTTAATTTAACTTATTAAATTGCCTAAGTAGCTTATGTGATGTCTAAGGACAATGACTATTATGTCAAGACTTAATGAAGATGAATCATTTAAATTGAGAAAGAGCAAGGTTGATTAAATTGAGTTGTTGACAATGTGTAGATATTTTATATGCATGTTGTGTGTGTGGTATTGACGGTCAGTCGATATAGATTACCCCTCGTTTTTTGTTCTAGTGGTCATTGTGATCCCGTTGAGCAACCTAGTGGTCAGATAGAACCCAGTGGTGAGGTGGAGAGCCAGGCGAGCTCAGTGGGCTAGGTAGGGTCCACGGGTGTCAGGGAGGTGGAGAGCCAGGCGAGCTCAGTGGGCTAGGTAGGGTCCACGGGTGTCAGGTAGGTCCCCCAACTAACGGTTGATCCTTTTAGTATCTAGATACTAGAGTCGCATCTTATAATTAATTGATAGCTAGTGGTGTTGACATTTGAGCTGATGATGATCGCATTTATAATGATATTAAATTATATAAATTATGTAATAATGCGAAAGTTATAAGTAAATAAATGATGAAGTGACGATTTAGTTGTGTGATGTTGAAATTGGTGTGAATTGATTTAATAATGAGACTTGATGATTGTGTTATGCTATTATGCTTTTCTCATTACATGTGTATAGATATATGTTGTATAAAACATTAAATCCCATTATAATTAATATAATCGAGAGAAAAAATTTTGTGATTTTTAAATTAAATAAGTGTGGAAGAAACCGCGAAATAAGAATGTAATATATCTCTCTGGATCATTTTAGAAACCTATCTCATATATGACGATATGAGAAGGTGTAAAAATTAATTGAGAATGCTCCTTGGACAATCAATATTATGGTCGTCACAAAGAGTAGCGGAAAGCGTAATTTAAATTAAGGGATGCCATGGCTCAATGGCCAAAAAGTGAGCAATAGAATAAATAAAAGAAAATAGGAATGAATAAATGAAATAAAAATGAAATAAAAGAAAAGAAAAAAAATAAAATTCAGGCCAGCTTGCTTAAGTGAAGCTCATCTCGCTTAACCGAGAACACTGCCAATTGCTTGAGCGGGCCAGACCCGCCTGAGCGCGCCCCAATTCACTTGGGCGAGAATGCATTGATCATCAGGCCCCACTAGTGGAAAAAATGGATATAATCACGGTTAAAAATGACCTTTATTCACGGTTAAAGAACCGTGGTTGTTGCAGTCGTGGTAGTAGATGAGGGCCTTTAACCACGGTTAACAACCGTGGTAATAAATCACATCTGACCACGGTTAAGAACAATCGTGAATATAACTTACTATTTATATTCACGATTATCAAGCATAACCGTGAATATAAGAACTAAAAGGTTTCAACTTATATTCACGGTTATGCTAGTAACCGTGGATAAAGAGTATCTATATTCACGGTTTTCCAATATAACCGTGAAAAAACCTCAGTATTTATCCATGGTTGTCCATCATAACCGTGAATATAAGTATTAAAAGGTTTCAGTTACAAATTACTTATATTCACGGTTATGCTAGTAACCGTGGATAAAAAGTGTCTATATCCACGGTTATGGTAGTAACCGTGGATAAATATGGTCTATAATCACGGTTGTTACCATAACCGTGAATAAATACTGAGGTTTTTTTTTAATATGGTTTCTGTTTTATCGTTTCCTAAACCTGCATTCAGACAACCAGTACAGTATACAGTATCCCACCATATCCAGCAACACTATATAAAAAGAATGGTATGTATATAACAATTTATTTTCTATATCAATTCATAACAACCTAAAAAATGAAAGTATATACAATTAAGTTGAATGTAATCTAATAAAAGTAAACCCTAAATCCTACTAGATACATATATAAAAGAATAAAGATCCTATATCTATCTTTGCCTAACTTCAATGAAGTGTGAGGCCCATTGCTTTCTAACATCATCTACAAATGCCTTTGGGAAATATGACCGGTCCTTAAAGTACTGCAAATAATGCACAAAACAATTAGAACAAAAGCTTTATTTATTACATGAAATTGATGAAATTGGTAGAAAAGTAGTCCAAATGATGAGACTTACATCTGTCCATCCATTTACTAAATGTTGTTGGACAATGGTCAGCATAGTGTGCATGATGAAATAGCCACACTCGTAGGTACCCTGCTGCCTGTAAGACTACAATGGACATATAGTATAGAATAAGTGAATTCGCAACTTAAAAAATATGTATTGAAGATTTGAATGAATACGATTGACTTACTTTTGGGTGCACCCATGCAACTTTTCTTCCGTTGGACTTGTTTCCAATCAGTAGATTGTATCCAACCACCGCCCTACGTCAAACAAAACACAAGATAAGTTAGAATCGTATAGTTCTAAAAATGATGTAATCGAATTTGTACTTATTTTTTAGGGAATAACTTACCGGTCTACTATATCTTTCAGGTCTTGTGGAACCATCCGATGCAAAGTATCAAAGTACAGAGCAAGATAGTCCTTCGGACAGATCACCACGAGCGTCCAGTGAGCGCTGCAGTTACCAGTGATAAGTGAGACTTCAAAATGCAAAAATTCATGACAATAATTATGGAATAGAATATTACCCTTTATGATAGGGGCTCATGTATACAGGCTTCCCAAACTCAAACATCCAATTCTGGATGTATGCTTGGGTGTCCTGCTGGGTGTTTCCTTGCTTCTGTATGAGAGAGGGCTCTAAGAAACCATAAGTTCCTTGGAAACCCAAGTCCACACAGAGTTTTGCCAGAAACCAAAACAAGTTAAGACATGGTTAGCGACAAATAACTTGTATAATGAAAAAATTGGACAAAAAATGATATACTTACAGCTCCCACAACTGAATGATGGAGGCGTTCAGCATCGACGTCCCCGAAATAATGTCACACATGTCAGAATATGTAACGTAAAGTGGAAGATCACTTGGACGGCCGAACACTAGTGGCTGCCATGGGACCTGAATAGTGTCCTCTCCTTGCTCATACCCGATGCGCCATAGCATCCAGATGGGATCCTTGGCCGGGTCTGGCTTCTTCAATGTCTCTTCCTGTTGAACAATTGACAACCATCACATTTTGTACCATAATTGACAATATTACAAAATTAGTTAGTGTTTAGGGTTTTTACCTGTCCAGGGGCAATCACCAGAAGTCTGTTGGGCCACATCAGAAAGTGGCCCACCTCCTGACCGACGGTCTTCACCTCCGGAGTTGCCACTGGCACAGCAGCATCCTCCTCGAGGACGAGCATAACAGAGACCCTGGACATACCATCAGGTAATGACTGATGGTGAACCACAGGGATAAATGGATAATAATTTAGTTAACTTTTTACCTAAATTAATATGATGTTTCTAATTTGTGTTATTTTGAAGTACAAGTATGGTGTTGGAGTATGTATTATTGATTATGGATTATGATATTGGTTTATAAGACTTTTAAAGAAACACTCGATGAAACTCACTTGTTCACTTAAGTGTATTTGGGCTTTAAAGAAAACGATTTAGTACATTTGATCCTAATTTCATTTGATCCTAATGCAAGTGAGTGTATTTAACGTTCAACCTACTCAATATTCTGTACTTATCTCTCTTAGGCATAATATCCTATCATGAATAGAAATTCAGAACAAAGATTCCATCGTGATATGTCACCATTGGAGCTACATCTTCCCAGAAGATTCATGCCCTTTAATTAATTCATCTTTCATCCTTATACACTTACACACCATTCTCCTTCCAATATTGTTTTTTATTATTCCAACCAAAGGAGTGAACACTTACTACTTAATGTCAACTAATGCATAAATCACAATAAAATAAAAATTTCCTTCACAAGCTCTCTAGCATGTATAACTACTAATTATATTGTTCAGTCCAAGCTTAGAATTTGTGAAATAAACATTCCATCTTATAAGGGATTTGTCATTGGATAGTAAAATTTCTTTTAGAAACAAATTTATTCACAACAACATTATTTCTTTTAGAAACAAATAGTTATTAACAACAACATTATTAACAACAACATTATTTCTTTTAGAAACAAAGTTTTAGCCGCTTATTACAAATGGTTAACAACACAGAGGCAGAATTAACCAAACTTAATAACACACAGGCAATGTCAAATAATGACAGAGACAGAGACAGAGACAAGCTTAACCAAACCTAATAATAACACAGAGACAGAGACAAGCTTCACCTTGAACAATGAAATAATACCCACATATACAGAGACAACACATTCATTCAGGTTCGACTATACGCAAGTGAAAACATACACAATATATTCCACGAACAATGATAGACCATAACAGTGAAGTAGCCCAGCAGTGAACGAAGAAGAAAGGTAATGAGGCACTTACAAGAAAATGGTGTGAAGATGACAACAGCATGAAAGGAAGAAGGAAGAAGCAAGTGAACGTAGAAGCCCATGACCAGCAAAGAACAAACTCAAGCAAAAGAGAAGAACGAGAAAGAAGACGACAACCAACGCGAAAGAAGAAGAGAAAGTGAAAAAAGCCTGAGAGGCGCGGCTTTTGAAGTTTTAGAAAGGATGTATATTCACGGTTCCCCTTGAAACCGTGAATATATTACACATACATTCACGGTTAAACAAAAAACTGTGGATAAATGTTAACTATTTGTCCACGGTTACGACCACAACCGTGGATAAATATTAAATCTATAATCATAGTTGTAGAAACAACCATGGACATACAGTACCCAGTGATTAAACCTAAGACCTGAACTATATATCCACGGTTGCAAATACAAACCGTCATTATAGACATCAATATATATCCACGGTTAACATCATAACCCTGAACATACCCATGAATATATATCCACGGTTGTGAACACAACCATGGATATATATATCTCAGGTACTATATATCCACGGTTGACTTCTCAACCGTGAATATATATTGACGTGTACGATGACGGTTATGATGTTAACCGTAGATATATAGTTTTCTCTGATTATAACGTTCACCTTATAATTTCAAAAATACCACCGCGCATGTTTTTATCACTGATCCACTACAACCCGTGAATATATCCCGTTGTTATATCCAATTTTTGCACTAGTGCCCTTGTAATCTGGACATCTCGCTCGAGTGAAGCCTTTACTCGCTTAAGCGAGATCGAGAAAGGTCGCTTGAGCATGACCTAGCTCACTTAGACGAACATACATCAAGTATCAAGCCCTTGCCCACGCTTAAGCGAGACGCGTTCGCTTGAGCGAAAACACTCCAGAATCCAACTCCCATCCATTTTGCTTGGGCGAGAGGTCCTCGCCTGAGCGAAATTCGTTCGAAAACATTTTCCACCTTCACTCACTTGAGTGAGTCTTCCCTCGTTTGAGCGAGAACTCCATAAAATAGATTCCTATAGCTCTCACTTGAGTGAAACCAGATTCGTCTGAGCGAAAGCTAACCAGTGAGCTCACATCTGATGCTTTGAGCTAGAACCATCTCGCTTAAGCGAGTTTATCAGAATGGACTTGGAACCTTAAATTTTTCACACAGAATGACATGCCAAACTCATAATTTAACTTCCAACCTACGTATTTTACCCGTTTCAACACTACTAAAAAAAACCCTAAATAGCCACCCCAAAATAATGACCACATTAGGTGGTCACTAATTAGCGACCACCTAGCGACCACCTAGAAAAAGGGACTGGAAAAATTATTAATGACTAAGTTAGCGACCAGAAAAATCCCGTCGCTAAAAAAGCATCACTACACTGTCGCTAACAGTACGTCGTCGCTAGTGCGGTCGCTAGATTTCGTTCCCGCACTTTTTTTGTTTCCCTCTTGTTGGTGCCAAATAGTTGCGACAGTACATGTACCGTCGCTAATAGTTACACCGTTGCTACGACGGTCGCTAGATTTCATTCCCTCCTTTTTTTTGTTTTACTCCAAGTGTTTTACTGTAGCGACGGCTATATACTGTCCCTAAATGAAAGGTAAACTATAGCGACGGCCATGGTTCGTCGCTGTTTGTTGTTTTTAGCGACGGTAGGAGCGGCGTCGCTAATAACTGAGGTTAGTGACGGAGTTGCTATACCGTCGCTAAGGTTTTTAGAGTTTAGTGACGTTTTTACCGACGGCTGGGCGCGGTCGCTAAGGTTTACTGATACTCGACCAACGCCCGTCCCCTAATCATTTGCCCTAAACTCCCAATTCCTCCATCTTCCCTCCCTCCGTCCCTGCCTCTTCTCTGATTCCCTCCCTCCGACTGCCTCCCTCTGACTCCCTCCCTCTTACTCTCTCCCTCTTACTCCTTCGCTCTGAACCCCTCCCTCCGAGTCCCTCCCCCCCCTCCGTCCCTGCCTCTCCTCTGAACCCCTCCCTCCGACTCACCCCCTCCCTGCCCTCCGACTCCCTCCCTCTGACTCCTTCCCTCTGAGTCCCTCCCTCCCCTCCGTCCCTGCCTCTCCTCCGAACCCCTCCCTCTGACTCACTCCCTCTGTGTCCCTCCCTGCCCTCCGACTCCCTCCCTCTGATTTCTTCCCTCCGAACCCCTCCCTCCGAGTCCCTCCCTCCCCTAAAATTTTAATCTAACTTGACAGCAGCTTTCCCTCCCCCTAAATCATTTGCCCTAACCCCAATCATTTGATTTCTCCCTCAGTCAGAGCACTTCCTTTTCTCTCGCATTGCACTCAACCACCACAAGTACACAGCTTCATCGGAGAACAGCCTAGCACCGCCGCGCTACTCACTATCTGCGCCTCTCACTGCCGCCTAGCACCGCGCCTCTCCAGGTTTGTTTTCCTCCCTCCTCCCTCCTCTTTCCGTCTCTGTTTCTTGTGTGTGTGAAATAAACTGTCATATTCTTTGACAGGTCTCTGAGTTTCCTTTTCTCTTTGCATCACCATCATCTTCTCCGACCACCAGAGACCAGACCAACACCGATTCTGTTTCTGTTCTGTGTCAAGGTTAGTTTTTTCTTCATGATTGTTTGTTTCATTTGTTAAAACAATTAGTAAAATGTTAAGATGAATATGAAATGCTACTAGCTTCAGTGGCAGCTATGCAGGTGAGAGTCATGATATAATTTCTATTAAAGCTTGCCAAATAGGAATTTAAACTCTAAGTCCTGAGGAGGCACTTGAGAGCATATTTACTTGATATCCTGGTTGGAACTTGAAATAGAAAATTACTAAAACACACTAATCTGATATTACTGTAAGAATAGTTTACATTACACAAAGTACAGATTAATCCCTGTTATTTCTTTCCTATAATAGATTTATGTTATAGGAAATAAATCTGTGTAAGATATTCATTAGTAGTTAATTTGAAAAATTAGTTAATAGGGAGTGAGTTAGTTAAATTATTGACTCATTAGTTAGTTAATTAGTCAATTAGTTGTTAGTTAGGTAAGATAGTTGAATATGGCATATTGCCTATAAATAAGAGAGGAGGCTGTAAGAGAGAACAATTTGTCATTTGAGTGTTTATAGGCATTGGGCATGGGGAAGTGCAGACCCTCAGGCAATCTGTTCCTTTTTGGTTTCCAACTCCTTAGCACTTTTAGCAATTTTTTTCAGCATAAAGTGTTGACCATACTAATTAAATTATTTTTTATTTGAATAGAATTAAAAGGTTTCTGGCCTGTCACTTACATATATTTTGATTGATTGATTCCATGGATCAGTGGCTTATAGTATAAATCCAAAAAAACTCTTGAATTATTATTTTAAAATTGAATTTACTGTGAACATGATCAAGTGGATGGGTTTTATGTTGTATCCATATGCATAAATAGCATTCAATATTTATGGTGTAAGATATCTATGCAACCAACTGGTTCTGTTGTCTCCATTTTATTGTTGAAATTAAAGTCAATGGTGAGGGTGTCTAAATCCAATTTAAGATAGACAGAAAAAAGAAAAAAGAACTCGGTTTGTTATCAAATGTAGCATGTGGGTTCTTATATAATAAATGCATGTGTTTAATGGAAAGGCTAAGAGTAAAAGATAAAGTTAATTAATCATAATGTCATTACAATTATGACAATAGAACCTTAATTATCATTGAAGAGTGTAATTTAGTAGTACACTTAACAGAAGCATAAGAAGGTGAAAGTTTTGGACTTAGGTGAGTCAGCAATTTTAAGGGTCTCTTCAATAAGCTTTGTGGCCTTTGTACTCCTTATCTCGACTCTCACACTCTCATTCTTCTCCATCTTGTCATAATTTGCTTGCTTCACTTTCAAACACTTTATTTTGGATTTTAGAGTCACCACAAGCCTTCCCAAACCCATCATCTCTAAAACATATATATCTTTGTTGATTAATTATAATTCTACTTAAAACAATTAATGAAGGCTAAAAACACTAATTAAACCATGCACAAGAAAAATAAGAATCATAATAGCTTTTTTATAAGAAAAAAGACAAGTGAAAAAGAGAGAGGAGAGAAACAAATCCTATGGCCTTGTTCTGTTTGGCAATATAACACTTTCAGTCTACTTGGAATAGAATAAAAAAGGATAGAAAAGTTATGGTAAAAGAATAAATTGTGTGTATGTTATATGGTGAGAGAGAGAGAAGAGGAAAAGAAACAAGTAAGGAAAAGGAAATGAATGAATGAATAGAAGGGTAGGTTGTGATTTGTGAATGAGTGTGGAATGGTATTTAGAAAAAATAAGTTAATAACATTGGCCACAAGTCAAAAGATTTTTAACTCGAGGGGATTAGTTAAAAGTTAAAGAAAACTATTTAAAAAACTTATAAAATGAAAAAATTAAATTTTAAGTAATAATATTAACAACTAAAAGGTCTTAAACCATAAATTATCTTATAATGCATTAATATAAAACTAATAGTTATCCAATCAAATATAACACATTAAATATAATTTTAAGATGCTTTATTTGAGTTCACCATTAACGGTTTCAAACAAATTAACCACTTCTCCCTCCAAAAGAAACACAACACAATTCTTTCTTCTTCTTCTTCTTCTTGTGATTCTTCTTCCATCAATGGCCAATTCAACCCATTGGCATTGGTTCCCATTCTACTTCATTGCCTCAATAACCCTCGTAATCACAGCCATTTCGTCGGCACTCCATTACACTTCCAACGACAACAACACAAACCCACAACCACGTATAACCCACCACCTTTCCATCAACGCTTCCAACGCTCTCCGACAAGCCGATTTCACACTCTTCGCCGACCTTCTCCACCTCCACCAACCCCCATAAAACTCTACCATCTTCGCCATTAAAAACACCACCACCCTCCCTCTCCACCTCCTCCTCTACCACACCACCCCCTCCAAAACCACCTTCGACGACCTCCTTAACATGTCCTCAGGAACTTGCCTCACAACCTTGTTCCCTCAAAAGAATCTAGTACTCACCAACATTGACCCTCTCCATAAATCCCTCAAAATGAATCACGTGTTGATTTCACACCCTGATCTTTTCATTGACGAACAACTCACCATTCATGGTGTTCTCACACCATTTTCTCCCTTGCGTCAGGATTGGGATTTCATTCCTTCACCCACTTGTCGTTTCCACTCTTCTTCTTATTCGACGTCGTTTAATGATTCGAGGAATGGCGCTGTTGATTGGAACCGTGTGGTTCAGTTGCTGGGTTTGAAAGGGTATGTGTCATTATCAATTCTTCTGCACCACACTTGCCCAAATAGCTTTTCGGTGATCTACAGTCATCAATTGTTCTATCAGCTTTACTTCATTCTTGAACTCAATCATTCCTTCTCCTAAGCTTCTTGAAAGCCTCTTCACAGTAATTTCTTGTCCACCTACTAATCTTTCCCGTATAATAAAATATATAAGCCTTACCAAATTATGAAACATCCATTCTAATATACAAAACCTATCCATCACTATCAAACCTGTCCATCACTATCAAACATCCATTCTGATATAGTATTATGAGATATTCATAATTGATAGAACATTGGAACAACAAGAGAAAGTAATTTTATGACACTTGTTTAGTTTACATTATTCTTGCTAAGAAGCTTATATGATCCGTTGCTGTCACTCAGATTAAAACATTTGATTATGTTTGTTTCTCCCCAGTAAATACCTGTTTAGTTTACCTTTTCCCTCAACCTCTTCCCATCTTGCTTCCAATATGCCTCCTTAACAATAAACACCATTATGTCCCCTTGCCTTAACTATATTTCCATTCACCCCTTATGCTTTGACAAGTTTGAGTACACACTACGCTTCTGACATTTATAGAAAACCTACCAAGAATTATTATACTATTAAAGAGTTTAATTTTGGTATATTGTTAGTACGCTAAACTTTGAGCGTGTTCTGGGTTTTGATGATGAACTTAATCTATAATTTTCTTTACGTGTCTCTGTTTGTTTAGTTTTCTTGCTACTTGTAACTGTCCAACCACTTATTGGTTTATCATGCAGACTAGCACAAGTTACGCATGGTCTCTGATCTTCTGTCGACAGCTTCATATTCTTCCCTGAGTTTTTTCCCAGGTAATCCCCTAACACTGACTTTCTCATTATTTGTATGTATGTCGATTGTTGTTTGTTAGTGGAGAACAGAGCTCATAGGCAATGGTTTTGTGTGCTGATAATATAATTTTTTATGCATGTGTAATGTTGTTTGTTAGTGGAGAGCAGAACTCATTAGGCATTAGTTTTGTGTGCTGATAATATGATTTTTTATGCATGTGTAATGTTGTTTGTTAGTGGAGAACAGAGCTCATTAGGCATTGATTTTGTGTGTTGATAATATGATTTTTTATGCATGTGTAATGTTGTTTGTTAGTGGAGAGCAGAGCTCATTAGACATTGGTTTTATGTACTGATAACATGATTTGGTGTTCCTAACTCTCAATATCATATACAATACGTATCATATATATTTATCTATACTAGGAAGTTTTCTGTATGTAACAGGCCGTTTCTAAATTTGGGAAATGTGTAGTTTACAGGGGAGACTCTGCCAAAATTTTGGCAGGGTCCCTTTCTTAGGGACCTTAAAAAATAAAACTCAAGTTTAAAAATGTAGGGTTTAGTCGTGTGTGTACCCATTAGATTCCTGTTCAAGTTTCAAAATAATCGACTGATGTACCGTGTTGTGTTGGATCTTGAATTATCCCGGTTGGACAGTTTGGTATGAATTTGTAACCAGTAGGGCGTAACCCATCAATGTTGTATGTGGTCTATCTTGAGACGTTGAATGTTCATTTCAAATTTTGGTTATGGTGTTTCGTATTGTCCCCAAGGTGTATGTCTGCGTGCGGTGTTTCATGTCTCTGTGTACTCGGGGACCTATGCAAAATGCTGCCGAAATTTTAAATGAACATCAACGACACAAGATAGACCACATACAACATCGATGGGTTACGGATGGTTGCATATTCATCCTGAATAGGATAAGGCCCTACCAATTTGCAACATCAAAGAGATAGAGAGTGATTCACAACCGATAGTCGAATAAAATTAAGCTAATTTAAAGTAACAGAAATCGTGCTTGTTAGATATTGAAAATGGAGGTACCGACAAATCGGCGATGGATGTACAACCGACTAGATCGCAATCGGTGAGTGACTGAGGAGTTTATGATGGGGCTATTGGCGGTGCATGGGTAAACCAGAAGACTATAGATCTAGCGGTATTTACTTTTAACTCACACATGCTTATAATTTACAAATTAGCTTACTAATCCTATCAGTGTTTTTTAATTTACAGGAGGCGTATCAGG
Organism: Clitoria ternatea; assembly: GCA_037962975.1. Lineage (NCBI taxonomy): Eukaryota > Viridiplantae > Streptophyta > Magnoliopsida > Fabales > Fabaceae > Clitoria > Clitoria ternatea. Next base: position 16,323,998 of record CM075675.1, read on the forward strand.
TCCGGAGGGCCGAGAAGGAGGCGGACCTGGTGGCTTCAACTCCTAAGGGGAGGTTCCTCCCACCCTGTCTTGTTCCGACGACAACACCATCTATATGGAGGCTGTTGGCGGTGTGAACAAGAAAGAGAGGGTCTTTGGATTGGGTGACGTCGGCACGCAGCTGGCGAAAAAGGGGAAGACCCCTTCCTCTTCCTCTTCGTCTGGTCTTCCGATTGAGGTTGTTCAGGTAATTCAAAACCTGAACGACAAGCTACAGGAGGAGCGATGTCAGAGGCAGCTTTTGGAGGAGCGGGCCGAGGCGGACCGACGGCGGGCCGAGGAGCAGCACGCCGAGACTCATCGGCAACTTGCTCAGTAGCAGGAGCTACTGATGCAGTTGATGGCGAGACTACCTCCCCCCACTTCCCAGGCGCCCCCACCACCACCACAGGATCCCCCACCACCATGATTGTATTTTTATTATGTATACACATTGTATATTTTATTTACAGTTTTTATATTATATTCCATTCAATATTTATTTTGTCATTCTTCATTTATTTGTCAATATTTATTGGTAATTAAATTCAAAGAAAAACGTCTTATTGTGATTATCATTAATGATTCAACCTATTTGATAAATAAATTTAATCCATTATTTTGTTTTTAATAATAATTTAATATTTTAAAAAAAATATTCAAATTTAATTATAAAATTTTATCAGCCAATACAAAATATTAATCAATATTTTTAAAGTTAAATTAACAAAACCTATAAATATTTAACCAATTTTTTTAAAAAAAATAAAAATTCTCATTAGCGACGGACAAATATGGTCGCTATATGACTCCCAATAGCGACGGAGGAACGTGGTCGCTATATGGCTACCCATAGCGACGGAGGAACGTGGTCGCTGTATGACTACCCATAGCGACGGACTCGTTGGTCGCTATAAGGCTACACATAGCGACGGGCCTTAAGTGGTCGTAGTGTGGCTGTTAATAGCGACGGCCAAAGGTGGTCGCAGTCTGTTGTAAATAGCGACGGATACGTGAGGTCGCTGTATAGCTACTAATAGCGACGTCCTCACTCCATCGCTATATGACTACTAGTAGCGATGGTGTCCTGGTGGTCGCTGAACGTGGTCAGTTAGCGACGGCTGAAGTAAGTGAAGCAGAGACCATGTTAGCGACGACGTTATGCCGTCGGCATTGTAGCGACGACGTTTCTGTGGTCGCTGATCTATCTTCGACGAAGGTTTTAGCGATGGCCGTTAGGCCGTCTGAAATACCGTCGCTAGTGCTCTTAGCGATAGCCTTGGCATGGATTAGCGACTAATTGTTTCCGTTGCTAACAGGTATTTTTTTAGTTGTGCAAGTCCGATTACTACGAAACTTCATGGGCACTATATTTTCTCCATTTCGAAGCTATCGGCGCTGTCCATTCGCCAAAATTCTAACATGTAACTAAGATATGCACAAATTTATATTTTGACCATTTTGAAGCTATAATGTGCAACCTAGACTTCTCTTCTTAATTAATTTGGTCCATTCCAAATCACACAAGTCCTAAATCATGCATATGGCCTATTAGATCCCTTTGATGGTATCCAAACCTTCTAGAACTTAATATGACCTCATCAATTCCTTAATTGAGTATAAAATTAATACTTTTATCACCAATCAAAGTATAACGCATCCTCTAACTCAATTAAACACAAACACAGGTCCTGCCCATTCTATTCACACAATGCTTAATTTCATGAATGTAGTTCTTAGATATACGAATATGATCTCATATTTACATACACAAAAGGACCATCCATGGTCTCACATTTCATTACACAAACATGATCTATCATCATAACATCATTTATATATTCAAAATGAATTATAAGCTTCCAAATGAAGCTATCAGTTAACAAACCCGCTAAGTGTTCATACACATTAAACAGGTATTCACAAGAGCCTGCCAAGGCAACTAAAAGCTACTGTGTTCATTATGTACAAGCATATATATACATAATACTCTAAGCTCACGCTGAGTGATCTCTCATATGTCTTTGCTTCGTCCTATATCCACTGTCAAAAATAACCATAAATTAAATGACACTTATTGAATCGGATCACTTATCCAATTCTCTCACATTTTTAAATAATGTTCACAACAATACTAATAAACCTACCATTCAACATATATCATATGATCTCATCATATTTTATGCATCAATATATTATCGAATGGCCATACAATTCATGTTGCTCTCAATAACATCTATCAATGCACATGCATATTCATTCAATTAGATCTAATTAATCATTATTAAGTTTTATGTTTCAACACTAGCTCTCAGCCATATATTCAGCTCTCAGCTGATCCGGCCGTTTTACTAGTACCAAACCGTTTACCCTCTCACGTGACATAATCACTCTCAACGACAATGGTTATGTCACGGGCTAACCCTGAGCCCCACTCAAGAGGTTTGCCTTGAGTCCCACCCAAGGTCTTTTATGGAATCCTCGAAACCATAATCATATAGATATTACATTTCATATACATATATTATCACATAAAGCATCTTATGCCATAATTGATAATAAATCATTCATTTCTTCTTGCATTTTATGCATACATATATCACAATGATTTCTCAAACACAATTTATATTTCATACTAATTCAATATCAACGATATGAACAGAAAACATCACAAAGCAGAATATATCACATATATCATATAATCGAGTATCACACTAATAATTCACAACATATAGCATATAGCATGACAAAATCACCCCAAATCCGTTCATAAACCATACATTTAAAATGTAAAACTCCCCTACCTCAAATAGAGGAATTCCAGAAACTCTGTGGTCGATCAAGCGTTAGCAATCCACTAATCGCAAGTTCTGACCTCTATTTCTCAAGATCAATCAACTTCCAAATCAGGACGTCAACTTCAGACGTCAACTTCAGACCTCACCTCTGAATCACTCTGAAACCTTCTGAAACTAACTTATTTCATTGAAACAACCATTATTAATTCTTAATCCTGTAGGATTAGCAAATTCAAGAAGCTATCTCATCATACTTTTCATGAAAAGTTCAAAGCCTATGGAAACCTAAGCTGTCGAATTATGTTCTTAGATTTCAATCACTTTGAAACTCATGAAATTGAAAGAATCAAAAGATGGAAGCAGGATTAAACCATAACTCAATATGAGATTTCATCATCACACCTTGAATTAGAGAATTCAAGCTTTCTCCCTTTCAATTAAGTTGCCAACAAGAAAGAGGAGAAATGGAGGAAGCGAATTATGTCTCTAATTTGATGGAATTGAGAAAAAAATTGGAGTAGAGGAAGATTGGTGCCACAGTTGGAAGAGAAGAAGGAGAAGAAGATCTTTTCTCTGTTGTCACGAAGGAATGAAATGAGAAAGAGAAAGAATTTCAATTTTAAATGACTTAGGAACGCGTTGGTCATTACGGTAATTGTTTAAATAATCTCTCATTTTCATTTAAATTCCCCATTTAATCATGCTTTACCAATAAATCCTATTTTTATGATGTTACCTTGTAGAGTATTTTTATTAATTTACATAGCCTATCACTCACCCTTACATCTATTTTTAGTGACTGAAGACATGGATCCTTCAGAGGCTGCAGAGACCAGTACACTGAGGTGAAGCAATGCCAATGACGAACTTTTGTATCGTAGATATGTATATTGTAATTATGTGTAGGTGATATGTTTTGAGAAGTTATTGATAGAGTAATTATTATGGATAGATATATCTATGCTTATGATGTTGATGGATGTAATCATGTGATGTTATTTTGATGACTTATTCTTGGCATTAAGACAGTGGCTATTGTGTTGAGGATAGAATATAAAAATGCCAATGTTGTATTTATTTTGAGTAGGCATTGAGCCATGATGATGATTATACATGTTAATGGGCAGGTTTTAGGTTGTGTGTGTGGAATTGAGCCATTTATGTTATGCATTTTATGTATTGGCAGGTATTATAATTTATGTGTGGTATATGTGGGCATGATGATGATGAAATTTAATGATGTATAGTAGTGATAGTCAAAATGTGAAAAAAGTTGTGAAAAGTGTGAAAATAGGTAGTTTATGGTCAACTAGATAGGTGATTTAGAATTCTGGCAGATTTAGGAACCCCTGGAAAACATGGATAGGTCCATAACATTATTTAGAAGTTGCTTGTAATGGCCAATTGAATGGGGATTTAGGTGAATTAGGTATTGTCATTGCTTTAAATTGTCAATTTTACATTTTTGTGCGTATCTTATTCATATGAGGGAATTTTGGCAAACGAACTACGTTAACAGGTCTGCAATAGGGAAAACCTAGTGCCCGTGAAGTTTGGTAGTAATCGAAGTTGAAACAGGCAAAGTAGGTAGGCCGAGAGTTAGCCCAGATGTAAAATTTTGCATTTTTCTACATTCTGATATGGTGTAATCTATTACAACATCCCTATAATTGATTAGCACCATTCTATGTTGGGTGTAATCGATTACAGCTAGGGATGGAAATATGGGTCAGGCTCACAGGATGGCCTATTTGGCCCACTAAAATGGGTCGGGCCAACCTTTGAAGCCTATTTTTCTGAATAAGTCTGACCTGTTTTGGCCCATCAAAAAATAGGCCCTCACGGGTCAGGCCAGGTTGGCTTGTTGGGCCTGTATCAAAAAATATATTAATATATATATATATATATATATATATTAATACTTAACCTATTCCAAAAATATATATATATTGAGTTCCGTGTAAACTTCTTGCAACTCCAGTCCTAAATTTCCCTTCGTAAGTTAAGCTATGGTGATTTTTCCTCTAATAAGTATGCCCTAAATTTCACACCCACACCCAATCAAATTCAAATCAGTTGTTGGGTTTTCTGCTGTGCACGTCTCCACACCACGCTGTTGTGCTTTCCAAGTTACTTTTTGCTTGCTCCCACACCCAATCAAAGTCACGCTGGCTTGCTTGTCGTTGTGCATGTCTCCACGCCACGCTATTGTGCTTCCACGTTGCTTCTTGCTCGCTCCCTGTCTATGAAAACGCTTGCTCAAGTTAAGTCTACAGCAGCTCTTCCACTCACACGCTTGCTCTTCCACACCTAAAGTTTTTTTAAAAAATATTTAAAAATAATTTAAATTTAAAATAAAAAATAGCATGCATAATTCTTTAGAAAAATAGGCTGACTCATTTTGGTCTGCGGACCACATAGAATACGGGTCGGGCTAACGTTTTTGGCCTGTTTTTGCTATTCGGGTCCGACCCAACTTGTATTTTGATGGGCTTATGTGGGTCTTGGCTTGACCCGACCCTTTGGCTCGTTTTGCCACCCTTAATTACAACCTGTCCTATAATGGATTAGCTGCACTCTAGGACCTTTGTAATCGATTCCTAGGTGTGGGTAATCGATTAGCAAGTTGTCCTAACTGATTCAGGTAATCGATTAGGGCCTCTTTGTGTGGTTGGTAACCGATTACCAGGGTGGTATAATCGATTATCAAAGTAAAGATTTAGGATTTTTGGCTATTTTGTGTAACGTAACCTTAGGATCCTATTGTTTATTGTCGAGGATGTCTCCAAAGTGAAAAAATTACCCTATTTTTTGTCAACCCCAGGATGAATACTAGGTATCACTATAGGGACGTTATAGGCACATATTTTCATGACAAAAGAAGTGAAAAGAGGAGTATTGTAACACCCCCTTATATACACGAGACATACATCTATTCTTCTTGCTCTCTTTTTTTTTAAAGATATACATATTTATCATTTCTTATCTCGTGTATACAAGGACATATATACATCTGATTTTCTTTGAATTTTGAAAGTAAAAAGTTTCAAATTATTTATAATGATAAAATGAACTTTCAGAAAATCATAAGTGATCAAAGATTTCAGTATCATATCCAAAGAATAAGGTTTATTAAAGTTTAACCTTTACATTGATTTACAATCATCCAACTTAATATTGTATTAAGGTAAACTAAAACTAAAAATTTAATACCTCTACTTCGACTGTAACCAATTATTTCCGTATCTTCAAACCATGTGATTTTGAATCTTATTCTTGTCACATCTCTTCTCCTATCTGATTGAGGATGAGACCAATTTACCCTCTTGTAATTTCATCCTTTCATCTTGAACTGCTAGCTATATATCATATAACAAATATTTTGGACACAAAATTCAAACAAGAAGGAGTGAGAAACAGAATATAATACTTTACAGATAAGACATAAGCATAAGGGTTTTCACAATCTAATATAATAATTTCAATCACAATCATATACATAATCAATTATGAATATAGAGTTTTTATAACATAACAATTATATTTTCATCCACAACCACCCACATAGAATGTCACAATCACATGAATGTCATGCAATGTTTTTAATACTATCATCTCATTCATTCTATGCATGTGGGCCCTTAAAGTTTTAGTTTGCACTGGGCCAACCAGGAGTTTACACTGTTCCATAAATTCCGGATAATAATAACATAAATGCCTTCATGGCATATGAACAGCTCAACTGGCGTGGAAACACTTAGAGACTAGTCAGACTGAGAAAGTTTTTATTGTGAAAGTACCTGACACTAGGGAGCGACCCCAGGTCACCTGAAGCACCCTTTCACACCCTCTCATCCCAAGGCTCGTAATTAAGCCTCCTCTAATGTATCCTCGGTTTCTATAATCCGTCCCCAGGCAATATCACATCTCATTTCTCTTTAATGATTCATGATGCATGAACTACTCGTATATTTAGTTGGTTAAGACTTTTAGAAACTCAATTATTAAATACCATAAAGGTTCACAAAATCATCACAATAAACTGTACATTCCCATAAGTTCTTCATTGAACTTCTGTTATACTGAAATGATTTAGTACAGTCTTTAAATTCAGATCTTACCAAAATTGAGTTTCCAAGCTTTAAATATCTCAAAACTTTCTCTTAAAAATCTTCACATATTTACATAATCTTTCTTAATTTAAATCTTAACTAGATTGAGTTTTAGAAATCTCGACAAAATATTCTTTAGTTATTTCGTTGGGGAAAACCAAAATAATTTACTTTAAACTTCTAAAGAAAATAATTTAAAATCATTAACTAAGAATACTTAAAACTATAAAAATTTTCTTTAACTCAAGAATAATTATCTCAACCTCTGATTTTCATAAAATAGCTTCTTTCTAATACTAGATTTTATTATTGAAATTAAAAATATAGTTAGTGAAAATTATTTCTAAGAAGAAATAAAAGACTAAAATAATTACAAAATACTTTCTCTTGGAATAAAAAAATTTAAAGAGTAAGGTAAGAAAATTCTTACTGAGTTTTAACTTTCCGTCATGCTTGCTATATGCTCAAACTTCATATCACAATGTCATCAATCATTCATCAACCACAATCAAGTATAGTAATCTCATCAATCACAATCAAATATTATCAATCATAATTACATATTATTAATCACAGTCTAATACAATATCATTAATCGAAATCAAATACAATTAATTATAATCAAGTCAAATCAACTAAATATCGCTCATAAATATAATTCAAATTTTAATGGTTATTTAAATTAGTAGATTTGGTTTTGAGTCCTTATAGTCCATTCCTCGTACAGGTATATATAAGTCCATATATATAATTCAGTCTTCACATAGGTATAGTTCAGTCTAGACAACTCATAATAGTCCAAGTCCTTGCATAGGTTTAGTTCGATCCATATAGGATATAAAAGTCCAAGTCCTTGCATAGGTTTAGTCCTGTCCGTATAAGTTATAATAATTCAGATCCATGTATAGATATTTCAGAATAAGTTACACAATATATTAAATTTATTATAAATTTTAAGTTGAAAAGTTATTACTTTAAAATAATAATATTTTTAAATTTAAAAGGAGTAGGGAACTCCTCCCTTTATTCTTATGTCTTTCATATTATATTCTTATCTTACTCCCCCTTACCTCTTGTATACCGATTTGTTATTGAAAATCCGTGCGCGCCTCGTCTCTGAGTTCTAAAACATACCAATTTCATTTTAATATAATTACAAGATGAAAATTAAGATTACTACTTAAAATAAAAATGGTAAATTTTGAATAGTGAATAGTAAAAAGTAATAGTTAATAGTAAAACGTGAATAGTAACAATAAATAGTAAATCATGAATAGTAACGGTAAATAGTAAAACGTGAATAGTAAAGGTAAATAGTAACAGTAAAGGTAAATAGTAATAGTACATAGTAATTTACTATTTGAATAGTAATTTACTATTGAAATAATAATTTACTATTGAAATAGTGTTACTATGCAGAATAGTAACTTAAAATAATATTATTTCCAGTATAATAATAGATTTCTAAAAACGATATAAAAATAATCCTAAAAAATATAAAAGCGATGTGTTCGTACCTTAGAATTTTAGCAGAACCTTCTTCCAAAAAATTTATTTCTCTCTCTTACTTCCACCACTATCTCACTAACACTACTATATTAAGAAAACTTAATCTGAAATTGTGAATTCTAAAGAAGAATTCCTTCGGTATTTATAGGAAAAAAAATTTCTATGCATTCTATTATTTTAATATAAAAGTACTATATATTTTTTGAAATTTAAAACCTAGTTACTATGCAACTTTTGAAAATTTCATACATGCACAGTATTTTGCATAGTAAATGTCGGCAGAATTATTAAGCCAAAGAGTAGCCTTTCACTCAGTATATTTTAAATATTCAAAATTAATCCTTTTTGAAATTTAGCAATATTATATCGGTTCTCACTAATTTTATGATAAGTAATATAAAGTTTAAATTTTAAAAATCTAAAATTTTCTGTTAACAAAAATTTATTAGTACGTTTTCAATTTTTTTATGATTGGTAAAAATCAAGATTTTACTCAAACCGATAATTTTTAGATAAGTCTACTTGAAATAGATTTTAGAAATTTTTTTTATAATTTAACTTTACATTCTTGTAAATATTTTTAATTTTAAGCAACTTTATATGAATTTAAAATTATTTAAAATATATTATTTTATTAAAATAATTTAAAATTTTCAAAAAAATTCCAGAAAATCATAAATATTATGTAGATCAAAAAGTTCAAAAGAACCATAGTCTAATTCCTTCAAAATTGTATTTTAAAATTCTAATAAGAGTTAAATCTTAAATATGTAAAAACATAAATATAAGAACATAAAATAAAAATGATGAATAATAAAGATATTACAAATTCTTAATATAATTTTCTTAATTAGTGAATACTAATTAAGTCATTTTAAAATTCTCATTCAGAAATATTTTTATTTTTTTATTATTATTATTTAAAAAAACAAATAATTAAATATAAATACCAAAATAAAAAAAATGATAATAATAAACTAACTTATAGTAAGTATTTCTCAAGAAAGATATATATTAATATCTATTTCCTATTTGTGATGAAAATGGGATGTTACAACTCTACTCCCCTAAAAGAAATTTCGTCCTCGAAATTTAATATTGTTAATAAATCTTACCATAGCTAAACTAACTGAACTGTTCTAAAATATATTTCTAGTTTTCTTGACAATTGTGTACATTTTCCTTAACATTGCCATTTATCTTTTTTTTAATCTTATCAGTATTTTTTTCCTTAACTCAAAAATATTACTCATCTTAATTTTGTCAACCATGCTCATCATAAATTGATGGTTAACTCTAAACACCTCAATAATTACATTTCTCAATCTATTAAAATCTTACTTAACATAATCCATAACATCTATTAATTAAAATTCCTACTCGTAACATAGTAAAATGGACTGCTAAGAATTAATTACTGGACAACTAGCCGTTAGCAACTAGCCATTGGACTAGTCGTTGGACTAGCCGTTTATGACCGTTGCAACTCTCCCTCCCTTGCTTGCTTATAAATTCTCATTTCATTCTCACTTCCTATCACAACTTTAAGGTTTCTTAGTTTCTCTCTTCTATCCAATTTCTTCAATCTTTTTCTCAAGTACTATCATACTATTCGATGGCCAACCTTCCTAGAAGTAAGGAAGAACGAAGTCGGGATGGACTACAGTTTGTGGTAACAAGTGCCTCACTTCTTATAATCATTATGGTGATTTCTCTAGTTTGGATAATTTTTATATTGCCAAGACTCTTAGACCTCTATCTATGATGTACTAGATGTTCTACTTTATTTTCCTTAATGTAATCGTGTATAATAAATTATCCTAGTGAGAAAGGATAAATATGTCTTAGTCCATGTTGTACTTGTTTATCTAATTAAATCCTTGTGTTCTTTTCTTCATGACAATCCAGGGTATGTAATCATTTCTTATTGTCTTCTATAATGAATTAAATATTCATTAACTAAGTGATTGCACATTCCATCATAATTGACTACAACCATTACATAGATTTGATAAATTCTCCAATCTTAAATGATCAAAAATCACTACATTGACTTAGAAATACTCACTTGAATTTTTTTATGGGTAACTAAGATTTATGTAATTCTCTTTATAGGAAAATCAATAAGTAAAGGTTCATATCTAATTCCTCATGGTTTACTAACACATTTCTTTATTTTAAATCTACAATGGTCATTACATAATAATGATTTATATCAGGTATGTATATTCATCGAACAAAATCGATGACTAAAAGAAAATAACTTGATAAACATGTATCATATTGTTAGGAATCACAAAAATATTTTATGTCACAATTTCTAAATATTAAACCAATATCGATGTCTCCCACAGATCTATAATACTTATTTTAGGTCATTCATTAACATATTTATCACAATAAATCACTTAAAAAAATTCAAAAATATATGGTGAATTACATTCGATGTCACAACCATAAAAGTTTCATTAATTCATATATTTATACACATAACCATCATATATATTATTCAATCGTAGACATCATAAATAAAAACTTCATCAAATCAAACAATAATTAACATATCTTACGTGTCATACAAAAGAAGAATACAAATAGCCAAAGATACAATTCCTAATATGATTATTTGTTATATCAAACAAGTTAGTGAACAAATTATCATATTTCTTTCATGAAGCATACATCCACACATTTTTCTTTTCAAAATATATCACCAAAGGAAAAACTATGATTCTATCTTAAACAATTTGTTATACTAGTTTGGGATTACAACAGTTATCTACCCATTGGAATTCTAATTCACACAAGTATCTCTACAACTTTAAGGACATGGTAAGGAATATCCTAATAGAATTTATTGAGTTTATCTCCATTTCTCCATATACCACAGTAACCCAAGGTTAAATTCATTGATCATAACATTCTTCTTTTGACATGTCTTTCACTACTAAGTGCAAATCATTCGGGGTGATCAGTCCCAATAGTTTATAACTAAGTAGTCAAAGTCATGACAACTCCAGTCTAGAATTCATAACAAAATATTTCTAAGAATTTTCTATTGTCTTATCTCCCTTGTTGTCTCATACCATATTGTAAAATAGACAAATGTTAGAATATTTCACTATCACATATTAATCAGAGAATCAAACACCATACAATACATTTGGAATAAAAGGAAATAACTGTATTAGTTAATTTACCTTATCATTCCACCATACATTAACGCCCGTACTTAAACAATGTCAAGAAAGACTTCAGAATGGCCAATTTCTGATAATCCCTGCAATAACATTTTTCAAGTAACAGGCTATAAAGTTCTAACTTATACTTCTTATGAACTTAAAATTAGTTCCTTCTTTCTATACTCCTAATTTTTCTTCACTTACTGCTTACCATTTACTCCAATAAAATTTCCTCTTTTCTCAACCATAAAATCTCTTGACAAACTTAACCATCAGAGTACACTAACACGCTAGTAAGACCATACCCCAAGCCGATTTGGATTGAACTGCTCTGATACCACTTTGTAACACCCCCTTATATACACGAGACATATATCTATTCTTCTTGCTCTTTTTTTTTAAAGATATACATATTTATCACTTCTTATCTCGTGTATACAAGGATATATTTACATCTGATTTTCTTTGAGTTTTGAAAGTAAAAAGTTTCAAATTATTTATAATGATAAAATGAACTTTTAGAAAATCATAAGTGATCAAAGATTTTAGTTTCATATCCAAAGAATAAGGTTTATTAAAGTTTAACCTTTACATTGATTTACAATCATCCAACTTAATATTGTATTAAGGTAAACTAAAACTAAAAATTTAATACCTCTACTTCGACTGTAACCAATTATTTCTTTATCTTCAAACCATGTGATTTTGAATCCTATTCTTGTCACATCTCTTCTCCTATCTGATTGAGGATGAGACCAATTTATCCTCTTGTAATTTCATCCTTTCATCTTGAACTGCTAGCTATATATCATATAACAAATATTTTGGACACAAAATTCAAACAAGAAGGAGTGAGAAACAGAATATAATACTTTATAGATAAGACATAAGCATAAGGGTTTTCACAATCTAATATAATAATTTCAATCACAATCATATACATAATCAATTATGAATATAGAGTTTTTATAACATAACAATTATATTTTCATCCACAACCACCCACATAGAATGTCACAATCACATGAATGTCATGCAATGTTTTTAATACTATTATCTCATTCATTCTATGCATGTGGGCCCTTAAAGTTTTAGTTTGCACTGGGCCAACCAGGAGTTTACACTGTTCCATAAATTCCGGATAATAATAACATAAATGCCTTCATGGCATATGAACAGCTCAACTGGCGTGGAAACACTTAGAGACTAGTCAGACTGAGAAAGTTTTTATTGTGAAAGTACCCGACACTAGGGAGCGACCCCAGGTCACCTGAAGCACCCTTTCACACCCTCTCATCCCAAGGCTCGTAATTAAGCCTCCTCTAATGTATCCTCGGTTTCTATAATCCGTCCCCATGCAATATCACATCTTATTTCTCTTTAACGATTCATGATGCATGAACTACTCGTATATTTAGTTGGTTAAGACTTTTAGAAACTCAATTATTAAATACCATTAAGGTTCACAAAATCATCACAATAAACTGTACATTCCCATAAGTTCTTCATTGAACTTCTGTTATATTGAAATAATTTAGTACAGTCTTCAAATTCAGATCTTACCAAAATTGAGTTTCCAAGCCTTAAATATCTCAAAACTTTCTCTTAAAAATCTTCACATATTTACATAATCTTTCTCAATTTAAATCTTAACTAGATTGAGTTTTAGAAATCTCGACAAAATATTCTTTAGTTATTTCGTTGGGGAAAACCAAAATAATTTACTTTAAACTTCTAAAGAAAATAACTTAAAATCATTAACTAAGAATACTTAAAACTATAAAAATTTTCTTTAACTCAAGAATTAATTATCTCAACCTCTGATTTTCATAAAATAGCTTCTTTCTAATACTAGATTTTATTATTGAAATTAAAAATATAGTTAGTGAAAATTATTTCTAAGAAGAAATAAAAGACTAAAATAATTATAAAGTACTTTCTCTTGGAATAAAAAAGTTTTAAGAGTAAGGTAAGAAAATTCTTACTGAGTTTTAACTTTCCGTCATGTTTGCTATATGCTCAAACTTCATATCACAAGGTCATCAATCATTCATCAACCACAATTAAGTATAGTAATTTCATCAATCACAATCAAATATTATCAATCATAATTACATATTAATCACAGTCTAATACAATATCATTAATCGAAATCAAATACAATTAATTATAATCAAGTCAAATCAACTAAATATCGCTCATAAATATAATTCAAATTTTAATGGTTATTTAAATTAGTAGATTTGGTTTTGAGTCCTTATAGTCCATTCCTCGTACAGGTCTATATAAGTCCATATATATAATCCAGTCTTCGCATAGGTATAGTTCAGTCTAGACAAGTCATAATAGTCCAAGTCCTTGCATAGGTTTAGTTCGATCCATATAGGATATAAAAGTCTAAGTCCTTGCATAGGTTTAGTCCAGTCCGTATAAGTTATAATAATTCAGATCCATGTATAGATATTTCAGAATAAGTTACACAATATATTAAATTTATTATAAATTTTAAGTTGAGAAGTTATTACTTTAAAATAATAATATTATTAAATTTAAAAGGAGTAGGGGACTCCTCCCTTTATTCTTATGTCTTTCATATTATATTCTTATCTCACTCCCCCTTACCTCTTGTATACCGATTTGTTATTGAAAATCTGTGCGCGTCTCGTCTTCGAGTTCTAAAACATACCAATTTTATTTTAATATAATTACAAGATGAAAATTAAGATTACTACTTAAAATAAAAATGGTAAATTTTAAATAGTGAATAGTGAATAGTGAATAGTAATAGTAAATAGTAATAGTAAATAGTAATAGTAAATAGTAAAACGTGAATAGTAACAATAAATAGTAAATTATGAATAGTAACGGTAAATAGTAAAATATGAATAGTAAAAGTAAATAGTAACAGTAAAGGTAAATAGTAATAGTAAATAGTAATTTACTATTTGAATAGTAATTTACTATTGAAATAATAATTTACTATTAAAATAGTATTACTATGTAGAATAGTAACTTAAAATAATATTATTTCTAGTATAATAATAGATTTCTAAAAACGATATAAAAATAATCCTAAAAAATATAAAAGAGATGTATTCGTATCTTAGAATTTTAGCAGAACCTTCTTCCAAAAAATTTATTTCTCTCTCTTACTTCCACCACTATCTCACTAACACTACTATATTAAGAAAACTTAATCTAAAATTGTGAATTCTAAAGAAGAATTCCTTCGGTATTTATAGGAAAAAAATTTACTATGCATTCCATTATTTTAATATAAAAGTACTATACGTATTTTGAAATTTAAAACCTGGTTACTGTGCAACTTTTGAAAATTTCATACATGTACAGTGTTTTGCATAGTAAATATCGGCAGAATTATTAAGCCAAATAGTAACCTTTCACTCGGTATATTTTAAATATTCAAAATTAATCCTTTTTGAAATTTAGCGATATTATATCGGTTCTCACTAATTTTATGATAAGTAATATAAAGTTTAAATTTTAAAAATCTAAAATTTTCTGTTAATAAAAATTTATTAGTACGTTTTCAATTTTTTTACGATTGGTAAAAATCAAGATTTTACTCAAACCGACAATTTTTAGATAAGTCTACTTGAAATAGATTTTAGAAAATTTTCTTATAATTTAACTTTACATTCTTGTAAATATTTTTAATTTTAAGCAACTTTATATGAATTTAAAATTATTTAAAATATATTATTTTATTAAAATAATTTAAAATTTTCAAAAAATTCCAGAAAATCATAAATATTATGTAGATCAAAAAGTTCAAAAGAACCATAGTCTAATTCCTTCAAAATTTTATTTTAAAATTCTAATAAGAGTTAAATCTTAAATATGTAAAAATATAAATATAAGAACATAAAATAAAAATGATGAATAATAAAGATATTACAAATTCTTAATATAATTTTCTTAATTAGTGAATACTAATTAAGTCATTTTAAAATTCTCATTCAGAAATATTTTTATTTTTTTTATTATTATTATTTAAAAAAACAAATAATTAAATATAAATACCAAAATAAAAAAAATGATAATAATAAACTAACTTATAGTAAGTATTTCTCAAGAAAGATATATTAATATCTATTTCCTATTTGTGATGAAAATGAGATGTTACAAGTATGGTGAGATTACCCAAATGAGGAAAAATTGGTTGAAGTACTCATCCGTGCTACTTGTCCTTAAACGCGTCCTTATAAAAGCTACATTTTTCATGTAAAATGGTTTTCTAGGCAAAGTTGACACCTGATTTTATTTTACTTAAGATTCTAAGGCCAATCTACTAAGTTCATTGTAATTCAATATGACGGGATGATATCGATGAAAGGCTTAGGACATCGTAAAGAATGCTAAAGTAATTTGTATTCACCTTTTGAGAAGACTTAATATTTTCAATGTAAAATCTCATTTTTTGGAGGTAAAAACAAAAGAGGTTAGGAATTTTATTAAAATGAATATTTTGCAATATTTTCGTAAAAGGGATTTAGAAATAAATTAGGCATTTAGACCTTAGAAACCTCCTTTATATTGAAGTTCATTGCAACTTCAAACCTCAGTGCTCCTAAGAAAGATTATTAGGTAGCACCTAGGCTTTGGTTCATAATATTCCCCTTATCAAAAGAATTATAACGACTGAATTCTACACACTTCAAGAACAAGTATGTTGAGTATGTGAGGTTCGGTCTAGTACTTGGGCACTCTTATAATAAGACGAGTAAATTGCATATTGCATGTGAAGTATGAGGAGGGATGATAGAGTGATCTCCTAGAGCATACAGTGATGGGTACACTAAAGAACAACAGCGTCTTGATCCCTTGAGGGTGGTCTTGGGAGTATACCGAGGGCGAACCTCTAATGGCTCAAATTCACACCCGAGACCGGACAGTCTATGGAAACTTTGGTATAATTTGACTTCGAATGAGTGTTACTATAAGCGTGTAGTTCCCGTTCAGATGAGATACGTTTGGATCCATTATTGACAAAACTGTGTATCCATGCCTATTTTGTGAAAATGGAACGAGGCAAGCTCTGGTCACTCTAGTTGGGTAGGTGGATAAGGCGGGATTATGACATATACGGTGTTATGATTGATGAGGAGAAATTGGGCCCATATGTATCATACTGGCTAAAGAATATTAAATAAGAGAAATGAGATACATGCATTACATTATTGTTTGTGAGAAATTTTGATCCCTTATTATTATTTGATTGTGATCCTATGAGTATTAATAATTTTAAGAGTAGTAAGGAATAAGGATGATCAGTCGAGATTAGAAGAAGTTAGATAACTTAGAATAAAACTTACTAGGGACCCCAAAGAGAGCAGGAGGATTCAATCTTGGATTGTTTATGTTGTGTGGGATGTGTGTCATTATGACACTCTCCCGGTTATTGTGGAGGTGGAAGCTCATCCTTATAACTATTTTTCAAATCCCCGATTAGGCATGCGTACCGGATGAGGAGTTCATTGCATAGAGAGGACCTCTACGATGTTGAGTATATGGTCCACTCAGAGGTCTAGAAAAATAGCATAATGGTGAGTTCTCTCTTTCACAACAATCGGAGGGTTATCATTTATGATATTCTCCCACATAACCCAAACAGGTTCTCACAGAAACTTCTCTTATCTCGGGATCCCTACTTATTTTCTTCTAAGTTGTTTGTCATCACTCATTCCTTCCTAGAGTTTCCCATACTCTCCCCCTCTCTTTTCTCTAATCAATAATAAGGAATTACTCACAGATCAATCAACAAATCACAGTCAAATAGAAGATCAATTAACCATCACAGTTGATCCGGTCTGGATACCGGTCCCTAAAGTTATGACGTTAGAGTGACCGCTTAGAGGAGTAACCAGTGTTACAGGAAGACAATACCTCATCAGCTATCCGTTGTCACTTTATCCGTTCTCACTTCATTGAATGCTTCATCCGTCCTCGTCACGATGGATGCTTCATCCGTTCTCATCTTTACGACGTGTATAACCATTTGCCTCAGGATCACTATGAGATAAGAGTTCATTATAACTTATCAGCGAAGATACCCTGCATAGCGGAATGTGTCTATGTCAATTATCTCAGAGAGTAAGTACAATTATCAGTGAAATATACGGAAAGGTGATTATCCTCCATCCCTGTCTCAGAATCGTACTCTGATAATTGACCTACCCCCTTGACACACTCTGAGTACTGAGTCATCTTGATTGACACACTCTACACGCTATCAGAACCAAGGGGCCCACTTGCATCCAACGATTCATTTCCTACGTTCAACTATAAATAGCATATTCTGATACACATGCAAGGTTACGTTGTTCTATCTCATATCTATATTATTGCATTGCTTGAGTATTCATTGAGTTTCATATACTCTTCTAAATTGAGCGTCGGAGAATCTTCGCAGGTGGCACCACCTTTCGCCCCCTTTCAACGCGAAACTCTGGTGTGAAGGATCTCCAGGACAACAAGACCGGTTTCTCCCACTGAGAGGCCAGATTACAATACCGGATACCTACTGTATCGGTGTACAAACCCTAAAACACCTATACTTTTGTGGTTGGTCCCACACTGGATCCTAGACCCCGGTTCAGACCAGTTCAATAGTCAAATACAAACTCAATCAATGTTATGTAATGCGAGGCACGAGTTTCATTATTTTCAGTTAATCTTTTCATTAGCCAACATGATGCATGTAGGTTGAAGCCTACACAAATAATGATCGGAGTCCACCAAGTCCCCACACATCACATCATTGGATACCAAGGACTCACAGGTCTTACATAAATATGGATCCATCTCCTCTCATCTCATCATATCATAATCATATCAATAATGGGACATGACTTTACACGATCATAGTTATATTCAGTCATTTAGTCAAAGTACATCAGGCTTGCATCGTCTCACCTAGCTTCAGGCGCGACTCTAATGCCATTAGGTTTTCGTCTCGATTGTACTCCCAAGATTCTCCTTGGAGATCGAACGTGAATGTCCTCTAGCGTACCCCAGTGTATGCTCTAGTTTTCTATAAAAATCTTATGTAAATGATGCATGTTTCATATACATTTCTTTTTAATTTCCATCATTTCCATCCCTGGTAGAGTCCTTTCAAATGGACCATTTTCATTCTTAACCCTGGGTATACCTCTCTTTATTTTTTATTCATCGGTAAAAGGGTTATTTAGAGTGTTGGCTAAATATATGTCGAACTGCTGAAAGGTGTGGGTGTTTTGGGTATATGGGTGTACATTAGGTTTCCACTAGATATAATCTATTAGTCTCATTTATCATCATCCGATGATTAAGAATGAAAATGGTTAAGAATATACATTTTAACATTTCATTAATGTCTCTTTCCTTTCCATGATCTCATTACATCACTTCCCATTGTGATAGGATCTCTACCGTGACTTCTTTTTCTTTTCTTTATAGTTTAGTAACACATCATTACCAAATCATTTTCTTCATCGAATAATTTATCACACCCATATTATATATCATGTATTCTATCATGTAATCATATAATTTATAATTTCACTGAGCAGGTAATTCGATCAACATATATATCAATCATATAACTTGCATCAATCAACACACATTGTTCATCTAATTGAAATATTCATCAAACGTACGCATACCAATCTACCTAGTCAATCCGAGTGTTGTAATGGTACTATTTAACTCTGGTCATACTTACAGAATATATTTTTCTTCATTCACTAATTATTAAACAATTTCATATTAAGAGAAATATGTATTTATATATACACATAGCCGCATATAGGTACATTATTTGTTTACTAATACAATTATAAGTCTACTATCCCCTTGTACTTTACTCATTAATTATTGATAACATTTGTTGAAAGACTTATTATTATTAATCATAAAACCGTATATGTAAATCCTATTATTATTATTATTATTATTATTATTATTATTATTATTATTATTATTATTATTATTATTATATACGTGTATATATATATATATATATATATATATATATATATATATATTCTTTCTTCTAAGGCTGAATTTTACTTAAGGTCATATTAGTCTCCTTATCAAATGGTAACTTCTATTCTTGCTTTCTTTAATTTCTTCTTAACTAACTATGGGTAATTGTTTATTACTATAACTTTTATCTGTAATAATGGTCTAAAATTTATTTGCCCCTTGATTTTACCTAAGTCTAATGTACTAATTTAGTCCTAATCTAATCCCACTTTTAATTAATAACTACGCCTCATTTATTTTAGTACCTTGGTTATTAACAATATCAATTTCCTTTAAATTACACTATCATTCTTACTTACTAGACAACTATTCTAGTTATTCCTAATTATTCACTAATTCTATGTTGCTTGAACATCGGTCCAAATTTTTCCTTTTTCTTTATTATTACCTAGCTGTTATTTAAAGACTTACTTACTCTCCTAAACGACTAAATCATATCCTTGATTTAAAATGTACTAGAAATTCATTATTGATATTTTGTCCATCGTATCAGTTCCTTTTTGTCATTTTATACTAAGTTTTACTCCCAAGGTCTATTTAGTAGCTTATTACTATATTCATTTGTTGAAATCCACTAAATCCTTAAAATATTTACTTAAATTCTTAATTCTTAACTTAATATCATTATCATTACTTTTCGAACCCCTAGGTGTCTATGTGTTCCCTTATCTCTAAATATTTGTCCTCGAGTTGTTAGGTCTCACCTGTTCTTTGGACTCTTGTAAAATACTTTTATCTTATTCAGCTATATCTTGGCTTAATATGAAAAGTAACAATGTATTTTTACATTATAATTAATAACTGAAATGGCAATAATTTAAACGGTGTTGTTTTAATTTAAGAAGTAAAAGAGTACTTGGTCATTGCCCTTATCAGTACGCTTCTTTTGAATTAAATTCATGGAGGCAATTGGGGATAAAGTAGCATTTGGCACTTAAAGAAAATACAGGTTTTTCTTAACACGGTTGGCCATTATTCCAATTATATAAAATAATAGTAATAATAGTATTAGTTATATCAACAAGAATACCGATAATACTTAATAATAATAGTAGTAATTTTTAATTTAATAATTTCTTATACAGAAGAGCAAGGCCGTAGAGCCGACCATTATATTTAACAATATTGATAAAGGGAAAGAGTATTAAATAAGACGGCAAGACCGACCATTATAATATAGATAACAATAATAAAATAAAGGAAAAACTAATGTTGAGAATAAGGCATCAAAGTCGACCATTACATTCAATAATATAAATAATAGAAATTAAATAAAGAAAAATGTTAAGAATGAGGCGGCAAAGCCGACCATTATATTCAATAAAATAAATGACAAATTAAATAAAATAAAATGTCGAGAGCGGAGGCAAAGCCGACTATTATGCACAATAATATCAGTAACAAAAATTAAATAAAAGAAAAAAATGCTAAAAGTGGCGACATAAAATTTTGTAACTATCGGCATGAGAGTCAGAATTTAACAAAACTTGACGGGGTCGTTCCAGGAGGCCATAAGTATAATCTGGAACAAATAAAAACAAGATCAAACAAAGAGAAACTCCTCTTACCTCGAGGTGTATCTTATAGTTTTGAAGAAGTCAAGGGAACAATATGCTGAAAATTTTTCTGATCGCCGACTAAACTTCATCGATCGCTCTCAATCGTTCTTGGGACCTTAGAAACAAAACATGCAACAAAAAGTGGGAGAAGATGAGTCACATTTTGGATAGAGTAAAGGGGAAATAGTCATTAACAATTTTGGAAATTAAAAGAAGAAAAGAAAGGAAGAAGAGAAATTAAAGAAAAACAAGGTGGTTACCTTGGTAGAGTTTTAATGGTGGTGGTACTTTGCTCATAGAAAAGGAGAAGAGAAAGGGTTGAAACTGAGAGAAATGAGTTAAGTAAAAGTATGGAAATAGATTTTTGGTGGTTTGGGATTATCTAAGGAAATGGAATTTATTTGAGGAGATGACATTGAGACTGGCATGCCTAAATTGTTGAGTCATGAATCGTGAAGTGAATTAAAGTAATTGGCAATGATTTATATATATATATATATATATATATATATATATATATATATATGGCGTGGAGTGAATTGCAATGGTATGGCATGGTAACTTATGATGGCATGTCATGGTGACATGTGATGGGTGCCATCATAGGAGACAAATAGGTGCAAAGCAACTGAAATTGGCACATGGTGATGAAGGTAACACATGAATATATAGGATAAAACAACTTGTTACACAAGTTGTAAATCTTGGAGGAGAAGTTGCTAATCTTATTAGACAAGGAAAAAAGTGCACTGCTTTGCATGTTATGGGTGGCTAGGTGACGGTGTTAGATTCGTTGATACGTTGGGGTGTCGGAAAATGGTGGCTGAAAATGCAATTTAGGGTATCAGAAATCAGATACCCTATAAGTAAGTTATCTTTCCAAAACTTAAATAAATATGTAATAATACATGGAGTGGTAATCTAGAAAAATGATCAACACAAAGATTGTGGAGCTTCATTTTCTCTTTGATTTGATATTATCATATGTGAAAATCCAAGGTTGGTAGCTCAAGTTATACCTGAACTAAAGTAAAATGCTCCCGAAGCTCCCGAATCAGTTAGGGCTGAAAAGATAAATTTGTAAATATTTTTTCTTTGAGAATCAGCCTTTGTACCCTTCATGAAACTTGTAGGATTTTTTTATACAAAACCATGGAAAAAGAACAAAGTGATTCTGGTATCGTATAAGGGAGATATGTAATTGTTTCTAAAATGGTGCAGTGTTATTCTGAAAATGATACAGGTTTAAGAAGATTATGAAAATTGTACTAATCTGGGCAGATTCAGCCTTTTAAGTCTTAATAAATTGTAGAATTTTGTTACAAAGATTTTGACACCGGGATTACACAAATCCGATATCATATGAGGGAGTTATGGTTTTTAAAATGAACCATGTGCAAATTAAAAGATTTGGATAACGAGGTTTTGGAGTACAATTACTTAATTCTCGATTTAGGGGATGACAAGGTGTGAATTAAGGCTCGAGACTAGAAATAAAGGTTTTAAATCTCTTTGTAACGAAGAAACCAAGACTAGAATTACTTGATTGCAGTGTCGTATGAGAAAGTTATGCCTAAAACACTAAAGGTGTTCACGCAAGATTCAGGGGTTTAAATTGAATTAATCGTTTCTTCAAGAAACAAGGTCGATAAGGCCCAAATCAAGATTTGGTCCCATTAGGAAAAGTTCCTAAAATACTAAAATGGTTCATTAGGAACTAACCGTGCTACGATCGGATATTCTAAAGCATATACATGATCAATCGAAGGAGGTACTTGAGGTTTTATCCTCGATTTGCCACAAGAGGGTCCTAACAGGACTAGTTTCCCTATAAGATTATTAGCCTCGGGCTGAATTTGTCAAAACCTAATCGCTGGTTAGGTCCCACAGTTCAAATTGGGAACCTGACAATATTTTATTATTAAAATATAATTATCAATCAAGTAATTAAATAAATATCTAGAAATAAAATATTGCTATAATTATATATAAAATTTTTGAAATAACAAATTAAATATACAATATTTACTAAATATTATAATAATAATTAAATTCTAATTTAATCATTTTATGCAATATATATAATTAAATATTATATAGAGAAATATTATAAAGATTATCAACTAATTAATACCCAATTTAAACCAAATAATCACCATTAATTATCTACTAATATTAATACATTATCTCTAATTTAGCGGCATTATTAAACACTTATACTATCATTATATTCTTATCACTATGCATGTCAATCTCTCTACTAACCTCTGCGTCTCTTTATACTAGATCTTCTTATTATTTAAGTTCCCTCGGTATTCCTATATCTCTTATTTAATATCCTACTGACTTTTCACTATTTGCTTATTCTAGGACACTTCAGGGAGCAAACTGAAGCCTTAAGCTTCCTACAGAAAGCTTAACAGAGCGCTCTTAGAATTCCTAAGAGTCTAGGTTCCTATCCTAAAACCTAGGGTTATCACAGGATTGAGTTGGAAAAATAGGCAAAGAACTATTAATTAAACTAGATGATTCTTTTTAATAATTATTTTGTAAATCAATGCTTAGGAAACATCATGAATAGTGTCTTAAAATATGTTCATGAAAACCCATGGTTTAGAATTAATTTGGGAAATTATTTAGTAGGTAACTGAAAAGTTTAAATCCTATGTGATTTGTTAATAATACATATCAAGACTCTTAGCTAAAATGAATTTTATATTGCTTGTTTGTCTAACAATTTTGTTCAAGTGTGTCAGGAGTCCATAGAACTCCATTTGCAAAAGAAAAAGGGAGTCTATAGAAATCAATTTGCTAAGTCCGTACTCATTCAAGCTTCAATGGATCAAGTCTTTTGGTGCCTTAAGACCTCTAGAAGATTTGTGACTCTTCGAATTCTTGACTAAGAATCTTTCCTTACACAATATGAAGCTGCATGAACTTTCTCTGATCTCTTTAAAGTTATCATAAAAAAAAATAATCGATGAAAAAATTGAAGACTTTTTCACGTTAATCAAGAAAACTGCCTCACATATCTCAAGATGTCAGAAAAGCTGCATTTGGTTAGAAAGAATAGTCTAAGGTAAACTGCTAGAGTGTGTATGTGCTTTCTCAGAGTACATAAGCAAAAAGGATCTTTTGCTGAAAGCTTTCGAAGTTGCCTAAATAAGAAAACTTCTCTGAAGCATGTGCCTGCACTCACTAACAGCGCAATCTTCAAGAGACCAACATCCTTCGAAGTTGAACCAATGAACATTTTTTAGAAGGATTGTAAATACAAGAAGCTTTTGGAAACAAGACAATGATGCTGCCTAACTCAATACTCAAATACTCTCTTATTTTCTCTCTAGAAAACTAAGTCTGTAAGACTTTTCTTGAAAGTTTCTAAATTCTTGTATTCACTACTTAAGTCCTCTTTGTAATTTTGTTTAGTGCAGACCGTGACTTATAGTAGTCCGTAGCTCAGTGTACCTTGTAATCATTTCATATCTTTGTATGCTGAGTTATTTGGTTGTAACCTTAAACACTCTCTCTACCATCACTTTGTATTTTCTGGTGTGTTACCAGAATTCGTTAGTGTTGGGAAACACTGTGGCCTGAAGAGGCTTTTGAAAAAATACTTGGGTTTTTAGCCAGAAATGACTAGCGTCAAGAATACTTGGGTATAAGCCAGAAGTGGCTGGAGTCAAGAATACTATAGCACTAGGCTGGTGCAGATTATAAATGTGTTTTATAATAGTGAAAATCCTTCGAGCTGAAGGGATTGGACTAGCTTCTGTGTTGGAAAGTGAACCAAGATAAATTTTCATTGTGTATTTTACCTTATCCCTCATCTCTGGTCCGTTTAAACTAATTTTCTCTTAAGCAGTCTGTATGCGAATATTTTTGAAAAAGAGTATAGACTTATTCAAGCCCCCTTCTAAGTCTAACTTTGTACCATCAGTTACAATTTTATTATATGACTTAAAATGATCCTAGGTCTTCTTAGAACCACTCCTAAAACCCTTTTCTTGCTTTTGGGCCAACTTAAATATTCCATAGATACATGTTTAGTAATTATTTGATCAAATTATTTAAGTGGGTGTTATGTCTTGGCTAGACCCTCTTAGAGGAAGGAGTAGACGTTGTTTGAATTTACATATCTTCTCATATCGTCATATATGAGATAGGTCCTTAAATAAATCTGGGGTTGATAGTCAAAATTCTAATTGTGATATTCTTCTTCCAACAACTTTATTAAATGTGAAAAATTTATCCTAAATTTTATTATCTAATTATTATTATCGATATTATTTATTAGATTAAGGGAGCCATTGTATGGACACTATATAAAAAGAAACATCTAGCTATTATGCCCCCTCTCACACTGCCATAAGGAGAAAATTGCCTATGCTACAAGTAAATGGTCATTATTTTATTCTAATATACTGCAACAATCACACACTTATGAGAAGTTATAAATAAAAGACCCATACCTATGGAAAAAAGTCATAAGAACAAGTATTGCAAATTTAAAACTTTTTTTTGTATAAAAACACTTATGTATAGTTCTTTCATTCATTTTCTCTAATGCACTTAAGGTCAGCCTCATTGTAAAAGTCTTTTAACTGACTTATCCTTAGTTGTGCTAAGTTAAACTTGAAATATGTTTTCTTTCTTGTTATTAATAATATTAATTCTAGTTGGAAAACAATGTCAATCTAAAGAGGTTTTTGAAAGAATACCTGAGTTGAGATAGAAGTGACTTGTTGTGAAAGAATACGTAGGTTTAAGCCAAAAGTGGCTGAAGTGAAGAATACTAAAGTTTAAGTCATAAATGATTGTAGTCAAGAATACTAAAGTCTAAGCAAAAAATTGCTATAGCCAAGAATAATTATGGCATTCTCTGCTAAGTTTATAAGACTTTTAAAAGTTAGTAAAAATCCTTCACATTGAAGGTACTAGATGTAGTTTCTGTTCCTTTAGAAGTGAACTAATATAAATATCCTATGTAATCTTCTTAACCCTATATTCTTTCTTTAACCCTATATGGAAAAGGTTTTAAAAAAGAAACTAGACTTATCAACCTTTTTTTAAGTCTATTTCTGAACCTTCTACATAATATAATCTTTGCACTATTATTGTATATGGAAATCATCCTACACTAGTTGATGCTAAAGGAAAACACAAAAAAAAAACGATCTTTGGACTGCTGCAAAAATCTAAGATGGAAGCAAATTCTAAAACTAGATTTATCATCACATGTGTTTTTAGCATATTAGAATACAATAAGGTCTTTAGTTATAAAAGGATTAAAGAAGTCATGAATGCCCTTCAAAAACACTATGAAGGAACCTCCAAAGTTAAAAGATCCAAAAAATATTGTTGAATAAACAATATAACTTCAAAATAAAGGATAATCAAACCATAGAACAAATGTATAAAAAAAACCAATAAGAATGTTGATTTTTTTAGCAAACTTTGTTCATTCTCTTATTTTTGGTGATTCTTTTTTCCCTAGTCCTCTAGAGTTTTGTATTGTCTGCTAGATGCAGACGATAAGAGCATTGCTCTGCATCGGTTAATCCTCGAATCTTAGTTGTTTTTGACCTTTAATTGGCTTTTCCATTTAAAAAGAAACTTAATTTTTTTGGTGATAAATTTAACCGTAACATTTTTAAAATAAAAGTAATTTGAAAGTAAAGCAACGAATTAAAAAAAGTGAAATGTAAAACAGATTTCAAAGTTCTATGTTTGCAAAGAAAAATAAAAATAAAAATAATGTTTTGGATGAAATCTTATTTTAATTTATATGTTTAGTGTTGGTAAGTTTAGTATATGAAAAATGAAATATAAAGTTTCACTCATAATTAAAGTAACGTTAATATCATTGATTTTTTTTTCTCCAAATAATCAATCTATTATTTACCCAGCGGTGGGGACAAAATCCCACTATATTTTTATAGTCCCATGTTAATACGGATGTTTCAACTCGAATTTTGATAAAATCACGCAGTAATATGTATATAGTAAATGTAGATCGCATCAGAAAAGCTAAGCTTTAGCTAGCATAATAAAATGGACGTTGCCGGCGCCGGAAAATCTCTAGTCGGAAGTTCCAAAACCTACGATCGTTTGCAAGAATTGAAGGCCTTCGACGAATCCAAAGCTGGCGTGAAAGGTCTGGTTGATTCCGGCGTCACCGAAATCCCTCGAATTTTCATCATGCCGCCCGAAGATCTCGCCGGCGGCAACACCTCAAGTTCCGGCGATTTGACCCAGTTCACAATTCCAGTAATTGACCTTCAAAAAATAGCCAAAGATCGCTCCGGCGTGGTTTCCGCAGTCCGGGAGGCGGCGGAAACGGTGGGGTTTTTCCAGGTGGTGAATCACGGAACACCCGTGACAGTGTTGGAGGATATGTTGGCGGCGGCGCGTGAGTTTCACGAATTGCCACAAGTTATGAAGGGTGAGTATTATAGTAGGGAGATGATGAAGAAGGTGAAGTATGGGAGCAATTTTGATTTGTATCAGTCAAAATATGCAAATTGGAGAGACACTCTTTTTTGTGTTATGGGTCCTCAGCCTCTTCATCCACAACAATTGCCTCGTGTGTGTAGGTAACTTAAATTTGGACTTTCAAGATTGATTTTTTATATATATATAAAATCTCTGTTTGAAACTATGAAGTATGAACTGAAGTTCTATTGACATGCCATTGAGATTTATTGAATAATCAACAATTTTTGTATCTCAATTTTCAAGCATAGATACTGTTAGGATGCCGGCATAAGCTCAACTAGAGGAAACATTAGGGGTCCATTAAATCTTTTTGATTAAAAATGAGTATATATTTATATTTAGGATTATTATTTTACTTTATTTAATAGTTGTTTTTAGGATGTTGCCAGGTGTAGTATTCTCTTGTCATAAAGAAAAATGATGATTTAATGAATTCTTTCGTATTACAATAATGTCTATTCTTGCTCTTGAATTTATACACTTAGCACTTAAGATAAAAAAACCAAGTACTCAAATATGGATTTATGTGATAATAATTGGAAAAGGCAAATGTAATATTTTTGTACCTAGAGTTTTCTTTTATCTTTTTGGTGATTTGGTCTGATCTGTAGGGATGTAACAATGGAGTACTCTAGGCAAGTTAAGGAATTAGGGAGGGTTTTGTTTGAATTATTATCAGAAGCACTTGGACTCAACCCTGACCATCTTGAAGGCATGGATTGTGCAAAGGGTCACTCAATTTTACTTCATTATTATCCACCATGTCCTCAGGCTGAACTTACAATGGGCACTACCAGACACTCTGATCCTGATTTCCTTACAATTCTTCTTCAAGATCACATTGGAGGGCTCCAAGTGTTGAGCCATAATAGTAGATGGGTTGATGTTCCTCCAGTTCTTGGAGCTCTAGTGGTAAACATTGGTGACCTACTACAGGTAATGTCTTTTCCGTTTTTCCCTTACAAAAAAAAAAGTGATGAAATGCATTGCATTTACACTAATAAAGGCCAATTTGATATGCATATATGACTTGTTCTTATCTTTTTGTATTGTTATCATTATGCATTAGCTGATCACTTTGTATGGTTTAATACTTTGGTCATTTTAAATCTCAATGCTCACCATACAATATGGATGCGAATTCATTGCATTTCATCAGATGATTTAGAAGTTTTTTTAACATCAACAATTTATGAGACCAGATTCCATAGTTCATTTTTGGCATCAAGCATATCTTTAAGACCCTCAACTTGATAAAACAGAATTTTGAGCGTGACTTGCATCATCAATTTTTCTTTCAGTTGATTTTTGCTATGAATTGATACTATATTAGCATCAAGTATCAATTGCAATCATCAAAGGACAAGGCTATATGGGATAGATGCTGGTAAACAATCAAACCTGTCGCCATAATTTCTCAAGACAAAGATTAATCCTGCCCATTCTTGTTGGTTTATTGAGAACGATGCTCTGCCTTTTTTATGTGTGTTTGAATTCTTCTGAATTCAATTATTGGAATGAAGGAAATGTTTGGCTGAAAATGGAATATATGTTTCAAAATTGCAGCTAATGTCCAATGACAAATTCAAAAGTGTGGAGCATCGGGTGCTTGCAAACCATGCAGGGCCTAGAGTATCAGTGGCGTGCTTTTTCACTCTTCATCTCCACCCAACAACAAAAATGTATGGACCCATCAAGGAACTATTGTCAGAAGATAACCCCCCAGTTTATAGGGAAACATCACTGAAAGATTTCATATCTTACTATGATAACAAGGGACTGGATGGGAATTCAGCTCTTGCCCATTTTATGTTATAGCAATAAATAATAGGTGTGTAAGTGATTATTCATAGGTCTTTCAAGATTGGTTCTTAATTTATCATAAATTGTAATGACCATGCATCTGATGAGAGCGATCAACCCTTCAAAACAACCTCAGAACATAAAACTATGCTACACTATATCATGCTTTAGAAAATTCAGCTCAAACTTTTAAGTCCCAACTGCAATTCTGCTGGGTTTGCATCTAAGTGATGACCCAGAAATTTCATGTTTTGGGTGTAAGATATATTTCCCATTTTATATAAGGGAAAAAGTTTAGCATCAGAGACAAAATTAAAGAAAATAAATCTTGAATGATCACTTTATATCATAATATATTCGATAAATTTTATAAAGATAAATTGCACATATCATCCTTGAGATTTCCTAAAATTAAATCCATCTCAAATTTAAGTAAAAATTACATCCCGCTAATTTTTAGAATTTTATAGTGGTTTAACTACCGTAAAAGAACAACTTCAACAGTTTTGGTGGTTTACCATCTAAACATAATAAAACCGCCACAAAATTTAAAAAATAGGATTTAAAAAATAGGATAGAACGTAATTGTGACTTTAGTTTTCGCGGATTATAATTTTGACAAACTTTAAGGATAGTTTGTTTAATTTATCCAATTTAAATATTAAAGTAGAGGAATGTGTTCTTGTTGTCTCTAAAATATATTCATCCTTAGATAGTATTTAAATATCTCATATAGGTTAGGAATATGATTAAAATATTCCTTATAGAATCAACATGTGACTGCCTCTCTTTTTTTAAGCTAGCCTTTTTAAAGGAGTTAGGCTTTGTATATTTAAATTCATAGTTTTTAGTTCAATTTATTACTAGAAGAGTAACTACCTATGTACACTTATTTTTAGTAATAGATGTTTTTAATAATAGATAAAAAAAGATAATCCACTTATGATTGATAATAGATAAAAATAATAGATAATAAATACATTTTGCATTTTACATAAATACATATCTAATTTCATTGTTGGGAAGGTCCATACCGAGTAGTAGAAGTAGTAGGGAAAGGCTCATACCAACTAGAAGAATTGCAGAGTAAAGTTATTCCTCAAACATGGAACATCACGCATCTGAAAATGTATTATAGCTAATGTAACTAAGGGTACTTTTTTTCTTACCCAAGAGGTTTTCCCCACTGAGTTTTTCTCTCAGGAGGTTTTAACGAGGCTCACACACAACATTCAATAAAATGAACAATTCAGTATATTCTTCTCTCCAATTTACATTAAGTCCTAAAACGCCAAGTGAGAGATGCTCACTCGGGGGTAACGACATTCTTCTCTCTAATTTATGTTAAGTCCTAAAAACCTAAGTGAGAGGCACTCACTTGGGACAACAACAAGTTCAATCAAATCTGTTAACCCCAAGTAATTATGAAAGCAACAGAGCGACAAAGCTTAAAGGCGTTAAGCAGTAAACGAGGAAACAAAAAGCACACAAGATTTTCAAAAGGTAAATATTTCATTACTTAAGCACAAATTATACTTTATCAAAAATAAGAAATTACAACTAGAAAAAGAAAATTACAATCGGAAAAAGATTAAGAGGCAAGAGCGGAGGTAGCAGTATCAGAAGGCGTACGCTCAACTCCAACAACGGGAGTAGCGTCGACTTGATCACCGAGAGAATGAGGGGGAGGATCGACGGCCTCGTCATCCGACTCTAAGAGGTTGACCACTTGAGCATCCATTACTACTTTAAAAGAGTTGGCCCTTTCCCAAGAAATCAAAATAGAGGGGTTCAGAGCTGAAACTTGTGCCTAACAGATCTCAAACCCCGAGACAAATTTTTCAGCCACCTCTCCTCATAACATGTCAATTTGGGCCTCCATTTCTGAGTACTCCTCCCGGTGCTTGGATTCAGCATCCTTGAGCTTTTTTTGAAAAGAATTGAGAGTCTGCTGAGACTTCTTCAGAGAATCTTTGAGCTCTATCTTATTCAAGGAAAGCTCTCGACGCACTTCCTCTGTAGTGTTCAGGCCTTTTTCATAGAAATTCAATTTTTCCTCAGCCATAGATATAGCGTTCCGCCCTAATTATATTTTTAACCTCACATAGTCTATGATTTTTATAATAAATTTTTCATATTTATTTATATTTTTTAAATAATTCAATATATTAGAATCATAAATCTTACATACATCAATTTATTTCAATAATCTTGTAAGTAAAATACACAAAAAAAATCAAAAAGCATTAAACTGGACCAAGGAATAAAACCAATAATAACGATGACAATGACAACAACAATGAAGACACAACAACGACAACAACAACAATAGCAACAACAATGACAACACAACGATGACAATAACAACGACAACAATGACAACAACAACGAGAATGACAAAAATAATGACAATGATGACAATGATGATATTGATGGTGAGAATGATAACTGTAACATCCCTGTTTTTAGTAGCAACCTTATTTGGTAAATTTTGAAGTATGAAAGATCTGTAAGTGAGAATTGGTAAATAAATACTCTGTAGATGGTCTGTAATATCACAAGAATTTCATTTTTGTGTGTAATTATGGAATTTATATAGACCAATAATGCAATTATTCAAATTCTGAGTGAAAAAGGGCTCTGTTCCGAGTGACAGAGAGAAATTCTGAGTGAAGGATTAGAAATTCTGACTGAAGGATGAAATTCCGAGTGTAAGCTTATGTTGTCCGAGTAACATATGACTGAGAGGGTTACTACCAAGTGGAATCCTGGCTTCAGAGACATTTGGAGTGAAGTGTGTTCAAGAGAACCACTTCTGGGTGAAAATTCTGAGTCAAAACATCCTTGAATGACTTGTTTCCGAGTCAAACCTTGCCAAGTGTTTCCTTTTCTGAATGAAGCTTCTCTGATTGCAGTATTTTGAGAAAAGGGACTCAGTCAGGGATATATCTGAGTTCAATCTGAGTAAGTTTGTCCAAGTCAGGACCTCCCTAGTGAGGAAGGGGATAACATTCCGGGTAGAAAGATCTCCAAGTGTAGTATTTTGGGCAATGGAGTTCCGAGTAAGGGCATATCTGAGCCCATTGTAACCTGTCCTGAGTGGCATGCCCCAAATATGAAATGTCGAATGGAATATAGTGATGGGAGCCCATTCCGAGTAGAATATATATAAGGCTTAGAACTAATTTTTGAGTGAGGCTTATGTTTATGACTCCTTTTCCGAGTGGTGAAAGCCTTAAAGGATTCCGAGTGAAACGTATTTTAAGAAAGGTTAGTCTATGTGTTGTTAAGAGATGAATAGCCGAGTGAACCCCGAGTTGGAAGGACTTAAATGTTCCTTAGTGGTAAAAGCCGAGTGAAACTCTTCTGAGGGAAGAAGGGTTGTGATGGTTTTGATTGAGGTATACTCTAGGAGTCATATTACGAGTGAATGATGATATATGTATATTCCGATTGATTAAGGGTACCTATTCCGAGTGGCTAAGTATGAAATAAGTCCGAGTAAGACTACACTTACTGAATCCCTCCGAGTGATGTGGCGTTTGAATAAATCTGAGTGGACAAGATTTCATTAGGTCTGAGTGAGACAGTTTAGTGAATTCCTCCGAGTGATGAGAAGTAAGAGTAATGCCGAATGGAACTTGATGGTGAAGTCTGAGGGTGTAACTCCGAGTGGGGGATTGGCACCTATGGGGATTTATGATGTGTTGTCCAGAAGAGTCGGTTTTTGAAGTAAATTACTGAGTGAGAAAAGAATAGGTTTAGAATGATTTAACCGAGTGAGAACCATCAGAAATGACTCAGATTTGAGTGAAGTTATCGAGTGAAATACTGATTGAGAAATGACTCGGATTTGGAATATATTGCCGAGTAAAAGGCCAAGTAAGAGACGAGTCAGCTCTGATTGATTTTACCAAGTAGAAAATCAAACAAGATGAGTCGGTGTGAGGGTGAATTACCGAGTGAATAATGGGTCGGTCAGGATTATTTTGCTGAGTGGAAAACCTGTGTGCCTTGAGCTGGTTTCAGGAAGATTCTACCGAGTGAGATACTTTGAGTGAGTCCAAGTGAGGCAACTCCCACTGAGTTACCTCCAAGGAAGAGAAATCTGACCGAGTGTTTCAAGAAGACACAATTCCGAGTGAGTGTCCAATTAGGTGGGAGTCGGTTCTGGAAGGTTTTACCGAGTGGAACCCGAGTGAGTGAAGACTCGGATTCAGAACAAATTACCGGGTGAAAGTCTAAGTGAGAGAGAACTCGGTCTGGACAGATTCTACCGAGTGAGAAACCGAGTACTTGAGTCGGTTTCAGAGGAATTCCAAGCGAGGACTGGATGACTCGCTCAAGCGAGTCGGATTTTGCTTGAGCGAGAAGGACCCCTGATGCATAATCACTCATTTCGCTCAGTTTCTTCACTTCGCCCAAGCGAGCCTTGTGCCTCGCTCAAGCGAGTCGGATTTCGCTTGAGCGAGATGACCCCTGTAGCCATTTTTCCTTTCGTTCCTGCTGACTGGTCCACTAAGTCCACATAAATCCAAAAAGCACTGTCACAACAAGCCAATTGCAGGGAAAAGTTGTACCAATCAAAGCACCTTTATATATCTTAATATATATTCCCTTCCATTATGTAAAGCTGACTGGGAAATGGCCGAAAGTTTCCATTATCCTCACCTAACCTCACTCATGAGAAAGTATTGTCTCCCACTTGCCTTCTCTTTATTAATCAATACCACCCTTCATTCTCAAGTTCAGAACCATTAGAAATTTACAAAAGCTCTCTCCTTCTTCTTCTACGTACAAGCTTTCTCTCTCTCTCTTTTTCCTTTTCTCTCTCACTCGGAACTGAAGCAAGGACAGTGAAGGGAAGCCGCCTCAACTCCATTAAGGTAAGGGGGTATATTCTCGGGTATTCTGGGAAATTTGAGTGAAAGGAAAGGGTTAAGGTACCTTTGGTCCTCACCTTTCCAGGACAGATTCGGTGTTGTTGTGAATTAAATGCTTTAATTGTTACTATTTGTATATATATATTTGCTGCTAAGTGGATATACTCAGTGTTGAATTGTGAATAGATATGAACTGTATTGGACTGTGAAAATACTAAGAATCAAGGGTGTCTATGTGAATTCCAGTGAAGAATTATAAACAGAAGTCAGATTCTATAATAACAAGCTCGGTTTTTATCAAACCGACCGGATCATCTAAGATATACAAATACATAACTTTACTTATACATAAACCGATCCGATCATTCTGCTTGAAAGGACTACTTGGATGTTTATTCTTCTCGGTATCTTCATTATTTCACTCAGAAAACGCTTCTTAGACTGATTTCACTCAGAAAACATCTTATTTCACTCAGAAACTCGGAAAGCATCTTCTCAGTTTGATTTTATTCGGAATCAAATATTTTACTCAAACA
This sequence comes from Clitoria ternatea, assembly GCA_037962975.1. Lineage (NCBI taxonomy): Eukaryota > Viridiplantae > Streptophyta > Magnoliopsida > Fabales > Fabaceae > Clitoria > Clitoria ternatea. Next base: position 16,358,945 of record CM075675.1, read on the forward strand.
TATTTCACTTAGAAAACATTTTAACTTCACTCAGAAAAGTCTTTTCAGTGATTTCACACGGAAACATAGTTATATTTCACTCAGAAAACTCATTTCACTCGGTATCATATATTTTACTCGGAAAAACCTAGTTTTCAACATTTTCACTCGGAAACAACTTATTTTACTCGGAAAACATATTTTTACTCGGAAACAACTCTTTTTACTCGGAAAACACATTTTCACTCGGAAACAACTCTTTTTACTCGGAAAACCTGGTTTTTGACATTTTTCATTCGGATTTTCATTCAGAAACTCTTCTTTAATCTTTTTTTAAAATTATTGGGACGTTAAAATTATCATTATTGTTCTTATTTCTATTATTATTATCATTATTATTGTTATTCTTATTATTATTATTATTAACTATTATTATTGTTATAGATATTATTATTGTTTTAATTACGAGTAATGAAATAAGAAATATATTATTTTACTCTTTAAACAAAGTATTATTTAACCAAGATATAACCGATATATTTTCTAGAATAAGAATGAATAACTTACAACGTTTGAATGGTTGATGGGATCCAAGAGCTTGTGAATAAATATTATGAGACTGGAAACACATAAGATACCCAAGGATCAAATGATAAAAAGAATACATTTCGCATCATGAAAATATTTGTGAAGTAGAAAAATATCTAGAGCATACACTTGGTACAGTGGAGGACACTCACGTTCGATCTCCATGAAGAATCTTGGGAGTACAACCGGAACGGAAACCCAATGGCATCAGAGTCGCGCCTGAAGCCGGGTGAGACGATGCAATTCTGGTGTACTTTGACTAAATGACAGAGTGTAACTATGATCGCGGAGATCCAAGCCCCAAAATAATATATATTGATGAGAACCTGTGAGTTCATTCGTACCTTATGAAAATAAATGGGGGCTTGGGCGGACTCCGATCGCTCTAGAAAGAATAAGGAGATAATGAATTGATTTATTGGGCCCACATGCATCATGAGACTTAATTAAGATAAATCATAATAAATCCTACTCATGCATTTCCATGACAATATTTGTTTATTATAAGCTATAAATATGTCAATTGCATGATTTATGTGATATTATCTGTTAACTGGATTATGTCCGCACTGGGTAACCTTCAGGGTCTTGGGTTATACTCACCCTTACTGTTGAATATTAACAGAGGAACTAGGAAACCAAGAATCGGAGTTCGAGGAAACAGCAATACGTTGGACTTACTGAGAGTACTCATTAAAAGTAGGATATCTGTAGTTGAATAATAAGACCATGGATGACTGTATAAATATTAAGGGTGCCTACGTGCCCCATTCTGTTATGAGTACAATTACTTACAGTTTGTGAATGACTATATGAATTACATACTATTTGCTTCCACTGATCTGTCATTATTTTATAAAATATATATATATATATTCACTTTTTCTGAAAACTTATGACCTCTCGGTTAAATAGGATGATCCTAGATAAAAGGGTCTGTCCTATCTAACCGAGGGTGTTACAACAACAACAATAATAATAACGACAACAAAAACAATGACAACGATAATAATTACAATGACACAAAAATAATGATAACAACAATCACAATGACAATAAAGACAACGTCAACAACAATGACAATGATAATGACAATAATGACAACAAAAATGACAATGGCAATGATAATGACAACAATAACAATGATAAAAACAACACAATGACAATGACAACTAAAACCACAATGGCAATGACAACGACAACAACAACAACAACAACGACAATGACAATGACAAGCATAACAACAAACAAAGAGGACACAGACAACCACGAGAACAATGGCAAGGAAAACTACGACAACAAGGACAATAACAACAACGACAATGAAAACCAGGACAATAACAAGAATGACAATGACAACAACAAAAATGATAACGACAATGACAACATCAACGACAATGCAATGATAACAGCAACGACGATGACGACAACAACGACAAAGACAAAAGGGAAAACAACAATAATGAGAACAATGACGATGACGACAACAACAACAATAGTGACAACAATGACAATGACAATAATACTAACAATGACAATGATACTAACAATGACAACAATAAAACAACAACAAGCAAAACCAAAACAACAATGACAATTTCAACGACAGCGACAACAACAACAACCACAACAATGACAACGACAAAGATAACAATGACAATGATAATAACAACAACAATGATAACAACAATGACAATGACAACAAAAACAACATGAACCACCACACCAATAACAACAACAACAAATAAACAATGACAACAACAACAATGACAATGTCAACGTCGATAAGGACAAGTACAACAATCATGATAATGACAACAAGAATTATATAGTGATAAGGACGACAATAACAATGACAACAACACTATCACGACCACCACCACCAATAGTGAATAAGGTTAGTTGTTGTGGGACATAGTGTCTCACGCAACAACAACAACATTGGTTGTAGCATGAGATACTAATTAGCCACCTAGTGGCTTGTTGCATGAAGTTGAGGTCTCACACATGTTTGCATAAGAGTTTTTTGTATGGACCCTGACTCCCACACAATAGCCACTTTGCGTGGGATATATCTCATACAAAACATATGATTCTTGTAGCGAAAATGAATTTATTTTTATAAAAATAATTGAACAATTTTAGTGAAAAATATTAAATATAAAATACTAATGAATAAGAATAAGAATAAATAAAACCAATAAAATTTATTTAATTTAAATTAAATAATATTAAAACACTAAAAAAATAAATCAATTTTAATTTATCCTAAATAATAGAAACAAATATACCTAAAATTAAACAAAATACTAATTATAGCTAAAGAAAAAATTAACATAATTACACAATATACCTAAAATTACCGGTTAGGTTATAATTTGATATCTTTACTAAACTTAAAATTAGGAATCGTCAATTGTCACGCACACATTGATCCGCGCCGCACAAGCACAAAGCACATCACAAAATTCAGAGTAGGAGTGTCTTTTCTTTTTAACATTCTTTATTAAGCATTTTCAATATTTTTTATTTGCTTAGCTAATCTTCGGTTCACCGATTCTACATTAAAAAAAAAGCGGGAGGAGTATTACATTATTATGTAATCATATTTTCCATAAAAGAACAAAATTAGAGATTAAACACTTATGTGGTGATACCAATCTTTCAAAAATATATTTAATGAAAATAATCTTCAGAGTTATTCAGTGATACTTTAGAGAACTTAATAACCATTTAATGACCCTTATAAATATTTGAAATTGAAGAATTAAAGTAGTGACTATTTCAATCTTCTTTTGATGGCTTAATTATCTGTAGACATTCTTTTTGGTGTCATTTCATCTCAAATGACGAAACTAATTTTTGTTTTTCATTGACTATGTTGTGTTTAAATGAGGGAAAAGGGAAATTTAATGAAGGAGAGGGGAGATCAGAGATTTAACGAAGGTGAAAATAATTTAAACAAACGTTTTCCTTTCACTTCTTTCCAAAAACTCCTAATATTAAAGGAGAGAAAAATCCTTCCAAATAATACTTCCTTTGTTATGTTAATTAGTCATTTAGGATTATGTACAACAATTAAGAAAGATTTTAGTTTCATAATTATTTAATGGTTCATTTCCTAATATATTTGTTCCCTCCCGGATCAGAGGGGGCCTCACGGTACCCCTTATCCCTTTAATTTAACATATAATGATTCTTCATTATCCTACCAGAAACGGTTACCTCCCTTATTGGACTTGGGCCGAATTTTCCTTTTTACTTTACTAATGTATAAATACGACCTATAAGCTCATATTGTAATCTAAGTGACACATATTGAGAAATAATAACTTAATTCCTAATGGAATTCTCAAGGGTTTTGTGTTTACTGCTCTGTGTGGCGCCCACCATGGGGTCCGGTAAAACGGTTCTTACTCACAAATCCTAAAACCAAAAAGAGCTATTCAGAAGCGATTGAACCAACATGTCGAACATTTAAAGAATCGTGACTTGGGACTCTGTAATCTGCGCTCTTTCTAAATAAGTACCTTTATGCTTTTAATTTTCACTAATCCTGATTCTCACCATTCTACAATTAATTAGGCGTACGTAATAACATTCAAAAGACACCGGCTACATGTGCCTAGTGAATCCAAACACCAATTTATATTTTGCAAATGTCAATATAAATTTCACAAACGCCAAATTTCGCAAATGTTATACGGTTTAACAATTATACGTGTTAAATTTCTATACTTCACTTCTAAAAATTAGTGAATGTTACATTACGTCGGTACAGATTCTAGTTTATATCAGTTGACGTGATTTTATGCTTACATTAGACTTGAATCTCATTCGTTAATTAGCGATATTAAAGGATCAATGATGGCCACTTCGCAAGATCCGTTGTGGTATATACGTTTCCTTTTCTTCAGAGGTGGCTCGAGGAATAAATATTCACCAGAGTACATTTTGAAGACCTGAATTGATGATTTGAAATCCTAACACCTAACACTGGATCATTTCTACAACTCAGTTAATGTTACATTACTTGCATGGTTCAAGAAGAGCCAAATTCATATCTGACTGATGCGTAGCTGATTAAAATTGAGTGGATAAGGATAAGGAGGACACGAAATGGCTTGCCACTCCTTACTTTTCACCTCTCATTTATTTATACAAAATAAATCTCTGTATTTAATATTAAGTTGTTTTCTATTAAATATAGCTGCATAATGGCTTCAAAGTGTACAAAAATTTTAGAATCTCATGCACGTTTTGAGGAATTGAAGAATTGGAAAAGTCAATTTAGAAGGTTTTAACAGATATATATTGGAGAAGAAATTAAAGGCATAAGGAGATAGATATTGACATGCGAAGCACAAGAGGAGAAAGGAATTCAATTGATATATATATTCTTCCACGCGCGCACGCCATTTGAAGGAAAAAGAAGGAATTCAAGTGCGAGACCTTAACATTATGTCTAACATCTTCGCAAGTTTCAGGACTAGAAGAATCAACCTCCATCAGAGAATTTCCATTTCATTGATAAGCAGAAATAGAATTCAACGGGCCCCTCCAACGTCGTTGGCTAGAAAATGCTGGCAGCTACTTCATCTTCTTCGGGCTACACAACACTCTCGGCGCCCTCTGGAAGCTTCTCGAAGCCCGTGGCCTCCACCAATTGCAATTTGCACTACCTATGTTAGTCGACAATGACATTGGATCCATCGCAATATATTGAAGTAAAAAGGACGGACAACTTGGACAGATCCTCTGAGATTTATTTGCCTGTTGTCACTTTTCTATCTTATTTAATATATTTGTTCTCTTTTGTTCAATTCCCTTTTTGCTCGAGTTTCCTCACTAAGGATAACTGTTTACATACATCTCTGGTTTTAACACATTTAATATGCCTATAAATTTGTATCCAGTTGGAAGACGTGTAGGGGTGAAGAATCTGAAAATTTGGTAGTGGAATCGGCTGCACGAGCTATTGGAAAGAGAGCTGATCAAGACGAACAGGATGATGGCAAATGCGCCTACCGCACGACGTATGGGCAGGCTGTCCAACAAAAAGAAATAATTTGATTCGGAGGGCTAAAATAAAGCTACGAAGTCTTTTCCTTCAAGACCAAACCTCCAAGAATAATGGAGGTAACTTACATATGTCCTGCAGAAACACATCAGCTCAGGCATTGCATGCTTTTAATTTCTACAAGAGTTTCAACATCTCCGTATAAGAGGGGTCTAAGAGGCTCATTGGTTGGCAAGAATTTGTATGATCAGTCGACTCCAATATAGCTAGTTCCCCAAATCCAGGATATGCTGACTCAATTGGCACAAAGGCCCATCTACCATAACCCTCCACAATTGGAGTCACTTTGGTCTCGCAAAAGCTGATGTCATCAAGCATTCTTTTATGAAGGTGACGAATATATTCATTATAAGTCTTGAAAGCCCACTTCTCAGCTCTCCTATCGCTGGAGCAAGACGAAGCACAAAGCTCATTTACCAAGGCATATCTGCAAGATCGCTACCAAAACGCAGGCAACTAATAAACACTGCATTTTTCACAAGATCATCAAATCCTTCCTCCTTTTCTAGCATAATCATCAAGCCATTTGCACCAAGTTTCATCAGCGGTAATGACCTTCTTGACTTTAGGAAGCAGTGAGAGGATGGTTAACAACCGAGTGACGTGTCTGCGGGTCTCGAACGCGGGATGAATCATTACGAAGTCTTTTTCTTCCGTTTTATCCATTCCTATCTAAAACATCTTCCTTCGTCAAGGAAAACAAACTTTACTTCTTCAAAATGATCACGCTGCAACGTACTTCTACTACCACTACACTAGTTTAGTGCTTGTCTATGGAATTCGCAAGAAGTATGACTTGTTTGTCTCAACCGTTTCCTCCAAAGACTCACAATTGGAACACTCTTCCTTCATCTTCTTCTACTTCTGTTTCGATGCTTCGTGAACAAGCTTCCCCTATAGTTGCCTCTTGATCTTCTAGTTTTTCAGCACAAAATTTTCCCTAAGCCCGAGCACTAGCTCTCAGCAAATTTTGAAGACAAGCCCGAACACAAGCTCTCGGCAATTTTGAAGACAACCTGAGCAACCCTCGACAACATACGAAAAGCCCAAGCACGATCTCTCGGTAAATTTTGAAGACAATGCTCGAGCACGAGCTCTTGACAATTTTGAAGACAACCCCGAGCAACCCTCGACAACATACGAAAAGCCCGAACACGAGCTCTCGACAAATTTTGAAGACAAGCCCGAGCATGAGCTCTCGACAATTTTGAAGACAAGCCCAAGCACGAGCTCCCAGTAATTTTGAAGACAAGGCAATTTTGAAGACAAGCCCGAGCATGAGCTCTCGGTAATTTTTGAAGATAAGCCCGAGCACCAGCTCCTAGCAACAAGTCTCTAAAGCGTAAAATACACTACGGAAATGAGAGACCCGAGTAACATACCTAAACATTATACGCTTACGCGATGCACGGAAATCTGAGTGACACACGTTCACTCCAAGGCAGTTCTCAACCCTTCATAAATACGTCAAAAGCGTGAAACTCGCCTAATATACGCTCACCCGGGGAACGAATTCTCAAGACTCTCAAGACCCGAGTGAGATACGCTCGCTCCAGAGGAATCAAAATTATCTCCCTCAGAATAATGGCAAATAAGATCCTAAACTCTGAGTAAGCAACTCAAGGGTAACAACAACCCATCACTCGGCAAAATTCGTTAGTGACGATTTCCAAGTGCCATCATTCCCGTGAATAAACTAGGAGAGCCCCTCCTTAGAAGAACATCATACAACGAGGAAGAAACATCGCTCAGACCACCACTTAGATCACGACATGTTCAAAAAAGAGATCTAAAGCTAACACAAAAGGGAGGACCCACACCGGGTGAGAGACGTCATCAATAAATGAGCATACCGACTTGAAAAAGCATACCATTGTAAATCATAATCGAATGTAACGGGGACACTCTTTTTCCTACTCGAGGGGTTTTTCCCCGAGAGGTTTTAATGAGGTCCACCAAAATAAGTAAAATGTATTAGCATTAAATGTAACAGGGGTACTCTTTTTCCTCCTCGAGAGGTTTTTTCCAACTGGATTTTCCCCCGAGAGATTTTTTATGAGGCCCACCACGATAACAAATGAGACAAGTACGACTTAGCTCATCTCAGGAGAAACAACAAAACTGCAAGACCATAAATCATTTAGTATACAGCTACTCGGAATCGATTACCCGATACGCTCAAATTTGGCCACTCGATGTCGACTCATACACACTCAGGACAAACCTTCACTTTACACCCGACATGGAGATATCTTACTATGACACTTAGCCACTTCGCTCGACTTTACGTTTGGAGCTCATTAATTTAGCAGATAATGATTCTCCATTATCCCACCAGAAGTGGTTATATCCCTTACTAGACTTGGGCCTCGATTTCCCTTTTTACTTTACTAGTATATAAATATGGCCTATAGGCTCACATTGTAACTTAAGTGACACATATTGAGAAATAATAACCTAATCCCTAAGGGAATTCTCTAAGGTTTTGTGTTTACTGCTCTGTGTGTGAACAATATCCTTAATTAATTTTTTTCTTTAATTAATTCAATTGGTCATAATTATGAATTGTGTATATTATGAATAAGTGAAAGTGAAACATTTATTATAAAAGTAATGTTAAAAAAATATAATAAATACATCTTGAATTTTGTAAGCACTAAGAAAAATAAACACCTCTTAAAATCTTAAAACAACTAATGAAAAAACAAAGGGAGTAACGATTTTGTCTCCATTTTCTTCTCATTTCAAAATTACTAAATCAAATCCCCACTTCTTTAAAATTTGAATTTGAATCAAACACAAAGCAAAAACCATATTGTTCCTCCTCTTTATTATTTTTGAACAAAATGTATTTTACGTATCCTATTTATATTTTTAATTCTTAGCTAGATAATTTATCTGTTTTTCTGTTAATTTAATTTTTTATTTTAAATTTTCTCACAATGTTTTTCTTTTACACAAACTTTTTTAACACCATTAATTTTCTTGTTATTATATTCTTCTTTTTCTATTATTATGACAGTCAAATATCAATCTCTCTCTCTCTTAACCATTGGATCATCATCTACATCAATCATTAATCTAACATTTATAACCAACAAACTCCAAAAATACCATTAAATTTTTTTATGTTAAATCAGTGAACCTTCAACTCCCAGGGATTAATAAGTCTTTATCTTCAATAAATTAGAGAAAGAGATAGTGGTAAAATAAGTAATGAAAAAGACAAAAATAAGGAGGATAGAAAGAAATATGAGATTGATAACCATGAGATAAAAGGGGAAAAGGAGATAATGATGGTCATGAGAAGTAGAAGAGAAGAAAATGATAAAAATAGTTATTATTATTAATAAATTGGATAAAAAAGATAAGATTTAATTAAAATTAGAATATAAAAGATTTAATTCAAAAATTAAATTAAAAATTCAAATAAACATAAATGACACTAAGTAAAACCATTTCATAAAAAAAAAAAGTGAGTGTAAAACCCTAAACAAAACCCATTCAGTTCAGAGCCTTCCGAAGGTTGTACCGAAGAAGAATGCCTCAACCCCGAGCACCGCGCTTACCGACCCGAATCTGGAACCAACTCCACGTCCGAACCATATTCGACGGCACCGTAAAAGCCGTCCGCGACCGCGGTCTCGACCACGCGGTGGAGCGAGAGAAGAACCTTAAACCATTACTAAAGCTGGTGAACCTCATAAAATCCGAACCCTCGAAATCCCTCCCTCTCTCCCTCATCAAAGAATCCCTCGAACTCCCCTTTCGTCCGATCCATTTCATCCGCAAATACCCCTCCATCTTCCAAGAGTTTCTCCCCGCTGGCATTCTCCCACACGTTCGCCTCACCCCTCAAACCCTCCATCTCGACGCCGACAAACAGTTACTCCACCAAACCGACCGCTTCAAGCAACAGCTCGCCGACCGGCTCTTGAAACTCTTAATGATCACAAGGTGTCACAAAATTCCCTTGCGGTTAGTTGAACACTTGAAATGGGATCTCGGTCTTCCGCATAATTACGTCCACTCCGTGATTCCGGAGTTTCCGGATTACTTTCGCGTCGTTGATGATTTTCTAGAGCTTGTTTGTTGGAGCAACGAGCTTGCGGTTTCGGTTTTGGAGAAGAACGGGAAAGGGAAGAAGGAATTGGTGTTTCCAGTTCATTTTTCGACCGGTTTTGAGATGGATAGTAAGTATGAGAAGTGGTTGAAGGAATGGCAGAAGTTGCCTTATGTGTCTCCGTATGAGAATGTTTCTCATTTGTTTTCTCCCAGTAGTGATGAGTCTGATAGGTGGGTTGTTGGCGTCCTGCACGAGATTCTTCATGTTTTTGTTGGTAAGAAGGGTGAGAAGGATAGTTTGTTGATGATTGGAGACTGGTTGGGGTTAAGGTCGAGGTTTAAGAGGGCGTTGTTGCAGCATCCTGGGATTTTCTATGTGTCTAGTAAAATTGGAACGTATACTGTGGTTCTGAGAGAGGGTTATAAGAGGGGGTCGCTGATTGAGGATCATCCGGTGATGAACTTGAGGAACCAGTATGTTCATCTCATGAATAGCGTTAAGGAAGATGATGGTAAAATGAGTAAGGTGGTGCAAGGAAAGGTTAGTGTGAATGAGTCTGATACCAAGGGTATTGAAGGGAATGGGAGAGAGGAAGAAGGTGATGAGAGTGGTGGGGAGGAGAGTGAAGAGGATAAATGTGATGTTGAGGATGCCGGTGGTGAGTTGGTTGGTGATGAAAAGGAAGAGAGGTCTCAGAGAGGTAGCGGTAAAATTGGTGGCAATAGAAGGGGCAGAGAGTTTGGAAAGGGGAAGTTGGATGTTGACAAGCCTTCAAGAGATTCTGGGAGAGAAAGATTGACTGGGAAGCTCACATGGAAATCTGGAGAGAAAAATGCCTCCGGTATTTCCAAAAGAATACAAGTGCGAGGTGAACATAAAGATTTTGGGAGTATGAAGCAGAGATCAAGATCCTCTAGAAGCAGTGAAAGGTCATTAACCAGCAAGAAAGCCCGTGTTCTGTAAAGAAGCAATTTGTTTTGCTGGTAGGTTATTCCCGTTCTTGTTACTTCTGGTTATCCGCATGCGAATTTAAGATCTAAATTCTTATGTTTTGCGGTTGCTGATGTTTCTTTGTGCAATACAATATTGGGCCTTTAGTTGAATGTCTGTGCCCAAGGTTGTTGTGCCAATTGTTCATGGCTAGTTTCATTAGTTTTTGTTGTAGCAAAGAGGCTAACACCTCATATGGCTCAGACATTTGAGCCATGACCTTGATACGGATATGGCTCAAAGTCACTTCTATACGCTCGGACACTTTAGGCAACACCTTTGCATGAATGAGCACACACATTTTATTATAAGTGTATTTATTTTTTAACTTTTTAAAAAGTTAAGTTTGAGAAATTATTTTGTTTTCACCTTTAATTATAAGGCAGCATTTTGAAGCCTTTGGTGATATTTTTTGTAAGATAGAATTACAATTTATATAAGAACTTATTAATTTTTTATTTACCCTTATTAATTACTTTAACTACCCTACATTTTAGCTCTATATTTATGGTTAGTAATAAACTGTTTGAGAGGTGACCACTCAAACTAACAAATCAAGAGAAGAGGGATATTAGTATCTTCACCATTAACAAACACATTTAATTAAACTTAAAGAAGTAAAATTGGAATATCATATTATTCTTTAAGAAACAGATAAACTTATATTTTTATTGATCTTGATGATTTGGTTAATTTTGTCTTCATAAAAGGACTGTTAGGAGTTTTTTGTTTCGTTTATAAAAGTTTGTAACAACTTTTTTGTGTTCTCATAGATTTCATATTGCAAATGTATGATCTAGGGTACTCTATTAGGTGCACTTGGTTGGATTTAGGGAGGTTTCTTTTTCTTGTTGATTTTAGGCACTTGGTTCGATCGCGGCAATCGCGGCAGGAATAGCGGCGTCGCGGGTGCGTCAGATCGCGGGGCGAATCGCCCGCACCTGGTTCCTCCTGGTTTTGCCCCTGTGTGAACTGATTTTTTAAGGGTATTTTAGCCCTTTTGCTTTCTTTTCCCTCCCATTTCTAAACCCTAACACCGGAACCCAACAAGTTTCCCATTTCTTCAAAACACCAAACCCCATTTCCGCGACACCCACTCGTTCTCCGACATCTTCACAGGTTTTCCGGCGTTTCCTTCCCATTTCCGGCCTGTCCCACCCATTTCCGGTGAGTCCCTGTCCTCTCCGGCGAGCCCCTGTCTTCTCCGGCGAACCTGTGTCTTCTCCGGCGAGTTTCTGGTTCTGTTCTTCTTCACCTCTTCTTCTCTACTTCAGTTCCTCTTCTCTTCTTCTCTTCTTCTCCGGTGGGCTGTTGAAATACTGTTGGGGGCTGTTGAAGGTTGTTGAAGGCTGTTGAAGGCTGTTGGAGAGGCTGTTTTTGAAGTCTTGGAAGGGCTGTTGGAGGCTGTTTTAAAGAGGCTGTTGGAGGCTATTTGGAAGGGCTGTTGGGAGGCTGTTTCTGCAATGGCTGAAGAAAATACAGCAAGAGCTGCTGAAGGGAATGCTGCCAGGTTTAGGCCCTCACCACTTCCTGGACATGTGAAGCCTAATGCACCAAACCAAGACATTGCTTGGGATTGGAACAGTTTGAAAGACATCAATAATCGGAAGCAAGCCACTTGTGATTTTTGTGGCAAGATCACAACTGGTGGAATTACCCGGGCTAAAAGACATCAAATGGGTGTGAGGGGGGACTGCGGTAGTTGTCATAAGTGCCCAGAAGATGTTAAAGAAACTCTTAAGGCTGCATTTATAAACAAGAAAAATGAAAGAGATGCATATTTGAAAGAGACTAATGACCTTGATGAGGATCATGAACTAGTAGAGGAGATTTCGGCCATTCGACATGGAAAAAAAGCTGCAAGTATGGCAACATCGATTGCATCATCACAAACAGCTTCCACTGCCAAGAAACCTAGAGGTCCATTGGACTTGTTGTTTTTTAAAAATCCTGAATCAACCATTCATTTGGAAGGGAAGGCTTCAAAGCAAACAAGCATAAACGATGCTTGTGACAAGGAAGCAAGGGCTAGAACAATACAATATATAGAACGGTTCCTTTGTAGGAACTCAATTCCTTTTAATGTGTTACGCTCAAAAAGCTTCAAGTTAATGGTGGAAGCTATTGGAAATTATGGGAAGCATCTTAAACCTCCAAGCTATCATGAAGCTAGAGTTCCTCTTTTGAAAAAAGAATTGGAGTACACTAGGGCATTGTTGCAGGATCATGTGAGAGAGAGGGAGCGTTATGGTTGTAGTATAATGTCGGATGGATGGACAGATAGGAAGAATAGAACCTTGATAAATTTTTTGGTCCATTGTCCAAGGGGTTCTATGTTTATTAGGAGTGTTGATGCTTCATCATATGTGAAGACCGGGGAACAACTCTACAAGTTGCTGGATGATTTTGTTGAAGAGATAGGAGAGAGTAATGTGGTGCAAGTGGTCACCGACAATGGGAGTAATTATGTGAAAGCTGGTAAGAGTTAGTTTATTAATTTTAAGAGTAATTATGATTTTGTTATAATTTATAAACTTTGTATTGTATCACTAGTACTAATAGTTTGATTTTACTATTAGGCAAGTTGTTGATGGCAACAAGAACACATTTATTTTGGACTCCTTGTGCTGCACACTGCCTAGACTTGATGCTAGAGGATATTGGGAAGCTTCTAAGAGTGAAGAGGACCATAAAAAGAGGAATATCTCTTGTGGGTTACATCTATAACCACACATTAACCTTGAATATTATGCGACAATTCACTCATAAGAAGGAGTTGGTTAGGCACGGAGTCACAAGATTTGCCACAACATTTCTTATATTGCAAAGGCTGTATAGTTTGAAGAATGATCTTAGGAAGATGTTTATTTCAGATGAGTGGTTGAAGTCCAACAATGCCAAGGAGACCAAGGGGAAAAGAGTAGCGGACATTGTTCTTATGCCTACTTTTTGGGGTGATGTTATTTACAGCCTAAAGGCAATGGCACCCATTGTGAAGGTGCTTAGGCTAGTTGACAATGAGAAGAGGCCGGCGATGAGCTACATATATGAAGCTATGGATAGAGCCAAGGAAAGTATCCGGAATTCTTTCAAGGGAGATGAAGCCAAGTTCAAGGAGATTTTTTCTATCATTGATAGACGATGGGAATGTCAACTTCACCATCCATTGCACGCAGCGGGTCATTACTTGAATCCCCAATTCTTCTATGGCAACCCACAAGTAGAAAGTGATCCAAAGGTGATGGATGGATTGTACAAATGTATTGAAAGGTTGTCCACTAGCTCAGATGATGAAGACAAAGCTCTAGATGAGATATCACTGTATAGGAGAGCTGCAGGCCTCTTTGGAATCAAGGCAGCTATAAGGAAAAGATCTACAATGGCTCCTGGTAAGAGTGTTTTTTAGGATTGGAGTTGAATAAGGTGCTGAGTTATTTGCTATTTTGGTTCTGATTATTTGTTCTATATATTTTTTTCAATTACAGCTGAATGGTGGGTAAGTTTTGGATCACATACTCCAAAGCTACAAACTATTGCCATTAAGGTGCTGAGTTTAACTTGTAGCTCATCTGGGTGTGAGCGGAATTGGAGTATGTTTGAGCAGGTAAGTAGAGTTGAGTTCTCAAGTCAATACATTCAATTTGATAACATTTAGTCTAGTAGTTTCTAACGTTTCCATTAATTTTTTATTTAGGTTCATGCTAAAAAGAGAAATAGGCTAGAACATCAAAGATTACAAGATTTGGTTTATATTAAATATAACCAAACTCTTAGGGAGCGTTTTGATTGTCAAGATGTGATTGATCCTATTGTGCTAGATGATGTTGAAGATGATACCAATGAGTGGGTACTAGGAAGGATGGAGGATGAAGATGAGGAAGGGGCATGTGATTTGGTCTTTGATGATGATATCTTAACATGGAGAGATGTTGCTGAAGCTACTGGGGTTACTGAGCCATTGACATACACTAGGATGAGCAAAAAGGGAGGGAATACAGCTGCTGCCCCTACTACTTCTAGGAAGGGAAAAGAGGTAATTCAAGCAGAAGAGGAGGAAGAAGAGTTTGACAGTGAAGACATTGAATCAGATGGGGAAGAGATCTACCTAAGTGGTGATGAAGATGATGCAGGAGATGAAGAGCCAAACCTTGAAGATGAAGATGATGATGCATATTAGGAATTTAGGATTGTTATAAATTTTATGCCATGGTTATGTTATATGATTGTGATGTTTCATTTCATGTTTGTCAAGAATATTGTTATGATTTGAATACTTTTATGGTCTTTAAATTTAATCTTTGTGTGATTTTTTTACATATATATGTGTAAAAAATATAGGTAATATTTATATAATTTTAATCAAAATAGCGGTCATCCCGCTTTCTGCTATCCCGCTATCCCAGTTTTAATGGCGGCCGCTCCGCGCCGCTATTTGGGATTGACTACTATGATTGTTAGGCGGCCATCATCTGATTCAATGATTTATGATCTTGTATGGTATTCTGGTTTGAGGCAGTGGAAGCTGGGTGTGGGTATTTATCCTGCTATATCTCTGAACATTTAACTTAGATACCTGGAGAGGAGGTCCCCTAGTGAAGTGTTCTGATATTGATAATCATCATATTTCACGCTTCATTATTTTTCTGTAGTTTGAGAAATAAGCTTTAGATGATCAACATTTCTTACTCAGAGAGTGCATTTCTTTTGAGGAGAAGGTAGTGTGGAAGTTGCTCATGTTTGCTAAAACAATAGAAACTGAAAAGAGGAAATAAACAAAAAAAACATATATGTCATGCTATTATTGGAGTTGGTTATCTTATGTTGGTATTAGGATATTCTGAAGCTTATATCTTAATGTGATGCTTGCTTTGTAATGGAGGACAGATACGTATTAAGTAATGACAAAGATGAAATGATGTAATGCTGTTTCCATTTTAATAATCGCAACAGTATGCAAATAAGGTTACAGTGTTTAAGGTTAGTTGCTCAATATGTTTTCATTTTCAGATTAGGTGTCTAATACCTAACCTGATTGACGAAATGCTGATAGGAAAAGGGTTGAATTTAGGTGCAAGGAACCTTCATTATGTAGCACATCTTTAGTGCCTGTTTGGTTGGCCGATGGGCAACTAAATTAGGGTTGAGCTAACCAAAAAAATAGTTAGTTCAATGAAAATTTAACTATTTCAAATGATATGTAGGATTGATATTAACTATTAGATTTTTTATTTTCACAATTTTGTTTTTACAACTGGTTAATTTTTGAAGCAAAATGCTTGATAATTGTATTGATTACAACATTCTTTCTTCCCATTCTTTTGTGTGCCATACCCACTCTTCTGGTACCACATTTAGTTTGGAGTGAAAATGAATGCTAATTAAAAATTTAGTTTTTCTAGAGTTTCAATTCAAACACATGTTCAAAAATCAAAATGTGAAAGTTTTTAACAGAGATTATGTTGAATCTGCTTTGGAAATCATGATGGTTGCATTGACATTTAATTTTAAATGATGACTTTTCACTTTTTAATATCTTAAGTGTTTTATTTGTTTATCAATAGTCAATTCATTTTTTCTGACACAATTGCTGCTGAAGGTTGCAAGAGTGACAATGAGTCTAGCATGTCTTGTGTGCCATAGTGTGGATAGTCCGTCACCATCACACTCTTTTAGGAGTTACTCTGTTTCAAGTTCAGAAAATGAAGGAAGATGTCATGCTGTTGCTACTTGCTTAACCAGGAAATTATCTCTTCCACCCATTACTGTACACTCTTTTCTTCCACCTTCATCATCATCCAAAGTGACTCCACAACCTACTGTTTCCGGTAGCAACTTGATACCCGGTACACCGCGGCTTGTACGAAGTCATGCGGTAACAAGGGACCGAGTACGGGATTGGAATTTTGATGAAATTGTAACGGAGTCCTAGTCCTAGTTAAAGCTGATACAAGATAGAATAAGACTAGGGAATTTTCTTCTGAGATAGTTTATACTGGTAATGCTACTTTGCCCCCCTTTAAATTTTGCTATGGGTGCAATTGATCTCTCTAGTTTTCTTGTAGAAATCTTAAGCTGTGACTCCATCGTATTTGGACGTTTTCCCTTTCCGTTCACCGAAAGATATTACTTATGTCAAGTATGAAGGTTGACTACAAATAATTCACTGACATATTTTTCTACAAACAAATATTTCTGCGTTTGCGTCACATCACTATTCAGAGGAGTCCTCGACCCTACTGTTTGATATCCAAAATCTTTTATGTTAAAATATATGGGTATTCTCTTATGTTTACTCTATATTGATTTGACGCCAAACGGTTTGTATTTTGAGGTGGTTTCAAGTTTTCCTTTTCTATTGAAAAGATAAGCAAAATTTATATTTTTAAATCAATTATCACAAATTAAGAATTAATTTAAAAAGTATACTTTAAATTGGTCTTTTTGTATTGGTTCCTAATTGAAAATATACTTTTTAAACCAATTCTTAATAGAAACTTATATAAAAAGTATATTTTGAATCATTATGCAATAATCGATTTAAAAATAAGTTTTTATTAGTATTTTTAATGGAGATGACCATTTTAAAATTGTTTCAAAATGCAAGGGACCACATTAAGATTAAAAGAACATATAGGATAATAAGTGAAATGAACTAAACATATATTTTATCTAATTTTTTTTTATCTTTATATAAATGAGATGATAAAAGAAATGAGAGGAACAATAGATGATTCTTAGGAAAAATCAAAAAAAATATTTTTGGTTGTTTTTTGTTTAACTTTCTAATGACTTTTATATTCGTTGCTAATTGTTGATAAGGACACTACCCAAGTTATGCATTGTATAGAGGAGTCCAAGATGATTGAGGATGCATGAGCTCAAGTCCAATAGGAACATATTTAGGGTCTTTTCTTACACTGTTTGTACTATTAGTGACTCATAGACCTCTTTGTATTAGACATGTTTTGAGTTTACTTCTTCAAGTTTATTTCTTCATTCTTTTAGTTCTTATTAGTAGGGTAGGATTAATTTTAGGTCATTTTTAGGCCATGTTTTATTTTGGACGAATTTAACATATCTTTAGAAGTATTTAGGAGCTTAGTTGAGCTTGGTTTGCTTAATAAGTCTTAGGAGTTTAGTGAGCCCTCTCTCATTTGTACATTTGTGATCATTTGTTGAATAACTAATATTTCTAATGAGAAGTTTTTCTCTCTAACTTCTCTAGTGTTCTAGGTAAAATCTTCAGTTTTAGTTTTTATCAATGGATCCTTCCATTATGGTGAACATCCTCAGCTTATCTCATCATTGAGTAGTGCCTCCTTTCCTACTCATTCCTTTTTATTTTTGTCCTTTTCCTTCTCCTTTTGATTGTGTGAGAAAAATTCAATGGAAAACTACATAAAGAGACCACAGTTTGAAGCTTGATTGAATAGAAAATTGTTTGTTCATTCATTAGGATCTCTTTAAGGCTAAACCCATCAATAGAGAGTTTAGAGCTACATCATTTTGTATCATGAATTTGTTAACTTAGGAGGTATTTTCTAGATCTACTTCAAATCCTTAAAAGTTTTTTAATTCTAATCACACACTTTTGTTTTACTCATTTTTCTTGATTTAGATCTAGTTTCATTTTTCATTTTTTAGTTTTGAAAAATATGAATTTTGGCATGAAATTGATATTCATATATTCAAATTTCTAAATTCAAAATTTGGAGGCTTGATCATTGAATTCATGCTTAAATCTTGAAGAACTTGATATTGTGAACATTTTAATCGATTTACTTTCTCATAATTATGTTTATATTGTTAGAATTTTTGAATTCTCCATGTCGAATATTGGTGTCACTTCTATGTTCTTATTCATGATGTTTTTTATTCAAATTTTGCTAAATGTTACTGTGTTTTTATGTTGTATCTTGATTAATAATAAGGACATCATGGATAGCCCAAGCCCATGCTAGAAAGAAGCCCAACACACATAGCACACTTGGAATAAGAGAAGAGCTTATTTGAATTTACAAGACTTAATTTCTTTTATAAGTTAAATTTTAAAAGTGCTTTTTAGTTTATTTTATTTTCTTGTTAAAAAAGGCATGTAAAATTAATAAATTTCCTAGAGCTAAGGTTTGAACCTAACCACAAGCTTAATATACCCTATAGAATTATTAATCTTAGGCCGGATCACTGATATCAAGTCATTTACTAGGTCTCACAGTTAAATATGAGAATTTGTTAATATTTTATTATTAAATATAGTTATCAAATAATTAAATAAGTAATTATCAATAAAATATCATTATTATATATATATATATTTGAATTTAATAAATAAATATTGATTAACTATCAATAACTATTATTATTTTATATATATATGAATTTAAATAAATAAATATTGATCAAATATTAAAATTAAATATTAAATATTAAAATTAAGTATTATATATTAAATATTATTGATTATCATAATATATAATTAAATATTATAAACAAGGAGATATTATAAAAATGATTAACTAGTTAATACTTAATCAAACAAGATTATTATCAGTAAATATTAAGTAATGTTAAACTAAGGTGTTATTAATAATTAAACAGTATTATCAAATATTATTTTTCTCTCATCTTAACTTCTCTTTCACTATCACCACACATCCTAATCTGTCCTCAGTCTCTGCACCTCCCTGAATTGAGCTTCTCATTACTTACACTTTCTCAAGGTTCCTATATCTCACACTTAACATTTTAATTGGGCTTACCTCTCACTATTTTCTTATACTAGAGCAACTCGGGAAGTAGGCCAAAGCCATAAACTTTCTATAAAAAGCTCAGTAGGGCACTCTCAGGGTTCTTGAGAGTCTGGGTTCCTATCCAAAAAAACCTAGGCTATTACATATGTTATGCCTGGTAACTGATGATGTGAAATTGATATTGATCCGGTCTGGATACCGCCGTAAGATTAAGAGACAATTATCTTAGCCGGTTCAGAGTTCAGTCGGCATCACTGGACAACGATCCAGTCGGTATATCAGTGGACAATGATCCAGTCGGTAAAAACGTTAGCCGACCTCAATCAGTATCATAAAATACTGACTCAGTCTGCAACTATACCGGTTATCCGAGGTAGTGACCAAGCTATCGGATACCTCATTCGTTCTCTTTTCACCCGGAGATGAGAGGCTAATCCGGACCAATCAACCGGTTTCCATTCTATAAACATGCAACCGATGTCATCGGTATACATCCGGACTGTAATCCCGAGTCAGGCGTTCTCCCTGCACCGGTTAGTCCGGATAACACCATGCACACCGGATAACATACTCGTCACCCAACAGAAGACGACAGGCATTGCTACAGGGACCGATCAATAATTCCCCACACTACGAGCCAAACTTTGCTCCTGGGAATGATTAACTTGTTCCCTAAAGTCTAGCCCATGCTCCCTATGCTCAATATAAAATAGCCACTTGCCTCAATCATGCTGGTAAGTGCACATTAAACAATAATATACTTGTATAGTGGTTCCCCACTAACGAGACCTCGTAAATCGAGCCAATCAGGTATAAGAACTCACTTCAGTTTACTGGAGAGGGGTTCCCGAATTCTGGTCTTTCTCTCTTATGCATATACTTGATCCCTGTGATCAT
Source organism: Clitoria ternatea (assembly GCA_037962975.1). Lineage (NCBI taxonomy): Eukaryota > Viridiplantae > Streptophyta > Magnoliopsida > Fabales > Fabaceae > Clitoria > Clitoria ternatea. Next base: position 16,379,295 of record CM075675.1, read on the forward strand.
TTACATTCCATACTTGGAATATATCACTGACTTGAGCGTTGGAGAATCTTCGCAGGTGACACCGCCTGTCGCCCACATCAACGCGAGAGGCTGGTGTGAAGGATCTCCAGGATGTCAAGACCGGTCTCTTCATATAGACACACCGGATACCCATACCGGATACTCACAGAGTCGGCCTTCAGACATACACTTCTCTCACTATTTGTGACCAGCCCGACACCAAATCTCTTGGATCCCGGTTCAGGACGGATCATTGGCACGCCCAGTGGGACACACTAAAGTTATTCCCACTTCTTGTTTGAGAAGTCTGGTCTCTTATCATGGAAGGCAATGGGAGAAACCAACCAGATGGGCACGTGGAAGACGTCACTGCCCAGGAACAACCAGTGAACATGTGCTTAGTTCTTGAGTCGCCTGTGGAAAGTTCAAGGAGGATGGTGCAAGTTTTAGCACTAGATCTAAATGATGAGATGATACAAAAGTTGATGGAGGAACTGATGGAGTTGAAGCGTGAAAGAAGGAGCATGGAAGACAAAGCCATGACTCAGATTCAGGGGACACATCACACAAACGAGGGAGAAAAATCCTCAACTCCCCAGTATTCAAACATCCCCACGTTTGAAGGGAAGGAACAGATCCACGATTCTGATGAGAGAGTTGCTAAAGGGAAGAGGAAGCTGATGACAGCCTCTCCAGTAACTTATAAGCTTACAGTTCCTTTTTCAAGGAGACTTATGAGTGTACACATTCCTAAGCACCTGCAGACCACTCAACCTCTCTCTATCGAAAAATACAGTGGTGAGACTGATCCTACTAAGCATCTCGATGTTTATACATTTGAAGCCATAGACCTGGGGGCAGATGAAGATGTCATGTGCAGGATGTTCCCTCGGACTCTCATTGATGATGCCCTTAGTTAGTTCAAGGGGCTACCATCAGGTTCCATCGACTCATGGGAAGAAATGGCAACAGCGTTTGTGGACCACTTTGTCATTTCCAATGATATTCCCAGAACATCTCATACTTTAGCCCAGATTAAGCAAGGGGAACAGGAAACTCTCAAGGACTTCTTGAAGAGGTTTTACAAGGAAGCAGCTGTTGTTCTAAACTTGGCAGAGGCATTACAGTTGCATATAGCAATAGAAGCTTTGTAACCAAGCTCTGCTTTTGCCCTGTCGTTGGCTAAGAACCCTCCAATGAATTTTGAAGAATTCAGGGGGAAAGCATCCAAGTATGTGGGCATTGAAATGCACTTAGAAGCAACAACAGCGAGAAGGAAATCCCCAATGACACATCAACAGCAACGGAGAGATAAGGACAGGCCCCGATCAGAACGCATGGAGAGACCGTTCCAAGGCAACATCTTCGACAACCCTGTACCTCTGAGTCAGGAAGAATGGGTAAATGCATTTAGCAATTATGCTCCGTTAAATTCTAAGCGGTCACAGATTCTGAGTGAGATCGGATGGCCGACTCTTGCTGCATACGGGGTCAGGAAGCCGCCCCAGCTTCGTAAACATGGAGACCCTCGGAAATACTACGAATTCCATGAGTAAAAGGGCCACTCGGCAAATGAGTGTCAAGCCTTGAAAAATACTATTGAGACCCTGATCCGATAGGGTAAACTCAAACAATATCTTTTCAAAGAGGGTAATTCTGATGAACCAGAACGAATTGAGAAAAGGGGAAAGGATTATGAGGAAGGCGATGACGATCATCTCACTCCAATCAAAAGATTTACTGCTTCTGAAAAACAAAAGAGAGTTCTGGATGGTGATCCTGCACAGCAAAATGTTATGCCTCCACATCAACATCAAGGCCGTCGAGAGGTCATTGATTAGGGATCAGGCCATCAAAGTCAAAAAACGCCTTTCGCTTTTATGGCTAGTCGGTAAGACAATATGCACTGTTTCCTGACTTGGGTTTTCCCGATCGGGTTTTACCAAGAAGGCTTAACAAGGCATAACCCCGACTCGGCTCTCTTTTTCTTTTGTAATTAATAATCAATAAAATATTCTATATGTTCACCCTTTGTCTTTATGATTTTATTCGATGCACAATGCTGTTGTGACAAGATACTTTCAGGACGGATGATCTTAACAACGTATCCGTTGTTAATGATGAACCTCTTCAAAGGTATTAAAGGGTGAACCATATAATGAAGGCCGGCGAATGGGTAAAATCCAACACCGGTGAAGAAGACATGGGTTGTAGGCTGGTCCTTTTTTAAGGCCACAAACTGAATCCCTTTTGAAGGCCGGTGAATGGGTAAAATCCAACACCGAGTAAGAAGAACGGTGAATGGGTAAAATCCAACACCAATTGAAGTCTTGGGCGCAGTAAGCTGGACCTTCTTCAAGGCCACGCTGAACCCCGAGTAACGGGCACAGTAGGTTCAGGATTAGCCCAGATCTGAACCTCGTGTTGAAGGCTCAGATTATAGGATTAAACCGAACTCCGAGTACAACTAGTAGGTTTGGCCGAACGTCGGTGAAGACCTAGGTTGTAGGATTGAACTGATCCTCAGGAAATGGGTTGTAGGATTGCACCGAACCCCATTTGAAGGCCGGCGAATGGGTAAAATCCAACACCGGATGAAGAAGACCGACGAATGGGTAAAATCCAACACCGGATGTAGAAGACCGGTGAATGGGTAAAATCCAACACCGGCTAAAGCCTGGGCGTAGTAAGCTGGTTCTTCTAGAAAGCCACGTTGAACCCCAGGTAATAAAGACCTTTTTTCTGCAGGTCGAAGACTTGATTCCACCAGGACGGATGATCTCAATCACATATCTTGTGATTCGACGATGTAACTCTTGGCGTGGACAATTCCCATCATCATCCTTATGATGGAAGTCTTTGAAGACTCAATCCGTACTCTTACGATTGAGATGTATTCCACCAGGACGGATGATCTCAATCACATATCTTGTGATTCGACGATGTAACTCCTGGCGTGGACAATTCCCATCATTAATCTCATGATGGAAGTCTTTGAAAGTCATCCGTCCTATGACACCACAGTTATGAACAACGGATCGACTCTCTTTCTCCTCGAAAAGGTTAAGGGTAAAGTCCTTTGACAGGTAACAATCCCTTAACACACTTATACTTGGGGATAATATTCGTGTATATTTTTCCCGTTCTAAGATTTATTTGTCTTAAATTATTTGGTTAATCCCTCGAGGCAAATATATGCTAAACCCTCCTCAAGGTTAATCGTATAGAACGGACTATCGAACGCCATTTGAAAACTCGGATTGTAGGAATAAACCGAACTCTGAGTACAGTTAGTAGGATTAAACTGAACGCCATTAAAAGGCTTGGACTGTAGGGTTGAACCGAACTCCAATCATGACTTCGAATTCACTCAGAAGTACTTCCCCTAGGAATTCCTCACTCGGAAATACTTTCCCTTGAAATTCCTAACTCGAAAACACTTCAAATTCGAAGTCGGACTCGGATTATTTACTCGGGAATATGTCTACCCAAAATGTACTTATTCAAAGTCAGAGCCTTCCTCTGACCAAAAAGTACTTCCCCTGGAAATGGCCCATTCGAAAATCCTTCACTCGATGTCGTACTATGAGGTCGGGATTCCTTCACTCGGTGCCATACCACGTGGTCAGAAATTACTCACTCGGAGCAATCCCAATTTGAAGTATTCCGACTCGCTTGAGCGAGACACACAAGCCTCGCTTGGGCGAGCAACTCTCCTAAGGCCATTCGTACCAGCGAAAATAACTCCTAGAACCAAGCATATACTCATTCGCTCAGTAAGTTTTCCCAGCACTCGGGTTTCCGTTGATAGAATCCTTTCAAAATTGACCCATCATCCATTCGGTTTCTACTCGGGAAAAATAATCCGGGTCCGAGTCTTCTCACACTCACATGGTCTATCACTCGGCAAATCACTCCGAAACTGACTTTCTTTCTTTTTCACTCGAGCGGTCTTCCTAGCACAAAGTCTTCCACTCGGGCAAAGCTATTCCAGAGTTCTTCTGGACAGACTCACACCGAATATCCTCAATCGGTGCCATCCCACTCGGAATTTCATATTCGGGGGCATGCCACTCAGGATAGGTTACACTGGGCTCGGAAATGCTCCACTCGGGACTCCACTGCCCAAAATACCACACTCGGAATTATATCCACATCCTCACTTGGGAAAATTGCACTCGGCTCGGGGATACACATACTCGGGAAAGTTGCACTCAGAAACTTATCACCCGAGTGAAAGCTCAGATTTTAGAGCAAAATTAAACTTCGAGTATGACTAAGAAGATTAAACCGATCCCCATTAAAGAATCACTCAGAAATCTTCCACCCGGGGAACGATCACTCGAAATCTTCCACTCGGGGAACGATCATTCGAAATCTTCCACTCGGGGAACGATCATCCGGAATCTTCCACCCAGGGAACGATCACTTGAAATCTTCCACTAGGGGAACGATCAGTCGGAATCTTCCACCCGGGGAATGATCATTCGGAATCTTTCACCCAGGGAATGATCAATCGGAAAATCTTCCACCCGTAAGTATTACTCAAAATTTTCAAGACAAAACACGAGCCCTCGGCATAAAAATAAAAGACTCGGATAAAACGAACAAACTTTTACCGAGCAATACTAGGAGATTACAAGTAAAAGAATTTCCCGAGTGACACGGCCAGAACCAACTTCACTCGGAATCATTTACTCGGAGTAAAGACTTCACTCAGAATCATTTACTCAGAGTCGAATATTCGCTTGGAATCACTCATTCAAAGTCAAATGATTCACTCGGAACTGATCACTCGATAATGCTTGGAGGCAATATTCAACGGCTAACGAGTATTGCAAAGATATTTTTGCAGGTTACATCAGCATCCAGACCTCTCGCAGGTTGTATAGCTCATATGAGCAACTTCATAAGTCCCTCATATAAGCTAGGCGACATATGATCCGGTCTGGATACCGGCCCTAAGATTAAGAGACAATTATCTTAGCCAGTTCAGAGTTCAGTCGGCATCACTAGACAACGATCCAGTCGGTATATCACTGGACAATGATCCAGTCGGTAAAAACGTTAGCCAGCCTCAATCGGTATCATAAAATACTGACTCAGTCTACAACTATACCGGTTATCTGAGGTAGTGACCAAGCTATTGAATACCTCATTTGTTCTCCTTTCACCCAGAGATGAGAGGCTAATCCGGACCAATCAACTGGTTTCCATTCTATAAACATGCAACCGATGTCATCGGTATACATCCGGACTGTAATCCCGAGTCAGGCGTTCTCCCTGCACCGGTTAGTCCAGATAACACCATGCACACCGAATAACATACTCGTCACCCAACAGAAGACGACAGGCATTGCTACAGGGACCGATCAATAATTCCCTACATTACGAGCCAAACTTTGCTCCTGGGAATGATCAACTTATTCCCTAAAGTCTAGCCCATGCTCCCTACGCTCAATATAAAATAGCCACTTGCCTCAATCATGCTGGTAAGTGCGCATTAAACAATAATATACTTGCGTAGTGGTTCCCCACTAATGAGACCTCGTAAATCGAGCCAATCAGGTATAAGAACTCACTTCAGTTTACTGGAGAGGGGTTCCCGAATTCTGGTATTTCTCTCTTATGCATATACTTGATCCCTGTGATCATTTACATTCCATACTTGGAATATATCACTGACTTGAGCATCGGAGAATCTTCGCAGGTGACACCGCCTGTCACCCACATCAACACGAGAGGCTGGTGTGAAGGATCTCCAGGACGTCAAGACTAGTCTCTTCATATAGACACACCGGATACACATACCGGATACTCACAAAGCCGACCTTCAGACATACACTTCTCTCACTATTTGTGACCGGCCCGACACCGGATCTCTTGGACCCTAGTTCAGGATGGCCGCTATTTGGGATTGACTACTATGATTTTAGGTAAGATTAGACAAATTGCTTGTGTTTGGTGTAAGGCGTATTATCTTCTTATGGGGGATTTCCAAACAGATGCCTTGGAGACTTAGTAGCTTGGCTCCCTTGATGTTTTTTCCTTTTTTATTGTTGTTGCTTTAGTTTCTGTCATATTCATTTTGGAGGGTCGCTTATACTCTACACTCTGCAATTTTATTCTCTGGTTTAGTGAACTTCTAATTTTTCAGTCAAATAAATAAATATATATTCAACAAGAACTTGTCACATGGGAATCTATCATAAGCGCCATCATGGAGCCCATTGAAATAAGTATGAAGAGCTTATTTTGACAAGCTTTCTCATGAAATAAATTAAAATGAGCTGAAAAGGAAGAGTACAAGGTTCATGTGTGGAAAACATGAAAAAATAATGGAGATTACAGTTCACACTCAGATCGTGAAATTAGGTTAGAGAAGCATCGCCAATTGGTTTGTAAATCTTTCTATGTTGCACAGAGCTCACAGAATCTTCCAGGTCCTAGTTCAATTGAGCAAGCTATCACCCAAAGTCCTATGCATTTCCAACACCTAGGCACATACAACTAACTCTAGCTGTACTTGCAGCAGCATCCTTATTTCATTCATGGATGTATGCATGGCTGACCATTTACCGCAATAGTTGCAGTTGGTTGCATGATGTTTTTTTTCTGTGCGTCACTCTGACATGACCAGAAATATCCTATTGCATTGTCATAGTAGCCAATTTCTTGGCCAGCCTCTTTGGTGTCATTGGCACGCTCTTCAGAACATCCTTAAGTATCCTAACAGCACTTTCTCATGAATTACTCTTGCAACCTGCAAATCCCTATGATCCTCTGGTTATTGTGTCTTTTGTGTTTCTATGGATTCAGGCCTTACTTCCTGTGCTACCTATTCCTCATGTTGTTTCTTTTATCCTTTGTGACAACCTCAGTACAATATTGTTGTCTTGCAATCCAATTCTGAGTACTTGGTGTAAACTAATGGAGTTGGATCTCTATTTTATGGGGAACATGTTCTTAACGAGAGCTTCTTGGTCTTTTGTATCCTGTAAATGATCAACTTTCTGATTTTTTGAGAAACCCTCTGGCACTTTGTTCTGACATTTGGCATTTGCACCAAACTCAGGTTGGTTGATCTATTGGCTTTTGTAGCCCTAAGATTGTAGGGGGCTGAGTATCACTGTACATGCACCTAGTCACCTGGTGTGATATTTGCTGTAGGCATCAGTGAGACATTAGAGCAATGACTCATTTGCTGAGTTATAATGAATAACAACTATCTAGAGCTCACAGTTGTTACTGTCCTGAGTCTGTTGACTTCTCATTCTTATGTACAATCTCTCTGTAAAGTTTTACTGTGTTCTAATTACAGTGATGATAATAGATTTTTTTTATTCTTCTCGCTGTATTTTCTCTCCTGCATTAGTTTGATTTCTCATAGGCATCATCACCATCATGCAGGGAGATCATACCCTCAGAAGTATCCAACCTGGATCTCGGCTCTAAATAAAAAAGAAACTGTGTAAGACTATTCATTAGATGAATAATTTTCCAACAGACACAGAAACAGATGGTTCTCTGCATTTAGAAGCAGGATTATGATTTCAATTGATTGAAACTTGCTGCTGTTTCATCCAGGGGAGAAATATTTATAGTAATTTACAGAAGGACAAAGAACTGGGTAATTGTGCTGATGAAAATTGTTGTTTTAGATTTATTAAGGTAATTGAAAGTGGAGAATTAGCCGGGTCAAAAGGTAAGGAAGAAAGAAGGGCCTAAAACAAGCATATCTTGAAAATGATCATTTTCTGCATCCGTTGCAATTTGTAATTATAGACTAGAGCGTTGGTTAGAGCATGAATTCCACATTTGAACATCCTCCTTTTGCTAGTTCATCATCTATTATCCAGGAGATTGTGACTAAGTTTGATTTGAGAGAATTTGCTTCAGGGTGAATGCTGAATGGAAACAAGCAACATCTTGACACCAACTTTAACTGTTGTAATAATCAGTAGTTTATTTTAGGTGATGTGTTCAACAGTGCATGAGGATTCAACTGTTTTGCACATGAAATTTCACCTATCTTGTACATTGATTAACTATGCTTGGGTTTGAGAAAATAATTTTATTCATTACTTATTACATTAGTGCATATTCATAAAATTTTAAGAAATAAGCTCAAAACAATTTATAAGAAATATACACGTTAGTTGGGGCCTATAGAAATAAGCTCAAAATAACTTATTAATAGGTCATGAGTATTTTTAATATTTTTCAAAATACTCTAATAATTATAAATAAGCACTTCCAAGCGCACCGTGTATTTATAAATTAAAGGAACTAAAGGAGTAACATGGTTTCATCTAGAAAATCAAGTTATTACTCATTAACTAATCGAAAGGCATTGTTAGTAATTCATTCACCCATTTGTTTTTATTTTTGGACACGATTCACCCAAGTGTGAAAGACACCTGATTAGTCAGATACCCAACTTCGTTCTTGTGAACGAGTGAAATGCTGTTTTTGCACTCAGGAAATTTAAACAAATAATTGACAAACGATGAAGCCTAGTTAGAGAAGAAAGCCCAAAATATGTCCAGATCTATGCTATTTCTCAACAACCCCAGTTGGATTCGTTGTAAGAAATTATGTGTCTAATCTAAATTTGAGAAATTATGCCACCCAGGATTCTTCCCCCTTGAGTATGGCAAAAGTCACAGTAAACATTCTAAGACTGCAGTAACATAATTTTCAAGATGAAGCTTGCGGGCCAGGAAGAAATCTATGGCACCATAGTCCACATAATTCTCAATTCGAGCGAACAAGATGACACCGTAGAGGGTAAGTGCAAGGGTATCCATAAAAGTCTTCCAATTTTCTTTCTCAGTCAATCTGTTAATATGTTTTTCAAGATACACCCTGGCAAACCCTAGCATCTGATTCCTATTTAGTTGTGCTTTTCTTAGCTCAGTCGGATTAATTTCTAATATAGAAGCAAGGGAGGTGATGTTGGCATGCTGCTCGAGTCGCTTGTAAGGTATCTGCCTCTCTAATGGCATGCCCAAAATTTGTTCAAACTCCTCCACTAATGACGCTCATTGGAAGTCCCAGAAAATGAAACATCAAAGGCGTGGGTCATAAAATTGGGGCAAAGCGATGATCACTTCGACCTGTACTTCAACCCCCAAATGTTTTAGGATCCTTCCATATTTCCTTAAGAAGGTTATCCTTTGGGTCAGATTCATCTTCTTTCCCAAAGCCTGCAGACTAGCTGTGTTAATTTTCCCAGCCTTGATGCGTCGTAGTTTCCTCAGTTTGGCCCTGTTGGCCCCATGTTGATGTTATTTTCATATATTGGAATGAAGAAGAGTTCAATGAAAGAGAATCAAGTTTGTATAATATGAACTCAATGTAATGCTTGTGCCAAGTTTAAACACAGAAGTTGTAATATAGTATAGTTGTCGTTCCACTGGGGAGGTGTTAGAATGAAGATCTTAGTTTTGAATTGATTAGGCAGGAGGTTTTTGTTTTGTTTTGTTGTGAATGATGTTGAATGAAAAAGTGAATAACTAACAGAGAATGAAATTTTGCAAAAGATACAGTGAACGGTTTTTTTTTGAGAAAAGTCAATTTTGTAAAACAGGGATTGGCTTCATCACATCTTCACCTTCTGTAAGTTGCATAAGTTTTTATATAAGTAAATCGAAAAGATAATTTCTACGTCACAATCACAGTCATTTGTATCGATCCCTCGACTACAAAATTCATAAGAATGATTTCAAACCGCTGATCCCTCAGTCACTTTGAAATCATCCCAGCATTATCGATGGATTGTTTTGACGTTTATTGCGTTAGGCGCCATCCCTGGCTACCTACTCACAATAAGTATTTCTTTCAGATCTGCTTTCAAAAGTCACTTCCCAGCATACTTGAGAAAACTTAAAACAAGAAAATAGTGATCAAGTACTTTCAGGCATTAAACGCAGAAAGAAATACAGAAACTTATCAAATCTCATTACTAAATAAAAACTTACAACAGCATTACTTCAGTGTTGAATGGATTACAGCCAATCCCATAAGGGAGTTTTAGCTACTCATGCTTTGCATTTTCACCATCAAAAGAATGAATACAGAAAATAATGGAAAGTTTGGATTGTGAATGAAATACAGGGGATGAATCTGATGATGTTTGCAGCTTGATTTATAGAGGTTATGCTCTAGCTTCCTATGCCCACTTGCGTAGAAACCATGCAGCATCTTTCAAAGATTTGTAGAAACACAAGAAAGTGGGTGAGTTGGCATCGCATCATTGGTGAATAAAGAATTAAGAGACCTATGCTGTATGAGTCACGCTTGAGCTTGATGGTCACGCTCAAGCGTGAAGGGTCCTGATGCTCAGTGATAGTCTCACGCTCAAGCTAACTTAACCACACTTAAGCGTGGTTTTCCTTTGTTCAGTATGCTTGTTCCACGCTTAATTCATGCTGGTTCCTCGCTCAGGCGTGCTCGGCTTATGCTTTGCTATCCATCAGTCACGCTCAAGTGTGTAATGCTTACGCTTAAGCGTTCTTCTTGTTAGACCATGTGTAATCCGCGCTTAACTCATACTCAGCGAGCTCGAGCTCAAGCTTGAGCGCCCCATGCTTACGCTTAAGCGTGGGGAAGGACCTGATGCTGTCTTCTTGTAATCCATGTGCAGGGTCACGCTTGAGCTCTATATAGTCACGCTCAAGCGCCAGTCATGCATAGGGTCACGCTTAAGCGACACTCAAAATGTATGTGAAAAGTGTAAGTGTAGTATGTAAGGGCATACATACATGTACCTTACCCTTTCTTCACGAGGAATAAACATAGAGCAATACAAATAAAATCGTCTACCCTAGGGTTCTATAACATAATAGTACGATGTCTCCTACCTTAAGATTCCATAATAACATACATCGATAAACATACATGGCACAAACATATAGGTAAGAGGTTCTATAGGATTATTCTACTATACCTAAACAAATTAAATAGGCTTGACTCTCTAAAGTCCCCAGTGGAGTCGCTATTTGTCGCGATCGAGATCGTAACGGAAAGCCGACCGTAAAAAGAAAATTAGGTTCCTGAGTTCCTTTTGGAAACCGTGGAACCACTAATGTTTTTAAGGTAAAACATTAGAAAAATCGTGGAGTCACCACCAATGTCCCAAATTATGTAACTTTAGATCTAGCCGTCGGATCGCAATGAAACTTGAAGGGGTTACCCCTGGGGTACTAACGAAATATTATAACACAATTTAAAACAAGAGGAAACAAACACTAGTGGAAAAAATGGATATAATCACGGTTAAAAATGGCCTTTATTCACGGTTAAAGAACCGTGGTTGTTGCAGCCGTGGTAGTAGATGAGGGCCTTTAACCACGGTTAACAACCGTGGTAATAAATCACATCTAACCATGGTTAAGAACAACCGTGAATATAAATTTCACGGTTATGCTCGATAACCGTGAATGTAAGAACTAAAAGGTTTTAGTTAGAAACTACTTATATTCACGGTTATGCAAGTAACTGTGGATAAAGAGTATCTATATTCACGGTTGTCCAGTATAACCGTGAATATAAATGCTATTTATCCACGGTTATCCATCAAAACCGTGAATATAAGTACTAAAAGGTTTCAGTTAGAAACTACTTATATTCACGGTTATGCTAGTAACCGTGGATAAAAAGTATCTATATCCACGGTTGTCCATCATAACCGTGAATATAAGTAGTCAACAAAATTCACTTACAGACTATGTATAATCACGGTTATTGTATTAACCGTGGATAAATATGGTCTATAATGACGGTTGTTACCATAACCGTGAATAAATACTGAGTTTTTTTTTAATATGGTTTTTGTTTTATTGTTTCCCAAACCTGCATTCAGACAACCAGTACAGTATACAGTATCCCACCATATCCAGCAAAACTATATATAAAGAATGGTATGTATATAACAATTTATTTTCTATATTAATTCATAACAACCTTAAAAATGAAAGTATATACAATTAAGTTGAATGTAATCTAATAAAAGTAAACCCTAAATCCTACTAGATACATATATAAAAGAATAGAGATCCTATATCTAGCTTTTCCTAACTTCAATGAAGTGTGAGGCCCATTGCTTTCTAACATCATCTACAAGTTCCTTTGGGAAACATGACCGGTCTTTAAAGTTCTGCAAATAATACACAAAACAGTTAGAACAAAAGCTATATTTATTACATGAAATTGATGAAATTGGTAGAAAAGTAGTCCAAATGATGAGACTTACATCTGTCCATCCATCTACTAAATGTTGTTGGACAATGGTCAGCATAGTGTGCATGACGAAATAGCCATACTCGTAGGTACCCTTCTGCCTGTAAGACTACAATGAACATATAGTATAGAATAAGTGAATTCGCAAGTTAAAAAATATGTATTGAAGATTTGAATGAATACGATTGACTTACTTTTAGGTACACACATGCAACTTTTCTTCCGTTGGACTTGTTTCCAATCAGTAGATTGTATCCAACCACCGCCCTACGTCAAACAAAACACAAGATAAGTTAGAATCGTATAGTTCTAAAAATGATGTAATCGAATTTGTACTTATTTTTTAGGGATTAACTTACCGGTCTACTATATCTTTCAGGTCTTGTGGAACTGTCTGATGCAAAGTATTAAAGTACAGAGCAAGATAGTCCTTCGGACAGATCACCACAAGCGTCCAGTGAGCGTTGCAGTTACCAGTGATAAGTGAGACTTCAAAATGCAAAAATATAGGCCCATTGCTTTCTAACATCATCTACAAGTTCCTTTGGGAAACATGACCGGTCTTTAAAGTTCTGCAAACAATACACAAAACAGTTAGAACAAAAGCTATATTTATTTCATGAAATTGATGAAATTGGTAGAAAAGTAGTCCAAATGATGAGACTTACATCTGTCCATCCATCTACTAAATGTTGTTGGACAATGGTCAGCATAGTGTGCATGACGAAATAGCCATACTCGTAGGTACCCTTCTGCCTGTAAGACTACAATGGACATATAGTATAGAATAAGTGAATTCACAAGTTAAAAAATATGTATTGAAGATTTGAATGAATACGATTGACTTACTTTTAGGTACACCCATGCAACTTTTCTTCCGTTGGACTTGTTTCCAATCAGTAGATTGTATCCAACCACCGCCCTACGTTAAACAAAACACAAGATAAGTTAGAATCGTATAGTTCTAAAAATGATGTAATCGAATTTGTACTTATTTTTTAGGGATTAACTTACCGGTCTACTATATCTTTCAGGTCTTGTGGAACTGTCTGATGCAAAGTATTAAAGTACAGAGCAAGATAGTCCTTCGGACAGATCACCACAAGCGTCCAGTGAGCGCTGCAGTTACCAGTGATAAGTGAGACTTCAAAATGCAAAAATACAGGCCCATTGCTTTCTAACATCATCTACAAGTTCCTTTGGGAAACATGACCGGTCTTTAAAGTTCTGCAAACAATACACAAAACAGTTAGAACAAAAGCTATATTTATTTCATGAAATTGATGAAATTGGTAGAAAAGTAGTCCAAATGATGAGACTTACATCTGTCCATCCATCTACTAAATGTTGTTGGACAACGGTCAGCATAGTGTGCATGACGAAATAGCCACACTCGTAGGTACCCTTCTGCCTGTAAGACTACAATGGACATATAGTATAGAATAAGTGAATTCACAAGTTAAAAAATATGTATTGAAGATTTGAATGAATACGATTGACTTACTTTTGGGTACACCCATGCAACTTTTCTTCCGTTGGACTTGTTTCCAATCAGTAGATTGTATCCAACCACCGCCCTACGTCAAACAAAACACAAGATAAGTTAGAATCGTATAGTTCTAAAAATGATGTAATCGAATTTGTACTTATTTTTTAGGGATTAACTTACCGGTCTACTATATCTTTTAGGTCTTGTGGAACTGTCCGATGCAAAGTACAGAGCAAGATAGTCCTTCGGACAGATCACCACAAGCGTCCAGTGAGCGCTGCAGTTACCAGTGATAAGTGAGACTTCAAAATTCAAAAATTCAGGTAAATAATTATGGAATAGAATATTACCCTCTGTGATAGGGGCCCATATATACAGTCTTCCTAGACTCAAACATCCAATTCTGGATGTATGCCTGGGTGTCCTGCTGGGTGTTTCCTTGCTTCTGTATAAGAAAGGGCTCTAAGAAACCATAAGTTCCTTGGAAATCCAAGTCCACACAGAGTTTTACCAGAAACCTAAACAAGTTAAGACATGGTTAGCGACAAATAACTTGTATAATGAAAAAATTAGACAAAAAATGATATACTTACAGCTACCACAACTGAATGATGGAGGCGTTCAGCATCGACGTCCCCGAAATAATGTCACACATGTCAGAATGTGTAACGTAAAGTGGCAAATCACTTTGATGGCCGAACACTAGTGGCTGCCATGGGACCTGAACAGTGTCCTCTCCTTACTCATACCCGATGCGCTATAGCATCCGGATGGGATCCTTGGCCGGGTCTGGCTTCTTCAATGTCTGTTCTTGTTGAAAAATTGACAACCATCACATTTTGTACCATAATTGACAATATAACAAAATTAGTTAATGTTTAGGGTTTTTACCTGTCCAGGGGCAATCACCAGAAGTCTGTTGGGCCATATCAGAAAGTGGCCCACCGCCTGACCGACGATCTTCACCTCTGGAGTTGCCACTGGCACATCAGCATCCTCCTCGAGGACGAGCACAACAGAGACCCTGGACATACCATCAGGTAATGTCTGATGGTGAACCACAGGGCCTAAGTTGTACACCATACCAGTGGCAACTGGCTCCTCCGACCCGTCAACGAACAGGTCACATTGACGGGTGTCTGGTGTAGTTACATATTTACACATCAAGCAGAAGTTATTCAACAATGAAATAAAGTGATTACAAACAATAAAACCGAGGAAATTAAATAAAGAATCTAACATGTGGGTCGCTAGCTGGTGTAGTAGTCTCCTGGCGGTGGCTGAGTGAGGCCTTCATCTCCTCCCTAAACTGGGCAATCTCCTGGTGGAGCCTAGATATCTCCTCCTGGTACTCAGCCTTCACAACAGCCACCTTCTGCTCCACCATTTTCTCAAGGGAGGGGGCAGGGTCGGGAGCACCGTAATAGGAGCGGAGGCCTGTAAAATGTGAATGATTAGCCCATAATTGTTTAACAGATAACAAAATAAAAGCATACAGTTATTTACCACTTACCTATACCTCGACCAACAGCACGCACTCTTCCTGGGTGCTCTGGCGTCCATGGGCTACGAAAGACCCTTGGGTTGATTGCTCAACCAAGGAATCCTGAAACCAAACAAGTTAGTATTCACTTCCTTCACGTAAACCAAAAAACAGACACTGATACAAAGGGGAATACTTACTATCCGTGAGGCAACCTCCTGAGCTTGTGAGGAAGTGTATTCCCCACTCTTCTTGATCCTAGCCCGCTTCCATTTGTCGTGGCGTGTAGGTGGGGAGGGGGGATCCACAATACCAGTGTCAGCCTGACACTGACTCAGCCTCTCCTGTGCCAGCCGCTCCTTCAACCTACGGTAACCCCCACGTGACAGTGTGTGTGGGGGCAGTCATTTAGCTTCCTAGTCTCCTTGGCTTTCTTTCTGGTCTCCTACAACAAGGAAAAAAAATATTCAGAGTTAGCCGTTTAAATTGTACATAATTTAATCATCTAAAAACCAATGTACCTGAAACTCGACAGAATGTCTAGATGCAACAAAAGCATCCCAGGTCTCCTGATCGATGAAAGGATATTTCTCTCCAGGGAACTTTCCTTGGTCGTTCCCGAATACATACCTACAATTCAGGTACATTTCAACTAAGGATTAGTACAATTTGGTGAAGCGTTGATTAACTAATATAACATGCAATTCAATGAATCACTAACAAGATTAATACCCTATTAAGATGAAATATTTTCCCACAAGCCTTCATGGTGGTCATGACGACTGGCAACTACATCATCTATGTCATGTTCCATGATAGATGTTGGAATACGTGTTGTAGTTGATGAAATTTCCATAATATCAAGATTGGGGTCTCCACTGTGTCTACCTTGGATAACAATTGACCACCATTTGTCAGCTGGGTCAGCAACATAAAAAACTTGCTTTACCTGCGTTGCCATTATGAATGGTTCATCCTTATGCCCTATCTTGTTGAGGTCCACCAACGTAACTCCTAAATCATCAGTTTTGACACCGTTCTTATTGTCAACCCATTTGTATTTAAACACAGGAACGGTGAAGGGACCGTAATCGACTTCCCATATATCTTCAATCACACCAAAGTAGCATGACTCGGCCATCACAGGGTTGTTGTCCTTTGAAGTTGAGAAATGCATTGACTGAGCCACAACCATCACTCTACTGTTTTGATTTGTACTCTTTTCATCCTGTGTCCTTGTATAAAACGAATAGTTGTTTATGTCATACCCACAAAAAGTGAGGACATCAAATTGCACGTTGACGTCTTTCACCTTTTCATATGCCTGGCGACCAGATAGTGGTGGAGGAGCCATTTCAAAATCTTGGGCACCGTTAAACGACTTCTTTAACCTTCGAAACAGATGATTCGCTTTAAGAAACCTTCGATGTCGAAGATAAACATTTTTCCTACCATGATGCAACCGCACAGAACTAGTCCCCTCCTCACATACTGGACAAGCTTTATGACCCTTCACGTTGTACCCGGATAAGTTACCATACGCTGGAAAGTCATTGATCGTGCAAAATAGCATGACACGCAATTTGAATGATTTCCCGGTAAACCCATCAAACACTTCCTCTCGTCTTCCCACAACCTTTTGAGGTCTTCAACCAATGGAGTTAAATATACATCAATGTCATTCCCCGGTTGTCGTGGACCAGAAATCATCATTGATAACATCACATATTTTCGCTTCATGCACAACCATGGCGGCAAGTTGTAAACAAACAACAAAATAGGCCACGAACTATGGTTTGTGCTCAGGTTCCCAAACGGGTTCATGCCATCTGTGGCTAGTGCAAGCCTAACATTTCTTGGTTCATGGGCAAATTCCAGAAAAATCGTATCCATTTTCTTCCATTGCGATCCATCGGCCAGATGCCTAAGTAGTCCATCAATAACCCTCTCATCAGCATGCCATCTCATAAGTTTTGCATCATCTGCATTGGCAAACAGACGCTTTAGTCTTGGAACTATAGGTAGATACCACAACACCTTTATAGGAGACCCTTTAGTGCATACCTCATCAGAATCCCCCATTTCTTCTTATACCGTGACACCCCACACCTAGGACATCGATGCAGCATTTCTAACTCACCCCAGAATAATACACAATCATTTGGGCATGCATGTATTTTCTCATACTCCAAACCCATAGGACACAACACCTTTTTGGCCTTATAGTTACGATTCGGCAAGGTGTTTCCAGCTGGGAGCATTTCTTTCAACAACTTCAGTAAGTCAGTGAAACTTTTATCCGTCCACCCGTTTATGGCCTTCAAATTAAACAATCGTAAAACTGCTGATAACCTCGTGAAATTGAGGCAGTTTGGATACAACGGCTCCTTACACAGAGTTGTATATACATGAGCTTTCTTAAAACCTTCTACCCCTACATCACGGATCATATCCTCGAGTTGGTCATCCATGTCAACATCGTTGTCATGCATCGAGCTTCGATTTTTAGTCTGAGAGCTGTTACTTGGCACCACAACATCTTCACCATGCCATATCCAACGCGTATAACTACGTAGAAAACCGTCACACAGTAGATGTTCTCGCACCTCTTCCAAGTCTACCCGACGCAGGTTCAAGCATTTAACACAAGGGCAAAAATACTTTCCATTCACCTCCACTGCATTCCTCGCTACGAATTCTATAAATGATTCAACTCCCCCCTCGTACTCCAGACTTAGGCGTGATGTAGTTATCCAACTCCGATCCATACTAACTGTTTACAAGGTGCTATGATCAACCTCACTTTTTATACAAAGGTGGTGGTCCTATACCCATTCAGCATGACAATTGTTTTTATACGTCATTCATATATACAGGTTAGGACTTATTTTAAAATTTGATGAAATTTCGGTAGCATTTCGCATTGGTCTCTAAGTACACAAAATGAGAGTGGTCAAATCAAATTCAACCATAACCAAATATGCACCCAGAGAACAACACAAAATACAAGTTACTGAAAGTTTATCAAATTTTAAAATAACTTCTAACTTGTACATACTAACAGTAGCGTATAAAAAATAATTGTTCATCCCAAACTATCCAAACGGACAATTCAAGATTCAACACAAACGATGACATTAATTAATTTAATGACCATTTGTGTCGAATCTTAAACGGGGAACTACGGTTCACTCATGCATATCCTCATACCAGTTAGCTAGTATGAGCCTACGAGTTCGCAACATTGACAACCATATACATACAAACGTAAACAAATAACATTATATGAGAGAAAAAATAGCAACAGAAATAATATTATATAATTGTGGTATTTTCAAGTAGAACTATGGTGTTGGATGATGGATTATGGAATTTGAGACATGAGGGTTGAACTTTTATTTTATGAATTATGGATATGGTGTTGGATTATGACATTTTTCAAGTTTTGTTTGGTATTGGATTTTTATTTTTTAAACATGGTGGCCCGGGTTGGGTTGGTCAAAAATCCATATTGATTCATTTTATTTTTGGGTCACTTTTTTTTGGGTCACTTTTAGTTAAGAAGAATTTTAGAGCATCTAAACTACTTCCAGGAAGGAGTAACTATTATATTTTGTGATAATGTTTCTACCATTACATTGTCTAAAAATCTAGTTCTACATGGAAGGAGTAAACACATGATGTAAGATTTTATTTTTTGTGGGATTTATGCAACGATGGTGTTATTGAGCTAAATTATTGTAACACGGAAGAGCAATTGGCAGACATAATGACAAACCCATTTAAAGTTGAAAGTTTCCAGCATCTGTGAACTTTGGGCATGCTTGAAGAACCTAACGTAAACTGTTGCAGTGAGCATAAAGTTTAAGGGAGGGAGTGTCAACCGAGTCAGTTATTTTAGAATAAAAGATTTAGAGTTTGTTTATGTTATTGTTTTTCTGTTACCCATGTTTAAGAGTTTGTTGTTAGTGTGGGGGTAGCTGCCTATTTTTCTGCTAATCAGTTGTAGAGCTCAAGCCTATAAACTTAGCTCCATTTTCATTTGAAGGGGAATATTTCAAAAGCGATTTTTATGTGCTAACAACAGGTACCAGACAAGCATTAAATCCAAACAAGTGAAATCCTATAGTAAAGCATACACATTGTTACACACACAGAGAATGATCCATAATATTTCTAGCAAAGTAAAAGGAACAGAGACACAGATACAAGCTTTAACTAGAGCTAAAATAAACAAAGATAGAGACACTTTATCTCAATAATTTTGATAATATAACTACTTTTATTGACGTTTACTAATGCAGGTCTCCATAACAATGAAAACACATGAAAACAGAGGCAATGTCACAGGCAATGTCAAAATAGCAGAGACAGAGTTCAGCTTCAACAATAAACACACAAACTTAGAGACAACGAAGCAAACCCATTACGATTATAAAGCATAACAACGAAGCAGAGGTTAAAAAGTGAACGAAAGAAGAAGGGCAACGAAGCACTTACCTGACAATGGTGAACGAAGAAGAAGAAGGGCAAGCGAAAGAAGAAGGAAGTGAAACTAGAAGCCTACGACCAGCAAAGAGGAGGACGAGGAAGAAGACGATAACCAGCGCGAAAGTAAGGAGAAAGTGAAAAAAAAGTGAAAGGCGCGGCTTTTGAAGTTTCAGAAAGGATATATATTCACGGTTCCCCTTGAAACCGTGAATATATTAAATATATATTCACGGTTTAACAAACAACCGTGGATAAATGTTAACTATATATCCACGGTTACGATACCAACCGTGGATAAATATTAAATCTATATTCACAGTTATAGAAACAACTGTGGACATACAGTACCCAATGATTAAACCCTAAAACCTGAACTATATATCCACGGTTGGAAATACAACCGTGAATATTGACATCTATATATATCCACGGTTAACATCATAACCCTGATCATACCCATGAATATATATTCACGGTTGTGCACATAACCATCGATATATATTTCAGGAACTATATATCCACGGTTGACTCCTCAACCGTGAATATATATTGATGGGTACGTTCACGGTTATGATGTTAACCGTGGATATATAGTTTTCTCTGATTATAACGTTCACCTTATAATTTTAAAAATGCCACCGCGTATGTTTTTATCACTGATCCTCTTCTACCCGTGAATATATCCCGTTGTTATATCCAATTTTACACTAGTGAAAATGAGACTCCCCTTACCTTATAGTGAAGTCACGACTAGGAGAAGGAAAAAGGGTGGAGTTTCGAAACCTTACCGATTACTGATTAAACTTTACCGATCGTCGCCAGAATTATAAAAAACTTGCCTTTGCTTAAGAAGCTCACGGTCAAGGATGGTTAAGGAAAGGTGAGATCATTTGTAAGGATGAAGACTTTTGATGATGCAATGTAGAAAAATTAGAGTTAACATGGTGGCTGGATATGGAGGAAAAGTAAGAAACTTGAAAAAGGTAGTGGTAGTCCTTGGTGAACCTGTGAAGATGAGAAGAAGTGGTGGAGCTTGGTGGCTTATTGGGGGGCGTTATGGTGGCTAAAAGAGAGAGATCGTGGTGGCTGGAATTGAAGAGAATTACAGGAAGAAACAAGTATGCTTGTGCCAAGAAGAAAGATGGAAGTGGTGGAACGTGAAGTGTGATTTATTTGGAATTTGGTAAGCTTTGGTGGAATTGAAAGGAAGAAAGATGAATTATTTACTGGAAGTAAAGAAGAATAAAGAGAATGGAAGCTAGTGAAGTGATGCTGATTTTTATAGAATTTGTTACTTATTAGACAAGGGGTAATGAGTGTATGAAAGTGGCTGGATGGGTTGGTGTGCCGTGGTGGTGACACCTCACCTCTAAAGTGTCAGACAGTGGTAGTGCTGTCAAAAATCTATGGCCAGAAAATTAACTTGTCACGCAAGAAATTAAGAGCGTTCAGGATTTTTAGGAACCTAAAACTAAAGTAGTTAAAAATAAATAGTCAATAATTCCTGGGGTGGGAATCTGGAAAAATGGTCAACATGAAGATTATAGAGCTTCATTTTCTCTTCGATTCATACGTGAAAATCTAAGGTCTGTATCCCGAGTTATGCTCGAACCAAGGGAAAATGCTCTCGGAGCTCTCAAATTGGTTAGGGCTGTAAAAATAAATTTGTAATTATTTTTCCTTTGAGAATTAGTCTTCTTGCCCTTCATGAAACTTATAGGATTTTTTGATACGGAACCATAGAAAATTGAACGAAGTGATTCCAGTATCGTATGAGAGAGATATGTAAATTTTTCTAAAAGAAGTCAATGTTGTTGTGAGAATGCAGTGGGTCTAAGAAGATTTGCAAAATTGCACTAACCTGGGCAGATTTATCCTTTAAAGTCTTCACAGGAAACATAGAGAATTTTGTTACGGAGATTTTGACACAAGATTGATGCGAATCCGATATCGTATAAGGAAGTTATAATTTTTTGAATGAACTATGTGCAAATTAAAAGATTCAGGGTGTAATTACTTAGTTCTTGATTTAAGGAATGACAAGGTACGAATTGAGGCTCGGTACCAAAAATAGAGGTTTTTTAAGATCTTTTCATAACGAAGAAACCAAGACCGGAAGTACTCGATTCTAGTGTTGTATGAGAAAGTTAGGCCCAAAATACTAAGGGTGTTTAGGGTAGATTCAGGGGTTCAATTTGAATTAATCGTTTTATTAAAAACACGAGGTCTATAGGGCTCGAACTAAGATTCGGTCTCTTTAGGAAATGTTCCTAAAACACCAAAACGGATCCTTAGAAACTGACCGTGCTACCATTAAATATCCCGAAGTATATGCATGATTAAATGTTAAAGGCACTAGAGGTTCTGGGTAGGCCGGTTGGATCGAGTCTCTCATCCTCGATTCACTACAAAAGAATCTTAATAGGACTAGTCTCCTTATAGGATTACTAGTCTCGGGCTAAATTGTCAGAATCTAATCTTTGGCTGAGTCCCACAGTTCAAGTCTAGGAACTCAATAATATTTTTATTATTTAAATATAAATATTAATAATAGTTAAAAAATTAAATAAATACCTAAAAATAAATTATTATTGCACTTAAATATATATAACATTTTCAAAATATTATTAATAATTTTATTAAACATTAAAATATCAATTAAATAATAATCAATTATTCTATATAAATTAATTAATCTTAACAAAAAATATTATAAAGATTATTAACCAATTAATGCCAAATTTAAACAAGATAATTATCATTAATCATTTACTAATATTAGTACATTATTCCTAATTTAGCGACATTACTAAACACTTATCTTATTATTACTCTCTTATCTCGACTCCTCTTATTTATTACTATGCATGTCAATCTCTCTCTACTACCCTCTATATCTCTTTATAGTAGGTGTCCTCATTACTTACATCCTCTTGATACTCCTAGATCTCCTATTTAATATCCTACTGACTTCTCTTCTCACTATTTACTCATATTAAAATGGTTCAGGGAACAGGCCAAAGCCTCAGACTTTATATAGAAAGCTTTAATGGAGCACTCTCAGGGCTCCTAAGAGTCTAAGTTCATGCTTTAAAAATTAGAGCTGTTACAAAATCAATATAAATATTACTTCTACTAAAACAATATAGAAAATAAATAGTTTTGAGATATAATGTATAACTTTTTTAAATTAATAAGTACATAACAAATAGCCAAGATAAAAACTTATTATGAATAAGTGTATCACATTTTCAATCAATAAGTAAATAGATATTATATCCATAAAACAAATAAAGAAACTAAATAAATTAATCTCGCGTAGTAATAAATGTTATATTAATTTAAATTTATATTTAATTAACAATATAGATATAGTAGTCAAGATAAAAAAAATATTGTGACTAATCAATATAGATATTATTTCTCATAGAGAAAAATCAATACTAGATATATTCGTGACATTTTTTCTTTATAAGGATTTATTTTTATTAACTATATTTTAATATTAATATATGTAATCTTATTATTTATGAAAATATCTTTATAAAAATATATGCACGATAAAGTACAAGAAATTTCATAAAATTTGTCAAATATATCTTAATTGTATAAAATATGAACTGCATTCACATACATACCAAAGAATAATTATTAAAAATTTTTATTTTATCTAACACATTTTCTATTGATATATATATTCGTAAGATCATACCAAATTTATTTTTTATTGATTATTTTTATTTTATTTTATTTTTAATATTTTATATATTTTACATTTTTAATATAATTACCATAGCATTACTAACATGAAATAAAGTGCAAAAGTCAAAGTCGAGTATGTTGGCGTGAGGGAATATTAATTACTATTATTGTGGGAAAAAAATTAAACATATTTTGGAGACTACTTTTTATCCTCGACATTTCGTTTTACCTTATGATAATTTACTATTTTATATAACCTTGTGAGAACATCTAACATGTTTATTTCTCAGGCATATTCTAGTTCATGTATCTACTCCTCTTTTTTTTCCTTTTTAATCTCGATTTTGTTTAGTGAGTATTTTTTATTAATTTTGTATTGTATTGGTGATTT
The DNA here is from genome assembly GCA_037962975.1 of Clitoria ternatea. Lineage (NCBI taxonomy): Eukaryota > Viridiplantae > Streptophyta > Magnoliopsida > Fabales > Fabaceae > Clitoria > Clitoria ternatea. The sequence continues at coordinate 16,403,094 of CM075675.1, forward strand.
GTAATGCATTGTTATCATTTTAAGAAAAAGAGAAGATGCATTGGTAGCGTGTTGCTCAATTGGTCGTATGAATAATTGTGTGAGAACTTTTCAATATCCTATAATTGTGATTACTTTTGCAATCAAAACTTATCTAAATTTGCACCTAACTTTCTCATCATTATCATTGTCTTGTTACTGTTATTTGTAGATAGCAAAAGTTATAAAATTAAAAATTATAGAAAATGAAAGTGAAAGTAAAAAACTGACAACATGCTTTGGTTTTCAAAAATTCAAAATTAATATTTAAAAATCATAGGACCTTGTAAAATGGTTTGTGTTTTTGGGTGGGAGGAGAAGGGAGAGGGTTGTAAGAGAACTTTCTATCGGAAATTTTTTCGTTGATTGTTTTTCTTAAATATGTGCTCTAAAAGAGAAGGATCAGAACTTTGTTTGTTACTTTTTTTTTTATTATTTTACGTAAGGTTTTATAGATTAGATAATTTTTTTAAAAAAATGTATGGTTCTCATGACTTTAAGAATAATTTCAATTAAGGTAACCTTTGGGTGGAGTTTAACGTGGACCTTCGTGCTGATGAATTGAAGTTGGTAACTTTCAAGATTTAATATAGCTGCATTTAAATTTGAGATCACATACTAATTTAAATATAATTATTTTTTAATTAATTTATACGATTTGTAACTAGAATCATCATAATCTGAATCATTTACATAATGAGTAAAGTAAAAGAAATACACAATATACATACGTTTAACCTTTCGAATTTTTTATTTTAAAACATATAATTTAAAGAATGTTTGATTAGTGTAAGAATCTTCTCACCCCATTTCTAAAGTTGGGATCAAAGTGAACCCACCAACAAATAGTTGCACTAGGCTTTCTTTATAAAGTTGTTTTCGGGGCAACTTCTGGAGTATAGAAAATGACCTTTTGTAGGCATAAAAAGAAAAAGAAAAGAATTTGTCTTATAGTGTCAATAGCTTCATTCCTAATTCGTACACATGGCTATTTTTCTTTGTTGGTGGCTCTTGACAATGATTGCATAAAGACGGTTAACTAGTGCTCCACATTAAGGGTATCCTAATCGAATCTGGTATTCTGAGATCCTTCACAAACATGTATATATTTTTGTATCATTGTGACTCCCATTTTGTTCCTTGATTGTTATTTTCACTATCACTTCAACTAACATACATGATCTTATTTTTATTTTAATATGAAAAACGGGAAAAGAAACACTATAACGATTTTGCCATATGTATAGATAGGGAAAAAATGAAAAGGTCTTTCTTAAAGTAAGGATTGGGTTGAATTTGGATTGGATGTCATATAATTTATTTAAAAAAGTTATATGACTTAAAAATTCACATCATTCTTTATCATAATATTTAATAATTAATATTTAATTCTTCTATTCTTAAAGAAGAAAGACCTTTGCTATTATTTTTTTACTATAATTTTAACCATAATTACAAGAAGTATTGTAATAACTATATTACTACGGTTCTAATTATTTATTATTACAGTTATTTTCCTTTATTAACGTGGTTATATTCCTGTATTTTTTCTTGTTAAGAGCAATAACATGATGTGCTAAAATAACCTTATTTTGTGGTAGTGATTTGAGTTATGTTTTATAAGTATAGGAAATGACCCGAGTGAAAAATTTTGTTATGGTAAGAAATGAGAAAAATAAATATAGACTATATGGTTGTACATAAATGATCAAGATTAAAAGTCAAGTAATTATCACATGACCACTTAAAAATACTATATGCATTTATGCTCTATTAATCTTAACTATTTTGTAACATCCTAAATCTTAATACTATACATAAAAATTAGTTACAAACTTAATTTTGGATTACAAAAATTGATAATTATTATAAATAAAACTAATGGACTAAATTCTAAATTTTTAAACTCATTTTCTAAACGAAATATAAAATTCACTTAAGCTTTTTCCTCCCCTTCACACTTGCTGTTTCCATTTTGGCTGAAACGTACTCCTCTTCTTCCTCCATCCATTTCCTCCCACCTTGCCATTTCTTCCTCCACATGTCTTCATCAAATTTTGCAAGAGCATCAAAGGTAAGTGCATGTACTGATTTTGCCCTTTCTTCCATCTTCCTTGCAGATTTCCCCTTTTTGCATGTGACAACCTTAATTCCCTTTCTTCTCAGCTGAAACTATGACCACCCATGGTTGCTGTTGGGGCTTGTTGAGATTGGGAGTTGGTTCTTGATGCTTGAAAGGTGAGAAACCTTTTTTCTCTCTCTTAATTACTACCCACAGCCAAGTGTAGGCATGTACCCATCTTGTGAAATGGCTGAACGCTCATGAAATCATTTTGGGACAATAGTTTTGAAGTTATTTGGAAGGTTGACCATGTGAATTACAAGCATCGGAGGCTACTAGAGGGTTGTCATTAAAGGAAATCATATTTTTTGGTAAGGTATACTATCTTGGAACTATGTAGGATCATTGAATTAGGTTCAAATTATCACAAGAATGATGTATGAGTTGTTAAAAATAATTAATTCACGTTTCTAGGAATTTCAGTTTGTATTCGAAATAAGGATCAGTGTATCAATTGATTCCGTTAAGCATCGGTAACTTGAAACCATGTTTAAAAACCTTATAAATTTGGTATTAGCATTTAGAAGCCTCGAAATGTGTTTTAAAGTGTCGGGTACATGGTTTTAGGACCTTAGTATTTACCGAATTAGGAGTTAGAGGCTCGAATCATAAAGTAGATTGATTCCAAGTGCGTTTTATATGTACAAGGGTTTACAATTTAAGGGATAAACGGGAATCTAAAATCCAGGATTTTATTTATTTCGTTTAAAAGCCTTATATGAATAATTTATGCTTGTAATGATGAATCGTCTAGAGCTACTAATTTTTGATGATGATGATAGTGATATATATATATATATATATGTATATATATACTATTGTTATTGCTATGTTGAAATCCATGTTGTGCTGATAAATCGTATATGATGATGTTTACTGTGTGGTGATTAGGGCATGGCATATGTTGTATTACGCTATGGTTTGTATTTTCAAACATGGATTGTCTTTTCATACTATCGTATGCATTTCTAGCACTAAGGTTTGCCGATGAGGCTATCACATTATAATGCTATGGTTCATTGTGCACTCTATAACCTGTTGCTTTTGAGGCTACCGATTATAGTGTCATGGTTCACTAGTAGTCCTCGGGTACCACCGTTGATAGTGTTATAGTTCATTGTGTGGTTACCCAAATGCCCCTCGATTTTAGTATTATGGTTCACTAAGCGGGTTATCTTGGCACTTGCTTTATATTGATAAGTCGGATCCGTATTTCATGGATTTCATGCATAATTTAAAAGAAGGATTTTAAAAGATTCATGGCATATCTTCCTTCCATTTGAGTTGCTTTCTATTCCTAGTTGATTGATGTTGACATGAAATTATAATGACGTGGTTATGTGTATAATTGAGAGATGCTATATGCAAGCCATGGATATTAAATTACCGCTTGTTGCTTAAATTGTAGTCATCTTCAAAATATGTGGGTTTTTGCAGTGAATGTGAGAGGGGATGATTTTCCCCATGATCTGAATGTGGGAAATGCATTGAAAGGCCATAGTGGATACAAAATATGGATGAACATAATATGACTATTTTGATGACTGTAATGGCAATATGCATATGCGGATATATATAGCTTGGTGTTGATATTTTGATGATTTTGATGATATTACATGGCATTAGAAATTCTAGATTATATATATAATAGAAGAAGAAAGAGGAAAGCTTACAAAGAATATCTCAAAGCTTCTTTTTCTACACTTTCTATCTCCCTAATTTTGGTAAATGAAAAGGTGTGTTTCCACATAGCGGAACACTCCTTATAAAGGAAACTAAACTACATTTTCTACAGTTTTGGTTTCATGACTTACACTGTAGCTACAATACAGGTTGATACAAAATTGAGAAATAAAAACAATACAAAAGTAAAGTACATTGGTATAGTAATTTATTCAGATTATTGAGGATTGTTTCCTCCAACAATCTTCTTCCATGTTGATTCCGAAGCAATCATCTTCATTTTGATAAAATTCATTAAAGATAGTGGTTGTTAATGAAGTTTATGAGTCTAATTCCTTCTTTTGTGTGGAAGGCCCGACTTCTGATTCTTGTTTAAGCATTATCAAGATGTCTTGCGAATTTTTTACAAAACTTTCTTTAGATTGACATCCTGCTAATGCGGCTGTGATTTTTTCCTTCTGATTAAGAAACTTGAAGTTTTCTGGATTGGTTGCTTTTAGTCTTTAGGGGTTATGCCTGAACCATAACTTGATTTCTTCTGCATTGATCTCTAAATAAACAAAAAGTAAATGGAAGTAGGATTATATTAATTTTGTTAAGATTATCTCTGTTCTCATTAAATCTATTGTTAAGATTTTATAATTCATCATGCCGTGGTCTGATAACACAAACCTGTACAGTGTTAACAATATTAAAACATGCACTTGTAAAATATCCTTTAAAGATCTAGTTCGAATATAGGGCTGCAGCAGTAAATCTTGGAAGGCAGTATGTCTAAGTTATCCATGCCTCTATAGACGGATGAAGACCTAAAAAAAGAGTTTTTGAACTTTAATTATCAACTTTATTTTAACATGTTTTATTATTCATGGCAAAAGTTTAGGGTTAAGACCATTGTTGGAATAGATAAAATCTTAAGAATAGGTTCACTAGAATAGAAATAAACTAACCAAATGAATATATTTCTATGAAACCAAATAAAGGTAAAGATACTAGCGATATTTATTATTATGTCAAGCCTTATTCACTTTATTTCCCGTCGCTATTTCAAGTCCTCTTCAATGCCTTCTTCGTCTTCCTCTATAGCACCCACTCCAAAGCAAGAGACAAAATCACCCCAAACCATTATCTTCGATGAAGAAATTCATTGTGAAGATATTAATCAATAGCTGGACAATTGGGAAATTCCCAAAATTCCAGAAGACTAACTTTACCAAAAGGAGAACAATAATAGACACAGTTCTGACTACATAATCAAAACTATAGAGAACTAAGTTCCCCTTAACGTGGATTGTGGAGATGAATTTCATCTGCTATCAACACAATCTATGGATCAACATAGAACCAAATTCAAATACCTCAATATAGGTTCTGTCCAAGTAGCCATTAAGCCTTTAATTGAAGAAGGACTTAATGCTTTTACCGTAATGTGTCTAAGAGATGTTAGGCATAATAAATTTGCTGATTCAGTAATAGGGACATTCCAAACTAGTTTGAGTAATAGACCTATTTACTTCAACTATTACCCAAATAAAATAGTGAGTCTTTTAGATAAAAATCTATTAGACTCTCTATTCCTCAACCTACAGATCTGTGGGTTAGACATGAAACCTGGATCAATACCTTTAGCTTTAATCTATAGGGTCCAATACAAGGTCTTGAACACTTGTTATTTAAGGGTTCTATTATCTCCCAAAACCAAGGGACCAACCACCTTGTTTATCACAGATATGACAAGGGTAAAGGTTACAACAAGAAAATAGATTCATTGGGATAAAGTAGTTCTCCTAGAAAAATGGACTATAGAAAAGGCAGTGGCGGCCAAAACTAGGCCAATGACTAAAATCCAAGAGATTAAACAATATGAGTTTGAAAAAGTAGAAATAACATTTGTTGCAAGACATTCTTGTAGTGATAGACCATCAGACCATGATAGGTTAGATCTTTTTGAGTAGTATCCCAACCTATACCAACGTCTATCCCCTCTAATAAATTTACAGGGGTTAAATACTTCTATTTCCATCCCGAGGACTACCTACCAAAAGAATGAAGATGTAGATCAAAGATCTATTCAATCTCTAACCTATTCTTCTCTTAATGCTAATTATGGTGTCATCTGAATTATGCAAAAATAAAGAATTATTAAGAAAAGACTTTTACTCTGAGGAATGGAAACCTCAAAGAGAGTGGTTCTTTCAACATTACCATGGAGAAGAAAGAAAGCAAATCCAAGAGGAATTCTATGAATTTCTCAACAAAATTAAGATTAATGTTTTATTCTTTGATTGGTTTCATGCTTACATAGTCAAAAAGGAAATAGATTAGTCTTTTCAAACTGAGTTAATTAGTTATAACTCAACAAATGTTATCACCACATGGCAGTTTAGAGAAGGATAAGTCAAGTCTGAACTTCCTCCTCTTCACCAATACCGACTTCCAAAAATTAAGGATGAGAAATAAAACCCAGTTTGGGTATCCCCCTTTAAAACCAAACTTGAAGATGAACCAATCACAACAAAAGATATTAAAGGACTTATGGAGCAATCCAATTATACCAATAAATATCTCCAAACCCTAGGAGAAAAGCTTCTATCTAAGGAAAGTCCAAACCAAGGTATGAAAGCCCTTTCTCCTAGCCCACATCCACCTTTAGAAAAGCCTTTATTCAAACCTTTCAAGCTTAATAAGCAAGCACAACATAACCTACAACTTCTTAGGGCTAAAAGAGAGAATGAAAATAGTAGTGAGAGCTCTAGTGATCTTCTTTATCAAGTCAATAAGCAATTAAAAATGTTAATCACTACTGTCCCAGACATACCCCAAATAACTGAGGAAATCTACTAGTAAAAATAAAGCTTAAAAACCCAAAGGTTTGACAATCAACATGATAGACCAACCTGGGACGGATAGTGATACTATTTCTTAGCATAGCTCAAACATTAAGGTTAATGCAGTTATTAGCCAAAAGCTTAACTAGAAGAATCCAACCAAACTTTATTATCCAAAGGTTAACTGCTCATAGCCAAAAGCGTATGAGCAATGTGTGGATCAGCATATAGACGTTGCTTCTCTGAATTGGCACCTGATAGTAATGTGTTCCCAATGTGGGCTTACGCCCACGAGCATAGGTACACGTGGTGCTTGAGTGGAGCATGGGAATTGAGCGTGAGTACTGGCATGTAATGGGCGTCTGGGCGTTGTGGTTCTGGAATGTGGCACTTAGCTTTGCATAATTGATCGGCGTAAGCCAACACTTAGGGGCATTTATACGCATCATGAAAATGGAAGTTACTTGGTCATGGCACTTGCAAGGTTGTGTATGTGGAAAGTAGCGTTTGTACACAGGTTAAGCTTGATCCTTGGCACTTAACTTATGTAAATGCTCACTTTATTCTTGAAACAGTCCTAAAACACACAAACTTCCGACGTACCGACATTGGTTAAATATGATACGTTAGATTCAAAAATGCATATTTTAAATATTTATCAAATTAATTAAAAATATAATATTTATTAACTAAAATACAAATAAATCATAAAATGAATAAAATCCTAACTTTACTAGACATATATTATTTTCACTCCTAAATTAATAATTAATTACTGTTAATTAGGCAAAAATGATGGAAAATAACCCGAATAAATAAGCCTTTTCAGGGGTTAAAAATCACCATCGGAACCTTTACAATTAAGAAATGCATTTGTTTTAAGTTTTCTGTATTAGAATGTATTTTTCATTTTTTCAGTATGAGTAATCAACAATTAAAGCAACAAAAGCAATGGAATGAATTAAGAATTGTATAACAATAGGTTGGAATTGAAATCGGGATACAATTCTACTTAAATTTATATAAATATTAAATTAAATTCAGGTAATGAAGTGTTCAAATCTCCACAGCTGAATAACCCCTAATCCCTTAGGTGATTAATACTAATCCAACACAGATTAACCCTGATCCCGTAGGTGCCAATTTACACTGAATTTAATTATGAAAATTTGAAAAACCCTAACTATTCACCTAATGCCTTAGGCCTGAAGTAACTAGGTCAACAAGTGTAAACTTGAAGCTTTCACCATGTTCCTCTCTAGTGATTCCTTCTGAATAAGCCTTGGATTTCTCAATCAAAGAGGTGTAATTCTACACTTAAGATGTTTAGAACCTTCTTCAATTGAATCCTTCAGCTTCAATCACATGAACTCAAGATCTATAGTTGCCTTAATCAATCCCAACCTTAGGGATTTAAGCACACATGGTAGAAGAGAAGTATAATACAGAGGAATGAATACTTAGAATTAAGAGAATTAAGAGAAAGGAAAATTATAGAGAGAGAATGAAAATCTAAAAAATAAGAATCTGAACTAGAAAATTATGTGTGTTTACAAAGTGTTAAACACTTATATAGTAACTGAGAAACTATTAAAACTAACAACTAATTATTTGCTAATAGATCCCTAAAGGCTATACACATAATTAACCTAACTTAAGTTACAAGGTTCATGGGTTACAACATTCAAAGTTAGAAGGTTCATTTACACACACGCATGCTCATGCCGGTGAGCGTAATGGCATGCTAGTTGCTTGGGTCATGGTCCAGAACTAGGGCGTGTGGATGTTGCTGGTGAGCGTGAGTACATTGGGCTCCTAGAATGGCATGATACAAGGGCGTAAGTATGAGCGTAAGAGTGGCGTGGATGTATTGAGCTCCTAGACTTGGCACCCAATTGAGCGTGACATGGGCGTAGGTTGGGTGTAGGCATGCCCAACCTCTGAAGTAAATCTGATGCTTGTGTGTGAACCCAGCATGGGCGTACGCTGATAAGCGTAGCCACGCATTAGTGTTTATAGGCTCCTGATGCTTCAGCGTAACATCCTGGCATATGAGGGGCGTTGGCACACTGGGTCTATGGATAACACAGGTCTTGATTTACTAAGCCAACGTAGCCTTACGTTGGCCAATGTAAACACGTGTGGCTACAAGTAAATAGATCCGAAACATATAAAAAGCAGTTAATCCTGCTGTGGAACAAGCTATTATTGCAAAAATTGGTGAATACAACCAACTATCATTAAGAATCTCATCCTTGGACCAAAAGCAAGCAAAAGGTGGAATACCACAGAGAGAGAGTGTGCGTATTAAAAAAAACGTTTTTGTAATTGGTACATGTTTTGTTAACCCGCCCATAAGAACCATATTTTGACTTTTATCGGGACCCTTGAATTCGTCAAAGAAAGAGTGGATCCCTGTTGAGTTCTTAATAGTCATTATTTTTTTATTCATATAAACGACTCAATAGATAACTTTTTCTGATGTTTCAAAAAACTATATTTCATTTTTTTAAGATCATGCTCCTGGTGCTTTGCTTACTTCCTTGAACATGACCCAACATGGGTATCGCCGGGTAGCCCTTACACATGAGGACCTAGTCCATTCTTGGCGCCTTTGAGTGTGAATGTTGGTCACTTGAGCGTAGGAACATCCATTGGCCCTTCAAATATCAACATGAAACAGAAACCTAACGTTCCTACGCTGGTTAAAAGCATCGTAACGCTAAGGGTCAATATGTTCCAAAATTATACAAATTCACGTGACCTTTATTTTCTATAAAAAAAATGCACAAATAAACTCTAAATACTAAAATATTTTATTATTTACCTAAATAACTTAAAATGCTAAATAATTACTAAAATGCTATTGAATTAGTTATTTTGATATTTAAATTACTGAATTAATGTCTAAAATAGTACCAAATAAATAAGTATTTTCAAGACTTTTTAGCTACTACTGAAGATGAAGGATGAAAGCTTGTCTTGTAAAAGATGGAGGCTGAGAACTCTCTTAAGAAAGTTCAACAGACTCTAGATTCCGCTCAGGCAAATTTTAAGGACGTTGAATCCCGGCATCACGAGGAGTGTTTAGAGATGGAAGCGCAAATTGATATATTAGGGGGAAGGTTACTGAAAAATATGTCTCAAAGTTTGATCTCTGCCAAGCGCATGTTTCGATCTTGAATCCTTCACTTGCCATCTCCTAGGAGGAAGCTGGCTCTTTCAAGGTGGTGGTGGATGGGCAGTTGGTCGATTTGTCTAACTTGGACAATGATGAAGTTGCTGCTACCAATCCGTATGTAACAGCCTTCATTTTGTGTGAAAGGTCCTTGAGACAAAGTATATTATTTTTTGTATTAAATTTTGTGTGTAATAATATTTGGGCTAAGGCCGACTTGATTATGTGACTAAGTTAATAATTTTAGAAGAATTTAAGGAACAAGAATAATTAAGTGTGATTTAATTAGGTGAAAATAATTAATGATGAATTAAGTTAACTTAGTAATTTAAAATTAAATATATTATTTTTTTTCATTACTTTTGTGTGTATTCCCCAGTTCTGGCCAAGAGGTTATCCGAAATGTCTGAGTCAAGTTATTTTATCTTGGTATATCCCTCATACCATGCCTTATAGTTTTCATGAAGGGCTCGATTGATTAATCAATTTTAATACACTTCTTATAGTTTTACACTTGGGGTTTATTATATAATTACTATGTTTAATAATAGTATTTTAATTAAGTTTTATGTTGTTTAGTTAAATTGAAGTATTATGTATATATGTTTCAATTTTCATTTTTTTATGTATCTTGAGTATCTTGCCTTATTTTGGCCATAACTTGGGCTTTTGTGATCCAAATGGGCTAATCTTGGAGCCCATGGAAAGCTAAGATAGAAGGTTACAACATGATGATCAGAATTGGTTATTTTGCATCTGAAAAAATAAAGAAATGGAGCTTGAATCAATCAGCCCTCATGTGTCCCACTAGCATTGGCATAGTTCACCAAAATACATATATCTGGAGCTGTAGATGTCCAAATGACCTCATTCTTGCGCCAAATTCTCAATAAGACAGAGATCTACAACTTTTATGTTGAAGGTTTTGCAAAAGTCGGCCATATAGAAGGTCATATTTGACTCGCAAGGTGGAGAAGATAAAGAGGAGAATGAATTTCAACACCTACCATTATCTTCTTTTGAATTATTGTAATTTCAAGCCCACCAATGTTGAAAAAATGCATTAATAATTAGAAAATGAATGTATAGTATCATCATATCTTGCCTATAAATAGATGCTTAAATTTTTAAGGAAGATACACAAGAAATACATAAGAAATACATGTTTTAGTTTTCATTACATTTCTATATCTTTGCTTTAGTTTCTTAAGTTTTAGTTCTTTCTCTTGCTTTATTTATTTGTTCTATATTCCATCCCTCAAGTTATGGTTTTCATTTCCCTTCCTCAATATCAAGTAAGTTAATTTTATTATTTGTTATTTACTTTTATAATCAAAGTTATAGTAAATTTAATATTAGCTTTCATTGTTAAAAAATATCATGGAAGCTTAATCTTTTAAAATCAACTCAAGAAATTTAATTTTTCTTTATGTTAACTTTGAGTTCTTGCTCTTAATATTTTGATTGAAGATAATTACTTTTCTTTGTCTCTCAAACACTTATGATGGTAGATTATTTAAGTGTATAACCGATTGGTATATAATTAAATAATCTATAATCTAAACTGATGTTAGTTGGTTAATCAATAATCAATTTGAAAACAAAGATTAAGTCACTAAATAAGAGATTTCTATTTAGTTTCTTAACTCAATCAAATTATGGTTTTAAAGTTATTTTAGTAATTAATAAGAATATATCGATTGATTATTCTTATTAGTTCATTAATTCAATTCTAGAAGATTTTCTAGAATATAATCATTTAGGGATTCCAAATGATTCAAGGTTGAGAAATTAATTATATTTAATCATATTTGTGATCAATGATTAGTTAACTAAAGATATATTAATTCCTTGGGTTGGTTGTTTCAAAATTTGATTATTCTTACTCATAAATTTATTTTTTGCACTATTATATAATCACTTAATTTTCCTTTCAATCTCAACAGAAACCCCCCTTTGTTATAATTAAATTGAGTGTAACTAATTAAACTAAGGTCCTCGAGAGATGACTAAGGTTGTTCACCTTATACTATATTAATTTAACATTTTATTTGACCCGACAATGACAACGTGTCAAATTTGGCGCCGTTGCCGGGGACCTTTGGTCCTAATTATTTGCATTCAATTACCTAATATGTTTTATATTTTTTTTGTAGGTGTGTTGAAGATATTCAGGTTTGGTTGAATGTGAGCATATAAAAAAAAATTTAAAAAACAATTCCACTTTATTATATTCTTATTTATTTTCTAGTAATCTCATTTTCAACCATTGAAAAAAAATATAAATATAAAAAATCTTTAAATTTTTAAATATATGTTCTAAGCATTTCGTAATTAAAATGATAACCTTTTCCTTTTATTACATAGTTGTAGTATTTTGTTACAATATATGTAGATGTATTGTGTATGGCTAGATCTAATCCCGAACCACTATATTCTTTTGATCCTGAAATAGATAGAACATTTCATCAATTAGTTAGATCATCTAAGAAACTATTAGATGATGATGATGATGATGATGATGATGATGATGATGATGATGATAATAATAATAATAATAATAATAATAATAATAATAATAATAATAATAATAATATTCTAGCTAATAGTATAAGCAATGAAACTAAACCTTCAACTTCTGAGTATTTGTATAACATGGCTGAAAAGACATTAAAAGAACTGGCTACACTAGATGTCGCTAACCAAACATCATGCATCTTATATCTTGAGGAAGATGTTCCTTTTGTGCTTAAAACTGGTTTAGTTTATTTGTTACCAAAATTTTGTGGTCATACAGATGAAGATCCTCATAAACACTTAAAAGCATTTCATATCCTTTGCTTTACCATGAAACCTGAAGGGGTTTCAGAAGAACATGTAAAACTTAAAGCTTTTCCTTTCTCCTTAGCAGATATCGCTGAAGATTGGTTATTTTACCTTCCTCCTGGCTCCATTACAAGTTGGGATGACCTAAAGAAAATGTTTCTTGAAAAATTTTTCCCCGCTTCAAGAACTTCCTCAATTAGAAAAGAAATATGTGGTATCCGACAACATGACCGGGAAAATCTTTATGAATACTGGGAAAGATTTAAAAGATTGTGTGCTAGTTTTCCCCATCACCAAATTACGGACCAACTTCTCATACAATATTTCTATGAAGGTCTTAATCCAATGGATAGAACTTTAGTTGATGTAGCTAGTGGTGGTGCTTTGCAAAATAAAACTACAAATGCAGCAAAAACTTTAATTGAGAACATGGCTGCTAATGCTCAACAACATGCCACCAGAAATAATTCTGTAGTAATTAGAGGAGTCCATAAAATTGAAACTACTAATGATGGAGATAAAAAATAGGAAAGTAAATTTGCTGAATTATGAAAAATATTATTGTGTCTCAAAAACAACAACCTGCAACCCCTGCTAAGGTATGTTCTATCTGTACTTCATTAGATCATTATGCCGATTGTTGTCCTTCACTGCAGGAAGCTAAAATTCCTGATGAAAATCCTCAAGTATGTGCTGCCAACTTATACAATAATAGACTGCCACAACAACAACATAATAATTATGATCTTTCTTCTAACAGATATAATCCTGGTTGGAGGAATCACCCTAATTTAAGATGGGGTAATTCCTCACAACAACCTCATGCACCTTTTCAGGTAAATACTGGACAAAGCAGACCATATCAACCTCCTCATGTACAATAACAAGCTACACAAATAGCTGCACCTTCCACTGAGAAATCAAATTTAGAGGAATTGATAAAGCAAATGTCAGTAGATAATCTGAACTTCCAAAAAAGAACTGAGGCTACAATTCAGACTCTTGAAAATTAGATTGGTCAATTGGCTACATCTTTAAACCATTTGCAGTCTCAAGGTTTAGATAAGTTGCCGGCTCAGACAATTGTCAATCATAAAAATGTAAGTGCAATTACTTTAAGATCTGGTAAAGCTATCCATGGACCAAAAAAACAACAACAAACTGAAAATATTATTGTCACAGAAAAACATGCAGAAGAAGTTTTAGATAGTTCAAGTAATAATAGTAATGATATATCTCTTACAAATCCTCCTTCTGTAACTAGTCCTGATAAACAACATATCCCTCTTCCATTTCCACAAAGACAAAAATCTATACAAAATAAGAAAATGGATGAGGAAATCTTGGAAACATTTAGAAAGGTAGAGGTAAATATAACTTTATTAGAAGCCATCAAGCAAATCCCAAGATATGCCAAATTCCTTAAAGAACTATGCACTAATAAAAGAAGACTAAAAGGCAATGAAAGAATTAATATAAGTAGAAATGTGTCTGCATTAATTGAGAAACCTTTGTCACATATACCAGAAAAATGTAAAGACCCTGGGACGTTTACCATTCCATGCATAATAGGCAATAACAAATTTGAAAATGTCATGCTAGACTTAGGTGCATCTATTAATGTTATGCCTATGAATGTATTTACTTCACTTTCCCTTGGACCTTTGCAAACTACAGGTGTGGTTATACAATTAGCAAATCGAAGCTCTGCACATCCTGCAGGAATTATTGAAGATGTCCTTGTTAAAGTTAAGGATTTAATTTTTCCTGCAGATTTTTATGTTCTAGATATGGAAAGTGAGAATTCCACCAATAAAGCTCCAATAATTTTAGGTAGACCATTCTTAAAAACAGCTAGAACAAAGCTAGATGTGCATGCAGGAACACTTTCTATGGAATTTGGAGATAGTATGGTTAGATTCAACATTTTAGATGCTATGAAGCATCCTACTGAGGATCATTCTATTTTTCAAATTGACTTAATAACTGATTTAGTTGATGATAATATTATTAAGTTGTTTGATGATATTGATTTTCCTGTATTGTCTGATTTTTATGATTCATTTGTTTATGATTAATGCATGGATTCTTATCAATGCAATGTGTGTGTGCTGAAATTGAGAAATTTTTGCTTAATGATAATAATGATCCAAACTCCCTTAAAACAGAAAATATAGTTCTAGATGTTGTTTCAAAAGAATCAGAGTGTGATAATTTGATTAAAGTAGTTACAAATACATCTGATTATGTTGAAGTACAAGTTGTTGAGACAAATTCAACCAAGTTGATTCCTTCAATAATGCAGCCTCCTATGTTAGAGTTAAAACCTCTTCTTGAACATTTAAAGTATTCATATTTAGAGGAAAATAAGAATCTTCCAGTGATTATTTCTAACAAATTAAATGTTGATCAAGAAATAAGGTTGTTGCAGATTATTAGGAAGCATAAGAAAACAATTGGTTGGACTTTGGCAGATATCCCAGGTATTAGTCCTTCCATGTGTATGCATAGAATTCTATTAGAGGAAGAAGTTAAACCAGTAAGGCAACCACAAAGAAGACTTAATCCTCAGATCCTTGATGTAGTTAAAAAAGAGGTAACAAAATTATTATAAGTTGGCATCATTTACCCTATATCAGATAGCACTTGGGTCAGCCCTATACAAGTGGTTCCCAAAAAGTCTGGAATCACAGTGGTTAAAAATGAAAATGATGAACTAATTCCTACCAGAATCCAAAATAGTTGGCGAGTATGCATTGATTACAGGAAACTTAACAAAGAAACCCGAAAGGATCACTTTCCTTTACCTTTCATTGATCAAATGTTGGAACGACTGGCAGGTAAGTCATATTACTGCTTTCTAGATGGATTTTCAGGTTACTTCCAAATTTATATTGCACCAGAAGATCAAGAAAAAACAACATTTACATGTCCTTTTGGCACTTTTGCTTATAGGAGGATGCCTTTTGGCTTATGCAATGCCCCTGGTACCTTTCAACGATGCATGATTAGTATCTTTGCTGATTTTCTTGAAAATTGCATGGAAGTATTTATGGATGATTTCACAGTATATGGTTCATCATTTGATGCTTGCTTAAATAGTCTAGATAAAGTATTACATAGATGCATTGAAACTAACCTTGTTCTTAATTATGAGAAATGCCACTTCATGGTAGAAGAAGGAATAGTTTTAGGCCATGTAATATCTAAAAAAGGCATAGAAGTAGATCCTGCAAAAATTGATGTAATTTCTCAATTACCTTATCCTTCTTGTGTGCGAGATATTTGTTCTTTTCTTGGTCATGCAGGTTTTTATAGAAGGTTTATAAAAAACTTCAGTAAGATAGCCCTTCCGTTGTCTAACTTACTACAAAAAAATATAACATTTGACTTTAATGACAAATGTAAAGAGGCTTTTGATTGCTTAAAGAAAGCTTTAACTACCACTCTTATCATCCGGGCACCAGATTGGTCACTTCCATTTGAACTTATGTATGATGCATCAAATTATGCATTAGGAGCTGTTCTTGCTCAAAGAGTAGGAAAAGTACAACATGTTATTTACTATGCCTCACGAACTTTGGATACTACACAAATAAACTATACTACTACAGAAAAAGAACTACTTGCTATTGTGTTTGCACTTGATAAATTTAGATCTTATTTGCTCGGTTCAAAAGTAGTTGTATTTTCAGATCATGCAGCATTAAAGTTCCTTTTAAAGAAACCAGATGTAAAACCAAAATTGATCAGGTGGATGTTGTTGCTCTAAGAATTTGACATTGAAATTAGGGATAAAATTAGAGCAAAAAATTTGGTGGCTGATCACTTAAGCAGAATTGAAAAAGAACTTGATCCAATTTCCATTAGAGATGATTTCCCTGATGAACAACTTATGGGAATGCATGATTCCACTCCATGGTTTGCTGATTTGGTAAACTACTTAGTTGCTTCTGTTACTCCAATACATGCATCTAAACAACAAATAATAAAACTAAAAAGTGATTCTAAATACTATGTTTGGGATGATCCTTACTTATGGAAACTTTGTAGTGATCAAGTCATTAGAAGGTGTGTACCTGAAAATGAATTTCATTCCATTCTTACATTTTGTCATACATATGCATGTGGTGGACATTTTGGACCTCAATGTACAGTAAGGAAAGTATTAGAATCTGGTTTGTATTGGCCAACAATTTTTCGTGACGCATATACATTTTGTAAATCTTGTGAACGATGTCAAAGAATGGGAAACATATCTCGTAGAAATGAGATGCCTCAACAACCCATGTTATTTTGTGAAATTTTTGATGTTTGGGGCATAGATTTCATGGGACCTTTTCCTGTATCTTTTGGTTTTGTTTATATACTACTTGCGGTCGATTATGTGTCTAAATGGGTTGAAGCTAAAGCTACTCAAACTGATAATTTTAAAGTTGTTGCAGATTTTGTTAGATCACACATATTTTGCAGGTTTGGTGTTCCTAAAGCCATTATTAGTGATCAAGGATCACATTTTTGCAACCGTAAAATAAAGTCCCTTCTTAAAAAATATGGAGTTATACATAAGGTTTCAACACCTTATCACCCCAAACAAATGGGCAAGCTGAAATGTCTAATCGGGAATTAAAAATGATCCTTCAAAAAACAGTACAACCAAATAGAAAAGATTGGAGCAAAATGTTAGAAGATGCTCTTTGGGCTTATAGAACAGCTTATAAAACACCTATTGGAATGTCACCCTATAGGATTGTTTATGGAAAATCATGCCACTTACCTGTAGAAATTGAGCACAAAGCTTATTGGGCAGTAAAACAATGTAACTTGGACTTAAATGAAGCCGATAAAGAAAGGAAACTCCAACTACAGGAACTGGAAGAAATTTGTTTGGAAGCTTATGAAAGTTCTAAAACCTATAAAGAAAAAGCCAAATCCTTTCATGACAAACAGGTCTTGAGAAAAAACTTTTTCATTGGACAAAAAATTTTATTGTACAACTCACGTCTAAAGCTCATATATGGTAAGCTTCGCTCTAAATGGGCAGGCCCATTTGAAATAACTAATATCTTTCCTTATGGTGTGATTGAAATTTCAGATAAAGCGACAAACAAGGTTTTCAAGGTAAATGGGCACCGACTTAAACCTTTCTTTCAAGGTTCTAAGAGCACATAGATACGGAGGTGTATTTGTGTGATGCCAAATATTTTGACTAATTTTTCCTAATAACAATATTTATATATATAAAAAATAGATATCAATTAATTACATCATCATTCTTTTCGGTGCTAACACTTGTCTTAATCATTATTACTATTATTGTTTTGGCATTATTATCATTTTTCTTGCAGTAGTTAAAAGGTCATCGTCAGGCTCGTGACGTTAAACAAGCGCTTGATAGAAGGTGACCTATCACCTTTTCACCTTCTTCATCTCTACTATTCTCTATAACCTCGTTTTTTATTCTGTCTTTTCTAAACAGCTACAACTTCAAAGTAATCTGATAATGGAACAAACCCTTGCAAAACTTAAGGAAAGATTCCCTACACTTCCACATGATGTGGTTGTAAAAATTTACAAAGCTCGAGTTCAAAGGTTAAAACTACTCACATATTTTGGCATTCCAGAGGATGTTCGTTGGCTTATTGAAGCAAAGGTACGTATTTCTGGTGAATTACATAAGTCCTATATAAAACATTTGCTAGGTATGGGACGTAGTTCATATTCTAAAAAACGAAGAGCTAAAAGGATGGGAGTTTGCCATAAGTGTGCAAGATGGAATTGTAATACACGTTGTAGAAACCCTGGAATGGTATCTATAAATCGAGAGGACAAAATTAAATTTATAAAGAATGGACTGAGTAAAGAGAACTTGGATAACTTAATCCAAACTCTTGAGACGCATCCATGTGGAATTGTACAAGGAGTCCTTCTGAAATTATATGATCTATTCATTCAACAAAAAGAAAACTATAGCCTTAGAAATCTGGCGTTAAACGACCCTGTTTGCCAGTTTATAAGAAAACTGGATGGGTAGCAAAAACCTTGACTCATAGAAGGCGTTTAAGCCGTTACTGGACGTAAAACCAGAGGAAGATGTGAGCCACAATCACAACTACTGTGCATATTTACTGTTGTTTTCAATGTTTTACTTTTCTGAATTCACTTTGACTTTTAAAATTACCTATTTTTATTTTCTTCAATCATGTCTTTTCAAATTTCTTCAGTACCGTCATTTTTTATTATTATTTTATATGATAATAATTGTGTAAACTTTTTTATCTTTCATCAATTATTTTATCTCATTTTTCATCTATATAAGGGCGTATAACTCTATATAGAAAACACAAAAAAAAGAAGATGAAAAAATCAAATCCATTTGTGTGTTTGGAGGATCCAACAATGGTAATTGTAAGGAGTACCTAATAGCAGCTACTAAGTTGGGAAAACTATTGGCTGTGAAAGAAATAAAGGTCTTGTATAGAGGAGGAGTACAGGGTTTGAGAGGCTCCATGGCACTATCTGCACTAGTTGAAGGAAGCAACGTCTCTAGTATCATCCTACATCATGTTGGTATTACACCAGCTATTGCTGTAGGAACTAAGGTAAAAGTTACAAGCATCCATCAACGAATGGCTCGTATGGTTATAGGTACTGAAGCCTTTATTGCACTTCCTGGAGGTTTTGGTACTTTTGAGGAAATATTTTGCATTGCATCATGGTGTAGCATGAACCTTCATAAAAATCCATTAGGATTGTTAAATATTAATGGTTTTTATGACAGTTTGTTAATGTTTTTAGATAAAGCTGTGGAACAGGGCCTTATAACTCAAGATGATCGATCATTCATTCATGCTTCTTCAAATGCAGATGAATTGATTGATATTTTGTAGAGCTTTTTATCCCAACCTCAACCCCTCTTGAAGCAAGATAAGGATCACACACACAAGCGAAAGAATCCAGAACCAGACACCACCCTTCGGTTATAACTTCTTTCTCACCTTTATCTATATTTAAAAAAAAATAATTAAAAAAATTGAAAATTAAAAAAAAAGAGACTGTGGAAATCATATAAGACACTAAGGACAATGTCTTGAATAAGTGTGGGGGGGTCTGAGTTATATATATATTCTATTATTTTTTTGTGAGGGATAGACAGAGTAAAGATTAATTTGGGAAAGTTGCATCTAAAATCATAAAGATGTATCTTTGAGAACCAAAGTCTTGAGACGTATCCTTCACTATATAGTGTCAGTATCACTTTTGTTTAATTTTTTTTTTGTTTTAAAATAAAAATAAATTATTTTTTTCTTTTCTTTCATGTGTACTTTTGTTGGGATGGGTTGAGTAAAGAGTCCAAACTCTTGAGACACATCCTCACAATAAAGCTCACTCAGATAACTACAACCGTTTCACCTTCCTTATCAAAACCATTTTTCATAAAAAAACAAAAAAATAAAAAATAAAAAATAAAAACACACACACATACACATAGCCACTATCTTTACTTTAGTGTCGTGCCTTTGCCTTTACCTTCACCCGAATCATTTCTATTCGACATCAACCATTCTACAACCATAAACATCATCTTCATCATTCTCCAGCCGCCACACTTTGCCTTCATCCTTTTCTTTCAGATCGGAGCCACACCTCACCACTAGTCAATCATTAGGTTCTTTATTTTCTCTTAATGGATGATATAGCAGAGTCTTTCTATAGGCATACGAATGAATTAAGATGTATGTTATTGCTCTTGATGCTACTCATGGTTGTGTTGATGATATTTTTCTTATGGGTTCTAACACAAGGCCTATGAAACTGGGTTGTATGACACAATCAAATTGTTCAGTTATACTAACTATTTCACATGTAATTGAACTGATCAATTTGTTGTAGGTATTTTTGTTACTAAGCGCCCTAAAAAAAGTACAGAGCAAGAAGCATAAGGAACCGGATCTTGACACCAATATTTGGTTATGATTTATTTTTCCTTTTTTGTTTCTTGTTCACAAAAAAATCATCATTTCCAGTTTTTCATTTTAAATTCTACATGCTTTTCACTAAATTTTTTTAAAATTTGTCTAAGTAATGAGTAATTACATCACCCTTGTCCAATATTTCATGACATGTTATGAATAATTTTCTTGCATATTAATTTAATAAGTTGTTTGTGAAGATCAAATTATATATGAATTGTGATAGATTGACCACCCTCGGTGAGATTTTGAGCTTAATTGGATGGATCATATTATGCCATCTTTCCTTTTTCTTGATTAACCCTTATTTATTAGTACTTTAGAACTTGTTTCTTTTTGATGTATTATGTTCCATGTGCATGCTTTGATGTGATTAAGGTCATTTTTGTTTTAACTAGCCACTAGCCATATGCCTTACCTTACATACTTTCCATTGTTACCCACATTGAGCCTATATCCATTTCTTGATTCAGCCACATAATTAGCCAATAGCCCCCAAAAAAACATGATCACCTTTGCTTAGGAATTGATTAGGAGTTTTGGAATTACTATGAATAAAGATTCTTGATGATTGTGGAAATGTACCCAAGATATATGTTGTTGTTTCATTGTTCAAAAAGAAAGTAAAAAAATAATAAAAAAAGAAAAAGAAGAAATAGAAGAAGTGGTGAATATATGTATGAAAATAATTAGGAGGATTTATTCTCATGTTTTCACTAGTGCAGAAAATGGATACGAGGACAGGATACGAGCACGGTTATGTGAAAAACGTGCTAAAAAAGAGGCGGTGGCATTTTTGAAATTTTTGAAAACACATACGAGGACGGTTGAGTGGCAACCGTGCTTAAAAGTGAGGCTACGAACACGGTTGCTTTGAACCGTGCTTAAAGGTGAGGATACAAGGACGGTTGTAAGGGAACCGTTCTAAAAAGTAATAAAAAATTGAGCTACGAGGACGGTTGAAGGGGGACCGTCCTTAAAAGGTGAGGCTACGAGCACGGTTGAAGAGGGACCGTCCTTAAAAGTATTAAAAAATTGAGCTACTAGCACGGTTCCCCTCAGAACCGTGCTTATAAGTGCATTTTCTCGAAAATTGTTTTCCCTCCTCTTCTTCCTCCTCCCTCCATTACCTCCATTTCACTTTTCTCGAACACGTCTCCTCCCTCTCTCCCTCCATTTCACTTTTCAACTAAACATTCCCTCCTTCCATTCTCCTTCTTCGTCTTCCTCCTCCCTCCCTCCCTCCCTCCCTCCATTTCACCTTTCATCTAAACAAAACTATGTTGTCTTCCTCCTCCCTCCCTCCCTCCATTTCACCTTTCCATTGCACGTTCCCCTCTTTGGTCCAGCACTCCACCTCCTTCTTGGTCTCCATTGCACCTCCTTCTTGGTCTCCATTGAAGTTGGGCGTTCCGAAAGAGGTATTTTTTCTTAAACCCACATTTTCCATTTTTAATGCTTATGGTTGAGATTAATGCATTGTTAGGCTTAGTTAGTTATATATTATTAAAATTATTTGTTAACTATAGATTAAGTGTTGATTGTTGAAATTATTTTGTATACTCTTAATATTAGGCTTAGTTTTAGGAAAATAAGAATATTGTATATTAGGAATTAGAATTTTGTTAGATATAAATTAAATACTTTGATTGATTGTTACTTAGTTAGAGATTATAGATTCATCAACTTAGATTGATTGTTACTTAGTTATAGATCAAAAGTTATAAATTAATCAACTTAGATTAAATACATAAACATTAGTAATATTTGTTGCACTATTAAAAAAATTAAATACAAAAAGGTTGATATGTTAAATGTATATACTACCCAACAAAATAAAAAAATACTAATAGTTAAGTAATAAAATAAGTGTTGATTAAGTGTTGATTGTTGAAATTATTTTGTATACTCTTAATATTAGGCTTAGTTTTAGGAAAATAAGAATATTGTATATTAGGAATTAGAATTTTGTTAGATATAAATTAAATACTTTGATTGATTGTTACTTAGTTATAGATTATAGATTCATCAACTTAGATTGATTGTTACTTAGTTATAGATCAAAAGTTATAAATTAATCAACTTAGATTAAATACATAAACATGAGTAATATTTGTTGCAATATTAAAAAAAATTAAATACAAAAAGGTTGATATGTTAAATGTATATACTACCCGACAAAATAAAAAGTTACTAATAGCTAAGTAATAAAATCCTTTGTTTATTGTCTTTAATTTGAATTTGAATTTGGTGACACTAATGTTAATATTTTAGTCCCTTTTAAATGAGTTTATGATTGTTTAAATTATACGAGTGAACCATAGTTTCCCGTTTGAGATTCGACACAAATGGTAATTAAATTAATTGATTTCATCGTTTGTGTTGAATCTTGAATTGTCCGTTTGGACAGTTTGGGGTGAACAATTTTTTATGCGTCATTGCTATGTACAAGTTTTAGGACTTATTTTAAAAATTGATGAAGTTTTGGTTAGTTAAATTCTGTATTGTTCTCTGGGTGCATATTTGATTGTGGTTGAAGATGATGTGACCACTTTCATTTCGTGTACTTAGAGACCAATGCGAAATGCTGCCGAAATTTTATCAAATTTTAAAATAACTTCTAAGTTGTATGCAGTTATGAGTATAGAAAAATTCTCACACCTGAATGGGTAGGACCACCACCTTTGTGAAGAAAGTAAGATTCATAGCACCGTTAAATTTACTGGTATTGTAAACAGTGAGTATGGATCGAAGTTGGATAACTGCTTCACGTATAAGTCCAGAATATGAGGGTGGAGTCGAAACATTCATAGAGTATGTGATACGAAATGCTGAAGAGGTGAATGGAACGTATTTTTGCCTTTGTGTTAAATGCTTAAACATGCGCCGGCTAGAATTGACAGTTGTTCGAGAACATCTGTTGTGTGATGGATTTCTTCAGAGTTATACGCGATGGATATGGCATGGTGAACATGTTGAGGTGCCAAGTACTAGTTTTCAAACAAAAGACCAAAGCTTTGCTTATGAGGTTGATGATGACATGGATGACCGACTTGAGGATATGATCCGTGATGTAGGGGTAGAAAGTTTTAAAAGAGCTCACGTATATGCGAGTCTATGTGAGGATTCTGAAAAGCCGCTGTATCCGAATTGCTCTAATTTCACGAGGTTGTCAGCAGTTTTACGATTATTTAATTTGAAAGCGATAAATGGGTGGACAGATAAAAGCTTCACTGACTTGCTTAAGTTGTTGAAAGAAATGCTCCCAGTTGGTAACACTTTGCCAAATCGTAACTATGAGGCTAAAAAGGTGTTGTGTCCTATGGGCTTGGAGTATACGAAGATACATGCATGCCCAAATGATTGTGTATTATACCGTGGTGAGTACGAAATGCTGCATCGATGTCCTAGGTGTGGGGTGTCACGGTATAAGAAGAAAGAGGTTGATTCTGATGATTTCTGCAAAAAAGGGTCTCCTGCGAAGGTGTTGTGGTATCTACCTATAGTTCCACGACTAAAGCGTCTATTTGCCAATGCAGATGATGCGAAGCTTATGAGATGGCATGTTGATGAAAGGGTTGTTGACGGATTAGTTAGGCATCCGGCAGATGGATTACAGTGGAAGAAAATGGATACGATGTTTCCAGATTTTGCCCGTGACCCAAGAAATGTTAGGCTTGCACTAGCCACAGACGGTATGAACCCATATGGGAACCAAAGCACAAACCACAGTTCTTGGCCTGTTTTGTTGTTTGTTTACAACTTGCCGCCGTGGTTGTGCATGAAGCGAAAATACGTTATGTTATCAATGATGATTTCTGGTCCACGACAACTAGGGAACGACATTGATGTATACTTATCTCCGTTAGTTGAAGACCTGAAAATGTTGTGGGTAGAGGGGGTTGATGTGTTTGACGGGCTAACAGGACAATCATTCAATTTGAGGGCCATGTTATTCTGTACGATCAATGATTTTCCAGCGTATGGTAACCTCTCGGGCTATAGCGTCAAAGGACATAAAGCGTGTCTTGTATGTGAGGAGGGAACTAGTTCTGATCGACTACATCATGGAAGGAAAAATGTTTATCT
The DNA here is from genome assembly GCA_037962975.1 of Clitoria ternatea. Lineage (NCBI taxonomy): Eukaryota > Viridiplantae > Streptophyta > Magnoliopsida > Fabales > Fabaceae > Clitoria > Clitoria ternatea. The sequence goes on from CM075675.1 coordinate 16,427,811, forward strand.
TCGACACCGTAGGTTTCTCACACCTAATCATCCACTTCGTAGGTTGAAGAAGTCGTTCAATGGTGCACAAGAGTTTGAAATGCCTCCCCCGCCGTTGTCTGGTCGACAAGTATATGAAAAGGTGAAAGAAGTGAATGTGGTTCTTGGTAAGTCTGAGAAGCAGTCTATCTCAAAAAACACATGGAAGAAAAGGTCAATATTTTTCGATCTGCCATATTGGAAAGAGCTTGATGTGAGGCACTGTATTGATGTGATGCATGTGGAGAAAAACGTGTGTGATAGTTTGGTTGGAACCCTGTTAAACATACCTGGAAAAACGAAGGATGGCCTGAATTCGCGTCTGGACTTGGAGTTGTTGGGTATACGTGAGGAGTTGCACCCACAAGTAAAGGGCAAACGAACATATTTACCGCCAGCATGTCATACGTTGTCTAGAAAAGAGAAGCAAAGTTTGTGTGAATCATTGCGTAGTGTCAAAGTTCCATCTGGGTACGGTTCCAATATCAACACTTGTGTTTCCTTGAAGGATCTGAAGTTAGTTGGTTTGAAGTCACATGATTGTCATATGCTGATGCAACAATTTCTACCCATTGCCATTCGTGGCATTCTCCCTCAAAATGTCAGACATGTGATAACAAGGGTGTGTTTATTTTTCAATGCCATATGTGCCAAAGTAATCGCCCACGATGAGTTGGGAGCGTTGGAACAGGAAGGGTTTCTTATACTATCCCAGTTAGAAATGTATTTCCCTCCTTCATTCTTTGACATAATGGTACATTTAATCATCCATTTAGTGAGGGAGGTCCGTTTGTGTGGGCCAGTGTTCTTGAGGTGGATGTATCCTGTTGAGCGATACATGAAAATTTTGAAAGGTTATATGAAGAACCCACGCCGTCCCGAAGCATCGATAATAGAAAGGTACATTGCAGAGGAAGAAATTGAGTTCTGCACAGATTATATGTCACAGGCTGAAAGCATTGGTATTCCGAAGACTCGTCACGAAGGGCGATTGGATGGGAAAGGTACCATTGGGAAAAAAATTAAAAGCATGTCACGTGATGAAGTACTCCAAGCACACTTTTATATTTTGAACAACACAGACGCTGTGCTCCCGTATTTAGCTGCACATAAAGACATAGTCAAAAGAAACAACCCTAGAATGGCTGAAAAGTGGGTGTTGAACGAACACAACAAAACGTTCATGCAGTGGTTCAAAATGACCCTTCTTAAAGATACATCTGCTTCAGAGACGTTGCATCGACTGGCACTAGGACCTAACTTTGATGTAATCACTTATTGTGGCTATGACATAAATAATTATTCTTTCTATACAAGGATTCAAGATGACAAGAGTACGGTGCAGAACTGTGGAGTTATGGTTGTGGCCGAAGCAATGCATTTTTCCACTTCAAAGGACAAAAACCCTGTCATGGCTGAGTTATGTTATTTTGGTGTCATTGAAGATATATGGGAAGTTGATTACGGTCGTTTCACAGTGCCTGTTTTTAAATGTAAATGGGTTGATAGCAAAAGTGGTGTCAAAATAGATGATTTTGGTTTTACGTTAGTGGACTTAAACAAGGTTGGTCATAAGGAGGAGCCTTTCATTATGGCAGCTCAAGTAAAACAAGTTTTCTACGTTGTTGACCCATCTGATAAACGGTGGTCAGTTGTTCTCCAAGGTAGACACAACATTGAGGATCCATGTCTTGATGTCCTAGACATACCTTATCTAACAACACGTACACCAACGGACGTTGTGGAAGATCTCATAGATGATATAGTTGCGACTCGTAATGACCACCAGGAGGGTCTATGGGAAACATAGGGTATGGTTGATATATTATTCCTCATGTTTATATATCATTCATCATGTTTATATATCATTCACCATGTTTATATATCATTCACCATGTTTATATATCATTCGTCATGTTTGTAAACTGATTCTTGTTTTTTTGAATAGATACCTATGGCTGATCAGGATTCACATGTGAGATCTGACTCCCAGAGCACAGATTCCTCAGCTAGGAGGAGAGGTGTTACTCGGATGACCAGTGTTGCACTTAGGCGCCGTCAGGGTCAGAGGACCCATGTTGACATTGATATTTGCACCGGGAGGACTTCAGAACCCAACACCGCCAAGTTTCAAAGTTACTTAGGTGTCTTGGCACGGACGAAGGTGTCCATCATTATCCCTGATTGGGATAGTGTTCAGGAGGTCGTGAAGAATGCAATTTGGGCTGATGTTGTTGTAAGTATAATTATCTGTACATTTATTTACTCATATTGTAGTTTTTTATGCATAATAATCTCATCCTTGATTATTTGGCACTTGTAGGATGCTTGGGATATTCCAGTAGTTGATACACTACGCAGAAAGATCATGTCTGAGATCGCTGACCGATGGAGGACATTCAAGAGCAACCTGACCTCCACGTATATTTTAATTTTAAAATATAAATGTTTAAACTCATCATTTTTTAAGTTATCAATTAGTTAATTCAAATATTTTAAATTTTAGGTATGTCTACGGGAAGAAGCAGGGTGAGTTTCCTGAAGATAGATACACATCCATAGATCGGCAGACTTGGGATGCGTTTGTGGCATCCAGGCACACGGACGAGTTTATGGTATGTATGTTTTACTGATTATGTTTTTCTAGTTATCGGAGAATGTATAACGTATAAATGGCTTTGAATTGTTTTTGATGCAGGCAAGACGCATGAAAGCACAGGAAATTAAGGGGAAAAATGACTGCCCTCACACGTTGTCACGTGGGGGTTACCGATTATTGGAGGATCGGATAGTGGAGGAGAAAGCTATGCAGCGTCAAGGTAGCCACCCTGACGCCACTATTGTGGATCCCCCCTCTCCACCCACACGACATGAAAAATGGAAGCGTGCCAGGACGAAGAAGAGTGGTCAGTACACTTCATCACATGTTGAGGAGGTTGTCTCAAGGATTGTAAGTATAAAGCTTATCACTACTTTTTATGAAACGTTAAATGTCCATCAAACCCTAACACTGATCACTGATTTTTGGTTGCAGGATTCCTTGGTTGAGCAGTCGACCCAAGGGTCATTTGTCCCACATGGTAGGGATGATATATTGACCGCCGCCATCGGTCGACCAGAGCACCCTGGACGTGTACGTGCAGCTGGTCGAGGTCATGGTATGTTTACATTAATAGTCTTAGATTCTGTATGATAACATTTTTATTTCTAATTATTCTTTCTCTACAGGCCTCCGAAGCTATTTCGGCAATCCAGCCACCCCTTCCCAGTCCATATCTGATTTGGAGAAGACCTTTGAGGAGAAGGTTGCTGCAGTGAAGGCAGAGGCAAAGGAGGAAATGCAGAGGCTGCTTCAGGAAGAGATGGAACGGTTTCGGAGTGAGATGATGGCGTCATTCAGTCAACAATGTCAACCTACGCCACCAGTGGTGGACCCACAGGTTACATTGTACATTATTTAATTGACTCACCTGTGATTCGTTATCATTATTTCTTGAATAACTTTAAAATGTTGTGTAATTATGCAGACTAGGCGGGTCAGCACGAAGGGGTCATGTGCTGCACCTGACGGTGACGATGACGACGTAAATCTTGGAGACTGCCGTCAGTGTGACCTATTTGTGGATGGAGTGGAAGAGCCAGTTGCCATTGGTTCAGTGTATAACCAAGGCCCGTTGGTTCACCATCAGAAATTGCCCGATGGTGTGTCAAGGATTTCGGTTGTACAGGTCCTTGAGGCAGATGCAGTTGTTCCCATTCCAACATCTGAGGTACATCTGGTCGGCCAGGCTGTAGGACACTTCCTTATGTGGCCGACCAGACTTGTGTCAGATTCCGGTCCCCAGGTATGCTCTTTACCCAAGCATGAACTATATATTAAGTTATGGTTTCAATAATCATAAGTTGCTTCTAATTTTTTAACTATTTTAACAGGGTGGTTCCCCATCAAAGAAGCCAGAGCCACCCCTTGATCCGATAGAACGACTATGGGACATATCTGCTGGGCTTCGCAATTGCACTATCCCGGTCCCATGGGAGGAATCCGTGTTTGGTTTCCCTAGTGCTATCCCAGTGTACATTGCACGACCTGACTTGTGTGAGGTCCTAGTGGGGAACACGATGTTGAACATTTCAGTGATTCAGTGTTGGGAGTTGTAAGTATAATGTTTTTTATTCAATGATAGTGTCAATTAAATTTATATTTTTACAACACTAAACGTCTACAAATTTGATTAGGTTTTTACATAGACTTTGCATAGAGAGAGGTGTCGATAACACTTATGGTTTCCTGGAGCCCTCTCTAATACAACTTCGTGGGAACAACAAGGAGGAGATTCAGGCATACATCCAGAATTGGATGCATGCCTCGAACAAGACTGTGTACCTTGCACCACTTCATAGAGAGTAAGAGTCTAATAAATATTTAGTTATTTTTGTCAATTTAATAATGGATTGTGTTGTTAATATTCAATGGTACATTGCAGCCTTCACTGGCAACTGTTGGTCATTTGCCCGAAGGACGGCATTGCTGCATGCTTCTGTTCGTTGTATGGGAGTCCTGGTGCGGACTACATGAAAATACTCGACGGGTAAGTTGATTTTTAAAAAATAAAACAACTTGACATATTTGATTAAGTCATTCTATTAACCTGGTCGATGTTTTATTCTCTTACAGGGCTTTAATTGGGTACCATCTACTACGCGGCAAAGTGAGCAAGAAAAGACTAGAGTGGGTCTTCCCAAAAGTAAGCACTTCAATAATTAATAAGAATTACTTTTAAAGTTACCTCAATTAGTAACAAAAACAATAACTAATTATGAATCAATGTATGGTACCTTGTAGTCTTATCGGCAGGATGGCAGCTTTGAGTGTGGGTATTTTGTGATGAAGACGATGCTCACCATTGTCCAATCTGGTATAGTAGACGGATGGACAATTGTAAGTTTTTGCTGCCTACTTTAATTTATTTGGTTTTGACATATTACTATTACGATTTGTTGCCTACTTATTAATGATTATGTCTTCTTTACAGCACTTTCGAGACTCTTCCTCAATGTTCCCTGAAGGATACATTGACGAAATCAGAAACAAATGGGCCTCCAGCCTTCTTCAACTCAAGGAAGGAGCCCAATAGACTTCTGTCATTAATTATATTATTACTGTGTAGTTATATATCTATTAGTGTAGCTTAATTACTTATTGTGCATTTTATATACCATATTTGATGTTTAGATAATTTGATTGAATTTTTTAAAACGTTCATTATTAAATCATTGGACTGTCTGGGTCTGTTTACAGGTTTCTGGGAAAGAATAAAAATCAAAAAAATTTTTTTAAAAAAAATTAAGGTTTTAAGCACGGTTATGGTTTAACCGTGCTTAAAAGTCACCCTTTTAAGCACGGTCAAGCCTTAACCGTTCTTAAAAGTCCAGCAGAAACAAGCACGGTTCAGGAGGAACTGTGCTTAAAAGTCCAGCAGAAACAAGCACGGTTCAGGAGGAACCGTGCTTAAAAGTCCCACCTACGAGCACGGTTGAAAATAACCGTGCTTAAAAAGTCACCTACGAGCACGGTTGGAGACCCGTCCTTAAAAGTCTTAAGCTACAAGCACGGTGGGAACAAGCACGGTTCCAGAACCGTGCTTAAAGGGTCCCCAGAACCGTGCTTAAAGGTCCTTTTTGCACCAGTGTTTATCCTCCATCATGTTTCATTTTGCTGAGTCTTGAGTTTCAAAATGAACTTCCATAATCACTGAATCACTTACTCCATTGCTCTTTTTCAACCCTAAGTTTAGCCATACTATTTCATTTTATCCACCCTATATCACCTTGGCCCCATTACAACCTTAATAAAGTCCTTTTGATCTCTACATGCATATGTGTTCAAATATGGAAATTAGAAATTTGTCAAGCCTATGGTAGTGCTAATTTATTTAGGTGATTTCTGAGAGTATACACAAACCCAAACAATTGAGATATAGAGAGCATGAAGAGAACATCTATCACATTTTCATCCACTCTTTGATTTGATCACTCAATTTGTGCAACTAGTATGTAATGCTTCTTATTCACACTTATCATGACTTCTTGATATAAGGGATGATGTGTATTACTTATTATTTTAGACTTTAAAAAAGTCAAAAAAAAATCAATTTGAAAAAAAAAACCTTTTTCTGTTGTTTCTCATTTTAGTTTTTGGTTTGGTTTTGCCTTGGAGTGCAAAAGCTTAAGTGTGGGGGAATTTGATAAATCAATTTTAATACACTTCTTATAGTTTTACACTTGGGGTTTATTATATAATTACTATGTTTAATAATAGTATTTTAATTAAGTTTTATGTTGTTTAGTTAAATTGAAGTATTATGTATATATGTTTCAATTTTTGTTTTTTGTATGTATCTTGAGTATCTTGCCTTATTTTGGCCATAACTTGGGCTTTTGTGATCCAAATGGGCTAATCTTGGAGCCCCTGGAAAGCTAAGACAAAGGGTTACATCATGATGATCAGAATTGGTTATTTTGCATTTGAAAAAATAAAGAAATGGAGCTTGAATCAATCAACCTTCATGTGTCCCATTAGCATTGACATAGTTCACCAAAATACATATATCTGGAGCTGTAGATGTCCAAATGACCTCATTCTTGTGCCAAATTCTCAATAAGACAGAGATCTACAACTTTCATGTTGAAGGTTTTGCAAAAGTCAGCCATATAGAAGGTCATATTTGACTCGCAAGGTGGAGAAGATAAAGAGGAAAATGAATTTCAACACCTACCATTATCTTCTTTTGAATTATTGTAATTTCAAGCCCACCAATGTTGAAAAAATACATTAATAATCAGAAAATGAATGTATAGTATCATCATATCTTGCCTATAAATAGATGCTTGAAGTTGTAAGGAAGATACACAAGAAATACATGAGAAATACATGTTTTAGTTTTCATTACATTTCTATATCTTTGCTTTAGTTTCTTAAGTTTTAGTTCTTTCTTTTGCTTTATTTCTTTGTTCTATATTCCACCCCTCAAGTTATGGTTTTCATTTCCCTTCCTCAATATCAAGTAAGTTAATTTTATTATTTGTTATTTACTTTTATAATCAAAGTTATAGTAAATTTAATATTAGCTTTCATTGTTAAAAATTATCATGGAAGCTTAATCTTTTAAAATCAACTCAAGGAATTTAATTTTTTTTTATGTTAACTTTGATTTCTTGCTCTTAATATTTTGATTGAAGATAATTACTTTTCTTTGTTTCTCAAACACTTATGATGGTAGATTATTTAAGTGTATAACCGATTGGTATATAATTAAATAATCTATAATCTAAACTGATGTTAGTTGGTTAATCAATAATCAATTTGAAAACAAAGATTAAGTCACTAAATAAGAGATTTCTATTTAGTTTCTTAACTCAATCAAATTATGGTTTTAAAGTTATTTTAGTAATTAATAAGAATATATCGATTGATTATTCTTATTAGTTCATTAATTCAATTCTAGAAGATTATCTAGAATATAATCATTTAGGGATTCCAAATGATTCAAGGTTGAGAAATTAATTATATTTAATCATATTTGTGATCAATGATTAGTTAACTAAAGATATATTAATTCCTTGGGTTGGTTGTTTCTAAATTTGATTATTCTTACTCATAAATTTATTTTTTACACTATTATATAATCGCTTAATTTTCCTTTCAATCTCAACACAAACCCCCTTTGTTATAATTAAATTGAGTATAACTAATTAAACTAAGGTCCTCGAGAGACGACTAAGGTTGTTCACCTTATACTATATTAATTTAACTTTTTATTAGACCCGACAACGACAGCGTGTCATCGATGCCCATTTACTACCGCCTAACCCCAAAAGACTTATTTTCAAACTAACCGTATGAGCCAATCTGCGCACCTGTACGTATTTTAGGCATAATTTCTTCTCCCATAATTAGAATTGAGTCGTTCTTGTTCCAAAAATTTCTTTATCAAAAATATCTACAACTTTGATGTTGACCACAAAAGCCTATTCTTTCTCAATAAATCATAGAATTTAAAATACCACACAGATTTAAGTTTTCCTGGTGACAGCCTGCACTATGTCTAGTATTTTCCACGTTTCTCACTCATATGACCATGAAATCGAACGATTATTTCACCAAAATTTTTTAGACTCATTTTTCTATAACTTTGATGAAGGGAACAAAGCTAATTCCTCACCAATTTGGCCCAGAAAAGTTTTCTTTATAACTAACCTAAATCCCATAACAGCCTGGGAAATTTTTCATAAAACGACCATATCTCCCTCGTTCGATGATGAATTTTTACGTGCCATATATTGTTTTAAAGATAAAACAAAGATATAGAATTTTAATGTTTTAAATTTTTCCTAATTCAGATCGTAAAAGCCTCTAAAAGCCGAGACAAGTTGCTGCCTCTGGTGGTGACACCTCAGCCATACAAGAAAGTGGTCCAATTAAATTACAGCAGCTATAGGACACTTGTTGAGACCTTGATAACTCATTCTCCATTACTCTAAGGTCTGAACAAGGCACTTGACAATCATTCCAAGCTGCCTTGACATCTCTCTTATCCCTTCTCAACCGAAATCCTTAGTCACCAAGGAGACTACATGGAAAAATCTTCTTGCTTCTCAAGATGCTCTTATTTTCTCTAAGTCCCTAAAAGAACAAACCAACCATTCACTTCTTCTTCTCTTTTTCATATCACCCTCCACCATCATCCTATTTATTGTTGAGCCAAAACACTTACCATCCTTCTTAATATCATACATTAACATTAGCCAAGTTCATAAATATTTCACCATACCTTCCAAAAACAGCCACTTCCATTCACTTCTTCTCTTCAAAAAAGAATTTACATCTTTAACTCACCAAATAAATCTTCACTCTCTTGATCTTGGTGGATCTAAAGTGGAGAACTTGAATGCTTGCTCCTTCTTTTTTCTTGGCCGAAACTACCATCATGTAAGGGGGAGTATATGCTCATCTTTTAACTCTTTATTTTCACATGCATGGTGAGGTGTGGATACCCCTAAAAATTCACACCTTATTTGAAAACATCCATTTTAAAATGTTGATCATGAAAATCTCTTGCTAAAACTTATGTTTCTTTTGGGGGTACCATGGTTGCACTATAATTATAGTAGATCCTTGATTTCTATAAATTTTTAATTTATGAGTTATCTATTTCTAATGGTCTTGTTGCTGCAGAAAATTTTATCTCATGGAAAAGTGCATGCATATCCATTTTTACTAAGTAGAAAGCTATAAAACCCTGATCCCTTAAAGCCAAGAGTCAACGTGACATACCCTCATGGTTTGATGTAAAATTTGATGCTTAAAATACAAATTTTGATAAATATTAACTAATTTAAAATTCTAGACAGAATTAGTAAATTATAGAACACCACTTGCATGTTGTTAATATCATTAAAGAAATGAGTTTTTCTCTTAATTTAATGACCACATGTTACCCCTTTGATTTCCTCAAATTAGATGGATTAAGTATGCTTGAAAATGAGTTTTAGAATACATAAACCAAAGAATGTGTTGTTGTTGGAAAAATGTTTTAGAATTAAGGACTTCAGTTTATAGATTGTTGCATGAATAAATTGATTTTTGTGGCTTAGTAATTACGGGTAGTATGCCTAACTAAATTTCTAAGTTTTAATGATAAAATAAATTCTGGATAATAATTTTAAATTCTGGAATATTATATATATAAGTGCATGAATATCATTTTTATGATAAGTAATTATAAACGTACGTTGGTAAATTGACTGGAGTGCGTGCATGTTCATCATTATAGTAGAATGTCATGTGGCTTCTGTTTGTGCTTGTTATAATTGTAGAATTAATGTTAAGTTTTCATGGGTGGTGTTGTTTTAAAAAAGGATTAAAAAGCAACCTGAGTATAGGCGCGAATGATGAGTTAGAAACGGTTAAAAACGTGTTTACATGAACAAACGAGAGGAAATGGCCAAACTGTTTTGGACTTTCATTTGATGGTATATGATGTGAATTTTGAGTGTTAGAAAATTACCCAAATGATGAAAATTGGTTTGGAGATATTCTGATGTGTTACTTGTCCTTAAATGCGTTCTTACGAAAGTTAAAATGACAAAAATGAGCATCTTAATGTATTTTCATGTAAGACTTGTTGCTGGGAAGAATTGACATTTAATTTTATTATATTTAATTATTTTTTTAAAAATTAAGCACTTTTGGCTTTGGAATCACTCAATTTGGAATTTTCTAGACAAAATACGACAAAAATAAAGTTTTTGACGATGATAAGAAATAGCGACTTCATAACTCTTATTTGATTGAAGAAAATTTTATTTTTATGTATAAGCCTAGAAAGGATTTTAATAAGTATAATAAAGTACTTTTATTTGAGGTTCTGATAATTTTAAGATTTAAGACCAGTCTAGTCAGTTTCGTCTTAAATCAATATGATAGTATGATATCGATAAAAGGCCTGAAAATGCTAATATACCTTGTAATTAATTTCTCTCTACAAACCAAATACTTAATATAAATTCATATTTTTAGAAGTAAAAACAAAAAGAATTATAGATTTTGTTCTGTAGATATATTAAACGAATATTTTACAATATTTCTTTAAAACGGTGATTTAAAAATTAGTTAGGCGTTAAGATCTTAGGAGTTCCCTTATATTTCAATTTACTTCGAGGACGAACCTCAGTGCTCCTAAGAAGGATTATTAGGTAGCACTTAGGCCTTGGCTCATAATATTCTCCTTATTAAAGGAATTTATAAGAAATAGTTTATACGTTTTAAGGACAAGTACGTCGAGTAAGTAAGGTTCCGTCTAGTGCTCGGGCACCCTTATGATAATATGAATAAATTACATGTTGCGTATATATGGATTATGAGGAGGGATGATAGAGTGAATCCCCTAGAGCATACAGTGATGGGTACACTGAAGAAACAACGACGTCTCGATCCCCTGAGGGCGGTCTTGGGAGTATATTGGGGGCAGACCTCCAATGGCTCAGATTCACGCCCGAGACCAGACAACCCATGGAAACTCTGATGTACTTCAACTCTGGACAAGGGTTTCTATGACCGTCTAGTGCCTGTTCTGACAAGATGTGTGTTTGATCTATTATTGATGGGACTGTGAGTCCTTACCCTTTTGTGGGAACAGAACGGGGCGAGCTTTGGTTGCTCTAGTTGGGCAAGAGGATAAGGTGGGATTTTTGTGCACATAGATATTGATATGTGAGGTTGATGAGTGGGAGTTGGGCCCATTGCATACTGAAATTTAATCAAGATAAATCATAATCAATCGAACACATGCATAACATCTACAATTATGTGACAAACTTGTTAGTGTATGTTATCTCGGTGTATGCTCTGAACTTTGGTGAGTGTATTATTATATGTTGTCTAAATTTTTGTGTATATATTTATTTACATATCTGTGGCAACCCTTGCATGTGAAGCATGTAGGTGAGAGCTTATACTTACCCTTCTTGCGTTGTGTTTCTGCTTTCCTTTTTGTGATCATTAGCCGAAGGTCAGGGTAAACGCGAGCAGGACCTGGTTATTATTATAGTAGACTGTTTATACTCGCCACTTGTATTGAGACTGTTGTAGGTCCTGACGTTTAGTTATCTTATGTTATTATTATAGTAGTTGTTATTGGGATCCTGTAAGCCCCGTACCTTTTGAGTACACTGTTATTATGAAGAATCGATTAATGTTATAATGTCTATTTGAACTATGTGTTGATGATTACCAATAAAAAAAAACTCTTATTTTTCAAAAGTAACTTGTGACTCCTTAATTAAGTAGGACATTCTAGTGTGGGAATTGTAACATCCTGTTTTTAATAATAGTCCCATTTTGTAAAATATGAGGTATAGAAGGTCTATAAGTGTTAATCAATGAATAAAAAACTCTATGGATGGTAAATAATACTCCAAAAATTTTATTTTTGGGTATAATTATAGGATTTACATAAACCTTTAATGATAAGATTCATTTTTCGAGTGAACATGCCTTAGAAAGGACTGTCCGAGTGAAAACGGCACCCTGTCCGAGTGAAGAATGAAAATTCTGAGTGACAAAGAAGAATTCCGAGTGAAAAAGGAAAATTCCGAGTGACAGAGATAAATTCCGAGTGAAGGATTAGAAATTCCGAGTAAAGGATGAAATTCCGAGTGTAAGGTTATATTTTTCGAATAAAACCTAATCGAGAGGGTTACTACCAAGTGAAATTCTGACCCTAGAGATATTTGGAGTGAAGTGTGTTCAAGAGAACCACTTCTGGGTGAAAATTCTGAGTAAAACACCCTTCAATGACTCATTTCCGAGTCAAACCTTGCCAAATGCTTCCTTTTCCGAATAAAACTTCTCTAATTGCAGTATTCCGAGTGAAGAGACTCAGTCAGGGATATATTCGAGTGCAATCCGAGTAAGTTTGTCTAAGTGAAGACCTCCCTAGTGAGGAAGGGAATAGCATTCCGGGTAGAAAGATCTTCGAGTGTGGTGTTTTGAGCAGTAGAGTTCTGAGTAAGGGCATATCTGAGTCCAGTATAACCTGTCCTAAGGGGCATAACCCCAAATATGCAATTCTGAGTGGAATATAAAGTGATGGGAGCTCATCCCGAGTGGAATATATAGGGCAGAGATATTTTCGAGTGAGGCTTATGTCTGTTACTCTTTTTTCGAGTGGTGAAAGACCTCAAAGGATTCTGAATGAAATGTATTTTGGGGAAGGACTTAAATGCTTGAGTGGTAAAATCCGAGTGGGCCTTTTTCGAGGAAAGTTGTGAACAATGTTGTAAGTATATTCCGATTGATTAAGAAGTAACTAGTCCGAGTATAAAAGGCAACCTGTATTCCGAGTGGTTAAGTATGAAATAAATCCGAGTGAATGAATACATATAAGTGTTTTATGTTGATTTGATGCTTCCTACCGACTGAAATGTGTTGTCAAAATTATTTGGGAAGTATTGATGGAAGAAATAGTGATTAAGTTAAGGATTCCGAGTGGTTATATATATATATTGTGTGGTTAAGGCATTACTTGGCTTGAATATGAGTGGTGATAAATGAATAAATACTAAGTGAATAGATACCGAATGGAAAATGGTAGTGGAAGCCCGTTCCGAGTGAATTGTAGTATGCACAGAGCCATTTCCGAGTGAGACTCGTATGTGTGGGTCTTTTTCCGAGAGGTGATGGCCTTAATGGGTTTTGATTGGAAATGTAGTTGAAGAAGTTGGTCTAAACCGAGTGAACCGAGTAGAGAAAGACTTTAATACTCCTGAGTGTTGATTTCTGAATGAAGGATGTTATAATTATTCTGAGTGAAAACTATATATGTTCCGAATGAACATGGATACCATTTCCGAGTGAGTAGGGTGTTATGAAATCCTGAGTGAAAATTGATTTGATGTTAAGTCGGCTAAGGGATGATTTAGTTGAATGAGAAATAGATAAGAATAGATTGTTTGCCGAATAGAAATCCTGAGTGAGTCCGAGTGAAGAGAATCCGACTGAGTCCAGAAGAAATCCGACCGAGGGAAGAGAAATCCGACTAGATGCTTCAAGAAGAAACAATCACGAGTGAGGACAGAGAGAGACGAGTCGGTTTTGTATTGATGTTACAAAGTGGAAAACCGAACAAGACAAGTCGGTTTTAGAAACATTAGCCGAGTGAAAGACAAAAGGTGAGAGGAATCGGTAGTAGGACAGGAACACGAGTGAAACCGAGTATGTTAAGGAGAAACATTTCCGAGTGGGTATTCAATTAGGTGGAAGTCAGTTTTGGAAGGTTTTACCGATGAGACCCCGAGTGAGAAAGTACTCGGTCTGGAGAGATTTTACCGAGTGAGAAACCGAGTATTTGAGTCGGTTTCAGATGAATTCTGAGCGAGGATTGGATGACTCGCTCAAGCGAGTTGGATTTCGCTTGAGCGAGGTGGAATTTTGCCTTGCTGACCCAAGCGTGAAGGAACCACGCTCAAGCGAGCCTTGTGCCTTGCTCAAGCGAGTCAATTTTCGCTTGAGCGAGAAGACCCTGTAACTCTATTTCCTTCATTCCTGCTAGTGACTGGCCCACTTGTCCACATAAATCCAAAAGGGAACAAGTCAACTGCAGGGAAAGTGCACCTTTTCACTCCACTCGAAGCACCTTTTATATATATTAATATATCTTCTCTTCTATCATGCAAAGCTGACAGTGGAAAGGGGTCAAAAGGTTCCACTAATTCTCAACTAATCCTCCATTCAATGTCTGCCACTTACTCTCTCATTATTAACCCAATACTACAACTCTTAGAACATACACACACACGAAACTTAGCAACAGACACACCCTTCTATCATTTTCTCTTCGTACAAGCCTTCTTTCTCTTTTTCCTTTTCCCTCTCACTCGGAACTGAAGCAAGGACAGTGACGGGAAGCTGCCTCAACTCCATTAAGGTAAGAGGGGACAGGGTTGTGAATAACTATGAAATGGGTAGAATTGTATGCTGTTCAAGGATTCTAGAATTAATTTTGTAACTTGCTGCTCATTTTTGAAATTGGAAACGTGTGAATTTGACTCTGACTTCTTCATGAAAGTTGTAGATCTTTTTGTTACCTAAATTTTGAGACCTGAATCAATTAATTTGAATATGTATAACAAAAGTTATAGCCAAAATACTACAGCATGTTCGAGTGGAATATTTGTTCTATTATCTGTGTATATATTGATATTCTGGGAATTTTACAAGCATAATCAGCCTTTTATGTCTCACTAAAGTTGTAGATAATAGTGTTATGGATCTATAGAAAGTGGTTTCAAGTCAAAATGATTTTTGTAGCTTGAGTTATGCCTAAAATACTGAAGTATGTACAAGCTGTAAATCTGTTAACTATGAAATCCGAATCTTATTTTCAAAACTGTGAATTTTGTGGTGTGAATTAGTGGTTGGTGTCTTCATAAAAGTTGTAGATAATTATGTTAAGAGTAATTTAGGACTAGTCTCATGTCAAAACTATTTTTATAACTCCAGAAACGTTGAAAATACTAATATATGTATGTTTTGAAAGCTCATCTGGAGGCAGTATTGTATTTTGTGGATAAATGGTATTTCTGCTTAGAATTTGAATTTATAATCTGCATGAAAGTTTTAGATATTTGTGTTAAAAATAATTTAGAACTGGTTTCATGCCAAAATTGTTTTTGTAGCTCCAGAAACGTTAAAAATACTAATCTATGTACGTTTTAAAAATCCTCTTTGAGGCAGTTTGTATTCTGTGAATAAGTGATGGTTCTGTTTAGAATTTGAATTTATGGTCTTCATGAAAGTTGTATATATTTATGTTATTGAGCTATAGAAAGTGGAATCACATAAAAAGGATTTGATTTGCTCATGTTATGACTGTTTTACTAACGTATGTTGCTGTTTGGAAATGCTGAAATTTGCTTATAATGGTTATTATGGATAAAAATGATATTTTCTCTATGGGTAATGATTTATTATTGGATTCTTGAGTGATTATGAATTATTATGAATGCTGTTGAGTATCATACAGTTTGTATATTGTGGTGGTGAATAATTATGAATAACGAAATTAATTTATATGTACATGAATGTCTTGTGGTTATTGACATATGTGGTTGAAACAGTAAATCCATGATTTTGTGAATTATTATGTGTATTGTGTCCCTTGAGGACTTGTATTATCCAAGAGGTTTTAGAAATATGGATATCATGGTATGTTAAATGGTAATAAGAATTAAAGGCATTCATGCATCATAAGCATTTGGACGCACCATGGAATTTAGGGGTTCCATGATTGCCTACCCTGGTGGGGGGTTACTCTATGATAAGTTTAAGCCCTATTTTCACAAGAACCATGGAAGTGTAGGGATCCATGGTTGTGCAAATTCCTACTGGTATATTTATTTGTGCAGGAGCCATGAAAGTGTAGGGATTTATGGTTATGCTAATTCCTACTTGTGCACTTAATTTCGCAGGAGCCATGAAAGTGTAGGGATTCATGGTTATGCTAATTCCTATTGGAGTCTTTTTGAGACTTTTTACTGCAGTATTCCCACTAAACCAAATGGATCCAGCATGACATCATTGGCTAATTAAAGACTCATTATATATAAATGAACTCGTTTGACATATCCATCATATCATTATGATTTGTTGATTGTGTTTGTGCAATTTTATCTATTTTATGCTTATTCTATATTCTGTCTCACTCTTACATCAATTTTTACAGTGAATGCCACGCAGAACGAAGAGTGATGCCATGATTGATAACTATATGATATATTGCTTGGACTTTGATTTCTACTTTAATTTAATGGGTTGTAATAAATATTACGTACTATGTACTGTGACTTCTAAATCGTTTCCGCTATGCAAACATTTCATGAATTTTATTAATCACGACTAGTATGCATGATAATATTCCGCAATTATCGAATTTTATGTGAACTCTGAGTTTAATTTACGAATTTTAAATTGATCTTTCAAAAACGCGAAAAATTTATTCGAAAAATTTACACGGGACGTCACATTGGTGGTATCAGAGCATTTTCAAAAATTCAGGACCAATTACTATGACATGTATTGATTCTTGATATACTATATGAATTGTTTGATTATTTGTTTGAGAATATGTCACATATATGCTATATGACTTGTGCCTGACTGATAAACTGCAAAGTGATTTGTTTGATTACTAGCTTGATGATATGATAAATGTGTGTTATATGACTTATTGCTTATCTGAAAAATTGTAGAATACTTATAGTTACGTTATAATATTATATATATATACATATGATATATTTTCCCATAGGATTAGTATAAATCAAACCATGAATATAGGATGGCAAGGAACGATAACGACGCTATGGCAGCTGCTATCAACCGTTTGGCTGAAGCTATAGAAAGGCAAAATCAACTAAGAATTTTCGAAGAAAATCACCAAGACAGATTGGCACGAGAAGAGATTAATAGACAACTGAAACCTCAGTCAATTACCTTCAAAAGGAGAGGATCGTTTTATCCAAATCGTTTCAAGGGAGGATCATCATCTTCTTCTGAAAAACGTAACAATCACGTGAATATAAAGTGTCATAACTGTGGAGGTAATCACCATGTACGTGATTGCAATAAACGTTTAGAAAATATTACTTGCCATCGATGCAATCAGAAGGGTCACATCAGCCCAAATTATCCACAGAAATGTCGAATTAACAACAACAATAACATCAGGAATAATCAAAGAGGTCCTGGTTATCAAGAAGTCCGTAGAGGAAACGCTCGTGCTATTCAACCTCTAAGACAGTATAGAGAGCCAACAGACGAGAGATCACAACCAGCAACAGGAAGAGTCTTTGCCATTAGCAGTTCAGAGGCAGATCAAGCAGGTGATCTTATGCAAAGTTAGTGTGAGATCAATGGTAGCATTTTATCTGTGTTGTCTGATTCTGGTACAACACAGAAGTAAGTTAGACGTTTTCAATTAACCGTGAAGCCTATAATATATGACCTGATTATTTCCATTCCCAACGGTACACGACTTAGGAATTACTAAGGCGTGTAACGATTGTTCTGAGCTCATAGAGGGTAGGAACTCCCTTGTCAAGCTTCTTGTTTATTTCTGAAAGAATCTGGAAGTAATCCTAGGAATGAATTGGTTATCGGTGAATCAAGTTTTAGTAAACCATCATAACGAGACCGTGATAGTTCCATTAGAAGAAAATCCTATCTCAGACAACCATTTTGTGAGTCTCCTTCCATACCAACCAACCATGCTTTCTTATTCTTCATTATGAAAATGGTTCAAATGTTTGGAAACTCCTTATTCTCTCTTCATTTTCGTGGACATACTAAGGCTAGGGATAGCATGGAGCTTAAGGTGTAATTCTTATACTCTTTTGTTGTTTTAGGCTTTGGATTCTATGGTGATAGGAGAGTACATTATGAATGGGTTTAAGTATAGAAACCATTTTCATGTAAAACCCAAAAGTGGAATATGTCATAAGTATCTTTGGATGGGTGTGAAGTGGTATACGAAGATTTTAAGATTTGAGATGGAAGGTAATGGCTGTTAAGGGTGACTGTTTGATTTTAGTGAAACCCTAACTCTAGGCTTTGGGGAAAATGAGTAATGATGTTATAAAAAGTGGTTTTTAGTGAAAACCCAGGATAATGTGTGTGTAGGTGTTATTAATGATGGAGATTGGTGGTTATTAGAAATGATTATTGAGTTTTGATGAAAAGTGTAATGAGTTGGGGATTTTGGCTAAATTGATGATTTTGATGAATACTCTAGGATGAATATATATATGAGGCTAAATTGATGATTTTGATGAATACTTTAGGATGAATATATATAAGGAAATAAATATTTGAAGCATTGGTGTTGATCATTGAGGATGAGAGAAGAATGTATATGAGTATGTATGAGGCTGAAGGAATTAATTTAGGTTGTTGATATTTATGATGATGTTAAAAATGGTTGTAAGCCATTGATAGTGGACTAAGGAAATAGATACTTAAATTGATGAATAGATATGCCATTTTGAAATAGTTGAATTGGTAATGGTCTTAGACGGAGCCGATAGGTTTATAATGAGTTCGAATAGATTTTGTTGATGGTTGAATGATTCATGTGATGATTTGGAGGTCTTAAGACTAAAGGACATAGTATTGTTGTTGTTAAGTGTGGTTAGCTCTTTAAGATTTAAAGAGTCTTGGTCTTGGGAGAGGAATTCTTGAAGCCTAACATGAGCGTGTAAATTGGATTAGACAAGTTTAGGACTTGATAATGAGTTTTGGGGGATAATGTCTTATGATGGTATAATAATAGCATGAATATGTATAGTTGTGATGAGATTGTGTTCCTGATGATGGTGCGGAATGATTTCAGCTTTGAAATTTCGAGGACGAAATTTTTATTAGGGTGGGAGAAATGTAACATCCTGTTTTTAATAATAGTCCCATTTTGTAAAATATGAGGTATAAAAGGTCTATAAGTGTTAATCAATGAATAAAAAACTCTATGGATGGTATATAATACTCCAAAAATTTTATTTTTGGGTATAATTATAGGATTTACATAGACCTTTAATGATAAGATTCATTTTTCGAGTGAACATGCCTTAGAAAGGACTGTCCGAGTGAAAAAGGCACCCTGTCCGAGTGAAGAATGAAAATTCTGAGTGACAAAGAAGAATTCCGAGTGAAAAAGGAAAATTTCGAGTGACAGAGATAAATTCCGAGTGAAGGATTAGAAATTCCAAGTGAAGGATGAAATTCCGAGTGTAAGGTTATATTTTCCGAATAAAACCTAATCGAGAGGGTTACTACCGAGTGAAATTCTGACCCTAGAGATATTTGGAGTGAAGTGTGTTCAAGAGAACCACTTCTGGGTGAAAATTCTGAGTAAAACACCCTTCAATGAATCGTTTCCGAGTCAAACCTTGCCAAATGCTTCCTTTTCCGAATAAAACTTCTCTAATTGCAGTATTTCGAGTGAAGAGACTCAGTCAGGGATATATTCGAGTGCAATCCGAGTAAGTTTGTCCAAGTGAAGACCTCCCTAGTGAGGAAGGGAATAGCATTCCGGGTAGAAAGATCTTCGAGTGTGGTGTTTTGAGCAGTAGAGTTCCGAGTAAGGGCATATCTGAGTCCAGTATAACCTGTCCTAAGGGGCATAACCCCAAATATACAATTCTGAGTGGAATATAAAGTGATGGGAGCTCATCCCGAGTGGAATATATAGGGCAGAGATATTTTCGAGTGAGGCTTATGTCTGTTACTCTTTTTCCGAGTGGTGAAAGACCTCAAAGGATTCTGAATGAAATGTATTTTGGGGAAGGACTTAAATGCTTGAGTGGTAAAATCCGAGTGGGCCTTTTTCGAGGAAAGTTGTGAACAATGTTGTAAGTATATTCCGATTGATTAAGAAGTAACTAGTCCGAGTATAAAAGGCAACCTGTATTCCGAGTGGTTAAGTATGAAATAAATCCGAGTGAATGAATACATATAAGTGTTTTATGTTGATTTGATACTTCCTACCGACTGAAATGTGTTGTCAAAATTATTTGGGAAGTATTGATGGAAGAAATAGTGATTAAGTTAAGGATTCCGAGTGGTTATATATATATATATTGTGTGGTTAAGGCATTACTTGGCTTGAATATGAGTGGTGATAAATGAATAAATACTAAGTGAATAGATACCGAATGGAAAATGGTAGTGGGAGCCCGTTCCGAGTGAATTGTAGTATGCACAGAGCCATTTCCGAGTGAGACTCGTATGTGTGGGTCTTTTTCCGAGAGGTGATGGCCTTAATGGGTTTTGATTGGAAATGTAGTTGAAGAAGTTGGTCTAAACCGAGTGAACCGAGTAGAGAAAGACTTTAATACTCCTGAGTGTTGATTTTTGAATGAAGGATGTTATAATTATTCTGAGTGAAAACTATATATGTTCCGAATGAACATGGATACCATTTCCGAGTGAGTAGGGTGTTATGAAATCCTGAGTGAAAATTGATTTGATGTTAAGTCGGCTAAGGGATGATTTAGTTGAATGAGAAATAGATAAGAATAGATTGTTTGCCGAATAGAAATCCTGAGTGAGTCCGAGTAAAGAGAATCCGACTGAGTCCAGAAGAAATCCGACCGAGGGAAGAGAAATCCGACTAGATGCTTCAAGAAGAAACAATCACGAGTGAGGACAGAGAGAGACGAGTCGGTTTTGTATTGATGTTACAAAGTGGAAAACCGAACAAGACAAGTCGGTTTTAGAAACATTAGCCGAGTGAAAGACAAAAGGTGAGAGGAATCGGTAGTAGGACAGGAACACGAGTGAAACCGAGTATGTTAAGGAGAAACATTTCCGAGTGGGTATTCAATTAGGTGGAAGTCAGTTTTGGAAGGTTTTACCGATGAGACCCCAAGTGAGAAAGTACTCGGTTTGGAGAGGTTTTACCGAGTGAGAAACCGAGTATTTGAGTCGGTTTCAGATGAATTCCGAGCAAGGATTGGATGACTCGCTCAAGCGAGTCGGATTTCGCTTGAGCGAGGTGGAATTTTGCCTTGCTGACCCAAGCGTGAAGGAACCACGCTCAAGCGAGCCTTGTGCCTTGCTCAAGCGAGTCAGTTTTCGCTTGAGCGAGAAGACCCTGTAACTCTATTTCCTTCGTTCCTGCTAGTGACCGGCCCACTTGTCCACATAAATCCAAAAGGGAACAAGTCAACTGCAGGGAAAGTGCACCTTTTCACTCCACTCGAAGCACCTTTTATATATATTAATATATCTTCTCTTCTATCATGCAAAGCTGATGGTGGAAAGGGGTCAAAAGGTTCCACTAATTCTCAACTAATCCTTCATTCAATGTCTGCCACTTACTCTCTCATTATTAACCCAATACTACAACTCTTAGAACATACACACACACGAAACTTAGCAACAGACACACCCTTTTATCATTTTCTCTTTGTATAAGCCTTCTCTCTCTTTTTCCTTTTCCCTCTCACTCGGAACTGAAGCAAGGACAGTGAAGGGAAGCTGCCTCAACTCCATTAAGGTAAGAGGGGATAGGGTTGTGAATAACTATGAAATGGGTAGAATTGTATGCTGTTCTAGGATTCCAGAATTAATTTTGTAACTTGCTGCTCATTTTTGAAATTTAAAACGTGTGAATTTGACTCTGACTTCTTCATGAAAGTTGTAGATCTTTTTGTTACCTAAATTTTGAGACCTGAATCAATTAATTTGAATATGTATAGCAAAAGTTATAGCCAAAATACTACAGCATGTTTGAGTGGAATATTTGTTCTATTATCTGTGTATATATTGATATTCTGGGAATTTTACAAGCATAATCAGCATTTGATGTCTTCGCAAAAGTTGTAGATAATTGTGTTATGGATCTATAGAAAGTGGTTTCAAGTCAAAATGATTTTTGTAGCTTGAGTTATACCTAAAATACTGAAGTATGTACAAGCTATAAATCCGTTAACTATGAAATCCGAATCTTATTTTCAAAACTGGGAATTTTGTGGTGTGAATTAGTGGTTGGTGTCTTCATGAAAGTTGTATATAATTATGTTAAGAGTAATTTAGGACTAGTCTCATGTCAAAACTATTTTTATAACTCCAGAAACGTTGAAAATACTAATATATGTATGTTTTGAAAGCTCATCTGGAGGCCGTATTGTATTTTGTGGATAAATGGTCTTTCTGCTTAGAATTTGAATTTATGATCTTCATGAAAGTTGTAGATATTTGTGTTAAGAATAATTTAGATTGGGTTTCATGCCAAAATTGTTTTTGTAGCTCCAGAAACATTAAAAATACTAATCTGTGTACGTTTTAAAAATCCTCTTTGAGGCAGTTTGTATTCTGTGAATAAGTGATGGTTCTGTTTAGAATTTGAATTTATGGTCTGCATGAAAGTTGTAGATATTTATGTTATTGAGCTATAGAAAGTGGAATCACATAAAAAGGATTTGATTTGCTCATGTTATGACTGTTTTACTAATGTATGTCGCTGTTTGGAAATGCTGAAATTTGCTTATAATGGTTATTATGGATAAAAATGATATTTTCTCTATGGGTAATGATTTATTATTGGATTCTTGAGTGATTATGAATTATTATGAATGCTGTTGAGTATCATACAGTTTGTATATTGTGGTGGTGAATAATTATGAATAACAAAATTAATTTATATATACATGAATGCCTTGTGGTTATTGACATATGTGGTTGAAACAGTAAATCCATGATTTTGTGAATTATTATGTGTATTGTGTCCCTTGAGGACTTGTATTATCCAAGAGTTTTTAGAAATATGGATATCATGGTATGTTAAATGGTAATAAGAATTAAAGGCATTCATGCATCATAAGCATTTGGACACACCATGGAATTTAGGGGTTCCATGATTGCCTACCCTGGTGGGGGGTTACTCTATGATGAGTTTAAGCCCTATTTTCACAAGAACCATGGAAGTGTAGGGATCCATGGTTGTGCAAATTCCTACTGGTATATTTATTTGTGCAGGAGCCATGAAAGTGTAGGGATTCATGGCTATGCTAATTCCTACTTGTGCACTTAATTTCGCAGGAGCCATGAAAGTGTAGGGATTCATGGTTATGCTAATTCCTACTGGAGTCTTTTTGAGACTTTTTACTGCAGTATTTCCACTAAACCAAATGGATCCAGCATGACATCATTGACTAATTAAAGACTCATTATATATAAATGAACTCGTTTGGCATATCCATCATATCATTATGATTTGTTGATTGTGTTTGTGCAATTTTATCTATTTTATACTTATTCTATATTCTGTCTCACTCTTACATCAATTTTTACAGTGAATGCCACGCAGAACGAAGAGTGATGCCATGATTGATGACTATATGATATATTGCTTGGACTTTGATTTCTACTTTAATTTAATGGGTTGTAATAAATATTACGTACTATGTACTGTTACTTCTAAATCGTTTCCACTATGCAAATATTTCATGAATTTTATTAATCACGACTAGTATGCATGATAATATTCCGCAATTATCGAATTTTATGTGAACTCTGAGTTTAATTTACGAATTTTAAATTGATCTTTCAAAAACGCGAAAAATTTATTCGGAAAATTTACACGGGACGTCACAGGAATCAGTCCTAGTTAATCGAGGGTCTCACACCCCTCTTCTTCGCCTGGAAGTGAAGCTGGAGCGACCCTTACTCTCAAGGCTAAGGCTATACCTTCTTAGACCGTTGCCGCTAACGTTCTTGTTCCTTAGTCTTTTCTTTTTTAATTTATTTATTTTTGATCAATTGTAACTGTTATTTGAGAAATAGAGAATTATTTAATATAGAAATTATGTTTTTTCTACATTTTCTTTGAATTTGATGTAGAACATTTATGTGTTGCTAGTTTGTTGCTTGTATATCCACCGAGGGTCTTAAGATATAGGGGCACAATTGTTTTTAAGACTTAACATAATATGATGGAAATTTTCGTAACTCCCGAGTGGCGTATCCCCACTTGGTTCTCTAGGACTTAGCGTAATTTGATGGAAACTGTCGTAACTCCCGAGTGGGCATATCCTTACTAGGTCTCCAGGACTTCGCATAATTTGATGGATACTGCCATAACTCCTGAGTAGGCGTATGTTCACTTAGGTCTCTAGGACATAGCGTAATTTAATGGAAGCTGTCGCAACCCCCTGAATGGGCATATCCTTACTTGGCTCTCTAGGACTTAGCATAATTTGATGGAAATTGTCCTAACCCCCCAAATGGACATACCCTCACTCGGGTCTTTTAGACTTAGCGTAATTTGACAAGAGTTGTTGTAACTTCCAAGTAGGCGTATCCTCACTCGGCTCTTTAGAACATAAACTAATTTGATGGAAACTGTCGTAACCCCCGAGTGGACGTACCCTCACTCGGGTCTTTAGGACTAGCGTAATTTGATGAGATCGTTACCCTCGAGCAGGCGTATCCTTACTTGGGTTTTTAAGACTTAACGTAGTTGTTACCCCCGAGCAGGCGTATACTCACTTAAGTTTTTAGGACTTAATGTATATTGAAGCTAGAAAGATAGAACTGAATAATACTCTATTTTATTTAATTTTTAGGTGTGTGTGCCTCATTAAAACCTCCCAAGATAAAAACCTAGTGGGAAAAAACCTCCTGGGTAGGAAATAGAGTACCCATGATTTCATCAGTTGTAGTACACTTTTAAGTATGTGACATTCCTTGTTCGAGGAATACTCCTGCCTTCCGATTCTTTTAATCGGTATGCGTCTTTTCCAACCACCTCTTTTAACTTGTACATGCCTTCCTAGTTAGCTGCAAGTTTACCTTTTTCTCTCGTATTTTGATTATTGTCAGCTATTCGCAAGACTAAGTCCCCGCTCTAAAAGGGTCATGGTTTAAGCATGGTGTTGTATTCCTGGGCGGATTTGTGTTTAGAAGCTTGTATTTTTACGAAGACTATATCCCGTTCACCCAACCTAAGATCGAGGTGTTCTCTACGTCATTCATCCTTTTTAATTTCATCATAGGCCAATCTTTAAAGAGAGGGTTCACCAAGTTCCACCGGGATGATTGTATCCGCTCCATACGTAAGTCAGAATAGAGTCTTGTGCGTTGTCAAATGTGTTAGTGTATGCACTATGAGCTATTAATGTACCACTTTTATTATCAATAAAATTAGTATTTTTCAGTTTTAAGATTGTTTTAAAACTATTTATCCTGGAATAATAGGTCATATGAGAATTATTCCTAAAACGTCCCTAATCAAGTATCTACATGGGGACATGTAAATACATTAAGATTAGTGTGTGAATGTACTGATGATTTGATCTCACAAATCATGGATATATGATATCAAGTCTTTACACGGGTACACATTAAGAGTAATGTTGTACTAGATAGACACACCATGAGAACATTGCATGGATCGTTACATGAGTGTCATAAATGGTTCTCAGTGATAATTGTATATAGTCCTTCAACCAGAAGTCACTATGATTCCTACATAAGGAGTTTGTTGTTTTAATACAATCAAATGTTATCTGTGATAAGATGATCATAAAGATTGTGATTAGGCAATAGACAAATTATGTAGAGGGATATGAGTGATGTAGATGAGATTTGTCTCTCCTATGTGACAAGAGTGATATCTATGGACCACTTGATGGAGTAAGACTAATGAAATGCACGGCCATGCTAGGACAAATAAATATTAGATATTTATTCTGTAAAGTCTACTCTGGTATCAAGTAAAATGAATTAGGCCATACAAGGATGACGACGACCATGCCTTGGGCCCAATTAGATATCGTGACAAAAGGAATAAATATATAAAATAATTATCACTTATAGGTCATATCGATGATAAATAATATTCTGACATAATGATGTATTTCTAGATGCTGCTCTTATTTTATATTAATAATAAAATAGTTTATTATTAATATAACTGAATATTTTACCCATAGAGTCACACACATAGAGTAAGCCTATCAGAGGATAGTTTTATTTTAGTTGGACTAAAAATAAAACTATTGGGCCTAACTCATTTAGAATGAGTCAGGAGCCCAATGTTTAAGGAGATCTCAGGTTAAGACCTAAGCCTATATATAGAGCATGAGATGCTCATAGGCTGCTGCTCAGAAATTAGATTACTTTTGAATTTCCATACTAGCATTTAGAACTTTAATTTTATGGTGGGAATGCTCGTGTGGACTCCTAAGGGCGAAGCTACAATTTCTTCAATCGAGGAACTCGTTTTACGTCTACAAGAGGTACACCCTAAATAAAAAAATTTTAATTTTGCATAATGCCTTGAGACATTTGTTTTTTACAATCCTTTTTGGGAATCCTTTATGTTTCCACCGCCTGACCTTGATGGATTCCCTAACAGAATGATGAGCCGTGTGATAGGCCCATAGGGCCCTGGGCAACCCTTCTTCCCATCTTTCTTTTGCTTGCCCTAACCTATGCTTTAGCTCTTGTAGTATCACTTTTTCTGTTGCCTTGGCTAGTCTATTTGTCTAGGGATGTTCAACCAATGAGAATTTTCTTTTTATACACAGATTTTTACAAAAATCCGTGAAGTTCTTATCTGTGAACTGCCGCCAGTTGTTAGAGATAATGGTGTGAGGAATTCCGTGTCTACATATTATGTTCCTCCATGTGAAGTTTGGTACTTTGGTTGTCGAGATAGTGGCGAGAGGTTCCATTTTAATCCACTTTGTAAGAAGATCTATCGCTACTAAGTGGTATTTGACTTTCCCTTTTCCTGGGGGAAAAGGGCCGAAGATGTCCATGCCCCAAGTGTTGAATGGCCATGAGGAGGATTCTGTGTAGCGGTTCCGGGTGGCTGTGTATCCAATTGGTGTTTCTTTGATAAGACTCATTATTCTTGATAAATTCAGAGCAATCTATTTGTAGTGTGGGCCAAAAGTATCCTGCCCTAAGAACTCAAGCTGCTAGAGGGTGGACTCCTCTATAGTGGCCATAAATTCCCGAGTAGAGCTTTCACATTACATATTCGACCTGTTCTGGGTCAAGACACTTAAGGAGGGGCAATGTAAATCCTAACTTATAGAGTTATCCGTCAATAAAAATGTAATTAGCCGTATGTGTATAGATTTTCCAAGCCTTTGAAGAATCCAAGGGGAGGTCGCCTTTGACCAAAAAGTCTATGATTAGGGTCATCTATGTATTCACCTTAGAATAGTGGTAACTTCACTCACCCACTGTGTTTCTTTGATGGTAGGCTCTTCTAAAGTCACATGTATGATGGTCTTCAAGTTTCCTACCTTTTTCATGTTGGCCAATCTGGAGAGTAAGTCTACTCTCTCATTTTTCACTTAGGGTACATGAACTATTCTGAATAACTTAAAGTCTACATCCCTTACCTCACTTGGGAAAGATATTTGGCCAGAATGGGATCCTTTGCCTGATATACCCCTTCTACCTGTCTTGCAATTAGCTATGAGTCAGTCTTCACCTGTATACATCAAGCTCCCAGATCCAAAGTCATTCTCAAACCTGTAATCAACGCTTATTACTTTACCTCGTTGTTACTCGCTTTGAATAGGAACCTTAGCGACTCTTCTATGATTCCTACCCTACTTCCCTTTTGATTTAGTGACCCATCGATAGACAGGGTCCACAAAGCATGCTCTGCGTCATATTTTTTCTTATCAATTCCTAACTCGATTAGGAAATTAGTCAGGACTTACGCCTTGATAGCTTCCTGGGGTTCATAGTAGATTTTGTACTAGGAAAGCTCTACAGCCCAAGCTACCATTCTTCTTGCCAGCTCTATTTTCTGAAGTATCTTACTGATTGGTTGATTGGTCCTAACAACAATTTGGTGGTTGTAAAAGTAGGGTTGCAACTTATGAGTGGCTACCACCATGTTTTATGTATATTTCTCCACTCGTTGATATAATACTTTACAATCTTCTTCCTTGACCAAAGCCACATTGACAGCTTGTTCCCCAACAGCCAAGTATATTATCAATTCGGCCCCAAGAGTGGGCTTGGTCAGGATGGGAGTGAGGCCAAGTAGATCTTCAATTCTCCAAATGTTGTTTCTTATTCTTGGGTCTACATGAACATATCGGTTTTCTTTAACACTTGATAAAAAGGTATTGACTTTTCAGCGAATGTGGAAAGGACTGAGAGAGGGTTGTAATCCTCTCGGTAAGATGTTACACCTATTTGATATTTTGAGGACTCCTCATTTCTAGAATAGCTCTGCATTGGTCAGGGTTGGCCTCAAGACCCCTATGTGTCAATATGTACCCCAAAAACTTCTCGCCCTAGACTCTGAATGAGCACTTGCTGGGGTTAAGACACATGCATTATGCTTTCTCAGCTCGGCAAAAGTTTCTTCCAAGTCTTTCATATGTTTGTGTGCTTCTTCAGTCTTTATGACCAAGTCGTCAAAGTAAACCTCCATATTTCTACTAACCTGTTTAATAAAAATCTTGTCTACCAGCCTTTGATGGGTTGTACATACGTTCTTCAAACAGAACGACATCACCCGATAACAAAAATTTTCACCTCTGATTATAAAGGCCATTTTTTCTTCCTTTCTTAGATCCATATATATCTGATTGTATCCTGAGTATCCATTTATAAAGCTTAAAAACTGGTATCCTGAGGTGCCATCTACCAAACAGTCAATGTTG
Source organism: Clitoria ternatea (assembly GCA_037962975.1). Lineage (NCBI taxonomy): Eukaryota > Viridiplantae > Streptophyta > Magnoliopsida > Fabales > Fabaceae > Clitoria > Clitoria ternatea. Next base: position 16,456,587 of record CM075675.1, read on the forward strand.
GGTAAAGGATAAGATCTTTGGGACATACCTTATTGAGATTAGAAAAGTCAAACACATCCTTCATTTCCGCTCGCCTTCTTTACCATGCTATGTGGGATAGACAAGTCGGATACTTAACCTCTCGAATAAAATTGGCTGCCAGTAACTTATTTATTTCTTCTTTAATGGCTTCTTTACTATCAGGCCCCAGTTTTTATTGTTTCTACGTTATCGACTTAGCTTCTAGGTTGACATTTAGCGAGTGGCATATGACTTGTGGGTCAATGCCTGACATATCCGAGGGAGTCCACGTAAAGAGGTTTGCATTGGTCTGCAGCAGAGTGACTAGAGATGCTTCCAGGTCCTGGTCTAGAATTGCGCCTGATATGGGTGCATTGGCTCGGGATGGATCCCACTTACCCCAACTTTAGGGATTCAACTGGTGGTAGTCGTCTGTGTTCTCTTTCATCTCGAGGGTTAAACCCCGTCTCAATATCATAGTAGCACTCCCGAGCGACCTCGGGGTCGGCCCATATAACTCTGATGCATCCATCACTGAGTAGAAACTTCATGGTAAAGTGTTGAAACAATGACACCGAGTGAATTAAGGGATGAGCGACTCAGGATGGCTTTGTATGAGCTGGGGAAGTCAACAACTAGGTATTTCACCATCACCGCCTGCTATCATCTCTTGAGCCAAAGATTGTCTTCAACTCGATGTAGCCTATCACCTGCACAGAATCACTCATGAAACTAATGCATCGTCATACCTTTTAAGCCACCTTGGGGGTAGCTGAAGTCATTTGTATGCCTTCTAATGTAGGATTTCAGTAGAACTCCTTTGGTCCACCAGCACCCTTCCCACAACACACTCTATAATCTCCATGGTGACTACCATCGGCTCGTCCCTATTTGGCACTCCCTTAGGAAGATCTGAGTTGTCAGAAGTGATGATTCCAACGTCTGGGTAGCTCTATACTGAATTTATCTATCCAACTCTATGTTAGATAACAACTTTGCATCGGAAACCCATTGAAATAGTATGGATGATTCTTTTCCTGTTTCCCTTACATCATCGGGTCGATGGGATCAAGAGTGTTTGTGTTCCTAGCAGGGTCGATCCCTCGGCTGGAGTTCTACCTGATTCAAATTCTCGCTCATTCTTTTGCCCGATTTCACATGGTGTTTCTTCTCTATGGTCAATGAACTTTTCCAAGTATCCTTGGCGGATTAAGTGCTCAATCTAATTTTTAAGCGACCAACAATCCCCCGTCTTGTGTCCAAAGGTATGATGGAATTCATAGAATTTTGCTCCGTTCAAGCCCTTGGGGCCTTCTCCAGGTAGGGGGAGCTTGAGCAACCCAGTATTATAGACTTCGTGCATGATCCGATCCCTTCTACTATTCAAGGGAGTGAATGTGTTGTATTTGGGAGTCGGATAGGCCTCTCTCCTTTGCTCCTTGCCTGACCTCGGGCTCCTCTTTCGAGACTCCGTCTTGACCATGCCTTGCTCAGTATTCCCAACTCGAACAACTTCTCGCTCCTCTTTGTTAATATACTGAGCAGCTCTCTGCCTGAAATCATCTTTATCTAATGGGGCTTTTCATCTAATGTATCAAAAAACTTACCGGGGCGTAGTCCCATCTGGATTGCATGCAGGGCCACCTTCGAGCTAAGGTTGCGAATTTGGATGGCTTGCTCATTGAAACAAGCCATGAATTGTTTAAGAGTCTTATCTCGGGCCTACCTCAGATTCACCAAGCTATGTTAAATTTGTTGTATTACTCTGTTGGATGTTAATGTGTTTAGAAACTTCTCTATCAATTCTATGAAACTTGATAGGCTCCTCAGAGGAATATAAGAGAACCACCATAGAACGGACTTTGTTAGGGTGATCAGGAACGCCTTACAAAGTAAAGCATTTGAGGCTCTCGTGATCAGCATGGTGATGGTAACACATGGTGAGATGCTCCATTGGGTGACCCATCTCATCATACTTCTCCATCGTCGGTGGTTTGTAGTTCGAGGGGTTGGCGCTACCATGATCTCCTCCGTGAATGGATAGACTGCGTAGGTGTGTCAGGGATCGAATTTGTTTGTTCATTGTATCGTGGTTTGGGTATTGTGGTAACTAGAGACTTCTCTCTCTTCTTGCCTATGGATGCGTAACTCTTCATTCTCCCGACGCAATTCCTCTACTGTGTGTCGCAGTGTTTTGACCACAGTCGCCAATGCCTGCACCCGGTCGTCGTTGGGATATTGTTCTTGTTGCTATTATTGTTGTTCCTGTTGTTGTCATTGTTACTCATGTTGCTGTTGCTGTTGTTGTCCATGGTGATTGTCATCCTCCCGATGACTTGGCTTGCTGCATGTGGTCACCATTGTTCCTTTCTTCTTGTTAGGATTTTGTATGTAGGAACCATTTTACCAGGCCCCATGGTGGGCGCCAAAATATTCACAACGAGAAAGCATAAAAAACCCTAGAAAACTTCCCTAAGAGAAATAATTTTGTATTACTCTCAGAATGTGACACTTGAAAATACATAAAGGGTCTCAAGCCCTTTATACAATGAGTAAAACAGAAAGAAAAGAAGGCTTTCGAGGCCAAGGTGAGATGGAGATAATTGTATATTGCTAAGATCGAAAGGCTCCAATTGTTCTTTATTCTTACCTAAAAGTGGGGAAAGGAGGGGGTAACATGAGCCCCTCCCCAAAGGGGAACATTATTATTATTATTATTATTATTATTATTATTATTAAGGTAGGAAGGTGGTTATTTGAGTGAAAACAAATGAAGATAACAGACAAATTCATAAAGAGGGTTTTGGTCTTATCCATCCAGACAAGCAAATCATGATGGAAACGTATGGTTTTTATAAATATAAATGCAAACATATATTTGCGTTGAAAACATTAGTAGCTACGGTACTGCATTTGTCTATAGCGGAATTAGTAGAAATTTTGAAGTTCTTTCGTTAACCATAACTCTCAGCGTTTAAATTTAAGTTATTAAAGTGGCAACTATTTATTAAAATAAAGTTATTTATTATATTTTATTTTTGTGATTGAATTATTGTATGCATTTTCATTCAAAAGAAGTTGTCATTTAATAGTTTAAACTCAATTATAGCAAAACCCAAAATTTAGTTTCTTCCACAATCACAAATAGACTCGTTGAATTCAAAGATGGATCGTAGATAGGTTGGTAGGTTAAGAATCACATAAGGTAAGAATATAAGAGAATGAGCTATTATAATATTAATATCATCCACAACAACAATATAACATTTTTTCTTTTATCTCTTTCTCATCACATCTATCTTATTAATTTTAATTTCTCTATCTTCTTCTCTTTATGTCTTCTCATACATACACAAATATTAATTTTGAAAAATAAAAGCGGTGTAAGTAGAAATATTGCGGCAAAACTAGCTATAAAAGGGGAGATTTGAAATCTTAGAAAACTGTCCTGTGTCTCATTCGTGCGTTCTGGGTCCGAAGTTGAATTGTCATATTATTAGCACATTGTCTCCTTCAAACCCAACCAAATCAAAGTTTCAAGGGAAAATGTGGGTCCCGTGGTAAGTTCATGCAATGCATGTGGGATTGCTAATCATGTTTACCCATCAAAATTAAACATTTATTCGTCCTCTTTTCAAGCTAAAATACCGTTTAGGTTTCAAGATTTGAACTTTGAATCCATTTAAGCGCAAGAGGATATAGAAAAGAAAGTGGGGAAATGCAAGTGTTATGACAGAGGTGCGTGCCGTGAAGGTTTGGTAACTCTTGCTTTGTTACTTCATAAATAGGAATTAGTCTGGAAACGCGTTACAATATAAAAGAAGAAAATCAACTTTTTCTTAACTATGTATATTTTCCATGGACAAATAATCATAAAGGGTGAGGCATAGAACTTGAACCCAAATCTGCTATTTAGAGAAATAAAATAACTATCATTTTTTAAATTAATCATAATTAGTCTCTTAGTTTGTTACCATCATGCTGTATGGTCCTTTAAATTTTAAAAATTCAATAATTACCATTCTTTTACGTTTCTTATCAAATTATTAGATTATTAATATTAAATTCTTATCAATAATTTGTAACAGATATCACTCCAGATATACCCCAATGTAAAAACTAAAAAGCTCTTTTTTTTTGTAGTGGTTACATTGAAGTAGCAACTCCAAAACACTAGAAAAACTTTGATTAAATGTATTATTATTATTATTATTATTATTATTATTATTATTATTATTATTATTATTATTATTATTATTATTATTATTATTATTATTATTATTATTATTATTATTATTATTATTATTATTATTATTATTATTGAACTGTCCTTTACAGGGGGTGTAGAAGTATGCTTGTAGAACAACTCAAAATATACATATAAATGTGTTTTTGATACAAAGCAATGTGCGTATAAATGTAAATACGGAGAGTCTTTGTAAGTTGAGGCGGAGTGCAATGTACCCTGGGGCGATGTCACGGTCCGCCTGACGGGATCTACGTTGCCTTGACCCGATTGGGGGTGGTACCTGTAATCGTTCTCCGACGCTCAAGTCAGTATTTCAGAATACTTAGAGACTTAGAAAGACAGTCAGAGAGAATTATGCAAGTAAGAGAGTGTAAGGTTCAGAGAATGGGAAAAAGATCCCTTATACCTTTTCGAGAGAGGTTTATATACCTGTTACTGGTACTCTATTATTGGTAGGACCCGCTCCTTGTCTTCAGGCATAATGCTGAAAAGGTAGTGGGTCCTTGCGCCGTTTACATGCACCATTATTGTAGTAGGTATCACCACTTGTCTGGAAAGCGTTAGTGCTTTAATATTTTATTGTTATTTCCCTTTATGCGTGACAGCGTGATTCCCATTATTAACCTCTCAAGACAGAGTCAATCTCGTGCCGGGGTTGTAAGTATGGGCTCGCTACGCAGTGTGGGAAATTCAGTATTCCGCCAATATTGAGCTTATGGCTTGGCGGAGTAACAACTTTGGCGGGGTTACGTTCCTTGGCGGAGTAACATGCCTTGGCGGAGTAAGGTGCCTTGGTAGTGTAACTTGCCTTGGCGGGGTTATGTTCCTTGGCGGAGTAACATGCCTTGGCGGTGTTACCTGCCCTGGCGGTATGTACTCCGTATAGAAGTGATTATAATGTACTCAATCGCGTACTCCTCTTGTTCAAAATGCTGATCTGGCAAAGCATTAAAGCCATGCTCTTGGGGGCCGGTGTTAGGACCGGATCAATTATTATTATTATTATTATTATTATTATTATTATTATTATTATTATTATTATTATTATTATTATTATTATTATTATTATTATTATTATTATTATTATTATTTTCCTTCTCCTCTCCAAACCTACACTCCTACTCCAATGTTTCAACTCCATAACACCTTCCCTCATCCGCCTTGGAACATGGTGTGGCATGCAGTGATATGGTGTATCCGGCTAGAAAGCAGCAATATAAGTTTTAAAGCAGAAAAAACTTATCTTTTATCCTGGTTTTCGATTTGATCAAAAGTAAGACATAGTCAAGGTTGAGGGATTTTTTAGTTTAAATTATGAATGGAACAATTAGCGACTTGTATATAAAATATCTATAATCTATTGGAACTATTGACTGTTGCTTCTTTTACTATTATTTTAGGTTTAGATATTCCTTATACCTATATAATAATTTTTTCTTTCATTTTTGATAAAAAAAATTGAAGATAATTAAAAGATTTCAAATTTATCTCGTTAGAAATCATCAATATGGCATCATTAGTGATGGCAAGTCTATTTGGATGTATAATAAACTGAAGTGGTGAAAATAGTGAAGGAATTGTAGCACAAGAAAGCATGCCATACACGGACATGGTTTAATACACCAAGATGGCACAAAATCCCATCCTAAACTTGTTTTAATCCCATCTTTAATATTTAATTACCTTACTGATCTTGCGCATGCTGCACTGAATATATATATATATATATATATATATATATATATATATATATATATATATATATATATATATATATATGAAGTTCAAAGTTCAAATACTTGTGTATAAACGACATGCACATGTTTTGTTTTCTATCCACGGATCATTTTCCATGAAATATCATGCCCAAACAAAAGCTTGAATGCCAACTACGAAATCATGTACAAACTATAAGCGTGGTATCCGATAGTTTTGAAAGTGACCAATGCCCATTGACCATATATAAGATTGCTTCGAGCAACGCAAAGCTTTCTAAATAAAAACAAATCTCTCGTCTAGTTTATTTTGGGGAAAATGACAGTTTCTGAAAGTGGGTTAGAAAAGAATTTTATGGAAAGCTATTTGAAGTTAATTTAAATACACCATGTTGAGTTTTTTACATTCATATCTACTTATGTCGATACGTAAATACAATCAATTTTGATTTCTCCAATAATTACTCAAAATGTTATATTTAAGATTGACTTTAATATAAAATTAACCTCTAGGAAAGTTTAGATTTTGGGTGTATCTTTTGTAAAACTTAGTTTAAGATCCCAAGTTTTTTTTATTAGTATTAAGCCTCTACCCTTAATTGTTTCTAGTGAGTAGTGATGTGTAATAGAGTTGTCATTAGGATCATATGTGACAGTTAAGTGTTACCATTAACATGTGTATTTTTACAAAAAGGTATTTGTTATTAGCGGTTTGCTTGTTTAACCGCAAACAAAAATAAACACTCTACGTCTCGTCAGTTTTATTTTATTTTCTTCTTTCACATTTCCTTTTCTCTTTCCCTCGCAACCTAAACTTTCCTACTCTACATCTCTACCCTAGCCGCCAGCCCCAAACCTCCTCCACCACCAAATCCCCACCTCGAACCCCCACCCTACACTGTTTACTCTCTTTACCCATACCACTCCTCATTGTACCGCCAACCCACACCTTGAGCATAACACACAATATTGGGGAGGCATACAAGAACAAAAACATACACGCTTACCATCATCACTCTCAAAACCAAAATCAACCAAATCAGCATAAACAACTTGAATCAATCAAAATAGAAACGAGAAGGCAAAACCCCTCATCGTCTATGTACCGCATTGCCACCCAGAATCGAAGTATCATCGTGGGGAGCCTCGGTGTCTGTCTCTCTCGAGCCTTCAACCTCTAATCCCGCTCGTTATGCCTCTGATTGCCACACCCGCCTAATGCTCCCTCTATGATCGCACCACCATTTGTCGTCGCCGTCCCTATCTAATGAGGGATAGTCTGTAAATAATTTTAATTGAACTCAAAATAGTTTAGGTTTATTTTTAGGTCACTTTTGGGCCTTTGTATATGTTTTGGGCCTTGTATTTGGTCATTTTATATATGTATTGAACTGGTCTGGACCGGGGTCTAGGATCCGGTGTAGGACCAGCCACAAGAATGCAGGTGTTTTTAGGGTTTGCACACCGGAACAGTGTATATCCGATGTATTAATCTGGTCTCTCAGTGGGAGAGGCCGGTCTTGTTGTCCTGGAGATCCTTCACACCAACGTTTCGCGTTGTAGGGGGGCGAAAGGTGGTGCCACCTGCGAAGATTCTCCGACGCTCAAGTTAGAAGAGTGTAAGATTTCAATGAATGCTTAAGCGAAGTAATAGTAGATTGTGAGATAGAATAACGATACCATGCATGTGTATTGATATGGGCTTCTTATAGTTAAACGTAAGAGAAATGAGTCGTTGGATGCAGGTGGGTCCCTTAGCTCTGATTGCGTGTGTATTGTGTCAATCAAAGTGGCTCGACTTTCAGAATATGTCAGGAGGGTAGGTCAATTATCAGAGTACGATCCTCTAGGGAGAGGAGAGGATAATCACCTTTTCCGCATAATCTGCTGACACGCCCACTTACTTTCTGAAGCCATTGATGTGACGTATTTTGCTACAAACAATGTCTTCGTTGATAAGTTATCAGGGACTCTTCTCTTGCTGTGACTGAAAAGCCAACAGTTATATAAACACCCTGTAAAAATGAACATAGAACCGTTATGGAGAAAATGAATGATGCTGTCGTGGAGTGAGGACGGACGGCCAGACAACGGATATCCGGTGTGGTAATGTTGAACCAGGACACCGGTTTTCCTTATATGAGGTCAGTCTGACGTCACAAGAATGGGGGCCGGTATCTAGACCGGATCATTTGTCCCCTAGCTTGTATGAGGGACTGTTAAGTTGCTCATACGAGCTACACAACTCTTAAGAGAAGTCTGGATGCCGGTAGTACATTCTGGTAAGTCTCTGGGAGCTCGGTGGCGTCCGCTCTAGTAAACGGGTGACCGCTCTTCTCGCGTTGCGTACAACGGATTCAGACAGCATAAAATGAGTAATGGAAATCCCAAGAGTCTTTGAAAATCGAGACCCTTGGTATTCGAAAAGTGGTTGGGAAGCATTAAATGCGCACAGCATGATTGGACAGTAAATGCATTTTTACGCATGAGCCATCATTACCCAAGAGTGTAATCGTCGATTGGGCTATTGGGCCTGGATTCAAAATGAATGGGGGCCCATATTGTCAAAATGTTTACTGAAAACGTTACTGTTTTCGCGCCTGTACGTGATGAAACGACGGAGTCGTTTCAATTTGAAAAGGTTGCATTTTGACGCAAGCCTTGTGACCTTCGATGAAACACTGTGTTTCTTCGTTACCTATAAAAGGAACTCTTAGCAGATTTTGGAATCCATCCTTGTCCTCAAGCTTAGTGAAACTCTGCTCAAATTTCCTTGGAATTTCTCTGTCGTCTCCAACTTCTCAAAGATCCTCTTCCTTTAGGTAACCTCCCTTTCCTTCAACTCCTTGCAATTTTAGTAATTCTATTTCCATCATGCGCCCTAGAGCAGGCCACGCTGGTCATTCAAACAGGGGGAGGTTTGGCTCTCGTGCCCCCCTTAGCCACCGTGGTGGGAGGATTCCAACGAATCCTCCTATGGCTGGGCGCCATCGCTCAGAGAGAGCCGAAGCTTCTTCCTCACGAGCGTCTTCTTCCCCTCGTCGCTCTGAGGTTCCCCTTGGTTTGAGGGCTACCAGCCGCTCTGATGAGGGGTCAAGTGCTGAAGGTTATCTCTCTGACGATGTTGCTTTTTATCACAGCACCTACGCGTTCCACCGCGCCTGCACAACCATGGATTTTCCAGGACGTAGAAAAACACCGTTTCTCTGCTCTGCTGAAGGGTGTGTCAATGTTGTGGCACATCGGCTTGACTGGGAGAAACTCAACAGGGAAAAACCTTATTGCTGGGTGGAAGAGGAATTCCTAGAGATCCCTTCGCACCATGCAAGTGAGGAGGAGTGCACGGTTTCTTTCCGCTGCAAGATATATTCGGATAAGAAGTACAAAGCGCGATACGCTGTGATGGCACCACATCCCTCTGAAAGAATATGCCACAGCGTCCCTGATGTGAGGTCGGTCTACATGTACGACTTCGTCTTCCTGAAACTGGGAGTACGTTTCCCCCTGACGGAGTTCCAGATGGCCGTCCTGCGTTTCCTGGACTGTGCCCCTTCACAACTGCATCCCAATGGTTAGGGTCTTGTCCGGGCTCTGGAAGTTTTGGGGGAGCATTTCAACTTCTCCGCCACTGTGGCCAAGCTATTTTACTATTGCCAAGTGGTCCGCCGAGCTAATAAGAAGGGTGGTCTTGGGTTCATTACTCTCCGTAGTGACTCAAGGGTGGTAAATTTCAAGTCTTATACGGAATCCGCAAAGGTGGATGGGCGCTCCTTCAAACACTACTACACGCGGGTCTGGATTCAACCAAATAAGCCGGTCTTCTGGCGAAATAAAGAGGGGTTTACCAAGTTTCCCCTTAGCTGGACGCACGAGTATTTTCTCCTTATGAGCCGTGCTTATTATACAGATGAGAGCGAACTTTCCCCTCATTCTGTTGAGGTCTTGAGCGCCATGCAGACGGCCTCAAAGACCCTCAAAGGGTTTTCCAGCCGTCTTCTCTTGGCCGAGGATGGCATCAAAAACACCTACCTCCGTAATATCCGCTCTTATTCTCTTTGTGTTGTATGGTTATTCCGCTCTGGTTATTTTTCCTTCTTGTATGCTTATTCAACTTTTCTTGTTTTGCAGAACAAATCGAAAAAGCCTGTCCAGAGATGTTGTCGTTAAGGACCATGATGGATGACGATGACTCCTCTTCTGAAGAAAATGAAATCCAGGCGAAGAGGAACGCCACCAAAACTCCCCTCATTCCTCTGACTTCTGCGGTAGGAGATGAGGTTCCTCTCTTCGACGAGGAGGAAACCGAAGAGGCGGCTGAGGTCACTGGAGCGGGTGACGAGGAATCCGTCCCAGAGAAGAAGAGGAAGAAGAGGCATCTAGTAAAGAAGGCAGATCAAGAGAAGCCCTCCTCTGATGACCCTGTGAAGAAGCGTCAGAGGACGGCCGAAGAAGCTGAATTGAAAAAGGACAAAGGAAAGAAACCCGTTCCTGAGTCCTCTGTCCCTTCTTCACAGAACGCTTCAGAACCGGACTCTGGGAATGGTCCCCCTCCAGCGTTTGAGCCTCCGCGTGACTCCTTCCTCTCCCCCTACTTGTGGTTTCAGGGGTCCATGCCTCCTATTCTTCCAAAGGCACGGTATTGCCTCCGCCCATCCCTCGACGCTGCTGGGGTCTGAGGTGCTTGCAAGGCTGGGCGTTGGCAGCTTGATGAACTGTCCGGCCTACTTGAGTCCCTGAGCGAGAAAGCTGACTATATGGATCAAGTTGAAAAACTTGAGACCGAACTCACGGTGAAGGAGAAATGGGCGGCCAAGCAAGCTGAAGTTCACAGGGGGTGGAGTCAGAGTTGAAGAAAACTAAAGAAACGCTCCAGAGGAAAACTGAAGAGACAAGCCAAGTTCATTTTGCGAACAAGGCCCTAGAGCGGGAAGTTGCCGACCTCCAGAATAAGAACAAATCCATACCCCTCCTTGAAGAAGAATTACAACTGGAGAAGAAGAGATCGGCTAAGCTTGCTGACGATCTCAAAGTTATGGAGGACGGTCGCAACAAGGACCTTGGGGAGTGGGAGTCCATTCGGAAGGAGATGCAGGCCCAAATTGATGAACTCAAAAAGGGTGGTGCGAGTGCTGGGCCTTCAGAAGAGGATTATGCCAAGGTTCAAAGAAGACTAGCTGCCGCAAAGGCCAAGGCTGCCAAAGCCTTGGAGATATGCAAAAATGTGGCGTATGAATCTTTCGGCCTGGCCCTTCGTCAAGTCTACTATCGTAACCCTGGAGTGAAGCTGAATTTGTACGGATTAGATCCGTTCTTCGAGTTCCATGGGGGAAGACTTGTCGAAGTTCATAAGGACGGATCGCACCATGAACCCCATGCATCTCTATATGAATTGCCTCCCCTTCCAGAAGGTCAGAGTATGGAACCCACAGCGTCCACCGCTGCCTCTGGAGCCGAAGCACAAGAAGGTGCCCAAACTAGAGTGGAGGACACAACGGAGGAGGTACGAGTACCCACAGCAGAGGAGCAAGCGCCGACCTCTTAATTTTATGCTTTCATTTATAGCCGTGTTCTGGGATCGGCTCCAGCTTTAAAACACTTTGTAACCTTTACATTTTCTTATTGAAAATAAAATTCACTATTGTTTTTCTTCTACTGCTTGCATCGAATATGTGATTGTTGAATAACTTTGCGTTATACAAAACACTTTATTGTTTTCAATGCTTTGCGAATCCGTTCTGCGTGGTCACCTAGCTGCTTAGAACGTACTTATCATACCGGATTAAGATAACAAATTGTAACGAATAATTTACAATTAATTGAAAGCATGCCCTGTCCCCAAGTGTAAGTACATTGGGAAGGGAAAGTTTATCTCAAGGATTACTTTTTAACTTCTTAAAAAGATAGAAATGCTTATCTGTCCTCGAAGATGTAGAGCGGGTATGTTAGCGTTCAACCGCTCCGGGGTGGGTGTTCCACAACTGAGGACGGACATTGCCTTTGAATTTTAGTATAGCTTTGACAAGGGTAAGCTTTTGCGCCTTTCTCTTGAGGTTCGGTTTGGTTTTACTCCTCAAGTCTTCACACGGTGTTCGGTTCGATCCTACTAACCGTACTTGGAGTTCGGTGCAATCCTACAATCCAAGCCTTCAACACGGGGTTCGGATCAGGGCTAATCCTGAACCTACTGCGCCCGTTACTCGGGGTTCAGCGCGGTTTTCAGTATGAACCGGCCTACTGCGCCCAAGCCTTCGCATGGGGTTCGGTTTGTGGCCTTGAAAAAGGACCAGCCCTACAACTCATGTTGTCTTCGAATGGGGTTCGGTTTGTGGCCTTGAAAAAGGACCAGCCCTACAACCCATGTTGTCTTCGAATGGGGTTCGGTTTGTGGCCTTGAAAAAGGACCAGCCCTACAACCCATGTAGTCTTCGAATGGGGTTCGGTTTGTGGCCTTGAAAAAGGACCAGCCCTACAACCCATTCCACCTCAAGGAGTTACATCGTCAAAACACACATTGTGTGATTGAGATCGTCTGTCCCGAGGGGTCTTCTTCCGTTCCTCGAGGAATTATCTCATCAACTACAGAATGGGTAGTCGCGTTCATCCGTCCTGAGGTGTATGCGTATTAAACTACGGCTATAAATCACAACACGTAAGAGAAGTGAGAACGATAGGGCGGTTAAGATGTATTCTCATTAAAATTGAAAGTACATTACACAAAGAGCGTAGTTGGGGCCATGCCTCGTTAAAACCTTCTTGAGAAAACCCAATGGGAAAAAACTCAAGTAAGGAAAAAGAGTACACGCCGTCTTACCAACTAGCTGTAATAAACTCGTAAGTTCTAAGTGTTCCATTTGTTGCGGATTGGAGTTCCATCAAGTTCTTCCAACCGGTATGACCCTCTTCCAGTCACCTCAGAAACTCTATAAGGACCTTCCCACGTCGGTGCTAGCTTTCCTTGGTGGGCGAACTTATTCCCCACACTGGCCTTTCTCAGAATGAGGTCTCCGGTGTTAAAAGCTCTGTGCTGGACACGTTTATTATACCGGAGTGTAGCCTTTGCTTTTATTGCCTGATCTCTGACGAAAGCCTTTTCCCTTAACTCCTGGAGGACGTCCAGTTCGGATGCCAAGTTGGCGTTGTTATCTTCAGCTGAAAAATACTCCACACGAGCTGATCTTGTTTGTAACTCCACTGGGATCATCGCCTCAACCTCATACGTCAGCCGGTATGGGGATTCGTTAGTTGAAGAATGAGGCGTAGTGCGGTATGCCCATAAAACATGACATAGCTGGTCAGTCCATCCTCCCTTCGCTTCTCCCAGACGCTTCTTCAACCCCTTTAGCACTTCTCGGTTAGCTACCTCTGCTTGCCCATTGGTTTGGGGATGTTCAACAGATGAAAATATCTGGATTATCCCCAGTCCTTCAAGCAAATCCGTGAACTTTTTGTCTGTAAACTGGGTGCCGTTGTCAGTCACAATCCGCCCTGGCACCCCGAACCGAGCTATGATATTCTCGTACATGAAACGTCTTGTACGTGCAGAAGTAATATGCACTACAGGTTCTGCCTCGATCCATTTAGTGAAATAGTCTACCCCCACGATCAAGTATTTAATACCTCCTGGCGCAGTGGGAAACGGACCCAAAATATCAAGGCCCCATTGGTAGAACGGCCAAGGCACGGCAGATGAAGATAACTCTTGGGCCGGTGTATGGTGGAGATTGGAGAATTTTTGGCAAGCGTCGCACTTCCTCACAAAATCTGCGGAATCCTGCTTCACAGTAGGCCACCAGTATCCAGCCCTGAGGACTTTTCTCATTAGGCTTCGGCCTCCAGCATGGTGCCCACATTGCCCCTCGTGCACCTCAGCCAAGACCGCTTGAACTTCGTCTTCTCTTAAACATGAAAGATATGGGACAGAGAATCCCCTTCTGTAGAGTATACCATCGACCATAGTAAAATATGGCAGCTCCCTCTTCACTCGTCTCCTTTCCTTCTCGTCAGTGGGAAGTTGACCATCAGCCAGATAGCGAATATAGGGAATGACCCAAGAATCCTCATATGGATAGCTCACCATGACAGCATTCAGAGACGGATACAGAGGTATACTGGGTGATGTCAAAGTGCTTTGAACCACCGTTATTGTGCTGCCAGGCTGCTTTGTACTTGCCAATCTTGACAAGATGTCCGCTCTGGTATTTTCTTCCCTGGGCACATGCTTAAACTCTAAAACTTCAAATCTTCCCTTCAACTCATTAACACAATTCAAGTACAATTGAAGTTATGGTTCCTTCGCCTGGTACTCCCCCTGGATCTGCGAAATCACCAGCTGGGAATCACTACAGAGTGTAACTGCTGATGCTCTGATGTCAATCACCGCACGGAGACCGGCCAAGCATGCTTCGTATTCAGCTTGATTGTTGGAAGTCTTGAAATTGAATCGGAGGGAAATTTCTAAGTGCACACCGTCATCACTTTCTACCACCACTCCTGCTCCACAACCTTTGCTGTTCGACGAGCCGTCAACGTAGATGGTCCAATGCGCTCGAGGGGTGGCCGGGTCCGCCCCAGTCATTTCCACTACAAAATCGGCCAACACTTGCGCCTTGATGGCTCCTCAAGGCTCATATGAAATTTCAAATTCAGACAGCTCGATAGACCACTTTATCATCCTTCCGGTGAGGTCTGGCTTGCTGAGCACTGAACGGAGTGGCAGATCCGTTCTCACCAATACTGGGTGCGCATGGAAATAAGGCCTCAGCCGTCGTGACGCCCACACAACTGCCAGGGCGGCTTTCTCAATCTTCTGATACCTTCCTTCTGCCCCCTAAAACGTTTTACTAGTAAAGTACACCGGTCTCTGCCCTTCAGGGGTTTCTTTCATCAAGGCCACACCTAGAGCTTCATCAGAGATTGCTAAGTATAAAATTAACGTTTCGCCAGGGTCAGGCTTAACCAGAATTGGTGGACTCGAGAGAACGGCCTTGAGCTGCTGGAAGGCTTGCTCTTGTTCCTCTCCCCATTCAAAACTCCTGTGTTTCTTCAACGCCTTATACAAGGGGAGGGACCTGTGTGCCATCTTAGGCATGAAACGAGCTAAAGCGGCCACTTTCCCATTCAATGATTGGACCTCCCTCAAACATTTAGGACTCTGCATGTCCAGGATTGCTTGACATTTCCCGGGGTTAGCCTCAATGCCTCGTTGGGTCAACATAAATCCCAAGAATTTTCCTGCTGGAACGGCGAAGGTGCACTTTAAAGGGTTTAACCTCATGTTGTACTGCCGAAGCCTAGTGAAGACTTGGCGTAGATCTTCAATGTGGTCTCCTCCAGCGGGCGTTTTGGCTATGATATCATCAATATAGACTTCGACCAGCCTTGTATGCATCCCTTCAAAGACTTTGTTAATCATGCGCTGATAGGTAGCGTCGGCGTTCTTCAATCCAAAAGGCATGACGGTGTAGCAGAAAACACCGCGGTCATTGATAAAGGCAGTTTTCTCCTGGTCTCCCTCCCACATCGGAATCTGGTTGTATCCCGAATAGGCATCCATGAAACTGAGGTATTGGTAACCAGATGAATCATCCACCATGCGATCGATGTTAGGCAGGGGATATGGATCTTTGGGGCAGCAACGATTAAGATCCACATAATCTGTACACATTCTCCATTTGTCGTTAGCCTTCTGCACCATGACCACATTAGAAAGCCAAGATGAATAACGTATCTCCCTTATAAAACCTGCTTTCAATAACTCCTCTGTCTGCTCGCAGGCCGCCCTCTGCTTCTCCGGTCCCAACCTCCTCTTCTTCTGGGCCACCGGTCTTGTTTCAAGATACACTGCAAGCTTGTGGCAACAGAAATCAGGATCCATCCCAGGCATGTCCGCTGCTGTCCACGCGAAAAGATCCTTGAACTCCTGCAAAAGGGTTAATAAGCGTTGCTCCATAGCAGACTCCAGCTTATCGTTGATGTGCGTGACCTTCTCTGGGGAATCTCCCAATACAACATCCCTGGAACCACCATCCGGTGTGGGCTTAGATGGATTGAGTGGATCAATCTTCAATTCCGCTCTGGGGTCCAGGTCAATGAGACTGACTGACCCTGCCACTGTTCCTCCGTCGTTCAACTTCCTCTTCTTGTTGAATGCTTCCAACTTAACCATGTTGAGGCTCAGGTTATAACAATATTGAGCCATCTCCTGATCACCGCGGAGAGAGGACACACCGTTGTCCTTGTCAATGAATTTGATCAAGAGGTGAGGAGTGGAAACAATTGCTTCCATCGCATTCAGTGTTGGACGGCCTATGATACCGTTATATGGGGATTCCACGTCAATCACCAGGATTCTTGACTTGACCGTTCTTGCACCGGGCTCGCCTTCAAAAGAAATCAAAGTGTCAAGGTATCCCTTGGTGGGTTGCTTAGCTCCATTAAACGCTGTAAGTTCTTGTGTGTAGGGTTGTAAATCTGCATCACTGAAACCCATTCGTTTGAAACAATTATAAAAGATAACATCACAGGAACTTCCCTGATCGACGAGGATCCTCTTGACATCCTTGTTGGCTATGACTGCCACAATAACCACTGCATCATCACCTCCTGGAATTGTTAGGCCAAAGTCATCATCAGTAAATGATACCGTCGGAGCTGTCATACCGTCCCTGAAAGGGCGGTTATCCCTCGGTTTGCCCTGGACTGACAGAATCATCCTGTGGTGATTCTTTCGTGCTGTGATCGATGTTCCTCCTCCCGCAAATCCTCCAGCTATCATCTCAATTACCTCTCGTCTGCCCTGCCTCTGCTGCTGGGGCATGTTACTTTGTTGGGCACCTCCAGCAATCACTACTCCCTTCTGCTTCTCAGCCGCAGTGAACTTCCTTGCTGGGTTACGTGCATTGTCATCTTCGTCATCAGGATCTCTACTCCTTTTCTCCATCCTCTGAGGCTCGTCCACAGATTTCTCTTTAAACAAATACTGCTTCAGCTTTCCCTCCCGAAGGAGAGTTTCCACCGTATTCTTCAACGCCTTGCACTCATCAGTGTTGTGCCCTGTCTGTTCATGGAAAGTGCAGTACTTACGCGGGTTACCACCCCTCTTGGCTGGGGCTGGTTTTCTTATCCCGAAGACGTTCAAAGTTGGCCAACCAACCTCCCTTATGATTTGTGAATGCTTAGTGTTCAACGGAGCATAGTTGTCAAATGATGATACACGCCTATCTCGTGGATGCGGACGATCGTTCGCAAAGTCTCCTCTAAAGGCATGTTTCTCAGGTCTCACCCTCTCCTTTTCTCTCCGTGGCTGCTGAGTGGGTGTAGAAGGCTTTACTCTTGTTGCCGTTGCCTCTAGATGCATCTCTATGCCCACATATTTGGAAGCTTTCCTTCGAAACTCCTCGAAGGTTGTAGGTGGGCTCTTTGCCAAAGATAGGGCAAAGGCTGAACCATGCTGAAGAGCTTCCACTACAATATGGAGTTGTATGGCCTCCGTGAGGTTAGGGACCAAAGCAGCCTCCTTGTAAAACCTTTTCAGGAACTCCTTAAGGGTTTCAGTTTCTCCCTGCCTTATCTGGGCCAGGGTGTGAGAAGTTCTTGGGATATCCCTAGAGATGACAAAATGGCTTTCGAATGCAGCAGCCATTTCCTCCCAAGAGTCTATAGATCCTGTGGGTAAGCTTTTAAACCAGCTGAGAGCTTCCTCTGTCAATGTCCTTGGGAATATCCTGCACATGACATCTTCGTCTGCTCCCAGATACATAGCTTTATAAACATAAGCATCCAAATGCTTAGTGGGGTCGGTCTCTCCATTATACTTCCCGATCGACAATGGCTAAGTTGTTTGCAAGTGTTTTGGGATGACAATACTCATCAGCCTTCTTGAGAAAGGGACACTGAGCTTGTATGCCCCTGAAGTTACCACCGCCTGCTCCCTTCTCCTGGTGCTTACTCTATTACCAGAGTCCTGCGTCTGCTCCCTCTCTTCATATATGGGGATCTTCGAATACTGGAGGGTTGTAGATCTATCCCTCGCTGATGCATGGTGAGCATCCTCTGCATGAGACACTACTCTGTCCCCAGCTCCTCCTCTCTCCCGCCTCAACTCCATCAGCTCCTCCCTGAGTTGCCTGATAACCTCATCGCGAGGGTCAGGCGTCTGCACTTGCACCATCCTCCGGGTTTGAGTTACAGGGGATTCGAAGACGAGTCTCCTCCCAGCCTGCTGATGGGTCACATCCTCCACGTGACCTTCCACGAAATCTCTCCCATCACCTTCCATTGTGACAACCAAACTTCTGCGAAAATGGGAATAACTCTATCGAGTCCCACCGGGCGTGCCAATGAACTGGTCTGGACCGGGGTCTAGGATCCGGTGTAGGACCAGCCACAAGAATGCAGGTGTTTTTAGGGTTTGCACACCGGAACAGTGTATATCCGATGTATTAATCCGGTCTCTCAGTGGGAGAGGCCGGTCTTGTTGTCCTGGAGATCCTTCACACCAACGTTTCGCGTTGTAGGGGGCGAAAGGTGGTGCCACCTGCGAAGATTCTCCGACGCTCAAGTTAGAAGAGTGTAAGAACTCAATGAATGCTTAAGCGAAGTAATAGTAGATTGTGAGATAGAACAACGATACCATGCATGTGTATTGATATGGGCTTCTTATAGTTGAACGTAAGAGAAATGAGTCGTTGGATGCAGGTGGGTCCCTTAGCTCTGATTGCGTGTATATTGTGTCAATCAAAGTGGCTCGACTTTCAGAATATGTCAGGAGGGTAGGTCAATTATCAGAGTACGATCCTCTAGGGAGAGGAGAGGATAATCACCTTTTCCGCATAATCTGCTGACACGCCCACTTACTTTCTGAAGCCATTGATGTGACGTATTTTGCTACAAACAGTGTCTTCGTTGATAAGTTATCAGGGACTCTTCTCTTGCTGTGACTGAAAAGCCAACAGTTATATAAACACCCTGTAAAAATGAACATAGAACCGTTATGGAGAAAATGAATGATGCTGTCGTGGAGTGAGGACGGACGGCCAGACAACGGATATCCGGTGTGGTAATGTTGAACCAGGACACCGGTTTTCCTTATATGAGGTCAGTCTGACGTCACAAGAATGGGGGCCGGTATCTAGACCAGATCATGTATATTAGTTGTTTTTGGGCCTAAGAAAGAGTGGGAAGCCTAAGTTTCCTAGCTTGGCCACCACTCCACCTTGCCTATATAAAGCTTGCTTCTCTTTTATATTTGGAACCATTAGTTTTGAATGAAATACACACTTTGAGTGTTTTATGAGTAGTGAGATATTCTCCTCTCCTTTAGGCTAGACAAAGCTCTAACCTTCTTCAAGTTCTTATCACTAGGTGACCATCCCTAAAGTGGCGAGCTAGAGACTTATTCAAGTTCCTTGGTGGCATTTCCTTCATCATTTTCCATCTATTCCATAAACCTTTCAACCTTTATCCATGCTTTCGACTTTAGTTCTTGGTCTTAGGGTAACCTTTCTCCAAGATTTGAAGAAAGATAGCTAGATCTATCCCTCTTGACCTACAAGATTGAAGATGCTATATCACTATCACTGACCTAATTGTGATTAAGCTTCAGACGTGAAATTGACACAATGTTAATGGAGGTTTGGTAGCAACCATCATGGAAGAGTGCATGGTGGGTTTGATGCTACTGCACGCTTAGAGATGTGACTTTTTTAAAATTTCATTTTATTGGGTGGTGATTTTTTTGTCCTGAACAAATTGGTTTCCTTGTATTGTCAAAAATGAGGTAGGAAAAGGCTGAGATAGGCATAGAGGGTGAAGAACCAAGGAACAGGTAGGGACACACCTACAACACCATCAAAGGTGGTAAACTTGTTTATATTACGATAAAGATAACTGTCAGACCAACCAAGTTCATGTATTTGACAATAGTTACTGCACTCTTCTCTATCATCTTTTTCTTTTCTATCTTTTTTCCGTATTTGTTGTTGTTTGTGTTCATGTTTCTTTTGTTTCTAAAATTTATGGCACTTTTATTGGCATTCTTATTTGCTCTCTTTGCTGACAAAAAAAATTAATTTTTTTAATACTCAATTGTTAAATTTTTTTATTGCACTCTCTTATCCTTTTGTGTTATTGAATGGAAGGTTAATGTTGTTGTATCCTGCTATGTTATTTTATGATTTCTTTTGATAGGTTTTAAAATTATGGTGTGGAGCTTAAAAATTGATGGATGTTCTGTAGTTGATGTTGTAAAGTATATTACTTTATTTAATGTTTTTGTGCCTAACATTAATTATTTTTTAATGCCTTTGTTCTAGTTCCCTTCCAAGCTAATGTGGGTATTCATCATTTCTCTTGATGGTATTGTAAAGAAATATCAACATCTATGTTTTGTGTCATACTTGCTATTGATTGAAGATGTTTTTGTTTTCTCTTATAACAATGAATTGTGAAAAGAAAACTCATTGATTAAGAGCTCATGTAATAGGTCTCATATTTGTTGCTTGTGTTGCTTCTAAATGTTTGAAGGTTCCTGAACGATATTGAAATGAAATCAAGATTAACAATAACTTATTACTTAATTAGATGGAATCTGGTTTGTTTATTTAAAAATGTCTAAAGATCATGGAAAATGCTTGAAGATCATGAAAAAAATGTAAAAGCCTTACCCTGCTTCTCAAATGCCTAAAGATCATGGAAAATGCTACATTCCTAAGTAAAGAAAATTAGGTTCACTTATTTTTTTTATCAGCAAAAAATAACCAATATATTAAAAGAGGTATAAGGGGTACCTTAATCCATATACAAAAATAGTAACTTAAATAGAAAAATTATAATCCTGATAAGCATAACAGAGACTCTCTATACCGTTCAGTACAACTTCTAAAAAACTCATTCTTGCGGAACCTTAGCTAAAGCCAAGACTGGTACTGAACCTTCTCATACATTTCCTCTAATCTAACAGTACCTCTATTAAAAATGATGTCATTCCTCACCTCTCAGACAGTTGAAACAATAGCAAACCATAACACAACCAACCCAAGTTTGATTCCTTTTTTCCCCATACCCTAAAATACTTTCAAAATGTTCCCTAGCACAACAATGCAACACTGAAGAGTATCCCAACCAATCAAGACACATCTGTCATAGTTTATATGAAATTTTACATGCAAAGAAAACATGACAGCAATTTTCCACACATTGTCCACATAGAACGCATAATTCAGATGAATTAGTAACACAATCCCACGCGTAACCAAGTTTACCTTAGTTGAAATTCGATCATGAAGAAGTCTTCAGCCAAATCCTCCAACTTTAAGAGGCATAATATTATTCCAAAACAACCGAACAAGATGTGAATCCTATTGAATAGGATGCTGACATAATATATTGTACACTGACTTCATAAATAACTGACTAGAGTTATAAACTTGTTCTAGTCTTTCGCCCTACTTACTATTGTAAGTTTTGTTGAATTCTTAACTTAGTGAACATGTTAACTTATACAATGGTGCTACAAATAGAGGACTGGAGATTATGTCTTTCTTAATTGTTGGTCATTTTCTTTCTCTTAGTTCATCATCACTTCCTTTGCTCGTATAATAGAAAATAGGCACCTCACTAAAGCTAGATTTTCTTGTTGCTATTTTGGGTATGCTTGTCAACCTTATAAAGAAGAATGCTCATAACGGGTATTTTTGACAAGTTAGTTAAAAGTGTTATACTAGAAATAGTTTTGTTATGTTTTTCCTTAGTTTCGATCTTAACAAAAGTAAAGGAGACATTGTTGATTATATTAATCTTATACTGTTATAACAGTCTAGAACTCAGAAGGTATTACAGTGAAAATTAACTTTAGAATTTATTAATTCTCATTCAGATATGTCTATTGTTATTAACGATTAGGTAGAATAACTGTAACGACCCGCGTCAATTTTCCATTTAGTTACAATCGGATAATCATTTTTTGAAATAATTTTTCGCGTTTAATAAAAATTAACTCAGTCTTAATATAAAATAATATTTACCTTTCTTAAATACATTTAAAATAATAAAAGCATATTCAAAATAATGACTGATCGGAAATAAATCCATTAATAAAATAGTTAATTAGAAACAGCGGAAGGAGAAAAGCAAAGACAGGAGTCACTCGCTTGAGCGAGACTCTGATCCGCTTAGGCAAAACCCGAGAAGGTCGCTTAGGCGAGTTCCGACTCGCTTGAGCGGATCCTACCTCATACACGAAAGACTAACAAGTCGGGTTTCACTCGGAAATAGGTCCACTCGGGAAACCCTTAACCTTCGCTCAGGAAAGATTCTCTCGGTCATGTATCACTCAGAAAATACTCTCACCTTACTTTACTCGAAAGAGGCTCTCGGGCATAACTCACTCGGAAACATTCTCACCTTCACTCGGAATCACTCTAATCTTCACTCGGAAATCATTTGGAGACGCCCTAACCTTCCACCCAAAAGTGGATCTCTCGGTTATTCTTCACTCGGAAAGGGACGAGGAATACTTGAGCGAAATAGGCATCAAATCAATCGGCCCTCGCTCGGACAAAACTGAATCCACTTGGGCTAGATTCACTCGGTAATCGACTACAGCAAACAATTCATACATGACCCAACTATCTACATCATGCTCATACATCTCAACACCGACCACATTAGCATCATAAATTTATATTCACGTCAATCAGCATACCGATTCAAAATGAGTTCAACATACAGGCAACATGTAGCATCACACACTCGGAAAACTCATCATATATATATTACAATTCATTCAAATCACTCGGTGTCTTAGCATCAATCCTCTGCTTGGCGCACCTCCATGGCTCCGACCTCTTCCCTGTCACTAGTTACTAAATTGAAAACCACAGCAAGGGTGAGTGTTTGACATCATAATTAATCTAGAACAGAAATTAATAAATTACATGTATATGTACTCCGTCCGATTACTTTGTCATCAAACTGCAAGTACCACTCGGCAAATATAGCACTTTACACTCGGCAATTATAGCAATTCATATTCGGCAAACATAGCTAATCATACTCGGTAAATATAGTGAATTACACTCGGAAATTATAACAAATCACACTTGGCAAGTAACTCACTCGGCAAGTATAACAATTTACCACTTGGTAAATATAACAAATTACTTGGCAAATATATGAAATTGCACTCGGCAGATATAATTAATCACATACTCATCACAATACTAAATTCATCAATTGTCATAACTAATTCTCATATAAAATTGACGCCTAGTATCCGGATACTAAAGGATCGACCTTCAGTTGGGGGTCCTACTTGATACCCCGTGATCCCTGCTTGGTTCACTGAGTCCTGCTTGACTCTCCACCTCGACCACTGGGTCCTGCTTGACCACTGGGTAGCTCAACTAGGCACAAAAACCACGGGAGCCGAAAATGAGGGGCTAAACATACCGTCGGCCATCCCACACCACATAATCATACATTTTCTCATTTCTGATCATAAGTGGCCATTAATAACATCATATACTCATCACTCGGGTGACCTGCTTGTCAAGCCCGGAATCACATTGCCACTATACACCGATTGTCACAGCATCAATTATTTCAAATTCAATCAGCTTAAGCCACACACACAATCCTAAACCGATCGGTGCCCACATACATACATGTATTCATACACATTCACATATAATTTTCTTCCAACATTATTTCTTACCCGGTTCACAATTAATTCAACGACTCAGACAGTATGTCCTATTCTAATTAATTATAACCCGAATACCCTCTTACCTCAGTTCCAAGCTTCAACAATCGTTGGGTTCACAGTTCCACCTCCGATCCAGCACCAGATTCCTTAATCGTTCCACCGATGTTCGTTCTACTACCTACGGGTTTGGAATGCACAACCCGTTAACGTCGCACCACCCATACAGTCAAAAGACCATTTTTAGGCTCATACACCCAAGAGGAGTGGAGATCGGAACAGTACCCCGCCATACATGACCATTCGGTCTAGAGAAGGAAACGAAAGAGGCGAGGTAACAAATTTAAACGGTTCAATGGACTCACCTTGAAACCACTGTCACAGAAATATAATTATTTCAAGGTTTTGATGCAAAATGGACCTCCCTTCAGAGCATGCAGCTCGCAGCGATGGGGAAAGGAAAAGTAGAAAAGAAATAGATGAAGAAGAAGAAGGTTCTCGTAGAAGTGAATGATTGAGTGAATGATTGAGGAAAGAGAAAGAAACCTTTATTTAAAACTCATGGCAACCGGTCACTTTTAATTAAACTTCTCTTCTTCTAATCACACCTTTTATAATTAACCAATCAATAAATTTATTTACACTTACAATATTTAATTACTTATAATTACCCAATAATTCATAAAAATATCAAATAAATCCTTAAAACAATTTTTAATATTTTCCACTACACAAAATTTTCTATAAATATCTGGCATGTTACAATAACCACTAAAAATAGAAGTACGAATGTTTATTTTTGTTTACGGTTAAACAAACAAACCGCTGACAATAAATACTTATTTTAAAAAAATATGTGTGTCAGTGGTGACTCGGCACTTAACTACCACATGATTCTAGTGACACCTATGTTTACTACATGTCATTACTTAACAGAAACAGTTAACGATATAAGCTTAATATTAATAAAAATAATGTTTTGGGGCCTAAAACTAAATTTCATTATTAGAGGGGTAAACCTGAATTCCAAACTTTTACAAGGGTCAATTTTATATTTTACCCTTTAAGATTCTATAATGAATTCTAATTAATTGTAAATGTAAAACCTTTTATATTGGTTGTGTATAATAATTAAACTTAAAATATTTATTTGTGATCTATAAATGAAAATATTTTCTCATATTTAAAATAGAATATTACGAATTTAAAAAAGTGTAGTGTTTTAATTATAAAAATTATTAGTTATTGTATTTTAATGGATAATAATTATACATAATTGAATGTCTTTTTGCTAATCGATTAAGAGAAATCTAGTAGTTAGGGATTAAGGTTAGTTAATTTATACCAAGTTGTTTTATTCAAATTTCAATAAAAACTTGGTCAGTATCTTATTGTTTAATGTCTATTTACTAACTAGTTAGGAAATAGAGTTGTGAAAAGAAAATAATATAATGATCAATATTAAAGTTTCATGCCGTTTAATACAATTAAAACTATATTGAACCAACTAATATTTTTTTTTATTAGTTAAATCTCGATTTGGTTGGTCTAATGAGTAACGAAACAACCTTTATTAAATGATTATTAGAATATGAATTAATTTGATAGTTATCATTTCAACATCCTGGAAGACCTACCTTCCTAAAAAAAGAAAATTCAAATTTCAATAAGCAATCCACCAAATCTCTCCTATCAGCATATGGCTTTATTCTTAAGCATCGTCCCACAACTTTATGCGTTCGATGTACAGCTTGGGCATATTCAGCTCAAAGCTAAATATGCATCACTTCAATGCCTAATCGAATGTATACCCAATCAAATGCTTAATCGAATAAAAGGCTACATTATATTGACACTTTTAATTACAAATAAATTATATTAGTTTAATGGAAAATTAATTTGACCCAAATTCCAGTCTCTCCTCTTCAGCGTGACCTTTTATTCTAAATGTTATTTGGTATATGTGTAATTAAAAAACTGAATTTGCATAAATGACTTATAAATTATTTAAGATATAATCAAAATTTGTTTAACTTATAAATTAAAAATTTATTTATGATTAAACCCAACCAAAAACCAACAAAATCATATTATGACCTGAGCATGCTATATGGATAAGTTTAATTTCTTCATTTCATTTAACATAACCACATTATTCTCAAATGAAATTCATTTTCAAGCAAATATTAGAATTTACGGTCAAAATTATCAATATTATTTTTCATCTTTTGTCAATTTCAAAATTCTGTAATTGACAAGTAATTCGTATGAGTATTTCATTGCATGGTTTTACTTTTTTGGCTGAAATTCATATTCCATAGAAGCTACCCTCATTCAAGTTATACGTCTTTAATACAGGTATGCTTGAATCAAATATTCCATGTTTTATGTAAAGTGTAAAGTTTCTTTTTCCTTTTTGTAAACAAAGTGTAAAGTATGTAATTATTAATAGATATTATTAATTATTAAAAAATTAATTTCTTTCTTTACGGGAAAATATTAATAGGTTAGTGGGATATGATTCGAACTCATAATCTTTCTTTATATATATATAAAAAAACTCATCATCTTTTCCCCCATTCTCAAAACCTGGGTCTGCGTTTTCTTTTTCATTTCCTTAGTCTTCAATTCCTATTTTTCTTTCTTTTAATAGCTATTCAAATGATAAAAAAAAGTCTACATATTTAGAACAGTGTCATTTAATTTTCTATCATTCTTTTACAAGTGGCAAGTGCAAACCAATCGAATTGAAATAAAAAATACATAAGGACTAAACACTACCCAAAAATACTTTATGTACTAATATTCTTTTTGTTGTTATTATTAGCACTTGTTAGTATACACAGTTTAGATTAAAAAAATTAAAAGTAATATAATTATTTTGAGTTTAAATTAGCAATAAAATATATTATTTACTTATATATTAACCATAGGCTTTTTCATTCAAATGAAACACGGATATGTTATTTTCTACAATAACAAAACACGGATATTACTATTATTATCCTCTCGTCTCAGCCTCTCCCACTCTTCATTATGCATGTTTATCATTCTTCTAATTTTTGCATCTCTAAGCTGGGTTTTCTTATTATTTATATTCTCTCGAGACTCCTGTATCTTACATTTAATATCTCAACTGGTCTCTCTTCTAACTATTTTGTCATACAAAACCATTTAGGGAACAAGTCGAAACCTCAAGCTTTCTACAAAAAGCTTAACAGGGCACCCTCAGGAGTCATTGAGGGTTTGAGTTCCTACTCTCAAAAACCAAAGCTATTAAACTACAACAGCTAGAAATTCTCTCATGTACTTTGCCTCCTCTACATCTACCCTCGACTCCACCAAGTCTTCCATCGATGGTGTTGAATATGTGGAAGAACTGTAGAAGGTCCGGAGGCCTGCGGTGAAGGATGATTAGAAACTAATAGCTTATTTAAAACAAAATAAAATGAAACAGTGTTAAGCTTACCATGACCTCGATCAATAACATGAATTCTACTATGGTGCTCTGGTCTTCCAATGGCAGTAGTGAGTATGTCCTGCCTACCATAGGAAACAAATGACCCTTGGGTTGATTTCTAAACCAAGGAATCCTGCAACTAAATCTCAGTAAGTCTTGTTAGGAATAATGGGGAAATGCAAAAAAAAACTAAACCTTTTGAGAACCTGAATACTTACAATTCTCTGTGCGACCTCCTCAGCTTGCACTGAAGTGTAGTCTTCGATCTTCTTCACCCTAACACGCTTCCATTTCTCATGGCGCGCAGGTAGGGAGGGAGGATCCATAACAATGGTGTTAGGTTGGCTAACCTGACGTTGGGTAACATTCTCCTGGGCCATCTATTGCTCTAACAATCAGTAACCCCCACGTGACAACCTATGGGGGAACTGACTCTTCACATGAATAACCTGTGGTTTCGTGTATTTAGCCTACAACAAAGATAAAATGGTTTGGGTTACACTGGAAATATAATTTTCAAAATAATATTAAATATGATCTGTCCTGAACCGGAGTCAAGAGATCCGGTGTCGGGCCAGTCACAAATAGTGAGATGATTACGTCTCTCGAGACCGGTTATGTGAGTATCTAGTCTATTTATCTGATGTATCTGTATGAAGAGAGCGGATTAGGCATCTTGGAGATTCTTCACACCGTCCTCACGTGTTGATGTGGACGAAAGGTGGTGTCACCTGCAAAGATTCTCCGACGCTCAAGTCAGTGATAATATTCCAAGTGAGGAATGTTTTCAGAGAGTAATTGTAAGTTGAAAAATAGTCGAAGATCCCTCCCCTCTTTGATGAAGAGAGTTCATATACCTGATTGGCTCGATATTCAAGGATTCTTTAGTGGGGAACCACTAACCTCCAATAATATTATAAATTATTATTTTATTGCGCACTTGCCTGTATGATTGGGTCAAGTGGCTATTTTATATTGAGCGTAGGGAGTGTGAGCTGGAATTAGGGGACAAGTTGATCATTCCCGTGAGCAGATTTTGGCTCGTAGTGTAGGGAATTATTGATCGGTCCCTGTAGGAATGCCCTTTGCCCTCTGTATGGTGACGTGTATGTTATCCGGTGTCATGGTGTTATCCTGGACAACCTGTATAGGAAAAGTGCCTAATACAGAATTAAAGTCTGGATGTATACCGATGACACCGGTTGCACGTTGGCAAACTGTCAAAGACGTTGAAATATGCCTTGTAGATCGGATACCGGTATCGAGACCAGATCATATGTCCCCTAGCTTGTGTGAGGGACTGTGTAGTTGTTCACATAAGCCATTCGACCTGCGAGGGGTCTAGATGCCGGTAAGCTTATACGGGAAATGTTTTCTTCACAATATAAAGAACCGTTCTTTAAATGAATGTTCCGATGTCATGACGTTGTTACAACAGATTCAGACAAAGATTCGCTGCATGAGAATTTCAAAAGTTTTTTGAAACTGAAGACTCTTGAAATTCGAGTAACGGCTGTAAAGCATAAATTGCATCGCATGATTAGGCATTAAATGCCTTTAGTCACGTGCGTGAGCAATTATTGCGTCTGAGGTGTATATCTCAGTAACCGTCGCTTAGGCCTTAATGGGCTTTCAATCTTTAAAGCTTCTGGGCCCAATGGAGAGGCCTTTTGGTAAATCGACATTGTTTTGGTGCCCACGAATTTAAAACGACTATGTCGTTTGACTTGTAAATCGACGCGTTTAGTCGTGGACGACACAACCCCGAGAGTTGGTAATTGAATCTCTTCGATTCTTATAAAAGAGGCACTTAGTGGATTCTGGGAACTGCTTACTTCTGATTCCTTAACAAAACTCTACAGAAATTTCGTAAGGACGTTCGCTGCTTGTTTTACGAAGCTTTTCTCTATCTCCACCTTCCTTATTTCCCTAGATAATCTTTTTCTTCCCTTTGTTATTTTTATCTTCTTTTGTTCTGCTGTTTTTGCTTGAAAAGAATGTACCTTAAGAGGAGGAGATTAACTTCTCGCAACCCTAATTATCGTGGGGGAAGAATCCCTGTGATTCTTCCGAGGGCTAAGTCATGTCGCTCAGAAAATGGATCTTACTCACGGTGGAGAGTGACTTTTCCCTTCTTAGAGTCGTCCTCTAATTGTAGTCGCTCTTCAAAAAATGAGATGAGTAATGACTGTTACCCTTCTGACGATGTAACTTTTTATCGTAGAGCAAAGATTTTTGTCCACACGAATCGAACGATGACTGGAGAAGGGAGCTCTGAAGATCAAACTGTTTCAAAAACAGCAGAAGGCTTATACAGCGTTGTTGCCTCTCGGCTAAATTGGGAAGAGCTTCAATGCCAAGTGGCCCTTCTGCTGGGTAGCTGATGAGTTTAAAAATTTAATTTCTCATCATGCAAATGAGGACGGATGTCAAATTCAACCGAGGTTCACAGTTCACGCAGATGAGAAAATGAAAAAATGGTTAAGGGTGTTCGTACCGCTCCCTACAGAATGGATTTGCCACGTTGTCCCAGATGAGCGTTCTGTATACATGCACGATTTTGTATTTCATTATCTCAGAGTTCGTTTCCCCCTATCCGAGTTTCAGATGGGTGTATTAAGGTTCTTAAATTGCGCACCTTCTCAACTTCATCCCAACGGATGGGGATTGATCCGTTCTCTGGAAGTATTGGGTGACTAATTTCACACCCACTGTGGCAATGCTGTTCTACTACACTCAGGTAGTTCGGAGGGCTAACAAGCAAGGTGATGTATGCCTAGTCACACTGTGGACTCTATGTTCCTTTGTGAACTTCGAATCTTATACTGATGCGGCTAAGGTTGAAGGGAAGTCTTTCAAGTCTTTCTTTACCCAAATTTCAATTAAAAAGAATAAGCCCGTCTTCTGGAAGAATGAAGAGGGTCTTAACAAATTTCCTCTGTGCTGGACCCATGAGCACTTTCTTCTGACCTTTTCAGCGTATTACACTCATCAATCCGAGCTGTCTACCGAAACAACGGCGGTATTATTCGCCCTTGAAGCATACTCTACACGCTTTAAAGCATTTTTGTGTAGACGTCTTTTAAGTAGTTCGAGCGATGACCGAGATGAATATCTATGTAATTCTCGTCTTATTTCTCTTTTCCTCCTTTGTTGATTGTATTGAGCATTTCCTTGTTGCTAATACGTTTTATTTATGCATGCAGGTGAAATAGAACAAAAATCTCCAGAGATGAAAAAGTTGAAAATCTTGAAGGCAGGAGAGAAATCCTTGGCTGGTGAGAATGAAATCCTACCAAAGAAGAATTCTAAGAAAGATCGACCTGAGTTGATCATTCTGACCTCGGATGCAGAAGGGGAGATCCCGTTGGTGGAGGGAGATTCAGTTGGTGCAAATGCGGAGAAGAGGAAGAAGATAAAGAATGACCCTTCAAAGGTGAAAAAACATAAACCTTCAACGAGTCTGGAAAGAGCAAGGGCCTCTAAAGGTAAAGTTGTAGAAACATCGGATATAGCTAGAGTTTCATCCGGACTCCATAAGGGTATTCTTTCCGGGGTTTTTGGATCAAGTCCGGCCTCCTATCCAACTTCTTCGTTCCTCATTCCTTTCTTCTCATACCGGGGGCCAACTCCAGCGATCCTCCCTCAGCCTCTATATGAACTCCGGCCCACACTTAAACCTAAAGAAATCAAAGAGGCGTGTGAGGCTGGAAAATAGAAGTTGACAGAACTCACAGGGATGCTTAAATCGCTCAGCCTGTTAGCTGATGATGCTAATAAGGTTGATAAGCTGAGTGATAAAGTAGAATAGCTCAACCTTTCAGCGGAGAAAGATAAAGCTGCCTTGAAACTAGCTGAAGATCGCCTAACCAAGTCTAAGGAGTTCGGAGATCTTATGAGCAAGGAAAATCTCAAGCTTAAAACCATGCTTAAAGACTTGGAGGGTAAACTGGCAGAGAAGGATGAGATGCTTGGTAAGTCACAAGAAGAACTCCATAGCAGTTAAGCTAAACAAGTTGATCTTGAAGATAAAAGCAAAGCTGCTGCGGAGGATTATTTTAAACAAGCAGAGGAATGGTCCCAAAAGGAGAAGAAGTTCCTCCTTGAGATTGAGGCACTAAAGGCTGGGAGTACGGAATCTCAGGGATCGGGTGGAGAACTTCTGAGGTTGCGGGAAGAATTGGTTGTGGCTAAAGCTGAGGCAAAGGAAGCTATTGATATATGCACCCAAGCAGTTGAAGAATCCTTCGGCCTAGCTATACGCCAAGTTTTCTACCATAACCCCACTATGTCACTTAACCTTTATGGTATGGATCCATTCTATGAATTCCATGGAGGGAGGTTAGTCGCAGTGGTTGATGGTCGACATGAAGATCCTCCGGAGTCCTTGTACGGTTTGCCCTCTCTTAATGAGGGTCAAAGTATGGGCCCGGAT
This sequence comes from Clitoria ternatea, assembly GCA_037962975.1. Classification (NCBI taxonomy): domain Eukaryota; kingdom Viridiplantae; phylum Streptophyta; class Magnoliopsida; order Fabales; family Fabaceae; genus Clitoria; species Clitoria ternatea. Next base: position 16,488,147 of record CM075675.1, read on the forward strand.
TTCGTTATTCTTATGCCTGAGGTCGCCTCATCTACAGGAGGTGTGAAGGCTCTAAAAGAGAAGACTCCAAAGGAAATCCCAAAGGAAGAGACACAAGAACTTGGAGAAGGGGAAGGACAGAAAGAGACTGAAGAGCAAGTTCCCCCTCCGTAGTCCTGTTATTTTTTATATGTAAAGTTGTGTTCCGGGATCAACTCCGGTATTACATGTAATCTTGGTTTTCATGAATGAATAAAATTCCCTTCAGTAATTTGTCTTCAATACTTCATGTATAACTTAGATGTATATATCGTTTCAGTCATTGATAATCCGTTCTGTATGACTAACATTGAGGTCGGATTGAAATAATCGCCTCGGAAAATTAGAACATTTAAGGTAGATAAATTTAGAACGGAGAGATATATACATGAATACTGTCCCTAAGTACAAGTATGTTAAGGAGTAGGTGGCTGTCATAGGGCATTAACTTTAATACTTTTGTGGAGAAAAGGAGTCGATCCGTTGTTCACAAAAGCGGTGTCACAGGACGGATAAGTAGTATTAATTCATATTATTCTCTCTGGAGATAAAAACGTCGTCCAATATAAGAGTATTGTTCCGTGCTCGGGGAACTGCGAAGATACATAAAGATGATGGTTGGGTCTTCCATCATAAGGATGATGATGGGAATTCATGCATGCTAGGAGTCACATCATCACATCACAGAATAGGTGATAGAGAACATCCGTCCTGGGGAAATATATCTCAATCGTAAGAGTACGGATTGAGCCTTCAAAACCTTCCATCATAAGGATGATGATGGGAATTATCCACGCTAGGAGTTACATCATCAAATCACAAATTAGGTGATTGAGATCATCCGTCCTGGGGAAATGCACCACGCCAGGAGTTACATCGTCAAATCACAGATTAGGTGATTGAGATCATCCGTCCTGAGGAAAATAGATCTCAATTCTAAGAGTACGGATTGAGTCTTCAATTTTTTTATGAAATCCGGTATCGAGACAGGATCATCACTCTACTTATCTCCTAGCTTGTGTGAGGGACTAGTAAAGTGGCTCATATAAGCTACGTCGTCTGTAATAAGTCTGGATGCCGGATGATATACGTCGTTTATAAAAGACATTACGTTCTCACGTAAAGATCCGTTCTTGGAATGAAGGTTCCGTTGTCATAGTGCTCCTTAGGACGGATTCATACAAAAAGTTTTTTGTGTGGGAATTCCAGAAGTTATTGAAACTTACAACCCTTGGTATTCGAGTAACAGTTGTAACGTTTTTCATGATTAGACATTTAATGCCTTTAATCACGTGGGTGAGCCATTATTGCTTTTAATGCGCATGTCTTTATAACCGTCACTCAGGAGCTTTATGGGCCTGAAATTTAAATTCTGAGGCCCATTTGAGAGGCCTTTTGACGAATCGACGCTGATTTCACGCCTTAGGATTTGAAATGAAAGCCTTGTGTTTACTAAAAAGGTGTCGTTTGGTGGTAAACGACATAACCATTGACCCAGTAATTGAATTTATTGCTCCCTTGTAAAAGGAATACTTAGTGAATTCAGAAATCACTCAGTCTTGCATCCCTGACGAAACTCTATAAAAATTTCGAGAAGACATTCCTGTTTGCTTGTGTGAAATTTGATTCACCATCTTTCTTCATTCTTAGGTAACCTTTCCTTTGTCTTCTCGTATTTTCATCTAGTTTTCCTAAATGTCTGGGAGAGGTTTTGCTGGTTCAAGCCATGTTGGCCCTAGGGGAAGAGGAGGAAGAGCCTTGTCTCGAACTTCCTCAAGTCGTGGTGGGAGGATCCCTATGATCTTTCACTCAAAGCCACTTCACTCAGAGAGAGAGGCGTCGCCCTACTCAAGGCGAAGAGTGATAATACCCTCTTCAGAATCCTCTTCTAGTGAGAGTGACGAGAGCGCTAATTTATACCTCTCTGATGATGTGAGTTTTTACCGCAGCGTGAAGGTGTTTAAATTAGTTGTAAAGAAGATGACTGGAGAAAGCACCTCTGGCAGCGGAGCACCATCTCAGCAATATATCTTGAAGACAGCTTCTGGACTATCCAATGTAGTTGTACATCGGATTAATTGGGTTAAGCTCCAAGAGAAGCGTCCGTATTGCTGGGTTGCAGGTGAGTTTCTCTCAACACCGTCTATCCACACTCGGGAGGACGGAGCAAGGTTGGAGCCTCGCTTCACAGTCTTCAAAAAGGAAAAATTCAAGGAGCGTTTTATAGTGTTGGCTTATCTTCCCTCAGAACGGATTTGTCATACTCCGGATGAGAGGTCAATATTCATGTATGACTTCTTATTTTTAAACTTAGGTGTGCGCCTTCCTTTGACAAAATTTCAGATGGGGGTCTTGAGGTTTTTGGATTGCGCCCCCTCTCAGCTTCACCCCAATGGATGGAGGTTGATCCATTCTCTTGAAGTGCTTGGGGAACACTTCAATTTCACGCCGACGGTGGCCATGCTTTTTTATTTTACGCAAGTGGTCCGTCGTGCGGATAAAGAGAAGGGATGAGTAAGTTTGATAACTCTCCGGACTCACTCCAAGGTCGTCAACTTCGAGTCCTACACCGACTCCGCCAAAGTTGATGGGCGTTCCTTCAAATCTTATTTCACTAGGATTCGTGTAAAGCTCGACGATCCAATTTTTTGGCTGAATAAAGATGGGATTCAAGAATTTCCTGTGGCCTGGACACATGAGCATTTTTTGTTAACCTCCCAGGCCTATTATACCGATGAAGATGAATTAACCCCAACTTCGGTCTCTGTTCTTTTTGCTCTTTAATCATACACCACCTCACACAAATTTTTCTCCTGCAGGCGTTTGCTAGGGTCGAAAACTACCCGCGAGGAATATTTGCATAATTTTCTATCATTTTCCGCTTTCTTCCTTTTTATGTCTTGATATCTTTTGTTACTGATGGTCTTCTGATCTGATTATGCAATTGAAATCGAGGCCGAGTCGTCAGAGATAGAGAAGTTAAAAGGGCTTAAAGCTGGAGGGAAATCCGTTGCGGCTGAAAACAATATTCAGGAAAAATGGAATTCCAAGAAGGCTACCGTTGAGACCATAATCCTGACTTCGTTCGCTGGTGAAGACATTCCTTTACTGGAGGGCGGATCTGAAAAATCGACCTCCAGTGTTGAGGGCAAGAAGGCAGGGGAGAAAAGGAAAAAAGCAATGACTCCGCGGAGCAAACGGGGCCTCAACCTCTCCCTAAAAAACCAAAAACCTCCGAAAGAGTAGCCGATTCTGGGGCTTCAAAGGGAAAGAATGTAGAAGGGACCACATCGAATGTCCCAAGTACCGCTGCTGCCTCTGGCGCCAATCAAATAACTAATTATTATGCGCCCAAGGTCTCCAGCCCACCTCCAGCCAACTCCAATCTTGCCCCATACTTAGTGTATGAGGGTCCAGTTCCTGAATGTATCCCCGATTCTCCGTACAAGTTGAAGACTTCGTTAGAGCCTGGAGAAATAACTCAAGCTTGTGACGCTGGACAATGGCAACTGGCTGAACTGTCCGGTCTTTTGAGGTCGGTTCGTAGGCTGTCAAAAGATAATGAAAGACTTGGCAAATTATCGGGCAAGGTTAACGACCTTACCGTTGCCTCGGCAAAAGACAGAGTGAATTCTTCGCTTGGAAAATCGGTTAAAGGCTTCTAAGGAAGAAGGGGACCAGAAAGATGAAAAAATCTCCAGGCTAAAATATCTTGTTAACGAGCTGGAGGCCCAAGTACTTGATCAGAAAAAAGTCAATACCGACCTCCATGCCAGCCTCTGTACGGAGAAGGAGCATTCTACCAAATTGGGAGAGGAATTAAAGGCAAACAAGGTCGTCTACTCCCAAGGAGCTGAAGACTGGGCTCGTAGGGAAAATGAGCTGCTTCTGGAAATTGAGAACTTAAAGCTAACAAGTTCGAATGACGTCGTTACCGCTCTCAAAGCGGATTTGACTGCTGCCAATGCCCGAGCGAAAGAGGCTGTGGATATTTGTGTCCAAGCAGTCGAGGAATCTTTCGGGTTGGCTGTACGTCAGATTTAATACCGGAATCCCAAACTGGAACTTAATCTAAATGGTATTGATCCGTTCTATGAGTTTCATGAAGGGAAACTCGTAGCTGTTGTTGACAACCGTCAGGAGGACCCGCCAAATACTAAGTACCAGCTGGCTCCTCTTCCCGAAGGCCAATCAATGGGGCCTTCTCTCCTGGCTCCTATCCCCAAGCGAACCAACAACGAAGAAACCACTCCTGGTGATAGGGGGAGCGAGGCCGGAGGTAAAGGCAAAGGAAAGGGCGGAGAGACAAGTCAACAGAGATAGTGCCTTCCTTGTCTTATAGCTTTTATTGAATTAAATCCGCTGTATTCTGGGATCAGCTCCGGATTATTAAATCGATCTACTTATGTAATTCAGGATTTAATCAATAAAATGACAACTTCCTTTGTAAGTCTGTTTGTTGAAAATAACTTCGATAGAACAATTGTATGTGTAATGATCCAATCCGGATTTAGATGCGTAAACATTAAATTGGATAACAACAAACACATTCTGTCCCCATGTATGGGCACTTTAATGATTAAAGGCTTGGTCTGATAGAAAAGATAGAATATCTTTTGTTGTATCGATATTATAGTGTGATGAAGTCATTTATTTTAATCACACGAGAACGGCTTGAAATGTTAATCTTGAGGGGAAGTAATCGTGAGGACGTTTTACTAAGTGTTCATCCCTTGAAATACTCGTTAGCCATTCGATACTGTCCCCAAGCATTATTGGGTGATCAGTTCCGAGTGAACATTTGACCCTGAATGAATGATTCCGAGTAAATGTTCGACTCTAAGTGAGTGACTCCGAGTGAGGCTGGTTCTGGCCAAGTCACCTGGGAAATTCCATTACCCCTCGTCTTACTCAGTAAAAGCATGTACGTTTTATCTGAGACTTATTTTATGTCAAGGACGGGTACTTTGTCTTGAACAAATTCTGAGTGATACTTCTGAGTGGAAGTTATTCTGAGTGAGAACTCTAAGTGGGAGTTCTTCTGAGTGAGAACTTCGAGAGGGAGTTCTGAGTGGAGGCTCTCAGATTAATTCTTTCTGAGTAAAGAGTTCCGATTGAACCTTCCTGGGTGGAAGGTTCCGAGTGATCCTTCAACCGCACTCGGTTTGATTATACTCACTACACTCGAAGTTCAGTTTAGTCTTACAATTCGAGTTTTCATTCAGGCTTGAGTTTTCTGAGTGCAAATTTTCCCGAGTGGGGTATTTTCGAGTGCAACACTACTAATTGGGATTGCACCGAGTGAGACATTTTCGACTCTTCGTGGTATAGCACCGAGCGAATAGTTTCCGAGTGGGCTATTTTTTAGGGGAAGTACCTTGGTCAGAGGAAGGTTCTGACTAGGAATGAATACATTTCGGGTAGTAATATTCCCGAGTAAATAATTGCTGATTGAAACTTCGAAGTGAAATATTTTCGACTTAAAGAATTCATGAGTCGGACACTAAATTTGAAGTGTTTCCGAGTAGGGAATTCTAAGGAAAAGTATTTCCGAGCAAAGTCAATGAGAATGATGATTGATTCTTCGCGAGTCAGATTTCAATGAAATATTGCCGACTGAAGAATTTTAATAGTCTAGCTTCGAACTTGATCTGTTTTCGAGTAAAGAATTCCAAGGGAAAGTACTTCTCAGTGATTTTGAATAATCTCCGAGTGTGACACTTTAGCGTGAGATTATACTGAGTGAAACACATCCGAATAAGATAGCTCCGAGTGAAGCATTTCCGAACGGGATATTCTTGAATAAAACATTTCTGAGCAGGATATGACCGAGCGAAATATCTCTGATTCCTGCGTGGCATGGCACCGAGTGGAGAATTTCTGAATGGGAAAAACCCCGAGTAAATAGGATATCACCGAGTGAAATATCTCCGACTCCTGCATGGCGCGGTACCAAATGGAGAATTTCCGAATGAAATACTTCGGGTGAATACGCCTGGGATAGAGACATACCCGAGTGAATTATTCCTGATTATAACTTTAAAGAGATAATAAGGATTCTTGAGTCGGGCTTCGATAAAACATTGTCGACTGGAGAATTCATGACCCTGACTTTGAATTTAAAATATTTCCAAATAAGGAATTTCAAGAGAAAGTATTACCGATTGAAGAATTTCCAGGAGAAGTGCTTCTGGGAAATTTAGAGTTCGGTGTTACTTACTTGTTGTATTTGGAGTTCGGTTCGATACTACAATCCAAGCCTTTCATTGGGGTTCGGTTTTGATCCTACAACCCATGTCTTTCTTAGCGTTCGGTTTAATCCTTCTAACCGTTCTTTAGTCGGTGTTAGGTTTTATCCATTCACCGTTCTTCACCGACGTTCGGCCAAACCTACTAGTCGTACTCGGAGTTCGGTTCAATCCTACAATCTAAGTCTTTAACACGGGGTTCGGGTCAGGGCTAATCCTGAACCTACTGCACCCGTTACTCGGGGTTCAGCGTGGTCTTGAAGAAGAACCAGCTTACTACGCCCAAGCCTTCTCCGGTGTTCGGCCATACCTACTAACCGTACTTGGAGTTCGGTTTAATCCTACAATCCAAGCCTTCAATGGTGTTCAGCCAAACTTACTAACCGTACCCAGAGTTTGGTTTAATCCTACAATCTGGGCCTTCGAATGGGGTTCGGTACAGCCTTATGAAAAGGTTTGATCCTACTGCGCCCTTTTCCTGGGATTCGATATGGTTTTTGCAAGAGGACCAATCCTACTGTGCCCAGGTCTTCAATTATTCATATATATTCAAGGAGTTACATCGTCAACTACAGAATGGGTAGTTGAGATCATCCGTCCTGAATATGTTTATGCACGCCGGATAGACTGAAAGTCACAGCATAAGAAAAACTCGAAAGAGTCAATTTGGTGTATGAGATTCTTATTGAACAAAAATAAGAATTACAATAAAAGTGTAGCTGGGATCATGATATAAAGATTTCTCCATTGAACAATCTCAAGTGAGGAGAGAGGAGTTCGTATCGTTCCAGCAGCTAGCTGTAATAAATGTACAAGTTCTGGGTATTCCACTTGTTTCGGATTGGAGTGCCATCAAGGTTTTCAAGGCGGTAAGAGCATTTGCCAGCAATCTCGGATACCCTGTATGGGCCTTCCCAGTTTGGGGCTAGTTTGCCTTGATGAGCGAATTTGTTTCCCACACTTGCTTTCCTCAAAACCAAATCTCCGACGTTTTAAGTCCTTGATTGGACTCGTTTGTTGTATCAAAGGGCGACTTTGGCTTTGATGGCCTGATCTCTAATGAATGCATCTTCTCTGAGTTCTTGTATGACATCCATTTCTGATGTCAAGTTAACGTTATTGCTTTCTTCAGAGAAGTACTTCACCCTAATAGAAGCAATTTACAGTTCCACAGGTATCATTGCCTTTACCCCATAGGTCAGGTGATATGGGGATTCATTGGTGGAAGAATGAGGTATTGTCTGATATGCCCAAAGGACGTGGCACAACTGGTCTGTCCATCCGCCCTTGGCCTCACCAAGACATTTTTTCAGTCCTTTCAGCACCTCCCTGTTGGCCACTTCATCTTGGCCGTTAGTTTGGGGATGTTCGACGGACGAAAATATCTGGGTTATTCCTAACCCTTCAAGTAAATCTGTAAATTTCCTGTCCGTGAATTGGGTGGCATTGTCTGTGACAACCCGTGCTGGGACTCCGAATCGTGTTATAATGTTTTCATACATAAAACGACGAGTTCAGGCTGAAGTAATATGCACCACCGGCTCTGCTTCAATCCACTTAGTGAAATAATCAACCCCTACAATGAGATATTTGATGCCCCCAGGAGAAGTATGGAAAGGGCCCAAAATATCCAATCCCCATTGGTAGAACGGCCATGGAACAGCGGATGTGAAGAGATCTTCTGCCGGTGTGTGGTGAAGATTAGAGAATTTTTGGAAGGCGTCGCATTTCTTGACAAAGTCAATGGAGTCCTGCTTTATCATGGGCCACCAATATCCCGCTCTGAGGATTTTTCTCATCAGACTTCTTCCTCCGGCGTGGTGCCCACATTGTCCTTCATGCACTTCCTCTATTTCCATGTACCTCATTCTCTCTTAGACAGATTAAGTAAGGTACTGAGAGTGCCCTTCTGTAGAGGTTACCATCTATCATAGTGAAGTATGGTAATTCCCTCCTTATTCTTTTCTTTTCCTTCTCATCAGTAGGCAACTGCCCATCGGCCAAATAACGGATGTAGGGGGCCATCCATGTGTCATCGTACAGGGAATTGGTCATTATGGCATTTAGAGAAGGGAAAAGAGGAATGCTGGGCGACGTCAGTGTGCTCTGGACCAACGTTGTGGTGTTGTCTGGCTTTTTGGTGCTTTCCAATCTGGAAAGTATATCCGCTCTGGTATTCTCTTCGCGTGGAACATGTTTAAATTCCATTTTTGAGAATTTCTCTCTCAACTCCTGGACACAGTTTAAGTACAATTGGAGTTAAGGCTCACGAGCTTGATAATCTCCCAAGATCTGTGAAATCACAAGTTGTGAATCACTGCAGAACGTCACCTCAGAAACTCCGATGTCAATCGTAGCTCGTACCCAGCCAAACAAGCTCCGTATTCAGCTTAGTTGTTGAAAGTTTTGAAATTAAAATGAAGGGAGATCTCCAAGTGTACTCCGTCATCACTTTCAAGAACTACACCTGCTCCAGAGCCCTTTTGATTCGATGAACCATCAACATAGATGGTCCAATGAACACGAGGTGTAGCTGGATCTATCCCTGTCATTTCCATAATAAAATTAGCCAGGACCTGAGCTTTAATAGCGCCTCGAGGTTCATAGGATATATCAAACTCTAAGAGTTCAATGGACCATTTGATCATCCTACCAGCGAGGTCAGGCTTGATTAACATAGAGCGGAGTGGTAGATCCGTTCTTACCATAATCGGATGTGCGTGAAAATACGGACGTAACCGTCGAGAGGCCCAAACAACAGCGAGGACGGCCTTTTTAATCTTTTGATACCAGATCTCAGCACCTTGTAACGTTTTGCTGGTGAAGTAGACCGGCCTCTGTCCATCAGGAGTTTCTTTTACTAAGGCAACACCCAAAGCTTCATCTGAAATAGCTAAGTATAGGATGAGCGTGTCCTCGGGGTCAGGCTTCATTAGAATAGGAGGTTTGGACAACACTTCCTTAAGCTCTTGAAATGCTTGTTCTTGTTCCTGTCCCCACTCAAACTTCTTGGACTTTTTCATCACTTTATACAGAGGAAGTTATCTGTGAGCCATCTTTGGCATGAACCGTGCTAAGGCTGCTACTTTGCCATTCAGGGATTGGACTTCCCTCAGGTTTTTCAGGCTCTGCATATTGAGAATCGTTTGGCACTTCCATGGGTTGGCCTCGATACCGCGTTGAGTTAACATGAAACCCAAAAACTTCCCAGCTGGGACAGCGAAAGTCCATTTCAATGGGTTTAGCCTCATGTTAAATTTTCTCAAGCGGGTAAACACTTGGCGTAGGTCATCAATATGATCACCTCCAACCGGTGTCTTAGCTATGATGTCGTCGATGTACACTTCGACAAGCTTGGTGTGCATGCCCTCAAACACCTTGTTGATCATGCGCTGGTATGTGGCCCGGTATTCTTCAGGCCGAAGGGCATAACGATGTAGCAAAAGACACCACGATCATTGATGAAAGCTGTGTTCTCCTGATCCTCCTCGTACATCAGGATTTGGTTGTAACCTGAGTATGCATCCATGAAGCTCAGGTACTGATAACCAGAGGAATCATCCACCATCCGATCTATGTTAGGAAGAGGATAAGGATCCTTTGGACAGCAACAGTTGAGGTCCATATAATCAATACACATTCTTCATTTGCCATTAGCTTTCTGAACCATTACTACATTTGAGAGCCAAGAGGAATAACGGATTTCCTTGATAAATCCGGCCTTCATCAATTTCTCAGTTTGTTGGCAAGCTGCTTTCTGTTTCTCTGGTCCCAATCTTCTCTTCTTTTGGGCAACCGGTCTCGTCTCTGGGTAGACGGATAATTTGTGACAGCAGAAAGCAGGATCTATGCCAGGCATATCGGCTGCAGTCTATGCAAAGAGGTCTTTGAACTCCTGCAGGAGCATCAACGGTTGCTACTCTATTTCTGTATCTAGCTTGTCATTAATATGGGTGACTTTTTCTGGAGAATCTCCCAATACGATGTCCCTGGAACTTCCATCCGGTGTGGGCTTTGATGGATTGGACGGATCAATGTTCAACTCCACCCTAGGGTCCAGATCGACAAGGCTTACAGAACCAGCAGCTACTCCACTGTCATTGAGCTTCCTCTTTTTGTTGGATGCCTCCAACTTTGTCATATTCAGGCTCAGGTTATAGCAGTACCTAGCCATCTCTTGGTCACCTCGGATGGATGAAACAACATTGTCCTTATCGATAAACTTGATAAGGAGGTGTGGAGTTGACACGACTGCCTCCATAGCATTCAAGGTGGGGCGGCATATGATGCCGTTGAATGGTGACTCAACATCAATCACTAGCACTCTGGATTTAACCGTTCTGGCTCCTGGCTCACCTTCAAAGGAGATAAGGGTGTCAAGGTACCCCTTTGTTGGTTGCTTTGCACCATTGAAAGCTGTTAGTTCCTGTGTGTAAGGCTGTAAGTCTGAGTCATTAAAACCTATTCTTTTAAAGCAATTATAAAAAATAACATCACAGGAACTTCCCTGGTCAACAAGGATTCTTCGGACGTCCTTGTTGGCTATCACTACAACGATGACTACAGCATCGTCTCCACCAGGAATGGTAGGACCAAAATCCTCATCAGAGAATGAAATTATTGGAACTTCAACTCCTCCTCTGTAAGAACGATTGTCTTTAACTTTTCCTTGTACAGACAGAATCATTCTATGATGATTCTTACAGGATGTAATTCAAGCTCCTCCCCCAGTGAACCCTCCAGCGACCATATCAATGACTTCACGCCGGCCTTGATGCTGTTACTGAGGCATGACATCTCTGTGTGTTATATCATCAGTCATTGTACCTTTCTGTTTCTCCGCAGTAGAGAACTTTCTAACTGGATTACGGCTATTATCATCCCCATCGTCTGGATCTCTTTCTCTTTTCTCATTCCGATCTACCCTGTCAAAGGATTTTTCTTTGAACAGGTACTACTTTAGTTTGCCCTCTCTAATTAACGTTTCAACTATGTTTTTTAGAGCTTGGCATTCATCAGTGGAATAACATGTCTGTTCATGAAAATCACAGTACTTACGGGGATTCCCTGCTCTCTTCACAGGGGCTGGCCTCCTAATGCCATAGATACTGAATGCTGGCCATCCTACCTCTCTCAGAATTTGAGATGGCTTGGCTGTCAGAGGTGTATAATGGCTAAAGGAATTAACACGCCTTTCTCGAGGTCGAGGAGAGGAGTTGTTGACTTTGGGGTTGTTGAATGGCCTCTCTATACGTTCTGACCTCATTTTCTCCTTATCTCTCTACGGCTGTAAAAGTGGTATTGGTGGCTTTTTCTTTGCAGCCATAGCCTCTATGTGCATCTCTATACCCACATACTTTGAGGCTTTTTTCTTGAATTCCTTAAATATTGTTGGCGGGCTTTTTGCTAGTGAGATAGCAAAGGCTGATCCTGGCTGCAATACTTCAATAACGATATGCAGCTTAATAGACTCTGTGAGGTTAGGAACTAGGGATGCTTCCTTGTAAAACCTCTTCAGGAAATCCTTTAAGGTTTCATTTTCACCCTGCTTAATTTGGGCTAAAGTATGAGATGTCCTAGGAACATCTCTAGAGATGACAAAGTGAGTTTCAAAATAGCTATCATTTCAGCCCAGGAATCTATGGACCCTGAAGGTAAACCTTTGAACCAGCCGAGGGCCTCTTCTGACAATGTTCATGGGAACATCCGACACATCACATCTTCATCAGCCCCTAAGTACATGGCTTCAAATACGTAAGCATCAAGATGCTTAGTAGGATCAGTTTCGCCAATATACTTTCCAATGGAGAGTGGCTGAGTGGTTTGAAGATGTTTGGGGATGTGGATACTTATAAGCCTCCTTGAAAAAGGAACTTTGAGTTTGTAAGTTACCGGGGGTGCTGTAATTAGCTCCCTCTTCCCTCGAGCAGCTCCATCATCAGAGTCGTGGGTCTGTTCTGTCCCCTCAAACGTGGGGATGTTTAAATATTGGAAAGTTGTGGATTTTTCTCAATCGGCTGTATGGGGAGTGTTTCATGTGCGAGATGACTCCTTGTCCTCACTTTTCCTTTTCTCTCTTTGCAATTCTGTGAGTTCTTTCTGGAGTTGACTGGTCAACTCATCACGAGGATCGGGGCTAGACACTGTAACCATTCTCTTTGAGCTGTCCCCTTGAGATTCGAAATTAAGCTTTCTGAAGGCGTTGGTATTGGTTCTGCCTTCAGGTTAATTTTCCACAAAGTTATGTGCTTCGCCTTCCATGGATAATCACTGTTCTTCTGTTAGATGTGGGAATAACTTTATCGGGTCCCATTGGGCGTACCAATGATCTGTCCTGAACCGGGGTCAAGAGATCCGGTGTCGGGCCAGTCACAAATAGTGAGATGATTACGCCTCTGAAGACCGGTTATGTGAGTATCTGGTCTATTTATCTGATGTATCTGTATGAAGAGAGCGGATTAGGCGTCCTGGAGATCCTTCACACCGTCCTCACGTGTTGATGTGGGCGAAAGGTGGTGTCACCTGCAAAGATTCTTCGACGCTCAAGTCAGTGATAATATTCCAAGTGAGGAATGTTTTCAGAGAGTAATTGTAAGTTGAAAAATAGTCGAAGATCCCTCCCCTCTTTGATGAAGAGAGTTCATATACTTGATTGGCTCGATATTCGAGGATTCTTTAGTGGGGAACCACTAACCTCCAATAATATTATAAATTATTATTTTATTGCTGACTTGCCTGTATGATTGGGTCAAGTGGCTATTTTATATTGAGCATAGGGAGTGTGGGCTGGAATTAGGGGACAAGTTGATCATTCCTGTGAGCAGATTTTGGCTCGTAGTGTGGGGAATTATTGATCGGTCCCTGTAGGAATGCCCTTTGTCCTCTATATGGTGACGTGTGTGTTATTCGGTGTCATGGTGTTATCCTGGACAACCGGTATAGGGAGAGCGCCTAATACAGAATTAGAGTCCGGATGTATACCGATGACACCAGTTGCACGTTGGCAAGCTGTCAAAGACGTTGAAATATGCCTTGTAGATCGGATACCGGTATCGAGACCAGATCAAAATATAATTATCATTGTACATCAAAAATATAATTGAATGAATCATATTAAATACAAATGTATCATAAATTCCATAGTGTTCCTGTATGGAACAAATGCATCCCAAGTCTCTTGGTCAATAGATGCGAATATATCTCTGGGAAACTATCACTGTAGCTTCCCGAAGGCATACCTGCAATTCATAGTTAAAATCAGGATTTTTAGGATTTTTAGGATTTAAATCGAGATTTTAACTACCATGCATATCTATTGGTGAGTGAGGTCTTAAATGCCCTCCACCACTTAGTGACAGCCCTGAGGACCTTCCTCCTTAGTATGTCCCAAGCAGCCTACAATTACCAAATTAAAATGTAAAAGTTTATTATGAACAAAAATTCAAAATACATTAAATGAACAAACTCAAATAATAAATTTATTACCATAATATCAGCTCAATGTGGTTTTTCACCACCTTATTAACACTATCCCAGTCAGGGATAATAATAGAAACCTTTAACTATGCCAGAACATCCAAGTAACTGATAAACTTAGCGGCATGGTCCCCTAAAGGTATTCAGTGTTGACATTACTATCAACACGACACATTTCTCCTTAATGGCTCCTAAGTGTGGTACTGGTCATCTGTGTCACACCTCTACTCTTTTTGGTAGAGGAATTTGTAGCTTGTGAGTCAGACCTCATAGATGGATCCTACTCAGTTATTTGTATCTGTTTAAAAAAAGAAAAAATATTAGTAAGTATCACAAAAACATTAGAAATACAACTTTAGTTAATAAGAATAAACATTGAATACAATGAATCGTAGTCAATTATACCTTATTTTTATCAAAACTATAAAGTTGGTATATTTTCCCAGAAGCCTTCATGGTGGTAATGACGAGTTACAACTACATTATCTATGTCATGTTACACAATGAATATCAACATAAGTGTTGTTAGAGAAGAAGTTTCCAAGACATCAAGATTGAGATCTCTAATGTTGTGTCTACCTTGGATAATAATTGACAATCTTTTGTCATATGGGTCAATAACGTAAAAAACTTTTGTTGAAGAAAATTCTAGATGAAGAAGATTTCATTAAGTTAATTTGGACCAGACCCCAGTGCTTACACCTTTATATTTGTCAATATCATACATCAAGAATTTTTGTTAGTAAATAAAGTCTGTATATCTTATGACTAATTTGTGTATCTAAGTATTTTAGGATACAAGTCCTAGGCTATGAAACAAAAGGGGAGTGTCAGTATTCAAAACTCTGATAGGCTGACCAAGAGTCTGGTAGAAGCACTTAATCAGTTTTTAGAACGTCATACACAAACAAGAGCGTAATTTTTCTTCAACGTTCTTAATTCTATTTTTGTGATACCTTGGGACTTATGCACTTATCATATATATATGTTTATCATCAAAGAACACAAGGAACAAAATCAAGCTCAACAGCAAATGTTAGCATACCTACCTCTGCATATTCAGAGAAAGATAAGTATATTCAGAAAAAATATCAACGTATCTTAGAAAGCCTCTCAGCGCTGCTTCTAAACTTTTGCTCGATCAAGATATAAAATAAGAATGACTTTATGCATTGGAAATGCATGAGAAACCAATTCTATGAAAGAACTAAAGAAGCCTACTACCAGACCCCTAAACCTGTTTGAACACCAAAGGTCTGGTACCTGAAAGCTTAAGGCAAATACCTTCATAGGATTTCCAACGACTATATCTCCTTTCAAGAAGCCACAAAGGTCATTTCTCCAGCACCTATTTATACCAAGAAAGATTGAATTTCAATATATATACAGAACTTATGAGCTTTCATCATTTATTTCTCTTGAGTTAAATTCTCTCTAAATTCATTCTTCTCTTGTAGATAGAGACCTTCCTTTCTTGTTCTGCCTCTAGCAGACCTTGGTCTCGTGTCATAACTTAGTGTATAATTTTATTTGTATATCTATCATACACTAAGTTATATGAATTACTTTTTCTTTCATAAACAATCTGTAAGGTCTGGTGTGTTGCTAGAATCTGTTAGTATGGGAAACATTATTGGCCTGAAGAGGCTTTAGAAAGAATACTTGGGATTGAGCCAGAAGTGGCTTTTTGAAAAAGTACTTGAGTTTAAGCCAAAAGTAACTGGAGTCAAGAATACTTGTGGCACTAGTCTAGTGTTGTTATTGTAAAAAAGATTTTACAATAGTGAAACCCTTCAAGTTAGAAGGGATTAGACGTAACTTCTGTGTTGGAAGTGAACCAATATAAATACTTGGTGTTCATTCTTCTTTTACCTTGATTTTATCAAGACTGATGACCTGCACATTAAAGGTTCAATTTCAGTAAAAAAAATCTAAGACTTATTTAACCCTTTCTCCCTCTCTTTCTAAATCTGACTCTAAACCATCATATGTTTTATATTATTTTTTTAAAATAACTAGGACATCTTAAGTTTGTACTAAAAATAGTTAGATAAGCCCAATGGGTTTTAGGTTTTAGGTCTTGCATGGCCATGTTACTTATTAGGTCATTTTTGGGGGTTGTATGCTTTCCTTTCTTGCTGGGCCTTGTATTTATGCCATGATTCATTAGGAAGTAGGTTTGGGCCAAGAGAAACTCCCAAGGACTATAGCTTAACCTAATTTGGGAGAAGGTATTTAAACCTTCACTCTTTTGTAAAACTCGCCTTAAGAATTCATTTATGTAAATTTTAGTGAGATAATGAGAAATTTCTCTCTCTATATCCTCTCAAGTGCCTAGCACTTGCTCTCATTTATCATCCCTTGGGCTCCTCCCTTAGGGTGGTAAAACCTTGGTTTATTCTCCTCTAGGGAGTGGCACCCCCACCTCATCCTAACCATCTTCCATATATCCACATACATCTTCTTCTATTCCTATGCTTCCCAACACCCTCTCTTGAGTCTTGTCCATTCAATTCCCTTTTATCATGTATTTGGCCAGCACCTTTGTCCCTTCACATTGATGAGAAAATTCAAGAAATCATAAAGAAGTTGAAGCTTGCAAGAAGAAGAAGCTACATCCACGCTTCCTTTGAAGGCTTGCCTTTATCATTGTTGGGTTATCATACTTAATTTCCTTTTAGACTTTTCCTTGATTTAACTATGAAATTTTGTCTTGATATAATTTTTAAATTAATTCAAGTAACTCCCTATGTCATTTTGTTATTAAGGTGATTCTTTTTTAATTGTAGTGTTATTATGCTATGTTATTTTAGTGTTAAGAAAATCAATAAAAATGGAGTACCACATTATCAAATTTGGATTTCTTATTTTCCAAATGTAAAAGGATTTTCACCCAACAAAGTCAATGTGATAAGGTTCATGGGTGAGCTTGGTTTAGGCCTCTTTCATTTGTACATTCTTAGGCTTAGTAGTTAGGTTTGAGTCTTGCATGGCCACATTTTTCATTTTGGCCCATTTTTGGGCCTTGTATAAATATATACTTGCTTTGGGCCATTTTTGGGTCATGTACCTTTAGGTTTTAACAAGATAACCCAAGTCAAATATGAAAATACATCTCTTAGAGGAAGTATATATTGCTTCTCTCATTTGTAAAAGTTAACTTAAAAGTCATAATTGAGATTTTTAGTAAGAAATAATGAATTCTCTCTCTCTAGAATTTTGAGAGCTTAAACTTTATCATGTTTTAAACCTTTGAGCTTCTCCAAAGATGGTGAACTCCTTGCTCATCTCTTTAGCACTTAGGAAATGATGCAATACATCTATCTTCCATTTCCCTTACCTTTCTCTCTTTTAGATTTAGGAAATTTGAAATTTCTAGCTTGCTTAGGGACCATTCAGCATCCGGCCAAGGCTTCCATGAGACATAGTTTTGGAGTTTGGAGTGGAAAAGCTTAAAGATCTAAGGATAAACTCAAGACTAGATCATCACATGCCTAAAAAGGCATACATCATGTGGTATCTTTGAGCTATTGTTCTTGTTTTACTTTTATTTAATCTATTTATTTATGTTTTAATTCTAAATTTTAGTTTTTAATTCCTAATTCTACTCCTTATTCTCTTTGTTTTGAGATATCATTTGTTCATTTTCATGCAAAACTCAAAAAAGTGTTAAATCTAGGATTTTATATCTACAAGTTTTGTTTGGAATTCACAAAAGTGCCTCCATAAATATTGTTCCTCTGTAGATCCAAAACATAACCTTCCAAGTTGCATTCAATTTGGAGCAAAAAACTTTTCCAAGATTGTTGAGTGTTATGTTTCTTATGTTGTAAGTTTTGTTCACATATTGCATATTATTGTTGTTTCTTGCATTAGAAGCTTTCTTATTTGGCTTTTGTGTTAGGAAATAAAATTTTAGTACTAAACCTCCTTGATTTTGTGGTTATTTGAGTGTTCATTTATTGCTTGTCATTTCTTGATATCTTATTTTGTTATTACAGTATTTCACTTTCTTGGCATTTTAGAGATTAGCCTAAGTGTTCATTACTTTTTTGTAGTATATTGAAGTGGTTGAGATTAAATATTGAGAGTGCTTTAAAAATCAAAAGTGATAGAGGGAGAAAATTTGAATGCATACACTTGTGAGTGGAGGGATTTCTTTTTCATTTCTTATATTTTGTTATGCTAACTATTTCTTTATTTTCAAAGCTATCATTTAATTTGTGGTGGAGATTGTAGATTTGTAAATTGGAGAGCACTGTGTAATAATCACCCTACATTGTGTGTATTTTGTTTTTTGTTTTCTCCTTGTATTTTGGGAGAGTGTATTCTTTAAATTCATATTTCTCAGTCCTTGTATTTTGGTCTCTTGAACTTTGGACATTGGACTTGGGTTTAATTAGTTCTAAGGTAATTGTGCTTAAATCTAGTTTATTTTGTGCACACCGACTAGTATATCTCTTGCTTTTAGTTTTAGAGTTTAGTTTCTTTACTTATTTTTCAACAAACGACTAGTATTTCATCTCATTCACTTTTACACATTATTTTTTATTAGTAACATGTCTTCTTATAGTGAGCGTAAGAGATTCAGGAGAGGTCGCATTGCCTCTTAATGTCTCACCAAGAAAACCATGATTTTAAAGGGACAAGACCACTACCCAAGTTAAGAGGATTCTTCCTCAAGTCACTCTAGTGACGGCTCAAGTAGTAAGTCTTATGATAGTGAACATGTCTTGGGAGATAAAGGTTAGCTTTATATGATAAGAAGGCTTCTTGGAAGCCATTTTAAGAAGAATAACACTACACAAAGGGATAACATCTTTTATACAAGATATTACATAAATGAAAAGCAATATGTTCTCTCATTATGGATAATGGGAGTTGTGCTTATGTAGCTGGCCAAAGGTGTTAGGGAATCCCTCTTGGATAGGCAGCGAAAAAACAAGGATTCCCATTAGACTCGTAAAACTTAGTGTTTCAAAGCATAAGACAACATCAAATATTATGTGTTTTAGGATTACTTTTTATAGAAAATAAATCAAAGCAATCCTAGCCTTATCGTTTAGGAGTCCACACGAGCACTCCCACTAGAAATGCTACACCTTCTAAATGCTAGTTTAACAACATGTAGCTCTTGCAACTTTTATGTATTTTGTGGCTCTTTTTTTGTTGAGCCTCCTATGAGCATCTTATGCTTTATTTATAGGCCTAGGTTTGACCTAATTTGCTCTCTCTAAAGAGTGGTCTCCTTACTCATTCTAAATGAGTTAGGCCCAATAGCTTTATTTTAGTCTAACTAAAATAAAAGCTATTTTCTGATGGGCTCACTCTATGTGTGTGACCCTATAGGTAAAATACTTGGTCATATTAATAATAAACTATTTATAATAAAATAGTTTATTATTAATATAAAATAAGAGTGGCATCTAACAATGCATCGTTATATCCGAATATTTTTTATTATCAACATAACCTATAAGTTATAATTATTTTATATGTTTGTTCTTTTTGTCAGGATATCCTAATTGGGCCCAAGGCATGGTCGCATCATCCTTGTACGGCCCAATTTATTTTACTTGATATCAGAGTAGACTTCATCCGAATAAATATCCAATATTTGTTCTTTCTAGCATAGTCATATATTTCCTTAGTCTTACTTCATCAAGTGGCCTACAGATATCACTCATGTCACATAGGAGAGATAAATCTCATCTACATGACTCACATCCCTCTGCATAATTTGTTCATTGCCCAATCACAACTTTTATAGTTATCTTGTTACAGAAGACATTTGATTGTATTAAAACAACAAACTTCTCATGTAGGAATCGTAATGACTTCAGGTCGAAGGACTACATATACCATTATCACATTGATAATCATTTATGATATTCATGTAACGATCCATGGAACATTCTCTTGGTGGGTCTATCCAGTTCATTACTCTTAATGTGTACCGGTGTGTAGACTTAATAACATCTAAATCCATGATCAATGAGATCATATTATCGTTATACTCACACACTAGTCTTAATGTATTTACATGTCCCTATGTAAATACTTGAATAAGGACATTTTAGGAATAACTCTCATATGACTTATTACTCCAAGGATAAATACATTTTAAAACAATTTTAAATTGAAATACTTATTTTATTGCTAAGCAGAAAAATGATATAAATGGAAAAGGCATAAAAGCTCATAGTGCATACACCAACAAAAGGTTAGTCCACAAGTTGGGTCGTGATCTAGTTAATCACCCTAAGCCGTATAAACTTTAATGGCTTAATGAAAAATGTGAAATACTTATTAATAAAAAAATGTTGCTTACCTTTTCTATAGGCACTTATAAAGAGAGTTTGCTATGATGTGGTGCCTATGCAAGCAACTCATTTCTTGCTTAGGAAACCTTGGCAATTTGACAAAAAAAAGTTACCCATAAGGGTTTCACCAACACCCTAACATTTAAACATTAAAATAAAAGTTTGTGCTTTATCCCTTCGCTCCTAAATAAGTTATGAAGGATTAACTTCAGATGAGGTGGAAGAGGGATAAAGAAGTTGGTCCTTCCACTTCCCAAACCAAACTATGAAAATCCAACAAAAACAAGGGAAAAGGAGTTGTCACTCTTGATGACTCCAAGAGACATTCTACCTTGATTGCCTCAAAGTATGATGTGAAGAGAGCCTTGCTCCTTCACTAACCCTTGTACATGTTTTATTGTAAGTACACTCTAAGCACCTCTATGTGCTTAGTGGGCACCTTTTCTTTACCCTATGGAGTGTCAAACCTTTCAGAGGTAGTGTCTCCAATTTTTCATATTAACAATGTAACGACATCCTTTTTACTACAACTCTAGTGTTTAAACTTGGCACTAATCTTTCAGTGAATCCATATTATACAAACTTGATTCTTTTCTTGAAAACTTCATTTCTTTGTATGATAAAAACCTTTATCAAACTCCAAATTTTTATATTATTTGGTATCATTTGAGCCTCTTAATCTTATCTTTTTTTCTTTATATCAAGTTTGTTTAAGTTTTAATTTTACAATTCTAATTTTAGAATCTTAATCTCCTTCTCTTTCTCTTTGAATTGATATATCATTTATGCATTTTCATGAAAAAAATTCAAAAAGTACAAAACCTAAAAAGTTTGATCTACACATTTTGGCTTTGAATTTGGAAAAGTTTCTTTGAGAGAGTTGTTACTTGTAGGTTACAGCGCATAACCTCAAAGTTTGGTGCAATTTGGAGAAAACATTTTAGAGTCTTTATTGTTGTCCGTGTCAAATTGTGTAATGTTCATCATCTTTTATGCAGTTTATGTTTAATTCTTGTGTTTATGTCTTTAATTGTGTTGTTATGATAGAAAATTCAAAGATTTAGAACTGAACTTATTGTGTTTAGTGCCTTATTAGGATGTGTCTTTATGTGTTTCATGAAATTCCTTAGTTGTAGTTCTTGCCTTTTGTGTATTGGATCTTAATTCTTTGTTTATCTAAGCTTTTGTTGTGTTTTTCCATATCTTTATGATGTTGTAAATTCCTGCACTTAATCACATTTTATTAAGTGTATTTTCAAGATCTAAAGTTGTCATAAGCCAGCACATTATTTGGTGGTACATTTTCCTCAAAGTTTGTAAGTTGTTAGCTTTCCTAAATGAATTTTCTAGTGTTTGTTTTAATTTTCCAACAACTATAGTTGTTCTTAATCATATTGTTTTCCTTATTATATGATTTCACTTAATTTCAGTAATTCATGCATTCTATCTCTCTTTTATGTTGGAAGATGATACAAGTTAAATACTAGTTTATACTTGTTGATTGTTTTTGTTTGTGAGTTTTTTTTGAGGCATTTATTGGGCTAAATTTGGTGCAATAATTGTGTAGTAAAAATAGAGAAAAATAAGGGGAAAGTGTATTAAAGTGTACAAAAAAGTGAAAGGAAAAGAAAAGGATTGAAAGGACTTGGTAGCAATTAATGTTTCCTAGCCCTTTCTTGACAAAACTTGAAAAATCAAGTGTGAAATCCCCAAAAGAACAAGATTCTGAAGCACCTTTTTTTGTGCAGCCCCTTAAACTATATTTTAATTTCCTTTTAGTTCTTAATAATTGCTCAGTTGCCTGAGTGTTTTGGCTTATTTTTCTTGCATTATAGTGTTCTAGTTAGTATTTTGAGTGCTTGCTTTGTTGTTGAATTTAATTTCTTGTTTGTCATTTTTATTCGTAGTTGTCACATAATAATTCTATCTTTGAGTTTAGTTTTCTTTCATTTTAGTCCATGTGTTTCTTGTCCTTTCCTTTTCTATTCTCTTGTTTTGTCTTATCTTAATTCACATTGGTTTTACTATCCAAATAGTGTTTTTATTGTTTACCATCCTTAATCTCTTATTGTGCCATTTGAGTACTTCACTTTCTTGGCCCTCTTGAGATTGGCTAAAGGAGACTCACATTTCCTGGTAGCATATTGAGGTGAATTAGATTTGACTTGAGTTTTCTCTAAGCACTTGGAAGTGATAGAGAGAAGGTTTGAGTGTAAACACTTAAGTGGTGAGGAATATCTTATTACTTTTAGGAACATGTAAAAAAGTTATATAATTCTTTTGAGATAATATTTTCTTAGTCCTTGTATTTGAACTTCTAAACTTTTATACTTTTAGTTTAAGTTTTTATAGGGTAATTGTGTTTAGGCATAGTTTAATTTCATACTTTTGACTAGTTATCTTGTTATATTGCTATCTATATGTCTTCTTATAGTGAGAGAGAGAGAGAGAGATGCTACACCTCCCCATATGAGAACTATTTTAGAATAATCAAATGCCATGAATGTGAGATTAAATAATATTGAACATAAGGAGGAAAGAGAAAGGCCTTATAGGAGGCATGGAAATAGAAATGAAAGATATGTTAGTGAGGTTAAGGGTAGACCAAGGAAGCATCATAGACATGATAAGGATGAAGGGCTAAGAGAGTTTAAATTTGAAGTGCCCTCATTTCATGGTAAAAGTGATGTAAAGGGCTACCTTGGTTAGGAAATAAGAGTTGAACAACTCTCCAGCTCTTACAGAATCAAAGATGAGAAGAAGGTTAGGGTAGTTACCCTTGTATTTCAAAATTAGGTCTTAGTATGATGGACCAAACTTGCAAGGATAAGAAGAAAGATTATTTTCCTCTTATAGATGAGTGAGGGGATCTTAAAGCTTTGCTTAGGAAGAGGTATGTTCCTTCCTACTATAAGGGAGAGCTTTTGGCTAAGCTTAACAGACTTTCCCAAGGGGCCAAAAGTATTCCTTCAAAAAAACTTTATTGATCATGCATTGGTATATGGCTTCAGCATTCTTCAGACCAAACGACGTGATAGTTTAGTAGAAGACACCCTTGTCATTGATGAAAGTTATTTTTTCTTGGTCCCTCTCCTACATCAAAATCTGGCTGTACGCGGAATATGTGTCCATTAAAGATAAGAATTGGTACCTTAAGCAATCATCTACCATATGATCGATGACGAGGAGGGGTATGGATCCTTTGGACAACATTGGTTTAAATTAACATAACCAATGCACATTCGCCACTTCCTATTAGTTTCTAGACAATTATAATATTTGACAACTATTATGAATATCAAATTTACCTAATGAAATCAACCTTCAAGAGCTTTTCTATTTGCTTTCATGTAGTTTTTTGTTTTTCCAGTCCGAAACACCTTTTCTTCTATGAGAATGGCTTTGTTTTTGGCTACACTACCAGTTTGTGGTTGTAAAAATTGGGATTCATTCCAAGAATATTGGTTGTAGTCCATGCAAATAGCTACTTAAATTCTTGCAGAAGCTTTACCAGCCTCCTCTATATTCCAACATTAAACTTGTCATTGATGTGTGTAACCTTTCCTACAACATCTTCGAGCAAATAGCTTTTGAACTTTCCTTTAGGTTAGGCTTAGAGGGATTCAAGGGGTTAATCTTTAACTTTTTCCTTGGGTCGAGGCTAGTCAGACTGACTGTTCCAGCTGAAGTTCCACTAATATTTAACTTATATTTTTTCATGGTCAATTCTTCCTTTACCATACTCAGACTTAGGTTGTAGCAATATTGGGCCATCTCCTGGTCGCAAAACCTAATTATCCTTATCCATAAATTTGATGAGCAAGTGAGGAGTTGAAACAATAGCTTTCATGGCCTTGAGGATGGGTCTTCCAATAATGCCAATGTAAAAGGACTTGACATCGATCATAAGAATTCTAGTTTGACCATTCTTGCTCTAAGCTCATAATCAAATGTAATTTTTATGTCTAGATACCCCTTAGTGGGTTGCTTAGCTTTGTTAAAAGTTATCAAACATGCATGTAAAGTTGTAAGTCCATATCAGTAAGGCCCATTTTCTTAAAACAATCATAAAAGATTACGTTATGAGAACTTCCTTGATCGACTAAGAGTCACTTGGCATCCCTATTTGCTATACGGCTACAATGACCACTACATCATCTCCACCCAAAATTATTGGGTTGAAATCATCATCAGAGAAAGAGATAAGAGGTATTTGAACACCGCCTCTGAAGAGTATGTTGTCTTTCTTATTTTGGACCGACGTGGTCATTTTGAGGTGATTTTTCTTATAATATTAGACATATTTCCTCTGACAAAGCCTTCAACAATCATTTCAATCACATCTCTTCTTCCTTTAGGAGATAGAAGTGGGACATTATTCTCGTCTTGGATAGCTTCAACCACTTAAGCCTTTTACTTTTTAGCTATCGTAAACCTCTTCTAACATCATCCATCATTGCCATATGGGGACCTGTCTCTCATCATTTTCCCAAACCAATCTAGTTCATCTTGGGACTTATTCTTTAAGAGGTATTGATTCAACTTCCTTCTCAAATGAGGACCACAATAACGTCCTTTAACTACCTGCAGACTTTGGTGATGTGGTTAGACTACTCGTGGAAGTTGTAATACTTCCTTGAGTTACCAAGCCTTTTGATAGATCACTAGTGGAAAAAATGGATATAACAACGGGGATATATTCACGGGTAGAAGAGGATCAGTGATAAAAACATACGCGGTGGCATTTTTGAAATTATAAGGTGAACGTTTTAATCAGAGAAAACTATATATCCACGGTTAACATCATAACCGTGAATGTAACCATCAATATATATTCACGGTTGAGGAGTCAACCGTGGATATATAGTACCTGAAATATATATCGACGGTTTTAATCACAACTGTGAATATATATTGATGGGTACGTTCACGGTTATGATGTTAACCGTGGATATATATAGATGTCAATATTCACGGTTGTATTTCCAACCGTGGATATATAATTCAGGTTTTAGGGTTTAATCACTGGGTACTCTATGTCCACGGTTGTTTCTATAACCGTGAATATAGATTTAATATTTATCCACGGTTGGTATCGTAACCGTGGATATATAGTTAACATTTATCCACGGTTGTTTGTTAAGCCGTGAATATATGTGTAATATATTCACGGTTGTGAGGGGGAACCGTGAATATACATCCTTTCTGAAACTTCAAAAGCCGCGCCTTTCAGCTTTTTGCTTCTTCTGCTTCTTTTGCGCTAGTCTTTCTTTGCTTCCTCCACCTTTCTTTGCCCTATTGCTCTTGTATTTACGCAAGTTCTCTACCTCTTTTGGTCTTTTTCTTTCATCGTTTCTGTCAGGTAAGTCATCCCTATTTTTTTCTTTTTCATTTTCTCTTTCTTCGTTTGAACTATTTCTCATCTTCTCCATTTATCCCAGTGTGCTCGTTGCTTATCCCATTGTTCCAGTGTGCTCGTTGGCTTATCCCATTGTGCTCGTTGCTCGTTGCTTATCCCATTGTGCTCGTTGCTTGTTGCATTATCCTGTAGGTCGTCCCTATTTTTACTAGTCACTGTTTTTGTTGGTCCCTGTTTGAGTTAAATCTATTTTAAGTTATGTTGATGCGTTATATGGGTTTTATGGACTGTTGAAAGGGGTTTCTGTCTCTGCTTTGTTGGTTGTATATATAATGTGCCTGTTCTATTCTGTTCTGGTTGTATGTATAATTACTTAGTTGTTATGCATACAACCAAAACAGTTTATTAAACTGTGATGCCTATGTTGTTAAACTGTGATGCTGAATAGTTTTTCCATTTTCCTGAAAACAGTTTCCCTTCCTCTGTTTTTATTTTCATCTGCTGAAATTTTTAATTTCTGTTTTATATTATGAAAAAAATCAGTTATGTATTTAATCTTTCAGTTCATCATACTTTATTCTGTGTATTTATTTGTCTGGTTGTAATGGAACAAATACATGGTCTTGAAAGGGGGGAAGGCCTTACGGTTTTGCAGAAACCATGGAAAATTGGGTTAAGATAATAGTGATGCAGGGAGGCAATGTATCTTGCAACTTGAATTTAAATACGATGTATTAAAAAAAAAACTAAACTATTATTTGAACTTAGGTATGTAACCAAACCAACAACGAAATGGGCGTTTCAACAACCAGCATTGTCCAATTGCTGCTATTCTAAGTACTCTTCTATTTTTCATTTATTCTAAAACTATCTCAATAAAACCAAATTATCATTACAGCTTAAGTTATAAACTCTGTTTAAACTCTGTTTGTGCCTGTATGGTTATATGCATTTCTTAGAAAATTACCATAATTTTAACCATTTTAACCAAATCTTAGAAATGGTTATATGCCTGTTTGTTTAAACCTTACTCCAAATTTTAACCAAACAGACCCTAACTCCATTCAGCAACTACGTTTTCCACCATTTCTGTTTGGCTCCAGCAACCATGTTCACCAACCTCCGTTCAGCATCCTCCAATGACGTTTCTGTGGCGGTGGTCCATAGCTCCCTTTAGCTAACCCCATTTCCCTATCAGCTTTCGTTTGTGGTGCAAGGTCCATTTTGCTCCTGGGTGGTTGTTTTATTTCCAATTGAAACTTCCACCATTACAAGGCTATAGAGCTTAAGGAACCAACAGATTGGGCATGGTGTGGCCATTGTTGTATGAACTTTAGAAATATTATAAGATGCCTCTTTTGGTTAAAATATACTCCCTAATTTGAAAAGTTCTAAATGGTTGAGATTACTTTTCTCCTAAAACTTATATTGTTCTTCTTAAGTAGAATTTAACTAAATTCAACACCATGTCCATAAGCCGTAATCCATAAAATAAAAGTTCAAATCTAAAAATTCTCATAATCCATAATCCATCATCTAACACCATAGTTCTACTTGAAAATAATAGAATTTAAAAATATCATATTAATTACTAAAAAAATTCTAAAGTTTGAACTTGCATTATAAACCAACATCATAATCCATAATCCATAATCCATACTCCAACACCACACTTCTACTTCAAGATAACATAAATTAAAAACATCATACTATTTTAGGAAAAAAGTTAACTAAATTATTATCCATTTTATTTCTGTTATTGTTGGTTACTCTTATATGTTATGTTTATTGCTGTTGTATGTGTGTGGTTGTTAACTAGTATGAAAGTTGTTGTGCATATGAGTGAACCGTAGTTCCCCGTTTGAGATTGGACACAAATGGTCATTAAATCAATTAATGTCATCGTTTGTGTTGAATCTTGAATTGTCCGTTTGGACAGTTTGGGATGAACAATTATTTTTTATACGTCATTGTTAGTATGTACAAGTTAGGAGTTATTTTAAAATTTGATAAAATTTTGGTAACTTGTATTTTGTGTTGTTCTCTGGGTGCATATTTGGTTGTGGTTGAATTTGATTTGACCACTCTCATTTTGTGTACTTAGAGACCAATGCGAAATGCTGCCGAAATTTCATCAAATTTTAAAATAAGTCCTAACCTGTATATATGAATGAGGTATAAAAATAATTGTCATGCTGAATGGGTATAGGACCACCACGTTTGTATAAAAAGTGAGGTTGATCATAGCACCTTGTAAACAGTTGGTATGGATCGGAGTTGGATTTCTGCGTCACGCCTAAGTCTGGAGTACGAGGGGGGAGTTGAATCTGGGTCGGAGGAGCCAGTTGCCACTGGTATGGTGCACAACTTAGGCCCTGTGGTTCACCATCAGACATTACCTGATGGTATGTCCAGGGTCTCGGTTGTGCTCGTCCTCGAGGAGGATGCTGCTGTGCCAGTGGCAACTCAGGAGGTGAAGACCGTCGGTCAGGCGGTGGGCCACTTTCTGATGTGGCCCAACAGACTTCTGGTGATTGCCCATGGACAGGTAAAAACCCTAAACACTAACTAGCTTTATTTCCTTGTCAATTATGGTACAAAATGTGATGGTTGTCAATTATTCAACAGGAACAGCCATTGAAGAAGCCAGACCCGGCCAAGGATCCCATCCGGATGCTATGGCGCATCGGGTATGAGCAAGCTAACGACACTGTTCAGGTCCCATGGCAGCCACTAGTGTTCGGCCATCCCAGTGCTCTTCCAGTTTACGTTACAAATTCTGACATTTGTGACATTATTACGGGGACGTCGATGCTGAACGGCTCCATCTTTCAGTTGTGGGAGCTGTAAGTATATCCTTGTTTTGTCCAATTTTTTCATTATACAAGTTATTTGTCGCTAACCATGTCTTAACTTGTTTAGGTTTCTGGCAAAACTCTCAGTGGACTTGGGTTTCCAAGGAACTTACGGTTTCTTAGAGCCCTCTCTCATACAGAGGCAAGGAAACACCTCGCAAAACACCCAGACATACATCCAGAATTGGATGTTTGAGTCTGGGAAGTCTATATACATGGGCCCCTATCATGAAGGGTAATACTCTATTCCATAATTATTGTCATGATATTTTGCATTTTGAAGTCTCACTTATCACTCGTAACTGCAGGGCTCACTGGACGCTTCTGGTGATCTGTCCGAAGGACTATCTTGCTCTGTACTTTGATAGTTTGCACAAAACAGCTCCACAAGACCTGAAAGATATAGTAGACCGGTAAGTTCATCCCTAAACAATAACCACAAATTCGATTACATCATTTTTAGAACTATACAATTCTAACTTATCTTGTGTTTTGTTTGACGCAGGGCGGTGGTTGGATACAATGTACTGATTGGAAACAAGCCCAAAGGAAAAACAGTTGTATGGGTGTACCCAAAAGTAAGTCAATCATATTCATTCAAATCTTCAGTACATATTTTTTAAGTTCCGAATTCACTTATTCTATACTATATGTCCATTGTAGTCTTACAGGCAGAAGGGTTCCTTTGAGTGTGGCTATTTCGTCATGCACACTATACTGACCATTGTCCAACATCATTTAGTAGATGGATGGACAGAGGTAATTCTCATCATCGTGTCAATTTCTCCAATTTCATCAATTTCATGTAATAAATAAAGCTTTTGTTCTAATTGTTTTATGCATTGTTTGTAGTACTTTAATGACCGGTCATATTTCCCAAAGGAACTTGTGGATGATGTTAGAAGGCAATGGGCCTCACACTTCATTGAACTTAGGCAAAGCTAGATATAGGATCTTTATTCTTTTATATATGTATCTAGTAGGATTTAGGGTTTACTTTTATTAGATTACATTCAACTTAATTGTATATACTTTCATTTTTTAGGTTGTTATGAATTGATATAGAAAATAAATTGTTATATATATACATACCATTCTTTCGGCATAGTGTTGCTGTGACATACTGTATACTGTACTGGTTTGTCTGAATGCAGGGTTGGGAAACGATAAAACAGAATGCATATTAAAAAAAAACCTCAGTATTTATTCACGGTTATGGCAACAACCGTGAATAAAGACAAGATTTTTCCACGGTTACTACCATAACCGTGGATATAGATACATTTTATCCACGGTTGTCCATCACAACCGTGAATATAAGTAGTTTGTAACTGAAACTAAACCATACTTATATTCACGGTTGTGATGGACATCCGTGGATAAAATGTATCTATATCCACGGTTGTCCATCATAACCGTGAATATAAGTATGGTTTAGTTTCAGTTACAAACTACTTATATTCACGGTTGTGATGGACAACCGTGGATAAAATGTATCTATATCCACGGTTATGCTCGATAACCGTGAATATAAATAGTAAGTTATATTCACAGTTGTTCTTAACCGTGGTTAGATGTGATTTATTACCACGGTTGTTAACCGTGGTTAAAGACCATCATCTACTACCACGGCTGCAACAACCACGGTTCTT
The DNA here is from genome assembly GCA_037962975.1 of Clitoria ternatea. NCBI lineage: Eukaryota > Viridiplantae > Streptophyta > Magnoliopsida > Fabales > Fabaceae > Clitoria > Clitoria ternatea. The sequence continues at coordinate 16,518,078 of CM075675.1, forward strand.
TAACCGTGAATAAAGGCCTTTTTTAACCGTGATTATATCCTTTTTTTCCACTAGTGGATGTTGGTTTTCAGATGTCGTATACAATGAATGATGGTTATCAAGTCTCCCTTAAGATCTAAGTTGGCCTGGTGTTTAAAGGAGCATAGTGATCAAAGCTGAATACCTTCCTTTCTTGGCTCCGAGGTTGGGATTCGCTCCCTCTGTCCTTATGAGGCATTTTCTCAAACTTAGGCTTTTACTTTTCTTTCTCTTATGCAGTCGGGGTGGCTGTAGGAGCAGTCTTTACTATTGTGGCCTCTAAGTGTTTGCTATCTCTTATGAGGGTCCTACAGAATATGCGACGCATGACATTGAACTCTGCCCCTAAGAACATAGCCTTATATGTGTATACATCCAAGTGTTTTCCTAGGTCAGTTTAACTGTAATACTTGCCTATGGATAGCATCTGGGTAGTCTACAAATGCTTAAGGATAGGGTTCCCCATCAATACTTTCATCCTATACCTTGTTAAGCCACCAATGGCTTGTGGATTCTGACGCTGGGGGGAATGGTGATCATCTCAGTAAAGGATTAGTGATCATCGTCTGGGTGGGGGATCTTGGAGTAAGGCAGGATAATGGACATCTCATGATAAGATTCCTTTAGATGGGGTAAGGTGGGGGAAGCCTGTTATGGTGCAGCAACTTGTTGCTCTAGATGCTCATGTTACATTCTTAACTCTACCAACGTCACCCTAAGCTGGAGGATAACCTTGTCATGAGGGTCAAGCTAGGCCAGGATTAAAACACACCTTGAGTTTTAGTTAGCTGTAGTTTGAGTGTCAACTAAGGTGACATCATAGGCTAAGCACTTATGTCCAAAATGTGTGATGTCCTACACATGCCATCAGGGGTTTTAGAAAGTTGATTCACATCCATAGTGAAGAACATAATTATAGATATGGGAATACCTTTATCAAATCCCACCAAGCATGCCAATGGATTGTTTAGTATAAGGACAGAATGACTAGTATCAACACCGGGGTCAATCTCCATCTCTCTCTCTCTCTCTTATATAACACCGGCCCAGTGGGGATACAGTATAATATCTCCCAGTCTAGTTGAGAACAAAGGGTCTTCTAGCTAGTTCATCTAGCCAACACACCAATCTATTACATTGAGTGATGAAAGAGAGTGTCACTTTCAAAGACACTTCAACTCTCAAGTTAGTTATGTGATAAATCAAGATCAAAGCTTAAATGATGGTTGGTGAATGTACCTTAATAAGGAGTAAATAAAGGATATTTATAGACTTGGATGGCAAGGTCGTCATACGTGGTGTATGTGTTTGAATATGCTAACAGGTCCAAAGATATGCAAAGATTTTGATAATAACAAACACTCTTGAAGAAACCGATGCAAAAACAAAGACATGAAATCAGAATTGAAGTAACAGCAAAGCTAATCGATTAGGCCATAGATGCTAATCGATTAGGAGCTTTCTGTTTTGGAAGAAATTGCATCAGGTATGAAAGCTAATCGATTAGGGAGCTGAACAATCGATTAGGTACTCACTGGAATTAAGGTAATCGATTATACACCAGATACTAATCGATTACAACAATCAAAAATGGGACAAAATGCATCAGGTGTGAAAGCTAATCGATTAAGGGAACTATATAATCGATTAGTGAGTCACTGGATTTAAGGTAATCGATTGCAAGACATGCTAATCGATTAGGATGCTGCGAAAACAAATTAAATGCATCAGGTACAGATGCTAATCGATTACGGGAAGTGAAATAATCGATTAGTGACTCTCTGACTTGAAGCTAATCGATTACAACGCGAGGGTGTAATCGATTACGCTAGTGGAAAAACAGATTTAAGTGGGAAACCAGGTCATGTCTCCACCATTCTTCAAATTTCCACTAACTGCAACGGCTATGATGGACTAGGGCACTCCTCAACAGCTATCTTGGCTCTATAAATTAAAGAGGAAGACAAGCACAAAGATACAACTAAGAAGCAACAATTCATAGCTCTATTTTGTGCTTTGTAAGCCTATTTCTTGCATATTGTACTTTCACTTGTATATCCTCTCATCTTGAGAGATTAGAATTTGGGAGAGCTTTTCATTTGTATATCTGCTCTATTAAGAGAGTATATTGATTGTAAACACAAACTCCAAACACAAGATATTCACTCTAGGTTGAGTGGTTGTTCACTCTAGGTTGAGTGGTTACAAAGGTTGAGGATTCAATCTTTGGGATATTGTGAGATTGAGAGATTGGGTGGGTTGCCCTTATACTTGTGAGGATTGGGTTCTTGAGTGTGGGACACTAGGAAGCCGCAATTGCTCAAAGTTGTATCTCTAGTCTACAATAGTGGAAAATCCTCTAAGTGGGTTGCTTAGAGGCAAGACGTACACCGAATTGGGTGGAACTCGTTATATCGGTTTGCAAGCTTCTCTTCCTTACTCTTACTTTCATTTACTGCATATTTGTTGATTGATATTGATTGGTTGAGAAGAGCTCACTTGAACTTGCTTAATTTGTTATACCTCTAATATTGCACACCAAGTGTTTGATAAATTGCTTCAGCAATATTTCTCATTGTAGTGCATTGCTTGTTATCCTCCATTCTATTTCACTTGCATAATCTCACAAACTTGGTTATAAAAATCAATTTCAAAGGTATTCCAATCAAAAATTTTTAAAACTCAATTCACCCCCCCCCCCCCTCTTGAGTATTGAGGCCACTTGAACAACAAGTGGTATCAGAGCTTGACTCTTGGTAGATCAAGCTTAACAGCTTCAAGAGATTAAATGGCCTCAAGTTCTCAAAATGTTTTTCCCGAGGGTGGTGCGATAAATAGACCTCCCGCTTTCAATGGGGAAGGGTATGCCTTTTGGAAAGAGAGAATGAAAATCTTCATTCAATCAATTGACTTGAGAATATAGAATACCATTGAAAATGGTCCTTATATACCAATGCATACTATAGATAGCAAGAATGTTGAAAAACCTATAGATGAATGGACAAGCGAGGAAGAAAAGAAAGTCCAATATGGCTACAAGGCCAAAAATCTCATTACTATGTCTTTAGGTCAAGATGAATTTTTTAGGATAATGACATGCCAAACTGCTAAAGAAATGTGGGATACTCTTCAAGTAACCCATGAAGGTACTAATGATGTAAAGGATTCCAAAATTAGTACCTTGACTAGCCAATATGAATGCTTTAGGATAATTTCAGGAGAATCTATTGTAGATATGCAGAAAAGGTTTACACTTATTATCAACCATCTTATTACTCTTGGCAAAGTATATACTAACAAAGAGCTTGTGCACAAAATTTTGAAAAGTCTTAGCAGGGAATGGCAACCTCTTGTCACAGCAATAAAACAATCTCCTAGCATCAATGAAATGTCTCTTGCAACACTCTTTGGAAAATTGCAAGAACAAGAGCAAGAACTTAAAGCATTGAAGCTAGCCGAGGAAGAGGAGAAATCCACCAAGAAGAAAGGGCTAGCCCTCAAAGCCACCTCCATGCATGAGGAAGAATCATGCAGTGACTTAGATGAAGAAGAAGAGTTTGGGCTATTCGTAAAAAGATTTGGAAGATTCATGAAGAACAAAAAGTTCCAAAAGAACTTTAAGCCCCAAGGTAAGAAACCTACCTCTAATGAAACTTCCTCTTCACCAAGTTGTTTTGAATGTGGCAAGGAAGGGCACTTCAAAGCCGATTGTCCAAACCTCAAAAAGAAGGGCAAGGACAAACAAAGAAGAAGAAGAGCCTATATTGCTTGGGATGAGAACGATGTGAGCAGCTCCGACGACTCGGAAGATGAGCAAGCCAATCTCTGCTTAATGGCAAATCATCAAGAAGAAGATAATGAGGTAAATCTTCTTGACTTAGATAAAAATGAGCTGTTAGATGCATTTGAAGAATTATATGATAAATTTACAAAAATCTCTAGTAAACTCAAAGCATCTAGGAAAACCAGTGATACCCTTGAATTGCATCTCATGGAAGTATGTAAAGAAAATGAGAGCTTAAAAGAAGAACTAGAGAAAGTTCAAACATGCTCTAAGGATAAACCATGTGATTTTGCAAAAAGGTGCATTGTATTAGAAACCAAGGTTGAAGACCTAAATAGGACACTTGAGAAATTCACAAATGGAAGAGATAATTTGAATATCCTACTTGGGCAACAAAAATGCATGTTTAGTAAAACCGATTTAGGATATGACCAAGAACATAGTAACCATAAAATGGAGAAACACTATAAAAGTTTCTTTGCACCACCAAGCAAATCCTCCTCACCTTTTATGAAATGCAATCATTGTGGTCTTAAAGGTCATAACTCTTATAATTGCAATGTTAGAAGATTAGGACCAAAAGTAGTGAGAAAAGTATGGGTTCCTAAGGGAACATTTTCACAAACTAACCTACAAGGACCCAACATAAAATGGGTACCAAGCTCTCTAACTTGAATTGTTTTGTAGGTATGTTTTAAGGCAAGTAACACCCATTGGTACTTGGATAGTGGGTGTTCTAAACATATGACGGGAGATAAAAGTAAGTTTATATCACTTACTCCACGAAGCAAAGGATTTGTTACTTATGGAGATAACACAAAGGGAAGAATACTTGGAATCAGAAATGTTGGTAAAAATTCTTCCACCTCCATAAATGATGTGTTATATGTTGAAGGACTAAAACACAACTTGCTTAGTATTAGTCAATTATGTGACAAGGGCTATAAGATTGTTTTTGAATCAAATGGTTGCATAATTGAAAATAAACTAAACAAAGAGATAAAGTTTGTTGGTCAAAGAGTAGATAACATTTACATGATTAATCTAGATTGCCTTGCTTCAAATGATGTACAATGCTTTATAACAAAGAGGATGAATCATGGCTTTGGCATAGAAGAATCGCTCACATTCATGTAGACCATTTAAATAAACTTGTTTCAAAAGATTTAGTTATTGGTTTACCAAAATTGAAATTTGAAAATAAATTTTGTGACGCTTGTCAAAAAGGAAAACAAGTAAAGGTTTCTTTTCAAGCAAAAAATATTGTTTCAACAACAAGACCTTTACAACTTTTACATATGGATTTATTTGGGCCTTCAAAAATCAAAAGTTTTGGTGGAAACTATTATGGTCTTGTGATTGTGGATGATTACTCTAGATATACATGGACATTGTTTCTTACTCATAAACATGAGGCATATCAAGCATTTAAGAAACTTGCCAAGGTCATCCAAAATGAACAAAATTTAAAAATAGCATCCATTCGAACGGACCATGGGGGAGAATTTGAAAACCAATCTTTTGAGAAATTTTGTGAAAAGTTTGGCATTGAACATAATTTTTCGGCTCCAAGAACTCCACAACAAAATGGAGTAGTTGAAAGGAAAAATCGATCTTTAGCGGAGCTTGCAAGAACTATGTTGAATGAAGCTAATATTTCAAAACATTTTTGGGCCGATGCGGTGAACACCGCTTGTCATGTTATGAATCGTTGTTTGATAAGGCCTATATTAAAGAAAACCCCCTATGAACTTTATAAAGGACGAAAACTAAATATTTCTTACTTTCACATTTTTGGATGCAAATGCTTTGTCTTAAACAATGGAAAGGAAAATCTTGGCAAATTTGATGCAAAATCTGATGAAGCAATTTTTCTAGGTTATTCATCTACTAGTAAAGCATATAGACTCTTTAACAAACGAACCTATACAATTGAAGAGTCTATACATGTTAAATTTGATGAACTTAACCAAAATCCTCCGAGAAAGGAAGTTGATGATCTTGTAGGTACCTTCCAAGAAATGAACTTGCAAGACAAAGAAGAAGAAGTCAACAATGATGGAGGTGCAGCACAACTTGAGAGACAACAATATTGGGTAACCTTGAAGGATCATCCCTTGGACAAAATCATTGGAGAAATAACCAAAGGGGTAAGTACTCAAAATGCCATTAGAAATGCATGCAATCACTTGGCTTTTGTATCCCAAATAGAACCCAAAAATATTGATGAAGCCATTATTGATGAACATTGGATGTTGGCCATGCAAGAAGAGTTAAACCAATTTGAAAGAAATGAAGTTTGGGAACTTGTGCCAAGACCCAATAATCATCTAATAATAGGCACCAAATGGGTTTTTAGAAATAAGCTAGATGAAAATGGTATAATAACTAGAAACAAAGCTAGACTAGTTGCAAAGGGATACAACCAAGAAGAAGGAATAGACTATGAAGAAACATATGCTCCCGTAGCTAGGTTAGAAGCCATTAGATTATTGCTAGCTTTTGCATGTTGTATGGATTTCAAACTGTATCAAATGGATGTCAAAAGTGCGTTCTTAAACGGCTACATTCAAGAAGAAGTTTATGTAGATCAACCTCCCGGTTTTGAAAATCATAAATTTCCAAACCATGTCTTCAAATTGAGAAAAGCTTTATATGGTTTGAAACAAGCTCCAAGAGCTTGGTATGAAAGATTAAGCAAATTCCTTTTAGAACACAACTTTGAAAGAGGAAAGGTTGATACTACATTGTTTATAAAACGCAAACATAATGACATCCTCTTGGTACAGATTTATGTAGATGACATAATATTTGGTGCTACTAATGAAAATCTTTGTCAAGAATTTGCCAAGATTATGCAGAATGAGTTTGAAATGTCCTTGATGGGAGAACTCACCTTCTTCCTTGGACTACAAATAAAACAAGCCATTGATGGAACGTTCATTAGCCAAACTAAATACTGTAAGGAACTACTTAAAAGGTTTGGAATGGATAAGGCAAACGAGATAGCTACACCCATGAGCACATCCTGCTATCTAGACAAAGACGAAAAGGGTAAGGACATTGAAATCACCAAATATCGAGGTATGATTGGATCCTTACTGTATTTAACTGCGAGTAGACCTGATATTATGTTTGCGGTATGCATGTGTGCTAGATATCAAGCATGTCCTAAAGAATCACATTTGACTGCCGTAAAAAGAATTTTGAAATATCTTGTGGGTACTCAAAATGTTGGTTTATGGTATCCCAAAGGCGTTGAATGTAATCTTTTAGGATATTCTGATTCCGACTTTGCGGGGTGTAAGCTTGATAGAAAAAGTACTAGTGGTACATGCCATTTGCTTGGTAGTTCCATTGTTTCTTGGCATAGCAAGAAACAAGCAAGTGTTGCATTGTCAACGGCTGAGGCAGAATATGTAGCAGCTGGTAGTTGTTGTGCTCAAATTCTTTGGATGAGACAACAACTTCTTGATTTTGGTATTACCTTGAATAAAGTCCCCATTAAATGTGATAACACTAGTGCCATTAATATCTCGAAAAATCCAGTAATACACTCTAGAACCAAGCACATTGAGATTAGGCATCACTTTATTAGAGATCATGTGTTAAAAGGGGATTGTGTACTTGAACATGTAGAAACTTCTAGGCAACTAGCTGATATTTTCACAAAACCCTTGGCTAGAGAACAATTCATTCACATAAGAAGAGAGTTAGGCATTCTTGATATGTCCAGTTGTGTTTGAATGATAGGATATCTTGATAAGAACTATGTTGAATGGCATGATGCATGGTATATATCACATTTCATGATTGGAACTTTGCTGTATGTAAAATTTGAAGTTTTTGACTCAATAATCGGTTACATGGCTACTCACAATCGATTACTATCATTCTGTTTCTAAGATAATCGATTAGCACCTACCCATAATCGATTACAACCATTCTGTTTCTAAGGTAATCGATTATCATTGATCCACAATCGATTACAAAGCTTCTGTTTTAGGTTCAAAACGTTTCCTCTTCTTCACAATCGATTACCACCTTGCTCCAATCGATTAGGACGATTCTGTTTCTAACCTAATCGATTACCCTAAGCCTCTAATCGATTACCCCCTGTTCAAAACATTTGAAATTCCCCAGAAACAATGACCTAATCGATTACCACTTGTCTCGTAATCGATTAGTACGCGTTCTGCAGAGTCAAAACTGCAATTTCCTAGGCTCACTCGAACCACTCCCTCTCTTAACTCATTTCACTCCTTTCTATACTCTCTCTCCTCCTTCCTAAACCTAATTCTCATCTATAAATACCTCTTCCTTCATCTTCTCATCTCACACTACCTCCTTCCTCTCAAACCTCTCCAAAACTCTCTACCACTCATCTCTCTTCATCTCTTTCTTTGCCTTTTCCAACCATGTCTACCTCTAGAAATGTCAAGAGAGCTAGGTCCTCTGCTGCTCAAGCTGATAACCCCCTTGACTTCTCAAGGTTCTTCTCTTCTCCTAGAGAACTTCAAAATTTTATGAAGAATTTTTCTGAAAGGGAGATTATGACCCCTCATTACACCGTTGCTGACACTTTTGACAACCCAAGCCTTACCTTCACCCAAAGCCTCAACCACTACAACCTCTTCCCCTTCTTATCCCTCAAAGAAGAAGAATACTATCCTGAGCTTATGAGAGTATTCTACTACAACCTCCGCCTTGTCAATGGGATGGTTGAATCCAAGGTGAAAAACACCACCATCAAACTCTTAAATGCCCAATTTGCAGAAATTTCCAAACTGCCCCTCAACAATGCTGACTTTGATGGAGGCGAACCCGAGGATGAATGGGGTTTTAATCCCATCACTGCCCGCCGTTCTTTGTGGAAGCCGGCTCCTCCCATGAGCAATCACAAACTAGTTGGCCACTTGACCATGAACAACCGCCTGCTCCACTTCTTCTTGGTCAAGATGATTGTTCCCCGTGGTGGGAACTATGCTCTGGTTGAAGAGGATGATGTCCTCTTAATGTGGGCCATGCTGAACCACAAAGAGATCAACTGGGTTCAGTTGATCAAATTCCACATGCGCCATGCCAAGGACCAGCAAAAGCTCCCTTATGGTATCCTCCTCACCAAAATTTTTAAATTCTGTGGTGTTGATTTGGCAGGGGAACTTTCTGAAAAAGTGCCCCCAAGAGCTTGCATTGGCACTTCCCACCTCAATAAAATGGGCATGGTCAACATTGCTGGAATGTGGATTCTAAGGAGTGACCGGGAACATGGTGCCAACCCCTTTGCTGAACCTGCTGCTCCTCCTCCTCCTCCACCTCAACCACAAGCTGCACCATCAGCCTCTTCATCTGCACCCCAAGCAGACCCATTTGCATCTCTCTACGCCCATCTTGATCGCCGCTTCGATCGACTTGAAAACTCCCTCCAAGAGTTTTCAATGACCGAGCAGCAACATTTTGAGATGATGCAGCAGCGTTATGAAGAGCTGGCTCACCAAATTACAGAAATCCGCTTCTTCAACCCGGATAATTAGATTTTTAGTTATGTTTTGTTTAGCTGTTGGTTTCTTTTTGTTGTTTTCTGAATTTTGAATAATTTTACTTCTTGTATTTCCCATTTTTTTTTTCTTTTTCAATTCAATAAAAGTATCTTATTTCAATTTATATTATTTCTCTTCACCGCTCTAATTATTTTTGATGATTACAAAGGGGGAGAAGAATATATGTTCATATGTTGGATAATGCTCTGATACAAAAAATTTGGATAATTAAATATGGATAATATTGATAGATGCTCTGACACTACAATTTTGAATATGCTCTGATACTAAGAATATGGATAATAGATGCTCTGTTAACAAAATTTGAAAAATATTATCTGTTTGTTAAATTCCTTTTGATAGGGGGAGAGTTATAGATAAGAGATAATAGACAATAGATCAAATGAGATAAGACATTGGCTGCTGAATGTGATTACTCTGATTTTTGAAATTGGTCATCTGCTATTTGAAAAAGAGATAATGTAGCAGAGTTGTTTTTGCAAAAAGATAAAAGATAAGTCTATATTATTTAAACTAACAACCCTCAAGAGATGAACATAGTTGTCATCATCAAAAAGGGGGAGAATATGTTTGAATATGCTAACAGGTCCAAAGATGTGCAAAGATTTTGATAATGACAAACACTCTTGAAGAAACCGATGCAAAAACAAAGACATGAAATCAGAATTGAAGTAACAGCAAAGCTAATCGATTAGGCCATAGATGCTAATCGATTAGGAGCTTTCTGTTTTGGAAGAAATTGCATCAGGTATGAAAGCTAATCGATTAGGGAGCTGAACAATCGATTAGGTACTCACTGGAATTAAGGTAATCGATTATACACCAGATACTAATCGATTACAACAATAAAAAATGGGACAAAATGCATCAGGTGTGAAAGCTAATCGATTAAGGGAACCATATAATCGATTAGTGAGTCACTGGATTTAAGGTAATCGATTGCAAGACATGCTAATCGATTAGGATGCTGCGAAAACAAATTAAATGCATCAGGTACAGATGCTAATCGATTACGGGAAGTGAAATAATCGATTAGTGACTCTCTGACTTGAAGCTAATCGATTACAACGCGAGGGTGTAATCGATTACGCTAGTGGAAAAACAGATTTAAGTGGGAAACCAGGTCATGTCTCCACCATTCTTCAAATTTCCACTAACTGCAACGACTATGATGGACTAGGGCACTCCTCAACAGCTATCTTGGCTCTATAAATTAAAGAGGAAGACAAGCACAAAGATACAACTAAGAAGTAACAATTCATAGCTCTATTTTGTGCTTTGTAAGCCTATTTCTTGCATATTGTACTTTCACTTGTATATCCTCTCATCTTGAGAGATTAGAATTTGGGAGAGCTTTTCATTTGTATATCTGCTCTATTAAGAGAGTATATTGATTGTAAACACAAACTCCAAACACAAGATATTCACTCTAGGTTGAGTGGTTGTTCACTCTAGGTTGAGTGGTTACAAAGGTTGAGGATTCAATCTTTGGGATATTGTGAGATTGAGAGATTGGGTGGGTTGCCCTTATACTTGTGAGGATTGGGTTCTTGAGTGTGGGACACTAGGAAGCCGCAATTGCTCAAAGTTGTATCTCTAGTCTACAATAGTGGAAAATCCTCTAAGTGGGTTGCTTAGAGGCGAGACGTACACCGGATTGGGTGGAACTCGTTATATCGGTTTGCAAGCTTCTCTTCCTTACTCTTTTACTTTCATTTACTGCATATTTGTTGATTGATATTGATTGGTTGAGAAGAGCTCACTTGAACTTGCTTAATTTGTTATACCTCTAATATTGCACACCAAGTGTTTGATAAATTGCTTCAGCAATATTTCTCATTGTAGTGCATTGCTTGTTATCCTCCATTCTATTTCACTTGCATAATCTCACAAACTTGGTTATAAAAATCAATTTCAAAGGTATTCCAATCAAAAATTTTTAAAACTCAATTCACCCCTCCTCTTGAGTATTGAGGCCACTTGAACAACAGTGTATGTCACTACGAAATTCATAAAAAGCAGATAAAGTTGTCATGGTCATAGACATTCCTGACACCCTTTACAGGTTAGCCACTAGTGTGCCCCCAAAAATATGTTAGACTCCCTATGACTTTAATCCTTACGGATATTGATAAGGGGTATAGGATCATTGAGGGGTTTTACTGATGTTTGGGGTGCCTGTGAGAGGCGTCTGAGCGTTATGAGACATTATTTAGTGTCCATACCGTTTGGGCCGGTATAAGGCCTAGATCACCACCATTGTGATCTAGTCCCATTTCTCAACATAAAGTCTTAAATTTTTTCACTATGATAAATTGATTAAAAGGTTTTTGATTACAACTCATGGATTACCTACCCAAAGTTTAAGACTAACTCACAAACTGATTCCAGTCCTAACATGATAAACAAAGTCTCAGAGGTGTCTCTAAAAATCGCATTCTCTCACCCCCAGACCCAAAAACACTCTTTGTCTAAAAGCATAACAAGAAAAGCTTACAAACCAAAACCTATGACAAAAAAAGACTTAAGTGAGAAAGAGATACTAACTTGTGTAAGGATAACTGAGTAGTGAGATACTATTTGAAACCTAGGTCCTCAATTTATAGAAAAAATAATCAATGGATAAGAAAATAAAAATATACCCAATTATTAGAAATAAGTTAAGGTCTAGAAGAAAGCCTATTTGAGTGAGTGGTTCAAACCAACAAGGCCAATGGTTCGAACTAAGTGGCTTAAACTAACCTCTTGGTATGGTTCGAACTACTCCTAGCACAGAGTTTTTCTAACTACTCCCCAAAATGGTTTGAATCGTATCGCTTAATTCTGACCAGATTTTAGTTTATTAAATAGTTTATTTAAGACTACTTTTTAACCTATGAGTTTAGTACACTTAGCTAACTTAGGACTTAATTGTCTTAATATAAAAATTAAACGCATAAGGGTAAGCTCTAAAGATAAGGACACTCTTCCGAAGCTTTGCCCACCTTTTAATCTAAAGGTCCATTCAAGGATTTCTTGCTTCAGGTCTATCTAATTTTAGTCAACTTACCTTAGCTTAACTTCTTTAATTCATTTGCCTTAGCTCAATGCCTTAGTCTATTTTATCTTAGGTTTTTCATTATCAAAACCTGTTACACACAAGGAATCATAAAAATCTTTGTTGTCAGGCTTCTACACAGCAACAATAACCATAGCCTCCAAAACAACAACCTTAGAATGACTAAAATGTGTTTCACCTCCCCACACCCAAGATGACTATTAACATTTTTTTACTTTTTTGCATTATTTGTATACTTTATTATACTTTTATTTATATATTGATTTATTTATTCTATTTATCGATGTTTAAGATTTATTAATTCTATCGAATGTGTGAAATCATAAAATATAAATAAATTACAATTAGGTTGAATGTAAAACAAGTTAAATGATAAACCAATAAACAAGATGGTAATTAAAACAAACAATTTTAGTCACATAATTAGCCACAGAAGTATCTTGGTTAAAGTTAATGACAAACATAAACCTGTCACTAACTAGAGCGTAAACATAAATGTATGACAAGGTTTGACGACGGACATGTGGCGACGTTTATAGGTTTCGTTGCTATAAGTAACTATGGCCTAAATTCCTTTGGTGACTAGCAAAGGCGCCAATTTATTTTCAAATTTGAAAATTTAAAATTCAAATGGCAACAGATATAATGTTGTCACTAAATTGAAATTAATGAGTTTAGTTTTGTGTTTTAGCCACAGGCATAAGGTCGTCGCAATTTGTGACAAAGACAATTTACCACCACGAATCAATTTAAAGACCAAGATTTTGGTGACAAAGTCATCCATCACAGACCCTATTGGTGACATGAAAATATTTTGTCAATAAACAATTTTTTTGTAGTGTTTATTGCTTAGCTTATTATTATGGCTTGAACACCAAATTCCCTTTTTACGGAAACACCCTCATTTGGTGATTGATTACGCAAGAAAGAAGAGAAATCTACGCTTGTTCAAGCTCATAGAACAACTTGTGCAAACAAAACCATTGCACCAGACCTTCAATTATTGAGAGCCTTTAGAGCGCACAAATTTTTACAGCAGCCTTTATTTTTAAATATCAGGGGTGAAAATAACCTAATTAATTTTCATGATTATAACCAGACCTCTACAAATTTTAATACAACCTGTATTAGCCATGGCTATAACTCTCATATTGAGAGTGCATAACTTCATAAAATTTCAGTTGTTTATAAAATTTTTATTTCCATCGTATCAAATAAGAATAAAGCTTCCTATGAAAGTATTAATAAAGGATATGCGTGACATTTATAAAAAAAACCATTACCTATATTACGCATTTAACTTTAAAATGGGTTCTTTAAATAAAACTCATATGCTCAGCGTGTAGTTTTATCATTTATTCTAATCTAAAATTTCAGAACTTGTTTTTATGCCATAAGCTACAGGCATGGATTTTCTCTCACGAGCTTTGAGTGTTAATCTTCTTTGTGAGCTTTGGGTTTTGATCTTTAGGTATTGTGATTCCTCTCAACAGCTTTGACTATCTTCTCTACCTCGCCATGACTATCTACTCTACCTAGCTGTGTTTTATCTTAGGGTTCTATCTTCTAGATCTAGGATTTACTTCTTTAGCTTTGGAATTGAATAAACCAGGTTTAAAGTTGATTTCTATCATCTCTCACCATGAGCTTCAAGTTCTTCAATCTCTTGAAGCATCTTGCTTAATATTGTATATCTTGAGATTTTTAAGAAATCGGTGAGTTTATATTTGTTTACTGCTCTCTTTGATTTTCACTTTATTTACTTTATTTATGCTTATTTTTTTCATTTTTATGTGATTTTCTCTAGATTCGGGATTGTGGTGGTTTGTTCTATTTGATCCAATTTCTTCACAGAAAATCACAAGGAATTGACTAAAATGACACATGCACATCACTTGTTTGACAAAATGACTAAAATCACACTTAAGGTACTACTAATTTGGAAACTTCTTTTAGTTTAATTCTTGTAGTGTTTAACTATGGTACCTTCGACTGCTGGTAGAAGGAGCATAAGACTTCTCAAAAAGTAACTCAAGTCTTTGGTAATAATGAATACACAAAAAAATAAAATAAGTCAAATAAAAAAGAATGCAAATAATCAAAAACAGAATATGTATTAGATTCTCTTTTATATATCAGACTTCTTGTTGGTTTATTGTGTGTCTCAATACCCCAAACATTCGTGGTTTGCTAACGTACTAGAGTTAGTCTTTAATTACTTTTAGTTGGTTGGTAGTTGGTACCAATTTTCTATTTTGAGTACTCTAGTAATGATTTGAATGCACCTGATGTGGGATGGGCAAAGGGAGAGAGAAACAAAACAAAGATTGTAGAATATGGGTATCAATGTTAAGGGTTCTAGTTATAGGAAACTCTGACATAAGATTCACTAGATTAGAAAGTAAATCATTATAATGATGTCCATAAGTGAGAATTGCAAGTTTTACCTCGTATTACACAAACATAGCTCTTTTATAAGTATTAGAAATCAATTTCAATTTTCAGGAAAATAATCAATATGCTATGGCAATAGGAATATATCACATTTTTTTTATAGAATTTCAATTTAATGGTAATCACCATAATAAGTGCATAACAAAGATTACAAATTTACAACTAAGTTTTCAAAAATCAAAACATTATTATAATTGGCCCCCTCTCTCACTTGTCCTTCACTATCATTCTTTTTATTTTGAATGGAAACTAGATCATGCCATGCTAGTTTGAAATTTCAAGTTTTAGCTGGAAAAGTGAATCCTGACCAGCCTAGTTGGAAAAGGGAAATTCTGTTGGGCTGATAGTAAAACATGATCACTTTCACATGTAATTGTGAAGAGTAGCATTGCAATTTTTTGTCTAAACAATGAGAACTTGAGTAATGTGACGTAAAAAGCATTTTATCAGTGCCATTTAAGTAAGTTGTAACAGATATTTCACATAAAGATGTGAGTTTGGCTGTATGGTTGAGAGATCTTTGCATTCAATGAATTAGAGATCAAGTTTTTCTTTGGTTTATGGAAGTAGGTGTATGCACGTTATACTCTTTTTCCTTGAGGATCCTTCTCTCCAATTGGTCCCTTACACCATGTGATCTTCTTAATTTTAGTGTCGGTGAGAATATCCAACATTGTTATATATAATTAGCCTCACCAATCTGTTGGGAAAAATCTGCATAAATTGACTGATAATTTTTCCCGGTGCAGCGGAATGGCGGACCGATAAAATAAGTGGTTACAAATTAAATACGAGCAACATAAATAAATAATTAAAATGGCACCAGCAATTTAACGTGGTTCACCCTTTTGATTTGGGCTACGTCCACGGGACAAACTCTGAAATTTCTTCCACTAATAAAATTAGTAGGCGTACAAGAGGGACTTCTCTAATAAAATATTAGAGGCATAAATCCGAGATTAACCCAAAATAGTGGCACTCAAGTGTTTCCCAAACACCCCAATTAACCTCACTATTTTGTCACTCACTAATTATTTTTCCCTCACTCAACAACTCATCAAAGCAATTAATTAATAATAATTAATTGCCTTGGCCTCTTAGAACACTCACGTTGGAGTTGCTATGCAATTGATTTCAATTGCTTGTGATGTATTTGCTGAAATTTCATTGCCTATTTATAGGCCTTGCCAATTGATTCTAACCATATGCATTGTATGGTAGTGTTGTGTCCACGCTGCTTCATTTTCTTACCCACATGATTTGCAATTAATTATTATTATCATGGTTTTGTGGCCCTCCTTCTAGAGGGATCCAGCAATAATCTCCCCCTCCCGATTAGATGGAGGGCTCTACCAGTCCTGCTACTTGTCGACAATACTCCAACTTTTCCTTTGGAAGAGTCTTTGTCATCATGTCTGATCCATTTTCATCTGTGTGGATCTTCTCAAGTTGTAATAACTTCTTCTCCAATACATCCCTGATCCAGTGATATCTCACACCAATATGTTCTGATCTGGAATGAAAGGAGGAATTCTTCCCAAGGTGAATTGCGCTCTGACTGTCACAAAATAGCTCATATTTTTCCTGGTGCATGCCAAGTTCTTCCAAGAACTTCTTCATCCATATCAGCTCTTTGCAAGCTTCTGTGGCCACAATAAATTCTGCTTCAGTTGTTGAGAGAGCAACACACTTTTGTAGTCTTGATTGCCATGACACAGCTCCCCCTGCAAAAGTGATTAGGTATCCTGATGTAGACTTTCTTGAGTCAACATCTCCAGCCATATCAGCATCTGTATAACCTACTAACATAGGTTTTTCATCTCCAAAACATAAACACATTTTGGAGGTACCACGGAGATACCTGAAAATCCACTTTACTATAACCCAATGTTCCTTTCCAGGATTTGAAAGGAAACGACTCACTACTCCCGTAGAGTGAGCAATATCTGGCCGTGTACATACCATGGTATACATCAAACTCCCAACTGCTGAAGCATATGGAACTCTATCCATCTCATCCCTTCTCATCCTCTGAGGAAGGGCACTGCTTAGTACTTAGTCTAAAGTGATTAGCAAGAGGACAACTAACCGCTTTAGCCTTGTCCATATTGAACCGGTGAAGCACCTTTTCTATGTACTTCTCCTGTGACAACCATAATTTCTTGGCGTTCCTGTCTCTGGTTATTTGCATGCCAAGAATTTGTCTTGCTGGCCCTAAGTCTTTCATAGCAAAAGACTTGCTCAATTGCTTCTTTAACTTATTGATTCTGGAAATATTCTGGCCAACGATCTACATGTCATCTACATATAGCAGAAGAATAATAAAATCATCATCAGAGAATTTCTGTACAAACACACAATGGTCTGAAGTGGTCTTCTTGTAGCCTTGCTCCCCCATCACAGACTCAAACTTCTTGTACCACTGTCTCGGTGCCTGCTTTAAGCCATACAAGCTTTTATTAAGCTTACAGACATAGTCCTCTTTTCCTTTTACTTTGAAACCCTCTAGTTGCTCCATGTATATCTCTTCCTCCAAGTCACCGTGAAGGAAGGCGGTTTTCATATCCATCTGCTCGATTTCAAGGTCGAGACTTGCTGCTAACCCTAGCACTATTCTGATGGATGTCATCTTCACCACTGGTGAGAAAATCTCATCAAAGTCAATCCCCTTTCTTTGACTGAATCCTTTGACAACCAATCTAGCTTTGAATCGTGGTTTGGAACTGTGTTTTTCATGCTTGATCCTGAACACCACTTGTTCTTCAAAGCTTTCTTGCCTTTCGGTAGCTTCACTAGCTCAAATGTCTTATTCTTATGCAAGGAATTCATCTCATCTTGCATGGCTTCAACCCACTTTTTACAGTATTCATCATTCATAGCTTCTTGGAAGCTTTCTGGTTCTCCCCCGTCAGTCAGTAACACATACTGATCTTCAGGATATCTTATAGAGCGTTGTCTGACTCTATCAGATCTCCTTAGATTTGGAGAACCCATTGGAGCTAGTGGTTGATCATGAACACTTTCATCATCAGAATTATCTAATGGTATCTCAAAGGGAGCAATTGGATCACCTGCCTCAGGTTGATCATTAGGAACTTCATCTTTAATTTCTCTTGGCACCATCATTGAAGGAACTAGCTCTATGTTTGTTGAACCATCGTTGGATTTGGAAGCATTTTCCTTGGCTTTTTCGATATCTTCAATGGTCTTATCTTAAACAAACATTGCATCATGGCTTCGACAAGCTTCTTATGGATTAGATCATAAAATCTATAGCCAAGCTGATCTTGACCATAACAAACACGCATTGTCGTGTCTTGACATCAAGTTTGGATCTTTCATCCTTCGGTACATGCATGAAGGCCTTACATCCAAACACCCACAAATGATCATAGGAAACATCTTTTCCTGACTATACCTTCTCTGGAGTGTCGTACTGGAGAGGAACACAAGGTGAATGGTTCAATACGTGAGCGACTGCTTGTATAGCCTCACCCCAAAACATCATTGGTAACTTTGCATGTGAGAGTATACATCTGACTCTCTCCATCAAAGTCCTGTTCATCCTCTTGGCTAAACCATTCAATTGTGGCGTCTTTGGCGGTGTCGTTTGATGTCGAATACCATGCTCTTCAAAGTAAGTATAAAATGGTCCTGTGTACTCTCCACCTTTGTCTGTACGAATACACTTAAGCTTCTTGCCAGTTTTCCTCTCCACCATAGATAAGAACTGTTTAAAGACATCCAATACTTGGTCTTTAGTCTTTAAAAGATACACCCAAGTCTTTCGGGAATGATCATCAATGAAAGTCACAAAGTATTGAGCACCACCGAGTGACTTTGGCATTGGCCCACACAAATCTGAATGTATTAGGTCCAATACATTCTTTATTCTGGAAGGAGGGGAACTCTTGAAAGCAACTCTGTTTTGCTTTCTCGGCAGACAATCAGCACACTTCTTTAGATGGACCTGATCCAATCCAGGCAATATATTCTTCTTGGTTAGAACGGTCATACTTTTCTTACTCATATGACCGAGCCGCTTATGCCATAATTCAACTGTACCATCATTCTCTATTGTATTCATAGCATCTTGTAAAACCTTTGCCTGCATCATGTACAGTCTTGAGCACTTGTCTCCTTTGGCCACCACCAATGATCCTTTGGTGAGCTTCCATTGGCCGTTGTAGAAGGTGTTGCAGTAACCTTTATCATCCAACCTTCCAGTTGAGATCAAGTTCAGGCGCATGTCTAGAATATGCCTAACGTCCTTCAGGACTAACCGCGTACCATTCTGTGTCTCCAAACAAACATCTCCTTTTCCTGTAACTTTTGAGTAATTTTCGTTTCCCATTCTAACAACACCAAAATCACCTGGTGTGTAAGAAGAGAAGAATTCCCTTTGAGATGTCACATGAATTGTAGCTCCACTGTCAACTACCCAACTGGTCTCATGGGTTGCAAGGTTAACAATGTCTTCTTCATAGATTATGTGAAACTCCTCGGCAGCATTGGTTTGTTCATCATCACTGCTGTCATCTTGGACCTTCTCCTTGCCTTTGTTCTTCTTTTGAGATCTCTTGAGCATCCGGCAGAACCTCTTTATGTGGCCCTTCTGCTTGCAGTGATGGCACTCCACATTTGCATATCTATTTGACTTTCCTCTGCTTTTGCTTCTGGACTTTGAACCTTTGGTCCGATTCCTCCCCATTGTCTCTGCAACAAGAACATCCTGCTGCGATGATGTGGATCCTTGTGCTTTTCTTCTCATTTCTTCATTTAGGACACCACTTTTGACATTTTCCATATTTACTACACCATTTGGTGCAGAATTTGTGATTGAAATCTCCAAAGTCTCACAAGACTCTGGTGGGGAAGCCAGCACCAAAAGAGCAAGTACTTCATCATCAAATTTAATTCCCATCCTTGACAGCTGCTCCACGATCCCCTGCATCTCATTTAAATGATCTACCATCAGTGTACCCTCCCGGTACTTCATCTGGAGTAGCTTTGTCAGATAAAATAATTTATTGTTGCCGGTTTTGGAAGCGTATAACTCTTCTAGCTTGTTCCACAATGTTTGAGCATGAGTCTCACTACAAATGTGATTGTACACATTGTCTTCGATGAATTGTCGGATAAAGCCACAGACTCGTTCATGCTCAAATTCCCATTTTTCATTTGTCTTGTCCTCAGGTTTAGTTGTACTAAACACTGGTAGATGCATCTTCGTCACAAATAGGAGATCCTTCATCTTGTTTCTCCATATATGGTAATTCATGCCATTTAAATTAATCATTTTGCTAGTCTTCACCTCCATGGCCCCAACTAGACTTTTAAAGGGTGAATAATAATCTGACTTATTTTCTGATGTGGAGGGTCCACCTTAGTGGCAACCACAGAGCATACGATAAGTAGATATTAATTCCCCCTGGTACCGCTCTGATACCATTTGTTGGGAAAAATCTGCATAAATTGACTGATAATTTTTCCCGGCGCAGCGGAATGGCGGACCGATAAAATAAGTGGTTACAAATTAAATAAGAGCAAAATAAATAAATAATTAAAATGGCACCAGCAATTTAACGTGGTTCACCCTTTTGATTTGGGCTACGTCCACGGGACAAACTCCGAAATTTCTTCCATTAATAAAATTAGTAGGCGTACAAGAGGGACTTCTTTAATAAAATATTAAAGGCACAAATCCGAGATTAACCCAAAATAGTGGCACTCAAGTATTTCCCAAACACCCCAATTAACCTCACTATTTTGTCACTCACTAGTTATTTTTTCCTCACTCAACAACTCATCAAAGCAATTAATTAATTTAATTAATTGCCTTGGCCTCTTAGAATACTCATGTTGGAGTTGCTATGCAATTGATTTCAATTGCTTGTGATGCATTTGCTGAAATTCCATTGCCTATTTATAGGCCTTGCCAATTCATTCTAACCACATGCATTGTGTGGTAGTGTTGTGTCCATGCTGCTTCATTTTCTTACCCACATGATTTGTAATTAATTATTATTATCATGGTTTTGTGGCCCTCCTTCTAGAGGGATTCAGCAACACAATCTACAACAGTAAACCATAATAGTTTCTCTGTTCTTCTTTCTTTTTCTCTTTAGTTGTTATTGCTTATTGAAACTAGGAACTATGATTGTGGTTCCTTATTATTATGCAATTTTTCACAGGGCGCCAAGGAGCATTGTTTTGCTTCTGGTTGACTGTGTTTTTTGTGGTAGTGAGCTTTTGCTATGGTGATCATAGTACAGTTGAATTTGAATACGTACATTATAAAAATCCATATCTATGTTGTGGTCTCAACATGCTAGATTCAGCCTATAAAACTCTTGATGATATTAGTAAACGACATTCCAAATTGTGATTAGGCAATATAATATGTGTAGGGTATTTCTAATTTTTAATATATGCAGCAAATTGGAAAGACATTAAAAGTGGATTTTAATTTATAGTTAATATTAATAAAGTTTATCATGATTTTTATGATATGGCATATATAAATTTTAATAAAAAAATTTATGTATGTGATTAGTATGTATTATTAAGCTTATGTTAAGTTTACCATTTTGTTTATTTATAATTGAACTAGAACTATTCTTACCCAAATTATGAAAAATTGTAATAGGTATTTTGAATTCTTTAACAAGAGGAAAGTCATGGATAAGAGTTGGATGCTTCAACCAAGATCTTCTCATAGGTACATTGATGGATTAAAAAAATTTATTGATTTTGCTTTTCATAATGCTGCACAAGGAGATCAAATTTTATGTCCTTGTAAGAAGTGTAACAATCATTTTTGGGGAAATCAAGAGGAAGTATATGAGCATTTAATTTGTGTTGGATTTGATAATAGTTATAAGAAATGGATTTTTTATGGGGAAGGTGGATCTTCAAAAAGAATCTATGATGAGGAACCTAATAAGTTTAATATGCATGACAATTTGGATGGGCTTTTAGAGGACACATTTATGATGCCAACAAAATTTGAGGAGAGTGAGTTTGATGAAATCTTAGATGAGGATAGTGAAGGGCTTGATGCTGAAACAAATAAGTTTTACAAATTGGTACGTGATAGTCACCAAGAAGTATACCCAGGTTGTAAAAATTTCACAAAGCCATCCTTCATTGTTCATGTACTCTATATTAAGAACATAAATGGTTGGAGCAATGTACCTTTTAATATGTTGCTACAATTATTGAAAGAGTTGATTCTTGAAAATTCTTGCTTACTATCGACATTCCAAGACTATAAGTTTATCATTAAGGATTTAGGTTTTAGCTATGGAAAAATACATACATGTCCTAATGATTGTATTCTCTATTAGAATATGTATGAGAATAAAGATACATGCCCCATATGTTTTACTTCTAGATATAAAAAATCAGAGGTTCAAACTTCTAAGAGAAAGGTTTCATATAAGGTAGCTTCATCTCTTATTCTAGCCAAAGTGTTGAGGTATTTCCCTTTGAAACCAAAGATCAAGAGGTTATTTATGTCATCAAAAATGGCTAATTCAATGAAATGGCATGAGAGTGGTCACACTAAGGATGAGAAATTAAGGCACCCAACAGATTCTCTTGCTTGGAAAACATTTGATTCTTTACACCCTTAATTTTGCATCAGATTCTCAAAATGTAAGGCTTGGCTTAGGAAGTGATGGTTTTAATCCATTTAAAGCAATGAGTAGCAAATATAGTATTTATCTGGTAGTTTTGATAACATACAACTTACCTCTATGGGAGTGCATGAGGCAACCTCACTTGATGTTTTCTTTACTCATTCTTAGTCCTCTTTCCCCTAAGAGAGATACCGACATCTATTTGCAACCTCTTATTTATGAGCTAAAAGAGTTATGGAAGAAAGGTTTTAAAATCTATAATGCCTCTAGTAAGGAAATATTTCATGCTCATGTTGCATTACATTGGACTATAAGTGACTTACCTACCTATACTATGTTATCAGTTTAGCGTACAAGTGGAAAGTTAGCATGTCTAATTTGTAACTATGACACATGCTCTATGTCCTTAAAGCATAGTGCAAAGGTGTGCTACACGGGTCATCAAAGATTTTTAAACTCAAAGCATAGGTGGTGAAAAGATAAAAAATGCTTTGATAGAACTAATGAATTAAGAGTAGCACCAACACCATTATTAGGGTCTAGTATTTAGGAAATAATTAGTGAAAAGATAAATGTGTTTGGGATGACTCAAAAGATAAAAAGAATTAAGGGTGATCCATGGACCAAAAAAAGAATATTCTTTGAGTTGCCTTATTGGAATACTAATTTGCACGTCATAATCTTGATGTAATGCACATAGAAAAGAATATTTGTAAGGTTGTGATTGGCACACTATTGAATGTGAATGGGAAATCAAAGGATCATCTCAAAGCTCACTATGACTTGGTAAAGATGGGTATAAGGAAAGAGCTTTATCCGAAACAAATAGGACCAAATAAAGTCCTTCTGCCACTTGCACTATTCACACTTTCTTCCAAAGAAAAAGACATATTTTGTGGTGTATTGAAAGGAATGAAGTTACCTAAGGATTATGGCTCTAATATTTCTTGTATTGATTAGTGGGCTTAAAAGTCATGATTTTCATGTATTGTATTGATGCAAGACATATATACTTAAAATAGCAGTGTGAAAAACTTTACCAAAAAAAGTAGTAAAAGTACTAATTAACTTCAGCTCTTTCTTCAAGATGTTGTGCTCCAAAGTTATCAAGGTGGAAGAATTTGAATGCTTGGATCATTAAATAACATCAATTCTTTATGAACAAGAAAGAATTTTTCCTCTATCTTTCTTTGTTCTAATGATTCATTTGTCCATGCATTTAGCATATGAAGCTAGAATCGCTGGACTTGTACACTACCGATGGATATACCCGATTAAAAGGTAAGAAACTAGTAAAGTTCCTCTTAATGTACCTATTTTTATTCTTATCCTCTTAAGTTATACTTTTTTAAAATGTTTACAGGCTCCTTCTTAAGTTAAAGAGTTATTTACGTAATAGAAGTCAGCCTGAGGCTTCTATTGCAGAAAGTTATCTCGCAAATAAGTGTTTAACATTCTGTTCAAGGTACATTAAAGACGATGTTCAAACAAAGTTTAATATGCCAACAAGGAATTTAGGTCCAATAGGGGATGGAGTTATGACAAGTCTTGAGCCGCTTGTATGGGAGCAAGCACATAGATATGTATTATTTAATAGTGATATCATTGAGCCATATATCAAGTATGACAATATGCATCTAGTTTATTATCTTTCATATATTTTCACCTTGTTAAAATGTATTAATATATGTATTTTCTATGTAGAAAACATGAAGAATTGGTTGATAACCATGCTTATGGTGGTTCGATGGGGAAATAGAATAAGGCAAAGGATCATTGCCTTTCTTTTCATGAATAGTTTGAAGATCATGTGAGGAATTTTGTTGTTAGTGAAGAGGTTAAATGGTTGTTTAGAGGACCTAATATTGTAGTTAGAAAATTTTTTGCTTATATGATAAATGGCTATAAGTTTGTCATTAAGGGTTGTGAAAGGAAAACACAAAATTAAGGGGGTAATGGTCACTTCATCTACAATCAAGTTTAAGAGTGTAAAAGATGAAAATCCTGAAGTGGAAAATGTTACATATTATGGAGTTTTGAAAGAGATACTTGAGTTAGATTACTATGGGCATGACAAGTATATGTTATTCAGATATGATTGGTTTCAAAGCAAACAAGATGATTTTGGGTTGATTCTTGTAAATTTTGTTAAGATGATTTATGAGACCTATTTGTATTTACAACTCAAGTAACATAAGTATATTTCACTGAAGATCCAAGTGATGATTGGCATGTCATTACTAATACTGTCCCAAGAGACTTGTTTGATATTTTTGGCGATTTAAAGAGTAGTGATGTGGAAGGTTAATTAAGAAATCATATGCTTAATCAACCTATGGTTATTAAATATGAAGATGTCAATTGGGATAGGATGATGTACCCGGGACAACGGTTGATTTTCAAGATGAATATAGTTATATTTTAGTTTTTCTTCTCATATGAATATAATATTGAACTGTTCTTTACTGGGGGTGTAAGGTGTGATTGTCAAACAAATCAAAATGTATATGTTTTATGAAATCTGATATGAAAAGATCTTTATACAGATACTAATACGGAGTAGTCTTGCATACAGGGACGTAGTACAATGCACTCTGTGGGCGGTATGATAGTCCGCCTGGAATAGCTTCCTTTGCCTTGACACAATTGTTGGTTGTACCTGCAATTATTCTCCGACGCTCAAGTCAGTATTCAGAAATACCATTCGAGACTTAGAAAGCAAATTCAAGAGAGATATATGCAAGTATGAGTGTAAGATTCGGAATTAAGGATCCGATCCAGTATACCTTTTTGATGAAGTTTATATACCTGTTATTGATGCTCTATTATTGGTAGGACCCCTTCCCTGTTTTCAGGTATAATGCAAGAAGGGTAGTGGGCCCATACGCCGTTTACAAGCACCATCACTGTAGTGGATATTCCACTTACTTGGAAAGCGTTAATGCTTCATTATTTTATTCGTTGTTCCCTCTTATGCGTGACAGCGTGTTTCCCATTTTCAACCTCTCAAGACAGAGTTAATCTCGTGCCGGGGTTATAAGTATGGGCTTGCTTCGCAATATGGGGATTTCAGTATTCCGCCTGTGTTAAGCCTATGGCTTGGTGAAGTAGTGTGCATTGGAAGTGCTTTATGTACATGTGTACAAGTTTTTAATACTTTCCGCCTTGGCTGAGTAATAAGCCTTGGCGGGGTCACATGCCTTGGCGGAGTAATAAGCCTTGGCGGAGTCACGTGCCTTGGCGGAGTAACGTGAATGTCCTTTTGGGCATGGACTTCACTTAGAAGATATTTACACATTAAGATGTAACATATTCCGCCTAACCAAATCGCTTTCTTGGCAAAGTAGTGAGTACGTCTTTAAGGTATGTACTCCGTATAAGAGTAGTTTTAGGGGATTTGAAACGTACTTCTTCTGTTCGAAATGCTGATCTGGCAAATCATTAAAACTATGCTCTTGGGGGCCGGTGTTGGGACCGGATCATCTGCCCCCTAGCTTGTTAGAGTTACTAACGGAGTCGCTTTAATAAGCTATAACACTTGTTATGTTTAGCTTTTATAGGCATGGGTTTAGGCGGCGTTTGCTAGTTCCAGATTTATGGGCAAGTGTTCTCACGCATTTATTGTTTTTTGTCGTTACTTTCCACGCCTGTCATCAAAGCGCCTCGAAACCACGTTTTGTCGTTTCAATCTCTCATCGCCACGTATGTCCTTGTAACGATTGCCGTTCCAATGATGAAACATAAATGCATGGGATGGTAGTTGGAATACATTTTCGAGGTTATTACCATGGGCCTTGGATTTTGAGAATACGGCCCAAAAAATGCCTGCCTTGAGATTCATCTAACGGTTTCAGAATTAATGGAACGTCATTATGATTCATCCAACGGCCATAGGTGTATTTCTGAAATTTTTGAGGCTTCGCTTATTTCCCCCCAAGCCATGCCTATAAATAGGTAAACTCTTAGGATAGGAAACGTTTTGCTTCATCTTCCACTCTGTGTTTTAGTGTTTAAACTGCCTTTTGAACACTGCTTAGAAATCGTGGTGCTTCTTCGCGAACCGATTCTTGTTGCCAGTTCTTCATCATTTCTTCAGAGATTTAAGGTAACTTTCTTCTTCCTCTATTTTCTGTTTTCGTTGTTATTGGGTTGGTTTTGTTTTCTTTATATGTGTGTTTGTTGAAACGAGGATGAGAGGAAAAGAATCGGAGTCGTGCCCTAGGGTATCTGTTCAACCTATGTTTTCTGATATTGAGAGTGAAGATGAGGGCTTCTATACTGGGAGGGATTCAACGTTTTACAGCAGCGTGGAGTGTTTTAGTAATGTTGTACATTCATTTGTAGCAGGAGGTACTCCTCAGATACAAGTGAGAACGATGGCAGAATGTCAAAACGTTGTGCTCCACGGGTTAGACTGGGAAAAGATGCTTCAGACTGATCCTTATTGTTGGGTTGAGGCAGACGTCAAGGAAGCTTCTTCGCGTCATGCAACGACAAGTGGTGGGGTAATGGAGTTGTCGGTGCCTTTCTGGGCGGATGAGAGATTTGAAAAGAGGTTTATTGTTCGTTCGCCAAAGACGTTTGAACGCATCTGCCATCGCCCTCAGGATGATCGTACTTTGTATATGTACGATATCCTTTTTACTCAATTGGGGGTGCGATTTCCTTTGAATAAATTCCAGATGGGTATTCTTAGGTTTCTGGATTGTGCCCCCTCTCAGCTGCACCCTAATGGATAGGGAATAGTCCACAGCTTTGAAGTGCTGGCGAAGCATTTGGAGTTTACGCTTACTGTGGCGTTGTTTTTTGCTTTTTACCGCATAATGAGGCGGGTGAACGCAAAGACCGGCGAAATGGGTTTCGTCACTCTTCGGGCGGAGCCGAAGATTGTAAATTTTAAGGCATTTGCTGACTCCGCCAAAGAAGCCGGACTCTATTTCAGAATGAGTTTTGTGAAAATTTCTGTTAAGAAGAATAAGTCCATTTTTTGGCGGAGTGCGGAGGGGATTGATAAATTCCCGGTGGCGTGGACTCATGAGTATTTCCTCCTGACTAAACAAGCATATGAGGTTGAGGAGAGTGTTCTATCGCCTACCTCTGTTGAAGTACTCCGACCACTGAAGGAGTACAATTCCGCCCATAAGCAGTTTCTATGCCGAAGGTTGCTTGGGCGTGATGCTCAAGAATATTTAAGTAATGCCTTAAAACTTGTTGCTTGAATATTACTTCCGTTCTTCCTACAACTTCTAATTTTATTCATGTATATTATGTTTGCAAGAGAGATTACAGAATTTCCTAGGATGGAACGCATCAAACAACTCCGTATGAATCGCCAGGAAATTAATACAGAGAACAATGTGCAGCCTCAGAGGAACCTTGCTGCAGCTCTAACGAGGACTCTCCCTCTGCCTATATCTACCAAGGTAGTGATGCAAGAGGGTGGTGCTGGACCTTCGATAGTTGATGGAGAAAGGCGATCTAAAAAATGCCAAGAACCGGAAACTATCGAAGTGGAGGAAGAGGACCCCCAGCCTTTGCAGAAGAGGAAGAGCAAAGGAAAAGAGAAGGTGGGTGAAGGGGCATCATTTAATGCTGTGATAGGAGTTGGAGAAACTCCGGAGCCATCAACTATGGCTATCACTGCTGAATTGGGCGGCCAGGAGGACGTCCCTGTAGAAGATGTTGAGGAAGAGGAAATGGAGGGGGTTCAAGGTTCTCCACCTCGTCGGTCTGAGACTCCTGCCCTGGACTTGACTGCTCAAGGAACAGCAGTTTTTCTTGTCAATATTCCAGGGGAGCCATCTAGGCGGTATGTTTCTCTTCCTCTGGCGGGGTCCCGTCTGAACCCTTACTTGTATTTTACAAATGTGGGATCCCACCAGTCAGAGAGGCGTGATCCTGAATTCATTCTCCTTCTGGAGATCGACTTCGAAGAGATTGCGGATGCTACTGCTGCTGCAAGGTGGCATCTCGCTGAAATTGATGGGTATCTTGCTTCAGTGCCCCATATTGCTGAGGTGGCTGTGGAGGCTGCTATGTTTCAAGAGTCATTCCATGATTCTGTTGAAAAAATCCGAAGCCTGGAGCATGATAATGAACAGTTGTCGGAGGTTATCAAGGCTAAAGATAAACATCTCGATACCGCTGACTCTGACAAGAAGAAGCTTGAAGAGGAGCTAGCCCGGGTCAAAGCTGATAAAGTTCTGCTGGAAAAACAAGTTTCAGATTTGAAACAGTAGAATTTACAGCTGGGCGAAGATATGGGCGAGCTGACCCGGGTCAAAGCTGAAAATGTTTTGCTGGAAAAACAAATTTTAGATTTGAAACAGCAGAACCAAAAATTGGGTGAGGATGTGAGCGAGGTTCAGCAGAGACTGGTTTCTTTTGAAACCGACAAGGCTTTTGCTCAAGATGCCTGGGCCGCGGAATTGGATCAAGCAGCCAGTGCATATAGTGACCTTGAAAAACAGGTCGAAGAACTACAAGCTGAGAAAGCCATTTCAGATGCCAACAATAAACGCCTTGATCAGGAGTTGCAAATGGCTTTGGATTCGACTGAGGTAGCGATCGATGATGCTTTCAGCATGGCTATTCGCCAGATCCGTCATCGCAATCCAGGCGTTGCTCTTAATATAACAGGTATTCACCCTTACTATGAGTTTATCAATGGTGAATTAATGGTACCTGTTCAGGGGGGTCATGTTCCTGCACCTAATGAAGAGTACGTCCTGGCGTACTTGCCCCCTTCACAGAGTTCGTCCAAGCCCAATGAGCCTTAGCCTAGCTCTGCCCATCAAGAAGGCGTTCCACCCGAACTTTTATGATTAGCTCGAGGTGTTGCTAATTTTGGTCTTTGTAAGGTTTTATTTTTCCCTTCTTATGCTCTTTAATGATATTGCCTTATTCCAGGATAGGCTCTGGACCCCTGAAGAATTCTTGACAATTTTTAATGAAGTATAATTTCTGTAAATTTATACTTGTTTCTATAAATGATGTTTGAGTCCGTAGGAAATATGCCTTGTAAAACGCTATTAATAAGGCGCAGTAATCCTTTGAGGACTAATGAAACACGACTTAGTATAACGAGGTGAAATAGCCTCTTAAGAATTTAATGAAGTAAAATTCTGTAATGAGGCGGAGTAGCCTTTTAAGAATTTGATGAGGTAAAATTCTATAATGAGGCGGAGTAGCCTTTTAAGAATTTAATGAGGTAAAATTCTGTAATGAGGCGAAGTTGCCTTTTAAGAATTTAATGAAGCACAAATTTTATAAGTATTATACTTACTTGGACTTGTTGATAGTGCTTGAGTTTGTTGATTATGTATTCCGCAAAACATTAGCAGTTAGGCGGAGTAAGGGTTTGGATGGAGTGTTCATCCCTTTGAATTGGAATTGGAGTGTATCTCCTGATCAAGTGAAAATTGTTGAATCCAAGGTTGGTATGGTGCAGCATAAGCTGTGACACCAATCCTTCTCGTAAGAAGTTTGTTGGACCTTGGGGTGGTATGGTGCAGCATAAGCTGTGACACCAATTCTTTCCGCAAGAAGTTTGTTGAACCTTGGGGTCGGTATGGTGCAGCATAGGCTGTGACACCAATCCTTTCCCCCCAAGGAGTTTTTTGGACCTTGGGGTCAGTATGGTGCAGCATAGGCTGTGACATCAATCCTTTCCCCCCAAGGAGTTTTTGGACCTTAGGGTCGGTATGGTGCAGCATAGGCTGTGACACCAATCCTTTCCCCCCAAGGAGTTTTTTGGACCTTGGGGTCGGTATGGTGCAGCATAGGCTGTGACACCAATCCTTTCCCCCCAAGGAGTTTTTTGACTCCGGTTATGAAGCTTTGGTGCATAGTAGATGGTCTCTATAGAATAAAGAGCTATGCTTTTATGCTTTAATTGTTGGAGCCGGTGTCTTATCTGCATGGGAACAAGTTCTGCCATGGATAATTGACTGAAAGTTAGAATGAAGATTGAATGTAGGAAGGAATTTTATTAACGATGGAACTACATACAAAGCTGAGTTGGGGTATGTCTTGTCGAAACCTTTTTAAGGGAAGCCCATTTGGGAAGAACCTCAAGTAAGGAGAAAGAGCACATACCGTATTATCTAACTAGCTATAATATATGCGTAAATTTAAAATGTTCCATTTATTCTTGACCGGAGTGTCATCTAGGTTTTCTAGGTGATATGTGCCTTTGCCCAGAGCTTCGGTGACTCGGTATGGACCTTCCCAGGTTGGCGCCAATTTGCCTTGGTGTGCAAATTTGTTGCCGATATTGGCCCTTCTCAGAACCAAATCTCCTTCTTTGAAAAGGCGTTCAGAAACACGTATGTTATACCATTTGGCGGCCTTTGCTTTAACAGCTTGATCCCGCACAAAGGCTTCCTCTCTCAATTCCGCACAAAGGCTTACAAATACGGAGTACTCTTGCATATAGAGACGTAGTACAATGCACTCTGTGGGCGGTATGATAGTCCGCCTGGAATAGCTTCCTTTGGCTTGACACAATTGTTGGTTGTACCTGCAATTATTCTCCGACGCTCAATTCAGTATTCAAAAATACCATCTGAGACTTAGAAAGCAAATTCAAGAGAGATATATGCAAGTATGAGTGTAAGATTCGGAATTAAGGATCCGATCCAGTATACCTTTTTGATGAAGTTTATATACCTGTTATTGGTGCTCTATTATTGGTAGGACCCCTTCCCTGTTTTCAGGCATAATACAAGAAGGGTAGTGGGCCCATGCGCCGTTTACAAGCACCATCACTGTAGTGGATATTCCACTTACTTGGAAAGCGTTAATGCTTCATTATTTTATTTGTTGTTCCCTCTTATGCGTGACAGCGTGCTTCCCATTTTCAACTTCTCAAGACAGAGTCAATCTCGTGTCGGGGTTATAAGTATGGGCTCGCTTCGCAATATGGGGATTTCAGTATTCTGTCTGTGTTAAGCCTATGGCTTGGCAGAGTAGTATGCATTGAAAGTGCTTTATGTACATGTGTACAAGTTTTTAATACTTTCCGCCTTGGCGGAGTAATAAGCCTTGGCGGGGTCACATGCCTTGGCGGAGTAATAAGCCTTGGCGGGGTCACGTGCCTTGGCGGAGTAACGTGAATGTCCTTTTGGGCATGGACTTCGCTTAGAAGATATTTACACACTAAGATGTAACATATTCCGCCTAACCAAATCGCTTTCTTGGCGGAGTAGTGAGTACGTCTTTAAGGTATGTACTCCGTATAAGAGTAGTTTTAGGGGATTTGAAACGTACTTCTTCTGTTCGAAATGCTGATCTGGCAAAGCATTAAAACTATGCTCTTGGGGGCCGGTGTTGGGACCGGATCAAATATCAAAGTCTAAATTCAAGATAATAGTTTTTAGTTTGAATTATATATTATATATTATATTGAGTTTCATCATATCTATAATCATATTCTTGCCAACTAGCATATCTATTGTTGCTCTAGTTACAGCTTTTATTGGAGCCACCTTTTGTATATTTAATAATTATATTTTTGAGCAACAAAGCAAGGACAAGAAACAAGTTAAGACAGATTTTTTATTTAATAGTTATATAAATAATATTGTTACAACTGGTTTATAGTTTAGTATATAATATAGTTTTTAGTTTGGATTTATATTAGTTTTATAGTCTAATATCTTGTTATAGCTTTATGGAAGGCAAGGTTTCAGTATCAAGATATTCAATGGAGGATGTCATTGGACAGTAAGAGAAAATGTCCAAGTTAAAGAAGAAACATAATATTTCATGGTCAAATAGTTCAATGGAATATAACATTGGTGAGCAGAAGCAAACACCCAAACTAAAGAAAAGGAGCAAAGTTGAAATGGCAAGTATTCCAATGGATGATATCATTGGTGAGCTAGATGAAAGTGCATCAAGCCTTTGTCAAGTGCCTTTATCACCCCAGTGGATTAACTATGGTGGTGAGTATTTAATTCTTAATTTATGTCAAGTTTTTAGTTGTTATTCTAGGTTTAAAAATGATAAATTATTTTAATTAAATTATATTTTATAAATTCTTATATTTTATTGTTTACTATCTAATAATAAAAATCTATATTATAGGTTCTACTAGCAAAAAGAAAAGGGGTCCAACAATGAGCCTTAAGACACATGGGTTATCATATGTTAATCAGTTGCAAGTTAAACTAAATGTACTTGGACAACCTATTGGTCGTCATCGAGCTGCCTTAAGCACTTACCTAGGGACACTAGCAAGAAATGCTCACTTTGCTCTGCTGATTTACAAGAGCTAGAAAGGACTTTAACAAAATTGGGATGACATATGGCAAACAGTCACTGTATTTCCAAAAAAATGCTCACTTTTATTATTAATTTTTATAACATTTTTATTGTATTTGCATGAATTTTAATTTTCATTTCCATATTCTAATGTGTAGTTAAAGTTTGATATTGAAGAACAAGGGAGAAAGTGGGTTCTTCAAACCTTATCCTCACATTGGAGGAGCAATAAGTGTCGATTAAAGAAGAAGCATTCTAATCTAAATATGTGTGATGATTACAATTTAAAGAATCAACCACAAACCGTTCCTATTGAGCAGTGGAAAATTCTTATAAGATACTGGAGATCTGCCTATGCTAGGGCACATAATGTATAGAACAAAAATAGTAGAGCTCAACTTACAAACATGCACACTACAGGTTCAAAAAGTTTTACAGAAATACGCCATGAAGAGGTAAAACCAATTGGTTATCTAATTTAGCTAATATAGTATTTTTGTATTCTAGTAAGAAAATTTAGCTAATCTAGTATTTTTGTTTCATTAGACAGTGAAGAACTCAGATGGAAGAGAGCCCTCTCGTGTTGAAATGTATCTTATGTTGAATGAGGGAGCTCATAGAATTATGGTAAGATAATCTTTATTGTTTATTCTAAACTTATGCATTCACTTTTGTAATTTATAAATGTTATGTTTCATTTTATTTTTTAGTTAGAGCTTGAGGATGCAATTGCTTTGAACCCTAAAGAATCTGAGCAAAGCACAGCTTATAGGTAAAGACCAATATGGTTGTGTATGAACATATGGAAAAGGAGTTGTTCCTTCAGACTTATAGGGAATAAGGTCTATTTTTGAAACCCAAAAAGTAATTGAAGAAGTGAGAAAAGATGCTGAAACAAATATGCAAATCTTTCAAGATAAAATGAAAGAAGACATAATGAAAGCAATGAAAGAAGAAATTTTAGGAGGTTTCAAGATAGTTTTGACTGAGTTACAAAAGTGTTTCCCAAGAGTAGCAATTGCAGATCTATCTATTTTAAGTGCCAACGTAAATAAAAGAGTAGCAGTTGATACACATTCTTCTGCCAATACTCATTGTGAAATTGTTCAAGTATGTTTTTATATAAATTGAGTTATGGCTTATCATTATCACACTTGCTTTTATATTTACAAATGATATCTATTTTTTTAAAATGTAGGAAAAGAAGTCCAATCCTGGTAGTTTTCAAAATGAGAAGGAGCCTACAGACCATGAGAATTTTGAGAGCAAAAAAAGGAAACATGGTAAATTGTTGTCCAAGAGGGAGAGAGCTACAGAATCTCAGCCCATTAAGTTACCTAAGCTTGACCTTAAGCTTCTAGAATTGACAAAGAAGACAAAGGCAAAACAGAAAAAGGCTACGGCTGTAACAGTTTCATTGGAGATAGTGAAGGTTTTGTTTTCTTTGTCTAATATTTTCTTTTCTAACATGAACTCAATGGTTGTTGATTTGTACTGCTATAGTGGTGTTGGGAGACTATTTGATATTGTTATTTAATAAAAAAATTTATAATTGTTATTGTGTTCTGTTAAAGAATGAAAAATATTAAATAAATATTTCCTTGTAAATTTTTATTCTAATATTCTGACATTAAATAAATATTTTGATATTCTGATTTGACACAATTTAGGCCTATAAGAGCAAGTTATTTTTATGTATACTTGTTGACTCTTTGTTCTGGTATTCAATCCCATGGCTTTGGAGTTCTCAAATTCATGTTTAAAGTATATATTACAAGGTTTCAAATTATATATTGCACTTGCTTTGTGTTGATATATATTCAGGTTTCAAATTATATACTGCACTTACTTTGTGTTGATATATATTTAGATTTTCTGTTTTGTCTTGAGAAAGTATCATCCATTCTTCCCAGTTTATTATCTCATCTGGGTACAAGGTTTTGTTTTAACCAATATTTTTAAAACTGAACAAAGTAAGAATAAAATTAGAATGATTATCTTATTGGTTTAGACTTTGACTCTTTAGTTCAGGAAAAGAAGTCTAATCCTGGTAGTTTAAAGAATGAAAAAAGGAAACATGGTAAATCGTTGTCCAAAAGGGAGAGGCATTCAGAATCTGAGCCCACTAAGCTATCCTAAGCTTAAGCTTGGGCTTCTAGAATTAACAGAGAAGATAAAGACAAAACAGAATAAGGCTAAGGCTGCAATAGTTTCATTGGAGATGGTGAATGTACTATTTTCTTTGATAATGAAATCACAAAAATCATTCTATTTTGTGTTTAGACTTTGACTCTATATATCCTTGCATGTACGTTTAAAATTTAACTTGATTGTTAATAGTGAAACTATTTTATGATTTCCTTGTATGCCACTGGAATGTTGTGACTTCCATACTAATTTGATGCATAAAACTAAGCATGCATAGTGCAACTAATAAATAATTTAAATAATAGCGAAAATATAATTTGGTCTCTTAGACTTGTGCACACCCAATAATAAGGGATACCTTGTGTAAGGGAGACAACACTAGTAATAGTATTCAGATCCTATTTAACATTATAATACTACAGGGCCCATATGCAGAAACTCATAGATGAAGCACAAGTAGCTGCAGAGTAACAGAGAAATTAAGTATATCCTCTAATTATGACTCTAATGAAAATTTATGTGCTTTCATATATATATATATATATATATATATATATATATATGTGGTTGGATTTGAAATTTGGATTGATTATGTAATGGCTAATTGGTTGTATCAAGAAGATAACCCCTCTTTGAGTAACCCTCTATCAAGTTTAATGTTTTGGCTCTACTTGTACTAGCCTCCCACTCATAGTCTTTTTATGATCCTAGTCTCCAACTTTCAATTCCATAAATTTAGTTTAGCAACTTTAGAAACTAAATGATTTTCGTGATTTCATTAATTTCTACCAAATTTGTAATGGAATATATATGCACTCTAGATTTTCAATTTCTTATTAGATTGATGATAATCATGCGTTTAGACTTTGACTCTTTATATGGAGATACTATTTTGTATTAATAGAAAGTACAAAATTTTTTCTTAAAGGAAGATTCATGCTGTTCAAAATAACAAAGAGAATGTATGCTAAGAGAATTTTGAGAGTAAAAAAAAGAAAAAAGAAAAATCTCATAAGGATGTAGCTTGTTGAAATATGATACTAATTGTGTAATGAACTTTGATGGATATACTAGTTGAAGTGAATTTTAGTGACTTTTAGTGGAAGTGAATTTTAGTTGAAGTGAAGTTCTTTGAGGGAAAAACATCAAGGTTGATAGCAAATTACTTTATATGACATTTTGATTTGATATTTGAATATGAGAATATGCAAGACATTTTTATTGCATTTTAACAATTATATATATATATATATACTATAGTTGAATATACCCATATATGTAAATAATATTTATAATTCAATTAGTTAAGATTTATAAAGGATCATATGCAAAATGAGCATGATTCATTAATAAGGAGTCATAAATTTTCTTTAAATTTACTATAAACAACATTTTTTAGATGTTACAAAATCAAGATACATCTTTTAAATGTAGCTAATGATGAGCTAAACATGTAGCTAAAATTATCTACATTTTTTAAATGTTAAAAAAATAAAATTAACAACATTTTTAAATTATTCCTAATGGCTTGTTGAAAATGTTACTAACAAAACTTATCCATCTGAGCTTCTACTACACTTGCAAAAATGTTTTAATACAAATAACAACATTATCTACATTATTTAAGTGCTCTTAGAAATCAAGTATGTAGTAGTGTTTTATGATCGCAATAGTTCCTCCCTCCTTTATTTCCTTCCAAAATTAAAAATTTCCTCCTAAACCCTCTCAACACCCCCAAAAAATTTTATGTGCAGTTTGTGTAAAGGAATCAATTTCATTTTTCATTCATCTAGTAGTATTCATGATGCTAAGGAACCTTTTAATTGAAGTGGAATTTGAAACATTTTGAAGGTTATTAACCTATGAAGCTCCTTTACTTTTATGCTTCAAGGTTCTTTATATTAGTATTAGGTTTATCATGTTTTATAAGATATTCATCTTTAAATCTTAGGATAGATGACATTAAGTTTATGTTTTACATTATATTACATAAGATAGAAATTTATGCATATTTACCAGAAATCATAAAATATTAAATTATAAATTATAAAATAAGAAAGTTTGAAACAGTACCAAAAAGACGGATGTTAGTGGCGGTTAAAACATTTGTTGTCAGTACAGAAATTTCTGACATTGACGAATAGTTGACGTGGTTTCTTTAACCGCCGCTAAAACAAGCTGAAAATATCCATGCATGGCTCACGTGACCTTACTCCTCTTACCCTAAAAGCCTCACTCTCCTCAAACTATACACTTACTTGAAGCCTTTCATTTCCACCGCCTTACGTCTCTCACAACTCGCTTCCTTTCCCTTTCTCTTCGTCTTATTACGTCAAACCTAACCAACCTCCTCCCTGTTGTTCTAAGTGTCGACCCTACCACATGGTTTGTCTAAAGCGTTGGCATCATTCGCACCATTCCCTCTCCCGTTGTGCTTTACAATGGTTCCTAATACCCTCGCCTGCCTCTGCCATTTGAGGTTCCTAAAAGTTCAAAAAATCATGCTAATCTTAGTTCTTAGAAAGTCACCTACTGCTTTCTGCAGGTTAGGTTTCACTTCTTTTTCTATCGGAACCCTAGGTATCTAATTCATGGGTTTATTTATGGGCTAATGAATTTGTATTACAAGTCTTTCTTCTAATAACATTTCAAAGTTTGATTTTCAGAATAAAGGAGTATTGGGTGGTCTTTCTCCACCCATTGTGGTAGAGAATGTGTTTTTCGTAAACCAAAGAGTTTTTCTAGTAGGTTTGTAATAGTGTGTTCAAAGTGTTTGTGAAAATGAACGAATGAACTTGTATTAGGTTTGGTATTAGGGGATACAAGTGGAAATAGGTTAGGTCGAACTAGAACTTATATGGTCTAGTTTGACTTGTTTTTTAATATAAGAAGTTTAAGTCTACCCCATTTAAAGATATAGACCTAATTGTAATATTCGATTTAACCTTTTAAAAAGTTTAACTTGGCTAGAGAGTCTATTTATAATGATACATATTAAAAAAATCTATAAACATGCATCTATTATATTTATAGATAACAAGTTTAAATATATAAACATAATATATATATATATATATATATATATATATATTACATAATTTTCTAAATAAAAATAATTATTATTATATTATATTATTTACATCAATTTAAATAATGAGCCTATTAAATTTAAAAAACTTTCTAAAGACTTAAAGTAACTTGTTAAATTAAATAAGCTTTTAAAAAAGACTTTAAGTGTATCTCATTTGCTGAGATATATAGGCTGGGTGAAGGCTCAAAGGGAATCTGTGTCATATTGGAACACATGTTTTGCTGTCATATTACTTTGCTGTTGTTTGCTTTTATTATAGCATATGGAGCGTTGTCATCTCGGTTCAATTTATTTTAAAGAAAATAATTGCTTATTAGTTATTTTAGTTAACTTCGTGAAAGCTTGAGAATTTTAAAAATCGTTTCTTGGGAAAAGTTAATAATACATGTACACACTAAATATAAAGCTTATAGAGTTTATTTGATCTTATTACTTTATCTCTTTTCACCAATCATCAGATGAAATGTGTGAACTTAAATTGAATATATAATTAAGAAATAATAACTAATTAAAGTAATTTAATATGAAAAGACTATGATATTACTTAGTGCAATGAAGCATTTAAGATGACAAAATTTAACAAATAGAAAGTTAGTAGGCAGGTGCTTGTTATTCATGCTTTCAGTTTTAGCAAACTAGGGTACTATGAACTCTTAGTAAGATGACAACTTATTAACAAGCTGCAAATGTTCTTTATTTAGTTGATTGGTCTTTTTCCTTCGGGGGACCCTTGGTGTATGGGTCATTTTTTATTCTCCTGAATCATATTTTCTATAAATGATATTTTTTGCAAATTATATTTTCTGAAAATGTTATAAATATATTATTAAAATATTCCTATAAACATTATAAAATATCACATCTTATGTTTAGTTTTAATTTAATTTTGTAAAAAAAATAATTGATTTTTC
The DNA here is from genome assembly GCA_037962975.1 of Clitoria ternatea. Classification (NCBI taxonomy): domain Eukaryota; kingdom Viridiplantae; phylum Streptophyta; class Magnoliopsida; order Fabales; family Fabaceae; genus Clitoria; species Clitoria ternatea. The sequence goes on from CM075675.1 coordinate 16,557,012, forward strand.
AACAATGTCCTTCATTTAAAACATTTATGCATATGTAAATTTCCAACTAATTAAAACAAGACTGGAGCCGAAACCACATCACTATACACATGTGATCCATCAAGCTAAAACTAAATTGTTAAATATATAAAACCATACTCTCTCAAGACCTATCATAATGATAATTAAGTATAAGTAGGCATTTATTTCTCTAAAATAAGTTAAACCAAAAATGCACTAATTAAAACTTAAGTAGCTTACACTTAATGCAAAACAAAGACAATAATTTGAGAAGGATAGGAAAAACTACATCTATTAAACGCTTGAAAAAACTAAGTAAAGGAAGAAGAAAAAAGACGCAAGGAAGAAGAAAAAAGAATCACAGAAGCAGTTAAGTAATAAAAAGGACCAGTTTCCGAAAAAAGAATCACAATGAAGAAGTAAGAAGCACATGCAGAAGCAAAGAAGGAAAGAATGGAAAAATGAATCTTTTAAAGTATTTTTATTATTTATGGGATAAGAATTTAGTATGAAAAAGGTTTAAATAAGTCTATATTAAAGACATTATTGTATTTTTACATCATAAAAAGGTTTCCGAACTAAGTGAGAATTATGATTTCCACCTCTTTTATTGGAAAAGTTTAGGTAGGAAATATAATTAAAAAGCAATTCTTAGGATAAAGGTTTCTTAAAAATATTTTTTAAATGAATTACACCAAACATAGAAATAAAAGACTCCTAAGTTAAAATTTTGAAATTAGGAAAAGATTCATCTACCAAATATCCTCTTTAAATTATTTATTTATCAAGATTGACTAGCATGTGACATTTATGGAAGCTATGGAGACTCACAGATAAGGATGGAAATGCGTCGTTCTAGGCCAGGCTTTGAAAGGTTAGAGTCTGACCTACTTCAAATTATCAATGTCTGAGTCTAACTTATTAGCCTAACATGTTTAAAGGTCTAACCCGTTTAAAAATCTATTAAAATGGTCTATTTACAATTAGATTTTCAAAACCTAAAAAGCCTATCAAACTACATAGGTTGACGGACCTATCACTGTAAATGGGCTTATCATTATAAACAAGTCTATCAATATAAATGAGTCAATTGCATTTGATTTTAAATTCAACAAGACAAATACCACTTCTCATACAAAGTAAAGGTAATTAAATTTAAAATAGAATTTGTTTTAACCAATTATAATTGTAATATTAATTTATATTATGTAAATATTTAATATATATATTATTTTATGTTATAAATATATAATAATAAGTAGTTAGGTCAATTAGACGGACCGGTCTATTAGGCTTCAAAGGCTTTTTAAAAAATTTATGACCTGACCCGTTTACTTGAAAAGAACTTTTTAAAAGTTTGGGCCTTACCTTCTAGTTCAACAAGTCTAGCCTATACAGACTTTAAACAAGCTAGACTATAGGCTCTTGACAGACAATTTGACCTATTTCCATCCATGTATACTTATTTGTATTGTTTCCTCACATTATTGTATTATACGGTTTTGTTTGTAGATTTTTTTTTTCGTTTGCGCAGTAAATGCTCTTATGATTAGTGTTCTACAAGAATTAATACCTAGTCCATTGATACAATTGGCAACCTATAGACGGGGAATGGTCTCCCTTTTAAACAAAAATTAAGACTACTCTTATAATCGTTACTTTGAAATGTTGTCTTGGATGCCATTTTTTCATAAGAAGTTACAGTACAGGTTACATAATTACAAATATTAACAAAAATTAATTTTCATATTCAAAATTTTACTTTTACAATGTTTTATCTTCTATTTAGCAAGTTTCTATAATTTAGAACAGACTAATTATAAAAGCAATGTTTATTATTCTAGTTCATTTGTCTGTAGAATTGAAAAACACCATGTACCTTCAATCATCCAGCAAATTGTGTACTATTTAGCATTTACTAGTTTCGGTGTTATTTCCTCACGGTTCACTGTCATATGCAGTATGAACTTTTGTAGTTATTTGAATTTCATGCTTATCTATCATAAGTTGACCTTATATTACATTAAAATTTGGTGGAGTTTCGGTGTCATGTATATTGCAGGTGCCACTTTATGCAGGAATTTTGGTTTCAATTGTTTATAATTTTGGTTATGCAGAAAGGAGGTAAAGCAGCACAACGCAATTCAATAAAAGGTCATTAGCGGGGGTTATTTATTTCTCATGACCGCCGGTAACGTGACAGTAAGGTTCCCATTCACAGTTGCAGTTGCAGCGGTTCATGAAATAAGAAATTGCCTCGAAGAAGCAACCATACATTAGCGGCGGAACTTCCGGCTGACAAAATTCCCACTAATAGAATTCCCGATGCCACGTTTAATGGTGGTTTCAAAACCACCAGTATATATTTTTTTTTCCGGTTAAACCACCCCTAATCCCCATTTTTCCTTTTACAAATTAAATATATATACTCACTTATTATATAATTAATTTAGGTTGATTAATCCTAAATTTATTAAATTCTAATTATACAAAATAAATTAATTAAAAATTCTTAACATAAGTATTAATGTGTGGGGTGTCGGGTAAAAAGTTCATGCAAAAACCTTTAGGCGTGAGACACACCTTCCCAAGCTAATTTCTATGTAGGATCCCAACTCCTATGCAAAATTTTTTGCACTCCCACCCTACAACAACTTGTTCTTAGTGTTCCACGCAAAATTATTTTTTAATAATATAAAAAGTTATTAGTGCAGTTTCATGTAAAACCGCACTAGTACTACTTGAACACACACAACACCTATATACACCAGCCCTTGCACACATATTAGCCCCAAATGATAACATTAACCACTGCTAAAAAAACCTGTTAGCGACGGAAAAAACCCGTCGCTAAGTCATGATAACTCCGTCACTAAACCTGTTAGCGATGGCAATTATGACGGACAGAATGTCATCGCTAAGTCAATCATCACTGATACCACACCGACATGAAGGGCATCCGTCGCAACAGTTTCGACGGTGTCACGCCGTCGCTAATGGGGTCCCAATGTTGGTGACGTATCACGTCGCTATGAGTGGCTATACAACGATCACAATACGTCGTTGCTAACTAGCAGCCATAGCGATGACAGAATGTGGTTGTTGTATAGCCACTCATAGCGACGACGTGGTGTGGTAGCTGTCTAGCCAATCATAGCGACAGATATGGGTGGTCGTTGTCTAGCCAATCATAGCAACGACTGCAGGTGGTCGTTGTATAGCCATTATTAGCGACGGCCTATAACGGTCGCTATTAGTGGCTATACAGCGACCACCTGTAGTTTTCGCTATGATTTGCAAGACAGCGACCACATCCTGTCGTGACTATGATTGGCTAGACAGCGACTCTCTAGGTGTCGTCGTTATTTTGCTTATATACTAGCGACGGTATTTTGTTCCTTCGTTGATATTAATTTTTATTTTTTTAATTTTTGTTGACTTTTTTAAGTTATTAATATGGGTTGAATATTTAATAGTATAGGTTTTTCTTCGTTGAATTTTAAACTAAAAATATCGAATGACATAAAAATTATAAAATGAGAATGACATAAAATAAATACTAAATAGAATATGATATAAACATCAAAAATACAATGTCATTAAATATGCAAACAAATGAAACATAAAAAGAGTAAAATCATGGGGGAGGGGGATTCTGTGGTGGTGGTGGTGGTGGTGGCGGCTCGGAAGTAAGGGGAGGAAGCCTTGCCATCAACTGCATCAGTAGCTCCTGGTATTGAGCAAGCTGTCAACGAGTCTCGGCCTGTTGCTCCTCGGCCCGTCATTGGTCCTCCTCGGCCTGTTGTCGGTCCGCCTCGGCCCACTCCTCCAAAAGCTGCCTCTGGCGTCGCTCCTCCTGTAGCTCGTTGTTCAAGTTTTAAATGACCTGAACAACATCCGCTGGAAGGCCAAAGGAGGAAGAGGTCTTCCCCTTTTTCGTGAGTTGCGTGCCCACGTTGCTCAACCTGAACACCCTCCCGTTCACGATGGTCGGGAAGGCATATCTCAGTTACAGACTAGAGAAGGCCCGTAAAGGGGGCCTTAATCATTAGAGCCCTACCTATTCCACATCGATTAGGGAGGCTAAATGGGTTGGCCTACTCGCTGAGTGGGAAAAGCTCAAATGTTAAGTGGTCTGGGAATGCAGCAAACATTACCAGAATAACAATATTGGTGGTTCGCTATACACTGCAAGAAGTCGACCATATGTTGACAATGCCAAATTAATGGTAAGTCGTTTATCTGTTTATTTAATTTATATAGTATGAATTTAATAATCATTAAGTTGTTTAATTGTTTGTTTTTTGTAAGAGGAAATATGTCAGCACCCTATTGGCCCACATGAGTTATTTCTAGTAACTCACCAGAAACAATTCGGCAAGGGATACTTCGTTTATGAGTGATCACGTCAGACTATTGTAAGTTGTAGTTATCTTTTAATTCCATTTCAAATTTAATGAACTTTGCATTATTCATAGTTTTTAATGTATTAATGAGAAAATGGAGTACAATAGGCACCTAGCTAAGTGCGAGGCTGGAGACCATCTTATTAAGGTGGCTATGAGGATTTAGCTTTGGACAGAGATTCTTGGTGGGTGGCACCACGGTTTCCTTTATGGCACTCCTTCTTTAGTCGTCAATGTTTATCGGGGATCATCTTCAATGATACAACCTTCCCCTTGCATTGATGCTGAGTCCATATGTCTAGATATAAAGGTGGCAAACCTTGGGGAGAATTAGGATCTGACTCTAGGGAAGATCAACTCCAAGGAGTATAAACATATCCCTATCCTATAAGATCTAATACTAGCTATGTGCATCCTACAAGTAATTTTAAGATAACTACGTACATACAAAGTCCAATCCAAGCCAAGGTTAAGATGAAAAGTTAAAGAAGTTTCATTAGAAACCATTGTGTCATCAAAGACTTCTCCAAAATCCATAAGACATGGAAAGGTACTTGGGATTTAAAGAACAATGTAGTCAAACTCTTTGGGCTTTCTTGCAAAGAATAACTCTTGACCTTCACCAACTTGGGTATTAAACTTACTTATATATTTTTTATATTTCTTTTCATTTTCTTATTCTCACCTACTTCACTCACTTTTCATATTTTAAGCTTCATTTGTAGTTGATCCTCTTTCAGATGTTGTCAGAGGATTCAACACAAACTTCTTTTTGTTATGGACAAAGGAATAGGTGTTAGTAGCACTATCATAGATAATTATCTTATCATGTTGCCATGGTTTACTAAACAAGAAGTAGGTGGTTCCATGGGAATGACATAACAAATGACCTTATCTTCATAGTCCCCAAAGGAAAAGTTAAGCTCCACTTACACACTCACTTCTAATTCACCCTCATTATTAGCCATTGAAGCTTATATGGCTTGGGGTGTTAGGTAGTTTTAAGGTTAAGTTTACTAACCATATGATGGCTGGTACAATTTGCAAAACCACCACTATTAATTATGAGTGAACAAATCTTTCCAAGTACTTTACACCTAGTCCTAAAGATCGTATTCCTTTGGGAATCATCTATGCTCACTACAAGAAATTTACTGATTGATGAGGGATATTTATGAGCAAGAGATTTATGAGCGATTAGAGAGAACATACATCGTAGATTCATGAGACAGTGTGTCGCCTTGCAAATGGATCGCTAATTTGAAAAATGGTGAGGAAATGCCTCTCACTAGTAGCTAATCTAAAGCAAATATTATCATATAATATTTTAGAAGTCTTAATTAGCTATTTTGTGAATATAATTTTGTAGCTAAATCATTGTTAATACACTACAAAAGTACTACAAAAACTAACAAAAAATAGGGAGGAAAGGTTAAGGAGATTTAGTCCAAAACCTGAATTACTAGCCTATAACTAACAAGCAATTAATTAAGTTAGTCATAAATGCAATTACCTTAAGTTATTTCTAAAAGCAAGCAAAGTCCAAAAGCCTAAAGTTTAAAATGTCCTAAAATACAATGACCAAAATGAGCTACTACAAAGTGTTTCTACGACACCAGCCTTGAAATTCAAACAAGGAAAAAAAATTAATTATTCAACACAAGCCTCAAAAGTTTTTTGCATATTACGAGGCTTTGTCTCCAAGATACAAGTCCTAAAGTTGAAACTTCACCAAGTAAACATCAAAATTTCCAAGTTATAACAAGAAACAAGGGTTAGTGATAACAAGCAATATGAGATTGAAAGCCACACCACTCGCTAAATGTTTACACTTATGCACTTGTGTATCACTCAATTAATGAAGGCTTTTGTTTTAATATCCACACTTGCCTTTTTGCACTCAAACTCTCTCTACCACTGGTCGTTACTTAGAACACACGTCATTGTCTTCATTCTTTCACCTAAGTATGCTAACTGTGACATCCCGGGCACTGTTGAGGGCGGGGAGTGATCGCCGGTGCATGGGCACGGACAAGGAGCGGCTCCTGGCAGGCTTCCAGTGGGAGGGACACATGAATGAATCGAATACATACCGGAATGAGAGGGATCCAAAGACTGTATAGGTATGGGACTATACAGTCGAGGATAGCTTAAAGAAATGAATTCGTACTACCTATACCAACAAATGCATTAGCCTTTTCGGTGGCCTATCACATAAGGACTCCAAAGTTAAGTGTGCTTAACTTGGAGTAATTCTGGGATGGGTGACCTCCTGGAAAGTTCTCAGGAAATGTGTGAGTGAGGACAAAAGCACCTTGGAAAGGTCTCGTATTGGTTTGTGGGGCGAGTCGTTCATTTCTGAAAAGCGGCCGGGGCGTTACACTAACAAAGTAAGTGATCAACGAGGTAATCTCAAGCTTCCAAAGGAAGATTTAAACTCAAAAAGACAAAATGAAGAGATCAATCAAGACAAGCAAGAAAAGACACAACAAGGTAGCTAAACTAAAATGGACTAAGATGAGATAAACCAAGTTTATTAGACAAGTTAAAAAGGGACTAGACAAGAAAAGCTAAACTTTTTGGAATGAGGTATGACAAACATTAATCAATAAAGACAAGCAAGCAAATAATAGCACACAAAAGATAACACTAAAACAGGTTTCCTATCAATACAAGAATGCAAAGTAGTGCGCCAAATCAACAAGCAAGCTAAGTGATTTTTTTAATTTTTATCACTTATTAAACAATTAAGTACTTAGGACTTGCACACACGGAAATTCAGTAGTAATTATATATATATATATATATATATATATATATATATAATGACTGGATGAATTAGAACACATTAAAGTTGCTAGAAAATGAAAGCAAACACTAGAACACACCAAAATTAGGAAATCTAACACATTAAAAGTTGTAGTGACTTTGGATGTAACTTTGAAGCTTAAATTACACTTAATAAATGTGATTAAATACAAGAATTCCAATGCCTAAACAAGACACAAAAATAAGATCTAACACTTCTAAATACACGAAATCAAGCTCCAATCACAAGACACTTGAAAAACATGAAGTAAATGGTACCAAAATGGATTATATGAGACAAGTACAATTCTAGATTTTTGTTTTTAAAACACAAAATCAAAAGCTAAAAATTAAATCAAACACAAGAAAAAACAAAAGAGAATCAAACACATTTGAATTTAGCTCCAAAATAGAAAATGAACAATTTTGACTCCAAAAACAAAGTTGCTCCAAATTGAATGATAAAGAGGTCTTGGTTCGGTTTCTTCAAGGATAAAGAATATGGAATTAGATTTCAAATTTTCAGAGTTAAAGCATGTAAATTTAGAGAGAAAATACAAATGAACTTGTTAGAAAGAGGAGATGGATTGTTGGTTGTTAAAGATTATGGTAGGGGAGTTGGACTCAAAGTCGGCAATTGATTGATAATGTTGATAAAGGGCAGTATGCTGGTGGTCCTTATGCAAATTCGGTAACCCGTTTGAGAGAGCACGCGCCTTGTTTTGATGGACCTTAACGTTTTTGTTTTTAAAAACACAAGACCAATTTTTAATTTTTAAATTTAAAAAGAGATATGCAATTTCACGCCTAGAATGCAATTTAATAAGTCCGTTCCACTTTCATCCTCCCTAATTCCACCATTCCAAATATGGTGAAGAAAAATAATTTAAGCCAAACTATTATTAAGATAAGTATGCAAGGCAGTGATGGGTACTGACACGAATTTTACACGGCTTTATAATTATTATTAAGTGATGCATGGCGTGCAACAGCTTTCAGGCAAAGCTGCTTTCAGTTTAATCCCTCAGACTTTATATCTAAATAATAGCTAATGTCAGATGCCAGATACTCACATCCCAGCCACATCTCCATGCACTTGTCACTCACAACATTTCCAAAAGCCACTTTTTCATGACAGCACCCAAAATTTGCCCATTAGGAACTAAAAGAAAACAAAATAAAACTGTTAAATATGTAACAATTGGTATAGAAAATGAAACTTGGTTCCCTAGAAAAAACCCTTTCCAAAAGCCGAAAAGGAACAGAAAAAACAAAACAGATAAGCCACCACAATTACAGGCACCACCACTACTCACAAGCCTCCAACTCCAATCTTACTAGGCAACAACACTATCTCTGATCTTACCCAACAAACAAAATCCCAATTGTCATAATTGGTCTCACTTCTCGCCTATGTGGTGTCCTTACCCCTTTTTTTTTCTTTTTAACAAATCTCATCTTTGTTCCCATTTCCATTCACCAACAACCCTTTGCTTTCTTCATCTTTCTCATTCTCCTTATTCCCAAGCCCATTGAAACTTCCCATTTCAATCCTTGTGAGCTTCTCAGCTTTCAAAGCCTCAGCTTCCCAGTCAGTGCGCACCAACACAACATAAAGGATGGACACTGCACACGCCGCTTGTGCAGACAAAAGCCCGAACCAAAGCCCACTAAACCCAACCTTGAACAAAAACGCCAGACCAACGGCCACTGGAGTACCCACAAAGTAAAACGAGCCCAGATTTACGTGGGCCCCTATGACGGGCCGAGCCGTGCCACGTAGGATCCCGCATCCCGTGGTTTGTGGGCAGTTGCCAAGCTCACAGAGACCCATTATGGGCATGACTGAAGCAACCAAGGCTTTAACGGGCTCATCATTAGTGAAAAGCCCGGCCCATCTTTGTCTAAGGATCACTGTCCATGTCACATTGATGAAACCAATCACAAAAGCGCATCCTAAGGCAACCATAGCAGCTAACTTTGCCTTGTAAGGTTTACCAGCTCCAAGCTCATTCCCCACCTGCATTAATTGCATTGAAACTCATTATTCTAAATGCTTCATGGTAAGTTTCACGTGGGGTTAGGTTACAAAGCTGTACAATTCAAATGGCAAAATCATATATACCAATGTTTGAAGCAAGTAATAAAAACTTTTGAAACAAACACATGTACCAACATACGTTATCAAGTAGTAATTAGTAACAACTAGTTTGATGGGTCCCACGGGGAGATAGTGGAGTCATTCTGTTTTTAATGTGTAACTCTAAGTGATTAATTCCATGTAGTCATCTGGAATAAAATAATTAGTTTTGAGATTTTAAAATTATTTTATACCTAAAATAAAATCAAATTTATAATACATGATTAAGAAAAGAAGAATCTCATTCATTGAACGATAGTTAAAAGTGAATTTCTTTGGCCGATTTGATGGTTAAATTATTTGGTCAATTAAAAATCTTTGATATGCAAGCCAAGCAGAATTGCACTTATAAGTAATCAATTAGTTTTAGTTTTGGCCAGTCACGTTACAAGTGTGACCTAAAATGGGTCCATGTACTTGACGCAATCATGCAACAAATTTATACCTCAGCAAGCAGAAACCCAGGGATTCACACGTTTAGCCTCAAAAAGAAGAAAAAGAGAAAGCAAGGAAAAAGATCAAAGATTCAGGGGTTTAAACTGTAAAGAAAATAGCAGTACATAACCTCCACACGTGTATTTGGCATCAAGATCAGATAAATGAGGTAGGGGAAAAAAAACTCCTGGTGCCACTAATTTCTTATGATCTCCAACAAACAGTAAAATTGTGAACAAAATAGAAATAAATTTGTCCAACATTATTATTCTAGAACTTAGAGAATATTAATAAAAATTTGGACTATTGTTATGATCTCTAACAAAACACTATAATAATAAACATTATCATTAATTATAATTAATTTACGTGCATATTTGTTTAGGATTGTTTCCACCACAAAAGCACATGTTTTAAGACAATTTTATGCCTTCCAAAAGTATTTTATTTAAGAGAATCACCTTTTCACGCAAATGTCCCATGGCGTTGGGATGCATCTTTTACAAACGAGTGTATAGCTTTATAAAATATTGCTTTAAATTGTTTTAAATGTTTCAACAATCTAAAAAACAGAAAGAATACAATAATCATATAACAAAAGAATAAAAGCAAGTCCAAATCAGTCCAAAACAACGAAAATAATAGTAAAAAAGAAGAAGAAAACAAAATGTAGATTATTTTTGGTTTACACAAATTTGCATATTTCAATCTAAGAAGTTAATAACTTTACCCCCAACCTAATAGAGTAATTTATCATGGTATTTACTACCATTTATGAATAAGGCTTAAACATCAAATTTATCCAAAAAAACAAATAGCAAATTTGAACTCATCATCCCTGCCAGTTTGACTTCAAACCCCATTTCACAGAAGCAAAATTACTAAAAGTATATGGTAGCTTCCTGCTTATAAATTCTTGCATCAAGTCACAGACACAAAAAGAGGAAAAATAAAAACCAGCCAAACCTGCTGCATATCACTCTCTAGTCCCTATCTCTCTCAGCCCCCAACTAACCCAAATGGTTAAAAGTAGTAAGAAAATTATGAACCACTCAGAAATCAACTCAAATCTATGATAAAAACAAAACTCCAACATGGTCAAATACTTTCCTTTCTCCTTTTAACATCAAGTTAGATAAAATAAAACAAACGAATGAGAAGGATAAAGATGGTTATTATTTGATCAATTAAACCATAAACTATCTAAATGATACGTTCAAGTTAAATTTTTTATTTGTAACTAATTCAACGATTAGATAACCTGGTTAATCATGATTCACAACCATTTTACTGGTTTATTGACCGGTACGATGTTAAAAGCATTTGGAGTATATAGCAAGAGAGAGAGAGAAAGAGACTTACCCTGGCAGAAACACAACCTGCTAGTGCCATGGGGACAGTGTACATCATGCTGGTTGTCTGAATCAAAATCCCAGTGGCAGCCACAGCAAGTGTTGGGGTTGGTAAGTATCCAGACATGACAGTCACAATCTCATACCACCACCACTCCAAACATATCATAAGGCAACTAGGCACAGCCAACCCCATCAACTGACCCAACCCTGAACACACCCCAGCCATCATTCCCCCACCACCACAACCCCACCTCAATACCACCTCCTTCTTCATCCACACACACACATAAACCGCCATCAGCACCACCATGTTCAAATTTGTCAGTACAGAGGCCATGGCCACCCCTGGCACCCCAAGTCCCATAACCACCACCAGCAAATAGTTCAAGGGCACATGGAAAACCACAGCCACAAGTGAACAATACATCATTGGCTTGGTCACTTTTTGTGACCTTAAAAACACCCTCAAGGGTTGGAGCAGGGTATTTGTCAGAAGATCAGGGAGAGAGTAAAAACAATAGATTGCTGCCATTTCTGTGATGGCACTGTCCTGGCCCATGAAAAGCATGATCTTCTCAAGGTTCAGCCATAGGAGGCTTATGGGGATGATTGCCATGAGAAGTATTAGGACCATGCGTTGAAGAGAGAGAGAGAGTAGGTCCCAGTTTTTGCTTCCATAGGCTTGGCTGCACACAGGTTCAAGACCTGCTGCAAGACCAACCAGAACAGAGTACCCTGTTATGTTGGTGAAGCCTATTGAAAGTGCACCACCTGCTAGTTCTAGGCTTCCAAGTCTACCCAAGAAAAGAACAGAAACCACTGCTCTCACAAATACCAACAAGTTATTAGCTGTCATGGGTAAAGCCATGCCCCATAGTTCCTTCAGCTCTTCCACCACCTGCGACCAGCCCATCATTAAACTCTATATTCTTTGGAGCAAACAACATAAAATAGAAGGGGTACAATCATAGTTCAAATTTTGTATTCTTTGGAACAATAGCAAATGAAAGAGATAAAAGCATGAGAATCAGAACTCGAACCTGAACCAAATTTTTATTATATTTTCATTATGTACAAAGTATAGTAGCAACTAGTTTGAGGAAATGTTTGGTTTAGTTTTGTTTTCTTTTTAAAAAAACACACTTTCTTCTTGTAACACATAAACTTTAAAAGAATAAGTAATTATTTTCTCAAGAACAATCCAAAAACACAGTAATATGATTATACAAAGAGTCTACTTGCCTGAGAGGTTGTGGGGAATTTGTGGGAAAAGAAATCCTGGTCTTTGTTATCTCCCATTTTTGTTTTTCGATGAATAAATGAGTGTCTTGGTGATGCTCTGCGAATCAAACAGTGGTGAGGAAGGGAAGAAGGGAAAAAGAAGATGAGAACAAAAAAGGGTCTACAATGTTTCTTTCATTATCAAATCATAGTCATCTATTATCCCATGATAGCAAGAGGCTAACAGTGAGAGAAGGGCATGCTGTAACAACGAACAAACCTTTTTTCTTCTTGCTATATGCTCCTCTCTGAAAACTGAAAAAAGGGTGAGACAAAGGGCGTGTGACAAGAAAGAAAGGTTATGAAGTAAAAGGGGCATTTAAGTAGCGCAAACCAACAGTGGTAATGCAATGTGGCTCAAAACTTGCGAAAAGGTTTTTAGTAATTATAACTTGCCAGCCAAGAACGGGTTTTTCTCATGTCTTGGAAGCTGATACGATATTAAATCATAAATGGAAAATATTTACTTTAAACTATTATTGTTATTGTCTTTTTCATTATTTTTTAAGGAATTCAATATATTATTTTTATATATATAATAGTGATAAGTTTTTATATATAAAATATATTATTACTGTAGTAATTAAAAGATCGTGAAAAAAATCTTATTGAGGATCATTTTCAGTAAAATTTCCACTTTATATTATGTAATTAACACTACATATAATCTAGTAATAATAAATTTACATAATTTAAATTTAGGTTTAGTTCATACATCATCATTAATATAAATATATAAATTTTATTAATTTGTCAAGTTTACTATTAATTGAATATATATATATATATATATATAACATAAAGCAATAATAAATTTAAAACAGAATTTAACAACTCTCGCATAATAACAATAATCTGCATACACACAATATATAATAACAATAATAAATGTGGATTTTATTTTGGTTTGGTAAAAATAATGTGTATTTAGATTGGACTATTTTTATACTACCTTTAGTTTTAAATATAAACAAAAACACCTCATTTTACACTATTAATAATAATAATAATAATAATAATAATAATAATAATAATAATAATTAAAAATAGTTATTTATATTAATGTTGTTAATATTTGATTTAATTTTTTAAAATATCTTTAGTATTATTTATTATCTAAAGAATCAATAGCCTTGGAAATATATACAATAAGAATATATTTAATAAACAATGACATTAGAAAAGTATAATTTTACTTATATAAAGATCAAAAACTTTACTAAAATTTACTTATAATAAGTTTTATATACTCATTTTAAGTTGTTGAAATTATCTAAGTAATCGGTTTTTACAATATATTTATTAAAAGTAAGAAAAACCATATTATAATGAAAACCTATTCTTTCTCAATTAATAAAAAAAAATACAGAATATCAATCTCGGCAAAACATATTATAGAATAAGAATAACCATAAGTTAGTTAAGAATATATCATGATTATTATAAGAAAAAAATCTTTAAATTTGATCTTAAACATAGTTCTCAGAATAATGAAAAGTGTTAAAGGTGACTAAATTTCATCCCAAAATGAATTATCTCACAAAGAGAATAACCGTTAGTTAGCACAAAAAACTTATTACTACAAAATAAGAATAAGCGGTTCTTACTTTTGACACATTATTTGATGATGCGTGAGGGTGCGACGCTCTATTTATGTATTCTGGTATCGAAGGAAATGAGTGGACAAATCACCCCAACAGCGTAGGAGATACGGAAAGACGGGGACTATGGATAAGCTAGAGTGAATTTAATAATGTTATTCTATTAATTAAATTGTAACTTTTTGAAAAAAAAATAAGAATTTATAAATTTAAATATTATCTCAATTTTTAAAATTATTTTACATAGGGTTTATTTAACCTATATATCTTGTAAAAGCTAATATATCAAAACAATAACAAAATTAATAATATTAATAGTCACCAATCTTGATTTCTAAATAATTCTTATACACTTTTCATTAAAACAATTTTATTTTTGATCTCTTCTTTTATATAAGATTGTATAGGTTAGACAAATTCTTTTATATATTGTATCTCAGAGTATTTCAGAGATTATACAAATTAAGAGTATGGAGTATTCTAAGGATGAAGAGTTCTCTTAGGGTCTTGGAGACTTATGAAATTTGTTTAGGCAAACCACGTGATAAAGTGGAATAGTGACATAAAGGGGAAAGATTTCTTTTATATGGTGCTAGATGAAGTTTTGCCTCCTAAGCTAAGAGAATGTATTAGTTTGATGGGTGCAAAAAAGGTAATGTTGAAGCTTGTTGATGAGAGTAAGCTTAAGCCTGTGATTTATTTAGATGAGAACTACATAAAGGAGTTATATGCCTTGTGGAAGGATGCTTTAATTGTTAACCGTTTTGGGGAAATATTGGGACATGCAACCATGGAAGAGAGGTCAACAAAAATCTAGAAAGTTAACCTAGACTTCAAGATTATGGATCTAGGATGTGAGTTCTTTGTTGTGAAGTTTTATTCATGTCAAGGTAACAAAAGGGGGCCCGTGGATGATCTCTGACCAATATTAAGCGGTTTAGACTTGGTCTCCTACATTCACGTCATCAAGAGTGAAGATTAAACATACTTTAGCATGAATTTGTTTTCTAGATCTTTAATTTAACACTTTTTATGCTAGTGTGCTTCTTACAATGGCCACTATTATGGGAACCCTATTAGAGTGAATGAAAATATAGTTAATGTGACTAGAGGGAGTTACGCACATGTCTATCTTGAAAATTGACCTTATTAAACCTGCGGTAGGTAAGGTATGTTTAAACGATGATTAGTGTTCGGTGGAGTATGAAGGTTTACATTTACTTTGGTTTATGTAAGGGTTCTATAGCCATCTAAACAGAGCTTGTCCAATACCTCAGAAGGTTGTAGAGGAAAAGATTGGTAAACAAAATCTAGTGAGTCTAGCAATGTAGCAAACACTCCATCGGGTATAGAGGATCCTAACCCCAATTCAAGAGTGACGACGCCAACCAAGGAATTTTGTAACTTTGTAACAATTGAATCATAGGATCTTAACTCATTAGATCATGAAGATTTATTGATAATGTAATGGAAATCACATAATAAAGCGTCACCGATCATTAAACAAATCCATTAATAGGAATGATAATATGGGGTACCACATTATAAAGGTGCGACTAAAAAAGGGAAAATGGGGATTCTGTCTCATCAAGGGGTCCACTAGGGTTAATGAGCTTTTAATTTCTTTAGCTCCACAAGAAAAAAAAGGAATTGGTAAGAACTCAAGGGAGGGAAAATAATCACGTAATTATAATGCTAGGCCATTATTAGTCAGTGAAGATCAACCCACAATTAACGTTCATGAAACAACGACAATTTCCATGAAAGGGATAGCATCAATTTTTTCGTTCTCGAATGGAACTCATCCACGATCTTTAAGGAGAAAATTTCACCATGTTTCCATTTTTGTGAAAACTAGGACGAGATGATTGAGATGCAAGATGAAGAAATGGTAATTGTTGGCCAAGGTTCTTGGACACTTCAAAATGGAAACTTTAAAATTTTTTATTATGGGTAAACATTAAATTATTTGAGACTAACTATTTGAAGATGTCTAAGTGTGTTTAGGATGTACATACAAGCTACAAGCCAAGAAGTAATGTTTTCTGGGAAGCTGTTTGATGTTAGAAGGATTCAGAAACCCTAGTAACCAAGCTTAGACACCCTTCTACAGAAGATAGTAAATACAAGCCACAAATCGAAATTCGTATTTCAATGATGATTTATACTTGTTCTAACAAAAGAATGAGTATAGACCTCCACATAACACTTAAAGACATACCTAGGCTATAAGAGCGTTTTAGTTACTCTCCTAGAAAAAGAAAGCCAGAAGACAAAAGTTGATGTAAGGGATTACAAAGGCAAGCATGCTTTCTTAACTACCTACAATTTTAACAATTATCATATGCACAAAGAATGTGACTTCTTCTTATGTCTCATAATGTCTATCTTTCTTAAAGCTTATTCTTTGGAGATCTTCTTTTGAGAACTCAAAAGTGGTAAAAGACAATAGTGCTTATTCAAGAAAAAGTCTTCAAAAAGTGTTATACATAAGTGGATTTTAAGTGTAAACAAAGGATTTGTGTGGCGATATCCTTGTTGCACTAATTGTACATCTCTAGCATTTCTATTGTATTTTTTCTCTTTGTTTTTTGGGAGACCTTGTATTTATTTCTTATAGAGAAAATTATAGTAGGTTGAATTTCCTTGTAAGCGGACTTTGACTTTTGATTATTTTTAGAAGTTACATAGGGTTTATTTTCTTGAACTGACTAGATAGGTTCAAGTCATAATGATAGTGAGGGTTCTCAAAGAACCCATAAGAGTCACCAAAGTCAAGGTTCCCACCATAGCCATAAGAGCCATCCTTTAAATCCCATTTGAAAGAATACTATAATATCCTTCATAGGCATGAAAGGCCAAGGAGGGAAAAGGATAAGAGAAAGCATAATCATAGAGGTAGTCTTGATAGATGTGACGTCCTCTTCTCAATTCCTACTATTTATCCCATGGTCTAATAAAATCAGAGTAAATTTTTCACATTGGAAATTTCCTCGGCAATAAACAATAGGAACCTAAGGGATACGCAACTCAAAACCTCTCAAGACTCATTAATTTTGCTCTGGTAATCAATTACAGAAAATTTGTAATCGATTACATAAGCTTTGACAATCAATTACACAAAATTGGTAATTGATTACTAGGTAACCGATTACCCATGAGCAACCTGTGTAGGATTTCAATTATGCTCTTTGGTAATCGATTACGTAATCGCTTACTAGATAGACAGACCTGTATAATTATATAGATTTTAGCCTTCGGGCCAACTTTCATACCCCTTAACTTGCTCATTTTAACTCTGGTAGCTACGAAACTTTATAGGTACTATCTAGAACTCATTTCGGACCTGCAAGCACAGTTCATGCTCAAAAATTCCTCTAGATCACGGGGTTATACAGAAAAATGCATTAAGTCACTTTCCATAAATTCTCTTTACTAAAATCCCATCAATCCTCATTTAAATGGAAATTTTCAATCACACACAAGCCATAATCTTTCCTAGGGACCTATTGGTACCTCCCAGGGACTTTGAATCCTACTGGAACTCACTCAACTTCACCTATTCAACTGGCTTAATTAGTCATTCTTTCTCTTAAAAACATAACCTTTATATATATATATATATATATATATATATATATATATATAAACACATATGCATCACTCCCTCTAATTACAAGCGTTCATCAAACACGCCAGGATCCACCATCATCCATATACCTATCTTGCCTACCGAATCTTAATTTCATCATTACCTTAGCTTAATGCTATCATACCATATTCACAATATCTGGACATCACATGCATATATATATATATATATATATATATATATATATATATATATATATATAATTTCACCATATTATCTAATTGGCTTAGTGCCTTCTATCAGTAAATCAGACATATAAACACCACTTGATCCGGTCTGGTTACCGGGCCCTAGAGTTGTGATGTCAGTGTGACTGTTCTAGAAAGGCAATCGGTATCATAGGGCAGTACCCCCACACCGGCTATCCGAGGTTACATTTGAGATATCGGACACTTTATCCGTTCTCGTTTCTCCGTCATGTATAACCACTTACTTCAGTGTCATAATAAGATAAGAGGGGTTATAGCTTATCAGTATGGATACTCTGCACAGTGGAATGTGTCTATATCATTCACTGAAAGGAGTAAGTACAATCGCAGGCGTAATGTACGGAAAAGGTGATTATCCTCCATCCCTGTGTCAGAATCGTACACTGATAATTGACCTACCCCCTGGCATACTCTGAATACTGAGCCACTTTGATTGACACTCTATACACGATATCAGAACCTATAGGCCCACCTGCATCCAACGATTCATTTCCACATCTAACTATAAATAGCATATTCCAATACACATGCAAGGTTACGTTGTTCTAACTCATATCTTACTATTGCATTGTTTGAATATTCACTGAGTTCATACACACTCTTCTAACTTGAGCGTCGGAGAATCTTTGCAGGTGACACCACCTTTTGCCCTTACCAACGTGAAACTCTGGTGTGAAGGATTTCCAGGACTACGAGACCGGTTTCTCCCACTAAGATGCCGGATTATAATACCAGATACCCACTGTACCGGTGTATACATACTAAAATATATATATACTTTTGTGGCTGGTCCCACACCGGATCGTTGACCCCGTTTCAGACCAGTTCACCACTCTACTATAATCACCTATAATCACCTGTCAATATATCACATAATCTATCAATATGTAATGGCTCCATGCCATTTCAAGAAACACATATACACATAAGCAACATAAAAGATCATAAAACACATGATTTACACTTTTACAACAATACAACCTCCTCAATTATTCCTTGGCATCTCGGGCTCCTCTAGTGCTCGCCTTTATAGTGTTCGTGATATTCCTGTCATCGGGTATTAAAAAGAAAACAACAAAAATTGAAAGGGGTAAGTGCTGAACATATTAATCAATATAGAACTCAAAATTGAAAAAGGCATGACATTAGCCTTGTGATATACCTACTTAGTTCGTGTTTCAATTGCACTACTTGTGCTCGGTCATTAATCTCATTATCAATACCATAAGTCACTCAAGCTACAACCAATAGTGTACATCCATCCATTCATAAACACGATACACACATGCACACCTACACACACACTCACATACATATCACTCATTCTTAGTTACTTTAAACCTTTACAATCATCATGTGTTACTCAGGCTACACATAATATCATATACATATAAAAATTCACTTCTAGCTACCTCAAGTACTCATAACATGATACAACACATCAATCTCCACCCATTAACATATAATGACACAACTGACTTTCACTTAGAGTTTAATTAGACTCACTAGTGTCCGGATACTAAAATGGATCATTCTCCAACTAAGGTTCCTACTTGACATCCTATGAGCCCTACTTGGTCCACCCAGCCTTGCTTGGTGTAACATCCTATTTTCTAATTAAAAAGAAAGTAGATATTAATATCTATTTAATGAGAAAACACTTACTATTAGTTAGTTGATTATTAACTAATTAATATTTTTAGGAAATTTTGGTACTTATATTTAATAATTTTGTTTTTAAATAATAACAATAATAAAATAAAAATATATAGTCTTTGAATGAGAATTTTAAAATGACCTAATTAGTAGTCATTGATTAATGAAATTATATTAAGAATTTTGAATATCTTTATTATTCACAACTTTTATTTTATGTTTTTATATTTATGTTTTTACATATTTATGATTTGACTCTTTTTAGAATTTTTAAAATAAAATTTTGAAGGAATTAGACTATGGTTCTTTAGAACTTTGTGATCTAAATAATATTTATGATTTTCTAGAATTTTTTGAAATATTTTAATAAAATAATATATTTAAATAATTTTAAATTCATATAAAGTTACTTAAAATTAAAAATATTTACGAGAAAGTGAAGTTAAATTATAAGAAAATTTTCTAAAATCCATTTTAAGTAGACTTATCTAAAAATTATCGGTTTGAGTAAAATCTTGATTTTTACCAATCATAAAAAAATTGAAAACGTACCAATAAATTTTTATTAACAGAAAATTTTAGATTTTTAAAATTTAAACTTTACATTACTTATCATTAAATTAGTAAGAACTGATATAATATCGCTAAATTTCGAAAAGGATTGATTTTGAATATTTAAAATATACCGAGTGAATGGTTACTATTTGGTTTAATAATTCAGCCGACATTTACTATGCAAAACACTGTGCATGAACGAAAAATTCAAACTTGTACAGTAACCAGAAACAAAAATTTCAAAAATTGCACAGTACTTTTATAATAAAATATTTAAATGCATAGTGAATTTTTTTACTATAAATACCGAAGGATTTCTGAAGGAAAAATCACAATTTCAGATTAAATTTTCTTAATATAGTAGTGCTAGAGAGATAGTGGTGGGAGTAAGAGAGAGAAATAATTTTTATGGAACGAAGTTCTACCAAAATCATAAGGTAAGAATAACTCTCTTTTATACTTTTTAGGTTTATTTTTATATCATTTTAGAAATCTATTATTATATTGGATATAATATTATTTTAAGTTACTATTCTGAACAGTAAATTACTATGTCAATAGTAAATTACTATTGAGAATAGTGAATTACTATTCAAATAGTAAATTACTATTACAAATAGTAAATTACTATTCAAATAGTGAATTACTATTTACTGTTACTATTTACGATTTACTATTTATTATTACTATTTACATTTTACTATTTACAGTTATTATTCATGTTTTACTATTTACTGTTACTATTCACGTTTTACTATTCACTATTTACTATTCATTGTTTACTATTCACTATTCAAAATTTACCATTTCTGTTTTACGTAGTAATCTTTATTTTTATCTTATGCCTATACTGAGATAAGTTGGTATTAATATTTCTAGAACTCGAAGATGCAAAGTGAACTCACTTTTGGTAGCAATTCAAGGTAAGGGGGAGTGAGATAGAAATATAATATGAAAAGACATAAGAATAATGGGAGGAGTCCCCTACTCCTTTTAAATTTAATAATAATATTATTATTTTAAAATAATAACTATTTAACTTAAAATTTATATAAATTTTAAATTGTGTATCTTGTGTAACTTGATCTGAAATACCTATGTAAAGACCTGGATAACCTATGCGAACTGGACTAAACCTATGCAAGAATTTGGACTATTATGACCTGTATGGACTGAACTATACCTATGCGAAGACTGGATTATATATATAAACTTATATAAACCTGTGTGAGGAATGAACTATAAGGACTCAAAATCAACTCTACTAATTTAAATAACCATTAAAATTTGAATTATATTTATGAGTGATATTTAGTTGATTTGATTTGATTATAATTAACTATATTTGATTTTGATTAATGATATTGTGATTTATAATATTAGACTGTGATTGATGATATGTAATTATGATTGATAATATTTATGATTGATGATATTTGATTGTGATTGATGATATTACAATACTTGATTGTGGTTGATGAATGATTGATGACCTTGTGATATAAAGTTTGAGCATATAGCAAACATGACGGAAAGTTAAAACTCAGTAACAATTTTCTTACCTCACTCTTTAAATTTTATTCTAAGAGAAAGTATTTTATAATTATTTTAGTCTTTTATTTCTTCTTAGAAATAATTTTCACTAGCTTTATTTTTAATCTCTAGAATAAAATCTAGTATTTGAAAGAAGCTATTTTATGAAAATCAGAGGTTGGGATAATTAATTCTTGAATTAAATTTTTTTAATAGTTTTATGTATTCTTAGTTAATGATTTTACAAATTATTTTCTTTTAGAAATTAGAAGTTTAAAGTAAATTATTTTAGTTTTCCGTAACGAAATAACTAAAGGATATTTTATCGAGATTTCTAAACTCAATCTAGTTAAGATTCAAATTGAGAAAGATTATGTAAATATATGAAGTTTTTTAAGAGAAAGTTTTGAGATATTTAAGGCTTAGAAACTTAATTTTGGTGAGATTTGAATTCGAAAATTGTACTAAATTTATTTCTGTATAACAGAAGTTCAAAGAAGAACTTATGGGAATGTATAGTTTATTGAGATGATTTGTGAATCTTTATGGTATTTAATAATTGAGTTTCTAAAAGTCTTAACTAACTACATATGTGAGTAGTTTATGCATCATGAATCATTAAAGATAAATGAGATGTGATGTTGGCTGGGGACGAATTATAAAAACTCAGGATACATTAAAGGAGGTTCAAATGCGAACCTTGGGATGAGACACTACTAAAAAAACCCTAAACAGCTACCTCAATTTAGCGACCACCGATTCCCATCGCTAAATAGCGACCGTATTAGCGACCGTTTCATATAAAAAGGGACCAAGAAAATGTTAGCGACTCATTTAGCGACCAAAAGAGGAAGCGGTCGCTACCAATTGTAAACACCGTCGCTAGTACGGTCGCTATACTTTCAGCGCCTCCTTTTTTGGTTTCCCTCCATGGTTTTTT
This sequence comes from Clitoria ternatea, assembly GCA_037962975.1. Lineage (NCBI taxonomy): Eukaryota > Viridiplantae > Streptophyta > Magnoliopsida > Fabales > Fabaceae > Clitoria > Clitoria ternatea. Next base: position 16,579,583 of record CM075675.1, read on the forward strand.
GTTGGCGCTAAACATTAGCGACGATCCAATGCGTCGCTATGTTTTGCGCTAGTGACGGAGGCCTCCTTCATCGCTATTTTAGAAGGGGACTTAGCGACGGGGTGCTGACACCGCCGCTACTATGCAGGAGATTAGTGACGGACGCCTTCTACCGTCGCTACTATGCAGGAGAGGAGTGACGGAATTAGTGTGCCGTCGCTACGGGAAGGTAGTGACGGTGGGGTGACACTGTCGCTACTATTTAGGAGATTAATGACGGAATTATCCTGCCGTGGCTAATATTCAGGAGCGTAGTGACGGAATTAGTGGGTCGTCGCTATTGTTCTCCATTATTTTAGTTGGGAAAGTAGCGACGGTATATCCCCCCCGTCACTAGTATTTTTGGTCTTCCCTCCATTATTTTACTGTAAGAAGTGGAAGTTAGCGACGGTATTATCCGACCGTCGCTAGTGTTTTGGGGAGTAGTGACGGAAGCGGTAGTCGTCGCTATGATTTTTGGCCTTCCCTCCATTAAGTTAGCAACGGTGGCTGTTATTTCGTCGCTATCGGGCCTTATTTATGACCGTTGTAGCGACAACCGTTTTGGTATAGCGACGGAGGATGTAGTGATGACGTTAGCGACGGGGTGTGACCGTCGCTAAGTATAAAACTTAATCGATCAGAACCTTCTCTGTCAAACACTTTTTTCCCTCCCCTGAAGCCCTAACCCCTTTTCTCTCATCTCTGCCTCCACCGTGTTCAATCTCCCCTTTTCTCTCCATCTCCACCGAACCTCCACCTCCAAACCTCCACCTCCACCGAACCTCCACCTCCACCGAAGCTCCACCTCCACTGAAGCTACACCTCCCCCGCCTCCGTGAGCCCCTCTCATAAAGGCTTCGTCATCCACCTCCACCTCCACGAAGAGCTGTTGTCCTCCCTCTCAAAAAGCCTTCGTCCTCCACCTCCACCTCCACACTCTCTCTAGCCGTCGTCTCCCTTATCTGCATCGAAGGTATGCAGACTAGAACAATGTTTGATTCTGCATTCTTTGTGTATATAGTCTTGTCTTTTATTTTTCCAATAATTGTTTTAATTCTTAGCTCAATTTCTTAGTTAAGTGATAAATGGACTACTTTCCATGAAAGCATGAAGCATATCGAAATTGATTAATTTAGGCTGATTTATTGTCTATTCCCTCTTCCAGACAGCTAGCAGACATGTTTACTAAAATTCTTTACTCTGTCACTTTCACAGAAATGCTGACTAATTGGGTTTTCTCAGCGTCATGGGGTCCAATTATTTAGTTTTTTTCTAGGATGTTCTCTTGTTAGAATAACTGTCATTTGTTTTCAAACGCAACTATATATAGGTTGGGGATTTCAGCGCTTATCCTCCACCTAGTTTGTATATATTTCATTTTGATGATTGATTCAATAAGAAAAAGACATAACAGATTAGAAATCAAGAAGGCTGAAGTTTTACCAAAAGAGATTGAAATAGTTGATAGATGAATCATGTTCTGTCATATGTATAAAAATAATAATTTTAATAATCATTCTATGTCTTGAATAAATTAATTTTTAATTTTTGATTGAGAAATATTCTTTTATTAAAAAAACCAAGATAGAGTATGTTTCTTTATTGTAATTTGTTGTCTATTTTGTTACTTCAAAGTTATCAAACAGGGCTGGAGTCAATTGCAGCGTATATGAACATAGAATGTGTAATATAGGGAGCATATGGTAAGAGTTTTATGAAATTGCATCACTAAGATCAACTAACTAGTTGAGATGGTATATTAGTGTCAAAATTTTTCATGGGTGAGTGATAAAAAGGGAGTTTAATAATGCCCTTGAAAAAATGAAATCTCATCTTTCATCTTAGAAGAGGTGACTATTAAATAAAGCTAGAAGAACAACCTTAGCTTATTTGAAGTTATGTTTGATCCCAACTTATATGATGCTCACTCTATGGATCCCTACTAGGATATATGATAAAATTAATCAAAAGATATTTGAATTTATTTGGAGAACAAATGTGAATGATAAATCCTCTTAAAGCCTTGTGAAATAGAAATGGGGCACCATACCAAGAAAGGATAGGGGCCTTGCGGTTAGATATGCTAGGCTTCATACACCTCTCTTATAGGCAAGATGGTTTGCTCTTTATTTGAAGATCCATCTAAGCTTTGTAATAAATTGTTGTTAGCAAAATATGTAAGACTTAGAGATAAAGCTCAATCTATAGTCTTACGGCAAAGGGCCTCATATGTATGACGATCTATTAGTTGGGCGTTGAAGGAGTTGGAGGATTGTCTCATTTTAGAGTACAGGAGCGAGACACATGAATAAATATAAGATGCCTTATAATGCTTATGATAAACACTATACGAAGAGTAATTAATGCCTATGTGAATAAATATATAAGTGTGAATGGTTAAAAGTCATCTTTTTTGGACCAAGTTCTTACCCTTAAGGTTGATCTGTAGCCTTAGGGCACTAGTTCATTCCATAGAGTCAAGGATGGAATTATCTTTGACTTCTTTTTAGTTATCAATGAGGGTGCTTATTGATATGGAAAATTTATCTCTCCCATATATGGATATCTCAGAGGCTAATGATAAGGTGGTCAATGTTGCTCTAGAGACTACTGTTGTGGTTTCCAAGAACATGGAGGTAAAAGCCATAGTTCCTTCTTAAATTTATTTTTTCATGTTACGATTTTCCTTCAAAGAATAGTTTTCATTTTCAGGTAATGTATTCACTTTTTCCAAGTGATATCTCATCCTTGTAGGTCAGCTTTGTATCACACTTATAATTTGTCTAGTGCATCTTGACTAAGGTATCTTATATTGGTTTTAATATCTCGACTAGACTTATACCGATTTTCCTAGAGTAATTCATGTATTGTTTATAAGTATCAAATATCAATGGCTAGTTTCTAAGCCTTTTAGAGTTGGACTTTTAGGGTTTGTAGGACCACGGGGTCTTGGTCTAAGATAAATCTTAGGATCCTTAAGGCCGCATGACCTTCTTATTGTTTAGATCAATGAGGGTCTTACAACCTTAAGGATTTTTTAATGATTAGACCAAGTAAGATTAATAAGACCTCAGGGTCTTAGTATCAATAGACCTAATCCCAAAGTTAGTTCCACCTAGAATCTTCGAAGCTAGCTCCTGAGATGGGCTTTATGGTATAAATAATCATGGTGGTGAGTGTTTACGTCACCTCGACTACTTTTTCAAGTAGCCTTTCCATGATGAATATTGCATCTAATTAAATCATTGGGTAAGTGCAACGTCACCCTTGCTACTTTTCCAACTAGCTCTCTTCATATATCAATCATAGGGTAACTTTTTATTTTATTGATCATTTTTATGGGCCTTGTTAACCATTGAGCTAAAACTCAATGGTGGGAAAAAAATACTCATTTACAAAGAATGTTAAATTCAACTTTAATATCTCTGCAAATCAATTGTGTTCCGTGTCCTTGTATCTTGCAACCCTTTAGAGTTTTTAGGGCATATATGTCTTTCTATGTTGTCTGGGTTACCCAATATAGGCCTTCCTAATTTGCTAGTAGTTTCCAATTGTTCATATTCTTTAGCCCGATGATAGCTTTTTGCCACATAAACTTGCCTTATTCAAAGCTTCTTGGCCAGACTTTCATATTAAATTTTTATCCTACTTGTTGTTTTCTGGATACCTCCATCAATCTAGCTTTTTTTCTCTCTTTATTCATCTAGGAAGTCTAGGTTACCTAAGTACAAAGTGTCATTGTCTTTTGCGAGGGGCACTATTGCCGCTAATAAGTTCTCGGGTTTCAGCTAGTACAATGACATACATTCCAAATATGGGTCGAAAAGAAGTTTCTCCTGTGGTATTATGTGGAATGGTACGGTAGCATACACTTTTATTATTACAAAAGGGGTTTAGGAATTTAGCCGCTGAAATCTTAATTTAATTCAAGAAATCACTTGAAAATCAACTTTTAAAGCCTGACAAGCTTATTGTAACCAAAACCGATGATTACTTTAAGAAAACCTCTATTCCGTCAAGCTTCCAGCACTTTGTTCATAACCTACGCAAAGCAAAACTCAATTTCACCACCTCTCATAAACGTAAAAAATTTTAATATTTTATTTAAGTTCCAGAAAGCACACCAAATCATGAAAATATTGGTCATGTTTGAAATTTGGCTCAGATAAGCATGTGTAATACAACAGTAGTACAATAATAGTTTTAATTGAAGCATGTGTAATATATTTTTCTGGACCAAAACAGAATAATTATACATATGGTGCATTTGACCTGAAACAACTTGGTCCTCTTAACTAATTAACTCATCTAAGAAGAGTCTTTATAAATTAACTCATCTAAGAAGAGTCTTTACAAACAACCTTTAGAATGTTTAATAATGCAAATGTAGTCTCTGTTGCGTCTCTCATGGACTCATTCTCACGTGGATCCCAAGTGTCTAGATCACTAAGAAGTCGTTGTTGTGTAATCTATAATTTGCTTTGCGTGTCTCTCTTTGTTTAGTTTCCTTGCTACTTGTAACTGTCTAACGACTTCTTGGTTTGTCATGCAGAGTAACACACATCACGCGTGGTCTCTGATCGTCTCTCTTCAGCTCCGTATTCATCGCTGACTTTTTTCCCTAGGTAATCCCCTAACGCTGACTTTCTCGATATATGTATGCATGTCAATTGTTGTTTGTTAGTAGAAAGCAAAGCTCATTAGGAACTGGTTTTGATGTGTTTATAATGTGTTTTATGCATGTGTAATGCAGTTTGTTAGTGGAGAACAGAGCTCATTAGGCATTGGTTTTGTGTGCTGATAACATGATGTTTTATGCATGTGTAATGTTGTGTGTTAGTGGAGAGCAGAGCTCATTAGGCATTGGTTTTGTGTGCTGATAACATGATTCTTTATGCATGTGTAATGTTGTTTGTTAGTGGAGAGCAGAGCTCATTAGGCATTGGTTTTATGTATTGATAACCTTGGAGATGGTGTTCATAACTCTGAATATCATATACAGTATGTATGGTATGTATATTTATCTATACTGGAAAGTTTTCTGTATGTAACAGGTCGTTCGTAAATTTGGGAAATGTCTAGTTTACAGGGGAGACTCTGCCAAAATTTTGACAGGCTCCCTTTCTTAGGGAACTTAAAAGATGAAACTCATGATTTAATAATGTAGAGTTTAGTCGTGTGTGTACCCATTAGATTCCCGTTCAAGTTTCAAAACAACCGGCTGATGTACCGTGTTGTGTTGGATCTTGAATTGTCCCAGTTGGACAGTTTGGTATGAATTTGTAACCAGTAGGGCGTAACCCATCAATGTTGTATATAGTCTATCTTAAGACGTTGAATGTTCATATGAAATTTCGGTTATAGTGTTTCGTATTGTCCCCAGGGTGCATGTCTGCTTGTGGTGTTTCATACTGTACGTATCTCTGTGTACTCGGGGACTAATGCGAAATGCTGCCGAAATTTCAAATGAACATCAACGACACAAGATAGACCACATACAACATCGATTGGTTACGGATGGTTGCATATTCATACCGAATGGGATAGGGCCCTACCAATTTACATCATCAAAGAGATAGAGTGATTTGATTCCGATAGTCAAATAAAATTTTAAAAATGTAAAGTAACAGAAACCGTGCTTGTTAGATATTGTAAATGGAGGTACTGGCAAATCTGCGATGGATGTACAACCGACTAGATCACAGTCGGTGAGTGACTGAGGAGTTTATGATGGGGCTATTGGAGTTCATTCCGTTCGCTACGGCAAACACGCCTGGAGTTGAAGCGACTCAGAAGATTCGTTGTCCGTGCTCAAGGTGCAAATGCATGAGTTTTGAATACGCGGATGATGTCATGTGCCACCTAACTGAGAAAGGGTTCATGGAAACATACCACTGCTGGTACAACCATGGTGAGCAATTACCGCCTAGACCATCAGACGTAACCGTGCAACAGTCTTACTATGAGGTTGGAGGAAATAGGGATACGTACAACAACATAGAACAAATGGTGATGGATCATGTTGGACCCTCCACCAGGCGTATGCTAGAACATGATGACCGGGCAGGGAATGGAGACTCTGACAATGTAGAGGAGGATCCTAATCCGGAGGTGAAGAGATTTTATGATTTGTTAGCGGCGGCTCAGACTCCATTGTGGGATGGGTGCAACAGTCACACTGAGTTATCCGCCTCCCTAGCTGCTTTAAGCCTAAAGGCAGATTATAATCTTTCTGGAGGTTGTTTTAATAGGATGGTCAATCTGATGGGTTCCACTATGCCTGGTAATCATAGAATGCCAGCAAACCTGTACCATGCTAAGAAACAAGTGGCAAACTTGGGGTTGGGTTGTGTGAAGATAGAGTGCTGTGTTGGCGGATGTATGCTGTTCAGAAATGAGTTTACAGATAAGAGTGTCACAAAATGTCTGTATTGTAATGAGGAATGTTACAAAACTGTTAAAAGGAGAAGGAAGGTAACCCGGACGGCCAGGAAGAAAATGTGGTACTTCCCTATAACACCGCGTCTTCAACGCCTGTATGCCTCATTGTCTACGGCAAAATACATGCGTTGGCATGCTTTGAACCGAACACAAGAGGGGTTTCTTTGCCATCCTTCCGACGGGAAAGCATGGAAGTGTTTGGATGAGCTATATCCAGACTTTTCTGGCGAGCCGCGCAATGTAAGACTTGGCTTATGTACTGATGGGTTTAACCCGTTCGGTCAATACAGAAGAGCTTACTCTTGTTGGCCAGTCATCCTGACCCCATACAATCTGCCTCCTGATATATGTATGAAAAGGGAGGTCATGTTTCTATCTATACTGGTTCCAAGACCCAAAAATCCAAAGGTGAACATAGACGTGTTTTTGCAACCGTTGGTTAAAGAGTTATCACAATTATAGGATGTCGGGGTAATGACATACGATGCGCCTTTGAAAAACAATTTTATGATACGTGCTGTTTTGATGTGGACTATTAACGACTTCCCGGCCTATGGTATGCTTTCTGGATGGTCAACGTCTGGGAAGCTTGCTTGCCCTGTATGCATGGAGCATACCGGGGGGGAATCACTCCCTGTTAGTGGCAAGACAAGTTTCTTTGCCTGTCATAGAAAGTTTCTACCGTTGGATCACCCGTTTAGGAGAAACAAAACCGCTTTTAAGAAGAACAAGGTTGTTAATGAACCTCCACCCCGTAGGTTATCTTGTGCACGGGTTTGGCAGAGGGTCGAAGAGTATCCTTACATCTGGGACAAGAGTGTTAAGGAGTTTGCGGGTTATGGTAAGGAACACCACTGGGTGAAGCAGAGTGTCTTGTGGGATTTGCCATATTGGAAAGACTTGTTGTTAAGACACAACATTGATGTCATGTACACTAAACGTAATGTTTTCATGAATATTTTTGACACTGTTATGGACATGAAAGGGAGAACAAAGGACAACGAGAAGAGTCGTATAGACCTTCCGATTTGGTGTTCTAGGAAGGAGTTGGAATTGAGGGATGCGGGACGTGGAAGAATGTTTAAACCCCATGCAAAATATGCTTTAACTAGACCACAACAGATTGCTATCTGTATTTGGATGAATGGGTTGACCCTGCCTAACGGATTCGCTTCTAACTTGAGTAGATGTGCCGACGTGAAGGAGGGCAGGGTGTTTGGCATGAAAAGTCATGATTGCCATGTGTTTATGCAACAACTACTCCCGTACGCGTTTTATGCCTTACCGAAGCCTATTTGGAAACCGTTGGTGGAGTTGAGTCACTTATTTAAGGAGTTGACGACTTCTTCGTTGACTGTGGAGAAACTTATGAAGATGGAAGAAACTATCCCGGTATTGATTTGTAAGTTGGAGCAGATTTTCCCACCAAGTTTTTTTGACTCGATGGAGCATTTGCCTATCCATCTACCATACGAGGCCTTGGTTGGTGGCCCGGTGCAGTATCGTTGGATGTATCCATTCGAAAGGTGAACGCCAGAACTCTTTAATTTCCTTACAAACACTTCTTATAATAGTATTTTCTAACTTAACATTTGTTAATGATGTTGAAGATTCTTACGCTCTTTAAAAGATAAAGTGTCGAACAAAGCCTGCGTTGAAGCATCAATTTGTGAGGCATACTTAGGCGAAGAAATGACAACCTTTGCTTCTTTCTATTTTTCGACGGAGATAGAAACTAGAATGAGTAGAATTCCCCGCAATCTTGGGGTAACCAGCCGCACAGGGTTTGATGAACAAATCTTGATTTTCAACTATCCTGGTTATCCAGGGGGCAAGCTCACAAAATGTTACATTGATGAGAAAGATCAAAAGACGGCTCACTTGTACATTCTTCTAAATTGCCCAGAAGTGGAACCCTTTCTTGAGTAAGTCATAAAAGTTATATGTTACATTCTAAATTTGTAGTATCTAAATTTGTTTCCTTTGAATAGCTTATATACAGATATGCTAAAACTTGAGCAAAATGATTTAACTGATGACCAAATTCATAGTGAGGTGTCATCCAAGTTCGTTGGTTGGTTCGCACAACACGTAAGACCCGTATACCGAGTGTTTTTTATCTTTGCTTCTAACTCCCGGTATCTAACGATGACCTATTTGTTATGTTGTACATAGATACAAGACCCTAACAACCATATTGAAGATTCTTTACTCCAAGCCCTTTCTTGGGGGCCGGTGAAAACTGTTAAAAAATGGCCTATTTACTACGTAAATGGCTACAAGTTTAATAATCTTCAATGGAGTGAAGGGATGCGTACCCATAACTACGGGGTTTGTGTTAGAGGCACCGCCGGACAGTTGGAAGAAGACTTTTATGGAGTGCTGACGGAGATTGTTGAAGTTTTGTTCTCTGGACGACTAAGAAGAGACATTATTCTATTCAAATGTGATTGGTTCGACAACACTATCGGTGTTGGAACAAAGGTTGACAACAAGTACGACTTAGTTGAGGTCAAGAAGAATGGTAGATATAAAGGGTTTGATCCCTTCATTTTTGCCCAACAAGCTGAGTAGGTTTATTACACAGACTTCCCGGGAGGACATCGGGACTGGTATGCAGTAATCAAGGCCAAGGCCCGAAGTCAGATCACTGACAATGTCTCCGAGGAGGTCGATGACGCTTATCAGCTTGCACCACACGAGCTCAACGATGCCAATTTGTTGTTCAACATTGATCCAGTCATAATGGATGAGACACTCACAACTACAGGGGGTGAACACATTGACAAAGACCTTGTCTCTCGATCAAAACGGTCTAGGGCTGATCTGGATACTGACGAAGTTGTTCAAACAGATAACCACAGTGACACTGAAACTAAGGGGGAATTTGAAACTGAAACAGACACAGAGTATGTTGTTGTTAAACATATATACATAGGTTTATATATATCCTGAGACTAACCTTTCTTTTCATGATTTTATCCACAGATGACGGGACATCGACTGCCCTTCAGTAGGGGTGGTGGGTCCAGGACCCCGGCATCCCGTCTGGGGACTCCCACCCCAGGGCAGGAAACCACTCCATCACTACCACAGCGGACCACTCCATCACCACTACAGCAGACCACTCCATCACCACTACAGCAGACCACCCCATCACCCCCACAGCTGACCACCCCAGAGCAGACTCCTGGAGTTGGTAGCTTGGAGGACCATGGCCATCAGGCCACCCCACCTCCGGCATCCCCTCTGCCCCATGTTGGTACCCATGCCGGCTGGAGACGAGTAAGTGACTAAAGCTCAAATACTTTTATGTTACTTGTATGGTACTTTATATTAAACTTTAGTGGAAAGACTTGTTGGTTTATTGTATGTTACTTAAATTAGTACTTGTTATAGATTGAATTGTACTGGGAACTCTTCTATTTGTAACAGGGTAACTAATTAAACTTGGAAATGTTACATTTACAGGGGAGACTCTGCCGAAATTTTGGGAGTCTCCCTAGATTGTCTGTTGTTATACTCCTGATATAATTGTTGTCATTACAACTTTGTTGATAGTAGTCGCACTACCAAAGCGATTACTAAGGTTTTAAAGGCCCAGTGGGATGGTCCATATATATCTTGGACAGATGCTGGGAAGGTTGTCCAAGATAGGTGGTTTGACACCTTCTTGGTAAGTTCCTAGCTCATTTGTTGTGATTTGATTTGTAAAATAGACCTCTTATTAATTTTGATTTCTCATTTCATTTTACAGTGTGATTACCAGTGGGCAGAGGGTATGATTGATGAGATTAGGAAGGTCTTTGCCACAAAGACCTCCAAAATCATCAAGAGTACCCTTTGGAAGGTGAGGGACAAGGGTGAGCGCCCTCGTTGGATCCCGGAGGAGCATTGGGACGGGATGGTCCAGAAGTGGGGCGGTGTCCCGTTCCAGCAGGCGAGTGCTAGAAACAGGGCAAACAGAGCCGCCGATGCTACAGCCTCAGTTTACACTAGGGGTAGCATTTCAACCCTCGAGCACAAGAAAAGATTTGTAAGTATATTTATGTTAAACATTTCTATTATGATTCGTCTGACATGTTTACAAATAATAATCTCAAATGTTTTTTGTCCACCACAGGAGCTGAGGGAGCACCGGGAGCCTTCTTTGTTTGAGGTCATGCAAATGACCAAGAAGAACAAAGCCGGTGCATGGGTAAACCAGAAGACTATGGATCTAGCGGTATTTACTTTTAACTCACCCATGCTTATAATTTACAAATCAGCTTACTAATCCTATCATTATTTTTGAATTTACAGGAGGCGTATCAGGCCAGGAGGGCCGAGAAGGAGGCGGACCTGGTGGCTTCCACTCCTGAAGGGGAGGTTCCTCCTACCCTATCTTGTTCTGACGACAACGCCATCTATATGGAGGCTGTTGGCGGTGTGAACAAGAAAGGGAGGGTATTTGGATTGGGTGGCGTCGGCACGCAGCTGGCGAAAAAGGGGAAGACCCCTTCCTCTTCCTCTGGTCTTCCGACTGAGGTTGTTTAGGTAATTCAAAACCTGAACGATGAGCTACAGGAGGAGCGACGTTAGAGGCAGCTGTTAGAGGAGCGGGCCGAGGCGGACCGATAGCGGGCCGAGGCGGACCGACGGCGGGCTGAGGAGTAGCACGTCGAGACTCGTCGGCAACTTGCTCAGCAGCAGGAGCTACTGATGCAGTTGATGGCGAGGCTACCTCCCCCACTTCCCAGGCGCCCCCACCACCACCCCAGGATCCCCCACTACCATGATTGTATTTTTATTATTTATACACATTGTATATTTGATTTATAGTTTTTATATTATATTCCATTCAGTATGTATTTTGTCATTCTTCATTTATCATGTCAATATTTATTGGTAATTAAATTCAAATCAAAAAGCCTTATTGTAATTATCATTAATAATTCAACCTATTTGATAAAAAAATTTATTCCATTATTTTGTTTTTAATAATAATTTAATATTTTAAATAAATTATTCAAATTTAATTATAAAATTTTATCAGCCAATACAAAATACAAAATATTAATACATTTTTAAACCCTAAACCACAATTTTTTAAAAAATTAACAAATTCCATTTGGTGACGGAATTAGACGGTCGCTGTATGGCTACCCACAGCGACGGAAGTATACGGTCGCTATAAGACACACATAGCGATGGACAATCGTAGTCGCTGTATGGCTACCCACAGCGACGGAAGTATACGGTCGCTGATAGAAAAAACGTAGCGACGGATCCAGTCGTCGCTACATCACTAACCATAGCGACGGAAGAGTACAGTCGCTGGTACGCAACAATTAGCGACGGATCTGGTGGTCGCTATATGACTAACCATAGCGACGGCGTACAGTGGTCGCTACTAGCGACGGACTTATGAGATCGTTGTATGGCCACAGTTAGCGACGGCTAAAGTCAGTGAAGCAGAGACCATTTTAACGACGGTATCATGTCGTCGACATGTTAGCGACGGCAGTTCTATGGTCGCTGATGTATTTTCGACGAAGGTTTTAGCGACGGGTGTGTTCCTGTCTAAAATGTCGTCGCTAAGAATTGTAGCGACGGCCTTGGCATGGATTAGCGACCAATTTATTCCGTCGCTAACAGGTGTTTTTTTAGTAGTGAGAGGGTGTGGAAGGGTGCTTCAGGGGACTTGGGGTCGCTCCCTAGTGTCGGGTACTTTCACAATAAAAACCTTCGCAATCTAACTAGTCTCCAAGTGTTTCCATGCTAGTTGAGATGTTCATATGCCATGAAGGCATTTATGTTATTATTATCCAGAATTATGGAACAATGTAAACTCCTGGTTGACCCAGTGCAAACTAAAACTTTAAGGGCCCGTATGCATAAACTAAATGAGATAATATTAAAAGCATTACATGTCATACATGTGATTATGATATTCTGTGTGAATGATTGTGAATGAAAGTATGATTGTTATACGTATGAAAACCCTACAATTGTAATTAATTGTGTATGAGATTATGAATGATATTATTTTATTAGTTTGTGAAAACCCTTATGCTTATGTCTTATCTGTAAAGTATTATATTATGTTTCTCACTCCTTCTTGTTTGAATTTCTGTGTTCAAAATATATGTGATGTATAGCTAGCAGCTCACGATGAAAGGATGTAATTACAAAATGGTAAATGGGGTCTTATCAGGTGAAGAGATATGATAAGAGTAGGATTCCAAAACCCTATGGTTCAAGAACTAGGAAATGATTGGTCATGGTCGTAGTAGAGGTATAATTTAGTTTTAGTTTATCTTATTACAATATCAAGTTGGATAATTGTAAAAAGTTGAAGGTTAAACTTTGATAAACCTTATCATTCAGATATTATACTGTAAATCTTTTATCACTTATGATTTCTATAAATTATTTTTGTCATTATGGATAAATATTGAAAGATGACATTTTTTTACTTTCAATATTCAAAGGAAATCAGATGTATATACGTCCTTGTATACGCGAGATAAAGAGTGATAAATATGTATATCTTTCTAAAAGTTTTTTTTTTTAAAAAAGAAGAATACATATATATCTCGTGTATATAAGGGGGTGTTACACTTGGCTCTCCACCTCAATCACTAGGTCCTTCTTGACCATTGGGTAGCTCAACTGGGTCCTACTTGACCACAAGAGCCAAAACTAAGGGGTAAAATATACCGTATGATTGTCCAAACCACATAGATCACATGAATTCATTTTAATTCACTTTCTCTGATTTAATTAATCATTCCTCTTAATAAATAGCATAAAGTCATCATCATAAATCATTTTATAACTAGCCACTTAGGCAAATTAATTCACCTCCAGCCACTCATGCTTTTAATATTAATCAAAGTGGCAACCATTCACGTACACATCATATCTGAAGTCTCTATTCAACACACATTATCAACACATAGCCACTCGGGTGTCATAATATTTAATTAATCTCAAAGTAACCACTCAGGTACAACATTTATTAATATACTTTCAATCATAATATTGATTAATCACATAAATACCAATTTCATTTATGCTTTCTCCTACAAAGGTATTTTCATCATCAAATACCTCAAACTCATTCTGATACGCATACATACGTCTATATATATATATATATCAACATATATCACATACTAATTTTCCACACATAATGATTTCCAAATTACTATTTAGTATTACAATTGTATTTTCACATCACTAATTTCCATACTTTGCTATTTTCACACCTAACCATAACTCAATAATTTCTAAAATCCCACTATCAACTTCATTAGGTCCAAGTCTAGTCATAATACATACTAAAAAATCCAATAATTATACATTATAATGAAATTAGCTCATTAATGCTAATTATATTCCTTTTTCAAATGTCAACTGGCGTCTAATACTATTTTTAAATTAATTAATACTTCAAACACCCCTTACCTTGATTCAAAGATTTCAAATCTTGTTCTCTATACTGGGTACGCCTAATATCTATAATTTAAGGAAATTACGAAGTAGGTTAGTGATTTGGCCTCCGAAATCAAAACTCACTTTACTGAACCATTCCAAACATACTTTTAAGGCATCTGAAGCTTACCTCAATTGATTACGCTCTTGGTTTCGGGTTTCTTCTTGGTCAACACTTCACCGATCTTTTGGTTCATAACCTACGGACACTGAAATAAAAACTTGTCAACTTATTATTGATACCCATCATTCCAAAGCTCAATTTACAAACTCAAAATGCAAAGGAAAACAAAATCCCATCCATTATGGATGAATTTTGAGTTTGAGAAAGAGTCACCGAAATTAGAAATTGAAGTTACCAAAATACTCATTTCCACAAGTTTGAATATGCAATCAATTTAAGTTCCGTCACAAAATCAAGCTTCAATCGGCCTATGGAGCTACACGACCATAGAGGATCAAATGGTGTTTTTTCTCTCTCTCCTTCTCTCTCTCTCTCTCTCTCTCTCTCTTGTGTTCGTGTGAAGAAGATGAAACGAAGGAGTGAAATTTTGTGTAATGTCAGAAGGGCAATTTGGTCTTTTCACTATTTTCTTTTCTATTTTATTTTATTTCCTTAAATAAAACTTACCTTTTACCTCATGGTAAATTATATTTCACCACGACCATCTAATCTAAAATTAATTTTACTAACTGTTCACTCAAAATTAATTATTCAAATATCTTTATTTTATTAAAAACTCACAATTAATTTATAGTAATTTAGGAAAACTCCTAATTAAATATGAATAAATTTAATTTATCTCCAAAAATATTTAATTAATCCCATGCAGCAAAATAAATTTAAAATTTAACTTCCAGGATGTTACACACACCCCCTTAAAGGGATTTCATCCTCGAAATCAATATACCTTATTGAAATAGCTCAGAGTACTGCCACCTTATTTTTGACTCTAGCTCCTAAGTATAGAACATTTCATTGAAACTCTACCATAAAACTTTCCCCAAAGGTACTTCCTTACTTCTCAAATGCTTAGTTTGAAAAGCCCAAGTACAGATGGAAAAAGCTGGAATAGCAAGATTCTCCTTTAGCTCAAAATCCTCTAAAATTACCACGAAATCACATGGAATGTAAGCTCTCAGCTGAGACACATGGAACACATTATGTAGATTAACCAATGATTGTAGAAGATTAAGTTTATACGCCATAGTTCCAACTCGCTCCAGAATTTCATAGGTCCAATATAGTGAGGATCCAACTTTCAACCTTTCAGTACATTACCCACACCCTTGGTGGGTGAAACTCTTAAGAATACCCAATCTTTGACCTAAAACTCAAGCGGTTGATAACGATTATCGTAATAACTCTTTTGTCTGTCTTGGGCAATTTTCATTTTCTCGTGGATCATCATAACTTGTTCATTCACCGCTTGGACCATTTCATGCCCTAAAGTCAAAGTGTCACTACTATCACTCCAGCATAAGGGTGTACGACACTTCCTACCATCCAAAACCTTGTAAGTTGCCATACCAATATTGTTATGAAAGATGTTATTGTACGTGAACTCAATCAAAGGTAAATGCAATTCTCAAGAACCACCGTGCTCTAACACATAAGCATAAAGAAATCTTCCAAGCTCTGAATTGTATATTCTAATTGGCCATTCATCTATGGGTGATAGGCTGAACTTAGCCTCAACTCAAATCCTAATTCCTTATGCAAGCTTCCCTAAAATCTAGAAGCGAAATGGGGATCACGGTCAGAAATAATGCTCAAAGGCACTCCATGTAGTCTCACCACCCCCTTGATATACAACCTAGCAAGATTCACAAGTGACTATTTCATATTCACGGCCAGAAAATATGCATATTTTGTCAACCTATCAACAACGACCCATATGGAATCATGTCCAGATTGGGTCTGAGGCAACTGATAGGAGTCTAGTTTGCATTAGTTTTAGGGTCCATTTAGTTTTGATTTTAGTTTATTTTCACCTTATTTTTCCCTAGTTGTCATGGTTATTCTTTTACTTCCACAAATGTTACTTGGGTAGTCATTTTTGCAGAAACCTTCATTGAATAAGTCTACTAGCAAAGGATTTAGAAGATTTTGAATGGGATGATGCAACTAAGAAGAGTTTGAGCTTGTCCAAGATCCAAGATTGAAGTTAGGACTACAATGGAAGAAGAATGTATACCAAAAAAAGTGCTCCAGAACCCAAAAACACCCTAAAATTGCATGTTTGCCAAGACACAGAGAAATCCACTGCCAGTGGGAATTCCCACTGGCCGTGGAATACACTGGGAGAAAAAGGAAAATCAGGCCAGAGAAAACCACTGCTAGTGGGAATTCCCACTGGCCGTGGATTTTCCCACTGCTAATGGTTTCTTCCCAGTTTTCTTAATTAATATCGTTTGGGTGTAACACAGTGCAATCCACTGCCAGTGGATTTTTCCACTACCAGTGGATTTCATACGCTGCAGCAGTTACTTTCGGTTTTCGCCAAATTTTAAGTAGGGAAAGTGGGCAAAAGGGGGAAGAACAGAGAGAACGGACACAAGATAGTTTTTGGGTGAAAAGTTGGAGGATTCTTCTTGAAGATTTGGAGAAAGGAAACAAGAGAGAAGATCAAGGGTTCAAGCTTGGAGCAAGAGATTGGAAGATTAGTGAGAACTCTTCTTCTTCCTTTAATCCTTTGTTTTTGTAATCCTTATTTTCTGAATGATGGGACAAACTCTTGTAATTTGTGGATTGGTAACCTGTTCCATGAGGAATTAATTTCCTATTCTTGGGATTTGGGGGAAAATATGTGTGTATCAAATTAGGTTACTTTATTTTCTTTTGTTATTGGATTTCTATTTTCTATTCAATTTCATGAGGTCTTAATGCTTCTAACAGCTTAGACATAAGGTTAGATGAATTTAAACAATATGGATGATTGAGAGATTGGCATATCGTTAGAACGCATGAAATTAGGTTACTTTGAGGAAGAATGGGATTTTCATAGAACCTAAAGGACCTAATTAACAAATTGAATACGGTTCTTTGATAATTAGGTACGTTAGTGAGGTTTCGAGAGGAATTCACTAATTAGCTAGGGGAAATCCGCCTTAGGAACAGAAATTGAATAACAAAGAAAGGGGTAATTTTAGATTTGGTACATGGCATATGAACCTACTGAATCCCA
This sequence comes from Clitoria ternatea, assembly GCA_037962975.1. Lineage (NCBI taxonomy): Eukaryota > Viridiplantae > Streptophyta > Magnoliopsida > Fabales > Fabaceae > Clitoria > Clitoria ternatea. The sequence continues at coordinate 16,596,712 of CM075675.1, forward strand.
AGAGCCTTTTTTATCTTGATTTGAAAAGAAGGATTTCTATTTTAGTTTTCTTCCAATAGTTTTTAGTTCTTGGTTAATTTTACTGCACCTTTTACTTTGAAATGAATCGTCTAGATAATTAAATCATTGTGAGTTGGTACTTGGGCACAATCCTTGTGGGAACGATAACTTTTTATTACGCGATACCCCGTGCGCTTGCGGTTGGCTACCAGCAACCCGGATACAAAATCTATTGAAATACTATCCCACTTTCAGACTAGAATCTTAAGTAGTTACAGCAATCTAGGAGGTCTCTGATGCTCAACCTTACTCTTCTAACATATTACACAGAAGCAACAAACTCAACAATAGCTTTTTTCATTCCTGGCCATCGAAACTCTTTCTTAAATCATGATATATTTTTTTAGTGTCGGGGTGGATACTTAGAGAACTCTAATGTGCCTCTGAAAGTCTTGAAAAAACTTATTTATTTGTTATTTATTTAAGTAGTATTTAAGTGATTTTAACCTTGAAATGTTTAATTTAGTAACAAATTAATAATTAGTTAGTATTTTTAGCTATTCAGACAAATAATAAAATATTTTCATATTTTTAGATCATGTGTGCATATTTTAATTACGTTGAGGGTAAGTAGAAAATGTCATTTTTATGCCTTGCTTACCCCCAGCATGACCACGCTTGTGTCCAATGTTGGTACGTTGGGTTTCTGCCTTATGTGTAGGATTCAGGTGCAAGGCTAGCCCAAAGGGCCACTAGGCATGCTTAACACACTAAGGAAACAAGGCCATTCACGTATGAACATGCTGCCAAGCGTGCACTCACGCTAGACCATGACCAGGAGTGCCAAGAGAACCTTCAAGCTATTCCCCCAACCACACGTGCCTACGCTTATAACATCCTAAATTTTTAGGGTAACATCTTAGACCATAAGGATCGCCCAGGGATATATTGGTTGTCTTATCTATGTAAAATATAAGGCTTCAACCTATTCTATGAGTGTCTGTGCTAACAGACTGCGACGAAATATGAGTTCAAATTAATATAAGGATCCAATTCTGGAAGAATTGTAGTGGGAAAAAGTGATATGGTTGAGAGCATGAGTGATGAGAAGTAGAGTAAAACACCTTATGAGTAAAGATAAGGGTAATGAAAGGAATGTTAGAATGAAAAAAAGTGAGTAGAAGAGCTATATGAGACCCATAATAAGTTAGTAATAATGTTAGTTATAATAATAGTTATAATAATGATAAATAAATTAATAAGAAATGTAATAATATGAATAAATAAATAAAAATAAAAATATTTGGAAAATGAAAAATATAATAATAATAAACAATAATAATAATAATAAATAATAATAGATTAATAAATAAAGATAATTTATAAATAGATAAATTAGTATAATAATAAGATATAAAGCCCTGGATGGTCTTGAAATGACTGTTGAACCCCAGAAGAAAATAAAACCCCTAAATTAAGTATTATTAAGAAAAGAATAAATATCGACACGTTAAGTGTCGACAATCAATAAGAACCTGTTTACCTCGAACCTCGAACCTCGAACCTCGAACCCATACCTTGGGGGTACACTCGATGTTGGTCGTACAACTAACTCGAGCATCTATTTTCAGTAAACCTAGTCCCAAATGAACCGTTTTGACATTTTGAGAACTTCTCCAAAAGACATCCAACTCTAATTCTGACCCCATCGACCCCGAATTTCAAGAAAATGCCTTGTTAGTTGTACGCCTATTTTTAATTTGAACCTTAGTGTTTTAAGCCTAACTTTCACCTAAGACCTTGGAATTAAGTCATTCTTATCTTGGTTTGCTCATTATAAAATTCCCTAAAACATTCCTGAAGACTCTGGGAACTAATTTTGAGCAAATCATTTCCTAATTTGAGAACTAAGGGCTTTTACCTTGAAAAACCCGTTTGTTACCCCATTAAATTGCGCTAGTTTATGGGAAAATCATATCTTCCTCATACGAGCTTAGAATCAGTTCATTCTAGCTCCCTAATTCTTGTATCCAAGCCCTCTACAATTCTCGTGAAGGACTCGAAAGTCAATTCTTGCCCAATCAATACAGAAAAATAAAATAGCACAGAAACTTACTGACCACGTTTTCCTTTTACCAGTTTTTAGTAAATCGTGTATAACTCTCTCATACAAAGCTAGAATCACTTTGTTATTTTTTCTATGATTTTGTATTAAAAAACCCTACAATTTTTATGAAGATTTCAAAGCCTGATTCTCAAACGATAAGTCCTAGTGAATTAATCTTTTTGGCCCTAGAGAATTCGAAAGCTCTTAGAGAACTTTTCCTTGGTTCAAGCATAACTTTCGCTCCGGTTGCTAGATTTTTATGTACCATATACCGTTTCATGTTAAGCTTTTCTCCTAATTCTCATCCTAGAGTAAACTAAAAATTTATTTTAAATGAGTTACGATTAAGGTAACTTATTGCTTATCGGGTAACCGATTTTCAGTACCCTAAATTGCTTTTTCAGTCACCGTTTTTCTCCTCACCACCACCCAACCTCTCTCCCCTCCCTACCTACATAAACCCCATCAGACCCCTCATAATTCATTATAAAAAATTCTTCTCTCCCTCACTACTTCTCTCTCTTGGCCACAAACAAGAATAACCACCACCACCCTTTAGTTTTTTTTTTCTTCTTCCTCCACCCTCCACCACCACGTTCAGCCTCCCTCTACTCCAATAACACCATCTTCTTCCTCTCCCCCTCTTCTTCTCCACCATGTCTCAACCTCACCACTTTAGTCTCCTCTACGTGCCACCTCCTCCAAGGGCCGCCACCACCATTAAAACTCCACCAAGGTGCATCCTTTGCTTTTCTTTCTTAATTTCTTTTTTCCATTTCCTTTTCCTTCATAAATTTATTTTAGCATGATGTTTCCTCTTCATCTCCTCATAGCCATGACCTTCTTCCTCTTTTTCCTCTTTGCATGTTGTGTTTTACTAGTCCCGGGAGTCATCAAAAGGTTCGGGATAAATTAATACGATCGGTAAAATTCAAAACCTCAAAACCCTTTCTTCTTCAAAAACAACGGCTTCCAATGAGGTAAAGGGGAGTTATCCTCCACTCTAATCCCTTAAAACTTCTTTTAAAATATTTATCTAGCCCCTGTTTACGTTTCTGTCAAGTTTTGTTAAATTTCGTTAAGTTTGTCGGTGATTTTAGGAATTTCTGCTATTTTTTATGTGCAAAGTTTTCATTCTTAAATGTTTTTCCACGTTTGTATGGTGTGCCAAAGTGTACGTACACCCCGCCATGATTTAGGAAGTTTTGGGCTCCTTGAATCATCGCATGCAAGCCCTGGATGCTTTATTTATATTTTTCATTTGGTTTGTATAATTAATTATTTTAATTTTTATTTATTTATGTACCTTCCGCCACTTGCATGCATGATCCAACCAAGCCTTGGAGGTTTTGCCACTATTTTTGGGAAGTCTGCCAAAAGAACTAGAAGAACCGCCGTTAAAAATACGATTTACAGGCACCTGACAATATTTTCGACAACTTTTTATTTTATTAATGGTGACTAATGAATTTTTCTACGCAACGCCTAGATTAATTTGATTAAAAATAAAGTAACTATGATAATGCGCAAATAAAGAAATTAAGTAAATTATGGTGGTCAAAATAAGTGTCGATAGTAACTAGGGCTGATTAGTGAAGAAATAATCACAAAATGGAATTAAGGAAGATTTTGATAAATAGGTTATAATTAAAAGCAATTAACAAATGACCTTGAAGCGTAGTAATTAAGGGTATATTACCTTAATAAAATTTAAAACTTTTACTAAAAAGAAATATATTTAGAAAATATTAAGAGAAGTTACAACTAATTACGCTAAAAACTAAATATTAGGAATATGTTACGATTGCCAAGGAATTAGAATAAAACATAGCAATAGTAACGGTCACAACATATATATAGTTACCAGGAAGAGGGTATATTACCTTAGCAATATTAAGTATGCTATTGCACTAATAAGGAGATATGTAGAAATATTAAGTAAAATTATAACTAGATACGCTACATAGATTCTTTACGATTTCAATGACAAATAAACAAAGGGGAATTATAAGTACATAGGTAATTAGGATAAATATATCTTGGAATGTACTTGCCTAATTTATAAACTAAAATAAACATATATATACACATGAAAAGTAAATAAGAAGGGATATTTTTTTATTAGAAATAGTAATACTAAATAACATTATATGATGATGTGACTTTAATGATTATACTTGCTTGATTGTAAGATCTGTCATATATGACTTATACTTGTGAAAGTGATTACACATCAATATCTGGAAAAAGTATAGAAAATTGTTGATAATGTGTAAAATCGTGATGATGAATATGTTATGGAAAGATTATGAAGTTTTAGGCAACCTCTCGGTATGGTCATTGTTGGTTGAGATGGTAAACTGGTGATGTAATGATGATGATATGAAATGGTTTGTGAAGATGGTAATATGAGATGAATGAATTGAGTATGAGATATGATGGTATGTGGTTTAGGTCGCTTTGTCCTTAATTACCGAAGTTGATAAAGGGTAAACTAAAAGATAAATACAATGAGTCTAATTAAAACCTTGAAGAGCCTAGTTACCTTAATAAAATTTGGGATTATAAGGGGAATTAGATTAGTAAGGGCCTTAATTTAATAAATTAGATTATCTTTAACTTTTACTAGTCAATAATAAAAAGAGTTACCATCCCAATTAGGATAAATAAATAAGCCAGTATACCTAGAAGTAGCCCAAGCCCATTACCCATAAAAGCTAAAGCTTCCTAAATACTACTCTATCTTTTTAGGCTCAGTTAAAGTACATTACAAGATTATTGTTAGTATAAATATATGATAGGAAACACAAAGACTCTATACTAGTGTTAAGGACAAAGGTGTACCAAGGCAAGGACCTTACACGGTGACGGAAGCCTTAAGAAAGAAAAGATAAAAGATTGAGTACATTTGCCATGCATCATATACATAAAGTTTGATGAATGATTGTGATGAGAACACTAGAGCATTCACTATGGGTACACTGGAGAACATTCGTGTTTGATCCCCATGAAGGATCTTAGGAGTACCACTAGGCTGTAACTCCAATAGCTCAAGAGTAGCTCTATGACGCCGGACATAACAATGTAAAGACGAAGTGTAACTATAATCGTTGAGAGCCAAGTCCCGTTTTTGAGTGGCCACGAACGATGGCGACGGATCCTTGCTTATTGAGGACATGTGTGTCCTGGTACCTTTATTGTGGAAGACTTGGTGTACTCTGATCGCTCTAGAGGTGAACAGAATGTTGTGCTCAGTATGAGACTGAAGCAGGACGGATCTGATGATGTGATATGATTTTTGGGCCCACATGCATCGCATTGATAACACTGAAGGAATATAAAGGTAATAATCGAATTGCACCCATGCATAGCATCCCCAGTTTCCTTAGTGTGATATGTCTTTTGGTTATGATATGACTATGTATTCAATATTTTATACTGCTAAATGTGATGTGGTAATATTGAAAAATTATTTGTTGTCTATTGTACTATGTTGTGTGGATGAACATTTATTTATGCATAAATAATTATAGGATGCTATGAGATAACCAGAGGTAAATAAGTTTAACTAAGAGAAAAAGCTAGTAAGAGACTTGATGAGATATACGATAGGGAGGCCCAAATCCTACAAGTACACCGATTTACAAATCTTGTTTAGAAGAATCGTCAAAAATGGAAAATATCTCAGTTGTTTGAGAGTGCAAGAGAAATTCTCACCCTTTACACTATTTTTTAGACCAGAGAAAAGACTCTATACAGATGAGGGAGATTGCTTCAGAGGTCAGCACACGTCAGCCGAGGACGTACCTAGTATCCATACGGTTCTTGCATCCGATGGAGATAATGTTTCTACTGGTAGGCCTATGGAGGCGACATTACCCTATGATCGTGATGTTGAAGTCATAGAAGGGATGATACGATGCTTTGGAGATTTGCCACGTCCCTTGACAGTTGACGAGCTTGACAAGTTAGCAGCATGACAGGCGTCTACCGCTGATGACATTCATCCCTAGCCAGAACCAGTACCATTCCTACCTTCCCCCTCACTAGAGTACATCCCTGTACCAGTTGAGGAGGAAATTCCTGAGGAAGACCTAGATGAGGAGCCTATCCTTATAGTTGGAGGTCTTATAGATACGATGATATGTACCCTACAGGATGCTCTTATTCTAGAGTAGATAGCTCCAACCGTACCAATAGAGATCGTGTCGACTATACCGTACATGCCATCCCCTATGACCTGGTTCTTAGCACGTATGGAGTGGGACCATTCTGAGAGCTTCCTCCTTCACATGTATTGGAGCACGTATGGTGATACGGAGGACATCATTGCCATGTCACCAACAACTCAAGATCTATTAGTACTTGCATCAAACATAAACCATCGGCACCGACCACGCCAACAAAGGCAACAAATTCCACAAATGTCGGGGGACTCATCAAGAATATCATCCTCTGATGAGGAGTAGCTTAGGTTTCTTTTGCTATTTTTCTTTTGTATATATAGTTATGGAGCTTACGCGTACCATTTCTTTTGATTATAGTATATTTTTGTTAAATAGATCGTGACATTATGTATCTTTATATATATTGATGACACCACCTTGCTCTATTTTATATTCGTAAAAAAATATTCCAGATTGATGACACCACCTTGAATCTAATGCGAAATCACAACGAACCTTAGCACCATCCTAATCCCTTAGGTATAATCACTAAGTCAGCAATTACAACTAAGAATTCCTCACCATGATTCCTCTCTAGTAAAGACTTCAGAATGATCCTGGATTTCCCAATCCTAGGATTGATGATAAACAATTACTATGTTCAGAACCTGCTCTAATGCATCTTCAACTTCCTCTCTTGAGATTTAGAGATATGGAGGCTTCATTCAATCCCAATCTAAGAGAGTTACACACTCATGGAAGAGAAACGAAAATGGATACAGAGAATGGAGGTTAGGGATAGAGAATTTAAAGAGAGAAAATCCAGAGAGATTGAGAAATCTGAGAAATGAAAATTAGATCGGAAAGTTAGTTAGTTAAGCCTTTACAATACAGTTATATATAGCTTTCCTAGGCTTAACTAAAAATCCTAAATAAATAATTACAAAAAATGTCATTAATTAAAAAATACCAAATAAATAAACAACTTAAATTAATAAAAATACATATTTACAAATCTGGAAATAAAACAGTTTAAGTGGACCAATCATTGGGAGTAGGTACGCCAGACTTGGGCATAGGCACATTGGTGGGTTACACTCAGAGCAGCAGATGGCGTAGGCATGTTGATGCTCAGTGTGGGCACGTTGATGCTAGGCGTGGGTACGCTGGGTATGGGCGTGAGCACGCTGGCTTGTTGGAGTTGGGTCTTATGGTGGACGAACATATTGGCGTGGGTACGCTGACTCTTAGCGTGGGCACACTGGTGAGTTACAGGCATCAACGTAGTCACATTGGACTGGGCGTGGTTACGCATGGATTCTGGGAACAGGTCTGATGGTGAGCTATTGGTGTGTGTACCAACGCTAATCAGCGTGGGTACACTATCTTGCTGCGTTAGCACGCTGGCTTGAACGTTGAAACGTTTGGTTTCTGGTGTTGCTCCTACACATTGGGCGTGGGTACGCTAAAAATTAATAATTTACTTAAAATAATGAAATAACTTATTATTTAACTAAATCACTAAAAATGCTAATTAATTACTGAATGAATAAAATAATAATTAAATTGATACTTAAATTATTAAAATATAATTATGAATAATACTAATAAATAAGTCTTTTCAAAACTTATCACAGGAACCACAGCCAAGCCATGGAGCACATTGCTAGGGTGTCAAATCCTTACATTTTCTCATTTATTAACTTACCCATAAGTGCTACCTTATTAAGGCTAGGCCCCAATGCTTCTTGGTTCATCTTGCATGCCTTTTTTCATGAGTCTTACACTTCCATATGATAGGATTCTATGACGTCCTGCATCAATTTATATTTATTTATACCCCTTTAATTACGACTCTTGATAAATTTTCGCATTTTAAATGATTAAATTACACATTAATTGGAAAATATGTATTTTTAAATAAAAGTACCAAGATATCAATTAAATGATCAATTTATAAACCATAAAATCATGTAGGTTGAAAATAAATCAAAAACCTGAAACAGGGGCCTGACGCTGCACACCTCACACTATGCGTCAGCCTCGCGCGTAGCGTGAGCATGACAGTAACAGCAACAGGTGCTGTTACACATTTTAGGCCAACTGGTCAACTTCTAACCTACCCAATTGGCCCGTTTTAGATCTGATTGCCACAAAACTTTGCGGAACACATGTTTCCCCTATTCCAGAACTGTTGGTGCTGTCCGTTTGCCAAAATTCCAACATATGCACAAGTTATGCGCAAAATGCAGTTTAAACCATTTAGGTGCAAAACCCTTGCACCAAACACCCTAAATGGGTTCCAAATGGCCTAAGGCCAATGCACACAGATTCTAAATGTCCTAGGGGACCTATTGGCACCTTCCGAGGGTCCCGAAAGCCGCCAGATCTTCAAAGCACCTATTTAGTTCCTTAAATCCACAAAACTAACTATATGCATAATTGCTAAGAATCATACACTTAATCAATCAATTTATCACTCTATCAATTTGATATTGAACATATCACATACAACATTCATGCAATCCAACAGTTTGGCTCTGTGCCATAGTTTATAATCAATTAGTCACATTACCATCAATCATCATCATCAATCTTAAACTACCAAATCATTTCAACTATTACACACATACACATTCATAATTTATCAAATAAATCCATCAAGTTACAAACTATTACATAACCATCTACTACATTGATTCATTCATCCTTGGCATCAATCTTCCACTTAACGCACCTCCGCAGCATTAGCATCCTCCCTATCACTGGTCACTAAAATTAAACAATAGCAAGGGTGAGTGTTTGGCATATCATAATTAATATAGGACAGAATAATGAAACCTAACAATACCTACAGTTTACATTATGAAATGGTTTCCTTCAGTTCCCTGCACTTATGCACATAAGTATATATATGTTCATATATCTACTATCTCTTTCACTAATTTCCTTCTCTACAACTATACATATATGTATATTATTTCTCAACTTAATTAACATCATAAATTCATCACAATGCCATAAAATCATCCAAGTCATACATATACCAATCCACATCACATTCTCAATTCATAATTCATTCTAATCACAAATCAATAATCAATTTCACATGACCCACAACTGACTCGCATGCCTCTGACTCCTGGTATTCGGATACTCTAAAGATCGGCCTTCAGCTGGGAGTCTGACTTGACATCCTGTGAACCCAACTTGGTTCACTGAGCCCAACTTGGCTCTCCACCTCAACCACTGGGTCCAACTTGACCACTAGGTAGCTCAACTAGACACAAAGGCCACGAGAGCTAGAAAATGAGGGGCTATACATACTGTTGGTCGTCCCACACCATATAATCACATCAAAACATGGCATACATGGCATATCATAATCATATCACATATATATATAGTAAAAAACTGACTTATATCCACAACATAGGGCGACCGACTTGTGAAGCCCACATCACAAGCCATGTTATTCATATACACCATCATCATATCATGCAATAGCATCAATCTCATCAAGCCACCCATATATATATATATATATATATATATATATATATCAACACCCATAATTATCATATTTCATTACTTTCTAGTCCACATCCCTCCAAATCACTAAAATCCTTATCAAACAATAACTCAATCATATTCAAACATACCGTAAAATCATATTAATTATATTTAACTATCATATCTCATTCACAATATTTTTCTAAATAATTCTAAGCTTTCCGAAGCTATCATATATCCTAATCCTAATTAATTATAACCCAAACACCCCCTTACCTCGATTTCAAGCTTCTAAAATTTGCTCAAGGTGTTGGTTGCGTCCTCCGGTCACTTGATTCACTATTCCTTTTTCAAATTTGACGCCCGCTTTGCCGCTCGCTTGTGCAACGCTTGTTCCGGCACCTACGGTTACCGAAACACCAAACCGATTAGTACATTTCCTACCTCACACTTCCAAACTCATCATTCAAGCTCCCAAACTCATTAAAACACATAATCAAAGCTTCGATTATCACATGCAATTTCGGTTTCAAGAGGGGAAGGAGAAGGAGAAGAGGAAATGCAAGATTAAGGATTCCCATAAGCCTTACCCTGGTTCCAATCACCCAAAACCTCTAGAAATCAAAGCTTCTACCAATGCTGGACCAAAATCGTGCAAAGAGAGGGAGAAAATGGGAGAAAGGTGTTTTTGCCCAAACTACTTGCATACGTTGTTTAAAACTGAATCGTGACGCTGACGCTACGCGTCCCACTAGCGCTATGCGTCAACTCATTAATTCATACCTGACGCTACGCGTCCCAGCCACGCTACACCTCAGGATCCTGATTCCATTTTCCATAAAATTCTATTTTAAATTCTTATTTCCTTTTTTTATTATTATTACAACCCATTAAATTTATTTATTTATTTTTCTAATACAAAACATCAGGAATGTTACAGATTCCACCCTAAATCCATCCTGGATTCCTTTCTTATATGTTCATATATGGGAAGAGAAAGATACCTCGTACACGTCTTTTCCATTGTTATTTTACCTATGGGGTATACATTTGGAGGTTCTATTTTATCGATCCAGTTATGATTATATCATGTCGTGGTGCATGGTTTCCCTACGGTTCGATCTATGATGCAAATTAAACACGAAAAATTTACTCATATTTTTATTAGTTATACTTGTGTCAAGATTCGGGTTTGAGAAATCGGGGCGCCATATATTTCTTGTAAATATATTTAAATTAAATACAATATATTATTAATTAATATATTTAATAAATTTTGCTAAATATATTTTAAAATATTAAATATTAAATATATTATTAATATATAATATATTTAAGATATTTGATAATATGTTTAATATATTTCTTGTAAATATATTTAAAATGTTAAATATTATATATACATATATTTAATATATTTAATAATATATTATTAAATATATTAAGACTATATATAATATTTAATATTTTTATATATTTACAAGAAATATATTTAAATTATATAATTATATAATAATATATCAAATATTTATAAATATATTATACATATACTAAATATTATAACACATATATATATATATAACAAAATATGCATTTCGTCTAGTGAAAATATCTTTTATAATTTTCTTTTCTGAATACGGGTTCAAATAGTTTAAATTTCTATGTTAACTCACCAAATGTATTAAGCCATAAAATAATAGTAGTAAGAATATTACTAATTTTGATTTATAATTTCAAAATAGTTTCAAAATAAAATTTCCTCAAATTGAATTCCTTGATTTTTTGACCTACCTACCAAATTACATTGCGGTAATATATAAATTTATTGATTCATTTGTTTCATAAATTTATTAATAATAATTATTCATTATGGAATCACCCTTTGAACTTTAATCAAAAAATTTTCTCTTTTATGTTTTCAGAAAATTTTCTTAATATTTTAATCAATTTACTGTAATACGTTATAAAAATACATTTTTAAAAATCCTTATTTCTCCCATGTGAAGAACATTAAAACAAAATACCTTGTGCTTGTGAGGGTTGATGTATGTGTGTCTCTATATATAATATGCATGAAATCGTATTATAATAATAAGCATTAAACCTCTTTGTTCCTCAACCATGGTTTTATAAATGATTCCAAAACAGTAGTAACCTAAGCATCAATTCGTCTACTACTGAAATTTTAATATTATTTATGTGAGTGTTTACTTTTTTTTTTTTTTTTTACAATGGACGTGGGTGTTTACTTTTGAAACATGTTAGGTAGAGAATGGAACTTATGCTAAACAATTCCAGAAAAGAGGTATTGTAAAATATTGCGAACAAAGTGGATTTCAATTTACGTGCTCCAAAAGAGCGAAAGGTATACAAACTTTATCCCCTTTGTCGAGATCGTAAAGATTATCATAATCACAATATCATTTATGTCCATATGCAGGTGTAAAGCAAGAAACAGACTGTTTCACAGTAATATAAGTATATATAAATGCACATACTGTATTCATTAATTAACTGTACAAAGCGAAAGGTCGATCCTCATATGTTTTCTTGTCTATATTTTGTTGCTTATGTATTAATTAGTTTTCCACTACTCGTTGTTTAACTCAATGCTTAAAAGTGAGCTTTCTAAATTCACATTGTACAGTAGCGTTGACCGAATAAAACTTTTTGCATTCTTGTCATTATTTTGTGATGGGTTCCTTTCGAATGCCCTTACATTTTACAATTCAATATTATGTTCCTAATCCATATATTGAATTTACTTCATTTTTTAGGGTATTTTTAATGTTTTTAGCATATTTGTTAGAATTTTAATCATACACGGGCTCAATGCTCAATATATTTAAATAAATAAATAAATTTATTAGGTAAAAAAACACTTAATTTATAAAACCTAAAACATTAATAGTGATGATTTCCACACTTATATTAACTTTTTAATTCTTTCAATTTTGTTCATGTAACAATGCCAACATGGTAGCATACTGAAAAACTTGTCCATGGATAAAGAAAAATACTCAATTTCTTCTTCTTAAACATTTGATAAATTAAGGATTTTTCTTAAAACTGCAGCTTCATCCTCTCTTATAGACCAACCCAAAACTAGCTGGCCTTTCACGTCTAGTGAGCAAGGCATATACAAACAATAGTCACATGAGAATCACTTCATAAATATACATTCACGTTGGAAATATAGAAAAATAAACAAGCTGTTAGCGCATATGCAAGAACAAGAACTCATTACTTGAAGAAAAAAAAAATCTCAAAGGTCATCCCTCTTTGTATGAAAATATTGCAAGCAAAAATAAATAAGAGTAAAAATTCAATTTGATTGGTAAAAAGAAAACACTGGACCCAATTCAATTCTGGAAAAAAAATGCTGAAATTTCAACAAAATTACTTTCATGTAATAAATAATTCCTCTGCGTTTTATTGAAGGTCTTAGACATAGTGAGATACACTTAACTACCCGTTGTAGAGTAGTACTATTATGGATGGTTTAACATAGTAGTAAGGGTCGAGCTAGATGTTTTTCATCGAGTACGTGTATAAAGATTAAAATTAATATATTTTTAATATTGATATTTTAAGTTTAACACTAAAAAAAGTAATAGATAATTAATACTTATATAAAATTGCCTTAAATATGTTTTTATTCCTATAAAATAAGAGTTTTTTATATAAAATATTTTTTTCTTTTATACCTATTTTTTATTGAATATTTTAATTTTAATCTGTACTTTAAACTTGAATTTATTAATTGTTAATGTATGCAACTAAATTACGTGTTAACTTATTTATATATGGTTAACATGTGTTTTATTCCTTCACAGAGTTGTAGCTAGATACAGTCGACTACGGGGAAGCATCAACAAGAAAAAACTCTAGTGGGTCAACTCAAAAGTAAGCACTTCAGATAAGAAGCGTGGTTAATTTTTAACTTCTGTAAACTAGTAATAATATTAACGAATTGTGAATTTGATGCATGTACCTTGTAGTCTCATTTGCAGCAGGGTAGTTATGAGTGCGAGTATTTTTTTCATAAAGAATTTTGTCATAAAGACAATGCTCACCATTGTCCAAGCCGGTATAATAGACAGATAGACAACTGTAAGTGTTCATTGCCTATATTCTCTAAATTGGTATTCACATAGTAGTTAACTATTTGTTTTTCACTAGTTCTAATGGTTGTGTTGTAGGAAATTCTTCAATTTCCTAGCCTTGAATTATTGGATCTTCTCCTCTTGCTTGCTTAGATCCAAGAGACTTCTAGTAATAGAGAAGAAGCTCACGGAATTGAGGATGGAAGAATGACCAAACCGAAAATGCAAAGGAAGCTTGGAGGTGAAGGAACTAGTGAGAGAAAGCCTAGATCTAGAGAGATTTTAATTAGAAATGGAAGAGATGAAGAGGCTAGTGTGGAGAGTAATGGAGTCATCACTCTCTAAGAGGTAGAGAGATAAGGAAAAGTGTTGTCACCACCCTTGGGATAAGACTAGAGAAAGGAGCCAAGGGATAAGAATAGAGAAAGGAGCCTAGTGCTTCTACTTTCTAGAGAAAATGGTGAGTTTCTCACTCTAAAAATGCTTACCATTCAACTTTGAGAGATTAACAAAGGAGAGGAGCTTATATACTCCTTCTAAAAATTCGGCACTTTAGCTAATTATGAGCCTTGGATTAATTCCTAAGGCCCAATCTTAAAGCCTACTCAAAATGGCCCAATACAAGCCCAAATGCAAAAAGGACAAGATACAAGGCCCAAAAGTGGCCCAAAACCAAAGGCTATGCAAAGCCCAAACTAATTCCTAAGATAAAATCCTAATATACCTAGAAATGTAAAGAATGGAAAATATTTACAAAATATGTGTGGCTCACTGAAGAGGCCTAAAGGAGGCCCAAACATCACACTAAGCCCATTACCCTTCTATAGAGTAAGAGAAAAGGGCAAGGGTCTTCAAGAGCTCCTCCTTGGGCTTGGACCCATTCAAGATATCCATGGAAGAAGCTAAATGATTTTAGAGGTCTTCCCTTGCTTTCTTGGCACTTGACCTAGTCATAGGGCCCTTAAAAGCATCCAAGGCAACCTCCAAAGACTGTGTAGGGTCTATGGCTTCCTCCTGGGTGATAGCCGTGTCAGGTTGTGTCTTCTTTATAGTACTTTCAAGACTGCTCACACTTCCCTTTAAGACACATTAAAGAAATCAGAAAGCAATGAGCCACTTACTTCCTTCAACTCAAGGAAGAACTTCAATAGGATCATACATAGGGTTTAAGGTTTTTTATCTCATTCATTGTACTAGTGTAGGATGTACCTAGCAGTGTTTAGGATTTTGTTTTGTATATTTCATTTACAATCTTTTTCCTAAATAGAAGGTTTTATTTAATCTATGTACATTTCATTTGTTTTCATTAATTGAGTTGTTTAGGATATACTATGCATCAATTGGATTGTCTGAGATATACTGTCTTTGCTTGCAGGTTAGGGAAATCAATAAAACAGAATCTGTAATTAAAAAAACTTAATTTTAAACACGGTTATGACAATAACCATCCTTAAACGTTCATATTTTGAACATGATTATGACAATAACCATGCTTAAAAGTTCACATTTTAAAACACGATTATTTACAATTGTGTTTATATGTTGTTACTTTTAAACATGGTTCCACTGTGCTTAAATATTATCTATAAGCGTGGTTGAAATTCGGGGTAAAAAGACCTAACCTATTACCACAGTAGGAATAAACATGGTTGCTGAACCGTGTTTAAAATTCCATTTTAGTCGTCCTTATATCCCTTTTATCCATTAGTGTATGAGAAAGGTAGGTGGGTTGTAAGGTTTTTAGAAGAATAAGATTAATTATAATTATCCCTATAGTCTGGAGTTCCTTGTCATAATATCAAACTGCATAGATTTCCTTTAATTTTTCCTTATATTTTTTCATACATGAATTATAACATGAATTGTAACATGAATTTTTAAAAACAGTTATACATTTTTTTGGGTAAATAGAACACTTATATGTTAATGTGCATTAACAATTACTTTAGAAGAAGAAAAGTGAGATTAAAATAATAGAGAAAAAAAAAAGTTAAATATACTTTTATGCATAAACTTTCAACCATATTTAATTTTGTTCTTTAAACTTTAAAATCGTTGATTTTTGGCTAAAGCATTTGCACTATATCTAATTTTGGTCTCTACACTTTAAAATCGTTGATTTTTGGCTGAAGAATTAAAAATAAGAGGTGTCTTGTTAACTCATCGATCACTTTTATTATAAGTAATTTATCACTTAACAGTAGTGAAAAATGAGTTTTTACACCAGTCTATTTTGACTTTTTACACCTGTTGTTTGACCAGTGTAAATCCAACAGGTGAGGTTTCTTACATTAGTTTAAGATCGGGGAGAAAATGGGTTTTACACCAGGCGTTTGCATTACGATGGTGTAAAATGTAACATTTATATTGGTCTTATTCGTTACAACCGATATAAATGTTACATTTTACACCAGTCCTACATGTTATGACCCGTATAAAAAATAAGATATTTAACACTGGTTGGTTACCACAACTGGTATAAAGAATATTAATTTTTTCCCTTTTTTCTACTTTCCTTTTTTTTCCTTTAGTAGCACTTCAATCTTGTCGAGTTTCGATCAAATTGTAATTCATGTCAATCTAAATTCAATTATATTTGATAGACATAGTGACCATGTTTGAATTTAATCATCAAATGTCATAAAATCGATATCTATATATAAATTAAAACCATATAATATATCAATTAAACTTAATAAAGAGATCAAGAGACACACCAAAATATATCCATACATGCATATAAATGAAGTTTGAATAGTCAAGGGAAAAAACATTGATAATTTAAGCAACTAATAGATTCAAACTAGATCCATTTTGACAACACTTCAAACAAATATGTTGCCCGTCATTACAATAAATTAGAATTGAATTTCAAAGAACATTTCTACGAGTTCAAGTACATGGATATCTTTTAAGCTCTCATTAGACTAGGTCGTAAAGGAAAGGACATGATATTAAAGTACAAGATCATTTATGTGAACTCATATAGACAATTTAGGTTACTCTATGCATCTGAAGCATATCAAAAGCCAGTAGAGATAGTATCAACAGTGTCATTGCTAACACTAACGTATATGTGTCATCCACCAATTCGCAACTTGTTCTTTTCCAACAACATTCTTCTTGGACCACGTCTTGGAGATTGGAAAAATGAAACAAGCTTCTTAGTTACTGGGAGGAAGTAGCATAAGAAAAATAGTTACACAACTAAAATCACAAAATTAAATTAGATGCACGATAATCAAATTGCTTTATGATTCCACAAAGTAGCCCATCAATACTAGAATATAGAGAGAATATGGTAAGCTAGATTTATTAAATAAAAAACATGTCTGATTAGGGAGATATCAAGGAAATTTTGGGTACAAATCAATAAAACAAGGGTAGTTTACCATTAAAGCAAATAAAAAAATCATGGTCGTATTTTAAAAAATTATATCTCAAGTATCATTACAATAACTACCAGAGCAATTTCAATGACATATTGAAAGATAAATACAACAATTTATGGATATCTCAATTTAGTTAATGTTTCAAATATTCAATCCCATACACAACACCAAATGCATATACTATCTAAACTTCCTATATATAGGCATTATCACAACACCAAATGAAAATAATAGAGAAGTATAAGATACAATTATACCCAAAGGTTGACTCTTGAGTTTTCATGCATGTGTATGAATCTACCTTGTTCTTCTGAAAGAATGCATAATATGCGATCAATGAGATCCTATAAAAGATGAACCACTGCTATTGTTATATCATCCTAAAACTCCAAGATAGCATATTAAGTTCATGATTTAAAGGGAACACTAGTGCAAAAAATGGATTTAATCACGGTTAAAATTGGCCTTTAATCACAGTTCATGAACCGTGGTTGTTCCAGCCGTGGTAATAGATCAGGGCTTTTAATCACGGTTCACAACCGTGTTTATAGAGCACATTTAATCACGGTTGCCAACCACAACCGTGATTAAAAGCCAACCTTCTATAATCTTTCACGCCACAATCCATACCCAACTCACCATCACCACCACCGTTCCTTTCGATTAGAGAACATGATTAAAAGTTCTGTGCACATCTCCACAGTTGCCACCAACATCCTCCTCAAAATAACCCCAACGTTGACCTTCAAAACAGAAAACCTCCATTATAGGAACAAACAGAAGCAAAACATAGAGAACAAAAACAAACAGAATAACTAAGAAACATGTAAAGCCTTCATTATAATTGAAAGAAATAGAAAAAAAGAGATGTATAAAAGAGAAGCCTTACATGGTTGAACGAGAAAATAAGAGAAGGGTCGCGTGGTGGTCGTCAATGGCGCGCAACGAGAATAGCAAAAGAAAACCTGCAAAATTTATACGTAGAACCACGTTAGATCTAGAACATAAAAAAATGCAAACGTTAATGGTAATGAGAAAACAAAAAGGAGAAATCTTTAGAGAGAAAGATGAGAGAAAGCTAACAGAGAAAGATGGGAGAAAGCTAACAGAGAAAGAGAAGGAGCGCGCGACGTTCAAAATTTATATTTTGAAAACACCTATGACCACGGTTCCCAAACACCCGTGATTGTAGGGTATCTATAATCACGGTTTTCCTCTCAACCGTGAATGTAGGTATATTTTTTAAAAAATAAAAAAATCTAGTTGCAGATATAATCACGGTTTTCCATAAAGCCGTGATTATAGATGCTCTATAATCACGATTTCCTCTCAATCGTGATTGTAGGTGCATTTTTTAAAAATATAAAAATTAAAATAAAAAACCTAGTTGTAGATATAATCACGGT
This sequence comes from Clitoria ternatea, assembly GCA_037962975.1. NCBI lineage: Eukaryota > Viridiplantae > Streptophyta > Magnoliopsida > Fabales > Fabaceae > Clitoria > Clitoria ternatea. The sequence continues at coordinate 16,615,402 of CM075675.1, forward strand.
TTCCCATAAAGTCGTGATTATATATACCCTACAATCACGGTTTCCTCTCAACCGTGATTATAGGTACATTTTTAAAAATAAAAAAATAAAAATAAAAAAACCTTGTTCCTACGACCACGGTTACTTCATAACCGTGATTAAAAAACTTCCTTATATTTGCAAAAATGTCACCACGTATTTTTCAAACACGGTTTTCCCCTTGACCGTGATTATATCCCGTTGTCGTAGCCATTTTTTGCACTAGTGGAAATAATACATGCATTCCAATTTGAGGGTGCAAAAATAGTGGAACTTCATGTCATAAATTGACTAAATTCATCTACCTATTTTAAGATTAAGTACGATGTCTAACCATACAAAGTCCAAACATAGTAATTCATATTGAATGTACCATGTTAAGAAAAATGAAAAGAAAATGATTAACAAAATCAAGGAATAAATCATGGTTTTCATTATAATCAGGAAACAATAATCAGACAATAAATAATACTCAATGGGGGTGTCAATCAATATGCATTAAGATTTTATGGGAAAAGCCTGAGAGGTACAATGGCATAATAAGGAATAGTTTCATTATTATCTCACCTGCTTCTTTCTCTACTTTGAAAGTCCCAAGTGAGTGAGATAATAATGGAGATTTGTTACTTAAATACTTTATAGATAAAACTGAGAGATAGGCGAATAAATAGAGTAGAGCGTATGCAACAAGACTAAAACACAGTTTGAAATGATATAACATTAATAAGGTAGTTTGCAAGAGAAACGAAATCCAAAACACTAATTAAATTTTAGAAAAGTTATATTTTTAATCCTTTTCTTTAATATAATGGCCCTCACGCAGTAGCTTCTAACAAGTGTGGTTCCAAACTTCCATGACATTACCCTTAGCCTTAGCATCTCCTAAACTACTACACCTATGCATATATATTTAGACATAAAACAGACACAACAAGTAATCAACAAAATATATCTTTTATATGTCAATGCCATTCAATTCAATTTGATATGCCAATCTTAAAGTAGTATCATATACACTTAGCCACATTACCAATCAATATGTAAACATTTCACTACAAATAATAGCTATAGTTAGCAAGCAGATTCAAGTAGAATGAATAATAAATCAAAATTATTTAATAAAATTAAAACATAGATTCACAAGAGAAACTGAAGGAAACATTCCAATCTTGCACTTGAATGCCCAGGGCCTTGGCCATCATAACCATGAGGAAGTAACACAATAAGGCTAGTCTGGCAGAGCCACTCAGACTTACCAGACGCCAAAAAATTGTCAAATATCACATGTGTAACGTCCTAGGTTATTTTTGCATTTATTTTTATTCAAACGATTACATCTTACGATAATTTTTTTTTCTTTTTCGTGGAAATTAATCGATATTTAGAGAAAAAGCAATTTAATTTGAAAACAACGGATGGAAGAAAGGGAAATCAGGGCGTCTCGCTTGAGCGAGGCCCCTACTCGTCTAAGCGAGATTCCGGACTCTCACTTAGACGAGGTGCTATTCGTTGAACGAACACCTTTCGCACATCGGATTATACAAAACATGCAACCGGACTCTCAAAACTTCGCTCTAACAAATGGTCCTGTGAACCCAAGGAGTTACCATAGCTACCATGAAAACATATGCACATAACAGTAATATATTTTTGAAATATATTTTTCATTCGATCCGGTCTTAATTAAACACAACTAATAATTATAATACGAAGTTTTTATACACACATAAGACTCTATAAAGAGTCACTCAAATTCATTTGGACCCTGGCACCGTTCTCCCCCTTGGCGCGGCTCCATGACTCCTTCCCCCTCCCTGTCTCTGGTTACTAAAAAAAAATATGCAAGGGTGAGTGTTTGGCATTATAATTAATATAGAACGGAATTTAACACTATATATGCATAGTGATACAAACACATCAAGCATCGCCTGTAAGCAAGCACACCGAAACATAGTGTATTTCATGCAATAACTGTATTAGACCAACTACACAATCTCCATCACATTCCTCATATTCATCACATTCATCACATACATCACATTCATCATATACATCACATTCATCACAACTGACTCTCATACAATCTGACTCCTAGTATCCGGATACTAAAGGATTGGCCTTCAGCTGGGGGTCCTACTTGACACCCCGTGAACCCTGCTTGCTTCACCGAGTCCTGCTTGACTCTCCACCTCGACCACTGGGTCCTACTTGACCACTGGGTAGCTCAACTGGGCACGAAAACCACGGGAGCCGGAAATGAGGGGCTATCATATACCGTCGACCATCCCATACCACATAATCATTCAACAGTTTACCTTTCTCACAATAATATCAATTTCTCATCACTCGGGTAGCCTGCTTGCTAACCCGACGTCACATAACACTGATCATTTCACATTAGATTCACAAGATCATACATGATAAACTCATCCACATCCGATCATCCACAAATTAATAAACTCAGTCACACATGCACAGCATAAACATACAATTACGTTTAACAACATTTTCCTTAGTCTGTTTACGTTACCTCAAAGACCTGAATAAGAAGTGAGTCCTATTCTAATTAATTATAACCCGAACACCCCCCCTTACTTTGGTTCCACGCTTCGTTGATCTGTTCTCTGTGTCGATTCTTTCCTCCGAGCACCGGTTCTGCAGTCTTAACTCCTTCACTCAGTCTTCCGTTGCTTAGCCTACTACCTACGAATCATAAAGTATAGCTCATCACCTCAACGCCCTTAGTTCATGGACAACATCTGGACTCATGCTCACCAGAGGAGTGGAGAACAGCCACGAATATAGCCATGCATGGCTCTTAACGGTCAAAGAATAAAAGAAATAAGGGAATTACAATTGGATTGGATCAGTAGACTCACCTTGAAGTCCCGATCACAGGAATGGGGTTAAATTGAAGTTTAGGCACAAATGGAGTCCCTCTCCAGCGCATGCAAATCAGCGTTAAGAGAGGAGAGAAAAACGAAAGAGGAGGAATAGACCAACAGCAAGGTAACTTGTAAAATAATGAAGAGGGAAAGAAGAGAATTTCCTTATATATATAGCTCATGTGCAAGATCGTCTTTTCCTTTATTTTATTTGTATTCTTACTAAATTTAATCAATTTTTCACTATTTTAAACTATTGCATAGTTATCAAATCAATTACACGTGTTTATTCCCTCAACGTTTAAGTATTCACAATCCTCTAATAATTCGCAAGAGTATAGGCCCGATATAAATATCGGCCCCCGACGTCCAAACTTAGTGTTCATACCTCGGAAATCCGAGCTACAACCTGATAGATCGGATATCTCATCCGTGCTCACCTCATGGTTACCTACATCCGTTGTTTCAGTCATCATGAGGTTAATCCGGTCTCTAACCTCGTGTGAGGCGCTCTCCTCACAACGGTTGGACCAGACCGCCTAGCCCTTCCCGCTCATCTCCTACACTTCCGATCTTTAACTCCGCCTGCTCGCGCTTCAGATACCGACCTCGACACCGGCTTTTCCAATCTTTGGCTCGGACAGGACAAATATTAAATAAAACTTCTAAAATATTTACTAACATTTCCCATTTCTTATAATTCTCATTAAAACATCAGGGACGTTACATCCACCCCCCCTAAAAGGAGATTTCGTCCCCGAAATCAGTGTTCCGGTTAAAAAAGATGAGGGTACATTCGTCTCATATCGGATTCTAACTCCCAAGTGTAGTTTATCCAATATAAATTCTACCACTTCACCTTCACCAGCGGTACCTTCTTGTTCCTTAACCGTTTGGTTTGATGCTCTTCAATGCCGATTGGTACTGCCTCCACCGTCAAGTTTTCCTTCACTTCAATGGAGTCACTTGGTACAATCATGGTATCACACGGAATGTAGGCTCGAAGTTACGATACGTGGAACACGTTGTGAATATTAGTCAATGATTGGGGAAGATCCAATCGATAAGCGACTTCGCCAATCCATTCTAGTATTTGGTATGGTCCAATGTACTTCGGATTAAGCTTTTGGCTCTTCAAAATTCGACCTACACCCTTAGTTGGTGAAATCCTTAGGAACACCCAATCACCCACTTGGAATTCAAGAGGTCTATGCCGATTGTCATAATAGCTCTTTTGTCGATCTTGAGCAATTTTTATCTTCTCTCGGATTAAAGCGATTTGCTCATTCATCTCTTGAATCATCTCAGGCCCCAGATGAAGGGCATCGCCGTTCTCATTCCAACATAATGGAGTACGACATTTCCGACCATAAAGAGCTTCGTATGGAGCCATCCCAATGCTGCTGTGGTAACTGTTATTATATGCAAATTCCACCAAGGGCAAGTATTTCTCCCATGATCCGCCCTGTTCCAGTACACATGCCCTTAACATATCTTCAAGAGTCTGTATAGTCCGTTCTGATTGGCCATCGGTTTGGGGATGGTAGGCTGAACTCAATTTGAGCTCAGTACCCAATTGTTGTTGTAAACTCCCCCAAAACCTTGAAGTGAATCGGGGATCCCGATCGGAGATAATGCTTGAGGGCACACCATGCAGTCGTACGACCTCAGCAATGTACAACTTAGCTAATCGATCTAGCGACCACTTCATATTTATTGCCAGAAAATGCGCACTTTTGGTTAGTCGATCTACAATCACCCAAATCGCGTTGTATCCGGTTTGAGTGCGGGGTAGTCCGAACACGAAGTCCATGGTGATACCTTCCCACTTCCAGATCGGAATTTCTGGAGGTCGAAGCAAACCTGGAGGTCGTTGATGCTCAACCTTGCACTTCTGGCATATCACACAGGATTTCACATACTCGATTATTGCCTTCTTCATGTTTGGCCACCAAAATTCCTTTCTTAAGTCATGATACATTTTGGTTACTCCCGGATGTATACTTAGAGAGCTCTTGTGTGCTTCTGACAACACCGCCTGCCTGAAATCTCCATGTGCAGGCACCACTACTCGGTTCCTGAATCTCCATATACCATCATTACCCCTATTTATCTCCACATTTTTGCCTTGGGTCTGAGTATCAATCAGCCTCAGTAACTCTTTATCGTCTTTTTGTGCAGCTACCATCGACTCCAGAAATTCGTTGGAGATTTTTAACATTCCGATTGTCATTCGGTTTGGTGCGTTCATAACAACTCCAACATTCATATCTCTAAAACTTTCCAGCAATTCCTGTTCTCTACCCATTAAGTACGCCACATGCAGTACCTTTCTGCTTAGCGCATCTGCCACAACATTCGCTTTGCCCGGGTGATACTTCAAATCAAAATCATAATCCTTCAAATACTCTACCCATCTCCTCTGTCTCATATTTAACTCCTTTTGATCAAATAAATACTTTAGACTCTTGTGATCACTGAATACTACAAAGCGAGCTCCATACAAATAATGACGCCAAATCTTCAGCGCGTACACTACTGCTGCAAGTTCCAGATCGTGAGTCGGGTAATTCTCCTCATGTGGCCTCAATTGCCTCTAAGCATAAGCAATTGCCCGATCAGCTTGCATCAACACACACCCCAATCCAAATTTGGATGCATCACAATATACTTCAAATTCCTGTGTTACATCGGGCAGTGCAAGCACAGGGGCAGTCGTTAAACATCGCTTAAGGGTTTGGAAGCTTAATTCACACTTCTCCAACCACACGAAGGGGTTTCCTTTCCTTGTTAACCGAGTCAGAGGGAGTGCTATCCGAGAGAACCCCTCTATGAAACGTCGATAGTATCCAGCTAATCCGAGAAAACTCCTGATTTCAGTTATTGATTTCGGCCTCTCCCAAGCCATAACCGCCTCAATTTTTGTCGGATCAACTAAGATTCCCTCTTGAGAAATTATATGCCCCAAGAATTGTACACTACTCCTCCAGAAATCACACTTAGATAGTTTAGCGTACAACTTCTTCTCACGAAGTACTTGTAAAACAAGTCGAATATGTTGAGCATGCTCCTCGTCCGACCTTGAATATACCAAAATATCATCAATGAATACCACCACAAACTGGTCCAAGTACGGTTGAAAAGTCCGATTCATATAATCCATAAAAATGGCAGGAGCGTTTGTTACTCCAAAGGGCATTACTACGTACTCGAAGTGCCCATAACGAGTCTGAAATGCTGTCTTTGGGATATCCTCCGACCTCACTCGGATTTGGTGGTATCCCGACCTCAAGTCGATCTTAGAGAACACAGCGGCGCCTCGCAATTGGTCCAGTAAATCATCAATCCGAGGTAGTGGATATTTATTTTTGATTGTCAGTTTGTTCAGCTGCCGGTAATCAATGCACATCCGCATACTACCGTCCTTCTTCTTTACCAGTAACACTGGAGCGCCCCAGGGTGAGGCACTAGGTCGGATAAAGCCCTTTTCTAGTAATTCGTTTACTTGTTTCTTCACTTCGGTTAATTCCACCGAAGATATTCTATATGGCGCTCGGGACACAGGTTCTGCCCCGGGAATCAAGTCAATAGAGAAATCAATCTCCCGACTGGGAGGTAGCTCCGGAATTTCTTCTGGAAAAACATCAGAAAATTCACAAACAATCGGAATATCACTTATCAGGAGGTTATGCCGACCCTCCGAAGCGAATAAAACAACATACGTGGTTAGGACATCGCTCACCCCGTTCTTCATGTCAAGCTCCTGAGAGAAAACAATATTCTTCCGATAACAATCGACCAACACATGATTAGCAGCAAGCCAATCAAGACCTAGAATAACGTCTAAGTCCTTCAATGGCATACAGATAAAATTTACTCGAAAAGTACGGGTTTCGATTTGCATCGGTAGTTCCCTACATACTGTAGTTGCACGGAAAGTGGAACCAGTTGGAGTGGAAACAATAAGAGCATTCTCCATTAAACTGATTGGCAGACCAAGCCGTCGCACATAACTTTCTGAAATAAAGGAATGGGTGGCACCTGAATCATAAATCACATCAACCAGATAACCACAGATGAGGCACTTACCCTGTACCAGATTGTCATTCCTCGTAGCCTCTGAAGCATCAAATGCAAATACACGCCCAGTCATGGCGTTCTGGGCATCGCTAGATTGGGCGTCATATCTTCCCGCTTGTGGGTTCCCTCTACCAACTCTATTCCGACCTCCTCTCGTGAAGTTGGAACCCCGGTTCCCAGAAGAGTTAGTTCAGTTATCTGTCTTGCCCTGCTGCTGCCTCTGAGGGCAATCGGGCCTGAGGTGCCCTGGTCGTCCGCACTGGAAGCACACAATCTGATTAGCTTGGCAATGTTTGGCAATGTGTCCTTCCTGACCATAATTGTAGCATGTACGATTCCCAGGGGGATTACCCGATCGACCAGTGGAACCTCGGCCAGAGGAGGATGAGGAGGTAGCAGAAGACTTGCCGCCCCGAAAGAATTGACCCATCCTCTTAAAGCTGAATCCTTTTGCCTTCAATGGCTTTTTATCTCTTGGCTGAGACATCCTTTGCAACTGCACTTCTTCAGTCAGTCTTGCTTTGTTCACCAAGGTCGGATAGTTCCTAATCTCCATCGGTACGATTACACTACGGAGCTCAATCCGTAGTCCAGCTTCGTATTTGGCGCACTTGCTACCTTCAGTCCCTTCTAACGAGAAAGGGTGGTAAAAATCACACAGCTCATCAAACTTGCTGGTGTACTCAGCTACAGACATCCGGTCTTGCTCTAACTTCAGGAATTCCATTTCTTTCCGGATTTTGTAGTTGTCTAGGAAGTATTTAACAAGGAACCTCCTTCGAAAATTCGCCCATACCAACGGCTCATTAGCTGCGTTCATCTGCACCTTCATACGGGACCACCATACTCTAGCCTCATCTTTTAGTTGGTAAGTAGCAAATAAAACCTTTTGCTCTTTAGAGCACTCAAAATATTCAAAAACCTGCTCGATATCCCTAATCCAGATATATGCCCCATCGTAGTCGTGTCCCCCTTTGTAAATCGGAGGATTCCTTTTCAGGAATTTATCCAGAGTAGGATCGGACTCGGTCCTACTCATCAGCTGAGTAAATCTAGAGAAGAAATCATCTCTTCCCCCAGAACTAGTCTCTCTGGCCATTTAGTAATTCTACAACAAGCAAACACATCACCATTAATAACCAAGATCAGTCAGGGGATCATAAATTTACCTTATATTCATAGAATACTACGCCAATGGAGTGCCAAGGGAACGGTGCCAGACCACACACAATCTCAACACAACAAAATACAATTAACTTTCATAAAACTATCACATTCACTAGATCGGCCCACACACCGGCTCTAGAAAGAACCGCTCTGATACCAAGTGTAACGTCCTAGGTTATTTTTGCATTTATTTTTATTCAAACGATTACATCTTACGATAATTTTTTTTTTCTTTTTCGTGGAAATTAATCGATATTTAGAGAAAAAGCAATTTAATTTGAAAACAACGGATGGAAGAAAGGGAAATCAGGGCGTCTCGCTTGAGCGAGGCCCCTACTCGTCTAAGCGAGATTCCGGACTCTCACTTAGACGAGGTGCTATTCGTTGAACGAACACCTTTCGCACATCGGATTATACAAAACATGCAACCGGACTCTCAAAACTTCGCTCTAACAAATGGTCCTGTGAACCCAAGGAGTTACCATAGCTACCATGAAAACATATGCACATAACAGTAATATATTTTTGAAATATATTTTTCATTCGATCCGGTCTTAATTAAACACAACTAATAATTATAATACGAAGTTTTTATACACACATAAGACTCTATAAAGAGTCACTCAAATTCATTTGGACCCTGGCACCGTTCTCCCCCTTGGCGCGGCTCCATGACTCCTTCCCCCTCCCTGTCTCTGGTTACTAAAAAAAAAATATGCAAGGGTGAGTGTTTGGCATTATAATTAATATAGAACGGAATTTAACACTATATATGCATAGTGATACAAACACATCAAGCATCGCCTGTAAGCAAGCACACCGAAACATAGTGTATTTCATGCAATAACTGTATTAGACCAACTACACAATCTCCATCACATTCCTCACATTCATCACATTCATCACATACATCACATTCATCATATACATCACATTCATCACAACTGACTCTCATACAATCTGACTCCTAGTATCCGGATACTAAAGGATTGGCCTTCAGCTGGGGGTCCTACTTGACACCCCGTGAACCCTGCTTGCTTCACCGAGTCCTGCTTGACTCTCCACCTCGACCACTGGGTCCTACTTGACCACTGGGTAGCTCAACTGGGCACGAAAACCACGGGAGCCGGAAATGAGGGGCTATCATATACCGTCGGCCATCCCATACCACATAATCATTCAACAGTTTACCTTTCTCACAATAATATCAATTTCTCATCACTCGGGTAGCCTGCTTGCTAACCTGACGTCACATAACACTGATCATTTCACATTAGATTCACAAGATCATACATGATAAACTCATCCACATCCGATCATCCACAAATTAATAAACTCAGTCACACATGCACAGCATAAACACACAATTACGTTTAACAACATTTTCCTTAGTCTGTTTACGTTACCTCAAAGACCTGAATAAGAAGTGAGTCCTATTCTAATTAATTATAACCCGAACACCCCCCTTACTTTGGTTCCACGCTTCGTTGATCTGTTCTCTGTGTCGATTCTTTCCTCCGAGCACCGGTTCTGCAGTCTTAACTCCTTCACTCAGTCTTCCGTTGCTTAGCCTACTACCTACGAATCATAAAGTATAGCTCATCACCTCAACACCCTTAGTTCATGGACAACATCTGGACTCATGCTCACCAGAGGAGTGGAGAACAGCCACGAATATAGCCATGCATGGCTCTTAACGGTCAAAGAATAAAAGAAATAAGGGAATTACAATTGGATTGGATCAGTAGACTCACCTTGAAGTCACGATCACAGGAATGGGGTTAAATTGAAGTTTAGACACAAATGGAGTCCCTCTCCAGCGCATGCAAATCAGCGTTAAGAGAGGAGAGAAAAACGAAAGAGGAGGAATAGACCAACAGCAAGGTAACTTGTAAAATAATGAAGAGGGAAAGAAGAGAATTTCCTTATATATATAGCTCATGGGCAAGATCGTCTTTTCCTTTATTTTATTTGTATTCTTACTAAATTTAATCAATTTTTCACTATTTTAAACTATTGCATAGTTATCAAATCAATTACACGTGTTTATTCCCTCAACGTTTAAGTATTCACAATCCTCTAATAATTCGCAAGAGTATAGGCCCGATATAAATATCGGCCCCCGACGTCCAAACTTAGTGTTCATAGCTCGGAAATCCGAGCTACAACCTGATAGATCGGATATCTCATCCGTGCTCACCTAATGGTTACCTACATCCGTTGTTTCAGTCATCGTGAGGTTAATCCGGTCTCTAACCTCGTGTGAGGCGCTTTCCTCACAACGATTGGACCAGACCGCCTAGCCCTGCCCGCTCATCTCCTACACTTCCGATCTTTAACTCCGCCTGCTCGCGCTTCAGATACCGACCTCGACACCGGCTTTTCCAATTTTTGGCTCGGACAGGACAAATATTAAATAAAACTTCTAAAATATTTACTAACATTTCCCATTTCTTATAATTCTCATTAAAACATCAGGGACGTTACAACATGAGCCCCATTAGCAAAATCACTAAACTGAGCCTCCCATATTATCAACGAATAGGGATTTTCCATCGAGTAACCTAATTCAAACCCAAGAACACCAAACAAAAACCTGTGTATGCATTGTCAACAAACCTTGCCACCGTCAAGATAGGGAGAACATAAGTCGTGCACCATCGAGATAGTAAAAGACGGACACCAGGAGAACACTAGTCGAGAGAGGGAGTCGAGAAGATAGAACATGACCACTGTAGAGAAAGGAAGACAGGGAGATGATGAGCTCGCTCTTTAAGGGTTCCAAAGAGGGCTTTCGAGAAAGGGAGACAGGAGCCAAGTGTAACGTCCCATTAGCGGTTCCTAAAATTTATTTCAAGCTCAAACTAAAATCAAAAGAAATTTTTCACTTTTCAAATTCCCCGATAATAAATAGTAGGAACCTAGGGGCTACGTTGCGAAAAGACACTCAAAACCCCACTTTCAGGTGCTAGTAATCGATTGCCAAAAACTTGGTAATTGATTATTAGAGACTAGGATGCGTAGGAAATTAGTTTCACTCTTTTAGTAATCGATTACCAAGTCCCAGCAATCGATTATCGGTAGCATAAATTGTATAATTATGCAGATTTTAATGTTTTTGCCAACTTTCACATCACCTAATTTGCCTGTTTTTAACTTTGATCATAACGAAACTTCATGGGCACTAGGTTTTCCTTATTTTGAAACTGTTGGCGCAGTCCGTTTGCCAAAAATACTACATATGGCAAAGTTACGCACGAAAACACATTTTAACCAAAACTTAGTTAATACCATGCACCAAACCATCCAAATGTACTCCAAAGCAAACAAGGGTTATGCACACAAGTCCTAAATGGTCTAGGGAACCTATTGGCACCCTCGGGGATTCTAATTCCTACTATATCTCCTTTTCACCTATCCAGTTACTAAAATTGATAATTTCCTCACTATAACATGCAATATGAACCTCGATTAGAAACTCCTCTTGACACTAATCTATTCATAAATTACCTATTCAACCATCATCAATTTTGTAATTATCACCCCACAATACAATTAACTACAAGATGGCTCATTGCCATACAACATGTAAATCAAAACGTAAAACATGCATACAATCACAAATCACCTGTCCATATAATCTCATCATCAACCATATAAATGGCTCTGTACCAAATAACACACAAATTAAATCTCCTAACATGCATATATCAAATTAAGGTACTAACTCCACTTAGCCAATTCATCAACATAATTATCAAACATCACATGTCACCACATGATCTAAATTTAGGATTTATAACACAACACTATGATCACTAAATTCATTTAGAGTCACTATCATAACTACATCGTTTTCCATTCCTTCTTTGGCATCCGTTGTTCACTTTGCGCTTCCATTTGAGACATTTGTGTTCTCAATGTCATTGGTTATTAAAATGAAATAAACCATAAAAAGGATGAGTGTTGGAAATCATAATTAATGTAGAACTCACAAATCAGTGAAAAAGGTGAAACTCAACCTTAGACGCCCATACCTTCTTCGTTAAACTCTTATTATTTCACCCACCATAATAATTCAAACATGTATATATATATATATGTATGTGTGTGTGTATATATATATATATATAATTTCGCATCAATGCTGCTTAATCATAATGAAATCATCAACACACGTCATCATAATTTCATCACCACAATCCCATTGAGCTATCAAAAGTTTCCTCTACGCCAGTGTAATTCATTTTTCTTCAAAATATTTCATCACTATAATTCATAATTAATATGGAATGGAATATATATGTATAAACAATTTAATATACTTCATCAATCGTCAACATTCAATCACACTCAACATAGTTTCACATATACATCTATTTTCAATCATCGGTGACACCTCGTCATGTTAAAAATTACTGCGAGCCCTATTGGGCCATATCAACATCACATATATCAATCTAGTTCAATTTCTTTCAATCGCGTCAACTATATCAAAAATCTTCAGAACACATCATTTCATTAATGTCACCATAAGCCCAGTGGGCTATCAAAAATCTCATATGCATCAATATAAATTCATTTTAATTCAATAAATCATTCAATGTAGTAATCATCATTTCATCATGAATGTGACATCAAATCATGCAAGGCATAACTGACTATCAAACAAATATAACGAATCGTTAGTATCCAGATACTAAAAGGACCGACCTTCAGTTGGGGGTCCTACTTGACACCCCATGAACCCGACTTGGTCCACCTAGTCCGACTTGGCTCTACACTTTAACCACTGGGTCCTACATGACCAGTGGGTAGCTCAACTAGGTCCTACTTACCGTCGGCCGTCCCCAACCGCACAAACCCCATAAGTTCATTTTAAATTCTTTCTCTCTTTAGTAATGGGCACAAAGGCCTCATATTTTAATTAGACAGGGCGGCCACACAAACCCAACCCACAACACCCACTAGGGCGGCCACACAGACTCGGCCCCAATTATAACTTCTCAGGTCATTAAATCACCATTAGATACCAATTTTAACACAAAATGGCGGCTACGCAGACTAGATCCATAATGCACAATTCAAATCACATTCACACCATCACTAAAGCACATTAGTACAATCATCACAATTCACCACACCATTTCATGTCATTTATATTACACAATTGGAATCATTAGCCACACAATCTAAATTCACATACACCGCCTACTAGCCATTGTAATCCATATATTTATAAAGCACCATTTCCTATTCACAATTCATATCGTACTATCACTTCATTAATTTGCATAATTCATCATATCATTCTTTTATCGCTTAAGTAAAATAAACTCCTTATCAAACTCCTACAACAAAAAATTTAAATCGACATCAATTCATTATATTAATGATGTTCCACTTATTTCACATATCATTTCTCATTTACACCCAATTGATCATCAATTCACATATAGCTAGATAAGTCACCGGTTTTCCCTTAAACCTATACCATATCCACTTATTTTGTGACAATTGATATTACAATTAATCATTTATAAACATAAAATAATCATTTCACAATTATAATTAAACTCATAATTCATGCAAACTCAATTTCACAACACATAATCTAAACCAAAAGTCACACCACTCAGCTCATCATATGCCATATGATAATCATCATAATTCACAATTTTCTAAAATCACCATTTTCTTATTTATGATTCATTTCATACTATCATTTTTTAACTCACATCAATTACTCATATTACCATATATTGCATCAACATAATTAAATCCCTAACTATCATTAACTATATTATTTCATTTTTGAGCCTGATTAAGGTCAATAACCAATTCTAATTAATTACTACTTCAGACACCTCTCTTACCTCGATTCCACACTTTTGTTAGTTGTTCTTGGTGCCGACTTCCTTCACTAGCTTGAAAATCTCTGATTCTGGTTTTGATTCTGAACCCCACCTCACGTAATGGCACGTCGAAGCGCGCTTTGTCACCTACAGTTACTGAAACGAAGAACCATTAGCCATTTTGTAAAGCCATTACTTAAAAACCCATTTCCAAGCTTTGATTTTCCAAGAAAATGCAATAAGAGACTCCTCATGCATAAGTCATACTCGGCCTAGAGAGAGAGAGAAAGAAAGAAAGAGGGGGAAAGGAAACAAAATTGAAGTCGCACATAGGCTTACCTCGCTCCCACGACTCCAAAAACATGATCAATTTTGGGTTCCGCTAAGAAATTGGGCTCCAATTGCTCCCTAGAGGCTCACGACCATGGAGAGTGAGAAAGGAAGAAGAAACACACATGATGCATCGAGAGGAAGAAGAAAGTTATGTTTTAATGTTACTAGAGGCAATTTGGTCTTTTCCATCTTTCTTTTCCTATTTTCTTTTTTATTACCTTTTTAAATAAACCTTTTACTTTTCACCCTTTACCATCACCCATTTAATTTAGTTGTAAAATTGAATAATTAACCAATCAAATTTATTTATTTAATTCCAATCGCCTTAATTAGTTGTTAATTAATTTATAAAAATTTTAGGAAAAAATCCAAATTAAAATTCGAATAATTTATTTATTAATTTCCGCCTATCGCCAATAATTAAATTAAATACCCGGGATGTTACACCAAAAATGAAGAAGACAACAAATGAAGGATTTGTGTAATGTCAATACAGGTGAACATTTCTCACGGGTTCAAAACTAGAACCAGTGTAAAAAATAATTTTAATTTTAAGTTGTACCAGTCTCAAAGTATAACCGATGTAAAATATATCATTTCTCACCGGGCCAAAGTATAGACCGATGTAAAGTTGTCAAATATTTACAAAATTGCCACCACATTATTTGTTAACCGGTCATATTACAACTGGTGTAAAAAAACCGGTGAAAAAACCTTAAACCTAAATTACATGACAAAGTTACCCTAACAAAAGTAATCAACATGTTGGTGAAAGACCAATTTTATATATTTTAAGTTTTTTAAGAAATAAAATCAATTATTTTATAGTTGGGAGGTCAGGGAAAACCAAATATGATCCAATGTTAGAATGTTCAGAGTGTCAAAAGCATATTTAAGCCAAAGAAAATGAGCAAATTGTAAACTGAGCCGAAAAGGTGTTAAGATGGTTGTAAACCTATTTTAACGTAATCGTTTGATTAGTTGATCAATATACAAAATTAAATAGAACAAATTTTTCATACACCGAAATTGTCACTTCCGATTTATAAAACATCGGGAATATCCTTTTATGCAACCTTATAAATATAAGGTGGGGGAGTGATTCCACAACACAACTGGATCACAAAAATTGCAAAACCATATTACTGTGTCAGGACAATATCCATCCGTCATCAAGTCTCAATGCTATTAGAGGAATTTTGGTAGTTTCAGAAAATACATAAATAACAAATCCCGATGAACAGTGTATTTTCAGTTTAGGCTCAGCAACATTCGTTAAGCTTTGAGTAATCTAGATCTTATCATCGCAAAAGCTATACGATTTTAAATAGAAATGCACCCACATAAATTGTTTGAGAAACTGAAACAATGAACGGATGAGTTTAAAACCTTTTCTCATATCAGATGAATATACACAAGAAAAAATTCACGATTTGATTACAGATAATTGCTTCAATGTTAAATTTGCAATCTCCTATCTATGATACAATGATCAGGGAAACAAAAAGAAAATTAAAAAGATAGTATACAATCAATATCATATTCTACACTGCTTGACCAGCAAAACTTACGCTGTTGCAGCAATCAATCCAAGAGAATCAATGCGACTTTGAGCCAATCTTATTGGAAATCTGGAAAGAGAGAAAAAAAGAAGCAATTTCTTTCATGTTTCTGACTGTAAAAGAGATGAACTTGCCTTCTCAGTGTTCCTTCCTGAGGTGAAGGTTGAGACAGCACTAGTTTGGAATGACGAGGATGAGGAAGGACCAGGGGGTGAAACTCCAACTGTTGAGAATGCACTGGCATTGCTGCTTATGTGTGTGCTGGTTCCACTAACTGGTCCTTCCATCACTAATTTTGGGGCAGGTGGTTTCTCAGCCTCTGCTACCCCTTCTAGCATTTGTACCACTCTGCTCATTGTTGGTCTTTGAGATGGTTGCTCTTGGATGCACCAAAAACTTGCCTGAATCACCCTTTTCACTTGCTCCATATCAACATCTTCCTCAACTAGCCTTTTGTCTAAAATTCCAAAAATGTTACCATTCTCAAACTCTTCATAGGCCCAGATGGAGAACTTCTTCCTATTTGTTTCCTCCGAGACATCAAAATTCCTCCTCCCACTCACAATCTCCAACAAAACCATGCCAAAGCTATAAATGTCTGATTTTGATGTTATGGGAAGATTTGCAAGCCATTCTGGGGCTAAATATCCTCTAGTTCCTCTCACACTTGTCAAGGTTCGATGCCTATGGTCTTTGGGATTAATAAGCTTCGCAAGACCAAAATCAGAGACTTTGGCAACATAATTTTCATCCAAGAGAATGTTTTCAGGTTTTATGTCACAATGGACTATGCAGTCTCGGCACTCCTCATGAAGATATGTGATGCCCCTAGCAGTGCCCAGGGCAATGTTGAATCGATACTCCCAATTCAACAATTTTCCTGAATGTTCTTCTGTTGGGAATAGAAAATTATCAAGAGACCCGTTTTTCATGAACTCATAAACTAGAAGCCTGTGGCGACCTTCTGAGCAAAAGCCAATAAGCCTCACCAAATTCAGATGATGAGTGCTACTTATAGTGGCAACTTCCATCCTAAACTGTTTCTCACCTTGCTCAATGCCCTCGAGTTGCTTCACAGCAACAACAGTTTTATTAACCAAAGTTCCTCTGTACACAGCACCAAATCCACCAGCTCCAAGCTTCTCCTTGAACCCCTTTGTTGCGCGCTCTAGCTCCTTATATGAGAACTGAACTGGAGCACCTGAAGCATACTCAAGAAGAGCATACTGAGCAGACAATCCACCCAATCTTGTTCTGTTCCTACAACACCACACCCACAAACCACCTTCAAAAGCAACCAAACCTAAAAGGGTACCCAAAATAACCACCACTATAACCCACGCGGGCACCCTTGAAGTCTTTTCCCTCACAGTCTGCCCTGAAGAGGGTGGTGGATTTGGAGCCAGTGGTGGACAAACCTTGACATAGGAAGTGCTAGGCAATGCAGGACTATGATACCCACTAACAAAATCTACTGATTTTATGTAACATTGCCCTGTCCCATCTGACAAGGAGGTGGAAGCAAAACAGCCACCAGAGTTCGAAAGACAATTCCCTCTACATGCTGATATACCAATGAAAAACTCCTGTGACAGACTTTGAGGAGTCAAAAACAGAGTATTATCCAAAGTCAACATAGTTGCATTCCCTTGACAACTGTCAAGGCTCACCTTCCTCCTACACCCTTTCCTACTATCATTCGGATCAACCATCTCGAAATTCTGAGACGGGCACCCGCAAACCGGATTTGGATTTGAATCATTGTAACTACATATACCATAGTTCCCACAATAAGCATAAACCTCACACTGATCCTGAACAGCAGCCCATCTAGGAGTAACAATTCCACTACCCTTAGTACTACTATAAATCCTCAAATTCCCATCATTATCCAACTTCAACACCCTCAAAATATCATTACCCCCCTCAGCATAATCACTACTATAAGCAACAAGAGCTGGGGCGCTCAAATTCACATCAGAAAGTTGCAATAGCCCAATTGAAGTCAAACTCAACACAGGACTATTCAAACTCCCATTCACTGAAGAATTCAAACCCTGGTTCCAAAACACCACGCTATCGTTCCACCTCAAGGTCAAATTCCCGTTCGCAATAAGTCTAAAAGAGTAAGATTCGGATTTCAGAACCTTACCAACTGAGAAATTCTGAGAGGGCAAAAGGGTATCCGTGGGATTGTCGAAGCTTGACCAGATTGTGCCAGTGCCATTAGAAATCACGAAATTGCCATTCTCCTCGAGGGTTGCTGATGTGGCGCCGCGGTTGCCGGTGCCGGAGTCCCAGACGGTGGTGCCGGAGCTGTTCACGAGGCGGAGGTCGCCGGAGCGGAGGAATTGGAGGGAACCGCCGGAGTCCACGGCGGCACCGTTACCGGCGGACCAGACGACGGGGGCGCCGCCGGAGTAAACGATGGCAGCGATGAAGGAGGGAGGAGAGGTCGGTGGAGTAACAGGAACAAAGCCGAGGGAAAAGGTGGCACTAGAAGAAGGCCATGTTTGGTTGGAAGAGGCTGAGAGGGTGGAATCTGGGTTTATGGCGGCGGTATTGATGGTTACTAAAACAAGGGTGATGAACAAAACCTGGGATTTGACTTTGAGGTACATGTTTGTTTGAGGTTTCAATGGGACGGGAGAGATTGAAATATAATGATGTTGTTATGTTTTAATTGATGAAAAGGGTCTTGTTTGTTGGGGGAGTGAGTGTGTTTTGGTTCAACGTGTGTGGAAGGAAATGGGGTTATAAAATGGGAAGTGGAAGGGGACGCAAAGGAAACATGGAAGGAAGACTTTGACTTGGCCTTCCATTGATTGAAATTTTTTGGTTTGTTGTGGTTTATTTTAATTTTCGTTTTCAACCATGGTCATGGGGTTTGAATCTTCCGCGGGTTTAGTATTTTATGGTGAGTGCTGGTTGTAGCTGGCCATTCACGGTTTGTATTGAAGAAAAGTTTCCTATGTTGAACTTTCTAATTTCCACCCCTCGTCGTGAACATGATGTTTCGTTTTGAACGGAGAAGTGATATCGGAATATGTTGTATTTTTTTTTATATCCATTTCAACATGTAATTCTATTATATTTAATAGCATCTAATTGTGTGTTTTTATTATATACTTGGTTTAAACCCCTAATTAAAGTTTTCTTAGTTTTAGTCCCTCATCAAATGTAAAGGGTAGATCCATCAAGTATTATGCTATTAAATATAATAGAATTCTACGTATACATTCTGATATGGAAATTTTTTTATTTCATATAATACTTGTCATGTGCTTATTTGTTAACAATAACACATATAATGTTTCAAAGAATTAAATGTGTTTTATCCTTATAAAACAATAACTAGTGATTTTCTACCACAAAAAGCAACTCTCTAATAATGGAACTATTTTTGAAATATTATAATTTAATAAGGATGAAAAATATAACAAAAACTTTCTATGAACAAAAAATGAATTATGTTAATTCTACGAGGGCCAAAAATATAAAGTACAAAATTTTTAACTCATATTTCTCTTTCTTAACCCCATCCTTATGCCTTTCTCTTTCTCTAATCTTTCCACCACCTCATTTTTTCTCTACCCACTCACAACCACCACTACTACCACCTCCTCTCTATAATCCTAACCCTTAATCTCTTTAAAGCCTAATCTTTAATTCTCCTTACTCCATTCATCCTCAATTTCTCTTAAGTTATTCATCCCCCTATTGAGGGCAAGTCTAGTTGAAAAAGAAGTTAACATTTGGACCAGACCTCAATATATGTCATTATAATCATATCCCAGGATTTGTTAATAACACACAATAATGTATTTTAAATTGAATGAAGTCTATTTATGTGTGATCTAACCTGTCTAACTAAGTGTTTCAAAAACTATATAATTAAGTGCACATGTTACAAGATAAATGAGGAGTCCATAAGATCAAAAGTTTAATCCATCAAAAGTCAAAGTTTAGACTTTAACCAAAAAGTTTGATTCTAGATCGCTCAGCCATATGAATCATTAGAATCAGCCCTTAGACTTTTGAGCATCTGGAATTTGGAACGTGAAACTCCAGAAGTACAAATCACAATCTTCTAAAAACCTTTTGATGATGCATTGGAAGTTAAGCCCTTATCAAGAAGAATGTGCTTATCATAAAAAAGGACAAGAGACAAACCAGTTGAGTAGCCAATGCAGTTTTTGAGAAAATGTAACTACTCTGCACACTCCAGAAAAGTTGAAGCCAGATCAATTCATGTGTCTTATTGTTTTGCCCGATCCATCATAATATAACTCATAAAGCACATCATACCATCTTATTATTCATCAGACCATTTATTGCATTAATTTATCATGTTCCACACGCATTACATCATACAACATCCAACATGTATTTTATCACCTATATCCATTACATAGCTAACACATATATTATCATGTACACAACCGTGTAGCAATCACATAGCAATCATCATACACAAAATCATCATACATTTATCATATAGCAATCATTATACACGTATCAAATAGCAATTATCACACATCTTATCATACGCATGTCGTTTACTATAGTAATAAGGTTACCTATTTTATGAGTGCACACGTACCTGATAAGTTATCTTGATTACCCTTAGTATAGTTTTCCTTATCCATTGATTATCTCAAGTTACTAAGCGATCTTATATAATTACTAAGCACATCACTATATGAATTTGGTTTATTGAAAATATATTTAACCACTTAACTTTTAAATACTATTGTATAATTATACTTATTCCTAAAAGCACTAATCAAATCTATTTAAGGCGCCAATAATACCTTTCATTGTCATTTACTTACTACCACCAGTTAATTATTCTTTAAATTGCTCATATACTATTTAAGTTGGTATTCAATTTTATTGAACATCACTTAATTGCTACCATCAGGTAAATTATCCTAAATTTCTTTATATGCTAGTTAGGTTGGTATTTACCCTTATTAGACTTTACTGATAAATTTTAATATAATTATTATAACATCCCATGCATTTTATATTTAAAAGGATAAATAAGTGTTAAGTTTAAATTATAATAATATGGGGATATATGGCATTTGTATGATTTATGAATAGATTCAATGAGAATTTAAGGTTTCTGCCTGATGCGTAGCGTCTAGTTGACGCGTAGCATTAGGGTGGAATTTTAAAGTTGACACGTAGTGCTAGGATGACACATAGCGTCAGCGTCGCGGGAAGAATTAAAACACATAGGACTGAAACAGAAACCACATGCAAAAACTAAGGCAAAAACATATTTTCTCTATTCTCCTCCCTCTCTTATGAATTGGGACTTCAATCCAAGTCAATTCTTGGTAGGATCTTGAGAATCAATCACGTTCTTGGCTTCGGGGAGCTAAGGTATGCCAATGGGACCCTTCCATTTCATGTTTGCTTCCTCCTCTTTCTCTTTCTCACTACCCGTAGATTGCATGTGTGTTGGGGAGTTATGGTTTCGTGTTTTATGGCAATGTGAGGCTTGAGTGTTGCTTCTAAGGTGATTAGCTCAATGAAAAGCTAAAGAGTTTTGCATTTTGGTATTCGTTGGTGCTGAAACGAGTGTCGGAGGACCGTTTGATGAAGTGGGTGTTGGAATTGGACGTGAAGCAACACATGATTTGAGCGTGGTTCGTAATCGACATCGAGAACAAATTATTGAAGCTTGAAATCTTGGTAAGAGGGTGTTCAGGTCATAATTAATTAAAATTGGTAATTACATAAATTACATTAAGAAGAATAAGATGTTGGTGATGAATGGAAATTTTAGAAATATGCTAAAGTGATGAATATGTATATGCATAATGATTTGAATGCTTAATTGGTTAGTAAATAAATTGTATGGATGTATATAATTATTTGATAGTTGTGGGTGTATGACTTTACATGATAAATTGATGTTAAATGTCCTGATGTGTGTGTGTATATATATATATATGATTGACTGGATTGAGATTATAAGTTTATCGGGCGTATGTTGATGAATTTGACGAATATTGATGAGTTTACATGCATGGAGATGAGATGTTTAAGAGTTGGGTCTGTATGGACATCTTATGTGATGGCAGATTATTGATTATTGCCAGTGTATATATATGATTTGAGATGTATGTATGTGATTATGTGGTGTGAGACGGTCGACGGTATATGTTACCCTTCGCTTTCGGCTCCCATGGTCCTCTAAGGCCTAGTTGAGCTACCTAATGATCAAATAAGATCTAGTGGTTGAGGTGAAGAGCCAAGTCAGGCTCGGTGAACCAAGTCGAGTTCACAGGGTGTCAAGTCAAACCCCCAACTGAAGGCTGATCCTTTAGTATCCAGATGCTAGGAGTCATATTGTATGATGAGAGTCAGTGGTGCTTCATTGATATGATGATTAGTGATGATATATCGATTGTATGAAATAGTGATTGGTATGAGATGATGAATATTGAAATATATGATTTAATAGTAGTTTGTTATGATATAACAGAGGTATGAGCTTGTAGGGAGTTCGGGAGTTAATCGGTAATACTGGTAAAATATTTACATTACTATTTTAGTGTTAAGTTTACCATTTTGTATTAATTATGATTTTGTTTCCAAACACCCACCCTTGTTGTGGTTTTTTATCTCTTTTAGTGACCAACGATAGGGAAGACGCAAATGCCTTGAAAGCAAGTGCCAAGTGAAGAAACGTTACCAAGGGAATCTATAGAAATTCATAATATGTATACTATTTATTAATGGACTATTTAATTTTATTTAATGTGTGTTGCGATGGATGATGATTTATTTCATGGTTTGTGAGACTTGAGTTCTCTTGGTTTGACTGTGATGTGATGATGAACTTTATTGCCTGCTTATGTGATGGAGTATTAATGATTAGAATAACATTTGTGATATATAATTATTTGTGTGTGTGGAATTGGCCATGTTCATGGCATTAGGACAATATGTGTAGTTGTTTGGCACAGAGCCATTGCATGATTACTTGAGATTGACAGGAACTGTGATATGTGTGATTTTTATGTTGATTATGAATGTGAATGGAATGGTGAATATGATGATAAAATAGATTATGTTTCGCATAAGAGCAAAATAACAAAAATATGGAAATTTAGGAACTAGAGAGACGATTTTGAGATCCGATGGGTTTTTGGACCCTTGGAAGGGACCGTTAGGTTTCCTACCTTATTTATGACTTGTGCATATAAGCTTTATCTAGTTTGAAGGTTATTTGGTGGGTTTGGTGTATGCATTTGCATTATTTTGATTTAAAGTTCATTTTCTGCAAAACTCAAGCATATGTTGGAATTTTGGCGAACGAACAGCGCCAACAATTCTGAAATGGGAAAAGCATGTGGCTTGCAAAGTTTTATGGCAATCGGACCTAAAACTGGTCATTTGGGTAGGTCAGAAGTTGGCCAAATGACCAAAAATCCATGACAACAACATTGCTGCTACTGTCATGCTCACGTGTAGCATGGGGCTGGCGCCCAACGCCAGGTGCGAACATGGGGGCTCAAGCGTAGAGTGGACCTAGAGCGTAGCGTCAGGCCCGTGTTCCTGTTTTGCTTGTTTTGCCGATTGAAAATGAACCACAGGCCTTAGTAGTGTTGTATAGATGCTGTTTGGGAGTCATTTGGCTTCTTAGGAGATTCTTGGAATTATGAAATAATTATTTTGTGAAAAATCAATTAGGATTTTAATTAAACATATTAAAAATAATAAAAATTAAGGGTAGGATCTCACAGGTGGTATCAAAGCGGTTTCTTTCAAAACCGAATAAAGTGTGTAAAATGTGGTAAAATGAGGGAGTCATTTTGTTAAAAATATTGATTGCATGCTAAATGAATGGTAAATTGAGTGAGTCCTATAAAGGCGTATGCTTGTATTGTATTTCCATTGTTGACAGGGTAACTTGGCATCGCTCTTTTGGCACTCCGGTGGTATAGTATTTATGTATACGAGGTAATTATCTTATTCCCTGGTAGGTTATTGGTTACTAATGATGATGTGTTTGATTTTGTAGAACTGAAATTTGGCTAAGGGAACTAGCTCTAGTGGATTGGATGCTTTCTTCTCCAAATTCACTTGAATGATGAAGAGGGCTGAATCTGGCCCGACTCTTGATAAATTCATGAAGTGAGCTCCACCCACCTACAAAGGTGGGTATGATTATGATGGTGCGTATATCTGGATGCGGGATATGGAGCAAGCCTTTGAATATTTTGAATGCTCGGAAGAACAAAAGGTGCAATTTTCTACTTATTAACTAAAAGATGAGGCAAGAGTGTGGTGGTCTAGGACTAAGGTACAGATAGTTGCAGCTGGTGAACCATTAGTCTGGGCAAATTTTTGTAAGAGGTTTCTTGCAAAGTATTTTCCTAACAACTATAAAATCCATAAAGAAATGGAGTTCTTGAAACTAGAGCAAGGGGGAATGTCGGTTGCTGAATACACTTCTGAATTTGATGAATCGTGTGACTTCTATCATCCTTTCTCCTTGGAAGGAACCGAGGGGAACACATGTGCCAAGTACGAGGTAGGGTTGCGAATTGAGCTCTGAAGTGTGATTGTGCCCTTGGAGATCCATGATTATCCCACTATGGTGAACAAAGCTAGATTAACTGAGGAAGTTCAGCTACAAAGAATATCTTAAGCAAAAGATAAGAAACCATTAAAGGCAAATGGATTCAGTTTTAAGAAAATGAGGCAATTTTTCTGTGGTGGTGAGTCTTCCGCCACTTCTTCATCTTCTTCTTCTAGACATGATTCTAGTGGCCGTTCTGCAGGCTATGTTTGTTATAATTGTGGCCAGGAGGGTCATCTTGCTAGACATTGTAGAGCTAGCCACTGGTTTGTTACTAGTGTGGGCAACTAGGGCATCAAAAATCTGATTGTTTGCAAGGTTGGCAACAAAGTATGCAGAGTAACAGGGGCAACACTTCTATGGCCCGTAGGGTTAACTTGTAGCATAGGGGTTGGAATGACAGTGCCCATGGAGGTCAACCCCCATATAGGTTTGATGCACAAGCTGGTGGAGGCGCAGAATGTCATGCCCGGGCGAGTCTTTGCATTTGATGCTTCTGAGGTGGCTCGGGATGATAATCTGGTGCAGGGTAAGTGTATTATCCATGGTTTAGATGTACATGTGATTTATGATTCGGGTGCCACACATTCTTTCATCTCAGAGTTGTGTTCGGCGTTTGAGGTTACCCGTGGTATTGATGAGAAATGCTCTTAATATCTCTACTCCTATCGGCGCTACATTCCAAGCAACTGCTATGTGTGAGAAGCTAACAGTGATCATTGAAAATTGTCGTTTTGTTATAAATTTGATATGCATACCTTTGAAGAATCTTGATGTCATTTTGGGCTTGGGTTGGTTATCTACCAACCATGTCATGGTGGATTGTTATTGAAAGGTGGTGATCTTCTCACAGGAGCATGATTCTAGTCATGTGGTGAGTGATGTTTCCATGACTTACGTCATTCTATTTGCTACGTAGGGACGGTATAATCTTATGCCTAGTGATATTTTGGTGGTGTGTGACTTTCCTGATGTGTTTCTGGAAGATATTCTGGAGTTGTCTCCCCTCAGGGAGATTGATTTTTCTAGGGATTTAGTCCCCGGGGCCGAGCTCGTGTCTCGTGCACCATATAGGATGTCTTCGGTGGAATTAGCAAAAGTTAAGAAACAATGAGTTACTTGATAAGGGATTTATTCGGGTAGGTGCCTCACCTTGGGGCGTTCCAATCTTGTTGATGAAAAAGAAGGACGGTAGTATGTGAATGTGTATTGACTATCGACAATTGAACAAGTTGACAATTAAGAACAAATACCCCTTACCGCGGATTGATGATTTATTAGATCAGTTGTGAGGCGCTGTGATATTTTCCAAGATTGATTTGAGGTCTGGGTATCACCAAATTAAGGTGAAATCGGAGGATGTTTCGAAGACCGCGTTCCGTACTCGTTGTGACCATTTCGAATATGTCGTGATGCCTTTTGGAGGGACAAATGCTCTAGCCATCTTCATAGACTACATGAACCAAATTTTATCACAATATTCATTTCCATTTCATCATCTTTTCTATTTATCCAAGAATTTAAATAATTTTATTTTAACAAAAAATACCATAGCAAAATTTTAACATAATAATAATAAATAATAACAAATAAATAGTTTTATTTTAATAAAATATACCGCAAGAATTTTTTTTCATGTTCTTAATATTTAATACTTTTAAATTAATTTTATTATGTCATTTATTCATTTTCATTCCATCATCTTTTCTACTCATTCCAATAAACTAAACTAATTTTATAATATTGAAATTATAATAATAAATAATTTTATTTTAATAAAAATACCTCAAGAAAAGTTTTCATGTCTTTAATGTTTAAATTTAAATTTTATACATAATTTTATCATACCATTTAATCATTTTCATTCATCATCTTTTTCTAATCATCCCAACAAATGTAAAATTCTCAATTTCTCTTTTATTTCTATCTATTTAGATAATATACTTTCTAGTTGATTTCTCACATTTTTATTTTTTATGGTATTTTTTTATTGAATTTCTCCTCTCGGTCCAAACAAAGTACAGATCTCGAACCAAACAGTATCTAAAGTAAAACTTTGTAAAATTATTTTGAGAATATGTTTTTGAAAATTGTTTTATATTATAACGAATTAGTGGTAATATAAATTATTTTCTACCTTCATCCTTAAATATAACATTTTTAAAAAAATTGTCTCTTAATAAAAGATTATTTTTCAAATTTTCATATCATTAATTTTTTTATCAAAGTATTGTTATTAATATATAATTTTTTATTAAAATCAATATAATAATAAATAAAATACATTAATTATATTATTTATCTCTTATATAATAATTAGATAGTGAACTGTTCTTTACTGGGGGTGTAAAAGTATGGTTGATGAACAATTCAAAATGTACATGTAATGTCAATCTGGTACAAGGAGATATTTGTATATGTGCAAGTACGGAGTATCCTTGTATACTGGGGCGGAATACAATGCACTCTGGGCGGTGTGGCAGTCCGCCTGAAGTAACCTCCTTTGCCTTGACACAATTGGTGGTGGTACCTGCAATTATTCTCCGACGCTCAAGTCAGTATTCTGAAATACTGTAAGACTTAGAAAGCAAATCTGAGAGAATTATGCAAGTAAAAGTGTAAGGTTCAGAATTGAGGGGGGTCCCTTATACCTTTTTGCTGAGGTTTATATACTTGTTACTGGTGCTCCATTATTGGTAGGACCCGTTCCTTGTTTTCTGGCATAATGCAAGAAAGGTAGTAGGTCCCAGTGTCGTTCACGAGCACAATCACTGTAGTGGGTGTTTCCACTTGCCTGGAAAGCGTTAATGCTTTATTATTTTATTCATTGTTCCCTTTTATGCGTGACAGCGTGATTCCCATTTTCAACCTCTCAAGACAGAGTCAATCTCGTGCCTGGGTTACAAGTATGGGCTCGCTACGCAGTATGGGAAATTCAATATTCCGCCTGTATTGAGCCTATGGCTTGGCGGAGTAATATGCATTGGAAATACTTTATGCATGTGTATAAGATATTCAATGTTTTCCACCTTGGCGGAGTAATAAGCTTTGGCGGAGTAACGTGCCTTGGCGGAGTAACGTGACCTGGCGGGGTTACATGCCATGGCGGTATGTACTCCTTATAAAAGTAATTATAAGGTATTTGAGACGTACTTCTCCTGTTCAAAATGCTGATTTGTCAAAACATTAAAACCATGCTCTTAGGGACCGGTATTGGGACCGGATCAGATAGCAAGTAAAAAAATTAAATAAAAACTTATAATCATCTCAAAGATAATTTTAAAAAATTATCAAAAATGTTAAATAAATAATAATTTTAACTAAATTAATTAATTTTTTTTAGTCTTTAAAACAACATAATATTATTTATCTTTATACAAAGTGACAATGTATATTTCTACCTGTATAGACCATGCTAGCATAATTGTTGACAAGCTTGATGGAAATTACAACACGTGTAGTACCCACTACTGCAGTGCGCTCCTCGTAAAGGATCTATCGAATCTTGTCCCACATCTCTCTTTCCCCATCCTCTCTGCACCATTCACCAGTTTCCCCAAATTGTACCCATTTGACTCACACAGGCACAAGGTTTGTTTCTCAAATCAAACTTTACTTAGTATGTCTCGAATTTCCCCTCCTTCAATTTCCCTTCATTTTTTTTGTGACTTACTGATTCAATCGAAACCCACGTGCGAATTCTTCTCAATTTCAGTTCTTTTTGCTCAGATCCCTTTGTTACCGAGCCTTTAATTTGTGTTTGTATCATGGGTCGTTGGTTCTGTGTTTGCTCATCGCTGCTACTTTCATTTGGGTCCTGGGACCTGCATTTCTTCGTATAAGTCCCCGAGATTCAAATCAAGTTTTCATTTTCAAACTTTGTCTCTAGTTATTTTGTTTTGTTTGTTCTGGAATCGCATGTAGGTATGGGAATGCAGAGTTGGTAGAAGAAATAAGAGTTTTGCAGGAAAAATAGAGTAGAAAAAATGAAGACTAAATTGAGGGGATCTTTGTTTGTTAAAAGAAAGAAAAGAATTATAATGTGATTGACTTTGCTGGTGTAGTTTTGCATTTAGTGGAAGAAACAAGAAGCAGCAGTCATCAGATTTATTTTTTCAATGGATATATGAATGATTTCTGTTTTGCCTGACTTTGGATTTATTTATTTTATTGTTTTCTTTTTGTATTTTTATGAGTCGGTTACAAGCTTCATCATTAATCATGAAACTATTTTTGGGGTTATCAACCTCTGAAGCCTGATCCTTTTCAGAAAAAGTTTGAGATTTTTTATGTTTTGGTTGCTACTTTTCTCCGAGCCCCTTCCCCACTATGTGCTCCTTGTCTACCTTTCACTGTTCAAAACTATTTGAATGCAACCCACATATGTCTGTGTTAGTGGTTTTGTGTTGTTTATTAATAGAAAGTATCTAAATTCTCCATCTGGATGAGCAGCAGAAGAGGAAAAATCTGCTGAAAATTCTTGTATTGTTAGGCGGCCATCATCTGATTCAATGATTTATGATCTTGTATTAATGGTATTCTGGTTTGAGGCAGTGGAAGCTGGGTGTGGGTATTTATCCTGCTATATCTCTGAACATTTAACTTACATACCTGGAGAGGAGGTCCCCTAGTGAAGAATGTTCTGATATTGATAATCATCATATTTCACGCTTCATTATTTTTCTGTAGTTTGAGAAATAAGCTTTAGATGATCAAACATTTCTTACTCAGAGAGTGCATTCTTTTGAGGAGAAGGTAGTGTGGAAGTTGCTCATGTTTGCTAAAACAATAGAAACTGAAAAGAGGAAATAAACAAAAAAAACATAAATGTCATGCTATTATTGGAGTTGGTTATCTTATGTTGGTATTAGGATATTCTGAAGCTTATATCTTAATGTGATGCTTGCTTTGTAATGGAGGACAGATACGTATTAAGTAATGACAAAGATGAAATGATGTAATGGTGTTTCCATTTTAATAATCGCAACAGTATGCAAATAAGGTTACAGTGTTTAAAGTTAGTTGCTCAATATGTTTTCACTTTTAGATTAGGTGTCTAATACCTAACCTGATTGACGAAATGCTGATAGGAAAAGGGATGAATTTAGGTGCAAGGAACCTTCATTATGTAGCACATCTTTAGTGCCTGTTGGTTGGCCGATGGGCAACTAAATTAGGGTTGAGCTAACCAAAAAAATAGTTAGTTCAATGAAAATTTGACTATTTCAAAATGATATGTAGTATTGATATTAACTATTAGATTTTTTATTTTCACAATTTTGTTTCTACAACTGGTTAATTTTTTAAGCAAAATGCTTGATAATTGTATTGATTACAACATTCTTTCTTCCCATTCTTTTGTGT
Source organism: Clitoria ternatea (assembly GCA_037962975.1). NCBI lineage: Eukaryota > Viridiplantae > Streptophyta > Magnoliopsida > Fabales > Fabaceae > Clitoria > Clitoria ternatea. Next base: position 16,645,271 of record CM075675.1, read on the forward strand.
GCCATACCCACTCTTCTGGTACCACATTTAGTTTGGAGTGAAAATGAATGCTAATTAAAAATTTAGTTTTTCTAGAGTTTCAATTCAAACACATGTTCAAAAATCAAAATGTGAAAAGTTTTTAACAGAGATTATGTTGAATCTGCTTTGGAAATCATGGTGGTTGCATTGACATTTAATTTTAAATGATGACTTTTCAGTTTTTAATATCTAAGTGTGTTTTATTTGTTTATCAATAGTCAATTCATTTTTTCTGACACGAATTGCTGCTGAAGGTTGCAAGAGTGACAATGAGTCTAGCATGTCTTGTGTGCCATAGTGTGGATAGTCCGTCACCATCACACTCTTTCAGGAGTTACTCTGTTTCAAGTTCAGAAAATGAAGGAAGATGTCATGCTGTTGCTACTTGCTTAACCAGGAAATTATCTCTTCCACCCACTACTGTACACTCTTTTCTTCCACCTTCATCATCATCCAAAGTGACTCCACAACCTACTGTTTCCGGTAGCAACTTGATACCCGGTACACCGCGGCTTGTACGAAGTCATGCGGTAACAAGGGACCGAGTACGGGATTGGAATTTTGATGAAATTGTAACGGAGTCCTAGTCCTAGTTAAAGCTGATATAAGATAGAATAAGACTAGGGAATTTTCTTCTGAGATAGTTTATACTGGTAATGCTACTTTGCCCCCCTTATAAATTTTGCTATGGGTGCAATTGATCTCTCTAGTTTTCTTGTAGAAATCTTAAGCTGTGACTCCATCGTATTTGGACGTTTTCCCTTTCCGTTCACCACCGAAAGATATTACTTATGTCAAGTATGAAGGTTGACTACAAATAATTCACTGACATATTTTTCTACAAACAAATATTTCTGCGTTTGCGTCACATCACTATTCAGAGGAGTCCTCGACCCTACTGTTTGATATCCAAAATCTTTTATGTTAAAATATATGGGTATTCTCTTATGTTTACTCTATATTGATTTGACTCCAAACGGTTTGTATTTTGAGGTGGTTTCAAGTTTTCCTTTTCTATTGAAAAGATAAGCAAAATTTATATTTTTAAATCAATTATCACAAATTAAGAATTAATTTAAAAAGTATACTTTAAATGGTCTTTTTGTATTGGTTCCTAATTGAAAATATACTTTTTAAACCAATTCTTAATAGAAACTTATATAAAAAGTATATTTTGAATCAATTATGCAATAATCGATTTAAAAATAAGTTTCTATTAGTATTTTTAATGGAGGTGACCATTTTAAAATTGTTTCAAAATGCAAGGGACCACATTAAGATTAAAAGAACATATAGGATAATAAGTGAAATGAACTAAACATATACTTTATCTAATATTTTATCTTTATATAAATGAGATGATAAAGAAATGAGATGAGCAATAGATGATTCTTAGGAAAAATTAAAAAAAAATGTTTTTGGTTGTTTTTTGTTTAACTTTCTAATGACTTTTATATTTGTGGCTAATTGTTGATGAGGACACTTCCCAAGCTATGAATTGTATAGAGGAGTCCAAGATGATTGAGGATGCATGAGCCCAAGCCCAATAGGAACATATTTAAGGTCTTTTCTTACACTGTTTGTACTATTAGTGACTCATAGACCTCTTTATATTAGACATGTTTTGAGTTTACTTCTTAAAGTTTATTTCTTCATTCTTTTAGTTCTTATTAGTAGGGTAGGATTAATTTTAGGTCATTTTTAGGCCATGTTTTATTTTGGACGAATTTAACATATCTTTAGAAGTATTTAGGAGCTTAGTTGAGCTTGGTTTGCTTAATAAGTCTTAGGAGTTTAATGATCCCTCTCTCATTTGTACATTTGTGATCATTTGTTGAATGCCTAATATTTCTAATGAGAAGTTTCTCTCTCTAACTTCTCCAGTGTTCTAGGTAAAATCTGTAGTTTTAGTTCTTATCAATGGATCCTTCCATTATGGTGAACATCCCAAGCTTATCTCATCATTGAGTAGTGCCTCCTTTCCTACTCATTCCTTTTTATTTTTGTTCTTTTCCTTCTCCTTTTGATTGTGTGAGAAAAATTCAATGGAAAACTACATAAAGAGACCACAGTTTGAAGCTTGATCGAATAGGAAATTGTTTGTTCATTCATTAGGATCTCTTTAAGGCTAAACCCATCAATAGAAAGTTTAGAGCTACATCATTTTGTATCATGAATGTTAACTTAGGAGGTATTTTCTAGATCTACTTCAAATCCTTAAAAGTTTTTTAATTCTAATCACACACTTTTCTTTTACTCATTTTTCTTGATCTAAATCTAGTTTTATTTTTCATTTTTTAGTTTTGAAAAATATGAATTTTGGCATGAAATTGGTATTCATATATTCAAATTTCTAAATTCAAAATTTGGAGGCTTGATCATTGAATTCATGCTTAAATCTTGAAGAACTTGATATTGTGAACATTTTAATCGATTTACTTTCTCATAATTATGTTTATATTGTTAGAATTTTTGAATTCTCCATGTCAAATATTGGTGTCACTTCTATGTTCTTATTCATGATGTTTTTTATTCAAATTTTGCTAAATGCTACTGTATTTTTATATTGTATCTTGATTAATAATAAGGACATCATGGATAGCCCAAGCCCATGCTAAAAAGAAGCCCAACACACATTAGCACACTTGGAATACGAGAAGAGCTTATTTGAATTTACAAGACTTAGTTTCTTTTAAAAGTGCTTTTTAGTTTATTTTATTTTCTTGTTAAAAAAGGCATGTAAAAATTAATAAATTTCTTAGAGCTCAGGTTTGAACCTAACCAAAAGCTAAATATACCCTATAGAATTATTAGTCTTAGGCCAAATCACTGATATCAAGCCATTTACTGGGTCCTACAGTTAAATATGAGAATTTGTTAATATTTTATTATTAAATATAGTTATCAAATAATTAAATAAGTAATTATCAATAAAATATCATTATTATATATATTTGAATTTAAATATTGATTAACTATTAAATAATTAAATATTATTAATAACTGTTATTATATAAATATATATATTTGAATTTAAATAAATAAATATTGCACAAATATTAAAATTAAATATTAAATATTAAAATTAAATATTAAATATTAAAATTAAGTATTATATATTAAATAGTATTGATTATCATAATATATAATTAAATATTATTAACAAGGAGATATTATAAAAATGGTTAACTAGTTAATACTTAATCAAAGAAGATTATTATCAATAAATATTAATTAATGTTAAACTACGGTGTTATCAGTAATTAAACAGTATTATCAAATATTATTTCTCTCTCATCTCAGCTTCTTTTTCATTATCACCACACTCCTAATTTGTCCTCAGAGTCTCTACACCTCCCTGAATTGGGCTTCTCATCACTTACACTTTCTTGAGGTTCCTATATCCCACACTTAACATTTTAATTGGGCTTACCTCTCACCATTTTCTTATACTAGAGCAACTCGGGAAGTAGGCCGAAGCCTTAAACTTTCCATAAAAAGAGCAGCAGGGCACTCTCAGGGTTCCTAAAAGTTTGGGTTCTTATCCTAAAAAACCTAGGTTGTTACATATGTTATGCCCGGTAACTGATGATGTGAAATTGATGTATATATATGTATGTGTGTGCGAGCGTGTAATAGTGGTGAGGTACAGTCCTATGATGAAACAAGATATGAGTTGCCTGATGATGATGTGAATTTGTGCTGATGAATATAGGGGAAATATATCCTCGATCTTGAGTGGTATTTGTATGATGTGTGATGACATGGTAAGGGGAAAACGTTAGTGATGTCAGACTTCCCATTGAGTGGTGGACAAGTAGGGTTAGTGTCGCACCTTTATGTTTTTGGTTTAGTATGGTTCGCGAGCTATCAAAGAGACGTCGTGCGCAAGGCAGATTGCTTTGATCCCCGAAGATCTTCCAGTCGAGCTAGATGCAGAGGATATGAGGCCAACCTTTCCTGACATGGACATGACAATGATTAAAGGCATGGTTTAGAGGAAAGAAGAGTTACCTCATCCTCGTGGCTCGACCTCCTTTCAGCAAGATGTGGACAATGAGTGTTGGGAGTAATCCATAGGTACACCATCTCCTCTACGATCTCCTCCACCGGAGTACGTAGATTTGCCCAAGGTTACCTGAAGAGCTTGGGATAACTACCGTAAGGGAAAGACCAATAGGGCTTTAGTCTATCGTGAGGCTATCTTCACCCTTTCATGTTAAGGATCTCGATTCGGAGTGACATACTCTGAATTAGGATTCTTGTGGGTGATAAATTATCGCCAAGGCAAATGGTAATAGTGGGATCCGTCCACCGGATGGACCTTAACTAGGCTTAGGTTTTAAGGGTGACATTAGGATCATTAGGATGTCTTTTATATTAGATAGTTGAGTTGTATTTTATTTTGTTATGGGAGCCTAGTGCCCTTAATTTCATTTGAGTATGTAAAATAATGTTGAATCGTGTATGAACTGATATGATTAATGAGATGATGGTCCACCATGTTTTGTATGTATTAAAAAAAACTTCCACATTTTTAGAACTTTTACTTGATACTCCTAGTCAACTGAGGCAACCGATGGTAAGGATTGTCTTAGTCAACCGAGGGGTGTCAAAGGGTGCAAGAGCTAGCCTCGGAACAGTCCTTAATACTTGATTTTATGTGTGTGTTTTACACCGGTCTAGTAGGGATCCAGTATTATATCCTCTATTTCAGTGAGAAATACAAGTCTTGGAGTGATTCCTCATACCAAATCATCAGCCTTACGCGTTATGGAGCGAAGGGGGATGTCGCATGCAAGGACACTTCGACGCTCAAGTTAGTGAATATTCAAGGGAATATGAGAGCTTAAGTGTAAGTTTGAGAGAGAATGTTCTATCTTTGTTACATTGAAGCATGAGTATTTATACTTGAAGGTAGTAGAAGAGTCTTTTCTCACTAAGTTTTTCGTACATCATGTCAATGCTTTTCTGATCCTTTGCAGAAAAGCTAACACATGAAAGAGACATGTCCAAATGACTCTACCTATCAAACAGTTACTTTGCAAGTGTCAATACATAAGTCAACTTTGATTTTTTGATATTGAGTAAATAACTCATACCAGAGTCAATTCTGAGACCTTTCATATAATACCGACATAGTTATATTAAACTGTGCGAGATACTGATCCTAAACGAAGAATTACGGTCAAATTATCGTATTGTCCATAAACTGGTATCAAGACCGGATCATTTATCTTATTATAAAATAATAATAAAAGTGTTAATATTTAAATATATTTAAAAATAAATAAATATTAATAATTATGCGGTAGTCATAACATGAGTAGGGTATGCTGGTAACCCTTACATGTCCGTGTTTCTTTGAAGACTACCGATGGACCCTGATTTTTTATTTTTGTGTCATCCAGTATTTAAGGCTTAAAAAACAATATAAACATAGAGGGGAAATAGAAAATAAAATAAAACAAAATCTGAGAGCTGGGTTTCATAGATCCTTCTTCTGAAGCCAAAATCCTTCCTCGTTAAGGAACACACAAACAGGGTATCCTTATAATCTTGTGTTTTCATCGTCTTTGATAGATACTCGCGCTCTACCTTTCTCTCTTTTACTCGTTCAATTAAAAAGAAAAATTATAAGTTCAAATTTCCTATCACTCTTCAATATCGTAGGCTTACTGCAATCTTCCATTTTCGGTTTTCTGGGTTTTGTTTTCCTGTGGCGTAGGGTTTGATTCTGATCGCACCATGTCGATGCTTGATTCCTTCTTCAACAAGGGTTTTAAGGCCAGCAAATGGTATTCCTTGATTAAGTTATTTGATTTTATTAATGATCAGGGGTTTTATTATTCATTTTGTAATTCTAAATACAAGAGTTTTTATTTTTATTCTCTTTTTTAGCTTCCAAGTAATTGTTCTGTATTGTGGATCAATTAGCCTAGTCGAACTATTGAGGATAGTATACCCTAAATATTTCGTTTCCTTTTTAATTTCCCCAGTATCTGGATTGTTCTTTTTCATTTTTTTCCCCAGTGGTTTAATTATTCATGTGTGAATTATGAGGACTATGTGTATCAGTTGGATTTAAATAATTGTGCTTATTACAGTAGCTCGCCAGGACAAGAGTTCTTTTTTATGCTTACTATTATTTTATCTGTTAGTGATTTGTTTTTCAATGTTCATGCTTTCAGTAAAACTCTACTGAAGTTGACAATTCCACGTATAAAGTTACTAAGAAACAGAAGAGAGATTCAGTTGAAGAATATGCGGCGTGATATTGCCAAGCTTCTTGAGACTGGTCAAGAAGCCACAGCTCGAATTAGGGTACACCCCATTTGCATAAGGATGTTTATTGTTGCATTTTTTCAGTTTGAGAATTTTAAACCAATGGCCCAGGACAGAGAAAATCTTTCTTGTTTTGGTAATTTTCTTTGGTTAGTGCCATTGTTTATGTGGTTGCCTATGCAGGTAGAGCATATTATCAGAGAGGAGAACATGATGGCTGCTCAAGAGATCATTGAACTCTTCTGTGAACTTATTGCTGTCCGCCTTCCAATAATTGAGTCCCAAAGGTAGGTAGCAATGATTACAGAAATCTGGTTGACTAGCATAGATTCTAGTTTGTTTGGACTTGTGTGGTGTGCCAAACTGTCAATATGATTTACATTCAAGCTAGCCATTTGTAGAACTTGTGTTAATGAAACTTTAGATGTGCTGGATTTGAACATGTGATATCCAACTGGATTTGAACAATAGTTGCTGTGTTCTACTGAACTGACTAACTAGTAACTAGGGAGGGAGGATCTGATTATCAATCTGTTTCGTAGACAGGACCTATATTAAATATTATAAAAGCCACTTTGTTTCAGTAGTGTCAGGTAATAAACTAAGAATGTGATGATGAATAGTTACAGCAGATCTCAATCTCTCTCAAATCTTTTTCAATGTCATTGCACAGATTGCTAATTCATATAGCACGATAGCTTGACTCTTGATTTAGTGAGAATTATTTGAATGTTCAATTAGATCTAGGCTGTTTTCTTCAAAACTATTTGAACAATATTATTTGATGGTAGCAATTTGATTGAATGGAGAAATGCTTCAGGCCTAATTTTTCAATTACACAGTGCCTATGAGTGTCAAATGAAAAATTCACTGGAAACTATAAAATGAGTGTGATTATATGTTGGTGTTTAAGCAGTGAAGTGCCAACAAGAACAATGTTAATTGTATTTGTAGCAGTAATGAGAATGCTGAGATGAATATGCATATTAATGGACTAGCGATTTTTGTTTTTCATAAAAGGAAGTCAGATTCTCTTGTCGAGAAGATAATGGAACACTTTTCTGTGGTGGTTTGATCATGTGAGAAGACCAATAGAGATTTAAGAGAGAAAAGTGGCAAATTTTAAATAATGAGGTAGATGATAATCTAAGCAAACATTACAAGAAACCATTAAAAGAATCTTGCTCTTAATGGCTTTACTGAAAAGTTGCTTTTTGATGTGCTCCAATGGTTTCAACTGATCCATTTAGGCAGCCTCACCTACTGGATGAGGCTTTATTGTTGTTGCTACTTATTTGCAAAAGGATAAAACTAGGTGCAGTACTATAGACACAGTTGGTGTTGTTTTCCTGGAATTGGATATCTCATGAAACTGACCATTAAGGTGTTGGCTATTAGTATTCAGATGAAATCCTGATTTTGATCAGAGAAACACCAACAATACTTATGGTATGGATGTGAGTTTTATCGTTTGCAAATTAAAGAGGTGCTTCAAGTAATATTGGGTTGAACAATTACATCCAGTCCTGAGTGGTTGTCAATGCTTCTATAATCTTCAGTCGTAGAGCTTGTACTATTTGCTGTCAGTATCTCCGGAGAAAGATTAGGAATTTTGCTCAGTAGTAAGTATTTGGGAACAAAGTCCTAAACAGTGTTAAATGGATTTTTAGCATGGTTCTTGTCATCAAAAGTATATCTTATGATTAAGATCCCATTCCAATCATTGTTAAACTGAAGTATAAAATGACAACCATTATTCTCTAATGGATATGACATATGGTTTTACATAGCCACTTTTGGTTTCAGCCTTCTGAAAAATTTTGTTGGTTCTGGTCTTTCTAGAATTTTGAAAATAATTCCTTTTATTGCATACTAATAATGTGGTGTGTATCTGAACATGTCACATGACATGTTATCTTATGATAATTTGTAATATAGCATAATTTGATGCATGTCATTGCCATGTCATCAGACTCATCAATAATCAATGATAGGAACTGTTTTAATTAACTTTAAAATTTGGTAGGACTAGAACCAACATAAAACTTTTGGAGGACTAAAATTAAAATTTAAGTATATATGCATGAACTAAAATTGTATTAAAGTGTTCTCTAATTGTGTTAAGAATTTCTGTATGTTGTTCAGGGAGTGCCCCCTAGACTTGAAAGAAGCCATATCTAGTGTATGTTTTGCTGCACCAAGGTGTGCCGATCTGCCAGAGTTGTTGCAGGTTCAGTTGCTATTTGCTGCCAAATATGGGAAGGAATTTTTATCTGCTGCAACTGAGCTCAGGCCAGATTGTGGTGTTAATCGCCAGGTTCCATGTTCATGCTATACTTACTTTTTCTTTCATGTACGAAAACATTTTATACAGGAAGTTATTTTCTTGCATGACATTCTCCATGTGAATTTCAATTACAGTTAATAGAGCTGCTGTCAGTTCGTGCCCCTTCACCAGAAAAGAAACTGAACCTTCTAAAAGAAATTGCTGTTGAGCATGATTTAGATTGGGATCCAGCACCTTCAGAAACTGAGTTCTTTAAAAATCATGAAGACTTGTTGGTAAGTGTTCAGTTGCAATAACTAGCAAGAAGTGAAAAAACTGGCAATGGTTTGATGAAGTCTTTCTTTCACACACCAACACCATTATCTTACATTACTTGTCCCTCTCTATGTCAGGATGGCCCCACTCAATTTAGTGGGTCAAAATTGCCCCTTCCTGAAGAAAAACACAATGAAGAGTTTCAGTTCTCTCATGATACACCCAGTAAAGAGCAACCTGATTCTGATTCTGGCTCTGACATATTAGAATTTCCTGAAGTTCCCAAGGTATCAGTCCGGCCGAATGCAAATGTTGCCACAGCTCCAGAAATAGGTACTCCTCTAACTATGCTACCCCTTGAAGTTGATCTTCATTCAGATGGTTCCTCAGATGAAAAGCAGGAGCAAGTTGAAGAAAGATCAACAGTTCACAAAGATGAGCCCCTTTCAACACTTGGTAAAATAGAGAGTAAACAGTTTGTACCATTCATCTCACCTCCATCAGTATCATCTGGATCATTTTCCGCAAGACAAAGTGACTCGTCTCCCTCCTTTTCAAGCTCAAAACCAGAAGTGAATGTTGACTTACAGGATGTGTTGGCTGCTGCACATGCTGCTGCTGAAACTGCTGAACGTGCAGCAGCTGCTGCTCGCTCAGCGGCTAGCCTTGCTCAAGTCCGAATTGATGAACTGACTAAGAAGAAGAATAGTGAGCGTGTACCAGACAGAAGCTCTGAGAACCCATTTTATGTAGGCGGTGATAATGGATCTATAACAAAAGAAAAGCATTTCACTGAGCAAACTACTGCAGGTATCTCTGACGTCCATTATAAAAATGATATGGAACATCAGCAGGATCATTATACTTCTTCCCCTGGCTCTCATTCATCAAATTTTCCTTCATTCGACACACTAAAGGAAGATTTTAATTCTTCCCTACCCAATGATTATGTGTTTGATGACAAATCTTCTAGTCACCAGCCTAAGAGAGTACTTTCAATGGAAGACGACTCGTATTTCTCATACCCTAACTTATTTACCTCTCAAAACTCAAATGTTGGATCTCAGTCTCATTCAGATTATAGTCGATCCACTCATAATCTGTGATGGAAGAATCATCATTCGGCCGCATATTTCTTTATACGACTCCCAAGTCTTGCTTATGAGTGTGCTCTATACTGCCGCAGTATCTACTTTAATTTTGTTTTATTAACAGAGAATGCAATTCCTGGTGTTATTGTTTTCGTAGTACCTACTAAGTCTGGCTTTGCATTATGTAATTGCCCAAGTTCAGAAGCATTACTGTTTGTGGCTGGGGCTACAATGAATGTAGAAATCTTATATATAGTGGTGCAATAAAAGCATTCAGCATCATTTTTCTTTATTTTAGCCTGAGGATACTAGATATGTAATGCATTCAACGGTTCTTTTGTAATTATTGTAATATTGTTGCATGTTACAGTGTGGAATATTTTCGCATCATTGATTTTATTGTATTTTTTTTTATTTGGGAATAATTTGTACGACACTAACCTCCTTGGTCATGTGGATCTGTAAGATATGATATACATCATTTGATGAGGAATTGTTCTTGCCTTTACAATTCTCTTTTCCCTTATCGTGTGATTGCATGAAATGATCAAGGGAAAAAGTACAACAGAAATAAAATAGCGATGATAATTTTATTTAACAATATCAAGTATCAACATCAATTCCACCTAACAGCTCATGTTAATCAGCACAACACATTTATCTTATAATCATCACACAACAATACATAACCATATGTTTATCCATTCATAATTCATGCATTTAATATATATCATTCCTCTCATACCTAGAATTACAACACATTTATCTTATAATCATCACATAACTTACCGAATGCTCGCCAACAAAGGTTTTAGAAAGCAATTTGAACCTTTGAAGATATCCATGAGTTTAGAATGCTCCCCACAAGCACCAATTCAGAGGATTTGACATGAATTTAAGGTTTTGGAGTAATTACCCAAAATGGGTTTCTTAGGGCTTACCTTAATATGGTGGTTTTGAAAAGACTTGTAACTGTGACATTTTTGTCTAAATTTTTAGGATTTACCTTAGGGTCTAATAAAATTTGAGAAAAGTTTTCACAAGGAGGATTGTCCTTGGCGAATAAATCCCAAGAACCTAGGTGATACATAACTTAAAATGACTAAAAATCTTTATTTATCATTCTGGTAATTGATTACAGAAAGTATGTAATCGATTAGTCGATTACCTAAGAGCCACCTGTACAGGATTTCAGGATTTGCTCTCTGGTAATCATTTAAGTAATTGATAACCAACATACCAGTTCTACAGAATTATGCAGATGTTGGCCTCCTAGCCAACTTCCGTACCTCTTAACTTGCCCATTTTAACTTTGAATGTTATAAAACTTTATGGGCACTATCTACAACTTATTCTAGACCTGTAGGCATAGTCCATGCTCAAAAATTCCTCAGATCCCAAAGTTATGCTAAAAAATGCATTAAGTCACTTTCTATCAATTCCATTACTAAAATCCCATCAATCCCCATTCAATTGGAAATTTTTAATCACACATAAGTTATAATCATGCCTAGGGACCTATTGGTACCTTCTGGGGACTCTGAATCCCACTGGAACTCAAATTTACCGATTCAGTTAGCCTAATTAGTCATTTCTCTTCAACATATCTCCAAATATATTTATATACCCCTTCCTCTAAATCAAACAATTCTCAGTCAATACAACAATAACATCATCATCGACCATATCAAACCTATCCTGCCTATAACATCTGGTTTCATTTGATACTTTGGCTCAATGTCATTCTATACTCTTCATTCGCAATACCTGGGCACAACAACATTACCTAATTGGCTCAGCGCCAACTATCAGCAAATCATACACATATGTACTACTCTACCACAATCACCTGCCAGTCAGTCACATGGTTTAACAAGATATAGTGGTTGTGTGCCATTCAAATGATATAAGCAAAACAAAAAACAAGTACCCATAATTTATATTATTACAAACAATACAACTTCCTCCATCATTCCTTGACATCTCGGGCTTATTTGGTGCTCTCCTCTGCAGTGTCTGTGATATTCATATCATTGGTTACTAAAAAGAAAACAACAACAACAACAATAGAAAAGGGTGAGTGCTGAACAAATTAATCAATATAGAAATTTAAAATTGAAAAGGCATAACTTTAGCCTTATGCTATACCTACTCAATTCACATTTCAATTATACCACTTATTCCCAGTCATTAATCTCATTGTCAACACCACATGCCACTCAGGCTGCAACTAACAATACACATGCATTCTACACACTAATTCATTCTCAATTACTTTAAACGTTCACAATCACCATGTGCCACTTAGGCTATAGTATCATATACATATCAAATTCATCTTTGATTACCTCAAGTATTCACAATATCATGCAATACATCAATCATCACTCATCAACATACAATGGCATAGCTGACTCTCACTCAGAGTTTGATTAAACTCGCTAGTATCCGGATACTAAAAATGGATCAGCCTATAGCCAGAGGTTCTACTTGACACCCCGTGAACCCTACTTGGTCTACCAAGCCATGCTTGGCTCTTCACATCAACCACTAGGCTTACTTGACCACTAGGTAGCTCAACAGGATCCTACTTGACCATTGAAGCCAAAACTAAGGTGCGAAACATATTGTACAACCGTTCAAACCATATAGATCACATAGGTTCATTTTAATTCACTTTCTCCGATTTAATTTACTCAATTCTCTTAATAAATAACAATAAGCCATCATCATAAACCATTTCATAACTAGCCACTCAGGCAAATTAACTCACCATTAGCCACTCAGGCAAATTAATTCACCACTAACCACCCAGGCTTTAATATCAATAAAATACCAGCCACTCGGGCACACACCATCTCTCAATTCTCTTTCAACATATATTATCAACATATAGCCACTTAGGCATGATAATATTCAACTAATCTCAAAGTAATCACTCAGGTACATTTATTAACATAATTTCAATCATAATACTAACCAATCACTCGGATACCAATTTCATTCATGCTTTCTTAAACAAAAGTAATTTCATCATCAAATACCTTAGAAACTCATTCCGATACACATTCATTTGTCTAATATATCAATATATGTCACATACTCGTTTTTCATACATAGTGATTTCCAAATTTCTATCTAGTATCACAACTGTATTTTCACATCGCTAAATCCCATGCTTTGCTATCTTTACGCCTAAACAGAACTCATATACAATAATTTATAAATGTCCGTTTTTACCTCACTAGGTCTAGGCCTAGTCACAATACATACTAAAAATCCAATAATTATACATTATGATGAAATTAGCTAATTAATGTTAATTATATTCCTTTTTCGAACGCCAACTGACGTCAAATAATATTTCTAAATTAATTTATACTTTGAACACCCTCTTACCTTAATTCCAAGCTTTCGACTCTTATCCTTTACGCCGAGTACACACAATATCGGCAATTTAAGGAAATTACAAAGTGAGTTAACATTTTGGCCTCCGAAATCAAAACTCATTTTACTGAAACTATTCCAAATACACTTTTAAGGCTTCCGAACTAATGTGTTTAATAAATTCTGAACTATTCCAAAGAAGAAGGAAATTAAGTTTTTAATCTTAAGGGCATTTTCATCATTTCTTTTCTATTTTCTTTTATTTCCTTTAATAAAAATCCACTTTTACCTTATGGTAAATTATATTTTACCACCGCCATTTAATCTAAAATTAAACTTACTAATCAATTACTCAAAATTAATTATTCCAATTCTTTTATCTCGATCACAACCCTTAATTAATTTATAAAAATTTAGGAAAATCCTTAACTAACTCAATAAATTCAACTTAACCCTTGATAATATTTGATTAACCTTATGCAGCAAAATAAGTTAAATTTTAACATCAAGGAAGTTATAGTAACTCTCCAAACTTGCCTATGTGTGGGAGAAGAAGAAGAAGTGATGGAGCTTGATTCCTTGCCAAGCTTCAATGGACGAATTGAAATGGAACGAATAATGGGAGATGGGAGATGATGACACGACAATGGTGGAGAAGGAGAAAAAGAAAATGATTCCTCTTTTATTTCTTTGTTAATTAAGTTTAGAACTTAGGGGTAGTTTAATAACTTTACCTGTTCAGTTAGCTTCCAAAATTAATCGACAATTTTAGTTTACTTTTAAATTAGACCAACTTAATTCTTATTTAACTTACTCTACTAATTTTTAGTTAATAAACCCTAATTAAATATTGATGACTAATAATTTAACTAATAAATTTAAATTGGGAAGTTACATGTTAATATTTAAGAAATCTCAATACAATTTCTAAAAAAAACAAACCATTCTTGTTGGTTAAGGATTTCTATTGGAATGAGAATTTTATTCACGAGTAATAACGAGTTTAGGAAACCTCCTCCAACTCACCCAAACTTTTTTAAATAAATTATTTTTTGAATTCTAATTCCTTAACTGTGTTTTTTTTAATTAAATTAAAATCAGTGACGCCAATATACTACGTTTTGCTTCTTGTCATCTTAACCCTAACTAATTGAGAGCACACGCAGGAACCCCTCTGCTGGCAACAAGAGAAGTCGACAGGAACAGAGAAACGGCCTCTGCTACACCGTTTCAGTTCATCTAAAGAAACAGTTCCGTAAGTTTCATCGTTAACACTAATGTCCCATGCTGGTTCTCCTTTTAATAAGCTGGTCTTCGATCTCTTCAATTACACAACATTCTTGTATCTCCTTGATTATGTGTGTTTCGTGTTATCATGTTCCTCTTCTTCTTATACCTTACTTTGTTACTGGTCCCCAAAGTGTGTAGCCTAATCAGTTTTTCAACTTGCTCCCCACGTCTCATTTTTCGGGACAATTCACAAGTAATTGGTGGGTCCAGTGGTTCTTGTGTTGTAAAGATGATTGGTAGAGTAGAATTGATTATTGTGAACCACTTATTTGTGCTTGTTACGAATTGTTTCCGAAATCAAACCAACGGAGGATTTCATAAGTTTGCGTTGATTATCAGAATGTCTGCTTGTTACTGCAGATTGTAATCATGGTTCAAGAAAGTGGCAAGAGGAAGAAGCCAAACATTCTGGTGACTGGGACACCAGGAACAGGAAAGACAACTACATGCACTGCTCTAGCGGAAGCCATTGAGTTCCACCACATCAATGTTGGAGAATTAGTTAAAGAGAAGAACTTGCATGATGGCTGGGATGATGAGCTTGATTGTTATGTTCTAAATGAAGACTTGGTAAGCCACCAATTTATGTACTTAAGATCATTCTTCTGTGCTTTTATTTGGGATTTAATTTCTTTAAAGCTAGAGGATGCATAAAGTGGGAAGGTAAGAATATATTCATGTTGATTTAAGATGTGTTAATTTTACAAGGTAATTTAGTTCAAATGAGTGGTACAGATACCCTTGCTTTCTCACTCAATACATAAAAGTTTAGAATAGTCAAATCCTCTTGTGGTGCAGGTATTGGTGTGTCATAAGAATTAAGTTTAAATTAAGTTACAGACTACAACTAACTAAACAATGAGAGTCACTGTCCAAGACTGAGGTGTTGGATATATTACAGGATTGGAGCTATGTCATGTTTCCTTTCTTTGGTAGCAAAGGTGCATGCTACTACCAACAGGGGTGTTAGCCACTGCTATCATTGTTTAGAGACACACTTAGGGCTCTATGAAAGAACCGTGGTTTGAGTCCTGGAGAGGACATCAATTGAGAGAACAAGTTTGACTATGCTTAAGTCCAAATAAAGTAATTCCAAATAAAGTAATGAAAAAGGTGCACACTACTTGATATTGTGATGTTCCTGGATCAACTTCGAATATCTCTTGGAGATTACTAGTAAGGGGTTGCAGGAAATGGGAAAAATTTACACTCATATACATAACTCTGGTGAAAGTAACTTCTTGAAGTAGGCAGGACTGAGGGGTGTTTGAGGTCTTACACTTTACAGACCCTGCCCTGTTAGCTTTCCTTGTCATTTATTCTTATTCCTCTAAGTCTAATCCTTTTGCTGTTGTCGTCTCTTGTTCCTTTCCTTCATTAGTCAAGTGATAGAAGCTCTTCAAATTATTACCGTACTGCATATAGATGTTGAAATTCCAGTGGTACAGCTTTGATATAAGACATTGAAACTAATTATGCTTTTACTGCTAAAGTGGTCTCATGTTCATGTAATGACCATGTTGTGGGGTTTACTTTATGGATTAAAAGTTACTTTTTCCTTTGGCTACCATGAAGTTTTGGTTTAGTCTGATTCCAAATTGCTATTCGCAAGGTGGAATTTGGTTTGCTAGCAGCGTCACCCTTGTGCTTACCTAGTTTAATGAAACAAAGTTGATGTTTTGATGTTTGAATCTGTTATTTGGTGTCATAGCCTTTGAGAAGGAAATGGAGTGGAATACTATGTTTTGATGTTTGAATCTGTTATTTGGTGTCATAGCCTTTGAGAAGGAAATGGAGTGGAATACTATGACTAAGCATGGTCAATTGGTCATGTTATGGTCCAGCAGTTTATTGTTTTTGATAGTCTTCTTGTTTTAGCTTCACCTGCTTTCTTTTTGGATTATGCCAATGTAGGGGTTGGTAGAGGTTGTCTTAGGTAGTTTTTGGGGATTCTTCCCCTTCTCATTTACCAAAAAGAATAAATAATTATGCATCTTAATTTTCTATATGAGCTTGTTTATCTCTGTATACTATTGGTTATGTACGTTTAATTGTAATTCTTAGGGAAGCCCCTTTGTAGTGTGGTATTGAAATCCTACCTGCTGTCTAATTATTTGTCTAGTATGAGGTTGAATTGGTACCTGCATTTGGTTTTTGTGGATTACATGAAACTGTTTTGATATTATCCTCGTCTTAAACACATTTCTCGTCATCTTGTGTTTATTGTCCAATATACAGGTTTTATGAGTATATTTTGCACCGTTTCTGTAGGTCTGTGATGAACTCGAGGATGTTATGGAAGCAGGGGGAAACATTGTGGACTACCATGGCTGCGATTTCTTTCCTGAGCGATGGTTTGATTGTGTGGTTGTACTTCAAACTGATAACACCATTTTGTATGACCGTTTGAGTAGGAGGTATGGAAGCCCCTGTTTCTGTTATTGAATGTTGATATTGGCACTCTAATATTCATTTCCATATAAACTTACTTTCCCCATCTATGTGACAGAGGGTACAAAGATTCAAAGCTTTCCAACAATATTGAATGTGAAATCTTTCAAGTTCTGCTCGAGGAAGCTAAAGAAAGTTATCAGGAGGACAAAGTGATCGGATTGAAGAGTGATACTATTGAGGACATCAGTAGAAACGTTGCTACTCTGACAGATTGGGTCAGAAATTGGCCTTGTCCCTCACAAAGTTAAAGAAAAATATAATACTTTGAATGTACCATCTTCCATGAGTACGAGGATAAGTGTTGTGGCCTTGTGGGTCTCATGAACTGGACTTCAAATCTGCTGTATGGTTGAATTCCCTCTTACAAATTTTCATGTGACAGTTTGACACAGTTTGTAGATAGTTGGGTTTTTTAAGTATTTTGTTGAAGATTTAAATTTTATTATGTGTATAGAGAAGGTTTTGTTGAGATAAGGAAGATATGACAATCAAATGAGTAGTTAACTTAAACCAAGCTTTTGGGCTGTGATGATGAGTTGCAATAATTGAAGGAAGATTAATTAATCAAAGATGGAATACAAATTATACTAGTATAATATTAGGGAATTGATTTAAAATCATCGGTTAATGGAACACGCGAGGTCCATATTTGTTTTCTTAATGTTTTGGTTTAAACATTGGTATCTTCTATGGCATAATTCTGATGTAATTAAAAATATATATCATTGTGAGCTTTGTAACGCCTTAGTTTCTGTAATGTAGGATGTGGGAAGGTAGGTTAATTCTTTTAATATTTAAAATATATTTTATGTTGTTTAGTGGTTGAATAAATGACTGCTAAGTAGTATGTCATAACCTTCGTCCAAAACTTTACACAAATGTGAAATATCAGGATTGAAATATGTATTTAGTTATAATTTTACATCTTTATATACGAAATGTGTCGATTGTTAATAATAATAAATAAAAGGTTAAAATTGTTCGTAAAATAGTAATACAGCAGCGAAAGCGTGGAATTGCCAAAAGGTGATGTGGAACGTAAATTTATGAGCGTGGCAGGCCAGTTGAAGAAATATTGAATAGCATTAAAAGCGGCACAGCGAAGCACAAAGAAGGGGCAAGAAGAATGGAAGCATCAGAAAGTGAAGAGGGAGAGGTTCCTCAGAGGAATGCAACATTCTTCTTTTACCATCCGTGCTATTTTCTTGAAGATGCACTCAAGGCTCTCTTCAAATGTCTAGGTTTCCAGATTGGAACCAACACAAGAGCACATAAAAGATCTACTATGAAACCTTCAAATTCAGAAGAGAATCCTTCAACCCCAGAAAACAATGCAAGCTATGAGCAGAAAACTTCCCAAGATGTTCCTTCCTATGCAGAACAATCAGATGATCAGAAATGTTCAACTTCTCAAAACTTCGTAAGCTTCTATCTCTTTTCACATCAGATACCACTATTTATTATCACTTTTCAGTATATATATTTTTAATTTTCTTATAAATATTCAACTAGGTGTTTTCTTTCTTAGCAGGAAATCATCACCGCAACTTTAATTTCTAGAAGGTCAGAACTTACTATAGGATCAGGTCCTCGGATTAATTAATTAGTTAATGCTCAGTCACAATTGCTCCAAGTTGTTGTCAAGTAGTCTAGACTGAAGTTAATTTCCGTAGTCACAATTGCTTTATGTTGCTATTTTTACCTCTCCTTTATGCTTTACTAGACGGTGCTTGTATGGAATATGTGTGTAGAACTGTATTTTAATACTCTATATATAATTTTGTTAGTTATTTTTGTGTTTAATAATAATTTAACTTAATGACAACAACTGAAAATAAAATATTTAATACGTCAATGATGTTCCTCTTGAATATAAGAATTCTAAATCTAATCTATTTATTAATTGAGGCCACTTAAGGTGTTGTGGCACCAAACCCATCCTTGGTGGGGGTCGGCTCTGATATAAGACTCATGGTCCCTAAGCCCCAAGTAGTAACTAAAGTTAAGTATGGTTAACTCGCTTAATTAACCAAACCAAATACTATAAATAAATTTAGGGTTTGGTTTGGTATTAGTAAAAATTATAAAAACCAAACCAAATCAATCCATTGTAGTTTGGGTTGGTTTAGTTTACACAAATTTTTTATAAAAAAATAAAATTGATGAATCTTCTATAATAAATTTATATTTTCTATTCCTTAAATTGTATATGTAGGCTGATGGCTACTTCCATTAAATATTTTGTAACTGTTGAACACACCTTTAAACATATTTTTCACCTTCTCACTTAGAAATTCAACATCCAAACTTGTCATAAATCTTCTCAAAACTCAACTCCACAAGCTTAAGCTTAAGCTTTCGTATCAGGGATCAAGAATCACAGCCAAAAAAAAATTCTCGTATTGATATTTTAAACATTACTCAATACTTGTCATCTTTAGTTTTCATTCTACCCACCAAGAAAACTCATGGAAATATTGAGAAGTCACATATAGAGAACCAGGCACCTTATTAGTAATATCATAAAATATAGTAAGGAATTTCATAAATAACACACCTTATCTCCTAATATTCAATTTTTGGAATCTCACCTTGCATCAGTACATATTCAGCATCTCGCTCTCCTAGTCTCTTAAATGTCTTTTGAAACTTCAAAGAACTATCAAGCATTAGGTAAAGTTGAGTTCCATTTAGTAGGACCCTAATTATGGATCAAGACTCTTCTGTAATCCTTGATACAAGCTTTAGACCTATCTATATGACCAGGAGAAGAATGTACAAACCTCATAGCATTTCTAATTCTAGCAATTGAAGCATCCATTTCCTTCAATCCATCATTAACAACCAAATTTAAAAATATAACTACATCAATTAACATACATGTATTCACATTCTAATCCTCCATTCTAGCTTTCAAATATCCAACCATAATGTCATCGGAGCTTACATTATCAATAGTAAGACTAAAAACCTTAACAATCCCCTAACCCCAATGACAGTTCTCAATTTTTCTATCCAATAGTCTCACCCATATGATTCCTAATCAAGCTGAAATTCAATACTCTTTTGTGCAGTTTCTATTCATGATGAATGAAATGAGAAATCAAACAAAGATAATTAAATTTTGAATAGAACTCCAAGAATCAATTGTCAAACAAACACTTTGATTTAGGATATTAAGTGTTTATTTCAACTTTTTTTTTGCGATTTACATAAAGATAATAACAATATCGGGAAATAGTGATCAAGTCCTAATTTAGGAACATCAATGCCGATAAAGTGTCTAAAACTCTCTCCCTCGACATGTTTAAACGGTGACTCATCAACAATAGACATTCTAGCTAAGGCTTCTTTATATGCATGAATATCAAACATAATTTACATAAAGAACAATCATTCCTTTTTCAAATGAGAGTGAAAAGATTACTATAGGGGATGACTAGATATCCAGAAGAAGTAATAAAGTATATATTTGAGAAAAAAAATCAAATAAAGTGTACATGTGATTAAATGGAGAAAAGTGGAGCTAAAATTTCAAACACATGACCCTAGACATTAAAAAGGAAAAGAGAATAAGATGGTAGGTTTAAATGAAAGCCAAGAGAGGCAACATAAAACAGTTAGATAAACCTAAAATAATGAGCCATCAATGGCTAGAATGAAGAAGACAAATTGAGTGGGAGGTTAGTTAACAAAAATTTTGACATATGACCAGGATAAGGGTTTTCTTTTCATGGTATCAAATAGATTTTGCAATTATTATGTTTGATGTTAGTATGTTTCATGACTTTCAATATCTATTTAACACTCCCTCCGGTTCTAGTTATAAATAAATTTTGAGAGATTGTTTTGATTTTAAATATAAGCAAGAACATATTTCTCAATATCATTAAATGCTTATAAATCAAATATGTCCTTCTTGAATACATTTTCAATGCAACTAAATTCTTTATATAATAAATAAGATAAAGGTACTTTAAACAAATACATCAAATATTTAACAATAGTAATGTAGATAACAAGTTTTAGTCAACTTTTATAATAAGTATGAAATTAGTGTCT
Organism: Clitoria ternatea; assembly: GCA_037962975.1. Classification (NCBI taxonomy): domain Eukaryota; kingdom Viridiplantae; phylum Streptophyta; class Magnoliopsida; order Fabales; family Fabaceae; genus Clitoria; species Clitoria ternatea. The sequence goes on from CM075675.1 coordinate 16,666,403, forward strand.
TTTGCTTATAATAAACATGAGAGTAGTATTGCTTTCTGCTTTGCAGACACAACACATGCTTTCTAGTTGATTATGGAAAGACATATGTGTTTCACATAAGAAATAGTACAATCAACGAAAAGGTCTCTTTGGGGTTGCAAATATCACAATCTCACACTTGTAAGCATTGATGCTTCCTACACAACGCCCTTAAACACCAATTTCATCATGCTAACCCTAGGAAAAACAATAGAGGAGGATTATTCTCGCCTTATATACTTTTAATTGATCATATATCTAGTTAATATGAGACTTTCTACACATTTTCTCACTTCCAAGAATGAACATCTAGAGGTTGTTAAAATATAGGTGGCACAAATAACATGGGATTTACAACCACTACTAAAAAAATACCAATCAGCGACAGACCTAAGCCGTCTCTAAAGCATCTGAATTTCGTCGCTAAGTGAATTAGCGACAGACCTTTTGATGGCAAAACAGTCGTTGCTACAACTATCGTAGTTTATACAACAGCGACGAGGACAACACCCTGTGGCAAATGTTTCGACGGTGTTACGCCGTCGCTAAGATGGTCCCATGGGTGGTGAAACACCCCGACACTATCGCTAAAATATCAAGATATAGCGACCACGTACGTCATCGCTGCATTGCAACTTATTAGTGACATGTTTCCATCAGTGAGCACCATATCCTATCGCTATGTTACTGCCTATTAGCGACCACTATGTCCCGTCGCTATGTCACTGCCTAATAGCGACCACCTCGTACCGTCGCTACGTTACTGCCTAATAGCGACCATGTCTATTTTGTCGCTATGTTACTGCCTAATAGCAACAACGTATGTTTCGTCGCTACGTTACTGCCTACTAGCGACTGTGTGATTTCCGTTGCTAACATGTAGGTGGTTTTTTTTAGGATTTTTGTTAATAAATTATTTTTTAACTATATCGGTTAAATATTAAATATTAAATATTGGTTAATAAATTACAATAATTATATTGCCTATTATTATTGTAATTTAGGGTTTTCCTTTGTTGAATTTTCAATAATACATTAATAATATTAAATTGGCAAATTCACATGGAAAAAGCAAATGACATAAAATAGATACTGAATAAACAAAATTTATATACAATCTATATAATAATACAATAAAAATAAAGAAAAGTATGATCACGGTACAGGGGGATCCTGTGGCAGCGGTGGTGGGGGCGGCTGGGAAGTAGAGGAGGGTAGCCTCGCCAGGTACACTGAGCTATAGATTACAATAAGTCAAGGTCTGCTAGAAGTAGAACTACAAAGAAGACTTATGTAGTAAAAAATACAAGAACTTAGAAACCTTTAAAAAAAGTCTTTTAGACTTTTGGTTTCTGAGAGAGATCAGAGAATGATGAATGATAAGGGAAAAAATTTCTTTGAATTTGAAAGCTTCTTGTATTTATAGTCCTCCTTGAGATAGTCGTTGGTTCAGTTTAAAGGTTGTTGATCTGCTCAAGGATCGTACAGTCAGTGAGTGCAGAAACATGTTCCAAAGATAATTCCTAAAATGGATTGCCTCGATAGTCTTCTTGAGAAGATCCATTTTCCTTATCCATTTTGAGTAATCAGGTACAACTTTATAGCGGTTGACTTTAGGTTGTCTAATATGCACAGGATCAGCTTTTCTTGACATCTTGGAATATGTGAGGCAATTTTTCTTGATTCATGCGAGCACTTTTTCAACTTTTTCGTTTGTTGCCTGTTGATGATAGGTACAGTGTTGATATGAAAAGGTCATGTAACTCATTTTCAAATGTTTGAAGTGAGAACATCTCATGGTCTGTAGCTTAAGAAGGTTTCGGCTAAGTGAACCCTTCAGTGAGTACAAACTACTTCTCTTCAAGAACGAATTGAGTTTCACAGAATCCCCATGTTCTTTGCAATTGGATTTCTACGGACTTCCTGTCATGCTTGAACAGAATAGTTAGATAAACCAAATGTACAGACTTCATTTTAGCTAAGAGTCTTGATGTGTATTATTAACAAATCACACGGGGTTCAGATTTCTTAGTCTTGAGTTCAGACTTGATTCTAACACATAGATTTTCTTGTATGCCCAAGCCTCATTACAACCTTTTTGAAGACCTTTTGATCCATGTCATCTCTTTGTTTACTTTTTGAAATGAAATGAAAGACAATTCTAACTTGAACATGATCAATGATGATATGAGAGAAACACTCACCTGTGAGGATTTGAGTGGATTTCTTGTTCTCACAACAATTAGTTGCTTTCAACTTGTTTTGTGACTTGCAGGCAATGACATTTATCTTGATGAGTACGGAATGCACCGTGTTAAATAGTTGTATAAATATCTAGTTGTTTCCTTTCCTTATGCGTTGTACGAATTTTTGGCAACTTATTTTTACCTTATTACCTCGACTACTTTTTGCTTGAGGACAAGCAAGATTCTAGGCCAGTGAGAGTTAATAAATGCCCAAATTATGTATATTTCTTAGTTATTTGGGTATAATTTTGATAGGAAATTATCTAATCTGGATCATTGTATATATGCAAAATGAAAAAACTTTAATTCCAGATATTTTGTTGCAAATGATGTAAATAGGTGTTCCTTATCCCAAAATTTTGTGTAAATATAGGTGGAAAGATGTGAAAGACAAGAAGGAAGAAGCTTTGAAAAAAATTCTGCTTGAAAAGCTTCTGGCACAATTGCTTCTTCAAAAAATTTACAATAGAAAACATTAGAAACTAGATATGCTAAAACAAACTATTTTTAAAGCGAAACATCAATTCAGAAGCCAACAAATTCTCACAACAATTTAAACTGACAAACTTGTTTTCGTCTTACCTCTTAATGGAAACAACGATAACTATTTTTAGCAGAAAAAGAACAACTTGGCAGTGGCACACTACTTTGTCAGAACTTACTCTTCAATTTAATGCGGTACATCGGTGAGCCAATGCAGCCACAAATTCTGCAATATTTTTATCAGAATTCCCTCCCTCATCAACATAATTCTTTGCCAGATTCTTCCATTTGATGCCATTGTTCTTGATTTCATTTCCTTTTCCATTCTCTAGTATTTCTCTTATGCATTGCTTAATTGTTTGTCGTCTCACAATGTCTTTCTCATCAGCAACAGCTTTCACTCCAATTTTCCATTCATCCTCAATAAGCTTTGCATTTGTGATTTGGTCTGTCCACAGTGGCATTGCAATCAGTGGAACTCCTAAACACACAGCTTCCAAAGTGGAGTTCCAGCCACAGTGTGTGAGAAAGCACCCCAAAGCCTCATGTGTTAAAACTAGTAACTGAGGGCACCATGTGAGTATTAAACCCTTCTCTGATGTGTCCACAAACTCCTTTGGAAGCTTACCCTTCTCAGAATCTCTAACCACCCATATGAAATAGCTTCCGCTGTCTCTCAAACCCCAAGCTAGTTCCTCTGTTTGCTCCTCGCTCAGACCTGCCATGCTCCCAAAAGAGACATACACAACTGACTTCTTGGGTTTATCATCAAGCCATTTGATGCAGGCTTCAGAGTTTGGATTATACATGCTAACTCCGTAGTCTTTGTCACCTTGGAGTCTTTTGTCCAAGAACATAGAAGGCAAACATGGTCCTATTGTCTTCAATGGCCATATCTTGAGCAACCAATCCACAACCTGAAGTGAATTTCATTTCAGATTTCAATCATCAATTGCTAGCAAAATAAATAGATTTGAATCATCTCCAACAGGCTGCACGATCGAGCACCCTTTACAGTGGATGCAATGAAAATCTGACTATTCATTGTATTCAACTAAATTGCCCCTTTAAGTTGCGTTATTATAAAATGAAGCTGACCCCAACTCATATTTCTAGCCAATGTTAGATATCTTAACTTAGATCTCATACAGTAATAAAGTCACTGCATATAATCTCCATTAGATAAGAACAAATAGAATTATTGAAGAGAATTTTAAGCAATTTAAGACACTTACACCTTGTTCCAGTTCATCAAAAGTGTTTGCAAGAACCCAATCTGCTTTATCAATGTTGGCAAATTGATTCACTACTATGTCAAAGTAACCTGGATAAGATCCGTACTTGTTCAAGAATGATGGTAAGTCCCCAGCTGCAAGTTTTGGCAAACCAGGTATGAAATATTCAGTCTGTGAGAGAGGCAACTCCAGCAACTTCTTATAAACATGCCTGTATATGTTGTTTGTTGAACAAGATTGAGTGAAGAAAGCAGCACCAAGGAGGCCAAATTTCTTAGCAACATCAAGAGCCCAAGGTAAGAAAGCATCATAGATAACACAATTTGCAGGGTTGCCTGAGGCCGCAAGACTGTGAACAAGCTCAGTAAGTGTTTGTGGTCCAACTCTCCAAAAGGTGTCCTTGTAAACCTCAAGGCTCTCAGCAGCTGCAAGCCCTCCATCATCATAGCCATCTGAAATGCTCTCAACTTCAATGGAAGTGAAGTTTTTGTTGTTCATGGTCTTCCAATTAGACACAACAGTTACAAGTGTGACCTTTACTCCTCTCTGCACCAAACGCTTGGAGAACTGGAGCATAGGATTGATATGACCCTGGGCAGGGTAAGGTAAGACAAGACAGTGTGCTACATAGCTTTTCCTTTCCTTCTCCATTTCTCACCTTTCTCTGTTTGAGCTCTTCACCCTTCCTTCGAAACTGAATTCACCTCCATTCATTGTTAATAACTGCATATGTACTATATATAGTTTAATTTTGATATATAGGGTACACCATAGAACTCATTTATTTTTAATAGTCTATAGTGAGAAAAAAGAAAATACTTTACTTTCCAAGTATTTCAATTCATACGGTGCACTTGATTATCGCACACCATGAAATTTGAACCCGTGAATTTTTATAGATACAAGTTTAATTTTTAACAAGCTATACCAATTTTTGTTGGGCATTTTAGAGGTAGTCTATGGACTCGTTTGTTTAATCTTATTTTAAGAGATAAATATTTTTTTAATTAAAAATATTTATTTTAAATGTTGATGTGTTTGTTTAAAGTTTTAAAAATAAGCCGAAACTAAAAATAAGCTGATTTCTGTTTATTTAAAGAAACAACTCTGATCTACTTATTAAAAAAAGTAATTATAAAAAAATTATTTTTTTAAAAAACACTTAAAAATAAGTTTAAACAAACGGTCCTATATCTATTCATGTTGCAAATTTCATTTATAATTAAATCAACACTTAACTTTAATTTGTTTGGAAAGTTAGTTCTAATGAAATTTATTGTGTAAATGATATATTTTTTTAAACAAAATTAGTATATATTTTCAAAAATCGATATATATATAATGTTGAAAGAAGGGTTGAGGGCCATGGTCCACCTTTACCCCAACAAAGGTTCACATGATGTTTATAGTATAAACAAATTTCTTTTATTAACAACATTAGTATAAATATTTTAAAGTATAATTTTTCGTAGACAAAAGGTTGAGGGGTCATGGTACCCTTTACCCCAACGTAGTTTTGCCGATGAGTTTAAGGCACCATCATCATCGTTGATAGTAATTAGTAAGAGATTCTTGGAGGGCGGTGGAGGAAGATTCCATGGCTTCAATGATGGCGAGCTTGCGATGTTGCTCCGATAACAGAGTATGAGAGAATAAAAAATGTTACTACCTTATCATTATCACGTGTTGCCATTTATTATTTTTAAAAATAAATAAAAATATATTCAAATAGTCATAATTATCATCTGTTTTTCGCATGGTTTTTTTTTTAAAGAAGGGAGACTGAACGCACTTTTAAAATGAATAGGAATGAATTTTTCTTTTAAAATACACAAATAATAAATTTATTATAAGCTAATGTTTGATTTATAATTGAAGAAATAAAAAAATCTAAAGGTTGATATTAATCTTATACAAAACAATTAAAAATTTGTTTAATCGTAGAATTTATTTTTAGAGTTGAATAAACGGATGTATTCGGAATTCCCACTGCCCGTGCGAAGGCCATGGACTGACGGGTGTCCTGCAAACCACGTGCCGAACTGCCAAGTATTAGCCCCCTCGGACGAAATATAAGAGGGTAGAATATTTTAATGGAACAAGTGTCGCATTGCCCCCATTTCAACTCGTGAATAACTTGATTATTTTTAAAGTTAATATTGAGTGTAAAACCACAATACAATTAAATAAAGTAAATGTCTGTCTCAAAATAGATTTAGAATCTTTTTTTTTTGTTTTCATTAATGTTTTATTTACCCCTTAGTCGTTTGTGATTGTGACTGTGACCTATGGAGAATCAGAGCAATTTAAAAAGGGGAAGCTTCAAGTCATTCAAGGTTGTGACTTGAAGACACTAGTGTAAATATATATATATATATATATATATATATATATATATATATATATATATATATATATTTGAACATATGATATAAATGTGATTGTTTGAATTAAGGGTAGTGGTATTTTTGAAATTATCATATTATTATACAAACTCGGTTTCTCAAAAACCTAATTAATAGATTCTATTTTTTAAAAAAGCATATCTAAGAACTTGGTTCCTTACATAACTAATTTTATAGGTCCAATTTTCTAATATATATGAACTCGGTTCGTACCTTTTTTTTAAACATACCTAAGAATTTGATTCCCCGAAAAACTAAGTTTATAAGTCCAATTTTTTAACACGTATGAGCTCAGTTCCCAAAGAACAGAGTTCATAGGGTGATTTTTTACTTTTTTTATTTTTATTTTTTAAAACATACCTAAGAACTCGGTTCATGACAGAATCGAGTTTATACATCCAATTTTTTAACACGTATACACCCGGTTCCCAAAAAACAAGTTAGTAGGGTGATTTTTTTTACCTATAAACTCGGTTCAAGAAGGAACTGAGTTTATAAGTTTTCCCGTGCACTACAATTTTAAATTTTGTATGAATTGTTCTCAAAAACACTTTAAACTTTCCATAAACACTTTTCTTCCTTCGAACATGTTTAGTTTCTTACTTCCATTGCATGAGATATTGTTGCATCTATTGCATTTGTTTAGGGTTGAAAACTTGTTGCGTCCATATTGCACGTGAATCCTACCACTTCGAACACGTACTTATCTTCTTGTATGGAAGTACAGTTAGTCTTCGAACACGTTTATCTTCTTGCATGAATCTTTATTTTCATTGTCATTGTATTGAGTGTGAGTCTTTATTTTGTTGTCATTATATTTAGTGTGAATCTTTGTTTTTGTTGCCATTATATTGAGTGTGAATCTCTGTTTTCATTGTCATTATATTTAATGTGAACTTTTGTTCTCATTGTCATTGTATTGGGTATGGGTTGAGTTATGGATTGCTTTGTAGGAAAAAGGGTTTATGAATTGCATACCAAATGTTTGATGAAATGTCGAGTTTTATAGGTTTCCTACGAACTCGGTTTGGAACCGAGTTGATAGGTTTCCTACGAACTCGGATACATCCAGGCTTTCAAATAGCGCGATAGCAAACTCGTTGTTGAAGAAAAGTCTGGATGAAAAAGATTTCATTAAGTTAGTTTAGACCAGACCTTAGTACCTGCACCCTCAGATTTATTAATATCATACATCAAGAATTTTCGTTGGTAATAAAGTTTATACATATTTTGACTAATTTGTGTGGCCAAGTGTTTCAGGATACAAGTCTTAGGCTATGAAACCAAGGGGGAGTACCAACATTCTAAAGTCTGATAGGATGACCAAAAGTCTAGTAGAAGCATCCTTTCAAAGTTGAAACGTATTGCTCAAAAAAAATCGTACATCTCTTCTCAACGTTCTTAATTCTATTTAAGTGATGCATTGGGACTTATGCACTTATTATATATACATGATTATCATCAAAGAAAGCAAGGAACAAAATCAAGCTCAGCAGCAAATGTTAGCATACCTACCTATGTGCATATTTAGAGAAAACTGAGTATATTTAGAAAAAATGTCAACGTATCTCAAAAAGCTTCTCAACGTTGACTTCTGATTTTTCGCTCGATTAAGATATAAAATAAGAATGGTTTTATGCATTGAAAATGCATGAGAAACTAATTTCATGAAAGAATTGAAGAAGTCTACTACCAGACCCCTGAACCTGGTTGAACACCAAAGGTCTGGTACCTGAAAGCTTAAGGCAAATACCTTCACAGGATTTCCAACGACTATATCTCCTTTCAAGAAGTTGCAACGGTTATTTTTTCAGCACCTATTTATACCAAGGAAGATTGAATTTCACATAGAGAACTTACGAGCTATCATCAAATATTTCTATTGAGTTAAATTCTCTATATTCATTCTTCTGTTGTAGACAAAGACCTTCCTTGCTTGTTCTGCCTCTAGCAGACCTTGGTCTTGTGTCATTACTTAGTGTATAATTTCATTTGTATATCTATCATACACTAAGTTCTGTGAGTTACTCTTTCTTTCACAATCAAACTGTAAAGTCTGGTGGATTGCCAAAATCTGTTAGTGTAGGAAACATTGTTGGCTTGGAAAGACTTTTGTAATAATACTTAGGTTTAAAGCTAAGAGTGGCTTGTTGAAAGAATACTTGGGTTTAAGCCAAAAGTGGTTGGAGTCAAGAATATTTGTGGCACTAGTATGGTGTTGTTATTGTAAAAGAGATTTTGCAATAGTAGAAATCCTTCAAGTTATAAGGGACTGGACGTAGCTTCTCTGTTGGAAGTGAACCAGTATAAACTTTGTGTTAATCTTTCCCCATTACTCTTTTGGATCATCTGATTACAAGTTTTTTATTTGGTTTGAATTTTCATGAAAAGAGTCTGTGACTTATTCAACCCCCCTTCTAAGTCAGTCTCTGAACATCAAATGGTATCAGAGTTTGTCCTTTTGGGTTGATCATTCCTTCGAGTGAAAATGTTAAAGATCTATGGCAACATCTCAAAGTGATTAGTTGATCGTAGAAGGATCCTCGATCAACAGGCTTATAACATTCTTTGGAGAAAACTATCCATACTGGAAGGATAGAATGGAAATATTCATAAAATCCACCCAATATAGTCTATGGGCTGTAATTATTAATGGAGATCATGATGCTCCTGTTGATGAAGAAAGGAAGCCCAAATTAGAAGATGAGTGGATAACTAGTGAAACATACAACCATATTCATTTGATCATATGGTTGTATGTTACCCATAGTTTATGTTGTCGTTATATGTATGATAATGTTTATGATAATGTTTTGTTTATGTTTATGACAATGTTATCCATCGTTATTGTGAATGATGATATAAATTAAACAAACGTAACTTAAAACATGCGTACATCAAGGACTAAACAATATCACTACTCACGGCTTTCAATTGTTGTAAGGCACTTCGACCTATTGTGGGATGATTGTCGATACAACTCGTATTTGGAGTGGCTTTGGGAATTAACCCAATCCATCTTATTCCTAATTCTTGTTGACTTGAGTCGCCCCTTGCCACGTAACATGTCTTTATTTGGAACAACAATATATGTTTCATTAATCTCTGGAATTAATTGATCGTCTCTAATTAGAAACCACTGGCCTGCATACACTTTTGTAATGTTTTGCAATAAGTACACGTTGTCAATGAACTGAAAAAAATTCAATTAACTATGTTGCATGCAACAATGACGTGACATACACGAGTAATTGTATGTTTGGAATCAACCATATTGACATCATCGTTTTTTTAGATTAATAATCCATACAAACCCACCTGTTTGGGTGATTGGATCTATCCTGCCCTCAACCTCGAACCTGGTGAATTCTGCATCGTACCTTCACACATCAATGAAACATTCTCGTGCTTGATACAAAACCAGTTTCTCAAGGACTTTAGATGAGATTATTTGACCACTTGCCATTTTAGCCATCACATGTCCACCACGATCAACAATGTACTGCACTAAACGAGTGTACGTGTACTTAACTAACGCTATTATGGGCAAATTCCGTGCCCTATTCAAAACTTTATTGACAGCTTCTGAAAGGTTGGTGGTCATGTTCCCAAACTTTGACCATCCTCATCACACGCCAATGACCATTTAGATTTAAGAATGTTATCAATCCATGTTGCAATTTCAAGACTTAATGAACGAAATTTTTCAAGATTCTGATCAAAAGAATGTTTGCTTGGATTGTATCTTGCATAAATAATGACATTAATGTTAGCAAACAATAGAACATGTAATCTAATCGCACTAAGACATAACACTTTTTAAGGTCTTACCCAACTTTAACAAAGTTTTCTTTTGCTCCTGATTCTTGAATTTCAAGTTAAAGTTGCTGACAATATGTCAAATGCAGTACCTATGATAACCCATAGGTGGTGTCCATCCGTATTTGGGTCACGCATGACATTCAAAATGCTTTTATGTCGATCAAAAATTATACATACTCTACTCTTTTGGGTAACATGTATCCTCAACAACTTAAAAAACCAACTCCAATCTTCCAACGTTTCCCCCTTCACAATTGCGAATGCCAACGACAGAACAGAACTATTTCTATCTTGAGTTGTGATAATCAAACTTGTCCCCTTACATTTTCCATACAAATGGATGCCATCTACTTGAATCATAGGTTTATAGAAGTTGAAAGCATCACAACAAGCCTTGAATGTCCAAAATACATGATGAAACTTACGAAACCTTTGATTAACCTTGTTTCCTATAACAAACAGATGTGTTTGCAAAATGTACATTGACCCTACAACAACCTATTTCATATAGCTTAGCCAACGAGGTAGAAAAACATATGACTCCTCCCAATCTCCAAACACTTTAACAACAAGTGTTTGTTTTGCCCTTCATGTCTTCAAGTAAGAAACAGTGAACACAAATTCCGCTTTAACTTTTTTCTTGAATTAAAGCAATTGACACCGATTGTCCTTTTTAACCATCCATTTACATAAAAAATATTGAATTAGGAAAAATTAAAATAATACTTATTGAGAACAAGAAATTTCACCTTACCTATTATCACAAAACAAATCATATCAACATATAGTTTTACAAGATCTTGTGAAAGGGTTACATTAACACAACTATATGGGCCACCAAATTAACTAAGAACCCAATTAAGTGATTTTTTGGACAGAATTGTACGCATTTACCAACCACATCCATTAGCTTCATTCAGACACTTCACAACAAACTTATTTGGCTTTGACTCCACAACAATATATAATTGATGCAATTTCATCGAATATTGTTTTAGTGCATTTTGCACTTCAATTTTGCTTTCAAATTCTAAACCTACAGACAACTCATCCCCAACATTCCAACTAGTGCAATCATCAAAATTCATTTCTTGATCTGCATGTTCCATATTCACATTTTGATAATGTGGTGCAACGTTCCAAAACGGAGTCTCAACAATCCCTACGTTAAGCAAACTAAATAAATGGGTACCAAGTATAGTTTCAAAATAAATATATGAACTTTTAAATGTAATAAAATATTTATTTACCAAATGCTTGAGAATACATCGTGTTAGATGATCCACCAATTCTTAATACAGCTTCTCAACCAGCATCATCATCATTATCTAAATCTGCTATAAACATTTACTCATCACTGTAGACTTCAGACAGAAGATTGTAATTAGAATCCTCATCTGACAAGTAATTCATACTAAAAATTTTAAAATACCTAAAATGAATTATTTAAACTCCCTTGAGTGTGTTTAAAGATCAAGGGGAACAAGTTATTTATAAGCAGTGGGGTGTGGGAGCAAAGTGGGACATCCATGTGTGGTGCATATGGGAAGTGCACCACTCATTTGTGTGGTGCCTAAGGGACGTGCACCACCCATTGTGTGTCATATGAACCGCGTGCACCACCTTTTAAGTGTCGTCTCCCCCTTGTGCACCATACATGTGTCGTCCAAGCTATAGGCAACACAACCACGTGTCATGTTCTGGTGGTGTTGCCTGTATGAAATACGACACAAGTGTTGTACATGGGCCATTCGACAGATAAAAAATGCACCAGACATATAAATCTTTCTAAAAGAGCCCCAAATGCGTAAATAATTTTTCAAATAGCATTATTAATAAAAAAAGCCCATTATTGATTTATCTCATTGTAAGAAAAAAATTAAATAAAAACGTTAATTTAGAAAAGGGTAGAAACTGTACATTTAAAACAAATAAATTATTTTAGACACTTCATATTAAAAAAAATAAATATTAGTGGAAATAACATAAACGCAAGTAAATATAGAGCACATTTGGTGGGATGCTTCAACGGAGAAAAGCTCCGTTGGTGTATAGCAACTTTTTGATCCTACGAGTCAACGGAGTTTTAATTGTCTTGAACGACGTGAATAATTAATATCAACTTTTAAATTTTTCACTTCAACACAACTCTGTTTTTCCAACTACAAACTAATACTGCATTTTTTTTCCTGTGACGAAAGTAAGCGGTAAAGAAAGCCCGAAAGTTCTAAAGCCCAATGGGAACAAGCCCAATAGGACATTAGGTTAAGTTCTGGTTTTGGAGTATAACCGTATAACGGGGAAGGGAATTACTTTCTAGGGTTCAGAACGCATCTTCCTTCTCCGCAGCAATGGTTCTCAAGTAAGTTTTTCACAAACATTCATTTTCCATCTTCTGCTACCTCTCTAACGTCTCATCGTTTTCTAACGCATTTGACATATTACGCATCAGAACTGAACTATGCCGATTCAGCGGCGCCAAAATCTACCCAGGAAAAGGCATCAGATTTATTCGCGGTGATTCTCAGGTCATTCAATTCTCAATTTGAATGTTGTTTGCTATTGTGATGTTTGAGTGAGTCCATTTCTGATGAGAGTGTTGAATCTACAACAGGTGTTCCTTTTTGCCAACTCTAAATGCAAAAGGTATTTCCATAACCGGTTGAAGCCCTCCAAGCTCACCTGGACTGCCATGTACAGGAAGCAACACAAAAAGGTCATTATTTTAATTCAACATTGTGTGATTATTAAACTACTTTACATTGCTCATATTTTCTTTCTTATGCATTGTGATTTTTTATTTTTTTTTATTTCTTAATTTTACTGTATCACAACAAAATATATACCATTATAAGGGAGTATTTTTTTAGGAGGTATGATTTTTATCTACTTACCCAGTGTTTGTTTGTCAGTAGGAAATTCATATCTTTTTGTTTGCTAAGGGCTATGTTTGTATCAAATTTTTAGATTTAGATTTAAGATACCTTCTACCAAACACTACCTATTTTTTATTAAAAAATTAATAATCTTCAAATTATTCGATATTGAGCAGTATGCCCTCCTTTAAACAGTTCCTTAACTTATGTTTTCCCCTCATCCAAATTACTATGAACATGCATGGTTGAGTGTTATTTCAATGCCAATTTAACTTCCATTCCAATGATGTTGGGATTTGTACCGTAACAAATTACAACTACTCATTCATTTTTGGGATGTGTATCACATTGCTCTCATTGTAATCCAAACAAGCATTACTTGTCTTATTTTTCTACACTTTTATTTGTGTTTTTCTCCCACTTAATCTGTACACTGGTGATTGTAATCCAAACAAGCATTAATTGTCTTATTTTTCTACACTTTTATTTGTGTTTTTCTCCCACTTAATCTGTACACTGGTGATTGTGTGAAGTAGTTAAACAACTGGTTTGGTTGATTGTTTGTTGGGATGTGATGTGTAGGATATTGCTCAAGAAGCTGTGAAGAAGAGGCGTCGTGCTACCAAAAAACCTTACTCAAGGTCCATTGTTGGTGCAACATTGGAAGTTATACAAAAAAAGAGGACTGAAAAGCCTGAAATTCGAGATGCAGCTAGGGAAGCTGCTCTTCGGTATGTTTTTGTTTTTTTCCTATGGTTTTTGAGATCCCTCTTTTATTTGCATTTGTCTTTTAACATCTGCATGTTTATGACATTAATCATGTAGCCCTTTTCTTAGTTCTGTGACTTATGTTTTTCTTTTCAGAACCTTTTTGCCTACTAATGTGAATAACACATCTAACTATCTTAATCTTTCCATGTTCAGTGAAATTAAAGAGAGGATCAAGAAAACAAAGGATGAGAAGAAGGCTAAGAAAGCAGAAGTTGCTGCTAAGACACAAAAAGCACAAGGCAAAGGCAATGTTTCAAAGGGTGCTGCACCCAAAGGTCCTAAACTTGGTGGTGGAGGCGGGAAACGCTGAGTCTTTAGTTTTGATCCTATTTTTAGTTAAGTAGTTGTTTTTAAACTTTTTGTCTGTTATACTTTATTTGCTTGATTAATCATTTCCCGTACTACTTGGTCAAACCTGTGTTGAAGGTTCAAAGAATAGCTGATTATTGAATGAATTTTTCCAGCTGTATTAGTTTTGTGCTAATCATCCATTACAGTTGTACTGTTGGTGAAAGTTTGGGTTGAGTTTGACTAACCAAAAGGTTGATGCTTAATGGTGAGATATGTCTTATATTTGGTTCGTTTCTTTTCTCGTTGAAGCATTGGCTCATAAGTTGAGTTTATTCCCGAAGTTTTTTATTTGAAGCAACATTCTTGTGCTTATTATGATCACTTAGGGTACACAACAGAATTATTCATCAACTGTGGTTGTTTGCTCATTATCCATTTGCTTCATCCTTCCTGGTTTTGTTTTCATCTGAGTTCTTGCTCTTGGTTTGTTGCTTCTCACCCTCAATGAATGGGCAGAATTCCATCTTGTTCAAATTATTTTACTAATGTTGTTTGATGTGATCCCGGTGCTTGTTTGGTTCTACTCCTCTTTCTGCATTATGCATATGAAGAATTAACAAGCTACTTTAAATATCTATTCTCCATGCCTGTACTAGAAATACAGAACAAAACAGGGCTGTAGTTTTTGGTTAATTGAACTACTGGTCTTTATATTTTACTTTATGTTTGGTCTTTATATTTTACTTTATGTTTGATTTTGTTTGCATGTAAGTCCAACCATCGGAACTAACAGGTGCCTTGCATTTTAATTGTGAATTCTTGTGCTAACAGTGGTATGAATTCCAATACACGTTTCTTTCTAATTCCATAGTCCGTCCCACATTGTTTCCCCATCTTGTGAATTTGGACATAGGCATGACAACTTATTTTCTAAATAATTTAGGACAAATTTACAGTTTATTTTTCTTTCTTCATAATCTTGCCATTCAAGGCCAACACTATGCCAGCACAGATACATTTAAATAGTGGGATTAGGATTTGAACCCTGGATCCTTCAATTCTCATCTCCAATTTCCCTCGCCATTTCAAAAGATTAAAAAATATCACTTCCCCATTGTACTGTTAATTGAGAGCATGTTACCTCCAATTTAAGGACAGGAGCTTATTTCGCTGTATATTGAATGCCATTTAGTAATTTATAGCATTTTTTTTGTTCTCTTGATTTCCCAGATTGTGTCATGTATAAAACAGCTTATATTGCATAGTTTAGTTATTGTCTTTGTGAATAAAATTTATAGCACAACCTACTACTTCAGAAATTAAGTACTAGAAATAACTTTCTATGATTTTTGTTAGGAAAGTCCCATCCTCCACATAATCACCTAACTAGTATTTACGTCAATCATTGATCTATCATTCATACCCATCAATTTTTGGAATACCATACAATTTTACACGTTGGAACAACCAAATCTTGAAAGTGACAAGTAGTAATGAGACATTAACAGCTATGGAGAGGATGAGGAGGTTGATAGCCCACGAAAGGAGAAGAGATGAAGGGGAAGAAAGACAATGATAACAAGATGAATGAAGATGAGTGAGAACACGATGAAAAATGCGAGAAGCGGAATGAAGAAGCAATGTTGCTTGATGGAGACGTCGTTTCTCGATGTGTAACCATCAGATTCATCTAATGGCTCTAATCTTACTTTGATGAACGGTTGAGATTACAGCTAGAGAGAGGTGGAGATAAGCTTGCTAGAGAGGATCCATACCAACTTGCGTCACTGAATAATCGCCGACGAGGAAGTTCCTTTTGCGGCGTTGCTCCACACCACGCGAATCTGCTGCCGCGCGTAATAAACTAAACAAAACAGTAAGACTAAAACATAAATATGAATACATTTAATTTATTTTCCTACCACTATGTCGTTTTATGCTATTTTATTTTTTCCACGTTGCCAACCCCAAGTCAATGCTCTCCCTTGAAGTTGAAGGTTAATTCTTGTGTGACGCAACAAATTAACTTTCAAATCTATTGATGTAGATTTTTCTAGGCATGGATGGATTTGGTCTTGAGTTTTTCTTAGATTTCTAAGTTTTCCCACTACAAGCTCCTCAAATGCATACTATATAACCTTTGGCTGAATGTGATAGGTCCCCTAATGAAAGAAAATTTTCACATTTCCTAAGCTAAAAGAGAGGGAATTGATGAAATGGAAGAGAGAAGGAATAAACTATTGAAGGAGAGGGAATTGCCCCAGTTTCTTGGTGCTAGAGAGATAAGCAAGTGTTTATCACACTTGGAGAAGCTTAAGGGATAAGAACATGAGAGAGCTTTGGTGCTCTCAAAAATCTAGAGAGAGAATTTCACACTTCTCACTAAAAATTTTAATTATGACTTCAAAGTTGATTTTTACAAAAAGAGCAACCTATTTATACTTTCTCTATTTAGGCACCACATGTATGGGCCTTATGGAGGCCTAAATGATCTTAACCTAGAGCTAATCTACCCAAGGCCCAATATATGGTCCAAAACCCTCAACCTTTTTACAAGGTCAAATGAACTTTGCCATGCAGGGCACAAATCAAACTATGAAGCCCTATCCTCTAAAATGGTACATGAAAAATAAGCAAAGGTCTTAAAATAATCTTTTTTGGGCTTGGGCCCATGTGATGGCATGAGAAAGAGCACCAAGGCTTTAGAAAGTGCCTTTGGCCTTCTTGATCCTTGATCTAGTCAAAGAACTTCTAAAAGCATCCAAGCCATCCTCCAATCCTTGAGTAGGATTTATATGGATGATGTCCTCATTACCTATGCATAATGTCAATCTTAATCTTAGTAGTGTACTATTCATGTGTTTTATGCATCATCATGAAATTATGATATTTCGTATATGATATTATCCTTCCATATCTATAGCTCTATCACCATTAGTTAATATGAGCCAATGAGCCCGTCCCTCTTGTTTCTATGAATGGACTTATGATGTGTTCATCAATTTCAGAGGAGAGGAAATTTTTGCATCTCTTTTCAAAGCCATCAAAGAATCTTAAATGGAATCATTATTTTCTTCATCTTACTGTTTGGATGAGCTTGTTCACATCCTTGACTGCCTTAAGGGATTGACTTTCGTTTTATGATATAGATCCTTAACATGTTTGATACCAGAAAGGGAGTTATAGAGAAACATTGATTAAGCACGAAGTGGAAAGTGCAAAAGTGGAAGTGGGCTTTGAATAAAGTAGCTAACCTATTAGGCTTCAAAATCAAACATGGGTAACTAACTCACAATTCTTTCATAGGTTTAATATATAATAAACTATTTTAAAAAGTAATATCACATAATATAATTATCTCACTTTTACATTAGAAAACTTTTCTCATGTGAGTCTTCCCCTATAAATATATTATATAAATATATAAACTATAAATCTGAGTCATATAACTATAGATGAATATTCAAGATTAGAAGTTAGTTAGTAATATGAACACTTAAAAATTTCATGTGCATTTGTATTTATGTTTTCATTTCTCAGGTAGATATATCAAGATAGAACATAGTTGTTTAGTGAGAACGAGACTAATTAATAAGGCCATTAGATTTTCATCTTGTGTATTTTTTTGTGTATTCATTCTCTATTCCATCTCATTAGCACTTAAATCTCATAATTCTTCATCATCACCAACTTGTTTATTTTTCTAAAGGAAGCCATCAATTAATATAGCTCCATACAATGGGATTGTTTTTGTCCTTTTTGCATTGTTTCCAAGCATAGTTTTTGAATCATTATCACCATATTCCCTCTTTGAAGAAACTTTAGTTTGTGTAGCAACTTTCGATTGAGTGATTTCCTTTGATTTTTTTGCCACTTGTTTGGTTTTGGATATGGACTTTAGGTTGAATGATTTCCTTTGATTTGCCACTTTTTTGGTTTTCGAGAAGGACTTTGGGCTGAGTGATTTCCTTTGACTTTGTTGGTTTTGGGTAAGGACTTTAGATTGAGTTATTGCTGGATGTTTGGGTATGATATATTCATAAAACACTCAGATGGTCAGTTTTAAAGTGACTCGTGGCAAGTATACCACTTGTCGGTGTAGTATATGTTCAAGAGAACAAATGTCGTTCCCACTACGGATCGTTTCAAATCGATTTCAAACTATTACGGCAGAAATGATTTGTGGTTTTCATGGTGATGAATTAAAACAACTCTTCATAAATTTATAAATCTATGAAAGTAATACAAGAGATGTAAGTGAAATAACAGAGTTTAGAGTTTGGGAATCGGATTCACCTTTCTCACCTTCCGATACACCGTTAATATTCATGTAATCAATGTTTGCGATATGATTCTTTACGTTACAATCACAGTCATTCATATCAATTCCTTGACTATGAAATCCATAAGAAGAGATTTGATAACGTCAATCCCTTGATCGTTTCAAATTTATTCCAGCATTAAGTACGATTGTTTTGACGTTCATTGCGTTAGATACCATCCCTGGTTATCTACTCACAATGAGCATTCCATTTAGATCCATTTTCGAAAGTTATTTTCCAATAACAAACGTAAACTTGAATCAAGAAACTATTTATCAAGCAGATTCAGGCAATAAGAATGAAATGAAAAGCCAAGAATCATAAAACAAATTCATCAATTACATAAACATTATATGCGTGTTCATCTGGATTGATTGGTTACCTCCAATCCCAATGGAAGAATTAGCCACTCATGGTAGCCATGATCATACAATATAAGTGCAATGAAGAAGAAAACCTAAGCTAGATACTCTTTTTCTCTTTCCGATCTCCTCTCCTTTTTTTTCAATCTTCTTATGTTTTTCTTTTATAAGGCGGAATTCGCTTGAGCGAGTTTAAGTTTCGCTCAAGCGAGGAGCATCCTTCAACTCAAAGAAATTCCATGTCCTGCTTGAATTACATGATAAGTTCGCTCAAGCGAACCAACTCGCTTGAGCGATTCAACGTTATGGTAGACTCTGTTTGAATCTCGCTTGAGCCACTTCCCTTCAGCTACAACGAGTTTTGATATTTTGCTTCTGGACAGTTTTGATATTTTGTACCTAGGAATTTCTATCTTTTTTGTTGCAATTGATCAATTGCACCTCCCTTCAACGACCTTTGATTTGATGGAAAGGACGAAGAAGAACAAGGCCAGTGTTTGGGTAAATGACAAAGCATTAGAGATTACGATAATTAAGTTAATTATTATAGTCGAATAACGATTGAAAATAGTGCTTAGGACTTCAACTGGTAACTTAGGAAAATTATCTTGAATGCAAGTGCAATTAAAAATTTTATTGGGAAAGTTTCTGATTATTTTGCAGAGATTTATATAAATTTTGGTTTCTTCTATTTTTAAAGGAAACTTTGTTGAAATTTATAGAAGTTTTATTTTATTAATATTGGTCTCTCGTATTTGATTTCTTCTAGTTCTTTTAAAGGATGCCTATCAGGCAAAAAGGGTCGAGAAGGTGGCAGAGCTTGCTTCTTAAATAAAGGGGAGTTGAATCAGAAGGCACCAAACATTTCTTCTATTGACGAAAACACTCTTTACCTAGAGGTTACCGAAGGTAGGAACAAGAAAGATCATATGTTCAACCTAGGAGAACTCGCCAAGGAGTTCACGTCATCTGCCAAGTCCTCGTTGACTTCCCTACAAGATTATGTTCAAGTCATTGAGGACCTGAACAACGAGCTTGCAGTGAAGACTGCCCAAATATTAGCTTTGTGGGAGATATAGACTAGTCTGGAGTAGAGGATGCATGAGAATGAATGGCAAGCCCAAGAGACTCTTCAATGATATGATAAGATATTTCAACAGTTGATGGCTTACTTTGGTTCGTCTACACTACGACAACGCTTTCTCCAATCAACACCAGCTCTTTTCCTTTGACCAATGACAACCACCTCCCTCTCCCCTCCTATTTAATTTTGTATTTCATTTTTGTACACTTATTTTTTTTATAACATTGTGTATACATTGATTTTTATATTAAATAACACTTTGGTTTTTTAGTTATTTCAGTGTTAAAATGATTAGCATATCGTGTTATAATTATTATTTTTAATAGATAATTTGTTGATAGTTTAATTTCTAAATTGTAATTTTAGGTTAATGGTTAATCAACAAACTTTTGCTAGCAAATGCCAAAAAAGACAAAACAATAACTTTAGCGATGGCATGAGTGAGGGGAATATTAATATCAGCATCAGTGATGGGATATTAGGGTCTTCACTAACCTATTACTTTAGCGACGATATAAGCATCGTGGATAGCAACATCAGCTTCAACGATGGGCTAGCAAGGTCATCGCTCATCTATCATTTTAATAGCAGCATGAGTGACAAGAATAACAACATCAGCTTCAACAACGGGCTATTAGGGCTGTCATCGCTTATTTATTACTTTAGCTATCACATGAGCAATGAGAATAATAACATCAGCATCAACGATGGGATATCAAGGTCATCGCTAACCTATTACTTTAGTGACGACATAAGCAACGAGGATAACAACATCAGATTCAGTGATGGGCTAGGAAGGTCATCACGCATCTATTACTTTAATAGCGGCATGAGTGATAAGGTAGCAACATTAGCTTCAACGATGGGCTATCAGGGCAGCCATTTATTTATTACTCTAGCTATGACATGAGCGATGAGAATATCAATATCAGCATCAACCGCGAGATACCAGGGTTGTTGTTAACCTATTACTTTAGCGACCGACTAGAATATCAACATTAACTAACAGATTTGATAGCTCATCACTATCCTATTACTTTAGCAATGACATAAGTAATGCCATATGGATTTGGGCTAGATTCTACCACTAAATTAGCAACGAAACTGAGTTTAGATTTAGCGACAGCCCCAACCTCATCCGCTTGTCGTGATACTCAATAACTTTGTTAACAAACAATACAGGAAACCAACAACGAACGAGGCTGATGTTGGCTACGAATTTTGTACGTAACTAGTAGCCACATAACTCGTTATGATGTTGCTAATCAGGTTAGTAATACGAATTTCAAAGACGGAATGTAGCTCGTTGTGAATTCCATCACTAAACCTAATAGCTACAAATTCATAGAATTCAACGACTTTTTTCTGTTATTGATCCAATTTTTTTTTATGTTTTCATAGAATAACTAGATTTTTAATTTGAGTAAAATAATGTAGTAGTATCATATCAAAAAATAACCAAAGGACTAACAGAATGAGTAGACACTGATGACATTTCAAAGAGAAGTTGGTTATTTGCAAGTGTATATATAAGTTAGTTATACACTTATTCCTAATAGTGTTGTATATAATTAAGCTGTCTATTTTCAGACTTGAACATAATGTGTGATTCACTCTTTTATTCTCTCTATCAAGCTAGTTCTCATTCTCTCTTCTCCATATCAAACTACTTTTTGTGAAAATGACCAAAACTAAAGACAACACATTATACACAAAGAAACCTTCTATTCCTGTAATTGACTTTGACAATGACTAAGTATATATAGAGAAGTGACGGAGGATGCATAAATTAATATGTACGTTGCTTTCTTCAACTTTGATGTCCCCCTTTGTTTCAGTTGAGCCATGAGAAATGTTTGATGATTTGCATGCAAGAGTGATACAAAGCATCAGTCCTCAGATTTAGAAAGATTATGATATGGCGTCAAATGGTGGCAACTGTTTTCATTGGATGTATGTGTGTGTATATACAAATCATATAATAATTTTATAACAATATATGTTTTCTCTCGTCTCATGTAAAACTGTTCTTAAAAGTTTCATCATAATGTAGAGAAGCTAAGGCCATTGTCATTGATCATTGCCGTATTTTGTTGGAAACATTTAATGGAGGGACAGAATAAAATATGAGAATTTTTTATTGGTGCTATTGGAGACAAAATAAGAGAAGTATTAAATACACTTTACTACATATTCTGAATTACCTTAATTAAAAGAAATTGTTATTGTTATTGAATTTGAAATGATAAATACATTTTATAACTCATTTGATCTCTTAAATTTAGAAATTGGATCAATTCAATCCTAAAAGCTAATTTTAAAATAATAATTATTTTTATCTTATATACCGGTCACATCTAGTCAACATCTCAACACACTTCCTTATGTCTAAAAATAAGAATCTAGAACATGAACAAATATAAATGATTTAATAATATGAAACTTACAATATCTTAAGTCAATATAAGACCAACAAATAAGGTGGTCTAATAATATATCTAGAATAGACTCTGAAACTATTTTAAATTTTGATATTCAATTTAACTCAATCTTAAAAATTAATTCATAAGATAAATATTACTCTCACCTTATATACTTTCAATTAATCATATATCTTATCGTAATACTGTCAAATATACCCCTGAGCACACCATCTCCCCTCCAATATAAGATGAGAAGTCTTGAGGTTGTAATCATGCACCAGATATTTTAAGTGTGGCGTTGTTGTACATCGATCGTTGTTAGATTTTTAGGTTTTTGGTTTTGAATCTATAACTTTAAAATGACCCATAAACCCTTATTGCTAAGCTGATCCTAATGAATTACTTTGTACTTAAAGTGTGTTTAAATTAATTTGTATAAACCACATGCATGAAGATATATCAATTAGCTTTTTTATAATATATAATTGGGTTAAATTTACTTTTGTCCCTAAGCTAGGATCATATTTGATTTTGATTTCCTAACATAAAAATTTATTGAATTTAGTCTCTAAAGAATTCCCAACAAGTGAGTCTTCTTTACGGTCCATGCATTTGCTACTTTCTCTAGTTTTATTAACAAAAATGCTTTTTATATGGGTTAATAAAGTAAATATCTATTATGTAATCAACATTTTACACCAATTATTTTAAAAAAATAATTTAAAAATAGTTTTTATACTTTTTAAATAACCGATATAAAAAATTGTGATTTTGTGAAATTTGGCATGAAATTCAAACAAATATCAGCTCGGAAAATTGTTGGGATATACGACTTTGAAATTCAATATAAGACACGCAATAAGAACAATGTTGTTGTTGACGCTTGTCCTGCTTTATTTCCCTTACTTCTGTAACTCAAGTACACTCACTTCCTCACTTTGCTTTCTTGGAAGAACTTTGATGTGATTTTAATTCTGATACTTAATTTACGACTTTACATGATAAATGTCTGGTAGATTATTCTGTTGATCTTGATTTTAATTTTGTGGATGGGTTTTTAGTGCATCAAGGACGTATTTGGCTTAATCTATCTTCTCACTTCAAGTCATTACTCTTCTGGAGTTCCATGCTCTCTATTAGGTGGTCATGCTCGAATCAACAAGATTCTCAAATGCCTTAGTGATAGGGTTTTGGGAATGACTTAAAAACGTTTGTGACTATGTTTAAAGACTATTGTTACTATATTTCTAAGTGTACTATTTGTCAATAAACTAACGCTAGGCAGGGAAAAAATATGAGTAACAAGGTGGTTGGCATCGGCTTTGGAGGCTAAAACCTAAGGATGAAAAAACGTATTAGTCGGCCTAAACATAAAGTTGCCCCACCTAACAATGGACTCGAGGGCTAACTTGTCAAAGTAAGAAAATCTATTTTTTCTAAAAAAAATGGTTGATTAGTGGGTTAGTCTATTAAATTAATATTAAAAACCACAAAAGCATCTAAAAATATTTTTTTAAAAAGAAATCAGAGAAAATATTATTAAAAGAAGAATACAATTTGACTTTTTTTGTTTTAGAAAATGTAAGTATAAACTAAAGTGAAATCAAACATAAATTATTTATAACTAATATTTATATTTTTTAATCCTTAAGAGGGGACTTGTCAGGTTGGTCCGCTCCACAAAAATGTTGGCCAGCCAAGCTAACAAGTTGAGTGAGTTGCGCCCTGGTGGATAACGAGGTGACCTTTTTTTGTCTGCCCCACCATTTTTGCTAGTTTAACGAGTCTGGTCTATTTTGTCATCCCTACTAAAACCCTTGATGCAACAGTTGCATCAGATAAGTAGCGAACATTACATAGACCAAAGTTAACGTTATAAACAAGTTTTTTTTTATTTGTTGTTGTGTTCATAACAAGGTGGTTTGCATCGGTCTCAAATGTTAAAACCCTTGATGCAACGGGTGTGTCAACTAAGTAATAGACGTTACGTAGTGTCTAATACCAAAGTTGACATTATAAACAAGATTTTTTTTATTTTTGCTATTTTTGTCTTGTTATTTTTAACAAAATGTTAGTTTATATTACAATAAAGTAAAACAAGGAAAACTCCTAAATTATAATGTTTATGAAGGTAGTGACAATGAGAATTGGTAGATTCATCATGACAAAGTCACTTGTGGCCTGCATGTTGTTGACGGGGGCTGCTACCACTAAGGGGTTAGGCCTACTACTACTAAGGATGGGCACCACACTTTTAATGGGGGCCCGATGCCGGTGTTGATGGTGGACATGGTGTTGGGGGTGTTGAAGATTCCCATCTGATACAAACAGTCCACCTTTGCCCTAAGGCCACACACCACTTTTAATTCTCCCTACTAGGAGAAGGTGGTGGTCGACCTAGGCTGCGTCATTAATGTAGAGCTTTGGCAGACGTTCAGGACTATGTCACTGGTACCATAAACTTGACCCTAGGACCTTCCGCTAACAACCTTCACCCAACACTCATCTTAATGGCTTGATCCACCAAGTCATCCATACCAGCAACCTCATGTAAACATTATTCATAAGCTTCCTGATTTGAGTGATAATTGGACAATTGAGTCGCTTAGGAAACTCACTTGGTTAGAGAACCTTCTTCGAGGTTCTTCTCAGGAATATGGCTTTATGCTTTGTTATGGAGGTGGAGTGAGTCTAGTGGCTAGGTTATGAATCGGCTCGGCTGATCCGATCAGTTGAATTATGAATCATTAGATGACCAATCTAAATTAATTCTTTATTATTATCGGTTTCAATCATGGTTTAATTCTCAATTTAATTACAATTCTCCTAAACTAGTACAATTGACTTTATTGTGAAAGATTTCAGAGTTCAACTCACTTTATTAGCATATACCTATACCTTTACAATTGAACCTTGCTTTTGCTGAACCAATTGAACCATTATAAACTCTCCAAAATAAGCTAAGCCCAAATAAACTTTAAAGAACACAAAGCCCAATTAGCAATCGCTGAAAATGTTTCAAATGGGCTTGTCCAGTTCGTCGCAATTTTCTCTATTAACAATCTTTTTAGTTTTCACCAAAAAATATCTTTTTAATTTTCTACACAATTTTGTATTACACTTTTACTTAAAAATTATTCTAAATTTATTTCACTACTAGCAAAGAAACAATGGAAATATGCAACAAGGAATTCGTTTCAGGATATCCTTTTTCGCGACGAAAAATGAAAATCATCCATTATTAATAAATGATACTTTTAATTACTTTAAAAAATATTTTAAAAAAATTCATTCACTCTCCTGTTGCATTTTTTCTTTTAGTTTTTCCTACCCGATTTTTCATATACAGGTTTATATGTTTCACTTATAATCGTATATATGTTGAATTTTCCAGTGTAACCTCGTCTAATTTTTTTGTACAGTTGAATGTTTTACTCAATGTTTAATATAAATCATAAAAATATTAAACATTATAGTTTTTTCTTCCCTCTACATCACGAGTTTTTAAACAGTCAGTATTTACTATATTAGTAGTTTTTTTTAATCTTGAATATAACTGTATTATTTTATTCTCATTTAAAATTTTATTATCTTATTTATTTATTTCTTCCGTTACATTATATAATTTTAAATATATGAATATGACTTATTCATGGACTTTTTAAATTTATTTCAATAATTTTTTAAAACAAAATTAAAAGGAAATCTACCTTCTTAACTTAAAGTGATAAATGAAGTCTCCTACAGCAATTTTTTAATTAATACTTTAATGGAATCATATTCCCAAGAACTTGAACTCTTGAGTAATTGATCTTTTTTTTCCTCAAAAGTCTTCTCCAACCTAAAGGTTTGATTGTTTACAAGGTCTCCATACTTATGATCTGCTTTTATGATTCGACCCTATAGTTTTTGGGCACCTCGATACCTAGGGATTAGGTAAGCCACCACCAAACCAAAAGGTGTTTAATTATAATACTTACAAAACATTAAATCTAAATAGTATAAAAACATGACATACAAAAATTGGCTTAAATTGATTTTAAAACTAATAACCATGTAAATAAAAGTTTATAAAGACATAGTTAATGAAAAATGCTACCAATGTCCTAAGGGAACTACTTAAGAAACTAAAAATAAAAAAAATGTGATTAAAGAAAACATTATTAATATATATTCATCTTGATTTCCAAACAATCGTAATATATTTTTCAATAAAAAAACTCAATTTTGATTCCTTAAATAAATTTCTCAAGGCAGGGGTTACTAGAACCCTATAATAAACAGTAAGGTTATTTTAACATGTATATTCTTACATAAAAAAAAAAACTTTTTCTCATTTGATTTCTTAATTTCTGATAAAATAATAATGCATTCAATGACTTAAAGATAATTGAGTGGTGAAAATTTATGAATATATGGTTGTATAATGAGTGACAACCTTTTTATAAATTAAATTATATATAGTTTTAAAACATAGAATCGATCCAATAAAAAATTCAAAATTTGTAGTTTTATATTAATTCAATTTTTAATTATTTTTATTTGGTTAGTGCCTCCTACTATGAAATAGACGGGGTTTAGAAAGAAAACGCAGGGTTATATTTTCAATCAAATATTTATTTATTTTTGATTTTTTAATATTTATTAATTAATTTAAATATTCTACAAGACATTAAATATAGTTCTAATTATGTTATGCATGACATTTTTTAAACTCATATCAATAAATTATTATGTAGTAAATCAATACAATACATTTAACTATTATTTTAACTATTTTCATTGGTGTTGATATTCAATTAACTAATAGGTAAATTATTTTAGGGAGACCCGTTTTAGTGTAACTAATAATCTCCAATTTGAATTTTTAAAAAAAGTAATTATAATAAATTTTGATATAAAAAGTTTTATTGCTGGTGATAGTATTCCCAAAGAATCCGTCCCATAATGATTTTATTTTCTAAAATCAATGAGTATAATTATAGCATGGCAATTGTTGGAAGTGATTTTTCATCATAAGTAATGACCAAACCACAACCATGTGTTAATTTTTTTTTAAAAAAAAAACCATAACTATGAACGTTTCTGGTAAGTTGCCACGTGGTATCATGTTCCACTCCCAGGATGACGAAGCAAAGTCTTACCTGCTTTCGTAATCGGATCCACGCAGCCGCTGACTTTTCAGCTTCACACTTTTTCATTTTTTGCTTGAAAATTCTCTGTTTTCTTTCGAGTATTATTTAAGCTTAAAAATTAATCCGTAATTTCAATGCTCGTATAGTATGAGATTCGATTGCTCCATTTATGAGTTAATAATTAAATTTTTTACCATATATTTAAGGTGTGAGATGTTAAATTATTATATTAATCATGTTTGTTCCACACTTTTTATTTGTTGCTGTTTTTATTTGTTATAAAATAGATGAGTTTGCCTTTCTTCCACACAGTTTTGTCCATGTGGTAATGTGCTATTAATCATGATTTCTAGGAACTTGTTAATGGAAAGATGAGTAATGTCTTACTCGGCTTAATTTTAATAATAATCCTTTCTTTGTCTACTTTGCTTCTTTAATTTCTCTTTTAGAATAGGATCATAATAATTTTTGAAAAGTTGATTACCAATAAGAGAAAAGAGGGCACCAGATCTAACCTTTTTTCTAGCCCTATAATTTTGGTTTTATCCATACGAACCTGTGGTATCCGAATTTGAAGGTAAAAATAAGTTGGTTTGTAACGGGTCTTTCGATAAAAATGGATCATTTAAAATATTTATATTGATTAGGAACAGACGAGTTCGGTTTAAAAAATAAGACCCGGTTATACCCCAAGCCTAACCGAATAAGTCTTGTATAAATTAGGATTATATTACATTAACATACTGTAGTTTTTAGTTTTAAATATTAGTTACTGGATTACATTACATTAACGTAGTGTAGTTTTTAGTTTTAAATATTAGTTATTGGATGCATTATATAAATACTCATCAAGCAAAATTAGGATTATATTGGATACCCTTAGCAATGGTTGTAAGTACTAAGCAACGGTGTGTGCTATATATGATTATGAATTAAGGAATTAGAATGTAGATTTCAATGGTATATTCATGTTGGGTTTATGTTTTTACTTGATAAAAACTTTGAAAATGTTTTTATAAGCAAGATGTTTGCTAAAATAATTTTATATGCAAAAGATTTTTGACAAAACATAAAATCAAACTTTTCTAAAAGACTTATGAAAAACCCGATCGAAAAAATTAAGAATTACAATTAATTGAACCTAAGCAAACCGACCATAATCTTAAGTGAATATAAGTTATTATTTTATATTTCATGGATAGCAACAAGTGAACTTAAAGCTAACTGAATTTGACCGATAGAGAGCCTTACTTTTTTCCAGCTAGTAGTTATCAATTTATTAATCCAAACATACTTTTTAGCCGGTAGAATTTTTCTTTCTAAAATACACCTTTTCTTTTAATACTAATAGAATTTAAAAATTTATTTCTCTTTTTTCATTAACATGAAAGATAAGTTTTGAATTACTATAATAAGAATATAATCTACAAATTTAATATATTTATTTAGAATAATTAAATTTTTTTACGAATGTAAAATAATATAATAAGATTTTTTAAAAAGATAAAAGAGAACAAAGAGGAAAAGATACTGTGAAACAACAAGATTTGAATTCTAAATCCATCGGTTTTTATTTGTGTATACTAAACATCAGTTAGGATTGAATGTGAATGAAATTAGAAGATGGAAAAAATTAGAAATTACACTTCACTCCATCTTTCTCCTATAAAGTATGAACTCTTAGATTTGTGAAATTTAAGAGAATCTTTTATACTGATTTATTATACTAATTATATTTATAACTAATATAAAAAGGGTATGTTTTACACGATTTAAAAAAATATTTTTTATATTAGTTAAAAATATATTTTTATATTAGTTATTTTTATAACCATTATAAAAAATTTGTTAAAGAAACTGAATTGACAGAGAAGATATCTAGATCTGAAAAACACAATACTCTCTCTATATATAATGTATTATATGAGAAAGGTTTTTTTAAATGAGAGTGAGAGAAAAGTTTTACACTTATGTGTGACTCAAATTTAAATAGAATATGTCAAGAAAAGTCAAGATTATGAAAAGTGGATATATTTTGTATAAATACATAATTTGATTATATTTGCAGAAGGAAAAGTCCCTTTCTTGGGAGGACTTGGTGTTGTTTGAATAGGTGTGGGGAGTGGTGGGTACACATGGGTTGCTTGTTTCATATGAATTTTGTCCAAATTGACTCTTAACATCATCCCCGACAATGGTTTTGTCTTTGTACTTAGCCTACCATTTTAAGCAAGAAAACGCCGAAGCACATGTTGCTGCTAACACTATCATTATATTTCACATTCATACTTAACATCTTTGATGATTATCTCTTTGCCTACCCACAAGCTTGATATTGCTTCATCTCAACTCCTCTAGCTAGACCTCCATCACCATATCACATTTTTATTAGATTGGAAATACTTGGTCGTAAATAATTTTGCTTGAAATTAGCTCTTTTTAAGAGTGAATTCAAAATATTCAAAACCAAAACATTACATATAAACTTAAATCAACTAACTTATTGGTAATAACTTGTAAATTTTAAGATACGTAATTTATTCATCTCATTATCGCATTAAAAAAAATCTTTATCATGGTGTTGGTAATATATACCATTACTTAAATACTTAAATATTGCTGTTGTCTCCTTATATATTTTGTACAAGGGATGGAGAAAAGGATAAATGAATTTTTTTATGCTTAAAAGAATAAAGAAAATGAATTAATATAACAATTGATGAAGCAGATCTTTAAAAAAACAATATCGACGATGCGTAAATGCGTCACAACAGAGTTATGATATTTACCTCATATGTTAACGTTCTTATGATATTCTCATACATAATAAATTTTGCATTCTATATATATTCCAGTATGTGAATATTGATTTTTTGAATATACACATACATATTTTGGCATATTACCATATTGTATCCAATATTGGCATCCATAAATGTAAAAAAAAATATTAATAACAAATAATGACTTGCATTTTCATTTATATTTGGTGTCTAGGATATTTTTAAATCAACACTTAAAAACCAGTTCCTTTCAATACATCATCGTCAAAGTATTTTTTTCGTCTGTTGTATGAGAAATCAATTCAAATCTACATACTTAATTTGTTGACTTGTCATTTTCGTTTCATGAGGGAGATCCACTACCTAGTGTGGAAATGGGCTGGGAAACTGAAGAAGAAAATTAAGGTTGATGATGATGGTGGGATTAATTTAAAACCGAGATCAAAGTATTCTCCCACAAGATTCCTTTGTTGAGTGTACTTGAATTAAAAGCTAGCTAGTAAGCAAAATTTTTAGTTTTTTACATTCTCCTATTTTGTCACAGTCATTCGACTTTAGAAATTTGGGCCAAAAACGATTCTGTCTAATTGGACCTACCAGTTGAATAGATCAACAGTTTCCCACTGCACCCAACCCGGTCAAGTCATTGCAGCTAAGATTTTTTTAAAAGAGATTATTAATATGAATTTTATCATTTTCAATACCATATTTTCATATATTGTAGAATTTGAGCCAATGATGATATGATTAAACAACTTAGCTATTGATTAATTATGTCTATTGTTCATACAAAACTCTAGAGAATTCCCTTAGGGATTATGTTATTATTTCTCAATATGTATCACTTAGCTAGAATATACGTACAACAGATACTTTTATACCTAGGTTACAAAGTGGGCTTAACCCATTAGACTATAATCTAACTAATTAACTTCCTAGTGTCATGGAGATATTTCAGGAGGGGATGAGAACCACCTTCCGAACTCATGGGAGAACACCTATTGTTGCCAAACGATTTATTTTTAGTTTGCAAGAAAAAGTTTGAAAAAATAAAGAAAAGTTGGATTTTTTTTTTCTAAGTCGAGAATATTTATTTAACGGTATGGTTAGTTTTGTTAGCAAGGATTTTTGCCATTCATAAGATTTAAATTTAAAATTTTATTTAAGAAAATTAAATATGTAAAATTTTTACTAATTTGAGCTTGGTGGACGGTAGTAGGTAAAACAGCTTGCTTTTTTTTTTTATGCGTCATCGAGAAATGAGAGAGAAACAACTATGCAGTCAATGAGGTCATAATTACGCAAAAAAAAAAAACAAAAAGTGGTGTGAACGTAGGCATCAAAAGGGTACAAAATAATCCATCCTTTGATTAAATTCCCCATATGGTGGACCAGTTTCCTTTGTGACTTGAGGTTGCGATTGGAAATTAAGGTGCGTATTCCCCTGAGCGAAGCTAAAGCTCACCATCCACATGAACAGTCATATCCAATACAATTTATTTTTTTTATTTACTTGAAGAAGTTCCATTCTTTGATTATTGTTTGTTGACTTAATTAAATATATGATCTCTACAAAATCACAAATGTTCCTCCATTTAGATTTAGTTCCCATCATAATAAAAATTTGATGCAGACTAAATTCAAATAGGAATATATTAAGAGTTGAGTATTGTTTCTTTCATATGATGACATGCATATTAATTGTAAGCAGGGTTTGCCAATTACGGATGAAAATGTTTAGAAATGGAAAGCAGATGTAAACCAGGAAGATTAACGTTTTTAACATACTATACTTAGCATTTTAAAACGAAAAATTTTTGTGATAGAAAAACACGCGTAAGATAATTAAGCCGCCAATCGAGACCTCAAACACGAAGGATAGCAATCCAATTTTGGTTTGTGGAAAACTTGCACGGCTATCGAGGAGAATTGTATTCTTCCTTTTTCTTTAATCTTTCTAGCGTTGTTTTTTGAAATATTTTTATTCTGGTATGAAGGTGACAAATCTAAATGATGAAGTTTTTTGTATTAAAATTTAATGATGTTACGTTTTTAAAAATCAAACCTAGAATTATACTACTATAACAGTTGATTTACCTATTTAAAGGTGGCTCTTTATGAACAAGAAAATCAGTGAAAATCTAAAAAATAAATAAATAAATAAGACTTTGGGCCTTGGAAGTAAAGACAATGGCTCAGGGTCTATAGTTAATAGGGGCTCCAGGAAATAATATTTAGTTTATTTAGAAAAAATTAATAAATTTCAATAAAGTCTAAATGGTTTAACGATAAAGTTATATGAATTTCACGTAAAGGTCTCTCGTTTAATCCTGTACTAACTCTAATTTTTTTAATTAAATGTTTCATGACACGTAATACCAACGGGCACTAAAAGGATGGAAATTTTTTCTTGATTGTGTTCTTGGTTAACCATGAAATCTTTGTCTAATACTCAATGGGGGAATCGAATTAAAAGTATTAAAACTATTAGGTTTCAAGCTCCCCAAATAATATTTGTTTTGTTGGAATTACATAAATTTTGTGATAATGCTAGATCAAAAAGTGAATAGACTTTGACTTGAGAACTTTGAATTTTTGTGGGGCATGATTATCTGGTATGATATTTTTTAATTAAATGTTTCACGACACGTAATACCAACAGACACTGAAAGGGAAAGCACCACTCTTTGTGATATGACATATTTTTGTGTTAAAGTTGTTTCTTTTTTTAGGAATTGTTCAACGCATATATTCATTATTTTCAAATTCACAAAAAAGATGGAATTTTTTTTATTGTGTTCCTGGATTAACTGTGAAATCTTTGTCTAATACTCAAAGCTATTAGATTTCAAGCTCTCCAAATAAGATTTGCTTTGTTGGAATTACATAAAATTTATGATGTTGCTAGATCAAAAAGTGAAGCTGAGAGTTTGACTAATGCACTTGAGAACTTTGAATTTTTATGGGACATGATTATTTGGTATGATATTTTATTTTCTATTAATATGGTGAGCAAGAAATTATAATCTAAGTCAATGTGTATTGATGATACCATAAAACAAGTAAAAGATATATTATTATGTTTGAAAAGTATAAAGTTGAAGACTTTATGTCTAATATGAATATTGGTAAAGAAGTTGCACTTGATATGGACGTTAATTAGTTTTTAGTTATTGTGGACATGACTATCACTTCTTTAAAGACTAGATTTAAGCAATTAAAAATATTTAAAAATATTTTTGGATTTTTGTTTAATTCAAAAAAGTTAAAATCATTAAATGATAATGAATTGAATGAATGTTGTGCTAAAGTTTACTCTACTTTTTCTAAGGGAAATTTATCAGATGTTGATTTGGATGATTTTTTTCTAAATTGAAAGTGAAGTGACTTTGCCTGATGATGTACTGTCAGCCATTGAAATTCTCAAGTTCATTAAAGCAATTGATTATTATCCAAATATTTCAATTGCCTACAAAATTTTATTAACTATGCTTATAACTGTAGCATCTACTGAAAGAAGTTTTTCAAATCTAAAATTAGTAAAAACTTACTTAAGATCACCAATATCACAAGAGAGGTTGAATGGTTTGACAATTTTATCTATTGAAAAGGATATGCTAAAGAGTATTGATGTTGATGTTCTCATTAATGATTTTGCATCTAAAAATGCTTGAAGAAACCATTTTTATAATAATTTATGTTTTTTTTCTTTAGTGTAGGTGGAAGAACGATTTTTAAAGGAAAGCATGGGACTATAGGAGCACCGTTCATTATTTTCTGGCTTATTCTTCTCTATACCAAGATGATATATTTGATTCATGTGTTTAGAATTTATAATGACTTTGTTAATGTTGATTTGATTATTTAATAAATTTTTTTCTTTTAAAAAATATACTAAAGGGCCTTTATCTATTGTGTCGCCTAGGGCCCATGAGATTCTAGGACTGGGAAGGATGGAAAGGCCTTGCAAATGGGAAGAGAAAGAACAAGAAAAAACAAAAGTTACATACATAGGCTCTCTTAAATTGAGATTCCAATTCGTTTTTTTGTTTATTGACTTGAATCTTTTGGCCTTCGGGGATCAAGGTACAAGTTGTAATCATACGAAATTAATGAGAAGAAGCCAATTTGACGATACTAAAAAATTTGATTCTACAACTTTAGGGTAATCAAAAGCAAATTTTAATCCCCTAGAGTAACATGTAGTTAAATTTAGGAACTTGTAACATTGGTCATTTAATAATCAGTGTAATATACATATATATACATCAATTTTTAAAATAATTAATGTAAAATATTACTTTTTATAGGTTTTTATATTGATTATTTCAATTTTAAAAGTATTTTTGACATCGATTATTTTAAAAATTAATGTAAAAAATATTTATTTTTAATATAGTTATTAAATTATTGGTATTAAAAGCTCCTAATTGAAAGGATCCAGATGCATCAAAAGCTTGTACACCAATGTGGTGAAATATTGTACGTATAATTTCACTTTAAAAATTTTCTTTTGTTTCCATTCACACATTAGCTAGGTCCCATTCCCTATAATTAATCTCTATGTTTTCATAACATTTCCTAATAGGATTATTATTGGAGATAAAATTCTCCTTACATGGTATTCATAATAAGTATGTGAGGCACAACCCTAAAGAATTACTCTAGGGGAAATAAGGTTAATACTTAAAATGTCACTTACATAGGGTTCTTCAACTGTATTTATATAGTAATAGAATAAAGAAAAGAAAGGCTTGACTGTAACGGTATTCTCCTTAGATCGGGGGAGGGGGATCAAAATCTTTGTATTTGTCAAGATAGGGGGAAAGGGGGTATTATGGGCCCTCTCTTGGTCCGAAGGGAACATGAACCCCCTAGTCATGAGCTCCATACTTAGAGTCGAACTGTGTGACTAGGTGTCGAGTCAAAGCATTTCCTAGGGTAATTGTCATCGAATAATCTTTTCCAAGCGAGGAGTTCCGGGTGATGAATCAGAGTAAAATGACAACTCTAAGTGAGGTGACAACTCCGAGTAAGGTGATGAATCTGAGTGAGGTGACAACTCTGAGTGAGGTAATGAATCTGAGTGAGATGACAACTCCGAGTAAGATGATCAAGCTGAATGACTACTAAAGGAGTTTTAGTGGAGGACATGTGTTGTCTAGTGAATAGTCATCATTTTATTTTTCCACGCATTGTTTGTGCTTGGCTGTTTTAGTAAAATGAGGTGCTCCATATCCCAAAGCTCATAAATGTATCCTTTGGGTTTAGACGTGTCTTTTCACCAGTGAAGGATTTCAATGCCACGTGTTAAAGGCAATTGAGCCTTGAAGGGTCATCGTGGCATCATGGCTGTAAAGGTGACTAGATTGTTCCCACCCGTTGCAGTCATTGCTTGGGAGTTACTTTCTTCCTCTATGTATAGGCCATTTCTTCCTCATTTTCCATCTTTGCTGCTATGATTTCTTGTGTTTTGCTATCTCTTTCCTTACTAATCATTTAAGCTTTTTTCTTTTTACTCTTGGATTTTCATTCTTTTAGAGGTTAGTGATGTAGGAAATTCTTCAATTTCCTAAGAAAGAGGTGGAACTTCCTCTTGAATTCCTTGAGATCTAAGCCAAGAAAAGTCTAAATCTTGAAATAAATACTAAATTTGAAGTATAATGGTGCAGGGCGAGAGGTATATGGAGTGAAAATGGTGAGGAAAATTCTTGGAAATCCTAGACCTATAATGGTTAAAGAAGATGGATTGATAAAGAGACAATGTAAGGGAGAAGGAGCCGCCACTCTACACAAGGGAGAGATAAGGTTTTGTTAGGTTTCACCACCTTTGGGAGGAGTCAAAAGGATAAGAAACAAAGAAGAGAGAGCTAAGAGCTTAAATTCTAGAGGGAGGTCACATTATCTCATTAAAAATGCACTTATGATTCAAGGTATGGCAAAATACAAGGGAAATAAGGTATATATACCTCTAAGGGAATGTTGGTCACCTAATGGGCCTTGGAGATGCTCCTTGGCCCAATCCTAATTACCTATACTAATGGCCTAAAATACAAGCCTAAATAAGAAAGGTGTAAACTACAAGGCTCAAAAGTGGCCCAATAAGCAAATGGTTATGCAAGGCCCAAACTAAAACCTATTTCCTAATTCTAATAAATTCCTAAACAAATCAATATGACTACTAAAATATTTACAAACAATGTCAAGGTCCAAGGGTGGCCCAAAAGAGGCCCAACAAATAGTGCAAGTGAAACAAGTAAGGGATTCAAATGTTCCTCCTTAGGCTTGAGCCTGGGCCCATCCAAGAAAGTCATCAAAGAAGCCAAAGGCTTTTGGAGTGTCTCCTTTACTTTCTTGACCCTTAACTTAGTTAAAGGTCCATTAAAGCTCTCAAAGGCAACCTTTAAGATCTGTGTAGAATCTAGGGCTTCTCTATAGGTGAGGCCTATGCCATGATCCCCATTGTCAAAAGGATTTGTCCTCAAATGTGAGGCAACCTCATCCAACTCATCTACAATACAAGGGGTTAGATCAGAAACATTAAAAGTAGCACTGAACCAAAACTTACTAGAGAAGTCAAGTACATAAGCATTGTTGTTCAACTTTCTAAGAATCTGAAATGGACCATCACTTTTAAGGTTGGGTTTTTGACTTTGTAAGGTTAGAAAAATGTTCCTTCCCTAGGTGAAGCCAAACCCAATCCTCAACATCTAAGATAACTTCCTTTCTCTTCTTATTAACACATCTAGCATAATGATCATTTTTCTTTTGTATATGATTTTTAACCTTCTCATGGAGTTCTCGCATAAAAGAAGCTTTAGCCTCACCATCCATATGAAAGATATCATCAGAAATTTCAAAAGGCAAAAGACCTAAAGGCGTGAGAGGGTTAAAAGCATACATAATCTCAAAAGGACTATGCTTAATGGTTGAGTGAACTACCCTATTATAAACAAATTCTACATATGGTAGACACTTATCCCATGATTTAATGTTTTTCTTAACTGGGACCCTAATAAGAGTAGAAAGAGTCCTATTCACAACTTCAATTTTGCCATCTATTTATGGATGACAAGTGTGGAAAAGAGGAGATGAGTTCCTTAGCTAGCCTATAGGGTCCTCTAGAAATGGCTAAGGAACTTGGAATCCTTATCACTAACAATAGATTTAGGGATCCCATGAAGTCTAACAACCTCTTTAACAAAAAGTTTGCAATATGACTAGCATCATCCACTTTGTGGCAAAGAATAAAGTGAGCCATTTTGGTAAACCTATCCACCATAACAAATATAGAATCCATGGCCTTTTGGGTCCTAGGCAAACCAAGCATAAAATCTATACTAATATCAACCCAATGGGATGTAGGAATGGGTAAGGGAGTGTAAAGGCCATGAGGTGAAGCCTTAGACTTGGCATTTTTACATGCAAGGCACCTAGATCAAAGCCTTTGCATGTCACGTTTCGTACAGGGCCAAAATGTTCACTAAGGGTAAACAAAGTCTTGTCTTTCCTAAAGTGCCCTATGAGTCCTCCCTCATGACTCTCATAAATAAGTAACTCTCTTATGGATCCTCTATGAATACACAACTTATTGGCTTTAAAAGAGAAACTATCTAACTTATGGAATCTATGAGAAGAAAGAAAAGGACCATAAGAGTGGTAGATGGAAGAGAAATCCAAGTCATTAGATACAACTCCTTTATTTTATCAAGACCATGATGTGTGGCACCCAAGGAGGAAAGTAAAGTGTGCCTTCTAGATAAGGCATCGACCACTACATTAGCTGTTCAACTTTGGTGCTTGATGACATAAAGGAGTTATTCCAAATACTCAACCTATTTAGCATGCCTTTTATTAAATTTATGTTGGCCCTTAATGTACTTGGGTGACTCATGGTCATTATGAATGGCAAACTCTTTTTGGATTAGGTAATGTTCCCAAGTTTGTAGGTCTCTAATCAAGGCAAAGAATTCTTTGTCATAGGTGGGATAATTAAGGTATTCCCCATTGAGCTTTTCACTAAAGAAAGTAATGAGGTGCCCCCTTAAGCAAAAGCGCATATATGCTAATATTGGAGGCATCACACTCAAGCTTAAAAGTTTTGTTAAAATTAAGAAGAGCAAGGATAGAAACATGTGTGAGCCTATGTTTAAGTTCATTGAAAGCCTTTTCTTGCTTTGGACCCTAAGTGAAAGGTACATTTTCTTTAACAAATCATTTAGGGGAGAGGCCAAAGTAGAAAAGTCTTTCACAAACCTTTTATAAAAGCTTGCCAAGTCATGAAAACTTCTAATGTCATCCATATTTTAGGGGGTAGGGTAAGCACTAATGGCTTTAACTTTATCTTGGTCTGCTTGGAACCCCTTAGTACTAACTACAAATCCAAGGAAAACAATGTGATCCAAGCCAAAAGGATATTTATCAAGGTTAGAAAAAGTTTGTTTGTCTTTAAGGAAAGTAAGACATGACTAAGATAAATAATATGAGAGTCCATGATCTTAGAATATATTAAAATGTCATCAAAATAAACCACAGCAAAGTGCCCAATAAAGTCCTTTAAAACATGATTCATGAGCATATGAAAGTGCTAGGAGCATTAGTTAAGCCAAAAGGCATCACCAACCATTCATATAAACCAAGTTTGGTTTTAAAAGCGGATTTCTATTCATCTCTTTCCTTAATTCTTATTTAATGATAACCACTTTTAAGAATAAACTTGGAAAATATGGTAGAGCTAGAAAGTTCATCCAACATATCATCAAGTCTAGGTATTAGATGCCTATACTTGATAGTTATTTTGTTGATTGCTTTGCAATCAGTGCATAACCTCCATGGACTATCCTTTTTAGGCACTAACAGAATAGGTACAGCACAAGGACTAAGACTCTCTCTTATCCATCCTTTGGAAAGTAGACCACTTATTTGTTTTTTAATTTCTAAGCTTTCTTTAGGGTTGTACCTATAAGCGGGCCTATTGGGAAGACTAGCCCCATGAATAAGGTCAATTTGATGTTCTATCCCCTTACTAGGTGGCAACCCTTAAGGAAGGTCTTTTGGAAAGATGTCCTCAAACTTATGTAACAACTTGGGCAT
The DNA here is from genome assembly GCA_037962975.1 of Clitoria ternatea. NCBI lineage: Eukaryota > Viridiplantae > Streptophyta > Magnoliopsida > Fabales > Fabaceae > Clitoria > Clitoria ternatea. The sequence goes on from CM075675.1 coordinate 16,705,752, forward strand.
TCCCTTTTGCATATAACAGGAAGAAGAGCCCATCAAAGAGAGGGAAGTGCTAGGTATGGAAGAAAGGTAAAACATGTAAAGATGTTTGTGAAGTAGCAAAGCTTGCTTCACATCATGCTTAGACGCAAGAAAAAAAGAATGCCTCATGGAGTCATCATAAGTGAGAACTCCGCTACCTTTATCTTTTTTTGATTTTCTATTTGGTAAGTGGGAGGTGGAAGACCCAACCTTCTTATCCCTCTTCAACTTCATTTCAAGTTGATCTTCCAAGACTTTCTTGGGAGACAAGGGATATAAGATAAACTTTTTATTATTATGTAAGAATATGAGGGTGTTGGTGAAACCCTCATGGGTAACCTTCTTATCATATTGCCACGATCTACCCAAAAGAATGTGTGTGGCTTTCATAGGAACAATGTCACACCAAACTTTATCATGGTATGTTCCTATGAATATAGAGAGATGAACTTGTTTTCACTAACATCTCACCCATTTCATTACACGTTTCCTATTTTCTTGGTGCTAGCTAACTTTGAGAGTAAGTCTGTTTTCTCGTTTTCCGCCCTGAGCACATGTACTATCTTGAACAGTTTGAATTATGCCATCCACTTTTTCACCTAAGAAAGATACTTGGCCAAGATGAGATCTTTTACCTGGGACGTCCTTTCCACCTATCTAGTAAGAAGTTGTAAATTAGTCTTCACCTATATACACCAAGTGCCTAGGTCCAATGCCATCTAGAAGCCAGCTATGAGTGCTTTATATTCTGCCTTGCTATTGCTTGCTTTGAATAGAAATTTATGTGACTCCTTAATGACCAGTCCAGTCGGTGATTCGAGGAGAATTCCTGCTCTGCTACCTTTTTTGTTAGACAAACCGTTTACCGACAAGGTCCATAGGGTGTATTTAGCATTGTTCTTCTCTTTGTCATCTCTCAACTCTACTATGAAATCAAATAGGAACTGGGCCTTAATTGCTCCATCGGGTTCGTACTGAATCCCGTACTCAAAAAGTTCCACCACCCATGCAACCATTCTCCCTGCGAGCTCTGGCTTCTGCAAAATTTTGTTAATTGGGTAGTCTGTCTGGACTACAATTTAGTGGCTATGGAAATAAGGTCTTAATTTCTGAATAACTATCACTAAGCTAAATGTAAATTTTTCCACCCTTTGGTATTGTACTTCTACTCCCTGTAAGGTTTTGATTATGAAATATATTGGACGCTGGATAGACCCCTCTTCCTAGATTAGAGCTGCACTGACTGCATTTTCCCTAACTGATAGATAGATAATCAGTTCCACTCCATGAGTCAGTTTAGTTAAAATAAGAGGAGAAGCTACGTAAGCCTTCAACTCTTTGAGAGCTTTATGGCATTCCTGGGTCCATTGAAAGGTGTCAATTTTCTTTAAAACTCGATAGAAGAGCATGGACTTCTCAATGAATTTGGAAAGGAACCAGGAGAGAGCTACAATCCTCCCTATGAGAGCTGTATTTCTTTGATGTTCTGGGAGCTTTTCATCTAAGGTAGCTCGACATTGATCGAGGTTGGCTTCTATGCCTTTGTGTGTTAGCATGTATCCCAGGAACTTCCTACTCTAGACTTCAAATGAGCACTTGTTGGGCTTGAGACACATATTATGCCTTCTTAACCAATAAAAATTTCTTCTAGGTCATTTGTATGCTTTCGTGCTTCTTTGGTTTTTACGACCATGTCATCCACATACACTTCCATGTTTTTGCTAATTTGCTTAGCAAAATTTTTTTCCACTAAATGTTAATAAGTGGCACCTGCGTTTTTTAATCTGAATGACATGACTCGGTAGCGGTAGTTTGCCCCTCCAGTGGTGAAAGCGGTTTTCTTTTCATCTCTCGGGTTCATCCGTATCTGATTGTATCCCGAGTAGCCGTCTATGAAGCTCAGTACTTGGTAGCCTGAAGTACCATTTACTAGACGGTCAATGCTAGGTAAAGGGTAAGGGTCTTTAAGACATACCTTATTTAGGTCAGTAAAGTCTATGTACATCCGTCATTTGCCGTTAGCTTTCATTACCATGATTACAATAGAGAGTCGATGATGCAAAAGTAACGAAAACTGGGCCCTGACGGTGGGTGTTATGGGCCCCTTCCTGATCTGAGAGGAAAACATGAATTGTTCAAATTAATTAGAAACACTTTTGGTGTAAAAGACAAAAGAAAAAATATAATAATTGGTGTGATTGAAAAAACAAGAATTCTCATTCAAAAATGGTGAAAACAAATTCTCCTTTTCAAATTTTAATATATTATAAATTAATATGGATAGATGTTAATATTGACAAAACAGAATTATGACAGAGAAATCAAAATTAATTACCAAGAGAACACTTTTTTTTTGTATTATACACTGGAGCCAAGTATGTCTCATATTATAACACTCTTCTTAGCTATGCATTAATTTGATTGTTACTGTCAATATAGAATCTGAGCTTTTTCTATGAGAACAAGAAATTAATTACTAAGAGTTTTATATAAAATAAATTAATTGCACTTGAATATCCTACAGAATAAATAAAATTTACTTTGATAAAATGGGATAAAAGAAGTTGCGTATTTGCAGTGAGTTATATAATTTAAACTAGTGTATACTTTTTCTTCTATTTTTGTGTGTAAATAAAAAAGGTTCGTACTTTATATACTGCACTATTAATGTAATTATTTATATAATTGAATAGGACTAAATGTCTTTCTATTTTTCTTTTCTTAAAGTTTAAAACATCTTTTGAAATTTAAATAATCGATACGTTACCACGTACGTAATACGTATAATTGATATCATAAATTCGAAAATATAACAACAGCTCGATTCCTTTGAATTAACAGCACTTGAACAGCGATTGTCAGTGTTTTCATTAGTCAACTCACGTGCCAATTTGGAATAATTAGAACAAGTCATTTTACTAAAGTCATGGCACCATTAGCATCAAATTCCAATGGCTTTATCGGTCCCATAGTTCTGTTTTCTTTCAATTCTTGTTTTCTTTTGCCTTGGTCTTTGCTAATTGGCTCTATGTTTGAATACAACCCAGAGATGGGATGTGCGGATAGCAACCGCGAAAATAAAAGCTAAAGAAATCATCGAAAGAAAAAAATATAAATAAATCAAATGAATTCACAGCCGAGGTTGTTGAAGGAAGATCCTTGGCCCATTTTATGACATCGGTGATTTAGCCCCCAACTTTCTACATCTATGGCGTACTCTAGGTCAGCTTCTAGCTCCTCCCTTAGAGGTGGTGGATGGTTCTAAGGTGACGTGGACCACCTGAACAAGATGGTCTATGAGGTGTAACAACCCTAATATACTAGTTCATCCAAGGCTAAATTAATTTATGATAGTCATGTGATCGAAAATAAATATGTACTACTTTACTTATATACTTGATTAGATGAGAGTAGAAAATTCTGATTAGGTACATATAAGATGGACCAACCCATCACGGATCATTTAATCAATGAGCCTAATCACTAAATCTATTGATATAACTAGATAATTAATTAACAACAACTTGATATAAATATAATAAATTTAATAATGCTAATCTATAAAATTAATATATATCTAACATACATTAATGTTAAAATCTAACATTCTCCCACTTGGATAGTATATTAAATTACTAAGTGAGCAAGCTTTGTTATCGTAACAAGTTCTTAATTGGTTTTTAAATTGGTTCAAAATCCGTTTATATAAAATAAAAATTGATTTGGTTGAGAATGTGATTTTGGTTTCAAAACCAATTCATTTATTTAGATTAAAAGTGGGTATAGTGTGGTTTTGTTAAAAACCTTAACCACATTTCTTTACCCTTTCCCTTCGCCACTAATCCACTATATATTAGAAGGATAAAGAAAATCGAAATGACTCGAGGGAAAGAAGGAACATAATGCTAGCTAGAAGATGACACCACTATAACTAGTCTACAAATAATTTCTCGTTCTTGTGGATATAAATACATTTACGATTCACAGTTATCACCTTTAACATTACAACCATTTTGATCCACTTCATTTTCGTATTCTTTGAAACCATATATTCATTTCCTTAATAATGAGTCATGATTATTATTGAACTTTAATTTGTTCAATGTCCATCGTTACCACGTCATTGTACCACCATAATTAATACTATATTAATTTCTAATTAGATTGCTCAGGCCATTATCATCGTTGCTTCCACAATTTCTTCCATGCATGATCAATAGAAATCCTTGTGACGATGCTCAGATTTTCATGTCACTTGTTGAACAGCTTAAAAAAGCCAGCCACATAAAATTACCACATGCTGAAGGAAAATAATTTTATGACGGATATAAACCATGAAAAATAAGTAATCTAATATGATAAAAAGATAAAAAAAAACAAAAAGAGAATAAATTTGATAAGTAATATCCTCTCTCCTCCTTTTAATAGGATCGTTTTTTTTATAATCCATACGTTTTTAATTTATAATTAATGTGTATGTTTTAGTTTTATACTAGTATAACCTAATTAATAATAATTTATCTATTAATATTAATTAACTATAAATGTCATTTCTCTTTTTAATAATATTAAGAAAAATTAAGAAACAATAAGAAAAATAATTAATCAATTTAATTATATCATCACTAATTTAACTATATTTCTTAATTCTTTTGAAGTTAAGCAAAAGCATCTTATGAAAAAAAAAGAAGACAATATAATATAAAAAGAGAGGGGAAATTGTTAATATTAAAAAAATAAGAGTGACATATTAGATTAAATTTCTGGGTGACGTATGCATTTGGTAACACCTACATTATATATGCTTATGGAAGCAATTTATAGACACGAAGTATATATGCATATGGATGATATTGTAACGTGTGTAAATTACACAATGTTAGGAACAAAAACAACTAAAAGAAAAAAAGAGAGAGAAACGACATAATAATTTTACGTGGTTTAGCACACAGTGTATGTACTTACATCCATGACTACACTAGGAAGTGTTATATATTTTGGTGTGTTTAAAAGCTTTACAAGGTGTTACTTATACAGTAACATAGAAGACATAAGTCCCTTAAGATTTTTCAATGTAGGACTAATTAAACTACATAGTTTCTAACAATTCTCCCACTTGGAGTTTAATTACAGTCCTTGTAAAACAATAAGCTTATCTGCTCTTTCACCTAGTGTAGCACCTTCATCATCAATTATCCTTGAAGGCCAGTTGAGGCAATACAAAGCCTCAACTTATCAGTTATGACAGTCTTGGTCAACATATCAACTGGATTCTCTGATCTTGAGATCTCAACAAAGACAAATCTCTATCACTTATCAAGTCTCTGATAAAGTGATACTTCAATTCAATGTGCTTGCATCTTGAATGAAGAACTAGATTTTTAGCAAGACATATAGCACTCTGACTGTCACTAAACAATGGAGAATCATCTCGTTCCTTCCCTAAATCTTTGAGAAAGTTCTTCAGCCATAGCATCTCCTTGGCTGCTTCAGAGATAGCCACATACTCGGCTTCAGTGATTGATAGAGCAACTCTTCCTTGGAGTTTAGACTTCCAGCTAACAACAGTACCACCCAAAGTAAAAATGTAACCTGTGGTGCCTTTTCTACTATCCAAATCTCCTCTTAAATCTGTATCAGAAAACCCCTATAAAGTGAGATTGCTTTTTTTAAAACACAAACACATCTGTGATGTATCCTTCAGATATCTTAATATCCACTTTACAGCTTCCCAATGCTTCTTTCCAGGATTGGATAGGTACCTATTCACAACTCCCACTGCATGTGCTATGTCAGGTATGGTTTGCGTACATCAGGCTCCTTACTGCAGACGCGTATGGTACTTTAGACACGTAACTTTCTTCATCTATCTGAGAAGATTGCCGCTTTGAAAGTTTTAAGTGAGTTCCCAAAGGGGTGTTCCTGGTTTTGACATCTCTAACATTAAACCTGTCAAGCAATTTTCCTATATATTTCTCCTAGGACAATTTCAAGATACCTTCTGGTCTATTTCTGAAGATTCTCATACCAAGAATTTGTTTAGCTGGACCAATGTCCTTCATCTCAAAGCTGTCTGCCAACTGCTGTTTCAGCCTGTTGATTTCTGTTATACTAGACCCTGCAATTAGCATGTCGTCAACATTTAAAGCAAGGATAATATAACTATCATCATATTTCTTAACATAACAGCAATGATCTTCTTTACATCTGTGAAATCTTGAGTTAGTCATGAACTCATTAAACTTCTTGTACCATTGTCTCGGTGCTTGTTTCAAGCCATACAAGCTCTTATGGAGTTTGCATACAAGATTCTCCTTGCCTTGCTCTTCAAAACCTTCTGGTTGTGTTATAAAGACGTCTTCTTCCAAATCCCCATGTAGGAATGCAGTTTTAACATCTAACTGCTCCAAATGAAAGTGACATCAGATTTATTTTTCAAAAAATAGACCCATACCTTTCTTGTACAGTCATCAATGAAAATGACATAATAGTGCGAGCCTTTAAGGGATTTTACTGGAGCTGGCCCCCAAACATCCATATGCACCAGTTCTAGCCTTTCAACTTTGGATGTCTTTCCTGACTTTAAGAAGCTAACCTTTTTCTGCTTTCCAAAGATACAATGTTCACAAACACCAAAATCAACATGTTTCAAGCTAGATAATTTATCTTTTGACACCATGAGCTTCATTCCTTTTTCACTCATGTGTCCCAGCCTTTGATGCCATAAAGAGGAACTATTGGCAGCTTCAGTGACTGCTACCATATCCTCATCCGCAACCATGTAGAGAGACCCTCACTTCTTTCCACAAGCAACAACCAGATTGCCTTTTGTTACCTTCCAAGTTCCATCTCCAAAAGTAGTATGGTGTCCTTCATCATCCAACTGCCCTATAAATATTAAGTTTCTCTTTAAGGCAGGGATATGTCTAACATTATGCAATATCCATAGGGTCCCACCAGAGGTTCTGATTTTAATATCACTTTTTCCCACAATGTCAAGAGATTTTCCATCTGCAAGGTAAACCTTCCTAAACTTTCCATAAACATAGTTTGATAATAGTTCTAAAGAAGGTGTAGTGTGGAATGACGCACCCGAGTCCATAATCCATGAGTCAATAGGACTATCTAAACTGCAAATTAATGCATCTATAATTTTATCAGTTGCTACATTTATGGATTCATCATCATCATCCTGCTTCTTATTTTTGTTCTTCCTATTTAGAGCTTTGCATTGATTGGTAAAGTGACCTCCTTTGTCACAATTCCAACAAATGATGTCATTCTGGACTTTGGTTTATTTTTTCCTCTGGACTTTGATCTGCCTCGGCCTTGATTCTGACCCTTCTGGCTATTCCTTCCTCCGCTTTTAGTATTTAGTGCTGAACTGAAAGAAGAATTGGAAGACTCTCCTGAGTCTCTTCTGCGAACATCTTAGGATGTCATCAAGCTTCAACTTGGTATTTAGTGCTTAGGATTAAGTCACGGATGTCATCAAGCTTCAACTTGGTATTTCTGGCAGAGCTGCTAACTGCAGTAACTGTTGCACTCAACTATCTGGCAGAGATGATAGTAGGATCAATGCTTTCACTTAGTCTTCAAAGGTGATCTGCACTGATGCCAACTGGGCAAGGATTGTATTAAATTCATTAATATGATGAGTTACAGAATTACCTTCACCCATTCTGAGATTGACTAGCCGACGTATCAAATATACTTTGTTGGCTGCTGATGGCTTTTCATACATGTTTGATAATGACTTCATCAAACTTGCAGTTGTCTTCTGATTTATAATGTTGAATGCAACATTCTTTGATAGTGTCAGTCAGATCACACCAAGAGTCTGCCGGTCTAGCAACTCCCATTTTGCCTACTTTATGTCGTCTGGCTTCTTCCTTGTTAAGGGTTGATGCAACTTCTTATGATACAGATAATCCCCTATTTGCATTTTTCAGTATCCGAAGTCTCTGCCATCGAACATCTTAATCTTCACCTTCCCATCTTCTAGCGCCATTGCCCCTGTTACTTTCTCTAAACTAAGAAAGCTCCCACTATTTTCTCTAAACTGAGACTCCCGTGGAAAAACAAAATCTTTCCTGATGTGGAAGTTCAGACAAGGTTGCAACCACAAAGCATACTAAGATATAGACTCTTGATACCAATTGTTAGGAACAAAAGCAACTAAAAGAAAAAGAGAGAGAGAGAGAGAAATGACACAATAATTTTGCGTGGTTCAGCACACAGTGTATCTACCTACATCCACGACTACACTAGGAAGTAATTATATTTTGGTGTGTTTAAAAACTTTACAAGGTATTACTTATATAGTAACATAGAAGGCATAAGTCCCTTAAGATTTTTCAAAGTGGGACTAATTAAACTACATAGTTTCTAACACACACAAAGTGCAATGCAATGAAAATTTCAATTTTTCTTTAAAATATTATCTCATGTTTAGTGGAATGTCCTAAAATCCCAATTAGATCTACACAAGTTACACGGTCAAGTCTGTTCGTACTACTCCCTTGTTTCTTCTTATCATTTTTTTAAGATTCAATTTCAGTTACTTAATTTTAGGTATGACAAAAAAATCTATCCCGGGGGTAACCACACTGTACCACCCCCCGTTTGAGTGGGTTTTTTTTCGTTTTTTTAGTTTCAGGGGCAGGGACGGTTTTTACCCGGCAGGTAAAAGTCAGGGGCGAGGGCGGGGATGGTAAAACTAGTATCCACCCCGCTTCCGCTTCCACCCCTATCCCCGCTCCCGCCCCTGCCCCAACATACTTAAACTACTTAATACTCTTACAATATATATATTGCTAGAGATGATTTATTATTATTTTGATTATTGTATGTAAAATATTTAACAATTTTGTAAATACAACAATAACTTTTAAAATACTTGATAAGAAATTTTTTTATAAAAACAAGGACGGGGACAGGGATGAGGGCGGGTTTCCCTGATCCTGATCGGGGTGGGGGTGAGAGTCATTTTATCTCGTCCGATAGAGATCAGGGATGGTTAGTGTCTAGGATAACGGGGATAAGGATGGTAGGAGTCAAACCCGTCCCCGAACCTTCCTGTTGACATGCCTTAATTTCATATAAATTAAGCAATTTTAGTTATTTTGGGTTAACATTTTTAAATTATGTTTAATATTAACCTAAAAAAACCTTCTCATATTTTACGGATAAATGTGTTTTGGAGCTGTTAAAACGTTTAGTGGTTCACAAACCTAATATATTTAGAAGTTTGAATGTGAGTTATATTAGATGAGAAATATTTAATTATAAAACTTTCGGCTTCATTTTTTTTACAAGTTTGAAAGGCCTTGTTTTTTTTTATCATTGTGGTTAAGCATTTGAGGTCTGATCCTATGTTAGAATGTTTAGTGGTCCACCGGCCCAATATACATTAGGGAGTGAAGGTGGGTTATATTAGATAAAGAGAACTTAACCATAAAACTTTAAGGTATTATGAGTGGTGTTCCCGACCCTTATATACTCTTTATGTCTATATAATTTATTCAGTGTGAGACTTCCTTAATAGGAACACACATTAGAAAAACCATTAACTAATAAGGACATGTTTTATAAAAGAAAATAAATACACATTAATTAAGTAAATATTTGATACAATTAGCAAAAGAATAAACTATCTAAAAGCTTAAAAAATTGTTGAAAGTTGAAAGTTAAAAATTGAAATTTGATTAGCTAGGTTTTTTTTTTGTTTGGGACAAGCTAATTGATTGTATGGAAAATGTTTGGTAAAAGTAGTTATTCTAATAGTTGATAAATGTACAAGGACATATTTAACTATTTAGGCATGCTTTTTGTTTTTTTCACACACCTTGTAACTTTTTTTTTGAGATTTTTTAATTAATCTTAAATTTAACAAAAATGTTTCAGTTATTGTTTCTTTATAATTTTAAGTTTTAATTTAACCATAATAAAAATTATTTTAAAATGTAATATGATTTTTAAGTTACCTTATTTAACCATCACAAATACTTTTACCGACGGTTACTAAAATAACGGCTAAAACTGTCGGGATGAATCGATTTAGTGGCGGTTTGTTTAAGGCAGTTTCAATTTTTAAAAGTAGCCACCAAATGTTTTTTAAGGAAATTTCATGTGTAATTAATGACGGTTTTGTAAGTACTAATTAACCGTTGATAATATGGTAATTATTACTATAGGGCCATTTTTTTAAAGAACTGCCGCTAATTGAAGCACAGTTTTTGATTTTATTTTTGTTGTTGTTATTGTTATTATACAACTATTATTACCATTAATACTACTATTATTGACATTCATTAAATTCTTATTGTTATTCATTGAAATTTCCCTTAAGGCTAAATATAATTAATATAGTCCAATATTATTATTCTAGGGAAAATAAAATTATTAGAATTTATAATGCATATCAAGACAATGTACATATAAGATAATAAAATTAACACATCACACCAAATAGTACTTGTCAAGAACATATTACAAACCATATTGGAAGGAAAAATACACATTCAAGTTAAAAGAAAAGAAAGACATCTAAACAAGAAACAACTAAGTGAGCAATTTCTATCTTCATGCATAATGTTATTTTCTCCTTCAACATCAAGCCTTAAACCACAACAAAAAAAATAAACCATAACTGTGACAATAACTATAAATCATCTTAAGTCACGAAGAGAAGAAAAATATCATAATTTCCAACTAATATAATCTATCAAGTTTCAAAGTTTCCACAACGCATCTAAGTCAACTAAGATATACACATTGCTGGCACAACAAAAAATGACAAAATACATTCTTTCTTTCTTTTTTTTTTCAAAACCTTACCCCACACAATAAATCTTTTCCCTCTCTTCTCACTTTTTCCTTCACTCACATTTACACAACTAGCAAGCACAACCTATACAACAACATCCACACAATACATAACCCATGCACAACAACATATACATAATCATAACACCTTACTCTCTCAATCACCCATAATCACACAATAGCTTATATTTCAACATAAGATACTAAAAAGTATAAATCTAAAGACAAAACATTGTGAGGTTGTGATATAAAAGGGGAGTTACGTTACCATAAAGTCACAACTCAGTTATGGGACATGTGTGCTGGATTGTGATGTAGAAGGTTACTAATGCCATATGTACTCGCAGATGTACTCGCAGTAGATGCACTAGATATATAGGTACTATAATGCTGGTAATTTATTCCAAATGCCATAGAAGGTGGAATAGTTGACCCTAACCCTCATGTTCAACTTGGATGCTCTTTCCCAAAGAATTGACATAGAGAAGTGCCACCTTTTTAGGAATATTTTCCTGGCTTTCAATCTAAAGAATCTTTTCCTACATCCAAATCAACATGATCTTAGATGAAAATATATAAAATGATGTTCTACATTGTATTCATACACTAAATGTCATGAGGAATGTAATACTTACACAAACTACTTGAGCCTAGTCATTAACATATGATTTATCCTTCTTGTGAGTAGCAACATACAAACTACCCCTACTAAGAACTTGGCCTATCTCAGCAACTAATGTCAATCAAGTAAAAGTATGCTTCCTTATTGTTCATCTACAAAGAACATACTATAATGTGAGTATAGTTTATACTTATAATCTCTAAAGCCCCCCGCTTAAGCTTTTTGGAACCCCACCCAACATGAAAGATTATTTGCTTTGAACGATTTAGTCCGTTTTCTGACATATTTCCTATCAAAATAGGAAAAAATATATTATTAGATCCATGGATAAGTAAAGGTTTAAAATATTTAAATATTATATGACCTTAGTCTTTTCTTTTGATATATAATCAATACATGTTGCCCATTCCATTGTAGTGGCATCCATCAGATAATTGTTAATATTCTCCTCATAAGTTTTTATTGGATCTTAATGGGTGGCATATATATTTAGTCTATCATCTCTCCATTTCTCCCAAAGTTTCTTAAAAAAATATGTTTTTATTCTGACTTTATGTGCCAGTTCTCATGAAAACTTACTCTAATGTCATTATATGAAAATTATTACAAGTAACTAGTCAAATTTAACCACTATACCAAGCCTAACCATTAGAGCTTCATTTTTATTGTGTATCAAAAGGGTGGAGAGTTGGGCTTGAAAAGGTACACTCTTATAATATGATTCTTTTACATCCTCACCTATGTCAAACAAGTCTCTTGGTTTTAAAGTTACTAGAATCATCCTTCATTCACCTTATCATCCAATAATAAACCATTAGCTTTAGAAGCTTGGATGTATGGTTCATCATCTTCTCTTAAACCAATATGGATTAAATAAGAAAAGTTGATGGACGTGAAGCCTAAACCACCTTGTTGAATATATCTTGGATTTGTGATGTTTGTCAATCACATTTGAACAACATGACTTAAAATAGGCCATTGTAGTTCAACTCAACAATGTTAACAAACTTTTCATAGTATGAAACCATTCCTTTTATAGGCCTATTGTCATTTGTACTTGCAAAGCTCTTAGTTCCAAAGTTGCAAAAGACACCACTATTTTGAGCCATCATCCTTTGGTCTCTTTGCAAGGTTCGAAATTTAAAGCCATTTGCATGATATGCAATAAACCTTCTATCTTGTTCAAGTGGACCACGAGCAAGGGCATGAATTTCAGTAGAGTGTTGTACATGCTTATTATTTAGAATCTATGAAAGGAAGAGAAAAACATTGATTAATTTTAAAAATGAACAAAAGGTTAGTGTTAAATAAAAACATAGTTGCTAGTGTACTTACACAACGAGTAAATCATGCCACAAGTCCATAGTGAACTTCCTTCTTGATACTATTTGGTAACCTTGTTTTATACCTTAGCCTTCTTTTGGTGAACTCTCTAAATTCACTATATAAAAGAAATTTGTCAACATTTACATAATAAAGTCCTCAATTAGATGTAAGGACAAATAAGAACGCATTGGCAAATACTTACTTAATGAAGCCATCAATTTCTTTACAATTGATCAGAACATGACGATGTGCTAGTAACCTGTTGACTTCATTAAAATATGATACACTTCCAACAGGTTTGCCAATATTGGAATAAGGTTGATGTAGACTTAGAAAGATGATCATCAACCTGACGTACATGACTGAATCTTGTCTTAACTTTTGAATCTATATATCTTGAAAAAATATAAGTATCTTTTCCGATACCCAACATCCAGCTATTGAACCCTCTAGTCGTGCTTTATGATGTACAAAGGACTTTATTTTTCCTAGAAACCTAAATGACAAAAATGATACAATTAATCAACAAAAACTTATGAAATAAGTAAATGACATTAACTGATTAAGAAGTTATCTTACCTTTCAATTGGATACATCTATCTATATTGCACAGGCCCTCTAAGCTTGGCTTCTTCCACCAAGTGAACCATAAGGTGAACCATGGCCGCAAAAAAGGATGGAGGAAATATCATCTCCAAATGACATAAAAGTGAAAACAATGTCATATTTTAACTTGTCAAGTTCTGAATGGCTAAGTACTTTGCCATACATCAGCTTAAAGAATGTACACACATAAATAATAGCTTTAACAACATCGAATGGCAAGACATTTCTAATAGCCAAAGGAAAGAACTACTCTATTAGAATATGATAGTCATGGCTTTTTAAGCCAAAGATTTTTCATTGTGTTGTGTCAATACATCTCAAGATGTTACTTGACTAACCATTTAAAACAGTCACATCCTTTAAGGTTTGAAGCATTACATCTATCTCCTCCCTTGTCATGGTAAAAAGAGTCGCAGGAAACTTTTTCCCATTATCCGGTGGTGAAAGTTCTCTTCTACTGCCCATTTCATGCAATTCATTACGAGCTTTAACATGATCTTTCCTTTTGTCTTTGTCATTATTCAAATTGAAGGATGTATTGTCACACACATTCTTTTCAATATGCATTACATCCAAATTATAATGCAACATGTTAAACTTCCTGTACAGAAGTTCAAAGAAGATACTTTTCTTGTTTCATTGTTTAGCTTGTCAATCATTATTATTCTATTCTTGTCTTCTCTTCTGACCTACTAAGCTTTTCTTTTTACGAAATGTGTTATTGATTTTCTTGTTTCCAAATATCAGCACCATACAACTTTCTTGTTGGAACCCTACTACACATTGTCATTAAATCGAACCCGATTAAATCAAAATTTATATTCTCTAGACGAGAATTAATAATGGCCCATAAAGCACCATTTCTTGCTTCACGGGAGATCAAAATGGATTGGTGTCAAAGTTACATGATGAACAAGCAAGACCTATGTGAGTGTTCAATCCAAATAACATCCCAAGATTAGGAAAACCACTGATCATCTATAAAAGTCATGCTCACATATTAAACACCTTATTCTTTGAAGCATTATATGTTTTAACACTTTTTTCCCACAACTCCTTCACCTCTACAATCAAAGGTTGCATGAAAATATCAATGTCATTTCTAGGACTTCTTTTACCAGGAATTAGACCAGACAAGATAAAAATTGTCAGCTTCATACAAATCCATAGAGGAGTGTTGTATGGGATAAGGATGCACAACCAAATGCTATGACTAAAACTTAGGTTGCCAAAGGGATTAAATTCATCACTAGTTATTAAAACCTAATTCTATTTTTAAAACCTCATATTCATTATAAGAAGACATGATGCAATATAACAAACAAACAAATATTGCAACAATAATTGATGTTATGAAAACAAAACAAAATTTAAGAATTGAAAACTATACCTAGGATGCAAAAATACAATGATGCTTTTTCTATGATGTCCTCCTAAGATACTTGTACTAGGTTATTTATTCTAGGATGTTTTTAAGACAAACTCTTCTACTCTTAACAAACAAACTAACTAACTAGAATTAAAATTTTGAAAATTAGTTATGGTAAGTATTCTAACTAGAACTAGGTTTAACAACTAACCACCTATAACTACTATTTGTTATGGAAGTTAATTTTGTTGTAACCAACCCTAATTAGTTGAAACTAATTCTCCTAACTACTAACCAAATTTAACAAAATTAACCAATTTTAGTTAATTTAAAACAACCTAACCAATTAACTAATTTTGTTAAGACAACTAATAAACCCTATGGAAAACTAGAAAATTAACAAAAATTAACAAAATTTTTGAAAATTGTATTAGGTTATCTATTCTAGGATGTTTTTAAGACAAATTCTTCTACTCTTAACAAACAAACTAACTAAATAACTAGAATTTAAATTTTGAAAATTAGGTATAATAAGTATTCTAACTAGAACTAGGTTTAACAACTAACCACCTATAACTACTATTTGTTTTGGAAGTTAATTTTGTTGAAACCAACCCTAATTAGTTGAAACTAATTCTCCTAATTGCTAACCAAATTTAACAAAATTAACCAATTTTAGTTAATTTAAAACAACCTAACCAATTAACTAATTTTGTTAAGACAACTAACAAACCCTATGAAAAACTAGAAAATTAACCAATGTCTGAGTCCTTTTTTACTAGAAATGTAAAAAATCTAAAATATAAGGACTAAAATGAAAATACAAGAGAAATTGAAGAAAATATGTGTTTTTGTACTTTTGATTTACAAGGCTTTGCTTTTCATACAATGGTCTTCTATGCCTTCAATTCACCCAACACCACGGTTTTGCAAGCTACACAAAACAAGCTTTCACACAAAAATTTGTTAGCACAAAATTTAAAACTTCAATCCATTCTTAGTGTTTACTCTTTCTCTCACTCACTTTCCTCCTTAAGTTCAATCTTCTTCACCAAATGCAATCGCCACTCTTATCTCAAATTCTCAAGAATGCTACCCCTAAGACTTTGGGTAAGAACAAACCATTTGAATTGGCGACATTGAAAAAATGGCTTTTAGAATTAGACCGTGAATTGCACTACATGACAAGAATTCACATGATTGACCAAATCACTTCCAAAATCTAGCATGTATATCAATTTCTAATGGAAAATAATGATTGACCAATGGAATTGCATTGTGCGTCAAAATTTTTATTGCTTATTTCTTTCATAACTTCTTCCGTGTAAAAATTAATATGCAATTTTAATATGCAAAAACAGAGTGGCAATTCTCCTAGTGTGCTGAACAAAAACAAAATTATTTCCTAGAGAAAAATTTTCTAAAGAATTAAAAATCTAAGTAATCCTAATATGAGCAAAAAATTAGATCACCTAAAAATGAGATCATCAAACACAAGAAATTAGAGCTTAGGTCACTAAAAGAATGTCTATTAATGGCACAAGAATTCAGCACTTCTATCACACAATCAATGAAAAACTTAGAAACAAGACAAGCTCTAATTATGCACTATACACTTTGTTTCGGCTATAGAATTTATATGCATTTATCATGACATTTGAACAAGGCTAAAGATGAATTTTTTTAATGGAGCAAGACTAAGAAACTAAAGTGAAATGACAAATCAAATTATGAAATTTAAAGAACTCAACACAAAATGCATAAAAAATCAAAGAAAAAATCAAAAGAAGAAAGATGGCACCTTAGACTTTTGATACCACATGATATAGGAATAGGGTTGGATCTAGCTATCTTTCTTTAATTTTTGGATGAAGGTTGCCCTAAGACTAAGAAACAAAGTCGGAAGCATGAAAGATGGAAATGATGTTGGAAGAGATTTTGGAAGTGTTTGGAATATTTGAATACTTTGGAACGCCACCTAGAAAGGATAAGTTCCTCATCGCCACCCAAAGGGATGAAACCTAAGGATAAGAGCTTGCAAAAGGCTAGGGCAATCTAGCCTAAGGAGGAAAGAAGTTCTCACTCAACTTCACAACAACACAAAGTGTATTCATCTTATTCTCAAATTGTACTTCATTTACATGAAAAAGGGCCTTTTATAGGAAAAGGTGGAGTGTTGGCAAAGTAAGCTCTTACTTGGGCTTCCACTTACTCTTTGGCCCAAAGGCAACTAATCTACATAAAATGGCCAAATACGAGGCCCAAAATATATACAAAGGCCCAAAAATGACCCAAATAAATCTAAACTATTTTGAGTACAATTAAAATTATTTATTGACTATGCCCTCATTACATTTATAGAAAGGCCCAATGAAATTTGGCATGTAAAATGGAGAATCTATGTGTCTGATGGCAATGACTTGAGAAAGAGTATTCTCGATAAGGCACATCATAGTATGCTAAGTATTCATCTTGGTACGACAAAGATGTATCAATATTTGAAAGGGAATTTTTAGTGGCCAAGACTTAAGAAAGATGTAGTGAAATTTGTGGCATCTTGTTTGATATGTTAGAAAGAAAAAGTTACACACCAGAAGCCTCCTGGAACGTTGCAACCTCTTGACATCCCAGTTTGGAAATGAGATTCCATTGCTATGGATTTTATGCCTAGATTACCTAGAACATGGGTTGGACACAATACTATTTGGGTAATTATATAGACTTACTAAGTCTACCCATTTACTTACAATTGGTACAAAGAGTTCCATGGAAAAGTTAGCATAATTATATGTGAAAGAGGTGGTAAGATTACATGGTGTACCTTCTAACATCATTTTGGATCGTGATTCATGATTTACCTCACGTTTCTGGGGTAGTCTCCATCGCGAATCAAGCTCTAGGTTGAAGCTGAGTTCAACATATCATCCAAAAATTGATGGACAATCTGAAAGGACGATCCAAAGTTTGGAAGATTTGTTGAGATCTTATGTATTGGAGCATGGTGACTTATTTTCTTTCTTCCTCACCAAGCCATAACACCACTTTCCCTTTCATTCATCTCATACTCTTTAACCCACTCACCTCACCTATACATCTCACGATACTCTCTCTCTCTTTCCCATTATCTTACACATTTTCCCTTCCTTCCTTATCACTCCTTTCATGTTATTCTCTCATTCTTTAGCATACTTTATCTTCCTTCTCCATCACCACAATCACCGTGTCTCTTTCTCATGTACGTCTCCCTCTCTAAACCAACACCATTTTTCTCTTCTCCTCACCACTATCTTACCGTAAACACCCTTTCTTACATCATCATTATCTCTCTTCCCCAATCACATCCAAAACAGTAACCCCCTCCTTCCTTTACTTTCAATTTACAATATTATGAATTTATTATTTTTTAATATATTTTCTTATTAATTAAACTATAGTTTATGATATCAATGAAATATAAAAGTTAACTTCCCACCCTTCATTAATGTTATAAAAAATATAACAAAAATAATTAACACATTTAAATATACAATTAGCTAAAATACAATTTCAACCCCTTTAAAATTTAAGATTTAGGAAAAATCCTATTAAAAAGAATAGTTTTAGCCACTGAAATTTTTATGATTATCCACAAATGTTCTTCTATGAATTTCTAAGGTGGCTAACGCTGTGTCACCTTAACGATGCAACATTGTTGACACATCTTAATTTTGGATCATGTTATTCACGTCTAAAATTGTAACCACTTACAATAATTGTTTGGGGAATGAGAAATTGCAATAAGACCATTTTATAACTAAAACTAATGAGTCTTTTTTTCGCTTCTACTTTATGCGACTCTCTCCTTTCTCTTCCCTATGCCTACACCTTATTCTCTTTTTTTCCTTAACCTCAGTTCTAAGCCACTTCCACCTCCACCTCTTCCCTTTATATGAAATTTTCTTGGATATGTGAAATTTTATTTGGTTGCTTGATTTTACTAGTGTATGTGAGTTGTTAAGGGATTTTCTTCATTTTCTAGGACACAATGGATTTGGTTAAGTTATCTTTGGTTTTCTGGTGTGTACTTTTCTAAGAACCACACATGATACGCTCGTAAATGTACGAGTATATCACGTAGTATGTAAGATTTATCGTTTCCACGAGGACTGTGTGCTCAAGTACCAATGATTAAAATTTTAACTATCTAGACAAGCAAATTTAAGTGTGATCACTTTAAAAATAAAATTGCTAAAATGAAAATTTTGTAAAAGAATAGCTTTTGAGAAAAAGATCAATTATATGTATCTTGGGACTTTGAGTAATGAGACTACTTTATATTGAATAATAAAAATTGTTTTTATTCATAACACCTACATTCTCAAGGTGAATTCTCCTAATTAATTAGTTTCCTCTTTTTAGAGCTCCACTAACATACCTAATTTTCAAAGAATCATGATCAATTTGTAAAATAGATCCATTAACGTTCAATGAAAATTCTAAAACCTTTAAAAGATTATGTCACTTTTGTAATCCTAATCTTAGGTTCAAATTGCGTAAATTGAATATTCAGGTTCACTTTTTAGTTCTTCCCCAATTATTTAAAGATCATTTTAGCCTATCTCTAGATCATAAAAGGCATAAGAACAAAACACAAATTGAAGAGAAACATTAATTTTATTAATAAGAAACAGAATACAATGAATTCAATACATCATAGTTCACCTTTAATTCCCATGAAAAGCAAATTAGCTACACATGATTTGGGAAATCATATTACACACAAAGAAATTAGAGTTCTATGAAAGAAGTACATGGAACGAAACAAAGAACAGACCAATGAATTCAACGCTCTTCTTGAATCTTTCCTTGATGATCCTTCATTTTCCTTTGATTTCTTCTAATAATTCTCTTCCCAAATCTTGTTCCTTGCCTTTACAATGGTGCTCTGCCTCCTAGAACGTGTGAACCCTTGAATCTAGACCCTTTCTTGCTTTAAATATTAGCAAAAATGTAAAACAAGGTTTTCTATAGAGGCCATGAACCACAACCATGGTTCAAACCACAACTTGGCCATGGAATTCTCAACTAGGAACCTTGAAAATTTTCTGCTTTCTAGGACCATGGCCATGGCTCTAACTATGGCCTGACCGTGGAATGCCCATGGTCCAGGGCTCGAAATTCTCATTTCCTTTCTCTTCAAGTCACAAATGACATTGCTATGGGTTATTCCATTGTTTAATCTAAAAGAGGTCTTGAAACCCTATGTTACAAACAAAACTAGCAAACCTAGTAGCAAATGTGGAAAGGAAACAAAATAACCAAGGGATTTAGGAGATTATAATGCAAAGATACCTAAAAAATATTAGCAAACAAGTCTTAAAATGATGTGCTTTGGAGACATATCACCATATCACACATGATGAAGTGTTATCAATATCTGATTTTATTATTTTCTTTCATATCTTTCTATTTATAAACAACATAAGACTATTGATAGTGTGCTTACAAGAGGGGAGAAACTAGAAAATTTAGTTAAGAAAAGTTTTGATCTGAGTAAAGCTTCACAGGTATACTAAAAACAATTGTTTTGCTGTGCATTTGGGATTAGCATGAATGCCTGCATAATCACATTCAGATTTATGGAGCTCTTAATTTTTGTAACAAAAGCATTGGTTTATGTGGTTATGGTTATCATTAAGCATGTAAGATGAATACTTTATCTTTTTCTTGTGATTAATATTTTTTGGTTATGGTATATGAATTCATACGAAGCATGTATGAAATTTTTTTTGTGGAATTTAGGATTTTTTTTGTTATTGCAGTAGACATATGTGTTATTGTGTTTTTTAGTCTTTGCATGACAATATGTCTTTTCACTAAGCGGTTAATATAATATTTGTGAGAAAATAGTGTTGTGTATGATCACTAGTGCATTTTTGGGTTTTAAGCACGGTTAAAATGGACCTTTAAGCACAGTTCCCGAACCGTGCTTGTTCCCGGCGTGGTTGTATGTAAGGGCCTTTTAGTACGGTTTTTAACCGTGTTCGTAGGTCACCTATAAACACAGTTATTTTCAACCGTGTTTAAAGATAATGTACGAGACCATTCTTGCAACACCTTACTTGTCATTTCTCATCACACGAGCTAGGGACAGTAGAAGCACAACTATCCACAGATGAGCAATCTGATAACCCCAAGTAATTCCTTTCTTTCAATCCAGCCCCATTCTGAGAGAAACAATCCAAGTTCTTTGAAGAAGCAGAAGCTACCGTCGATGACAAGACTCTGTGAGCGTGAATCAATGGAAGCTTGAGTCTTGCGCTTAAGCGTGGATAGTCAGAGGGGCCTCTCACGCTTGAGCGTGACTACCTGCGCTCAAGCGTGAATTCAACAACAAGCTTAGGGCCTTCCACGCTTAACATATACTGTATCACAGAAAAACTATTCAAGTTAAAACCACTATCCACTTAACATATAACATAGAAAAGTTTTCAAAAAAACAAAACAAACAGCGTGCATTCTATAAGAAAGTTCAGAGAAAGAGAAATAGAAAGAAATAACAATGGCAGAAGAAATAAAGAAAAGAAAAGCCGTCAATAGTAAGAGAAAAAGGATTTGAACTAGTATGCACCTAAGAAAGAGTACGCACGGTAGAGAGAAGAAGATGAGGACTTGCGCGGTAAAGAGAAGAGGAAATGATTTGTGAAATGGAAATAGGAGGGAATTTAAAAGTAGAAGCAGGAGAGACGAAAGCCTATAAACACGGGTTAGAGCAACCGTGCTCGTAGATCACTCTTTAAGCACGGTTCAGAGCAACCGTGCTCGTAGGCCTTTTAAAAAAAAAATTTAAAAATTTTATACCAACCTTTTAAGCACGGGTCCCCTACCAACCGTGCTAGTAGATCACTCTTTAAGCACGGTTCAGAGCAACCGTGCTCGTAAGTCTTTTAAAAAAAAAATTTAAAAATTTTATACCAACCTTTAAGCACGGTTCCAGGAAACCGTGTTCGTAGATCTTTTAAAAAAAAATTTAAAAAAATTATAAGACCCTTTTACCACGGTCCATGGATAACCGTGTTCGTATGTCGCCTATAAGCACGGTTACCATACAACCGTGTTCAAAAAGCTTCGCTAAAATCACAAAAATGCCACCGCCTCTGTTTTAACCACGTTTTCCCTTAGTCCGTGCTCAAATCCTGTCCTCGTATGTATATTTTGCACTAGTGGATGCTCATAAAGTTAAAATTATAGTTAGTTTATATGCTTATTATATTTAGTATAATTAGGTTTTTAGTTGAAAATTAATTATTATTATTATTATTATTATTATTATTATTATTATTATTATTATTATTATTATTATTATTATTATGTCAGGATTTGTACTCAACTAATCTTAGAGGTTTTTTTTTATAAAAAAGCTTAAGTTCTTTTTTTTTGAGTTTTAGAGGTCTTGTGGATTTTTTTACAAATCGATATTGTTAAGTGTTGGCCTTTGATACCATGTTAGAACTGAATAGTTGGTCTATAGGCCCATTATGTTTAAGAGAGTTAAAATGAGTTATATTATATGAAAGATACTTAACTATAAAACTTTAAGACATTATAGGTGGTGCTTCCAACACTTATATACTCTCTATGTTCGTATGTTTTATTCAATGTAGGACTTCCTTATAATATATATCTTGTCTTAAATAAGTTTCTGTTCTATTTATTATTATTAGTATGGCTGCTTGGAACACAAGTATGCTAATCAAAGTAACATTGCATTTGTTTTATTTTAAAATACTAAAGTAAATTTACCACATATTTCATGTTTTGGTATTTTTGGTTGAGTTTTTGTGTTTGGAATGTTCAAACAAATAGGATTTGATTTATAAATTAGATCTTGGGTTTAAAAATTTTATGAATTTGATTTGGAGTTATAAATTTTGTCAAGTATTATGGTATATGATTATTTTATTTTTATGTAAGGGAATGAATCGATGGAGACTTTCTTAGATCTTGGACTTTTTAGCCACAAGGTGTTTGATGAAATGTTTAGGAGTAGATATTGGAATAAGTTCAACGGTTGAACTTTTCAACCGTAAACAATGCTTCCATCACCATTTTTGTTTTGTTGTGTAGACTATTGTCAATGATTAAGATTTTGAACTGCTAACAATGTTTTTTTGACACGTGGCAATTATATGACTCTACTGAGATGAAACAAATGTTAGTCACCTAACAGTTAATAGAAAACACTAACGTGATATTATTTTTAGGCAACCCTAAAAGCTTTTAAAAGTTGAAATTATTTATTTTTTAATATTTTAAAATTCTAAATTTTAAGGAGTCGAAAATGTATTTTAACATGTACTATTTAGCTATAATAACTTTGCCTTCTTTTTAAAATAATTGTCTTTTAACAAAAAATAGGAATTTTTTATATTTATTGTCATTTTATAGGTAGATTTTATGTTCAGACTCCAATTTTATTTTATCTCCATGCTAATAGGGGATGGAGAATAGAAGAGGTAGTATATATAAAATAAATGTAAAAAACCACGTGGGCAAAGGGGCAGAAGGAAAAAGTTGAAAGTGCAATTATTGGAAAACACGCTTACCGAGTATGGGATTCACATAAATCTCTGTTAGTCCAATTGAGTTGACAGGAGGTGGTTTCCTTGTCACCACTTGCATGGTCAAATTCAAAATGATACACTACACTACCCCTACTTGAATTTCAATGGGAATGACCTCAAAAGAAAATATTAAATAAAGAAATTGCATTTTAAGTCAATACTAGTCTGCTCATGATGCATGCTCGTCCATACTGGATAGACCTAAGTAGTCAAATTAAATAAATAAACGGGTTCTCTTTTTATATGTAAGACTGTATAGGAAAAAATTTTAAGAATAAGAAATTTTTATTAAAAATTGAATTAAACTTATCTTCAAAATCATATAGAATATATTAATATTAATTTTAAATATTTTTTTTAAAAAGGTGCGGTTGGTGCTTTCTCTAAATTTACCGGTAATTTAAACCTTGAAAATTATTGTCTCGAGACAACACAACCATCCTTCTTTTAACTTTGTGATCGTGTGAAACATGAGCAGTAGTTACGCTAAAATCATAGGGTCACTGTTTTTTTTTCCAAATGGCACCAGATAAATAATATGTTGCAGAAGTTGATAAAAGTTCAAAAAATCAACCAAAAATTAAGTTGTTCTATTTTTTCTCTCAAAACTTCAGATAATTTTCTTTGTTACTATTGGTTTATATTTATAGACGTAGCAGATTGAAAATACATTGAATTTTATCTACAAATTTTACCATGTCTTAATTATCTACTAATAATATTTAGTAACTATCAAAATACATTAAAAATCCATAAAATGTATTAAAATTTACTCTATCCTTATCAAAACTATTATTGTTTTAGTTTTTATTTTGTCTTGAAATTATTGTCACTTTAAAAGTTTAATATGTAATCAATTTATATTGTCCAATTGTATCCTTTTGTAATTAATGTATCTCTCTTATCATCTTTCATTTGACCAATGAATAAGATTTAAGAAGTTGAAACATTATTCATTACTGATAAAATAATAAAATTAAATAAAGGTATTTTAGTCTATATTAGCTCGAATAAATACATATTTATTGATTTCTAATCTATGTGAAAAAGATTAAATCGATAATAATTTTGAGACAAAAGGAGTACTCTAGAAGATATGCCTAAAAGATAAACATGAAAATTAAAAGAAAAATAGAAAAACTTAAAGCTTGGTTGACCTATTTCACCTCTCATCATTTTCTTAGTTTTTATTTTTTCCCTACTCTGTCATTTTTCAACACCTCAAAATATTATTCGGTCTCACCTTTTATCCTCTTGAAATATTTTTCCATTTCTTTTCTCTTTCTCTTTAACTTTTTTCCGCTATTCTCCCTTCTAAGTAAGCCTTGATATTCATTTTAGCATAAAAGGTGGTACCACAATCTTGTCCATATGAGAAAATCAGGAAGCCAAAGTTTTGATAGCAAATGACACAAATAAAAGGGATATATTTTTGGGTAAAGAGTTTAAAGAAGGATATTGACATCACACCCAAGAAATAGATTAGAAAGCGAGTGATAAGCCATAGGTTGATCATCATAGGTAAACTTGATGAGATTAGTTTTGTATTATCGTCATCGTGAATGGAGTGTGCTCCTCGTAAAGAGATGTGGGTGGTAGAGGATGGTTGTGGTGGTTATGGCAAACTATGGTCACCGAGAGAGAGGGAAATATAGGTGGAAAATGGAGAGATATTAGATTATGGTGGTTATGGGTTATGGTTCATTAAAAACTGAGGGTGGCTGGAAGAGAGGGTAGGCAAAAGAGAAAAGATGAGTGAGACAGAGACGAGTTAGGGCTTAAGAAGGGGGGTTGGGCACTAGTTAATTATTTTAATTTGGCAATGAAAACCTTTCGCCACCAAGTAAGTAACTATTTTAAAAAACTTAACATATGGTAAAAAAAAACTAACTTCTACATTGGCCATATATTTAATCTTAGTGATGGGACCCACACACGTCCCATCACTATTATATAGTACCATAGCAACATCGGTAGTCAAAGAAACCTTAAGACTTCAAAGACAATTACATAATGATGACATTGGTGAGGAGGGTTACCAAATATGGCAACGGGATGGGCGACAGGAATCTTTCCATACTCCCAGTTCACATCAGTGATGGGATTGGGAATAGGTCTTGGAAAATAACTTAGCGATGAACATCATTTTTTTGCTACATTATTAATTTTCTCTCTTTATTTTTCCTTGGCCTGCCAAACTTGGTGATGAATTGGCAATAGGAATCTTTCTACATTCCCAATCCATGTTAGTGAATGGCAAAACAACGGGTCTTGGAAAATTACTTAGCAACGGGACCCTCCATTTATTCTTTTCCTTGTTCCGCCAAACCTAACAATGAGATTGACAATGTATATCTTTCCACATTCCCAGTTCTTGATAATAATGGGATCGATGATGGGTCTCAGTAAATTACTTAGCGATGAGCCCTTTTTCTACTACTACATTATTAATTTTCTTTCTTATTTTTTCCTTGGTTAGCCAAACTCAATGACAAGATTGATGACAAGTATCTTTCCACTTCTCAGTCCATGTTAGCGAGGGGAGTGGCAATAAGTATTGGCTATTTACTTAGCCATAGGACCTCTTTTTATTGTTATGTTATTAATTTCCCTTCTTATTTTACCTTGTCCCGCCAAACCCAACGATAAGATTCAAACTGTAACTTTCCATATTCCTAATCCATGATAGCGACGAGGTCAACGACAAGTCCTAGCAAATTACTTAGCAACGGTCCCTTTTTCCATCGCTACATTATTATTTTCTCTGATATTTTTCCTCAGCCCGCCAAACTCAATGACGGGATTGGTGATGAGTATCTTTCCACATTCCTAGTCCACATTAACGATAGAAATGATGATGGGTCTTAGAAAATTACTTAACAACATGACCCCTCTTCGTTGCTATGTTATTAATTTTATCTTTTATATTTTACTCAATGTTTTCAGAACCAGACCGTTCATTGAACCGGTGAAGGCACCGGTTCATGAAAACCGTGTTAAAACCGGGGTTTAACTATGGTTGAACTGGTAGTATTAAAGAATTGACCCAGACCAGTCACCTAAGCGGTTCACGGTTCAACCGGTCGGACCGGTTCGGTTTTGATAACAATGGTTTTACTTGTCTCGCCAAACCCAACAATGGGCATGGTAACATAAAACTTTCCACATTCCAAGTTTACAATAGCGACAGGATTGGTGACGTGTCTTGGCAAATTAACTAGCAACAAGCCACCTCGTTGTCACTCTTGTTTTTGTTTTTTAGTGTAGTCATGGATGCGATGAAGGAGATAATGGTGAACACTGTCAAGTTAATAGAAACCCAATGTCAACAACGGATGTAGCGAAGCCTTTTGCATAAATATTAGTGACAATGAGGTGTTTCATCATGAAACTATGTCCTAAACCACCTCTATGGGTAATCCCTAATCGTTATTCTCTAGTCATCGCTAAGGGGTCGCTATTAGCAACGAAAAATTGTTGGTGGCTAAATTTCTGTAGCTGAAACATTGTTTTCTAGTTATGGACAACTTGACAAGGGATCTGAGTTTTCATTAAAAATAATTTATGTTGAAAATAGTAAAACTAATCAAAATGTGCAAAGATAGAACACAAGGGATTTTACCCTAGTTTTCTTGTTAACTAAGGTTACGTCTAATCCCTATCTGAGCAGAACAAGATTTGGTTTCATTAATCAGGATGCTAAGTGAAATTGACACCTGCTTACAATGATCTCAAGTATTCTTTAACACACTAAGCCTTTTAAGGTTAATTACTTAAGTATGTTTCTCAAATAAACCTTTTCAGGCTCAACTAGAATCAAAATACAAATGAGAAGAACGTAAGTCTTCACAAGACCTTAGGTTTCTTAGCTGAAACAAACTGAATTGATTGTTCAAAATATAAAATAGTGAAAGCTCTTTTAATTTTTACAAGAGAAATATCAGAGAGATCTGCGTAGCTTGTAGTTTTTTTTATTGAGAGACATTATTTTGTTTTGCATTCTTTGAATATGCTTCTTTATATAGGCTTTGGAGAAGTAGATGTTGTGAGATAAAGAGAATATTCATCCTTCGTGTATGTGACAACTACAAAAAAGTTTGTACTTATTCCTTTGCCAGAATGGTTCCAATTAATAAGCTTTGAAGCACGAGTTTTAGGTTGGGGCTTGTATTTGTTATCTTTGTTAGAAGGGTGTTAAGATTGGTTACTTGGATGTTTGAGCTTTTCATACATCAGACAACTTCTCAAAACATCTTGGCTTACGGCTTTATTTACTACAAGATACACTAAGACAACTTTAAGAGATTAGTCTCTCAAATACTATGATATTTTTCTCATGATAAAAACATTTGAGAGGTTTTAAACATTATATGTTCTTTTTGAAATTAACAAGATTTTATTACAAGTTTACATTAATAACCTATAGTCATTTATTCCTAATCGAAATAAAATTCTTAATTCGAGCTCTAATAATTACTTTTCATATATATATATATATATATATATATATATATAATATTTATGTACAAAATCTTGAACCACATAACATCTCAATTTTTGCATATACTAACTTTGAGACAAAATTCTATATATGTTTTGACAAAAAATTAAAAAGTAGAATATACTAATAATTGTTAGTTATCTTTTAATTATTAACTTTAGTACCATTTGTGAGCTATGAAACACTACTTTTGTTATAAATTTGAGCTTCAAAGAACTAATCTGGAATCATAACTTTTTTAAAAATATTGAAGGGTTTTCACAAATTATCAAAATTTAAAGAGCTAACATGTATGATAATAGATGTAAATATTTTCAAACGAAAAAATTAAATATATTTTTTTAATATTATAAATAATATATCAAAACTGTAAGATATATAATATAATATAATATTGCTAGACTTTTAAATTTTTTTACAAAAGAATAGTAACTTAAATACATAATTAAGATAAACTTAATTACTAACTTAATTCCATGTAGGGTGTGTGTGAGAGTTGTTATAAATCCTTATGACAAGTGTCCAATTTTTAATAAAGAAAAAACTTACTAACTTTTATTGGTGCAAATAAATAAATAAATTCAATTATTATTAAATAATAATTCTAACTAGAATTACTTAACTTAAAATTTTTTAATAAACATTCAACTTTATCATGAATTGAATAATAAGAATAAACTTTTCATTCGACAGATGAAGTATATAAGCTTTCTTAAAATATATTTGATATTACACGTTTAAAAATATACTTAACTATGGATTGCATGATGACATTCTTATGAATGTGTACTTGTTCTTAAATTTAATATACAATTAATACGTAATGATCATGTTTAATACCACAATTTTTAATTAATTAAATTGATAAAATTCATTGTTTTAAGAAGTTTTTAACTGGAATATATAACTTCTCTCAATGTCCAAGTTGTTCACTTTGAGTACATAAGACACAAAACCTTAAAGAAATACTTTAGGAAAATTAGAGTTCTATTACTCAAAATGTCACTTGAATTACAAATAGACCCTGAGGCTATATTTATACAATGGTAAAATAAAATGGGCTTTGACTTAGCCCCATCTACGCAGAGATAACAACTATTATATGTTAAAATTATAGAGAAACAAAATATTCAAGATGTTTTTCTAAAATAGTGGAAGGGGGTCCCGAAGGGCCCCTCTTGATCCGGGAGAGAAATGGGAGCTCCCTAGTTATGAGCTCGAGGCAACGAGTCGAGCCAAATGACTAAGTGGTGAGTTGAGGTGTTTTTGAGCCTACTAACATATTGGCCTTCTTTCCAGGTGAGGAACTCCAAGTGAGATGGTATTCTGAGTAAGATAAGCTTTTGAGTGAGACAATACCCCGAGCGAGGCAATACTCATGAGTGAGGTAATTCTCTGAGTGAGACGAGATTATATTCTGAGTAAGGAATTCGTAACGTTCTCCAAGGGGTTTTAGAGAGGGACACATGTCTAATGGTAGATAGCCATTGTTTCATTTCTTAATGTGATGTCTAGATCCAACCGTTTTCTTAATGATGCGGCATTTTGTATCCTTAGGCTCTTAAATGCGCCTTTTGGGTTCAGATGTGACATTTCGAAGGTGAAAGGTTTACTTGCCACATGTTGAAGGTAGTTTCCCTTTGAAGGGTTGTCGTGGCATTGTGACCGTAAAAATGGTAAGATTGTTTCCAACCGTTAGATCTCTTGTCTAGAAGTTACTTCTTCCTTGTATTTATAGTTCAAACCCCTTTCATTTTCTACCTTTGTCGTTACGATTTCCCCCAATTCTTTGATTTTCTGCTAGTATTCTCTTTGGCTCTTTCACTTCCTCATCTTTGGGTTGTGCTTTTCTTTAGAGGTTAGTTGTTCCCTTTCTTTTTTTTGTTGTTGTGGTTTCTATTGTTTGGTTTCTCTTCATCTCTTTTGTTTTTGTTTTTCTTCCTTTAAGAAAATAGCTTCTTCTTCTAACATCTTTTCATGGGTTAAAAAGGAAGTTGTCATTCCCTTCCTCCATTAGTAATAAAAACGTAATTACTCGTTTATGGCAAGAGGGATCCTTTAATGACTCCTTGTTGACCTCCAATATAGAGTGTCTGGGTTGTTCGTCAGAGGAAAGGGTTTGTCATTCTTAGACAAACCCTAGAGAATTGGACTGCACCTATGTGTATGGAACCTTCTTCTCCCGTCTATACTTAGCTCTTTCTTTTTTTGACTTTGAGATGGGCGCTCTGAATGCTTTGAACGTCGCCCCGACCTAACTCCATCCGAATAGATAGGTTTTTGTGAAATCTTTTGAAGTTCTTTATGATTATTTTGGGTGAACTCCTTCGGTTCCTATCTTTTTCTATTTTTTTAAAGAAAAAATCTTTAAAGCGGGGGTTTTGGTAGGGTGGGTTTCCTTGAGCGGTGTTCCTAGTCATCATCTGATAGAGGCGTTTGACCAATCGTATAAAAATTTTAAGGGTCTATTTTTCAAAATCCGTGTGAGTCCAAATGTACTCGAAAGATTTTCTTCATTATCCAGATGGACATCCTACTTTTTTGTTGTATTAGACTCGGACACCTGTTCAATACTGAATAAATTGGGAGCATTTATCGAGCGTCGAGTAGCAAAATTTTTTGCCAAAGATGCGGGGCATTATTTTAGTTCCTAAGCATTGATCTTATTGTCCACACACCCAGGCTCTCTGGATTCCTGGATGTGTAAGTATAGCTTTTTATAGGGCTTTATCTTAACTTCTCAGTTTATCGTATTGATCCTCACTATTTCTTTTCAGTTGATATGGCCCCATGTAAGATGTCCACTCGAGATTTGAAGAAAGCTTACCAGAAGAGTGGGCTAGCTAAATGAGGAGTTTCTACAACTCCTACCCTGATTTCGACTACTAACCCTACCGCCTTCGTGTCCATGGTTGCTCTCCTTTCTTCCTCATCAGCTTCTGACCTTAAGATCCTTGCTCAGGCTGCTAAGAGGCAGAGGCTCCAACAGGAGTCTTCAATTGGGCGGTATAGGATTTTCCCAGGAAGTACCCCCACAAGAGACTTTCGTAATCCAAGTGACGAAGAACTCTTAGTCCCCTAAGGTTCCTTTGGTCCTTCAGGATTTCATCACTACCGAGCATGTGGTAGCTCTCTTTCGCTTTGACTACGACAACACTTCCCAGGAATGAAGACGGTTCATGAATCAAAGCCTTGTTGCCACCGAGAACCCTGCTCATTCCTTGTGGGATGCTCAGTTCCCTATCTCCAATTTTATTGATTGGGCCCTAATGTTTGAGAAAGACAAGGTGAGGTACATAGGTTCCAACCCTGTGGCCGTCTTCTAGGCCATGGAAATGTTTTGTCTCCAGGCGACATCGATAGGCGTTACCTGGACAGGTATATCTCTGCCTAAGATAAAACTGTGTTCACTCTGACCAACAAAAAAAATGTTTCTACTATCAAAGTTGAGGAGGCTGAGGAGGTTGTGAATAAAATGGCCAAGCTAAAGGAGCGATTGAACGCTCGGAAGGCAGCGTTGGAAAAAGCTGAGGCGTCGTTGAAGGACGTCGAGGCAAAATTGGGTATCTGAAGGAAAACTAGCAAGCTCTAAGGAGGCCGGTAGCGAGCTTGTTCTGAAGAACGTGAAGGTTGATGCATCTTTGAAGGAGGTGCAAAGCATATTGGATTCTATATGGTAAAATTTCCTAACGGCCAAATCAAGGGGTCGTTAGGAATTCTCAGAGTTGGAGAAGCAGATCAAAGTGCTAAGGGGATCGGATGTGTCGGCTTTGGACCCTTCTCTGGCTATTTCTTGGGAGGGATTGAATCCTTTCAAAGTGGTGGTAGATGGGAAGGCCATGGATTCTCTTGAGTCAAATGGGGAAGATACCGTTGCCGACCCTCCAGCCCCGTTTCTTATGATGAGGTGGAAGCTTCTAAGACTGACCTGAGACTGACTTTATGGCCCTCCTAGCTAATCTTTATGATTTTTTTATCTTGTGTTTTCTTCCTTTTTTGGCCAATGTAATCCTTTATTGGTATCAATGAAATGAGCTATGATTTCTGTTATTGCTTTGCTACTTTCCGTCTTTCTACTTGGTATATTAATGATATTTTATTGCTAAGACTTAAGCACGGGGGTGATTTATCTTTAGCTGGCTGGTCGGGGTTTCAACATTGATGGTTCAGAGTAAGACTTAGAAGGGGGTTGAATAAGTCTTAGACTTTTTTCATGCGGAACTTAGAAACCTTTTGAGCGTGAATCTACCAGGCTTTTTGAACTAGACTTTATAAGAACAGGGATAAAGAGATTGAACATAGAATTTATACTGGTTCACTACCAACTCAAGCTACTTCAGTCCCTTTAAACTTGAAGGATTTCCATTATGTAAAAACACTTTTTACATAATAGCAGAGACCGTGTCACGAGTATTAATATTGACTCCAGCCACTTTTGGCTTAAGACTAATTATTGTTTCAACAAGCTACTCCTGACTCAATCTCAAGTATTCTTTCAAAAGCATCTTTAGGTCAAACAACTATTTCCCAACAAAAACTAAGGCTGGCAACACACCGGATTTTACACAAATAAGGATTTGAAAGATAGCTTGTTTTTGTATTTCTAATGACTTAGTTGTACAAAAGATACAAGATAGAGAACCAATACACTAAATATGAAAGACAAAGACTAAGGTTTACGAGGAGTAGAACAACAAAGAAAGTGTTTGCTTTAGAGAAGAAAGCTAAGACTAGGAACTTTGAAAGAGTAGTGAATTAGATTTTCAGAGATGTTGGAGTTGTTAACTTCTTTAAGATTTAAAATCCCTTCATATATATAGGCCTTTGAGATTGTCATTATGAATTTGTTGGAGGGATTTAGCCGTTGTAAGCATCAAACCTTGAAAATGAAGAGAGGACAAAAGGTCTAGTACAAGGTACATCAAAGCTTGCACTAAAATGGTGTTCCTTGAGAGCTTAAGAGCAAAATACCTTCTTTTGGCTTTCTTCTTTCAAATAAGACGCACAGAGCATATATGCTTGACCTTCTATAAGCTTTGTGACACAAGAGCTGATCTTCATCAGCTTTTCTAAAGTGCGTAGAGCGGCTACATTGGTTTTGATCTGTTCAGAAGTCTGAGGTCAAGAGTTGACCGTCTTGATCGAGGCCTGAACTTTAGTATGTCGATCGCTGTTACCTCTCAATCACTCAGTTTTACACCGTCTCAATGGAGTACGGTATTTTACACCCCAGTTCAGTAAGAATTTGAGGTTCTTCAAGTCTGAATGCAATTGGTACCTGGACCGTACTCGGAGTCAAAGACCACACCGAAGGGGTACTACAGAATATTCTTCAATGCTTAAGTCAGTACGGAAACTAAGATAATGTAAGATTACAGAGGTAACTTACGAGAATCAGATCAGATCTCTTCAGTAATTAATGAATCGTATTTATAGTGTTTACCTTAATTTGGAAGTGATTTGACTATCTTCCTAACTTACTGTTAATACTGTAGTTGTAGGGTCAGGTTGCCCATACCTCCTCTGACCGACTTGTCGGATTGTCAGTTATGAACCGGGGTTGAAGAAGGAATCCGTAGTCTGCCCATGGATCTGGACTCCGGTCATGATGTGTCCATTTCTAGTTACCACCTTGGATCAAGTTTCTTCCTTCACTATTTCTGAAGTCCTTTTTTACATTGTTGTCGCTAATTAGCGACGGTTCTCGCAGGTCGCTAACTTTAAGTAGCTATTAGGGGCTTTCTTAGTAGTGATCTTACTGTCCTCCTTGATTCTCTTGGTGGTTTCCATCATCTCATTTGTCGGGATTGTTGCACGTGGTCACCATTGTCATTTTCTTTGTAGGTAGTCATTCTCTATGTGATGTGGGAACCGTTATATCAGGTCCTACTGTGGGTGCCAAAATATTTACTTTGAATGCATAAAACCCTACATAATTACTATAAGAGAATTAGGTTTTTTTTACTTAAAATGTCACTTGAATTACAGAGGGCCCCAATGTTTTTCTAAAATAGTGGGAGGGGGTCCCTTATTAAGAGGGAGCAAGTTATAGTTATTGAAATGATACCATTTTATGTAAAATTATTGACAATCTAAGAATTTCGTAATTATAAAAAAATCAACATTTTAGTTTAAATTTAGTGCATTACCTTTAATTTTACTCTTTTTGTCCATCTAAGTTTTAAATATGTTTAACTTTTATATCTTACGAGTGTTAAATCATTATTTTATTTTTCAAAATACAAGTTTTTTTGGAATTGTGTTTCTCTTAAAATAACAAAATAATAATTTTATTATGTTGCAACAAGAATATAATAAGATTTACATTTAAAAAATTAATGAGAGATTTATAAAACTTAGAGATGAAAATAGATGAAATTAAAAGTATAGGAACATAGCTATTTCCCGTTTAGGTACAAGTTAACTTGTATTCCTCTTCATTAATATATAATATAGTTTTGTTTTTTCTTTCAACAACGAAACATTATACTTATCAATGTCATCCGATCGGTGAAAATGCTTATTAAAAATAAAAAAGTTCGGTATAGCATTGGACAAAATCAATGTTATAATCAAGAGGAAAAAAAAGAACGCAACAACACTTCTCTTCTTTCTTCTTTTAAGTTTAAGAAGGAGTTCGACCCTACATAGGCCAAAAAAGTTCAACATAATATTCTTTTTTCCTTGACATCTATTCCTCATCTCTTCTCTTATTCTTCCACTTATCTTGATTTACTTAACTATACTCTTTTATTAGTTTCTTTCTTATTTCACATGCAATATTTAAATTGAAACAAGTGTCAAATATTATCTCACGATCAAAACTTCCTACGCAACACATAAGGTCTTTTAAAAAAATTCACGTGTATTGCGTCGGAAGATATCCTACACTAATGTAAAAATATTTCACACAACAGTCAATTTTATTATAATTCACGCCGAACTTTACAATTAATTTGGTCAATTGGATGCCCGTAAATAATACACACCAGCTTAATTAAAATGGAAAGAGTCTGATAATTTGTTTTTCTTCAACGCCAAACCATTAATGGAAGCTCGCCGTTGTGGCCATTGCAGCAGCTCTAGCTTCATCTTCTGCCTTTGGAGAGGGAAGCAAGACAATCGCCAATACTGCACTTAAGGCTGCACATACCGCACCCGCCATAAACGCTGGCATGTTTCCTCCACCAAACAAATTATCCCAAGGTCCACTCAATGCCGACACCAACATCTGTATTATTATTATCACGTGTACACACTTATATTAGTCAATCTATAATAACTTCATCACAACATTACTCTTTTACCATAACCACTTAATTTCCTCTTTTATTTTATGACAATTAATTGTAATTGTTAAACGGAGTCTAATTACCTGTGGCACGACAATTGCAAGATTGAGGACTCCAAGAGATAGACCTGAAGCAATAAAAAGGAAGGATCATGTTATATATTTTTAAGTCTCGCTTATGAAAATTTGCTAACGATTTATTAAATGAGTATCGCAAAAAATCGTTTTAAATTAATTACTTTTATAAACTTTAATTACTATATGAATATGAATCGAGTCTAGAGAATTTTAATTAATTTACCTTGGCCTGCCCCTGAATCGCTGCAGTATATTGATGCTAATGCGAAAGGAACACTGTAATTAACCTGCACATTTGTATATTTGTCATATATAAATCACGTGAGTATATAGCAACAAATAGTAATAACCCCACCCATAAAGGAAAGAAAGAAAGTACTCTGCAGAAATCATTAAAAAAAGAATAAAATTTATAAATGATTAAATATTAGTAATTAAACGCAGACATTACCGCAAGTGGGATACCGACAACAGCAAAGAAAAGCATGGTACTGATTTTGATCCCTTCGGAGGGGTTTCCCACTGCGGCAGGGTTCAGCATACGCCCGTGTTCCGCTTTTCTAGTAATAACCAAAGTCATTGCAAAAGCAACGGCGAGAATGATGTTAACAATCCCCCACAACCTCTTAACTCCTCCAACCAAACGACCCATGGGTTCCACCGCCAACGACATCACACCCAAAACGATAGCGTTTATCATCAACCCCATCGATCCAGCACGCACCCCATTAGCGTATGAATCATCACCCGCTTCTCCACCGTACACCTCACGACCCATCCAATCAGTGTCGAACAAGAAATATGGGAACCACCCGACCCAGTTCACCGCTGTCACAAGCATTAGCAACCACATTGGCTTCTTGAGTTCCCTCACCGCACCGAATACCTCCCCAAAGCATGAAGGTTGCTTATCTTCGTCGAAATCCTCTGCCTTTTTAGGTTCGTCTTTCACGTAAAGGAGAGCGCAGACAGCAATAATCATGAGCAATACGACTGAGAAGATGAAACAGGTCTTAAGATTTGCGCAGAAAACATTGCAAGCTTCGGTTTCAGTGAAGGGGAAGATCCTGTAGAGCTTGCTATAGGATCCTGCTGCGTATCCTAACACCTGTCCGACGGCCATGAAGAATGAGAAAAAGGCGTTGCCTAGTCTCATCTTTTTATGATCGCCCGCAGCCAGGTCTCCTAAGAACGCGCGACAGGGTCCTTGAAGCATGTTATTGGCCACGTCAAGAACCCAAAAACCAAGCACGAAACAAACAACTGCACGTGGACGGGTTTTTTTGGTGATGTCGTCACCCGCTGAGTGTCCTATATCAGATGCGTATCCGATGAGGAACACGGCAAGGGCAACGGCAATAGCACCGAAGAAGATGAAGGGACGACGGCGGCCGAATCGACAGGTGCTTCGGTCGCTGTAGTACCCGACAATTGGTTGAACGAGCAGGCCGGATATTGGGCCGCAGAGCCAGATGAATGCGGCCCATGTGTGTGGGACGCCCAAAGTTTGGACGTATGGTGTGAGCAGTGAGAGCTGGAGAGCCCAGCCGAATTGAATGCCGGCGGCGATGGAGGCCACCACGAACATTTTGCTTAGTGGGCTGGATTGAGGTTGGCCATGGTTAGCCTCCAAAGATTGGGAGAATGATTTTGCGGATTTTGCAGAGGTTGGGGACTCCATGGTGAGTGACCTTGGTGGAGAGAAAAATTGGGAACAGCTTCGTTGGGGTTCTCCAGGATTTTCCTCCCCGTAAGGTCAGGGAGAGCCGAGAGAGGAGAGGAGCAAGAGAAGGACGATTGCTGAATTGATCTGATGTGTGGAGATGAATGTGGGAATGGGGTGGTTTTATAATGGAGAAGAGTGGGTTGCGTTGGTATTCATTTGGATGGATATGCATGCAAGTAGGAGAGTGTCTTAAAAGTGCGTGGATATTTTGGCAGTAACTGGTAACAATGAATCAATCATGGGATAATACGGTTAAGTTTAGGATTTGACCCATAGGGACAAAATGGCAATAATTATATTTTTTACCTACGCAAAGGGTATTTAGTTATATTACCTTAAGATACGTTATAGCACTTACCGTTGTCGAATAAAATGGGATAGGACTTTTGCATTTTCTACAAAACTAAATTCGTTGGTCAATTATTGTCATTTAAATGGAAAAATTTCGGAGGAATGCGTGAGTTGATTGCTTCAGTTTACAACTTCATCAAGAATATGCAATGGAGATTTAATCGAGCTTCAAACATCAAGAGGATAATCCATAAGTGGTTATTCCCTAATTCCTTAGGTGAAAAACGCTAATTCTTATGCATCAAACCTTAATCCCTTAAGTGCTCAATTAACATACGAATCTAATGCGAAATTGGAGGTTGAACTCTAACTATTCACCTAATTGCTAGGCCTGAATTAGTTAGAAAGCTGGAAGTTACCTAAGCTTCAACCATGATTTCTCACTGGTGAAGTTCTTCATCAGATCTGGATTTGTCAATCCAGCAAAGCAGATCCACTCCTCAGCTCGTTCTCCTCAGGATCTAGAAGTCAACTTCCTCAATACACCTTCAAGATTCCATTACAAACCTTCGCAATCCCAACCTTAGGAATTTAGAAATCCATCGACATTGGTTCTATCGAAGGAATTTGGAAAGACATGGATGAGGGAGTTTAGAGAGCGAAATGAATTAGAGAGAGGTTGGAAATGGAAAATGAATTGTATTCTATGTACTCTGTTCTCTGTTGTGTTTTTGTTACAGAGTATGTACAAGTATATATAGGCATCTAACTAACTAACTAACTTAACTAATCACTAAGAAAGCTGAGTTAATAATTAAACTAACTAACTAATTACATAATTACAGAATAACTAACTAATTACAGCTCAGCACTTAACAAATTACAGTTCAGCATTAGCTAATCACAGCTCAACACTTAAATTACTAAGGTACAAAAGTAGGAAAGAAGGCAGCGGAAACAGCACTGGTGCCGAGTATGTTTTTGGAGGGAACAATTAGTGTTTAAATAACTTGCCTTCACGCTTGAGCGTGAAGGGTTCTCGCTTGAGCGTGAAGGGTTCTCGCTTGAGCGTGAAAGGCTCTCGCTTGAGCGAGCTTGAAATATGCACTGCAGTATCGCTTTCTTGCTTAAGCGTGATGGAGAAGCTTGGGCGAGGGTGATACTTTGAAGTCACGCTTGAGCGTGAGTTTGCTCGCTTGAGCGTTATGGATTATCCAATCAGCATTCTGAAGTCTCCGTCGGGTTCTTTATTCGGTATTCGGTTCCCTGTTGCTGTCGGTGTCTTGAAGCATTCCCCAGTCAAACTTTTGGAGTTTCACTCGGATTTGTGAAATCTCACTCGGCTTTTAGGAATTTCACTCGGATTTTCCTACTTAGCTTGAGCGCAACCTGTTCCTACACCAATAATCACATAATTGCCTAGCATATGTACGCTGGCTGCTCAGTGAAATTATAAATAATCATAAACTCTTAACTATTCAATGTTTTTAATCATTTTCTTACATAAATAAAGCACTTTTAAAATAAATAAATAAAATACGAATTGTTAACTATTTATTAAATAATGAAGCCAAACTAAACAATAATTAATGAATTTTGTTAAATAAAAGGTGAAATAATTAAGTCTTTTCAAGACTTATCACATCCCCAATGCCTTATAATAATCTTCCACAAATTTGAATCCATGGGAAAGTTTGTTGAGCTTAACCAAAAAATCACCCCTATAGTAGGAAGGGACATATCGCTTCCTAAGAAAGGCCTTTAAATCATCTCATTCATCAACAAGAGGAAAATCATCCCGCTTTCGCTCCTTGCACAATTAGTTCCCCGATACTTACACATAATTTTAGAAGGCAAGGGTGGTAACTCTAACTTGTTTTCATCTTTTTTTATGAGAGTTGAAGAGTTGTTCAACTCTCATCTTCTATTCAAGGTAGGCTTCTACATCACTTTTTCCATGGAAGGCGGGTACCTCAAACTTAACCTCCTCAATCCCCACCTTCTCTTAAGGCCTATGATGCTTCCAATGGTGCTTATCCTCAACCTCACTAGTTTCATCATTATGTCTATTTCTATGTCTATGTCGATGTCTAGTGGTTTTCTCACATTCCTCCCCATGCTTTAAGTTATCTATTCGTGTGCTCATACTATTTAACTTTTCTAAAATCACACACATATAGGGGGAGTATGATCTATCTTTCTCTCTCATTCTCTTACTATATAAAGTCATGTTATAATGCAAGATATACACAATAGATGAGGAGATATACTAGTAATCACTCAAAGTGAAACTAAGCAACCTAAAAAACCAACACAAGGCAAAACAATGATATTAAACAAGTAAAATGAAGAAATCAAAAGAACTAACCTAAACAATGCAAGAAAAATAATCTAGAATAACGGTAAAATAAATAAGCTTAAAGAAGGCAAGGAAAAATAAGCCTAAGCAAAAAAATAAAAATAAAGCAAGAATAACCTAAAAAGCAAGTAGGCAAGAACTAATCAGGGGTGCAAAAGTATAAACTACAACCTAAGCACACTACCCTAATCAACTAGTTAAAAATTCAAAGTCCAAAATGTCTAATGTCCTCAAGTCTAAATACAAAGACTAAGAAAGAAAAAATTAATAAAATTCTATTTTTTTACACGCTCCTAAAATACAAGGAGAAATTGAAATACAAAAGGCACACAAGTAACTAATATTTATTACAAAAGTGTGCACTTCAATTACAAGCCTTAAAAGTCCACCAATTCCAAGCCAAACCACCAAGCTACAAGGAACCTTTGAAACTCAAAAAAATGGTTAGCATAAAAATACAATTGCAATTATTAAACACTTAAGTGTGTGGCACTCAAACTTTCCAAAGTGTTTACACTTTATTAACTCCCTAGCCTTTAGACTTACTTAGCGCAATCCTCAAGTCCAATCTCAATAACCTCAATATGCTACCTAAAGGTGAAGTATCACTTGAACTAATCTTAAAGAAGCCAAGCTAAACCAAAAGGACAAGCAAGAAAAGCTAATTAGAAAGCTAAACCAAAAGGATCAAGAATGTGACAAACAAAAATGTGACTAGCAAGAAAAGGTACATAGAATGAAGGTACACGCAAGAGTGGAGTATAAATGGGACAAATAAAGAATCAAAGAAGACAAACTAAAAATAAATGCAACAAGAAAAGAAGCACACAAAAAGGCAATCTAGAATTCATTTGTGAGATTTTTAGTGAGATTGAATGATTTTTCATCTCTCTAAAATTCCTAGAGTGCTTAACTCTCTCCCCTCTAGATCTTATCCTTTGGACCTCTCCAAGAGTGGCGATCTCTCATTCTTCGGCTTATCTCTCCATTGAGAGTGGTGCCAACCATATATCCTCTCCTGTCCTCTTCATTGATTCCATTTCTTTCCTAGGTTTCCTTACAAGTTCTTTTGAGCTTCCACCAATTTTCTTCATGTTTTCCCCTAGCATGAGTTACGATCATGGCAAATAATATTTAGAATTCAATTTTAGAACTTATTCCAAGTGGTAAAGAGGCTGGATCCAAGAAATATTCATGATGAAGATCTAAATCTCCTACAAAATCCTACATCAAATTGTCTCACTCCCTCCCTGTTAGTCCTTCCTTTTATTTCCGTAACCAGTCATCATATACGTTGCTGCCACACACAAACAAAACATAGCTCCTCATTTCTCTCTCTCACAAACCACAGTTTCCTTTCATTGGTGGCTCACCCACTCTCTTATCTCCGGTCTGGCAGTCTCCCTAGGCCACGATCCCTTACTTCCTCGACTCACTCTCATCATTTTTGATCTCCTGTCACCGACTCAGCATGTTGTCCTTCAGTCCCTTGACTCACTCTTAGGAAGGTCGACTCTGTCCCTTGGCTCACTTTCATCTCATTGCAAGGTTTGTCACTCACTCACTCTTTCATCTTCTCATCTTTATTTCATCCTCGACGTTGTTCTAGTGTCTTCTATGGCGCTTTATACTACTAAATCTTAGGCTGTGTGTAATTAGTTGATGTTAGGAAGCTTAATCTAGGCCATGCTAGGAAAATGATTCAATATACTACTTGTTATATTCTGTGATAAGGTTATATTTGACATTAAATGGATTGATATCAAAGCCGCTAATGTAAAATGCTTATGTCAAATAACTTTTTGAAAATTTGTTTCTCATTGATCTAATTGATGAATCATGAGATATAATTATGATGATTTTTCCTTCACGTAAATTTATAGGATAATAAATGAATACATAATAATTTTATGTAATTTTCAAAGTGTATTGTATGCCAAAGTAAAACATAATAGGTTGGACTAAATCATTTGAGTATTTATCAGCATAATCTACATAACCGGAACTCTATTGACTTAATCTATAGTGTAGTGAATCTATTTGTCTTTAATGACTATATGTTCACCCATACAATGTATGCACTATTTCAACTAAGCAGTGGATTTGATGACACTTGAGCAATTTGTAGCTTCTACAATTGCTTGCTCATTGCTTTAATTTGTTGTGTCAATAATTTCTACTGAGTTAGGACCGCATTCACTCCTAACTCTAACATACCTGGCTTCTTTGAAACATTACCTCTCTTATGTTTTACTTGTCTGTCACTAGTAGACATGGACTCCATTATAGTTATTTCTTCCTCAGTTGTTTTGTTCATTAATGAACCACTTGCACAGACATCTAACATCATCTTAAACTGAGGCAATAAACCATGATAGACGATTCTTACCTTTCCACCATTGTCCAAATTTTGGTTTAGACACTTTTTCAGCAATACTTTGAATCGTTCCCACGCTTCTCCCAGTGACTCATCATGGTTTTGTGAAAATGAATGAATGACTGTCATAGCTTCAAAATATTTAGAAGGGGAATAAAACCTTTCCAAAAATTTTCTTTCGACATCGGACCAGTTTGTAAAACTATCAGGAGGATAAGATTTAAACCATTCTTTGGCCTTTCCAAACAAAGAAAAAGGAAATAATTTCATGTACACAGATTCTTCTTGATTGGGTTCAAAACCAATCGTGCTGCATAATTCATAAAATACAGTTAGATGTTCATATGGTTCTTCACGATTTAAACTAGTGAATTGATTGTTTTGAATTATATTCAATGTAGCGGGTTTAATCTCCACCGCTGTAATAGGTCTTTAACATTCCTGATACACGAGGTGGTTCATGAATAGCAGAAAACTATCCCAAAGTCTGTCTTGGTTGTTCTCCAACCATTTTAAGATTTTCAAAGTTATAAAAAAAAGATGAAGTTGGAGAAGAAGAAGTAGTTTGTGTTTTGGATTTCAAAGATCTAAGTTTTTTTTACAAATTTCTCAATCTCAGGATCAATGAAGAGTCTTCCTGTAGAAGATCGAGTTTGCATACACAAACTAAACAAAAAAAGTTAGTGTAACAAGAATAATTAAAGAATAAGTAAAAATGTATCAATAATTGTATACGCAAAGAGTAAAAATGAAAATTTACCAAAGTTAAAAAGTAAAGAAAATTTACCACAGTAATTAAAATTTAATGTTTACTAAAAATCAAATTAATCACTGATGACGACGCCAAAAAACTTGTTGTGTGTTTGGCAAACGCACCAATTTATCATTGTAATTTTCAAAATTTATATATATCATTTCCACAAGGATTTATGCTTTCAGTACAGTAATTTTTATTTACTGATGATAAAAATATCAAAACTTATTAACAAAATATTTTATATAAATTTTGTACACTATTCACAAATTCCAAGATTGATTTATACATTGATCAAAAGTAATGTAAAATTGTAATTATCTATAAAATAACTATAAAAATAACACTTCAGAATAATAGTTCCAATACTTGAGATATAAAATAGGATAACAAACAATGTTGGAATTAGGATCCCCGTATTATAAATATAATAAAGTAACTATAAATATGCATATTTAATCATCAAGTTTATGTCACTGTAGCTTAAAATCATTAAAACCGATCCCTCGGTGAATAAATTCTAAATAGTTACCGTAAAGTCTGATCCCTCAGATGTTTTCTCAGTAAAATTTTGCTCTAAGCCCTGACCTTAACACAACAATAATTACCAACTTTATCCCTAGTAATTGATATATTAAGGTTATTTCAACTTTTACTTCTGTTAAAAGTAATTTTAACACACATGAAAATTATTCTCCCGTTTGAAGTTTATACTAATAAAAAATTGAAATACTAACATGAAACTTGAATCATAACATGAAATATACATAATCACAACATCATACTCATAGATTGGTTCACCAATTTTAACATAAATAGAATAGTTACACATGGTGGAAGTAAAAACACTTACATGTAGAGACATGATGAATAATAACTTGAACGTGATAAAGGACTTCACAACATGAAAGAAAAATAGACCTAAAACACTAATCTTACGTATATGGAAGCTATTTTCACAACTCAAAGCTCAAGAGTGGGATGGAATGCTCTGAATTGGATGCTGAAACTCTTGGTAATGGCCCTATTCATAGTGGGAGAGTTTGGACCCGACATTACGCTAGGTTGTGGCGTTGCGCATCAGGTCTCTGATTCAGACTTCATTAATCTTTTCCTAATTTCCAGCCATAATCTTCAATAATATTCCAATAATACGCAGAAAAGTATTAATCCTTGTTCCTCACTATATTTATGCCCTTAGTTTGTAGTGGATTGGCCATTATGTGTAATAATTTGACCCCTTTTCTGAGTGAAATCCTACTTGTCAGTGGGTTACACGTAGCATCTGATGCTAGGTGTGGGCCTAACGCTACGTCTTAGGGTCAAAATCCTGATGCTGACTGCGGGGTTGATGCTACGCGCCAGCCCTCTGATTTATAATATTTTCCCACTTCCAACCTTCATAAACCACTACAAAAAGGAGAGAAATAGATTATGCCAAGTCATAATTCAATAAATTCTATTTATTTGCAACCAAACCTAATTTTATTTCTGTTTAAATTAATTTTTATTTATTTTCTCACACTTTTTATTATAAAAATAACTATAAATTAAAGATTAATACCCTCCCTATGGACTTCACTTTTTACCTTGGAAGAAGAAGTGCCCATGTTATTCTCCCTACCTTTTTTCCAAGAACCTTTTATTTTTGGGAAGGAGTCCTCTTGGCCCTTCCATTTAGGCCTAAAGGGTTAAAAATCCCCTTTATAGTAAGAGTCTCCTTTATTGAGTTGAGTTTCTACTCTTATGCATGGAATAGTTTCTCAATGTCTACATGAGGTAGAAGTTCCACTTTCTTTTATATTAAGGCCATGAAAAAATCTATGCATGAGGATTTCTTCATGATTCTCTATATTGGCTCTAATCATTGTCATCCTGATGCTAAATCTCTGAGTCATTAACTTGGTGTGTAATTCTCAGAGGATTTATTCTTTCGCAAGCGCACCAGTCGTTAAAATTGTATTATATTTGATCGTCCCACAGGGATTGTGGTAAATACCTCAATCTTGGACAGATACAAGCTGAACCAACACAATGATCAAAAGATTCATTCAGTTTTTGTTGATTTTATACTTTCTAAGTTTTTATATTTTTCAGAGACAGTGTTAAGGATGAAATACGATTGATAGAATATAGGTTAGGATTGCTTCAGTTT
This sequence comes from Clitoria ternatea, assembly GCA_037962975.1. NCBI lineage: Eukaryota > Viridiplantae > Streptophyta > Magnoliopsida > Fabales > Fabaceae > Clitoria > Clitoria ternatea. The sequence continues at coordinate 16,750,655 of CM075675.1, forward strand.
ACAACTTCATCAAGAATCTACAATTGAGATTCAATCAAGCTTCAAACATCAAGAGGACAATCCATAAGTGGTTATTCCCTAATTCCTTAGGTGAAAAACGCTAATTCCTATGCATTAAACCTTAATCCCTTAAGTGCTCAATTAACATACGAATCTAATGCGAAATTGGAGGTTGAACTCTAACTATTCACCTAATTGCTAGGCCTGAATTAGTTAGAAAGCTGGAAGTTACCTAAGCTTCAACCATGATTCCTCACTGGTGAAGTTCTTCATCAGATCTGGATTTGTCAATCCAGCAAAGCAGATCCACTCCTCAGCTCGTTCTCCTTAGGATCTAGAAGTCAACTTCCTCAATACACCTTCAAGATTCCATTGCAAACCTTCGCAATCCCAACCTTAGGAATTTAGAAATCCATCGACATTGGTTCTATCGAAGGAATTTGGAAAGACATGGATTAGGGAGTTTAGAGAGCGAAAGGAATTAGAGAGAGGTTGGAAATGGAAAATGAATTGTATTCTATGTACTCTGTTCTCTGTTGTGTTTTTGTTATAGAGTATGTACAAGTATATATAGGCATCTAACTAACTAACTAACTTAACTAATCACTAAGAAAGCTGAGTTAATAATTAAACTAAGTAACTAATTACATAATTACAGAATAACTAACTAATTACAGCTCAACACTTAACAAATTATAGTTCAGCATTAGCTAATCACAGCTCAACACTTAAATTACTAAGGTACAAAAGTAGGAAAGAAGGTAGCGGAAACAGCACTGGTGCCGAGTATGTTTTTGGAGGGAACAGTCAGTGTTTAAATAACTTGCCTTCACGCTTGAGCGTGAAGGGTTCTCGCTTGAGCGTGAAAGGCTCTCGCTTGAGCGAGCTCGAAATATGCACTGCAGTATCGCTTTCTTGCTTAAGCGTGATGGAGAAGCTTGGGCGAGGGTGATATTTTGGAGTCATGCTTGAGCGTGAGTTTGCTCGCTTGAGCGTTATGGATTATTCAATCAGCATTCTGAAGTCTCGCTCGGGTTCTTTATTTGGTATTCGGTTCCCTGTTGCGGTCGGTGTCTTGAAGCATTTCCTAGTCGGACTTTTGGAGTTTCACTCGGATTTGTGAAATCTCACTCGGCTTTTAGGAATTTCACTCGGATTTTCCTATTTAGCTTGAGCGCAACCTGTTCCTGCACCAATAATCACATAATTGCCTAGCATTTGTATGCTGGCTACTCAGTGAAATTATAAATAATCATAAACTCTTAACTATTCAATGTTTTTAATCATTTTCTTACATAAATAAAGCACTTTTAAAATAAATAAATAAAATACGAATTGTTAACTATTTATTAAATAATGAAGCCAAACTAAACAATAATTAATGAATTATGTTAAATAAAAGGTGAAATAATTAAGTCTTTTCAAGACTTATCACATCCCCAAACTTAAAACTTGCTTGTCCTCAAGCAAATACTTAGATTAATTAACTAACAAGCTGTTATTCAATACAATCAACATTTCCTTAACTTAATTCATACTATAATTATTGAATACCGACCATGCTTTCTTTTCGCAATTTCTGAAAATATAATAACTTACACCTCATTTGGGAGACAAGATGGTGATACCTTCCTCACTGGGTCGGTGTTTCACTCTTCTCTTAGTGTATAGGGTAAATAGAATACACTCATCACCTGCATACTTGTTAGATAAACATAGGCTTGCAACAGTTCTAAACATCATGAAATATGTCAGCACAATCGGATCAGTAAGGGCTTTTTAAGCTTATAATGGGGCTGGGCTACAGGCTCTATTATTGTTTTTCCGAGTCAGTGACGGGTTACAAGATGTATCCACTGATGCCTTGCCTCAATTTTAACTTAATTGCCTCTACTTAGCAAGCTCCATTATTTTCCGAGTGAATGATAACTTAACAACTTGCGGTGCTTTGCACCTTCTTTTTTTTTCTTTTAGTCCTTTGGACTTTTCTTTTCTTTCTTTCCTTCCATCTTTTTCCGATCAAAATTTTTTTTTCTTGTGGTGCTTTGCACCTTTTTTTTTCCTTGCTGATTTTTTTCATTTTTCTTCTCGACTTTTCTATTTCTCCTTTCATTTCTCTAGTTATTCATCTATAACCAAGGTCGGAGTGTGTCCTTAATTGCTGTTAGGCACACTCTTCATCCCCAACTTAGAACTTGCTAGTCCCTAGCAATAAGTAAGACTGAGCAGTTCATCAATGGATCATCCAGGGGTAAATCAGTCGGTTTTTCTTAGATATTTAGGCTTGTAACGTTAGGTGAATAAACAGAATAAAAGGGTCTCAGGCTCAAACATAATTATTGGGTCAAAGGATGATTTAATAATATTAGGATGGCTAATTTTTGGCCCTGGCTAATTTAACAAAGAAGGCCTCCATCATTTCCGATTGGCTAGCATACAGTCAATTAGCAAGCACTGAAGAAAATTCTGTCTCACTAACTAGCATACAGGCTCACTCGGAAAAGAATAATACAGGCTCAAAAGCTAAGAATTAATATGGAATCAGTCAGTCATGCCCCAAACTTAATGCATGATTATAAGTCAGATTGCTCACTAGCATGCCGACTAAACAATTAATTAATGATGAAAAATAGTTATGGGCAGGGATCATGAGTCAAACAATGCCAATTAATTCATTAACCTGACTAAAGCCTAAGAATCAGCAAACTTTAATTATTAAGATGGATTTGAAATTAAACACAATAAACATATTTTATCAATTAAGGAGTCGGAATATCAATTAAGGAGTCAGAGTAATAAAATACTTCCCTTTTACCTAACGGGCAGTGCCTGGAAAGCAATTACTCGGACTGGCATGCATGGATTTACCGATACAATTGAGAAGAAACCAAAAAAATAAAAATAAAAAAAATAAAAAACAAAATAAATAAATAATAACAACAAATTAATAAAGAAATAAAATTTCATTACAACCACAAGAAAATATTCATTGTTCGAAAAAATTTTACAATAAAGTCAAGTCATTTCATAAAAATAGCATAATAAAAATACGGAGAAACAAATCAATCATCCTGATCGTCATTCTGTTCGTTCTACTCTAGAGATGGTGGGGGGTCAGTTGCCAGGGGTACGTCCTTAGAGGGAATAGTGAATCCAATAGAGGCCAACCATGCATCTCTGTCAGGTGGGGCTCCCATTTCTGTTGTGTGTTCTACCCTCAATCTGGTGGCAATCTTCCTGAGCATGAAATCATGGTTCAAGACCTGATCATAGATTCCAAGTTGCATCTTCTTCATGACCTGCAATTCCTGCAACACCATAGAAATGTCAGAAGAAGAAGAACCGGCTCCTGCTGATTTCCTGGGATGCTTGGGTTCTTTGGGCATAAAATTATTAACATGGCTTATCACCCACTGCTTATCCATCACTCTTTCAGGCTTGACCTTCGTCAACTCAGCATAGTTGACCTTAGCCTGATACTTTTGAGCTAGCAAGGTGATAACCGAGCAGTATGGCAGTTGAAGATTCTTATCCAGGTTTTTCATCATTTCTTCTAAGATCAGCTCACCGAGATTCACATGTCAACCTTTCATCAGGCAGAAAATCAATACCAACCTTTTAATGGTGATTTCTGTTGCATGCATCACTCGTTGTAGAGATGAGAGGATATAATGGCACCACAACAGTGGAAGATGGTTCAGAGAATTTTTCTTGACACTCTTTGGTCGACCATCAGCCCTTGTCAGATAAGCAGCGCCTTGTTGACAACATTCTTCAAATATATCTTTCCTCAAATTTGCATTCTCTGCCCGATGAAAAATATCAACTTTCCACGTGTACTGGCATCCTTCCTCCTCCAAAATTGGTACTTTCAGAAGCTTGTTCAGGATGTCACCAGTTAAAGGAATGGTGACTCCTCTCAGGAAGGAAGAAAATGGAAAGTCGTCCTCTCTTGAGTGGGTTCTGAGGTTGGCATAGAACTTTCGGGTGAGTTCCTGGTATCCATGGCCCAAATTTTTGTTGAAAAACTGCCAGCCTCTTTGAATCATGGCAGCTTGGACAACATTATCAGCATATTTGTCTCCTTCAAGGACAAGAGCTCTGTCCCTTATAACTCCCCTGGTTTTGAATTTCTTTTCATATTCCTGGGCAGCCTTCGTATCTCGAAACCCCAGCCCATCATAATGTCTGTTCACCGGAGATTCTGTCCTCGCAGCTGGACTTGGGCTTGATTCATGAGATGGAGAATCAGGAATTTCAACCGTCACCACTTCTTTTTCTTTTCCTCTTTTATTTTTCATCTCATTTCCCTTTGTAGAGCTTTGTGCAGGTTTCTGCAGAAGTCTTTGAGATCTCTTTTTTATAGTGAATGATTTTAAAATGATGGTAATAAACAGCCTAAATGAATACAAGTAACAAAAACCAAAAATCACAGCAAATGAAAAAAAAATGTAAGACAAATGGCTATGAATAATGGAAGAAATTTTTACAATGAAACAGTACAATACGAATTATTTAACTAAAAATTGAAAGTGTTAAAAGAAAAGATGGTACCTTTCTCAGGAATTACAAATATGCCTTTTCGTCTTCAAGAACCCAAGTTTCAGCGTAGGAATTAGGGTTTGTACACTGAGGGGGTATTTATAGTGTCGAATTCACTACCTGAGAAACACGTAAGTACGTTGAATTGTTGGCGTGCCAACACTCCATTTTCCTTTATTATTTTTATTTATTGTTATTTCATTTTGTTTTATTATTATTTTTATTTAAATGTTTTTTTAAAGAAAATATGGTATTCAATAAAGCACTCTTGCTCGGGCTCACATACTGAATAGATGAAAGACTGAGTAGGACTGAGAAAGAAATACCGAGTGGTGAGTGAACAAAACATCGAGTGTAGAGAGGAACAGAATAAATGGAAGAATGTTGTGAATGAAAGACGGGTGGAAAAGTGAGAGAAAAACTGAATGAATGAAACAACCAATGCAAGAATGAATGAATTAAAGATAGAGTGCAGGAATGCAAGACTGAATGACAGGTGAGAACGAAATACTGAAAGAGTGACTGAGTGGATACAAGAAAGACGAGCGACAATGAGGGTGGATGAAAAAGAATGAGTGGACGAAAGAACAAATAAAACAGAACGAATGAAAAAGATTCTGAGTAAATGGGACGAGTGAAAGATATACCGACCGGATGAAGGAGGTGAGTAAATACACAAGCGAGTGGAAGAACAAGTGGAAGAAGGACAAGTGATCACTGAGAAGCCAAGTAAATGAAAAAGAATAAACTGCAGGGAGAACGAATGAACAAGATCCCGAGTGAACTAAAATCGAGAAAGAGGTTGGCCAAGTAGATGAAAGAATGACAGAATCGTACGAGAACTGAAAAATAAAAGTAAATGAATGATGGGAACCCCGAGTGGATGAAAAACAATTAAATATGGGTGAAGGAACGAAAAAAAATAGAAATCAGGTAAATTGAAAGAATGAGTGAATGAAACACTGAATGGAAATGATCCTGAGTGAATGAAGGATGAATGGATACAAGAACGAGTGAAAGAATGAATGGAATAAAGTAAAGTACATGAGAGACGAGTGTGACAATGAATGGACGAGTGAACAGCTGTAGTGAGATACGAGTGAATAGAAAAGTGAGTGGGAGAAAGAACGAATGAAAGTAAGACCGAGTGAAAGAAAGAACGAGTGGAGGAATACCGAGTGGTGAGTGAACAAACTGAGTGAATGAAAAATGAGTGGATGAAAAAGAAAAATACAGAGAGGTGTATGAGAAAACCGAGAAAGAAATTAGGTGGAATGAAACAACGAGTGAATGAATACCGAGTGGATTATACCGGGTGAGAATGAAAAATGAATGAATGAACAATGAGTGGACGTAAGAACGGAAAAAATAAGTGGAAGAAAGTGAAAGAGTGAATGACTGACCGAGTGAATGAAATGAGAGACCGAGTGATAAAAGAGCCGACTAAGACAAGTCACCCTCCATCATCTGACCCGTTCATTAAATCAATGATCAGAAATCATTTATTAAAGTCTCCCTTTTTATTCAACATCAAAATTGGGAGTTTATTGAAGAATGACGAGTGAAGAGTTTTCAGTCGGGAAAGGGGTTAAGAATGAGTAACAGTGACCCGAGTATGCCACTCTCGCTCAAGCTCATTAAGCAATCGCTTAAGCGTGAATCAACAGCAGAAGCTTCTCGCCTAAGCTAAAAAATGTTTCGCCTAAGCGGAATAGAAGAATCAGGATCGGACTCCATTCATGTTTAATCGAGAAAGAATTACGCTTGAGTGTAAGTAGATTTGCTCAAGCGAACCAAATACTGATTCTAATTCGAACCAAGGAATGGATGAAATCTGATCACTGAACCCTTATTTAAAACTTCACAAATTTTTTTTCAAACATTATTTATTTATTTATTTATTTATTTATTTTCGACTCCAAAATTATAGAATATAACACTCAAAACGTAGGGCTGCCTCCCTAGAGCGCTTCTTTAAGGTCACTAGCTTGACCTTCTGGCATCTAAGAAGATGCCTGCAGCAGTATGGAGGTTTTCTGCCTATCAAACTCTCCTCCAAAGTAGAGTTTGAGTCTTTGGCCATTCACTTTAAAAGTTCCCTCGGTGGTCGGGTCTTTCAATTCGATTGCACCATGAGGAAAGACCTCATTTACAATAAAAGGTCCCGACCACTTAGATCTAAGCTTTCCAGGAAAGAGTCTTAATCGGGAATTAAACAACAAGACCTTATCACCCTTTTGAAACTGTTTTTTATTTATCCACTTATCATGCCACCTCTTAGTTTTCTCTTTATAGATGGAGGCACTCTGATAAGCGTTGAGTCGGAACTCCTCACGTTCATGGAGTTTCAGAACTCTTTCCTTCTGGGATTGGTCGAAATCCAGATTTAACAGCTTTGTGGACCACCATGCTTTATATTCTAACTCCACAGGGACATGCCAATCGGAGTTTTAAATGCTGTCCTATAGGCCCACAATGCATCATCCAATTTAACCGACCAATCTTTCCTAGATTTCCCGACCACTTTCTCTAAAATTCTTTTAATTTCTCTATTTGAAAGCTCAACTTTCCCACAAGTTTGTGGATGGTATGGAGTAGATACCTTATGCAAGACGTCATAGTGCCTCAGGGCTTTTTCCATTATTTTATTACAAAAATGTGACCCCCCATCTTTAATGAGGACTCTCGGAACTCCAAACCTAGAGAAAATGTTCTTCTTTATGAACCTAGGCACCACCTGTGCATCATTGGTTCTGGTCGGGATTGCCTCCACCCACTTGGAGACATAATCTACAGCAACAAGTATATATTCATTGGAGAACGACTTTGGAAATGGTCCCATAAAGTCGATACCCCAGATATCAAATAATTCCACAACTAAAATGTTTGTCAAAGGCATGCCAGCTTTAGCAGAGAGACCTCCGCTCCTTTGACATTTATCACACCTTTGCACATACACTTTAGCATCCTGAAAAATAGTCGGCCAATAAAAGCCACTCTGTAAAACTTTTGCTGCTGTTCGGGAGGCACCATGGTGTCCTCCATAATAGGAGTCATGGCAATGCCATAAGAGCCTTTCCTGCTCAGATTCAGGCACACATCTCCTGATCACTCCATCTACTCCTATTTTATACAAAAATGGATCATCCCAAAGAAAGGTTTTACTATCATGAAAGAATTTTTTCTTCATTTGGGATGTCCAGCCGTCAGGTACCACCGAGGCACTTTTGAAGTTGGCCATATCAGCATATCATGGCCCGGTGATAATTGCCATCAACCTCTCATCTGGAAATTCTTCTTTTATTAAAACAGAATCTGATTCACCTTCCAGACGAGATAGTTGATCGGCAACTGAGTTTTCTACTCCCTTTTTGTCTCTTATTTCTAAGTCAAACTCCTGGAGTAAAAGAACCCACCTGATCAGCCTTGGCTTGGATTCTTTTTTGGCTAGCAAGTACTTGATTGCCGAGTGATCTGTATATACAATGTCCTTAGCACCAATCAAGTAAGCACGAAATTTATCAAATGCATACACCACAGCAAGCATTTCTTTTTCAGTAGTGGTGTAATTTATTTGATTTTCGTTCAACACTTTACTAGCGTAATAAATTACATGAGTTAATTTTTCTTTTTTCTGACCCAGTACAGCTCCGACTGCAAAGTCACTTGCATCACACATTAATTCAAACGGTAAAGACCAATCGGGTGCTGTAAGGATTGGAGCTGCAGTCAACCTCTGTTTTAAATTTTCAAAAGCCTTGACACAGTTTTCATTAAATGCAAAGACATGGTGTTTTACAAGCAAGTCAGTCAAAGGCTTAGCTATTTTTGAAAAATCTTTTATAAATCTTCTGTAGAAGCCAACACATTCTAGAAACTCCTCGCTCCTTTCACATTGATCAGAGGAGGAAGTTTTTCAATGATTTCTATCTTGGCTCTGTCTACTTGAATGCCCTCAGTAGAGATTTTGTAGCCAAGGACTATCCCTCCCTTAACCATGAAATGACACTTTTCCCAGTTAAGGACAAGGTTAGCCTCCTGGCATCTCACTAGCACCTTAGATAGGTTGCTGAGGCATGTATCAAAACTACTACCAAACACCGAGAAATCGTCCATGAATACTTCAATGAATTTTTCTACCATATCCCTAAAAATGGCTAGCATACACCTTTGAAAGGTTGCTGGAGCATTGCACAAACTGAGCGACATGCGCCTGTAAGCAAATATTCCATAAGGGTAGGTAAATGCTATCTTTTCTTGATCTTTTGGGTCAACCAAAATTTGGTTATAACCCAAATATCCATCAAGAAAATAGTAGTACTCATGACCCGACAGCCTCTCAAGCATTTGGTCAATGAATGGCAAGGGAAAGTGGCCTTTCCTAGTGAAGTCATTCAGCCTTCTATAGTTTATACACATCCTCCAACCTGTGGTCGGTCTAGTGGCAATGACTTCACCTTTTTCATTTTTAACAGTCGTCATCCCTCCTTTCTGGGGCACTACTTGTACTGGACTGATCCAAGCTGTCTGAGATAGGATAGATGATTCCTGCATCAAGGAGTTTAACCACCTCTTTTCTCACAGCTTCTTTCATAATGGGGTTTAGTCTTCTTTGTGGATGAACAATAGGGGAATAGTATCTTCCATCAGAATTTTATGCATACAAAATGATGGACTAATTCCCTTTAAATCAGAGATGTTTCAGCCAATAGCCGACTCATATTTCTTCAAAACCCCTATCAATTTCTCTACTTCCTTATCTTTCAACTCGACATTAATAATTACCGGGTGTATTTCATCTTTTCTCAGGAAAACATATTTCAAATGAGAAGGCAAAGGTTTTAATTCATGTTCTTCTATAGACATTTCCTTTCCTTTCTCAAATTTAGTTTTATTCAATTTTTCATTCTTTTCATTTTCACAATCACCTACTTCACATACTTCCAGTAGGTTCAGCAATTCCGAAGGAGAGTTAATTAACTCTTCAGTATCCGAGTCAAAATCATCCTCCAAAATGGCTTGTAAGACCTCTTCTTCAGTTTTTAACAGCATCGGAGTCTTATAATTTTTAATTTCCTCAATCATTAAACAATCCATCCTTTCAACTGGATGTTTCATAGAATTGAAGACATTAAAAATCACCTGCTCCTCCTGGACTCTCAGCATTAGTTCACCGTTTTCTACATCAATTAAAGCTCTGCCTGTAGCTAAGAAGGGTCGTCCTAGAATCAAAGGAATCTCTCTGTCGGCCTCCATATCCAAAACTACAAAATCTGCTGGGAAGATAAACTTATCTACCTTAACTAAAAGATCTTCCAGCATCCCATGCGGATATTTAATGGACCTGTCCGCCAACTGCAAAGACATGCGAGTCGGTTGCAGGTAATTAATTCCTAATTTTTTCATCAAAGATAGAGGCATCAAGTTTATACTAGCTCCCAGATCACATAAAGCACTTCCCACATGAACATCCCCTATTGCACACGGTATTGTAAAAGACCCAGGATCTTCCAGCTTTTGAGGGAGTTTCTTTTGAATAATTGCACTGCACTCTTGAGTGAGAGCAATCATTTCATCCCCCTTAAGCTTCCTCTTCTTCGACAAAAGTTCTTTTAAAAACTTAGCATAGGACGGCATCTCCTGCAATGCCTCGGCAAAGGGAATATTTATGTGAAGTTTCTTAAACACATCTAGAAACTTAGTAAACTTTTGCTCTTTTATTTGTTTTCTAAATCTATATGGAAATGGAGTGTTTTTTAATTTCTCAGGAGTTAGCTTAGAAGCTTCCTCCAGAATCAGATCAAACTTCTTCTTTTTCTTTTGGTGGACTTGATTTTCTTTTTCTTTTTCTTCCTCACTATTATTTCCAACTTCATTATCAACTTGCTCGGTTTCCTTTTCTTTTTCTTTTTCTTTGTCATTTTCTAAGCTCACTTCCTGACTCGGAGATGGAAACAGAATTTTTCCACTCCTAGTAGTTATAGCTTTGCAATGTTCCCTTGGATTTACCTCGGTATCTCCAGGGAAATTGCCTGCTTGTCTCTCAGCTAGTTGCTTCGACAACTGTCCAACTTAGTTTTCCAAATTTCTAATGGATGCCTCCTGATTTTTAAAACTGGCCTGAGTGGCCTAAATGAACTGAGAAAGCACATTCTCAAGTTTCGACTTCTCTTTAACAGGAGGGGAAATGGATTGTTGTGGTCTATTTGTGGGTTGATTTTGTGGCATGTTCTGATTCAAATATGGACCTTTCTGCCATGAAAAATTGGGGTGATTCCTATAATTAGGATTAAAGGAATTAGAGGGATAATTCCTTTGAAATTATTGTTGCCCCATATAATTCACTTGCTCGGAAGGCACATTCGGATCACACATTCCATTTTCATGATCTCCACCACAAAAGTCACAACTTACCATACAAACTTGACTCGGCTTTTGGAGTTCTGAAATCTGTACACTTAATTTCTCTAACGCCTGAGTCATCAATTTACTCTGAGCCAAATAAGCATCCTGTGCTTCCAATTCTAGTATCCCTCTCTTAGGGATTTGGCTCCTTTCACTAACCAGACACTCATTAGAAGCCATAACATCAATCAGCTATATGGCTTCTTCTACAGTTTTGGTCGTTAATGAACCTCTAGCTGAGGCATCAATTAAGACCCTGGTAGCTGGTCTTACGCCATTATAAAAAATAGTGACTTGCTGCACATCAAAGATTTGATGATGAGGACATTTCCTCAAACTCTCTTTATACCTATCCCATGCTTCCATTAAAGATTCACCTTCTCTTTGTTGGAAACACGTAATTTCATTGTGCAGCTTAGCATACTTGGAATGAGGGAAATACTTAATCAAAAACTTTCTTTGTAAATCCTCCCAAGTAGAAATACTACCTCTCAGTTGGCTCTGCAACCAGGCTTTTGCTCGGTCCCTTAAAGAAAAAGAAAATAACCTCAATCTAATGGCATCTTCAGGGACTCCATTCATTTTAACAGTATCACAAATTTGGAGGAAGGTTGCTAGATGCAAATTTGGATCCTCAACCTCACTTCCTCCAAATTGATCATTTCTAACCAATTGCAGCAACGCCGGTTTAAGTTCAAAATTATTGGCTATAATCGGAGGCCTAAGGATGCTAGATTGCGATCCTTCTTCAGTCGACCTGGAGTAGCCACCTAGTGTAACTCTCCTCTGTTCCATTTCTTTTTGCTCTTTTTGCTTTTTCTCCTTTCTCAACTTACGTTCTAACAAATCGATATCAGGATCAAAGAAGAAAGGCTCTCCTCTGTTCCTTGACTGCATACACCAAATGTTAAACACAAAAGCAATTCATAGCTACTGCTACACGAAAACAAATAACTTACTACTTCTTATACTAAAAACAAGAATCAAAATATGTACTAAATGCAAACAAAAGTAAAAGGATTGTTGATATTACTCAACAATCCCCGGCAACGGTGCCATTAACTTGATGCTAAATCTCTGAGTCATTAACTTGGTGTGTAATTCTCAGAGGATTTATTCTTTGGCAAGCGCACCAGTCGTTAAAATTGTATTATATTGATCGTCCCACAGGGATTATGGTAAATACCTCAATCTTGGACAGATACAAGTTGAACCAACACAATGATCAAAAGATTCATTTAGTTTTTGTTGATTTTATACTTTCTAAGTTTTTATATTTTTCAGAGACAGTGTTAAGGATGAAATACGATTGATAGAAGATAGGTTAGGATTGCTTCAGTTTACAACTTCATCAAGAATATGCAATTGAGATTTAATCGAGCTTCAAACATCAAGAGGATAATCCATAAGTGGTTATTCCCTAATTCCTTAGGTGAAAAACGCTAATTCTTATGCATCAAACCTTAATCCCTTAAGTGCTCAATTAACATACGAATCTAATGCGAAATTGGAGGTTGAACTCTAACTATTCACCTAATTGCTAGGCCTGAATTAGTTAGAAAGCTGGAAGTTACCTAAGCTTCAACCATGATTCCTCACTGGTGAAGTTCTTCATCAGATCTGGATTTGTCAATCCAGCAAAGCAGATCCACTCCTCAGCTCGTTCTCCTCAGGATCTAGAAGTCAACTTCCTCAATACACCTTCAAGATTCCATTACAAACCTTCGCAATCCCAACCTTAGGAATTTAGAAATCCATCGACATTGGTTCTATCGAAGGAATTTGGAAAGACATGGATGAGGGAGTTTAGAGAGCGAAATGAATTAGAGAGAGGTTGGAAATGGAAAATGAATTGTATTCTATGTACTCTGTTCTCTGTTGTGTTTTTGTTACAGAGTATGTACAAGTATATATAGGCATCTAACTAACTAACTAACTTAACTAATCACTAAGAAAGCTGAGTTAATTATTAAACTAACTAACTAATTACATAATTACAGAATAACTAACTAATTACAGCTCAGCACTTAACAAATTACAGTTCAGCATTAGCTAATCACAGCTCAACACTTAAATTACTAAGGTACAAAAGTAGGAAAGAAGGCAGCGGAAACAGCACTGGTGCCGAGTATGTTTTTGGAGGGAACAGTTAGTGTTTAAATAACTTGCCTTCACGCTTGAGCGTGAAGGGTTCTCGCTTGAGCGTGAAGGGTTCTCGCTTGAGCGTGAAAGGCTCTCGCTTGAGCGAGCTCGAAATATGCACTGCAGTATCGCTTTCTTGCTTAAGCGTGATGGAGAAGCTTGGGCGAGGGTGATACTTTGAAGTCACGCTTGAGCGTGAGTTTGCTCGCTTGAGCGTTATGGATTATCCAATCAGCATTCTGAAGTCTCCGTCGGGTTCTTTATTCGGTATTCGGTTCCCTGTTGCTGTCGGTGTCTTGAAGCATTCCCCAGTCAAACTTTTGGAGTTTCACTCGGATTTGTGAAATCTCACTCGGCTTTTAGGAATTTCACTCGGATTTTCCTACTTAGCTTGAGCGCAACCTGTTCCTACACCAATAATCACATAATTGCCTAGCATTTGTACGCTGGCTGCTCAGTGAAATTATAAATAATCATAAACTCTTAACTATTCAATGTTTTTAATCATTTTCTTACATAAATAAAGCACTTTTAAAATAAATAAATAAAATACGAATTGTTAACTATTTATTAAATAATGAAGCCAAACTAAACAATAATTAATGAATTTTGTTAAATAAAAGGTGAAATAATTAAGTCTTTTCAAGACTTATCACATCCCCAATGCCTTATAATAATCTTCCACAAATTTGAATCCATGGGAAAGTTTGTTGAGCTTAACCAAAAAATCACCCCTATAGTAGGAAGGGACATATCGCTTCCTAAGAAAGGCCTTTAAATCATCTCATTCATCAACAAGAGGAAAATCATCCCGCTTTCGCTCCTTGCACAATTAGTTCCCCGATACTTACACATAATTTTAGAAGGCAAGGGTGGTAACTCTAACTTGTTTTCATCTTTTTTTATGAGAGTTGAAGAGTTGTTCAACTCTCATCTTCTATTCAAGGTAGGCTTCTACATCACTTTTTCCATGGAAGGCGGGTACCTCAAACTTAACCTCCTCAATCCCCACCTTCTCTTAAGGCCTATGATGCTTCCAATGGTGCTTATCCTCAACCTCACTAGTTTCATCATTATGTCTATTTCTATGTCTATGTCGATGTCTAGTGGTTTTCTCACATTCCTCCCCATGCTTTAAGTTATCTATTCGTGTGCTCATACTATTTAACTTTTCTAAAATCACACACATATAGGGGGAGTATGATCTATCTTTCTCTCTCATTCTCTTACTATATAAAGTCATGTTATAATGCAAGATATACACAATAGATGAGGAGATATACTAGTAATCACTCAAAGTGAAACTAAGCAACCTAAAAAACCAACACAAGGCAAAACAATGATATTAAACAAGTAAAATGAAGAAATCAAAAGAACTAACCTAAACAATGCAAGAAAAATAATCTAGAATAACGGTAAAATAAATAAGCTTAAAGAAGGCAAGGAAAAATAAGCCTAAGCAAAAAAATAAAAATAAAGCAAGAATAACCTAAAAAGCAAGTAGGCAAGAACTAATCAGGGGTGCAAAAGTATAAACTACAACCTAAGCACACTACCCTAATCAACTAGTTAAAAATTCAAAGTCCAAAATGTCTAATGTCCTCAAGTCTAAATACAAAGACTAAGAAAGAAAAAATTAATAAAATTCTATTTTTTTACACGCTCCTAAAATACAAGGAGAAATTGAAATACAAAAGGCACACAAGTAACTAATATTTATTACAAAAGTGTGCACTTCAATTACAAGCCTTAAAAGTCCACCAATTCCAAGCCAAACCACCAAGCTACAAGGAACCTTTGAAACTCAAAAAAATGGTTAGCATAAAAATACAATTGCAATTATTAAACACTTAAGTGTGTGGCACTCAAACTTTCCAAAGTGTTTACACTTTATTAACTCCCTAGCCTTTAGACTTACTTAGCGCAATCCTCAAGTCCAATCTCAATAACCTCAATATGCTACCTAAAGGTGAAGTATCACTTGAACTAATCTTAAAGAAGCCAAGCTAAACCAAAAGGACAAGCAAGAAAAGCTAATTAGAAAGCTAAACCAAAAGGATCAAGAATGTGACAAACAAAAATGTGACTAGCAAGAAAAGGTACATAGAATGAAGGTACACGCAAGAGTGGAGTATAAATGGGACAAATAAAGAATCAAAGAAGACAAACTAAAAATAAATGCAACAAGAAAAGAAGCACACAAAAAGGCAATCTAGAATTCATTTGTGAGATTTTTAGTGAGATTGAATGATTTTTCATCTCTCTAAAATTCCTAGAGTGCTTAACTCTCTCCCCTCTAGATCTTATCCTTTGGACCTCTCCAAGAGTGGCGATCTCTCATTCTTCGGCTTATCTCTCCATTGAGAGTGGTGCCAACCATATATCCTCTCCTGTCCTCTTCATTGATTCCATTTCTTTCCTAGGTTTCCTTACAAGTTCTTTTGAGCTTCCACCAATTTTCTTCATGTTTTCCCCTAGCATGAGTTACGATCATGGCAAATAATATTTAGAATTCAATTTTAGAACTTATTCCAAGTGGTAAAGAGGCTGGATCCAAGAAATATTCATGATGAAGATCTAAATCTCCTACAAAATCCTACATCAAATTGTCTCACTCCCTCCCTGTTAGTCCTTCCTTTTATTTCCGTAACCAGTCATCATATACGTTGCTGCCACACACAAACAAAACATAGCTCCTCATTTCTCTCTCTCACAAACCACAGTTTCCTTTCATTGGTGGCTCACCCACTCTCTTATCTCCGGTCTGGCAGTCTCCCTAGGCCACGATCCCTTACTTCCTCGACTCACTCTCATCATTTTTGATCTCCTGTCACCGACTCAGCATGTTGTCCTTCAGTCCCTTGACTCACTCTTAGGAAGGTCGACTCTGTCCCTTGGCTCACTTTCATCTCATTGCAAGGTTTGTCACTCACTCACTCTTTCATCTTCTCATCTTTATTTCATCCTCGACGTTGTTCTAGTGTCTTCTATGGCGCTTTATACTACTAAATCTTAGGCTGTGTGTAATTAGTTGATGTTAGGAAGCTTAATCTAGGCCATGCTAGGAAAATGATTCAATATACTACTTGTTATATTCTGTGATAAGGTTATATTTGACATTAAATGGATTGATATCAAAGCCGCTAATGTAAAATGCTTATGTCAAATAACTTTTTGAAAATTTGTTTCTCATTGATCTAATTGATGAATCATGAGATATAATTATGATGATTTTTCCTTCACGTAAATTTATAGGATAATAAATGAATACATAATAATTTTATGTAATTTTCAAAGTGTATTGTATGCCAAAGTAAAACATAATAGGTTGGACTAAATCATTTGAGTATTTATCAGCATAATCTACATAACCGGAACTCTATTGACTTAATCTATAGTGTAGTGAATCTATTTGTCTTTAATGACTATATGTTCACCCATACAATGTATGCACTATTTCAACTAAGCAGTGGATTTGATGACACTTGAGCAATTTGTAGCTTCTACAATTGCTTGCTCATTGCTTTAATTTGTTGTGTCAATAATTTCTACTGAGTTAGGACCGCATTCACTCCTAACTCTAACATACCTGGCTTCTTTGAAACATTACCTCTCTTATGTTTTACTTGTCTGTCACTAGTAGACATGGACTCCATTATAGTTATTTCTTCCTCAGTTGTTTTGTTCATTAATGAACCACTTGCACAGACATCTAACATCATCTTAAACTGAGGCAATAAACCATGATAGACGATTCTTACCTTTCCACCATTGTCCAAATTTTGGTTTAGACACTTTTTCAGCAATACTTTGAATCGTTCCCACGCTTCTCCCAGTGACTCATCATGGTTTTGTGAAAATGAATGAATGACTGTCATAGCTTCAAAATATTTAGAAGGGGAATAAAACCTTTCTAAAAATTTTCTTTCGACATCGGACCAGTTTGTAAAACTATCAGGAGGATAAGATTTAAACCATTCTTTGGCCTTTCCAAACAAAGAAAAAGGAAATAATTTCATGTACACAGATTCTTCTTGATTGGGTTCAAAACCAATCGTGCTGCATAATTCATAAAATACAGTTAGATGTTCATATGGTTCTTCACGATTTAAACTAGTGAATTGATTGTTTTGAATTATATTCAATGTAGCGGGTTTAATCTCCACCGCTGTAATAGGTCTTTAACATTCCTGATACACGAGGTGGTTCATGAATAGCAGAAAACTATCCCAAAGTCTGTCTTGGTTGTTCTCCAACCATTTTAAGATTTTCAAAGTTATAAAAAAAAGATGAAGTTGGAGAAGAAGAAGTAGTTTGTGTTTTGGATTTCAAAGATCTAAGTTTTTTTTACAAATTTCTCAATCTCAGGATCAATGAAGAGTCTTCCTGTAGAAGATCGAGTTTGCATACACAAACTAAACAAAAAAAGTTAGTGTAACAAGAATAATTAAAGAATAAGTAAAAATGTATCAATAATTGTATACGCAAAGAGTAAAAATGAAAATTTACCAAAGTTAAAAAGTAAAGAAAATTTACCACAGTAATTAAAATTTAATGTTTACTAAAAATCAAATTAATCACTGATGACGACGCCAAAAAACTTGTTGTGTGTTTGGCAAACGCACCAATTTATCATTGTAATTTTCAAAATTTATATATATCATTTCCACAAGGATTTATGCTTTCAGTACAGTAATTTTTATTTACTGATGATAAAAATATCAAAACTTATTAACAAAATATTTTATATAAATTTTGTACACTATTCACAAATTCCAAGATTGATTTATACATTGATCAAAAGTAATGTAAAATTGTAATTATCTATAAAATAACTATAAAAATAACACTTCAGAATAATAGTTCCAATACTTGAGATATAAAATAGGATAACAAACAATGTTGGAATTAGGATCCCCGTATTATAAATATAATAAAGTAACTATAAATATGCATATTTAATCATCAAGTTTATGTCACTGTAGCTTAAAATCATTAAAACCGATCCCTCGGTGAATAAATTCTAAATAGTTACCGTAAAGTCTGATCCCTCAGATGTTTTCTCAGTAAAATTTTGCTCTAAGCCCTGACCTTAACACAACAATAATTACCAACTTTATCCCTAGTAATTGATATATTAAGGTTATTTCAACTTTTACTTCTGTTAAAAGTAATTTTAACACACATGAAAATTATTCTCCCGTTTGAAGTTTATACTAATAAAAAATTGAAATACTAACATGAAACTTGAATCATAACATGAAATATACATAATCACAACATCATACTCATAGATTCGTTCACCAATTTTAACATAAATAGAATAGTTACACATGGTGGAAGTAAAAACACTTACATGTAGAGACATGATGAATAATAACTTGAACGTGATAAAGGACTTCACAACATGAAAGAAAAATAGACCTAAAACACTAATCTTACGTATATGGAAGCTATTTTCACAACTCAAAGCTCAAGAGTGGGATGGAATGCTCTGAATTGGATGCTGAAACTCTTGGTAATGGCCCTATTCATAGTGGGAGAGTTTGGACCCGACATTACGCTAGGTTGTGGCGTTGCGCATCAGGTCTCTGATTCAGACTTCATTAATCTTTTCCTAATTTCCAGCCATAATCTTCAATAATATTCCAATAATACGCAGAAAAGTATTAATCCTTGTTCCTCACTATATTTATGCCCTTAGTTTGTAGTGGATTGGCCATTATGTGTAATAATTTGACCCCTTTTCTGAGTGAAATCCTACTTGTCAGTGGGTTACACGTAGCATCTGATGCTAGGTGTGGGCCTAACGCTACGTCTTAGGGTCAAAATCCTGATGCTGACTGCGGGGTTGATGCTACGCGCCAGCCCTCTGATTTATAATATTTTCCCACTTCCAACCTTCATAAACCACTACAAAAAGGAGAGAAATAGATTATGCCAAGTCATAATTCAATAAATTCTATTTATTTGCAACCAAACCTAATTTTATTTCTGTTTAAATTAATTTTTATTTATTTTCTCACACTTTTTATTATAAAAATAACTATAAATTAAAGATTAATACCCTCCCTATGGACTTCACTTTTTACCTTGGAAGAAGAAGTGCCCATGTTATTCTCCCTACCTTTTTTCCAAGAACCTTTTATTTTTGGGAAGGAGTCCTCTTGGCCCTTCCATTTAGGCCTAAAGGGTTAAAAATCCCCTTTATAGTAAGAGTCTCCTTTATTGAGTTGAGTTTCTACTCTTATGCATGGAATAGTTTCTCAATGTCTACATGAGGTAGAAGTTCCACTTTCTTTTATATTAAGGCCATGAAAAAATCTATGCATGAGGATTTCTTCATGATTCTCTATATTGGCTCTAATCATTGTCATCCTGATGCTAAATCTCTGAGTCATTAACTTGGTGTGTAATTCTCAGAGGATTTATTCTTTCGCAAGCGCACCAGTCGTTAAAATTGTATTATATTTGATCGTCCCACAGGGATTGTGGTAAATACCTCAATCTTGGACAGATACAAGCTGAACCAACACAATGATCAAAAGATTCATTCAGTTTTTGTTGATTTTATACTTTCTAAGTTTTTATATTTTTCAGAGACAGTGTTAAGGATGAAATACGATTGATAGAATATAGGTTAGGATTGCTTCAGTTTACAACTTCATCAAGAATCTACAATTGAGATTCAATCAAGCTTCAAACATCAAGAGGACAATCCATAAGTGGTTATTCCCTAATTCCTTAGGTGAAAAACGCTAATTCCTATGCATTAAACCTTAATCCCTTAAGTGCTCAATTAACATACGAATCTAATGCGAAATTGGAGGTTGAACTCTAACTATTCACCTAATTACTAGGCCTGAATTAGTTAGAAAGCTGGAAGTTACCTAAGCTTCAACCATGATTCCTCACTGGTGAAGTTCTTCATCAGATCTGGATTTGTCAATCCAGCAAAGCAGATCCACTCCTCAGCTCGTTCTCCTTAGGATCTAGAAGTCAACTTCCTCAATACACCTTCAAGATTCCATTGCAAACCTTCGCAATCCCAACCTTAGGAATTTAGAAATCCATCGACATTGGTTCTATCGAAGGAATTTGGAAAGACATGGATTAGGGAGTTTAGAGAGCGAAAGGAATTAGAGAGAGGTTGGAAATGGAAAATGAATTGTATTCTATGTACTCTGTTCTCTGTTGTGTTTTTGTTATAGAGTATGTACAAGTATATATAGGCATCTAACTAACTAACTAACTTAACTAATCACTAAGAAAGCTGAGTTAATAATTAAACTAAGTAACTAATTACATAATTATAGAATAACTAACTAATTACAGCTCAACACTTAACAAATTATAGTTCAGCATTAGCTAATCACAGCTCAACACTTAAATTACTAAGGTACAAAAGTAGGAAAGAAGGTAGCGGAAACAGCACTGGTGCCGAGTATGTTTTTGGAGGGAACAGTCAGTGTTTAAATAACTTGCCTTCACGCTTGAGCGTGAAGGGTTCTCGCTTGAGCGTGAAAGGCTCTCGCTTGAGCGAGCTCGAAATATGCACTGCAGTATCGCTTTCTTGCTTAAGCGTGATGGAGAAGCTTGGGCGAGGGTGATATTTTGGAGTCATGCTTGAGCGTGAGTTTGCTCGCTTGAGCGTTATGGATTATTCAATCAGCATTCTGAAGTCTCGCTCGGGTTCTTTATTTGGTATTTGGTTCCCTGTTGCGGTCGGTGTCTTGAAGCATTTCCTAGTCGGACTTTTGGAGTTTCACTCGGATTTGTGAAATCTCACTCGGCTTTTAGGAATTTCACTCGGATTTTCCTATTTAGCTTGAGCGCAACCTGTTCCTGCACCAATAATCACATAATTGCCTAGCATTTGTATGCTGGCTACTCAGTGAAATTATAAATAATCATAAACTCTTAACTATTCAATGTTTTTAATCATTTTCTTACATAAATAAAGCACTTTTAAAATAAATAAATAAAATACGAATTGTTAACTATTTATTAAATAATGAAGCCAAACTAAACAATAATTAATGAATTATGTTAAATAAAAGGTGAAATAATTAAGTCTTTTCAAGACTTATCACATCCCCAAACTTAAAACTTGCTTGTCCTCAAGCAAATACTTGGATTAATTAACTAACAAGCTGTTATTCAATACAATCAACATTTCCTTAACTTAATTCATACTATAATTATTGAATACCGACCATGCTTTCTTTTCGCAATTTATGAAAATATAATAACTTACACCTCATTTGGGAGACAAGATGGTGATACCTTCCTCACTGGGTCGGTGTTTCACTCTTCTCTTAGTGTATAGGGTAAATAGAATGCACTCATCACCTGCATACTTGTTAGATAAACATAGGCTTACAACAGTTCTAAACATCATGAAATATGTCAGCACAATCGGATCAGTAAGGGCTTTTTAAGCTTATAATGGGGCTGGGCTACAGGCTCTATTATTGTTTTTCCGAGTCAGTGACGGGTTACAAGATGTATCCACTGATGCCTTGCCTCAATTTTAACTTAATTGCCTCTACTTAGCAAGCTCCATTATTTTCCGAGTGAATGATAACTTAACAACTTGCGGTGCTTTGCACCTTCTTTTTTTTTCTTTTAGTCCTTTGGACTTTTCTTTTCTTTCTTTCCTTCAATCTTTTTCCGATCAAAATTTTTTTTTCTTGTGGTGCTTTGCACCTTTTTTTTCCTTGCTGATTTTTTTCATTTTTCTTCTCGACTTTTCTATTTCTCCTTTCATTTCTCTAGTTATTCATCTATAACCAAGGTCGGAGTGTGTCCTTAATTGCTGTTAGGCACACTCTTCATCCCCAACTTAGAACTTGCTAGTCCCTAGCAATAAGTAAGACTGAGCAGTTCATCAATGGATCATCCAGGGGTAAATTAGTCGGTTTTTCTTAGATATTTAGGCTTGTAACGTTAGGTGAATAAACAGAATAAAAGGGTCTCAGGCTCAAACATAATTATTGGGTCAAAGGATGATTTAATAATATTAGGATGGCTAATTTTTGGCCCTGGCTAATTTAACAAAGAAGGCCTCCATCATTTCCGATTGGCTAGCATACAGTCAATTAGCAAGCACTGAAGAAAATTCTGTCTCACTAACTAGCATACAGGCTCACTCGGAAAAGAATAATACAGGCTCAAAAGCTAAGAATTAATATGGAATCAGTCAGTCATGCCCCAAACTTAATGCATGATTATAAGTCAGATTGCTCACTAGCATGCCGACTAAACAATTAATTAATGATGAAAAATAGTTATGGGCAGGGATCATGAGTCAAACAATGCCAATTAATTCATTAACCTGACTAAAGCCTAAGAATCAGCAAACTTTAATTATTAAGATGGATTTGAAATTAAACACAATAAACATATTTTATCAATTAAGGAGTCGGAATATCAATTAAGGAGTCAGAGTAATAAAATACTTCCCTTTTACCTAACGGGCAGTGCCTGGAAAGCAATTACTCGGACTGGCATGCATGGATTTACCGATACAATTGAGAAGAAACCAAAAAAATAAAAATAAAAAAAATAAAAAACAAAATAAATAAATAATAACAACAAATTAATAAAGAAATAAAATTCCATTACAACCACAAGAAAATATTCATTGTTCGGAAAAATTTTACAATAAAGTCAAGTCATTTCATAAAAATAGCATAATAAAAATACGGAGAAACAAATCAATCATCCTGATCGTCATTCTGTTCGTTCTACTCTAGAGATGGTGGGGGGTCAGTTGCCAGGGGTACGTCCTTAGAGGGAATAGTGAATCCAATAGAGGCCAACCATGCATCTCTGTCAGGTGGGGCTCCCATTTCTGTTGTGTGTTCTACCCTCAATCTGGTGGCAATCTTCCTAAGCATGAAATCATGGTTCAAGACCTGATCATAGATTCCAAGTTGCATCTTCTTCATGACCTGCAATTCCTGCAACACCATAGAAATGTCAGAAGAAGAAGAACCGGCTCCTGCTGATTTCCTGGGATGCTTGGGTTCTTTGGGCATAAAATTATTAACATGGCTTATCACCCACTGCTTATCCATCACTCTTTCAGGCTTGACCTTCGTCAACTCAGCATAATTGACCTTAGCCTGATACTTTTGAGCTAGCAAGGTGATAACCGAGCAGTATGGCAGTTGAAGATTCTTATCCAGGTTTTTCATCATTTCTTCTAAGATCAGCTCACCGAGATTCACATGTCAACCTTTCATCAGGCAGAAAATCAATACCAACCTTTTAATGGTGATTTCTGTTGCATGCATCACTCGTTGTAGAGATGAGAGGATATAATGGCACCACAACAGTGGAAGATGGTTCAGAGAATTTTTCTTGACACTCTTTGGTCGACCATCAGCCCTTGTCAGATAAGCAGCGCCTTGTTGACAACATTCTTCAAATATATCTTTCCTCAAATTTGCATTCTCTGCCCGATGAAAAATATCAACTTTCCACGTGTACTGGCATCCTTCCTCCTCCAAAATTGGTACTTTCAGAAGCTTGTTCAGGATGTCACCAGTTAAAGGAATGGTGACTCCTCTCAGGAAGGAAGAAAATGGAAAGTCGTCCTCTCTTGAGTGGGTTCTGAGGTTGGCATAGAACTCTCGGGTGAGTTCCTGGTATCCATGGCCCAAATTTTTGTTGAAAAACTGCCAGCCTCTTTGAATCATGGCAGCTTGGACAACATCATCAGCATATTTGTCTCCTTCAAGGACAAGAGCTCTGTCCCTTATAACTCCCCTGGTTTTGAATTTCTTTTCATATTCCTGGGCAGCCTTCGTATCTCGAAACCCCAGCCCATCATAATGTCTGTTCACCGGAGATTCTGTCCTCGCAGCTGGACTTGGGCTTGATTCATGAGATGGAGAATCAGGAATTTCAACCGTCACCACTTCTTTTTCTTTTCCTCTTTTATTTTTCATCTCATTTCCCTCTGTAGAGCTTTGTGCAGGTTTCTGCAGAAGTCTTTGAGATCTCTTTTTTATAGTGAATGATTTTAAAATGATGGTAATAAACAGCCTAAATGAATACAAGTAACAAAAACCAAAAATCACAGCAAATGAAAAAAAAATGTAAGACAAATGGCTATGAATAATGGAAGAAATTTTTACAATGAAACAGTACAATACGAATTATTTAACTAAAAATTGAAAGTGTTAAAAGAAAAGATGGTACCTTTCTCAGGAATTACAAATATGCCTTTTCGTCTTCAAGAACCCAAGTTTCAGCGTAGGAATTAGGGTTTGTACACTGAGGGGGTATTTATAGTGTCGAATTCACTACCTGAGAAACACGTAAGTACGTTGAATTGTTGGCGTGCCAACACTCCATTTTCCTTTATTATTTTTATTTATTGTTATTTCATTTTGTTTTATTATTATTTTTATTTAAATGTTTTTTTAAAGAAAATATGGTATTCAATAAAGCACTCTTGCTCGGGCTCACATACTGAATAGATGAAAGACTGAGTAGGACTGAGAAAGAAATACCGAGTGGTGAGTGAACAAAACATCGAGTGCAGAGAGGAACAGAATAAATGGAAGAATGTTTTGAATGAAAGACGGGTGGAAAAGTGAGAGAAAAACTGAATGAATGAAATAACCAATGCAAGAATGAATGAATTAAAGATAGAGTGCAGGAATGCAAGACTGAATGACAGGTGAGAACGAAATACTGAAAGAGTGACTGAGTGGATACAAGAAAGACGAGCGACAATGAGGGTGGATGAAAAAGAATGAGTGGACGAAAGAATAAATAAAACAGAACGAATGAAAAAGATTCTGAGTAAATGGGACGAGTGAAAGATATACCGATCGGATGAAGGAGGTGAGTAAATACACAAGCGAGTGGAAGAACAAGTGGAAGAAGGACAAGTGATCACTGAGAAGCCAAGTAAATGAAAAAGAATAAACTGCAGGGAGAACGAATAAACAAGATCCCGAGTGAACTAAAGTCGAGAAAGAGGTTGGCCAAGTAGATGAAAGAATGACAGAATCGTACGAGAACTGAAAAATAAAAGGAAATGAATGATGGGAACCCCGAGTGGATGAAAAACAATTAAATATGGGTGAAGGAACGAAAAAAAATAGAAATCAGGTAAATTGAAAGAACGAGTGAATGAAACACTGAATGGAAATGATCCTGAGTGAATGAAGGATGAATGGATACAAGAACGAGTGAAAGAATGAATGGAATAAAGTAAAGTACATGAGAGACGAGTGTGACAATGAATGGACGAGTGAACAACTGTAGTGAGATACGAGTGAATAGAAAAGCGAGTGGGAGAAAGAACGAATGAAAGTAAGACCGAGTGAAAGAAAGAACGAGTGGAGGAATACCGAGTGGTGAGTGAACAAACTGAGTGAATGAAAAATGAGTGGATGAAAAAGAAAAATACAGAGAGGTGTATGAGAAAATCGAGAAATAAATTAGGTGGAATGAAACAACGAGTGAATGAATACCGAGTGGATTATACCGGGTGAGAATGAAAAATGAATGAATGAACAATGAGTGGACGTAAGAACGGAAAAAATAAGTGGAAGAAAGTGAAAGAGTGAATGACTGACCGAGTGAATGAAATGAGAGACCGAGTGATAAAAGAGCCGACTAAGACAAGTCACCCTCCATCATCTGACCCGTTCATTAAATCAACGATCAGAAATCATTTATTAAAGTCTCCCTTTTTATTCAACATCAAAATTGGGAGTTTATTGAAGAATGACGAATGAAGAGTTTTCAGTCGGGAAAGGGGTTAAGAATGAGTAACAGTGACCCGAGTATGCCACTCTCGCTCAAGCTCATTAAGCAATCGCTTAAGCGTGAATCAACAGCAGAAGCTTCTCGCCTAAGCTAAAAAATGTTTCGCCTAAGCGGAATAGAAGAATCAGGATCGGACTCCATTCATGTTTAATCGAGAAAGAATTACGCTTGAGTGTAAGTAGATTCGCTCAAGCGAACCAAATACTGATTCTAATTCGAACCAAGGAATGGATGAAATCTGATCATTGAACCCTTATTTAAAACTTCACAAATTTTTTTTCAAACATTATTTATTTATTTATTTATTTATTTATTTTCGACTCCAAAATTATAGAATATAACACTCAAAACGTAGGGCTGCCTCCCTAGAGCGCTTCTTTAAGGTCACTAGCTTGACCTTCTGGCATCTAAGAAGATGCCTGCAGCAGTATGGAGGTTTTCTGCCTATCAAACTCTCCTCCAAAGTAGAGTTTGAGTCTTTGGCCATTCACTTTAAAAGTTCCCTCGGTGGTCGGGTCTTTCAATTCGATTGCACCATGAGGAAAGACCTCATTTACAATAAAAGGTCCCGACCACTTAGATCTAAGCTTTCCAGGAAAGAGTCTTAATCGGGAATTAAACAACAAGACCTTATCACCCTTTTGAAACTGTTTTTTATTTATCCACTTATCATGCCACCTCTTAGTTTTCTCTTTATAGATGGAGGCACTCTGATAAGCGTTGAGTCGGAACTCCTCACGTTCATGGAGTTTCAGAACTCTTTCCTTCTGGGATTGGTCGAAATCCAGATTTAACAGCTTTGTGGACCACCATGCTTTATATTCTAACTCCACAGGGACATGCCAATCGGAGTTTTAAATGCTGTCCTATAGGCCCACAATGCATCATCCAATTTAACCGACCAATCTTTCCTAGATTTCCCGACCACTTTCTCTAAAATTCTTTTAATTTCTCTATTTGAAAGCTCAACTTTCCCATAAGTTTGTGGATGGTATGGAGTAGATACCTTATGCAAGACGTCATAGTGCCTCAGGGCTTTTTCCATTATTTTATTACAAAAATGTGACCCCCCATCTTTAATGAGGACTCTCGGAACTCCAAACCTAGAGAAAATGTTCTTCTTTATGAACCTAGGCACCACCTGTGCATCATTGGTTCTGGTCGGGATTGCCTCCACCCACTTGGAGACATAATCTACAGCAACAAGTATATATTCATTGGAGAACGACTTTGGAAATGGTCCCATAAAGTCGATACCCCAGATATCAAATAATTCCACAACTAAAATGTTTGTCAAAGGCATGCCAGCTTTAGCAGAGAGACCTCCGCTCCTTTGACATTTATCACACCTTTGCACATACACTTTAGCATCCTGAAAAATAGTCGGCCAATAAAAGCCACTCTGTAAAACTTTTGCTGCTGTTCGGGAGGCACCATGGTGTCCTCCATAATAGGAGTCATGACAATGCCATAAGAGCCTTTCCTGCTCAGATTCAGGCACACATCTCCTGATCACTCCATCTACTCCTATTTTATACAAAAATGGATCATCCCAAAGAAAGGTTTTACTATCATGAAAGAATTTTTTCTTCATTTGGGATGTCCAGCCGTCAGGTACCACCGAGGCACTTTTGAAGTTGGCCATATCAGCATATCATGGCCCGGTGATAATTGCCATCAACCTCTCATCTGGAAATTCTTCTTTTATTAAAACAGAATCTGATTCACCTTCCAGACGAGATAGTTGATCGGCAACTGAGTTTTCTACTCCCTTTTTGTCTCTTATTTCTAAGTCAAACTCCTGGAGTAAAAGAACCCACCTGATCAGCCTTGGCTTGGATTCTTTTTTGGCTAGCAAGTACTTGATTGCCGAGTGATCTGTATATACAATGTCCTTAGCACCAATCAAGTAAGCACGAAATTTATCAAATGCATACACCACAGCAAGTATTTCTTTTTCAGTAGTGGTGTAATTTATTTGATTTTCGTTCAACACTTTACTAGCGTAATAAATTACATGAGTTAATTTTTCTTTTTTCTGACCCAGTACAGCTCCGACTGCAAAGTCACTTGCATCACACATTAATTCAAACGGTAAAGACCAATCGGGTGCTGTAAGGATTGGAGCTGCAGTCAACCTCTGTTTCAAATTTTCAAAAGCCTTGACACAGTTTTCATTAAATGCAAAGACATGGTGTTTTACAAGCAAGTCAGTCAAAGGCTTAGCTATTTTTGAAAAATCTTTTATAAATCTTCTGTAGAAGCCAACACATTCTAGAAACTCCTCGCTCCTTTCACATTGATCAGAGGAGGAAGTTTTTCAATGATTTCTATCTTGGCTCTGTCTACTTGAATGCCCTCAGTAGAGATTTTGTAGCCAAGGACTATCCCTCCCTTAACCATGAAATGACACTTTTCCCAGTTAAGGACAAGGTTAGCCTCCTGGCATCTCACTAGCACCTTAGATAGGTTGCTGAGGCATGTATCAAAACTACTACCAAACACCGAGAAATCGTCCATGAATACTTCAATGAATTTTTCTACCATATCCCCAAAAATGGCCAGCATACACCTTTGAAAGGTTGCTGGAGCATTGCACAAACTGAGCGACATGCGCCTGTAAGCAAATATTCCATAAGGGTAGGTAAATGCTATCTTTTCTTGATCTTTTGGGTCAACCAAAATTTGGTTATAACCCAAATATCCATCAAGAAAATAGTAGTACTCATGACCCGACAGCCTCTCAAGCATTTGGTCAATGAATGGCAAGGGAAAGTGGTCTTTCCTAGTGAAGTCATTCAGCCTTCTATAGTTTATACACATCCTCCAACCTGTGGTCGGTCTAGTGGCAATGACTTCACCTTTTTCATTTTTAACAGTCGTCATCCCTCCTTTCTGGGGCACTACTTGTACTGGACTGATCCAAGCTGTCTGAGATAGGATAGATGATTCCTGCATCAAGGAGTTTAACCACCTCTTTTCTCACAGCTTCTTTCATAATGGGGTTTAGTCTTCTTTGTGGATGAACAATAGGGGAATAGTATCTTCCATCAGAATTTTATGCATACAAAATGATGGACTAATTCCCTTTAAATCAGAGATGTTTCAGCCAATAGCCGACTCATATTTCTTCAAAACCCCTATCAATTTCTCTACTTCCTTATCTTTCAACTCGACATTAATAATTACCGGGTGTATTTCATCTTTTCTCAGGAAAACATATTTCAAATGAGAAGGCAAAGGTTTTAATTCATGTTCTTCTATAGACATTTCCTTTCCTTTCTCAAATTTAGTTTTATTCAATTTTTCATTCTTTTCATTTTCACAATCACCTACTTCACATACTTCCAGTAGGTTCAGCAATTCCGAAGGAGAGTTAATTAACTCTTCAGTATCCGAGTCAAAATCATCCTCTAAAAAGGCTTGTAAGACCTCTTCTTCAGTTTTTAACAGCATCGGAGTCTTATAATTTTTAATTTCCTCAATAATTAAACAATCCATCCTTTCAACTGGATGTTTCATAGAATTGAAGACATTAAAAATCACCTGCTCCTCCTGGACTCTCAGCATTAGTTCACCGTTTTCTACATCAATTAAAGCTCTGCCTGTAGCTAAGAAGGGTCGTCCTAGAATCAAAGGAATCTCTCTGTCGGCCTCCATATCCAAAACTACAAAATCTGCTGGGAAGATAAACTTATCTACCTTAACTAAAAGATCTTCCAGCATCCCATGCGGATATTTAATGGACCTGTCAGCCAACTGCAAAGACATGTGAGTCAGTTGCAGGTAATTAATTCCTAATTTTTTCATCAAAGATAGAGCATCAAGTTTATACTAGCTCCCAGATCACATAAAGCACTTCCCACATGAACATCCCCTATTGCACACGGTATTGTAAAAGACCCAGGATCTTCCAGCTTTTGAGGGAGTTTCTTTTGAATAATTGCACTGCACTCTTGAGTGAGAGCAATCATTTCATCCCCCTTAAGCTTCCTCTTCTTCGACAAAAGTTCTTTTAAAAACTTAGCATAGGACGGCATCTCCTGCAATGCCTCGGCAAAGGGAATATTTATGTGAAGTTTCTTAAACACATCTAGAAACTTAGTAAACTTTTGCTCTTTTATTTGTTTTCTAAATCTATATGGAAATGGAGTGTTTTTTAATTTCTCAGGAGTTAGCTTAGAAGCTTCCTCCAGAATCAGATCAAACTTCTTCTTTTTCTTTTGGTGGACTTGATTTTCTTTTTCTTTTTCTTCCTCACTATTATTTCCAACTTCATTATCAACTTGCTCGGTTTCCTTTTCTTTTTCTTTTTCTTTGTCATTTTCTAAGCTCACTTCCTGACTCGGAGATGGAAACAGAATTTTTCCACTCCTAGTAGTTATAGCTTTGCAATGTTCCCTTGGATTTACCTCGGTATCTCCAGGGAAATTGCCTGCTTGTCTCTCAGCTAGTTGCTTCGACAACTGTCCAACTTAGTTTTCCAAATTTCTAATGGATGCCTCCTGATTTTTAAAACTGGCCTGAGTGGCCTAAATGAACTGAGAAAGCACATTCTCAAGTTTCGACTTCTCTTTAACAGGAGGGGAAATGGATTGTTGTGGTCTATTTGTGGGTTGATTTTGTGGTATGTTCTGATTCAAATATGGACCTTTCTGCCATGAAAAATTGGGGTGATTCCTATAATTAGGATTAAAGGAATTAGAGGGATAATTCCTTTGAAATTATTGTTTCCCCATATAATTCACTTGCTCGGAAGGCACATTCGGATCACACATTCCATTTTCATGATCTCCACCACAAAAGTCACAACTTACCATACAAACTTGACTCGGCTTTTGGAGTTCTGAAATCTATACACTTAATTTCTCTAACGCCTGAGTCATCAATTTACTCTGAGCCAAATAAGCATCCTGTGCTTCCAATTCTAGTATCCCTCTCTTAGGGATTTGGCTCCTTTCACTAACCAGACACTCATTAGAAGCCATAACATCAATCAGCTATATGGCTTCTTCTACAGTTTTGGTCGTTAATGAACCTCTAGCTGAGGCATCAATTAAGACCCTGGTAGCTGGTCTTACGCCATTATAAAAAATAGTGACTTGCTGCACATCAAAGATTTGATGATGAGGACATTTCCTCAAACTCTCTTTATACCTATCCCATGCTTCCATTAAAGATTCACCTTCTCTTTGTTGGAAACACGTAATTTCATTGTGCAGCTTAGCATACTTGGAATGAGGGAAATACTTAATCAAAAACTTTCTTTGTAAATCCTCCCAAGTAGAAATACTACCTCTCAGTTGGCTCTGCAACCAGGCTTTTGCTCGGTCCCTTAAAGAAAAAGAAAATAACCTCAATCTAATGGCATCTTCAGGGACTCCATTCATTTTAACAGTATCACAAATTTGGAGGAAGGTTGCTAGATGCAAATTTGGATCCTCAACCTCACTTCCTCCAAATTGATCATTTCTAACCAATTGCAGCAACGCCGGTTTAAGTTCAAAATTATTGGCTGCAATCGGAGGCCTAAGGATGCTAGATTGCGATCCTTCTTCAGTCGACCTGGAGTAGCCACCTAGTGTAACTCTCCTCTGTTCCATTTCTTTTTGCTCTTTTTGCTTTTTCTCCTTTCTCAACTTACGTTCTAACAAATCGATATCAGGATCAAAGAAGAAAGGCTCTCCTCTGTTCCTTGACTGCATACACCAAATGTTAAACACAAAAGCAATTCATAGCTACTGCTACACGAAAACAAATAACTTACTACTTCTTATACTAAAAACAAGAATCAAAATATGTACTAAATGCAAACAAAAGTAAAAGGATTGTTGATATTACTCAACAATCCCCGGCAACGGTGCCATTAACTTGATGCTAAATCTCTGAGTCATTAACTTGGTGTGTAATTCTCAGAGGATTTATTCTTTGGCAAGCGCATCAGTCGTTAAAATTGTATTATATTGATCGTCCCACAGGGATTATGGTAAATACCTCAATCTTGGACAGATACAAGTTGAACCAACACAATGATCAAAAGATTCATTTAGTTTTTGTTGATTTTATACTTTCTAAGTTTTTATATTTTTCAGAGACAGTGTTAAGGATGAAATACGATTGATAGAAGATAGGTTAGGATTGCTTCAGTTTACAACTTCATCAAGAATATGCAATTGAGATTTAATCGAGCTTCAAACATCAAGAGGATAATCCATAAGTGGTTATTCCCTAATTCCTTAGGTGAAAAACGCTAATTCTTATGCATCAAACCTTAATCCCTTAAGTGCTCAATTAACATACGAATCTAATGCGAAATTGGAGGTTGAACTCTAACTATTCACCTAATTGCTAGGCCTGAATTAGTTAGAAAGCTGGAAGTTACCTAAGCTTCAACCATGATTCCTCACTGGTGAAGTTCTTCATCAGATCTGGATTTGTCAATCCAGCAAAGCAGATCCACTCCTCAGCTCGTTCTCCTCAGGATCTAGAAGTCAACTTCCTCAATACACCTTCAAGATTCCATTACAAACCTTCGCAATCCCAACCTTAGGAATTTAGAAATCCATCGACATTGGTTCTATCGAAGGAATTTGGAAAGACATGGATGAGGGAGTTTAGAGAGCGAAATGAATTAGAGAGAGGTTGGAAATGGAAAATGAATTGTATTCTATGTACTCTGTTCTCTGTTGTGTTTTTGTTACAGAGTATGTACAAGTATATATAGGCATCTAACTAACTAACTAACTTAACTAATCACTAAGAAAGCTGAGTTAATAATTAAACTAACTAACTAATTACATAATTACAGAATAACTAACTAATTACAGCTCAGCACTTAACAAATTACAGTTCAGCATTAGCTAATCACAGCTCAACACTTAAATTACTAAGGTACAAAAGTAGGAAAGAAGGCAGCGGAAACAGCACTGGTGCCGAGTATGTTTTTGGAGGGAACAGTTAGTGTTTAAATAACTTGCCTTCACGCTTGAGCGTGAAGGGTTCTCGCTTGAGCGTGAAGGGTTCTCGCTTGAGCGTGAAAGGCTCTCGCTTGAGCGAGCTCGAAATATGCACTGCAGTATCGCTTTCTTGCTTAAGCGTGATGGAGAAGCTTGGGCGAGGGTGATACTTTGAAGTCACGCTTGAGCGTGAGTTTGCTCGCTTGAGCGTTATGGATTATCCAATCAGCATTCTGAAGTCTCCGTCGGGTTCTTTATTCGGTATTCGGTTCCCTGTTGCTGTCGGTGTCTTGAAGCATTCCCCAGTCAAACTTTTGGAGTTTCACTCGGATTTGTGAAATCTCACTCGGCTTTTAGGAATTTCACTCAGATTTTCCTACTTAGCTTGAGCGCAACCTGTTCCTACACCAATAATCACATAATTGCCTAGCATTTGTACGCTGGCTGCTTAGTGAAATTATAAATAATCATAAACTCTTAACTATTCAATGTTTTTAATCATTTTCTTACATAAATAAAGCACTTTTAAAATAAATAAATAAAATACGAATTGTTAACTATTTATTAAATAATGAAGCCAAACTAAACAATAATTAATGAATTTTGTTAAATAAAAGGTGAAATAATTAAGTCTTTTCAAGACTTATCACATCCCCAATGCCTTATAATAATCTTCCACAAATTTGAATCCATGGGAAAGTTTGTTGAGCTTAACCAAAAAATCACCCCTATAGTAGGAAGGGACATATCGCTTCCTAAGAAAGGCCTTTAAATCATCTCATTCATCAACAAGAGGAAAATCATCCCGCTTTCGCTCCTTGCACAATTAGTTCCCCGATACTTACACATAATTTTAGAAGGCAAGGGTGGTAACTCTAACTTGTTTTCATCTTTTTTTATGAGAGTTGAAGAGTTGTTCAACTCTCATCTTCTATTCAAGGTAGGCTTCTACATCACTTTTTCCATGGAAGGCGGGTACCTCAAACTTAACCTCCTCAATCCCCACCTTCTCTTAAGGCCTATGATGCTTCCAATGGTGCTTATCCTCAACCTCACTAGTTTCATCATTATGTCTATTTCTATGTCTATGTCGATGTCTAGTGGTTTTCTCACATTCCTCCCCATGCTTTAAGTTATCTATTCGTGTGCTCATACTATTTAACTTTTCTAAAATCACACACATATAGGGGGAGTATGATCTATCTTTCTCTCTCACTCTCTTACTATATAAAGTCATGTTATAATGCAAGATATACACAATAGATGAGGAGATATACTAGTAATCACTCAAAGTGAAACTAAGCAACCTAAAAAACCAACACAAGGCAAAACAATGATATTAAACAAGTAAAATGAAGAAATCAAAAGAACTAACCTAAACAATGCAAGAAAAATAATCTAGAATAACGGTAAAATAAATAAGCTTAAAGAAGGCAAGGAAAAATAAGCCTAAGCAAAAAAATAAAAATAAAGCAAGAATAACCTAAAAAGCAAGTAGGCAAGAACTAATCAGGGGTGTAAAAGTATAAACTACAACCTAAGCACACTACCCTAATCAACTAGTTAAAAATTCAAAGTCCAAAATGTCCAATGTCCTCAAGTCTAAATACAAAGACTAAGAAAGAAAAAATTAATAAAATTCTATTTTTTTACACGCTCCTAAAATACAAGGAGAAATTGAAATACAAAAGGCACACAAGTAACTAATATTTATTACAAAAGTGTGCACTTCAATTACAAGCCTTAAAAGTCCACCAATTCCAAGCCAAACCACCAAGCTACAAGGAACCTTTGAAACTCAAAAAAATGGTTAGCATAAAAATACAATTGCAATTATTAAACACTTAAGTGTGTGGCACTCAAACTTTCCAAAGTGTTTACACTTTATTAACTCCCTAGCCTTTAGACTTACTTAGCGCAATCCTCAAGTCCAATCTCAATAACCTCAATATGCTACCTAAAGGTGAAGTATCACTTGAACTAATCTTAAAGAAGCCAAGCTAAACCAAAAAAACAAGCAAGAAAAGCTAATTAGAAAGCTAAACCAAAAGGATCAAGAATGTGACAAACAAAAATATGACTAGCAAGAAAAGGTACATAGAATGAAGGTACACACAAGAGTGGAGTATAAATGGGACAAATAAAGAATCAAAGAAGACAAACTAAAAATAAATGCAACAAGAAAAGAAGCACACAAAAAGGCAATCTAGAATTCATTTGTGAGATTTTTAGTGAGATTGAATGATTTTTTATCTCTCTAAAATTCCTAGAGTGCTTAACTCTCTCCCCTCTAGATCTTATCCTTTGGACCTCTCCCAGAGTGGCGATCTCTCATTCTTCGGCTTATCTCTCCATTGAGAGTGGTGCCAACCATATATCCTCTCCTGTCCTCTTCATTGATTCCATTTCTTTCCTAGGTTTCCTTACAAGTTCTTTTGAGCTTCCACCAATTTTCTTCATGTTTTCCCCTAGCATGAGTTACGATCATGGCAAATAATATTTAGAATTCAATTTTAGAACTCATTCCAAGTGGTAAAGAGGCTGGATCCAAGAAATATTCATGATGAAGATCTAAATCTCCTACAAAATCCTACATCAAATTGTCTCACTCCCTCCCTGTTAGTCCTTCCTTTTATTTCCGTAACCAGTCATCATATACGTTGCTGCCACACACAAACAAAACATAGCTCCTCATTTCTCTCTCTCACAAACCACAGTTTCCTTTCATTGGTGGCTCACCCACTCTCTTATCTCCGGTCTGGCAGTCTCCCTAGGCCACGATCCCTTACTTCCTCGACTCACTCTCATCATTTTTGATCTCCTGTCACCGACTCAGCATGTTGTCCTTCAGTCCCTTGACTCACTCTTAGGAAGGTCGACTCTGTCCCTTGGCTCACTTTCATCTCATTGCAAGATTTGTCACTCACTCACTCTTTCATCTTCTCATCTTTATTTCATCCTCGACGTTGTTCTAGTGTCTTCTATGGCGCTTTATACTACTAAATCTTAGGCTGTGTGTAATTAGTTGATGTTAGGAAGCTTAATCTAGGCCATGCTAGGAAAATGATTCAATATACTACTTGTTATATTCTGTGATAAGGTTATATTTGACATTAAATGGATTGATATCAAAGCCGCTAATGTAAAATGCTTATGTCAAATAACTTTTTGAAAATTTGTTTCTCATTGATCTAATTGATGAATCATGAGATATAATTATGATGATTTTTCCTTCACGTAAATTTATAGGATAATAAATGAATACATAATAATTTTATGTAATTTTCAAAGTGTATTGTATGCCAAAGTAAAACATAATAGGTTGGACTAAATCATTTGAGTATTTATCAGCATAATCTACATAACCGGAACTCTATTGACTTAATCTATAGTGTAGTGAATCTATTTGTCTTTAATGACAATATGTTCACCCATACAATGTATGCACTATTTCAACTAAGCAGTGGATTTGATGACACTTGAGCAATTTGTAGCTTCTACAATTGCTTGCTCATTGCTTTAATTTGTTGTGTCAATAATTTCTACTGAGTTAGGACCGCATTCACTCCTAACTCTAACATACCTGGCTTCTTTGAAACATTACCTCTCTTATGTTTTACTTGTCTGTCACTAGTAGACATGGACTCCATTATAGTTATTTCTTCCTCAGTTGTTTTGTTCATTAATGAACCACTTGCACAGACATCTAACATCATCTTAAACTGAGGCAATAAACCATGATAGACGATTCTTACCTTTCCACCATTGTCCAAATTATGGTTTAGACACTTTTTCAGCAATACTTTGAATCGTTCCCACGCTTCTCCCAGTGACTCATCATGGTTTTGTGAAAATGAATGAATGACTGTCATAGCTTCAAAATATTTAGAAGGGGAATAAAACCTTTCCAAAAATTTTCTTTCGACATCGGACCAGTTTGTAAAACTATCAGGAGGATAAGATTTAAACCATTCTTTGGCCTTTCCAAACAAAGAAAAAGGAAATAATTTCATGTACACAGATTCTTCTTGATTGGGTTCAAAACCAATCGTGCTGCATAATTCATAAAATACAGTTAGATGTTCATATGGTTCTTCACGATTTAAACTAGTGAATTGATTGTTTTGAATTATATTCAATGTAGCGGGTTTAATCTCCACCACTGTAATAGGTCTTTAACATTCCTGATACACGAGGTGGTTCATGAATAGCAGAAAACTATCCCAAAGTCTGTCTTGGTTGTTCTCCAACCATTTTAAGATTTTCAAAGTTATAAAAAAAAGATGAAGTTGGAGAAGAAGAAGTAGTTTGTGTTTTGGATTTCAAAGATCTAAGTTTTTTTTACAAATTTCTCAATCTCAGGATCAATGAAGAGTCTTCCTGTAGAAGATCGAGTTTGCATACACAAACTAAACAAAAAAAGTTAGTGTAACAAGAATAATTAAAGAATAAGTAAAAATGTATCAATAATTGTATACGCAAAGAGTAAAAATGAAAATTTACCAAAGTTAAAAAGTAAAGAAAATTTACCACAGTAATTAAAATTTAATGTTTACTAAAAATCAAATTAATCACTGATGACGACGCCAAAAAACTTGTTGTGTGTTTGGCAAACGCACCAATTTATCATTGTAATTTTCAAAATTTATATATATCATTTCCACAAGGATTTATGCTTTCAGTACAGTAATTTTTATTTACTGATGATAAAAATATCAAAACTTATTAACAAAATATTTTATATAAATTTTGTACACTATTCACAAATTCCAAGATTGATTTATACATTGATCAAAAGTAATGTAAAATTGTAATTATCTATAAAATAACTATAAAAATAACACTTCAGAATAATAGTTCCAATACTTGAGATATAAAATAGGTTAACAAACAATGTTGGAATTAGGATCCCCGTATTATAAATATAATAAAGTAACTATAAATATGCATATTTAATCATCAAGTTTATGTCACTGTAGCTTAAAATCATTAAAACCGATCCCTCGGTGAATAAATTCTAAATAGTTACCGTAAAGTCTGATCCCTCAGATGTTTTCTCAGTAAAATTTTGCTCTAAGCCCTGACCTTAACACAACAATAATTACCAACTTTATCCCTAGTAATTGATATATTAAGGTTATTTCAACTTTTACTTCTGTTAAAAGTAATTTTAACACACATGAAAATTATTCTCCCGTTTGAAGTTTATACTAATAAAAAATTGAAATACTAACATGAAACTTGAATCATAACATGAAATATACATAATCACAACATCATACTCATAGATTGGTTCACCAATTTTAACATAAATAGAATAGTTACACATGGTGGAAGTAAAAACACTTACATGTAGAGACATGATGAATAATAACTTGAACGTGATAAAGGACTTCACAACATGAAAGAAAAATAGACCTAAAACACTAATCTTACGTATATGGAAGCTATTTTCACAACTCAAAGCTCAAGAGTGGGATGGAATGCTCTGAATTGGATGCTGAAACTCTTGGTAATGGCCCTATTCATAGTGGGAGAGTTTGGACCCGACATTACGCTAGGTTGTGGCGTTGCGCATCAGGTCTCTGATTCAGACTTCATTAATCTTTTCCTAATTTCCAGCCATAATCTTCAATAATATTCCAATAATACGCAGAAAAGTATTAATCCTTGTTCCTCACTATATTTATGCCCTTAGTTTGTAGTGGATTGGCCATTATGTGTAATAATTTGACCCCTTTTCTGAGTGAAATCCTACTTGTCAGTGGGTTACACGTAGCATCTGATGCTAGGTGTGGGCCTAACGCTATGTCTTAGGGTCAAAATCCTGATGCTGACTGCGGGGTTGATGCTACGCGCCAGCCCTCTGATTTATAATATTTTTCCACTTCCAACCTTCATAAACCACTACAAAAAGGAGAGAAATAGATTATGCCAAGTCATAATTCAATAAATTCTATTTATTTGCAACCAAACCTAATTTTATTTCTGTTTAAATTAATTTTTATTTATTTTCTCACACTTTTTATTATAAAAATAACTATAAATTAAAGATTAATACCCTCCCTATGGACTTCACTTTTTACCTTGGAAGAAGAAGTGCCCATGTTATTCTCCCTACCTTTTTTCCAAGAACCTTTTATTTTTGGGAAGGAGTCCTCTTGGCCCTTCCATTTAGGCCTAAAGGGTTAAAAATCCCCTTTATAGTAAGAGTCTCCTTTATTGAGTTAAGTTTCTACTCTTATGCATGGAATAGTTTCTCAATGTCTACATGAGGTAGAAGTTCCACTTTCTTTTATATTAAGGCCATGAAAAAATCTATGCATGAGGATTTCTTCATGATTCTCTATATTGGCTCTAATCATTGTCATCCTGATGCTAAATCTCTGAGTCATTAACTTGGTGTGTAATTCTCAGAGGATTTATTCTTTCGCAAGCGCACCAGTCGTTAAAATTGTATTATATTTGATCATCCCACAGGGATTGTGGTAAATACCTCAATCTTGGACAGATACAAGCTGAACCAACACAATGATCAAAAGATTCATTCAGTTTTTGTTGATTTTATACTTTCTAAGTTTTTATATTTTCAGAGACAGTGTTAAGGATGAAATACGATTGATAGAATATAGGTTAGGATTGCTTCAGTTTACAACTTCATCAATAATCTACAATTGAGATTCAATCAAGCTTCAAACATCAAGAGGACAATCCATAAGTGGTTATTCCCTAATTCCTTAGGTGAAAAACGCTAATTCCTATGCATTAAACCTTAATCCCTTAAGTGCTCAATTAACATACGAATCTAATGCGAAATTGGAGGTTGAACTCTAACTATTCACCTAATTGCTAGGCCTGAATTAGTTAGAAAGCTGGAAGTTACCTAAGCTTCAACCATGATTCCTCACTGGTGAAGTTCTTCATCAGATCTGGATTTGTCAATCCAGCAAAGCAGATCCACTCCTCAGCTCGTTCTCCTTAGGATCTAGAAGTCAACTTCCTCAATACACCTTCAAGATTCCATTGCAAACCTTCGCAATCCCAACCTTAGGAATTTAGAAATCCATCGACATTGGTTCTATCGAAGGAATTTGGAAAGACATGGATTAGGGAGTTTAGAGAGCGAAAGGAATTAGAGAGAGGTTGGAAATGGAAAATGAATTGTATTCTATGTACTCTGTTCTCTGTTGTGTTTCTGTTATAGAGTATGTACAAGTATATATAGGCATCTAACTAACTAACTAACTTAACTAATCACTAAGAAAGCTGAGTTAATAATTAAACTAAGTAACTAATTACATAATTATAGAATAACTAACTAATTACAGCTCAACACTTAACAAATTATAGTTCAGCATTAGCTAATCACAGCTCAACACTTAAATTACTAAGGTACAAAAGTAGGAAAGAAGGTAGCGGAAACAGCACTGGTGCCGAGTATGTTTTTGGAGGGAACAGTCAGTGTTTAAATAACTTGCCTTCACGCTTGAGCGTGAAGGGTTCTCGCTTGAGCGTGAAAGGCTCTCGCTTGAGCGAGCTCGAAATATGCACTGCAGTATCGCTTTCTTGCTTAAGCGTGATGGAGAAGCTTGGGCGAGGGTGATATTTTGGAATCATGCTTGAGCGTGAGTTTGCTCGCTTGAGCGTTATGGATTATTCAATCAGCATTCTGAAGTCTCGCTCGGGTTCTTTATTTGGTATTCGGTTCCCTGTTGCGGTCGGTGTCTTGAAGCATTTCCTAGTCGGACTTTTGGAGTTTCACTCGGATTTGTGAAATCTCACTCGGCTTTTAGGAATTTCACTCGGATTTTCCTATTTAGCTTGAGCGCAACCTGTTCCTGCACCAATAATCACATAATTGCCTAGCATTTGTATGCTGGCTACTCAATGAAATTATAAATAATCATAAACTCTTAACTATTCAATGTTTTTAATCATTTTCTTACATAAATAAAGCACTTTTAAAATAAATAAATAAAATACGAATTGTTAACTATTTATTAAATAATGAAGCCAAACTAAACAATAATTAATGAATTATGTTAAATAAAAGGTGAAATAATTAAGTCTTTTCAAGACTTATCACATCCCCAAACTTAAAACTTGCTTGTCCTCAAGCAAATACTTAGATTAATTAACTAACAAGCTGTTATTCAATACAATCAACATTTCCTTAACTTAATTCATACTATAATTATTGAATACCGACCATGCTTTCTTTTCGCAATTTCTGAAAATATAATAACTTACACCTCATTTGGGAGACAAGATGGTGATACCTTCCTCACTGGGTCGGTGTTTCACTCTTCTCTTAGTGTATAGGGTAAATAGAATGCACTCATCACCTGCATACTTGTTAGATAAACATAGGCTTGCAACAGTTCTAAACATCATGAAATATGTCAGCACAATCGGATCAGTAAGGGCTTTTTAAGCTTATAATGGGGCTGGGCTACAGGCTCTATTATTGTTTTTCCGAGTCAGTGACGGGTTACAAGATGTATCCACTGATGCCTTGCCTCAATTTTAACTTAATTGCCTCTACTTAGCAAGCTCCATTATTTTCCGAGTGAATGATAACTTAACAACTTGCGGTGCTTTGCACCTTCTTTTTTTTTCTTTTAGTCCTTTGGACTTTTCTTTTCTTTCTTTCCTTCCATCTTTTTCCGATCAAAATTTTTTTTTCTTGTGGTGCTTTGCACCTTTTTTTTTCCTTGCTGATTTTTTTCATTTTTCTTCTCGACTTTTCTATTTCTCCTTTCATTTCTCTAGTTATTCATCTATAACCAAGGTCGGAGTGTGTCCTTAATTGCTGTTAGGCACACTCTTCATCCCCAACTTAGAACTTGCTAGTCCCTAGCAATAAGTAAGACTGAGCAGTTCATCAATGGATCATCCAGGGGTAAATCAGTCGGTTTTTCTTAGATATTTAGGCTTGTAACGTTAGGTGAATAAACAGAATAAAAGGGTCTCAGGCTCAAACATAATTATTGGGTCAAAGGATGATTTAATAATATTAGGATGGCTAATTTTTGGCCCTGGCTAATTTAACAAAGAAGGCCTCCATCATTTCCGATTGGCTGGCATACAGTCAATTAGCAAGCACTGAAGAAAATTCTGTCTCACTAACTAGCATACAGGCTCACTCGGAAAAGAATAATACAGGCTCAAAAGCTAAGAATTAATATGGAATCAGTCAGTCATGCCCCAAACTTAATGCATGATTATAAGTCAGATTGCTCACTAGCATGCCGACTAAACAATTAATTAATGATGAAAAATAGTTATGGGCAGGGATCATGAGTCAAACAATGCCAATTAATTCATTAACCTGACTAAAGCCTAAGAATCAGCAAACTTTAATTATTAAGATGGATTTGAAATTAAACACAATAAACATATTTTATCAATTAAGGAGTCGGAATATCAATTAAGGAGTCAGAGTAATAAAATACTTCCCTTTTACCTAACGGGCAGTGCCTGGAAAGCAATTACTCGGACTGGCATGCATGGATTTACCGATACAATTGAGAAGAAACCAAAAAAATAAAAATAAAAAAATAAAAACCAAAATAAATAAATAATAACAACAAATTAATAAAGAAATAAAATTTCATTAAACCACAAGAAAATATTCATTGTTCGGAAAAATTTTACAATAAAGTCAAGTCATTTCATAAAAATAGCATAATAAAAATACGGAGAAACAAATCAATCATCCTGATCGTCATTCTCTTCGTTCTGCTCTAGAGATGGTGGGGGGTCAGCTGCCAGGGGTACGTCCTTAGAGGGAATAGTGAATCCAATAGAGGCCAACCATGCATCTCTGTCAGGTGGGGCTCCCATTTCTGTTGTGTGCTCTACCCTCAATCTGGTGGCAATCTTCCTGAGCATGAAATCATGGTTCAAGACCTGATCATAGATTCCAAGTTGCATCTTCTTCATGACCTGCAATTCCTGCAACACCATAGAAATGTCAGAAGAAGAAGAACCGGCTCCTGCTGATTTCCTGGGACGCTTGGGTTCTTTGGGCATAAAATTATTAACATGGCTTATCACCCACTGCTTATCCATCACTCTTTCAGGCTTGACCTTCGTCAACTCAGCATAGTTGACCTTAGCCTGATACTTTTGAGCTAGCAAGGTGATAACCGAGCAGTATGGCAGTTGAAGATTCTTATCCAGGTTTTTCATCATTTCTTCTAAGATCAGCTCACCGAGATTCACATGTCAACCCTTCATCAGGCAGAAAATCAATACCAACCTTTTAATGGTGATTTCTGTTGCATGCATCACTCGTTGTAGAGATGAGAGGATATAATGGCACCACAACAGTGGAAGATGGTTCAGAGAATTTTTCTTGACACTCTTTGGTCGACCATCAGCCCTTGTCAGATAAGCAGCGCCTTGTTGACAACATTCTTCAAATATATCTTTCCTCAAATTTGCATTCTCTGCCCGATGAAAAATATCAACTTTCCACGTGTACTGGCATCCTTCCTCCTCCAAAATTGGTACTTTCAGAAGCTTGTTCAGGATGTCACCAGTTAAAGGAATGGTGACTCCTCTCAGGAAGGAAGAAAATGGAAAGTCGTCCTCTCTTGAGTGGGTTCTGAGGTTGGCATAGAACTCTCGGGTGAGTTCCTGGTATCCATGGCCCAAATTTTTGTTGAAAAACTGCCAGCCTCTTTGAATCATGGCAGCTTGGACAACATCATCAGCATATTTGTCTCCTTCAAGGACAAGAGCTCTGTCCCTTATAACTCCCCTGGTTTTGAATTTCTTTTCATATTCCTTGGCAGCCTTCGCATCTTGAAACCCCAGCCCATCATAATGTCTGTTCACCGGAGATTCTGTCATCACAGCTGGACTTGGGCTTGATTCATGAGATGGAGAATCAGGAATTTCAACCGTCACCACTTCTTTTTCTTTTCCTCTTTTATTTTTCATCTCATTTCCCTCTGTAGAGCTTTGTGTAGGTTTCTGCAGAAGTCTTTGAGATCTCTTTTTTATAGTGAATGATTTTAAAATGATGGTAATAAACAGCCTAAATGAATACAAGTAACAAAAACCAAAAATCACAGCAAATGAAAAAAAAATGTAAGACAAATGGCTATGAATAATGGAAGAAATTTTTACAATGAAACAGTACAATACGAATTATTTAACTAAAAATTGAAAGTGTTAAAAGAAAAGATGGTACCTTTCTCAGGAATTACAAATATGCCTTTTCGTCTTCAAGAACCCAAGTTTCAGCGTAGGAATTAGGGTTTGTACACTGAGGGGGTATTTATAGTGTCGAATTCACTACCTGAGAAACACGTAAGTACGTTGAATTGTTGGCGTGCCAACACTCCATTTTCCTTTATTATTTTTATTTATTGTTATTTCATTTTGTTTTATTATTATTTTTATTTAAATGTTTTTTTTAAGAAAATATGGTATTCAATAAAGCACTCTTGCTCGGGCTCACATACTGAATAGATGAAAGACTGAGTAGGATTGAGAAAGAAATACCGAGTGGTGAGTGAACAAAACATCGAGTGCAGAGAGGAACAGAATAAATGGAAGAATGTTGTGAATGAAAGACGGGTGGAAAA
This sequence comes from Clitoria ternatea, assembly GCA_037962975.1. Lineage (NCBI taxonomy): Eukaryota > Viridiplantae > Streptophyta > Magnoliopsida > Fabales > Fabaceae > Clitoria > Clitoria ternatea. The sequence continues at coordinate 16,795,095 of CM075675.1, forward strand.
GTGAGAGAAAAACTGAATGAATGAAACAACCAATGCAAGAATGAATGAATTAAAGATAGAGTGCGGGAATGCAAGACTGAATGACAGGTGAGAACGAAATACTGAAAGAGTGACTGAGTGGATACAAGAAAGACGAGCGACAATGAGGGTGGATGAAAAAGAATGAGTGGACGAAAGAACAAATAAAACAGAACGAATGAAAAAGATTCTGAGTAAATGGGACGAGTGAAAGATATACCGACCGGATGAAGGAGGTGAGTAAATACACAAGCGAGTGGAAGAACAAATGGAAGAAGGACAAGTGATCACTGAGAAGCCAAGTAAATGAAAAAGAATAAACTGTAGGGAGAACGAATGAACAAGATCCCGAGTGAACTAAAATCGAGAAAGAGGTTGGCCAAGTAGATGAAAGAATGACAGAATCGTACGAGAACTGAAAAATAAAAGGAAATGAATAATGGGAACCCCGAGTGGATGAAAAACAATTAAATATGGGTGAAGGAACGAAAAAAAATAGAAATCAGGTAAATTGAAAGAACGAGTGAATGAAACACTGAATGGAAATGATCCTGAGTGAATGAAGGATGAATGGATACAAGAACGAGTGAAAGAATGAATGGAATAAAGTAAAGTACATGAGAGACGAGTGTGACAATGAATGGACGAGTGAACAACTGTAGTGAGATACGAGTGAATAGAAAAGCGAGTGGGAGAAAGAACGAATGAAAATAAGACCGAGTGAAAGAAAGAACGAGTGGAGGAATACCGAGTGGTGAGTGAACAAACTGAGTGAATGAAAAATGAGTGGATGAAAAAGAAAAATACAGAGAGGTGTATGAGAAAACCGAGAAAGAAATTAGGTGGAATGAAACAACGAGTGAATGAATACCGAGTGGATTATACCGGGTGAGAATGAAAAATGAATGAATGAACAATGAGTGGACGTAAGAACGGAAAAAATAAGTGGAAGAAAGTGAAAGAGTGAATGACTGACCGAGTGAATGAAATGAGAGACCGAGTGATAAAAGAGCCGACTAAGACAAGTCACCCTCCATCATCTGACCCGTTCATTAAATCAACGATCAGAAATCATTTATTAAAGTCTCCCTTTTTATTCAACATCAAAATTGGGAGTTTATTGAAGAATGACGAGTGAAGAGTTTTCAGTCGGGAAAGGGGTTAAGAATGAGTAACAGTGACCCGAGTATGCCACTCTCGCTCAAGCTCATTAAGCAATCGCTTAAGCGTGAATCAACAGCAGAAGCTTCTCGCCTAAGCTAAAAAATGTTTCGCCTAAGCGGAATAGAAGAATCAGGATCGGACTCCATTCATGTTTAATCGAGAAAGAATTACGCTTGAGTGTAAGTAGATTCGCTCAAGCGAACCAAATACTGATTCTAATTCGAACCAAGGAATGGATGAAATCTGATCACTGAACCCTTATTTAAAACTTCACAAATTTTTTTTCAAACATTATTTATTTATTTATTTATTTTCGACTCCAAAATTATAGAATATAACACTCAAAACGTAGGGCTGCCTCCCTAGAGCGCTTCTTTAAGGTCACTAGCTTGACCTTCTGGCATCTAAGAAGATGCCTGCAGCAGTATGGAGGTTTTCTGCCTATCAAACTCTCCTCCAAAGTAGAGTTTGAGTCTTTGGCCATTCACTTTAAAAGTTCCCTCGGTGGTCGGGTCTTTCAATTCGATTGCACCATGAGGAAAGACATCATTTACAATAAAAGGTCCCGACCACTTAGATCTAAGCTTTCCAGGAAAGAGTCTTAATCGGGAATTAAACAACAAGACCTTATCACCCTTTTGAAACTGTTTTTTATTTATCCACTTATCATGCCACCTCTTAGTTTTCTCTTTATAGATGGAGGCACTCTGATAAGCGTTGAGTCGGAACTCCTCACGTTCATGGAGTTTCAGAACTCTTTCCTCCTGGGATTGGTCGAAATCCAGATTTAACAGCTTTGTGGACCACCATGCTTTATATTCTAACTCCACAGGGACATGCCAATCGGAGTTTTAAATGCTGTCCTATAGGCCCACAATGCATCATCCAATTTAACCGACCAATCTTTCCTAGATTTTCCGACCACTTTCTCTAAAATTCTTTTAATTTCTCTATTTGAAAGCTCAACTTTCCCACAAGTTTGTGGATGGTATGGAGTAGATACCTTATGCAAGACGTCATAGTGCCTCAGGGCTTTTTCCATTATTTTATTACAAAAATGTGACCCCCCATCTTTAATGAGGACTCTCGGAACTCCAAACCTAGAGAAAATGTTCTTCTTTATGAACCTAGGCACCACCTGTGCATCATTGGTTCTGGTCGGGATTGCCTCCACCCACTTGGAGACATAATCTACAGCAACAAGTATATATTCATTGGAGAACGACTTTGGAAATGGTCCCATAAAGTCGATACCCTAGATATCAAATAATTCCATAACTAAAATGTTTGTCAAAGGCATGCCAGCTTTAGCAGAGAGACCTCCGCTCCTTTGACATTTATCACACCTTTGCACATACACTTTAGCATCCTGAAAAATAGTCGGCCAATAAAAGCCACTCTGTAAAACTTTTGCTGCTGTTCGGGAGGCACCATGGTGTCCTCCATAATAGGAGTCATGGCAATGCCATAAGAGCCTTTCCTGCTCAGATTCAGGCACACATCTCCTGATCACTCCATCTACTCCTATTTTATACAAAAATGGATCATCCCAAAGAAAGGTTTTACTATCATGAAAGAATTTTTTCTTCATTTGGGATGTCCAGCCGTCAGGTACCACCGAGGCACTTTTGAAGTTAGCCATATCAGCATATCATGGCCCGGTGATAATTGCCATCAACCTCTCATCTGGAAATTCTTCTTTTATTAAAACAGAATCTGATTCACCTTCCAGACGAGATAGTTGATCGGCAACTGAGTTTTCTACTCCCTTTTTGTCTCTTATTTCTAAGTCAAACTCCTGGAGTAAAAGAACCCACCTGATCAGCCTTGGCTTGGATTCTTTTTTGGCTAGCAAGTACTTGATTGCCGAGTGATCTGTATATACAATGTCCTTAGCACCAATCAAGTAAGCACGAAATTTATCAAATGCATACACCACAGCAAGCATTTCTTTTTCAGTAGTGGTGTAATTTATTTGATTTTCGTTCAACACTTTACTAGCGTAATAAATTACATGAGTTAATTTTTCTTTTTTCTGACCCAGTACAGCTCCGACTGCAAAGTCACTTGCATCACACATTAATTCAAACGGTAAAGACCAATCGGGTGCTGTAAGGATTGAAGCTACAGTCAACCTCTGTTTCAAATTTTCAAAAGCCTTGACACAGTTTTCATTAAATGCAAAGACATGGTGTTTTACAAGCAAGTCAGTCAAAGGCTTAGCTATTTTTGAAAAATCTTTTATAAATCTTCTGTAGAAGCCAACACATTCTAGAAACTCCTCGCTCCTTTCACATTGATCAGAGGAGGAAGTTTTTCAATGATTTCTATCTTGGCTCTGTCTACTTGAATGCCCTCAGTAGAGATTTTGTAGCCAAGGACTATCCCTCCCTTAACCATGAAATGACACTTTTCCCAGTTAAGGACAAGGTTAGCCTCCTGGCATCTCACTAGCACCTTAGATAGGTTGCTGAGGCATGTATCAAAACTACTACCAAACACCGAGAAATCGTCCATGAATACTTCAATGAATTTTTCTACCATATCCCCAAAAATGGCCAGCATACACCTTTGAAAGGTTGCTGGAGCATTGCACAAACTGAGCGACATGCGCCTGTAAGCAAATATTCCATAAGGGTAGGTAAATGCTATCTTTTCTTGATCTTTTGGGTCAACCAAAATTTAGTTATAACCCAAATATCCATCAAGAAAATAGTTGTACTCATGACCCGACAGCCTCTCAAGCATTTGGTCAATGAATGGCAAGGGAAAGTGGTCTTTCCTAGTGAAGTCATTCAGCCTTCTATAGTTTATACACATCCTCCAACCTGTGGTCGGTCTAGTGGCAATGACTTCACCTTTTTCATTTTTAACAGTCGTCATCCCTCCTTTCTGGGGCACTACTTGTATTGGAATGATCCAAGCTGTCTGAGATAGGATAGATGATTCCTGCATCAAGGAGTTTAACCACCTCTTTTCTCACAGCTTCTTTCATAATGGGGTTTAGTCTTCTTTGTGGATGAACAATAGGGGAATAGTATCTTCCATCAGAATTTTATGCATACAAAATGATGGACTAATTCCCTTTAAATCAGAGATGTTTCAGCCAATAGCCAACTCATATTTCTTCAAAACCCCTATCAATTTCTCTACTTCCTTATCTTTCAACTCGACATTAATAATTACCGGGTGTATTTCATCTTTTCTCAGGAAAACATATTTCAAATGAGAAGGCAAAGGTTTTAATTCATGTTCTTCTATAGACATTTCCTTTCCTTTCTCAAATTTAGTTTTATTCAATTTTTCATTCTTTTCATTTTCACAATCACCTACTTCACATACTTCCAGTAGGTTCAGCAATTCCGAAGGAGAGTTAATTAACTCTTCAGTATCCAAGTCAAAATCATCCTCCAAAAAGGCTTGTAAGACCTCTTCTTCGGTTTTTAACAGCATCGGAGTCTTATAATTTTTAATTTCCTCAATCATTAAACAATCCATCCTTTCAACTGGATGTTTCATAGAATTGAAGACATTAAAAATCACCTGCTCCTCCTGGACTCTCAGCATTAGTTCACCGTTTTCTACATCAATTAAAGCTCTGCCTGTAGCTAAGAAGGGTCGTCCTAGAATCAAAGGAATCTTTCTGTCGGCCTCCATATCCAAAACTACAAAATCTGCTGGGAAGATAAACTTATCTACCTTAACTAAAAGATCTTCCAGCATCCCATGCGGATATTTAATGGACCTGTCAGCCAACTGCAAAGACATGCGAGTCGGTTGCAGGTAATTAATTCCTAATTTTTTCATCAAAGATAGAGGCATCAAGTTTATACTAGCTCCCAGATCACATAAAGCACTTCCCACATAAACATCCCCTATTGCACACGGTATTGTAAAAGACCCAGGATCTTCCAGCTTTTGAGGGAGTTTCTTTTGAATAATTGCACTGCACTCTTGAGTGAGAGCAATCATTTCATCCCCCTTAAGCTTCCTCTTCTTCGACAAAAGTTCTTTTAAAAACTTAGCATAGGACGGCATCTCCTGCAATGCCTCGGCAAAGGGAATATTTATGTGAAGTTTCTTAAACACATCTAGAAACTTAGTAAACTTTTGCTCTTTTATTTGTTTTCTAAATCTATATGGAAATGGAGTGTTTTTTAATTTCTCAGGAGTTAGCTTAGAAGCTTCCTCCAGAATCAGATCAACCTTCTTCTTTTTCTTTTGGTGGACTTGATTTTCTTTTTCTTTTTCTTCCTCACTATTATTTCCAACTTCATTATCAACTTGCTCGGTTTCCTTTTCTTTTTCTTTTTCTTTGTCATTTTCTAAGCTCACTTCCCGACTCGGAGATGGAAACAGAATTTTTCCACTCCTAGTAGTTATAGCTTTGCAATGTTCCCTTGGATTTACCTCGGTATCTCCAGGGAAATTGCCTGCTTGTCTCTCAGCTAGTTGCTTCGACAACTGTCCAACTTAGTTTTCCAAATTTCTAATGGATGCCTCCTGATTTTTAAATTTGGCCTGAGTGGCCTAAATGAACTGAGAAAGCACATTCTCAAGTTTCGACTTCTCTTTAACAGGAGGGGAAATGGATTGTTGTGGTCTATTTGTGGGTTGATTTTGTGGCATGTTCTGATTCAAATATGGACCTTTCTGCCATGAAAAATTGGGGTGATTCCTATAATTAGGATTAAAGGAATTAGAGGGATAATTCCTTTGAAATTATTGTTGCCCCATATAATTCACTTGCTCGGAAGGCACATTCGGATCACACATTCCATTTTCATGATCTCCACCACAAAAGTCACAACTTACCATACAAACTTGACTCGGCTTTTGGAGTTCTGAAATCTGTACACTTAATTTCTCTAACGCCTGAGTCATCAATTTACTCTGAGCCAAATAAGCATCCTGTGCTTCCAATTCTAGTATCCCTCTCTTAGGGATTTGGCTCCTTTCACTAACCAGACACTCATTAGAAGCCATAACATCAATCAGCTATATGGCTTCTTCTACAGTTTTGGTCGTTAATGAACCTCTAGCTGAGGCATCAATTAAGACCCTGGTAGCTGGTCTTACACCATTATAAAAAATGGTGACTTACTGCACATCAAAGATTTGATGATGAGGACATTTCCTCAAACTCTCTTTATACCTATCCCATGCTTCCATTAAAGATTCACCTTCTCTTTGTTGGAAACACGTAATTTCATTGTGCAGCTTAGCATACTTGGAATGAGGGAAATACTTAATCAAAAACTTTCTTTGTAAATCCTCCCAAGTAGAAATACTACCTCTCAGTTGGCTCTGCAACCAGGCTTTTGCTCGGTCCCTTAAAGAAAAAGAAAATAACCTCAATCTAATGGCATCTTCAGGGACTCCATTCATTTTAACAGTATCACAAATTTGGAGGAAGGTTGCTAGATGCAAATTTGGATCCTCAACCTCACTTCCTCCAAATTGATCATTTCTAACCAATTGCAGCAACGCCGGTTTAAGTTCAAAATTATTGGCTGCAATCGGAGGCCTAAGGATGCTAGATTGCGATCTTTCTTCAGTCGACCTGGAGTAGCCACCTAGTGTAACTCTCCTCTGTTCCATTTCTTTTTGCTCTTTTTGCTTTTTCTCCTTTCTCAACTTACGTTCTAACAAATCGATATCAGGATCAAAGAAGAAAGGCTCTCCTCTGTTCCTTGACTGCATACACCAAATGTTAAACACAAAAGTAATTCATAGCTACTGCTACACGAAAACAAATAACTTACTACTTCTTATACTAAAAACAAGAATCAAAATACGTACTAAATGCAAACAAAAGTAAAAGGATTGTTGATATTACTCAACAATCCCCGGCAACGGTGCCATTAACTTGATGCTAAATCTCTGAGTCATTAACTTGGTGTGTAATTCTCAGAGGATTTATTCTTTGGCAAGCGCACCAGTCGTTAAAATTGTATTATATTGATCGTCCCACAGGGATTATGGTAAATACCTCAATCTTGGACAGATACAAGTTGAACCAACACAATGATCAAAAGATTCATTTAGTTTTTGTTGATTTTATACTTTCTAAGTTTTTATATTTTTCAGAGATAGTGTTAAGGATGAAATACGATTGATAGAAGATAGGTTAGGATTGCTTCAGTTTACAACTTCATCAAGAATCTACAATTGAGATTCAATCAAGCTTCAAACATCAAGAGGACAATCCATAAGTGGTTATTCCCTAATTCCTTAGGTGAAAAACGCTAATTCTTATGCATCAAACCTTAATCCCTTAAGTGCTCAATTAACATACGAATCTAATGCAAAATTGGAGGTTGAACTCTAACTATTCACCTAATTCCTAGGCCTGAATTAGTTAGAAAGCTGGAAGTTACCTAAGCTTCAACCATGATTCCTCACTGGTGAAGTTCTTCATCAGATCTGGATTTGTCAATCCAGCAAAGCAGATCCACTCCTCAGCTCGTTCTCCTCAGGATCTAGAAGTCAACTTCCTCAATACACCTTCAAGATTCCATTACAAACCTTCGCAATCCCAACCTTAGGAATTTAGAAATCCATCGACATTGGTTCTATCGAAGGAATTTGGAAAGACATGGATGAGGGAGTTTAGAGAGCGAAATGAATTAGAGAGAGGTTGGAAATGGAAAATGAATTGTATTCTATGTACTCTGTTCTCTGTTGTGTTTTTGTTACAGAGTATGTACAAGTATATATAGGCATCTAACTAACTAACTAACTTAACTAATCACTAAGAAAGCTGAGTTAATAATTAAACTAACTAACTAATTACATAATTACGGAATAACTAACTAATTACAGCTCAGCACTTAACAAATTACAGTTCAGCATTAGCTAATCACAGCTCAACACTTAAATTACTAAGGTACAAAAGTAGGAAAGAAGGCAGCGGAAACAGCACTGGTGTCGAGTATGTTTTTGGAGGGAACAGTTAGTGTTTAAATAACTTGCCTTCACGCTTGAGCGTGAAGGGTTCTCGCTTGAGCGTGAAGGGTTCTCGCTTGAGCGTGAAAGGCTCTCGCTTGAGCGAGCTCGAAATATGCGCTGCAGTATCGCTTTTTTGCTTAAGCGTGATGGAGAAGCTTGGGCGAGGGTGATACTTTGAAGTCACGCTTGAGCGTGAGTTTGCTCGCTTGAGCGTTATGGATTATCCAATCAGCATTCTGAAGTCTCCGTCGGGTTCTTTATTCGGTATTCGGTTCCCTGTTGCTGTCGGTGTCTTGAAGCATTCCCCAGTCAAACTTTTGGAGTTTCACTCGGATTTGTGAAATCTCACTCGGCTTTTAGGAATTTCACTCGGATTTTCCTACTTAGCTTGAGCGCAACCTGTTCCTACACCAATAATCACATAATTGCCTAGCATTTGTACGCTGGCTGCTCAGTGAAATTATAAATAATCATAAACTCTTAACTATTCAATGTTTTTAATCATTTTCTTACATAAATAAAGCACTTTTAAAATAAATAAATAAAATACGAATTGTTAACTATTTATTAAATAATGAAGCCAAACTAAACAATAATTAATGAATTTTGTTAAATAAAAGGTGAAATAATTAAGTCTTTTCAAGACTTATCACATCCCCAATGCCTTATAATAATCTTCCACAAATTTGAATCCATGGGAAAGTTTGTTGAGCTTAACCAAAAAATCACCCCTATAGTAGGAAGGGACATATCGCTTCCTAAGAAAGGCCTTTAAATCATCTCATTCATCAACAAGAGGAAAATCATCCCGCTTTCGCTCCTTGCACAATTAGTTCCCCGATACTTACACATAATTTTAGAAGGCAAGGGTGGTAACTCTAACTTGTTTTCATCTTTTTTTATGAGAGTTGAAGAGTTGTTCAACTCTCATCTTCTATTCAAGGTAGGCTTCTACATCACTTTTTCCATGGAAGGCGGGTACCTCAAACTTAACCTCCTCAATCCCCACCTTCTCTTAAGGCCTATGATGCTTCCAATGGTGCTTATCCTCAACCTCACTAGTTTCATCATTATGTCTATTTCTATGTCTATGTCGATGTCTAGTGGTTTTCTCACATTCCTCCCCATGCTTTAAGTTATGTATTCGTGTGCTCATACTATTTAACTTTTCTAAAATCACACACATATAGGGGGAGTATGATCTATCTTTCTCTCTCACTCTCTTACTATATAAAGTCATGTTATAATGCAAGATATACACAATAGATGAGGAGATATACTAGTAATCACTCAAAGTGAAACTAAGCAACCTAAAAAACCAACACAAGGCAAAACAATGATATTAAACAAGTAAAATGAAGAAATCAAAAGAACTAACCTAAACAATGCAAGAAAAATAATCTAGAATAACGGTAAAATAAATAAGCTTAAAGAAGGCAAGGAAAAATAAGCCTAAGCAAAAAAATAAAAATAAAGCAAGAATAACCTAAAAAGTAAGTAGGCAAGAACTAATCAGGGGTGCAAAAGTATAAACTACAACCTAAGCACACTACCCTAATCAACTAGTTAAAAATTCAAAGTCCAAAATGTCCAATGTCCTTAAGTCTAAATACAAAGACTAAGAAAGAAAAAATTAATAAAATTCTATTTTTTTACACGCTCCTAAAATACAAGGAGAAATTGAAATACAAAAGGCACACAAGTAACTAATATTTATTACAAAAGTGTGCACTTCAATTACAAGCCTTAAAAGTCCACCAATTCCAAGCCAAACCACCAAGCTACAAGGAACCTTTGAAACTCAAAAAAATGGTTAGCATAAAAATACAATTGCAATTATTAAACACTTAAGTGTGTGGCACTCAAACTTTCCAAAGTGTTTACACTTTATTAACTCCCTAGCCTTTAGACTTACTTAGCGCAATCCTCAAGTCCAATCTCAATAACCTCAATATGCTACCTAAAGGTGAAGTATCACTTGAACTAATCTTAAAGAAGCCAAGCTAAACCAAAAGGACAAGCAAGAAAAGCTAATTAGAAAGCTAAACCAAAAGGATCAAGAATATGACAAACAAAAATGTGACTAGCAAGAAAAGGTACATAGAATGAAGGTACACACAAGAGTGGAGTATAAATGGGACAAATAAAGAATCAAAGAAGACAAACTAAAAATAAATGCAACAAGAAAAGAAGCACACAAAAAGGCAATCTAGAAACTCTAGAATGCAAGCAACACTATAATTTTTTTGGTACAACTTCACAACTTCTTTTTCTTGAAAAAACATGAACAAAAGAACACAAAACAAACACCTTAGGTATTGCACTAACAATTATTAAGGTGCTAGAAATTTTTCTGTAGGGGTTACACACTCTTTTTAATCATAAGTTTGCCAAGAAAGGATCCAAGAATTAACATAAATGGATGGACCTTTCAAGCCTTTTTTTTCACTACTTTTTTATAACTTTTTATACTTTTTATTTTATTTTTACTGCACCAAGAATGATAAAAACACATATGTAAAATGTCTCATACAAAGTGCACAAAAACAACGAGAAAGGGTGGCAACAAGTGGTGACTAAGCAAGCATCAACTTCCAACAATTAAATGACATGAAAGGCATGGGAAAATGACATTGAATGCAATTATATGACAAGAAATACAATGTGCATAAGAGTAGTTAAAGATGCTCAAAAAATGAAAAGAAAACTTGATACAAGTCCTAAGTGAAATTCTAACAATCCTACAAAGCAATGAGCTATAATTTTCACCTTAAAGTGAGATGGAACAAGACATCGAATGGATCTTGTTAGGCACTTTACCAAATGTGAATAAAACTCCTAGAAATCTAGCAACTAAACACAAAGGCAAAAGCAAGAGAAATACCTAGTAAACACAAAAACAAGCTCCCATTCTTACAACAACACTAGAAGCTATGAACACTAACACATTTTCACAAACACTTGGAATGCATTATGAAAACCATGCAAAAATGACATAGGTTCTGATCCGGTCTGGATACCGGCCCCCATTCTTGTGACGTCAGACTGACCTCATATAAGGAAAACCGGTGTCCTGGTTCAACGTTACCACACCGGATATCCGCTATCTGGCCGTCCGTCCTCATCTCACGACTGCCCCACTTATTTTCTCTATAATGGTTCTTTGTTCATTTTCATAGGATATTTATATAACTGTTGACTTTTCAGTCACAGCAAGATAAGAGCCCCTAATAACTTATCAGCGAAGACACTGTATGTAGCAAAATACGTCACGTCAATAGCCTCAGAAAGCAAGTGGATGTGTCAGCAGATTATGTGGAAAAGGTGATTATCCTTCCCTCTTCCTAGAGGATCGTACTCTGATAATTGACCTACCCTTCTGACACATTCTGAAAGTTGAGCCACCCTGATTGACACAATATACACGCTATCAGAGCTAAGGGACCCACCTGTATCCAACGACTCATTTTCTGACGTACAACTATAAGTAGCATATTTCAATACACATGCATGGTATCGTTGTTCTATCTCACACTTTGCTGCTATTTCGCTTAAGCATTCACTGAGTTCCTACACTCTTCTAACTTGAGCGTCGGAGAATCTTCACAGGTGGCACCACCTTTCGCCCCCCTACAACGCGAAACGTTGGTGTGAAGGATCTCCAGGACAATAAGACCGGCCTCTCCCACTGAGAGACCGGATTAATACATCAGATATACACTGTTCCGGTGTGCAAACCCTAGAAACACCTATACTCTTGTGGCTGGTCCCACACCGGATCCTAGACTCCGGTCCAGACCAGTTCATTGGCACGCCCAATGGGACTCGTTAGAGTTATTCCCATTTTCGCAGAAGTTTGGTTGTTACGATGGAAGGCGATGGGAGAGAGTTCGTGGATGGTCACGTGGAGGATGTGACCCATTAACAGGCTGGAAGGAGACTCGTCTTCGAGACCCCTGTAACTCAAACCCGGAGGATGGTGCAAGTGCAAACGCCTGACCCTCGCGATGAGGTTATCAGGTAACTCAGGGAGGAGCTGATGGAGTTGAGGCGGGAGAGAGGAGGAGCTGGGGACAGAGTAGTGTCTCATGCAGAGGATGCTCACCATGCATCAGCGAGGGATAGATCTACAACCCTTCAGTATTCGAAGATCCCCACATATGAAGAGAGGGAGCAGACGCAGGACTCTGGTGATGGAGTCAGCTCCAGGAGAAGGGAGCAGGCGGTGGTGACTTCAGGGACGTATAAGCTCAGTGTCCCATTCTCAAGAAGGCTGATGAGCATTGTCATCCCAAAACATTTACAAACAACTCAGCCACTGTCGATCGGGAAGTATAATGGAGAGACCGACCCCACAAAGCATTTGGATGCTTATGTTTATGAAGCTATGTATTTGGGAGCAGACGAAGATGTTATGTGCAGAATGTTCCCAAGGACATTGACGGAGGAGGCTCTCAGCTGGTTTAAAAGCTTACCCTCAGGATCTATAGACTCTTGGGAGGAAATGGCTGCTGCATTCGAAAGCCATTTTGTTATTTCTAGGGATATCCCAAGAACTTCTCACACCCTGGCCCAGATAAAGCAGGGAGAAACTGAAACTCTTAAGGAGTTCTTGAGAAGGTTTTATAAGGAGGCTGCTTTGGTTCCCAACCTCACGGAGGCCATACAACTCCATATTGTAGTGGAAGCTCTCCAACCTGGTTCAGCCTTTACCCTATCTTTGGCGAAGAGCCCCCCTACAACCTTCGAGGAGTTTCGAAGGAAAGCTTCCAAATACGTGGGCATAGAGATGTATCTAGAGGCAACTGCAACAAGAATGAAGCCTTCTGCACCCGCTCAGCAGCCACGGAGAGAAAAGGAGAAAGTGAGGCCTGAGAAGCATGCCTTTAGAGAAGACTTTGTGAACGCTCGTCCGCATCCACGAGATAGGCGTGTATCGTCGTTCGACAACTATGCTCCGTTGAACACCAGGCATTCACAAATCATGAGAGAGGTTGGTTGGCCAACTTTGAACGTCTTTGGGATAAGAAAACCAGCCCCAGTCAAGAGGGGTGGTAACCCACGTAAGTATTGCACTTTCCATGAGCAGACAGGGCACAACACTGATGAGTGCAAGGCGTTAAAGAATACGGTGGAAACTCTCCTTCAGGAAGGAAAGCTGAAGCAGTATTTGTTTAAGGAGAAATCTATGGATGAGCCTCAGAGGATGGAGAAAAGGAATAGAGATCCTGATGACGAAGATGATAATACACGTAACCCAGCAAGGAAGTTCACTACGGCTGAGAAGCAGAAGGGAGTAGTGATTGCTGAAGGTGCCCAACAAAATAACATGCCCCAGCAGCAGAGGCAAGGCAGACGAGAAGTGATTAAGATGATAGCTGGAGGATTTGCGGGAGGAGGAGCATCAATCACAGCATGGAAGAATCACCACAGGATGATTCTGTCTGTCCAGGGCAAACCAAGGGATAACCGCCCTTTTAGGGACGGTATGACAGCTCTGACGGTGTCATTTACTGATGATGACTTTGGCCTAACAATTCCAGGAGGTGATGATGCTGTAGTTATTGTGGCAGTCATAGCCAACAAGGATGTCAAGAGGATCCTCGTCGATTAGGGAAGTTCCTGTGATGTTATCTTTTATAATTGTTTCAAACGAATGGGTTTCAGTGATGCAGATTTACAACCCTACACACAAGAACTCACAGCGTTTAATGGAGCTAAGCAACCCACCAAGGGATACCTTGACACTTTGATTTCTTTTGAAGGCAAGCCCGATACGAGAATGGTCAAGTCAAGAATTCTGGTGATTGACGTGGAATCCCCATACAACGGTATCATAGGCCGTCCAACATTGAACGCGATGGAAGCAATTGTATCCACTCCTCACCTCTTGATCAAATTCATTGACAAGGACAACGGTGTGTCCTCTCTCCGCGGTGATCAGGAGATGGCTCGATATTGTTATAACCTGAGCCTCAACATGGTTAAGTTAGAAGCATTCAACAAGAAGAGGAAGTTGAACGACGGAGGAACAGCGGCAGGGTCTGTCAGTCTCATTGACCTGGACCCCAGAGCGGAATTGAAGATTGATCCACTCAATCCATCTAAGCCCACACCAGATGGTGGTTCCAGGGATGTTGTATTGGGAGATTCCCCAGAGAAGGTCACGCACATCAACGATAAGCTGGAGTTTGCTATAGAGCAACGCTTATTAACCCTTTTGCAGGAGTTCAAAGATCTTTTCACATGGACAGCAGCGGACATGCCTAGGATGGACCCTGATTTCTGTTGCCACAAGGTTGCAGTGTATCATGAAACAAGACCGGTGGCCCAAAAGAAGAGGAGGTTGGGACCGGAGAAGCAGAGGGCGGCCTACGAGCAGACAGAGGAGTTGTTGAAAGCAAGTTTTATAAGGGAGATACGCTATTCATCTTGGCTTTCTAATGTGGTCATGGTGCAGAAGGCTAATGGCAAATGGAGAATGTGTACAGATTATGTGGATCTTAACCGTTGCTGCCCCAAAGATCCATATCCCCTACCCAACATCGATCGCATGGTGGATGATTCATCTGGTTACCAATACCTCAGTTTCATGGATGCCTATTCGGGGTATAACCAGATTCCGATGTGGGAGGGAGACCAGGAGAAAACTGCCTTTATCAATGACCGCGGTGTTTTCTGCTACACCGTCATGCCTTTTGGATTGAAGAACGCCAGCGCTACATATCAGCGCATGATTAACAAAGTCTTTGAAGGGATGCATACAAGGCTGGTCGAAGTCTATATTGATGATATTATAGCCAAAACGCCCGCTGGAGGAGACCACATTGAAGATTTACGCCAAGTCTTCACTAGGCTTCGGCAGTACAACATGAGGTTAAACCCTTTAAAGTGCACCTTTGCCGTTCCAGCAGGAAAATTCTTGGGATTTATGTTGACCCAACGAGGCATTGAGGCTAACCCTGGGAAATGTCAAGCAATCCTGGACATGCAGAGTCCTAAATGTTTGAGGGAGGTCCAATCGTTGAATGGGAAAGTGGCCACTCTAGCTCGTTTCATGCCCAAGATGGCACACAGGTCTCTCCCTTTGTATAAGGCATTGAAGAAACATAAGAGTTTTGAGTGGGCAGAGGAGCAAGAACAAGCCTTCCAGCAGCTCAAGGCCGTTCTCTCGAGTCCACCAATTTTGGTTAAGCCCGACCCTGGTGAGACTTTGATCTTGTATTTAGCAATCTCTGATGAAGCCTTAGGCGTGGCATTGGTTAAAGAAACCCCTGAAGGGCAGAGGCCGGTGTACTTTACTAGTAAGACGTTTCAGGGGGCGGAGAGAAGGTATCAGAAGATTGAGAAAGCTGCCCTAGCAGTCGTGTGGGCATCACGACGGTTGAGGCCCTATTTCCACGCACACCCAGTGCTGGTGAGAACGGATTTGCCTCTCCGTTCAGTGCTCAGTAAGCCAGACCTCACCGGAAGGATGATAAAATGGTCTATCGAGCTGTCTGAATTTGAAATTTCATATGAGCCTCGAGGAGCCATCAAGGCGCAAGTGTTGGCCGATTTTGTTGTGGAGATGACTGGGGCGGACCCGGCCACACCTCGAGCGCATTAGACCATTTACGTTGATGGATCGTCGAACAGTAAAGGTTATGGAGCAGGTGTGGTGGTAGAAAGTGATGATGGTGTACACCTAGAAATTTCCCTCCGATTCAATTTCAAAACCTCCAACAACCAAGCTGAGTACGAAGCATGCTTGGCCGGTCTCTGTACAGCGATTGACATCGGAGCATGAGCAGTCACACTGTGCAGTGATTCCCAATTGGTAATTTCACAGATCCAGGGGGAGTACCAGGCAAAGGAGCCGCAACTTCAATTGTACTTGAATTGTGTAAATGAATTGAAGGGAAGATTTGAAGTTTTAGAGTTCAAACATGTGCCCAGAGAAGAAAACACCAGAGCAGACATCTTGTCTAGATTGGCAAGTACAAAGCAGCCCGGCAGCACAACAACGGTGGTTCAAAGCACTTTGACATCGCCCAGCATACCTCTGTATCCTTCTCTGAATGCTATCATGGTGAGCTATCCATATGAGGGTTCTTGGGTCATTCCCTATATTCGTTATCTGGCTGATGGTCAACTTCCCACGGATAAGAAGAAGAGGAGACGAGTGAAGAGGGAGCTGCCATATTTTACTATGGTTGATGGTGTTCTCTACAAAAGGGGATTCTCTGTCCCATATCTTTTGTGTTTAAGAGAGGACGAAGTGCAAGCGGTTTTGGAGGAGGTGCATGAGGGGCAATGTGGGCATCATGCTGGGGGCCGAAGCTTAATGAGAAAAGTCCTCAGGGCTGGATATTGGTGGCCCACTGTGAAGCAGGATTCTGCTGATTTTGTGAGGAAGTGCGACGCTTGTCAAAAATTCTCCAATCTCCACCATACACCGGCCCAAGAGCTATCTTCTTCTGCTGTGCCTTGGCCGTTCTACCAATGGGGCCTTGATATTTTGGGTCCATTCCCCACCACGCCAGGAGGTATCAAATACTTGATCGTGGGGGTAGATTACTTCACCAAGTGGATCGAGGCAGAACCAGTAGTGCATATCACTTCTGCGCGAACAAGACGTTTCGTGTATGAAAATATCATAGCTCGATTCGGGGTGCCAGGGTGGATTGTGACTGACAACGACACTCAGTTTACAGACAAAAAGTTCACGGATTTGCTTGAAGGACTGGGGATAATCCAGATATTTTCATCTGTTGAACACCCCCAAACCAATAGACAAGCGGAGGTAGCCAACCGAGAAGTATTAAAGGGGTTGAAGAAGCGTTTGGGAGAAGCGAAGGGAGGATGGACTGACCAGCTATGTCATGTTTTATGGGCATACCGCACTACACCTCATTCTTCAACTAACGAATCCCCATACCGGCTGACGTACGGAGTTGAGGCGATGATTCCAGTGGAGTTACAAACAAGATCGGCTCGTGTGGAGAATTTTTCAGCCGAGGACAACAACGCCAATTTGGCATCAGAACTGGACGCCCTTCAAGAGTTGAGGGAAAAGGCCTTCGTCAGAGATCAGGCAATAAAAGCAAAGGCAGCACTCTGGTATAATAAACGTGTCCTGTACAGAGCTTTCAACACTGGAGATCTTGTTTTGAGAAAGGCAAGTGTGGGGAATAAATTTGCTCACCAAGGAAAGCTAGCACCGACGTGGGAAGGTCCTTATAGAGTTTCTGAAGTGACTGGAAGAGGGTCATATCGGTTGGAAGAACTTGATGGAACTCCAATCCGCAACAAGTGGAACACTTAAAATTTACGTATTTATTACAGCTAGTTGGTAAGATGGCGTGTATTCTTTTTCCTTACTTGAGTTTTTTCCCTTTGGGTTTTCTCAAGAAGGTTTTAACGAGGCATGACCCCAACTACGCTCTTCATGTATTGTACTTTCAATTTTAATGAGAATACATTCTAACCGCCCTATCATTCTCACTTTTCTTATATGTTGATTTATAGCCGCAGTTTAATGCACAAACACCTCAGGACGGATGGACTCAACTACCAATTCTGTAGTTGATGATATAACTCATCGAGGAACTGATGAAGACCCCTCAGGACGGATGATCTTAATCACACATCGTGTGTTTTGACGATGTAACTCCTTGAGGTAGAATGGGTTGTAGGGCTGGTCCTTTTTCAAGGCCACAAACCGAACCCCATTCGAAGACTACATGGGTTGTAGGGCTG
The DNA here is from genome assembly GCA_037962975.1 of Clitoria ternatea. Classification (NCBI taxonomy): domain Eukaryota; kingdom Viridiplantae; phylum Streptophyta; class Magnoliopsida; order Fabales; family Fabaceae; genus Clitoria; species Clitoria ternatea. Next base: position 16,812,969 of record CM075675.1, read on the forward strand.
GTCCTTTTTCAAGGCCACAAACCGAACCCCATTCGAAGACTACATGGGTTGTAGGGCTTGTCCTTTTTCAAGGCCACAAACCGAACCCCATTCGAAGACTACATGGGTTGTAGGGCTGGTCCTTTTTCAAGGCCACAAACCGAACCCCATTCGAAGACAACGTGGGTTGTAGGGCTGGTCCTTTTTCAAGGCCACAAACCGAACCCCATGCGAAGGCTTGGGTGTAGTAGGCCGGCTCATACAGAAAACCGCGCTGAACCCTGAGTAACGGGCGCAGTAGGTTCAGGATTAGCCCTGATCCGAACCCTGTGTTGAAGGCTTGGATTGTAGGATTGCACCAAACTCCAAGTACGGTTAGTAGGATCGAACCGAACACCGTGTGAAGACTTGAGATGTAGGACCAAACCGAACCTCAAAAGAAAGGCGTAAAAGCTTACCCTTGTCAAAGCTATACTAAAATTCAAGGGCAATGTCCGTCCTCAGTTGTAGAACATCCACCCCGGAGCGGTTGAACGCTAACGTACCCGCTCTACATCTTCGAGGACAGATAAGCATTTCTATCTTTTTAAGAAGTTAAAAAATAATCCTTGAGATAAACTTTCCCTTCCCAATGTACTTACACTTGGGGACAGGGCATGCTTTAACTTAATTATCAGTTATTCGTTACAATTTATTATTTTAATCCAGTGTGATAAGTACGCTCTAAGCAGCTAGGTAACCACGCAGAACAGAGTCGCAAAGCATTGAAAACAATAAAGTGTTTTGTATAACACAAAGTTATTCAGCAATCACATATTTGGCGCAAGCAGTGAAGAACAACAATAATGAATTTTATTTTCAAAAATAAGAAAATATGCAGGTTACAAAGTGTTTTAAAGCTGGAGCCGATCCCAGAACACGGCTATGAGTGAAAGCATAAAATTAAGAGGCCGGCGCTTGATCCTCTACAGTGGGCACTCCTGCCTTCGCCGTTTTGTCCTCCACTCTAGTTTGGGCACCTTCTTGTGCTTCGGCTCCAGAGGCAGCGGTGGACGTTGTGGGTTCCATACTCTGACCTTCTGGAAGGGGAGGCAATTCATATAGAGATACATGGGGTTCATGGTGCGATCCGTCCTTATGAACTTCGACAAGTCTTCCCCCATGGAATTCGAAGAACGGATCTAATCCATACAAATTCAGCTTCACTCCAGGGTTACGATAGTAGACTTGACGAAGGGCCAGGCCGAAGGATTCATACGCCACATTTTTGCATATCTCCAAGGCTTTGGCAGCCTTGGCCTTTGCAGCAGCTAATCTTTTTTGAACCTTGGCATAATCCTCTTCTGAAGGCCCAGCACTCGCACCACCCTTCTTGAGTTCATCAATTTGGGCTTGCATCTCCTTCCGAATGGACTCCCACTCCCCAAGGTCCCTGTTGCGACCGTCCTCCATAACTTTGAGATCGTCAGCAAGCTTAGCCGATCTCTTCTTCTCCAGTTGTAATTCTTCTTCAAGGAAGGGTATGGATTTGTTCTTATTCTAGAGGTCGGCAACTTCCCGCTCTAGAGCCTTATTCGCAAGATGAACTTGGCTCGCTTCTTAGGTTTTCCTCTGGAGCGTTTCCTTAGTTTTCTTCAATTCTGACTCGAAGCCCCGATGAATTTCAGCTTGCTTGGTCGCCCATTTCTCCTTCACCGCGAGTTCAGTCTCAAGTTTTTCAACTTGATCCATATAATCTGCCTTCTCGCTCAGGGACTCAAGGAGGCCGGACAGTTCATCAAGCTGCCAACGTCCGGCCTTGTAAGCACCTCGGACCCCAGCGGCGTCGAGGGAAGGGCGGAGGCAATATCTTGCCTTCGGAAGACTGGGAGGCATAGACCCCTGGAACCACAAGTAAGAAGAAAGGAAGGAGTCACGCGGAGGATCGAACGCCGGAGGAGGACCATTCCCAGAGTCCGGTTCTGAAGCATTCTATGAAGAAGGGGCAGAGGACTCAGGAACGGGTTTCTTTCCCTTGTCCTTTTTCAATTCAGCTTCTTCGGCCGTCCTCTGACGCTTTTTCACAGGGTCATCAGAGGAGGGCTTCTCTTGATCTGCCTTCTTTACAAGATGCCTCTTCTTCCTCTTCTTCTCTGGGACGGCCTCCTCGTCACCCGATCCAGTGGCCTCAGCTGCTTCTTCAGTTTCCTCCTCATCGAAGAGAGGAACCTCATCTCCTACCGCAGAAGTCAGAGGAATGAGGGGAGTTTTGGTGGCGTTCCTCTTCGCCTGGATTTTATTTTCCTCAGAGGAGGAGTCATCGTCAGCCATCATGGTCCTTAACGACAACATCTCTGGGCAGGCTTTTTCAATTTGTTCTGCAAAACAAGAAAGGTTGAATAAGCATACAAGAAGAAAAATAACCAGTTCATTAATAACCATACAATAGAAAGAGATCAAGAGCGGATATTACAGAGGTAGGTGTTTCTGATGTCATCCTCGGCCAAGAGGAGACGGCTGGAAAACCCTTTGAGGGTCTTTGAGGCCGTCTGCATGGCGCTCAAGACCTCAACAGAGTGAGGGGAAAGTTCGCTCTCGTCTGTATAATAAGCACGGCTCATAAGGAGAAAATGCTCGTGCGTCCAGCTAAGGGGAAACTTGACAAACCCCTCCTTGTTCCGCCAGAAGACCGGATTATTTGGTTGAATCCGGACCCACGTATAATAGTGTTTGAAGGAGCGTCCATCCACCTTCGCGGATTCCGTATAGGACTTGAAATTTACAACCCTTGAGTCACTAGGGAGAGTAATGAACCCAAGGCCGCCCTTCTTATTAGCTCGGCGGACCACTTGGCAGTAGTAAAATAGCTTGGCTACAGTGGCGGAGAAGTTGAAATGCTCCCCCAGAACTTCCAGAGCCCGGACAAGACCCCAACCATTGGGATGCAGTTGTGAGGGGGCGCAGTCTAGGAAACGCAGGACGGCCATCTGGAACTCCGTCAGGGGGAAGCGTACTCCCAGTTTTAAGAAGACGAAGTCGTACATGTAGACCGACCTCGCATCAGGGACGTCGTGGCATATTCTTTCAGAGGGATGTGGTACCATCACAGCGTATCGGGCCTTGTACTTTTTATCTAAATATATCTTGCAGCGGAAAGAAACCGTGCACTCCTCCTCACTTGCATGGTGCGAAGGGATCTCTAGGAATTCCTCCTCCACCCAGCAATAGGGTTTTTCCCTGTTGAGTTTCTCCCAGTCAAGCCGGTGTGCCACAACGTTGACACACCCTTTAGCAGATCGGAGAACCGGCATTTTTCCACGTCCTGGAAGGTCCATGGTTGTGCAGGCGCGGTGGAACGCGTAGGTATTGTGGTAAAAAGCAACATCGTCAGAGAGGTAACCTTCAGCACTTGACCCCTGATCAGAGCGGCTGGTAGCCCTCGAGTCAAGGGGAGCCTCAGAGCGACGTTGAGAAGAAGACGCTCGTGAGGAAGAGGCTTCGGCTCTCTCTGAGCGATGGGGCCCAGCCACAGGAGGATTCGTTGGAATCCTCCCACCACGGTGGCTAAGGTGGGCACGAGAGCCAAACCTCCCCCTGTTTGAAGGACCAGCGTGGCCTGTTCTAGGGCGCATGATGGAAATAGAATGGCAAAAATTATAAGGAGTTGAAGGAAAGGGAGGTTACCTAAAGGAAGAGGATCTTTGAGAAGTTGGAGACGACAGAGAAATTCCAAGGAAATTTGAGCAGAGTTTCACTAAGCTTGAAAATAAGAATGGATTCCAAAATCTGCTAAGAGTTCCTTTTATAGGTAACGAAGAGACACAGTGTTTCATCGAAGGTCACAAGGCTTGCGTCAAAATGCAACCTCTTCAAATTGAAACGACTCCGTCGTTTCATCACGTACGGGCACGAAAACAGTAACGTTTCAGTAAACATTTTGGCAAAATGGGCCCCCATTCAGTTTGAATCCAGTCCCAATAGCCCAATCGACGGTTACACTCTTGGGTAATGATGGCTCGTGCGTAAAAAATGCATTTACTGTCCAATCATGCTGTGCGCATTTAATGCCTCCCAACCACTTTTCGAATACCAAGGGTTTCGATTTTCAAAGACTCTTGGGATTTCCATTACTCATTTTACGCTGTCTGAATCCGTTGTACGCAACGCGAGACGAGCGGTCACCCGTTTATTAGAGCGGACGCCACAGAGCTCCCTGAGACTTACCAGAATGTACTACCGGCATCCAGATTTCTCTAAGAGTTGTGTAGCTCATATGAGCAACTTAACAGTCCCTCATACAAGCTAGGGGACAAATGATCCGGTCTGGATACCGGCCCCCATTCTTGTGACGTCAGACTGACCTTATATAAGGAAAACCGGTGTCCTGGTTCAACGTTACCACACCGGATATCCGCTATCTGGCCGTCCGTCCTCATCTCACGACTGCCCCACTTATTTTCTCTATAACGGTTCTTTGTTCATTTTCATAGAACATTTATATAACTGTTGGCTTTTCAGTCACAGCAAGATAAGAGCCCCTAATAACTTATCAGTAAAGACACTGTATGTAGAAAAATACGTCACGTCAATAGCCTCAGAAAGCAAGTGGATGTGTCAGCAGATTATGCGGAAAAGGCGATTATCCTTCCCTCTTCCTAGAGGATCGTACTCTGATAATTGACCTACCCTTCTGACACATTCTGAAAGTTGAGCCACCCTGATTGACATAATATACACGCTATCAGAGCTAAGGGACCCACCTGTATCCAACGACTCATTTTCTGATGTACAACTATAAGTAGCATATTTCAATACACATGCATGGTATCGTTGTTCTATCTCACACTTTGCTGCTATTTCGCTTAAGCATTCACTGAGTTCCTACACTCTTCTAACTTGAGCGTCGGAGAATCTTCGCAGGTGGCACCATCTTTCGCCCCCCTACAACGCGAAACGTTGCTGTGAAGGATCTCCAGGACAACAAGACCGGCCTCTCCCACTGAGAGACCGGATTAATACATCGGATATACACTGTTCCGGTGTGCAAACCCTAGAAACACCTATACTCTTGTGGCTGGTCCCACACCGGATCCTAGACTCCGGTCCAGACCAGTTCAGGTTCATACCTGAATTTTTATGATAAAATGCAAAAATAAGAAGAAACAAACACGATATGCCAAGAAAGAATAGAAATATAATATGACAAACTTATCAAGTACAGACAAGCAATAAATGGAAAATTAAATAAAGGTAACTAAGGATGGAAATATAATATGATAAACTTAGAAACAACAAAGACAAACTCAATACAAATGCAACAAGAAAGCAAGGGTGCAGAAGGTAATCTAGAACTCTATAATACAATTTAAACACTACAATTTTCATAACAAATTCACAAATATTTTTGTTTTTTCAATTTTACACATTAAGAGGCAATAAGAACACTTTATAGGGTCTGTACAAAAACACAAAGGTATTGCCAATTTTTTTTGTGCTGATTTACACACTATTGTTCACTATTTTTTGCCAAACCTAAAACTTATAACAATGCAAGGACCTCTGAAGCCTTTTCTTTTTCTTATTTTTATTATACTTTTTAAATAATTTTTCTCCTATTTTTTCTCTATTTTTACTATACCAAAAGTTAGCCCTAAAATACCTCTAAAAAATTACACAAAAATAACAATAATCAACGCTAACAACAAGTGTTTATTCTTTCATCAACTTCCAACACAAAACAGGGATGAAAGGTGTGATTAATAGACATAAAATGCAATTAAAAGTGATTAATTACAACATGCAAAAGAATACTTATAGTTGCTGGGAATTAAAATAAACACTAGACAAATACCTAACAAACACTAATAAGCCTACAATTAATGAGCAAACAAGTCTAACAAAAGATGTGAAAGACTAAGACACCCTTAGGAGCTTGAAATACACTTTAGAGAATGTGACTAAAGTACATTAGAATCCAATAAACTAACACAAGCAAATTCCAAAGAAATCCTAGACACACAAAAAATCAAGCTCCAAGACATAAAGACGAGAAGATAAAAGACAACTACACTCAAGCATTTCATCAAACACATGGCACAGACATTTAAATAACCACAAAATCAACTAGGTTCTGTATTAAATTTTTAATTCCTAGCATAAACAACATAGCAATAAAGGATTCTAACTCAAGAAACAACACTAAAAAATAATAAAATGCATAATTGTAAAGGAAACTTATAACACAAGAAACATGAGGACTTCAACAAATCTTGAAAACCATTTTGTTAACTAAATGGATTGAAATTCAGAGGTTATGTCATGGTTTAGTAGTGGAAAAGGCTTTTTGAAGGCACTTGAGGACTTCAACAAATCTTGAAAACCATTTTGTTAACCAAATGGATTGAAATTTAGAGGTTATGTCATGGTCAGTAGTGAAAAAGGCTTTGTAAAGGCACTTTACCTAATTCCAATCCATGAAATGTAGATCTAGAATTCAATATTTGACATATTTTTGAGTTTTTCTTGAAATTGCACATATGATACCTTTAAAGAAAGCTAACAAGGAGTAAAATGATATTATGATACTAAAATTTAGAATACTAAAATTAAAAAATTAATAGATCTAGAAAAGAAAATAAGGCCAAGAGGCCCAATGATACCACATAATGTAGGATAACCTTGAATTATTAGATCTAGCCTTGCTCTTTCTCTTGGATCTTCAATCTTTAACTTTATTTCTTTGACTTTTTAAATCCTAAGATGTTGAAATAGGTGTTGGAATTTTAAAATTAGGTGTTGGAAGCATGGGAAAAAGACATAAAATGAAGGAATTTAAGAGAGGAAAGGAGAGGAATACGTGTGAATAAGTTAGGAAAGGAATAGAGGGATAAGTGGCACCACTCCTTAGAGAGGAGATGATGTAGGATTTTGTAGGAGGAATGAATCCTCATCTTGAACTTTCTTAGATCTAAGCTTGCTTCACTTGATTTTTAGGAACTCAATTTTGAAATGTACTAGCCTTGGACAAACCACATGCTATGGAAGTACATGAAGGATTTTGGTGGAAAACTCAAGGAAAATGGAAAGGAAACCTAGGAAGGAAGATTTATGGAGAGGAAAGGAATGGAAGGTTACGTGCCACTCTCTAGAGAGATAGATAAGCCAAAGTGTTGATCACTCTTGAAGAAGTTCAAATGATAAGATCTAAAGGGAGAGAGCTAAGCACTCAAGAAAGTCTAAAGAGAAAAAAATCTCACTAAAATTTTCATAAATGACTTCTTAACTACATTTTACAAAGGAGGAGAAACTTATATACTTCCCTCTAGTGTGGGTCTTGGTGCTCTCCTTGGCCCAAAAACTAAAACTTATATAAATGGCCGAATTACATGGCCCCAAATTAGAACAGTGCAATGTACAAAACCTAAAAGTGACCTAAACTAAATTATGCAAGGCCCAAACTCCTAAAGCCTTTTGGGCTTTCCTAATTAATTTTAAACAAAAGTATAAAATCCTAAAAATATATGTTTACAAAAATGTGTGAGAGAACTCTCCAAAACATCCTTCAATCTCTATGTAGGCTCTATATGGGCTAGGTTCTCACTAGGAGATAAGTCTTGACTCACCACTAATGGATGAGCTCCCAAGGGTAAGACTTGAGAGAAAATACTAAGCACTTTCTTGAGCTAGACACAGAAACTTAATCTTCTCACCAAAATTTACAATTATGACTTTTGTGACGTCCTTAATAATTTCTCGAATAAATTTTTCACGTTTTAAAAATCATTTTTGAAATTTGTAATAAGTCATGTAAAAGTTGATAAACACGGATTATTATCATACATACTAGTCGTGAATAATTAAAGTCATGAAATATTTATATATAGTGGAAACGATTTAGAAAAATACAGTACATGAAACATTATATTATTACAACCCATCAAAATAAAATAAAGTCAAATTCCAAGTAATAATTCACGTAAACTCCATTCATGGCATCACACTTCATTCTGTGTAGCATTCACTGTAAAAATTAATGTAAGAGTGAGACAGAATATAGAATAAATATAAAATAAATAAAATTGCACAAACACAACCAACAAGGCATAATGATATGATGAATATGCCAAACAAGTTCATTTATAAATCTTTAATTAGTCACATGATGTCATGCTAGATCCATTTGGTTTGGTGGGAATACTGCAGTAAAAAGTCTCATAAAGACTCCAGTAGGAATTAGCATACCCATGAATCCCTACACCTTCATGGCTCCTGCGAAAATAAGTGCACCAGTAGGAATTAACATAACCATGAATCCCTACACTTTCATGGCTCCTGCAGTACCGAAGTACACAAGTAGGACTTAGCATAACCATGAATCCCTACACTCCATGGCTCCTGCAAAAATAGGGCTTAAACTCATCATAGAGTAACCCCCCACCAGGGTAGGCAATTATGGAACCCCTAAATTCCATGGTGCGTCCAAATGCTTATGATGCATGAATGCCTTTAATTCTCTTTGTCATTTAACATACCATAATATCAACATTTCCAAAACCACTTGGAAAACCACAAGTCTTCAAAGGACACATCACATATAATAATTTTCAGAATCATGGATTTACTGTTTCTACCACATGTATCAATATCCGCAAGGCATTCATGTATATATATATATATATATATATATATCAATTTAGTCATTCGTAATTATTCACCACTAAAGTATATAAACTGTATGATACTCATTAGACACACAACATCATCCATAACAATTTATAGTCACTCAAGAATTCAATAATAAATTGTTACCCATAGGGAAAATATCATTTTCATCCATAATAACCATTATAAGTAAATTTTAGCATTTCCAACAGTGACATACGTTATTAAAACAACCATAACATGAGCAAATCAAAACCTTTTCAAGTGATTCAACTTTCTGTAGTTCAATAATAAAATTATCTACAACTTTCATGAAGACCATAAATCCAAATTCCAAACAGAAACACCACTTATCCACAGAATACTAAACTGCCTCAAAGAGACTTTTCAAAACGTACATATGATAGTATTTTCAACGTTTCTGGAGTTACAAAAATAATTTTGGCATGGGACCAGTTCTAAATTACCCTTAACACAAATATCTACAACTTTCATAAAGACACTGATCACTAATTCTCACCACAAAATTCTCAGTTTTAAAAATAAAATTCATATTTCAGATTAACAGAATTACAACTTGTACATACTTCAGTATTTTAGGCATAACTCGAGCTACAAAAATCCTTTTGACTTGAAACTACTTTCTTTAGATCCATAACATAAATATCTACAACGTTCATGAAGACATCAAAGTCTAAAACTGTTTGTATAATTCCTATAATATTCATATATTCACAAAACACAAGATAAGTATTTCAATCGGACATGCTGTAGTATTTTGATCATAACTCATGCTATACATATCCAATTCAGTCTGTTCAGGTCTCAAAATTCACATAACAAGAAGATATATAACTTTGATGAAGACACTGATCACTAATTCTCAGCACAAAATTCCCAGTTGTAAAAAAACGATTTGTATCTCAAGTTAACAGATTTACAGCTTGAACATACTTCAGTATTTTAGGTATAACTCGAGCTAAAAAAATCATTTTGACTTGAAACTACTTCCTACAGATCCATAACACAAATATCTACAACTTTTATGAAGACATCAAAGGCTGATTATGCATGTATAAGTCCCAAAAATTTAATATATACATAAAACATAGGATAAATATTCCACACAGACATGCTGTAGTATTTTGGCTATAACTTTTGCTAGACATATCCAAATCAATTCATTCAAGTCTCAGAATTCACATAACAAAAAGATATACAACGTTGAGGAAGAAGTCAGAATCAAATTTATACGTTTTCAGCTTCAAAATTGAGCAACAAAATACTAAAATAAAACTAGAATCCTAGGACAGCATACAATTCTACCCATTTCATAATCATTCACAACCCTGTCCCCTCTTACTTAGATTGAAGATAGTTGGCTGATTGAAAATGGTCTTCTTGCTGTCCTAGCTTCAGATCGAAGGGCCTTGATGGAGAAGAGTAAATGAGAGTTCCAGAAGAGGTATGTTTGTTTAATAAGGTAAAGGCAGTGGGAGACAAGCGTTCCATGAGTGGGTTTCTAGTGGGCTGTTAGTGGGAAATAATGGTGGTTTAGATAGAAAGTGAGCTATATTAGTTGTCCACTTCTACCGCCTGCCTAATGGAGTGGGTATGATTGAAGAAAAGTATATTAAAATATGCATAAAAGGACAAGATTAGAGTCAAACGTTAATCTGACACTGAAAACCGACTGGAATTCCACACGGTCAGCCTCTGAACCGACTGGAATTCTACCCAGTCAACACATATGCCGACTGGAAATTGTCAGTAACGTGAAGAGAAGGAAATCTGAGTGCCTCTTGCTCAAGCGAAACCCACTCTCGCTTGAGCGAGTGCCATACATTGCACTGCTAGGGGAAGTTTCGCTCAAGCGAATACCGACTCGCTTGAGCGAGACTCACAAGCCTCGCTTATTCCACTCTCACTCGCTTAAGCGAGGAATTCATTCGCTTAAGCAAAATTCGACCAGAGGTAGTTATTCCCTAAACTGACTCCTCTTACTCGATTTTCACTCGGCACAATTTATTCTCAACCGAATCATTCTTCACTCAGTTTTTCACTCAGCAATATATATCAAAACCGAGTCGACTCTCAATCTGTCCACTTGGCATCATCACTCAAGTCCGAGTCATCTCAATAAGTTTTTCACTCGGTTAACTTATTCCAGACCGACTCAAAGCTCTCAAGTTCCCACTCGGCAGAAACTTCTTAAACCGACTCAACTCTTAATCAGTTCTCACTCAGTGAATTACCTAAAAACTGACTCTTCTTTCTTGTAGTCATTCACTCAGCAATTAACACACCACTCAATCAGTGGTCCACCTAGTATCATAATTCAGTCCGAGTCCTCTCTCACTCAGACTTTCGCTCGGTAAATCTATTCCAAATCTGAGTCTCCACACACACACGGTTCCACTCGGTAAGACTTTTCAGAAACCGATTCTCCCTCATAGTTGTCCACTCACTCAGAATCTCATTCCAGGATTGACACATCTGGGCAATCATACACTGTGTGTCCCGAGTCGGAACCCTGCCACTCGGAAATACATTTTCCTCTGTACTTCACTCAAAAATGAAGGCACTCAGTGAATCTTTCATTCAGAATTGTAACGTCTGACCATGATTGACTCAAAAACGAGTCATTCAGAAATAATTGACTCGGAAATGAGTCATTTGAAGGCATTTGACTCGGAAACGAGTCTTTCTAAGCAATTTGACTCGGTAGTGAGTCACCCCAAGATGAATCACTCGGATCCTTTCACCCAGAAGAGGTTCTATCAAACCCTCTTCACTCAGAAATGTCCCTGAGACAGGGATTCCACTCGGAGGAGATCCTCTCGGCCATGTTCCACTCGGAAAACACAACCTTCACTCGGAATTTCAATATTTCACTCGGAATTATCTTAGTCACTTAGAACAGAGCCTCTTCCTTAGTCGGACAGTCCTTTCTAAGGCATGTTTCACTCGGAAAATGAATATTATCATCAAAGATCTATATAAATTCCATATTTATACTCAAAAATGGAATTTTTGAAGTAATACAAGCCATCCATTGGATGTTTTATTCATTGATTATTACTTATAGACCTTCTATACTTCATAATTTATAAAATGGGACTATTATTAAAAACAGGATGTTACATTTCTCCCACCTAATAAAAATTTCGTCCTCGAAATTTAATATGACGCACTCTTCAGTGAAACAATTCTGGGTATTGCGTCCTCATAGCATCTTCACGCTCCCAAGTCAGAGTTACATCATTTCCTTGTTTCCATGCAACCTTCACTAATGGTACATTCTTGTTTCTCAGGTGTTTAATCGACCTTTCTATGATCTGTGTGGGTTCTGTAGGGATGGTCAGATTTTCTCTAACTTCAACATCATCATTAGCAATCACATGTGTAGGGTCTTGTACATACTTCCTCAATTGTGATACATGAAACACATTGTGCAAATTTGCAAAATGAGGAGGAAGTGCAATCTGATAAGCCACTGTGCTAATTCTCTTTAGAATTTTATATGGTCCAATGAATTTGGACTTAACTTCTTACTCTTCAATGCTCGACCAATCCCCTTGTGAGGTGAAACCTTCAAAAATACACGATCACCAACCTGAAATTCAAGTGGTTTCCTCCTTTTATCATAATAGTGCTTTTTTCTATCTTGGGATACCTTCATCTTCTCTCTGATTATTTCTATTTGTTCAGTAGTTTGCTGCACAATTTCAGGTCCTAACGCCAAACTTTCACCAGTTTCTAACCAACAAAGGGGCGTTCGACACTTTCTACCGTATAATGCTTCAAATGGAGCCATACCAATACTGCTATGGTAACTATTGTTATACGTGAATTCAATTAGTGGAAGAAACTGCTCCCAACTACCACCATGTTCAAGTACACAAGATCGCAGTAAGTCTTTCAAACTTTGTATGGTACGCTTTGACTGTCTATCTGTTTGGGGATGATAAGCTGAACTTAATTGAAGTCTCGAACCCAACTCCTGATGCAAGCTTCCCCAGAATCGGGAAGTGAACCTCGGATCTCTATCTGACACAATACTGGATGGTACACCATGAAGTCTCACGGTCTCTTTCACATATAATTGTGCTAACTTTTGTAGAGAATTCTTCATATTCATTGGAAGGAAGTGAGCAGACTTAGTCAATCTGTCTACAATAACCTAGATTGCATCATTTCCTGATCGTGTCCTTGGTAAACCTGACACAAAGTCCATTGAAATGTCATCCCATTTCCAGACAGGAATCTCCAATGGTTGTAGTTCATCAGATGGCTTTTGATGTTCCACTAAAGACACATATTCAGCTATTTCCTTCTTCATCCTTGGCCACCAAAAGCTTTTTTTCAGATCTTGATACATCTTAGTTGATCCAGGATGAATGCTCAATATACTTTTATACGCTTCTTCTAGGATTGTTCTTCTTAGATTAGTATCATCTGGTACACAAATTCTGCTTCTGATTCTCCAAATTCCATCTGATCCTTCTTGTAATCCCATATCCTTTCCGTTCGCCTGCAAGTCTCTCAACTCCTGTAATTGTAAGTCCTCTGTCTGCCTTTGACCTATCAGCTTCAGAAAATCATTGGTTATCTTCAAATTTCCCAAAGTCATACTTTTTGAAGATTTCAACTCCACACCCAAGTTCATATCTTTGAACTGTTCTATCATCTCCATCTCTTTTACCATTAAGGATGCCATATGAATGGATTTCCTGCTAAGTGCATCTGCTACCACATTTGCTTTTCATGGATGTACTTCAAATCAAAATCATAATCTTTAAGAAACTCCATCCACCTACGCTGCCTCATGTTCAATTCCTTCTGATCGAACAAATACTTGAAGCTCTTGTGGTCACTGAACACTTCAAACTTGACTCCATACAAATGGTGTCTCCAGATTTTCAAAGCAAATGCCACCACTGCTAATTCTAGATCATGTGTCAGGTAGTTCATTTCATGTGGTCTCAACTGTCTAGAAGCATAGGCAACCACCTTCCGTTGCTGCATCAAAACACAACCTAAGCCCATCTTAGAAGCATCGTAATAAACCACAAAGTCTTCTTGTGGATTAGGCAAAGTTAAAACTGGAGCAGATGTAAGCTTCGTTTTTAGTTCCTGGAAATTTTTCTCACACTCTGCAGTCCAAGCAAAAAGTTGATTCTTCCAGGTTAGACGAGTCATTGGTAGGGCAATTTGAGAAAACCCCTCGATGAATCTCCGATAATAGCTAACCCTAGGAAGCTTCGTATTTCAGTGACTGAAGTAGGTCTTTCCCAGTTTTTTACAACTTCTATTTTAGAAGGGTCCACAGACACTCCTTCGCTTGAGATTACATGGCCTAGGAACTTTACCTCTTTCAACCAGAATTCACATTTAGACAACTTAGTATACAACTGCTTCTCTTTCAGAATCTGTAATACCACTCGAAGATGCTTTTCATGCTCCTCCCATGTCTTGGAATAAATCAGAATGTCATCAATGAAGATAATAACAAATTGATCCAAGTATGAATGAAACACTTGATTCATGTAATTCATGAATACAGCTGGGGCATTGGTTACTCTGAAGGGCATCATAAGATACTCGTAATGACCATAGCGTGTTCTAAAGGCTGTCTTCGGAATATCCTCAGACTTGACACGAATCTGATGGTATCCCGATCGTAGATCAATCTTAGAAAATACAGTAGCACCTCTCAATTGATCTATCAAATCATCAATTCTGGGCAAAGGATATCTATTCTTCACCGTCAATTTGTTCAACTGATGATAATCTACATATAATCTCATGCTTCCATCTTTCTTCTTGACAAGTAATATTGGCGCTCCCCATGGTGACACACTAGGCCTGATGAAATGTTTCTCCAACAACTCCTCAATTTGCTTTTTCAGTTCTGCCAGTTCAATAGATGACATACGATATGGGGCCTTAGATACTGGTTCTGCTTCTGGAATTAAATCAATTGAGAATTCTATCTCACGTTCTGGAGGTAAACTTGAGATATCCTCAGGAAATAGTTCAGGGAATTCAGAAACAACTGGCATCTCGATTGCTTTAGATTCACCATCTCCTTTGGAAAGAGTAAACAAGGCAAATAATTGAATTTCACCTTGTAAGGCAAAGATCTTGAGATTGTCAGAAATAAGATTTTCTTCTGATGGAAATATCACGGTCTTGTTATGACAATCCACCAAGACTCGATTCGCCGATAACCAGTTCATCCCTAGAATTACTTCCAGATCCTTCAAAGGTAAACAAACAAGATCGACAAGAAAATTTCTACCTTCTATGAGCACAGAACAATCGTTACACACCTTAGTAGTCCTAAGTTGTGTACCGGTGGGAGTGGAAATAGTCAGATCATATATCATAGACTTCACAGGTAATTGAAGACGTCTGACACACTCCTCAGAAATAAAAGAATGAGTAGCACCAGAATCAAACAACACATATAAAATAGTACCATTGATCTCACACTTACTTTGCACAAGATCGTCTGCTTGGTCTTCCTCTGAACCACTGATGGCAAAGACTCTTCCTATTGCCGATTGCAATCTTTGGTCTGTTGACCCCCTATTCTGTCTTGGAGGTTGATCAGCACACGTGTTTCCTCTACGACCTCCCTGATAATCGGAACCTCTTTAATGATTCATAGTGTTGTTGTTGTTGTTTTGGCGGTTCTGGGGGCAATTTGGACTGATGTGACCTTTCTGATTACAACGATAGCAAGTGACATCTTCAAGACGCCTGTTACAATCACGTATATGATGGTTACCTCCGCACTTTAGACATCTCATATTGTTACGTCTTTCAGAAGATGATGATGATGATCCTCCCTTGAAACGACTTGGATAGAATGATCCTCTCCTTTTGAAAGCAACAGGTTGAGGTTTCAGTTGTCTATTGGCCTTTTCTTGTGCCAACCTGGCTTGGTGATTTTCTTCAAAAATTCAGCATTTATTAATCAAGATGGGGAAACTTCGAATTTCTTGATATCCGATAGCCTCTTTGATTTCAAGATTCAGCCCGTTCTCGAATTTGACACATTTTGAGGCTTCAGCACCAGCCTGTTGAAAAGGAGGGTAAAAGAGAGATAATTCCTCAAATTTTGTAGCATACTCACCAACCGACATTGAGCCTTATTTCAGCTCCATAAATTCCAGCTCTTTTCGGCTTTTTACACTCGCTGGAAAATATTTCTCCAGGAAACAGTCTTTGAAGTTGATCCAGTCCAAAGGTCTGTCGGTTTCAATCATACGAGTTCTGGCATGTATCCACCAGTTTTCTGCTTCCTCAACCATCATATAAGTGGCATACTCCACCTTTTTGAATTCTGTGCAGGGCAAGGCTTGGAAGATGTGCTCCATTTCCTTAACCCATAGGTATGCTACCTCTGGATTATAACCTCCTTTAAATTGTGATGGCTTCCCTTTTAGGAAGTGATCTAACCCATGAAATCCTCCAGCACTTTTCGGTTGATTTTGTCTTTCTATGGCTTCAGCCAAGCGGTTGAAAGCAGCTGCCATATCGTTGTTGTTGTTGTTTCTTGCCATCCTACATTCGTAGTTTGGTTTATACTAATTATAAGGAAAAATATATTGTATTATAACATAACTATAAGTATTCTACAGTTTATCAGTTAAGTAATAATTTGTATAACACATTTATCATATTACCAAACAGTATTCAAACAAATCATTTTGTAATTTATCAGTTAGGCAAATTCAAACAAGTAATCAAACAATTCACATAGTATATCAAGAATCAATACATGTCATAGTAATTGGTCCTGAATTTTTAAAAATGCTCTGATACCACCAATGTGACGTCCTTAGTAATTTCTCGAATAAATTTTTCACGTTTTAAAAATCATTTTTGAAATTTGTAATAAGTCATGTAAAAGTTGATAATATGGATTATTATCATACATACTAGTCGTGAATAATTAAAGTCATGAAATATTTATATATAGAAATGATTTAGAAAAATACAGTACATGAAATAGTATATTATTACAACCCATCAAAATAAAATAAAGTCAAATTCCAAGTAATAATTCACGTAAACTCCATTCATGGCATCACTCTTCATTCTGTGTAGCATTCACTGTAAAAATTAATGTAAGAGTGAGACAGAATATAGAATAAATATAAAATAAATAAAATTGCACAAACACAACCAACAAGGCATAATGATATGATGAATATGTCAAACAAGTTCATTTATAAATCTTTAATTAGTCACATGATGTCATGCTGGATCCATTTGGTTTGGTGGGAATACTGCAGTAAAAAGTCTCATAAAGACTCCAGTAGGAATTAACATAACCATGAATCCCTACACCTTCATGGCTCCTGCGAAAATAAGTGCACAAGTAGGAATTAGCATAACCATGAATCCCTACACTTTCATGGCTCCTGCAGTACCGAAGTACACAAGTAGGACTTAGCATAACCATGAATCCCTACACTCCATGGCTCCTGCAAAAATAGGGCTTAAACTCATCATAGAGTAACCCCCCACCAGGGTAGGCAATCATGGAACCCCTAAATTCCATGGTGCGTCCAAATGCTTATGATGCATGAATACCTTTAATTCTCTTTGTCATTTAACATACCATAATATCAACATTTCCAAAACCACTTGGAAAACCACAAGTCTTCAAAGGACACATCACATATAATAATTTTCAGAATCATGGATTTACTGTTTCAAAAACATGTATCAATATCCGCAAGGCATTCATGTATATATATATATATATATAAATTTAGTCATTCGTAATTATTCACCACCAAAGTATACAAACTGTATGATACTCATTAGACACTCAACATCATCCATAACAATTTATAGTCACTTAAGAATTCAATAGTAAATTGTTACCCATAGGGAAAATATCATTTTCATCCATAATAACCATTATAAGTAAATTTCAGCATTTCCAACAACGACATACGTTAGTAAAACAACCTGATCTGTCCTGAACCGGGGTCTAGAGATCCGGACTCAGACCAGTCACAAATAGTATGTAAATACTGTATAGAAGACCGGATGTATGTGTATCCGGTGTAGGTATCCGTTGTCCTTGAGTGAGGAGAGCGGATTGGGCGTTCTGGAGATCCTTCACACCGACCTAACGCGTTGAAGTGGGCGAATGGTGGTGTCACCTGCAAAGATTCTCCGACGCTCCAGTCAGTAGTATTCCGAGTAAGGAATGTATTCAGAGAGGAATCAGTCGTAAAAGAGCTGAAGAAGATCCCTCACTTCAATCATGAAGTGAGTTCATATACCTGATTGGCTCGATTAACGAGGACACGTTGGTGGGGAACCACCAACTCCCATTAGCATTATTATATTGCGCACTTACCTGCATGATTGGGTCAAGTGGCTATTTTATATTGAGCATAGAGAATGTAGACTAGGATTAGGGAACAAGTTGACTATTCCCGTGAGCAGAATTTGGCTCGTAGTGCAGGGAATTATTGATCGATCCCTGTAGCAACAATCCTTGTCTTTTGCACAGTGACGTGTGTATTATCCGATGTCATGGTGTTATCCTGAACAACCGGTATAGGGAGAACGCCTGATACGGAATTACAGTCCGGATGTATACCGATGACACCGGTTACATGTAGATGTCTCATCAAAGACATTGAAATATATATAGCAGATCGGATACCGGTATTGAGACCGGATTATATGTCCCCTAGCTTGTGTGAGGGACCGAATGGTTGTTCACATAAGCTACTCAACCTGCGAGAGGTCTTAATATCGGTAAGCTTACGTGTGTAACAGTTCCTTAGCATCTGTTGTCATTCGTAAAGAACCGTTCTAAAATTAATAGATCCGACCTGTCGGTGCAGTCACAACGGATTCAGACAAAGATTCGTTGTGTGTGAGAACTTCAAGAGTTTATTGGAATTGAAAGCTCTTGAAGTTCGTGTAACGGCTGTAAAGCGTGAATTGCGTTGCATGATTAGACATTAATGCTTTTAATCACGTGGGCAAGCAATTATTGCGTCTGAGATGAAAATCTCATTAACCGTCGTTTTGGGCTTAATGGGCCTGAAGTTTTCGAAACTTTTGGGCCTAGTGGATAGCCCTTCGCTGAGTCGCTATCGTTTTGGCGCCCAAGAATTTGGAACGGTTGTGTCGTTTCGCTTGTGAACGAATGCGTTTTATCGAGAACGACACAACTTCAAGAGGGGGTAACCGAACCTCTTCGTTTCCTATAAAAGGAATACTTAGTGGATTCTGGGTTCCACTTGCTTTTGTTTTCTCAACGAAACTCTGCAGAAATTTTACGAGGAAGTTTGCTGCCTACATTGCAAGGGTTTCTTCGTTCCTCAAATTCATCACTGTCATTTGAGGTAACTATCTCTTCCTTGTCGCTCTAGTTTCGCTTTGGTTTGCTACTCTTAGTTATAGAAAGTAGGCATCATCTAGGGGGGGAATCAGTTTCCCACAACCCTAATAGTCGTGGGGAAGAATCCTTGTAATTCTTCCTAAGACTGAATCGCGTCGCTCAGAAAGGGGATCTTACTCACTGTGGGAAGTGACCTTTCCCTTCTCAGAGTCGCCCTCTGATTGTAATTGCTTTTAAAATGCAGTGAGTAATGATTGCAACTTTCTGACGACATTTCATTTCTTATCGTAGATTAAGGAGTTCGATTCAGAAAATGCAAATGGCCACTGGAGAAGGAACCTCTGGAAATAGTGCTATTTCGAGGACAACTGAAGGTCTCTATAGCGTTGTTGCTTCGAGGCTAAATTGGGAGGAGGTTCAGGCTAAATGGCCTTTCTGTTGGGTGTCCAGCGAGTTTAAGGACCTGGCCTCTCGTCATGCGGATGAGGAGGGATCTCGGATTCAACCGAGGTTCACGCTGAGTACAGATGAAGAGACGAAAAAGTGGTATAGGGTTTACGCATCACTTCCGACAGAGCGGATATGCCATGTCGTCCCTAATGACCGCTCTGTATATATGTATGACTTTATTTTTCATTATCTGGGAGTTCGTTTTCCTCTAACCGAACTCCAGATGGGCGTCTTGAAGTTTCTGAACTGTGCACCCTCCCAACTTCATCCCAACGGTTGGGGCCTCATCCGAGCTTTGGAGGTCTTGGGTGAACATTTTAATTTCACGCCAACTGTAGCGATGCTGTTCTACTACACTCAGGTAGTTCGAAGGGCAAACAAGCAGGGTGGTGTTGGTCTGGTGACTCTCCGGACTCTCTGTTCCTTTGTGAACTTTAAGTCTTATACGGATTCTGCCAAGGTTGACGGGAAGTCCTTCAAGACTTATTTCACTCGCATCTCCATTAAGAAGGGCAAACCAATATTTTGGAAGGATGAAGAGGGCGTCGACAAATTTCCCCTGAGTTGGACACACAAACATTTTCTCTTGAGCTCACACGCGTACTACACTGACCAATCCGATCTGTCTCGTGAGACGTCGAGAGTGTTGTTCGCACTTGAATCACACACTACACGTCGTCACGTCTTTTCGTGTAGGCGTTTGCTAAGTAGCTCAAGCGGAGTCCGGGAGGAATATTTGCGTACTTCTCGTTTTGTTTCACCTTTTCTCCTTTACCAAATATATATAGAATATTTGTAGTTGCTAACATCTTGTGTTTGTTCATGTAGGTGAAATAGAACAAGAAACTCCAGAGATGGACAAGTTAAAGAAATTCAAGGCGGCGGGTAAGTCCGTTGCCCATGAAAATGAAGTGAAGCCCAGGCCCTCAACTAAGGATCGTCCTGAGTTAATCATCCTGACCTCGGATGCTGAAGGGGACATCCCACTGGTTGAGGGCGGTTCATCCGATGTTGGCGCAGCCTCGGGTCAGCCTCCAGTTACTGAGAGGAGAAGAAAGATCCAGAATGATCCTGCAAGGCGTCAGTCCAAGAAGCAAAGGACTTCGGAGGATAAAGCTGTTGATCCTGCTGGGGTTTCTGGATCAGAGCCGACCTCCTTCCCAACTACCTCGTTTCTCACCCCCTTCCTCTCCTATGAGGGTTCTACTCCAGCCACTCTTCCTCCACCGATGTACAAACTCCGGCATACACTCAGTCCTAAAGAAATTAAGGAAGCGTGTGAGGCCGGAAGGTGGCAGTTAGCCGAACTTGCTGGAATACTTTCTTCAGTCAGCGAGTTGGCTAACAACGTCGATAAGGTTGAAGAATTGAGTGACGAATTGAAAGAACTCAAGCTTTCCTCGGAAAAAGACAAAGCCGCCGTGAAGTTAATGGAAGATCGTCTTAGCAAGTCTAAGGAGTTTGGAGATATCATGACTAAAGAGAATCTCAAGCTCAAAGGCGATCTTAAAAACTTGGAAGGCAAAGTGGCAAAGAAGGAGGAAGAACTCCGTAGCAGCCAGGATAAAAATAAAGCTGATGCTGAGGAGTGGTCTCAAAGGGAGAAGAAGCTCCTTCTTGAGATAGAGGGACTGAAGGCTAGGAAAGCGGAGTCCGAAGTATCCAGTGAGGAGCTGTCCAAGTTGCGGGGAGAATTGGCTACAGCGAAAGCTGAGAGAGAAGAAGCTGTTGACATATGCAGCCGGGCTGTTGAAGAGTCCTTCGGCCTAGCCATACGCCAAGTCTTCTACCGCAACCCCACTGCGAAACTTAACCTTTATGGAATGGATCCGTACTATGAATTCCATGGGGGAAAGTTAGTCGCAGTGGTGGATGGTCGTCACGAAGATCCACCGACGTCCTTGTATGGTTTGGCTCCTCTTCCTGAGGGTCAAACCATGGGACCTGATTACGTCTTTCCTGTGTCCGAGGTTCCCTCTTCTGAAGAAAGGGCTGAAGCTCCTGGAGGGGAGATTCCTGTGGAGGTTCCCAAGGAAGGGGCACAAGAGCCTGGTGCTGAGGAGGCACAGAAGACTGAAGAACAGATTCTTCCTCCATAGTTTTGTTTTCCTTTATATGTATAGTTGTGTACCAGGATCAACTCCGGATTTTGAACTATTGTATACAGCCTTGTTTTTAATGAATGAATTCCATTTAAGGCATTTGTCTTCATCGTTTCATGTATATATTATTCAATGCTAATCCGCTCTGTATAACTAATCTTAAGGCCGGATTGAAATAACTGCCTCAAAAGATTAAACAATAGATAAATTTAGAACGGCGAAATATATACATGTCCCCAAGTATGTGTTAAGAAAAAGGTGCCTGTCTTTGGGGCATGATCCTTAATTTTCTTAATTCTCTTGGGGAAAGATGGGTCGATCCGCTATTCAGTAGAGTAATGTAACAGGACGGATGACTGCTTTTAATCCGTAATACTCTCACAGGAGATGACAATATTGTTCCAAGTTTAGGGAACTGCAAGGAAGTGGTGTTTGAGTCCTTCATCATAAGGATGGTGATGGGAGTTTTTTCTACGCCAGGAGTTACGTCGTTGTATCACAGAATAGGTGATAAAGAGTATCCGTCCTGGGAGAATACCACTTGAAAGCGAAAGTGCGGACTGACTTTCAGAATTTTCCATCATAAGAATGATTATATGAATTGATCATGCCAGGTGTTTTGTCATCAAATCACTTCATAAGTGATTGAGATCATCCGTCTTGGGGATGTGTACAGCACCAGAAGTTATATCGTCAGATCACATAACAGGTGATTGAGATCATCCGTCCTTGAGGTGTGTATGGCGCCAGGAGTTACATCGTCATATCACAGAATAGGTGATTGAGATCATCCGTCCTGGGCAGGTACACCATGTCAAGGAGTTACATCGTCAGATCACATAATGGGTGATTGAGATTGCCCGTTCTGGAAAAGTACACAACACCAAGAGTTACATCGTCAGATCACAGATTAGGTGATTTAGATAATCCGACCTGGAATGATTATTGGAGTTCTTCGTACCAGGAGTTACATCATCGAATCACAGAATAGGTGATTGAGATCATCCGTCCTGGTGAAGTTTTTTAATCATGGAGTACGGATTGAACAAGTTTTCGAATCTGAAATCCGAGTAATACCTCTACTAGCCCCCTAGCTAATGTGAGGAATGAGTAGACTTGCTCATATGAGCTATATTAATCGTAGTACGTCTGGATTTCGGGACTACATCGAAGTGTATATGTCCGCTCTGGGAACAAGGTTCCGTAGTGATGAATCTCCTAAGGGCGGATTCGACAATGAGAATATCAGGAGTTTATCGAATTTCGCAACCCTTGGTATTCGAGTAATGGTGGCCACGTTTCTAATGATTGGATATTTTATGCCTTAATTCACGTGGGCGAGCCATTATTGCGTTAAATGCGCATGTCTTAGTGACTGTCACGCATAGTCTTGTTGGGCCTAGTATTTGGTTTTAATAGGCCCATTTCGATGGCTCTGTGACAAAGCGATGGCATTTTCGCGCCTTGAGGTACTAAACGACAATTTTGGTCCACTAAACGAGGAGTCGTTTGGGGGTAAACGACAGGTTGTGTTTAGTGGGTATTTGAAAAATTTTCGTGCCCCGATAAAGGCATATTTGGCAATCTCAGTTACTATTTCGTCTTGCTTCCTTGACGAACGTCTGCAAAAGTTCCAAGAAGTTCTTCGTGTCCGCCTCTGTGAATTTCAATTCACTATCCTTAGGTAACCACTTTCCCTTCGTTTTCTGTATCTCTTTTCAATATTTGAGAATGCCTAGGAAGGGTGTTAGTTTCAGTGGCTTTAGCCCTAGAGGAAGAGGAGGAAGGGCTTTGACTAAAAACCCTAGCGTTCGTGGTGGGAGGATCCCAGTGATCTTCCAGTCGAAGCCACAGTATACAGAGAGGGAGGAGTCGCAATATCAAAGGCGAAGGGTGATTATACCCTCTTCAGAGTCTTCCTCCTCCAGTGAGAGTGTCGAGAGTGGGGATTTGTATCTCTCTGATGATGTGAAATTTTATCGCAGCATCAAAGCTTTCACTATGGTGACAAAGAAAGTTTCTGGGAGGAAATCGTCTGAAGGGGAATCTCCCTCTGAGAAGTATATTTTGAAGACCCAATCCGGCCTATGCAATGTGGTTGCACACCGGATAGACTGGGTGAAATTCCAACAGAAGCGCCCATTCAGCTGGGTCGCTGAGGAATTTCGTGAAACTGCATCCGTGTGTGCTCGTGAGGACGGAGCAGAGTTGGAACCGCGCTTCACAGTCTGGAAGAAGAATAAATACCGATGGTGTTTTAAGGTGTTCGCTCCCCTTCCATCAGAACGGATATGTCATACACCGGACGAGAGGTCCTTGTTCATGTATGATTTTTTATTTCTGAACTTGGGCGTGCGTTTCCCCTTTACGAAGTTTCAGATGGGAGTCTTGAGATTCCTGGACTGCGCTCCCTCGCAACTTCACCCTAATGGATGGGGATTGGTCCGCTCTCTTGAAGTGCTTGGGGAGCACTTCAACTTTAAACCGACGGTGGCCATGCTTTTCTACTTCACTCAAGTGGTCCGTCGTGCGAATAAGGAGAAAGGAGGGGTGAGCTTGATATCCCTCCGGACTATCTCCAAGATCATCAACTTCGAGGCGTACACTGACTCCGCCAAAGTTGATGGGCATTCATTCAAATCTTATTATACGAAGATCAGCGTCGATCCGAATGAACCAGTTTTTTGGTTAACTGAAGATGGGATTCCAAAGATCCCAGTGGCTTGGACGCATGAGCATTTCTTGCTAACCTCCCAGGCGTACTACACTGAGGAGGAGGAACTGAGCCCATCTTCTATCTCCGTTCTTTCGGCTCTTCAATCCTACACAGCCTCGCACCAATTTTTCTCCTGCAGGCGTTTGTTAGGACCAAAGTCTACTTACGAGGAATATTTACGTAATTTCCCTGCCATTCTTCATGCGTTATTATGTCATTTGCCTTGAAAATTTTTCGTCTCTGATTATGCCTTTTGATTTTGCAGGTGAAATTCAGAGAGAGTCACCGGAGATGAATAGGCTAAAAGGACTCAAGGCCAGAGAGACTTCCGTTGCGGCTGAAAATGACATTCAGGCAAAGCGGAACTCGAAGAAGGCTACTGCTGAGACGATAATATTAACTTCGTCTGCTGGTGACGATATTCCTCTGATCGAGGGCGGATCTGAGAAGGTTGTGGAGAAAAAGAAGAGGACAAAGCGTAGCCCCTCGAAGATCTCAGACCATCAATCCTCGCCCAAAAAACCAAAAACTTCAAGAGGGGTTGCTGAGCCAGGGCCTTCTAAGGAAAAGAGAGCGGAAGAGCCCACTCCTGATGCCCCAAGCAGTGTAATCACTTATGGGGTGAAGCCAATAACGACTTATTTCGCGCCCAAAGCCCCTTGCCCTCTTAAAGGTAGTTCCGGTCTTGTTCAAAATCCGGTGTATGAGGGCTCTGTTCCTGAGGGCGTTCCTGAACCTTCACCCAAGGTGAAGCCCTCGTTGAAGAGTGATGAAATGATCAGAGCTTGTGACGACGGACAGAAGCACTTGGCTGAGTTATCCGGGCTCCTCAAGTCGGTTCGTGAGCTCACAGAAGAGAACGAGAGGCTCACCTCAATGGTTGGCAAGGACAAGGCAATCATCCTCCAATTAGAAGGAAAATTAGAAGCTTCCAGAGAAGAAATTCAGAAGAAGGATAAAGAAATTGCCAAGCTGAAGAACCTTGCCAAGGAGTTGGAGGCCCAAGTAGCTGACCAAAAGAAAATCAATTCCGACCTCCACTCCGGTTTTTGTGCAGAGAAGGAACGCTCTTCAAAGCTGGAAGAGGAGCTCAAGGATGTTAAAGTTGTTTATTCTCGAGGAACCGAAGATTGGTCGCGTAAGGAGAAGGAGCTGCTCTCAAAGTTGGCGGACACAAAGGCAGAATTTGACGAGGCTGTAGATATATGCGATCAAGCAGTCAAGGAATCCTTTGGGTTGGCTGTTCGTCAAATTCAATACCGGAATCCCAAGGTGAAACTTAGTCTGAATGGTATTGATCCGTTCTATGAGTTTCATCAAGGGAAACTGGTGGCCGTAGTTGATAAGCGTCATGAAAGTCCACCTCACACTCCTTATAAGTTCGCTCCTTTACCTAAAGGTCAATCAATGGGACCTTCACTCCTGAAGCCCGTGAGTACAGGAATAAGCTCTCGCACTGAAGAAGGCAAGATCAGAGACAAAGGCAAAGGGAAAGAAGAAGATTCAAGCCAGAGAAAGTAGCGCCTTCCTTGTTTCCTTTTTCATTTTATTGATTCAAATTCGCTGTGTTCCGGGATCAGCTCCGGATTATTACACGAATTGTAATTCTTGTTTAATCAATAAAAGAGTTTTTTTTACCTCCATTATTGTTTAGTGAAAAACAACTTTAATAGAGGGATTGCATGTGTATTGTATCATTCCGGGTTTAAGTTATAAAGATCGGATTGTAAAACAAAATCTCCATACCGGACTTAAACATGCGAGATGAATTCCATAATAAGATCACCGCTTGTGAGGGAACACATCATCGTCACAAGAACGGCTTAAGGGGAATGATTGTGAGATCGTTTAGACGAGAGTTCATTCCTCAAGATATTCGTTAAATCGTTGATGCTGTCCCCCAGTTTCATTGGGTGATTATCACTTTGAATAAACTCTGAGTAAGATTTTCTCATGAGAGCTTTAAAGAGTGAGGATTTAAAATAGAAATTCCTCTTCAAATATTTCCGACTGAGAGATTTCGGGTGAATATGCCTTAGATTGTGGCGTACCCGAGTGAATTGTTTGTGTCGGAGTTTATGAGTCCGGTCTCAATTGAAGAATTGATGACTCAGAATTATAAGCTATAAAACTTCCAAATAAAGAACTTCATAAGAGAGTATTAATCTGGAGTTCAGTATAACTTACTTGTTGTGTTTGGAGTTCGGTTTGATCCTACTGTCCATGTCATATTTGGCGTTCGGTTTAATCCTACTAGCCGTTCTTCAATTGTTCCTTGGTTGTATCCAATGATAATTCTTCACCGACGTTCGGTTAATCCTACTAGTCGTACTCAGAGTTCGGTTTAATCCTACAATTCGAGCCTTCGATACGGGGTTCAGATCAGGGCTAATCCTGATCCTACTGCGCCCGTTACTTGGGGTTCGGCGTGGTCTTGAAGAAGAACCAGCTTACTGCGCCCAAGCCTTCGTATGGGGTTCGGTTTGTGGCCTTGAAAAAGGACCAGCCCTACAACCCATGTAATCTTCGAATGGGGTTCGGTTTGTGGCCTTGAAAAAGGACCAGCCCTACAACCCATGTCCTGAGGTTCAGTTTAATCTTACAACTCAGGTCTTCACCGACGTTCGGCCAAACCTACTAGTCGTACCCAAAGTTCGGTTTAATCCTACAATCTGGGCCTTCGAATGGGGTTCGGTACAATCCTACAACCCATTTCCTGAGGTTCGGTTTAATCCTACAACCCAGGTCTTCACCGACGTTCGACCAAACCTACTAGTCGTACTCGGAGTTCGGTTCAATCCTACAATCCGAGCCTTCAATCAATTAGACATACTCAAGGAGTTACATCGTCAATTACAGAATGGGTAATTGAGATCATCCGTTCTGAGTATGCTCTTGTGTGTTGCACATATTCGAGGAGTTACATCGTCAACTACAGAACAAGTAGCTGAGATCATCCGTCCTGAATATGTTTCTGTACACCGGATAAACTGAAAATCACAGCATAAGAAAAACTCAAAAAAGTTAAATTGTTGTGAGAGATTCTTATTAAATCAAAAATAAGAATTATAATGAGAGCGTAGCTGTGAAAATAAATTCTCCAGTATTCAATCCAAGATAAGGATAGGAGAGTGTAGATAGTTCCAACAGCTAGCTATAGTAGATGCGCAAGTTTTGGGTGTTCCATTTATTTCGGATTGGAGTGCCATCAAGGTTTTTAAGGCGGTAAGAGCCTTTGCCAGTAACTTCGGATACCCTGTATGGGCCTTCCCAGTTCGGGGCTAGTTTGCCTTGATGAGCGAATTTGTTCCCTATACTTGCTTTCCTCAAAACCAAATCTCCAACGTTAAAAGTCCTTGATTGGACTCGTTTGTTGTACCGGAGAGCAACTTTGGCTTTGATGGCTTGATCTCTGATGAAAGCGTCTTCTCTGAGTTCTTGTATGACATCCATTTTGGATGCCAAGTTAGCATTGTTGGTTTCTTCAGAGAAGTACTTAACCCTTGTGGAAGCAATTTGCAGTTCCACAGGTATCATTGCCTCGACCCCGTATGTTAGGCGATATGGGGATTCATTGGTGGATGAATGAGGCGTTGTCCGATATGCCCATAGGACATGACACAGCTGGTCTGTCCATCCGCCCTTGGCTTCACCAAGGCGTTTCTTTAGTCCCTTCAGCACTTCCCTGTTGGCCACTTCAGCTTGACCATTAGTTTGGGGATGTTCGACGGATGAGAATATTTGGGTTATTCCTAACCCTTCAAGCAAATCTATGAATTTTCTATCCGTGAACTGGGTGCCATTATCTGTGACAATCCGTGCTGGGACCCCGAACCGTGTTATGATGTTTTCATACATGAAACGACGAGTTCGGGCTGAAGTAATATGCACCACCGGCTCTGCTTCTATCCACTTAGTGAAATAATCGACCCCTACAATGAGATATTTGATGCCCCCAGGAGCAGTTGGAAAGGGGCCCAGAATATCCAATCCCCATTGATAGAAGGGCCATGGAACAGCGGATGTGAAGAGTTCTTCCGCCGGTGTGTGGTGTAGGTTAGAGAATTTTTGGCAAGCGTCACATTTTTTGACGAAGTCAATGGAGTCTTGCTTTATTGTGGGCCACCAGTATCCAGCTCTGAGGATTTTTCGCATTAAGCTTCTTCCTCCGGCGTGGTGTCCACATTGTCCCCCATGCACTTCCTCCATTACGTCTTGCACTTCATTCTCTTTGAGACAAATCAAATAGGGCACAGAGAGTGCCCTTCTGTAGAGATTACCATCAATCATAGTGAAATACGGTAATTCTCTCCTTAACCTCGTCTTTTCCTTCTCATCTGTGGGTAGTTGTCCATCAGCCAAATAACGGATGTAAGGAGCCATCCATGTATCTCCGTAAAGGGAGTTAGTCATTATGGCGTTTAGAGAAGGGAAAAGAGGGATGCTGGGCGACGTCAGTGTGCTTTGGACCAGCGTAGTGGTGCTACCTGGTCGTTTGGTGCTCGCTAATCTGGAGAGTATATCCGCTCTTGTATTCTCTTCGCGCGGAACGTGCTTGAATTCCACCTTCGAGAATTTCTCTACCAATTCCTTGACACAGTTCAAGTATAATTGGAGTTGAGGTTCGCGAGCTTGATAATCTCCTAAGATCTATGAAATCACCAGCTGTGAATCGCTGCAGAGCGTCGCCTCAGAAGCTCCGATGTCAATTGCAGCTCTCAGTCCGGCCAAACAAGCTTCATACTCAGCTTGGTTGTTGGATGTTTTGAAATTGAAACGAAGGGAGATCTCCAGGTGTACTCCGTCGTCACTTTCTAGAACTACACCTGCTCCAGAGCCTCTTTGGTTTGATGAACCATCAACGTAAATGGTCCAATGGACTCGAGGGTAATCTGGATCAGTCCCTGTCATTTCCACAATAAAGTCAGCCAGGACTTGAGCTTTAATAGCGCTGCGGGGTTCGTAGGATATATCAAACTCAGAGAGTTCAATAGACCATTTGATCATCCTCCCAGCGAGATCGGGCTTGATTAAGACAGAACGGAGTGGCAAATCCGTTCTCACTATGATTGGATGGGCATGAAAGTACGGACGCAACCGTCGTGAGGCCCAAACAACAGCGAGGGCGGCCTTTTCAATTTTATGATACCGGATCTCAGCACCTTGCAAGGTCTTGCTAGTGAAATAGACCGGTCTTTGTCCATCAGGAGTTTCTTTTATCAAGGCAACGCCCAAAGCTTCATCTGAAATAGCCAAGTACAGAATGAGTGTGTCTTCGGGGTCAGGCTTTGTGAGAATGAGAGGTTTGGACAACACCTCCTTAAGCTCTTGGAAAGCTTTTTCTTGTTCCTGTCCCCACTCGAATTTCTTGGACTTTTTCAGTATTTTGTACAGGGGGAGCGACCTGTGAGCCATCTTCGGCATGAATCGTGCCAAAGCTGCTACCTTGCCATTCAGGGATTGGACTTCTTTGAGATTCTTAGGACTCTGCATGTCTAGAATCGTTTGGCACTTCCCTGGATTGGCTTCAATACCACGTTGAGTTAACATGAAACCCAAAAACTTCCCAGCAGGGATAGCAAATGTGCACTTAATTGGGTTCAACCTCATGTTAAATTGTCTCAAACGGGTGAATACTTGGCGTAGGTCCTCAATATGATCGCCACCAACCGGTGTCTTTGCTATTATGTCGTCAATGTATACTTCAACAAGTTTGGTGTGCATACCTTCGAAAACCTTGTTGATCATGCGCTGATATGTCGCCCCAGCATTTTTCAGGCCAAAGGGCATGACTGTATAGCAAAAGACACCACGATCATTTATGAAAGCTGTCTTCTCTTGATCCTCTTCGCACATCGGAATTTAGTTGTAACCGAAATAAGCGTCCATGAAGCTCAGGTATTGATAACCAGAGGAATCATCCACCATCCGATCTATATTAGGAAGAGGATAAGGATCTTTTGGACAGCAGCGGTTGAGGTCCACATAGTCAATGCATATTCTTCATTTACCATTGGATTTAGGGACCATCACCACATTCGAAAGCCAAGAGGAATATCGGATTTCCCTGATAAATCCGGCCTTCAGCAACTCCTCAGTTTGCTGGCAAGCTGCCCTCTGTTTCTCTGGGCCCAATCGTCTTTTCTTTTGGGCCACAGGTTTCGTCTCTGGATAGACGGACAGTTTATGACAGCAGAATTCAGGGTCTATGCCTGGCATATCGGCTGCAGTCCATGCAAAGAGGTCTTTAAACTCTTGCAAGAGAGCCAGCAGTCGCTGCTCTATTTCCGTATCTAGCTTGTCATTGATATGGGTGATCTTTTCTGGAGAATCTCCCAAGACGATGTCCCTGGAACTTCCATCCGGTGTTGGCTTTGATGGGTTGAACGGATCAATGTTCCAATCCGCTCTAGGGTCCAGGTCGACAAGGCTTACAGATCCAGCCGATGTTCGAGCATCATTAAGTTTCCTCTTTTTATTGGAGGCGTCCAGCTTTGTCATGTTGAGGCTAAGGTTGTAGCAATACCTAGCCATTTCTTGATCACCCCGGATAGATGACACAGCATTATCCTTGTCAATGAACTTGATAAGGAGATGTGGGGTTGATACAACTGCCTCCATTGCATTCAGAGTGGGACGGCCTATGATGCCATTAAATGGTGATTTAACATCAATCACTAGCACCCGAGACCTAACCGTCCTGGCTCCTGGCTCGCCTTCAAACGAGATAAGGGTATCAAGATACCCTTTAGTTGGTTGCTTTGCGCCATTGAAAGCTGTTAGTTCCTGCGTGTAAGGCTGTAAGTCTGAGTCTTTAAAACCCATTCTTTCAAAGCAATTATAGAAAATAACATCGCAGGAACTTCCCTGGTCAACAAGGATTCTTCGGACGTCCTTGTTGGCGATCACAGCAGTGATGACTACAGCATCGTCACCACAGGAATGGTTGGGCCAAAATCCTCGTCAGAGAAAGAGATTGTGGGAGCTTCAATCCCACCTCTGTAAGGGAGATGGTCTTTGACTTTCCCTTGCACAGATAGAATCATTCTGTGATGATTCTTACGGGCTGTAATTGAAGCTCCTCCTCCAGCGAACCCTCCAGCAATCATGTCAATAACTTCACGTCGGCCCTGACGTTGTTGCTGGGGCATGCTGTCTTTCTGTGCTGCATTATCAGTCATCACACCTTTTTGCTTCTCTGCAGCAGAGAACTTTCGAATCGGACTGGGGTTATTGTCATCCCCATCGTCTGGATCTCTTTCTCTTTTCTCATTCCGTTCTGCCCTGTCAAAGGATTTTTCTTTGAACAGGTATTGCTTCAACTTGCCTTCTCTAATCAGCGTCTCAACCGCGTTCTTTAGCGCCTGGCATTCATCAGTTGAATGACCATTTTGTTCATGAAAATCACAGTACTTACGTGAATTTCCTGGTCTTTTCATAGGGGCTGGTCTTCTGATGCCATATGTGCTGAGCATTGGCCATCCGACCTCTCTTAAAATCTGAGACGGCCTGGCAGACAATTGTGCATAATGGCTGAAGGAATTGACGTGCCTTTCTCGAGGTCGAGGAGGGTGGTTATCAACCTTAGGATTTGTAAATGGCCTCTCCATGCGTTCTGACCTCGTCTTCTCCTTACCCTTCTGGGTTTGAGGAAGTGGTGTTGGGGGCTTTTTCTTTGCAGCTATCGCCTCCAAATGCATCTCTATACTAACGTATTTTGAGGCTTTCTTTCTGAACTCCTCAAAAGTTGCTGGAGGGCTCTTTGCTAATGAAAGAGCGAAAGCTGAACCCGGCTGCAATGCCTCAATAACAATATGCAGCTTGATAGATTCTGTGAGGTTAGGAACCAGGGCTGCTTCCTTATAAAACCTCTTCAGAAAATCTTTTAAGCCCTCTGTTTCACCTTGCTTAATCTGGGCTAAGGTATGGGACGTCTTGGGCACGTCTCTGGAGATAACAAAGTGGGTTTCAAAGGCAGGTGCCATTTCCATCCAAGAATCTATGGATCCAGAAGGCAGGCCTTTAAACCACCCGAGGGCCTCCTCAGACAATGTTCGAGGGAACATTCGGCACATCACGTCCTCATCAACCCCCAAGTACATGGCTTCAAACACATAAGCATCAAGGTGCTTAGTTGGATCAGTTTCACCATTATACTTTCCGATGGAAAGTGGTTGAGTAGTTTGAAGGTGCTTGGGGATGCTGATGCCCATAAGTCTCCTTGAAAAAGGAACTTTCAGATTGTAAGACAATGGGGGTGCTGTTGTTGAATCTCTCTTCCTTCGGGAAGCTGCATCCTCAGAGTCGCGAGTCTGTTCTCCCCCCTCAAACGTAGAGATATTTGAGTACTGAAGAGTGGTGGACTTTTCACCATCAGTTGCGTGGGGAGTGTTTCGCGTGCGAGATGATTCTTTATCCTCGCTTTGCCTTTTTTCTCTTCGCAATTCAGCGAGTTCCCTCTGAAGTTGTTTGATCAACTCATCGCGAGGATCAGGATCAGACACAGTTACTATCTTCTTTGAGCTGCCCCCATGAGAATCAAAGTTGAGTTTTCTGAAGGCGTTAGGATTGGTTCTGCCTTCAGCTTGATTCTCCATGAAGTCTTGTGCTTCGCCTTCCATGGTGGATTACCTGCTCTGTCAAAGGATATGGGAATAACTTTAGCGGGTCCCACTGGGCGTGCCAATGATCTGTCCTGAACCGGGGTCTAGAGATCCGGACTCAGACCAGTCACAAATAGTATGTAAATACTGTATAGAAGACCAGATGTATGTGTATCCGGTGTAGGTATCCGTTGTCCTTGAGTGAGGAGAGCGGATTGGGCGTTCTGGAGATCCTTCACACCGACCTAACGCGTTGAAGTGGGCGAATGGTGGTGTCACCTGCAAAGATTCTCCGACGCTCCAGTCAGTAGTATTCCGAGTAAGGAATGTATTCAGAGAGGAATCAGTCGTAAAAGAGCTGAAGAAGATCCCTCACTTCAATCATGAAGTGAGTTCATATACCTGATTGGCTCGATTAACGAGGACACGTTGGTGGGGAACCACCAACTCCCATTAGCATTATTATATTGCGCACTTACCTGCATGATTGGGTCAAGTGGCTGTTTTATATTGAGCATAGAGAATGTAGACTAGGATTAGGGAACAAGTTGACCATTCCCGTGAGCAGAATTTGGCTCGTAGTGCAGGGAATTATTGATCGATCCCTGTAGCAACAATCCTTGTCTTTTACACAGTGACGTGTGTATTATCCGATGTCATGGTGTTATCCTGAACAACCGGTATAGGGAGAACGCCTGATACGGAATTACAGTCCGGATGTATACCGATGACACCGGTTACATGTAGATGTCTCATCAAAGACGTTGAAATATATATAGCAGATCGGATACCGGTATTGAGACCGGATCACAACCATAACATGAGTAAATCAAAACCTTTTCAAGTGATTCCACTTTCTGTAGTTCAATAATAAAATTATCTATAACTTTCATGAAGACCATAAATCCAAATTCCAAACAGAAACACCACTTATCCACAGAATACTAAACTGCCTCAAAGAGACTTTTCAAAACGTACATATGATAGTATTTTCAACGTTTCTGGAGTTACAAAACTAAGTTTGGCATGATACTAGTTCTAAATTACCCTTAACACAAATATATACAACTTTCATGAAGACACTGATCACTAATTCTCATCACAAAATTCCCAGTTTTAAAAATAAAATTTGTATTTCAGATTAACAGAATTACAGCTTGTACATACTTCAGTATTTAGGCATAACTCGAGCTACAAAAATCCTTTTGACTTGAAACCACTTTCTATAGATCCATAACATAAATATTTACAACGTTCATGAAGACATCAAAGTCTAAAAACGTATGTATAATTCCCAAAATATTCATATATGCACAAAACACAAGATAAGTATTTCAATCGGACATGTTGTAGTATTTTGATCATAACTCATGCTATACATATCCAATTCAGTTGGTTCAGGTCTCAAAATTCACATAACAAGATGATCTACAACTTTGATGAAAACACCGATCACTAATTCTCACCATAAAATTCCCAGTTTTATAAATAATATTCATATCTCAAGTTAACAGATTTACAGCTTGAACATACTTCAGTATTTTGGGTATAACTAGAGCTACAAAAATCATTTTGACTTGAAACTACTTCCTACAGATCCATAACACAAATATCTACAACTTTTATGAAGACATCAAAGGCTGATTATGCATGTATAAGTCCCAGAAATTTAATATATATAGAAAACATAGGATAAATATTCCAGATGGATATACTGTAGTATTTTGGCTATAACTTTTGCTAGACATATCCAAATCAATTGATTCAAGTCTCAGAATTCATATAACAAAAAGATCTATAACTTTGATGAAGAATTCAGAATCAAATTCATACGTTTTCAGCTTCACAATTGAGCAACAAAATACAAAAATAAAACTGGAATCCTAGGACAGCATACAATTCTACCCATTTCATAATCATTCACAACCTTGTCCCCTCTTACTTGGATTGAAGATAGTTGGCTGATTGAAAATGGTCTCCTTGCTGTCCTAGCTTCAGATCGAAGGGCCTTGATAGAGAAGAGTAAATGAGAGTTCCAGAAGAGGTGTGTTTATTTAATAAGGTAAAGGCAGTGGGAGACAAGCTTTCCATGAGTGAGTTTCTAGTGGGCTGTTAGTGGGAAATAATGGTGGTTTAGATAGAAAGTGAGCTATATTAGTTGTCCACTTCTACCGCCTGCCTAATGGAGTGGGTATGATTGAAGAAAAGTATATTAAAATATGCATAAAAGGACAAGATTAGAGTCAAACGTTAATCTGACATTGAAAACCGACTGGAGTTCTACACGGTCAGCCTCTGAACCGACTGGAATTCTACCCAGTCAGCATATATGCCGATTGGAAATTGTCAGTAACGTGAAGAGAAGGAAATCTAAGTCCCTCTCGCTCAAGCGAAACCCACTCTCGCTTGAGCGAGTGCCATACATTGCACTGTCAGGGGAAGTTTCGCTCAAGCGAATACCGACTCGCTTGAGCGAGACTCACAAGCCTCGCTTATTCCACTTTCACTCGCTTAAGCGAGGAATTCATTCGCTTAAGCAAAATTCGACCAGAGGTAGTCATTCCCCAAACCGACTCCTCTTACTCGGTTTTCACTCGGCAGAATTTATTCCCAACCGAGTCATTCTTCACTCAGTTTTTCACTCAGCAATATATATAAAAACCGAGTCAACTCTCAATCTGTCCACTTGGCATCATCACTCAAGTCCGAGTCATCTCAATCAGTTTTTCACTCGGTTAACTCATTCCAGACCGACTCAAAGCTCTCAAGTTCCCACTCGGCAGAAACTTCTTAAACCGACTCAACTCTTAATCAGTTCTCACTTGGTGAATTACCTCAAAACTGGCTCTTCTTTCTTTTAGTCATTCACTCAGCAATTAACACACCACTCAATCAGTGGTCCACCTAATATCATAATTCAGTCCGAGTCCTCTCTCACTCAGACTTCCGCTTGGTAAATCAATTCCAAATCCGAGTCTCCTCACACACACGGTTCCATTCGGTAAGACTTTTCAGAAACCGATTCTCCCTCATAGTTGTCTATCACTCGGAATCTCATTTCAGGATTGACACATCTGGGCAATCATACACTGTGTAGCCCCAGTCGGAACCCTGCCACTTGGAAATACATTTTCCTCTGTACTTCACTCGAAAATGAAGGCACTCAGTGAATCTTTCATTCAGAATTGTAACGTCTGACCATGATTGACTCGGAAACGAGTCATTCAGAAATAATTGACTCGGAAATGAGTCATTTGAAGGCATTTGACTCAGAAACGAGTCTTTCTAAGCAATTTGACTCGGCAGTGAGTCACCCCAAGGTGAATCACTCGGATCCTTTCACCTAGAAGAGGTTCTATCAAACCCTCTTCACTCAGAAATGTCCCTGAGACAGGGATTCCACTCGGAGGAGATCCTCTCGGCCATGTTCCACTCGGAAAACACAACCTTCACTCGGAATTTCAATATTTCACTCGGAATTATCTTAGTCACTCGGAACAGAGCCTCTTCCTTAGTCGGACAGTCCTTTCTAAGGCATGTTTCACTCGGAAAATGGATATTATCATCAAAGATCTATATAAATTCCATATTTATATTCAAAAATGGAATTTTTGAAGTAATACAAGCCATCCATTGGATGTTTTATTCATTGATTATTACTTATAGACCTTCTATACTTCATAATTTACAAAATGAGACTATTATTAAAAATAGGATGTTACAACTTTCAAGTTGACTTTTACAATTAAATTCACCTATTTATATATACCATGTATTTTTGTGCTAACCTTGGGTGGACTTGTTAAAACTCCACCTAAGGCCCAAAACCTAAATGTACATGGCCTAAAAGTGGCCCAAAATAAGTATATGCCTACACAATGCCCAAAAATGGCCTAAAATGAAAAAAAAATATGGTTATGTAAGGCTTAAACCTAAAAATGTACCACTAAACAAGGTCTAACCCAAGATCACCCATAGACTTCATTACTAGTTGTGTCAATTTTAAAAGAATATAATCAAATAACTTATAAAGAATCCCTTGTTGTAAAGAGAGAATTTTCAAAAACATATCACGTTATTCATACTCATTTTACGAATTCTAATTCGTACAAAATAACATTTTCCATTTTTTTTTAAAATAAATCAATGTTACTTTATAAGTTTATTTTAAAGGTACTAAATATTAATTTAAAGGGGTTATTTGATGTACTCTCACATGATGATCACATCTAGAGTAAGGAGCATATATGTTTGCTACTTGAATGTAAGTCATGTGGGGTTTGAATGAATCTATGGTATTTAGTGGATTTAACATAAGATTGTCTTCATAAAATTGGAAGAGTGATTTTTGCTATTTGTATGGTCACGGATTATCATTTTGGTGTTCCTATAAATTTCTTTAAAAAATAAGCCTTTAAAACTACCGGTCAATTTTAAAAAAAATAAAACTTTTTGATGTATTGATGGGTATAAGTTGATTTTTATAGGTTTTTTTTTTAAATAATCTTAAATCCATTTTAAGATCAGTTAAATAACCTTTAAACCTGATCTTCTAAAACGTGATTTAAAAAACTTAAATAAAATAAACTATTTATACCAGTTAAATGAGTTATATAATTTGCAAAATTAAAATCATACAATTTTAAAAATTGTTTAAACATTCAATTTCAACATGGCTTTTTAAATCAGAAAATAAACAGATTTAAATTGTCTTGATTAGTAAATTCATTGCGTCTAAATTCATCTTACAACCGATTTAAAAAGTCTTTATTAACTGATTAATTTTTTTTTCATTTAGGTATCTGGTTATCAATGGATGTATAAACGTATGATATGATTAGACACAACGCATTTGTCAAAAGAGTCTAATTTTTAATTTGGTAAGCATAGTTTATGAATTGTGGAAAAACGAGGAAAGCATATTATTAATTTATACCGAAAAATAAAAAATTTCATGTGAGCACTAAAATGGAGAAATATCTCAATTCAAGGAAATTCATAGGTCTTGTAGCGACTTATTATACAACCACACCAAATTTTACAATTGATTTGACGAATTAAATGCTACTTACTATATAAAAGTACACACTAACTTAATAAAATTCAAAACCAGTTTCTATTTAATTGTCCAGAAAAAAAATTCATAACTCAAAAAATTCAATTATTTTCTCACAACTGTCTACCAAAATTCCTAATCTAGTCTTATATTTATTAAATTGTATTATCTCTCCTTATTTAACATACTTTCTCTGACATTTGGGTATTATTAAAAAAATATAATTTTTGTTAATACGTTCAAAATTTATATTTTCCTCTGGACAATTAAATAGAAACGAATTTAGTATTACTGTTTTCTATTTCTTCCTTAGCAAAAGCAGGGTAGGAAACATGAAAATGTTGGCTTGTCTAATTAATGGAAGCTCCCCATATTGACCATTGACGCAGCTTTAGCCTCGTCTTCCGCTTTTGGAGTGGGAAGTAAGAACGCCGCCATCACTGCACTGATGCCTGAACACACAGCACCAAACACGAAAGCTGGCAGGTTCCCACCACCAAACAAAGCATTCCAAGGTCCACTCAATGCAGATACAATCATCTGTTACAATATGTATCACACTGAGATACTAATCCCATCATAAAATTACGTTCTTACCATAACCACTTAACTCTCTCTCTATATATACATGTAATGTGGTTACTTCATGTTATGAGTAAATAAACTCTAACCTGTGGAATGACAATTGCAAGATTGAGGACTCCTAGAGATAAACCTGAAGTGAGAAATTAAAGGTTGGTTATTATAATAACATGGTAACAATTTATTTGATTGATTGATGCTTATTGTTTTACCCTGCCCTGCCCCTGCATTGCTACAGTATATTGATGCGAGTGCAAAAGGAACACTGTAGTTAACCTGCGCAACAAATAGTGTATTAGAGATAATAGAGTGATGAATTGTGAGTTAAACACAATCATATTCATTTACCGCAAGAGGGATTCCGACAACAGCGAAGAAAGCCATGGAACCAATTTTGATACCCTGAGAGGGGTTTCCTACTGCGGCGGGGTTCACCTGACGCTCGTGCTTCGCATTCTTAGAAATAACCACCGTCATTGCTAAAGCAACAGCAAGAATGATGTTAACGATCCCCCACAGCCTCTTTGCTCCTCCAACCAAATGACCCATGGGCTCCACCGCTAACGACATTACACCCAAAACTATAGCGTTTATCATCAATCCCATTGATCCAGCGCGTACGCCAGTATCATAAGCATCCTCACCTGCTTCCCCACCGTACACCTCACGACCCATCCAATCAGTGTCGAACAAAAAATATGGGAACCACCCAAGCCAGTTGATAGCAGTCACCAACATAAGCAACCACATGGGCTTCTTAAGCTCCCTCAAAGCACCGAATACCTGCCCAAAGCATGAAGGTTTGTCATCTTCCTCAA
Organism: Clitoria ternatea; assembly: GCA_037962975.1. Taxonomy (NCBI): domain Eukaryota; kingdom Viridiplantae; phylum Streptophyta; class Magnoliopsida; order Fabales; family Fabaceae; genus Clitoria; species Clitoria ternatea. The sequence goes on from CM075675.1 coordinate 16,852,305, forward strand.
AGTCTTCTGGCCTTTTAGGTACATCCTTGGCGTAAATAAGAGCGAAGAAAACGATGACAAAGAGTAATATGATTGAAAACATGAAACAGGTCTTAAGATTGGCACAGAAGACGTCACAAGCTTTAGTTTCAGTGAAGCGGAAGATCTTGTAGAGACCATCATAGGATCCGGCTGCATACCCTAAAACTTGGCCGACGGCCATGAAAAATGAGAAAAGAGCGTTCCCTAGTCTCATTTTTTTATGATCTCCGGCGGCCAAATCACCGAGAAAGGCACGACAGGGTCCTTGAAGCATGTTGTTAGCAACATCAAGGATCCAAAATCCAATAACAAAACAAGCAACTGCACGTGGACGTGTTTTTTTTGTGATATCGTCACCTGTCGAATGTCCTATATCAGATGCATAGCCAATAAGAAACACGGCAAGAGCGACCGCAATAGAACCATAAAAGATGAAGGGACGACGACGACCAAAGCGAGAAGTACTCCGGTCACTATAGTAACCAACAATGGGTTGGACAACCAAGCCAGATATTGGGCCGCAAAGCCAGATGAAGGAAGCCCAAGCATGTGGGACCCCCAATGTTTGGACATAGGGTGTGAGAAGTGAAAGTTGTAGAGCCCACCCAAATTGTATACCAGCGGCAATGGATGCAACAATGACCATTTGACCGAGTGAGCCTGATTGAGGTTGGTTAGCCTCTAGACATTTTTTATCGTTTGATTTAGGGGAGGTTAGAGACTCCATCTGGCTTAACCTTTAGAGAACTTGAATGTTGTTTGTTTTCCCTTTTTCTCTTTAGGATAGACTTGTTAAACTACAAATAGGATGAGGAGATATAAAGGGTTTTATAATGGGTTAGATTGAATTGATTTGAATGGGTGTCCATGTAAGTAGGGAAAGTGTTTAAAGATGTGTGTATATGTTTGTTGTAAATAATAATACATGGTTGAGTCAATCTTTTTTATGAATGACCAAGGATTGAATTTGAGAGTTACCATAAATTTAGGATTTGTTTTGAAAAGTTTATTGCCTGGTGAGAGATAGAAATGATATAAATCAAAATGATATCTCGACTCCATGATATATATTACTTACCTCCATGATATAAATTTAGGATTTGGTTTGAAGGGTTAATTCCATTTTCCAAGGTGGTGTACATATCAAGATATGATGAACATACTTTGTGCAATGGTTTTTTAAATCCATGAATGCTATATATCAATTCATGATTCTGCATATAAACAATTTAAATTTTGGTTTCCATTATCGTATCTATATATTAAGGTGTTAGATTTTAAGATATTTATCACATTTTCTTTCAAGACTAATCATATAATGTTGTCATACAAGACAATTATGGGAAATATTCTTTATCTCATCCTATTGTTAATCAGGATATGTAGATAAATGTTATGGGTTGTACCAAAAAGGCGTGAGTTAATGGTTTAGGCAATAACATAGAAAATGATAGTTCATCAAAATCATATAAGGTTGGTTATCCATTTTGTCCTACACTAATAAATGATGTATGACTTGCTAAAATCGTTAATGTTGCATTATCATTTTTTATTAAAACATATTTAGTTCCACTACTATCTAGGATTCTTGGCTTCCAAGATGGTTTCGCACCATCAGATTAAGCATTAAAAGCCATGATGTCATAGAGGAGAATGAAGAAAACCTTGATGATGACAACAACCTCGACACAAAGTGAATTGTAAATCAGGATATTTTATTCATGTTTGGGTATTGGTTTTTAGATGTTTAACTTGGGGTGTAACTTTGTTTTAGAATCTATTTTGTTTAACTTGACATGAAACTCTTTGTTTTAGGAGAATTTTTATAAATAGAGTTATGCTACATTTTGTTTTTTATTTAATTAACATTTTGTTCTTTTCTATATGTTTTAAATGGGTTTGTTGTTATTAGGAAGACAAATAGAGGTATATAAGATGAATTGGGAATAATTTGATAAATTTATAAAAAATAACCAAAATTTATTTGCAAAAAGAGTTCAATCAATAAGGAATTTTAAACCATAAATTTAAAGTATGGCAATTACCAAATTCCTTATTGATTGAACTCTTTTTGCAAATATATTTTTTATAAATTTATCAAATTATTCTATAAATACTCTTGCAATTATATTTTGATCATATCTTTTCATTGTGAAATTAAACTTTGTATATATTGGCTTATTGCCTTTTGTCAATGCACATTTAAATTTTATTTATATTAGCTTATTGAGGGAAATGGACACACGTCACTTGCAGGGTATCCCATTTCTCGCTTAACATCTCTTCTTATCTACAAGTAATTGCATGATTTTTTAATTTTCAGTTCATTTTCACCTATATACGTAGAGCAAAATGAATGACTTATTTTTAATGAATAAATGAAGGTGTGAAGCCAGGTAAGGTGAACAGAAAGTAAAGCAAGGTAACAGTTATGAATATTGGCGGTTCTGTGCTTAATTATTCATGAAAACAATGGAGAAAGTCCTTTTTGCTGTATTTACCTGTAGTTTGACACTAGATATGTATATAATATGATGCATTTTCCTCCTTCTTTGTTCGTTAGCAGCTTTATCATGGATTTTTCCTTGTTCTAAAAAATCACTAGTTCACTATGCACTTGATACTAAATGGTTGGTTTTCAAAAACATTGCTATATAATGTTATACATCTAATAAAATCTGTCAAGCATTTGGTTTTATGTCTCAATGTTGTTCTAACTTATTCAAGTTAGATTAAGTAAATGTAATAGTGCTTGCCAATGGCATTATTAATTGTTAATCCCTTACATTGCAAAATTCATTGGAAATACTCCATGTTATGGCCCTTATGGTGTCATCATCAGCAATGTTTGAATATGATGCAGGAGGGTCAATAGTAGGAAATTGCAGGAGGCACCAAAGGGCAGACCTTAGAAACTTGTTTTCTTGATGGTGCTGGAAAGGAGCAGTCACAGAAGCCATTGCAGCTATGGAGTTGATGAATTTTTCTACTATTGATGAACCATTTTCCATGGTAATTTGTTAATAGCAATACTGCTTATTCAACACTTTCATCCCTTTCTTGTGAGGCCTATGCTATTAACTCACTGGTTAACAAGTAGCTGGTTGTGACAGATAGATTGTACATTTTTGCTTGTGGTCCCTAAATTCCTATCCTAGTCCAAAGGCAATGGTGTTCTTCTCACCTTTATATGTTTTGGTGTGGAATTGTAGGATGCCCTGTTGAGCAATTTGTTGTTCAAGTGGCCTCAATACTCAAGAGGGGGGGGGGGTGAATTGAGTTTTAAAACTTTTGATTGGAATGCCTTTGAAATTGATTTTTATATCCAAGTTTATAAGAATATGCAAGTGAAGTCAAGTTAAAGATAGTATGTAATGCACCACAAGGATAAATATTGCTGAAACAATTTAACAAACACTTGGTGAGCAGTATTTGAAATATAACAAATTTGACAAGCTCAAGTATGCAATTCACAATCAATCAACATCAATCAATCAAATGCAGTATGTGAAAGTAAAAAAGTAAGGGAGAGGAGCTTGCAAACCGATATAACGAGTTCCACCAACACCGGTGTACGTCTCGCCTCTAAGCAACCCACTTAGAGGATTTCCACTATTGAAGTTTAAAGATACAAGCTATGAGCAATTGCAGCTTCCTAGTGTCCCACACTCAAGAACTCAATCCTCACTAGCACAAGGGCAACCCACCCAATCTCTCAAACTCTGAATACCCAAAGGTTGAACCCCAACCTTTGTGACCACTCAACCTAGAGTGAAAATCTTTTGTGTTTGTTGAAGTGTTTATAAGGAAATGACTCTCTTAATAGAGTAGATATACAAGTTAAAGATTAACCAATTTCTAACTCTCAAGATAAGAGGATATACAAATGAAATTCAAGATATACAAGAATAGGGCTTACAAAGCACAAGAGAGAGCAAAGGAATTGTAGCTTCTTGGTGTGTGTTTGTGCTTGAGTTCCTCTTCAATTTATAGAGCCATTTGAGAGCTTGAGGAGTGCCTTTCTTCTTCCTAGCCGTTGCACATAGTGGGGTTCTGAAAAATGGTGGAGGTATGTGCTGTTTTTCCACTTAAAAGTGTTTTCCCACTATCGTAATCGATTACACCCTCGAGCTGTAATCGATTATCTTCAAGCCAGAGGGCATCTAATCGATTACATATTGGCCTGTAATCGATTAGCAACTATACCTGATGCATTTAATTTGGCTTCGCAGCTTTGTAATCGATTATTTTGTATAGTAATCGATTAGCTGAAATCCAGTAGCCTTCTAACCGATTGGATAAATTCCCTCAATCGATTAGCCATTATACCTGATGCCTTTGATGCCATTTTTGATATCGGTAATCGATTATTTAATGTGTGTAGTCGATTAGCTTAACTCTAGTAGCTCTTTAATCGATTATCTGAATTGCTGTAATCGATTAGCTTGTGTCTTGATGCAATTGCTTCCAAAACAGAATGACCCTAATTGATTAGCCTGGTCTTCCTAATCGATTATCTTTGCTGTATTTCAGGGTCTGATTCCATGTCTTTGTTTTTGCAAGGATTTCTTCAAAAGTGTTTTTGTCATTATCAAAATTCTTGAACCTGTTTACACATTCAAACACACAATTTACTAAATGGAAAAGTCTTATGGAATGGATATGTCCAGCTGTTGCACAAGTCTAGTAGATGTAATGTATATATTCTATAGAGAAAAAAAGAAGAAGAGATAATACATGTTTTTTAAAATGATAAAAACTTGGATACGATCACTTGTAGTTAAAATATATAATCCAATATACGTCGACCTATAGATGAATCTTAAATACAAGCGTGTCAGTTTCCTACATTAGTACATTATATATATGTTCGTTTCATGTGTATATTACATACACAGTATAGTACCCGCTGAGCTAAATATATAGTGACATGATTTAACAGCTTAATTAATTACTTAATTTTGAGGTATCTGATTAGATTAGGTATCTCACACTAATTGGTTGATACATAATCTCGAATAAATAACTAGTACAATAATAAAGGAGTTGAGTACTATTTAATACATTAATTTTTTAACTAATCCTTAAGAAGTTAAGTTTTCATTGGAAAATACCTTTTGCTTTTATTTTGTGAAAATTTAGATAAGTTAATTATCTAATGCATATTATTATATTATAGTGTACTATATATTGTGAGTACCAAAAGAAAGAAAAAGTATATATTGTAGAGTTTTGTGAACTTTATTGAGATATTGTTTAATTTAGTTTCTTTCTATAGAGATGTTATAAATTTTCTTGTATTTTGGTTTTTCATATGGTTATTCTTTTTGCTTGCAGAACTAGGGGTGGAAGTTGAAGTTAGAGTGATAGTAGACTCGATAGCAAGGCATCACATATTGTTTTGGAATTCACTCTACTCTTTACTTTCAAACATGTTATAAAACTAATGGTCTTGCAATATTTATGGTTGATTGTGTTGTTGTTCCTTGCTGGAAAAACTATTCTTTTATATGTTTTAGGAAATTATATTTCTAATTAATCTCTAAATTGTAGCTTTTACAGATGTTTTGGATATATAGTTTATGTTAGGATTAAAGATACAAAGTTTATGTTTAACTTTATGCTTTTATATCTATTAATGTTTTGGATTTGGATATATGTATATATTATATAGTTCAATTCATCATTAATATGAATATTAATGTTTGACTGTAAATATTATTGATGCATATGGATATTCATTTTTCATTAAATTGTCTTTTGATCCAAAAAAAATAAGATAAAGCATTTAAAGCAGGAACTTTTAACACCGCTTAAGTGTTGAAACATGTGCTAAATTTGATAAAATTAACACCGGTGAGAACAAATATATAGGTGTTAAAAATATTTTTAATAAGTATAATTAACACCGGACAAAATGGTATAGGAACTATCTGGTATGGAAAACAATATTTCACCCCGGATATTTTAAAAAATCTGGTGTTGTAATGAATAAATAACACCGGATATTTAAAAAGTCTGGTGTTAAAAGTAGTAATTAATACTGAATAAATAGATAAAATATCTGGTGTTAATTATCTTGATTTTTAATACCTGTGCGCTTAACACCCCTAAAAATATGGTGTTAAAAGTTAAATTTACCCGGTGTTAAAAGTGATTTTTGTAGTAGTGGTTGTAGGAACAAAGGTTGACAAAAACTACGGTTTAGTTGAGGTCAAGAAAAAACGGTATATATAAAGAGTTTGATCCCTTGATTTTTTCTCAATAAGACGAGCAGGTTTATTACACAAACATCCCTTCATTTTTGTTGATAAAATTTCCCCCTATGTTTTGCACACTGTGTAGTTCCTAAAATACTTAGACAAACAGGTTAGTTTATATGGGAGCAGACGTCATTTGACCCACCATTGATGTTTGTTATTAGAAAATCGAGGGTCTGAAGATAGCGTCTAATTTTAAGGTCTAATCAAATAATGACTTATGGATCCTAGGCATGGTAAAAAAATCCATCCTTATGGGTAACCGCACCGTACCGCCCCTGTTTGAGTGGGTTTTCCCTATTTTTTTGTTTAGGGGACGGGGACGATTTTTACCCGGTAGGTAAAAGTTGGGGGCGGGGACGAGGATGGTAAAACTAGTATCCGCTCCACCCCCGTCCCCGTCCCCGTCCCCGCCCCGACATACTTAAATTATTTAATACTCTTACTATATATACATTACTAGAGATGATTTATAAGACAATGTTTAATAATTGTGTCTAAGATGATTTATTACTATTTTTATTATTGTATGTAAAATATTTAATAATTTTATAAATACAACAACAACTTTTAAAATACTTGATAAGGAAAATTTTTTATAAAAATGGGGACAGGGATGGGTTTCCCCGATCCTGATCGGGGACGGGAGTCATTTTATCTCGCCCGACGGGGATGGGGACAAGCACGGTTACGATCTAGGATAACGGGGATAGCGATGGTAAGAGTGAAATCCATCCCCGAACTGCCCCGTTGTCATGCCTAATGGATCCTTTTCAAATCAAACTTTTCTTCAACATTAATTACTTATTACTATGGTTATTTCCCCTATTACTACGGTTATTGGTAGATTAATGTGTTTTTCGGTAAGAGCAATAACATGATATATTATGATAACCTAATTTTGTGGTAGTATATATTTTAACTTATTTGTTTCAAGATATAACTCTTTTATATATATACCAATTGATTGTGTTTCAGTTGGCAACACAGGCTGAGATTATGGAGAGAGCCACGGATTCGATCACCATTAAACACATTTATCAAGAACAATGAAGAACCTTAACTGTGACTAAGTTCCGAGCAGGATACCTATGGTTAACACCATATACATACATACATACATACATACATACATACATACATACATACATAGAGATAAAAAGTATCTAATGAGAATAAAGTGAAAAAAATAAGAATAATTAATTGTGATCGTTCAGATCTAGTTAACATATCAATTTTGATAAAATAGGGAGCAATACATGTTAGTATTGTTAACTTAAGTTAATCTTATCAATTAATTAGATCTAAATGGTCACAATCAATTTTTCTTATTTTTTCACCATATTATATATTAAAAATAAAAGATGTGAATAAGTCAACACAATGTTTAAATTAAAAAAAATGTAACGTTTTAATAACAAGAATATAAATATAGTTACTATATATTTCAATGGAGGTAAGTAAATATATCATGGAGTCGAGATATCATTTTGATTTTTATAATTTCTTTCTCTCTAGGCAATAAACGTTTCAAAACAAATCCTAAATTTATGGTAACTCTCAAATTCAATCCTTGGTCATTGACAAAGATCAACTCAACCATGTATTATTATTTACAACAAACATATACACACATCTTTAAACACTCTCCCTACTTACATGGACACCCATTCAAATCAATTCAATCTAACCCATTATAAAACCCTTATATCTCCTCATCCTATTTGTAGATTAACAAGTCTATCCTAAAGAGAAAAAGAGAAAACAAACAACATTCAAGTTCTCTAAAGGTTAAGCCAGATGGAGTCTCTAACCTCCCCTAAATCAAACGATAAAAAATGTCTAGAGGCTAACCAACCTCAATCAGGCTCACTCGGTCAAATGGTCGTTGTTGCATCCATTGCCGCTGGTATACAATTTGGGTGGGCTCTACAACTTTCACTTCTCACACCCTATGTCCAAACATTGGGGGTCCCACATGCTTGGGCTTCCTTCATCTGGCTTTGCGGCCCAATATCTGGCTTGGTTGTCCAACCCATTGTTGGTTACTATAGTGACCGGAGTACTTCTCGCTTTGGTCGTCGTCGTCCCTTCATCTTTTATGGTTCTATTGCGGTCGCTCTTGCCGTGTTTCTTATTGGCTATGCATCTGATATAGGACATTCGACAGGTGACGATATCACAAAAAAAACACGTCCACGTGCAGTTGCTTGTTTTGTTATTGGATTTTGGATCCTTGATGTTGCTAACAACATGCTTCAAGGACCCTGTCGTGCCTTTCTCGGTGATTTGGCCGCCGGAGATCATAAAAAAATGAGACTAGGGAACGCTCTTTTCTCATTTTTCATGGCCGTCGGCCAAGTTTTAGGGTATGCAGCCGGATCCTATGATGGTCTCTACAAGATCTTCCGCTTCACTGAAACTAAAGCTTGTGACGTCTTCTGTGCCAATCTTAAGACCTGTTTCATGTTTTCAATCATATTACTCTTTGTCATCGTTTTCTTCGCTCTTATTTACGCCAAGGATGTACCTAAAAGGCCAGAAGACTTTGAGGAAGATGACAAACCTTCATGCTTTGGGCAGGTATTCGGTGCTTTGAGGGAGCTTAAGAAGCCCATGTGGTTGCTTATGTTGGTGACTGCTATCAACTGGCTTGGGTGGTTCCCATATTTTTTGTTCGACACTGATTGGATGGGTCGTGAGGTGTACGGTGGGGAAGCAGGTGAGGATGCTTATGATACTGGCGTACGCGCTGGATCAATGGGATTGATGATAAACGCTATAGTTTTGGGTGTAATGTCGTTAGCGGTGGAGCCCATGGGTCATTTGGTTGGAGGAGCAAAGAGGCTGTGGGGGATCGTTAACATCATTCTTGCTGTTGCTTTAGCAATGACGGTGGTTATTTCTAAGAATGCGAAGCACGAGCGTCAGGTGAACCCCGCCGCAGTAGGAAACCCCTCTCAGGGTATCAAAATTGGTTCCATGGCTTTCTTCGCTGTTGTCGGAATCCCTCTTGCGGTAAATGAATATGATTGTGTTTAACTCACAATTCATCACTCTATTATCTCTAATACACTATTTGTTGCGCAGGTTAACTACAGTGTTCCTTTTGCACTCGCATCAATATACTGTAGCAATGCAGGGGCAGGGCAGGGTAAAACAATAAGCATCAATCAATCAAATAAATTGTTACCATGTTATTATAATAACCAACCTTTAATTTCTCACTTCAGGTTTATCTCTAGGAGTCCTCAATCTTGCAATTGTCATTCCACAGGTTAGAGTTTATTTACTCATAACATGAAGTAACCACATTACATGTATATATAGAGAGAGAGTTAAGTGGTTATGGTAAGAACGTAATTTTATGATGGGATTAGTATCTCAGTGTGATACATATTGTAACAGATGATTGTATCTGCATTGAGTGGACCTTGGAATGCTTTGTTTGGTGGTGGGAACCTGCCAGCTTTCGTGTTTGGTGCTGTGTGTTCAGGCATCAGTGCAGTGATGGCGGCGTTCTTACTTCCCACTCCAAAAGCGGAAGACGAGGCTAAAGCTGCGTCAATGGTCAATATGGGGAGCTTCCATTAATTAGACAAGCCAACATTTTCATGTTTCCTACCCTGCTTTTGCTAAGGAAGAAATAGAAAACAGTAATACTAAATTCGTTTCTATTTAATTGTCCAGAGGAAAATATAAATTTTGAACGTATTAACAAAAATTATATTTTTTTAATAATACCCAAATGTCAGAGAAAGTATGTTAAATAAGGAGAGATAATACAATTTAATAAATATAAGACTAGATTAGGAATTTTGGTAGACAGTTGTGAGAAAATAATTGAATTTTTTGAGTTATGAATTTTTTTTCTGGACAATTAAATAGAAACTGGTTTTGAATTTTATTAAGTTAGTGTGTACTTTTATATAGTAAGTAGCATTTAATTCGTCAAATCAATTGTAAAATTTGGTGTGGTTGTATAATAAGTCGCTACAAGACCTATGAATTTCCTTGAATTGAGATATTTCTCCATTTTAGTGCTCACATGAAATTTTTTATTTTTCGGTATAAATTAATAATATGCTTTCCTCGTTTTTCCACAATTCATAAACTATGCTTACCAAATTAAAAATTAGACTCTTTTGACAAATGCGTTGTGTCTAATCATATCATACGTTTATACATCCATTGATAACCAGATACCTAAATGAAAAAAAAATTAATCAGTTAATAAAGACTTTTTAAATCGGTTGTAAGATGAATTTAGACGCAATGAATTTACTAATCAAGACAATTTAAATCTGTTTATTTTCTGATTTAAAAAGCCATGTTGAAATTGAATGTTTAAACAATTTTTAAAATTGTATGATTTTAATTTTGCAAATTATATAACTCATTTAACTGGTATAAATAGTTTATTTTATTTAAGTTTTTTAAATCACGTTTTAGAAGATCAGGTTTAAAGGTTATTTAACTGATCTTAAAATGGATTTAAGATTATTTAAAAAAAAAACCTATAAAAATCAACTTATACCCATCAATACATCAAAAAGTTTTATTTTTTTTTAAATTGACCGGTAGTTTTAAAGGCTTATTTTTTTAAGAAATTTATAGGAACACCAAAATGATAATCCATGACCATACAAATAGCAAAAATTACTCTTCCAATTAAGAAGACAATCTTATGTTAAATCCACTAAATACCATAGATTCATTCAAACCCACATGAATTACATTCAAATAGCAAGTATATATGCTCCTTACTCTAGATGTGATGAGAACATCAAATATCCCATATAAACTAATATTTAAATTTACTAAAACAGGCTAATAAATTAACATTGATGGTTCAAAGTCACACTTAGAAGAGATGTTAAATAAGTCTTAAACTCTTATACGGGATTTTAAAACTTTATAAGCACGAACAATCAGCCTTCTGTACCAGACTTGTCAAGGGCAAAGAAAAAAGAATAAATACAAAGAATTTATATTGGTTAACTTCCAACTCAGATGCTATGTCCAGTCCCGTCAACTTGAAGGATTTCCACTATTGTAAAAACTTCTTTTACAATTTCAACACCAGACCATGCCTCAAGTATGCTTGACTCCTGTCACTTCTGGCTTAAACCCAAGTATTATTTCAATAAGTCACTCCTGGCTCAATCTCAAGTATTCTTTCAAAAGTCTTTTCAGGCCAAAACTGTTTTCCTCTAGAAAACTAAAGGATGGCACAAACCAGACTTTTACACAAATACAGAGTTAAATGATAGATTGTGTTTTTGGTGTTTCTAAGAACTTAGTGTATGAACAGACTTGATTATGTTATGTGTTTGGGATTTGGTTCTATTTTTTTACTCTGCAACTAAAGATGCATATACTTTTCTTGTCAATTGGATTGAAAGGTTTCCTCAACATAAAAATAAAGATTTCTATATTGCTGGAGAAAGTTATGCAAATTATTCTTTGTTTGATGTGTCAGCTTTCTTGCTAAGGATTCTAGTACCACAATTATCAATTGTATTTCTTGAATATGCTTTTCAGGTCATTATGTTCATTAATTGGCTCAAATTGTTTACAAGAAGAATAAGGGAATCAAGAATCCAATGATAAATATTAATGGATTTATGGTGAGACTGTAAGATTCATGAAAAATTTAAATAAAATGTCATAATTTTGATGTTGAATTGATGCTAATGGAGAATTACTATAACATTGTGTTAATCATCCAATGGATTTGATTTTCCTTTGATTCCTATAAGGTTGGCAATGGTGTTACTGATTCATATAGTGTCCATAGCGGCCCTTATAAGCAGGTAACACCAGACCGCATTAAAAAGTAAATAAGTTAAAGGAAATAACTGCTGGAGTGTCCAGAAACCAGAGCGTGCATAAAATCCCGGGATTAACACAATGTGTGCAAAAGCAATATGTATATTTTTATTACAAAGAAATATTATTTAGATATGTTGACCAATGTGAGAGTTAATAATAATTAGTTATATTTATAAATTGATTTTCAACTTGTGAATTGGGTAATATCATGTATATTCACTTTTTAGTTTGAATGTGTATAATTAATAGAAATGTGAATAAAGAAAAAATAAAGAAATAAAAAATTTCATAGCATTTATAAAGGCGAGGAAGTGCCATAAAAGAGTGACTTATAATAAAGTTTGTGACAGCATTTAAAATTAAATGAAGAAATGCTTTAAAAAGTATAATGTTATTACAGCATTTGGGCATGAAAAAATAAAATGCTGTAGTAAGCTAACTCAACAATAAAATGCTGTAGATAAGATCACCCTATTACGGCGTTTATGTTATAAAAACGCTTTAGAAAGTATTATCTATTACGGCGTTTCTGTGTTTTTTGAAACGCTATAAATGTACGTCTTTTACAGCATTTCCACAAACACTGTTAAACGTTTTCACCTATTACCACACGTAAAACTATAGCATTTAAAAACGTTGTAAAACGCAATGCGGAAACGCTGTAAAAGACCATTTTTGGCATAGTGCCCGGTACAGACTTAGAAGCCCAACCCCGATAATGGCATTCAGTCAAAGTCAGATGCAAATAGCCAACTTACTTTTGATCTAAGCCTGAAACTCTGACAGGGGTTAAATCACAAGTTGTATTTAACCAAATATATAAATAAGAAGAATTCATTAACACACCTACAATTCATTTACAACAATTATTAATTAGATTCTGAACATTATTATTGCTCCGTTGTACCCATAACTGACTTGAGCATCAGAGTCCCTTTTACAAGTACACCCAGTGCACCCAACATAATCTGGATCGGACAAGGACATGAAAAATTTGAAGGACACAGTGATCCCTACTGAACTTGTGTTTTATAATACTGAACTCCCACTGAGACTGTAATAATTGAGTAAAAGTGAGGTTTTGACACTGGTTGTGAGAGAAGCACTTTACCCCGTGTACACCAGATAGAACATTGGTACCCCTGATGGGACTAATAAATTTAGTCCCATATCTCTGAAGAAAAGCAAGTCATAGAGCAACCAAGGAGAAACACAACTTTAGAAGGTGATGTCAAAATTTAGCCCAAAGAGTAGAACCACGAGTCTTGGAGTATGCCTCAGGAATCGTTGAAACACCAAGAACCGACTAGAATCAAGGGAGAGTAGCCGCAGAGGTGCACCCCGACCCTCAAGATGAAATAATCAGGTAACAATGGATGGAGCTGTGGAGCTCAAAAAGAGTAAGAAGGTTAGTGAAACAATAACTGCTAACCAGAAGCAGCAAGCTGAGTCGTCGCCCACACTGGAGTTCTCAAGCATCCAAACGTATAAAGAGTAGGAGTCAACGTTTAGAATGAAGGGCTCGGAGCATAAAGAAGAGACCCGTAGCAAGGTGGAGGAAGTGGGGAATATCAGTTTAATATCCTATTCACAAGGAGATTAAAGAATGTCTAGTACCAAGGCACATACAAACGCCATAACCCCTATCAATTGGGAAGTCACCGGAGAGACAGATCCGGGCGGTATTTTGATTTTTATGCGAATGAGTCCCTACTCCTAGGCGTAGATGAGGATGTGATATGTAGAATGTTTCCCAGGATGTTTTCTACATAGGCCCTAGGGTAGTTTAAGGGGCTTCTGTCAGGGTCCATTAATTCATGAGTCAATATGGTGTAGGCACTTCTGGAGCACTTTATCATTTCGAGGGATGTTCAAAGGACATCTCATACCTTAGCTCAAATTAGACAAGGTGTATGAAAGCTTAAGAGATTTCTTAAAAAGGTTTTATAAGGAAGCAACCCTAGTGTTGGGTTGACGAAACCTATACAACTGCATATAGCAATTAAAGCTTTGTAGCCACAGTCACTACTAGTGTAAAAATTGGATATAACAATGGGATATGTTCACGGGTTGAAGAGGATCAGTGATAAAAACATGCGCAGTGGCATTTTTGAAATTATAAGGTGAACGTGATAATCAGAGAAAACTATATATCCACGGTTAACATCATAACCGTGATCATAACCATCAATATATATTCACGGTTGAGAAGTCAACCGTGGATATATAGTACCTGAAATATATATCCATGGTTGTGTGCACAACTGTGACTATATATTCATGGGTATAATCACAGTTATATGTGGATATATAGTACCTGAAATATATATCCACAGTTGTGTGCACAACTGTGACTATATATTCATGGGTATGATCACGGTTATGATGTTAACCTTAGATATATATTGATGTCTATAATCACAGTTTTATTTCCAACCGTGGATATATAGTTCAGGTCTTAGGTTTAATCACTGGGTACTGTATGTCCACGGTTGTTTCTATAACTGTGATTATAGATTTAATATTTATCCACGGTTGGGGTCGTAACCGTGGTGATATAGTTAACATTTATCCACAGTTGTTTGTTTAACCGTGAATATATGTGTAATATATTCACGGTTTCAAGGGAAACCGTGAATATACATCCTTTCTTAAACTTCAAAAGTCGCGCCTTTCAGGCTTTTTTCATTTTCTCTTCTTTCGCGCTGGTTGTCGTCTTCTTCCTCGTTCTCCTCTTTGCCTCAAGTTTGTTCTTTGCTGGTCGTGGGCTTCTACGTTCACTTGCTTCTTCCTTCTTCCTTTCGTGCTATTGTCATCTTCGCACCATTTTCTTGTAAGTGCTCCATTACCTTTCTTCTTCATTCACTGCTGGTCTACTTCGTTGTTATGGTCTATCATTGTTTGTGAAACCTATTTGTGTGTGTTTTCACTTGCGTATAGTCAAACCTGAATGAATGTGTTGTCTCTGTATGTGTGGGTATTATTTCATTGTTCAAGGTGAACGAAGCTTGTCTCTGTCTCTGTCTTATTATTAAGTTTAGTTAAGCTTGTCTCTGTCTCTGTCATTATTTAACATTGCCTGTGTGTTATTAAGTTTGGTTAATTCTGCCTCTGTGTTGTTAATTGTTAGTATGATGTTTATAATTTCTGTCATTATTTTTTATTCATTGTTATATACTAAAAATGTTTAAAATGGAAAGTGGTTTTGTAAAGTCAGAGACCAAACTATATTTTTAGAATGTCCAGGACTAAAGTGTAGAACTCATACAATAAACTTAAGTGAACAAGTGAGTTTGATAGTGTTTCTTTGAATCGTTTAGTGGTGAAGAAGAAAACAAATCCTTACATTACAAAACCTTACATTACAAATCCTTACATTGGTAGTACTAAAGTTTTGATTAAATCGTTTAGTGGTGAAGAAGAAAACAAATCCTTACATTGTTGCTTAACATGGTAAATGAAGGGTGAAATAGAGCGATTGAGAAGAGGGCCAAATAAGGGAGCTGCAAATGAAATTAGGATCAAATGCACTAAATCGTTTTCTTTAAAGCCCAAATGCACTTAAGTGAACAAGTGAGTTTGATCGAGTGTTTCTTTAAAAGTCTTATAAACCAACATCATAATCCATAATCAATAATACATACTCCAACACCATACTTCTACTTCAAAATAACACAAATTAGAAACATCATACTAATTTAGGAAAAAAGTTAACTAAATTATTCTCCATTTTATTTCTGTTGTTATTGGTTGCTCTTATATAATGTTATTTCTATTGTTATTGTATGTGTGTGGTTGTTAATCTTGCAAACTCGTAGGCTCATAGTATGAAAGTTGTTGTGTATAAGTGAACCATAGTTCCCCGTTTGAGATTCGACACAAATGGTCATTAAATTAATTAATGTCATCGTTTGTGTTGAATCTTGAATTGTCTATTTGGACAGTTTGGGATGAACAATTATTTTTTATACGTCATTGTTAGTATGTACCAGTTAGGAGTTATTTTAAAATTTGATAAACTTTCGGTAACTTGCATTTTGTGTTGTTCTCTGGGTGTACATTTGGTTGTGGTTGAATTTGATTTGACCACTCTCATTTTGTGTACTTAGAGACCAATGCGAAATGCTGCCAAAATTTCATCAAATTTTAAAATAACTCTTAACCTGTATATATGAATGACGTATAGAAACAATTGTCATCCTGAATGGGTATAGGACCACCACATTTGAAGAAAAAGTGAGGTTGATCATAGCACCTTGTAAACAGTTGGCATGGATCGGAGTTGGATAACTACATCACGCCTAAGTCTAGAGTACGAGGGGGGAGTTGAATCATTTATAGAATTCATAGCGAGGAATGCAGTGGAGGTGAATGGAAAGTATTTTAGCCCTTGTGTTAAATGCTTGAACCTGCGTCGGGTTTTTAGACTTGGAAGAGGTGCGAGAACATCTACTATGTGACGGTTTTCTGCATAGTTATACGCGTTGGATATGGCATGGTGAAGATGTGGTGGTGCTAAGTAACAGCTCTCAAACTGAAAATCGAAGCTCGATGCATGACACCGATGTCGACATGGATGACCGACTCGAGGATATGATCCGTGATGTGGGGGTAGAAGGTTTTAAGAAAGCTCATGTATATACGACTCTGTGTGAGGACTCTGAGCAGCCGTTGTATCCAAACTGCGTCAATTTTACGAGGTTATCAGTAGTTTTACGATTGTTTAATTTGAAGGCCATAAATAGATGAACAGATAAAAGTTTCACTGACTTACTAAAGTTGTTGAAAGAAATGCTCCCAGCTGGAAACACCTTGCCGAATCGTAACTATGAGGCTAAAAAGGTGTTGTGTCCTATGGGTTTAGAGTATGAGAAAATACATGCATGCCCAAATGATTGTTTATTATTCCGAGGTGAGTTAGAAATGCTGCATCGATGTCCTAGGTGTGGGGTGTCACGGTATAAGAAGAAAGAGGCGGATTCTGATGAGGTATGCACTAAAGGGTCTCCTGCAAAGGTGTTGTGGTATCTGCCTATAGTTCCAAGACTAAAGCGTCTGTTTGCCAATGCAGATGATGCAAAACTTATGAGATGGTATGCTGATAAAAGGGTTATTGATGGACTACTTAGGCATCCGGCCGATGGATCACAATGGAAGAAAATGGATACGATTTTTCTGGAATTTGCCCATGAACTAAGAAATGTTAGGCTTGCACTAGCCACAGATGACATGAACCCGTTTGGGAACCTAAGCACAAACCATAGTTCGTGGCCTGTTTTGTTGTTTATTTACAACTTACCGCCATGGTTGTGCATGAAGCGGAAATATGTCATGTTATCGATGATGATTTCTAGTCCACGATAACCGGGCAATGACATTAATGTATATTTAACTCCATTGGTTGAAGACCTCAAAAGGTTGTGGGAAGATGGGGTTGATGTGTTTGATGGGTTTACTAGGCAGTCATTCAAATTACGTGTCATGCTTTTTTGCATGATCAATGACTTTCCAGCGTATGGTAACTTATCCGGGTACAACGTGAAGGGTCATAAAGCTTGTCCAATATGTGAGGAGAGGACTAGTTCTGTGCGGTTGCACCATGGTAGGAAAAATGTTTATCTTCGACATTGAAGGTTTCTTAAAGCGAATCATCCATTTTGGAGGTTGAAGAAGTCATTTAACGGTGCCCAAGACTTTGAAACGGCTCCTCCACCACTATCTGGTCGCCAGACATATGAAAAGGTGAAAGACATCAACGTGCAGTTTGGTAAGTGTGAAAAACAGCACCCGACACAAAACAACTAGAAGAAAAAATCAGTATTTTTTGACCTGCCATATTGGAGGGAGCTTGATGTAAGACACTGCATTGATGTAATGCATGTGGAGAAAAATGTATGCGACAGTTTTGTTGGTACACTCTTAAACATACCCGAGAAGACTAAGGATGGCCTAAACTCGTGTATGGACTTGGAGTTGATGGGTATACGTCAGGATTTGCATCCACAATCAAAGGGCAAAAGAACATATTTGCCCCCAGTATGTCATACGTTGTCCAGAAAAGAAAAGCAAAGTCTGTGTGAATCGTTACGAAGTGTGAAAGTTCCGTCTGGTTATGGCTCCAACATCAACTCTTGTGTTTCCATGAAAGATTTGAAGTTAGTTGGGTTGAAGTCTCACGATTGTCACATGTTGATGCAACAGTTTCTGCCTATCGCCATTCTTGACATTCTTCCTAAAAATATGAGAAATGTCATAACAAGGTTGTGTATGTTTTTCAATGCCATATGTTGTAAGGTAATCGTGCCCGGCGAATTGGATGTGTTGGAACAGGAAGCATCACTTATATTATGTCAACTTGAAATGTATTTCCCGCCCTCTTTTTTTGACATAATGGTCCACCTAATCATCCATTTGGTGAGAGAGGTCCGTTTGTGTGGTCCAGTGTTCTTACGGTGGATGTATCCCGTTGAGCGATATATGAAGATATTGAAAGGGTATATGAAGAACCAACATCGTCCCAAAGCTTCAATTATGGAAAGATATATTGTAGAGGAAGTAATTGAGTTTTGCACTGAATACATGTCACATGCTGCAAGCATCGGTATTCCAACGACTCGTCATGAAGGGAGATTGGATGGGAAAGGAACGATTGGAAAAAAATGAAGAGCATGTCACGTGATGATGTCCTTTAGGCACACTTGTATATTTTAAACAACATGGACGACGTGCAACCGTATTTAGCCACTCATAAGGAGCTAGTCAAGAAAACCAACCCTAAAATGACTGAAAAGTGGTTGTTGAATAAACACAACAAGAGTTTCATTCAGTGGTTCCAAAAGACCGTTCTGAAAGATGCATCTGCTTCCTTGACATTACATCGACTGACACATGGCCCGAACTTTGATGTCCTCACCTTTTGTGGGTATGACATAAATAACTATTCATTTTATATAAGGACACAGGATGAAAAGAGTATAAATCAAAATAGTGGAGTGATGGTTGTGGCTCAGTCAATGCATTTCTCAACTTTAAAGGACAACAACCCTGTGATGGCCGAGTCATGCTACTTTGGTGTGATTGAAGATATATGGGAAGTCGATTACGGTCCCTTCACCGTTCCTGTGTTTAAATGCAAATGGGTTGACAATAAGAACGGTGGTGAAGAACCAACTATGGAGTGATGTTCTGGTAACTTAGATATTATTTAAGTTTTATTTTAGTGTATTATTTCATATAATTCATAATAAAGACTCCTTTATGGACTAACTCCTTTCATGTAGGATTCTTTTGACATACCATCACATGACATAGTGAGGAGGAAGATCCTCGGTATTATGGTTGAGCGATGGAGGTCGTTCAAATCCATACTCACCACAAGGTATATTTGGACTTTAAATTCTTAATCAACGCTTTACCAAATTATACCAATCGTTAGTTTAAATGTACCTGAATTGTAGGTATGTATTCGGGGATGACCAAGGACAGTTCCCTGGAGAGAAATATCCATTCATTGATCAGGCGACTTGGGATGCTTTCATTGCATATAGGCATTCTATCCAGTTTCAGGTACATTGGTTTTTAATTGATTAAATTATGTATAATTTAAATGGCTAACTCTGAATATTTTTCTTTCTTGTTGTAGGAGGTCAGAAATAAAGCCCGGGACATTAGGAAGCTGAATGACTGCCCCCACACACTGTCACGTGGGGGTTACCGTAGGTTGGAGGAGCGGCTGGCACAGGAGAGGCTGAGTCAGTGTCAGACTAGTGAGCTTAACACTGGTATTGTGGATCCCCCTTCCCCACCTACACACCACAACAAATGGAAACGGGCCAGGATCAAGAAGAGTGGGGAATACACTTCCTCACAAGCTCAGGAGGTCGCCTCACGGATAGTAAGTATTCCCCTTGTATCAGTGTCTTTTTTTTGGTATTACATGAAGGAAGTGAATACTAACTTGTTTGGTTTCAGGATTCCTTGGTTGAGCAATCAACCCAAGGGTCTTTCGTAGCCCATGGTAGGCAGGATATTTTGACTACCGCCATCGGCAGGCCAGAGCACCCAGGAAGAGTGCGTGCTGTTGGTCGAGGTGTAGGTAAGTTGAAAATAACCGTATCCTTTCATTTTGTTATCTGTTAAACAATTATCGACTAATCATTCATATTTCACAGGCCTTCACAGCTATTACGGTGCTCCCGACCCTGCCCCCTCCCTTGAGAAAATAGTGGAGCAGAAGGTGGCTATTGTGAAGGCTGAGTATCAGGAGGAGATATTTAGGCTCTACCAGGAGATGGCCCGATTCAGGGAGGAGATGAAGGCCTCACTCAGCCACCACCAAGAGACTACTGCACTAGTTAGCGACCTACAGGTTAGATTCTTTATTTAATTTCCTCGGTTTTATTGTTTGTAATCACTTTATTTCATTGTTGAATAACTTCTGCTTGATGTGTAAATATGTAGGTATGGAAGGTTAGCACTAAGGGGTCGTGCGTTGCGGCCGACCCTGACGATGATGGGGTCGAGCCACCAGACACCCGTCAATGTGACCTGTTCATTGACGGGTCGGAGGAGCCAGTTGCCACTGGCATGGTCTACAACTTAGGCCCTGTGGTTCACCATCAGACATTACCTGATGGTATGTCCAGGGTCTCTATTGTGCTCGTCCTCAAGGAGGATGCTGCTGTGCCAGTGGCAACTCGAGAGGTGAAGACCGTCGGTCAACGGTGGGCCACTTTCTGATATGGCCCAACAGACTTCTGCAGGTTGCCCCTGGACAGGTAAAAACCTTAAACACTAACTAATTTTGTTATATTGTCAATTATGGTACAAACTGTGATGGTTGTCAATTGTTCAATAGGAACAGGCATTGAAGAGGCTAGACCCGGCCGACGATCCCATCCGGATGCTATGGCGCATCGGGTATGAGCAAGGAGATGAGACTGTTCAGGTCCCATGGGAGCCACTGGTATTCGGCCGTCCAAGTCCAGTACCACTTTACATTGCACATTCTGACATGTGTGAGATTATTTCGGGGACGTCGATGCTGAACATCTCCATCATTCAGCTGTGGGAGCTGTAAGTATATCATTTTTTGTCCATTTTTTTCATTATACAAGTTATTTGTCGCTAACCATGTCTCAACTTGTTTAGGTTTCTGACAAAACTTTGTGTTGACTTGGATTTCCAAGGAACTTATGGTTTCTTAGAGCCCTCTTTCATACAGAAGCAAGCAAACACCACGCAGGACACCCAGGCATACATCCAAAATTGGATGTTTGAGTCTGGAAAGGCTATATACATGGGCCCTTATCATAAAGGGTAATGTTCTATTCCATAATTATTGTCATTAATTTTTGCATTTTGAAGTCTCACTTATCACTGGTAACTGCAGTGCTCACTGGACGCTTCTGGTGATCTGTCCCCGGGCTTATCTTGCTCTGTACTTTGATACTATGCATCGGACAGTTCCACAAGACCTGAAAAGTATAGTAGACGGGTAAGTTAATCCCTAAACAATAAGTACAAATTCGATTACATCATTTTTGGACCTATACAATTCTAACTTATCTTGTGTTTTATTTGATGTAGGGCGGTGGTTGGATACAATCGACTGGTTGGAGTTAAGTCCAGCGGAAGAAAAGTTGTATGGGTGCACCCAAAAGTAAGTCAATCGTATTCATTCAAATATTCAATATATATTTTTTAAGTTGCGAATTCATTTATTCTATATTTTATGTCCATTGTAGTCTTACAGGTAGGAGGGTACTTTCGAGTGTGGCTATGCATACCATGCTGACCATCGTCCAACAACAGTTAGTAGATGGATGGACAGATGTAAGTCTCATTATTTGTACTACTTTTCTAACAATTTCATCAATTTCATGTAATAAATATAGCTTTTGTTCTAATTGTTTTGTGCATTGTTTGCAGTACTTCCAGGACCGGTCATACTTCTCTAAGACACTTGTAGATAATGTTAGAAAGCAATGGGCCTCATACTTCATTGAAATCAGCAAAAGAACTTAGCTAGATATAGGATCTTTATTCTCTTAAATATGTATCTAGTGTAGGATTTAGGGTTTACATTTTATTAGGTTACATTCATCTGAATTGTATATAGTTTCATTTTTTAGGTTGTTATGAATTCATATCAAATTAATTGTTATATATATACCATTCTTTTTATATATTGTTTGTTGCTGGATATGCTGGGATACTGTATATTGTGCTGGTTGTCTAAATACATGTTTGGGAAACAATAAAATAGAAACCATATTAAAAAAAAACCTCAGTGTTTATTCACGGTTATGGTAACAACCGTGATTATAGACACTATTTATCCATGGTTACTACTATAACCATGATTATAGACACTATTTCTCCACGGTTACTACTATAACCGTGATTATACATAGTCTGTAACTGAATTTTTTTTATTACTTATATTCACGGTTATGCTAAACAACCATGAATATAGATGTTCTTTATCCACGGTTTCTACTATAACCGTGAATATACATAGTCTGTAAGTGAATTTTTTTTACTACTTATATTCACGATTATGCTAAACAACCGTGAATATAGATGTTATTTATCCATGGTTTCTATTATAACCGTGAATATACATTGTCTGTTATATCCACAGTTATGCTCGACAACCGTGGTTAGATCTGATTTATTACCACGGTTGTTAACCGTGTTTAAAGACCCTCATCTATAACCACGGCTGCAACAACCACGGTTCTTTAACCATGATTAAAGGCCATTTTTAACCGTGATTATATCCATTTTTTCCACTAGTGCACCTTTTGCTTTGTCTCTGCAAAAATAAGCCCCTCATACTTTTAAGGAATTCCAAAGGAAAGTTACAAAGTACGTCAGAAGAGAGATGCACCTGGCTACCGTAAAAAGTAAGACAACGACATTGGAAGAGAAGACATCGATCCAGGAGCGGAGAAATCCCAAGCATAAGTCAAGAAATCATAACAGGGATCCAACACCACAGCAAAAAGAGCACAGAAGTGTAAACTTCACACGTTGGATATTCATGCATCATTTAATACTCACCTTTGTATAACACATAATCATTTAGACATGTGTGTATCTTCTTGTACTCTAACCCTATAGGACACAAAATCTTTTTACCCTCATAGTTACGACTTAGCAAGGTATTACCAAATAAAAGCATGTCTTTCAATAATTGTAGTAATTCATTGAAAATTTTATCCGTCCACCCATTTCTTGCTTTCAAGTTAAACAATCATAAAACTACCGACAACCATGTAAAATTAGTGCAACTTAGATACAACGGGTTTTCTAAATCCTCACGGAGAGTTTCATACACATGTGCTGTTTGGAAATTTTCTTCACCGACATCATGAATCATTTCTTCAAGTCAATCATCCATATCATAATCAATATCACGCACAAAACCTTTATTTTGACTTATATTAATCACACTCAGCCTAACAACATGTCCACCATGCCATATCCAATGTGTATAAGTCTTGAGAAAACCATCACATAACAGATGTTCCCTTATCATTTCTCAACCTAGCAGACGTGTATTCCCACATTTAAAATAAGAGCAAAAGTATCTTCTAATATTGTCTTCGGTATTTCAAAATACAAACTCTATGAATATTTTAACTTCACTCTCATACGTATCAGTTAACTGTGATGCATTAATCCAACTTTTATCCATGAATTTAGACCCAAATACAACACTTATAATGTAACACCGTTCAACACAGAGTACACTTGGTTAATTAGAATTAAGAAAATCATTCAAAAGTTATGATTCTTAGTTCATGCAATAGACGTAACGCATTACATCAAACATTGTTTAATTCAACATAGTAGAGTACACCTATGGAAAAACAATAAATATACTAGTGTATTTATATCACCGCCCTTGACTCTAGATATATAGCTAACTTATGATAATAAAAATTGGGATCTATTTTGAGCATATTAGCCGCAGTCCATACGAAGGGGTGCTTATACTCTTTTAGCAATTTCACCAACCATTCCTCCATATCGGGCTCCAAATGGTTATTAATTCCCATTGTCTTAGTTGGGTCCTCCTTTAGGAGTATTGCTTTCATTCCTTCTTTCGGTGTTGGCCTTTGTAGATTTAATAGGTCGGTTAATAACTTTTCTCTGGGGTTTAAATCAATCAAATTTACTAACCCTGGGACAGTTCCATCATCATTTAGTCATCTCTTCTTGATGGTTCCTTCTAAATTTATCATTTGAACGGGCGATTTATTGGTCTCCTCTTACTAAGGAGGTTTTATTATCTTTATCAATAAACTTTATCAATTAGTATGGGGTAGACACCACCATTTCTAAAGCATTCTGGGATGACCTTCCAAGGATTCCATTAAATGATGACTTGGCATATATTACACAAACTCTAGTGCAAACCGTTCTGGACCCCGACCCTCCTTCAAACGTTAACCTCGTATCCAGGTAGCCCTTAGTTGGCTGCTTTGCTCCATTGAAAGCACTTAAGTCTTAGGTGTAAGGTTACAAATCTGCATCCGATCGGCCCATCTTTTTAAAAATATTCATAGAACATTACATCGCACAAACTTGCTTGATCAACTAATATCCTCCAAATCGTCTTGTTGGAAATGACTACTTCAATCACAATAGCATCATCTCCTCGTGGAATGGTTGGTCTGTAGTCATTGTATGGAAAGACTATGAGCGGAGTCTGAACCCCACCTCAATACGGTTTGTTATCACTCTCAGTCTGTATGGACATAATCATTAGTAGGTGATTTTTCCAAGCTAAATTGGACACTCTGCCCCCTGTGAATCCTCCTACTATTATATCAATAACATCATTTCTTCTTGAAGATGAAGGCATCATCATCTTATCATCCTCAACTATATTATCGACTATGGCTTTTCCTTTTTCCAAGACCGACTTTTTAGAATTTCTTCTTTCCTCAGCTTCTGGAGTGTGCTCTATTCTCCGTGGTTTAACTTTCTCTGGTTCATTAAAAATCTGTTATTTAAAGAGATATTGCTTCAATTTTCCTATGTGGATTAAGACCTCAAATGCATATTTCAAATGTCTACACTCATCGGTATTGTAAATGGTTTGTTCATGGAATTCACAATATTTACTAGTGTTTCCTAGGGGCTTCATAGGCACTAGTTTCTTTACTCCATACACCATCAGTTTTGGTATTTTGATTTCCCTCAATATCTATCAGGCCATATTACCAAAGGCACATAATGTGTGAAGTTTACACTTCTGTGCTCTTTTTGCTGTGGTGTTGGATCCCTGTTATGATTTCTTGACTTATGCTTGGGATTTCTCCGCTCCTGGATCGATGTCTTCTCTTCCAATGTCATTGTTTTACTTTTTACGGTAGCCAGGTGCATCTCTCTTCTGACGTACTTTGCAGCTTTCCTTTGGAATTCCTTAAAAGTATGAGGGGCTTATTTTTGCAGAGACAAAGTAAAAGGTGACTGTGGCTACAAAGCTTTAATTGCTATATGCAGTTGTATAAGTTTCGTCAACCCCTACACTGTTGCTTCCTTATAAAACCTTTTTAAGAAATCTCTTAAGCTTTCATACACCTTGTTTAATTTGAGCCAAGGTATGAGATATCCTTTGAACATCCCTCGAAATGATAAAGTGCTCCAGAAGTGCCTACACCATATTGTCCCATGAATTAATGGACCCTGACAGAAGCCCCTTAAACTACCCTAGGGCCTATGCAGAAAACATCCTAGGAAACATTCTACATATCACATCCTCATCTACGCCTAGGAGTAGGGACTTATTCGCATAAAAATCAAAGTGCCGCCCCAGATCTGTCTCTCTAGTGACTTAACAATTGATAGGGGTTGTGGCATTTGTTTGTGCCTTAGTATTAGGACATTCTTTAATATCCTTGTGAACAGGATATTAAACTGATATTCCCCACTACCTCCACCTTGCTGCGGGTCTCTTCTTTATGCTCCGAGCCCTCCATCCTAAATGTTGACTCCTACTCTTTATACGTTTGGATGCTTGAGAACTCTAGCGTGGGCGACGACTTAGCTTGCTGCTTCTGGTTAGCAATTGTTGTTTCACTAACCTTCTTACTCTTTTTGAGCTCCACAGCTCCATTCGTTGTTACCTGATTATTTCATCTTTAGGGTCCAGGTGCACCTCTGCGGCTACTCTCCCTTGATTCTAGTCGGTTCTTGGTGTTTTAACGATTCCTGAGGCATACTCCAAGACTCGTGGTTCTACTCTTTGGGCTAAATTTTGACATCACCTTCTAAAGTTGGGTTTCTTCTTGGTTGCATCCGACTTGTGATTTAACCCCTATTAGAGTTTCAGGCTTAGATCAAAAGTAAGTTGGCTATTTGCATCCGACTTTGACTGAATGCCATCTTTCTTGATCAGGTTTGGGCTTCTAAGTCTGTACCGGGATTTTATGCACGCTCTGGTTTCTGGACACTCCAGCAGTTATTTCCTTTAACTTATTTACTTTTTAATGCGGTCTGGTGTTACCTGCTTATAAGGGCCGCTATGGACACTATATGAATCAGTAACACCATTGCTAACCTTATAGGAATCAAAGGAAATCAAATCCATTGGATAATTAACACAATGTTGTAGTAATTCTCCATTAGCATCAATTCAACATCAAAATTATGACATTTTATTTAAATTTTTCATGAATCTTACAGTCTCACCATAAATCCGTTAATATTTATCACTGGATTCTTGATTCCCTTATTCTTCTCGTAAACAATTTGAGCCAATTAAGGAACATAATGACCTGAAAAGCATATTCAAGAAATACAATTGATAATTGTGGTACTAGAATCCTTAGCAAGAAAGCTGACACATCAAACAAAGAATAATTTGCATAACTTTCTCCAGCAATATAGAAATCTTTATTTTTATGTTGAGGAAACCTTTCAATCCAATTGACAAGAAAAGTATATGCATCTTTAGTTGCAGAGTAAAAAAATAGAACCAAATCCCAAACACATAACATAATCAAGTCTGTTCATACACTAAGTTCTTAGAAACACCAAAAACACAATCTATCATTTAACTCTGTATTTGTGTAAAAGTCTGGTTTGTGCCATCCTTTAGTTTTCTAGAGGAAAACAGTTTTGGCCTGAAAAGACTTTTGAAAGAATACTTGAGATTGAGCCAGGAGTGACTTATTGAAATAATACTTGGGTTTAAGCCAGAAGTGACAGGAGTCAAGCATACTTGAGGCATGGTCTGGTGTTGAAATTGTAAAAGAAGTTTTTACAATAGTGGAAATCCTTCAAGTTGACGGGACTGGACATAGCATCTGAGTTGGAAGTTAACCAATATAAATTCTTTGTATTTATTCTTTTTTCTTTGCCCTTGACAAGTCTGGTACAGAAGGCTGATTGTTCGTGCTTATAAAGTTTTAAAATCCCGTATAAGAGTTTAAGACTTATTTAACATCTCTTCTAAGTGTGACTTTGAACCATCAATGTTAATTTATTAGCCTGTTTTAGTAAATTTAAATATTAGTTTATATGGGATATTTGATGTTCTCATCACATCTAGAGTAAGGAGCATATATACTTGCTATTTGAATGTAATTCATGTGGGTTTGAATGAATCTATGGTATTTAGTGGATTTAACATAAGATTGTCTTCTTAATTGGAAGAGTAATTTTTGCTATTTGTATGGTCATGGATTATCATTTTGGTGTTCCTATAAATTTCTTAAAAAAATAAGCCTTTAAAACTACCGGTCAATTTAAAAAAAAATAAAACTTTTTGATGTATTGATGGGTATAAGTTGATTTTTATAGGTTTTTTTTTTAAATAATCTTAAATCCATTTTAAGATCAGTTAAATAACCTTTAAACCTGATCTTCTAAAACGTGATTTAAAAAACTTAAATAAAATAAACTATTTATACCAGTTAAATGAGTTATATAATTTGCAAAATTAAAATCATACAATTTTAAAAATTGTTTAAACATTCAATTTCAACATGGCTTTTTAAATCAGAAAATAAACAGATTTAAATTGTCTTGATTAGTAAATTCATTGCGTCTAAATTCATCTTACAACCGATTTAAAAAGTCTTTATTAACTGATTAATTTTTTTTTCATTTAGGTATCTGGTTATCAATGGATGTATAAACGTATGATATGATTAGACACAACGCATTTGTCAAAAGAGTCTAATTTTTAATTTGGTAAGCATAGTTTATGAATTGTGGAAAAACGAGGAAAGCATATTATTAATTTATACCGAAAAATAAAAAATTTCATGTGAGCACTAAAATGGAGAAATATCTCAATTCAAGGAAATTCATAGGTCTTGTAGCGACTTATTATACAACCACACCAAATTTTACAATTGATTTGACGAATTAAATGCTACTTACTATATAAAAGTACACACTAACTTAATAAAATTCAAAACCAGTTTCTATTTAATTGTCCAGAAAAAAAATTCATAACTCAAAAAATTCAATTATTTTCTCACAACTGTCTACCAAAATTCCTAATCTAGTCTTATATTTATTAAATTGTATTATCTCTCCTTATTTAACATACTTTCTCTGACATTTGGGTATTATTAAAAAAATATAATTTTTGTTAATACGTTCAAAATTTATATTTTCCTCTGGACAATTAAATAGAAACGAATTTAGTATTACTGTTTTCTATTTCTTCCTTAGCAAAAGCAGGGTAGGAAACATGAAAATGTTGGCTTGTCTAATTAATGGAAGCTCCCCATATTGACCATTGACGCAGCTTTAGCCTCGTCTTCCGCTTTTGGAGTGGGAAGTAAGAACGCCGCCATCACTGCACTGATGCCTGAACACACAGCACCAAACACGAAAGCTGGCAGGTTCCCACCACCAAACAAAGCATTCCAAGGTCCACTCAATGCAGATACAATCATCTGTTACAATATGTATCACACTGAGATACTAATCCCATCATAAAATTACGTTCTTACCATAACCACTTAACTCTCTCTCTATATATACATGTAATGTGGTTACTTCATGTTATGAGTAAATAAACTCTAACCTGTGGAATGACAATTGCAAGATTGAGGACTCCTAGAGATAAACCTGAAGTGAGAAATTAAAGGTTGGTTATTATAATAACATGGTAACAATTTATTTGATTGATTGATGCTTATTGTTTTACCCTGCCCTGCCCCTGCATTGCTACAGTATATTGATGCGAGTGCAAAAGGAACACTGTAGTTAACCTGCGCAACAAATAGTGTATTAGAGATAATAGAGTGATGAATTGTGAGTTAAACACAATCATATTCATTTACCGCAAGAGGGATTCCGACAACAGCGAAGAAAGCCATGGAACCAATTTTGATACCCTGAGAGGGGTTTCCTACTGCGGCGGGGTTCACCTGACGCTCGTGCTTCGCATTCTTAGAAATAACCACCGTCATTGCTAAAGCAACAGCAAGAATGATGTTAACGATCCCCCACAGCCTCTTTGCTCCTCCAACCAAATGACCCATGGGCTCCACCGCTAACGACATTACACCCAAAACTATAGCGTTTATCATCAATCCCATTGATCCAGCGCGTACGCCAGTATCATAAGCATCCTCACCTGCTTCCCCACCGTACACCTCACGACCCATCCAATCAGTGTCGAACAAAAAATATGGGAACCACCCAAGCCAGTTGATAGCAGTCACCAACATAAGCAACCACATGGGCTTCTTAAGCTCCCTCAAAGCACCGAATACCTGCCCAAAGCATGAAGGTTTGTCATCTTCCTCAAAGTCTTCTGGCCTTTTAGGTACATCCTTGGCGTAAATAAGAGCGAAGAAAACGATGACAAAGAGTAATATGATTGAAAACATGAAACAGGTCTTAAGATTGGCACAGAAGACGTCACAAGCTTTAGTTTCAGTGAAGCGGAAGATCTTGTAGAGACCATCATAGGATCCGGCTGCATACCCTAAAACTTGGCCGACGGCCATGAAAAATGAGAAAAGAGCGTTCCCTAGTCTCATTTTTTTATGATCTCCGGCGGCCAAATCACCGAGAAAGGCACGACAGGGTCCTTGAAGCATGTTGTTAGCAACATCAAGGATCCAAAATCCAATAACAAAACAAGCAACTGCACGTGGACGTGTTTTTTTTGTGATATCGTCACCTGTCGAATGTCCTATATCAGATGCATAGCCAATAAGAAACACGGCAAGAGCGACCGCAATAGAACCATAAAAGATGAAGGGACGACGACGACCAAAGCGAGAAGTACTCCGGTCACTATAGTAACCAACAATGGGTTGGACAACCAAGCCAGATATTGGGCCGCAAAGCCAGATGAAGGAAGCCCAAGCATGTGGGACCCCCAATGTTTGGACATAGGGTGTGAGAAGTGAAAGTTGTAGAGCCCACCCAAATTGTATACCAGCGGCAATGGATGCAACAATGACCATTTGACCGAGTGAGCCTGATTGAGGTTGGTTAGCCTCTAGACATTTTTTATCGTTTGATTTAGGGGAGGTTAGAGACTCCATCTGGCTTAACCTTTAGAGAACTTGAATGTTGTTTGTTTTCTCTTTTTCTCTTTAGGATAGACTTGTTAATCTACAAATAGGATGAGGAGATATAAGGGTTTTATAATGGGTTAGATTGAATTGATTTGAATGGGTGTCCATGTAAGTAGGGAGAGTGTTTAAAGATGTGTGTATATGTTTGTTGTAAATAATAATACATGGTTGAGTTGATCTTTGTCAATGACCAAGGATTGAATTTGAGAGTTACCATAAATTTAGGATTTGTTTTGAAACGTTTATTGCCTAGAGAGAAAGAAATTATAAAAATCAAAATGATATCTCGACTCCATGATATATTTACTTACCTCCATTGAAATATATAGTAACTATATTTATATTCTTGTTATTAAAACGTTACATGTTTTTTTAATTTATATATTGTGTTGACTTATTCACATCTTTTATTTTTAATATATAATATGGTGAAAAAATAAGAACAATTGATTGTGACCATTTAGATCTAATTAATTGATAAGATTAACTTAAGTTAACAATACTAACATGTATTGCTCCCTATTTTATCAAAATTGATATGTTAACTAGATCTGAATGATCACAATTAATTGTTCTCATTTTTTCACTTTATTCTCATTAGATACTTTTTATCTCTATGTATGTATGTATGTATGTATGTATGTATGTATGTATGTATGTATGTATGTATGTATGTATGTATGTATATGGTGTTAACCATAGGTATCCTGTTCAGAACTTAGTCACAGTTAAGGTTCTTCATTGCTCTTGATAAATGTGTTTAATGGTGATTGAATCTGGGCTCTCCCCATAATCTCAGCCTGTGTTGCCAACTGAAACATAATCAATTGGTATATATATAAAAGAGTTATATCTTGAAACAAATAAGTCAAAATATATACTACCACAAAATTAGGTTATCATAACACATCATGTTATTACTCTTACCGAAAAACACAGTAATCTACCAATAACCGCAGTAATAGGGGAAATAACCATAGTAATAAGTAATTAATGTTGAAGAAAAGTTTGATTTGAAAAGGATCCATTAGGCATGGCAACAGGGCAGTTCGGGGACGAATTTCACTCCTACCATCCCTATCCCCGTTATCCTAGATCGTAACCGTGCTTGTCCCCATCCCCGTCGGGCAAGATAAAATGACTCCCGTCCCCGATCAGGATCGGGGAAACCCGTCCCTGTCCCCATTTTTATAAAAAATTTTCCTTATCAAGTATTTTAAAAGTTGTTGTTGTATTTACAAAATTATTAAATATTTTACATACAATAATAAAAATAGTAATAAATCATCTTAGACACAGTTATTAAACATTATCTAATAAATCATCTCTAGTAACGTATATATAGTAAGAGTATTAAATAATTTAAGTATGTCAGGGTGGGGACGGGGACGGGGGTGGGGCGGATACTAGTTTTACCATCCCCGTCCCCGCCTCTAACTTTTACCTACCGGGTAAAAACCGTCCCCGTCCTCGAAACAAAAAAATAGGGAAAACCCACTCAAACAGGGGCGGTGCGGTGCGGTTACTCGTGAGGATGGATTTTTTTGCCATGCCTAGGATCCATAAGTCATTATTTGATTAGACCTTAAAATTACACGCTATCTTCAGACCCTCGATTTGCTAATAACAAACATCAATGGTTGGTCAATTGAAGTCTGCTCCCATATAAACTAACCTGTTTGTCTAAGTATTTTAGGAACTACATAGTGTGCAAAACATAGGGGGAAATTTTATCAACAAAAATAAAGGCATATTTGTGTAATAAACCTGCTCGTCTTATTGAGCAAAAATGAAGGGATCAAACCTTTTATATATACCGTTTTTCTTGACCTTAATTAAACCATAGTTTTTGTCAACCTTTGTTCCTACAACCACTACTACAAAAATGACTTTTAACACCGGGTAAATTTAACTTTTAACACCAGATTTTTAGGGGTGTTAAGCGCATAGGTGTTAAAAATCAAGATAATTAACACCAGATATTTTATGTATTTATTCAGTGTTAATTACTACTTTTAACACCAGACTTTTTAAATATCCGGTGTTGTTTATTCATTACAACACCAGATTTTTTTAAATATCCGGGGGTGAAATATTGTTTTCCACACCAGATAGTTCCTATACCATTTTGTCCGGTGTTAATTATACTTATTGAAAATATTTTTAACACCTATATATTTGTTCTAACCGGTGTTAATTTTATCAAATTTAGCACATGTTTCAACACTTAAGCGGTGTTAAATGTTCCTGCTTTAAATGCTTTATTTTATTTTTTTTGGATCAAAAGACAATTTAATAAAAAATGAATATCCATATGCATCAATAATATTTAC
Source organism: Clitoria ternatea (assembly GCA_037962975.1). Lineage (NCBI taxonomy): Eukaryota > Viridiplantae > Streptophyta > Magnoliopsida > Fabales > Fabaceae > Clitoria > Clitoria ternatea. Next base: position 16,885,326 of record CM075675.1, read on the forward strand.
AGTCAAACATTAATATTCATATTAATGATGAATTGAACTATATAATATATACATATATCCAAATCCAAAACATTAATAGATATAAAAGTATAAAGTTAAACATAAACTTTGTATCTTTAATCCCAACATAAACTATATATCCAAAACATCTGCAAAAACTACAATTTAGAGATTAATTAGAAATATAATTTCCTAAAACATATAAAAGAATAGTTTTTCCAGCAAGGAACAACAACACAATCTACCATAAATATTGCAAGACCATTAGTTTTATAACATGTTTGAAAGTAAAGAGTAGAGTGAATTCCAAAACAATATGTGATGCCTTGCTATCGAGTCTGCTATCGCTCTAACTTCAACTTCCACCCCTAGTTCTGCAAGCAAAAAGAATAACCATATGAAAAACCAAAATATAAGAAAACTTATAACATCTCTATAGAAAGAAACTAAATTAAACAATATCTCAATAAAGTTCACAAAACTCTACAATATATACTTTTTCTTTCTTTTCGTACTCATAATATATAGTACACTATAATATAATAATATGCATTAGATAATTAACTTATCTAAATTTTCACAAAATAAAAGCAAAAGGTATTTTCCAATGAAAACTTAACTTCTTAAGGATTAGTTAAAAAATTAATGTATTAAATAGTACTCAACTCCTTTATTATTGTACTAGTTATTTATTCGGGATTATGTATCAACCAATTAGTGTGAGATACCTAATCTAATCAGATACCTCAAAATTAAGTAATTAATTAAGCTGTTAAATCATATCACTATATATTTAGCTCAGCAGGTACTATACTGTGTATGTAATATACACATGAAACGAGCATATATAATGTACTAATGTAGGAAACTGACACGCTTGTATTTAAGATTCATCTATAGGTCGACGTATATTGGATTATATATTTTAACTACAGGTGATCGTATCCAAGTTTTTATCATTTTAAAAAACATGTATTATCTCTTCTTCTTTTTTTCTCTATAGAATATATACATTACATCTACTAGACTTGTGCAACAGCTGGACATATCCATTCCATAAAGACTTTTCCATTTAGTAAATTGCTCAACAGGGCATTCTGCAATTCCACACCAAAACATATAAAGGTGAGAAGAACACCATTTCCTTTGGACTAGGATAGGAATTTAGGGACCACAAGCAAAAATGTACAATCTATCTGATACATCAGTAGAGACCAATAGGCCCAAAAGAATGACAAAAAAACCAACATGGCTCAAGGACTTTATCTAGCCAATCTGTTAGGCCCAATAAGAATTATGGCAACTTTTATCTTGTTCTCTTTATATGGAATACCCTTCTTTTTGCAGAGGGCAATGAATGAATATCCTTAGTTTTATTACCTTCTTTATAGCAGATTCCCAATTTCCTAGTAGCTAAGAAATCGTTAGGAAAGGATCCTATCATTTGGTGCTTTCATTGACCTCATGCCTCCAAAGCCCTCTTCTTCCATGGACCTTGAGGAGGTCCTTCAATCTATATCTGATAAACTGGGTTCCTTACAATCCCAACTTGAGGACCACCGCCTCCTCCAAGACACAAGACACCATACACTCCAAACAACCATGGACTCCAGACATGACTCCATGACCACTTTTCTTGGTGGTTTACTGGAGCAAGTGGCGTCACTACAACTTGGGTCCCAGTCTCAAGCTCAATATCCCCACAACATGGCTACCTCCCCTGCCAATACTACAGGTTTTATAGCTTCCACTAATAGTTCGGTAGTTATCCCTTATACCATTCCCCTTTCCACCACTGCCTCCACTTCTTATAGTACCCCTATTCCTAACCCTATTTTGGATCCTCATACCACTGTTCATACCATAACCCCTGGCCCCACCTACTCCACCAACCCTACCACTTCTCATTTTTCTCCCACCAGGTTTCCATATTCCCCATTTCCCACCAATCCCAATACCCACCCTGCCACTATTCGACCACCCAAGTTAGAATTAGCAACCTTTGACGGTTCAGAACCACTCGACTGGCTATTCCAGGCGGACCAGTTCTTCATGTTTTACCAGGTTCCTTCGGACTTACGATTACTTATGGTTGCCTTTTATATGAAGGGGGATGCTCTAAGTTGGTTTAAATGGATGTACCATAATCGACAGCTTACTGATTGGCCAACCTTTGTTAGAGCCCTAGAACTGCGATTTGGACCCTCTACATATGAGAACTATCAGGCTGAGCTGTTCAAACTTTGCCAACAAGGCACAGTCACGGATTCCCAGGCCCAGTTTAAAAAGCTCTCTAACAGGGTCATTGGGTTAACTCCAGAAATGTTGCTCAACTATTTTATCTCTCGGTTACAGGTAGACATTCGTCGTGAATTAGCAACTCTTCAACCTACTTCCATCACACAGGCTATTGGGTTGGCTAAACTGGTTGAATCTAAAATTAAAGATGCAAGACCTCGCTTAGTGAGACAAAACCCTTCCCCACCCACACCTACACCTATAACCCACAAAATTCCAGCCCCTTCTCCTTCTAACTCTTTCCCTATCAAACGCCTAACACCTACCCAGATGCAAGAACGACGAGCTTTGGGTCTCTACTATAATTGTGATGAGAAATTTATCCCAGTACGCAAATGCTCTTCTAGTTATTTTCTCCTCTTATTATCTGATGAGGACCCTTAAATTCCAGAAACAACAATTCCTGAGCCCGACAATACTTCCCCTTCCCCTCCTGATAACCTTTCCCATCCAGAGGCCATTAACTTTCAACTTTCACCTCAAGCCCTTACTGGACATCCTTTCCCACAGACCCTAAAGTTTCAAGGCTACATTTCTGGCTTACCAGTGCGTATTCTTATTGACTCAAGTATCTCCCACAATATTTTACAACCCCGAATTACCACCCACCTAAAACTTCTAACCTAGCCTATCCCTGCTTTTCCTGTTATGGTTGGAAATGGTGCTCATATTGTGTGCTCTGGCCTATGCACCCAAGTTCCCATCTCTATACAAGGCCATGATTTTTCCATCTCTTTTTATCTACTGCCTATTAAGGGTACAGATGTGGTGCTCGGCATTGAGTGGTTACGCACCTTAGGACCAATCACAGCAGATTTTTCTATACCAAGCATGTCCTTTACCCATCAACTGCACTCAATTACACTCTCTGGTGAACCTAGCACTTCCTTACTACCCTCTACCTTTACCTAATTTTGCCACCTTCTCCATTCAGATGCCATCTCCTCTTGCCATCTCCTTATGTTTAATCCTACACCTGATCCTATCTCCTCTCTTGAAACCCTTGATCCTACACATCCGTCCTTGGCTACCCTCCCTTCCCCTATCTCTCAACTCCTTATGTCCTTTCCTCATATCTTTACTAAACCTAAAGACCTTCCTCCACCTCGATTCCATGATCATCACATTTCCCTCATGCCCAATACAAATCCCGTCAACGTTAAACCCTACAGATATCCCCACATTCAGAAGACAGCCATGACCCAGCTTATTCAAGATATGCTCAAACAGGGCATTATTACCCCTAGTAAAAGTCTATTCTCTTCCCCTGTTCTCCTAGTAAAAAAAAACATGGTTCTTGGCGATTCTGTGTGGATTATAGAGCCCTAAATGCCATCACTATCAAAGATAGGTTTCCTATCCCCATGATTGATGAACTACTAGATGAACTTGGGTCTGCTACCATCTTCTCTAAAATAGACCTCCATTCAGGCTACCACCAGATACGTGTTCACCCACCCGACACTCATAAAATAGCTTTTCGAACCTGGGATGGTCATTACAAATTCCTAGTGATGCCGTTTGGGCTTGCTAATGCCCCTTCTACATTTCAGGCTGCCATGACTGACCTCTTGAGGCCCTTCCTACGTCAGTTTGTTTTAGTTTTTTTTAATGACATACTTGTTTATAGCTCTACTTTAAGTGACCACATTCTTCATTTAAATTCAGTTTTATAGTTACTTGCTACTCATCAATTTTTTGCTAAGTTATCCAAGTGTTGTTTTGCAACCCCTAAGGTTAACTATTTAGGCCACATCATTTCTCATGAAGGCTTAGCCCTAGACCCAGATAAAATTCAAGCTATAATGGACTGGCCTTAGTCACGTTCTCTCATGGCTCTACGGGGTTTCCTCGGCTTCACCGGGTTCTATCGATGTTTTGTACGTCACTACGCCTTTCTCGCCGCTCCCCTCATCGATTTACTTAAAGAGTCCGAGTTTAAATGGCATCTAGTAGCCTCAGAGGCTTTTACAAATTTGAAAACAAAAATTACATCTGCTCCTATTTTAATCCTTCCTGATTTCTCAAAATTGTTTGTGCTTGAGACAGATGCTTCAGCAGTTGCTATTGGGGCGGTCCTCACACAGGGTGGTCATCCAATCTCCTTCTTTAGCAAAAAATTGGGCCCTCGTATGTCTACTGCTTCTACTTATGTCTGGGAATTGTATGTTGTGACAGAGGCAATAAAAAAATGGCATCAGTACCTCATCGGTAACCACTTCTACATTTTTACCGATCAACAAAGCCTTAAGCATCTCCTATCTCAGCAAATTCAAACTCCAGAACAACAGAAGTGGACTTCAAAAATTTAGGGGTACAGTTTTGAGATTTTTTACAAACCTGGTACAACCAATAGAGTCGCGGATGCCCTCTCACGCCAATACTCTGATGTTCCTGTTCTCTCAATGGTTGTCTCTTCTGCAGTCTCCTCTCTCATCTCCACTCTTCAACAATATTACTTGCATGATCCAGAAAGCAAGAAATTAATTGAAAAGGCTCAAGATATTCCTTTGACATTCCAATTCAAAAAAGGCTTACTGTTCATAAAGGATCGAATTTTCATACCTGCTTATTCAGATCTGCGTCAAAAGCTTCTCCATGAGTTCCACTCTACACCAGCAGTGGGTCACTCAGGGTCCAAGCCTACATTAGCTCGCCTTGCAGCCTCCTTCTCTTGGTCGGGCATGCACAAGGATGTTAAGCAATTTGTTAGAAATTGCTCTATCTATCAGAGCTCAAAACATGAAACTTCAAAAAAAAGGGCCTCCTACAACCGTTACCTGTTCCCACCAAAATATGGAAAGATCTGAGCATGGACTTTGTCACCCACTTGCCTAACTCAGCTGGTCATTCTGTGATCTGGGTAGTTTGTGACAGGCTCTCCAAATCAGCCCACTTCTTAGCCCTGCCATCCCATTTTTCTGCTATGGACTTAGGCCATCGTTTCTCAGTTGATATATGCAGGTTACATGGCATGCCAGCATCCATTATCTCGGATAGGGACCTAATCTTTCTCAGCAACTTCTGGAAACAAATGTTTAAATCACAGGGAACATCTCTTAAATTTAGCACTGCCTACCATCCTGAAACAGATGGCCAGACTGAAGTTTTAAATAGAACTTTAGAAGCTTACTTACGTTGTTTTTGTAGTGATCATCCTCGGACCTGGTATCACTTCCTTTACCTAGCGAAGTTCTGGTACAATATAACCTATCACTCAGTAATCGGTACGACTCCCTTTCGGGTTCTCTACGGGTGATCCCCTCCATCAATCCCAGATTTCCTTCCGGATGGGGTCATAGTGCGTTCCATGTCCGCCATTTTGCATGAATGACAACTGGTGCTCTGAGTCGCCCGCAACTGCCTCCAACGTACTAGGCAGCAGATGCTTGCCCAGGCCAATCGCCACCGTCGAGATGTCTTTTTCAACCCAGGCGATTTTGTTTGGCTTCGGTTGCGCCCCTACCGTCAAGGTTCCTTAGTCCGTTGTCCCTCTCAGAAGCTTGCTCTCCGTTTCTTTGGGCCCTTCATGATTTCTAAGCGCATCGGGAAGGTGGCTTATGAACTGCACCTTCCTCCTCACTCGCGATTACACCCAGTTTTCCATGTCTCTCTACTTCGGGCGTTTCATGGTGAAAAACCAGTGGGAGTTCTCAAGCCTTTTCCACTGGATGTAAGGGGAAACCAAACTAGTTCAACTTCTGAACCAAACTCAAAAACCTTCCCACTTATCTCATCAATTGACCCTTTCAAGAAATCGATTTCTCTCTCTCCAGCTGCACCACACGATGTCAAGGCATCAATTTCTCTCTCTCCAGCTGAACCACATGATGCGCACGTGGCCCAAGATCCTTTAATCACGCCGTCCACTCCACTTGCTACGCTGTCCCATGCTCCTTTGATTACGCAAACTGCCATCCCTTCACGTGAAGTGCGAGACTTTAATTCACGTGCTGTCCCCCAGCCTGGCACACAGACCCACACATTTTCTCCTTCACCGTTGGATCCCACCGCTCAAATTCCTCCGTCAGATGCCCCTCACAGCATGGCCCATTCACTTCCGGTTATTAATCCTTCTTTGGGCTTTGAGGACAAAGCCCTATCTCAACACTGTGGGCAGTGATACATCAGCAGAGACCAATAGGCCCAAAAGAATGACAAAAAAACTAACATAGGTCAAGGACTTTATCTAGACAATACTTTATCTAGACAATCTGTTAGGCCCAATAAGAATTAGGGCAACTTTTATCTTGTTTTCTTTATATGGAATGCCCTTCTTTTTGCAGAGGGCAATGAATGAATATCCTTAGTTTTATTACCTTTTTTATAGCAGATTCCCAATTTCCTAGTAGCTATGAAATCGTTAGGAAAGGATCCTATCACTATCTGTCACAACTAGCTACTTGTTAACTAGTGAGTTAATAGCATAGGCCTTACAAGAAAGGGATGAAAGTGTTGAATAAGTAGTATTACTATTAACAAATTACCATGGAATATGGTTCATCAATAGTAGAAAAATTCATCAACTCCATAGCTGCAATGGCTTCTGTGACTGCTCCTTTCTAGCACCATCAAGAAAACAAGTTTCTAATGTCTGCCCTTTGGTGCCTCTTGCAATAGTTCCTACTATTGACCCTCCTGCATGATATTCAAACATTGCTGATGATGACACCATAAGGGCCATAACATGGAGTATTTCCAATGAATTTTGCAATGTAAGGGATTAACAATTAATAATGACATTGGCAAGCACTATTACATTTACTTAATCTAACTTGAATAAGTTAGAACAACATTGAGACATAAAACCAAATGCTTGACAGATTTTATTAGATGTATAACATTATATAGCAATGTTTTTGAAAACCAACCATTTAGTATCAAGTGCATAGTGAACTAGTGATTTTTTAGAACAAGGAAAAATCCATGAGAAAGCTACTAACGAACAAAGAAGGAGGAAAATGCATCATATTATATACATACCTAGTGCCAAACTACAGGTAAATACAGCAAAAAGGACTTTCTCCATTGTTTTCATGAATAGTTAAGCTACAGAACCGCCAATATTCATAACTGTTACCTTGCTTTACTTTCTGTTCACCTTACCTGGCTTCACACCTTCATTTATTCATTAAAAATAAGTCATTCATTTTGCTCTACGTATATAGGTAAAAATGAACTGAAAATTAAAAAATCCTGCAATTACTTGTAGATAAGAAGAGATGTTAAGCGAGAAATGGGATACCCTGCAGGTGACGTGTGTCCATTTCCCTCAATAAGCTAATATAAATAAAATTTAAATGTGCATTGACAAAAGGCAATAAGCCAATATATACAAAGTTTAATTTAACAATGAAAAGATATGATCAAAATATAATTGCAAGAGTATTTATAGAATTCAAATAAGCATCGGAGACGCTAACTAATTGATAGTAAGTAACTCCACTAACACCAATAACAAACTAATTATATCTCATAATTGTAATGTGTAAATGATAGAGGCGGCACATAAAGAATAAAAACATTGACTAATAAAAACAAAAACAAAATATGACACAAAATAGATTTATCTAGATTGCAAAGTAAACTTTGAATAAAAAGACAAAAGAAAATGGTAACAACAATAAAATTAGATTCCAAAACAACTAGGCTTGAATCACAGCTTTCCAAAAGGACAGAGACTCTTTACATCGAAATTTCTCATATTTACTTTTTATAATGTTATCATTGGTAATACCTGTTAGAGCATAATTGGAATTCATGGTTTTGTGATGTCATGGTTTATAGTGTCATACATCATGAGTTTAAAATTATATCTTATAAAAAGCATCAGAGAAGGAATAAACAATGATAACATCATCTTTTGGATGTCATGGTTTCTAAGCCCGTCTTTTGGATGCAACTCTTATTTTCTAAGACTTACATACCTGAGATATGGCGAATTTGCATATATCGATCGGCTTATACAATTTGCGTATATTCCCCTATAATACAAAGCTTCAGTTTGAGATGCCAGCGTGTAGTCACAACTAGGAATGCAGAAGCCACTGAATGTTGCAAAGAGTTCCATTGAACCACCCATAAAAGTCCACCTGGTTGGTAATAATAGTTTGTATAAGTAAAAGAATATATACGTCTAAAGGGGATGTTACAATTTGATTGGTATCTTCTGTTATCATCTTAGGCATCTTAGATTTTCGTAAGTAAAAGCCCCTAATTACACAACACATAAAAAAACACTACCCAAAACATCAATACCGAAAAGCCAGCAACCATAACCAGGATGAGAATGGTACCATCCTACAACATTCTCCAATCGCCCAACCTAAACAAGTAAACATTTCAATTCAACAAAACAAATCAATAAATTGGGAAATTGGAGTTAGGGTTTAAGGTGAAAAGGAAAAAGAAACTTGGTCATTGGTCCTGGAATAATCGACCATCTTGAGGAGGGCGAAGGCAGAGATCTTGACGCGCTTGAAGTAGTGAGGGTTGTTCACCCAAGGGTCGTTCAACAATCTTTGTCAAGACTCCATAGAAGTCTTCCTCTAACTGTTTGTTTGTGCCTTTAACATAAACCCCGTAGTTATGGATGTGTATCCCTTTATTGGAAAATGTTAAACTTATAGTCGTTTACGTAGTAAATTGACCATTTCTAACAGTTTTCACCGGCCCCCAAGAAAGATCTTGGAGTAAGGGGTTTCAATATGGTTATTAGGGTCTTGAATCTATTTACAGTTTAACACATAATAATGTTAGATAACTAAAATTTGAAGTTTAACACAAAAGTGTAAGGTTGTACAGGTTTTATGTGTTTTGCAAACCAACCGATGAATTTAGATGATACCTTATTATGAGTTTGGTCATCAGTTAAATCATTTTGCTCTTGTTTCAACATATCTACATAGGCTATTTAAAGAATAATAGTTTAGCTACGATGGTTACTAGCTTCAAAATGCAATAAATACGTCGGTGACTTACTCGAGATAGGGTTCCACTTCCAGGAAATTCAAAAACATATACAAGTGAGCTGTCTTTTGATGTTTCTCATCAATGTAACATTTTGTGACCTTGCCCCCAGGACGACCAAGATAGTTAAAAATAGAAGTTTGATCTTCCAACCTTGGATTTGTGGTCACACCGAGGTTTCAGGGAATTATACTCATTATAGTTTTTATCTCCGTTGAAAAATAAAAAGAAGCAAAAGTGATCATTTCTTCCACTAAGTATGCCTCACAAATTGATGCTTCCACACATGCCTTGTTTGACACATCTTTTAAAGAGCGTAAGAATCTAGTAAAACATAAAAAAATGTTGAGTTACATAATACTGTTACAGTAAAAATGTTGTTGCACATAAATTAAGTAGTTCTGTCATCCACGTTTCAAATGAATACATTCAATGATACTGCACTGGACCACCAACTAAGGCTTCGTCAAAAAAACTAAGTGGGAAAATCTACTCCAACTTACAAATCAAGATCGAAATACTTTCTTCTATCTTCACAAGTTTCTTCTCAGTTAATGAAATTGTCAACTCTTTAAAGAAATGACTCAACTCAACCAACAATTTCCAAATGTGTTTCGGTAAAGCATGAAATACGTATGGCAATAGTTGTTGCACAAACACATGACAATCATGACTTTTCATACCAAATAGCCTGCCCACCTTCATGTTGACACATCTACTCAAATTAGAAGCAAACCCGTCAGGTAGGGTCAACCTATTCATCCACACACATACAACAATCTGTGAGGTCTTGTTAATACATATTTCGCATGCGGTTTAAACATTTTTCATCGTCCCACATCCTTCAATCTTACTCCTTCCTAGAACACCAACTTGGAAGGTTTAGTCGACTTTTCTCATTGTCCTTTGTTCACCACTAAAAAAAACTATTAACGACGGAACAATCCCGTCGCCAAATCATGCTTTCTCCATCGCTACATGTGTTAGCGACGACATCTATGATGGAACGAGTGTCATCGCTACTACAATCGTCGCTGACATAACAACGACTAAACAAGCACCTGTCGCTAATATTTTGACGGGCTAACATTGTCGCTAATGCGCGGTGACGTATGTAATATCCTGGATATTTATAGGAAATTTTGAGAAGTGGAAAATATTAAAAATTATTTTTAGGATTTTATTTGATATTTTTATGAATTATGGGTTAATTATAAAAGGTGTGATTAGAAGATAAGAGGTTTAATTAAAATCTTTAAAGAAATCATAAAGGAAATAGAGAAATAACCGGCTGGGAAGGTAACCGGTTGCCATGGGTTTAAATAAAGGTTTCTCTCTCCCAATCATTCATTGTTACAAGAACCTTCTTCTTCTTCTTCATCTGTTTCTCTTCTTCCTTTCCTTCCTCCATCGTCGAGGAGCTGTAAGCTTTAAAGGAAGGTCTCTTTTGCATCAAACCTTGAAATAGTTACATAGCTGAGACAGTGATTTCAAGGTGAGTTCTTTGGACCATTTAAGTTTATTATCTTGCCCCTTTTGTTTCTTTTCTGGACCAAATGGTCATGCATGTGGGGGTACTGTTCCGATCTCCACTCCTCTTGGCTGTGAGCCTGGAAATGGCCCTTTAACCATGTAGGTGGTGGTGTGACGTTAACGTTCCAAACCTGTAGGTGGTGGAATGGACACTGTGGAACGCTTGAGGAGGCTGGTGCTGGAACGGAGGAGGAACAATGAACCCAACGATTGTTGAAGCGTGGAACAGAGGTAAGGGGGTGTTCGGGTTATAATTAATTAGAATAGGACATACTGTCTGAGTCGTTGGAATGACTGTAAGCCAGGTAAGAGATAATGAGTGAAAATTATGTGAATGTGTATGAATGTATGTATGAATGTACACACCGATCGGTTTAGGATCGTGTGTGTGTGTTGTGAATGTATATGCATGTGTGAATGTACACACCGATCGGTTTAGGATCGTGTGTATGTGTGAGTAAAGAAATATTTGATGTTGTTGCTGAATAAAATTTGAGAATGTATGAGTATGGATGTGTGTGAACACCGATCAGTTTCTGATCGTGTGAGTGGTATATTCCGAGTGAAATGGAATTATTTGATGCTATGATGAAATGATGCTGAGTGAAATGTATATGCATGTATATGGACACCGATCAGTTGAGGATCGTATGTGTATGTGTAAATCCGATTGAAATTTAAATGATGCTGTGACAATCGGTATTTTGTGGTAATGTGGAGTCGGGTTTGACAAGCAGGTCACCCGAGTGAAGTTATTAATGGCCACTTATGTGAAATGTGAATATATGATGATGTGGTATGGGATGGCCGACGGTATATACCCTCGTTTCTGGCTTCAGTGGTCAAGCAAGACCCAGTTGAGCTACCCAGAGGTCTATGACCCAGTGGTTGAGGGGGAGTCAAGCAGGACTCGGTGAACCAAGCAGGGTTCACGGGGTGTCAAGTGGGACCCCCAGCTGAAGGCCGATCCTTTAGTATCTGGATACTAGGCATCGATTTTATGAGAGTCAGTTGTGACATTTGATGATTTGATAAATTTTGCTGAGTGCAGTGTTTGCCAAGTGTGCAGTATTATAATTGGTGAATATGATGTGTACATTTGCCGAGTGCAATTTGATACAATTGTCGAGTATGAATTGTCATATTGATGAATGAGAATTTGATATAATTGCTGAGTATGATTTGATGTATTTGCCGAGTGTAGTTTCATATATTTGCCGAGTGATTTATTAGATTTACCGAGTGGTAAATTGTAATTGCCGAATGGGTTATTTGTTACAATTGCCGAATGAGATTTGTTATACTTGCCGAATGAGGTACTTGCCGAGTGAGGTAATTGTCGAGTATGAAGTATTATAATGCCGGGTATGAATTATTATACTTGCTGAGTAAGATGTCATATTTTCCGAGTAAGAATTAAAGAGCATGATGTTGTATTTGCCGAGGGCAATTTATTGTATTTGACGAGCGTAAACTGTTATAATTGCTGAGTGTGATGGCTATGTTTGCCGAGTGTGAATTACTATAATATGAGTGTTAATGAGTAAATTGCCGAGTGTGAGTATATTGCCGAATGTGAGTTAAATGCTGAGTGTAATGAACAATTCGAAGATAAAGAAATCGGACGGAGTTTATACTCGTATTTTATTCCATTCTATATTAATTATGATGCTAAACACTCACCCTTGCTGTTGTTTCCAATTTTAGTAACCAGTGACAGGGAAGAGGTCAGAGCCATGAAGGTGCGCCAAGTGGAGGATTGATGCCAAGGAACCAAGTGGTTTGAAATGAATGTAATATATATATATATAGAGTTTCTGAGTGATGTTTCATGAAGTGTTGAATGAATTTGTTATGTGATCGGTGTTTATTTATGAAAGAATTTGCATTGCTGTAACAGGGTGAGTTTCGCCGAGTGGAATCATTCTTGACCGAGCAAGGACCGATTGATTTGGTTCCTATTTCGCTCAAGTTAGTATCCCTTGTTTCTTTCTGAGTGAAGAATAACTGAGAGACCCACTTCCGAGTGGAAGGATAGGGTGTCTCCAATTGAGCTATGGTTGAGAGCTCTTCCGAGTGAAGGAAGGGTGGGATGTTCCCGAGTAAGTCATTGGCCGAGGGAGCCTTTTTCGAGTGAAGTAAAGTTTGGGTGTTTTTCGAGTGATGTTAGATCGAGGGAACCTTTGTTGGGTGAAAGTTAAGCCATGTCCGAGTGAGAGATACCTGAGTGGACTATTTTCCGAGTGAAACCCAACAGTTTTTCTTTCTTCTGCTGTTTCTAAATAACTATTTTATTAATGGTATTATGGATCCGTTTCAGTCAGAATTTGCTAATTTAAGTGTGATTTTACTACTTTGAATATATTTAAGAAAAGTAAATATTTTTATATTAAGACCGAGTGGATTTTTATATTAAAACATGAAAAATTATTTTGGAAAAATAAGAAGATTGACGCGGGTCGTCACAACGTACCCTATCGCTACCTATGAAAATACAGCGACGATGTCACGTTGTCGCTATGTGTGAGCAGACAGCGACGCCGTCATGCCGTCGCTAAGTGTGAGAATACAGCGATGACTTCACGCCGTCGCTACGTGTAAGGAGACAGCGACAATGTCATGTTGTTGCTACGTGTGAGGAGACAACAACGATGTCATGCCGTTGTTACATGTGAGGAGACAGCGTCGACGTCATGCCACCGCTACGTGTGAGGAAACAACGACAACATCACATCGTCGCTAAGTGTGAGAATACAATGACGGTCACACCGTCACTACATGTGAGAATACAACGACTGATCAATATCGTCGCTAATTATGAGCATATAGCGACTAAGTGATTCCGTCGCTATTTTTTTTATTTTTTTATTTTAATTTTTGTTGAATATTTTTTAATTGAATATGTTAAATTGTTATTAATATTCACAATAAAGGTTTAAATTTAATTATTGAACGAATTTAATTATTATTAATAATCACAATAAGGCTTTTTTCATTGAATTTTAAATTACAGAATATCGAATATGGATTGACATAATAAAATAATAAATGGAGAACGACATAAAACAAATAGCGAATGGAATATGATATAAACTATAAATTAAATATAAAATGTCTATACATAAAAAGTATAATCATGGTGGTGGGGGATCTTGTGTTTGTGGTGGTGGCGACTGGGAAGTGGGGGGAGGTAGCCTCGCCATCAACTACATCAGTAATTCCTGCTGCTGGTATGCTGCTCCTCTGCCCGTCGTTGGTCCTCCTCGGCTCGTCGTCGGTCTACGTCAGCCTGGTCCTCCAAAAGCTGCCTCTAGCGTCGCTCCTCCTGTAGCTCGTTGTTCAAGTTTTGAATGACCTGAACAACTTCCACTGGAAGGCCAGAGAATGAAGAAGAAGAGGAAGAGGTCTTCCCCCTTTTCGCCAACTACGAGCCGACGCTGCCAAATCCAAAGATCCTTCCTTTCTTGTTCACACTGCCAACAACCTCCATATATTCATGAAAATATTTCGTTCAGTGTGCATCACATCTATGTTGTGTCTTAACAACTCTTTCCAATATGGAAAATCCTATAATATACATTGCTTCACTCAGTGGTGTTCCTTCCTATAACCTGCAAACCCCTTAATATTCTTATCCTAGATGTATAGATACTCAAAGGCTTTCTGCCATACCCGTGTACTGGATAACCTACGGGGTAGAGGTTTATTAACAACCTTGTTCTTCTTATAAGCGATTTTGTTTCTCCTAAATGGGTGATCCAACAGTATGAAATTTGTATGACAGTCAAAAAAACTTATCTTGCTACTAACAAAGAGTGTTTTCCCTTGGTATGTTCCATGCATACAGATGAAGCAAGCTTACCAAAGGTTAACCATCTAAAAAGCATACCATAGGCAGGAAAGTTATTAATGATCCACATCAAAACAACCTAATGATGAAATTGTTCTTCAAGAATGCATCATAGGTCATCACCCCAACATCCTACAATTGTGACAACTCCTCAACCAATTGTTGCAAAAACACATATGTTTTCGCCATTGGATTCACTACTAAAAAAACCCTAAACAACTACTTAGAGTTAGCAACCGCCAAACACTGTCGCTAATTAGTGACCGAGTTAGCGACGCCACGTAAAAAGGGACCCCAAAAAGAATGTTAGTGACTACCTTAGCGACTAGAAAAAGGCCGTCGCTAACAATTGCAATATTCTGTCACTAAAGCCTCGCTACTTCGACCCTGTCGCTAGTACGGTCGAAAGATTTCACTTCCCTCCCGTTTTTTGGTTTTCCTCCAAGTTTTTTATTGGCGCCAAATCGTAGAGACGGCTGGATACCGTCACCACTACTAGAAAGGGACCCTAAAAAGAAACATTATTGGCCAGCTTAGTGATAAAAAAAACCCCATCGCCAAAATTTGCAAAAGCCCCATCGCTAACATCGTTGCTAAACACTGTCTGTCGCCACCTTGGTCGCTATATTAATCTCCCTCCATTTTTTTTGCTTTCCCTTCAAATTTTATGTTGGTGCGCACATCAGTGATCGACATAAGACGTTGCTATATTTGGTTATTTGATGACGGGCTTTGGCATCACTAAAGCTACCACTTGTCAGTTGTTTTAAATTTATTCATTCAAAACCTTTTCTTCCACTATTATTAGCGACAGAGGTACAACGTCGCTATGGTTGCCATATAGTAACGACCTTTTTATTCGTCGTTATTCTTCTTCTGTTTTTAAAATAGGGACAGGTATATCAGTCGCTAGTTAGTGATCATTAGCGACGGTGTGGCTTTCGTCGCTAAGATTGTGTTTTATATTAACGACCATTAGTGTTTGTCTGTCGCTCTGTCTGCCAGTTTAGGGTTTAGTGATGTTGTTAACGACGGTGTGTAGCCGTCACTAAAATTTTAATCTAATTCGAATAACCCTTTTCCCCAATCATTTACCCTAACTCTCCTTCTTTCCTTCCCTTCCTCAGGTTCCCTCTGACTCTCTTCGTCCTTCTCCCTTCCTCCCTCCCTCACTACGACTCCCTTCGTCTATCTCCCTCCCTCTGTTTGTCTCTTTCCCTCCCTCCTATGACTTTGGAGCTCTCCCATCCTCTATATCCTTTGTGCCTGCGTCTGGAAACTACCTCGTTAATGGCTCAGTGATTCCTTTTGGTCAGGTTAGTCACTCAATAATGTGAGAGAGAAATTGAGTGAAGGGAAGATAAAACCAAGTAAATGCTAGAAAACTATATTGATACATTATGTTTTACAGTTAACACATTATGAGTTATTGGAACACACCTTAATTGGAGAGGACAAGCTGTCACAAGGAGCTTCAAACAGAGGGAAAGAGAGAAATGTAGGGATGGCGAGAGAGGGGCTGGAAGATTTGGGAGTTAGGACAAATGATTGGGAAAAGAAGAGGTCGAGTAAATTAAAAGAATTATGGAAAGATATCATCGCTAACGTCATCACAAAAATACATTAGACACACATGCCAAAAGTTTGATTGTTGCTAATCCACGTGGTTGAATATTTACAATGGCAATAGCAGCCATCACCCTCGTCATTATAGTTATCTATCATCAAGGGTTCTTAACCCATCATTAAAATGGTCATTAATTACTAACAGCAGCGCTTGTCGTCACTAAATAACATGCTTTTAGCGACTGTCGCTAACCCACCGCTATGTTCTAAGTTGGATTTGGAGGGAAGACAAAAATTTGATGTAAAACTAGTTATGGTCTATCGCTACGATGGAGTTGAAGGGAAGGCAAAAAATTGGAGGGGAAACTAAAACTGGCTACGATTCCCTTAGTCATCGCTACATTTTCTATAGTTAGCAACCACGAAAGGTGGTCACTAAGTGTGGTGCTAACAAAAAAGAAATTGGAGGGAAACCAAAAAAATTGTAGAAAGGGAAAGATAGCAACCGCTTTTGCGACAGTGTTCTTTGTAGTGACGGCATTGGCAATGAAAAGTTATGAAACTTAGCGACAGTGTTTAGTTAGTCGTGGATTTGGTAGCAAATTCTCTTTTCAAGGTCCCTTTCATAGATGTGGTCACTAAATAGCTACGTCCATCATCGTTCACTGATTTTTAGTAGCTGTTAGGGGTTTTATAGTAACGTTACTCCAAGTTCTTTCTTGGGGGTTGGTGAAACTATTAAAGAATGGCCAATTTACTACGTAAACGGCTATAAGTTTAACATTTTCCATTGGAGTGAAGGGATGCGCACCCATAACTACGGGGTTTGTGTTAAAGGCACAAATGGACAATTAGAGGAAGACTTCTATGGAGTCTTGACAGAGATTGTTGCAGTTTCTTTCTTCGGATGAGTTAAAAGAGATGTCGTTCTATTCAGGTGTAATTGGTATGACAGTACAATCGGTGTAGGAACAAAGTTTGACAACAACTATGGTTTAGTTGAGGTCAAGAAAAACGGTAAATATAAAGGGTTTGATCCCTTTATTTTTACCCAGCAAGGCAAGAAGGTTTACTACACAGACTTCCCTGGAGGGCATCAAGACTGGTATGCAATCATCAAGACAAAGGCCTGAAGTCAGATCATTGATAATGTCTTTGATGAGGTTGAGGATGCTTATCATCTCGCTCTGAATGAGCTTAATAACAGTCAATAATTTTTCAACATTGATTCAGTGATACTGGATGAGACACATGCCACTACAGGGGGTGAAAACATTGACAAAGAGGTTGTCTCCCAATCCATACGGTCTAGGGCCGATTTGGAGACTAATGACCCTGTTGAAACAAATAGCCATAGTGACACTAAAACTGAGGGAGAATTTTAAACTAAAACAGACATAGAGTGTGACTTTATCAACATATATTGTTAACCAAGTGGCATCAATGACTCAAGAGAGGGCTGAATTAAGTCTTAAAAATTAATTACTTTTTAAATCTTGATCTCAGTTTTACTTTGCTTTACTTAGAGGGAAGAAGAAATTAGTTTGTTAATAAACAAGTAATAACAATTGAAGCAAGTAAATAAAGCAAATAAATAAACAACTCAAAATTAAATAGAGCTAGGGAAAAGAGATAATGGCACACTCAAATTTTTATCCTGGTTTGAAATCCCCTACGTCTAGGTTCCAAGTAAACTTACTTGAGATTTTCCATTAATAAGACTTTGAGATTTACAAGATGAGCCAATACAAGTCTTTTGATTTCCCTACCAAGAAATTTATCCCTCACTCTTTTATCCTTCTCATAATCCTTACTCAACCAACCCTAAAGGTTGTAGCCTTGCCTTTATTACAATGCTTCAACTCAATTTGTGAATATGTAAAAAAAGCTTTTTCACTTCTCTTATAATGAATATGTAAAAATAAAATAAGAGAAGAAATATACGTGATGATGATCACGAAATGTACCTTTCTTTGTAGTGCAGTTTTTGAAAATTTAAAGCACTAAGAAAAACTCTCTTGATAGAGTAGAATAGAAAATTTAAAGTGCAAATATAAGATGATCAACTCAAAGAATGTATCTCTCTTTTGATAGAGCGGTTTTAAAAAATTTAAGCATAGAAAAGTTGATCAAAATCTCTAACTCTCTTTGATAGAGCAAATTTAAAATTAAAGCATAAAGACAATAATTTTAACTCACAAGAATGTAGCTTTCTTCTAGAGCAAAATCAAAAAATTAAAAGTGCAAAAGAAATAAACCAAACTTAACTTCTTCAAAATATGTGAGAAAGAATGAGAAAGCTTAATGTATATGAGTGATTTCTAATAAAGCGTTAGGCCTCTATTTATAATGTTTCAAGAGATAACTAGCCATTGTAATTTGAGTATTTTCAAATTTGATTCCCTTTAAAATATCCCTTAAGTTTAGTAAAAACTGAGAACTAGTCAAAATAATATAGAGTGATAGATTAGCTTAATCGATTAGCAACGATCTAATTTGATTTTAAACGTTCCAGAATCATCTTACTCGATTAGCTTAATCGATTAGCAACGTTTTATCTTAAATAAAACACATTCATATTTTCCTTAATCGATTACCTTATTCGATTAGCTCTGTTTTATTTCAAATAAAATTGGTCCAGATTTACCTTATTCGATTACCTTTGTTTCAAATAATTTCAAAAAATTATTTTGTGAGACTAAATCGAATAGCTTATTTGATTACCTTGTATCTAATAGATTATCTTATTTGATTACTAGAGTGCTGATTTAAGATTCTCGCTGCTTTAATATTTTTGAAAACATATTTGGGAATCATCATAACTTGGATAATGAAAAATTCTTTTTATTAAATCTCCTCCTATTTGATATATTATTTTGAATAATTACATATATACAAATACACATATATTTATAGTTTTTCACTAACCTTTGTTTTCATGGTTTTATCCATAGATGAGAGGACGTAAACTACACTTCAGCTAGGGTGGTGGTTCGTAGATTAGAGCAGACCGTTACTCTATAGTAGACTCCCATACCAAAGCAGACCATACCACAACAGAATCCTTCACCACTACATTTGAATGGCCTAGACCTCGAGGCGAGCCCTACTCTTACATCTCCCCTACCCACACTAGTCTCACTGTCAGGCAGAGACGAGCATGCATTGCTATATAGCATGCATTACTATATAGTTTATTTTAAGTTTGTTAGTTGTAGCTTGTTAGGTGTTTGTACTTATAATTCATATAGTACTTAAATTTGTTCGTTGTATGTTAGTTTTTTAGTACTTGTATACATTGAAATGTATTAGGAAGTTTTTTGCATGCAACAGGGTAATAGTACAAATTTGGAAATATTAGATTTACAGGGAAGACTCTGCCAAAATTTTGATAGGTTCCTTATGTTACTAGACCACACTTTTTAGTATTTGTATTTATTGAACTGGATTGGGAAGTTTTTTGCATGTAACAAGGTAATAGTATAAATTTGGAAATGTTACAAATTTACATTTAATCGATAGGCTCCCTGTGTCATTAGATCATATTGAAGTGTTTAACTGATTAATTTGTATACAGTTATGTGTTTATATTGTTTGATTGCTTCTAATTGTTGTTCATAACAACTTTTTTGATGGTAGTCGCACTACCGACATGATTACTAAGGTTTTGAAGGCCCAGTGGGATGGTTCATACATCTCTTGGATAGGTATTGGTAAGACTGTGTAGGATAGATGGTTAGAGACCTTCTCGGTAAGTTTAACACTTCCCTCTGTTGTAAGTTTAATACATTCATACACCTATTTTTAATTTTGAAATCTCATTTCATGTTACAACATGATTATTAGTGGACAGAGGGTATGATTGATAAGATTAGGAAGGTCTTTGCCACAAAGACCTCCAAAATCATCAAGAGTACCCTTTGAAAACTGAGGGTTAAAGGCGAGCACCCTCTATAACATCCCAAAATTTAGAAAAATGAACACAACATATGATTAAAATAATTTTTAGTGGGTCAAATTGGTATTTTATGGGTCTAGAATAGTGAGAAATTTATTATTGTTACGGTGGTATGATTAAAATAATTTTTGGTGTTGAGGAGATATTTATACGAACACAACATATGTTAATAAACAGTGAAAATATGAGCAAAATGAAAATAAAAGAAATTGTAAAATCCCATTTCTCTTTTTCTCATCATCGTGCATATTTCCCACTCTTATTTACTCTTTTTTCTTATTGGATAAAGGAAATTATTGACCATTGTGACACCCTCGATTAACTAGGACTATATCCCACACTGGAACGTCCTACTTAATTAAGGAGTCACTAATATTTGAGAAAATAAGAGGTTTTTTTTTGTTGGTGATCATCAACACACGACTTTAAATAAGTTCATAACATAGATCGATTCTTTAATACAAGTGTACTTAAAAGAGTACGGGTTCATAGGCTCCCAGAAACAATTATTATAAAATAACAACATAAGATAAATGTTGAGATCTACAATGATCACAAAACAAACAGAAAATATACATAGTCGACGCTCTCGGTCCAACGTCCTCTACTGTAGGTAGTCCAAGCCCTGCTCGTGCTCACCTTGGCCCTCAGCTGATGATCACAGGAAAGGAAAACAACATACAACACGAAAGGGGTGAGTAAAAGCTCTCAACTCATATAATCCACATGCAAAGGCAACTTTAAATATTTCGCAAACATATATACACC
This sequence comes from Clitoria ternatea, assembly GCA_037962975.1. NCBI lineage: Eukaryota > Viridiplantae > Streptophyta > Magnoliopsida > Fabales > Fabaceae > Clitoria > Clitoria ternatea. The sequence goes on from CM075675.1 coordinate 16,906,268, forward strand.
AAGCAAGGAGAAGGGTTGTACACAACATACCTCATTATATTCATACAGCACTTTGAAATATACAAGGGAAAAAGAACACCAATATGTTAGTCATACAGTTATGGTATGCTATGCATGTGTTAGGTTCAATTATCATTCATCTTAATTTAATACCAATATGTAATGGGGCCCAACTTCCACTGATCAATCTCATATATCAATATCCATGTGCATAACCATCCCACCTTATCCTCCCTGCCCAACTAGAGCGACCATTATCAATCACAATTCAATCACATATCTCATCAAAATGGGCACTCAATGGCCATAGAAACCCTCGCCTCTCATGAAAGTATATAAGAGTTTGCCACGGGCTATCCGGCTTCAAGCACGAATCTGAGCCATTAGAGGTCCACCCCTGATATACTCCCAAGGCCGCCCTTAGGGGATCGAGACGCAGCTGTTTCTTTAGTGTACCTACCACTTTATGCTCTAGGGGATTATTCCAACATTCCTCCTAAACTCTAAATGCAATATTGCACAGACTTGTTTTATCAATAGGGTGCCCGAGTACTAGATGGAACCTTACCCACTTGACATATTTGTCCTTAAAGCGTGTAAACTGTCATTGTAAAATCTTTTCGTGTAGTGAACATTGAGAACCAAGGCCTCAGTGCTACCTAAGTCAATTTTCTTAGAAGCACTGAGGTTTGTTCTTAAATAAGACTTATAAGAAAATTTCTAGAACTAAAACATCTAATTACCTTAAAATCGTGCTTTTCTTAAAAGAATACATATACATATATCTTTGAGTAAATTTTTAGGGAGTAAATTTCTTCTAGTCTTATTTTATTTTAATCTTCAAAATATGATTTTATAGTTAAACATTAGTTTAAGAGGAAGGTAAGAACAAGGTACATTTCTTGTGACTTTTCGACTCTTTATAATTGTCGTTCTGTCGTATTGACTTATGATGAACGAATTAAATTAGTTTCGACCCTTAAAAGGATTTTATAAGACCTTAGGTAAAATATTTTATAATGACCAAAAATATTCTTTCAATCCCTATATTGAAAATAAAAATCCTCTTTTTGCTAAATCAAGTAGTTAGTTCTCGTTGTTTACTAAAAACTTTGTTTTGTCGTATTTAATCTAGAAAATTCCAAATTGAGTGATTTCAAAGCCAAAAGTGTTTAAATTTTAAAATACTAATTGAATATAGGAAATTGAAACACTAACTCTACCCAGAAACAACCCCTACATGAAAAGATAGGAAGGTGCCAAAGTTCATCGTTTTAACGTACTTAAAAAACGTGTTTAAGGACAAATTAGATGTTGGAAATTCTCTAATTTAATTTTACTCATTTAGGTATTTTTCTCATGATCAAAATTCACCTTTCATGCCATAAAATACAATCCCGAAATAGTTTTTCCAAATTCCTTCATTTATCCATGAAAACACGTTTTAACTTGCCATTCGTGTCTAAACTCGGGTCCTCTTTTTAAATCTTTCATTAATCATCACATCCACAAAAACTTTTATGATCAAATATAGTACTAAACATTAAAATTACAGCAGCTCTAACATCTTATAATTTGTCAAGGATTACACTAAGTGTTTTTTAAATCACTTTTTCAAGTTTCAAGCATATCACGTAATTACCATAAATATAAGTAATTTATTTTATTTATTTAATAAAATTCTAGAATTAAGTATATATCCTAAAATTCATTTTTATCATAAAAATCCAAAGATTAAATCATACAAACAAATCCCAAGTGCTAAATCATCTTAAGCGATATTTTTACGTTAGGATCTATTAACTTAAGTCTGTTAACTAGGAAAAGCATTTTCTAGAAGCTACAATTAACTATTTTAAGCATCAAATTCATTCTTAAAACATGTTAAGTTTCTAAAAAAAAATATAATAGCACCACAAGCCACCACTTAAATCAAAGAAAGTGCAATATGATGACATTTATATAACATGCATGCAATCACAATAAAATTCTACAGCGACACAATTTGTAAGTGAGTAACTTCATAATTAAATTTTCATAAACTCAAAGAATTTACTAAGATCATGGTGCAACCATGATACCACTCAAAGATCTCAATTTTTTCTAAAAGGATTTTCAAGATTTCAACCATAAACCAAGGATCTTTAAGAGAGGTACCAAGGTATAAATGTTAAGGGATATTTATACCTCACCATGCATGTGAAAAATAGAGATGTAGATAAGCCAATACTCCCCCTTACCTCAATAATTTCATCCCCAAGAAAGATCACTAAGTTCCTTAAGGTTTGCTCCTAGATCATCATTTATTGTTTCACCAAGGAAGAGAAAAAATGGATACCTGAGGGGTGGTGGTTGACGTGAAAATGATGGTGAAGGGAGGAAGAAAATGTTGTTGTTTGTAGAAAATTTAAGAAGAAGGCGTAGTGTTTAGAAGGTGGTATCTTATGTATGGAAGTTAGAAAGGGTGGTGGAGTGGTTTGAGTTGGATAATGATGAGCAGAAGATAGTGTTTAGCATGAGAGGAGAAAATAAGAAGAATGTTGTTGGAAATTTTTCTAACTTGGAGAAAATGAGAGAATTGAAAGAAGCAAAATCGTGCCTAGGTAGAATGAAATATTTTTTTGCATGACTCCTTGCCAACCAAGGAGCTTCCACGACCATGAGTAGAGTGGGAGGTGTCATCATGGATTCATGCCATTGCTAGGTGTCAAGTGCTACCATTGGATTAGTGTAGAAGGACTTTGCATGGTCATGGCATGTGGTAAGTGCATGGTGCAATTTGATTGACTTATTCTCATGCAAGGCTGATGTGTCAAGCAACAAGGGCAGCAACTTGTTCATGATTTTTAGGGGTGTTTTGGGCTGAATTTGGAAAATTTTAGTGTATAGAACAAAAATTTTCATCAAGAAATGAGTGAGATATGACCCATTTAACAAAACCGTACAAAGCTGTTACGGGATTAATGTTTCTTGCAAGATTTAATTTTTTGGGCATAATTGGTGGGGAATTAGTCTTCTTGCCCTTCATCAAACACAACTAAAAAAACCCAAAACAGCTACCTCAAATTAGCGACCACAGAACCCCGTCGCTAATTAGCGACCGCCTTAGCGACCGCTTTGTACGGAAAGGGACAAAAAAGATGTTAGCGACTCATTTAGCGACCGAAACAGGACCCGGTCGCTAGAAATTGTAAACGCCGTCGCTAGTAGCGTCGCTATTTGATAGTTCCACCTTGTTTTGCTTTCCCGGCAGGGTTTATCAGTTGGCGCCAAATAGTAGCGACGGTATTTACCGTCGCTAACACTCCCCTATCCGTAGCGACGAAGGGATTGCGTCGCTATGGTTTGTACTAGTGACGGACGTCTTTCACCGTCGCTAATGTTCTTTTAATAATGGAAGGTAGCGACGATGGACTGACGCCGTCGCAAAACTCCTGAACGGTAGCGACGGGCTCAGGTATCCGTCGCTATCGTTTTCGCCTTCCCTCCATATTTTTCTTTAAGTTAGTGACGGTGGTACGGGACCGTCGCTAAGCTTCAGTAGGTTAGTGACGGTACTCATTTACCGTCGCTAATATTCAGAATTTTAGTGACGGCGTAGCATCACCGTCGCTATGGTTCCTCCATCTTTTACTTTTAAAAATTGAATGTAGTGACGGGGGGGACTCACCGTCGCTAATGTTCAGGAGTTTAGGGACGGAGTTGTTTGACCGTCGCTAATCCTTTTAATTATAGTGACGCTGGTAGCGACGGATATGAGCCGTCGCTAAGATTTTAATCTAACTCGACAGGGACCCCTTCCCCTCTCAGTTGCCCTAACCTTCCCCTTCTTCTTCCTTGCCTCTCCTCCCTCGTTCCCTCCGTTCGTGTGCCTTCCACCCTCAGCCACTGCCGTCCCTCCCTCCGTGCCGGCCCTCCCTCCGTTCGGGTCCCTCCCTCCGTTCGGGTCCCTCCCTCCCTCCCTTCCTCCCTCCCTCCCTCCCTTCCCTTCTTCCATCCCTCCTGTTTCTTTCTCCCTCTGAAATCCGGACCGAAGAACGCAAGGTCGTGAACTGAAAGCTGGTCTTCACCCCCTCAAGGTTCTACTTTCTTCCTCTCACTTCCGTTTCTACTTTTTTTTCTTGCTATGTTTGCATTTTCTTGCTATGTTTGCTATGTTTGCATTTACTTGACAAGGATTTCCAGTGGCTTACATTGTATTTGTGTCATTTTTATGATCTGGTTTCATTAGTTCCTATGACTTGTATGATTTGTTTCAATGAATGCAAATAATGCCTTTCGTTTATCTGCTCTCTTGTTATTTTCCTTTGTTTCAGTTGAGCAGATGCCAGAGTTATAACTTGTTACTAGTTATTTGAAAACTTGAGTTTTATGATCTAGTTTAAGTTTAACCATGCATATAATATTCTTTTACAACTTTCTCTTCATTTTCCTCTGTGTATAAGGCTATATACTAATGTTGTGGCTATTCTTTGGCTAATTTTGAGAAAGTATAAGAGGATTTTATTTGGACTTGTCTATTGCTGTAATTGATGTAACAAAATTGATATAGGCCAAGACATAATCAGAAGGAAAAATTAGTGTTGGACAAAATTCCTTCTCCAGCATTTTAAAGTATAGTTAGGATATATTAGTCTTGGATTCACTAAAGGAAAATTTATAACATGAATTTATAACATGTCAGGAAATTTTGCTTTTCAAAATAAAAAAAAAATTTATAACATGTCAACCTCTTTTTGGTTTGCCATGCAGATCTACACACCTTGTAGTCTCTGTTCGTGTCTCTTCAACTTTGTCTCTATAGTTGTGTCACTTTTCCAGGTAATCCCCTTATGCTAATTTTTTCGTGATCTATAACCTATGATGATTGTGTATGTATGTTGATTATTGTTTGTTAGTGGACAGCAAAGCTTATTAAGCATTACTTATGTGTGCCGATGCATGTGTAATGTTGTTTGTTAGTGGAGAGCAGAGCTCATTAGGCATTGGTTTTGTGTGCTGATAACATGATTTATGATGCATGTGTAATGTTGTTTGTTAGTGGAGAGCAGAGCTCAGTAAGCATTGATTTTATATATTGATAACATGATTTGGTGTTCATAACTCTGAATATCATATACAATGCGTATGATATGTTTATTTATCAATACTGGGCAGTTTTCTATATGTAACAGCCCGTTTGTAAATTTGGGAAATGTCTAGTTTACAGGGGAGACTCCGCCAAAATTTCGGTAGACTCCCTTTCTTAGGGAACTTAAAAAATGAAACTCAACTTTAATAATGTAGGGTTTAGTCGTGTGTGTACCCATTAGATTCCCGTTCAAGTTTCAAAACAACCGGTTGATGTACCGTGTTGTGTTGGAGCTTGAATTGTCCCGGTTGGACAGTTTGGTATGAATTTGTAACTTGTAGGGCGTAACCCATCAATGTTGTATGTGGTCTATCTTGAGAAGTTGAATGAATGTTCATTTGAAATTTCGGTTATGGTGTTTCGTATTGTCCCCAGGGTGCATGTCTGCGTGTGGTGTTTCATACCGTACGTATCTCTGTGTACTCGGGGACCAATGTGAAATGCTGCCGAATTTTCAAATGAAAATTCATTCAACTCAAGATAGACCACATACAATGTAGGGATGGGTTACGGATGGTTGCATATTCATCCCGAATGGGATAGGGCCCCACCAATTTGCAACATCAAAGAGATAGAGTGATTCACAACCGATAGTTAAATAAAAATTTAAACGTGTAAGGTAACAGAAATCGTGCTTGTTAGATATTGTAAATGGAGGTACCGGCAAATCGGCGATGGATGTACAACCGACTAGATCGCAATCGGCGAGTGACTGAGGAGTTTATGATGGGGCTGTTGGAGTTCATTCCGTTCGCTACGGCAAACACACCTGGATTTGAAGTGACTCAGAAGATCCGTTGTCCGTGCTCAAGGTGCAAATGCATGAGTTTTGAATACGCGGATGATGTCATGTGCCACCTAACTCAGAAAGGGTTCATGGAAACATACCACTGCTGGTACAACCATGGTGAGCAGTTACCGCGTAGACCGTCAGACGTAATCGTGCAACAGTCTTACTACGAGGTTGGAGGAAACAGGGATACGTACAACAACATAGAACAAATGGTGATGGATCATGTTGGACCCTCCACCGGGCGTATGCTGGAACATAATGACCAAGCAGGTCATGGGGACTCTGACAATGTAGAGGAGGATCCTAATCCGGAGGTGAAGAGATTTTATGATTTGTTGGCGGCGGCTCAGACTCCATTGTGGGACGGGTGCAACAGTCACACTGAGTTATCCGCCTCCCTAGCTGCTTTAAGCATAAAGGCAGATTATAATCTTTCTGGAGGTTGTTTTGATAGGATGGTCAGTCTGATGGGTTCCACCATGCCTAGTAATCACAGAATGCCAGCAAACCTGTACCGTGCTAAGAAACAAGTGGCGAACTTGGGGCTGGGTTGTGTGAAGATAGAGTGTTGTGTTGGTGGATGTATGCTGTTCAGAAATGAGTTTGCAGACGAGGGTGTCACAAAATGTCTGCATTGTAATGAGGAACGCTACAAGACCGTTAAAAGGAGAGGGAAGGTAACCCGGACGGCCAGGAAGAAAATGTGGTACTTCCCTATAACACCGCGTCTTCAACGCCTATATGCCTCATTGTCCACGGCAAAACACATGCGTTGGCATGCTCTGAACCGAACACAAGAGGGGTTTCTTTGCCATCCTTCCGACGGGAAAGCATGGAAGTGTTTGGATGAGCTATATCCGGACTTTTCTGGCGAGTCGCGAAATGTAAGACTTGGATTATGTACTGATGGGTTTAACCCTTTCGGTCAATACGGAAGGGCTTACTCTTGTTGGCCAGTCATCCTGACCCCATACAATCTGCCGCCTGATATGTGTATGAAGAGGGAGGTCATGTTTCTATCTATACTGGTTCCAGGACCCAAAAATCCAAAGGCGAACATAGACGTGTTTTTGCAACCGTTGGTTGAAGAGTTATCACAGTTATGGGATGTCGGGGTAATGACATCAAATTCATTACTTCAAAAAAATTATTTTAATTTAATTATAAAATTTTATCAGCCAATACAAAATATAAAATATTAAGATATTTTTAAAGCTAAATTAACAAAACCAGTCAATATTGGATCAATTTTAAAAAAATTTAAAAATTCTCGTTAGCGACGGTACCCGTCCGTCGCTGACTTATTAACACTAGCGACGGACGTTGTGGTCGCTACCTGACAACCACTAGCGACGGTAAGCCTTGGTCGCTACATCGCAACCACTGGCGACGGACGTTGTGGTCGCGACCTGACAACCACTAGCGACGGGACGCCTTGGTCGCTACATCGCAACCACTAGCGACGGAAAGGTGTGGTCGCGACCTGACAACCACTAGCGACGGAATGTATTGGTCGCTGTATCACTACCTCTAGCGACGGCACGGGGTGGTCGCTGGTGTCTATTAGTAGCGACGGGGTCCCGAGGTCGCTGTATGGCAACACTTAGCGACGGCAGCAGTTATTGGGGCAGGGACGATTTTAGCGACGGCCTTACGCCGTCAATAAGTTAGCGACGGCATGTATGTGGTCGCTGATGTGTTTTCGACGAGGGTTTTAGCGACGCCCACTTTCCCGTCTGTGACGCCGTCGCTAATTGTTTTAGCGACGGGAATTCCATTGATTAGCGACCAATTCTTTCCATCGCTAACAGTTGTTTTTTTAGTGGTGAAAGTTGTATATAATTGAGTTTAAAATTTTTTGGCTAATAAGCATTCGATTTCATGGCCATATGAGTGAGAAACTCAAACAATACTGAATATAGTGTAAGCTACCTCTAGAAAAATATGATCAGTGTGGTATTCTAAATTCTGGGATTTATGAGGCAAGAACTGGCTTTCATGGTCAACATCAAAGTTGTATATAATTTTGATACAGAGATTTTGGGACAAGAACAACTCAAATCTAATAACGAGAGAGGAAATTAGCTTAAAATACATACAGGTACACAGTTTAGCCTACACGGTTAACTTGAAAACAAAGTCTTTGGGTTTGGGTGACCAGAAATGGGCACTGAGCCCTTCATGAAAATTATTAATACTGTGTGAAGGATGTCTTAGGATGAAGGTAACTGACTCGAGCACTTCAGATAATTTCTTGGTCAAGACCGGGGGAGTTGCCCAATTTAAATGACTTAAACAATAATATTTAAATATTTCTATTAAATTACCAATACTCTAATTAATTAATATTTATTATTATAAGTATTATTAAACACGCTTATTATTATTATCCTAACCATCACTATTACTCACATAATTTAGTAAGAATACCTACCATTTGTTGCGACCTAGATCGCGGGGCCAACTGTAAAAAGAAAATAAGTTTCCTGAGTTCCCTCCGGAAACCGTGGAGTCGCCACTAATTTTTTTAAGGTAAAACATCAGAAAAACCTTAACGTGAAGGTACCGATCCTAAATCAAGATTTTAAGTTCGGGAGTCTGATTACAGGTGGGGAAGGTATTAGCACCTTACACTATCCATTCTAAACGGTTACCCTAAATCGTTTAAGTTTGAATAATCCCACTAATTTATAATTTAAACCTCTTAGAGATGTCTTATGGATTTGTTGTTGATTTAATGATTTTTAAAATAATAAATTTTGTAATTAACAGGACGTCTCGTCTAAATTAATCAAGTTATCATTAAAAGCGTGATGATTTTATTTTACTAGTTAAAGAGATTTTTTTTAATTTGGGACCGACAGGAATAATTGTTCCCGGTCCTACGTATTTCCCAAGCACTAGGGGAAATCAGGGTTACGTAGTTCTTTGGGTTATTTTAAAAAAATATGAAGTAGATTGAAAAATGTCAAGATTTAAAACGTTAACCAACATGACATCTCATCCAAATTGATTTCGAATGTTGTATATAAAAAAGAAACCTTGGGTTTTATTGATTTTATTATATTTTTAGAGAAAAACTTAATAGTCTAGATTGATTTAAGAATGAAAAGTTTATTTAAAGACCTAGATTAACAGGACGTACTCTCGTCCAAAGAATCTATAAAGATATTTTGATTTTTGTTATATTATCGATATTACTAAAGTGTTTTATCATCTAAATTATTTTAAAAAATTTAACATAGATTGACATGACGTCTCGTCCAAAAAATCTATAAAGACCCTAAATTTGTTATCAAAATATTTTTTAAGGTCTATGTTAATTTTGAGACAATTAAAATTTATTTTATTTAAAAACTTAGACCAAAAGGATGTCTCATCCAAATTAATGCTAATATGAATATATTAATTTTTGTTACCTATTGGCATCACTAGAATACTTTATGGTCTAGAAATTAAACATAGGTTAATGAGACGTCTTGTCTAAATTAACCCTAGCATAGAGATTTTAATTTTAGGCACATACCAACATTAGTTTTATTCTCTATTTTACAAATGTAATACTCTAAACTTAGTTAGTAGCAAAAAGGTGTTCGGTGATACTAATTATTAGAATATTCCTAAAGGGAAAGAGATTCCATAATTTAATTCTTTAATAAAATAGGATTACATACAATCACAATAAACAAATTAAAAGGAAAAAGAAAAAAATACCTTTTTAATTGTTTTCCTGATAATTGTATCTAATATTTCAATTTTTCCTGTAGCCGTGTGTCAATTGCCCAGCGTGAATCCTTGTTTTCTCTAAATCTCCTTTGGCAATTGCGTGGGTACTAACCCCTTTTAATCCGCATCTTCTCCCCTCCAGCATGGATGCCTTCATAAATATATATACCATTCGTTGCTTCAAAACCTTATTTACTTCCTAATTGCGTGATCTCTTATATAATAATATAATAAGCCTTTTTTAATTGTGTTATCTCTAATTCTCTTAGGCTTATAATATAATAATAATTAAGCCTTATCTAGGCGTGAATATATAATAATATCCATTTCCCTTTTTTTCATTATCTCGTAGCATATAATTAATAGGATTAGCTTAATTAATATAATTATAAAATCTAAAGTTGATTTTTTATATATAATATATATTTATATATTCAAAATTCTATCTCATATATATATATATATATATATATATTTAAAAAAAACCTTATCACATTTTATAATATACTCATTTATTTAAAAAGCTTTATCTCATCCTATTTAAAAAACTTTATCTCTTTCTTTCTCTAATCTTCTAAAATCTTATCCCTTATGAAATTCAAATTTTAAACCTCCTTCTTGAATTTTAAAATTTTCTAAGTCTAGAAATTCAAAAATTTATGGTTCTGATAAGGATTTAAAATTTTTAAAAAAACAAAGCCCGGATCAATAATTTGAAATTCAACCAAGCCCACAGGTTTTATAAATTTTAAAAAAAATTTAAAAAAACAAAGCCCGGATCAATAATTTTAAAAAAATTTCTAAAAAGATTTTTTGTTTTTATATATTTTTTATTTTTTATTATTTTTTGAAAATTTAAATGGGCTCGGACAAAATTGGGTAGCAACAGCTTGCCCCTCTTTACTTTTTCTTTACTCTGCTGTAGTAAGGGATAAGTAAAGACTGAGCGAACCAATTTTGTCCAGGGTGCCAGCTTTAAAGAATGTCGTGTTTGGCAACAAGGAAATTAAAAGGGTCCCAACTTCGACGACAAGAAATTTAAAGGGTGCTCTACTCGATGACCTGAAAATTAAAAGATGCCATGTTCGGCTCTAGGAAAGTAAAATGGTGCCCCGCTCAGCAATTGAAAAGTAAAATGGTGCGCCGCTTGGCTACTAAAAAGTAAAATTGGTGCCTCTCTCGGCTGGTGAAAAGTAAAATAATGCTCCGCTCGACCACTGGATAGTAAAATGGTGCCCCGCTCGGCTATTGAAAAGTAAAATGGTGCCCTTCTCGGCTACTGGAAAGTAAAATGGTGCCACGCTCGACTACTGGAAAGTAAAATTATACCTCGTTCGGCTGCCAAAAAGTAAAATGGTGCCCCACTCGGCTGCTGGAAAGTAAAATGGTGCCTTGTTTGGCGACTGAAAAGTAAAATGGTGCCCCGCTCGATGACCAAAAATTTAAAGGATGCCATGTTTGGTGACAGGATAGTAAAAGGGTACCCCGCTCGGCCACTGGAAAGTTTAAATGATGCCATGGTCAGCGATAGGAAAGTAAAAAGGTGCCCCGCTCGGTGACTAGAAATTTAAAAGATGTCATGTTTGGCTTTAGACAAGTAAAATGGTGCCCCGCTTAGCGACTGGAAATTTAAAGGATGCCATGTTCGGCGACAGTAAATTAAAATGGTGTCCCGCTCTGCGGTTGGAAATTTAAAGGATGCCATGTTCGGTGATGTGAAATTAAAATCAAGTTTGAAATCCAGGGAGAAACCTTTAGAACTGTAATCTTTATAGATTTTAGGTTTATACACATGGGTGAAATGGATGAACGAGGTGATTTTCTCTTTTGAGCATGTATTCAGCGCGATCCTTGTGATGCTTGTCTGAGGTGCTAGTAAATAATAGAAGCCTCTCTCTCCCATGACTTTTCTTTTATTTTTGTGAAAATAATTGTCATTGCCTTGTTTTATTTTGTTAAAAACACATGTTTTGTTACATTAATGAAACTCATGTATAAATGCGTACTAAAAAAGGTAGCAATTTTATTTATGTGGGTTGATCAAGTACCGGAAAAGACAAAGGGAAATCAGATGCAAAAAAGAAACAAATGTGGTTAAAGAATTTGGTAGCGGGGGATGTAATGGGGTTTGCAGATCCTCCAGTGAATCCTTGAGAACAGCAAGAATCTTGATCCTATATCACGATGACGAGTTCATCCTTCGATCTTGCTTTTGATAAAGTAATTCAAGTATTCTGTTTGTACAGAGAATTTTAGTTGCTTTGCTAAAATCTTGACCCTAATTTTTGCTTGAGCCGCCTTTTTAGGTTTTTGACTCACCGGGTCGCTCTAATTTTTTCCTAGACTGCCTTTTCAGGTTTTCAGCCTAACGAGCTTTTCTTTCTTTCTGACATGTTTTTTTTAAATCAAGGTTGTATCCTTCACAAGAAAAGGTTTAAGTTGATTACACTGAAATCGAACCTGCTTGGCCTTCTTTAATTTACTTTCATCCTTTTGGAGGATAGATATAACTTCAAATAGGCAACTTTGCCCCAACATCATGTACCGATGGAAATGAGATGAGCCCTTTTTCTTGCCTCAATGAGAAAGGACCATTCCGAGTCTCTTTTTTTGCTTTTGTTTTTGTTCTTTTTTTCTTTTTCTTGATTTTTTCATTTGCTTTTTTTTGACCTTCGAATGATCCCCTTGATACTTTTGTTGCTCAGCATGGTAGACCATTTCCTTGGTTACATTAGCATGAGGAGTAGCTACATCCCCTTAAGGTTGATTGCAACAAGGATGAAATATTGTTTTTTATCGCGTTCTTGGCTTGATAACATTCATTACCCATATAGAAAGGTGACGACTTACTTGGTGGTCTGGACATGCCTCGATATGGCAATGCGAGAGCATCAGCTTGCCCCAGTTGGTATATGCATAAGACGCTAACCTTGATTTTTTTTGTTATTTTTTTGTTTGTTTGATTTTTCTTTTTTCTTTTTTTTGGCAAATCATCTCTTGATTACGTTTGTATTTATAGGCATCGGAAAGTCATCTCCATCCATGTTGGACAATACCAAAGTTTCCTTAAATGATAGATATGGCCCTGTTTATTTTAGGACCTGAAAGTGTTGTCGTCCACATCATGTCATGAAACAGGGTTACCATCACCCTCTGATAAACTGCCCCAGCATTTTCAAACAAAGGAATCAATAACTTAATCAATTTCGCCTATTGTTCTTGACTCAGCGAAATGTCAATCTTGACCTTTTTATCTTGATGATCTTGATTACCTCTTGATGGGGCTGAATTTCTCTAGCCTTTTATTCCCTGGTTAATTTGGGCGAGGGACCATAGTCTTCCTTACCCTCTTCGTCAGCACAATCAACTGAATACTTAAAGTCATGAAATGGGATCGTGACCTTACTATTTTCAAATGAATCACTTTTGGGTCCGTATTTGGATGAATGACTAAATGGGGGATAAAGAGAAGGGGAATCGGTAAAAGGGTGCAAAGAAAGAGATATCCAAATTCAAATACGCATTTATTAATAGAAAAAATGACAAAACATGCTTCGCCCTTATTGTAAAAAGAAAAGACCCCAAAGCCTTGGGCATAGCAATGAGAATATTGAGTTATTAAGGTAATTACAAGTTATTTTGAATCAAAAATTAAAGTCGTAGGGAGCTCAACAGCCTCCCAATTACAAAATTAAGTGCCCGGTGAACAGGGGGCACACAAAGCTTACATTATCACAGGAATCGTCTTCAATAACTACTACTTGATCTTTTTCCATAACATTAACCCCAGAGCCCTCATGGTTAGGCAAGGAATTTGTAGCCATGTTCAGATTTCCTTCCAGGAAGTTAAGCCGTTTGGCTTTAACAAGGTCTTGTACTTTGCGTTTCAGAGCCAAACAATTTTCTGTTGAGTGCCCTGGTGCCCCAACATAATAGTCACACCGAGTACTTGGATAATATCCCTTGGGATAAGGTGGTCCAAAATTTGTGGAAGGATAGGGCACCACAAGGGAGTTTTGGATAAGGTGCGGCAACAGTTTAGTGTAACTCATAGGGATTGGGTCAAACTGAAAAGGGTTGTGATCATCGTTTGTCCTTCTTTGATTCTGATTAGGGTTTGGGGGCCACGTCCATTATTGTGGTAGCTGTACTAGTATATGATGATGATTGTGCAGCGGTATGGGTGACTGATAACGCAGTGGTTGAGGGGAAGGCTGAGAGTAACTGTCAGTGGTAGTGACTACTTGAGGATATGGTGTGAACTTATAGGGGTTAGCCTGGGGGAAAAATGTAGGGTTGTACGGCTTTTGATGAGAATTCCTTAAATTATAGGTGACAGCATTAGTCCCACCTTCCTTTCTTTTTTTGGTTTGCATATGTTTTTTCATGGAAGGTTCCCCAGATGCAGTATGGGCAACTTTCCCTTTCCTTACCCCGCTTTCTGTAACACCCCTATTTTTATTTTTATATTAAAATTTTGAAGGAATTAAATTATGGTTCTTTAGAACTTTTTAATCTACGTATTATTTATGATTTTTTGGAATTTTTTGGAATTTTGGAATTTTTTAATAAAAATAATATTTTTTAAATAATTTTAAATTCATATAAGTGACTTAAATTAAAAATATTTATAAGAAAGTGAATTTAAATTATAAGAAAATTTTCTAAAATCCGTTTCAAGTAGACTTATCTAAAAATTATCGGTTTGAGAAAAATCTTGATTTTTTCTAATCGTTAAAAAATTAGAAACGTATCAATAAATTTTTATTAACAGAAAATTTTAGATTTTTAAAATTTCAACTTTATATTACTTATTATAAAATTAGTGAGGACTGATATAATATCGCTAAATTTCAAAAAGGACTCATTTTGAATATTTAAAATATACCGAGTGAAAGGTTACTATTTGGCTTAATAATTCTGCCGACAGTTACTATGCAAAACACTGTACATGTACGAAATTTTCAAAGAATGCATAGTAACCTGGAATAAAAAATTCAAAAATACATAGTACTTTTATATTAAAATAATGGAATGCATAGTAAATTTTTTTCCTATAAATACCGAAGGATTTCTTCTTTAGAATTTACAATTTCAGATTAAGTTTTCTTAATACAGTAGTGCTAGTGAGATAGTGGTGGAAGTGAGAGAGAGAGAAGAAAAGTTTTTGGAGAGAAGGTTCTGCCAAAATCCTAAGGTAAGAATACTTCTCTTTTATATTTTTTTAGATTATTTTTATATCGTTTTTAGAAATCTGTTATTATACTGAAAATAATATTATTTTAAGTTACTATTCTGCATAGTAAACACTATTTCAATAGTAAATTACTATTTAAATAGTAAATTACTATTTACTGTTACTATTTACCGTTACTATTCACGATTTACTATTTACTGTTACTATTCACATTTTACTATTTACTGTTACTATTCACGTTTTACTATTTACTGTTACTATTCAAGTTTTACTATTTACTGTTACTATTCACGATTTACTATTCACTATTCACTATTCAAAATTTACCATTTCTGTTTTAAGTAGTAATCTTAATCTTCGTCTTATGCTTATACTGAAATAAAATTGATATTAATATTTCTAGAAATCGGAGGCGCAAAGCAAATCTCTTTTTAGTAACGACTCAAGGTAAGGGGGAGTGAGATAAGAAGTATAATATGAAAAGACATAAGAATAATGGGAGGAGTTCCCTACTCCTTTTAAATTTAATAATATTATTATTTTAAAATATTGACTTTTTAACTTAAAATTTTTAATAAATTTTAAATTAAATATCTAGTTTAACTAACTCTAACATACCTATGCAAAGACTTGGACCATTATGACCTATATGGACTGGACTATACCTATGCAAGGACTTGGACCATTATGACCCATATGGACTGAACTATACCTATGCAAGGACTGGATTATATGGACTTACATATACCTATGCGAGGAATTGACCAAAAGGACTAAAATTGACTATATTAATAATCATTAAATTTTGTATTATGATATGTATTAATGATATTTAATTGATTTGTTATGATTTGATTATGATTGATTGATTGATGATATTTAGTTATGATTGATATTGTTTGATTTTGATTGATGATATTGTAATGTGGAGTTTGAGCATATAGCGAGCATGACGGAAAGCTAAAATTCAGTAAGAATTTCTTACCTTACTCTTTAAATTTTATTATCTTTATTTTCAATATTTAGAATAAAAAAAATTAGTATTTATTTTAGAAAGAAAATATTTTATGAGAATTTATTTAATTAAATCTTGAGTTAAAGAAAAATTTTGTAATTTTAAGTATTTTTGGTTAATAATTATTCTCTTTTAATAAAACAAAATTTTTTGAAAGAAAATTATTTTATTTTTCCAACTTAATAACTAAATATATTTGGAAATAATTGAGATTCCTAAATTTGATTTTGTTAAGATTTAATTTGAGAAAGATTATGTAAAGTTTTATATGATAAAGTTTTTAGATATTTAAGGCTTAGAAACTCAATTTCAGTGAGATTCGAAAACTGTACCAAATTTATTTCTGTGGGACAGAAATTTAGAGAAAATGTACAGTTTATTGAAATAATGTTGTAAACCTTTAAGGGATTTAATAATTGAGTTTCTAAAAGCCTTAACCAACTCAATACGCGAGTAGTTCATGCATCATGAATCATTAAAGTGAAATGAAATAATATTGTCTGGGGACGGATTATAGAAACCGAGGATACATTAGAGGAGGCTTAATTACGAGCCTTGGGATGAGAGGGTGTGAAAGGGTGCTTCAGGGGACCTGGGGTAGCTCCCTAGTGTCGGGTACTTTCACAATAAAAACTTTCTCAATCTGACTAGTCTCTAAGTGTTTCCATACCAGTTGAGCTGTTCATATTATTATTATCCGGACTTATGGAACAGTGTAAACTCCTGGTTGGCCCAGTGCAAATTAAAATTTAAGGGCCCACATATATAGGTAAGTTATGATAAAGATATTGCATAACATTCATGCATTCATAATTGATTGTGTATGTGATTGTGATTGATATTATTATGTATTGGTTGTGAAAACCCTTTGTTGCTTATGTCTTATTCGGAAATATTATATTCTGTTTCTCACTCCTTTCTCCGTGTTTTTGTTTCATATATTCTAAATTGATGGTTCAGAGGGAAGGATCGAAGAATATCAGCAGTAACTATAGCACGTTCTAGAAAGGGAGCTCGGTATGAATACCGTGGTCCAATGAATAAATAATGTTAATTAGTAACTGCTTCTGGGCCATGGAGTTTCCTCTCTTTCTTATAATGTTTAATGTTTATTTTCTTCGGATGAATGTACAAATACTTTATAAAGTTTTTAATAATATTTGTGAGGTATTTCAGAAATAATGTATATAATTTATTCCGATAGTTTCTTTTTAACAATCATATCTTTAGAAAAAAAAATTACGAGTTTTTCTAGAATTTATTAAGGTGTAACAGAGGGTGTTATACTTTCCACTTTTCCCCCAATGGTAACGATATCGTAAAAATTTGATGATACACTTCTAATAATTCTGTCATAGAAATGAGCTTGAAGGGTGTCAATGAACATTGCTACCATCTCCTTCTCTAGCAGCGGAGGGTCCACTTACGCAGCTACTTCTCGCCAACACTGGGCATATTCCTTAAAAGACTCATCATCTTTCTTAGTCATATTTTGTAATTTCATCCTATCAGGCACCATGTCTAGGTTGTATTTGTATTGCTTTAAGAAAGCATCAGCTAAGTCTCTCCAACAGTGTATGCGAATGCGTTCTAGATGCGTATACCAAGTAAGGGTGACTCCTGCTAGACTATCTTGGAAGCAGTGAATAAGCTGCTTATCATCGAAGGCATGGGAATCCATCTTCCGACAATACATGGTCGGATGATTCCGAGGACAAGACGTGCCCCGATATTTGTAAAATTTAAGCATTTTAAACTTGGGAGGTATCACCACATCTAGGACTAGACAAAGTTCAGATGCGTCCAATGGGCCAAAACCTCCCACACCTTCCATGACATGAAGACGCTTCTCGAGAATCTTTATCTTTCTCTTTGGCTCAGGAGTTGCAATTATAGGATTGGTGGTCTACATGACAATAGGTTGAGACATCACTTACCCATAAGGATAATTATACTGTGACTGGAGGTGAGGAAAGGGTGGTGTTTGATATGCTGGATTTGACTGTGTCTCCCCTTGTGGGTTTGGAATAAATGTAGTTGCTTGAATTACAGGCGACTGGTGTTTTGAGGCTCAGAGGCCTGTAGGCTCGGGATCTGATTTTGAACCTATGGATTTATTACGGGTATTGTATTCCCATCTTGTGGACCCAAGATTACAGGAGGAAAATAACCAGGAGGTAAACCATACAACGGAAAGGGTATGAGGTTACCATCCTGATCGGTGAAGGTTTGAGGAGGCATGCATCCATATGGCATGCCATAAGATAGAGGTTGCATGGTGCGAGGATCAACAATTTTGGTCGGGTTTCCGATATTGTTAATAGGTGGAGCATCCTAGGCCTGGGCAGGAGTAAAACCAGGAGGGTACAACAGAGAAGTTGGTTATTGCTCGTTGTTTATGGATGGGCCCCCCTCTTTGACTCTCTTTTCTAGAAGCCTGGTCAGCTCAATTATTGGTTCCTTTAAATGGTTGACCTTGCCCCTTAAGTTCTCAATCTCGTTATCCATCTCAGCCATAAGTCTTGCCTGAACCCGAGTTCTGTAAGGGTGTCTCCCTGTGATTTCTTTCTTTCTTACTGAACAAGATGTATTAGTGAAAAGGAAAAGGAAAAGGAAAAGAAAGAGACAAAAAAAAAAAGAGAAAAAAATCAACTTGTGGGCTTGTTATCATTATTTCTTAAAAATATTTTCTGCGTGAATAAATTACAGACATCTCAGATCATCCTCTTTTTGGAAAACTTTGCATAAAAACTTACGATCCAAAAGGTCTATAATTTAAAGCACGAGATTGAACAGGCTTGAACCATTTGCCCCATGTCAAATTATTGGGATTTTTTTGTTCTTTTTTAAAAAAATATTTATTGGAAAAGGAATCTTTTTAATTTAGGGAAAAAGAAGGAAGGTAAAAGACCATTGCCCCTTGTGTTCCCTATACAGGGTTTGTCTGAAGGCCTCTTATCGATTCTAAGGTTCCTCTAATAGTATCCTCTCACATTAGCACCCCACACTGTCTGTTCTAAACGGTTATCCTAAATCGTTTAAGTTTGAATAATCCTACTAATTTATAATTTAAACCTCTTAGAGATGTCTTATGGATTTGTTGTTGATTTAATGATTTTTAAAATAATAAATTTTGTAATTAATAGGATGTCTCGTCCAAATTAATCGAGTTGTCGTTAAAAGCGTGATGATTTTATTTTACTAGTTAAAGAGATATATATTTTTTTAAATTTGGGACCGACAAGAATAATTGTTCTTGGTCCTACGTTTTCCCCAAGCGCTAGGGAAAATCAGGGTTACGTAGTTCTTTGGGTTATTTTAAAAAAAATGCGAAGTAGATTGAAAAATATCGAGATTTAAAACGTTAACCAACATGACATCTCGTCCAAATTGATTTCGGATGTTGTATAAAAAAAAGGAACCTTGGGTTTTATTGATTTTATTATATTTTTAGAGAAAAACTTAATAGTCTAGATTGATTTAAGAATGAAAAGTTTATTTGAAGACCTAGATTAATAGGACGTCTCATCCAAAGAATCTATAAAGATATTTTGATTTTTGTTATATTATCGATATTACTAAAGTGTTTTATCATCTAAATTATTTTAAAAAATTTAACATAGATTGACAAGACGTCTCATCCAAAAAATCTATAAAGACCCTAAATTTGTTATCAAAATATTTTTTAAGGTCTACGTTAATTTTGAGACAATTAAAATTTATTTTATTTAAAAACTTAGACCAAAAATATGTCTCATCCAAATTGATCCTAATGTGAATATATTAATTTTTGTTACCTATTGGCATCACTAGAATACTTTATGGTCTAGAAATTAAACATAGGTTAATGAGTCGTCTTGCCTAAATTAACCCTAGCATAGAGATTTTAATTTTAGGCACATACCAACATTAGTTTTATTCTCTATTTTACAAATGTAATACTCTAAACTTAGTTAGTAGCAAAAAGGTGTTCTGTGATACTAATTATTAGAATATTCCTAAAGGGAAAGAGATTTCATAATTTAATTCTTTAATAAAATAGGATTACATACAATCACAATAAACAAATTAAAAGGAAAAAGAAAAGAATACCTTTTTAATTGTTTTCCTGATAATTGTATCTAATATTTCAATTTTTCCTGTAGCCGTGTGTCAATTGCCCAGTGTGAATCCTTGTTTTCTCTAAATCTCCTTTGGCAATAGCGTAGGTACTAACCCCTTTTAATCAGCCTCTTCTCCCCTCCAGCGTGGATGCCTTCATAAATATATATATCATCCGTTGCTTTAAAACCCTATTTACTTCCTAATTGTGTGATCTCTTATATAATAATTAAGTATAAGCCTTTTTCAATTGTGTTATCTCTAATTCTCTTAGGCTTATAATATAATAATAATTAAGCCTTTTCTAGGCGTGAATATATATAATAATATCCATTTCCCTTTTTTTCATTATCTTATAGCATATAGATAATAGGATTAGCTTAATTAATATAATTATAAAATCTGAAGTTGATTTTTATATATAATATATATTTATATATTCAAAATTCTATATCATATATATATATATATTTAAAAAAAACCTTATCATATTTTATAATATACTCATTTATTTAAAAAGCTTTATCTCATCCTATTTAAAAAACTTTATATCTTTCTTTCTCTAATCTTCTAAAATCTTATCCCTTATGAAATTTAAATTTTAAACCTCTTTCTTGAATTTTAAAATTTTCTAAGTCTAGAAGTTCAAAAATTTATGGTTCTGATAAGGATTTAAATTTTTTTTAAAAAAAAGCCTGGATCAATAATTTGAAATTCAACCAAGCCCACAGGTTCACTTTTTTCTAAAAAGAATTTTTTTATGTTTTTATGTATTTTTTATTTTTTTATTATTTTTTGAAAATGTAAATGGGCCCGGACAAAATTGGGTAGCAACACCATTAGTTCAAGAAATCTCTCTAGAACACAAATCAGTTATCATACAAGCAAGTCAGTCGTAGCTCAGTCATCAATACACATAAAACTTAGCACACAATTAAGATATTCGGTCCCAAGGACCTACCACACAAAAAGGTGGGTTTGTTACAACCATTGGTAAGAGAAAAAAGATGCACCATTTTAACCATTGGGTAATACCAAATTTTGACCATTTCTCTCTCCTCCCATCTCTTAATTTCTGTTGTCTTTCTCCTCTCTCTCTATTCACCTTCATTCTTTCATCTTCTTCTTCCTCTCTAGAAGCCAAAAATCATCCACCATACCTAGCCATTTTTCACTTAAAAAGCTTGAGTTTTCATAGATTCATAAGGCATTAAAGACACATTGGAGCCAATCTTTGGTTATCTTATCTTCTTTCCCTCTCATTTTTTTGTGTTTGTCTTTATTCTTAGAGAAGACGTAAGATTTTATTATACCCATTGCTTGTCTTGTGGTTTTGAGGTTGTTGAAGTATTATAGTATAAGTTTAAGTGTTGTTTTGATGAAAGAATGTGCGTGGAACCCAAACCCTAAGGTAGATCACCGTTGGGAATTTCATTGATTGGTTGATGAAGATTGAGATGTCATATTATTGGATTTAGAATGCTAGAAATGATGTAAGAAAAATTATTAGAATTGATGTTTGGTAATTTAAGTGAAAACCCTAAAATTAATAAATTTAGGGCTTTTGACAAAACTTTGAAGAAAATGTGATTAATTTCCATTTAAGTGATTTTGAATGAAGAAATGATTTTTAATGTGATTGGTATTAATTATAGGTGTTAATGAGTTATGGAACAACATTCAAATATTGATAATTGGGATTAAGATTGAGGTTGAAGTATTATATTACCATAAAAGAGATTGAAATGATGTATATTGGGGTTTGAGAGGCATTGTTGTAATGGAGTGAAATGAATAATGTTGAAGTTGGCATGGTTAAGTGTTGGGTATATTTAACCTACCTTGAAAATAGGAAATCTTAATTAATGGGAAGGAATTCTTGAAACCTAATGAGGTTGAGAAGATGGTATTTATAATATGTCTAAGGCATGTTGTTGAGTCTATAGTGTAATATTGAATATTTAGAATTTATGGTGATGCCTTGAATGGCCAATTGATTGATATTCATATATATGTTAATGTAGGACCTATTCTGAATGATGAGGCAGGAGCATCGAATCACTCGGATTAATTCTCTTGTGGTAAGAGAAGAGTTTATATTCTAAATACATGATTCGAATAATTGATAATTAATGTATATGATTTTGCTCATGTTTGCCTTGCTATAGTTATATTGGAATGATGTAATGATTGATATTATGATGATGATTTGCTTGGCAAATATGTGATCACATTTAGAATATATGTATGTGGTGTGTCCTTGGTGGTGATTGATAATGACTTGAGATTCTGGCAAAGTGTATGCCTATCTCATGTTGTGAAATCATGTGTTTCACCACTATTGATGAGACCTGATAATTGATGATGAGAAGTGAATGATGTGATTGTGTGACACACCCATGAATGATGATAAAAATATTGAGACAATAATTGAATACAATTATGTTTGTTACCAATTAGTGAATTGGAAATGGTGTTAAAAAAATTAAGATGATTAAAGAGATTGTGAATGTCACACTAAAACTTGAAACAATATTAAGATAATTGAAATTGAAATACACTAAGAATTGTGTGGTGATGATGTATATGTTGGTGTTATACATTTGAAGTACACTTATTGATAAGTCTTCTTGATTTCCATGTGTGGATTGATATTGATGAGACTCATTCGCTATTATATTGTGAACAATGTGAATTGATGCCTTAAGGATTATATGATAAGTTGTATGCCTTGGAGAGTACTATAATTGGCTGTATGCCACTATTTGTAATGTTAAGTGTAAAATATATCCCTAAGTGAGAGGGTGAGAAATTCTTATGAAACTGAGGTTAGCATGTGCATTCTTGCATCTCATGGCATGCATGACATATCATATTATGCATGGTTTTGATTACTTGATGTTGAAATGATTAAGGTCTTGCAGGATCTTATGAAAAGGACCCTTGCATGGGGGACAAATATTTAAATGATTATATGTGGTTGCAATCACTTGACATGTTGAAATGTTTAAGGTCTTGCAGGATCTTGTGAAAAGGACCCTTGCGTAGGGGATAAATATTCAAACGATTATACGTGGTTACAATCACTTGACATGTGGAAATAATTAAGGTCTTACAGGATCTTGTGAAAGGACCCTTGTGGGGGAAATAAATACTTAAGCAATTATGTGTTGTTGCAATTACTTAATTATGTACACATGTATTATGAAATATTGTTTCAAATCGGATCCGTTATATATGCATTTCATGTTATGACATATGCATTAGCCATAGGAACATGGCATTTGATTTGGAGATGGCCAAGAAAAATGATAACCTAATGAGAGTGTAAATTGATGAAAGATGTAAAAACTTGATGATGATACTTATGATAACCCATGATGATGAAGGGCGATCTGAATGTGTATGTGTATGTGTATATGCTTGCTATGAGTTTTAAATAATAAGACTTATATACCTATGATGATATGTGTATGTTGTAACTTTTGGAATATACACTGTAGATGTTTGTCAACTGTGGAGTCAAATCATCATACACATGTGCTCTTTCAAAAGATTCTTGTCCAATGTCACATATCATGTCTTCCAATCCATCGTTTATTCCTTCATCAACTTCTTCTATTTCAAACATACTTGGTATCAACATCAATTCCTCTTGCCATGTCCATGTTGTATAATTCTTGCAAAACTCATGACATAAGACATGATCTCTAATTTCCTCAACACTTAACCGTTTTACATATAAACATTTTACACATGGACAATAAAATCTCTCATTATTTATAGGAACATTTTGCTGAGCAAATTCCAAAAAAGCTTTTACCTCGACTACATACTCATTACTTGTCCTCTAGCATTAATCCAACTTCGATCCATTGGGACAAATATTCTAACATCAACAACAAAACATCAATGGACATTAATGCCCCTATGAATCAAGGTATGAATTAAGCAACATAATGTTCTTGCTTGAACAACCTAAGTTACTAGGCAAATATGCAAACTAAGTTACTAGTCAAACATCAGATGCATTACACTACATTAAGTTAAACAACACTACATAATGCATAAAACACCTAGTTTCAATACAAACAAACCTACATTAAGCATTTACATGTGAAAAATAAGAACCATACACACCATTTTTAACACAAACATACCTAATTTCGTATTCAAGTTCTCTAAGGCATTTTCACAAACATGTTCAAGGTAAAAATTAATGGCCCAAAAGCTTATTATCCAATATACTTACATAATGTATAAAGCACTACACTACATTAAGTTAAACAACACTACATAATGTATAAAGCACTCATTTTCAATACAAACATACCTACATTAAGGATTTACATGTGAAAATATAAGAATCATACACTTCATTTTCAACATAAACATACCTAATTCCATCTTCAAGTTCTCTAAGACATTTTAACAAACATGTTCAAGGCAAAAATTAATGGCCCAAAAGCTTAGTATCTAATGTACTTATAATCATATGCATTACACTACATTAAGTTAAACAATACTACATAATGCATAAAGCACCCATTTTCAATACAAACATACCTACATTAAACATTTACATATGAAAAAATAGAACCATACACACCATTTTCAACACAAACATACCTATATTAAGCATTTACATGCGAAAAAATGAGAACCATTCACATCATTTCCAACATAAACATACCTAATTTTATATTCAAGTTCTCTAAGGTGTTTTAACAAACATGTTCAAGGCAAAATTAGTGGTCTACTTCAACCATACACATATACCATGTCCAATGCAAAAACCCATCTTCAATACAAAAAGTAATAATTTACAACACAACTCAAGTTCTCTTAGGTATTTTAACAAACATGTTAAAGGTTAATGGTCTACTTCAACCATGCACACATACATATATTCCAGGCCAAAACTCATTTTCAACACAAAAAAGTCATACCAAACACATGAAGAAGATGGGGAAAGGAAAAAGCTTACAATATATAAGAGAGTTCAAGATGGAGTTGGAGAAGCTTAAACGGATGTTGGAGAAGCTTACAATGAGAGCCATAATCGCCGCAAGATGGAGAGCTGCCCAACGTCATTGCACAAAATAGAGAGCCATGATGTTGTGTAAGATACACTGTTACGCGAACATAAAATAGAGAGCAAAACAACCTGTGCAATACCCTGTTATTACGAGAACAATAAATGACGTCACTTTCCACATCGATTTTGATGTGGTATCTTCTCGTCAAAATTACATCAGACACTCGCGTTAAATTTCATTCTTCCAAATCAGTTTTTCAATAAAACTGATGTTGAATGTATATTATTTAAAATTTTTATTTAAAAAATAAAAAATATCTAAGTTAACTATATATTAAATTACGAGATAAAAGCGCAAAAAATTTTATATTTTATAAAAATCATTGTAGTTTCTGATCCGGTCTCAATACCGGTATCCGATCTGCAAGACAAATTTCAACGTCCTTGTCAAGACTTCAATGTGTAACCGGTGTCATCGGTATACATCCGGACTGTAATTTCGTATCAGGCGCTCTCCCTATACCGGTTGCTCAGGATAACATCATGACACCGGATAACATACATGTCACTGTGCAAAAGACAAAAATCATGGCTACAGGGACCGATCAATAATCCCCTGCACTACGAGCCAAATTCTGCTCACGGGGATGGTCAACTTGCTCCCTAATCCTAGCCTATACTCTCCATGCTTAATATAAAATAGCCACTTGACCCAATCATGCTGGTAAGTGCGCAATAAAATAATGCTAGTGGAAGTTAGTGGTTCCCCACTAACAAGTCCTTGTAAATCGAGCCAATCAGGTATATGAACTCTTTTCATCAATGAAGAGAGGATCCTCAACTGAAACTATTTGACGATTACTCTCTGAAATACATTCCTTACTTGGAATATATCACTGACTTGAGCGTCGGAGAATCTTTGCAGGTGACACCACCATTCGCCCACATCAACGCGTTAGGTCAGTGTAGAAGAGAACGGATCAGCCCCCATCCGTTGGGGTGAAGCTGTGAAGGGGCGCAGTCCAAAAATCTCAGGACCCCCATCTGAAACTTCGTGAAAGGAAGGCGCACACCCAAGTTCATAAATATGAAATCGTACATATATATGGACCTTTCATCCGGTGTATGGCATATCCGATCTGATGGAAGTGGGGCCAGCACCATAAAACACCTCCTATACTTTTCCCCCTGAAGACTGTAAAGCGCGGTTCCAACTCTGCTCCGTCCTCCCGAGCATGAACGGACAGTGTTTCACGAAATTCCTCAGCCAACCAGCTGAATGGACGCTTCTGTTGGAACTTCACCTAATTAATCCGATGTGCAACTACATTGCACAATCCGAAAGCTGTCTTTATTATGTACTGTTGAGAAGGTGCTTCCCCACCAGATGTTCTTCCTCCAGTCGTCTTCTTTACTGCCATCGTAAAAGCTTTTACGCTGCGGTAAAAATCCACATCATCAGAGAGGTACAAATCAGCACTCTCAGCACTTTCACTAGAGGAGGATTCTGAAGAGGGTATTATCACCCTTCGCCTCTGATACAGCGACGCCTCCCTCTCTGAATATAGTGGTTTCGAATAGAAGATCACTAGGATCCTCCCACCACGAACTGAGGGATTTTGAGTTGAGGCCCTTCCTCCTCTTCCCCTAGGGCTAACACCACTCAAGCTAAAACCTCTCCTAGACATCTAGAGAAACTAAAAGAAGACACGAAAAGACGAAGGAGAAAGGTTACCTAAGGATGAAGGAGGATAGTGAATCAAAAATTCACAGGGGCAAACACGAAAGTCTGCTCGAAACTTTTACAGAGGTTCATCAAGGAAGCAAGAAGAAGTGATTGCTAAAATTGCCAAATATGTCCTTTTTCAGGGTACGAAAACTCTCAAATACCGACTCAAGCAACCTGTCGTTTACTCTCAAACGACTCTCCCTTTTGGTGGATCAAAATAGTCGTTTTGAATCCAAAGGCGTGAAAATGCCATTGTTTCGTCACAAAGCCTTCTAAATGGGCCTATTAAGTTTAAAATTCTAGGCCCACCAAGTTCCTATGTGACGGTTATTAAGACATACGCATTTAACGCAATAATGGCTCACCCACGTGATTACAGGCATTAAATGTCTAATCATGAGAAACGTGGCCACCATTACTCGAATACCAAGGGTTACAAAATTCAATAAACTTCTGAGATTCTCATTGTTCGAATCCGTCCTAAAGAGTTCCATCATAACGGAATCTTGTTCCAAGAACGGATATTTACACAATAATACAATTCCGGAATCCAGACATATTATGATCGATATAACTTATATGAGCAAATCTACTAATTCCTCACATAAGCTAGGGGGCTAGTAGAGTACTGAAATTCTGATTTCGGATTTAAAAATTGAAGACTCAACCAATCCGTACTCCTACGATTGTCGAAACATTTCCAGGATGGATAATCTCAATCACTTATTATGTGATCTGACGATGTAACTCCTGGCGCTGTATAGTTCCCCAGGATAGATGATCTTAATCACTTATTATGTGATCTGACGATGTAACTCCTGGGGTTGTATACTTCCCCAGGACGGATGATCTCAATCATCTATTCTGTGATTCGATGATGTAACTCCTGGTACGAACAATCCCCATCATCATTCTTATGATGGAAGTTTGTGAAAGTTAAATCCGCGCTTTTGCGCTCAAGTGGTATTCTCCCAGGACGGATACTCTTTATCACCTACTCTGTGGTACAATGACGTAACTCCTAGCATAGACAAACTCCCATCATCATCCTTATGATGGAAGACTCAAACACCACTTTCTTACACCTTTGCAGTTCCCCAAGCTTGGAACAATATTCTTACAATGGACGACATTGTTCTCTCCAATGAGAATAACACGAATTAAAAACAGTCATCCGTCCTGTTACACTATTTTACTAAACAACGGATCGGCTCCTTCTTTCCCCAAAAGAATTAAGGATCATGCCCTAAAGACAGGCACCTTTTTCTTAACACACACTTGGGGACATGTATATATTTCTCCGTTCTAAATTCATTTGTTGTTTAACCTTCCGAGGCAATTATTTCAATTCGACCTCAATGTTAATCATACAGAACGGATTAACAACGACTTAAATGATACATATACATGAAATGTTGGAGACAAATTTCTTAAATGAATTTTATTCATGAAAAATGAAATTACACATAACTGATCAAAACCGGAGTTGATCCCGGTACACAACTTTACATATAAATAAAAACAAGACTACGGAGGAGGAATTTGCTCTTCAACTTTCTGCGCTTCCTCAGCTCCAGGCTCTTGTGCCCCTTCCTTTGGGATTTCCTCAGGAATTCCCCCTCCGGGAGCCTCAGTTCCTTCCGCAGACGAGGTAACCTCAGATGTAGGAAGAACGTAATCCGGTCCCATAGTTTGACCCTCAGGAAGAGGAGGCAAATCGTACAAGGACGTCGGAGAATCTTCATGACGACCATCAACCACGGTGACTAACTTTCCTCCATGGAATTCATAGAACGGATCCATTCCATAGAGGCTAAGTTTCACAGTGGGGTTGTGGTAGAAAACTTAGTGTATAGCTAGGCCGAAGGATTCTTCAACCGCCTGGTTGCATATATCAATAGCTTCCTGCTTCTCAGCTTTCACTATAGCCAGTTCTTCCCGCAACCTCGATAGCTCCCCACTTGATCCTCCAGATTCCGTTCTCCCAGCCTTCAGTCTCTCGATCTCAAGAAGGAGCCTCTTTTCCTTTTGGGACCGTTCCTCAGCAGTAACTTTGCTCTTATCCTCGAGCTCAACCTGCTTAGCCTGGCTGCTACGGAGTTCTTCCTTTGATTTATTGAGCGTTTCCTCCCTCTCTGCCAACTTATCTTCCAAGCCCAAACTCTTTAGACTTAGTAAGACGATCTTCCATTAATTTAATGGTGGTTTTATCCTTCCCCGACGAGAGGTTGAGCTCTTCTAATTTATCACTCAGCTCATCAACCTTATCGACATTGTCAGCTAACAAACTGAATGAGTGAAGTATTCCAGTCAGTTCAGCCAACTTCCATTTTCCGGCCTCACACGCTTCCTTGATTTCTTTAGTGCTAAGCGTGGGCCGGAGTTTATACATCGGCTGAGAAAGAATTACTGGAGTTGTCCCTCGATATGAGAGGAAGGGGGTAAGGAATGAAGCGGTTAGGTAGGAGATCGGATTAGGGAGGCCGGAGGAAACATCAGCTGCATCCAAGGTTTCCATAGCCTTACCTTTTGAAGGTTTATGTTTCTATGACGGACCTCCGAAAGAATCATTCTTGATTTTTCTCCTCCTCTCAATTATTTGGGGCGGACCCGTAGCTGGGCCAACACCAGTTGAACCGCCCTCGACCAGCGGAATCTCCCCTTCAACATCTGAAGTCAGGATAATCGTTTCAGGACGATCCTTTGCAGAAGGCTTGGCCTGAATTTCATTCTCGCGGGCGACGGATTTACCTGCCGCTTTAAACCCCTTTAACTTATTCATTTCTGGAGATTCCTGTTCTATTTCACCTGCATGCACAAATACAAGATATTAACAACTACGAAATGCTCGATACATTCGACAAAGGAGAAAAAGAGAAATAGAACGAGAATTACGTAGATATTCATCCCGGACTCCGCTTGAACTACTTAAGAGACGCCTACACAAAAATACTTTACAACGAGAAGTGTGTGCTTCGAGTGCGAACAACACTTTCGACGATTCAGGGGATAGCTCAGACTGGTCAGCGTAATATGCCTGGGAGTTTAAAAGAAAATGTTTATGGGTCCAACTCAAAGGAAATTTGTTAAGACCATATTCATCCCTCCAAAAGATTGGTTTCTTCTTCCTAACAAATATCCGAGTAAAGTAGGATTTAAATGATTTTCCATCGACTTTGGCCGAATCGGTGTAAGATTCAAAGTTTACAAAAGAACAGAGAGTTCGGAGTGTCACTAGGCCAACACCGCCCTGCTTGTTAGCCCTCCGAACTACTTGAGTGTAATAAAACAGCATCGCTACTGTGGGCGTGAAGTTGAAATGATCCCCCAGAACCTCCAGAGCACGGATGAGGCCCCAACCGTTGGGATGAAGGTGAGAGGGTGCACAGTTTAAGAACCTCAACACACCCATCTGAAGCTCGGATAAGGGAAAACGAACTCCCAGGTAATAAAATATGAAATCATACATGTATACAGAACGGTCATTTGGTACGACATGGCATATCCGTTCTGTAGGGAGTGGTGCATATACCCTAAACCATTTCTTCGTCTCTTCTTCTGCATGGAGCGTAAACCTTGGTTGAATTCGGGGTCCATCCTCGTTTGCGTGATGGGAAGCCAAGTTCTTAAATTCACTAGCTACCCAACAGAAAGGCCATTTAGCCTGAAGTTCTTCCCAATTCAACTTAGAAACAGCAACGCTATAAAGACCTTCTGTTGTCTTCAGAATGGTATTATCTTCGGAAGTCCCTTCTCCAACAGCCATCTGAATCGCCTAGACCGAACTCTTTAATCTACGATAAAAGATCATATCGTCAGAAAGGTGATAACCATTACTCACTTCATTTTTTAAAGCGACTATAATCAGAGGACGACTCTGAGAAGGGAAAAGTCACTTTCCACAGTGAGTAAGATCCCCTTTCTGAGCGACATGACTCAGCCTTAGGAAGAATCACAAGGGTTCTTCCCCATGACTATTAGGGTTGCGAGAAATTAATCTCCCCCTAAATAAAGCACATTCTCTTCACAAAAATAGTATACCAAAACAAGATGAAAATAGCATGGGAAAGAAAAATAGTTACCTCAGATGATGATGAGGATGAAAACTGAGAAAAGTCTCGTAGAACAAGCGACGAACTCCCTTGAGAAATTTTTACAGAGTGTTGCTAAGAAATCAGAAACGAGTGGAACCCAGAATCCACTAATTGTTTCTTTTATAGGAAATGAAAAGGTTCGGTTACCAACTCTTGAAGTTGTGTCGTTCTCGACTAAACGCATTGGTTCACAAGTAAAATGACACATCCGTTCCAAATTCATGGGCGCCAAAACAATATCCATTCGACGAAGGGCCTATCTACTAGGCCCAAAAGTTTCAAAAAATGTAGGCCCATTAAGCTCTAAATGACGGTTATTGAGATTTCCATCTCAGACGCAATAATTGCTCGCCCACGTGATTAAAGCATTTAATGTCTAATCATGCGACGCAATTCGCGCTTTACAGCCGTTACGTGAACTTCAAGAGCCTTCAATTCTAATAAACTCTTGAAATTCTCATACAGCGAATCTTTGTCTGAATCCGTTGTGACAACATCAGCACATCGGATCTTTTCATCTAAGAACGGTTATTTGCAATATAATACTATATGTGAAGAAACTATTGTACGCATAAGCATACCAATATCTAGACCTCTCGCAGGTTGAGTAGCTTATGTGAACAACCACTCAGTCCCTCACACAAGCTAGGGGACATATGATCCGGTCTCAATACCGGTATCCGATCTGCAAGACAAATTTCAACGTCTTTGTCAAGACTTCAACGTGTAACCGGTGTCATCGGTATACATCCGGACTGTAATTCCGTATCAGGCGCTCTCCCTATACCGGTTGTTCAGGATAACATCATGACACCGGATAACATACACATCACTGTGCAAAAGACAAAAATCATGGCTACAGGGACCGATCAATAATCCCCTGCACTACGAGCCAAATTCTGCTCACGGGGATGGTCAACTTGCTCCCTAATCCTAGCCTATACTCTCCATGCTCAATATAAAATAGCCACTTGACCCAATCATGCTGGTAAGTGCGTAATAAAATGATGCTAGTCGAAGTTAGTGGTTCCCCACTAACGAGTCCTCATAAATCGAGCCAATCAGGTATATAAACTTTTTTCATCAATGAAGAGAGGATCCTCAACTGAAACTATTTGACGATTACTCTCTAAAATACATTCCTTACTTGGAATATATCACTGACTTGAGCGTCGGAGAATCTTTGCAGGTGACACCACCATTCGCCCACATCAACGCGTTAGGTCGGTGTAGAGGATTTCCAGAACGCCCAATCCATTCTCCTCACACAAGGACAACGGATATTTACACCGGATACTCATACATCCGGTCCTCTATACAGTATTCACATATTATTTGTGATCGACTTGACTCCGGATCTCTTGACCCCGGTTCAGGACAGATCAGTTTCCACATCGATTTCTACGAACCGATGTTAGATATATATATATATATATATATATATATATATATATATGTATTTGAACTACCACATTGGTTTTTGTTTTAAACCAATGTTAAAAATGTTGCGTTATTTAAAAAGATGTTGTTAATGTTAAAAAAAATTTAATAGCTTAAGAATTTTTTATTATATGAAATTTTTTTGTAGTTAACACATATATGAAAGCGGATGTTAAATAGAAGTTAGCACATCAGTTTTTTTCAAAAACCAATGTTAAAAATGTTGCGTCAATTTAAAAAAGGATGTTGTCATTAATGTTTTAAAAAATTAATAGCTTAACAATTTTTTTATTTTATGAAAACTATGTTGTACATTTGGTCGCGTCAATGCTTAGCAATTACCACAATAACAATAGCAAGTCGCCTTGACCCGGCAACCAAACAAGCACACCAGACTAGAAGGAAAGGCAAGTAAGGAAGGCAAAGAGTTGGTGCCTTTTGCAATTGAATCAGTTGTTGGCCTATCTGCTCTTACTCTTTGAGTAGTCGGTGTCGCTGTTGATGGTCTTTTCCAAGTAAACGCAGGGTTATATCCATAGTTAAAATAGCCGTATGTAGTGGTGGTGGTTCAGGAAATGTTTCAAAATCGGTTGTTGCAGAATGCGCTGTAGGACGTCGAGGAAGAGAAGTGGGCAGAAAAAACTATGTGAATTCTCATACAAAATTTTACATTTTAAATTTTATCAATTAATTACTTACTTGTTTGTTTTTGTTACATCGGGTTATTATTTTAATTTTCTAAGGATTTTCACATCGGTTTTATAAAAAGCGTTGTCTAACATTGTTTATGAAACTTTGTACATAATTTCAAAATTGCCACCGCGTAAATATTTAACATCGGTTTTAAAAATTGATGTGAAAAACCATTTTCCACATCGGTTTTTGTTAAAAATCAATGTTAAATTTCTTCTAATGTTTCATATATTTTCAAAAATGTCACCACTCTTATATTTCACATTTGTTTTTTTAAAAAAACCGTGATGAACTCTACGATGTGAAATAGTACTATTGCACTAGTGGTTGTAAGTATCCTATTGTATTGGTGTAAGGTACTGTCAAGCCAATTAGTTCACATAAACTATTTCTTAACTAAATAGTATTTTGTGTTGTAGAGATGTTTGGGTACAGTCAGAGAAGGGAACACCTTAAATGTTCTCCTGGAGTTTGTTCTTTGAGGATCCATATCATCGTAATTGGAGAAGTTTACGGCTTTCCCTGAGGCCATATGTAACAGTCTTGATTTTTAGGATAGGAATGTAGACCCTTAGGGACTCCTGAGAGCGCCCTATTGAGGTTTCAATACAAAGCTTGAGGCTTCAGTGTGTTCCCTGAATGGTTTTAGTATGAGAAAATAGTGAAAAAAGAAAACAATTCAGACATAAGTATGAGATAAAGAGATCTCAAGAAAGTGTGAGTAATGAGGAATCTAGTTTAGGAAGATGAGTCAATAATAATAACGATTCAATTCCAATAATCCAGCCTGATACTAATGATCCAATAGGGAAACTAGTCCTGTTAGGACCTTATTGTAGTGAATCGAGGATAACGGGATCGGTCTGACAGACCCGACCAGTACCTCAAGTACCCTTTACATTTGATCGTGTATATGCTTTGAGATATCTGATTGTAGCATGGCCAGTCCCTGGTGAACTATTTTGACATTTCAGGAACTTTTTTTAAAGCGTCGAATCCTAATTCGGACCCTATCGACCCTGTTTCCCAAAGAAACGATTAATTCATTTTGAACCCCTAAATCCGGCCTAAACGCCTTTAGTGTTTAGAGCCTAACTTTTGTATTACAAAGAGATCTATAATCTCTATTTCTAGTCCCATAATTTCTGTAACAAAATTCTCTACGACTTTTGTGAATACCTCGAAGGCCGAATCCTTTCCAATTAGTACAGTTTTTATACTCTTCCCTGACCTGTTTCAATTTCGTGACTACTCTACACTATTTTAGAAAAAATTACATATCTCCCTCATACGATACTAGAATCACTTCGTTCTTTTTCTATGGTTCCTATCAAAAACCACTACAACTTTCATGAAGGGCTTGAAATCGAATTCCTAAAGCCCTGGCCTCCATAAATCTCGCTTTTCAGCCCTTATTAATTCAAAAGCTCCGCGAGCACTTTATCTTGGTTCAGGTATAACTCGAGCTACCGACCTTAGATTTTCATGTTTGATATATCAAATCGAAGATGAAATCAAGATCTATAACTTTCATGTTGTATGTTTTTTCTAATTCTTATCCCACGAATTATTGCATATTTATTTAAAATAACTTTCGAAAAGATAACTAGTTAATCATCGAGTATCCGATTTTTGGTACCCTAAATTACGTTTCCAACAACCCTATCACTGTCTGACACCTTGGAGGTGAGGTGTCACCACCTGAATACACCTACCTCTCTCTCTCACGACTGTACTTTTTGCTTAAAAAGGATATCAACTTGTCTTACAAGTTGTCTACAACTTGTTTAACAAATTGTTAATTTAAAATAAAATTATTAATTCATGTGCCCATTTCCTAATTTTTCACCAACATGCCGCTTCTCCTTTCTTCTACACGCTGCCCATTTCCATCATGCTATGTCACCATCACATATTATATGTCATGACCATGCCCTTATGTAATCAAATTGCCATACCATACATGCATCCACATACATTGTCACAGCATCATTCTAAATTGAATGTCAC
The DNA here is from genome assembly GCA_037962975.1 of Clitoria ternatea. Lineage (NCBI taxonomy): Eukaryota > Viridiplantae > Streptophyta > Magnoliopsida > Fabales > Fabaceae > Clitoria > Clitoria ternatea. Next base: position 16,941,235 of record CM075675.1, read on the forward strand.
CAAGTTTTTCTAAGCAGCACCATGTTTCTTTCTCAACTCTAGCAAGCTCACATCACAAATACAACCACTCTTCTCTCTCCTCTAGCCGCCCAAGACCCACTACTTCCACCCCTCCTTACGACCTCACCATCCATGGCCATCATCACCTCTCAAATTCACTATTTCTTCCAATTCTTCACCATAAATTGCGGTTATCTCCTTCCACTTCAGCCAATATTCGGCCTTCATCCTCCACCGTGGGACTCCCTTAAAGGTTGCCATGATCTTCGGAAATCGTTTCACCTTTCCGATTTTCGATCTACGATCATCGGTAAACAATCGTCGACTTTTCTTTTTGGTTTTCCAATCGGGCTTTGATTTCGAGTGTAACTTCACCTCATTTTCCTTTTCTAGAGATGTCGTGATCTTCTCCCTCATTTACTTGGCTTGTATGTAGGATTCATTAAGTTCTGGGCATGATCAGTAAGGGATCGGTGACTTTTTCTTCGTCTCGGTTTCCATTTTTCCTTCCATTTAATTTTCTTAGTCTAAAATCAGCATTTTCATGTTTGTTTCTCTTTGTTCTTTGCTGGTCATGGCTTGTCTCCTTCTCTTTGGCTCATGCATGATTGATTTTCAAGGCCAAGAGGCGATCCGGAGCAATGGACAGAGTTTAATCGACGATCAATAAATTTTTGACGCTCGGTTCCTCCCCCCTTCGAAACCATGACTACACCTTGAGGTAAGAGGGGTCTTGCTTCATTTTCATTCGTTGCAAATTACTTTATATTGCTCCTTTAGTTTCTGGGGATAACCCCTTTAAGTTTCTATGCGTTTGGAAATTTTCGTAAAGAGTGCTTCGAAATTCATACGTCTCGCTAAATCTTATCAAAATTTGAAGTTATTGCGTAAAATGACAGATTTTAGGACCATAATGCAGGCTCGGTCAGTAGTTCGATATAGTTGTAATTAATTATGGATTTTTGAATATTTTATGTAATTTGTTGTGATTATCCGGTAAGCCCCGCTAACTTAGATAAATCGGTCGGCTAGAAATCCCGAGAGCAAATCCAAAAAAATTACGCATCTCGAGATGTTTCGCTAATTTACTTTGATCACATTCCGTTTAATAATTTCACAACATCGACAAATTTTTAAGAAAATCAACCAAGCAAGTTTTTATAAAATAAAATGGGATTTTGATAAAAAAAAATAAAGTAGGGGAAAAGAAATTAGAAATAGTAAAATTTAAGTAATAGAAATTAAAGAAATGAAAATTTTAAAGTATCTTTTTCAAGAAAAGTATTTCAATTGATGATTAAATAAAGTTTGGAAAAAGATTGCATTTTCATACTAAAGGTTAGAAAGAAAAGTTGATAAAGAAAGAATAATGAGATTTAGAAAGTCTTGACAAAATGATTGAAAAATAATGATATTTTTGACAACTTGTAAAAAACGTTTTATGATATAATGTTAGGCCAACCTTTAAGGAAGTAACTAAGGTACTAAAGGATTAAGAAGAAATAGAGCGTATACCAAAAATATTAGAGGTTAAAATATCAATTGATACCATATGTAATGGTGGTTAAGCAAAATTTCTAAGGAAGTTTAATGAGTTAGAAAAGCTATTGCTAATAATAAAAATTTTAAAGAAGAGAAGTTAAACCTAAATAGGTGTTATTTAGTAAAATTTAATCTCAACATAAATAGCTAAGAATAAATTCAAGGTTTACTCAATCCAGTAGTAGTAAGTACAAGACATGGAAAGGTATTGGTATCTTGAGTAAATTTAATAAGTACCTTTTTGAAGTAAAAGTGCCCATGCAACCTAATAATTATTATTTAAAAGATAAGTAGGTAAAATGAGTTGTTAAATCAGAAATGAGATTAAACTAAAAATAATAATTTGATAAACCTAAATTACATAAGCTTAAAGAAATGGATCGAGGTGTGGCCAAGGAATAAGTAAACCTCAAGCTATTAATAAAGCAGTAATGGATACCATATTTAATGACAATTAGACATAATTACTAAGGAAGTATACTAAGTAAAAGAAATTATAAAGCCTTTACAAAAAATAAAGGGTTGTTGGCTTTCTTACCACGGACGCATAGCAAGAAGATTCCGGGAAGGGCCTAGGAATAAAGATTTTAAGAGACAAGGAGATGTCTGTGTGTGTGTATGTGTATGTGCACGTGGTACTTAGTGAAGATTAACCAACTAAAGTCATGTGCTACTTAGCGAAGATTAACCAACTAAAATCCTAACTTAATGCTATAAATAAAGGTTTATGAAACGCAATGATGGTAAATAAATATTGAGAAAAATATTACTCGTATCTTAAAAACAACTTAATAAGTAAAAGTACCTTTTGGAAATAAATATACCCATACAGTCTAATAACCATTATCTAAATATTAAGTGGATGAAGTATACTCTAAATGAGCTAAATTCATTTATGTGATGGTATATACTTAGTACTTATATATAAGATCACTTGGTGATCAAAGATAAATTATGGATGATAAATAAGAAATATAATCTTACTACTGATAAGATCGATTGGCTATGGTCTGTGATCTAGACAAATAGGCTGGTGCAAAAAGGACCTTTAAGCACGGTTCTGGGGACCCTTTAAGCACGGTTCTGGAACCGTGCTTGTTCCCACCGTGCTTGTAGCTTAAGACTTTTAAGGACGGGTCTCCAACCGTGCTTGTAGATGACTTTTAAGCACGGTTATTTTCAACCGTGCTCGTAGGTGGTCAATTATTTATTTGTGTTTAATAATGTTGAGATTTGTTTGGTCAATTCCATGATAGCATGTGCAGGTTGCCATTGTTACGTTCCTGGGAAAACAAAGCATCAAGAAAGAAAGGTTCTTCATTAATACTTGAGCTTGAGCTTGAGCTTGAGCTTGAAAGGTAAAGCTTGAGCGTGAGTGTGAAATCATAATTAATACTTGAGCTTAATCTTGAGCATGAAAGGTAAGGAAAAACAAGTTGGTTGCATCAGATTCTTCTCACGCTTGAGCGTGACAGGGGGCGCTTGGGCGTGACACATCAGAGACTTGAGCTTGAGCCTTGCGCTTAAGCGTATTGAAGCAAACAAGCATCAGGTGTGGCTAATGAATAAGGAATCAATTTCAATGAAAAAGGAAATCATGCATGGCTAATGAATAATGAATTAAAATGCATTAACTTAGTATAGAGCTTAAAGAATGAAATGGAACTAACCAAATACTCTTTCAGCTTATAAGCCACACATTTGTTCGAAACCGAAGATGAAGGAGAAGGAGAAGGTTCCGTTGGATTTATTTGAGAAGAAGAATGAGAACTGTCGTTGTTGTTGTTGTTGAAGATTGAGTTAAAGGGACTTTTGAAAAAGAGAAAGGGAGGTAAGGAGGGAGGGAAAATGACTTTCGTAAAAGTGCAATGGAGGGAAGACGAAAATTTGGGCACTACTTTTAAGCACGGTTCAAAGCAACCGTGCTCGTAGGCCTTTTAAAAAAAAATTAAAAATTTTATATCAACCTTTTAAGCACGGGTCCCCTACCAACCGTGCTAGTAGATCACTATTTAAGCACGGTTCAGAGCAACCGTGCTCGTAGGCCTTTTAAAAAAAAAATTAAATTTTTATACCAACCTTTTAAGCACGGGTCCCCTAACAACCGTGCTAGTAGATCACTCTTTAAGCACGGTTCATAGCAACCGTGCTCGTAGGTCTTTTAAAAAAAAAATTAAAAATTTTATACCAACCTTTTAAGCACGGTTCCAAGAAACCGTGTTCGTAGATCTTTTAAAAAAAATTTTAAAAAAAAATTTTAGACCCTTTTACCACGGTCCACGAATAACCGTGTTCGTATGTCGCCTATAAGCACGGTTACCATACAACCGTGTTCAAAAAGCTTCGTTAAAATTACAAAAATGCCACCGCCTCTGTTTTAACCACGTTTTCCCTTGGTCCGTGCTCAAATCCTGTCCTCGTATGTATATTTTGCACTAGTGTAATAAGTATATTCATTAGGAGATTAAATATGTGCTTGATTTATCTATGTCAGTGCATTCATGAATGTAGTTGTGTCACATTACATGACCTTATTATCATGATGAATGTCATGGACGTGATAAGACATATAATAAATGTTATGTGATGAAATGTATGGTGATTATTACATGATGAAATGTATCACGATTGTTCTGTGATAAAATACATGATGACTTCTATATAATAAAATGCTTGATGAATGTTGAGTGATAAAATACATGATGAAATACATGATGGATATTATGGATGTGATGAAATACTTGATGAATGTTATGCATATGATGACATGTATGATGAATGTTATGGATGTGATGAATTGTATGATAAAGGAAATTGGCATGATGCATTAAATGATTCATGTTGAGGTGTGTGGATAAATTGGAATATAAATGAGAAAAAAAAATAAGGATATGTCTCGTAGGGATCCTAAGATGATTGAATGTGAAAATGATGTGATTAAGAAATGAATTGATGTGATTAAGATCGAATCCAATGAGATGAACTAGGGTGCCAGTATTACCCCCTAGATAATTATGGTTTTGTATATTCAAAACTCATTTTATTCTTAATTATCGGGTGAGGTGTGTTATGATCTGAGTGAGTATGTTTAGAGTAATAAATAAAGAAAAATGTTTAATGAGAATTTTACGAGACAAACCTGATGTTAAAAATGAAATGGAGTCATCGAGAGGACCCTACTAATGACTAGTGAAATGATAAAAATGTGTGTTGCATGGATCATGCACAATGTGTATTGATATGTGTGAGGTTGAGAGGGAGGAGTTGGACCTACATGTATCATGATAGCTAAGAAAAAGATTGAATTAAATGAAATGAATTCATGCATTGCATTATCTTATCTATGTGGATTGTAATTGTTTATGATTGAATTAGTAACTGTATATGTAATAGTTAGTGATGAGGGGGATAACAGAGAGTTATATATTCAGGGGCGATTGGATAAGACTGAGTTTGAATAAACAACTTAGAATAAACTGATTAGGGACTCTGATAAGAAAAAAACATGGTATGTGAGCCTATTTGGATTGTGTGGGAGGGATGTTAGTGATGACAACTCTCTGATTGTTATAAAAGTAGAGACTCACTCTTACGTTAATTTTTCCAGACTTCCTATTGGATCGTACATTCAACATCATAGAGATCAACGCTAATTTTGTATCAAGAACCAGCCAAACTCTTCTATGATTAGGATAAATGTTTTCTTTCATATTTTGTAAGGGAGCCTGCGTACCCCTGAATTTCAGTAGATACAGTTTATTATTTATGACCATGTATCGTATATAACAGTGTTGTATATATGATGTATCTCTTCCACCAAGGTTTCTTGTGCAAAAAAAATTCCACATTTTTTTAAAACTCGTAACCTCTCAGTCAACCTGGATAATCTAGTGGAAAGGATTATCCTAGTTAACTGAGGGTATTACACCGTAAGTTCTCAGCTACAAAACTGATGTACTTTGGTAATTCTATAGGCCAATTTTTTTACTTAGTAATTCAACAGGTCATAAGAAATTACACAAAGCAGTTACTACTTAGACTTGAGTACTTGCACACTAATGGTATCATGCATAGAGACATTAAGGTGACTTTTCTTGCATTGTCATTGATATGCATGTTAGCATGGTTCCCTTTCGGTTACTTATGTCCAACTTTAAAGTAATTTCAGAGGGCCAATATTCTCGTAGATAATAAAGGGTGCATAAAACTTGCAGATTTTGAGGCATCCAAGCAGGTCGTTGAACTGGTAATCATTCTCAGTCTTACCTGTTTCTCTACTACTATATATTTTACTTTACCTTTGTGAGGACTTCTGTTTTAATATTTGTGTAAGGGGTTCATTGTTTATAGATTTAGGCCAAGTCCATGAAGGGTACTCCATATTGGATGGCTCCTGAAGTTATTCTCCAGACTGGGGATAATAACCTGTAAGGACATTAACCCTCTTCACTTATTTTACAATATACTGCTCTCTTTTTAATACTCTTCAACATAATTGGAAGACCGGAAGTTTCTTCTTGTCAGATATCACTTGATGTTGTAGTTGAGACTGCTGTTTATGATTCCAAGTATCAACCTTCAACAGTTTTTGTATACATGTGTATTAGGGCGCATCCCTTTGTTACTGGTGAACATATGAATTCTCTTCCTCTGTCATCTAATGTCACAGTATGCGTATAATGCAAATGATATTCAAAATATTGTTGTATGCATCATTGTAAAACCACTTTTAAGAAAAAAAAACCACTCACCTTTCTGACAGGAAAACTTTGAAGCATCGTCACCATCATGTGCCTCAAATGTTGAATCCTTGTAAGTTTTGAAAATTTCTATCTTGGACTTGTAATATTTTTCTCTGCGGAAACTAATCACGGCCGGTGCTTTTGATAGTACATTATTTGCTGATGCTAGTGAAATGATAATATAAGCTTGGTTAACAAATGTTTGTGATTTATGTAGCCTCTGCTGCTCAACAGCGAACCCTCAGGACTCGGGAAATAATCAGTTGTGGGGAATGAGCGATGAGGATGACATCTGTGATTGATGACAAAGAAGATTTCTTGCAGAGTATTGATGTCAACTAATATTATGGTGATTGCATATGCGTTCCTATTGTTTTACTAAATATAACATTAATGACATTCTCAGGATTTCCACCTTATCTCTGATCCCCGTGATAATACACACCTCCCAATGCGATTGAGGAAGATGTTGAACTCACATGGTTGAAAATCAAAGCCTTTTTGGATGAGAAGGTATTGGCGTTAGTTGGAGTCAACTAATCAAGATATTCATTCTAATGTGATTTTATAACTTGTGTATATTAATTGCTGTTTTATTTATGACAGGGTCTTGAACTGAAAAAACCAGAGACAACTTTATATGAGGAGTTTTACAACAGCTTAAATACATCTTCTCCATATGGGATTGGTAGCACAAATGATGCTGCTGCTGCTGTTGGAATCATTGAAATAATTAGGTTTTAAAATAAACATCTATATATTGATCATTTACACATGCTTGGGACAATGTTGCAGGAATGATGCAGCAATCTGGCATGGGGAAAGACATCATATCACCACGAAGAAGACAATGAATAGAAAGAACACCGTAAATTTCCTTCTCCAAAGTTCTTCCGTTGTAAGTGTAAATAAAGGTGATTAATTCTTTCATTGGTCTGGAAATATTTCATTTGTTCGGAAAACTAACTCATGTTTTTATGATTCAGGGTTCGTATGGTTTACAGTTGGGGAAACGCATTTGAGGAAATGAAAAAATTTAAACATTAATATTGATCATTTACGTCATTCGAGACAATCAAAACTTCGTTTAACTATAAGATCTATTTTTGAATTGGTCAAAGGTTTGACCAACCAAATTGAGTATTCAAACATACTCTTATTCTATTCCATCTACCTACACCCTGAGTTAAATGAAATGATTGTTTAAAATAACTTTACATACATCTAACTAAAATCACTTTCTTCTTATCAAATTATACAATTCTAGACAAATTTATTTTAGGAAAATGATAAGGATACAACTTATATTAAACATTTCTGATATCTGTATCATCAACGTTTTTATTCAAATAATGGCATGTGAATGTTTAAATAAGAAATAACTTCAGTCCATTAATATTATGTGGTACGATATTGAATATATATAGAATTTTCTTGGTAATATAATTTTTAATATAATTACTATACAAGACAATAATTTTTGTTTATATCTAATTCTTAATTAGATGGCGATGTAAAAAGAGTTTACATAGAGTATGTTCCAATTAAATTTGTATGTTATCTTTATGGAAAATTTTAAAATAATATGGATTTTGTTTACTCGATAACCAGTTTGTGGATTAGTTGCAAAAGGGAATGTTCTTTTCGAAAATTTCATTTTTTTAAAATCACATTCAAAGGCTGTCTTTCAAAATTATTATTGACTTCAGTACATATTTATACACAATATATAGAGATAGATAATAATTAATATAAAATTTCTCTTGGATTTAAATCTAATATTATCAAGAATAATATTTTTCCATATCTACATTTGGTATTGTATGATATATTCTTCCGGTTGATACTTATAAGATAAAAAAATAGTATTTTAATATCTTACCTAAATATATTTAATATTTGTTCTTATGTTAATTTTTTTCTTTAGAAAATGTTATCATTAAAATTAAAATATAATTTAAATAAGAATTTGAAATTAAAATATTACAATTTCTTAATATTAAAGTTAGTAAATTAATATATATTTTTAATATATATGTTTTGTATGTTTTAGTGTGAATTATCTTATAAATAAAAATTAAATAAAAAACTAATATTCTTCATTAAGGTTAAAGGTGCAATTGGAAAATAATTGAAGAGTGACATAATTTTGAAACGTTAGATTGGGACTGAAAGAATGACATATTTTTTGTTTAATTACATTAATCGTTCATCTAATCCAATTTAAATCAGAACATATTCTAAAAAAACAACTATTATTTAGAGAACTATTAAACATAATATTTAACAAATATTTAAAATAATGACATTAATTGATAACTATTGACTATAGTTTTGCCAACAAGATAGTCATTTTTCTAATAAATAATGAAAATAATGATTTTCTTTTAATAATGACCAACATTTTCAATTTTAATGTCATTTAAAAAACTATTGAGTACTATAATCATTTTTTAATAAGATAATCTTTTTCCCTTAAAAATGAAAATAATGTTGTTCTCCTAATAAAAATAATGTTGTCATTTGATCTAAATTTAGTATAACCATCCGTTGACTCAATTTAGTTTTTTTAATAAAATGTTTTATAAAAATCATAAATAGAATTATAATATTAAAAATAAAATTCAAAGAGTAAAATAAATATTTATAAAGTAAATGATTTTACACAAACATGATTTCAAAGATCACTACTTAAAAGGATTTTTAAAAAATTCCCTTTTAAAAGTAAGTTTTTGTGATAACTCCATTAAACTCTAAAATTTTCAAATGATTTGCTTTTACAACCCATCATAATCTAATCGTGACAAAGAAATGCTAAAACATATATTTTGGGCTAAATATACCTTTTACCCCCTTATCTCTTAAGTTGTTTCCAGTTTGGTCCTTTATATTTTTTTTTGTTTTAATGAGGTCCCCTAACTTTTTAAAACGCGTCAATTTGGTCCATCCACTAGTGCAGAAAAAGGGATTTAATCACGATTAAAATGGGCTTTTAATCACGATTCATGAACCGTGGTTGTTACAGTCGTGGTAATAGATGAGGGCTTTTAATCACGGTTCACAACTGTGGTTATAGATCACATTACCATGGTTAAATAAGACCCTATTTAATCACGGTTGCCAACCACAACCATGATTACAAGTGGTCATAAAACGTGCATTTACATTACTAGTTATAACCACGGTTATGGTAACAACCGTGATTAAATAGGCTCTATTGCCATGGTTATTGTAATAACCACTTAAATATGAGATTTTTTTATTGTGGGCTCTGTTTTATTGATTTCCCAAACCTGCAATATGATACAGCCAGCACAGTATATCCCCAGCATATGCAGCACCAACAAATGAAAACAAATGGTATGTATATAACATTAATTTGCTATCAAATCATAACAATGTAGAAAATGAAACTATATACAATTGACATGATTGTAAACTAATAAAATGTAAACCCTAAACCCTATAGTAGGTACAACGATAAGAGAATAAAAAATATTGACTTTTTCTTCCAGTTGGTTTGTGTCATGGATTCTTTTTCACACTTACCAAACACCACTTGACGTCTTTCACCTTTTCATATATCTAGCGACCAGATAGTGGTGGAGGAGGCATTTCAAAATCTTACACAGCGTTAAATGACTTCTTTAACCTACAAAACGAATGATTACCTTTAAGAAATTTTTAATGTCAAAGATAAACATTTTTCCTACCATGGTGCATCCGCACAGAACTAGTTCCCTTCTTACATACAGGACAAGCTTTATGACCCTTCACGTTGTATCGGGATAAGTTACCATACGCTGGAAAGTCATTGATCGTGCAGAATAACATGGCACGCAATTTGAATAATTACCCCACAAACCCGTCAAACACATCAACCCCGTCTTCCCATAACATTTTGAGGTCTTCAACTAATGGAGTTAAATATACATTAATGTTGTTCCCCGGTTGTCATAGGCCAAAAATCATCATTGATAACATAACATATTCCCGCTTTATGCACAGCCATTGTGGTAAGTTGTAAACAAACAACAAAATAGGCCATGAACTATGGTTTGTGCTCAGGTTCCTATACGAGTTCATGCCGTCTGTGGCTAGTGCAAGCCTAACATTTCTTGGTTCATGGGCAAAATCCAAAAACATCGTATCCACTTTCTTCCACTGCGATCCATCTGCTGGATGCCTAAGTAATCTGTCAGCAATCCTTTCATCAGCATGTCATCTCATAAGTTTTGCATCATTTGCATTGGCAAACAGACGCTTTAGTCATGGAACTATGGACACATACCACAACATCTTTGCAGGAGACCCTTTAGTACAGACTTCATCAGAATCGGTCTCTTTCTTCTTATACCATGACACCCCACACCTAGGGCATCAATGTAGCATTTCATACTCACCCTAGAATAATACACAATCATTTGGGCATGCGTGTATCTTTGTATACTCTAAACTTATAGGACACAACACATTTTTAGCCTCATAGTTACGATTCGGCAAGGTGTTTCCAGCTGGGAGCATTTCTTTCAACAACTTCAGTAAGTCAGTGAAACTTTTATCTGTCCACCCGTTTATGGCCTTCAAATTAAACAATCCAAAATTGCTGATAACCTTGTGAAATTGACACAGTTTGGATATAACAGCTTCTCAGAATCCTCACATAGAGTCGTATATACATGAGCTCTCTTAAAACCTTCTACCCCTACATCACGGATCACATCCTCAAGTCGGTCATCCATGTCAACATCAGTGTCATGCATAGAGCTTCGGTTTTCAGTTTGAGAGCGGGTACTTGGCACCACCACATCTTCACTGTGCCATATCCAACGGGTATAACTATGAAGAAAACCATCACACAGTAGATGTTCTCGCACCTCTTCCAAGTCTAGCCGACGCAGGTTCAAGCATTTAACACAAGGGAAAAAATACCTTCCATTCACCTCTTTAGCATTCCTCGCTACGAATTCTATAAATGATTCAACTTCACTCTCATACTCTAGACTTATGCGTGATACAATTATCCAACTCCGATCCATACCAACTATTTACAAAGTTCTATGATCAATCTAACTTGTTTTACAAAGGTGGTGGTCCTACCCATTTAGGATGACAATTGTTTTTATACGTCATTGATATATACATGTTAGGAGTTACTTTAAAATTTGATCAAATTTTAGCAGTATTTTGCATTGGTCTCAAAGTATACAAAATAAGAATGGTCAAATGAAATTCAACCATAACCAAATATGCACCTAGAGAATAACACAAAATGCAAGTTACTAAAACTTTATCAAATTTTAAAATAACTCTTAACTTGTACATACCAATGGCGTATAAAAACAATTGTCCATCCCAAACTTTCCAAACGGACAACTCAAGATTCAACACAAACGATGAAATTAATTAATTTAATGACCATTTGTGTTAAATCTCAAACGGGGAACTACGGTTCATTCATGCAAAGCAACTTTCATACTAGTCAACTAGTATGAGCCTATGAATTCACAAGATTGAAAAGCACACACATACAACAGCAACAGAAATAACATTATATGAGAACAATAAACAGCAACAAAAATAACATTATATATTGTACAGTGAAATGTAAATTATGATTAAAAATAATACTTAAAATGTGTAATGATTTACTTAATGATGTTTTTAATTTGTGTTATTTTGAAGTACAACTATGGTGTTGGATTATGGATTATGGATTATGAATTATGATATTGGATTATAAGACTTTTAAAGTTTGGACTTTTGTTTAGTAATTAGTATGATGTTTTTAATTTGTGTTATTTTCAAGTAGAGTTATGGTGTTGGATGATGGATTATGAGACTTTTAAAGTTTGAACTTTTATTTTATGGATTATGGATATGGTGTAGGATTATGACATTTTTCAAGTTTTGTTTGGTATTGGAATGTGAACAAAAAATAAAAAAATTGGTATTAGAATTTTATTTTTTAAAAAGTGACAATAGTAATTATGTAACTTTAAATATATGTAATAAATGTTAGACCTTGTATCAAGATTTAAAGTAGTACTTCTTCTCTGACTAGTCTATCGATTTTATTTTATCTCTTTTTATGATTTAAAAAAGATGTGTAAATTTAGCTTTAACAAATAATTAAATTTCACATAAAATTCAATTCAGATACCATGTGATGTAAAATTCATGTTCTGCAGATGTTAAAATAGAAAGATGGATCGATTGAGTGAATTTGATTCATAGAAGAATCAAACACAAAACAATATATTAATTAAGACACATCACAAATTTCATTCAACCATTTGCTCAACTTCAAACGAATACCAAGTACCCAAAGGCAATCAAATGCATTCCACTACAATTTGACATGATAAAACAAACTTAGGAAACATAATTAAGTAGTAAAACTAGAAAGCATTAACACAAAATAATGATTGATTTAGAAATTTTTGGATACTTCACTATCTTTCTTTTAAAAAAAGCCAATCAAATGCATTAACGAAAAGCACAAGTGCTTAAAAGTACAAATAGTAAAATGGAACCTTACACCTGAAATAAACATGCATGTTGAACTGTTAACTCAAAAATATTACTATTACAAAAAAATAAACACCCCAGCCACATGCTGCAGGGTCCTAAAATTACACCGGGAAAATACAAAATAAAGCAATTTTTCTTAAATCAATTTCAATGAATCAAGAATGTGCCTTCTCCCTAAGAAACTTCATTCCTCATTTAGTATAAAGCTATGAATGGAAACAAGTGAACAATCTCACAAAGTATACAATAGGACAAAACGAGATAAACACCAAACCTGAACAAACACACAGCCTATGAGCAGTAAGGCATATACACATTGTTTATGAAAACACACACAGACAGGGATCCATAATACTGATATAGCATAAGCATCAACTTCATTATTTTTAACATTTACAAATCATAATATATAGTTCGGGGGAGGACTTACCGGACAAGAAGCCGAGGACAAGCAAAACACAAAAAGGGAAAAAGAACCAGTGCGAATACGAGAACAAGCAAAGAGAAAAGACAGGGACAAGGACAAGCAGAGGAAGAGAACCAGCACGAAAGAAGAAGAAACTAAAAAAAGGCTATCAGGCGCGGCTTTTGAAGTTTCTAAAAAGATATACGATCATAGATCCACTTGCAACCGTGATTATATTACACATATAATCATGGTTACACCAATACCCTTGGTTAAATATTAACTCTATATCCACGGTTAAAACCACAACCATGATCGTATCCATCAATATAAAATCACGGTTGTAGAGTCAAAAGTGATTATATAGTCCCCAACGAATAAACCGCAAACTATATATCCATGGTTGGAAATATACCCGTGATTATATATTTAAGGATACGATCACGGTTCTGATGTTATCCGTGATTATATAGTTACCCCTGAACCTACAATCACGGTTGTTTACCACCCGTGATTATATAGTTACTTTATAATTTCAAAAATGCCACCGTGCATTCTTTTATCACTGATCCACTCTAACCTGTGATTATATCCAGTTGCTATATCCACTTTTTACACTAGTGATCTGTCAAGTCGGAGGTTAATGCCGTCTGGGGTTCTTCTGACGTGGCATAAAGATATTGCTAACAACAGAGTTATGGAAGATTTCCTTCATTAAAGCCCCCATTAAAGCTCTAGGGTTGGTAATTTTATGTTGAAATTGGTCCAAAACTTCAGGACTAACAACGATTAAGAAATCACTTTTCCATTTTTCTTTTTTTATCATTGCTTATGTTGGAATATCTACTTCGATGCGTCTGTTTTGTTTTATGGACAGATTTGGAATGAGTATTATGAAGCTTGATCTCGGATAGAAATTGATTGGTTTAACTATAGGGTTATGGTAGGCTTTGATTATGATATTTGTTGTGTGAAATCACTTTCTTATGTTGTCCTATCATTGCCCAAAAATTATTTAACTGATATTGATGAAGTAAACTTATTTGGTCACTCTTACTTGTTTCCCCGTACCACCATTACATCCTTAGAGCCCATTTTTTTCTCAATCCTAGAAATTGGATTTGTTCTTTAAGCTTTTATCCATAAAACTAGTTAGATTACTAAGATTTCAACTCGTTAGGTGGTTGCGTGGTTGGGTTGGCAATCTCCTATGTGCTTTAGTTTTATGTATCTCCCAATAAGAGTACATTATTCCAAGTGCTAATATTATATACCATTTTTCTACAGTAATTTCATGAGATCAATGTGAGGAGGTGTTACGAAGTTCAGTCAAAGTTGCTAGTGTAAATATATTTCTAATGGTATTTGATTTGATCCTTCCACAAGAGCAATATTGGTTACTTAGCACACTAATGAAATCAGTATTAGATAGTTTTGGAGTGGAGGTTTTTTCAATATATTGAGATAGTAGAATAAACCTTTGGCTAATTTAGGAACAGAAAAGGATGTGTCATCTTTTGTATTAAGTTTCAATGGATACAAACTAGTGCCTAATGTACATCAAGGACAAACATTAAAGAAAACCAATGCAATTGATATACATTATAGCTATGTATTTGGAGAATATGTAGGTTCTGGAAGATTATTTGGAAGAGCTAGAGTTTTGTATTTGTCTGGTTAAAGAATAAAGTCATCTTTATTATCTTGCTTCTAAGATAAACTTAACTTCAGTTTTGATACCATGGCGAATGCTTTCTCTAAATATTGGCCCAATTAGTTATGAATAAATAAGAAAGAGTATCTATCAAATTTGAGGCTTGCAAGCTGGTGGCATTGCTAAAAGGCTTATGCATCATTTAGAAATTCTCAAGCCGTGTTTGATTAATAAGCAAAAAGCTGATAGTATTATCAATTAGTCTCAAATCTTGATAGTATTAATTTAGTGTCATTGAGAACAAAACATGCTTGCATCCCTATCCTCAAATCCCTCAACTAGTAGTTTTAAGGTTCTTTGAAAAGTTAAGGAAATGGGACTGATTTATAATTCTCAAGTTGCTTATCAATCTTCTTCCAATCTTGCTCTTTCTTTACCAAAACCTGTTCCCTAGGCCTTGCTTCCCTAAACGGATTTGGACCCTTTAGCTTCACCACATTTACAAAACCACCACCTTCCTTACTCACCAACAGTGACCAAGGTTGCAACATAAGCCTTGGCCTTCCACCACCAACACTCTCGCTTTTCTCACTTATCTCATTGCCAATGTTGATTTCACCCTTCTTCTTGTTCCAATTATCAGAATCCGCTCCACCGCTTGAACCAAACCCCACCTTCCTTTCCCTTTCAAACCCACCACTATTTGACCTAAATCTTTGACCCTCAAAAGGCACAAAGCTCTTATTCAAAACCCATCTTTTAGATTCATCAGCACGAGACTATGAATCGAAGAAACCCCCTCCTCTTTCCCTCTCCCTCCTCTCCCCTCTCAAAGATGATGGCACCAACTTGAAAACATTATATTTCCATTCCTCAAAACGGGCTCATTTTGCCAATGTCACCAGAGCAAGTAAATAAATGACACATGGAATACATGTCAAAATCCTTGGTCACGTAAGCAAATGTCACAAACGGTGTTAAGTTTGGTTTGACGGAAGGACCAAATTGACGCATTTTAAAAAGTTAAGGGATCCCATTAAAACAAAAAAAAAAATAGAGGATCAAACTAGGAACAACTTAAGAGATATGAGACCAAAAGATATATTTAGGTTATATTTTATGAAATGTATAGAACTATAAAGTTATATAATAAATGGATTAAAAAAATAAAACAAATTTAACAGACATAATTTATTATATCTGTAATTATAGTTTTTTGATTTATAAATTGCTTTATGAAGTATTGCTTCAAAGTAAAAACTAAAAGACAAACTATTGTTTCAAGGTTAATGACACATGCACCTAAAAAATTTCTCTTAAATGATTTTTATATTTATGATATAAAAATCCTTTTATTTTTTTATTTTTTATTTTTTGAAAGGGAAGGCTAAAACACCTAAAACTAGATTAAAGAAACATCAAGAGATGAAGCAAACCTCTGCCATCATCATTTACAAACGAAATTAAAGAATTAGGACAAGAAATATAAATATAAAAAACCAATTGGGACCGAATGACCCTAATGCAACAAGGTAATTTACACATCTATTACCTTTCCGAAAAGAATGGATAAGATACACACTCCAAAGTCGCTGAAACATATTACAGGTATCTTCAATAATGCCAAAATAAGGATGAGTAGGAGCATAACCTGAATTGACTAATTGGATGAACGTCTTCCGATTTATTTCAACAATCAACTTAGTGATCTCTAATTCCTTCGCCACTTTGAACCCATAGAAGAGGCATAATCTAGAATGTTGCGCCTAAGGATTTATTGTCGAGGTCAATTACTGTATATGTCGTTGCTAAAGAGAAAGAACCATCCATAGTGAGGGACTAGAAAGAGAAATAATCAAAATGTGCCAGGTGTGGGAAATGGATAACACTTCTAATATGCATCGGAAATAGGTGATTAAGGAGAGCCCAATTGCAGTCATTATCAGTCCTAAAAGTAGCCAGCGGTAAATTGGTTTCTCCATTCAGGAACCGTAGCCATAGCATAATTCATAAGCAGACTATACCTGCAGGGATGAACTTGTTGAGCCAAAACTAACAGTCATGGCCATTTTCCATATTCCAACGAAGACCATTTTAAAACTTATAGTACTAGTTCTTCTGAATACCTTTCCACACCATGGATTCTTTGGCAGATTTAGTGATCCTAGACATCGTAAGGTTACCGCAGTTATATTTGTGACGAAGAATTCTTACCCAAAGCGTATCTTAATTCTAGATTAAACCTCATCCAAGTCTCATCATAAATACCTTATTCAAAAGCTTGAAGTCAAGAAGATAATCGACACTCTTGCTATAATCACCTCTCTCAAACGAATAACATATTGAGGTTATATTTGATGGTCTTCTAGATGAATATGATGGATTTGTTATCTCTTTTCTATCAAGAATAGATTCCCATATTGGCATGCTAATAGAAGCCTTACTCATTGCTAAGACACTAGTGTAAAAAATGATAACTATGACAGGATATGATCACGGTCCACAGAAAATCGTGTTTGAAAAATACGCGGTGGTATTTTTATAAATATGAGAAAGTTTTTTAATCATGGTTCTGGCGTAACCGTGTTCGTAGAAACCAGGTTTTTTAATTTTAATTTTAATTTTAATTTTTATATTTTTAAAAATATACCTACAATCATGGTTGAGAGGAAGCCGTGATTATAGTGTATCTATAATCACGCTTTTACGGAAAGCCGTGATTGTAGGTCCTCCCTATTTTAATTTTTATATTTTTAAAAAATGTACCTACAATCACGGTTGAGAGGAAACCATGATTATAGTGTATCTATAATCACAGTTTTTACGGGAAGCCGTGATTGTAGGTCCTCCCTATTTTAATTTTAATATTTTTAAAAAATGTACCTACAATCACGGTTGAGAAGAAACTGTGATTATAGATACACTATAATCACGGTTTTACGGGAACCGTGGTTATAGGTGTTTTCAAAATTTAAAATCAGTTTCGCAGAGCTCTTCATTTCACGATGTTTCTTCCTCTGCATCTGACGCTTCATTTTCTTCCATCTTCCCTCCATTTTCAGTCTCACGAAAGTCCCCTTCCCTCCCATCTTTCTCTGTTAGCTTTCTCCCATCTTTCTCTCTAAGATTTCTCCTCTCTATTTTCCTATTGCCATTGACGTTTGCATTTGTTTGTGTTCTAGATCTAACGTGGTTCTCTATGTATAGTTTACAGGTTTTCTTTTGTTGTTCCCGTTGTGCGCCATTGACAACCACCACGTGACCCTTCTCTATTTTTCTCGTTCAAGCATGTAAGGCTTCTTTTTCATACCTCTTTTCTTTTTTGTTTCTTTCGATTATAATGAAGGTTTGCAAGTTTCTGTTTATTATTGTTTTTTTCTGTTCTCTATGTTTTGCTTATGTTTGTTCATATAACGGAGGTTTTTTGTTTTGAAGGTCGACGTTGGGGTTCCCATAACCGTGATTATAACTAGTAATGTAAATACACGTTTTATGACCACTTTTAATCACGGTTGTGATTGACAACCGTGATTAAATAGGGTTTTATTTAATTACAATTTTAAACAACCGTGATTAAATGTAATCTATAACCAAGATTGTGAACCGTGATTAAAAGCTCATTTTAACCGTGATTAAATCCTTTTTCTGTTAATCAAGTGGCCTCAATACTCAAGAGGGGGGTGAATTGAGTTTTAAAACTTTTCTTAGAATGCCTTTGAAATTTGTTCCTTTTTCACAAGTTAAGTGTTGGTGCAAGAGATAGTGAGTATAATGCAAGAAATAGTGCTAGACAAAGGATAAATGTTATTAAGGCAATTTATCAAACACTTGGTATGCAGTACTTCAAAACTAGTTATTCAAGCAAGTTTAAGAGTGAAAACACGATCAATATTAACAATCCAGCCAGATGCAATATGTAAATACAAGAGGATAAGGGAGAAGAGCTTGCAAACCAATTTAACAAGTTTCACCAACTTGGTGTACGTTGTGACGTCCCGTGTAATTTTCTAAATAAATTTTTTTCGCGCTTTTAAAAGATCATTTTAAAAATTCATAAATTAAAATCAGAGTTCACCATAACAGCGGAATATTATTATGCATACTAGTCGTGAATAATATAATTCAAGGAATAATTACATAGCGGAAACGATTTTAAAAATAACAGTACATAACACGTTGTATTTATTACAAATCATAAAATTAGAATAAATTTGAAATCCAAGCAATAATTCACATAAGCATCAACCATAGCTTCACTCTTCATTCTGGGTGTCATTCGCTGTAAAAATTTAGTGTAAGAGTGAGACAGAATATAGAATAAGTATGAAATAGATAAAATTGCACAAACACAATCAACAACTCATAATGATATGATGAATATGCCAAACAAGTTCATTTAATAATTCTTCAATTAGTTAAATGATGTCATGCTGGATCCATTTGGTTTGGTGGGAATACTGCAGTAAAAGGTCTCATAGAGACATCGGTAGGAATTAATACAGTCATGGATCCCTACAGCCCCATGACCAACAACAAAATAGGGCTTAACTCATCATAGAGTAACCCCCCACCAGGGTAGGCAATCACGGAACCCCTAAATTCCATGATGCGTCCAATGCTTATGATGCATAAATGCCTTTAATTCTCTTTATCATTTAACATACCATGATATCCACATTTCCAAAACCTCTTGGATAATACAAGTCCTCAAGGGACACATTACACATAATAATTCACAAAATCATGGATTTACTGTTTCAACCACATATGTCAATAACCACAAGGCATTCATGTACATGTATATTAATTATGTCATTCATAATTATTCACCATCATAATATACTAACTGTGTGATACTCAACAGCATTTATAATAATTCATAATCACTCAAGAATTCAATAATAAATCATTACTCATAGAGAAAACATCATTTTTATCCATAATAACCATCATAATTAAATTTCAGCATTTCCAAACAGCGACATACATTAGTAGAACAGTCATAATATGAGCAAATCAACTCCTTTTTAGGTGATTCCACTTTCTATAGTTCAATAACATAATTGTCTACAACTTTCATGAAGAACACAATTTCAAATTCCGAACAGAAATATCATTTACTCACAAAATACCACACTGCCTCAAGGTGAGTTTTTCAAAACGTACATATGTTAGTAATTTCAGTGTTTCTAGAGTTACAAAAATGATTTTTGCATGAAACCAGTTCTAAATTAATCTTAACATAAATATCTACAATTTTCATGAAGATCATAAATTCAAATTCTAAACAGAAATACCATTTATCCACAAAATACAACACTGCCTCCAGGTGAGTTTTCAAAACGTACATATATTAGTATTTTCAACGTTTTTAGAGCTACACAAATGATTTTAACATGAAATCAGTTCTAACATACTCTTAACATAATTATCTACAACTTTCATGAAGACACCAACAACTAATTCATACCACAAAATTCCCAGTATTGAAAACAAGATTCAGATTTTATAGTTAACAGATTTGCATCATGAACACACTTCTGTATTTTAAGCATAACTAGAGCTACAAGCATCTTTTTAACTTGAAACCACTTTCTATAAATCCCTAACATGTATATCTACAACTTTCGTGAAGACATCAAAGGCTGATTATGCATGTACAAATCCCAGAATATCAAAATATGCATAGAACATAGCTTAAACATTTCACTCGGTCATGCTGTAGTATTTTGGCTATAACTTTTGCTAAACATATCCAAATTAGTTGAATCAGGTATCAAAATTCACATAACAAAAAGATCTACAACTTTCATGAAGAAGTCAGAGTCAAATTCATACGTTTTCAGCTTCAAAATTAAGCAACAAGATACGAAATTAAAACTGGAATTCTAGAACAGCATACAACTCTACCCATTTCACAAATATTCACAACCCTGTCCCCTCTTACTTGGTTTGAAGACTTTTAGCTGACTGGAAAAGAGGTCCGCTGGCTGTCCTGGTTCAGATCGAAGAATAATTGGGAGTTTCAGAATCAGTGGTATGTTAGTTTAATAATGCAAAGGCAAGTGGGGAGACAAGCTTTCCCGTGATTCCAACTTAGTGGGCTGTTAGGTGTGTTTGATTGTGGAAATAATTGGAAGTTCAGATAAGGAATGAGCTGTAACATTGTCCATTTCTGGCCGTCCTACGTACTAGAGCAATTAGTGGGTTCAAATGCATTAAAAAAATGCCTAAAAGACAAGAAAAGGGTCAAAAGTTACTTCTGCACTTCAAAACCGACTGGACTTCCACTTCCAAGTCCGGTTGAGGAGAACTTAGCAGTCCCTCAATTTCTTCTTTGGGCGGATTTCACCTGGTCTTGTACATCGGTTGGAGGATTTGAGGAGGTTGGTATTGCATGTGAGGGAGGAGTGGGGTGTGAGGGCGGTATTGAGTGTGAGGGCGGTCTTGAGGGTGAAGGGCGGTGTTGAGTGTTAAGGGCGGTATTGAGTATATGGGGCGGTGTAGGGTGTGAGGGTAGTGTTGATTATGAAGGGCGGTGTTGATACATCTTAGTGTATAAGTAATTCCTAAGAAATGCCCATGCTCAAAAAGACGTTCACGTTACTCCGCCAAGGCATTTGACCTCGTCAATGTCTATTACTCCGCCAAGGCACGAGACCCCGCCTAGGCTTATTACTCCGTCAGAACGTGTGACTCCGCCTAAGCTTATTACTCCGCCAAGGCATGAGACCCCGTCTAGGCTTATTACTCCGTCAAAACGTGTGATTCCGCCTAATCTTATTACTCCGCCAAGGCATGAGACCCCGTCTATGTTTATTACTCTTAAAATGTGTGACCCCGTTTAAGCTCATTACTCCGCCAACTTACGTGACTTCGCCTAAGTTTTACTCCGTCAAGGTACGTGACTCCGCCTAGGTTTTACTCCGCCAAGGTACGTGACTCCGCCTAGGTTTTACCCCGCCAAGGTACGTGACTCCGTCTAGGTTTACTCCGCCAAGGTACGTGACTCCGCCTAGGTTTTACCCCGCCAAGGTACGTGACTCCGCCTAGGTTTACTCCGCCAATAAGGAACAGTTCAAATACCATCCAACTATTCAGTAGCAACTAACAACTTCCAATAGCCAACAGTTCAGAAACTACACCGTCCAGCAACCAACAAGACGTCACTCAGTCTTGTGATCAATTAATAAGCTTTCCACTTAGGAAAACCGTACCCTTTTATTGTTATCTTCTTTTCTTGGACGGACTCAATTCCGGTCTTGAATATCGGTTCAAAGTTATCCGTCCTACAGCTCATTTGGTAAAGTGTTGATCCGGTGTGCAACATAAAAGACAATCCTATCCACACCGGTTGTCCGGTGTGATGTGGCATTTATTTTCATCCGTTCTTCCCCTTTGGAACCTTGAGGTCGTCCTAGCCTTGGAGGTCAGAACGGATCAGAATGTTTCTTCCAATCTCACTCAATTTACTCCTCTACCTTCATTCTTTCACTCGGAATTTGGATCTTATCAAAATAGATCTATGTAATTTCTATAATTATACCCAAAAATGAAATTTTTGGAGTATTATAAACCATCCATAAAGTGCTTTATTCATTGATTAACACTTACAAACCTTCCATGCTTTATAATTTACATAATTGAACTATTATTAAAGCAGGATGTTACAGATTTTCTTTCTATCACTCGGTATTGCTCACTGTCACTCGGATCAGAGTCCCTTTTCACTCGGAATTTGATTAATATCCTCAAAGGTCTGTATAAATTCCATAATTATACCCAAAAATAGAATTTTTGGAATATTACTGACCCTATACAAGGTATTTACTCACTTATTCTTACTTTCTGACCTTCCACACTTCAAAATTTACCAAATAAAACTGCTACTAAAAACAGGGATGTTACATACGTCTCACCTTCAAGCAACCCACTTGAAGGATTCCACTATTGAAGATTTGAGATACAAGCATTGAGTAATTGTCTCCTAGTGTCCCATACGCAAGAACCCAATTCTCACAAGCATAAGGGCAACCCACCCAATCTCACAATCTCTCAATACCCAAAGGTTGAACCCCAACCTTGGTAACCACTCAACCTAGAGTGAAAACCTTAGTGTTTTGGTGTTTGGTTTACAAGCAATATACTCTCTCAATAAGTTGATGTACAATTGAAAGCTCTCTCAATTTCTAACTCTCACAAGAGAGGATTTACAAATATAAGCTCTAAGTTTTAGAAAATAAAACTAAACAAAGAAATGGAACTCACAAGACTCAAGATTTGATTTCCCTTTGATGGATTAGATTGTTGCATTGAGTAGCTTGAAGGAGTTTTGCATTTATAGGCCTTGGAGAGGAGCCCTAGAGTCTTCAGAGCCGTTGCCCAGCATGGGTGCTTGAGTTGGAATGGAGAAATGAGCTGGTTTTCCACTTAAAACGCTTTTCCCCAATTTTTGGCACGATGGTAATCGATTACGCCTCAAGCTGTAATCGATTACACTTTGAAATCTTCAGTGTAATTCAGTTGGTAATCGATTAGACCTTATTGTGTAATCGATTAGATTGGAAATAGAGACTTGCTAATTGATTATGCAGTGTCTTGTAATCGATTGTGAGTGGCACCTGATGCATTTAATTGTGTATCGTAGCATGGTAATCGATTATGCCTTTCCTACAATCGATTAGTAAGCAAACAGAACTTTCATAATCGATTAGACCTGGTCTTGTAATCTATTAGTGACCTTCCAGAGTCTTGGTAATCGATTGTTACATACTTACAATCGATTAGGGAGTATACCTGATACTCTTAATTCAAATATTCAACTTGGTAATCGATTGTGCTAATGTGTGTAATCGATTAGCTTACAAACAGAACTTGTGTAATCGATTAGTCTTGATGTTGCAATCGATTAGATCTTGGACAGAACACCTGTAATCGATTAGTTTGAGTCTTGTAATCAATTAGCCTACGTGAATTTGAAAGTCTAATTTTGTTTTTCATTGTAGTTTGAACCTTTTGCTTGATTCTTCAATATCTTTTGTCATTATCAAAATAATTTAACCTGAAAGCATATTCAAACACATTTTCTGCACTAGTGAGAAGAAAGACTTAAGAGACATAAAAGAAATGAGTCTAACACCCTTCAACAAACATAGCTCAAACTCAATTTCAATAAAGAAAACCTCATAATGTTCAAGGGAGAAGACGTTTAGGAGAAAGATTTCAGAATCAGTCAAGAGGTTGAGAAAGAGATGGCAGATTCAATTTCAATAGTAATGGTAGAGGAAACAGATCCATCTGCTAAGTTCGAGGCAAACTTAAACATTGGCTTATCACTGTTGGCATAGGTATGATGAATGGTATCTAGATCCAAATCTTGGATCAACCATCTCCATGACTACTTAGAATCCAAGTCTATCTTCTAACATGCAAGCCATGCTTGCAGCTCCTACTTAATACCTTGGTTTTGATGAAACTTGGTACCCAGATTAAGGTGCAACTAACCATCTCATACCTGATATCAACAAGCTAGTCAATAAAACTGATATCTCTAGTTAATAACAAATCCATAAGGGAAATGGTAATGCTATAGGTATACATCATATTAGCAATTCTCTTGGAAACAAATATGTTGTATTGAGTTTAACTAATCTTTTACATGTTCCTAAAATTACCAAGTACTTGTTAAGTGTCTCTCAATCTACAAAGGACAATAATGTTTATTTTGAATTTTATGATAACTCTTGCCTTTTTCAATCTTAGGTTACTAAGCAAATTTTGTTGTAAGGGATTCTTAAAGGTAGCTTGTATGTTTTTGAGAAAATATAACTTCTACCTCCTGCTCAAATTCATAATCACAAGTTTTCTATTCTATGTTTTGTTTTAGGAAATAATAGCTTTGATCTTTGGCATGTCAAGCTAAGACATGCTTCTATTAAAGTTGTAAAACATGTTATGAAATCTTGTAACATTCCTGTTAAGAGTGATTTGAGTGTTGTTTACACATGTTCTTTTTGTTGTATTAGCAAATCTCATGTTTTACCTTTTGTTAAGTCTGATTCTATATATTCTAGTCATTTGGAATTAATATATTATGATATATGGGGACCATCTCCCTTTCCATCAAAAGAAGGATACATGTATTATATTCACTTCATTGATTCCTTTTCAAGATTTACATGGGTGTACTTCAATCAAAATAAATTAGAAACTTTTACTCACTTTTTGCATTTTAAAAGCATGGTTGAATTGTAATTTGATACTAAAATAAAAGGTTATTCAAATTGATAATGGTAAGGAGTACAATGTTTTCAACAAATACTTAATTGAAAATGGCAATATATATAGGTATAGTTATCCTTATATTCATGAGCAACAAGGGACCATTGAGAGAAAGCATAGACATAATGTTGTAAAAATCGTGATCTTACATGGGATTGAAGAGGGCACTAGTGGAAAAAATGGATATAACAACGAGGATATATTCACGGGTAGAAGAGGATCAGTGATAAAAACATGCGCGGTGGCATTTTTGAAATTATAAGGTGAACGTTATAATCAGAGAAAACTATATATCCACGGTTAACATCATAACCGTGAATGTATCCATCAATATATATTCACGGTTGATAAGTCAACCGTGGATATATAGTAATATCGACGGTTGTGTGCACAACCGTGAATATATATTGATGGATACATTCACGGTTATGATGTTAACCGTGGATATATATAGATGTCAATATTCATGGATGTATTTCCAACCGTGGATATATAGTTCAGGTTTTAGGGTTTAATCACTGGGTACTGTATGTCCACGGTTGTTTCTATAACTGTGAATATAAATTTAATATTTATCCACGGTTGGGATAGTAACCGTGGATATATAGTTAACATTTATCCACGGTTGTTTGTTAAACCGTGAATATATGTGTAATATATTCACGGTTTCAAGGGGAACCGTGAATATACATCCTTTCTGAAACTTCAAAAGCCGCGCCTTTCATTCTTTTTTCACTTTCTCTTCTTCTTCGCGCTGGTTATCGTCTTCTTCCTTGAGTTTGTTCTTTGCTGTTCGTGTTCACTCGCTTCTTCCTTCTTTCGTTCGTGTCATCTTCGCACCATTTTTAAGTAAGTGCTCCATTACCCTACTTCTTCGCTCACTGCTGGTATACTTCGTTATTATGCTCTGCCTTGTTTGTGGAACCTATTTCATTGTCTCTGTCTCTATGTTGTACTAGTGATTAAGTTTGGTTAAGCTTGTTTTATTGTGCCAACATTTCATTGTCTCTGTCTCTATGTTGTCAAACTGTTGCGTTAAGTTGTAAACTCCTACCAGTTTATAATACCTAGAATCGAGTGGACTATTGTGTATATGTTTTTTTAATAAACTAGAATAAACTTGGTAAACTGTTGCACAGTCCCCTGTATAGTCAAACTTGGTAAACTGTAATCGGCAATTGACACTTGCTAGTAATCCCCTGTATAGTCAAATTTTCTGTTTAGTTTTTACTTTTTAATCTTTGGTTGATTCTATGGTTTAGAATCAGTAACATTTGAAAGATTATTTTATAGGACCAAGAAACTGAAATGGATGGCTACAATCTCTTTGCTGTTTTGTTTTGGTATCAGTAATAAAATTCAGGCTCTCCTCCAAAATAAAAATTCATGTTCTTTAAAATCTAGAATTAATTCTTACTTAGAATCTGAACTTAGTTAGACTCAATGCATCTATGTTAAAATAGCTAAAGTTGTTAAAATCTTCCCATTCTAATAACTCTACCATTTTTAACTGATTTTTTGTTTGACCATTTTTTAAACCAAACTAACAATGTTTTAACAACTTTTTTAATGATCTAAGCTTCGACCAAAAAAAAATATGATCTAAGTTAGATATATCATAAAAGATTTCATTGTAAGTTAGATATATCATATTCTCCATTAGAATAACCAAAGTCATTACCATCAAGTTTTTAATGTTACCTCACACATGATCTATACAATTTAATGTTACATTCTGAATACACAGGGCCTAATAAGGTTCAAGTTAGATATTTTTAAATGGAAAATTTTCACTTCATCATTGTTAACCATTCCCTTGAAAACATTTTCCATTTATGAATTTTGTTTTGTTGAAGTTTAGTTTAAAATTTTGATATTTTATTATTAGATTTTTGAGTTGAGTTGTAATCAAAAGTTACATTTCACCTATATAATGTTATTGCTGTTATTGTTGGTTGCTCGTATATAATGTTATTTCTGTCTATTGCATGCATGTGGTTTTCAATCTTGCAAACTCGTAGGCTCATACTAGTTAACTAGTTAACTAGTATGAAAGTTGTTGTGCATATGAGTGAACCGTAGTTCCCCGTTTGAGATTCGACACAAATGGTCATTAAATCAATTAATGTCATCGTTTGTGTTGAATCTTGAATTGTCCGTTAGGACAGTTTGGGATGAACAATTATTTTTTATACGTCATTGTTAGTATGTACAAGTTAGGAGTTATTTTAAAATTTGATAAAATTTCGGTAACTTGTATTTTGTGTTGTTCTCTGGGTGCATATTTGGTTGTGGTTGAATTTGATTTGACCACTCTCATTTTGTGTACTTAGAGACCAATGCGAAATGCTGCCGAAATTTTATCAAATTTTAAAATAACTCCTAACCTGTATATATGAATGACGTATGAAAACAATTGTCATCCTGAATGGGTATAGGACCACCACCTTTGTATAAAAAGTGAGGTTGATCATAGCACCTTGTAAACAGTTGGTATGGATCGGAGTTGGATTTCTGCGTCACGCCTAAGTCTGGAGTACGAGGGGGGAGTTGAATCATTTATAGAATTCGTAGCGAGGAATGCAGTGGGGGTGAATGGAAAGTATTTTTGCCCTTGTGTTAAATGCTTCAACCTGCGTCGGGTAGACTTGGAAGAGGTGCGAGAACACCTACTGTGTGACGGTTTTCTATGTAGTTATACGCGTTGGATATGGCATGGTGAAGATGTGGTGGTGCCAAGTAACAGCTCTCAGACTAAAAATCGAAGCCCGATGCATGACAACGATGTCGACATGGATGACCGACTCGAGGATATGATCCGTGATGTAGGGGTAGAAGGTTTTAAGAAAGCTCATGTATATACAACTCTGTGTCAGGACTCTGAGCAGCCGTTGTATCCAAACTGCGTCAATTTCACGAGGTTATCAGCTGTTTTGCGGTTGTTTAATTTGAAGGCCATAAACGGGTGGACGGATAAAAGTTTCACTGACTTACTGAAGTTGTTGAAAGAAATGCTCCCAGCTGGAAACACCTTGCCGAAAAGTAACTATGAGGCCAAGAAGGTATTGTGTCCTATAGGTTTGGAGTATGAGAAAATACATGCATGCCCAAATGATTGTGTATTATTCCGGGGTGAGTTAGAAATGCTGCATCGATGTCCTAGATGTGGGGTGTCACGGTATAAGAAGAAAGAGGCGGATTCTGATGAGGTATGCACTAAAGGGTCTCCTGCAAAGGTGTTGTGGTATCTACCTATAGTTCCAAGACTAAAGCGTCTGTTTGCCAATGCAGATGATGCAAAACTTATGAGATGGCATGCTGATGAGAGGGTTGTTGATGGACTACTTAGGCATCCGGCCGATGGGTCGCAATGGAAGAAAATGGATAGGATTTTTCCAGAATTTGCCAATGAACCAAGAAATGTTAGGCTTGCACTAGCCACAGACGGCATGAACCCGTTTGCGAACCTGAGCACAAACCATAGTTCGTGGCCTGTTTTGTTGTTTGTTTACAACTTGCCGCCATGGTTGTGCATGAAGCGAAAATATGTGATGTTATCAATGATGATTTCTGGTCCACGACAACCAGGGAACGACATTGATGTATATTTAACTCCATTGGTTGAAGACCTCAAAAGGTTGTGGGAAGACGGGGTTGAAGTGTTTGATGGGTTTACCGGGCGATCATTCAAATTGCGTGCCATGTTATTTTGCACAATCAATGACTTTCCAGCGTATGGTAACTTATCTGGGTACAGTGTGAAGGGTTATAAAGCTTGTCCAGTATGTGAGGAGGGGACTAGTTCTGTGCGGTTGCATCATGGCAGGAAAAATGTTTATCTTCGACATCGAAGGTTTCTTAAAGCGAATCATCCGTTTTGAAGGTTGAAGAAGTCGTTTAACGGTGCCCAAGATTTTGAAATGGCTCCTCCACCACTATCTGGTCGCCAGGCATATGAAAAGGTGAAGGACGTCAACGTGCAATTTGGTAAGTGTGAAAAACAGCACCCGACACAAAACAACTGGAAGAAAAGGTCAGTGTTTTTTGACCTGCCATATTGGAGGGAGCTTGATGTAAGACACTGCATTGATGTAATGCATGTGGAGAAGAATGTGTGCGACAGTTTAGTTGGTACACTCTTAAACATACCCGGGAAGACTAAGGATGGCCTAAACTCGCGTATGGACTTAGAGTTGATGGGTATACGTCAAGATTTGCATCCACAATCAAAGGGCAAAAGAACATATTTGCCTCCAGCATGTCATACGTTATCAAGAAAAGAAAAGCAAAGTTTGTGTGAATCGTTAGGAAGTGTGAAAGTTCCGTCTGGTTATGGCTCCAACATCAAGTCTTGTGTTTCCATGAAAGATTTAAAGTTAATTGGGTTGAAGTCACACGATTGTCACATGTTGATGCAGCAGTTTCTGCCTATCGCCATTCGTGACATTCTTCCTAAAAATGTGAGAAATGTCATAACAAGGTTGTGTATGTTTTTCAATTCCATATGTTGCAAGGTAATCGTGCCCGGCGAATTGGATGTGTTGGAACAGGAAGCATCACTTATATTATGTCAGCTTGAAATGTATTTCCCGCCCTCTTTTTTTGACATAATGGTCCACTTAATCATCCATTTGGTGAGAGAGGTCCGTTGTTGTGGTCCAGTGTTCCTCCATTGGATGTATCCCGTTGAGCGATATATGAAGATATTGAAAGGGTATATGAAGAACCAACGTCGTCCCGAAGCTTCAATTGTGGAAAGATATATTGCAGAGGAAGCAATTGAGTTTTGCACTGAATACATGTCACATGCTGCAAGCATTGGTATTCCAACGACCCGTCATGAAGGGAGATTGGATGGGAAAGGAACGATTGGAAAAAAAGTGAAGAGCATGCCACGTGCTGATGTCCTTCAGGCATACTTGTATATTTTAAACAACACGGACGACGTGCAACCGTATCTAGCCACACACAAGGAGCTAGTCAAGAAAACCAACCCTAAAATGACTGAAAAGTGGTTGTTGAATGAACACAACAAGAGTTTCATGCAGTGGTTCCAAAAGACCGTCCTAAAAGATGCATCTGCATCCTCGACATTACATCGACTAGCACAGGGCCCGAACTTTGATGTCCTCACCTTTTGTGGGTATGACATAAACAACTATTCGTTTTATACAAGGACACAGGATGAAAAGAGTACAAATCAAAACAGTGGAGTGATGGTTGTGGCTCAGTCAATGCATTTCTCAACTGCAAAGGACAACAACCCTGTGATGGCGGAGTCATGCTACTTTGGTGTGATTGAAGAAATATGGGAAGTTGATTACGGTCCCTTCACCGTTCCTGTGTTTAAATGCAAATGGGTTGACAATAAGAACGGTGTCACAACTGATGATTTAGGAGTTACGTTGGTGGACCTCAACAAGATCGGGCATAAGGAAGAACCATTCATAATGGCAACGCAGGTGAAGCAAGTTTTTTATGTGGCTGACCCAGCTGACAAACGGTGGTCAATTGTTATCCAAGGTAGACACATTGGAGACCCCAATCTTGATATTGTGGACATTCCATCAACTACAACACGTATTCCAACATCTATCGTGGAACATGACATAGATGATGTAGTTGCCAGTCGTCATGACCACCATGAGGGCTTGTGGGAAAATATTTCATCTTAATAGGGTATTAATCTTGTTGGTGATTCATTTCATTACATGTTATATTAGTTATTCGTTGTTTTAAATGTTATATTAAATATTTGACAGTTTTTTTCCTTGTTTGGACAGATACTCATGGCTGACCAGGATGGACGATCCAGGTCCGACTCACAGGCCAGTGGTTCCTCTGCTCGGAAGAGTAGAGGTGTTACCCGGATGCCAGACATCGCACGTAGGCGTCACCGGGGAGAGAGGCCAGTTGTTGACATGGATGTCAACACCGGCAGATTTAGTGGACCGCATGCCACGAAGCTTAGCAGTTATCTGGGGGTTGTCGTACGGTCGAAGGTGTCCATCATTATCCCCGACTGGGATAGTGTCGAGGAGGTGGTGAAGAACCAGCTATGGAGTGATGTTCTGGTAACTTATGTATTATTTAAGTTTTATTTTAGTGTATTATTTCATGTAACTCTTAATAAGGACTCCTTTATGGACTAACTCCTTTCATGTAGGATTCTTTTGAGATACCATCTTCCGACATAGCGAGGAGGAAGGTCCTCGGTATCATGGCTGAGCGATGGAGGTCGTTCAAATCCATACTCACCACGAGGTATATTGAACTTTAAATTCTTAATCAACGCTTCACCAAATTGTGCCAATCCTTAGTTTAAATGTACCTTTCATTGTAGGTATGTATTTGGGGACGACCAAGGAAAGTTCCCTGGAGAGAAGTATCCATTCATCGATCAGGAGACCTGGGATGCTTTTGTTGCATCTAGACATTCTGCCGAGTTTCAGGTACATTGGTTTTTAGATGATTAAATAATATGTATAATTTATACGGCTAACTGTGAATATGTTTTTTGTTGTTGTAGGAGACCAGAAAGAAAGCCAAGGAGACTAGGAAGCTAAATGACTGCCCACACACACTGTCACGTGGCGGTTACCGTAGGTTGGAGGAGCGGCTGGCACAGGAGAGGCTGAGTCAGTGTCAGACTGACACTGGTATTGTGGATCCCCCTTCCCCACCTGCGCGCCATGACAAATGGAAGCGGGCTAGGATCAAGAAGAGTGGGGAATACACTTCCTCACAGGCTCAGGAGGTTGCCTCACGGATAGTAAGTATTCCCCTTTATATCAGTGTCTGTTTTTCAGTTTACGTGAAGGAAGTGAATACTAACTTGATTGGTTTCAGGATTCCTTGGTTGAGCAATCAACCCAAGGGTCTTTCGTAGCCCATGGACGGGAGGATATATTGACTACCGCCATTGGCAGGCCAGAGCACCCAGGAAGAGTGCGTGCTATTGGTCGAGGTGTAGGTGAGTGCTAACTAACTCTATGCATTCATTTTGTTATCTGTTAAACAATTATGGGCTAATCATTCACATTTTACAGGCCTCCGCGCCTATTACGGTGCTCCCGACCCTGCCCCATCCCTTGAGCAAATAGTGGAGCAAAAGGTGGCTGTTGTGAAGGCTGAGTACCAGGAGGAGATATCTAGGCTCCACCAGGAGATGGCCCGATTCAGGGAGGAGATGAAGGCCTCACTCAGCCACCACCAGGAGACTACTACACCAGCCAGCGACCCACAGGTTAGATTCTTTATTTATTTTCCTCAATTTTATTGTTTGTAATCACTTTCATTGTTGAATAACTTCTGCCTGATGTGTAAATATGTAGGTACGGAAGGTTAGCACTAAGGGGTCGTGCGCTGCGGCTGACCCTGAGGATGACGAGGTCGAGCCACCAGACACCCGTCAATGTGACCTGTTCATTGACGGGTCGGAGGAGCCAGTTGCCACTGGTATGGTGCACAACTTAGGCCCTGTGGTTCACCATCAGACATTACCTGATGGTATGTCCAGGGTCTCGGTTGTGCTCGTCCTCGAGGAGGATGCTGCTGTACCAGTGGCAACTCAGGAGGTGAAGACCGTCGGTCAGGCGTTGGGCCACTTTCTGATGTGGCCCAACAGACTTCTGGTGATTGCCCCTGGACAGGTAAAAACCCTAAACACTAACTAGCTTTATTTCCTTGTCAATTATGGTACAAAATGTGATGGTTGTCAATTGTTCAACAGGAACAGCCATTGAAGAAGCCAGACCCGGCCAAGGATCCCGTCCGGATGCTATGGCGCATCGGGTATGAGGAAGCTAACGACACTGTTCAGGTCCCATGGCAGCCACTAG
The DNA here is from genome assembly GCA_037962975.1 of Clitoria ternatea. NCBI lineage: Eukaryota > Viridiplantae > Streptophyta > Magnoliopsida > Fabales > Fabaceae > Clitoria > Clitoria ternatea. The sequence continues at coordinate 16,974,235 of CM075675.1, forward strand.
TGTTCGGCCATCCCAGTGCTTTTCCAGTTTACGTTACAAGTTCTGACATTTGTGACATTATTACGGGGACGTCGATGCTGAACGGCTCCATCTTGCAGTTGTGGGAGCTGTAAGTATATCCTTGTGTTGTCCAATTTTTTCATTATACAAGTTATTTGTCGCTAACCATGTCTTACCTTGTTTAGGTATCTGGCAAAACTCTTAGTGGACTTGGGTTTCCAAGGAACTTACGGTTTCTTAGAGCCCTCTGTCATACAGAGGCAAGGAAACACCTCGCAGAACACCCAGACATACATCCAGAATTGGATGTTTGAGTCTGAGAAGTCTATATACATGGGCCCCTATCATAAAGGGTAATACTCTATTCCATAATTATTGTTATGATATTTTGCATTTTGAAGTCTCAGTTATCACTCGTAACTGCAGGGCTCACTGGACGCTTCTGGTGATCTGTCCGAAGGACTATCTTGCTTTGTACTTTGATAGTTTGCACAAAACAGCTCCACAAGACCTGAGAGATATAGTAGACCGGTAAGTTCATCCCTAAACAATAACCACAAATTCAATTACATCATTTTTAGAACTATACAATTCTAACTTATCTTGTGTTTTGTTTGACGCAGGGCGGTGGTTGGATACAATGTACTGATTGGAAACAAGCACAAAGGAAGAACAGTTGTATGGGTGTACCCAAAAGTAAGTCAATCGTATTCATTCAAATCTTCAGTACATGTTTTTTAAGTTCCGAATTCACTTATTCTATACTATATGTCCATTGTAGTCTTACAGGCAGAAGGGTACCTTTGAGTGTGGCTATTTCGTCATGCACACTATGCTGACCATTGTCCAACATCATTTAGTAGATGGATGGACAGAGGTAATTCTCATCACCGTGTCAATTTCTCCAATTTCATCAATTTCATGTAATAAATAAAGCTTTTGTTCTAATTGTTTTGTGCATTGTTTGCAGTACTTTAATGACCGGTCATATTTCCCAAAGGAACTTGTGGATGATGTTAGAAGGCAATGGGCCTCACACTTCCATGAACTTAGGCAAAGCTAGATATAGGATATTTATTCTTTTATATATGTATGTAGTAGGATTTAGGGTTTACTTTTATTAGATTACATTCAACTTAATTGTATATACTTTCATTTTTTAAGTTGTTATGAATTGATATAGAAAATAAATTGTTATATATATATATATACATACGATTCTTTCGGCATAGTGTTGCTGTGGCATACTGTATACTGTACTGGCTTGTCTGAATGCAGGGTTGGACAACGATAAAACAGAGTGCATATTAAAAAAAAAACCTCAGCATTTATTCACGGTTATGGCAACAACCGTGAATAAAGACAAGATTTTTCCACGGTTACTACCATAACCGTGGATATAGATACATTTTATCCACGGTTGTCCATCACAACCGTGAATATAAGTAGTTTGTAACTGAAACTAAACCATACTTATATTCACGGTTATAATAGACAACCGTGGATATAGATACATTTTATCCACGGTTGTCCATCATAACCGTGAATATAAGTATGGTTTAGTTTCAGTTACAAACTACTTATATTCACGGTTTTGATGGACAACCATGGATAAAATGTATCTATATCCACGGTTATTCTCGATAACCGTGAATATAAATAGTAAGTTATGTTCACAGTTGTTCTTAACCGTGGTTAGATGTGATTTATTACCACGGTTGTTAACCGTGGTCAAAGACCATCATCTACTACCACGGCTTCAACAACCACGGTTCTTTAACCGTGAATAAAGGCCTTTTTTAACCGTGATTATATCCTTTTTTTCCACTAGTGGGGGTTAAAAGATTATAAACAAAGAATTATAAACTTGGATCGTAAGATCCTACTAAATATATAAATTTATATTTAAACTTATACCTACTTAAGCATAGAAAAGAATATTGTACAAGAAACATAACATTATCATATCATAAAAGATCAGCCCTTATAATAGTCATAAAAAAATCTAATTCTAAAGTAAAACTTATTATAACCAAATGGATCTAAAAATTATAATAACCAAATGAGCCCTTATAACTAAAACAAAAAAACCAATCCTAAAAACACTCCTCTCTAAGTCAAAAAAAAATTCTAAACCTAAGCGTAAAGTGAAAAGAAAACACCTTCCCCTTTTATCACCTCGTGTGTCAGCCCTAAAGAAGAGGGAGAGAGCTCATATGCGTGATGCGCCACCCTTGTAGTACCCAAATAAAGATTTAGGCACGAAATAAAGGTCATAGTCCCTATCCCTGAAAAGGAAAAGATTAAATTACCACTTTCACAAAAACAAGAGAGAGAAAGAGAGAGAGAGAGAGAGAGAGAGAGAGAAAGAAAGAGAAAGAAAAGATAATGACCTGTGTAAACGAGAGATCAAAGAAGGTGAAAGGTTTATACTTAAACAAAATTGAAAGAGATGTAGAAGATGATGAAGGAACGAAACAAAGTTGAAGTCATAAAAAGAAGAAGAACAAACTTTGGGTGGGTGCAAAAATGGCTTGGAATAGGTCACATGGGTGTTTGAAAGGGAAAGGATTTGGTTTGGTTCCTTAATAGAGTGGAAAATGTGATTTATTTTCAAATTAAGTCATGCAACTCGACCCATAAACATGACAAGGGGAAAAGGATTAACACATGTCATGATCCTATAAGTTTGAGAATGAAATTAACGATCCAGACCTGATCTTCTTTATATATGATTTTCACCCACTCATGGATCGCCTCAGCCCTGAAAAATCATAAGATCATATAATGTTATGATCTTAATCGTTATTTTCACAAGACTAGACATATAACTGCAATAGATCTTATTTTTTTATTTAATGTTATCCATTTTATCTGTATTACGATGGTGCTTTTGCCATTGCAACCTTGATTATTAATAGGTTACCTACTCCTAATTTGAAATTTTTTAAGTCCTTTTCAAAAACTCTTCAAACATCTTTCTTAAACCTTTTGGATGTACTTTTTTTCCTCATTTAAGACCCTATAATAGGTATACAATGGAACCAACATCTCAACCCTATACTTTCATAGGTCATAGTTCTTCACATAAAGGTTACAAATGTCTTTTACCCAATGGAAAAAATCATTATGACTAGAAATGTTTTTGATATACTAACTTTCCCATTTTTAACTATGGATAAGTCAGATTATGTTTCAAGGACTTACTCTACTACTCCACCTATTCATTGTTTCCTGCTATAGTTGTCATTCCTAGTCCTAATATCATTCTTCAGGTAAACTCTCAACTTTCCTTTTCTAATTCTACTACTGATTCATATTTTTCTACAGGGTCTATTCTAGGAACCATTCTATCTCATACCTAAAGTTCAACTACTAAACTTGTCATTTTCATAGATTCTCCTAGCACTTCAATCCAACAACCTTCCTCTCCAGTTGCTACTTTTTGACTCAACTCTTATCCTATGACAACTAGAGTTAAGGCTGGCATATTTAAGCCTAAAGCTCAAACTTCTACTTCAAAACCTATCACTGTCACCCAAGACTTACAAAACTCCAACTGGAAAGCAACTATGGATCTTGAATATTCTGTTCTCATGCAGAATTCTACATGGGAATTAACTCTTCTTCCTCCCAATTGTATAGTTATTAGCTCTAAATGGATTTTCAAGATCAAATACATCTAGATAGAAGTATTCAAAAGCATAAAGCTAGGCTAGTTGCAAGAGGTTCAATCAAAAAGGGGGCTTGGATTACATAGAAACCTTTAGTTTTGTTATTAAACCCGTTACTATCTTACTGGTACTATTCACAATGGTTTCACTTCAATAGATGTTCAGATCTTAATCTAACTGCTTATTGTGATTTTAGATTAAACTATAAATCCTACTGACATGTGCTCTATCTTTGGTTTTAAAGTTTTCCTAGACATAAATCTTCTTTCATGATTAGCCAAGAAGCAAGAAGTTGTCTCTAGATCTAGCACAAAAAATGAGTTTCATAGTTTGGCTTTAAAAATTACTAAAATTCAGTGCATTTAGAATCTTTTACATGAGCTATATATTTTTGAAGCTAAAGCACCTTTGATTTGGTATCAAGGAGCTATTCTTACTTTTGCTATCATGTTATGCATACCAAGAGCAAACATTTTGAATTTGATCTTTGGTTTGGTGATATTTCCATAAAACACATTTCGTCTAGATTTTAATGTATTGATGTTTTTACCAAGGCAACTTCAACAACTATTTTTATTGACGTTATACTCCAACTTAATGTGTGTTCTCACACTACATTGACTTTGCAAAAGGGTATTAAGAGTGATTAGTTAGTAATTTTTAAAAGTGATTCAAATTCAATTTGTTTTATTTTTTATTTTGTGTTACTTTCAGAGTTTGTTATTTTAACATGTATAAATAGCTTGTTCTTCTTTTCTTTTGAATTTAATTCATTCTAATGAAATCATATATAGTTTCTCTCCATTCTTATGATCTATCTTTTTCTTTCTCTTTGCTTCTTAATTCCTAACACTTGAGAGGAGCCTGACGCTTTGCTTCTTCCTCATTAAAAGCTGCTTTCTTTTGGGTAGGGACAGTATTCTACAACTCTTGGTTATGATTATTGGCCCTACTTTGAAATGGCAATGGTTGATTTGGTGACTAATGTTGTCTGGGTCCAGTTTTAGATTTTATTCCCCCAACTTTAGTTACATGGGAAGAGTATGTATGTGCTAGGAGGATGAAGGGGTGTCTTACCTTTTTCTACGTCTCACATGTATTCTTTATTCAGGATAAGTTATTTTTAAGAAATGAAGGAAAGGATAGTTATTCTTTTTGTCACTAGTAGAGATGGCAAAATGAGCCAGCCTGCCAAAAAAACTGGGCGGGATAGCCTGCCTCGTGAAGTTAAGCGGGTCAGAAAATAGGGCCCGCCCTGTCAATGGCAGGCCCAACAGCCTGACCCACCAAAGTGAACAAAAATTATTTTTTAAAAAGATATGTCTAATTAATATAAAAAATCTAAAAATACTTTTATAAAAAATAAAAAAGATATTAATAAAAAAGTGTTAGAGAAGCCATTTTTTTAGATTAAGAAAATGAAAGTATAAATTTTAATAAATTAAAATATAAATTGTATTATTATTAATATTTTTTATTATTTTTATGTCGGCAGGACGGTAAGCCAAGCTGCGATGGGACGACAGGCCCAAATCTCTTATTCGACCTGCCTATTTTAACGTCGGCCTGACATTTTTCCATCCCTAGTCACTAGGTTCGGTCATCATTAAAATTAAGAAGATAGAGTCACTAAAATCAAAATAGATAAGTTTTTTTTCTCTTTTATTTTTTTTTTAAGTCTTGTTTACTTTTACTATTTGTTTGGTACTGTTTTTCACTTGGTTTTGTTTACTAACTTTTTCGATTTGGTTTTGTTTACTAACTTTTTCCATTTGGTTTTGTTCCTAGGCACCTAAACAACATCGTACTACCACTTAAATAGCCTTACACGACCATCCCACCATCACTATCTTTGGCCTCCTTCAACCTCCCATCAACCATTACTCATCTAGCATCACCCTCATCATCAATACCAACCATCAAAACATCATCACTTAAACCATCCCTATAAATAACCACCCAGACCTAAACCCCCCACTTCCATCATCATCCACCACCAAACAATAAAACCACCATACCAAACCACAACCTTCCTCCAACACCAACCACCAATGCACGACCAAAACAACAACACTTACCCAACTAACCTATGACCCAAGCCCTACTGACATCATCAAACCATAAACACCAAACCCTATCAACCACCATCCCCTTAACATCCATCAAGTACTCATGGCCAAAAGCACACTAACCACTTCTCAACTCCATAACCTAAAACCCCACATCGTCCTAAAAAACTACAACCCACAACCATCATCCTTCCTATCTTTATAATCCCTCATAGAAAACAAGAAGAATAAGAAACAAAAAAATAAGAAGGGAAAAAACCACTCACAAGCCCCTTTTCTCTGTTTATATGGGTCTACACCATTGGAGGCCACCGTGGTTCCATCTTGACACCACTGTCACCTTAGACTACAAACACCTCTTCTTTTTCTTTCTTATTATCGCTCTTCTCCATTTCTTTTAAGAGTATGTGAAGAAGTTTTTTTTTAGGGTTATGTTTATTTTTGTGTGTTTCGCCCTTGAGGTCCATTTGTTTTTTATTTAGTTTTGTTTTCCTGTTTATTTTTTAGAATGGGTTGGACATTATTTTTGTATTCTTTATTATCATTTTATGTTTATGTAAATGTAAAAAACTAAGAAGAAAGGAAATCATCCCTCTTGTAATACCCTGATTCCCTAAATTCGAATCCTAATGTAACCATAAATAATTCAATAAAATACAGATAAATTTTCACATTTTAAAACCCCATAATGTATAACTTACATTCAGAACCAAACCATAAAAACCAGAGGCCAAGATTCTTAAAAGATAAGAAAAAAGGATCGAGGGAATCCTCCTAAGATTGTATGAATGACCTGTCTTCATCGTCCTTTTCCCCCTCTGGTTTCTGCGATCAGGGATGGTCCGTGTGAGGGCGGTCTCGGGTTTGATGCTCGACTTGGTCTGAGGGCTCTCTCTCTTCTGGTTTTGCTCCCATGCTATATCGTTCTTGTGATCAATAAACCTTCCCAAGTGCTCCTGGCAGATCATATTTTCAATCTAGTTCCGGAGGGAGTGGCAGTCCTCTATTCTTTACCCACAGGCTCGATGGAATTCATAGAATTTGGTCTTATCTGTGCCCTTGGGCCCTCCTTAGGAGGGGGGAGGTAAAAAGGTCTGTGCTGTAGACCTTGTGCATGATTCGATCGCGTCGGTCGTTCAGTGGGGTGAATCGGCTATACTTGGGGGCTGCATAGGCCTCAAAATTCTTGTCTTGATTCGGCTTGGGGCTTCTTCGTCTATGTTCCACTTGATGAGTGGTTCGCTTTGAGTGCCCCACGCGATCTGCCTTCCTCTCCTCCATGTTGTACTGAGCTACGATTTGCTTGAAGTCATCCATGTCAAAGGGCGGTTTCTGAGCGAAGGAGTCAGAAAACTTACTCGAGTAGAGGCCTATTTACACAGCATACAGAGTGACATTGAAGCTTAGGTCGTGTATCTGGATGGCCTACTCAAAGAAGTGGGTCATGTACTGCTTGAGAGTTTCGTCAGGAAGTTATCACAGGTACACCAGGAAATGGAAGGTCTGTTGCACCGCTTGACTATTGGCGAATTGGCTTATAAATTTCTTCATTAGCTTGGAAAAGTTTGTTATGTTGCTCGGGGGGAAGTGTGAGAACCTACGCAGCGTAAATTTGGTCAAGGTGGTGGGGAATGTTCGATAGAAAAGGGAATCCGACACCCTGTGATAAGCATAGTGGTAGTGAACATCGTGAGTTATTCCTCTGGGTCCCTCCCGCCATCATACTTCTCCATGGACAGGGGTTTGTAATTCGGCAGAGTCGGGGCGTCCATTACTTGCTCCACGAATAGGTGGGCAGCGTAAGGGCGCACGAACTTGTATTTAGCCGTCTCCTTAGTCTGCTGGGAGGCGTGGCCATCGGCCTTCTGTCAGGTGGACTGGGTGCCATTGTGACTAGAGGCTTCGCGATCCTCCCCTTTCTGTCAAAGCAACTCGGTGTTTTCCTTCTGTAAATCTACCACTGTATGCTAGAGTGCTTCTACAATGCTTCTAAGTTGTTGGAGTTGGTCGCTGTGACTAGATTCCGGTTATTATCCAGCGTCCCTACCACGCCAGGTGTTGCGGGTTGTCACCATTTGTGCTTCACTAGATCGGTTGAGACTGAGTTGTGGGATCCGTTTCACCGGGCCCACAGTAGGCGCCAAAATGTTCACACCATATAGAGTAATGCATAGAAACAATAGAGAATCGCTCTAGGAAATTAGGGTTTTTATTACTCTATTCAATATGGCACTTAAATTACAATGTGTGTTTATAAGCCGTATTTATACAATAGTTAAGTAAAAGGAGAATGGGGAATCCAAACTCAAACCCAGTAACAGAGATAACCGTTTTTGGTGGGGTCATGAAGAATCGTGATTTTTGCTATTATCTACTAAACTAAAAGGATGAGAGAGTACCATGGGCCCCTCCAATCCAGGGGGAACTTATATAATTCAATTAGCTTTCCTCCCTTTTTTTCTTTTTCTTAATCCGCGTGAATGTATTATATAATAAGCTTTCTCTTATTCTGTTTCCTTTTTTACACAAATTTTTATAATATATATATTTTTTTAAAAATTGATTTTATTCTTTAATATATATATATATATATTAAAAAATTCTTATCTCATTCTATAATTTATATATAAAAGGCTTTATTTTATTCTAAAAAACTTTATCTTATCCCTTAAAATCTTTTTATAAAAATTGGATCCTTTTTTTTCAAATTTTAAACTTCGTTTTCCTATTTGAATTTTAAATTTTCTCTAAGATTAGATTCCATTTTTTTAAGAAATTCAAAAGTTATGGTTCTGATGATGATTTAAAAATTTTAAAGATCAAAGTTCAAATCAACAACTCAAAATTCAAACAAGCCCACAGGTTCACTTTTTTTCTTAAAAATTAAATCTTATGTTAGATTGATTTATTATTATTATTATTTATCATTTATTTTTTAATTTTTTAAATTATTATATTTTTTTGAAAATTTTAAATCGGTCCGGGTAAAATTGAGTAGCAACATCATTATTATTACCTTGTTGCCTATTGATTTTGCTTCTTTCTTGGTTAGAAGCTTGCTTTTCTGCAAGTAACCTCCCTCTAAAGTACCCCACAGTGTTGAGACCCTCTTCTTCATTCATTTTCTTGTTGCTGAAATGACATATTGAACAATGTAATGTCACTAGGGTGCCTTATTTGACAATGCAAAATGAGAGAGATACATAGAGAAAGAGATAACAAACACACACCTTATGTGGTCCTTATTATTAACACCTATAATCAATTGCTTACCTAGCAGATTATGTTTTTTCTAGTGTAAACTTTTCAGGAGAATTTTAGCGACGGATGGATCATATAACTTGAAGTTTGGAATTTGAAACTGGAAACTTGCAACTTAACTAGTGACAAACGAGGTCTGTCGCTAAAAGATAATAAAGTCAATTTCTTTTCCAACTTAGCCACAAAACCGAGTCGACACTAATTGGCGATAAATGGCATTCCCTTGTAATGCCTATCGCCAAAATAGGGTTGCTATTCCTCACCAAAGATAAAACATTTATTCAAGTTTTAACAGTCCTAGGAACTATTAGTATGACTCACATCAAATTACATCCTAAAGTAATTAATATCAACCTAATTCATGAAAAATAAAAAATTAACTCATCGGATTATAATTGGCGAAACTATAAATTTTTTATAACAGAGCTAAATCTTAAGTTTATGGATTAACTTGATGTTTGTTGTATAAAAATTTTTAGATGTCATTTCGTCTTTTTTTTATTATAAGAATTAAACTTATATTAAAGGATTACAATAATTTACATATCCTCTTCAATCAATTGAATTAGTCTTATTCACTCTTATTTGGTCATTTGTGACTTTTGTTTGCCAATTTATTTTTTTACATATTTGAAATGCTTTTGAAGTTGATATGTTTAAAATGTTTGTAAAAGTACTTTGATGCATTACCTTAGCTAACATAAGATTTTCTTAGGACATTGATCATGAGAACTGATGTAAAATTGTCCAATGTAAATTATATGTATTACATCAGTGCACAATAGAAATCAATATAAAATACATATTCTTTCATTTTTAATTTGAAATAATTAGTTAGATTAAAGTTTAGAAAGTATCCTGTTAGTACCCGAATGTTGTTGGCTATTTGGAAAGCGCACCAATATATTGTTGCAGTTTTCAAAAAGATATTGTTCCTCAAAGATTGAATGTTTTCAATATGAAACGGTAGTTCTTATTTACTATGGTAAATAAAGTTAAAACTTATTAACAAAAGAATGAGTTGTATACAATTTGTACAATATTCATAGATTTAGAGATTGATTTGTACATTGGGTAGAAGATGATGAATTATAAAACTATCTAGAAAACAACTTAGAATAGACTTTAGAACAAATCCAATACTTGAGATTAAAACACAGATTAACAAACTATATTGGAATTAAGATCCCCGCACTAGAACATAATGAAATAATTATAAACATGTATATTTAATCATCAATTTCATGTTATTGCAGCTTAAAATCATTAAACTCGATCCCTCGGTGAATAAATTCTAAATAGTTACCGTAAAGTCTGATCCCTCATATGCTTTCTCAGTAAAAACTTGCTTTAAGTCCTGACCTTAACACAACAATAATTACTAACTTTATCCCTAGTAATTGGTATATTAAGGGTATTTCAACTTTTACTTTTGTTAAAGTAGTTTTATCACGCATGAAAATCATTCTCCCGTTTAAAGTTCATACTAATAAAATATTGAAATACTAACATGGAACTTGAATCATAAGCATGCAAAGGTTATAATCACAACATCATATTTATAGATTGGTTCACCAATTTCAACATAAACAGATTAGTTACACATAATGAAAGTAAAAACACAACTTACAATTGATAACATTACGAACACTTGATCACACTTCACGATACAAAAAGAACATGATACAACACAACACTCTCAAGTATATGGAAGCTATCATATAGTGTAAACTCAGAAAGGGAGTCTGAATTCATGGGATAGGCAGAGAGAATGAAGAAAAGAATGCCCAAAACCCATGGTAAATAGCCCTATTTATAGGGTTGAGTTGAGGTCCTAACGCTACGCGTGAGGCTGGCACTACGCGTCAGACCTCTGACTCATCCTCCATTAAATTCCATAATTTCAGGCCATGATTTGCTATTTTTTTATCCAATGATTAACAGACATGTCTACTTTGTCTCCTGTAACATCCTATTTTCATCACAAATAGGAAATAGATATTAATATATATTTCTTGAGAAATACTTACTATAAGTTAGTTTATTATTATCATTTTTTTAAAATTTTGGTATTTATATTTTTATTATTTGTTTTTTTTAATAATAATAATAATAAAATGAAAATATTTTTGAATGAGAATTTTAAAGTGACTTAATTAGTATTCACTAATTAAGAAAATTATATTAAGAATTTTTAATATCTTTGTTATTCACCATTTTTATTTTATGTTGTTATATTTTTATTTTTTTTACATATTTAAGATTTAACTCTTATTAGAATTTTAAAATAAAATTTTGAAGGAATTAGACTATGGTTCTTTTAAACTTTTTGATCTACATAATATTTATGATTTTCTGGAATTTTTTGAAAATTTTGAATTATTTTAATAAAATAATATATTTTAAATAATTTTAAATTCATATAAAGTTGCTTAAAATTAAAAATATTTACAAGAATGTAAAGTTAAATTATAAGAAAATTTTCTAAAATCCATTTCAAGTAGACTTATCTAAAAATTATCGGTTTGAGAAAAATCTTGATTTTTTCTAATCGTTAAAAAATTAGAAACGTATCAATAAATTTTTATTAACAGAAAATTTTAGATTTTTAAAATTTCAGCTTTATATTACTTATTATAAAATTAGTGAGGACTGATATAATATCGCTAAATTTCAAAAAGGACTCATTTTGAATATTTAAAATATACCGAGTGAAGGGTTACTATTTGACTTAATAATTTTGCCGACAATTACTATGCAAATCACTGTGCATGTATGAAATTTTCAAAAGATGCACAGTAACCTGGAATAAAAAATTCAAAAATGCATAGTACTTTTATATTAAAATAATGGAATGCATAGTAAATTTTTTTCCTATAAATACCGAAGGATTTCTTCTTTAGAATTCACAATTTCAGATTAAGTTTTCTTAATATAGTAGTGCTAGTGAGATAGTGGTGGAAGTGAGAGAGAGAAGAAAAGTTTTTGGAGAGAAGGTTCTGCCAAAATCCTAAGGTAAGAATACTTCTCTTTTATATTTTTTGGGTTATTTTTATATCGTTTTTAGAAATCTGTTATTATACTGGAAATAATATTATTTTAAGTTACTATTCTGCATAGTAAACACTATTTCAATAGTAAATTACTATTTCAATAGTAAATTACTATTCAAATAGTAAATTACTATTTACTGTTACTATTTACCATTACTATTCACGATTTACTATTTACTGTTACTATTCACGTTTTACTATTTACTGTTACTATTCACGTTTTACTATTTACTGTTACTATTTACGATTTACTATTCACTATTCACTATTCACTATTCACTATTCAAAATTTACCATTTTTTTATTTTAAGTTGTAATCTTAATTTTCATCTTGTAATTATATTAAAATGAAATTGGTATGTTTTAGAACTCGGAGACGAGGCGCGCATGGATTTTCAATAACGAATCGGTATACAAGAGGTAAGGGGGAGTGAGATAAAAATATAATATGAAAGACATAAGAATAAAGGGAGGAGTCCCTTACTCCTTTTAAATTTAATAATATTATTATAAAGTAATAACTTCTCAACTTAAAATTTATAATAAATTTAATATACTGTGTAACTTATTCTGAAATATCTATACATAGATCTGAATTATTATAACTTATACGGACTGAACTAAACCTATGCAAGGACTTGGATTTTTATATCCTATATGGATCGAACTAAACCTATGCAAGGACTTGGAATATTATGACCTGTCTAGACTGAACTATACCTATGCGAAGACTGGATATATGGACTTATATAGACCTGTGCGAGGAATGGACTATAAGGACTCAAAATCAAATCTACTAATTTAAATAACCATTAAAAATTTGAATTATATTTATAAGCGATATTTAGTTGATTTGACTTGATTATAATTAATTATATTTGATTTCGATTAATGATATTGTGATTTATAATATTAGACTGTGATTAATAATATTCAATTATGATTGATGATATTTGATTGTGATTGATGAGATTACTATACTTGATTGTGGTTGATGAATGATTGATGATCTTGTGATATGAAGTTTGAGCATATAGCAAGCATGACGGAAAGTTAAAACTCAGTAAGAATTTTCTTACCTTACTCTTTAAATTTTTATTCCAAGAGAAAGTATTTTGTAATTATTTTAGTTTTTTATTTCTTCTTATAAATAATTTTTATTAACTTTATTTTTAATCTCAATAATAAAATCTAGTATTAGAAAGAAGCTATTTTATGAAAATCAGAGGTTGAGATAATTAATTCTTGAATTAAAGAAAATTTTTATAGTTTTAAGTATTCTTAGTTAATGATTTTAAATTATTTTCTTTAGAAATTAGAAGTTTAAAGTAAATTATTTTGGTTTTCCCCAACGAAATAACTAAAGAATATTTTGTGGAGATTTCAAAAACTCAATCTAGTTAAGATTTAAATTGAGAAAGATTATGTAAATATATGAAGGTTTTTAAGAGAAAGCTTTGAGATATTTAAGGCTTGGAAACTCAATTTTGGTAAGATCTGAATTTGAAGACTGTACTAAATTATTTCAGTATAACAGAAGTTCAAAGAAGAACTTATGGAAATGTACAGTTTATTGTGATGATTTTGTGAACCTTTATGGTATTTAATAATTGAGTTTCTAAAAGCCTTAACCAACTAAATATGCGAGTAGTTCATGCATCATGAATCATTAAAGAGAATTGAGATGTGATATTGCCTGGGGACGGATTATAGAAACCGAGGATACATTAGAGGAGGCTTAATTGCGAGCCTTGGGATGAGAGAGTGTGAAAGGGTGCTTCAGGTGACCTGGGGTCGCTCCCTAGTGTCGGGTACTTTCACAATAAAAACTTTCTCAGTCTGACTAGTCTCTAAGTGTTTCCACGCCAGTTGAGCTGTTCATATGCCATGAAGGCATTTATGTTATTATTATCCAGAATTTATGAAACAGTGTAAACTCCTGGTTGGCCCAGTGCAAACTAAAACTTTAAGGGCCCACATGCATAAACTGAATGAGACAGTAGCATAAGCATTACATAACATTCATGTGATTGTGACATTCTATATGGATGGTTATGAATGAAAATATAAGTGTTATGTATGTGGAAACCCTATATTCATAATTGATTGTATATGAGATTATGACTGATATTACTATATTAGTTTGTGAAAACCCTTATGCTTATGTCTTATCTGTAATATATTATATTTTGTTTCTCACTCCTTCTTGTTTGAATTTTTGTGTCCAAAATATATGTTATATGATATATAGCTAGCAGTCCAAGATGGAAGGATATATAATTACAAGAGGATAAAGTGGTCTCATTCTCAATCGATTAGATGAAGAGATATGACAAGAGTAGGATTCAAAACTCGATGGTTCAAGGACTAGGAAATGATTGTTCACATTTGTAGTAGAGGTATAGTTTAGTTTTATTTTGCCTTATTACAATATCAAGTAGATAATTGTAACAAGGTAAAGGTTAAACTTTGATAAACTCTTTCATTCGGATATAATATTGTAATGATTTATCACTTATGATTTCTATAAATTATTTTGTCATTATGGACAAATATTGAAAGACAATTTTTTTTTACTTTCAATATTCAAAGGAAATCAGATGTATATACGTCCTTGTATACACGAGATAAAGAGTGATAAATATGTATATCTTTCTAAAAGTTTTTTTTTAAAAGTAAGAAGAATACATATATATCTCGTGTATATAAGGGGGTGTTACAAAGTGGTATCAGAGCAGTTCAATCCAAACCGGCTTGTGGTATGGTCTTACTAGCGTGTTAGTGTACTCTGATGGTTGAGTTTGACAAGAGATTTTATGGTTGAGAAAAGAGGAAATTTTATTAGAGTAAATGGTAAGAAGTAAGTGAAGAAAAATTAGGAGTATAGAAAGAAGGAACTAATTTTAAGTTCATAAGAAGTATAAGTTAAAACTTTATAGCCTGTTACTTGAAAAATGTTATTGCAGGGATTATCAGAAACTGGCCATTCTGAAGTCTTTCTTGACATTGTTTAAGTACATGCCTTAATGTATGGTGGAATGATAAGGTAAATTAACTAATGCAGTTATTTCCTTTTATTCCAAATGTATTGTATGGTGTTTGATTCTCTGATTAATATGTGATAGTGAAATATTCTAACATTTTCCTGTTTTACAATATGGTATGAGACAACAAGGGAGATAAGACAATAGAAAATTCTTAGAAATATTTTGGTATGAATTCTAGACTGGAGCTGTCGTGACTTTGACTACTTAGTTATAAACTATCGGGACTGATCACCCCGAATGATTTGCACTAAGTAGTGAAAGACATGTCAAAAGAAGGATGTTAAGATCAACGAATTTAACCTTGGGTTAATGTAGTATATGGAGAAATAGAGATAAACTCAATAAATTCTATTAGGATATTCCTTACCATGTCCTTGAAGTTGTAAGAGATAGTTGTGTGAATTAGAATTTCAATGGGTAAATAACTGTTGTAATCCCAAACTAGTATAACAAATTCTTTAAGATAGAATCATAGTTTTTCCTTTGGTGATATATTTTGAAAAGAAAAATGTGTGGATGTATACTTTATGAAAAAATATGATAATTTATAACTTGTTTGATATAACAAATAATCATATTAGGAATTGTATCTCTGGCTATTTGTATTGATTCTTCTTTTGTATGACATATAAAATATGTTAATTATTGTTTGATTTGATGAAGTTTTCATTTATGATGTGTACGATTGAATAATATATATGATGGTTATGTGTGTAAATATATGAATTAATGAAACTTTTATGATTGTGACATCGAATGTAATTAACCATATATTTTTGAATTTTTTTTAAATTGATTTATTGTGATAAATATATCAATGAATGACCTAAAATAAGCATTATAGATGTTTGGAAGACATCGATATTGGTTTAATATTTAGAAATTGTGACATAAAATATTTTTGTGATTCCTAACAATATGATACATGTTTATCAAGTTATTTTCTTTTAGTCATCGATTTTGTTCGACGAATATATATACATGATATAAATCATTGTTATGTAATGACCATTGTAGATTTAAAATAAAGAAATGTGTTAGTAAACCATGAGGAAGTAGATATGAACCTTTACTTATTGATTACATAAGTCTTAGTTACCTATAAAAAAATATTCAAGTGAATATTTCTAAGTCAACGTAGTGATTTGTGATCATTTAAAATTGGAGAATTTATCAAATATATGTAATGGTTGTAGTCAATTATAATGGAATGTGTAATCACTTAGTTAAGGAATATTTGATTCATTATAGAAGACAATAAGAAATGATTACATACCCTGGATTATCATGAAGCAAAGACCACAAGGATTTAACTAGTACAACATGGACTAAGACATATTTATCCTTTCTCACTAGGATAATTTATTATACACGATTACATTAAGGAAAATAAAATAGAACATCTAGTATATCATAGATAGAGGTCTAAGAGTCTTGGCAATACAAAAATTATCCAAACTAGAGAAATAATCATAACGATTATAAGAAGTGAAGCACTTGTTACCACAACTCGTAGTCCATCCCGACTTCGTTCTTCCTTACTTCTAGGAAGGTTAACCATCGAATAGTATGATAGTACTTGAAAAAAAAAAGATTGAAGAAATTAGAAAGAAGAGAGAAACTAAGAAACCTTGAAGTTGTGATAGGAAGTGAGAATGGAATGAGAATTTATAAGCAAGCAAGGGAGGGAGAGTTGCAACGGTCATAAACGGCTAGTCCAACGGCTAGTCCAACGGCTAGTTGCTAACGGCTAGTTGTCCAGTAATTAATTCTTAGCAGTCCATTTTACTATATTACGAGTAGGAATTTTAATTAATAGATGTTATGGATTATGTTAAGTAAGATTTTAATAGATTGAGAAACGTAATTATTGAGGTGTTTAGAGTTAACCATCAATTTATGATGAGCATGGTTGACAAAATTAAGACGAGTAATATTTTTGAATTAAGGAAAAAAATACAGATAAGATTAAAAAAAGAGAGATAAATGGCAATGTTAAGGAAAATGTACACAATTGCCAAGGAAACTAGAAATATATTTTAGAACAGTTCAGTTAGTTTAGCTATGGTAAGATTTATTAACAATATTAAATTTCGAGGACGAAATTTCTTTTAGGGGAGTAGAGTTGTAACATCCTATTTTCATCACAAATAGGAAATAGATATTAATATATATTTCTTGAGAAATACTTACTATAAGTTAGTTTATTATTATCATTTTTTTAAAATTTTGGTATTTATATTTTTATTATTTGTTTTTTTTAATAATAATAATAATAAAATGAAAATATTTTTGAATGAGAATTTTAAAGTGACTTAATTAGTATTCACTAATTAAGAAAATTATATTAAGAATTTTTAATATCTTTGTTATTCACCATTTTTATTTTATGTTGTTATATTTTTATTTTTTTTACATATTTAAGATTTAACTCTTATTAGAATTTTAAAATAAAATTTTGAAGGAATTAGACTATGGTTCTTTTAAACTTTTTGATCTACATAATATTTATGATTTTCTGGAATTTTTTGAAAATTTTGAATTATTTTAATAAAATAATATATTTTAAATAATTTTAAATTCATATAAAGTTGCTTAAAATTAAAAATATTTACAAGAATGTAAAGTTAAATTATAAGAAAATTTTCTAAAATCCATTTCAAGTAGACTTATCTAAAAATTATCGGTTTGAGAAAAATCTTGATTTTTTCTAATCGTTAAAAAATTAGAAACGTATCAATAAATTTTTATTAACAGAAAATTTTAGATTTTTAAAATTTCAGCTTTATATTACTTATTATAAAATTAGTGAGGACTGATATAATATCGCTAAATTTCAAAAAGGACTCATTTTGAATATTTAAAATATACCGAGTGAAGGGTTACTATTTGACTTAATAATTTTGCCGACAATTACTATGCAAATCACTGTGCATGTATGAAATTTTCAAAAGATGCACAGTAACCTGGAATAAAAAATTCAAAAATGTATAGTACTTTTATATTAAAATAATGGAATGCATAGTAAATTTTTTTCCTATAAATACCGAAGGATTTCTTCTTTAGAATTCACAATTTCAGATTAAGTTTTCTTAATATAGTAGTGCTAGTGAGATAGTGGTGGAAGTGAGAGAGAGAAGAAAAGTTTTTGGAGAGAAGGTTCTGCCAAAATCCTAAGGTAAGAATACTTCTCTTTTATATTTTTTGGGTTATTTTTATATCGTTTTTAGAAATCTGTTATTATACTGGAAATAATATTATTTTAAGTTACTATTCTGCATAGTAAACACTATTTCAATAGTAAATTACTATTTCAATAGTAAATTACTATTCAAATAGTAAATTACTATTTACTGTTACTATTTACCATTACTATTCACGATTTACTATTTACTGTTACTATTCACGTTTTACTATTTACTGTTACTATTCACGTTTTACTATTTACTGTTACTATTTACGATTTACTATTCACTATTCACTATTCACTATTCACTATTCAAAATTTACCATTTTTTTATTTTAAGTTGTAATCTTAATTTTCATCTTGTAATTATATTAAAATGAAATTGGTATGTTTTAGAACTCGGAGACGAGGCGCGCATGGATTTTCAATAACGAATCGGTATACAAGAGGTAAGAGGGAGTGAGATAAAAATATAATATGAAAGACATAAGAATAAAGGGAGGAGTCCCTTACTCCTTTTAAATTTAATAATATTATTATAAAGTAATAACTTCTCAACTTAAAATTTATAATAAATTTAATATACTGTGTAACTTATTCTGAAATATCTATACATAGATCTGAATTATTATAACTTATACGGACTGAACTAAACCTATGCAAGGACTTGGATTTTTATATCCTATATGGATCGAACTAAACCTATGCAAGGACTTGGAATATTATGACCTGTCTAGACTGAACTATACCTATGCGAAGACTGGATATATGGACTTATATAGACCTGTGCGAGGAATGGACTATAAGGACTCAAAATCAAATCTACTAATTTAAATAACCATTAAAAATTTGAATTATATTTATAAGCGATATTTAGTTGATTTGACTTGATTATAATTAATTATATTTGATTTCGATTAATGATATTGTGATTTATAATATTAGACTGTGATTAATAATATTCAATTATGATTGATGATATTTGATTGTGATTGATGAGATTACTATACTTGATTGTGGTTGATGAATGATTGATGATCTTGTGATATGAAGTTTGAGCATATAGCAAGCATGACGGAAAGTTAAAACTCAGTAAGAATTTTCTTACCTTACTCTTTAAATTTTTATTCCAAGAGAAAGTATTTTGTAATTATTTTAGTTTTTTATTTCTTCTTATAAATAATTTTTATTAACTTTATTTTTAATCTCAATAATAAAATCTAGTATTAGAAAGAAGCTATTTTATGAAAATCAGAGGTTGAGATAATTAATTCTTGAATTAAAGAAAATTTTTATAGTTTTAAGTATTCTTAGTTAATGATTTTAAATTATTTTCTTTAGAAATTAGAAGTTTAAAGTAAATTATTTTGGTTTTCCCCAACGAAATAACTAAAGAATATTTTGTGGAGATTTCAAAAACTCAATCTAGTTAAGATTTAAATTGAGAAAGATTATGTAAATATATGAAGGTTTTTAAGAGAAAGCTTTGAGATATTTAAGGCTTGGAAACTCAATTTTGGTAAGATCTGAATTTGAAGACTGTACTAAATTATTTCAGTATAACAGAAGTTCAAAGAAGAACTTATGGAAATGTACAGTTTATTGTGATGATTTTGTGAACCTTTATGGTATTTAATAATTGAGTTTCTAAAAGCCTTAACCAACTAAATATGCGAGTAGTTCATGCATCATGAATCATTAAAGAGAATTGAGATGTGATATTGCCTGGGGACGGATTATAGAAACCGAGGATACATTAGAGGAGGCTTAATTGCGAGCCTTGGGATGAGAGAGTGTGAAAGGGTGCTTCAGGTGACCTGGGGTCGCTCCCTAGTGTCGGGTACTTTCACAATAAAAACTTTCTCAGTCTGACTAGTCTCTAAGTGTTTCCACGCCAGTTGAGCTGTTCATATGCCATGAAGGCATTTATGTTATTATTATCCAGAATTTATGAAACAGTGTAAACTCCTGGTTGGCCCAGTGCAAACTAAAACTTTAAGGGCCCACATGCATAAACTGAATGAGACAGTAGCATAAGCATTACATAACATTCATGTGATTGTGACATTCTATATGGATGGTTATGAATGAAAATATAAGTGTTATGTATGTGGAAACCCTATATTCATAATTGATTGTATATGAGATTATGACTGATATTACTATATTAGTTTGTGAAAACCCTTATGCTTATGTCTTATCTGTAATATATTATATTTTGTTTCTCACTCCTTCTTGTTTGAATTTTTGTGTCCAAAATATATGTTATATGATATATAGCTAGCAGTCCAAGATGGAAGGATATATAATTACAAGAGGATAAAGTGGTCTCATTCTCAATCGATTAGATGAAGAGATATGACAAGAGTAGGATTCAAAACTCGATGGTTCAAGGACTAGGAAATGATTGTTCACATTTGTAGTAGAGGTATAGTTTAGTTTTATTTTGCCTTATTACAATATCAAGTAGATAATTGTAACAAGGTAAAGGTTAAACTTTGATAAACTCTTTCATTCGGATATAATATTGTAATGATTTATCACTTATGATTTCTATAAATTATTTTGTCATTATGGACAAATATTGAAAGACAATTTTTTTTTACTTTCAATATTCAAAGGAAATCAGATGTATATACGTCCTTGTATACACGAGATAAAGAGTGATAAATATGTATATCTTTCTAAAAGTTTTTTTTTAAAAGTAAGAAGAATACATATATATCTCGTGTATATAAGGGGGTGTTACATCTCCCACTATGTGTATAGGCTCTAGATTGTAGTGGATTGGCCATTATTTGACCCATTTTCTAAGTGTAATCCCACCTGTATGTAGGATACACGTAGCACCTGACGCTACGTGTAGGCCTGATGCGTAGCGTCATCACTAAAATCCTGACGCTGAGCGTGGGGTTCATTCTACGCATCAGCCCTTCTGCTTGAAATAAATTTTCATCGTAAATCCTTAGCTTTTCACTGCAAAAATGGAAGAAATGGGTCACACCAAGTCAAATTTAATAGCTTCCATTTATTTCAAATAAAACCTAAATTTGTTACTATTTAAACTACTTTTTATTATTTTTAACACAATTTTTTATTATAAAAATAACAATAAATATGAAGACTAACTTATACCTTATTAATTGCTTTCAAAACCACTAATTCAAAAACACTACAGAACAATCAAGCACCACGGTTAGTTATTGTTTTTTATTTTCATATTTTTTTTGTCTAATTTTTTATTTTCATCTCCCTTCTTTGTTTAAATTTTTTATTTATATTAAGATATAAAATGACAAATTTCAATTATAATGATATATATATATATAATAGATACGGGATAAGAAGTTAAAATTAAAATTTATTCTTGTTTTAATGTTTTTGTTTTATATAAATATTATCTTATCTAATATCCTTAACGGATAATGGAATCGATTATTTAATTTTATAAGATTATATATGAATTTACCCTATAATAATGTTTTGTTATTTACTTTAAAGCTGATCTATTGATATAGATCAACGTTTCATTATATATAAATTCTTAGATTTTATTGTAAGTATAGCTGTTTTTACTGCAAACAATGGATTTCTGTCTTATTTCTTTTCATGTTATTTCTCTTTTTTGTGACATTTTTATGCAAGTCCCGAAAGACGAGCGTGTTTAATATTTGAACTATGGTTCTGATATTTATCCTCACTCATTTTTACCATACTCCAATGGAACTTTTTTTTTAATGAGTGTAGGTCAAATATTTCGTGAAATGTTTATTTTTCCCATAATAATAAGAGAAAACATGGTTTTATATCTGGTAACCAAATAACACGTGTAACATAGAAATAGGAGTGAGAAAACCAGATAAATGAGTCAACCTAGTATAATAAACAAAGAATTGAATAAAGATAAAACAAATAAATAAATACATCTATGCCGAAGAATTGAAGCTGACATGTACCATTTGAAACTTGTAAACCAGCTGAACAACCGAAATTGACTTTAGAAAGTGAATTGGTGAGTGGTTAGTAATAGGCTGTATTTATTCCGAGCATATAAAGTAATACATCTTAAAGAATTATTTTAGAAAAATAATATTTATTTTTAAAATATTACTTAAATTATAGAAGAAATTTTAGGTCTTTATATTGAGAAAATAAAGATAATCTTATAAAATAAAGAATATAATTAATCCGTAGTAATAAGTTGTAAAAGATTTATTCTATTATTAATTTTATATGTAGTTTAAAATTTGTCAAATAAAATCAAAATTACCCATTAAAATTAAACGGATCCCTTGCATTTATTGTCCGTCTTTACCCACATAAATTTTTACACAAATGCCATCATAATGGAGAAAAAAGAAAAAAAAACACGGGATAAAATGGATAAGCATTGCCACATCAACAGCACAGCACCCCTAAGTAACACAAGAAACAGTTCTGATTCACTCACTTTAATTTTGACCTATCCATTCCAACTTTCTCCACCTTAAATATAAACTCACTCCTCATAGAGTAAAACACACAACCACCCCCTCTCCTTCTCTCTCTTCTGTGTTCAAATTTCTTTCTTTCTTTCTTTCTTTCTTCCACAACCATGACACCACCTCCCTCTTCCACCCTTCACGTTGAAGCCGCCACTCAGCCCAGCCCAAGCCCATTCCGAAAAATTGTGGCGGTGGCATCAATCGCAGCTGGGATTCAATTCGGGTGGGCCCTACAGCTCTCTCTTCTTACTCCATACGTCCAAACACTCGGCGTCCCGCATGCTGCGGCCTCCTTCATTTGGCTCTGCGGCCCAATTTCTGGCCTGCTTGTCCAGCCCATAGTGGGCTTCTCCAGTGACCGCTGCACCTCTCGCTTCGGCCGTCGCCGCCCGTTCATCCTCGCCGGTGCCGTTGCCGTCGCTATCGCTGTCTTCCTCATAGGCTACGCCGCTGACATCGGTCACTCACTCGGTGACGACATCACCCGGAAAAGCCGGCCACGTGCTGTCGGCATCTTTGTGGTCGGGTTCTGGATCCTTGACGTCGCTAACAACATGCTCCAAGGCCCATGCCGCGCCTTCCTCGGTGATCTCGCCGGCGGAGACCATAAAAAAACCCGCATGGCCAACGCTTTGTTCTCTTTCTTCATGGCTGTCGGCAACGTCCTCGGCTACGGCGCCGGCACCTACGACGGCCTCCACCACATCTTCCCCTTCACTGAAACCAAATCTTGTGACGTTTTCTGCGCAAACCTCAAATCTTGTTTTTTCATCTCAATCTTTCTCCTCTTGGTCCTCTCTCTCTTCGCTCTCATTTACGTAGAAGACCCCCAAATTCCGCCACGTGGCCAAAATAACAATAACGACGAAAACGACGAATCAAAAACCGCTTTTACGTGTTTAGGGGAAGTTTTCGGTGCGTTCAGGGGGCTCCAGAAACCGATGTGGATACTGATGATCGTAACCGCTATTAATTGGGTCGCGTGGTTCCCGTATGTGTTGTATGACACAGATTGGATGGGGCGTGAGGTGTACGGTGGTGCGGTGGCGAGCAAGGAATACGATAAGGGAGTGCGCATGGGCGCGTTGGGGCTCTTGCTGAATTCCGTGGTGTTGGCTTTGATGTCGTTGGTGGTTGAACCGTTGGGTCGTTTCGTTGGAGGGGTTAAGAGGTTGTGGGGAATCGTTAACGTTATTCTCGCTGTTTGCATGGCAATGACTGTGGTTATCACTAAAGCTGCTGAACACGAACGGCGAATACATGCCGCCGTCGTTGGGAAACCCTCAATCGGTGTGAAAGCTGGTGCCTTGACTTTCTTCTCCGTCCTTGGAATCCCTCTCGCGGTATGGTCTTTCTTTCTCCATCTGAAAATTTACATTCTTAGAAATTTTGAAAATGTTTTCTTTTTCTGGATTTTCTTTTTCATACTTTTTAGCTGTGGAAAATGTTTGTAAAAGCTTTCACAGTCAATTAATTAATGAATATCGACATAGTTCATTAAAACCTGGTAGGCGTTTTCATTTTTCAATAATATTAGTTAATTTTTCATCACTAAATATATTTATTAGTTATTAATAAAATAAATATCAACTAAAAAATAAAGATTTATAAGTCTCATGATATTTCTAAAAAAACTAATACAGTTAGTATAAGAAACTAAATAATTTAACTATATTAGTATTTGTTTCTTAAAGAGGAAGGTATTAAACGAGTGATAAGCTTACAATTATTTTTAAATTTTAAAAATATTTAATTATTTAATTTGTTATAAGTATAATTTATTGAAACCAAATGCAATAAGACTAAAATACAATATTTTTTCATACATCAACTTATTTTTATCGCAAATTTATGTTTCATTATCCCTTTGTAGTTTGTATCTTTCTCTCTCTGAAATCAAACAAAATGTTCGGAAAATTGTTATGCTAAAGTATAAGTATCCGTTTTAGAAGACTTTGACTAGGAATAGACAAACATGAATTTTTTTAATACAAAACATTTTTTCTATTAATATTATTATTATTTGGGGGGCTTTTTTACCGACCATACAATTTTTAGGTGAGTACTTTATGGAAAGTTCAAGCCTCATGGAAAGTGAGGTTTACAGTTGACGGTTAGTAAACGGAAAATCATGTGAAAAGTCAAAAGCTTTATATCAATTTTCTCTGCAAGCTAATACTCTTTTTGCTGTGGTTGTGTGTACCCAGATTACTTATAGCGTTCCATTTGCTCTGGCATCTATATATTCCAGCACTTCCGGAGCAGGCCAAGGTAATCAACTCGAATATCATTTTGTGTTTTTAAAATTTTCATCAATAGTTATCACCAAATTTTCCTGTTGAAAAACAACTATTTTCAAAAATCAAGTTTTATCAATGTTTACCCGAAACATGCAGTTGTGAAAATTATTGGCCAACTACCTAGTAAGTAGTAAATCCTTAATTAAGTGTAACCTTTCTTTTTTGGAATTATTTCAGGGTTATCTTTGGGTGTCCTCAATGTTGCAATTGTCGTGCCACAGGTAATTAATTACAATCCATCTATTTTACATATTTGCCATTTAATCACATTATTTCCGAATTATATCAAGAATTGTACATATTATGTTTAGTAATATCCTTGGAAATAATAGAGATTCGAACGTAAGAAATGACATAATTTTGTCCATTATTGGACCAATTGGCGTATGTTCACACTTCACTTCACACATGTTCAGATGTTGGTATCGGCAATAAGTGGAGAATGGGATAAACTGTTTGGTGGTGGCAACTTGCCGGCTTTTGTGGTGGGTGCCGTGGCGGCCGCCATCAGTGCGGTGTTGGCGATTGTGTTGCTGCCAAATCCTAAGAAAGAAGATGTGGCCAAACTTTCTACCATCCCCGCAGGGAGTTTCCATTAGTATGTAGAACTTTGCATAATTTTCATTTTTGGCACTTTTTGCTTTCTCTTGGCAAAATAGATAGAATCTTTACGCTTGAAGATGCCATCGGTACATATAATTGTACTCCCTAGTAGATATTTGTATTTACCGACCAAATGCTTCCATTGCCGTTTTGGGGGCATATTTGTGTAAGAAATATCTTAATATCTATAAAGTTCGGTGTGGTAATTTAGATAGATTCAGAAATGTTGAGCATTAGAAGCAAGGCTAGCAATGTCTATTACATCCCATGAAAATTAATATAGCCCAAAAACAAGGGACGTTTATTATTCAAATCCATCAACAATTTATGGTAAATCCATTTTCAAGTTAATTATTTACACTCATTTCCGATACCGGGTCACTTTATTTATCATTGGTTATAAATTAATTTTAACTCAAGCTGTGGTTTCTTTCTTCTTTTCTGTTAAAAAATCAGTGTTAGACCGGATTAAAACCTGTATTTATTAGTAATAGGTCGTTGGTTTAAATAGTATTTACTTAGGTTTAATAAATGTTTGTTGGGAAAGTTCATATTACTAGAATATAAATATTTTTGATTCCAGATTCCTTACAAGAAAGGAATCTTTATTTAAACCATAAAAAAAACCTACGTTTACTGTTGACGAAAAAATGTTTTTAATTGGTTTTAAAATTAGTCAAAGGCAAGTTAAACGTAATTATAAAAATCGGTATTAGAAATTTTGTTTTAGCTATTCCAAAGAATATCTTTTGCCGTGATTTAAGAAAAGCATCGAAGCTTTCTCAGTTTCAGAACTAACATGGTGTGTTAAAAAGAAAGACATCAAAATAAATTAATAGTGCATCCTATTTAAATAACAGTTTTTTTTTATCTCTTTTCAACTTAACATTGTCATGTTATCTGTTACTCTCACTATTTTTATTTAACTATAAAGATAGAAAATGAATATAATTAATGTTAATCTTTTATAAATTAATAAAGTGTTTTCTTATTTTATATTTATCTCTCTTATTATTTTTGAAATTCTAAATGGACAATTAATACTCTCTTTAAATTATCAACAGATAGTTATAGAAACAATATTTTTGTCTTTTGAGTAGACAATTAAATAGAAATAAGAGGAGTAACACGCACTATCTCCGTCCATAAATATAAAACTCTTTTACCTATAATTCATGTACATTACAAAAGTTGGGTACTTTAGTTAAAATCATTAAATTTATTTAAAATTTATTATAATTTTCCAGCATTGCCCATAGGATGATTATGACTCATCTTTCAATTTTTCTCTCCACTTAATTTCTCTATATTTACTACACAATTATCATATGAGAGATAAATAATATAATTGATGTATCTCATTTATTGTCATATTGATTCTAAAAAATTATATATTAATAAGGGTATGTTCAAAATATATTTAATTATATGGAAATTTAAAAGAAAGTCTTATATTAAGGATGGAGTTTTTCATGTTAAAGACAAAGGTATATAAGTAACAAATAACTACCTTGTACTCTTTAAAACAAATAGTTAACCTCATTTAATATCTGAATTGTTCGGTTCTCCCTCTTGAAATTGACCAAACTCTAAAAAAATAAAATGAAAATGGCAAAATTCCCAAGTTTGTAATTGGTTTGACTTAATTTTTTCTTCTCCTTCTCAGCTCAACTATATAGCAATATATCATTTGCTAATGTTAATAGATTTTTTTCTTATAACATAAGTAACATTATACTTTTCTAATGTCATTGTATAATAAATATGTCGTCTATATATATATATATAAGATATATAATGTTTTATGTAATAAATGATATTAAAAGTATTTTAAGATATTATATCAAATATTTAATAATATTAAAATAAATAACTACTTTCAATCATTATTTTTAATATGTGTAAAAATAATTACTTTTACTTATATTTAAAATTAGAAGTAGTATACTACTTTACAATAATAGGTGTTATTTTCAAGTCTTAATATATAAAAGAGTTATAAAAGTTTGTCCTAAAAGTTATTGATTTAGGTTATGATAATAAAGTTGAGTTAATGAGTAATTCATGTTATTAGTTTAAAAGTTTGTTAGACAAAAATAACCTTGTTTGATAAGGGAACTTATTTTAATAGATTATTTTATTTTTATATTTATTTTCTCATTTATATTTTTTAAAAATTAATGTTTTATATTTTAAAATAAAATATATCTTTTTTATGTCATTTTACATCTAATAACAAGTTTTACAAAACATATTGTAATTCAATCAATTAGCTTATTAGCTTTCAACTACAGTTTTAACTTATCACCTACTTTTTCAACTTTCAATTAGCTTATCAATTAGTCTTTTTCAAATATACTTATATTTGTTTATTACAAAGTTATTTTTTCCCTACAACGTAATTTTTTATTCAAGAACTTTTTGTTTATTCCATCTAATATTTTTAAGTGTTTGCATTTAAAATTTTATAATTTGATTTTTATATGAATACCACAATTTAAAACAAATTTATTTTATTTAAAATTTATGTTTTTATATTTTATAGAAAAGAAAATAGACATTCTTTTAGTTATAATTTTTTACTTGAAAACAAAGTATAAATTAAATAAGTTTGTTGGGTTGATAGTTGTATTTGAATGTATGCAAATTAAATTTCCTAACTACGAAAGTTTAAAAAATGGTTAGTAATGTATATTTTTAATAAAACCTAAATATATCAATTAATTGAAAATAAAATTGAATTCAGTTGAATTAATTATGAGAAATAAATAGTTTAATTTTAAGCAATAAACTAAATAATTACTGACATCAAGTATGACTCGTATAATATTTAATTTTGAAAATACTTTACTTTAACATCTTCAATTTATGAACAAAATATTTGTATTGTTTTTGTGTTTAGAAAATGTTTTCAGGAATTCTAATTTCCTAAGGAATTTATTTTGAAAATAGCTAGTTTATGGTGCATTTAGTTAGGATATTATTTCTTTAGTTTTCAATTCTCAGTTTTTAAGAAAATTTTTAAATTTTTCATTTCTAGAAAAGTATGAAAAATTGTAAAAATGTGTTCAAACACTATCGATTTTTCAAATGCAACAAGTTTTTTATTTTATTTATTGTTTTTCTTTCACATTTTGGAAAAATTAGAATATTGTGTTTTCTATTATTTTTATTTTGGAAAAGTTTAGAATACTTGTCCCTTTTACAATGGAAAATTTTAAAAAAACTATTTTGGATAATTTTTTAAATAGTGATTATTTTCTTGAAAATTCTGGAATACCGTGTTTTACATTTTACAAACATTTTCTTTAAAAATTGGGTGTATTAACATATTTTCATTTACCCGTGTATTTTTATAATATTTTTCAAATTTTTCTAAAAAACATGCTAGCTAAATGCAGAATTAAATTTGGTGAGAAACCAAATCTTTGAGTAATTTCTTTTATTAAAATTTTAAATTTTGTTATACTAACTGGAAATGAAGACAATAAGAAGGATTTTTTTTAATTCTCTCAAATTTATTATTGTATAAAGTTATTTCAAATTTATATTTTTTTAATATTTTAATAAATATGGACATAAAACACAGTATGAAAAAATTATTTTGTGAGGTCCCATGAATATTTGAGGGGATTTGATATTTTTTAATTAACATTCATAAGAACTTTAAATACGAGGTATATATGTAAATTATATTATTACTAGTAATAGTGGTAGTATAATTGTAAGAAGTCTCTCATTCTTTTTTCATCTTAAACTATGGTGTTGCTGAAATTTGTGATGCTCTCTTAAAAGCTTCATGTGTTGTTGTGTTGATGTATTAGGGTACAAAAAGGAGAACAAGTGTTTTAATGAATCTAGTGGTGGTGCCGGTTGTGGTAGAAGTCTTACCCTATCATTTGCCCTCCTTAAATTATGGTATTGATTTTTTTTTTCACATGTTGTCTGGACAATTAGTAAAAGAACAACAAGATATATTTAATGGTTTCTTTTGTAAAGTATTGAAAAAAATGGAGAGCGAGAAGAATAATAGGAGTAATGGAGGGGAAAAAAAGGAGTCATTAGTTGAAATCAAGAACCCTAATCTCATCTACACTTGATCAATTTATCAAAGAACATGATCCCTCTCTATATGGATAAGTAAAATTTATCATTGTGTCACCCACTCCTTACACGTATAGTAAATGCAACATAATAAGGTTAGATTGGTATCACCATATTTTGTAAAAAAAAAAGAATTTACGTTAATTGTTTACAAAACTACTTTTTACATATAAAACGTTGCTAACTTTGATTGTTAATTATTTACAAATGATAATTAGAAATAGATGTATTATTTTCTAAATTCATTTCCGAAGCAAAATTTTTATTTTATCACAGATTTATGTTTCAACCCTTATTATTAATAATTTGGATTGATTTTAGCCACCGCGCCTCTGTAACTGCACGTTCAGCCACCAAAGCCACCGCGTCTGTGTTTTTGCATTCTTCCCCGTTTCTCTTTTTCTTTTTTCACCTTATCCCACAATTTGCGTTATTCTTTTTGTTAAAATATCTAATAAATGGGTCAGCAGTTTGCTAGTTAAAGGGCCATACCTTTCCATTTTTGTGTGCTGATGGACCGAAGCCCTTTAGCCCGAGGTCTATTTGTTTCTTTGGCTTTTTTATCTTTGAAATCTAGATCAATTTTTTTTATAGTTTTTGAGCGGGCTAATGATCTAATGTGAAACCTAGTTTCAGTTCTTATTTTGTTAACACAAAATATTTCACCAAAAAAAAAATAACACGAAATATAAAAACTCAATAATATACCAGCAGAAAGTCAGACATTACTGTGTCTGTCTGCCCGTATTTTTTTTATTTTTTGGATAAAAATGTATTAGTTTTTTCACTTTAGGTCACATTTTTTAGTTATAGTCTAACTATAAAATGTTGTAGTGTTATTTTGTAATAATTTCTTGCCTTTAATTTAGGCCATGGTTTGGCCACACTTTGTGTTGTAGTCTAAGTGGTTGTAGTTTAAAACAAAAGGCCAAGGTTTTTTTTTACTTTAAACCACACAGTTTTCAAAACCGTGACCTCAGACATTAGAAAAAGCCACGGTTTTTTACATTAATTTTAGGTCGCAGTT
The DNA here is from genome assembly GCA_037962975.1 of Clitoria ternatea. Lineage (NCBI taxonomy): Eukaryota > Viridiplantae > Streptophyta > Magnoliopsida > Fabales > Fabaceae > Clitoria > Clitoria ternatea. The sequence goes on from CM075675.1 coordinate 17,005,044, forward strand.
TCTCAAATAACATATTAAAGGCCACGGTTTGTTGAACTAGTCCTTATGTCACATTTTTTTGGTTATGGTTAAGACCATGGTTTTACAAATGTGACTTTACATTAAAGGCCACGTTTTTTTGAATTTATCTTTAGACCATTTTTTTGTTATAATTTATATCATAATTTTACAAATGTGGTAATATGTTTAAACCACATTTTTTAAACTTTATTTAAGGCTACATTTTCCTCATGGTATTTTGGGTCATGCTTTTTTGTTTAAATGGAAACCATGGATCCTGATCTGATCCTAATACCGGTCCATGGACACAATGGTAATTTGACCAGATGTTGTCATTTGTGACTGGTGTCCCACATAAAATTATAGCCTAACATCGGCCCAACCGGTGTTACGCACGAGACTTGTTGTCTCACACTAGTACGAGCCATCCTCTCGATATCGGGGAGACATAGTTGACTTATGCTTAGGAAGTTGAAGAGTGACCTGCAATGACGCAACAGAAAGGCACTGCCATTAGGTGGGGCCCTTGTCATGCGTCAGATTATCTGCAGAGCACAAAATTATAGGGATGTGACATGTGGAATGCTTTATTAATAAGAAAGCTTCTCCAGTACTCTCAGGTATAAATACCACAAATCAACAAATGGACAGGTAGATTTTTCTAACTATAACTTACGCTTGAGAACTGTTATCCTCTGAATTCTTAACTAACTTGAGCATCAGAGTGTCCTTGTAGGTGACACCCTCTTTTGCTCCGTAATGCATTAGGTAGGTGGTAATTGCTGATTGGATCACTTCAAGATTCTTATTTCGCACTAGAATAAGAGATATAATACCGGATCCTCATTGGTCTGATGTAATATATAACGTTCACAACACAAATCAAGGACTGTCACCACATCGGAGTTCATACCCCGACTTTTACCAGTTCATTAGCATGCCCGGTGGGACACTGTAAATTGATTCCCATGACCGCACTCTCAAGATTTTATGGATGAAGGAAAGAGTTCCTGAAGGACACGTAGAGGATCTCACGTACTTGGAGCCGAGGCGTTTAGCCATCAAAAATCCAAGTGCATCTACAAAATGAGTCGTACCCATGGTGACTCTTGATCCTAGGGATGAAATCATCAGGTAGCTCAGGGAGGAGATTCCTGAACTGAGGCGTGAGTATTCAATACCTATTGAAAAAGGTAAGTCTTGGATTCCTCTAGCTCAAAGTGTCCAAGCCTGAGGTATCTCATACACCCCATTATTCTAATATTGCTATGTATGACGAGGAGCAACAAGCACAGTCCCATACAAAGCAGTAAAACCCTAGACAAAAAAGTATTCCTTCAGGTACTCCTCCTTCTTGATATAAGTTAAGCATTCCTTTCTCGATAAGGCTCATGAGTGTAGTTATTCCAAAGCACTTGCAAACTACTCAGCCTCTTTCCATTGGCAAGTACACGAGGGAGACAGACCCATGCAAACATCTTGATGCTTATGTTTATGAAGTCATGTTCTTAGGAGCTAAAGCTGACGTTACGTGTCGTATTTTCCCACAAACACTGATTGAAGAAGCATTGAGTTGGTTCAAGGGGCTCCCCTCTAGATTTATAGATTCCTGGGAAGAGATGGCTGAGGTGTTCAGGGATCACTTTGTGATCTCCAGGGACGTACCTAAGACATCCAATACCCTGGCTCAGATCAAGCAGGGTGAATTAGAATCCTTGAAAGATTTTTTGAAAAGGTTTTACAAGGAAGCAATGATGGTCCTAGACCTCACAGAGGCCATTCAGTTGCATATTATGATTGAGGCCTTACAGTCCAAGTCTCCCCTCATCCTATCTTTGGCAAAAGGACCTCCTGCAACATTTGAAGAATTTAGGCGCAAGGCGTCCAAGTACGTGGGTATCGAAATGTACTTGGAAGCCACGAAAATTATGAGCAAGCCACCACATTCTTCACCACGCGTGAAGAAAGAGAAGGAGAAACCTAAGGGTGATAAAACGCCCCAGAAGAACCGAGGGAGAGAACAGTAACCTTAGCAACAGGATAAGCACATTGCAATGTTTGCTTACTATGATCCACTCAACACCACCCCTTCCCAAATCTTGAGGGAAGTGGGTTGGCCTTCTTTTAGTGTGTACAGGGTCAGGAAGCCTGCCCTAGTGAAGAGGCCAGGGAATCCAAAGAAGTACTGTGACTTCCACGAGCAGACTGGTCATTCAACTAATGAATGCAGATAGTTGAAGGATGCTATAGAGGTCCTGATCAGAGAGGAAAAGCTTAAATAATACCTCTTTAAAAACAAATCCATAGATAAACCAGAGCGGATGAAGAAGAGACATCGTGACCATTCTCTAGATGTAGATGAAGGCCAGGGTCCCAAGAGATTCATCTCGGTTGAGAAACATAAGGGATTATTCATAGAAGCAGTTGAAGAAGATGTACAACTCCCTCTGTAGCTGGGAAAGAGAGAAGTGATATATATGATCGTTGGAGGATTTGTCGAGGGAAGTGACAGGCCCGCAAGCACACAGGTTTGTCGTGTAATATAAAAATATCATCTCCTTAAGGACTGTGTTCTCAAGTACTCATAATTTTAATCCTAGTTATCCATATAGAAAATTTTAATCCTAGTTATCCAGACAGAAAATTTAGTTGTGTATTGTTTTATGCATGTGTTTTGTTGTTTGTTAGTGGAGAATAGAGCTCATTAAGCATTGGTTTTGTGTGTTGATAACATGTGTTTTATACATGTGTATTGTTGTTTGCTAGTGGAGTGTAGAGCTCATTAGGCATTGGTTTTGTGTACTGATAACATGTGTTCTATGCATGTGTATTACTGTTTATGGAGAGCAGAGCTTATTAGGCATTTGTTTTGTGTTCTGATAACATGTGTTTTATGAATATGTGCTGATAACATATGTTTTATGCATGTGTGCTAATAACATGTATATTAAACTTTATTGGAAAGTTTTCTGTGTGTAAAAAGGTGTTGTGAAATATTTAGAAATGTCTAGTTTACAGGGGAGACTGCCAAAATTTGTTGAAAAATTTTCAGGATGCACTTTTCTTGCACATTATTTAGTATCTTACGTTTAATGGGAGCTATAAAACTCCGATCAAGGTGAATTTAATTGGTAAAATACCACAAGTCAATTATCTACAATTGTTATGAAGGGGTCGAGGGCCAATCTGCCATTAAAATCACCTAATTCACTAAAATGTAAAACCAGTTTGCATAAAATTTTTAGCGTGAACACCCTGTAGCATTTTGAGCATAACTTGAGCTACAAACCTCTAATTAGGATAAATCAAAAGGGAAAATGCTCGTATTATCTACAATTTTTTGAAGAAGGGAAGAGCTGATGGGATTTTCGCTTAAGCAAAAATCAACTCGTTTGAGAAAACATCCATATTTTGTTGGAGTGAGAAATGTCTTGCTTGAGTAAAAATCTGCCAACCCCTAAGTTTTGCTCAAGCGAGATTACCCCCACTTAAGTGAAATTGACCCCGAATCAAACCTCCATTTCACTCAAATTCTCTCTCAAGTGAGATTGGGCTCGCTTGAGTGAGATTTGCAGCATTATGGCCCCTAGGCCAACTTCCTTACACACTATCTTGCCTGTTTTAACTTCAATTGCTATGAAACTTCATAGGCATTATCTAGAACTCATTCCAGACCTACAGGTGTAGTCTGTGCTTAAAAACTCATCCTAATCATAAAGATATGCACTAAATTGTGTTTATCTACATCTTAAGTAACTTCACCCCTTAAACCAAATCAAATGTAAACAATGGGCAATCTCTTTACCCACGCACACTCTAAATACACTTAGGGTCCCACAGCCACACTTCGGGGATTCCAGATCTCGCTTCCACTCGATTTCACCCTCTCAATTAGCTTAATTACACCATTTCTCTTGAAAAGTCAAGTTTTCACTTAAAATCCTAATCAAGTCTCACTTATGTAATCATACTCATTAATTTATCCATAACCTTAATTTTACACAAGCACACTGTGAAAACTTCCAAGCACCACCCCCACTTTTACCATAATGTTCACATTCATTAATATGCACTTTACTTATCATATCATAAACAACCATCAATACTTGATAAATGTTATTCCCACACGACCTACATACATATATATTGATATACATCATCATCATAACTTGTCCAAAATTATACATTATCAATCAAATGGCTTAGTGCCATGTACAGTCCTTGGTCATCTTTCTAATACTCATCATATACCTCATCATATCATCATCAACAAGCCATAACATCATTAATTCATAATCATTTCATATATATATCAACTAGACTATCGACTAGGTCTCCCATATCACAACCAGAGCATCAAAATATCATCATACTCATCAACCATATATCATCATACATCATTAAGCATTAAATACTCATATATTCACATAAACCACCATTATAGTTGTACTTACTCAAAACCATCACATACACATATATTTACATATTTACATCAATAATCAAACTCTTAGGCATTGCTTCAGCTCATCGAACACTAGTCACTGTGACGTCGGTAATGTCCCTATCTTCAGTCACTAACAACAATAATAAAGGTGAATGACTAGCAATATAAATCAATATAAATAATTTAAGCTTTATATGGGAAAAGCATAGTATAGCTCAACTTTTATTTCATTTAATCATTTCATAAGCTCATTTCCATTCCATTTCAATATAGTTACTCATCATTATAGGTTACATCATTTATAATTCAAGTTATCAGCATTACATTCAATTTATCCAATATCATGCTCAATCCACAAAATGGCACAACTGACACTCAGTCAATATATTATATGACTCTCTAGTATCTAAATACTAAATTGGATTGACCGTTAGCTAAGGGTCCTACTTGACCACCCATGAACCCTACCTGGTCCACCGAGCCCAACCTGGCTCCCCACCTCACCACTGGATCCTACCTGGCCATTGGATAGCTCAACTGGGCCATGCTCGACCACAGGAGCCAAAACAAAGGGTAATCATACCGATCGATCGTCCACACCATATAACAACCACATATAAAAATTAATTAGAAGATCTCTTAATTAAAATATCAAGCAACTCATCCTGACACCATGGTCATCAAATGGGGATCTCATCTAAGGCACTCAGGCTTATTCTCTTTCCACCATCTCATTTCACAATATATCTAGATTTAATAATTATTTACAATTTAACATCATTTTGCTTCATCATCTCATATCAACATGACATTCACCATAAGTGTGAAATTCCATAAGTTCATACATATTCATAAGCATCATCATAGATTTAAAATTTCACATTCTTATTCACATGGTTCAAAACCCAACTACCATAACATTCATTACCTCTGCATTACTCACAAATTCATTATTTACTAACATCATTTAATCAAGCACATATATTACTATATTAATATCTATATACATTTTTATATAGAACTTGATATCAATAGCCTATTATACATTTTCCCCATATGTCGGAAATATCATTAACATTATTTTCATAAAATTCATGCATCGAGTAAACCCCCTTACCTCCACTTCTGCGCTTCTAAGGCTTTCACCTTAATGGCAAAATCACCTACTTTACCAACTATCTAAATTAGATAAATTCACAAGGAAATTAACATTTTTGACCTCCAAACTTGAAATCTGTTATACCAAAACAATCTTTAATCCAAATTCTAGGCTCCTAAGGCTTACCTCTTTCACTTTTGACTATCATTTCCAAGTTTCACTTCTCCTAACGCTTCTTCAGTACATTCGCCACCTCCTAGGAATGAAGCAACATTGACCATTAGTGTTAGATACCGATTCTATGTTCTGAATGTAACAGCGTCGGTTAACTAGGATAATCCCTTGCACTAAATTATCCGAGTTAATTGAGAGGTTACGAGTTTTAGAAAAATGTGAAAGTTTTTTTGTATAAGACAACTTGGTGGAACAGACACGTTTCATACATGATATAGTCATACGCAACACATGATTGTAAACAGTAACTACACATGCTGAAAGTAAAAAGAGGTACGCAGGCTCCCATAAAAGGAAATAAAACAATCTATTCTACTCGTTCTCACTCCAAGAAGATTTTGGCTTATCCTCGATGTAAATCTACACTAATCTCTATGGTGTCGAATGTATGGTCCAATTAGAGGTCTAGAAAAACAGTGTAAGGGTGAGTCTCTACTTTCACAATAATCGGAGAATTGTCATCACTGATATCCCTCTCACACAATCTACATAAGCTTGCATACAATATTCTTCTTTCTCATCCATCATCCCTGAACACATAATTCTCCCCTATCACTAATTACTTTCACACACAAGTATCAATTCAATCACAAACAATTAAAATCCACATAGATAAGATAATGTAATGCATGAATTCATTTAACTTAATTTAATCTTTTCCTTAGCCATCATGATGCATGTCGGCCCATCTCCTCCTCATCAATCTCAATCAACTGTACACATCAATCCCGCCTTATCCCCCTACCCAACTAGAGTGACCGAAGTTCACCTCGCTCTAATTTTCATAAATGGGTAAGAACACGCAGCCCTATCATCACAATGGCCAATCACATCTCAACAGAACATTCACTCCATGGATATAGTAACACTCGTCTTGATCAAAGTATACCAGAGTTGTCATGGGCTATTCGGTCTCGGGTGTGAATCCGAGCCTTTGGAGGTCCACCCCTGATATACTCCCGAGACCGCCCGCAAGGGATCAGAACATTAGTGTTCTTCAGTGTACCCCATCACTGTGTGCTCTAGGGGACTACTCAACCATCCACCCTTATACTCCACACATCATGCATGCAACACATAATTTCATTTTCTCTAGCCATCGATAGGGTCCTTTTAATGACTCCATTTCATTCCTAACCTCAGGTTCATTTCGTAAAGTCCTTGATTAAACATTTTTCTTTATTCATTGTTCTCGTCGTATGTACTAAAACAATAACTTGGCTCACCTGATACTTAGGAATGAAATGATCTCTGAATATTTATAAAACCTCAGGGTAATACTGGCACCGTAATGCCCTTCATCATATTGGATTCGATCTCAATCTCATCATATCATTTTTCACAAATCAGTCACCTCAGGATCCCTACCGAGACATATCCTCATTTACTTTTTCTTGCTTTTATTTTGGCTTATATCCATCTTAATATAATTCATTCAATGCATCATACAGGTTCTATTTACTTATCCCATAATTTATTTCATTCATGATATTCATCATTTATTCGTTATTCATTTTATCAATTCATGTTATTACATCATGATCCACACATATTTTATCATGCACCACTCGTCCTATATCCATCACATAACTGACACATACACATTTAGGTACACAACCGCATAACGATCACCACACACAACATTCATTATACATGTATCACATAGCAATCATTATACATAGTATCCTGGCAATAAGGTCACACATTGTAATACAAACGTATTCGTAGATACAGTTTTGTAAGTAGCTAATACTTATTTTATGAATACATATATCGGGCTATATATCTTGATTATCTTCTTTAACCAGTCAACCTCATAGTAAATTTGTACTCCTAGTATTTCTTTTCATATCCATAACCATTTTTAGATTAATCTAACCATTTAACTTTTTAAATGCTATCAGGTAATATACTTATTCTAAAGGTACACCTTAAATTTATTTAAAATACTAACAACTTATATTATTGTTACTTATTTACCACCGAATTAAATTATCTTAAAGTCATTCATGTACTAATCAGGTGGATATTTTATTTTTACTAGTCTTTACTAATTACTTTCAACATAAATATTCTCCTCATTTCTTTTAAATTTATTATTTTTAACAACTTTCTTTTTAACTCATTAAACCTTATTATACTAACATTATCTTCTATTTCTCCTTAAACTCTAATGCCTTAAAAATATATGTACTTCAATTCCTTTGATCTATGATCATTCTAGTTAGTCTTATTACAAAAACCTCTCTTACAATTTTTCAAAATATTATTTTTCTAACACTTCACTAAGACTTTCTAAATTTCATTATTCTTTCTTTATCAACTTTTCTTTCTATCCTTTAGTATGAGAATGTTATCTTTTGTCAAACTTTATTTAATAATCAATTGAAATATTTTTCTAAAAAAGTACTTTAAATTGTTATTTCTTTAATTTCTATTACTCTATTCCTAATTTCTTTTCTCCTAATTTAGTTTTTCTAAAATGATCGCCATTTTTTATTTCTGAAAACCTGCTAGCAATTTTCTCAAAAAATTCATCTAATATTTACACATTTGCATCACGAACTTCTCTTTACAAACATCTACAATTATAAGCGATCCATAAATGTTAATAAGGTCATACATTGTAATACAAACGTATTTGTAGATACAGTTTTGTAAGTAGCTAATACTTATTTTATGAATACACATATCGAGCTATATATCTTGATTATCTTCTTTAACCAGTTGACCTCATTAATAGTAAATTTGTACCCCTAGTATTTCTTTTCATATCCATAATCATTTTTGGATTAATCTACACTTTAACCATTTAACTTTTTAAATCCTATCAGGTAATATACTTATTCCAAAGGTACTCCTTAAATTTATTTAAAATACTATCAACTTATATCATTGTTACTTATTTACCACTGGATCAAATTATCTTAAAGTCATTCATGTACTAATCAGGTGGATATTTTATTTTTACTAATCTTTACTAATTACTTTCAACATAAATATTCTCCTTAAATTTCTTATTTTTAGCAACTTTCTTTTTAACTCATTAAACCTTATTATACTAAAATTATCTTCTATTTCTCCTTAAACTCTAATGCCTTAAATATATATGTACTTCAATTCCTTTGATCTATGATCATTCTAGTTAGTCTTATTATGAAAACCTCTCTTACAATTTTTCAAAATATTATTTTTCTATCACTTCACTAAGACTTTCTAAATTTCATTATTCTTTCTTTATCAACTTTTCTTTCTATCCTTTAGTATGAGAATGTTATCTTTTGTCAAACTCTATTTAATAATCAATTGAAATATTTTTCTAAAAAAAGTACTTTAAATTTTTATTTCTTTAATTTCTATTACTCTATTCCTAATTTCTTTTCCCCTAATTTATTTTCTAAAAAAGATCCCTTTTTTATTTCTAAAAACCTGCTTAGTAATTTTCTCCAAAAATTCATATAATATTTACACATTTACATCATGAACTTCTCTCTGCAAATTTCTTAAAATTCATTATACTAGCTTATTCGCACCTGCTTAGTAAGAATTCATTTTTTTTAAGAATACTAAAAAAAATTATTTTAGTCCTTATTATAAATTACTTTTTTTTTCTTTTTTAGTAAATTTCTCGTTAATAAATATCTAAAAAAAATTCTTCTCCTTCACATATATATGTATCTTTTAAGAAAAATTGTACCTAATTCTCTTAACTTTACACTTATTCTATTACCAAAAATTTTCCTTAATTAGATTACAAAAGTTCTCTTGATAATTTTTCTCAAAACATTAATAATACCATATAGTCCTAAAACAAAGCGTAATAACGATTAAATCAGAAAAACATATCCCTTTGCGTGATTGGTCCAATTTACTTATAAAATACTAGTCGATCAATCTAATTAATTTAGCGAGGCTTACTAGACCAATGTAACAATTACATAAAATAATAAAAAATTTATAAACATTTACAACCATATTGAATTGTCCAACCATGCCCGTTTTACTACCCTCAATTTCAATGTTTTATGTAATAACTTAAACCGGATAAATTTTTTAGCTGAATGTTCGAACCTTAATATGCTTTTACTAAAAATCATTGGAACACAAAAATCGAAAAAATATGAATATAAACGTGGCGATGTCAATCACAACAAAAAAATGATTTAGTGACCTAAAATTTTGGTCACAAAACTATTTTTCAGTCACAAACTTTATTAGTGACCAAATTTGTGACTGATTATTTTGGTTACTAAAACCCTAGTCGCCAAACGTTTTTGTGACCAAATTTGTAATCTGTAACAGTTTGTGATCGAACTAATTATTACTAATGAAATTAATTTTTTAACAAATTCTAGTTGCAAAGCTCTCTGTTTTGTGACCATCTTATTCTGTAACTATTTTGGTCACCAATTCATGCATTTTTAGCGACTGAATTAGTTACTAAGTTCCACACTTTTAGTGACAGAATTTGTTAGTCACCATTTTCGTCACAAACATACAATGACACAGCAATTTACAACCACATTTATAATGACTATTTTGGTCACTAATTAACCTAAAACTCAGCTTATTTTTGAAAATTTTCACCATTTTTAGAGAACTTGACCAAAATATTAATAAGCATAACTATATTGAATGAACCCACCAAAATACTATCAAGGAACCCTAGTTTTAATGGATACGCCAAAATATACCAAGCAACACTACATAATTGACAACATTCATAAAACCCAAATTGCATCAAAACTATGATAAACACATTTTTAGTCTAAAAAAATTTCTTAAAACTTACACATTGCAATCTTTAGTTCTCTTTGCCTCTTTAGTTTCTATGCATCACACAATGGTAGGACCTTGTTCTTGCTAAAAAGAAAAATAGTTTAATGCATTAGATAATTGCAATACTTTAAAAGCTAAATGGTTGATAGCAACATAAAAGAATCAAATGCACACAATTAAAAAATAAAGATTTTCCTAATTTGAGCCAGGAATTAATAGCTAATGAACTATTAAAGGAAAGAAAAATTAAAAAAATTCTTATTACTAATTCTTTCCCTGAGCTTCAATAAGAATTGTTGACAGCAAATTAGACAATGCAAAACCAAATAGTAATTGCATAAAAATTGAATGACCCAAAATTAATTATGCCTTATGACTAACAAACAAATATAATATAATACATCTACTCTTGGTGGCCATATGTTAAATGTTAAGATTAAATAAGTCTGAAAAAGTCTAAAAAAATTCTTTAAAACTACTACAATCTTTAGTTCTCTCTCCCTCTTTAGTTTTTGTGCATCACATAATGGTAGGATCTTTTTCTTGCTAAAAAGACAAACAGTTTAATGCATTAGACAATTGCAATAATTTAAAAGATAAATGGTTGGCAGCAACATCAAAGAATCACGTGCAACTTGTCTTTATTTTCACTAGTGGAAAAAATGGATATAACAACGGGATATTATTCACGGGTAGAAGAGGATCAGTGATAAAAACATGCGCGGTGGCATTTTTGAAATTATAAGGTGAACGTTTTAATCAGAGAAAACTATATATCTACGGTTAACATCATAACTGTGAACGTAACCATCAATATATATTCACGGTTGAGGAGTCAACCGTGGATATATAGTACCTGAAATATATATCGACGGTTTTAATCACAACCGTGAATATATATTGATAGGTACGTTCACGGTTATGATGTTAACCGTGGATATATATAGATGTCAATATTCACGGTTGTATTTCCAACCGTGGATATATAGTTCAGGTTTTAGGGTTTAATCACTGGGTACTCTATATCCACGGTTGTTTCTATAACTATGAATATAGATTAAATATTTATCCACGGTTGGTATGATAACCGTGGATATATAGTTAACATTTATCCACGGTTGTTTGTTAAACCGTGAATATATGTGTAATATATTCACGGTTTCAAGGGGAACCGTGAATATACATCATTTCTGAAACTTCAAAAGCCGCGCCTTTCTCTCTTTTTTCAGTTTCTCTTCTTCTGCGCGTTGGTTGTCGTCTTCTCCATTATCTGTGAGCTTCGTGCCCTTCTCTCTGTTCAGCATCTTCTTCCTTTCTTCATTCAGGTAGGTTCCCTGAACCCCCATTGTCATGCGTGTTTGTCATAATATATTGATTCTTTCTCTGTTGGTATTCCTCTATTTATGTGCCTGTTTGGTTATATGCATTTTTTAGAAAATTACCTTAGTTCTCTCCGTTGCGTTAGATTAAGTGCCTGTTTGGAAAAAAGTTACGTCTCTGTTCCATTCGTTGGTTATATGCATTTTGCTGTGAACCATTTGGCAACACACGCTTCCTCCGTCTCCGTTGCCATCTTCTCCGTTTGAAAGCTGAGAACCACGTTACCTTGTGCCTCCATCATACCTCCCATTCCGAATCTCCGTTTGCATTTCTGTGTGTTGTGGACGGTTTTGCCCTTCTGCCTGTTGGAGAAGATGGAGCACTGGTGGAGATTCTTGGCTTGGTGTACCATAAATTTATTGATATATTTAATATATATTAATAATATTAAATTTTAGTTGCAATACATATATTTATAATAATATATATTTATTATTAATTTTTATTAATAAATATATTTTGTTAATTAAATTATAAATGAAATATTTTAATGTGTAATTGTTAATATTATTTACAAAAATATACTACTTTACTACTTTTTTTAATTAATGTCCTTTTTAGTAATCCATAAGCCGTATTGCATAAAATAAAAGTTCAAATCTAAAAATTCTCATAATCCATAATCCATCATCTAACACCATAGTTCTAGTTGAAAATAATAGAATTTAAAAATATCATATTAATTACTAAATAAAAGTCTAAAGTTTGAACCTGCATTATAAACCAACATCATAATCCATAATCCATAATCCATACTCCAACACCATACTTCTACTTGAAAATAACATAAATTAAAAACATCATACTATTTTAGGGAAAAAGTTAACTAAATTATTATCCATTTTATTTCTGTTATTATTGGTTGCTCTTATATGTTATGTTTATTGCTGTTGTATGTATGTGGTTGTTAACTAGTATGAAAGTTGTTGTGCATATGAGTGAACCGTAGTTCCTCGTTTGAGATTCGACACAAATGGTCATTAAATCAATTAATGTTATCGTTTGTGTTGAATCTTGAATTGTCCGTTTGGACAGTTTGGGATGAACAATTATTTTTTATACGTCATTGTTAGTATGTACAAGTTAGGAGTTATTTTAAAATTTGATAAAATTTCGGTAACTTGTATTTTGTGTTGTTCTCTGGGTGCATATTTGGTTGTGGTTGAATTTGATTTGACCACTCTCATTTTGTGTACTTAGAGACCAATGCGAAATGCTGCTGAAATTTTATCAAATTTTAAAATAAGTCCTAACCTGTATATATGAATGACGTATAAAAATAAATGTCATGCTGAATGGGTATAGGACCACCACCTTTGTATAAAAAGTGAGGTTGATCATAGCACCTTGTAAACAGTTGGTATGGAGGCCGATTAAGCCGGCCAATGAAGGCCTCACTCAGCCACCACCAGGAGACTACTGCACCAGCCAGCGACCCACAGGTTAGATTCTTTATTTAATTTCCTCAATTTTATTGTTTGTAATCACTTTATTTCATTGTTGAATAACTTCTGCTTGATGTGTAAATATGTAGGTACGGAAGGTTAGCACTAAGGGGTCGTGCGCTGCGGCTGACCCTGACGATGACGGGGTCGAGCCACCAGACACCCGTCAATGTGACCTGTTCATTGACGGGTCGGAGGAGCCAGTTGCCACTGGTATTGTGTACAACTTAGGCCCTGTGGTTCACCACCAGACATTACCTGGTGGTATGTCCAGGGTCTCGATTGTGCTCGTCCTCGAGGAGGATGCTGCTGTGCCAGTGGCAACTCAGGAGGTGAAGACCGTCGGTCAGGCGGTGGGCCACTTTCTGATGTGGCCTAACAGACTTCTGGTGATTGCCCCTAGACAGGTAAAAACCCTAAACACTAACTAGCTTTATTTCCTTGTCAATTATGGTACAAAATGTGATGGTTGTCAATTGTTCAACAGGAACAGACATTGAAGAAGCCAGACCCGGCCAAGGATCCCATCTGGATGCTATGGCGCATCGGGTATGAGCAAGCTGACGACACTGTTCAGGTCCCATGGCAGCCACTAGTGTTCGTCCGCCCCAGTGATTTTCTAGTTTACGTTACAAATTCTGACATTTGTGACATTATTACGGGGACGTCGATGCTGAACGGCTCCATCTTTCAGTTGTGGGAGCTGTAAGTATATCCTTGTTTTGTCCAATTTTTTCATTATACAAGTTATTTGTCGCTAACCATGTCTTAACTTGTTTAGGTTTCTGGAAAAACTCTGTGTGGACTTGGGTTTCTAAGGAACTTACGGTTTCTTAGAGCCCTCTCTCATACAGAGGCATGGAAACACCTCGCAGAACACCCAGACATACATTCAGAATTGGATGTTTGAGTCTGGGAAGTCTATATACATGGGCCCCTATCATAAAGGGTAATACTCTATTCCATAATTATTGTCATGATATTTTGCATTTTGAAGTCTCACTTATCACTCGTAACTGCAGGGCTCACTGGACGCTTCTGGTGATCTGTCCGAAGGACTATCTTGCTCTGTACTTTGATAGTTTGCATCGGACAGCTCCACAAGACCTGAAAGATATAGTAGACCGGTAAGTTCATCCCTAAACAATAACCACAAATTCGATTACATCATTTTTAGAACTATACAATTCTAACTTATCTTGTGTTTTGTTTGACGCAGAGCGGTGGTTGGATACAATCTACTGATTGGAAACAAGCCCAAAGGAAAAACAGTTGTATGGGTGTACCCAAAAGTAAGTCAATCGTATTCATTCAAATCTTCAGTACATATTTTTTAAGTTCTGAATTCACTTATTCTATACTATATGTCCATTGTAGTCTTACAGGCAGAAGGGTTCCTTTGAGTGTGGCTATTTCGTCATGCTCACTATGCTGACCATTGTCCAACATCATTTAGTAGATGGATGGACAGAGGTAATTCTCATCATTTAGACTACTTTTCTCCAATTTCATCAATTTCATGTAATAAATAAAGCTTTTGTTCTAATTGTTTTGTGCAATTGTTTGCAGTACTTTAATGACCGGTCATTTTTCCCAAAGGAACTTGTGGATGATGTTAGAAGGCAATGGGCCTCACACTTCTTTGATTCACGGCAAAGCTAGATATAGGATCTTTATTCTTTTATATATGTATCTAGTAGGATTTAGGGTTTACTTTTATTAGATTACATTCAACTTAATTGTATATACTTTCATTTTTTAGGTTGTTATGAATTGATATAGAAAATAAATTGTTATATATATACATACCATTCTTTCGGCATAGTGTTGCTGTGGCATACTGTATACTGTACTGGTTTGTCTAAATGCAGGGTTGGGAAACGATAAAACAGAATCCATATTAAAAAAAAAACCTCAGTATTTATTCACGGCTATGGCAACAACCATGAATATAGACTATATTTATCCACGGTTATGGCAACAACCGTGAATATAAGTATTTAAAGATGTCAGTTACAAACTACTTATATTCACGGTTATGATGGACAACCGTGGATATAGATATATTTTATCCACAGTTGTCCATAATAACCGTGAATATAAGTAGTTTGTAACTGAAACCAATCCATACTTATATTCACGGTTGTGATGGACAACCGTGGATAAAATATATCTATATCCACGGTTATCCATCATAACCGTGAATATAAGTAGTTTGTAACTGACATCTTTCAGTTCTTATATTCACGGTTATGCTCGATAACCGTGAATATAAATAGTAAGTTATATTCACAGTTGTTCTTAATCGTGGTTAGATGTGATGTTATTACCACGGTTGTTAACCGTGGTTAAAGACCATCATCTACTACCACGGCTGCAACAACCACGGTTCTTTAACCGTGAATAAAGGCCTTTTTTAACCGTGATTATATCCTTTTTTTCCACTAGTGTTTATAACCCATGTTCTCAAAGGAAACCCATTATCTTTCACTCTCAAAACACTAAAAGGCCTAGACGCACAACACAAAGGAAGAAAAGAAAAGCTTGAAATAGGTACGCATAAATGGAACCAAGGCACGCAGTGGCAACATCAACAAAGCTGGAAACAAGTCCAATAAAAATGGAATAAGGTATTTAGATCCACCATTAAGACTATTCCCTACTTATATCTTCTTTATTTTTTCCCTTTGTTAGAGATTAGACCCAAAAAGAGAAAAAGTAACAGGGAGAAAGACACTCAATGGAGGAAAAAAAATCAAAGCCACTTACTGGAGAGAAGCTTTAATCTTTACCACTGTCTACCACACTTGAAGCTACCATTGTCAACCACACTTGTCTTTACCGTCAACAAGAGAGAGGTTTTTGTTTGTTTTTTCTCCTCGGATCTAAGGGAGATTTTGAGGTGTCATAATGAGGTATTATGGTATGTCACGCGGGAGAAGGGGGAAAACGTTAAGTGAAATGAGGGGAAAAAAAGCTCTTTAAAAATCAAAAATTTGTTTTTGTGACCGAATATTTGATTGGTAACAAATTAAAAATTTATGTTTTCGTGACAAAATATTTGACTGGTCACAAATTAAAAATTTATGTTTTTGTGACCAAATTTAATGGTAGTAAAATGGTAAATTTCAAAACAAATTTGCCACAAACTCTATTTTCGGTCACTAAATAAGATCTTCAAACAAATTTTAGTGACCGAATGATGTTCTATTACTAATCAATGTTCTTATTAAATAAAACTAGTATTCAGCTACAGAATTAGCAACCAAATACTTGTCACTACCAAATTCGGTCATAAAATTTCATCACAAAAAGTACTATTTAGTTTTTTGGTCACAAAATATATCGGTTACTAAAATCAGTGACTAATAACTACTACAATAATTAAGTGACTAAATTCCATTACTAAAAATACTTTTTATGGTTGTGGATAAATCACGTAATTTCTAATCTAATCATCTGATCATCATGAAATTCAAAGGGGTTATCCCCAAATAGTAAAGGCACGATATTAAGCAGTTTATATCCCTTTACCTTATGGTACAGTCACGGTTTTGATAGGGGAAAAGGATGGGCACGCTGAAAATTTGTCAAACGTCATGTACCACTCACCGATCGCCGCCAATCGTTCCCGTTCCTAGCAAAACAACATATTTGAATAAGGAAGGGGTCACGGCTTTTGAAAGAGAAAATCAAGGGCAGCCATGCAAAAATCCAGAATTTCAAAAGAATAGAAGGACCATGGAACCAAGGATTAGAATTTATAATACTTACCTTACCTTTTCCTAGGAAGCCCATGACCAAAAGTGGTGATGCAAAGGGGAAATCCAGCTACAAGATTTTGAGATTATAGAGAAAGAGAAGTGAAGAAATTGAAGGTTGTTTTTGGTGAGATGATGCCACGTGTTAAGTGGAGAAGGGAAGAGAAAGGGTTGAATTTAAAGAGTGGTGTTTGTTGGAATGTTGCTATCGTGAGGGGGAGCTTTGTGGTGGTTCCTTAGGGGGTTCAAGAAGGATGCTGTGTTGAATGGAATTAAAAGGAGAAGAATTAATTGAAGGAAAACTTTGAAGAAAGGAATGGGCTTAGATGTTGTCGTGCAAGTGAGCTAGTGGATGGATAAGGTGAAGTAAGCTAATAACGTTAGGTGCATGTGTCGCAACCTGGATCGCGACAGCGCGGCGAGAGAGAAAAACCTCGTATGAAACAGGGAGTCACCACCAACGTTTTTATCCATAGGAAAAACATTGGGAAAAAAACTGAGTTCAGTGAAAGCACTGGTTTAAAAAATGAGATTCAAGTTCGGGAGTCGGTTACGAGTAGAGAAGGTATTAGCACCCTACATCGCCTGTCAGAAACAGTACCAAGATTGAAAGCGTAATATAAACAGCCTTAAATAAAACATGGTTTCTTCCTTTTTTTTGTGTATTTTTATTTGAAAATGATGGAATGGAGTAGAGAACTGTACAAACATAGAATGTCGAAGCGAGGTCAACGGGACGTTTCATCCGAATTAAACTCGACTTCGATATGTGACAGAAAGGGGAAGAGAATGCAAATAAGACGTCACGCCTAAATTAGACATCCTCGAATAAAAAAAGACAGGGATAGGAAAGAGATAAGCGGAACGTCTCATCCTAAATATCTCTTCCCTATGAATCATGGCGAGGCTCGAACAAAAACTAGGGGGAAATCAACAAGACGTCACGTCTGAATTGATTTTCACGGAAGCGACAAAAAAAGAACACTTATGAAAGAAACGCGAAAGCAGAGAAATAAAATAGCAAAAAAAAAGAAATAAGAAAGATGGGCCCGACAGGAGTTGAGTCCCGCTCCTACGTATTCTTGAATTATCAAGAAATCAGGGTTACGTAGTTCTGAGTGTTTTTTTTTCTTTTAGGAAAAGATTGGGAAAATGTTGGTGTGTATCATTTTGGTGAGGAACCCATACAAGACAAAGTTCTTCGCACGTGTACGGATCCTATAGAGGTTGTGTAGACGGAAGTATTTTCCGTACGACACAGACTAAAAATGATTTGTTTCTTTTTTGATTTTATTTAGATTTGAAAGAAAACATAGGAAACATTTATTTCCCTTTATTATATTTTTTACTACGAAGCAAAAGAGGGAGGGTAGCAGAAGCTACAAGAGAGAAAGGGAAACAGTATGTTCGGAAAATAGAGGGAAAAATGAGCGAAAACTGAGTGGGAGAAGAGAAAACCGAGTGAGAAAAGGGAAAAATTGAGTAAAAGTGGAAAAAACCGAGTGAAAAATGGGAAAACCAAGTAAAAATAGTAAAACCGAGTGAAAAGTGAAAATACCGAGTGAAAAGTAGAATACCGAGTGAAAGTTGAGAAACCGAGTGATGGAGCAGGAGAGCTGGTCTCAGGATGCTGAACAATGAGGTGTGAAGGGTGCTGGTGAGGAGAAGGACTGTACCGAGTGGTATTGGTGAGGAGAGGGGCTGTACTGGGTGATGTTGATGAGGAGAGGGAAGGGAGCTGGTGAGTGAAGGAAGGGAGAGAATGAAGGTGAACTCAGGCAGAGTTTTCTCTTAATGAATGCCTTCGGTCCCCTTCAAAGCTTTAACCCTTGTCTATTTATAGGCTTTTTCAAGTGGAAGGCCAACTCAGGCTTCCACTTAGAGTGGAAGGCCAGCTCAGGCTTCCACTCAGAGTGGAGGCAGCCTGGTAGTGGGGGACAACGGCTGGTGGGAATTTTTAATTCCTTCACTTTCGCCCCCTGTCTGCCAGCCACCTCCAGGACTCCTGGATCCACTTGAGTGGTGGAATCCAAGTCAGCACGGGCGAACAGGGGGAGCCTGGTGGAAATCCGAGAGAGGATGGTGGAAATCCGAGAGAGGATGACTCGGATTAGCCTCTCAGTCAGCATTCATCCTCAGTTTGAGTCAATTCCGAGAGAAAAATAGTCCTTTCCGAGTGAGAATTCTTCTGGGAGGAGCTCTCCTATGGAAGGCCGAGTGGAAGTTTTGCTCGGTATTGGTTCGCTGTGAGGAAAGTCCGAGTGAAAAAGTGTGCAATTGGATTGAGGAGACAAACAAGGCAATTCTGATTGGAACGATCAATCAGACCGAGTGAAAATTGACTCAGAACCGATTGAAGAGGACTCGGTGCTGATTGAAAAGTGTCACTCAGAATTGGTGAAAAATGTCTCAGAATTGATGACAATGGGGGCTCGGAATTGGTTTGAGGAGGGATGACATGGAATTGGTTTGAAGAGGGCTGACTGATTGAAGTGTCACTCAGTTCTGACTAAAAATTGGCTCGGGAATGGGTGAAAGGCTGACTCGGAATTGACTGAGAAGGGTGACTCAGAATTGTGTAAACAAATGGCTCAAAAATGGGTGAAACGTAACTCAGAAATGACTGGAAATTGTGACTCGGTGCTGACTGATCAGAGTGACTCGGTGCTGATTGAAATGTTTCACTCGGCTACATCACTCAGAATTGCTTTCTACTCACTCGGATGTGTTCATTCGGAGTCAGATTTGTCTTCAATCAGCACTTAGAACTTGGAATTATTCACTCAGAACTGGCCTTCTCACTTAGAAATTGGAATTTGACAATTTGACAACTCGGATTTCTCTCCAATTGAGGGATACTCACTCAGAACTTCTTCAATCAGAGATGCGCTGCTTGGATCTCGTCACTTCTTGAAGCATTGTCACTTCATCAGGACCTATGTTGCTTCACACGGTTTTTGTTTGCTCGGATGTATCTTTGTTTGAAGCATTTGATCGGAGCTGCTTCAATTCGAGGGGCTTCACTCGGGAGTGCCTCTGTTTGAAGGATTTATTCGGTCTTTCCTTGCTTGAACAACTTGGTTATATCTCTGGGCCTTAATCACTCGGAGGGATCTTGCTCGGCAATGCTTCTGCTTGAAGCTTTATTTGACTCCTATGCTTGATTCAGTCATTTTTACTCACTGTTGAACTCGGAGCCGGCCTTCCTTCCAATCAGAATTATTTCATTCATCAATCAATCATTCGGATATACTCACTCGGGAGTGATCCTTATTTTCCGATCGGAATAGTTTTACTTGACAATCAACAGTCGGGTGCGTCCTCTCGGGATTAATTCATTCGGCCTTTATATTTCAATCAGGAGTTACGACAGTTCCAACAATCCTTCAGGGGAATTCGTTCGGAATCGGCCTTATTTCCACTCGGATGGTCAACCAATCTCTCAGAATCCTTCACTTGGACAAGTCTTGGTCGGATTTAGGGCTCAGGAGTTCATTTGCGCATCAGAACTTGGATATATTCACTCGGAGGTGGTTTTGATCAGGAATTTGTACTCAGATTTACCTCAAGGCAATATTCCACTCGGCAATACTTCACTTCGAGTCATTCTACTCAGATTTGATCAATTCAGAGTCCTTCTACCCAGATTTACCTTCAACAGGGTAATATTTCACTCGGAAAGGCTCCATTCTGAGTCATTTTACTCGGATTTGATCATTTTTGAGTCATTCCACTCGGATTTTTGTCCAACAGGGCTATATTTCACTCGAAAATGCTTCAATCAGAGTCATCGTACTCGGATTTGATTATTTTTGAGTCACTCCACTCGGATTTTTGTCTAACAGGGCTATATTTCACTCGGAAATGCTTCCATCAGAGTCATCTTACTTGGATCTGATCATTTTTGAGTCATTCTATTCGGATTTATCCCAACAGTGGTTATGTTCTACTCGGAAGTGCTCCATTCTCAGTTATTCTACTCGGATCTGATCATTCTAAGTTGGAATGCAGTATAAAAGGAGATTCTTTCAACTTGGACCAGACCAAAAGAGGTGTTCACCATGTAATTAAATTTGCATGAAATCTTCAAGTTGTAGAACAAGGAAGAAAGGGTTGAGTGGGCTATAAGAGGCTGGAGGTGACACCTAGCCGTGTAAGTGTCGCGTAATGGCGGTGCCAAAAAAATAATTTAGGATACCAAAAATCATTTACCCGATGAGTAACAAGTTCCCTTTTGGAGGTTTTTAAAACAAATATACAATAATTCATGGGATAGGAATTAGGAAAAACTTGCCAGCAAAGGACTTCTCATTTGAGCGAGATTGTGTTGGTATTATAGTTTTTGGTCTCTCTGTAATTCTCGTTTAAGCGAGGGACCTCTCACTTAAGCGAGATCTAAAGGTTGAGTTTCTATGTGTTTCTCACCCAAGCAAGGATAGTTTTTGTCTGTTTCTCAAGCGAGGATGCTCTCGCTTAAGCAAGATACAGAGGTCAAATTTTGCTCGTTTTTTGCTCAAGTGAGGGTGATCTCGCTTGAGCGAGATGATGATGTTTGTTTCTGGTGTTTTCTCGCTCAAGCAAAAATGGTGTCGCTTGAGCGAGATTTTCTAGCAATGATTTTCTTGTTGGTTTGTTGATGTTATATTTTTGAAACACATACCCCTTGTGTTCCCATGGTTTACCTCTGGGGACATCAAAACTCAAAAAATTTACTTCTTCGGGGGTAAACTCTAGGAATTTACAAGGGACGTCACAAATCTTATCTATATATGATAAACTTATTGTGGGTAACATTAATATATACCTCAATAAACATTTATTAAGCTGGGGTGAAAATTTAAGCTTCACCTTAAGATATATCCTAACTAGGTAAAGTTGCATACGAGATTCATTATAAGAATATAAAATTGGTCCAATAAGTTGAGAGATAAAATGAGTAAAATTATAAATGTGAATATATTTATACTAATTTTTTCAAAAAATGTATTTATACTTATAACAAAAATATACGTACATAATAATGGACTTATTTAATTTTAATCAAGTCATTAAAATTAATTTATAATTATATTTTAATCTATTAATTAAGTAAAATTGAACTAGTTACAATTATTATTTATAGAGAATAAATATTAATGGTTAAATAATTCAATTTTTTGGAACAACAAGGGAGAGAAGTCACATGTATATAGAGAATAAGCTCGTTTGTTTAAGTTTATTTTTAAGTATTTTTTAAAAAATATTTTTTATAAATACTTTTTTAATAAGTGGATCAGACTTGCTTCTTAAAATAAATAAAAATCTGTTTATTTTCAGCTTCTATTTATTCTTAATATTTTAAACAAATATAACAAAATTTAAAACAAATATTTTTATAATTAAAAAAACACTTATTTCTTAAAATAAGTTTAAACAAACTAATCTTATATGGAAATGTGACCCCACCGGATGTTTCTTCAGCGTGACGACTTTCTCTTCCCCGACTTTCCTTTTCCATCTTTTCCGTGCAAGCTGTTTTTCTAACCCCTCAATGTTTTCCTTCTCCCCCTACCCTTTAACCCTTTTCATTCGCACCAAGTTGAGACAAAATGAGGTTTCTTGGCATTTGGGATTTGGTCACTCCCATTGTCTTTTTTCATTCTTCCAGATTTGCTAGGGACATGCGAATCATATAACTCATTCTATGGTGGAACCTTTCTTTTTTGTTACCAGCTCCATTTTGGATAATATACTAAATACTTCCAACATGCACCCATATGTCAGCTTTAGATTGCATGAGCCAATATCATTAGAGCATATATTAATTAGTGTCCATATTGTTACTATTTAACATGTTTTTTTTTCTCCTTGTCTCCGTTAACAGAGCAATCAACAATTTATTATTTAATTTTTCCCTTGTTTGATTCGGATTCCGCATTGCTACCCGAGACTATTTCAAACATCAACTCCAATGTATATAACTTCTTTCTCATGATTTCTGCCAAAGTGGAACGAAATTAATTTTAAATTGTTATCCGTAATTAATAATTAACAAGAATCTTTAAATTAATTTGTATTTTAAAACTTTATACTATAACGTGTGGTATTGGGAAAAAAATTGAGCCCGATGATTTCTCAAATAGACATGAAATACAATGATCAGTATGTGTAACTGTGAATAATTGAAAGAATAACTATTGAATAAATTATTGAGATACTTGTTAAGATAACATCCATTGGATTACAATATATGATAGGCTACTTTTAGTAAGACCTGTTACAATCTTAAGTTATAATTTTCAGTTAAGTTAAATCTATTATTTTTAATTTCATTAAATATTAAAACAACCATTA
This sequence comes from Clitoria ternatea, assembly GCA_037962975.1. Taxonomy (NCBI): domain Eukaryota; kingdom Viridiplantae; phylum Streptophyta; class Magnoliopsida; order Fabales; family Fabaceae; genus Clitoria; species Clitoria ternatea. The sequence goes on from CM075675.1 coordinate 17,028,519, forward strand.
GTTTGTCCTAATAATACCACATTGAAACTAAAAAAAGTATTTTGTTTAAAGTAATTTTCTAATTATAAATTATTATTTATAAATTGAAAAAGAGAATATATAAATAAAATACTATTATTTATGTAATGATTATGAGATAGGGATATGGAAAGTGTCGTAAAAAAATGTACAAATTGTGAATAAAAATGATTCTATTATATATTTGTATGATAAAGCCAAGGAAAAACTTGAAATTATTGCTTGATGCGATCAACATTGGCAGATGCATTGTAGTTAAATTCAACCCCTTCAATAATAGACCACGTTTTTTCTCCAACTCAAGAAAAATCAAATCGAATGATTTAGCACAAATCAATTGTTAAAAGGAAAAAGAGAACAAAATAAATATAAAACAAGTTTACTTTATTTACACAGGGAAGTTAGGTCACCTTTTGTTTTCATTCATTTGTCTTGTCATATGACAAGGTGTCAAAATTTTCATTGCAGAGGATCCCTATGCACTTAAGGAATATATCCCAATAATAAAGCCATAAAATCCTTGTAAGAAGCTCTAAATTGCTCCAATTAGAAACACTTTGAGAAGAATAGGGTATCCAAGTTTCTTCGATTCCATCAAACGAACAATATATACAATGAAAAATAAACCAACTGCTCTAATTAACCAATACTTACGATGCATGACATTGACTTTTTGCTTGTATTCCAAAATCTAAATTTAATGTGTTTACTTTTGAATATAAGTAATTAAATCCTGTAGAGAATATTTTAAGAATCAAAATTTATTCTTTAAAAATATCACTTGAAATATAAGGAAAGATTAAAGATCTATTTATATATTGATAAGAAGATTTGATTTTAGCTTAATATCTATTAGATAAAACTAATCTTTTATTAAGATATTCTTAAACGAGATATTTTAATCTATAGTATTATTATCCGATTATACTAATTTTATAAAAGGTTACAAAAATAAATTTTAATGAATAATTGACTTAGTCAATTATAAGTTATATTCACAATTCACTACAACCATAGTCATATTAGCCATATTATAAATCTTGATCAATCACTCTAGCTTAGATTGTTTTTGGATTATAGTTTGTAACTACAGGTTTACTCAAGGAAAATATTACCTTTTTTTTAAGAATCAACCAAATTTATTTATATAACCATTAAAATAATTAAGTATAAGATATACTCCATATAAATTGTGAACTCATAGGATCACAACCTTGCCCCATCATTCAGCACAATATAATACACATTACCGGATTCTCTATCTAATAGTACATAGAATAACAAAAAGAATTTTTTCATGCCTTTAACCATGACTAAGCCCCAACTCAATGTCAAACACCTTATCTAGATGTAGTTTATGTTCATCAAATACTACTTTATTTCTCTCTAACTATAAGGGCCAAACCACAACAAACCAAATGACACACCATATTTCTTGTTGTGTCTTATTTCCAGAGAATATCCCAATGAAACTCTTTAAGTAACTACCACCATCGTCGGGTAAATCACCTGAGACTCTACACTATTGTAAACATTTAGCCCATACCTTATATGCTTTAGCATAGAAGAATAACAAATGAGATATTGTTTCTTTTAAGCTTTCACAAATTGGAGATATAGTAGGTACCATTATTCTTCGCTTCAGTAGTTTAACCCATACTGGTATTCTTTCCTTAATAGTTTGTCATGCAAAACCTATAACTTTAAGAGGTACAAATTTGTTCCACACAACCACCGGTGGAAAAAAGGGTTTTAAGCACGGTTCTGGAGGGCTTTTAAGCACGGTTCCAGAACCGTCCTTGTTCCCACCGTGCTTATAAATAAGGGCTTTTAAGGACGGTTCTCAACCGTGCTCGTAAGTGGCTTTTAAGCACGGTTGAAATTAACCGTGCTCGTAGGTGGGCACTTTTAAGCACGGTTACTACAGAACCGTGCTCGTATGTGGCACTTTTAAGCACGGTTACTACAGAACCGTGCTTGTATGTGGAACTTTTAAGCACGGTTACTCCAGAACCGTGCTCGTATGTGGCACTTTCAAGCACGGTTCTTGAACCGTGCTTGTTTCTGCTGGACTTTTAAGAACGGTTAATGCGTAACCGTGCTTAAAAGTGTGACTTTTAAGCACGGTTAACACCATAACCGTGCTTAAAACCTTAATTTTTTTTAAAAAAATTTTTATTTGAATTTTATTCTTTCCCAGAAACCTGTAAACAGTCCCAGACAGTCCAATGATAAATAATAATGAACGTTTAAAGAAATTCAATCAAATTGTCTAAACATCAAATATGGTATATAAAATGCACAATAAGTAATTAAGCTACACTAATAGGTATATAACTACACAGTAATAATATAATTAATGACAGAAGTCTATTGGGCTCCTTCCTTGAGTTGAAGAAGGCTGGAGGCCCATTGGTTTCTGATTTCGTCAATGTATCCTTCAGGGAACATTGAGGAAGAGTCTCGGAAGTGCTGTAAAGAAGACATAATCATTAATAAGTGAGCAACAAATCGTAATAGTAATATGTCAAAACCCAATAAATTAAAGTAGGCAGCAAAAACTTACAGTTGTCCATCCGTCTACTATACCAGATTGGACAATGGTGAGCATCGTCTTCATCACAAAATACCCACACTCAAAGCTGTCATCCTGCCGATAAGACTACAAGGTACCATACATTGATTTCATAATTAGTTATTGTTTTTGTTACTAATTGAGGTAACTTTAAAAGTAATGCTTATTAATTATTGAAGTGCTTACTTTTGGGAAGACCCACTCTAGTCTTTTCTTGCTCACTTTGCCGCGTAGTAGATGGTACCCAATTAAAGCCCTGTAAGAGAATAAAACATCAGTTTAGTTAATAGAATGACTTAATCAAATATGTAAAGTTGTTTTATTTTTTAAAAATCAACTTACCCGTCGAGTATTTTCATGTAGTCCGCACCAGGACTCCCATACAACGAACAGAAGCATGCAGCAATGCCGTCCTTCGGGCAAATGACGAACAGTTGCCAGTGAAGGCTGCAATGTACCATTGAATATTAACAACACAATCTATTATTAAATTGACAAAAATAACTAAATATTTATTAGACTCTTACTCTCTATGAAGTGGTGCAAGGTACACAGTCTTGTTCGAGGCATGCATCCAATTCTGGATGTATGCCTAAATCTCCTCCTTGCTGTTCCCACAAAGTTGTATTAGAGAGGGCTCCAGGAAACCATAAGTGTTATCGACACCTCTCTCTATGCAAAGTCTATGTAAAAACCTAATCAAATTTGTAGACATTTAGTGTTGTAAAAATATAAATTTAATTGACACTATCATTGAATAAAAAACATTATACTTACAGCTCCCAACACTGAATCACTGAAATGTTCAACATCGTGTTCCCCACTAGGACCTCACACAAGTCAGGTCGTTCAATGTACACTGGGATAGCACTAGGGAAACCAAAAACGGATTCCTCCCATGGGACCGGGATAGTGCAATTACGAACCCCAGCCGATATGTCCCATAGTCGTTCTATCGGATCAAGGGGGGGCTCTGGCTTCTTTGATGGGGCAACACCCTGTTAAAATAGTTAAAAAATTAGAAGCAACTTATGATTATTGAAACCATAACTTAATATATAGTTGATGCTTAGGTAAAGAGCATACCTGGGGACCAGAATCTGACACAAGTCTGGTCGGCCACATAAGGAAGTGTCCTACAGCCTGGCCGACCAGATGTACCTCAGATGTTGGAATGGGAACAACTGCATCTGCCTCAAGGACCTGTACAACCAAAATCCTTGACACACCATCGGGCAATTTCTGATGGTGAACCAAAGGGCCTTGGTTATACACTGAACCAATGGCAACTGGCTCTTCCACTCCATCCACAAATAGGTCACACTGACGGCCATCTCCAAGATTTACGTCGTCATCGTCACCGTCAGGTGCAGCACATGACCCCTTCGTGCTGACCCGCCTAGTCTGCATAATTACACAACATTTTAAAGTTATTCAAGAAATAATGATAACGAATCACAGGTGAGTCAATTAAATAATGTACAATGTAACCTGTGGGTCCACCACTGGTGGCGTAGGTTGACATTGTTGACTGAATGACGCCATCATCTCACTCCGAAACCGTGCCATCTCTTCCTGAAGCAGCCTCTGCATTTCCTCCTTTGCCTCTGCCTTCACTGCAGCAACCTTCTCCTCAAAGGTCTTCTCCAAATCAGATATGGACTGGGAAGGGGTGGCTGGATGGCCGAAAAAGCTTCGGAGGCCTGTAGAGAAAGAATAATTAGAAATAAAAATATTATCATACAGAATCTAAGACTATTAATGTAAACGTACCATGACCTCGACCAGCTGCACGTACACGTCCAGGGTGCTCTGGTCGACCGATGGCGGCGGTCAATATATCATCCCTACCATGTGGGACAAATGACCCTTGGGTCGACTGCTCAACCAAGGAATCCTGCAACCAAAAATCAGTGATCAGTGTTAGGGTTTGATGGACATTTAACGTTTCATAAAAAGTAGTGATAAGCTTTATACTTACAATCCTTGAGACAACCTCCTCAACATGTGATGAAGTGTACTGACCACTCTTCTTCGTCCTGGCACGCTTCCATTTTTCATGACAGGGTTTTTGTCCTTTGAAGTGGAAAAATGCATTGATTCGGCCACAACCATAACTCCAGAGTTCTGCACCGTACTCTTGTCATCTTGAATCCTTGTATAGAAAGAATAATTATTTATGTCATAGCCACAATAAGTGATTACATCAAAGTTAGGTCCTAGGGCCAGTCGATGCAACGTCTCAGAAGCAGATGTATCTTTAAGAAGGGTCATTTTGAACCACTGCATGAACGTTTTGTTGTGTTCGTTCAACACCCACTTTTCAGCCATTCTAGGGTTGTTTCTTTTGACTATATCTTTATGTGCAGCTAAATACGGGAGCACAGCGTCTGTGTTGTTCAAAATATAAAAGTGTGCTTGGAGTACTTCATCACGTGACATGCTTTTAATTTTTTTCCCAATAGTACCTTTCCCATCCAACCGTCCTTCGTGACGAGTCTTCGGAATACCAATGCTTTCAGCCTGTGACATATAATCTGTGCAGAACTCAATTGCTTCCTCTGCAATGTACCTTTCTACTATCGATGCTTCGGGACGACGTTGGTTCTTCATATAACCTTTCAAAATTTTCATGTATCGCTCAACAGGATACATCCACCTCAAGAACACTGGCCCACACAAACGGACCTCCCTCACTAAATGGATGATTAAGTGTACCATTATGTCAAAGAATGAAGGAGGGAAATACATTTCCAACTGGGATAGTATAAGAAACCCTTCCTGTTCCAACGCACCCAACTCATCGTGGGTGATTACTTTGGCACATATGGCATTGAAAAATAAACACACCCTTGTTAGCACATGTCTGACATTTTGAGGGAGAATGCCACGAATGGCAATGGGTAGAAATTGTTGCATCAGCATATGACAATCATGTGACTTCAAACCAACTAACTTCAGATCCTTCAAGGAAACACAAGTGTTGATATTGGAACCGTACCCAGATGGAACTTTGACAGTACGCAACGATTCACACAAACTTTGCTTCTCTTTTCTAGACAAGGTATGACATGCTGGCGGTAAATATGTTCGTTTGCCCTTTACTTGTGGGTGCAACTCCTCACGTATACCCAACAACTCCAAGTCCAGACGCGAATTCAGGCCATCCTTCGTTTTTCCAGGTATGTTTAACAGGGTTCCAACCAAACTATCACACACGTTTTTCTCCACATGCATCACATCAATACAGTGCCTCACATCAAGCTCTTTCCAATATGGCAGGTCAAAAAATATTGACCTTTTCTTCCATGTGTTTTTTGAGACAGACTGCTTCTCAGACTTACCAAGAACCACATTCACTTCTTTCACCTTTTCATATACTTGTCGACCAGACAACGGCGGGGGAGGCATTTCAAACTCTTGTGCACCATTGAACGACTTCTTCAACCTACGAAGTGGATGATTAGGTGTGAGAAACCTACGGTGTCGAAGATAAACATTTTTCCTTCCATGATGTAGTCGATCAGAACTAGTTCCCTCCTCACATACAGGACACGCTTTATGTCCTTTGACGCTATAGCCCGAGAGGTTACCATATGCTGGAAAATCATTGATCGTACAGAATAACATGGCCCTCAAATTGAATGATTGTCCTGTTAGCCCGTCAAACACATCAACCCCCTTTACCCACAACATTTTCAGGTCTTCAACTAACAGAGATAAGTATACATCAATGTCATTCCCTGGTTGTCGTGGACCAGAAATCATCATTGATAACATAACGTACTTCCGCTTCATGCACAACCACGGCGGCAAGTTGTAAACAAACAACAAAACAGGACAAGAACTGTGGTTTGTGCTTTGGTTCCCATATGGGTTCATACCGTCTGTGGCTAGTGCAAGCCTAACATTTCTTGGGTCACGGGCAAAATCTGGAAACATCGTATCCATTTTCTTCCACTGTAATCCATCTGCCGGATGCCTAACTAATCCATCAACAATCCTTTCATCAACGTGCCATCTCATAAGCTTCGCATCATCTGCATTGGCAAATAGACGCTTCAGTCTTGGAACTATAGGGAGATACCATAACACCTTCGCAGGAGACCCTTTTTTGCAGAAATCATCAGAATCAACCTCTTTCTTCTTATACCGTGACACCCCACACCTAGGACATCGATGCAGCATTTCGTACTCACCACGGTATAATATATAATCATTTGGGCATGCATGTATCTTCGTATACTCCAAGCCCATAGGACACAACACCTTTTTAGCCTCATAGTTACGATTTGGCAAAGTGTTACCAACTGGGAGCATTTCTTTCAACAACTTAAGCAAGTCAGTGAAGCTTTTATCTGTCTACCCATTTAGCGCTTTCAAATTAAATAATCGTAAAACTGCTGACAACCTCGTGAAATTAGAGCAATTCGGATATAACGGCTTTTCAGAATCCTCACATAGACTTGCATATACGTGAGCTCTCTTAAAACTTTCTACCCCTACATCACGGATCATATCCTCAAGTCGGTCATCCATGTCATCATCAACCTCATGAGCAAAGCTTTGGTCTTTTGTTTGAAAACTAGTACTTGGCACCTCAACATGTTCACCATGCCATATCCATCGCGTATAACTCTGAAGAAATCCATCACACAACAGATGTTCTCGAACAACTGTCAATTCTAGTCGGCGCATGTTTAAGCATTTAACACAAGGGCAAAAATACGTCCCATTCACCTCTTCAGCATTTCGTATCACGTACTCTATGAATGTTTCGACTCCACCCTCATATTGTGGACTTATACGTGATGCTGTTATCCATGTTCGATCCATACTCACTGTTTACAATACCAGTAAATTTAACGGTGCTATGAATCTTACTTTCTTCACATAGGTGGTGGTCCTACCCATTCAGAATGAACATTTTTCTATACATCATAACTACATACCACCTAGGAGTTATTTCAAAATTTGATAAAATTTTGGTAGCATTTCGCATTGGTCTCTAAGTACACAAAATGAAAGTGGTGACATCAAATTCAACCACAATCAAATATGCACCCAGAGAACAATACAAAATTGTGCAAACCAAAACTTTATCAAATTTTAAAATTACTCCTAACTTGTACATAACAATAATGTATAAAAATTTGTTCATCCTAAACTGTCCAAACGGACAATTCAAGATTCAACACAAATGATAAAATCAATTAATTTAATTACCACTTGTGTCGAATCTCAAACGGGAAACTATGTTTCACTCATTTACAATTTAAAAAATCACAATTCAAAGGAACTATATAAACTTATCAAAAACAACAAAAATAATAAATAAAAATTATTAACTACATTTAAAAAACATATTAAACTACATTTCATTTGTCTTATGTAAGAATCTTTATCTAAAAATCTAAATCTACTAATAGTACTAACTACATTTCATTTGAGACATGATAAAGTTTTTAATATTCAAAATTTAACATAATTGTGTGTAATTTTTATTTACTTTAACATATCAACCTTTTTGTATTTAATTTTTTTTAATAGTGTAACAAATATTACTAATGTTTATATATTTAATCTAAGTATTTAATCTAAGTATTTAATCTAACTTGATTAATCTATAACTTTTAATCTATAACTAAGTAACAATCAATCAAAGTATTTAATTTATATCTAACAAAATTCTAATTTCCTAATATATATTTATTTTCCTAAAACTAAGCTTAATATTAGCTTAATATTAACAGAGTATACAAAATAATTTCAACAATTACTTAATCTATAGTTAACAATTAATTTTACTAATATTTAACTAACTAAGCCTAACATTGCATTAATCTCAACCATAAGCATTAAAAATGAAAAGTGTGGGGTTTTAGAAAAAATACCTCTTTCGAAATGCCCAACGTCAATGGAGATGGAGGAAGCAAGGAGGGAAGACCAACCACTTGCAAGTATGGAGGGAGCAAGGTGGAAGAAGACCAACCACTTGCCCAACGTCAATGAGTAGGAAAAGAACGAAGAAGGCTCTAAAGAATCGGTAATGGAGGAGGGAGGGAGGAGGAAAATCGTTAATGGAGGGAGGGAGGAAGAAACGTTTTTGTAATGAAGGGAGGGAGGAGGAGGAAGAAGACTTGGGAGAGAGAAGGAAGAAGACTTGGGAATAGGAACACTTGGGAGACCGAAAATGAAATGGAGGGAGAGAGAAGGAAGAACACTTGGGAGAATGGAGGGAAATGCATTCTGTACGTGAGTTACGAGTAAAAGTTAAAAGGCACACCTATAAGCACGGTTCCCGTCGGAACCGTGTTAGTAGCTACCCTTTTAAGCACGGCTCCCTGTTTAACCGTCCTCGAAGAGCAATTTTTTTAAAAAAGTTTTAAGCACGGTTCCCTGTTTAACCGTGCTAGTATGGTTCCCTGCCTTTTAAGCACGGTTCGCTCTACAACCGTGCTAGAAGACTCAAACTTTTAAGCACGGTTACTTCAGAACCGTGCTAGTATGTATGCCTTTAAGCTCGGTTCCTCTTAACCGTGCTAGTAACCTCACTTTTAAGCACGCTCCTCCCCAACCGTGCTAGTATCTATGCTTTTAAGGACGGTTGCCTTATAATCGTGCTCGTATATGACGTTTAAAATTAAAACACATTTGTTCCTATTTACAAAAATGCCACCGTGTCGTTTTTAAGCACGGTTATTGAATAACCGTGCTTGTAGCCTGTCATCATAGGCGTTTTTTGCACTAGTGAACCTTGTACAAGTTGTTTGGAATATCATTAGATGCAGATAAGAACTTATAAACACTTTTTACCAAGAATGCTCCATCCATTTCCCCCAACCACACCCACCAGTCAGGTACTCCTTCTTTGACCTTTACCCCCTTCAACTATTCTTCTAACTCCCTCACCATGCTTTTTCCCAATCAAATGGTTGTTTTCGCCATCTCCATTTAACCCACCTCCCACTCTATTTACCATACTAACAATTGATTCTGTCTCATCCATAATTACATAAAACAATCGGGGAAACCACTCATGGAATGTTATTCCTCCCTGTAACACCCTCAGTTGACTAAGACAATCCATGCACTAAATCATCCTAGTTAACTAAGAATATTACATAAAGTTAAGAAATTGATAAAGTTTTTATTTTATAAAAAGAAATATAGAAAAGATGGATCATCATTTCATTCATAATATCAGTTCATACAAATTCAACATTCTTGCATGTAGACTCCTAAAATATAAACAAATATAACTCGACTGCTAAATCGAAAGAAAGACAACTAGATAATCCTAGTGACAGTCAATTCTAAGACCTGATCCCACTAATGCCGCTCACCTCGGCGCCAAATTTTCCTTTACAGGAATTCTAATTCAAGACACACTACCCTAACTAGGAATCCTTGTCATCGGAAGAACTAGGGGATCTCTAGAGAGGCCAAGGATTCCTCAGGCTCTAACTATGGTAAGAATCAGAAGCAACCCTCACGAGGTCTTTAGCCGCCATGCTTATCCTCGTAAGCTCTCTGAGGTCTCCATACATATAGCTGCGGTAGACATGGCAGAGAAAGGTAGGAGACTGGTCCCACTCAACACGGGACAGGAAACGCTCTACCAATGGTGGATCTCTCACTACTTATTCTTTTTCATGTTCTTTTAAAGGGTACTTCTCAGGATCTTCCTTAGAATCTTCCTCTGGGTCTTCCTCTTTGATTGGTTCCTCGGGAACTTGCACTAGAACCTTTTCAGGTGTAGGAGTATACACAGGAGAAGGAGACATGATAACTAGTGGCTCGATCTTATTGTGGTCAGGCTCTGGATGAGGGATTGACCTACTAAGAACCAGATGGAGATTATCCTCTATAATCTCCTAGAAGAATACGTATCCATGTGGATAAGGTGGCTTACCATACCTCTAAATAGTGCTCTCGATGACTCCAACGTTCTTCTTGAACAGAGGTGGCTCCACTGGTGGTCCAGTAGCTCGAGCATCTACCCTTGCAGGGTTTGCCTTGGGGGCATTACTGAAACTCTTCCAAAAAAATGGGTAATCTTCCACTTGATAATGCACCGCACTAAAAGAAAGATATATAAATGTGATATATTATCCTTACTTGTTACCATACAACGAGAGGTTCATCACTTTTGACACCTACCCAAAGCATTTCATTAATATGCCACACGAAACACATATTCATGGGATATTCACCCCACATCCAAACATCTCAAGAATTATCTAATCATGCAGAATTCCACCTTTATAAATCCACTTCTTAGGGTTCAATATCACTCAATAACGATCCTTAGGTTACTTTTCTTCCTTAAATCATCCTTATGAGATTCATAAATTTAGTAATAACAAGACAACACCATCATGCATAATACAATCCTAAATCACAGTCATAATCAATATTTTCATGTATCATACAATACCCAATAGAAGACATATCCATTACACAAATTCACAGTTATGATCAATACTATTATATATTATACGATCCTCAATCACGGGCATATCCATCACACAATTCCCAATTATATTCTCACACAATTCATAAAGATGACTAACAATGACAAGCATGATCATCACATAATTCACAGCCATAAGTATTACATAGTTCATTACCACACATTCATTATTGTTAGTCGTTCAGATGTCATGCATGTGTTAGATGTCTTATGACTCTTATTATTCAGATTCTTATAATGCAAATGAGGCCCATAATCTCATTGTCATAATCTCATATCCTTAGTATGTCTATTGGGAGGAATACATATCGTGTTATACCAGAGCGACCAGAGCTCGTCAAGTTCTTATAATCATCGGGGTAAAGGACATGTCCAACACAATATGTGTTGGAACCAAGTTTATAGAAGAAAATTTATCATTCAACCAGACCCCAAGATTTGTTAATAAATCACATCAAGACATCTAAATTAAATGAAGCATACGCATATGTTATCTAACCTATTCAATTAAGTCTTTCAAGATACAAACATTAAAAGTACACAGGTTACAAATGAAAGAGAGAGTCTATCAAAACAAATGTCCGATTAGAGTCATACAAAAAATTTCAAGAAAAGTCTGATTTTAGACTTTGTTAAAAAATAATTTGATTCAAGTATGCTCAGACCTTTGGACTATCAATTAGACCTTAGACTTTTGAAGCAATAAGAATGTTACTTCAAGCTCACAACAACCAATGATCAAAATCCATTTTGATGATGCTTTGAGTATGTGCGTATTAAGGAAAACTATCAAAAGAAGAAATGAGACAAAATAGTACAACGACCAAAGCTCTATTGGGAAGAAACCAATGTAGCTACTCTACGCAATTCAGAAAAAGGTGATAATGATCAGCTCTCGTGTCAAAATACTTACAGAAGGTCAACCATGTATGCTCTATGTGATTTAGTTGAAAGAAGAAAGCCAACAAAAGGTCTTTACGCTCTGAATATCTCAAGGAACTCCATTTTAGTGTAAACTCTAATCTTTCACACCAGACCTTTTTCCTCCTCACCATATTCTCAAGGTCTGATGCTTACAACAACTAATGTCTCTCCAACAGATTTACAACGACTATGATTCTTTATATGATTATCAAACGGTCACTTTGTGTGATTTATAAATATGAAGAAATTCAAAATTTAAAGTGCATAACTAAGACCTATGAAGAAATTCTTGCAATCTGTTCTAAAAGCTTTCTTTTTCATTCCTAGCTTTTGTCTAAAAAGCAAATACCTTTTTTATAGTTCTACATCCAGCAGACCTTGGTCTTTTGCTTTCTTAGTGTATCTGTTCATAACTTGTTTCTTTTCATACATTAAGTTCTCAAAAACACTAAACACAATCTATCTTTCAAATTTGTATTTGTGTAAAAGTCTGGTTAATTGCCAGTCTTTAGTTTTTGTTGGGAAATAGAGTTAGCCTGAAAGAGGCTTTTGAAAGAATACTTAGGTTTAAGTCAGGAGTGACTTGTTAAAAGAATACTTAGGTTTTAAGCCAGAAGTGGCTAGAGTCAAGGATACTTATGGTATAGTCTATTACTGGAATTTTAAAAGGAGATTTTACAACAATAGAAATTCTTCAAGTTGAAGGGACTCGACATAGCTTTTGAGTTGGAAGTGAAGTAGTATAAATTTTGTGCTCATTCTTTCTTTCCTTGCTTTTAACAAGTTTGGGTACAAAAGTCTGATTGCTTGTGCTTTAAAGTTTTAATTTCCACAAAAGAGTCTAAGACTTATTTGACCCCCCTTTCTAAGCCTGACTTTGAACCATCAATATGGATCCATCATCACGATCATCCGTGATCACACTCGGTCAGAACTTGCACTACACGACTATAGAAACAATCGTCCTAGTCAAAGTACAATAGGCTTGACACGGATTATCCGGTATCAGGTGCTATATCGAGCCATTGGATGCCTAACCCAGAGGTACTCCCAAGGTTTCCCAAAGGAACCAAAACGCACACATTCTCTAGTGTACCCATCACTGTATGCCCATGACCACGACCCAACCTATATCTTCCAACATATGCAAATGATGCATGACTGCTCTATCTTAGTTTTGCCTTTATTCATCTTGCGTTAGTAGTATGTTATCCTTAATGCGGAGGGTCATAATCCCTCAAATTATTCTCAATACCATATATATTTAACCCCTAAAAGATTTTATTAGTAAAATATACTACTATTACCTATCACTGGATTTTCTTATGAGATCCTACAAAAGTTTATCCTTTTTGAAAAATAGTTTATAAATTTAAGCATATATATACATATACTAGAAAATAACGTCTTTTCTTTTTCGAGACATGATTCACTAAAGTTCATAGTTCTTAAAAATCCTCTTTTCGTAGTTATATTCAAAACTGAATAATATGGTGAAAGGGATTAAATCACCCAATTGTTATTATTGTGAATTGTTAACTGAATTCTTGACATATCATTTTGTTACTTGATTCACCCATGAAACAGATACCAGATCAATCTTTTTAAAACATAATTACTCACTAGTTTGGTAATAAATAATTGATAATAGAGTCCTAGTTTTTAAAGTAAAGAGAGCCTATTTAACTAACACAGCAAACATCATCCCACTATATGACCTTATAACATGACTTTGTCCAAGTACTCCTTAAACTATATACTTCTTTTGTCTCTTTCTTGTAAAATAATTAATAGTGTTGTAACATAATGAAAAATATTGTAAGGCCCATAAAATGCAATTTTTATAAATCTTTGTCTGATTCATGAAACGTCATCCTGTCACATTATTAGGCTACAAAACTTTGTTTCCTCTGGTTCTTAAACCAAAACTCTTTAAATTCTTTTTGGCATTCCATAGTATAAATTAACCTTTTTAAAATGTTCATATCAACATATCAAATACTGAATTTCCTGTAAAATACCTTTCTTTTGTCGGTTATCCAAAAAAATTCGTTCTTGCTATATTTTCACTACAAAACTCTGAATTCAGTAATTCCAAAGCCAAAGTGTTTAATTTTCAAAATCCTATATTTATAAAGTAAAAAAATAATATTATTCTATCCAGAATTTGAAAAATTTAATAAAACCCTTAGTTCGTCATTTTTCTTTTGCCTTTATACGTCATAGATCACAATTAAGGACAACGCCTACTAAACGCTCATTCCTTTCATCTTCTCACTCTTGAGCAATGCTCGATATATTATTACAAAACAAAAAGAGAAACGAATTTACATCATAAAGGCAATGTGCCCATCCACCACATACTTCATAATCATACGCTTTACCATAACTGATTTTCACAAAGTTTTCTTTTACAGACCCCATCGACACTTCCATACACTTTCTTATTTCTCATGAACACATTTAATTCCACATTTCTCAAATAAAATAATCCCAAGGAAGCATACATACCACATGTGCATGTCTACAAGAAAATTAAGCGTTTTTCATGCAACATTTATTTGACAAGTCATAATAATTCCTTTGTCATAAAAACTTAAATTTTTCTTAAAATCTTGTTTAATTTTTTTTCATCACATGGCAGCATCATATACATGACATTAAAAGCATCATTTACCAAATCAATACATCAAGTCATCACACCCACTATATGCACCAAAAATATATATCATTTTAAGAAGCAAACTCACACACATAAAATACTTAAAAATTCATGCCAAGACCTATTTATTCACAAAAATTTTGAATTTAATATTTTTCAATCTTTATTAGAATATCACATTGACAATATAATTCATGTACCAAAATTTTCATTATAGACAAATTAATCACACATGTATTTTATTACCTAAAAATTCATGAAAAGCTATCATCTTAACAAAATTTCAGATTTGCATTCTTTTCAAAACACACAAAATCATCAACATCGTGCCACCATTTTCATAATCAAGTCTCATCACATATTAGGCTAAAATAAAACGTTTAAAGCACAGACCAAGGCATGCAAGTTTTGAATACTTAATTCATCCAACATATTTATATTTTCCAAAGGCCACAAAATTAACATGCAAACATAGGATCATGCTAAACACTCATGCATGCATCAAAGACTCCATTTTTAAGGTTATCACCTTTGCATGCAATGTAATCAAAGTCCAAAACATTAGAAAATTTACATGCATGGCTCCTAACTTCTATAACTACCATCAAAACTAACATGCAGCACAATCTAAGTTCAAGACACCATGAAATCAACATGCATGCAAACCAAGCTTCCATGATTATCACCAAAATCGACATGCAACAAGCTTAACAAGATTTAATGGGTAGTCTTCCTTTACCTCTAGAGTATGTCACATGAAGCTTAAGAAGGATGGTGATGTGTCTTTGTTTTGCTTGTTCTCCTAGATCCTCCAAAGGGTCCAAGGTGCTCGAAGAAGATGATGATGGTGCTCCTTGAGTGAGCAGAAAAGAAAAGCTCACCCTAAATGAGATAGGGGTAGTTCAGTCAAGAAGAAACAAAGGAAGGGAAAGCTTGAAAAATGGTGGAAGTGGAGGAGATGGAAATGGTAACGGTAACAAAGAGTTTGAGAGGGTTTAGAAGGTTCTAGAAATTTTTGTGAGAGATTCCCCCTTTAGAGAGAGAGCCTTCAGCCAAGAAGAAAAGAAGAAGAGGAATAAGCTTTTGTGCCTTAGAGAAAAATGAAAGTAAAAAGTGAAATGAGAGAGAGCTAACACTAGTGGAAAAAATGGCTTTAACCACGGTTAAAAAAGGCTTTTAATCACGGTTGAACAACCGTGGTTAAAAGTGAGCGTGATTGTATATCAGGATATTTAATCACGGGTTTGAACCGTGGTTAAAAGTGGAGTGGATATAACCACGGTTGCCTAACAACCGTGATTAAATGTACTGGACCAAAAAAAAATTAAAAATCGTGGTTATCATCTTCACCATTCAGAAACAGCAAGAACACAATGAACACCAACACCAGAAATAAGAAACGCAGCAAGAACGCAAGAAACAAAAATAGAAGAAAAGTAAATGAATGAAAATCAGAACAACCACAAGAAACAAGAAACAAGAATGCTACTACAACATAGGAACGAGAAGAACTACAACAAAGGAACGAGAAGAACACAGAGTATCCATAAGAAGAACACATAGCAAAACGAAGAACACAAGTATAAATCTAAAACGTAAACCTGTAAATAATCAATGGCGTGCGATGGGAAACCTGTAAATGGCAACAGAAAAATAGTGAGAACTCACATAATAAACAAATCTAGAACGTAAATAATGAAATGTAAATGGAAACATGAAAACAGAGAAGAGAAACCTTACAGAGAAGAAGGAGAGAAAAGAGAGTTAGACTAAGGCGCGCTCGTGAAATTACGAAATTTAAAACGAAAAGGAAGATATAATCACGGTTACACAAGGACCCGTGGTTATATGTATGACCTATGACCTATAACCACGGTTATGATAGTACCCGTGGTTATATGTATGACCTATAACCACGGTTACTCCAGGACCCGTGGTTATATATATGACATATAACCACGGTTGAACAAGGGACCCGTGGTTATATGTGAAAATCTTATTTTGGCATTAGAAAACACCATAAAAAATTTTAGAATTTTTAGAATTTATTTGGTAGGTAAAGTAGAAGCCTAAAAATCCAAAAAATAAGCAAATAAATCACAAAAAATAAAAAATTTTGAGAAAACAAGGGTTTTTTGAAAATCTGAGCAATCCCAACTGGCGTAGCGAGTTGGAATGAATGCGGATTTTTTTTCTACCCCAAAATCATATACAGCAATAAGGATTCTGAGTTTTCTAGCTCAAGTTATGCTCGTTTGAAGTTTGCCGATTTTTGTCGTCACAAAATTTTTGTATCTCTCACTCAAAAATTGATTTTTCAAAAATTCCAACTCGAATAGCTAATAAGTACCAAAAGAAGTCATGACGCAAAAAATCAGATCAAAATTCCATGTTTTTCTATTTTTTTGGATTTTTCTAAAAATAAGGTGAATAATATTTTGACATATAACCACGGTTATCAAACAACCGTGGTTATAGACACTTTTAATCACGGTTGCCTAACAACCGTGATTAAAAGTTTTCCCAAAATTTTCAAAAATGCCATCTCGTTTTGACATATAACCACGGTTGTCAAACAACCGTGATTATAGAGACTTTTAATCACGGTTGCCTAACAACCGTGATTAAAAGTTTTCCCAAAAATTTCAAAAATGCCACCGCGTCATTTTTAATCACGGATCCACATTAATCCGTGATTATACCCCCGTGGTTGTATCTATTTTTTCCACTAGTGTAAAAGGTATTTATAGAGAATAAGAGGTGAAGAGAAAAAAATAAATAAGAGTGAGAGTGTGGTCATGGGGTGTTATGAGGGAACAAAAGGAATTGTTTGCTAAGTTTTAATTTTGAAAGCATAGTTGATTTGATGCAAAGCATGCAACTAATGAGAAGTGGCTTTGGTGTGAATGGGGAAGAGAAGATGTAAGATACTTCACAAAAATCTTGAAACATGAAAAAGAGAATGTAAAGGAATATTGGTTTAGATTTTGCATGGAATGGTGCTTGTGACTATTTAAATTTTACACAAAGGTGATGAATTTTTAAGGGGTAAAAGATGAAATATTTAATTTAATTTAGAGTGAGAATTTGAGAAAATGATCAATATCAAAGTTGTAGATTTTTTCCTCTCTCTAATGAGACCAGAATCGTCTAATTCTGATATCTGTAGCGACAGTTATAGCCAAAATACGAAAGACTGTCGAATCTGGACGCAAATCAAGTACAATACCTTAAAATAAAAACTGGGAAAATTTGGGCGAGAATTAGCTTTTTGTGTTTCCACAAGATTTGTAGATAATTTTTTTAAGAAAATAACAAAAAAGAATCGCTCGATTTCTATCATACATGAAAGAGTTATACTCAAAATACTAAAAGGTGTTTGATTGAAACGACAAAATTACAAATTAGGGTAGTGTTTTGTAAATTAATCTTGATGGGCTTAGAACTGGGTTTTGGTCTCAACATAAAAGTTGTAGAGGATTTTGATACAAAAATTTGAGAATAAGAATCGCTAATTTTCAATGTCGGGAATGGAGTTATGTCAAAAATAGCCAGGTAGATGCGGGTTTACGTTTTTCACTTAAACTCGGGTTAAGGTGTGAGGGTTAAGGTTCTAATCCGGCTCTCAAAAATTTTCAAATAAACCCTCTAGGGAAAATTTTAGATCAATTGTCGAAGTCTTAAAGCATTCTTCTCATTTCGAAGCTTCCAGTATTTTCTGTCCCTCATTCTGATTCTTGACACGGTTTCTGATGTATACGCCGATCGAGAAAACTACTAAGATTTCCTTTTTTCTCTCTTAGATTTTATTATTATATATATATATATTATTTTGTTATGATTTCCATCACGTCATCTTATTATTTTTGTTTATATCATATCATTATTTTAAATATTAATTAATTAATTAATTATGATTGTTAATATTTTAAAGTTATCATTAATTATTCTTATTTTTATTTTTCGATCTCATTATTATTAAGATTACCACTTGTCATTATTTAATCACACCAATTCACACATCCGGGCATCACCGCCCTAGCACAAAACACAACAACATCGGCCAAAGCCCAAGTACTCATTATCAATCAATTAGTATCATCGGTTGTAGCCACACACACAAACAATTATCACCACACACATTAACTCTTACGGGTTCATTTCCTTAAGGCCTTCTAAAAAAATCTGGGCTCCCTACCAATTATCATCCCAAAAGCAAGTACTTTTACCATTCCCCACCACCCTCCTTATCATTCTTGACCACCAACCTGAATCCACATGGTCTCTTCAGCCACCCTTTATGTTATCTATATCACATATATCTTTCCATAATGAGGGTGATTTGACATCATATTCTCCCTTTATGACTGCTGATTCCCCTTATTTAGACATCAACACTCTTACCCATAAACTTTGTCTATCCTCTAGTAACCGCCACCTCCACTTTATTAAAAGAGCAATATTCAAATGTGCCATATTTTTAACCCCAACCCACCCTCTTCTTTCAAACAACACACTTCCCTCCAAGCTACTCAATGAATTTTCCCTTTCCCTTTCACCCCTCCCCATAAAAAGTTAGACAATACAGAATGCAATGTATAAACAATACCAATGAGAGCTTTGAAGAAGGACAAGAAATAAATTGACATAGAGGACAGTATCAACACGATACATGCTCCAAAAGAGAGACACCTACTCAAACATTACAGATTAAAATCTTCTTTAAATACAAGAAAACTACTTTCATTATACTTTTTTAATTTTATTTTTCTGTATCACACCACTAGCTATATCATTTTTTCCTCCAGCTGCAAAATTTATTATGTGAATAACGTATGTTATTTGTAAACAAAACTTTATAGTCCCCATGATTTGGAACGGACAAAATAAACTACATCTAAACCTGTGTTAAATTAGTAGTGTATGATTGATATCTAGTTTATGGATCTGACATTATTAAAGATATTTTTAATTTTTTTTATCAACAAATCAAGAATTTACTTATAATTAATTCATAGAAAAGCTCCGATCGATAACCAAAGATTTCTTTAGTTCCCAATTGAAAAATTTAGCTAAATGAATCGTTGGTAAAGAATAAAAGAATACGATATCATGAAGGCAAGAGCTAGAACTGGTTGGGGCAATCAATACAGAAGGAAAGAAAGTGTACAAAGACAATTCCTCAAGGACGGTACCTTTTGATTCCCATTGACACTGCTGTCTCTCTTGTCCAATTCATATGGCATCTTGCAAGCGTACCCAACTACCAAAGGAGTGAAATGTTAATCCAAATAAAGGACCTTTCAATGATTTGAAAACCAGCCCAATTGCATTAATAAAATAAACATAACGTATTTTCCTAACCCCCAAGACATTTACTCTAAAGAATACAAAGATACCCTTCTTAATCTCTCCGTCTTACTGCAAACAATCACAAAAAAAAAATGTCTGGTATCCTTAATTATCATTACATTCTCAATATTAATATTAATGCAGTTACGTGTAGTTTTTAAGACAAATTTAATCTAATTTTCAATTAAAAAATAAAAATTCTTTATTAAAAAATAAATAAATTATTTTAAAAGTTACGTAGTTTTATTAGATAAATAATCTTATTTTAAACACCCAGTTGAAATAGCACTTAAATTTATTATATTTTTTACAATTTTATATATATGATATTTTAAAAAAATATTCTAATCTATTTTTTTAAAAAAAATGTTTTTTTATATCACTATACATTTAAATTTTATCAAAACTAACTTAGTAATTTTCAACTTTAAGATAATTTCAATTAACTTATTTATTAATTTTACGAAATTCAAATTTACATTTGTATTAACTTAAAAAAAACAGTATATATATTTGCAGCTTCTCTTGATACAAAGGAATTTGGGCAATAAAAGTCTACCGTCTACATTTCCAGAGACACATAACAGAACACTTTCTTTTAATGTCCTAGATTTACTCATTCTTCTCCTTCAATCTTTCTTTCATACATGGAAGATTCAGAGGAAGAAGAGCTTCTTAATCTTACACTTTCGATTGCAGCTGGCAGGGAGAGGAAAAAGAAGGGGGGCAAAAGGGAAAAAAATAACACCATTAATAATGGTAGCTCTATTCTCATTCCCATGATCAATTCCCATGAAGGGTATGAAGGGAAGATCTTCAGGCTTCTCCAAATGAGGGAACAAATGCTTAGGCAAGAGAAGAGAAGAAAAGGAGTGGTGGAACATGGTAATGGCCTCCCTCTGGTCCATTTGCTTCTCACAACAGCCACTGCAGTTGATGAGAGGAACACAGTTGCAGCTCTTGAGAATCTCATGGAATTGTTCCAAATAGTTTCCTTAACAGGTGACTCAGTGCAACGTGTGGTGGCATATTTTGCTGATGGTTTAGCTGCAAGGCTTCTCACAAAAAAGTCCCCTTTCTACGACATGCTGATGGAGGAGCCCACGAGTGAGGAAGAGTTTCTTGCATTCACTGATCTCTACAGAGGCTCACCCTTTTACCAATTTGCTCACTTCACAGCAAACCAGGCCATTTTGGAGGCCTTTGAAGAGGATGAAAAAGAGAGCAACAATAAAGCACTTCATGTCATTGACTTTGATGTCTCTTATGGTTTCCAATGGCCTTCCCTTATCCAATCACTTTCAGAGAAGGCAACAAGTGGGAACAGAATCTCCCTGAGGATAACAGGGTTTGGGAGAAATCTCAAAGAGCTTCAAGAAACTGAGGCTAGATTGGTTAGCTTCTCAGAGGGGTTTGGCAATGGAAACCAGTCAAACCACCTTGTGTTTGAGTTCCAAGGGGTGGTAAGAGGCACAGTACCATTAAGGGTCATCAATTTTAAAAAAAGGAGAAATGAAACATTGGCTGTGAACTTGGTTTCTTATCTGAACAGTCTTGGCACCAGTTTCATGAAGATCTCTGACACATTGGGATTTGTGCATTCACTTGGCCCTTCTATTGTGGTTTTGGGGAAGCAAGAAGGTAGTAGTAGGAGTAGTCTCAAGACATTTCTTTCAAGGTTCACCGAGTCTTTGCACTATTTTGCAGCCATGTTTGATTCTCTCGATGATTGCTTGCCACTTGAGAGCAGTGAGAGGTTGAGGATTGAGAAGAAATTTTTGGGGAAAGAGATAAAGAGCATGCTCAACTATGACATGGATGGTGGTGTGGTGGAGTGTCCAAAGTATGAGAGGATGGAAACATGGAAAGCAAGGATGGAGAAACATGGGTTTGTTGGGAGGAAAATAAGTTCAAAGTGTGTGATCCAAGCAAAGTTGCTTTTGAAGATGAGGACTCATTATTGTCCACTACAGTTTGACGAAGAGGGCAGTGGTGGTGGTAATAATGGGGGTTTTAGAGTTTCTGAAAGAGATAATGAAGGAAATGTTATCTCTTTGGGTTGGCAAAATAGGTTTCTCCTCACTGTCTCGGCATGGCAACCAGCCTGAGAGAATATGCACACACACACTCCATTTTGCTTAGTGTCCTAACCTTTGTTTTCATCATTTTGGTAAAATTCTGCACTCAAAATGGTGAATTTTAACTTATTTTTCCTAATTTTGTCGTATGACCATAAATATATAGTTAGTTAGTACTTTGCCGTAGATTTGTCAAAGTAATTATTATTTACTTATCTTTCTGTGTCTTGATTCGTTCAATCATGTAAACCCTAGTTTTCTTTTTATCATATTTTTAGCTGAAGATAAAAAAATTAGAAGCATGAGAAAATACGAAAATCAAGATGTCATGCGGTTTCTTCTTGAGAAGAAATGATCTAATAATATGGATTTGAAAATTATTAATGATCACTTGCAAGAAAACTCTAAGTGGCATTAAAGTATTGAGAAGAAATGGCACGGTTGATGAAAATATAGGTATGCACTACCATATAATATAAAAAATACAGGTATGTACATTAAAGAATTATCTCTGAGATTAAAGATTTTATTTAAATTATAGCGGCGTCGGTGGGAGGTGGGACGGCGAAATTGAAATAACAGGCGTCACAAGCTGCTAAAAAAGGAAAACAAAAACTGGGATACCAATGGAAATGGAGGTTTTTTTTGGAAAAAATTAAATTGATAGATTCAAGCCGTTTGGTTAAAAGTTAAAATGTGATTGAGAAAACTGAGGTTTTGTAACAGGGTTTACATAACTGAGATTTTGTGAAGTTTGTGTTTGGTTGACAGTTTTGAAAATGTCAGTTAAAAAGTAGTGATTATATTTGATTGGTAAAAAGTTTAGTAGAATTGAGGTTGAGAAAATGATAATTTATGGTAAAATTATCAAAAAAATAGTTTTAATATATGTAATATGTGTATTTGTATATATTAATATTATATGTATAAATTGAAAGTTATATATATTAAATATAATTTTACATATTAAAAAAATGAATTAATATGTTGAAACTAATAATTTTATTTTATTAGTTTTTATATATTTAATGTGTTTGTATATATATGTTAACGTTTGACATATAAAATGAATGTTATATACATGTTAACATTATAACTACATCTATTATAAACATTAAAATAAAAATAATTTAATATATTAAAACAAATAAATTAAATTTATAATACTATGATAAATATGACTAATTAATGAATTCTGCATGAATAACTTGATCCCTAATTAAGTAACTTAATAACATTCATGGTCGGCGATGAAATTGTGTCAACTTTATTATTCGGTACAAGTGAGAATGATCTTGATCTCTCATATAGTTGTCTTCATTTTTATTTACGTTGTCAAAATCAATATGCGGTAAACTGCATCTTTGAATAAAGTTGTTTATTGTCATTGTGACACATACTGAACTTGAGTCTCGTACTTGAAGTTAGGCATATGATGAAGAATGGAAAACTTGTTCTTTCATACACTGAAACTTCTCTTTATGATGCACCTTAAGTTGGAGAAAAAGTAATTGAAAACTTCATTGTGATTTTGAAAATCACGTGCACATTTAAAATTTGGAAGATGATATCTTTCATTTTTGTAAGGACCCAAGTATTCTATTGGTGTTAGACATCCATTGCCAATCAAATAGTATTTACCTAATAAATAAATAAACTAAACAACATTAGCATAATACCATTATCATCACATGTAAAGGTCTAAATAGTATGAAATCAAACCTGTAAGAGGTGCGGGAAATTATAAGCTGTATTTGTAAGTGTGTCTTTAAATACACGTGCATCATGGGTAGATCCTTCATAACCTAGCAAGACAAATGTGAAACACATATCCCAATCACAGACAACCATGACATTCTGTGATGTGTAACCTTTTCTACTGATGAACCTTACAGAATTATTTGAAGGCACCATATACAAGATATGTGCTTCGTCAATTGCTCTAATACAATCTTTAAAATATGGCCAATATCATCATGTAATTTTTGGGGATCATGTTGGAATGTTGGATTTGTAGGCTTTATGACGTCAGTCGACAATTTCAAACATGCACGTAAGACACGATGAAAATTTATGTTATCTATTGAATGCTGAATTTTTTCTTGTATAACTCTGTTTTCCACACCATGTCCAATCGCATGTAAGAACATAGCAACCATTTCCTGAACGCCCATGTTTGTAGATGATTTTAATCCATAGTTAACTAATTTCTCGCACAATAAGGAGAACACATGTTTATTCATCCTAAGTATTTCATGACATCTAGTGTCATTTCCGTTAAGTATCTCTTGTACCCATGCATTCCCACTTAGTTCACTTGTCCTACATGGTTCCTTTCATAAATATTTCATGGCTCATTCCACTAGTGGAAAAAATGGATATAATCACGGTTAAAAAAGGCCTTTATTCACGGTTAAAGAACCGTGGTTGTTGCATCCGTGGTAGTTGATGATGGTCTTTAACCATGGTTAACAACCGTGGTAATAAATCACATCTAACCACGGTTAAGAACAACTGTGAATATAACTTACTATTTATATTCACGGTTATCGAGCACAGCCGTGAATATAAGAACTGAAAGGTGTCAGTTACATCCACTTATATTCACGGTTATGATGGACAACCGTGGATATAGATATATTTTATCCACGGTTGTCCATCATAACCGTGAATATAAGTAGTTTGTAACTAAAACCTTTTAATACTTATATTCACGGTTATGATGGACAACCGTGGATAAAATATATCTATATCCACGGTTGTGGTAGTAACCGTGAATAAATATAGTCTATATTCACGGTTGTTGCCATAACCGTGAATAAATACTGAGGTTTTTTTTTTAAAATGGATTCTGTTTTATCGTTTCCCAACCCTGCATTCAGACGACCAGTACAGTATACAGTATGCCACAGCAACACTATATCAAAAGAATGGTATGTATATATATATATAACAATTTATTTTCTATATCAATTCATAACAACCTAAAAAATGAAAGTATATACAATTAAGTTGAATGTAATCTAATAAAAGTAAACCCTAAATCCTACTAGATACATATATAAAAGAATAAAGATCCTATATCTAGCTTTGCCTAACTTCAATGAAGTGTGAGGCCCATTGCCTTCTAACATCATCTACAAGTTCCTTTGGGAAAAATGACCGGTCATTAAAGTACTGCAAACAATGCACAAAACAATTAGAACAAAAGCTTTATTTATTACATGAAATTGATGAAATTGGTAGAAAAGTAGTCCAAATGATGAGACTTACCTCTGTCCATCCATCTACTAAATGATGTTGGACAATGGTCAGCATAGTGTGCATGACGAAATAGCCACACTCGTAGGTACCCTTCTGCCTGTAAGACTACAATGGACATATAGTATATAATAAGTGAATTCGCAACTTAAAAAATATGTACTGAAGATTTGAATGAATACGATTGACTTACTTTTGGGTACACCCATACAACTGTTTTTCCTTTGGGCTTGTTTTCAATCAGTAGATTGTATCCAACCACCGCCCTACGTCAAACAAAACACAAGATAAGTTAGAATTGTATAGTTCTAAAAATGATGTAATCGAATTTGTGGTTATTTTTTAGGGATTAACTTACCGGCCTACTATATCTTTCAGGTCTTGTGGAACTGTCCGATGCAAACTATCAAAGTACAGAGCAAGATAGTCCTTCGGACAGATCACCAGAAGCGTCCAGTGAGCCCTGCAGTTACCAGTGATAAGTGAGACTTCAAAATACAAAAATTCATGACAATAATTATGGAATAGAATATTACCCTTTATGATAGGGGCCTATGTATATAGGCTTCCCAGACTCAAACATCCAATTCTGGATGTATGTCTGGGTGTTCTGCAAGGTGTTTCCTTGCCTCTGTATGAGAGAGGGCTCTAAGAAACCGTAAGTTCCTTGGAAACCCAAGTCCACACAGAGTTTTGCCAGAAACCTAAACAAGTTAAGACATGGTTAGCGACAAATAACTTGTATAATGAAAAAATTAGACAAAACAAGGATATACTTACAGCTCCCACATCTGAAAGATGGAGCCGTTCAGCATCGACGTCCCCGAAATAATGTCACAAATGTCAGAATTTGTAACGTAAACTGGAAAATCACTGGGACGGCCGAACACTAGTGGCTGCCATGGGACCTGAATAGTGTCGTCTGCTTGCTCATACCCGATGCGCCATAGCATCCGGATGGGATCCTTGGCCGGGTCGGCTTCTTCAATGTCTGTTCCTGTTGAACAATTGACAACCATCACATTTTGTACCATAATTGACAAGGAAATAAAGCTAGTTACTGTTTAGGGTTTTTACCTGTCCAGGGGCAATCACCAGAAGTCTGTTGGGCCACATCAGAAAGTGGCCCACCACCTGACCGACGGTCTTCACCTCCTGAGTTGCCACTGGCACAGCAGCATCCTTCTCGAGGACGAGCACAACCGAGACCCTGGACATACCATCAGGTAATGTCTGATGGTGAACCATAGGGCCTAAGTTGTACACCATACCAGTGGCAACTGGCTCCTCTGACCCGTCAATGAACAGGTCACATTGACGGGTGTCTGGTGGCTCGACCCCGTCATCGTCAGGGTTAGCCGTAGCGCACGACCCCTTAGTGCTAACCTTCCGTACCTACATATTTACACATCAAGCAGAAGTTATTCAACAATGAAATAAAGTGATTACAAACAATAAAATTGAGGAAATTAAATAAAGAATCTAACCTGTGGGTCGCTGGCTGGTGCAGTAGTCTCCTGGTGGTGGCTGAGTGAGGCCTTCATCTCCTCCCTGAATCGGGCCATCTCCTGGTAGAGCCTAGATATCTCCTCCTGGTACTCAGCCTTCACAACAGCCACCTTTTGCTCCACCATTTGCTCAAGGGATGGGGCAGGGTCGGGAGCACCGTAATAGGTGCGGAGGCCTGTGAAATGTGAATGATTAGCCCATAATTGTTTAACAGATAACAAAATGAAGGCATAGAGTTAGTTAGCACTTACCTACACCTCGACCAATAGCACGCACTCTTCCTGGGTGCTCTGGCCTGCCGATGGAGGTAGTCAAAATATCCTCCCGTCCATGGGCTACGAAAGACCCTTGGGTTGATTGCTCAACCAAGGAATCCTGAAACCAAACAAGTTAGTATTCACTTCCTTCACGTAAACTAAAAAACAGACACTGATATAAAGGGGAATACTTACTATCCGTGAGGCAACCTCCTGAGCCTGTGAGGAAGTGTATTCCCCACTCTTCTTGATCCTAGCCCGCTTCCATTTGTCGTGGCGTGCAGGTGGGGAAGGGGGATCCACAATACCAGTGTCAGTCTGACACTGACTCAGCCTCTCCTATGCCAGCCGCTTCTCCAACCTACGGTAACCCCCACGTGACAGTGTGTGTGGGCAGTCATTTAGCTTCCTAGTCTCCTTGGCTTTCTTTCTGGTCTCCTACAACAAGAAAAAAAATATTCACAGTTAGCCGTATAAATTATACATAATTTAATCATCTAAAAACCAATGTACCTGAAACTCGACAGAATGTCTAGATGCAACAAAAGCATCCCAGGTCTCCTGATCGATGAATGGATATTTCTCTCCAGGGAACTTTCCTTGGTCGTCCCCGAATACATACCTACAATGAAAGGTACATTAAAACTAAGGATTGGTACAATTTGGTGAAGCGTTGATTAAGAATTTAAAGTTCAATATACCTCGTGGTGAGTATGGATTTGAACAACCTCCATCGCTCAGCCATGATACCGAGGACCTTCCTCCTCGCTATGTCGGAAGATGGTATGTCAAAAGAATCCTACATGAAAGGAGTTAGTCCATAAAGGAGTCCTTATTAAGAGTTACATGAAATAATACACTAAAATAAAACTTAAATAATATCTAAGTTACCAGAACATCACTCCATAGCTGGTTCTTCACCACCTCCTCGACACTATCCCAGTCGGGGATAATGATGGACACCTTCGACCATACCACAACCCCCAGATAACTGCTCAACTTCATGGCATGCGGTCCACTGAATCTACCGGTGTTGACATCCATCTCAACAACTATCCTCTCTCCCCGGTGACGCCTACGTGCGACGTCTGGCATCCGGGTAACACCTCTACTCTTCCGAGCAGAGGAACCACTGGCCTGTGAGTTGGACCTGGATCGTCCATCCTGGTCAGCCATGAGTATCTGTCCAAACAAGGAAAAAAACTGTCAAATATTTAATATAACATTTAAAACAACGAATAACTAATATAACATGTAATTCAATGTCTCACCAACAAGATTAATACCCTATTAAGATGAAATATTTTCCCACAAGCCCTCATGGTGGTCATGACGACTGGCAACTACATCATCTATGTCATGTTCCACGATAGATGTTGGAATACGTGTTGTAGTTGATGGAATGTCCACAATATCAACATTGGGGTCTCCATGTGTCTACCTTGGATAACAATTGACCACCGTTTGTCAGCTGGGTCAGCCACATAAAAAACTTGCTTCACCTGCGTTACCATTATGAATGGTTCGTCTTTATGCCCTATCTTGTTGAGGTCCACCAACGTAACTCCTAAATCATCAGTTGTGACACCGTTCTTATTGTCAACCCATTTGCATTTAAACACAGGAACGGTGAAGGGACCGTAATCAACTTCCCATATATCTTCAATCACACCAAAGTAGCATGACTCGGCCATCACAGGGT
This sequence comes from Clitoria ternatea, assembly GCA_037962975.1. Taxonomy (NCBI): domain Eukaryota; kingdom Viridiplantae; phylum Streptophyta; class Magnoliopsida; order Fabales; family Fabaceae; genus Clitoria; species Clitoria ternatea. The sequence goes on from CM075675.1 coordinate 17,057,333, forward strand.
TGTTGTCCTTTGCAGTTGAGAAATGCATTGACTGAGCCACAACCATCACTCCACTGTTTTGATTTGTACTCTTTTCATCCTGTGTCCTTGTATAAAACGAATAGTTGTTTATGTCATACCCACAAAAGGTGAGGACATCAAAGTTTGGGCCCTGTGCTAGTCGATGTAATGTCGAGGATGCAGATGCATCTTTCAGGACGGTCTTTTGGAACCACTGCATGAAACTCTTGTTGTGTTCATTCAACAACCACTTTTCAGTCATTTTAGGGTTGGTTTTCTTGACTAGCTCCTTGTGTGTGGCTAGATACGGTTGCACGTCGTCCGTGTTGTTTAAAATATACAAGTGTGCCTGAAGGACATCAGCACGTGGCATGCTCTTCACTTTTTTTCCAATCGTTCCTTTCCCATCCAATCTCCCTTCATGACGAGTCGTTGGAATACCAATGCTTGCAGCATGTGACATGTATTCAGTGCAAAACTCAATTGCTTCCTCTGCAATATATCTTTCCACAATTAAAGCTTCGGGACGACGTTGGTTCTTCATATACCCTTTCAATATCTTCATATATCACTCAACGGGATACATCCACCGTAAGAACACTGGACCACACCAACGGACCTCTCTCACCAAATGGATGATTAAGTGGACCATTATGTCAAAAAAAGAGGGCGGGAAATACATTTCAAGCTGACATAATATAAGTGATGCTTCCTGTTCCAACACATCCAATTCGCCGGGCACGATTACCTTGCAACATATGGAATTGAAAAACATACACAACCTTGTTATGACATTTCTCACATTTTTAGGAAGAATGTCACGAATGGCGATAAGCAGAAACTGCTGCATCAACATGTGACAATCGTGAGACTTCAACCCAACTAACTTCAAATCTTTCATGGAAACACAAGACTTGATGTTGGAGCCATAACCAGACGGAACTTTCACACTTCGTAACGATTCACACAGACTTTGCTTTTCTTTTCTGGATAACGTATGACATGCTGGAGGCAAATATGTTCTTTTGCCCTTTGATTGTGGATGCAAATCCTGACGTATACCCATCAACTCTAAGTCCATACTCGAGTTTAGGCCATCCTTAGTGTTCCCGGGTATGTTTAAGAGTGTACCAACTAAACTGTCGCACACATTCTTCTCCACATGCATTACATCAATGCAGTGTCTTACATCAAGCTCCCTCCAATATGGCAGGTCAAAAAACACTGACCTTTTCTTCCAGTTGTTTTGTGTCGGGTGCTGTTTTTCACACTTACCAAATTACACGTTGACGTCCTTCACCTTTTCATATGCCTGGCGACCAGATAGTGGTGGAGGAGCCATTTTAAAATCTTGGGCACCGTTAAATGACTTCTTCAACCTTCGAAACGGATGATTCGCTTTAAGAAACCTTCGATGTCGAAGATAAACATTTTTCCTGCCATGATGCAACCGCACAGAACTAGTCCCCTCCTCACACACTGGACAAGCTTTATGACCCTTCACACTGTACCCAGATAAGTTACAATACGCTGGAAAGTCATTGATTGTGCAAAATAGCATGGCACGCAATTTGAATGATCGCCCGGTAAACCCATCAAACACTTTAACCCCGTCTTCCCACAACCTTTTGAGGTCTTCAACCAATGGAGTTAAATATACATCAATGTCATTCCCCGGTTGTCGTGGACCAGAAATCATCATTGATAACATCACATATTTTCGCTTCATGCACAACCATGGCGGCAAGTTGTAAACAAACAACAAAACAGGCCACGAACTATGGTTTGTGCTCAGGTTCCCAAACGGGTTCATGCCGTCTGTGGCTAGTGCAAGCCTAACATTTCTTGGTTCATTGGCAAATTCTGGAAAAATCCTATCCATTTTCTTCCATTGCGACCCATCGGCCGGATGCCTAAGTAGTCCATCAACAACCCTCTCATCAGCATGCCATCTCATAAGTTTTGCATCATCTGCATTGGCAAATGGACGCTTTAGTCTTGGAACTATAGGTAGATACCACAACACCTTCGCAGGAGACCCTTTAGTGCATACCTCATCAGAATCCGCCTCTTTCTTCTTATACCGTGACACCCCACATCTAGGACATCGATGCAGCATTTCTAACTCACCCCGGAATAATACACAATCATTTGGGCATGCATGTATTTTCTCATACTCCAAACCCATAGGACACAACACCTTTTTGGCCTCATAGTTACGATTCAGCAAGGTGTTTCCAGCTGGGAGCATTTCTTTCAACAACTTCAATAAGTCAGTGAAACTTTTATCCGTCCACCCGTTTATGGCCTTCAAATTAAACAATCATAAAACTGCTGATAACCTCGTGAAATTGAGGCAGTTTGGATACAACGGCTGCTCAGAGTCCTCACAAAGAGTTGTATATACATGAGCTTTCTTAAAACCTTCTACCCCTACATCACGGATCATATCCTCGAGTCGGTCATCCATGTCGACATCGTTGTCATGCATCGAGCTTCGATTTTTAGTCTGAGAGCTGTTACTTGGCACCACCACATCTTCACCATGCCATATCCAACGCGTATAACTACGTAGAAAACCGTCACACAGTAGATGTTCTCGCACCTCTTCCAAGTCTACCCGACGTAGGTTGAAGCATTTAACACAAGGGCAAAAATACTTTCCATTCACCCCCACTGCATTCCTCGCTACGAATTCTATAAATGATTCAACTCCCCCCTCGTACTCTAGACTTAGGCGTGATGCAGTTATCCAACTCCGATCCATACCAACTGTTTACAAGGTGCTATGATCAACCTCACTTTTTATACAAAGGTGGTGGTCCTATACCCATTCAGCATGACAATTGTTTTTATACGTCATTCATATATACAGGTTAGGACTTATTTTAAAATTTGATGAAATTTCGGTAGCATTTCGCATTGATCTCTAAGTACACAAAATGAGAGTGGTCAAATCAAATTCAACCACAACCAAATATGCACCCAGAGAACAACATAGAATGTAAGTTACCGAAATTTTATCAAATTTTAAAATAACTCCTAACTTGTACATACTAACAATGACGTATAAAAAATAATTGTTCATCCCAAACTGTCCAAACGGACAATTCAAGATTCAACACAAACGATGACATTAATTGATTTAATGACCATTTGTGTCGAATCTCAAACGGGGAACTACGATTCACTCATATGCACAACAACTTTCATACTAGTTAACAACCACACACATACAACAGCAATAAACATAACATATAAGAGCAACCAACAATAACAGAAATAAAATGGATAATAATTTAGTTAACTTTTTTCCTAAATTAGTATGATGTTTTTAATTTGTGTTATTTTGAAGTAGAAGTATGGTGTTGGAGTATGGATTATGGATTATGGATTATGATGTTGGTTTATAATGCAGGTTCAAACTTTAGACTTTTATTTAGTAATTAATATGATATTTTTAAATTCTATTATTTTCAAGTAGAACTATGGTGTTAGATGATGGATTATGGATTATGAGAATTGAGATTTGTACTTTTATTTTATGGATTACGGCTTATGGACATGGTGTTGAATTTGGTTAAATTCTACTTAAGAAGAACAATATAAGTTCTAGGAGAACAGTAATCTCAACCATTTAGAACTTTTCAATTTAGGGAGTATATTTTAACCAAAAGAGGTATCTTATAATATTTCTAAAGTTCATACACCCAATTTAAACTTACAACTACAAATCAATAGGTTGGTTCATCCAAAGATTGTTAATGTAACTAGTTATCCTATGAATATAAGGCTTCCATCTTAATTTTCTAGAATATATAGGTGATAAATTTTCACTGTTGCAAAATCGATTATCTGTGATATATAAACAGAGTTTAAACCTGGTAATTTTCTCTATAACTTAAGCTTTTGAACCAATAACTATCGTGTCACAGGAAACAAGGAATGAAATTATTATGTACCAACAGAGAAAGAATCAATAATTGAACAATGAAATTATTATGTACTTACGACCTAACAAAACAGGACCATTCATAAACAACACAAAATAACAAACAGAGGAAGAAGAAGTATTCGTCGCTGCTCCTACGCCGGGTGACCTCCGTGCAGGCCATCCAACAAATATAGATACAGAGGTAACATTAACAATGAAAAGATACACACAGAGGCAACATTGGTTCAGCTTCTACTACATACGCATTTTAATGGGGGGTTCAGGGAACAGAGGGTTCTCAGCAGCAAGTGACCGAATGACAAACACGCATGACAATGGGGGTTCAGGGAACCTACCTGAATGAAGAAAGGAAGAAGATGTTGAACAGAGAGAAGGGCACGAAGCTCAAGGCACGAAGCTCAGAGAGAATGGAGAAGACGACAACCAACGCGCAGAAGAAGAGAAAGTGAAAAAAAAGTGAAAGGCGCGGCTTTTGAAGTTTCAGAAAGGATGTATATTCACGGTTCCCCTTGAAACAGTGAATATATTACACATATATTCACGATTTAACAAACAACCGTGGATAAATGTTAACTATATATCCACGGTTATGATCCCAACCGTGGATATATATTGAAATCTATAATCACAGTTAAAGAAACAACCGTGGACATACAGTACCCAGTGATTAAACCCTAAAACCTGAACTATATATCCACGGTTGGAAATACAACCGTGAATATTGACTTCTATATATATCCACGGTTCACAACATAACCGTCATCGTACCCAGGAATATATATTCACTGTTGTGAACACAACCGTCGATATATATTTCAGGTACTATATATCCACGGTTGACTCCTCAACCGTGAATATATATTGATGGGTACGTTCACGGTTATGATGTTAACCGTGGATATATAGTTTTCTCTGATTAAAATGTTCACCTTATAATTTTAAAAATGCCACCGCGCATGTTTTTATCACTGATCCTCTTCTACCCGTGAATAATATCCCGTTGTTATATCCAATTTTTGCACTAGTGTTCCCTAATTGCAAATGATGAACAACATGTCATACTCACATCAATGTCACTTCATCTTCGCTTGAGCAATGATCATCATCACTAGTTGTCATGGTTGAATGGGTATTGCTTTCCACTTCTAAAAATTAATAAAGACATCAACACAATTTGTAATTAAATTTTAATGGCATATAATTTAAGCAACAATACACAATTTGTAATTAAATTAATGAAGACATTAACATAATACATGAACTGGTATGAACCGAGAATTAGGATCCAGTATGGGACCAGCCACAAATGTTCTCTATTTAAGTGTTTAGTACACTAGTCCAGTGGGGATCTGGTATTATAGACCCTATTCCAGTAGGGAAGTACGAGACTTGGAGTCTTAGAGATCCTTCTCACCAAGCTTTCATGTTGATAGGGGCAAAAGGTGGTGTCACCTGCGAAAATTCTCCGACGCTCAAGTTAGTAATCAAAAAATTCTCCAACATAAGCTATCATGCTCTGCCGATGTTGCCTTAGCGGGTGCGGATACTGGCTCGGATGACGTTCCTCCAAAGTCCCCTTTTGTGGGTATGGATATCGGCTTCAGACAACGTCCTTGCTTTGCGTAAAACACTTAAGAGTTTTTAAACATTCATAAAGATTCATAACTCCTTGCATTTAAAACTTATAACTCCCTAGCCTTGAGACGTCACCAATGATGAGCAATTATTGCCAATAACACATGAGTACTAATGATTATGCACATGACGATTACCAACCGTTACGGGTAATGTTGGGTCTAAAGTTCAAACGTTACGACCCATTTTGATTTTAGCGTTATGCAAAACGGCACTAATTTCACGCTTTAGATTGAAACGACACCGTCATTGGCCTTCAAAATGACGCGTTCCCTAATAAACGACGTGCTTCCTGGCCGGTGGTTACCATGCCCCCTCCATAGATATAAAAGGGGAACTTAGGCATTTTTCGGAAGCTACTTGCTTCAACCCTAAGAAAATGAAGTCTGTTATACTTTCATTCCTCAAGAGATACTCAAATTATACACGTCATTTTCCCAATTTCACACTAACATGACCCCATTCCATGGATAGGCCAAATTTGTTTTAAGCTTTTTGGGCTATAGATGCATACAATTTATTGAAAAAATACTCCCATTTACATATATATTATTATATTTTTTATTATTCATAATCTCTTAACATTATCTTTTATGGGAATTACATATACATCAAATTTAGGTTGGGTTTGATAGCTGATCAATGTGAACCATTGTTGACACTTTGCCCAAATTGTGTATAATGTATATTCTAGCTTTCCTACATGTGATGGAGACAAATAGAGAAATCCTTGTTTATGACATCACTATCAATGAATTTTCTTTTTATATTCTCTATTTTATTTCTGAAATTCCTTTATTTCTGATTTTAATTGAATAATATCACTGTCCATGATATGCTTGCTAATAACTGGTTTTTGGTTTACTGTATTTGCTGTGTTCTTGAATCTTTTTGGTTTGTTTCTTTTTGCTATTCCACATCCCTTATTATCATTAGAAACAAAAACTAGTACTGAGATAACAGGGAGGTAACTTTATGTCACTAAAATTTCTAATTTGTCATCTAGCTTAAGTTGTGTCCTTAAAATTTCTAATTTGCCATCTAGCTTAAGCAGTGTCCTTAAAATTTCCAATTTTCATCTATATTTTGATTCATTTTTAGATTTTAAATTTTCTTGAATTTCTTTGCTAACTCATGAGTGCTTGATCATACTTCCTTTGAAGGAACAATGAGGTCTACTGCAGCCGCATTTTGATTCAGGTTTTCAACCTCTTCAATACGGTCTCTTTACAATTCCTTGCATTTTCTTTTGAAGGTTATCAACTTTGTCAACCTTAGCTTGCTGAATCTTTTTTTGCCAACTCAGCAGCACTTAACCCTAGTCCTTTTGAAGGAAAAGAGAGATTCAAAACATCCTTATTTTGATTTAAGTTTCCATGAACTTGTTGAACACTCTCTCTAAAATTCCCTGCTTGTTGTCTCTTATGAAACACATCAAATTTCTCACGCTTAACTTCTTTAAACTTTTTTACCAACTCAGCAGCACTTGACCTTGATTCTTTTGAAGGAGAGGTGATATTCAAAACAATGTTGCTTTTATTTAAGTTGCTATCAACTTTTTAAGCACCCTCTTTAAAATTTCCTTTAAGTCTCTTGTGCAAGGCATCAATTCTCTTCTTTAAATTTCTTTACCAACTTAGCATTAGATCTTGCTTCAAAAACAAAATCAACATGTCTTTTTCTTGGTCTTTAATCATTCTTCCCAAGTACAGGTCCCTTGTCCCTTTTACTTGTTTTCATTTTTTTTTAACAAATGAAATCAAGTTAAAACTCACTACCAAATTAAACAACAAATATATGTACTTTTCAATATAACAGCTAGAAAAAAAAAATACATAACACCTACTTCACATGTAAAAGCATTACAGAAATTATGATCCACTATAGAATCCATATTAGAGGAAATTCATAGCAGTACATTAATTGAAAGTAAACAAAAACTAATCAAACAACTTTGTATACCGGCACAATTAATAAAGTACTAATTATCCTTCATCAAACTAAAACATCTCATTCAACAGATATTCAGATTTCAATTCCAAATGAATCAATCCTTGTATTAGAGAAATTGTTATCTACTGCAGAATCCATATTAAGATAAAATTTACAACGGTACTAAGAACTAATTATTTACTTAGGTTAATGTCATTTTCTTTTACACTTTTAAGAAGGATAATAATTAATTATGTACTTATAGAATTATGAGATGGGCTGAGTTTCAATTACATGAAAAGGAAAGATACTTTTGTATGCTTTGGCTTAGTACAATCATTGAGTTCATGCAATTCTAATTAGAATTTCTAGTTAAAGATAAGTAGGATGAATTTAATTATTATTGTTTTAGTTTTTCTTTATTTTAGTTTTCAATTTCCCTCCAAGGTATAATACTTGCAATGAATGTAAAGGTGTCATCCTAAAGTTAGTCTGGTCCTTTTTTTTTTATATAGATTTTGTTTTAATCTAGTCCTATTATTTTGGTTCCATTATAGTCCCTTAACTCTTGAAACCATCTAAGGTTGGTCTTTTTTGTCAATTTCTACGTAAAGTTAATTCTTAAAACCGTCTTAGGTTGGTCCCTTCTGTTAATTCGTTTGTAGAACGAATACATATCGGAGTTCTTAAAATCGTTGATATTTAAGATCAAACCTAAAACATATTGTTACAATAGCATATCACATTGTGAACAAAAAAGGGAAGTCACAATAGTTAAAATCAGCGTATTGCGTAAGCACTGGATCAATTCAATTGGAGATAAAGAGAAGCAAGTATAAGGGCAAGAAAATAAACACACAATATTTCCGTAGAAAACCTCCAAGATTGGAGAAAAAGAACACTGATGATCACGAGCAAAACAGTTCTACTATGTAAGAAGGAGAGTACAAGAAATTCTCAAAAAGAAAAGAGAACAAAGAGACAATAGCCCTATAAGTAACAGGGACAAAAATAAAATTATCTCTCAAATTTTCTGACTAGAGTACTCTCTCAGGTGAAACTAAAAATATATACTCGCTACTAAAAATTCTCTCAGGATTACACTAGGAGAGAACTTGACCATGATTGCAAATGTGGTACCTTGAATCCTTTTATAGGCAATTCTAAAGAATATAATAATATTTCCTTAACCAGAAGACAAAACCAAATTGAATTGTTTTTGTGAAGAAGTAAAATTCAATTTAAATTTGTATTTGAAGAAGTAGAATTCAAATTGAATTTGTATTCTGAAGAAGCAGAATTCAAATTGAATTTGTATTGTGAAGAAGTAGAATTCAAATTAAATTTGTATTTTGAAGAAGTAAAATTCAATTTGAATTGATATTCTAAAGAAGTAAAAACCAAATTGAATTGGTATTATGAAGAAACAAAATTCAATTTGAATTGCTCATGGTAAATGAAGTACCACATTAATAAAATTTAAGATATGTATTTAACAATCTCTACCTTGGATCAAATTTGATAAATGGCTCATTGTCGAATAAAGCCCAAAGGGGCGTTCAAGTGTTGTGTAGACCAACCAAGTCCAAGCAATGTTGGAACTTGGTATTAGGAAGTGGCTTAATAAGCATATCTGCTGGATTATCAGAAGTATGAATCTTCTGCACCATAATTTCACTAATTGTAACAATGTCTCGGATAAAGTGATGTTTTACATCAATGTGTTTGGTCTTGTCATGATAACGACTATTCTTGGTCAAATGAATAGCACTTTGACTATCACAAAACACAGTAAGAATATCTTGTGTAAGACCAAGTTCATTGACCAAACCACGAATCCAAAGAGCCTCTTTCACACCCTCTATGGCTGAAATATATTCTGCTTCAGTTGTAGATAATGCAACAATAGATTGAAGTGAAGCTTTCCACCTGATAATAGAGTTACAAAGAGTGAAGATGTAACCAGAAACAGATCTTCTTCTATCAAGATCACCACCATAATCCGAGTCAACAAAACCTGCAACATTATTAGTTGTAGCTTTGCTTCTGTCAAATACCAAGCCAATATCATAAGTACCTTTTAGATACCGAAAAATCCATTTCATAGCATTCCAATGATCCTTTCCAGGATTATGCATGTATCGACTCACCATGCTGACAGCATATGCTAAATCTCGTCTAGTGCATACCATAGCATACATTAAACTGCCAACTGCACTAGCATAAGGAACGTGTGACATACGCTCTATTTCTTCTTTAGTTTGTGGGCATAGGTCTGAAGATAACTTGAAATGTGCAGCAAGTGGAGTAGAAACAGGTTTACAAGTTTTCATATTAAATCTGTCAAGCAATCTCTCAACATATTTCTGTTGAGATAAGAACAATTTACCAGCTTGACGATCCCTGTGAATCTCCATGCCAAGAATTTTCTTAGCTGCACCTAATTCCTTCATCTCAAACTCATTATTGAGTTGAGCTTTTAATTTCCTGATCAGAGACTTGTTACATGATGCAATCAACATATCATCAATATAAAGTAACAAGTAAATGAAATTTCCATCAGGAAATTGTTGGAAATAAATACAGTCATCATATTGACTCCTTGAATATCCTTGCCCAATCATAAAGGAGTCAAACCTTTTGTACCACTGTCTAAAAGCTTGCTTGAGACCATATAAAGATTTTATCAAACGACAAATAAGATGCTCTTTACCAGGAACAATAAATCCCTCTGGCTGATCCATATAGATTTCTTCTTCCAGCTCTCCATGTAGAAAAGCTATTTTAACATCAAGTTGCTCCAATTCCAGATTAAATAAAGAAACAAAAGCAAGCAAGATACGGATTAAGGTATGAGTAACAACTGGTGAGAAAATCTCATTAAAGTCAATACCTTCCTTTTGGTGAAAGCCTTTGACGACTAATCTTGCCTTGCATATAGGATCTTCAACCCCAGGAATACCATCTTTCTTCTTGTAAACCCATTTACATTGAAGTGGTCATTTGCCTTTAGGGAGTTATGTCAAACTCCATGTGTTATTCTTATGAATAATTTCAATTTCTTCATTCATAGCTAGAAGCCATTTTGAAGAATCCGCACAAGAAACAGCTTCAGAATAACTAGTAGGCTCAACGACATTATTTACCTCTTGTGCAATAGACAATGCATAGGCAGTCAGATTATCATCAACAGTGTATCTGATTGGCCTTTTAATTTGTCTCCTTGGTCTGTCTCGAGCAATAGAATAATCCTCTTCTTGTGGCTGAATAGGAGAAGTGGTACGATCATCACCATGATCATTAATGCTAGACTCATTGGTAGAGGAAGATGAGACATCAACATTAGCAGATTTTAATTCTAACTCCACCTTCTCGCTAGTACCTTGTAGATTATTAGTACTAGAAGAAGAAATAGAAGATTGTTTCCAGAAGATAATAATGCATCCTTATTAAAAGTCACATCTCTACTGAGAATTAACTTTCATGACTTAGGATCAGAACACCATAGACGATATCCTTTAGACTCAGATGCATAACCAAGAAATATGCACTTAATAGCTCTTGGAGCTAATTTGCCATTATTAACATGTGCATATGCAGGACATCCAAAGATTCTTAAATTAGAATAATTAACATGATTACCTGATCAAATTTCTTCTGGAATTTTAAAATCAAGTGAAGAGTGTGGAGAGTGATTAATCAAGTAACAAGCAGTAGATGTTTCCTCTGTCCATAATTCACGTTGATGCCATAACCCAGCATTTGAGAGCATACAATGAGCTCTCTCAAGGATAGTTCTATTTAAATGTTCTGCAACACCATTCTACTGGGGTTTACCTTGAATGGTTTTATGTCTAGCAATACCATAATTTGCGCAGAACTTATTAAAGTCACCTTTACAGAACTCCAATCCATTATCAGTTCTGAGCTTCTTGACTTTCTTCCCTGTCTGAGTTTCAACAAGAGTTTTCCACTTCTTAAAAGTGGGAAAAGTTTCATTTTTATGTCTTAGAAAGTAGACCCGGACTTTACGAGAATAATCATCAATAATAGTCATCATATAACGTTTTTCTCTATAAGAATGAACTTTGGAAGGTCCCCAAAGATCTGAATGAATGTAATCAAGAATACCTTTTGTTCGGTGAGTTGCAGTAGAGAAGCTAACTCTTTTCTGCTTCCCAAAAACACAACGTTCACAAAACTCCAACTTACCGATGCCTTGATTACCAAGAAGACCTTGCTTGCTCAGAAGGTGCATGCCTTTTTCACTCATATGGCCCAGGCGCATGTGCCATAATTTGGTGACATCAATATCAGGCATAGAGGATGAAACAGCTGTTGAGCCTGTCACCACAGATCCTTGCAGGATATACAAACTACCAACACGGGTAGCTTTTAATAGAACAAGGGCACCTTTTGATACCTTTAGAACTTCACCTTCAGCTAAATACTTGCACCCAAGAGATTCTAGGGTGCCAAGAAAAATTAGATTCTGCTTCAAGTCAGGAACAAAGCGAACTTTTGGAAAGAGTCCTGACAATACCATCATGAGACTTGATCTGAATGGTACCTATTCCTGCAACCTTGCATTGGGTATCATTACCCATCAAGACAACACCACTATTAATAGGTTCAAGAGTGGTAAATAAGTCCCTATAAGGACACATATGGAAAGTACATCCAGAATCAAGAATCCATTCATGTTTGTTTCTCTTATTAGAGGAAACAATAGATAACATAACATCACCATCAGAATCATTCTCAACATTAGCAGCTTCAGCTGGTTATTTATCTTTTTCATGCTTTTCTTGTTTCTTTTTCAAGATAAAGCAATCAGAGATATCATGGCCATATTTCTTGCAATAACGACAGGTTTTGTTAGATTTACGCCCTCTGGATCTAGATCTGCTTTTCTTATTACTGGTACTCCTTTTTTCTTGAGTTCTACCCCTGACACTTAAACCTTCACCCTTGTCCTCAGAATGAATTTTAAGATCAAACTTTTCTTTGGACAATAAATTAGATTTAACATCTTCAAAGGATAAGGTATCGTTGTTACAATAAAACATAATTTCTTTAAAGTGTTTATAAGTAGAAGGTAGAAAGACGACCAACAGAATAACTTTATCTTCATCATCAATTTTTACATCAATATTTTCCAGATATATAATAATAGAATTAAACTCATTAAGATGAGATTGAATAGAAGTACCTTCAACCATACGAATGGTATATAATTGTTCTTTAAGACGAAGCTTATTTGCGAGGCTTTTGGTCATGTATAAAGTCTCCAACTTTAACCACGAAGCCGCAACAGTGGTTTCATTAGCTACTTCATGAAGAACCTCATTGGACAAGCAAAGTTGGATTGCTGAAAGTGTCTTTTCATCCAACTCATCCCATTGCTCATCAGTCATAGTAGATGGTCTTTTTGTTTTGCCATCTAAAGTTTTCTTTAATCTATTTTGAGTGAGAACAACTTTCATTTAGACATGCTAAATAGAAAAACTGATCTTGCTATCAAACTTCTCAATGTCAAATTTGGTGACGGTAGACATATTGAACCTCCAATCGAACAAGCGGCTCTGATACCACTTGTTAAGAAAATTAGCGTGTTGCAGAAGCACTGGATCAAATCAATTGGAGATAAAGAGAAGCAAGTATAAGGGCAAGAAAATAAACATATAATATTTCCATAGAAAACCTCCAAGATTGGAGAAAAAGAATACTGATGATCACGAGCAAAACAGTTCCATTATGTAAAAAGGAGAGTACAAGAAGTTCTCAAAAAGAAAAGATAACAAAAAGACAATAGCCCTATAAGTCACAAGGACAAAAATAAAATTATCTCTCAAATTTTCTGACTAGAGTACTCTCTCAGGTGAAACTAAAAATATATACTCGCTACTAAAAATTCTCTCAGGATTACACTAGGAGAGAACTTGACCATGATTGTAAATGTGGTACCTTGAATCCTTTTATAGGCAATTCTAAAGAATATAATAATATTTAATTAACCAGAAGACAAAACCAAATTGAATTATTTTTGTGAAGAAGTAAAATTCAATTTGAATTTGTATTTGAAGAAATTCAAATTGAATTTGTATTCTGAAGAAGTAGAATTCAAATTGAATTTGTATTGTGAAGAAGTAGAATTCAAATTGAATTTATATTATGAAGAAGTAGAATTCAAATTGAATTTGTATTCTAAAGAAGTAGAATTCAATTTGAATTGCTATTCTAAAGAAGTAAAAACCAAATTGAATTGGTATTATGAAGAAACAAAATTCAATTTGAATTGCTCATGGTAAATGAAGTACCACATTAACAAAATTTGAGACATGTATTTAACAATATATATATATAAAGTATAACATACATGAACAAAGGTTGTTATATATATACATATATAACAGAAGTCATTTGCTATGCTTACAATATCTGTCATATACTTGCAACTGCTATTGTAAGTTGTTTTTGTCAAATCATGAATTCTTACAAACCCACAATGCTCCAAAGCATTAATAAATCAAATTTGCTTTTAGATTTGTACACAATCTCAATGGAACACAAATTCATATATGCTTTGTGTGTGGAAACTAATGTGTCATTTTTAATTTTGGTTATCCGTTAGTAATTTACCTCCGCTATAGCGACAGCAACAATGATGGACTATGACTAACCAGTCAGCTACGGATAAGAGTCGTCACTGATTTGGGTTCCTCATAGCGACCACGTTAGTGACACTCGTCTGTCAACCCTGTGACTATATAGGTCTACGCGTTGCTACTTATGTTGTGCTTTCGCGATGGCTTCAGCGAAGGAAAAACTTCAATTTAACAACTATGACTTCTGTCCCTTGTTATTTTGGGACTGAAACAGCGATGGACGTGATGACAAAGGGGACCACCACTTTGTCACCCTTTAGCAATGACTGTAGCCCAATACATCCATCGCAAACATTGTGATGGCTCTCTTTTTTCGTCCCTGATGAGTTAGCGACCAGTCTTTCAACAACAAAGGATTCACGTGGCTGTGTCCGTCATTGATACCAGTTAGCAACGAATTTCTCTTCGTTAGCGATGAATATTTTGTACCGCTATATGGAATTTTTTAGTGGTGAATGTCTATAACATAATACGGATCATTAAAATATCCAAATTTAGTCTAAGACTACATCCGTAAGAAAGGTTATTTGCTCCCAACGATTTTTCAAATGTATAAACCATTCACGTGTCTCCTTATCTCTGAGTGCCTATACACACTTTACAAAGCACCTTTGATCACATTTACATTCAGGTAGCTAACGAAGAAGTTCAAGTGCCTTATCAATAGATTCACCATTATCGTTCATTTTGGCGACAATTACAAAAGTATAGGAACTAACAATTGTTTCCATCTGATGCATTGACTCATTATTGACTCACTAATAACTGTTATATTATCCCTCTTACTTTTTTTGCTTTTCCCTCTACCACCCACCCTCTATCTTTTTTGACCACTTATGGCTGATGGAATTGGTTAGGAGTCTTGATTCATGTTAATACCACCTACCCCTATATCACTTGAGCCCTAACAGTAACTTGTTTCACGCCTATGGTAGGGTCATCACTATCACCTGAACACTCACTCCTATTTTCCATGTCTTCATCAAACTCGAGAATATATTCATTTCTGAAGTTCATGTCAATTAAAACCCCCGATGGCAGAGCCCACACAAATTCATCAGTAGCCACATTATCTTTAAACATATATGTCAGCTCCCGTGCATGTGGCAGACCTTCATGACAATACTCCATATAAGCTGGGTTCTTCTGTGTAAAAAATAACAAAATTCAAGTTCACCAGACATAGCTTATTAGTAGATTAAGCATAGTGTATTTCTTAAAACAGATTAAGAAATATATTCTTACCTATTCCTTTGCATCCCACCAGTTGTCATCAGCGATGAATGTGTGTCATTCACTATCTCATCCCAATCTAGTTGTAATTCAAAATAAATATAAGTTATCCCACTTGTTTTTAAATTGGTCCTTTATGTATGTTCTCCTAGTCTTTGGTTAAAGTACACCTCTAAACCTTCCCATCTCCTTCTCGTAAGGGAGGTACCTCTACGCTCTTCATTTTTTTATTTGTTCCATGGATCTTGTGGCAAATCTGTCCCAGTTGGCTTTGGTGGATGTCATGGGTGTTTTTTCCTTATCTCTGTTTTGGGTTGACATCCTAAAAATTAATCTTACATCAAACTCTTTTTTCTAATTAAAACGTATCATAAGTTTAAAAAACATGTTATATATATTTTTAATCACAACATAAAGAAATTAGTATATCTTTTATTAAAATCCCACTTACATTATTATTGTAATTATTTTATTTAAAACTATTTTATAATTATTATATTAATAACCTATCACCAGTTAATTTAAATCTTTAATAATCATGTTTTTGTTTTTAAATTCATAATTTAATAAATTAGTTCCAATTTTATTAAAATGATACTTATTTGTCTTTATATCGTATTCTCAACTTAAATTAACATGTTACTTATATTATTATAATGTTACTATTTTGCTAATTGTAATTATTATGTTTATAACGTATTCTCAACTTAAATTAACGCGTTATTTATATTATTACCAACCACCTCATAACCTCTACCGCCACACCCACAACCTCAAACATAGAAACCATTCCTACACCACCACCCCCACGACCTCTACTCTCATCACCATACCACCACGGCCATCCTCCACGACCTCTACCACCGTTACGACTCCAACACACCTCACAACCTTCGATGACGAAACCCCTAAAACCCACCCATAGTCTAAACCATAAACAGAAACAAAGACCACCCAACCCCAAAACCCCAACCAGAACAGAGAACAATAGAGATAGAGATAGATGCCACAATAAAGGAAAAGAAAAGGCTAAAGAAACGCACTTATGTGTTTTGATATACTCCAAAGATGGTGTCTTTCCCTCAGATCGAGCAAGCCACAAAGCAAATATAGTGCATTTCCTTTAGATCGAGCAAGCAATAAAGCAAATGGTGTTGGGTCTACTTTATGATGGTGCTTTCAAGGTGGCAGTGGGGGTATGTACGTCTTTCCCTCCAACCACGTTGGCTAGAGGGAGGATCAACACTGCTCCTAGAGAATGGAGCTTCATGGCACAGAAATGGAGTCACTGACACAAAACGCAGCTGCCACGCCCACCCAATCACCACACCATTAGAGAGAAGAAAGGCAAACATTGTTAGCTCGACAAAACGGGGTTGAGAATACTAAACCAAATAGCCTCCCAATCAGCTTAACCAAAGTAGAATTAATATGGGTGATAAAGTTTTCTAAAAAAATAAAGTTATCACAACAAATTTATATTAATTTTTTTACTAAACAAATATCAAGCAAAATTACATTTTTGGTTATATTGTGGGCTAGATTCAAGTTGGTTTCATGTGTTTTTCTTACTTAAAAAGGTCCCTAATATTTTTAAAGTTAGTTCATGGCTCAGAATGCCAAGGAAAAACTCTCAAAGAGAGAAAACTTAAATGAGCTATGAAAGAAAACTTATTGATTGCTTGATCAAAAGTAGCTTATAATGCTTGGCAATTTATAGAACTCAGAATGCTAACATAATAGTTAAACACCACTTGCAAGGAAAATGAGCTAGAGATAGGTTGGATTTTAAAAAGCTCCCCTTGCATTTGTCAACAATGGCTGCACTATTTTTGGGAGTTGGTGGAGGCAAAGCTTTTGGTCCATTCTCCCCAAGTTAGAAAAGACTCGTCCTCGAGTCTAAGCATCTTCTTCTTCAAAGTACGGTGAGAGATCAGCAACGTTAAAGGTAGATGATACACCATAAGAACCTGGTAGCTTAATCTTGTAAGCATTATCATTGATCTTTTGAACTATCCAAAAGGGTCCATCGGCTCTAGGGGACAACTTGGCGTTGGGTTACTTTGGAAATCTCTTATTTCGAAGATGAATCTATACCAAGTCTCCTTCTTTAAACGCTTGTTGTTTTCGATGCTTGTCTCGTTAAGCTTTGTATTTTGAATTTTGCTTCTCGATTCTAGCTAGAACTTGTTCATGAAGCTTTTTGATTTCTTTGGCTCTTTGGTCAGCATCAGCACTGAACTGATTCTTTGTAGAACAAGGAGCCATATCCAATTGACTGAGAGGTCGTACACCGCACACTACTTCAAAAGGGCATATTCTAGTAGCCTGATTTGTGGAATTATTATAAGCAAACTCCACCTGGGGTATAACTTGATCACATTGACGAAGATTTTTACCAACAAAACTTTGTAATAGGTTTCCTAGTAATCAGTTGATTGCTTCTGTTTGGCCATCTGTTTGAGGATCACTGGCACTGTTGAACTGTAGCTTTGTACCCATCTTTTTCCATAGAGTTCTCCAAAAGTGACTTAGAAATTTGACATCTCTATCTAATGTGATAGTTCTAGGAATTCCATGGAGTCATACAATCTCCTTGAAGTATAAGTTACCTGTGTAGACAACATCATTAGTCTTTTGACAAGGTATAAAATGCGCCATTTTTGAATACCTATCTACGACCACCATTACAGAATCCTTATGTTGTTGTGTTTGTGGTAGCCTAAGAACAAAATCCATGCTGACATCTTCCCATGGTGCTATGGGTACTGAAAATGGTAAATATAATCCAATATTTTAACTCTTGGATTTGGCAAGGTGACAGATACAACATCGTTGGATATGTGGAAGGATATCCCTTTCAAGCTTATGCCAGTAGAAGTTCTCCTTGATCAGTGCAACTGTTTTGTCTCTGCCAAAGTGACCAGCTAATCCTCCATTATGTGCTTCCCAGAGAATGGCTTCTCTCAACGAACAACGAGGAATGCACAAAATATTTTTCTTAAATAGAAAACCTTGTTGACGATGGTAACTTTGAAAATGTTGGTTCTCAGTTGACTGCCAAATACTGGTGAAGTCAGGATCATCTTGATACAATTCCTTTAGAATCTCAAAGCCAATAACTTTTGTTTGCAAAGTGGATAGCAAAACATGACGTCGGCTAAGAGCATCTACATATAATTCTGTTTCCTACACTTATGTTTGATTAGTAATGGATAAGCCTGTAGAAACTTTATCCATGAAGCATGCCTACAACTGATTCTCTGTTGGGAATTCAAGTATTTGAGAGCTTCATGATTTGAATAGAGAATGAATTCTTTTGGAAGCAGATAATGACTCCAATATTGTAAAGCTCGTACGATGGCATGAAATTCCTTATCATAAGTGGAGTACCTCAACTTAGCGTCATTTAGCTTTTCACTAAAGAAAGCTATTGGTCGGCCTTTCTAACTGAGTACTACACCAATACCAATGTTAGAAGCATCACAACTTACCTCAAATACTTGGTCAAAGTTAGGTAGTGCTGGTATAGGGGCTTTCGTCAAGTGCTCCTTTAATTCATCAAAACTCTTCTGTGCATGTTCTGACCATTGAAATTTATCACCTTTGATGCAACTGGTGAGCGGAGCTGCAATGGTACTGAAATTCTTGATAAACCTGTGATAAAAAGAGGCTAGCCCATGGAAACTTCTGACATCATGGATTGACTAAGGAATAGGCCAGTTGTTGATTGTCTCGATCTTGCTAGAGTCTACATGGATACCTTCAGCACCAACAATATACCTAA
Source organism: Clitoria ternatea (assembly GCA_037962975.1). NCBI lineage: Eukaryota > Viridiplantae > Streptophyta > Magnoliopsida > Fabales > Fabaceae > Clitoria > Clitoria ternatea. The sequence goes on from CM075675.1 coordinate 17,076,543, forward strand.
GAAATATCATATATTTGGTCATAAAAGAGCATTTCTCTAGGTTGGCATAGAGTTTCTGTTCTTGAAGAACTTCTAACACTTGTCTTATATGTTTCAAATGCTCCTCCTTGCTTTTGCTGTAAATCAGGATATTGTCAAAGTAAACAACCACAAATTGTCTATTGAAAGGGTGTAATACCTGATTCATAAGGTGCATGAATGTGTTGGGGGCGTTGGATAGTCCAAATGGCATGACTGTCCATTCATACAGACCATCTCGTGTTTTGAAAGCAGTCTTCCATTCATCTACTAGCCTAATTTTGATCTGATTGTATCCACTACAGAGATCAATTTTGGAAAAGATAGTGGCACCATGTAACTGATCCAACAAGTCATTAAGTCATGGTATCGGGAATCAATACTTGGTAATGATCTTATTCATAGCTCTACTATCCATGCATATCCTCTTTAGGGATAATATAACAGGAACAACACAAGGACTGACATTTTCCTGAATTAACCCTTTCTTTAGCAATCCTTCAACCTGTCTTTACACTTCAGCATGCTCTTGAGGATTCATTCGATAAGCAGGTTTATTAGGAATGACTGCTCCTGGAACAAAGTCTATAACATGTTGAATATCATGCATATATGGTAGTCCTGGAGGAATTTCTTTTGGAATAACACTTGAAAATTCTGATAAAAGTGGCATAATTTTTGTTGGTATACTGATTCCATAATTTTGTTCAATCAATAGTAAAAAGTTGAGATGATTAACTTCATCTGTAGCCACTTTAAATTGATTCTTGGTGACTAAGGACACCAACTGCTTTTCTTCTTTTTTGTCTTAGTTGAATTCATCAGGCGGCAGTGGAGCTAATATGATTTTCACTCTGTCCTTCTCAAACGAGTAGGTGTTTGTATAACCGTCATATTGGGTACGACGATCATATTGCCAAGGCCTTCCAAGAAGAAGATGACTAGCATCCATAGGAGCAACATCGCACCAAATTTCATCCTGGTATTTCCTGCCAATTGAAAAAGACACAAGACATCTTTTAGAAACCTTTACCTCATTGCCTTCATTAAGCCACTGCAATTTGTAAGGATACGGGTGACTTTGTGTTGGCAACTTGAGCTTTTCCACCATGTAGTTTGATACTACATTTTCATAACTTCCACTATCAATGATGACATTACAAATCTATCCTAGCGAGGTATAACGGGTATGGAAGATATTATGTCTCAATCAGGATTCTCTTTTATTTTTGTTGTGTGTAGACTTCTCCTAACAACTAATAACTCACCGTGATCAGCAGGCGTGAGTTCATTGTCATACACCAGCTCTCCCAATTCTACTTCTAGCTCTTCTTCTGAAGCTTCAAAAGGTTCTCATTCAATGATGGTGACAACCTTTCGATTTGGACAATCAGAGGCTATATGGCTAAAACCTTGACATCTAAAGCATTTTATAGTGGACTTGGATTAAGAGATAGGTTTAGGGTTGTTATCTCTGTATGGTTTGGTTGGTGTTTTGTTAGGGTAGGTGGTTGGGTGGTTTGTGTTTTTCAAGGAAAGGAAGGGTTTCTTGAAAAAGGTTGGAAAGGTAATATGGAAGAAGAAAGATGAAATTGGTTTCTCTTGGGGAGTTGCTTTTCTATCCTAATGGCAAGTCGGATGACATCATCTAGGGTGAAATATTGTTGTAGCTGGACTAGATGAGAAATCTTTGTATTCAGCCCTCTAAGGTAATGAGCTATGGTATGTTCTTTTTCTTCTTCAGTCAACTCATATTTCATCTTTAGTTGCTCAAATTCCCTGGTATACTCCTTAACTGTCATTGTCTTTTGTTGAAGATTAATAAGACGTAGGTTATTATCTTAATGACAATTAGCGGGTAAGAATCTAGCTCTGAGCCACTTTCGCATTTTCTCCCAAGTCTTAATCTTACTTTTCCTATCTTTTGCATGATTCTTCTGTAGAGTCTCCCACCAAATGGATGCATGTCTCTTTAGTTTAATGGTGAATATTTTAACCTTTTGATCATCTAGGATATCCTTTAGATCGAATATTCTCTCAATAGTGCGGATCCAATCCAAAAATTCATCAGGTTCTAATGTCCCTTCGAATTTTGGTATATCCATTCAGTGTCATGACCTTGTTGTCATGATCTTCTCACTCTATAATTGTTAGAGGAAGAAGAATTACTATCATTATAGTCACTTTCAACAGAATTGGTATTTCTTTGTTGGTTGAGCTGAGCTTGTTGGGCTTTAACTATTTCCTACAACATTTGAATTTGTTGTCGCAAGTCATCTAGTTCGATGTCTTGGAGATTTCTTTCAAATTATCTTCCAAGAGGCATTTTAAAGGTAGTGGTAAAAGGATAATTTTTGAAAATTGGGTAAAAGTGATAATTTTTAGACGGACATGGTTTAAAATGTTAATTTTAGACGGATAGGGGTAAAATGGTAATTTTAGATGGATGGGGTAAAATGGTAATTTTTTGGACAGATAGGGGTTAAATGGTAATTTTAGATGGATAGGGGTAAATCTGTAATTTCAAAAAATATTTAGGGGTAAAAAGAGAATTTAATGAAAGGGGTAATATGTAATTTGGGAATGGTATGGACTACAATGAAATATATAAAAATATAAGGGACTAATGTGTAATTTAAAAAAGTATCTAGTCAAACCTGAGCCAATGGGACATGTGGCAGGATGTGGTGCAGGATACTTTTAACAGTAGCTTGAAAGAAAAACTGTTGTAGAAAGTCCAAACTTTTAACAGCAGCTGTTCAGACTTTTAATAGTGGTTGTTGAACCGGTGTTAAAAGTATCGTCTTCAACCTCTGGATTTTCCAACGAAGCCTGATTTTCCAGCGACTTTTCCGGTAAGGCTGTTCTAACCTCAAATGAGTTCTATTTTACACAAAACTTAGAATCCCAAGGTTTTAGGACCTTCCGAACACTTCTACAGTGGCGGTTTTGTCAAAAACGGACTGGTAATGGGTGTTTTATGATAACCTAAATTTTTCCGGTGAGGGAACAACTACCCACTCACTGTTTTCGTCTCTAACTCAACCTAAGGCGCAACAAGTTCTAGGAACCTTGCTCTAATACCAAAATGGCTCAGAATGCTAAGGAAAAACTCTCAAAGAGAGAAAACTCAAATGAGCTATGAAAGAAAACTTATTGATTGTTTGGTCAAAAATAGCTTACAATGCTTGGCTATTTATAGAACTCAGAATGCTAATAAACATAATAATTAAACACCACTTGCAAGGAAAATGAGCTGGAGATGGGTTAGATTTTGAAAAGCTCCCCTTGCATTTGTCAACAATGGCTGCACTATCTTTGGGAGTTGGTGGAGGGGAAGCTTCTAGTTCAGTTCATATTAGTCCTTTTTCATCATATCTGTTAATCTAGTTACTAGAAATGGTTTGTGTGGCGCATAGCTGGAAAAGACAACAAATACATGAGTGAAATATGTATTAAAATACCAACAAGGATAAAAAATAAAAATAAGAAATAAAACCCTAATATTTTCTCTTTTTCACTCAGCATTGTTCTTTTCCCATCCCCTTCCCTCATTTCCAATACCTTAAACTCTTGTTCGATCCCAACCAAATCCAAAACCATTGATACACAAACAAACATTTCACTTGTCTTATCTGTCTTTCTCAAGAGAGTGGCGACACCACTTCCTCTCTAGCCTTTCCATCCATTTCTCTTAATTTCCTAAATCCTTAGCTCTTGCCCTAGGTTGTTCCACTTAAATCCTTTTATTTTGCTCTTATAGTAGTTCGGCCAGTAATTATAATTTTTAGATCCAAGTTCTTTTTAAGTATTCAAGGTGGAATATGGCTTAGTTCTAGAAGAGAAATCAAGAGAAGATCCAATCTCCTTAAGGATTTCAAGGAAAACCCTACATCATTTGGTATCATTGAGCTTTAATTCTTGTTTTCTTTCTTTAATATCTATTTCATTTTATTTCTAATTATAAAATTTTGGCCTCATATCCTTGTTCTACTTTTCATTAGCTTTCATTTAATATATCATATGTGAAAATTAGGAAAAACTCAAAAAATTATCAAATTCTAGATTTTAGATCTACACTTATTGCCTTTGAATTTTGCAAAATTCCTTCACAACTATTGCTACTGCACTTGTTCGCAACATAACCTATAAATTTGGTTAAGTTTTGTGCAAAAAAAAATTAGGTCAAACTTGTTGACTTTGGTTGCTTGTTGTGAAAGAAACCTCTATTTTCTTGCCTTTTATGTTGTTTCTTAGCATCTTGTGCTTGATTCTTGTCATTTTTGTGTTTAGAAGTAATTTTTCAGTTATGAAATTATGTGAAATCATGTATATCTAATAGTGTATGCCATGTGTTTGTTGAAATGTTTTAGTGTTTAGAGCATTTAGTGTTGTAGGCTTGAGTTTTGAAGCTTGTTTCCTTATTTTTTTCTAGGTTTTTCACCTACATTTGTCTTGTGTTTAGTTGCTGGATTTCTAGAAACTTTATTAACACCTTGTAAAGTGTCTAACAAGCTCCATTTAGTGTTGTTGGAACTAAGTTTGGTTTATAGAAGAAAATTATTATTATTATTCAACCAACCCTCAAGATTTGTTAATAACACACATTAAGACATTCAAATTAAATGAAGTCTACCCAGGTGTTATCTAACTTGTTAAATTAAGTGTTTTAGGATATATATATATATATATATATATATATATATATTAAGCACACAGGTTGTAAATGAAAGAGAGAGTCCATCAAGACCAAAAGTCTGATTTAAGTAATACAAGAAATTTCAAGAAAAGTCTAATTCTAGACTTTGCTAAAAAGTGTGTGATTTAAGTACGCTCAGACTTTTGGAATACTAATTAGACCTCAGACTTTTAAGGCAACAAGAACATTACTTCAAGCTCATTAACAACCAACGATCAAAATATATTTTGATGATGCTCTGAGTTATGTGTGTATTAAAGAAAACTGCTCATATTATCAAAAAAAGAAAGGAGACAAAATAGTGAAGTAGCCAAAGCTCTCTTGTGAAGAAACCAATGTAGCTACTCTACACAATTCATAAAAACTGATAATGATCAACTCTTATGTTAGGAAGTTACAAAAGGCCAACCGTATATGCTTTGCACGCTTTCATTAAGAAAAGAAAGCCAACAAAAGCATTTATGCTCTGAAAATCTCAAGGAACTCCATTTTGGTACAAGGTTTGATAATTCCTTAACACCATACCTTTTGGCATCTCCTAAATTCTCAAGGTCTGATGTTCAGCATAGCTAATGCTTCTTCAACGGATCTACAATGGTTATGTGTCTTAATCAGATTGCCAAACGATCATCATGAATGATCTACAAATATAAAGAAATTCAAAATTTTAGAAAAACATTTGAGACCTTTGAAGAATTTCTTGCAATCTTTTCTAAAAAGCATTCTTCTTCATTCCTTGCTTTTGTCTTAACAATAAAAACCTTCTTTGTAGTTCTGCATCCAGTAGACCTTGGTCTTTTGCTTTCTTCTTAGTGTATTTGTTCATTACTTGTATCTTTTTATACACTAAATTCTCAGAAACACCAAATACAGTCTATCTTTTAAATCTATATTTGTGTAAAAGTCTAGTGAGTTATTAGTCTTTAGTTTTTATGGGAAACGGTTTTGGCCTGAAGAGGCTTTTGAAAGAATACTTGGGATTTAGCCAGGAGTGACTTATTGAAATAATACTTAGGTTTAACCCAGTAGTGACTGGAGTCAAGAATACTTATGGCACAGTCTGATGCTAAAATTGTAAAACGAGTTTTTACAATAGTGAAAATCCTTCAAGTTGAAGAAACTGGACATAGCTTCTGAGTTGAAAGTGAACCATTATAAATTCTCTATATTCATTCTCTCTTTCCTTGCTTTTAACACGTCTGCTACAAAAGTCTGATTGCTTACACTTTAAAATTTCAATTTCTCCAAAAAAAGTCTAAGACTTATTCAACTTCCCTTCTAAATCTAACTCTAAACCATCAATTGGTATCAGAGCTTATCATTTTGGGATTATCACTCCAACGAGTGAAAAGGAACAAGATCCATGGCAGCTTCTCAGAACAATCAACTTATAGCAAAAGGTTCTTCTATCAATAGACGATCAGCCTTCTTTGGTAAAGATTACCTATATTGGAAGGACATAATGGAGATGTTCATCAAATCTACTCAGTGTGACCTATAGGGAGTCACTACCAATGGTGATCATCCAATTCTTGTTGATGAAAATAGAAAGCCCAAACCAGAAGATGAATGGATAGTATTTGAAATAAAGAAGATGGAGACCATTGCCAAAGCTAGATTCCTCCTTTCTTGTGCTCTAAGAAAATTAGAGAGTACAATAAGGTGTTTAGTTATAAATCAGCTAAAGAAGTTTGAGATGTTCTTCAACTAATTAGGAGGGCACCTCCAATGTAAAGAGATTTAAAAAGATACAGTTGACAAAATAGTATGATACATTCAAAATAGAGGATCATGAGACCGTGGACTAGATGTCTAGAAGATTCCAAATGTTGCTGAATGAGCTTAAAGCTCTAGGAACAACACCATCTACAGAGGCTATAAATGTCAAGCTTCTTAGAAGTCTGCCTGAAAGATTTGATGCTAAATGCTTAGCTCTTGAGGAGGCATTGCCTTGAAGTCTGAAGAATCAGGCAAGAAGTCCAAAGCTCTTAAGGCTGAGGAGTCCACCGGCTTAAAACTAGACTTTGATGAGTCAGGAGAAGATAGAGATAAAGAGCTGGTCCTTGTAACAAAAAGATTTCATAGGTTGCTGAAGAAAAAGATTTCACTACCTTGGAATGTTTCAACTATAAAGAAACTAGGATATATGAAGATAGAGTGTCCTCCCTTGAACAAGGATAAGAAGGACAAAAAAAGAGAAGATTCACAAAGAAATAAAATAGAATAATTACATGGGATGATAAGGATTCATCCAACTTTGGAGAGTCTAATGAAGAGACAAAATCTGCCTAAATCTGTCTTATGGCTGATGCTAAACCAGATTTAAAAGTCAGTTTAAGTGATTCAAATTTTAAAGAAGTAAGCCATTCTAAATTCAAACAAAATTATGATCTTTTGTTTAATGATTTTTCCAAGTTATTAAAAAATTTTAAAAAGTTGAAAGTGAAACATATTGATATGACCACTGATTATGAAAACCAGATTTTAAAACTGAAAGAAGAAGGTTTTGATAAAAGTATTCAAAAGGAAATAGAAGAAAATGAAAGAATGCACCTTGAAGAGTTTCATAAACTTAGAGAAGAAAATCTTGTTTGGAAAACCAATTTGGAAAACACCAAAGTATGTTGCAACTCTCAAGCTGATGAGATCATCAAACTGCAGAAGCAAGTGAATTCACTTACTTTAGACCTAGGCAGGTTTGTAAATGACACTGAAAATTTGAAAAAGCTTTTGGGTAAATCCTATGGTGGCCATAGCAGACCAAGTCTGGGTTATGTAGAGAAGGATGATTTCAAGTAATCTTCATCTCTTCAATTTGTTTCAAAGAGGCAGAAACATGTAAAGTGTAATTACTGTAAGAGGCATGGTCGTATAATAAATGATTGTGGGAAAAGAAAGAAAAGGAATTCAAAGATTGCTAACCATGTAGGACCCAAGAAGATTTGGGTACCAAAATCATTGATAATTCTTGTAGATATGCTTAAAGACAAAGACAAAGCATCTGCATTGGTATCTAGACAGTGGATGCTCGCATCACATGACAGGAAGAAGGTTTATATTCCTAGACCTCGAGCTATTTAAACTTGGGACAGTCACCTTTGGAAGCAACCAAACTGGAAAGATCATAGAATCTAGTAAAGTTAGTAAGGTTCCTTCACTTGTTATTGAAAATGTGTGTTTAGGTGAAGGTCTGAGATATAATCTACTGAGCATTAGTCAATTTTGTGACAGTGGGTATAAGGTCTCTTTTGATAAAGAAAAATATATTGTCATCAACCATGATGGAACCACACTCTTCTTTGCAAACAAACATCGCAACCTGTACAAGGTTGACTTAAATGAACTAAGTAATCAAAATGTAACATGTTTGTTTTCAAACTCAGAAGAGAGATGGATCTGGCATAAAAAGTTTAGGCATATAAGTTTAAAACATATTTCAAAACTAATTCACAGAAAAGGCCTAGTCAAGGGACTGCCAAAAATTTCCTTTAATAGCTCGTTGCCTTGAGAAGCATGCCAAAAAAGGAAACAACATAAAACCTCTTTTGAAAACAAAAATGTTGTTTCCGCAGTCAGACCATTAGAACTGTTGCATTTAGATTTATTTAGTCCATCTTAGGTACAAAGTCTGGCAGGAAAAAAGTATGGATTTGTCATTGTTGATGATTACACAAGAATGTCATGGGTATACTTCCTAGCCCATAAGGATGAGTCTATGAAAGTATTCAAGATTTTCTACAAGAAAATCAAGAATGAGAAATGATTATGTATTGGTACAATAAAAAGTGATCATGACAGAGAATTTAAAAATAAAGTTATTGAAAAATTCTACAATGAATATGACATAACTCATAGTTTTTCTTCTCTGAGAACACCTTAACTGAATGGTGTTGTGGAAAGGAAAAACAGATCTCTACAAGAAATGACCAGAACAATGCTTTGTGAAAATGATCTTCTAAAATATTTCTAAGTAGAGGCTGTGAGTACTTCTTGTTATATTTAAAACAAAACTTTTATCAGACTAATACTGAACAAGACTCCATATGAATTTTGGAAAGAAAGAAAGCCTAACATATCATATTTCCATCCCTTTAGGTGTATTTGCTATGTTCTCAACACAAATGATCATCTTAGAAAATTTGATTCTAAGTGTGATAAAGGAATATTCATGGGGTATTCAATCACATCAAAATCTTATAGAGTTTTTAATACAAGAACTCAGACCATTGAGGAATCAATGCATGTATGGTTTGATGATCTTCAAGAGACTCACAGAAAACTAGTAGATCTAGAACTTGATGATTTGAACATACTTATTCAACTCCTTATAACGCTGTTACGTTAGTTTATCTATCAGATTCTATTATCCTCTAAAAAAAGGAGTGTATTATCTATAAATTATTGTTCTATTTTTCGTTTCTTATTTATTATATTAATTGTCATATTTAAATATATTTTACGGAAAACTATCTGTATCCACCACACTGGTTCGTTTTCAAAAAATAATGGCCGTGCAAATAGTAAATAATTATGGTCTAAAAAGCAATCCTCGTGTAAATTACCCCTGAATTGGAAAATTCAATCTAAGTGTACTGTAAATGACCTAGGACCGACCCAATAAACCAGCCCATTAATACATGTTGAGGAAATAAAAAACCAAATAAAAAAAAAAAGAAATAAACAACCGGTTCGGTTTAGACAAACTGGGATATTGCGGCACATGAAAATGGAAGTGTTGCAGTTACAACGGGTTGTTCTAGACCCAGAGTTGAATCTGCTGTGGTTTCTCTGTTACGTTGTCAATGGAAGAACTCAAATCTGTAATGGAAGAGCACATGGACCTTATGGCGGATCTCGTGCAGAAGCTCTCTTCGGAACTTCGTACTGGCCTTCGCCCCGCTTACGATAACTTCATCGGTTTTTTCCACGCCATTGATTGGAAGGTAACCCTTCAATTTATTAACTCATTCTTTTGTGCTTTTTGAGTGTTTGATAAATGGGGTGTTTTAAATTTTTGTTTCTTTCATCTGGGTGTGTGAAAAATCAAGTTGAACCTAACTTGAAGTGCAAAGATAAGAAATGAGGTGGAAAAGTATTAATTGATTGAATTTGTGTTTGGTGTGATGTTTAGTAGTTTTTACTGTATGATTTTATTTCTCGGATCTAAGTTTTGTTTAAATTTATACTCTTTGAAGTTTTATTTTATATTTTGTTTTTGGTAATATTCAATATTGGAACTAATATAGGTGGTGCTTTTGTTGTATAGAAAGTTTCAAATTTGTTGTCTCCTTTGAATGTGTTGAAGTGATTAGTGCAAATATGAAGTTTGGTTTGGTTGGCAATTTGGCGTGGTTAATTTGGACAGATAACATGTTTTCTTTTTTTTACCAATCATGACTCTCAGTGTTTTCTTTTCTCAGATTGATCAATCTTTATTACCTATCTTTAGCTGAATGTTCTTGAAACAGGCAACACCTCTTGAATTTACTAATATTTCCTTGATCCCTTGTTTCAGGAACCTTGGTTAATTGGATTGTTGACATTTCATGTTGTGTTGTTGCTTGTTGTTATCAGCTCAAGGAAGAAAACAAACTTTCAAATGTTCTTGTTCCTCTTGACATGTAAGTAGCATTCCTTATTTATTTTATGGATTGAAATTTTGAACTACTAGATAGACTTAAGCAAAAACTGTTCTATTGCTTTTGAGTTAGCTAGCTTCTTTTTTGTCAAAATTTGTTGCTTTCCCTCATGATAATAGCATTAGTGCCTTGCCTTTGTTTGTTTTCCTTCTTGTGGTGAAAGGCTGAGTTGAGCAAATTTATGTGAGATGGAGCGGAAATCCTCTAGTCTGTTTGGCTTTGTGCTTCATGCTTGAAATCATTTTTTCTTCGTCATGCATTTTATAATTGCAAACAATACCTAATTGTCATGCTTGAGTGAAAATTCAGTGATTTTAGTGGCTTGAAACTAGATATTCTTTTGTGTTGTAAAGAGCTTAGGTGATTGCACATTCTCAGAATTATTTATGAGAAGCTTTCTTTTAAAATGGTAAATTTCATGGTGAATTTTTCTTAGCACTTATCATGCAATGGTAATAGGAGTTATGAAATATCCTTTTAAGCTACTAAAATGACTATTCAAGGTAATACCTTCAGGGTCATGGGCTTGAAAGTAGGTACAGTGTATTCTGTAATTTGGCATTTGTGTTTTATGTTGTTTAGGTGACATATACTTGAGGTTGTACTTGTAGTTTTTGAAATTGTGAATTGGATACATAATGCACAATAATGTTATAACAAGACCATTTGCATGCTTGGAAACTCCACTGCATGCAGAGCAATCTTAGAGTTAGTATGAAATTGAAAGGTCAGGTACATATTTGAGCTTAAGTTATTAATATCTAGAACTCAAATTAATTGCACAAGCTATATATCCAAGGTAAAAACTTAAGGTCAAGAAGCTAGACATCATGAACATTATGTGTTGAGTCATTAAAATTTGATGATAACCTGTGCACTTTTCAGTTACCAGTTATTTGTCATGTAAGCATCATCAATATCTTTAACTTTCAGCACTGTTATGAAACTTCAATTTTTTGGTGTCATAAGAACTATTTACAGTCCTTGTTCATTTACCATGTGCTTATTTTGACTGTTATTACATTGAAATTTAGTTTTGAAAACTGTTTAATTGAACAGCTTCTGGAGACTGAAAAACAAAAACACAATCAAACATACCCTTGTGCCTTTTATCTTTATTAAATAACTTACAAATTATTTTGATGCAGTGGCCGGTGTATATTTTGCCGAGAGTCTAAACAGATCTTTGGGGAAAAACTGGAAAAGCTTTGCTGGTCAAAACTATTTTGATCCAAATGGTCTATTCATGTCAGTTCTTTGGTCTGGACCCCTTCTTGTCATTTCCATGATAATCTTGGTTAGTATTGTCCATCACACAATCATTTTACTCCTGGTCTTATTTTCATATTGAATAGAGACTGTAAGTATCTTATCACTTTTTGCAGATCAATACACTCTTCTCCTTATGTTACTTGATTGTTAGGTGGAAAAGAGCTGAACTGAGACATCGTGCAAGAGCTGCTAGTAGGAAGCAGGATTAGTTGTTTTGCAATAGGATTTTGATGTATTCAAACTCTGAAGGAGTTCATGTTAATGATGATCTAATCTATGCACATACAAATGAATTTTGTTTTTTAGTCTTTTCAATTTTCTTGTTGAGGGCTGATTCTTACCTGGTTATGTTTACATGTACTTTTCACTGGAGAAAATTTTACCATCTTTAGGGTTGTATGCATAATTTTATTTTAACTTTTAAAATTTGTTATCCAAAATCAAGAATGACATGTTGAAATATCTTTCTTTTTTCAATTTACCTTTTTCTCTAAATTCATTTTTTGGGCATGCACGCTCTTCCCCTGCATAAATGAAAGAGTCTCGTCTTTCTCTGTATCATCTTGGGCTTAGCGATGTCGGATACCAACCACTAAAGTTATATTAAATAGTTTTCAAATAAATTATGTATCTGTATTTTTATGAATTTTATTTTTAAGAATTTTATTTTTTATCAACTATATAAAATAAGTTATAATACTTTAAATTATGTGAATATTTTATATATTACTAAATATATTTTTTAATTATAATATAATAATATAAAATATAATAAAGTTAAAAACTTTATAAATATTTTTATTATATTCTTTTATAATTTTTATTCTTTTGAATAAAAATGTATTTAAAAATGTTTTAAAAAAGAATAATTATTTTTTTTGTAAAAACACATTAGTTAATAACATAATAAATATTGTGATGTTTTAGTTTTTAGAAAATAATTTGCTTCAAAATATATTAAATAAAGGATAATAATTTATCGTAAAAATAATAAAATCTGATGATTTTTATTAATAATATAATTGATAGAATTAATACTATGAATTAAAAAAGTTCCAAACTATTATGAATATTAAAATAAAGGTGGATGTCCACCTTAGGCTATAAAAGGGCTCATAACCCTTCATAATTTTTGCAAGAGTGAAAGGATTTCATACATTGCTACTTCTTCTTCTATTCCTCTTTTCTTCTTCAATTTCTTTAGAGTTATTTCATATCACGTTATCAGTACGAGGTTCTGATCAACTGAGATCTAATTAAGTTTCAAGAGGTAACACAACTATTTTATTTTATTTCTCCCTTCATAATTTTATTTTAATTTATGTATCTTCTGTTACATATATTATAAAAGGTTCCCAAAAAACCTATATTTTAACACGTCTCAGCGGATGTATATATGTATAAAATTATATATAATAATAATAATAATAATAATAATAAGTTCCTGAAGAACTTATATTCTCAACATCCCTACAGGATTTGAAAGAATTCCTGAAGAATTCTTGAAAATATTTATAGTTCCTGAAGAACTAGAAATTAAATACTTAATTATTCGATATTAAAATTTATATATTAAGCTTTGGTAAAATTGCTTCAATAATTTTACTTTGCAAATGGTTAATTAGTAAATTGTTAATTATTGGTGGTTTTTGATTATGCTTTTCCATGCTCTTCACGGTCCTGACCATGGTGCTGCTGCGTTAATCCATTATCAAATGTAGTGTTATAATTGGTGTTATAATTAACATAAAAGTGTTAAAATATGCATTAATAAGGAATTGATCCCGGGTTAATACCTATGATAAGTTATCTTTCTACTACTAGGTCACTAGTACTTGAATAATATTCTATGAAAATTTTAAATTTTCACTACTAGATCATTTATGTGTAATTTTATTTAAGTTAGTTTATAAGTTACTCTATCTATTTTTATTTTATATATATATATATATAAAAATTACTCTTATAATTAAATAAAAAATAAAAATATATAAATATTTATAAAATCATTATTGATTTGTTATTGCTATTGTTATTACCATCATGATAATTATAGTTAATATATTTATTGAAGTATTATCTAACTTATTATTTGTAATTTCTTGCATAGAAATAATTATGTCGAATATTACCAACCTTGAGTTCGTGGCTCTTGACATATCTGGAAAAAATTATCTATCATGGACACTAGATGCTGATATCCATTTAGATGCAAAAGGTCTTGGAGACACGATTAAAAATAGAAATCAGGCATCCAGTCAAAACAAGGTTAAAGCCATGATATTTTTACGTCACCATATCCATGAGGGTTTAAAAAATGAGTATTTAACAGTCAAAGACCCTCTCGTTTTATGGAATAATCTAAAAGAGATATACGACCATCAAAAGGATATAATTCTTCCAAAAGCCCGTTATGAACGGATGCATTTGCGCTTTCAAGATTTTAAAACTGTAAATGAATATAATTCTGCGCTATTTAGAATTACTTCAAAATTGGAGTTATATGGAGAAAAGATCATTGAAAGTGATATGTTAGAAAAAACATTCTCCACTTTTCATGCATCCAGTATGCTCCTGCAGCAACAATATCGCCAAAAGAGCTTTACAAAATATTCTGAATTAATTACTTGTCTCCTTGTGGTTGAGCAAAATAATAAATTGCTTATGCAAAATCATGAATCTCGTCTAACTAGAACTGCTCCATTCCCAGAAGTGAATGTAGCAACACACGATCATCATATTCATGGTCGTAGTCGTGGTTGTGGCCGTAGTCACGGTCGTGGACGAGGTAATGCTCGGGGACATGGTATTGGTCGTAGTCGTGGATATGGTTATGGCGTGGTCATGATCGAAATGATAAGAGATCATCATTCACATGGAAAAATAAAGAACATATGAAAAAAGGGACAGATGCTCAAAATAGAGAACAAACTAAAAATATCTACTATCGTTGTGGTAGCAAGGGACACTGGTCTCGAGTTTGTCGCACACTAAAGTATCTCATAGATCTATACCAAAAATCTCTTAAAAATAAAGGGAAAATAATAGAGACAAATTTTACTGGTATAGATGATGATTTCTCTGATTTTAGTATTGATGATTTTCTTACTCTTCCTGAAGAAGAAATTGACCACTCGGTTGGAGAGGGGAGTGCCCCTAAATAAATTGTTTTATGTTTCATGTAATGTATTTTGTTATAAATTTAGTCATTATCAATAAAATTTTATGTTAAATATATTTTCACTTATTTTTATTTATTATTTGAAGAATGAATGCTCATGTGAATGATGAAGATATATGTCTCGCAGACAGTGCAATAACTCATACTATTCTCAAGAATGAGAAATATTTTTACCATATAGTAAAAAAGGAAGCAAATGTTAATACTATATCTGGTAGTATAAATATAATTGAAGGCTCCGGTAGAGTCAGTATTTTGTTACCTGGAGGAACAAAATTACACATTGAAAGTGCATTATATTCTAAGAAGTCTCAAAGAAATTTGTTGAGTTTTAAGGATATCCGCAGAAATGGATATCATATTGAGACCACAAATGAAGGAAAAGATGAATATCTTTACATCACAAAGTTAATTTCTGATAAGAAATGTATATTGAAAAAATTGCCTTCATTTTCCTCCGGTTTGTACTTATATTAGTACAGTTGAAACAAATGTTATTGTAAACCAGAAGTTTACAAATAAGAATGACTTTGTTATCTGGCATGAACGATTAGTCCATCTTAGATCAATTATGATGTGAAAAATAGTTGAGAATTCAAATGGTCATTGTTTGTCCAGCAGACAAATTATGCAAACTAAGAATTTCTCATGTGCTGCTTGTTCTCAAGGAAAATTGATCATTCAGCCATCACCAATGAAAATTGGGAATGAATCACTCACATTTTTAGAACGTATACAAGGTGATATTTGTGGAGCAATACATCCTTCATGTGGACCATTTAGATATTTTATGGTTTTAATTGATGCATCAACTAGATGATCACATGTTTGCTTATTGTCAACTCGCAACCAGGCGTTTGTGAGATTACTAGCTCAATTAATTCGTTTAAGAGCTCATTTTCCTGGTTATCCAATTAAGAAAATACGCCTTGATAAGGCTGGTGAATTCACATCTCAATCATTTAATGATTATTGTATGTCCATTGGAATTGATATTGAACATCCTGTAGCACATGTTCATACACAAAATGGACTTGCTGAATCATTGATCAAACGTTTGAAATTGATAGCAAGACCATTGTTAATGAGATCAAAACTCCGAATTTCAACTTGGGGACATGCAATCTTGCATACGGCAGCACTTATTCGCATCAGGCCTACAAGTAATCATGAATATTCCCCTTTACAATTGGTTCATGGTAAAGAACCAAATATTTCCCATATAAGAATCTTTGGAAGTGCGGTATATGTTCCTATCTTTCCTCCGCAACGCACTAAGATGGGACCTCAAAGAAGGTTGGGAATATATGTTGGATATGAAAGTCCATCCATAATAAAATATCTTGAACCTTTAACAGGTGATTTATTTACAGCTCGTTTTGCTGATTGTCATTTTGATGAATCTGTTTTCCCACCATTAGGAGGAGAAAATAAATAGTTGGATAAAAGGATTAGCTGGAATGAGATATCTCTATCACATCTTGATCCTCGAACAAAGCAATTTGAACTAGAAGTTTAGAAAATAATTAGTTTGCAAAATTTAGCAAACCAATTACCTAATGCATTTACTGATCCAAAAAGAGTGACTAGGTCACACATACCAGTTGTTAATACTCCAATAAAGATTGATATCCCTGAAGGACAATCTAAATTTGCAAATGAGTCTGAAGCCAAAATAAAACGTGGCAGATCTGTTGGTTCTAAAGATAAAAATCCTTGGAAAAGAAAAGTAAATAAAGAGGATGGTCGAATCGAGGATATAAAGACTCCAGTAGAGTCTCCTGACATAATTAAGGTTTCAAATCCAGAAGAAACCAAGGTACCTGAAATTGATACAAATAAAGACATCTCGATAAATTATGTCATAGATAGAATACAATGGAATCGACCTGAAGTCGATGTTGATGAAATTTTTACATTCAAGGTAGCTCTTGATATCATAAATGATGATAAAGATCATGAGCCAAAATCAGTTAAAGAATGTGCACAGAGAAATGATTGGCCAAAATGGAAAGATGCAATACAAGAAGAGTTAAACTCATTTACGAAATGGAAAGTTTTTGGACCTGCCAAACACCCAAAGGTGTAAAACCAGTTGGGTACAAATGAGTCTTTACGATAAAAAGAAATGAAAATGGTGAAATTGTACGATATAAAGCAAGACTTGTTGCACAAGGATTCTCACAAAGACCTGGTATTGATTTCAAAGAAACATATTCACCAGTGATGGATGCAACTACCTTTCGATACTTAATAAGTTTGGCAATTCGTGAAAGACTTGATTTATGTCTCATGGATGTTGTTGCAGCATATTTATATGGCTCACTTGAAAATGACATCTATATAAAACTCCCTGAAGGATTTCATTTGCCTGAAGCATATAAAACAAATCCTCAAGAAAATTATTCAATCAAATTGAATAAATCTCTTTTACAGACTGAAACAATCTGGACGTATGTGGTATAATTGTCTCAGTGAATATTTGTTAAAAGAAGGGTATAAAAATGACCCGATTTGTCCATGTGTTTTTATGAAAAGATTGGGAAAAGAGTTTTTTATAATTGCAATTTATGTAGATGATTTAAACATCATCGAAACTCCTGAAGAGCTCTCAAAGGCTGTAAATTGCTTAAAAAAGGAATTCGAGATGAAAGACTTGGGAAAAACAAAGTTTTGTCTCGGATTACAATTAGAATATTTAAAGGAAGGAATCTTAATACACCAAAAGACTTATACTGAAAAGGTACTAAAGCGATTCTATATGGACAAATCACACCCATTGAGCAGTCCAATGGTTGTAAGGTCACTCGAAGTAAGCAAAGATCTTTTTCAACCTCAAGAGAAAAATGAAGAACTACTTGGTTCTGAAGTACCATATCTCAGTGCAATTAGTGCGCTGATGTATCTTGCTAGTCATACACGACCTGATATATCATTTGCTGTCAATTTGTTAGCAAGACATAGTTCTTTACCCATAAAAAGGCATTAGAATGGGATTAAACACATATTCTGATACCTTAGAGGTACAATGGACATGGGTTTATTTTTCCCATATGTATCTAAGGCAAACCTAATTGGTTAAGCAGATGTGGGGTATTTGTCTAATCCTCATAATGGTCAATCAAAAACAGGATATTTGTTCATATGTGGTGGTACAGCAATTTCATGGAAATCCATAAAGCAAACGATTACAGCAACATCATCTAATCATGCTGAAATTCTGGCATTACATAAAGCAAGTCGAGAATGTGTTTGGTTGAGGTCTATGATTCAACATATTCAAGAAACTTGTGGCTTACATGCTGGAAAATTACCACCAGCAATCTTATGTGAGGACAATACAGCTTGTATCTCCCAATTAAAGGAAGATTATATTAAAGGAGATAGGACAAAACATATTTCACCAAAATTTTTCTTTACTCATGATCTTATAAAGAATGGTGATATAAATGTCCAGCAAGTCCGATCATGTGAGAATCTAGCAGATATCTTCACAAAATCCTTACCCACCAAAATCTTCGAGCAACTAGTACAGAAGATTAGTCTTCGATGCTTACATAAGTGTTCTGATGAGGGGGAGAATTAAATACTTGTACATTTAAATTATTTATTTTGTAAAGAATGTTGTACTCTTTTTCCTTCACTAGGTTTTTATCCCACTGGGTTTTTCCTAGTAAGGTTTTAACGAGGCACATTCTAAAATATGGACATCCAAGGGGGAGTATTATGAATATTAAAATAAAGGTGGATGTCCACCTTAGGCTATAAAAGGGCTCATAACCCTTCATAATTTTTGCAAGTGAAAGGATTTCATACATTACTACTGTTGGTGTATGCACTATGAGCTTTTATGCTTTTTCATTTGTATCATTTTTCTACTTATCAATAGAATAAATATTTCAGTTTAAAATTGTTTTAAAACATATTTATCCTTGGAGTAATAGGTCATATGAAAAATTATTCCTAAAATGTCCCTAGTCAAGTATTTACATGGGGACATGTAAATACACTGAGACTAGTGTGTGAGTGTACTGATGACCTGATCTCACAGATCATAGATATAGATGATATCGAGTCTTCACACAGGTACACATTAAGAGTAATGATGTACTGGACAGACCCACCATGAGAACGTTGCATGGATCGTTACATGATTGTCATAAACGATTCTCAATGTGATAATGGTATATGTAGTCCTTCGACCTGAAGTCACTACGATTCCTACATGAGGAGTTTATTGTTTTAATACAATTAAACGTCTTCTGTAACAAGAGGACTATAAAGGTTGTGATTAGGCAATGAACAAATTATGCAGAGGGATGTGAGTGATGTAGATGGGATTTGTCTCTCCTATGTGACAGGAGTGATATCCATAGGCCACTTGATGGAGTAAGACTAAGAAAACGCATGGCCATGCTAGAAAGAATAAATATTAGATATTTATTCGGATCCAGTCTACTCCGGTATCAAGTAAAATAAATTGGGCCGTACAAGGATGACGCGACCATGCCTTGGGCCCAATTAGGATATTGTGACAAAAGGAATAAACATATTAAATAATTATCACTTATAGGTTATGTTGATAATATTCGGACATAATGATGCATTGCTAGATGCCGCTCTTATTTTATATTAATAATAAAATAGTTTATTATTAATATGACCGGATATTTTACCTATAGGGTCACACACATAGAGTAAGCCCATCAGAAAATGTTGTCTTATTTTAGTTGGACTAAAATAAAGCTATTGGGCCTAACTCATTTGGAATGAGTAAGGAGCCCACTTTTAGAGAGAACAAATTAGGTCAAACCTAAGCCTATAAATAGAGCATAAGATGCTTATAGGCCGTTCACTCAAGTGAGACACAAATTGGCAAAAGTTGCAAGAGCTACACGCCGTCAAACTAGCAGTTGGCAAGTGTTGCGATTCTGGTGGGAGTGCTCATGTGGACTCCTAAAGGACGAGGCTACGAATGCTTCAGAGTTCTTCAAGAGGTAATCCAAAATGAATTTCGAAATTGTTTTGTGCTTTGAAACATGGAACCTTGCAAATCCTATGGAATCCCTTTTATTTTTCCGCTGCTCATGCTTAGGGATTCCCTAACAGCTACTTCTTCTTCTATTCCTCTTTTTTTCTTCAATTTCTTTAGAGTTATTTCATATCACAAACGGCTTTGTAGTCACCATGACTCAAACAAAACACAAAGGCGCAATTGTCTGAGACCAAGCTTTGCACCTCGGAGCTGTGCCACTTTTTCGTTCGTCTGATGCGCCATACTAACGTTAAGTTTGTAGACTACTGTTAAAAAATAGTGTAACAAAGCATTGTAACTCAAATGAGTACTTTTATATAATAGTATAGATGAGTAGTTTATTTTTACAAGTTTTTAGAGAAATTTTGGAAAGAAAAAAGTGATTATGGGTAGCTTATTAATCCTTTTTTAAACAAATACTAGTGTAATAGATGTCTTGAATTTTAACCATTGGCTTTTATAATGTCTTCCTTGAAAAGATGGGTTTGCTGCACAAAATCCTTTAAGAATTAGTTTCGAGCTTGTCACTAAAGTTGTAGGGTTTTCCGATACGAAACCATAAAAAAAGAACAAAGTGGTTTCGACATCATATGAGGGAGATATGAGCGTTTTTCTGGTGCTGGGCTGATCAGTTACGAAATTAATGTGGCTATGAAAAATTTAATTTTTCTAGGTCGATTGAGTGGGAATTAGCCTTCAAGTTATGCACGAGTATTGTAGAGGGCTTTCTTGTAAACTAGTGTGATTTAACGAAATTATATAACGGGCTTTCAGAGTACAAATTCTTGTTTTCTCAAATTGGGGATGATAGGTTGTGAATCAGAGTTCGAAGCTAGAAATAGAAGTTGTTAGGTTTTTCATAACGAAGAAACCAAGATAAAAATTGGTTGATTTCAATATCATATGAAAAAGTTAGGCTCAAACATTAAAGGTGTTCGAGCCAGACTCAAGGGTTCCAATTTAATCAAGTAATTTTTCAAGAAACAAGGCTGACGGGGTCCGAATTAGAGTTGGGTCCCTTTAAGAGAAGTGTTTAGATTATCAAAATGGTTTATTTGAGATTATCTGTGTTGGAATCAAATATCTTGAAGTGCTTACATGAACAACTATGGGTTCCTTTTTAGTATAAATCAGGTGTGCGGGAACTGACCCGATTGTTTTTCATTTTACCTAAACAATGGTACTAGTTTAACTAGTTTATTATACGGGTACTACTTATAAGGTCGGAGAGTCAATTCTTGACTTTCGGTAGGGTCCTTTATTTACTCTCCCTAATATTCTATTATTATTTATTGTTAAATATAACTATTTATTATTATAATATACGCTTGTTGTCTCTTTTATCGGGTCTCCTCGACCCGATTCAATTATTCTTCTAATGGGATGGTCTCTGCCCTGATTATTACTTACAGAATTCTCGTAATTGAAATCCTACTGGTTTAAAGCTGCTTACCCAAAACAAGGATGTTACACTTTCCTCCCTTTTTTAGGAATTTCGTCCCGAAATTCAAAGTTTAGAACAACTAAGGGTACAACTTTCTGATCTCTTCCTCAACTTCTCATTTGGCATCTCCATCATCAGATGGACTCCAAACTACTTTTACAAGAGGGATTTATTTTCCTTACAACTGTTTTAGACGTCGGTCAACAATCTTAACTGGAGACACATCAAAGGTAGGGTTGTCTTTAAAAGTGAACTGGTCAGGACTCAAGACATGATCGAAGCTCGGTACATATTTGTAGAGTTAAGAAACATGGAAGACATTATGAAGGTTTGTTAGCTCAGGTGGTAGAGCGATATGATACGTATTTATCCCTACCTTTTCTAGAATCTGATAAGGTCTCACATATCTTGGACTGAGTTTCTTTACTTTTAGGGCTCTTCCTACTCCAGTGGTAGGGGTGAATTTAAGGAACACATGATCTTTTTCTTCAAACTCAAGCGGCTTCCGACGTTTATCGAAGTAACTCTTTTGTCTGTCTTGTGAAGCCTTCATTGTTGCTTGGATATTTCAGACTCTTGTTCCGTGGTCTTCTAAATGATTTTAAGCCCAACTATTGCCTTTTCA
Source organism: Clitoria ternatea (assembly GCA_037962975.1). NCBI lineage: Eukaryota > Viridiplantae > Streptophyta > Magnoliopsida > Fabales > Fabaceae > Clitoria > Clitoria ternatea. Next base: position 17,098,456 of record CM075675.1, read on the forward strand.
TCTACCTCGTACCAGCACAAAGGCGTACGACATTTTCTTCTATACAGAGCCTCGTATGGTGTCATTTCGATGCTAGCATGATGACTGTTGTCATAGGTGATATCCATGAGCGGAAAGTACTCCTACTAGTTTCCCTCATGTTCCAAGATGTAAAGACGTAACAAATCTTGAAGAGTCTTGATCGTTTGCTCAGACATTCCGTCCGTCTGTGGATGGTACACTTAACTTAACTTTAGTCGAGCCCTAAGGCTTATTGCAGGCTTTCCCAAAATTGTGATGTAAAGCGAGGATCTTGGTCAAACACGATTATAGTTAGTACTTCATGCAGCCGTACGATTCCTTGATGTATACCTAAGTAAGCTTCTCTAGGGAATACTTCATGTTGACTGGAATGAAGTGAGTGGTCTTTGTCAATTGATCCATGATAACCCAGATGACATTGTATCCAGTTGTTGTTCTTAAAAGTCCTGGCACGAAGTCCATAACAATTTTATCCCATTTCTATTTTGGTATCTCCAAAGGTCGAAGAGTTCCACTTGGCCATTGCTCTTTTGCCTTTACCTTTGGCATGTCAGGCAAGTTATTACGTATTCAATGATGTCCTTTTTCATTCCCTGCCACCAAAATATCTCCTGCAGGTCTTGATACATTTTGTTCGATCTGGGGTGGTTACTGTATTTGCTCTTGTGTGCTTCTTCCTCCTTAAATCTATATTAGCTGGAATGCAGAGTCTTTGTTTGTATCTTATCACTCTATGCTCACTTCATACAGATAGTGCCTCCAGATTTTTTAAGCGAACGCAACAACATCAAGCTTTAGGTCGTGCATTGGATAGTTGACTTCATGAGGTTCTAGTTGTCGCGAGGCGTAGGCTACAACCTTCCTTTCTTGCATTAAGATGCATCTTAGTCCTTGAGTTGATGCATCATAATTGTAGCACCCTTAATCTGATAAATGATATTCATGATATTATTATTTAGATATTCAAAAATAAGAATAAATTTTTCACAAATTTTAAACAAACGTTGGAAGAAGACCACCACAAATAAAAACTTTAATAGTTATCCCTAAACCTTTTTAAAAACCTATCTCATATATGATTATATGAGAAGGTAAGTAGTTTAAGCCAACGTCTACTTAGGGTAATCAATTACATAAACACCATACAAATGTTTGCGGAACATGTAAGTTAATTCAAGAGTAAGGGTGGATATGATAAATGATTCAAGTAAGCACAAGGTGATTGTCAAAATTTGATAAAAACCTGTACATTCATGTATGCAAACATTCCATGATTGGAAGTATATGCATTTGATTAAGGAAAACAAGTAAAAGAGGTGTACAACAGGTATTTAAGGACAAATGATTGAAGAACAAGGCATAGAGAATTAAGGGATACAAGACCTTGTCAAGAATCATAAGAAAATCACAAGGTAAGTACCCAAGAATAGTGAAAATACAATTTCAGAACTGACCTAATCGATTATGCTAATGTGTTACTAGGATGCTAATCGATTACGTTAATATGTTACTAGGGTGTTAATCGATTACGCTAATCAATTACGTTAATCTGTTACGCTGACCAGCTAAACAATTACCACTATCCAGAATGTCCGCAATCAATTACGCTAATCGATTATGCCTAAAACAGAATGTTCGTAATCAATTACGCTCCTGTCTGAAATATCAATATAGAGTCACATCATACCAATTTAATACCTCCCCAACTCATAAACTTATAGATTTTCCTTGTCACAACATCATTGCCATCACAATGGCTACCAAATTCATATTGTTCTATGTCAATTTAGTCATATACAAATGAGTTAGCCAATGTATACACAAAAGAATAATGGTTCAAGTACTTAAGAACCTAGGCCATTACCTCCACATCAATATCAACATCATTGGCATCAAGATACATACATTACTATATGATACAAAATGATCATAAGTTTCTTTCAGAGGATCCTAATGTATCAATTAACATCTTAAATTATCAAGTCATCAATATCAAATCACCATATTTATAAGGCATTAAACAATAGTATAGCTATACAAAACAAATGCCAAATACCCCAAGTTTAAAAGAAATATGTCAAAGTCATTCAATCCAAAAGCATGTCGGCACAAGGCATCAAGTCAACTCTTTCTTCACACTATACCTCATCTCTTCCAAAAAGCATCATTCCATGGTCATGCCCTACAACTCAAGAGCTAAAAATAGACAACATGGAGAGTGAGCATACTTTCTCAATGATGAACAATCAAATAAAATTGTGATAATATAGATATATGAATGTAACCAATTGATCCGGTCTTGATACCAGTATCCGATCTACAAGACATATTTCAACGTCTTTGTCAATTCGCCAACGTGCAACCAGTGTCATCGGTATACATCCGGACTCTAATTCCGTATCAGGCGCTCTCCCTATACCGGTTGTCCAGGATAACACCATGACACCGGATGACACACATATCACTATGCAGAAGACAAAAGGAATTACTACAGGGACTGATCAATAATTCCCTACACTACGAGCCAAAATCTGCTCACAGGAATGGTCAACTTGTCCCCTAATTCTAGCCTATACTCTCTACGCTCAATATAAAATAGCCACTTGACCCAATCATACTGGCAAGTGCGCAATAAAATAATAATTTACAGTGTTATTGGAGGTTGGTGGTTCTCCACTAACGAATCCTCGAATATCAAGCCAATCAGGTATATGAACTCTCTTCATCAATGAAGTGAGGGATCTTTTTGACTCTATCAACTTACAATTACTCTCTGAATACATTCCTGACTTGGAATATTTTCACTGACTTGAGCGTCGGAGAATCTTCGCAGGTGACACCACCTTTCACCCACATCAACGTGTTAGGCTGGTGTGAGGGACCTCCAGGACGCCCAATCCGCTCTCTTCTCATACAGAGACATCGGATATTCAAACCAGATACTCAAATAACCGGTCTTCAGAGACGTAATCTTCCTACTATTTGTGATTGACCCGATACCGAAACTCTTGACCCCGGTTCAGGACAGATCACCAATCATATTCAAGCGTCTCCTTCACACTATACCTCTTCATTCCAACAAGCGTCACTCCAAAGGTCATGTCCTATAACACAATAGCTAAAAGTAGACAACATGGAAGAGTGAGTATATTTTTATAATGATGAATCAATAAGCAAAATATGATGATATATATTAATGTGCAACCAACACATTCTCCTCTCAAGGAGTTTCAATCCAACAATAAAGACAATCCATATCAAATTTCACCAGGCATATACACAAATAATTTCAATATCCATATCATAGTATGGAATCACTCCACTAATTCATATTTTTATCATATTTCATATCATATTCCATATATCATCAAAGAAATAACACAAACGACAACAATGCAATTAGTTAGTGTCCACTAATCCCAATTTCATCTCTCAATTCTTAACATGAATAGGTTTCTATCCTTCTTGAGTATCTCAAGGTCATATGTCATGTTCTTATGGCTAATGCATATGTTATGCCACCAAAATAATGCATATACAACGGATCCAATTTATAGAAAATATTTAAAACACATGTGTACACAATTTATCAAGTACTCGCAAGCACAACATGTTTTTACTGTACCAAATCACCAACGCCCATTTTGTAACACTTTACACTTTTGCAAAAGTGAGTGCGGTAATAAACAATACGTGACACACATGTCTTAAATGTTTTACATGCCTATCATTGATTTCATCTTTCAAGGCATTTGCAACCACACACAGTCACTCAAATATTTATTCCCTCGCAAGGGTTGCCTTCCTATTGGGTCTTGTTTCACAATGTCTCGTAAGATATGAAAACTATGTTATGATATGTCATGTATGCCATGAAATGCAACAATACACATGTAAGTCTCAGCCATATTCAAGTCTCACACCCTCACTCATAAGGGACCTCTTTATATTAAATTCCCAAAGTCAGTGACATTCAATCAATTCAAAATAATTTCCAAGGCATACGGTTTGCAAACAGTCTCCAAATTCATCAATCTATAATATTTCACACATGGAAATCAAGAAGGCATATCATACAAATATATCCCAAATGCATGTTACAACACACTTGCCAATCCAAAATTATTCATCAATAAGATTCAATCACATTTAATTGTATACATAAGGGAATTCACACCCCTTCAAGGTAAATATGCAAGCATACACCAATGCATATATTATCATCATGGAATTGAACATGTATTTAGAAAATATACTCCTCCCCTACTTCAAGAGAAGTGTTCCACAAGGTTCGACGATCCCGTTTCATTAGAATTATCAAATCCTACATTAAATAAATGTAGAACTATATCAAACACCAATCAAAATTTATCTTTGATGTTAATAATTATAACCATCACATAAACAACATCATACTAGTCTTGTATAATTATTATCTTTTCGGTTTTAAGGATTTCCTTCCTTTTTATAACATTTTACAATACTTTAAAGGTATATAACCATTTCTATAGATCCCCAAGGGTTCAATAATTATTCATTTAGCTCCATAAAGCTTTCAAATGATTTTTTTCACACCATGCTTAACACTTACGGTATTTTTATCTTGACAACCAACAAGTTCTTCATCGTTATAATCTTATAAACATTGTTTTACAATATCCAAAATATCAATCTTCATCAATGAGTATTCTAACACCTCCATAATTCATCTCATATCATTAGAAACATTTATCATTTATCCAACACGTGGGTTCTTATTATATATAAATATATATATATATATATATATATATATATATATATATATATATATATAACTAACTCTATAAATACCAAACAACTTCTACAATTGTTGTTTCAAATCTAATAATCATTTTCCTACAAGTATTAGCACACCCATTGTCCTTAACACCATGTTCACTTGATTTATTGGCTACTAATCTATTAGTCCTTCAACTAAAATTATTCACTATCATTAATAAATACTACCACATGTCCAATAATTCATTTCTAGTCATTAGAAATATCTTTAAAGCATAAGAGTGATATTCTTTCAAATTTCTACTTAGGATTTCCAATAAGATGTCATATAGAAATTTATTATGTAAGTTTGATACTAAGCTCACTATTGTATAATTTTTTGAATATATATATATATATATATATATATATATATATATATATTCTATTTTTAACTTATAAGCATGTGTATGAATGATATTATTGAAAAATAAAATTTGTCTATATATATATATAAATAACATAATTATCAGAGACACATTATGTATTTTTCTTTAAAGTGTCATGATTAAGAAAAAAAACTAGTAAAGTATAGTACATGGAAAGGACTATGTCGAATAAATGATATACAACCGCCATGACTCTTATTAGTTCTTGTTCTTAATTATGACTTATGAAGTAACAAATGAATAAAATTATTTATACGCATTATGATTAATGCATTATTAAATCATGAAAGAATGTTTTGTCACGTGAACCAAGTGAGATAATGTGAGAAATATGTCTCATATGTATAAGACATAATAATATTAAATAAATATTATTTATAAATAAAGGGATATGACTCTTGAGAATGAGTATCTTAAAGTTGTAACTATTGGGAACAATTATACATATGAAAGAAAATTGAAATTGTCCTCTAATCACATATAACATCTTCGACATTCAAATATCAACTCAAAAACACGGTTAAAGGTTAGTGTTTCTAATCACTCCTAAACATGAAAAAAGATCCTTAATTAATGAATAATTCATTAAGAAAGATATCATAAATTACTAAAATTTAAACACTATTATAATAATTATCAATATCTTCAAATCCAACATATATATCATCTTAGAACTAGGACCACTTACAATATTTGGTTCCAACATTGGTGAGTCTTCAATGTCAACTTCTTAAAGATGTAGGAGAATGATTTAATGGTAGTATTATGACATGTTCTCGAGAAGAAGCCAAAATTATGCAGCATTCTAACACATTTGATTAATTCCACACAATTTGTAGGACCTAAAATCTGCAATAAAATTACGTGGCATTCTAACTTTAAATTGCTAACTTAAAAATATTAAAAAATCACAACAAGATTTCAGGTCTCACAACAAAAATAAAGGGAATTTGACACAATAAAAAAGTATGAAAATAGTTGTCTGATTTTGTATGTAGTTTTTTCTTGTTGAGAATTTTCCACATTAAAATATTACATGTTCAATTTCCATTTTTTTCATCTTTATTTTACTTATATGGTATTATTCCATTACTTTTATATCCAACACACTATACGTAATGTAGATTTAGAATTTATTTCAGTATATTCTAATGAAATAATTTAATTTTAAACATATTGTTAGTGTACCTTTTAGTTATTTCCTTATTCGATATCTTATGATGAAAAAATTATTTTAATAAATTGAAAAATGTCTTCCCCTCTAATTAAAAAAACGATAATGATTCATCATAGAGCAAAATCATGCTTTTAAAATAAAATTAAATAAATAAATAAATAAAAATTATTGTAAAAAAAAAACTTAGCAAGGGATAGCCGTTGCCGTTGCCGTTGTTGCAAAACGGTAACGTACGATCAACAATTCAAAATCTCTCTCCCTCTCGAACCTCCTCTCTAATTCACCTCACTCTCACCACGTCGTTTACTCTTCAAACTCAATTTCTCAACAATCCCCATCCCCTTCACAAAATCCAAACACAACCGGAAGAGAAAGAAAAAATCCCCAAAACGATGCGTTCGAGAAACCAAGGCGGGGGGGAGGAAGAAGAGGGGGAAATCCCAGTGTTAACGGTGCTGAAGAACAACACTGTTTTAAAGAACATCTTCGTTGTGAACAAGCCCCCAGAAGAAGATAAACTGTCACGTGAGGATCACGAGGACTTTCTCCTCGTTGGCCGTCACCCCGATTGCGACCTCATGCTCACTCACCCCAGCATCAGCCGCTTCCACCTTCAAATTCGCTCCAGACCATCTTCTCGAACCTTCTCCGTCCTTGATTTATCTTCTGGTATTCCCCTTCTTATTCATTAAATCCCTAAATTTGTATTCATTGAATGTTTTAGGCCTATTTGATTTCCGTTTTTATTTTTCATTTTTATTTCTTATTTTTAATTTTAATTACAAATAAATTTTTCTCACTTCCCTATTTTTTTTTCTTGTGCAAATTTTTGAAAACAGGACGACAGGAATTGAGAACATGAAAGTTAACGGGAAATATGAACATGAAATGGAAATAGAAACCAAATAGGCTCTTAGTGTGTTAGATCTTGAAATCTTTATGTTTGTAGTTAATTTTACAAAAATAACGTTTAATTTAATCTAATACCTATAATGAAAAAATAAATAACATCGATCTCGCTTTGACCAATTGGTAGATGTTTGTTTAACTTAATCTTAGTCTTGTGTTCAAGTTACAGCGGAATTCGTTAAAAATCTTGATTCCTATGCTCAAGGGTTTATTAAAAAAATGAAATAAGAGATTAAAATAAGAGATTTTAAGTAATTTGTTTTTAGAATTACTTTGTACATGCTTCACTGCTATTGTTATTATTATTATTATTTGGTTTTGAATTGGTGGGATATGATTTTGGGGTGTATTGATATTGATGGAAAATGCAGTGCATGGGACTTGGGTGTCCGAGAGGAAGATTGAGCCTATGGTGAGTGTGGAGATGAAGGAAGGTGATACGTTGAGGATTGGGGTTTCAAGTAGGGTTTATCGTTTGCATTGGATTCCGATTAGTCAAGCCTATGACTTGGAAAACCCCTTTCTGTCACAGCTGGATGTAGTTGTGGAAGAAGAACAAGAAGAAGAAGATGAAGAATATAAAGTGCGGGTACTGTATCACTCAAGATATTAGACCACCTTGCATATTGTTCTTGATTTTGTTTTTATTTTATTTTATCTACTTCAGAGTTTAGGTATTTAATTTGGATGTGTGAGAAACTATTTTTAAATGTTGATAAGTATGAGGAAGGATAAATTCATACTTGAAACTAATATTTTTGAATTAAATAGTAGTACTATTGTGAAATTGATTGATAGAGTGAAGTTCTTTAGTTTAATTCTATTTTTTTATACAACTATAAATATAAAGTTCAATTTAAATGTGACAGAAGGTGGGGCATGTATTTATGCCTGGCTGCATTTTATAGTTTTTTTAGTTACATTTATTTTTTAAGTCTTCATATACAAGTACAAATGAAATGAGAGTATAACCACAATTAAATGAAAATAAATTTTAACATTTTATTATGTTTATAGTGGCTCGTAATCACCTTTAAAGTATCAATTCTCTCTTTAGATTCAAGACTTGTGCTGTAACTTGTAACATATAATCATATTGTGGCTTATAATTTTTAAAATTTGCTGCATCCCTATGTCCATATTGTGCCATGTACAATTGTACTTGTATACTTATTTCAGTGCTTTTCTGTAATGTTTGATTTGATAATTCATGTTTGGGTTTTTTTTATCCATATACCACAACGGACATGCATGGGTGGAAAAAACTTGATTTGCTGTATTTTTGTAAGTAATGACGAGCAATCTTCACATTTCTGTTTTCGGGACCTGCAGAACTCTATGTTTTGTCCAGCTGAAATGGAAAAAATTGAATCAGTGGACTCAATTCTCTTGGATATCAATTCTACATTCCTTTATGAAAGTGAGGACTTATATGTGAAAGAGGAGAATCCATTGGCTACTTCAGTTCTGGAAGACATGGTTTCTTTATGTTGTCAGGAAGAAAGGAAGAGTCCATCAAAAGAGGAAGCAATTGGAATCCCATGTGACCTTTTTGGAGCTGAAACATCTTTGCCTATGAAATCTGATTGTAAAAACAAATTGTGTGACTCTCCAAACCAGGCTCTATCGCCACCTTGTGTGGAATCAGTTGTTGAACATGATGAAATGTTGACAGAAAGTTTGTTTGACACTGTATGTTTGCCGGCTGAGGAAGCTGTTTCAGGGACCAAAATGCAGTTGTTGCACACTCCACCTGACACATTTTCTTCACCATTACCACCTGGTGTTGAGAATTCAGTTGATAAGCATTATTCGAGCTTGCTTGAAAATACAGCTCCTGTGTCTCTTGATGAGAAAAGTGCAGCTGCAGCTGTTATAATACCTGAGGAATCTGAATCTGGTGGAATGGTTTCAGATGTTTTTACTGCTGGAGCTGAAAGTTACAATTCTGAAAACCAGTTTCTGCCAGTTGAGGAAGCTAAGTCTGGAATCAAATTTCAACAAATCAAAGTTGTTGAGGAAGTTGCTACGGATTCTCTATCTGATGAAAACAAAGAAGATATGTATAGGTCACTGTCACAGCTGTGGAATGATAAACTTTGTCATGATCAAGGACACTCACATGATGAAATACTTCAAGATATTGGAAATAAGTACACAAGTAGCATCTCTCCCACATCAGATCAGATAGGGTCAGTCAATTTGCCAATGCCCCAGGTAGCAGTTTTGAAAATTACAGATGAGAATCAGACCCTGCAACCTGATATGGAAATCCTTGAAAGCTGCGTAAAAGCACCAGAGAAAAAATCTGCAAGTCATAATATTTGGTCAAGAAGAGGAAAAGCTGCCAGTGCTCCTCAAGTTCGAACCAGCATACATAAGAGCACAGCTACTGAAGTTTCTGTGAGCAATGAGAAGGATATCTTAAATAAGACAATCTCGAAGAATCTTTTGTCTGTGCTAGACGGGGAAGTAGAAGAGGAAGAAGAAGAAGAAATTTACACCCCAGATAAGGAAAACTTCAGTCCAAATACCCTTCAGTTGCGATTTCAGAAGAAGAGAGGCATGCTAGAAGAAATTAAATATTCCAAGTCACAAAGGTTATGCAATTCAAAGGGTAAGTTTAAGCCTGACATCTGTACAAATGAAAGCATTGGCCATGCTTCACGCAAAAAGAACCAGAAGGATATCGTAAACAAAACAATCACGAAGAATCTTTTCTCTGTTATGGGCGGGGAGAAAGAGGAAGAAGAAATCTTCACTCCGAATAAGGAAAACTTTAGCCCACATACCCTTCAATTGCAGCTTCTGAAAAAGCAGGATAAGTTGGAAGAAATTAAACATTCCAAGTCTCCATGGCCGCAGATTTCAAAGAATAACTTTGGTCATAACATATATCCTGATGAAAACATGAGTCCCACCTTAAACACACAGAATCAGACTCCAAAAGGAGCCCAAGTTCAAAAACTGCAAAGAAAGCCTTTCAGCAACCATATCAAATTGGCACAGGAGCAAGATGTTATGGCATTTAAGGACAGAGTGGAAAGGGTACCCTTCCAATCACTAAAGAACTCAGGAGGCAAGAGAACACCAGTCACTTTTTGTCTGGATTCTACTGCAAAAAGCATTGATTTCAGTAACTGTGGAGAAATTTTAGCCAAGCGAATTAACCCTTCTGTAAGTTGACATAGTAAAAGGTCATGCATTCATGTTGTGCATGGTTCAAGACTTTGTTTAGTGTATGCTTATATCTGTTTCATTTGCAGGATATTTGTGGGGTGCAAAAGAAGAGCTGGGACATGATAGTAGATACTTCTTCTCTTCTTGACAAGGAGTCAAGAAAAGCTCTGCAGCTTTTACAGGGTCTCAAGGGGACTCGACTAATCATACCAAGATTGGGTAACGTGTTTCTTAAAAAAATATTTGCCTTGTATACTATTCGAACTGAAGTGGTTTGTTTCTCACAAATCCAGTTATGACTCTGCAATGTCAGTGATTAGGGAATTGGACAATATGAAGCGACACCTCACAATTTTCAGAAGAATTTCAGAGGCTTCTTTGGCGTTGGAATGGATTGAAGAATGTATGCTGAAAACAAACTGGTGGATTCACATCCAGAGCTCAGTGGATGAAGGAAGGTTGATTGCCCCAACCCCACCTGCCTCTCCTCAAACTCAATTCAGTGAGGAGAATTGGAACTTTATTGGTGGCGTTGGAAGTTCACAGCCTCTTTCATCTCACAAGTTCTCCATGGAAGTTACTTCACCAACAGTAGAAGATCACATCCTTGACTATCTTCTGTATAGAAGAAACCAAAATGATGGACAACTTGTCCTGCTTAGTGAGGATGTCACTTTGAAAATCAAATGCATGGCTGAGGTATCTTATAATGTTATTTATCTCATTGCTTACTTTCCTTTCTCATTTTAAACTCTTTCACTTCACATTTCATTTTCTGTGCTTGCTGCAGGGGTTGCTATGTGAGACAGTAAAGGAATTTCGTGAGAGTCTAGTGAATCCATTCTCTAAGAGGTTCTTGTGGACGAACAGCTCTGCTCGAGGACAGACTTGGTCTTGCCAGGATGATGTCGTATTGAGGGAGAAATATTGTCCTTTGCCTTTGAGGAAGTCATCAAAGGGAGTTGCAAGCGGTTTGAAGCTCATTTTGCTTCACAATTCTCAATATGGGCACTGAGCCACTGACACAGTTCAGTTTAGCCGGCTGAACAGTTTTGTTTGACCAGTATTCACTCATTTACTGCTAGAAACGTATTAAAATTTTCTCTAGACTCTAGCTAACATTACTGGTATTATACCTACTCTAATCTCAAATATAAGCAAGTTATGGAAAGCGGAAGGAAGACAACTGTTTTTTTAAAATAATTAGATGTCTGTGTATAAATATGATTAAGTAGTGACGAAAGTTTAATGTTGAATTAGTCAATAAAGTATAAACTGATGACGAGTAGCTTTAACCATTACAGAAGTACTAGTTTTAGAAGAAAAACTAAAAATATAATTCTAGTCTTAGCTCCACTTCCTAAAATACCAATTTATATGTTTATAATATATAAATTTAGAATTACACAATATTGTGATGTCAATTGAAAAAATTTCTCTATTTGTATTTTGCCACATCAACTTTAAACATTAATGTGCAAGGCGGCTTAATTATTTAAGAGGCCTAAAGCAAGCTTAAGATTAAGGCATATATTTTTTTTACTAATAAAATAGTTTATTAAAATTATAATTTTTTTACCAATAAAAAATTAACAGTGACTTGGAATATTTTAGTTAAAAATTATTTTCAAATATAAGTTAAATCAAATATTTTTTTTTTATTTTTTAAAGTATATTAGGCTTTAAGCTGGCTCTAATTATGTGTCACTCTTTCATATTTTAAACTCAAGTCTCATTCATTTTCTCATTTATTTAATATTTTAATTTTAATCATACAATGTTTACTTTCTTATTTGTATGTGCATTTAAAGGCTATTCACTAAACATGTGATGTTTTCTTTTACTATCTTTTCTCATTATACCTTGTAAATAAATAGTAAGTACAAAATGTTTCTCTTTTTATCTACACTAGTGTTGCCCAAACAAAAAAGAAACACTCATCCAATCTACAACAATAAGACAACTACATTTAAAATAGGTTTATTTTCTTGTTCATTATCAACTAAACAAAATATAGGTTTTTTACACCATTGAGGTAGCCTCCAAAACTATATACATGCATGGGATCATTTTGAAAGATTTTATGCAAGTGGGGTTGTTGGTCTTTTTACACCATTGGGTAGCCTCCAAAATTGTATACATGCAGGGACCATTTTGAAAGATTTTATGCAAAATGAGGTTGTTTTATAAGTTGTAGGGGAAGAAGATGACATTGATGTCATCGTGGTGCAGGACGACACCTCCTTTGGCTGACACCAACATTGTCAGCGATTTGACATTCCAATTGCTCATGTTTCTCCCACCCAATATGTGAAAAGCCATGTGGCAGTTGTAACATTGTCAACAATTAAACTTCCAATTGCAAACAATGCTTCACCCACCAAGGACGTGAAATATTTTTTTCTTCTAACTCAACAAAACAAATACAATTTACTAACTAATTAAAATGCATTGATCACTTGATTGGAATGTAATTTTAAATCACATTAATTTAACTAGCTAGAATGCTTATGGCTAAATTTAGGTCGTTTTACACCATTGGGGAAGCCTCTAAAACTTTTTACATGTAGGGGGTCTTTTTGGAAGATTTTACCCAAGGTAAATCTATTTTATATGTAGCAAGGGAAAAAGATGACATTGGTGTCGTTGTGATACAGGATGATTGTCGTAGCCTTTCTGGACGACACTACCATTGTCAATGGTTAGACATTTCAAACACTAACAATGCTTTTGAAACACAAACAACATACATGAATTTCAACTTGTATCACACTATTGTCAACGGTTAAGATCCAGAACCACTGACAATTAGTTTTAAGTAAAAAATTCAAGGAATTATTCACCATAATAATATGGCCTATGTTATCATGTATAAGTGCATTGTGCACAAGGTAATTTTTAGGATTAAAACAAGTTTATGAAGTCTTTAAAAATATTTTAAATTTTTAAAATTTTCACATTAAACCAATAATTTAAGATAAATCATGTAGGGGCATTGTTGTAAATATATTTTACTTTGCGTAAAATCTTTCAAAAGGACCCCTGCATGTAAATAGTTTTAGGGGCTGCCCCAATGTAAAAATGCCCCAAATTTAAAATAGGTTTATCTTGGTTCGAATCTGATTAGTTTTCAAAGTTTTTTTTACCAAATTAATTTTCTTTAACTCTAGATTTGCTTACGACTAAACTAACACTTAGGTTGTCTTAATAATTAAAAATATAAATTTAAACGTCATGCATTTACTCAAGAAAACTAAGCATGAAAAGAAATATATTTTATATATGTATTTTATAAGAAAGTAGATAAGTGAAAATATATTATTAGTATATATATAGTGTATTATAGGGCCAAGGAAATATTCATTTAGGCACTTAACATTTTAAACATTTACACTAGGACAAAATAAGCTTAAAAACTTTAGAGCATGATCATTTTAAATTTGTCATTTAGTATTAAAATTTTCAACATCCTTATGCACCAATTTTTCACTTTTCAAGAATTTTGAACACCTTAACATTATTACTAAGGGAAAAATTTCCAGCATTATTTAAAACACTAAATAATTAATATCACCCGTTATTTTTCATGGTCTAATTTATATGACTTAGGCCGAAAGCCAAACATTCTCACAAACAACACATACAACTCTAGTACCTCCTTTAACAGCACAACTTTTAAAATCGCTAGACTTTCAGAAATCACCATTTATGCATCTAAAACTCATGGTCACCATAACCAATCATGCAACCATGATTCCAAGCATTTAAACTACCAAAAACATGCCTATAGATACTTAGCAATCCTACGATTAAGCAAGGAAATACCCAACAAAATATTAGATTCTCATTTTTCACAACCATTGGCGTAACACTCTTCAAATCAAGTTTCAAAAGTTACCACCATGCATAGGTTCATAGTGCTCACGGCCAACACACAAATATGTTGACACACATTTTAAATTTTCCTAATAGCAAGAAACAATATGTAAATACTTGAAACATCATAGATCATCATCATGTTGGCATGCATGCACCATAAATGTTATAGATCATTGCAAGAATAACATGCATGCAATGGGAACAAGATTTAGTGGGCAAGATCCCTCTTTACCTTAAGCTTTCACGTGAGGCTCCTAGGCAGTGTTTTGGCTTCCGGTCCCTTTTGCTCCTCGGCTTTGATGATGACTTTGAAGCATGCGTTAAATATCTTGTGATCCTTCACGCACGACATCTTAAAATCAAAGATCGAGACACACATGACACTTAGGTGGTGGTTTCGAGTTTCTAATGGGGGGAAACGGTGAAGATGATAGAGGTGGTGGCCATATGGTGTTGGTAAATGGCGAGAAAAATTGATGAAGATGAAAGTGAAAGAGCTCGAGAGTGGAGTTTTGGCTACGAGCACAAGGGATAGAACGGAATGGGATAATGCTACAGTGATGGAGTAAAAATTTGAAGAAGAGAGTTGAAATGGGAGAGATTCGGTGATAGGGTGATGAGAATTTAAAAATCATGGATTGAAGAATAAATTTGCATGAGGTGAAATTTGAGAGGGTTAGAGTGGAATTGGAACAAGGTCATACGGCTATGCTTAATCTGCTGAAGGAACTAATGGTCACATTACAATATATGGCAAAGCATTATATATATATATATATATATATATATATATATAGAGAGAGAGAGAGAGAGAGAGAGAGAGAGAGAGAGAGAAAGAAAGAGAGGCCTAGGCTTAGTAAACAAGCATGGCGTGATGATAAAGTATGATGGCACATGATGGCTAGTGACAATTTGGAGATGGGGAATCTTCAGGCAATACAATGGAAACATATAAATATATGGAAAATTTGATTAAAAAAACAAAGCTATCTCACGGCAATATATAAAGGCAAATGGCAAAGGGTTCGTTTGGTTTCCAGTTGGGGAAACAGACTTGGGAAAATGGAGAAATTTAAGGGTTGATATTGATCCTTCACGGCGTTCGAGACAACCAAAACTCCGTTTGACTGTAGGATTTATTTTTGGGGGTTTGACCAATCAGGAGGGATATCCAAACATGCAAAAAGTTTATTATTTGAACCTTAAGAAATTTGGTGCCCAAGTAAAATGATGGCTTGCGATGGCTATGATGAACAATTTTGTTTTGCTGGGGAACAAAAGTGACAACATATGGTAATGAGGTGGCAAGAGTTGGAGAAATCATGGGATAATGGAGCTGTATTAGTTGGCAGATTTTTGTATCCTTTTTGATACAAATTTCAAACATGATTCAATGTGAACTGGGCAAAATGATCAACATCAAAGTTATAGAACTCTCTTTTCCCTTTCTAGCAAGCAAAAGAACATCAATTTTTGATATTAGTAGTGGGAGATATGACCAAAATACAAAAACTGCCTGAATCTAGATGTGAATTAGATGCAATGTTTTAAAATAAAAACTGGGAGCAAATGACTGAGAATTAATTTTTGAGATCTTCACAAGAGTTATAGATAATTTCGTTAAGAAATTAAAAAAATAATCACTCGGTTTTGATCACGGCAGAAAGAATTATGATCGAAATATTGATAGGTGTGCGATTAAACCTAAGAATCAACAAGTTAATGACTTGTTTTACAAACTGTGCCGAATGAACTTGGAATTGGGCTTTATGATCAACATAAACATTGTAGAGCATTTCGATACGAGAATTTAGAAACAAGAACCAAAATTTTTTGATGTCATGAAAGGGAGTTATGTCAAAAATAGTGCAAGTAAGTATAGGTTCAAACAATTTTTCATGGGTCGAGAATAAGACGCAGGGCCGAAGTGCTAACCGACTCTCAAGAAACTTTTAAAAGAAGGTACACAAGGAAAATATTTGATCGAATATCAGAGTCTCAGAGCACTTTTTCCATCTCGGGGCTTCCGGTATCTTCTGTCACTTGTTCCGGTTCCTAGTATAGTTTCCGACAAGCACAACGCTCGAGAGATTTATTAAAATATTTATTATTTTCTTTATTGTCACATCCTGTCACTCTTCACCATCATATTACCATTACTATTTTTAAACTTTATTTCTTATTAATATTTTATTTTCCTTAAGTTATTATTTTACTAATTATCAATTAATTATTTTCCACCATATTATCATCATTCTAATTGATTAATTATTCATTATTCCTAATAACATTTTATAAATCATTATTATTCCCAATTTGTCAATTTTTTCCACATCAGTCCACACACATCTGGGCTTCACTACTCTCACAAAACACAATTACATCAGCCGAAGCCCAAATATTTACCATTACCAATCAACTCACCATCGGTCAACCCCGCAAACACAAATAAACAACATTACCCATCATCACTACACAGCTCATCGCCCTACAGGCTCTTCCCTAAAAATCCGAGATGTTACATTTGCAATGCAATTATTCTTCTCTTTTGTCTCATAAACAAATCCTTCTCAGCTTCAACAACATGTACAACCCATTGGAAGAAATCATAACTTTGATCATCTAGTTCACCCTACAACAATAACACCATTCACAACATTAACATTGTTCAGAACTAGAAAAAAGGTAATCACGAAATTAGTAGTTTACCCTACACTTTCCAAACCCCCGTAATTATCTTGTATAGTTGTTTGTGGTTTTTGAAGTTCGAAGCATAGCTTTGTGGCGAACAACACATTCACAATAAGGAGATATTTACGCATGAAGTTGCTTCCATAGCTGAATACTGAACCAGACGAGTTGGTCATGATGAAGGATTTGATTAGGAGCACAAGTTGAAGTTTCCCCCAAATTGAATCCAACAATTGGAAATCCTAAGGCTTTAATGTAGGAAACAACTAGTGCCCAATGATAACAAGCCCCTTAACGGCTCCATGGGTAGCCACATCAACCAATTCTACTAAACCCTAAACTATTTAATAATATCCATAGAAATCCTTAGAAATATTCAATTTAATTGTTTACGGGGTATTTGGATTTGTATCTTATTTTTCAGAACGTACTTGTCCAAAATATATAAAAGAACATTTTTATAGGTGGTTGATTCAACCCAAGATGTATGCTCCTCTAGAAAAAATAGACAAATAGCAATGGACTTTTACTTAGCAAGGGTTAAGGATTAGGTTGAAACCTTATATAACTTTCTTATAATTTATAGGCTACGTTTGATAAGATCATGTGTAGCCATTTATCAAGGTTATGCATAACAATTTTGTTAATAGGTCTCTCACATATTAAGTGATGTGCAAGTGACAATTCTAATGGTGTACATGTGTTAAATTTATATGACACTTAATAAAAAGATTAACATTAGAGACCTATTAGGCAGTTAGGAGACGTATATGAGAAACCATACTTAAATTTTTAAAATGTGAGAAACCTATTAATGGGTCATACCAAAATAATAAGGAACCAAATAATATGTTTACTAAAAAGTAATATTATAGTATTATTTGTGACTAAATTTAAATGCTTATTTAAGTTTAGTTTCACATTTAAATATTTTTTTCCTCAAGTTAGAAATTTTCGTGCCACAGTAGCAAACTCCAATAGAAAAATTGAGTTTTTTTTAGTGGCATGTTAAAATTATTAACCTTAATAAGCATCACAATTAGAGATACTCTTATATTTCAAAATATAACTCTTTATTAAATAATTATGTTTAAAAATCTACCGTTTAATTATATGACATTATCAAATAATCTAGGTTCGTTCGATTTTTCTGTCAATAATTCTGAATTTGAAAACTTTTCCTACCAGGAATTAGGGTAACAATTGCCCCTATTGTAAAGAAAGTTGTACATGAGTAATCAGCGTAAAGAGAGAAAAGGAAATGGACAAAAGAAAATGAATAAAAGAAATTGAGAGAAGTTGGACTCTCCTCCGTAGTATAAAGAGATGCTACTTCTAACTTTCTATAACTAAGTTCAATTTGTGTTACAGTAAAAAATGGTTGTAGGATGGAGAACCGAGATCTATAAAAAAGAATAAGATCTACATGAAAATCTTTCATATTTCTTAAGAAACTGCTGGACATGAAATTACCTTACTTCACAAATTTAACATACACCATAAAGCTTTATTACTTCAAAAGAAAGGAAAAGGATACAAACATAAATATTAACTAAACCAACAGCAGCAGTACTGCTGTTACAAAAGATTGTCAGAAGTTGATTCTCCTCCAGATTTAAAGGATTCAGGCATCACAAAAGAGAATGAACCTTCTGAATCATCAAATAGAGGGCGAGTGAATTCGTTAAATCCACCAAAGTTAGCTTCAAAGTTCAGTGATGATAAATAATTGATAGGATCATCAGCATTGCCTTTTACATCCACGGCACCTTGAACGCCATTTCCACTTGAAAGATTTGATCCGAAACCAAAGTTCATCCCTCCCACGTGACTGTTTTCTTTGCTTTCATGTGGTCCAGTTACTCCATCCAAGGGAATGGCTGGTGTATGGCCTTGGAAAAGAGCAATGTGTCCAAAAAGCTTGTCTTTCCTAGAAAATGTTGTACCACATGAACAAAGCCATTTATCCCTGCCACAGTGTTTCTCATGAGTTTTGAGATCAGCCATGACAGAAAACTTCTTGGTGTGGCATCTGCTGCAAGTGTAACTCTTGTCGCAGTGTGTTCTTTTGTAATGGTTTTTGACACATAGGATGGTCTTCAAAGGTTGAAATTTCTTGTGATCCTTGTTTCGCTTGCAGCCAGGATAGGGGCAGGAATACCTCTTGATAAGCTTTGGCTGAGACCCAGATTCTTTGTTTGGTTTTGCAAGCGCTGCTGGGGTTTTGTACTCATCACCATGGCCTCGCATGTGCATTCGAAGATTTGCATCTCTCTTGAACCCCTTCCCACATATTGTGCAGAAATGGGTATGGGGTGCAAGGATTTCTTCTTTTTCCAATTGTAAAATCTCATATGAACCAGGGGGAAGGTTTTCTCCATCATCCGCATCTTCTTCTTCTTTAAACTCATGTTCTTCCATATTGTGATTTTGCTCCATTTCACAATTATTAGACACATCATTCTGCATGGACTGATCAGACAATTTTTTCCCAGTGGTATTCTGCAGTTGAATACAGCTGCTACTTGAACCTGACCCAAGAGGACCAGTAGTCCCACGAAGCTGGTTAATCTGTCCCACCAATGGACTAGTGTTTATGAGGTTATGCCGAACCGAAGGGAGAAGACTACCTGCAGTAGAGATCAGTTGGACAATGATTGATGTAAGATCAGTTGTGACGAGCTGCTGTTCCTGAGTTACAAGTTCATTTTGCTGTCCATTGCCTTTTTGACTAACAATCAATTGCACTAGATCCTGGAGCTGATGAATCTTTTGTTCCAGGAAGGAAAGATTATTCAACATCACACTAGGGTCCCAATCTTGGAGTTTACTGGTTTGCAACGACTCAAACTGGTGATGGTTTTCTTGATCAGTGATCTTAATCTCATTGTTCGAGTTGCAAGGATAAGGATGAGTTTGAGAGGGTTGGTTGAATTCTTTGAAAGGTGCTTGTGCCCTGATCCCATAACCTGATATGATGGGATCATCCCATTTGCGTTCGTTATTCTGCAAACCAAAAGCTGGGAAAGAGACAGGATCTGAGGATAAAAGATTTGCAGGAGGGGTAAAGGACGACAACCTTGCCCAGTTGTTATTAGCACGTGGGCCACTGTTCGAATCCATTTCAAATTCTGTATCTCAGGTACCTAGGTCATTGTAAATCAAAGATAAATGATTAAGGAAATATTGTAGTAAATCAAACATTGTATAAATAATTTACAAAATTTGAGGACCATATTGCATTAGAATGATGTACCTAGGATCCAACCAGAAGTACTAAAGTATGGTGAGGAAGACTAGAAAGAAACGGTAGAAACTGGGAGGATTAAAGAAAAAATTAAGCAGAAAAAGAATGATGATTTTTGAAAAATATACAGGAAATGATAATCAATGTACTTCATGTCCTTCAGAAATTAAGAGTGTAAATTTTGTGAAAAATTGATATAAATGCACCATCTCCCTGATTTCCAATTCTTTCTAGTGTAATTTCCAACAAAGACTTTTGGTTCATTTTTAATCAGTGCCGTGCTTCATATGATACAATATAACTTTACAATCCCCAACTAAAAGAAATATGCCATTCAACATATATGTCTGTAAGAATACAAATACCCCATGCCCCTTGACTTGACATTACAATTGACTACTGGAATCAAATCCATCAAACAAAATATCTTTACTTTAAGCAAATCACTAAACTTATGACCACAAAGTAATCTCAAGATCAATCTAATATTCACTTCAGTATATATTCATGACCCGAATTCAAATTTTTCCCTTTACATAGATATTGATATCATCCCACCCAATCAGAACAAAGAAAATCCCATTTGAAGAAAACCCCAAATGCTCCTTAAATCACTTTCTACAGAACCCCAAATAGTCCTATACTTCAAACTCTTTCTGCACAATCAATCACTAATCCCCGCCTGTTTTAACTACCCAAAATTCTTACACAGTAAAATCTACTTCAAGTGAAACAAAATCAATTTTTGATCCAAAAAACAAAAACCCTATGAAAAGAAAGCCCATCAAGAGATAACAGAATTGTAAAATATAAAAAATACCAAAAATAAAACGGCATGCTTTCTGAAAAGGCCCCTGGAAGATTCAAATAGCAACAGAAATTGATAAAATAAAATATAATTAAGGGATGAAAGTACTTACAGATTATTCAAAGCTCAAAAGAAGCTACAACTTATAAGTGTTGCATTTGAGAGAGAGAGAGAGAGAGAGAGAGAGAGAGAGAGAGAGAGAGAGAGAGAGAGGAAAAAGGCATGAGAAAGAGAAAAACAGTTCTCGAGAAAATGTTGATATATAAGCTAGTCTCTCCTATTAGCATATGTTGTGTCGAACATAGTAGCAGCATCATGCATTTGGTCAACCCCGCAATTATGACCCTTCATTCGTAGGTCAATTTTGTTCACTCACATAGTGACCCCACCAATATCAAGGTAGTCTTTCTAATCTGATTTTACATCCATCAATCACAGCCGTTGATTTAGTTGACTGGAGTTAGATGATGACCCAAGCACAACGTAATACCAACAATCACATGACTTATATGCAAGTTTTATTTTTCACGGGCCTGAACCAAAGACAATTAAAACTTGACTAATCTAAGAGTAGAAACTCCTTTAACATCATTTAAAACAAACTGAAACATGTTAGCCGGGGGATTAGGATGAATAACAAGGGGAAAGGGTTGGTTACAAGCCATGTTAGCCAAAACATCCGTAAAAAATTGGCCTCACCTTAAATGTGTGGACAAGAGAAATCTGCCATTCCCTCTGTTACAAATTCCTGATCCTAGACCAGAGCTCCCAAGTGATCAAGGCTGGAGTCAGATAACACCTTGATAGCAGTTTGAGAATCAGATTGCACAATGAGCTTTCTACACCCTTGATTCCAAGCAAGACAAAGGTCTTCATAGATTGCCCAATTTTCAGCTTTAAAAGCTGAAACAAACTCCTAAATTCCTCGTATAACCAATGATCCAATCACTAATTGGTTCGTAATTAAACCACAGCAACCAACTTCATTAGAACCTCTAGAAGCAATTTTTTGATCTACAAACCTTCAATCATCATCACATCTCATCATCTCCCTCACATATCTGTTGGCTGAATTGCACAATGGTCATGGATGAAGGTTAAAACCTAAGAAAACTACTAAAAGAAGAAAATAACAAATGCAGAAGCAAGGATAGGGAAATAAGAGCCACTTTGTAGAGAAGGATAAGCCTAGGGGTGTGATCCTACGATAGAAATGCTCCATTAATAATTTCATGCTAAGATTCTCTCAGTTTTTAAGAGAAGAGAGAATTTTTCTCACTCGAAATGTTCTTGCATTAAAAAATGATCAAAATATACATAGAGAGAAACACCACTTGTTTATAGATTTCTAACTAAACTAACCTAAAGTGGATTAAGCTAACTCAACCCTTCTAACCTAGGTTGATTCCACAACCTAAACAAGGAATGACCCAAAATAAACCCCCAGCTCCTAATGACTATCTAAGTGATCTCTAGGTGCAATACAAATCAAATTAGGCTTAAGCCTATCACTATACAAGAGGTACAAGCCCAATATATCATGTATAATATAAGGAGACTTGATACTCTAAAATAGTACAAGAGAAGTATGCATTGGTTCTGAAAGTGTCCTTCATGAGATCAGGTCCAACATGGTGTGTACCAAGACCCACAAGCTTAATGAGAGTTTCCTTGGTCTTCTTAAACTTAAACCTAGACATAGGGTCTTGAAATGCCTCTAATGCATCTTCTATCGTTTGAGTATCTTCTATGCAAGTGAAGTCTTCATGATGTTCTCCTCCCTTAAGAGAATTCGACCTTAAATTTGAGTTATTTTTATCATGATCACCTACAAGCTAAGGAAAAAGATCAGAAACATTGAAAGTAGCATTAACACCATCCTCACCGGGAAGGTCTAACTTATATGCATTATTGTTGATATTTTTCATTATTTGAAAAGGACTATCACTTCTATAACTAAGCTTGGACTTCCTAAGAGAAGGAAATCTCTCATTTCTCAAATGAAGTCAAACCCAATCCCTTACCTCAAGTGAAACCTCTTTCCTACCCTTGTTGGGCATCCTAGCATAGTGTTTATTCATCTTTTCAATTTGGCTCCTAACTCTCTTTTAATGAATTCGACCTTAACCTCACCATCACCATGTAAAACATCATTAGAGATGACAAAGGAAAAAGATGTTAATGAATCTGTAGTGGATAGACAGCAAAAATACAATAATTCCTATTAGTCTTTGCAAACTTCATATTTCAAAACATAGAAAGAAAGTTTAAAATTTTTAAATTTATGTATTATAACACAGTACAAGATATCCTTGAAGAAATAATAGTCATACCCTTAAGGAATCCGCACTAACACTCCCACCAGAATCCACACATCTAAATGTTAGTTTGTTAGAGTACGACCTCCAAAGCTTTTACGAAATAATGAGTGTCATAAAATATAGCTGCCTATAAGCATCTCATTCTCTCTTTATAGGTTCATCTCTGAGTCCCCATTAGTGATCAGGTTTCTGAATCATTCTAAATGAGTTAGACCCAATAGTTTTTTTAGTCTAACTAATAAAATGAAACAATTCTTTGGTGGACTTACTTTATACATGTAGGCAAAACATTTGATCGTACTAACAACAAACTCCTTCACTATTAATATAAAAAAAAGTAACATCTAGTAATGCATCATTTATCTAAATATTATTTCATATCGACATAATTTATAAGTGATAGCCATTTTGTATATTTGTTCCCTTTACCACAATATCCAATTGGACCTAAGGTGAATTGTCTAGTACGAGAGACAAATCCTTTCAGTTAGGAATCAGTTTTTTTCTCGTGATTACATTGGTTCAGTGGGATCCAGTATTATGTCTCCGAGTTTAGTAGGTACACAAAGTCTCCAAGTCTCACTCTGATATACATACCGTAATTCATGTTACTAGGCGGATTTTGGTGTCACCTACAAAGGGGTTCCAAAGCTTAAGTCAATAAAATGATCAATATCATAGCTTGGTGTGGGTATTAAATTTATTACTTTATTTGTATTGAATGCAGGTATTTATAGGTATTAGTTAAGGACTAACTCTGATGTGACATGTGTCAACGCTTGTCCTTTTAGTACAAAAAGGATACTATAGGTCCAGTCTTGTTTAACATTCATGCAGGCTTTTAGTCCAGAATTTCCTTAGCTTTTTTGTTGTTTCTCCTCTTAGACACCGGTCATGAGTGACTTGAATGTGGAAGGCGGAAATGGACACACTTTGAGGAACATCCCAAATGTCGCTATAGTTAGTGTCGTGATAGCTATTAGACAATCGGTGTTATGTCTTCCGGATTGGGGCCGGTATCAGGTCACATCATTTTCCCTTAGCCCGCTGAAGTAACATATGTTACTTTAATGGGCTAAGTCCTATTTCTAGTATGTTGCCTATTATTTGAGGCTTTTATGCTAGTCGTGGTATATATTTTTTATGGACGATGTAGCTAAGATATGTCGTGGCTCGTCAAAAATGTCAGGAAAATATTTCATGAATTAGGGTGGGCGTCATGTTTATAATGGAAATCTAACAGATAACACATGACACATTATGATTGGATGTGTCATTTTTTCTCTTAGTGTACCATTGCGTTTTTGTGTTTTGGATTATAACGACATGGCTTTAGCAATTTTTTAGGTCGGGTCTCTTTGTCTTTTGACCTCTTGCTCTCAGATTTTCCTATAAATAGGGGGTCAATGCTGAGAGTAAGATGCTCAAATTTTAACCATGATAGCAGTCGGTATCCCCTCTAGCTCGTACCAAGCGAATGACTCACAGAGTCCCCCGAGGTAGCCTCTTTATTCCGACATTTTTCTTTAATATTGTACTTGTAATTTTATAAATTAAACTATTTCAAACCTGGATATGGGGATGGCCATAAGACTGACAAGTCCATGGAAATCCTCTCTGAGCCACCACCGTGGCCATCTGTGAAACCCTAAAGAAAGCTGTAGTTTTCACAAACAGGTATATGTAGGTGGGTTAGGAAGGGGCCTAGCAAAGCCACCTTGGCGACACCGAGGTCTTCTACCATTAGAGTATCGCCATCTCTTGAGATGAAGGAATTATGTGGGGATAAATTACAGCAATACCTAGAAACAATTTCTTCCTCTTCTAACTTGGATTCCAAAACTTTCAAACTTCCAATTGTTCATTCTCTTAAAGCGGTTAAGGCTTACGCTTGGGAAGTAGAGTCGAGTCCGGATTTATATCATGCTAATGACACCGTCTTTTACTAGTGTGTACCATTCCTACATCACGTGGTCAAAGCAATGGCAGCTAATAGATTACAATTGGAGATGGGTAGCCATCACATAATGACCAATCCGATGGACATAAACATGATATCAGACCAAATAAATTAGTTGGTGCTAAAAACTAAGGATCCTTATTTTTGGGTTCATCGGGAACTACTAAACATCCAAAGCTGACATGTAGAGTCATGATGGGGTATAGCTTGACGTCGGTCGAACATGGACAAAACTAAATACAAAGATTTATTTGCTATTATAGGGCCTCTAATAAAATATCGAATCTCTTATACCTTGGAGACTTGTACGTGTATATGTATGAAAGTTTGTTTATAAAGGTGAGGGTGTGATTCCCATTGAATGACTTCGAGATGGGGGTGTTGTGATTTTTGGACATCGACCCTAATCAGTTCCACCTTAACAGATGGGTTTCATGATTTCTTTGGAGGTATTGGCGAGCCACCTTAGCTCTAAATTGATTGTCACCATGTTTTCCCACTATGCATTTGTGTTACGACAAGGCAACCCTGATGATGGTTTAGGGTTTATGAACTTACGATGTGAAAGTGGCATTATAAATTTTAAGGTGTGTGTGGAATCAATGAAGATAATCAGCGTCTCCTTCAAACATTTTTTCAAGGTGTGTATGAGGTTGGATCAACCGATATTCTAGAAGAATTCAAACGGCTTAAATAAATTTTACACTAGATGGACACACAAGCATTTTCTTTACTTGAAAGTGAAGCATATATGGTCGAAGATCAAAAGTTGAGGGATAGATCATGGCTTACGGTCTATTGACATACCGCACTGTACAAGGTTGTCACATAATATAAAAAAAATATCATCTTCATAGGGAGCGTGTTCTCAAGTACTTAGAATTATGATCCTATTTATCTAAACAAGCAAGAATAAAGATTGTATGCAAATAAATCAAAAACAAAGTAAAAAATACAAATTAGAAGTTCTTCGGGAATGAATTCGATTAAAACGTATCTTGGGATTTTGGGTTAAGAGTTGCTTTGTAAAGGTGTATAAAGATTTTACGAGGACCAACCCCCTAAGGTTCTAACTTCTTTTTTTAGAGTTCCATTGGATTGTTTAGTTATCAAACAAACTATCATTTAATTCAAAAACCAAGTTATAAAGAATAATGGAAGTCTTGAATTCATACAACAATCAAAAAGGTTCACTTGTCGGTCTATTCCTTAATTCAATTATTATAAAAACTCTGATCCTCAAAAGATTAAATAAAGTTCC
This sequence comes from Clitoria ternatea, assembly GCA_037962975.1. Lineage (NCBI taxonomy): Eukaryota > Viridiplantae > Streptophyta > Magnoliopsida > Fabales > Fabaceae > Clitoria > Clitoria ternatea. Next base: position 17,125,099 of record CM075675.1, read on the forward strand.
TAATTACATCCATCCTAAATTCAATATTAGGTTTAATTCTCAAATTAGATTAATTAGGTTCACCGTTTAGTTGCATCCCTAGAATTAATTAAAGATAACTCATACCTATGTCTAGGCCAACGAATGGAATAAGAGAATCAAGAATTGAAGGAAAACGTGGATTTCATTGATAAGGCAATAAAGATTTCACCAATTATATTACAAGTCACACCCTAAATCCCAAGAAGAAGGATTCTAGCTACTCATGGTAAACAAAGAATCACAAAGGTTCATCAAATCCAAACAACTCATAACATAAGGATTTCAAAGAATTAAACTAAAGGTATACTAAGAATCCAAGACAAAACACAAGACATGCAGAGTCTTTAATCCTTTACTCCCTCGGTGTTATCCTCCTTGAGAATCCTTGAAAGGAGTCCTCCCAGGTTACCTTTTATGCCTATATAAGTGTCTCTTACTCCTAAAGAGTGAGTCCCTTAAAATAGAGCCCCTATACCCCTATTTATAGCATAAAAACATAAATATCATGGTCCAGATACGAACCATGGCCATGGTTCCCACCAGGGCCTAGCCGTGAAGTGCATTATCCGGAGCTCTGTTTTTCTTTGTTTTTCAATTATTTTGCAACGCGATTGCTTTGTTATGCAAGGCTTTCCATATATAATCCAAAAATAGTCCAAAAAAGGCCTTCAAACCTGTTATTTCTGCCAAACTAGCAAATCAAGTAGCATAAGCGAGAAAGAAGCAAATATGATAGGGAGTTAGGGGCATTTTATACAATTTATCCTAAAAATGCCTAAACAAATGCAACCTAAAATGATGTGTTTTGAGTACAAATCAAAATCTTAAACTAAAACATTGCTTATCCTTAAGCAATTACTATGTTCATCAAGTTAAAGAATTAATAAGTAAAGAACTAATATGGAGTATGAAAGCCAAAAAAACACATGTTTTTCTTTTTAACCATTTTCCCAATGAGTTAAATGGCTCACTATCTAACCAATCCTCTTAAGTGTTTATGGATTTAGGCAAGTGACCTTAGCTCCATAGTACTAAGAAAACTTACCTAAGTCAAAAGGTCTTTTTAAAGGTTGTAATGGGGCAAAGGGATAAGGTTTAAGGTATGGAAATCAAAGAAATGATAAAGCAAAAGGCTTATCAAATTAAAGAGGCCATCCAAATTTTCTTACTTTTGATAATATTTTTAGAAACCTTTTAATTTCTTTTCTTTTCAACCTTTTTTTCAGTTGTTCTAATCATGAGCACACAAATAGAAGTCATTGACTTTTTGGATGATAGGAACCATTATAAGTATTTTCTTTTCTTGATCCCATATTTTTCTTTTCTTAAAGGTCCCCTATTTCTAATTTTGATATTTGTTACTATCTTAGATCCATATTAATATTCTTGACCTCAAAATGCTTTTTAAACAAAAAGGTTCCAAAGAAAGTAATATAGATTTTAGGCTTAAATGGGGCAACTAATAGATAATAATATTTTCAAAAATAGGGCTTCAAGAATGCCTAAATTTTCCTTTATCATCCTAAGGTACAGAGTTCAAACACTATTTGGCCTAGGTCACAAGCCAAGTTCTAGAATACCAAGAAAGATAAGACAATCACTTATAAAGAATAAATAAGTGTTTTAAGTGTATACCATTTAAAAAGGCTCAAAAGCTCACTAAGGAAATATTTGAATCAAGAGAAACATAGTAAAAATTTTCATCGTTTGTTTAGCAAGCATAAAATCACCTTGTAAAACATGTTAAGATCATTAAAAAGTTTTAAAATAGGGATTCCAAGGATGTTTTATGTTTAAATACTCATAATTAGTAACTCGACTCATATAATAATTTCAAGAAAAATAACCAATGTCTGATCCTAACATGCAATGAAAAGAAAAAAAAAATAAGTTAATTAAGGTAGAAAACAATGTTCTAAGAGTAAAGCATGTAAAAGTGGAAGAATAAAATATGGTTAAGTTGACTGGCCTACCACTCTAAACTAAGAAGGATGTTGTCCCTAATGTTCAGTTATGGAAGGGAAAGGATAGGCAACTTATCTAAGAGGAAAGAATGGGATGTGGTACCTCAAACTAGTTTCTTCCTTGAATTTTTTGTTTTCTTTTTGTCTTTTTATTGAAGCATTATTTGGGCTCTTCTAATCTCTGGCTACAGATTTGTGGGATTGGGTTCTCAACTAAGTAGTGCTTCAACCTTTGGCCATTTACTTTAAAGGTCCTTGATTCTTCACTCCAAATGTCCATTACTCCATCGGGGTAGGCTTTAACTACTCTGAGTGGTCCTTGCCATCTTGATTTTAACTTGCCAGGGAATAATTTTAGCCTTGAATTGAAGAGAAGAACCACATTCCCAGGATTAAAGGTCCTCCTTACAATTCTTAGATCATGCCAACATTTTGTTTTTTCTTTGTAAAGCTTAGCATTTTCATATGCATTCATCCTGAGTTCTTCTAATTCATTACACTTTTGGTCCTCTAACTTGTAAGTTTTCCCAAATTAATCCCATGACCTTTAAGTCAAATATCGCATCCATCACCACTAGACCACATATGACTTTCATGATTTAAATGACAATATTTATATATAAAGGTAAACTTTTAATATCTTCAAAAAGTGTCTTTAATTTAATTAATATAATAAAATATTTATAGATATATTTAATTTATTTATTGTAAATAAAATATTTAAGGCAATATTTTAATTTTATTATTATTAATAAAATATTTAAAAATATATTAAAATTTAATTATTTTGATAAAATATTTTAAAATATACTTAATTTATTTATCCTTAATAAAATATTTAAAGGTATATTTAATTTTATTACTATATACTTAATTTATCAATAAAATAATTAAATATTTTATAAATAATAAATAAATTAAGTATATTCCTAAATATTATTAAATATATTTTTAAATATTTTATTAATAATAAATAAATTAACTATATTTTTAATATTTAACAAAATATAATTGAATTAACTATTTTTTTTAAATATTTGATTAATAATAATTAAACTAAATATATTTTTAAATATTTTATCAAAGTAATTAAATTAAATATATTTTTAAATATTTATTAGTAATAATTTAAATGAATACATTTTAAACATTTTATCAAAAATAATTAAATTATATATTTTTAAATATTTTCTTAACAATATTAAAAAATAATATACCTTTAAATATTTTCTTAATAATAAATAAATTATGTTTATTTTTAAATATTAATTAATAATAATTAAACTAGATATATTTTTAAATATTTTATCAAAAATAATTAAATTAACTATATTTTTAAATATTTGATTAATAATAATTTAAATAAATATATTTTTAAATATTTTATCAAAATAATTAAACTAAAAAATAATTAAATATTTTATTGACACTAATAAAATTAAATATAGCCTTAAATATTTTATTTACAATAAATGAATTAAATATACATATAAATATTTTATTATAATAATTAAATTAAATACACTTTTTGAAGATATTAAAAGTTTACCTTTATATATAAAGATTGTCATTTAAATCATGAAAGTCACATGTGGCCTAGTGGTGATGGATGTGGTATTTGACTTAAAGATCATGGGATCAAGTCCTACCAAGGGCAAATTCTTTTAATTTCAAACATAATTATTACTCAATCAAAATGTGACACGTGTCCTAAATTCTAGTGGTGACACGTGTGCTAACAAGATTGTGACACGTGTCCAAGCATGTCATGTTAGCAAACGGCAAGTGACATGGTTTACCATGAACAAGTCTAAAAGGAGTGGTACCAATAGGGGTTTTATTTGCTTTATTTCCCTATTTGATACTTCTACTTGTCCACTTGTTTAAGGATGATAGGGTGTGACTACTTTATGTTTTACCTTTTATCTTCATCACTAATAACAACTCTAGGGACATCAAACCTTGGAAAAATTATTTTCTTAAAAAGTTTCATAGTCGTTTTTGCATCAGAATGAGGTGAAACAATTGCCTCCGCCCATGTGGACATATAATCTATGACTACAAATATAGTTATTTTTAAAAGAAGTAGGAAAGGGTCCCATAAAATCAATTCCCCAAACATCAAATAATTTAACCTCAAGTATTCCATTCAAAGGCATTTCATAGCATTTAGAGACATTACCTATACATTGACATGCATCACATATGAGCACATGCTTACGAGCATATTTAAAGATGTGTGGCCAATAGAATCCTGCTTGTAGTACCTTTGAAGCTATTTTATGAGTGCTCATGTGCCCTCCACAGGAGAAGGTGTGGCCATGGTCAAGGGTAGCATGAACTTCATCTTCCGTTACGCATATTCTCATTAATTCATCAACATACCGCTTAAATAGGAGTGGTTCATCTCAGTAGTAATGCTTAACATCTACTAAGAATTTCTTTTTCTTCTGAAAACTAAGATCAGAAGGTAAAATACCATAGGCAATATAATTGACAAAATTAGCATACCACAGAATATGTTTGACATTTAGATTAAGTAGTTGCTCATCAGGAAAAGATTCATTAATAGGAACAATATCACTTGTCTCTTTCTTTTCAGAAATCAATTTAGATAAATGGTCAACAACTAAATTTTCAGTGCCTTTTTATTTCTAATTTCTATATCAAATTCTTGCAGCAGTAAAATCCATCTGATTAATCTAGGCTTAGCATCTTTCTTTTACAACAAGTATATGATAGTAGAGTGATTAGTATATATAATTACGTGAGAATCTACCAAGTAAGACCTGAATTTATCAAAGGTGAAAACTACATCCAACAACTCATTCTCAGTGATAGCATAATTTACCTATGCATCATCTACAGTTCTACTAGCGTAGTATATCACGTGCAACTTCTTCTCTTTTCATTGTCCTAGGACTTGTAACATTCCTGATTTTTAAGAATATGAAACCAGACCCTCAGGACTTCTGAAAATACTCTATTAAGCTTTTAGTTGAGAGCTTGCAACTTCGGCCAGATCCCTGAGTAGTTATTATGAGAAAATAGTAAAGAAAGAAAGATACTCAGAGTATTGAGAAAGTATAAACAATAAGAAAACTGGCTCATAAGAGCACTTAGAATTAGATGAAAAATTAGAAAACGTGTTGATAATTAAAAAGAAGTAGATGTAAGAGAGAGATAATAATGAATAATATTTAAATAATATGTTAACGATTTGTTTAATTAAGTACTAATTAATTCATAATTATTTAGTTGATAATTATTCCCTATTAATAATATCTAATTTAACATATAATGATTATTTAATGCTTAAGAATTTATATTTAAAATTAATGTTAATATTATATATTTAATTAATTATTTCAAAGTATACAAATATTTATAATAATATTTTATTTATTTAATCAATTTTGAAATTTTAATTATATTGAACTTATTTATTTAATTAATAATTATGTTAAATAATAAAATATTGTCGGGTTCCTCAGTAGTGAACTGTAGGGCCCAATCAGTGATCAAGTTTCAACAATTCATCCCGAGACTAGTAGTCCATTAGGGAAACTAGTCCTGTTAGATTTCTCTCGTTGTGAATCGAGGATAACTGATTTGGTCTGATGGGCCCGGCCAATGCCTCAGGTACCTCCCTCGAGTGACTGTGTATATACTTCGGGATTTCCAACAGTAGCACAGTCAGTCCCTAGTAACTCTTTTTTAATGAGTTAGGAACTTTTCCTGAAGGGACTAAATCCTAATTCGGGTCCTATCGACCTTATTTATCGAAGAAACGATTAATTCAAATTGAACCTTTAAACCCAGCTTGAGTACCTTTAGTATTTTGGGCCTAACTTCCTCATACGATCTTAAAATCTAATGATTCTCGTCCCAATCTATTTGTTTCAAAGAGATCCAGGATTTCTATTTCTACCCTCAAACTCTGTTTTGCACCCTGTTATCCCTAAAATTGTGAACCTAGTATTTGTACTCTGAAAACTCATCATTCAATTCCTTTAATTTGTGCATGGGTCCTTCAAAAATCCATAACTTCCTCATACGACCTCTGATTCGTGCAAACCTAGTGTCAAAGTCTCCATAACAAAATTCTCCACGTTTTCCGTGAAGGACTCAAAGGATGAATCTTTCCCAATTGGTATAATTTTCACAATCTTTGTGAACTTTTCCAATTTCATAACTACACTACACACTTTTAGAAAAAAATTCACATCTCCCTCATACTGTATTAAAATGACTCCATGCTTTTTGTTATGGCTCTGTATCAAAAAGTTCTACAAACTTCATGAAGGTCAGGAAAGCTAATTCCTTACCCATTTTTCCCAGCAAATTTATTTTCTTCACAATTTCATTTTTGTCACAATCTGGAGCAGTTTTTGTATTTTGGGTACATCTCCCTCGTCTGATATTGGATTTTCATGTGTCGTATATCGTTTTAAAGAAGAGACATAGATCTACAACTTTCATGTTTTAAATTTTTTATAAATCACACCGTAACACCCTCTAAAAATCAAGACAAGTTACTACCTCTGATGATGACACCTCAGCCATGCAAAGAAGTGGTCCAATTATGTTGCAACAGCCATAGGACACTTGTTAGCACCAAGGAAAATCCTTCTTCCATACTTTAGGCAGCTGAACATAACACTTAGAGTGCATGCTTGAAGCCTTGACCTTTCCACTCCTTTCCCTTGCTGTCGTGGACTTCTTAGCCACCAAGGAGAATGCATGCAAATTTTCATTTCCTTCCAAAACATCCTCATAATTCCTAACACCAAAAAACAACACCTCACTCTCTTGTCTCCCTCACGTGAACAACTAAGTTTGGGTGGTTTAGACACCAAAGTTTTCCTATGATCTCATACAAACTCTTCTCCTCTTAAACACTTCATGAAAATTTTTTAAAACTTACATAGAAAAGAAAAAAAATTAGAAACAGCCCCACTTCCTTCCTTTTATCTAACACCTTTAATTATTACTCAAAAAGCCTTTATATCCTTGATCATTGGTCTTGTGCTTGTGGAGAATCAAGAGCCAAAATCTTACAAATTTTCCTCCTCTTAGGCCATAAAGGTGGGATTTTTTTTACACTTAACTCTTAAATTCTTGTTTCTACCCGGCTGCGGCGCCAAAACTTGATGGTCGTATCTTGATGAAGTTTTTGAGATATTCGGAATGAAGAGTTCAATGAAAGAGAATCAAGTTTGTATAATATGAACTCAATGCAGTGGATGTGCCAAGTTTAAACACAGAAGTTGTAATATAGTATAGTTGTCGTTCCACTGAGGAGGTGTTAGAACTTTTTCTTCAAATTTTCCAGCAACCATGCATGCTTCTTTATCATCCCTTTTCTTTGTTTTTGAGTCCCAAAAATGTGTCCCTCTTTGAGCCATTTTGAGGTTACATGTTTGATTCTAGGTTCCGTGTAGCAATCGGTATTGGCATCGAAGCGGCAGAGAATCCGGAGGCAAACGACAAGTTAAACGGTAAAATTTTCCCCTTTATTTTGATGGTATATTGGTTGTTTGGTGGCTATCCATAACCCTTTATGTGTCTAAAATTTTTACATGTCACATTTTTAGCAACGTAAAGACGATCTACAACGATCGACGAAGAGTTTAGCGATCGAAAAATTTTTAGGCAAGCAACTCTTTTTCTCTCTCTAATCGTGAGTTATCCGTAAGGTAAGGGGAGTCTCACTTCGATTGTATTCATTATAAACTGTCTAATATCGTTCCTTTGGCATCCATAATTAATCTCTTTAAGTTTTGTGACGATCCAACGGTTAGATTAGGAATTACGTGATTTTCGACGCCGTTATGATTTTTATCAATATTTTCATGATTTGATGTGTTTTGACGACCTTAAAAAAAGCATATCAAAATTTGAGTATCCCGTTGAAAATCCATCCGAGTAAAATTATTACACGAAAACGTCGAAAGTTAGGATATGTTGTGGGCACGGTTAAAATATTCGATATGGTTGTAATATTATAAATTTTCTTTTGAGGTTTTATGTAATTTATAATTGCTCGGTAAGTCCCACTAGATTAAATTAAATTACCGACTAGTGTTTTATGAACAACATTGAGCTAAATCATGCATAAGAAAATATATTCTGATGTAAGTATCATTATGCTTTATGTAGGGATATTACGACATTCTCGATGACTTAAGAAAAATGTTAAGAAAGTTTTGTAACTGAAGAAAATGTGATAATACAAGGAATATATAGGTGTATACTAAAAAGGGTTAAGTATAGTAATTTTCTCAAAACACTTATTTGAACGTAATGAAGTTTAAAAGAATAATTATTCAGAAGAGTATTTGAGCAAAAATAACATTTTAGCACTATAAGGAAATAAGGTTTTAATTAGTAGAGAATAGTGATCTCATGTTGAAGAACAAAGAAAAGAACAATTGACAAGAAAATGAATTAGAAGTTTAATTTAGGAAAGGCATTTTGAAATAGGCATGCTTTAGAAAGGGATGTTAGGGAAAATAACATTTTAGTATGAAAGAGGTTTCAAAATAGGCTACATGGAATAAGTTATAGAACGAAAAAACTAGTATATATATATGTGTGTATATATATATATATATATATATATATATATATATATATATATATTATATGCATAGGGCATTAGCATTAGGAAAAAGGGAAGGTAAAAGTGTCATATGGCGTGATAATTAATTGGATTAAAGAAGGGTCAATGAGCCAAGAGAAAACACCAAGAAGGAGACACTAGAAGAAAAATTTTACTAGGAATAATTAAGTGAGATCTAACAAAACGTGAGTAATTACTTGGTATAAGAAGGGATCAAGACAACTACTCAAAGATAAAACTAATCTAGTTAATAAATGAATAAAAGAAATTTTGATAAAAGAAAGAAAAATGGCCATGCATGTGAAGATGCACATCCATGTAAGGGAAAGAGAGAGTTTTAACTTATCAACATCAAGTCTGTACTGACCAACGACCAAGAGTCTTCGTTTTGGCTCCTGATCGAGCCTCTGATGCAACCTCAACGTAACCTCCAAGCTTCACAACAATGGCGACCATGTATTCGAGAGGAGGGGAGAGAGGTGTGGTTTGATGGGTGAGGAAAGAGAAAGAAAATGAAAAATGATGGTGATGGTGATGGTAAGTGAAAGGGTAGCACGGGTTTTGGGTTGTGAGGTGGAGGAAATAACAGATTTGAGGTAGAGGAAAAAGGGATAAGAGAAGTGAAGTGGTGAGGCTTGTGCGAGTGAGTAGGAGAAATTAGAAAGATGATAATGGTAATGAGGGAAAGAAAGAACGTAAGGTTGAGAGGGAAAAGAGAGTGAAGTAAATGAGTGAGTGGGTGAGTGAGTGAATGAGTAGGAAAATGGAAAGTAAGTAAGTGAGAGGAAGAGAAAGAGTGTGAATTCATATCATTAGTTCATTTGACAAATTCTAGTGAGATAGAGTGTGACCTCTCTCTAAAACTTTAGGTGCTTAGCTCATTTCCTTCAAGATTCTTATCCTTTGAACTTCTCCTAAAGGTGGTGAATCCTCACCAAAGACTTATCTCTTTCTAGAGTGGCGTCTTCCATCTTTCATCTCTAGTCCCTCCATTATCCATTTCTCTTGGTTTTTTAAGTTTCCATAGCCATTCCCTAGGGTTTTCCACCTTACATCCTCTCCGATTTCATTTAAAAAGCTTCCAGCCTCATGATGCCTTTGCCAAAATTCAAATTTGCAATCAAAATTCAAGAAGAATTTGTTTAGATCTTGAAGGATTCAAGAGGAGGATCTATCTCTCCTACATCAACTAGTGAGATTCACAGCATCAATAATACATATTATTATCAAGAATCGGCAATAACACTTCACTAGCACATCAGGTTTCAACAAACATATAACACCACCATGGGGTGTAACCAATAACATTTCAATTATTATAATATCATTAATACCCTCATGGGTCATTGTCAACAACACATAACGAACAATATATTTAATGACACTTAACGAATCAAATCTGTATAATATTATAATCGATATTTATCAAGCACTAGGCTTCCATTCATAAATCATACTTCATGACAGAGATAAAATTTATATTTTTGTTTTAGCAAAATAATTACATATTTTTATAGGTATTTATATTCAAAATAAACATTTTAATTTTAAAACCTTAAAAATCATTATTCGCTACTCAAATGATAAACCCCCACATACCTTAACACATACCTCAAGGAGTTATCCGACTTTCCAAATAAAGTGTTCACTCCCGACTCAGCTTAAAACTTCAATATCCTATATTTTGAAATATTCCAAAAATTAACTAAAATATCCTTGTGACTCATAAATTACTTAAACACTAAAATCAAGACTAGAAAGTTAAAACGATAGGGTTTTGATAAGGATCATACCTATTGAGGATTTCAAAATGTGTTGATAGGGTGTTAAAACTACCCTAGAGCTCTGAAATCCTACAAACACCTTTCAAATGCACACGGGCAAGCTAGAGAAGAGAATGTGAAAGTAAAAAACATTACATCCAACAAAAAAGAAAAACATGCATGTGATCGAAAAGAGTAACATGCGCATGCTCCTCTGTTTTAATCATAACTTGAACTATGGGTGTCCGATTTCAGTGATCTTGGTCTCAAATTTTTTATAGCAAAATTTACTACAACTTTTATAAACAGTCTCATATTTCCAAAAAAAGTGTGTTAATCCATAGCCATTTTCTAGCCAGAATAGCTTTTTTGTATTTTGGGCATAACTTTTGCTCTAGTTATCAGATTTAAATATTCTATAGCTCTTTGGAAAGAGGAAAGAAAGAGGAACAATTTTTGTGTTAATGATTTTTTCACAAACATAGTGGAACAAACCCATGTAGACCGATCAAGAAACCCATGAAAAATCACAATTTCAATATGCAGCAAAAGAGAAAGAAAAATGGCCATGCATCTAAAGATAGATATCCATGCAAGGTAAAGAAAGAGTTTTAACTTATCAACGTTGAGTCTGCACTGATTAATGACCAAGAGTCTTCGTTTTGGCTCCTGATCAAGCCTCCGATCAACCTCAACCTAACCTCCAAGCTTCGTAACAATGGCGACCATGTATGTGAGAGGATTCGAGAGGAAGAGAGAGAGGTATGGTTTGGTGGGTGAGGAAGGAGAAAGAAAATAAAAATGATGGTGATGGTGATGGTGATGGTGATAGTGATGGTGATGGTGAGTGAAAGGGTAGCACGGGTTTTAGGTTGTGAGGTAGAGGAAATGACAGATTTAAGGTAGAGGAAAAAGGGAGAAGAGAAGTGGAGTGGTGAGGCTTGTGTAAGTGAGTAGGAGAAATGAGAAAGATGATAATGGTGATGAGGGGAAGAGATAACGTGAGATTGAGAGGGAAAAGGGAGTGAAGTGAATGAGTGAGTGGATGAGTGAGTGATGAGTAAGAAAATAAAAAATGAGTAAGTGAGTGAAAGGAAGAGAAAGAGAAAACGAATTAACCTAATTAGGTTTGCCAAGGGTTCTTTGGTCCTTTAACCCTTTTGGCCAATAACTGAAAATAATCGTTTTCTCAATTTAGTCCCTAACAATGGGCTTGATTAATCCCTTGACTTATATTAGGTCGCTTTCTAGAGATTTTAATTTATCGATCCTTGAATAATTAATTAATTAATTATGAACCATTGAAAATAAATCACATACCCGATTTATTTTCCTAAAGTCTTCTAATTAATTAAAATTGGGATGTTACAAAAACAACGATGGGCATGTCCATCGTGATTGTTTGTGTTTCTCTCTTTCTTATTCAATATATTTGCCAACTTTAGCAACTTGTTTGGCAAATGGAACCCTTGCAGATTCTCTGCCACTTCTAGCGATAGGTGTGGTGACGACATAGAGCAAAGAAAACAATGATGAAATGTCCTTTATCTCCAAAGTTCTATTTTCAATTTTGCGACGTTAGTAGAGACGAAAATAAGGAAATAAATAGTGACGACCAGCTTCCCATTGCTATATGATATGTATTGCAACAGGATTAACAATGGGGTTTGACTGACTATTATAAACCCATATACAACGACGGGATTGGAGACGGACCATTAAGAAATATTAGTAATGAGTATGAATTTCATCATTAACCTGCCTCACAAACCACCAGCAATGGTAACTCCTAATCATTATTCTATGGTCGTCGCTATTAAGTAATAAGGACATCACCCAAGAAGAAGCTGTTGACAAAGTAGAGCAAGCTATGGAATCTTTCTCTAGACCCTTGACAAGATCAAGAAGTAACAAGGCTAAGGAAGCTTTTACACAAGCTTTGACACTCTTCTCATTTCCCATTCATGGGCCCAAGCCCAAAGAAGCTCCAAAGAAGACCTACATCCTTTTGTCTTGTGCTATACATGATATTAGGCATTCTTAAGTTGTTTGGACTTGTATTGGGCCTACATGGGGATTTGTGTTCTCCTTTGTAAATATTTAAAACTCTTTAGGATTTTATTAGATTTAGTTTAGAAAGCTTATTGGGCCTTAGGTTTTGGCCTTGCATGGCCATCATTTTCTTTTGTGCCTTGTATTTTGGTCATACTTGTCTAGGATTAGGATATTGGGCCAAGGTGTAACACCCTCTGTTACACCTTAATAAATTCTAGAAAAACTCATAATTTTTTTTTAAAAGATATGATTGTTAAAAAGAAACTATCGGAATAAATTATATACATTATTTCTAAAATACCTCACAAATATTATTAAAACTTTATAAAGTATATGTACATTCATCCGAAGAAAATAAACATTAAACATTATAAGAAAGAGAAGAAACTCCATGGCCCAGAAGCAGTTACTTATTAACATTATTTATTCATTGGACCACGGTATTCATACCGAGCTCCCTTTCTAGAACGTGCTATATTTACTGCCGATATTCTTCGATCCTTCCCTCTGAACCATCAATTTAAAACATATGAAACAAAAACACAGAGAAAGGAGTGAGAAACAGAATATAATATTCTTGATTAAGACATAAGCAACAAAGGGTTTTCACAAACCAATACATAATAATATCAATCACAATCACATACATAATCAATTATGAATGCATGAATGTTATGCAATATCTTCATCATAACTTACCTATATATGTGGGCCCTTAAATTTTAATTTGCACTGGGCCAACCAGGAGTTTACACTGTTCCATAAGTCCAGATAATAATAATATGAACAGCTCAACTGGCATGGAAACACTTAGAGACTAGTCAGATTGAGAAAGTTTTTATTGTGAAAGTACCCGACACTAGGGAGCTACCCCAGGTCCCCTGAAGCACCCTTTCACACCCTCTCATCCCAAGGCTCGTAATTAAGCCTCCTCTAATGTATCCTCGGTTTCTATAATCCGTCCCCAGACAATATTATTTCATTTCACTTTAATGATTCATGATGCATGAACTACTCGCGTATTGAGTTGATTAAGGCTTTTAGAAACTCAATTATTAAATCCCTTAAAGGTTTACAATATCATTTCAATAAACTGTACATTTTCTCAATTCTCTGAATTTCTGTCCCACAGAAATAAATTTGGTACAGTTTTCAAATCTCACTGAAATTGAGTTTCTAAGCCTTAAATATCTAAAAACTTTATCATATAAAACTTTACATAATCTTTCTCAAATTAAATCTTAACAAAATTAAATTTAGGAATCTCAATTATTTCTAAATATCTTTAGTTATTAAGTTGGAAAAAATAAAATAATTTTCTTTTAAAAAATTTTATTTTATTAAAAGAGAATAATTATTAACCAAAAATACTTAACATTACAAAATTTTTCTTTAACTCAAGATTTAATTAAATAAATTCTCATAAAATATTTTCTTTCTAAAATAAATACTAATTTTTTTTATTCTAAATATTGAAAATAAAGTTAATAAAAATAATTTCTAAGAAGGAATAAAAGATAATAAAATTTAAAGAGTAAGGTAAGAAATTCTTACTGAATTTTTAGCTTTCCATCATGTTCGCTATATGCTCAAACTCCACATTACAATATCATCAATCAAAATCAAGCAATATCAATCATAACTAAATATCACCAATCAATCAATCATAATCAAAATCAATTAAATATCATTAATACATATCATAATACAAAATTTAATGATTATTAATATAGTCAATTTGAGTCATTTTGGTCAATTCCTCGCATAGGTATATGTAAGTCCATATAATCCAGTCCTTGCATAGGTATAGTTCAGTCCGTATGGGTCATAATGGTCCAAGTCCTTGCATAGGTATAGTCCAGTCCATATAGGTCATAATGGTCCAAGTCCTTGCATAGGTATGTTAGAGTTAGTTAAACCGGATATTTAATTTAAAATTTATTAAAATTGTTAAGTTAAAAAGTTAATATTTAAAATAATAATATTATTAAATTTAAAAGGAGTAGGGGACTCCTCCCATTATTCTTATATCTTTTCATATTATACTCTTATCTCACTCCCCCTTACCTTGAATTGTTACCCAAAATGGATTTGCTTTGCGTCTCCGATTTCTAGAAATATTAATATCAATCTTATTTCAGTATAAGCATAAAACGAAGATTAAGATTACTACTTAAAACAGAAATGATAAATTTTGAATAGTGAATAGTAAATAGTGAATAGTGAATAGTAAATCATGAATAGTAATAATAAATAGTAAAACGTGAATAGTAACAGTAAATAGTAAAACGTGAATAGTAACAGTAAATAGTAAATCGTGAATAGTAACGGTAAATAGTAACAGTAAATAGTAATTTACTATTTGAATAGTAATTTACTATTGAAATAGTGTTTACTATGCAGAATAGTAACTTAAAATAATATTATTTCCAGTATAATAACAGATTTCTAAAAACGATATAAAAATAACCCAAAAAATATAAAAGAGAAGTATTCTTACCTTAGGATTTTGGCAGAACCTTCTCTCCAAAAACTTTTCTTCTCTCTCTCACTTCCACCACTATCTCAGTAGCACTACTATATTAAGAAAACTTAATCAGAAATTGTGAATTCTAAAGAAGAAATCCTTCGGTATTTATAGAAAAAAATTTACTATGCATTCCATTATTTTAATATAAAAGTACTATGCATTTTTGAATTTTTTATTCTAGGTTACTGTGCATCTTTTGAAATTTTCATACATGCACAGTGATTTGCATAGTAATTGTCAGCAAAATTATTAAGTCAAATAGTAGCCCTTCACTCGGTATATTTTAAATATTTAAAATGAGTCCTTTTTGAAATTTAGCAATATTATATCAGTCCTCACTAATTTTATAATAAGTAATATAAAGCTAAAATTTTAAAAATCTAAAATTTTCTGTTAATAAAAATTTATTGATACGTTTCCAATTTTTTAACGATTGGAAAAAATCAAGATTTTTCTCAAACCGATAATTTTTAGATAAGTCTACTTGAAACGGATTTTAGAAAATTTTCTTATAATTTAAATTCACTTTCTTATAAATATTTTTAATTTAAGTCACTTATATGAATTTAAAAATATTATTTTATTAAAAAATTCCAAAATTCTAAAAAATATAAATAATACGTAGGTTAAAAAGTTCTAAAGAACCATAATTTAATTTCTTCAAAATTTTAATATAAAAATAAAAATAGGGGTGTTACACAAGGACTACTCTAAGGCCCAAGCTATGAACAAAAATTCCATAGGGCTATATAACCCCCTATTCCTTTGTACTTTTAACTTAATGAATCATTTGAAAATATTTTAGTGAGATAAGTAAGATTTCCTCTCTCTAATTTCTCCAAAGTGCTTGACACTTACCCGAATACCTTATCCTTTAGGCACCTCCCCTAGGTGGCAGTTTCTTGCTCATCTTCTCCCTATGAGTGCCATATACAACAACTCCATAACCTCTCTAGCAACCTCCCAACAACCCATAACCACCTACCTAACCTCCTCTTCCTCCTTCCATGCTTCCATTTCCACCTTTACAAGCCTAAATCCTTGCATCTCCTTCTCCCTATAGCTTCGGCCAACCAAGATCTTCCATCACAAAAGCTTCACAATTCAAGTTTATTAAGGGTTCAAGAAGGGCTTAAAGAAAAGAGACTAGATCCAACCTCTCTCTAAGTAGGTGTGCCTATATCATTAAGGACGAGCTCCTGTCCATGGCTAAATTCTTATAACAAGAACAATATTTTCTATTAATGTCTCAATTTAGTTGTGATTGTGTACTAGTGTTATAACTGTGTTTTTATGTGTATCTTATGATCTAAATGCTTTTATACAATTTAATTTAGTGTGTTTAATAGGTTTATGACCTTTGAATTACAAATTTATATGCTTATATAAATTTATATGTATATTTTGTAAAATATTATAACTCTACGATTTATGATTTTTACAACCCTTTCAATTTTATTTGAAATCTTAATTTTAACTATCTTGATTGAGATTGAGATGCATGTACTTTTCAGAAAAATAATTCATAAATCATAAGCTACACAAACACCATGCAAATCGTAGTTTGAGTTGAGCCGACTATCCTTTGAAATTTGCAAACTTCTCACATCTAAACATTAGTTAAGAGATGATCCCACCTAGTTGAAATTCTATTTATGGGAAGAAGGGCAATAACACTGCCCAAAACCATGCTACACATTAAGTAAAGGTGATCATTGGTTGGGTTTGGATGATAAATAACTCAACCAATATTCCAATATTAGCCAAATGTAACTTATTTCTAACCAATTCCGATCAAATAAGCTCACAATTTTGTCGGGTTTCGAATGAGCGGTTTTGATTAAGTTCGAATAGGTAATTTCAGTTTAAACTTGTAATGAATTAAATTTTTTGTAGCCTAAATTTATTTTTTAAACTTCTTTTTTTTGCATATTTTCCCTATCAATTCCATAGATAAAAAAAATAATTTAATGTCTGCTACATTATCACAATATGTAATATATATATATATATATATATATATATATATATATATATCTCATATAGTCACATGATAAAAGATTTAAAGTATAATTAAAATAAAATAAAGCTCAAAAACTATAACAGGATATGATCGGGTATGATTCGGTTGGTAAAAATATAATCGGACCCGTTCAAGCTTAACCAAACTTAGTCATTTCTTTAACCCAATAATCTGTTTTCCCGTCTGATATCGACCAAACTCAATTTTTATTCGGTTTTTACAGTTTTGGTTCGGGTGGGTGGGTTACACTCACCCCTAACTTTAAGCTCATTTTATAACTACCATTGAAAAGGCAGGCACAATATATTTTTCAGTAAATTTTGAATATTTTATATTTTATATAATTTTATAATGCATCACGTTAATTTTTCTATTATTTTTTCAAACAATTATATAATATTATATAATATAATATAATTTTATATTTTATAATAATTTAATTTTAATTTTAAAAGTTAATTTAAGTTGCTTTTGTTAAAAATTAAGGAAAATCTGTTTCAAGGAATAAATAAATATAATATCATATCATTATATATTTTAAAGGTTTCCGGGAAGCATGAAAAGGGGGTTCATTTGTTTCCTTTAACTAATAATAGGTAATTGCTGTGAGTGAGAATCAAATACGGGATCAGCCACTCCACAATTCCACATTTTAATAGTATGTTGCTATTTTTAGTAATATTAAAAGGATAAAAAATAATAAAAAATCATTTTAACAAAAGGGTCATAAAATTGGTGACCCCTTTCCATTTGAGCCCCTTTATATATTGTTATGGATAACAAAACTTAAGTGCATGAGTTTTCTGAATTTTGTTACATTGACCACCTATATAACATAGGATTACACATTTTTACAACTTTACTCCATCTGAGCCATTGAAGCATACAAGTAGCGAACAAATTTGATCACGACATGGAAGAAACTTTAATGCTCTAATAATCAGGGATGGCAGAAAAGTGATGCTCTTTGGCACCCCCTCCATGCTTATGCAATTCGAGTCTCATAAATGCCTGTATTCAGAAATCAATAAAATTACGTTGCAGTTGCAAATATATCCAGCTAAAAGATTCATTATTGAAAAATAAATATAATTCAGATTAGTTATTTCTGTTTTCGTTTTCATTCTGTTAGTTTGGTTGATAGGTTGTTGGGATGTATAGGTTTCCTTTCCTTTCCTTTCCTTTCTATATATATAGGTTTGTTCGGTTCTTCACTTTATAACATTTTCTTGATAATCAATACAATTTTCAGGCACATTCAGCTACATTTCATCTTTTCTTTTTCTCTTCTCTTTGTCTATACCATTTTATGGTATTAGAGCTCTCACCAGAGAGCACTGTTACGTATTCTATCTCATGGCCCAAGAAGAACCTGCAAATATCAATGGCGTATACTACCTCCATCTAGGAGAAAACACTAGAAGTCTCCCAGTTTTGCCAATCTTAAGAGGGTCCAAATTACCATGCCTGGAGCAGACTAATGATGAGAGCCTTGCTGTCCAAGAACAAGTTTTCTTTTGTTGATGAACCATCAAAGAACCATCTGTTGGTTACCCCTTTCATCCTGCATGGACCGGATGCAATACCATGGTCATCTCCTGGATAACACGCTCAATCTCTACACAAATTGCCCAAAGCATTGTCTACATTGGTAATGCCTATGATCTTTAGAGTGATCTATAAGAAAGATTCTCCGAGGGAGATTACTTCAGGATGTCAGATATTCTTCAAGATTTACATCCAATCAAACAAGGATAAAGGACCATTGAAGGACCCTATTCCCAGCAAAAACAAGGTCTTCTCATTAGTTCTACAAGAAAGACAAGTTCCTGCCCCCACTCATTCAAGAAACCAGTATGGTCTCTAACATTACCAATACAAGAGGATTCGAAGGCAGAAACCCATCATATCTGGACGAGGTAGAGGAAGATTTGGCCAAAGAAGCTTCAACAACAACCAGCCACAAAAGATCTGCACATTCTGTGGAAAAGACAAGCATACAGTTGAAACATGCTACTTCAAGCATGGATTCCCACCATAATTCAAATTCAAAAATTAAGCTCAATAATCCATGGTTAACTCAGCAGCCTTTACTCAGTCATCAAAGGCATCAAGCAACAAAACACCAAAAAGGGAAGAATTAGAAACCAAGAACACCCTCACTACTAAACAGTATGAACAGTTCATTGATTTGCTAAAGAAATCCAACTCTGATGGCCAAAATCATTCCATTGGACAGCTGCAAGATTTTTCTGGTAATGTCTTTCCTACTCACAATACCTGGCAAAAGGGTGAATTTGCTTAGATCTAGGACAATGATGCCACTGATCATGTGACCAATTCCCTTTCTAATTTTGACAATTACAGGTCTATTAACCCTATTAAAATCAAATTACCAAATGGTATCATTACAAAAACTACTATTTCGAGAACTGTTAAGTTCTCAAATAGGTTCATTTAAATGATGTGCTATGCCCACCAACTTTTCATTTCAATTTAACCTCAGTCAATAAAATAACTAAATCTTGCAACTGCAAATTCATTTTTGATGATCTTTCTTGTGTCATTCAGGACAACACACCAAGAGGATGATTGGTCTTGCTGATCTTAGTGACAATCTCTATATCTTGAAAAATCAACTATTCCTGTTCATAGCAATGTTAATATTACTATTGTTACTATTCTTAGTAAACACAATAATGTGAACTTTGATCTTTGGCACTTTAGACTAGGACATCCTACTCACACTGTCTTACATCAAATAAAAGGAAAGCAAACCCACAGATCCTAACAACCTATCAACCAAACTAACAGAATGAAAACAGAATTAACTAATCTGAATTATATTTATTTTCCAATAAAGAGAGATGAGTTAATATCATTGGAGTTAATATCCAGTATGGTCATGGTAGATACAAACTAGTAAAGTTTATTCTATCATTGGAAGTGTGCTGATGAACAAAAGGCAGTCAACTTTTAAGGCTCAAGAACAAACAAAATAGGTAAAAAATCACATCAAGCAACCTCATTTCCACATGTAAATAGGATTGACACAAAACCGTTAATTCATAATTGTAACCATAATAATCAGAGGGATGGAGCCCACCTGTCCCCATTCCATGCCCATCTCTTGTCTTACTCCCACCAATAAAATAGACATTAGTGTTAGTTAATGAAATATAGTTACTATCTATGACACTTCTATGCTAGGTGGCATATTTTAAAATCTAATGGGATAAAAATGAGGACAGGTGATGTGGACTCCATAACCGTATCATTCGTATGTCTCACATTAATTGCAATTATAGTTCAAATAATTATTCATTCACTGTGAAGTGGCAACTTCAGTATGGAGCATTTATTTATGGTCTTGGGGAGCATTGGTGTGTCTCATTTCTTTGGTACATCTTTTTATGATTCATTGTGAAGGCTGATAAGCACAGGGAAGCTGGATAGTTTATGCAGTTGTACTTTTCACACGTGAAGCACTTGCAGTCTCTTCAGCAGCGTGAACACTCTCACGCAATAATTGCTCCTTAGAAAGGTTATCATCTTTCTCTTAATCTTCAATACCCAGCTTTTGTGGTCTTGTTGTAGCTTCACAAATATTATGGAATATTCAGAGCACTTCGATGCTGTCAATACGTTGTATAAAACATTTGAAGGGGCGCTGTGTAGAGATGCACTAAATGTTACTGAAGGATGACATGTACCATCCATCCAGGAGCCATTGGGAGCCATGCATGCAAGAAGAACTCATGTATTATGTATAAGAGGATAAGGTAACCCTTAAATGCAGCATGAAAAATGAAGAAAATAACTATTATGAATGAAGGACCAATTTGATGTATTTTATACGTTAGGCACCGAATTGATGTATTTCATCATTGGAGGTTTCAAAATTCCACCTCGACTTAAAACAGCCACATGACAATTTCCATGACACTTAACGTACTCCTGGGACTCCTCCTTACCCTGCCAACGACTGTTAACGATAGGGACTAACGTGATGGATGATTTCATACATTAGCGGTTATGATGTTACTTTCATAGTTTAAAGACTAACTTGATTGAAACATAAGATGTTGAGGACCAAAATGGGGTTTTACTCAAAAGGGAATGGACCATGAATGTTGGTTACATCTAAGGTTTCACATAAACAACTTCAAATTTGTCAAGTCACCAAACTACATATAAGTTCTCAGATCTTCAAATTTTATGAATGTTCTTTAATATAACACAATGTTTGTTGTTTATAGTGGTCAATCTAATTTGAGCATGAACAAGATCAAACAAAATGTTTTGTTAACTATGATGCACATATATCATACAGCTATTTTACAAATTACAATTATATAAGATACAATACATGTAAAAATTAGTATCCAGATATGTATAAAACTTAAAACATAATATTGTAATCACACAAGTCTAAATTAATAATTACATTTTGGACACTATTTAAAAAATAAAAATTCTATATAATCATAATCTTGCAAGTCCAAATTAGTTCCTAGAGCTGATTTTATATTAGTCAATGATTAAGGATTTCAGTGATTAGCGGACTTCTCAACCTAAAAAATTGGTACCATGTAAATCTGATAGAATCTATTTATAGCAGTTACCTATATGGATTCAACCATTATAAAGGTTGGGTCTGCCATTGTAAGTGAACTGCTTACTTTCTTCCAAATATTTGAAGAAGGAAGATAATGCAACTGCATCATTGTGATTGTCTCTCTCTACCAACCACTCCTCATAAATTTGAACATTTACGTCCCTGACAGAAATTGTGATCAATTAAGACACAGGATTGGAATAAATGTAGAATGCCAGCACTGATTTTATCATGTATTTGCATGTATTAAAGATTTCATCTCAAAACCAGAAAGAAGATAGACTTTGACTCTAATACCATGTTAGAAACAAAAACAGAGAGAACGCATGAAAGTAACCATTGAATGTAAAACTGGATGGTTTGATATTTCATTGCTCTGAATGATGAGAAAGAGTCCTCAACAAGTCTCTTATGACAGAACATGTCCCATCCCAAGACCAGTTTGTAGATATTCTTACAAAACCTCTATCTAAACAGAGGTCTCAGCTTCTCAGGGACAAACTACAAGTTGTCACCCTGTCCTAACTCTTCACAAGGGAAATGTTAGAAGTCATGTGATTCTGTTTTGTATAGTTGTTCTGTATACCCTAGGATTACACACGGCAATGTTAGATACAGGATAGCTGTTTTGTATACCCTGGGATTACACAGGGGAATGTTAGAGATAGGATATCATTCAGCTGTAAAGCTGTTAGTGGGTTAGTTTGTAGTGCCACCTAGCACTCACTCTGTTAGTCTAATAGATTTCTGTTATGCCAGCTAAGCATAACAGAAATCTATATAACCCTGTATTCTCATCATTCAGAGCAATGAAATATCAAACCATTCAGTTTTACATTCAATAGTTACTTTCATGTTTTCTCTCTGTTTCTGTTTCTATCAGCATGAAGTAAGATCTAGGAATAAATGAACAAAAGAAAAAATGTGAAGGAAATTCTAGAAAGAAACATGTACCTTCTCAATGCAAGAACTTCGTAGTTTCTCCGTAGGTAATCGGCATATTTTTTAAGGGCATCCTGAGCATATGGTCTGCCCACAGTCCTTACCGCAGCTGCATTTAATAAAGTCTCCAATGAACCGTGCTTTTTAATAAGTTTTACAGCAGTCTTCCGACCAAAATCAGGGACCAGATGTTGGATACCAGGAACTCCATCAACTTCATCACCTAAAATACATCCTAGACAACCACATCATATGTTAGTGATAATGGCATTACCATTTAGCTACTAAATAATAACAAATCAACCACCTTGTATTTTATCTCTGACTACATTCTAGTTCTTCATGGAACAAAGTTATACAGGATCTGTAGTACATATAAGTTTTAGTTAATGAAAGGTATCTCTACTCAACCCAATCCAACCATAAAGGTTACTAAAAAAATTAGAATTTTTTTATCTAGTAGAAAACTTATAAATTGGTTGAGCCTCACAATTTATATACATATATATATATATATATATATATATTGAATATAGATATTTATGTTAACACATTTAAATCGATGGACATATCAAGCATAAATGTAACTATAGTGTATGTTACACTCACTGAGGCTCAGATCAGATTGTGGGTCGCAATTATACTGATCTCTGTAATGCCGCAGGGTGTAAAAGGACCACCTTTGTAACTCTGGCAAGGGCATAACTATTTGCACATCTTCAGATATAAGTTGTTTAAAATCCTTATCAGGGGAGGCAATAACTACTCGAAACCCTTTATCGAGAACTTGTCCAGAAAGTGTAGCCACAACATCATCGGCTTCATGGCTATCAACTTTTATAACCTGCATGATTTCATCTTGTCAATAAATATTGAGATTGAAAACACGAATGAGAAGAGAATAATAATCCATGTATTCTAAAATGATTCATAAACTTAACCAATAACTTGAGGAATACTTGAGAAGAAAAGAACGGGAATCATTTAACTTACTACTTACCTGAAATTATACGAACTATTTCTACAAACAAAGGCATAAGTTGGCAAAGAAGCTGTCAGTCTAGCATGTTAAAGAAGGCCAAATAACTTAAAACTCTAAAGTCTAAATATAGTCCCATCACTTGAAAGCCCTCTAAACAAATTTGCAAACAACACTTGACTTTTATTAGTGAATATCTTCGACCAGAAAACTGAGGAAAGAAAAGATTAAACTGATTAGAAAGGTAATGCTATGCCAAAGAGCCTATCTTTCCAAATTCCACATGTGTGATCATATCAAATAGGCTCAGTCCAAGACCAGTAATAGACATTGGAATATGGTATCATTTTGTTCAGCTGGCACCTCTATTTACTCTATAGAATCTTCCAAATTCTATCTGTCCTTTATTTCATCTTATATTTTCACAGCGACCACAGTATGGGTTATGGGGAATTTTTATAACTCCATTCCACTACTACTACTAGAATGACTTCACTTCAGGCATTCCTAGGTTCACTTCTAATTTTCGTTTAAAGTTCATAAATAAAAAGTGCACAAAATTATCTATGGGAGGTTCATTCTCTTCTCCTAGTGCTATGACCATCAACCACTATATATTTCACCCATAAAGGACAAGGCAGGGATATAATGGTAGACCACAGCCACCCATACCATTCCCTCCCCCTTTCTCAGTAACAATTCTTACTACTACATTTAAAACTAAGATCTAACAAGTGACCTAAGAACTGGTTAATAAATATATATATATATATATATATATATATATATATTATATATACTTTTCAGTTGGTTGTTGAGTTGACATGGAATCAGAGTATCTATGCGTTGTCCACAGTACACATTAAGCGCAAAGAGTTCTTTAATGAAGAAGCATATTAGCAATGAAATACAGTCATTAATGAGGTTCAGCTAATAGCTTAGGCATTTGAGAGACTGTTCTTGAAAAATGTGAAAGAAGAATCATATATAAAGTACTTGCTTCATATTAGTCACATCCCTTCCTTACATATTTTACTACTGTATCAGCAAGTACATAAATTTTTTATCAGCTTTTTATCCTTTCTAGATTTCTATGCTGAATGTTCACAAACAGATGTACACAAATGCCTTCCTTTATGAGAAATTTCGTACCTTAATGTTTATATCCATATACTTAACTCAGCACTTTCATCATTGTAAGTTGTAATTCAGCAGCAAAGACAGGTAGCAAATCATTTGGGATCCAAGTAATTTCTGTTAAGTCAGTAAACATATGGTCATTGACTACAATTTATTCTGGGATATGATCATTTTACATAAGTCACATCCCTTATTATTTTCTTGTCAACTAATGGTTACATATATAGTCAATTCAGAGTTTCTTGTAATTAGTTTTAGATATTATTTTTTACTAACAGGAATTGAATGTCCTACTAGGAACAGTTGAAATATGTGTGCTTCTATGTTTTGTTGTTTTGTTGTTTTGATGCTGTTTTAGTCAATATTTTAGGATGTATTCTCTCCCTCCTTTCCCTTGAGGCTTTGTTGGGAGTTAGTAGGATGAAGAAAGGAGAGGATTAAGGAGGTGAGGAAAGAGAGAAGCGGGGAGGGTGAAGGGGACATCACTCCCTCTCTTGTTTGAAAGTTAAAACCTCCCAAAAAAACCCAAATTGGAGGAACTTATAAAGTGGAGAAAGGAGGGTTATAGAGGGTTTTAAAAAAGAAAAAAACCCAAACTCCTTACCCCAATTTTTTAAAACTCACAAACAAGGATCTTGAAACTAAAAATCTTCCCCTCCCCTTCCCTCCTAAATCTAGCTCCCAAACAAAGCATAAGGGTTTCTAAGAGGAGTGCTCTTCATTCTTACACGCACAATATAGCATGAACCATGGTCACCTTTTTCTCTTCTTTGACAACCAGCAGCTCTCGCAACCACTTTCTCCCCTGGCGAACCCAGTATTCCAGCTACCCAGTCCAGTTTTGATCTGATTCCAACATCAACTGCCCACTCAAATGAATATCCGGCCTCTACCCAGCAGCCAAACACCTATCCGTCTTATCTCCGTTCACTTTTCCAGCGACCACTCAGTCGTACTTCTTTTTCAGCATACATCTATGAGTGGGTAGTGTATAATAATTTTTATTAATGATATCTTTAAAAATCAAATAGCAGTCATCCCACAAATCTCACTCTCCCGATTTAGGGGTGGTGGCTCTGCTGCAATTTGGGATTGACATTGATCATAAGTTCCCAAACATACACACATACACATACGTACATACGTACGTAAATACATATATGCATGCATATATAATAAGTCATAACCGAAAATGGAGACAAATAAACAGTAAATAGATCCAATGACTCCGTTTGGTTTTTAGTTGGGGAAACGGAGTTATGAAAATGAAAAAATTTAAATGTTAAAATTGATCATTCACGCCGTTCGAGACAATCAAAACTCTGTTTGACTGTAAGATCTATTTTTGGGTTGGTCAAACCCCAGTTCCAGCTGATATTTAGGTAACAAAAATTGTATGATACAATAATCACCCAAACAGGAATGGTGAAGTATCTTCTTCCAAATATGTAGCATGTCTATGCTTAGGCATATGAATATGATCATTTCACAACAAACTTCTGTTCTGCAAGCTCATCTACATAACCAGAAACCAGTGATTTGCTTAATATTAAAATCAAACCAAATTTGTAGTTTGCTTAATATAGAACAATGAATTTTGCATGATTTAAATAAAAAAAGAAGAAATGATATAACATAATATTTTGAACTTGGTAAAGTCATCAGCTGTTTGTTTGGAAACCCTCCCAAATGGAATCATGGGAAAATTAAAAAGTAACTTTTCTTTTACTTTTGTAGTTCCATAGTTCTGTTTGTGGGTTGGGGGGATAAAAGATAAGTTTTGAACTGGTGGGCATGAGGCATCCAAGCACGAATTTAAATTTGATGTAAATTTCAGCAAGCAACAAAATAACATTTCCTAACAAAGTGAAGCATGTTACACATCAGAATAAAATAAACATATAGAAAGCAAACATGCCTAAAATGTAGAAGGAAAAAGGAATAACAGCAACTATAAAGAGAAACTCACAGGCACATTGCATTTTCCAAGAACATCATTTATAACTTGTTGGGACTTGCCAACATGACCACTTGAAAATCTTCGCGAAGAAGATAAGTGTCTCATGAATTTTCTCCTTTGTGCTTTATATGAAGGTAGCAACTTTCTGCGATGCTCACCGCCCCCTTCTCCATCAATAACCTGCTCAATCATATCAATGCCTAAGAAAAAAAAAACGAAGGTACAAAAGTTCATGAAAGGAAGAAAAAAAACAAGATGAAGCAGGTAAAACAAGAACTAATCTTTTTTTTTCTTGATAGAAGAGATGTACTATTAATGAGAATTTAGAGAAAATGAAATTCTTAAGCAAGCAATGTGTAGTCCAAATGAAATACTTAAGCAAGCAAGCAATGTTCCAACGCACTAAGTGGTTCAACACCTTGTCCCTGAGCAATGGTCAAGATTCCAATCTCTAACTTTGGTGAATGAAAAAAATCTTGTAGACAGTCCCATACCGCTTAGTGCCGACGGGACAAGAGATTATTCCCATGCCTATTGGCTATGGGGACACCCAGGGAAGACCCCTCCAAAAAAAATTTACTCCTTTATCATAATAATTAAAAAACTGCGTTGGTCTTATTAATTATGGGATAACAGAATTTAACCACCAAGATGGTAGATTGGCTAATAGGGAGTTGTTGTAGCTTAACCTATGATTTTGGTTTCGAGTCATAAGGAATGCGGTATTGTTAAATATTGGCAGTGGGAGCTTTGACACTCATAGTGATTCTACCAGGCCCGAACCCATAAAGGGTATATCAAACCAAAAAAAATAGAATTTACGAAAATGCATTCTAAACATACATTCGATCATCAAATATATATGTGTATATCCCATCAATCAAATTATGGAGCTTTCTCTGGTACCATAGAAAATTCCTCAAATTATTCCTCCAATTTATTTTTTTGGTCTAGACTATATAGATATCTCTATTGGAGGCATTCCTACTTGAGCTAGAACATCCACAGCACGAATTTTTCATGCACACCCAAAACCTTACTTGAGGGATATCCAACATATATCACTTGAACACATCACCTTAATTTATCTCTTCAAATTTGAGATACGGGAAATTTAAAAACAAAAAAACACACACATTTCAAGAAGAAGGTGCATCTTAAATGTAATTTCCATTAATTATTGCTTCAAATCCAGGGACCATATGGATAATTTCCAGCGAACTACATGACAGAGGCTATACCTGTCCGGGATTAATTTGAAAACACTAAAAAATAAATAGGGAGTAAGAGAGATTATTATTACAGCAATGACAGGATCGGTGTGGGTAACTTGGGAGAGAAAGAGAGAGAGCCAACGTGCGAAAGAGTGCAAGCTGGGTTTGCTTCCGTCATAACAGAGCGGGTTAACGTCTAAGAAGAATACCCTTTTCTTCTTGGGTTGCGCACCACGTGTTTGTTCCAGCGACTCAATGAATGCATTTCCCTTTTGCGGTTCTGTTTTCTTGGGAGTGGCTACGGCTACTATGTTAAGAGTTTTGTGGGATATAGAAAGGGCTGGGTTGGAGTTGCGAGGGAAACGAGGCTGAACGTAAGCGCCTGCCAACACACTCATTTCTAATGTTTTCATTATCTTATTGTCTACAGCACGCACATCATCTTACACCTCACGGCTCATTCCTTGTTGGAAAATGGTTTCTTGTTTCTTTTGGATGCGGATCCTTCCCGCAGCTTCTCCTCCAACTCCCTCAGACCATAATCAGAACCGTTGGATGTGTCAATTGATTCAAATAATGTTAAAAGTATGAAAAGTATATTGTTGAGTTCCGAACATTGAAAGCTACGAAATGAATTCCAAAACAAGTACATTAAAACAAACAAACAATATATTAGTTCCGTTTGGGTAGTTTTTTATTTTTAATTTTAAAATTTTGATTTTTAATTTTATGTTTTAAGTTATATGGTTTTGGATTTTAAAAAGTTGTTTTAAATTTTTTATAATCATAATCAAAATGTTAGGGATTCCATGTAGTTACATGCATTATCAAGTTAGTTAAAGTTTGTTAGTGACTAACTAACTTATTTAAGTTAGTTAAATTGGTTTAGGGAGCTTAACATAAATAGCTTTGTCTAATTCAATACACAAAAATATTCAATTTAGTCTTTCTCTCTCTTTACAAAGTTTTATGCATGTCTTAGCTCTTACATGGTATCTTCACACCTAAAGATTCGACCATGGCTTCCGTATCTTTCACGCCTCAAACTTTTCTGTCCTTCATTTTTGCCAAGCTTACAAAGGACAATTCCTTACCTGGATTCAACATGCCAAGGCAACAATCAAAGGTTTCGCGCTAAAGAAACACATCATAGGCCATGAATCCATCCCTAAGAAGTTCAAGAAAAAAGAAGATGCTCAGCTAGGAGTTTTGAATCCTGAGTTTGGAAATTATGAATAATAGGATAATCTTTTTAAATCATGGCTCTTGGAATCAATGGATTCCCAATTCAAGATAAGAATGGTTGGTTGTGAGTGGTCATATCAAACCTGGGCTCCTTTCTAGACATATTTCTTTTCCCAAACCATGGTTAGAGTCAAATAATTGAAGATCCAACTAAAAACCCTCAAGGAAAGAAGTTTAATTAGTGAATTCTTGGTTCAGATCAAATAAATCGTCGAGACCCTTGCTATTATTGGGTCACCTCTGTCACCAAAAGAACATAGTGATGTCATGTTTAATGTTCTTCCTGATGGTTTTATAACTTCTTGTATGAGAAGTAAACCCTATATTGTTCCCCAAGTAGAGCCTTCTTGATGCATCAAAAGGCACGATTGGACCTAGTTATGAGCTTAGGTCTTGCTTGGGCTTTTCTTGTCTTAGTTAGGTTAGTTAGCTCAACTAGGGTTATCTTGCCTTTAAATAATGTTAGGGTTTCATTTTTGTACCATATTTGATCATTTGTTAAATGCAATAGTATTTTCAAAGTGAAAGGCTCCTTATTATTTCAAGAGTATTGTGAGAAACCTAACTTGATATTATTAATGGAGCACCTCCATTGGGGTGATCCTTAAAGACTTATCCTAGTTTCTTATTAGGTGGTGCCAATGATTCCCTCTGTCAATCTCTCCCACTTTTTGATTGTCTTCTAAGTTTTTCCTTTAAGAAACCAATTCCTTTCCATTTCATCTCATATATGCTTCGGCCAAACCATGATACATGGAGGAGACTTGAGTTTGATGATGCTTGAAGGTTAAAGAGCTAGAAGATTGCCTTCAAGATATATCCATAAAAAGAATTTGCAAGAATTCCTACATTATTTGGTACATTAGCTTAGGTTCTTAGAGGTCTATTTATTAGATTTACATTGCATCTTTGTGAGTTTTTAAACTACAATTATAGATTCATACTCACCTCATTCTTCTCTTTCTATATATTTATAGATCATTCAATTCCAAGAACATTTACATTTTCCTCCAAAAATGAAACAAAACTAAAATCTAGTTCTACATTTCATCTTTTTGATTTTTTGAAATTCACTTTGAGATCCTTGTTCCTCATCATATGTGTGACATAACCTATGAATTTTGTTCAATTTGGAACAACTTTTTGCCTCCAAGATAGATCCACAAGAAGAATTTACAAGAATTCATACATCAGAATCCAAGATCATAGGTGAAGCTAGAACAACCCTATATATTGATTACCCGTTTGGTGGTTGTAGAATCAGCAAGTTATATATAGGGTGATTATATGCATTATAGTGTGAAATATAAAAATAGTTTATAAAATATGAATTGTGTATCTATTTCTCATACTTACAATGAAGCACACTCGTCAATAATATATATATATATATATATATATATATATATATATATATATAGAGAGAGAGAGAGAGAGAGAGAGAGAGAGAGAGTAAAGGGAGCAAAAAATATTTCCAATGTCAAACTTATAGGAACTATATGAAAAGTTTATGTTAAGTGCATTGAATGAAGGATATTTATAGGATATCAGAAGTAAACCTTTTAATAATTATGATGTTGGTACTTTTTTACTATATTTTATAGAAAAGTTATTTTCATATTTATGGCTGACACATTTTCATATGGTATCTAATATCCCGCCAATATGAGCTCATGTATCTCTACCATACCAGCATAGTGTTAGTTGTTGGTATGGTATGGTGCGTTACAAAGTATGAGACGTTAAGGTTCTCATGAGGAATCCCGAATATTGCAAACTGGGATTTATTTCAATATTTTCTAAATTTAAAGCAAACACATAATATGAATCGATTATGGTTCCTGTTTTTAATTGGATATCCGAAACCAGCAATATTTTCTTGATTCTTGAAGCAAACAAATTTTAAATTGTCGTTAGTAGCGTTGTTGTATTGTCAGGCAACGAACGAGGGACTTGGTTGCATAAAAGTGATGATCAAGCCAACGTATAGAAGAAATACAACTCAAATAAAATAAAAACAAAAAACATATAGTTGATGCACTAGGAGTTTCAGGATATTTAATTTTTCTTGTGCATAATAATAGAGTCACCATTCTCGTAATGTAACCTACAATGGGAACATTAAACCTGGGGCTAAATTTCTACCATCTCTGCATCCATAAGAACAAGATATTCATTATTATCTGTATGAGCTATATGTATACTACTAGAAACTGATTAACTGTACATAGTTGGCACACCATATAGGAATTCAGCAAAACCTATCCCATCATATATTTGACCTTTCATATTTTCTAGATTGAAAGCACTACCCATAATCCAACCAAACAAAAAAAGACCTCTTTTGAAGATTTATACCAACACTGAAGAATACAACTTCATCTAGCATTCAGGAGCATTCTAAGCACGCTCTTCATCTTTGGTCTGGTTTCCAGAGATGTACTGACACAAACAAGAGCAACCTTGAGAACTGCAAGCATCTGGGTTCTGACTGCTTGTGAAGTTCTACTAACATTGAAATCAAGAATGTAATCTTGGTTCGTTGAATTGCGCAAGACCCACTTTACCAACTCTGTTCCCTCGGTCACAGCAGGCTTTCCTGTCAGCAGTTCGAGCAGAATGACACCAAAGCTGTAGACATTTCCGGCTGCTGTTACTGTCATTGTGTATGCATACTCTGCCAACCCACAAACAAGTTAAGAGTTTCAGAACGCTAAAATAGCAAACAACAAATGTTGGTTCAGTTGGTTAAGGATTGAACTTGTAGCTAAAAGGTCAAGACTTCAAATCTTCAAATGTGAAGATCTTGTTAATAGATGATTTGTAAATAATTTTGTAAGCGCTTATTCGGGACTCAACTCATCTAAATTTTTCGACAGCAAAAGAACACTAAAATAGCTTGCCAATCTCCCTGAATTCTAAATCCCTGGGTGTATGTAAATGAGGGGAAATGTTAACATTCAATTTTCAGGTTTTATGCACAAGTGTTAGATGAATTTGGTCAGGTTTGTCATTTGTAAGTAGTTGTAAAGAATATTAAACAGAAACAATGATTTAATAATACATACCATAAGTACACAAACTCATACCATGTAAATGAGATAGAGACAAAAATTATTTACAAAAGTTAGTGGACTTAGTGGAACTCAAAACTGTTAAATGAGATGGAGACGCCTTTATTCAAATTATTTACAAAAGTTAGTGCACTTAGTGGAACTCAAAAACTATTTGATTCACTTTAGTTCTCCAGCATTATATAAACTTTGTATTTTTTGGTATTTATATAAAGTTAATCTATGGACTATGAAAAATTAATAGGAATATGAGGTTGAAGAGTTTTTTACCTGGTGGAATATAACCAACAGAACCAGCAACTGCAGAAAAATTCCCTGTACTCTTTGAGGGATCAATCACCTTGTAGTGTTCAATATCTCCAACAAGAGGCTCCTTGAGGGACTTGAGCATAATACTTTTACTAGATAGGTCAAGGAGAAGTATTGGACTAGAGGCAAATCCATGAAGAAAAGAAAGTCCTTGAGCCACTCCAACAGCTATACTGTATCTGCTAGCCCAATCCAAAGAGTTTCCCATGCTTCCATGAAGAACATCACATAGGGAGCCATTTGAGACAAATTCATACAGTATATAAGCAGTGTCAGTGGACAGAAAATAAGCCAAAGGAGTCATGACATTTGAATTGTTCAATTTGGCCAACATTTCTAGCTCCTTCCCAAATTTATCATTACTTCCCCCTGACAATATCTTATCAGACCAGTTTAGTTTCTTGACAAAATAGATTGATCTGGACGGCATGACGGCCTTATAATAAGTTGAAAACCTTGTCTTCAGAGCAACATTTGATGTTTCAGCTACAGCTTCCATGGCTTTGGAGAAGTCTATGCCTGACCTGTGGATTCCATTAGGAGTTAGTAAATTAGTTTGGATGATCTGAAGATCTTGGCGTTGCTCTTCTGTGTGTGTGTGCTCATCATTAACCCTGTAATAATGTTGTGACGCCGACACAATGATCAGCGTGACAAGAGTAACAAGGAAAATAGCTGCAACAATGGCAATGAGAATTGCCACAGTAATAGATATGCCCTTCTTTGCAGTTGCAGAAACTGTGCCGGGTGGTGTTTCGCTGTCCGGTGCAGTACTCAGATTATGATTTCCAGCAAATTCAACATGAACATACTGTCTAAATCTTGGAATGGCACCAGACAGCTGATTGTTAGAAAGTAACAACTGTGACAAAGCCGACATTGTGGTTAGATGGTCTGGAATTTCACCAGAAAAGTTGTTATTTGAAAGATCCAAGATTTCAAGGTTATCCAAACGACTAAAACTGGCAGGAATAGGTCCACTGAATTGGTTGCTACTAAGATTCAATGAAACTTGTAGACTCATCGGCAAGATTGGAATCACACCACTTAGCCGGTTTTGCCCGAGTTGAAGTTCTAAAAGAAATTTCAAGCTGCCAATAGATGCTGGTATGGGACCAGTAAGATTGTTTCTTTGCAAGTACAGGAAATTGAGATAGCTCAAACTTGAAATCTCAGATGGAATTGATCCACCTAGAGAATTCCAACTCAGATTCAGGGTTTGCAACTTCTGAAGTTGGCCAATTTGAATTGGGATTGTACCACTAAGCTCATTCATTTGAAGTTTCAAGACTTGAAGATTGCTAAGGCTACCAAGCAGTGGTGGCAATGCACCAATCAAATGATTCTGAGCTAAACTCAACAACGCTAGTTTCCTGCAAGAGCTCAATTCAGCTGGTACAAATCCTGTCAAGTTATTGTTATCCAGCTCCAAGTATGTCAAGTTAGAAACTGTTGCACAAACATCAGAAGGAATAGTTCCATTCAGTAAATTGTTCCCAAACCTGACCCTGATCAAGCTAGGAGAAAATTTTGAAGGCA
This sequence comes from Clitoria ternatea, assembly GCA_037962975.1. Lineage (NCBI taxonomy): Eukaryota > Viridiplantae > Streptophyta > Magnoliopsida > Fabales > Fabaceae > Clitoria > Clitoria ternatea. Next base: position 17,159,100 of record CM075675.1, read on the forward strand.
ATGACCCATTTATCATATTATTGGACAAATCTACAACCTGCAATTGCGGTGGAGATAATAGGTCTTCTGGTATGAACCCAGACAATGTGTTATAACTAAGGTCCAAACTTGTGAGATATTTAGTAATCCCAGAAGGAACAGAACCATTGAACTTGTTCTGATTTGCAGCAAATCTAGAAAGGTTTGTTATGTTCACAAGTGATGTTGGAATTTCACCAGTGAGGCTATTATTAGAAAGGATCAAAGTTTGCAATTTAGAAAGCCTCCCAATATTGATAGGAATAGAACCTGAAAGTTGATTCCTCCTAAGATCAATCACACTTAAATTTTCATAACCCAATAATTCATCAGGGAATTTTCCATCAAATAGATTGACAGAAAGCACAAGCTGCTCCAAACCCATGGATTTTCCTAGTTTGGTAGGAAGAGGCCCAAACAAAGAATTGAAACTAAGATTCAAACTCTTGAGGCTAGCCAACCCATCTAACTCCAAATCAATATTCCCTTGCAACTGATTGAAAGACATATCCAGGGTTTCCAACCCATCAAAACCATTAAAGGTAGGCAAAGCACCTAACCTGTTTCCCGTGAAATTCAACAGCTTCAACCCCTTAATCTTTCCACACTCGGTGATGAACCCATCTGGGATTGAGCTCAGACTGTTGTTGGAGACATCAAGATGTTCCAAAGTTTCAATTTTGCAAACAACAGGTAGAAAAGTAGATGAAGAGAGTGAAAACCCAGAAAAAGAAATCTCTTTTACAGAGGAATTGGTAGAGTCACAAGTCACTTTCTCCCATACACATGGGTTTGAACCATTCCATGATGGAAATTGAACAAGTTTGGAGACATTGGTCATAGTGTCTATTTGGTTTTGAGACAGCAGTGACAACACCATAGGACAGAAACAAAAGAAGAACAAAATACTAGGAGTGTACCCATACCTGCCCATGTTGTTAAGTGTCTGGTAGTGAGTTTTGAACCGTGTTTTATTCTTTCACTTTTATAATATCATGTATAGTACCTATTTGGGGTGTGTGATGGAATATGTGTTTGTATATGTATTTTATGTTATTTGAGATTCTCAGGTTGATGATGAGTAAAACATGGAGGGAAAGAACAAGAAGAGAATGTTGGGAAATGTGAAGAAGAGAATGAATATTTGGGATATGTTTGAATGAAGGAAAGTTGGAGGAAGGAGAATGAGAAAAAAGTTGGGACTTGGGGAGTGGAGTTGAGTTGACTGACATTGCAGGTCTGATACTGCACAAAGACTTGTGTGCATAACAAGAACCAGTGGCGTTGGCTTATGTAACACGTTCTAATTTTTTACTCTCTCGTGTTTTTGCTTTCTATTTTCATTAATTATGAGAAGAGAGATGGATCAGAATTAGAGAATTCAATAGAATAGAAAATTGGGAATTAATATTATTTATTTCCGGAATATTATAAATATCTTTATTTATTTATAGATATAAGCTTAGTTTAAAGTCAAATATAGTTTTAATTATGTTGAAAGTTTTTATAATTATGTTTTGTAATTATAATTATTCTTGATTTTATTGAATTGAAATTATATATCTTATATTTTATTTTATCAAAAGATAATTAACATAATATCCACCAAACCGATTTAATTAAAATCGGATTTGATTAGATTGGACTGGATCGAGTCATTATATATTTCAACTTAACCACAATTTGATAAAGTGATTGAATTGGATGATATTTTGTCTAAAAATCAAACTGATCCGAATAGTTGACATAGGTATCAAAATTAGTCTCATAAAAGATGAATATCATATAATATTTATAATATTTATTCAAAAAGTGTCTTGTTAAAATTGTACTAAAAAATAATGGGGTAAAAAACTAGTGAAAAGAAAAAGAATGCATTATATTATAGATAATGACTCATTCAAAACCAAATAGGAAAAGGTCATGGCAAAAGGGGAAAAAGTGTAGAAAATAATTACTTCTTTCTTTCATTTAGACATTTATGTATGATGAAGATTCACCTTTTGCATTATTGATCAAAAGTTCTTCCAATTTTTTAATTGAATATATATATATATTAACATACATTCTATTAGGGGGAGTCAGATCAATAAACCATAAAAACTTTTGTACTTATTAAGAGAAACATATCAACTTATATTTTCTTCAGGAGAAATCAAATTTAATAAATGATGGATATCTACAAAATTATAATTTTCATAATATTCTCCCTTAAGATATCCATAACTTAAGAATGTGTTTTATTAAAATCTTACTAACTAATGGAAAAAATCATGGTTAACGGGAGAAAATATATTGCATATATATATCAAATATTTGAGTTGATGATGTTAACCATTACGTATACATTTTTCAAATGTAGTTTAAATTTTTGTAGTACAAATATTCATATAATTCTATCATGTAACTATTATTAACTATTTCATTGAGTTTAAAAGTTATACCGAAAATATTTAAATAAAACAATTTTTTTGCAATCACTATAGGGTAGAACAAACATCTTGCATTAACATAATCAATTAAGTCAAAATTATATTTGTTTGAAGTAAACAACCTTGTTGTTATAGTATATGTAAACTAGTAAAATATATGTTTAATCTATTTCCATATATGACTAACAAGATATGTTAGTATTTTAGTTGTTTTAAAGTCTGGTTCTTCATATCAAGGAATCCTTTCTTCCTTTTCTTAATTTCTTTCACACATTGCAAACTAATAATTGCATCTACCACATGTTCATACATGTCTTTTTAAAAAAACACAACGAAAGTTATTTACGAAACCTTTTTTTAATCACAATTCAGCTACAATATCATGATTTTATCATTCATATTTCACAAAATTTATTTGAGATAACTAGCTTTACACTATTAAGTGGATAGACTTCAAATTCAAATTGATTTGATAACTTCTTTTAAAAATAAGAAATGTTTATATACTTAATGACATAAACTTTATGTTAAAGTATATTGATACTGAAAAGGTTTGATTAAACAATGATGAAAACTACTACCTCTGTTCTTAAATATAAGACTCTTTTATCTAATTCACAAAGTTGGTTAATTTAATTAAAATCATTGAATTTGTTTGAAATTTATAGTAGTTTTTCAAAATTACCCTTAAAGTGATTATCACTTATCATTGAATTTTCTTTATTTATTCTCCTTTATTTAGTCTATCTTCACTTACTACCCAATTATCATTAGAGAGATAAATAAACTAATTGAAGTATGTCATTTATTATTATATTGATTCTAATAAAAGTTATACATTAATAGGGGTATTTAGGTCAAAAAATAATTAATGACATAGAAATGTAAAAGAGAGTCTTATATTAAGAGACAAAAGATTTTATAAAAAATGTCTTATATTTAGAGATAAAAGTAATATGTTTTAAAATGTGTATATATAATATTTTTTTCAAAAAATATAGGAACAAATATTCACATGACTTAGTAAGAAAATTAATGCACATGACTTGGAATAGAAATTTTATTTTGGCGAAAGAAAACTTCACATTTAAAAGAATTCTTTCAAGGATATTAATTTCCAAAAAATTATACATTATCATCTATTAACATTTAAATTATTTGAATAAATTTTTGTACTATACGGTAATGAAAATTCCTACAATAATATATTGGCATGTAAATCCAAAAGTATGTATTTATAAATATTATACTTAATATATTATTTTATTAAAAAATTTAAAAATAATACTACCTCCGGTTCCAAATATAAGTAAATTTTAGTGGAAGTTTTTGGTCCCTTAATATAAGCAAAATTAGACTTTCCCAATATCATTAAATGCTTGTTTACCAAATATGTCCTCATTACATATATTTCTAATGCACTGATTCTTCATGTAATAAATGATACTAAGAGTATTTTAGAAAATTAAATCAAATAAGTGGTAACATTAATGCAAATAACTATCTCCAACTACTATTCTTAATATGTGTGAAATTAGGTATTTTTGCTTATATTTGGAACCGGAGGTAGTATTTTGTTTCATTTTCTTTGCACAGGAATGTGGAAAACAAGCATACCCTATTAGGGATGTAAATGGGGTGAGGTGGGCATGAGTACTCCTTCCCCGCTGCCCATGCCTATGAATAAAAATTAAACCCATACTTACCTGTTACCCATACAAGCACCCGTTTTATAAGTTTTTTTTGGGTAGTCATTATCTACGGGTATAAAATAGAAAATGAAAATTTAAAAACATTAAATTGAATAAATTTGAAAACATAGAACATTATATCCGTCAACAGAAACAAGGTGAGAAAAATTTAGTAGGCAACGCATAAATTGGTTTCTAATAAAAATTTTCTATAACCATACCTTACATAAAAAAAAATCCATGACCATACCATACATTCTCCTTGGATCTATCAGAGTACTAAAAACAATATGTAAATATGTAAATAATGTAATATGAGGTGATAATGGGTGGCTGGTTGGTGACGATGGATGGCTCGTCGTGTGAGTGTGTGACTTGTGGTTGAAGCAAAGGAAAACAGGATTTTGAGATTGAAACAAAAGTGAGAAACGAGCAAGGGAAAAAGGAGAATAGGAACGACGATTAAAATTGAAAGAGAAGAAAGGATTAAGTGTGGTAATGTTACTAGGGTTTTTCTTTAGGGACCTATAGCAAATTCCAAAAAAACAGTTAAATATAATTATACATTAACAATAGTTAAGGTACAAATGTAATTTCACATATGCGGGTACATACAGGCACAGATACCATTATATCTGTGTCCATGCCCATTTGATAACAAATAGTAAAAAAATTTCATCCCCCTACTTCCACAAGTACCCGTGCCTACGGATTTCTGTACCCGTGATGGTTTTTTTTTACCTATGGGTATAGATATTTTTGACCTTCCTATACCCTATCTGAACACACGGGTCAAATTACTATTGTGTGTGTGTGTGTCTATATATATATATATATATATGATACAATTCTTGATTTATAATTTCATTAACTAAAAATATTAAGTCTTGTATATATTATAATTATAATTTTAGTTTTTAATCGAATTTTGAAATTCTAAATACTATAACATTTTAAATTATAATAAATCTCATGATTTTAATTTATTAATAGTATATATTTGTTTTTATATACTTGAATTAAATTTTAATTTTAAGATATAATGAATTTTGAAAATTCTAATAATTATATTATATATTTGAAAAATATAGCTATAGCATATATTTGACGCTTAATAATATTAAAAAGTCAAAAAATTAAATACCTTTAGTATAATTTGAATTAAAATGTTTCGACATATATTCAATATTTTATAATATTTAAAATGTTATTTTAATATGATCTTAGTACATTGCGTGATTAATAGCGTTGTTAAAATGGGTCAACTCAGCCCATGCATATTAGTCCATTTTGGGTTGATACGTTTAACGGCTCGTTCCAACCCAGTTCAATTTTAAAGTGAGCCAATTTTTTTCAACCCACCAACCCACCATGTAGCTTACAGGTTGACTCACCTTTTTTTATAAATTATTTTTTTAAAATCAAATAAAATGGGGAAAGTTCCATTTACTTTTAAAAATAGAATAAAAGTATTTATTTTTTCTCACATTCCAATTTTGCATAATACATAATCAACAAACATTATAATTATTTCCATGAAAACACAAACACATTACATATTTCATGGTAAATAAATTCGTAATTCATAATCCATAATAAACTAATGTTAATATCATACACATTCCAAAACAGCATAGTCATATGAATAAACTAATGAAGGTGTTTTATAAGATTTTTGTCTGATGTGATGAGATGAACGATAAATTTTTTTCATAATTCTTTTTGGTAATTAACAATCCGTGATCCAACCTTTGGCCCTTTGTGAGCTGGGTTTTGTAAGTTGGGCTAAAAACAGACCTGTTTCAATTTTGGGTCATTTTTCAACATGGCTCCATGATGAGTCGGGTTGGCCTATGGCTTCTAACTCAAATTGACGCCTCTAGTGGTTAATGTGAAATATAGAAGATTTGAATTAAATAGCTATAATATTTAATGTATTGTACAATTAATTTTACACGCATGATTCATTGATTCTCGATTTATAATTATAATAACTAAAAATATTAAGTTTAATATATTATAATTATAATATAATTTTAGGTTTAAATGAATTTTGAAAATTTAAATTATAATACATTTTAAAATTTTAATTTTAATTTGTTAATAGTTTATATTTGTTAGCATATATTTGAATTAAATTTTAATCTTAAATTATAATGAATTTCAAAATTTTAAATATTATATTATGCATTTGAAATATATAGCTATAGTATATATTTGATATTTTATAGGCTTAAATGTAAAATTGACCCCTAAGAAATTCTGAAATTTGGTTTTACCCCCCTGTAATAGTAAAACTTAGTTTAAGGCTCCGTCAATTTTTCAATTTGTTTTAAGCCTTTGCCATTAACTATTTTTGTTAAGTGGTGAAGTGTAACAAACACAGTTGTCACTAGGATCACATGTGGCAGTTTAGGGTTAAGTCACCATTGACACATGTATTTTTTTAAAAAATATTATTGTCATCAGTTTGTTTGTTTAATCGCAAACAAAAATAAACATTCATACTTCTTATTGCAGACAAGAGCATTCTCAACGATTATTCTACCAAACCGCTAAGAAAAAACATACTACTGTTGATAAGCTTATTATCAGTGGCTCTTTGAAGGAACCACAAATAATAATGAAGGTTTAGGGACAATCTTAGGAAGGGGTTGAGTAATTCTGTAGCTCTTTTATAAATTTTAAAACCTTTTTAAACACGAGATGGAAGTAGACTAAAGGTACAAATTCAGACTTAAGCAAAAGAGAAAGGATGGAGATATATGCATAATGAATTTATACTGGTTCACTTTTAAATGATGAAGCTACGTCTAGTCCCTTTCAGTTCGAAGGCTTTTTCACTATGTAAAAATCCTTTTACATAAACAGCATCAGTTGTCCCTCAAGTATTCTTGACTCAAGCCACTTCTGGCTTAATTCCCCAGTATTCTTTCAACAAGTCATTCTTGGATCAAAACCGAAGTATTCTTTCAAAAGTCTTTTCAATCCAATAATGTTTCCTGTAAGAAACTAAGTCTAGTTAACACACCAGACCTAACTAAGTACAAAGAATTTAGAGAGACTGGTACAACAAAGATTATGCTTGAAAAATAGAGAATGTAACTACAAAAAATAGTGTATACAAAAGTATAAGATCATATTCTTGCTTGTGTCTCTGTTTTTGAGTCTTCTATATTTATACTCCAAGGATTCAATCTCTTCATTTTGACATCTTCTAAGAATAGTCATTACTATTTCATTGGTGAAGAGGTAGCCGTTTGAATCCGTTGAGGCATGAGAGAAGAGAGGAGAACAAGGTCTGTTTTGACAATAGACGAGAATTGCATGAAAATAGAGTGCTTCAAATTATGTGAAGAGAAAGTTTCCTTTCTATTCTCTTTCGTCTAATGTAAGACATAGAGCACCTTGTTTGACCTTCTAAAGCCTTCTGACTTGAGCACAACATGTTGACAACTTTATGAGGTGATTAGGATAGCTATTGTCGATTATAATAGCACAACATGTTGACAACTTTCATTATGTTGCAACGATAATCAGAGTTATAAGGAGTAAAACAATATACTTATAGTTGTAACTGAACTCAGTTCTTTAGGACACACCTTAAAAAATTGAATGATACAAGCCACGATTGTGGAAGTAATCTACCATCTCCAATACGTTGTATCTACAGACATGTATTGAAAGGTTAATAGATTTTCCTTAACAAATCTAGACTAATTGATCACCAAGCATAATTCAATTCAGAAGCATATTGGAGATGGTAAATATGGGATAAGATTGAATTATGCACTAAATGTGTATATCAATTTGAATAAACAATGCATTAAATTGGAATTTAACTAAAAGCGTATTCACTTAGTTTATCAAACAACATGTGTGCATGGAGAACAAATTATTGTAACAAGCATAGCTGGATTGAACTTAATTGTGACACCTTATTATTCAGGGAGACAATGTTACATGTTAAGTTGTATACTACTTGGTCCTTTAGCACCATCTATGATTGAGAAGAACTTTTTCTAGCACCAAATTCTCATTGTCGTGAATTTGCAAATCCCCTGCCCATTCCGCCACCTCTTCAATCTCAACGTTACTAGCACTGCTACCATTACCGTCATGGTTACAATAGCGGTCACAATCATCGTTTAGGTTTGGACTAGGCTGGCATTTGGGAGATCTGTGAAAAGAAAGAGTGGAGGGTGACGCCGATGATGGAGGCGTGTTTGGTGGACTTGACAGTAAGTTAGGGTTCTAGGGAGAAGACGAGACTGATGGAAGGGAAGTGAATGGGAAAGGTTTTACAGAGAGAGGAATCGTAGCTGGAAGGGATAGAGAGGTCGGGGATGGTGATGAGGAGGGGTTTTCCATTGCAAGATTGGATGCAAGAGAGATAGAAGCCGATGAAGAGGGGGATGAAGTAAGAGTAGTTAGGGAGGATAGTAGTGAGGGCGTAGGGACAGATTTGCGGGCATAGAGTGACTAGGGTTATGTGTTAGAGTAAATGGAAAATGTAAAAAAACATAAAAGATATACTAGTGGAAACAATGAGTATGAATGTATGTTCAAGGAATTATGAATGTTTATTTTTGTTTGTAGTTAAACAAACAGACCGCTGATGACTATGTGATCCTAATATTTTTTTTAAGAAAATATTTTTTTAAAAAAATACATATGTCAGTGGTGACTCAGCCCTAAACTGTCATATGTGATCCTAATGACAACTATGTTTATTGTGACATCCTAATTTTGAAATAAAACAAACTCGGGACAAGGAAATTTTTTTTTCAAAATAAATCATGAAGAGTCGGGTCAATCATTTAGAAAATACCTGGATCAATAATCAAAATCCACTCCCATATATGAAGATATGAGAGCTAGGTCCAATGACCAACCAAGTAGACAAGCAGCCCAAGGCAGAAAGGCAAAATGCCAACCAAGGAAAAGAAATATAAATGGGAAGGAAAGCAAAGGAATAAAATCGAGCACAAAGCCCAGCAGAAGACCATCAGCGCTCAAGCGAAGGCCATAAAGCAACGCATACTCGCTCAAGCGAGGCACAGGTCCGCTTGAGCGAAGCAGCACAACTCGCTCGGGCGAGGACACGTTCGCATAAGCGAAACCACATAAAAGCCTTCCCAAACAACATACTCGCTGGAGCGAGATCTCACTCGCTGAAGTGAGAAGCCACACTCGGCTAATCCACCACTCGGTATACGAGACAGCCATTCACTCGGTAATGACTTAGTCCACTCGGTATATGGAAATTCCAATCACTCGGGAACTACCCCAACAATTGCCTCACTCGGCAACCCATAACTTAGTCTCTATTTTGTCCACTCGGAAATGAGGGGTATCCCACTCGGATTCTATCAAACTACTCGGCATAATTCAATTTTGAGTCACTCAGTAAACATCAACCATTTAGCACTCGGCATATTTGAACTCCATCACTCAGAGAATACATAGGCTTCCTCTCGGCCATAAATCACTCGGTCTAATCATTCATAAACCAACTCATCTTCTGAGTAGTATTCCACTCGATAACTAATATCATTACCGACCATTATTCATTCGGCCACATACTCGGCATTCATGCCTATTCTCACTCGGATAATACCTTAACCATTCATTACTCAGAAATAGTCTACACAATCAATTCCACTCGGAATGATCCAAACTCCTCAACACTCAGAGGAATTACCCAAGTAGTTCACTCGGACTCATTCCACACTTACACACTCAGAACACATATTACCCTATTCACTCGGAATAGGTTCCCATATTCACTCGGGATACATTCATAATTCATACACTTAGAATATAATCAATCTGAGTCATTACAACAACTCTCCTCTCGGAAGAGGATCACTCGGATTTCCACTCGGATTACTCGAATCATTCCCCACTCGGGGTTTACCTATATTCTCTACTCAGAATCCACAAGGGCTACTAACATACAGATGAGTCACATACATAAGACTCACTCGGAAAAGCAACTAAGCCACTTACATTTCACTCATGATTCATTAACTTAGGAATATTCATACAACATCATTTCCTAGTCGGTATGAAGCATCAAATCAACATAAATCACTTATATAAACATATTCTCTAATTCTAAGTCCGACTACCAATACCACAGTACACTTCCACAGATTCACAACCATGTTATCAACATAACATATATGTATATACACATACGCATACACTCGGATACTTATTATCTATATACTTTCCATCACCAACACAATTAGTCGGTATGCATATAATACCATCCACTCGAAGTATATATATATATTAACATGCATTCGGATTCCAGTACATATATATATATTTCATATTCATGATACAACATTGTTATGAGCCGGCCAAGGCTTTAAAACAACAAAAGACACTCGGTACATTACATTATGTACACAGCCTCATCAATAAATACCCAACACTCGGGTTAAGGCCATCACATCATCCAATCCGACCTGCATATACTGAAAAATGGTGTAGGGGTAAGCATTACATATTAAATGACAGATATTGGCTCGGATTAATCATGGAATCCGCATTACAATTATACATATATATCATCAATCATTCAACACACACTGCCATTCAACATAAGCAATCACAAACATCTTTCGATCGGGATTTCACCCATTTCACTCGGCTATAATGCTCAACTCACTCTTCTACAAGTATACTGATCCACTCGGATTTCACTCAACTCCGAGCCCTGCTCAAGGAGTGTGCCTGAGCCCAGCTCCAGGACTTAATCACATTCTCACATATCTCATCATCTGATTACCGATCGGTATATATATATATATGCTACAAGCATTCTAGTGGCGAATCGGATGCATATGGTCACATTCACTCGGAGTCCAACTCCAATGCACTCGGCATCTGCCTTGGGTCCAACCCAAGGACTTCCATTAAGCATCAAATGCTTATGCTCCAAGCATGGTCTCGAGTCCAACTCGAAGGTCTTTTAGGATTAATCTCAGAATCCTCAATAGCGTCCAACGCTTTGTGCTCTAGGCACTGCCCGAGTCCAACCTGGGTCTTATATCACATCAACACAATCAATTTCATTAAACGCATATTCATCCGATTGCCCACTCGGTATTTAGTATTCAGCATTATATGCACACGGCAATTCAACAACAATCAGATGACTCGGCTTATACCACATCCACTCGGCAATCCTATGTCATGCACTCGGATTATCATCTATCCACTCGGATTTATCCTTTCTAGTAAGCCTTTCATGCTTTCCTCCATAAAGCCTACTCAACATTCATCATAACAGTCCCCATTCATTCATTCATCACAAACATATGCATCAACAAGCATCACATGCATTCAAATGTACAACATACCCAGGGACAAATAGAGGATCACACATAGAACACAACATTCATCATGTGCATCTCATACATCTTATCATAAACATCATCAACAAACATCACATATCATATGAACAGGTATCATATATTACATAAATAATAAGCATCAATAATCCGGGCTATTTACTCAACTACAGCATACCATACACATTAAAACACAACACAGTGACAATTTCACCCGGAAACCCGTCCAGAAATCCATGCATTTGAGATGCAAAGCCCCCTTACCTGGATGAAGCTTCCAGGAGTCACATGGGCCACTCGGCCCAGCCATAGCAGCTTCTGCTCGGCATTCCAACGTAGGAAGGGCCACACAGCTTCCCTGCCAACCAGCATCAGTCTTCAGCCTTTCACTCAAGCCACACATTCACTCGCTTGAGTGAAAATGGTCCAGTGACCATTTCTTCACTGGCTCGCTCAAGCGTGACCATTCTCGCTTGAGCGAGATACACCCAGTAGCTCATCTGAACGCAATACATGAGCATCAATACTCCAAGCTCCACTCTGCTCACAGCCATGGAAGAATCCATGCTGTTTACTCGAGCAGCAACCTCTAAGGCTTAGTACAAAGCTGTTCTCCATTCGAACAGCACCATCCATGCATGCCTTCTTCACACAAACAGCACAGTCTCACACAGTGGATCATCTTCTACAACACTGAGGCACACACACCCACGCTGCAGCAAGCTCCCAAACTGAGCCCATCATATGAAGGAAGAAGAAGAGGAAGACGAAAAGGGAAGCACCAGGGAACAGGAAAGGGACCTGAACCCAGCCTCCACACACAGCCATACGCTAATTCCTCCACCACAACCACGCTGTTCCACTCGGTCCTATACGATGCGTGAGTGGGAGAAGAAGATGAAGGAGACGAAGGAGAAGAAGAGTCTCCAGAGAGTTTAAAGAGAAGGAAGAGTGTTTCTCTCTTCAAGACATGCAACCAACAAGGAAATGAATAATGTGAGAAGGGAAAACGTGGAAGTGAAGCTATATCACCTTATAGCCCCATCAGCTCACATTCCATCAGCCATCCCATCCTCATTAATGCAATCCTATCAGCATTAAATGCCAACTCTCACAGCCATCATGGCACTCCACATGGACAAAGAGAGAGAGAGAACCGGACCCAATTGACCACCAAAGGCACATATTATTATTATTATTATTACACAATAAATTGCCTAATTGGTAATTAATCCTTAATTAACCATTAATCCCATCAATCCATAACCTTAATCTGAATTTTGTAATTATTTAAAAATCTGGGATGTTACATTTATTACACATCACCACTTAATAGAAACAGTTAACGACATAGACTTGATACTAATTAAAAAAATTTACGGGGGTCTTAAACTAAGTTTTATTATTATAGGGGGGTAAAACCAAAATCTAAAATTTTTTAGAGGCCAATTTTACATTTAAGCGTATTTTATAATATTAAAGATTCAAAAAATTCAATTGTTATATTGTATTTTGAATTAAAACATTATAGAATTATTCAATATTTTATAATATTTAGAATACAATTTTAATAAGTTGCATGATTAATGTGAAATACAATAGATTTGAATTAAATAGCTAAATTATTTAACGTATTGTGTCTTTAATTTTACACATATATATATATATATAATTAGTAAAATTAATTATTTTTTATATTTAAAACCGGAGATAGTGAATTTTAACTAACTCCAATATTACCTTTCTTAAAACATCTCTTTATTTAATGTGAATCTTATTCCAAGGAAAACATCATCAATTCTAACTTTTAAAACACTAGAAATAAGTTTTTGTGGTTTTTCAATCTATTTTACCTTCTACTATATTAAATATAGTAAGGCATGTTGAGAATTAGTAAAGTTATTTTAAAGTTAAACTATGAAAATTAGATTACATCAATTAACATTTTTTTATAACAAGGAAAGAAATAAAAAAAAATTACATCAAATTCCTACACAGCAAAGAAACAGTTTGGGTAGGTGAAAATTGTCAAATTCTAATCTGTAAATCATCTTTAACAATATATGGTAATTTTTTAATTTATATTTGAAATCAGAAAAGGAGTAATTAGTTTTCTTTAACCAAACATTTGCATGCCATGACCTTTACTTAGTATAGTAAGTTTTAGTTGGACTTGACTATAGATACTGACATGCTGGGACCCTTGGTGGAATGGAAAATGTTCAGCTGATTTATTCAAACACGCGTAGGACGAAATGAGTCGGAATGCAAGACTCTCGTTAGCGTGCTTCATGGGAACAGCAACATGACTTGCACGTATATATATATATATATATATATATATAATATGTGATACTTCCTATTCAAAAGTAATTCGTATCTATTGTTTCTGTGTTTTTTTTAGACCATAATAGTTAAGAAAGTATCATCTTCTCTAATGAAAGACACGATAATAATAATTCATAAAATTAAGATGTAGAAAAACATATGAAAAAAAAGTAACAAAAATAAATATAATTTTTTTGATAAAAAATTTAATATAACTATACGACATAGTTTAACTCTTGATAGATTATAGAAACAATTATTCAATATTCACTACCAAAAATATTTTTGAAATCAATCTACCCCTTTAGATGTTTAGATTCAATCAGATATTGTTAGATTATTCAAATGGATTAAATTATATCATATAGTCATATTAGCTAATTTTTTTTATCAAAATAAAAATTCTAGTTATTTGTATTACTTTTTTTCTTATTTTATATTTTTTATATCTTAATTTTATAAATTATTATCATCTTATCTTTCATGGAAAAATATGGTACTTTAATAACTATGGTGATATCAAAGAAAAAATAATTAAAAAAAATAATGAACATGATTTAATTCTAAATAGGAAATGTCACATGCTCTATATTTTATTGTGCATGATTTAATTTTGTGTAGTAATAAAGATATTATATAATATAAAGGATATGACATCCTGCTTAAATTTCTATAATTAAGGATTGACCTACCCCCAATTACAAAGAAGAAGATATTAATGGACTTTATGACGGGTAATTGTGAACCGTCAGACCAAGTCGGCACATTTTTGACTTTGTGACGGGATTGCCAAGGACGCAACGTAAGAATGACACGATTAGGGTAATTGTGGACCGTCAGACCAAGTCGGCACATTTTTTACCCATTAACATCAAAAGTACCCAAACAAAATTCGCATAGTTATATGTGAAGAGATCGTTTATTTACATGGCGTATCCTCAAGCATCGTTTCTGATCGAGACCCTAGGTTTACCTCTAATTTTTGGGGGAGCCTACATGAAGCTATAGGATCGAAGCTTAAGCTAAGCTCATCATACCACCCTCAAACAGATGGTCAGACAGAGAGGATGATTCAGACCTTAGGGGATTTGTTAAGAGCTTGAGTTTTGGAACATCATGGGAGTTGGGATCAGTTCCTACCTCTAATATAATAATAGTTATCACTCCAGTATTAATATGGCACCGTATGAGACGTTGTATGGGTGTAAGTGTAGAACCCCTCAGTTTTTAAGAATAATTATTTATATTAAATTTTAAAATGAACCCTCATCATTTTATGGTTACAGAAAATAAATTATTCTTTTTAATCATGATCTTTTCAAAATATTTGATATGTTTTATTATTAAACAAAGTGTTTTTCTTTATATCAGTAATTTCTTTTAATTTTTTTTAGGCTAAAGAAGTTTGTATTTTATGATGCCAGGTAATATTTATTAAATGATTTTGTACAATTTTTTTGAGTATTATTGTTTAGAATCTAGAGAGGTTTATGATTTATATTTAAGTTTAAAGTAAGTTGATTTTAAGTTTTCCATGAAAGGTTTTAAAACTCGATTATAAAGAAATTGATTTTGTGAATGATTATGAGACTATACAAAAACTTTTTCAACGTATGGAAGAACTCATTTAAGGATTTGAAACCATGCAATCTGGCGGGGTGACTATATTGTAAATGAAACTATAAATATAATATTTATGAAAACGATTTATACTTATACCTTATCTATATAATATTGTATTCCATTTTTCACCTATTTCTTTATGTTTTATTTCATTTACTTTCAAATCAGTGGTTCGTGCTAGTGGAAGATTAGAGGACCTGAACAATAAATATAATATGTTTTAAGAAGGGACCTCAATATAAATATAGTGGTCCAATAATAAACCACTATATTAGTTTCTATATTGTTGAGAAGATGCATAGTTTATAGTCACTAGCTGAAATTATGTTTAGTAATTATGAATATAATAACTTATTCCCTATAACTCTATTTAATGATTTAATAATGATTATTATGAAATATTTCAAAATTTATTTCTATCAATTTTCTTATACGTAGTTGATTCAAATCGTTTCTCTATACTCAATATATAATATATAATTGATTTCAATTATCTCATTTTTCTTGACTATATTTAATAGATTTATTTTATTTTGGAAAAAAATGTTTTGTTAAAATTTCAGAATTTGTTGATTAAGATAATTTATTTTAATTAAATTTCTTATATGCAATTTAGTCCAGTTATTTCTTTGTCTCTTGCTTATGCGTTATGGTTTCGCCTAAAAACCAACAAAGGCAACATATCATTTCCTAATTTCTATTGTGGTGGCAGTACCAGATATCATATATTTAAGTGCCATTTGTGATAAAAAGGAGAGTTGCATGGCTTGCTTGTTGCTTGAGTAACACTTGTTTGCATTCTAGAGTCTCTAAGGCAACTTTTATGTGTGCTAACCTTTCTTGTAGGTTACTAATTGCTTGATTATATTCTTTGATTCTTGTTTGTAATATCTAATTTCATTTGAGTATAGCAATTCTTTTTATCCTTTTTTAATTTGTCTTTTTGAATATAGTTTGTCATATTCTAACTCTATTTGATATGCTTTTATTTTTGCAACTCTTTAATTTGTCTTGTTGGCCTCCTTGGTTTGACCTTTGAGTTTAGTGTCCTTTGGACTCTTAGAATAACCTTGGTTAGGTCACCATAATGGTAGTATACTTGGTGTTATTAAATAAGACATAGACTAGTTTTCTCACTTAGTTCCTTGTAGCAAGAATGAGTGAAGAAAGGCAAGAGTGAAACTTAAAGAAGTTTCCTTTGAGTGATATGCATTAATGGCTAAACATCATGAGTGTAAACACTTATAAGAGTGGTGAGGTCCTACTAACACTTATTTCTCTATAGTTGTGATCCCTAGCATTTCTTTTCTCTTAATTTTAGTGACTTACTTGGTTTTGGTGCAAGCAATCGAAGACTTTGTACTTGGATAACATCAACCTTGTAATCACATTATTGGATTCAGACTTACTATTTGTGCTTATTTCCTACCCCTTATATTTGGAGTTTCTCCTTTATTTCGGAATTAGGAAAGTAATACAATTGTAGTAGATTTCAAATTTCTTGTAATTTTAGATTTTGGACTTTGGATTTTGATTTTAGAAATTACTTAAGGTAATTAAGCTTAGGACTAGTTTGATTTCTTGCTAACGACTAGTTAATGTTATCATGTCATGCTAGTTTAGGCTTAGAATTTTGCTAGCTTCTCGCTGTAATTTTCATTTAGGACTTGTTAATAACTAGTAAATATGTTTTGTTTCTTTTACGTACAATTTGTTGAGAGTATGCACTAAAGTCTATGCATTTAAGATGCATCGCTTTATTTGAATAAGACATTTGCTTAAATAGTTTAACATTTGTTAGTCCTTAGAATAATAGATCAATATAAGAATTATTTCTAAAATGTTCATGGTCAACTATTCATATGAGAATATATAAATACATCAATACCAGTGTATGAATATATTGATGATCTGATTTCACAAACCATAGATATAGATGATAGTAAGTCTTACACAAGTCTTCATTAAGAGTAATAGTATATTAGACAAACCCACTATACGAACATTCCCTGATTCATTACATTAATGTCATAAACTCTTCTCAGTGTGATAATGATATATGTAATCCTTCGAACAAAAGTTACTATGATTGCTAAATGGAAAGTTTGTTATTTTAATACAATCAAATGTCATCTATAACAAGGTGATTGATTATAAAGGTTATAATTTAGCAATAAACAAACCATGCGAAGGGATGTGAGTGGTATAGATAAGACTTGTCTTTTATGTAACAAGAATTACATCTATGAGCCACTTAATAGAGTGAGACTAAGAAAATGCATAGTCATGCTAAAAAAAATAAATATTGAAAATTTATTCAAGTAAAGTCTACTCTAGTATCAAGTAAAATGAATTGGGTAATACAAAAATAAATAACATACAAAATGATTATCACCTATCAATTTGATATTTATATTTGGATAAGAATGTACTACTTGATGCCACTTATTATATTTTATTAAATATAAAATGTTTATATTTAATATACCCCAAATATGTTTCCTATAAGATTACACGCATAGAGTAAACTCACCATAGGATTATTTTTATTTTAGTTGGTTTAAAATTAAACTATTATGCCTAACTCATTTAAAATAAGTAAATAATTCAATCACTAAATTACTAAAAAGAAGACAATTTGACACGTCTAAATAAAACTAATCTAAATTAGAAAGGCATTCACAACTCAATTATTAAACTTTTCCCATACAGCACGGGTAAGAAAATAAAAATTTGAAAAGTATGATCTCATTACCTTAGTTGCAATGCCATACTTTCACAGTCAATAGCTATGTGAGTTACACGGCCAATGCTTTCCTTAGTCCTTGTTAATGTCCCAAGAATTGCTTCAAAGTATAACAAAGCAGCATCCCCTGGTTCAGATGACTTGCCTGTAAATCTTGATTGTCGATTTGCCACAATACATCTTTACATCAATTAAAAGGATCAGATGAAACGTTCTTCTGGTGTACATCAGGGCTACAACTTCCATTTTGAAGGTTGCCACTTCTGCCTGATCTAGTAATATTGCAAACTGAAGTTGTATTTGAAGGTGAAACTTATGGAAGGGAAACTCTACTGGAAATTCCAGAATGTCCCTCACCAATTCTTTTTCTCTTCTTCATTGTGTGTCTCGAATTCTATCAATTTTAAAGTGATATCATCCTGTGAAACTCATAAGCAGCAAGAAGACCATATTTGTTCTTATCTTTGATGAGGTTTTTTCTCTGCCACCAATAGCAGGATCGCAGACCCTGCCATCCTTTCTGGAGAAGATGAAGCTGGTCCTGCTGATCATAGAAGACAACCCCTAGTAAGAACCGACAACACTAATCCCCTCAAATCTTATACTCTCTTCATGCTAATGAAGGCTTAAATTAGATACAAAAGGTAACATTTACGAACATTAATTGCACAGTATAAGTACAAACATGCTTGCTGTTAGACCTTTTCATTTATTTTATTTGAATCACATGTTAAATCCATCAGCATTGAATCCAGCAATGCACAATCAAAGTTCAATTTGTTAAAAAGCGAAAAAGGATAAGCAATAGTAACTATACTATTCCATTTCATAGAAATGAGGTCCTCAACTTCACATTCCCACAATCATTATCATAACCATTGGTAGGCCAAACATTGAACGTCATAATAAGCAAGACACTATTAAGCAAGAAATTCACAAGGCCAATCATTATCATCATGAGTACAAGTCGTATTGTACTCACCCAAAATTAGAAATTATGGAAATGCACCGAACCTACTAGTTGCCATTACATAACCTGCAAAGTAAACAACAAAAACCCGTGCAATTCTATCCAAAAAATAATGCAGCAAAAACAGAACCTACAAGCTAAAAACTCTGTAATCTTACTAAAAATGTGAAGAACCAGGATCATAAAAGTGAAGGTCTTTGATTCACTGTTTCTCTTTACTTTCTTAGGAATGACACTGAGCTCTTTCCTGTGTGCCTTCTATTTTATCTTTAACAATATAATATAATGCCTTAAAGGGGTTGTTATATTGACCATATATCAAATTGCATGACGCGGGAGTATGATCTGTTTTTTTGCAGTATTGCATTTATACGTGCACACGGATTATTGTTTGGTTATGCATCTAAGTACCATATACTTCAATTTCTTTTCACAAGGCACTTCAATTTTTGAACATAATTCTAAGTACCATATACTTAAGAGGGGGGCTGTCAATCCAAACTGTTATAACTTCCTACAGAAGATTACTTGTAACATTTCATTATTTTCTCAGGACAGGATCATCAAGATTGAAAGAAAGTGCTTGTAGAAACTTACCATAATCGTATCTGTAAAATAAATTTCTTCCATAAGTTGCCCAGTGCTCTTTCACGACATCAGAAACAAATATGAATTTCTCCCTTGGTTTTTCCTTGTAGCGATGTGGCAACAATAGAAAGCCAAGCTAAGACGGCCTTGTAATTAGAAACCACTTACATAGCAACAATCTAAATAACAATGATCCACCGAAACTGAACAAAACATTCCAATTCCAACAAACCTTCTTCCTCTTCGACCTCAAGGGAGCCTCAAGATCCCACATTGTTGAGACTGTATACTCCTGCTATTGCTTAAAATTCAAAAAATACAAGCACCAAAAGACATTACTGCTTTAAATTTGCACAACCATAAAACCGTAAAACAAAGAGAAAGAAAGTTAAATTGATTCAGTTGTGAAGAATTGCAATGTCAGAGAACATATAAACCAAGTAGAAATAATAAAAGACAAATTCCTCAGCAAAAAGAACTAAGATTATTTCTCTATGAAATTATCAATTAATGATTAGGACTTAGGACTATACGAGTTAGAATGCTTCATGGAATTAGGGGACACAGTAGTAAATAATAGGGAAATTTACTGAAATCAGGAAGTGGTTAACAAATATGAGATTATAGGGATTGCAAATTCAGTGAGAGAATGAAAAGGAAAGTGACCTTGAGCGAAGAAAAAGAAAGGCAGCGTTAATGTAACAATTGGGCAACACTAACCCAGTTGAAACCCCCACACTTTTTAAACTCTCAAGGCACAAGAGAAGATTAAACTGAATTTTATGAATGAATCTTCAACATCTACATAACATGTATATTTATATCCTAAACAACTAATATTGCTAACTAAGATACTAATATGACTTACTACAATTTCCTCTCCTACAAGAAAGGATTTGCTCTCAAGGCCTGTCTTATCACCAAGCAAAATCTGTATATTGATGCTTTAGCCAATGGAGTTCCTTACAAACAGCATCCTCCGGATTTGTAAACTTCTACTGCACCAAAACTTCACTGACGGTCCTATTACCTTTTTTTTTCCATTCTCCTATCCAAGACTGCCAATGGTTACCAATTCACCTTCATCTGTATAAAGAGGTAGTTCCTGTGAGACTGGATGAGGACCCGGATGTGCTTTTAATAAGGATACATGGAACACATCATGTATCTTAGTACCAAGTGGAAGTTCCAGTCTATAAGCAACCTGACCAATCCTTTCTAATATTTTAAAAGGACCAAAATACCTAGCAGATAATTTAAGAAGTGCTGTGTTGGATAAATTGAGCCGATTGTAGGGCTGAATATTTAGATACACTAGATCCCCACATTGAAATTCCTTGTCCCTTCCCTTCATATCTGCATCTTCTTTATTCTGCTTTGTCTTAGCTAAATTCTCTTGTAGGAGTCTAACTATCTACTGCCTTGCTCTGATTGTATAAGCCACAACTTCTACTAGCAAATCACCTTGAATTGCAAGATTTGGCATTGATGGAGGATAACCATACAGGGCCTCAAAAAGTGTCATGTTTATGGCTGTATGAAATTTGGTGTTATACCAATATTCAGTTAAAGATAAGTGCTCAGTCCATTTTTTTGGTAAATCACCAGTCATGCATCTTAAATAGCATTCCAAAGCCTTATTTAAGGTTGTAGTCTTTCCATCTGTTTGTGGATGAAAGGTTGTTGACTTGAGAAGTTTGACTTCATGTTGTTGCATCAATTCTGTCCAAAAATTGCTCATGAAAACATTGTCTATATTAGAGATGATTTCAGTTGGCCAACTATGCAATTTAACCACATTATCTAAGAACACATGCCCTACTTTAGCGGCTCTAAATGGGTATGCCAAAGGCAAAAAATGCACATACTTTGTGTACCTATCACAGACAACAAATATAATAGACATACCATGAGTTAGGAAGACCAACAATAAAATCCATTGAAATGGATTTCCAAGTCCTCTCGGGAATGGAGAGTGGCTGAAGTAAATCAACAAGTAATTTGAGTATTGGTTTATTCTTCTGACATATGGAACACTCTATCACTCATTTCTTGACTTCTTGTTGCAATCTCTTCCAATAAAACTATTCTTGAATCCTTTTATAAGTGATATTATCATCGGAATGTCTACCAGCCAGAGAATTATGATAGTGTTGAAGGATTTTCTTCCTGAGAGATGTATTTGATCCAATTACTACCTTGCCTCTTCTTCTTAGAAATGTGCCATCAAATGTGTATTGTTTGTAGGTTCCTTGATTCATTCTTGCCTTATCCTCTATTTTCTATAGTTTGGCCTTATTCCTCCAAGAATCCTTAATAGCCATTAGCAGTTCAAAAGTTACATGAAGGATTACAGCCAAGCTCCTTGGAAGCCGTCTTGATAATGCATCAGCTACTATATTTTCCTTGCCTTTCAAATATTCTATGTTGAAGTCGAGTCCCATCAGCTTCTCTAGACCCCTAATTCTACATCAATGTTGTTAGAGGTTGCTCTAAAAGATGTTTCAAAGCCTTCTGATCAGTTTTTATAATGAAATGTTGTCCCAATAAATAAAGCTACCATTTCTTTATAGCAAATAGAATAGCATAGAACTCTTTCTCATAAGCTAAAAGAAGTTAGTACTTTGGCTCCATTGATTTGTTGATATAACCTATAGGATGACCATTTTAAGTGAAGACTGCACTAATCCCTACCCTTAAAGCATTTATCTCTATTGTAAATGGTTCATGAAAGTTTGGTAGAGAAAGAACAAGAGTTGTGGTTAAGGCTTCCTTCAATCTATTGAATGCATGATTAGCTTCTTCTGTCCATTTGAACTAAACATCTTTTTGCAATAACTGAGTCAGTGGTTGAGCAATCTTACCATAATTCTTAATAAACCACCTATAGTACTGTGAAAGACCTAAGAAACCTCTTAGCTCTTGTACTGTCATGGGAATAGGCCAAGTGTTGAATGACATTAATTTTGTTAGAATTTGGTTGTACTCCTTGAGCTAAGATCAAGTGACCTAAATAGTTAATTCTTGTCTTTCCAAAACTACACTTTTTAAGATTAAGTGCCAAACTATGGTTTTTGAGAATCTGAAAAGTGGTTGCAAGACATGTGATGTGATCAGAGCAAGATTTTGTGTACACTAACATATCATAAAAAATCCAAGATGAATTTCTTTAAATGCTCCTTGAAAATATCATTCATCAAAATTTGAAATGTAGCTGGTGCATTACTTAGGCCAAAGGGTAACACCACCCACTTATAGTGCCCACTATGTGTCCTAAATGTTGTCTTGTGAATATTTGATTCTGCCATCCCAAATTGATTGTATCCACTCCTTGATTTGCATGGATGAAATTATGAGTGCTGCCAGTGTGTAACACCCTCGGTTAACTAGGACGATCCTTTCTACAAGATTATCATGGTTAACTGTCAGATTACTAATTTTAGAAAAATGTGGATTTTTTTTTATACAAATAACACATAGTGAAATGGAAACATCATCACATATATATAACTGAGTCATACATATAAAAGTGGTCTCAACAGAACCATACAACTGAAATAAAAAGGGGCACGCAGGCTCCTATACCAAAGGTACAAAAAGTAACTAAACAGACAAGGTAAATCTAGCTAACTAATCGCCTTCACCCATGAAGTTATCATAATCAGACCATGGCAACTCTGGGACATCAAATGTGGCTACTAGTTGAGTCAAATCAGGAGGGTAGAATGATGTACTCGTAGATGGCTGATCACCAACCTATTGGAAAGGTTCATTTATCCGACTACTGTAAGCCTTGTACACCTCTTCTAGGAGAGCCTGAGCTGCGAAGGACATATCCTCATAAACCTCGGCCTCCCCGTACATGTAACTCTTAAATATGTATCGAAGGAATCCTCGAGATCGGTCCCAATGATGGTGGCCTAAATATCGCTCTATCGGGGTCATCACTAACACTCACTGTTGTACTGGGATGTTCACCAATCTCTTTGGTGTATGGACTGCTAGGGGCTATGCTGGAAGAAGCTGTTGGGGCATCTCTAGAAGAGGAACTAGGTCTTCAGCCATGAGGTCAGTTGGTGCTTTGAGTGGGAACTCCTCTAGATCCTCATCATCGTTATCTGACAGAGGTATGTACTTCGGAGTCGGTGCCCTCTGAACTCCTGCTCCTTCCTGGCTTAAAGCAACAGGTACCCTAATCTGGTGGAGAGGTCTGGATGTCATAAGAAGTCCCAGTAGAGGATAAAATCCAAAGGGATTTGATATTAGAGCTGCCTCTTTCTTTCTGCTAACTTCTCTATCTCATCTGCATTGGGATAATGTAGAGGATCCCCGTAACTGCAGATAGTGTTCTCAATAACCTTAATGTCTCGATCATAAGGTTGCTCGAGTTTTGGCTGAGGCTGAGAAAGTGGCTCCATTGGGATCTCTTCAAAAACTTCTGGGATCACGGGTAAGTGACTACGACCTGGCTGGTCCTCTATACACAAGGAACTCTTTGTTGGTGTATTCACTATGAGCTTTATGATTTTTCCATTTGTATCATTTTTCTACTTATTAATAAAATAAGTATTTCAATTTAAAATTATTTTAAAACGTATTTATCCTTGGAGTAATAGGTCATATGAGAGTTATTTCTAAAATGTCCCTAGTCAAGTATTTACGTGGGGACATATAAATACATTAAGACTAGTGTGTAAGTGTACTAATAATTTGATTTCACAGATCATACATATAGATGATATCAAGTCTTCACACGGGTACACATTAAGAGTAATGATGTACTAGACAGACCCGCCATGAGAACATTGCATGGAATGTTACATGAATGTCATAAAGGATTCGCAATGTGATAATAGTATATGTAGTCCTTCGACCTGAAGTCACTACGATTCCTACATGAGAAGTTTGTTGTTTTAATACAATCAAACGTCTTCTGTAACAAGAGGACTATAAAAGTTATGATTAGGAAATGAATAAATTATGCAAAGCGATATGAGTGATGTAGATGAGATTTGTCTCTCCTATATGACAAGAGTGATATCTGTAGGCCACTTGATGGAGTGAGACTAAGGAAATGCATGGTCATGCTAGAAAGAATAAATATTGGATATTTATTCAGATAAAGTCTACTCCGGTATCAAGTAAAATAAATTAGGCCATACAAGGATGATGCGACCATGCCTTGGGCTCAATTAGGATATCGTGACAAAAGGAACAAACATATAAAATAATTATCACTTATAGGTTATGTTGATATTAAATAATATTTAGACATAATGATGCATTGCTAGATGTCACTTTTATTTTATATTAATAATAAAATAGTTTATTATTAATATGACCAAGTATTTTACCTATAGGGTTACACACATAGAGTAAGCCCATCAGAAAATGTTTTTTTTATTTTAGTTAGACTAAAATAAAGCTATTGAGCCTAATTTATTCAGAATGAGTAAGGAGCCCACTCTTTAGAGAGAATAAATTAGGTCAAACCTAAGCCTATAAATAGAGCATAAGATGATGCTCATAGGTATTTCACCAAAAAAAGACACAAATATGTAAAAGTTGCAAGAGCTACATGTCGTCAAACTAGCATTTAGAAGGTGTAGCATTTCTAGTGGGAGTGCTCATGTGGACTCCTAAAGGATGAGGCTAGGGCTGCTTCAATTTTTCTACAAGAGGTAAAATCCTAAAACGCATAAATTTATATATGCTTTGAAACACAACGTTTTGCAAATCCTATGGGAATCCTTGTTTTCCCGCTGCGTATCCAAGAGGGACTCCCTAACACTCTTCGTCCCGCATATATACCTAGTCAGACATCTAAAAGAATTTAATGTAAGGGTGAGTCTTCACCTTCACATCAATCGAAAAGATGTCATTGCTGATACCCTTCCCACACAATCCAAGTGGGTCATAAGCTGTCTACTCTCTCTTGACTTGGGGTACCTATTTAATTCATTCTAACTTATCTATCTCTAGTCGGTCTTGTGGTTTCATCCCTGAGTACGTAACTCATTGCCCCTCCCTCACTCACCACTAGTTACTTTATATACAGATATTACTTCAATCACAAACAATTTTAATCCACACAGATAAAATAATACAATGCATGAGTTCATTTTATTTAATTTCAATCTTTTCCTTGTTTTCATGATGTTTGTGGGCCCATCTTCTTCTTATCAATCACAACCCATTACGTAACCTAGTCCCGCCTTATCCCCCTATCCACTAGAGAGACCAGAGCTTACCTCATCTAGTTTTCACAAAAGGGTAAGGACACGCGGCCTCGTTATCAACAATGGATCCAAACACATCTCATCAGCACAGGTACTCCACTGTCACGGTAACACTCATTTTGAGTTGAAGTAAACCAGGTTTGCCACGGGTTGTCCAGTATCAGGCGCGACTCTGAACCATTGGATGACCACCCCGGTATACTCCCGATACCTCCCGCAGGGTCGGAACGTCATTGTTCCTCAATGTACCCCATCATTGTGTGCTCTAGGGAGTTACTCTACCATCCACCCTTATACTAAATATATGATGCGTGCAACACACACATTTATTTCTTATCGGTCCTCAGTAGGGTCCTTTTCAATGACTCTATTTCATTTCTAACATTGGGTCTTGTTTTATCAAAATCCTCTCAAATATTTCTCTTTATTGTCTCTTCTCTTAATTCACAACATGTCACACTCGATAATTAGAAATGAAATAAATGCTGCATGTTTATAAAACCACAAAGTATATTGGCGTCGTAGAGCCCATCAATCACATCGGATCCCTTCTAAATCTTTTTCATAAATCAGTCACCTCAAGACCCTTACCGAGACACGTTATCATTTGTTCTTTTCTTACATTTTTCTTTTGATTGATCCTTCCTTCAATCAACACATCATGTAGTCTCATTATTCATCATGTTATTCATTGCATTAATTCACAAGGTTTCTTACATCTTTCTAGCACAACATATATCATACATAATTCACCAAGTTACATTTATCAAATATTTCATCTCATTCTACCACACAATTCACATATGCATGTCATATTCACCATTTTAGAACATCTATCACACATCGATTATTAAGCAAACACCATATCACATTTATAGCCTACAACGTCCTAGAGATGGAATCACATATATAAATGTTCTTGTAATCATAGTCATATAGACAACTAAAACACAATTACTTATCTTGTGCTCATACACCGACTTACTCGTCTTAATCTTTTAGTTAAACCTTGTCGTCAAAATGTATTATCCTTAACTCGATCTAGTTATTATTATTAAGCATATTATCCACATAACTTTATTTAAATGCATCACTTTATCACTTAACTGTCGAATATTTAGTATCAAATTATAATTATATTATGCATACATTTAATTTCTTCAAGGTGCCAACAACCCTTATCTCCAACGTGTAACTAGTACCGCTAGGTAAGTTATCATAATTCCTTTTATTCATTCATTAACTAAATTAGGTTACCATTGAGTAATTTGTCTTAATCTTTTTATGCTAAGTAGTTACCATTATTATATTAGACTTCACTTAATCTTTCCTAGCATAGTTTTCCTTCTAGTGTCTCATTCTTATCATTCTATTTTAGCCCATTAACCTTTCATTTATCCATATTAATTGTTAGGGCACAAGACATTTTCACTCTTTTTCACAAGACATGTATATATATACACTCCAATTCCTTTATTTTATGGTTTATTTTAAGTAGCCCATCTTAAAACTTGTTCACATTATTTCTTGAAAAAAACTATTTTTTTCCTAATTTTTTGTCAAGCATGTTATATTCTATTTCTTTCAAGCTGTAAGTTCTCAAATTGACTCCTAGTTTATTTTCTTATTAACTACTTCTTATTTCTTACCCTTTAATGGAAAACAACTGTTTTCCATCAAGTAAAAAAAATCCTTTTCTTTCAAAGAAAATTTCTTTTTCTTTTAATACCTAAAAATGTCATTTTTAATTATAAATTTCTTTTATTAAAACTTCCTTTGATCACAAAAAAATCCTTCTTAATATCTTATCAAGTCGTCAATAATACCGTGAAATCCAAATATAAAGTGTAATAGTACTTAAATTGGAAAACATTTTCTTATACGGGGTTTAGCTCAATTTACTCGTAATATACTAGTCGGTAACTTAATTTAATCTAGTGGGACTTACCGGGCAAATCATACAAATTACATAAAATCACAAACAAAAATTTATAATATTTACAACCATATCAAACATTTTAACCTTGCCCATAATATTATTCTAATTATCGGTACTTTCATATAATAATTTTTCTTGGATAGATTTTTAACAGAGTGCTTAAATCTTCAATACGCTTTTTATGAAGACCATCGAAACGCGTAAAAATATAAAATATAAAATTCATCGCAGCGGCGTCAAAATCACATAACTCCTAATGTAGTCGTCGGATCTTCATGAACAATTAAAAACGAGGTGAGACCCCCTTACCTCATGGTGTAGTTTCGATTTGAGTGAGGGAAAAGGAACCAGACGTTGCAAAAATTTTCTAGTTGCGACCGAACTCGCCGTTGTAGCTTTCGATCACTCCCGGGTCGCTCAAAACTTAACATGTAGAATTCTTCAAGCCATCAAAGGTCAAGGACAGCCAAGGGACACTACAAAATAGCATGCATTGACTAAATTTAAAGGTTCATTTACCGATAGTTCGCTGTTTACTCTGAATCCTTCGCTATTTCATTGTCGGTTACCATTGATCGCTTTGCGGTACCTAAGAACAAGCCATGCAACCTAATAACCAAGAGGGATTCACAGTTTTGAGGTCCAAAAACAGTAAAAAAAAGCCCAAAAATGCATGCATGGTTGCTGGAAAAATCAAGGAGAAGAAAAGGACAAGGGTCTAGAAGTTAAGTTTAAGAATCTCACCTTGATGGGCCAAGATGAGTCCACAGCTAAAGAGGTAAGACCAAGGGGGTCATGCTATTAAAATGTTCTCTTTGATGATGAGAAAATAAGTAAAGTAAAGCTTGAGAGGGAGGGAGGGCTCACAATTTTAGGTAGGGGAAGGAAGGATGTTGAAGGAATTTTATATGGGATGGTTTATGATGGGGGAATGGTTGTGAGTGAGGGAGAGAAATGGGGTTGGAGTGGTGTGATAGTGGCTTCATGAAATAGGATTGGTTGTTGAAAAGGTGAAGTGAAAAGAGGTATGGTGTAACATAATGTTAAGAGGGAGAAAAGTTCTTAGTGGTCATTACCTTAGGTGGAGTCTTGAACAAGAAATTTATAAGACCTTAGGAGATCATCATATGGGCTGAAGTAAGGTAAATATGACACTTACTTTTGAGATATTGAATGGGTGTGGTGATGCCAAAAATCGATGATTGGAAAATTGCCTCGCCGTATAAGAAATCAAAAGTGATCATTATTTTTAAGGACCCGAAACTAAGGCGATTAAAAACAAATGGGCAATAATTTGTGGAGTGGGTGTCTGGAAAAATGGTCAACACAAGACTTGCAAAGCTTTATTTTCTATTTGATTTGATGCATCATACGTGAAATTCTAAGATCGGTAGTGCAAGTTATGTCCAAACCAAGGTAAGGTGCTCCCGGAGCTCCTGAAATAAAAACAACTGGAATACGAGATTTATGGAGGCTAGGGATTTAGGAATTTGGTTTTAAGTCCTTTATGAAAGATGTAGGACTTTTTGATACAAAACCATTGAACAAAGAATAGAGAGGTTTTGACGTCATGTGAGGGAGATATACGCACTTTTCTAAAACAGTGCAGTGTTGATATAGGATTGTAATAGGTCTATAAAGATCACAAAAACTGAACCAAATGGGGTAGATCTAGCCTTCAAGGTATTCATAGAAATTATAAAGAATTTCATTATAGAGATTTTGAGACTAGGTTTGCACGAATCGGAGGTTGTATGAGAAATTTATGATTTTTCGAAGGAACCTTACGCAGACAAAAGGGGTAAAATGACAGGTTTTCAGGACTGGAATCATTTAATTCTAAGCTCATACACGAAAGTTAGGTCTTAAACACTAAAAGTGTCTAGATGGGAATTGGGGGTCGACTTGAATTAATTATTTTTCTAAGAAACGAGATTGATAAGGCCCCAGCTAGAATTTGGTCCCTTTAGTAAAAGTTCCTAAATCGTCGAAGCGAGTTACTGAGACTGACCGTGCCACCATCAAGTATCGTGAAGTATATGGATGACCAAACTAGGGAATACTATCCTGACCAGGCCGGTCAGACTGTGCCTGTCATCCTTGATTTATCACAAAAGGGTCCTAACAGGACTAGTTTCCCTATTGGATTACTAGTCTCAAATTGAAATGTCAAAAATCGAATCGTTCACCGAGCCCCACAGTCCAAGCCTGGGAACCCAGTAATATTTTATTATTAAATACAATCAATAAACAAGTTATTAAACAATTTGAAAACCAAATAACAAGTAATTAATTCTTGAAACATTTATCCAAATAATTATTGAAAAATATAATAACTTATCCTACCCAATTGAATGATCATAAAATAACCAAATAGCCATAAAAAAATTATTTTTAACTAATTAAATAACTTCTCAAGTGCATAGTCTTAAACAAGAAATGAAATTAACCACAGTCGACCATATACCTCATTAAATGA
Organism: Clitoria ternatea; assembly: GCA_037962975.1. NCBI lineage: Eukaryota > Viridiplantae > Streptophyta > Magnoliopsida > Fabales > Fabaceae > Clitoria > Clitoria ternatea. Next base: position 17,189,520 of record CM075675.1, read on the forward strand.
GTATTAGTATCAGTTACCAATCATCAAACAAATCATTAACCAATTTATGTCTGAATCATCATAAACTACTATTTCTCACATTTAACTACAATTATAAAAAATAGAGAATATTTCTAACTATTAGTACTGAATTGAACAAAATTAGATAATTTTCTTATTATCATCCGCTTACCTTAACCTTTCTTACACACTCACATATATCTTACTCTTCCTTTCAGTTCTCAATATCTTTCTAAATCAGACTTCTTGCTCATAGCTAATTGACATATTTATATTTACGACTAGGGAATGAGCCAAGAGCCTCAAGCTTTCCATTAAAAGCCTAATAAAATATCCTTAGGAGCTCTGAGGGTCTGACATCTTAGCCTAAAAAACCAAGGTTGTTACACAGTATCCATGAGAAAAGGTACTGTCTGTTTCTTGATCAAACCCTTTATCTGCAAAGTGCTTCCACCCATTGTTCCTTGTAATGCATTCGATGAGATATGTACATATGCATCATTGGTTAAACCCAAACTATGTTCTATTAACTCAGCATCTTGTTCCCCTTCAGAATTTAATGCCACTGTTAAATGTTCTTGAGCACTGAAAATAACATTTAATTTGCCCCAAACTGTACATTTTTGTTTATGATCCCTCTCCCATTTCTTTTCCTAAAATTTGTACAGTCCCTTAGAAATCCTTTCACTAATTAGTTTCTTTAAGGTCAAATTTATTGAAGATGATTTGTTGTCAGTGATAGATTGTGAAACTATTGGCTATGATATTGATTTTATTATAATGTAGTGATTGGATGATTTCTAGCATTGGAAGATGAAGTAGACCATGATTTGGTGTATCAAATCTGAGATTCTAAACTCACTGGATTAGTTGATGAAATTTTTTTTACCATTTCAAAAAGCACCTTTTCTTGCAACCTTGCAATCCGGTCATTTTAGTTGGGCAGGGGGATAAAGTAAGATTGATGTGCACAGTTGATATTGACATGTGTGAGGTTTTTGAGAGGGAGTTGGGCCCCATTGCATATTGGTATTTAATCAAGATAATTTATAATGAACTTAACACATGCATAGCATGTCATAGTTATGTGACTAACTCCGTTGATTTGTATTATCTCTATGTATGTCCTAGATTACTATATGGTTATGCTGGCAAGTGTTGTATGAATTCTTTATCTCTGTCTAATATATGTACGTTGTATAATAGTTATGGTTACCCTTACATGGAAATCTTGTGGGTTGAGAGCTTTTACTCACCTCTCTTGTGTTGTGTGGTTATTTTCCTTTTCTTATGATCACTAGTTAAAGGAAAAGACGAGCGTGGGCAGGACCTGAACGATCTACGGTAGTGGACATCGAGCTATGAATGTTAAATATTTGTACTTGTATTTACGTCGAGATTGGTATATGTCCTGACACTTTAGTTATAAGTTATGTCGTAATATGGTCATTTTGTTGGGAGCCTGCGAGCCCCGTATCTTTTGAGTACACTACTGTTCTGAAAAATTGATCTATGTTATTATTACGATTATTCAAACTATGTATTGATGATCACCGAACAAAACAAAAAAACATTTACGTTTCTAAATAACTAGTGACTCCTTAATTAAGTAGGACATTCTAATGTAAGAATTTATCCTAGTTAATCGAGGGTGCCACATTATTCATAGGTCTCTCTATAAGAAAAAGGTTAAGCTCTTACCTCATATTGATCTTGAGGAGCTTATCCATCAATGCACAATAGTGGAAAGCCAAATTAATGAGAGAGAATCTTATGGGAAGCCTTATTCTAGATGGAAGAGAAATAAAGGGAAGAAAATAGGCACTTTTAGCCCTTAAAAAAACTTAGGGCCTAAAAAGAGCCACAAGGGAAAAAAAGGACAAGTCCTCTAAACTTAAATCATCCAAGGAACCTAATCTCACCTACCTACCTTTTAGTTCTAAGACTAGTTCCATTAAGTGCATATGGAGGGGATAGATAGTTTCTTAATGCCCCACCAAAAAGACCATGATCTTAAAGGGTTATAATGTTATTCTAGCCAAGGGGAGAAATCTTCTTCTAATAGTAGTTTAAGTAGTGAAAACTATGATAGTGGGGATATCATTGAGGAAGATAGAGACCTTTTGATGGTCAGGAGGATCTTGGGTATCAATACACAACACCTAAATAATTCCTAAAGGAATACCATTTTTAATATTAGGTGTAAAGTCCTTAGGAAGCTTTATTCCTTAGTCATAAATAGTGGTAATTGTGTCAATTCTGCTCGCCATAGTATAGTTAGGAAGGTAAACAAAGAAACCATCCCACACCCAAAGTCATTTAAGCTTCAATGGTTAAATAATAAGGGTGAACTTAAAGTGGGTGAGCAAGTTAAGCTTCATTTCTCCATTAGGAACTATGAGGATATAGTTGTTTATGATGTTATTCCCATGGAAACCACCCACATTTTATTTGATAGACCATGACAATATGACAAGCATATCATATATGATAGTGCTACTAATACATATTCCTTTATCCATGACAAAAGGAAGTTTGTGTTGACTTCTCTAACATCTCAACAAATGAAAGGGGACTAATAATAAATAAAGCTTAGAAGAAAGAAAGTGAGTGGGGTTGGTAGTTTTCTTAAGGAAAAAAAAAGAAAGGCATAGAAAAGGCAATGCAAGTGAGTCTAGTACCCTACAAGGTGAGTTACTTCTAACAAAGAAACAAAATAAGTGTAAAATTTTTGTGAGTAGTCATACAAGTGAAAGTGAGATAATACATTCTTTTGATGGATTCTTAGAGCCACCTTCTGCCTCTACTTCTTTATCTACTAATGTTCTTTTTACCCCACCATATCATGTGGATTTCAGAAAAGCCTTCATGGATAATATGCGGGCTAACAAAGAAGCTTCTTTAACTTCTCATATTAATTATGAGATGGATGAGACATTGAATGTACATAGTTACCTTAGGATTACTTATATATCATGTGTCGTAAATATAGGGTCATATAGGATAGAGATGCATTTGTACTCCTTTGAGTTGACCTTCCTTAGAGTTTTGTCTTTTGTCCTTTTGCTTATGTTTAGGACCTTGTTATGGTTTTATTTTTGTGATTCATTTACCATTCCTATTAGGACTTAGTTAGAATCATATAGTGAGTCATATCATATTAATATCATCTATTTGCATGATTGTTCTTTAGAGAATTAGCTTATTCGTTGCATGGCATGCATCCTATTTTCCTTGGTTTGAGTGTCATTATAGATTATGACCCCATTAGGGCATCTCATTCATTATCATGTCATAGTTTCCCCATGCTCATTGGCACATCACATGATCAATGATCCATATAGTTCTGCATCCACTTTACACATCTAAGATAGGTTTATCTTAAGGAATCATAAGATACATCATAGCTTTGCATAAATATTCTTTTGACACTATCTTATTGCATTATTTAATGATATGATCTTTCCATGAGAGCTTTGAAGCGTGAGCTTGGATTTGAGGGAAAATTCCTTTTAAGGAAGTGGGTATGATGAAGATCCACCTAGTTTAGGACTTAATATCTTTGTTAGGGCCACCTTAGCCCATGTTTTTTTTGTATTTGTTCTTAATATTTTCATATTAGGGTTTAAGAGTCATTTTTAGGCTTAAAAACCATTTTTCATTGTATTTTTAATTAGGCCTAGTTTGGGCTTTATGGTTGTAGACCTTACTTGACCTTGTTTTATGTTTGAACCACTTTTGGACCTTAGAAACTTAAGGTTCTTGCCTTGTGTGAAAATTAACCTAGGTTAGCGAGATCCACCTTAGGTTGTGTTTGCATATGTTTTGACAATTTTGATAATGACAATCTTATTGAAGAAATAAAAATCAAATGAAGTTATCTTGTTTGAATTACATGTATAGGATCTATGAGCTAAAAGAATGAAAATTATACAAGGTCGCTATCATGTAAAAATGCTAAGAGCTGAAATCAGTCACGTGATAATCAATTAGCATGTAAGGCGTAATCAATTAGACATATCAAATATTAAAGAAAAAGAAAATATTATTTTTTTAATCGATTAGGAAAATGACGATAATCGATTACAGTTATTAAAAAGAAAAGAAAAAAGAAAAATCATTTATGTAATCAATTAGCTGAGTAAGTGTAATCGATTAGTTCGGGACTAATCGATTAAGAGATTAATATAACTGATTAGGGTGCGTAAATCTATCAGATATCATCATTTAAAAGGGAAACACAGAAAGAGAATATCATATATCAACTTTAAAAAGGGAAACACAAAAAGAGAATATCACATATTAGCATTAAAAAGGAAAACACAAAAAGAGAATATTAGATATCAATGTTAAAAAGGGAAATACAGAAATAGAATATCAAATATCAACATTAAAAAGGGAAACACAAAGAGAATGTCAGATATCAGCGTTAAAAAGGGAAACATAGAAAGAGAATATCAGATATTAGCATTAAAAAAGGAAACTCAAAGAGAATATTAGATATCAACGTTAAAAAGGGAAACACAAATAGAATATCAGATATCAGCATTAAAAAGGGAAGCACAGAAAGAGAAGATTAAATCCCAAAATATGGCACAAACCCTAGTTAGCTCTTTCCTTATTTACAAACTTCAACACCCTATAAATAGGGATAAAATTCCAAAGGAAAAGAGCATACGCACAAGGAAGAAATTGGTACACATTTATTATTGAGCTCTATTCTTAGACTTACCATTCCATTATGAGGAATCCCTTTTTGAGCCTTCAAATTGTTCATTCGCCTTTAAGAGGTTATAACCGTTGTAATCCTTGTTTACAAAGAGTTGGGTTGGTTGAACCTAAGTGATATTGAGAGATTATGAGATTGGGTGGGTTGCCCAAACTGTGGGGATTAAGTTTCAAGTGTGGGACATTATGAAACTGTAATTGCTCCAAGTGTTGTATCTCAAATTCTCAACAGTGGAACTTCTCCAAGTGGTTTGCTTAGGGACTAGACATACACCATAGTGGTAGTGGTAGAACTAGTATATCAGTTTGCAATTCTTCTTTCCCTAATCTTATTTTTATTGTTGTTTTTATTTTAATTGTACCCCATTAAATTGGTTTGATTGAGTATTATATTTCTACTTTACTTTTTAAATTTGATCATTAAGTACTCTTAAATATAAAATAACTATTTTCAAGAGCATTTTAAACATTTTTAAAACTACTCAATTCACCCTCTCTTGAGTATTGAGACCACTTGGTAACATAGGTTACCTTAGTTAGGAATCTATAAATAAGTTAACTTTCTCTCTCTACATCACTTTTGACAGTTTGAATAAAATTTCTAGTTTTAGTAAGAATTTTCTCTCTATACAAACTTAAGAGTCTCTTAGAGCTCAAAGCATGATTTAATCTTCAGAGCCCTTCAAAGTGTTGATCAAACCCTAAGCTTATCCCCTTAAAGGTGGTGCCTCATTCCTCTGTTAATCTTTCCACTTTTAAGCTTTCTTCTTGTTAATTTTCATAGGTTTTCACCTATACATCATTGTGTATCCCACAACCAAGCTTACTTCCATGGAGGAGACTTGAGTTTAAAGTTACTTGAAGCTTAAAGAGCTAGGAGATTGCCTCTAAGATAGATCCATAAGAAGAATTTGCAAGAATTCCTACATTAGACACAATGATGTTTGTAAAATGATGATGATTGTGTGTAACTTGTAGTTCATGCTTGCGTGCCTTTGACTATGTTGTGTCCTATAATATAAGAATGATGAACTCACCCCATCATTTTGTGTGTTTCCATGTTTATGATATGCGTTTAGATGTCGAGCCTTCATACGAACAAGGGAAAGACCTTGAACCTCTCTGAGGCCTGACCATCTCGTGGAGCCATCATCACAACGATAATCGGTGGGCGGGCGGGTCATCATCGAGGAAGGAAACCCTACCCATGGGACACCACAAGATCGTCACCCCTTCACCACAATATGCGATTTTAGATGACTTAGCCTTCACATTATAGTACTTGGAGTGACATGACTATTGGTGTGTATGTCAAACCTTTGAGGCTGGTCGTCTTGAGAACTTTGAGGATATGGGTTTGATAAGTAGAGCACTAATTAAGAGGGCTTATGCCAAAACCAAAGGAGTTAGTGAGAGTAAAATTATGGAGACGATAATACCTTCTCATAGGTGAGTTCTATGGAAATTAGTAGTAGTAGTGAAGACAATAACTATGGTGATGATAGTGAAGATTAGGTTGCATGAGTTGTGGAATCAACGGGTGTATTATGTTGTTCTTTACTTTTCTTCTTTATGTAGTTGTGAAGGAGATCAAGTAAGCTAATACTATTGTAGTCACAAAACTTGATTATGGAACTGTGTTTTATCATATCTCTCTTCATTACCACTTATCAAGCATCAATTTATTGAGCTATCTATTTATCACACAAAACTTTTTACATTTTTAACATGTGATGTCACTTATTTAATTAAGGTAATGTGGCATTGAAATTTTGTGGGACTTATTTTAAGTAATTAAAGTTGTTACAATTATGTTAGCAATGAAATTGGTCCATTTCAATCATCCACAAATATTAGTGTTCATCGCAGATTAATTTATACACAGCCTTTTGGCGACGAATTCTCTTTTGCCGCCTTTTCTGTCACTAAAACCTTTTAACAATGAAAAACATGTATTCGGTGACCTAACTTTTTCATTGCCGGTTTGTGTTTTTTCTGATACTTTATCAACCTAAAATTTTTCAGTTTTCATATTTATGCTTTGAGTAGTTTTTGAACTTCTAACTTTTGAGGTTTTAGTTAGCTTTTTTATAAAAAAAATAACAGTGAAAAATAAAATAAAATAAAATAATTAAATGAATAATCTTTTTTACGATTATTAATGCAAGAGGTTAATTTCAAAATTTTAAAAGCTAAAGTAAAGCTCACAACACATGCATAAAATTTGAGACGTAGAAGGTGGTTTTACTCCGGCTAACACAATAACTCTTAAAGCATTGCGGGATTAACACTTAACATGTGAATTCTTTCACTCATTTTAGTTCATTTACCCTTTCAAAACTTCTTTAGTACAGCCAGCGCGTAATTACGGAACAATAATGGTAAATTTTAATATTTTAGGCCAAGCATGCAGACAAAATGTTTCAGAGGTTGGTGAGAACTATCTATATTCCGGTAGGTCATGTGCAAAGTGCGTTTTGTCATGCCTCTTCAACTGTAGGAGCAAACAATTGCTGAGCGTAGAAAAGAAGCGAAAACCTGATTTTGTTTCTTTGCAAAATTGTTGACACTCTAGAGTCTAGACCAACACCGTTTTCTTGGTTTATACTCTTAACTATTTGTTTGTTGTACATATACCAATATCTATGCACTCTGCCTAACGTGTCACAAAAGTTCACCATCATGCTCAAACTCGTGGTGACAACTGGCCATGTGGGGCCCACCGTACTGAAAATCCTACTGAGATTGAACGAGTTGTATATGGTGGTGCCATATCACTTTCATGGCTTAAATAGTCAACACCACAATTTGAAAATTAACTAGCATAAAAATGACTTCTTCCTATCAATCCGGCGATAATAAGCTGCCCATAGAGGTATAAGCTACTAATTATGTACGATTTAGATTTTAGAAATTGCATCACATCTTGGGAGCCTATAGATACGTTAATTTCATAAGCCTTTAATCATTAAGGAAGGACAAATATGGTACCCTCTTACATAGGAATTCATAAATAATTTTCTGGGGTTGTCATTTTCTCACTTCCACTTCCACTTTCTTTTAAACATGTGTCGTATTATTGTTTTCGTAACAAATTAAGCAGTGGAATGATTGGTTGTAATCGCTTTTGCCTTTTGTTATGTTTAGGCAAGCATGGCCCTGCCCTACTTTTGAGCAGGCAAAATCTTCCTTGAAAATGTAAATTGAGCATATTCTGTTGATATTTATTCAACAAATTTTGTGAGTCCAATAAATTTGTACCCTAAAAAGTGTTTTAAACTTAAAAGTGTCATTAAACATTTTTTTAGCATTATTTAGTTGTATATTTAAAGGTTAAAGATAATAATAATAATAGTTATCCTTATTATTATTATTTTATTGTTAGAAGTTCTACATTATCTCATCATATTTTATATTGTTTGTTCAATTATATTTCACATTATTATAAATGAAAGAGAAATAATAGTAAACATTACATTAAGAAGTTAATATAAACAAAATTATTAATCATTTTAAATTAAAAATAGTGTATCAATCCTCTAATTTTAAAATTTGTTTTACTTTGTTCCTTTCAACTTTAATTTCATCCATTTTACTCTTTTAAATTTTAGAAACATCTCATTTTATCTTTTCTGTGTTTTCAATTTATTATTTATTTATTTATTGTTAGAATTTGAGTTTTTCAAATAAACCGATTCTTCAATCAAATTTCAATTCAACAAACAAAAATGAGATGTTTTCAAAACTTGAAAGTTAAAAATGAGCTAAACTAAAGTTTGAGTACAAAAATAAAATCAGTATTGAAGTTAGAAGCACACTCTTTTTGCTTAATTATAATTGATGTCTTTTAATATGTGTTATTTTCTTAAGTTGACTCATTAAAAACGGGTATGAAAAATATAATGCCAACATTCTTTCAGACATCATGCTTAGATTGCAGTGAATAAAAAAGTATAGCATCTTTGAGCAGTTGAACTAAAACTAAAACCCTCTCCAAAACAACTTCTAGGCCCACCCTCCCCAACCTAACCCAGAAACACCCATTTTTTTCCCATCTCTCTAATATTGTATACAAAGCTTGATTAGCTAGAACATGGATACAGAAGAGTTCAGTTTCCCAAGAATCACTGATAATTGTGCACACAGCATTGACTCTCCTCCTCTGTGGAATCTGTCACCAGCAGCCTCTCCTAATCCCTACCATGTAAACAAAGGAGGACAAAATGAGTGCTTTGGAGCAAAACTAATGGCTGAGGCCCAAAGGAAGAGCTTTTCATATATTGAAAATTGCAAGAAAAGAATTGGACTAGAGGATGAGGAGGAGGACACAATGGACCTGTTGTGGGAGGATTTCAATGAGGAGTTGTGTTCAACAACAGGGTCTGCTACCTCTTCTTCAAGGGAAATTGTTGAATATAGATGTGCTCCACCATTAACTGTTGCCAAGACCAACAACAGTACTAGTGCACTACATTCATCCAGGAACAAGCCTGGCATGGTGGTGATTGTCAAAGTCATGAAGAAGCTATTCTCCACCAGCAATTCTCAAGGGAAATCAAGAAGAGTGAGATAATTCTGTAATTATTTGTTAATCATGCAATTGGGATTCTAGGTAAGATTGATTTTTATTTAAGATGTTTTTTTGCCTTGTTTCATTAGAAAAAAAGTCATAGTCCATTAGGAGCCTAGTGGGCTATTAAGTATTGTGCCTCATCAAATTCCAATGTACATGTAACCAGTAAATATAAATTATAGAAATTGGTTAATTGATTGTTGTTACAATTCAGAGTATTCTTATTGATTAAATACATATACTCGTTTGGCTTCCTAGCTTGAGGTCTTAACCAAACCGGTTAGATGAACATGTCTGGGGGAAACATGCCAGAAAGCCTCTGGCTGTTAACCTCCACTTTTTAGCATTTGGCAAAGGAGTAAAGCACTTGCTCTTTAGTTGATAAAATATAACGATGCTAATAGGGAAGCATGAAGACAATAAATGGATCAAACAGTGGCGCAAGGTTTACTAAGTAGAGGTACAACACAAGCACTACTCTGCCGGGTTATGTTACGATCGGCTCATGGAAACGGTATCCGGCTCGTTTACTGCTTGTTTTATGTGATTGCTACAAATCGAACCAATCCACCGCTAACCATAAAATCAAACTGATTCAAATCGTAAGCCATAAAAATCCGTAACTGAGATCAACCATAACTGTAAATAAAACACATCTCCAAACTCAATTTCGTTCGGCTTAGAGTTCTAATTCCCAAAACCAAATGACACTTCAGTATTTTTTTCCTTTATTTCTATATTACTCATGTTTTAAAATAACTTTATAATTTAATTAATGAACATATGTAATTTGTGTTATGAATTTATTAGATATATACAAGTAGTTTAACTTAATTATTGTTATACAACCTTTTTATATAACATAACATATAAATTATATAATATATATCTATTATATTGATGTTTAGGTGTTTGATATTTAAAACAAAAGTTTAAAATTGTCAAACTGAACCAACTCAAACTGTAATAGTTTTGTTAGATTTTTGTGTTTTATTTAAACCGAATCAAACCAAACATATTTTTTAAGTAGTTTAATTTATTTTTTCTTTAAAATCGAACTGAATTGTACAAAGAACACTCCTAATAGTCATTAGTCCAAAGTTTGGCACTACTGTCTCTCTATGGCATTTTTTTTTATTTTTTTGGTTTCTTAAACCTTGTTATACATACCTTTTAAAAATACTAAACTAACTTTTAACATACCAAATAAGATCTTTATTATAAAACATTCATTTCGAAATATCAAATTTATAAATTACAAATTCATATAGGGATTTTGATGCTAAAGGATCTTCTGATGATAAAAATGCTAAAGGAAAAAATTCATATAGGGATTCTCTAGTCTCATCAGTTGCTGTTGCAATGGAAGAAGGTGAAAATGTAGAAAACCAGGATGATGCTAATTGGTTCAAGATGGAAGAGATCAATGAGGAAGAAGACCAAGAATCTAATGATAATCTATGCTCGAAGATTTCTATGTCTAAGAAAGAATTCATGGCTTGATGTAGACCCTAAAAGAATTCTTTATTTGTGAAAGTTCTTGGCAGGAAAATTTCTTTCAAAGCTCTTAAAGCAAAGTTCCAAAGGTAGCATCAAAATTATTGACATGCAAAATGAATTCTATATGGTGAACTTCGCATATGTGGAAGACTACAACCATGCCTTATTTAGAGGACTATGGATGATAGCTGATCATTACATTACTATTCAAAGATGGAGACCTTTTGTCTTCCCATGGGAAAATGCAACTAAGAAACTTGCTGTATGGGTAAGAATGCAAGATCTCCCAATGGAATTTTATAATGAGAGATTTCTTTGAGGAGTTGGTAGAAAGATAGGTATGATACTTAAGATCGATAGGATGACTTCTATACATTCTAGATGCAAATTTGCTAGATTCTGTGTGGAATTGCAGCTATTGAGAGCTTTGAAACCAAAGATCAAGGTTCTTGGAAGAGAATTCAAAATTGAGTACGAAGGCCTCCACTTGATATGTTTCAACCATAGGAAATTCGATCATAGGAAAACCGAGTGCCCCTGGTGGGAAACAATGTAGAAATAACTATTCCTATGGAAGAGACAGATGTGGTGAAAGAGCAGCTCAGTTCATATTATACTGTTGATGGCTTGGGTGCCAATAGGGAACTGAATTTGACAAAATCTCACCCTGCTCAATAGGATTCTCTGCTTACTAATGATGCGGATCAATTTGGTCCCTGGATGTTGGTTAAGAAACCAACTAAGAGACAAATACAAGTTAAAATTCCTGATCCTACTTCTATTGGTAATGCTTTCAACCAAACCTTCTTTGTTGAGGATAATCAAGCTCTCAAGAAAGAAACAATCACAGAAAAAGTGGACCTTGAATCATCAAATCCCATTGTTAAGATCAGAAAAGAACTCTCAATAGGTAGGAGGCTTCTTCTTCTATAGGTGATTTTATTCCTCTTGCTTAGGTAAGTGTATTTAATCCTGAAAACCGTATTAACTTGATGTATAATAGCAAGCATAATAAATCTCTATTGCTGATAAAAAAAGAAAAACTTCAGTTTTACTATATCTAATAATATGGTTCTGGAAGATATGGGTAATATGACCACTACGATTTTTGGTCATAATAAGGAAACCGTAGACTTTCTTTAGAATAAACAAAACTTGGGCATTACCAATACTGGTCATTTTCCTGTTCTAGAGACAAATGAGATCTCTACTAAAGGGTCAGGTTAAAGATTTTAAACATCATCCTCTTGACAATCTGCTGGAATTTGGTTCTATTCCTATGCAAGAAGAATTTGCACGTGTGGATCATGGCTATAACCCTCTTTCGTGTTTTATTGATAATAGTCTTAAATGAATTTTATGTGTTGGAATAGTACAGGTACTACGGGGAAGGGTTTTGTTAGTTCATTGAAATATCTCAGGGCTTAATACAATCTCTCTTTCTTCTCTCTGCCAGAAACTTATGCTTAGAGTGACCAAGCTGGGAAATTAGCCAAGAGTTGTAAAATTGATAGGTTAGCTATAGTTAAGTGGTTAGGTTTTCTAGAGGCATATGGACCTTTTGGGACCCTTAGGAATGGAATGTGCAAGTCATTAGAATAACTTTTCAGTTTATGCATATTTAAGTCAGGTGGAGAAAAAGGAGATTTTGGTTTATTACTATTGTTTATGGTAACCCAAGGTTTCCTCAAAGGCAATCTTTTTAGGATCAGATAAGATCTATTGTTAAGAATCTTGAGGAGGAACCTTAGGTTGTTATGGGGGATTTTAACTCTATCTTAGCTTCCCATGATAGAGATGATGGGGTTGATGACCTTCTTTTGCGAAGCATCAATGTGTTTTACAATTTCATTAGTGATTGTAATTTAGTTGATATAGGTTTCATAGGTTATCCTTTTAGTTCACTACTAAAAAAATCCTTAATAACTACTTCAATATAGTGACTGAAACATGTCGTCGCTATTTAGTGACTGAATTAGCGACCGCAATACAAAAAGCAACTTTCAAAAGAAAATTAATCACCACATTAGCGACCACTAGAACCCCGTCGCTAAAATTGGCACCTTAGCTGTCATTAACACCATCGCTACTCCAATGCCGCCACTGACACGATCACTACCTTTTCCCTCCCTCCTTTTTTTTGGTTTCCCTCCAGCGTTTTTTGTTGGCGCCCAAATACCCTCAAAGTATTCGTACATCTAGGATAAAAATGGCCCATTTACTACATAAACGGATACAAGTTTAACATTTTCCAATGGAGTGAAGGGATGCGTACCCATAACTATGGGGTTTGTGTTAAAGGCACAAACAGACAGTTAGAGGAAGACTTCTATAGATTCTCAAAAAATGGTCAACATGAAATTTATAGAGCTTTTTTTCCCTTCGATTTGATATATCATTTGTGATGATTTATGATCGGTAGCCCGAGATATGCCCGAATTAAGCTAAGGTGCTCCTAAAGCTCCCGAATCAGTTAGGGTTGTAGAAATAAATTCATAATTATTTTTCATTTGAGAATTGGTTTTCGTGCCCTTCATGAAATTTGTAGGTTTCTTCGATACATATTCATAGAAAAAAACAAAGTGTTTCTAGTACCGGAAGAGAGAGATACGTGAATTCTACTAGAAGTAGCCAGCATAGTGACGAGACAATCAGGGGTCCGAGAAGATTCTCAAAACTATATTAATCTAAAAACTTGATAGTCGTTTCGCAAGTATACAATTTATCAAAGTAATAAATAAGATCGTTCCCATGAGGATTGTGCCCAATTACTAGTTTTAAGAGTGATTAAATTATCTAGAAAAATCCGTTAACAGTAAAAACATGACAGGAATTTTAATTCTTTTTGGGTTTCAAGATCAATGAGGGATTCTTGGGAGGTAAGGTGTTCTTATGCAACGTACCTATCCAAATTCAATCCTTTCTTAATTACAGCGTTTTGATTCTAAGGGGTATTTTCCTAGATTAATTAGTAATCTCCTCTCGGAACCTCACTAACGCACTCGATTACCAAAGAACATTGTTTAATTTGTTATTCGAGCTCATTAAGCGCAATGAAAATCCATTAGGTTTAATTTCATGCTTTCAAATGATCGCTAATCTCTCGATTGTCCAATATGCCTAAGATCATTTAAGTTCATCTCTGAATCACTAAAAGCAATAAGAACTCATAAAAATGAATAGAAAACGGAATGTCATAATTAAGAAAATCAAGAATCTAGGTTCGATACATCACATAATTACTCCCTAATCCCAAGATTACATACACAAGATTACAACGCAATTCATATCTATAAACATCCACAACATCAGAAACAATCCCTAAACAAAAGAAAAAAAAAGATTCAAGAAACCTGAGAAGAGTTCTTACTTTAAATCCCTAGAAATCCCAATCCTTCGATTTTGTTGATCCAACAATCCTTGCGTTTTCTCTTGTCAAATCCCTCTCTAAAATCTCTCTTTTTCGTTCCTTTTTTTCTCTATGCAAAGGTGTCTATAGAACTGTCTCCAACTGCCCCCAATATGCATCCTAAAAATCAGGATTCTAAGCTTCATGGGGACAACCATAGCCAGTAGTTAGTGGTTCGGGGTCTGATGGTCCAAATCTTCAAAAACACATTATTTTCAAGGCACCTAATGACAACCACAACCGATGGTTATCTCTGACTTGCATTTAAATTGGCCACAGTGCTAACCACGGCCAATGGTGGGAGACCACGGCTAGTGGTGGTCACTGCCTGATGAATCCTTGCAAAAACAATGCCAACCATAACTAGTGGTGGTAACCATGGCCAGTGGTTATCACTGCCACTTGATCCTCTACATTCCAGTGCCAACCACTGGCAGTGGTTTGTTCCAACTTTACTAGATCACATTGCTAAGGTTCCTAGAAGCTTCTACTTGCATCCAAGTTATCATTTCTCATCAAAATAGACTTGAAACATCAATAACCCTGCAAAAATAGAGACACCCGAGTAATATATATAGAATGGAATTGAAAATCAAAGGAATCGGAAGGAAAGAAAGGCAAAATTGACTACACCTAAAACACTTAAAAACAAGCTAACATGCATACTTATCAATTCAGCTTTTGACGTCTGCACAGAAAATGTAGAGAATTTTGTTACTGAGATTTTGATATCAGGTTTGTGTGAATCAAAGGTTGTATGAGGAAGTTATGAATTTTTAAATGAACCATGCATAGGATAAAACACAAATGATGGAATCTGGAATGAATTTACTTAATCCTTGATTTTGGGGATGATAGAGTAGAAATTAAGGTTCGAGACAAGAAATAGAGATTAAAGATCTCTTCAAAACAAAGGAACTTGTTCGAGAAAGTTAGGCCCAGAACACCAAAAGTGTTCGGGTCGAGCTTTAAGGCTACTTCTGAGGGAATTGAGTTGCATAAGAACGAGGTCGACAAGGTTCGAATCAAGCTTTGGCCCCTTCAGGAAAAGTTGTTAAAACGTTGAAATGTGTCACTAGAGATTGACCGTACTACTATTGAGTATCCCGAGGTATATACACGACCAAACATAGGTGACATTAAAGGTCCTGATCAGGCCGGTTAGACAAAGTTAGTTACCCTCGATCCACCACAAGGGAATCCCACCAGGACTAGTTTCCCTATAGGATCACTAGTCTCGGGTCGAGTTATCGTAACTTGATCACTGGCTGGGCCCCATAGTTCAATACCGAGGAACCCGTTAATATTTTATTATTTAAATATCGAAATTAATAATCAATTAAATAAAACTAATAAAATATTATTACAATTATATATTTTTAAATTTAATATTATTAAATATAATTATATTAATTAAATAATTATTAGTTATTCTATATAAATTAATTAATTAACATAAACATAGAAATAGTATAAGGATCATTAACCAATTAAAATCAAATTAAAATAAAATAATCATCATTAATCATTTACTAATACATAATGCTTTATTCCTAGTCTTATTGGTATTATTAAACACTTGTCTTATTATTCTTTTCTCATCTTGCTTTCTTGTATTCATCACTACACACCTCAATCTTTCCTAGTAACCTCTTTTTCTCCACTGATCTCTGTTTTTCTGCTAACCTTTATCTCTTTCTCATACTTGGCACTTCCTGTATCTCTAATTTAATACCCTACTGACTCTTTTTCTCGCTATCTCTCCACACTTAGAGTAATTCAGAGATCAGACCAAAGCCTTAACTCTCCCTAGAAGGCTTGATAGAGTACTTTCAGGGATTCAACACCCTCATGGCATCCAACACCATGTTTTCTTTATTTATTGGCTACTAGTTTCTTATTCCTTCAACAATAATTATTTTCCATCACCAATAAATACTACTACACATCCAATAATTTGTTTCTAGCAACTAAAAACATTTGTAAAGCAATGGGTATCATTATTTCAAAATTTTAACTTAGGATTTCTAACAAAGTAGCATGTTAAAAGACCAAATTACTTCCAATAACCTCTTACAACCCAATAAAAATTTATGTAGCTTTTAATATATTCCAACAAGGTTTTCCAAGTCAATGGCATATTTATTTCCCATTAATCTTACAAGTCTTTCATCAAAATCATCATAAATGATATATTTTTTAACTCATAATTATGCAAAAATCACCATAAATGTTATTCCACATCCAACAGCATTTTCTCAAGTATACTGACTAGGCTTATGCATTTATGAAACCATTCATGACACTTTGCCATTTTTTCCTACATTAAGTAACATCTAATTAATGCTTACTAACAAGCCCATTATTAATGCCAACAATGTCAAACAAATTCAACAACATCAATCTAAGTTCTATAATTATTTTAGTTTCGTTGATGAAGCACTCAAGGCTCTTGGATGCATTTTTCCCAATTTTAAAGTAAGGGTTCCATGCTAAATTCATAGTTAATTCTCTACCAACATCAACCAACCATATTTAATAACATTTATTTCATAAGAAAGCTATCAATCAACAATATTCAACTTCCAACAACATTTCAAAGTGTCTTCTACCCTAGGGTTTTTGCCATCATGCATAATCCCTTAAAATCCAACACTAACAATAAATTTTCCAACACTTTTACATCATCAATTTAAGGTCTATTAAGTGTTCTAAAGCTTGCCCCAAATGAGGTCTTAAAACCCCAAACCAAGATAGCAAGAAAAAAAATAGAAGAACAAGGCCCAAGCTTCCAATTCACTTCCAAGCCTTCAAAAACTCAATTAAGCCCCCTTTTGCCTTTAAAATTTTGAAAATCCAAGGGAGAAACCAAGAGAGGAATTCTTATCTTGTTATGAGTGGGATACGTCTCCTGACTTTCTTTATCATGTTTATACCTGCTTTAGGAATGGTGACCTTGGAGAGAAGAGGGATATGAGTGAGGCTATCCGTGATATGCTTAGGGCTGCTTCCACTTGTTTCAGGAGTGGGGGCCCTTGGGCTCCTTGCCTCGTAATAGACCTCCCACTCTTGTTGAGGATGAGGATTTCGAGTCAGACTCAAACTCGTAATTTAGGGTCTTGGAAGTATGAATGGATCGGTCCCCTATGATGGCCCAGTGTAGCACCCAGTGTCGGGCAGCCCATAGCGAGCATGTTATACTTCGACTCAAGTGAGTGTTTTTAAGACCCTAGAGAGCCAGTTCTGGTTATTGAATATGATCACAAATTGTGTGATAGTCATGGATCCATGTGATGATTTTTGGATTGTGTATGTTCGTTACTTGTGGAATACGGTGGGAGGAACTTGGTGTACTCCAGTCACTCTAGTATTATGATATTGTGATACCTAATAGACATGTTGTGGTGAGATGATTGCAATAGGGATTGATCCTATATGGGCCCTCATTCGAATCAAGAGATACTTAGTAATAAGATGATCATAAAATATTCGGCTCATGCATAACATACTATATAACTAACCCTATAATAAATGTGATGATGTGTGGTGTGTAGACATTGAATGATGTGATGAATACTTGTGTTAATCATACCATATATATATATATATATATATATATATATATCGAAGTATGAATAGTCTGACTATGACTGAATAATAAACATGTCATGTGCTGATTAGAAATGAATTAGTAGGTTATGTGTTGGATAATGGTGTGGTTAAATGCTAGAATAGATATGGTATGATTATGATTAGTTGGTGAGTGTATTTGTGTGTTAGTTTAGTAATGAATTGGTAGGCTATGTCATGGTAAATTATAGGCTGTATATAGTGTGTGTGTGTGTGATCCTGTGATGATGTTATGTTAGGAACAATGAAATAATAGCCAAGTAATTGATAATTGTAAGAGTCTTGGGAGTGAGTAGGCTATTATCATAAGACTAGAAATGACCAGTAGATTGTATTAGGATACTTGTTGAGTGTGGCCATGGTATGCATCTGTGCTAGATATATGACTTGTTTGATGAATTAGTTGTGTGTGTAATCTGTTAAGTATGGCGGTGCACATTTGCATGTATTTCCAACAAGATTGAAGTGAGATAAACTCACCCCTCTTGTTTTGTGGCTTTTGTTGTGTCTATATAAATCCATAGGGTAGTAAAGGATGAATTCGAAAGGAAAGTCATCGTTGGAGAACATTCACGGAGATCCCGTCAAGGACGTTTCATACATGAATCTATAAGGGAAGAGATTACTTGAGGCCGCCTTGGAGGCCTACTATAGTAGGCAACATGGGAGAGCAGGTTCAACTAGTGAGGAGAGTTTCAAGTACCCTTCCTTCTCCTCTAGTGAAGAAATAGGTTTAGGGTTGTATTATAATTTTTCTGATAGTTTAGTTGAGTCTGTATGTGTTTATGGGAGCCTGTTTCAGAGTATGTAAAACACTGTTGAGATGATATGATTCTGATGTTCTTCATCCACTATGTTCTATTGTGTGTGCATATATTCCTACAGACTCGTGGCACCTTAGTTAACTAGGACCATTTAGGGGGAAGAATTGTCCTAATTAACCGAGAGATGTCACAAATAATTTTAATTTTAAACTTTTTTAAGTGCTAATATTATATTTAAGTAAAAAAAAATAAACATGTTAGTATTAAGGTGGTTAACTATTAGTCATTTCAGTATTTAACAGACAAAATTAACATTAGAATATAATCTTAACAAAAAAAAATTCGAGGCTAAATTTTAAAAAAAAATGCCTTAAGGTTTGAATCTAATTTAAACATTTTAAAGCTAATTTTATGTCTAATTTGTTGCGTTCGTGTCTGTAGACAGTAGGGTTTATTAGGCTCTAGTGGTTTTATTATTTTATTATTTTCAAAAATAAAATTTCAGTTGCTTTTTAAGAGGAAAAAATTTCAGATTTGTTTATTAGGCTCTCGTGATTTGTTGTCGTCGCACATTCCCCATTTCCCTTCAGTACAGGGTATACAATTGCACACGCCTTTTTCTCAACCTCGTATCCCTCTTCTTCCCTTTTGTTTCTGGGACATCCATGTTCTCTTGTTCCTTCCTTTTGTCTGAAATGCTATTATTCTAATCGGGTCACTTCGAATCCATTGTTTTTACTATAAAGTCACAAACTTTTTTAATGCAGGTTTAATGGATGTGCTTGATTTGTTCAACTCTGGTGCTTTGTGCTTGGCTAAGTCCAACACTAATCTGAAGCAGCAATTGGGGTTAGCACACAGACCCATTTGTTCATTTGGGGTGGAGAATCAGAGTAAGTTTGTGACCATGGCTTCTACCATTCCTGTTGAGCAAGTTAACAATGGTCCTGTTAAGGTCACAGGTGACTCCTTCATCAGAGAACATCTTAGGAACTTGTCTCCTTATCAGTCCATTTTGCCTTTTGAGGTTTGTTTCATCCTATTGCTTTTTTTTTTGTTCCTTGTGTCTATTTTCTGGTTAAGAATTTGGTCTTGCGTTCTACTTCCACTGTTAGCTCTCTAATCTTAGTTGTGTAGTTGTTACATGGAAGTTGAAAGTATACGGATATTTCTTCATGTACCTTGTGGCTTTATTGGTACTTTGTATATTCTTTATCTTTATGGATTTGTGTTTCGTTTTTGCGTGATTGGCAGGACACTTACTTACAAACTGCATTCATATTACAAGTTTTTTTTTTTAACTGTAATTTGTCTCTGCAATTTAGTGACGAAAGAGGCTTTCCGCTCTTCTACTGCAGGTTTTATCGGCACATCTTGGACGTAAGCCTGAGGATATTGTCAAGTTAGATGCCAATGAAAATCCATATGGGCCCCCACCAGAGGCAAGTTCTTATTCTATTTCTTTTTCTGTCAGTATTCTGCAAACTGTTAAGTAGAAATGAAAAATATGAAAAATAATTATATGGTAAAGTATGTTAAAATTAACAGGAAAAATGTAGATTTATCTCTTGATTTTTACTGAGCATTTCAGCAATGCATTACAAACTTTTTTACTAACGAGTTGACTATTAGAGAGGTTTGCCAGGTCATGGAAGCCCTAGGATCAATACAATTCCCATATGTCTATCCTGATCCAGAGAGCCGCAGATTACGTGCAGCTCTTGCCCAAGATTCAGGTCTCGAGGCTGAATATATTCTTGCAGGATGTGGTGCGGACGAGCTTATTGATTTGATCATGCGGTTAGAACCAATACCTTTTCTGTTTTAGCTAAGCCTCAAATTTATTTTATGTTAATTTCATCATAGCTGTGATAATCACCCGTGTTGAAGGTCTCATATTGCCTAAAGATATGACTAATTAAAAATATATAAAGCGAGGGTAATTCTCATCCTATGAGCTAATTTTTAGGATTGAGTTAGACCCAATAATCAAATTTAAGATGACATCAGAGTTTATCCTAGATCTGTTATTGGGTCACCCATATTGTCCATGATCCATTCCCGAGTGAGTGTGAGGGTGCGTTAAAAATCTCACATTGTCTAGACATATGACTCATTAAAGGTATATAAGGTGAGGGCAATTCTCATTCTATGAGGTAGCTTTTAGGATTGAGTTAGGCCCAATATCTATTTAAGAACCCATTCTTTATATTACATGGTTTTCATGTACGGTTTCCATTTATATATACTACAGTTGTGTGCTTGACCCTGGAGACAAGATTTTGGACTGCCCTCCGACTTTCACAATGTATGAATTTGATGCTGCAGTTAATGGAGCTCTTGTCATCAAAGGTTAGAATGTAGCTTTTAAATGCATTCATAATCTTTCCATACTTGTAAAATAAGAAACATATATCTTTAAATTGATTGAATCATAGATAGTAAAAAGGTTTCTGAAGATTGTGGTTGTAGATCTTTTGCTTTTTGGACTTTTCAGAAATACAAGTTGAACTTTTACTATATTGTATTTTGGTTCTATATCATGGATTCATGATTATATATATATATATATATATATATATATATATATTATATATATATATATATATATTTTGTTTTCTTAGACTTGTCTACTACAATGATCCTGTGTTTGATGAGTGGTTCATCCTTTTAACCTCTTAAGATTCCTGTTTTTTAGAGTTCCAGGAATGAGAGAAAGAGATTTAGAAAGATAAAGAGAATCTGAAATCTGATTTCATTAATTGCAATTGATACAAGGGCTTAAGCCTTTATACAGGGCTGAGACTTCTTACTAATCACAGCTGTGCACAACAGAATGTAACTGACTCTGTTGGGTCAGTTATTAAGGCTAACCAGTTAACACTCTAACATGCTCCCTTAAGCCTGACCTCTCTTCTTCTTAAGCCTCTAACACTTTTGATTCTCAGCAGGATGGTTTTCTTACTGTGTTTTTGGTTTTTCTTATTATGCCATCTCAGATGTGCATGACCATTTGTGTTATTTATACTGTAGTTCCTAGGAAGCCCGACTTCAGCTTGAATGTGGAACAAATTGCCGAGGTTGTTAAACAAGAGAAGCCCAAATGCATATTTTTGACATCTCCAAATAATCCAGATGGAAGGTAACTTGTCAAGTATCCTTTATTACAGAGAGTGAATGGATAGAAATTTAGGGGCCTGAATTTGTATAACACTAGTGTTTTCTTTTTTAATGGATTTGTTCCTGAAACCTTCCCCTTTGAAACAGAAGTTCCTTGTGCATTTTTTCCTTTTCAATGTTAAATGTCCTTTTGTTCACTTACAATACCGTTACAGGTTGAAATGGGCTAGACAATATACATTGGGAAATATATTTGTTAGTATTATAGTGGGTTTCAGATATATTTGCAAGTAACTAGTGCTTCCTTAGTATAATGGTGCTTCTCAAAAAACATACCACAACTATTTCTTTTTCAATAAAAATCTGACATCAGGATTTTGGTGAGACTAGAAACTGTTGTTAAATCATTAGTATGCTGGAAATTTGAGTTTACCTCCTGTTAGCTTTTGATCTTGTATATGTTGATCTAATGATTTCGCAACAGTATAATTGATGATGAAGTTCTCTTAAAGATACTTGATCTTCCCATATTGGTGATACTGGATGAGGCATACATTGAGTTTTCAGCAATCAAAACAAGGATGAGTTGGGTGAAGAAACATGATAATTTGATCGTTCTTCGGACATTTAGCAAAAGAGCTGGTATGCATGTACTTTTCTTTCCCTGTTACACAAGTAAATATGAAGATGAACTGAAAATTCATTTTGTTCCCTTGTAATAATTTTTCCTTTCTGGTTTTTGAGAATTGTTCCATTATAATATTTGCCTACATGCCTCATATATGCAGTTTTAGTTGAAAATTTGAGATTATTGCATTGATCTGTAATTTATGATATGCAGCATAATCCCTAGCCAGTCTCTTTTGTTATTGAGAGTTGAGACAAGGATTAAAGCCTTTCAGATTTAGGTTAAACTAACATAAACTGTATGTGTGAGAGTGGAAGTTATATAATGAATTGTAATGGTAAGCTCGAATAAGGAGTAGCTCCTTGATCCAGCATCTCCAGAAATTTAGTGTACTAGCCTACTAGGAATCCATGATTGATTAATTCAATTCTTAGCTTAATACTAGTGTTTATTAGTGTCTACTGTTAATTTAAATTGACTTGGACATCAATATTCTGATGAAGCAGGCAGTAAATATTGAGGGCAATTGATGATTAAGTAGCTCTAAGTTAAGAGACTGATGTTATGAGTGGTTTGCCTCTGCCCATGCACAACACACTGATACTGATGCGGTTGGGGAATTCCTATAGAAATTGAAAAAGATTCTTGAATTAAAACAATGGAGAGAAGCTCATGAAAACATTGGTTGGACTTAAAGAGGGCTTGAAAAGTTATATATGTATAGTCTAATGTAGGATGTAGGATCGGAATGGGAAGCAGAATGTGTATGATGGATCTGAATGAGCACTAATTATATTGTAAACCCCTATCTTAGGATTTAAGCTGAGTAACCAACAACACCTCTCTACAAACTCAAATTACCTTGATAAATTTTTCAACATATGGATTAGATACCGATGTTTCATATATTTGTTGAATTTATGTGTGCAAAATCCTGTTATTAATCCATCATATTGTTTGGTCAGGTGCTTATGAGTTGGTTGTTGTTTCTCACTTTCTCCTAATGTGAACCATTAAATTCTTATTTTCTAAATGAACTCATGTCTCAGGTTTAGCTGGACTTCGAGTGGGGTATGGAGCTTTTCCTCTGAGTATAATTGAGTATCTTTGGAGAGCAAAACAACCATATAATGTATCTGTTGCTGCTGAAGTTTCTGCATGTGCAGCATTGCAAAATCCTAGCTATCTAGAGGTCTTTCTATCATATTTTTGCATACAAAATATATGTTCATTGGTTATGCACTAGTACATTATTGCTATTGAAAGTTGCTGTAAGAGATAGATAGTCCATGACTAAATTGTGACAAGTTCTGTGACATCTATGTTCAGGGAGAAATTATAGGATACAACAAAAAATCCTGAAGTACCCATACATTTTTTACATGAAATTCTCAACAAGCCTAAATCTAATGTGTCAATCTTGGCATGCAGAATGTGAAAAATGCTTTGCTGAAAGAAAGAGAGAGACTTTATGAACTTTTGAAGGAAGTTCCTTTCCTTCGGCCATTTCCAAGCCACTCTAATTTCATTCTCTGTGAGGTTACATCTGGAGTGGATGCAAAGAAGCTCAAGGTACCTTCCTTTCCTTATCTTCACATACACATCAACAATTTCTGTATTCTTTTTGTTTGGGATGATTATTGTTTGATGCAAAATTTGATACTTCATTTCAGTTTAGTATTTGATTTGAAAAACACCTTTTATATCTACAAAATTTCCATCTGAGTAACTAACTGATTTTCTTTGGATAATAACCACATTTATAATAGTGGTCATCAAGTTATGGAGAAGAGTTAGAGCCTGTTTGGCTTCATGTCCTATAAGTATAAAATCAGTTGTCATGATTTCCAATGTTATGCTGTCATAGCCAAAAAAAAAATTCAATTTCACGTAACTCCATTTTTGAGGCTCCTGGACAGCATCTCAAACAAGCCCTTATTTTGCTTGTGCTGAGGTTGTCTAATGAAATAACATCAGTTTCACTTCACTGTGTAATTACCATACTTTTTTGTTGTCTATAGTCATTTTTTCGTGAGAAGTGGCTAGGAAAAGTACATTTTAGAAATATACTGAACACTGCATCAACTGCTACCAAGAAAACATCTTACCAGTTACGACTAATACTTCCACAATTATGAGTATTCATGGCATCTTTTTTGTTTTTTTTTTTTTTTGCTTTCAATTTTGATACAGTGAGAGAATACTTTTTGTTTGCTTTACCCCAATTTTTGTGCAACCATAACAGCACATAGTCATCACATAAACAGAGAATGGAGTAGTAGACATCTTTATGAGCATTCAACGCAAACTGATTTCCTATTTGTTGTTTCTATCGATATTTGTCAACTTGAAATAGGGTGATATGTTTTTTTCTAATTTCAGTTGACTTGACAAAAACTGAATTCAGATATATGGTTCTGGCACTCCTTTTCTCCATTTCTTCCTCTGGGATTGATGCACAGTTTTTTCTTCTTTTTTTTTGGGGGGGTGGGGGGTTGGGAGGGGCTATGTTCAATTTTCAATGTGTCATTTATATTGTGAATTCACTAAAATTTGATTTTTCTTACTGAAGAGTAATGCGAGCTATTAAGATGTCTCACATTGATTGCATGAATACTTATAAGACTTGAGGCAGCACATCTCTGTAACTTTTGAGAGGGAGCTAGATCCGGTCTCTTTCCAATAGGAAAAACGCACTCTTTCCAATAGGTGAAATTCACCAAGAATTTACCAAATAAGGAATGAGATCCATATCATTTAACATGTCCTGCATAAATTGCATCTCATGGTAGGAGTGTGTGCATTTCTGTGTTGAAAAATGTTAGAGCAATGTCTTTCAACTTTCTATCAAAGCAGACCTATTGCAAAATTGTTTTGTTTGAAATTCCGGCATCATCGCCTGCTAAAAGCAATTAACCTAAGTTCTGTATGTTATTTTCTTTGTTGCCTATCTGAGACATTATTTGCTTTTGTGTACATAGGAGGACCTCGCCCAAATGGGTGTGATGATTCGTCACTACAACAATAGAGAGCTGAAAGGGTACGTTCGTGTATCTGTTGGGAAGCCTGAACACACAGACGCACTTATGAAGTGCCTCAAGAAGCTACCATAGGAGGAAATGTAACAAATATTATAACATGTAATGCAGCAGTGTAATTGCTGACACTCTTAGCTAGTCTTTTATATAGAGTCGAAAAAATTAGAGGAAAATGTGTTCATTTTGATAACGGAAGTAGTCGTATCTTAAGTTGCTTAAATAAACTACGATCAATATCGTGTTTCTCCAGTTCTTCCCTTGTTGAAGTTTCATCATGTGCGTGTTTGTATTTATGTATTAAAATTCAATTTTGATTTTACTTTTCCATGTGTCAAGTGTCAACCTTCCCTGTCCGTGTTAGCTAGAAGACCATCTCCCATTTTATTTCATTCACTTGAATATGTTTTAAGTCTATGTAAATGCGATTTAATTTAGTTTTAATTTTAAAAAAATTGTTCATTTTGTTCATAATTTCATAAATTTTAATGTTTTACAAAGTTCAGATTACCTATTAGTAGTGACATGACATGTATTTAAATATACTTAATCTGCAATATTTTGAGGTAGCCTGTGATATAACATGTATAAACATATGTTTTAAGTAAATGGTTATTATAAAGATATTAAACTGTAATACATTCTTCAATGTACGAAGATATATAAAGAGATAGTTGTACAGTTGTAAAAATAATAACAAACTACATAGGAAAGTGCACATGTACATGATTAGATGTGGAGGTAGCTTCCATGACTCCAATCTTAAGAACTAAGAAAGGTATGCAGCATCAGCGATAATGGTTTGTAGACATCATAGGCATGGGAAATACCTGGTCCATCCTAGAATTCACCATAGCAAGTAATTGTTTTAATTTTTTTAGGAAAGAATCGTTGCTTGAGCTCATAAAACGTGATAGGCTTCATTAGTTAAGAGTTGATAATAAGGAAAATCCAAAGGGCAACATGTTTCAAAGATTGTAATCCTTCCTAAATACTCTACTTACTGTTTGTAATTGAATGAAAAAGAGTAAACTCCTAATACAGTCCTTGCATTTGTATGTGATAGACATTTACATTCCTAAAAGAATTAAAAACTCTAGATGGTTTTTGATATTATTTTTTATCAAATTTTCACATTGTTAGAGAAAATGTTTGTCAAACTCCTATTAAAAAAATAGTTGAGGTGTCATGTTAAGTGACGCCTAATGTGATGTGACCTTCAATAAAAAACTGACACCGTTTCACATGATTAGTTTTTCCTTATTTTCGTATTTATTTAAGAAAACCTAATTTTTGTATTGACATTATTCCACCTTTTTCCTTTATTCCATTCTTCATCTTTGCGAGTTCTGTATCTCTATCGAAGGATGTGGATGCAAGGAATGACAAGTATGTGGTCATCATTTATTCTTACACTCTATAAGTGACTTCCAAAAGAAGTAGATCAAATTTCTTCAATAGAAATCCATCTCAATCTTAGTTGAAACCAGTTTTTTTTTTTTTTTTTGTAAAATTCCACCAAGTTCTTTAGTAGTGAAAAAGATGTGTCATCCTCAGAATGTGGAGCATTTACTTTTAAAATTCAAACACACTTGGTTTAATCAAAGATAACAACATCATCAAGCTTTTTAGTAAAATCGAACATAAAAGATTTACTAATCTTAACATTACATTGCACCATACCGCTGCTACTTCATCATTATCATTGCCATCTCCGTTACCATTATTGTCGTCATCATTGTCATTATCATCCCCTCAACCACCTTCGCTACCATATTTACCCCTACCACTGTTGTCACAACCATTGTCACCACCACCACTACCGTCGTCATCACTACCTCCGTTATCACCAATATTACCATTTTCATTGCCGCCGCCACCACCACCACCACCACTATCGCCATTGCCACCATCGTTTCCACCACTATTTCTCCATCACCATCACTACCACCATAGGCACCCTAGATGCCACTACCTTCACCACCATGATTAATGAGGACACCATTGATGTGAGAGCTACTAAGAAGTTGGAGAATGTCTTGGAAGCTTTCAATGGCCCCTTGACTAGGTCAATGACCAAGAAGGCCGAAAAGGCACTTTGTTAGGCTTTGGCACGTTTCCTAATGCCACTCCATGGGCCCAAGCTCAAAGAAAACCTTGAGAAGACCTTTGCTCATTTTTCATGTTTCATGGTAAAGGATAGGGCTTCTTAGGTGGATTGGGACACTTCTTAGGCCTAGAATGGGATTTGTACCTAATTTTGTAAATAAGTAGGACTTCATACATTTGTAATAAAAATAATTATAAGAGCCTAATGGGCTTTAGGGTTTGGGCCTTACATGGCCATGTGCACCTAGGTCACTTTTGGGCCTTGTATGCCATCTTTTGTATCTAGGCCATGTATTGGGCCATTTTTCCTTCGGCTAAGTGGAACTCACTTTGGCCCATGATGCACACGACTAGCTTAGGAAGATATAAATAGGGGAAATTACATGTAAAAGTCAACAAAGTCATAATTGAATTTTTAGTAAGAATATTGAGTTTCTCTCTCTAGCGCTAGAAAATGCTTAACACACTCTCTCAACTCTTCCTCTTGAATCCCTTCCATAGGTGGCAAGTACATTTGGCTTATCTCTTTCTTGGAGTGGCACCTACACATCCTAGAACCATTCCTAATTCCATTTCTCAAATTCCTCTTATTCAGCATATTCTAATTCTTAATTTCCATCATTTTTGTGTCTAATTTCCATGCTTATGTGCCTTAAACCTCAAGTCCAACACCCCCTTCAGCATCTAACAAGTTTGAAAATCCAAGAAAAGAAGAGAAATATTGAAGATCTATGGAGAAGAGTAAGGCTAGATCCAAATCTATAAGACAATCCTATATCATATGGTATCTTTGAGCCTCTGTCCTTGTTTTTCTTTTTTTAGATCTATTCTTTTTTGTGTTCCTATTCTGAATTTCAGTTTTATATTATCATTCTACTCCTCCTTATCTTTCTTTTGAGGTATCATATGTGCAATTTCAAGAAAAACTCAAAAAAGTGTCAAATCTTAAATTCTAGATCTACCTTTTTGGATTGGAATTAGGCAAAGTGCATTCACAAATATTGTTTCCCTAGGTGACCAAACCATAACCTAGGAGTTTCATTCTATTTGGTGGAAATTTATTTTTGAAGTTACTTGTATGTGTTCATGTTGCTTATTTTCATCATATATTGCATTTTTTGTTGTTTCTTGCATTCCAAGCTTTCTAGTTTGATTTTTATGTGTTAGGAAATAAAAATTCAATAATTAACCTATTTTATTTTATGGTTATTTGATAATGTTGTCCAAGTTTTTAATGAAATGCTTTAGTGTATAATTCCTCTATGTTGTTGTCTTTGAGTCTTGGAGCTTGATCTTATGTGTTTCTAGGTTTTCATTACAATTTGCTTTGTGCTAGTTTGCTGGACTCTAATGCACTTTAGTCACATGTCCTAGAGTGTATTTCAAGCTCCTAAGGTGTCCTAGTCCATCACATCTTTTGTTGGACTTAATTGCTCATTAATTGTAGGCTTGTTAGTGTCCTTAGGTGTTTTTTCTAGTGTTTGTTTGAATTTTCAACAACATTAGGTATTCTTTAGCATGCTGTAATTTATCTATTTTAATTGCATTTTATTTCTTTTAACAATGCCTTCCATCCATGTTTTATGTTAGGAGATGATTCAAAAATAAATACTTGTTGTTAGTGTTGTTTTCTTGTTGATTTTGTAAAAGTTTTAAGAGTTTTTTTGAGGCTGAATTTGTGGTGCAGTAAGGTATAGTAAAAATAGAGAAAAAATAAGGGGAAAGTATAAAAAAGAGTTAGCAAAAGAAAAAGTTTGAAAGGTCTAAGCATTAATACATTTTCTTAGGTCCTTTCTTAGCAAAAACATTAAAGAATAGTTTGTGTATCCCCAAAAATATTTTGGCAGCACCTTGGTGTTTTTGTGCAGACCCTATATGTAACATCCTAAAAAAAAATTTCATTCTCATGTATAATCATTTTGATTTGGACCGTTAATGCTATTATTCATTTTATCTCAACTTTCTACATAAATTTGGTTAGGAAAACATCTTCAATTTAATATTTTACCATGGTAAATAATTTTAACTTTATACCTTAGGTAAAAGTTAATCAAGTAACTTATTACCTATTTCCTTAGTTATTAATTTCTTTGGTTTTTCCAATTCCTCTCATCAAATTACCACATACTCCACTCAAAATACGTCATCTTGTATACATTTTAATTATTCGTTAGAGTCTGAATTTGGAAATATGGTCAACTAAAAAGTTATTCCTCGTTGTCTTAGCTTTCTAATAAGACCAAATTTGTTAAAATCCATTAAGATATGAGAGAGATATACCCAAAATACCGAAACAGTATCAGAATTGGTATTTTACTTCAATCATATCATTTGTACATATTTTAATTCCTAGTTAGAATCTGAATTTGAAAAAGTGATAAAGTACAAAGTTTTTCATCGTTGTCTTAGTTTTCCAACAAGACCACGTTTATTAAAACCCATTAAGATATGAGAGAGATATAGCCAAAATACTGAAACAATGTTAGATTTGATATTTACTTCAATCATACAAGCTCCATTATGTAGGCTGTGGAAATGGTCAACAATACAGCTCATTTTTCTTACCTAAGACCTCCATTATCACCATAATTAATGCACCTAACATCCCACTTCAATCCCATTATGAAAAGCTTGTCCCCCACTTGTCATTTGCATCATTAAATCAACACTACATCTTGTTCCCAAGTTTGAATTCTTAGAACAAGCTAAAGTTAGTGAAGTCTCTCTCTCATTTCCTTTCATTTTCTCCATCAAAGTCACCCTTGATCTGAAGCTAGGACAATAAGAGAACATTTTCAACCACTCTAGGGTCCTCCATCAAGGTAAGAGGGGATAGGGTTGTGAATAATTATGAAATGGGTAGAATTGTATGCTGTCCTAGGATTTCCAGTATTATTTTCATACTTTCTTGCTCAATTTTGAAGCTGAAAACGTGTGAATTTGATTCTGACTTCTCTATCAAAGTTGTATAAATTTTTGTTATGTGAATTTTGATACCTGAAACGACTGATTTGGATATGTATAGCATGAGTTATAGCCAAAATACTACAGCATGTCTGTTTGGAATACATATCTTGTGTTTTGTGTATATATAAATATTTTGGGAATTATACATGCATAATTAGCCTTTGATGTCTTCACAAAAGTTATATATATTTATGTTTTGGATCTGATCCGGTCTCAATACCGGTATCCGATCTGCAAGACATGTTTTAACGTCTTTGTCAAGACATCAATGTGTAACCGGTGTCATCGGTATACATCCGGACTGTAATTCTGTATCAGGCGTTCTCCCTATACCGGTTGTTCAGGATAACACCATGACACCAGACAACACAACCATCACTGTACAAAAGACAAGGATCATTGCTACAGGGATCGATCAATAATCCTCTGCACTACGAGCCAAATTCTGCTCACGGGGATTGTCAACTTGTTCCCTAATCCTAGTCTATATTCTCCATGCTCAATATAAAATAGCCACTTGACCCAATCATGCAGGTAAGTGCGCAATAAAATAATGCTAATGGGAGTTAGTGGTTCCCCACTAACGAGTCCTCGTAAATCGAGCCAATCAGGTATATGAACTCATTTCATTAATGAAGTGAGGGATCTTAAACTTAATCTATGAACGATTACTCTCTGAAATACATTCCTTACTTGGAATATCATCACTGACTTGAGCATCGGAGAATCTTTGCAGGTGACACCACCATTCGCCCACTTCAACGCGTTAGGTCAGTGTGAAGGATCTCCAGGACGCCCAATCCGCTCTCCTCATTCAAGGACAACGGATATTACACCGGATACTCATACGTCCGGTCTTCTGTATAGTATTGGCATACTGTTTGTGATTGACTTGAGTCCGGAACTCTAGACCCTGGTTCAGGACAGATCATTGGCACACCCGGTGGGACCCGATAAAGTTATTCCCATATCCTTTGAAAGAGCAAGTAATCCTTAATGGAAGGCGAAGTACAAGATTTCATGGAGAATCAACCTGAAGGCAGAACCAACCCCAACGCCTTCAGAAAGCTTAACTTTGATGCTCAAGGGGGCAGCGCAAGGAAAATCGTACCAGCATCTAGCTTTGATCCTCGTGATGAGTTGATTAGTCAACTCCAGAGAGAACTCACAGAACTACGAAGAGAGAGAAGGCAAAGTGAGGATAAAGAATCATCTCGCACACGAAACACTCCCCATACAACCGATGGAGAAAAGTCCACCACTCTCCAATACTCAAATATCCCTACGTTTGAGGGGGGAGAACAGACTCGTGATTTTGAAGATGAAGCTCCCCGAAGGAAGAGAGAATCAACGACAGCACCCCCAGTGGCTTACAAGCTAAAAGTTCCTTTTTCAAGGAGACTGATGAGCATCCATATCCCCAAGCACCTTCAAACTACTCAGCCACTTTCCATCAGAAAGTATAATGGTGAAACTGTTTCTACTAAGCACCTTGATGCTTATGTGTTTGAAGCCATGTACTTGGGGGCTGATGAAGATGTGATGTGTCGAATGTTCCCTCGAACGTTATCTGAGGAGGCACTCGGATGGTTTAAAGGCCTACCTTCTGGATCCATAGATTCTTGGGCTGAAATGGTAGCTACTTTTGAGACTCACTTTGTCATCTCTAGAGATGTGCCCAAGACATCTCATACCTTGGCTCAGATTAAGCAAGGTGAAAATGAAGGCTTAAAAGATTTCCTGAAGAGGTTCTACAAGGAAGCTTCCCTGGTTCCAAACCTCACAGAGTCCATTAAGCTGCATATCGTCATTGATGCATTGCAGCCAGGATCAGCTTTTGCTCTCTCATTAGCAAAGAGCCCTCCAGTAACTTTCGAGGAGTTCAAGAAAAAAGCCTCAAAATATGTGAGTATAGAGATGCACTTGGAGGCGATAGCTGCAAAGAAAAAGCCATCAACACCACCTCCCCAGACCCAGAAGGGTAAGGAGAAAACGAGGTCAGAACGCATGGAGAGGCCATTCACCAATCCCAAAGTTAATAACCACTCTCCTCGACCTCGAGAAAGGCATGTTAATTCCTTCAGCCATTATGCACAACTATCTGCTAGGCCATCTCAGATTTTGAGAGAGGTCGGATGGCCAGCTTTCAGCATATATGGCATCAGAAGACCAGCCCCTATGAAAAGACCAGGAAATCCCCGTAAGTACTGTGATTTTCATGAACAGAACGGTCATTCCACTGATAAATGCCAAGCTCTAAAGAACACAGTCGAAACGCTAATTAGAGAAGGCAAGTTAAAACAATACCTGTTCAAAGAAAAATCCTTTGACAGGGTAGAACGGAATGAGAAAAGAGAAAGAGATCCAGACGACGAGGATGATAATAACCGCAATCCGGTTCGAAAGTTCTCTGTTGCGGAGAAACAAAAAGGCGTGATGACTGATAATCCAGCACACAAAGACGACATGCCCCAGCAACAGCGTCAGGGCCGACGTGAAGTTATTGACATGATTGCTGGAGGATTTGCTGGGGGAGGAGCTTCAATCACAGCTCGTAAGAATCATCATAGAATGATTCTGTCTGTGTAAGGGAAAGTCAAAGACAATCGCCCTTACAGAGGGGGAATTGAGGCTTCAACAATCTCTTTCTCCGATGAGGATTTTGGCCCAACCATTCCTGGTGGTGACGATGCTGTAGTCATCACTGCGGTAATAGCCAACAAGGACGTCCGAAGAATCCTTGTTGACCAGGGAAGTTCCTGCGATGTTATTTTCTATAATTGCTTTGAAAGAATGGGTTTTAAAGACTCAGACTTACAGCCTTATACGCAGGAACTAACAGCTTTCAACGGAGCGAAGCAATCGACTAAAGGGTATCTTGATACCCTCATTTCGTTTGAAGGTGAACCAGGGGCCAGGACGGTTAAATCCCGTGTGTTGGTGATTGATGTCAAATCACCATTTAATGGCATCATAGGCCGCCCCACTCTAAATGCAATGGAGGCAGTTGTATCAACCCCACATCTCCTTATCAAGTTCATTGACAAGGATAATGCTGTTTCATCTATCCGGGGTGATCAAGAGATGGCTAGGTACTACTACAACCTAAGCCTTAACATGACAAAGCTGGACGCCTCCAATAAAAAGAGGAAACTCAATGATGCTGGAGCAGCCGCTGGATCTGTAAGCCTTGTCGACCTGGACCCTAGGGTGGATTTGAACATTGATCCGTCCAACCCATTAAAGCCCACACCGGATGGAAGTTCCAGGGACATCGTCTTGGGAGATTCTCCAGAAAAGATCACCCATATTAATGACAAGCTAGATACAGATATAGAACAGCGACTACTGACACTCTTGCAAGAATTTAAAGACCTCTTTGCATGGACTGCAGCCGATATGCCTGGCATAGACCCTACTTTCTGCTGTCATAAACTATCCGTCTATCCAGAGACGAGACCGGTGGCCCAAAAAAAGAGAAGATTGGGCCCAGAGAAACAGAAGGCAGCTTGCCAGCAAACTGAGGAATTGCTGAAGGCCGGATTTATCAAGGAAATCCGTTATTCCTCTTGGCTATCAAACGTGGTGATGGTCCGTAAGTCCAATGGCAAATGAAGAATATGCATTGACTATGTGGACCTCAACCGTTGCTGTCCAAAGGATCCTTATCCTCTTCCTAATATAGATCAGATGGTAGATGATTCCTCTGGTTATCAATACCTGAGTTTTATGGATGCTTATTCAGGTTACAACCAGATTCCGATGTGCAAAGAGGATCAAGAGAAGACAGCTTTCATAAATGATCGTAGTGTCTTTTGCTATACCGTTATGCCCTTTGGCCTGAAAAATGCTGGGGCAACATATCAGCGCATGATCAACAAGGTTTTTGAAGGTATGCATACCAAGCTTGTTGAAGTGTACATTGATGATATAATAGCCAAGACACCGGTTGGAGGTGATCATATTGAAGACCTACGCCAAGTATTTACCCGCTTGAGAGAATTTAACATGAGGCTAAACCCAATGAAATGCACCTTCGCTGTCCCTGCTGGGAAGTTCTTGGGTTTCATGTTAACTCAACGAGGTATTGAAGCCAATCCAGGGAAGTGCCAAACGATTCTAGATATACAGAGTCCAAAGAATCTGAAAGAAGTCCAATCCCTGAATGGCAAAGTGGAAGCTTTGGCACGATTCATGCCAAAAATGGCTCACAGATCACTCCCTCTGTATAAGATACTGAAAAAGTCCAAGAAATTCGAGTGGGGTCAGGAACAAGAGAAAGTATTCCAAGAGCTTAAGGAGGTGTTGTCCAAACCTCCTATGCTCACAAAGCCTGACCCCGAAGACACACTCATCCTATACTTGGCTATTTCAGATGAAGCTTTGGGCATTGCCTTGATAAAAGAAACTCCCGATGGACAGAGATCGGTCTATTTCACTAGCAAGACCTTACAAGGTGCTGAGATCCGGTATCAAAAAATCGAAAAGGCCGCCCTCGCTGTTGTTTGGGCCTCTCGACGGCTGCGTCCGTACTTTCATGCCCATCCAATCATAGTAAGAACGGATTTACCACTCCACTCTGTATTACTCAAGCCCGATCTCGCTGGGAGGATGATCAAATGGTCAATTGAACTCTCTGAGTTTGATATATCCTATGAACCCCGAAGCACTATTAAAGCTCAAGTCCTGGCTGATTTTATTGTGGAAATGACAGGGACTGATCCAGATTCCCCTCATGTCCATTGGACCATTTACGTTGATGGTTCATCGAACCAAAGAGGCTCTGGAGCAGGTGTAGTTCTAGAAAGTGATGACGGAGTACACCTGGAAATCTCCCTTCACTTTAATTTCAAAACATCCAACAACCAAGCTGAGTACGAAGCTTGTTTGGCCGGACTGAGAGCTGCAATTGACATCGGAGCTTCTAAGGTGACACTCTGCAGTGATCCACAACTAGTGATTTCACAAATCTTAGGAGATTATCAAGCTCGCGAACCTCAACTCCAATTATACTTGAACTGTGTCAAGGAGTTGAGAGAGAAATTCACGAAAATAGAATTCAAGCATGTTCCACGTGAAGAGAATACTAGAGCGGATATACTCTCCAGACTAGCAAGCACCAAACGACCAGGTAGCACCACTACGCTGGTTCAAAGCACACTAACGTCGCCCAGCATTCCTCTTTTCCCTTCTCTAAATGCCATAATGACTAACTCCCTTTATGGAGACACATGGATGGCCCCCTACATCCGTTATTTGGCTGATGGACAGCTGCCTACAGATGAGAAGGAAAAGACGAGGATAAGGAGGGAATTACCATATTTCACCATGATCGATGGTAATCTTTACAGAAGGGCACTCTCCGTGCCTTACTTGATTTGTCTCAAAGAGAATGAGGTGCAAGAGGTAATGGAGGAAGTGCATGAAGGACAATGTGGGCACCACGCCGGAGGAAGAAGCTTAATGCGAAAAATCCTCAAGGCTGGATACTGGTGGCCCACGATGAAGCAAGACTCCATTGACTTCGTCAAAAAGTGCCACGCTTGCCAAAAATTCTCTAACCTTCACCACACACCGGCGGAAGAACTCTTCACATCCGCTGTTCCATGGCCCTTCTATCAATGGGGATTGGATATTCTGGGCCCCTTTCCAACTGCTCCTGGGGGCATCAAATATCTCATTGTAGGGGTCGATTATTTCACTAAGTGGATAGAAGCAGAGCCGGTGGTACATATTACTTCAGCCCGAACTCGTCGTTTCATGTATGAAAACATTATAACACGGTTCGGGGTCCCAGCACGGATTGTCACAGATAATGGCACCCAATTCACGGATAGAAAATTCACAGATTTACTCGAAGGGTTAGGAATAACCCAGATATTCTCATCCGTCGAACATCCCCAAACTAACGGCCAAGCTGAAGTGGCCAACAGGGAAGTGCTGAAAGGACTAAAGAAACGCCTTGGTGAAGCCAAGGGCAGATGGACGGACCAGCTGTGCCACGTCCTATGGGCATACCGGACAACGCCTCATTCATCTACTAACGAATCCCCATATCGCCTAACATACGGGGTAGAGGCAATGATACCTGTGGAACTGCAGATCGCTTCCACAAGGGTCAAATACTTCTCTGAAGAGTCTAATAATGCTAATTTGGCGTCAGAAATAGATGTCATACAAGAACTCAGAGAAGATGCATTCGTCAGAGATCAAGCTATCAAAGCCAAAGTTGCTCTCCGATACAACAAGCGAGTTCAATCAAGGACTTTCAACGTCGGAGATTTGGTTTTGAGAAAAGCAAGTATAGGGAACAAATTTGCTCATCAAGGCAAACTAGCCCCGAACTGGGAAGGCCCATACAGGGTATCCGAGGTTGCTGGCAAAGGCTCTTACCGCCTAGAGAACCTTGATGGCACTCTAATCTGAAATAAGTGGAACACCCAAAACTTGCGCATCTACTATAGCTAGCTGTTGGAGCAATACATATTCTCCTATCCTCATTTTGGATTGAATACTGGAGAAATTATTTTCCCAGCTACGCTTTCATTGTAATTCTTATTTTTGATTTAATAAGAACCTCTCACAACAATTTAACTCTTTCGAGTTTTTCTTATGCTGTGATTTTCAGTTTATCCGGCGTACAGAAGCATATTCAAGACGGATGATCTCAACTACTTATTCTGTAGTTGACGATGTAACTCCTCGAATATGTGCAGCGCACAAGAGCATACTCAGGACGGATGATCTCAATTACCCATTTTGTAATTGATGATGTAACTCCTCGAGTGTGTCTAAGTAACTGAAGGCCCAGATTGTAGGATTAAACCGAACTCTGGGTACGGTTAGTAAGTTTCACTGAACATCGGTGAAGACCTGAGCTGTAGGATTAAACCAAACCTCAAAAAATGGGTTGTAGGATTGAACCAAACCCCATTCCAAGAACGGTAAAAAGGGTAAAACCCAACACCGTATTGAAGGCTTGGGCGCAGTAAGCTGGTTCTTCTTCAAGACCACGCTGAACCCCAAGCAACGGGCGCAGTAGGTTCAGGATT
Source organism: Clitoria ternatea (assembly GCA_037962975.1). Lineage (NCBI taxonomy): Eukaryota > Viridiplantae > Streptophyta > Magnoliopsida > Fabales > Fabaceae > Clitoria > Clitoria ternatea. The sequence continues at coordinate 17,227,035 of CM075675.1, forward strand.
AGCCCTGATCTGAACCCCGTGTTGAAGGCTCGGATTGTAGGATTAAACCGAACTCTGAGTACGACTAGTAGGACTGACCGAACGTCGGTGAAGAATCGTCGTTGAGTAAAACCAAAGACCGATTGAAGAACGGTTAGTAGGATTAAACCGAACACCAAATACGACATGGATTGTAGGATCAAACCGAACTCCAAACACAACAAGTAAGTTATACTGAACTCCAAATTAATACTCTCTTTTGAAGTTCTTTATTTGGGAGTTTTATAGCTTTAAATTCTGAGTCATCAATTCTTCAATTGAAACCTGACTCATAAACTCCGACACAAAAATAATTCATTCGGGTACGCCACAATCTGAGGCATATTCACCCAAAACTTTTCAGTCGGAAATATTTGAAGAGGAATTTCTATTTTAAATCCTCACTCTTAAGAACTCTCACGTGAAAGTCTCACTCAGAGTTTGTTCAAAGTACTGATCACCCAATGATACTGGGGGACAGCATCAACGGTTTAACGAATATCTTGAGGAATGAACTCTTGATGAAACGTTCTCACAATCATTCCCCCTCAAGATTAGCATTACAAGCCGTTCTCATGATAATGACATGTTTACCCACAACGGCTTTTCTCATTATGATATTTACGACCAAAAGGCCTGACTTTCAAGAGGCAAGATACGCTTTCTACCAGGCTTTTATATCAAATTATCCATACTTGACAAAAGATACCCTATCTTTTTTGTCAAATCAAGTCTTGGCTATCAAAACGCCGTTCTTCATCCTGAATGTAAAAGTCCGGAATGAAGGTTCTATGTTAATATCCGATCTTCATTGCTTAAGTCCGGAATGATTTAATACACATGCAATCCCACTATCGAAACTATTTTCTACTAAACAAGCGTATAAAGGCAAATGGTTCTTTTATTGATCAAATGAAATTTACATGGAGAAATTTGTTTAATAATCCAGAGCTGATCCCGGAACACAGCGAATTTGAATCAATAAGAAGAAAAAGAAACAGGGAAGGCTCTAGTTCTTCTGACTTGTATCTCCTTCTTTCCCTTTGCCTTTATCTCCGGTCTTACCTTTGTTAACGTTGGAGCTTGTTCCTGTACTTCTGAGCTTCAGGAGAGAAGGTCCCATTGATTGGCCTACAGGTAAAGGAGCAAACTTGTATGGCATGTCAGGCGGACTCTCATGACGGTTTTCAACAATGGCCACCAGTTTCCCTTGGTGAAACTCATAGAACGGATCAATACCATTCAAATTAAATGTCACCTTGGGATTCCGATATTGAACCTGACGAACTGCCAACCCGAAAGACTCCTTGACTGCTTGATCACACATATCTACAGCTTCAGCCAAGTCAGCTTTCAGGGTTTTGACTTTGTCAGTTGAATCCGCCAACTTTAAGAGCAGCTCCTTCTCCTTACGTGACCAATCTTCTGCTCCTTGAGAGTAGATGATCTTAGCTTCCTTCAACTCCTCTTCCAGCTTCGAGGAACGTTCCTTCTCCGTACAAAGGCTGGCATGAAGGTCGAAATTGATTTTCTTCTGATCAAGAACTTGGACCTCCAGTTCCTTGGCAAGGTACTTAAGTCTGGCAATTTCCTCATCCTTCTTATATCCTTCCTCTCTGGAAGCCTCTAATCTACCTTCTAAAAGGAGGATGTTTGCCTTATCCTTAGCAGCAGCAACGCTGAGATCGTTAACCTTGCCAACCAACAAGCTGAGCCTCTCATTCTTTTCTGAAAGCTCGCGAACCGATCTCATGAGACCGGATAATTCTGCCAGGTGCTTCTGTCCGGCATCGCAAGCTTTGGTTACTTCTTCACTCTTCAATGAAGGCTTCAGCTTGTACGGAGTTTCAGGAACGCCCTCAAGAACAGAACCCTCGTATACCAAATATTGAGCAAGACCGGAGCTACTTTCAAGAGGGTGAGGAATTTTGGGTGCAAAATAGGTCGTTATTGGCTTTGCACCATAAGTGATCGCATCGCCTGGGGCATCCGGAGTGGGCCCTTCCACTTTCTTTCCCTTAGAAAGCTCCGGATCAGCAGCCCCTCTTGAAGTTTTTGGTTTCTTGGGAGAAGGTTGACGGTCCGAGATCTTAGAGGAATCACGTTTTGTCCTTTTCTTTTTCTCTCCGACCTTCTCAACCGTAACCGGTTTCTCGGATCCGCCCTCAAGCAATGGGATATCGTCACCAGTAGACGAAGTCAGGATTATAGTCTCAGCAGTAGCCTTCTTTGAATTCCGTTTTGCCTAAATGTCGTTCTCAGCCGCAACGGAGTTCTCTCCAGCTTTGAATCCTTTAAGCTTATTCATCTCTGGTGATTTGGTCTGGATTTCAACTGCAAAATCAAAAAACACAATTGGAGATCAAAGATTTCAAGGCATGATATGATAAATTATGAAAAATGGTAGGAAAATTACGTAAATATTCCTCGCGGGTAGACTTCGATCCTAATAAACGCCTGTAGGAGAAAAATTGGTGTGAGGCGGTGTAGGATTGAAGAGCCGAAAGAACAGAAACTGAAGATGGGCTCAGTTCATCCTCTTCAGTGTAGTACGCCTGGGAGGTCAATAAGAAATGCTCATGCGTCCAAGCCACTGGAAACTTCAGAATCCCATCTTCAGTTAACCAAAAAATTGGTTCGTCAGGATGGACGCTGATCTTTGTAAAGTAAGATTTGAATGAATGACCATCAACTTTGGCGGAGTCAGTATACGCCTCAAAGTTGATGATCTTGGAGAGAGTCCGGAGGGATATCAAGCTCACTCCCCCCTTCTCCTTATTCGCACGACGGACTACTTGAGAAAAATGGAAGAGCATAGCCACCGTTGGTTTGAAGTTGAAGTGCTCCCCAAGTACTTCAAGAGAACGGACCAACCCCCATCCGTTGGGGTGAAGCTGCGAAGGGGCGCAGTCCAGGAATCTCAAAACCCCCATCTGAAACTTTGTGAGGGGAAAGCGCATGCCAAGATTCAAGAACAGAAAGTCATACATGTATAGAGACCTTTCGTCCGGTGTATGACATATCCGATCTAATGGAAGCAGAGCTAACACCATAAAGCACCGTTTGTACTTATCCTTCTTGAAGACCGTAAAACATGGTTCCAGCTCCGCTCCGTCCTCTCGAGCGTGGACTGATGTTGTTTCATGAAATTCCTCAGCCACCCAGCTGAATGGGCGCTTCTATTGGAATTTTACCCAGTCGATCCGGTGTGCAACTACGTTACACAGTCCGGAAGCTGTCTTCATTATATACTGTTGAGAGGGTGCTTCTCCACCAGATGATCTTCCCCCGGTTGTTTTCTTCACCGCCATTGTGAAAGCTTTTACGCTGTGGTAAAAATCCACATCGTCAGAGAGATACAAATCACCACTCTCAGCACTCTCACTAGAGGAGGATTCTGAAGAGGGTATAATCACCCTTCGCCTTTGATACGGCGATGCCTCCCTCTCTGAGTACTGTGGTTTCGATTGGAAGATCACTGGGATCCTCCCACCATGAACTGTAGGGTTTTGAGTTAAAGCCCTTCCTCCTCTTCCTCTAGGGTTAACACCACTGAAACTAAAACCTTCCCTAGACATTTTCAGATATTGAAACAAGACACAAAGAATAGAAGGAAAGTGGTTACCTTAGGATGAATGAGGATAGTGAATTAAGAGTCACAGAGGTAGACACGATAATCTTCTCGAAACTTTTGCAGAGGTTCGTCAAGAGAGTAAGAAGAAATGGTTACTGAGATTGCCAAATATGCCTTTTTCAGGGCATGAAAATTTTCAAATACCGACTCAAGGCAACCTGTCGTTTACCCTCAAACGACTCCCCGTTTAGTGGATTAAAATTGTCGTTTTTAACCCAAAGGCGCCAAAATGCCATTGTTTCGTCACAGAGCTTTCTAAATGGGCCTATTAAATCCAAATTCTAGGCCCAACAAGTCCCTGCGTAACGGTTATTAAGACATGCGCATTTAACGCAATAATGGCTCGCCCACGTGAGTAAAGGCATTAAATGTCCAATCATGAGAAACATGGCCACCATTACCCGAATACCAAGGGTTGCAAAATTCGATAAACTCCTGAGATTCTCATTGCTCTAATCCGCCCTCAAGCGTTCCATCACAGTGGAACCTTGTTTCAAGAGCGGATATTTACACTTTGGTACATTTTTGAAATTCACACATGTTACGATCGATATAGCTCATATGAGCAAATCTACTGATTCCTCATATAAGCTAGGGGGCTAGTAGAATACTATTGATCTCTGATTTCAGATACAAAAATTGAATCCATACGATTGAGAAGCATCCACCTCAATCTGCACTCCTATGATGGAAAAAATGTCTCCAGGACGGATGATCTCAATCACCTATTCTATGATTCAATGATGTAACTCCTGGTACGAACAATTCCAATCATCACTCCAGGATGGATGATCTCAATCACCTATCCTGTGATTCGACGATGTAACTCCTGGAACGAACAATTCCCATCATTATTCTTATGATGGAAGCTTTTGAAAATTGAGAAGCATTCACACAATCTGTACTCCTACGATTGAAAAAATGTCTTCAGGACGGATTATCTCAATCATTTAATCTGTGATCTGACGATGTAACTCTTGGCGTTGTGTACTCTCCCAAGGACAGATAATCTCAATCACTCATTATGTGATCTGACGATGTAACTCCTGACGTTGTGTACTTGTCCAAGACGGATGATCTCAATCACCTATTCTGTGATCTGACGATGTAACTCCTGGCGCCGTACGTATCCCAAGGACGGATGATCTCAATCACCTATTATGTGATCTGACGATGTAACTCCTGGTGCCGTACACATCCCCAAGACGGACGATCTCAATCACCTATAAAGTGATTCGATGATGTAACTCCTGATACAAATAATCCCCATCATCGTTTTTATGATGGAAGATTTTGAAAGTTAATCCGCACTTTCGATCTCAAGTGGTACTCTCCCAGGACGGATACTCTTTATCACCTATTCTGTGGTACAATGACGTAACTCCTGGCATAGACAAACTCCCATCATCATCCTTATGATGGAAGGCTCAAACACCACTTTCTTACACCTTTACAGTTCCCCAAACTTGGAACAATATTCTTACAATGGACGACATTGTTTTCTCCAGTGAGAATAACATGAATAAAGAACAGTCATCCGTCCTGTTACACTATTTTACTAAACAACGGATCGACTCCTCTCTTCCCCAAAAAGAATTAAGGATCATGCCCTAAAGACAGGCACCTTCTTTTTAACACGCACTTGGGGACATGTATATATTTATCCGTTCTAAATTCATTTGTTGTTTAATCTTCTGAGGCAATGATTTCAATTCGACCTCAAGGTTAATTACACAGAACGGATTAACAACGATTCAAATATACATGAAATGTTGAAGACAAAATTCTTAAATGAAATTCATTCATTGAAAACGAGGTTACACATAATTGTTCAAAACTGGAGTTGATCCCGGTACACAACTTTACATATAAATGAAAACAAAACTACGGAGGAAGAATCTGTTCTTCAGTTTTCTGTGCCTCCTCAGCACCAGGCTCTTGTGTCCCTTCCTTCGAGACTTCTACAGGAATCTCTCCTCTAAGAGCCTCAGTTCTTTCTTCAGATGAGAGAACCTCAGACACAGGAAGGACGAAATCCGGTCCCATAGTTTGACCCTCAGGAAGAGGAGGCAAACCATACAGGGACGTCGGAGGATCTTCGTGACGACCATCAACCACTGTGACTAACTTACCTCCATGGAACTCATAGTACGGACTCATTCCATAGAGATTAAATTTCACAGTGGGGTTACGGTAGATAACTTAGCGTATAGCTAGACCGAAGGATTCTTCAACAGCCTGGCTGCACATGTCAATTGCTTCTTCTTTCTTAGCTTTCACTATAGCCAATTCTTCCCGCAACTTCGACAGCTCCCCACTCGATCCTTCGGACTCCGCTCTCCCAGCCTTCAGTCCTTCGATCTCAAGAAGGAGCTTCTTCTCCCTTTGGGACCACTCCTCAGCAGCAGCTTTGTTTTTATCCTCGAGATCACTCTGCTTAGCCTGGCTACTGAGGAGTTCTTCCTTTGCTTTTTTGAGAACCTCTTCCTTCTCTGCCAGCTTGCCTTCCAAGTCTTTGAAGTCGCCCTTAAGCTTAAGGTTCTCTCTGTTCATGATATCTCCGAACTCCTTAGACTTGGCAAGACGATCTTCCAATAGCTTGATGGTGGCTTTGTCTTTCCCCGATGAAAGGTTGAGTTGCTCCAATTTATCACTCAGCTCATCAACCTTATCGAAATTGTCAGCCAACTCGCTGAATGAATAAAGCATTCCAGCAAGTTCTGCTAACTGCCACCTTCCGGCCTCACACGCTTCCTTAATTTCTTTAGTACTAAGCGTGGGCCGGAGTTTGTACATTGGCTGTGGAAGAGTAGCTGGAGTAGATCCCCGATATGAGAGGAAGGGGGTGAGAAACGAGGTGGTTGGGTAGGAGGTCGGCTTCGACCCAGAAACCCCGGCAACAATTCCTTTATTAAGTCCGGAGGAAGCACCAGCTGCTTCCGAGGTTTCAACAGGTTTATCCTCCGAAGTTCTACGCTTCTTGGACGGACCCCCCACAGAGTCATTCTTAATTTTCTCCTTCTCTCAGTGACTGAGGGCTGACCCGTGGCTGCGCCAACATTGGAGGAACCGCCCTCAACCAGCGGAATGTCCCCTTCAACATCCAAGGTCAGGATGATTAACTCAGGACGATCCTTGGTGGAGGGCCTAGGCTTGACTTCATTTTCACGGGCAATGGATTTACCCGCCGCCTTAAATCCCTTCAACTTGTTCATTTCCGGAGTTTGTTGTTCTATTTCACCTACATGAACAAACACAAGATATTAGCAACTACGAAATATTCAATATATTTGACAAAGGAGAAAAAGTGAAATAAAGCAAGAATTACGTAGATATTCATCCCGGACTCCGCTTGAACTACTTAACAGACGCCTACATGAAAAGACGTGACGTCGTGTAGTGTGTGATTCAAGTGCGAACAGCACTTTCGACGTCTCAGGAGACAGATCAGATTGATCAGTGTAATACGCGTGGGAGCTCAAGAGAAAATGTTTATGGGTCCAACTCAGTGGAAATTTGCTGACACCCTCTTCATCCCTCCAAAATATCGGTTTACTCTTCTTAATAGAGATCCGGGTGAAGTAAGTCTTAAACGACTTCCCATCAACTTTGGCCGAATCGGTGTAAGACTCAAAGTTCACAAAAGAACAGAGTCCGGAGTGTCACCAAACCAACACCGCCTTGCTTATTCGCCCTTCGAACTACTTGGGTGTAGTAAAATAGCATTGCTACAGTAGGCGTGAAGTTGAAATGTTCACCCAAAACCTCCAGAGCTCGGACGAGGCCCCAACCGTTGGGATGAAGTTGAGAGGGTGCACAGTTTAAAAACCTCAGCACACCCATCTGAAATTCAGTTAAAGGGAAATGAACTCCCAGGTAATGAAAGATGAAATCGTACATATATACTGAACGGTCATTGGGGACGACGTGGCATATCCGTTCTGTTGGGAGTGGTGCGTATACCCTATACCACTTTTTCGTTTCTTCTTCCACGTTGAGCGTGAATCTTGGTTGAATCCGGGATCCTTCCTCATCTGCGTGACGAGAGGCCAAGTCCTTAAATTCACTAGACACCCAGCAGAAAGGCCATTTAGCCTGAAGTTCTTCCCAGTTCAACCTTGAAACAGCAACGCTGTAAAGACCTTCTGTTGTCTTCATAATGGCATTATCTCCGGAAGTTCCTTCTCTAGTAGCCATTTGAATCGTCTAGACCGAATTCTTTGATCTACGATAAGAAATTATGTCGTCAAAAAGTTGATAATCATTACTCACTTCATCTTTAACAAAGCGACTACAATCAGAGGACGACTCTGAGAAGGGAAAAGTCACTTTCCATAGTGAGTAAGATCCCCTTTCTGAGCGACATGACTCAGCCCTAGGAAGAATCACAAGGATTCTTCCCCATGACTATTAAGGTTGCGAGAAATTATTCTCCCCCCAAATGAACCACATTCTCTTCAAGTAGGAGTAACAGACCAAAACAAGACGAGAGTAACAAGGGAAGAAAAAAATAATTACCTCAGATAACGATGATGAAGATGAAGAGCGAAAAAACTCTCGTAGAGTAAGCAACGAACTTCTTTACGAGATTTTTGCAGAGTTTCGTTGAGAAAACAGAAGCGAGTGGAACCCAGAATCCACTAAGTGTTTCTTTTATAAGAAACGAAGAGGTTCGGTTTCCCACTCTTGAAGTTGTGTCGTTCTCAATTAAACGCATTGGTTCACAAGCGAAACGACACAACCGTTCTAAATTCATGGGCGCCAAAACGATAGCGATTCGACAAAAGGCCTATCTACTAGGCCCAAAAGTTTCGAAAACTTCAGGCCCATTAGGCCCAAAACGACGGTTAATGAGATTCCCATCTCAGACGCAATAATTGCTTGCCCACGTGATTAAAAGCATTAATGTCTAATCATGCAATGCAATTCGCGCTTTACAGCCGTCACACGAACTTCAACAGCTTTCAATTCCAATAAACTCTTGAAATTCTCGTACAACGAATCTTTGTCTGAATCCGTTGTGACGACATCAACAGGTCGGATCTTTTAATTTGAGAACGATTCTTTACGAATGATAACAGATGCTAAGGAACTGTTATACGCGTAAGCTTACCGATATTCAGACCTCTCGCAGGTTGAGTAGCTTATGTGAACAACCACTCAGTCCCTCACACAAGCTAGGGGACATATGATCTGGTCTCAATACCAGTATCTGATCTGCAAGACATATTTTAACGTCTTTATCAAGACATCAATGTGTAACCGGTGTCATCGGTATACATCCGGACTGTAATTCCGTATCAGGCGTTCTCCCTATACCGGTTGTTCAGGATAACACCATGACACCGGACAACACACCCGTCACTGTACAAAAGACAAGGATCATTGCTACAGGGATCGATCAATAATCCCCTGCACTACGAGCCAAATTCTGCTCACGGGGATGGTCAACTTGTTCCCTAATCCTAGTCTATATTCTCCATGCTCAATATAAAATAGCCACATAACCCAATCATGCAGGTAAGTGCGCAATAAAATAATGCTAATGGGAGTTAGTGGTTCCCCACTAATGAGTCCTCGTAAATCGAGCCAATCAGGTATATGAACTCATTTCATTAATGAAGTGAGGGATCTTAAACTTAATCTATGAACGATTACTCTCTGAAATACATTCCTTACTTGGAATATCATCACTGACTTGAGCGTCGGAGAATCTTTACAGGTGACACCACCATTCGCCCACTTCAACGCGTTAGGTCGGTGTGAAGGATCTCTAGGATGCCCAATCCGCTCTCCTCATTCAAGGACAACGGATATTACACCGGACACTCATACGTCCGGTCTTCTGTATAGTATTGGCATACTATTTGTGGTTGACTTGAGTCCGGAACTCTAGACCCCGGTTCAGGACAGATCAGGATCTATAGAAAGTGGTTTCAAGTTAAAAGGATGTTTGTAGATCTAGTTATGCCTAAAATACTAAAGTATGTTCAAGCTGAAAATCTGTTAAGCTAAAAATCTGTTAACCTGAAATACAAATTTTATTTTTTAAATATGGGAATTTTGTGGTGAGAATTAGTGATTGGTGTCTTTATGAAAGTTTTATATATTTGTGTTACGAGTATTTTAGAACTGGTTCCATGCCAAAATTATTTTTGTAGCTCCAGAAACATTGAATTTACCAACATATGTATGTTTTGTTACTTTCTTTGAGATAATTTAGTATACTATGAATCTGTGATATTTCTGTTTGGATTTGGAATTTTTGGTCTTCATAAAAATTATAGATGATGAAATTTTTGAAACACAGAACTTGGCCTCATTCAAAAATTATTTTTATACCATGAGTTATAGCTAATTTACTAAAGATTGTCAAACCAGTAAAATTTTCCAACAATTGGTGATAATGAAAAATGATAACCTATTGACTATTATGTGATTATATGATGTTTCTGTTTGGAATTTAAAATTATGGTCTTCATGAATGTTGTAGATAATTCTATTATGGAACTACAGAAAGTGGAATTACTTAAAAAGGATTTGATTTGCTCATGTTATGGCTGTTTTACTAACGTATATTGCTGTTGAAAAATTTTGAAATTTACCTATAATGGTATTTAAGGATGAAAATGATATTTTTCATGTGAGTATAATCTATTATTGAATTATTGAGGGATTATTGATTATTATGGATGTTATTGAGTGTCCTATAAATGACATACAGTATGTATATTATTGTCATGAATGATTATGAATTACTAAATTAATGTATACATGAATGTCTTGTGGTTTGTTGAGATATGTTGTTGAAACAGTAAATCCATGATTCTGAAAATTTTTATATGTGATGTGTCCTTTGAGGACTTATGATTTTCCAAGTGATTATGGAAATATTGATATCATGGTATGTTAAATTGATAAAGAGAATTAAAGGCATTCATGCATCATAAGCATTTGGACGCACCATGGAATTTAGGGGTTCCGTGATTGCCTACCCTGGTAGGGGGTTACTCTATGATGAGTTAAAGCCTATTTTTGTTATGGAGGTCATGGGGGTGTAGGGATCCATGGCTGTATAAATTCCTACTGATGTTTTGGTCATGGGGGTGTAGGGATCCATGGCTGTATAAATTCCTACTGATGTTTTGGTCATGGGGGTGTAGGGATCCATGACTGTATAAATTCCTACTCTTATGAGACTTTTACTGCAGTATTTCCCACTAAACCAAATGGATCCAACATAACATCATTTGACTAATTAAAGACTTATTAAATATAAATAAACTTGTTTGGCATATTCATCATATCATTATGTCTTGTTGATTGTGTCTGTGCAATTCTATTTATTTTATATTTATTTTATATTCTGTCTCACTCTTACATTAATTTTTATAGTGAATGCAACACAAAATGAAGAGTGATGCCATGACTGATGCATGTGAATTACTGTTTGGACTTTGATTTTATTTTAATTTAATGGGTTGTAATAAATACAACGTATCATGTACTGTTATTTTCTAAATCGTTTTCGCTATGTAAATGTTTCTTGAATTTAATCATTCACGACTAGTATACATGATAATATTCCACAATTATCAACTTTTACGTGAACTCTGAATTTAATTTACGAGTTTTCAAAATGATTGTTTAAAAATGCAAAAAATTTATTTGAAAAAATTATGGGGCGTCACATTGGTGGTATCAGAGCATTTTCAAAAAATTCAGGACCAATTGTTATGACATGTATTGTTTCTTAATATACTACGTGAATTGTTTGATTACTTGCTTGATAATATGTTAAGTATATGGTATATGAGTTGTTGCTTAAATTGTAAATTATTTATGGTTATGTTATAATTTTATAATTATATACGATATATATATTTTCCCTTAGAATTAGTATAAACCAAACTACGAATGTAGGATTGCAAGAGACAATAACAACGATATGGCAGCTGCTTTCAACCGTTTGGCTGAAGCCATAGAAAGACAAAATCAACCAAGAAGCGTTAGAGGACTTTACGGATTAGATCACTTTCTGAAAAGAAAGCCATCACAATTCAAAGGAGGCTATAATCCAGAAGGAGCGTATCTATGGGTCAAGGAAATAGAGCGCATCTTTTGAGCCTTGCCCTGCACAGAATGCAAAAAGGTGGAGTATGCCATCTATATGATGGTTGAAGAAGCTGAAAACTGGTGGATCCATGCCAGAATTCGTATGATTGAGACTGACAGACCCTTGGACTGGGTCAACTTCAAAGACTGTTTCCTGGAGAAATATTTTCCAGCAAGTGTGAAAAGCCGAAAAGAGTTGGAAGTTATGGAGCTGAAACAAGGCTCAATGTCTGTTGGTGAGTATGCTGCAAAATTTGAAGAATTATCTCTTTTTTACCTTCCTTTTCAACAGGCTGGTGCCGAAGTCTCAAAATGTGTCAAATTCAAGAACGGACTGAATCTTGAAATCAAAGAGGCTATCGGATATCAAGAAATTCAGAGTTTTCCTATTTTGATCAATAAATGCCAAATTTTTGAAGAAAATCACCAAGCCAGACTGGCACAAGAAAAGGCCAAGCGACAACTGAGACCTCAGTCAGTTGATTTTAAAAGGAGAGGGACGTTCTATCCAAATCGTTTCAAGGGAGGATCATCATCATCTCCTTAGAGATGTAACAATCATGTGAATATCAAGTGTCATAATTGCGGAGGTAATCACCATATACGTGATTGCAACAGACACCTAGGAGATGTTACCTACTATCGTTGTAATCAGAAAGGACACATCAGTCCAAATTGTCTGCAGAACCGTCAAAACAGCGATAGTAACACTATGAATAATCAAAGAGGCTCTAACTATCAGGGAGGTCATGGAGGAAACACACGTGCTGCTCAACCTCCAAGACAGAACAGGGAGTCAACAGACCAGAGGTTACAACCAACAACAGGAAGAGTCTTTGCCATCAGCGGTTCAGAGGCAGACCAAGCAGATGACCTTGTTCAAAGTAAGTGTGAGATCAATGGTACCATTTTATCTGTGTTGTTTGATTCTGGTGCTACACATTCTTTTATTTCTGATGAGTGTGTTAGACGTCTTCAATTACCTGTGAAGCCTATGATGTATGATCTGATTGTTTCCACTCCCACCGGTACACAACTTAGGACTACTAAGGTGTGTAACGAATGTTCTGTGCTCATAGAAGGTAGAAACTTTCTTGTCGATCTTGTTTGTTGACCTTTAAAGGATCTGGAAGTAATTCTAGGGATGAAGTGGTTATCGGCGAATCGAGTATTGGTGGACTGTCATAACAAGACCGTGATATTTTCATCAGAAGAAAATCTTATTTCTGACAACCTCAAGATCTTTGCCTTACAAGGTGAAATTCAATTATTTGCCTTGTTTACTCTTTCCAAAGGAGATGGTGAATCTAAAGCAATCGAGATGCCAGTTGTTTCTAAATTCCCCAAAGTATTTCCCAAGGATGTCTCAAGTTTACCTCCAGAAGGTGACATAAAATTCTCAATTCACTTAATTCCAGGAGCAGAACCAGTATCTAAGGCCCTATATCATATGTCACCTATTGAATTGGCAGAACTGAAGAAGCAAATTGAAGAGTTGTTGGAGAAGCATTTCATCAGGCCCAGTGTGTCACCATGGGAGCGCCAGTATTGCTCGTCAAGAAGAAAGATGGAAGCATGAGATTATGTGTAGATTATCGTTAGTTAAACAAATTGACGGTGAAGAATAAATATCCTTTGCCCAGAATTGATGATCTGATAGATCAATTGAGAGGTGCTACGGTATTTTCCAAGATTGATCTACGATCGGGTTATCATCAGATTCGTGTCAAGTCTGAGGATATTCCTAAGACAGCCTTTAGAACACGCTTTGGTCATTACGAGTATCTTGTGATGCGCTTCGGAGTAACTAATGCCCCAGCTGTATTCATGGATTACATGAATCGAGTATTTCATTCATACTTGGATCAGTTTGTTATTATCTTCATTGATGACATTCTGATTTATTCCAAGACATGGGAGGAGCATGAAAAGCATCTTCGAGTGGTATTGCAGATTCTGAAAGAGAAGCAGTTGTATGCTAAGTTGTCTAAATGTGAATTCTGGTTGGAAGAGGTAAAGTTCCTAGGCTACGTAATCTCAAGCGAAGGAGTGTCTGTGGATCCTTCTAAAATAGAAGCTGTAACAAACTGGGAGAGACCTACTTCAGTTACTGAGATACGAAGCTTTCTAGGGTTAGCTGGTTATTATCGGAGATTCATTGAGGGGTTCTCTCGAATTGCCCTACCAATGACTCGTCTAACCCGGAAGAATCAACCTTTTGATTGGACGCCAGAATGTGAGAAAAGTTTCCAGGAACTAAAGATGAAGCTTACATATGCTCCAGTCTTAACTTTACCTGATCCATATGAAGACTTTGTGGTTTATTGTGATGCTTCTAAGATGGGCTTAGGTTGTGTTTTGATGCAGCAACAGAAGGTGGTTGCCTATGCTTCTAGAAAGTTGAGACCACATGAAATAAACTACCCGACACATGATCTAGAATTGGCAGCGGTAGTATTTGCTTTGAAAATCTGGAGACACCATTTGTATAGAGTCAAGTTTGAAGTGTTCAGTGACCACAAGAGCTTAAAGTATTTGTTCGATCAGAAGGAATTGAACATGAGACAGCGTAGGTGGATAGAGTTTCTTAAAGATTATGATTTTGATTTGAAGTATCATCCAGGAAAAGCAAATATGGTAGCAGATGCACTTAGCAGGAAATCCATTCATATGGCATCTTTAATGGTAAAAGAGATGGAGATGATAGAATAGTTCAGAGATATGAACTTGGGTGTGGAGTTGAAATCTTCAAAAAGTATGACCTTGGAAACTTTGAAAATAACCAATGATTTTCTGAAGTTGATAGGTGAAAGGCAGACAGAGGACTTGCAATTACAGGAGTTGAGAGAATTACAGGCAAATGGAAAGGATATGGGATTACAAGAAGGATCGGATAGAATTTGGAGAATCAGAAGCAGAATTTATGTACCAGATGATGTTAATCTGAGAAGGACAATCTTAGAAGAAACGCATAAAAGTATATTGAGCATTCATCCTGGATCAACTAAGATGTATCAAAATCTGAAGAAAAGCTTTTGGTAGCCAAGGATGAAGAGAGAAATAGCTGAATATGTGTCTTCATGTCTAGTGTGTCAAAAAGCCAAAGTGGAACATCAGAAGCCATCTGGTGAACTATAACCATTGGAGATTCCTGTCTAGAAATGGGATGACATTTCAATGGACTTTGTGTCAGGTTTACCAAGGACTCGTTCAGGAAACGATGCAATCTGGGTTATTGTAGACAGATTGACTAAGTCAGCTCATTTCCTTCCAATGAATATGAAGAATTCTCTACAAAAGTTGGCACAATTATATGTGAAAGAGATCGTGAGACTTCATGGTGTACCATCTAGTATTGTGTCAGATAGAGATCCGAGGTTCACTTCCCGATTCTGGGGAAGCTTGCATCAGGAGTTGGGTTTGAGACTTCGATTAAGTTCAGCTTATCATCCCCAAACAGATGGATAGTCAGAGCGTACCATACAAAGTTTGGAAGACTTACTGCGATGTTGTGTGCTTGAACATGGTGGTAGTTGGGAGCAGTTTCTACCACTGATTGAATTCACATATAACAATAGTTACCATAACAGTATTGGTATGGCTCCATTTGAAGCATTGAATGGTAGAAAATGTCAAACGCCCCTTTGTTGGTTAGAAACTGGTGAAAGTTTGGCGTTAAGACCTGAAATTGTGTAGCAGACTACTGAACAAATAGAAGTAATCAAAGAGAAGATGAAGGCATCCCAAGATAGACAGAAACACTATTATGATAAAAGGAGGAAACCACTTGAATTCCAAGTTGGTGATCATGTATTTTTGAAGGTTTCACCTCACAAGGGGATTGGCCGAGCATTGAAGAGTAAGAAGTTAAGTCCAAGGTTCATTGGACCATATAAAATTCTGAAGAGAATTGGCACAGTGGCTTATCAGATTGCACTTCCTCCTCATCTTGCAAACTTGCACAATGTGTTCCATGTATCACAATTGAGGAAGTATGTACAATACTCCACTCATGTGATTGCTACTGATGATGTTGAAGTTAGAGAAAATCTGACCATCCCTATAGAACCCACACAGATCATAGAAAGGTCGATTAAGCGCCTGAGAAACAAGAATGCACCATTAGTGAAGGTTGCATGGAAATAAGGAAATGATGTAACTCTGACTTGGGAGTGTGAAGATGCTATGAGTACGCAATACCCAGAATTGTTTCACTGAGGAGTGCGTTATGTTAAAATTCGAGGACAAAATTTTTATTTGGGTGGGAGAATTGTAACATCCTAAAAAAAAATTCATTCTCATGTATAATCATTTTGATTTGGACCGTTAATGCTATTATTCATTTTATCTCAACTTTCTACATAAATTTGGTTAGGAAAACATCTTCAATTTAATATTTTACCATGGTAAATAATTTTAACTTTATACCTTAGGTAAAAGTTAATCAAGTAACTTATTACCTATTTCCTTAGTTATTAATTTCTTTGGTTTTTCCAATTCCTCTCATCAAATTACCACATACTCCACTCAAAATACGTCATCTTGTATATATTTTAATTATTCGTTAGAGTCTGAATTTGGAAATATGGTCAACTACAAAGTTATTCCTCATTGTCTTAGATTTCTAACAAGACCAAATTTGTTAAAATCCATTAAGATATGAGAGAGATATACCCAAAATACTGAAACAGTATCAGAATTGGTATTTTACTTCAATCATATCATCTTGTACATATTTTAATTCCTAGTTAGAGTCTGAATTTGAAAACGTGATAAACTAAAAAGTTTTTCCACATTGTCTTAGCTTTCCAACAAGACCACTTTATTAAAATCCATTAAGATATGAGAGAGATATGCCCAAAATACTGAAACAGTGTTAGATTTGATATTTACTTCAATCATACATGCTCCATTATGTAAGCTGCGGAAATGGTCAACAATACAGCTCATTTTTCTTACCTAAAACCTCCATTATCACCACAATTAATGCACCTAACATCCTACTATAATCCCATTATGAAAAGCTTGTCCCCCACTTGTCATTTGCATCATTAAATCAACACTACATCTTGTTCCCAAGTCTGAATTCTTAGAACAAGCTAAAGTTAGTGAAGTCTCTCTCTCATTTCCTTTCATTTTCTCCATTAAAGTCACCCTTGATCTGAAGCTAGGACAATAAGAGAACATTTTTAACCACTCTAGGATCCTCCATTAAGGTAAGAGGGGATAGGGTTGTGAATAATTATGAAATGGGTAGAATTGTATGCTGTCCTAGGATTTCCAGTATTATTTTCATACATTGTTGCTCAATTTTGAAGCTGAAAACATGTGAATTTGATTCTGACTTCTCTATCAAAGTTGTATAAATTTTTGTTATGTGAATTTTGATACCTGAAACGACTGATTTGGATATGTATAGCATGAGTTATAGCCAAAATACTACAGCATGTCTGTTTGGAATACATATCTTGTGTTTTGTGTATATATAAATATTTTGGGAATTATACATGCATAATTAGCCTTTGATGTCTTCACAAAAGTTATAGATATTTATGTTGTGGATCTATAGAAAGTAGTTTCAAGTTAAAAGGATGTTTGTAGATCTAGTTATGCCTAAAATACTGAAGTATGTTCAAGTTGAAAATTTGTTAACCTGAATACAAATTTTATTTTTTAAATATGGGAATTTTGTGGTGATAATTAGTGATTGGTGTCTTCATGAAAGTTTTATATATTTGTGTTACAAGTATTTTAGAACTGGTCCCATGCCAAAATTATTTTTGTAGCTCCAGAAACATTGAATTTACCAACATATGTATGTTTTGTTACTTTCTTTGAGATAATTTAGTATACTATGAATCTGTGATATTTCTGTTTGGATTTGGAATTTTTGGTCTTAATAAAAATTATAGATGATGAAATTTTTGAAACACAGAACTTGGCCTCATTCAAAAATTATTTTTATACCATGAGTTATAGCTAATTTACTAAAGATTGTCAAACCAGTAAAATTTTCCAGCAATTGGTGATAATGAAAAATGATAACCTATTGACTATTATGTGATTATATGATGTTTCTGTTTGGAATTTAAAATTATGGTATTCATGAATGTTGTAGATAATTCTATTATGGAACTACAGAAAGTGGAATTACTTAAAAAGGATTTGATTTGCTCATGTTATGGCTGTTTTACTAACGTATATTGTTGTTGAAAAATTCTGAAATTTACCTATAATGGTATTTAAGGATGAAAATGATATTTTTCATATGAGTATAATCTATTATTGAATTATTGAGGGATTATTGATTATTATGGATGTTATTGAGTGTCCTATAAATGACATACAGTATGTATTTTATTGTCATGAATGATTATGAATTACTAAATTAATGTATACATGAATGTCTTGTAGTTTGTTGAGATATGTTGTTGAAACAGTAAATCCATGATTCTGAAAATTTTTATATGTAATGTGTCCTTTGAGGACTTGTGATTTTCCAAGTGATTATGGAAATATTGATATCATGGTGTGTTAAATTGATAAAAAGAATTAAAGGCATTCATGCATCATAAGCATTTGGACGCACCATGAAATTTAAGGGTTCCGTGATTGCCTACCCTGGTGGGGGGTTACTCTATGATGAGTTAAAGCCTATTTTTGTTATGGAGTTCATGGGGGTGTAGGGATCCATGGCTGTATAAATTCCTATTGATGTTTTGGTCATGGGGGTGTAGGGATCCATGGCTGTATAAATTTCTACTGATGTTTTGGTCATGGGGGGTGTAGGGATCCATGACTGTATAAATTCCTACTGATGTCTTTATGAGACTTTTACTACAGTATTTCCCACTAAACCAAATGGATCCAGCATGACATTATTTGACTAATTAAAGACTTATTAAATATAAATGAACTTGTTTGGCATATTCATCATATCATTATGTCTTGTTGATTGTGTCTGTGCAATTCTATTTATTTTATATTTATTCTATATTCTGTCTCATTCTTATATTAATTTTTACAGTGAATACAACACAAAATGATGAGTGATGCCATGACTGATGCATATGAATTACTGCTTGGACTTTGATTTTATTTTAATTTAATGGGTTGTAATAAATACAACGTATCATGTACTGTTATTTTCTAAATCATTTCCGCTACGTAAATGTTTCTTGAATTTAATCATTCACGACTAGTATGCATGATAATATTCCGCAATTATCAACTTTTACGTGAACTCTGAATTTAATTTACGAGTTTTCAAAATGATTGTTTAAAAAATACGAAAAATTTATTCAAAAAAATTATGGGGCGTCACACTATATAGTGTTATTTTTGCCTCTTGGTGTATAAAATTGAAAAACAATTGTGGATATATTGTGAAAGTTGGAGCGTTTATCTTGCATTCTAGTGTTCTAGATTACCATTTGTGTACTTGTTTTCTTGTTGTATTTGTTTTTAGTTTGTCTTTGTTGATTCTAAGTTTGTCACATTTTAACCCCATTCTTGGTTTCCCTTTATTCATTTTGTCCATTAATTGCTTGTTTATACTATTGTTTGTCTACATCTTAATTCCTCTTAGTTTTCCTTCTTAATTGAGTTTTTCTTACTTGTCTTGTTGGTCTCTTATGTTATTTAAGTATTTCATTTCTTGACCTTCTTGAGATTAACCAAGTGACTTACCATTTGATGTAGCATATTAGAGGGATTGAGATTAGATTGTGGGATTGTTCTAAGCACTTGAGGTTCATAGAGAGAAGAGTGTGAGAGTAAACACTTGAGTGCTTAAGAGTTTTCCCTTGTGCAAATATTATTTTTTGTGCTAACCATTTTCTTGTGTTAAAAGTTTTTCCTCATACTTTGGTGGAGATGATGACTTGTAAATTGGAGAGCATATTTTTATACTAAGTATAATACCTTGTGTGTCTATTGTATATGGTTTTCTCCTTGTATTTTGGGAGCATGTAAATATATATATATATATATATAAATATAATTCTTTTAATTCATAAAAGAATTTGGTCCTTATACTTGAATTTTGAACATTGAACTTTAGACTTTTAGTTTAATTAGTTGATTAGGGTGACGCACTTAACTCTAGTTTACTTTGTACACATCGACTAGTATCTTGTTTGCACTTGATTTTAGGGTTAGTTTACTAGTTTGTTATTTACCAAAGTGACTAGTATCTTATCTCATTCTCACTTTTCATATTATTTTTCCATAGACAACATGTCTTCTTATAGTGAACGTGAGAAAGATAACACACCTCCCTATGAGAGCGATCCTTGAAAAATTGAATGCTATGAATGCTATCCTAGACAATATTAAAAAAATGGAGAAAAGACAAAGAGATAGGCCTCATAGGAGATATGGACATAATCATAAGGATAATGAGGTTGAAGAGAAGCCTAGGAGACACCATAGACATCATAAGGATATGAGGCTTAAGGAAGTTAAATTTGAGGTGCCCTTATTCCATGAAAAAAATAATGTAAGGGCCTATTTTGGATTGTGAAATAAAAGTTGAACAACTCTTCAACTCTTATCAAATCAAAGATGATAGGAAAGTTAGGGTTGCTACCTTTTCTTTTCAAAACTATACCTTGGTTTGGTGGACCCAAATTTGCAAGGATAGGAAGAAAGATCACTTTCCTCCTATAGATGAGTGAGATGCCCTCAAGGCATTGCTTAGGAAGAGGTATGTTCCTTTCTATTATTGGGGAAAACTTTTAACCAAGCTTAATAGACTCTCCCAAAGGGCTATGAGTGTGAAAGATTATTATAAAGCCCTTGAAATGGCCATGATTAGGCCCAATGTTGAGGAGGATTGAGAGACCCTAATGCATAGGTTTCTTCACGGGCTTAATAGGTGTTAGGGAATCTCACAGGGTCAGGCAACAGAAACACAAAGGATTCCCAATGAAATTGTAAAAACGGGTGTCTCAAAGCGTTGCATATGAAATTAAAATAAAATTATGTTTTAGCGTTTACCTCTTGTAGACGTGAGACTAGTTCCTTAATTGAAGCAATCTTAGCTTCATCCTGTAGGAGTCCACATGAGCACTCCTACCAAAAACTAAATCTTTGAATGCTAGTTCAAATTATCAGTGAGTAATCCTATTCTTGAGCAGCTACCTTTGAGCATCACATGCTTTATATATAAGCTCAGAGCTCTCAATAAACATTGGGCTCCTGACTCATTCTAAATGAGTTAGGCCTAATAGTTTTATTAAAATAAAACTACCCTCTAGTGGGTTGACTCTATGTGTGTGACCCTATAGATAAAATATCTGGTCGTATTAATAATAAACTTTATTATTAATAATATAAAATAAGAGTGACATCTAACAATGCATCATTATATCTGAATATTATTTATCATCGAGATAACCTATAAGTTATAATTATTTTATATATTCATTTCTTTTGTCATGATATCTAATTGGGCCCAAGGCATGATCGTCGTCATTCTTGTATGGCCCAATTCTTTTTACTTGATACCAGAGTAGACTTTACTGAATAAATATATAATATTTATTCTTCCTAATATGGTCATGCATTTATTTAGTCTCACTCC
Source organism: Clitoria ternatea (assembly GCA_037962975.1). Lineage (NCBI taxonomy): Eukaryota > Viridiplantae > Streptophyta > Magnoliopsida > Fabales > Fabaceae > Clitoria > Clitoria ternatea. The sequence goes on from CM075675.1 coordinate 17,248,388, forward strand.
ATCAAGTGGCTCATAAATATCACTCCTGTCACATACGAGAGACAAATCTCATCTACATCACTTACATCCCTCTCATAATTTGTTCATTGCCTAACTATAATATTTATGGTCATCTTATTACAAATGATGTTTGATTGTATTAAAACAACAAACGTCTCATGTAGGAATCATAGTGACTTTAAGTTAGAGGACTACATATACCATTATCACATTGAGAACCTTTTATGACACTCATGTAACGATCCATACAACGATAGGGTGATGTGATGAATATCATGTGTTGGTTCTATTATGATTAACACTAAAAATATGTATGTGATAATTATGGTTGGATGAGGAATATACTATATGCTAAAGTATGTCTAGTGTACCTATGACTGATTAGTAAATATATTATGTGTTGACTTGGTAATAAACTGGTAAGGTATATGCCCCAATAACTATAATGCATATCTGTATGTGATCATGTTGTGATAGTATGTTATTGATAATGAAATGATGATTAAGTGATTGATAATTGTGAGAGTCTTAGCAATGATGAACTATTAGTATGAAATAGTAATGACTAGTAGGTTGTATGAGGATACCTGTTGAGTGTGGCAATGATATGTATTTGTGCTAGATGTATCACTTGTTTGATGATTGGTTGTGCGTAATCTGTCAAGTATGACAGTGTACTCTTGTATGTAATTCTAACAAGACTGGAGTGAGATAAACTCACCCATCTTATTTTATGGTTTTGTACATGTAATTATGTTAAACCTTTAGGCTAGGGTAACCTAAAATGAAAAGCCATCCTCGAAGAGTGTTCAAGAAGACCCCGTCGAGGTAATACGTTAGCGACACTCAAGGAGAGTGGTGGAAGATTTGCCTTGAAATTCTTAGAAAATTGGATCTTCTCTTGATTTCTCTTCTAGATCTAGGCTATATTCTATCTTGCTCAACTTGAAATGAACACAAATATGAAATTGGAGATGTTGGATGAACCATATACAAATGGAAATGAGAGAAATTGTGAAGGAAAACCTAGAAGAAATGCTAAGGAATTAAGGAATTATGAGAAATAGAGAGTGGAGAGGCTAATAATAATGTAAGGAAACGTCACTCTCTTGAAGAAGAAAGATAAGTATAAGTGAAGTTCACCACGTTCGGGAGAGGATCCAAAGGATAAGAACCAAGAAGAGAGAGTAAGCACTCAGAGTCTAGAGAGAAGAAATTTCACTCAATCTCACTAAAACTGGACAAATGATTTTTAGCTAATAAATTTACACATGAGAGGAGACTTATATACTCCCTAGAAATTCGGTCATGGTAATGGACCTTGGAGTTTCTACTTGGCCCAATCTAAATGCCTATAAAATTAGCCCAAATCAAGAAGGGTGATATGTATAAGACCCAATAGTAGCCCAAAGCTACTTGGCCATGCAAGGCCCAAACTAAAATTAATTTCTAAACCTAATTCACCACTAAAAAAACAACTGATAGCGACGGAAGGAATTGGTCGCTAATCCACAGAATGGCCGTCGCTAAACACATTAGCGACGGCATCTCAGACGGAAAGGAGGACGTCGCTAAAACCCTCGTCGAAAAGACATCAGCGACGCCACACCTGCCGTCGCTAACATATTGACGGCGTAAGGCCGTCGCTAAAATTGTCTCTGTCCCAATAACCCCAGCCGTCGCTAAGTGTTGGCATACAGCGACCACGAAAGCCCGTCACTAATAACAGCCATCAGCGACCACCCTATGCCGTCGCTACATGTACTCATGTAGCGACCACCCTTGCTCGTCGCTATTTGTAACAAGTACAGCGATGACAGAATCCGTCGCTAGTGGTTATGATACAGCGACGACAGACTCCGTCGCTAGTGCTTATGATACAGCGACCGCAACATCCGTCGCTAGTGTTTGTGATGTAGCGACCAGATCGTCCGTCGCTAGTGGTTTTAATTCAGCGACGGTTGTGGGCCGTCGCTAACCGTCATTTTTAAATTTTTTTAAAATTGATTCAATGATAGGTAGGTTTTGTTAATTTAACTTTAAAAAAATCTTAATATTTTGTATTTTGTATTGGCTGATAAAATTTTATAATTAAATTAAAATAATTTTTTGAAGTAATAAATTATTATTAAAAACAAAATAATAGATTAAATTAATTTATCAAATAGGTTGAATTACTAATGATAGGTAGAATAAGGCTTTGTGATTTGAATGTAATTACCAATAAATATTGACATAATAAATAAAGAATGACAAAATAAATACTAAATGAAAATATAACATAACTAAAAATCAAATATACAATGTGTATAAATAAAAGAACTACAATCAAGGTGGTGGGGGATCCTGGGGTGGTGGTGGGGGCGCCTGGGAAGTGGGGGGAGGTAGCCTCGCCATCAACTGCATCAGTAGCTCCTGCTGCTGAGCAAGTTGCCGACGAGTCTTGGCGTGCTGCTCCTCGGCCCGCTGTCGGTCCGCCTCGGCCTTCTGTCGGTCCGCCTCGTGCCGCTCCAACAGCAACTGCCTCTGATGTCGCTCCTCCTGTAGCTCATCGTTCAGGTTTTGAATTACCTGAACGACCTCAGTCGGAAGACCAGAGGAAGACAAAGAGGAAGGGGTCTTCCCCTTTTTCGCCAGCTGCGTGCCGACGCCACCCAATCCAAACACCCTCCCTTTCTTGTTCACACGGCCAACAGCCTCCATATAGATGGCGTTGTCGTCAGAACAAGATAGGGTGGGAGGAACCTCCCCTTCAGGAGTGGAAGCCACCAGGTCCGCCTCCTTCTCGGCCCTCCTGGCCTGATACGCCTCCTGTAAATTCAAAAACAACGATAGGATTAGTAAGTTGATTTGTAAATTATAAACATGTGTCAGTTAAAAGTAAATACCGCTAGCTGCGTAGTCTTCTGGTTTACCCATGCACCGGCTTTGTTCTTCTTGGTCATTTGCATGACCTCAAACAAAGAAGGCTCCCGGTGCTCCCTCTGCTCCTGTGGTGGACAAAAAACATTGAGATTATTATTTGTAAACATGTAAGATGAATGATAATAGAAATGTTTAACATAAATATACTTACAAATCTTTTCTTGTGCTCGAGGGTTGAAATGCTACCCCCAGTGTAAACCGAGGCTGCAGCATCGGTGGCTCTGTTGGCCCTATTCCGAGCACTCGCCTGCTGGAATGGGACCCCGCCCCACTTCTGGACCATCCCGTCCCAATGGTCCTCCGGGATCCAACGAGGGCGCTCACCCTTGTCTCTCACCTTCCAAAGGGTACTCTTGATGATTTTGGAGGTCTTTGTGGCAAAGACCTTCCTAATCTCATCAATCATACCCTCCGCCCACTGGTAATCACGCTGTAAAATAAATTGAGAAATCAAAATTAATAACAGGTCTATTTTACAAATCAAGTCACAATAAATGAGCTAGGAACTTACCGAGAAGGTGTCAAACCACCTATCTTGCACAACCTTCCCAGCATCTGTCCAAGATATATATGGACCATCCCACTGGGCCTTCAAAACCTTAGTAATCGCTTTGGTAGTGCGACTACTATCAACAAAGCTGTAATGACAACAATTATGTTAGGAGTAAAACAACACACAATCTAGGGAGACACCCAAAATTTCGGCAGAGTCTCCCCTGTAAATGTAACATTTCCAAGTTTAAATAGTTACCCTGTTACAAACAGAAGAGTGCCCAGTACAATTCAATCTATACAAGTACTAATTAAAGTAACATCCAATAAACCAACAAGTCTTTCTACTAAAGTTTAATATAAAGTCATACAAATAACATAAAAGTATTTGAGGTTTAGTCACTTACTCGTCTCCGGCCGGCACGGGTACCAACATGGGCAGAGGGGATGCCGGAGGTGGGGTCACCTGATGGCCATCGTCCTCCAAGCCACCAACTCCAGGAGTCTGCTCTGGGGTGGTCAGCTGTGGGGGTGATGGGGTGGTCTGCTGTGGTGGTGGTGATGGAGTGGTCTGCTGTAGTGGTGATGGAGTGGTCTGCTGTAGTGGTGATGGAGTGGTCCGCTGTGGTGGTGATGGAGTGGTCTCCTGCCCTGGGGTAGGAGTCCCCAGACGGGAAGCCGGGGTCCTGGACCCACCACCCCTACTGAAGGGCAGTCGACGTCCCGTCATCTGTGGATAAAATAATGAACAAAAAAGGTTAGTCTCAGGATATATATAAACCTATGTATATATGTTTAACAACTACATACTCTGTGTCTGTTTCAGTTTCAAATTCCCCCTCAGTTTCAGTGTCACTGTGGTAATCTGTTTGAACAAGTTCATCAGTATCCAAATCAGCCCTAGACCGTTTTGATCGAGAGACAAGGTCTTTGTCAATGTGTTCACCCCCCGTAGTGGCGAGTGTCTCATCCATTATGACTGGATCAATGTTGAACAACAAATTGGCATCGTTGAGCTCATGTGGTGCAAGCTGATAAGCGTCATCGACCTCCTCAGAGACATTGTCAGTGATCTGACTTCGGGCCTTGGCCTTGATTACTGCATACCAGTCCCGATGTCCTCCCGGGAAGTCGGTGTAATAAACCTGCTCAGCTTGTTGGGCAAAAATGAAGGGATCAAACCCTTTATATCTACCATTCTTCTTGACCTCAACTAAGCCGTAGTTGTTGTCAACCTTTGTTCCAACACCGATTGTGTTGTCGAACCAATCACATTTGAATAGAACAATATCTCTTCTTAGTCGTCCAGAGAATGAAACTTCAACAATCTCCGTCAGCACTCCATAAAAGTCTTCTTCCAACTGACCGGCGGTGCCTTTAACACAAACCCCGTAGTTATGGGTGCGCATCCCTTCACTCCATTGAAGAATATTAAACTTGTAGCCATTTACGTAGTAAATAGGCCATTTTTTAACAGTCTTCACCGGCCCCCAAGAAAGGGCTTGGAGTAAAGAATCTTCAATATGGTTGTTAGGGTCTTGTATCTATGTACAACATAAGAAGTAGGTCATTGTTACCATATTGACGGGAGTTTGAAGCAAATAGGCTTAAAAACACTTGGTATACGGGTCTTACATGTTGCGCGAACTAACCAACGAACTTGGATGACACCTCACTATGAATTTGGTCATCAGTTAAATCATTTTGCTCAACTTTTAGCATATCTGTGTATAAGCTATTGAAAGAAACAAATAAGTTTAATATAAAAGCTACGTTAAGAACGTATAATATAACTTCTATGACTTACTCAATAAAGGGTTCCACTTCTGGGCAATTGAGAAGAATGTACAAGTGAGCCGCCTTTCGATCTTTCTTATCAATGTAACATTTTGTGAGCCTGCCCCCCGGGTGACCAGGATAGTTGAAAATCGACGTTTGTTCATCAAACCCTGTGCGGCTGGCTACCCCAAGATTGCGGGGAATTCTACTCATTCTAGTTTCTATCTCCGTTGGAAAATAGAAAGAAGCAAAGGTTGTCATTTCTTCGACTAAGTATGCCTCACAAATTGAAGCTTCAACGCAGGCTTTGTTCGACACTTTATCTTTTAAAGAGCGTAAGAATCTTCAACATCATTAACAAGATGGTGTTAAGTTAGAAAATGCTATTATAAGCACGATTTGCAAGTAAATTAAAGAGTTCACCAAGCATTCACCTTTCGAATGGATACATCCAACGATACTGCACTGGGCCACCAACCAAGGCCTCGTACGGTAGATGGATAGGCAAATGCTCCATGGAGTCAAAAAAACTTGGTGGGAAAATCTGCTCCAACTTACAAATCAATACCGGGATAGTTTCTTCCATCTTCACAAGTTTCTCCACACTCAACGAAGTAGCCGTCAACTCCTTAAAGAAGTGACTCAACTCCACTAACGGTTTCCAAATAGGCTTCGGTAAGGCATGAAACGCGTACGGGAGTAGTTGTTGCATAAACACATGGCAATCATGACTTTTCATGCCAAACACCCTGCCCTCCTTCACGTCGACACATCTACTCAAGTTAGAAGCGAATCCGTCAGGCAGGGTCAACCCATTCATCCAAATACACACAGCAATCTGTTGTGGTCTAGTTAAAGCATATTTTGCATGGGGTTTAAACATTCTTCCACGTCCCGCATCCCTCAACTCCAACTCCTTCCTAGAACACCAAATCGGAAGGTCTAGACGACTCTTCTCGTTGTCCTTTGTTCTCCCTTTGATGTCCATAACAGTGTCAAAAATATTCATGAAAACATTACGTTCAGTGTGCATCACATCAATGTTGTGTCTTAACAACAAGTCTTTCCAATATGGCAAATCCCACAAGACACTCTGCTTCACCCAGTGGTGTTCCTTACCGTAACCCGCAAACTCCTTAACACTCTTGTCCCAGATGTAAGGATACTCTTCGACCCTCTGCCAAACCCGTGCACCAGATAACCTACGAGGTGGAGGTTCATTAACAACCTTGTTCTTCTTAAAAGCGGTTTTGTTCCTCCTAAACGGGTGATCCAACGGTAGAAACTTTCTATGACAGTCAAAGAAACTTGTCTTGCCACTAACAGGGAGTGATTCCCCCCCGGTATGTTCTATGCATACAGGGCAAGCAAGCTTCCCAGACGTGGACCATCCAGAAAGCATACCATAGGCCGGGAAGTCGTTAATAGTCCACATCAAAACAGCACGCATCATAAAGTTGTTCTTCAAAGACACATCGTATGTCATTACCCCGACATCCCATAACTGTGATAACTCTTCAACCAACGGTTGCAAAAACACGTCTATGTTCGCCTTTGGATTTTTGGGTCCTGGAACCAGTATAGATAGAAACATGACCTCCCTCTTCATACACATATCAGGCGGCAGATTGTATGGGGTCAGGATGACTGGCCAACAAGAGTAAGCCCTTCCGTATTGACCGAAAGGGTTAAACCCATCAGTACATAATCCAAGTCTCACATTTCGCGACTCGCTAGAAAAGTCCGGATATAGCTCATCCAAACACTTCCATGCTTTCCCGTCGGAAGGATGGCAAAGAAACCCCTCTTGTGTTCGGTTCAGAGCATGCCAACGCATGTGTTTTGCCGTGGACAATGAGGCATACAGGCGTTGAAGACGCGGTGTTATAGGGAAGTACCACATTTTCTTCCTGGCCGTCCGGGTTACCTTCCCTCTCCTTTTAACGGTCTTGTAGCGTTCCTCATTACAATGCAGACATTTTGTGACACTCTCGTCTGCAAACTCATTTCTGAACAGCATACATCCACCAACACAACACTCTATCTTCACACAACCCAGCCCCAAGTTTGCCACTTGCTTCTTAGCACGGTACAGGTTTGCTGGCATTCTGTGATTACTAGGCATGGTGGAACCCATCAGACTGACCATCCTATCAAAACAACCTCCAGGAAGATTATAATCTGCCTTTATGCTTAAAGCAGCTAGGGAGGCGGATAACTCAGTGTGACTGTTGCACCCGTCCCACAATGGAGTCTGAGCCGCCGCCAACAAATCATAAAATCTCTTCACCTCCGGATTAGGATCCTCCTCTACATTGTCAGAGTCCCCATGACCTGCTTGGTCATTATGTTCCAGCATACGCCCGGTGGAGGGTCCAACATGATCCATCACCATTTGTTCTATGTTGTTGTACGTATCCCTGTTTCCTCCAACCTCGTAGTAAGACTGTTACACGGTTACGTCTGACGGTCTACGCGGTAACTGCTCACCATGGTTGTACCAGCAGTGGTATGTTTCCATGAACCCTTTCTCAGTTAGGTGGCACATGACATCATCCGCGTATTCAAAACTCATGCATTTGCACCTTGAGCACGGACAACGGATCTTCTGAGTCACTTCAAATCCAGGCGTGTTTGCCGTAGCGAACGGAATGAACTCCAACAGCCCCATCATAAACTCCTCAGTCACTCGCCGATTGCGATCTAGTCGGTTGTACATCCATCGCCGATTTGCCGGTACCTCCATTTACAATATCTAACAAGCACGATTTCTGTTACCTTACACGTTTAAATTTTTATTTAACTATCGGTTGTGAATCACTCTATCTCTTTGATGTTGCAAATTGGTGGGGCCTTATCCCATTCGGGATGAATATGCAACCATCCGTAACCCATCCCTACATTATATGTGGTCTATCTTGAGTTGAATGAATTTTCATTTGAAATTTCGGCAGCATTTCGCATTGGTCCCCGAGTACACAGAGATACGTACGGTATGAAACACCACACGCAGACATGCACCCTGGGGACAATACGAAACACCATAACCGAAATTTCAAATGAACATTCATTCAACTTCTCAAGATAGACCACATACAACATTGATGGGTTACGCCCTACAAGTTACAAATTCATACCAAACTGTCCAACCGGGGCAATTCAAGCTCCAACACAACACGGTACATCAACCGGTTATTTTGAAACTTGAACGGGAATCTAATGGGTACACACACGACTAAACCCTACATTATTAAAGTTGAGTTTCATTTTTTAAGTTCCCTAAGAAAGGGAGTCTACCGAAATTTTGGCGGAGTCTCCCCTGTAAACTAGACATTTCCCAAATTTACAAACGGGTTGTTACATATAGAAAACTGCCCAGTATTGATAAATAAACATATCATACGCATTGTATATGATATTCAGAGTTATGAACACCAAATCATGTTATCAATATATAAAATCAATGCCTACTGAGCTCTGCTCTCCACTAACAAACAACATTACACATGCATCGTAAATCATGTTATCAGCACACAAAACCAATGCCTAATGAGCTCTGCTCTCCACTAACAAACAACATTACACATGCATCGGCACACATAAGTAATGCTTAATAAGCTTTGCTGTCCACTAACAAACAATAATCAACATGCATACACAATCATCATAGGTTATAGATCACGAAAAAATTAGCATAAGGGGATTACCTGGAAAAGTGACACAACTATAGAGACAAAGTCGAAGAGACACGAACAGAGACTACACGGTGTGTAGATCTGCATGGCAAACCAAAAAGAGGTTGACATGTTATAAATTTTTTTTTATTTTGAAAAGCAAAATTTCCTGACATGTTATAAATTCATGTTATAAATTTTCCTTTAGTGAATCCAAGACTAATATATCCTAACTATACTTTAAAATGCTGGAGAAGGAATTTTGTCCAACACTAATTTTTCCTTCTGATTATGTCTTGGCCTATATCAATTTTGTTACATCAATTACAGCAATAGACAAGTCCACAAAAAATGCCTTTACTCTGGAGGAACATAACAAAGTCATGGATGAGGAAAAAATAAGACTCGCTCAACTCCAAGATGACTATGTCAACACCAAGGCTTTACTTGAAGCATCAAATTAACATAGCCAAGAAATTTATGAAGAGGTCTTTAATCTCAAGGCAATGCTCCATGAAAAGGAAACCCAATTAAAATCTTGTGAGTTAGAGACGTTGAAGATTGAGACTCGTCTTGGTGATCTAAAGACAAGTACGTTGGAGACTAACATAACCTTGAAAGAGAGAAATAGGCACATAGAAGTAGCAAGGAAACTAAACAAAGAGAGACACGCAAAGCAAATTACAACTAAGGTGGCATTGGATAAAGCGTTCCATTGAAAACTTGATTACTAATTACTTAACATTATATGATCAGTGAAGTCTATGTCATATAGTGTTTATGCTATGCTAAGGAAAATTGATCATGTTCGCGTTCCATGTTTCTCCCCTTATGATTAATTTTTTTACCAAATCGATTTATGTTTTTGACATTTATTTGAATTTGTTTTTGACATTCATATTCTTCCTTGTCAATTTGATGAAACTAATAGCAGATTCAGTCTTTTCTCACAGTCTAAGTGCAATTACCATGTTTTAATTCTGGTCATTTCAAATTTCTCAATAAACTTTGTCCAAGTCAAGTGTAAGATCAGTTGTTTACACAATATTGTTATGTTTTATGTTTGTAATGGTTATTTATTTATTTATTTGATAATTGATATTATCAAGTTTGGGTTGGCAATAACCGATGTACAATGCTCAAAGCTTTTATTGGTTGAATTTGGGATTTACTTTTTCCTTTTTAAGTTTGATGTGTGAGGACAAATAATCTTAGATGACCAACTTGAGGCTGGTTATAGCAAAAGGTTTGAGCATTGACCATGCTAGATTGACTTACACACAAAAAAAAAATAATGATTATAATGCTGGAATGGAGTTTACCACGTTTACCCTATGTTATGCTTTCTTTCTTTCAATGTGACATTTGATGTCTTACTTGTTCTGTTGACCTTGTTATAAGGAAGATATGGCATTGGATGGAGCTGTTGTCAAATTAATTAGATTTGTTTTATTTCTTGTTTACTGTTTGAAATTCTTACAGCAACCTCAACAGCTCAACCTGTCCTTGCTTTAAGCCTTTTACCTTTTTCAGCTTCCATATTATCTTAACTGATTTTTTAAATGGACATTTATTTTTATTTTTCTTACAAATAAGTTGATGATGTTTTTCAGGGTATCCTCATCTCAAATGGCAGCAATAATGGCTTTGCATGGTTATTATTATAACAATACAAAGTTGGGAAATCAACGAAGAGCACTAGACAATTTCAGTTTTCCAGACTCAATTGCAGTTCATAAATTGTCAAAGAATAGAAGGTCAAAATTAGATAAGGCGAAGAATAAAAGATTTCTTAGACTCCTGGTACAAGTGCGACAGACTGAATCACCTCCATCTAAATATGGTACTAATGGTAGAGCAATTAAAATGGTTCCAGCAAATGAGGTAGTGAAAAAAAAGACAACGTCAGAGGATAAAGTGGAGATGGTGAATGGTACAAAGCAAGCTGTTAATGGAGCAAGTTTGGTAAGGAGAGATGCTGCCCCAGCCTTGACTAAGACAACAAAATCAAGAGCCTCTAAAGAACTTCCACCATTGGAAGAGCTAAAAGTTTTACCCTCAGATGAAGGCTTTAGTTGGGCCAATGAAAATTACAATTCTTGGCAAAGGTCTATTGATGTTTGGTCATTTGTTATTTCTTTACGTATTCGTGTTCTGTTGGACAATGCAAAGTGGGCGTATACGGGTGGCTTTACTGAAGAAAAGCAGGTGGTTTCTGAAAGCTATTGTGTTTCAAAATTCTTCTCTTCCTGACTTTATTCATTGCTGGTGGAAACAGACATTTCTTCAGAACTCAGCCTAATTAGTTTTTTAACTAAGTTTCTTGTTGTATTTATGCATGGTCATCTGATATTTTAACTCTGCATTTCAGAAAAGCAGAAGGCAGAAAACTGCTGCATGGCTAAGGGAGTGTGTGTTACAGCTTGGCCCAACTTTCATTAAACTTGGACAGTTATCATCAACAAGGTCAGATCTATTTCCCCGTGAATTTGTGGATGAGCTCGCAAAATTACAGGTACTTTTGTACATTGTTGTTCAATTTTTTTACCAAATCGATTTATGTTTTTGACATTTATTTTTAAGAGTATCTATTGTTGACTTGAATTTGTTTAATTTTTAAGAGTATCTATTATTGACATTCATATTCTTAACCACAAAGGAAAATAGCACAAGATTTCTTTGGAATAGATGAGAATGGTATTCTTGTTGTTTCTGCAAAGGATAAAAATAATAAGAATAAAATCACCATAACAAATGATGGAGTGAGATTGTCTGGTAAAGATATGGGGAGAATGATTAAAGAAGCTGAGATATATAGAGATGATGATAAGAAATTTGAGCAAAAGGTTAAGTCAGTGAATGCTTTGGACGATTATGTTTACAGGAAGAGGAATGTTATGAAGGATAGTGGTAGTAGTTCTAAGATTTTACCACTGGAGCATCAGCTGAAAATTGAAGCTGCAATTAGAGAAGCCAGAAATTCACTTAATGGTAAGAGGCAACAAGACACAAAGGTGTTTGAGAACTATCTAGAAAAGTTGAAGAGCTGTTTTGAACCAACCAAATTTAAGAAGAAGATGAATGTCATACAAAAGTTGAAGAGCCTTTTAAAACCCTGAAGAGTTGTTTTAAACCAATAGAAGTCAAGAGTTGTTTTGCTAACTACACCTATGACTATGAGTTTTGAGAAATAAAACTCAGATTTCAGCATTAGGATTCAAGTCTCAATCTTCAAGCATTGGCAAAACTATATTTAATTAATGATCTTCCAATTAGTTTTACACCGAAGATAAGGTACTAAAGCAATTTCCTAGAAAGCCTCGTATTTTTATTCAATGTTAAGATACATCGTAGTTAACAAAAAAAATGTACAGAAAGAATGAACATAGCATGAATAAGGTCCCTAAAATCGTTAGTTCGATTCTATTTTAACATAAACATAAAGTAATTTAGTATTAGGATACAATACAGAATGAATTAAAAAGATACAATATAATCATCAACATGAGAATTTGTTCAATAATAAATAAATAACAAATTCACTAAAAAATATTGAAAAATCTATTTGAAGCCAGTTTCAAGTCAAAAACTTAAGCAAGCAACAAGAACTATAAGCCTAACTACAATGCTATGACAAACTACAAAAAGGGCCTTTTGTTGTGTAAACATTTTACCACCATACAAAAACAGAGTAAGCATGAGAGACAGACCTGTGTGAGCTGAGAGACAGACCTGACTTCACAAGGTCAAATTTGGAAGCGGCCCACCACCTATTCATATGAAAGAATCAAATAAACCAAATAAAATCCTCTTATACTTTCTCAAAATTAGCCAAAGAATAGCCACAACATTAGTATATAGCCTTATACACAGAGGAAAATGAAGAGAAAGTTGTAAAAGAATATTATATGCATGGTTAAACTTAAACTAGATCATAAAACTCAAGTTTTCAAATAACTAGTAACAAGTTATAACTCTAGCATCTGCTCAACTGAAACAAAGGAAAATAACAAGAGAGCAGATAAACGAAAGGCATTATTTGCATTCATTGAAACAAATCATACAAGTCATAGGAACTAATGAAACCAGATCATAAAAATGACACAAATACAATGTAAGCCACTGGAAATCCTTGGAAGAGATCTAAAACTCAAGTAAATGCAAACATAGCAAGAAAAAAAAGTAGAAACGGAAGTGAGAGGAAGAAAGTAGAACCTTGAGGGGGTGAAGACCAGCTTTCAGTTCACGAGCTTGCGTTCTTCGGTCCGGATTTCAGAGGGAGAAAGAAACAGGAGGGATGGAAGAAGGGAAGGGAGGGAGGGAGGGAGGGAGGGACCCGAACGGAGGGAGGGCCGGCACGGAGGGAGGGACGGCAGTGGCTGAGGGTGGAAGGCACACGAACGGAGGGAACGAGGGAGGAGAGGCAAGGAAGAAGAAGGGGAAGGTTAGGGCAACTGAGAGGGAAAGGGGTCCCTGTCGAGTTAGATTAAAATCTTAGCGACGGCTGGTATCCGTCGCTACCAGCGTCACTATAATTAAAAGGATTAGCGACGGTCAAACAACTCCGTCCCTAAACTCCTGAACATTAGTGACGGTGAGTCCCACCCCGTCACTACATTCAAATTTTAAAAGTAAAAGATGGAGGAACCATAGCGACGGTGATGCTACGCCGTCACTAAAATTCTGAATATTAGCGACGGTAAATGAGTACCGTCACTAACCTACTGAAGCTTAGCGACGGTCCCGTACCACCGTCACTAACTTAAAGAAAAATATGGAGGGAAGGCGAAAACGATAGCGACGGATACCCGAGCCCGTCGCTACAGTTTAGGAGTTTTGCGACGGTATCAGTCCATCGTCGCTACCTTCCATTATTAAAAGAAAATTAGCGACGGTGGAAGACGTCCGTCACTAGTACAAACCATAGCGACGCAATCCCTTCGTCGCTACGGTTAGGGGAGTGTTAGCGACGGTAAATACCGTCGCTACTATTTGGCGCCAACTGATAAACCCTGGCGGGAAAGCAAAACAAGGTGGAGCTATCAAATAGCGACGCTACTAGCGACGGCGTTTACAATTTCTAGCGACCGGGTCCTGTTTCGGTCGCTACATGAGTCGCTAACATCTTTTTTGTCCCTTTTCGTACAAAGCGGTCGCTAAGGCGGTCGCTAATTAGCGACGGGGTTCTGTGGTCGCTAATTTGAGGTAGCTGTTTTGGGTTTTTTTAGTAGTGATTAATTCCTAAACAAATAAAAACACTACTAAAATATTTACAAGGTAAAAGGAAGGCCCAAAGGAGGTCCAAACAAGGCCATATGGTCCTTTACTTCAAGATAATGCAAGAGAAGCAAACAAGGGCCTTCAAATACTCCTTATTAGGCTTGGGTCCATCCATGGAAGTGAGGAAGCTAGCCAAAATCTTTGGGAATGCCTCCTTGGCTTTCTTGACCCTTGACCTAGTCAAAGGGCCATTAAAGCTCTCCAAGACATCCTCTAGTCTTTTTGTAGGCTCCAAGACTGCCTACCATCAAGGAGGAAGTTCCCGTTGGATTCCTCCCAGTCCCACAAAGAGTGCATGTGTCATCTGTCAAGTCGTCAATTGAATCGCCTTCCTTCAATAAGGACATTGAAGTGGTAGAGGGTTTCGTACAATGACATCGAAACCCATCTAGTTCCGAAGCCTCCTCTTCCGACGAGGAATAGAATTAGGATTTTATTTTCATAGATTATGTAATTGTAGGAGCTTGTGTGCCCGTATTTTATTCAAAGTATGTAAAGCATTATTGAGAACATGTATAATTTAAATGATATTATGATGATTTGATCCACCATGTTTTCCTGTACAATAAAAAATCTTACTCAATCTTCTACAAAAACTTGAACACCTTAGTTAATTGGGTTAATCCAGTGGGAAGGATTGTCCTAGTTAACCAAGGGATGTCACACACATGACATGACCGTGTGGGACATAGGGGATAATGTGGCATCTTTCTCCATATGTCAATCTCAACTCTTGATCTTGATGGATCTAAGGGTTGAGATTTAAAAGGTTTCTAAGTTTATTCAGTACAAAGATTATTAACTAATTCTTTTCTCATAACCATCATTAAAAATAAATTTTTTACCTTTTGAGAATTAATTCACGTCCTAAATTCTAGCTCAAAGCAAGACAAAAAAGTTATGTTACACATCTCACATCTTATCATAAAATAATCAATAGAAATTCATTACTTACTAATTGGGAATTTGTCCATGTCACACCTTTAAACACATACTAAAATCATTATTCCCACAATACGGATTCTCGTGATTTCTCGCCACCCGTGATATTTAAAGATAATCCTGTTACATCTTGTGTATTAGGGTAACCCTTCTCTTATTGCCGCCACCAACAGATGGTACCATCGTTGGACAATCTTTAAGCATGTGTCTATATCTCCCACACCCAATACAAATTGTGCTTTAAAAGAAATTTTAATGTAGTCTATATATTAACAAGTGCATATTATTTTACTTAGTTGGGGTATTTTATCCTCATTGTTTATCATTTATTTGAGTCTTATCCTTTTTCTTTAACTCAATTTGTAAATGGTGATTTGTGAGCTGTTTCTTTTCCTATTATATTTTAATAATACAAGTTTTGGGCCTTAACCCTGATTTTTGTTCAAACAAAAACAAAGGATAATGAATGTAATGAGTGATTGAGTCATTCAAAACGGAGGGGTTTGAATTAAAGAAAAAATATTTTTATTACCAAAAAAAAAATTAAAGAAAAAAAATGCAATATACGCATGTTAGAAAATGAGCATATACAGAAACAAGTTTATTTAATAAAATATCCGTAGGAAGTGAAATACATCCTTATCCAAATGAACAAAAGGGAGATCATGGATATTCTGCTACATGATTCAATTGGTCACACAACACAACGACAGAGAGATAAACTTACAATTGAGCATTACACCCCAAAAGTGAAATATACGACACAAGTTCATAATCAAAAGTAAACTTATTTGTATAATTCCAAGACTGCCAAAGCAGTGAATGTAGTGCAAACAACTTCACATCGTGAAAATCCAGAACTCTTGGCTAAAGCCTCAAATTCATCTTTTGTTCTCTCCCTACCACCAACTGTGACAAACATGAGGTTGTCGGTTATCGAAACTATCTTTGATACATCTGAACCTGATGTTTCTGGCACTATGAAGTCCACCACAATCACCTTTCCATTTTGTGGCAGTGACTTGTGACAGTTTTTCAAGAGGCTTATGCATTTTTCATCTGACCAATTGTGCAGAACAGCCTACATTTATGTAATTTAATCAGAGGTATAGCATAACTATTAAATTGGTGCACTACTAGTTTTTTAATCATAAAATTCTAGAAAATTGAAGGGTCATAAAGTGCTTTCTAACCTTCAGCATCATGGCATCACCCTGGGGTACACTTTCATACATATCTCCTCCTACATGCTCAACGCCTTTGTCCATTTAAACAACATTCTTAGTCAGCATTTTCTTTAAAGCAAAAAGAAACAATTTTAAATCTTATTACAACATTTTTCTATTGATCTTTTTATATATCAATTGAAGAAAGATTAGCATTTTCTTTTTGTTTTTAAGATACTAAGTTTTCATTTTTTTCATACTTTTAATTTTTTCTTCATATATAAATTAACACTAAGAAGATTAGTAAAAAATACTATAAATATACATATTACTCAAAGTAAAAATAGGGAGGGCAATCACTTGAATTACTTAGAATTAGCATATGCTACTAAAGAAAGATTAGTTACCTGGAAAGGTTGGTGCCTTTTCAACAACGTGGGGCAAATCAAAATTAATACCCTTCATTGAAGGGTACATTGAGGTTATCATGCTTAGCATTCTCCCAGTTCCCCCTCCCACATCAACCAGTGTTGATATTCCTTCAAACCCTGTATATGCTTGGAAAATGCTTCTCATGTCTAAGGTGCATAACTCGTTCATTGCCTTGTTGAAAACTTGATTCATAGTTGTGTCTCTTTGAGTGAATTGGTAGAATGGCTCTCCATGAACTTTCTTAAATAGGTCAATGTCTTCATCAATTATCACATCCTTAAAATTAGGCCTGCAATTAAATAATACCCGTGAACAAAACTCTTCTTAATTATATGCGCCACAATGCAAATCTCACCATTTTGTTTTCATATTGATATACCTATTTCTGTTCAAACTCAAATCAAATGGTCATTGTGAGTGACAAAATTTCTCTTTATTAAGATTTAAGACTATCGTGATGTAATCTTTCACATGTGAATCTTATATCTTAGATTAAGTTAGAACAACCCCAAATAACTAATCTACGTGTTTGATATGATGGATCCGTTTGTTTAAGTTTATTAAAAAAGTGATTTTAAAGCTGAAATCAGCTTATTTTCAGCTTCTACTTTTAAAACTTTAAACAAACACGTTAAAAACACTTATATCTTGAAATAAGTTTAAATAAACGAGCTCAATAACTAAATATCACCCCGAGCTAAGAAATTTATTTGATTTAATTGTGGTCTAGATAAATTTTTATTACCAATGTTTTTCATCTTTTTTTTTTTGTTTTAAAACCTGTCAATTGTTTCCAGTTCTTAAATTATTTTTCTATTTGATTTAGTCAATATCTATTATTTCTAGTCCATTTTAAAAAAAATAGTTCGTATTTATTTATTTTTCTCTAGCTTTAGTTTTTATTAAAAATGTTTTTGGTTCTTTAAAATATAATTATATTTTTGGTTTGAAATTTTTATTTGAGCTCTAACCAATCATAATTACTGTAGGTAAAAACTCAATCTATTAGATTTAACACTTACTCAAATCTGAAATTATAAATTAAATTAGAAGAATGATATGGTAATATTCACTAGAGATGATTTCTAAACGGTTTACCTGACAAAAGACGAAATCAAAATTAACAAGATGAAATTATTTTTAAGAAAAAAACTAGAGGCAGTAGGAGCAGTAAAACTACTTACCAAACCCGCGACATAGCCTGAGAGCATATAACAGATGTGAAAGGAGCCAAGTTGGAGACATTTTCTTGATCAGAGACGAAGTATTTCCCAACAGGTGAAAGCCCGTAAATCCTCTCGTTGCGGCCATCAGCATTGGTGCGAGTGGTGCTGTTTAGAAGAGAGTGAGAAGCAAGCAAACGAAGCACGCGCTCAAGCCTCTCGGGTAACTCACTGTGCTGCTGATGAGTGGGCATCTTGGAAGCAATTTCGGAGGCAGATACCATCGTCTTTTCCTTCCCTATGATCTCGAACAAGTTCAGCTCAATTGCTCCGTTCAGCACTGCCGGAAACACCTGCTTCGTGCAGAGTAACAGTGCAGTGAGGCATGCCTCATTCTCTGTGAATATCGAACCCATTTTTTGTGGTTGTTCTGTGTTCACTCTGCTTTCAAATGTGTATCCTTTCGCCCGCCCATTCACCTCTTTATAGCTATTATATTGTCTGCTCGCTAATAAATTATTTACTCAATAAGCGTGGAACACGTTGTCACACTATACTGCCCCATACCATACCTATATATCTCGTTTAAGGTGTCTATTTATATATAATAAGAAAATTATTGACGTGCACATGCGCTAAACATGGGTTAGCTGCTTCACATCCGCACGTCTGACATGGGTAGCAACTTTTATTAGTTTTGTCAAAAAATTGGATTAAATTCTGACTTAAAACAGCTCAATTGATTTGATTTATTCTAATAATTCTACTTCTTCTTATTCCTTTTATAAGATTCAATTACCTAATAATTTTACACAAATCAATAAATTTAGTTACTTTTACTTGCATGCATTAAATTTATTATTATTTTTAATTTTTTATTAAAGAAACAGGCCGTCAACCAATAAAAGTTTATTTAGCCCGTTAAGAATTCAATTTGCAATCATAAAATCATAAATTTAAATCTCATTAATATGAAAATTTTATTGATTTATAAATGTACTCATTGAGTTTTGACTTTAATAAATCCTAATACTTATCTTATCTAAACTAAGAAAAGGTAGGAAGTATATTTTATAATAAAATGATACTTTCGGACTAAAACAGTCTTAATTAGTATTATTACGAGAGTTAGGTAAAAAAATTTAGAGAAATAAATTGATACATACACTATTGACAGATATAAGTTGTTTTAAAATTTATGGAATTTTACCTATGATAAAAAATAAGAAATATATCTTGTCTCAAATATCATGAAAAACTAAATTGATAAAGTTTTAAATTAAAATTTTTCATTTTTATATTTTTTCATCTTTGTTGAAATTATACAAATAACAAAAACACTAATGAGAAGTAATTTTACAAGGGCAGTATGTAACCCCACAATCGGTAGCTAAAAATGGTAGTCGCAAATAAATTGTACTCGTGGCAGGGTAAATGGTTTATTTTTTTAAAACGCGGAGCATGTGTTCGTTATCTAGAGGTGTCAAAATAGATTTCAATCCATGAGCTAAGGGCTCATTTTTGAAACAAAACTTTTTCTGACTTAGCCGATTGAACCCTGACTCACAGTGGGCTAAGTCCGTGGTGAGCCAGGTTGGCCCACGGGTTGGTAAATAAAAAAATAAAAATGACAACACGTGGGCAGACACATGACACAATTAGAGACACATGGGGTCAAGACTTAAGGGACTCCACTCACATCACAAATTACAAGTTAACCCTGATTTTTCTCGCTTCCAACTTTGTCTTCCACTTTCACACACGAGACTTGAGTTCCTCTCCTCTGCTTCTTGCATTCTTCACCATCCATACATAAGACACGGCCTTCTCTCCTCCCTTCTCTGCTGATGCGTTGACCAGACATTCTCTCATCCCTTCTGCGATGCATACGCTTAGGAACAGGAGGCCTTTTTCTAGTTTTCTAACAAATTATAATATTCTGATTATATGTTTATGTTTTGATTTTGTAAATGAGAATGAAATTGATGAACCAAAAGTAGAGGAAGTTAAAATTAATTTTTCAATCATGCTTCGAATGTTGGCATTTTCCTATTTTCCTATTTTATATGGATTATGGATTAATGAATTATGGCATTTTCTATTTTTGATTGGTATGGGAATGTGTGGAAAATAAAAAAATTAGTATTGGAATGTGAGGAAAATATTTTTTGGCATTTTTCTAATTTTTATTTGATTTTTATTTTTTAAAAGGTGGGCTAACCCGTGAACCACCCGGTGAGTTGGGCTGGGTTAAAAAAATTGGCTTACTCAAGAAAGCGAGCCGGATGGTTGGGTTACAAAAATTTTCAACCCGTTGTGGGTCAACCCGTGTAGGCTGGGTTGACCTGTTTTAACAGCTCTATCGTTATTTAGCAAATAGTCACAAGCCAGTAGTCTTTATGTAACCTTAAAAATAGGAGGTTGCTATCAAGAGAAAAAAAGATAGAAAGAGATACTCAAAAGGAGAAAATTTGTAATATTCTTTATTTTGTCTAAAAGACAAGGGAATTAAAGTAACTAAAGGTAACAAACCTAAAATAATAATGATTAAATAATAAAACTAAGCAACAATTGAAATTAAGCAATTAATTAAATGAGGAACTAAACATGGTCTTAAATGGTATAGTTTTGTGTTCAGATTAGAACCTTGATAAGCCTAGAAGAGTTGGGTCTATCAATACTTCGCTTATGAAACTGAACCTTGCCCTCAAGGTTACTAGAAGGTTCAGGTAAGTGGGGAGTGACAGACAACTATTTCATAGGAAGTTGTAATAGAAGGTATAAGTGTTAGGTGGGGCAAAGAGGGAAGTGAAAGGTTAGAATTTTCTGGAGAACTAGGGTTTGAGATAAAGAGACAATTAAGGTTTAGGGCTTGCAATAGTGGGTAAAGAAGATTCAAATGTGAAGTTGAGAAGGCTTAGGTTAGGGCAACAAGATTAGGGTGAGGTTAAAAAATGAGTGGGTGTAGGGAAACTAGTTCCGATGTTGAGTCAGGGGAAACATGGGAAACAAGGTTGTTTAGGTTATCTTTAGGAGAGACGGTGGAGGATAGGGGGAGACATGTTAGTTCAGGTCAAAGTGGCAAGGTTAGAAGAGGGAGACATGAAACACCAAATGTATGTGCGCTGATGAAGGGAGTTCCAAATCATATGCAATGGCCACAATATAGTAGCGCACTTGGAATGACCCATAAAATCACTTTCATAGCTTATAAGATGGGTGTTTGCTGAATGGATCTATCTATAAGGGAGTACACTCAATCCTCAAGTGAAAGTGTAAGTTCTCTTTTGTGCTTATTAGACTATGAAGTAATTCTTTGTTGGGCCCTTCAAATATTTTCTTTAAGGTTCTATAACAACTGGGTTCTATCTCGTAAGATGGATGTTACTAAGGGAGAAGTTTCGGTGCTTGGTAGCAGATATAGGATTGAGGGAGGAGGACATTTGCACAAGGTAGTAGAATGGGCCATGCCAAGAGAAGAATGCAAGTTGGTATTATATTAATACTTAGCAAGATGTAAGAACCTAGGTAAAATAACTTAAGTAAGCTTTTAAACTTGTATTAAGTACTTCTATCTAGACATCACTTTTGGCTGATAAGATAAGCTATAACGTAGGAGTATTCCTTGCAGCTTGAAGATGGACTGCCAAAACTAACTAAGAAAGAGATAATCTCAGTCGAAAATAATGAATCGAGGGAAGCCAGAAAGATGATGTATCTCTACCATGAAGCATTTGCCCAAGATGGGTGTTGTGAATGACGTGGGTAGTCAGATAAAATGGCCATATTTAGTAAGTTGATCCACCATTACCAAGGTTACTATATGGCCTCTTGAAAAAGGTAAACTGGTTATAAAGTCCATACTTAGATCCTCCCATACCTTGTTAGGATTGAGTAATGGTTGTAAAAGTCTGAATGAATTTTTGAAGGGATGTATAGTAAAAGGATGAGGCGATTCTGGCTAGAGTTGGCTTAATTCCCGAGTACTCTACCATTGGGGAAGAATGGTACTCCTATAAGATAAATGAACATCATTGCCCTAAGTTAGGTACAAAAAATTATCATCATAGTAAAGCAATCCATTATGAAACCTGTATTTCAACTTGAGGAACACAGATATGTGACCAATTTTGTTCCTATTTTAAAGGCATAGAAAGCCTTGAGCTCTTGGAGGATTATGGGAACCGAGGAAGACAAAGCATGATAAAGGCTTCTTTAGGTTGCTCAGGATAGAAGAGGGCATCAGCTACTCAATTCTCCTTTCTAGGACAGTAAAGAATAGAGTAAGTAAAACCTTATAATTTCATCACCCAATGTTATTGTTTTGGTGTATACATGTGTTGTTTGAGTGCATTTTTATGCTCTTTTGATCAATGATCTTAAAATAATTCCCAATTAAGTATTGACCTCATTTCTTAATGGATTTACTACCACACAAATGACTATTGTTGGAGTTATTTATACTTTTTATAGCAATTCTAACCGTAGTTACAAAAAGTGTTGTAATAACTTATTGTTGCGATTTTAATGACCTATTATGGTGGTTATTACCCTTATTATTGCAGTTCTTCATATATTACTGTATTTTCTTGACAACAATAACATGTTTACGATCATAATTGTATTTTGTTGTAGCGATTGTGATGGCCAACATTCATAAGCATATGCAGAGGAAAGCTATTGGTGTGAAGACAGTTTCTTATGGAAGAACGATAAAAAGAGGCACCACGATAGGAAAGAACCGTTTCAATGGCCAAGGAGGAGGCACATATGAGATTTCAAAATTGTAAAGGCATTTGTTACCTTCTAAGACCAAAGCACCAATTGATAGAACTCAAGGACATGAGGAGAACTCAACTCAAAAGACTAGTCCATTAGATTGAAGAGCCTTAAGGCTTAAGTATCACATTCAGCTTCCTTAGTTACTCAACATTCAACTCATATCATTGTCGCCCCCTTTAAGAGCTGACGTCCACAACAACTTCATTCTATCGACACTGACCTGATGTAACCCTTTCCCTTTTGATGGCTTCACTCACTTATTAGTATTCAATACTTGTGCACTTGAATCTAGCCTATTGTTAGTTGCCAATTTTAGGTTCTTTTCTTCTCACTTTTAATTTGGCGCTAAAATACTCAATTGATGTATTTTACTATTCCCGTTTTGATTAGATTGAAGCAACACTTAAATTACCAACTTACTATTGAGTTGGATATGTTTTGATAAGTTTTAGACATCACAAGAAAGCTACAAATGAAAAATGAAGATCAACCTTGAAGGTCGTTCACTCGAGCCATGAACATGTGGCTCGAGCAGATGTTGAAAATTTTGGTTTATCTGCTTGACTCAAGCACCTGTGGCTCAAGTGGAGCTTGTGTACCAAGGTCCACTCAAGGACCTTAAAACATATTTTTGAGGCATTCTTTAACTGGGTAGGTGGAGAACTTGGAGCTTTGGAGTTTCCCTTTATTCTTTAGGACCTTAGAGCTTCTTCTAAGGCTTATTTTTCTTTCTCATTTGTTCATTAGATGTATTTAAGGTTTGTCACCATGATTATGTGTGGCCAAACCCTTTTTGTTTGTTATGATTAGACATAACCCACTATTTACTATGACTTTGTAGTAAATATTTATGTATTTATATAATGTTAGCATTTTATTTCTCAATTCCTAATGATTATTTCGATTCGGGAGAATATATACGTGTGCTTGGTTTACCAAATAGGGTTTAGGAATGAAGTGTTTGTTAGATTCTTTATCTAAGAATAAAGTTGATTGTAATGGTTGTTAAATTTTCTTAATGTAAACCCAAGCATTGAATTGTTAAGGGATTGGAATTTGATGTTAAAGTTTAAAATCATTGAGATTTGAAATTAGGTTTTTAAAATTTATTCGCTAAGGGATCAACTTTTTACTTGATTAAATGTGTTAACCATACATAATAGGATCTTAAATGATTAATTAGAGTAGAGGAATTCGATCCCAATGTCTTTTATCTCATTGTTTTCTTAATTTCTATTACTTTTTACTCTTGAAATCAATCAATTCACAAATCAACAATTAATTATCCATCTTTGAACATTATTGTGTTATTACCAAATATTATGCAAATTCTTACGAATATGACAACTTAATCCTTATCAAAACTATAGTTGATTTGGTACATTTGCTAAAGGACCAACACTTATAGGTAGTCCTTTTCATGAGTATGTGTCTTAATGAAAGCACCAAAATGATAAACACTATGTAACCTTAAAAGGGAGGCTCTTATTGAGAGAGAGAAAAAGAATGAAAGAGTTACTTATAAAGAGGGAACTCTTAATATTTTTCATTATGTCTATAAGACAGCTTTAGGAAATTAAAATAATTGAAGATAATGGATTTAAAACAATAATGGACCAAAATAGTAAAACTAAGCTACAAGAAATTGAAATAACTAAAATTAAGCAATTAATTAAATAAGGAGCTAAACATGGCCTTAAGTAGTGCAGTGTTACCTCCGGATCAGGCCCTTGATGGACCTGGAAGAGCTAGGCCTATCATTCCGTAGGCTGTAGCATGTCAAAGGAAATTGTTATGTTGCAACTAAATTTTTATATTTTACCAAAAAAAAAGTAAATTTTTATATATTTATTTTTGGCAGCATATACGACTAAAGTGGTCCATGATAGAATTGTTAATTGAAGCCAGTACTACAAAATTGAAGGCATCCTATTGTTGACTTGGTTACGCATCCTATTGTTGACTTGATTGTTAATATTATCGTGTTAGAATTGTATGACCTTTCTGAATACTATTGTTGTCTTAAATTTTTTTTTGTCCACGTAAACGCTTATGATGATACTCATCATTGTCCATCAACTACCAGGCATTTCCACGACACTTTTTTCTTTTAAAGCTGTGTAAAGGTATCAGTAGATACTGTGACAGAGATGAAGCATGAGGCCAGCAGCGTGGTTAAACTGAGAAGAATTCAGAATTGTATATATTGAACTGACTACAAGAGACCCTTATATAAAAGCATACACAAAAGCATAACAACCCTTAACTGAACTCTAACAAACTAACAGAACTGTAACTAACTATAACTTCCTACTCTCATTACTGTGTATTTTGATAGATTAGAAATATAGTTTATATATTTTTTTATAAAATTTGAGATAATTTTGAATTTATAAATTAACTTTTAAGTTAATATTATATTAACGTTGAACTTGTATTGAATGTTAGATCATTCGCAGATGTCCAACAAACTTCATCCTTCAAATGTCTAGTGAACTATCCAGTATGGGGATAGCACTTCCGATGTTAGTATTGATATAAGTTGTATCTTATATGTGACACTAGTTGTAACATCCTAGATATTTAAATTAAATTGATTGCGCTATATAAAAATTAATAAATAAATTATTGAGTGTTGGTGTGGATTAAATTAAATAAAATGGGAAATTTTAAATGATGAGGAGATTAAATTAGCTAATTAAGGGTGATTAATTAAAAGATTAGATTAAATTAAATGGTGGTGGTAGAATATTAATTACCATGGGGTAAAAGTAAAAAATTTTTATTTATAAGAAAGAAAAAAGAGAAAAGAATTTAAAAAAGAAAAAGAAAACAGAAAAGAAAAGGTGAAATTACCTAAATATTCTTAAGTGTAAAATCACATATTTGCATTTCCATTTCTCTTTCTTCTCACGCGAGAGATCAAGAAAGAAATAAAGAAAGAAAGGTAAGCTTCGAAAGTCTCAAGAGTACATTTAAATTAATTTTGGTATATCGGGTTTCGATTTCAAAGGCCGAAAACTAAAATTAGTTTATGCATTTCTTGCGTTTAGACACATTGAGAGTTTAGTGATTACAATGCTGAAGTGAAGGTCCCAAAAGCATGGAATCAAGGTAAGGATGTGTATTTGACGTATAGATTAATGTAAATGATTGTGAGCGCCAAGTTGGTCGTTGGGAAAAGGGTAGGATAAGCTAGGAATATTGATTTTACATAATGTGTATGAGGATGTATATCTAGGTGTGTGCATATATATATATATATATATATATATATATATATATATGATTGATGAATTGATATTGATGATGTATGATTAGATTAATGATTGAGAGGTAATTGGTATGATGATTATCATGTGATGTATAATGATGAATCGAAATGATTGATAGGGATATTGCAGACGTCATAGAGAGGTAGAGTAATGCCAAAGAGATTTAATTATTAATGCATATGAGTAAATATGTAAATCTGTTATGTTTTGAGCAATTGTGGCTATAGTGATGGTTGTATAAATATATGTGTTTCTGGTGTTTTATGATGCATGTTGCCACATGATTGATAAACGTGATTATTTTGATGATCAGAGTGTGGTGTTGAGGACTCAAATGAGGGTCATGATATATACACACACACACACACACATGTACATATACATATACATATACTTGTGGTGATATGATGAGAATGATAATGAATATATTGTCTGATGACCAGGGACTATAATATGCCACTAAGCCAGTTTGTATGATGATATGTATAACGTGTATGTGTATAATGATTACATGAATAAATGGTAATAAATGAGTTTAATATGAATATTGAGTGGAATACATGATAATGTGGGTTTGCTTGACTGTGTTTATGGACTATATGTTGTATCTATGTATGGCCAAGTTTAACTAGGAATTGATGGTGATAAGTGTATGATCATAGGTGTGTTGAGATTATAGGTGAGGAATTGAATTGTAATGGGAAAAGGGCTAATTAAGCCAACTAAGAGGGTGAACCCTAGGCATAATTGGAGTGTGTGTAGGCAAAGAAATGACCAATTCAATTACATTTGAAGTGTTATAGGTAGTGAAATTGCTTGAAATAATGTTAAATGCATCTTAGCACATATCTTTGCGATCCCTATGAATTTTTTAGTATGGACGCCACCTACAAGTCTGAAATGAGTAGTAGATAGTGCCCATGAAGTTTCGTTGCAATTAGTTTTAAAATAGGTAAGTTAGGTAGTATGGAAGTTGGCCTGAAAGCCAAATTCTACATAATTCTAAAAGTTTAGCTATTTGGTAATCAATTACATAATCGATTACTAGAGAGCAATGTTGTTTCCCTACACAGGCTGCTCGTGGGTAATTGATTACCAGCCTCGTGTAATTGTTTACCAAAGCCTGTGTAATCGATTACCAGGGTCTAAAAAGGAGATTTTAAATGGTTCTAAGTAACGTAATCTTTAGGTTCCTATTCTTTATTGCCGAGGAAATCTCAAAAGCGAAAAATTTACTCTTATTTATAAGGCTGCGGGATATATTTTAGGAATTGATAAGAGGAGGTCACAAGGTGGTATCAGAGTAGTTCCGTTCTGGACTGAACATGTTTGAAATTATATGGCAACCCTATATTGAGGTAATCCTTAAGCTCTATTAAGTTAATTCGAATAGTAATGGTGTGTTATTCTATTGTAGTATGGCGGGTGACTCTAGTTCTCACCCAGACGATGATTTCTTCACCAATTCTCCTAATTTATGGGGCGGGCTGAATCGGGCCTTACCTTGGATAAATTTTTGAAGCGTTCATCACCTAGGTATAAAGATTGACATGACCAATGATAGGGCATATATATGGATCTGTGATATGGAGCAAATCTTTGAATATTTTGAATGCTCTAAGGAGTAAGAGGCATTATTTGCTACTTACCAGCTGGAGAAGGAGGCTGGAGTTTGGTGGACTCATACCAAAACTTAGATGATGGTTGCAAATGAAGCCCTGAATCGGGTAAACTGCAACAAGAGGTTTTTAGCAAAATATTTCTTTGATATCTACAAGATCATAAAAGAGATGAGTTTCTAAGACTAATGCAAGGGAAAATGTCTATGGTTGAGTATATAGCCAAATTTGATGAGTTGCATGAATTTTATTACCATTTCTCTTTAGAGGGTACCAAGGGCAATAAATGTGCCAAGTATAAGTCCGGTTTGTAAGTAGAGCTTCAAAGTGTCATTATTCCTTTGGAGATCAGAGACTATGCAGTACTGGTGAACAAGGCACAATTGACAAAGGAGGTATAGTTACAAAGGGTAGCTGTAAGAAAAGATAAGAAATAATTAAAGGCCAATGAGCCAAGCTTTAAGAAGCAATGGTAATCTAGTCGTGGTGGATCATCTACCTCATCTTCTTTTTCATCTCGAGACCACAATAGTGGTTATTTTAGTGGCAGAGCATGCTTTAACTGTGGCAAGGAAGGATATCTGGCCAAAGATTGTTATGCAAGTTAGCCTACATGTTTTCAGTGTGGGCAACGAGAGCATATTAAGCCTGATTGTCCGTAGAGATAGGCCCATAGTGTATAAGGTAGCAGGGCTAACATTTCAGTGGCCCGTGGTGGTGGATCATAAAGAGGTGGTCGAGGTGGTAGAGGTCGTGGAGGCCAAACTCAAAAGAAAGATGATACTCATACTAGGAGTGTACATAACGTCACTACAAGACGTGTTTTGCTTTTGATTCTATAGAGATGGCAAAGAATGATGAACTGGTGCATAGTAAGTGTGCTATTCTTGGAAATATACTTCATGTGATTATGGCTTTGGGGTGACACATTCTTTCATTTTTTAGGATTATGTTCGACGCCTCAATTTACTAGTGGTATTGATGGAGAACGCATTGGTAGTGAGTACACTGACCGATTCTTCAGTTCAAGCAATGACACGTGAGAGAAATTAACAATGGTTGTTGAAAATAGGGCGTTTGTTGTAAATCTCATTTGTCTCCCATTGAAGAATTTGGATATTATCCTTGGTCTAGATTAGTTATTAGCCAATCATGTCATGCTGGATTACTTCCATAAGACCATTGCGGTTAGTGACATTTTTGAGATGTTTATTCTCTTATCTGTGGTTGAGGGGAAACATAATTCTAAACCTAGTGATATTCTAGTTGTATGTAAATTCCCTGATGTATTTCCAGAAGACATTCCTGAGTTACCTTCAAGTAGAGAGATTGATTTCTCTATTGATCTCATTCTTGGTGCGGAGCCCATTTCTAGGATGTCGTACCAGATGTAACTTGTAGAGTTAGTAAAGGTGAAGAAATAAGTGGAAGAATTGCAAAATAAAGGCTTTATAAGGCCGAGTGCATCATCGTAAGGCACTTCAGTTTTACTAGTGAAAAAGAAAGATGGTAGTATGAGAATGTGCACTGATTATCGTCAGCTGAATAAGATGACAATTAAGAACAAATATCCATTACCGCAAATAGATGATATGCTTAATCACTTGAAAGGTGCATCAGTGTTCTCTAAGATTGATTTGAGATCAAGTTATCACCAGATCAGGGTGAAACTTGAAGACATTTCGAGGACAGCTTTCAAGACCAAATATGGCCATTTTGGGTATGTGATGATGCCTTTTGGGGTTACTAATGCCCCAACGGTGAATGAGCCAATTGAATATGAATATTGAGTGTATTCTAAGTCTCAAGAGGAATATGTTCATCACCTCCAAGCAGTATTGCAGGTGTTGAGGGAGAAATGGTTATATACTAAACTATCTAAATGTGAGTTATGGTTGGAAAGTGTTCAGTTTCTAGGACATATGATTTCTAAGGAGGGTGTTTCTGTTGATCCCTCTAAAATTGAAGTTGTGTTAACTTGGAAGCGACCAAAATCAGTTATTGAGATCAAGAATTTCTTGGGTTTGGCGAGATATTTTCACCGATTCATTGAGGGTTTCTCGCGCATTATGCTTCCTCTAACTAAATTGACCCGGAAGAAGTTAAAGAAGAGATTGACCACAACCCTAGTGCTTGCTTTACCAAATATGGCCAAGGAATTTCATGTGTATAATGATGCTTTGATGTTTAGGCTAGGATATGTATTGATGCAAGATGGTCGTGCTATCGCTTATGCTTCTCGACAGTTAAGGCTGCATGAGCAAAACTACGCGACCCATGACTTAGAGCTTGTTTCTTATGTATTTACATTAAAGATATGATGGAATTATCTTTATGGTTCATGATTTGTTGTGTTCAGTGACCATAAGAGTTTGAGGTACCTATTTGATTAGAAAGAACTTAATATAAGGCAAAGGTGGTGGATGGAATATTTAAAAGACTATGACTTTGATTTGCAATACCAACCAGGCAAAGCCAATGTAGTTGCTGATGCATTGAGTAGGAAATCCATACATGTAACTTCCTTGATGGTAAAAGAGCATGAACTATTAAAAAGTTTTCGTTATATGAATCTGGGTGTAATGATTTGTTCTTTGAATTAGATCGTAGTTGGAATGTTGAAAATCACTAATGATTTCTTAAAGTCTTTATCTAAGGCTCAAGAGGCAGATGATGAGATTAGAAAGTTGATTGATGTCAATTCTAAAGGCAAAGTGGTAGCATTAAGCAGAGATTCTGATGGGTTGTGGCGATTTAAGAACCACATTATTGTATCTGTTAGTGGTAAGTTTAGGATTCAGATTCTATCGGAGGCTTGCAAGATTTCTTTGAGTATTCATCCTAGTGCGACCAAGATGTATAATGATTTAAGAAAACAGTTATGGTGGCTAAGAATGAAGAAAAATGTAGTATATTATATTGCTTCTTGCGTGATATGCCTAAAATCTAAGGTTGAACATCAAAAGCCTTCTAGGATGCTTCAGCCTCTTAATATCCCTGTATGGAAGTGGGATAATATAGTCATGGACTTTGTGTGTAACATCCCAGATGTTTTGATAATAGAAAATAAATTGGAAATGAGTAAATTATTATTTGGCTTATAATGAAAATGGTATATGAAATGTTAAG
Organism: Clitoria ternatea; assembly: GCA_037962975.1. NCBI lineage: Eukaryota > Viridiplantae > Streptophyta > Magnoliopsida > Fabales > Fabaceae > Clitoria > Clitoria ternatea. The sequence goes on from CM075675.1 coordinate 17,279,046, forward strand.
TGGGGAAAAAGGAGTTTTAATGAAATTTTAAGGAAAATGGTATCAGGACCCTGACGCGTAGCGTGGATGGGACGCGTAGCGTCAGGTGTGATTTAGTGAGCTGACGCGTAGCGCCAGGCTGACGCGTAGCGCCAGCGTCGCGATCTGTTTTATAATAGGGTCACACAGAACAGAACCTGTAAACCCTCTCTTTCATTTTCTCTCTTCTCTGAGGCGATTTGGCTAGGGTTTTGAGGGAAACTTGGATTCTTAGTGGTTTTAAGCAATTTAGAACCAAGGTAAGGCATCTAGGGCCTCTAATCTTTAGTTTCTTCTCCTTCCCTTCATGAAATCCGAGTTTGCATGTGATGATTGGGGTTTTGATTCTGAGTTTCAGTGGTTTGTGAAGCTTGGGTAATGAGTTTGGAAGTATAAGGAAGGTAACGTACTAACTAATTTGATGTTTCGGTGACCGTAGGTGCCGGAACGAGTGTTAGGCAAGCGATTGACAAAGAGGACGTTGGAAGCGAAAGAGGAACGGTGATTCCAGCGGCTGTAGGACGCTATCCACCCCTTGAGCAAACTGTCGGAGCTCGGAATAGAGGTAAGGGGGGTGTTCGGGTCATAATTAATTAGAATTGATATGAAAACAGATTATGGGAAGTTTAAGAATTTGATAAGAGTTGTCATAAATACCATAAAGTAACTGAATATAGTAGTTGTGAAAATATGAGTATGTGGAATAAGATTAAACGGCTGAATATGAAAGAAATATATTGATTGAATTAATTATATAATGAAATAAAGATTGGAATGATGGAAGTGAAATGTATGTGTAATATTTCCACTTTGAGTGGTGTATGTATATTTGATTATGAATAAAAATGTGGAATTTTGAATTATTGATGATATATGTAATAGCATTGTATGGATGGGCTTGACAAGTCGGTCGCCCTGTATTGTGAGCACATGCCAGTTTCTGGTAGTTGCACATGTGGTTTGTTGATGATATATTATGATTATGAGATATGATATGTGAATATGTGGTATGGGATGGCCAACGGTATGTATACCCCTCGTTTTCTGGCTCCCGTGGTCTTTGTGCCCAGTTGAGCTACCCAGTGGTCAAGTCGGACCCAGTGGTTGAGGTGGAGAGCCAAGTCGGGCTCGGTGAACCAAGTCGGGTTCACGGGATGTCAAGTCGGACTCCCAGCTGAAGGCCAGTCCTTTAGTATCCGGATACTAGGCGTCAAATTACATGAGAGTCAGTTGTGACTTATGTGAATCTTATATTGATTGATGATGGAAAATGAATTATGAATTGAAAGTGAAATGTGAATGAATGAAAGTATAGTTTGAATAAGTTAAAGATTGATGTGTATGTGTGAAATTGTATTGACGTGGATAAGTGCAGGAAATCGAAAGAGATTATGTAATAACAAAGAGTAGTAGGTATTGTTAAGTTTAATACTTCGTTCTATATTAATTATGATATTCCAAACACTCACCCTTGCTGTTGTTTAATTTTAGTGACCAGTGACAGGGAGGATACTAATGCTGCGGAGATGCGCCAAGAGGAAGTTTGATGCCAAGGGACGGAGATGTATATAATGAATGTAATATTTTGAGTGTATGTGTTTAAGTGTGTAATAAATAATGTATTAATATGGTGCGTGGTAGGTGATAAAGTATGTGTGATGAACTTGCCATGATTATGCATGTTGTGATTTTGATGACTTGTTGATGAGGATGAATTATGGCACGGAGCCATTGACATGTGTGAATGTTGAATGTGATGGCAGGTGTTGTATTGATGCATGATTGATATGTGTGCTATGTGATTGATGTTAGGATGATGATTAGATTGATTTAGATAAGTTATGCATATAGTTGGATATTGAGTTTAAGGAACCGGATAGGTGAAATTAAGATTTGGTGGGTGTAAGAAACCCCAGAATGCATCAATAGGTCTTCCATGACATTTAGGATTTGGATGCATTGGCTTTTGGTCCATTGGAATCCATTTAGGATGTTTGGTGTAAGGGTTTTGCACCTAATTGGGTTAAAATGCATTTCGCGTATAACTTGCGCGTGCGTTGGAATTTTGGCTCACGGATAGCGCCAACAGTTCCGGAATGGGGAAAACATGTGGCCCGTGAAGTTTCGTGGCAATCGGATCTAAAACGGGCCAATTGGATAGGTTAGAAGTTAGTAAAATGGCTTAAATGTGTAACAGCATCAGGTGCTGTCACTGTCATGCCCACGCTACGCGTGAGGCTGGCGCGTAGCGTGAGGTGCGCAGCAGAGGGCTGACGCTACGCGTGGGAATGGCGCGCAGCGTCAGGCCCCTGTTTCATATTTTTGAGTCTTTTCTAAATCAAGGGAATTCTAAGGTTTTGTCAAACTATATAATTATTATTTTGAGTATGTTTAGTGAAAATAAATATTATTTTGAAATGAGAAATAATTAAATTTTATTAAATGCGAAAAATTTATTGAGAAAATTAATTAAATGGATATAAATAAAGGTAAATTGACGTAGGACGTCACAGGTGGTATCAGAGCGGTTCTTTCTAGAGCCGGGAAAATGGGCAGAGTTAGGGGATTGTTTGAGTCCTATATCAGGCTGTTTTGCATTTATTGCATTATGCTTGTGATTGTTTACATATTAACAGGTTGACTTGGTATCATTCTCTTGGCACTCTGGGCAGCGTCTTGTTATGTGTTTATACATGAGGTAATTTTTGTACTCCCTGGTCAATTATTGGTTATTAATGGTGATGTGTTTTGGGATATTGTAGAACTAAAATATGACGGAAGGAAGTAGTTCTGTTGGTGGTGATGATTTCTTTGAGAGGTTTTCTCAAATGATGGGGAGGACTGATTCTGGTCCCACCCTTGATAAATTTTTGAAGAGGAATCCACCTATTTACAAAGGAGGACATGATTATGATGGGGCGCATATATGGCTGCGTGACATTGAGCAAACATTTGAATACTTTGAATGCTCTGAAGAACAGAGAGTGAAATTTGCTACCTATCAATTGAAGGATGAGGCTCGTGTATGGTGGTCAAGGACTAGAATTCAGATGAATGCAGCGAATGAACCATTAATGTGGATGAATTTCAAGAGGAGATTTCTTGCTAAATACTTTCCAGATAATTATAAAATCCGCAAGGAGATGGAATTCCTAAAACTTGAGCAGGGCAGGATGTCAGTGGCTGAATACACGTCATAGTTTGATGAACTATGTGATTTCTATCATCCTTTTTCTCTTGAAGGAACTGAAGATAGTAAGTGTGCAAAGTATGAATCCGGGTTAAGAATTGAACTTCGAAGTGTCATTGTTCCTATGGAAATCCGTGACTATCCTACTCTGGTAAATAAGGCCAGACTTGCTGAGGAAGTGTAGTTACAGAGAGCGTCCCAGTCAAGGGACAAGAGACCATTGAAGGCTAAAGGATTCAGTTTTAAAAAGATGGGTCAGTTTTTCCATGGTGGCAAGTCTTCTGCCACATCTTCTTCTTCTTCTGGACGTGGATCTACTGGTCGTTCGGGTGGTCGTGCTTGTTATAATTGTGGTCAGGAAGGTCATTTCTCTAGACATTGTCCTATAAATCAAACTGTTTGTTTCCAGTGTGGACAACCTGGACACCTTAGGCCCGACTGTCCACAGAGGCAGCAACAGGGAGGACGTGGTAATCGGGCAAGTGCTTCTATGGTCCGTGGTGGGAATTTTCAGCGTGGAGGCCGAGGCGGCGGTAGCCGTGGAGGCCAACACCCTAGGCGATCTGATGCTCAGTCCAGTGGTACTCAGAATGTTATGGCTGGACGTGTGTTTGCTTTTGATGCTTCCGAAGTCTCAAGAAATGATAATTTGGTACAGGGTAAGTGTCTTATTCATGACTATCTTGTAAATGTTATTTATGACTCTGGTGCAACCCACTCTTTTATTTCTGAGAGTTGTGTTCGGCGGCTTGGTTTGCCGGTGGTATTAATGAAGAATGTTCTTAATGTCTCCACTCCTACTGGTTCTACATTTCGAGCAACTACTATGTGTGAGGAATTACCTATGCAAGTAGAGGACCGATCTTTCCTGGTGAATTTAATATGTATGCCATTGAAGAATTTAGATGTTATCCTGGGTCTTGACTGGTTGTCTGTTAACCATGTTATGGTGGACTGTTACCGCAATACTATAATTTTCTCTCAGGAATTGGACACTAAAAATGTGGTGAGTGATGTTTCTGTAATTTATGTTATTCTGTTAGCTTCAGAGGGACGATATAATCTTAAACCTGCAGATATTCCAGTGGTGTGTGATTTTCCTGATGTATTCCCGGAAGACATTCCGGAATTGCCTCCAAACAGGGAGATTGATTTTGCTATTGATTTGATTCCCGGGGCAGAACCTGTGTCCGGTACACCTTATAGAATGTCTTCAGTGGAGTTGGCTGAAGTAAAGAAACAAGTAAATGAGTTGCTAAGCAAGGGGTTTATCCGACCGAGTGCTTCACCTTGGGGCGCTCCGGTGTTGTTGGTGAAAAAGAAGGACGGCAGTATGAGAATGTGTATTGACTACCGACAATTGAATAAATTGACGGTTAAGAACAAATATCCTTTACCACGAATTGATGATTTATTGGATCAGTTACGAGGTGCTGTGGTGTTTTCTAAGATTGATTTGAGATCTGGATATCATCAGATTAGAGTGAAGTCGGAAGATATTCTGAAAACGGCGTTCCGGACTCGATATGGACATTTTGAATATGTTGTAATGCCTTTCGGAGTAACCAATGCTCCAGCTATCTTTATGGATTATATGAATCGGATTTTCCAACCTTACTTAGATCAATTTGTCGTGGTGTTTATTGATGACATTCTAGTATATTCAAATTCTGTGGAAGAGCATGCACAACATCTTCAAATTGTTCTACAAGTGCTACGTGAAAAGAAGTTGTATGCTAAATTGTCGAAGTGTGATTTCTGGGAAGCAAGTATGAAATTTTTGGGGCATGTAATCTCTTGTGATGGTGTGTCTGTTGATCCATCCAAGATTGAAGCAGTTATAGCTTGGGAAAGGCCTAAATCAGTGACTAAAATTAGGAGTTTTCTTGGATTAGCTGGTTATTATCGCCGTTTTATTGAAGGATTTTCCCGTATTGCACTACCCTTGACTCGATTGACAAGAAAGGAGAATCCATTCGTGTGGACGGAAAAGTGTGAACTGAGTTTTCAAACGCTGAAGCGGTGTTTGACTACTGCACCTGTGCTTGCATTACCAGATGTGACTAAAGAATTTGTGGTATACTGTGACGCATCTAAGTTTGGTTTAGGCTGTGTACTGATGCAGGATGATAGGGTAATTGCTTATGCTTCTAGGCAATTAAGGCAGCATGAACAGAATTATCCCACTCATGATTTGGAACTCGCTGCTGTGGTATTCGCATTGAAGATTTGGCGACATTACTTGTATGGATCTCGTTTTGTGGTATTCAGTGACCACAAGAGTTTGAAGTATCTGTTTGATCAGAAGGAATTAAACATGAGGCAAAGGAGATGGGTGGAATACCTTAAGGATTATGATTTTGATTTGAAATACCATCCTGGTAAGGCGAATGTTGTGGCTGATGCCTTAAGTAGAAAAGTATTACATGCAGCTTTCTTGATGGGCAAGGAACAAGAATTGTTAGAAGACTTTCGTGATATGAATATTGGGGTATCCATTCAAGCCCCAGATCAGATGGTAATTGGAATGTTAAAAATCTCCAATGAATTCTTAGAATCCTTAGCTGTGGCTCAGGAGGATGATGAAGAGTTGCTGGAATTGCTTGACACTCAAGCAAGAGGCAAAGATATGGAATTAATCAAAAGTAAGGATGGAATTTGGCGGTTTAAGAACCGTGTAGTGGTACCCATAGAGGGCGATTTCAGACAAGCTGTATTAGCTGAAGCGCATAAAAGTTCTTTAAGTATCCATCCTGGCATCACTAAGATGTACCATGATTTAAAGAAAGAATTCTGGTGGCCGGGAATGAAGAAAGCAATAATTGAATATGTAAGATCTTGTGTGATATGTCAGAAGTGTAAGGTCGAACATCAGAGACCCCCAGGTTTACTTCAACCCCCGGAGATTCCAGTATGGAAATGGGAAAGCATTACTATGGATTTTGTATCCGGGTTACCTCGTACTCGTTCTGGTTGTGATGCAATATGGGTAATTGTGGACAGGTTGATCAAGAGTGCTCACTTCTTGGCTATGAATATGAAATGGTCATTGGACCGGTTGGCTAGATTGTACATTACGGAGATTGTAAGATTGCATGGTGTACCTTCAAGTATTATTTCGGATCGTGATCCTCGGTTTACTTCCAGATTCTGGGGGAGTTTACAGCAGGAATTGGGTACTGAACTGAGGTTGAGTTCAGCTTATCATCCTCAGACAGATGGCCAGTCTGAGCGTACAATCCAGACCTTGGAAGATATGCTTAGAGCTTGTGTACTAGAGCAAGGTGGCTCATGGGAGAGATACCTGCCATTGGTGGAATTTGCTTATAATAATAGCTATCATAGTAGCATTGGGATGGCTCCTTATGAAGCTTTATATGGAAGACGGTGTCGTACGCCTTTATGTTGGAATGAAGATAGAGATGCAATCCATTTAGGACCCGAGTTAATTCAGGAAATGAATGATCGGGTGATAATAATTCGTGAAAAGATGAAAATTGCACAAGACCGTCAGAAGAGTTACTATGACAATCGTCATAGGCCACTTGAATTTCAGGTGGGAGATTGGGTATTCCTGAAGGTGTCACCTACTAAAGGTGTAGGCCGTGTGATGAAGAGCCAGAAACTTAATCCAAAGTATATTGGACCCTACCAAATATTGGAACGAATTGGTGAAGTAGCATACAGATTGAATCTTCCCCGTCCATTGACAAATATTCACGATGTATTTCATGTTTCACAATTAAGAAAATATGTTCCCTGTGATTCGATGATTGTACCTGAAGATTCCATTGAGTTGAAAGAAGATTTGACTGTGGAGATCGCACCTATTTGTATTGAAAGTTATCAAACTAAACGATTGAGAAACAAAGAAGTACCCCTAGTAAAAGTGAAGTGGCAAAATATAAATGGAGTGACGTATACATGGGAACTGGAATCCGATATGAGGCGGTTGTATCCAAATCTTTTCCAATAAGGTACGTTGATTTCGGGGACGAAATCTCTTTTTAGGGGGAGTGGATGTAACATCCCAGATGTTTTGATAATAGAAAATAAATTGGAAATGAGTAAATTATTATTTGGCTTATAATGAAAATGGTATATGAAATGTTAAGTGGGGAAAAAGGAGTTTTAATGAAATTTTAAGGAAAATGGTATCAGGACCCTGACGCGTAGCGTGGATGGGACGCGTAGCGTCAGGTGTGATTTAGTGAGCTGACGCGTAGCGCCAGGCTGACGCGTAGCGCCAGCGTCGCGATCTGTTTTATAATAGGGTCACACAGAACAGAACCTGTAAACCCTCTCTTTCATTTTCTCTCTTCTCTGAGGCGATTTGGCTAGGGTTTTGAGGGAAACTTGGATTCTTAGTGGTTTTAAGCAATTTAGAACCAAGGTAAGGCATCTAGGGCCTCTAATCTTTAGTTTCTTCTCCTTCCCTTCATGAAATCCGAGTTTGCATGTGATGATTGGGGTTTTGATTCTGAGTTTCAGTGGTTTGTGAAGCTTGGGTAATGAGTTTGGAAGTATAAGGAAGGTAACGTACTAACTAATTTGATGTTTCGGTGACCGTAGGTGCCGAAACGAGTGTTAGGCAAGCGATTGACAAAGAGGACGTTGGAAGCGAAAGAGGAACGGTGATTCCAGCGGCTGTAGGACGCTATCCACCCCTTGAGCAAACTGTCGGAGCTCGGAATAGAGGTAAGGGGGGTGTTCGGGTCATAATTAATTAGAATTGATATGAAAACAGATTATGGGAAGTTTAAGAATTTGATAAGAGTTGTCATAAATACCATAAAGTAACTGAATATAGTAGTTGTGAAAATATGAGTATGTGGAATGAGATTAAACGGCTGAATATGAAAGAAATATATTGATTGAATTGATTATATAATGAAATAAAGATTGGAATGATGGAAGTGAAATGTATGTGTAATATTTCCACTTTGAGTGGTGTATGTATATTTGATTATGAATAAAAATATGGAATTTTGAATTATTGATGATATATGCAATAGCATTGTATGGATGGGCTTGACAAGTCGGTCGCCCTGTATTGTGAGCACATGCCAGTTTCTGGTAGTTGCACATGTGGTTTGTTGATGATATATTATGATTATGAGATATGATATGTGAATATGTGGTATGGGATGGCCAACGGTATGTATACCCCTCGTTTTCTGGCTCCCGTGGTCTTTGTGCCCAGTTGAGCTACCCAGTGGTCAAGTCGGACCCAGTGGTTGAGGTGGAGAGCCAAGTCGGGCTCGGTGAACCAAGTCGGGTTCACGGGATGTCAAGTCGGACTCCCAGCTGAAGGCCAGTCCTTTAGTATCCGGATACTAGGCGTCAAATTACATGAGAGTCAGTTGTGACTTATGTGAATCTTATATTGATTGATGATAGAAAATGAATTATGAATTGAAAGTGAAATGTGAATGAATGAAAGTATAGTTTGAATAAGTTAAAGATTGATGTGTATGTGTGAAATTGTATTGACGTGGATAAGTGCAGGAAATCGAAAGAGATTATGTAATAACAAAGAGTAGTAGGTATTGTTAAGTTTAATACTTCGTTCTATATTAATTATGATATTCCAAACACTCACCCTTGCTGTTGTTTAATTTTAGTGACCAGTGACAGGGAGGATACTAATGCTGCGGAGATGCGCCAAGAGGAAGTTTGATGCCAAGGGACGGAGATGTATATAATGAATGTAATATTTTGAGTGTATGTGTTTAAGTGTGTAATAAATAATGTATTAATATGGTGCGTGGTAGGTGATAAAGTATGTGTGATGAACTTGCCATGATTATGCATGTTGTGATTTTGATGACTTGTTGATGAGGATGAATTATGGCACGGAGCCATTGACATGTGTGAATGTTGAATGTGATGGCAGGTGTTGTATTGATGCATGATTGATATGTGTGCTATGTGATTGATGTTAGGATGATGATTAGATTGATTTAGATAAGTTATGCATATAGTTGGATATTGAGTTTAAGGAACCGGATAGGTGAAATTAAGATTTGGTGGGTGTAAGAAACCCCAGAATGCATCAATAGGTCTTCCATGACATTTAGGATTTGGATGCATTGGCTTTTGGTCCATTGGAATCCATTTAGGATGTTTGGTGTAAGGGTTTTGCACCTAATTGGGTTAAAATGCATTTCGCGTATAACTTGCGCGTGCGTTGGAATTTTGGCGCACGGATAGCGCCAACAGTTCCGGAATGGGGAAAACATGTGGCCCGTGAAGTTTCGTGGCAATCGGATCTAAAACGGGCCAATTGGATAGGTTAGAAGTTAGTAAAATGGCTTAAATGTGTAACAGCATCAGGTGCTGTCACTGTCATGCCCACGCTACGCGTGAGGCTGGCGCGTAGCGTGAGGTGCGCAGCAGAGGGCTGACGCTACGCGTGGGAATGGCGCGCAGCGTCAGGCCCCTGTTTCATATTTTTGAGTCTTTTCTAAATCAAGGGAATTCTAAGGTTTTGTCAAACTATATAATTATTATTTTGAGTATGTTTAGTGAAAATAAATATTATTTTGAAATGAGAAATAATTAAATTTTATTAAATGCGAAAAATTTATTGAGAAAATTAATTAAATGGATATAAATAAAGGTAAATTGACGTAGGACGTCACATTGTGTCTGGCTTGCCTCGAACCCGTTTAAGCTGTAATGTTATCTGGGTTATTGTAGATAGATTAATGAAGTGTGCCCATTTTCTTACTATGAATATGAGGTGGTCTTTGGAGAAGCTTGTGGAATTGTATGTGAAGGAAGTTGTAAGGTTGCACGACATTCCTTTTAGTATTATCTCAGACTGGTATCCTTATTTCACTTCTAGATTCTGGGAGAGTTTACACTGTGAGCTGGGTACCGAATTGAGGTTGAGTTCAGCGTATCATCCCTAGACTGATGGTCAATCTGAGCATACTATTCAAACATCGGAGGACGTGCTTCGTGCTTGTATGTTGAAGCATGAAGGGTGTTGGGAATAACTTCTACCTTTGATTGAGTTCACTTATAATAATAGCTTCCACAGTAGTATTAGCACGACACCATATGAGTCTTTTTATGGCAGTTAGGGCCAGATATGGTCCAGTAGATGAATAAGCAAGTTGCTATGATCAGAGAAAAGATGAAGGCAGCCTAGGACAAACAAAAGAGTTATTATGACAACTAATATCAACCTCTGGAGTTTCTAATTGGTGATGGAGTATTCCTCAGAGTTTCCTCTATGAAGGGTATGGGTTAGACTATCAGGAGCCAAAAGCTAAGCCCGGGGTATATTGGTCCTTATTGGATTCTGGAGAGAATTGGTGATGTGACTTATAGGATTGAGCTCCCTCCAGCTTTATCTTGACTACATGACGTCTTTCATGTATCTTGTAACACCCCCTTATATACACGAGATATATATGTATTCTTCTTACTTTTAAAAAAAACTTTTAGAAAGATATACATATTTATCACTCTTTATCTCGTGTATACAAGGACGTATATACATCTGATTTCCTTTGAATATTGAAAGTAAAAAAAAAAAATTGTCTTTCAATATTTGTCCATAATGACAAAATAATTTATAGAAATCACAAGTGATAAATCATTACAATATTATATCCGAATGAAAGAGTTTATCAAAGTTTAACCTTTACCTTGTTACAATTATCTACTTGATATCGTAATAAGGCAAAATAAAACTAAACTATACCTCTACTACAAATGTGAACAATCATTTCCTAGTCCTTGAACCATCGAGTTTTTTTGAATCCTACTCTTGTCATATCTCTTCATCTAATCGATTGAGGATGAGACCACTTTATCCTCTTGTAATTACATATCCTTCCATCTTGGACTGCTAGCTATATATCATATAACATATATTTTGGACACAAAAATTTAAACAAGAAGGAGTGAGAAACAAAATATAATATATTACAGATAAGACATAAGCATAAGGGTTTTCACAAACTAATATAGTAATATCAGTCATAATCTCATATACAATCAATTATGAATATAGGGTTTCCACATACATAACACTTATATTTTCATTCATAACCATCCATATAGAATGTCATAATCACATGAATGTTATGTAATGCTTATGCTACTATCTCATTCAGTTTATGCATGTGGGCCCTTAAAGTTTTAGTTTGCACTGGGTCAACCAGGAGTTTACACTGTTTCATAAATTCTGGATAATAATAACATAAATGCCTTCATGGTATATGAACAGCTCAACTGGCGTGGAAACACTTAGAGACTAGTCAGACTGAGAAAGTTTTTATTGTGAAAGTACCCGACACTAGGGAGCGACCCCAGGTCACCTGAAGCACCCTTTCACACTCTCCCATCCCAAGGCTCGCAATTAAGCCTCCTCTAATGTATCCTCAGTTTCTATAATCCGTCCCCAGGCAATATCACATCTCATTTCTCTTTAATGATTCATGATGCATGAACTACTCGCATATTTAGTTGGTTAAGGCTTTTAGAAACTCAATTATTAAATACCATAAAGGTTCACAAAATCATCACAATAAACTGTACATTTCCATAAGTTCTTCTTTGAACTTCTGTTATACTGAAATAATTTAGTACAGTCTTCAAATTCAGATCTTACCAAAATTGAGTTTCCAAGCCTTAAATATCTCAAAGCTTTCTCTTAAAAATCTTCACATATTTACATAATCTTTCTCAATTTGAATATTAACTAGATTGAGTTTTTGAAATCTCCACAAAATATTCTTTAGTTATTTCGTTGGGGAAAACCAAAATAATTTACTTTAAACTTCTAATTTCTAAAGAAAATAATTTAAAATCATTAACTAAGAATACTTAAAACTATAAAAATTTTCTTTAATTCAAGAATTAATTGTCTCAACCTCTGATTTTCATAAAATAACTTCTTTCTAATACTAGATTTTATTATAGAGATTAAAAATAAAGTTAATAAAAATTATTTCTAAGAAGAAATAAAAGACTAAAATAATTATAAAATACTTTCTCTTGGAATAAAAATTTAAAGAGTAAGGTAAGAAAATTCTTACTGAGTTTTAACTTTCCGTCATGCTTATATGCTCAAACTTCATATCACAAGGTCATCAATCATTCATCAACCACAATCAAGTATAGTAATCTCATCAATCACAATCAAATATCATCAATCATAATTGTATATTATTAATCACAGTCTAATATTATAAATCACAATATCATTAATCGAAATCAAATATAATTAATTATAATCAAGTCAAATCAACTAAATATCGCTTATAAATATAATTCAAATTTTTAATGGTTATTTAAATTAGTAGATTTGGTTTTGAGTCCTTATAGTCCATTCCTCGCACAGGTCTATATAAGTCCATATATAATCCAGTCTTCGCATAGGTATAGTTCAGTCTAGACAGGTCATAATAGTCCAAGTCCTTGCATAGGTTTAGTTCGATCCATATAGGATATAAAAATCCAAGTCCTTGCATAGGTTTAGTCCAGTCCGTATAAGTTATAATAATTCAGATCCATGTATAGATATTTCAGAATAAGTTACACAATATATTAAATTTATTATAAATTTTAAGTTGAGAAGTTATTACTTTAAAATAATAATATTATTAAATTTAAAAGCAGTAGGGGACTCCTCCCTTTATTCTTATGTCTTTTATATTATATTCTTATCTCACTCCCCCTTACCTCTTGTATACCGATTCGTTATTGAAAATCCATGCACGCCTCGTCTCCGAGTTCTAAAACATACCAATTTCATTTTAATATAATTACAAGATGAAAATTAAGATTACAACTTAAAATAAAAAATGGTAAATTTTGAATAGTGAATAGTGAATAGTGAATAGTAACAGTAAATAGTAAAACGTGAATAGTAACAGTAAATAGTAAATCGTAAATAGTAACGGTAAATAGTAAATCGTGAATAGTAACGGTAAATAGTAAAACGTGAATAGTAAAGGTAAATAGTAACAGTAAAAGTAAATAGTAACAGTAAATAGTAATTTACTATTTGAATAGTAATTTACTATTGAAATAGTAATTTACTATTGAAATAGTGTTACTATACAGAATAGTAACTTAAATAATATTATTTCCAGTATAATAACAGATTTCTAAAAACGATATAAAAATAACCCAAAAAATATAAAAGTGAGGTATTCGTACCTTAGAATTTTAGCAGAACCTTCTTCCAAAAAAAATTATTTCTCTCTCTCACTTCCACCACTATCTCACTAGCACTACTATATTAAGAAAACTTAATCTGAAATTGTGAATTCTAAAGAAGAAATCCTTCGGTATTTATAGAAAAAAAATTTACTATGCATTCCATTATTTTAATATAAAAGTACTATGCATTTTTTAATTTTTTATTCCTGGTTACTGTACATCTTTTAAAAATTTCATACATGCACAGTGTTTTGCATAGTAATTGTCGGCAAAATTATTAAGTCAAATAGTAACCCTTCACTCGGTATATTTTAAATATTCAAAATGAGTCCTTTTTGAAATTTAACGATATTATATCAGTCCTCACTAATTTTATAATAAGTAATATAAAGCTGAAATTTTAAAAATCTAAAATTTTCTGTTAATAAAATTTTATTGATACGTTTCTAATTTTTTAACGATTAGAAAAAATCAAGATTTTTCTCAAACCGATAATTTTTAGATAAGTCTACTTGAAATCGATTTTAGAAAATTTTCTTATAATTTAACTTTACATTCTTGTAAATATTTTTAATTTTAAGCAACTTTATATGAATTTAAAATTATTTAAAATATATTATTTTATTAAAATAATTCAAAAAATTCAAAAAATTCCAGAAAATCATAAATATTATGTAGATCAAAAAGTTCAAAAGAACCATAGTCTAATTCCTTCAAAATTTTATTTTAAAATTTTAGTAAGAGTTAAATCTTAAATATGTAAAAATATAACAACATAAAATAAAAATGGTGAATAATAAAGATATTAAAAATTCTTAATATAATTTTCTTAATTAGTGAATACTAATTAAGTCACTTTAAAATTCTCATTCAAAAATATTTTCATTTTTTATTATTATTATTTAAAAAAAACAAATAATAAAAATATAAATACCAAAATAAAAAAAATGATAATAATAAACTAACTTATAGTAAGTATTTCTCAAGAAATATATATTAATATCTATTTTCTATTTGTGATGAAAATAGGATGTTACATATCTTAGCTTCAGAAGTATATTCCCTGTGATAGCATGGTGATACCAGAGGATTCTATTGAGCTGGAGGAAGATCTGACAGTTCCAGCCATCCCTATTGGCATTGAAGCTTTTTAGACCAAGTGTTTGAGGAGCAAGGAGGTGCCCCTGGTGAAAGTGTTATGGAAAAGCTTTAATGAGACCTCTAGCGTTAGAAATAGGACAATACCCCAATTTATTCCATGAGGTATGTTGATTTCGAGGACGAAATCTCTTTTAAGGGGGTGTGTGTAACATCCTAGATATTTAAATTAAATTAGTTGCATTATATAAAAAATAATAAATAAATTATTAAGTGTTAGTGTGGATTAACTAAATGAATTGGGAAGTTTTAAATGATGAGAAGATTAAATTAGCTAATTAAGGGTGATTAATTAAAAGATTAGATTAAATTAAATGGTGATGGTAGAATATTAATTACCATGGGGTAAAATTAAAATTTATTTATTTATAAGAAATAAAAGAAATGAGAAAATAATTTAGATAAAGAAAAAGAAAATAGAAATAGAAATAGAAAAGGAAAGGTAAAATTACCAAAACACTCTTATGTGTAAAATAATGAATTTGCATTTCCATTTCTCTTCTTGTCACGTGAGAGATCAAGAAAGAAAGAAAGAGAGAGGGATGTCCATGGTCGTATAGTTATGTTGTCCAACTGGCCCTTGATTTCTTGTCGGAAGTTAAAATTGACTGCGTTTTTAGAATCGTAGTAGTGAGGTGAGTATATAGGCAGGTCCAATTTCATGTTTTCTTCTATTTCTCTCTAGGCCGAAGTTGGCACATGCATTAAGGCTTTCTCATTTTTCATGATTCTTTCACGTTAGAGCTTGAAAGTAGGAATTAGTATGGTGGATGTTGCTAAATTGTAAATGTGGTTTTGTTTCATCTTTGCTAGGTGATGGACTGAAGGTCGAAGAATTGTTAGATGAAGTGAAACTTAGAACCGACAATCAAAAGTGATGAAGATAAGCTTCAGAAGTCTTAAGAGTATATTTAAATTCATTTTGGTATATCGAGTTTCAATTTTGAAGGCCGGAAAGTTAAATTAGTTTCTGGATTTCTTGTGTTTAGACACTTTGAGAGTTGGGTGATTACGGTGTTGAAGTGAAGGTCTCAAAAGCGTGGAATCAAGGTAAAATGGTGTATTTGGCGTATAGATTAATGTAAATGATTATGAGCACCGAGTTGGTCGGTTGAGATCCTAGTTGATGGCCATACCATCGGATGAGATATTTGAGATTTTCATTTGAGTTGATATTGAGATATGTTGATCTATGTGAATGTTATGTGGTGTAGACGATTGATCGGTATAGTTAGCCCTTGTTTTGGCTCCCATGGTCTAAAGTGACCTAGTTAAGCTACCAAGTGGTTAGATAGATCCCAATGGTGAGGTGGGGAGCCAGGTTGGGCTTGGTGGACTAGGTAGGGTTCAGGGTGGTCGGGTATGAACCCCAGCTGACAGCCAATCCAATTTAGTATCTGGATACTAGAGTCTTATATTATAGATTGAGAGTCAGTTGTGAAACTATGTGGATTAATTATGATGTTTGATGAACTGAATGCGATGTTAAGAATTCAAATTGGAAAGGAATAATTAATTGAATATAGTTTGAGCTATGCTTGCTTTTCCCCATTTATATAGTTTAAAGCATTTGCATTGATTTGTATTGTCAGGCACTTACCCTTACTATGGTTTTTAGTGACCAAAGATAGGGATGTTGTAGATGCCGCAAAGACCAGTGCCAAATGAGTTGGTAGAGTAATGACAATGAGATTTAACTATTGATGTATATGAGTAAATATGTAAATTTGTTATGTTTTGAGCAATTGCGGCTATAGTGATAGTTGTATAAATATATGTGTGTCTAGTGTTTTGTTATACATGTTGCCACATGATTGATAAGCGTGATTATCTTGATGATCTCAGTGTGGTGTTGAGGACCCATATGAGGGTCATGATGATGATATATATATATATATATATATATATATACATGTGGTGGTATGTTATGAATGATAATGAATATATTGTCTGATGACCAGGGATTATAATATGGCACTGAGCCATTTTGTATGATATATATATATATATATATATATATATATATATATATATATTGGGCAAGTCACTATGATGATATGTATGAGGTGTGTGTGTATGTGTGTGAAGATTGCATGAATAAATGGTAATGAGCCAATTAAATGTAAATATTGAGTGGAATACATGATAATGTTTGTTTGCTTTGTTGTGTTTATGGACTATATATTGTATCCATGTATGGCCAAGTTCAACTAGGAATAGATGGTGATAAGTGTATAATGATAGGTGTGTTGAGATTATAGGTGAGGAATTGAATTGTAATGGGAAAATGGCTAAGTAAGCCAACTGAGGGGCGGGTGAGGGGGAGGGAATTGAGTTTCAACGGGATCCAGAATCCTCAGAGGGTACTAATAGAACCCTAAGCATAATTGGAGTGTATGTAGGCAAAGAAATGGCCAATCCAATTGCATTTGAAGTGTTATAGGTAGTGAAATTGCTTAAAATAGTGTTAAATGCATTTTAACGCATATCTTTGTGATCCCTGTGAATTTTTGGGAACCAGAGAGTAATGTTGTTTCCCTACACAAGCTGCTCGTAGGTAATCAATTACTAGCCTCGTGTAATCAATTACTAGAGCTTGTGTAATCGATTACTAGGTTCCAAAGGGGAGATTTTAAGTGGTTTTAAGTGACGTAGCCTTTAGGTTCTTATTCTTTATGGTCGGGGAAATCTCAAAAGCTAAAAATTTACTCTCATTTATGAGGCCCCAAGATAAATTTTAGGAATTAATAAGGGGGCATAACACCAGTACAATAGGAATCCAATATTATCTCTTCTGGTCAAGTGGGGGATTAGGACTTTCTATGTTCGTTCTCCATTTATCATACCATTCTAATGCTTGAGAGGACAAAGGTGGTGTGACTTGCAAGGGTACTTCAACGCTTAAGTTAGTTTAGATACTCAATACCGAAGCTCGAGCATAGGTAAGATAATGTAACATGCCTCAGTGGTTCATAAATGAGGAGTATTTATAGAGGTAGGTGACAGTTGAGTCGTACATAACATTATGTTGGTGTAGATCCAGGAATTATGGGGAAAACTGACACCTACATAGACATTACTGACACCATTTGTAAGCTAGTTACCAGTATATGCCCCCAATAGATTTACCATACTCATCATGACACCAGTTTAAAGGGACTTTGGTCATTAAAATGAGTAATCTGCCAGGGTTCTCTAATACCATTATGTCGTGCGAAGCATGTAACATCCCTGATGTTAAATAGGGGAAAATCAATAAAAATATGTTTTGGGTGTAAAATAATAATAAATGAAGGAAAGAGGTGAAAAATGGAATTTTAAATGGAATTTCAAAGAAAATAGAATCAGGGGCTCTGACGCGTAGCATGGCTGTGGCGCGTAGCGTCAAGTTCGAATTAATGAGTTGACGCGTAGCGCCCCACTGACGCATAGTGTCGACTTCGCGAACAGGGTTAAATGCTCAGGTCTGAAACATAACCTGAGAGTATGAAAATGACTTCTCCTTCCCTTCTCTCTTTCGCTATGAACCCTAGGGGCTCCATCCATAGGGGATTGTTAATGGAACTTCAAATTAATCATGGTTATGACATCAGGGAAGTGAGGTAAGTACTTTAAAACCTTCAATTTCATGGTTTATCTCTTTCTATCCTTACTTTCTCTCTCTATCCGAGGCTAGCATGCATAATAGGAGCTTAACTTTTGAATTGAACGGAAGGTTGAGGTGTAGATAAGGACCTTGAAGCGATAAATGTTTAAAAGTATATTGTTAAAACGAGGACCAAAGTCCGTTCGAGATTATGGGTCTTGGAAATAAAGATCAAAAACAGAAATAAGTTTAAGGATTTCGGAAAGGACACAACAATTGATTGAAAGCTTTGGAAAGCTCGAAATTAAGGTAAAGGGGGTGTGTTGGGTTACGATTAATGTAGAAAGTTTCTTTATGTAACGTCTCGGCCGCTTTTCAGGAATGAACAACTCTCCCCACAGACTAACACGAGACCTTTCCAATGTGCTTTTGTCCTCACCCATACACTTCCTAAGAACTTCCCAGGAGGTCACCCATCCCAGAATTTCTCCAAGTTAAGCACGCTTAACTTTGGAGTCCTTAAGTGATAAGCCACCGAAAAGGCTAATGCATTTGTTGGTATAGGTAGTACAAATTCATTCCTTTAAGCTATCCTTGACTGTATAGTCTCATACCTATAGAGTCTTTGGATCCCTCTCATTCTGGTATTATTCAGTTCGTTCATGTGTCCCTCCTACTGGAAGCCTGCCAGGAGCCGCTCCTTGTCCGTGCCTATGCACCGGTGATCACTCCCCGCCCTCAAAAGTGCCCAGGATATTACATTCCCTGCTGGAAGCCTGCCAGGAGCCGCTCTTTGTCTGTGCCCATGCACCGGCGATTACTCCCCACCCTCAACAGTGCCAGGATGTCACATGCCCACCAGCTTCCGCCTGGTTCGTCCCCGAACCATATCGTACTAGGAGAGGCTAGGCTCTGATACCACTATAAAGCCCCGGCTGTTTTTTAGGAATGAACGACTCTCCCCACAAACCAACACGAGACCTTTCCAATGTGCTTTTGTCCTCACTCACATACTTCCTAAGAACTTCCCAAGAGGTCACCCATCCCATAATTACTCTAAGTTAAGCACGCTTAACTTTGGAGTCCTTAAGTGATAGGCCACCAAAAAGGCTAATACATTTTTTGGTATAGGTAGTACGAATTCATTCCTTTAAGCTATCATCGACTTTATAGTCTCATACCTATAGAATCTTTGGATTACTCTCATTCTGGTATTATTCAGTTCGTTCATGTGTCCCTCCCACTGGAAGCCTACCAGGAGCCGCTCCTTGTCCGTGTCTATGCATCGGCGATCACTCCCTGCCCTCAACAGTGCCCGGGATATTACATTCCCCGCTAGAAGCCTTCCAGGAACCGCTCTTTGTCCGTGCCCATGCACCGATGATCACTCCCCGCCCTCAACAGTGTCAGGATGTCACACTTTACGCTTCTAGCATATGGGAAAAAGGGTATGTTATAGCCATTGTGGTTGAGTTAATATGTTTTAATGGTTACATGATAAGCGATGAAGAGTTAAATGAATTAAGAAAAGTGGAGATTTAAAAGGTGTGGATATATACATTTATATATATATATATAACTATTGAAAAAAGGAATATGGAAGGAAAATGGTGAGTGTATATATATATATATATATATATATATATATGAGATTACATATGTAATATGAAAGTAAGAGGTATAATTTTGAGATAGAAAAGAATTTGAGTTAAGAACTGTGTAAAACAGAAGTAACTAAAAGAAAGGAGGAAGACGATAGGTGAGAAGTGAATGAATTAATAAGGGTAAGGATATAGTTATTCATATTGATGATTATGAAATGGAGAAATCATATTGTAAACTATATGAATTAGATTAGAAACAATTTATTCACAAATGACGTGTATTGTGCATTTTTGCATGTGGTTGAAAGATATCTCTAGGTAATGAGTGATGAGAAACTGATAATTAAAGAAGGGAAGAATCCTAATTGATGATACATAGTAATATTGATAAATTTGTAAGATTATGTAAGTAGGTATGAAGTCATACGTTTAATGAATGGCTTTGACAGGAAATTAATGTGGAAGGAGTTATAACAGTATGATTCGATTAGAACTTACAATAGTGATGCGGGTTAACGTTGAATCTAAATGTGGATGGGTTTTAAGTGAATAAGCAAAGGTCGGTAAAGAGAAATGTGTTGGTGAGGATAGAATAATATATATATATATATATGTGTGTGTGTGTATGTGTGTGTGTGTGTATGTGTGCAGGTATATTTGAATGAATATGGATATCATGAGATTGAGCTACCTAATGTTGATCCTTGTTAGGATGCGACAAGTTAAAGATAATAATGGTTCATGTTTATGATTAATGATGCATTGATGATATATGTCAATATATGTATATTGATTTGGTATGATTAAAATTCAGGTGAATATGGATGAAGATGGATTATGTGAGAATCCATGTTGAGTAAATGATTATTATGTCACGATATAATTTTGATGGTAAGTATATAATTAGTATATTGTGAATATTTGTTGTAAATGAATATGAATGAAGATTTGTAATATTTTGTGGCAGTATGTTGGTGGGTTTGTCAGTTTCTTACGTTTGTGTATGTGATTGATAATGTTTTAATTATATTGAGTTGTATATTATGGATGAGAAACCCTGGATACTGATGAGGGCGAGAAGTGATTGTCGGTGCAATGCACGGTCAAGGAGCGGCTCCTGACAGGCTTCCAGTAAGAGATTGTTTGGTTATACTTAGGATGATAGTTGATAAATATAGTCTGTCTAAAGTGATTTATATAAATAATGTCAGATTATGTGATGTGAATGATATGAAATTCAAGTTTGTTTATGACTTCAATTATGATAATTAAAAAGGAATGACTTTTACGCCGAGGAATGGCTTTTATGCCGAGTGATGGCTTTTGTACCGAGAACTGTGTATTATTGACGAGATTAATGGTTATATGATGTATATACATGTGATCTGGTGTGGACAACCATTCAGTATGTGTTACCCCTCGCTTTTGGCTCCAGTGGTCCATGTAGAGATCCTAGTTGAGCTACCCAGTGGTCCAGCTAGAGACCCAGTGGTTGAGGTGAGGAGCCAGTGTGTGACTCGGTAAACCAGGTAGAGTTCATGGGATGTCGGTGTGACTTCCAGCTGGTGGCTGATCTGTTAGTATCCGGATACTAGGAGTCTGTTGTATATAAGAGTCAGTTGTGTTTTACACTCATTGACTGATATGTAGGTTGTTGATGATATTTATGAGATGTGACTCATATTGTTGAATTAACGTGATCGTGATATGAATGGAATAATGAATTATAAAATGATTGACTAGGCATGTATGCTTGGAATCAATTGATCATGATGTAATTAAGATGGTATTGGTTTAGTCTAATCAACTTGATAATGTAAGTATACCATTAGAAATGATAAGATAAGACAGGATGTGGAAAGTAATTACTAATAT
This sequence comes from Clitoria ternatea, assembly GCA_037962975.1. Taxonomy (NCBI): domain Eukaryota; kingdom Viridiplantae; phylum Streptophyta; class Magnoliopsida; order Fabales; family Fabaceae; genus Clitoria; species Clitoria ternatea. The sequence continues at coordinate 17,300,662 of CM075675.1, forward strand.
TGGAAGATTGCGCCTAGAAGCGTAGCTATGTCATACTTTTCTTAGCTTTGATATTGATTTCTGCATTAATTCTTAATTCCAGTCACTCACCCCCTTGTATTGTGGTTTTAATGACTATTTGCAGGTATGGATGCACACCGCGGAGGCGAGAGCTAAATGAGGCCAGGACGATATAGAAAATAAAAGAAGAAATACATAATTATGTATTTGTTTGTTGATCTGTAAATGTTGATTAGTGTTGTTATGTGAGCATGAATGCATACCGATGTAGTATTATTGCATTTTATTATGTTGTGTGTTACGTGGCACGGAGCCATCGTTGTATGCTTGATTATGGTTATGGGTAGGTTTTGTTATATATACACGTGCATGGTGTGAATATAAAGTCAAATTTAGTATATGGATAATGTGTGATTGATGTGATAATTATCATGATTGATGATGGTGGTAGTAATTATATGTGATGTGTGGATTATGACGAATTAAGGCATGGAGCCATTGATGAGTGAATGATGAATGCTATTGGCAGGTCCTGTTAAAATGCATGAATATGGTGTGTGATGTGTATGATAATAAATTGAGGAATTGATTGATTTAGTTAATTATGCCTATAAATGGTAATTGTGAATTTAAGGAACCGAATAGGTATTTTGAGATCCGATGAGTTTCGGAACCCCCGGAAGGTGCCAATAGGTCCTCAAGGATATTTAAGAACTATGTATATTGGCCTTGGCCAATTGGTACCCATTTAGGGTGTTTGGTACGAGGGTTTTGCACAAAAAAAAGGTTTAAACTGCGTTTTGCACATAACTTATGCATATGTTGGAAATTTAGCGAACGGACGGCGTCAACAGTTCCGAAATGAGGAAAACATGTGGCGCACGAAGTTTCGTAACAATCGGACTTGAAAAGGGCCAATGAGGTGGGTTAAAAGTTGGCTGATTGGCCTAAAATGTGTAGCAGCAGCAGGTACTGCTACTGATGTCCTCTAGTGTAGCATCAGCCTAGCGAGTAGCGCCAGGGCTGCAATTGGAAGCTCGCCAGCCCCCTGTTCCAAAACTTAGTTTCCTTTTAAATTAAATGGTTTTGTGGACTTTAAAGGGTTATATACTTACCCTCTTGGGACTTTTTATTGAAAATGTATATTTCCATGATTATGAGGTAATTTAATTATGTAAACACGAAAAATTTATTGAGAATTTTGTTTAATTGTTGAAAATAAACGAGAAAATAAGTGCAGGATGTCACAAAGCATGTTTCCATGGTTTTGGTCATAATCTGGTGTCAAATTTTAGAGCTAGTATGCAGATGAATCATCTAGTTCTAAACATTAAAAATGTATGTTATAATTAAAATGTCAAAATAAGTTTTGTATTAATTAAAATATACTCCTTATAAAGAGAGTTGAGTCATACCTACCATGCCTACCTTTTTCTAATATAGAAAGTATATTATGAATGAGCTTAAATATGGAGCTTTTATTTACCTCTTGGGTGTTCTTTCTTTCTTTTTTCTTTTATTGCATTCTCATCCTTGGCAGGTATTGTGTATTTGATGTTGATATAACAAATAACGTGTAATACAAGAAAAAAACCTTCAAATAATTCTTCAATCCGTGGGATTTGAAATTATGAACACTTTGTTGATGTTAACTTTTTTATGGACGATATTTACTTGTTAACGAGATATTGAGAAGTGACATCTTTCTAATTTGTTTGATGTTGACTATGTAAAAACATGAGGCTAATGTATAAGAAAACTCAATTCCAGAGATAGAGACAACTAACTGATCTCACGGTGAAGAAGAAAATTAGTAAAGAAATGTACCTCTATCTCATGGTGATCCCATTCCAATGCATCTCTGACCTTGTACAAAGGAACAAGCATGTCCTTGGATAACATGAATTTCATGGTAATAGTTTCTTATAGCATCATCTTGAGTTACCTTGAGAAGAGAAACCTTGGGTGGCATTAACCAGCCAAGCAGAAACCTGAACCAAAATTGATAAGCAAACGGGAGAAGACATCATCATTCCTAACCAAGGACGTCGTTTCACACGCACCCAATCACCAAACTTGAGGCTCATGTGCTTAGACCTCACGAAAAAAGCCAAGGCACCTCATTCAAAATAGTGGAACCCCAAAGCAAAGCAAGAGGGAGAAAGTGAAACAGGGTTTTAGAGAGAGAGAGAGAAAATGATGATAGATTGGTCAAATCACGAGGAGGGAGAAGGAGGGACAACCATCCAAGGCAGATCTGGCTTGTTGTGCCAGCAAATCTCTGGCAATGACGAAACCTGACCTACGACGAAGCTGACGGAAGAGGAATGTGAGGTATAATATAGACTTCGCACCATGTATCACATCGTTCTGTTTTCACCGTTGTGTGTCATAGCATAGATGTCATTCCGGTTAAGGATTTAGAGAGAGAAAGTAAGGAAAACACTGAGCAAGATGGAAAATTTTTTAAAAAATTGGCATATGTCATGTGTGACACAGACATTAGTCACCTTATCAGTTAACAGTCAAGTCTAATGTTTCCTTAATTTTGCAAACCCTAAATTTTGTTAAGGATAAAAATTGCAAGTTTTTTTAGGAAGTTTTTAAAACCGCTGGACTTATAAAAAAATTGAGTATATATTTTAGCCCATAAAATAATTAGAGTAATAAAAAAAAGGTCGGGGACTAATCCATGGCCGCCCCTTCAACACGACGCCGCTTAATAAGAAATGGTGCATCATCCCACATGTCACATGAAACCTTTTTCTTCTTCTTTCTCCCTCTAATATATATGCTCTCTGTATGGTGTTCATTGCCTTGTCTTCATTCATAAACCTAGTTACTCCAACAAACGACGACGCAGGTAACTTTCCATTTTACTGTCCCGGGAAAATCAACATTGCAAACGAATCCACAATACACTGAAATCGCTGCAACGATTTACTTATTGTTTGTCTATTTTTCAATTCTTTCGTCTTTCTTTTCCACTGCGTGATTGAACCGGCGAACGCAGTGATCTCGAAGTGTCTGGATTGAGAATTTTTTTGGTTTGTTTGATGCGTGATGAATTTTACCATATTTTCTCGCCAACCAAACAGTGTTCGCGGTGCTTGATTCTTAACTGATTTGACTCCTGGTGATCTTGATGTTGTTGTTGTAGGTTTAGTTCAATTTGTTCGATAACGATGGCGAGGAAGATGCTTATTGATGGTGAAGCTGAATTGGGAAAAGGTGGAGAAGAAGGAGCGAGTTTTGACTTTGACTTGTTTGTTATTGGGGCTGGAAGTGGTGGCGTTCGTGCGGCTAGATTTTCATCAAATTATGGAGCCAAGGTTGGTGACTTTTTTGTCGGTTAGTAGTTAGTAGCTAATATTTAGTGTTAAAGATAGTTAATTTATGAAAAGCTGAAAACAGTTTTGTGTGTGGGGATCTCTGATATTGAAGTTGTTCTCGATCTTTGGAGGGTGGTGGGGATTATTGTAAATATTTGAACAGCTTTTCTAGTTTCAAGGGTTGTGTTTGGATACACAATTTAATTAAGACCTTATTTTTATACTAGAGTTTATATCATAAATGTAATTATAAAACTTATAATAAGTTGAAAATAACTTAGTTTGATAAGCTACACCAATAAACTTATTGAAACAAGTTAAAAACAACTTGGTAAAAAGAAAATGTTAAAAAACTTTCTGAGACCCGCAACCCTCTAGCTTAAAAAAGCAGAAGTTGTACCAATTTTAGTGCCAAGATACTAAAACAGAAATGTTAACTATTGGCCTCAGAACACTAAGTTTTTACTCAAAATTATCATATTCATATCTAAGGTAGTCTCCCAATACCATTTTCAATAAAAAATTTCCATTTTCTTTCCTTAAACTACGTTGAGGGAACTTATTAAAAAGACCCATACTAAAATATGACAAGTACATTTTTAAAAAAATTAAAAGGATATTTATTATCAAGAAAAACATATTGGAAGAAGCACATAAAGCTTTCTTTATAGTTTAGCTTAATCTAGTGTTCTTTGGTGTTATTCTGTAGTGTTTTTATGGGTTTATTTGTTGTTGTCTGATAATATATTCTTCTACCTATGTCAGAAGGTGGGGATATGTGAGCTCCCGTTCCATCCAATCAGCTCAGAAACAGTTGGAGGAGTTGGTGGAACGTAAGTCATAAACTTTACATCTCTTCTCCTTTGCATAGATTATTTTCTTATGTCTCTTTCCTTGCTAATTGCACAATGTTGACAAGTCACTCTACATGGTTTAAGAAATTTAGATAACACTCTCTACTAGGACATGGGTGTCAAATCTTTCTTTATACAGTTTGTACTGCTTGCTTTCTATATCAATTTTTCATATGATTAGTATTCATAGTGGCTGCATCATTATAGTTCTTATGTAACATTTGTTCCAACTTTTAAAGCAAGCATGTCAAATGATTTGCTTATGTTAATAGCTGCTTGCAAGTTTGTAACCGTAACCAGTTGCCACATGTTACTTTTCTATTAAATTAAAATTCTAGTCTGCTGTGGTTTTTTGTCAAACTTTTAAGTAATGTGCCTAATGCTTTTTTGAAGGAACTACTGTGTGTGATCAAGCCCAATTTGTTTGCTCTTTTTGTTTTCTGTTCCTGTATTGTCTTTTGCCAGATCATACAATCACATTGCTCTTATATATCTACTGATTCTACTCATTATGTTTTCTTAATGATAGATATTTTTCTTATTTATCCTTCTTAATAAAAAAATGTTGTCATGCTTGCTAAACTGATTCATGTGTGTGCTTATATTTTCAGTTTTTCATCTTGATTGTGAAGGCATTTAATTTAATACTATATAAATCTTAATATTTGGTATCAGCTCCATAAACTACCAACGCAAAATAATTAGAATATCATATTTAGATCCTCTTTTGCCATCTTCTCTTTCTCCCTTAATTTTTTTTTACAGATATGTTCCTGCATGTAGCAGTACCGTTCTCCAACTCTAGCTAAATACAGTCCATCTTACCATTGTAGTTATATTTAATTTAGAATTGTCTCCACAGTACTGCATTTATCAATTTTGGGAAGATATCTTGATTGTTGGATAACAAAGCTGTCCATATACCTTGCATTTGGGGGGGGGGGGGGGTGTTAGATACGAACTAGCTGAAAACCATACTCTACTTTATATATAGGGAATCTGATTTCTATTTTATCTATTTCTTATTGTGTCAGTTAAACTGTTCTTAATTGGGTTTAAGCCTTTAAGGGCTGATGATAGGATGTAATCTTGTGACTGGTGAGCTTTACAGCTTAAAATGAGCACACACATGATAAAGTCATTTTCATCACCTACAGAAATCACTTGAAATTGGGAAAATGAAACTTCAGAAGCTATTTATTTACGCCATATCCATTACAGAATCAATTTGCTTGTATCACTTTGTCCAACTGATTGCGTAGTGCAGTGAATCACTAAAAGAATCTGGAGAAATAATTAGAGAACACATTGCTTTAAATGATTTTATTGTAAATTTTGTTGTAGAGCACAATACTGTTTTGGGTAGTGGGTTAAGTAGTTATAGACATATTCTTGGGAAGCATACCCTCCCCAACCTCTACATGCAGTCGCTCCAGCCTCCAAGATCTAGATGGTCTTGATTAATAATTCAGTTTTATTTCTTCGTCTTTCTGTTTTACTTACATGTAGCGTGCTGATGGATTTTCATGTCTATGAACATAATGTAGTGATAATTTAGTCATGATCTATAGCTAATGTAAAACACACTGATGATTAGCACAAATTGTCAGTACACATTTTCATCTTCTGGTTTTCCGCTGTTTTCTCTGCTGAATATTTTATTTACTTAATTATGGAGAACTTGCATAATAATAATGTGATAAGAGTGACTTCTACTTAATATGATATATGGTTGATGTCCTCTCTTTCATCCTTTGCGTCACTCCTCACTGTTCAATGATATCTCTTCAATTACAAAATTTTGGATGAAAGGCTTATATTTTTCTTTTAAAAGGTGTGTTATTCGTGGTTGTGTTCCCAAGAAGATTTTGGTGTACGGAGCATCTTTTGGAGGTGATCTTGAGGTAAGGTTTTGGGCTTAAATGAATTGCTTAGTTAACAGTATGGATTAGTTAGTGGGTATATAGTGTGATTGTTGTACTTTTCTCACTTAGTTATTATTTGCTGTATCTGGCTGGAATGAAATGGGTGCATCATTAAGGGTGTCACAGTCATCCTAAATTTGTGTTAGGGTCTTAGCTTGTCTCGGTGATCTGCCAAAGGAAACATATGAGAGCAACCATCCTGTATTTGCAAAGGACTAGGCAACTTTGTTACACTCCTGTTTCTTTGTTTTTTTTTTTGTAGTTCATTCAGATCTTGAAGATACTTATTAGGGGCTGCATGGTTTGAGTTTCCATTTCCTGTTTCTAATTTTCAAAAACTTGTATAGAAAAAAGTAAAAATAGGAAACTGAAAAGAAGTTGTTTTTCAGTATTTCCTGATCAAATTTTTGAAAACAGGAAATAGGATGACAATTTTACAATTAAAACTATAATCAGGAAATGGAGACACAAACTAAATAGCCCCTTAGCCTTTCCCCAGTTGTCTGTGTTTCTTCCATCTTCAATAACTCTTTTTCTTATAAAACAAAAAATTATGGCCATATTCATCTTGACCAATGAGAAGAAAATTTTAGTGGATACTTAATAATTTATTAGTTGCATTGCACTTGCTCAAGTCTAATATTTATTTGAGTCTGTATACCAACCAACTTTGGTATTTTGCTTTGTCGTCACATACAACGAGATTAATTTTTTTTTATAGTTTTCTGCTTACTCTGCTTTGATATCATTTATAGATTTATAGATAGAAACAGAGAGAGAAACCAGGACAGAGAGAGATAGATAGATAGACAGAGTTATTATTTTCTTTCATTTGTTTAAGCTTATGACAAGTGTTCTTTAATTAAATATTTTTAACATTTATGATAATTGGAATTTTTTTTGTGGAAATATGTAGAGAAAAGTATTTATTGATGTTTCTTAGAAAGCTAGAAAGAGTGGCTTGTTTTTTGTTTTTTATAAATCTATATCATAAAAGTGTTTTTGTTTTTAAAGCATTATGGCACCCCTACTATATTAAAATTTCAAGAACACACGCCTCATATAAGCTGTAGGACTGTAGGATATACTCGGGTGTGTAATTACACTTACAGCAAGATTTGTTCAAATTCTCATAAAATGTGTTACAGAAACACAATTAAAAATTATGTTTCATCAGATAATGTATTAGTTTTTGTCTGGATATAATTTTTACTCATGCTGGTTCATAATTATTATAATTTTATTAGTGCTTCTGAGATCATCATCTGTAAAAAACATCACTTTGCTTTGATAGGATGCCCGGAATTATGGCTGGGAATTGAGTGAGAAAGTTGATTTCAATTGGAAGAAGCTCTTGCAAAAGAAGGTATTTCAAGATTTTATTTTTATGTTTTATAGCGTAAAGCATTGTTATTGCTCTGATCAATACCAGATAAGTGTCGCTTAAGAATTTTTAAGGATGTTGCCTCATATTCTACATGCATGTCCTGCTACCTGTCTGTTAATATTCAAGCAGAAAGTTTGTTAATTGAAAATATACAGTTTATTTGTCGGTGTTCAATGGGATTGGTTTTGTTAAACTGCAGACAGATGAAATAAACAGATTAAATGGAATTTACAAGCGGTTGTTGTCCAATGCTGGGGTAAAATTATTTGAAGGTGAGGGAAAGATAGTTGGTCCAAATGAAGTTGAGGTGACGCAATTGGATGGCACTAAACTGTCCTATTCAGCAAAGCATATATTGATTGCAACTGGAAGCAGGGCTCAGCGTCCAAATATTCCAGGACAGGTGAATTTGCTTGTTTTGAAATATTTTTGCAAAATAATCCTACTGACAAGATTCTCTCATTTTTGAGTATTATATGTGATACCATGATATGCATATGTTAGGAAATACCTGGAAAGAGAAAAAAGAGACTGAATTACAAGATGTTAGGCATGGTTGTTAAAATCTAGACTTTACTCGTAAATCGGAAGATTTTACGAGTTTACCTCAGATTTTGAGTTAAATCAGAGGTAGAATCGGAAGCTAGGTGGAATCGATAGAATTGGAAGTGGATCTGGTAGACTCTTAAGATTCTACAGGGTTTTAAAGTATTTTTTCAGACCCTCTAATATACCAAAGGTGTCGTTTTGGAGAGGGAAATTAAAATTCAGAGATAGCACTAATGATATCTGCAGCTGTAGTAGACTAGTAGTAATAGTAGTAGTAGTAGAGAATTGTAATTGAGAATTTGCAATTTTTATATAATGAAACAAAAAGATAAAGTTGATTGACCAAAATATTTATTAAAAGGTAGTGTGATTTCAAACAGATAGTTTTAGTATTCCATGCCTTAAATTTTGAAAAAGCTTGAGTCCAGCAATTGAAATGAGAAAACTTTTGAAATGTGATACATTAACTCATTTATCCATTCCATGCAGCATTCAGAATTTAAATTTATTAAGTGATGGTATCTTTTGTTTAGAAGGTACCCTTCGTTATTTTTTTCTTCTGTTATTATCTTATTACTGATTAGTATTAGTGTCGGATACTGTTTGTTTTTGTGGTGACATAACTTTGTTGATAGTCAAATTGAGTTGATAGTCAAATTGTTTTCTACAATACCTCATAAGGTCAATATTAAACACGGCCAGTCCCTACATAACCCCCTTCCCCCAATCCTCTTTCTTTTACCAAATTTATCTTCATAGTTTCCTATGCATGTTTGAGAACAGGAACTATATCTTTGTGAGGAATGTTGGAATTTAAATTGGGATTTTCAACTGCTCCACTGGCCCTTACTCCTGGGTCCTGAGAAATGCTTCTGATACATTATTGTTATTGACATTCTTATTCTCAATTCCTTGTTAAATTTATCCATTTAAAATTTGGGATGTGTAATGAGTGAGTGTTGTTGCGTTTGTCTTATTGTGCAGGAGTTGGGTATAACATCTGATGAGGCACTAAGTTTAGAGGAATTTCCTAAACGTGCTATCATTCTTGGAGGAGGGTCTGTCTGCTTTCTTATGTGTTTTGAATTTAACTACTTACTATTGGATGGTGGTTAATTTGTACTTTGTTCAGTTATATTGCAGTGGAGTTTGCATCTATATGGCGTGGGATGGGTTCCACAGTTAATCTAGTTTTCAGAAAGGAACTTCCGCTGAGGTTTGGCATTGACATACATCTTTCATATTTAAATTCTAAGTAATCATGAATATGACCTTTTGGCTATGTCTTCTTTTCCTCTTTCTTGTTTTGAAGTTTTAATCTTAGAAAATCAAAGTATACATGTGTTGAAGCATATTTTCATTAGCCTCAACATTTTTTGAAATTCTGTGGACACCAAAATGCCGTTGTCATTTAATATTTAGTTAATCAGGCATTAAGGTCTTCTTGACAATTCGTCATCAGATCTAATGATTAATATTTAATCCTCTTACTCATATAAAAAAGACTTTCATTTGAGTCTTCGCCTATATAAATATATATGCTGGAAAATTAGAAAATAGATGAAGCCATTGTTGGGAGTTGGGACTGTTTTATTTAAACTTGATTATTCACAACTATATAAGCTCAAAAATTTTAACTATACTATATATAATTTTACCCCCCCCCCCCCCCCCACACACATATATATATATATATATATATATATATGCTGAATATACATTTATATTCTATCTTGATGGAAAAAGCATTCATAAACACAATGAAGCCATTTTCGGGAGTTGGGAGTTTGGGACTGTTTTATTGGCTGCCAGGAAGGAAAATAGAGGAAAATGGTGGCTGTTGGAAAAGAAAACGGCAGAACTAGTGTCTGCCTGCCAGAAGATAATATGGATTAGGATTCAGGAGTGAGTTGCTGGAGAAAGGTGGCCCTTCAGTTGCCGGAGGAGTGAGTTGCAGTTGCCAGAGGAGTGGGTCACAGTCGCCAGAGAAGGAGTGGGTTGTAGTTACCAGAGAAGTGGGTCATCGGAAAAAAGGGAGAAGAGACGGGGCTGTGCGTGGTGCAGCTTTGTTAAGGTTTAGAGGGGTTAAGATAAGTGGTGTGAATGAGGGAAGTGTGAGAGGAAGAAAGAAAACCCAGAAATGTCCTTACCTTTTCAGCTAAACAATGAAGTTTTGCATCCTAAGCATTGATCCAGCCCCAACATGCCACTAATGATTGCGACCCGCAAAGGTACAATTGCGCCACTCCGGCTGTGATGACAAAATGCAAGTCTGTCACAGGACAGCTCTGTACCGTGACAACACGCGGACTACTATGGTAGTCATGCAGTAAGATAATGGGCATGTCTTCGCATTTTGTTTCAAGCAAGGATTGGAGTAGAATATCCATTTTGAAAGTTTTCTAGGACAAATTTGAGTATTCCGTTGTCTTGAATGATAGAATTCCCAGGATAACTTTTAGTATTCTAAAAATCTAAATCTAAATTCTTTTTGTGGATTTAATGCTCTACAAGTTGTCGGGTGAAATGGAATACTTAGGTCAGAGTGACAAGAATAAGGATGGGATATTCAATTGTTGAGATAGCAAATGAATTTGAAGTAAAAATAAATAAACATGAAATCTTCTGAAGCTGGATTTTGGTTTCTCACAGTAGAAATTCAAAACAGGGCCTTAATAATTCAAAGGTCTCCTTTTCAATATGTATTGTATAATATGTATTTTATTTTTGAAATCAATAGTCTTCAGTCTGTATCTAAAATTTGCAGTGACATCTTTCTCAGATCTAATGAGATTTAAGATACCTGTTAGCATATTGATAGTGGTTAATATGTGATTGGGAATTCTGGAAGATAATCCACTATTTAAAAGTTAAGAGTCATAGCAAACAGTTTAATGCTTCATTTTGTTCTTGTAAATGCAAAGTGTATTTATTCTGACTCATGCAACTCATAACTTATGTGTGCCTACTGTCAATTTATTTCAAAGTTTCTTAAATATATCTAGTTAGTTCTGCCCAAATTTTGGGTCAATACTGTCTGTTTATTAATATTTACGAAAATTGTGGAAATTAATATGGATTTGTCTACATTAGTTTAGGTGAGCCAATTGGTTTATGGTTTCTGGGAGCCTGAGAATGATATCCATCACTACAATACAATGTCAGCTGCATTATTGATTATTCGCAAAAATATCCATAGAATCTAGATTAATCCCACTTAAAAATTCGGATTCAGTTCACTGTCATTGTTGCTTTTAATGTTGAAGTTGCTTATTTATTTGGTGTCATGTACTTGTAAATTGTAATAGTTTGTTTCAAGAAATTCTGAAGGCATTTGCTATACCACTTACTATTAATAGGTTGCATTATTCCTTAGTTTTTGTTAACATCATATTTTTACACGCTGTGGCATACATTGGTTCCTACTGAATAAAATTCTCTTGCAGGGGTTTTGATGATGAAATGAGAGCAGTAGTTGCAAGAAATCTTGAAGGCAGGGGAATTAATTTGCATCCTAGGACCAATTTGACCCAGGTTTCCTTCTGGACTTTGCAACTCACATTTTATCAGTATATATGCCTTGCTCCTAAATTAGTCTTGGTTGTAGAGGATTATCATTCCCCACGCATGTATTGCGTGTCCTCAGTTAAGAACTGACTCACCCACTGACTCTAGTCAGTTAGGCCTGATGAGCTACTCAGCTCCTTTGGTATAAATAGGTGTAGTTATAAGATGAATATTATCAATTGCATTCATTAAGTGTAAACACCAAAATTCAGATATCAATGAAAATTCAATTCTCTCTCAACTCTCTCTTCTCCTTCTCTCTGTACACTTTCATCTCTTAGACATTCACCTTGACCATTTATTAAATTGTATGACACCTTTTCCAATGTTCTTTTAGTTGGAGGCTTAGCTAATGTTAATATTTTGTTTTGTAGTTGGTAAAAACTGAGGATGGCATTAAAGTTATTACAGATCACGGTGAGGAGCTGATTGCTGATGTTGTACTATTTGCCACTGGTAAGGATACATTTAGACCTTCAAACCGGTTGGCTTTAAGAGGCTTAAAGTTACATATGGCAGTTACTCCTTGAGCCTCATCTCATATTTTTATTGTGGCTTTAAAGGTTAAAGAACTCTAATGGTATCTTTGTTAATTTCTTTTGCTGCTGCAGGTAGGGCTCCTAATTCTAAGAGGTTAAATTTAGAAGCTGTAGGTGTTGAGCTTGATAACACTAGAGCGATAAAGGTTCACAACTCTCTTTTAATCATTGCTAACTGCTTCCATGAAATCTAATAAGAATGAGCTGTTCTCATTTCAGGATCTTTGTGATTATGTAATACTAAATAATGGTCTTAAATTTAATAGTTGATTATAGATATGCAACATATGACTTTTCTCTACTGTGATATCAACATGCAAATGCCATAATTTGGTTATCATGTTGAATGTGTGGTATGCTCAGTTATTAGAGAGCCTCCAGAGATGTTATAAAGTATATTGGAATTTATATATCTAATCCCTTCCAAGTAGAAGTCAAGGCCCTTGTATGTATACATGCCTTTGCGAAAGTGAATGGAAGTACTTCGTCTTGGCAAAATTTTTGTTGAATGAGGCACTCCCTAATCAGTTTACTATGTGACTGGGAATATAGATGTGTGAAGCAAATTGCTCTTAGGTTACATAATCTTAAATGCTTTTGTCAATGACTGATAATTAAATTGAATACTTGTTTAAGACCTAGAGAATGACTATGACACATAGCATTCCTTTGTGTTGTTTAGGTTGATGAGTTTTCACGCACCAACATACCTAGCATATGGGCTGTGGGTGATGTAACAAACCGAATGAATCTTACTCCAGTGGCCTTAATGGAAGCATCATGCTTTGCTGTAAGTGTTTGAAATGATATTTAGTGGACAAGCATGCCATTTTATCATTTGGATTGGGTAGGGAGGAGTCAGCAGTCTATTGGTCCGACTGTGATGTTATTAATTGGCAACCTAAATTTATTTTGCTTCACTCAAAAAAATAATATGCAGAAAACAGTATTCGGTGGTCAACCAAGCAAGCCAGACTACAGGGATATTCCCTGTGCAGTGTTCAGGTATAGTTGCTTTTGCTGTATAAAATTTGGCAGTGGTTGACTATTTTGAATATATTAACTTAAGATGGAATAATGTCTGCACATTCTTTTCTGTGGTTCTCCAGCATTCCACCACTTTCAGTAGTTGGTCTAAGCGAGGAGGAGGCAATTGAGCAAACAAATGGTGATGTGTTGGTTTTTACATCAACCTTCAATCCTATGAAAAATACCATCTCTGGGTAAGTGTAGTCTTATGGAATTTGCACCCACTTCACCTTTGTTGCAAACCAATGACTTCCTACATTCATGATAACTGGATTAGATCTATAGGAAATATTGTTTAGGTTAAATTGTACTGTCAGCCCCTAAACTAATTAGAAAGTTTTCAATAGGTTTTCTATAGTTTTAAGTTTTTAATACTTGTAATCAGGTCCCTGTCAAGATATCTGAGGGACCTAATTGCAAATATTGGAATAGTTTAAGGACCTATTTAAAAAATTTCACATACAAACTAAATTTGAATTTTGAAATTGTAATTAGTTTCCTAGACTTAAAAGGTATCCTAACCGAGTTGACAAAATTGCAATCAAAAGACTAAAATTGCACGATGTTACAATCTTTGACACGCCCAAGATTCCAAACACTCTTGGAATTGCCATCAAGCGTGATTGGAGTGCAATCGCAACCAGAATTGCGAGAAGCCGTGAAATAGTAGTAGGATGATTTCAGGCGTGATCCATTTTCATCTTGTGTGACCCGGTTTTGGAAAAAACCTGATTTTAGGGTTTGTTCTCACCTTTGCATTCTGGCCTCTCGTGCAGCCCATCGAGGTGTCAATGTTTTGATCTTTCATCCTCTGGGTCATCGTGCAGCCCTTCTTCTACTTTGACCCTTCGGACCTTTGAGTCATTGGTGTTAGGGATGGTTTGAGTTGCACCGCCTTCTTCGGGCCTTCCTCCTTTGAAGCTTCAAGGAGGGAAGGAGACATGAAAATGTAAAGATTATTTGTTTCTCCTTTGAAAAAAGAAATTCTTTTGTAATGCCCAATTTTCCTGGATCATTCACAATTAGATGTTTGATTTTCACAATGCATTAGCATTTTCTAAAATATATAAACACAATTAGTACACTGGTGTACCAAAAGAAAATAGTATACTACCGTGCACTTTTTTATACTTTCACATTATAATTTGTTCAATTTGTTAGATTAGACATAAATTTTAGGATTATGCTTTGAATATATTTGTATTGTTGTTTGTTGTGTTTTGAGTTGTCAAGAGTTAAGACTTAAGACCAACTTTATGAGTTATGTTACAAAAGGTTTTATGCAAGTTTAAGAAGTATTTTAATTGATTTATGGCCTTTGAATTGTGGTTTTTATGCATATATATGAATTTAAATGCCTCATATATATTGTAAAATCTGACGATGCTATTTATGATTGTACAATTCATGATTCTTAACACTTCCCCTCCAATTCAAAGTGAAATCCCAATTCTGTCAACTTGAATCCTAACAATAGAAATGCTGACAGGAACCTAACTACAAATGATTAATGTGCTGGCCTGCTTGGTCCAGACACCATTAATATACTTCATTGCAAATCTTTGGGATTTTAAGAAGCAAAATGAATGTTGTTTATCTGGAATTATGTTACTTTTTATTGTCACAGCAAGCTCTTCAATTCTCAGTTTGAACCAGTGTTGGTTTGTTGCAGCATGCTTCTTTTCTCTATTATTGTTAGTTGCTGACATTTTCCAAATAGGCGACAAGAAAAAACTGTTATGAAGCTTCTTGTTGATGCCGAGACAGATAAGGTTCTTGGAGCATCCATGTGTGGACCCGATGCACCTGAAATCATACAGGTATTCTGATGACTTCACCCGGCTACTTCTACCTTCTATATTATCTCTTGTTATTGTTGATATACCTAAATATTTTATTATTATATCTTTAGAATAAGTCAGTACGTTGATGATATGTCTCGTGTGGTATCAATATTTGATCATGTGTTTACTCAATTAATTTCGTTTAGAAGCCCTGTGGCAGTAATTGGGGTTTGTTTGTTGTATCTGCAACATGTCATTTTACTAACACAACAAATACCCATATTTTATATTTTATTATTCTGTTAAAAGTCTCACATTGACTAGAGATATGACCAATCAAAAGTATATAAGGATCCTATGAGCTAGCTTTTAGGATTGAGTTAGGCCCAATACCCAAATTTAAAATGGTATCAGAGTCTATCCTAAATCCGTTATTGAGTTACTCATGTTGTCCACGCTCCATTTCTCAAGCATACAGTCACCAGTCAATCTTGCCGTGGGTATAGAGAAAGACTTTATTAGGAAAGACAAAACTCATTTTGATGATCTCTATGTCTTAAAGGGATTAACTGTCGGCTGGAGGATATCCTTTCCTTGGTTTCACCTAAAACATCAACTGATGATATATCAATATATCGTATATTTTTGTATGCATCCCATATACCAAGTGCTTCTGTTCTTTATCATTCTTTCGGAAGTTTTTGTTCATTGGTTTTGTTATATCTCATTCTTTGTCTCTATTGATTAATGATATTATAATTGGTGATCAATAGGGCATTGCTGTTGCATTGAAGACTGGAGCTACCAAGGCCCATTTTGACAGCACAGTAAGTTCATAGCTTTCTTGATTGTGTTCTTCTCTCCTTCCTGATGAGGGCATGATATGAATCCTGGTTGCTGGATTCAGAATTGGATTTGTCGAAGTTAGAAAAATACACAGGAAAGCATATGGGACAAATTTGGGAGATTTTGTCTGAAAATAAAAATTAAAGGAAAATTAAATATAGAGAAGACACCTTAATCGAAGATTGATAAGTTAAGAAATAGAAATTCTTGATTAGATTAGGGGTAGTTTAGTCAAGAACCTTAGAGAGAACCCAACTCTCACAATGGAAATCAATTTAATTTCATATATCTCAAATCTGATTATAATCAACCAATTACATGACTTACAAAAGGCATAAAACTTAGTCTAATACGTTGAACCTGTACGTCCAGCAGAAACACCTAGCTTATTCTGGTCCAAAACTAAAATCACCTAAAAATGTGCCAACCTAAATAAACGAAAACTTGAAAATTACTAAAATAAGAGGATTTGACTTATCTATTAACGAATAAAAGCTAAAATACTTAGAATTGTTGGTACCCGTTTGGATTTGTATCATTGTGGTGGTGTGGGATATTTTCAGATGGGCATTGATATAATGACATTTGGAAATGATCTTACATTATCTGAAATATTTGCTCAAGATTCAAGAATGTCTGCATTTAAGTGGTGTTGGAAAATGAGGTGTCTTATATGATACCAATTCGGTATTTTATTCTCTAGTTCAGTGGGGATCAAGAGTGATGAGTAAGTCTGATTTGTTGTCCTCTCTGAGGTTAGGAGCAAAATTTTGTGTCACTTGACAAGAATATTTTGATGCTTGAGTCAGAAAGGGTATACCAAAACTCAAACATATAGGATCAGAATTCCCATATTTTGAATGAGTTGTAGTTATAAAAGTTAAGAGGCAAGAACTGTAACGGTGAAGGTGTTGGTACCTTTTCCATATTTCACTTGGATTCCTGGCACATCTATTGGTATCATTTGATATACTCTTGATATTTTGCCAGCAACTCTCTATTATACTGCAATAGTAATAGCTATCTTAGCTACCGGTATGGGGTCCTGCCAGGCACGATATCGTAGGTGCTTATTGACAATACCAGATATAATGGGTTACATACTGGTACCAGTATCACACCCACTTTAGAAATTATAATGTTTGATGACACAAATAGTGCTTCAAAACGATTATGAATTACTGAGATAACAGTAGATATTTGGTTGAGAGGAAGATGCATCAAATAAAGATGCTTGTGAACTATAATATTTAACAACTGCAAAATACAAATTGGAAAGAGAAACCAACAATAGTAAATTGAGCACCATACGATATACAACTTACATTCACGAGTTATGGCTGACAGCTGCAAAGCAATATGTAGAAATGAAATAGGGTGAAACAGTAACACTAAACTACTTTACAACAAATGCCAGAGATAGTAGGGGAGTGATTTTCTTTGGTGTCAAATGTTTTCCTTAATTTCAACCGGACGCATAATTATGATACATGTAGACTATGTTACCCAGATACTTAGTATGATATAGAT
The DNA here is from genome assembly GCA_037962975.1 of Clitoria ternatea. Taxonomy (NCBI): domain Eukaryota; kingdom Viridiplantae; phylum Streptophyta; class Magnoliopsida; order Fabales; family Fabaceae; genus Clitoria; species Clitoria ternatea. Next base: position 17,318,004 of record CM075675.1, read on the forward strand.
AAGATACGGATACAAGGATACAACACATTTCAAAAAAATCAAGATACGATACGGCCTAGATACGTTCATAAAATTTTTGTACAAAATATATAAGAGATCAATTTACATTATATGGAATGAATTGACAAATAAAAAGGGAAGAGTCAACATGGTTTTTAAGCATGTTTTAGCAACCATACAAGATACTTAAATGATGATCACAATTTACAAAAATAAAAAGACACTTGTGATCACAACAATGAAGCATGATTTCATCACTAAACATCAAAACATATACAATAACATAAGTCAACGACCAAAACAAACAGTGAACATTGGAAAATAAATAATGAGAACAAACACTAAAAAAATAAATAGACATAATAAACATTGAAAATAAACACTGAAAATATAAATCACCAAAGGAAAATAAAAATGCATTACAAAAATAAACACCGGAAATAAATATTTCAATGGATGATAATAACTCAAATAACACAAAAACCTCTTATGTGAAAAGAGATGCTACAGCAGAGCTCTCTGATGATAACTCAAATAAAGATGAATGATGACGTTGTTACCAGCTGCAACATAATTGCTTCCGTTGTCTGTTATCACTTGGACAACTTTGAACTCTTTGATTTCCTCCACAAAGTTGTCCAACAACTCAAACACCTTATCCCCCATCTTCATGTAGGAAGAAGTATCAATGCTTTTGATGAACATAGACCCAGTATGAGTATTGATCAAGAAATTAATAAATGTCCTACCCTTTCTATCAGTCCAACCATCTAACATGATAGAACATCCTATGTTTTCCTTCCAAACCTCATGATTCTTCATGAGTTCTTTAGTGTGCTCCAACTCCTTCAGAAGAGAAACCCTACACTCATAGTAGATCGGAGGCTTTATATTAGAACCATATTCTCCAACCGCTACCAACATGTCCTTAAAGCTCTTAATACGCACAATATTAAAAGCAATTCTATTTCTGATTAGAAATTGCTCTATATATTGCATTGTTCTTGCTCTTGCCTCTTTAATACAATGATCCTTCATGTTTGTTTGTTTCATATTCTTCCCCAATTTTCTAGTTGTCTCTTGATCTCTCATCATCCACAAATTGAGTAGCCTTTTTGTATTCTTTAATTTCTGAATCCATTTTCCTTGTTGCAAAGGTCGAATCTCTTGAATCTCTTCCTCCTCCTCCTCTACATCTTCATTCAAGTATGTTATTTTATCCGCAACCTTCTTGGCCGCAAGTTCTCTCAACTTCTCTCACACTTTCAGGGGTCTTAAAACATTTATTGACATTCCCCTTTGCACCCATTTAGTTCTCCTTTGTTATAGTAATACCACCTTTGGTGGTCTTGGCACTAAAGTTACATGTGACCATCTGCTTGTTGTTAGGGTCCTTTAGAGAGTTCCATTCCCAACCCGGATCAAGGTTGTTTCCAGTACATTTGAAGAGTTGGACACATGATTGAGAGGTTGGGGTACCATCTAAATCTCCCCCGACAGTTGCCATTGATGGAGAGGTGTTGTTGGAGATAAATGACAGTAAAAAAAAGGAAGAAACAAGGCTGAAATAAAGGGAGACAATGGCTGTCAAAGGTCAACAATGGCTGTTGGAGCTTGCAGCAGGTGGTCGGACTCGTCGGAGGGCAACAACAGCTGTTGGAGACTACGACAAGTGATCATAGCTGGTTTGGAGGTCAACGGAGATGAAAATGGTGGTGAGGTTGCTCATCGGAGAAGGAAAACGGGGCGGGGTTGTTTGCTGGAGACAAAATAGGAGGTGGGGAGCTTGTCGGAGATGGAAATGGGGATGGGGTTGCTTGTCGGAAATGAAAATAGGGGTAGAGTGCTCGTCGGAGGCAGAAAAAAGGGTGGGGGTGCTGGTTGGAGTTAGAAACAGGGTCGGTGGTGCTCACTAGAGACAAACAATGGTGGTGGTGCTCGTCGGAGACAGAAACTTGGGTTAGGGTGATCGCCGGTGGTGTTTTGTGAAAGAGAAGAAAGTGGGAGATGGAGAAGATGATAAGAAGAAGAAGAGGGTTTTTTCGAAAAACCTTAAAATAAAAGAAAGTAAATCACGTCGCGTTTTGTCGTGATCCGCGACTCCACGGTCGTGCCGCGTCAGCCGCAATTCTTCCAGGTATGCAACAACTTCCGCGAGAGAAGAGGAGCGGTCGTGATTCCGCGAATTAACTCCTAAGGCAAAAAATATAATCAAAAGAGAAAAGGGAAGTGAAGAACTCATCCCTTGTGTTGCCGAGAAGAAGTTAGAGAAAAGGAGAATGGGGAGTGAGTTTGCTGTCAAGGGAAGTAGAGACAGCACCAGCCACCACTGTCTGATGGTGACACCCACACATCGTGCCAATAGGGAATAGGGTGTGTGGGAAGACAAATGTCACCGGTAGTTACGTCCAAGGGTGTCAAGAGGGAGAAGGAGAAAATGTCCAAGAGTGAGTGAGAAGGAAGGAGAAAGAGAAAGCTTTTGAGATTCCAAGTTTTGCAATTTTTTTGGCCCGAAAACTGCCTAGAAATGTGGGCCTGGTGGATTAGGCCATTTCCGAGACGACCCCATTAGTGTCAAGCTACGAGAAATGTTTCCTTGTGTTTTGTTGTTGTTTCCCGTTTTCGGGACGTTTCCAAAGCGGGAAATGACAATAGTTTCATGTTCCATGCTTCCTAGGTTGTGGCATTCATTCTTGTTGATGATGTATATCCTTATAGGGGTGTTCATGAATCAATTTGGTTCAGTTTTAGAAAGAAAGATAATCCAGGCCAGTTAAAATTAATTGTTCCAATTCAGTTTGGTCTTTAGATTTAGAAAAGAATTTCAACAATCCGAACAAAACCAATCTGGTAAGTGAAGGTTGAGTTAGTTCAGTTCATAAATATAGCTTAAAAAATTAAAAATTATAATGAAAACTATAATTTCTTCAATTGCTTGTTTGAATTTAATAACATAATATAAATTTGATTCAAAAATAAATACAATAAACCTTTGTTATATTATTTGCAAAAGTGAGATAAGCCCCTTACTTACCAAACAAGTATGGTCTAGCATAGGCCAAGAAGTAGTCTAACCTGTTTTCATCACCTGTTTTCATCTTTAATGATGGCATATCATGAAGGTATGAAAAAAGTTATAAAAGCTGGTAGTTGGTCAAAATTTAACTTTTTGGTGTCCGTTAAGGGTTTTTGGATTTGGGATGAAAGGAACCCTTCTATATATTTCTCACTCATGACCTTTTCATGTTTTCCTATTGCATTTTCTCATTGCTTCATTTGATTCTTTCATATAGGTGGGACTACACCCATCGGCTGCCGAAGAATTCGTGACCATGCGGTCAGTAACAAGGCGTGTAACTGGAAGTGCCAAACCCAAGACGAATTTATAGAAATATTTTAAATGAAAATACTATCTGTTGGATGGTCATGGTAGTGTAAATTTGCAGGATTACTTTTGGTGACGTTCCATAAGTATTAGATCACAAGAACTGTTTCTTCTTTCCCAATAAAATGGTTCCATTTGTTACAGATTTTTTGTTATTCAAAATTCCCTACTGAAAACTGGTTGATTTGTTCCATATAGTGTAAGAACGAGTGATCTGGATTGGTGTATACCTCATTTATTCTGTTAGTTAATCTGTTGCTGGTTTATATCAATAAATTGGTTGGAAAATATTAGGAATAGATCCTCTAAAGTGAATTAGCATCACTGAGATTTAGACAATTGAATACTAATTGTTTACAAAACCCCTAAAAATAACAATATAAGCACTATTAGGATTTCTCTTATTGAAACCCTTGGTAGGAAATGGTACAAGGGAAGATATAGAAATGGTACATTACTAGTAATGATATATTAAATGTCCTCAAATGCTATTGCTCTTAGGTGGGATTTGTGATTTGATGGTGCCCAATAAATTGATCAGGTCCCACAAATTCTGGGTGGATTAGAAGCCTCTAATCTCTTAAATATAGTATAGGTAAAGAGAGACTAAGTGAATCGGTGTTGATCAGATTGAATCATAAGCTAAGTCCTCCTCGTGATTCCGTTCCTCCTCCGGCAGATCTTCAAACCATGGATCTTTCTTCCATTGATTCTCCTGACCCTACTTCAGCCTGGCCCGTTGTTCTTAGAAAAGGTATTCGTTCAACTCGTAATCCTCACCCAATTTATAATTTCTTAAGTTATCATCGGTTGTCTCCTTCATACCTCTCGTGTTTTCTCCTTGTCCTTTCTTATTGTTCCTAATACTATTCATGAGGCACTTGATCATCCTGGATGGCGACAAGTCATGATTGATGAAATGCAGGCTTTTGAACACAATGGCACTTGGGAGCTTGTTCCTCTTCCTCCTGGTAAGAAAACTGTTGGTTGCAGGTGGATCTATGCTATTAAAGTTGGACCTGATGGTATTGTTGATTGCCTTAAAGCCCGGTTAGTTGCCAGAGGATACACTCAGATTTATGGTCTTGATTATTATGAAACATTCTCTTCCGTGGCTAAAATCACCACAGTTCGTGTGTTCCTTGCTATGGCTGTCATGCGTTATTGGTTCCTTCATCAGCTTGACATTAAAAATGCTTTTCTTCATGGTGACCTTAGGAAGAAATTTATATGGAGCAACATCCTGGGTTTGTTGCTTAGGGGGAGTATGGCTTAGTGTACAAGCTAAATTGATCTCTCTATAGGCTAAAACAATCTCCACGGGCTTGGTTTGGTAAATTTAGTCATATTGTGCAGCTTTTCGGACTAGAAAGAAGTGAAGCAGATCACTCTATTTTTTATTGTTATACATCTTCTGAAAAGTGTGTATATCTAATTGTCTATGTTGATGATATAGTGATTACAGGAAATGATGTCAAGATGTCTCAATTAAAACAACACCTATTCAGTCATTTTCAAAACCAAAGATTTATTTGAAGTATTTCCTCGGACTTAATCAGAAGATGGTGTTGTGATCTCACAAAGGAAGTATGCTCTTGATATTCTAAGAGAGACGGGTTTGGAAAATTGTAGACCTATTGATAGTCCTATGGACCCAAATCAAAAGCTCATGGTGGATCAAGGTGAAATCTACCTCGATACTGAGAGATATAGGAAACTAGTGGGAAAACTCATTTACCTTACCATCATAAGACCTGATATTTCCTTTGTTGTTAGGGTTGTTAGTCAATTTATGCAGAATCCCCATGTTGATCAGTGGAATGTTGTCACGCGTATTCTTAGATATTTGAAAAAGGCTTCAAGAGATGGATTGTTGTATGAAGACAAGGGAACACTCAAATTACAAGATATTGTGATGTTGATTGAGCTGATTATCCCAATGATAGGAGATTTACCTCTGGGTATTGTGTTTCCATTAGAAGGAATATCATCTCTTGGAAGAGCAAGAAACAAAATGTTGTTGCTCGGTCCGGTGCCAAGGTTAAATATAGGTCTATGGTTATGGTTACATGTGAATTTATGTGGATTAAACAATTTCTTCAAGAACTTAAATTTTGCAAGGTTGAACAGATGACATTATATTGTGATAATCAGGTAGCTTTTTATATTGCTTATAATCCAATGTTTCATGAGAACTAAACATATCGAAATCGATTGCTATTTTATTAGGGAAAAGCTACCGATCAAGGAGATCAACACCAAGTTCATCAATTCTAATGACCAGCCAGCAGATATTTTGACGAAGTCCTTAAGAGGACCTAGGATTCAGTCTATATGTTCCAAGCTTAGAGTATATGATCTGTATACTCTAGCTTGAGGGGGGTGTTAAAATATTAGTCTTTTGGGTTATTTAGATAGCTATATTCTCCTATTCCTAGTAGGTTAGATCAGATTTAATTAGGATATTTTTTATTCTTTCTAGTTTCTTCTTCCTTTAATGTCTCTTAATCTCCCTCTCCTTTGTATATTTACTTGCTATTGTGCTTAATAACATTTACAGAAAATCATTCAAATACATAACTCAAATCTCAAGTAATAAGAGAAAGGACGACAAACAAAAATTACACTAAAACCATAACCCGACAACAACAACACAAAAAGAGAGGGGCCTTGACTTCGGCCCAATTACTAAGAGATAATCATAACCCAACAACAACACAAAAAGAGAGGGGCCTTAACTTCGGCCTAATTACTAAGAGATAATCATCATCTGCTAAAATCAAAGGGAATCAAAATATCAAAGATATCTTTCCTAAAACAGAGAAGGAGGGGTCTCGTGGGCCTTTTCTTGATCCGGGGGGGGGGGGGGGGGGGGGACACTTTCCATTATGAATTAGGACTTATTTTGCTTCCTTTTTTATTATGAATTACTATAACATTACAATAAAAAAAAATTCTCCCCTACCATGTTCACACAAAACCACCTATTTTCTCCGCACAAAACTACCAACAATTGAATAAGGAATACTCATGATCTGAAGCTAAGTAGCAAAAAGAGAAAATAAAAAATGGAGATCCATCACAGTATGCAACTTAATTGCAAACCATGACAACGTGACTCAGCGGTAACTGCCACCACATATGACTCATGGTGATCTTACAGAGACCGATAACGACGACCCACCATGGTATGTGAACTCAGTGGCGGCCCCTCAAAGCGGCACGACCAATGGTGACATTACAAGGATCGACCATGACGATGTCGTTTTGAAGCTTTGAGGTGACCCGTGAAAACCGGTTTTGCCTTCATCCAGTTCCAACGGTTTAACTATGGTCCATTGTAGGCAATTGAGGGTTGTTCAGACCAGACCAGACATCAGTTATTGTTTTAATCGGTCGATCCGGTCCAGTTTTTACAACCACATTAAAAAATCAATCTTCAATGCCTAGAAAAAGAGTTACCTCTAGAAATTTTAACGACGGAATATTAATATCCAAAATCTAATTGCTTGTGAATTATGATGACAATGTAGATAGCATACATCCAAGCAAAACTGCAGACATAAATGGATTTTATAACTTGTACAATAAGAAACTAAAAGTATATTTTTTTGAAAATTGGAAAGTACGCATTGATTTATTAATGACATTTTTTAAAAGAATTTTTTTTCTTTTAATTTCTTAACATGTGTAAAACTGTGATCCTTTATAGTTTGGTCTTTTAATCTAACCGTTAAAGTTTGGGATGTGTTAATCATATCTGAAAATTATGTCATTTTTTCTTTCTAAAGTTTAAACAAAACGAAAGTAAAATTCAAAGAAAAAATGAGCAAAAAAAAAAAAACTTGAACGTAAAAGTAGATCAACAATGGAAGATTAAAGTACGTGTTAAGAGTGTTACTAGTTAGGAGAGTTGTTATTAGTTCGTTATAGTTAGATGAACACAGACTATATAAAACCCACATATGTATTATGTAAAATCAAGTTTTACCATTCTAATAAAATATAATTTCACATATTTTAAATTCTCTCTTTCTCTCAAATGATTGTCATTTTTTCTAACATAGTATCAGAGTTCTAATGGTATCCACCATGAATGAGAGATGTTTCCGTAGTTACATAGGGCTGATTTATTTTTGTTTAAGATCTGGGTCGATAGCTACACCGAACCACTTATTCATCATCTCCACGATCTAAGATTCTGCTCCCACGACTCGTTAGGTCATCAAGTTACTGGCTCTCTATTTCAAATCCTCTTGAATCATCGCCACCCACACCACCAAGCAAGTATGATTCCATATCTAGCTAATTATTTTTTGTCTTCCAGATTCAATTCATGACAACTTTTTCTTCTTTCTTCGAGAAGTTCCTAATTCATCGTTTATGGAGGCGACTCTTAGCCTCACCGGAGTTATGTTCATCATCTGTCGTCACCACTATTTGCTATCATTGTCCATCGCAACACGCTTTAGTGGTCCATACCTTTGTTTGTAGATTTATCTGCATACGAAGTGTTTAATGATATTTCTGCTTGCTATTTAGTCTCACGTAAATGTGATTTTTGATGCATAAAAGGTGTTTGATAATTTGCCTTAGAAAGTTTGCATTTCTATAGTTCTGTTACCATCATTATTTAATCTTTCTTGAAACATCTTTGTTCCAATGAAGCCTACTCTTGCTTAGTGTTTTCAACTAAATTGATATTGGTTGTTCTCACAAGCTGTTTATGGAAAAGTTCTCTTTGAAGAATGATTTGATTTCAAGTTGGGTTTCTCTTTGGTATTGTTTGCTTCTATCATTGTATTTTAAGTAATGGTTGCTTCTGCTACGTGATTAAACAACGATGATTTTTTAGTTTCTACTTTTGCGATTAAGCATTCATATTCTACTAGATGGTTAAGTGTTGAATGTCATTTCTATCTAATGGTTAAGCTTTGGGAATAATATAGACTTGTCTGCCTTTGTTTCAGCCTATGTATTTCTACACATTTCATTTTCTCTGATTTCTTATGAGTCTGTATTATTCATCCCAAGCTTGAAGTGGTAAGCTTAAAGAAGGCTATTAGGAGTATAATTGGTTAGGAAAGTTGTTATTAGTTTGTTATAGTTAGACAAAGCCGAACTATATAAAATCACACTTGTATTATTTAAAATCAAGTTTTACCATTTTTTTTCTAAAATACTATAATTTAACATATATCTAAATTCTCTTTATTTTGGTAAAAAATAAAAATAAAAATAAATTCTCTGTTCTTCTCAAATGAGCTGTCATGTTTTCTAACAGTAGGGGGGGTAAGGCCCATCAACCAATAGTTAAAATTTGGCCACACGTTGCAAAAAACTACATGGTGTCTATGTCAACGTTATACTTAACATAGTAATATTTACCACAAAAAAAAACATGGTTACAAAAATTAACAAATAAGAAACTGTTAAAAAAACTTAAAAAATATTGAGACTAAATTGACAAAAAAAAAATTAAAACGACCAAATAAAAAATTTCATAGAATATAAAGAACTAATTTTATATTTTTCCTAAAATAAAATAGCAGCACTAATAAAATTGTTTAAATAAAACAATTTTATTAGACATAATAGAAAACTAAATCAGCAATCTTCACAAAGTGAACCGCTCAAGACCCATGTGCTATACTTCCATATAAAGTAGTTTCATTTTATCTGAAACCGAGGGGTATGAATGGGTTGCTAATGCGGGGTGTGTTTTACAAATACTTCCATATAAACCAGTTTCATTCTCTATTGTTGGACTTCTCTAGTTTTACAAGAAAATACCACACTAATGGAGAATACTATTTAGGAACAAATACTTCCTGTACATAATAATGTACATATTACCGAACCAGACAACTCAAGAAACATCATGTACAGAAACCTAATTAGCATGGACAGTGAACACTACTAAGTACCAACTTTGACATAAGAATGAAAACAGAGGAAATCAATTCAGTTACAGGAAACTTTACAGGAAGGTAGCAGAACTTTTTCATGAAGAAAAGGCAGCTTCCATTGCTTGTAAAATTGAGGCAGTATCAAATCTGAAATTCCGAAAGCTCTTGCCAGGTCCCACATCAAGGGAGTGAGAATCAGATTCAGGTTTTGTTGGCTGGTTGTCCATTACCATGGAGCTACTTCCAGTAGAACTGTGTTTTGCTTTCCACACGCAAATTCCTGAACAAAAAATATGAAGGATTGTAAGCAACCGTAACTGACATCTAATATATGAGTGAACAGTTTGAGGATCAAACTAGGAATGCATAGCATTACTAAATTTGAAACAAGTCACGTTAAAGTGAGCTCAATGCTCATCACAATTAGTATAGCTTTTAAATCCCTTGCCTATTTACATATCCTGAGCTGAAAATCTTCTGCAGCATAGAAAATTGCACAATATTCATAGCTGTCTAAATCCGCTACTGTTTAACACATCTCTCTACTCAAGTCTCGACTCAACTGTACCTTGTTAAAATCAGTGCTATGCACATAATGTAGTGCGATGCATTAAACTAGCTGCTAGAAAATAACCCAAGTCCAAATACAGCCAGGAGCTGAGTAACTACACTTCATTCTAAGACCTCGGGAAGTTAAACAATAACATCACTAATGTTTGTAACCAGCCAGTATTTTGAGTAAAATATGACTTACCTTTAAGAGGCAAATCAGGCCTTGGAGCCATAGTAGGTTGGTGTGATGAAATCCACGATTTCAATGATCTGCATTAAGGCAGTGAATCTTTTTGAACTTTGACAACACATGGGACATTCACCAAAACTATCAAAAACATGTGGTTGTACTCACGCCAGAAAAGGGGCCACCATATAAAGCTTAAGGCCAGTGATCCCACGAGATATCACTTCATCACTTGAAGGTTGAAGTTCATCAAGCCGGTGCCATGCAATTTCCTACACAGATAACATAATCTCTCAGCATTCTGATCACCTACAGTTGTCAATCAAATAAAGATAATTTTATCATGATTTTGACCTGAGAACAAAGAAAAGCAATCATGTTGAAAATCTTCAGCCATGACAATTCAGTTAGAGGTGCCAAAAAAACAATATAAAGAAAATATACATCCAAATTTGAAAGTGCTATGCATCCAAATAACTAGCAACACCAGTTCAGACCTACACCCCAAGGGATGAATTGCCTATACATGGATATGAATGTGAGAAGCAGGGATGGGACATCAGAACACAAGAAAAGGGAGTGGAGAAAAAAACCAAAGGCCGAAATGAGTGGAATTCTCAGTGGGGTAGGCTTCTTTTAATAGCGGGGGGCTTAAATTTTGAATTGGGTCAATCCTTCACTATTTTCCTTTTATATTGTTAGGTTTCCAACAGTTTCCAGAACACATTTCAGGTATAAGCATGGTAGTTAAAATCACGATTTGAGTAAGTAAAATCAGGACTTTACGATTTTATGAGGTGTCTCCTATTCGAATCGTTAAAAAAATCATAAGTAAAATCACACTTGAATTGCAATTTTTTTTGGGTAAAATCATTAGAATCCCAATACCAAAATATTCCAAACGGTTTTTTCAAAATGCCCATTTTCAAAGATCTAACCCAATTTGGTGAGATCGTGCGGAGCCTAAAAGACCTAAACATGCTCTAGATCTGTTCTTGCTCCCTCCTTTTTCGTACCTCCTGAACATCCCGCCACCGTCTTTGTTCTTCCTTCCCCATGCCTGTATCCGGGCTTCCTTCTTCGTGCCTCTGTTCTTCATCTTAGAACAGCCCGCCACCACTGTTCTTTACTTCTCAAAAACTTGTGTCTGTGTGAACTTTATAATTAAAATCATGGTTTTGCCAGTGTAAGAGGCAGAGAATGAAGGTGAAAGGCTGAGTTTTCAATTCTCTTACACCTTGCACGGGTATCAAGAAGAGATGTGCATGTAAATAGACACCTTTTAAATTTATCTTAAATAATTTTTTAGTCTTTTTTGAAATAATTTGAAACACTTAAATGGAGACCAGCTGGATATCTAACTTCTCAAATTAATCTTATCATCTTTTTATATTTAATAATAAATAATAAATATATAGCAATTTTATATATAAATAAAAAGGAATATATAGGAATTTATATTTACATATCTTAAATTTAGGTATCGGACCTAACTCAATCCTAAAAGCTAGCTCATAGGATGAGGATTACTCTCAACCTTATATACCCCTTCACACTCAGGAATGGAGTGCAGATGAATACGGATGGCCAGTGAGACTTATTAACACACCCCTTCACGCTCAGGAATGGAGTGTGGATGAATACGGGTAACCCGTGAAACTTATAGAACACCTCCAAACTCAAGAATGGAACATGGACAATATGGAGGGCCCAACAACAGATCAAGGATAGGCTCTGATACCATCTTAAAGGTTCCATCCCAAAACCAATTGGCTATCGTTGGAGTAGCCCAACAAGTATTTAAACCATACAAAATATTATAAGGTAGACAATGTGGGACTTCCAACACGCCCCCTCCAACGAAGCCTACAAGACCAGACAAAGAGTAACTTTTGACCCATAACGAAATGACAACTCTTAGCCCATAAGAACCGAAAAAAATGTTCTAACTTTGACACCATGTTAAGGGTTCCATCCCAAAGTCAATTGGCAGTAGTTGGAGTGGCCCAACAAGTATTTAAACCATGTGAAATATTACGAGGCATGCGATGTGGGACTTCCAACATGCCCCCTCAAATGAAGTCTGTCGGACCAGGTAAGGGGCAACTTTTAACCCGTAACAAAAAGGTAACTCTTGGCCCATAAGAACCGGAAAAAATGTTCTAGCTTTGATACCATGTTAAAGGTTTCATCCCAAAACCAATTGGCTATGGTTAAAGTGGCCAGCAGGTATTTAAACCAAGCGAGATATTCTAAGGTAAGCGATGTAGGACTTCCAACACACCCCCTCAAATGAAGCCTAACGGATCAGGCAAGAGGCAACTTTTAACCCATAACGAAAGGGAAACTCTTGGCCCATAAAAACCAGAAAGAATGTTTTAACCCTGATACCATCTTAAATTTTGGTATTGAGTCTAACTCAATCTTAAAAGCTAACTCATAGGATGAGGATTATCCTCCACCTTATATACTTTGATTGACCATTTCTCTAGTCAATGTAGGACTTTCAACAACATATAGTAATATATAGAAATTTATATGTATATATGGAAATTTTTTAAAATCTTACGATATGATTTACAATTTTTAGACCCCTTTCCAATTCAACTTTGAATCCAGATGTTAACTACCTTGGGTGTAAGGAGCTGGTCTACATTTTTCTTATCGGTAAAATCAATTCCTAAATACAACTTGAAGGAAACTAAGACTTAAGATGCCTATGCATAGGCAACTTGATTAAGTTTGTCTACTAAGCACTTATCACATATATATGCATATTTATATGCTTCTCTGAGAAAGCCATCGAAATAAACTCAAAACAGCTTATAAGTATAAGCCCTTTGTTATGCTAGTACAAAAAGGAAGTATGTTTTATTGCAAGGTAAAATTTTCTCAGGTATGAATCGTAGGAGCAAAACCTGAAACCCAAAAAGTACAACTTCAGAGAAATTCTAGAGTCTTTGATCTCTCCTCTAATAACAGCTTACTTTTCAAAAGTCCCCTTCCCCTTTTTACAAATTTGTTATTTATCGTATTCCAACCAGTGTTATCTATCCAATGGTGGTTCTGGCACCACCATGGTGCCGTTGCGATGCGGTTCCCTTCCCAACTCACAATCCACCACAGAAAATGCTATGTTCCACTATTTGGGATTGACTATTAGCATTCATCATGCACGGAACTAGATATCAAGTGCATGAAATCTACAAGACTAGACATCTCTGAATAGCTCAACATTGAGACTAGAAAGACTCCAATACCATATTACAAATAGACCGTGCCTAACTCATTACCAAAGCTCGTGAGATGGGGATTGTGATTGTCTTAAGCTTAATCAGGAGTGTTAAAGTCATATTCCTAACCAATGTAAAACATCCTGACATGGCTCCTCACCCATGGGGAACTTGATGCTTAGGATTGGGCCATTCACCACCTGTGATGGCACATGCTGCTATTGAGATTTTAAAAAGAAAAAAGTTAACAAAAAAGTTTTGGTGTTTGAGAAACTGTTTTTCAAAATAATTCATTAAAAACTAACATGTACCAAGTCAAATAAGCTAGGTGGTAATGATTACGTAATTATTTGCTTTATTATTTTATTGGAAATTTATATTTAGACATGCTACAATCATACACAGGTCATAAGATTGCTCGCAGCCCCAAATCTTAATATGTAACTTCGTACGGGCTAGGGTAATTCAAAATAGAATATCAAGAACAAGGAAGTAACTATCAGAAAAGTGGGACGTGGGTTGAAGGAAATTATAAAACTATTTCATATGTATGCATGAATTGTTAAAAACAATTCAAATGAAAGAGAGTGATTTAGAAACTTTTTGATGGTGGCATTACAATATAAGAGGACAATTACAGGTTAAAATAAATTTAATCAATAACATGCAAGAAAAAGTGAGTGCAACAGGGACTACCAAAATCAAATGAATTTATTTAAATGAATTAATGAAACTTCCATAGTAATGTGAAATTCGGCAGTTCTCAATTGTATCAGCCTGGGGCAATATGACTACAATAACTAGAGTGTGTATTTTCCCCTCATGGGGTACGATTTTTCTTTTGGTTTCTCTTCTTGAGACCAACATATCATCCCCTGATTGACTTTTCCTCTCTACTCTAATGAAATTTCTTATGTAATTCTAAGCTACTATGTAAAATAATATACAGGTACTAAATATAACTTCATTATTAAGCACATAGGATGACTAAACAAAATTCTTAGAGAGAATCACGTACACTGATTTCCTTTTTGGTAAGTGGAGCAAATGCTGTATCATCTTTCACACCAGCAATAATGTAAAGCCTCACTCGCTGTTGTCCAAAAATAACTTCAAGGTACTCATCCTTTTTAAGAAGTTTTGAAACATCAAAACCAGTTTCTTCCATGACCTGCATTCCCCACAAACAGAAACAGACTTTTCTAAGCCAAGAAATCTAGTAAGACATGAATTAGTCCATTCTTATTACTTGGTTTTTTCAAATTAAATTAATTTTGCTATGTATGTGTAAATATCTTTCATATAACGAAACACATGGAGAATGTCATTTATAACAACACTGAGAAAGTGATAACCCAAAAGAAGCATGCTTACTTCTCTGATGGCACATGCATGATCTTCTTCATCTTTGCTCTTTTTTCCACGAGGGAAGCTCCAACTAGAACCTTTCCATCCCTTCACTAGCAAGCACTGTCAAGTGCAAGTAAATATATAAAACATTGCAATAAACAACTCTAAAAGAAATATATTCGGTAGCAAAATGCATTGAAAAATTACTAGCTTGAACCTACAGGGCTCAATGACAAATCGTAATATACGGAAGCTGGACCATGAAATATACCCCTTACTCTTGAGCTTTTCTGATAGATTATAATTTCAACAAATAATTGAAGCACTCTACTTCCTTCCTACTGGTTTCAACAATAACACAGAATAATCTATGGATATGAAAGTAATATTTATCTCATTACCCATTATAGTAGCCTTTATTTTCTTAAAACCTCCACTTCCTGGAAGTTGTTTTCCATAGGATAGTTAAGAATTTGGAATTTTATATTTTCATTAATATACAACTATTAATCATTTCAAACTTACCCCAGTTCTGATCACTTAATTGGTTCAACCATTGTTCTCCAGCTCTATTAGAGTATGATGAACTACTGCATGGAAGAAAATGGGTTGGACACAGAAAATCTTGAATGCCAAGTTGCATATAGTATACAATGATCCAACTCAAAAGTAGTCAAGAATTCTTGATGGATTGGGATTTTAATGAACACGTGATTAGAGAGCACTCTTTCTTTTGAAAGTAATTGCACATTTGCACTTTGACTCTATTGAATCAGCAAAGACTTGAGAGGATCTTCAGTGGAGATTAACATTCATTATGGTTATAATTTCTCGATAGAATTAAGTATGTAATATGCCTTCCATTCAACAAAGTTGTTTACGTCGATTATGCAAAGTTACAAGAACACTTGGAGAATGTCATGAAACAACCTTTCCTAAAAGGTTAAGCTGTCAGGTGGTGTATGAGTGGTGGCTTTATCGTGTCCTCTCTACCTTGTGCTAAAAGCCTGAAAGCCAAGTTTGTATTATAAGAACAAGGGCACCATTAACCACTTGGTTAGAGGCATTGGTATCACGTCATGGACCAACCCTAATGAAAGCTTTAGAAGTTAGGTGAGGCCTAATAAATGGCCTTGCTATATTTCTAAGTGTTGAGAAGGAGGAAAACGAGGGCATTGGATGAATTCCGTGTACACAACGGAGTATCATATTTATAATAAGGATGAAATAAATACAGGATCATAATACAATCATATACAACCAATCCTAAACAATTCTAATTACATATTGCAATATTTACAATATTCTAACATACCCCCTCAAGCTGGAGCATATAAATCATATGCACCAAGCTTGTCACATATATATTTAATACGAGAACCCCTCAGAGACTTCGTGAGAACATCTGTCAATTGATCCTTGGAATTTACAAATTTTGTAACAACGTCCCTTGATATAATCTTCTCTTTGATGAAGTTGCAGTTTACTTTAATGTGTGTGGTTCTCTCATGAAACACCGAATTAGAAGAAATGTGCAATGCTGCTTGTGATCATCACAAATGAGTATCATCGGTGTTGTTTCCCCAAATTTTAGTTCTTCAAGCAACTGTTTGAGCCATATGAGCTCACATGTAGCTAAAACCATGGCTCGGTACTCCGCTTCTGCACTTGACCGAACTACAGCACTTCGCTTCTTACTTTCTCAAGAAACCAAGTTATCCCCAAAGAAGACACAATAGCCCGTTGCAGACCTTCTATCAATAGGAGATCCTACCCAGTCAACATCTAAGTATCCAATTATTCAAATATGACATACAAGAGCCCTTTACTCGGTGCCCCTTTGATATATTTGAAGATGTTGCATCCCAATGACTTTCACAAAGGGAGTTGAGAAATTAACTTACCACACTAACAACAAAGGAAATGTCAAGACGTGTGAAGTAAGGTAATCTAGCTTTCCAATTAGTCTCCTACAGGCTCCCCCGGTTTAAGCATAAGCTTAATGTTGGGATCCATGGGAGTATCTACCGATTTGGTCCCCATCAAGTTGATCTCCTCTAGAAAATTGCATACTTTCTTTGAGAAATCACAACACCTGATCTAGATTGTGCCACCTCTATCCACAAGAAGTAGCAAAGCCTTCCAAGATTTTTTGTCTAGAAGTGATGATACAAATGTTGTTTTAAAAGAGCAATGAGTGTGAACACTGTCTGTGATGAAGTTGTCGTCAACATACACAACCAAATAAACACAACTAGAGGTAGAATGGCGATAGAAAACAGAATGATCCGCCTCACTCCGAAACATGCCAAATTCTTATACCACGATGCTGCATCTACCAAACCATGCTCTTGGGGATTATTTAAGACCATAAAGGGACTTCCGAAGTCAACAAACTAATCTAGAACATTCCCCCTAAGCAACAAAACTAGGTGGTTGCTCCATATATGATGTGATACAATGTTAAAGGTTCCATCCCAAAACCAATTGGCAATGGTTGAAGTAACCCAATAGGTATTTAAACCATGTGAAATATTACGAGGCAGACAATGTGGGACTTCCAACATGCCTCTTCCAACGAAGCCTAACAGACCAGGCAAAGGGTAATTTTTTGACCCATAACGAAAGGGCAACTTTTGACTCATAACAACCGGAAAAAATGTTCTAGCTCTGATACCATGTTGAGAAGGAGGAAACAGAGAGGCATTGGATGAATTGTGTGTTTGAATACACAACAGAGTAGCATATTTATAATAAGAATGTAATAAATAAAACATCATAATACAATCATGTATAATCAATTCTAATAAATTCTAATTACATATTGCTATATTTACAATATTCTAACACTAAGTGAAACAAAAGATGAAAAATATACATAATCAAGTCAAGCATTGACTACATGTATGATATATTCTCGAAATAGACTACTTCATCATCCCAGTGTGTGAGGTCCTAAATTACTTTGCTACCTTGTGATTTAGAAAAAGTTATGGCTTTTCTCATCCATCAACACTCTTAAATCATAATCAAAATTTACATTTAATAGCCTCCAATCATTTTAATGGTGGCCAGTAAACATTCATCCCCCTAATAGTTAAATTTAGAACACATAATTTGGAAGTCCTAAGACAAATTTTAACCATGTGCTTCATATATATTGATTATAGCAACCAAAACATCAAAACAAGGAGAAGCTAATGAGAAAAAAGTAACATATGTTTAAGGATTCTAGGCCCTAGTTATATAGTTATATTATAGAAAAGGTAAGCCTTCAGCACTAGAAAACAAGGTAAGCAGATTTGTCAAACTACAAAGAGCAAAAAATTAATAATGCTGAGAGCATTCATATTGGCTTACCCTTTCATACGTTTCATCCAGAATTATTGCCCCAGTCACAGGAACTCGAACCTTATATGAAGTGAAGTCCTTAAAAATATCATCTATATGGGCCACATATGGCTTCAAAACATCACAACTATTGAACACTGCTAAATATTAAGGAAAAGAGTGCCTAATATATAAAATGATTTGGATAGAGAGAGTATGCCAAATAAAATAATCTGTGGCGGTGAGTAGGTTTATTTTTTGTAAAGCCTAGATAACTTTGTCTTGGTTTTAATTATAGGAATAAATTTCTATGAACAATCCATGTCCATAGCTCACATAACTTCATTGTACCTCCATGTCTAAATCAAAATTAAAAAAAAGGACTTGCCGTGTTATTTATCATTTGTTTAATGAAAAGTGGAAAAGAAAGCAGTGCATGAAAGAATTGTTGATAAATCATTAATGCCAAAAGGGAGAAGAGTGCAAAGCATATACTCTAAAACTGTAAACAGAAAAGACAAAAAGCAAAACAGATAATAGTAAGGATACATAAAGAAGTGAACTCCTTCAGATTTAGTGACTTCAGAGACGGATTATTTTCAACAGAATTGTCTTCATAAAACCAATGGGCATACTCCACAAGAAACAAGATCCTTTCAAATGACTGAAGATCTTCCTTTGGTACATTTAGCACAAACCGGCTGCAATATAAACATTACATGCCCCTTTATTTAAAAAACAAACAAAAAAAGAACATGGGAAGACACTTATACTCGCAAATCAAACGAAGAATGTCAATGTCATCGACTTCAGGTGTTACCGTATTGGGGAACACAGCCGCATACGTATGTCAAATCATTCCAACAATCTCTATTATTAGAAAAACAAATGAAAAAGTAAATGAATGGTTATATAGCAACCAAACAGCAAACTACCATTTTGTTTATAGTGCGTTACTGCATTTGCAGAACTGAACTTTTTATAGTTCAATAGTTAAATGTCCAGTCCAGTAGAACCTTCTCTTCGAAAAATTAAATAAAAAAAACACTGCATGGCAATTTAATAATAAGTTTACACATCCAGCAAGAATCATCGTCAACAAAAAAGAAAAGAATCACCAACTGCTTGATGATAATAATTTTACACATTCGGCAACAGTGAAAAGAGTCATCAACTGCTTGAAGCTTAATTTACCATCACAGTGATATTCTTACAACACAAAATTAGATCGACGGCTAAAATCTGGCAAACCTTCGTAGTCATATACATTTATCAAATAATAATTATAAAAGTTTCACCCACACGCACCAGGACACAGTAAATACAGTCGATTCAACTTAGAGGCATGAAAATGCAGAAATTGGATGAAGGGAAGGGAGAAAAAGAAGAACCTGCAGAGATCGTCAAGGAGTTCTTGAGGTGGAAGACCAGTCTTAGAGGAAGTACTGGGAGAACGGTGATGATTAGACATGGCACTTTCGATTTTCTCAAACCCTAAAAACAAAAGAACTTCTCGAATCGGATCTTCTTCGCCTTAAATATTGGGACCCGTCACTCAACTTTCCCCCCTACCCTTTCTCATCACGATGAATGATTTCTTGGATATCATATCCTTATTTTGAATTGGTTTAAATATACATTTCGCATCCATAAATTTTTTAAAATAAACTTATTACGCCCGATAAAAGTCTCTCGTTGGCTTAGCCCTTGAGTTATCAAAATGAAATTATATTGGTTATATATATCCTCAAAAGGTTAGTTATTAAACTAATGGATTAGAAAATATATTTTCATTAATGTTAGATAAAAAAATTAATTAAAAATTAAACATGTCCTAAATTGATTGGTCATTGATCAAATCAATGATTAAACTATTGGAATCGATTTATACTAAAAAATAATATTAAAAATATATAAAAATATCTCATGTTTAAAATAAACATATATTAAAAGATAAAAAATCTGATTAGATAATACTGTATTATACTTTTTATTTTTTAGATGGAAAATAGAAAGTATAAAAAAAACTATGGTATGTTTATTTTCATGAAATATTTTGTTTTTGTTTTTTGTTTTTTATTTTTTATTACAAAATAGCTACATTGTTTTTTATTTTTAATTATTTGACAAGAAACAATCACATTTACAAATTTTTGAAAAATAAAAAACAATCTGTCTATTTTATCATTAAAACTAAAATAATAGTTTTGTAATTAATAGTAAAAATAAAAAATATAAATATAAAATATTTTTTGAAAGTAAACAGGCGCTTAATATATTCTTAATTTCTAACTCTACTTCTCGTATCAACCTAACAATCCTTTCAACCTATTTTAAGTCTTTTTCTAGTTTTTACAAAATTTCTCACTCCTTTCCTAGAAACTTGATGTTTGGTTTGGATGAAATGAAAACATAAAAAGAAAACAAAATGAGTGAAATGAATGAAGCAGAAATAAGAGGAAATTTATTTTTGTTTGACTTGATGTAAATTTAAAAGAATTAGGAGGAAGTTCTTATTGGTAAAAATTTGGAGGAAGTTTAATTTTTTAAGTTGTTGGGATAGATGAAGAAAAATAAAATAAAATATTGAAGTTATTTTTTTTGTCTAAAATGTTTTTGTATTCTTTTGTTTTTGGATGCTTGTCATATTAGACCTTTTTATATACTCTTTACTAACACATGATTATAGTCCTACACAAGAATTTAATGAAAAATGTGAAATGACAACTCATTGGTAGTCTCAAACTTTGGCATTTTGATTTATGAAGCTTTTTTTCTCCTTATATGTTTATCCTAATTTTGTTTATTCATTGGTAGTCTGATGGTTTGGCTCCATTGTTGCAAATCAAGATTAAGAACACACAATGGCATAGAAATAGGATGAAATTGTTGAGTGGGATTAGAATTGAAAAAAGGAAAGCAACAAAACATATTGCCAAGGAAGAATGGTGTTGTGTGAAGCATTGGAAGAGAAGATCAGACTAAGGTAGAGAGCTCTCTATTGAGGCTACCACCATCTCATAATAGGGTCACTTTGAAAGCAAGAAGATAAATAAAATTTTTCATTCTCGTAAATCTTTGAAGTAAAAAATAGAAAATCATAGGGACATCAATAAGAAAGATACGTGACCAAAAAGGCAAGATTGTCTCTATTAGTCCCAAAACAAAATTTTCTTTCAAATGACTCAGAACTAACAAGCATTTTATTTTTATAGGCCCTACGGAAATAAAGCTTCACCCTCCACTAAACACCTTCAATCAAACAACATCTAAATAATGTTTTTCTTGTAATTCAGCTAAACAAAAATCCTTTGTAAACTTTTAACAAACAAGGCGTGAGAGACGTGTCCCTCCCTCCTTGCTCATTTCCCAAAGGTCTCTTCTCTTGCCAATTTTCATACGCTTCCCTTCCTCATTTCCCATGAATCCTTCATAACTCATTCCTTTAAGCAAATGTCACCCATCTGTATCCTTAATCATTTTTTCGCACTCTTTTGACCTTTCTCTCCCTATCCTATATCCTTAACTTCTCTCTCAACAATAAATCCATCATACATGGTGTTCCTTCTTAAATTTTGTTTCATGTTTTAGTCTTCAACCCTTTTGATTGACATATTCTTTAATTTATTTTTTGTTTGTTAGTGCATCTTTTTCTTCTTATTATTTTCACTCATTCTCTATGGAGATTCTTGTACTATTTTTGTATAACATTTTTTTATTTTGCAACAAAACTTTTTTAGTTAATCCACTTAGATCACTGAGTCATCAAATTTTATCAATAACTAATCTGATCAATCCGTTTCACATTGGTTTGAATATGAACTTATTGAAGACTCGAGTTGGCACCATCATCAGTTCTCGGTCGAACTGGTCGACCTGAGGTAGGTTTAACAATACTACATCTAGTTATCTCAACATTATCACATTATTTTTTAAAATAAAAAATAAATCACCTCTTATTTCCTTAATATTCTCATTTATCTCATCATCTTCCTTTATCTTCATCTTTTCTCAACCACCTCACATCTACTACCACCAACCTCATACCATTCTCGCTATCATGCCTGCTCATTCGTTGCCCCCAAAGTGTAGTGAAATTTCACAAAATAGACACACGTACATGAGGGATGATGTGATCCTAGAAAGAAACGTACAAGAAGATCATTTGTATACATATTGGGTCCATGTTGGGTCTCTTTTACTTTACAATAATCTATCTTTATTATACATAATTGGACTTGGATTGTATATGGGTTTGGGCTTCGCTCGTGGGTTTCTTTTGTATTGAAGTTGCCTTGTATATTGTGCTTTAGAACTTAAGATTTGGGCTAACATTCAACCTTCTACTTACATGGACGAATAGGATAAGCTTAGGAGAGTAGTTGGCTTTAGCTTGGGTTGACTACTTACTTTAGGATAACCTATATAAGCATTTTTACTAACACCTGTAACTTTGAATATATTGATTTTGGATCAAATTAAGTGAGTCTTGATTTCAATCTAATGTTCTTGGTAAAGCCTAAGTTTATCTTGAATCCTCATCAATGAAACGCCCCATTTTGTAGTGAATTTGCACTTAACTTATCCTTTCTCATGGAAAGTGACACCTAAAAAAATTTATTCTCTCTTTTATCTTTTGAATTTTCTTCTTCTTTAGTCCATGATGATTATTGGCTTATGCGATGATTAAATGAGATTGATGTTTGTGTCTTGATTAGAGTTAGATTCACCTTCTTTTAGCAAGATCCTTCTTCATGAATTATGGAAATCCATCAGGGGCTCACGTCATCTCCTTTCCATTCATCAATAATACAACCACAAACCTTCAATCCTTCACCAGATAACAACCATGACCACCCTTCCTCAACTCTAAGAACCACTGAACAACCACACTACCATGACCTTTAATAAAAAACAAATAGCCACAACCTCAAATCCTTGTTGTAGTCTTTACTATTCTCACATTAACAACACTAACACCAGTGGCAATTGTTGTTGGTTAAGATAAAACAAGTCTCACATATGTGTGTGTGCTAAAGCTCTAAGGCATTAGCTAAGATGATGTATCCCCCGTGTTTAAATGATCTGAAAGTCCATCTTCTCATCATTTGAAGTGTCAAACCACTCTATGTAGTTGTTCTTGATGCATCAAGTGTGATTCTTGGCCTTAACACTTGTGTGGTTGCCATATTTAGAGCCTGTCGCATTTCTAACCTAACAAATCTCCTACCTCTACTTACTGTAATCAGTGCCCTCTAGCATGTGTGTTTGTTATGGCTAAACTTCTTATAAATCATGCCTTAATAGTTGTAGATATTCTTGCATCTCCTATTCCAACTACACCCTCATCATCTTTTTTCCTTCTTTTATTTCTTGACCTTCCAGCAAGCCTCCTTAGTCAAGGTGGAATGACCATATCTACAATTGGCTCAATTATGTCCATCATGCTAATAACATAGTAACACATATAACTTTTGTCCAATATAGAAACAATGTCCAACTGTCCCTATTCTCAATCTCTGCAATAGAAACAACTTGGGGGGATATATCGTTGTTGGAATCAAGTGACACCACAGTCAACATGATACATCTTGGGATGGCAAAAAAACTAGTACTCATAGATAATTTGTGAGGTACCCGCAATAGGTCCCCGCCTATTTACTAAATGGGTAGGTGGCATATTACACCACCTGTTGATTATTAATATTTGTTATTTTATTAAGCATACTTAGATATTTAGGTTTTTTATTATTTTATAATGAGATAAAAAATTACTACCTTTTTACAATAATTTTAACATATTAAGTTGTAACATATTATATATTATACAATATTAATTTATAATATATCATACTAAAATAATATTATACTTAGTACACTATACTACACTTCTTCTTTATCATTATTTTTTAATAAATATTACATATTGATAAATACTCGTGGGTATCTATTCCTTTACCCATAAGCACCCATTACCTAGCTCAAACCTATAGGTATAGGTAGCAATAACATATTATCCGCACCTAGCCCACCTTGTGGGTAAAATATATACATGGTCCCCCACATTTTATAAAAGTCACAATATGGTCCTATAAGTTTATTTAGTATCAGTATGGTCTCTAACGTTGTTAACTTGTGTCAACGTTTTCCTTTTTAGTAATGCCGTTAGTATGCAAGACAGAGCAGGCATACGTGTCATCAACGTGGATAGACGGTGTAGGAAGAGGGGATAGTAAAAGACTGCAGGAATTCCCTCTCTCTCCAAAGGTGTTTCGAAACTTATGGTCGAAGAAAGTTATGGAGAATGAAGGAACGATTGTGGTTGTCGGAGGTATCAGAAGACATTACGTCATCGGCTATTAGCATTTCAAGTTGTGTGGACTGTCTCCATCGCAAGAGAAGGTACGCATCTAAACAAAAGTTCTTCGTTGGGTTTATATGCATGACTGGACTATGTGTTGTGTACTGTGTAATGATAGGTTTAATAATTTGCCCATTGTAATCTGCATTTGTGTTTTTTAAATTAGGGCATGGATTTGTTTCAAGTAGAGTTTATTCTTGGGGTAACTTTGTTAGACATGGTTTTAAGTGTAAATACAAGGGTAGGAAGAGTTCTATTTGGGACATTGATACTGATAGGTGGAGCTATTTTGAAGCATTAGGACTCGTTAATGAGATGAGGTATATTGATGTTAGTGGTTTGTGGTATAAAGCCCCTATGGAAGGGTGTCAACATGGTTTAAAAGAACTAAAAGATGATAATGAGGCTATGGAGATATATAGATTGTCAAAGAGAATGGAGATGGTAAAGATATATGTAGTGTATGTCATTTTAGAGGTAGTGGTTGTTGAGGGTATAGGTTGTGAGGATGCTAATTATGATGAACAAGTGTAGGGTGAAGATCAAGTGCAGGATGATAATCATGTGCATGGTGATGATCAGGTGCAAGACATTGATGATCAGGTCAAAGGGGGAGTTGAGGAGGGTGCTGGTGATAATGTGCAAGTACAGGAGGGAGGTGATAAGGTTGGTGGTTGTGATGAAATAGTGCATGAGGGAGTTAAGGAGGGTGCTGGGGATAATGCGCAAGTGCAAGAGGGAAGTGGTAAGGTTGCTGGTTGTGATGAAATGGTGCAGGAAGCAGTTGAGGAGGGTGCCAGTGATGATATTCAAATGCAAGGGGGAGTTGAAAGTGAGGATGACATTGTCTTAGATATTACATTCGAGGACAGTGATAAGGAAAGAGATGATGCTGATCTTTTTGGTAATGTGAATAAAGGTTTGGATAATGCTGATGATGGAATGGGTAAGGCTAAAAGGAAAAGGGTTAATGTTAAAAGGAAAAATAAGAGGAGAGCAAGGAAGTCCCATGTGCATGGGCAGGTTGATAAAGCTCAATCAGATGGAATTGAGAAAGAGAACAGCTCTGTACCTAATGTAACTTCTATGCAGGGTGGGGGTGGCTTGTCTGACTCAAAGTATATATCAGAGGAGTTACATAGTAGATGTGAAAGTGATGAGGGTGGTCAGTCATTCTGTTCAATGTTTCCCTCCTTTAAAATGCCTGCAAGTATGAATAACTACAAGTGGGAGGTGGGGTTGTTATTTTCAAATAAGGAAGAGTTTAAAAATGCCATTGTTACTTATTCTGTTCATGATGGCAGGGATTTGAAATTTATTAAGAATGATAAATTAAGAGTGGGGGTGCGATGCAAGAGTGAGTGTTCTTGGATAGCTTATGCTGCTAAACTACCTCATGAAGACATGGAAATTGAGGAAGGTATTGGATGAACATTCATGTTGTAAGGAGTTTTGGGTGCAAATGTTGAGTACAAAGTGGTTGAGCCAGAATATAGAGAATTGTGTGAGAGAAAATCCAAATATTAAATTAGGTGACATTATGAACAAGGCTTGTAGAAAGTGGAATGCTGGTGTAAGCAAGCAGACGGCTTCAAGAGCAAGGAAGGTTACTAAAAATTTTGTTGAGGGTTCATTCAAGGAGCAATATAGGCGACTATATGACTGGTGCCACGAGGTGTTAAGGACAAACCCAGGTTCAATTATTCAGTTAAAAGTTGATGCATATCAAGGTCAAGTTGATGACATGGAGGACTCGAATACAGTAACCTTTCAGAGGTTATAAATGTGCCTTAAGGCGTGTAAGGACTCATTCCAGTTGTGCAGGCCCATTCTTCATTTGGATGGTTGTTTCTTGAAGGGGACTTATGGGGGACAATTGTTGGCAGCATGTGGAAATCCTGAGCCATTAGCTTGATGCATATTTCTCGGAGGATTTATCTTTTGGCAAGCGCACCAATCGTTAAATTTGTAATATATTTGATCGTTCCCATAGGGATTGTGGTAATTACCTCAATCTTAGACTAGTACAAGCTGAACCAACGTAATGCAGATAAAATTCATTCTGTTTTTATTGTTTTTATACTTTCTATGTTTTTGTGTTTTCAGAAGCAGTACAAAATGTGAAATGTGATTAATGGAAGATAGGTTAGGATTGCTTCAGTTTATAATTTCATCAAGAAACATGCAATTAAGGTTCAATCAAGCTTCAGACTTAAGAGGACAATTCACAGATGGTAAATCCCTAATTCCTTAGGTGAATAACACTAATTCCTAAGTATTAAACCCTAATCCCTTAGGTACTTAATTAACAGAGAAATCTAATACGAAATTGGGGGTTGAACCCTAACTATTCACCTAATTACTAGGCCTGAATTAGTTAGGAAGCTGGAAGTTACCTAAGCCTCAACCATGATTCCTCACTGGTGAATTTCTTCATCAGATCTGGATTTGTCAATCCAGCAAAGTAGATCCACTCCTCAGCTTGTTCTCCTCATG
Source organism: Clitoria ternatea (assembly GCA_037962975.1). Taxonomy (NCBI): domain Eukaryota; kingdom Viridiplantae; phylum Streptophyta; class Magnoliopsida; order Fabales; family Fabaceae; genus Clitoria; species Clitoria ternatea. The sequence continues at coordinate 17,344,807 of CM075675.1, forward strand.
ATTTAGAAGTTGACTTCCTCAATACACTTTCAAGAATTCATTACAAACCTTCGCAATCCCAACCCTAGGGGTTTAGAGACCCATGGAAATGGATTCTGACGAAGGAATATAAAGAGACATGGATGAGAGAATTTAGAGAGAGAAAATAATTAGAGAGAGATTGGAAATGGAAAAATGAATCGTGTTATATTCTATACTCTGCTTCTTCACACCATTTACAGAGTATGTACAAATATATATATATATAGACAAATAACTAACTAACTAACTTAATTAATTACAAAGAAAGCTTAATTAATAATTAAACTAACTAATTTAATTACATAATTATAAATAAATAATTAATTACAATGCAAAACTTAAGTTACTAATGTAGAGCAGCAAAACAAGAATAGCAACAGTGCAGCGCTTCATTTGGAGGGAGAAATAACAAACTGGGCAACAAAATCATGCTTGAGCGTGATGGACTCACGCTTGAGCGTGATCGTTTTATGCACTGCACTTATGTCTTCACGCTTGAACGTGAATGGGGAAGCTTGGGCGTGGGTGTGTTTTTGAAGTCACGCTTGAGCGTGAGTGAGGCTCGTTTAAGCGTGGTCACGTTTTCCTTTCTTTCTTTTTACGTACTTTGCATGGATCTTTCGCTTGAGCTTGTAACCTTCAAGCTTGAGCTTGTAACCTTCAAGCTTGAGCTTGTAACCTTCAAGCTTGAGCGTGAACTGCTCCTGCACATGTAAACAAATAATTGCCTAGCGTTTGTACGCTGACTGTCCGGTGTATGTACGCTGGGTTAGTGAATTTACAAATAAACAAATTTCCTTAACTAATTATTATTTTTAATCATTTTCTTGCATAAATTAAACACTTTTGAAATAAATAAATAAAATAAAAATTATTGATAATTTATTAAATAATAGTGCCAAAATAAACAATATTTAATGGATTAAGTTAAATTAAGGGTGAAATAATTAAGTCTTTTCAAGACTTATCAGGACTTATGGGGGACAATTGTTGGTAGCAATAGGACGTGATCCCAATGATCAGATGCTTTTAGTAGCTATTGTAGTGGTTGAGAGTGAAAATAAAGAGTCCTGGACATGGTTTCTAGACCTCCTTATTGCTGACCTTGGTGGGCAGAGAGCATGTGAGTCTATCACATTTGTTTCAGACCAACAAAAAGGTGCATATGACTTATGCATTTTTTAGGTTTTTGCATAACTTGTCCATTCAAACCTCTTTATTACTGACTTGCTAATTTTTTCAGAGGTTGTTACCAGCAATTGAGGAGCTCATCCCAAGACTAGATCATAGATTTTGTATGCACCACCTGTATAGTAATTTTAGGAAGAAGTTCCCTGGCAAATAATTAAAAGAGATGATATGGAGCTGCAACTGCAACATACACTAACCAATGGGAGAGGCAGATGAGGGAGATTCAAGAAGTTAACGAGGAAGCATACAAGCACTTAATGAAGCTACCACCACGATTTTGGAGCCGTTCAAGATTTTCCTTCAATAGCAAGTATGACACACTTACCAATAATATGTCTGAGACATTTAATGCATCCATAGTTGCAACCAGAGAGAAACCCATCATCACTATGTTGAATGACATAAAGACATATTTCATGGAGAGGTGGGCCAGTAACAGGAAAAAAATGTTGTCATGGGAGGGAGATATTTTGCCTAAGGTCAAGAAAAAGTTACAAAAAGAGAAAACATACACAAACAACTGGATGGCAAGGTTAGTACCATGTTTAGTAAGTCTCAATTAGGCCCCCATTGTTTTCAATAAGTTTTTAAGTAGTCCCACATGTTCTTTAATCTGGTCTTATGTGTTCTTTTTTATTTACAGGTGGTCAGGGGAGGATATTTATGAGGTTAGGCACACCAGCAGGGCAAGAGAGTAGAGTGTTGTGAATCTCAAAACAAAGGAGTACTCTTACAGGAGGTGGCAACTGACTGGCATACCTTGTTGTCATGCCATTGCTGGAATGAATATGGGCAATAATAGGCCCGAAACCTATATACCTCTATATTTTAGAAGAGACCTATATGCCTAGCTTTATACCTCAGTCATATCCTTGCAATGGTCAAGATTTGTGGGAGAAGACCTCATATCCAGATATCATCCCTTCATCAATCAGAACAATGCCAGGAAGGCTAAAGAAAGTAAGAAGAAAAGGTCCTGAAGAGATAGTGAAGAATTCTTCCCAATTGACAAAGAAGGGACTTGCTCAGAAATGTAACAATTATGGTCAGTTTGGCCACAACAAGAAAACATGTAAGGTTCCAAGGCCACCAACTGCTGCACCCCAAAATATACTTGAGTCCACAACTCCTGCAGGCCCAACCCAGTCTCAAACCACTATTCCACCAGGCCCAACCCAGTCTCAGACTATTATTTCACTAGGCCCATCCCAGTCTCAAACCACAACAGGCCCATCTCAATCTCAGACCAGCACTTCTGCCCAGACTCAAAATAGCACCACGGGCCCATCCAACGGTCATAACCTAGCAAACCTCAAAAGGAATAGGACATTTAATGCACCTTTTAAACCACTAAGACAGTGTGAGACACAACAGTTAGCAGAGGCACCATCATCCAAAAGGCCCAAAATCACAACTGCATCATGTACTGGTGGTGTCATTTCTGGACCAGGTCGTTTCACAAGGTCACAGGCCAGAAGCTTACGAGGAATTACAACCAGGTCACAAGCAAGGGCTGCGACAGCACTATCCATCCAAGCTGCCATTAGACCGAAGCTTGTAGTTGGGAAAAAAAAATAGACAACAGAACTTGTATTTAGGAGGTTTTTGTTGGAACTAATTAGATTCATGCCATTGATGTTTTTATTTGCTTGTAATTCACAATGTTGGATTACTTGACAATTGTTGTTTTTGGTTCTGATTTACATTTGTAATTGACAATTCCTTGTAATTGACAATGTTGGGTTGCTTCATATTTGCTATTTTTGGTTCTGATTTACATTTTTGGAACTTCATTTTGCTTGACAATGTTGGAACTGATTGACATTTGCATAGGTATCATATATTGACTTCTTATTTGTTATTTTTATTCATGCTAATTGTAATAAAAAGGTTCCCCTTTATTGGCACATTTGCACAACAAATACACCAGTAAAATCAAATTTGCACAATAAATAACCACCAAAGTTACTTTCATTAATTTAACCAAAGGCAGATACATTTGCAGTACAACCTCAACCCCACCAACACACTAATTACTCAGTGCAATTCTTTGTCTTTTTTACCCCCACCCATGAAAAAAACCATAAATACAAACTAACAATTCACAGCAAAGCTAACACTTAGGATCATAAGCAGTAATTTATTCATCTTATTTAGCTTCTTCAATGCTCCTTGCATGGACACTAGTTTCCTCCTCAATCTTAGTATCAACAACTCTTTGTCAACCATAGCCATATCTCCCACTTCTTTCCATTCAAAAAAACTGCAACCTTCACCATCCTGAAAATCAAATGTATAATTAAACAACAACCTCCATAAAAAAAACCTTATTTTCCAACACTCTTTTTTTTTGTTTATACCTTGTATTTTTTGCAACCCCAAAAACGTCTACCAAAATTCTCACTTGTCTTCGCAGTACATAACACAGCTTCCTCGAGACATCCATAAATTGAAACTTCAACCCCACTCACTGTCCTCGAGGATGAACCTTACGAATCCATACCAAAAGAGTTGGACAAGGAAAAAAATACCACTTGCAGGTTTAGATAGAGGATGAAGATGCACAACGAAGCTTCAAAAGCAGATGGAGAATATGATAATGAAGCAGATGGAGAACACGATGGAGATGCAGATAGAGAAAGATCAACTCTAATCCAAATGCCCTAGTTCCCTTTCTCTTAAAAAGAATCCCTCCAACGGATCTATTGCACAAAAAAATGCCATGTCACCTACAACTCATGCCAGGTCAACTTTTTCTGGTGCCATGTCAATGACTAACCTCACTCTTTTAATGATGTTACTAAAAAGGGAAAACGTTGACACAAGTTAACAACGTTGGGGACCAGACTGATACTAAATAAACTTATAGGATCATATTGTGACTTTTATAAAACGTGGGGGACCATGTGTATAATTTACCCCCACCTTGTTATTATCCCTAGATACAACTATATAGCCCTTTCATATGATAATTGTCCATGTCAATAAATGGTATACAATCATTTAAAAATCTCACCTTTATAGCCTTTAGACATATGAAAAATTGCTTGAAAATAGGGTGATCATGTCTACATGCAAGATAATTATGGAACTCAAATTTTCCTCTAAAAACAACATCCCTGCATATGTCTTGATCTTAGTATAGAATTTATCATAGATGTCTTGGATAATTTCCCCTGACTTCAACCTAGCTCAATACATTTTCATATTTGAGACCTTAACATTATATTTAGTCATGAGGTACTAAAATTTAATCTAAATCAGCTCTAAATTTTCATCCAACTTTATGCAATCCATTTAGTCATCACTTCATCATTGGTTGTGTATTGCACATAAACGAGTGTGTCTTGTTAACTTTTAATTTCAAAGCTTACTTCATCTACATTCATGCTCACATGTAAATATGATTCACATATACTTGTTGCACATATAACTATAATTCATGTTCTCTTACTTTTACGCCTAATGACTTTAAATCCCTTTTGAATAACAAAGCCCTTGACACCTTTCAAAACACATCTACACTCTCTAACAACATACCCTTCTTCAGAACGAATTTATCCTTATGGTGTTTCTTGAAAATCTTTCCCTTGTAATCTATGTATATATAAGGTCCACCCCCATCTTCAAAACCTAAACACAACTTAGTTATAGGGTCTTCACGATCAAACTCCGACCAATCATCCCTTAAGTCAATATCCTTACCAATATTCACAATTCATTATCTTTAGCATCATAAAAAAATCAACCTCAACCATATCCAACCATGTATCCTTAATCATGGATTCCTTCCCTCTTATTTTTTCTAAAAATAAAGGACTTAACCTTGCTCATTAACATTAATCGATCCATTGTCTCTACCATCTTAACGTATAAATACGAGTTTTCATAAATTTCCCCCCTATTCTCCATTATCTACTTCAATAGTATCCTGTCATTCATGATAAATATCATTTGACTCAGTGAATCACCTTTCAATTTTAGCATAACTTGACAATCAACCCTAGGTCAAGCACGTACCTAACTTACTAAGTCCGTATAACACAAGGTCGGACTTCTCTATGATAAAAAAGCCCATTGTCTAGTGAACCATAATTTAAAAATAACTATTCATCTCATCCCTTGTGTTCCTAGCAGATCACCTAACATACAAACCAACCCCTTAAGTCATTGAAAGAAAACAAAATAAAAAAATCATATCCCCACATAGGTAATTTCAAATTGAACCTAAATAACGCCCAATAAAACTCGTTGTAGTGACCACCTTAGACCTTTAATACCATTAAACATGACATTTAAATAAATGTTAAAAATGAAATACAAAAGCTTCTTTTCTACACACATAACATCTTAAATGCATAAACAAAGCCTCAATAATGGGGTATGTATGACTGACCTCTTGCATAACATTGGTTTTGTACGCTAGTAATATGATTGATGTTGCATGTGTATTGTTGTCTGTTAGTGGAGAACAGAGCTCACTAGGTTGTGGTGATGTTTGCCTAAATTTCATATGCATGTCATACTGTATATATTGAATTGTACTGGGAATTTATCTGTGTGTAACAGGACATATTCTAAAATTTGGAAATGTCTAATTTACTGGGGAAACTCTGTCAAAATTTTGGTAGGCTCCTTATTTTAGGTTATAGAAAAATTTTTATAAAAATTTAATTATGTAGGTTTAGCCGTGTCTGTAACCATTAGGTACCCGTTCAAGATTCAAGACAACCGGCTGACATACCGTGTTGTGTTGGATCTTGAATTGTCTCGGTTGGACAGTTTAGGATGAATTTATAACCTACAGGGCGTAACCCATAGATATTGGTGTTTGTGGTGAAACTTGTGTTGTTGATGTCAATTTGAGTTTTGGCTTTTACATTTCGTGTGTCTCCGGGTGCATGTCTGTGTGGGGTGTTTCGACCCCACGTACCTCTGTGTACTTGGGGATTGATGTGAAATGCTGCCGAAATTCCGATTGAACATCAACACACAAACTTCACCCAGACACCAAGATGGGTTACGGATGGTTACATTTTCATTCTGAATGGGATAGGTCTCCACCTACTTACAATGTCAATGTGGTAGAGAGTGACTGACAAACGATACTTAAGTCTTCTTTAATTAAACTAACCAATCCTATTATCGTTAGACATCGTGAATGGAGGTCCCTCCACATCAACGATGGATGTACAACCGGCTGGATCGTAATCGGTGAATCACTGAAAGTGTTTTGTTGGGGTTGTGTGAGTTCATTCCATTCGCTACGGCCAATACCCCTGAGTTTCAAGTGACCCAGAAGATCCGTTGCCCTTGCTCTAAGTGTAGATGCATGAATTTTGAATATGCGGATGACGTGATGTGCCACTTACAGCAGAAGGGATTCATGAAAGGATATTGGGGGATCAGAATGAGGGTGTAGAGGAGGACCCGAACCCGGATGTTAAGAAATTTTATGATTTGTTGGCCACGGCCCAGACGCCGTTATGGGACAGCTGTGAGAGTCATACCAAATTATCTACCTCTCTGGCTGCTTTAAGCATAAAGTCAGACTACAATCTCTTGGTGGGGTTGGCACTTAGATAGCCAGGACTGGGAAGGCCTCACCCTCTTCCTCGACATTGCCAGCAGATGTTGTTCAGGTCATTCAAAACTTGAACAACGAACTCGCACAGGAGCACAGACAGAGGCAGCTGGTGGAGGAGTGAACTGAGCGGGATCGAGAGGACACTCGTCGGCTGATGGCTCAGCAGGAGGCTCTGATACGCCAGTTATTGGAGCAGTTACCGACTGGACCTGGCGACGGAGCCTCTGCTTCCAGACCACCACCCCAGGATCCCCCCCAATTGACTTTTATTTTATTAATTATTTTTTTTAGTGTTACACATTTTTGTATTTATTTTTTTGTTACACATTTTTGTATTCCTTTTTTTTATTGTTACACTTTTTTGTATTTCTTTTTTTTATTGGTTGAGTTGTAAATATTATGACGGTTTACTATATTGTTATATTCCATTGTGTTTGATGATGTTATAACAATTATTAAAAGTATTACAAAAAAATTAGCATATATATAAATATTTAACGAAACTTTTTAAAAGAATCTTAAATCATCAAATTTAAGGAAGAATTATAAAAACATTAATATTAGCGACGACAAAACATGGTCGCTACAATGTAAATACATTAGCGACTGACAAGTCATATAAATATTTATCTAAACTTTTTAAAAGAACCTTAAATCATCAAATTTAAGGAACAATTATAAAAACTTTAATATTAGCGACGACAAAACATGGTCGTTACAATGTAAATACATTAGCGACTGACAACTTGCCATCGCTATGTTTGTGCCTATGTAGCTACGACGAACCCTGTCGCTAGTCGTGTCACTAATTAGCTACGAAGAACGCCGTCGCTACCATGTCCCTATTTAGCTACGATAAATCTCGTCGCTAATCTTGTGCCTATTTAGCTACCACACCAAGTCGTCGCTACGTTTGTGTCGATGTAGCTACGACAAATCCCGTCGCTAACATTGTCTATTTAGCTATGACGAGACGACATCGCTAATATTGTCCTTATTTTAGCTACAACGTCAGTGACAGCTGTTTGAAAAAGAGCACAGCGACCACCATCGCCCCGTCGCTAAACTTGCCACTGTTAGTTATGATCTAGCGACGGGCTCCGTCGCTAGGTTAGCGACGGGCTCCGTCGCTAGGTTAGCGACGGACATCCACATCCTCCCAACTATAATTCAGTGACAGGTTTATGCCGTCACTAAGTTGGCCAAGGTCTTATAGCCCGTCGCTGAGATGTTAGCCACCAAAGATGGAGCGACGACATTTTGTCGTAGCAACTGCCGTCGCTAATACACGTAGCGATGGGATTTTATCTGTTAGCGACGGGATTATTTCGTCGCTATTGCATCTTTTTTTGGTAGTGAACAAAGTTAAAAAAAAAGAGCAAGTGGAATGTAATTTTTTTAAAAATAAACCTCATAAATGGTGAATGCAATTTTACCAAAAAAAAAACTTGAATTGGATCTTCCACACCTTAATTATTAAGAAACATCGTTCAACACATATATCTACATGCTGGGCATTTTAAAAAATTTAGATATCAATCATGTTCAAGTTCATTATTTAATGCAATGTTTAAGGTATACATTCCACAATATCCACTTAAGGGCCTAATCAGTTATTTGTTCCCCTAATCCCTGCCCCATTGGCATGTTCTCCTGTTAAGGGTTAAAGTTTGTAACTAACCGACTAAGGTCACAAATAAAAAACATAATAGATATTTTATTTTAAATAAATTACTCATTGCAAATGATGGCGGAAAGCATCAAGTTATGATTCTATGATTTTTAATGATGGAATATGTCATTCTTAAAGTGTCCATCTTAATAACCTATCGTTTACATGAAAGAGTTTAACAACAAAAAAATACATATGGGTTTGTCTATTAAATTTACTTTAAAAAGTTACCTTTTTTATTATGAGTTGTGAGGTACAAGACATTGTAAATCTCCTCTTGTCATAAAAAAATATATTCTAAAAAAATTACATCGCTACACATATTAAACATAAAAGCTTATGTTATACAAATTTCATTTGACGTGACTTACTAAACAAAATTCAAATAAAAATCAACAACATTATAATTTTACCTGGTATCTAAAGTTAACCCAAATATAAAGTAGGCATACATCATCTCAAGCTTCAAGAAACTCAGATCAGAAGTGATTCTGAATTTACTTTTCATTGACTTGTATCATCACAAACATAATCTTTAGTAAGCATAAAACAAAATCCAACTTAATAACTTAATAATGAAATGTACTCACCCTAGGTAGAATATAGTCATTGGCCCTTTATTGTACCACTAGTGTTGGCCTTGGCATGGCAGGAATGATGCCTCTAAAAATGGGTAGGGATAGTTGCTGCAAAAGTGCCATTATCAGTGTAACATTGGCAGCGTTGGGACTTGTAGTTGGACATTTGGTGACACTAGGAGATCACATATGTCATTGGAGGACATGTGTTTCATGGGGGGTCAAAGTTCGATGAAACAATATGTGAACAGTATGTCCTTATCCCTAGAGTTGAACTCATCTACATGAAATAAGAAATTATTGTCAACTTCAACATGTCAAACTAGTCGTGTTGTGTAAGTGACTATCTCATGTCACCTTAGAAGTAGGAAGGTTGTCAACTTTTGTAGGAGCAGAGTTTGACCTGCCCATGGAGCATTCACTGGTAGGCTGGACATTCACATGTAACACCTTTCCCTTTGTTAACATTTTTACATGTAGGGGATGAGGAAGATTTCCCTACCACAACACTTGTTAAAAGGTAATTGTCCATACTCACATCTCCGTCAGACTAAATGACTTGTTTCCCTTCGTCAACAGCCTGGTCAGGATGCATTCTAGCTTAACCTTTGGAAACGCATCTTTGCCAAACATGTAGGGTATCCTCTTCACACCTCTTAGGATTTCAAGCTCTTCATTCTGTAATTGCAGCTTCACTTTATTTCCACTTACACATTCTTCAAGCATCCGTGTATGAAATTAAACACATAAAACAACCAGTAAAATTACAAAGTTTGACAACATACAAGACAATAAATAATCAAAGTTATAATCTTATGCACACCTCTATGTACATCAACATTTGATCAATAGTTGAACCAGTAGGCATAACATTACCATTGTCCATAGTGTCATGCAAAATGTATTCAAAGAGGAAAAAATTATTTGTGAGTATAGTGTTTTAAAAGTAAGGCATATACAAATAAGAAGGTCGGCTACCGAATAAGTAAAGAACAATTAACGTCATCTTCATTCAAGTTTAATGAAAATTAACGCACATCATTCACTTCACCCTAGACAATCACCTACTTAATCCTTTTTCATTCACCTGCTATTTTTCTTTCTTTTCTTCCCAATTCATCAACAATCCATATCAGTTAAAATAAAATTGGGTACAACATAGTTATTTCAGTGAACAATGTGATTAACATTGATATATTTGTTGTGTTTTTTTTGAAAATTTGTTGTTTATTTAGGATTTATAAACATCACCTCTAACGATGATTGTCAAATATACGGTGTGGGCTTTAATCCACATCATAGAATGAACTTCTAATTAAACCAAGCCCATATAATAAACATTATAACTCAAGCAAATAAAAACAAGTCATTTAAACTAATAAAAATAAATTATAAATATGCTACCCCACACCACAACCATAACATAATAAGTAGAATAAATAAAGTACCCTTCATTCGTGCGTTAATGACCTATACCGCTTAGATAGGGTCTAACAATTTTTTAACTAAAAACAATCATATTTAGTATCAATCTTAGTGGTTTCCAAGTAACCGCTAAGCATAATAAAGTCAATCTTAGTGGTTACTTGCATAATTGCTTAGAAAAACCTTTTCCTAGTGAAAATTTATTCAACTTAGAGGCGCTAAGAAATATTATTTTTGTTATAGTTCTTTGAGTAGAAAACATTAGCATATGAGTGACCAGATAAAGGGAAAAGCCAAAAAAATGATAAACTAAGCAAAGACCTAAATAGAAGCTCTCATGTAATTGTAGAAGAGAAAATGACATAAAAATCAAGGTTTGGAATATTGTCATTTCAGGGAGCTTTTAAAAAACATTTTCTTAGAACCAAGTCTGTTTTATAAAGACTCTGATGGTTCTTATCCCAAGATTTATTAATAATACATATTAAGATATTTGATTAAATAAAGTCTGCATACGTGTTATCTGACTTGTCTAATTAAGTGTTTCAGGTTAAAAGTCTATAAGGCATAAGCTATAAATGAAAAGGGAAGCTTATCATAAAAAGTATGATGTTGGTGCTCAAGTCTGTATAGGACTAAAGAAAATTTCAAGAGAAGTCTAAAACCAAGCCTTATCTCACATGGAGCACAATCTATTCTCTTAAGTCTTCAGATTCAAGACTTCCAAATATATAAAGATGTTATTTAGTCTTTGTATCAAAGCTTAATAAATCCTTTCTTAAGATGCTCTAGAACTAACCATTTTCTAAGAAGACTGCTCCTATCATCAAAGGAGATAGGAAGACAAGCATTTGTTCAAGAACCAAAACATATAACAAACAAAGTTCAAAGTTTATTTTGATAATGTTCTCATGAACTATGTGCGTATTAAGGAAAACTGCACTTACCATCAAAAGAAGAAAGGAGAAAAAATAGTGCAAAAGCTAAAGTTATTATGGGAAGTTACCAATAAAGTTGCTCTGCACAATTCATATATACTGATGAAATTTAGTACGCGTGTTAGAAACCCTTCATAAGGTCAACCCTTATGCTCTACATGTTTTACGGTGAAAGAAGAATGCTTATAGAAGGACTTTTGCTCTGAAGCTCTCAAGGAACATCATTTTAGTGCAAATTCTGATGTTCTTTCATACCGGACCTTTTGTCCTCTCCTCGCTCCTCAAGGTTTGATGCTCTCAACGGCTAAACTCCTTTAACAGATTCACAACGACTATGTCTCTTCATCAAATTACCAAATGGTCATTATGAGTGAACTATAAATATGAAGAGATTCAGAATTCGAATAGAGAACTCCTGAGACCTTTGAAGAATTCACTTACAATTAATCTTAATCTCTCTTTTTCAATCTTAGTTTTTGTATCTAAAGTAAAAACCTTATTTGTTGTTCTGCCTTCTAGTAGACCTTGGTCTTGGTCTTGGTCTTTGTATTTTTTACTTAGTGTATCTGTTCATATCTTGTATCTTTTCATATACTAAGTTCTTAGAAACACCAAACAAAAACTATCATTCAAACCTGTATTTGTGTAAAAGTCTGGTGTATTGCTAGTTTTTAGTTTCTGTTAGGAAACAGTATGTGGCCTGAAAAGGCTTTTAAAAGAATACTTAGGATTGAGCCAGGAGTGACTTGTTGAAATAATACTTGGATTTAAGCTAGAAGTGCATGAAGTCAACAATACTTGTGGCACGGTTAGATGCTGTGATTGTAAAAGGTGTTTTTACAATAATGGAAATCTTTCAAATTTGAAGGGACTAGACGTGGCTTCTGAGTTGGAAGTAAACCAGTATAAATTTCTTGTGTTTATTCTCTCTTTCCCTGCTCTTAACAGTCTGATACAAAAGTCTAATGACTTGCGCATACAAAGTTTTTAAGTTTCACAAAAAGAGTCTTAGACTTATTTAATCTCCCTTTTAAATCTGACTCTGAACCATCAATTTTGTAGCATCCCATAGACTCATGGTCTCAGTATAAACTTGTGAGTCCATATAGTCTAGCGAGTTTGAAGAATCACAAGTTAACCAATTTCCTTAAGTAGACTAATTAACTTGCGTGAGTTTATAGGTTGAGTTGTGAGTTTAACAATCATGGATGGTAAAGTTTTAAATGGGTTGTGTGAAACCATTAAGAGAATGGTTCCAAATAGAAGGACTAAAGTTACAATTGATAAATAACTTGGTAGATTCAAGGCAAGCAAGAGACTTTAAAAATGACATAGTAATTGACAATAAAGATAAAAGTAACTCAGTAAGCTTTGATATGGAAAAATCAGAATTGATTATTTTATTGTCATCAATATTGTCAACAAAATCACTTGTCGATTTCCCTCTCTCTTATCTCTTACCCTTTCTTTTTCTTTCTTCTTTTTTGAAATTTTATTGAGGGAAACTTAAACATTATGACAAACTTTATTAGCACGTGTAACCCTTTATTTTATGAGAATTTGTATATATATATGACATGAGTTTTTCAATGTTGATGAAGGAACTCCTTCTAGTAAGAGAAATAAAGTTATAGGCATTAACTTTGAGGTTAGAACTTATAAATTAGTAACATTCTAATATAGTGTTCTCATACTAACTAAGCTTTTTTATTTTTTATTTTATAGGTCTAAGAAACTTAAATGTCAAAGGCAATACAAAGTGAAAATCTATCACAATCGGGGATTAGAGTGAAGTTAAAGAAATTCAAAGTAGATAGGAGGAAGGAGAAGACGTAAATTAGATTAAGAATGATAAGAATGGACTAAGTAACAATGAAGTTGATCTTGATAATGAGGAATGAGATTCTTTTTTGTTGATAATAGGAAGGAGATTTAGATACTTAGATTATAAATTTATGATGTTTTAAGATTTAAACATTAGAAGTAAGACTAAAACATGCATTTTGACATGTAATTAATGTTTTTTTTTGCTTGGACAACCTTAAAAACTTGAATTTATACGGTTAGCTATTTTTATTGTTATTTTAATTTATGATTTGAATTTTATCTTATTATGAATTTCATATGTGATACATCGCTTATACATAAGTTTATACAATAAGTTTTGGGCTTTTATTGAAATGGCAAAACAGGTTAGGCCCAGCGGGTTGGCCCGCCAAGCTCGTCAAAAAAAGTGGGACAGACAAAATTTTTAACTCGTCGACTCGCCACGGCTCAGCCTGCCAGACCCCCACCAAAGAAAAAAATATAAATATTAATAATAAAATAATTTATACTTTATTTTATTTGAAATATGTACTTTCAATTTTAAAATTTTTAAAAAAATGACATATCTTACTATAGTACATTTCTTTTAATAATACTACCTCCGGTTCCAAATATAAGTAAATTTTAGTGGAATTTTTTGGTCCCTTAATATAAGTAAAATTAGACTTTTCCAATGTCATTAGATGCTTGTTTACCAAATATGTCCTCATTATATATATTTCTAATATCACTAATTCTTTATGTAATAAATGATACTAAGGGTATTTTAGAAAATTAAATCAAATATGTAGTAACATTAATGCAAATAACTACATCCAACCACTATATGTGAAATTAGGTACATTTGCTTATATATGAAACCAGAGGTAGTATCTTCTTTGATTTTCTTTCTAAAAATTATTTTTAGATTTTTTATCTTTATTTGATACATTTTAAAAAAACTTCACATAATTTTGGCTTTGGCAGGCCATTCCGCCGATCCATCGGGCCTATTATTAGACGGGATGGGCCCTAACTTTTGGCCTATTTATTTAGGTGTGACAGGCCAACCCGGCCCATTTTTTGACGGGTTTTGGCGAGACGGACCAAAGCCCGGCAAGCTAGCTCATTTTGTCATCCCTAGGCCTTTACATCCACTTTCAGTATTTATCTTCTCTATTATGATTTATAATAAGATTCAATTCTCAGTTCTGAAAACAAGTCCTCTTGTACTTGATTCAATAACCTCGTATAGGAGAATCTCACAATCTTTACAATTTTCGATCAGCCTATTTTGTGACTTAATTGCTACTAATTCTGACACATAAGTTTTCCAAATGCTGGGTTTTTTTTAATTAATGGGGTAGTTGAAAAGATATTTATAAAAATGAGGTTGTTTTGAAAAAATTATATTTTGTAATTTTTTTTTGTGTTGTATTGGGCCCATCGACACACAAGTCGTATCTATACAATGTGACACAACGGAAGCATGATACATGGTTATGTCACATCAATCAAGGACGACACCATCATTGTCAGCAGTTAAAAACCATAACCGTAAACAATGCTTCTCCCACCCAGAACATTAAAAGTCATGTGGCAGTTGCAACATTATCAATAACTACATATCTTAACCGTAAACGATACTAAATAAAAGTAAGATAAAATTGTATTTTTTAAAAATCAACAATATATAAAAGTAAATTTAATATGCAATGCATTAAATACCACAACTATTTAAATCAAATACTATAGTTATATAAATCAAATCTACTATATTTAATACCTAAAAATTTGAAATTAATTAAAATTTTAAATTAAAAGTAAAATATATATTATATTTAATATTTTTAGTTCCTATAATTATAAATTGTATTTTTCTAAAATCAACAAACATATGAAAATTAAGTACTATAATTAATTGCTTTAATATTTTATTAAAAATTAAAATTAAAACTATTATATACATATACACACACATACTATACTTAATATCCTTCATTAAAATTTTAAAATCAAGAAATATATGTCAAATTAAATACATTAACCATTTTACTATTTTAAAAATTAAGAAATCATATATATAAGTAAAATTAACTGCATAATTCATTAAATAATATAACTATTTCAATCAAATATACTATAATTAATACTTAAAATTAAGAAATTAATTAAAAATTAATATATATATATATATATATTAATCATATTTATTTGAATATACATTTTTTAACACTATATTACATAGTAATATATTTCCACTTATCTACTTTATTATAAAATACATATGATAAAATATATTTCTTTCCGTGTTTAGTTTTATTTAGTAATGCGTGATATTTAAATTTATATTTGTTAAATATTAAGTTAATATAAAGATAAAAAGAAATTATATTTTTAAAAAATAAAATTTATAATTATAGTGACTAAAGATATTAAGGATAATATATATTATACTTTTAATTTAAATTTTTAATTAATTTCAAAATTTTAGGTATTAAATATAGTGGATTTGATTTAAATAGTTATATTATTTAATGTATTGCATGTTAAATTTACTTATATCTATTGATTTTTTAAAAAATACAATTTTTATCTTAATTTTATTTAATACTATTTGTGGATGTTACAATTGTCACCACTTTGGACGGAGATGCATTGTCTACAGTTATGGTTTTTAACTGTTGACAATAGTGGTATCATTCATAATTGATACGTGACAGCCACATGTCATACTTCTATTGTGTCACTGTGTAGATAGGTTTGTGTAAACATATAATTTTTTTAAAAACAATAAATATTTTTTTTAACAACTCCATTAATTCAAAAATCGCTAAAACTGAGTTTCTAAGACAAATAAACTTTACTATTCATATCATTAGGGGTGTTCATCAATCGGTTCAGACCACTAAAAACTGTTCAACCGATCCGAAAACAACTTATATCGATCAAACCAAAAACTAAAACCGCAAAAAAACTGATTTTCATGATCGGTTCGGTTCAGTTTTCGGTTCTACATGTGAAAATCGAACCAAATCGCACCTTTTACATGTTTTACGCATTATTTTCTAACTTTGTCTAAACTATATAGTAACACTTATTTTTTAAAATCTATTCAGGTTAGAGGAGGAACTAGAAGACTAAAATCTGAGTGGAAACACTTAGTTTTTAGTATTTATGTTGTATTTTACATTGAACCTTATTTAAGTAGTACTTTATTTATTTTATATTTGAGTTTGAATTGTTGAAAACTTGAGATGTTTTACTTATTAATGATTTTGTCATTGTTTAGAACTTAAGATATTTTTTAAATTGCTATAATTATAATTTTCATTTGATTTTACAAAAATATAAATTGAAAAAAAATACCCGAACAAACGGATTCAATCCGAACCGTATTTGATTGGATCAGATGATGTCATTTATTTCAACCGAACCGCATCTTAATAAAGTGATCGGATCAGATGATATTTTGTCTCAAAACCAAACCAATTCAAACCGCGAACACCCTATATACCATGAGAATGCCCACACAAATGTATTTTTTCTCTTTTGGCTACATGTTTAATAGGTATTCTGCTATAGCTACCTACCATATACATTTGCCATTCGTTAGCTTTTGTTACACTTTGATAATCCTATAGATAGGATCTTCATGGTATTCATGCCCAATTTAATATAATTCAGATTGAGTTTCTCTCTCTTCTCTCTAAGATTCTCTCTTTTCACATTCTAATAAACTTGTACCCAAAAAGTGAAGTTAGCACAACTTATTAATATTGATAGTTATTAATAGTGATAGTTGATAGAGCAAAGGCACTTAACACAAATAGTTTGACGACCATAAAAGATGAACAACTCAAACGAATGTGACGAAGAGTTAAAAATCAATATCCAACACAGTTGGCAATCTTATCGGTATAATAAGCTAGCAAGCTTATTATAGTATCTGTTCTAGGGATACCTGCACATTCATAAAATTTTCTTCATTAAAACCAATTTCTGGGTGGTAGTCTTGTGGAAACTGTTCACGGTGGTATAAACTTTCCATCTAGATCCAGGTCAGTCTAAATTATTGCTATGTGCATTAGGTAACTCCCGCTTCCTAACTTCATGTTGTGCTATGTAGAGATTTACTAGGAAAGTTACTAATCTCGTCATTTGAAAAATTATAATCATCACAATTCACAACGAAAGTTTTCAAGCCCATGCCCTGATTGCAGAGCAACACAAGGATCAAAAAGGCCCATCAATTAGATTTACAAAAATCGGGGCCATTAATCCTCAAAGTTTATGCAATACATATAGCTAAAACCCTTCCTTGCTGCTCCTATTTGGAGGCTAGCGTCCAGAAGTTCAAGATAAATGAGGGCGAAGCAGCAAACCAACTCATAAATGCCATTGCTGTTGCTGTCTCAAACTTGCTGCAATGGTTCTGCGCACAATCATTCAGATCATTGCCAATAAGGACTGTGATACCAGCAGAAGCACATGCTGCAGAAAATGTAAGCGTTGAAGTAATCTGCAGCAGAATTAACAGGAGAAACACTTAGTTTCACAGATAAATAGATTTTAAAAACACCATATTTGTGTGCCTCTGCATCATTTTTTATGCCTTACAATACAGTATACAACACAAATGAGTAAATGAACATGTATTCCAATAATTGGGTAGTGGACAGCCAAATAATCACGTCTATAGCTAAAATGCATTTTTGCCTATGTACAATGTTAAGAAGTCTTTAGCAAATCGTATTATGTTAGTATTTCCCTATAATCATAGTTATTAATCCCTTCAGCAGTAGACCCCAAAAACGCTATGTAGCACATGGTGGGACGGCTGCTATTTAGAATTTATATACTGATTAAATAATTTATTTTATATGCATATAAATGTTCAAACTTTAGAAAAAAAAAAAAATCAAATGCATGACAGATTCATAATTAAGTCTAGCGAGTAATTGGTCTTAAGTAAAATATATGGGCATATAACAATGAAAGTTAAGGAAACAAACAAAAAGATGTTGATCATACAACGTGGGTGTCATAAGGAGATAGAAACTACATCCAAATAGTGACCTTTTAAATTCTGAGAAACGGACGGAGGTAATAATGTTGCCCCTAATCAAATGAGGGTAAAAATAGTATTTTTTTTTTTAAATCACTCTAGCGCTGCAATAGTGCCTTGTAGCAATTCAAGACTGCTCTGCTCACGCTATTGAAAAATATGCTTATGATGATGCTTGGTCCCTGGTTGAAGAGAGATGGACAACTATCGAGTATATGATTATATTTTAATGCAACATGGCACAACTTTTTCACTGCAAAGTACTGCTACCATGGTTTTGCCTTTCTTCCATAGTTAACTCCCAAGAGGGGGTTTCTTCTCTAGAATGTTCAAGACAAAGTAGTGAGGATGACACCGATTTGACAAGATGATCAATTACACAAGTTAACAACGTTCACCAACATTGTCTTACCCCATCACCAATAGAGAATAAACTGACAATTCTTGAGTTTCGGTAGCCACGCCTTACTAAAATGGCATATACATCAGCAACTGCCAAAGAGAGGCTCCACACACTTTGCAGGCTGACAGCAGCAACTAAGTAGCTGGTACAATAAATACAACAAAAACTGTTATGCAATTGACATCGAAGACAGTGAGAATGGAGCAATCATCAAATCCAAATGATCACCTTTGCAGTGCAGATACAGACAAAAATTTAAGTAAAGGGAGTTGCTCTACAATTCAAACCATGAGTTCCTAAAGTTCATATACAGAGTCTGCATATGCTCTCAAATCTTATTTTCACTCCATGTCATAGATTAAGACCGCTGATGTATACATAGTCTTCGCAGACAACATTTACATCTCCCCAATAGATTAGAGAGGTGAAGACTTGAATAAAACAGACCATAAATGTGAAACAGTATTTCTTAAGGCTTACTAGAGTAACCTTTGTAGTCCACCCAGTTTACTCATGATTGAAATTTTTTCTGCTAGTTAGTTGCTAAAAAAAATATAATGTGTAGTAAGCAAGCACTAATACAATCATTTTATTGCTGAAGTATCTTTCAAACAATGACTAATGAGTCACTAACAAACAATTCACAGACTTAGATAAACAATAATTTCCCATGTTCTAAATAATTCTCTCATTAGTAAGAAGCTAAGAGGCTGAGACCATGAAGCCCAACCAAGGTCTTCAAAATGGTGACATTTACATTGCCCTAACTATTTAAACAATTTCTTTAAAGATCTTTTTATGTAGAATGAGAAAACATTTCTTCCAATAATGTATGTTTGGTGAAAGTAGAGAAAATCACAAGTGCGGCCTTCCCTTTCCGCTTCTGCCCTCTGTTACATCAACCTTCTCAAATCACTCGTTCAACCCATAAACCAACATCGTTGCAGTTTCTCATGAAGCAAACAGAGAGCAATAATGCCAAAAAAATATTTCTAAAAAAACTAGTTCCATAATTACATTCCAATAATAGCAGTTCCACATACCACAACTTCAAAAAAAAAAAAGGAAAGGAAAAAGTCGCATTCAACAGACAAATTAGCTCAGCAATTTTGATAAGAAATCTTTTTTATGGTTTGAAAATATGGTAAAGGAAATAAGATAAGGGTCAAGAAATGGGAATCTAGAATTGGAACTCAGTTCCCACTAGTTAAACCTTCATGTGAAACACCAACTATGCTAGCTTTAAACAACCCCAAGAAATCATAACTAAACACACCCCATACAGCCCAAAAATTGAAATCCGTTTTTTTGATTTAAGAAGAAAAAAGACCAACTAATCAGCAATTTTGCATACCATTTTTATAATGTAAATTTGTTGGAAAAAGAAAGTAAAGTTACCGGAAGGCAGTGACAGAAGGGAAATCGGAGGTGGAGGCCATGAGGGAGAGGGAGAGAAGAGAGAAGGAGAACTGAAGGAAGCGCAAGATGAAGCCACCGAGTGTGCCAGGCATGCCCTGCGTGTCCTTCAAGCTGTGTCTTGGAATCGCAATCGCGTGGTCAGTCAGTGGCGGTGCTTCGATTGGGTGAACTGAAGGGTGAACCATCGACATCGACATCCTTCACCACTCACACAATCATCCAATTCCTTTTCCATCCCACGCCTTCCTTTTCTTTACGTTATTATTGTTTTCCTCTTTTTCAATTATCAATTAAACTAATCACAAAATAACCTTCGCCTCCAGCTCTGCTCTCGTGGAATATAATTTTGTCTTAAATATTGATAATAATTGTTTTATTGTGTTAATAATAAGAAAGTGATGATCCTTTTGGCTTAGAAATGATATTACTTATTTTAGAAAGAAATTGATTTCAATTTTGATATGGGCAACTTTCTACATCTTGGAAGTGTTTCAAAAAGTGTTTTATATAAAAGTAAGTAAATTTGAAACTATGAAGTTTTCCAAAACTAAATTATATCTTAAACATCACGAAATGATTATAAAATGAGCAGTTCTTTTACTTAAAAATCTTTCAAAAACTTTTTTGGATGACATGGGAAAAGAAGAAAATACAAAATTTAAAACAATTCTTTATACAAGGTTACTCACATTTACTTTCCCGACTTAGATATCACTTTACATTTTAGTTCCCAAAAGTAAAAAATAATGCAATTACATCACCGACCTCAAAAAACATCTATTAGTTAGCCCCCGACTATTAGTTGCTTCTCAAACAGAGTTACTTTTATGTGTGTGTCACGTTAAGTAACACAGATGCCTTCCACGTATGTTTAAAATGTTAACATTGATTGTCCTCTTTCTCTATATGCAATTATCCTTTTCAATTTTCCTAAATTTTATGCTTCCCCTAAATTTTGAACCTTAGGTTTTCTTTTGTTGAATTTGTGTAGAGAAGGATGAATCCTAAGGGGAAGCTTCGATGACAAGTAATGTAGATAGTTCTTGTTAAGGAAGAATCGACTCAAGTGATTCCGATGCTAAGCAATGGGAAGCCCACTGAGCTGAGGAAATGCCACTGTAATGACTTGGTTGTGGTTAAAATTTTAAAGATAAAAACAAATTTTGGAAGACCATTTTGGACCTATCTTAACCACCGTTATGGCTTTTTACATAAGTGTTAGATGCCAAGCTGGGAGAGTTGAATAGGAAAGAATATATGCATATCTAAGGGGAGACTAATAATTGTAAACACTCATAATATGGATAAGGAATGAAAGAAAATGATGATGATTAAGATGTTTGATACAGAGTGTAAAATTAGGAACCTTAATTTTGTAAAAATGTTTCAACTTAGTTTGATGTTGGTGGTTATTTGTTGATGTTTATGGTAATGAAATGTTGTGTAGCTGGGAAGTTATGGTAGCTATAAAATTAGATTTGGTGTTTTTGTAGGTTTAATGTTATTAGGAAATTTAGTAGGATGTTTATGGTGATATAAGTGAACCTTTATAATTGAAATATAAAAAAGTTTATTTTGTTTATTAAATTACTTTACTAATTTACTAACATAAATTTGACTTAATCATGTATGTTTAACATGAACAAAGCTTAGTTTGTTAAATTACTTCTATATTCAAATGGAGAGAGGGCAAATTCGCAACATGATATACATATTGGGGGTACCAAAATGCAAGATAAATTAATGTTACAATATATCACAACCTAAGTTTGCATCAAATGGCAATAGTCATAAACATTAACTCCTAAATGATTATCACAAGTGATAATCTTAAAAAACATAATTTTTTAATAGTAATATATATATATAACAAAGTCCATGATTCCATTTTACTTCTTAAGTCCAAAACCAAGAGTTGCCATGAATTTCATTTCTCCATCAACTCAGACCTTGTTAGGTGTGCTTGTTGGTGGTGTACAATGTGTTCTAGGTTCAAAAATATAGACCATTTTGATGGAAAGTTTTACTTTAAGGTCGTGTCTACTAAGGGGCATCTCAACTTTTGAGGATAAGGGTTCATTTTGGGATGTTGGCTAGGATAGCGATATCTCAATTTCATTAGGATTTTACGGCCCAATCAGGTTAGGGATCCTTTTTGGATGTTACAATAGATGAAGGTTCATTTTGGGTGTTGTAGAAAGTGGATCCTTCTAGACCTATTGGGCTTCACTAAGTCTCATTCTTTTAACAATTGGGTAATGAAGCCTGTTGTGACTTTTTTCTGTACATTCCTTACATGTTGATTGTAACACCCTCGGTTAACTAGGATAAATCTCTTCCACTAGATCATCTTACTTAACTAAGAGGTTACACGTTTAGAAAAATCTGAAATTTTTTTTAATGCATATCATGAGACAATTCAAAGTTTACAAGATAACATGGTCATATTCCTACTTGGGTATTATACTCAACGTAAAGGGGCACACAGGTTCCCAACAAACAATCATCAGTATTATTATTTATTTACAGATATTAACACCTACTTTAAGGCTGAGTTTACTAGTACAAACAGGTACTCCTTATATCTCAATCAGCACTCCCTGGTTAAGTTGTCTACTGTAGATCCTCGAGTCTCAGTTCCCTGTTCCCTTGTCCTTCATCTATCAGTGTATTGTGAACAATGCATAAAAATTCTAAAGGGGTGAGTATGCACTCTCAACCCTGAGGGTTTTCATGCAGGGGTGTACCACATTTAACAAGTACAATTATCATAAAATATTATTCGTAAGGAAATTCTTATAAAATAACACTTCATCCAGATAATCAATGTAAACATGATATGCATGGGTTAGATGTCTGATGAATTATTTGAGATTAGGTTTCATGATGCATGTGGGTCTAGAAAAATTGTCTTTCTTATCATCTCCTCTATAGTACATCTACTGGGAGAACACAATAGCCAAAGCGATTGGAGTACACCAAGTCCCTGCAATACAAAGGTATCAAGGACACACATGCCCTGCTCACTATGGATCTATCTCAGGCGTGATCATAATTACACTCCGTCTTTAGTTGAAGTACACCAGGCTTGCATCAATATTACCAGCTTCAGGCGCGACTCTAAGTAATTGGGGTTCCGACCTAGTTGTACTCCCAAGATCTTCCCTGGGGATCGAACGCAAGTGTCCTCCAGTGTTCCCTTCACTTTTGCTCTAGTTTTCATTATAGCCGTCTGGCCAAAATAGTTTCATGATGTAGCATGCATTCTTTATCTTTATCTTTTAACACCTGGGTGTCCATGTGTCCTTGTCCTTGGTGTCCTTTGTCCTTAATTTGTTAAGGTCTACTTATTTAACATACTTTATAAAACTTCAATATTTTACAAGGTTTAATCTTACAAATAGGACAATCATATTTCACTTCAATCTTTCCCAAAAATAACTTAGAAACATGGAGTAAATATGTATATACAGTACTTGAATTCTTAATAAGTAGTTATTAACCTTACTTTATTTATTGAACCATCCTTAAAATAATCCTAACTATATTTTAAGAAAATAAAACAACACTTGGCCGTTATCCTTATTGGTAGCCCATATAGGTCTAGAAGACGTATTGAGCATTTCGAAATAAAATGATACTCGGCCATCATTATTGTGTATTGAGTATATCTAACTAGACTTACTGCGTAACACAACATAATCAGGTTATTTTACCAATTTGTATAAAATGTTGCTTAGTCGTGGTTGTTAATTCTAAGCCCTATTTTGCTCAATTATAAAAAATCATTTGGTAAAATATTTTTAATTCTTAGAAAATGAAACCTTTTGAATGAATAATTTCATGTAAAAATTTATTTGGGAAAAAGAAATATATAAATATTTGTTTTAACTCGAAAGGATAACTAACATTTATTTTTGACTCTTTTTCTTCCTTTTTCCATGCTAAAATATCTGGTAACTTTTTAAAATCATTTTTCTGTTACATAACCCAAAATTGAACGTAATTAAGGACAAATACTACCCTTTCATCTCATGGATCACACTTCAATGCCATTTTTACATTTCTTAACAATAACAAATTTACACTTAAAGGCAACGCGCTCGTACACCTTTATTTCTCCATACCATGATTTCACACTTTTTGTTTAAGGATCCACATCGACATTCAGTGTTCTTTATCTTTTCTCAGTGATATATCTAAATAGCTCATTAGTCAAACAAGTGTCAATATGACAATACTAACAATTATTTTTCCACACTCATAATCATTATATAAAATGCCAATAATTTCAGGATAACCCAATTATAACAAAACTTTTAGAATAATACAATTATATCAAAAATTTTCAGAATAAACCACAAAAGGGTAAAGTCCTAAGAGAGACCCTTACAGCCCAGAGCATGCAAATACCCTAGAGATACCAGAAAGGACTCCCCATTACCTTAAATGGTGTTTTTGTTCACCCAGCGAGAGAGTGCCAAACTCTAATCCTTGGTTTCTCAGCTCCAATTGTCGACCTCTTCGCCCCAATCAGACATGCAAAGTGATCTATGGTTGATGGTGGCTACATGTAAGGTGGTTCTAGTGGCCGTGGTCGTGAGGTGTTAAACCATTGTTTACTCACTTTCAATTTGACCCCCAAAGAAATAAATGAGAACATGTTATATAATTGAATATTTCTAAGAAAATATGCACTCTTTTCATTATTTGCATGAAAAGTATTTAATAACAAAGTTGGAGGTTTCTTTAAATATGGCAACAAAATTTTTCCTTTCATGTAACAAATTAATGTTTAACCTTTTGCTTGATTTTGGAAACCTTTCTTTGATCTATACCAAGGTTCCACAATGATGACAAAAATTGAAAGCTCCCCAATATATGAAATACCAAGAATAAAAAAATCTTTTATACTTGATTTGTAGGCAATATATTTCATGTATATTGATCTGGTCCGGAGACCGGCTCTTAGACTTAAAGGTATTTTGTCTAAAATCCCACATCTAGAACCGATATGACGTGGTGGCTGGTGTGAGCTATTCTCTCAACGACAACATCTAACATATTGGGCCGGTTTAACACCAGTATCCGTGGTCACACGAGGGGTCCCCAAACTGACCCCGTTACAAGTGACTCACTCAAAACCAAAAGTTTAGAGTTGACCTATGACCTACCATACTGAACAAGTCATCTGCAAAGTGACTGATGGGTAAGTAGAGCCACTGTGAAATATCACTATCACAAGTCAGCTTTACTGTAGAATAGCAGAGTAAGTACTAACACCATGTATGAAAGATAAAAGTTTATATTTTGATCTCTTATCTTATGCAAGATAAACTTTTATGATTTATCAACTTATATATAAAAATATAATAGAAAAAGATAGTTACTTGGATGTATGAATGATTAAGCCAATGTTAGAATTAATGAACAGAACAATATTGGTTTAGATTATCCAACTAATTTCTCTTACCATTGCCATTGAAGTATGAATGTGAGAAAATGATGAGGAAGAAAATAAGACAACAACATAAAGATGTTTGAATATAAAAGGCTGAAAATTTGGTAAAATAAAGATCCCAATAACGTGTGCTCATTGATGTATAAATTAGAATTTTTAGTTTAAAAGAAAATCCAACCGAGTTTTTGAGTTGCTCGAGACTGACATTGGAACCACATGAGTTGATATCTATTTTACTTGACTTTGAACATCAATAAAGGAAAAAACAATTAATTGTAATATAAATTGAACAATTTATTTCCATAGGTGAAAAGATAATGATCACTTAAAGTCTATAGTAGGCCCTTATTACTTGTCCTAAAATGATTTTTGATTAAAGTTTAATCTACGTTTCGTGGTCCAAGTTTAAGGTTTAAGAGGTTTATTTAACTTGTTCAATTTTGCACAGACCAAGATATCAAAAAGTGGTAAGTTTTAATTTAAAAACATTATTAATCACCTTCCTTCTACCTTTAGGGGGTGGAGGTGGGAAGTCATCCTCGTCTTGAATGGCTTCCACCACTATCTTTTGCTTTTCTATAGCTGTGAACCTTTCCTAGCCTCATCCATCATCATCATCCGGGGAACGGTCCCTTCTCTTCTTCTTGAACTGGTCTGACTTGTCTCGGGACTTATTTTTAGGAGGTATTGCTTTAATTTACCCTTCTTGATAAAGACTTCAACTACATCCTTGAGTTGTCGACATTCCTTGGTGCTGTGACCAGTTTGCTCATGAAAATCATAATACTTCATTAGGTTCCCAAGCATCTTAATAGGCACTGGTTTTCTAATGTTGTACGCGGTGAAAGATGGCCAATCAATCTCATAGAATTTCGACCGGTCTAGTGTTGAGAGAAGCATAGTGATCAAAGTTGTAGACTTTCTTCACCTTCTACTAGGGTTGAGTTTCTCTACCTTTATCCTTCTAGGGCGTTTTCTCAAACTTTGAATATTTCCTTTTATTTCTCCTATAGGACCGGGTCGGGTGAAGACTTAGCCATTGTGGCTTCTAGAAGCATTTCAATGCCCACGTACATGGTGACTTTCTTCCTAAACTCTTCAAAAATCTAGGGTGGCCCCTTTGTTATAGAA
The DNA here is from genome assembly GCA_037962975.1 of Clitoria ternatea. NCBI lineage: Eukaryota > Viridiplantae > Streptophyta > Magnoliopsida > Fabales > Fabaceae > Clitoria > Clitoria ternatea. Next base: position 17,371,507 of record CM075675.1, read on the forward strand.
AGGGCAAACACAAACTTTAGTTGGAGGACCTCGATCACAATATGAAGTTAGATGGTTTCTATCAGATCGGGTACCATGGCAGCTTCCTTGTAGAACCGCTTCAAAAAATCCTTTAAGGACTTCTTTTCATCTTGCTTGATCTAAGTCAGGGTGCGGGAAGTCTTTGGGACATCTCTAGAAATGACGAAATGATCGTTAAATGCCTCAACAATATTGGTCCAGGAGTTGATAGAATCGTTGGGGAAGCCTTTAAACCAATTAATTGCCTCTCTAATGAAGGTTCTGGGGAACGTCTGGCATATAACATCGGACTCCACCCAAAAACATAGCCTTATACGTGTACACGTCATGTGCTTTCCTGGGTTGGTTTCGCTAGAGTATTTTCCTATAGATAATGGTTGGGTGGTTTACAAATGTTTGGGAATAGGAATCCCCATCAATCTTCTAGAGAATGGTACATTCATCCTATACCCTGTTGAGGTGCTAAAGGTCTATGGGTTCTGACGTCGGGGAGGGGGGAATAACGTGTTAGGGAATCCCATTAGGGTCAGGCAGTGGAAACACAAAGGATTCCCAAAAGAATTGCAAACACATATGTCTCAAAGCATTATGCTAAATTAAAATTTTTAATTAGGGTTTACCTCTTGTAGACGCAGAATGAGTTCCTCGATCGAAGCAATTGTAGCTTCGTCTTTAGGAGTCCACACGAGCACTCCCACCAGAAAACAGAGCTCCGAATGCTAGTACGGAAATTTGTTTATGGTCTAATTTCTGAGCAGCAACCTATGAGTATCTCATGCTCTATATATAGGCTTAGGTCTTGACCTGAGCTCTCATTAATCATTGGGCTCCTGACTCATTCTAAATGAGTTAGGCCCAAATAGTTTTATTTTCAGTCCAACTAAAATAAAACTATCCTCTGGTGGGCTTACTCTATGTGTGTGACCCTATAGGTAAAATATTCGGTTATATTAATAATAAACTATTTTATTATTAATATAAAATAAGAGCGGTATCTAGCAATACATCATTATGTCCGAATATTATTTATCATCGACATGACTTATAAGTGATAATTATTTATATATCTATTCCTTTTGTCACGATATCTAATTGGGCCCAAGACATGGTCGTTGTCATCGTTGTATGGCCTAATTCATTTTACTTGATAGCAGAGTAGACTTTATAGAATAAATATCTAATATTTATTCGTCCTAGCATGGCCATGCATTTCATTAGTCTCACTCCATCAAGTGGCCCATAGATATCACTCCTGTCACATAGAAGAGACAAATTCCATTTACATCACTCACATCCCTCTGCATAATTTATCTATTGCCTAATCACAATCTTTATGGTCATCTTATTACAGATAACGTTTGATTATATTAAAACAATAAACTCCTTATGTAGGAATCGTAGTGACTTCAGGTCGAAGGACTATATACCATTATCACATTGAGAACCGTTTATGACACTCATGTAATGATCCATGCAACGTTCTCATGGTGGGTCTGTCCAGTACAACATTACCCTTAATGTGTACCCGTGTAAAGCTCTGATATCATATATCCATGATTTGTGAGATCAAATCATCAGTACATTTACACACTAATCTTAATGTAAATACTTGATTAGGGACGTTTTAGGAATAATTCTCATATGACCTATTATTCCAGGATAAATAGCATTTGTCTAAAACTGAAAAATACTAATTTTATTAATAAGTTAAAATTGATACATTAATAGCTTGTAGTGCATACACCAACATAACGATCATCTCGGTTGTGGAATTAGTGCTCTCTCATATATAGGAATCTTGGAATAGTACGGGTGACGGACACCTCGTGGTGAGATGCCTCTAGACAAGGTTGGTGTTGGACTGTTGCTCGTTGCTTCAACTACGCGTGTTTCTTCCTTAACTCAGCTAACTCCACTCTAAGCTAGCTGATAACTTCATCATGAGGATCTGGTGGTGGGATGACGACTACAAGTCTTATGCTTTGGTTGGCAAATGTTAGAGTTCCAGGAAAACCGATATCATAGGCCAAACGTCAAGGTTCAAATTAAGAGACATCTTCTACATGGGGGTTCCAAGGCATTGACTACCCACATTCATGATAAAAAAAACTTATATGTGAATGTTGGAATACTTTTAATGTGTTCCACTGAGCGTGCCATTAAAGAACTATCTGGTATAGAGATAACACAATTGGTATCAATATTAGGTGGAATCTCTTTTATATCTTACACCGGTCCAATAGGAATCTAATATTATATCTTTTGGTCCAGTGGGAATCAGAAGTCTTGATGTCTCCTCTCCGGTTATCACAATGGTCTATCGTGTTTATAGGTGAAAGAATGTGTCACCTACAAGGACACTCTGACACTTAAGTCAGTCAAGATTCTTAATATCGGAGCTCAAACATAAGTTAGATAATGTAACGTACCTTGGTGGGTCATAAATGATAAATATTTATAGAGTTTGCTGGCAATTAAGTCCTATGTGGCGTCATTGTCACTACGAATCTGTAAATCATGAAAAAAGGTGACACCTCCACAGACATTCCTAACACCTTTTGCAGGTTGACCATTGACATGCCCTTAATAGATCTGTCAGATTCTCCTTAACTCCGATCCTAAAGGCCTCCGGTCAAGGGATTAGGATAATGTTGTGTTCGTCTATTGTCATGAGGTGTTTTGTGTGGAACGTTTCTACGTCATGGGGACACTCTTCGGATATCATGGTGTCTGGACCGGTGTGAGACACAAATCTATAACTATGACACAATTTATCATGAATGTTTGCATAGAAATCTTATAATATAATTTATCATATACATAGGAACCATATAATAAATTAAGTTTTGAGTGTGTACTAGTAAATTCAAAAAAATAATTTTCTCAATAACACTCAATAATAAATCAATTGTAATTGATGAAATATATGTTCATAGTTGAAAAAGCAATACTTTGTTTGGATTCATGGATGAAATTCAAGGGGAAAGAAAAAGTGGAAAGGAAAGAAGTTAAGTGAAAATTAGATGTAAATTTTATATGTCTGAATAGATATAAGTATAAGAGAAATAAAGGAAAACATTTTTCCTTTGAGTTGTTTAGATTGATGGTGTAATTTTTAATGGAATTTCTTACGTATCAAAACTAACATATTCATTTAACTCTATTTTTTTTTTGCAATTTTTTATACCTGTTTGACTACTTAGATTATGTAATTTTTGGAAATTGAAAGTAAAGCCAGTCGAAGGTTACGGCTAAAACTGACTCCCAATTTTATTTTTATTTTTTTTGGTCTGAAAAAAGGCATTCATTAAACAAAAGAAGAGCCCAGGGCTCAGTACACCAAGGCACCAGGGCCCATTACACAAACTGCAATTCACAAGGCAAGAGCACATGCAACAGATTAACAACTAAGCCTGCTTGCAAGCTCTGAATCATCCCCTAAGAACCCTCTTAATCTCAACTTCATTAGGGTAAGTCCTTCAAATCAAAGAGAGACCCTAAGTAAGGTGCGATCAAAGAAGAAAGAGTAGGGGAACATGAAAGCCATTCATTGAAACCTTGAAAAAGTGGGCATTCCCGGAGGGATGTTTCTCTTATCTTCCGCCAATTTGCTCCTCAATCTCAACGGAGGAGATAACCACCACAATCTGCCAAGAGAATTAGTTCTTGCAAGCTGAGCAACTAAATGGGCCGCTCCGTTAGCCTCCCTTTTTGCCCACGTGATGCCGCACTCTTCAAACGAATGGGACAGGTACATGATATCTTGAACAATTGAGTCAATTTCCCCAATTTTTATTTCCCCTCTACACGCTTGAACCAGGTTTAAATTATCAGACTCCAAGATAACCTTATTACAATTTATGTTTCGTGCCAGTGTTATAGCTTCCCTTAAAGCTATACCTTCAGCTAGGAGAGCATTAGGAGCCCAAAAGGAGGAAGAATGGCCAAATTGGATGTCTCCTTTATGGTCACGGATCAGAATTCCAGAAGTTGCCCTCTGTGAAATATCAATCCAAGAAGCATCAACATTTAGTTTTACTCTGCCAAGAGGGGGAGGTCTCCACGACGCCTTTACAGGAAGAGAAGGTGCTTTAGTGCTATTGGGTTGTTGGTTATCATTTTCCTTATAATATTCTGAAGCATAATATTCCACTTGTTGCATAGTATGCATAGGGTCAAGTATTGTACCTTGAAATATGAATTTGTTTCTAGTTTTCCAGATATACCATAATGTAAAAAACAGTTTAGAAATGAGAAATTGTGAATCCTCTTTCAATCTGGAGTATATTTCCATCTTTCCTTCAAGCCATTTTTCAATTGTATGGATTTGTTCCTTTCTAGGGAGGCACTGGATGTTCAAACCAAACCAAAGGGGGGTAGTCCAATCACAAAGGAGGAAGCTATGCTCAATAGTTTCCTCCTCTTTCATACATATTGGGCAGAGGGACTCCCCTATAATTTTCTTCTTCCTTAAGTTTGCTTTAACTGGAAGTAAATTATGACATAACTTCCAAATAAAGATCTGAATCTTTTTTGGCACTTTTGATTCCCAAATTGATTTCCAAAAGGACACACTAGGTAATCTAGATGAGGATGGATCTTGCTCTGCTCCTTCCTCCTGCTTTTTGATGGCACGATAACCAGATTTGATAGTGTACTCCCCATTTGAGGTGAAAGGCCATCTAAGACGATCTTCCCCTTCAACGAGTCTAATAGGGGTTAACAAAGTAGGTAACCAAAATTGTTGAGGAAGCAGCTGTGTTATCATTGGAACATTCCAGGTATGGGTAGAGTGATCAATGATGGAGCTTAGTTTAGAATCAGCATCACTTCTAAGATTCTGGTTTGGAACACAGAGGGTACCATTCCATAGCCATTTGTGCTTAAACATGTCAATTTGCTCTCCATTTCCAATAGACCACTGTCCCAGATTGATTAAAATATCTCTTCCTTGTAGTAAGCTATGCCAAACCCAAGAACTATTCCTTTTACATTTCTGCTTCAGAAAGGATGTTTCAGGGAAGTATTTTCCTTTAAGCACCTGTACCCAAAGCTCGTTTGGATTTGATAAAACCCTCCAGGCCTGCTTGACCAAATAGGCAGAGTTCACGATATGCATTTCTTTAAAGCCTAATCCTCCTGAATGTTTGCTAGAGGACAGAAAGCTCCAGTTCTTCCAGTGAATGCCCCTAGAATTTCTGTTATTTGCCCACCAAAAGTTGGAAATGATGGAATTAATAGCCCTGGTTAAGCCTTTAGGGAATCTTATGAGAGGCATTGCAAAGGAAGGGATGGCCTGGAGGACAGCTTTTATCAAAATTTCCTTTCCTGCTTGATTAAGGAGAGATTCCTTCCACCCTTCCACCTTGGCTAGAATTTTTTGTTTTATCCAAGCCAAAGTCCTATTTTTTGATCTCCCCCAGTCACAAGGGAGACCTAAGTAGTTTCCTTTGTCAATCCTTTGATCCATTTGAAGGATAGAGCAAATTCTGATCTTTTGATAGGATGGCACCTGGCTCCCAAAGATTATTCCAGATTTAGAAACATTTATCTTCTGGCCAGAAACTTGAGTGTAGCAGTTGAGGATCCTCACTATGGAATATGCTTCAGCTTCACTTGCTTTAGAAAGAATTAGAGCATCATCTGCAAAAAATAAGTGGGTGAGTTTAGGACAGCTTGGGGTTAATTGCATACCTGAGAGAGTCCTTTCCTCCATTGCCCTAGAGAGAAGATAGGATAATGCCTCAGCTCCAAACAAGAAAAGGTATGGGGACAGGGGATCTCCTTGCCTGACTCCCAATTGAAAAGCATAATTTTCATGTAAGAGAAGCACTTTTTTCGGTAAAATTAACCTTTTGCTGATCGCGTATGATTTTTTTCTTATGGGGTAGTTTATAGTTTTTTTATTAAAATAAAGTTGTTTATTTGATAAAATAAATTTAAATTATGTTAAATAATTTTAAGTAATATAATATTGTAATTATGTGAAATATCAAAGTTATTATTTTTAAAAAATAATAATTTAATAATTAAAACGATAACTAAACAATTAAAAAAACTTATAATTTAGGATGGCAACAAGATGGGTATGGAGCGATTTTAGGTCTCCCGATCTTAACCTCATGAAAGTCGGACGAGTTTTAAAAAAACGGGTTTGAAACTACACAATCCAACCTTATCTCTATAGTACTTGTTGAGTTCAGGAAAACTCGTAAGTTGACACCTTACTTTTTTTATTTTTTATTAATTTTAATATATATATATATATATATATTTTAGTACAAGTCATATATATTTAATACCTTCTAATCATATTTAAAAATAGAATTTAAAAATCTAAAAGATATGCTTAATAACTATATCATATTTTAAGAAAAATATATTAATTTATTGTCATTATTTAATTTTGATTATAGTTAAAATTACTTAATTTTCCTCATCAAACTATGAACGATTTTAATTTTTGCAAAGCTTTAAGTTTTGAATATGAAAGATACTTTACTTAAGTAATATCAAACTGTTTAACACTTACACCAATTCGATTTCTTATAGTTGAATATAATTGTAATTCAATTTTCACCTAAATGACCCTTATTCTTAGGCAAATAATTTGTGAATCCACCTAATTTAACACTCATGTATCCCATTTTCCCTAGCATCCAAACAGAAACTCTCTCTGAAAATCAACTTATCCAAACAATATGTGAAGGTCGTAGGAAGAGAAATTGGAGAATAATGAATTATTTTTATCTATTTGATATCAATTACACACCAAAGAAAACATTAGTTTCTTATAAATTAAATAATAAAAAATTTCATTTCTCAAATTCTTTTTGTCATTTCCCTCCCACACGTCAACCGAAGAAAGTATCCATGTACTTCACTTTCGAACGCAAACAGAACATTGGGATATTTCGGATGAAGAGGCAGTAACAGAAGGAGAGACTCTCAAACGAAATGGTGTCTGTTATTCCTTTGGATATCTCAGTGTCCTCTTCTTCAACTCTCTCACCTTTCAATATCACTTCTAAGAAACCAACCTCTTTCTCATCCAAGCTTTCAACTTACTCTAACCAATTCTCTCTCCTTTCTCTCTCCCTATCAGGTACTTCTTTGCATAATTCTAGCTTCTAATGCAGGCTTCATTATTTTACTTCTTTTTGGTGCTTTAAACTCTTTTCAAATAACTCAGTCATATGGCTTGTTCAATTTGTTGCTTTACTTAGCACATCTTTCTCTAAGTCTTTATTTTATTTGTTAGTATTGCAATGTCTAAGTCTACGGTAATTGTTATAACTTATAAAATGGTGAAGTGGATTGAAGGATGGAAGTTTATCCAGTTCTGGAATCAGCTTATGTTTGAACAATTCGAAGGTCCCGTTCAACTTGTCTTAATTGCATGACTTACAACAACAACAAAATGAAGGGTAAAAAGATAGATTTTTTTGAAGTTAAATCTAAGATAGATTTAATTACAAAACTGTCATTATATTTCTTGTTTTCAAAAAATTTGTATGAAAGACTGTGAAAACACACAAGAAAATATGAAACAAGAAAAAAATTGTTTTTAATGCTTCCGGTATAAATTTTAGAAATAGAAAATATAATAACAGTTTTGTAATTAAAACTGAAAAAACAAGAAATGAAAGTTAGTTTTTGATTAAATTGAAAGTTAGTCTTCAAAATTGTATGAATCATTCACTTTAATCATTGAAATTTTAGAAGTTTCAATTTAGTTGTTAACATTACAAAATGACTTTTAATTTAGTCCTTTTTAATATGAAATGATAGTAAAATAAAATGTACAAAAGAACTTAAATGAATCATTTTTTACAATGTCATGTCCGAGACTAATTTGAAACTTTAAAAATCCTTAGGACTGAAGTCCACAATTCATACAACCTCGATAACCAATTTTGGGAATGTTTTTCAATTAGAATTACATGAAATCATGAATATAAATTTTTTTACCCCCTAAAGTAAAGTAGACTTGCTGCATCAGAGAATGGTTGTCATTTTGAGAAATTATTAACCCCTAATTAACTTGATGTTATTCATTTCAATCCCATTTTCAAGTTACCATTGTCTAAAACGTGGAGCATCTTACACAATATAGTTACAGGTACAATATATGCACTTCAACATTATCGCTTGATAGGTTTTGAATGTTTGACACAAACCATTCTAGGGACGGCATGTCTTTGCCACTTGTTATATTCAGATTTCAGAGGTGCCAACTTTACTAGGAGATAAAACTTTGGTGTTTGAATTTAGGAATTTGCCGGGCTAGCCAAGTTGTTGATTTGTTTCCAACCGTGTCGCCTGAAATTATTGTCCGCGAGGCACGATTAGAGGACTACTGGGGAGTGGCTGAGACTCACTGCAACTGCTTCTTCCCTGAGTATTCCTTCCCATTAGATTTTGTCCTGAGGATAGACAGATTGATGCTGGCTATGTTAGCAGCAATGTTAGCAAGATTTGTTTGGCCAAGAGGTTGTAGAAGGATCTGTTTGGTGGCTGTTATTGATAGCTCACTTGATGAATCCCTATTGTCTGAAAATGGAGATCTCAAGATTGGTGTTTTTGATGGGAAATTCAGCCTCAACAAGGGAGAAGTGGCTGGTATATTGACAGTAGATAATGTTGCAGACTTTCTACCAAGAAAGGGGCCACGCCGACATAGAAGGTGAGAGCCACACTTACTTTAGGAACTTGGATTTGTAAGGACTAAGGTATCATATCTGTCATTAGGCCGGAAGATACTAATATGTTGTCAACTTTTGACTTGTGTAAGTGTGTCTTCATGCTTCTCCACCTTCCTTAAGAATCTGACTTCTAACTAAACTATTCATATTATGTTTGTTCCTTAATTAACTAATAAAATTACTACTTCAACTTACAAAATTCCAATTTAGAAATGGATAATGGTGCATCATTATAGCTTTCATCATTGTAAGCTTCAATGCTAGGTGGGTTCTATACTCTTTGAATCAAGTTGGTTGTACAGTTTTTCTCTTGCTGGATAATGCTCAAATCTCAAACTTCAAGCAGCAAAAATTTTGCCTTGTTACTTGATCATTCGCAACACTAGTCTTGTAACCACTTAGAATCCATGGCCTATTTCATGTAGAAGCCTCCTGATAAAATGTCTTGAAATGGACTTTTATTGAAAGGGAAGAGAGGTGTTGTTCCTTGAATTGACACAAAAGGTTTTAAGGGAGTGAATTCTTCTTATGAACTTGTAGAATTTATTAGACCAAAGCCTTTACAACAGCCATAGGAAATCACATTTCCTGCATGGTTTCAGAGTAACTCTAGTATTGAGGAGAGATGTAAAGTAAGAAAGTGAGAGACCAATCACTGTTGATTTAAAATTAGTTATATTGATGAGATCCATTACTTCAAATAAATGGTTGATTATCTCTAACTTTTTTCACTTTACACATCTAGCTTTTTCCTTCTGAACGAATTCCTTGTAGGAGGAATCATGGCACAGATTAATTTAGTAGGCTTTTGTTCTCCCAACTTGGGTTTGAATCTATCAAGAAAGCATGCATGAAATGAAATATTATAGAAATCATTCGTTTGATAGAAAGTTAATTCCCATTCCCACATGTTGATGTATAATTCCTTTGGTAAACTTAAAACAACTGACAGATCAATATCTTCCCTCTGATATGATACGGCCCAAAGGCATATGTTCAATATAAAATACACATTATGCATTTACAGTTTCATCTAATATAGGAAATGTATTATCTTGAAAATGTTTTTCTGCATCAAGCAGAGAAAAATGTTTTCTGAAAGAATTATTTAAACCAACATCGAAAATATGCAGAAGATGATTTCAAGAAAGTTTTTCTCTTAAACATACACTCCAAAGACATGTTTGCCTTGTCCAGTGTTTAAGTCTCAAAATTTATAACCATTACTTATGTATATACTACTTGAGGGTTATAACTGGATGATATCCCCTTTATAGCACATAACATGTCTCATATCAGTCATTTATGTTACTTATCACATGGAATCTTTCATGATATGCAGTTTTTTTTAGCAATGAATGCTAACTTGTTAGCTTTGGTTAGAAGTATTGGTGGAGGGACCCCGACCTCTCCTCAACCATTGAGCCAACCTTATACCTGCCACAAGTTTCTTATTATTAAACTATAGCTTTCATTTAAAACAGAAATTCTGATCTATTGACATCGATTGCTATGGTAAGAGTGAACTTGCCTTTAAACTACATGTGTCCAAAATTCTTGTCTTGTGAAGTTTTTGAACCATCCATCACTATTCAAAATGGTTTAACTTTCATTTTATGTAGTGTGTTTACAGGTAACATGGTATGTTTTTATTTTTTACCATGTGAATCCTTGTTGATGATTCTAAAATAATTTTGTTGCTATTGAAGGACTGGAATTGCGTACATATCAAACGTGGCAGTTCGGGAGATTTTTCGGAGGAAGGGAATAGCTAAGAAATTAATAGCAAAGGCGGAATCTCAGGCCAGAAGTTGGGGCTGTCGGGCTATTGCATTGCATTGTGATTTAAACAATCCTGTGGCCACAAAGTTATATGAAGGCCAAGGTTACAAATGTATCAAGGTTCCAGAAGGAGCAAAGTGGCCTCAGCCAAAGACATCACCAGATATCAGATTCAACTTCATGATGAAACTCCTCAAAAACTCAGCTCCTTCTCATTGGACATTTAGGATGACATAATGTACATTCTGTAACAGATTATTTATTGTAAAAAATCAAAATCAAAATCAAAGTGCTAGGGAGGGATTGTCTAGTATTAGCTTGTGTATATACACAGACCAAAATTTATTGTAACATATTGTATTGCATTGCACCAAGAATAAGCATTTTATATAGTTACTTCCCTTTTTTTTTCATATAGCTATTGATTGTTATACATACTCTCAGGTTGGCCCGTCCAGTGTGATGGCTGGAGCAACTGGTTGAATTATCATGGGTTCAATTGGTTCAATTTCAGGTAATTAATGAGAGATTTTGTTTTCATGTTTAGTTCAAATTTTAAAGAAGGTGATTGAATATATTTTAATCATCTAACTTGTTTAGGTCAATAATTTTGGAGGAGTGGTAAGAGAAAATTAGACAAAATTAATATTATTTAAAGATATCTAAAAGTGAAGGTTCTTGATAGAGAAGAGAGGAAGAGCGTTAAACTTTTCTTCCCCCTCCCTTTTCTTTCATCAAAATTCCTCCCTTTCTCTCCCCTCATTTGAACCAAACCATTAAACATGATTGTCTCCCTATAAATAATTAAGATTCGATCAACAAACAATATTAGAAAAGATAAAGAGTAGCAATTATAAATGTTCTATCTCATGTAAAACCCGAGTAAGGTTCTTTTGTTAAAATAAGTTTACAACTTATTATAACTTACTTTTCAAGTAACTTATAAATATAACTTGTAGGTTGTAGCTTAGGGTTCAAGCATAAATTTTTCAAGTAGTTTATTGTATTAAAGTTGTTTGATAAGATCAACTTAATTAAAAAATGACTAAATTATGTTGAGTGACTTAAAAAAACATATCATATTGAAATTATATAAGAGGTAAAAATTGTCTTATTTCTATTTTTTTAAAATAAGAGTAAAACTAATATAATAAATTACACAACCACTCTTTAGATTTTTCAAAATTATAACCGCTCTTCAAAATATAAGAAAAACATAGGGCCAATATGATTACTGATTTTTAGAATAGTTTTCGATTTTTAAAAACAACAAAACTAAAAACTAAAAACAACTTTCAGATGAAACAACCTGTTCTCATAAACAAATTTTATAAGATAAAATCTATTAACATTTAGTTATTTTTTACACCTCGCCTTTTAAATATTATTAACCTTTATAATTATAAATGTTATTTTTGCAACTCATTAGATTTATTATTGAAATCAGCTTTCAAAACAACATATATGTTTAAAATAATATTTAAATAATAAGTTTATTTGAATATTTAATTATTTTTAATTTAAAGGATTTTTTAAGAATAAACTTATCAAAAAAGTTTTTTGTTTTTTATTTTTAAAAACTGTTTTTTAAAATTATATTATCGAACAAATTTTTTGTTTTAAAAAATGTTTTTTAAATATATTTTGGAAACAAGGCTTTTGAAAACATAAAAACAAAAAAAAATTCAAACAGACCATCCATTTTGTCTCGTTTTAAAAATTTTGTGGCAGTTTTGTTGTTATGTGGCTTTCGAAACTATTACAATTTTTTTAGCTGAGAGAAGTGTATATTTTTCTTAAGGTACGGGGTAGGGTGTAATTTTAGTAAACTTTGTAAGTAGTCTAAATAGGTTATCTCAATAAAATATTAAGTATGTAGTGATAGCTTTTAAAAAGTTATAAGTATTTTGAAGTAATTTGTTAAGAATTGATAGCTTATAACTTATTATTATTTATATATTATTTACTAATAGTTATATTAGTTTTTGAAAAGTGATGTGTTGTATATGTTGATATTTTAAAAGATGTTAAGTTTTATTATTATTTTTGTGCTTAAATATAAGAGTATTTTTTAAAAAAATTGTCTCTTTATATAAGATTCATGTTCCCTCTGGATCGAAGGGGAGCCCCATTATACCCTATAACATCCTAAAATTTCAAGTAAATTTTTCGTAAATAATTTAAATTTTAAAACAGAATTTTCAATTTAACATAATAATGCAGTCGGCATTACATCAACCGGCTCATTTATGTTTACAAATATTTTACAAATCGGTATACACAGGAGCCGGCCAAGGCTACTACAAATAACTATGTACATTATGTACAATACACATAAATACATAATGCTCCGAACGGCTTATTGATCTCACACGTCATTGCTAGGTCCTATGTCCACTGTAAAAATGGCAACAGTAGGGGGTGAGCATAAACATAGCAAATGATAGTTATTGAATCGGATTAAAAGTCCAATTCATAACTATATATTAAACATAAACATATCACATAATCTCATAACATCAACCGATCAATTCATCATGTTATTGCTCAATAACATATGAGTACAAACATATGCTCAATCAAATGGATCCATTATTAAGTCTTTTAATTTGTGTTGCAACACTGGCTCCCCGAGCCATAACTCAGCTCTCAGCTGATCCGGCCGTTTTACTGGTACTAAACCGTTTGCCCTCTCATGTGACACAATCACTCCCAGCGACAACGGTAGTGTCACGGGCTAAACCCCGAGCCCCGCTCAAGAGGTTTGCCTTGAGTCCCACCCAAGGTCTTTTGTGGAATCCTCGAAACCACATCATATTTCATATTTGTTCATCATATAAGCATCCATGCTTTATCAGTATGCATCCCATGCATTCATATATCATGAAAAATTCATGAATAACATTCATATCATCCTCATCATCAATCACTTATCAACAACATATTTCCTACTGCATCTCACGCATAGAAATAAACATAAATTCACACATCACATAACAACATCAATTACATATGAACGGAAATATCACAGATATATCACACATATTATATTCATATTCAGGATTTAATATTATCCTGAATCCGTTCATAAACCATGCATTTAAGATGTAACGCCCCCTACCTGGAAATAAAGAATTCCTCAAGCTAAATCAAGTCACAGCTCACAAATTCCAACTGGAATTCAACTCTGAACAGTGCAAAGCTTCCTTATGAAACTCAAAGCTCTTACTTCTTAAAGGCCAAACTTTCACGTTAAAGAGAAGAATACAGAATGGTCTCCTCTTTTATTGATAATTCCCAATAATGATTGGAAAAGAAAAAGATTAAAGGTGATGTTGACACCCTAATAATTCCAAGCTAATCTAATGATAGGATAAGACATAATTTGTTCATGAAAAAGACATAAACGAATTGAATAAGCGAATTGAATAAGCACTGATACACGCATTTATGATATAAGGACAAAACGAAATAATAAAATAAAAGAGGATAGGATAATGGAGAGGGTCCACCACTTAGCAAAATCAGGAAAGAGAATCTGCTAGAATAGTAACGTGGAAAGCTCCAATAATTGGAGTAATTATCAATCCCGACTCAGTTTCAGTATTCTGGGCACATCCTCTTTCCGAGAAAGATCCATCAAAGCCTCTTTCCGTTCAGAATTACTTCACTCGAAAGAAATTCACTCGGAAAGGTTTCCACATGAAACATTCAGTCATAGCCTCTCTTTCCTCGGAAATGATCCACTCGGAAATATATCACTCGGAGATACCTTTAGAAATTTCTCACTCGGATATATATATTTCTGCCCGAGTCAAAGCCTTCACTTGCGTCACTCAGAAGTCTTTCATCCGAAAAAATCACTTGGAATTTGAAGACAATCCTCTCTCGGAAATCTTTCCACTGGAAAGGATCACTCGGGGTCGAAACAGTCTTGAAGATGAATCCGGGCACAATCTCTCGGAAACTGAATATCGACCCGAGCACAAATTAAATGGAGTTCACCACTCGGATATTTACTTCCCTCGGGAACTATTTACTCATAAACGTATCCATTCGGAGTTAAAGTCTTTCTCTGTCCAGAAGTACTCTCCCTGAAAAAGACTCACTCGGTAAGTCCCAATTGGTGTCATCCCTCTCGGAAGTGTCACACTCGGAGACACCTCACTCGGACAGTTACACAAGTCGGAGATACTCCACTCGGTCACTATTAAAAAATATCTCGGCCCGAGAAGTACTCATTCGAAATCAAAGTTTTTCCCACTCGGGAGTACTTCTCTCGGAAACGACCCATTCAGAAACGTTTCACTCGGAGACGTTCACTCGGATTTGCCTTACACAACAGCGTCTCATTCGGACACAGTTTCTTCACTCAAGTGATTCTCTCAATCATGCTTCACTCGGAAACATGTTAACCTTCCCTCATTCGGAATCATATCCATTTTCACTCGGAAAGTTTTGTCTCAGGCATGATTCACTCGGAATTCCACTCGAAAATTCTCCACTGATCCTTAATAAATTATTTTTTAACATTCTAAAATTTAGGATGTTACATACCCCATCTCCCCTGCATGATGGGTGAACATCAGGGAGGGTCAACGCATTCATCAGATACTGCTAGGATGTGTCATTATGGGCCTAGACCTAATTCTCCTCATCATCCCCATCCCATTTTTTCTGGCATAATTACTATATAAATGACCTAGAGGTCCCCTTGTGTAATTAAGTGACACATTTAGAGTAATGTAAACATAATTCTAGGGTTTTTCCCTTACCTTTTACTCGTTGTGAACATTTTAACATCCACCGTAGGGCCTAGTGAAACGACTCCCACTCACAAATGCTAAACCCTAGAAAAGAAACAATGGTAACTACTCACAACAACCATAATCGCCGGAAATACGGCAATGCTCAACCATCACCACCAGATAAGGACGATCAAATACAAAAGCTTACGAGCATTGTAGAAACACTATAGCGCACGGTGGAAGAATTACAAAAGAAGAATGACGACTTGCGTGCCTACACAGTAGACGAACAGGAAGCCTTAAGCTATATCATAACATCCAAACCACCAGACAAGGGGTAGGCGATCGTGATATACAATCAACAAAAGGGACGGATAAATCCGACTCCGCGAACCCCTACACAATTGACCTATTTACGGAGGAAATCATGGAAGCACCAACCACCCAAAACTACAAGCCACCTGCAATGGAAAAGTACGATGAGAGAGGAGACCCAGAGGAAGATCTCACGATGTTCACTATTACCATGCTGATCACGGTGCGTCTGACACCCTATTGTGTGGGACATTCCTGATCACATCAACCAAGTTCGCGCTGCGGTGGTTCTCCCACATTCCTTCGAGGAGCATAACAAGTTTTTCAGAATTGACAGAGAAATTCCTAAGCTAGTTCGCCACTAGTCGGGCGGTACAACAAACCTCATACAACCTGGTGAATTTGAGACTACTTTGGGATGAGACTCTTAAGCAGTACAAGCTCGTTTTAACATTCTAGCCATCTAGATATATGACTTTAGTTTGGAAGTCGCTCTACATGTGATCCAAATTGGCCTACTGTTAACCTGGCGACGGCGCCTCAACGGTTCGTTTCTACCACCGGGTTTGTTAATTGGCAAGCGCACCAATCGTTTGTAGTTTTCAAAATTTAGATATCGTTCCACTGGGATTGAAAGTCCAATAACAACAGTAATTTTCTATTTATTATGGTAAATGTGAAGGAAATTATAAACAAAAGAATGATTTATATACAGTTTATACAATATTCACAAGATAGCATGATTGAGAGATTCATAAGATAAAAGAAAATAAAATCTATCTAAAAAGACGAGTTGTAATCTAGAATAGGTAAGATACTTGAGATAAACACAGATAAACAAATTATGTTGGAAATTGGATCCCTAATCTAGAATAACAATGAGGAACTCAAGACATGCATATTTAATCATCAAGTTTCATGTCATTGCAGCTTAAAATCATTATAACCGATCCCTCGTGATATAAATTCTAAGAATTCACCGTAAAGTCCGATCCCTCGTGAGCTTTCTCAGTAAAAACTTGCATTAAGACCTGGCCTTATGGCAACAATGGTTAACAACCCCTATAGAATTGAGATACCAAGGGTATTCCAACTTTTTACTTTCGTCAAAACAAGTTTCAATACGGCATAAATAATCATTCTCCCGTTTGACATTTACACTAATAAAACCAGTTTCGATACACATGAAAATCATTCTCCCGTTTGACGTTCATATTAATAAAAGGTTGAGATACTAACATGGACTTGAATCATAAACATGCAGAGGTCGAATTCACAACATTATACTCAATAGATTAGTTCACCAATTCCAACATAAACAAATTAGTTACACATGGTAAAAGTAAAAACAACACTTACAGAGTTTGACATTACGAAGACGATGGAAACTTCACGATACAACGATCACAATACACCGAAACACACTCAAGTATCTAGAAAACTATTCTAGAACTACAACTCACAAAAGAAGTACTCAAAGTCGAGCACAAGAGAGAAGAGAAGAGAATGAAATGCTGTGTATGGGATGTGTTGAATGGTGTTGGATGGCCCTATTTATAGGGCTGAGCAAGGGTGCTGACGCTACGCGTCCCTGTGACGCTACGCGTTAGGCCCATGACTCAGCTTCCATTAAACAGCTGATAATGGCCACTACAAATTATAAAATTTAATCATGCTTGGCCACTTGGACGTGTCTCCACTGTGTTTTGGCCATTTGTGCTGAGTGGGGTGGCCCTTGTGGCTGAGTGGAGTGCCCATTATTGGGTCCAAGTGGAGTGGTTGGTCAAAGTGGAGGTGGAGACCACGTAGCACTGACGCTACGCGTGGCTGTGATGCGTAGCGTCAGCATCAAAAATATCTGTTGATGCTAAGCGTGGGGTGAGGCTACGCGTCAGCTCCTCCAGTGTAATTTTCTCTTGATTTCTTAACTTTTTCACTGCAAAACTAGAGAAAATTGATCAAGGGCAGATTATTTCCAACAACATCCATTTATTGAATTTAAATCCTAATTTTCTAACAAATTAAACTAATTTTTATAATTTTTATGAAATTTTTATTTAAGCTTTTATTGAAAATTTGAGGACTAACAAATACCCCCAACTTGAGACATTGCTCGTCCTCAAGCAAGAGAGAAAAATAAGAAAATAAAAATTTGAAATCAAATTTTTAAGTTAGTCCGAAAATTTACCACAAAAAATAATTACACAATTTTAACTATTTTGTAATAATCAAAAACTGATATCAAATATAACAAAGGTTTAATGATAAAATTGTTTACAATATTCTATTAACAACCAAGCAGAATTTCAGGCTTACCTCACAAGTGTTTATCTCTATGCAATTGGTAACCTGTTTCACTTAATCAATCATAAAATCAAACGAATTTAACTTTGTTTGTCATCTAATCAATGGTTATTTA
Source organism: Clitoria ternatea (assembly GCA_037962975.1). Classification (NCBI taxonomy): domain Eukaryota; kingdom Viridiplantae; phylum Streptophyta; class Magnoliopsida; order Fabales; family Fabaceae; genus Clitoria; species Clitoria ternatea. The sequence continues at coordinate 17,389,497 of CM075675.1, forward strand.
TACAGAGTTAATTTGAAAATCACAAGGTCTTTTTACGGGTTGTAATGAGGCTTGGTTTTCAAGAAGTAATGGTTTTTCTTGGAATTCAAAAACTTGAAATCATAAAAGAGCATTTTCATAATTTTTAGGCTTTTCTCTTGATCCAAACTCTCATTTTCTTTTTATTGATGAAAAATAAATACCCCCAACTTGATTCTTTTCACTATTTTTGACTTTTCTTTTCCATATTCTATTTTTTTGAAAAGAATCAAGTTGCTTATTTTCACTCCCCATTTTTGCAAGAACACTCAAAATATTTTTCATTTATTTCAACTGCTCTTTTAATCAATCAAGTATAGGGAATGGTTAAAACAAAATTAGGTTTTAAGGGTACCAAAGAATTTTATTTTAGGCTCAAATTGGCTTGCAAGGGATAAAAGACTTTTTACCAAGGTAAACTGTTTGGCCCAAGGTTTCGTTTCACCAATAAATGTGCCTTGATCATTTTCCCGAATTCTCTGTACAACAACACAAATCAGAGATTAAAGCAAAATCGATTCGAATTGAAAATATGTCGATTAAACCCTCAAGTGTTTAAAAAGATCTCTCAACTCACTGGGTTATTGAAATTTGCTTGATGGTTAATAAACTTATTGTAATTAAATTTATCAAAATTCCTAAGTTATATAAAAATCGATAATTGATTTTACAAAATTAAGTTTCATTGTGTAAAAACTCTAAGTGTATAAACTAACTTACTAACAAAAATTTGATTGATTTTTATATATATATATATACATATATTTTTTTTATTTTTATTTTTATTTTTTTTTCGAATAAAATATGCAAAAACAAATAATTACGTAAAAACACACCACACAAATAATAAAATACCATAATATAAAATGTAAATGTAAATGTAAATGTAAATCTCAACTAAAAACAACTGTACTCAAAATAAGATGGCATCCTCAATCCTCTATCTGATCATCATCCTCCTCCTCCTCATCATCACCATCTCCATCAGAGTCAGCCTGTGCGCCAGATGATCCACCAGTCTCAGGGTAGGTAGGCAAATCTCCGGGCCAAGCTACATGTGCTGCAAACTCGGCCGGAGTAACATAAGGTGCTCCCTCTCCCTGTAACCTGTACTGATAAAATTCATCATGAAGATGAATATAAGCTCTATGAGTGGCAGCCATCATCTGCATCATATGCTGATGCTCAAGTGATATCCGGGCAAAGCCCTGTGTGAAAGCATCAGTAGATGGAGGCCACACTGGTGGTCTCCTCCTCCTAGGTCGAGGCTGAGCCTCCTGCTCTAGTGGTGGAAGCTCACACTTCTGCACAAAATAATCTCTGTTCACTAGAACTTTAGGGACTCTCCCTGAAGAACTAGTAAACTCTGGTGAAGGTACAATGACTCCCTGCCTCCTCAGTAAGGCAGATATGATGAGAGGAAAGGGTATGGGGCGATTCACTTTATACCCAAGGGCATAAAAGTGAATCTGCTCAGATATAAGCTCAGCAATATCAATGGTGTGGCCCTGGAGGATAGAATAGAGAAGGCAACAACGATCAACTGGAAGGGATGAAAGGTGGGTGACAGGAGTGATATTATGAAGCATGAGGTGGGACCACGCCTGGGCTATGGGGGTCAGCTGGGTCTTTAGGAGGTTAGATGGACTCCTTCCAACCCTACTTAGGTTGAAAAAGATTCCATCCTTGCTCAAGAAATGAGCAACCTCCTCGAGGGAGTATCCTAACTCTCCCTCAGCAGCAATCTTGTTTCTGTTTTCTTTCCAGAAACAAGTGTCATCCTTGGGAGTAGGCTCCCAAGGGTTACCCAATAGGGTGCTGATAGTGTCCCGGTCATATGAAATATGCCGGCCCCTCACCCAACTCGTCCGCTGCTGCCCTATGTTTGGTGCGTCCTGGCGGGTCCTGAAAGCATTTGCATAAAACTCCATCACTAAGATGGGGTCACCCTCAGTAGGTAGAGAGAATAGAGGTCCCCATCTCCTCTACTGAATTCCATCTTAAAGCTCAGGGTAATCTCCTGCACTCAGATCAAGTACCCTCTCCCAGATAAGTCTCTGGCCCTTGATCTGATGAAACCTTGCCCACTTCGTATCAGTGCGAAATCTGGTGGGATCCCTCGGTCCTAACACCTCCTGTCCCTGAAGATCAGGATCCTCAGAGGTGGTGTCGGTATCTGTGGTCTTCCTCTGTCTTTTAGAGGGACCAGTAGTGGGAATAGATTTCTTTGGTGCCATCTGCAAAAATAAAAAGTTAAAATTAAACACACATTAAACAATAAATCACACATTAATCCATAAAAATATTTTTTGGTTTTTCTAAAATTGAAATTCAAATATACTACAACATATTTTTGTATTTTTATGATTTATAAAGAAAGTCACACACATATTTTCAAATAATTTTCAAAACAAAATACAATTTATTCAAAATTTATACAAATTTGTTTTTATGCAAGAAAGTATAACAAATACTAAATATGAAAATTTATTAATTTAAAAAGAAAACAACAAACAGCAAACAAACAACAAGAATTAAAAACAGAGGCTGACGCTACGCGTGGTGTAACGCTACGCGTCAGCCTGTTCTGCCCACGCTACGCGTTTGTGGGACGCTACGCGTGGGCTCACAGTTCATCCTCACGCTACGCGTCAGTGGGACGCTACGCGTGAGTTGCACAGAAAAAAGAAAAACAGGGGTTGCGCAGCAGCAACCCCTTTCCAAACTACACTATATCCATTCAATTCCTAATTCCTAACAGCAATCAGTCCCAATGGTCTTCTAATCCTAATCCTAACCACATTTATTTCTAAAAATTAAAAACAAAATTAAAGAGAAAGGATTAGAATACTTACTTGTGGTTCCTTGAGCAATGGGATTGAGAAGGTTTGGAAGAGAGAAAAGGAAGTTTCTTTAAATTTGGTTTTTGAAAACTAAGTGAGGCAGAGAGGAGATTTTAGGTTTTAAAACCTAAGATGGGCCTCTCTGGTTCAGTTTTAAAAACTGAACGTGGGCTCTGACGCTACGCGTGGATGGGACGCTACGCGTGAAACCCAAAATTCAGAGTCCACGCTACGCGTCACACGGGTGCTACGCGTCACACGGGCGCTACGCGTGGGCTTCTGTTTTTGATTTTTCAAAATTTTGATTTTCAATTCCCTTTTCTTTTCTTTTCAAAATAAATTTTCTATCTAAGATTTTTAAAATTTTTTATTTTTTTATTTTTTTTATTTTTTATTAAAAACATTAAAAATAAAGAGAAAAGAATGGGTTGCCTCCCATTGAGCGCTAGATTTAATGTCTCCAGTCAGACATTACCTCTGATTTAATCAGGTGGTCTCCCAATATCCATTGAGGAATCACTTGTCTTCTTCTTTCTTTTTCTTCTTTTCCGATGCTTAATTACCTGTTTTTCATCTTTCAAAGCATCGGTTAAGTTAAAACAATTTAATTGATTGGGAAGAGATATACCTGGTTCGGTTGAAAGGTAAACTTTTGCCTCATTACTTATCCTGAGGTGTTCATGGGCACTGAAGCTTACCTCTTCTTCATAAACTTTGACTGCAACTGTACTTAGATCAACATCTACTCTGATTCTTGCAGTCTTCATAAAAGGTCTTCCTAGGATCAGGGGAATCTCAGTGTCCTCCTTCATATCCAGCACCATGAAGTCAACCTTGAAGTGGTACTTGTCAACCTTTACCAGTACATCTTCCACAATCCCAAAAGGCTTTTTGACAGAGCGATCTGCAAACTGTAATTTTGTCTTTGCTTCTTTTAACTCATATTCACCAATGCGTTTTATTAAATCTAAGGGCATCAAGTTAATGTTAGCCCCTAAATCTAATAACGCATTCCTGATGTTGATATTTCCGATTGTCACAGGAATGGTGAAACTCCCCGGATCTTTATATTTTTTCGGGGTTATACAGTTTGTTTCTTGCTCTGTATCTCTTTGCATATTTTTTCTTTTTCTTTTTTTTCATTTTTTTCTATTTTTTCACTTTCTTTCTCTTCTTCTTCTTTCTTTTTCTCACTCTTTTCTTTACAATCATCAAAAGAAACAGCATTACATTGTTCCCTTGGGTTTTGAGTGTTTGCAGAAAACCCAGAACTCTTTAACTCGGCTATCTCTTTTGCAAGCTGACCCATTTGTATGTCTGATGCTTTACGGGCAGCTTCATTTGTCTCTACAAACTGCAATAACTGTTGAATAGATTCCTCTATTCTTGTCAATCTTGCATTGTCAGTTTGTTGTTGCTTGAATTGATTGTTAGGAGGTCTGTTGGAAGGTCCAGTGTCCTGTCTCCAGCCAATATTCTGATTTTGCCAACCCTGTAGGTAATTGTTAGGGAAAGAATTTCCATGATTAAAAGGAAAATTACCTAAGGGTGCTCTTTGATGGTTCATGAAATTGGCTTGCTCTTGCTCATTTCTACAGTAACCACATGGTTGTTCTCCCATGCAGTGCATACATGTTTTAAGTTGAGCAGGGGGTGGTGATGCTACTTGAGCAATTTGAAGTTTTTCCAATTGCTTGCTCATAACTTCAATTTGTTGGGTCAGTAATTTTTGCTGAGCCGACACTGCATCATTTACTCCCAATTCGAGCATTCCTGGCTTCCTCTGCATATTACCTCTTTCATGCTTTGCTTGTCGGTCACTAATAGCCATTGATTCCAATATTTCTATGGCTTCTTCCACAGTCTTGTTCATTAAAGAACCACCTGCACAAGCATCTAACATCATCTTGAACTGAGGCAATAGACCATGGTAAACGATTCTTACCTTTTCGGTATCATTCAGGTTGTGGTTTGGACACTTTCTCAAGAGTGCCTTGAATCGTTCCCATGTCTCTCCTAGTGATTCATCATTATTTTGAGAAAAAGAATGTATGGCTGTCATTGCTTCAAAATATTTTGAAGGAGAATAAAATCTTTCCAAAAATTTTCTTTCAACATCGGACCAGTTTGCAAAACTACCCGATGGACAAGATTTAAACCATTCTTTTGCTTTCCCAATCAATGAAAAAGGAAAGAGTCTCATGTAAACAGACTCTTCTTGATTGGGTTCAAAACCAATTGTGCTACATAACTCATAAAAAACAGTTAAATGATCATATGGTTCTTCATGATTTAAACCAGCAAATTAGTTGTTTTGAATAATGTTTAAAGTAGCAGGTTTAATTTCCACTGGTAAAACCGGTCCTTGAAACATTCCCGAAACTCGGGGTGGACCATTTATAGCAGCAAACTGTCCCAATGTTCTCCTTTCAGCAGCCATGTTTGAATTTTCAAAATTCTTAAAAGTAGAAGAAGACTTAGTTTGTGTTTTAGATTTCAAAGACTTGATTTTCTTTACAAACTTTTCTATCTCAGGATCAAAATAAATTTTACCTGTGGTAGATCGAGTTTGCATACACAAACTAGACAAAGAAAGTTAGTGTAACAATGATAAATAAAAAAAATTATCTAAGGTTAAAAAAAAATATTTACCACAGTAATTAAAATTTTACTGTTTTACTGAAACAATTCAATCCCCGGCAGCGGCCCCAGAAAACTTGTTAACCCGGCGACGGCGCCTCAACGGTTCGTTTCCACCACCGGGTTTGTTAATTGGCAAGCGCACCAATCGTTTGTAGTTTTCAAAATTTAGATATCGTTCCACTGGGATTGAAAGTCCAATAACAACAGTAATTTTCTATTTATTATGGTAAATGTGAAGGAAATTATAAACAAAAGAATGATTTATATACAGTTTATACAATATTCACAAGATAGCATGATTGAGAGATTCATAAGATAAAAGAAAATAAAATCTATCTAAAAAGACGAGTTGTAATCTAGAATAGGTAAGATACTTGAGATAAACACAGATAAACAAATTATGTTGGAAATTGGATCCCTAATCTAGAATAACAATGAGGAACTCAAGACATGCATATTTAATCATCAAGTTTCATGTCATTGCAGCTTAAAATCATTATAACCGATCCCTCGTGATATAAATTCTAAGAATTCACCGTAAAGTCCGATCCCTCGTGAGCTTTCTCAGTAAAAACTTGCATTAAGACCTGGCCTTATGGCAACAATGGTTAACAACCCCTATAGAATTGAGATACCAAGGGTATTCCAACTTTTTACTTTCGTCAAAACAAGTTTCAATACGACATAAATAATCATTCTCCCGTTTGACATTTACACTAATAAAACCAGTTTCGATACACATGAAAATCATTCTCCCGTTTGACGTTCATATTAATAAAAGGTTGAGATACTAACATGGACTTGAATCATAAACATGCAGAGGTCGAATTCACAACATTATACTCAATAGATTAGTTCACCAATTCCAACATAAACAAATTAGTTACACATGGTAAAAGTAAAAACAATACTTACAGAGTTTGACATTACGAAGACGATGGAAACTTCACGATACAATGATCACAATACACCGAAACACACTCAAGTATCTAGAAAACTATTCTAGAACTACAACTCACAAAAGAAGTACTCAAAGTCGAGCACAAGAGAGAAGAGAAGAGAATGAAATACTGTGTATGGGATGTGTTGAATGGTGTTGGATGGCCCTATTTATAGGGCTGAGCAAGGGTGCTGACGCTATGCGTCCCTGTGACGCTACGCGTTAGGCCCATGACTCAGCTTCCATTAAACAGCTGATAATGGCCACTACAAATTATAAAATTCAATCATGCTTGGCCACTTGGACGTGTCTCCACTGTGTTTTGGCCATTTGTGCTGAGTGGGGTGGCCCTTGTGGCTGAGTGGAGTGCCCATTATTGGGTCCAAGTGGAGTGGTTGGTCAAAGTGGAGGTGGAGACCACGCAGCACTGACGCTACGCGTGGCTGTGATGCGTAGCGTCAGCATCAAAAATATCTGTTGATGCTAAGCGTGGGGTGAGGCTACGCGTCAGCTCCTCCAGTGTAATTTTCTCTTGATTTCTTAACTTTTTCACTGCAAAACTAGAGAAAATTGATCAAGGGTAGATTATTTCCAACAACATCCATTTATTGAATTTAAATCCTAATTTTCTAACAAATTAAACTAATTTTTATAATTTTTATGAAATTTTTATTTAAGCTTTTATTGAAAATTTGAGGACTAACACCTACACCTGGGTAGGTTCTCTGATTCCTTAGCTAAGAAACCACTTGTAGACATGGATGATTTTAGGCAAAGCGTCGGGTGGTACATTAACATGGAAGAGTATGAGGCTGGATGGATGAGACAGGTTAAGCAGAACACAACCCGAGTGGAGCCACGAAGAAGAAGCCCTAGACCGAACAAGGAGAGGAGGGGTGAAGTCTACCCGAATCCCAAATACAATAACTTTACCCTTCTGAATAGCAAAAAAGATTAGATCATGCACGAAGTCTAGATACCAGTTTGCTTAAATTACCATCACCCAGAGAGGGCCCTAAAGGCTCAGATAGGAAAATATTTTACGAATTCCATCGCACCTCTGGACATGGGACGGAAGACTGCTGGTCCCTCAGAAACCAGAGTGAACACCTAATCCGCTAGGGGCACTTGGGAAGGTTTGTAGACTAAAGGAGTAAAGCACCATGAAAAGCCAGTCAGAAAAGGGAAATGGAGCTCCCAAATCAAGTGGAGCTGTAAACATTAGGGGTGTTCATTAACCGATCTGGACTGCTAAAAACCGCTCAATTGATCTGAAAACAACTGAAATCAATCAAACCAAAAATTAAAAAAATTGAAACTGCAAAAAAACCACTTTTCATGATTGGTTCGGTTCGGTTTTCGGTTCCACCTATGAAAACTAAATCAAACCGATCCAAACGCACCTCTTATATGTTTTGCGCATTATTTTCTAATTTCTCCTAAACTATATAGTAACACTTATTTTTTTTTAAATCTGCCCAGGTTAGAGGAAGAACTAGAAACTAAAATCTTAGTGGAAACACTTAGTTTTCAATATTTATGTTGTATTTTATATTGAACCTTACTTTATTTATTTTATATTTGAGTTTGAATTGTTGAAAACTTGAGATGTTTTACTTATTAATAATTCTGTCATTGTTTAGAACTTGAGATTTTTTTAAATTGTTATAATTATAATTTTCATTTGATTTTACAAAAAATATAAATTGAAAAAAAGCCAAACAAGCCGATCCAATCTGAACCACATTTGATCAGATCAAACTGAATTTGATGGTGTCATTCATTTTAATCGAAATGAACCGAACCGCAACTTAATAAAGTGATCGGATTGCGAACACCTCTAGTAAACACGAAACCAATCACGATAGGAACGTGAGCGTTCTAAATCACATAGGTCAGATAATGAAAGGGACGACGGAAAGAGGATTATTCACACCATCCCAGGAGGGTTCCCAGGAATTCGGGCAGGTAATCAACAAGGAGCGGGGAAAATAAACTCCTTACAGAGCTACTTGGTTGCGGATGTTATTGCCTTCGACAATTCAAATCTTCCTAGGGGAGGTCCGAACAAAGACAAGCCGATGGTGGTTATCATAGAGATAGCCGAGTGTATTGTGGAGAGAGTATTGGTGGACCAGGGAAACTCGACGGATATTTTACATTGGAAAACATTACCAAAAACTCCAATTACCATCTAGTTGGCTTAAAAGGTATGATGGTGCGTTGCTTAGTTTCATGGGTGATTTTGTGTAGGTACTGCGCTACGTTGAGTTAAAAACTATCTTTGGAGCGGGAAGGGATAAGAAAGCAATAATGGTGAAGTACCTAATGGTAGACTTTCCCAGCTCGTACAATAAAATCTTGGGCCACCTACCGTTGAACACTCTAGGAGCGATCGTTTCCACCCTGCACTTGACCATGAAGTTCCCGCTTGGTGACGAACGAGTAAGGGTAGTGCGTGCTGACCCCGGGATCACGCAAGAATGCTACCATGAAAACTTACGGCCCAGGGAGATTTTTATATTGGAAGATGATGTGGAAATAAGATTTGATCCTCGGGCGATATACAACATGAGCGCCCCCAATCGGTAGAATCTTTGAATTTGGTTCAAGTCAGATCAAGCCTGAATCAATACACTCAGATCAGCACAGTGTTAGGCCCAACTTTAGAAGAATCTTTGGTCAATTTATTGAAGGCCAATGCAGACTTCTTTGCATAGAGCTCTACTGACATGCCTGACATTCATCTGAAGGTCATATGTCATTCACTTAATATGGACCCTGATGCCCGGTCTGTAACACCCTGGAGCCAACTTGCAAATCCCAAGATAATTACCATCACCATATAAAATCTCTTGGATAACTTATTTTTTTTTTGCCTGATAATTATCAAGTGATTCACAACATGATTCCAGAGGTTACTGATACAATATCAGAGTGCGTAACCTTTTCATAATTAACTTCTAATTATTATACATAATATCAGAGTTTTATACATATTATATTTTACAACAGACATCTAGATCTTATAAAATATAAAGATGTAAAGTACCAAAATATAGCATACACATAATACAGCCATAGTAGTCACACAAGCAAGCATCAACATCAAAAGCCTTCATAATTCATCCACATCAAGCATCATCCACTTTGTCACATATCTTCCTAATTAACCACTAAAGGGTTGCCACATGTAACAGAAAGAGTGAGATAAAATATCAAATAACTAGAAATTAAATTAGAACATACACAATCACAAGTAGGATGTTATGCGATGCAGATGCTAAACAAGTATTTTGTATTATATTTATATTAATATTTCCATTCTCTATATGAATGAAAATGCATGATGGATCCATTTTGGTGGGAACATAAGTAGTGATTTCTAACAATAATATTTTTATGGATATCTAACTGATACCGCGCCCCATAATGCAACACCAACATCGGACAATAATATAATATCAATAACAAGTGTTGCGGGACCTCCCTTAAGGACACACTGCTCAACCCTTAAGACGGTCGTGGTATAAAACCACCGCAGAGGTCTGTTGCTCAACAGAGCGCGTTCCCCCACCGGGAACCCCCTCAAAGAACCCCCCTGCGGATTCTTTGAACGGCCAATGCATATGATGTATGAATACATTAGATCTAAATTAAAATATCAAATTCCTTTATATAATTAATCTTATCAAAGCACTATGATATTTCATCACACTTATAAACATATTTCATATATTAAAATCCAAAGAATATGTAAACGCTTTTTCTATAATATTTATTTTCTAAATTCAAAACATATGGAAACACATTTTCCATAATATTTATTAATAATCCCAGGAATATGAAAACACATTTTCCATTTATAATTTATCATACTCCAAAATTATTTGGAAAATACATTTTTTATAATATAAAATTATACTACTAAAATAATTTAAAAATAAGAGCTTTTCTCCTTTAAATATGTTTAAGTAAACTTCTAAATTTAATTTAATTAAGTATGTTTATTTATTTCAATATAAAGTCTCAAGAATAATAAAAATCTAAAAATAAAAATAATTTAGATTTATTATTTTTTTAAAACTCATTATTTTAAGATTTTAATCATATTTATGAAAATGCCACTGGTCTTATTTACGAAAATGTCACCGTTCTAATTTATTTACAAAAATGCCACTGCTTCTGATATATTTACAAAAATACCACCGTATATTTTTATTTACAAAAATGCCACCGCTTCCAGTTTTTAATACCGCTTGAAAATGTCCGCTGTTAAAGGGGTTTGTTATGCAGAAACGAAAGCAGCACTCTATTTCCCTTTATTTTTGTTGTTTTAATGATTTCAAATGCAAATTAAATATGCCAATTGATTCCAAATCACCATACAATATTAGAAACATATCATAAATCATATTCCAAACTAATTGGCATCAATTTCATAATTTAATTCAAATTAAATTAAAATCTAACTATATGAGTTTCTAAACAATTTAACAATTAAACAACCAATTCTAACTTAATTTCTAGGTATTCAATATTCTATCTCCTCTTTCTTACCTCAATTGTAGATCCCTAAGCTTTCCTTGTGCTAAAATCCCTTGATTCTCCAAATGGGTATGAATCTTAATGTGGGAAATTGGAAGAATTTAGAGTGAGAATGGAGGAAGGGAGAGCTTGATGAAGATGGCAATGGAGGAAGGAAGCTTATGGAATTCTGGGTGATAGAATTCATATTTATAGAAGGTGGATGAGGGTGAATGAAGGCGGTGAAGGATTGGCGGTGAGAATAAGGAAGAAAGAAGGAGAGGTTTTGGGAGAGAAAGAAGATATTTATTTTTATTTTATTTTAATTAATTAATGGGTCCCTTAATAATTTTACGTTTTATTGTCACATTTTATTTTCATTTAGTCTCATTTTAAATCTGATTTACGAAATAAAAATATCCCTATAACCAGAATAAAATTTCCTGTTTTTTAAAAATTATTTCTTATTTTTCTGAGAAACTTTAATTTTTCATTGTTTAATTACCGATTCAAATTTAATTAAAAATTAGGTTGTGACACGGTCCGTAATATAGAAGCATGGGAAGCTGAGACCAGATAAGAGAACAGCTATCAAGGAAGAGACAGATAACCTAGTGGCATCTAATTTCATCCGAGAAGTAAAATACCTGACCTAGTTGTCAAATGTCATTATGGTGAAAAAGGAAAATGGTAAATGAAGGATGTGCGTAGACTTCATAGATTTAAACAAGGTATGTCCTAAAGACCCTTGTCTTTTACCTAGCATTGACCGTTTGGTAGATGACACTTCAGGGTACCAAATTCTGAGCTTCATGGATGGCTACTCGGGGTACAATTAGATACGGATGGACCTAAGAGATGAAGAGAAGACGAACTTCATAACAAGGGGTGAATTTTTGCTATAAAGTCATGTCGTTCGGATTGAAGAACACATGAGCAACCTACCAAAGATTGGTGGATAAGATTTTTGCTAAACAAATTGGCAAAAATATGGAAGTGTATATAAATGACATGGTGGTGAAAACCAATGAGACAAGAAACCACACCATAGACTTGGAAGAGACATTTATCGAGCTACGAAAACATAATATGTGTCTCAACCCCTAGAAGTGTTCATTTGGGGTCCAAGGAGGAAAGTTTCTGGGATACATGCTAACGCACAGGGGGATAAAGGCAAACCTGACCAGTGTCACGCCATATTGGAGATGAGAAGTCCCCAGAGCATTAAAGAGGTACAATGTCTTATAGGAAGAATTGTTGCCTTGACTCATTTCCTTTCCAAGTTTGTTAAAGAAGACCGACACATTCTCCTGGACCAAGGAGTACGAGAAGACCTTTTAAAACTTAAAGGCCTAATTAGCATCACCCTCCATCCTAACGAAACCAATCCCGAGGGTGGAATTGATATTATATTTGGCAGTCGAAAAACATGTCATTAGTTCAGCCCTTGTTCAATAAGAAGGTCCAACCCAGTGCCTGGTATATTTACCAATAAAACTCTATAAGGGGCCGAGATGCGGTACCAAAGGGTGGAAAAGTTTGGGTATAGTTTGGTGGTGGTTGCACGGAGACTGCGACCTTATTTCCATTGCCACTGGGTCGTAGCCAAAACTGATCAACCACTCAACAAGATACTTCAAAAGCCAAAACATGTAGAGGGAATGGTGGCATGGGTGGTCAAGCTCTCAAAGTACAGAATTCGTTATGAACCATGAGGTCTTATCAAGGCATAGGTCCTGGTAGATTTTTCAGTTGAGCTTAGAGATAATCAAGAAGCTTATGAGGCGGAACGTGCTCTATAGACTCTCTCAGTGGATGGGTCATCTAATGTCAAAGAGAATGGAGTTGGGGTTATACTTGAATCCTCTACCAGACTAGTAGTTAAAGAGTCTCTAAGGTTTTGTTCAAAGCTAATAACAATCAAACAGAGTGTGAGGCATTGATCATAGGTCTATGGACATTACTTGACCTGGGAGCCAGGTGTATACAGGTAAAAACTGACTCTCAACTGGTGGCAAGGTAAATGGATGGGTTGTACCAAGTGAAGGATCCCGCCTTTTCCAAGTACCTTATCCGAGTGAAGCAGGCGGCAGGAGAATTTAAGCTTTTCAAAATAGACCATGTCCCTAAAGTAGAGAATGAAATAACAGATCTACTATCAAAATTGGCTAGCACTATGAAGGCAAGCAGTTTGAAGGCGATTATACAAGACACCCTGGATGAACCTACCATAAAGGAGTGAGAACAAATACATAAAGTCATTATTACTACAGCAGAAATAATGTGGATGACTCCGATTATAGATTTCCTCACTAGAGGAAGTCTCCCTTTAGATCCCTCGGAGTTTAAGAAACTACAAGCGCATATAGCCAATTATACTATCATGAATGGATAACTCTACAAAAGGGGATTGACATTACCCTTCCAGAAGTGCCTCAACTTGGAACAAGTGGAATATATGATGCGGCAACTTCACTCAGGAATTTGTGGTTATCACGGGTGAGTTCATCCTCTAGCAGCTTGAGTAATCAAGGCAAGGTACTTTTGGCCAACATTGCGTGCAAATTGCTCTAAGTTCATCAAGAAATGTGATTCATGCCAAAGAAACGTCAACCAAATTCATAGTCACCCGGAACTGTAACATCCCAAATTTTGGAGTAATAATTTGTTTATGTGGTTAAGATGAATTATTTGATGTCCAAAGTGTATGGGATAATTAACTAGACATTAATCGTGAATTATTAGTGAATTGGAATTTACTAAAACCAAATGATTTAACGGATGATATGGGACCTATTAAATCTTTTTGAGTATTTGATGGGTGTAGAATGATGAGGATTTATTGGTGGGTATGACGGTATGATTGAAATAATTTTTGGAGCTAAGAAGATATCTATTCGGACACTATGTATGTTTATAAGCGGCGAATTTATGAGAGAAATAAATTTAGAAGAAAACACAAAATTCCTTCACCTTTTCCTCATTTAACTGTCCATCTCTTCTCACTTTCTCTTTACTCTTTTGACCATTGGATAAAAGGAAATGAGGGACTTTTGGTCAATAGCTTGGTGCATTGTTTGGATTAATGGTCAACGACCAATTTTAGCATTTTTCATTTTCTCTTTCTCATACTTTTCGTGCATTCCCTCTCCCTCGCACTCTCTTCCATTTTTCATATTCCCTTCTCCTCTCTTTGCTCCAACTGTGTGCCTCATTTTCACTCCCATTCTTTGTAAAATCAAGCACCAACACTTGAATTTTGAATCATTCTTGGCATCGTGGAGCACCTTTTCACTTATCTCTTACTCTTCCCCTCTTATTTTCATTTTAGTCTTGATCTTGGAGGTGAGGTAAGGACCCACTTCTATTTCTTGATTCCATTTAATGTTTTAAGGTTCTAAGAGCTAGGTAATGAAGGTTTGGGTATTGTTGTGGTAGAATATGCATGTGGGTGTATGAAGCCATGGGTTAAAGAGATTGAAACTTGAGTTTTTTTAGTAATGGCTATGTGATATACAAATTTTTGGAATGATATTGTGTTTTAAATGATGATTGGAAATTGATGGAAATTGTTATTTGATAGAAACCCTAAGTTGGTAATTAAGGCTTTTGCTAAATTTGAGAAGGTTTGAGGACTTATTGTTATAGGAATGGTTCTTAAATCTAGAAGCAAATTGTTGATGATGAATATGAATTTTTGGTGTTGGAAATATAAGGAAGTCAAGAAAGTATGCTAATGCCTTAAGTGGTTAAGTTTGGTGTATGTTGTATTTTGGGGGTATTGACATGATAAAATGGAATGGAACTCTTTTGGAACCTTGGACACCCATTATGGATGATGGGTGAGGTGTTTGGTGTGTTGGAAACCCATTAGATTACAGAGAATCTTGGTTAATGGGAAGGAATTCCCAAAACCTAATAAGAGAAAGAATTGATGTTTATAACATGTATTATACATGTTGTGAGTCTTAAATATGAATTTGATTGTGTTTAAATGTGTTAATGTAGATCAATTCTGAACGATGAGGCGGGACCGTCAAATCGATCAAATTACTTCTCTTGAGGTAGAAGATGAGTTACATATTTTAAATGCATGAAATAGAAATGTTGATAATTGTTGTATTGTGTTATTAATCATATTTGTCTTGTTTTGATTGTGGTGTTGTGATGCAATGAATGACTTAATGTTTGTTGTGATGACAAATATGTTGATGCATTTAAAATATATGTGTAGTGTGTTGTTATGGTGAAATTTTATATATGTTGTTTTGTATGGCAATATGTATGCCTGTGAAATGTATATGAAACCTTGTATTTCACCACTAATGATGATAATGATGCTTATTGATGAGAATGACAAAAAGATGTTATGCAATATACCTATGAATAATAGTGAAAGATGATACTTGTTGTTTTCGTGTCATTGTGGTAATAAAATAAGTTGAATTGATAAAGATGATGTAAGTGTCACACATAAAAATCTTGAAACAATGGCAATACTTGAATAACCTAAAATCCAATAAATGAAGGTGGTGGTGGTGGTGATGATAATGGATGATTGATGAATGACATGGTAGGATGCATGGTCATAGATTGCATCTGCATTGCATCCATGGTATATCTGCATAGTTGTCGGTCTAGGATGTTAGGGGTTCCTCCGGTTGGCCAGTGGGAAGACGACTCTGCACACAAGCATTTTTTTACCCTAGTGATTTAGTGGTGGAATCACGAAGGTGCCCATGCTTAGTCAAGGGGGATTGCATGTGGTTGACCCTTATGGGGGATGACTCTTAGAGGAGCAATTATCCTTGGTGGTCCTGTTGGATCACAATCGCCATGGCGTGGTTCATGGTTGGCCCACAACACTACTTTGAATCGTTGACATGGTGAAAATGACAGGTGTTGCATGATGGGTGATGCAGTTTGGTACCAGTAAAAGTGATATTTGTGAATTAATTGTAAACATTTTACTACTGCAATAAGGACATGATTATATATCTATGCTTGAACCCACATTGATGTTTATTTTTCTACAGTTGGATCCGCAGTACATTGTTACAAATTGTTGAGTATATTCCTTTGTGCATGTGCATTTGCCTAAAAGCATTTGCATATGGCCTTGAGATATACCAGAATGAGATTGAGATATTGAAATGACGAAGATTGATGGAAAGTAGAAACTTTGTGATGAGACAAAATCAATAATGATGGAAACTATAAGGTAAAATGTATAGTGAATTGTTATAATCCTTAAATGGTGGTTATGTGAATATAGAACATTGGGCGGTATGGAGAATTGATTGATTGTGAATGTGTACATGTTGGTTATGTATGCCTATGAGTATATAACAATGGTGTGGAATGTACTTTAGTGCTTGTGATGCAAAACACATGATGATTTGTATGCATATACACATGATTACAAATGTTTCATTTTCGTCATTTTGAATATGATGACTTATTCTCCCTGTGAACACCTATTTCGGTCCGGTCAATTTTCACCAAGAATGGGGAATTCCGTCACTTGGAACCCCTTCTTTATATTTGTGTTCGCCTTCGGGATTGTCTTGGGCTCCGAGTGATATTCCCAAGTGGAAAGAATTCTGAAAGGACTGAATTCTGACTCGGAATGATCATTTCCGAGTAGGGTGTTTCAGAGTGAGACGTTGCCGAGTGGGATGTCTCCGAGTAAGGCATTTCTGAGTGGGCTCTTCAAAGGGAGTTACTTCCGAACGAGAAAAGGCTCTGACTATGAGTGAATACCTCTCGGGCAAAGATTGTTTTAAGTTCCATATGTCTGAATGATGATTCCGAGTAGGGTGTCTCCGAGTGAGACGTTGCCGAGTGAGGTGTTTCCGAGTGGGCTGCTTCCGAGGGAGTTACTTCCGAACGAAGAAAAGGTTCTGACTAGGAAAGAATACCTTTCGAGTGGACTCTCTCAAAGTTCCATATTTCCGAATGATCATTTCCGAGTAGGTTGTCCCCGAGTGAGACGTTGCCGAGTAGGTTGTCACCGAGTGAGGTGTTTCTGAGTGGGCTGCTTTCGAGGGAGTTACTTCCGAACGAAGACTAGGAAAGAATACCTTTCGGACAGAGACTCTCTTAAGTCCCATACTTCCGAGTGAGTCATTTCCGAGTGGGTTGCTTCTAAGGGAAACACTTCCGAATGAAAAGCAAGTCTGATTTCAGATGAATACATCCGAGTGAAGGATTCCCAATTGAAGCTACTCTGAATGAAAAGGGACTGACTTTGAATGAATACCTCCCAGGTGGAGATACATCCGAGTGAAGGATTCCCGATTGAAACGATTCTGAATGAAAAATGGCTGACTTTGAATGAGTACCTCTCGGGCGGAGATACATCCGAGTGAATAATTCCCGATTGATGCCACTCTGAATGAAAAGCTAGTCTGATTTGGGATAAGTGCTTTTTCTAGGCAAAGATGTTTCCGAGTGGAGAATTCCCGAGTAAATTGATTCTGAACGAAAAGGACTTTGATTTCTAATGAGCACTTGTCGAGCAAAGGTATATCTAAGAGGGGTGTCTCCGAGTGAGGCATTTCCGAGTGGATCATTTCAAGGGAATTACTTTCGAGCAAAGAAAGCCTCTGACTATGAATGAACACTTGTCGGGCAAGGATATTTCCGAGTGGTGTGTTTCCGAGAGATGTATTTCCGAGCGAAGAAAATCTCTGATCTCGAGTGAGCCTCTTTCGGACAGAGACTCTCAAGGTCCATACTTCCGAGTGGCATGTCTCCGAGTGACGCATGTCCGAGTGGGTTGCTTGAAAAGGGAATTTCTTCCGAGCAAAGAAAGGCTCTGATTATGAATTACTGTTCGGGAAAAAATATATCTGAGTAGGGCGTCTCTGAGTGAGCCATTTTCAAGATATGTGTTTCTGAGCAAAGAAACACTTTGATTTCAAAGGAGCATTTTTCACTTCCGAGTTCCATACTCCCGAATGAGGTGCTTTCGAGTGAGTATTTCCGAGTGGTTTGCTCCCGAGCAAAGAAAGGCTCTATGAATGAATACTTTTCGAGCAGACACATCTGAGTGGGCTTTCTCCGAGTGAAGTATTTCCGAGTGATTTACTTCCAAGAGATGTGTTTTCGAGTGAAGAAAGACTTTGATATCGAAGGAATACCTCTCGGACTGAGATATTCGAGTGAAGAATTCCCGAGTGAATGAATTTTAAATGAAAAATGGTTCTGACTTCGAAGGAGCTTGTCAGCCGGAGATATAGCCGAGTGAAATATTTTTTTGAGGTGTTTCTGAGAGATGTTCCTGAGTGAGTCAGACTTCAAAAAGCACTTTAGGCAAATATGTCCGAGTGAGCCACTTTCGGAGGAAGAAAGGCTACGACTGAATGAATGTTTCAAGCAGAAACATTTCCGAGCAAGACACATCCGAGTAAAGCAATTCCGAATGAGAAGAGGCTCTGATGAATACTTCTCGGAAAGAGATTTCCGAGTCAATAATCTGTGAATTCAAGCCTTCACACCGAGTGTCAAAGGTCAGTTTTTTCACTCGGACTTTTATGTATGTAGGCACCTGTCCCGATCGGATCAATGTCCACTGAGAATGGGTACTGACTGAGACAGTGATCCGGGCCATAAGAAGAACACCGGTTCCATGTGACACCATTTGAGGAGTCTGTTTGCCCATGCTGACTTGGAATCGCACCATCCAAGTTGATCCTTGAATCCTGGGAGGCGGCTGACAACAGACAAAAATGAAAACAATAAAGAATTACCCACTAGCCGTCGTTCCCCCATAATTGTCAATAACCAGGCTGTTTCTCCATTACATACAATCGCACCATCCAAGTTGATTCTCTAATCCTGGGTGGCGGATGATAACAAACAAGAATGAAAATAATAAATTATTCATCAGCCGCTGTTCCCCATAATTATTGGTGGCCAGGCTATCTTTGGGTTGTTCAAGCAATCAACCAGCATTTAAATTTCTATAAATACCTCAACTGAAGGTGCGCAAGGAGGAAAAGGGGGCGAGCATCTTGAATCACTGGAACCTCTGGCAAAAAAATATACTCCGGTGTCTTGAATCTGAAGAAGAAACCTGTCCCCAACCCACATTCTCTTTCCTTCAAAACAGAAGCACCAGTTCCGTTCCAAGTTGTTGGAACTCAGAGCCTCCTTACTTCGTCCAAACTGCTCATAACACCACTGAATCCTACACTGTCTCTTCATCAATACATTCTCATCACTGAGTCCTACTCCGGCACCCCACTGTACTTCAGTTATAATCACACCAGTTCCGTTCTGTCTCTTTTCTTTCATTTTCTTTTGTATTATTATTTATCCTTCTGCCGAATTTGTAATTTTTGTTGAATTTGTTCTTTTGTTTAAGTTTATTCCGTTAAATTTCTTTTATTTCGCTTTGTAATTAGTAATAACAAAAAAGAAATAAGTGTTTCCTGTATTCTTTCAAATCCAAAAAAAATATAAAAAATTGTCTTCAGCCAGTGTCGTACGGAAGTACTTCCGTCTACACTACTTTCCTAGAACTTGTACACGTGCAAAAAAAAATTCGCCTTGTATGGGTCCTTCCCAAGGACATTATCCACCACCAACTTCTTAATTTTTTTCCTGAAAGCCATTATAAGAACTACGTACCCCTGATTTCTCAGTAACCCGAGAATACGTAGGAGCAGGACTTAACTCCTGTCGGGCCCATCCTTTCTTTTCCATTTTTATTTTTTATTTTACGTTTTTTAATTGTTCCGTTTTCATCACTTCTATAAAAATCAATTTAGACGTGACGTCTTGTTGATTTTACCCTATTTTTGGTAGACAATAATAAAAAAGGAAGAAACATAACATCTTTTATAAGGCTATTTATGTTGCGCATTTTCAATCTTGGTACTGTTTTTGACAGGCGATGTAGGGTGCTAATACCTTCCCTACTCGTAACCGACTCCCGAACTTGAATCTCACCTGTTTTTAACCAGTGTTTTGTTTAAGTTTTTTCCAATGTTTTTCCTGTGGATAAAAACGTTGGTGGTGACTCCCTGTTTCGTGTTAACTCGTTTTATTTCTAAGGGTCAGCCTTCCCGCCGCGATCCCTGTTGCGACACTCCCATGTTGTCTCTTTTAAGCAATGTGATGCGGGATCATCATAGGATGAGATTGCCTTTGGAAATTGAAGTATTTTGGAAGAAGGTAGAATAGTTCTAAGTGAATGCCTTGACCGACACATGATGACATTATGGATGTTGTATATAATTGATGCTTTTGTTTATAACATTATGCATATGGCTCAATTCATTTTGTGAACAATACCTTATTCTTTTAAAGGATTGACTTATGGCTATCTATTTGTAAACAATGATGCATGATGTAAATACTAGGTTTGGATTTCCATTTTGATGGTATTGTTCTTGGTGAACTTGAATTTAAAGTGAATTATAGATTATGGGTTTTATGTCCAATTATATCCAATGATGTGATTTGGTTGATGTTTTGAATGGTATTTGATTTTGGGCATGAATTGTTTGATTGACATTGTGGTTTGGAACCATTGACATGGCGTAGGTGGTATTCAGATTTTGAGATCTGATAATCTCGTTCAAGTGAGTAAAAATCTCGCTCACGCGAGAGTGGTATGACATCAGTGTTGTGCTCTCTGGATTATTTTCGCTCAAGTAAGGGTAATCCCGCTCAAGCGAGAGAGACTAAATGAAGAAAGAATAAGTAAAGAAAATTTGAATGATAAGTGATAATGACTTTAAGGACAGTTTTAGAAAACTACTATAAATTTTTTAAAAATTTAATAATTTTAACTTTTTTTATATGTGTGAATTAGGTAAAAGGAACATAGAGGTAGTATTAGTTTGGGCCTTATCCAGAAAAACTTATTTCTCTAGTTTTAAAATTTGAATGAAAAGATTACTCTTAATTTTTAAGGTTAGATATATTTTTGGTCCCTATGTTTTTACCAATTTTTAGTCTTAATCCCTTAGTTATTTTTTCATTGTTTTAATCTTTAATTATTTAATATTTTTAAATTAACCCCTAATGTGTTGAAATCTGTCCCTAAAATATAACACTATTAACATAGCTACTAACTCAACAAATGCAAATGATACATCATCAACCTCTTGGTTGGTCTCACCAACTTATTCTACTCTAAAACTTCTTAAAATTGATCTTTTTTTTTTCCTTCAATAATTTTTAGACAATTTTAACATATTAAACAACATAAAAACTAAAACTAATAAAAAATAATAAAACTAACAATTAATAAATAGATGAAAAACATATTTAATCCTAATTCTTTTTATCTTTTATTTGTATCCACATAATACAAACAAACCGTAAGTGGATGATTATGCATGCATTAATTTTCTAAAAGAGATGGAGAAGCTAGCTATATTCACTTTTTTCACGCGTACCCTACTTTGATAGATGAGTTTGGAAGTAAATAAATTACAACGGAAGGGAATAAATAAATAAAGAAATACAAAAAAAAAAAGTGGGTATTCATCCTTTTGAAGTCTTTATCAAACTAGTTATGATCAGGCATAACTTAAAACATGGGAGATGTATGACATTTTGAAAGAAAATTTCCCATCAGCTGGAGGAATTGAAGTAGCTGAAATGATTGATGCAATCGATGGAATTTAACAACAAATTAGTGGTCATTTAATTTATTGTCGGTTGTAAAGTTGATAGAGATAATGACATGTTGCCAAATCCTAAGAAAGAGTCTCTCAAAGTCATAATTAGATTAACATAGGGGCAATGGAATTAAACTTACCTTTAAAGGCATGGATGCTTTTGTTCTATAGTCAGTGATAATGAGCGTTTATTTATATAAAAACATATAATAGCTAGAGTTTTTTCTGGAGAATGAATATAATCATAACAATTGAACATTATAAAAATTAATGAATATATTTTCTTATAAAATATTAACTTCAACTTAACTATGAAAATTACATAGATTTTTTTATTTTCAAAAATTATATTTCTTATAAATGTTATTAATATGTTTGATTTAATTAAAATATTTTAAAATTTTCAAAAACATTTATTAAAACAATCATATTAGACATAGAAAATTAGGATTCCTTATTTAAAATTCTCCACATACCAACTCTTACTTTTTCTCTGGTTTTCCTTCTTTTCCATTCTTTTTTATGTTGGTAGGTTTTGCAGGGGATTTCATTACTAGCAGCTTTATAAAATATCAGTAAATGGGCCCTAAACATTCCATCCTAATTCTTAAAAACTACACCAGTAATATTATGTCGTTTTAAATAACTAATGTGTCTAATGCCTATAGTATGACTAACTCATATATATTTGATATTTGTGAAGAGTCACGACATACTTTTTATATTGTGAAAGACTAACATGTACACTTTAGTCTTAAAAATGTACAAATTTCATCCTAATTCTTTAAAATTACATATATCAGTCATATTTTTTTTTATATGGTGGACGACTAATGTACCCCGCTAAATTTCTATAAAAACTTCGTGGAACACATCAACACAGGGAATTAATTGACACAGCTAGTTTTTGGTGTCAATATTGCAACCATATGAACATTCAGCGGAGTAACATTGCAATATGGACTACTTGGGGGAGAATTTAATATTAAGGCTAAAACCCCTTTTTAACCCTCTTAATGTTTAGGGATTAGGAAAAAGCCCCTAAAAAAAAACCCTTAGGTTTTGACCCTTATTAAATTTTAGGGTTTACGAATTTAAGGATGATGCCCTGAACTGATGAGGTGGCATGAGTTTGGGCCACCTCATCAGTGACACCTGTTAAAAATATTATTAATTAATTGCATTGGGTCT
The DNA here is from genome assembly GCA_037962975.1 of Clitoria ternatea. Taxonomy (NCBI): domain Eukaryota; kingdom Viridiplantae; phylum Streptophyta; class Magnoliopsida; order Fabales; family Fabaceae; genus Clitoria; species Clitoria ternatea. The sequence goes on from CM075675.1 coordinate 17,412,299, forward strand.
AATTAGTTGCTTATGTGTGAAATTATAAATTAACCCCAAATTAAGAAACCCTAATAAATTCTAATTAAAACCCCAAATTAGTTCCTCTTCCTCTTCTTGTTCATCTTCTTCTTTCTCTTCTTCTTCTTCTTTTTAATCATCTCTGTGTGATCTGGGCAGTAGTCTAACAGCTTCTTAACTACTTCCACATGCCCTCTCTGAGATGCTAAATGAATCGGTAAGTATCCATTTCCATCCTTTTCATTGCTGCACGTCTTACATTTGCCAAGTAAAAGAACAACACCTTCACGGTAACCCCATAATGCTGCATAATGAAGAGGAATCCTTCCATTCTCATCTTCAAAATGTATCCACTGGCCCTTTTCAAGTATGATTTTGAGCATATCTGAACACAAATATTTTTTAATAATAAAATAAGTATTTGCATCAGTAAAAGAACAACCTGCATGATTCACTTTCCTTTCTTCTGCGCGGCCTTGGTGATCTTGGCGCCAGAAGGATCCTTCTTTTCCACATTCTTGATGACTCCCACAGCAACAGTTTGACGCATGTCCCTGACAGCAAAACGACCAAGTGGGGGATAGTCGGAGAAAGTCTCAACTACCATGGGTTTGGTAGGAATCATCTTCACAAAACCAGCATCACCATTCTTTAAGAATTTAGGCTCCTTCTCAAGCTCTTTACCAGATCGTCTGTCAATCTTGGTCAAAATTTCAGCAAACTTGACAGCAATGTGGGAGGTGTGACAGTCCAGAACAGGGGCATAACCATTTCCAATCTGCCCAGGGTGATTCATGATGATAACCTGAGCAGTGAAATTAGCAGCCTCCTTGGCAGACGAAGAAGACGAAGAGGAAGAGGAAGAGGAAGACGAACAAGAACAGGGGCAATTTTAATTAGAATTTATTAGGGTTTCTTAATTTGGGGTTAATTTATAATTTCACACATAAGCAACTAATTAGACCCAATGCAATTAATTAATAATATTTTTGACAGGTGTCACTGATGAGGTGGGCCAAACTCATGCCACCTCATCAGTTCAGGGCATCATCCTTAAATTCGTAAACCCTAAAATTTAATAAGGGTCAAAACCTAAGGGTTTTTTTTAGGGGCTTTTTCCTAATCCCTAAACATTAAGAGGGCTAAAAAGGGATTTTAGCCTAATATTAATACATCAACATATTTATTCCAGTTAACTGTATCTTTTTCAGGTCTTGCTACAAACCATAACTGGCATATCCTGCAGATATCAGAAAAAGATATGATCAACACAACATGAAAAAGAAAGGCAAAATCCAAAAGTTCCTTTCCTGACTCAACTCAAAAGTTTTACAAATGAACTGCAAAAAAGAATTGGTACAGAAAGGGATATTTAGAAAGAAAAATACAAAATGAGAAATTTTAAGAATAAGAAAAGTAACAACGGGGACTACAATTACTACACCTAAAAAGGCTAACACTACTCTCTTTGACTTGCATATCTCTACCCCTTCTTTAGTTCTCATTACAATCCTCTTCTAAATAGCTAAAATATGCTCAAACTCTATTGCTTGCTCCTACTCCCCCTATTCCAGTCCTGTACAAAAATCCAATTTAAAAGGAAACGAAAAATAAGAAATAACACAAGACTAAGGTTTTAAACTGCAGTTGCCTTGCCATAATCAAAATTGTGGGCAAATGTGGTTGATGAAGCCATAAACGCAATCACAATGTGGTTGCAGAAACCTCAAAAACCTTACTGTCACGATTGCAGACCGCAATTTAAAACCTTGTTTAGGACATACTCAACAGACACATTGAAAGAGAATTAGAGAAATCTCCAACATGGATCATTTCCCTTTCCCCCTCATATGTATTCCAGGGTAAGGATGCTGTTTGTGTTTGGAATAAGTTCTGGTGAGGCAGCTGAATCAGTTGCAAAGCCGGGTTTGTCGCCGGTCTTGTTTCTCATTTCAAGAACCTTCTTATGGGAATTGGAGTGCACTGCAGGGCAAAATGTTGGACTCGCCGCAGGACGGTATTCAGGGAACAGCCTGCCGGACTTGTAGCGAACGCCACAGGCATTGCAGAGTGTTTTTGGCCCCATTGGCCCTGCCCTCCACTGTGGCGTCTTGGTTATCTCACAGTGCAAACACTTCCTAACTGCATGAGATTGTTGTGCTGCATTCTGGTCTCGGCTTGATTGAAATGACACTTTGATTTTCTTCTTCTTAGTCTCTCCACAACCCTGCTTTGGCATCTTGATCACAAGGTGAGACTCGGCAAAATTCTCAGAATCTGAAGAGGCCTTGGATGATGTGGTTGGATTAGGCTGCGTGCTTTCGCCAACAGAGGAAGCAGGGGAAATGAGCTGCATCACAGGATGAGGGTTGAAGGTTGCAGGGCGTGAGCGCTTGCTGCGGGCACGTCCACATGGCACCGGGATGTAAATCTCCGAGCTGCGTGGTGCAGCTTTCTCGCTGGAGCAGAAACTGCTGCTTTCAAGGACAGAAACGGGGCTTGCTGTCTGGAATTGGGCATGCGCTTTGTCATCCTTTGTGGTGCAGGGTGGCTGCTCCACTTTCTTCATGGTGAGGCTCCCACCAGAGAAAGAGTCCTCAACAAAATTGGACAGCCATTCCAATTGCACAATGTCTTCATACTGAAATAATGACACATCGAACATAGTTAGTTTATCATTCCACAGCCTAAAAAACAAACAAAGTCTCAAAGCAATAGATAGATATGCTACTAAATTGACAGTTCAAGCAATAAAAAAGATGGTCTGAGGGGTTCAAAGAGCTTCTGTGAAAGCTAAATTTTATTTTAACAATAAAACAGTTGTCAATACATGTTTTGTTAAACTTATAAGATCCAGCCCACGATGTATGGGTACTCCCAAAATGGACGCGTACCCACACCACCGGGTATTTGGTGGTATGGGTACTCGTCAAGTACATGTTAAGTGCATACCAGGTAGGTACCCGAAAGTTTTTCCAAAAAAAAAATGGGTACTTCATGGATACTTCTTAGATAACACCCATATTTTGAACAAAAATATTCAAAGTAAGAATTAGAAATGAATGAATCCTAACAACCGCCTCTTCTTTGGTTGAATATAACTGAAAGCTTGCAAGACTACTGAGCATTGAAGTCCTTTACTAAGAATCTCCACCCTAACAAATGACTTCTTCTCTCATTTTCTATTGCATGTTACAACTCGATGCAACATTCTGGCTTCACATTAGCATTAACTTCATTTCTTATCTTTTTAGTATTTTTACTCTGTTGATGTGTGCTCTTATTTTATTTTGTTCTCTACATTGTTTTTATATATAGTCATACTTATACCCTTAATTTTGAAACAATACCATACCTCATACCTGTATTTGTACTTGGTACACAACATAGGATCTAGCTAACCAAGCCCCTAACTTTAAACTTGTGAGAGCAGTGGTTAAAAGTAGAGTGTTCTTAGAAGTTCACATTGAAAATACACTTGAAAACGTAGTAGATGTGCGTTAAAGTGACTCTTTAATGAGTTTTCCTTATTTTGTTTTATTTCTTGAAGCATTTCCCAACTTAAAAATTCTTGTATCATACTTTTTAGAGATTAATCAAGCCTAGAGTTTTTTAAACCCGGGTAATAAATTTTTGGGATCCTATTAACGACAGTCTTTAGGTTAAGGAATCAAAAGATGAAACTTTTCTTTTATTAAAAACCATGGTAAGAGTCTAAGCCTGCATCGGTAATAATTTTTAGGATAAATGATGAGATTGCATTCAATACCCCCCCTCTCTCTCTCTTTAAATTGCTAGGTTTTTTTTTTTATTAGGAATCAAAATCGTATCTTAAAACTCCTATCGTTAGTGTAAATGAAAAGGGTAGTTAGAAACAATACCAAGTATAACTTCACTAACTTGTAACTATAACTTACCCTAATCTTTCATTTTTGGTCTCTACCCTAATCTTTAACAAAAACTTATAAATTCCGATTTATTAATAGTTTAACTTGCCGTAAACTTTTATTGGAATTAAAGTAATTACATGCATCTCAACTCTTATATTTAGTGTTTAATCAGGGCCCTTAAAACTATAATGGGGCAGAAAATTCAAATAAATCCCGTCCTTGGAATGGAATAAACAAAGTTTTACATCGAATGCCCCTAAATTAAAAATCACATTATTACAAAGTAGTGGTCACATTTTGTCTCAACAAAGTTCCTCGTGAAGCATGAGTTGCTACTACCTAGAGTGCCGACCTTTGCCAATGTACATGATGGCATCACATGACATGTCACGTGACTTCCAATAATGATGATGATAATAATTTGGGGCAGCCCAACCCCACCAAATACCAATTGAGAGGGGAGGACGTGCCCCTTGTTTGTCACCGACACCATCAAGTGTCCTTAGCTACGAAATGGCTAAATTACCCTTGTGAAGAATATTTGGAATTTTTCACTATCCCGCAATGCAATGTCCCAAATCCCAATTTAAATTATATTTCTCATCGATTAAATACCAAAAATATGCTGATTAAGAATTTCTCAATACAACGTGATAGAACGGTCAAATCAAAACAACCCCATGCGAGTAACCAAGTGCGTCTTAAAAGGAAAGGACCTTGCCAAGGTCAGGTTAAAAACATTCAGATTAAATTCAAACACAATTTAAAGACAAGTAATTTTTCTTATTAAAAATTAAGTAGATATTACTTAGAAATGAAGAAATGTCTACATAATATTTTGAAATAAAAATTTTACAATTCTTTATTTCTTAACTGAACAAAATAGTAAAAACAGATCAAATTTAAAAATTGAAAAATATTATTTAACAAAAATGAGTTTACTTTTGTATCTTTCTTTAATTTTTTTTTTGTTACAAGTACCTTTCTTTGACTTTGAGAGATAGAAATTGTCTCTTTCTAATGTTTATAAAAATTGGATAAAACACATTTACCAGAAAAAGGAAAACCATTCAAAAAAAGGATAAAATAATTAAGGAATTAATAGCTGAAAATGATAAATAACTTTTCATTAAGAAACACCTTATAGTGTATTAGTAATTTATAATAAATCTTATTTTTAGTTTTTAATAGTAAGCAAAACTAAATATAAATTACATAAAACACAAAAGCAAATGGGGTACGATATTATTTTTTTGTTGTTGTTAAGAACGATACTAATTATTTAATATTCGAATAACAGTTTCTTTAATAATTACTTCAGGATGATGATAAAATAAAGTTAACATATATAGTATTAAACATAAGACATCTCAAAGAGTCAATCTTGTAGCTTAATATATATTATTAATTATCAAAATTCACGATAATAATAAATGAATAACATTAAATATTATACGTTAAATTTTTCAATCGTCAACCATGAAAATGTTTAGAAATTTGAACAGTCCTCGGGCATATCTAACAAAGAAAAGATCAAACTGAAAATAAGTTTGGGAAAAGATTGAAATATGGCAACTCCAAATTCCAATTTACTAATACTTTCCTAAAAATAAATTTGAAAATTCATAAGAGAAAATAGAAGTGTGAAAATAAAATTATAATTAATAATGATTAATGATTAATATTAATCTTACGTTTAATTAAACGGCTGTAACATTGTCGAACTAAAGGCCATCTAACTTATCAATGAGACACAACAAGCTGAACCAAACTTTAATGCTACCCTTATGAGCGTTAACATAATCACATGCAACATGTTCATGGAGTCCACGTGGGTGGAATAAACTCTTTTCTTAGTTTTTATTTTATTTTATTTTCTCTAGGAATTGTGAACACATGTTACACTTGCAACAACTCATACTCCCTTGTTATTGACACTTTCCTTAGCTTTGTAATAAAATAAAATAAAATGTTAAAATATTTAAAATTAATTCAAAGTGCATTTTAAAAAAAAACCTTAGCAGTTAGCACACGTGGACAAATGAGACTTTACAGAGTTAGGAAACTCACCGGGACGGAGAGCTCCGCCGAGAGGTCCGCCACGGCGTTGCCGGAAAAGACTGAGTCCGACTCGGCGGGCCAGAGGTTCGCCGGAGGAGGGACTGGCTCGGCGGCGGTGGTGGAGGCGTCGACGGCGGCGTCTTCGGCGGGGAATTCGAGGAGGTCGTCGATATGGTCGAAGAAGCTCCCGCAGTCAATGTCGTCGATAACGTTTGGTCCCATGACGTTTTTGTTTCTTTCTTTTACCTGAGAAAATGTAAAGGTGAGTGTGGGAAAATGGAAGAGAAAAAGAAACAGAAGGAGAAGAAGTAAAGTGTTTTTTTTTTGTTATTGTTGTTTTTTTTGGTTTTGAAGGATTCTTTGAATGAGTGTGAATGGTTTCGAAATCCGTTATAAGTAGTAGCGCCCATGTCGGGGACCCACGAAAGAAGCAGGGTGTCCACCATGAAAGAGAGACCAAGCGCATGTTAGCATTTGTCATAAAACTTTTTTAGTTTTTTTAAAAAAGATATTTAATGGCAATTAATGAAAAGGAAATAGAAAAAAATGTTAATGTAGTAAAGTGGGTTTTTAGTAATTCTATGTTTTCTCTCTTGTTATTTATGACATGAAATCCGAAATTGAAGTGTATGCCATGTGAGTTTTCTGAAATTTTGAAACATTAGTTTTGAAAATCGCTTAGAAACAAATAAAAAATTTAAGGATTTTACTAACCTTGGTTCAGCTTAAGCCACTCAAAACAGTATTTTTTTTATTATACTTTTGTTTTTATAAAATAATTATATATTCATCATAGTAAACAGTTACAGTTTTACATTAAACTCGGTCAAAGGTTATATTAACAAAATCCAAAATTTAATAGGGGATTAAATACTCTTTCACCAAAATACAAAACGGTGCCAATACATTAATGGTGGCAATTTCAAAATTAACTTTTTTGGTTTATCTAACCTGAAGTATAAATTTTTTTCTTGAAAATATAGTGCCATGTGATTTTCAAAAGAAGCCTAACATAGTTTTCAATCAGCATTTCTGAAAAAAAAAAGAACTTTTTTTTTTCTATGAAAAAATTGTGGCATAAAATGTACGAGTAAACAATTTAAAATTGAAAATACATGAAAATGAAATAATGGAAATACAAGAAAGTAATGTCTATCGTTGTTGGGCAAATTCGATTCTAAGAAAACCGAAACTGAAGGTGAAGGAAATGGGAAAGACAGAGAGACAAACCTGAAGGAAAAGGTAAATGGTTGAAGAGGAGAAGAACAATGGAAGGTGGGAAGAGAGTAGAGTGAGAGAGATGAAGAGAAAAAAAGGAAAAGAGAGTATTGAAAATGGTAGGTGATGCACCGCGTTAGTTGCTAGCTGTCTTTTACTATGATCACACAGTGTCGTGACGTTGAAGTGTTGTTTCTCACTTTAACTTTCTCATTACACACGGGTCCCATACCTCCATTCACGGATTTTCACCGCTACAAAACAATCTCTTAACAAAACCGCGTTTCTTTGCTGCAATACCAAGTTACCCGGCCCAAGCCCAGATATACTTAGCTGCGTTTCCAGGCTTTTTTTTAAATGATGCGTTCAAAAACCACGTTTCCCGGTCCTTTTAACACAATTTACATGTACCACTCTTTCATCTTCCGTTCTAGTTTAACATGAATTTAGTGTTGTATTACTGGTTTGATGTGACTCTATTAAAACTATATTACTTTAATAAATTTCATTATGTCATGTTCTTTCCTCTCATATTTTTTTCTTTTTATGTAATTACTTTTGTTAATTTTCTTGATTTTCTTAACTACAAATATTTTAATTTATTAATCACGGAAAAAACACTCAAGAAAAAAATGTTTTAATATAAAATATTAGTAAATATAAAATATTTAATGTTAAGTTTGTCTTTTTTTTTAAAAAAATGTTAGGTTATGACATAAAATAAAGAAATATATTAAATTATCATTTTTATTTTATTTTTATCTTTTAATTATTAATAATATTACTGTTGATTTTATTGATAATATTATCATTATTACATTGTTGTTGTTGTTATTATTATTATTTTCATTACTATTTTTATTATTTGTTAAATTATTGTTTCAAATTTTCTGTTAGTAAGTGACAATTTTTTTAATGATATATTTAAAAACTTGTTTCTAAAAAAAATTTAAAACAATTTCCCCACATTTTATACTTAGTAATATTTTATATTAAAATACTTTTTTCTTGAGTGTTTTTGTTGTGATTAATAAATTAAATTTGCAGTTAAGCAAATCAAGGAAATTAATAAAAGCAACTACATAAAGAGGAAGACTATGTGTATTGGAACATCCTAATATTGGTGAATGACTAAATTTCTCTAAACTAGTAATTAAGAAAGGATGGTTTTTAATTGATTAGTTAAAGAGATGCAAAATTCCTAAATTTCCCTTAATGTCAAATGTGTCAAAACCATTTCCAATTCTTCCCTCTCAGGCTTTGTCTTCGTGCATGCAAGCAGAGAAAAAACTTGGTTTTCTCTTCTCCTCTCTCGTGGCTTCATCACCATTATTCCCTTCCTTTTTCTTCTAAATTCACCAAATTAAAGCAAGAATCTTGTGTCATCTTTCTTTTCCTTCATGTGGCAGTCATTGTTGCTTGGAGAAAAGCTTTGGTTTCTTGAAATTTTGAGGTAGAATCATGAACCCAAGTTCGGTTTTGTGAAATCTCTAAATCCCACCTCCTAATTCTTACGTTTTCTTGATTTTAGAAGCATTATCAGAGCTTAGTTTCGGGTGGACAACCTTGGGTACCTTGGAGTCTTGAGCTTTCTCCGTTATTGGTAAGTATTTTGGTACTTATGGCGTGGTTTGGTTCCATTTCATATGTTTGGGGTTTGAATGTACCAATTTTGTGGCTTAGGGCAGAGTTCATTTGGTGAGCGGATAGCTTGGGGATTATTTCAGAAGTGTGAGTCAGACACCGTCGACGCGTTTCAGTGAGTTGTAAGTTACCGAGCAATTATGGACTAATATCCTGTGGCGCCAATTGTGATTTTAATAGCTTACGAGATATTAAAGTAAATATTTTCTACATGGTGGAAAGATATATGTAATATTGATAAAAGAGAGGGGTCCGACGGGATACGGCGGACTCGGGTTGGTGGTCAAGAATGGTAGAGAGGTTAGTAAATGGTGAAAGTATTTATTTTTGGAATGATAATTAGTGGGGGATGTCACTCCAATAGCGGTATCTTAGGTTGTATTCTCTGACAACAAGTGAGAAGGAAGAGGTTGAGTGGAGATGGAGGAGATAATTATTTGATTGGAAGAAAAGTTTGGTGTTGAATTTGGAAGAAAAGTTGAGTGGGTGGAGTTAAAAGAAGGGGTAGACGACAAGTAGGTGTGGTTAGGGGATGTGGATGGAGAATTCTTAGTAAAAATGGTGTATCAAATTTTGGTAGCATCTAATGAGGTTCTATACATTCTATATAAGAATGTGTGGAACAAATTTGTTCCTCTGAAGGTTACAGGTTTTGCATGGCAAACAATGAAGGAAAGGATACCGGTGCGTGTTGAATTGTTGAAGTGTGGATTGGTGGTCCCGAAGATGTGTCTTTTTTGTCAAAGTTCAGAAGAATCTATATCTCATTTGTTATTCTCTTGTGATAAAGTGTACAAAGTATGAGTTAAATGTTTACAATGGTATGGGTTATCGGGTGCTTTACCTAATGATGGGGGTAGTCACTTTATGAGTTTTATTGGAATGTTTCTCGGTAAAAAGGAACAACGAGATAGGTGGAGTGTCATTTAGTTTGCTGTGGTCTGGTCATTGTGGTTAAAGATAAATAAGTTGGTCTTTGAGGATCATAGACTAGATCTAGATATGGTGTTTGATCTTGTACAAGTGAGAGCTTGGTCATGGTTAAAGGCTAGAAGCTCTTCTTTTTGTTATTCTTTGTTTTGTTGGTTAGAGAATCCGGTAATATGTATTACATCATGTTAGGTATTGGCACAAGTACTCCCAATTGTATGTTCGTATTAAGTATATATTATACTCAATATTTTAGAGTTTTTATAAAATTTTGTTTGATTCTTAAAAAAAGTAAATATTTAATGGTTTTTAGGAATTATCCAGGCTACAAGGTAGCAACTGGAGAGTGTGGGAAAGCTTTTCGAGTTTCTGGAGCATAGGAATCCAGGTAGAGAGAGCTATTACATTTTAAATGTATGGTTTATGGATGGGTTCGGGGTATATTTCTATGTTATGTGTTATGTAATTGTAAAATATGATGATTGATGTGTTTTAGTTATGTGATAATTGAGAAATACCCCATTTTATGTGATATCTAAGAGATATTGATTATTATGATGATTTCCGTCCATAATGTTATATTGAATTGCATGTAATTCTATTTGTGAATGGAATTAATGTTGATATATTACATGATATGTAATGAGTTGATGGGATCAAATTCTATTCATGAGATGTGTTAAAATAGTGTTGATAAGATTGAGATATTGCATGAGAGGCAATTGAATGAATTGTTTGATATTATTCTATAGCATGAGATGCTTGGTGTGAATTGCATGATGTTGTATAGATAGAAAAGGGTGACTTGTGGAAGGTTAGGAACCCTGTGTTGGTGATTTCAAGTGACAGATTCTTGGGCTAGGTTCTGTAAGAGCCCGTGATTACCGATGGAGCTAGAGTTAAGTCTCAAGACGTCACGAGGTGACTAGTATCACACGAGAAGGGCTAAAGAAGTGAGGCTAGGAAGGAATCTGTAGTTGAAATCATTGTTAAGTCGGATCGGCATGCATGTGCATTGATGAATGTTATTGAGAATAGCATAATTATATAGCCCATGTATTGTGATATTGAGAATATTGAGTAAACTGTGAATTGTGTTGAATGACAGTGAATAATATTAATTATGCATAATATTATGATATGTGTTAGAGAATTGGATAGGTTGATCTAATTCAATAACTGTCATTTAAATATATTTTGCTTACCCCTATTATATGGCTATATTTTCAGTAGATTTGGGCCATGATGGGATTGGTGAGATGTCATCATAGCAGTGAGGAAGACACTTGTATATGATGTATATAGATTGTATAGTATTTTAGTGATAGCCTTGGCCGGCTCTCGTAGATAGCTATTTTGAAGTTGATGTATATAATTGTGTAGTGGATCTAGGTAGCTGATGGCTTCAACTGGAAGCCTAGAATTATTTTGGTTATGTATATGATGGTGCGATGATGATATAGATATTGATGATGATGTTTGGTTGTGGTGACCATAGATGGTCCCGTCATGTACATATGATGCATTATGATGTCCAAGAAATGTAAATGTGCAATTGATGCATTATGTGAATGATATGTTCAAGAACTGCTCATGTGTGATTAATTGAATTAGAATATGCATTAGAATGTGATTTGATGATGAACACATGAAAAATGAAGGTTTTACATGAGCTTTATGTGTAATTAGGCAAGTGATAGGATCATAATGCGTTCCGTAAGGTTTAGATACCTCTGGATGAGTCCGAACAATCAATTTGAGGTTGAATTAAATTGGAAAATTTTTCTTTGGGTTTTTATGGTTCTTTTAAACATAAAGATGTTTCATGTATTGTGAAAAGCTTTGATGAAAAGATGAGAGAAAAATGAGAGTTAAAAAAATTGACAAACCGTAACTTCCTAATTTAAAATTTAGGAGAAATTAAAGTTTCTAGCATTTAATTAATTACTCTGCCTAAATTAACCTCATTAGATAAAAATTTACTTCAATTCCTTATTTATTTATTTATTTATTCCTTTCTAAATTCTTTTAACTCTTTGGTCCTGTTTTCTTTTCTTTTTTTTCTCTAAGCTTCCCTCATGTCTTTCTCTCTCTCGACAGCTTCTCTTCTTCATTTTTTCTCCAATTCTCTTATCTTCAACAATTGCCATCATCACTTTGTGCCATCACTTCCACCATATCTTCATCAATTTTATTTTCTTTCCCAAGGTAATTACATGTTAACCTTTTCAACTTTTCTCCTTCACTGCCACGGGTTCCATGGAGCATGACTCAATCTTGTTTACTTTTTCTCCTAGCTATAACTGTGGCAGCCATGGGAGGTGCTAGGTAAAGCTTAAAAACCATCATTTCACATTTTAAAGCTTGAAAGGTATAAACTCGAAGCTACTTCCTCTTCCATAGTCCATCAAACTTAGGAAGACAAAGACCCATTAACTCTAGTTGCTAAATATTTCATGGATTTATGTTAGGCAACAACTAGAAACTCGTTCCGGAGGAAATTGACAAAGATTCAAAATGTCATAAGCATCTCGGAGGGTTATCAGTGAGAGGGCCATGTGACGCCCTTAATCCAGTAAATAATATTAAAGATTTTAATATTTTCATAAGGGAAACTATGGTAAATTTTTCGCAATTTAAAACAGCCGTTGGAATAAGAACACCACAAATAAAAAATTTAACAATTAACCCTAGACCTTTTTAAAGACCTATCTCATATATGAGGATATGAGAAGGTATGAAATTTAGAGAAATATCTACCTAGGACAATTAATCACTTAATCCCCACACAAGTATTTACGGAATGTGAAAATTAATTCAAGAGTAAAAGGGAGTATGAGAGATGATCTAGGTATGCATAAGGTGATTGCTAAGATTTGATAAAAACATGTATATCCAATCATACAAATGTTTCATGAAGTAAGGAAGTGCGAATCACAACCCAAAAAGGCATAAAAACATGTAAAATCCAACATTGGAGAAATTCACTGGCAGTGGAAATTTTCCACTAGCGGTGGATTTCATTGCCACATGCCAGGATTTCATAATTTTCAAATTAGAGAATTCCACTAGTAGTGGGAATTTCACTGGTCGTGGAATTCATTGCCTTGACCATCCAAAATTGTTAAAAATTCCACTTTTTGAGAGCAAAATGATCCACTGGCAGTGGAAAATTCCCACTGGTCATGGATCTCACTGCTATAGGCATAAATTCTACAGCTTTTCACCTTTAAGTTTTTGCCAACTTTGGGTCCCCTTTTCACTGGGCTATTCAACTCCAATTTGCATGAAATTTTATACATAACTTACCTATCTTAATATCAATTATGTGGCCAAGTTTTAAGCACAAATTCCATCCCAATCAAAATCTAACCTATAGGGTAGTTTTATGCATATTTTGGACCTTTTAAATGATATACCAAAATGCAATTGACTAAGTTTTGGTCTAAACTCCCTATGGACCTATATTCATATGTGTAAATGTGACTTGTTCCAACAAGTCCCATCCCATAACTCATTTCCTAGATCAAGATATGCTCTAATGGCAATTCAAGCCCCATTTTTAGCTAAACCAAGCATGCCAAATTGCAATAACCAACCATGCACACAAGTTTCATACATATATTATGGGTTGTAGGTGACTTCTACATGAAGTCTTATCCATTAAATAAAAATATGACCTATCCACTTCCTTTTTTTACATTTAATTCACAATATTAATCATATACAAGTCATATATTCATTGCCAATGATCTTAGATCTCATAATATCATTATTCATTCATCAATATAGCATAAAAATCATTGTATCACAATTAACATCAATTATTGTTAAGGTCATAACCAAAAATTAGCCTTTCAAAACACTAAGGTCTAATTTTCACACGTGATCCTCAAAATCAATATCCCTAACTATCCAAATATCATATACAAAACATAAACATTGTGCTTTTCATAAACATAATTATTGGCCAAGACACAAGGACTTCCTTCCAATATTTATCTTCTCCAAGCTCAACCTCCAAAAAGCGTAGGATGTCCAACATACCTACATCAACCTTTAAAAATAACAACTAGGAGGTGAGTAACATATACCAAATGAATTAAAATCATACATTATGAAAGTACATATATATAAATGTGTATAATATATGTTCTTCAATAGAACTGTATGAATCAAACACACATCATATTATTTTACTTCAATATAGAACATGTCTCAATCAACACATTTACATTACATATATCAAATCATTGGCAATCTCATCAAGTATAACCACACATTTAAGGTTAGTACCATATTTTCTTTCTCTTTATTTATCAATCATCCATCACCACCATAGGCTATCGAACTCGGCATATCTCCGGCTATATGCAAATGCTCTTATGGCTAATGCATATGCACAATGAATTATTATCAAATCGTGGATCTGACTGTGGGAACAACATCATATAATATGTGGCTCAAGCATAGACGTGCTATTATGCCTCTACTGCAGTAGTAAATGTGTACATTTATCTTATTATTTGCATGTATAACATCTTTCTTTTACAGGTACCAAACCGCTATCGCCTATATGTAGCACTAGTCACCCCGTGACTTACAGATCAACAACATAGCCTCACTTGTCAGAAGTGCTACGAGCCCCTCCTGAACACACATCGAGAGAGCTGTGCCCCATAGGGACACCGAGGTCACTTGCTCATCAATGAGCCGTCCACCCACTAGGCCTGCCACATAAGGTGTCTCGCCACCAAACTATGGGTAGCTTCGTGATTCCAAGAATCACTAGGGAATAACAGTAATTTTACCCGTGCACTGGGCCGCCCTCCCACTAGGCCTGCCTATTAGAACCCCTAATATTCCACATAGACAACGTATGATATTGCCATGGACGCAAATACCAATCAATGCATTTCTCACACTGTGCATCCTAAAATGTCATTCCATAATCAACAACTTACCACCATCACTTAGTGGAATTCAATATCCTCATCATTCTCAACCATTACCAATTATCATTGGATTTCATTTACATCAATAGTTAGTGGCAATCATTATACATCAAATTACATGTCATGGGATGTCCAATATAATTGCAACTAATTCAATCATGGTCTCAATGACATTCACAAACAAGTCACATTACCATGAATCAAGCTCAACATCATAATCATCATCCCAACAATATTCACCACATAACACAAATCATTCTAAATGCATTCCATATCACATAAAACATCAAGATATTCATCCAAGCCAAATTATGAAAACACATCTATATGTACACATCAATAATGGATGAAATCATACATTTAGAAATGTTACCCCCTCCTACTTAAGAGAAGTAGTACTCGTTGCGGTCCAAAGGTCCTGCTCCGTCAATGGGGTTGTTTCCTACACCACACATGTATAACATAATTATGATCATTCAACCCACCAAGATTTAATTATTCAAGCTAAACTACTTGGTGTTTATGTCATTTTAAATCTCAAACCACTTTTATTTCATTTAACCCATTACAACCACTATGGGTTTGATGCTTATATTCATTATTATGCATTTTAAAGCTATACCCACTAATGGGTTCCCTCATTAATGGCCATCAACTATCATTATTAACCATCTACCATCATCAATGGCTATCACTCGTTATAAATAACATCTCCCAACATTAATAAATATTTTTCCACTTATATTTCACATTTCCCCTAAATCATAGGGTTAAGGTTTCATAAAAAATCCAACAACCATCATTTATATCCATCATCACCTATCACATTTAATGCCATTTTCATGTACCCATTAACACCCTTATCAAACTTGCATTAAATGCACCCAACCTTAGGGTTTTGCATTATTAATGGCTTCCATCAACAACCTACTTGCATTTAACACTCTCCCATCAAATAAAATCATAACCTATGGCTCATAACATCAAAAGAATGGAGGAACTTACCTCAAGCTCCAAGAAATAAAAGCCCTAAATGCTCCCACGAAAATGGAGAAGAAGAGGAGAGCTTCCAAGCACCAAAAACACATTCTAGAGTGGAGGAGAGGTATGGACATGGATGGGTATGCAATAGGGTTCACAAATTTGAGGTGTTTGATGGAGAAGAAGTGAAAATGAGAGGGTTTGTGTGAGAGGGAAAGAAAGTGACAAAAATAGAAGGAAAAAGGAGAGAGATGCACGTGAAAATGAGGAAGAGATTAAAGAATTAAGTTATAACTTGGTCCCTTATTAAAATATTTTCCGTTTTATAACAAACAGAATCGTCATACGAGCTCAATACTTATTCTAAAATTATTTGAAGATATATTCAGATCCACATTAATATTTTCAACAATCCTAACCAACAACACCTCAATCGAAGATACTTGGTCTAACACCCATATTTTAATCGGGTATAAATTTCAGCTTTTTAAGCCACAATAAATTATGAATAATCATAATAATTCCCAATTTAATCATTTCTAAATTTTGAGACATTAGATAACTCATGTAATTATTTAATAGTTATTCCTCTCAGTTAATCATTTATATAAATTTTGGGATGTTACAATCCCCCACCTTAAAATAAATTTCATTCCCAAAATTTACCAACCTGATTCGAATATCTGAGGATGTCGTTCACGCATATCTGTGGATTACCCACTGATGTAGAATTTTTTTGCCATCCATAGTCACATCCTTTCAAAAATTGGATCTTGTACACTTTCACTCCACCAAAGTTTCAATTCCCAGCAAATCTCAGAGCTTATGATGGAACCTCAGATCCTTAGAAGCATATGGAGGAATTTATTTGCTCTATGTTGTTTAAAGGAGAAGATGGAGAGCTTATGTGTAAAGTGTCTACACTAACACTAAAGAAGGCAACCAAGTAGTGATTTTCTTCTCTACCACTTGTTAGTTGTCAGTTATACCATGTTTTACAAAACAAAAAATCACTTCGTTTTCATTGCATTTACTTGTAATTTGTATGTAAGTAGTTGTAGAAACTATAAATACTATGTTTGAGGTAAAATTTTTCAACTAACTTTTTATTTTTCTTAGTGTTTGTAGTAAAAAGGAAACCCTAATCAAGTTGAAAACTTAACTTGGTTCTCCTATCCACTTATAGTTCTATTCTTTGAGGTCCAGAGGGATATTCACACGTAGGTGACATAGTGGAAGTGATTGATTCCATTATGGAGGCTCAAGGGATGCAACTTCTGAAGGTATTCTTTTTATGATATTTTTGTTCTTTGGGATAACCTATTTGTAAATGTGTGATTAAAGCTCTCTTAGTTGGGATTTGGTGTAGCAAATCTTCCAACCCAGGATTTATGTATTGAACTACTATGTATGCTTTGTTATTAAATTAATGTTAGTTTCTATTTTTGTGCTTAATGTTGCTTTATATGAAAAGAACATTTTGTGATTTCTATGTTAATGTTGACATTGGAAAATGCTTCTTAAGATTCATGAATATAGTTACTCAGACCATTGCATGATAACATATGGAGAATCGACACTACGAAACACTTCTTGAATTGGGAGCATAAAATAAATTCCTAATTTCTTATTTGTCTAGGAATAAAGCTTAAGAGGATAATTCTTTAGAGACTAGTTCAATAATGCATAATCTTTCTATTGAGTTGTCAAAGATTTAAGACTTGGGATAAATGAATATAAAATCTATTCACTAAAGAATCGGACTTAGTGATATCTATGTTGCATTAACATATTGGATTTTTGAGTATGCATAATAGAAGGTCATAATCTCGGGAGGTGTGAAGCGAAATCTAGTTCCAACAATTTTTTGATTAATTGATTTTTACATCTTTTTTATTTCAATTGTCTTTTATTGTTTTTCAACCTATTTTAAAAAAAACAACTAACCGACTACTTTGTGTTTATAGTTTTTTTTTTATTTGTCATTTTACAAGTTCAGTTTATTGATTATTGAGTTACTGAGAAATCCTTACAAATTCATCACTCTTACTTATTTTGTAACTATTATGATAGTTGGTACACTTGTTAATTTGGTTATCAAGTTTTTGACACTATTTTCGAGGATTCATGAACAAATAAAATGACAAATGAGTCTACCTTTATTGAATTACTTTTCTGTTGGTTGTTTGTTTACTTATTATCTATATAGCTGTTTGAATTCTTAGTGTGAGTATGTTGATCTTCGAGTTGTTTCAATTTATGCGAATTAACTTAAACAATTAAGGTTTGATTAGAGCTAGAAAGAACCTTTAGAAAAATCAAGATGAAAAAAAAACAACTAAGAATAACGGAAAATCAAGAAGTTAGCATATAAACTTTTAAAAACTAAAATTAAAATGAAGATACCACATAACAATGAAAGAGAAAAGACCAAAGGAAATAAACATTGGAACCCAGGTTAATCCTTGGAAGAGTATGTGAATAGGATGGGGCAAGACAACTCTCAAGTATTTATAAACCCTATGCCAATACAAGATTAATGAGTCTAAAATTAAACATATTAGATTGAATTTTTTATTTTTTATTTTAATATTTCAAAAAGCAATTCATTTTTAATTATTTTTAAAAAATAACAATAAAATTTTTAAAAATATAAAGGATAACAATGTATAGCGTTGTAAAATAGTTAAATATGGTAAATAAAAAAGTAATAAATTAAATGGAATTAAAAATATTATGATTTTAAAAAATGCCATGTGGCATCTATAATAAAAATACAAAAGAGATATTTAAAATGTTGAAAACATTAAGAGTTGTGAAATACTTAAAAATATGATGAATGGAAAGATAATATAAATAAATAAAGTAATAAATTCAATAAAATTAAAGAAATTATAAATTTAGGAAAAATACATGGCATGCATCTACCATGAAAGAATTTTTATACATTATATATATTTTAATCGATCAATTACATGTGTTAAAAATAGGAGGGCCTTTACCCAGCAAGTAAACAATTAACAAGTTTGACAGACATTTTCTTTTTTTTTTTCCATATATATTTTGTTTATGATGCTGTTTGTGCGAGAGTTGCGTTTAACGGAACGAAACTTTTTGAAAGTAAAAAATTAGATGTTATTTGTTTGAGAGTTGTGTTCAACGGAAAGAAACTTTTTAAAAGTAAAAAATTAATTCTATAAGCAAACAGAATTTTGACTATTTAAAACAGTATGAAAAATTAATATTAATTTTTAAATTTTTTTATTTTTATAACTTTATTTTCCCAACTATAAACCAAACATCCTCTATATCTTATAATAGAAAAAGAAAAATGACGGTCCTTTCTTTTTTTTTAAAACCCTCTTTTCTCGTTTCAAAACTAACTTGAGTTACACTCTTTGAATCATTCATTCAATTGCCTTAAAAATCACTCTCTTTCTTTTTAAAGGGAAAAGAGTGATAGGAGCATGGTGTGTGCTGCTGGTGCTGCTCCACTTCATTTCTTTTATTTCTTTAACTAATTAACTTGGGTTGCACTCTTTGAATCTTTTTTTATATAAGGCTTATCATCTTGGTTTTAGCGATTGTTTATTACCAGTTACGAAAATTGTAGATTTGATTAGAGTTATCTAATTGATTTGAGATAATTTTAAAAATGAATAAAAAATTGTTTTTCACTCACCCCAATTAAAAAAGTCTCCGCTGAAAGTCAAATTGAGCATTACTGCTTATATATCCGTTTGGTTACCCGTTGGGGTAACCTGGTTGAGATAACTGAGGTTTTGTAAACTAGGGTTGAAAAAACTGGGGTTTTGTAAACGGAGTTGTGTTTGGATGTGAAAAATTTTGGTTGGGTAAAAGTGGGTTGAGAAATAATGATTGTGTTTGGTTAGAGAAAAAGTTGGGTTAGTAGATGGTGGTTTGGTGAAAAATTACCAAAAAGGGTATTAGTAAAAAATATATTGAATATGTATATATATTAATAATATAAATATATTTTAATTCTAAAAATGTAAATATGTATATATATTTAAATAATATTATGTATAATTAGGTTTTTTAGTTAACAAATTAAATTATTTTAAATTTATTTTTAATTATTTTTCATAGATATTGAATATATTTCAAAATTCTCACTTTTATTTTAAATTTTTTTCTATCAGACTAGTAAGGGTTATTTTTTAAAAATAGATTACTTTAAAATAGATAATTTATAAAAATTAACAATTATAGATTATTGTTTTAAGAAAATAAAATATTTTTATAATATTACATTTAATATTACAATAAATCAGAATTAATATATTAAATTTAATATACATTACAATTAATATATTAAATTCAATACCCATTATAATACACTTAAATTATATTCCAATAAATCAGAATTATATTCCAATAAATTATAATTTAATACACATTACATTACAATCAATCAGAATTTAATACACATTATATTACAATAAATTAGAATTTAATACACATTATATCACAATAAATCAGAATTTAAATTAAAAAAATACCAAAAAAAACTTTACAATACACTCTAACCAAAAAAACACACCCATAGTCCACCACCCACTTTAGCCTCCACCACCACAGTCCACCAGCACCACCCTCATAGCCTTACCACCACCACATCCCCATGCCACCCACCCACCCGTGACCCATCACCGTCCCCCACCCATCTCCACCACCATCAACCATCCCCTCACAGCCCCATCACGTAACCCCACCCCCATGGCCTACCTACCCTGAAACCCCCCAAACCCGTAACTCACCACCTCCCTTCAACCCAACCCCAAACCCACACCAGAAAAGAAACCCCAACAGAACCCACCCCACAAAAATAGAAACAGAGAGCCAAAGAAAACAGAGACAGAGAGCCAAAGAAGAAGAAGAGATAAAGAGCCCAACAGAAAACCAACAAAAGCAAATCGGAGAAGATGAGGGATCCAAGGTTGCGCCTTTGTGCGAGATTTGGCCTCCAACCGTGTAAAGGAGTCACCTTTGAGGGTAGGTGACAGAGTTTTCAAGCAAAAATTGGAGGGTACGCTGGTCTTTTCGCCTAAACGCGTTCAGTTGAGGGAAGGGAGAGGCACCTTCACACGGACGGAGTTTTGGGGACGCGAACGGAGCTTCAACGGAGGTTGCCAGAACGCAGGGTGAACCAAACAGAGCTCCGTTAGGGAGACAGAGGATTTTGGCGTTGAGGGAGACGAAACGGAGACGGAACGGAGAAGTGGGTGGAACCAAACAGGCACTAAATGTTATTGTTAAATTATGAGCCTTAAGTTTGTTGAAAAACAACGTGGTTTAATGTACCAAATCTGGATATGCATGAGATTGATAAGTATAATTTAAGGAATCAATTTTGGCACCGTTTGATTATTAAGGTGGGTTGGTCAAACCTCGAAAATAAATCCTACGGTCAAATGGAGTTTTGACTGTCTCGAACGGCGTAAAGGATCAATATCAACCCTTAAATTTCTCTGTTTCCCCAACTTCGTTTCCCCAACTGGAAATCAAACGGACCCTGAACGTGGTTTCCATTGAAATATTTCGACGCATCAGGTACCATTTCCCATGCATGACCTACTTACTTTTTCATATTTTTAGTTTATGTTTTAAATAATATAACATTTTTTTTTGGGTAAAAAAACGCTTTGAAGATAACCATTGAAAAACATTTACTATAATTCATAAACTGGATAATATTTTCTGAATTTAATACACGGTTTTATATATTTTAAACTTAGATATATTTTTGGTCTCCAATAGTATATTCAATTTTAATTTTAGTTCTTACCTCTTTTTGTTAGTAAAATCTTGATTCTTATTAAATTTAAATGTTTTAAAAATCATTATAATTGATTATATTTAAACTTGTCACATCACTTAACATCTTATAATTGGTGATATGACATATTTGAATTTTATAAAAATCAAAACTAACAATTTTTTTTTCACAACTAAAATGAAAACTAAATATAATAAAAGCTTATTTAAGCTCGTTTTTAATATTTTAAAAAATACCAAGGGGTGGAATAAACTAAAAGCATAATGTTATATGTAACCATTTTTAATGAATATAAAATTCAGAGATAGTTAAACTTATAACGGGGATTATTATAGAAAAAAGTTAAATATAAAAATAATGGTAAATGATAATTTAAAATTTCTCCTATTTGTACCAAAAAATATCAAATTAAATTTTATAATATTCTTACTAAACATATTATCATCATTTTAAAATTCTCCAATTAAATTTGAAAATATTTTCTTTACAAATGAGAAAGCCCAAGAGCAAATAAACAAAGGAAGCATAATGTTACTATCATTTATTTTGGTGTTGAAATGATAGTTTATTTTCCTCAAATATTACAAATAGATTCTTAGGTGAATATCATGGTTTGACCACAAATGCTTTGGCTGTATCCACGTGATTGAGTCGACATGTTCCAATCAGCATTTCTGGTAGCTCCTTTTCTGTGTTTCCCTGCATACGTTTTTAGATGTGTAATGTTACCATGCCACAACAATAATAATCTGTTTTTCTTTATCTCATTCTACCTAATAATAATCTAATATATTTTAAATTTTCAAAAATAATCTCTATTAATTACCACTTTGATAACAATGTATTCATTCATTTAACACATCTACAATTATGTTAAGGTATAACATGTGAATGGCATATTATTATGATTTTTTTAAGGTTTTTTTTAATTTTTCGGGGTATAAGCCTAAAAAGTAAGCTTTAGTATTTCAACATGTTAAGTAGTTTGAGACTCATTAAATTATGACTTGTTCTATCAAAATAAGTCAATGATCAAACAACTAATCACATGTTTAAGGAAAGAAGTATTGAATTCTCACACTAATTATACGGTTATATATTATTAGTATGTGATTTTAAAGACTATTTTAAAATTTAAATTATCAAAATCATTAAATTCTTTTTCTTAAAAATTTAAAACTATATATTTTTAATGAACAAAGTTAGTTATATTAGTTATATTTATAGAAGCTAAGACCACAACTAACCCTAATTTTTAATTAAAAAATCAATGTTAAAAAGTTAAACAAAATAAAAATAAAAGGAGAGAAGTATGAAAATAGAAAGAAGAAAAAACACAAATATCCTAGCCACCCCTAACTATACAACTAATTAATTCCCCCTACCTCCTTTGTCATCATATTCACATCCCTTTCAATGGTAACAATACCTTTTCCACTATAATCCTCAACACCCATGTGCCCATTAAGTTAGATGCTTTCATCCTACATAACACAATATTGTACTATCATTTCCATTTCATTATTGTCTTTGCTCCTTGCAACTCATTTCTTCCTTTTATGGTATACATAAATTGGTGGCCCTTCATGAGAAGGCCCATAAAACCAATATATCTATCTCACAAATGAGTTAAAGGTATTGACCACAAAAAACACTTTGCTTAAGGAGAAAACATGTGAATTTGGAATGAAGTACAAAATCCTTGTTAAGAGTTATGATGACTAGGTAAATAAATCCATTTAAAGAGGATTCAATATCCCAATTCAGTAATTTTTTAATGCTTACATTTTTACTAGAAACTCACTGCTTAGATGGGAAATTTAGAAGCTGGTGGCTTGAAAGACTAGTTGGCAGAAGAATCGAAATTCTTTCATCAAGAGTGGAACATGACTTGTTTTGTTAGGCAACATCAATCTCCTTGCTCTCTCCAATTTTTTAACCCTCCATTTTGATGTTTTTATATAGAGTAAGAAATAAATTTAATATATTTTTCTCCTATTTCTTCCTTTTTCTATTCTCATATTTAAATAAAATAACTAAATGAGGATAAAAATATAATCGAATACATTAGATAAATATTGTCTTAAATTTTTAATCAGACAAATATTCAAAAACAAATAAAAAAAATACAAAGTGTTCGGATTAAAAGTAGGAGCAGTAGACACCCCTCTTCAAATGAAATAACTAAGGTTGGTTTGACCTGGGATTGTACATAATTTTTAATCAACCAATCTTCAATATATATTCATCCAATTCAACCACATGTATGTGAAAATGAGGTTATAAAAATAAAAATATCTCATAATTAATATTAATTTTATGATAAATTTGTGTTGAGTCAATGAATTTGTTTTTCTTTTATTTGTCCAATCTCTATTTAGTTAATTCAATGACTAACTAAATAGAAACTAAAATAAAAATTATTGAAATAGTGTTACACATTCTTTAAACTCAGTTGACTATATATTTATTTTAGTTCAAGTTATATCTTAAGGGCTGTTTGAATTTGAAAACATTTTTTTTTTCAGTTTTAATTGTAAAGTCTTCATGTTTCTTGTTTCTAATATTTTGTACAAAGAAAGGTGGGAAAGGGAAATAGAAAAAATTATTTTTAGTGTTTTCTATGTAAATTTTTGAAAAAATGAAATAAGATGACAATTTTATAATTAAAATTAAAAAATAAAAATATTTTTAAATTCAAACGGTCCCTAATTTTTTTTTAAATTTAACTGAAACTATCTTTAAACATAAGAGACCTAACTTATAAAAAATAAATTAGAAATCTAATTTAAAATAAACATAAATTATAATAGATTGAGATATGTACTTACCTTATTTTATTTTATTTTTCACTAGGATTGCACTGAAATCCCAAGTCAAAGGCGAATTATTTGTTGATCCACATCCTAGATTATTTTTTGTTTTTGCTAAATTTAAACATTTTTTGGAAATCAATTTCAGTTTTTACATTTCAAATTTTAGAATCCGGTTTTGATTTTACTTTTGGGTTTTTTGAATCTGAAAATTAAACAAATCATTTTGGCTTCCGAGTTCTAAATCTAGAAACACATAGTACTAGTTTAGAATCTCGAAGTTAAATTGAATTTTTGTTTTGATTCAGATTGTAAAATTTGGCAGTCAAACGAAATATATTTTCAATTCGAAAATCTAGAATAAAAAAGTGAAGGAAGTGTATGAAGTAAAATGGAATGATATATTTAGCAATTTCCCCACCTCTTTTCTCACTCAAAGTTAGGCCTTGTGAAATCGGGCCTTTTATCCGCAAGCTGAGGATCACAAACAAACTACAAATTTGTTTGCAAAAAAAAAAAAAAAAAGAAGAAGAAAACTACAAATTTAACCATAATAAAAAGAAACAAACGACAAAGAAAATCTCCTCTAAACAGCAAAATAATAATAATAACTCCTGTTTGTTGTTCCCTCTTAAAATTCTATCTTTGTATGATAAATATTTCTGTCTTTTATTATTTCTGGTCTTCCATAAAGATTTAAATAAGAGTATTTTGTAGAATATTCAATAAAATTTATATAATCAATATTTTAATATATTTGAAACAGTTTTAAGAGAGCATACTTTTGAAATGAAAAATGTAGCTATTTTAAAAAAATGATAACACATGATCATATTATATATATATATATATAAAAAATATTTCTATTACCAACAAAATATTTGGAGAAAACTTCAATTTAGTTATCTATGTTAGAATTTTTAATTTCAATATTTAATATATTAATATTTGGTGGATAAAAAATATTAATTTATTAAAACTATATTTTGTTATTAATTATAATATATAATAATCTAAATTAAAATAAATATCGTAATTGAGTTTGTTGATAGGATAAATTAGTGATGAGTTGACCTATCTAATGTTTCTTGCTCCCATCTAGTTTGCTTGTTAATATATACGTTACCTGTTATTCCATTAGATGGAGAATAGTAAACGCTCAATTAATTAAAAAAAGGTTCATGATCGTTTCACATGCATTTATCTTGTCACTTATTACATGTTATATGAAATATATTTAATTGTTATAATATGTATTAATTGTTATATATTTAATTACATATTTAAATTCTTCAATCTAATGTTACATATGTTACCACGTTAATTTTTAAAAATTTAGTTTAGTAATTAGTTCCTCATATATTACTATATTAGTACTTCAATTTTCTTGAGACTAAATTGATTCTTTAAAAAATTTAGTTTATTAGTAAATCTAAAATGTCACTTTATCTTTTATATAATTTATACAATTTAAAAAATTTACTCCTTTATTCTATGTCAAGTATTCACTTTGAATGGCATAAAAAGTAAAATAAAATAAAATAGTTGAGGTAGGTGTAACACAATGAATGAAACTAGTTATATATTTGTACCTGTATCAAAAATGCCATATCTACCACTAATTTGCTCATGTATCCAAGCACGAACCTCGCCATCCCTCTGGCAACCGTCGAAGATCCAACATCGATATCCACCTGATGGTACCCATAATTTAAACTAGCTTACATAAGAAAAAAAAAAGTGTTCACAATAAGAGCAGTGTCCTACACCAAAATCTTAGGGAATTATTCTAAGAAATTAAGGTTATTATTTTTATGTAAAAATGTATACAAGAGCTAAATGAGAGGAAGAAATCCGGCCTAAATTCACCGAATGGAGAGATGACTATAACTGTCATAGTCATGGAAAATCGTCATTTGCTAAAATGAAGGGATGCGGTGAACTCCCCTAAGAGCTAGGAGGAAAAAAAAGTAAAATAACTTTGAAAATAGTTTTATTGATTCTTTTATTTTACTATCATCTATTTTAGTTCTCAAAGTATTAATTATCTCACTTCAATCTTTTTGTGTGTTGAATCACACTATTATTTTTGTTGAAATTTATTAAAATAATTGTTTTGTTTAAAAGAAAATAAAAAAACATAGATTTTAGAAAAGAAATGTGGAATATTCTAGCAAATAAAATACTAAAATTTAACAAATCCAATATGAGACACTTTTGACAATTGGAGGATGAAAGATTAAAAATAAAACTAACTTTAAAGTAGCGGAACCAAGATAAACTCATTCAAATCGGTTTATTTACCAATTTAAAATTGGATTAGTTTGATTTTTAACACTCTTAATAAAACAAATTACAAGCAAAACGGGAGTATCACCAAGTAGAAAGATTATTAATGTTACCTCTAGATAGTTTCCCCCACGAATATAACGTGTTTCTAGAGCTTGGCCTACCAAACATGCCTTATTTCCAACACTCTGCTTCACTATCCATGATCCCTAAAAGAAATTAAACCACATGTCAGAAAGCATTACTTAGGGATCTAATTTGTTTGAATCTATGATATGACATAGTTAATTAACCTTAGAAACATATGGTATTAGCTTAAATCTTGAGTTTCTATAAGCATCATCTCCATCAGCAAAACTCTGCAATATGGGGTTGTCTTCCAGAGGAGTTTTCATCATATAGTAGAGTGCAATGCAATACCGAGGACTTCCAGGCATCTGATTCATGATAATATATAGTATATAGTAACTGAGTGGATGCAATAATTAATCAAGATGAGATTATACATACTAACTTGTACATTGATAACAAGAAAGAATTCTGGGCCACCTTTAGCTGCATAATCCTGAATCAATCCAACAACAATGATTCTTTTAATATAATAACTAGAAATAAACAATTTTGGTAGAAAAAATTAAGTAACAAAACTAAGACATGTTATATAAACCTGAACTATGCTACCAAGACGACCACATATATTATCTTCTCGTGTGTCTGATTGAAGCCAATCAGCACCCACCATTTGCATCATGGTGCCTTCTGCCTTGACCTGGATAAGAGATACTATTATTGATTAATCAGCAGCTTTTTTTTTTTTGTTTTTTATTAACAAAAGCACTAAGTTTTGAATTTAGAACTTTATACATACTAATCGAAACCCAATTTGGTCAAATCCTAAATGAGTTTATTAACCATCAAGGTTAATTATATGGTTAGTTTATCTCATAAAAGAAACATCCATCTTTTTGTGTTAGACTTTTGGCAAATATGTTTATATGAGACATAAGATGAAATGTAATGTTATTTTCGGTTCTAAATATAAATAATTTTTAGTGAAATTTTTTATCCTATAATATAAACGAAATTATGTATTTTTAATATTATAAAATGTCTTATAAAATATGTCATCTTTATATATAATTCAAAGATTATTAATGTTTTGTACAATAAATAATATTAGGGGTATATTAGAAAATTATATCAAATATTTAATAATATTAATACAAATAACTACTTTCAACTATTATTATTAATATGTGTGAAATTAATTATTTTTACTTATATTTAATAGGAAATAGTATATGACAAATTAATTGTTAAATGTTTTTTTAAACTCACACCCCTTTGTATATTTAAACAATTTTTAAATTGTTTAAAATACATGGACATAAATTGGAACAACTATTGTTTAAATTTGTTTGAGTTTGACATAATTAACCTTAGAAATATAAGATATTAGCATATTTAATCAGATTAAATTCATTAGGACGTTATATATCTACAACATAGTTTGTATAAATATATATCATTTTAATGAATTTAATTAAAATATATTGATAATGAAAAAAAATTCTTATCCTGTCAACTAATTAATAATTGGAATATCATTAAATTAGTTAATTTTTGTAATATATATTTGTTCACAATGAGTATGTAACACACAAAACTCCTAAAGAATTATCTTAGGAGGATTAAGTTTTATTGTTCAATGTGTCACTTGAATTACAAGGGGGGCAACAAGGCCATATTTATACAACGGTAATAAGAGGTCTTTCGTTAAGGCCCAAAATGATGTGGACATAACTATATCTCATTAAGATCAAGGGGAATCATAATCCCTTTTATTTCTGCCTAAAATCAGGGGGAGGGGTCGTGGGGCCCCCTATCAACCCGGGGGGACAAGAGCCCCTCTAGTCACGAGCTCTAAGCGTGGAGCCGAGTCGAGTGACTAAGTCTTAGGTAAAAGTTTCCTAAATTGATTGTCGTCAAATGACTCTTGAGTAAGAAGTGTTCCGAGTGAGAAAATGCTTTGAGTGAGAAACTACCCGAGTAAGGCAATCCTTTGAGTGAGAAAATACACGAGTGAGAGAAGAAATCCAAGTGAGAGAACAAATTCGAGTGATCACGAAGGGGAACCCTAAAGGAAGACACGTGTCATATGGTAGGTAGTTGTCGTTTCATTTTTCCACCATTGTCTAAACCTAGCTATTTTTGTAATGATGAAGCGTTTTTGTATCCCCAGGCTATTGAATGCGTCTCTTGCGTTCAGGCGCGCTGCTTCAAAAATGACATATTTCAATGCCATGTGTTGAAGACAACTGCTCCTTGAAGAAACACCATGGCATCGTGGCCATAAAGGTGGCCAGATTACTCCCAACAGTTAGATCTATCTCTTGGGGGTTACCCCCATCTCTATATATAGTCTTTTTTTTCCTCATTTTCCATCTTTGCTACTCCTGTTTCTTGTGTTTTTGCTTTCTACTTTTACTAAAACGTCTTAAGCTTTTTGCTTCCTTGGTTTTTCATTTTCAGATAGGTTAGTGATCCTCTTCCTCTCCTTGTTATTATTTTACCTTTCACAGTCTTTCTTTCGTCTTCTTCTTTTTGTCCATTACTTTTCCTGTTTCTATGTTTGAAAATGGCTTCTTCTTCTTTAAACTCTTATTCATCAAAATCCTTTTCCCTCAGAAGTGATGAGGCTATTGTCCATTTGTGGCAAGGGGAGGCCTTTAATGACTCCTTGTTAGCATAGAATGTTGAGTGTTTGTGTTGCTTTTCTGAACAGAGCGTTTGTCACGCCTGAATAAACCCTAGGGAATTAGATTACATTTATATGTATGAGACTTTCTTTTCTCGTTTTCATTTGTCATTTACCTTCTCTGATTTTGAAGTGGGGGGTTTTGAATGCTTTAAATGTCACCCTCACCCAACTTCATTCGAATAGATGGGTTTTCCTGAAAGCCTTTAAAGTTTAGTGTGAACACTTTGTCGGACCTCCTCCATTATCGTTTTTCTTTCTATTTCTTCCAAGCAAAAATCTTCAAGGAAAGGTTCCTAGTGGGCTAAGTTTCACTGAGCGGGGTTTATGTTTGGCATCTGATAAAGGCGTTCGACTAGTGCTATAAAAACTTCAAGGTCTCTTTTTCAAAATCTGGGTAAGTTTAGATATGCCCAGGGAAGACTTTTTCCACCATCTAGATGGTCACCTTGTTTTTTCGTTGTATTGGACTCAGAAACCTGTTCAATTCCTAATTAGTTGGGAGGATCTGTTTCTCGCCAAACGAGATGATGTGAGGTTCCTCATCAAAGATGTGGGGCACGTTTTCAGTACCAAGGGCTGATTTCGTTATCCACCGGCCCGAATGCTCTAAACTCCTAGATGTATAAGTATAGCTTTCTTAGGGTGTGAGTTGGAATAAGGTTTCCTATGTCGCTGAGTGGGGACTCGTGTGGTAGGCCTTCATTTCTAGAATTGATTGACATTTATCTGAGTTGGTATCTATGCCTCTATGTGTCAGCATATATCCTAGAAAATTTCCACCCTAGACTTTGAATGAGCATTTGTCAGGGTCAAGGCACATACTATGCCTCTGAACTCAGTTAATGTTCTTCCAGATCCAAGGTATGGTTTTGTGCTTCTTTGGTCTTTACAACCATGTCATTCACATAGACCTCCATGTTCATGCCAATCTGCTTGGCAAAAATCTTATCTACCAGCCTTTGATAGTTGCACTAACATTCTTTAATCCGAATGACATAACTCAATAATAAAAATTTACCCCCTAGTTATGAAGGCTGTCTTTTCCTCATCTCTCAGGTCCATCTGTATTTGGTTGTATCCTGAGTAACTATCCATAAACCTTAACATCTGATATCCTGAGGTACCATCTACCAAACGATCAATACTAGGTAAGGGATAAGGGTTTGTAAGACATACCTTATTTAGGTTGGTGAAGTCCATATATATCCTCTATTTTTTTGCTCTCCTTTTTCACCATGACTATATTGGAGAGCTAGGTTGGGTATTTGACCTCCTGAATGAAATTGCCTGCCAATAGTTTGTTTGGTTCCTTCTTTACAGTTGCTCTTCTATTTGGCCCCAACTTTCGTTGCTTCTGTGATACTGGCTTGGCATCAGGGTCGACATTTAGTGAGTGACATATGACACTCGAGTCAATTCCTGGCATGTCTAAGGGACTCCATGCAAAGAGATCTGCATTCACCTTTAGGAGCTTGATCAAGGATGCCTCCAGCTCTTGATCTAGCATTGTACTGACATAGGTGTATTGGCTTAGATTAGACCCTACTTGTGCCAACTTCAAGGATTCTACTGGTTATGGGCATTCATACTCTCTTTCATCCCTGTGGTTAAACTCTATTTCAATATTTTCTTTTAATATAGAGGTCTCTCTAGGTTAGAGACTCTCGTGATAGCATTCCCAAATGACTTCAATGTCGACAAGTACAACTCTGATACGTCCATCCCCGAGGGGGAACTTCGTCGTGAGGTGTAGGGTAAAGATGACCGCCCCTAGGGCGTTGAGCACTGGTCGTCCCAGAATGACATTGCAGGAGCTCAGGAAGTCAACAACTAGGTATTTCACCATCACGACCCTACTATCTTCTCCCGATCCAAAGATCGTCTTCAGCACTATATAGCTCATTACGTGCACGGAATCTCCTATAATACTAAGTAATGCACCATCATACCTCTTAAGCCACTTTGGGGGTAGTTGAAGCTGTTTATAGACTTTCCAGTGGAGAATATTCATGGAACTCCCTTGGTCCACCAATACTCTTCCCATGGTGTATTTTGCAACCTCCATAGTCACCATTATTGGTTCATCCCTATTTAGGACTCCTTTAGGAAGGTCCAAGTTGTCAAAAAAGACAGCTTCAGCACCCGAGAGGCTTTGTATAGAATTTGTCTGCCCAACTCCGTGTGAAATTTTAGCTCTGCACCCTGAAAAGCCTCTAAAATAGTATGTATAATTCTTTTTCCATCATCCTGCATGTTATCGGGCTTGCAGGATCGGGAACGTTTGTGCTCCTATCGAGAATGATCTCGTGACTGTAGCTCTACTTGTCTCAGGGATTCTCGCTCTTTCTTCCGCCCGGTTTCTCGTGGTGCCTCTCCTCTTTAATTGATGAATTTCTCTAACGAATCAGGTGCTCAATTTGGTTTTTGAGCGACCAACAGTCTTTCATGCCATCACCAAAGGTACGGTGGAACTCACAGAACTTTATCCTAGCTGAGCCCTTCGGGTGTTCTCTGGACGGGGCCAGCTTGAGTAGTCCTGTGTTGTAGACTTCGTGCATGATTCGATCCCTCTTACTATTTAGGGGGTGAATGTATTGTACTTGAGATTTGGACGAGTCATGTTCCTCTATTCCTTATTCGACTTGGGGTGTTTCTTTCGTTGGTCCGTCTTGATTGTGGTGTGCTCAGAATTTCCCACTCGGTAACCTCAGGCTCCCCCATGTTAATATACTAGGTGGCTCGTTACCTGAAATCATCTATATTCAAAGGAGGTTTTTTTGGCTAGGGAGTTAGAAAATTTACCTAGGCACAATCTTGTTTGGATTATGCGAAGGGCCATCTTCGAGCTCAGGTCGTGGATCTGAATGGCTTGCTCGTTGAAGCAAGCCATAAACTATTTGAGGGTCTCTTTTTGCCCTTGTTTAAGGTTGACCAGGTTGTGCAAGGTCTACTGCACTGATCGAGTGGAGGCAAATTCTGTTAAAAACTTCTTTGTCAATTCTGCAAAGCATGAGATGCTCCTTTGAGGGATATGTGAGAACCCAGAGGTGGGAAACGTCCTATAGAGTAAGGCATCAGACGCCCCTGTGATCAGTAGGGTAGTGGTGAACATGGTCAAGTGCTCCTCCGGGCCACCCCTCCATCATACTTCTCCATCATCGGTGGTTTGTAATGCGCAAGTGTTGGTGCTGCCATTATCTCCTTTGTAAACAGGTGTGCCACATAAGTCATTGAGGACTCAGGCTTATCCGCTGCGTGTCTCGTGGTTTGAGTGTTGTGGTAACTAGAGGTTTCCCTTTCCTCCATTCTAAGCTTGTGTAAGTCTTCATTTTCTTTGTGTAGATCCTCGCAGTTTGTTGCAACGTCTTAACAAGAGTTAAGACTTCCTGCAGTTGGTCGCTGCTACCTTGTTGTCTCTTTTGTTGCTCTTAATGGTTGTCATCTTCCTGACGTCTGAGGTTGCTACGCGTGGTTACCATTGCTATTTCTCCTTACATCTAGTCTTTCTTGTGTTCTTTGTGGGAATCATTTCACCAGGTCCCAAGGTAGGTGTCAAAATATTCACAATGAGTATATAAGACATGAAAACCTTAGAGAATTATCCTAGGAGGATTAGATTTTATTGCTCAATATGTCATGTGAATTACGATGGGCCCCAAGGCCATATTTATACAATAGTAAAAAGGAGTCTT
Source organism: Clitoria ternatea (assembly GCA_037962975.1). Classification (NCBI taxonomy): domain Eukaryota; kingdom Viridiplantae; phylum Streptophyta; class Magnoliopsida; order Fabales; family Fabaceae; genus Clitoria; species Clitoria ternatea. The sequence goes on from CM075675.1 coordinate 17,445,333, forward strand.
CCATTTAGGCCCAAAATGACGTGGATGAAACTATATCTCACTAAGATTAAGGAGAATTAGAATCTCCTTTATTGCTGCCTAAAATGGGGGGAAAGAGGGAGTATCGTGGAAACCCCCTCTTAACTCGCGGGGACAATATTGAAAATCATATTTAATACATACTACAATCAATTGAGCAAAAGGTTTAATTTACGCCATGAATATGTATAAAAATTAAACTAATTCTAAAATTCTAAATACCTTTTGTCGATCACATAAATAAGTTCCTCCACGAATAAAAAATAAAGATGGGTTGGATTCAGCCCAGGTGTTCGGTAAATTACAACTTGAATCTTGTGGAAGGGTGGCTCCATATGGGCTTGGACATGGCACCAAACTATCCATGGCTATCTCGTTGTCCATGCATTCTTTCCCTGGAACTGCAAAACATATGTTTAGAACCAACTTTATCTCTAGAAGTATGTTACACACATTCCATTTATAAGTAATATTAATGAGGGGGAACAACAATAGTAACCTGCAAGGTCATGTAATTTTTTGACCAAACCAGCAGCAGATGGTATTTTGGGATGGTAAGCACTTTGTACATCCAATAGTTTTGATTCCATCGACTATTGACATTAGTATCAACATTAGAAATATAAAATATATATATGATGGAAGCCACACCTTTTAAATAGAAAAAAGAACAAAAACTTATGCCGAAGAAAAAAATACGCATCGTTGAAATTATAGAAGTACTATCGAGAAAGAAAAAATAAATTGAGACATTTAGTAATTTTTTTGATGGTTTTTTAATCGGATAAGAAATTGCATAGATTTTTTTTAAGTCTCTTCATATGATTTCCGATATAAGTCCAATTCAGAAAAAAAAATGCTTTCAACTTCTTGAAAACCCTATAGTTAGGCCTCAATTCATCAAAATTTGTTTTCTGGCACTCACCAGAAGTAATATGATACCTATGCAATGGTCGTGGCATGAAGTTTTACCACCCGCTCGTAAAACAATTGTACCGGGGATTAAGAAATATAAAATAAATATAATAGTTTAATTTAATTCTTAAATAAAACTAAGCTTAAAATAATATGATTAAAGATTTAAATATCAATTTTTAACTATTTTAGCCACTTTCTTAATACTATGATTAGGTTAAAGATAATATGAGAAGGGTCACCTGAAACACAAATGTTGTTTTAATTCTAATGACGTGAAAAATTTAACTTTGATTAATAAAGGAAAAGAAAGAAAGAAGGGAGAATGTTAACGTACCTGGGAATGTTGTTCTGAAAGCAAAGCATGCCCCTCATTTTCAAATTGATCACAGTCCATTGGTTCGGGAACATCAAAGAACTCATCAGATTCATTCAATCCCATTAAACTTTCTTTGATATCCTCATCTTCCAATGCAAGTTCCATGACTTTACTCTCAACTTCTGTAACTTCAATCTTAGCATTCTCCTTTCCACTATGAGACAACTCTATATCTCGTGCCATTTCAATAGGCTGGGAGGAATAATTTCCTAGTTTCGCTTTAAACAACTCTCTCAATGCTGCAAATTAGATGGTGAAAAAACTTAAACTTATCCATTTTCCTTTTGGTACATATAACAGTATTCATATTATCTTTAAATTCTAGTCTTATATTCAAGACATTGTAATGGTGCATAAACTGAAAAGATTGACTTATTTAATCATTTTAGTTTTTAATATTGTCAATCTGGTCATTCAATCTTCAAAGGTACTCTCTCCTTTCGTTTTTATTTTTCAATTTATATTTTTTATTTATAAATATCTATATATCTAGATATAAATTCAAGATAATATTTAATGCTTGTTTTTCAATTATATTCTTATATTTTTTAATTATTTTATTTACTTTATTGAAACATGAGAGTATTAATTTATCATTAACTATAGGAAAAAATGGTACTTTGATAAAAAAAAAATAAGAGAAAAAAAAACATGTTTAATACATTTTTTAATCTATATGAAAAATACTAAATAGACACATAAAAAATTTATTAGGAGTTTCTTTGTAAACTATAAATGAAACTGCAAATATTTATTATTTCACGTACTAAACAAACCTGCAACTCTCTCAAGCATTCGAATGGTTAAGGATCTAGCATATGAGGGACGTAGATACAATTTCCAAAATTTCCAATCAATGGCAAGCATGTGTTTTACGAGTGATCGCTTTCCTTTGTTATCAGGAGTTACCAAAAATCCCCCACCTACCAAATATTTAACCAAGTCAACAACATGTGAGTGAACTAAAAAAGTGACTTACCACTACAAATTGTTCAATGGTTATTTTTAAGGGAATTCAAAAAAATTTCTAGCATTTGCTTCCTGAATTTCAGGAAAAAAAAATGAGAATATGGCACAATATAGGCACAATGTAATTTTCAGATTGTTGATGTCATTTTTAAATTATTCTCTCCTGTTTTTTTATTTAGATATGGGCATGTTAATTTTAAAGTGTTCGTACATTTATGTTAAACAAAAGTAGAATAAACAGTGTACATCATGCATAACAATTAATTGGAATTCATAACCTAAGACTTCTATCATGTAAGTTAGGTGATTTAGCATTAGTTATAGATAGAGATTTTGAATTGTAGTTCGAGGGGATAGAATATAATCAGTTCGAGTTTTTCTTTTTCAGTGTATCTTTTGTTTTTTTATTTTTGGCTTGTTTAATAAGCTTCTTTTGTAAGTCAATTATAACTTAGTGAAGGCTCAACTTTATAAATATAGTGTGCTTTTGCCTTCGTAATTCAATTAGTCATTAATACAAATCTTATCAGATTTCCTTTCTTTACCTAAGTTTCTCTCAACCTAATATGATATCATGAGCTCAGTTGATTGGTGCCATGGCTTCTGTTCCACCACCACCACCTCCTCTGCCACCCTTCACCGTCACACTCACCTCATCTGATTAACCAGTACCTTCTTCACAATCAGAGTTCCCCTCTTTGTGAATGTTCTGATGACATTTTCACACATAATCTTTGAAAAACTCACCGATAAGAACTATCTACTTTGGAAGCAACAAGTAAAATTGGTGATCAAAGGCCATAGGTTTCATTCCTTCCTCTTGAATCCTTTGATTCCTTTCTGATTTACGAATGATGTCGATCATGATGTAAATGGTGTGAGTTCAGAGTTCCAAGCTTGGGAACAACAAGATTAGCTTCTTCTCTTTTGGTTGCAATCATCAATCTGTACTCTGATCCTTTTACGCATGATCGGATGTGTTTACTAATACGAACTATGGGATCGCATTCACTCACACTTTCATTGATGCAAGCTAAAGCACGACGACTTCAATATAAACTTCACACTACTTTACTGAATGACATATCCATCTAAATATGTTCTTCATATCCAAACGATCGTTGATTCTTTATTTGTTATTGGTGAAACAATATCTCACCAAGAACACTTGGACATGAGTCCAAGGTCTTCTGCAATGAGTCCATTGTGACTCTGACTAGCAACCGCCTGGATCTGATGGCAATCGAGGATGTTGAGGCTTTTCTCCTAGCTCATGAAGCTCATCTTGAACGCTACAAGACAGAAATACCTGAGATTTCTATCAATCTTGCTTAGAAACCTGCATCTGATTCTAATCAGGTTCATCCAAATTCTTTTGATTTGGCAAATCCAAATCATGCTAGTTTTGGTGCATATGATTCTCCCGCTCATCCTTGAGGCTCTAATTTCTCAAGCGCTCTTCACTTCCTTCTGGTTTTGGTGGTTCTTCATTTTGAGGCTGAGGATCTCGCAACTGAGGATTTTGAGGCTGTGGTCGTTCTTCCATTCAATGTTAACTTTTGTTCCAAATTTGGTCATGATGCCACGATTTGCTTCCATTGCTTTAACCAACACTTTATTCCCTATCCTCAATAGTGGAATTCACGTCTTGTTTCTCAGGTCTAAGCTTCAGGCAATTTTCAAGGAATCTATAAAGACCTTATGCTTCTTATTCCTTTTAGCCTTCCACAAATCCACCACATGCTTATTTCATTAGATTCAATGACTTAGTTTTTACCTATAATGCTTCAGATTTGGTGTCCAGATTTTGGAGCCTTAATGCATGTTTCAAACTTTTAAAAAACTTCAATCAGCTGGCTCTTTTGAAGGACTTGATCATTTCATCATTGGCAATAGCTAAGGTTTGCCTATTGTTTCAATTGGTTCTATGGTGTTTTCCTGTCCCTTTAAGCCTCACTTCCAATTAAATATTTCTTACATGCTTTTAGTCATTTCCATAACCAAAAATATGTTAAGTGTTAGAAAATTTACAAAAGATAGCTCAGTCTTTTTTGAATTCCATCTTAACTTTTGTTAGTCAAATCTCACGTTAATAGTGAGCCTTTTTGATCTAGGCCTTATACCGGCCTAGGTGGTATGGACACCAGAATGGTGTCTCACGATGTTTAAATGCCTCTCACGAGCGTTCCAAAATGCCGATAGCCTCATATGATCTTGATCCTCTAACTAAAGTCCCAAATGATCAGAGTTAGAAAGAGCTTGATAGATCTGTCCGGGGCACACTAACGGTCAATCTGTAGTGGTGTCAGGAATGCCAATGATTATGGTAGCTTTATCCATTTTTTTATGGATTCCCTACTTACACATGCCACACAGGACGTTCTTACCATCCAAGTTTATAAATTCCATGCATTTATTCCTTATTAAGGTATGTTCACCAACCCTCACTTGAGCTTTGATCTTGATTGATTTGATATTGACTTGAGCATCAGAGTGTCTTTGTAAGTGACACTCTATTTTTCCCTACAACATGAGATATTAATGTATTGGCTGGATGACATGAACACAAGACTCTATGCTCCACACTAGACTAAGAGAGATAATACTAGATCCCCATTGAACCTATGTAGTAAATTGTGAGAGAGACTCCCCCAGTACTGATACCAGACACTCTATCCCCATACCAGACATATCACTATCCTATATGGAATTGTTGGACCAGATGGCTTATATCAATTTCCAAATTTGTTTTCTTCATCAGCTACAATTTCCAGTTCCATTACTTTATCTTATGATGAAATCCACTACCACTACCTTTAACCTTTTAAGAAACCACTTCTTTGCTTCATGTAATTCTGCCTACTGGGCATTCTAGACTAGGAAATTCCAATATGGATACTTTTACCACTATACTAAAAGCATGTAATATTCCTATTGTTAATAAAAGATCTTTAGATTTTTGTACTCCTTGTTGCCTTGGCAAGGCTGGCCGCTTGCCTTCTTACTCTCATTCATATTCTTATGCATTATTGATTTGATTTAAGTGATTTATACGGACCCTCCCTTATAACTTCCACTCTATGATTTTTTTTATTACATCACATTCATTGAATTATACTTAAGATTCACTTAGATCTAGTTGTTAAAATCTAAGTCTAAGGCCTTTAATGTCTTCAAACGATTTAAATAGCTAGTGGAACTTCAAATCAACACACCTATAAAAACCTGTGCGAATACATATATTTCACTAATTTTTTAGTTGACTATGGCATTGTCCATTATGTTATTTGTCCTTAGACACACCATAAGAATGGTGTCATTGAGAGAAAACATACGTACACTATGGATCTTGGTCTCAATCTTCTAACCTAAGCTAAATTACCTATAAAATTATGGGATTAAGCCTTCACTACTATAGTGTTCCTGATAAATAGACTTCTATCTACTTCTATATCTAATGCCATTAACCAAGCTTTATCAATAGACACCTGATTACAATTTTATGAAAATATTTGGTTATGTCTGTTTCCTTTTGTTGTGACCTTACAACCATTACAAGTTCCATTTTAGGTCTCAGGTGTGTGTTTTTCTAGGTTATTCTAGTTCTCATAAGGAGTATATATACATGTCTCCTATTGGAAGAATCTATGTTTCAAAAGATGTTCTATTTAATGAAACTAGATTTCCATACCTGAGTTATTTCCTAATGTTCTTCCTCATGTTATCCCATCATCCTTTATTTCAGCTTTAGTTCATATTGTTCCTATCACTATAAATCCACTTGTACACTTACCAGATGATACTCCCATCACTTCTTCTACTTCCATTTCATCATCTTCTACATCCTCACCAGATTGTATTCCTACCTTTACTCCTATCCGCCAACTTGTACACGGTGCTCACCTTATGGTTACTAGGTCCAAAGTTGGAAACTCTAAGTCTATTCATTCTATATCTACCCTACTAGCACACATAGAACCAAGAAACATTAAATAGGCTTTGGCTAGCCTTCAATGGACTCAAGCTATGAGTGAAGAGCTTACTTCCTAGCCTAGGAACTCTACTTGGCCTCTTGTTTTGTTACCATCTGGTAGAATCACTATAGGTAGTAAATAAGTTTTTAGAATAAAGGAGAACCCTAATGGCTCTATTAGTAAATTCAAAGCTCGACTAGTTGCTAAAGGTTTCCACAAAACACAGGGGGTTTGATTTTATAGAAGCCTTCTCTCCTATGGTTAAACCTGTCACCATCATAGTCATTCTCACCTTGGCTCTTTCCAGTGGCTAGGCTCTAAGGAAGCTTGATATTAATAATTCCTTCCTAAATGGCATTCTTAGTGAAGAGGTCTATATGTCCCAACCACTTGGTTTAGAATCTCCTAACAAAAACCTAGTCTACAGACTTCATAAGGCTATCTATGGCTTAAAGTAGGCTCCAAGGGCCTAGTTTGAGAAGCTTAAAGCTAACCTATAACAATTTAGGTTTTCTGACAGTAAATGTGATACATTTGCTTTCATCTACACTAAGGAAACTCATGTGATCTACTTACTGGTCTATGTAGATGATATTATCATCTTTGTTCAAATCTAGTAAACAAGTTGCATGTTATTTTTGCTCTCAAACAATTAGGATAATTGGATTATTTTCTTGGGGTGGAGGTTAAGCATTTGCCTACAAGTGCTATTTTACCCACTCAGTTAAAATATATAAGAGATCTTCTAGCTAAAACTAACATGGATTGGGCCTAAAGTAATAAGTTCTTCAATGATTAGTGGTTGTAAGCTATCCAAGACAGGGTTTAAACCTTTTTCCTAGTCCCACTTTATATAAACGAGTTGTGGATACTCTCCATTACCTCACCATCACCATACCTAACCTTAGCTTCTCTATAAATATAGTCTGTTAGTTTATGTCATGTACAATAGAAGCACATTAGGTTATTGTTAAGAGGATATTGGGGTATCTTAGAGGAACTATTCAAATGGGCCTTCATCTAACCCCTATTAGCTTCTCTCCTCCACCTATTCCAACCTATTGTGATGCATACTGGGCCTTTAGTCCAGATGAAAGTAGATCTACCTTTGTTGTCTATATCTTTCTTGGCCCTAATCACATCTCTTGGTGATCAAGAAAGTAAAATGTTACAGAGTCCACAACAAAAGTAGAGCATAAAAGTTTAGCTTTAGCTACTTAAGAGATTCTTTGCATTCAGTCATTTCTCTTAGAACTTCACGTTCCCTTCTCTACCCTAATAGTTCTATAGGACAATCAAAGTATATTGGCCCTCTTTCATAACCTTATTTTATACTCCAGAACCAAACATCTAGAGCTATTGATCTCTATTTTGTAAGAGAAAAGGTTCTTCAAAGGAAACTTTAGGTTTAACACATTTTGTCATTTGAACAAGTAGCATATGTTGTAAATAAGTCTCTTTCACCTTTTAAATTCATAGAACCAAACTTCAAGTGGGTCTCTCCTCCAACTTTCTCCTTACTTTTTTGAGGAATGTAAAACTGTATAGAGCAATCAGTTTGGGTTTACATTTTCAATGTATCTTCTATTTTCTATTGTTGGTATGTTCAGTAAGCTTCTCTTGTAAGTTAGTTATAACTAACTATAGGCGCAATTGTATTAATACAGTGTGCCTTGGCCTTTGTAATTTAGTTAGTCATTGATACAATTTTTATCATATTTACTCTCTCTCTCTCTCTCTCTCTCTATATGCCTAAGTTTCTCTCAACCTAATAGTCTACAACCATAATAAAACTAATAACCATGTTTTCGTGATTTTGAAGGACTTAAAATCTAATGGAAACCATATTACATTAATCATATTTTCCCATAATATTTTGATATTGTGACAACAAGTAAACAATTGCGATCACAATTAAATGTTGCTTAGAGTAGAAAGGTAATAACAATAGAATAATCTTAAATATAAAAGAATACATTACATTTAAGGGAAGCACGAACGTAGCCTCTTTGTGGTGGGCACTTTTTATGATAAACAGAGTGGAATAGCAACACTGATACAAAACCAACGAACAACTAGAATTAGCATATGTTGGATGAGAACTTCATAATATGAATTATACTTCAAAAGAAGTACCATATGTGCCATCATCCTTTCTTCTCCAATATCGTCGTAACAGAAAGTCTCGTGGTTTCATACCCCTGTGAATGAGATACATTTATTAGAAAAGGATCACATACTGTGGAACATTAATTAACTTAGCTCATCACAAGAGTGAAATTTATAAGATTGGACATGTGCAAGTGACCCAACAATAAAATTGAATAGGGTATAACATTATATTTAACAAATGTTCAGGATTTAATTCACTTTCAAAACCTAGTTCATGAGATGAGAACCTCAAGCTTTATACTATGTTAAAAAATAGATTAGTTTAACTTATTTCCTAAATTATGTTAAGTCTTTTAAAGAGTACTTAAGTCATATTCCTTGTCAATATGCTACACATTAACTTTCATAAAAACAAATAAAAGTATTTTCTTTTACTATTAGAAATTTTATTTATAACTTTTGTTGATAAGTTTTAACTTAGTCAAGTCTTATTCTTAAACTTGATCAAAACTTATTTTTAATTTGATCAAACTTTATCTTTAATTTAATCAAATCTTATCTATAAATAACAGATAATATACTCCATTTTTTTTAATTATTCACCCATCTCTCTAACATATATTTTCTTTTTTTTTATGAATATTATATATATCTACTAGTTCTTATCCTATGTATAACTTAAAAGGTGATATTGAATTCCAGAGTATTATATATAAATCCTTAAGTCTAGTTTTATACAGCTTAACTCATCAATATTTACATCATCGTGTTGTAACAAAATTCTATATATTACCATGGTAGCCAATCATTGTACAACTTCATGTGAATAATATCGGTATGACTATCAACGTGATCTACCACCCCAGCTTGGTATGTACAAAAGTCCCATCTGCAATATATTCGGTAGATTGAACATTTGAATTGGAATGAGAAAAATATATAATCATGGGAAAACTTCTAATGATTACGAATCTTTCTTCTTTTGAGAGAACAAAAACTGCTTAGTATCTCAGTTTGCAAAACAAGACCAGAGACCATTGCAACCTCATCTCAAATCCCGATTCTTGAGAATAAATATTGGATAAAACTTTAGCTTTCCAATTGGAGATTAATAGTTGGTCGAGTTACTAAGATGTCAAAAAAACAGACGTAGACACCTAAGCTTATCCTTAATCTTTTAGGAATTTCACCTACTAGTACGTAAGAACTAAGAGTGATGTTAAGTTGTTCCATTCCTCAACTTACCGAAAGAAATTTAAGAAACTTACTCTGATCTTGAGGAAGCAAGAGACATAAGAGTATGAAAGATGGCTTCTGAAGTTCCATCAACTACGCCAACTACCATCATAACAGGGTGATTGCTCTTGCCCCAATGCTGAATTCAGCAAATTTTAAATAAAATGATCATAACACTAAAAATGAAATTTTACAAAGGTATAAGAGCAACTAACACTTCCAGGTACTTCTTTGAACATCCTTAGTCCTGCACAAACAAGTGAACTATATATATATGAGATAACAGATGAAGCCACTTACTATAAGGAGGGCTTCATAAACTCTAAGCTTTACCATTGTGACAACCGAAAATCTTCCATGCTGAAGGAGCAATAACATCAGAGGTCATTGCTTCAATGTATATGCTTGATTCATAATTCCATTCAACACACTGTTTCTGATTTGTCCTTTTTAAGCCTCGCATTCTGGTTAAACAAAACTTTAGAATAATAATACTAGGCTTTCCCTATAAATATAGTTATTTATTTTGTTCAAGTCTCTTCAATTTTTTAAATGATTTTAGTTCTAGTACATTTTAATTTTTTAATTTATATTCTCCATTTTTACTTAACAATGATATCACATGTATCCAAACGTACTACATTAACAATCAAGTTGAGCTGATATGTAACGTAGGCTTAACACGTCAACCATATACATATGGATTACAAAAATTAAAATTTACGAGGATCAAAGTCGGCAAATACTTTTAAGACATTAGAAACAAATTAGTTATATTTGCAGTTAATAAAAATAGATTTAACACATAATAATAAGATATTTTTAAGTTTGTAACCTTATATAGGATATAAGAAATAAAAAATTAAAATTTTTAATTTAAAATTAATATTAATATAGTTTCTGATGTTTTTTAATGTAAGTATACAAAATTATATATATATATATATATATATATATATATATATATATATATATCTTTTATTTTTATCTCTTATCCATATGTTAGATTACACAAATTAAAAAAACTAATCAATAAATCCAACTCAGTTAATTGAATAAAGTGGATATAAATTATTGTAAAGTTTCTAACACTGGTTGAATTTCTATTTAAACAAAAGAAAAACTTTAGAAAAAACAACAATCGTGAATATAACAAAAATAAAAAGAAAAAGTAATAAAGCATTTATAGCGCATGCCAATTCATGATTTGGTTTAAACAACCAAGTGATCTAAACTTTGGCTGAAAGTTTTGCTCATTGAATTTAAATCACATTTAATTTAACTTGTTCGATCATGAATTGACTTGGTACTTTTATTCGTACGTATATGATTATTCTGTACACATGAAATATTAAAAAAAACCATTAATTTTTCTTATGTTAATTCATATAATAATTTAAGTTTTTACGTTAACTTGTGTTTTTTATTAGGGTATTTTTGTATAAAATTTATTTTTCTTTGTGAAAGAGAATATTTAGTATCACAAATCACAAAGTTTTAATGTTATTAAATGTAATTAGTATATAGAGTTGTTTTGAACTAAAAGGCATTAATAGATTGCGAATTCGTAGTGTCAAAAATCCAAATTATTTTGACGTATTTAACCAAGCTGAACTTGTGTTAGAATCAATTTTTTTCCGAGAAAACTTGTGTTAGAATCAAATTGAGTTCAAATCCCTCAAAAAAAATTGAATTTTATCAAACTCAAGTTAAGTTTCAAAATTTGAGCAAAAACAAAGAAGTTGGGATTCAAAACCCATTCTTATCTACTCAAATCGAGTTTTACCTAATTTAACTGAACTTAATTTTGGTCTTTAAGAAAAAAAAAACTAAAAGCAAACAACAGTACAGGAAAGTAATTTGATTCTACATAATGATACCCATATGTAGTTTTGAATTTGAACGATCACAGACGAAAGCAGTTTATTTACCTCAAAGATGAATGTTTTTTCTTGGGTGAAGCCACAATCTTTTCTAGATTTGAACTTTCCTGAAAGTTGATGATAAGATTAGTCTTTATCAAGAAGAAATTAATTGATCAATATTCAACGTTTATATGCATAGAGTAATTGAGACCTTTACTGCAACTTCCTGCAAAACTTGTATCCATCTGGCAGCTTCTTCTGAACTACATGCTCCCAACTAGAAATTTGAAATTCAATCCATAACATAGTTGATTTCATTCCCCCTTTTTGATAAATGTATTTATTAATTTATGGGTAAATTCCAGGTTAGCCCTTTAACTTGTATTGATGAGAGACTTTAATCCTTGAGATTTAAAATCTTGGATTATTCTAACTTTGTAAAACAACTTTCAATTTAGTAAGTATATAAAATGAAAATAAAAAATAAAATAAAACACAAAATAATTAAAAGGAATAACCTTTTACAATGATAGAATCCATTTGAGGTTTTTAAAATTTTAGGACTAAAGTATAAAATTCATACAATAATGAGAACTAACTTGATGATTCTCTTAAATTATTAAGTTTAAAAGTTAGTGCTGACTCCCACCTTAAGCTGATCTCTTTGATTTGAAGCACTATATATTGTGAAGATGAAAAATACCTGTGCACGCATGGTAGTTGTAAATGCAATTACACAATTAATTAGCTTTAAAAGAAATATGCAAACCTGTATCCGGAAAAAAAGATAAATAGTATGAAAAGAAATTCTATGAATATACCTTTCGACATACTTTAATGCTTTAAAGAATCCAGTGGACTAAATACGGTGAATTAGAAAATCTATAATTGACACGGGTAACAACTTTAAAAGTTCACTATAGATTCTATTAATGTTATCATAATTTCATCCATCCATTAGGGTTCATCTAGTAGTGGTGAGGGATTTGAGTAGTTATTTTAGGCTTTTAAGTTTAAATATTAAATTTTATACTTTTCCTGAGGTAAACCTATAAAAGAAATCAACCTAAAAGTTATATTATCTCTATCTCTTATAAAATCATTTTACCTAATTAATAGGTATTCAAAAATTTAGTTAGACCTTGACTTTAACATAATATTGCATTTGAAAAAATAGATGCAACGATCAAGAATTCCAAAAGGTGCAAACCTTGCAACATAGTCTAGATGCAATAAACCAACAATTATGGTGTATTAGTAATTATCAGAAGAATGAAGGTGAGATTTAAAAAAAAATTGTGTGCTTTAATGCATTGGACCTGACTCCAATGTAATGTTCAAATATATATTATGCGCTCATACATCCTTCTTAAACTTTTCTCTCAACCTCTCACAAATTTACTTTTCCTTGTTTGGAGTGTAGAGACAACCATTTTATGGTTTGTGGTTGCATTGTGTTCATGCCACAAAAAGAAACATTTTGAATCAATTGAAATTTTGTTTTAAGTTTAAGGTTACTGATATTTTTGGTTCCTTTAGTTTTATACTATAAGTGTAACATCCTATTTTTATAAATTTACATATATCTGTGTTTGGTCCTAACTCAAACATTATAAGGATATGGTTTAGTTTTTTTTAATTGTTTTGAAATTTAATAAAGAAAAACAAAGTTTTATATTCTAGTTAGAGAGGAATATACCCAAAAACTAGTTTCGACCTTTTTATAAAGTTAATCATATCTTAAAGGTATTTAGTTATCTATCCTAGCTAATCAAAACTTAAAAATCCTTCCCTTCTCTTTAATCACCCATACTTTCCATTCTCCCCTCACTTCCACTCTCTCAATTTCGTCCTTCGTCCCCCAACACACCACATCACTTTCTCTTCTCCTTCATCACCATACCATTTTTTCTTCCTCCATCACTAAAACGTGCCACTCTCCTCACCATAATACTATTTCGCCTCCTCACCCAAGGCTAAGGAAGAACGTTCCTCTATCTCATCTTCTCCTTATTCACATGCATGGATGCTAAGGGTATCACTCTTTCTGCTATTCCATTTGGTAACCTAGGTATGGATTTTGAACCCTTTTGATACCTTTCTTTGATTCCTTGAAATCCAACCTTATTCCCATACTTATGCTTATATGAGTATTTCGTTTCCTCTCCAATTAGTTTTTCATTCGGTAAGTCAAAACTTATGAAACCAACATTTGATTTGTTATAATTCTAATATTCTTAAGTTTTCTAGGTAGTTAGGAATTGGTTAATTATTAAAATTATGATTTGGTTTGTTAATTGTGTGAAATTGAATGTATTTGTTTGGAGATTGAGCTAGAAATTGAGAGGAGCTCACCAAACCATTAATTAACTTTTTCTAGGTAATGAAGAAGAGATGATGTGGTGAATAAGTAGGAAATGAGTAAGGATTTGCATGTTTGAGATTGGAGATTTAATAGTTGGTAAATGATGAAACCTTAGAAAGCTTATAGTTACGAGGATAAGTAGATGGAAAATGTTTATATGTGAAATTTATGGAAATGTTGCTTAGTTGTGCTGGTTGTTGAATCAGATAAATCAAATGAGTAAAGATGTATATAATGAAAGTGTGCATTGAATGACGTGATTTAAGTTGTGTGATATATTACTAGTGACCAATTTGTATAGGTGATAGTTTGAAATAGTCCCATTTGGTAAAGTCTTGTTATTATGTCTTACTTTTTCTGTTTACTAATAAAGTCACTCATGCAAGCCCTAGTCGCTTAGGTAAGATCCCTAAAAATTTCCTATTCACCCAGGCGAGCCTCACTCGCCTAGGAATTCAGAATGGTAAATCCCTCTGGATCCAATTCACCCAGGTGAGTCCTATTCACCCAAACATTTAAAATGGTAATTTCATCTTGACTCAATTCGCCTAGGTGAGTGTCTCAAAAATTACCCATTAGCCTAGACGAGTTGTATCCGCCTAGGCAAGTTTTCGAGAAATTGAAAATACATTTGAAAAACTTAAGAAAACCTTTCTAGATAATCTAATGGATCTAGATATTCTTAATATATGGAACAAATGAATTAGGTGATGTTATATGAACTTTTACCATAGTAATGAATTGACTATGTGGCATAATGGTTCTTGTGAACTTGAAAGAATATGGGGTTGAAATTGATGAAACATAAGATATATTGATATTAGAATAAAATCATTATTTATTAGGTTGATATGTGTAATCCTTTGAGTTGTGAATAACCATATAGTTATGATGAATGGTTGATCTGAGATCTTAAATGTAATATAATGAAATAAAACAACAACTAAAGCATCATGCATCATTTACATAAAAGATGCCTCTTAGGATGCAAGGTCCTCTTGATTGTCGGCCGTGTAGAGGGCGGCTCTATGATGAGAAAAGGCCATACGATTATGAAATCTATGGTTTCTTGTATGCTCTAGACAAGATGTTTTAGAGCCGCCATAACACTATATATATAAATATATATACACACACAATGTTGCAAGAGGGCGTTTTGATTCAGTACGGTATCAGTAAAAGGATTTATGTGATAAGAATTGTATACTCTAGTGATTACCCACCAGTTAGTATGAACCTATCATAACATCATTGGTTAAAGATTGTTTAAATGAATCGATGTATAACATTGCATTTTCCTTGTGTTTGAGTTTGAATGAAATTGCCATGTCATGATTGTATGCTTGAGTGGTTCTATTTCATTTTGTACTTATTTTATACATAATTTTACAGTTCCAAATTTTATGGTTTAGTGAATGTGCAATAAGACATACTTGGTGATAATTTAGAGATGTTAATTGGCGATGCAAGAAAGCGTGGATTCTATTTTGATGATTATGTAAATATACGCCTATGTTAATTGGCTAGTGCTAGTTTATACTTTTGGTTTATAAATATAATTGTCACTATTTGGCTTAGCTTGCTTTTGTATGTTGCCATATGGAGTGTGCATGATTTTGATTTTGGGGAATGACATCACAAATATAGCATATGGAATGCTTTGATTTAGGATAGATTATATACGTTTTCCTGTGACCTTGTAGCTTAGGTTATGGATCTTGAGGTGATTTTTCATAAACGAAAAATTTTATCCTAATTTCCATTCAACCTAGGACGATTACCTTAGGATTAGTGATCTGAGTTTTGGGTGTCATAGGTTCATTAGGATACTAGTATGAACTTTAGGATAAATGATTTTACATTATTTTATATTTATTCCTATTATGTATGAAGTTAGTTTGTCAGGAATAAATTTGACTTAACAGGATAGATTATTCAGCGCTTTAGAAATTTTTTAAAAAACTTTAGAACTTTAGGATTTAAAAATAGAAATTTAGAATTTTAGTTCTTTATAAACTAATGGTTTAGAAATTAA
Source organism: Clitoria ternatea (assembly GCA_037962975.1). Lineage (NCBI taxonomy): Eukaryota > Viridiplantae > Streptophyta > Magnoliopsida > Fabales > Fabaceae > Clitoria > Clitoria ternatea. Next base: position 17,461,201 of record CM075675.1, read on the forward strand.
AAAGAAAATAAAACTTTGGAACTTTTAATTATTATATTTAGAACTTTAGAAATTTAAAAATAGAACTTTAGAAAGATATAACTTTAAAAACCTAGAAAATTTTCAATTTTAAATTAAAATTTTGGAAAATTATTTGAATATTCAAATTGAGAATTAGAAAATTAATATTAGAATATGCTACTTTCGGTTCTAAATATAAGTAATTTTTACTGGAACTTTTCAGTCTTTTAATATAACCAGTGTGCCCATTTTAGGCATGAAACAGGATAAGGTTACAATTTTTTCCATTCAAGGACTGAACCCTAGGAATCTCCCAATTGGTACCGTTAATGTAAATTTAAGGGGATTAAGCCTCATATCGTACATTTTGAGTCTCTTAAAAATTTTACTGAGGTTGTCGATCTAGTCTCCCCTATACGAGGTTTCGACAACAATGTTGTCCACTGTACGCCTTTACTAACTTGGTGCGTATGCCTATTGGTATGTTACCCTAATGTTCTTTAAACCAAAAGACATTACGGTGTAACAAAACACACATTTTTCATATAAACATGGTTTTCTCTTCATCCTCTTCCTATATCAGAATTTGATTATCTCAAGAATAGAAATCCATGAATGAAAGAAATTGGTATCCAGAAGAGTCATTGACCATGCGATCAATCTTGGGAAGTGGGTAAGGATCCTTAAGGCCATAACGGTTTAGATTGTTGTAATCTGTGCACATCCTTCACTTTCCAATGGATTTCTTGACCATAACAACATTTGAGACCTACATGGAATACTAGATTTCATGAATAAATTTGGCTTTGAGGAATTCCTTTGTGTTTTCTCATATATCACCTTTTACTTGTTGGGGCCTAAGGTTTTTTTTAGGGACACAAGTCTTATTTCTAGGTAGACTGTTAACTTATGGCAACAAAAGTTGGGATCAGTCCCTAGCATATCAATTATGGTCTAAGAAAAAAGTTGTTTATACTCTTAGAGAAGTTATACTAGCCTCATCTCCATATCCATTTCAAGCTTGTCATTAATGTTTATCACCTTCTCGACGGTATTTCTATGCATAATGATTTTTTAGCCTCCGTCTGACATGGGTTTAGACAGATTCAAGGGGTTAATTTTTATCTCTTCGTAAGGATCCAGATCATGCTTACTAAAAAAACTAATGTTCCCTTGTCATTCAACTTTCTCTTCTTTATGGTGGTCTCTTCTTTCACCCTTTACAAACTTAAATTATAACAATATCGGACCATTTTTTGGTCACCCGGGATTGAGGAAACATAATTATCTTTGTCAATGGACTAAATTAATAAGTGAGGGTTAAATAATATTTCACATTGAGTTTAACGTTAGCTACCCAAAATTCCATTAAACGGTGATTTTACGTCAATCATTAAAATCTTTGTTTTCATAGATCTAGCATTGAGATCACCTTCAAAGGTGATCCTTTGTTGTCAAGGTATCTCTTAATAGGATGCTTTGCTCTATTAAATGGTGTTAGATCCTAGGTATATAACTAGAGGTCCACATCGGTCAAGCCCATTATTTTGAAACATATGTAAAAGATCACATCATTTGAACTCCCTTGATCAACTAGGAGTCTTTTTACCTTTTTATTGGCTATAACGACCTTAGTCACTACTACATCGTCACCATTTGGGATGGTAGGGCCAAAATCATCACCAGAAAACATGGTAGTAGGGGATAGGATTCCATTCCAGAAGGGTCTGTTACTAGGATTTGCTTGCAAGGATATGACTATTCTTAAGTGGTTCTTTCTGGCGATATTGGAGACTCCACCTATAGTGAAACTACCAATGATCATATCACTCACTTCTCTCTTCTGCTTAGGAAGGGGATTAGGAAGCTCTTCCTCCTCGATGACTTCTACCACTTTTGTCTTGGCTTTCTCAGCCTAATTTCTTTCTAAGGACCACGTCCACCATCATCCTTTGGTGATATATCTTGACGTCTTTTGTCATTCGTTTTTTCCTAAAAAGATATTATTTCAACTTTCCTTCCTTAATTAAGACCTTTATAGGGCTTTACAAATGCCTACACTTATCAATAGCATGACCTGATTGCTTATGGAACTAGTAGTACTTCATTGGATTACGTAGTCTCTTGGTGGAAAATGGGCTTTCTTTCCTTGTAACACCAAACCCTAAAAAACCAACCTCTCTTAAGGTCTAACTTAGCCTTGCATTAAGTGGCATATAATGATTAATGTTGAACATTTTTCTCTCCTTTGGATGGAATGATTGATCCAACCCGGTCATTTTGAGGAGTTTTTCTTGGGCTTTTCTTTCAGAGATGATGTGACACATAGGGTTGGTTTTATTTTAGTAGGGTGTATTTATTGTCTTACATACTTGGTAGTTTTCTTCTTGAATTCCTTTAGGGTTTGAGGTGGGCACTTGGCCAAAGATAAAACACGGGTTGATTTCATTTATAGAATGATGTGACACTTTGGGTTGGTTCTATTTTAGTAAGGTGTATTTCTTGTCTTACATACTTGACAACTTTCTTCTTGAATTGCTTTAGGGTTTGAGGTCAACACTTGGCCAAAGATAAAGCGTAGGTTGATTTCAATTAGAGGGCCTCAACAACTATGTGGAGTTGGATGGGCTCTATGAACCCGAGAACCATTGATGCCTCATTGTAAAACCTTTTCAACAAATTCCTCAATGAATCTTCCTCTCCTTGCTTAATCTGAGCCAAGGTATGGAAAGTTTTAAAGGTGACTTTTGTGATGAGGAAGTGCCTCTCGAAGGCCTTTTCCAATTTGGACCATCCATCAATTGACTTCTTTGGTAAGCCTTTGAACCAACTTAAGGCTTCACCAGTCAGGGTTTTAGGAAACATCCTACAAATTACACCTTTATCTCTATCCAAGAATATTAACTTGTTTATGTAAGCATTGGGATGCTTACTTGGGTCAACCTTAATGGTATACATTGCTATAGGTAAAGCTTGAAGGGTTTGGAGGTTTTTGGGAATTTAAACCAACATTAAATGTCTAGTAAGAAGAATGTTGAATTGAATAGGTAACTTAGAGAACTACCATAGGCTTATAAAGACCAATATCAAAGGGGGTGGACTCTTGGTAATCTACATCATATGTTATTCAATGACATTAATACCTCATGGTGTAGTGTTGATAGGTAGGGCCTAGTGTGTGAGATTTGTTGGTTGACTACCACTTAATTTTCCTATGGCTAATTTAAGCATTGCCTCAACTGTTGTAACTCTGCTTGAAGCTATCGGTCATCCCTGGGTTGTGTTACCAGCTTTGGTATTCTCAAGGTCTTGGCCATTGACGTTAGAGTTTCGATGAAACCAAAATTGTATCCTTGCGGATATGGTTCCATATAGGTATGGTCATGAACGTCTATTTCGGGGGTGCCTGGAGTTTGATGACTTGCTTTCATAGAAACGACTATGAAAGTGGGACTAACTTTAGCGAGTCCTATTGGGTATGCCAATGATCTATTCAGTATGAGGGACAAATTTCAGGTATGGATACCATGTATATAGATTTTGTCTCTTGCATTAATCTAGTGGGGATCCGTTATTTTCTCCTAAAGTCTAGTGGGTATGTAATGATCTTGATGTCGCTTCATCCAACTTACAAAAACCTCGCATTGTTGGGTGAAATGAAGTGTCATATACAAAGACACTTTGATGCTCAAGTCAATTTGATATCAATATTGGAGCTTAAATGTTATGGTTGGTTGAATGTACCTCAAAACTATAGTAAATTAATAGTATTTATAGAGCGAAATGGTGACACATGTATAAACATTTTTGGCACAATTACAGGTATGCACTGGTATGCCCGTGGTAAATCCCTCAGCCTCTAGTTGATTTTGGTTCATTGTGTGTTATCCTGGGGATTGGTACTGTATGCATCTCGATATCAGTTGTAGCTTCTTGGTGCAAATGTAGTTTGCTTCATACTGGGTGTATGCTCCTTGTTACCGGTATAAGAATTGGGATATAAAGGTCGGTATCAGGCTAAAATTATATATCATTAAATGGAGAATTTTCTTATAATATATGTTTGATTTTATAAACCATAGACAAAACCCGACATAGTTGACATATAGTTGTGTTTTTTAAACATGTTAGATGTTCGAATCTTGTTGTGCATGTAGAAAAGTTTTTTTTGAGAAAGATAAGACTTACTTTAGTAACCTTTACGTCCAAAAAGGATTAGTCTTTAACTTTTAGCTAAAGAGACTATTGGTTTAAAAAAACTATATTAAAAAACAATAGTTTCTTTATATAGAATGATGTCATTGTTAAGTGAAATTTATTTACACCATCAAGAATTCAAATTTTGATGTAATCCAATGTGGAAATTTTTTTTATCTAATTATTATTTTCAGTATAAATGTTAATCTGTTAATTTTTTTAGAAGATTTATATTTAAAAATAAAAAATCAACTTTAAATTAAAAACTAAAATACTTTATTTTAAAATGTAATTCATATATTTTATTTAAATATTCAAAAATTAAAGCATGCTTAAAATTTATACTTATTACAAGTTTTATAATAATGTAATAAATAAGTATTTTCAAAATTAAAATCGTGCATCCCATGGGTAGATACACTATTATTATATATACAAACTTCTTCCACTAATTAACATGTCACATATCATTTCCTCTTATCTTTAGTTTTAAAATTTCTTTTAATTTATCATCTTAACTTATTACCCTTAACCTTTTACTTGCTTCATTAAATTATGATTTTTTTTTTATTTCTAATAACCTTTTTCAATTTCATTTGCATACTTTTTACTTTCTTTAAATATTAAAAATTGAAATAAGAAATATCATAAATATTAATGTAACAAAAAATCTATTCTTCAATCAGCGAAGAATACTATTTTATATATATGTATATCTCAAAATAATTAAAATAAAATGTAAAATTTATTTATATATTAAAATTCTTCCACTAACATGCCACATGTCATTACCAATTAATCTTTCTTTTGCGCCATTAAATTATGGATTTTTTCTATTTCTAACCTTTTCAATTTATATTTTATATTTATTTAAAATTAAAAATTAGAATAAAAAAGATCAAAATTTTTAGTATGATATAAAATCTATTTACTATTCATGTATATCTTAAAATAATCAAAATAAAAATATGAAATGTTTTAATTTTTATATTGGAAAAAGTATATTTAAACTCTTGCAAGTTAAGAGAAATATATAATTGTCTATTTAATTAATTAAATTAATTTATTTCTATTTTTTAAGTATTAGCATTATCAGTAGTATTTATGAATATATATTTTCAATATATAAAATATTGCGAGATTGATGGTTTGGGGGTGATTATTAGTATTGATTGTTTTAATAATTGAATTCAAGTTTATTTAATTTATGAATATGATTATTTTGGCACTGTTGATGAACTTAATTGACATAAAAGTTTCAAATAATTCATTTGAAATAGTTTACAATTCGTAAATACAAACAAATAATTTGTTGTGTATATATAAATAAATTATAGTAAAAAATTTATTAAAAAGTATTTAATTGTAATAATATAAATATATTATAAAAAATAATAAAAAACAATAAGATATGATTCAATTTATAAAATTGTAAGTCCGTATATCGTAGGGGTGTATAATCTAGCATATAAATTAAACTTTGAAATGTTAGAAATATAAAAATCAATAGACATCTGTTTAAAATAAATGAAAAGTTGATAATGAAAATTAAATGAGCTAAATTGGATTATTAGGTTTATAGAAATATTTATAGCCCGTAGAATTGTATGTGTCATCGTTTAAAAAAATGATGTATAGACAAAAACAAGTTTTAAATAGAACATGTATTTGTCAAGGATCTGGTTCAAGGCATCACATGTGTAAATAGACAATGTAATTCATTTCGTGTTTTCGGTTTCAGCTCAGTGTAACTCATTTCAGCCTCAATAAATTTCAACCAGTGATCAATAAATATTGGTTCAAAGTTAAAACCACCTTTTATTTTAAAAAAGAATCCCCAAGTTTCTTACTTTTTTGTTGATATTCTGTCTTCCATTGTCCCTCACCAGAACACTGGAGTCTATTATTGCACTCCTATATGGCCCCTGAAAGGATAATACTTGAATTTAGCTCTCATCATTTGATTAATGGGTTATGGTACGTATATATACAAAATCTCATCAAAAGAAAAATCAACAAATTTCTAAGGCACTATAAGTAGAAGTTCAAATTGCTATAGGCAGAGAGAAACACAAATTGGTGCCATTCAAGAAGCCACCCATACATGACACTTGGTGGCTCAAGATGATTCTTATAATATCAAATAAAATATTACTGCCTATAAAAGGACTATGTATATTAATTAATTAGGATATACTTCCAATAATAATAATAATAATACAAAAGATCATAGAATCCTAGGAATTTCATATCAGTTGCTTGTTTTATCCCACCTTCAAGCTTACTTAAAACAAAAAAAATAAAATAAATTTCCCATTTATTTTTTCTTTTATCAACAAAGTGGCTTACACCCCATTTTCCCCCAACATTTCAAGATTTTAGACTCATAGGTCCTAACTTTTTTGCAATTTAAATAAAATAGAGTTCAACAAACAAAGGAATTCTAACGAGCAACTGAAAAGAAAAACGAAAAAACACCAAACCTTCATAAGGGAAACGGAAACGGGTTTGTCTTTGAAGCTGATAATAAGATTTTGTCTGAGGATGAAGTATCTCTTGCGTGAGTAATGCAACCCTATCCTGTTGGAGCCAAAAATATGGAGCCAACCTTCCATCTCACCCTCACTCTGGGAAGTACCCATTTTGAGAATCTTAATTAGAAAGTGAAAAGAAGATTATGATGCCAAGATTTTCTATGATAAGAATATCAATGGACGTAGGTTTCCTGTTCTGTTCCCTACCTTGTCGTTCGAGAATAACTACGTGAGCGAGTCACATGAGACAGCTATGGTCAACGCTCATATTTTCCACCCTTCAAATGCCACGGGTGGAGAATTGTTTTCAGTAGAAATCTTGATGTATACAGTATGATTTTAAACCAAATGCCCATATAATTCTTCATCTTTTCTCTCTCTTTTATCATTCCATATTACTTCAAAGATTAGAGTCGGTGGATTCACCATTTAACTTTTTTTTAAGTTATCGGATCGTAAAAAAATATCAAAACACCTATCTTAGCACACAACACAAGTTAAAAATTTTAATTTCTTCTAACTCCATTTTTTGTTCACCTTAAGTACCTTCTTTTCTTTCTCTTCTAAGCTCTAGTTGACTTTTTCTATTCTTCATTAACTCTAGAATTTTCACTTTCCTCGATTCTCTCTCATTATTATGACGCTAAATGATTTTTTTTTTTATCTTTCTCATGCTTCTATTAAAAGAGATTTCTAAGTTTCACCAACGTTTATCAAATTTCATACTCTATTACATTTCTTCTTCTTCTTCTTTTAATTTGCATTTTTTTATACTTACGACTAGAAAACATTATTTAGCTACAATTTAGCCACTGAAAAAGTTTTGTTGCTAATAACGATTATTTTAGAGACAGCCAAAAAATAATGACCAAAATTCACCTCTGGTGGAAGTTTGCGACATGTTTTGGTGACGAAAAAAGAAGCTGTCGCTAATATTTATTGGTAGAGCGTCACTACCTCCATCACCACAATTTGATATATATTTGCTAGATAGATTTTGTCTCGAAGGTGTCGTTGTGTTTGTTTACTAGTGACGAGACTCCATCCATTGTTGAAGATTTGGCTTCGTCTATCGTTCATGCCGTCGCTAAAACAAAAAAGAAAATAATAGAGACGACAACTTGCATATCGTTAAGAAATTTGGAGATCCCTGGCCAACTTTGTCACTAGATTTGGCGAGCTAAGAAAAGAATTAAAGGGAAAATTAATGACATAGCGACGGACTTGAGCTACGTTGCTATGTGATTTACAGACACTCGTCACTAACCTTGTCACGTTGCTATATATTAGGCATGTCAAAAGAGTGTCATGGCTAACCCCATTGTTACGTTTGGCGGGCACATTAAATAAGAAATAGGAAAATACAAAAGTTTGCGATAAGCATGATTCTCATCACTATTATCTTTCCCATACTCCATCGCTACACTTATCACTAACTTTAGTAAAGAACATGAAAAGATGTGTCCATCGCTAAATACATCACTACATTTGGTGGGGACATTAAATGAGATAAAGCGAAATACAAAAGTTAGCGACGAGCATGATTCCTGTTGCTATTATTTTTCCCATACTCCTCGTCACGCCTGTTGCTAACTTCAACAAAGAATATGAAAAGACTTTCATCACTAAATACATTGCTAAGTTTGGTAGACATATTAAATAAGATAGAGGGAAATGTAAAAATTAGTGACATGATTCCCATTGCGATTATCTTCCCTATCTGTCGTCACCACACCTGTTGATAACGTTGGGTTTATATAAAGCTGTAGCGTCCCTCAGTTAACTAGGACAATCCCTCATAGCAGATCATCCTAATTAACTAAGAATGATACTTAAAGTTTGTAAAATTAAGAACTGATTTTTTTTGTACTCAATAAAACACATTTGGTAAAATAGAGTATTTATAAAATGAACTGATTTGTCACATGGTCTCAACAGTGCATGCTACTCTGAATGATAAGGGCATGCAGGCTCCTAAAGATACAACCCAATAGCACACAACCTAAACATAAGTACTAAGGGGACAAAAACCCTACTTCTATTTGCCACTAAAAGAGAAGGCGCCTAAGCTATCATTATCGGTTGATACAGTTCTTTTACTCTTCTTGTGATGATTCTTTGATGTAGGAAGGCATACTAATACTTCTGGCTCAGTTTCTGAATGGAAGTTCATTTCCCCGAACCTTGACGGAAGGTCGCCCTCTAACAGACGCTCGTAGGCTTTAAGTTTGAATACGCGAGGTGCATCTTTATGCCGCTTTATAGAACTCCCAAGCACTTTGACATCCTCATCGAAGGGTGGCGGCTCTACAGACAACACTACAGGCGGGATGTCAGCCTCTTCGAAGGCTAGTCCAAGGACACCAGGGGATTCTTCTTTTAGCACGAGCAATCTTCTTTTCAATACGGGTGGAGCACTAACCCTTCAGGGTTTTCTAGGACACTCTTCTAAGATAGCTCTTCCTTTCCCACTCGTACCGTCACACGAAGGAAACACAAGCAAGAAGGGTGGGTTTATCACTCCTACTTGTTGCACATACATACAAGGTGCCCGTAACACGTGATGTCTCACTAATCAACATCAATCAATTACCATTGATTCATATTTCATACCATAGCACTCATGGAGTTTTCACTCCACTGTTAATGTCCTGCTAGACAGGAACATATCTTTATTACCATTTAATCATTGTCATATATTCTAGGGTTTTCTTATTAATAAAAAACTAGTACTTAACCGTTACTACACTAGTCCCAAGTATATCAATTATGAACCAATCATAATTATTGAAATCTAATAATCAATCATCATCACTATATAAGATCACATTAACCAAACACAGATATCTTCATCATTACATTGTCCATAATCACAATCATAATGTGGTGAGTCACTCAAGATGTTATGCATGAGTCAGGTGCCTAATGAATTTCTTATTAACTAATGTCTCATGATGCGAATGGGGCCTAAGAATCTCATTTCATCATTTCATCTTTACAATACGTCTACTGGGAGACATATCTTTGACTAGAGCGACCAAAGTACACCAATTTCTCAAACTAAGGATACAGGATATAAGTTTGAATCCATATGGATCTATCACACTCATTGTGATCATATTCAAATGGGATTGACTCTCCTACGGTCATAGTAACACTTTGTCTTTAGTTGAAGTGTGCCAGGCTTGCCAGGGACCACCCAGCCTCAAGTGCTACACCGAGCCATTGGGTGCTCGACCTGATTGCACTCCCAAGATTCAACCTGGGAATCAAACACTCATGTCCTCTAGCATATCCTTCATTATTGCTCTAGTCTAAGGATCAACCTCTAATTCTAACCTTAGCAATTCAACTAGATGCATATGATGCATGTATGATTCATGATTAATCTCTTTTCTTTTTCCTTATCAAAATCATCATCACCAAGTACGGTCTTTCCACAAGAAATGCTTTGTCTCTATGAATTCATGATATTAAGGGTTTGTTACTATGACTACTTTACGTGACACACTAAGTATTTCTTGATACCTTATGAGTTCTTAGGTACATTATGACGAGTACAAACATATTATTAATGCATATTATGCAGGTCCTAGGGGGAATTATCTATTTATTTTAAGCATAAAGAGTTTTAGTAAGAAGGCGTTATGGTACGTTTTACTTAATTACTATTAATAATATAGTCGTAATTATCTCATTAGTGTATTTGCATGTTGATAACAGGTTTTGATAATGACAAGGAAACAAGCATTGCAAACTCTTCATGAATCAAAAACAATTAAAGCTATCATATAAACTCAGACATTAGAAGAAAACAGTTTCACAAAAGCTCAAGAAATCAAGAAACCAAATGAGCCAAGACAAAGGAAAGCAACCATGGATCACTAGATACAAATGGATAACCTACAGGCATGGAAAAATATCAAAATGCAAAGCCTGAATCGATTCAAGCACGAAGGAATCGATTCACAGCCCTGGAAGTCACAAAAACAGGAAACAGAATGGATTGAATCAATTCACCATGACCCTGAATCGATTCAAACATCTGGAAGCCACTTAATTTGAAGACAGAAAGCTTTGAATCGATTCAGACAAAGCTTGAATCGATTCACACGAATCTGGAACTCAAAATTACACAAGTCAGAATGCTCTGAATCGATTCAAGGAACTACGAATCGATTCAATAAGTGGGAAACACCACTAAAAGGACAGATTTAAGTGGGAATCAATAACCCAATCTCAGAATGCGTAAAGACAAGTTGGAACCATTGTCTTGCAACGGCTAGGAGACCTTGAAGCTGCTAAAATGGCTCTATAAATTGAAGAGGAATTGAAGCACAAAGAGTACACCAAGAAGCTACAATCCCTTTGCTCTCTCTTGTGCTTTATAAGCCCTATTCTTGTACATCTTGAAATTCATTTGTATATCCTCTCATCTCGAGAGTTAGAAATTGGTTGATCTTTCACTTGTATATCTACTCTATTGAGAGAGTCATTTCCTTGTAAACACTTCAACAAACACAAAAGATTTTCACTCTAGGTTGAGTGGTCATAAAGGTTGGGGTTCAACCTTTGGGTATTGAGAGTTTGAGAGATTGGGTGGTTGCCCTTGTGCTAGTGAGGATTGAGTTCTTGAGTGTGGGACACTAGGAAGCTGCAATTGCTCATAGCTTGTATCTCTAAACTTCAATAGTGGAAATCCTCTAAGTGGGTTGCTTAGAGGCGAGACGTACACCGGTGTTGGTGGAACTCGTTATATCGGTTTGCAAGCTTCTCTTCCTTACTCTTTTACTTTCACATTCTGCATTTGGTTAATTGGTGTTAATTGCTTGTGAAGTGCATACTTGATCTTGCCTAAATTGTTACATTTCAAATACTGCCCACCAAGTGTTTGTTAAATTGCTTCAACAACATTTATCCTTGTGGTGCATTACATACTATCTTTAACTTGATTTCACTTGCATATTCTTTTAAACTTGGATATAAAAATCAAGTTCAAAGGCATTCCAATCAAAAGTTTTAAAACTCAATTCACCCCCCTCTTGAGTATTGAGGCCACTTGAACAACAAGTGGTATCAGAGCTTGACTCTTGGTAGATCAAGCTTAACAGCTTCATGAGACAAGATGGCCTCAAGTTCTCTTAACATTTTTCCCGAGGGTGGTGCCATAAACAGACCTCCCACTTTCAATGGGGAAGGCTATGCATTTTGGAAAGAAAGAATGAAAATCTTCATTCAATCCATTGATTTGAGAATTTGGAATGCCATTGAAAATGGTCCTTATATACCTATGCATACTGTTGATAGTAAAAATGTAGAAAAGCCTATTGATGAATGGACAAGTGAGGAAGAAAAGAAAGTACAATATGGCTACAAGGCCAAGAATCTAATTACTATGGCTTTAGGTCAAGATGAATTCTTTAGAATAATGACTTGTCAAACTGCTAAGGAAATGTGGGATACTCTACAAGTAACTCACGAAGGTACTAACGATGTAAAGGACTCCAAGATTAGTACCTTGACAAGTCAATATGAAAGCTTTAGAATTAACTCAGGAGAAACCATTGTAGACATGCAGAAAAGATTTACTCTTATTATTAATCATCTCATTACTCTTGGAAAAGTTTACACTAACAAAGAACTTGTGTATAAAGTGTTGAAAAGTCTTAGTAGGGAATGGCAACCACTTGTCACAGCCATAAAACAATCTCCAAGCATCAATGAGATGTCTCTTGCAATACTCTTTGGAAAATTACAAGAGCAAGAGCAAGAACTAAAAGCATTGAAGCTAGCAGAGGAAGAAGAAAAATCTTCCAAGAAGAAAGGGTTAGCCCTCAAAGCCACCTCTATGCATGAAGAAGAATCATGCAGTGACATGGATGAAGAAGAGGAATTTGGGCTGTTTGTAAAACGATTTGGAAGATTCATGAAGAACAAAAGATTCCAAAAGAGCTTCAAGCCCCAAGGTAAAAAGCCAACTTCAAATGAAATTTCTTCTTCACCTAGTTGTTTCGAATGTGGCAAGGAAGGGAACTTCAAGGCCGATTGCCCAAATCTTAAAAAGAAGGGCAAGGATAAACGAGGAAGAAGAAAAGCTTACATTGCTTGGGATGAGAACGATGTAAGTAGCTCCGACGATTCGGAAAATAAGGAAGCAAATCTTTGCTTAATGACCAATCACCAAGAAGAAGATAATGAGGTAAATCTTCTTGACTTAGACAAGAATGAACTACTAGATGCATTTGAGGAATTATATGATAAGTTTATAAAAGTCTCTAATAGGCTTAAGCTATCTAGGAAAACTAGTGATACCCTTGAAATGCATCTTATGGAGGTATGTAAAGAAAATGAAAGCTTAAAAGAAGAATTAGAGAATGTTCAAGCATGTTCTAAGGATAAACCATGTGACTTTTCAAAAAGATGCGTTATGCTAGAAACAAAGGTTATAGATCTAAATAAGACATTAGAAAAGTTCACTAATGGACGAGACAACTTGAATATCTTGCTTGGACAACAAAAATGCATGTTTAGTAAAACCGGGTTAGGATATGACCAAGAACATAGCAATCACAAAATGGAAAAACACTATAAAAATTTCTTTGTACCACCAAGCAAATCATCTTCACCTTTTATGAAATGGAATCATTGTGGTTTCAAAGGACATAGTGCTTATAAGTGTAGTGTTAGAAAATTAGGGCCAAAGGTTATGAAAAAGGTGTGGGTTCCCAAAGGAACATTACCATAAACTAACCTAAAAGGACCCAACATAAAATGGGTACCTAGTTCTCTAAACTAATCTTGTTTTGTAGGTATGCTTCAAGGCAAGCAACACCCATTGGTACTTGGATAGTGGGTGTTCAAAGCATATGACGGGAGACATAAGCAAGTTTACATCATTCACTCCCAAGAGAAAAGGAAGTGTCACCTACGGAGACAACACCAAAGGAAGGATCCTAGGCATCGGAAATATTGGTAAGAATTCTTTCACATCCATAAGTGACGTGTTGTATGTTGAAGGCCTCAAACATAATCTACTTAGCATAAGTCAATTATGTGACAAAGGATATAGAGTTTTATTTGAATCCAATTGTTGTATAATTGAGAATAAGCTAAACAAAGAGGTCAAATTTGTTGGAAAAAGGATTGATAACATTTACATGATTGATGTGGATAGTTTGTCTACAAATGATGAACAATGCTTCATTTCAAAAGAGGATGAAACTTGGCTATGGCATAAGAGAATAGCTCATATACATGTAGACCATTTGAACAAACTTGTTTCCAAAGAATTAGTAATTGGTCTACCAAAGCTTAAGTTTGAAAATAGATTTTGTGATGCATGTCAAAAGGGAAAACAAGTAAAGGCATCTTTTCAATCCAAAAACATTGTGTCTACACAAAGGCCTTTACAACTTTTGCACATAGATTTATTTGGACCATCCAAAATCAAAAGCTTTGGAGGTAATTACTATGGTCTAGTTATAGTAGATGACTATTCTAGATATACATGGACATTGTTCCTTGCTCATAAAAATGAAGCATATCATGCATTCAAGAAACTTGCAAAGATTATCCAAAATGAGCAAAATTCTAAAATTGCATCCATTAGAACCGATCATGGGGGAGAATTTGAAAATCAATCTTTTGAAAAGTTTTGCGAAAAACATGGTATTAATCACAATTTTTCAGCTCCTAGAACTCCACAACAAAACGGAGTAGTTGAAAGGAAAAATAGATCCTTGGTGGAGCTTGCAAGAACCATGTTAAATGAAAACCATATTGCAAAACACTTTTGGGCCGATGCGGTAAACACCGCTTGTTATGTAATGAATAGATGTTTAATAAGGCCTATTCTAAAGAAAACCCCCTATGAACTTTACAAGGGTAGAAAACCCAACATTTCACACTTTCATATTTTTGGATGTAAATGTTTTGTGCTCAATAATGGAAAGGATAATCTAGGAAAGTTTGATGTCAAATCTGATGAGGCAACCTTCTTAGGGTACTCTCAATCCAGTAAATCCTATAGATTATTCAACAAATGCACGAATACCATAGAAGAATCCATTCATGTTAAATTTGATGAAAATAGCCATAACCCTCCGAGAAAGGAAGATGTTGATGATCTTGTAGGTACTCTTCAAGAATTGACCCTAGATGATAAGGAAGGAGAAATCAAAGACACAAATGCAGCACAACATGAGGAACCACAACAATGGATCACTTTGAAGGATCATCCTCTAGACAAAGTCATAGGTGAAATAACTAAAGGTGTATGTACTCGTAATGCAATTAGAAATACATGCAACCATTTAGCCTTTGTATCTCAAATAGAACCCAAGAACATAAATGAGGCTATTATTGATGAACATTGGATGTTGGCCATGCAAGAAGAGCTAAATCAATTTGAAAGAAATGAAGTTTGGGAGCTTGTGCCAAAACCCAATGATCACCAAATAATAGGAACCAAATGGGTATTTAGGAATAAACTGGATGAAAATGGTATTATCACTAGAAACAAAGCTAGGCTAGTAGCTAAAGGGTATAATCAAGAAGAAGGCATTGATTATGAAGAGACATATGCACCCGTAGCTAGATTAGAAGCAATTAGACTACTATTAGCCTTTGCATGCTGTAGGGATTTCAAATTGTACCAAATGGATGTTAAAAGTGCCTTCTTGAATGGATACATTCAAGAGGAAGTATATGTTGATCAACCTCCAGGTTTTGAAGACCATCAATTTCCAAATCATGTTTTTAAATTAAAGAAAGCCTTGTATGGTTTGAAACAAGCTCCAAGAGCTTAGTATGAACGGTTGAGCAAATTTCTTTTAGAAAATCATTTTGAAAGAGGGAAGGTTGATACAACTTTATTCATAAAGCACAAGAAAAATAACATACTATTGGTACAAGTTTATGTTGACGATATAATATTTGGTGCCACTAATGATTCAATGTGCAAGGAGTTTGCTAAGCTAATGCAGGAAGAATTTGAAATGTCCATGATGGGTGAACTCACTTTCTTCCTTGGACTTCAAATCAAGCAAACCAATGAAGGCACATTCATTAATCAATCCAAGTACTGCAAAGAACTACTCAGAAAATTCAATATGGACAAAGAAAATGATATTGCCACACCCATGGGCACTTCATGCTATTTGGACAAGGATGAGAAAAGTAAGGATGTTGAACTCACAAAATATAGAGGTATGATAGGCTCCTTACTTTACTTAACCACTAGTAGACCGGATATCATGTTTGCTGTGTGTATGTGTGCTAGATACCAGGCTTGTCCTAAAGAATCACATCTCACTGCAGTAAAAAGAATAATGAAATATTAAGTTGGGACTCAAAATGTTGGTTTATGGTACCCCAAAGGGGCAGAATGCACTTTAGTTGGTTACTCTGATTCAGATTTTGCAGGATGTAAACTTGACAGGAAAAGCACTAGCGGAACATGTCACTTGCTTGGTAGTTCTCTTGTTTCTTGGCGTAGCAAGAAACAAGTAAGTGTTGCGCTATCAACAGCTGAGGCAGAATATGTTGCAGCCGGTAGTTGTTGTGCTCAAATCCTTTGGATGAGACAACAACTTCTAGACTTTGGAGTTGTATTGAACCATGTGCCTCTTAAGTGTGATAATACTAGTGCTATCAATATCTCAAAGAATCCTGTAATGTATTCTAGAACCAAACATATTGAGATTAGACATCACTTCATTAGAGACCATGTATTGAAAGGTGATTGTATACTTGAGCATGTTGAAACCTCTAAGCAACTAGCAGATATTCTTACCAAACCTTTAGCTAGGGAATAATTCATTCATATCAAAAGAGAATTAGGAATCTTAGACATATCCAATTGTGTCTAATTTTGTGTATTGATTGCTTGATAACTGTTGTTGAGTAGTAAGAAGGCAAAAGATCTTCATAAAAATGAAGACTTGATAATCCAAAAATGAACCATTTTATGCCTTGAATAAATTGGAATGGCTATAAATGAAATCTGAAGTAAATCAGACGTTCGAATCGATTCACCCTTCCTCCGAATCGATTCACGCACCTGATGGGTCAAAAATTTTTTAAAACAGAATCGTTCGAATCGATTCAAACCTCATTCGAATCGATTCACGCACCTGATTGCACAAATTTTCTTTAAAACAGTGACGCTCGAATCGATTCACCCAATCCCTCGAATCGATTCACGCGACAGTTTCTCCCTAGTTACGCTGATTTAAGGTACTCCTTCACTCTTACTCTTATTTCTCTTCCACTATCTGCCATTCTCCCTCCTAAAAACCTCCCAACCTCCTCTCTAAAAAACTAACTTTCAACTTCTCCACCTTCAATGGCATCTTCTTCCCAACCTCGCAAGAAGCAACGGGCCAACATTGCCGCTGCTTCAATGCCTCAACATTCCGATCTTTCAAGGTTCTTCACTACTCAAAAGGAATTGGAAAGGTACCAATCCTCTTTTTCTGAAAAAAATCTTATCTCCCCTTACTGGCTTGATGTCCTCTTCTTTGAGACTTCTGGACTTCCTCTTCTCACTACCCTTCATCAACAAGAGCTTGTGGGATTTATGGCTCTTGAGGAAGTGGCTATCTATCCAGAATTAACTCGAGTCTTCTATTCAACCTTGCGCCTTCAAGATGATCGATACATTGCCAAGGTGAAAGGCAAGACCATCATTCTTAACAATGAAGTTATGAACAAGGTAGGATTGCTCCCTCTTAGCAATGCTTCATTCCATGGCAAGGAACCACCTCTCGCATGGAACTACAAACCCTTGGAGGCAAGAACCTTCATCAATCTTGCAGGTCCTTCCAGCACCGTTGGAACATTAAGCCTCAACCACCGCCTTCTGCACTATGTACTTGTGAAAATTCTCCTCCCTTCCGGTGGAAATTATGCAAGGCTAAATAAAGCACAAATTTTGCTACTCTGGGCCATTATAAATGAGAAGGACATTAACTGGATCGATTTGGTAAGGCACCATATGATTGAAGCTCAAAATCTTGCCCATCTTCCATATGCCATCTTCATCACAAAACTGCTCCACCACTACAAAGTGGATTTGAAGAATGAAGTCAAAGAAATTGTAGGTCCTAAAGCACCAATTGGAAAATCTCATCTCACAAAGATGAATATTATTGAATATCATGGACGATGGCAATTTCTTCGACGTCCCCGTAACGATGCTGAAGATGATGCTCCTCCTCCTCCTCCACCCGCTCCCACTGATGATTTATTTACCAGACTCACTGCCCACTTAGATAGGTGCTTAGACACTATGGAAGCAAACCTCACTGCTCGCTTGGACAAGATTGAGGCCAATATGGAAGAGCGTTACACCGAACTTGCCATTCAAATCTCAAGCATCCATTTTCCTCAGCCTTGATTGACTTCTTGCTCTTTATGATTTCTATTATTTACTCTTATGTTCAGACTTGGTTGTTTTGTTGACATATTTCTATTATTTACTTTGGTTAATTACAATGGCTACTTTGTTGACTGTTTGGATGATTATATTGCTTATTGTCTCATTTGAGTTATCTTATGCGGCATGTGATTATTACTCGATTGATTGCATACTCTTAAATTTTGTTTTTGATAATGACAAAAGGGGAGAGATATTTGTTTATTTTTTCAAATACTTGAAAGGGGGAGAGATAATGACAAAGGGCATTAGAAGAAAATGGTTTTATTGAAAAACAAAGGGGGAGACATATTCTTTTCTGAAAAAGAAATAATTATTTGATTAACAAAAGAAGACATATTTTAACTTGTTAGCACTACCTCTTTAAAGTATCATTGGCTATTAAACACCCTAAGAGATGGCCATTGTTTGTCATCATCAAAAAGAGGGAGAATGTATTTGCATGTTGATAACAGGTTTTGATAATGACAAGGAAACAAGCATTGCAAACTCTTCATGAATCAAAAACAATTAAAGCTGTCATATAAACTCAGACATTAGAAGAAAACGGTTTCACAAAAGCTCAAGAAATTAAGAAACCAAATGAGCCAAGACAAAGGAAAGCAACCATGGATCACTAGATACAAATGGATAACCTACAGGCATGGAAAAATATCAAAATGCAAAGCCTGAATCGATTCAAGCACGAAGGAATCGATTCACAGCCCTGGAAGTCACAAAAACAGGAAACAGAATGGATTGAATCGATTCACCATGACCCTGAATCGATTCAAACATCTGGAAGCCACTTAATTTGAAGACAGAAAGCTTTGAATCGATTCAGACAAAGCTCGAATCGATTCACACGAATCTGGAACTCAAAATTGCACAAGTCAGAATGCCCTGAATCGATTCAAGGAACTACGAATCGATTCAATAAGTGGGAAACACCACTAAAAGGACAGATTTAAGTGGGAATCAATAACCCAATCTCAGAATGCGTAAAGACAAGTTGGAACCATTATCTTGCAACGGCTAGGAGACCTTGAAGCTGCTAAAATGGCTCTATAAATTGAAGAGGAATTCAAGCACAAAGAGTACACCAAGAAGCTACAATCCCGTTGCTCTCTCTTGTGCTTTATAAGTCCTATTCTTGTACATCTTAAAATTCATTTGTATATCCTCTCATCTTTAGAGTTAGAAATTGGTTGATCTTTCACTTGTATATCTACTCTATTGAGAGAGTCATTTCCTTGTAAACACTTCAACAAACACAAAAGATTTTCACTCTAGGTTGAGTGGTCACAAAGGTTGGGGTTCAACCTTTGGGTATTGAGAGTTTGAGAGATTGGGTGGGTTGCCGTTGTGCTAGTGAGGATTGAGTTCTTGAGTGTGGGACACTAGGAAGCTGCAATTGCTCATAGCTTGTATCTCTAAACTTCAATAGTGGAAATCCTCTAAGTGGGTTGCTTAGAGGCGAGACGTACACCGGTGTTGGTGGAACTCGTTATATCGGTTTGCAAGCTTCTCTTCCTTACTCTTTTACTTTCACATTCTGCATTTGGTTAATTGGTGTTAATTGCTTGTGAAGTGCATACTTGATCTTGCCTAAATTGTTACATTTCAAATACTGCCCACTAAGTGTTTGTTAAATTGCTTCAGCAACATTTATCCTTGTGGTGCATTACATACTATCTTTAACTTGATTTCACTTGCATATTCTTTTAAACTTGGATATAAAAATCAAGTTCAAAGGCATTCCAATCAAAAGTTTTAAAACTCAATTCACCCCCCTCTTGAGTATTGAGGCCACTTGAACAACAATTAGCACTTTAGATTCGTTAGGCAATATACGAAACTAAGATTTACTAAGCGATGGATTTTTCATAAAGAATTAGTTATTCTTACAATCTATTGTTTTCTTTTACTTGAACGTTAATTTTAAGCATAGTAAAATACGATATAGCATAACAAAATTTATACTCTTCCTTAAATCTTAAACTCAATCAAAATCCATAGTTTCAATTTATTTGAAAGGTAAAAGTTAAGGTCAAAAACATAAAATACCATTGTTATGGGCCTTTAACCAATTTGGCGAAACGCTACTTTCTGGCATTGTTTACCACGACACTTTATCCCCTCTGCCTTTATCTAAATTGAGTTAGAGGTGTTTAAAGAGAGTCCACAGGTTGAGTTTCAAAACATAGCTCCCGCCTTGTTGTAATTTCTTGGACCAATTCAGTGCTTCATCGTCCCGTCGTATTTTGTTACCATGGAACTTTGTCCCTTCAATCTTAAAACCAAGACTTTATTAAATTCCACTTTTGTAAATCAATTTAGTTAAGCAAGGTTAATTTAAACCAAGGGCAATACTTACAAAAAAACAATTATAAAATCACTTAAGTTGATTTCTTGCCAGGTTTTTATTAAAAACTTCCTTGTCATATTTTCACTAGCAAACTCTGATCGAGGTGATTCTAAAGCCTGAAGTATGTAATTTTTAAGGTACTATATTTTTATCATAAAATAATTTTATAGATTCTGTGCAAACTCTGAAATCCCTCTGTTACTCCATTTTTCCTTAAAATTTCTATTTTTACCCTTAAAATATCGATCGTGGGAAGTAACCCTTCTCTCATTATCATTATACATATTTTTATACCAAATAAAATTTCAAGGGACTTAGTGCCCTCCATCCTCGTATCTTCCACTGAAACTCGTTTTCAACGATTTTTCCATCACGGATCCTGCCAGGACTTTACATTATTTTCAAGTATTATTTAGGCCTTAACTTTTTAAAATGTCTTCATCATTCCAAACACATAAGTTTGTCCAGCATTCTGTCCAGAATGTTTACCCAAAGTTTAACACTAATTTTTGTATAAAAATTTAATTTTTAGCACATGCATTAAGGGTTCTACACATAGGCATCACTTACTTATGACACAAGGTACAAAGATAATATTTTTAGCTAAGAATTTTACATGCATTAATGTCATACTAACAAATTAGAATTTCAGCCATGGAAACTAACATGCAACTCATCAAAGTCTCATAGATCACAGGTGCAAGGACTTCATAAAATTATACATACCAAGAATCACACATGCACCATGAAAGCTTACATTTTTATCATGTATTTATTACATGCATTGAGCTTAATCACATTTTTGCTTTTTTTAGCCATCAAAGCACATATTATTTCCATGCCAAAGTTCATTAAAAACATAAAAAAGGGCATGTAAGACAAAGGCCTAAGTCAAGAGTGTAAAAGGAGAAATTTTTCTCAAAAACTTTACTAGAAACTTAGGTGATTCTTTGCTTGAAAATTTCTTTTCCAAAATAGTGTCAAAATTGAACATTTTCTCCCCCTTTCAACTCTTGATTTAAGGATGGAAATCCAAAAAGACTTTCATCCTTCTTGCATGCATGGAGCCAATCAAGGTTTAATGGAGAAACTTCCCCTTACCTCAATGGTGTTGTGAAAATGGAGGAGGAAAATGGGTTCCTTTGCTTTCTTGCTCCTTGCTCCTTTAAGCTCCAAGAGTGCTCTAAGATTTGAGGGAGAGATGAGGCTGTCTGGATGGTGAAAAGGCAAAGGAAAAATTTTTAGAGTAGGGGAAATGGTAAGGTGGTGGTTTCAGCCTTGGAAGGAAAATAAGAGAGCTTGAGATTTCTGTTTGCTAAGTGACCCAAAAGACATGCAAGGACTTGGAAGGGTGAGATGGTGGTGGCTGGACATGGTGGTCAATGAAGGAGATGAAGAAGAAATGAAGGAGAATGAAGTAAAAAGAGAGAAAACGACTAAGGGTGGTGTTTCACAAGATGAAGGAAAAGAAAAATCATGCAATGCTTTTTGTAAGCCATATATATTGAGACTTTTTGTGGAAATTTCATGCCATTGCTTCAGCTGAGTGGATGGCCAAGTGTTAAGCTAAGGATTTGCATGGAAAATAGACCAATAAGGCAAGGAAACATAGGCTGGTGGATGCACTACATGGTGAAACATGGCCATAAAGTTATGAAAACTTTCTACTGCGATTTTGGAAAAATGGTGAACATGAAAATTGTTCCTCTTTCTATTCTCTTTCCAACGAGCTATAGAACACATAAATCCATCAACTAGAATGAAATTTATGCTTGAAATATCAAAGGTTGTTCAGGTAGGACATGTGGCTACTGGTCAGTGGCTTAACGTGTAAACTGGGACTTATGGGCTTAGAAATAGGTTTTTGTATCTTCATAAGAGTTGTAAAAAATTTTGTTACGAAGATTATAAAATCAAGATCACTCGAATCGGACACCGGTAGGTTAAGTTATGCCAAAAATAGTGAAACATGCCCATAATTACGCTTAATCAAAATAGTGCCAAGAGACAGAGACGAAGATTTTTAATTAGGTATTGACAAATTCTATGGAAATAAATTAATTAACAAATCTTAATTAATCAGTTCAGCCCTATATCCTTCCTTTCTCCTCAAGTTTCCCAAAATGCTTTGCGATTAGCTCTTAGTTCAAAGCACAAGACGTCGACGATACGTGAGTAATCAGAAAATTGGTTTATGATTCCGGGGTAAATCTTTTATTTTAAATCCACTTATTATTGATTATCACCATTATCATTATCATTTCTATCATTCACCAAAATTTCCATACCTCTTAGTATTGTGTATTTTCCCAAACATCATAACTACTTCCTCCAAAGCCATACATACAAAAATTAAACATTCGCTGCCTGAAGCTGTCATAATTCACAAAAATCACATACACATACCTAATACTCATGTCAATTTAGCATAACATGGTTAACCTTATAGGTCCAATTTCCTAAGGGGTTTTCCCTAAAAATTGGGGATATTACAAAAGCAGACAGTGTCTGTCACTATCTCCATTCTTGAATATGTAGAATGGAAACAAGGCTTCACTTGTTACTAAATAAATAAGTGAACTGAGCATGTCAAATGCATTATCTCGCTAATCCTGTCATTGGGTTTGATGGGTCAAGGAAAAATTAAGAGGGAGAATTAATAACTTAATTAGTGATGGAAAAAGTACCTGTTGCTACCTAATTTTCCAATACCAGTCATTAATCCCATCATGAATGTGGGTGTGTGAAAAGACCTCCATCGCTAATCCCGTCGCTAGGTTTGGTGACATTTTATAACCTTACCTGTCATGAAGAGTTTTTTAAGTTTGTCAAGATAATATACTACTTATGCTAGGAGGGGAGGAGACTAAAACTAAAGACAAAACACCCCAGTTAGTCTCTTACTCCAATAGAGTCGGACACTTAGGTCCTCCAATTAATAAGTGAGTCCCGTTAGTCCTCCACGTCCGTCATCGTCGGACAAATAGATCCCCGCCGTTAATGAAGTGTTAACGTCCGTCAGAGTCAGCTGACGTGGATCGTTAAATTCCAACAGGGATGCCACGTCAAAGTCGGCGAGGATCTATTTGTCCGACGATGACGGACGTGGAGGACTAACGAGACTCATTAACTAAAGGACCTAAGTATCCGACTCTATTGGGGTCAGGGACTAAGTGGGGGTGTTTACGTAAAATATTTCATTTCTGACAGCCATGTGACACAAATAAAAATAATACGACGTCGTTTTGATGGTAACCCTAAGTATTTTCATCGTTCTCCTTCTTCTTCTTGTCTTTTCGCATTTTCTGGTTTTCTTCATCTTCCCCCACTAGTTTCTTCTCTTGTCTCTGTTCTTTTCTCCCTCTCAACAACTATTAAATGGTTGCGTTTAGTTGGCTTCCTTCTCCGTTTCATCCATCAAAGCTCTGTTGGAGGTTTCGTAGAGGCTGCTCCCTGGTGCTCCTTGCCAACGTGGTTTGGGGAAAAAGTCTTGCATGCCCCTACGATTAGGGATAAAGCACGAGCCCCACATACCCAACTATGGCAACTTCACACTGAAAGAGTGTCTATTCCACGAAAATGAAGGAGCTTCGCCAGTTAAGAGGGTCTATATTGCATAAAGGAAGGAGCTTTGAAGGGTCGATCTCATAGGTAATATTCCTCTCCCTGTTTTTGCATCTCTGATTTTCTATTCTTTGAGTTTCTTCTATTTGGTGGTTCTCTATTTTGTATGGGTTTTGTGTTTTGTTGAGTTAAGGGTGGTGGGGTTTGGGTGTTGGTGGTGGTTTGGTTGGGTTGTGGTTGTGGGGAGGCTACGGGTGTGGGTTGGGTCAGCTGTTTGACTAGACTCAAGAGTTTCAAATATATTGGCACTATTCTGCAAGAAATTATCACTTTGATCGTCAATTGTTCATCATCTAAATATAATCTGCTGAAAGACACCAGGGAGACTACTATATTGCACTTGACACACTGATTGGATTTTTCATTGTTAGTTCTATAATGCAGGCATCAGACTCTAAATCATCAGCTATACTACAATGATGGAGGCCATGGAACTCACTTCTCCAATCCAAGTTCTGAACTTTATTGCACATTGGAGTCTTCCTCTGCAGTTGGAAGTTTCACTGTTTATAACTCCCCTTCAACTGTTAGTTTCTCACCTAATGATAGGCCCGTATCGCAACAAGATTCACAGTCATATCCAACTGACCATTGTCACTCCCCTGAAAATAACTATGGCTCTCCAACGAGTGGATCCTGTATAACCGATGATTTAAGCAGCTTTAAGCACAAGCTAATAGAGTTGGAAAGTGTGATGCTTGGCCCTGACTCTGATAACCTTGATACTTATGACAATGCTATCAGCAATGGAACCAACTTGGTTTCACTTCCTTTGAATAGAAGAGTTAAGACTTTGATAACCTTGATAGTTATTGAAATAGAAGAGTTTGACAAAACTTATATAATTTATGTTAAATAACTTTTAAAGAACATATATTATAGTTATATGGAAGGTTAAATATTTTGAGTAAACACCCCCACTTAGTCCCTGACCCCAACAGAGTCGGACACTTAGGTCCTCCAGTTAATGAGTCTCGTTAGTCCTCCACGTCCGTCATCGTCGGACAAATAGATCCTCGCCGACTCTGATGTGGCATCCCTGTTGGAATTTAACGATCCACGTCAGCTGACTCTGACGGACGTTAACACTTCATTAATGGCAGGGATCTATTTGTCCGACGATGATGGACGTGGAGGACTAACGGGACTCACTTATTAATTGGAGGACCTAAGTGTCCGACTCTGTTGGAGTGAGAGACTAACTGGGGTGTTTAGTCAAAACTAAATAACATCTAAATGAATTACTACTTTAATTTATTCTTAGTTTTGGGATGTCTTTCTTTGAAAAATAACATTGAAGCAAACTTCAATTAAATTAAAATCATAATTAATCATGTAGTTACATGTATTTTATCATAATTACTAGTTATCAATTTATTTAATTTTAGGGTGTTTACCATATGCAGTTACATCTGAATTAAATGTGTGTTATGTGTGTCTCCCCCATGTGTAGTTACATTTGAAACCCTTAATGCTCCCCAAGTGTAGTTGCAATTTTTATACTATTGTTGAAAATGAAATACCTAGTTTTTCAGTTTAGTCCCTCTAGTTTATTAGATGTGTATTTGAACTCCTCACACGCACTCTCACACTTATACGTTATTTAGTTCTACATTGGCAATTTGGTGATTCTCTATTTGTTTTATAGTTTTGATTGTACTTGGTCATTCTGTCGTCCATGCCTTACAAATTCATTATCTCTCAGCCTCTACATTGTCTTTACTTTTATTATTTTCCAGGTAAGTCTCTACCCTCTGTATCTCACAACATAGGTAGCATATCTCTCTTGATTAGTTCACGGTAGTGATTAGTATGACTAATACATGGTTGGTAGCTTAGTTTATGTCATAACTTATATCTAGTTTGGCTATGGCTGTTAACTTAGTACAATTATTATGAATGTAATTGTAATTATAAATTGTACTAGGAACTTTTTTGGTTATTTTGCAGGTATTTTAAAATGTTAGTTTCCTCTATTTATAGGGAAACTCTACTAGAATTTTGTTAAAATTTTTAATTATTTAAAATCATGCTCACTATCTAACTTGTAACTTAGGAGTCAAATTTATATATGATTCTATGGCTGATGACTTAGGAATCATATTTTTATTTTGTTTAACTTTATACATAATGAAAACATTACATGTTTGTTTGGTAAGAACACTAGAAACAACCTAGGTTTCCCTATCTGGTAATGTTTACTGCAAGTGTCCCTTGTAGGCTTGTACTCATTTTACTAGGAAAGGAAAAATGACTCACCTACCTTTTCCATGTAATATAGGTACACTTCTATCACTGAATCTAGTAGTTCACTATTGGAACCAATAATAATAATTTAAACATGTTTAGGATTCTATTGACTTATGCTTTCATCGTTCAAACTTCAGTTCATGAAGTTAGGAAAATTAATTAGTATGTAGTTTAAGTACGTGTATGTAACATGTAATTTCATATTTAATACAACATGAAGGCTAATTGTGTTGTATTTGATCTTGAACTATCTTGGTTGGATAATCTGGAATGAATTTGTAATCAATAGGTGTAACCTATTAGGCTTGTCATGTACGAAACTTGAATTTTCTAATCACTAGGTGTAACTTATTAGGGTTTAGGGTTTACGCTTATCATGTATGAAACTTGAACTTATAACCTATTAGGGATTATGGTTTAGGGAAGAGGTAGTAGTAATGGCAAAGAGTTGTAGTAGAGGTAGCGATGACAACATCGGTGGTGAGGGTAGTGACAATGGTGATGGTGACAACGGTAGGGTGGAGGTGGCGACAATGATAAAGGTGGTGATAAATGTGGCAATGGTGGTGGCAAGGATAGTTATAGCGACAATGATGGTGGTGGCGGTGGCTGTAGTGGTGGAGGTAAGAGTGATGGAAACAATAATGATGGTAGTGGTGATAATGAGAGTAGGGTCAACACAAATGGTGATGGTGGTGACAATAGTCATAGTCTTAACAGTCATGGTGTAATGGTAATAATGATGGTAGTAGTAAAAATGATGATAATGTTGGTGGTGGTGGTGGCGACGTTGATTGTGACAAGAAAGATACTGGTAAAGATGGATTATGGTGGTAATGATAGTTGTAGTAGGGGTAGACATCACTACTAAAAAAGACCATATAGCGACGGAAGCAACCCGTCACTAACGGGTATCAGCGACGATGTTCGCTACGGCACCCCTCCGTCGCTAAACTTCTAGTCGCTAACCATTCAGTAACAGCAAATGACAATCGTGGCAAATGTTGTGACGGAAGGCTCGCGTCGCTGAAGGGTGACACATTGGTGGTCGCCTTTGTGATCATCTTCGTCGCTGCTTTAGTCCCAAATTAGCGACGGTGAAAACGTCGTTGTTGACAAATTTAAGTATTTTCGTCGTTGTAGTCGTCGCTAACTAAAAGCTAATGTAGCGACCGCACCTTCATCGTAGCTAATGTGATGATGACTTACCGTCACTACAGAGTCACTAATATGAACCCAACGCAGTGACGACAAGTTGTCGTAGCTAGAGCGTTGACGAGATTTGGTCACTAAGCCCGTCGTTACAAAGGAACCAAAGTCAGCGATGGGTTTAGCTTCGTAGCTATATGGTTGATGGGTGGTCGTCGCTAACGGTCGCTAGATTATGATCACCTGAACGACGAGTTTGTTGTTTGTCGCTAACTTACAACACGATAACGACGGTTCGTATCTATTGCTAATAGGAAAAATGATTTTTTTTGAAAAAAATATTATTTTCATAGGATATTATAGTAAAGTATTATAGAGTATATTTTATAAAGTTGGATTAAATATTTTTATATAATAAAATTATATATGATTTTTTTATAATGCTTTTATCATTTAACCGATGCATATATAGGCTCATAATAAACAAAATAAGATAAAAAGATATAAGTAATCAGTAAAAAACAAAACCAAATAAAAGAAATATTAATAACCCAAAACTGATTTACAACTCAAACAATAAAAAAAGAAACACAAAAATAAATATAAAAATCAGTCCATCAACTAAGGGGATCTAGGTTGGTGGGTCTGGCTGGGAAGCAGAGCCTGGGTCATCTCGAGATGGTAAAGACTCCATCAACCGGCGGATCGGAGCCTCCTACTGCACCAACAGCCTACGAGTCTCCTCTCAATCCCGCTGAGCTCGCTCCTCTGCTAGCTGCCTCTGTCGGCGCTCCTTTACTAGCTCGATGTTTAGGTTCTCAATAACCTGAACAACATCTGCAGACAACATAGAGGAAGAGGTAGGGGCCTTCCCCTTCTTAGCTATCTGGGTCCAATCCCACCGAGGCTAAACACCCTCCTTTTTTGTTGACACCTCCGACAGCTTCTAAATAAATTGCATTATCGTCAATAGAAGAAAGGGTGGGAAGTGCCTCTCCATCAGGTGTTTGAGCGGCCATCTCTCTAGGCCCATATGGCCTGGTACGCCTTCTACATATGTTTAGAAAAATCAAATAAGTTACTAAATGTAAATCTATAAAAAATATGAAAACATTTGTAAGTTTAGATAAAGTATCGCCATCTTGGTGGTCTTTTGGTTAACCTAGTGACCAACCTTGTTCTTCTTGGTGATTTGCATCACCTCGAATAATGAAGGCTCACAGTGCTCCTTCTGCTCCTGCAATTCACAATATATTAAAATTGTGAGTGAAAAAGCTTTGAAGTCATTGTATTAATAAACATATTTAACAATGTATACTTACAAATCTCTTTTTATGCTCAACCACTGAGATGGAACCCCTAGTGTAGACAGAGGCTCCGACATCATCCTATCTGTTTGCCTTGTTCCTAGCACTGGCCTGATGGAACAAGACACCTTCCTACTTCTGCACCATCCCTTCCCAGTGGGGCTCGAGGATTCAATAAGGGCGCTCATTCTTTGCTCTCATCTTCTAGAGGGTACTGTTGTTAATTTTAGAGGTCTTTATAGTAAAGATCCTCCTAATCTCATCAGTCATACCCCCCTATCGATAGTCATGTTGCAAAGTAGAATGCAAATCTAAATTAAAAAAAAGAAGTGTATGCAATAGTACAAAAGATACATAAAATTAGAAGGGTTCTGTTAAACTTACCGAGAAAGTGTTAAACCATCTATCCTGGACAGCCTTACCAACATCTGTCCAAGTAATGTAAGGACCATTCCACTGGGCCTTCAGAACCTTAATAATCGCTTTGGTAATGCGAGTACTATCAATATAAATGTAGTTCAAACAATGAAATAATTAATCAACAAAATTGAACCTTAACACTAACATAAACCGGGGAGTCCACTAAAATTTCAGTAGTCTCCCCTATAAATCGGATATTTCCAAATTCTTACAAGCACCCTATTATACATAGAAAACTTTCTAGTATAGTTCAATGTAAGGAAACATCAACAAACATGCAATAGTTATGTTATCAGCACACACATTAGTACCTAGTGAGCTTTGCTCTCCACTAACAAAGAACAATCAAATGAATATCAACATTATAGAAATTAATGTCATCAGCACACACACTAGTAACTAGTGAGCTTTGCTCTCCACTAACAAAAAAACAATCAAATAAATGTCAACACACACTAGTACCTAGTGAGCTTTGCTCTTCACTAACAAACAACAATCAAATCAATCTCAATAATATAGATAATTATGTTATCAACACACACCATTATAAAAATGTGTAAACTTTAGGAAATATAGTAATACTTACTTGTCCGCGTCCAATAGTGAGACCAGAGTGGGAAGGGGGTCGAATGCCGATAAATGGGTCGCCTCGTGGACCAGATCTTATTGCTAAGCCTGTAACGCGTCTGGATGTTTATCACTACAACATCACCAAGACGTGTTAGTGTGGGCGTCTGCAATGTAGTGTCATCTGTCAGTATAGTCTCCCTCTGTGTGCTAGGGTACCAAGCCGTGTAACCAGGGTCTGTCTACCACCACCCTGACCATACCGTGATCTGCGTCCAGCCATCTGTCAATGAAACAATGTAAATAAGTTTCAGTAAAAATAATATATATATATATATATTTACATATAACAACATACTCTGCGTTTGTTTTAGTTTGGAATTCCCCTTCGGTGTTTGTGTTACCCTCGGAATTTGTTTCGGATGTGTCATCATCATCAAGAATGCATACCATAGGCAGGAAAGTCATTAATGGTCCACATCAAAACAACCCTCTTCATGAAATTGTTTTTTAAGGATGAATCGTAGGTCATAACCCCAACATCTCATAATTGTGTCAACTCCTTAATCAATGGTTGCAAAAAGACGTTTATTTTCACCTTTGGATTTTTAGGTCCTTGAACTAGTACAGATAGAAACATTACCTCCCTCTTCATACGCATCTTCGGAGGCAAATTGTATGGGGTCAATATAACTGGCCAACAAGAGTATGCTCTTCCGTATTGACTAAATGGGTTGAATCCGTCAATACATTGGTCAAGCCGTATATTGTGCGGCTCATGTGGAAAGTCCTGGTAAAGCCCATCCAAATACTTTCATGCTTTCCCATCAGATGAATGACACAAAAGAGCTTCTCGTGTTCCATTCAAAGTATGCCATTAGCTTTCTCCTTCTCTTAACGGTTTTGTAACAATCCTTGTTACAGTGTACACATTCGTCCACACTCTTGTCTACAAACTCATTTTAGAACAACATACACCTGTCAACACAGCACTCTATCTTCATACATCTCAACCCTAGGTTTGCCATACTTTTCTTAGCATAATTTAGGTTTAACGACATTCTATTTCCATTTGGCATAGTGGAACCCATCAAATCCACCATTCCATTAAAACAACATCCCGAGAGATTATACTCTGCCTTTATGCTTAAAGCAGCTAGGGAGGCAGATAATTCGGTATGACTCTTATAACCGTCCTATAACAGGGTCTGGGCCACCGCCAACAAATTATAAAATCTTTTAATATCCAGATTAGGATCCTCCTCTACACCCTTATTCTGATCCCCAAGTTTGTCATCATGTTGTAGAACATGCCTGGTGGAAGGTCCAACATGATCCATCACCATCTGCTCCAAGTTGTTGCAGTTATCCCTGTTTCCCTTACTTCATAGTAAGACAGTTGTACAGGTACGCTCAGTGTCCTGGGCAGTAACTGGTCATCGACGTTGTACCACCAATAATATCCTTTCATGAATCCCTTCTCATTTAAGTGGCACGTCACATCATTTGCGTATTCAAAATTCATGCATCCGCACTTAAAGTAAGGATAACGAATCTTCTTAGTCACTTCAAAATCAGGAGTGTTGGCTGTAGCGAATGGAATGAACTCACACAACCCCATCAAAAACTCTTCAGTGACTCGCTGATTATGATTTAACTGGTTCTATATCCATCGTCAATGTGCCAGAACCTCCATTCACGATATCTAATGATAATAGAATTGGTTACTTTTAATTAAACAAAACTTAACCATCATTCGTGAATCACTCTCTATCTCTTTGATATTATATGTAGGTAGGGCCCTATCTCATTCAGAATGAACATGTAACCATACGTAACCCATCTGCATGTTTGCATGAAGTTTATGTGTTAACGTTCAATCAGAATGTTAACAGCATTTCGCATTGGTCCCCGAGTACACAGGTATGTGCGGATCGAAACACCTCACACAGACATGCACCTGGAGACAAACGAAATGCAAAAACCAGAATTCCAATTACACATCAACATCACAAGTTTCACACAAACACCAATATCTATGGATTACGCCCTACTGGTTAAGATTCATCCTAAACTGTCCAACCGGGACAATTTAAGATCCAACACAACACGGTGTATCGACCTGTTGTGTTGAGTCTTGAATGGGGACTTAATGGATACACACAAGGTCTAATGACACAAGGAGCCTACCAAAATTTCGGCAGAGTCTCCCTTGTATTAGACATTTTAAAATTTTACAAGCGCCCTGTTACACATAGAAAACAACCTAGTATAGTTCATGCTATATAGTTCAACATAACACAACCCTAAACATTCAAGCTATAATTTACTTTCACTAACAAAAGAAATGTAATACACCACACATTTATGTAAAGGGGAAATTTTTATGTAAAGGGGAAATTTTTATTGATATGAATCTAAATAACAAACATAGATGAATAAGCTTAGAAAGGAATTATGTTCAGAAATTATCAAATTGGATCAAACGAAACCTAATATTTAAAGTTTTTGTTTTTTATTTAGTTTAGTAGCAGCTTTAGAGTCTAAAACCAATTAGATCAAATGAAACCTAATATATTTAAGGTAAAACTCATACTTGCAGCAAATGAATGAAAATAAACAAATCAGTTCAAATATCCATAAAAATAAATTTAAATATTTACAAATAAATCAAATCAATTTTAAGTAAACTAAAACCCACAGAAGTATTTATGTTTATTCATACACATTTAGAACATAAAAGATCAGAATTTATAACCAGTAATGAAAACAAAAAAAATGGTATGCAATTCATCAGATCACAATAATAGACATCACCATTCATCATATCAGAATTTATAATCAGTAATAAAAAAAATCAAACAAAAACACACCTTGTTGTTGCTGCTTGAGAGTGAGTGTGCGAGCTTCCAGGGATGAGAGACAAAAAACGAGGTAAACTGTTAACGGAAAATCAAAATTAAAAATAACACACATTAGTATCTACATATAAAATATAGAAATATTTGAAATTGTATCTATTATCTCTGTTCTTACAAAACATGTCTCTTATCAATCTATTTCTGTTAAATTTTCCTTTCATTGAGATAATACTTGTTCAATTATTGATTGATTATATATCCTTTTCACAGTCACCACAAGCAAAATAAGATTATTTTGAGGTGAACAATAGTTCAGGGAAGGACAGTGATAATAGCTAGCAAAAAAAGATTATTATTGGTGTATATTGCAAGCGCGGTATTAAATTATTCATCCAGGGAAAACAAAACACTTGTACAAAATAAAATTTTAGTGAAAGAAAATTGCTTTTAATGTCTGAACTTGCTACTAGTTATTTTGCCATTTATTATAGTTTTGACGCCGTTTTCCCAATTCTTGGGCTCTATGTTTTGTTGGGTTGTCATGTAAACAGCACTTCCTCTACTTGAGATGTTTGTCCCGTAACTTGTCTTTCCTTGCACCCTTGATTCCATGAATAGAGGAGTCTTTGAAATATCACATAACTTCTTCATGGAAAAGTTTCTGAACTTAATATGTTAGAAATGCTTGATGACATCATGTTGTAAAAAGTACTATAGTAAAATGTCATATGAACAATGAGTCATGGTTCCATAAATCAATAATTGGTACATATTTTGAGGAATACTTAGAATGTGTATGGACAATTAATTGTATGTATAGGAGTAGAATCAGTTGAAACAGACTTGGAAAATGATCAACTCATAGTAAAAGGTGCAATCGACCCTGCTAAGCTTGCTCATCATGTGTACAAGAGGACCAAAAAGCAAGCCTCTGTTGTGAAAGAGGAAGAAAAGAAGGAGGAAGAAGGAAAGAAAGAGGACAAAAAGGAAGAGAAAAGAAGAGAAAAAGGAAGTTAAGGAAAACAAGGGAGAAGAAGATAACAAAACTGAAATCAAGCGAAGTGAATTCTGGCCAACCAAAAACTACATCGACTATGCTTATGCCCCTCAGATGTTCAGTGTAGAGAACCCAAATGCCTGCTCTATTATGTAAACCATCAATTTGTGTGCTTAAAATTCTGAATTAAAGTAGTTTTCCTTTCAATGTTATTAGAGCTTGTCGCTAATAATATGTAGAGGTGCGAGTAGGTTAAGGTATATTCCTTCTTTTCCATGGCATCCCTCTTACATTGTTGTGCTTATGAGCTCTCAAGTATATTCCTTTCCGAAGGGTGAGTAGAAGACTAGAAGTGCTTCAGCTGGTGTTATAAAATAAAGAAAAAGGTGTTTCAGCTGGTGTAAGTATTAACATGCTTCTCTGAATTTTGGTGTAAAACTTATTTATTTACCTATTAATGTTGGCATTCAAAGTTGCAGGTAATAGTTTCTCTCTAAGACTATTCAGAATTCTTGAAGAAAGTAAGTCAGTGCTTATTATAATTAAGTCACAATTCTTAAAATCAATTAAGTCACTTCCACCTAGCACTAGCAGGATGCTTCAATTGGAATTGACACATAGCAACTTACAACCTGCTCTAGATTGAGATAACTTCAGGATTGACACTTTTTCAGTCCTTTAATTCAAACACTAGCACGGTAGCAACCCTTCTCTGTAGGTAAACCTATTAAGCCTGATTAAGTACTCAGTACAAGTGGTGTTACTGTGATCACATGTTTTGATCTGCCTCACTTCAGATTTTATACACTAGACTGCTAAACATGCAGTGCGGGATCTGATGTAGTGGGTGGTACAATGGAATATAGGGCCTGATAACGTCAGAGGAATCTAGTGCACCTTATCTCTTGCCTTTGTGTAATGTGTTGTGGTGTGGCACTGTAAATTTGGACCACAAGACACTTGTTGAACTACATTTACACAGTAGAAAATGAAGTCTAGGCATATGCAAGAGGAAAAAGGTGAAGGACAGTGGTTTTCAGGTCCTAACCCAGTACAATATTTAATCAATCAATGACATAAATAAATTTTACATTAACTAGAATTACATTTTTTTTCTGCAACATTGAAGTAAATTATTAACATTATAAAAAGGCAAGTTATAATAGTTTTAAGTTAATATTACGCAAAAAGTAAATTAGAGTCTTTAAAAAAATTTAAAAATAGTCAACATGGTAACAGTTGCCTAAATATTGTCAATACAAGTTTTAATATTCTTAATATTCAGGCGGGTTAATCTAATGTTATTAATTTTCACCTATGCTATAGTATGAAAAGCTTGAAATACGTAAGGCATAAAATTAGTTTTCATACTTTTTCCTAGAAAAACTAATAATTTTTCTTGCTAAAGTATTTCCAGAAAGTTTTGAATCATCCATG
This sequence comes from Clitoria ternatea, assembly GCA_037962975.1. Taxonomy (NCBI): domain Eukaryota; kingdom Viridiplantae; phylum Streptophyta; class Magnoliopsida; order Fabales; family Fabaceae; genus Clitoria; species Clitoria ternatea. Next base: position 17,496,328 of record CM075675.1, read on the forward strand.
CACTTTAAAAGGTTATTTAGCTTCATTCCTAATGCATCTAAGCCTTATTGTCAACCCCGCTACAAAATATAGTTAGACATAAATGATAAATAGTTAGTTAAGTATCTTTAAATATTTAAGTGATGTTTAGATATTTAACTTAATTAAACTGATGTAATAAGTTATTTTTAAATGAAAACAGAGATTTTTGAAAGAAGGGATTTTTGAAAGAGACATTAAAGAAGTAGGTTTCTTGAAAGAAGGAGGATTTTTGAATTCTAGATAGATTTTAAGAACTTGCAAGATCTAAGTGTATGATCCAAATTTTCCACTGCAGAAAGACATAATGCACATCTAGGATCTATGGCAATGTGTCTCCTAACTCTCACATCATTAGTTAGCATAACCTTGTTTTTGAAGCAACAGATTAGACACCAAATTATAGGCTGAAGCAACAGAGAATTCCCCAAGTTATTGGAAATTCATTATTAGAATCAAGTTTTTGAAGGATTCTCTAATCCTATAATAGGTGTCCATTAATTTCATCAATTTTATGAGAAAGAGACAAGTCTGTATATCATGTGTATTTTTGTATTTGATAGTCTTCACTTAGCTACTGGGAACATACTGATTAGTGATCCCAGCTTAATACCTGGGTTGACTATGGCTTAGCAAGAATAAATGCTTAGTTGATGTTGATATACCTTCATATTTTGCTGGGAAAGTATTACTGAATTCTGGGAATTTAAGCCTAAGGGGTATTTCAGTTTCAAGATTCATGGGCTTAAATAACTAAAGTATTTGTCAATATCAAACACTCATTGTTCCCTCCGAGGGATCGTGGGCAGGCCCCATGACGCCTGTAATCCCTCCTACGTTGGCAGAAGAATGACTGCCCCAGTGTTTGCTTAATGGGCCAGGCCCATGTTTGTAGCCTAGATATATATATATATATATATATATATATATATATATATATATGATGTATAGCCGCGTAAGGCAACTTAAGTGACACACTATTGAGATATAGTAGACCTAATCCCGAGGCAAGCGTGCCGAATTCCCCTAGGTGGTCATCGACCAGTTCATAAAGGCTTCCCAGAGGTAGTCAGAGGCATCTGTCTCACTGGGCGCCGACCCCATAATCTGCTCGGCAGTAATGGCAATGGAGGAACCACCAACCCTTCCAGATGAATTCCCTCGGGTCACCAAGGTTTCTACTTTTGGCTCGGGGACCTTGGAAACCTAAACCACAAGAACCACCCCGCTTCCTCCAGGACCCTCCACGCGGCCGGAATCGGGGAGCGATTACGAGTTCTCAGGCACCTCCTGGCGGGACCTCTTCTACACGCGGCCCATCTCTTACTCCAGCTGTGATTGAGCTGGCACGACAGTTATAGGAACATCGACGGTAGGAACCACAGCCCGACTTGAGCCAGGGGTGGAGGCGGAGGTGGAGCTCACCTTCTTTACGCTGCCTTTCTTGCCAGCATCCTTGGAACTGGCCTCTTCGTATCGCTTCCTCAAAGCCCTCATCGACAAGGAGTGGGGGGCCATGTCGTCTACAAAAACACATAGAACAAACAAGGGTTCAACACTAAGCACAACAAACATACCACAAAGCAGAACTACCATGTTACTTACAAATCGAGGAAGCTAGGGCATCCGGATTGGGAGAAAGGGCGATCAATGCCTGAGAGCTGAAATAAAATCCCACATCCTTAGACAAGAATTTCGCATCTGATTGCTCAGACAAGGTTAGATCGTCACACAACACCTGAAATTACACTGGATTCTGGGTCTAGTACAGGGGAAATAAGGGAAGGGAGTCGGCACTGTGTAGGAAGTCTTCCCTAGGAAATTCCATGCCCACACGAAGTTTGAAAAATCCAGTCTTAAAGTTTTTGTACGACTGGTCGAAGGCCCAAATTAAATTTCGATGGGCCACCCTGCTCAGGGAAATCTATCCTAAGGCAACCCCTGCCTTAGGAACTTTAGCTTGGAAAAAATAAAAGAAAAGAGGAATGGAGGCGTCCCGACCAAAATAATCACAAACAAGTTTGAAAGCCTTAACAAAGGCCCACCCGTTGGGATGTAGTTGGGTAGGCGCGATGTTGAGGGCGTTTAGGACACCGATCTAGAAAGTAGAAAAAGGAAAAGATAGATGAAGGCGAGAAAATAACGTTTCATAGACATAAACAAAATCTAATTCACCCAGGTCAGTACGGCGGTGGCAAACCCGGTCAATGGGAGAACAGCTCACGCATTCAATATTCAGGGCTAACTCAGTGGCTAAAACTCTTCCCCTCCTATAATTTCACTATGGGCTCCTCATTTTTGAAGACAGAGGGGATGGCTAAAACCCCGTCTTTTACCCAATTATAGGACACTTTAGCAACAAAGGCCATTATACTATTGGAATGAAGGAAATAGCAAAGAAGAATGGGGTACTAACCTGTTTAGTATAAAAAACTGAAGAAGACAATGGAAATGCTGAAGAAAGAGAGCAAGTGGGAACTAGAAGCAGAAGCAGGGAAGAAAGGAGTAAGAAGTAAAAGGTAGAAAGGGAAACAGTGGTAAGTGAAAAACCAAAAGAAACTCTAAGAGAGAGATATTTATACCTCGAGAGAAGGCAAGAAATAACCATTTGTTATCACAGCGATCCAACAGTTGTAGGTTCATCCAGTGCGATGATAATTAAATAGGAAAATGAAAAGTCATGGAGATCCAGCAGTTGGGGTTTCATCTAGTATAATTGCAATCGAAGGGCCACAAATGAGAGTCATATGAAGAGACAAGAAGATCTAACGAAGAAGAACCCATTGGTTATGACCATTTACTGAACCTTTTGGCAACCACTCTATTAAAATCAAACAGCGCCCCTAACGCCTCAAGGTATGTCATTAATGTGTAGGAGAATGTAAAAGTGTCACAATCATTTGGCTAGTGCACACTCATTAAAATGCAAACAACGGTTGATCGCCTAGCAAGTGGCATGATCAGGCCACAACTGGTGACAACTAACATCACCCCCACGTGTCAAGGCAGAGTCTTCAATCAGAATCTTCAATCAGAATCTTCACTCAGAGGCTTCACTCAGAATTTTCACTCGAAAGCTTCACTCAGAAGCTTCACTCAGAGTCTTCACTCGGAATCTTCACTCAGAGTTTCCACTTGGAACCTTTATTCAGCTAATTCGCTCGACTTCACTACCAAGACTTATGGCTGGGGGCTCCTGTTCCCTCTGAGAGATCGTGGGCAGGCCCTACGACGCCTGTAATCCCTCCCATGTTGGCAGAAGGATGACTTCCCTAGTGTTTGCTTAATGGGCCAAGCCCATGTTTATAGCCTATATATGTATATGACGTATAGCTGCGTGAGGCAACTTAAGTGACACACTATTGTGATATAGTAAACCTAATCCCTAAGGGAATTCTCTAAGGTTTTGTGCTTTCATATTCTTTGTGTGAACACTCCTAAAAGCTTAACCTCTTCCATGAGTTGTTTTTATGTAGTGTCAAAATTTAAATGAATAGTATTTTCAAAAAGTAATTTGAAAGAATAGCCAAGTGTGGTAAGTAGCAATGGAAAAAAATTCCATATAATAATAATATTCCTCTTGATACATTTCAGTCTTGGATCAGGGACTGTCACATTTACAAATATTATCAATCGTGATAAATTTGTACTTGCTAGCCTTGAATTGTCTTTGTTAAATACATGTCTCAAATTTTGTTAATGTGGTACGTTATTTACCATGAGCAATTCAAATTAAATTTTGCTTCTTCACAATACTAATTCAAATTGGTTTTTACTTCTTCAGAATATGAATTCAAATAGAATTCTACTTCTTCATAATACAAATTCAATTTGAATTCTACTTCTTTATAATACAAATTCAATTTAAATTCTACTTCTTCACAAAATCAATTCAATTTGATTTTGTCTTCATGGTTAAGGAAATATTTTTATATTCTTATAATTTCCTATAAAAGGCAACAAGGTACCACATTTGCAATCATGATCAAATTCTCTCCTAGTGTAATCATGAGATAATTTTAGTAGTAAGTTTATATTTTTAGTTTCTCTGAGAGAGTATTTTAGTCAGAAAATTTGAGAGACAATTTTATTTTGTCCTTGACTTATAAGGCTTATTGTCTCTTTGTTGTCTTCCTTTTTGAGAACTTCTTGTACTTTCTTCTTATATAGTGAAACTATTTTGCTCTTGATCATCCGTGTTCTTTTTCACCAGTTTTAGAGCTTTCCCACGTAAATCTTGTGTGTTTATTTTCTTGCCATTATACTTACTTCTCTTTATATCCAATTGATTTGATCTAGTGATTCTGCAACACGCTAACTTTCTTAACAAGTGGTATCAGAGCTGCTTGCTCGATTGGAGGTTCAATATGTCTACTCTCACCAAATTTGACACTGAGAAGTTTGATGGCAAGATTAGTTTTTCTATTTGGCGTGTTCAAATGAAAGCTGTTCTCACTCTAAATGGATTAAGGAAAACTTTAGATGGCAAAACAAAAGGCCATCTACTATGACCGATAAGCAATGAGACGAGTTGGATGAAAAGGCGTTTTCAGCAATCCAACTTTGCTTGTCCAAGGAGGTTCTTCGTGAAGTAGCCAATAAAACTACTACCGCGGCTTTGTGGTTGAAGTTGGAGACTTTATACATGACTAAAAGCCTCGCAAATAAGCTTTGTCTCAAAGAACAGTTATATACCATTCGTATGGTTGAAGGTACTCCTATTCAATCTCATCTTAATGAGTTTAATTCTATTATTACAGATCTGGAAAATATTGATCAATGTAAAAATTGATGATGAAGATAAAGTTGTTTTGTTGGTTGTCTCTACCTTCTACCTATAAACACTTTAAAGAAGTTATGTTGTATGGTAACAACAATACCTTATCCTTTGAAGATGTTAAATCTAATTTGTTGTCCAAAGAAAAGTTTGATCTTTAAATTCATTCTGAGGACAAGGGTGAGGGTTTAAGTGTTAGGGGTAGAACTCAAGAAAAAAGGAGTACCAGTAATAAAAAGAGTAGATCTAGATCCAGAGGGCATAAATCCAACAAAACCTTTCGCTATTGCAAGAAATATGTGTATGATATCTCTGATTGCTTTATCTTGAAAAAGAAACAAGAAAAGCATGAAAAAGATAAACAACTAGCTAAAGCTGCTAATGTTGAGAATAATTCTGATGGTGATGTTATGTTATCTATTGTTTCTTATGATAAGAGGAACAAACATGAATGGATTCTTGATTCTGGATGTACTTTCTATATATGTCCTTATAGGGACTTATTTACCACTCTTGAACCCATTGATAGTGGTGTTGTCTTGATGGGTGATGATACTCAATGCAAGGTTGCAGGAATGGGTACCATTCAGATCAAGTCTCATGATGGTATTGTCAGGACTCTTTTTAAAGTTTGCTTTGTTCCTGACTTGAAGTGGAATCTAATTTCTCTTGGCACCCTAGAATCTCCTGGGTGCAAGTATTTAGTTGAAGGTAGAGTTCTAAAGGTATCAAAAGGTGCCCTTGTTCTATTAAAAGCTTACCGTGTTAGTAGTTTATATATCTTACAAGGATCTGTGGTGACAGGATCAACAGCTATTTCATCTTCTATGCCTAATATTGATGTCACCAAATTATGGCACATGTGCTTGGGCTATATGAGTGAAAAAGGCATGCACCTTCTGAGCAAGCAAGGTCTTCTTGGTAATCAAGGCATCGGTAAGTTGGAGTTTTGTGAACATTGTGTTTTTGGGCAGCAGAAAAGAGTTAGCTTCTACTGTAACTCATTGAACGAAAGGTATTCTTGATTACATTCATTCAGATCTTTGGGGACCTTCTAAAGTTCTTTCTTATGAAGAAAAACGTTATATGATGACTATTATTATTCTCGTAAAGTCTAGGTCTAATTTCTAAGACATAAAAATGAAACTTTTCCCACTTTTAAGAAGTGGAAAACTCTTATTGAAACTCAGACAGGGAATAAAGTCAAAGAGCTCCAAACAGATAATGGATTGGAGTTCTATGGAGGTGGCTTTAATGAGTTTTACGTAAATCATTGTATTTCTAGACATAAAACCATTCTAGGTAAACCCTAGCAGAATGGTGTTACAGAACGTTTAAACAGAATTATCCTTGAGAGAGCTCGTTGTATGCTCTCAAATGTTGGTTATGGCATCGACGCGAATTATGGGCAAAGGCAACATCTACTGCTTGTTACTTGATTTACCACTCTCCACACTCTTCACTTGATTTTAAAATTCCAGAAGAAATTTGGTCAGGTAATCTTGTTAATTATTCTAATTTAAGAATCTTTGGATGTCCTGCATATGCATATGTTAATGATGAAAAATTAGCTCCAAGAGCTATTAAGTGCATATTTCTTGGTTATGTATCTGAGTCTAAGGGATATCGTTTATGGTGTTCTGATCCTAAGTCACAGAAGTTAATTCTCAGTAGAGATGTGACTTTTAATGAGGATGCACTATTATCTTCTGGAAAATAATCTTTTATTTCTTCTTTTAATACTAATAATCTGTAAGGTACTAGCGAGAAGGTGGAGTTAGAATTAAAATCTGCTAATATTGATGTCTCATCTTCCTTTACCAATGAGTCTAGCATTGATTGTCATGGTGATAATCGTACCACTTCTTCTATTCAGCCACAGGAAGAGGATTATTCTATTGCTCCAGACAAACCAAAGAGACAAATTAAAAGGTCAGTCAGATACATTATTGATGATAATCTGATTGCTTATGCATTGTCTATTGCATAACAGGTAAATGATGTTGTTAAGCCTACCAGTTATTCTGAAGCTGTTTCTTGTGCGGATTCTTCAAAATGGCTACTAGCTATCAATGAAGAAATTGAAAGATGGCATTTACAAGAAGAAAGATGGCATTCCTGGGGTTGAAGATCCTAGATGTAAGGCAAGATTAGTCGTCAAAGGCTTTCACCAAAAGGAAGGTATTGACTTTAATTAGACTTTCTCACCAGTTGTTCGTGATACCTCCATCCGTATCTTGCTTGCTTTTGTTGCTTTATTTGATCTAGAATTGGAGCAACTTGATGTTAAAACAACTTTTCTACACAAAGAGCTGGAAGAAGAAATCTATATGGATCAGCCTGAGAGATTTATTGTTCCTGGTAAGGAGTATCTTGTTTGTCATTTGTTAAAATCTTTATATGGTCTCAAGCAAGCTCCTAGACAGTGGTACAAAAGGTTTGACTCCTTTAGGACTGGGCAAGGAAATTCAAGGAGTCAATACGATGACTGTATTTATTTCCAACAATTTCCTGATGGAACTTTCATTTACTTGTTACTTTATGTTGATGATATGTTGATTGCATCATGTGACAAGTCTCTGATCAGGAAATTAAAAACTCAACTCAATAATAAGTTTGAGATGAAGAAACTAGGTGCAGCTAAAAAAATTCTTGGCATGGAAATTCACAGGGAACGTCAAGTTGGTAAATTGTTCTTATCTCAATAGAAATATATGAAGAGATTGCTTGATAGATTTAATATGAAAACCTGTAAATCTGTTTCTACTCCACTTGCTGCACATTTCAAGTTATCCTCAGACCTAAGCCCACAAATTAAAGAAGAAATAAAGCGTATGTCACACGTTCCTTATGCTAGTGTAGTTGGAAGTTTAACGTATGCTCTAGTATGCACTAGACTAGATTTAGCATATATTGTCATCATGGTGAGTCGATACATGCATAATCTTGAAAAGGATCATTGGAATGCTGTGAAATGGATTTTTATATATCTAAAAGGTACTTCTGATATTGGCTTGGTATTTGACAGAAGCAAAGCTACAACTAATGATGTTGCAGGTTTTGTTGATTCGGTTTATGGTGGTGATCTTGATAGAAGATCTATTTCTGGTTACATCTTCACTCTTTGTAACTCTGCTACTAGTTGGAAAGCTTCACTTTAATCTATTAATGCATTATCTACAACTGAAGCAGAATATATTTCAGCCACAGAGGGTGTGAAAGACACTCTTTGGATTCGTGGTTTGATCAATGAACTTGGTCTTACACAATATATTCTTACTATGTTTTGTGATAGTCAAAGTGCTATTCATTTGACCAAGAATAGTCGTTATCACGACAAGACCAAACACATTAATGTAAAGCATCACTTTATCTGAGACATTGTTATGATTGATGAAATTATGGTGCAGAAGATTCATACTTCTGATAATCCAGCAGATATGCTTACTAACCCACTTCCTAATATTAAGTTTTAACACTGCTTGGACTTGGTTGGTCTACACAACACTTGAATGCCCCTTTGGGCTTTATTCGACAATGAACAATTTATCAAATTTGATCAAAGGTGGAGATTATGAAATACATGTCTCAAATTTTGTTAATATGGTACATCATTTACCATGAGCAATTTAAATTGAATTTTGTTTCTTCACAATACCAATTCAAATTGGTTTTTACTTCTTTAGAATAACAATTCAAATTGAATTCTACTTCTTCATAATACAAATTCAATTTGAATTCTACTTCTTCACAATACAAATTCAATTTGAATTCTATTTCTTCACAATACAAATTCAATTTGAATTTTACTTCTTCACAAAACCAATTCAATTTGGTTTTTCCTTCATGGTTAAGGAAATATTTTTATATTCCTTATAATTGCCTATAAAAGGCAACAAGGTACCACATTTACAATCATGATCAAATTCTCTCCTAGTGTAATCATGAGAGAATTTTAGTAGTGAGTTTATATTTTTAGTTTCACCTGAGAGAGTATTTTAGTCAGAAAATTTGAGAGACAATTTTATTCTATCCTTGTGACTTATAGGGCTTATTGTCTCTTTGTTCTCTTTCTTTTTGAGAACTTCTTGTACTTTCCTTCTTATATAGTGAAAATATTTTGCTCGTGATCATCCGTGTTCTTTTTCACCGGTTTTAGAGGTTTTCCACGTAAATTTTGTGTGTTTATTTTCTTGCCCTTATACTTACTTCTCTATATCTCCAATTGATTTGATCTAGTGCTTCTGCAACACGCTGATTTTCTTTACACTCTTAAGTCTTAGCTGTTCCTGTATTATTTATGATAAATTTCGGTTATGAGGATAACCTTTATTTGTCAGTTATGTTGCTTTAGGTCCAAGGGAGGCCTAGTTTCGAAGACCCAAAAAGAATAGTGAGGGAGCAAGGCCTATGTACGATCCTAAACTTTGACCCTAAAATTTCCCTCTATAATGGGCAAGCGTTGCTCATATGATGAATTGTAGTTCTGGTGCTACCTAGTACCTACCTCTCATTTGCTAATGGGTTCAATTGTAACTTAGGATATTTACTAGTTCTTTGTTTTGGTTGAAAAATTACTACTTAACATTTTAGCATTATCAACTAAGTCTTGTACAGATTCAACGAAAGTAAACAGGACACGTGAAGTCCATAAGTAAAATGTTATTTTTCCTGATGTATCATGCCTCACCTTTACCCCTTTAATTTAATTAAGGCAACTAGCAGGCATCAATTAGTTATGAAAATAACATATTAGTGCAATATGCTTGAGTAATTTATATACATGAACACAGAGGACACAGAGAGAACATAGAGGATAACACAGTTCATCAACACACAGAGAGAACACAGAGGAGAGGACAATAATATGAGTGGGAGACAAAGCTGTGAGCCACCAGAGATGAGAGTCGAGATGCAAGAGACATGGTTCGTGAGCTACGGAGACGACAGATGAGAGGATCCTTCTCAGCCACGGAGAAGAGAGATGAAGGTAGTAAAGAGAGTGGACGAGAGAGGAAGTCGTAGAGGTAGGGATAAAGAGGGAAGGTTAAAGGATTTGGGAAACTAGAGCAAATACGTAGAGAGTGGATGATAGAGGAAGTCATCGAGGCAGGGAAGAGGGATAGAGAATTTGGGAAACTAGGGCAAATGATTTGGGAGGAGAAAGGCTTAAATTAGATTAAAAGAATTAGCGATGGACATACCACCGTCACTAACGTTGTCACAAAAAACACATTGGAGATGTGGCATAAGTATATTCATTACTCATCCATGTGGTTGAAATTCAACGATGACAACACACCCAGAACTAGCGACAGCAGAACAAAAACCATCGTTGAACTGAATAAAATGTAGCGACAAAGCAACCCCATCGCTATTTAGCGACGTACATCCTCCCTCGCCAAAGGTTATAAGGTGCAACAACACTTACTTTAGCGACGACACTAACTATCCGTCGCTTCATTTACTATATAATAGTGACGACAAACCATCACCGCCACAGGATATCATGGGAAGAAAACAAAGAAAAATGAGGGGAAAGCAAATCTAATGACGGATCATAGTCCCTCGCTACGTTTTGCTGCAAATAGCGATCGTGTTTCTCCATTGCTAACATGGGCGCCAACATAAAAATTTGGACGGAAAGCATAAAAATGGAGGAAGGTGAATATAGCGGCCGTTGTAGCGACAATCTGTATTTAGCGACGGGGCTTGCGACGGAATGTTGCATACTTTAGCGACGGATGTCATGTTGGTCGCTAATTTGGTAGTAAATTTCTTTTTGAAGGTCCTTTCCCAAACTCGGTCGCTAATTAGCAATGGCTCTTTCCGGTCGCTAATTTTTAGTAGCTGTCAAGGGGTTTTTTAGTAATGCATTGGTGGTGTTGGCGATGAGGATAATGGTGATGGCAATGAGAGAGATGCGAAAGACATTTAATGAGAGGATTTATATTTTCCTCTTTTTGTTGTAGAATTAAATTCCTCATTTTTAGTTATATTAGAATTCCTTGATAAATTTTATGAATTCTTAAATTACAAATATTTTGATATCCAAATAATATATTATAGTTACTAATATTTAAAATCGTTTGTTAAAATAAGTTTCTTTTTTAAAATTTCTCTATTCAAATATTATTTTAAAATTTTCATAATTTAACATCCTGCATAGTCTTACATAAATTTATTTGAAACGAGATATTATTCTTATTCAATACAAAATTTAATGAATAATAGTTAAATTCTCAAATAGATGAGTGACGAAATTGAAGAATTGATAATATTAACATTAATATCAACATCCGTTGTAGTCTAGGTGGTTAGGATACTCGGCTCTCACCCGAGAGACCCGGGTTCAAGTCCCGGCAACGGAAATATGTTTTGCTTTTTCATTTCATTTTAATCCCGCCCGCACTGTAACTTTCCCTGCTGTGCCCAGACTGCTCTCACTCATGCATTCATATTGAGACGTCGCGTTATCATGATATTTAAGCGGCTAACATGTCCTCCCACTCATTATTTATTTTAATTGTTACTACTTAAAATAAAATTCTTTTTTTTTGGATACTACAAATCCTAATATTTAAATTAATAAGAATATAATATTCACCATGGACCTATTGTTTAGAAGTTTGATAAAGAAATTACCCATGCTGCACGAGAGTAAGAGATGCCATGAATTTATCAGCATATTAGAGGGACCACAATGTTTTTGATAAATATAAAAAATCCCAAAATGAAATTATTTAAATGAATAAGAATATTAAATTATTATAGGTGGAAAAATCAAAGTTTAGCAGGACAAAATGCATGCTGTGTTTAGAAATTAGACAAAGAAACATGTTGCACGAGAATAAGAAAAACATTGAATTACGATAAAGTACAATGTCGTGCAATTAACGTATCCGACCAGGTTTAATGGGATAAAGTTTTTTTATTTTTTTAACTAGAAATAAAATGTACTAATTTTAATATATTACGTTGCTGGTTTACGAATCAAATGAGATAAAATTGAGGTAACAATTAAGTTCATTAACCAAGTAAATTGAACTTAAGCCATATATATACTTAGAGATATAAACATAATTAGTTGAAGACTAGTTAGATATTGATAATTAGTTAGCTTCATTGGTTATAGAGACCTTTACAACCTTTCTCTTAATTTCAGTTTTCATTTTTAGATCGATACACATTTTACTATTCCTCATTGTTTTCTCAAGTTCTCTTTTCTTGCTATTTATTGATTTTTTTTCTGAGCCATATTTGTTAACATTGTATATATATATAAGGGCCATGACATATATGGTTGTTTTGCTTTTTTTTCCTGAGACATATTTGTTAACATTGTATATATAAGAGCCATAACAATATGTATGAGTATTCAAGAACTAATCCGATCCTCGACAAAATTTGAAATTAAACTAAATCGAAAACTGCAACCCTAACAAACAATTTTTTCTGGTGCAGATGGGTTTGATCTACGATTTTCTTGCTTAAAACTGAACTACACCATAAAACAAGTTCTTTTATTTACCTTTATACCCATGATTCCGGGAATTGTACTTGTAATGCATAAAATTTATATAATATTTGTTTAAATTAGTTGAAGTTATAGTTACCAATAGATTGATTATATTTGGATTTGTATTATATTTTGTAATGTGTAGATGTATTATGGTTATTATATATTCAAGTGTTAAAAAAGAAGTTTAAAACAATGAAATTCAACTAACCCAGATTAGAATATATAGATTTGGTTTGGTTTTCATAACTTTTTCGATCGAACTAAATTAAACTCAAATACTTTTTTATGTGATTCAATTCTACTTCAAAACGAAAATGAGCCGCACACGAACACCCTTAATGGCTTCTGCCTTGATTTTTTTCCTTTCGCTCACCTTTTTTCTTTTTAGTTATTTTTTGTTGATTTTTTTTTCATTTTTCATAGAAAATTCACCATTGTTGTCCACCACCATCGTTGTTGTCCACTGCCATCATACCACCACCACCATTACTATGTTACTAGTGGAAAAAAAGGATATAATCACGGTTAAAAAAGGCCTTTATTCACGGTTAAAGAACCGTGGTTGTTGCAGCTGTGGTAGTAGATGATGGTCTTTAACCACGGTTAACAACCGTGGTAATAAATCACATCTAACCACGGTTAAGAACAACTGTGAATATAACTTACTATTTATATTCACGGTTATCGAGCATAACCGTGAATATAAGAACTGAAAGATGTCAGTTACATCCACTTATATTCACGGTTATGATGGACAACCGTGGATATAGATACATTTTATCCACGGTTGTCCATCACAACCGTGAATATAAGTATGGATTGGTTTCAGTTACAAACTACTTATATTCACGGTTGTGATGGACAACCGTGGATAAAATGTATCTATATCCACGGTTATGGTAGTAACCGTGGATAAATATAGTCTATATTCACGGTTGTTGCCATAACCGTGAATAAATACTGAGGTTTTTTTTTTAATATGGATTCTGTTTTATCGTTTCCCAACCCTGCATTCAGACAAACCAGTACAGTATACAGTATGCCACAGCAACACTATGTCGAAAGAATGGTATGTATATATATATATATAACAATTTATTTTCTATATCAATTCATAACAACCTAAAAAATGAAAGTATATACAATTAAGTTGAATGTAATCTAATAAAAGTAAACCCTAAATCCTACTAGATACATATATAAAAGAATAAAGATCCTATATCTAGCTTTGCCTAAGTTCAATGAAGTGTGAGGCCCATTGCCTTCTAACATCATCCACAAGTTCCTTTGGGAAAAATGACCGGTCATTAAAGTACTGCAAACAATGCACAAAACAATTAGAACAAAAGCTTTATTTATTACATGAAATTGATGAAATTGGAGAAAAGTAGTCCAAATGATGAGACTTACCTCTGTCCATCCATCTACTAAATGATGTTGGACAATGGTCAGCATAGTGTGCATGACGAAATAGCCACACTCAAAGGTACCCTTCTGCCTGTAAGACTACAATGGACATATAGTATAGAATAAGTGAATTCGGAACTTAAAAAATATGTACTGAAGATTTGAATGAATACGATTGACTTACTTTTGGGTACACCCATACAACTGTTTTTCCTTTGGGCTTGTTTCCAATCAGTAGATTGTATCCAACCACCGCCCTGCGTCAAACAAAACACAAGATAAGTTAGAATTGTATAGTTCTAAAAATGATGTAATCGAATTTGTGGTTATTTTTTAGGGATGAACTTACCGGTCTACTATATCTTTCAGGTCTTGTGGAGCTGTCCGATGCAAACTATCAAAGTACAGAGCAAGATAGTCCTTCGGACAGATCACCAGAAGCGTTCAGTGAGCCCTGCAGTTACGAGTGATAAGTGAGACTTCAAAATGCAAAATATCATGACAATAATTATGGAATAGAGTATTACCCTTTATGATAGGGGCCCATGTATATAGACTTCCCAGACTCAAACATCCAATTCTGGATGTATGTCTGGGTGTTCTGCGAGGTGTTTCCTTGCCTCTGTATGAGAGAGGGCTCTAAGAAACCGTAAGTTCCTTGGAAACCCAAGTCCACACAGAGTTTTGCCAGAAACCTAAACAAGTTAAGACATGGTTAGTGACAAATAACTTGTATAATGAAAAAATTGGACAAAACAAGGATATACTTACAGCTCCCACAACTGAAAGATGGAGCCGTTCAGCATCGACGTCCCCGTAATAATGTCACAAATGTCAGAATTTGTAACGTAAACTGGAAAATCACTGGGACGGCCGAACACTAGTGGCTGCCATGGGACCTGAACAGTGTCGTCTGCTTGCTCATACCCGATGTGCCATAGCATCCGGATGGGATCCTTGGCCGGGTCTGGCTTCTTCAATGTCTGTTCCTGTTGAACAATTGACAACCATCACATTTTGTACCATAATTGACAAGGAAATAAAGCTAGTTAGTGTTTAGGGTTTTTACCTGTCCAGGGGCAATCACCAGAAGTCTGTTGGGCCACATCAGAAAGTGGTCCACCGCCTGACCGACGGTCTTCACCTCCTGAGTTGCCACTGGCACAGCAGCATCCTCCTCGAGGATGAGCACAACCGAGACCCTGGACATACCATCAGGTAATGTCTGATGGTGAACCACAGGGCCTAAGTTGTACACCATACCAGTGGCAACTGGCTCCTCCGACCCGTCAATGAACAGGTCACATTGACGGGTGTCTGGTGGCTCGACCCCGTCATCGTCAGGGTCAGCCGCAGCGCATGACCCCTTAGTGCTAACCTTCCGTACCTACATATTTACACATCAAGCAGAAGTTATTCAACAATGAAATAAAATGATTACAAACAATAAAATTGAGGAAATTAAATAAAGAATCTAACCTGTGGGTCGCTGGCTGGTACAGTAGTCTCCTGGTGGTGGCTGAGTGAGGCCTTCATCTCCTCCCTGAATCGGGCCATCTCCTGGTGGAGCCTAGATATCTCCTCCTGGTACTCAGCCTTCACAACAGCCACCTTTTGCTCCACCATTTGCTCAAGGGATGGGGCAGGGTCGGAAGCACCGTAATAGGTACGGAGGCCTGTGAAATGTGAATGATTAGCCCATAATTGTTTAACAGATAACAAAATGAAGGCATAGAGTTAGTTAGCACTTACCTACACCTCGACCAATAGCACGCACTCTTCCTGGGTGCTATGGCCTGCCAATGGCGGTAGTCAAAATATCCTCCCGTCCATGGGCTACGAAAGACCCTTGGGTTGATTGCTCAACCAAGGAATCCTGAAACCAAACAAGTTAGTATTCACTTCCTTCACGTAAACTGAAAAACAGACACTGATATAAAGGGGAATACTTACTATCCGTGAGGCAACCTCCTGAGCCTGTGAGGAAGTGTATTCCCCACTCTTCTTGATCCTAGCCCGCTTCCATTTGTCGTGGCGTGCAGGTGGGGAAGGGGGATCCACAATACCAGTGTCAGTCTGACACTGACTCAGCCTCTCCTGTGCCAGCCGCTCCTCCAACCTACAGTAACCCCCACGTGACAGTGTGTGTGGGCAGTCATTTAGCTTCCTAGTCTCCTTGGCTTTCTTTCTGGTCTCCTACAACAAGAAAAAAAATATTCACAGTTAGCCGTATAAATTATACATAATTTAATCATCTAAAAACCAATGTACCTGAAACTCGGCAGAATGTCTAGATGCAACAAAAGCATCCCAGGTCTCCTGATCGATGAAGGGATATTTCTCTCCAGGGAACTTTCCTTGGTCGTCCCCGAATACATACCTACAATGAAAGGTACATTAAAACTAAGGATTGGTACAATTTGGTGAAGCGTTGATTAAGAATTTAAAGTTCAATATACCTCGTGGTGAGTATGGATTTGAACGACCTCCATCGCTCAGCCATGATACCGAGGACCTTCCTCCTCGCTATGTCGGAAGATGGTATGTCAAAAGAATCCTACATGAAAGGAGTTAGTCCATAAAGGAGTACTTATTAAGAGTTACATGAAATAATACACTAAAATAAAACTTAAATAATATCTAAGTTACCAGAACATCACTCCATAGCTGGTTCTTTACCACCTCCTCGACACTATCCCAGTCGGGGATAATGATGGACACCTTCGACCGTACCACAACCCCCAGATAACTGCTCAACTTCGTGGCATGCGGTCCACTGAATCTACCGGTGTTGACATCCATCTCAACAACTACCCTCTCTCCCCGGTGACGCCTACGTGTGACGTCTGGCATCCGGGTAACACCTCTACTCTTCCGAGCAGAGGAACCACTGGCCTGTGAGTCGGACCTGGATCGTCCATCCTGATCAGCCATGAGTATCTGTCCAAACAAGGAAAAAAACTATCAAATATTTAATATAACATTTAAAACAACGAATAACTAATATAACATGTAATTCAATGAATCACCAACAAGATTAATACCCTATTAAGATGAAATATTTTCCCACAAGCCCTCATAGTGGTCATGACGACTGGCAACAACATCATCTATGTCATGTTCCACGATAGATGTTGGAATACGCGTTGTAGTTGATGGAATGTCCACAATATCAACATTGGGGTCTCCAATGTGTCTACCTTGGATAACAATTGACCACCGTTTGTCAGCTGGGTCAGCCACATAAAAAACTTGCTTTACCTGCGTTGCCATTATGAATGGTTCGTCCTTATGCCCTATCTTGTTGAGGTCCACCAACGTAACTCCTAAATCATCAGTTGTGACACCGTTCTTATTGTCAACCCATTTGTATTTAAACACAGGAACGGTGAAGGGACCGTAATCAACTTCCCATATATCTTCAATCACACCAAAGTAGCATGACTCGGCCATGACAGGGTTGTTGTCCTTTGCAGTTGAGAAATGCATTGACTGAGCCACAACCATCACTTCACTGTTTTGATTTGTACTCTTTTCATCCTGTGTCCTTGTATAAAATGAATAGTTGTTTATGTCATACCCACAAAAGGTGAGGACATCAAAGTTCAGGCCCTGTGCTAGTCGATGTAATGTCGAGGATACAGATGCATCTTTCAGGACGGTCTTTTGGAACCACTGCATGAAACTCTTGTTGTGTTCATTCAACAACCACTTTTCAGTCATTTTAGGGTTGGTTTTCTTGACTAGCTCCTTGTGTGTGGCTAGATACGGTTGCACGTCGTCCGTGTTGTTTAAAATATACAAGTGTGCCTGAAGGACATCAGCACGTGGCATGCTCTTCACTTTTTTTCCAATCGTTCCGTTCCCATCCAATCTCCCTTCATGACGAGTCGTTGGAATACCAATGCTTGCAGCATGTGACATGTATTCAGTGCAAAACTCAATTGCTTCCTCTGCAATATATCTTTCCACAATTGAAGCTTCGGGACGACGTTGGTTCTTCATATACCCTTTCAATATCTTCATATATCGCTCAACGGGATACATCCACCGTAAGAACACTGGACCACACCAACGGACCTCTCTCACCAAATGGATGATTAAGTGGACCATTATGTCAAAAAAAGAGGGCGGGAAATACATTTCAAGCTGACATAATATAAGTGATGCTTCCTGTTCCAACACATCCAATTCGCCGGGCACGATTACCTTGCAACATATGGAATTGAAAAACATACACAACCTTGTTATGACATTTCTCACATTTTTAGGAAGAATGTCACGAATGGCGATAGGCAGAAACTGCTGCATCAACATGTGACAATCGTGAGACTTCAACCCAACTAACTTCAAATCTTTCATCGAAACACAAGACTTGATGTTGGAGCCATAACCAGACGGAACTTTCACACTTCGTAACGATTCACACAGACTTTGCTTTTCTTTTCTGGATAACGTATGACATGCTGGAGGCAAATATGTTCTTTTGCCCTTTGATTGTGGATGCAAATCCTGACGTATACCCATCAACTCTAAGTCCATACGCGAGTTTAGGCCATCCTTAGTCTTCCCGGGTATGTTTAAGAGTGTACCAACTAAACTGTCGCACACATTCTTCTCCACATGCATTACATCAATGCAGTGTCTTATATCAAGCTCCCTCCAATATGGCAGGTCAAAAAACACTGACCTTTTCTTCCAGTTGTTTTGTGTCGGGTGCTGTTTTTCACACTTACCAAATTACACGTTGACGTCCTTCACCTTTTCATATGCCTGGCGACCAGATAGTGGTGGAGGAGCCATTTCAAAATCTTGGGCACCGTTAAACGACTTCTTCAACCTTCGAAACGGATGATTCGCTTTAAGAAACCTTCGATGTCGAAGATAAACATTTTTCCTGCCATGATGCAACCGCACAGAACTAGTCCCCTCCTCACATACTGGACAAGCTTTATGACCCTTCACACTGTACCCAGATAAGTTACCATACGCTGGATAGTCATTGATTGTGCAAAATAACATGGCACGCAATTTGAATGATCGCCCGGTAAACCCATCAAACACTTCAACCCCGTCTTCCCATAACCTTTTAAGGTCTTCAACCAATGGAGTTAAATATACATCAATGTCGTTCCCCGGTTGTCATGGACCAGAAATCATCATTGATAACATCACATATTTTCGCTTCATGCACAACCATGGCGGCAAGTTGTAAACAAACAACAAAACAGGCCACGAACTATGGTTTGTGCTCAGGTTCCCAAACGGGTTCATGCCGTCTGTGGCTAGTGCAAGCCTAACATTTCTTGGTTCATTGGCAAATTCTGGAAAAATCCTATCCATTTTCTTCCATTGCGACCCATCGGCCGGATGCCTAAGTAGTCCATCAACAACCCTCTCATCAGCATGCCATCTCATAAGTTTTGCATCATCTGCATTGGCAAACAGACGCTTTAGTCTTGGAACTATAAGTAGATACTACAACACCTTTGCAGGAGACCCTTTAGTGCATACCTCATCAGAATCCGCCTCTTTCTTCTTATACCGTGACACCCCACATCTAGGACATCGATGCAGCATTTCTAACTCACCCCGGAATAATACACAATCATTTGGGCATGCATGTATTTTCTCATACTCCAAACCCATAGGACACAACACCTTTTTGGCCTCATAGTTACTTTTCGGCAAGGTGTTTCCAGCTGGGAGCATTTCTTTCAATAACTTCAGTAAGTCAGTGAAACTTTTATCCGTCCACCCGTTTATGGCCTTCAAATTAAACAATCACAAAACTGCTGATAACCTCGTGAAATTGAGGTAGTTTGGATACAACGGCTGCTCAGAGTCCTCACACAGAGTTGTATATACATGAGCTTTCTTAAAACCTTCTACCCCTACATCACGGATCATATCCTCGAGTCGGTCATCCATGTCGACATCGTTGTCATGCATCGAGCTTCGATTTTTAGTCTGAGAGCTGTTACTTGGCACCACCACATCTTCACCATGCCATATCCAATGCGTATAACTACGTAGAAAATCGTCACACAGTAGATGTTCTCGCACCTCTTCCAAGTCTACCCGACGCAGGTTGAAGCATTTAACACAAGGGCAAAAATACTTTCCATTCACCCCCACTGCATTCCTCGCTACGAATTCTATAAATGATTCAACTCCCCCTCGTACTCCAGACTTAGGCGTGATGCAGTTATCCAACTCCGATCCATACCAACTGTTTACAAGGTGCTATGATCAACCTCACTTTTTATACAAAGGTGGTGGTCCTATACCCATTCAGCATGACAATTGTTTTTATACGTCATTCATATATACAGGTTAGGACTTATTTTAAAATTTGATGAAATTTCGGCAGCATTTCGCATTGGTCTCTAAGTACACAAAATGAGAGTGGTCAAATCAAATTCAACCACAACCATATATGCACCCAGAGAACAACACAAAATACAAGTTACCGAAAGTTCATTCAAATTTTAAAATAACTCCTAACTTGTACATACTAACAGTGGCGTATAAAAAATAATTGTTCATCCCAAACTGTCCAAACGGACAATTCAAGATTCAACACAAACGATGACATTAATTAATTTAATGACCATTTGTGTCGAATCTCAAACGGGGAACTATGGTTCACTCATGCACATCCTCATACCAGTTAGCTAGTATGAGCCTACGAGTTCGCAACATTGACAACCATATACATACAAACGTAAACAAAATAACATTATATGAGAGAAAAATAGCAACAGAAATAACATTATATAATTGTGGTATTTTCAAGTAGAACTATGGTGTTGGATGATGGATTATGGAATTTGAGACATGAGGGTTGAACTTTTATTTTATGAATTATGGATATGGTGTTGGATTATGACATTTTTCAAGTTTTGTTTGGTATTGGATTTTTATTTTTTAAACATGGTGGCCCGGGTTGGGTTGGTCAAAAATCCATATTGATTCATTTTATTTTTGGGTCACTTTTTTTTGGGTCACTTTTAGTTAAGAAGAATTTTAGAGCATCTAAACTACTTCCATGAAGGAGTAACTATTATATTTTGTGATAATGCTTCTACCATTACATTGTCTAAAAATCTAGTTCTACATGGAAGGAGTAAACACATTGATGTAAGATTTTATTTTTTGTGGGATTTATGCAACGATGGTGTTATTACGCTAAATTATTGTAACACGGAAGACCAATTCCTACCTACCGTAAGTAGGATAAGTACATACTTCTCCTAATACAAACTTTCTATAATTTTTTTTATGTATGTATGGGTATATGCTATATGTGATAGAAAACTCTTATAACAAATTCCATGTTTCCTCAATTTAATTTCTTAAAACACCAGCAATGATGTATATCTAAGTAATTTCCCTTTAAAATATTTTTTTCTTAAAATGATTCTAATTTTGTAGATATTACAACCTCAAAAATAGTATGATCATTACAGCTACAGTTTTTATTTCAGTACTTTTTTTTTGGTAATTGATTTCAATACATATTTTGTTCTGAAGGATATCAATTCTTTCGTTTTTTTGGTGCACAAACAATAAAATTCTCGTCACCCATTTCAGCAGAGACAGAGACAGAGTTCAGAGGCAATGTAAAAATAGCAACAATGTCAAAATAGCAACAATGAAAAAGATATCAATTCTCGTCAGCCATTTCTCGTCTCCACAACAATGAAAATGTCACAGGCAATGTCAAAATAGCAGAGACAGAGTTCAGCTTCAACAATAAACACACAAACAGAGAGAACGAAGCAAACCCATTACGATTATACAGCATAACAACGAAGCAGAGGTTAAAAAGTGAACGAAAGAAGAAGGGCAACGAAGCACTTACCTGACAATGCTGAACGAAGAAGAAGAAGGGCACGCGAAAAAAGAAGGAAGTGAACCCAGAAGCCTACGACCAACAAAGAGCAGGACGAGGAAGAAGACGATAACCAGCGAAAGTAAGGAGAAACTGAAAAAAGAGTGAAAGGCGCGGCTTTTGAAGTTTCAGAAAGGATATATATTCACGGTTCCCCCTCACAACCGTGAATATATTAAACATATATTAACGGTTTAATAAACAACCATGGATAAATGTTAACTATATATCCACGGTTGGTATCGTAACCGTGGATAAATATTAAATCTATATTCACAGTTATAGAAACAACCGTGGACATAGAGTACCCAGTGATTAAACCCTAAAACCTGAACTATATATCCACGGTTGGAAATACAACCATGAATATTGACATCTATATATATCCACGGTTCACATCATAACCGTGAACGTACCCATCAATATATATTCACGGTTGTGATCACAACCGTCGATATATATTTCAGGTACTATATATCCACGGTTGACTCCTCAACCGTGAATATATATTATGGGTACGTTCATGGTTATGATGTTAACCGTGGATATATAGTTTTCTCTGATTAAAACGTTCACCTTATAATTTCAAAAATGCCACCGCGCATGTTTTTATCACTGATCCTCTTCTACCCGTGAATAATATCCCGTTGTTATATCCATTTTTTCCACTCGTATGATCACCATTGTCATCACCACCACCGCCATCGACATCATTGTTACCACCACTACCATGGTTGTCATCACTACCATCACCGCTCTTGTCGTCACTACTACTGCAACCACCACCACTACCACTATCATCATCGCCACTGTCATAGTCACCGCCACCATCGTCACCACCACCTCCACTGTGTCACTGTCCTCTCCACTACTAATATCACTACCATCATCATCGTTGTTGTCAGAACTGATGTCACCATTGACATAATAGCCACTACTATCACCACCCTCACTACCACCGCCCCTATTGCCATCACTACTCTGCCACACCCACTTCTACTCCTGCCACTGTCACTGTCACAAACCCGCAACATCATTGCCATTACCACCACAAACTCCATTGTCACCTCCACCATCATGACCACTATCATCACAAACTACCGTCACCATAGTCATGTTGACCACTACCACCATGCCTCTGCCATTAGCATCATTGTTATCACTGCTAACACCTCTTCCACTACAACTGTCACGACTACCACCATTGCCACTAACGCCGATACCACTACTGCTATGACCATTCATCGCCACCATAACCACCACCTTCATCGTTGTTGCCACTGTAACATCTTCTTCACCACCACCACCGCCACCATCTTCACCACTCTCATCACAACTAATGTCACCACATGTCATGATGACAATGATGACCATCACCACTCTCACCACCACCACCACCATGATTGTCATTGCTAATACCTCATCCACCACCATCGTTGTCACCATCACCGCCACCACCACCACCACCATTGTTATCATCGTCACTGTCACAACCATCATTGTTGTTGCCACAACCACCCCTGCACCACCACCACATAAATGTCATTGCCACAATTATCATTGTAGAATATTTATTATTACCATTAATATTATTATATTATTATTTTTATTTAAGTGTAAAATAGTTTTGATTATAATTATGAAACTTTTAGCAACATTTTTTTTAGTTGAAAATCATAGAAGCTAAAACATGAAACTAAAACCAAAAGTTATCCTAAATAGGGCCTTTTAGTTGGTTTTGTTTCAATTAGGTCCTACATTTTTTTTTATATAGATCCCTTATCTTGTTAAAGAGTTTTCACTTGGTCATTCTGTTAGTTTTAGACAAACATAGTTAGATAATGTGACAAACTCATGTGTCTCAATTTTATTGACTTTACATGTTATAATTTGATTAGCTGACAATTGTTTTGTACGAGTTCTCCTTAATTTGAAGAGAGCTTATTCACAACTTCTAGTAGTAGATACCTTTAAAAACTCATTTTTCACTAATACATTTATTAATGTATTCTTAATAATATACTTTAAAAGTCATAATAAATAAATATTATTAAAATATATTATTGAAAGTATTATTATTAACTTTATTTAATAATATTTATATAATTAAATATTATATATTTAAATATATTATTAAGTAATATAACTAAATTATGTTATTGTTAATATATATTAAAAATATATTCAACAATGTTTTATTAATTGTCAAACAATATATTTAATTATATTTATAATATTTAATCTATTATTGTCTATGTTTCATAATATTTATATTATTCTAAATACTTTTTAAAATATATTTATAAGTAATAAATTTAAATTATATTATCAAGCATTATATTAATAATAATATATTCTAAAATATATGGTTAAATATGTATAATATATTATCAGATATATTATTTGAGATATTTTTATAATATATTTATCATAAATATATTATTAACAATATATCTAATAAACATTTATTATTGTTATAATAAGTTATTAAGAATATATTTAATAAGTGCATTAGTGATATTTATGTTTTATATTGGAGATAAGCTTTGGCCTATTAACGGAACATGTATTCTTTCACCGTTTGTTCACTAGTTCAAATCCTAGTTGAGACAAATTTTGGAATTTTCAATTTTATGTTTTAGTCAATCAACATGTGACACTTGTAGTGTTATCTCCAAAATTGATGAAATGTTCAAATTGAAATTCTTTAAAAAGATAAGGGTATATATGAAACAACGAAAATGTGTAGAAGCAACAAAATCAAGAGACAAGAGAGCTCACTAGTATTTTAGCCTATCTTCCATGCTTGTTAAAATCACGTTTTAACACGTAGAATCGTCCGATTCTACGATTCTAGGTGTGTTTTCGAGTTAAATTGGAGCTAGACTCGTTTTAGAGGTAGAATCGGAGGTAGAACGGTAAAAACAGTAAAAACGTATCGTTTCTATAGATTCTACCATTTTTAGCATTTTTTTGGGCCTGAAAAAGACCAAAACGACGTCGTTTTGGTGTGAAAATTTTAAAACCCCAAATCCCTAACCCCCTTTCTATTTCGCGTCGCACTTCTCTCCATTGGGCTGCTTTGCTTCTGGGCCTCCTTCGTCCGTCTCTGCCTCCTCCGTTCTCCGGTCGTGGCCGCTTTGCCGGCGTTTTCCCGTTGTGGACTCATGGTCGCCTTGTCCCTGCCTCTCCTTTGTTCTCTGGTGGTGCGCTGTTTTCTGTTCTCGTGCGCGATCCCATGGTGGTTGCGTCTCTGTCCGTCTCTGTCTCTAGTCTCTATCGTGCTCCTCCTTACTGTGTCCTCCTCCTCCCTCACAGTATGTTGAAGCCTACACCTGCTGCTGTGTGTTGTTGCTGTTGGGTTATACTATGTTCTTTATTTTTTTGAATTTTATACTATGTTTTATATATCAACATTCATACAAAAAAATAAAGAACTAAAATATTGTTCAAATATTATAGAATAAATTATTCTAATGCTGCTGGATAGAAAATTGTGTTTGTTTGTTCTGTTAGAATAAAAATGTTATTGTTGCTGTTTGTGCTGTTAGAATAGAAATTCTATTGTCATTGGATAGAATAGAAATTCTGTATCTTATTTTATTTTATTTTTTATTTTTTAAATTAGGGGTATGTTATTTTATTTTATTTTTTAATTTTTTTTAATTTGACGATTCTACCTAGAATCTTACGATTCTATCTAGAATCTCGATTCTACAAGTCGTTGGAGCCTCCATGATTCTAGGTAGAATCTCGATTTTGACAACCTTGTTATCTTATTTTTTGTTTCAAAATAATCTCTAGCTTTTTAAAGAGTTTTAATATGGTTCTTTATTTTATTTTACTTTTGTTCCAACGTGACCCTCATACTTTTCAAAAAAATTAAATTTAATCCTACTATCAAATATTCATTAACGTCTTTAAACTCAAATGGATTGTTAATGTAGTTCTAACAGTTCCAACTGCTCTAACAAGTCATGTACATGTAAAATGAGAAAGAAATACACCTGAGAGGGATCAATATTTTCAAAAAATAAATTCCTTAAAAATATTTTTTAAATATAATCATAATTATGTAACACATTATATATACTTTTAAGATATATTTAATTATTAATGAATCATATTAACAAGTCTTTTTATCTGATATATTAAAGTTATCCTATTTTTAATTTATTTTAAAATATATTTAATATATTAATAAACATATATTTAATAAAAAGATATAATAAAAATATTATAACGCCCAATTTTGTTGGATCACCTTCTTTAAATTCAAAAAATCATAAATTTTAAAAATAGAAAAATAAAAATATTAAATAAATTGGGTGTAAGGTTTTTGTTCCTCTTATCACCTCAAGCCAACAACCACCTTATTTATTGTTCTCTTTCAAACAACGAATCACCATAGCTAAAACAAAACACAACCAAACAACCACACAACATAAATCTATTTCTTATCCTCATTTGGCATGAAGTATTTAAAAAATAAACAAATTTAAGATATAACTTTCAAATTAAGAAAAATATCTTTTCTAAAAAACCCTAAAAAATCAATTTCAAAAATTAAATCTCTCTAAAGAACTAGGTAACCCTACGTATACTCAGGAATATGTAAGAGTAAAGTCAATTCGAGGCAAGTTCTTTCAAATGAACAAATACATAACTAACTCCCAAACCTAGATTTTTAAAGGGATCCAATATTTTACCATTTTAAAATAAAATTAAAATTTGATGGTAACTCCATAAATTTCTAACTTAATTTATCAAACTTTAATTTGAAGTATCTATTAGTTGTAAATTCACATTGTGAACATACACACATAATGTTTTCAGAACTGGATCAATCATTAAACTAGTGAAGACACTGCTTCAAGGGTCACTAGTCGAATTAGTGATTGAACTGTGAACGAAATCGTAGTAATAAATTATTATTATTTTATATATTAAATAATAATCAATTAGACCAAAATAATATAATATTCATTAAAAAATTTAACAAATGCATTAAAATAATACACATCCTCCCATAACATGCTAAAAGGTCCAAAACACACTATTTCAAACCAAGTAAAATAAAAAATGCTATATTTTTCAAAATGAATTAAGTGACCTAGAGTGTAAATATCAATTCTTGACCAGTTTAACAAGACACTTATTTTTTGACACATTCACACCAAGGAAGATTCTAGTTCCTGATCCGATCTGGTTCTAATAACTATGTATATACACACTAGTGTAGATGACTTGTGTTATGCCTGAGATAATTATTGAGAAAATGTATTTATTCACTACTTAATTTAATAATAAAGAGGCAACTGATAAATGATTGATATCCGTTAAAAAATATATAAACATGTTAGAAATAAAAGTATTCATATTTTTTATTAAATAAATTAAATTGATTCTAAATAAGGGATCTTCAAATTACATCTTATGTTGTGACCAAAAGAAAAATTACATGTTATTTACACCTAGGGATGTCAATGCAGGTTACCTATCCTGCCCTGTCCTACCCCACCATCAACCCGCCAAAATACTGGGTAGGGTAGGTTTAGCCCCTTACTGAAGGCGGATTGAAATTTTTGACTCGTCCTGTTTTGATGGCAGGGTGGGTTAGCCCATCAACCTTTAAAAAATTAAATTTATTTTTAGTATTTGAAAAAAATAATTTTAATGGGAGGTTGGTTAATGATTGATCCACTTAAAAATATAAATTAATAGAAATTAATGAAAATCAATTAACTTATTATTTTTAATAAGAAAAAGTCACTTAAATTAAAAAAAATAGTATACAACTAAAATAAAAAATTTGAATATAATTATATTAATTGATCTGTCCTGGACCGGGGTCAATAGATCCGATCTCAAGCCAGTCACGAATAGTATGTCAATACCGTCTAGTAGACCGGATGTATGTGTATCCGATGTATGTATCCGTTGTCCTTGGGTGAAGAAAGCGGATTGGGCATTCTGGAGATCCTTTACACCGACCTAACGCGTTGAAGTGGGCGAATGGTGGTGTCACCTGCAAAGATTCTCCGACGCTCAAGTCAGTGATTATATTCCAAGTAAGGAATGTATTCAGAGAGGAATCAGTCGTAAAAGAGCTGAAGAAGAACCCCCCACCTTTCACTTCAATCATGAAGTTAGTTCATATACCTGATTGGCTCGATTAACGAGGACTCGTTGGTGGGGAACCACCAACTCCCATTAGCATTATTATATTGCGCACTTACCTGCATGATTGGGTCAAGTGGCTATTTTATATTGAGCATAGAGAATGTAGGCTAGGATTAGGGAACAAGTTGACCATTCCCGTGAGCAGAATTTGGCTCGTAGTGCAGGGAATTATTGATCGATCCCTGTAGCAACAATCCTTGTCTTTTGCACAGTGACGTGTGTATTATCCGATGTCATGGTGTTATCCTGAACAACCGGTTTAGGGAGAACGCCTGATACGGAATTACTGTCCGGATGTATACCGATGACACCGGTTACACGTAGATGTCTTATCAAAGACGTTGAAATATGTATAGCAGATCGGATACCGGTATTGAGACCGGATCATATGTCCCCTAGCTTATGTGAGGGACTGAATAGTTGTTCACATAAGCTACTCAACCTGCGAGAGGTCTTAATATCGGTAAGCTTACGTGTGTAATAGTTCCTTAGCATCTGTTGTCATTCGTAAAGAACCGCTCTGATTTTAATAGAAAAGACCTTTCGGTACTGTCACAACGGATTCAGACAAAGATTCGTTGTGTGAGAATTTCAAGAGTTTATTGGAATTGAAAGCTCTTGAAGTTCGTGTGACGGCTGTAAAGCGTAAATTGCGTTGCATGATTAGACATTAATGCTTTTAATCACGTGGGCAGGCAATTATTGTGTCTGAGATGAAAATCTCATTAACCGTCGTTTTGGGCTTAATGGGCCTGAAGTTTTCAAAACTTTTGGGCCCAGCGGATAGCCCTTTGCTGAGTTGCTATCGTTTTGGCGCCCAAGAATTTGGAACGGTTGTGTCGTTTCGCTTGTGAACAGGTACGTTTTATCGAGAACGACACAACTTCAAGAGGAGGTAACCGGTCCTCTTTGTTTCCTATAAAAGGAATACTTAGTGGATTCTGGGTTCCACTTGCTTTTGCTTTCTCAACGAAACTCTGCAAAAATTTTGCAAGGAAGTTTATCATCTACATTGCGAGGGTTTCTTCGTTCCTCAAATTCATCACTGTCATCTGAGGTAACTATCTTTTCCTTGTCGCTTTAGTTTCGCTTTGACTTGCTACTCGTAGTTATAGAAAGTAGGCTTCATCTAAAGGGGGGGGAATCAGTTTCCCTCAACCCTAATAGTCGTGGGGAAGAATCCTTGTGATTCTTCCTAAGACTGAACCGCGTCGCTCAGAAAGGGGATCTTACTCACTGCGGGAAGTGATCTTTCCCTTCTCAGAGTCGCCCTCTGATTGTAATTGCTTTCAAAATGCAGTGAGTAATGATTGCAACTTTCTGACGACATTTTATTTCTTATCGTAGATTAAGGAGTTCGGTCTAGATATTTCCAATGGCAACTGGAGAAGGATCTTCTGGAGATAGCGCCATTTCGAAAACAGCAGAAGGTCTCTACAGCGTAGTTGCTTCGAGGCTAAATTGGGAGAAGGTTCAGGCTAAATGGCCTTTCTGCTGGGTGTCTAGTGAGTTTAAGGAATTGGCCTCCCGACATGCGGATGAGGAGGGATCCCGGATCCAGCCGAGGTTTACTTTGAGTACGGATGAAGAGACAAAGAAGTGGTATAGGGTTTATGCACCACTTCCGACAAAGCGGATATGCCACGTCGTCCCTAATGACCGCTCTGTATACATGTATGACTTTATTTTCCATAATCTGGGAGTTCGTTTTCCTCTAACCGAACTCCAGATGGGCGTCCTGAAGTTCCTGAACTGTGCACCCTCTCAACTTCATCCCAATGGTTGGGGCCTCATCCGGGCTCTGGAGGTCCTTGGTGAACATTTCAATTTCACGCCAACTGTAGCGATGCTGTTCTACTACACTCAGGTAGTTCGGAGAGCAAACAAGCAGGGCGGAGTTGGTCTGGTGACTCTTCGGACTCTCTGTTCCTTTGTGAACTTTGAGTCTTATACAGATTCTGCCAAGGTTGACGGGAAGTCCTTCAAGATTTACTTCACCCGCATCTCCATTAAGAAGGGCAATCCAAAATTTTGGAAGGATGAAGAGGACGTTGACAAATTTCCCCTGAGTTGGACACACAAACATTTCCTCTTGAGCTCACACGCGTACTACACTGATCAATCTGATCTGTCACGTGAGACGTCGAGAGTGTTGTTCGCACTTGAATCGCACACTACAGGTCGTCACGTCTTTTCGTGTAGGCGTCTGCTAAGTAGCTCAAGCGGAGTCCGGGAGGAATATTTGCGTACTTCTCGTTTTATTCTATCTTTTCTCCTTTATCAAATATGTATAGAATATTTGTAGTTGCTGACATCTTGTATTTGTTCATGTAGGTGAAATAGAACAGCAAACTCCAGAAATGGACAAATTGAAGAAATTCAAGGCGGCTGGTAAATCTGTTACTCATGAAAATGAGGTGAAGCCCAGGCCCTCAACTAAGGATCGTCCTGAGGTAATCATCTTGACCTCGGATGCTGAAGGGGACATCCCACTGGTTGAGGGCGGTACGTCCGATGTTGGCGCAGCCTCGGGTCAGCCTCCAGTTACTGAGAGGAGAAGAAAGATCCAGAATGATCCTTCGAAGCGTCAGTCCAAGAAGCAAAGGACTTCGGAGGATAAAGCCGTTGAAACCTCGGAAGGGATTGGTGCTTCCTCCGGTCTCAATAAAGGCACTGCTGCTGGGGTTTCTGGATCAGGGCCGACCTCCTTCCCAACGACCTCGTTTCTCACCCCCTTCCTCTCCTACGAAGGTTCTACTCCTGCCACTCTTCCACCACCGATGTATAAACTCCGGCCTACGCTTAGTGTTAAAGAAATTGAAGAAGCGTGTGAGGCCGGAAGGTGGCAGCTAGCCGAACTTGCTGGATTGCTATCTTCCGTCAGTGAGTTGGCTAAGAACGTCGACAAGGTTGAGGAGCTAAGTGACAAATTAGAAGAGCTCAACCTTTCCTCAGACAAGGACAAAGCCGCCATGAAGTTAATGGAAGATCGTCTTAACAAGTCTAAGAAGTTTGGGGATCTCATAACTAAAGAGAATCTCAAGCTCAAAGGCGATCTTAAAAACTTGGAAGGCAAAGTGGCAGAGAAGGAGGAAGAACTCCGCAGCAGCCAGGATAAAAATAAGGTTGATGCTGAGGAGTGGTCTCAAAGGGAGAAGAAGCTCCTTCTTGAGATAGAGGGACTGAAGGCTAGGAAAGTAGAGCCCGAGATATCCAGTGAGGAGCTGTCTAAGTTGCGGGGAGAATTGGCTACAGCGAAAGCTGAGAGAGAAGAAGCTGTTGACATATGCAGCCGGGCTGTTGAAGAGTCCTTCGGCCTAGCCATACGCCAAGTCTTCTACCGCAATCCCACTGCGAAACTTAACCTTTATGGGATGGATCCGTACTATGAATTCCATGAGGGAAAGTTAGTCGCAGTGGTGGATGGTCGTCACGAAGATCCACCGACGTCCTTATATGGTTTGGCTCCTCTTCCTGAGGGTCAATCCATGGGACCTGACTACGTCTTTCCTGCGTCCGAGGTTCCCTCTTCTGAAGAAAGGGCTGAGGCTCCTGGAGGCGAGACTCCTGCGGAGGTTCTAAAGGAAGGAGCACAAGAGCCCAGTGCTGAAGAGGCACAAAAGACTGAAGAACAGATTCCTCCTCAGTAGTTTTGTTTTCATTTACATGTATAGTTGTGTACCGGGATCAACTCCGGATTTTAAACTATTGTATGTAATTTCATTTCAATGAATGAGTTTTGATTGAAGAAATTTGTCTTCGTCGTTTCATGTATATTTAAATCGTTTCTAATCCGTTCTGTATAATTAATCTTAAGGCCGGATTGAAATAATAGCCTCGGAAGATTAAACAACGAATAAAATTTAGAACGGATAAATATATACATGTCCCCAAGTGTGTATTAAGAAGAAGGTGCCTGTCTTTGGGGCGTGATCCTTAATTCTTTTGGGGAAAGATGGGTCGATCCGCTGTTTAGCAAAGTAGTGTAACAGGACGGATGACTGCTTCTAATCCGTAATATTCTTACAGGAGATGATAATATTGTTCCAAGTTTAGGGAACTGCAAGGAAGTGGTGTTTGAGTCCTTTATCATAAGGATGATGATGGGAGTTTTTTCTACACCAGGAGTTACGTCGTTGTATCACAGAATAGGTGATAAAGAGTATCCGTCCTGGGAGAATACCACTAGAAAGCGAAAGTGCGGACTGACTTTCGGAATTTTCCATCATAAAGATGATTATGAGTATTGATCATGCCAGGTGTTTTATCATTAAATCACTTCATAAGTGATTGAGATCATCCGTCTTGGGGATGTGTACGATACCAGGAACTACATCATCAGGTCGCATATTAGGTGATTGAGATCATCCGTCCTTTGGGTGTGTATGGCGCCAGGAGTTACATCGTCAGATCACAGCATGGGTGATTGAGATCATCCGTCCTGGGCAGGTACACCGCGTTAGGAGTTACATCATCATATCACATAATGGGTGACTGATGTTATCCGTTCTGGAAAAGTACACATCGTCAAGAGTTACATCGTCAGATCACAGATTAAGTGATTTAGATAATCCATCCTGGAGACATTTTTCAATCGTAGGAATACGGATTGAGTGAATACTTTCAGAATGATGATGAGAATTGTTCATACCAGGAGTTACATCGTCGAATCACTGAATAGGTGATTGAGATCATCCGTCCTGGAATGATTATTGGAGTTCTTCATACCAGGAGTTACGTCACCGAATCACTGAATAAGTGATTGAGATCATCCGTCCTGGTGTGATTATTGGAGTTCTTCGTACCAGGAGTTACATCATCGAATCACTGAATAAGTGATTGAGATCATCCGTCCTGGTGTGATTATTGGAGTTCTTCGTACCAGGAGTTACATCATCGAATCACTGAATAAGTGATTGAGATCATCCGTCCTGGTGAATTTTTCCAATCAAGGGAGTGCGGATTCAATTGCCAATTTTCGCTCCATCCGAAATCCGAGTCTTACCTCTACTAGCCCCCTAGCTGATGTGAGGAAGTAGTTGACTTGCTCATATGAGCTATATTGATCATAGTACGTCTGGATTTCGGATTTGCACCGAAGTGTAAATATCCGTTCTGGGAACCATGTTCCGTAGTGATGAAATTTTAAGGGCGGATTCGACAATGGAAATATCAGAAGTTTATCGAATTTCGCAACCCTTGGTATTCGGGTAATGGTGGCCACGTTTCTAATGATTGGACATTTAATGCCTTAATTCACGTGGGCGCGCCATTATTGTATTAAGTGCGCATGTCTTAGTAACTGTCACGCATAGTTTTGTTGGGCCTAATATTTGGTTTTAATAGGCCCATTTCGATGGCTCTGTGACAAAATGATGGCATTTTCGCGCCTTGATGTGCTAAATGACAATTTTGGTCCACTAAACGGGGAGTCGTTTGGGGGTAAACGACAGGTTATGTTTAGTGGGTATTTGAAAAATTTTGGTGCCCTGATATAGGCATATTTGGCAATCTCAGTTACCATTTCTTCTTGCTTCCTTGACGAATCTCTACGAAAGTTCCAAGAAGTTCTTCGTATCCACCTCTGTGAATTTCAATTCACTATCTAAGGTAACCACTTTCCCTTCGTTCTCAGTTTCTCTTTTCAATATTTGAGAATGCCTAGGAAGGGTGTTAGCTTCAGTGGCGTTGGCCCTAGAGGAAGAGGAGGAAGGGCTTTGACTCAAAACCCTAGCGTTCATGGTGGGAGGATTCCAGTGATCCTTCAGTCGAGATCACGAAATACAGAGAGGGAGGGGTCGCAATATCAAAGGCGAAGGGTGATTATACCCTCTTCAGGGTCTTCCTCCTCTAGTGAGAGTGTCGAGAGTGGGGATTTATATGTCTCTGATGATGTGGAATTTTATCGCAGCATCAAGGCTTTCACAATGGTGACAAAGAAAGCTACTGGGAGGAAGTCGTCTGAAGGGGAATCCCCTTCCGAGAAGCATATCTTGAAGACCCAATCCGGCCTCTGCAATGTGGTTGCACACCGGATAGATTGGGTGAAATTCCAACAGAAACGCCCATTCAGCTGGGTGGCTGAGGAGTTTCGTGAAATAACATCAGTTCATGCTCAAGAGGGGGGAGCGGAGTTGGAGCCGCGTTTCACGGTCTTCAAGAGGGATAAATACAAGAAGTGCTTCGTGGTGATAGCCCCGTTGCCATCCGATCGAATTTGTCATATCCCGGACGAAAGGTCCTTGTATATGTATGACTTTTTATTTTTGAACCTTGGTGTGCGGTTTCCCCTTTCGAAGTTTCAGATGGGGGTTCTGAGATTCCTGGACTGCGCTCCTTCACAGCTTCACCCCAACGGATGGGGATTAGTCCGCTCTCTTGAAGTGCTTGGGGAGCACTTCAACTTCAAGCCGACGGTGGCCATGCTCTTTTATTTTGCCCAAGTGGTCTGTCGTGCAAATAAAGAGAAGGGGGGAGTGAGCTTGATATCCCTCCGGACTCTCTCAAAGGTTATCAACTTTGAGGCGTACACTGACTCCGCCAAAGTTGATGGACATTCATTCAAGTCCTATTTCACGAAGATTAGCGTTCACCCTGACGAGTCAGTTTTTTGGTTAACTGAAGATGGGCTTCCGAAGTTCCCAGTGGCTTGGACGCATGAACACTTTTTGCTGACCTCCCAGGCGTACTACACTGAGGAGGATGAACTAAGCCCGTCTTCAGTTTCCGTTCTTTCCGCCCTTCAATCTTACACCGCCTCGCATCAATTTTTCTCTTGCAGGCGTTTGTTAGGATCGTGGTCTACCCGCGAGGAATATCTGCGTAATTTTCCTGCTAATATTCATATTTTATCGCATCATGCCTTGAAGTATTTGATTTCTAATCGTGTTGCTTGGTTTTGCAGTTGAAATTGAAGCTGCGTCTCCAGAGATGGAAAAACTGAAGGGGCTCAAAGCTGGAGCGAATTCCGTGGCAGCTGAAAATGACATTCAGGCGAAACGGAATTTGAAGAAAGCCACAGCGGAGACCATCATTTTAACCTCATCTGCAGGTGGCGATATTCCCTTACTGGAGGGCGGATCCGAGAAGGTTGCGGCTGAGAAGGTCGGAGAAAAGAAGAAAACTATAAAACGCGGTTCCTCAAGGACCTTGGATCGTCAACCTTCTCCGAAAAAACAAAAAATTTCAAGTGAGAGTGCTGATCCGGAGCCTTCAAAGGGAAAGAAAGTGGAAAGATCCGCTTTGGATGCAGGGTCCACTCCGGATGCTCCTGGCGACGGGATCACTTATGGTGCAAAGCCAATAACGACTTACTTTGCACCAAAAGTTACTCGCCCTCTTCAAAGTAACTCCGGTCTTGCACAATATCTGGTATACGAGGGTTCTGTTCCTGAGGTCGTTCCTGAGTCTCCGTACAAGCTGAAGCCCTCATTGATGAGCGATGAAGTAGCCAAAGCTTGCGATGCCGGGCAGAAGCACCTGGCAGAATTATCCGGGCTCTTAAGATCGGTTCGCAAGCTTCCAGAAGAGAATGAGAGGCTGAGCTCGTTGGTTGGCAAGGTTAATGACCTTAGCGTTGCTGCTGCTAAGGACAAGGCAACCATCCTTCGTTTAGAAAGTAAATTAGAAGCTTCCAAAGAGGAAGGATATAAGAAGGATGAAGAAATTGTCAGGCTAAAACATCTTGCCAAGGAGTTGGAGGCCCAAGTAGCTGATCAAAAGAAAATTAATTCCGACCTCCACTCCGGTTTTTGTGCGGAGAAGGAACGCTCTTCAAAGCTGGAAGAGGAGCTTAAGGAAGTCAAAGTTGTTTATGCTCGAGGAACCGAAGATTGGTCGCGTAAGGAGAAGGAGCTGCTCTCAAAGTTGGCGGACACAAAAGCGGAATTTAACGAGGCTGTGGATATGTGCGATCAGGCAGTCAAGGAATCCTTTGGGTTGGCTGTTTGTCAAATTCAATACCGGAATCCCAAGGTGAAACTTAATCTGAATGGTATTGACCCGTTCTATGAGTTTCATCAAGGGAAACTGGTGGCCATAGTTGATAAGCGTCATGAAAGTCCGCCCAACACTCCTTATAAGTTCGCTCCTTTACCTGCAGGCCAATCAATGGGACCTTCATTCCTGAAGTCCATAAGCACAGGAACGAGCTCTTGCACTGAAGATGGCAAGGTCGGAGGCAAAGGTAAAGGGAAAGAAGAAGATTCAAGCCAGAGAAAGTAACGTCCTTCCCTGTTTCCTTTTTCATTTTACTGATTCAAATTCGCTGTGCTCCGGGATCAGCTCCGGATTATTACACGAATTGTAATTCTCATTTAATCAATAAAAGAGTTTTTTACCTCCATTCTTGTTTAGTGAAAAACAACTTTAATAGAGGGATTGCATGTGTATTGTATCATTCCGGTTTTAAGTAATGAAGATCGGATTGTAAAACAAAATCTACGTACCGGACTTATACATGCAAGATGAATTTCATAATAAGGTCACCGCTGATGAGGGAACACATCATTGTTACAAGAACGGTTTAAGGGGAATGATTGTGAGATCGTTTAGACGAGAGTTCATTCCTCAAGATATTCGTTAAACCGTTTATGTTGTCCCTCAGTATCATTGGGTGATTATCACTTTGAATAAACTCTGAGTGAGATTTTCTCGTGAGAGCTTTTAAGAGTGAGGTTTTAAAATAGAAATTCCTCTTCAAATATTTCCGACTGAGGAATTTCGGGTGAAAATGCCTTAGATTGTGGCGTACCCGAGTGAATTGTTTGTGTCGGAGTTTATGAGTCAGATCTCAATTGAAGAATTGATGACTCAGAATTATAAGCTATAAAACTCCCAAATAAAGAACTTCACGAGAGTATTAATTTGGAGTTCAGTATAACTTACTTGTTGTGTTTGGAGCTCGGTTTGATCCTACTGTCCATGTCATATTTGGTGTTCGGTTGAATCCTACTAGCCGTTCTTCAATTGGTCTTTGGTTTTACCCAATGACGATTCTTCACCGACGTTCGGTTAATCCTACTAGTCGTACTCAGAGTTCGGTTTAATCCTACAATCCGAGCCTTCGATACGGGGTTCAGATCAGGGCTATTCCTGAACCTACTGCGCCCGTCACTTGGGGTTCAGCGTGGTCTTGAAGAAAAACCAGCTTACTGCGCCCAAGCCTTCGCATGGGGTTCGGTTTGTGGCCTTGAAGAAGGACCAGCCCTACAACCCATGCCCTGAGGTTCGGTTTAATCCTACAACTCAGGTCTTCATCGACGTTCGGTTTATCCTACTAGTCGTACTCAGAGTTCGGTTTAATCCTACAATCTGAGCCTTCACCGGTGTTCAGCCAAACTTACTAACCGTACCCAGAGTTCGGTTTAATCCTACAATCTGGGCCTTCAATATTTACACACTCGAGGAGTTACATCGTCAATTACAGAATGGGTAATTGAGATCATCCGTCCTGAGTATGTTCTTGTGCGTTCCGCATATTC
This sequence comes from Clitoria ternatea, assembly GCA_037962975.1. Classification (NCBI taxonomy): domain Eukaryota; kingdom Viridiplantae; phylum Streptophyta; class Magnoliopsida; order Fabales; family Fabaceae; genus Clitoria; species Clitoria ternatea. The sequence continues at coordinate 17,533,614 of CM075675.1, forward strand.
GAAGAGTTACATCGTCAACTACAGAATAAGTAGCTGAGATCATCCGTCCTGAATATGCTTTTGTACACCGGATAAACTGAAAATCACAGCATAAGAAAAACTTGAAAGAGTTAAATTGTTATGAGAGATTCTTATTAAATCAAAAATAAGAATTACAAGGAGAGCGTAGCTGTGAAAATAAATTCTCCAGTATTCAATCCAAGATAAGGATAGGAGAGTGTAGAAACAGCTAGCTATAGTAGATACGCAAGTTTTGGGTGTTCCATTTGTTTCGGATTGGAGTGCCATCAAGGTTTTCAAGGCGATAAGAGCCTTTTCCAGTGACCTCGGATACCCTGTATGGGCCTTCCCAGTTTGGGGCTAATTTTCCTTGATGGGCGAATTTGTTCCCTATACTTGCTTTCCTCAAAACCAAATCTCCAACGTTGAAAGTCCTTGATTGGACTCGTTTGTTGTACCGGAGAGCAACTTTGGCTTTGATGGCTTGATCTCTGATGAAAGCGTTTTCTCTGAGTTCTTGTATGACATCCATTTCAGATGCCAAGTTAGCATTGTTGGTTTCTTCAGAGAAGTACTTAACTCTTGTGGAAGCAATTTGCAGTTCCACAGGTATCATTGCCTCGACCCCGTATGTTAGGCGATATGGGGATTCGTTGGTGGATGAATGAGGCGTTGTCCGATATGCCCATAGGACATGACACAGCTGGTCTGTCCATCCGCCCTTGGCTTCACCAAGGCGCTTCTTTAGTCCCTTAAACACCTCCCTGTTGGCCACTTCAGCTTGACCATTAGTTTGGGGATGTTCGACGGATGAGAATATTTGGGTTATTCCTAACCCTTCAAGCAAATCTGTGAATTTTCTATCCGTGAACTGGGTGCCATTGTCTGTGACAATCCGTGCTGGGACCCCGAACCGTGTTATGATGTTTTCATACATGAAACGGCGAGTTCGGGCTGAAGTAATATGCACCACCGGCTCTGCTTCTATCCACTTAGTGAAATAATCGACCCCTACAATGAGATATTTGATGCCCCCAGGAGCAGTTGGAAAGGGGCCCAAAATATCCAATCCCCATTGGGAGAAAGGCCATGGAACAGCGGATGTGAAGAGTTCTTCCGCCGGTGTGTGGTGTAGGTTAGAGAATTTTTGGCAAGCGTCGCATTTTTTGACGAAGTCAATGGAGTCTTGCTTCATTGTGGGCCACCAGTATCCAGCTCTGAGGATTTTTCGCATTAAGCTTCTTCCTCCGGCGTGGTGTCCACTTTGTCCTCCATGCACTTCCTCCATTACACCTTGCACCTCATCCTCTTTGAGACAAATTAAATAGGGCACAAAGAGTGCCCTTCTGTAGAGATTACCATCAATCATAGTGAAATACGGTAATTCTCTCCTTAACCTCGTCTTTTCCTTCTCATCTGTGGGTAGCTGTCCATCAGCCAAATAACGGATGTAAGGAGCCATCCATGTATCTCCGTAAAGGGAGTCAGTCATTATGGCGTTTAGAGAAGGGAAAAGAGGGATGCTGGGCGACGTTAGCGTGCTTTGAACCAGAGTAGTGGTGCTACCCGGTCGTTTAGTGCTTGCTAACCTGGAGAGTATATCTGCTCTCGTATTCTCTTCACGTGGAACATGCTTAAACTCCACCTTTGAGAATTTCTCAGTCAACTCCTTGACACAGTTCAAGTATAATTGGAGTTGAGGTTCGCGAGCTTGATATTCTCCTAAGATCTGCGAAATCACCAGCTGTGAATCGCTACAGAGTGTCGCCTCAGAAGCTCCGATGTCAATTGCAGCTCTTATCCCGGCCAAGCAAGCTTCGTACTCAGCCTGGTTGTTGGATGTTTTGAAATTGAAACGAAGGGAGATCTCCAGGTGTACTCCGTCATCACTTTCGAGAACTACACCTGCTCCAGAGCCTCTTTGGTTTGATGAACCATCAACGTAAATGGTCCAATGGACTCGAGGGTAATCCGGATCAGTCCCTGTCATTTCCACAATAAAGTCAGCCAGGACTTGAGCTTTAATAGCGCTGCGGGGTTCGTAGGATATATCAAACTCAGAGAGTTCAATAGACCATTTGATCATCCTCCCAGCAAGATCGGGCTTGATTAAGACAGAACGGAGTGGCAAATCCGTTCTCACTATGATTGGATGGGCGTGAAAGTACGGACGCAACCGTCGTGAGGCCCAAACAACAGCGAGGGCGGCCTTTTCAATTTTTTGATACCGGATCTCAGCAGCTTGCAAGGTCTTGCTAGTGAAATAGACCGGTCTTTGTCCATCAGGAGTTTCTTTTATCAAGGCAACGCCCAAAGCTTCATCTGAAATAGCCAAGTACAGAATGAGTGTGTCTTCGGGGTCAGGCTTTGTGAGAATGGGAGGTTTGGACAACACCTCCTTAAGCTCTTGGAAAGCTTTTTCTTGTTCCTGTCCCCACTCGAATTTCTTAGACTTTTTCAGTATTTTGTACAGGGGGAGCGACCTGTGAGCCATCTTCGGCATGAATCGTGCCAAAGCTGCTACCTTGCCATTCAAGGATTGGACTTCTTTGAGATTCTTAGGACTTTGCATGTCTAGAATCGTTTGGCACTTCCCTGGATTGGCTTCTATACCACGTTGAGTTAACATGAAACCCAAAAATTTCCCAGCAGGGACAGCAAATGTGCACTTCATTGGGTTCAGCCTCATGTTAAATTGTCTCAAACGGGTGAATACTTGGCGCAGGTCTTCAATATGATCGCCACCAACCGGTGTCTTTGCTATTATGTCGTCAATGTATACTTCAACAAGTTTGGTGTGCATACCTTCGAAAACCTTGTTGATCATGCGCTGATATGTCGCCCCAGCGTTTTTCAGGCCAAAGGGCATGACTGTATAGCAAAAGACACCACGATCATTTATGAAAGCTGTCTTCTCTTGATCCTCTTCGCACATCGGAATTTGGTTGTAACCAGAATAAGCGTCCATGAAGCTCAGGTATTGGTAACCAGAGGAATCATCTACCATCCGATCTATATTAGGAAGAGGATAAGGATCTTTTGGACAGCAGCGGTTGAGGTCCACGTAGTCAATGCACATTCTCCATTTACCATTGGATTTAGGGACCATCACCACATTCGAAAGCCAAGAGGAATATCGGATTTCCTTGATAAATCCGGCCTTCAGCAATTCCTCAGTTTGCTGACAAGCTGCTTTCTGTTTCTCTGGGCCCAATCGTCTTTTCTTTTGGGCCACAGGTTTCGTCTCTGGATAGACAGAAAGTTTATGACAGCAGAATTCAGGGTCTATGCCTGGCATATCGGCTGCAGTCCATGCAAAGAGGTCTGTAAACTCTTGTAAGAGAGCCAGCAGTCGCTGCTCTATTTCAGTATCTAACTTGTCATTGATATGGGTGATCTTTTCTGGAGAATCTCCCAAGACAATGTCCCTGGAATTTCCATCCGGTGTGGGCTTTGATGGGTTGAACGGATCAATGTTCAAATCCGCTCTAGGGTCCAGGTCGACAAGACTTACGGATTCAGCCGATGTTCCAGCATCATTAAGTTTCCTCTTTTTATTGGAGGCGTCCAGCTTTGTCATGTTGAGACTAAGGTTGTAGCAGTACCTAGCCATCTCTTGATCACCACGGATAGATGACACAGCATTATCCTTGTCAATGAACTTGATAAGGAGATGTGGGGTTGATACAACTGCCTCCATTGCATTCAGAGTAGGACGGCCTATGATGTCATTAAATGGTGATTTGACATCAATCACTAGCACCCGAGACCTAACCGTCCTGGCTCCTGGTTCGCCTTCAAACGAGATAAGGGTGTCAAGATACCCTTTAGTTAGTTGCTTTGCGCCATTGAAAGCTGTTAGTTCCTGCGTGTAAGGCTGTAAATCTGAGTCTTTAAAACCCATTCTTTCAAAGCAATTATAGAAAATAACATCGCAGGAACTTCCCTGGTCAACAAGGATTCTTCGGACGTCCTTGTTGGCGATCACAGCAGTGATGACTACAGCATCGTCACCACCAGGAATGGTTGGGCCAAAATCCTCGTCAGAGAAAGAGATTATGGGAGCCTCAATTCCTCCTCTGTAAGGGCGATTGTCTTTGACTTTCCCTTGCACAGATAGAATCATTCTGTGATGATTCTTACGGGCTGTAATTGAAGCTCCTCCTCCAGCGAACCCTCCAGCAATCATGTCAATGACTTCACGTCGGCCCTGACGTTGTTGCTGGGGCATGCTGTCTTTCTGTGCTGCATTATCGGTCATTACACCTTTTTGCTTCTCTGCAGCAGAGAACTTTCGAACCGGACTGGGGTTGTTGTCATCCCCATCGTCGGGATCTCTTTCTCTTTTCTCATTCCGTTCTGCCCTGTCAAAGGATTTTTCTTTGAACAGGTATTGTTTCAATTTGCCTTCTCTAATTAGCGTCTCAACCGCGTTCTTTAGAGCTTGGCATTCATCAGTGGAATGACCATTTTGTTCATGAAAATCACAGTACTTTTGTGAATTTCCTGGTCTTTTCATAGGGGCTGGTCTCCTGATGCCATATGTGCTGAAAACTGGCCATCCGACCTCTCTCAAAATCTGAGATGGTCTGGCAGATAACTGTGCATAATGGCTGAAGGAATTGACATGCCTTTCTCGAGGTCGAGGAGGGTGGTTATCCACCTTAGGATTGGTGAATGGCCTCTCCATGCGTTCTGACCTCGTCTTTTCCTTACCCTTCTGGGTTTGGGGAGATGGTGTTGGTGGCTTTTTCTTTGCAGCCATTGCCTCCAAGTGCATCTCTATGCTCACATACTTTGAGGCTTTTTTCCTGAACTCCTCAAAAGTTGCTGGGGGGCTCTTTGCTAATGAAAGAGCGAAAGCTGATCCTGGCTGCAATGCCTCAATTACGATATGCAGCTTGATAGATTCTGTGAGGTTAGGAACCAGGGCTGCTTCCTTATAAAACCTCTTCAAAAAATCTTTTAAGCCCTCAGTTTCACTTTGCTTAATCTGAGCCAAGGTATGAGACGTCTTGGGTACGTCTCTGGAGATGACAAAGTGGGTTTCAAAGGCAGCTGCCATTTCCGTCCAAGAATCTATGGATCCAGAAGGCAGGCCTTTAAACCACCCGAGGGCTTCCTCAGACAATGTTCGAGGGAACATTCGGCACATCACGTCTTCATCAGCCCCCAAGTACATGGCTTCAAACACATAAGCATCAAGGTGCTTAGTTGGATCAGTTTCACCATTATACTTTCCGATGGAAAGTGGTTGAGTGGTTTGAAGGTGCTTGGGGATGCTGATGCCCATAAGTCTCCTTGAAAAAGGAACCTTCAGATTGTAAGACAATGGGGGTGCTGTTGTTGAATCTCTCTTCCTTCGGGAAGCTGCATCCTCAGAATCGCGAGTTTGTTCTCCCTCCTCAAACGTTGGGATCTTTGAGTACTGAAGAGTGGTGGACTTTTCACCATCAGTTGTGTGGAGAGTGTTTCGCGTGCGAGATGACTCTTTATCCTCGCTTTGCCTTTTTTCTCTTCGCAATTCAGCGAGTTCCCTCTGAAGTTGTTTGATCAACTCATCACGAGGATCAGGATCAGACACTGTTACTATCTTCTTTGAGCTGCCCCCATGAGAATCAAAGTTGAGTTTTCTGAAGGCGTTAGGATTGGTTCTGCCTTCAGCCTGATTTTCCATGAAGTCTTGTGCTTCGCCTTCCATTGTGGATTACCTGCTCTGTCAAAGGATATGGGAATAACTTTATCGGGTCCCACTGGGCGTGCCAATGATCTGTCCTGGACCGGGGTCAATAGATCCGATCTCAAGCCAGTCACGAATAGTATGTCAATACCGTCTAGTAGACCGGATGTATGTGTATCCGATGTATGTATCCGTTGTCCTTGGGTGAAGAAAGCGGATTGGGCGTCCTGGAGATCCTTTACACCGACCTAACGCGTTGAAGTGGGCGAATGGTGGTGTCACCTGTAAAGATTCTCCGACGCTCAAGTCAGTGATTATATTCCAAGTAAGGAATGTATTCAGAGAGGAATCAGTCGTAAAAGAGCTGAAGAAGAACCCCCCACCTTTCACTTCAATCATGAAGTTAGTTCATATACCTGATTGGCTCGATTAACGAGGACTCGTTGGTGGGGAACCACCAACTCCCATTAGCATTATTATATTGCGCACTTACCTGCATGATTGGGTCAAGTGGCTATTTTATATTGAGCATAGAGAATGTAGGCTAGGATTAGGGAACAAGTTGACCATTCCCGTGAGTAGAATTTGGCTCGTAGTGCAGGGAATTATTGATCGATCCCTGTAGCAACAATCCTTGTCTTTTGCACAGTGACGTGTGTATTATCCGATGTCATGGTGTTATCCTGAACAACCGGTTTAGGGAGAACGCCTGATACGGAATTACTGTCCGGATGTATACCGATGACACCGGTTACACGTAGATGTCTTATCAAAGACGTTGAAATATGTATAGCAGATCGGATACCGGTATTGAGACCGGATCATTAATAATTGTAAGTTAAACACTAATCAAAGTGATATGTTATAAAAAAATAGAACTTAGAAAATTTTTATAAGATATTATTAATATTATATTATTATTTTTTAAAATAAAATATTATATAACTCGTCGGGTCAACCCGTCCTGTCCCGCTAAAAACCCATAAAAATGCAGGGCGGGGCGTGCCAATTTTTAACCCACCACAGAATAAATTTGGTCAACTCATCCCTTAGCCATTTTTAGAGGATCCTTTGGGCCAGGCTAGGGACAAAGCTTCTCTTTTCAACCACTTGCCATCCTCAAATAGTTGGCTAAATTGAGGTTGTTAATAGGACTCTTTCTAGTCTTCTTCGAGTCCTTGTTAAGAAAAATGTTAAGTCTTGGGATGAGTGTTTACCACATGTGGAGTTTGCTTATAATAGGGTAGTTCACTCCATCATCAAGCATAGTCCTTTTGGGATTGTGTATGGTTTTAACCCCCTCACTCATTTAGATCTTTGGCCTCTAGAGATTTCTGATGATATCATCCACATGGATGATGAGGCAAAAGCTTCTTTTGTTCATACTCTTCATGAGAAGGTTAAACATTATATACAAAAGAAGAATGATCATTATGCTAGATATATGAATAAAAAGAGAAAAAAGGTTATTTTGGATGTTGGTGATTGGGTTTGGCTTCATCTAAGGAAGGAATATTTTCCTAACCTTAGGAAGTCCAAGCTTAATCCTAGAGGTGATGGTCTTTTTTAGATTATTAGGAAACTTAGTAATAAATGCTTGTTTATTTGACCTCCCTGGTGCGTACGGGGTCAGTGCTACTTTTAATGTTTATGATCTTACCCCTTGTGTTATAGATGAGTTGGATGAGGTTGCCTTGGATTTGAGGATAAATCCTTCTGAAGAGGGGGAGCATGACATAGCCATCACCCAGGTAGAAGCCACAGAACCCTCACAAAGTTTGGAGGTTGTCTTTGTGAGCTTTAAGGGTCCTTTGACTAAGTCAAGGGCCAAGAGAGCTAAGGACACACTCTAGACATACTTGGCTTCCCAATTGTCATCCATAGTTGGGCCCAAACCCAAGGAGGTTGAGATCTTGAGGACTTTTACACTTAGCACTTTCACTGTCTTAGAGTAAAAGGTCTCCTTTCATTTTTTAGACCTCCTTTGGGTGTCTGTATTGGGCTTGATTATTATTTGTACATATTTTATTTTTTATATTATTAGTCTTAGGAATATTTTAGGATTTAAAATTAGGAATTATTTTGGGCTTTACATAACCTTTGTTGTTGGGCCACTTTTAGGCCTTGTACATTGTCTACTTTTGCATTTGGGCTTGTATTAGGCCAATTCACTTAGGCTTTAGGGATTGGGCCTTGGAGAAATCTCAAGGCCCATGGATTAACTTTAGTAGCTAAAATTCTAAGAGATCATATAAATACCTCTTTTGCTTGTAATTCATTCATAATTTGAGTTTTAAGAAGTTTTAGTGAGATAAGCTCCCACTTCTCTCTAGAAAAGTAGAAGCATTAGCTCATTCTCTAGTTCTTATCTTTTGACTTCCATTTCTTTCTTAGTTCCTAGCCTAGATCTAGGTTTCTAAGCTTCCAAAACCTCCATTTCCTTCCAATCAAACTCACAGTCTACACCATACCTTACCATTTCCAAATTTGCTTCAACACTCTAGAGTCATTTGCTTTGGATTTAAAGAAGGAAGATCCATCTCTCCTTAGGATTTTCAAGCAAAATCCTACAACACATTGTCACACAAAATTTCTTAGTTCCACTTGCTCCATGAAGCATTAATGGCACATTGAAGCTTATTTTTACTCATCTCATCTTCTTCCTCTCATGTTCTATTTTCTTCAAAGCTTGGGTGTGAGGTAAGACCTATGACCCATTATTCCTTCTATTCTTTGTTTTAGAGTTATTGAAGCTTGGAAATGGTATTGTTGATGATGTTGACTTGAAGAATGATGATAGGTATGATGAACCCTAGGATATAAGACATGAAAAATTGGGTTTTTGGAGATGGCTAAGTGTTGCATGAAATTTGGGCTTGATATATGTTTGAAATGGTGAAAGAAAATTGATGGGAATTATTATGGATGGTTTTGGTATAAACCCTAAGTTTTGGAAAATCTAGGGCTTTGGTAAAATTTAAGAAAATTATGATTAATTACCATTAAAATGATTATTGAATATGGAAATGAGTTTTAAAGTGATTGGTATCAAATTATTGGTGGTGAAGGATTAAGAAACCAAGAAAATGTAATAATTCTCTAAGTTGTTAAATATGGTAGAAATTGTATTCTTGGTGGTGTTAGCATTAATAAATTGAGATAATATTTTTTGAGACTTTGGGAACCCATTATGAATGATGGATGAAGTGAAAAATATTGATATTAGTGAGGTTAGACTTTAAGAATGACCAATTAAATGATAGAAAATATGGTCTAAGGGAAAGGAATTCCCAAAACCTAATAAAAAAAGAGATAATGTCTATAAAATATTTACAACATGATGATAATCATGAGTATGTTTATTTGTGTAGTTATGATTAAAATGATGCTTGGACTAGCAATTGATTTCATTTATAATGTGTATTAAATGTAGGGCAAAATCCAGAAGATGAGGCGAAATCGTCGAATCGCTTGGATTAATTCTCTTGAGATAGGAGAGGAGTTTTATATTCTAAATGCATGAATTAATTGACTTGATGGTTGTTGTGTGATGAGATAAATCATATTTGCCTTGCCATGACTTTTGTGACTTGTTCTAATGATTGGCTTTGTTGTTGATGTTTCTTGCTGGTAAATATATGATGTGCATTTAGAATATATGTGGTGTGTCTCTTACGGTGATTGATGAATGTTTTGGAAATTTAGGCAAATATGTACCTTTGTGTTGTTACAAAAATATGCATGTTCACCACTACCATTGAATGATGATTATTGATGATGAGATTGAAATGAATGTTGTTGTGTGGCACACCCATGAATGGTGATGAAGAATTGTTAAATGTGATGCCATTGTATCTAATGCAAGTTGTAAGCTTGTAAGATGTGTTGATAAAAGAGAATGTAAATGCCATAAATAAATGTCAAAATAATGGTAAGATTTATATGAATTAAAAATCCACTAAAAGAAGGTGGTGATGATGATGATGAGAATGGTGATTGATGGTTGCTGAGTGGCATGGTAGGATGCATTAGTGTGAGATTGCATATGATTTACATATGCATTACATCTAGGGCATACCTATTTAGTTATCCGGTTTAAAATGTTAAGGGTTCCACGGGTTGACCTAGTGGAAGGGTGGCTCAATGCACGAGTTGTTAGGGAATCCCCAGTATATGAGCAGCGGAAATACAAGGATTCCTATAATATTTGCAAAGCGCCGTGTTTCAAAGCATAAGACAAATACAAAAAAATCGTTTTTTGGATTACCTCTTGAAGAACACCGAAGCAGTCGTAGCCTCGTCCTTTATAAGTCCACACGAGCACTCCCACCAGAATCGCAACACTTGCCAACTGCTAGTTTGACGGCGTGTAGCTCTTGCAACTTTTACGTATTTGTGTCTCTTTTAGTGAATGGCCTATGAGCATCTTATGCTCTATTTATAGGCTTAGGTTTGACCTAATTTGTTCTCTCTAAAGAGTGGGCTCCTTACTCATTCTAAATGAGTTAGACCCAATAGCTTTATTTTAGTCCAACTAAAATAAAACAAAACATTTTCTGATGGGCTTACTCTATGTGTGTGACCCTATAGGTACTTGGTCATATTAATAATAAATTATTTTATTATTAATATAAAATAAGAGGGGCATCTAATAGTGTATCATTATGTCTGAATATTATTTAATATCAACATAACCTATAAGTGATAATTATTTTATATGTTTGTTCTTTTTGTCACGATATCCTAATTGGGCCCAAGGCATGGTCGCGTCATCCTTGTGCGGCCCAATTTATTTTACTTGATACCAGAGTAGACTTGATCCAAATAAATATCTAATATTTATTCTTTCTAGTATGGCCATGCGTTTCCTTAGTCTCACTCCATCAAGTGGCCTACAAATATCACTCCTGTCACATAGGAGAAACAAATCACATCTACATCACTCACATCCCTCTGCATAATTTGTTCATTGCCTAATCACAACCTTTATATCCTCTTATTACAGAAGACATTTGATTATATTAAAACAACAAACTTCTTATGTAGGAATCATAGTGACTTCAGGTCGAAGGACCACATATACCATTATCACATTGAGAATCGTTTATGACATTCATGTAACGATCCATACAAAGTTCTCATGGTGGGTCTGTCCAGTACATCATTACTCTTAATGTGTACCCGTGTGAAGACTTGATATCATCTATATCTATGATCTGTGAGATTAGGTCATCAGTACACTCACACACTAGTCTCAATGTATTTACATGTCCCCATGTAAATACTTGACTAAGGACATTTTAGGAATAACTTTCATATGACCTATTACTCTAAGGATAAATACGTTTTAAAATTTTTTTAAACAGAAATACTTATTTTATTGATAAGCAGAAAAATGATACAAATAAAAAAGCATAAAAGCTCATAGTGCGTATACCAACACGAGTATAGTTGTTACCCTAGTGATTCTGTATTTGAATCACGAAGTTGCCCATGTTTAACCATAGGGGATTACATGTGGTTGACTGGGTGGACATAGCTCTTTGAGGAGTAAGTTTTCCCTGGTGGTCTTGTTGGATCACAATCGCCATGGTGAGGAATCATTGGATGTTCATAACACCATTTTATGATATCTTGGATGTTATTTGATGTTGTCATTGTGATATGACTGGTGTTGTATTTGAGGCAATGCAGTTTGGTACCAATAAAAATGTTGGATAATTGATATATGTGTACACATTATTGTTGAAATGATACTACAATATAAACCCTTATTGATGATTTATTTCCCACAGTGATATGCCGGAATAAGATTAAGACTTTGAAGGGTGCTAGATGGATTTGGAGGTTAAAAACCTAAAACCTAACCAAGTGAATAATTATTATGAACAATAGGATAAGAATTGTAAAAATATTTTTGATAGCCCATTGTGATGAAGGGCAATGCAGTTTGGTACCAATAAAAATGTTGGATGATCGATATATGTGTACACATTATTGTTAAAATGATACTACAGTATAAACCCTCATTGATGATTTGTTTCCCACAGTGATATGACAGAATGAGATTAAGACTTTAAAGGGTGCTGGATGGATTTGGAGGTTAAAAACCTAAAACCTAACAAAGTGAATAAGTATTATGAACAGTAGGATAAGAATTGTAAAAATGTTTTTGATAGCCCATTGTGATGAAGGGCAATGAATTATTATTGTGTATATGCTTGATATGAGTTTTTATTGTGACCATTATGCATGTTTATTATGATAAAAATGATGGTTTGATGATTTTGGGACTTGTGTTGCAAAGCACAAGTGATACGATAATTTTGTGGTATAATACAAACTTAAGCCAAAGCTTGGTATGTAAGGAAGTGAAGTGTTCAAATAAGAGAATCAAGTTTGTATAATATGAACTCAATGGAATGTTTGTGCCAAGTTTAAACACAGTAATTGTAGTATAGTATAGATGTCGTTCCACTGAGGAGGTGTTAGTTTGAAGATCTTAGTTCTTGAATTGAATTTTACAAAAGATTTATTTTGATTTTGTTGTGCAAAAGATTGAATACAAAAGAAACAGCAAGTGTTGAATGAAAATAATGACAGTAAAGTATTTGGGTAAAAATCAGATTTGGAAAACTGGGATTGGTTTCATCGCATCTCAACTTTCATAAACTGAATAAATTGCATGTATCTAATTTGAAATAATAATTTCTACGTCACAATCAAAGTCATTTATATCGATCCCTCGACTACAAAATTCATAAGAATGATTTCAAACCGCTGATCCCTTAGTCACTTTGAAATCATTTCAACATTAGCGATCGATTGTTTTGATGTTCATTGCGTTAGATGCCACCCCTGGTCAGCTACTCACAACGAGTATTTCATTCGGATCTGCTTTCGAAAGTTACTTCCTAGTATACTTAAGAAAACTTAAAACAAGAAAATAGTGATCAAGTACCTTCAGGCAGTAATGGCAGAATGAAATACAGAAAGTATCAAATCTCATTAACATACATAAAAACTTACAACAACATTACTTCAGGTTTGAATTGATTACACACAATCCCAATAAAGGAAAATTAGTTACTCATGCTTTGCATTTTCACTTCAACAAAATTTGGAAATGAATACAGAATGAATGGTAGGATGCAGGAGATGTATTTGATGATATAAAGGAGATAATCTAACAGAAGATGATTTCATCCCTCTTCTCTTCTTGATTTATAAGGATTATGTTTCAACTTTTCTTTCCCCACTTACGTAGAGCCTATGAAGAATCATTCAGAAACATGCAGAAACACACCAAGGTGGGTGAGTTAGCATTGCACCATTGGTTAATATAAAATTAAAAATCTCATGTTGCATGAGTCACGCTTTAGCTTGCTGGTCCCGCTCAAGTGTGAGGAATTTTATATTCATTGTTGGTTCCACGCTTAAGCTAAACTCTGTCACACTTGAGCGTGCCTTTTAGTTCAACATGTTTACTCCATGCTCAGGCAAGCTCAGGCTCACGCTTGAGCGTCTTCTTCTCTCGCTCAAGCGTGAGGAGGGTCCTGATACTGATTCATCTTCGCTCAAGCCTCGCTTAAGCGTATATTAGATCCACGCTCAAGCTCTCTCTCTCACGCTTAAGCGTGAGCTTCTTTTGAGTACCATACGCTCAGATCTTCTTCCTTACGCTCAAGTGTGAAGGGTCTTTAGGGTCTCTGTTCAGCACGATCACGCTCAAGCGAGCTCAAGACACGCTTAAGCGTGATGTCTTTGGTGGTTGCTCTGTTGACCTTTCTTTGACTTTAAGGATTTTCTTGTATTTCTTAAGGGATTTAAGCTAATTTCTTTATTTCTCAAAATATTTATTCATATTCATATTTCAAGATAAATTCTTTGTTTTTCCATTTATTTACTTCACTTTCTTGTAAAGATGCTTTAAAAAATCACAAGAATATATTGCTTGATTAGTATTTATCAACATGTGGTTTATTGGCATGTACACATGATCATAAGTGTTTGAGTTTGTCACTTTGAATGTAGATATTCACTCTCTCATGTTTCTATTTTTAGCATTGTGATGTAGGACTTCTCATAGGATCAGATGCTCTCATTTTAACAATTGATGTTTTGTTATGGAGTGGAATATCTTGGCCGGTAATGTAAATGATTTTGGTGTTGTTAATGTTGATGATGATAGTGGCCTAGGTTCTTTTATAAATGAACCTCTATTTCCTTGGGTATATACATATGTATACATTAGCCAATTCTTTTATATATGAACATGATGTTGTTTAAACAAAGTGAATATAGCTAAAGTGATGGAAGACATGTTTATGTTGATGGATAAATTTTGAAATTGCTAAGGCTTGTATGCCATGTTTTGTGAATCCATTGATGATGCATGAATTTAGCTTGATTACAATAATCAAAATGATGAATGATTTGAGGTATGAAAACCTTTAAGAGGTTGTGTTCATTTTCCATGTGTTTGTGCCTTGGAATAATTGGTTTTTTGTGCCATAAAGGTCCCAAGAATTGCATGAGTTAAGGTTTCCAAAAGCATGGAAGAATGGTGCCAAAGAGTGGTTCTGGCAGAGAGAACCACGACCATGGTGAGAACCACGGCCTGGTCGTGGAACCCTTGGCCATAGGATACAATTTTTTTAGTCTGGCAGGCAGTGAAAACCACGACTATGGACGCACCACGGCCTGGCCATGGATCACATTGCTAATTGCCAAAAAAATTTATGTTCTCGTGTTGTTGCTTGGTCCTTTGCATCCTTTTTAATTAGTATTTATACCCTTTCATTTCATGGCTCAATTGCTTAACCTAATGTGTATGTTTTCACCAAACTTTAATTGTGTTTTCTTTGGATCTCTTCTCATATCTTCATATATGAGAAGGGATGGGTGCCCGATATACATCTTTCTCTTTTCCTCTATTTTATACATCCTTGTGTATACGTTGTGGGCTTTTCCAATCCGATTCTTTGTTATTTCTTTTTAAGTATGGCCTTTGGTTTTGGTGATTCGGATCTTGGTACAAGTGGTCGACTTGCAGGAATTTTAACCATGAAAAATTTATTTGTATTTTTATTAATTATTTGTAATTGCATCGGGATTCGGGTCTGGGGAATCAGGGTACCACAAAAGAAAAGATGGTCAGGTCCATTCTAGGTCGCGAAAGCTTACCCTCTTGGAGCTATAGATATATGAAGTGAAAAGTCTGTCACCTTCAAGGTGAATAGTCAACGACTAAAGCATTATATAGCCGGAAACCCTATTCAACAAGCTAGCATCCAAAGCTTGTGTGAATCATGACGACTAGAAGCATCGGGAAGGTCTAGCTATAGACCATAAATTTAGCGTTTATGGGAAGATAACCCCATATTTATGAAAACCAAAAGAAAAAGAGAGATGTTTACTGTGGTGGATTAAAGAGTAAAAAAAAGGGAACATAAAGAGTCAAGGAAACACGTTTAGGGTAGCACTGGAGAGGTTGAAGTTAGAAAATATTTAGGCTAAAATAGAACACATCATGGCCAGGCTATGCTTTAAACCATGGCCATGGTTTGGTGGATTACAAATTACAGAAAAATTGGTCTCAAAACAAAATGATCCATGGTCAGGCCATGCTTTGAACCATGGCACGGTTTCGAAAGTCCTAAATTTTACAAAAAAGTGTTCGAAAACAAAACAAACCATGGCCAAGCCATGGTTTGGAATATGGTCATGGTCTTAATCAAGGCAAAAACTTTAAAAAAAAAGGAATTAGTACGTTCCACGGTCAGGCTGTGATTTAAACCACAACTATGGTTTATGGAACTTCACTAATCAGGGCTTGTGTCTTTTTAAGCATTTTTCCTCTCTCTTTACCTCACTTATCCTTCTTCCTTGCAAAGCTATAGCCATCACTTTCCACCTCCCTTTGAATAGGCATCTCTCAAGTAAGTCATCTATCCTTCTCTATCATTAACTGCACATTAAGAATAATGTCCATCTTTAGTTTGGGATAGTGGGATAGATGAATTTCCTTTTATTTGTTTGTTTATAATCTTTCTTTATTTGTTTGATTTTAATCTTTGTGTTAGTTTAAGATAGTTGTTTAATGTTTGAATTAGCTTGTTTCTACTTTTATTTTTGTGTGTTAGGAATAAGCATTGAATGTCTTTCTGTAGTTATTATGTTTTCCAGATTGTTAATTGTGAGTATAAGATCTTTGAGTATCTTAGGAACCTTATTCCTTTACTCAACAATGATTTTTACATAGACAAGCATAGGTAATTTTGTGATTGCTAAATAAATAATGAAAATTCTTTTCATATTTCCTTTGACTTGACATTACATGGTGAGCTTTTAAGCCTGAAAAAAGGGTATTTACATTGCAAATTTATAACCTTTATCTTTCTTGATTGAGTGAGTCACACTTTATTGGGTGTTTTAGAACTTGGCTTGTGACCTTTATGAAATGGTGTTTGATTGCATACCCTAGGATGAGAAAGACACTTAGGCCTTCTTAAAGCCCTAAAATTTTTAAAAAATATGATATCCATTAGTTACCCTTTTGAGCCAAAATGTGAACATATTTTCTTTAAAACTCTTTTCCATTAAAGTGTTTTGAGGTTAAGTACATAAACAAGGAATTAGGAGAGCAACTAAGTAGGAAAATAAGGAACCTAGAAAAAATTATGGGGATTAAGAAAATGGAAAAAGAAAAGGAAATGGAAGAGGAAAAGAATAAATTCCAAGAAAACGAAAATAAGTAAAAAGGGTTGAAAAAAAGGGTCCCTAGAATTGTTAGAAGCTTGGAATTTCATGTTTCTAGTTTCTATAAAACTTTATGAATCTCTTATACATTGTGTTTAGTCATTTGTGATATCCCTTTTCTTGGCTTCCATACCTAAAATAAAATCTCATGGCCCTGTTACAACCTTGAGAAAAACCTTTTGACTTGGGTGTGTTGTCTTAGTACTGTGGAAATAGGCTCACTTGCCAAACTTATGGTAATACTCTTATTGTTGTGACTTGAGTGAAATATTTGATTCCTTAAAACACTAAGAGAGATTTGGTGAGAGAGTGATCTTGTTGTTGAGTCTTCGGAAGTATGGTTAAATGGAGTTATGAAATTGTTTGACATTCATATTTTATCGTTGATTTTGAAATTGAAAGATCAAAATTCTATTTGGGTTCCTTTATATACTAGCATCCTTACTCATTTTTGTCTACTTGGTGAATATAGTGATTGCTTGAGGACAAACAATGCTCTAGTTTGAGGTATTTTGATGTGTGTGTAAAACACCATTTTAGGACTTCTTTGTTAGGATTTTTTAGGTCTTTTTGCATTATAATCCTATAAATCCCTTGATTGTTTTATTTCTTCTTGCATTCACTACTAAGTTTTCTAGTTTTGCAGGTAATAGAGTTTCAAGACCTTTTTTGTAGTGAACAATGGAAAAGCAACCCATAGCAATGCTCTCTATGCCAAAAAAAAGAAGAAAATGAAGGATTTTTGTAGCTTGGACCAGGCCATGGTTGGAGCCATGGCCATGGTTCTAGAATCCCAAAAAAATAAACAGGGTCTTGACAAAGCATTCCATGGCCAGGCCATGGTTTGAACCATGGATGTGGTTCATGCTACTGTAGGAAACCTTGTTTTGTGTGTTTCTTGTTGTATTTAAGGGAAAAGGGTCTAGATTTAGGGGATTCATCATATCATGCATCATTGGAGATAGAGGACCATTGTAGAGGTAAGGAAGAGGCTTTGGAGGGGAATTCTTACAAGGAATCAAAGAGGAACGAAGACTTGTCAAGGAAGGATTTGTCAAGAACGTTGAAATTCCATTGGTTGGTTTTAGTTTCCTTTATTTATTTCTTGTGTGAAACTCTAAATTTCATTATGTGTAGCTTGTTTCTCTCAATTATGAGTGGCTAAGTTTGTATTTCATAGGATTTAGGGGTGAACTAATGATGTATTAATTTCATTATTCCAATTCTTATTAATAAAAGTTATGTTTCTTTTCAAATTCTTCTGTCTTTATGCGTTGTACGATCTAGAGATAGGCTAAAACGATTCTTAAATAATTGGGGAAAATTGAGAAATGAACCTTTTTATTCAATTTACATAATTTGAACATAGCGTTAGGATTGCGAAAGTGACTATCCTTTATTGCCTTGGAATTTTCATTGAACATTAATGGACTAAGTTTTCAAATTGAATGTGGTTCTTTGTGAATTTGGTACGTTATAGTAGAGCTCCGAAAGGAGGAAACTAAATTATCAGGAAAATTCGCCTTGAGAACATAAGTTTTAGGAATAAGAACATTTTTTATTCATCGATACAAATTAGTTTCATTACCTTAAGTCCCAAGATACACATAATTGAACTTCTTCTCGAAAGTTATTCTTTTGTAATGTTTTGATTTCAGTACTTCTATTTCTTAAGCGATCATACTTGGTGTTTGTCTTTCTAGATAACTAAAATCCCAATCATTGGTACTTGAGCACACAATCCCTAAGGAAAATGATAAATCTTTTATACTACGCGATATACTCGTACACTTACGAGTGTATCAATGTTTCCTTAGAGTTCACCAGAATGGCATTATTATTTCCATTGGGTGCCAGCTGATTCTATGCATCAACTACTTCATTAGCCTTAGGATTTGGGATTTCACTTGTCACCATTACTTCCATCACCTCTATCCTTCTTACTTACTCTCTGGGGTAGATTTTAGTTAGGCCTCATTGATCTGGTCAAAACTAGGAACTATTTGCATATCATCACAAACCCCTTTAGCTTTCAAGCAATCCTTTGCCTTATGAGTATACCTTCCACATGTAAAATAAATTTGATCGAGCCCGTCATATTCCAAAAAGAGCTCCCTCTTTATCATTTTAACCTTCAAGACAAGCTTCTTTGATAGGTTTATCTCAACACAAATTTGGGCATATTGACCTCGAGTGGATAAAAGTGATCCTATCCTCCTTAAGCATTATATCCATCACTTTCCTAACTCCCTAACGAAACTATTTATTATACAAGTTAATAGTAAGGCGTTGGATCCGAATCCACACAACTACTTATTCAACAGATTTAGTATTCCCCAGATTTCAATGAGTTTAATTTAATTATTATGAATCTAGAAAATATTGAATTTAAAATTGATGATTAAAACAAAGTTATCTTATTGGTTGTCTTTTTATCTTTTTACCTATAAACACTTTATAGAAAGTACATTGTATAGTAACAATGATACCTTATCCTTTGAAGATATTAATCTAATTTATTGTCCAAAGAAAAATTTATTCATGAGATTCATTATGAGGACAAAGGTGATGAGAGTGTTAGGGTAGAACTCAAGAAAAAAAGGGACTTGTCGGTAACAAGGAGACCAGATCCAAATCTAAAGGACATAAATCCAACAAAACTTATCGTTATTATAAAAAATTTGGGCATGATCTCTCTGATTGTTTTGTGTTGAAAAAGATGCATGAACAACAAGAAAAGTAAGAAAAATGTAAACAATCTATTGAAACTACTAATGTTGAGAATGATTAAGATAGTGATTTTATGTTATCTTATGTCTCTTCTAATAAGGGGAATAAAAATGGATGTATCCTTGATTCTGGATGTACTTTTCATATGTGTCCTTATAAGGACTTATTTACCATATTTAAACTATTGATAGTTTGGTGTTATCTTGATGGGTAATGATACCCAATGCAAGGTTATTGGAATAGGTATTATTCATATCAAGACACATGATGGTGTTGTCAGGACTCTTTCTAAGTTTACTTTATTCCTGAGTTGAAGCAGAATCTAATTTGTCTTGATATTCTAAAATCTCTTCGGTGCAAGCTTCCAACTAAAGGTAGAGTTGGAATTG
This sequence comes from Clitoria ternatea, assembly GCA_037962975.1. Lineage (NCBI taxonomy): Eukaryota > Viridiplantae > Streptophyta > Magnoliopsida > Fabales > Fabaceae > Clitoria > Clitoria ternatea. The sequence goes on from CM075675.1 coordinate 17,553,174, forward strand.
AAGTCTACAACTCCTAATGTTGATGTCCCATCTTTCTCTACTAATAAGTCTAGCATTAATGATCATGGTGATGATCGTACCACTTTTCCTAATTCATTCATAGGAATAAGATTGTTCTATTGCTCAAGATAGGCCAAGAAGACAGATTAAAAAGCCATCTAGATACATTATTGATGATGATTTGACTCTTTATGCATTATCAGTTGCACAAGGAAAATGATGATGTTGAACCTACCATCAATTCTGAAGTTTTTTCTTATGTTGATTCTTCAAACTCGCTAGTGGTTATGAATGAAAAAAATTAAACATCAACAAGGTATACTTCAAAATTTATCAAATTTGAGTTAAGGTGAATGTTGTTAGATTAATGACTCAAATTCGCTTTCCCACATTATGCATTTGGGGGGTTTCGTACACAACAATTGGTGGCTTTCATATTCTATGTATTTATATATTATATTCCATTCCATTTACCTATAAAAGTCATCAAGATAATGTATACTTTGCACCTATATCTCTTGAGTGAAGATGAGAATTTTTTTATAGTGAGTTTCATATTTTCTAGTTCCATTTGAAAGAGTACTTTAGCTAGCCAGAAAAATTGACTGATAATTTTATTCATTGTCCTTATAATTTAGAGGCATATTGTCTCTCCAACGACATTATTTTGGAGGACCTATTGTACTCTCTTTTAAATAATGAAACTATTTTATTCATGATCGTCTATGGTTTTTCTCTCCATATTAAAGAGTTTTCCACGTAAATTTTTGTGTGTTCATTTTCTTTCCTCTTTACTTACTTTTCTATATATTTCCAATTGTTTCAATGTAGCCCCTCCATATTCATTCATTACTTAACGGTTAGAAAAGCGAAAATTTGTTGAGGCTTCAAAAAATAGATCGTCCAAACCTATCCCTTTGTAGTAGTAGCAGCTAGGCTTGTACATATATGACTCAATTTATAAACTTATATTTTATTTCTATATTAAAAATATATTTTAAGGTTCAATTTAGAAGTTTTAAGTTTTAACCCGAGTCTATTATATTAAGAAAAATTTATTCATCATTCATAAAATATATACAAATTTTAAGGTTCAAATATATTTAAACTCAAGCCATCATCACCTATCATTTTAGGATCATTATAGTTAGAAGAAAAAAATAAGTATAGGTTATCCCCTAGACCTAGGTGAACTTAACAATCTCGAGTTTACTTGGGTTTTAAGCTTAATCCTTTTAATTTTGCAAGCTTATTTGGGTAAATCCACTAAGGTTAGCACGATTTTTCAACTAATTAAATCATATTACATCTCATAATTTTATCATGATAAATATTATTGCCTCTTGATATTGTTTTCTTTGAGAGCAGATTCTGTATGTTCTTTTACATCAATGTGAAAATTCTAAAATATTTTGACGTTAAATCTAAAAGAATGTTCAATATTTAAACCGTTATTTTTTAATGCAGGTATTTGTAATTAATAGCTATATGTAACATAATATTGTGCATTAGTGTGGGGCTTGTCAAATTGGAGTTTTTTTTATATTATTATTATTATCATAACTTCAAGTATAGTCGAACGGTAATTGAAACTTTAACATTCATCAAATGATATATAAAAAGATATAAATGAAAGCAACTTTTGTAGGCTCTTGGTTCTTCATATCAAACATAGTTACAAATGGAAACTAGTGTTATATCAAGAGAAACCATCAAACCATCATCTCCAACTCCCAATGAACTCAAAACCCACGAACTATGTTTGTTTGATGTATTTCAACTCAACACCTATTTTCCCTTAATCCTTTTTTACCGCAAAACCAATTACATGCAAGGATTCTCAAATGTTTCAACTCGATTGAAGATATCATTATCTAAGGCACTAACAATTTTCTACCCACTTGGTGGTAGAAGAAATAATTATTTCTCAATTGATTGCAATGATGAAGGTGCAATTTACATTGAAGCCTCATTAAATATCTCCATGGAAGAGTTCCTAAAACCACCAAAACTAGAATTGCTAAACCAATTGCTTCCATGTGAGCCTAACAAGTGCCATCCCCGTGAAGAAATTTTACCCCAACTATTAGTCCAAGTGAACCTTTTCCAATGTGGAGGAATAGCTATTGGCTTGTGCAATCTCCATACCATATTAGATGCATACTCTTGTAGTGCATTTGTGAAAACTTGGTCTTCCATTTATAAAGGGTCGAAAGAAGAATTAGCAAAGCCTGATTTCTTTTTTGCTTCTTCTTTCGTCCCTCCAAGAAACACCTTTGGTGTACGTTCTGGTGTGCTAAGTATTAATCAAAGTTCAAATGTGGAAGAAAAGTGCACCACTAGAAGATTCTTGTTTGATACCAAAGCCATCAATGGCCTGAAAGCCATGTTAGAGAGCGAGGGAATGATCAACACAACACCTACACGATACAAAGTAGTGTCTTCATTCATATGTAAGCATATGATTTTAGCATGCATGAAGGAATGTTGTGATAGCACAAGGCCAATGGTTGTGTTACACGTTATGGACATGAGGAAAAGGATTGGAGAACCCTTTTCAAAAGATTCTATTGGAAATTTGTTGTGGCCAGCACTTGTGGTTCTTGAGAATATTAACGAGGACACTAATGTTGGAGATATGGTTAGGATTTTGGAAGAAGAACTTGGAAAGGTTAATAAGGAACTATTTCTAAAAGTGAAAAATGATCCAAGTTTTTTTTGGAGTGATGAGTGTGCAAAACTAATGCATGAAGGGATCATGAACAAACATCCGATTTCATATGTGTTTACTAGTTGGGCTAATATGGGATTTGATGACATAGATTTCGGTTGGGGAAAACCTTTATGGCTTGCTCAAAGAGGAGGTACTCAAGAAACAATTCCAAACACAGTAGTTTTGATGGAAACGAAAGAAGGGATAGAAGTATGGCTAACAATGCCAGAAAAACATATAGTTATCTTGGAACATGACATGGATTTCCTTAAATTTGCATGTCTTAACCCTAGCATTTGAAGTCTATAGTTATTTAACCAATAAAACAAATAAATGTGAACCCCAAAAAAGTAGTAGCTAGAAATATTAAGAATATGCATCAAATTTTCATTTCTTATCCTTTTAATTGTGCATTTTGGGGAGAAAAAGGTGATTAATAAATTAACTTGACTCATTTTATCATTAATTTTAAGATTTGTGGTCTTCTTTTCTATATATTTAACAAATATATCAATTAGGAAGTACTTTTTCATAGCGGGTAATCGCATTAACCTCTAAGCAAAGGTTCGAAAATACTTCATTCCCTTGACAAAAGTACATTTCAATTTTCCTTTTTCTTGTGGTTGTTACACTATCTTCATGTAACACAGAACCCTTATGTCTCGTATTACTAGAAAATTCAAATTTATAGATAGAAGAATTTCGTTTCTAATTTTTTATTTTCCCTCACAAATAAATTCAAAAGTTAAAGACGGAAAAGTGGTAGTCATTAAATTGTTGGTCGCAGAGTGATTAGAAACCACATTTTTGTTGCTTCTCTAATTGAAGAGAAACATATTACACTCTATCTATCATTTTCCATTTCTAAAGTGGGTAAGAGTAATTTCATCTCTAATAGAGACTAAATTTTTCGTTTTTAATTGAAATAAATTAGTCTCTAATCAAAGACAGATTTACACTTGGATCTCTAAATTTTAGGACATTTCCTCTCTAGTTCCATCTCTAAATTCAACAACAATTTCATCTATATTTCCATCTCTAGATTGAACAATAATTTCATCTCTAAATCCCTCTCTAAGTCTAGAAATCATTCTATCTCTGTTTCCATCTCTGGATCTATGCCCCACAATCTTTAAATTGAATATAGTTCCATATTTAAGTTTATTTCTAAATTAAAATTCTATTTATCTCTAATGATCTACAATAATCTTAATTTATATTTATTTTAAATACATTATTTTTTACAAATGGTTTGATTTGTAAAATCCATTAATAATAAAGACACAATTAGCACAAGTTTATATATAAATGTATTAATAATAACTTTAAGTCATACAATAAAAAATTTCATGATAAATTATAAAAAATAAGGAATTTACAACAAATAAAATAAGGTAATATATTAATGCAAACACAATAGTATAACAAGTGTAAACTTATAATTTTATTAAGAAGACTAATAAAGTGGGCCCCATCCGATTTTGCAATAACTAGTTTTCCTCAGATACATTGAGATGCATTAAAAGCTTGAGCATGCTTATCCACAGGTTCATGACATGTTGAACTTTCAATAACATTTTATTTCTTTCAGAAAGACCATAACTAGGTGCATCAGGTTGGTGGCCTTTCCCATATATGTTCCAGGTGCTTTTAAAAAACAAATCAAGTTTAAATTAAGTTCTTCTCGGCAATCCAACAATCTCACTAATCACCGAACCCCAAAAGAAGATAGCTTCCTAATCCTAAAGAAGTTACTAGTATAGTAGGTTTCTAACACAAGTGCAAAATGTAGATACTAACATAGGATATAAACGCGGATAAATGGTAAACGTGTTCATAAAATACGCGGTGACATTTTTGAAATTATGACCAAGTTATAAGAACACGGTTCTAGCGTGAACTGTGATAATATATAGTGCGGTGACACTTTTAAAATATGTGTGAAGCTCTATAAGCATGGTTAACAAATAAGTCGTGCTTATAGGTGAAACTAAAAATGTTTGTGTTAGACCTATAAGCACGGTTCTGATTGTAACCGTAAACACGGTTAAGAAGCAACCTTGCTTACAACTTCCTTTTGATTTTTAAATTTCAAAACTCATACGCGCTCCTCATTCAAACTCTCTTTCTCTGTTAGCTTTCTCCCTTCTTTCTCTCTAAGATTTCTCTTCTCTACTTTCTCATTGCCTTTCACGTTTGCATTTGTTTATGTTCTAGATCTAACGTCGTTTTATGTGTATATTTTGCAGGTTTTCTTTTGCTCCTCCTGTTGCGCACCATTGGTATTCTTTCTTTACGTTTTGCCACCACACAACCCGTCTCTTTTTTTCTTGTTCAAGCGTGTAAGGCTTTTTTTTGTACCTCTCTTCTCACAACTAAAAAAACCCCAAACAGCTACCTCAAAATAGCGACCACCATATGCCGTCGCTAAATAGCGACCGTGTTAGCGACCGTCTCGTAACAAAAGGGACCAAGAATTTGTTAGCGACTACATTAGCGACCGCGTATTATCCGTGGTCGCTAATCCATATCAACACCGTCGCTAGAAGGGTCGCTATAGTTTAACTCCACCATTTTTTCTTTCCCGCCCTGGTTTTCAGTTCGCGGCAAAACGTTAGCGACGGTGGGATACCGTCGCTAAGGTTCCCTCCAACTAAAGCGACGGTCAGGTCGCGTCGCTATGGTTTGTAATAGTGACGGAGGCCTACATCGTCGCTACTATATGAAATAATTAGTGACGGAAGTACAATACCGTCGCTAATAATTAGTGACGGTTGGCAGATACCATCGCTATTTATGAAGAGATTAGTGACGGTACGCTCTACCGTCGCTATGTTTTCGTCTTCCCTCCATACTATTGAATTTAAATAATGGAAGTTAGTGACGGGGGTGTGAAACCGTCGCTAATATTGATGATATTAGTGACGGTATTTGTTTGTCGTCGCTAATTTTCAGGGGATTAGTGACAGAACTGGTTTGCCGTCGCTACATGTTTTAATTGTAGTGACGTTTTTATCGACGGTGAAATACCGTCGCTAAGGGTTAGTCATACTCGACCAGTGGCTCTCCCTAATCATTTGCCCTAACTTTCAATCCCTCCCTTCCTCTGTTTCCCTGAATCCCTCCAACTCCCTCCCTTCCTCTGTCCCTTCCTCTGAGTTCCTCCACCCGTCTCCTCCCTCTGTTCCTTCCTCTGGCGTCACTGTCTGTCTCCAACCCTCTCTCTCTTCCTCCGTTTGAAGCTCCTCACTGAGTTTCTCTCTCACAAACCTCCGATCCAGCTCCAACCCTCTCTGTCTTCCTCCGTTTGAAGCTCCTCACTCAGTTTCTCTCTCACAAACCTCCGGTCCAGCTCCAACCCTCTCTGTCTTCCTCCATTTGAAGCTCCTCACTCAGTTTCTCTCTCACAAACCTCCGGTCCAGCATCCTCTATTTGAAGCTCCCTCCAACAGCTCCTTCTCTCTAGTCAAGGTGTGTTCGAATGACTTATTCCTTTTTCTTTTTATGTAGTTGATGTTTGTTGTAATAAGGTAGCTTATGTTATATTGCTTTTTTAACATTTGTTGGTGACGTTTCGGTCAAAGCTGTTAGGAAAAATGAATTTAGGAAATTGGACGACACAGAATTATAAAATGGGTGATTAGCTTCCATGTGCACCATGTGTGGCAGGACCACACCATTAGAAGGGATATTAGGGCCAAATGATTTTTAGTTAAAAGGCCTAATGTCATTTCGGTCAAAGTTGTGAAGACAATGACCACTAATGCTTCAAGATTACTCTACATATATGTATCTTTAAATAAGACCAAAAGCATAAAAAATTACCTGTTAGTATTTGCTTAAGTTGGAATCCCAAAATTGTCACTGAATTGGACTTTAATTTCTGCGTTTAACATGCGTGACCAATGTGTTTAGTTGTACGTTCTTCGCATCTCATTATTCTTCTGCTAAGGTTAGTTTATCAAAAAGTTAATCATTCAATGTGTATATGAACCAAGGAAAAGAGAGATAGAAAAATAAGTGATAAAAATATGATATCAGAATAATGATTTGATATAGAATGCTTCTTTGGAGAAGATAATATTAATTTAGTTCATCTCTGCATTTTGAAATGATAGATTTTATGCTTTTGGTTGAGATATTCTTTGGCTCACACGAGAAAAATAGATAGACAAAATATTATATAAATTTTATAGTTCACAGTTTATTATAGAACGAAATAATACTATTCATTAATTCATCGTAAAACAGAAATGAATGAAAAATAAATTGTTTTAATAATTAATTTACTTTTCAATTTCCAATTCAAATTTTAGAAAATGGAGTAATTTTGCGTTTTAAAATGCTCTTATTCTACTGGAGTGTAACTAGAAGGATTGAATTAACAAATTTTTCTTTCATCACCGACCACCAAACATGTAAATTAATTGAAATAGAATTGTTTTACCTGAATGTGTTATACTGATTCACAAAATATACAATTATGTCAGAGCAACTTTAGCGGTAATTACTTCACTTATATAGAGAGTTGTTTATACAATTTTTATGGATATAGGCAGTTTATGGGATCTGAAAAAATTTGATTCCTTTCACTTAATATAATAACCTCAAACCGTCTTCTTCATAATTTGGCATCCATACTGGTTTTCTCCTAATTCTTTGTGCCCTCCCTTCAGTTAGAATCTCACATGTTGGAGTGTGAGGTTCATTTCTGGTGACTATTCTCTTAGTTTGTGATTCTGGTTGTTCTTCCTCTGATTCAGATTGTGAATCACTACTGTCCATTTCTTCTTCAACGACTTCTTGGGGACTTTCTACTTCATTATGTTCCCATTTCCAGCACCTGTTTTCTTCAAATACAACACCCTTACTGATTACTATTTTTTTATTGATTGGATCAAACAATCTGTAGGCCTTGGATTCATCACTGACTCCAAATAGAACACACAAGCTGCTCTTATCATCAAGCTTAACTCGCTGCTGGTCTGGTGTATGGACGTGAGCCAGGCATCCGAACACACAAAAATAGGCAACAGATGGCTTTATTCCACTTCATGCCTCTTCTAGAGTCTTGTCTACAACTGCGGATGTAGGACTTCTATTTAGAATATGTGCACACCATTTTGTAGCTTCTGGCCAAAAAATTTTTGGCACTTGTCTTCCAATCAGCATGGTACGAACCATATTCATGATAGTTCTGTTTTTCCTCTCTGCAACCCTGTTCTGTTGGGGAGTATAGGCAGCAGTTAGTTGCCTTTTTATTCCATGATTTCTGCAAAATTCCTCAAATTTTTTAGAGCAAAATTCTCCTCCTCTATCGGTTCTTAAACAGACAATACTTTCTCTTGCTTCTTTTTCAACTAATACCTTGAAGTTTTTGAACAAAGAAGACATTTCAGACTTCTCGTTTAAGAAGTATAACCAGGTTTTCCTTGTTAGATCATTAATAAAGCTCAAAAAATATCTGTTGTTGCTGCTGGAAGTTGGTTTGATTGGCCCACACAGATCTGCATGAACAAGCTGTAGTTTTTTAGATGCTCTCCATGTTCCTTTTCTGGAGATATTGTGTCTGTGTTGTTTTCCTCCCACACATTGTGAACATACTTCTTGAGGGGCTGTGATTTGAGGCAAACCTGTCACCATCTGTTTAGAAGCTAGAGTGTTTAGGTACCCTCCAAAAGAATTTATGTTCGTTTTCCTTGGCTTTTCCTACTCCAAAACCATTGTTTTCTTTCCTTGTACTGTCTAAAAACCTTGGAAACTTCCCTGTTTGCTTCTGCTCACTTCTTAATATAGCTCACCACCGTCTTCCCTCTCCCTCCGCTCCTCACCTCCGTTCACCCCCTCCCTCCCTCCGTTCACCTCTCCCTCCCTCTCCTCACCGCCGACTTCCCCCTCCCTGCCTCCGTTCACCTTTCCATTCACCTCTCCGGCCTGCAGCTGTTAATTCACCTCTCCCTCCCTCTCCTCACCTCCGACTTCCCCCTCCCTGCCTCCGTTCACCTTTCCGTTCACCTCTCCGGCCTGCAGGTTTTAATGTGGCTTGTAAGTACTTTGTAGTGGCTGCTAACGAAGGTCAGCCCAAGGCATTCTACCAGCCGGCTAAGATTTTGCATATTGGTGTTGGGTTCAAGAAGAATATTCCTTTGGTAAGTGGTTATTTGTTTTATGCAAGTTCTATGAATACTGTCGATCAATGTACGAGCCTCATGTCAATCTGATTTTCCAATGTTAATTTTGTTGAGCTATTCTGGAATTGGTAGATCTGTGTGGTTGAGTCCACTGATATAGAAAACTGTTATTTGATAGGTCCAATAGGGATCTGTTTGCTAGTTTAAATTTCAGGCTGCTTATCCGAGTCTTTAAACCCACATTTCATCTCTCTAAATTCTAACCAGCTCACTGAGAAATTAGAACAAAAGCCTTTTATAAAGTTTTGGACAGTGAAATTATAAACCAAATCAAAGTCATAATTCAAAACATAATAAAAGGTGAGGAGAAACAGATGAATCATGATATGGTGTGGTTGGTAGCATAGTAGTTAAAATCCCGATTTAAATCGGAAAAATCCCGATTTTACGAGTTTTTAGAGGGTCTGCGATTCAAATGGGGAAAAAATCATATTTCTGTCTAAAATCGTGTTAGAATCGCGATTTTTAGGAAAAAAACTTTAAAATCCGGTTGAAAACCTACCCGGTTGAGGCACCTGGGTCCCCATCAGCACACGTGCAGCAGAGGAAAAATATAGCATTCCTTCATTGCGCAGTTGGAGCTCCCCGCACTGTCGCCGAACACAACCTTCACCGTCACTGGTCGAACAGCCAACTCCACCGTCACAGTTTTCCAGCTCTGCAACGCGTTTTCCAGCCTTGTTTCTCGTGTTTTCCAGCCCTGTTTCTCATGTTTTTCACCATCATCCTCTTAGGTACTTAACTTCTGTTCAGCTTCTGCATGTTCATTCCACCACCATCCTCTGTTTCTCACATCCTCCATCATCAAGCTGTTAGGTATTTAAAGTCCCACTCTCACCTTTTCTAGCTCTGTTCCTAACCCTGTTCATCTCCTTGCTTACATTTGATCCATTGCTGCCATTATTAATTTATTTTTGTTTTATTGTCTTTGTTCCATTGTGCACCACTTCATTCCTTAACATTGATCATAATGTATTAATTTAATAACATCTATAAGGTAAACTTGTATCCTCAATTTGTTGTCCCGCCCATTTTGATGATGAACTTAATCTATAATTTACTTTACATGTCTCTCTTTGTTTAGTTTCCTTGCTAATTGTAACTGTCCAACCACTTATTGGTTTGTCATGCAGACTAGCACACGTTACGCGTGGTCTCTGATCGTCTGTCGACAACTTTATATTCATCCCTGACTTTTTTCCCCAGGTAATCCCCTAACACTGACTTTCTCATTATGTGTATGCATGTCAATTGTTGTTTGTTAGTGGAGAGCAAAGCTCATTAGGCAATGGTTTATGTGCTAATAACATGATTTTTTATGCATGTGTAATGTTGTTTGTTAGTGGAGAGCAGAGCTCATTAGGAATTGGTTTTGTGTGCTGATAACATAATGTTTTATGCATGTGTAATGTTGTTTGTTAGTGGAGAGCAGAGCTCATTAGGAATTGGTTTTGTGTGCTGATAACATGATTTTTTATGCATGTGTAATGTTGTTTGTTAGTGGAGAGCAGAGCTCATTAGGACTTGGTTTTGTGTGTTGATAACATGATTTAGGACTTAATACCTCTCAATATCACATACAATATGTAGCATATATAATTATCAATACTGGTAAGTTTTCTGTATGTAACAGGCCGTTTCTAATTTTGGGAAATGTCTAGTTTACAGGGGAGACTCTGCCAAAATTTCGGCAGGCTCCCTTTCTTAGGGAACTAAAAAGATGAAAGTCAACGTTAATAATGTAGGGTTTAGTCGTGTGTGTCCCCATTAGATTCCCGTTCAAGTTTCAAAACAACCGGTCGATGTACCGTGTTGTGTTGGATCTTGAATTGTCCCGGTTGGACAGTTTGGTATGAATTTGTAACCTGTAGGGCGTAACCCATCAATGTTGTATGTGGTCTATCTGGAGACGTTGAATGAATGTTCATTTGAAATTTCGGCTATGGTATTTCGTATTGTCCCCAGGGTGCATGTCTGCGTGCGGAGTTTCATACCGTACGTATCTCTGTGTACTCGGGGACCAATGCGAAATGCTGCCGAAATTGTAAATGAACATCAATGACACAAGATAGACCACATACAACATCGATGGGTTACAGATGGTTGCATATTCATCCCGAATGGGATAGGGCCCCACCAATTTGCAACATCAAAGAGATAGAGAGTGATTCACAACCGATAGTCAAATAAAATTACAATAATTTAAAGTAACAGAAATCGTGCTTGTTAGATATTGTAAATGGAGGTACCGGCAAATCGGCGATGGATGTACAACCGACTAGATAGCAATCGGCGAGTGACTGAGGAGTTTATGATGGGGCTATTGGAGTTCATTCCGTTCGCTACGGCAAACACGCCTGGATTTGAAGCAACTCAGAAGATTCGTTGTCCGTGCTCAAGGTGCAAATGCATGAGTTTTGAATACGCGGATGACGTTATGTGCCACCTAACTGAGAAAGGGTTCATGGAAACATACCACTGCTGGTACAACCATGGTGAGCAGTTACCGCGTAGACCATCAGACGTAACCCTGCAACAGTCTTACTACGAGGTTGGAGGAAACAGGGATACGTACAACAACATAGAACAAATGGTGATGGATCATGTTGGACCCTCCACCGGGCGTATGCTGGAACATAATGACCAAGCAGGTCATGGAGACTCTGACAATGTAGAAGAGGATCCTAATCCAGAGGTGAAGAGATTTTATGATTTGTTGGCGGCGGCTCAGACTCTATTGTGGGACGGGTGTAACAGTCACACTGAGTTATCCACCTCCCTAGCTGCTTTAAGCCTAAAGGCAGATTATAATCTTTCTGGAGGTTGTTTTGATAGGATGGTCAATCTGATGGGTTCCACCATGCCTAGTAATCACAGAATGCCAGCAAACCTGTACCGTGCTAAGAAACAAGTGGCAAACTTGGGGTTGGGTTGTGTGAAGATAGAGTGTTGTGTTGGTGGATGTATGCTGTTCAGAAATGAGTTTGCAGACGAGAGTGTCACAAAATGTCTGCATTGTAATGAGGAACACTACAAGACCGTTAAAAGGAGAGGGAAGGTAACCCGGACGGCCAGGAAGAAAATGTGGTACTTCCCTATAACACCGCGTCTTCAACGCCTGTATGCCTCATTGTCCATGGCAAAACACATGCGTTGGCATGCTCTGAATCGAACACAAGAGGGGTTTCTTTTCCATCCTTCCGACGGGAAAGCATGGAAGTGTTTGGATGAGCTATATCCAGACTTTTCTGGCGACCCGCGCAATGTAAGACTTGGCTTATGTACTGATGGGTTTAACCCGTTCGGTCAATACGGAAGGGCTTACTCTTGTTGGCCAGTCATCCTTACCCCATACAATCTGCCGCCTGATATGTGTATGAAGAGGGAGGTCATGTTTCTATCTATACTGGTTCCAGGACCCAAAAATCCAAAGGCGAACATAGACGTGTTTTTGCAACCGTTGGTTGAAGAGTTATCACATTTATGGGATGTCGGGGTAATGACATACGATGCGTCTTTGAAGAACAACTTTATGATGCGTGCTGTTTTGATGTGGACTATTAACGACTTCCCGGCCTATGGTATGCTTTCTGGATGGTCCACGTCTGGGAAGCTTGCTTGCCTTGTATACATAGAACATACCGGGGGGGAATCACTCCCTATTAGTGGCAAGACAAGTTTCTTTGACTGTCATAGAAAGTTTCTACCGTTGGATCACCCGTTTAGGAGGAACAAAATCGCTTTTAAGAAGAACAAGGTTGTTAATGAACCTCCACCCCGTAGGTTATCTGGTGCACGGGTTTGGCAGAGGGTCGAAGAGTATCCTTACATCTGGGACAAGAGTGTTAAGGAGTTTGCGGGTTACGGTAAGGAACACCACTGGGTGAAGCAGAGTGTGTTGTGGGATTTGCCATATTGGAAAGACTTGTTGTTAAGACACAATATTGATGTCATGCACACTGAACGTAACGTTTTCATGAATATTTTTGACACTGTTATGGACATCAAAGGGAGAACAAAGGACAACGAGAGGAGTCGTCTAGACCTTCCGATTTGGTGTTCCAGGAAGGAGTTGGAGTTGAGGGATGCGGGACATGGAAGAATGTTTAAACCCCATGCAAAATATGCTTTAACTAGACCACAACAGATTGCTGTGTGTATTTGGATGAATGGGTTGACCCTGCCTGACGGATTCGCTTCTAACTTGAGTAGATGTGTTGACGTGAAGGAGGGCAGGGTGTTTGGCATGAAAAGTCATGATTGCCATGTGTTTATGCAACAACTACTCCCGTACGCGTTTCATGCCTTACCGAAGCCTATTTGGAAACCGTTAGTGGAGTTGAGTCACTTCTTTAAGGAGTTGACGGCTACTTCGTTGAGTGTGGAGAAACTTGTGAAGATGGAAGAAACTATCCCGGTATTGATTTGTAAGTTGGAGCAGATTTTCCCACCAAGTTTTTTTGACTCCATGGAGCATTTGCCTATCCATCTACCGTACAAGGCCTTGGTTGGTGGCCCAGTGCAGTATCGTTGGATGTATCCATTCGAAAGGTGAATGCTTGGTGAACTCTTTAATTTACTTGCAAATCGTGCTTATAATAGTATTTTCTAACTTAACACCATCTTGTTAATGATGTTGAAGATTCTTACGCTCTTTAAAAGATAAAGTGTCGAACAAAGCCTGCGTTGAAGCTTCAATTTGTGAGGCATACTTAGTCGAAGAAATGACAACCTTTTCTTCTTTCTATTTTCCAACGGAGATAGAAACTAGAATGAGTATAATTCCCCGCAATCTTGGGGTAGCCAGCCGCACAGGGTTTGGTGAACAAACGTCGATTTTCAACTATCCTGGTCACCCGGGGGGCAGGCTCACAAAATGTTACATTGATGAGAAAGATCGAAAGGCGGCTCACTTGTACATTCTTCTCAATTGCCCAGAAGTGGAACCCTTTATTGAGTAAGTCATAGAAGTTATATTATACATTCTTAACGTAGCTTTTATATTAAACTTATTTGTTTCTTTCAATAACTTATACACAGATATGCTAAAACTTGAGCAAAATGATTTAACTGATGACCAAATTCATAGTGAGGTGTCATCCAAGTTCGTTGGTTGGTTCGCGCAACATGTAAGACCCGTATACCAAGTGTTTTTAAGCCTATTCGCTTCTAACTCCCGTTATCTAACAATGACCTACTTCTTATGTTGTACATAGATACAAGACCCTAACAACCATATTGAAGATTCTTTACTCCAAGCCCTTTCTTGGGGGCCGGTGAAGACTGTTAAAAAATGGCCTATTTACTACGTAAATGGCTACAAGTTTAATATTCTTCAATGGAGTGAAGGGATGCGCACCCATAACTACAGGGTTTGTGTTAAAGGCACCGCCGGTCAGTTGGAAGAAGACTTTTATGGAGTGCTGACGGAGATTGTTGAAGTTTCATTCTCTGGACGACTAAGAAGAGATATTGTTCTATTCAAATGTGATTGGTTCGACAACACAATCGGTGTTGGAACAAAGGTTGACAACAACTACGGCTTAGTTGAGGTCAAGAAGAATGGTAGATATAAAGGGTTTGATCCCTTCATTTTTGCCCAACAAGCTGAGCAGTTTTATTACACCGACTTCCCGGGAGGACATCGGGACTGGTATGCAGTAATCAAGGCCAAGGCCCGAAGTCAGATCACTGACAATGTCTCCGAGGAGGTCGACGACGCTTATCAGCTTGCACCACACGAGCTCAACGATGCCAATTTGTTGTTCAACATTGATCCAGTCATAATGGATGAGACACTCGCCACTACGGGGGGTGAACACATTGACAAAGACCTTGTCTCTCGATCAAAATGGTCTAGGGCTGATTTGGATACTGATGAACTTGTTCAAACAGATAACTACAGTGACACTGAAACTGAGGGGGAATTTGAAACTGAAACAGACACAGAGTATGTAGTCGTTAAACAAAATGTTACATAGGTTTATATATATCCTAAGACTAACCTTTCTTTTCATGATTTTATCCACAGATGACGGGACGTCGACTGCCCTTCAGTAGGGGTGGGGGGTTCAGGACCCCGACATCCCGGCAGGGGACTCCCACCGCAGGACAGCAGACTACTCCATCACCACTACGGCAGAGCACTCCATCACCACCACCACCACCGCCAGAGCAGACCACTCCACCACCACCACCACTATAGACCACCCATCACCCCGACTAACCACCCCAGAGCAGAGTCCTGGAGCTGGTGGCTTGGAGGACCATGGCCATCAGGCGAGCCCACCTCCGGCATCCCCTCTGCCCATGTTGGTACCCGTGCCGGCCGGAGACGAGTAAGTGACTAAACCTCAAATACTTTTATGTTATTTGTATGATACTTTATATTAAACTTTAGTGGAAAGACATGTTGGTTTATTGGATGTTACTTTAATTAGTACTTGTATAGATTGAATTGTACTGGGCACTCTTCTGTTTGTAACAGGGTAACTATTTAAACTTGGAAATGTTACATTTACAGGGGAGACTCTGCCAAAATTTTATGGGTCTCCCTAGATTGTGTGTTGTTTTACTCCTAACATAATTGTTGTCATTACAGCTTTGTTGATAGTAGTCGCACTACCAAAGCGATTACTAAGGTTTTGAAGGCCCAGTGGGATGGTCCATATATATCTTGGACAGATGCTGGGAAGGTTGTGCAAGATAGGTGGTTTGACACCTTCTCGGTAAGTTCCTAGCTCATTTGTTGTGACTTGATTTGTAAAATAGACCTGTTATTAATTTTGATTTCTCATTTCATTTTACAGCGTGATTACCAGTGGGCGGAGGGTATGATTGATGAGATTAGGAAGGTCTTTGCCACAAAGACCTCCAAAATCATCAAGAGTACCCTTTGGAAGGTGAGGGACAAGGGTGAGCGCCCTCGTTGGATCCCGGAGGACCATTGGGACGGGATGGTCCAGAAGTGGGGCGGGGTCCCGTTCCAGCAGGCGAGTGCTCGGAACAGGGCCAACAGAGCCGCCGATGCTGCAGCCTCGGTTTACACTGGGGGTAGCATTTCAACCCTCGAGAACAAGAAAAGATTTGTAAGTATATTTATGTTAAACATTTCTATTATGATTCGTCTTACATGTTTACAAATAATAATCTCAATGTTTTTTGTCCACCACAGGAGCAGAGGGAGCACCGGGAGCCTTCTTTGTTTGAGGTCATGCAAATGACCAAGAAGAACAAAGTCGGTGCATGGGTAAACCAGAAGACTACGGATCTAGCGGTATTTACTTTTAACTGACACATGCTTATAATTTACAAATCAGCTTACTAATCCTATCGTTCTTTTTGAATTTACAGGAGGCGTATCAGGCCAGGAGGGCCGAGAAGGAGGCGGACCTGGTGGCTTCCACTCCTGAAGGGGAGGTTCCTCCCACCCTATCTTGTTCTGACGACAACGCCATCTATATGGAGGCTGTTGGCGGTGTGAACAAGAAAGGGAGGGTGTTTGGATTGGGTGGCGTCGGCACGCAGCTGGCGAAAAAGGGGAAGACCCCTTCCTCTTCGTCTTCCTCTGGTCTTCCGACTGAGGTCGTTCAGGTAATTCAAAACCTGAACGATGAGCTACAGGAGGAGCGACGTCAGAGGCAGTTGCTGTTGGAGCGGGCCGAGGCGGACCGACAGAAGGCCGAGGCGGACCAACAGCGGGCCGAGAAGCAGTACGCCGAGACTCGTCGGCAACTTGCTCAGCAGCAGGAGCTACTGATGCAGTTGATGGCGAGGCTACCTCCCCCCACTTCCCAGGCGCCCCCACCACCACCCCAGGATCCCCCACCACCTTGATTGTAGTTCTTTTATTTATACACATTGTATATTTGATTTTTAGTTATGTTATATTTTCATTCAGTATTTATTTTGTCATTCTTTATTTATTATGTCAATATTTATTGGTAATTACATTCAAATCACAAAGCCTTATTCTACCTATCATTAATAATTCAACCTATTTGATAAATTAATTTAATCTATTATTTTGTTTTTAATAATAATTTATTACTTTAAAAAAATTATTTTAATTTAATTATAAAATTTTATCAGCCAATACAAAATACAAAATATTAAGATATTTTTAAAGTTAAATTAACAAAACCAGTCAATATTGAATCAATTTTAAAAAAATTTAAAAATTCCCGTCAGCGACGGTAGTGGACCGTCGCTGAATTATTAACACTAGCGACGGACGTTGTGGTCGCTACATCGCAACCACTAGCGACGGATATTGTGGTCGCTACATCACAACCACTAGCGACGGAATGTTGTGGTCGCTGTATCATAACCACTAGCGACGGATGCTGTGGTCGCTATATCACAACCACTAGCGACGGATGTGTCGTCGCTGTATTATTAGAAACAGCGACGGCCATAGGTGGTCGCTACATGAGTACCTATAGCGACGGCATACGGTGGTCGCTGGTGGCTGTTAGTAGCGACGGGGTTTCGAGGTCGCTGTATGGCAACACTTAGCGACGGCTGGAGTTATTGGGGCAGAGACGATTTTAGCGACGGCCTTACGCCATCAATATGGTAGCGACGGCAAGGATGTGGTCGCTGATGTGTTTTCGACGAGGGTTTTAGCGACGTCGTCTTTCCCGTCTGAGATGCCGTCGCTAATGGTTTTAGCGACGGCCATTCCATGGATTAGCGACCAATTCCTTCCGTCGCTAACAGTTGTTTTTTTAGTGGTGTCTTTTCTATTTCTTTTGATTATAATGAAGTTTTTGCAAGTTACTATTTACTATTCTATTTGTTTCTATTCTCTACGTTTTGCTTATGTTTATTCCTACAATGAAGGTTTTCTGTTTTGAAAGTTGACGTTAGGATCATTGAGGAGGATGTCGGTAACAACTACAGAGGTGTGTGTAGAACTTGTAAACACGGTTCTAACAACCGTGTTTAAAGAGCTTTTTTAAACACGATTGACATCTGTGGTTAAAAGTCCTTATTTATAACCACAATAACAACAAACACGGTTGATGAACCGTGTTTAAAACCCCATTTTAATCGTGCTTAAAAGCCTTTTCTACAGTAGTGTAACTATTAGAAATAATGATATTAAAGATTATAAATAATAATTTATGATTTATCTTTAATCTTTAGGAGATTAGTTTCTTTATTTCTTGTAATTTTATCTTTAATCTTTAGAACTTTTATCTCTAATCTTTAGTTCGTCTTTAGAAGTCTTATCTTTTATATTTCATATATATAATGTTGTACAATCTTGTAAATCAATATCAACAATATACACAATTACTCATTCTTTTCAAGTTGGTATCCAAAGCAAGGTTCCCAATCATTGGTTAGTTAGTTGACACGTTAATTATGTTAACATAGTCATTATCGTTGTGTGAGCACGGTTCTCAATATTTGGTTATTTGGTTGACGTGCTACATTAACATAATCATTGTCACTATAGGGTAGGTTGACGGACTCCATCAACACTGCTAATGTTGGTCAGAACCATCAGGGTTCATCTCAGACATCATCAATCGGTCTATCCCCAAAACGTCACTGTCATGAGTCTCCTTATGCGCCCTTACACACATATTTTCAATCGTTGTCTCATTAGTTTATGTGGCTCACGTGCTACCTGTGAACCACCAATTTTTAACATTATCGATTTCCCCTGGTTCTAATTGACCAGGTTTCAATGAGTGAGTCCTAGATCGAGGCATTGAATATGTGTCATGTTTTGTAGTCGACATTAATGGCTAAAGATTCTGGTTCAATGGTCGACTGTGAGTGTAAAGAGTATCTTCAGATGAAGGAAACCCAACAAGTCCAGACCTCATCATCAGGCACTGTTACCTATTTTGGTAATTCTATTCTTTGTTTCTCTCATTCTGATTCTGATGCATTTGGTCACCTTGTAGGTAATTTTTCCTTCCTCTTAGAATTATCACCACCTAAGACACCACACCATATAACTTTAGCAGATGGTTCAAAGACACTAGTCATTGACATTGGCCAAACAACACCTTTTCCTCCAACTTTATTTGAATTTTTTTATTTGTTCCTAATTTTCCCTTTAATATGATTTCTATCAGTAAATTGATAAGTTCTTTGAATTTGTTCTATAATGTTTACTCCCAGTTCTTTTGTGATCTAGAGTAGAGTACGGGATAGACTATCGAAGCAGATCTGAATTACATGGTTTATACTATCTTCATCCAACCACCTACACTATATGTGTTGTTATTGAATCTCCTAGTTTACTTCATCGTTAGTAGGGTCATCTAAATTTGGAGAAGTTAAAAATAATTATTCATAATTTGTCACGGTTACTGTCTTTAGAGTGTGAGTTTTGTAAGCTTGGTAAGCATGTTAAAAATTCCTTTTCTAGTAGTTTTCACAGTCGAGCTGAGTCTTAGTTTCATATTGTTTATTCTAATGTCTGAGGACCTAGTTGTGTTCCTTCAATTTTAGGTCATAGGTATAATGTTACTTTTGTTGATAACTTCTCTAGGAATACATGGGTTTTATTAATAAAAGATTTCTCTAAACTATTTACCATCTTTTAAAAAAATTGTTTAGAAACGTTTACTCAGTTTGGTAAATCAATTCAAATCTTACAAAGTGACAATGTTAAAGAATACTTCTTTGATTGTTTTAATTCATTTATTTCATTGCATGGTATAATACATCAATCTAGTTGTTCTTGTAACGTCCTAGGTTATTTTTGCATTTAGTTTTATTAACTTATTCAAGTGACAGCAGTCACAGTTAGATTAAATAAATGAGGTCTAGAGAGAAGAGCAAATTAATCTAAGCACAACGGATGGGAGAAAGGGAATTAGGGCCTCCCGCTTGAGCGAGGCCCCTACTCGTCTAAGCGACATTCCGGACTCTCGCTTAAATGAGGTTTCTATTCGCTTGAGCGAATACCTTTCACACACCGGATTAGACAAAACATGCATACAGACTCCCGAAAGTCTCACCCTGAAAATGATTCTGTTAATCAAAGGTTTGTCATAGTTACCACGACAGCATATATAAAAGACAGTAATGTATTTTAAAATGTAAATTTGCATCCGGTCCTGTCTTGATTAAACATAACTAATTAGTAATACTCGGAAGTTCTTATACACATATATAACTCTATAGAGAGTCACTCAAAGTCACTCGGACCCTGGCACCGTTCTCCCCCTTGGCGCGGCTCCATGGCTCCTTCCCCCTCCCTGTCTCTGGTTACTAAAAAAAAAGGGCAAGGGTGAGTGTTTGGCATTGTAATTAATATAGAATGGAACTTAACAAATATACATGCATATTTATACCTACACATCAAACATCACTTGTAAGTAAGCATACCGAAACATAGTGTATTACATACAGTAACTATATTAAACCAACCACACAATTCCATCACATTCATCACGATCACAACTGACTCTCATACAATCTGACTCCTAGTATCCGGATACTAAAGGATTGGCCTTCAGCTGGGGGTCCTACTTGACACCCCGTGAACCCTGCTTGGTTCACCGAGTCCTGCTTGACTCTCCACCTCGACCACTGGGTCCTACTTGACCACTGGGTAGCTCAACTGGGCACGAAAACCACGGGAGCCGGAAATGAGGGGCTATCATATACCGTCAGCCATCCCACACCACATAGTCATTCAACAATTTACCTTTCACATAATAATATCAATTCCTCATCACTCGGGTAGCCTGCTTGCTAACCCGACGTCACATAACACTGATTATTTCACATTAGATATCACAAGATCATAACATGATAAACTCAACCACACCCGATCCTCCACTAATTAATGTACTCAGTCACACATGCACAAGCATAAACACACAACTACGTTTAGCAACATTTTCCTTAACCTATTTACATTACCTCAATGACCTGTATAAGAAGCGAGTCCTATTCTAATTAATTATAACCCGAACACCCCCCTTACTTTGGTTCCACGCTTTGATGATCTGCTCTCTGTGTCGATTCCTTCTTCTGAGCACTGGTTTCGCAGTCTCAACTCCGTCACTCAGTCTTCTGTTGCTTAACCTACTACCTACGGATCATAAAGTACAGCTCGTCACTTCAACGCCCCTTAGTTCATGGACAGTATCTGGGCTCACACTCACCAGAGGAGTAGAGAACAGCCTCGAATATAGCCATGCATGGCCCTTAACAGCCAAAGAATAAAAGGAATAGGGGAATCACAATTGGAACGGATCAGTAGACTCACCTTGAAGCCTCGATCATAGGAATGGGGTTCAATTGAAGTTTAGACACAAATGGAGTCCCTCTCCAGTGCATGCAACTCAGTGTTAAGAGAGGAGAAAGTGAAAGAGAAGGGACAGACCAGCAGCAAAGATAACTTGTAAATAATGAAGAGGGAAGGAAGAGAATCTCCTTATATATATATATATAGCTCATGGGCAAGATCGTCTTTTCCTTTATTTTATTTGTATTCTTACTAAATTTAATCAATTTCACTATATTAAACTATTGCATAGTTATCAAATCAATTACACTTATTTATTCCCTCAACGTTTAATTATTCATAATTCTCTAATACTTCGCAAGAGTATAGGCTCAATATGAATATCGGCCCCCGGCGTCCTAACTTAGTGTTCATACCTCGAAAATCCGAGCTACAACCTAAGAGGTTGGATATCTCATCCGTGCTCACCTCTTGGTTACCTACATCCGTTGTTTCAGTCATTATGAGGTTAATCCTGGCTATGACTCCGTGTGAGGCGCTCTCCTCACAACGGTTCGGACCAAACCTCCTGGCCCTGTCCACTCTTCTCTTACACTCCCAATCTTTAACTCTGCCTGACCGCGCTTCTGAGACCGATCTTGACACCGGCTTTCTTATCTCTGGCTCAGACAGAACAAATATTAAATAAAACTTCTAAAACTTTTACTAATTATTGCCCATTTCTTATAATTCTCATTAAAACATCAGGAATGTTACATCCACCCCCCCTAAAAGGAGATTTCGTCCCTGAAATCAGTGTTCCGGTTGGAAAAGATGAGGGTACATTCGCCTCATATCGGATTCTAACTCCCAAGTGTAGTTCATCCAATGTAAATTCTGCCACTTCACCTTCACCAGCGGTACCTCCTTGTTCCTTAACCGTTTGGTTTGATGCTCTTCAATGCTGATTGGTACCGCCTCCACCGTCAGGTTCTTCTTCACTTCAATGGAGTCACTTGGTACAATCATGGTATCACACGGGATGTTGGCTCAAAGTTGTGATACGTGGAACACGTTGTGAATGTTAGTCAACGATTGGGGAAGATCCAGTCGATAAGCGACTTCACCAATCCGTTCTAGTATTTGGTATGGTCCAATATACTTCGGATTAAGCTTTTGGCTCTTCAAAATTCGACCTACACCCTTAGTCGATGAAATCCTTAGGAACACCCAATCACCCACTTAGAATTCAAGGGGTCTGTGCCGATTGTCATAATAGCTCTTTTGACGGTCTTGGGCAATTTTTATCTTCTCTCGGATTAAAGCGATTTGCTCATTCATCTCTTGAATCATCTCAGGCCCCAGATGAAGGGCATCGCCGTTCTCATTCCAACATAATAGAGTACGACATTTCCGACCATAGAGAGCTTCGTATGGAGCCATCCCAATACTGCTATGGTAACTGTTATTATATGCAAACTCTACCAATGGCAAGTATTTCTCCCATGATCCGCCATGTTCCAGTACACATGCCCTTAACATATCTTCAAGAGTTTGTATAGTCCGTTCTGATTGGCCATCAGTCTGGGGATGGTAGGCTGAGCTCAGTTTGAGCTCAGTACCCAGTTGTTGTTGTAGACTCCTCCAAAACCTTGAAGTGAATCGGGGATCCCGATCGGAGATAATACTTGAGGGCACACCATGCAGTCGTACAACTTCTGCAACGTACAACTTAGCTGATCGATCTAGCGACCACTTCATATTTATTGCCAGAAAATGCGCACTTTTGGTTAGTCGATCAACAATCACCCAAATCGTGTTGTATCCGGTTCGAGTGCAAGGCAGTCCGGATACGAAGTCCATGGTGATACCTTCCCACTTCCAGATCGGAATTTCTGGAGGTCGAAGCAAACCTGGAGGTCGTTGGTGCTCAACTTTGCACTTCTGGCATATCACACAGGATTTCACATACTCGATTATTGCCTTCTTCATGCTTGGCCACTAGAATTCCTTTTTTAAGTCATGATACATTTTTGTCACTCCCGGATGTATACTCAGAGAGCTCTTGTGTGCTTCTGCTAGCACCGCCTGCCTGAAGCCTCCATGTGCAGGCACCACCACTCGGTTCCTGAATCTCCATATACCATCGTTACCCCTAGTTATCTCCACATTTTTGCCTTGGGTCTGAGTATCAATCAGCCTCAGTAACTCTTCATCATCTTTCTATGCATCTACCACAGACTCCAGAAATTCGTTGGAGATTTTTAACATTCCGATTGTCATTCGGTTTGGTGCGTCCATAACAACTCCAACATTCATATCTCTAAAGCTTTCCAGCAATTCCTGTTCTCTACCCATCAGGTAAGCCACATGCAGTACCTTCCTGCTTAGTGCATCTGCCACAACATTCGCTTTGCACGGGTGATACTTCAAATCGAAGTCGTAATCCTTTAAATACTCTACCCATCTCCTCTGTCTCATATTTAACTCCTTTTGATCAAATAAGTACTTTAGACTCTTGTGATCACTGAATACTACAAAGCGAGCCCCATACAGATAATGACGCCAAATCTTCAGTGCGTACACCACTGCTGCAAGTTCCAGATCATGAGTCGGGTAATTCTCTTCATGTGGCCTCAATTGCCTCGAAGCATAAGCAATTGCCCGATCAGCTTGCATCAACACACACCCCAATCCAAATTTGGATGCATCACAATATACTTCAAATTCCTGTGTTACATCGGGCAGTGCAAGCACAAGGGCAGTCGTTAAACATCGCTTGAGAGCTTGGAAGCTTAATTCACACTTTTCCGACCACACGAAGGGGTTTCCTTTCCTCGTTAACCGAGTCAGAGGGAGTGCTATCCGAGAGAATCCCTCAATGAAGCGTCGATAGTATCCAGCTAATCCGAGGAAACTCCTGATTTCAGTTACTGACTTCGGCCTCTCCCAAGCCATAACCGCCTCAATTTTTGTCGGATCAACTGAGATTCCCTCTTGGGAAATTACATGCCCCAAGAATTGTACACTACTTTCCCAGAAATCACACTTAGATAGTTTAGCGTACAACTTTTTCTCCCGAAGTACTTGTAAAACAAGTCAAAGATGTTGAGCATGCTCTTCGTCTGACCTCGAATATACCAAAATATCATCAATGAATACTACCACAAACTGGTCCAAGTACGGTTGAAAGATCCGATTCATATAGTCCATAAAAATGGCAGGAGCGTTTGTTACTCCAAAAGGCATTACTACGTACTCGAAGTGCCCATACCGAGTCCGAAATGTTGTTTTTGGGGTATCCTCCGACCTCACTCAAATTTGGTGGTACCCCGACCTCAAGTCGATCTTAGAGAACACAACGGCGCCTCGCAACTGGTCCAGTAAATCATCAATCTGAGGTAGTGGATATTTATTTTTGATTGTCAGTTTGTTCAGCTGCCGGTAATCAATGCACATCCGCATACTACCGTCCTTCTTCTTTACCAGTAACACCGGAGCGCCCCAGGGTGAGGCACTGGGTCGGATAAAGCCCTTTTCTAGTAATTCGTTTACTTGTTTCTTCACTTTGGTCAATTCCACCGAAGACATTCTATATGGCGCTCGGGACACAGGTTCTGCCCCGGGAATCAAGTCAATAGAGAAATCAATCTCCCGACTGGGAGGTAGCTCCGGAATTTCTTCCAGAAAAACGTCAGGAAATTCGCAAACAATTGGAATATCGTTCGGCAGGAGGTTATGCCTACCCTCCGAAGCGAATAAAACAACATACGTGGTTAGGACATCGCTCACCCCATTCTTCATGTCAAGTTCCTGAGAGAAAACAATATTCTTCCGATAACAATCGACCAACACATGATTAGCAGCGAGCCAATCGAGACCTAGAATAACATCTAAGTCCTTCAATGGCATACAGATAAAATTTACTCGAAAAGTACGAGCTTCAATTTGCATCGCCAGTTCTCTACACACTGTAGTTGCACGGAAAGTGGAACCAGTTGGAGTGGAAACAATAAGAGCGTTCTCCATTAAACTGATTGGCAGACCAAGTTGTCGTACACAACTTTCCGAAATAAAGGAATGGGTGGCACCTGAATCATAAATTACATCAACCAGATAACCACAGAGGAGGCACTTACCCTGTACCAAATTGTCATTCCTCGTAGCTTCTGAAGCATCAAACGCAAATACACGCCCGGTCATGGCGTTCTGGGCACCGCTAGATTGGGCATCATATCTTCCCGATTGTTGGTTCCCTCTACCAGCTCCATTCCGACCTCCCCTCGAAAAGTTGGAACCCCGGGTCCCAGAAAAGTTGGTTCGGTTGTCCGACCTGCCCTGCTGCTGCCTCTGAGGGCAATCGGGCCTGAGGTGCCCTGGTTGTCCGCACTGGAAGCACACTATTTAAGTGGTTGGGCAATGTTTGGCAATGTGACCTTCCTGACCACAATTGTAGCATGTACGACTACCAGAAGGATTACCCGATCGACCAGTAGAACCCCGACCGGAAGAGGATGAGGAGGTAGCAGAAGACTTGCCACCTCGAAAGAATTGACTCATTCTCTTGAAGTTGAATCCTTTTGCCTTCAGTGGCTTTTTATCTCTCGGTTGGGCCGTCCTTTGTAACTGCACCTCTTCAGTCAGTCTTGCTTTGTTCACCAGGGTTGGGTAGTCCCTAATCTCCATCAGTACGATTACACTACGGAGCTCAATCCGTAGTCCAGCTTCGTATTTGGCGCACTTGCTACCTTCAGTCCCTTCTAACGAGAAAGGGTGGTAAAAATCACACAGCTCGTCAAACTTGCTGGTGTACTCAGCTACAGACATCCGGTCTTGCTCCAACTTCAAGAATTCCATTTCTTTCCGGATTTTGTAGTTGTCTGGGAAGTATTTAACAAGGAACCTCCTTCGGAAATTTACCCATACCAACGGCTCATTTGTTGCGTTCATCTGCACCTTCACTCGGGACCACCATACTCTAGCCTCTTCTTTTAGTTGGTAAGTAGCAAATAAAACCTTTTGCTCTTCTGAGCACTCAAAATATTCAAAAACCTGCTCGATATCCCTGATCCAGATATATGCCCCGTCATAATCGTGTCCCCCTTTGTAGATCAGAGGATTCCTTTTTAGGAATTTATCCAGAGTGGGACCAGACTCGGTCCTACTCATCAGCTGAGTAAATCTAGAGAAGAAATCATCTCCTCCCCCAGAACTAGTTCCCTCGGCCATTTAGTAACTCTACAATGAGCAAACACATCACCATTAATAACCAAGATCAGCCAGGGAATCGGAAGTTTACCTTATATACATAGAATACTACGCCAGTGGAGTGCCAAGGGAACGATGCCAGACCACACACACAATCATTAGACCGACCCATACACCGGCTCTAGAAAGAACCGCTCTGATACCAAGTG
This sequence comes from Clitoria ternatea, assembly GCA_037962975.1. Classification (NCBI taxonomy): domain Eukaryota; kingdom Viridiplantae; phylum Streptophyta; class Magnoliopsida; order Fabales; family Fabaceae; genus Clitoria; species Clitoria ternatea. The sequence goes on from CM075675.1 coordinate 17,579,700, forward strand.
TAACGTCCTAGGTTATTTTTGCATTTAGTTTTATTAACTTATTCAAGTGACAGCAGTCACAGTTAGATTAAATAAATGAGGTCTAGAGAGAAGAGCAAATTAATCTAAGCACAACGGATGGGAGAAAGGGAATCAGGGCCTCCCGCTTGAGCGAGGCCCCTACTCGTCTAAGCGAGATTCCGGACTCTCGCTTAAACGAGGTTTCTATTCGCTTGAGCGAATACCTTTCACACACCGGATTAGACAAAACATGCATACAGACTCCCGAAAGTCTCACCCTGAAAATGATTCTGTTAATCAAAGGTTTGTCATAGTTACCACGACAGCATATATAAAAGACAGTAATGTATTTTAAAATGTAAATTTGCATCCGGTCCGGTCTTGATTAAACATAACTAATTAGTAATACTCGGAAGTTCTTATACACATATATAACTCTATAGAGAGTCACTCAAAGTCACTCGGACCCTGGCACCGTTCTCCCCCTTGGCGCGACTCCATGGCTCCTTCCCCCTCCCTGTCTCTGGTTACTAAAAAAAAAGGGCAAGGGTGAGTGTTTGGCATTGTAATTAATATAGAATGGAACTTAACAAATATACATGCATATTTATACCTACACATCAAACATCACTTGTAAGTAAGCATACCGAAACATAGTGTATTACATACAGTAACTATATTAAACTAACCACACAATTCCATCACATTCATCATGATCACAACTGACTCTCATACAATCTGACTCCTAGTATCCGGATACTAAAGGATTGGCCTTCAGCTGGGGGTCCTACTTGACACCCCGTGAACCCTGCTTGGTTCACCGAGTTCTGCTTGACTCTCCACCTCGACCACTGGGTCCTACTTGACCACTGGGTAGCTCAACTGGGCACGAAAAACACGGGAGCCGGAAATGAGGGGCTATCATATACCGTCGGCCATCCCACACCACATAGTCATTCAACAATTTACCTTTCACATAATAATATCAATTCCTCATCACTCGGGTAGCCTGCTTGCTAACCCGACGTCACATAACACTAATTATTTCATATTAGATATCACAAGATCATAACATGATAAACTCAACCACACCCGATCCTCCACTAATTAATGTACTCAGTCACACATGCACAAGCATAAACACACAACTACGTTTAGCAACATTTTCCTTAACCTATTTACATTACCTCAATGACCTGTATAAGAAGCGAGTCCTATTCTAATTAATTATAACCCGAACACCCCCCTTACTTTGGTTCCACGCTTTGATGATCTGCTCTCTGTGTCGATTCCTTCCTCTGAGCACTGGTTTCGCAGTTTCAACTCCGTCACTCAGTCTTCTGTTGCTTAACCTACTACCTACGGATCATAAAGTACAGCTCGTCACTTCAACGCCCCTTAGTTCATGGACAGTATCTGGGCTCACACTCACCAGAGGAGTGGAGAACAGCCTCGAATATAGCCATGCATGGCCCTTAACAGCCAAAGAATAAAAGGAATAGGGGAATCACAATTGGAACGGATCAGTAGACTCACCTTGAAGCCTCGATCACAGGAATGGGGTTCAATTGAAGTTTAGACACAAATGGAGTCCCTCTCCAGCGCATGCAACTCAGTGTTAAGAGAGGAGAAAGTGAAAGAGAAGGGACAAACCAGCAGCAAAGATAACTTGTAAATAATGAAGAGGGAAGGAAGAGAATCTCCTTATATATATATATAGCTCATGGGCAAGATCATCTTTTCCTTTATTTTATTTGTATTCTTACTAAATTTAATCAATTTCACTATATTAAACTATTGCATAGTTATCAAATCAATTACACTTATTTATTCCATCAACGTTTAATTATTCACAATTCTCTAATACTTCGCAAGAGTATAGGCTCAATATGAATATCGGCCCCCGGCGTCCTAACTTAGTGTTCATACCTCGGAAATCCGAGCTACAACCTAAGAGGTCGGATATCTCATCCGTGCTCACCTCTTGGTTACCTACATCCGTTGTTTCAGTCATTATGAGGTTAATCCGGGCTATGACTCCGTGTGAGGCGCTCTCCTCACAACGGTTCGGACCAAACCTCCTGGCCCTGTCCGCTCTTCTCTTACACTCCCAATCTTTAACTCCGCCTGACCGCGCTTCTGAGACCGATCTCGACACCGGCTTTCTTATCTCTGGCTCAGACAGAACAAATATTAAATAAAACTTCTAAAACTTTTACTAATTATTTCCCATTTCTTATAATTCTCATTAAAACATCAGGGATGTTACAGTTCTCATACACCAAAATAGAATAATATTGTTGAAAGAAAACATGGACATCTAGTTGATAAGCATACACTTTTGTTGAAAAACTAGATTCCTCGTTCTATATTATTTCCCCCTGATTCTTTATTTTTGGTTCCTCTTTGTGTGGTCGGTTATACCTGTTTTTTGTCCATGATCTTTCTCTAGATTGTGATAAGTTGTCTGCTCAAGCAATTAAGGGTGTCTTCCAAGGTTACTTTCGCACCTAAAAGAGTTATTAGTGTTATTCTCCTTCCTCACATTGATTCTATGTCTCTGTTGACATAACCTTCTTTGAAGACATGCCATACTTCCAGTCTTCAATTATCCCTCCAAAGAACACGAGAATCTAGGTATTCTTGCTCCCTATCTTGATTTTATTCCAAATGTCCCAGAAGTTCCACCTTTTACATGTGTGTCAGATCCTTCTTTAAATCTTCCCTTGCGTCATTTTAGCATTACCTATAAACGTCATCCAAGGTCTATCCTCCTGGCCACCATTCCTATAGTTGAAACAGTGATTCAGCTCCTACTTCAATTACCTTACTGGCTCTAGCTTCTCCCACTTCTAATGATCACCCTATTACCACCAGGAAAGGTAAATGTTCCATTCTCAATCCTTATTCCATCTATAATTTCTTATCCTATCATCAATTGTCTCATTCCTATTGTATGTTTATGTCTACCATTTCTTCTATCATTATTCCTAAAATCATTGGTGCAGTTGTATCCGATCTAGGGTGGCAACAAACATTAGTTGATGAGATATATACCATACTTGGGTTCTTATTCCTCTTCCCTAAAGAAATTTGTTATTGGTTGTAGGTGAGTCTATAATGTTAAAGTAGACCTTGATAGATAGGCGGGTTATTTTCAAGGAAGGATCATATCTTATGTGTGAATTACAAAAATAACTACATGGTCTTAAAAAATACTTCATGTATGGTTTGGATGACTTAACATTGTTGTTACAAAAGTTTGGGATGACCCATTATGAAGCTAATCACTTATTTTTCTTTTGATGTTCCTCACTAAATAAATATATAAATAACTTGTGTATATTGATGATATCATGATCATAGGTGATGACCAAAAGGGTTTTAAAGCTTGTAAACAACATCTCTTCCGTCATTTTCAAACTAAGGACTTGGGGCTTTACATTACTTTATAGGAATTGAGGTGACATAATCAAAGTGGGCTAGTAGATTGTAAACTAGTATCTAGTCCTATAGACCCAAACGTCAAGTTTATGCCAAACTTAGGGGGTTATATTCTAATCCAAAGAGATATCAAAGATTGGTGGGGAAATTAAATTATCTTACCATGATAAGGCCAAATTATCCTTTCCAGTGAGTATTATGACTCAATCCCTCAACTCTCCTTGTTAGAGCTATAGGGATATAGTTATTTGAATCCTTAAGTACATCAAAAGGTCCCTAAGGAGAGGTCTTCTTTATACAAACAAAGGTTATCCTGATATTTTTAGTTACTTCGATGAAGATTGGGTAGATGATGTGAGTGACGGGCGTTCCACCATATGCTATTGTGTTTTTCTAGGAGGAAATCTTATTTCATGGAAAAGTAAAAAAAAAGAATATTGTTGCCACCTCAAGTATAAAGGTTGAGTATCAAGCTATGACTTATATTGTACGTGAACTTTTATGGGTAAAATATTTAATTTAGAAGTTACAATTTTGTCTGATTGGTTTTATGGGATTAGCATATGATAATCAACCAGTATTGTATCTAGCCTCCAATTCAATTTTTCATGAAAAAATCAAACACATTAGTAGACTGTCATTTTATTCAGGAAAATATTCTTTCTGGTGTTATCAAGACTTCATAAGTTTGCTTCAAGGATCAACTTGCTGATATTTTTACTAAATCCTTATGAGGGTCTAGACTAAAGTTATTTGTAGCAATTTGGATGCATATGACATATATGTTCTAATTTTTAAAAGTTTTATCTATAATGTTTAGCTTATCTTTTATATTTCATTTATATAATGTTGTACAGTCTTGAAAATCAATAATATACATAATTATTTATTCTTTTTAAGTATAACCAATCAAATAAAGGCTTAAAAAGAAAATGCATATGTACACAGCTACACATTGATAGTTAAAATACTACACTGCTGAAAGAGTCAATTAGAAGTTTAGAATAAATTAATGTCTAAACATTTCACTTAGATTCGATGTATATTTATTTATAAAGGATAAAGACATACAAAGAAAATCCACATAATTGATAGAAGGGTAAATATGTTGTACCCTCGAGTAAAGACACACCTAATAATAAACCTCTTCAGTATCTATAAGCAGTTGAGTTATGCTATATACAAGAACATGGGCACAACTCCAAAGTGGGGTTGTATAACTAGTCATATATGCTTACCCGTAATAAATCTATAGATGTAATTTATTCTTTACATCATATTTAATTAAAGCAAAATTATTATAATCAGAATTAGAATTGGAACAAGTTAAATTAAACAAGCCTTTAATGGATTGTAAGAGTCCAACGAAAAAGACATTGTTTTCCCTAAGGATTCATTCTCTAGCGGGCTTTCTCCAATCTCAAAAAGCATTGGACTCACCCTCATGGAAAACAACCATTTCTCCAATCTCAAACAAAACCATATATATATATATATATATATATATATACATATGGTTTAAGGTGTATATATATATATAATGATTTGAATGGAATAATTGAGTGCTCTATTGCTTCCTATAGCATCCCTAAATTTTTAGAAATAAACTATAAATATGATAATGATTAATTATTTGATACTAGAATATCTAGGATAATTAATTAAATACTAATTGTATTTAACAATGAAATAAAATTTACTGAAACCAAATAATTTAACTGGCATGTGGGACCCATTAAATTATTTTTGAGCATTGGGTAGCTAAAGATAGTAAGATAATCATGGTGAGTATGAAGATATGTTTAAATTAAATTTTAAACTTGGTGAAGGATTTATATGGACACAACGTGTTTATATTCGGTAAAAACATGAATGATAATGGAATTAAGAAAAATTCAAAATTCTCCCTCAAATGCATATATGATTGTCGGGGGAAATTACACCTCTTTTTCTTATTGCATGTTGTATAAAAGCCAATAATTGACCATTAGACAAAAGACACAATGCACATGGACCCTTGGATTGAATCAATAACCATGATTTGGAGAGAGAAAATCACATTCTCTTCTCCTTTTCCCCCTAATTTTCACACCACAGTCATGTCTCCCTACATCTCTCTTTTCTTTCTTCCAATTCCCTCTCCATTTGCTCTAAAAAATGTGTAGCTTTCATGGTGCTCCCTCCTCCAAAATTTTTTGCGATTTCTTGGCTCATGAAGCACTAATTGGACTTTGGGGCTCCTTTCCACAAATCTCATCATCTTCTCTATCCCTTGTCCATCTTTATTTTCTCAGTTAAAGCTTTGGCACAAGCTAAGGGCTTTGTCATTTTTGTTGTTTCAAATCATTAATTTATAGCCCTTGAAGCATGAAAATGGTGATTATTGTTGTTGTTATGAAGAAAAAATGAAAATGGATCTTGAAACCCTAGGATAGATGACAATGGAGAGATGGACTTTGTTGTAAGCTTATGGTACACTAAATTTTGGGTTAAAATATGCTTGAAATGAGGAATGAAAGTTAATGTGAATTGTTGGTGGTAGTTTGATTGAAAACACTAAGTTTTGGTTAATGCGTAGGTCATAGAAAATTGGGAAAATCATGATTTATTGCTATTAGAATGGTTAATATTTATGGAAATGAATTTTTACAATGTATGACATGAGTTATTAGTGACAAAAATTGACTAAACACCCCAGTTAGTCCCTCACTCCAACAGAGTCGGACACTTAGGTCCTCCAATTAATAAGTGAGTCCCGTTAGTCCTCCACGTCCATCATCGTCAGATAAATAAATCCCTATCGTTAATGAAGTGTTAACGTCCGTCAGAGTCAGCTGACGTGGATCGTTAAATTCCAATAGGGATGCCACGTCAGAGTCGACGAGGATCTATTTGTCCGACGATGACGGACATGGAAGACTAACGAGACTCATTAACTGGAGGACCTAAGTGTCTGACTCTGTTGGGGTCAGGGACTAAGTGGGGGTGTTTACTCAAAATATTTAACCTTCCATATAACTATAATATATGTTCTTTAAAAGTTATTTAACATAAATTATATAAGTTTTGTCAAACTCTTCTATTTCAATAACTATCAAGGTTATCAGAGTCTTAACTCTTCTATTCCAAGGAAGTGAAACCAAGTTAGTTCCATTGCTGATAGCATTGTCATAACTATCAAGGTTATCAGAGTCAAGGCCAAGCATCACACTTTCCAACTCTCTTAGCTTGTGCTTGAAGCTGCTTAAATCATCGGTTATGCAGGATCCACTTATTGGAGAGCCATAGTTATTTTCAGGGGAGTGATAATGGTCAGTTGGATATGACTGTGAATCTTGCTGCGACACGGGCCTATCATTAGGTGAGAAACTAACAGTTGAAGGGGAGTTATAAACAGTGAAACTTCCAACTGCAGAGGAAGACTCCAATGTGCAATAAAGTTCAGAACTTGGATTGGAGAAGTGAGTTCCATGGCCTCCATCATTGTAGTATAGCTGATGATTTAGAGTCTGATGCCTGCATTATAGAACTAATAATGAAAAATCCAATCAGTGTGTCAAGTGCAATATAGTAGTCTCCTTGGTGTCTTTCAGCAGATTATATTTATATGATGAACAATTGACGATCAAAGTGATAATTTCTTGCAGAATAGTGCCAATATATTTGAAACCCTTGAATCTAGTCAAACAGCTGACCCAACCCACACCCGTAGCCTCCCCACAACCACAACCGAAACCCAAACCACCACCAACACCTACACACCAATACCCAAACCCCACCACCCTTAACTCAACAAAACACAAAACCCATACAAAATAGAGAACCACCAAATAGAAGAAACTCAAAGAATAGAAAATCAGAGATGCAAAAATAGGGAGAGGAATGTTACCTACGAGATCAACCCTTCAAAGCTCCTTCCTTTATGCAATATAGACCCTCTTAACTGGCGAAGTTCCTTCATTTTTGTGGAATAGACGCTCTCTCAGTGTGAAGCTGCCATAGTTGGGTATGTGGGGCTCGTGCTTTAGCCCTAATCGCAGGGGCATGCAAGACTTTTTCCCCAAACCGCATTGGCAAGGAGCACCAGGGAGCAGCCTTTATGAAACCTTCAACGGAGCTTCGATGGACGAAACGGAGAAGGAAGCCAACCAAACGCAACCACTTAATAGTTGTTGAGAAGGAGAAGAGAACAGAGACAAGAGAAGAAGCTAGTGGGGGAAGATGAAGAAAACCAGAAAATACGAAAAGACAAGAAGAAGAAGAAGGAGAACGATGAAAATACTTAGGGTTACCATCAAAACGACGTCGTATTGTTTTTATTTGTGTCACATGGCTGTCAGAGACAAAATATTTTACGTAAACACCCCCACTTAGTCCCTGACCCCAATAGAGTTGGACGCTTAGGTCCTTCAGTTAATGAGTCTCGTTAGTCCTCCACGTCCGTCATCGTCGGATAAATAGATCCTCACCGACTTTGACGTGACATCCCTGTTGGAATTTAACGATCCACGTCAGCTAACTCTGACGGACGTTAACACTTCATTAACGGCGGGGATCTATTTGTCCGACGATGACGGACGTGGAGGACTAACGGGACTCACTTATTAATTGGAGGACCTAAGTGTGCGACTCTGTTGGAGTGAGGGACTAACTGGGGTGTTTAGTCGAACAAAATTTGAGGAACCATGAAAAAGTATTAATGTCTTAGCTATTAAATGAGGTAGAAGATGGTTTCCTTAGTGTGAATGATATGGATAATTATAAGGATGCATTGTGAAACATTTAGAACACATTATGGATGATAGGGTGAATAGAATAATGTCGATTCGGTATTTTTAGACATCGGGTATAACCATTTAAGTGTTAGAAAACATTAATTAAGGGGAAGAAATTCCTAAAATCTAATATAATGTGAAACTAAGGACTAGAAAATATTAGAAATCATGAACGTAATTATTTATGAAATTAAGATTGAAAATGATGATTGGCTAGGCAATTGATTATGATTATACATGTATTAAATGTAGGGTTTAATCCGAAAGATGAGGTAAGACTGTCAAATCGCCCGGATTTCTTCGATTGATGTAGGGGAGGAGTTTTATATTCTAAATAGATAAATTAAATGACTTGATGATTATTGTGTATTATTATAGATCATATTTTGCTTGCCATGATTGTTGTGACTTGTTGGAATGAATGACCTTATTGTTGTCATTTGTTTGACAAATATATTTGATGCATTTAGAATATGTAGTATGACTCTCGTGGTGATTGATAAATGTTCTGGAGATTAGGTAAACATGTGTGTATGTATTGTTGTGAAAATAAGCCTATGTGTTGTTGAAAATTTGCATGATTCACCATTAGTATTAGATGTTAATGATTGATAATAAAATTGGATGAATTGTTGTTATGACACACCTATGAGTGGTGATGAAATTGATGAATGTTGTTAATATCATTGTGAGTGATACAAAGTTATATTCTTATGATAATGATAGGATTGAAGTTGTCAAAATAGAAAGTAACTGTTATAATTGATTATTAAAAACAAGGGCAAGACTATGTTGTGTAATTAAAATTCACTAAGAAAAGGTGGTGATAAAAATGAGAATAATGATTGATGGTTGACAAGTGGCATAGTTAGATGAATTAATGTGAGAATGCATTCAATTTGTATTTGAATTTGCATCCATGACATATTTATCCTATTGCCCGTTTGGAATTTTAGGGGACGGGTTGCCCTAGTGGGAGGGCAGCTCGGTTCACGAGCGTATTTGATACCCTAGTGGTTCTATGGTTGAACCATGAAGCTGCCCATGTTTAATTGTAGGGAATTGCATGTGGTTAACCCAGTGGGGGTGGCTCTTTAAGAAACAGAATTACCCAAGTGGTTCTGTTGAATCACAACTGCCATGGTGTGGAATCATGGTTGGCCTACAACAGTATCTCTATAACATCTTATATGTTATTTGCCACAATCATAATAAAATGACCGGTGTTGTATTATTGGATAATGTAGTTTGATACCAGTAAAAGTGTTGAATGATATATAAGTATGTGTACACATTATTGTTGAGATGATACTGGAGTATATACTTACATTGGTGACTATTCCCATAGTCAGATTCGTATTTGTTAAGTATGATTTTGTATGTATATGCATTAGCTTATGAGCATTGCATATAGCAAAGAGATATGCTAGTGTGAGATTTAAGACCTTAAAAGTTGATATGATTGGTCGTTAAAAATCTCTAATTGGACAAAATAAGTAAACATGATGAAAACTAAGATGCAAATTATGAAAATACTTGTGATAGACCGTTATGATAAAGGGCATGATTTGCGTTTGTGTATGTGCTTGATATGAGCTTGATTCGTGATCTTAATATGTGTCTATGATGGCAAAAATTGATGAGTCTGATGATATTAGTACTTATGTTACAAAGCACATAAGTGATTTATATGCATATACACATAATCACAAGTGTTTACGTTTTTCATTTCGAATGTATTGCTCACTCTCCTATATTGTCTATTTTTAGTTTGGTGGTGTAGGATCTCACATAAGATGAGATGATCTTGTTTAGGGGGGTGATGCTTTTTTGTGTTAAAGGTAAATAATGATAATGGAATGCCTTGACCGGTAAAGTGAAATGGATATGTAACGATCTATTTTGATAGTAGCCTCAATTATTTTATAAATTGAACCAGACAATGTATGATAGTTGGATATATGGATTTGGTTGCTAATATAATGACAATGACATTTATGATGATGAATAATTGATGATTACCAAGATTAGAAATGTCATGTTTATGAGTATCTTGATAAATTTAAGTATGGATTTAGGATGGGTGGGGAGAACCCCTTTCATGTATGCAAATTTGATTTATGATCCATGATGTAGGCATATTGCTAGTGTTTAAATTAGAGCAAGAGTTATGGTGCAAAGGTCCCAAAAAGGTAGGATTGATTTCCATGTCAAAATACCATGAATTAAGTGGTTAACATGTGCCAAAAAGGTCCTATAGCAATGCATGGACTAGGGTTCCCAAAAGTAAGACATTTTCATGCCAAAAATAAGGTTTGGCAAAGAGAATAACCACAACTAGTGACAGAAACCACGGCCAAGTTATGGGGCTTCTGCCTCTACGACCCAAAATCATGTCTTTTCTTCTGTTAGGCATTATAAACCCTAACTAGTGGTAGGAACCATGGCCAGTGGCAGGAACCAAGGCCAGGCCATGGAACACACTGCCAGATGGCAAAAAATTTAGGTTTTCACATCCTCTACTTGTCTATGTATGTCTCTTTGGTTAGGGATTCCATCCCTATGCTTCTTGGCTCATTTACGTATCCTAATTCTTATGTTTCCGCATAACTTTTAACATGGGTCTTATTCTCCCATGGGAAAAGAGGGGTACCCTTTATACATAATCCTTACTCCACTGCTCTTGTATCTTTTTATGTATACATTGAGGGTTTTGAATTATCGATCTAGTTATTGTTGTTTTCATTTTACTGTGGCCTCTGGTTCTCTGTGGTTCAGTCCTTAGTGCAAGTGGTTGGCTTTCAAAACTTATAACCGTAAAAAAAAATTTCACATTTTTATTAATTAGTTATACTTGCATCGAGATTCAGGTTCAGGAAATCAAGACGTTACACTTCCAATTTCTATATTCTACTTAATGGAATTGAGCGCTTTATTGATTTTAATGAAATAAAACAACTTAAGAACAAAGGATACTCAAAAGCTAATGCTTCTATAATAATGCTTAATACAAAAGATTTAGCAGAACAAACGACACTAACGAGGCTATCTCAAGTGGGACAGTTGCATACATTCAATACCACTAAAATTAACATCGTAATTAAGAAAAGACAAGATACATAGATATACTTGGACTAAATGCCATCATAATGCTCTTCCCTTGACGTAGTGAGGTAACAAATGTGAAACAACTTCTAATGTCGCAGGCTCTAAAAGTGCCTATTAATCAAATATCAACTGTCATTTATCATATACTTTTCAATAACTAAGATTCCAATATACTTTTAAGTTTTCATTGTTAACAATAAGCCTAATAGTTACCTTGTTAGGCTAAGAAGTTGGTTTGAATTTTACCTGAGCAAGAACATATGAAGGGGTTAGCGTTGAGTACAAGTTTTAAATTGCTATATATTTAAAAAGTATCTTCCAAGCTGACTTAACTAAGACTAGAAGCAATGGGGCATTTTCTGGCATATACAAGGCTTCCACAATTGAAAAAACAAATACTAGAGTCATGTTATTATCTATCGAGAAGAGAGAAACTGAATTATCTAAAAATTGCTAATAGCCTGTCATTGAGCCACAAATTTTGTAAAAAAATAACAAAAGCTCAAAAAACACAAAAAAAAAAACAGATGCAAGGAATTTCAAACATCAATAATGAAAAAATCCTGAAACAAATGTTACAAACGGACAAACCTTCTAGGCTGTACTCCATAATTAACCGTGTGTTATAAAACTATTGTAAAGACAATTTATTATTCAGATTCATAATAATATTAAATTTCTTTTCCTGAAATATGAATTATTAAAATTTCAGTTCCATTCAAGCTAGGACGTGTTAAATCCAACAACCTGAAGGACTCATTATCTGTATAACTAGTTAAGCTCCTGCAGTGAAACTATGATCTTCGGGTCTTTGTTACTTGATTCAATCGCTTTGATAGGGACCCACAAACTAGGGGATTTCCAAAATAATTGCCCAAAAATTATGATGAGAAGAGTTCTAACTTGTTAGACATTGATTCTTTAACAATTAAGAATGTAATTATGCATATAAATTAGAACTAACATTTATGTTCAAAATCAACTTTGTAAATGATAAACATATCTTATGATAATGACAGGGTAATATCCAAATACCACAAACCATAGAATCAGAGTGGCCAAGACATCCTTTATTGAACTGATAACATACATACCGGACAAGAAGTTAAGCTGACAGCCATTCTCACCAATGCGGAATCACATGCTATATCCACATGAGTTGCTCCATCTTGTAGCCACAAGAAATTACAATACATATTCATTGACATTTGTATGTTAATGTGAAATATTTAGTGAAGGAAAGTATAAGAAATTAAAAAGAATGATTTTTATGCGTACTTCTTGTGTCATCCACATATCAGCTATGAAATATTTAGCAATAGCCACTAAAAGTGTTTAAAGAATCCTAGAAACAATGATGATTTTGGTTTATTTCATTAAAAAAAATGATAGGTGACGACACATGGTAGTGTTGTGACCTTAGCACTTTACTGGGGAAACATAACAATAGGAGATGAAACCGGTCAACTTAAATATTTGAGGGGTTAAATCCTAACATTTTTTATAGGAGGTTAAATCAATTCTAAAAATTTTAGGAGGGTTAAAAGTATATTAAAGCCCATAAGAAATAGACAAGTTGATCATTAGTGTCAAAGCATGTACCCATGGTAAGCGAGAAACTACCGAACGGTTACCCCGAACCTATACTTTATATTGTGGTTAAGTTAACAATTATTCAACATGTGTCATTTTTAAGTTGAATGATGAAATTTATATATTTTTTGTTTCTACCTCGTAAGATCCTAATTTTGAATAATTAGGAAATTTTGTTAAAAATTTAAACGGAAGAATTGATGTGAAATTAACAGGTTCTCTCTCTCTACCCTTACTTTATCTTCATCTTCTTCTCCTCCTCATCACCCATATCATGCCTCCACCCTTCTCCATTTTAATCTTGTTTTGCTTCTAGAAGGGTAAGTATATGCATGCATGCATCTTGTTCCACTTTATTTTGCATACATGGCTTCATCTTTCATTTTCTCTCCTTTCTTGCATGCATGGCTTCACTTTTCATTCCATTTGGCTTGCATACAACTAATTTTTGGGTCTCCTCCTTCTCTCTCTAGCTTCGCCATGACCACCATTGAAGAGAAGGTGAAGATCGAGCTCTTAAAACTCTATTTTTGAAGTCTCGAGGTAAGGATCTAACTTGTACTGTCTTTGATTTCTTTTCCAGTAATGAAACTTGTAGACCCACTCTTTCATTTTTGTAGTTTTGCTTTGGGCATCGAAAGTGGTTAGGGTTCGCTTTCAGAGGCTATCGGCAAGTTTCACAACCTTCGATAAGTAAAACCCTTTTCAAAATTACACTTATTTAGCATTCTAGCTTCGATTCTGGTGTTTCGGTGGTTTGTGGGTTACGAGAATAATTTTAGTTAATTTTTTGAAACTAGTCAAATGTAGGGGTTCAGCGTTTGAAGTTAAATTAGAATAGAAACTTTGTTCAGAAAGCCGGATATCGCTATAAGGTACGTGTTGACGTACGAGGAGTTTTATCATTCGAGTAGAGAAAAGGAATTTTTATTTCTAGGGACAAGTCTTTAAAATCAAAATTTTTCATTGAATAAAAATGCCTGGAAATGTTGATCTTATAAAATATAAATATAATTATTGTTTGTTATGAAATAATATTTATAAATTGAGGCCTAGTGCTTGATGAGTGTTGATAATAATATCATTGAATTAGATCATGAAGTATCATTAAATGTATTGCTGGTATGTATTATTGATAATAACCCATGATGATGTTGATGATGTTATGGAAATTGAATTTGAGAAATTCAAGTGTGTGTGGCCATTTATGATGTATTTAGTATTAAAAATTAAATAATATAATGATTAATGTGGTTGATTTTGTTAAATCATGAAATTGGATAGCTCCAACTAATGGATTGTGTCTATGTGAATTGATGAATGATGAATTGATAAATATAAAGGTTACTGGAGCTAGGCTATAATGTCTCTGTTGTGAGAAACTACATTCTAATTCGCACACATGACTCATGATATCATATACATTCGTTACTATAGCATTTTGATTCACACAACACTCAGATTTGTTGCATTGGTCCACCGACTATAGCACTCAAATTTACTATACAGTTCCTAAGGTACCACCATTTATAGCACTCAGATTTGTTGTGCGGTTACTAAGATGTCCACCAGTTTATAGTATTCAGATTTGCTGTGTGAATTATTTATTTTGACACTCAAATTTTTTGTATACTAAGTTGGATCCGTATTGCATTCTTTTATGTATCTAAAAAGAATATGATTTTGAAAGTCCATGTCATTCATTCATCTACATCGAGAGAATAGTAATATATGTATATGTATTGGATGGATTGGAGGTATCAAGTGATGTTTGGAATTGAAATGATGATTGATATATGGTTTGGTGAATTATATGCGCACTCTGTTATGGTTGTAATATATTGAATTACATAACCCAATAAGTGATTATATGTGTAAATTACGATTTACTACTTTGAGTGGTACTCACCCTTCAATCTTAATTTAAGTGAGTTTTCAAGATGATAATGCTGCTTGGTGAGCTCGATGGAGAAAGAAATGCAATGCTAAAGATGGTTTTTGTTTGTCTATTTTGTGGTGGATATGCAAATAGACGTGTATATAGGATAGTTTTGTTTATGTTTGAAGCTTGTGTCATAGCCTTTGATTGACTTAAATTGGCAAACATATGTAAATGATACCATGACATTGGTGTTCTTTGGTTTCCTACTCATATCTTCACATATGGGAAGGGAAGGATACCTTGTTAAGGACCTGTAGCTCAGGTAGGTCCATTCTTAAGTTTGTCTGGGCTTGTAGTTTTTGTTTCCGCTGTTTATGTCACGTGTTGCCTAGGTTCTTGGGATTAATCCGCTGGGGTTATTTAATAAAAAAATAGTTCTTTAAAATCTACTGAACCATAAGGATTAATTATGGAAATTTAGGTGAGACATTGCATGCCCAGTTATTTCAATCGGTGTAAAAAATACTTTGTACACTAATTGTTAAAATAACTTATAAAAATATTATTTTAGACCAGTTGTTTGGATTAACAATGTATTAAATAATAAATTGTATTTTTCATCTTAGCAAAACTTGACATATGTTAAGTACTTTCTCAATTTTTACTTAACTATCCATTTAAAGACAAATATTATTTATTTAGTTGTCCACATAGAATTTCAAAAGAGTACACTACTAGAAAAACCTAATTTGGCCACAGGAATTTTGCGAGGGCACTATAATCCATTGTTAATTACCAGCGATGACCTAAGATTAGCGACCAAAATAGGTTTGTGGTTGGAACTAGTGACAAACTTAACAACATTGATTATTCGTGTAGGATACATGTCACTAAGCATGTGGAAAAATGTTATATGTGACACGTATAACGTTGAATGTCTGACACCATGGTCAAATTAGAGAATTAAAAACCTCCTCTAGGAACTTTTTAGTGACAGCCAGGCAATACCGTTACTAACCTACAAAGTTTTGACTCCTTTCTTTAGAATGTCGCATAAATGAAAAATTAATATGGTAACTAATGCTCACTTTCATTGCTAGATACATTAGTATTTAGCTATGGATTAGCTAACTCATTGCCAACTTATATATCTAGAAAGTATTGGCGCGAAAGTTAAAATATGATAGTGATGGTTCACAGGAGTCTGTCGCCAAAATTGGCATATGAAAAGTTTTTTTTGAAGTAGTTAGCAATGAGTTAGTTGTGCCATCACTAGATACATTAGGTTTTGGTGACGGGTTAGTCAAACTGTTGCCAAAAGTGTGGATTTGGAAAGTATTAGGTGTGAAAATGAAAATATTATGGCGATAGGTTTTAGAAGTCTGTCGCTAAGATTTGAAAATGAAACGTTTTCACCAATCTCAATAGCAACTAGATAATAAACCACGTGTTAAATGCATTTAGTTTTTAGTGACGAATATAATTGTACCATCACCAAAGTAACACCATGTGTAACCTAGACATGGATTTAGTGACGAAAGCTTCTATTACTAAACACTAAATCCTTAAATTAAGCCAAACCTCCACTACTAAAAAAATACCTAACAGCGATGGACCAAATCTGTCGCTAAAGCACCTAAACTTCGTCGCTAAATACATAAGCGACAGTGTTTTTGACGGGATAATGCATGTCGCTACGAACCTCATCGCTGATTGAAAAGCGACGGCAACAACACCCCTTCATAACTTTTTTGACGGCGTAATATCGTCGCTGAGTTAGTCCATGGGTGCTTACTCAATCCATCGCTGGTGATGACAGGTTAGTGACGAGCACACACCATCGCTACTAGCTAAGAATGTAATGACCACATGCTCTGTCGCAACTAACTAAATATATAGCGACCACGAGCGTCGTTGCTAGGTTGCTACGTATTAGCGACCACACTCCCCGTCGCTACGTAGCTACAAATAAGCGACCATGAGCGTCGTCGCTAGGTTGCTACGTACTAGCGACCTCACTCCCTGTCGCTATGTTACAACCTATTAGCAACCACGGGGCTGTCGCTATGCTACGTATTAGCGACCACGTTCCCCATGGCTACGTTGCTACCTCTTAGTGACCACATGTGTTCTGTCGTTACTTTACAACCTATTAGCGACCGTGTGTTTTCCGTCGCTAATGTGTAGGTGGGTCTTTTTTTTGGAGGATGATTATATGTTATTAATAAATTATTTTTAATTATATTGGTTAAATATTAAATATTTTATAATAATTATATTTCCTATTATTATTGTAATTTAGGGTTTTCCTTAGTTGAATTTTTAGTAATACATTAATAATATTAAATAGGCGAATTCACATGGAAAAGGAAATGACATAAAATAGATATTGAAATACCAAATATCCTGCTGCGCCGCCAGCTATCGATGAGTCTTGAGTCGATCCTCCTCGACCCTCGTTGGTCTTCGGCAACTTTCTCCTGCAAAAACTGCCTCTGTCATCTGTTGTCCTCAGCCTGCTTCTCCAAAGTTGCCTCCGGTGGCGCTCTTCCTCTAGCTCATTGTTCAAGTTCTCAATAACCTAAACAACATCTGTCGGAAGCCCAAAGGAAGAGGAAGAGGAAGAGGTCTTCTCCTTCTTGGCAAGTTGTGTGCCCACTCCTCCCAAGCCAAACACCCTCCCTTTCTTATTCACGCCGCCAATAGCCTCCATATATATGGCGTTGTCGTCGGAAGAAGAAAGAGTGGAAGAGTGATAATACTTGGTGACTGACCATACTGACTTTCCATGTTCCTACTAACTAATCATTGGCCTTGTCTATCTCTTTTGATTCCCGACTTTGTGAATTGTCTTTAAGTATGAAGTCAAATTCTTCATAATTGACCATAGATTCAAGGTCCATTTTTTAGAAAGATAAATATTAGTTGTTAAATTGTTAATGGAATAAGTTAAACACACCAACCTCTCTATCCAAAGATTAAATTTCCATAATCCTACTCAAAAGTTCTTATTTTCTAGTAAAGGCTAATAGGTTATCAGCAGAATTCATTTCCTCTCAACTACTTCTCAAGCACTAGCAATGATGGTTGTTATCTTTTTTACTCATCTCCTTTGTTCTCACTAATGGATACCTAGATGAAACTAGGAATGCAGACAACAAAGTTATATCTACTGGGGCAATTATTGATGTTAATTCTTGGGTTGGGAAAGAACAACAGGTGGCCATGGACATTGCAGCTCGAAGTTACAATAACACTTCGAAGACCTAAAAGTTGGCTCTTCATTTTAGAACTCCTCCAAGGATCCCCTCAGAGTCACCATTCTTGGTTAGTGTATACACCATTTTCTGGAAAATATTTCAAGTTTACCTAGCTTTCTCAAATTTGTATGTAAATTTGAAGAATGCAAGGCATCTTATTGTAGCTGAAGAGATGATTTATATGCAACAAGTGCAACTAATTATAAGGATGCACAGATGGTAAGAAGCAGCTTTGGTGGCTGAAATAGGAAGCCAAGCTCAAGTTCCTGCCATAACATTTACAGAACCTACCATTACCCCGCCGCTGATGGCAGCTCGATGGCCTTTTCTGGTGAGGCTGGCTAACAGTGGTACAACTCGATGGCCTTTTCACGGTGAAGTTCTAACTTTATCTTGGGATTTTTTAAAACCTTCTCTTCTCAGTTTTAAATTTAGATTATTCCTATGTTTTATATTGTTCTCTGTTAGTTGTTTATAAGAATTGAAAAACAAAGAATGCTATGCAAGAACACTAGAATGTTAGATTTTCTTATTAATATATTATTATATTAACTTGATGGATTAGCATCATTAAATTATTATATCTATATTGTTTGATTAATTATATAATATGTAAATATTATAGATATAGATAGATTTAGCTATTGGGCTTTTGTTTGAATGGACCGTGATGGGTTGGCCCATTCTATGTGCCCAGTGAGAGGTTCCTGCTCTCATCTGAGGTTGCCTATATAATCACTATCCCATTAGGTGATTATCACACAGAGAGTCAGTAATACACTGGACATAAGGCACTCAGATTAAGAGTGGTACACGCTCACTATTGGGATTCATGGATCGCTTGTCTTCAGGTACGCCTTCAATCAAAACTTTGTTGTCATGATGTGTGTTAAAATTATGTTATGAATTGTATGTTCATAATAAAAAAAAATTTTCTACAATTGGTATCAAAGCCTCGTTTAACACGTATCATGAATGTTAAAAATTAATTGTAAAAATAAATAAATAAATAAATAAATAAATTTTTATTTCCCATATTTTTCCATGTTGCATTTCAGTTTCTGTTTTTTTTTGAATGAATCCTTGTTCATGGATTTGTGTTTTTTTTTTACGCTTGGCAATTGATTCGTCAATTCAGTCTTCTTTCAATTCTGCCAATACAAGATATGGTACATGCCTATTTTTTTATTTTATCCAAGTATTGGCACGCTAAAATGTTTTTTAAATTGGTAAATCAAAATTGCCTTAGACCCTGCCTCAAATTCTTTTTCAATTACTGTTCTTGGCAATT
This sequence comes from Clitoria ternatea, assembly GCA_037962975.1. Taxonomy (NCBI): domain Eukaryota; kingdom Viridiplantae; phylum Streptophyta; class Magnoliopsida; order Fabales; family Fabaceae; genus Clitoria; species Clitoria ternatea. The sequence goes on from CM075675.1 coordinate 17,599,053, forward strand.
TCTAGAAAATTGATCAATTTGTTGTGCACATCAATTCGAATTTGTTATCAATTTTGTTCGTATTAGCAAATTTGTTCAAACGCAGTTACTATCCTGAAATTCCAATTGGTCAATTGTCCAATTTCATCTCATTGTTGTACGTGTTAATTCGAAAGCTTGTTGATCAATTGTTCAAATTCTTTCATCAAATCCATGCGTTACTGTGCCAATTTGTTGTTTCCTTGATCTTGGCATGAATTCATGAAAGATACACTATATTTTTTGGATTCTGATTAGTCAATTCTTTCCAATTGCTATACATACAGTGCACAATTTTCTGGTCATCTTGACTTACAATTGTTGTATGTGCTCATTCAAAATTTTCATTTTTTTTATGCAGTTGCCATTCTATTTTTTTTTAACATTATATATATATATATATTAAATTGTGACTGATTACGTTAAAATTATATATCATGTATCGTTATAAAATACTATGATTTGCCATAATAGATATATACTATTATAATTTCAATTATCAATCTATATTGATTGTTTGCCATAATAGATATATACTATTATAATTTCAATTATCAATCTATATTAATTGTTTGCCATAATAGATATATACTATTATAATTTCAATTATCAATCTACATTAATTGTTTGCCATAATAGATATATATTGTTATAATTTCAAATTTCAATTTATATTGATTGTTTGTCATAATAGATATATACTGTTATAATTTCAAATTTCAATCTATATTGATTGTTTGCCATAATATATATAGATATATAACATGGTTACAATTTTGAATTTTATAAGATATTATATATCTCTCGTAAAATTCCGTGTACCATTATTGTATATATATTTCCGCCATTATCATATATATATATATATATATATATATATATTTCTACGTGCTGTTATATTCAATTTCATCATATTATATTCATGGTTTTGCAAAATGAATTATGCCATCATTATATATATATATATATAATATTATGCATTAGTCTCTTGTTATTAATATGCTCTTCTCGTTTGTATATAATAATTATAAAATATAAAATCAGTAATATTGTATACAAAATTTTGAATTATTCTGTACAAATGTCATCCCACCTATCGTGAGATCATTTATACAAGATTAGTAAAAAATATATATATAATAAAATAAAATAAAATAAAATAAGCATCTATATATAATATTACATTAATAATAATTATATCCCATCGATATATTGTTGTTAATGTGATTTGTTGAATACTATGCACTTGTGTTTTTTACGTCAATTTTGTACTAATGCCCTATCGGTGTTAGGATTTGGCGACATGAATTTTTTATGCATTGTATTCTTTCGTGAATATTTTTATTTATTACAACCTGAGACCCTTAGGCGGGATTATAATTAATAAGAAATTTTATGATGGGCACACTATATTTTGCATGATTTAATTATGCATATTGATTAATTTCTCGTATATCAGTATCAATGCCCACTTCGGTTAAAACGTTGAACGGGACGAATTATGAGGACTGGAAGGAGTCTTTAGATTTGTATTTGGCTATGACCAATATTGACTTAGCTTTGCGGGAAGAAGAGCCAAATGCTCTAGCTTGTTTTGAATCCAATGTTGTTGATGTTCCTCCTAATACTTGGTGGTTTGATTCGGGCGCAATTTTGAATCAAAGATCGTAGTAGGGGATGGAGCTAGAGTTCCTGTTGAAGATATAGGGGTTGTTTCTTTGTGTTTGCCCTCTGGTCATGTTTTACTTCTAAAAGACGCTGTTTATGTTCCTTCTATTCGTAGAAACCTGATTTCTGTTTCTGCTTTGGACAAGTGTGGTTATTCTTTTCTGTTTGGCAATGGGAAACTGGACATCTTTTTTGCATCTTCTGTTGTTGGTCATGGGGTTCTTTGTGATAATCTTTATATGTTGACTTTTTCCAATATGAGCGTTAATTCTGTTGTTGGGCATAAGCGTAGCAGGGTCGATGAGAATTCTTCCATGTTATGGCATAGACGCTTGGGGCATATTTCAAGGCCTCGTATTGAGAAACTCATTAAGCATGAGATTTTACCTGATTTGGACTTCTCTGATTTTGATGCTTGTGTGGCTTGCATTAAAGGTAAGTGTCGCGACCGGGGTCCCGGTGCGCGACGCGGACTGGTTAAAGACAAATAAAAGAAAATTAAAACGGCATTGAAGTGAGGCTCTTGAGAAGCCTAAAAAATAAAGGGTTCAAGGAGTCGCCACCAATATTTATTAAGGAAAATATTAGGAAAACCTTTAAATAGCACTGGTTTTTTTTTTAAAAAATGAGATTCTGTTTAGTCCGGGAGTCGAATTACAGGAGGGGAAGGAATTAGCACCCCACACTGTCCGTAAAAAATGTTTACCCAAATTGATCATGCATAATTTAAAAAATGATTATCAAATATTTCATCCTTCATAAAACAATCATAAATAATATACACAATAAAAAAATATATAAATATGAATAAAACAAAGATAGTAAAAAAAATACATCTCCTAAGTTTGTTGTTTTTTAGTTCTAAGAAAATAAATAAACAAATGATTAAAAGACCATAAAAATAAAAAGATAAAAAAACAATAAGACGTCTTGTCTTACTTATTTTCTAGTAAAAAAAATTGATTTTTATTGAGAAATATAAAGTTCAAAACAAATAAATAAATAAATAAATAAAGATAAGAGAAAAAATAAAATAAAATTAAACACATCAACATGAAGATAAAGAAATATAATACATTTAATTAATTAAAATTGACACTGAATATTATTTAATTATCTTTTAAGAAAATAAGATTAATAAGATGTCTCATCTAAATTAATCTCATCTTAAATTTAAGAGAAAAATGAATGAATAAATAACACACTATTTATTAGTCTTGATTTTTTTATTTTTTTATGAAAATAATTTCTTCTTAATTATTAAAAAGTTACTAAGAGAAAATAATAGGAAATCATGACCATAATAAAAATGGATAATTATGTATATATATAACATATTTATAAACTATTAAAATGGTCAAACGTAAATAAATAAATAGAAAGTGTAGAAAGATAAAAGCAAAAAGATAAATAACTAAAAATAAAAAGTATAGAGAATAAATAATAATAATAAAATAAAAAAAATAAAGGTAGAAAAAAAAATAAATGAAAAGTTCATAAAAATAAAAATAAAAATAAATAGACATAACAATAAATACATAAAAATAAAAGAGCAGAAAAAAATAAATACATAAAATAAAGGGGCAGAAAAATAAATAATAAAAAAAATAAAGGAACAGAAAAGTAAATAACAAAAACAAAGCAGCAGAAAAGTAAATAACAAAAATAAAGGGACAGGAAAGCAAATACATGAAAATAAAGGGGCAGAGATGTAAATAACAAAAATAAAGGGGCAGAAATGTAAATAACAAAAATAAAGGGGCAGAAATGTAAATAACCAAAATAAAAGGGCTAAAAAGTAAATACATGGAAATAAAGGGGCAGAAATGTAATTAACAAAAATAAAGGGGCAGAAATGTAAATAACCAAAATAAAAGGGCTAAAAAGTAAATATATGGAAATAAAGGGGCAAAAATATAAATAACAAAAATAAAGGGGCAGAAAAGTAAATATATAAAAATAAAGGGGCAGAAATATAAATAACAAAAATAAAAGGGCAGAAAAGTAAATACATGAAAATAAATAGGCAGAAAAGTAAATAACAAAAATAAAGGGACGGGAAAGTAAATAAATAAAATAAAAGGACATAAAAATAAATAAATAAAGATAAAAATGTAAAAAAATAAAAAAAATGAACTAATAATTGCAGAAATATAAAGTGCGGATAAATAAAGTGCAGAAAAATAAATTAACAATAATAAAAGTGCAGAAAAGTAAATAAAAAGGAATAAAAGCGTAAAAAAAAATAAATAAATAAGGAAAAATAAAGGTACAAATAAATAAATAAAGATGGAGATGCATAAAAATAAATAAACAGATAAATAACTGCAGAAAAATAAAGTGCAGGAAAATAAAGTGCTTGAATATAAATAAAGAAAAATAAAAGTACAGAAAAATAAATAACAATTAAATAAGACGAATAAATGAATATAAATAAACAACTTTGTATTAATAAAAAATACCTTGGTACAAGATCAATTACAGAGAAACTAGAACGGAAGTCGGGAAATCAATTTTGTGTAGATTTCCTTTGCTTTTGGCTTTGTTTGGACTTCATTTGAAGGTATTTGGATACCGGTTACAACACTTTGACAGTATTTTAGCTCACAAAAACTCACATACTAAGACAAACAAGAGTTGTGCACTCATTTTCCTAACTAGGATTACACAAAGTAATTTTTGAAAACTCAAACTTCTAAAAATTCTCACAAAAATTTAACACTCTTTCCCCTCTTTTTTCTCTTCTTCTCCCAAAATGCCTCAATATCACCTTCTATTTATAGAAGAAAATTGGCATTGGATTCTCCATAAATGACATCACTTTTCTACTTTTTCAATTTGTCCAAATTTGATGTCAATTTCCCCAATTTTCTCCAATTATCCAACCAAACCGGGGCCCACCACTAATAAACCACCGTCAACTTTTTGATTTTCCTTTTCTTTTTTTTTTAATTTTCGTTTTTTTTTTTGACCCTTTTTTGGATTTTTTTTTGGGCCCATTTCCCTTTTTTTTGTTTTTTTGTTTTTTTTTTGGGCTTTCTTTTTTTTTGTTTTTTTCTGTTTTTTTTGTTTGGGCCCTTTTTTCTTTTTTCTTCTTCTTTTTTTTTTTGGCCCTTCTTATTTATTTTTATTTTTTATTTTTCGTTTTTTTATTTTTTATTATTTTTTATTTTTTTTATTTTTTTATTTTTTTTTTGGTTTTTTTTTATTTTTTTTTTGATTTTTTGATTTTTTTTTTACCCATTTATTTTTCTGATTTTTTTTTGGGCCTTTTATTTAAAGATACAAATGGAAACATAAATTATTTATTACATATATGGAAATATATAAAATATCCAATAAATATAAATTACTACCCACACTATAAGGAGTAAAAAGGTAGTCACAAAACATCGTCTTCCCTCCCTTATTCTTTCCTCTTGGTTTCGGCATCCATCAGCCATTGCTTGAGAGAAATGAAGAGAATTGATGAAATGAGAGGTGTGGTAGGAAATGAAGAGGGATTGGGTATTTATAAAGATGGGGAAGGGTTACTATTCTAACGGTCACTATGCAATTTTTAATAATATTTTTTTTTAATATGATCCGGGGTGGCAATCTGGACTGGGCGGGGTTCTAAGCACTGTACCGCGTCACCAACGAGAACTGGTAAGTCATAACCGGGGTCTGAAATCATTGGTCAACTATAGACATTTCTCTTCACCTCGGTTAAATATTAAGCATTGGGGAATCTCCTGCAGGTGTACCTCCGGTGTGTCTTGAAGTTCAAGTACGGATTAACACATGAGTTTTAACTTGAAGAACCTCGGATTCCCTTCGAACTGAGGTGTAAAATACCGTACTCCACTGAGGCTGTACGAGCTTAGAACTAATAAGGTAACACCGGTCATGAAACCGTGCTAGGACCCCGGTTAATGCAGTCAACATTGACTCCGGACTCTAGGACAAAAAAGCTCTTTTTTTCTTCTTTTTTTTTTAATATATATCACCAGACAAAAATAGGTGTTCACAGATGCCCCTCTTTACTTCTTTTTATGAAAGAATATGAGACATATTCATATTATTGATGTGAAAAGAAAGTAAAGACGTGAACACCACTAAGAATACCCGACAACTTTTGACAAGAAGTAAATAGCCGAATGGTGTTGTCCCAATGCTAGACAGTTTAAGGAGAGGCACTTGGAACATGACAGGAAGATAAATGGCATAACCTAGGGGTTAATACCTGAAGCTTTGGAAAAATATGAAGTTGTCTTGACATTTTGAGGAGCCTAAGAATGGGTATTTGAGGCTTCGACATAAAATAGATGACAGGGGGATGCCCCTGATTTGATTTTGATTGAGATAGCCTAGGGAAAGATACCTGAAGCTTTGACATGAAACTAAATGACTGGGGGGATGCCCCTGATTTGATTTTGATTGAGATAGCCTAGGGATGGATACCTGAGGCTTTGACATGAAACTAAATGACTGGGGGGATGCCCCTGATTTGATTTTGATTGAGATAGCCTAGGGATGGATACCTGAGGCTTTGACATGAAACTAAATGACTGGGGATGCCCCTGATTTGATTTTGATTGAGATAGCCTAGGGATGGATACCTGAGGCTTTGACATGAAACTAAATGACTGGGGAAATGCCCCTGATTTGATTTTGATTGAGATAGCCTAGGGATGGATACCTGAGGCTTGGACATGAAGTAAGACTAATGGGAGATACCTCTACCATAATGACTTATGGTAGAGAATTATATGAGATTTATGCTCAAGAAGAATGTGTCTGAGATTGACTTTTCTGGTTTAGTGTGGGTTCCGAGTGAATACAAGGATTGCATTTTCACATCTTAGTAAACCATCCTGACTGGAGTTAGGTGATAGGCTGAAACCGTTGATCTCGACTCTTCATGGGGAGCGCTTTGTCCTTGTTGTACCCTCAAACCTGCATGGAAGAAATAGTCAAGTGGAAAACCAAAGGTCAAAGATCTTGTTTCCTCCAGGTGACTACCACAATCCTTATGGGACTTGTTATTACTCATGGCAGAGCGGAATATCCTGATTACCAAGGTCTGTGTAATTGGGAAGTATCAAGCTTGTTTGAGATTAAAAATATGCCTTTCATATTTTTTTTTAATATTTTTCACAAAATGCATGCAAATGAAACCTGACAAGACAAGGATTGGAACTGAAATTGAGAATTCCATATATTTACTTGGGAAAATTACAAGTTTACATCATAATTTTTAATCCAAACGTTTAGAGGACATAAAGACTACCCTATCCCTTTAGAGTATGCTCAAGCATAATACTTCTTGACTGCATCTGAATTGACCGGGAAAGACAACTCCTCACCATCCATGTTCATCAAAATCAAAGCTCCTCCAGAAAAGGCTCTCTTTACGATGAATGGTCCTTCATAATTTGGCTTCCATTTGCCTCGGTGATCATTTTGATTCGGCAAGATTTTCTTCAGTACCAAATCACCTTCATGAAATTGACGAGGTCGCACTTTCTTTTCGTATGCCTTCTTCATACGCTTTTGGTATAACTGCCCATGACAGAGAGCGGTTAACCTTTTCCCATCAATTAAATTTAATTGATCATACCGGGACCGAACCCATTCAGCTTCTTCTAATTTGGCATCCATGATTACTTTTAAAGACGGAATTTCCACTTCTATTGGTAAAACAGCTTCCATACCATACACCAATGAGAAGGGTGTTGCCCCTGTCGAAGTTCGTACAGAGGTACGATACCCATGTAAAGCAAAAGGAAGCAACTCACTCCAGTCTTTGTAGGTTTCAACCATCTTTTGTATGATTTTCTTTATATTTTTGTTAGCAGCTTCCACTGCTCCATTCATCTTAGGTCTGTATGGAGATGAATTAAGGTGTTTGATTTTGAATTCCTCACAAAGTTCATCCATCATTTTATTATTCAGGTTTATACCATTATCAGTGATGATCTGATTTGGTAAACCATATCTACAAATCAATTCTCTCTTGATGAATTTGACCATAACATTTTTAGTCACGTTGGTGTAGGAAGCTGCTTCAACCCACTTAGTGAAGTAATCAATGGCCACCAAAATAAAGCGATGCCCATTCGATGCTTTTGGTTCAATGGGACCAATAACATCTATGCCCCACATAGCAAAAGGCCAAGGCACAGTTAGAACGTGCAAAGAAGATGGTGGTGCATGAATGTTATCTGCATAGGTTTGACACTTGTGACATTTCTTGGCATAGTTATGACAATCATTTTCCATTGTCATCCAATAATATCCAGATCTGAGAATTTTTCTTGCCATCGAGTGCCCATTTGCATGTGTTCCGAAAGGCCCTTCATGAACATCCTTCATGATTTTGTTAGCTTCCGTCACGTCTACACAACGAAGGAGAACAGAATCATAATTTCTCTTATAGAGTGTATTCCCAGTCATAAAGAAATTCATGGCTAGGCGTCTGAGGGTTCTTTTATCATTTTCTGAGATACCAGGAGGATATTCTTGATTTTGAATATAATTTTTGATGTCATGAAACCATGGTTTCCCATCGGGCTCTTCTTCTATCTCATGACAATATGCAGGTTCGAGACGCCTTTCAATCTCGATGAAGGGCATGTCACAATCCCTACTTACGTTGAACATGGAGGCCAACGTGGCCAAAGCATCAGTTAATTGGTTATCATCCCGAGGAATATGATGGAAAGAGACTTCATCAAACCCTTTGATTAGTTCCATGATGTGAGCTTGATAAGGAATCAATTTTCCATCTCTAGTATCCCATTCTTCTTTCAGTTGATGAATCACCAAGGCAGAATCTCTGTATATTTGTAGAGATTTCACCTTTGCTTCAAGTGCCGCCTGAATCCCCAAAACACAAGCTTCATATTCTGCAATATTATTGGTACAATCAAAACAAAGTCTAGCAGTGAATGGGAAAAGCTTGTTATCTGGTGAGATTAGGATGGCCCCAATCCCATGCCCCAGTGTATTCGACGCCCCATCGAACATCAAAATCCAAGTTCTATTAGTACAATCTTTCTCTTCTGACAACATCATAATATTTTCATCAGGAAATTCGAATGACATTGGTTGGTACTCTTTTAGGGGATGGTGGGCCAAGTGATCAGCTAAAGCACTCCCTCTTACAGCTTTTTGGGTGACATGAATGATATCATACTCAGTCAAAAGAACCTGCCAATGAGCTATTCTTCCCGTCAGAGCCGGTTTTTCAAAGATGTACTTAATTGGGTCCATCTTAGATATCAACCAAGTAGTATAAGATAACATGTATTGCCTTAGGCGACGAGCAGCCCATGCTAATGCACAACAAGTTCGTTCTACAGTGGAATATCGTGCTTCACACTCAGTGAACTTCTTGCTCAAATAGTAAATAGCATGCTCTTTTCTCCCAGACTCATCATGCTGCCCCAGTACAGAGCCCATAGACTCATCTATCACAGTCAAATACAACAGGAGTGGTCTTCCCGGGGTTGGGGGAACCAAGATCGGTGGGGATTGCAAGTATTGCTTTATTTGGTCAAAGGCCTCCTGACAATCATCATTCCATTGTGATGGTTGATTTTTACAAAGCAACTTAAAGATTGGATTACATACAGCTGTTAGTTGAGAAATGAAACGAGCTATGTAATTCAACCTTCCAAGGAATCCTCGTACTTCTTTTTCAGTGCTAGGAGCGGGCATTTCCATGATTGCCTTTACTTTATCGGGATCCACTTCGATACCTTTCTCACTGACAATGAAACCAAGCAACCTTCCAGAGCTAGCCCCAAAAGTGCATTTAGCCGGATTTAATCTGAGTTTGAATTTTCTCAGGCGTTCAAAGAGCTTTCGTAAGTCAATCAAGTGACCTTCAACGGATTTGGATTTGGAAATAATATCATCCACATAAACCTCTATCTCTTTATGCATCATGTCATGAAATAGAGTTACCATCGCTCTTTGGTAAGTGGCACCGGCATTTTTCAATCCAAAAGACATCACCTTGTAGCAGAAGGTTCCCCACAAAGTAATGAAAGTGGTTTTTTCCATGTCTTCGGGTGCCATCTTGATTTGGTTGTACCCAGAAAATCCATCCATGAATGAAAAAATGGAATGTTGGGCCGTGTTATCAACAAGAACATCAATATGTGGCAATGGAAAGTCATCTTTTGGGCTAGCTCTATTCAAATCCCGGTAATCAACACACATTCGCACCTTCCCATCTTTCTTCGGGACCGGAACAATGTTGGCCACCCATTCAGGGTATTTGGAGACAGCCAAGAACCCAGCATCCAACTGTTTGGTTATCTCTTCTTTAATCTTTAAGAGCATTTCTGGCTTCATCCTTCTCAACTTCTGCTTTATGGGGATGCAACCGGGTTTCAATGGCAACTTGTGTTCAACGATGCAGTTATCCAATCCCGGCATATCCTGATACGACCAAGCAAACACATCGCTGAATTCGACCAACAATTCTATTAATTCCCTCTTATGTTCTCTACTCAAAGAGGTGCCGATCTTGACTTCTTGTTTGTTTTCTTCACTCCCCAAATTTATGACTTCAACAATTTCTAGATAGGGAGAAATTTCTTTATCTTCCTGATCTAGCAGCCTTAGTAATTCAGGGGAAGGTTCATCGGACTCTTCGTCCTCTTCGTTTGTTGGATTAAAATCATGATGGGAGAAAGCAATCTTATTATTTTGGAATTCAATTTCAGATCTGCAATTTATAAAAAGGTAAAATAAGGAAAATGATAATCGAACTTAACTTTTATTTATTGAAAATGATAAAGAAAACATGTTTTGCCCTTATTAAAACTCATCCTAAGGCTTTAGGCATAGCCAAAGGATTTAAACAAAACCTACAAAGTGAATAATTACTTTGAAATGATCTCTGGAAGCTCAACGGCTTCCCAATTACACAACTCAGTATCTGAAGGACAAGGGTAAATCAAGTCTTCTTCTCTCTTGGACTCATCATCGATGACTGCCACTTGGTCTGGAGATGTCAAGCCTGCACTCCTGAAGCTTTGGTAAAGGTCACAGATAGGGATCTTCGCAGTTAGGGGTTCTCGGTTTTCTAACCGTGCAAGTCGTTTTTCTCTTTTATCTGCAAAAACCTTCGCTCTTTCCAATGGAGATGGATGATACCCCAGCCCAAAGCCGTTCTTATTCTCCTTAACCAATAATGGGTCTACTCCTCCATCAAGCATCTTCCCAAGCCCTTTCCCTGGCTGGAATCCAGATTTCATCATCACTTTGGCTACCATCATAGAAGCTTTGGAAGGACGAGCTAGTTGTAACCCTTCGCTCACATAGGTGGTGTGAGCAATTTCCAATGATTGGAAGGAAGTCTCAAGACTTTCTTCAGCCGCTTCTATATATGGAGTTGACATGGGCTTACTGATAAGGAAATCTCCCTCACCAGAAACAATGATTAGCTTGTTGTTTACCACAAATTTAAGCTTTTGATGAAGGGTAGATGGAACCACACCGGCAGAATGTATCCAAGGCCTCCCCAATAGGCAGCTATAAGCAGGATTGATGTCCATCACTTGAAATAATACATTGAAGGTGCATGGGCCCACTTGGATGGGGATCTCAATATCTCCAATGACCTCTCTCCGAGTACCGTCAAAAGCTCTTACTACCATTAAGCTTGGCTTCATATGTGACCCATCAAAAGGTAGTTGATTTAAGGTGGACTTTGGCATGATATTCAGAGAGGAGCCATTATCAACTAGGACCTTGGCTACGATATGATCCTGACACTTGACAGAGATGTGTATTGCCTTATTATGACCTCTCCCTTCAGCAGGTATCTCTTCATCGGTGAAAGTTAAGTAGTCATTTGAGGCAATATGCCCCACTATCCCTTCGAACTTTTCTGGCGAAATATCTTTCACAACATGTGCTTTATTCAAGACCTTCAATAACCTTCCACGATGTGGTTCTGAGTCCAATAAGAGAGATAACAAGGATATTTTTGCAGGAGTGCGATTTAACTGGTCGAGGACCTGGTATTCGCTTTGCTTAATGAATTTCAAAAATTCACAAGCATCTTCCTCTGTTATTCCTTGGGGAGGGTCTTGTTCTTTATCACGACTTTCTTTTTCACTTACAGGTGCATCCTCCTTTCTCAAGTTTTCAGGAGCATAAACTCGTCCGCTCCTAGTCATTCCACTTGTCTCGGAAATATTGGTTACTGAGGATGACGATCCCTTTAGGAGTTGAGGGATTACATCCACTTCATACTTCCAAGGTACTGCATGGGTATCCTTGTATGAAAATGGAGATGGGGTCCTAATTGTCAAGGACGGATGGTTTATGATTGGTTCGGTCAAAGGTTTCTTGGTGTAATAGACCACCAAAGGAACAGGGGTGACCGGGCTTACTGAGTCTGTACTATGCTGCCCATGGATCATGTTGACATCATTGCAAGGGGGACAATGATCATTTCCCAAGTCATGTGTTATTGCATTTACCCCAGTATTTCCATGATTTGGCAAAGGATTTCTAATCACATTTGGGGAGCCTTCTTCGAAATCCAACCACTTGGCATTTATCAAATCACGTACCTTAAACTTTAAGGCAATGCAATTTTCTGTAGAATGCCCCGGTGCCCCAGCATGATAATCATACTTCACATTAGGATCATACCCCTTAGGATAGGGTGGCCCTACGGGTTTTAAAGGACATCGTACAACAAGAGAACTTTTGAGAAGTTGAGGCAAAAGTTCAGTATATGTCATGGGAATTGGATCAAATTGGACAGAAGGACGGTCATTGTTTGGCTTTTTTTGTGGAAGATTTGGGTTGGGATTTTGCATCCATTGTTGGGGAGGAGGTGGTGGTGTATTCTTGAAATTATGGACGGGTGGGGGTCTATATGATTGAGGATGGGGAAATGAATTTCCAGAAGCAGCAGCTACATAAGGGTAAGGTCCGTACGGTGGATAATGAGGTGGGAAAGGGAAAGGGGAAGGTTGAAACATTTTTTGATTATGTTGACCTTGATTTCCCATTACAGCATTTGCTTCCTCACCCTTTCTTCTTCCTGCCCCTGTCATAGGTCTTCCTACTGATGGGGAACTTTGGACAACTTTTCCTGTTCTCAAACCGCTTTCAATTCTTTCCCCTATTACCACCATATCAGAAAAGCTTGATGATACACTCCCAAGCATCCTTTCATAGAACGGTGGCTGAAGAGTGTCAATGAACATTGCCACTATCTCTTTCTCTATCAGAGGTGGTTCAACTTGTGCAGCCATTTCCCTCCATCGTTGAGCATATTCTTTGAAGGACTCAGTATTCCTTTTGGTCATATTCTGAAGTTGTAGCCGGTCTGGTGCCATGTCCATATTGTATTTATATTGCTTCAGAAAGGCATCGGCTAGATCCTTCCAACAACGAATACGAGTTCGTTCAAGGTGAGTGTACCAGCTCAACGCTGCCCCAGCAAGGCTATCTTGAAAAAAATGGATCAGTAACTTTTCATCATAAGCATACCCAGCCATCTTTCGGCAGTACATGGTCAAATGGTTACGAGGACAAGTTGTTCCTTTGTATTTATCAAATTCTGGCAATTTGAATTTGGGAGGAATTACCACATCTGGAACTAGGCATAATTCAGAAACATTTGTTATGCCTAAGCCACTTCCTCCCTCTACTGCACGCAACCTTTCTTCCAATATTTCCATTTGCCCTTTTGACAAAGGCGCTGCTGGCTGATCAGGATTTGGTGGAGGGACTTGAGCTTTGTGTGACAAGTTTTGGGAAACACCTGCCTGTGGTATTGGGCAACCATAAGGGAAATAATATGGCACTGCTTGTGGGTTTTGTTGTGTGGCATCATTTGGAGTCTGGTGATTTTGTGGTGGAATTGTATTAGGTGGAGTGACATTGGGTGGAGCCTGAGTGTTTTGGGGAATAGCTGTTGATTGGTTGAAATTTAGAGGGTTAGATACAGGGGGATTGGGAATTTGTTGAACAGCAGGAGGATTCTCTTGATTGAGATTAGGATGCATGGTGTAATATCCTTGAGGTAAGCCATATGGAGGCCAAGCATATGCTTGCTGAGCATTCCCGTCTTGGGAAACAAAAGGTGGCAATGGTATACCATATGGTTGGTGTGAGATGAATGGAGTTTCAGTGACTGGAGCAGGATCATTTAAAGGTATAGGGTTCCCCTCTTGAGCTTGAACTTGAGGAGTGGATGTTTGTTCCCCATTTCCTGCAGAAGATCCCCTTTCTGTACCTCTTCTTTCAAGAAGCTTAAGTATTTCTGCCATCTGCTCCTTGATCTGGCCAACTTCATTCCTTAATTCTTCAACTGCGCTTTCCGGCTCTGCCATAAGTCTTGTTTACAGTCTAGTTTGATAAGGATGCTTTGAGCCCCTTCTCCCCGTGATACAAAGAAACCCCCCTTGGTACAAGAACAAGTATTGTTAAATGACATAAAGAGATGTAAAGTAAATACATGATGAATTTTAAATATCGGTAAGCAAAGATAAACCTTTCTTTTAGAATGTCTTTTTCTAAAGTACTAAGTTAGAAGGAAAATGCAAATTCAACATGAGATTTATTCATTGATCAACAAGTTCTGATACATTATTTGTTACAACAACTCAAAATCAATTCTCTCTCGCTTTAGCAATCCAGACCCTCATTTCATCCAATCGCCCCTTGCAGTATTGGATGAATGTTGCAATTTCCTCCGGTGTAGAAAGCGGATTCATCATTGCTTCAGCCTTCTTCAACAGGTGAGGAATATCTCCAAGTGTTCCATTAGCAAGACCGGCTAGATTAGAAAAACGGTCTCTCCAAGAATAGACAAGACTTTCCAACTCAACCCTTTCTAGGGTCATTAAACGTATAATCTCTTCATATCTATCCTTGTCTTCCATGGCTTGCCATTTTTCTTCATTTATTTCACGCTCGCAAGCACTGACGACATCTCTGACTTGTCGTTCCAGTTCATCAATTCGCGCTTGCATAAGGTTCTTTTCACCTTGAGCTTCTTCTTTTGTCTTGGCTAGAATTTCTCGTAACCGCCCTTTGTCAGCCAATATATCATTCTTTTGTTTCTCTTTGGTCTTCAATTGGCTGTTCGCGGTTTGGAGGCATTGATCCAATTGCATCATATGTTCTCTTTCAATTCGCTGCTTCTTACCTATGTCTTCAAAGGCATTTTCTAATTCACACCTTTTTCTCTTAAGGGAAGCATTGTCTTGTTGAATTTTGATTAAATCATCCTCCAAAACTTGATTTTTCTTTGTCATTTCAGCCAACTCACTCCTCAAATTTTCAATCTCTTTGCTTTCATCGGGAACTGGATTTCTCACATGAGCACCGTGATCTTTAAAGGGTAATTTAACAATGGCTACCCTATTTGAAATCCACTGGTGATAACTTTCTTTTGCGGCATGACTTCGGACACCCAATTCTTTTCCTTTACTATGAACCTTGCCCCAAGCATCAATGACAGTTTGAATAACAGGAGCACTATTTCCCTCAATATAATAATGAAGGAAAGGCGTTACTGTTTCTTCTTCTGGAGGCTGTATCATAGGATAAGCAAGTTGTCTTTTTGCAATGCTAGGATTGTAATTGATGCATCCTTGAGTTCCCATGAGAGGCACATTCGGAAATTTTCCACAGCAGTAAATAATGGAATCTACGTTCATCCATTGAGGGTACCACCGAATCATGCTAGCAGATAATCCTGCCAGATGTCCTGCCCACTCCCTATTAGTCTTCTTGGTTAACCTAAGGAGCTTCAAATCAGAGATAGGACATTCAACCTTGCCAACTTGATTGAAGACATGAGAAGTAAGCCATAGATACAAGGCGGGTAGACAACAGACGATCTTTTTCCCATTCCGGTTATGACAGGAATCCATTGTACAATAGATATCAGCTAAGACAGCAGTCATGGAACTTTCACCTCTAAGCTTTCTAGCTAGGAAAACATCAATTGCCTTGAAATCAATATAATTATCAAGGCTTGGGAAGAGGATCACACCATAGATGGCCAATGCCAAAATGTCAACAAACACGTCCCATTCTCCTTTCCCTGCCTGACTGAGAAGTTGCTGCTCAAAGAAGCTTAGTGCGAATCCTGAAATTTGGTTCCTGTTTAATTGAGCCTTCTTAAGCATTTCAGGATCTATCTTGAGAATGCGAGCTACACTGAAGATTGAAGCATGATGTTCAGTTCGACGATAAGGTTTCAAATCTTCTAATGGCAAGCCAAATATCTGTTCAAACTCCTCCAAAGTAGGAGCTAACTGGAAATCTTTGAATGTAAAACAGCGGAGAGGAGGATCATAAAACTGAGCTAGAGCAGTAAGGGCCCCTTCTTGCACTTCGACCTCTAAGAATTTTAGGATCTTTCCATATTTCCTTGTAAAGGTCATTTTCTGAGTAATATCCATCCTTTTGCTTAAGGATAACAAATTGCTAGTATTTGATCTGATGACTTTGAGGTGTAACAAATTTTTTAAACCAGTTGCCTTCACTTCTTGATCACTTGATCTCATGTTAAATTCCATTTTTTAGTGATACTTACCGATGTTTAAATTTTACCTTTAACAAAAGAAATAAATAAATCAGATTAACAAAGAAAACAGTTTGATAAATATCCTCACATAAGAGTGATAGTATTTATCATGACTTGAGTATAGAAAAGATACATTTTTGATGATTTTTTTTTAAAAAAAACTTTGTGCAAATGAATAAAAGATAAAAGGAATGTTTGCCCAATTGTGTCTTAGACAAGGTAACCACCTAATTGGCTCTAAGGCTATTTAATCGTGTTTCTTCAAAAGGTAATTGTTCTAATTGGTTCTAAGAAGGTCACCGGAGCTCTGATCTTTAGCTATGAGTCTTATGCAAAAAGTAGGGAATCCTACTTAGTGCGGACATCATAACTAAGATAACACCCCGGCTGAGATTTTCACGCGAATCATGGTAGGACGTCTCGTCCTAAATGACACCGCTAATAATCTCCCCTAGCCTATGTCTTTTGCGGGGCCCGGGAATAGGGTCCCTTCTAATAGTGTGTGCATTATGGTGAATGTGAAGTGTGTGGGGCATTCATACCTGGATTTTTACCCATTCTTCACAATGAACAAACATAAAGCAAAATAAATATCACATGTCTTCTACCCTAAGGTTCTAAATTAAGGCAATAAAGAAGTAAAAAAAACAATATAAAATCTAAAATTAATGGAAGATTAGATAAACAACAAGAATAACATAACAAATAAATATAAAGGATGAAATAATTAACAATCAACAAAATACACAAGATCAATTTAACGGGCTTGACTCTCAAAATATCCCCAGTGGAGTCGCCATCTGTCGCGACCGGGGTCCCGGCGCAAGACGCAGACTGGTTAAAGACAAATAAAAGAAAATTAAAACGGCATTGAAGTGAGGCTCTTGAGAAGCCTAAAAAATAAAGGGTTCAAGGAGTCGCCACCAATATTTATTAAGGAAAATATTAGGAAAACCTTTAAATAGCACTGGTTTTTTTTTAAAAAAATGAGATTCTGTTTAGTCCGGGAGTCGAATTACAGGAGGGGAAGGTATTAGCACCCCACACTGTCCGTAAAAAACGGTTACCCAAATTGATCATGCATAATTTAAAAAATGATTATCAAATATTTCATCCTTCATAAAACAATCATAAATAATATACACAATAAAAAAATATATAAATATGAATAAAACAAAGATAGTAAAAAAAATACATCTCCTAAGTTTGTTGTTTTTTAGTTCTAAGAAAATAAATAAACAAATGATTAAAAGACCATAAAAATAAAAAGATAAAAAAACAATAAGACGTCTTGTCTTACTTATTTTCTAGTAAAAAAAATTGATTTTTATTGAGAAATATAAAGTTCAAAACAAATAAATAAATAAATAAATAAAGATAAGAGAAAAAATAAAATAAAATTAAACACATCAACATGAAGATAAAGAAATATAATACATTTAATTAATTAAAATTGACACTGAATATTATTTAATTATCTTTTAAGAAAATAAGATTAATAAGATGTCTCATCTAAATTAATCTCATCTTAAATTTAAGAGAAAAATGAATGAATAAATAACACACTATTTATTAGTCTTGATTTTTTTATTTTTTTATGAAAATAATTTCTTCTTAATTATTAAAAGGTTACTAAGAGAAAATAATAGGAAATCATGACCATAATAAAAATGGATAATTATGTATATATATAACATATTTATAAACTATTAAAATGGTCAAACGTAAATAAATAAATAGAAAGTGTAGAAAGATAAAAGCAAAAAGATAAATAACTAAAAATAAAAAGTATAGAGAATAAATAATAATAATAAAATAAAAAAAAATAAAGGTAGAAAAAAAAATAAATGAAAAGTTCATAAAAATAAAAATAAAAATAAATAGACATAACAATAAATACATAAAAATAAAAGAGCAGAAAAAAATAAATACATAAAATAAAGGGGCAGAAAAATAAATAATAAAAAAAATAAAGGAACAGAAAAGTAAATAACAAAAACAAAGCAGCAGAAAAGTAAATAACAAAAATAAAGGGACAGGAAAGCAAATACATGAAAATAAAGGGGCAGAGATGTAAATAACAAAAATAAAGGGGCAGAAATGTAAATAACAAAAATAAAGGGGCAGAAATGTAAATAACCAAAATAAAAGGGCTAAAAAGTAAATACATGGAAATAAAGGGGCAGAAATGTAATTAACAAAAATAAAGGGGCAGAAATGTAAATAACCAAAATAAAAGGGCTAAAAAGTAAATATATGGAAATAAAGGGGCAGAAATGTAAATAACAAAAATAAAGGGGTAAAAAAGTAAATATATAAAAATAAAGGGGCAGAAATATAAATAACAAAAATAAAAGGGCAGAAAAGTAAATACATGAAAATAAATGGGCAGAAAAGTAAATAACAAAAATAAAGGGACGGGAAAGTAAATAAATAAAATAAAAGGGCATAAAAATAAATAAATAAAGATAAAAATGTAAAAAAATAAAAAAAATGAACTAATAATTGCAGAAATATAAAGTGCGGATAAATAAAGTGCAGAAAAATAAATTAACAATAATAAAAGTGCAGAAAAGTAAATAAAGAGGAATAAAAGCGTAAAAAAAAATAAATAAATAAGGAAAAATAAAGGTACAAATAAATAAATAAAGATAGAGATGCATAAAAATAAATAAACAGATAAATAACTGCAGAAAAATAAAGTGTAGGAAAATAAAGTGCTTGAATATAAATAAAGAAAAATAAAAGTACAGAAAAATAAATAACAATTAAATAAGACGAATAAATGAATATAAATAAACAACTTTGTATTAATAAAAAATACCTTGGTACAAGATCAATTACAGAGAAACTAGAACGGAAGTCGGGAAATCAATTTTGTGTAGATTTCCTTTGCTTTTGGCTTTGTTTGGACTTCATTTGAAGGTATTTGGATACCGGTTACAACATTTGGACAGTATTTTAGCTCACAAAAACTCACATACTAAGACAAACAAGAGTTGTGCACTCATTTTCCTAACTAGGATTACACAAAGTAATTTTTGAAAACTCAAACTTCTAAAAATTCTCACAAAAATTTAACACTCTTTCCCCTCTTTTTTCTCTTCTTCTCCCAAAATGCCTCAATATCACCTTCTATTTATAGAAGAAAATTGGCATTGGATTCTCCATAAATGACATCACTTTTCTACTTTTTCAATTTGTCCAAATTTGATGTCAATTTCCCCAATTTTCTCTAATTATCCAACCAAACCGGGGCCCACCACTAATAAACCACCGTCAACTTTTTGATTTTCCTTTTTCTTTTTTTTAATTTTCGTTTTTTTTTTGACCCTTTTTTTGGATTTTTTTTTTGGGCCCATTTCCCTTTTTTTTGTTTTTTTGTTTTTTTTTTGGCTTTCTTTTTTTTTGTTTTTTTCTGTTTTTTTTTGTTTGGGCCCTTTTTTCTTTTTTCTTCTTCTTTTTTTTTTTGGCCCTTCTTATTTATTTTTATTTTTTATTTTCGTTTTTTTATTTTTTATTATTTTTTGATTTTTTTTATTTTTTTTTTGATTTTTTTTTAATTTTTTTTTTTGATTTTTTGATTTTTTTTTTACCCATTTATTTTTCTGATTTTTTTTTGGGCCTTTTATTTAAAGATACAAATGGAAACATAAATTATTTATTACATATATGGAAATATATAAAATATCCAATAAATATAAATTACTACCCACACTATAAGGAGTAAAAAGGTAGTCACAAAACATCGTCTTCCCTCCCTTATTCTTTCCTCTTGGTTTCGGCATCCATCAGCCATTGCTTGAGAGAAATGAAGAGAATTGATGAAATGAGAGGTGTGGTAGGAAATGAAGAGGGATTGGGTATTTATAGAGATGGGGAAGGGTTACTATTCTAACGGTCACTATGCAATTTTTAATAATATTTTTTCTTTAATATGATCCGGGGTGGCAATCTGGACTGGGCGGGGTTCTAAGCACTGTACCGCGTCACCAACGAGAACTGGTAAGTCATAACCGGGGTCTGAAATCATTGGTCAACTATAGACATTTCTCTTCACCTCGGTTAAATATTAAGCATTGGGGAATCTCCTGCAGGTGTACCTCCGGTGTGTCTTGAAGTTCAAGTACGCATTAACACATCAGTTTTAACTTGAAGAACCTCGGATTCCCTTCGAACTGAGGTGTAAAATACCGTACTCCACTGAGGCTGTACGAGCTTAGAACTAATAAGGTAACACCGGTCATGAAACCGTGCTAGGACCCCGGTTAATGCAGTCAACATTGACTCCGGACTCTAGGACAAAAAAACTCTTTTTTTCTTTTTTTTTTTTTAATATATATCACCGGACAAAAATAGGTGTTCACAGTAAGCTTACTGCTAAACCCAGGAACAAGTCTGGGAGTCGTCGTGATGCCGTGTTAGAGTTGATTCACACTGACATGTGTGGGCCTATTACACCCACTGCTATGGGTGGATATAGGTATTTTATTACATTCATAGATGATTACTCTCGTTTTGGCTGGATAGATCTTCTTCAAGAGAAATCATGTTCCTTGGATGCTTTTAAATCGTTCAAGGCTGCTGCTGAATTAAAAACTGGCAAGAAGATAAAATGTGTGCGGTCTGATAGAGGAGGAGAATATTATGGCAGATATGATGAAACCGGAAGGAATCCAGGACCTTTTGCTAGATACCTCCAAGAATGCGGTATCGAAGCTCAATACACGATGCCAGGTACACCTGAACAAAATGGAGTGGCAGAAAGGAGAAATCGCACGCTTATGGAGATGGTGAGATCTATGATGGGTCCATCTTGCTTACCCGACTTTCTTTGGGGAGATGCCTTGAGAACCGCTGTGTACGTTCTTAATCAAGTGCCTAGCAAGTCTGTACCAAAAACTCCTTATGAATTGATGACTGGAAAGAAACCAAGTTTGAAACACTTGCGTGTTTAGGGATGTAAGGCAGAAGTCAGACCCTATAACCCTGTGATGAAGAAGCTTGATCTGAAGACTGTTAGTGGCTTCTTCATAGGTTATTGTGTGGGTTCAAGAGGTAGCAGATTTTATTGTCCTTCTCACTCTACACGAGTAATAGAGTCTGATCGTGCAGTATTCTTTGAGGATGATTTGGGTAGTGGGAGCATTGCCTCACGACCAGTTGTCTTTGAAGAAGATAGAGTTGAAGTCCCCGTACCTCAATTTCCTGTTTCAGAAATCGATCCAACTCCTTTCATACCTAATAATGAACATGTTCCTATCACTGATGAGATTGTCGTAGCACCTATGGCAACTTATCAAGATCCTGACGTTGCCATTGACCATACCCCTTTAAATAATGAAATTGTACCTGCACCTGTTCCTGTTGAGGCTATGGTGAGAAGATCTCAAAGAACGCGTAAGTCGTCCATACCAGATGATTATATTGTGTATCTTCAGGAATATGAGTTTGATGTTTGTGGTGATGATGACCCTATTAGTTTTGAGCAAGCTATCTCTAGCTCTCATGCTTCTGAATGGGTGAATGCCATGCATGATGAGTTAGCTTCTATGACTAACAATAATGTTTGGGAGCTTGTTTCTTTACCGCCTGGTTGCAAACCGGTTGGCTGCAAATGGGTTTTCAAAACTAAACGTACACCATCTGGCGAAGTTGAAAGATACAAAGCTAGATTGGTGGCGAAAGGGTACAGTCAGAGAGAAGGCATTGATTTTAAAGAAACTTTTTCGCCGGTCTCGACAAATGATTCTTTTCGAGTTGTTATGGCTATGGTGGCTCATTTTGATCTGGAGTTGCACCAGATGGATGTCAAAACAGCTTTTCTAAATGGTGATCTTGTTGAAGATGTCTACATGGTTCAACCTGATGGCTTTGCTGAAAAGGGCAAAGAAAATTTAGTTTGCAGGTTGAAGAAATCCCTTTATGGTTTGAAACAGGCTTCTAGACAATGGTACTTAAAATTTGACCAAGTGGTCACTTCTTTTGGCTTCAAGGAAAATGCCTCAGATCAGTACATTTACCTGAAGATGAGTGGGAGCAATTTTATCATCCTTGTTTTATATGTTGATGATATTCTTCTTGCTAGCAGCTGCATTGATGTTTTAAATGAGACAAAGAAAATGTTGAGTAGCCATTTTGATATGAAAGACCTTGGTGATGCTTCTGTTGTCTTGGGCAT
Organism: Clitoria ternatea; assembly: GCA_037962975.1. NCBI lineage: Eukaryota > Viridiplantae > Streptophyta > Magnoliopsida > Fabales > Fabaceae > Clitoria > Clitoria ternatea. The sequence goes on from CM075675.1 coordinate 17,621,483, forward strand.
CCAGATATGTCGTGATAGGACTCGTGGTACTCTTGGATTGTCTCAGAAAGGGTACATTGATAGAATCCTCAAAAGGTTTAATATGTACTCTTACTCCCCGTGTGCCGTGCCTGTTCAAAGGGGTGAGAAACTCTCTAATTCTCAGTGTCCTCAAAACGACAAAGAGTTGTTTGAAATGGAGAAAGTTCCATATGCTTCTGCTGTTGGGAGCTTAATGTATGTTCAAGTCTGCACTCGTCCCGATATTGCTTTCGCTGTTAATGCTTTGGGCAGATACTTGAGCAACCCAGGTTTGGGTCATTGGAAAGCTGTGAAAAAGGTCTTGAGATATTTACAGGGAACCAAGGATTATATGTTGACCTATGCAAAGTCTGATCAACTTAAAGTCATAGGTTATTTAGATTCTGATTTTGCAGGTTGCCCTGATGACCGTAAGTCTACTTCAGGCTTCATCTTTATGATGGCAGGAGGAGCTGTATCCTGGAAAAGTGTCAAACAGACAATCGCAGCTACTTCTACTATGGAGGCAGAGTATATTGCTTGTTATGAGGCTACTCGCCAAGCTATGTGGCTAAAGAATTTGATTTCTGGCTTCCGCATTGTTGAAAGTATTTCTAGGCCACTTGTAATTTATTGTGATAATACTGCTGCCGTACTTATCTCTCAAAATAATAAGAGCTCTACTCATTCGAAGCACTTCGATGTGAAGTACTTGTTTGTTAGAGAGAAAGTACTTGAGTTTCAGACTCGAATTGAGCACATTGCTACTCAGAGCATGTTGGCAGATCCACTAACCAAAGGCTTGACCATTGGAGTTTTTCAGAATCATGTAACCCATATGGGTTTAGTCAAGTCTTTTGATGTCTTGGATTAGTGGGAGTTTTATTTTGTAATCTGTTTATTGAAACTAGTTTTCTATTTTGGATATGTTATTATTGATGTCATTTTATTGACATTTTTGTTGCATTTTGGATGCTTGGAACATGTGGAAATGAAATTCATATTTCCTTATCTATATCGTGACTGAAATATAAACAATTGTGGTGTATAATGCATATCCCTATCGGATATGATTGTATGCTATTGTGAAATTATTATATTTCTTGGTATAATTAATAACTTGTAATAATAATATAGATTTTGTACTTAATAATTTAATAATGTTATCCAAGTGGGAGAAATGTTAGATTTTCTTATTAATATATTATTATATTAATTTGATGGATTAGCATCATTAAATTATTATATCTATATTGTTTGATTAATTATATAATATGTAAATATTATAGATATAGATAGATTTAGCTATTGGGCTTTTGTTTGAATGGACCGTGATGGGTTGGCCCATTCTATGTGCCCAGTGAGAGGTTCCTGCTCTCATCTGAGGTTGCCTATATAATCACTATCTCATTAGGTGATTATCACACAGAGAGTCAGTAATACACTGGACATAAGGCACTCGGATTAAGAGTAGTACACGCTCACTATTGGGATTCATGGATCGCTTGTCTTCAGGTACGCCTTCAATCAAAACTTTGTTGTCATGATGTGTGTTAAAATTATGTTATGAATTGTATGTTCATAATAAAAAAAAATTCTACATAGAAACCAGTACAACAAAATTTAAGAAACAAGAACAAATCATAACAGTAATTGTAATTAGCAAAATTAAACCACAATGTATGTGAAAAGATAATAGGAAAACAAGAAGAACACCAAAAGTTAAATTGGTTCAGCTAAGATGGGCTTATCTACATGGCAATGCAACTTCTTTGTTTTATTATTGATAATGATAGAATCATAGGTTTAAACATTAATCCCTCAAGACACTTGCTTCTTTCAACAATCTTAGACTCCTAATGATAGATTGAATTCTTTTCTCTGGTCTCTCACATAGAATAAGTCCAGGTACATATAAAAGAAGTTAGGAAAGAATTGATGACTTAACGGAAACCAATATAAACAATTGTTTTCATAGAACTTTAAATTTCTCTTTTTTTAGTTATTTAAAATTCGTTTAAAATTTCTAAGACTATCACAATTACAAGCATTTTACTATCCAAATAGCATATTTTAATTACTAGTACTTGAAGTTCTTTATTAAAATTAATTCCTTCTTTAAAGTATCCTATCCAGACACAAGTGAAATTAATTAAGTCATGAAACTTTATGAAATTAAAATAAAGATCAAACAAATAAAGTTGTATATATATCTCTATATTAGCTTAATTCATGGTACAACATATTTTGTATAATATAATTAATAAGTTTAAAGCTTCATGGCTCATGCAATACTTAATTTCCATTATAACCCATTTGTTACAGGCATTCATCTGACACATTTTCTCAAACAAAGGTACTTGCCAGCAAACTTGGAAGGGCCTAGTTTTGCCAAAGCACGCTCCAGTTCTTCACTAACCTGTTCAGCAGGAAGCATGAAAAATAAGAAACAAGACAGATATCCATGACTGACCAAACATTATTCATGTCCAAGTAGCACACATTCACTCAATTTACAGCATTGTTTCATTAAATTATAGTTGACAAGTCACACCACTTGAACACACAACTCCAAATTTTTTCGTGATTTTTTTATATAGAAGTAAGCTAATTTCTTATTAGACAGCCATTTAGAACTAAAAAGTTAATTAGTCAAGACCTAGTTTCTTGATTCATTTTTAAGATCTTGAAAATTTTGTTATACTTTTTCATTGAGTATAGTATGGTATATAATAGTAGTTTTTTTTGTTGAAATACTAGAGTTCTTCTACCCCAAAAGTATCTCTTCTTCATAGTCCAATGGCCACTATTTTTTTGACTTGTGTGTAAATGTGAATTTTGAGTTTCCTGATCTTTGATAACTTATTTCATTTTGCCCTTAATTTAGGATATTTTTATTCTTTAGTGCAATGCAAGGCTCAGTGCATATTTAGGTGAGTTATATATATATATATATATATATATATATATATATATATATATATAATTTCATGGGGTAATAATTGTTTTATTACTATACTCAAATTGAACTAAACCAATAATCTTGCACTTAGGTTTTAAATTTTAATGATTTTTTTCTTTCAAAATTGTATGCATCTTATAAATGATTTGTATTAAGTGCTTTATAATCAATAAATATTTTGACATGCATGTTTCATACTTTATGCATTTCAGATGACAAGTTAACAATTATATGGTTGTCTTTTCTTTTCTTGTGGATGTTATATAATAGGAAGCAAATGGTTCAAGAAAGGGCTTTGACAGCTCTAGCATCAGCTGCAGATTCTTCACAGGTGCTTAACGTAATTTCAGAAGCAATTTCAGAAGTATTATTATGTTAACAGGAACACTTTTAGAAGCAATTTCACAATTGTAGATTCTTCACAGGGCTTTTTATACTTACTAGATTTAAATTTTATGTTAACAGGAGCAATTTCAGAAGTATTATGATGCTGTCATACCATATTTAAAAGCTATTCTGGTGAATGCAAATGATATTAAACTTTGGACAAAATAAAAAGCACAGTGCAGAGATTTGTTATGTTTTTCTTTAAGTTTTCACCTGTTTGTTAAGCGTAGTTTAGTTTCTTAGGTTATTAGAAAGGCTCCAAGGCAACCTCCAGTCACAAACTGCCAAAACCACATGAGATGCTTACGAGCTGCTTGTTTTACACCAAAAATCAATTCACATTCTAATGTAAAATCTATGGCTAGGATTAACGTGACCACCCATCACAATTATAATCAGCAGTTTAAAATTAATCTGATCAAAATCAATTCTACTTAACTCGACTTTAAAACCAACTGGAGCTTAAGCTCGTTTTCCACTTAACACAAAAAAGAACACCTATCATACTTCAAAAATACATACACTAGTTCATCCGAAACCCTTTCAAACAGCTAACTAAAATAAACTAACAAAGTACGAACTGATTCAAACTTCGAAGACACGTATGCTTGCAACTCCAAAGAACAACCAAACAGATAACACTCACAATCACAGTGATCCCAAGCACGGTTGAAAGAAAGAAACAATGAAATATACAAAACCCCACAATCAAATAAAAGACACTACCATGGATCAATTATTCCAAAAAACCTTAGCCTGTTTGTCTTACACCCAAAATCAACTCCTACTGACTCTACATTCCAATATAAAATCTATTGCTAAGAATAACATAGCCACACATCCCACGACCATAAAGTTGCCCTAAAGTTGTTTCCCATGTAGAAGAACCACGCGAAAAACCACACAATCACACAATCATAGAGGTACACCCACGTGCTCTTCCTATATACCCTTTCCAAAAAAACTGAAAGCATCAATTGCTTAAGCAGATTGACCACATGTTCAAAAGAGAAATCAATTCCATGAGAATTGAAAATTTATTACTGCATTCACTCTCATTGGAGTGCTCTCCCAAACAGCTACTACCATTTGATATTTTATCAGATTAATCCACCTATCTAAACAAACATGCACTAAAATAGTTCTACTTGGTTCGGACAGGATTGCAAACTCAACTCCAAGGCAACCTCCAGTCAAAAACTGCCAAAACCTCCAGTCATTTCATTTGATTTACCTAATTTGAAGCCAAAAATAAGGGTGGTGTACTAAACTTCTTTTCGAAAGAAGACAAGGCCAAGAAAACACAACACAACAGAGGAGAACACTGAAACAGTTAAGTAACCAACTTAAATCATCAGCAGATAGTTTCAATGACCTGTGGATGTACAGAAGTAGGGAAGCTTTGTTATAAGATTAGCAAATGTAACACCAAATCAACATGAATGTTGTGTTCCAGAGTAAGGGATTCAAATGAGAGTGTTTGTAAAGTCACGGTGGAAATATACAATATCAAAGACTACATAGAGAATAATGAGATGTGGATTGTAGTGGTAGGTATGAGATTAGATGAGTCAACTAAGCCTACATATTATAGAAATAACAAAACTCGTTTATTTAAGTATCAAATATTCTTCCAGACTAAGGTAATCTGCTAAGTCAGCCTAGATGAAGAAAAGTTCAAAATACAATTTGCAATAATTTAAAAACTAAAAACGAAGAAATTTTCCTCCATATGTGTACAACTCTGAAAATAAAAGCATTCCTCCAATGCAAGAAAGCGAAGCATGAAAGAGAGAAAACAACTAAAATTAAAGAATTACTTCCTTTATATTTTTCATATCCCAAAACAATACACTAACAATTATTTAAAATAAAAGAAATATAAGCCTGCACATAGATTATAAACTTGAAATATAAATCCCTAACTAATTAAACTACAATTTGTAAAGGTTTTGTTGGGAGGAAGAGGAACTCTTAGTGGGTGGTAATTCGACCTCCACATTTTGCAACGACCTCCATATTAGAAAACAACCTCAGCAGGTTAGAAAATAATCTACATTAGTAATATTCTCAGCAATAAAGTCTCCTCCTTCCACAATGGTGCTGCCACAAGCAAATGTCCCAGTCCCCATCACGCGACAATCCTGAAACAAAAAAATTTTTGAAAAAAATTCAACACCCAACAAACAAGTTCTAATTTTGACCAAAACCACCATTACATTGTTCAGCAGAAAAATTGACATAGCGAGGGGTAGGGAACGAGGGGTGAGGGGTTCACCGGTGAGGTGAGCGTGAACGTGAGGGGGGAATAGATTTCTGAGCAAGAGAGGGGAAATACAGAGGGGAAGAGATTTAGGGTGAGAGGTTTAGTAGGCTTAGGGCAAGTCTGAAACCGATGGGGGAAAAGGAGGGCTCGAATAAGTTATTGGAGTTAGCGATGGCAAAATCCCGTTGTTAGCCCGTCGCTAGATTTAAAAAACGTGGACACATGTCCAAACTAGTGACAAAGCACATCCATCGCTACCTTAAACAACTTAGTGATGGCAAAATGTCATCGCTCATACACAGGTACCAGCGACCGCAACAGCAACGACGTCTCTTCATCTTGATTTTAGTGATGGGGGACACCATCACTACTGTGGGTGCCAACAAAAAAAATTATAGGTAAGCCAAAAAATTAGATGGAGGGAAACGTGGCGATGGAAATTGGACGCACTGTCGCTGCCTTGGTAGCTAATTTCCTTCTCAAGCTTGGACATGTGTCCACATTAGCGACGACGACATATCATTGCTTATACACAGGGACCAGTGACCGCAACAGTGATGACGTCTCTTCATCTTGATTTTAGCGATGGAGGGAGCCCATCGCTACTGTGGGTGCCAACAAAAAAATTGGAGGGAAGCCAAAAAAATGGATGAAGGGAAACTTAGCGATGGTTGCAGCAATGAATAGTGTTTAACGACGGATACAGCAATGAAGTGTTGTATATCTTAGTGACGGCGTTCTGTGTCGTCACTGATTTGGTAACTAATTTCCTTCTCAAAGTCCTTTTATGCCTTGTGGTCGCTAATTCGGTCGCTAATTAGCGATGGATGTTATTGGTCACTATTTGTTAGTAGCTGTCAAGGGTTTTTCTAGTAGTGCCCCTTCATCCCTCATTTTTCATTTTCATCTCTTTCTTCCTACTCTTACCTTTTATTTTCCTTCCTCTCTAACAATGAGACTTACCCTCTGCCCTCTACCTCTCTCTTTTCTGATGATAAGATCTAGCTTCTACCTTTTCCTTCCTTACTCCCCCTCTCCATTTTTTCCTTTTTAGTTTTTTCCTTATTTCCTTGACAGAGCCACTATAGTCTTCCTCCATTTTTGGCGAAGGTAAGCCCTCCACCCATTTCTCCCTTTCTCCATCTTTCTATGACTTTCCTTTTCACTTTTTGACATGTCTTATTCTTTTTTCAATGTAGGTCACTTTGGCGAAGCTCTCTAGTGAAGCTCTAAGCACCACTGTATGCCTCCTATGATGCTTTTTTTATCACCATTATTTTGGTAAGTCATTTTCTCTCCATTATGATGCACCTCACCTCCAAACTCTACTAATGATGATCTATAAATTTAAAAACTTCAAAGCAACTAGAATTAAGTTTATGAACAAATGGAAGGCTAAAAAAAATTGGAATTTGTACAAAACTGAAATGTATAATTATACTTGGGTCCCTATCATGTATAAAAGTTTCATATTCGTTTGCAAGATTAACGTTCTCAATAATTTCATAACTAGTTTGATCTAAAAAGCTAAAGTAATATTATTAGGTGAAAAGTTTTGGAATTAATTGATGAGTCAAGATAGTTACCTAATATAGATATGTAAGTGAGGCATGCTCTATGAATTATTTAAACATGACTCATCAAAGGCTTAATCAAGCTTAACTATAAATTCAATTATTTAATTGAGCCAAGTTTAAGCTTTATATGCCCAATAATAACCAATATATAATGCTAAAAGAATATTAATTCATGCTAAGAAATCGATACAATTAGTAAATTGTAATTTTATTTTAAAAAATAATACCTAACTTCCCTATTTGAAGATTATTCAAAGTGTCTGTGTGTTTTTTAATTTTTACTTCATTTTTTAGCATTAAAATGTTTATTAAAATACTACTAAAAAAAGCCTTATTTGCGACGGAAAAAACCCGTCGCTAACAGTCAGTAATCGGCCGCTAATATTTTTAGCGACGGCATAAGCTACGGCTGAATCCCGTCGCTACTAACCTGGTGGCTAACAAGTCAGCAACGGCAAGTAAAGACCGTGGCAAGTTTTGTGATGGCAACACCCCGTCGTTGAACGTGGTCCCTTTTTTGCATTATTCGTTGTTGTTTTGGTCCCACATTAGCGACGGCCTACACATCATCACTGACAAATTTAAGTTACTTCGTCGCTAATTGAGGCTAATTTAGCAACCACACTAATACCGTAGCTAATTGGATGACGAAACTCCATCGCTAATGTCGTAGCTATGTTTTTAACAGGTATCCGTCGCTAAGGTGGTCACTAAAGAGGAACCAATGTTAGCGACGGGCCATGTTCGTAACTAAGTATTTGATTGGTCTCCCGTCGCTGAGGCGGTCGCTAAGGCGAAACCAAATTTAGCGACGACATTTTTGGTGACTAATTTTTTAATGTTTCTTTCGTTGCCAGTTCAATCACTAAATGATTGTCACATTAGCGACGGTAGTTTGACCGTCGCTAATAAAAAGAATTGTTTTTTTAGAAATTATTTTCATAAAATCTTTTAGATTTAAGGTATATTTTATAAAGTTGCATTAAATATTTTTATAAAATCAAAATATGTATATTTTTTATAATGCTTTTATTATTTAACTGACGCATATATAGACTCATAATAAACAGAAAAAGATAAAAAGATATAACATCAATTAGTAATAAACAGCATCGAATAAAAGATATAGTAATAGCCGAAATATTATTTACAACTCAAACAATAAAAAAGAATAAATAGAAAAATGTGTAACACCAAAAAAATAAATACAAAAATGTGCCCATCAACTGGGGGGATTCTGTGGTGGTGGGTCTGGCTGGGAAACAGAGGCTAGGTCGTCTGGTCGAGATGGTATAGAATACATCAATCGGCAAATCAGAGCCTCCTGCTATGCCACCAGCCTGCGAGTCTCCTCTCAATCTTGTTGAGCTTTATCCTCCACAAGCTGCCTCTATCGACGCTCCTCTGCTAGCTCGGTGTTCAGGTTCTCAATAACCTGAATGATATTTATAGGCAACGTAGTGCTCACGGTAGGGGCCTTCCTAATCCTGGCTATCTGGGTCCCAACCCCACCGAGGCCAAACACCTTCCCCTTCTTGTTACGCCTCTAACAGGCTCTAAATAGATGGCTTTGTCATCGATAGAAGAAAGGGTGGGAGGTGCCTCCCCATCAAGAGTCTGAGAGGCTAGCTCAACCTCCTTCTGGGCCTGAATGGCCTGGTACGCCTCCTGCATATGTTTAGAAAAATCAAATAAGTTAGTAAATGTAAATCTATAAAAAAAATTGAAAACATTTATAAGTTTAGATAAAGTACCGCTATTTCCGTGGTCTTCTAGTTAACCCAGTGACCAGCCTTGCTCTTCTTGGTGATTTACATCACCTCGAATAACGAAGGCTTACAGTGCTCCTTCTGCTCTTGTAATTCACAACATATTAAAATTGTTAATGAAAAAGCTTTGAAGTCATTGTGTTATAATAAACATATTTAAAAATATGTACTTACAAATCTTTTTTGTGCTCAATAACTAAAATGAAACCTCTAGTGTAGATGGAGGCTCTAACATTAGCCTGTCTCTTTGTCTTGTTCCTAGCACTGGCCTGCTGGAATAAGACGTCTCCTTACTTCTGCAGCATCCCTTCCTAGTGGGGCTCAGGGATCCAACGGGGGTGCTCCGTCTTTGCCCTCACCTTCCAGATAGTACTCTTGATGATTTTGAAGGTTTTTACGGTAAAGATCCTCTTAATCTCATTAGTCATACCCTCCTCCCACCGATAGTCACGTTGTAAATTAAAATGTAATTCCAAAATAAAAATGTAAGCATTGTACACAATAATAAAAGTTACATGATTAGAAGGGTTGTGCTAAACTCACCGAGAAAGTGTCAAACCATCTATCTTGGATAGTCTTACCAACATCTGTCTAAGAGATGTAAGGACCATCCTACTGGGTCTTTAATTTAGTTGTTTGAATCTTGAATCTAGTGAAGATGGTTTTATTGATACAAAAAAGAATCGATAATTGATTTAAAAATGGTTTTATTGTGTAAAAAACCTTAAGTGTATAAATTTTCTTATTCTCAAAAACTTGTTTTAAACGATGAAACTTATTTTTGAATTTTTGAAGACGATACGCAAACACACCGTAAAAATTATGCAAAAATAACACACCATATAATAAAACAAAATATAATCTAAAATCAATTATACCAATGTAAATACCAAACTAAATGTAAACTAAAATGTATGTAGAAGGTGCAGAAAATTAACACCATCAGTCCTTCATGTGATCCTCATCATCTCCCTCCTCATCTGCATCATCCTCTGTCTCAGAATGTGTTCCAGACGGTCCACCAACCTCAGGGTATGTAGGTGAATCACCAGGCCAAGCTACATGAGCTGCAAACTCAGCTGGTGTGACATAAGGTGCTCCCCCCTGAAGTCTATACTGATAAAATGCATCATGAAGATGTATATAAGCTCTGTGTGTGGCAGCCATCATCTGCATCATATACTGATGCTCAAGAGTCATCCTAGCAAATCCATTAGTGATAGCATCAGTAGATGGTGGCTGAACTAGTGGTCTCCTCCTCCTCTATCTAGGTTGAGCCTCCTGCTCTAGTGGTGGAAGCTCACACTGCTGGATGAAGTAATCTCTGTTCACTAGAACTTTGGGAACTCTCCCTAAAGAACTAGTGAACTCTGGTGATGACACAGCAACTCCTTGCCTCCTTAGTAAGGCAGATATGATGAGAGGGAATGGAATAGGGCGGTTCACCTTATACCCAAGGGCATAAAAGTGAATCTGCTCAGAGATCAGCTCGGCAATATCAATGGTATGACCCTGAAGAATAGAGTAAAGGAGGCAACAACGATCAACTAGGATAGAAGAAAGGTGGGTGACAGGAGTGATATATGAAGCATAAGATGAGACCACGCCTGAGCTATAGGGGTCAGCTGGGTCTTGAGGAGGTTTGATGGAGTCCTTCCAACCTTACTCAGGTTGAAGAAGATTCCATCCTTGCTCAAGAAATGAGCAACCTGATCTAGAAAGTATCCTAAATCACCATCCTCAGTCGCAACCTTGTTTCTGTTTTCTTTCCAGAAACAAATATCACTCTCGGGAGTAGGCTCCCAAGGATTACCCAGTAGGGTACTAATGGTATCCCAGTCGTATGTGATGTTTCGACCCCTAACCCAGCTAGTCCTCTGATGGCTGATATTTGGAAAGTCCTGGCAAGTCCTGTAGGCATTCGCATAAAACTCCATCACTAAGATAGGGTCCCCCTCAGTAGGTAAGGAAAATAGGGATCCCTATCTCCTCCTTTGGACCTCATCCTGCAGCTCAGGATAGTCCCCAGCATTCAGATCTAAGATTCTCTCCCAGATGAGTCTAAGGCCCTTAATTTGGTGGAACCGGGCCTATTTGGCATCAGTACAAAATCTAGTGGGATCTCTAGGTCCCAGCTGCTCCTCCTGAAGATCTGGATCCTCAGAGGTGGTATCTGTGTCTGTGGTCCCTCTTTGTCTCTTTGGACCAGTGGTAGGAATTGATTTCTTTGGTGCCATCTGCAAAAAGAAAAATTAAAAATCAAACACACTATTTTTTATTTTGATATTTTAATAAAACATGCCAAACATCAAAAAAAAATTAACAATCATATATATTTTTTTATGCAAAATAAGAATTCATGCAAAATTTACCCAATAAAGTATTTACAGAGCATAGAAACAATTTAAACATGCATATTTTTTAATTTTTAAAAGTACAACATAAAATTCACAAAACATCATACATTTTTGGAAAATAAAACATTAATGTTTTTGGATTTTTTTTTAAATAACATAAAATTCACAAATCATGCATCACACATATCTACACAATTTAACAAATTTATTTATTTATTTTGCAAGAAAGTATAACAAACATACAAATTAAGAAATTTTATTAATTTAAAAGAAAAATAAAAACAGGACAGATTTATTAAAACAAAAATTAATACCTACATTAAACAGGAATTAACACACAAAAATTAACAAAAATCAAAAACAGAAGCTGACGCTACGCATCAGCCCTGTTCTGCCCACGCTACGCGTCGATGGGACGCTACGCGTGGGGTTACAGTTCATGCCTCACACTACACGTCAGTGGGACGCTACGCGTGAAGTGCGCAGTTTCAATCACAGAAACAGGGTTGTGCAACCACAACTCCCCAAAACTTTTATTCAATCAAAGCAATCCCTATATCTAACAGCAAACAAATCCCAATGGTTTTCTAATCCTAATCCTAACCATATGCTTTCTAAAAATCAAAAATTAAAAGTGAACAAAAAGAGAAAAGAGAGAAGATACTTACTTCGAATCCTTGTGAAGTTGATGAAAGAATGAGGGAATGTGGGTAATTGAGAGTGAAAATTAGGGTTCTGAGAGCCCACGTTCAGTTTTTAAAACTAAACCAGAAGAGGCCCAATTTAGGTCAGAAAACTTGTTAGACCCGAGTATAGTGTTGCAGAAAACTTGTTAACTCCGTGTTACTGTTGGGTCTATTAATTGGCAAGCGCACCAATCGTTTGTAGTTTTCAAATTTAGATATCGTTCCACTGGGATTGAAAGTTTAATAACTAACAGTAATTTTCTAGTTACTATGGTAAACTTTAACTAAACTTATACACAAAAGAATGATTTATATACAATTTATACAATATTCACAAGCTTGCATAGTTGAGTTGTTCATGTGGTAAAAGGAAAATAAAATCTATCTAAAAAATTAAGTTGTAATTTAGAATAGCTAAGATACTTAAGATCAACACAGATAAACAAATTATGTTGGAATTTGGATCCCTAATCTAAAATAACAATGGAGGAACTCAAGATATGCATATTTAATCATCAAATTCATGTCATTGCAGCTTAAAATCACTATAACCGATCCCTCGTGATATAAATTCTAAGTATTCACCGTAAAGTCCAATCTCTTGTGAGCTTTCTCAGTAAAAACTTGCATTAAGTCCTGGCCTTATGGCAACAATAATCACCAATTCTATCCCTAGTAATTGGCATATTAAGGGTATTCCAACTTTTACTTTCGTTAAAACAAGTTTCAATACGGCATGAATAATCATTCTCCCATTTTACATTCACACTAATAAAACATGTTTCAATACGCATGAAAATCATTCTCCCGTTTGACGTTCATACTAATAAAAGATTGAAATACTAACATGCACTTGAATCACAAACATGCAGAGATCAAATTCACAACATCATACTCATTAGACTAGTTCACTAATTCCAACATAAACAGATTAGTTACATATGGTGAAAGTAAAAACAACACTTACAGAGATTAACATTACGAAGGCGATGGAAACTTCACGGTACAATGATCACAATACTACACAACACTCTTAAGTATCTAGAGAACTATTCTAGAACTACAAACTCACAAAAGAACCACTCAAACACGAGTGTATAAGAGAAGAAGAGAACTCAGAATGTGAGATGGGATGCTTAGAAGTGTGGAAAATGACCCTATTTATAGGGCTGAGGAAGGGTCTTAACGCTACGCGCTAGCCTGACGCTACGCGTCAGGTCCCTGACTCAGCCTCCATTAATTAGCTCGAAGTGGCCATTATTGTATAATTATTTTAATTAATCATGCCCAGACAGATGTGCCTTGTCCCTCAATTCGGCTTGGACACTTGTGGGTAGTGGAGGGGTCATTGGCTGAGTGCTTGACCACCTGTCAATGGTGTCCACGTAGCTCCTGATGCTACGTGTGGGTGTGACGCGTAGCGTCAGCATCAGAAGTTCCCACGCTACGTGTGGTGTTAATGCTACACGTCAGCTCTCCAGTTCTTCAATTTTTCTCTTTAAATTCTTCATATTTTTACTGCAAAACTAGAGAAAATTGATCAAGGACAGATTATTTCCAACAACATCCATTTATTGAATTTAAAACCTAAATTTCTAACAAATTCACCAAATTCTTATTCTTTTTACAAAATTTTTATTAAAGATTTTATTGTAAATTTGAGGACTAATAGTAGGCTTTCTGGATGGTCAACGTTTGGAAAGCTTGCTTGCCCTGTAGGCATGGAACATACCAGGGGGAATCACTCCTTGTTAGTGGTACGATAAGTTTTTTTGACTGTCATAGAAAGTTCCTACCGTTGGATCACCCATTTAGGAGAAACAAAACCTCTTTTAAGAAGAACAAGGTTATTAATAAACCTCTATCCTGTAGGTTATCTAGTACACAGGTATGCCAGAGAGTCTCTGAGTATTCGTACATTTAGGATAAGAATGTTAAGGATTTTATGGGTTATGAGAAGGAACACCACTAGGTGAAGCAAATATATATTAAGGGATTTGTCATATTGGAAAGAGTTGTTGTTAAGATGCAACATAGATGTAATGTACACTGAACGAAATATTTTCATGAATATTTTTGACATTGTGATAGACATCAAGGGGAGAACAAGTGACAATGAGAAAAGTCGACTAGACCTTCCAAGTTAGTGTTCCAGGAATGAGTTGGAATTGAAGCATGTGGGACGTGGAAAAATGTTTAAACCGCATGTGAAATATGTATTAACAAGTGTTAGTCCTCAAATTTTCAATAAAATCTAAAATAAAAATTTCATAAAAATTATAAAAATTAGTTTAATTTGTTAGAAAAATAGGATTTAAATTCAATAAATGAGTGTTGTTGGAAATAATCTGCCCTTGATCAATTTTCTCTAGTTTTGCAGTGAAAAAGTTAAGAAATCAAGAGAAAATTACACTGGAGATCTGACGCGTAGCCTCACCCCACGCGTAGCATCAAGAGCTACTTTTGATGCTGACGCTATGCATTACAACCACGCGTAGCGTCAGTGCTGCGTTGTCTCCACTCCTACTTTTGGCCAACCACCCCACTTGGACCCAATAATGGGCACTCCACTCAGCCCAAGGGCCACCCCAATCAGCATAACTGGCCAAAACTCGTGGAAACATGTCCAAGTGGCCAGGCATGATCAAGATTAATTATTGAAAGTGGCCATTATCAAGTGTTTAATGGAGGCTGAGTCAGGGATCTGACGCGTAGCGTCACAGGGACGCGTAGCGTCAGCACCCTTGCTCAGCCCTATAAATAGGGCCATCCAACACCATTCATAGCATCCCATTCCATACACTTCTCTTCTCTTCTCTCTTGTGCTCGACTTTGAGTACTTCTTTTGTGAGTTGTAGTTCTAGAATAGTTTTCTAGATACTTGAGTGAGTTTCGGTGTATTGTGATCGTTGTATCGTGAAGTTTCCATCGTCTTCTTCGTAATGTCAAACTCTGTAAGTGTTGTTTTTACCTTTACCATGTGTAACTAATCTGTTTATGTTGGAATTGGTGAACTAATCTATTGAGTATAATGTTGTGAATTCGACCTCTGCATGTTTATGATTCAAGTCCATGTTAGTATTTCAACCTTTTATTAATATGAACGTCAAACGGGAGAATGATTTTCATGTGTATCGAAACTGGTTTTATTAGTGTAAATGTCAAACGGGAGAATGATTATTTATGCCGTATTGAAACTTGTTTTGACGAAAGTAAAAAGTTGGAATACCCTTGGTATCTCAATTCTATAGGGGTTGTTAACCATTGTTGCCATAAGGCCAGGTCTTAATGCAAGTTTTTACTGAGAAAGCTCACGAGGGATCGGACTTTACGGTGAATTCTTAGAATTTATATCACGAGGGATCGGTTATAATGATTTTAAGCTGCAATGACATGAAACTTGATGATTAAACATGCATGTCTTGAGTTCCTCATTGTTATTCTAGATTAGGGATCCAATTTCCAACATAGTTTGTTTATCTGTGTTTATCTCAAGTATCTTACCTATTCTAGATTGCAACTCAACTTTTTAGATAGATTTTATTTTCTTTTTATCCTATGAATCACTCAACCATGTTATCTTGTGAATATTGTATAAACTGTACATAAATCATTCTTTTGTTCATAATTTCCTTCATATTTACCATAGTAAGTAGAAGATTACTGTTGTTATTGGACTTTCAATCCCAGTGGAACGATATCTAAAATTCGAAAACTATAAACGATTGGTGCGCTTGCCAATTCACAAAGCCCGGTTACAACCGACGGGCCAACAAGTTTTCTGGCGCCGCTGCCGGGGATTGAATTGTTTCAGTAAAACAGTAAAATTTTAATTACCGTGGTAAATATTTTTTTTACCTTAGATAATTTTTATTTATTTCTTATCATTATTACACTAACTTTCTTTGTTTAGTTTGTGTATGCAAACTCGATCTACCACAGGTAAAATTTATTTTGATCCTGAGATAGAAAGGTTTGTAAAGAAAATCAAGTCTTTGAAATCTAAAACACAAACTAATTCTTCTTCTACTTCTAAAATTTTTGAAAATTCAAATATGGCTGCTGAAAGGAGAACATTGGGACAGTTTGCTGCTATAAATGGTCCACCCCGAGTTTCGGGAATGTTTCAAGGACCAGTTTTACCAGTGGAAATTAAACCTGCCACTTTAAACATTATTCAAAACAACCAATTTGCTGGTTTAAATCATGAAGAACCATATGAACATTTAACTGTTTTTTATGAGTTATGCAGCACAATTGGTTTTGAACCCAATCAAGAAGAGTCTGTTTACATGAGACTCTTTCCTTTTTCATTGATTGGGAAAGCAAAAGAATGGTTTAAATCTTGTCCACCGGGTAGTTTTGCAAACTGGTCCGATGTTGAAAGAAAATTTTTGGAAAGATTTTATTCTCCTTCAAAATATTTTGAAGCAATGACAGCCATACACTCTTTTTCTCAAAATAATGATGAATCATTAGGAGAAACATGGGAACGATTCAAGGCACTCTTGAGAAAATGCCCAAACCACAACCTGAATGATGCCGAAAAGGTAAGAATCGTTTACCATGGTTTATTGCCTCAGTTCAAGATGATGTTAGATGCTTGTGCAGGTGGTTCTTTAATGAACAAGACTGTGGAAGAAGCCATAGAAATATTGGAATCAATGGCTATTAGTGACCGACAAGCAAAGCATGAAAGAGGTAATATGCAAAGGAAGCCAGGAATGCTCGAATTGGGAGTGAATGATGCAGTGTTGGCTCAGCAAAAATTACTGACTCAACAAATTGAAGTTATGAGCAAGCAATTGGAAAAACTTCAAATTACTCAAGTAGCATCACCACCCCCTGCTCAACTTAAAGCATGTACGCACTGCATGGGAGAACAACCATGTGGTTATTGTGGAAATGAGCAAGAGCAAGCCAATTTCATGAACCATCAAAGAGCACCCTTAGGTAATTATCCTTTTAATCATGGAAATTCTTTTCCTAACAATTACCTGCAGGGTTGGCAAAATCAGAATATTGGCTGGAGACAAGATGCTGGACCTTCCAACAGACCTCCTAACAATCAATTCAAGCAACAACAAACTGACAATGCAAGGTTGACAAGAATAGAGGAAGCTATTCAACAGTTATTGCAGTTTGTAGAGACAAATGAAGCTACCCGAAAAGCATCAGACATACAAATGGGTCAGCTCACAAAAGAAATAGCCGAATTAAAGAGTTCTGGGTTTTCTGCAAACACTCAAAACCCAAGAGAACAATGTAATGCTGTTTCTATTGATGTTGTAAAAATTGATTGTAAAGAAAAGAGTGAGAAAAAGAAAGAAGAAGAAGAAAAAGAAAGTGAAAAAAAGAAAAAAATGAAAAAAATGAAAAAGAAAAAAATGTGCAAAGAAATACAGAGCAAGAAACAAACTGTATAACCCCGAAAAAATGTAAAGATCCGGGGAGTTTCACCATTCCTGTAACAATCGGAAATATCAACATCAGGAATGCGTTATTAGATTTAGGGGCTAACATTAACTTGATACCCCTAGATTTAATAAAACGCATTGGTGAATATGAGCTAAAAGAAGCAAAGACAGAATTACAGTTTGCGGATCGCTCTGTCAAAAAGCCTGTTGGGATTGTGGAAGATATGTTAGTAAAGGTTGACAAGTACCACTTCAAAGTTGACTTTATGGTACTGGATATAAAGGAGGATACTGAGATCCCCCTGATCCTAGGAAGACCTTTCATGAAGACTGCAAAAATCAAAGTGGATGTTGATCAAAGTATAGTTGCAGTCAAAGTTTATGAAGAAGAGGTAAGCTTCAGTGCTCATGAACACCTCAGGATAAGTAATGAGGCAAAGGTTTACCTTTCGACCGAACCAGGTATATCTCTTCCCAATCAATTAAATTGTTTTAAATTAACCGATGCCTTGAAAGATGAAAAACAGGTAATTAGGCATCGGAAAAGAAGAAGAAGGAAGAAAAAGACAGGTGATTCCTCAAAGAATATTGGGAAACCACCTGATTAATCAGAGGTAATGTCTGGCTGGAGACATTAAACCTAGCGCTCAATGGGAGGCAACCCATTCTTTTCTCTTTATTTTTCAATATTTTTAATATAAAAAAAAACACAAAATTCTTTTTGAAGTTTAAAAAAGGGATTTTTAAATTTGAAAAGAAAAAGGTTTTAAAATCAAAATTTTGAAAAATTAAAACAGAAGCCCACGCGTAGCGCCCCCTTGACGCGTAGCGTGGACTCTGAATTTTGGTTCTGATGCGTAGCGTCCCATACACGCGTAGCGTCAGAGCCCACGTTCAGTTTTTAAAACTGAACCAGAGAGGCCCATCTTAGGTTTTAAAACCTAAAATTCCCTCTCTGCTTCACTTTAGTTCTCTTTCAAAACCCTAAAACTTCACAAACTCCCTTTTCTCTCTTCCAAACCCCTTCAATCCTATTGCTCAAGGAATCACAAGTAAGTATTCTAATCCTTTCTCTTTAGTTTTGTTTTTAATTTTTAATTTGTAGAAATAAATGTGGTTAGGATTAGGATTAGAAGACCATTGGGATTGATTACTGTTAGGAGTTAGGATTGAATGAATGGATATAATGTGGTTTGGAAAGGGGTTGCTGCTGTGCAACCCCTGTTATCTTTTTCAAAACTGCGCATCCCACGCGTAGCGTCCCACTGACGCGTAGCGTGAGGATGAACTGTAAGCCCACGCGTAGCGTCCCACTGACGCGTAGCGTGGGCAGACAGGCTGATGCGTAGCGTCACACCACGCGTAGCGTCAGCTTCTGTTTTTAAAACTTGCTGTTTGTTTGCTGTTTGCTGTTTTCTTTTGAAATTAATAAATTTTCTTAGTTTATATTTATACTTTCTTGCAACTTTGAATGAATTTTGAATAAATTGTATTTTGTTTTGTATATTATTTGAATATATGTATGTTAATTTCTTTAAATATTAAAAATTCAAAAATATGTCGTTGTATTGCATTTTTATTTGTGAAAAATTTTAGAAAACCCAAAAATCTTTTACAAATAATTGTTTGCTTGTGTGTGATTTATTTAGTGTGTTTAATTTTAAATTTTTACTTTTTGTAGATGGCACCTAAGAAATCCATTCCCACAGGCGGTCCCTCTAAAAGACAGAGGAAGTCCACAGACACTGACACCGCTTCTGAGGATCCTGATTCTCAGAGACAGGAGGTTTTGGGACCGAGGGATCCTTCTAGATTTCGCACGGATGCGAAGTGGGCGAGATTTCATCAGATCAAGGGCCAGAGACTGATCTGGGAGAGGGTCCTTGATCTGAGTGCAGGAGACTATCCTGAGCTGCAGGATAGAGTAGAGCAGAGAAGATGGGGACCTCTATTCTCCCTACCTACTGAGGGGGACCCCATCTTAGTGATGGAGTTTTACGCAAATGCTTACAGGACCCGCCAGGACGCACCAAATCTTGGGCAGCAGCGGACGAGTTGGGTTAGAGGCCGGCATATCTCCTATGACCGAGACACCATCAGTACCCTACTGGGTAACCCTTGGGAGCCTACTCCCGAGGATGACACTTGTTTCTGGAAGGAAAACAGAAACAAGATTCTTGCTGAGGGAGAGTTAGGATACTCCCTCGAGGAGGTTGCTCATTTTCTGAGCAAGGATGGAATCTTTTTCAACCTGAGTAGGGTTGGAAGGAGTCCATCTAACCTCCTCAAGACCCAGCTTACCCCCATAGCCCAGGCGTGGTCCCACCTCATGCTCCATAATATCACTCCTGTCACCCATCTTTCTTCCCTTCCAGTGGAGCGTTGTTGCCTCCTTTATTCTATCCTCCAGGACCACACCATTGATATCGCAGAGCTTATATTCATCTTCACGATGAATTTTATCAGTACAGGTTGCAGGGAGAGGGAGCACCTTATGTCACCCCAGCCGAGTTTGCAGCACATGTAGCTTGGCCTGGAGATTTACCCATCTACCCTGAGACTGGTGGATCTTCTAGTGCACATCATGACTCTGATGGAGATGATGAGGAGGAGGAGGAGGAGGATGATGATGATCAGATGGAGGATTGAGGATGCCATCTTCATTTATTTTGAGTACATTTGATTCTAGTTATATTTGGATTTACATTTATATTGACATTTTATATTATGGCATTTTATTCATTGTGTGGTGTGTTTATTCGTTTTTGCTCATTTTTCTTTCAAAAAATATTTCTTCTTTTAAATAAATGAATCAAATTTTCGTTAGTAAGTTAGTTTATACACTTAGAGTTTTTACACAATAAAACCAATTTTGTTAAAATCAATTTTTGATTCTTTATAACTTAGGAATTTTGATAAATTTAATTACAATAAGTTTATTAACCATCAAGCAAAAATTCAAATAACCCGGTGAGTTGAGAGATCCTTTTTACACACTTGAGGGTTTAATCGGCATATTTTCAATTCGAATTGATTTTGCTTTAATCTCTGATGTGTGTTGTTGTACAGAGAATTCGGGAAAATGATCAAGGCACATTTATTGGTGAAACAAAACCTTGGGCCAAACAGCTTACCTTGGTAAAAAGTCTTTTATCCTTTGCAAGCCCAATTGAGCCTAAAATAAAATTCTTTGGTACCCTTATAGCCTAAATTTGTTTTTACCATTCCCTATACTTGATTGATTAAAAGAGCAGTTGAAATAAATGAAAAATATTTTGAGTGTTCTCACAAAAATGGGGAGTGAAAATAAGCAACTTGATTCTTTTCAAAAAGAAAATATGGAAAAGAAAAGTCAAAAATAGTGAAAAGAATCAAGTTGGGGGTATTTATTTTTCATCAATAAAAAATAAATGAGAGTTTGGATCAAGAGAAAGCCTAAGGATTGTAAAATGCTCTTTTATGATTTCAGGTTTTTGAATCCCAAGAAAAACCATTGATTCTTGTAAACCAAGCCTCATTACAACCCGAGAAAAGACCTTATGATTTTCGAATTAACTCTGTATAAATAACCATTGATTAGATGACAAACAAAGTTAAATTCGTTTGATTTTATGATTGATTGAGTGAAACAGGTTACCAATTGCATAGAGATAAACACTTGTGAGGTAAGCCTGAAATTCTGCTTGGTTGTTAATAGAATATTGTAAGTAATTTTATCATTAAACCTTTGTTATGTTTGATATCAGTTTTTGATTATTACAAAATAGTTGAAATTGTGTAATTATTTTTTGTGATAAATTTTCGGACTAACTTAAAAATTTGATTTCAAATTTTTATTCTTCTTATTTTTCTCTCTTGCTCGAGGACGAGCAATGTCTCAAGTTGGGGGTATTTTGTTAGTCCTCAAATTTTCAATAAAATCTAAAATAAAAATTTCATAAAAATTATAAAAATTAGTTTAATTTGTTAGAAAAATAGGATTTAAATTCAATAAATGAGTGTTGTTGGAAATAATCTGCCCTTGATCAATTTTCTCTAGTTTTGCAGTGAAAAAGTTAAGAAATCAAGAGAAAATTACACTAGAGATCTGACGCGTAGCCTCACCCCACGCGTAGCATCAAGAGCTACTTTTGATGCTGACGCTACGCATTACAACCACGCGTAGCGTCAGTGCTGCGTTGTCTCCACTCCTACTTTTGGCCAACCACCCCACTTGGACCCAATAATGGGCACTCCACTCAGCCCAAGGGCCACCCCAATCAGCATAACTGGCCAAAACTCGTGGAAACATGTCCAAGTGGCCAGGCATGATCAAGATTAATTATTGAAAGTGGCCATTATCAAGTGTTTAATGGAGGCTGAGTCAGGGATCTGACGCGTAGCGTCACAGGGACGCGTAGCGTCAGCACCCTTGCTCAGCCCTATAAATAGGGCCATCCAACACCATTCATAGCATCCCATTCCATACACTTCTCTTCTCTTCTCTCTTGTGCTCGACTTTGAGTACTTCTTTTGTGAGTTGTAGTTCTAGAATAGTTTTCTAGATACTTGAGTGAGTTTCGGTGTATTGTGATCGTTGTATCGTGAAGTTTCCATCGTCTTCTTCGTAATGTCAAACTCTGTAAGTGTTGTTTTTACCTTTACCATGTGTAACTAATCTGTTTATGTTGGAATTGGTGAACTAATCTATTGAGTATAATGTTGTGAATTCGACCTCTGCATGTTTATGATTCAAGTCCATGTTAGTATTTCAACCTTTTATTAATATGAACGTCAAACGGGAGAATGATTTTCATGTGTATCGAAACTGGTTTTATTAGTGTAAATGTCAAACGGGAGAATGATTATTTATGCCGTATTGAAACTTGTTTTGACGAAAGTAAAAAGTTGGAATACCCTTGGTATCTCAATTCTATAGGGGTTGTTAACCATTGTTGCCATAAGGCCAGGTCTTAATGCAAGTTTTTACTGAGAAAGCTCACGAGGGATCGGACTTTACGGTGAATTCTTAGAATTTATATCACGAGGGATCGGTTATAATGATTTTAAGCTGCAATGACATGAAACTTGATGATTAAACATGCATGTCTTGAGTTCCTCATTGTTATTCTAGATTAGGGATCCAATTTCCAACATAGTTTGTTTATCTGTGTTTATCTCAAGTATCTTACCTATTCTAGATTGCAACTCAACTTTTTAGATAGATTTTATTTTCTTTTTATCCTATGAATCACTCAACCATGTTATCTTGTGAATATTGTATAAACTGTACATAAATCATTCTTTTGTTCATAATTTCCTTCATATTTACCATAGTAAGTAGAAGATTACTGTTGTTATTGGACTTTCAATCCCAGTGGAACGATATCTAAAATTCGAAAACTACAAACGATTGGTGCGCTTGCCAATTCACAAAGCCCGGTTACAACCGACGGGCCAACAACAAGACCTCAACAGATTGTTGTATTTGTGTGGATGAATAGTTTCACCCTGCTTGATGGATTTGCTTCTAATTTGAGTTGATGTGTCAACGTGAAGGAAGGAAGGGTGTTTGGTATGAAAAGTCATGATTATCATATGTTTATACAATAATTATTGTCATACACGTTTCATGCTTTACCGAAACCCATTTGGAAACCGTTGGTTGAGTTGAGTCACTTCTATAAAGAGTTGACAGCAACTTCATTATTTGAGGAGAAACTTGAGAAGAAAGAGGAAAGTATTCTGATCTTGATTTGTAAGTTAGAGCAGATTTTTCCACCTAGTTTTTTTGACTCTATAAAGCATCTACCTATCCATCTGCCATACAAGGCCTTAGTTGGTGGTCCAGCGCAGTATCATTGGATGTATCCATTTAAAAGTGAACGTCAAAACTACTTAATTTCTTTGCAACAATTTTTTTATTGTAACAGTATTATGTAACTCAATATTTGTTTATGTTTTACTAGATTCCTATGCTTTGTAAAAGACAAAGCGTCAAATAAAGCATGCATGGAAGCATCAATTTGTGAGGCATTCTTAGTGGAAGAAATAACCATTTTTGCTTCTTTCTATTTTTCGATAGAGATAGAAACTAGAATGAGTAGAATTCCCCGTAACCTTGGGGTGGCCACAAATCCAGGGTTGGACGATCAAGTTCAATTTTTAACTATCCCGGTCGTCCTAGGGGCAAGGTCACAAAATGTTACATTGATGAGAAACATCGAAAGATGGCTCACTTATATATTCTTCTGAATTCCCCAGAATTGGAACCCTATCTCGAGTAAGTCACTAACTTATTTATTGCATTTTGAAGCTAGCAACCATTGAAGCTAAACTATTGTTCTTTAAATAGCCTATATGCAGATATGTTGAAACAAAAGCAAAATTATATAACTGATAACCAAATTTGTAATGAGGTATCATCCAAATTCATTGGTTGGTTTGCAAAACACGTAAGACCCATATATCTTACGCTTTTGTGTTAAACTTCAAATTTTAGTTATCTAACATTATTTATGTTATACTATAAATAGATTCAAGACCCTAATAACTATACTGAAGACCCCTTACTCCAAGCTCTTTCTTAGGGGCCGATGAAAATTGTTAAAATGGCCAATTTACTATGTAAACAGCTACAAGCTTAACATTTTCCAATGGAGTGAAGGGATGCACATGTAACATCCCGGATATTTATAGAAAAATTTTGAGAAGTGGAGAATATTAATAATTGTTTTTAGGAATTTATTTAATATTTTTAAGAATTATTGGTTTAGTATGAAATGTGTGATTAGAAGAAGAGAGGTTTAATTAAAGTTATTAAAGAAATTGTAAAGGAAATGGAGAAATGACTGGTTGAAGAGGTCACCGGTTGAAAGTGACCGGTTGAGCAGGTAACCGGTTGCCATGAGTTTAAATAATGATTTCTTTCTCTTTCCTCAATCATTTGCGTAATAATTCACTCAATCATTCACGAGAATCTTCTTCTTCATCTGCTACTTTTCTTCTTCCTCCATTGTTGAGAGCTGTAAGCTTTGAAGGGAGGTCCATCTTTGCATCAAACCTTGAAATAATTACATAGCTGTGACAGTGGTTTCGAGACCCGTAGGTGGAGGAACGAACACTGATGGAGCGATTAAGGAAGCTGGTGCTGGGGCGGAGGTGGAACGGTGCATCCAGCAACTGTTGAAGCTCGAAACAGAGGTAAGGGGGGTGTTCGGGTTATAATTAATTAGAATTAGACATTGTCCGAGTTGTTGGAAAGACTAAACCGGGTAAGAGATGGTGCTGAGTGAAAATTATGTGAATGTGTATGAATGTATGTATGGATGTGCACACCGATCGGTTTAGGATCGTGTGTGTGTGTGTGAGTGACTTAAGAAATATCTGATGTTGTTGCTGAATGAAAGCTGTGAATGTATGAGTATGCATGTATGTATGTGAACACCGATCAGTTTCTGATCGTGTATATATGACTTGAGAAGTATTTAATGTTGTGATAATTGAGATAATGCCGAATGAATTGTATATGAATGAGTATGGATGCATGTATGTGGACACCGATCGGTTTCTGATCGTGTGTGTGTGGCTTGAGCCGATTGAAATTAAAATATTTAATGCTGTGACGATTGGTGTTTTGTGTGGCAATGTGGAGTCGGGTTTGACAAGCAGGTCACCCGAGTGATGTTGTTAATGAGTCGGGTTTGACAAGCAGGTCACCCGAGTGATGTTATTAATGAGTCGGGTTTGACAAGCAGGTCGCCCAAGTGATAATGTGATGGATGGGCTTGACAAGTCGGTCGCCCTGTGATGAGAGCACATGCCAGTTTCTGGTAGTTGCATTTGTTGATTGTTGATAATATGAAATGATTGAGATGTGATTATGTGGTATGGGATGGCCGACGGTATATGTTACCCTCGTTTCTAGCTTCAGTGGTCAAGTCGGACCCAGTTGAGCTACCCAGAGGTCTATGACCCAGTGGTTGAGGGGGAGCCAAGTCGGGCTCGGTGAACCAAGTCGGGTTCACGGGATCTCAAGACGGACTCCCAGCTGAAGGCCGATCCTTTAGTATCCGGATACTAGGCGTCGATTTTATGTGAGAGTCAGTTGTGACAGTTGATGAATTTATTAATTGAGATGTGTATATTTGTCGAGTGCAGTTTGCTTGAATTGCCGAGTGCAGTTTGCTATACTTGCCGAGTGAAGTTTGTTATATTTATCGAGTGGTAAATTGGTTATGATTGCCGAATGAGAATTGAAATATTTGCCGAGTGTAATTTCATATATTTGCCGAGTGATTGTTATATTTTCCGAGTGGAAAACTGTTATGTTTGCCGAGTATGAATTATTGTACTTGCAGTGAGAATTGATGAGTATGATGTTATATTTGTCGAGTACAATTTTATTGTATCTGACGAATATGAACTGTCATAATTTGCCGAGTGTGCTGGTTATAATTGCCGAGTGTTAATTGCTATGATTGCCGAGTGTGAGTGTATTGCTGACTGTGAGTAAATACCGAGTGAAATGTGCAGTTTGAGAATAAAGGAATCGGACGGAGTTTATACTCGTATTTTATTTAAATTCCGTTCTAGATTAATTATGATGCTAAACACTCACCCTTGCTGTGGTTTACATTTTTAGTAACCAGTGACAGGGAAGAGGTCGGAGCCATGGAGGTGCGCCAAGCGGAGGATTGATGCCAAGGCACCGAGTGAAACGGAATGAATTGTGTAATATATATATATATATATTGAGTTTTCCGAGTGTTTGATGATGTTGACTATATGTTGAATATGAATTCGTGATGTTATGAATCGGTGTTTAATTTATAAATGAATTTGAATTGTAGCAGAGTTGATCACCTGGTGAATTTAGCCGAGTAATTCCTTATCCAAGCGAGGGCTTATTGATTTGTTGACCATTTGAGCATCCTTCATTCCTTTCCGAGAGATGAATAACCGAGAGACTCAATTCCGAGTGAAAAGGTTAGAATGTCTCCGAGTGAGTTGTGGCTAAAACTCCAGGTGAAGAAAGATAAGAGTGCTTCCGAGTGAAGTTCCAAGTGTTTCTGAATGAGGATGAGTAAACCTTCTCCGAGTGGAAGTTAAGTTGACCCGAGTGAAAGATGACCGAGTGAGAGAATGATTTCCGAGTGAATCCTAACTGTTTCTTTCTTCTGCTGTTTCTAAATAACTATTTTATTAATGGTATTATGGATCGGTTTCAGTCGGAATTTGTTAGTTTAAGTGTGATTTTACTACTTTAAATATACTTAAGAAAAGTAAATATTTTTATATTAAGACCGAGTGGATGATTTTATTAAAAGTGAAAAATCTATTATGAAAAATGAGAAAATTGATGAGGGTCGTCACAACACACCTATAACTACAGGTTAATGTTAAAGGCACAAATGGACAGTTAAAGGAAGACTTCTATGGAGTCTTGTCAGAGATTTTTGAAGTTTATTTCTCTAAACGACTTAAAAGAGATATTGTTCTATTCAGGTGTGACTGGTACAACAACACAATCGGTGTAGGAACAAAGGTTGACAACAACTATTGTTTAGTTGAGGTCAAGAAAAGCATTAGATATAAAGGGTTTAATCTCTTTACTTTTTCCCAGCAAGCTAAGCAGTTTTATTACATAGACTTTCATGGAGGGCACCGGGACTGGTATGTAGTCATCAAGGCCAAGGCCCCAAAGTCAGATCACTGATAATGTCTCTGATAAGGTTAAGGATGCTTATCAGCTCGCTTCTAACGAGCTTAATGACAGTCATTTGATGTTCAACATTGATCCAGTGATACTGGATAAGACACTTGCCACTATAGGGGTAAACACATTAACAAAGAGGTTATCTCCTAATCAAAACGGTCTAGAGCCGATTTGAAGACTGATGACCCTGTTGAAATAGATAGTCATAGTGACACTAAAATTGATGGAGAATTTCAAATTGAAATAGACACAGAGTATGACTTTATCAACATATATACATATATTTATAATTTTCCACTAACCTTTGTTTTCATGGTTTTATCCGTAGATGACAGGACGTAGACTACACTTCAGCCAGGCTGGTGGTTCGCGGACTAGAGCATCCCGTCTTGGCACACCGGGGCAAACCGCTATATCTAGTACTCCCACACCAGAGCAGACCACACCACAACAGACTCCCACACCAGAGCAGACCATAGTACAACAAACTCTTTCACCATCGGGTTTGGATGACCCAGGCCTCAAGGCAAGTCCTGCTCCTGCATCCCCCTACCTACTCTGGTCCCACTACTGGGCGGAGATGAGTATGTATTACTATATAGTTTGTTTTAAGTTTGTTAATTGGTATCTTGTTAGTTGTTTCGCACTTATAATTCATCTGGAAAGCTTTTTACATGTAATAGGGTAATAGTATAAATTTGGAAATGTTAGATTTACAGGGCAGACTTTGCCAAAATTTCAATAGGCTTCCTATGTTATTAGACCACATTAAAGTGTTTAACTGATTGACTTGTATACAATTATGTGTCTATATTGTTTGATTGTTTCTAACATCTTTATTGATAGTAGTCGCACTACCAAAGCGATTATAAAGGTTCTGAAGGCCCAATGGGATGGTCCATATATCACTTGGACAGATGCTGGTAAAACTATCTAGGATAGATGGTTTGAGACCTTCTCAGTTAGTTTGACACTTCCCTTTGTTGTGAGTTTAATACATTCATACGCCTGTTTTTAATTTTGAAATCTCATTTCATGTTACAGTGTGATTATCAATGGACAGAGGGTATGATTGATGAGATTAGAAGGTCTTTGCCACAAAGACCTCTAAAATCATCAAGAGTACCCTTTGGAAACTGAGGGATAAGGGCGAGCACCCCTCGTTGGGTCCTCGAGGCACACTAGGATGGGATGGTGCAGAAGTGGGGAGGTGTCTTGTTCTAGCAGGCCAGTGCTAGGAACAAGGCAAATATAGCGGCTGATGTCGGTGCCTCTATCTACACTGGGGGTAGCATTTCAGTCCTCAAACATAAAAAAAGATTTGTAAGTATATTTTGTTAAACATTTTTTATGAATGACTAAAGATGTTTTCAACTAATAATTTCAATACCTTATTAATTACAGGAGCTGAAGGAGCACCACAAGCCTTCAATGTATGAGGTCATGCAAATGACCAAGAAGAACAAAGTTGGTGCATAGGTAAACCAAAAGACGACGAACATGACGGTAATTTATTTTAACTTATACATGCTTAAACTTATAAATCACATTACTGAATTTTATCATTATTTTACATTTGCAGGAGACGTATCTTGTCATAAGGGCCCAGAAGGAGGCAGAGTTGGTGGCTTCCACACCTGAGGGGGAGGTACCTCTTACCCTTTCTTCTTTCGACGACAACACCATCTATATGAAGGCTATTGGTGGCGTGGACAAGAAAGTAAGGGTGTTTGGCTTGGGAAGGGTGGGCACACAGCTTGCCAAGAAAGAGAAGACCTTTTCCTCTTCCTCTAGACTTCTGGCAGATGTTGTTTAGGTTATTCAGAACCAAAACACTAAGCTACAGGAGAAACGCTGGTAGAGGCAACTTTTGGAGAAGCAAGCTGTCGAGGAGCAACGACGGGTCGAGGAGGACCGACTCAAGACTCATCAATAGCTGGCGGCGCAGCAGGAGATCATCAGCTGGATGATGGCGGCACTTGGCCCTACCTTCTGCTCTACTTCCCAGTCGCCCTCATCACCACCACAAGATCCCCTTCCAACGTGATCATGCTAGCTATATTTTTACATTTATTTTTATTGTATTATTGAATAGAATTTTAGATAAATTTTATTTACACTTTATCTCATGTTTACTACTTTTTAGTATTTATTTATGTCATTTTCTTTTTCATATTAATTTGCCAATTTAATGTTATTAATGTATTACTGAAAATTCAATGAACAAAAATTGTAAATTACAATAATAATAGGAAATATAATTTAATATAAAAATATTTAATATATAACCAATATAATTAAAAAGTAATTTATTAATAAAAATATAATCGTCCTAAAAAAAGACTCACTTAGACATTAGCGACGGAAAACACACGGTCACTAATTTGCAATCAGGTAGTAACAGATAACGTGTGGTCGCTAATAGGTTGTAAAGTAGTGACGGTGAATGTATCGCTAATGTGGAACAACCTAGGGACGGTGAATGTGGTCGCTAATATGTAGTCACGTAGCGATGGTGAGCGTGGTTGCTAATTTGTAGCTATGTAGCGATGGATCACATGGTCGCTATATATTTAACTAGTAGTGATGGTGTACGCCCGTCGCTTGTAACATCCCGGATATTTATAGAGAATTTTGTGAAGTGGAAAATATTAAAAATTGTTTTTAGGAATTTATTTGATATTTTTATGAATTATTGGTTAATTATAAAGGGTGTGACTAGAAGAAGAGAAGTTAAATTAAATCTTTAAAGAAATTGTAAAGGAAATGGAGAGATGACCGGTTGAAGAGGTTACCGGTTGGAAGTGACCGGTTGAGCAGGTAACCAGTTGCCATGAGTTTAAATAATGGTTTCCTTCTCTTTCCTCAATCATTTTGCGTAATCATTCATTCTTTCACGTGAAGAACATTTGTTACTTTTCTTCTTCTTCTTTCTCCATTGTTGAGAGCTTTAAGCTTTGAAAGGAGGTCCATCTTTGCATCAAACCTTGAAATAATTACACAACTATGACAGTAATTTCAAGGTAAGTCTTTTGAACCGTTTAGAATTGATACCTCACCTCTTTCATTTCTTTTCTGGACCGAATGGTCATGTGTATGGAGGGGGGTACTATTCTGATCTCCACTCCTCTTGGCTGTGAGCTTGGAAATGGCCCTTTCCACTCCTCTTGGTTATGAGCCTGGAAATGGCCTTTTTACCGAGTGGATGGTGGTGTGATGTTAATGTGTTTCACGTTCCAGACCCGTAGGTGGTGGAACGAACACTGATGGAGCGATTAAGGAAGCTGGTGCTGGAACGGAGGTGGAACGGTGCACCCAGCAACTGTTGAAGCTCGGAACAGAGGTAAGGGGGGTGTTCGGGTTATAATTAATTAGAATAGGACATACTGTCCGAGTCATTGTAATGACTGTGAACCGAGAGAGAGTTGATGCTGAATGAAAACTGTGAATATGTATATGAATGTACGTATGAATGTACACACCGATCGGTTTAGGATCGTGTGTGTGTGTGAGTGACTTTGCTGAATAAAATTTGAGAATGTATGAGTATGCATGTGTGAGCACCGATCAGTTTCTGATCGTGTGACTAGAGGAGTATCTGATGTTGTGATAATTGTGATAATGCCGAATGAATTGTATATGAATGTGAATGAATTCATGTATGTGTATGTACCCCGATCGGTTTCTGATCGTGTGTGTGGCATATTCCGATTGAAAAGTGAATTATTTGATGCTGTGATGAGATGATGTTGGGTGAAAGTTAATGTATATGCATATATGTATTTGGACACCGATCAGTTGAGGATCGTGTGTGTCTGTGTAAATCCGATTGAAATTCAAATGATGCTGTGACAATCGGTTTTGTGGCAATGTGGAGTCGGGTTTGACAAGCAAGTCACCCGAGTGATGTTATTAATGAGTCGGGTTTGACAAGCAGGTCGCCCGAGTGATAATGTGATGGATGGGCTTGACAAGTCGGTCGCCCTGTGATGAGAGCACATGCCAGTTTCTGGTAGTTGTATTTGTTGATTGATGATGATATGAAATGACTAAAATGTGATTATATGGTATGGGATGGCCGACGGTATATGTTACCCTCGTTTTTGGCTTCAGTGGTCAAGCAGGACCCAGTTGAGCTACCCAGAGGTCTATGACCCAGTGGTTGAGGGGGAGCCAAGTCGGGCTCGGTGAACCAAGTCGAGTTCACGGGATGTCAAGTCGGACTCCCAGCTGAAGGCCGATCCTTTAGTATCCGGATACTAGGCGTCGTTTTTATGAGAGTCAGTTGTGACATTTGATGATTTGACGTATTTGCTGAGTGTAGTTTGATGTATTTGCCAAGTGTGAAGTATTATAATTGATGAGTATGATGTGTATATTTGCCGAGTACAATTTGATACAATTGCTGAGTATAATTTGATATACTTGCCGAGTGAGCTAATTGCCGAGTATGAATTTTTATATTTGCCGAGTGTGATGGCTATGTTTGCCGAGTATGAATTGGTTTTAATTGCCGAATGAAAATTGAAATAATTGTTGAGTGATGTTATATTTTCCGAGTGGAAAATTATTATGCGGAGTATGAATTATTGTACTTGCAGAGTGAGAATTGACGAGTATGATGTTATATTTGCTGAGTGTAATTTTATTGTATCTGACGAATGTGAACTGTCGTAATTTGCCGAGTGTGATGGTTATAATTGCTGAGTGAGAAATGCAATAAGTGCCGAGTGTTAATTGCTATGATTGCCGAGTGTGAGTGTATTGCTGACTGTGAGTAAATGCCGAGTGAAATGTGCAGTTTGAGAATAAAGGAATCGAACGGAGTTTATACTCGTATTTTATTTAAATTCCGTTCTAGATTAATTATGATGCTAAACACTCACCCTTGCTGTGGTTTACATTTTTAGTAACTAGTGACAGGGAAGAGGTCGGAGCCATGGAGGTGCGCCAAGTGGAGGATAGATGCCAAGGAACCGAGTGGTTTTGAAATGAATGTAATATATATATATATATATATATATATATATATATATATATATATATTGAGTTTTCTGAGTGATGCTATATGATTGAGTTGAAATAATTTTGAATCGGTATGCCGACTAATGTGAACATAAATTTATGTTATGTAATCGGTATTAAATTTCTTGAGTGTTTGTTGTAGTAAGGTCGATTACCGGGTGAATCTAGCCGAGCAGATTCTGTCTTGTCCGAGCGAGGGCCGGTTGATTTGGTGCCTATCTCGCTCGAGTATCCTGTCTCTTTTCGAGTAAAAATTAGAGAGCTTTTCCGAGTGAAGGAAGGATGGGATGTTCCCGAGTGAGCTATTGGTCGAGCAAACTATTTTGAGTGAAGCTTAAGATTGTATTCCGGGTGAGGTATACCCGAGAGAAACAGTTTCCGAGTGAATGAAAGCTAAGAGTTTTCCGAGTGATGAAATTGTAAGCTGTTACCGAGTGACACATAACCGAGTGGTCCTTTTCCGAGCGAAACCCCGACTCGTGAGTTTGGTCCGCCGTGTGGTATTCGCCCAAGCGAGTCGACACTCGCTTAAGCGAATCAGGGGCTCGCTCAGGCGATTGACCCCTGACTCTGTTTTCCTTCTTTCACTGTTTCTGAATAACTCTATTTTATTAATGGTTTCAGTTCCAAACGATTTCAGTCGGTTATTACTATTTAAAGTATGATTTTATTATTTTGAATATATTTAATAAATGTAATTATTATTTTATATTGAGACTGGGTGTATTTTTATTAAAAGTGAAAAATCTATTGTGAAAAATGAGAAAATTGATGAGGGACGTCACATCGCTAATATGTAGTAAGTAGCCATAGAGCACGTGGTCACTATATTTACCTAGTAGCGACAGTGTACGCCCGTCGCTAACTTGTCATCACCAGCGACGGACTGAGTGACCACCCACGGGACCAGCTCAACGACGATGTTGCGCCGTTAAAAAGGTTGTGCCAGTATGCTGGCGTCATCACTTTTCAATCAACAACGAGGTTCGTAGCGATGACTATTACCCCATCAAAAATATTGTCGCTAAAACATTTAGCGATGACGTTTAGGTGTTTTAGTGACGGGTTTATCTGTCGTTGTTCGGTATTTTTTTAGTAATGAATAGAATGTTGTTACCATTTTGCTTAAAACTTATTTTACATTTGTCTCTCAGTACGTGTTTGGCTATAACTCAGCCTTTACATAGTCACCAGAGCCTCATTATCAAGATGACCAAAATGTATTCAATCCTCTCTAGCATGCCTAGAATGATTCTTGATTGTTTCTTCTACTTTGTTTACATTATTTGACACTTTGTAGTTTTACTTTGTTTATATTTTCAACATTGTTTGAATAATTTGATTCTTTACATTATACTTTTATTTTTTATATGTTGATTTATTTCATTTATCAAATTATTTATGTTTTCAACATTGTTTGAATAATTTGATTCTTTACATTATACTTTTATTTTTTATATGTTGATTTATTTCATTTATCAAATTATTTATGTTTCATATGTTGGATTTTTTTATTATATCGAAGTGTCAAATTGTAAAAAAGGTTGAACTTTAACTTGGTAGAACTAAATTTAATAATTGAAAACCATAAAAAAAATTAAAAAAAAAACTTTAGTAACGGATCTAAGGGACATAACATTGGCAATGACCTAGTTATCGCCACATCATCAACTTTAGGGATGGAGTCAGTGACAAATATTAAGGACATAACATTGGCGACGACCTATATAGCTGTCGCTACATCATCAACCTTAGTGATGCCATTCGCGACGGAATTAATTAAAACATTAGCGATGACATTCGGTGACAGATTCACCATTGCTAATGCATGTATGACGGAAGGATTACCGTTGGCGACAGAATTAATCTATTTTTTTAGTAGTGGTATTAATTATTTATTTAAAATTTTAAGAGAATAATAATTATAGTTAGTTCAAAAATACTATTATTGATTTTAAAAATAAAAAGAATTTTAAAAGTGACAAATAAGAAAGATAGAAATAATAATTTGTTTTATAATATATATATATATATATATATATATATATAAAAATGATGTATCATATGAGAAAAAAATTATGTGAAAATGAGATGAGTGGATCGTATAACCATATAACGGATGGTTAAAAGTTTTTTAAAGTTACATGACCACTTAAAAAGTTACATAATTTTTTAAAAACTATAATTAATTTCAATTATCTATTATATGATTATACACCTAAATTTACTTAACTGGATAAACGAGAATTATATTTTTCTTCTTCCTCCGAAAAGGGAGAGTGAGATTATTAGCAAGATGTGACGTTGGTCAGAGATTATTAAATAATTTCTCGTGGCAAGCATGCATGTACCGTATTGTCCCCGTAGTAAGCATGCATCTCGCTACATGTACACTTTAAAACATTTCTTTATTCTTCTTAGTTTTGGTTAATATTTTCAGAGCAAAAGAAGCGCTTAGAAAATATTTAGAAGAATTGCTAGAAGGTCTGATCATAAATCTTTTGAGGAGTTCCCCCATTGAAGTTAGCTTGTTAATAATTTTTTATATTTAATTTGATATTTTTGAGCTTAAATTGTTATATATGATGAACATGAATGTTAAAAAAATTTTAATTCAATATGATAAATAGATAATAGATTTTTAAAATATTTTTTAAAGATTAAGTACCCTATTTTGTTAGAGTTTTATTTTTATGGATTAAATTATTAAAATAATATCATATTATTAATTATGAGAAAGTAATAATTAATAATTAAACACCTTAATTAATTAACATAATGAATATTTTGTTGGAATTTTTTTTATCTAAATGGCCTGTGATAGATATATTTATACATTAACATAATAAATTTAATGTATCTATTTAATATTATTAAATTTCTTTGATAGATATAAAATGGTATAGTAAAGTATTATATTATAAGGGTAGGAAAACGAATCTTCAAAATAGTGGAGCGAGGAAGTTCCTTAACATCAGATAAATGTTTTTCAGATCACCGTGCAAATGAGTCAAATTTGAAAGTTGGACGCTTATGTTTTATTCACAGCTATTTGAATTTTCAACGCCCACCCAGTAGAGTTTCACAGAAAGCCTAGTAATAATGAGGACATATGAGTGGGACAAAACAAAACGTAAAATTGAACGTGGCACAAATGATTGTCCAAAAAAACACGTGAGGATAGTGAAAACGAGAATGAGAGGTTGAAAAGGGAAACGAATACCAAAAATTCTGGCGGTGAACAAAGGAGCTACCGACTAGAATTGTACAGGGGACATTACAGTGTCAAGTCGGTCACTCAGTGATTATGCGGCGTTCTATGATTGGGTGGGTGACTCCACTCAACAATTATTGTAAGTACTAAGTGGAAACACCTCACGGCACCGCTGCTTTCACACTTCACTCCCTTCTTTTTATTATTATTGTATTTTTAGGTATATTATTTATACATTTTGATCGTTTTAAAACTATCTGAGTGTTTTGGGATTATTTTGTATCGTATATTTCAATATGAGATGTCATTTATTTTTTATGGTCTATTTTCTTTGCATTAGGAGAGGCCTCATCGAACGTCTTTCCTCTCTTATACTTTGAAAGTATAATAGAGATTTTGATTTCCCATGATCTCAGTAGAATATAGTTATCTTCTCACCAGTTGGGTATGGATCAAAGCCACCATCTTTCCTTACCATTGTGTAAATGTAACTTTATGAACTCTTTATAATTCAAGTAACATTTTTTAGTAATAGAATCTTGACTCCTTTAAATAATTCTTTAGGGTTTTGTGTGTTACGAACTCAGTGAATATTTTGGAGCCCACCATAAGCCCAGTGAAATAGTTCCCACAAAACCAAAAAAGAGACTGGTTCCAACGAAGACAACAATGGTGACTACGCGTAGCAATCTCAGTCGCTGCAAAGATGGCAATCACTAGGGGCACCATGAAGGACAACTAGACAGGAACAACTAACTACAGGAGGTGTTGACCCTCGTTAAGACATTGCAATGTGCAGTGGAGGAATTATGAAAAGAGAATGAGGACTTACGCAACCATAGATCGGAGGAGAGGAAGGCCTCCAGTTACCACAACACCTAAACCATGAGACAAGGGGTAGACAAGCACGAGCCTTTGGTTCCTTATTACGCTGCTCACCCGTTCACAAAAGAAATAATGGCAGCCCTAACACCAGCACACTACAAACCTCCAATGATGGAGAAATATGACGGAAGGGGTGACCTAGAGGAGCACCTAACCACCACCTTGTTGATCACATGAGCATCTGGCGCCCTACTCTGCACGACATTCCCCATAATCCTGACCAAATCCGATCTTCGTTGGTTCCACACATTCTGCCGAGGAATGTATCCTACTTCGCAGAGCTAACGGAAACATTCCTAACCCAATTCGCCTCTAGCCAATAGGTGTAGCAGACCTTACATAGCTTGGTCAATTTAAAGCGGGGCATAGAAGAGACGCTCAAACAATTTATGGCTTGCTTTAACAAATAGACCATCCAGATCCAAGACCTAAGCTCATGTTATCCAAACAGGGTTACGCCCAGGTAAATTATCTAATTCTTTAGTTAAGAAACCCCTTTTGGATATGGATGATTTCAGGCAACGGGTGGCTTGGTACATCAACATAGAGGAACGCGAGGCCGATCGGGTAGAAAATTTCGAGCATGACACTAATAGGGCGGAACCGCAAAAGAGGAGTCCCAAGCCAAGTAAAGAACAAAAGAGCAGGGCCTATCCCAACCCCAAGTACAACATATTCACCCCCCGTCCCCCACCCCTTGAACACTAGAAGAGACAGAATCATGCATGAAGTCTACAGCACCAACATGCTCAAGCTCCCCCTACCCAGAGAACAGTCAAAAGGCTCAAAGAAGACCAAATTCTGCAAGTTCCATTAAACCTTTAGTCATGGCACGGAGGACTGTTGGTCGCTCAAAAACAAAATTGAGCACCTGATACGTCAATGATATTTAGAGAAGTTTATTGATTAGAAAGGAGAAGTGTCGCGAGAATCCAGGCAAAAGAGAAAATGAGAATCCCCCAAACAAGTGGAACTATAACCCCGTGATCACTTTTGACAGGAGCGTAAGCATTTTCCCAATCTCGAAGACCAGACGGCGTGAGAAACGATGGAAAGAGAATCATTCACACTATTGCCGGAGGCTTTCCTAGAAGCAAAAATAATTATGGCTTATTCTGATCAAGTTTACTACTTAATTTTTCTACTGATAAAAATAGTTTAACAATGAAAATTACTAAATAATGAAATTATGCTAATCTTAATTCCCATTATCATAATAATTAAAATTGATAAAAAAATTAAAATTGAAGTACATAAAACAAAAGATGGCATCTAGCATTATTCTTTAAACTATATAAGTAAAGATTTATTGAAAAAACTATATAAGTAAATACATATTAAAAACAAAGCTAGAGAAATTTCATATATACCAAGCGCAAAGGATGGTTGGGAGTAATTGGCCCCTCATTTTTTTTACTTTTGGTGACACCAAAATAAAACATATCATATGTTTCACTTTCTTGTATGATGGGTTTGAATTTATATATTAATGTTTTTGCAATACTTGCTTGAATTTTCTCCAACATCAAAAAAGGATTCAAATCAATTTCTTAAAAAAAAGTATACAATATTAATGTTGAAGAAAAGTCTAGTTGAAAAAAAAAATTTGAAATATTATTGAACCAGGCCCCAGTTCATGTGTTAACTTTAGACCCTGGATTTGTCAATAACATACATCAAGAATCCATTGATAAATGAAGTCTGTATGTGTAGAAACTAATATGTGTATTATTTAAGTGTTTTAAGACTAAAAATGCACAGGTTATAAGATATAAGGGGAGTCTATGAAATTAGAATCTGAATCACAATATTGGATGATGCCTAAAAGTATGTTTGAAGAACCTTGTCTTACTCAATCAGACTTTAGACTTATTGACATCTAAAAGATGAACGTTATATCAGAAGCTGAATTGTAATGTTTTGAAATCTATTTAAGTGATGCCTTGGGACTCATGATCTTATCAAATATGTGTGCTTATCATCAAAAGGTACAAGAGATAAAAAAAAGCTAAGCAGCCAAAGTTTAGCATACCTAATTCCTTATAGAATAAAAAAAGTTGAACCAAGTTAGCATGTGTGTCAGCTCAAATTTAAAGGATTACAGCATTGACTTCTGCTCTCTTTATCAATCAAATGAAGCAAATAAATAACTTTATTTGTTGAAGATGCATAAGAGACTATTTTCATTCAAGAATAGAAGAATTCAGCCACTAGACTCTTAAGCATTCTTCTCTGTTATCAAAGGTCTGGTACCTGAAGATCAAAGCAAATATCTTTATAGGATTTCCAATGTCTATATCTCCTTTCAAGAATTAGCAACAGTCTATTCCAGCACCTATATATACTAAAGAAGATTGAATTGTAAAAAGGCACAAGCAACAAGTCATAGAGAGATCCCTCAAGAAAAATCATCCTTCTCTGTATTGCTTTCAATCTTTCTTTTCAGACAAAGGCCTTCTTTGTGTGTTCTGCCTCTAGCAGATCTTGGTCTCATGTCATTCATAACTTAGTGTATAATCTCTTAATTGTATATTTTCATACACCAAGTTTTGTGAGATATCTTTCACTTCTTACAAATAATCTGTAAAAGTCTGGTGTGTTGCCGACCTTAGTGAGTATGGGAAACACTATTGGCCTGAAAAGACTTTCGAAAGAATACTTGGCTGTTAAACTAGGAGTGACTTATTGAAAAAAGAATACTTGGGTGTTTAAGCCAAAAGTGGCTAGAGTCAAGAATACATGTGAAACAAGTCTAGTGCTATTATTATAAAGGAGAATTTACAATAGTGGAAATCCTTAAAGTTAGAAGGGACTAGACGTAGCTTCTATGTTGGAAGTGAACAAGTATAAATTCTTTGTGTTGCTTTCATTTCCTTGCTCTTTAAAAGTCTACTTTCAAAAGATTGGTTATTTTTTTTCATTAGTTCATTATTCCGCAAAAAGAGTCTCTGACTTATTCAACCCCCCTTCTAAGTTAGACTCTAAACCATCAATTAAAAATATGACTTACAACTTGGTCTTGGAGGACCATTTCCATTAAGCATGACAAATTAATGTTTTTGTTGTTTGATACCAACCAAACACAAAGCACTACGTTAAGACTCCATCATTCAGTTATGGGAATAATGTTGTCAAAAAATGGATGACCTCGGTCATAGTTTAAAGTTTTTGGGAAAAGCATAATTGAATTTATCATCATTCACTTGGACAGTAAAAGTTTTGCATTTTGCGATGAGGCTATGAAGTGTATTTGGTAACAACAAACATTTGGTAACAACTAATTTCATATTGTGAACATGTTTCCCCTAAATTAGGAGGAGGCCCCATAGTACCTCATTCCCCCTATTTTGGCAAGTATAATGGAGATTTTGATCCCCC
This sequence comes from Clitoria ternatea, assembly GCA_037962975.1. Taxonomy (NCBI): domain Eukaryota; kingdom Viridiplantae; phylum Streptophyta; class Magnoliopsida; order Fabales; family Fabaceae; genus Clitoria; species Clitoria ternatea. The sequence goes on from CM075675.1 coordinate 17,661,103, forward strand.
TGATCTTAGGAGAATGAGAAACAGCACAACCTTCGCTTAGAAGAAAGATATCGATCCAAGGAGATGGAGGCCTCTAGTTACCACCGCACTTTGATTGCCAACCCTAATGAAGGAAGATTTGAGCTCTTGGCCCCCTATGCCACTCACCCGTTCACAGAGGAAATCATGGCGGACCCGCTAGGCTCCTAACGAAGGAAAAGTATAACGGAATGACCGACCTAAAGGAGCACCTAACCATGTTCATCACCAACCAACTTGTATCTGGGGCATCTAACGCCTTACTCTGCTGGACATTCCTCATTACCCTCACAAAATCTGTGCTTCATTGGTTCTCACACATTCCTCCTAGGAATGTGTCTTTTTTCGTAGAGCTAAGAGAAAAGCTCCTGACTCAATTCGCTTATAGTTGATTGGTTCAACAAACTTCACGTAGCCTTATCAATTTGAAGCAGGGAAGGGGAGAAAAACTCAAGCAATTCATGACTCTCTTAAACGAGCAAACCATCCAAATCTGAGACCTTAGCTTAGAAATGGCTCTCTATGCAATCCAAACAGAGTTGCTCCTAGGTAAATTCTCCAACTCTTTAGCTAAGAAACTCACTATGAATATGGACGATTTCAAGCAGTGAGCCATTGGATATATAAACATGGAGGAGAGAAAAGTTGATTGAGTGGGAAGTTTTAAGCAGGGGACCACTAAAGTAGAGCCAAGAAAAAAGAAGCCCCTGACTAAATAAGGAGGCAAAGCGAACGACTTACCCCAATCCAAGGTATGACACATTCACTCCCTTAGACAGTCCGAGAGACAAAATCATGCATAAAATCTATAACACGAGGCTACTCAAGCTCCCTCCGCTCATAGAATAGACAAAGGGCTCAGACAAGACAAAGTTCTATGAGTTTTATTGCACCTTCGACCATAGCATGGAGGACTGTTGGTCACTCAAAACCAAATTGAGGACCTGATACACCATACCTAGAGAAGTTTGCTGACTAAAGAGGAGAAGCACTACGCAAATATGGGCGAAAGAGAGAATGAGAATTCCTTAGGTATGTGGAGCTACAGCCACGCGATCACTCCCGATAGGAGCGTGAGAATTCCCGATCCTGCCGACCGAATGATGTGAGAAATGATGGAAAAAGAATCATTCACACCATCTCAGAAGGGTTCTCTGGATGCAGAAACAATACCTCATGTAGAGTAGGGTAAGTTAATTCCATACAATGCCTCTCAAATGTTGAAGTGATCACCTTCGACGGCTTAGACCTTCCTAGGGGAGTCCCAAACAAGGATGAACCAATGGTAGGTACAATGGAGATTATCGAATGCATCATGGGGAGAGTGCTTGTGGACTAAGGGAGTTCTACAAACATCCTTCATTGGAAGGCATATAAACAGCTCCAACTGCCTCTGAAGTGGCTTAGAATGTATGATGGAACGCTGCTCAGTTTTACAGGAAACTGGGTTCACGTGATGGGCTATGTGGAGTTAAACACAATCTTTGGATCGGGTGAAGATAGCAAGGCAATCATGGTTAAGTACTTAGTTGTTGACATCCCTAGCTCTTACAACACTATCCTAGGCCGCTCAACACTCAATGCACTTGGAGTAATAGTTTCAACCCTCCACCTCACCATGAAATTCCCGCTCGGAGACGGACGCATTAGGGTTATTTAAGCTGACCCGGGAATGCTATCACGAAAATCTTCGACTCAGAGAGGCTTTCATTATAAAATAGGACACCGAGATGGGGTTCAACCCTATGGATAAAAGAAATCATGAACGCCCATAACCAATATAGTCCTAGAAATTGGTATAGATAAGGCCCAAGGCGGCATAGTGAACCCATATCAGCGCAGTGTTGGATTAAGACTTGGAGGAATCGTTGTCAAGCTCCTAAGGATAATTGCCGACCTTTTCGCATAGTACCCCTTAGACATGCTAGGCATTAACCCGAGCATCATATGCCAATTGCTGAACATAGACCCAGATGCTAGACCAGTAACACAAGACGCGAAAACTAAGTCCAGACAGAAGAACAATAGTAAAGGAGGAATCAGACAAACTATTGGCAGCCATGGTTGTTAAAATCTCATTTTAACACGTAGAATTGTATGATTCTATGATTCTAGGTGGGTTTTTACGTTAAACTGGAGGTAGACTCGTTTTAAGGGTAGAATCAGTAGAATCAGAGGTGGAAACAGTAGAATCAGAGGTGGAAACAATGGAATCGGTAAAAACACCCTTTTCTATAGATTTTACCATTTTCATAAGTTTTTTGGACCCAGAAATGACCAAAATAACATTGTTTAAGTCAGAAATTTTAAAACCCAAATTGCCCTAATCCCCTTTCTCTTTCGCGTCTTCTCTATCATTCTCTACCCTCGTCTCATGTGCGTGCCTCTGCCTCCGTTCTCGTGTTCGTGCCTCTGTCGCATCCTCCTTCATAGCCCATAGTGGTCGCCTCGCCATTACTGGTTGTGTCTGCCTCCACTCTCCATGCTGCATACTCGTGACTGCCTCCTCCGCGTGCATACCTGCAACCTCTATAATGCCACCATGTCTACTCCTCCTACGTCCTCCTTCTTCCTGCCACAGTATGAAGTGAACTTCATTCACTGTTTTGGCAACATATATATTAATAGTTGTTGTTGGCCTATTGCTTTGCTTGCTATTGTTGTCCTGTTGATGAGAAGATTTGTTTTGCTTGTTATTATTATTCTGTTGCAGAGTTCATATTAGTAGTATTAGTTTGGATAGAATATTGTGACTTGTTAGATCATTTAGGCTATTCCGATGTATTGTAAGTTGAGTGGGATTTGGAGTATACACTATAAACTACATTTCTCTTTTTGTTTGTGCATGCTTATTATGTAGTTGAATAGTGTTGTTCTAGCTTTTTGAAATAAATGTGTTTGGACTTGTTTATGAAATTTTATGTTTTATTTTATGTATAGGTATGTTATTTTTTATTTTTTAATAATAGGTAGAATTCTACGAGTTGTTAGAGCCTCCACAATTCTAGATAGAATCTCAATTTTGATAACTTTGTTGGGAGCTAACTTCATTCGAGAAGTCAAGTACCCGACCTGGCTGTCGAATATGGTGATGGTAAAGAAAACGAGCGACAAATGGAGGATGTGCGTAGATTTCACAGATCTTAATAAGGTATGCCCCAAAGACCTTTATCCTTTGCCTAGTATTGATTATTTGGTATATGGCACTTCAGGATACCAAGTGTTAAGCTTTATGGACGACTACTTAGGATATAATCAGATACGAATGAATTTGAGTGATGAGGAGAAACCGCTTTCATCACTGAAGAGGCAAACTACTGCTACCAAGTAATGTCATTCAGATTAAAGAACGCTGGTGCTACCTATCAACATTTAGTGGATAAAATCTTTGCTAAACAGATTGGTAGAAACATGGAAGTATATGTGGATGACATGGTCGTAAAAACCAAAGAAGCATGAAAGCATATGGAGGACCTAGAAGAAATGTTTGCCAAGCTACGAAGGCATAATATGCGTCTAAACCCGACAAATGCTCATTTAAGTTCGGGGTGGGAAGTTCGTGGGATACATGCTAACACACGGAGGAATAAAAGTCAATCCTGATTAGTGCTGAGCCATCTTAGAGATGAAAAGCCCCCAGAACATTAAAGAAATGCAACATCTCACCACCAACGACATCTAAGGTTACCTTTTGATTTGAAGTTAGCCCATTGTAAAAAAACGTGCATAGTCAACCACCTCTCAATTTCATGGTATGGACATTCTCTAAGCATTTCCTTATATCTTTCCCAAGCATCATACAAGGTTTCATCCTCCCTCTGTGTGAAAGCAATAATCTTTTTTCTCAATTAATCACTTTTGCTTCTAAGGTAGTACTTATTGAGAAAAGCATGAGACAGTTGATCTCAAGTCATGATTGAGCCTTCTGAAAGTAAATATAGTCATGCTCTAGCTTTATCCCTTTGAGAAAATGGAAAAAGTCTTCGTTGGATCGCATCATTTGAAACTCCATTAACCTTTCATGTATCATAATTAGGGGTGGCAATTAAGGCTTGGCCCGTGGGTCAGCCTGTTTGGCCTGTTAAAAATAGGCGGGTCGGCCTAAGGATTTGAGCCTGTTTTCCTAAATAAGCCCGACCTATTTTAGCCCGTAAAAAAATAGGCCCTATAAGGGTCGGGCCGGCCCAACCCGTCGAGCCAATATTAAAATACTAAAAAAATAATTTTATATTAATATATAATTTATATATGTTAAAGAGGCTATGTTTTCCTATTTTCCTAATTTATATATGTTATTATAAATTCAATATACAATATTATAAAATATAAATAATAAATTTTTGTTTCCATTTAATGCAAATATAATTTATTTGAACTTTTGATGAAATAAATTAGGTTAATTATAAAAAAAACTAGTTTTAAAAAAGGTAAAAGCTAGTTTTTATATCTAAAGTTTCTTTCAAAAAAAGTCTTAAAAATAGTACAAATTTAAAATCAAAAGATAGCGTAAATAATTTGGAAAAAAATAGGTTGACCCATTGGCCTGCGGGCCACATAGAAAACAGGTCAAACCAATGTTTTTGGCTCATTTTCCTTGTTTGGTCCGGCCCATATTTTGACAGGTTTATGCGGGCCTTGGTCTGGCCCGTTGGCCTGTTTTGCCACCCCTAATCACAATACTTCAGGAATACTTGAAGGTGCAAATTTGGGTCTTCTGATGGTAATTCTTCAAACTGGCTCTGTTGAACCATGGAAAGCAGAGAGGGTTTAACTTAAAATTGTTGGCTTCAATCATAGGTCTTGTAATACTAGGCCCTCTTCCCATTGAATTTAGAGCTGCAAAGTCCCTTAATGCTTGTTGCTACCCAATTTTATCCAGGCCCATTTAAAATTTTCAATAAATAATAAAAGTACCAAAAAATAAAAAATTTCTTTTTAGAAAAAAAGTGAACCTATGGGCTTGTTTGAATTTCAAATTATTGATCCGGATTTTGAATTTTAAATTTTAAATCCTTATCAAGATTATAAATTTTTGAACTCCTAAACTTAGAGATTTTCAAAATTCAAGAAGGAGGTTTAAAAATTTAAAATTCATAAGGGATAAGATTCTAGAAGATTAGAGAAAGAAGGGATAAATTTTAACAGAAAGAGATAAAGTTTTCAAATAAAATGAGATAAGGTTGTTATAAAGTTGAAATCAATTTTTAAACTATATATATATTATAAAAGAAGATTGTTAAATCAAATATATTAGCACGCTGCATTCACGTAAAAGATAAGGAAAACATTGAATTTTATATTATAAAATAATATAAAAAAAAAGAAATCAGATTTGGATAAGCTAAAAAGGGGTATTGGAGATAAATTGAACATGTATATAAAGGATTCACGCAAGCCACCAGAGGGGGAGAGATTCACGCAATTCGAGAAAAGGGGCACTTTGAGGCTAAAAGGATTCATTGGAAAATAATCCAATTGCCATTGAGAGGAAAGTATATACGTTCACATGAGCCACCACAGAGGAGAAGGAATTAAATTATTCACGCCGGAGGATTCAACAAACGAAGAATTAACGCAAGGCACAAATAAATACTCGCAATAGCCAACTGAACAGAAAAGAAACAAACTCGCGTAAAAGAATAACTCCAGGTACTTTCTTTTGTGTCTTGTTGTGATTATCTATGATTCTTATTCTCTAGAGGATTACAATAGACATGATTAAATGTATGAAGTCTTTCCTTATAGGTATCTGTTAATATTAGTTACTAAGATAGAAAATAAAGTTGATATTAGCAGGTAACTAAATTAAAATCTTTATGCTAGGGTTAATCTAGACAAAACGTCTTATTAACTTATATTTTAATTGTTAGATCATAGAATACTTTTTAAATTTCAATAGGTAACAAATTTAATATGTTTATATTAGGGATCAATTTGGTCAAACGTCCTGTAGGCTTAAGTTTTCAAATAAAAATAAGCCTTTAATAGTCTCCAAATTAACGTAGACCTTAAAAAATATTTTTGATAACAAAATTAAGGTCTTTATAGATTTTTGGACGAGACGTCCTGTCAATCTATGTTAAATTTTCTAAAATAATATAAATCATAAAACATTTTAATAATTTCGATAATATAACAAAAATCAAAATATCTTTATAGATTCTTTGGACGAGACGTCCTGTTAATCTAGGTCTTCAAAATAAACCTTTCATTCTTAAATCAATCTAAACTATTAAGTTTATCTCTAAAAATATAATAAAAATCAATAAAACCCAAGGTTTTCTTTTTTTTCTAAAAATAATATACCACTTGAAATCAATTTGGACGAGACGTCCTATTGATTAATATCTTTTAATCTCAGACATTTTTTTTATCTACTTCGAATTTTCTAAAAATAACCCAAAGAACTACGTAACCCTGATTTCCCCTAACGCTTGGGGAATACGTAGGAGCGGGAACAATTATTCCTGTCGGGCCCAAATTTTAAAAAAATATATATCCTTTTTACTAGTAAAAATAAAATCATCACGCTTTTAACGATAACTCGATTAATTTGGACGAGACGTCCTGTTAATCACAAAGTTTATAATTTTAAAAATCATTAAATCAACCACAAATCCATGAGGCATCTCTAAGAGGTTTAAATTATAAATTAGTAGGGTTATTCAAACTTAAAGAATTTAGGGTAACCGTTTTAAAACGGACAGTGTGGGGTGCTAATACCTTCCCCACCTGTAATTAGACTCCCGAACTTAAAATCTTAATTTATGACCAGTACCTTCACGTTAAGGTTTTTTCTGATGTTTTACCTTAAAAACATTAGTGGCGACTCCACGGTTTCCGGAAGGAACTCGGGAAACCTAATTTTCTTTTTACGGTCGGCCTCCCGCCGCGATCCAGGTCGCGACAGATGGCGACTCCACTGGGGACCTTAGAGAGTCAAGCCCATTTAATTTGTTTAAGTATATTTGAATTATCCTACATGTTTTCTTGCCTATGTTTATGCCATGTGTTTGGTTGATATATGTTATTATTGAACCATAGGGTAGGAGATGTTATATTTTGTATTATTGAACCTTAGGGTAGATGATTTTTTTATTATTATTTGCTCTGTGTTTGTTTCTTGTGAAGGAAGGGTAAATTACATGTACGCCCCTCACACACTACACTTACACTTTTTCAGACACATTCCGAGTGGGACCCTACACCCAAGGGTCTGAATAAACCATTAAGTTTAGGAGAGGTTGTGTAGCGGTGTCATTTGGGACATTCGTCTCCGTCTGACATCGTGAGAGCCTCAGCTAGAGTGTGACTTTCTCATGGTGCCCACACCTGGTAGATTTCCTATCGTTGTGGTCCACATCATGGGTAGAGTCTAAGCTCTAGTGGCCTTTAGTAATTTAAAATAGCCACCTAAAGTGAGAGGACACTATTAAAGGAACCTTAGAACCAATAAGAGGCCTTCAGACAAACCCTGTATAGAGAACACAAGGGGCAATGGTATTTTACCTTCCTTTTTTTTTCTAAATTAAGAGACTCCTTTTCCAATAAACATTTTCTTAAAAAAAAAAGAGCCCAATACTTTGACATGGGGCAAATAGTTCAAGCCCGTTCAATTTTGTGCATTAAATTATAGGCCTCTTGGATCGTAAGTTTTTATGTAAAGTTTTTCAAAAAGTGGATGATCTGAGATGTCTGTGATTTATTCACACAGAAAATATTTTTAAGAAATAATGATAACAAGCCTATAAGTTGATTTTTTTTTTCCTTCCAGAAAGTAATCGGGACTTGGCGAGTATCCAACAAAAATGGAAACTAATGTGGATTTAGATGAATGTAGGGCCAACAAGACCGAATTGAGGAAGTTACTACATGTCAAGGTTGGGAAAATTGACACTGCTAGCCTGCAGGTTTTGGGAAAGAAGCTGAATCTGACCCAAAGGATGGCCTTCTCAAGGAAATATGGGAGAATCCTAAAGCTTTTGGAAGTCAAAGTACAGGTCGAAGCACTCACTGCTTTAGCCCAATTTTACGACCCACCTCTTCGATGCTTCATATTTCGAGACTTCCAGTTAGCGCCATCAGTAGAAGAGTTCGAGCAGATTTTGGGCTTACCATTAGAGGAGCAGGTACCTTACAGACGACTTGGGCAGTATGCTAACATCACCTCCCTTTCTTCAATACTGAAGATTAGTCCGACCGAGCTAGAAGAAGCGCGACTATACAGGAATCAGATACCAGGGTTTACCAGGGCATATTTGGAAAAACACATGAACAGTTTGGCTGAAAATAAAGATTGGGAAACTTTCATGGATACCTTAGCACTTACCCTTTATGGTATCATCTTGTTTCCTCGAATCGAGAATTATGTAGACTACGATGCTATAGATGTTTTCCTGGCCCATAAACTTCATCGTGAAAATCCTATTACTGCACTTTTGGCAGATGTTTACTCTACCATGGACTATTGCCATACTCAAGGGGGGAAAAGAATCCTCTGTTGCTCACCAGCTTTGTACGTGTGGCTTACATCACATGTCTTTAGCCAAATGGGCAAGGTTGGATGCCCTATATCAGACCTAAAGTGGTGCCAATTGACTGTGAAAAGTGGGCGTGAATGGGCCAGCCATCTTATTGGGCTCACTGCTGAAAAGATAAGATGGTATCCACAATGGCTAAAGGTTGACACCATCATTCACCATTGTGGAAGTTATCCGAATGTCCCGCTCATAGGTACTCGTGGATGCATCAATTATAATCCAGTCATAGCCAAACGCCAATTGGCTTACCCTTTGCTCGGACCACCAAGTGAAGAGTCATTGACCCCCTTTGTCCTCTACTACACAAACGGGGAATACGCTTCTACCCTCAAGCATATAAGGGGTGCCTGGCAAAAAGTTTACAAGAAAGGGAAAGAGTTAGGTGTTAGAAGTCATGGTATTAAAGAAGAATACTATCAGTGGATCCTAAATCGGGTCTCTATCGTCAAGCTGCCATTCAGGACATTCGATCCCCCTCCGAGGTATGAGTCGTCTACTGGACCCCCTTTTAAAGATGAAAGGGCTAGAGAAATAGAGGAGCTGAAAGCCAAGAACAAGAAGTTAGAAGATGACTTGACAAAAGCCTATCAAGATTGTGCCCTTTTGAAGAGGGAAAATCATGAAAAAAAACAAGCTTATGAGGACATTAGTAGAAAGCGAAAGGCCGAAATGATTCATAGGCAGAAGTTAGATCAATGCCTCCGAGCAGCTAACTCCCAGCTAAAAGCCAAGAATGAAGAAAGAGATGTCATTCTTGCAGACAAACAGCTATTGAAACAGATGATGGAGAGAGCAAGAGAAAATGAACAGAAGGCCGTGGCAGAAAAAGATTTTTTGCAATCTCAAATCACTATCATGGAGCAACAAATCAAAGATATGACTGAAGCGTCTCGACAAGAAATAAATAATGAGAAATGGCATGCATACGAGATAGAGAACAGATGTCAGGAGATGATACAGTCTATGAGAGCCGAAGTAGCAAATCAGGATGAAATCATTCACTCATGGATGCGCCGCTTCCACCAGCTAGTGTATCTGGCAAATGGAACTTTGGAAGACATCCCACAGCTGCTGAGAAAGGCCGATGGAATGACAAACCCCCTCACTACCCCCAAGGAGATTGTAGTTTTCCTAGAATATTGTAAAAATTGGCTTAATGAAATGAAGGCTATGATTGCCCGAGCTAGGAGAGACTGATTATTTCTGCTAGATGTAATGACTACTTTTGTTAAAGTAATAAAATGATTACTTCACGTCCACAATGATACCATATTAGTTTCCACATTGCTTAACTTAGTACTTTTGAACGAGACGTTCTGAGGAACGGTAAAAGGATGCTCGCCAAGGCTCATGATCGCTTCAATCATCTTTATTTTTATTTTTATTTTTATTTTTATTTATCTCTTTATTTATTTGTTTATTTATTTATTTATTTATTTATTTTTATTTATTATTATTATTATTATTATTTTTATTTTGTTTGGTCTCTTTCTTTTTTTTTCACTAATACATTTCTTTATTTATTAAAAAAAACAAGAATAGAAAGAAAGAAATCACGGGGAGACATCCTTATAGAACCCGGCTTCAGACAAGACTCATGGCTGAAACAGATAATGAGACCAAGAACTTAAGGAATGAAGTCAACTATTTAAGGGAGCAGATAACTGAGTTGACCAAACTTCTAGAAAAAAGGGTCACAGAAGAGGGCCCATCCACAAACAACGAGCGTCAACCAACTTCTCCGTCTGCTAACGATATCGGAAACCTGGGCAAAGCTGCTGAACCTTGTACCATGCAACCACCATTTTATGGCATGCCATATGGATGCATGCCTCCTCAAACCTTCACTAATCAGGATGGTAACCTCATACCCTTTCCGTTGTATGGTTTACCTCCTGGTTATGTTCCTCCTGTAATCTCGGGTCCACAAGATGGGAACGCAGTACCCCCGTTAAACCCACAGGTTCAGAATCAAGTCCCGAGTCCATAGACCTCTGAGCTTCGAAACACTCAGTCACCCGCAATTCAGGCAACTACACCTATTCCGAACCCACAAGGAGTGGCACGGTTAAATCTGGCATATCAAGCACAACAATTCCCTCACCTCCAATCACAACATAATTATCCTTATGGGTATATGATGCATCGCCCTGTCGTCATGCAAACCGCCAATCATGCTATTGCAAATACTGAGCCTAAGGGAAAGATGGAGATTCTCGAAGAACGCCTTCGTGTTATGGAAGGTGTGGGAGGTTTTGGCCCAACAGACGCATCTGAACTTTGCCTGGTTCCAGATGTGGTGATACCCCCCAAATTTAAAATGCCTGAATTTGACAAATATCAGGGTATGTCTTGTCCTCGGAATCATCTGACCATGTACTGTCGAAAGATGGCTTCCCATGCCCTCGATGATAAACTACTCATTCACTGTTTCCAAGATAGTTTGGCAGGAGCTGCCCTGACTTGGTACATGCATCTAGAACGTGCTCGCATACACTGCTGGAGAGACCTAGCTGATGCCTTCTTGAAACAATACAAATACAACCTAGACATGGCACCAGACAGGATGCAATTACAAAATATGACTAAGAAAGATAATGAGTCTTTTAAAGAGTATGCCCAGCGTTGGCGAGAAGTGGCTGCACAAGTGGACCCCCCGCTGCTAGAGAAGGAGGTTGTGGCAATGTTCATCGATACACTCCAAGCTCCTTTTATGACAGAATGATTGGGAGTGTATCATCAAATTTCTCTGACATTGTTACCATTGGAGAAAGAGTGGAAAGTGGGGTAAGGACAGGGAAAATTACCCAAATTGCATCGGGGGAACCTTCCATGAAAAAACATGTGCAAACTGGAAAAAGAAAGGAAGGTGGGGCTAATGCTGTCACCTATGACTTAAGGAACTTTCCTCAAAGACCGCACCACCCTACATTTCTCCCCCAGAATGACCCCTATAAATCCACGTTATACCCTCAAGTAGCTACTACTGCCAATAACCATTCTCAGCCTTCCAATCAACCACCTCATTATCAGTTACCCATACCACCACACAATCATCATCACATGCCAGTACTACCACCGCAACAATGGACTCGACCACCAAACCCTAATCAAAATCAGAGAAGGATAAACGATGGTCGCAATCATGTTCAGTTCGACCCAATCCCTATGAGTTACACTGAACTGTTACCGCACCTTATCCAAAAATCCCTTGTGGTGCCTTGTCCTTCCACAATTCTTGGACCACCTTATCCCAAAGGATATGATCCCAATGCTCAATGTGACTATCATGCTGGGGCACCAGGGCACTCAACAGAAAACTGTTTGGCTTTGAAACGTAAAGTGCAAGACTTAATTAAAGCCAAGTGGCTTAATTTTCGGGAAGGAAATCCGAATGTGGCTATAAATCCCTTGCCTAATCATGAAGATTCTGGGGTTAATGTCATAGAAGAAACAGAAGAATATGTGAAAAACGTCTGTGACATCAAAACGCCATTAAAAGAAATTCATGGTCATTTAATTAAGGCAGGATTGCTAGAGGCGTCTTGGGACCTTAGTTTTCATGAAACCCTTCAAATGTTGATGGATAGTCGTTTCGTACAAATCTATAAGCGCCATACCAATGGCGTAAATATGATCCAAGGGCAATCAAAGGTTCCAGCTCCTGTACCGTTAGTGATTTACTACACCAAGAGCTCTGCACCAACTAATACTCCAACGCCTCAAACAGTAACTATCGAAGCACCTACTCCTTTTTCATTCAAGGACTCTCACGCTGTGCCATGGAAATATGATATGAATGTAATTTCCAAAAGCTCTAAAGCAGATGGACCATTCTCCTCTGATGTAATAAACATATCTGGAATAGGAGGAGTTACCCAAAGCGGCAGAATTTTTACTCCGCCAGAGTTAAGAAAAGACCCTAGGTCCGCTATCAGAAACACTAATAGTGGAAAAGCTAAAGTTGATGAAAAAGAGACTGAGGAGGTTAAAAGTACTGTATCTGATGAAGAAGCCCACGAATTTCTAAAATTCATTCATCAAAGTGAATACCAAGTGGTAAACCAGTTGAATCGTACACCTGCAAAAATTTCTCTTTTGTCATTGTTGCTTAATTCAGAACCTCATAGGAAAACACTTATGAAAGTTTTGAATGAAGCCCATGTTACCCGTGACATTTCTGTTAACAAATTCCAAGGGATAGTGGGGCACATTGTCGCTGATAACTATCTAACTTTCACCGATGATGAGATACCAGCAGAGGGAATGGGGCACAACAAAGCCCTCCATATCTCAGTCAAATGCCAAGACTATATTCTGGCAAAAGTGCTCGTGGATAATGGGTCATCTCTTAATGTTATGCCCAAATCTACGCTTGCCAAATTACCTTTTGACGGGACCCATATGAAACCAAGTACCATGATAGTGCGAGCCTTTGATGGGACTCGAAGAGAGGTAATGGGGGAAATTGAGATTCCTATCCAAGTAGGCCCGTGTACTTTTGCAGTTCTTTTTCAAGTCATGGATATCGCACCGGCGTATAGTTGTTTATTGGGTCGGCCGTGGATCCATTCTGCTGGAGTGGTCCCATCCACATTACATCAAAAGCTGAAGTTCATCATAGGTAACAAGCTAGTAATTGTTTCAGGAGAGGAAGATTTCTTGGTTGGCAAACCTTCATCCACTCCTTACATCGAAGCAGCGGAAGAAGCTCTTGAGACATCCTTTCAAGCACTAGAAATCGCCAATGCTTCTTACATAGGGGAAGGAGCGTCAATGATGAAAGCTCATATGTCAAATGCGTCCTTGATGATAGCGAAAATGATGTTGCGAAATGGGTATCAACTCGGGAAAGGTTTGGGACATGGACTAAAAGGAAAATTGGAAGTGGTACAATTACTAGAAAATAAGGGCGGATTTGGCTTGGGATACAAACCCTCTGAAGCCGATAAAAAGAGGGTTATAGAGGAGAAGAAGGAGAGAAGGAAAGCTCGCCTGGAAGGCCGTGAACCTCACATCAAAAGAATCCCTATCTGTGACCTTTATCAGAGTTTTCAGAGTGCAAGCCTAATATATCCAGATCAAGTGGCTACTATTGAGGACGACTTTTATGATGATGCAAGCTTTGTGCGCCTCTGTTCACCGGGCACAGAACTTTGTAACTGGGAGGCCATTGAACTCCCCACGAGTTTAATTTTTGATTCAAAGTAATTTGTAATTGCCTTAATGACTTAATTTCCCCATTGCTATGCCCAAGGCTTTGGGGTTTACTTTTACAATAAGGGCAAAACAAGTTTTGTCATGTTTTTGAAATTTCCATTAATAAATGCATATTTGAATTTCAATATCTCTTTCTTTACATCTTTCTCAAACTCCCTTTCCCTTTTCCCTCATTCAAGTATTTTTGTTATTCACCTAAATGCAGACCTAAAAAAGATTCAATCGAAAGCAGTAAGAACGCGATCCCATTTCAGGATTTTGAGTATCCGGTTGATTACGCTGATGAGGATAGTGAGGAAGATTATGGTCTCTCTCCCGAATTAACAAGAATGTTGGAACAAGAAGCCAGAGAAATTCAACCCTATCAGGAAGCGATTGAGGTCATCAATCTGGGGAATAAAGAAGATAAAAAAGAGGTTAAAATTGGCACTTCCTTGAGCCAAGAACAGCGGGGAGAACTAATTAAGCTATTGATAGAGTTTCGGGATATCTTTGCTTGGTCCTACCAAGATATGCCTGGTTTAGATAACAACATCGTGCAACATAAACTACCCTTAAAGCCTGAATGTCTCCTGGTTAAGCAGAAATTACGCCGAATAAAGCCAGAGATGCTCTTAAAGATCAAGGATGAAGTAAAGAAGCAATTCGATGCCGGATTTCTAGTTGTTGTAAAATACCCTCAATGGGTGGCCAATATTGTCCCCGTCCCAAAGAAAGACGGAAAGGTGCGGATGTGTGTGGATTATCGAGACCTGAATAGAGCCAGTCCTAAGGATGATTTTCCCTTGCCACAGATTGATGTCCTAGTCAATAATACGGCTCAGAATTCCATCTTCTCATTCATGGATGGTTTCTCTGGGTATAACCAAATTAAAATGGCACCTGAGGACATGGAGAAAACCACCTTTGTCACCCTGTGGGGAACCTTTTGCTACAAAGTGATGTCCTTTGGTTTAAAAAATGCTGGGGTAACTTATCAGAGAGCAATGGTGACCCTGTTTCATGACATGATGCATAAAAAGGTAGAAGTCTATGTAGATGACATCATTGCTAAATCCCGAAATGAGGAAGGGCACGTTCGTGACTTAAGAAAGCTTTTTGAGCGACTGAGAAGGTTTAGACTCAAGCTAAATCCGGCTAAGTGCACTTTTGGTGCGAGATCTGGAAAATTGCTAGGATTTATGGTGAGTAAAAAAGGAATAGAAGTTGATCCTGATAAAGTCAAAGCAATTCTTGAAATGCCTCCACCCAGTACAGAAAAGGAGGTCCGGGGATTCTTAGGAAGGTTAAATTATATCGCTCGATTCATTTTGCAACTAACGGCAACTTGCGAACCTATTTTCAAGCTACTCCGCAAGAATCAACCAGGACAATGGAACGAAGATTGTCAACTAGCCTTTGACAAGATAAAACAATACTTACAGGAACCACCTATCCTGATACCTCCGACCCCTAAGAGGCCTCTCATTCTTTACTTGACGGTGTTGGATAAATCCATGGGCTGCGTACTAGGGCAGCATGATGAGACAGGAAAAAAAGAGCATGCTATTTATTATTTAAGCAAGAAGTTCACAGAATGCGAGTCAAAATATTCCGCGTTAGAGCGTACTTGTTGTGCATTGGCATGGGCCGCTCGACGTTTAAGACAATACATGTTGTTTCATACTACTTGGCTTGTATCCAAAATGGATCCAGTCAAATACATCTTTGAAAAACCCGCCTTGACCGGGAGGATTGCTCGTTGGCAAGTTCTGTTGACTGAATATGACATAATATATGTCACCCAGAAAGCCATAAAAGGAAGTGCTCTAGCAGATTATTTGGCGCACCAACCTGTGCATGACTATCAACCCTTACAATCTGAGTTTCCTGATGAGGACATCATGACCTTGATTAATGAAGAGGAAACCCAGGGAAACAAATGGATTTTAAGATTTGACGGAGCATCTAATGCACTGGGGCATGGAATAGGGGCAGTTCTGATTTCTCCAGATAAAAAGATTATCCCTATTTGTGCCAGGTTATGCTTTGACTGCACCAATAACATCGCTGAATATGAAGCATGCGCTATAGGGATCCAAGTAGCTTTAGATACGAAAGTAAGGTTGCTGGAAGTTTATGGGGATTCTGCATTGGTTATTCATCAATTAAAAGATGAGTGGGAGACTAGGGATACCAAGTTAATTCCTTATTATACTCACATCAAAGAATTAATCAAGGGGTTTGACAAAATCTCTTTTCACCATATTCCTCGTGATGATAATCAAATAGCCGATGCTTTGGCAACCCTGGCATCGATGTTCAAAATAAGCAATGATAGTGACATGCCCCTCATTGAGATAGGCAACCATGGCCAACCTGCGTACTGCCAATCAATAGATGAGGAGACAGATGGGAAGCCTTGGTATCATGATATCAAAAACTACATCAAAAGTCGGGAGTACCCTCGGGAAGCTACAGAAAATGACAAAAGAACCCTACGACGACTTTCTATGGGTTTCTTTTTAAATGGCGATGTACTTTACAAAAGGAATCATGACTCCGTACTTCTTCGATGTGTAGATGTGAATGAGGCAAAAGGGATCATGGTTGATATCCACGAAGGATCCTTCGGAACTCATGCCAATGGCCATGCCATGGCAAGAAAGATCCTAAGAGCTGGGTATTACTGGACAACTATGGAACCTGACTGTTTTGAATATGTTTGGAAATGCCATAAATGTCAAACCTACGCTGACCGAATTCATGCACCCCCTTATCCCTAAATGTTTTATCAGCTCCATGGCCCTTCTCGATGTGGGGTATGGACGTCATTGGGCCCATCGAGCCAAAAGCCTCAAATGGCCATCGCTTTATCTTGGTCGCTATCGACTATTTCACTAAATGGGTCGAGGCAGCGTCCTATGCCAATATGACGAAAAATGTTGTGGTTAAATTTGTCAAAAAGGAGCTAATATGTCGATATGGCTTTGCCAAGTCAGATCATTACTGACAACGGCACAAACCTAAATAACAAAATGATGAAGGAATTGTGTGAGAATTTCAAAATCCATCATCATAACTCCTCCCCGTACCGGCCAAAGATGAATGGAGCAGTTGAAGCAGCAAATAAAAACATCAAGAAGATAGTACAGAAAATGGTTGTGACCTACAAAGATTGGAGTGAGATGCTCCCTTTTGCTTTACATGGGTATCGTACTTCGGTTCGAACTTCGACAGGGGCAACCCCGTTCTCTTTGGTATATGGCATGGAAGCAGTCATACCTATTGAAGTCGAAATCCCATCTTTAAGGGTAATCATGGAGGCCAAATTGGAAGAAGCTGAGTGGGTTCAGGTTCGACATGACCAACTGAACCTAATAGATGGGAAGAGGTTAACTGCCTTATCTCACGGACGGTTATATCAGAAGCGTATGAAAAAGGCTTATGAAAAGAAGGTACGACCTCAACAATTTCAAGAAGGGGATCTAGTTCTCAAGAAAATTCTGTCAATCCACAAGGATCACAGAGGAAAATGGACACCTAATTATGAGGGACCATATATGGTAAAAAGAGCTTTTTCTGGTGGAGCTTTGGCATTGACCAACATGGATGGAGATGACCTACCGATGCCTATAAATTCAGACGCAGTCAAAAGATACTTTGCCTAAAAAAAACAAAAACAAAAACAAAAACAAAAACAAAAACAAAAGAAAAAAACAAAAACAAAAACAAAAAATCATGCTCGTTAGGCTGAAAACCTGAAAGGGCGGCCTAGGCAAAAATTAGAGCGACCTGGTGAGTCGAAAACCTGAAAGGGCGGCTCAGGCAAAAATTAAGTTCAAAATTTTGGCAAAGTAACTGAATATCCCCCATCCAGGCAGAGCGGAACTGAACTGAGGTACGAGGACAAGGACCAAAATTGAATTACTTTCTCAAAAGCAAGATCAAAGGATAAACTTGTCATCTGATACAGGATCAAGATTCTTACTGTTCTCAGGGATTAACTGGAAGATCTGCAAACCCCATTACATCCTTATTATCAAACTCTTTACCTACGTTTGTTTCTTTTTGCATCTAATTTCCCTTTGTCTTTTCCAGTACTTGATCAACCTACATAAATAAATATGCCACCTTTTTCAATACGTATTTATACATGAGTTTCATTAATATGACAAAACGTGTGTTTTAACGAAATAAAACAAGGCAACGACAATTATTTTCATAAAAAAGAAAAATCATAGGAGTGAGAGGCTCCTATTATTTGATAGCACCTCAGACAAGCATCACAAGGACTGCGCTGAATACATGCTCAAGAGAGAAAATCACCTTGTTCATCCATTTCACCTATGAGTATAAACCAAAAATCTGTAAAGATTGCAGCTCTAAAGGTTTCTCCCCGGATTTCAAACTTGATTTTAATTTCCAATCGCCAAACATGGCATCATTTAAATTTTCAGTCGCCGAGCGGGGCACTGTTTTACTTTTCAGTTGCCAAGCAAGGCACCATTTCAATTGCCGAGCGGGGCATCATTTTATTTTCCTAGAGCCGAACATGGCATCTTTTAAAATTCTAGTTGCCGAGCGGGGCACTCTTTTAATTTCTAGTCGCCGAGCGGGGCACCATTTTACTTTCTTGTCGCCGAACATGGCATCTTTTAAATTTCTAGTCGCCGAGCGGGGCACTCTTTTAATTTCTAGTTGCCGAACAGGGCATCATTTTACTTTCCTGGAGCCGAACATGGCATCTTTTAAATTTACAGTCGCCGAGCGGGGCACTCTTTTAATTTCCAGTAACCAAGCAGGGCACCATTTTACTTTCCTTTCGCCAAGCATGGCACCATTTTACTTTCCAATTGCCGAACGAGGCACAATTTTACTTTCCAGTAGCCGAACAAGGCACAATTTTACTTCCCAGTAGCCGAGCGGGGCACCATTTTACTTTTCAGTTCCCAAGCGGGGCACCATTTCAATTGCCGAGCGGGGCATTATTTTACTTTCCTGGAGCCGAACATGGCATCTTTTAAATTTCCAATCACCGAACAAGGCACAATTTTACTTTCTTACCGCCAAACATGGCACCATTTTACTTTTCAATCGCCGAACGGGGCACCATTTCAATTGCCGAGCGGGGCATCATTTTATTTTCCTAGAGCCAAACATGGCATCTTTTAAACTTCCAGTCGCCAAGCGGGGCACTCTTTTAATTTCCAATAGCCGAGCGGGGCACCATTTTACTTTTTTTGTCGCCAAACATGGCATCATTTAAACTTTAGTCGCCGAACGGGGCACCATTTTATTTTCCAGTTGCCGAACAAGGCACAATTTTACTTTCCAGTAGCCGAGCGGGGCACCATTTTACTTTTTCTGTCGCCAAACATGGCATCACTTAAATTTTCATTCGCCGAGCGGGGCACCATGTTACTTTTCAGTTGCCGAGCGGGGCACCATTTCAATTGTCGAGCGGAGCATCATTTTATTCTTACAGTTGCCGAACGAGGCACTCTTTTTTCCGAGTCGCCGAGCATGGCATCATTTAAATTTCCAGTCGCCGAGTGAGGCACCATTTTAATTTCTTCGTCGTTGGCGCCCTGGACAAAATTGTTTTCGCACTGTCTTTACTTATCTATTACTGCAACGCAGTAAGAGAAAAGTAAAGAGGGGCAAGCTGTTGCTACCCAATTTTATCCGGGCCCATTTAAAATTTTCAATAAATAATAAAAGTACCAAAAAATAAAAAATTTCTTTTTAGAAAAAAAGTGAACCTATGGGCTTGTTTGAATTTCAAATTATTGATCCGGATTTTGAATTTTAAATTTTAAATCCTTATCAAGATTATAAATTTTTGAACTCCTAAACTTAGAGATTTTCAAAATTCAAGAAGGAGGTTTAAAAATTTAAAATTCATAAGGGATAAGATTCTAGAAGATTAGAGAAAGAAGGGATAAATTTTAACAGAAAGAGATAAAGTTTTCAAATAAAATGAGATAAGGTTGTTATAAAGTTGAAATCAATTTTTAAACTATATATATTGATCCGGTCTCAATACCGGTATCCGATCTGCTATACATATTTCAACGTCTTTGATAAGACATCTACGTGTAACCGGTGTCATCGGTATACATCCGAACTGTAATTCCGTATCAGGCGTTCTCCCTATACCGGTTGTTCAGGATAACACCATGACATCGGACAATACACATGTCACTGTGCTAATGATAAGGACTGTTGCTACAGGGATCGATCAATAATTCCCTACACTACGAGCCAAATTTTGCTCACGGGAATGGTCAACTTGTTCCCTAATCCTAGTCTACATTCTCTACGCTCAATATAAAATAGCCACTTGACCCAATCATGCAGGTAAGTGCGCAATATAATAATGCTAATGGGAGTTGGTGGTTCCCCACCAACGAGTCCTCGTTAATCGAGCCAATCAGGTATATGAACTCACTTCATGATTGAAGTGGGGGGATCTTCAGCTCTTTGACGACTGATTCCTCTCTGAATACATTCTTTACTTGGAATATAATCACTGACTTGAGCGTCGGAGAATCTTTGCAGGTGACACCACCATTCGCCCACTTCAACGCGTTAGGTCGGTGTGAAGGATCTCCAGGACGCCCAATCCGCTCTCCTCATTCAAGGACAACGGATACATACATCGGATACACATACATCCGGTCTATTAGACGGTATTGACATACTATTCGTGACTGGCTTGAGATCGGATCTCTTAACCCCGGTCCAGGACAGATCATATATATTATAAAAGAAGATTGTTAAATCAAATATATTAGCACGCTGCATTCACGTAAAAGATAAGGAAAACATTGAATTTTATATTATAAAATAATAAAAAAAAAGAAATCAGATTTGGATAAGCTAAAAAGGGGTATTGGAGATAAATTGAACATGTATATAAAGGATTCACGCAAGCCATCAGAGGGGGAGAGATTCACGCAATTCGAGAAAAGGGGCACTTTAAGGCTAAAAGGATTCATTGGAAAAAAATCCAATTGCCATTGAGAGGAAAGTATATACGTTCACATGAGCCACCACAGAGGAGAAGGAATTAAATTATTCACGCTGGAGGATTCAACAAACGAAGAATTAACGCAAGGCACAAATAAATACTCGCAATAGCCAACTGAACAGAAAAGAAACAAACTCGCGTAAAAGAATAACTCCAGGTACTTTCTTTTGTGTCTTGTTGTGATTATCTATCATTCTTATTCTCTAGAGGATTACAATAGATATGATTAAATGTATGAAGTCTTTCCTTATAGGTATCTGTTAATATTAGTTACTAAGATAGAAAATAAAGTTGATATTAGCAGGTAACTAAATTAAAATCTTTATGCTAGGGTTAATCTAGATAAAACGTCTTATTAACTTATATTTTAATTGTTAGATCATAGAATACTTTTTAAATTTCAATAGGTAACAAATTTAATATGTTTATATTAGGGATTAATTTGGTCAAACGTCCTGTAGGCTTAAGTTTTCAAATAAAAATAAGCCTTTAATAGTCTCCAAATTAACGTAGACTTTAAAAAATATTTTTGATAACAAAATTAAGGTCTTTATAGATTTTTGGACGAGACGTCCTGTCAATCTATGTTAAATTTTCTAAAATAATATAAATCATAATACATTTTAATAATTTCGATAATATAACAAAAATCAAAATATCTTTATAGATTCTTTGGACGAGACGTCCTGTTAATCTAGGTCTTCAAAATAAACCTTTCATTCTTAAATCAATCTAAACTATTAAGTTTATCTCTAAAAATATAATAAAAATCAATAAAACCCAAGGTTTTCTTTTTTTTCTAAAAATAATATACCACTTGAAATCAATTTGGACGAGACGTCCTATTGATTAATATCTTTTAATCTCAGACATTTTTTTATCTACTTCGAATTTTCTAAAAATAACCCAAAGAACTACGTAACCCTGATTTCCCCTAACGCTTGGGGAATACGTAGGAGCGGGAACAATTATTCCTGTCGGGCCCAAATTTTAAAAAAATATATATCCTTTTTACTAGTAAAAATAAAATCATCACGCTTTTAACGATAACTCGATTAATTTGGACGAGACGTCCTGTTAATCACAAAGTTTATAATTTTAAAAATCATTAAATCAACCACAAATCCATGAGGCATCTCTAAGAGGTTTAAATTATAAATTAGTAGGATTATTCAAACTTAAACAATTTAGGGTAACCGTTTTAAAACGGACAGTGTGGGGTGCTAATACCTTCCCCACCTGTAATTAGACTCCCGAACTTAAAATCTTAATTTATGACCAGTACCTTCATGTTAAGGTTTTTTCTGATGTTTTACCTTAAAAACATTAGTGGCGACTCCACGGTTTCCGGAGGGAACTCGGGAAACCTAATTTTCTTTTTACGGTCGGCCTCCCGCCGCGATCCAGGTCGCGACAATGCTCTGTTGTCTTGATTTGCCAAACTCTTGATTTGTTTCCATAAAGCTCTATTGCTTTCGTTGTTTCCTAATTGCCCAAAGTGTATGTTCTATCTCAGGATCAAAATTTGTTCCAAGACTAGCACTCTTTCGCATAAAAGGAACCTACAAAAACAACAAACAAAAGAACCCAGCATAATTATGCAAAAACAAAAATGAAGAACACCTAAAAGTATAAAGCAAGCGACAAATATATATATATATATTGTTGTTCAAGTGGCCTCAATACTCAAGAGGGGGGGTGAATTGAGTTATAAAACTTTTGCTTGGAATACCTTTGAAATTGATTTCTATAACCAAGTCTGTGAGATTATGCAAGTGAAAGCAAGTAACAATGATATGCAATGCACTACAAGAGATAAGTATTATTGAGGCAATTTAGCAAACACTTGGTGTGCAATATCTAAAGTATAGCAAATTAAGCAAGTTCAAGTCTGTTCTTCTCAACCAAACAATACCAATCAACAAATATGCAATGTATGGAAGTAAAAGAGTAAGGAAGAGAAGCTTGCAAACCGATGTAACGAGTTCCACCCAATCTGGTGTACGTCTCGCCTCTAAGCAACCCACTTAGAGGATTTTCCACTATTGTAGACTAGAGATACAACTTTGAGCAATTGCGGCTTCCTAGTGTCCCACACTCAAGAACCCAATCCTCACAAGTATAAGGGCAACCCACCCAATCTCTCAATCTCACAATATCCCAAAGGTTGAGTCCACAACCTTTGTAACCACTCAACCTAGAGTGAACAACCACTCAACCTAGAGTGAAATAGCTTGTGTTTGGTGTTTGTTTACAATCAATATACTCTCTTAATAGAGTAGATGTACAAATGAAAGCTCTAACCAATTCTAACTCTCAAGATGAGAGGATATACAATTGAAGTACAAGGTATATATGAAATAGGCTTACAAAGCACAGAATAGAGTAAAGAACTTGTTGATTCTTGGTTTCCCTTAGTTGTGTATTGTGCTTGTCTTCCTCTTCAATTTATAGAGCCAAGATAGCTGTTGAAGAGTGCCCTAGTCCTTCATAGCCGTTGCAGTTAGTGGGAATTTGAAGAATGGTGGAGACATGACCTGGTTTCCCACTTAAATCTGTTTTTCCACTAGCGTAATCGATTACACCCTCGCATTGTAATCGATTAGCTTCAAGTCAGAGAGTCACTAATCGATTATCTCATTACCTGTAATCGATTAGCATCTATACCTGATGCATTTAATTTGTTTTCGCAGCATCCTAATCGATTAGCATGTCTTGCAATCGATTAATTTAAATTCCAGTGGCTTCCTAATCGATTGTATAGCTTCCATAATCGATTAGCCATTGTACCTGATGCACTTAGTTTCATTTTTGATTGTTGTAATCGATTAGTCTCTGGTGTATAATCGATTACCTTAAATTCCAGTGGCTTCCTAATCGATTGTATAGCTTTCCTAATCGATTATCTTCAACTCTGATGCAATTTCTTCCAAGACAGAAAGCTCCTAATCGATTAGCATCTATGGCCTAATCGATTAGCTTCGCTGTTTCTTCAATTCTGATTTCATGTCTTTGTTTTTGCATTGGTTTCTTCAAGAGTACTTGTCATTATCAAAATCCTTGCACATCTTTTGGACCTGTTAACATATTCAAACACATTCTCCCCCTTTTTGATGATGACAACTATGTTCATCTCTTGAGGGTTGTTAGTTTAAATAATATAGACTTATCTTTAAATGTATCCTTTTGCAAAAACAACTCTGCTACATTATCTCTTTTTCAAATAGCAGATGATAATTTTCAAAACGCAGAGTAATCACATTCAACAGCCAATGTCTTATCTCATTTTATCTATTGTCTATTATCTCTTATCTTATAATTCTCCCCCTATCAAAAAGAATTTAACACACAGATAAGATTTTTCAAATTTTGTTAACAAAGCATCTATTATCCATATTATCAGAGCATATTATCAGAACATATTCAAAATTATCCATATTTTGTATCAGAGCATTATCCAACATATGAACATATATTCTTCTCCCCCTTTGTAATCATTAAAAATAATTAAAGCATTGAAGAGAAATAATATAAACTGAAATAAGATACTTTTATTGAATTTAAGGAAATGGGAAATACAAGAAGTAAATTTATTCAAAATGCAGAAAAGCAACAAACAAAAACCAACAGCAAAACATAACGAAAAAATCTAATTGTCCGGGTTGAAGAAGCGGATTTCTGCAATTTGGTGAGCTAGCTCTTCATAACGCTGCTGCATCATCTCAAAATGTTGCTGCTCGGTCATGGAAAACTCTTGGAGGGAGTTTTCAAGTCGATCGAAGCGGCGATCAAGATGGGCGTAGAGAGATGCAAAAGGGTCAGCTTGTGGGGCAGATGAAGAGGCTGCAGCTTGTGGTTGAGGTGGAGAAGGAGGAGGAGCAGGTGCTTCTTCAGCAGGAGCTTGGAAGGGAATGTTAGCATAAACGCCCTCCATTCGTGAGTACCATGCTCCATTTGAGAAAACAAGACCCATTTTGGTGAGGTGATGGGTGCCAATGCAAGCTCTAGGGGGCACTTTCTCAGAGAGTTCCCCTGCTAAATCTACTCCACAGAATTTGAAAATTTTGGTGAGGAGGATACCATAAGGGAGCTTTTGCTGGTCCTTGGCATGGCGCATATGGAATTTGATCAACTGAACCCAGTTGATCTCTTTGTGGTTCAGCATGGCCCACATTAAGAGGACATCATCCTCTTCAACCAGAGCATAGTTCCCACCACGGGGGACAATCATCTTGACCAAGAAGAAGTGGAGCAGGCGGTTGTTCATGGTCAAGTGGCCAACTAGTTTGTGGTTGCTCCTAGGGCGGTCAGCTTTCCATAAAGATTGGCGAGCAGTAAGAGCATTGAAGCCCCATTCATCCTCAGGTTCGCCTCCATCAAAGTCAGCATTGTTGAGGGGCAGTTTGGAAATCTCTGCAAACTGGGCATTGGAGAGTTTGATGGTGGTGTTTTTCACCTTGGATTCAACCATCCCATTGACAAGGCGGAGGTTGCAGTAGAATACTCTCATGAGCTCTGGATAGTATTCTTCTTCTTTGAGGGATAGGAAGGGGAAGAGGTTGTAATGGTTGAGGCTTTGGGTGAAGGTAAGGCTTGGGTTGTCAAAAGTGTCAGCAACGGTATAATGAGGGGTCATAATCTCCTTTTCAGAAAAATTCTTCATAAAATTCTGAAGATCTCTAGGAGAAGAGAAAAACCTTGAGAAGTCAAGGGGATTATGAGCTTGAGCAGCAGAGGACCTGGCTCTCTTGACATTTCTTGAGCTAGACATGGTGGAAAGTGCAAAAAGAAGGAGATGAAGAAGGATGAGTGCTGGAGAGTTTTAGAGAGGTTTGGGAGAAGAGAGGTAGTGAGATGAGAAGGGGAAAGAGGGGGTATTTATAGGTGAAAATTAGGTTTGGGAAGGAGGAAAGAGAGTTTAGAAAGGAGTGAAGTGAGTTAAGAGAGGGAGAGTTTCGAGTGAGCCTAGGAAATTGGAGTTTTGACTCATCAGAACGCATACTAATCGATTACGTGGCAGGTGGTAATCGATTAGATCACTGTTTCTGGGGAATTTCAAACGTTTTGTGCAGAGGGTAATCGATTAGAGGCTTAGGGTAATCGATTAGTTTAGAAACAGAATCGTCCTAATCGATTGGGGCAATGTGGTAATCGATTATGAAGAAGAGGAAACGTTTTGAACTTGAAACAGAAGCTTCGTAATCGATTATGGATCATGTATAATCGATTATCTTAAAAAACAGAATGATTGTAATCGATTATGGGTGAGGTCTAATCGATTATCTTAGAAACAGAAGCTTAGTAATCGATTGGGAATAACAATGTAATCGATTATGGAGTCAAAAACTTCAAACATATCAAACAGCAAGGTTCCAAACATAAAATGTGATATATGCCATGCATTATGCCATTCAACAAGGTTCTTATAAAAAGATTCAAACACAACTGGACATGTCAAGAATGCCTAACTCTCTTCTTATGTGAATGAATTGCTCTCTAGCCAAGGGTTTTATGAAAATATCAGCTAGTTGCTTAGAAGTTTCTACATGTTCAAGTACACAATCCCCTTTTAACACATGATCTCTAATAAAGTGATGCCTAATTTCAATGTGTTTGGTTCTAGAGTGCATTACTGGATTCTTGGAGATGTTAATGGCACTTGTATTATCACATTTAATGGGGACTTTATTCAAGGCAATACCAAAATCAAGAAGTTGTTGTCTCATCCAAAGAATTTGAGCACAACAACTACCAGCTGCTACATATTCTGCCTCAGCTGTTGACAATGCAACACTTGCTTGTTTCTTGCTATGCCAAGAAACAAGGGAACTACCAAGCAAATGGCATGTACCACTAGTGCTTTTTCTATCAAGCTTACACCCCGCAAAGTCGGAATCAGAATATCCTAAAAGATTACATTCAACGTCTTTGGGATACCATAAACCAACATTTTGAGTACCCACAAGATATTTCAAAATCCTTTTTACGGCAGTCAAATGTGATTCTTTGGGACATGCTTGATATCTAGCACACATACATACCGCAAACATAATATCAGGTCTACTCGCAGTTAAATATAGTAAGGATCCAATCATACCTCGATATTTGGTGATTTCAATGTCCTTACCCTTTTCGTCTTTGTCTAGATAGCAGGATGTGCTCATTGGTGTAGCTATCTCATTTGCCTTGTCCATTCCAAACCTTTTAAGTAGTTCCTTACAGTATTTGGTTTGGCTAATGAACGTTCCATCAATGGCTTGTTTTATTTGTAGTCCAAGGAAGAAGGTGAGTTCTCCCATCAAGGACATTTCAAACTCATTCTGCATAATCTTGGCAAATTCTTGACAAAGATTTTCATTAGTAGCACCAAATATTATGTCATCTACATAAATCTGTACCAAGAGGATGTCATTTTGTTTGCGTTTTATAAACAATGTAGTATCAACCTTTCCTCTTTCAAAGTTATGTTCTAAAAGGAATTTGCTTAATCTTTCATACCAAGCTCTTGGAGCTTGTTTTAAACCATATAAAGCTTTTCTCAATTTGAAGACATGGTTTGGAAATATATGATTTTCAAAACCGGGAGGTTGATCTACATAGACTTCTTCTTGAATGTAGCCGTTTAAGAACGCACTTTTGACATCCATTTGATACAATTTGAAATCCATACAACATGCAAAAGCTAGCAATAATCTAATGGCTTCTAACCTAGCTACGGGAGCATATGTTTCTTCATAGTCTATTCCTTCTTCTTGGTTGTATCCCTTTGCAACTAGTCTAGCTTTGTTTCTAGTTATTATACCATTTTCATCTAGCTTATTTCTAAAAACCCATTTGGTGCCTATTATTAGATGATCATTGGGTCTTGGCACAAGTTCCCAAACTTCATTTCTTTCAAATTGGTTTAACTCTTCTTGCATGGCCAACATCCAATGTTCATCAATAATGGCTTCATTAATATTTTTGGGTTCTATTTGGGATACAAAAGCCAAGTGATTGCATGCATTTCTAATGGCGTTTCGAGTACTTACCCCTTTGGTTATTTCTCCAATAATTTTGTCCAAGGGATGATCCTTCAAAGTTACCCAATCTTGTTGTCTCTCAATTTGGGTTGCACCTTCATCATTGTTGACTTCTTCTTCTTTGTCTTGCAAGTTCATTTCTTGGAAGGTACCTACAAGATCATCAACTTCCTTTCTCGGAGGATTTTGGTTAAGTTCATCAAATTTAACATGTATGGACTCTTCAATTGTGTAAGTCCGTTTGTTAAAGAGTCTATATGCTTTACTAGTAGATGAATAACCTAGAAAAATTGCTTCATCAGATTTTGCATCAAATTTGCCAAGATTTTCCTTTCCATTGTTCAAGACAAAGCATTTGCATCCAAAAATGTGAAAGTAGGAAATATTTGGTTTTCGTCCTTTATAAAGTTCATAGGGGGTTTTCTTTAATATAGGCCTTATCAAACAACGATTCATAACATGACACGCGGTGTTCACGGCATCGGCCCAAAACTGTTTTGAAATATTTGCTTCATTCAACATAGTTCTTGCAAGCTCCGCTAAAGATCGATTTTTCCTTTCAACTACTCCATTTTGTTGTGGAGTTCTTGGAGCGGAAAAATTATGTTCAATGCCAAACTTTTCACAAAATTTTTCAAAAGATTGGTTTTCAAATTCTCCCCCATGATCCGTTCGTATGGATGCTATTTTTAAGTTTTGTTCATTTTGGATAACCTTGGCAAGTTTCTTAAATGCTTGATATGCTTCATGTTTATGAGTAAGAAACAATGTCCATGTATATCTAGAGTAATCATCCACAATCACTAGACCATAATAGTTTCCACCAAAACTTTTGATTTTCGAAGGTCCAAACAAATCCATATGTAAAAGCTGCAAAGGTCTTGTTGTTGAAAC
This sequence comes from Clitoria ternatea, assembly GCA_037962975.1. Taxonomy (NCBI): domain Eukaryota; kingdom Viridiplantae; phylum Streptophyta; class Magnoliopsida; order Fabales; family Fabaceae; genus Clitoria; species Clitoria ternatea. Next base: position 17,689,812 of record CM075675.1, read on the forward strand.
AATATTTTTTGCTTGAAAAGAAGCCTTTACTTGTTTTCCTTTTTGACAATCGTCACAGAATTTATTTTCAAATTTCAGTTTTGGTAAACCAATAACTAAATCTTTTGAAACAAGTTTATTTAAATGGTCTACATGAATGTGAGCGATTCTTCTATGCCAAAGCCATGATTCATCCTCTTTAGTTATAAAGCATTGTACATCATTTGAAGCAAGACAATCTAGATTAATCATGTAAATGTTATCTACTCTTTGACCAACAAATTTTATCTCCTTGTTTAGTTTATTTTCAATTATGCAACCATTTGATTCAAAAACAATTTTATAGCCCTTGTCACATAATTGACTAATGCTAAGCAAGTTATGTTTTAGTCCTTCAACATATAAAACATCATTTATGGAGGTGGAAGAGTTTTTACCGACATTTCCGATTCCAAGTATTTTTCCCTTTGTGTTATCTCCATAAGTAACAAATCCTTTGCTTCGTGGAGTAAGTGATATGAACTTACTTTTGTCTCCCGTCATATGTTTAGAACACCCACTATCCAAGTACCAATGGGTGTTGCTTGCCTTGAAGCATACCTACAAAACAAAATCATTTTAGAGAACTAGGTACCCATTTTATGTTGGGTCCTTTAAGGTTAGCTTGTGGGATCGTTCCTTTGGGAACCCACACCTTTCTTAAGACCTTTGGTCCTAATTTCCTAACACTACATTTATATGCACTATGTCCTTTGGTGCCACAATGATTGCATTTCATAAAAGGTGAAGAGGATTTGCTTGGTGGTGCAAAGAAGTTTTTATAGTGTTTCTCCATTTTATGGTTACTATGTTCTTGGTCATATCCTAGACCGGTTTTACTAAACATGCATTTTTGTTGCCCAAGTAGGATATTCAAATTATCTCTTCCATTAGTGAACTTCTCTAGTGTCCTATTTAGGTCTTCAACCTTGGTTTCTAACATAATGCATCTTTTAGCAAAATCACATGGTTTCTCCTTAGAGCATGTTTGACATTTCTCTAGCTCTTCTTTTAAGTTCTCATTTTCTTTACAAACTTCCATGAGATGCAATTCAAGAGTATCACTAGTTTTTCTAGATGCTTTGAGTTTACTAGAGATTTTTGTAAATTTATCATATAATTCCTCAAATACATCTAACAGCTCATTTTTATCTAATTCAAGAAGATTTACCTCATTGTCTTCTTCTTGATGATTTGCCATTAAGCAAAGATTGGCTTGCTCATCTTCCGAGTCGTCGGAGCTGCTCACATCATTCTCATCCCAAGCAATATAGGCTCTTCTTCTTCTTTGTTTGTCCTTGCCCTTCTTTTTGAGGTTTGGACAATCGGCTTTGAAGTGCCCTTCCTTGCCACATTCAAAACAGTTGGGTGAGGGAGAGTTTTCTTTAGTGATAGGTTTCTTACCTGAGCTTTTGAAGCTTCTTTGGAAGCGTTTGCCTTTCATGAATTTCCCGAAGCGTTTCACAAATAGTCCAAATTCTTCTTCTTCATCAAGTTCACTTCCGGATTCTTCTTCTTCAATTGTGGAAGTAGCCTTGAGAGCAAGACCCTTTTTCTTGGAAGATTTTTCTTCCTCTTCCGCTATCTTTAATTCTTTCAGCTCTTGTTCTTGTTCCTGCAACTTACCAAATAGAGTGGCGAGAGACATTTCGTTTATGCTAGGAGATTGTTTGATGGCGGTAACTAGCGGTTGCCATTCTCTGTTAAGACTTTTCAACACTTTATGAATGAGTTCTTTGTTAGTGTAAGTCTTTCCAAGTGTAATGAGTTGATTAATGATGAGAGTAAATCTTTTTTGCATATCAACAATCGATTCATGAGAGTTTAATCTAAAGCATTCATATTGACTAGTAAGAGTACTAATCTTTGAGTCCTTTACATCATTAGTGCCTTCATGGGTTACTTGAAGAGTATCCCACATTTCTTTAGCAGTTTGGCATGTCATTATTCTGAAAAATTCATCTTGTCCTAAAGACATGGTGATGAGATTTTTGGCCTTGTAGCCATATTGGACTTTCTTTTCTTCCTCGCTTGTCCATTCATCTATAGGTTTTTCAACATTCTTGCTATCTATAGTATGCATCGGTATATAGGGACCATTTTCAATGGTATTCCATATTCTCAAGTCAATTGATTGAATGAAGATTTTCATTCTTTCTTTCCAAAACGCATACCCTTCCCCATTGAAAGCGGGAGGTCTATTTATCGCACCACCCTCGGGAAAAACATTTTGAGAGCTTGAGGCCATTTAATCTCTTGAAGCTGTTAAGCTTGATCTACCAAGAGTCAAGCTCTGATACCACTTGTTGTTCAAGTGGCCTCAATACTCAAGAGGGGGGGTGAATTGAGTTATAAAACTTTTGCTTGGAATACCTTTGAAATTGATTTCTATAACCAAGTCTGTGAGATTATGCAAGTGAAAGCAAGTAACAATGATATACAATGCACTACAAGAGATAAGTATTATTGAGGCAATTTAGCAAACACTTGGTGTGCAATATCTAAAGTATAGCAAATTAAGCAAGTTCAAGTATGTTCTTCTCAACCAAACAATACCAATCAACAAATATGCAATGTATGGAAGTAAAAGAGTAAGGAAGAGAAGCTTGCAAACCGATGTAACGAGTTCCACCCAATCCGGTGTACGTCTCGCCTCTAAGCAACCCACTTAGAGGATTTTCCACTATTGTAGACTAGAGATACAACTTTGAGCAATTGCGGCTTCCTAGTGTCCCACACTCAAGAACCCAATCCTCACAAGTATAAGGGCAACCCACCCAATCTCTCAATCTCACAATATCCCAAAGGTTGAGTCCACAACCTTTGTAACCACTCAACCTAGAGTGAACAACCACTCAACCTAGAGTGAAATAGCTTGTGTTTGGTGTTTGTTTACAATCAATATACTCTCTTAATAGAGTAGATGTACAAATGAAAGCTCTAACCAATTCTAACTCTCAAGATGAGAGGATATACAATTGAAGTACAAGGTATATATGAAATAGGCTTACAAAGCACAGAATAGAGTAAAGAACTTGTTGATTCTTGGTTTCCCTTAGTTGTGTATTGTGCTTGTCTTCCTCTTCAATTTGTAGAGCCAAGATAGCTGTTGAAGAGTGCCCTAGTCCTTCATAGTCGTTGCAGTTAGTGGGAATTTGAAGAATGGTGGAGACATGACCTGGTTTCCCACTTAAATCTGTTTTTCCACTAGCGTAATCGATTACACCCTCGCATTGTAATCGATTAGCTTCAAGTCAGAGAGTCACTAATCGATTATCTCATTACCTGTAATCGATTAGCATCTATACCTGATGCATTTAATTTGTTTTCGCAGCATCCTAATCGATTAGCATGTCTTGCAATCGATTAATTTAAATTCCAGTGGCTTCCTAATCGATTGTATAGCTTCCATAATCGATTAGCCATTGTACCTGATGCACTTAGTTTCATTTTTGATTGTTGTAATCGATTAGTCTCTGGTGTATAATCGATTACCTTAAATTCCAGTGGCTTCCTAATCGATTGTATAGCTTTCCTAATCGATTATCTTCAACTCTGATGCAATTTCTTCCAAGACAGAAAGCTCCTAATCGATTAGCATCTATGGCCTAATCGATTAGCTTCGCTGTTTCTTCAATTCTGATTTCATGTCTTTGTTTTTGCATTGGTTTCTTCAAGAGTACTTGTCATTATCAAAATCCTTGCACATCTTTTGGACCTGTTAACATATTCAAACACACACACATATATATATATATATACACACACACACATAGAGAGAGAGAGAGAGAGACTTACAGAGTCTAATATAATCAAATCAAAGTTTAGTCAATATTAGGGGAAACATAGCCCCCGACAATGGCGCCAAAAACTTGACAAGACTCTACAAGCACACGAGGTTTATCACATAATATAAAAGATTATCATCTCCATAGGGACTATGCCCAAGTACTAATTAACCATGATTTAATTATCTAGACCGATTTAAATTTATTTTTAACAAATAATAAATAAAAATTCTTAATAACAACACAATCATACTCAAATTTTCAAGACAACAAATATTGTTTTCCTTAATCAAAGTTAAACTTTGGGGAATTAGGTAGGTTAGCATGCCATGAATTAATTCAAATGGAATTTAATCCTTATTTATGAATTTCCCGTCCTAAGGTGAGTTTTCCTAGGGTAATTAGTATCTTCTTCTCAAAACTCTACTAATGTATTTTAGTGCCAAAGAACCATGTTCTATTTGTTAATAAAGCCCATTAAGCCTTGTGAACATTCAATAAATCCTCAAATAATTTTTCTTATTTTCATAACACAAAACCATAAGTCCAAATTCATGTATTTCCAACAATATGTCTATTTCCCAATCACCAATACCATTTAAATCTAGCTTATCTCTAAGTCATTAGAAGCATTAAGAATTCATGAATTGAATAGAACATGGAAACTCATTCATAAGATCATCAAAACATCAAATTAATCCATAAACATACTACCTTTTAATCCAAAGAACAAGAGTTTAGTTCCTCGTAGAGGAAAATACAAATGAAACCATCTCAAAATTGTAACAAGACATTAAGAATCCAAATACAAGTGTGAAATTCTAAGAATCTAGGAAAGAATTCTTATGCAATCTTACAAGTTTTGTGGAATCCTCGAATGTTGATGCACTAAACTTTGAATCACCATTGGAAAAGCACTAGTTAAAGCCTAGGAAGTGTAGGAATGAGGGCTGCTGTAGAGGGTTTCCAATTGGTCCCTAAAATGAAGGAGAAAATGCCACTTTATTAAGCATTATGCCAAAATCCACAGCTAGTGGGAAATTCCCACAACCAGTGGATTTTTAAGACAATGCTTTCCAGTTGTTTCGCACATTAATAATTTAAGGTCTTCTAGAAGTAGAGGAATCCACAGCTAGTGGGAAATTTCCCACGGCCAGTGGGAAAAAACCCACTGCCAGTGGAATATTCTATTTTGCAGTTTTAGCATTTTGGCTTCTTGGACAGAAGGGTCCACGGCCAGTGGGAAATTCCCACGGCTAGTGGATCTTCAAAGACATGAAAAATTGTCATTTTCAAGTACGCCATGGTTTAGGAAAGCCTCCAATTGCATTAGTCACTTTTCCAAAAGGTTCAAATGGTTCCAATTTACGCATTTTGGGCTTGAATTCCTTCCAATTATTTCAGTGCTCTTCAAGTACTTCTCTTTTTACTTTACAAAACAACTTGCATTATCACAAATCTTGCAAAATAAAAGTACCCGAATAACATATGCAGAAAGGAATCGAAAACCAATAGAATTAAGAGGAAACACGTGTAAAATGACCTAAAAACTAAACATGATAAGTCCTAAAACAATGTAAACCAAGGACTTATCACTTTCCCCTAATTAATAAATAAATGTGGGAATTTAAATATCTCAAATCCAAGTATTAAAGATACACACACAATAAAGCCATGGAATTATCCAATAAACTTAATCATATCACGATTGATTAAAACTTAACTCAAAACTAAAGAGGGAACAAAATGTTTAACAATGTAAAAGACAAAACCCAATCTTCTTCTAATGAAAAATATGTTACCATAAGTTTACCGCCTAATCAGGAATCAAGATATCCTTAAATAAGGTTGGAATATGGCCAAAGAGATAACATAAGGTGTGGAAATTAAGAACATGGTAATCACAAAAGGCTAAAAAGTTTTACATATGAAAGCAAGACCTTAGGATATCAACACTTAGAATTTTATGTTGCTCTTTTCACTTTCAATAATCTAACCACTGCCATTTTTAGATTCTGCCTTCCAAACTTATTTAGGATATTAATAAATTCAATCCGTTGATGAACAAGGAAGCATATACATAGAATATTAATAGGATTATTAAACCGCCAGAAAATTTAAAACTACGAGAGAACAAGAATAACAATACAAGGGCTTCATAATCTCATATATAGATAAGCAGTAAACCATAATTCCTAAATCTATTTTCAAACTCTATATACAGTGCTCATGAATTTGTTAGAATTATTTTTGATAAATTAAAAATCTATCTCTATATGTTGATAAGTTATTTTGGATGGGAGTATATGATGATACAACCTATTATTTGCTTTTTGGATTATATGTTAATATAAATTAAGTTGTTTTTAGACAAAAAAAAAAAAATCAAACCAAACCAAACCCCAATGATGCATTGGTTCAGTTCGGTTTGGTTTTTGTAAATTTTTTGAATCGAACAAAATCAAATCATAAGTTTTTTTTATGTGTGATTCAACTTGTTTTTTTCTTCAAAACCGAACTGAATTGCACTATGAACACTTTTACTTAGTACTTCTTTCATTTCTATTTAACTCTATTCGAAGAGAGAAGAAATACATATATTAAAAATGTAATTAATGTTGTTAATTTTATTAAAAAATATTATTTTTTATTTTATTCTTATCTCTTTTATTTATTGCTCTTAAAATTCTCTTCACTTGTAACATCAATAAGGGTATTACTGAAAAAACAACCATTAATACTCTCTTAAAATTCTAAATAAACAATTAATGCTCTTTTTGAAAATTTAAGAACACATAAATTGAGCATTAAATAATCTTGTAATACAAAATTTCATCATCTAATTTTCTAGTTTTCCCTTATATTTATCTCCTTTCTTATTTATTTTACATCTTAATTATAGTCATCATTTAATGAGTAAGAGTATAATAAGAAAAAGTTAATAAATACTTTTCAAACTCGTAATATATAAAAAAAAAGACAAAATTTGTCAATATGTTGAAAAAACATGTGTTAGTGGTATTTTTCAATCACCCATTATACATCAGGTGTTGTAGCCAACTAGAAGTGTTTGGTAAATACATAAAAAATACTTTATTTTGATAATCTAATCAATTATGTTAGAATTTATTTTAATATTTAGATGTGTTTATAAAAAAGAGATTATTTAGATAATTTATTTTGTTTGGATTATATTTAAAATGTACTTTATAATTTTAAAATTACTAAAATAGATATGAAGAATTATGAAATTGAAAAGATATAAAAAGTAAAATAAAAATAATAATAAATGTATAATAGAAATATGTATTTTTTATAATCAAAATCTAAAAAAATTATAATCATCGTCCTTTAAAAAATAATCTAATAAATTATAATCTATTTTTTATAAAAATATTCAAACATACAAATAAATATTTTTCTAGAAAACCAAGAAAATAAGTATTTAAAAGAACAATCGGAAAACAAACTCCAAGTGATAATTTAAATTATATATAAATTTGTCTTAAGTGTAGTATTTTAGAAGAAAAAAGTTTGCTTAGTCGGCACTCCTAAAATGCTAACTAATCATTGTCATTTCTTTTTCTCTTTGATCATAAAAAAAATAACATGATTGAGACTGCAACACTAAACGGCGGGACCGCCAAGTCGTTTTAGACCACAACTTTATAGCCACCCTGCTTATTATGTCACTATTTGGTTGGTCACACTATTCATTTCTATTTAAATATTCATTATGGATAGCATTATTAACTATTTATATTCCTCACACAAATCTACGTCCACTTATTTTTTTATTTTATCCCTCCATTGAAATTTAAATACTGTTTAAACAATTTCAATTCTTCTCTACCTGTTAGTTAATATATTTATTAGTTAGTTTTTCTGTTATTAGTTTGTTAGTGACTAACTACTTTCTGTTAGTTAGTTTCCCTTACCTCCTTGTATATAAATACACTTCTCCTTTCTTTTATAATGCAATGAATGAATAATTTCTCAATCTTTAGAGTTTTTTTTCTGTCTCTACACTCTTTGTTCATCTTATTCATTCATGATGTGGGAGAGTTCTAACATGGTATCAGAGCCCCTTTCCCGGGGGCTCTGCTGCGCGTGATTGAACTCAAAAATCTTGTGATTGAGGTTTTTAATTTTCAATACCTGAAAGTTAATATCTGCCTCAAATTTCTTTTGTCTCTTACTTCTCAGATTTCTTTTATCCCTTGCTTCGATACTCCTTTTTTTCTGAAATCCTCTCGAATCTTCTCCCCTTTTTCATTCTTCTTTTACTCGTCATCAATGGCGAATTCTTCAATTGATATTGCGAGCCCGTATTACCTGCATGTTAGTGAAAACCCAGGGGCTTCCATAGCTCCAACTCCATTAAACGGTGAAAACTACCATTCTTGGTCACGTTCTGCTCTAATTTCGTTGAAATCGAAGAACAAAATGGGATTCGTGGATGGTTCACTTCTGAAACCTGACCCAGGGGATGCGATGTACAGTGCCTGGGAGAGATGCAACACCATGGTGTTGTCTTGGATCATGCATTCACTTGAAACGCCGATTGTGCAGAGTGTTCTTTGGATGGATTCTGCAGCTGAAGTTTGGAAAGATCTCAAGGATCGATATTACCAGGGAGATATATTCAGGATTTCAGAAATCCAGGAAGAAATGTATGCGCTGCGACAAGGACATTTGTCGATCACTGCTTATTTCACTCAGTTGAAGGGTCTATGGCAAGAATTGGAGAATTTCAGACCTATTCCTAATTGCACTTGTCAGGTAAAATGTTGTTGTCAATTGCTTCCCACTATGCGGAAGTATAGGGAAAATGATTACGTTATAAGATTTTTGAAAGGTCTGAGTGAGCAATACTCGGCAGTGAGATCTCAGATTATGCTCATTGATCCCTTGCCTCCTCTCAATAAAGTGTTTTCTCTTTTGATCCAACAAGAAAGACAGTTAAATTTACCGGTTCCTGAGTCACAAGCCTTAATGGCCTTTGGTGGATCCGGGAGAGGTTTCCACAGAGGAGGAAGAACTCAAGGAAATGGCTCTGGTCGAGGGCCAGGAAGAGGGTTCAGTAACAAACAGTGTTCGTATTGTGGTAAGCTTGGTCACACAGTTGAAACTTGCTACAGGAAACATGGGTATCCTCCACATTATTTCAGTAATGGTGGCAATAACACTTCTCAGTTCAAGAAAACTCACAACACTAATAATTGTGTCCTCGAAGAAAATGGAGACGAGGAAAATGATAGAGTCAGTATTACTTCTCAGAGGGAAATGAAGGAACCTGTGTTGAATTTTACTCCTGACCAGCATAAGGCTCTTTTGGCATTACTTCAACAAAATGGGATTCATGTTGTAAATCATTTAGTTTCTCCAACTGATGATAAGTTTTTGGGCTCACAGCCATCAGGTTTCGTTTGCAATCTAAATACAATTTCTAATTCTGGTTCTTGGATCATTGATTCAGGTGCCACTGACCATGTTTGTAACTCTCTTTCATTGTTCCACACTTATAAACACATTAAACCTGTTCTTGTTAGATTGCCTGATGGTAACAAGGTTACCACTTCTATATCTGGCACTGTTTTCTTCACAAAACAATTTTACTTACTTGATGTTTTGTTCATTCCTTCTTTTGGTTTTAATTTGATTTCTGTGTCTAAACTTACAAAAACCTTATCCTGTAAAATAATTTTCTCTGCATCATCTTGTCAGATTCAGGACTCCCTTACCCTGAGGATGATTGGTGTAGCTGATCTACTTTCAGACCTGTATGTGATGAGTCCATCAACCTTACAAGACTTTTCTCAGCATTGGATACATAATTTCAACTCCTATAAAGATCCTTGGCATCTCAGGTTTGGTCATCCCTCACATGAGAAGCTTCTGCAACTTAGAAAACTTTACCCTTTCATTTCATGTACAAAAATCCCAGATTCTTGTGATGCCTGTTATTTTGGCAAATTGAAGAAAGCTCCCTTTAGCAATAGTAACACTATAACAACTACTCTTTTTCAGCTTGTACATGTAGATATTTGGGGTCCTGTTTCTGTACCTTCTGTTTTTGGTCATAAATACTTCTTGACAATTGTAGAGAATACAAGCAGGTATACTTGGATATTTTTGATGAAGAATAAACATGAAACTAGTTCCTTACTTAAATCTTTTGTTCAGCATATTAAAACTCAATTCAAACAACATGTGAAAATTATTAGATCAGATAATGGCAGAGAGTTTGACATGTGTAACTGGTTTTCTGAAAATGGAATTGAACACCAAAGATCTTGTGTTGAGACACCTCAACAAAATGGCATTGTAGAAAGAAAACATCAGCATATTTTAGGTGTAGCAAGGTCACTTATGTTTCAGTCTCATGTCCCTAAATCTTTCTGGAACCATGCTGTTTCCCTTGCTGTTCACCTCATCAATAGACTTCCATCTCAATTTCTTAACCAAAGATCCCCCTATAGTGTTTTGTTTGGTGCTGTTCCAAACATTTCTAACCTTAGAGTGTTTGGTTGTCTCTCTTATGCTAGCACTCTTGTCTCAGGTAGAGCTAAATTGGACCCTAGAGCTAGGAAGTGTCTTTTCTTAGGTTACAAACCTGGCATGAAAGGTTATATTCTGTATGATTTAAATAACAGAGAGACTTTTGTCTCAAGGAATGTTACCTTTCATGAAGATATTTTTCCTATGAAACATTCTAATCCTACATCTCATACCTTACCTTCTTCTCAGCCCAAGGACTCTATTGACTCCATCCTTTGGTCCTTTGACAATCTCATTTCATTCAATGATGACACAGACTTTCCCACATCACCTCATCATCCTTCACCTCTTCATAATTCAAATGTCCCTGTCCCTAATCCTGTTGCTTCCATACCTGAAATTACTATCCAGCCAATAAAGTCTACAAGGGATAGGAAACTTCCTTCCTATCTGAAGGACTATCACCATACTTTGGTTTGCAGTGGTTCTGCACCTGATCATGCTCTGGTAAGGTATCCTCTTTCTTCTTTTCTCTCTTATAAAAACCTTTCTGTACCTCATAAGCTTTTTTCTGTTGCACTAACAAATTTATGTGAGCCAAACTCTTATCAAGAAGCTATTCAGCATCCTTGTTGGCAGGATGCCATTAAAGTTGAACTGCAGGCTCTGGAGTCAAATAAGACATGGGAACTCACTCATTTACCTTATGGGAAGAAACTGGTTCAATGCAGATGGGTTTTTAAAACTAAGTTGAAAGCTGATGGAACTATTGAGAGGCATAAACCTTGCAACACACCCATGGATCCTGCTGCTGCACTCAGCTCTGAATCAGGCACCCCCCTTTCAGATGCCACAGCCTATAGAAGGCTTCTTGGCAGGCTTGTCTACCTCACCAACACCAGACCTGATATTTCCTTCTCTGTGAGTAAACTCAGTCAGTTTTTATCCAAGCCAACATCTGATCACTACAAGGCAGCCATTAGAGTACTCAAGTATATTAAATCCGCCCCTGCAAAAGGCCTATTTTTCCCTTCTTCTTCAGACCTGAAACTCACAGCTTATTCAGATTCAGATTGGGCTTCTTGTCCTGATACAAGGAGATCCACCTCAGGTTTCTGTTTCTTTCTCGGCCATTCCTTAATTTCCTGAAAATGCAAGAAGCAATCCACTGTTTCTAGATCTTCTGCAGAAGCCGAGTATAGAGCCTTAGCACTGACCACCTGTGAAGCACAATGGCTAACCTCTCTTCTTGCTGATTTTGGTTTCCTTCACTCCTCACCTGTCAGTATTTTTTGTGACAACCAATCAGCTAGGTACATTGCCAATAATCCCGTTTTTCATGAAAGGACCAAGCACATTGAGCTTGATTGCCACACAGTTAGAGACAAAATTCAGGCTGGCCTTATTCATCTCCTACCAATTCCATCCAAGGAGCAAATTGCAGATCTGCTAACCAAACCTCTTGCTGTTGGTTCTTTCAATTTTCTCATGAGCAAGCTTGGAATGTTGGATATCCACATTCCAGCTTGAGGGGGGCTGTTAGTTAATATATTTATTAGTTAGTTTTTCTGTTATTAGTTTGTTAGTGACTAACTACTTTCTGTTAGTTAGTTTCCCTTACCTCCTTGTATATAAATACACTTCTCCTTTCTTTTATAATGCAATGAATGAATAATTTCTCAATCTTTAGAGTTTTTTTTCTGTCTCTACACTCTTTGTTCATCTTATTCATTCATGATGTGGGAGAGTTCTAACACTACCAAACATATATATATTTATAAGTTATTATTATCCTCTTTTTATTGTTGAAAAAATCAATTTCTTCTGTCAATTAAAAGAAATAATACCCTTTTTCAATATTTCATGTATTTAACTTCATTGTACAACAACTTTGGAAAATTATTCGTTTCTTTCTTATTGGAATGCAGAATCAATTCCATGATGCAATGAGTTTATGTGGCATATGCCTGCAGAAATATTCTTCCAGTAAACACTATTTTGACTAAAAGGGTGTTGTTATCAGAAATCTTATAATCCCCTTGCATGTCTTCTCATTAATATTTCCATTATTTTATATATTAATTAAAAAATTATTATCTTGAAAATATAAAATTTATGTAATTTTTTCTTAAACTAATGAGAGGTTTTATCTGGTTGATCCAAAATGTCCAATTTATGATGAAATAGAATCGCATGCCTTACTCGACTATGAGAATACTAGTTTTATAATTAGAATTCCATCATATCAATTCATTCGGTTAATTAAACTATAAATTAATTAAGTGATTAATTCAAGTTAATTTTTTTATGTTTAATTAATTAATCACAATTCATTCTTTAAGTTTACCATAGTTTACAGAATTGGTATAGAAATTCAATGTTAAGAAAACATACAGAGGGCTTAGTTGGTTCCTGTTGGGTTGGGTTGGTCAAAATCGAAGTTTGACCAATCAAAAAAAACCCGTTAAATAGAGTTTTGATTATCTCAAATAACGTGAAAGATTAATATTAACCTTTAAATTTTTCTATTTTTATAATTTCATTTCCCTAACTATAAATCAAACAAATACGTAATCATTATTTTTTTATGCAAGGCCAACTTTATGGTTCCACCGGTGGATAATCAATATCACTTCAAATAAACATATGTAATCGCACTATGAATTAATTGAACTCAAAACGTTATTCTTTTTAACCACTATTGCGTTGAATTATTATTTTACATAAAATTTATATATGTATAAAAAAATTAGGTAGGAATTAAAAATATGTATAAAATACAATCTTATAACCTCTACCCAATCAATCGAGTTAGAAACATATATTTATATAAATTATAATTTATCTAAACTCTTTGATTTATTTTATTACAGTATAATTTAACAATTAAAATGTAAATTAAAATATTATACATTAAATTATAAGTAAAATTTGTATGTATTACATATATTAAGTGTAGTAAGTAAATAATTAATACTTAATTGTAATTTTGAAAATATGACGTAAATCAGAACAAGAAAATTATTTTGTCATTAATTAAAAAGTAAAATATTTTAATTAAAATGATTTATTTTATATGTCTCAAAAAGTATAATTTAAACTTGTTTAAGACTATAAATTAAAAAGATTTTTTAAATTGATATTTAGAATTAAAATTTTACATATGTAAAAATAAAATATTTCACATAAATATATTAATTTATATACATTTTAGAAAATAATGATGTTAGATAAAAAAAATACGATACTCTCCCTATGTATTATTTTTATCTTTATATATATAAATAGAAGATAATAAAAAGCATTATTTTCCCGTCAAAATTAGGATTATTTTTATCAATTTAAATTTTAAAAATTTATGAGGTATTTTCTTCCTCAACATCTTATTATTATTATTACTCCTATATACTGCACTCTATCATTTTAGACTCTCAAGATAATTTTTTTGGTAAAATGCTAACTCAACTCTCAAGTTAAGTGAATTTATTTAAGAGAAATTTTTTTTCTCAAATCTTATTTTCAAGAATTGTGACTCAAAAATGCATATATATATATATATATATATATATATATATATATATATATATATAAACCAACATTAAAATACTTGAATTGGAAGGATATTAAGTGGCAGAAATTGCTAACCTTAGAAGGCGAAGAGTTGAAGAGAAGTAGCCAAAAGCCTAATCTTCTAAGATTCCAGACCCAAAAACATGACAAAAACAAACGAAATAGAAAGAAAAGAAAGGAGTGGTGGTGTGGTAAAGTCTAATCAAGGTCGGTGAAAGCGAAAAACCAAACCAATATGTTTAATGCAATATTGCCTTGTGTTTTTTAGTGTCAATTTCCAGTAATCAAAGGAGTCACTATAGTTGCCTTAAATCGTTATCAATAAAATTTTTTAATTGTTTCAGATACCATCCAATTTTATTTGCTCATATAAATATTTGTTTCACAGTTGAATAACTTCATCTAAAAAGCAAATTATCGTTTCATACATGTTTAGTTTCTGTCGAGATTATTTATTAGGGATTGACCAATAAAAAAACTATTGATTTATTAACTGGGTTATTAAGTTACTAAATGAGGACTTAATATAATTGATATAATGTTTTTGGAATTCTAAAGTCATGGTTGGTACTGAGATTTTATGAAATCGTAATAAAATAAATAATAAATAAAGTCATGTATATACAAATTTTAATTTTAATATGTAATATATATCCCACAAAGAGTATATAAATAATTTCATAAAAATAACAAAATTTATTACTTATAAAAATTATTAAGTAGAAAAAGTGACAAGAAATGTAATAAGTTAAAATTGTAAGAAGAACGATGATGAAATAGAATGTTGTAGAAAAATGATGAATGATGTTGAACGTAAAGAAAAAATTGATTTAAAGAAAACTAAAACATTAAATCACATCAAAGTTAAATTTTTAGACTTTTTTCATACATAGATTCAGTGTATAAACACCTCTCAACTACCTGTAGGACTGATCTGGCCTGAATATTCTAAGATCTTGTATCATATATAAAAGAAAACATTTGTTAAAAAGAAATTTACTTTAATAGTCCTTGTATCTAAGGAATTAATCTTTATCTGTGAGTAGGAGGAGGATACCAAGATTTAAAAAACTTAAAATTACTCTAAGGAAACTCATGAGATACCCCCTCATATATATACCCCTTCTCCTCTCTCACTTTCTCACATCAAGGACACACATCAAAATATACTCATTCCCTTTTTCTTTTCTCTATCTGAGCCTTTCTTGCTTTCCTTATTGAGGGTGAAGAGTTATGGCTAAGCATGATGTTGAGATTGCCGAGGGAGGTTCCTTTTCTGCCAAGGATTACCATGACCCTCCTCCGGCACCATTCATTGATGCTGAGGAACTCACAAAGTGGTCCTTCTACAGAGCCTTGATTGCTGAGTTCATTGCCACACTGCTCTTCCTTTACATCACAGTGCTCACTGTGATTGGATACAAGAGCCAGAGTGATGTCAAGGCTGGAGGTGATGTTTGTGGTGGTGTTGGCATTCTTGGCATTGCTTGGGCCTTTGGTGGCATGATCTTCATCCTTGTTTACTGCACTGCTGGAATTTCAGGTACATGATGCCTTTTCATTTTCTTCTTTCTTTTCCTAGAGTTTCTCTTTTTAGTTTCATGTACCTTATTCGAATTTAACACCTTATTTGAGATTCATATGTAATATCAGCACACACAATTAGTGTTTAACATGAATATTCAACTAGTAGGAGCAAAGTTCAAACTCTGCATCCCTTAAAGGAAAAAAACCTTATTTGTACTGTAATAAAATTTCTAGGACTTTAAAGAAAATTGGTTAAAATGAAAGCAATACTTAGATCCTTTTATTTTGCTTGAATGGACTTAAAATCTTTTGTTGTTTCTTGCCATTCAACCAAGGAAAGGTTGCTCTATTTGAACTCTAATTGCTTGGTCTGAAAAAGTTTGGTTTTTAGCGTTCAATGAATTGTTAATAAATGATATAAGGATCATGTTCTTCAAATTGAATTCCCCTTTTCTCTAAAGTTTCTCAGCCTCCAAACTAGGGATGCTAATGTGGTGTGTAATTGAGCTTGTTTTCTTGGTTGAAATTAAATAAATAATTAAATACCCATGATTTTCTAGCAAGTTTTTGTTTCTTTGTATCTTCTAACAATTGTGTGTTTTTTTTTTTTCCTAAAATCCAATGCAGGGGGTCACATAAACCCAGCAGTGACATTTGGGCTGTTTTTGGCTCGCAAGGTGTCATTGATTAGAGCAATAATGTACATGGTGGCTCAGTGTTTAGGTGCCATCTGTGGAGTTGGGTTGGTTAAGGCTTTCCAAAGGGCTTACTACAACAAGTATGGTGGTGGGGCCAATGAGCTCAGTGAAGGGTACAGCACAGGTGTTGGATTGGGTGCTGAGATCATTGGAACCTTTGTTTTGGTATACACTGTGTTCTCTGCAACTGACCCCAAGAGGAATGCCAGAGATTCTCATGTGCCGGTAAGATATGAAATTCAATCATATATTATTGTATTATAATTTATAGTTTTGTTTATATTTGCTTCTTTGGCTCTCCCTTTCTTAAGAGAAACATTGACTGTAGTGGAAAATGTGGATTCACTGTTGGGTCTTTCAGGGTTTAAAATAGGAAATTAATTTCCTAAAAATCATTTTAGATTGCTTATTGTTGAAGAGAAAAATTTTATGCTTCTATTGCTGCCATAAACTGATGAAGTTGAGTGGAGGTGACTTAACTATGATTGGATATTCAACCATCAAGCTTCTAGCTTTGCTTTTGAATGAAATTAGGTAGAGTGGTATTAAAGTAATTAAGAAATTTTATTAAGCTTTCTTTGTTTGCATGGATAAATAGTTGTAGTTTTTGATATGCCTATCATTCTATAGATTAACACCAATTGGAAATTCCCAATTCAGTCAACTTCAAAATAATTTAAGAATTTCCAATTCCATTTCCAGAAGTTGTACTTGCTGTCACTCAATAATTTTCTCATTTGGCATGATAAAGTTTACTACTTATGTTATCCTGCACTTTCCATTTTCATAAAACTTTTTTGTTTGATCTATCTATTCAGATTTATTATGTAGGATGAAACTCTTATCTTTTGGTACAGTCAACATATATGCTTGTTAATAATGTTATTAATGACAGTGAAATCAGCTTTATTTTTAATATTAATTTTATAACGATATGCGCTAATGCTTCCTTCATGGAACAGCTGGATTTCCTTTTTGATATTGGAAACCAAATCTTTTTCAATCCTTTTTCTTGAGACTTCATCAGCAATAAAATATTCCATAGTTCAGGAAGCATTCAATGTAGATGAAAATTTCCACTTTTCATGCTTAGCTTTGCTCACTTTCTACTACTACTCTGCATGTTTGGGTCCCAAAACAAGAAAGTGGGTAACCTTTACCTGTGGGCATGTATTTCCTTTGTTTGCATGTGTTTTGATTCATCTACTAAGCTTCCCAGAGTAGTGAACCTATCTCTTTCTTTCACCCAAATTAAATACTTTATGGTTTTTATTGAAATGAAATGTTACTATTCCTAGAGTTTGTGGTGGTGGCATTTGATCCCTTTCCAATTTCGAGAAAAGTGGATTCTTTTGGAGTTTTCCTCTGCATTATTTTTTGGCTTGGAAGAAAAATGTGATCTGCCTTATAATGTGGGACTTGGCGTGTTTAAGGTCTAAATGTAAAGTGTTCATAACTTTGTCATTAATGCTAAACGTCATTTTCTCCTAGTTGGCAAATCTCGTGAGAGTTTCCAGCATCATTCTCACGTCATTATCATAGCTTTGGGCTCCTTCAAACATTTTCTCAAATTCTCCTAATTATTAAACAAAAGAAACCAAATCATGCACCTCACATGAAGGCATGCCCCATCTGTCCCAAGTGTTCTCTGTTTTTCAATTCTGTATTTTTTTTATCATAATAATTAAAGAAAATATAAACATCAACCAAAAAGTGGCAAGTTTTTATTGACAAATAATATTTATTCTATTTTTGTATTTACTATATAATAAATATTTGTTTTTAATAAAATTTATTTAGCAAGGCATGATCGGTATAAGTGGTATTTTTTTTTTTTTCAAAAAAGGTATCGGGTTTAAGGTTTCTGGATGGAAAAAATTAACCGGAAGAATTACTTCTACCATGATATAGATGCTTATGATTTGAATAAGTTTGCCTTATATGTTGTTAAAAAAATAAAAGTTAATTAAAATTAGTCATAAGAGGCTATGGATGTTGATGAAATGGAATAATTAAGTTGGATTCACATGTTTGGCATGATGTTTTATCAATCAGGAGTTTCTTATTGTGGTTTTGTTCTGTTTTGAAAGGTTTTGGCTCCACTTCCAATTGGTTTTGCTGTTTTCATGGTTCACTTGGCAACCATCCCAGTCACTGGCACTGGTATTAACCCTGCTAGGAGTCTTGGTGCTGCTGTCATCTACAACCAAGATAAGGCTTGGGATGACCATGTGAGTAACAGTGTTGTAAATTCAACAACTTGCTAGTTCTATATACTATAAAATCAAATTCAGTACTTGCTATATGTTGTCAAGTAACATAGGATAAAAAAGATTATGGCACTTTTGTCTGATATTTTGTTCCTTTGTCTTTGTTCAGTGGATCTTTTGGGTTGGACCCTTTATTGGGGCAGCAATTGCAGCCTTCTACCACCAATTCATCTTGAGAGCAGGTGCAGTCAAGGCCCTTGGATCATTCAGGAGCAACCCCTAATTGAAGAAAAAATGAGTTGATATTGCAATTATAATAATGGAAAGTTCTAAGGTTTCTTTGATCCTCTCTGTTACCTCTTTCAAGTATATTAAAATCTTGGGAATGGGGAGGGAGGGTATTTGAAGACAAAAGAGCCTTTGGTAAATACCCTTTAGTATTTTCAAGTTTGTATTCCCTCAGGTGTGTTATCTTTCTCTTTAGTTAATCTCATCTTGTACTCCATATATTCATGAAAAAATATTAAAAAAAATTATGATATCCATGTTCTACTTAAAATGTTTCAATTTCCCTTTTTGTTCTTAAGGTTGGATTGGATGTGGAATTTCAAATTCGAGAATTTTTAACTAATAATAATAAGTAATTATAAAGAAAGTCTAATATAAAAATAATGATAAATAATAATATCAACTGAATTGGAAAAATAAAATAAAATTTCCAATAAATAAAAGTCCGGATATTGTTCAAGGTTAATCGAACTCTATTAAATCAATAAATTAAAAAATAGCTTTTGTTGAACCCCATTTAAAAATTCTTAATTGAAAATAAGACGTGCCCTTGGTCACTTTAAATGAAAAAATAGTCCTGGATATGTATTTAATGAATAATGATTTTTCATCCAAAGCATTTCACACGGAATACGCGTAAAGAAACTTTAACGTGGCAAAGTTGATATATTTTTTTAAAGGACAAGATAAAATAAATAAATAAGTTAATTAAAATAAAATGCCTACTCATAGTTTGGCGCCTCCATTTATAAATAAAATAAGTTAGTATTTTTTATTCTCATTATTGTGAAAAATAAACAAATGTATACTTGTTATTTTAATAATTAATGTAAAAAATATTATTTTGAATAACCTTTATAAGTAAATTTAAAAAAAAAATAGGTGGCATTTGATTTACGGAAAATATTTTCTATTTTTATTTTCTAAAAACTGTTTTCTTTCTCATGTTTTTAAGAAATAAAACACATGTTTGTTTTAGTAATCTGTTTTCTATTTTCAGGAAATGAAAATAGTGAAAATATGTTTAGTTTGTTTATTTTTCAGGTTAAAACTTTATAATGTTATTTTATTTTTTAATGTTAACATATATTTTGCCTATCAAGTTTAAAAATATGTTTTTATATTAATATTTAGGGGGAATAAAAATTATTTTATCAAAATGCAATTTTAAAACTTCAATTAATTAGAACTATAAGCCCAATTTATTTTAAGAAGTTTTTTTACTAAAAACTAATTTGTTGGATTTGTTTTGGAAAGGGAAGGGAGCGAAGTCACTTTTTTGCAAAGTGTATCATGATTCAGTATATATAAGTTCAATAAGAGTAAAAAGGTTTGATAAAACGTAAAAGATTAATATTAAAAAAAATTATAATTTTATTTTCCAAATTAAATAGTAAAGTAGCTCAGATGACGGGAGTAGCCACCAACCACAGATTTCAATTTGATTAAAATTACAACTATTGTCACTGTGTTTTCAGTTTGAATTGAAAAGTTCTGTTTTCACTACTAGTTTAGAAATATTTCTTTCCAAACATTTTCTAAATACATTTTTTCTATATCATTCCCTGTTTTTTTTTTTAATAAAAACAGGATATGGGTAAACCAAACACCTAATAATATTTTATACCAGATATTTTAATAATTGATGTTAATATTTTACATCAATTATTGAAAAAAAATGTAAAATATTATTTTTTTATAATAATTGTTCAAATAAATGATATAAAAATATTCTTTTACACCATTTATTGAAATAACAATATAAAATATTAAAACAACATATAACAATCAATATTTTATACTGATTGTTTCAATAATTGATGTGAAAAATATTTTCTACATCCGTTATTAAAACAATCAATAAAATATATATATATATATAAAGTAATATTTTATACTGGTTGTTTTAATAAATGATTTATAAAATACTTTTTACATCAGTTATTAAAACAACTTGTGTACAATATTCCTCCATTTTGTTTTTCACTCTTCATCTCCTTATCCCACTTTGTCTCTTGTTTGGGGGGGCAAGATTTGATTGGGGCAAATTAAGGATTTTGTTTGGTGGAGGGTGTGGTAGTGGTGTAGGAGGGTTAAAGGTCTAATGGTGGGGTGGAAGAGAGTTGGAGGTTTAGGGTGGGTTTTCACGGTTGTCATGGTGTGGTGTCTCTACACGTATTCTTGTGCGGTTGGGGTAGAAATAGAAAAGAAACGAGAGAGAAAAGAAATATAGGAGAGGAAAAAAAAAGAATTGATGATGTGTGTTTACATGTTTGACATGAGTCATTAAATTGACATTTCTGTTTACCACATCATTAGTTAACAAGAACATTAACGACAAAGACAAATACTTGAAACTTCTTAGAGGCTAATACTAGACAGAAAAAATTATAGAGACAAATAACAAAGCTGGCTAATTTTTAGAGACCAAAAATATAATTAAGCTTAATAGATATTTTGGTTTTATACTAATAATGTAATATTAATATATCTTTGTTTTCCTTTTTTTATATACTCTATTTGAATTTGAGTCGGATAGACTATGAGTGACAAAACTCGCCCTATCTAAATTTAACGATATTCCATTCCTCATAATTTCAACCCGAGACCACAAATTATGCTATAACAGTCACTACAAGTCGATTTTCCTATTTATTGCTCTAATAATGTAATATATTAAAAAATAGATAATTTGGTAGTTATATGATGATAAGATAGATTAACTCTAGACACAAAAAATTATTTATGAGCAAATTACAAAAATCACCCCTAAAATTTACTAAAATTACAATTCATTTTAAACTTATACAAATATTACATCCATTATTTATTAAACTTGTAAACTAAAATTTATGTTAGTTAAATCTTGTAAGTTCATCCTAATAATTTATGAGTTTTGTATGTTAATAACTAATAAATTAATAAAAGTGTTGTTTAATGGGAGCATGCAAGTTCTAATGCAATAGAACACTGGTACTACAATTGTAAGCACATTAAGAGTTTGTTAAACTAGCTAACATACATAGAGCCCTATATAACACATAGAGATGTCAACAGAGCAGGGCGGGTATAGGTACCCCTTTCTCATTACCCATACCAACAGGCAAAACATAAATCCACCCTGTTACCCATGCAAATACTCATTATACAGGTTTTTTTATAGGTAGTCACTATCTATGAGTATCCAAGGATATCCATGGGCACCTAATTGAAAGAGAAATTAGGACCTGTGTGACTAACTCTGTGACTTGTATTGTCCCTATGATTGATAGTACATCTCATAAAGGGCAATGCAAATGTGGGTAGGACCTGGAATATCTATAGTAGTGGGCATCGAGTTGTGGATGTAGAGTGCTAGGACTTGCCTTTTGACATCAAGACTGTTGTAGATTCTAACGTTTTAACTATAAGTTTATGTTGTGATGTAGTTGTTTTATTGGGAGCCTGCGAGCCCTGTATCTTTTGAGTACACTATGGTTCTGAAAATTTGATCTATGTTACTATTATGTTTATTTTGAACTATGTACTAATGATCACTGAACAAAAAAAAATCTTCTACTTTTCTAAATTACTAGTGACTCCTTAATTAAATAGGATATTCTAGTGAAAGAATTTTTCCTAGCTAATCAAAGGTGCCACAGAACATGCCTGAATCATTTTAAGTTGTTACGATATTGATTGAATATCATTGTGCATGAGTGGCTTTTGTTTGATGTGAAATTAAATAATGATGAACAGAGAATTGAGATATGGTATGTGCCTGAGTGGCCGCCATTTTATTGATATTAAAGCTTGTATGGCTAATGATAACATAGATTTCCTGAGTGGCTAGTTGTGAAATAATTTATGGTGATGGCTTTATGTTATTTATTAAGAGAATCGATTAATTAAATTAAAGAAAGTGGATTAAAATGAATATATGTCATTATGTGTGGTTTATAGCACTGGCTTTATACGATTTATTCTACCCCCCAGTTTTGACTCCCATGGTCAAGTAGAATCCAGTTGAGCTACCTAGTGATTAAGAAGGACCTAGTGGTTGGGGTGGAGTGCCAAACAAGGCTCGGTAGACCAAGTAGGGTTCATGGGGTGTCAAGTAGGACCCCTAGCTGGAGGCCAGTCCATTTTTAGTATCTGGATACTAGCGAGTCTGATCAAACTCTAAGTGAGAGTCAGTTGTGCTATTATGTGCTTAATATAGAGAGCCAGTGCATTATGCGATATTGTGAGTATTTGAAATGATCAAAGGTAAATTTGATGTGTATGTGCTTCTATGTACAACCTGAGTGGCATATAATGTGATAAACAACTAAGATGATTGAGGATGAATTGATATATGTTGTATACACATTACTATTGTAGCCTGAATGGCTCGTAATGCTTGGGTGTGTTTATGTATAATTAGTGATTAAGCAAGTGTGCTATGAAAATGGCATGAAAAACTGGAGAATGAATAATTAATCAGGTGGTGGATATACATACATACATATATATATATATATATACCTATGTTACATTATAAGGCTAATGGTATGTCTTTTCTCAGTTTTGAGTTTCTATATTAATTGTTATGTCCAATACTAACCCTTTTCTGTTGTTGTTTTCCTTTCAGTAACCAATGACAAGAATATCACGGATACCGCAGAGGCGAACATCAAATGAGCTTGAGATGCCAAGGAATGATAGATGAAGTTGCATTGCTTGTAATAATGTAATTTATGAGTAATTAGTAAGTAATTATGTTGTGAAATCCTATAGTGTGTGTACATATTTTTGAATGACACTGAGCCATTATATTTTGATGAATTTTGTGGTTTATAAGTAGGGATTATGATAGGGTAATATGTGTATGTATGTTTTACTAATAAATGGCACTGAGCCAATTAGATGATGATGATGGATTATATATATATATAAGCCCAGGTATGGAATGGCATTAAGCCAAGGCAGTGAGGAAATTGAGTTCCATGGGCATGATATATTTGATTGATGGTGATGTGCTATTGTGTAATTGATGGAAGTGGATGTGGATTATTCGAAGAGTTTATATATATATATATATATATATATATGCATATGCATATGCATATACATATATAGGTAAATTGACTATATAAACAGAGTCCTCTCCAAGAGCATACAACTCAGCGATGGAGGAGGAAGAAGATGCGCAGGAACAGAATAAGCGAAGAAGAAGAGGGAGAAGCAGTAGCTCGCGTGTGAGTGATAATTAGGAGAGAGAAGGAAAAAGAAGCCTTTTAAAGTCCAGGGGTGACCGGTAACCTTTTCAACCGGTTACCACCCCATTTCCCCTTCAAACACTTCTCTTCCTTTAATCGGTCTTCCCTTTATTATTAACCAATTAAATAATTTTATTTACATTTACAATATTTAATTATTCATAATTGTCCAATAATTCATGAAAATACCAAATAATATTAAAAAATGATTAATAATATTTTCTACTACACAAAATTTTCCTAAATTGTCAGGGATGTTACAGATTAAGATTAATGGCTGGATAATAATAAGTGGCACGGAATTACGCATGTGCTCTCTGGACAAATATAAGTGAGTTCTGTCTCACTTTCCCACTCACACTGAGCTGAGAAAAGTAGAAAGAGAGTTGAGCATTTCTTTGTTCGTGCATGCAGAGGTTGCATTCCCATTTTCTTCTGAAGTCAACCAAGCCTGTTCTTCTTCTTCGTCTTCTTCTTCTTCATCAGCAACGTTGTGTTGTCTTGGAGGCTCGAAATCCTCCACTGTTGGTGAGGCGGAGCTGCTCGAGAGAGAGAACAGCTTTTGGTTCCTCTGAAGCTGAGTTCGGAGGTCGACGAATGGAATCAGGGTCGTTTAATTGAGAAGGAGCGATCGGAGGGCGACCGATCAACGTTGAAAGTTCGAGGAACTTCACTGTAGGTAGGGGGTGCTTTACATTTCAAATGAATGGTTTATGGACGAGTTCCGAGTGAAACTGTTATGCTGTGTGTTGTGTTGATTTCCGTCCATGATTATATGTTGAATTGCATGAGATGCATGTTGATGATATTGTGAATGCCGAGTGCATGTGGTGTGAGATTGTTATGTTAATTCCCATTTGTAATTTTATATGGGATTGCATGAGATGCATGTTGCTGATGATGAGAATGCCGAGTGCATGTGCTACAGTTGGGTTGATTTCCGTTGTTATTTTACATTGAATTGCATGAGATGCATGT
The DNA here is from genome assembly GCA_037962975.1 of Clitoria ternatea. NCBI lineage: Eukaryota > Viridiplantae > Streptophyta > Magnoliopsida > Fabales > Fabaceae > Clitoria > Clitoria ternatea. The sequence continues at coordinate 17,714,630 of CM075675.1, forward strand.
TGATGATAATGTGAATGCCAAGTGCATGTGTTGTGAGGTGGTTATGCTGATTCTCGTTTGTGATTTATAAGGAAATGCATGAGATGCATGTTACGATATGAGAATACCGAGTGCATGTGTTGTGAAATGCTTGATGATTGAAATGGCACTGTTGTACTAATGATAATAAAAATATGCATGGGATGCATCATTGAGAATGCTGAGAGCATTTAGCGTGAGACGCTTATATTTGAATCGGTAATTAAAAATATATGCATGAGATGCTATGAAAGACCTTGGGTGGGACTCAAGGCAAGCCGACTGAGTGGGACTCAGGGCTGCCCGTAACACTGCCGTTGTCGCTGAGAGTGACTGTGTTACATGAGAGGGCAAACGGTTTGGTACCAGTAAAATGGCCGGATCAGCTGAGAGCTGAATAAAAGGCTGAGAGCCTATGTTGCAACACAAAACTTAATAACGAGTAAATGGATCTGATTGACTAAATGTGTGTACATTGATATTGTTGCCGAGTGCAATATGACTTGTATGGTTGTGTGTATATGTTATTGAGAATAACGTGAATAATATAGCCTTGAATGTATTGAGTAAATTCTGACTAGATGATGCTGTGTGAGTAATGATATTGAATGACAGTGTATGTTGTTATTTATTTGAGATATCATATTGTATAGTTGAGAAATGGAGGATTAATCCGAGTCAATAACTGTCATTTAATATGTAAAATGCTCACCCCTACTTGTGGCTATATTTTCAGTGGATATAGGTCGGGATGGAGAATGACGAGTGAACATCAGCCGTGTGAAGAGTATTGTACAGTTGTAGTGTACATATTGTGTATAGTTTTGATGTAGCCTTGGCCGGCTCTTATGAACACTGTTTTGTTTGAACATATTTATATATATATGGATTTGAACTACTCAGTATTATGAACATATGTATATATATATATATATATATAATGTTATGAGGTTGTTGAATTATCTAGGAAGTATTGTTATAGGAGAAATGTCAAAGACTAAATGGTTCCGTGTGAGATATAGATGAGAGAGCCTTTTCCGAGTGAAGAAAGCTTAAAATAATTTCGAGAGAGATGTGTTTCGAGAGGACTACTTCCGAGGGAATAATAGTCAAAACGTTTCTGAGTGAGACATAGCTGGGATAACCTCTCCTACGGGAAGAAAGGTTTAAATACTCCCGGGTGAGAATTGACCGAGAGAATTTCTTCCGAGGGAAGAATGGTCAAAATGTTTCTGAGTGAAACCCGTCTTAGTGAACCTATTCTGAGTGGATAAGTTTCAAATATTTCCGAGCAAGATTTAACCTGGGAAACTCTTCCGAGTGAAGAAGGGTTAGAGTATTTCCGAGTGAAACTTGGCGAAGGGGATCACTTCCGAGGGAAGAAAGGTCAAGGTGTTTTTCGAGCGAGTCATAACCGATAGAACCGCTTCCGAGTGAAGAAAGATTAAAATAATTCTGAGTGAAACATAACCGAAGGGAAATGCTTCTGGGTGAAGGAAGGTTCAAGGGTTCCGAGTGGAAATAACCGAGAGAATCATTTTCCGAGTGAAGGTTAATACGCTTTCGAGTGAACCATGTCTGTAATGAGATCTTCCAGGATAAGAACAAGGTCTGGATGAGTGAGAACTCTCCGAGTGAAGTATGAACCGAAGGGACCGTTCCCGAGCGAGCGGAGGTCCTGATTCCGAATGAAGGAATACCGAGTGTAGTAACTCGCTCTAGCGAGTAGGGGCTCGCTCAAGCAACTTCTGCTGGTTTCGCTTAACCAATTCAGGGTCTTGCCAAGCGAGTGGCACCCTGGCCCCCATTTCCTATTTCCCGACTCCGTTTTCTTTCCTGATTCAGGAATTTGAACGCGAAAAATTTTCCCATGGCTTCGGGTTAGTCTTTATTTAGTCTTTATTTAGTCGGGATGTTTCAAAGGGCACTCAGTAGTACAGTTGAAAGGGGAAGCCAAAACTTCGTTCATTCTGGCTCTTACTGGTGAGTTTTTTGTAGCAAAAAATATTCAATCTAAATAAACACACACATGTAAATTATCTTTGAAAAGTGTATTGTCTTTGGAGTCCCCGGAAGGTACCAATAGGTCCCTATGCATATTTGTGACTTGTATGTGAAGTGGAATTGTCAATTGGATAAGGATTGATAGGCCTTTAGTAATGAAATTGAGAGAAAATGACCATAATGTATTTTTCTGCATAACTTTGTGATACTGTGGAATTTTTTAGCACAGATTGCGGGAAAAAGGTTTGAAATAGGTTGCATATAGTGTCCATAAAATTTTGTAGCATTCAGATGTCAAACATGCAAGTTAGGGGTTGTGAAAGTTAGCTTGGGGGCCAAAATTTGCATAAAAAATGTATGTGTTGATAGTAATCTATTACAGTGGTCCTGTAATCAATTACCAACGAATAGAAATGAATTCCTACACAAGTTTCTCTTTAGTAATCGATTACAAAAATTCTGGTAACCGATTACCAGCTTGTTTTTGACATTGTGTTTGATCTAAGCGGAATTAGCTCTTGCGTTTTTCATAAAATTTGTAGATAATTGAGCTACAAACATTTTCCCTTTTGATTCATCTCAATCGGAGGTTTGTAACTCAAGTTACGCTCAATATACTATAAGGTGTTCATGCTAAAAATTGTATGCAAAATAATTTTACATTTTCGTGAATTAGGCGACCTTAAGAGCATAATTGACCTTCAACCCATTCATAACATTAATAGATAATTGGGTTATGAAAGTATACGAATTGTATTCATCTCAATCAGAGTTTTATAACTCCCATTAGATATAAAATACTTAATGAAGTGTAAGAAAAATACATCCTAAAATTTTTTCAAAAAACTTCTTCATGTTGTTTTTTGAATTTTTCACATGTGCTACTGTTTAAAGTAAAAATTTACTAAATTGACTACATCCGGTTCTAAATATAAGCAAATTTTAGTAAAATTTTTTGGTCCCTTAATATAAGCAAAATTAGACTTTCCCAATGTCATTAAATGCTTGTTTACCAAATATGTCCTCATTATATATATTTACAATACCACTAATTCTTCATGTAATAAATGATACTAAGGGTATTTTAAAAAATTAAATTAAATATGTGGTAGCATTAATGCAAATAACTACTTCCAACTACTATCTTAATATGTGTGAAATTAAGTATATTTACTTATATTTAGAATTGAGAGTAGTATTTATTAAACAAAAATCTTATTATACTTTCTTACATTTCCTTCTATTTAAAGAAATAAAAAAAATTACTTCCGTTAGACCCCTACTTTATTTTCTCTTCTCATCCTTATTTTTACTTCTAAACGATTGATAGAAACTTTTCGTTTTCATCTCATTTCATATCTTCTCATTTTTTTTTTAATTCCATCAAAATAAACAACTACCAAGTTAGATTATTAAACCTTAAACCCCTGACTTGTCCAGTTTAATCACTTATTATCTGTTCTCTTAAAAAATAAAGAAGGAAAGGAAAAATAAATGTAACTTTTAAAGTGTAATTAACAATAAACTCTTTTAATTAGCCTAAAAACAATGGCATTAATTTTATCTTTACTGGTTGTTACTTGTTATCTGAGTCAGAGTCTGAAAGCTGTCTTTTTCTTTTATCCTCAACTAAAAAGTTCACTAGCAGCAAGAATCAAAACCTATATTAGACGCGGTTTGTTTAACAATCAAATTCAGAGAGAAAGATGCATCTGTGGCCGACAAAGAATCTGAGAGATTCCTTCAAGCTTTCTTACCTCACGAATCTGGAATGGAACTACCGTCGAATGAAAAGGGACCAACAACAACAACAATCTTCCACCCAACAGAAACTTCTGGAAAACGAAAACGAAAACGAAAACGAAAACGAAAAGGAGGACCAGAACCCCAACTCCCTCAAATCCGAACCTGAATCTGTCTTGTTCGTTTCCTTCTGTCATGAGATCCTTTTGCTTCTCTCTTGCTGCTACTGCTGCTTCTGCTGCGGTGGTAACTCTCTAACATCCCCTTTTACTTTTTTTTTCGTTTTTCTAATTGCTACGTGGAAAATGCTGTTTGCTTTTCATTTGGGTTCTTTGGATCTCTTGTAAAGTTGGTTTCTTTTGCGGGGATTTTATCTGGGTGTTGAAATTACGGGTTTAACGTTTTTCCTGAGGAGCAAACCTTCAAATTACTTGGGTCGGATATTTTAGTTCTTAATTTTGCAAAAAAGATATTTAGTTTAAGCTCTTTTAATCCAAAAGAACAATGCTTTGTAAAAATTGTAATCACCCACAATTGGTGTCTACAAGAGATAGAGATAGATGGCAGACAAGAGATAGATGTGATTAATGGTGTGACGTGATATAGAGAAAGATAAAGAGAAATGAAAACACCAACAAAATCTTATCCTAAGGTTAGGTGTATGAATCATACGATGTATTGTTTCCAACCATTTACCAACTCTTGAAGGATTCCATTTATCAAAAAATTCATGTCAGTACCCTTTGAATTGTTCTTTTTCGGTCTCATTGTTCTACCCAAAATGATAGTAAAAAATAAGATGATAAAGAATTGAAGTGAGTGATATTCTACAAAGTCAGAAATGAACGTAGGGTTCTTAAAGTTTTAGGAATGAGAATGTTTGATGCATCAATCTGAACTAAAGTGAGAATTTATTAATTTCTTGAAGTCGTGTGTAGTTTGTTCTGGCTATAAGATAATTGATGGGTGGATTTTGATAGCTCAGTAGAAGTTCTCTCTGGTTCTGGTTTTGATTTTTGGTGTTGGCTCGAGATGACTAATTGAGGAGGAATTTATACAACAGAGAAAGGTCTTGATGCATATGAAACTTTCTCAGTTTTTGGGTATGATTTGTTGTGGCTTAGATATTTATTTGGGTTAATTGGTGTTGAAACTAGTGAAGCACATGTTCCATTTGGTATAGTTCTTGCTATAAGGGAATTGGTCAGTGTTGATTACATGTGATGTAGTCCTTATGATTTTAATTTTGAGTTTTCATGCTGGCCCATTCTTGTATGACTGCTTGAGCTTGAAGTTAGATAAGAGAGAGAGGAAGAATTTGATTCATGGATTGCCTAAATTGGGCTGGAGGAAGGGATAGCATAGCATTAATACGTGCTATATATATTTACGCTTGAGATTCGAACAATGCTACTGACCCTCCAGAAGATAATTTCAGGTTATAGAAGCCAAATGGCCATTGTGATTATTTTTGTAGGGTGAATTTTTAGAAATACACATTGTCGTATTTTTTCATTGAGGATCAAGATGCATTTCTCGCACATTTTCATTGGTTTATGACCCCTCCCACTTTTCTCTCCTCACTCTCTTGGTGTAGTTCAACTTCAACTGAAGAAGATGTTTACGATTTGTTAAGTCTGATTTAATATTGTATAAGCTTCATTTCCTTAGTAGTTAGCCTCTGTTTCGCACTGGCACCTCAGCTTCATGTTCTGTTTGTTGGAAATTAATCGAAAATTAGGAAGTCTGAGGCGTGTAATTGCATTGTCCTAAAAGGATTTATTCGCCTGAATGATGGAATCCCCCAACAAACAACAGACTCTTCCACCCGTAGGCAGGATCAAAACTAACAAGAATAAATTATACTCAGCATAGAAGAAGAAGAAAGAAAAAATTTGTTATGTTATGAAAACTGAAATTTGTGTGCTTTAAATAAGAAATGAAAGGGAATGATTGACATCCACTAAAAAACACATCTATCATGGAAAAATGTCTATTCACATAAAGACAAACCTATTCCATTTGTGTCTTCTCAAAATTAGCGGGAAACACATCCATTAAACTATGGCCGAAAACGTGATTGTTCAAGCAACATGACATTTAAAGACAATAATCTTTCAATTCAAAATTCAAAATTATAGAAAAACAAGTTTTTTAAATAAGCCCCTAAATAATAATAAGAATTATATCTTTTGAAATATCAATATATACAATACTGTTTTGCACTATTTCTTGTATTAATTGATGTACGTGTCATAAATTTAAAGAACAAGAACCCCAAATCTTGCATGACGCCCTTCCATTTTCTGCTGTAGCCATTTTTGGATTGGCTACTCAACAGGATTATTAACTATGATATTAGCTTACTATTCTGATTGATCCTCTCACTTCATTTTTGTATTTTTTTTCTGGAATTATATTTACCTATTTTCATTTATGAATCAAAGAAAAGCTCACTTTCATGGCCTTTTCAGGATTTATGTTGTTTACAAATTGAATTTAATGTATTTGGTTTAGTTGATTTGAAAATCTGAATATCTTTTTCCATTTCCTTTCCTTGTTGAGTTTGAAGGAATGATTGTGAAGTCAAGTGGATTGAGTCTGCTTTTGTTTTGGAGTTGTTTTGCATGCTGACTGTGTTTTTCTCTTGAAGCTTGTGTTGATGAGAAATAAGGAAATACATGGCTGCGCTTCTGTTCCGTCCTCCAAATTGTGCAAAGTACAGTAATAAAATTTTGTACAGCTATTTATTCGTTTTCTTATAATTGTTTAGATTTTAATAATATAATAGAAATGTTCTGCAATGTCATTTGTAAAGAATTAAGGATGCTAAATAGAATCATTAAGGGAGGTTTTCTTGCGTAGTTTATTTCCTTCTTTCAATGTTCATGGTGACACACACATACACCCGCAGATCGTAAATTGTAGAAATACCGTCATATATCTATTTAAAAATTGGTTACCTTGTAAAATCAACCACTTTAAGTTAACTGTCCAAATTTTTTTAAAGCTTTTTCGTCCTTATAAATTAAAAGTCTTTTCATTTTTGTCCCTATAATTTTTTTCTTTATATTTCTATGTTATTGAATATTTTAATTTCAGTCCTTATTTTAAATTTGCATTTCTTAATGGTTGATAACTTGATATGATTAATTAAATTATATGTTAGTTTGTTTAAATGAATTTTAAATATCTAACAACTTGTTAATGTGTGATTTTGGTAGGTTAAAATATAATTTTTAGTTATAAAAAATCTTAGTAGTTTTAATTTATGAAAATTTTAAAAACAACTTTAATTGTTAAAAATTGTATTTGGACTCACTATTGTCATGTATTAACTAACAATTGAACATGTTATAATTATTTGAGCAAGTTAATGTGTAATTTACTTATAACATCAAAATATTTTATAAAAGATAAATGTAAAAAAAATTATATGGATCAAAATCAAAAGACCTTTATTTTATTGGGATAAAAGCATATTTAAACTAAAAAAAATCAAAAGCCACGTATGCTATTTTAACTTGATGGAACCAAACTTTTATTTTTATCTTATCTCTTGACTCCTACTACAGGGAATTAAAAATTATGCAGTTATTTGAAGAACTATATTTGTTTATTTAAAGCCACAGATCAACTTAGGGTCTGTTTGTTTAAGTTAATTTTTAAGTTATTTTTAAAAAAAAAAAATTTATAAGTACTTTTTTAATAAACAGATCAGAGTTACTTCTTAAAATAAGTAGAAATCGGTTTATTTTTAACTTTTGTTTATTTTTAAAATTTTAAATAAACATATTAAAATTTAAAATAATTATTTTTTAATTAAAAAAGTAGTTATCTCTTAAAATACGTTTAAACAAACGAGTCTTAATGAGGGAGGGTTTAGGTAGTTTAGCTGGAGATTTTAGATTCAAATTTCAATATAAAAAATGCATGATTAAAAATTGAATGATATGGCATGGAACTGAATGATTAAAATTACTTACATGGCAACAAATTAGCATATAGAAGAAGAGATTACAATATTACAAATAGATAAACAGGGTTAAAATTCGTTTGTTTAAATAATTCAGTTTTATAAATGGAGGTTTTGTAAAAGAGAGAAAAAGATCCTACGGTCAAACTAAGTTTTGATTGTTTCAAATGGTATGAAAGATCAATATTAACTCGTAAATTATTTTATTTTTATAATTCCGTTTCTCTAACTACATACCAAACGGACATTTAGAAATTTAGAACAAATTTGTCATCTTTCATTATATATATAAGTATATATATATATATATATATATATATATATATATATATATATATGGTTTATAGTTATCAGTTACTAGATCATAGTTGAAAAAAGAGCTAAAATAGAAAATTAAATAATTCAAGCTTACTAAAAAATTCCTGTTTGGTTGATTTCTGTTTTAATTTCGTATTGAGTATTAATTATAAATCTTAACATGGCATTATTTTTCAAAAATTTATACATAAAATATTGAAATAAGCTTTTTTCAGTTTTCCCTGTTTTCTTTTCTGCACAACTTTTAAAAAATAATATAACAATTTTATAATTAAAATTGAAAATAAAAAATAAAAAAATAAAAAATAAAAAATAAAATCAGAATGGAAACTATCCTTAAGTTAAGAAGATATAAAGTTAGTCTATTGGTTGGAAAAGGAGGAAGATAAGGAGCATTTGCATATTAACAAAATTGATATGCTTTTACCAACTAAGAATTGTTTACATGGCTTAAAACTAGCATTGTTATATATTGTCATTCCACTACCACAAAACGCTCCTCAAAATTAAATATTATAAATAGAAGATCAATAGATTTTTTCTTTTAAAAAAAATTAGGGTCCGGCATATATTATTTATTTTATACTATTCTATAAAAATTCTTAATAGATTTCTTTCATCTTTAATATAAGAATTCCTTAAAAAATTAATATTATTAATTAATTTTTTTATTAAAATATCCTTATTAGTCATTAGTAAAATAATTATTAATTAAATATTAAAGAAAGTAGGATTTGTTAGTTTCAATAATTATTAATTTGGGTGGTTTCAGGCTAATGTGAGGAGGGAGGTGGGTGATGGGGAAAAAACAAGGTTCAGTATGACTATTGGTTGGGAGAAACAACATTAAAGTCTAGGTACCACAGGTTGTTTTTAATGTTATTACATCAGGATGCTATGGTAGCTGATATGGGGAAGTGAGTGGATATTTATGGGTTTGAGATATAAAATGGCGTAGAGAATTTTTTGTGTGGGAACGTGATCTATTGTCATCCCTTCTTTAAGATCTTGGGAATTTTGGAGGTGTTCGATTGACAAAGCATGACTCGTGGATCTGGACGGGAGATTCCTCAAGTAAGTTCTCTGTCAAGTCAGCTTATAATGTCTTACTTTAGCGGTCAGCTAATTGGGATAATCATTTTGTGCGTTTGTTTTGGAACAAAATTATGCCTCTTAAAGTTGGTGGTTTCGGATGACGTTTACTTTTTGATCGACTTCCAACTAAGGTTAATCTTGTTATACGTGGTATTGAGTTACAAAATTCCTCTGATTCTTGTGTTTTATGTGGTGATTGTTTGGAAAATAGCTTTCATCTTTTCTTCTCGTGCAAATGTGCTTATATATTATGGCAGAAGTGTTTTGAATGGTTGGGATATTGTTTGGTTCTGCATTGTACTGCTAAGGATCATTTTGAATGTTGATCTGTCCTGGAATCTGGGGTTGGTATTAATAGTCCTAACCGGAATCCTAGTCAGTCTCCTAACTGGAGTTACCTCACGTGCTCTCAATCTTACACCGTCTCAGTGGAGTACGGTATTATAAACCTCAGTTCAGTGGGAATCCAAGGCTCTTCAAGTAAAGGTGGTAATTGATGTATTAATCCGTACTGACGCTTCAAAACCACACCGGAGAGATACCTGCAGAATATTCTCTGATGCTTAAGTCAGTACAGTAACCAAAGTAATTTAAGGTTACAGAGGTAACTTACTGGAATTACATCAGATCTCTTTCAGTAATAAATGAGTTGTATTTATAGGGTTTACCTTAGTTTTGGAAGTGATTTGATATCTTCCTAACTTACTATAGATACAGTGTTTGCAGGGTCAGGTTGCTCATACCTCTTTTTACTAATTGTCGGATTGTTAGTCATTGACCGGGGTTGAGGGGAAAGAACCATAGTTAACATATGACTTAGGACTCCGGTCGTAATTTGCCATTTCTTATTGGTGACGTGGCGTGATGCATTCGGACCTCGTCCAGTACTGTTACCACCCGGATCAAATGTACTTTGGGCTATTGAGTTAAAACTGAGATTCAACTTGGGTTGACTGTGATATGGTTTGCTACTGTTTGGACTATTTGAGAGGTAAGAAATGATATAATTTTCAAGAAAGGATTTGTGAATATTGACCATATGTTGGAGCAGGTCGAATATCGATCGTGGTTATGGCTAAGGTTTCGAATGAATGAATTCTTTAGAAATTTTGTTGAATGGTCTATGGAGCCTTTGTTATGTTTTTCCAGTTTGTAATTATTTATTTATTTATTTCTCTTTTTTTTATATAAGTTAAGGTACTCCCTGTAACTTTTATAATATATTGATTTTTTTTGTTGATAAAAAAAAATAATTGAGTATTTTTATTAACCAATTTTTAAAAGAAAAATTAAAATTTGTTAAGATGTTGCTATATTAAAAGAAAGAAGTGGTGTGTGCTATTATACCAATATTTAACGGGTTCGATTCCGTAGCTTACATTGTTTTTCACTTTAATTTACAATGCTTGGACCTTCACTGTGGCCAAGAAATCTATAAATAAACACAAAGAGCCACACAAATAAAGCTCCTTAAAGAATGCCTAGAGACATGCTTATCTTGTAAATTGTAAAGTTCCTGAAAGGGTCAATTCAACACCCGTCTTCCCTGGGAATTTCAGATCCAATTAACATTAGTAATGTTGTTTTCCACTTCCATTCAGTTTCTGCATTTCTACTTTGTTTGACAAAATTTCTCTAGCATTCACTTGTTGTTCTGCTTGTGTAACATCGGTGCAACTCTCTGTAGTGTGTTAACTTTTGTTGTACAAAATGGATGAGATTTTCGGAATTATGGATGGAAGGTTTGAGGTGTCTTTGGCAGATTCCACCATGATGTGGATCGTGCACTATGCCATGAACAGAGCTCAAGAGAGGATGAAGACGAAAACCGGAGTGATTGAAAGGTTGAATGAGATATCAAAGTTCTATGAGTTGGCAGTGATGCAACTTGAAGGTTGCCTAAGCATTGTTCATGCAGAAACGGAGAGCAGTTTCCTTGAAAGCAACCATGAGGAGTTGCTTGATGACTTGAGAGAAATCAAATCTCGCCTTCAATGGCGTCTCAAGGAATCCGAATTGGCCATACTAGAGAAGGACAAAGAGTTGATGCATCTCAGGCATGCTCTAGAGTTGAAAGAAAGAGAACCAGTTTTGTGCCGTGGGATTCAAGAAAGTACTCAAAGTGGAGATGATGAGCACAGCGAGTTAAGGACTAGTTTGGACCAACAAATGCTTAATATTGAACATGTGAATGAACCACAACATGAGATTTTAAGCGAGGTGCAACGTAGTGGTAGCAAGAAGGTTGAAGAGATGGGCTCGGACATAGACATATTAAAGCAGACTATGGATCTTGCTTTTGGGAAGATGCAAAGTGCTCTTTTGATGTGTGAGATGAAGCCAAAAGAGAGGGAGTGGAAGTTAACAATTGAGAAAGATATAATGTCAATACTAATTGGAAGTATCATGAAGGAGTTCCAAGACAACATTGAGGAAGAAATAAGGAGGGATGAGAATCAAGTCCTTAAAGTTTGGAAGGAGCAATGGTCACCACTGATGAATGAGTTCAAAACTCTGCGGCACGAACTTGCCAGCTTCCATGAAACATGTCCAGAGGACTCTGACTGTTCAAACATTTCTTCACCAACTTCCACAAAGCCTTCATCACCGGAAGGTAATAGTGAAAATTCTAACTATTTTTCTCTAAAGGTGGAAGAGATGGATAAGAAGGGAAAGTTAGCTGAAGAGGAAGAAATGGATAAGAATGAAGATGGAAGTACCTATGTTGCTAAGATGATAAAGAGTCACGAGTCCATTATTCGCCGAAAGAGTGAAGAAATGAATTGGAATAAGCATGGAGTGTTACTAGAAAAAAGGTCCAGGAGAAGAAGGGAATTGAATCGCGTGAAAGAAAGAACTTATATTGTTGCTGAAAAATTGGACAGTCTCATGCATTTGAATGTTAAACTTTGTGAAACTGGTTTCAATCAAAGAGCTATTCATGACAAGGAGCTGTTTTCAGGGAGGAAGTTATCAGAAGCTAATGAGAGTTATACCAGCAAGGATGTTGTCACTTTGGAAAGTGCCATGGAGAAAGTAAGAGGAGCCTGTGATGCAAAAAATAAAAACCAGGAGGAATTAATAAAGGTGTCACATACAGAAAAGGAATATAGCAAAACACAAAATTCGATATCAGAAGATTTGTGTGGTTCTACAGATGACTTGGAGAAGCAAATACAGGAGAGTGTGTATGAATACTGCTTAAGGGAAGTAATCAATGAGTGGAATGAGAACATTGAAAGAAATACAATTGAAAGGAAAATTGCAGATGACATGAATTTTATTGTCATGTCTGATTTAGTCATGGATATCAGTCGCAAGGCTGAGGAACATCTTACAAGTTGCTTGAGATCTAGTAACCAAGTAGAGAAAATAAAGAACATCATAAATGAGGACATAAGCAAGCTTTTATTTAGGCAAACTGTTGATGAATTCAACAAAATGATGGTAGATAGCAAAGAAGACAGTGTCATAAATGAACAGATACATCAGATTGTCTTTGGTGAAACATTGAAAAATTTTGTGAATATTGCAAGCTCTGCTTCAAAGGAACAACATAGAGAAAACCGCATTCAGAAAAAATTTCTGGATCAGTTACAGATTACCATCATAGAGAGTTCTCTGAAGGAAGATGTTTGTATGACTGTATTCACAGTTATGCTTGAGGAATGGAAGGTGGAACTAGATGACTATTATATGCAGAACTTCATCCGAGAGAACATAAAGGAAGTTATTTTAGTTGAGACATTGAATGACGCCTTTCTCTTGACCATGGAAGTAAAATCGCTTGTTCATAACAACATCATAGAAGATAGTTGCTCTACTATGAGGTTAAATCAAGTTGTGAAAGTTCAGGGAGAAGAGAACTTGACAACTATGTTGTTAGAGTGTCTACTTAGTTGTTTTGAAGCAGAGGAGAATCTAATGCTAAGTGCAAAATCTGAGATCAAGGAACACAGCAAGCAACTTGACTTGGGTTCAGAACGCGGAGATCTAGAAGATAATGAAATATTTGAGGATCTGTTGACAGGGGAGGAACAAGCATTCTCTTCACTGACCAGCAAGGTAGAAAATGTGTTGCAACAATTAGGTATAGGCAAGGCACTTCTGATGGAGTTGGGCACCAGCTTAGGTCACAGTCTATCCGACTCAGAAAGTTTTCATGACAAAATGGCAACCAATGAAGATTCTTCTACTCTCTTGCCTCTTTTGAATTTGTTACTGAGAATTGCAGAATTTGGGGAAATGATATGCCAGAAATTTGATATGATGACAAGAAGGTTTTTCATTAGTCACTCTTTATCAATGTTGTTTGTATGCATGCCATTTACCTATTGCCTAATGCTTCCTTTCTCTTACACTTCCAAAATTATGAGTACAGGTTGGAAAAAATGAAACGTTGTTTGGATCCTGTCATTGAGTTGGTTGGTTGCTTGAGAAGCAAGGAATTACTTTACCAAAAGGCTTTCATTAAAAGGTGCCAGAATCTCCAAAAAGCTGAAGTTGAGGTATGTTGCATAATCTCACACTATATATTCAGGGATCTGGCTCCTCTCAAGTTGAGGGGGTGCACTTTAGAGAATAAAGTGGACTAACAACTGTTGATTAGAAAGTCAATGTTTGAGATTATGATTGTGATAACACAAACAAACTTTTTAAATTATCACAATCTTTGTATTATTAGTATAACCATCGGTTATTAATGCATTTTATTCTCTACAGTGTAACTGCCATGCTTAAGAGGAGCCAAATCCTATATCCAATATTAATTTGCCGGCTAAATAAAAATGACAAGGCAATTCATTTTCTTCTTGGTTGAAATCTATTATTGTTGTTGTGGAAAGTCCCACATGGAAAAAATATAATGGGAGGGGGTTCCTTCCTAGCTTATATAAGGAAACCCTCTCCTTTAGTTTTAAATCATCCCAAACAAGAGCCTAATTAATTATAAGGGCTTTTGTGCATTTTTTCTCTCCTTTTTATAATATTTTTAGAGTAAAGTATTAATTGAGTGGTGTCCGAGGACGTAGGCAAAATTAGCCAAATCTTGTTAAATTTTGGTGTTCTTTATTGGTTATTTAATAGCTTTATTTTTAGTAGTTGTTGTGAGTTATTGTGCTATTAATTGCATAGAAATTCTGTCTAAGGAGATTGGGTATTAAGTAGGACTGTTTGTGACCCCTCTAGTCTTTCTTGGGAATTTGGAATATTATTTTAGTTCCACAACAATTATTTGGTTATTTCTGGTTAGTCACTTCCTTGGAAATGATAATATCATGTGAAACTACTCAATTAAAGTTAGTTTATTTCTGGTTAGTCACTCGCTTAGAAAGGAATGATAAAGTGGTCTAGTGGTTAAGGTTTCATGAAGGAGAAGGTCGTGGGTTCGACTCCTTTTTTGCTAACAAAAACTAACAATTAACTTTGGCTTATTAAAAAAAAGTCACTTGCTTGGAAATGCTAATATCATGTGAAACTACTCAGCTAAAGTTTGCCTGTTTAAATATAGGTTGATCTTCTAGGTGATCAAGTGGATGCATTATTAACATTAGTTGAGAAAATATATGTAGCCCTTCATCAGCACGCACCAACTTTGCAGCAGTACTTTGAGGTGAGAAGTGCACACTATCAAATTTTCCAGTTAAAGCCATACATGCCCTCAAATAATTTTGCAAGATCATGCTCTTAGTTTATAACTTAAATTTGGTGTGCCATAACTTATAAAATTATTGTTTCTTCATTTATTTTGTTCTACTAATATTCAACAGGTCTATGACATTTTGGAGTTAATAAGAAGAGAACTGACTGGTGGATCTGTTCAGACTGAAAGTGTTATGATATAAACAAATGTATGTCGTTGAACTTCATTCATATTCATGAAAAAAAAAGATTTGTCTTTCATCAGTGTCCACAAGAATGAGCTCATCCAATTGACATGTTGCAAACATTCACTAATTTTCCTACTAAAAAGAATTTTGGAATGTAAAATTGCATGCATGGGCCACACTCCCATAGAAGTGGATAAAGATCCACTTACACCAAGTGTTGTAATACTTGACAATTGACACACGTCCATTAAATACTATTAAAACCAATACAGACATTGTGAGCTATCAATGTCTGGCTTGTTTGGTTACTAGTTGGGGTTTTTCAATTGGGGTTGGCCAGAGACAATTTTGCAACCGTTAATCAAACGGAGGTTGACCAACCTCAAACGTTACGCATGATCTATATTAACCATTAGGTGATTCCATTTCCACAACTCTAAGTTCACAAGTGGTTACCAAACAGACACCTCAACTTCAGTGTATGTGAAAATTTTGACACTTGCGGGTTATATAGCCTTTCTTTTTGTTATGTAAGAATATGCTACCTTATCAAATGTGGAAAATATTACAACAGTTCAAGATTATGGGAGATATATGAACAAATCACAATTTAAAGAGTAGTTTATATACCCCTTTGTTTCAAGCACCTATTCAGACTCCAGTGTAGTTAGACTTATTCTCCCAACTGGTGTCATTTCTAAAGCTCGAACTCTGGATCATTATGTGTCTATACCACTTAGCCAACCCTTGTTGGTAGTTTATATACATCCGGAATAAAACAGACTTGAACGTATGGAACTTCCACCCCAAACTCTTGGCACTGGGTACAAATCTCTTCTTTCCTTCAAATTTAGCACACATGATTTTAGTGCAAAAGCAGTCCAAGCAGGAAAACCTTCTCCGGATTCCAAAGCACATGTTTTTGGAGAACTTTGAGATATATAGTACACACACACGAGAAAAGGTTATGAGTGCAGTGCTAGTACATCTTGCAAGATTTGCACCATCACAATGCCACATGCAAATAGTTCAGCCACAATTAGTGCTGGATTTGCATTTATTAGGTCCTTTTGACCATAAAGCTTGGGTTCCTTCTTGTGCAATGCCCATGCCATTGCTGGAGGGAGAACTCCATAGAGCACGGTCATGCAATAACCCCCCTAGTTCACAACAAAACATCAATCACAACAAAACAAAAGATTGTTATATATGATTAAACAAGACTCTTCATTTATAACACCTAATCTTCCAATGCCCCCATCAAGAAAAGACCTCTTCCTAAACTTACAGCAATATCCGTGGCAGCAGAGAATGCATCAGGAAATATTGTTGAGATTAAGAGAGAAGGAGCAACTACCAATGTCACAGCCATGACATTCACTTCATTCTTTCCCCACCAATTTCCCTGTCCAAAGAGCTTGCTTCATAAAAATAAGCACAGAATGAGTTTGTGTTACTTATAGGGAAAAACGATTGAAATAAACAAGAGGCTGCATAATCAACATATGAAAGGTACATAATTTAAATTTTACCTTCGGTTTTGGAGTGGAATGCGTGGTTCGATTTTTAATTTGCTCCTTGAAGAACTCTGAGAAGCCTAGGAGGGTGCAAATAATTGATGTACCTACTGCTAAAAGTGAGAAGGCGCCAACCATAACTGAAACACCACTCCATTTCAACCTAAAAGCAAAATTTATGAACTTTTTTCGTTACCTTCCAATCCTTTATACAAGATCATTTTACCTAACTTCGTAGGAATTAAAAAATATAGTTAACTTTTTTAATAGCATTAGATTTGTCATTTAGTTTTATTATATTTTCAAAATATTCTTAAGATCAATGAAGAGAGAAATGAACCTTTCATATTCTATTGAACCTTTCATATTCTATCTGTTCTCAAGAGAAAGTCTACTTACGATAAAATAATAAAATTACATTATAAATTGTGAAAGAGTCTTACACAAAGAATCATGAAAACTCATGTTAAAAATAACTATCAGAATATCTCAGATATAATTTTGGAAAGGTCAAGAAAGAAGAATATGATTTTCTCCTTGTCTCCTGACTACTGATAAGCTTGTATCAATGTCTTTTAGACTTGTAATAACAATTTATTATTTACTAAGCTTCCCAAAGTTGCCTCAAATTTCATAATTAAACATCAACAGTAGAGATCTCAAATTATTCTGCCAGGTTTTAATTTAGTTACCTATATAACAACTCAACTGGATCGACCACTTGTTCAGCTTTAGCTGCAAGACCAAGTGCAATTGCATCCCAGACAAGCAATGCCACCAGTGGCACAAGACTACCAAGAAAAACTGAAACTTTTATACGATGAAGGTCACCTTCCAAATAAGCACAAAGAACTGCAAGAGTTTTAGAAGCAACATCTTAGCAAAACTTCTAGTTGAAAAAAAAAAAAGGTAAAACATTTCTAATTCTTACATGGTGCTAGATCATGGAACACTAGGGAAAAGATAATCACAGGAATTGTTGCCGGAACCTTCTCCCAGTCACTAATGCCCTCAACTCCTGACCATCCTCCAAACACAACAGCTAACACCTCAATTGCCAATAACAAACCTGAAAAAAAAATCCTCACATTGTTATTCAGTTAATTAAAGTGTTATTCATCACAAAATTCTAGCTTACAATAAGAAAACACAGTCGCTCAATATTTGGTTATGTTGTACGGATACTATTGGGATATCTCAATATGCTTTTTCTTATTAATCAAAGAAAATGACTACAACTTATATAGATGCAAGAAAAACAAAAGCAAAGGAAAAGTTGTAACAGCTATAACAGAAAATAACAGAAAAAAAAAGAAAAAGGAGTTCTAACACCCCCCCTCAAGCTGGAGAGTGGATTGATAACACTCCCAGCTTGGACATCAAGGTCTGAAAAAAGGTTGTTTCCAAAGGCTTAGTGAAAAAGTCAGCAATTTGGTTGGAAGAAGACACAGGCAGAAGATGAAATAGTTTGGCGTTTAGCTTCTCACGGACAATGTGACAATCAATATCGATGTGCTTGGTGCGTTCGTGAAAACTAGGATTGGAAGCAATATGCCTGGCAGACTGGCTATCACAATAGAGAAGAGCAGGAGTGATATGGGAAACACAAAGATTCTGTAGCAATGAAGTTAGCCATTGAAGCTCACAGGTGGTGGAAGCCAAGGCACGATATTCGGCTTCAGAAGATGAACGAGAAACTGTAGTCTGTTTTTTTGATCTCCAAGAGATTAAGGATGATCCAAGAAAAATGCAATATCCAGTAACAGATCGACGAGTAATCGGGCAAGTTGCCCAATCAGAGTCACTAAAAGCTTTCAGTTGCAAGTCAGAATCTGCTGGGAAGAAAAGGCCTTGAGCGGGACAGCCTTTAATATATCGAAGAACACGAGTGGCGGCATCAAAATGAGGCTGTCTAGGTGACTGCATGAATTGGCTGAGATGTTGAACAGCGAACGAAATATCAGGTCTGGTTGTGGTCAAATACAATAATCGTCCAATAAGTCTTCTATAAGCAGTTTGGTCATAGGGAGGAGCAGTATCATCATACAGGAGTTTGTTGCCTTTAATCATAGGAGTAGAGCATGGTTTAGAAGCAAGCATGCCTGATTCAGAGAGAATATCGAGAGCATATTTTCGTTGGCATATATGAATGCCTTTGCTAGTCCGAGATACTTCGAGTCCCAAAAAATACTTGAGTTTTCCAAGATCTTTGATGCAAAACTTGTGATACAGAAGCTGTTTGATAGTATTTATTTCAGAAGGTGAATTTCCAGTAAGAATGACATCGTCAACATACACAAGAAGGGCTGTGAAAGAGGAACCATATCGCTTTGTGAAGAGAGAGTGATCAGAAGGGGAAGGAGAGAAACCAATTGAAACAAGGAAGGTAGACAGCTTGGCAAACCATTGACGGCTGACTTGTTTGAGACCATAGAGAGATTTGGTAAGACGGCATACTTGATTTGGGGAAGCTGGAACAAGACCCGGTGGTAACTCCATATAGACTTCTTCATGGAGATCGCCATGTAAGAAGGCATTATCAACATCCAATTGTTGTAAGTCCCAGTTTTGAATGGCTGCAAGAGCAAGCAATAACCGAACGGTAGTTAATTTAGCCACAGGGATGAAAGTATCCAAAAAATCTACTCCTTCTTGTTGAGTGTATCCCTTGGCCACCAATCGAGCTTTATGTCTCTCAATGGAACCATCAGCATGATGTTTAATTTTATAAACCCACCTGCAACCAATAGGGACTTTGCCTCTCGGCAATTCAGTGAGATACCAAGTGTTATTTGCCTCAAGAGCATGTAACTCATTTTTCATAGCTTGAATCCATTCCTTAGACTTAATGGCTTGGTTATACGTTTTTGGTTCATTTGTGGTGGAGATGGCAAGAGTATATTTAAGATGTGAAGGAGAAATAGAATGATATGATAAAACTGAAGATAAAGAATATAAAGCATTACCTGGTGGTGAGGATTCACCATTACCTGTTGATTGAGAAAGTTGACAATGAAAGTCTTTCAAGTACTCAGGGGCTTTTCTGGTTCTGGAAGACTTTCTAGTGGCAGGAGCAACTTCAGGAGAAACAGATTGAGGTGCAAATGAAATAGGAATATGTGTAGGGTCATTAGAATTATTGGTGGAATTAAGAGATTCAGGTGCAGGTTGAGAATGTGAAGGAAATGGATCAAAGAGGAAGTTAAAGAAATCTGAAGTAATTGGGGAAGTGGAAACAGATGTGGACTGAGTGGTAGCGCTAATAGAGTAAGGAAAAATATGTTCATAAAACATAACATTCCTAGAAATAGATATTTCTCTAGTATGTAAATCAAAAATTATGTAGCCTTTAGTTCCAGACTTGAAACCAAGAAATATGCATTTCTTAGCTCTCGGATCAAGTTTGGATCTATTTTGTTCTAAAGTAGACGCATAACATAACGACCCAAAAACTTTTAAATCAACAAGAGTAGGTGGTTCCTTATTTAATGTTTCAAAAGGAGATTTTTGTTTAAGAACAGGTGAGGGCAGTCTATTTATTAAGTGGACAGCATGTGTAACAGCATAGCACCAAAAAATTTTAGGCAAATGTGACTGAAAAAGGAGACTTCGAGTTACATTTAAAATATGAAGATGCTTTCTCTCCACAACTGAATTTTGTTGTGGTGTGGCAACACACGAGGTATGATGCAAAATACCATATTTGTTATAGAGTTCAGGGTAGACAAATTCAGCACCATTGTCTGATCTAATAGTCTTGACAGCAGCATTAAATTGATTATGAACAAAGATGATAAAGTTTTCAACGAGATTTCTAGTTTCAGATTTTAATTTCATGAGGAATAACCAAGTGTGTCTTGTAAAATCGTCAACCACAGTAAGAAAATATTTATGTCCATGCAAAGAAGGGGTAGCAAGGGGTCCCCAAATATCCATGTGAACCAATTCAAAAGGCTTATGTGTAGTGGTAACACTAGAAGAAAAAGGAAGCTTACTCTGTTTAGCAAAATGGCATGTATCACAAACACTATTTTTATTTATTTTGACATAAGGAAAATTGGTACATACTTGATCAAGAACTTTCTTAGAGGGATGGCCTAACCTTAAGTGCCAAATATTATTCATAGAGTTTAAACTATTTGCATATACAAAATCAATTTTAGTATTAAGGCAACAAGAAATGACAGGAATTTGTGGTGTCTTTAAGTAATACAATCCTTTATTCAGTTCAGCATGCCCAATCATCTTCAATGAAGGCATGTCCTGTATATCACAATGAGATTGATAAAAAGTGAGCTTGCAATTCATAGTACAGACAAGTCGGGGAATAGAGACTATGTTGAAAGTAAAATCAGGAATATACAAAACATTATACAGCCACAGGTTTTCAAAAAGTTAAACACAACCAGAATATTTGGCAGTGACAGTAGTCCCATTTGGAAGATTAACACATATAGGTTTAATAGCTTGAAAAGTGAGAAGAATGGAAGAATCATGTGTAGCATGGTCAGTAGCTCCACTATCAAGAATCCAAGTAGCGGATTTTGAAAGGAATTTACCTGAAAGGTGATTTTGTTGTTGTGGGAAAGACTCACTAACATTCCCTGAATTGATCTGACTTACTGAATGGGTTGGTTTAGTGCAGGTCTGCTGCAACATAGTGAGCAACTGCTGAAGTTGTTCGGGTTTGAATTGAACTCCTTGCAAGCCTTGAAGAGAATTATTGATTTCAGACTGACTTTGTTCTCCTTCAGTTGCCACAAAATTGTTAATTACAAAATTGTTTCTTGGTTTGAACCCCGGAGGAAAACCATGCTTTGAGTAGCATTGGTCAATTGTGTGGCCAAATTTATTACAGTAGATGCATTGTTTGCTTGTGTAGTTGTGTCCTCTTCCTCTTCCAGCATTTCCATCTCCTCTGCCCAGGATTCCATTACCTCTTCCTCTTCCAAAGTTGTTATTGTTTCTCCCTTGTGGCCTCCAATTCCCTTGATTATTATGCTGATCTGAGGAGGTAAAAAGGACCTTTGAGTCACTAGTTCCATTTCTTTGCAGCTGTCCTTCTTGTTGCAAGACTAAGGCATAAGCCTTGTTGATGGATGGGAGAGGGTCCATCAACAAAATATTTGATTTCACAGTACCATACACTTCTCCTAAGCCTTTCAAGAAGCATATCACCTGCTCAATTTCTTGTCTCTTTTGGATAGATTTGATCAGATCACAGGTGCATTTGACTGTGCATGTACAATCTGGAGTAGGGCTCAACATATCCAACCCATCCCACAGAATCTTTAATTCTGTAAAGAAATCAGTGACACTTCTTTCTCCTTGCTTGGTGGAGTGTATTTCTTGAAGCAGATCAGAAATTCTAAAATAATTCCCTTTGGTGAATCTTTCCTTGAGTTCATCCCATAGCTTCTTGGCATTATCTATGTAGATTGTACTTTGCGCAATCTGAGGGGAAAGGGATCGAGTGATCCAGGATACAACCATAATGTTGCATCTCTGCCATGCTTTATAATTTGCATCTTCCTTTTTTGGCATTGGCAAAGAGCCATCAATGAACTCAAGTTTATTTTTCGACCACAAAGCTCTAAACATACCTCTGCTCCATGTGTGATAATTGTTGGCATTTAGAGGAGGAGAAACAAGGACCATTCCTGGACTTTCTCCAGGGTGGAGGTAGTATGGGCTTGACATATTCTGCGATTCGTCTTCTTGAGGAGTGGTCTTTGCATGTGTCTCTTCCTCCATGGCAAGAATCTTAGAAAAGAGAAGAGGGGAATCAGATGTGAAGCCAAAGAAGACAAGGCGCTAGAGGGGTAATGAAGGAAACAATCAAGAACGCAAGAAGAAGGGACGAAAGCAGAGAATGAAAAATCAGAGAGCGGAAGCCAAGCGGGTCGTAACCCGCTCTGATGCCATATTGGGATATCTCAATATTCTTTTTCTTATTAATCAAAGAAAATGACTACAACTTATATAGATGCAAGAAAAACAAAAGCAAAGGAAAAGTTGTAACAGCTGTAACAGAAAATAACAGAAAAAAAAAGAAAAAGGAGTTCTAACAGATACTCCATAAATAGAAACATATGCATACTATACTCATATCCGTATCAGATACTCATATCATACTTCTCCATTTGTAAATGTGTCCTTATATCTCTATTTCCCTCACCTTTACTTTTTAGGTGAAACTAAAGTACACTCTAACCAATCATTAAAGACTAATCCTTTGAGGTGTAGAGATTATCTCTAAATTGAGTTTTGTCTCTTGCAATAAATTAAACCTTTTCTCCGAAGAGACAAAATCCACTTTTGATAATCTTTACATTTTGAATGGATTGGTCTATATGTGGGTTGAAGATACCCTTGGTTTCACCTAATTTATATTATGTATTGTAGGGATTTTTATTTGTTTTTATGTTTAGAAAATATTTAGTTGATTAAGACGTAATAAAAATATTGCAAACATAAGTACAAATATATTTTATTTAATACTTATTTCTGTAGCCGTAACCCGTTAGCTAATTCTCATACTTGTATCCGTGCAAAGCAGATATTTGGCAACCCTGGTCAAGTTTGCACAATACCAGTAAATGAAGATGAAAGAATGGCATTTCTTTCTCATCATGCTATGTTGTACAATGCCAAAGCAATCACAAGCATGCATAGTATAAATACTTACGTACCGATCATGGAAGCAGTTAGATATTGGTTGACTCGATCAGTGGCACGAGTTCCCCAAATAGAGATAAGCACTGTGAAGAGCACAGTGAAAAGACAGCCAGAAACTGGTGCTGGGAGATTGATGAATTGGAAAAGGATCTCCCCTGACTTGGAAGTGTATGCAACCATGGAACTATATCCCAAAAAAACATAGGCAATTGTAGCTAACGTTCCACCCCAGTCACCGAGTGTTTCTTGGGCCATGGTTCTCATAGAAATAACCTCCAACTCGTTGTTTTCTACTTTTCCTTTCTTCCTCATCAAACCCACATTAATTTCAACAACCAAAAGTGCTTCAATGAGGAGAAAAATCCAACACACTATCACTGATACAGAGCTTGGAATAATTCCCTGCAATTGTACATAAAATGTTTTTGGTTTGAATATATTTTTGCTCCGCGAAAAACATCTTAATTTTCTCATTTAGTCCCCTCTTTTCATTTTTCTTTTCTCCTGATCCGATCCTCCAAATATCATTTCGCATCACTGGTTGATCTCTATGTTATTGTTCCATTTGTTCTCATTGTTAAACACGTATGTTACATCTTTTTCATATGCCATTTAATATTGTAAGATAGATTTAATTTTTTCAAGGACTAAATCATAGGCTTAGACATCGGAAATATATGAGTCATGCATTTTGGATTTCGTGATTTAGTTTTTGAATTTTAAAAATCGACCTTCCATTTAGTTGTTTATAGTATAGAATGATAGTGAAAAATAAAATAAGAAATGACTAAGTTTTTGCAATGGGATAAACCAATTTGAGGTTTTTAAAGTCTTGGAACCTAAATTGAACACAAGACGTGTACAATGTCTGTTGAGGACTAATATAATCTTTTGACTTTTTTATTTTCAACTATGATGTCTTGTAAGAACATGTTAATATTTCGGAACATGTTAATCTTTTACCTTGTACAAAAGGAACAGGATTGGAGGGAGCAAATGACTTTTAAAGGACTGGTATGGGAAAAGAATGAAAATGGAGACTCAATGAGAAAATCAAGATATTTCAGGCATCAAAAATACATTTAAACCAATGTTTTGGATATGTTAGCATTGAAAAGACAAACACTTTCTACCTCAAAAAAGAGTTGAACTTTTGCAGCTTAAAGAGAAGAGGGAGTACAGCGGGGAAGGCTTTCTCTGGAAGTGCAAGAATTCCAGTACCAATACTAGTACCAATGACAAGAGCAACTGCACCGGCAACAGTACCCTCTTGCTTCTCAGCTGCTTTGCCACTTTTTTTGCCTAATTGAGTTGTGCATTTTTGGGCCTTTCTACCGTAAGGCTTTCTTCTAACCACTGGCTTTTGCTGTTGCCAGTGGACGTAGCACAAACAGTTGTGGTAGCCACTGCTGTGAGGAGTTGGAACTCATCATATTATATATGGCAGCCAGAGAAAGAGTAAACACAGTACTCTTACAAAACAAGATAATATATAATTAAGAGAATGATTATGGTAAATCATGTGACATACTTCCTTATTTTGAAGCGTGTTGCTGGATTTCTTCCGCATGAATATGATGGATTTGCTTTTGCATATCTCTGGAATTTGAGACGTGAATGGAAAGAACAAGGTGAAGTAATGCATCGTGAATCCATGAGAAAAAGTGCAAATGGCTAAGATGAATCAAGTGTATGGTGCCCAAATACCTTGTACGTGGGTCCCATACCCACGCTAGAATGTCAACTTATTCTCTTACATATGTGAAAATTATGATCGTGAAATAAAAATAGAACTATTTATATTGGTTCAGGCTTTAGACTCATACATTAATCTTAGATAGATATTGGTTTGTAGAGGGATTGAGTCACATGAAGATCCCACCATTACGAGCCTAATAGTGTTGGGCATCTACCCTAGGTTCTGATGGATATCTAGGTTGGATTACTTCAAGGTCCAAGCATTATGGTTCTAATGACCTTAGCTATCTGACCCAACTACTTGTCGACAGTCAGATCAAACTGCTTCAATATTCAATCATTATGGGCCTATGGTGGGCCTAATAATCTTAATTTTCCAACTTAGATACTACTCAATACTTGTAACATATGACATGAGACTCCAACCATTATGAGTCCAACAACCTTAGTTATCTAACCCAAGTATCATTCCATAGCTATATCACATCGCTTCTGTGTTCAACTATTATGGGCCTAGATGGCCCCAATGACCTTCAATTTTCCAACTCGAGTACTGGTCAATAGTCAAATCAGATCTTAGTAATGTTTAACTATCACGGGCCCATGATGAGCCCAATAACAATACTTGACCCACCATAACATTACTCGATACTTGGAACACATGACACGACGGTCCCAGCATTATGGGTCAATATTAGAAACAAAGTAACAACTCTACCATGTTTATTTATATTGTCATTTCTGTAACAGAAAAAAAGATTTGACTATCATAATATTATCAACAAAATGGTCATTTTTCATACAATTTCTTATTCAAATCATAATATAAAAATTATTCTTAAATTTATGAATAAATATATTGTTAAAAGATATGACTATTAATTGCATCAACAATAACAAATCTAATAATATGAAGTTAAACATAATAATATTCATCTTCCACTAATTTATGCAGTTGTAGTTGTCCTAGTGAATAAGATATTCTTTCCTCTTTCTCTAGCTACATGAATTCTCCCTGCTTCCTTTTTTTCTCCCTAACCATGGCAAAAAATTATGTTTTTTACACCATTTTTAAATTTATTAGTGTAAAAAATACTTTTAAAATTAGTTATTAAAAATTAATGTAAAAAAACTACAAAAATAAATTTTCATACCAACTATTTTAAAAATTATGTAAAAAATGATATATTTTTACACCGATTAATGAGTAATCGATGTTAAAAGTCCTCTAACTCAACTCACTCAAGAGAATCCAAATCCGCCCCGACACACAAGCAAACACAAATGCATTTCTAGTTGATCTTTAGCTTTTGAAAAATTTATTATTATAAATTTCGATTGACATAGTTAAGCATTTAGCTATTTTTTATTACATAAATGTTATATTCTTTTATATTTGATAATAAACATAATATTTAATTTATTAAAGAAATATTATTTTATTTATCTAGTTTAATAGGTTAAACTAATAATTTGCTACTTCGACAACTCACTTATTGACCTAATATCTTGACCAAATTGATTACTGCTTCGATTTTAATAGCATTGGAAAAAACATCTTTCTTAGTGGTTATTATGCACATATGCACACGTTAAGAAAAGCTGACATATACTGTGTTTTTTTGTCCGTTGGGTCCTTATGTTTGAAAACAATTTTCTTTAGGTTCTGTTTGTCAATTTTTAGCTAACTTCGTTAATAGAGATATAACATGTCATTGATCTCGCTGATGTGGCTAATGTGGTGACTACATGTGTCAAACATTCATTAATTAATGAGTAAAATTTAAAATTGAAAAAATAAATTAGGCGAATCACAACTACATAATAGACCAACTACTTAATCTTTAAACCACAACTTTGCTTATACACACACACACACACACACACACACACACACACACATATATATATATATATATATATATATATATATATATATATAAAAGACAATAATTAATACTACCTCCAGTTCCAAAATATAAATAAAATCAATACATTTTACACATATTAAGAACAATAGGTTGGAAGTAGTTTTTTATATTAATATTATTAAATATTTGATGTAGTTTCTTAACATACCCGTAATATCATTTATTATATAAAGCATTAGAGATTAGAATATATACAAGGAGATCTTATTTGGTATATAAGCATTTAATAACATTGAAATGTATAATTTTGCTTATATTATAGGATTAATTCTACTAAAATTTGCCTATATTTGGAATTGAATGTAGTATTTTTTTAGTGTTAGTTTAAATATAACATGGATAAGGTGAGTGTAGATGACAAAATATAAATTTATATTATATATAAATTTTAAATATAATAATCATAATGTATTTTTA
Organism: Clitoria ternatea; assembly: GCA_037962975.1. Taxonomy (NCBI): domain Eukaryota; kingdom Viridiplantae; phylum Streptophyta; class Magnoliopsida; order Fabales; family Fabaceae; genus Clitoria; species Clitoria ternatea. The sequence goes on from CM075675.1 coordinate 17,741,853, forward strand.
ACAATAATATATTTATTAAAGAGCAATATATTTAATAACAAGCAATAATATAGTTATTAAATATTAATATTTTTAATACTTAAAATGCATGATATAATGTGTTAAAAATATTTTATTTATATTTAAAATTTAAAATTTAAAAGTACATTATAAATAAAAATAAATTTTAAAAATACTTTATCCTTCATCCAAAGAAAGGATTAAATTTAAGTTTGCTTAACAAAATATTTCCTACTTTAATTTCTAATCAAGTTTCATGCCTAGCAAGGGTTATTAGAATTATTGAAAGACAAGTGAAAGAAAAGAACAAAAGAAGCATACAAGCACAAGGATAATCTAAAAATTCATAAAAATTGGAGGAAGAAGTATGTAATAAATAACAACAACATATAGAGATTTTCACAATAATATATAGAGTACAAGAAAACACATTGGGATTAAAATGTTGAAATTTAAGAGATATAAAATCAAATTCCCTTTATTAATTAGTCATTCTTGTGAAACCTCCAAACTGAAGCCATTATCCCATTCTTGATTGAAGACTTCGGTTTGCTGCTGCTAGGGATGGAAATGGGTCAGGCCGTCCGTCAGGGGCCTATAGCCCGACTCATTTAAAGCTTACATAATTCAGACTTGTCGGGCTAGAAGGTCAGGCTTAGGCTTTTAAAAAGGCCTTTTTAACTAAACAGGTCAGGCCACAAGTCGGCCTATTTAATTAAATTAATTGTTAATTAGTTATATATATATATATAATATTTATAACATAAACTAATATATATATATATATATTACATATTTACTTTATATAATATAAATTAACATTACAAGTTTACAATTAAAAAAATTATGAGGGAATGGAACACAAATTTTTTTTAGGTTGGTTTTCGTATTTTAAAAGTTTCACTATAAACAGGCTTTTAAACAGACCAGACCTTCAAACAGGCCATAACAGGCCTTAAAAAAGGCCTATGACAGGCTAATATATCAGACTCAGGCCTGAAAATTTTGATGTAGGTCAGGCTCAGGCCTCTCAAAGCCTGGCCCAACCTGGCCCATTTCCATCCCTAGCTACTGTTTTAGGCCTGCAATGTATTATTACAAAAAATGTGATCTTACTGAAAATCTCAAACATTTATTTATATATGAAAAATCCCAACCAATTTAAACATTAGACGTAATTACATTTTTATCTTTAAAAATATTGTTCATTTTAATTTTAATTTTTTATTATTTTTTAAAATTTTAATTTCTAAAATAGTTAAATTTGGTCTCTAATGTTAGCCAAATTTAGTTCCTGATTATTTTTTAGATTTTATAAAGCTTATTAAATAATAAAATTTAGTAATCTTAAGGTTTTTAAAGTATTTGATTTCAATTCCTGATATAATAGAACGAGGTTAATGATATGCATCAAATATAACTATTTAAACAATTTTAGGGACTAACTACAGTAAACAAATATGGAGTAAAACCAAAACATGTTCTTTGTATAAAGAATGAAAACTCAATTAGACCTATGAATAATACACTACTTTTTTTAAAAAATACAACATTTCTTTTTCTCACACTTAACTTTTTCTTTTGGCACATTCTTATCTATTTGTTTTTTTACATCCCACTACATATCATCTTTTGTAATCTTTTATTTTCTTTGGAGCCTTAAGTGTGAAAATAATACCTTAAAAAGAGAGTGAAAATAATGTTTTTCAAAGATATTATAGAAGATTTACCTTGCAAAATTAATTCAATTTATCTACTCGAGTGGCTCAAACTACAAATTATGTCTTTTAAAATCATATTATTGTCTTTGTTAGAGTAGAAGACGTTTTTGATGATTTGGTTTGTTTTGAACTGATTGATCTTTAACTGGTGGTCCCAAAACTGTTGGGGACTGTGGTCCACTGCTAATAACCTCACTAATCACATTTAAATGCAATTATGTAAAATTTTAAATTATTAAATAAACATTAAAATAGTTTATTCATATGTTACAACACATCCCCTATAGATGGTCCAAAGCTAACACTAGGTTTAGTATGAAAGAAAAAGACCAAAATAAAGAAAAGAAAAAAACTCGAATAAAAATATATATATATATATTTTTTATTTAGTTTAAGAAAATTTTTGAGTTGATTTATCTTTAACAAGAAAAGTCTCATCTAGGCTTTTGGACTGCAAAGTACTTGGCATGCGTACTTGCTTGATCAATCAGATGTCAGACATTTGAAGCAACAAGAACACTACTCCAAAGCTCACATCAAACGAAGATCAAAGTTTATTTTGAAGATGTTCTCAAGAGAAATTACTCTTATCATCAAAAGAGAAAAGGAGACAAGCAATTGCAAGTAGTTTTTGATATTAATATGATCAAATATTTTATGTTGTTTCTTAACATACCCCGAATATCATTTATTACACAAAGCATTAGAGATCTTGAGAATACATACAAGGAGAACATATTTGGTGTATAAACATTTAATGACATTGAAATGTATAATATTTGTTATATTATATGATTGAACAATTCCACTAAAATTTGCTTATACTTGAAACTAGAGGTATTATTTTTTAGTGTTAGTTTAAATATAATACGGATAAGGTGAATGTAGATGACAAAATATAAATTTATGTTAGATATAAATTTTAAATATAATAATCATAATATATTTTTAACAATAATATATTTATTAAAGAGTAATATATTTAATAATTAGTAATAATATACTTATTAAATAATAATATATTTAATACTTAAAATGCATGATATATGATGCGTTAAAAATATATTATTTATATTTAAAATTTAAAAATAAATTATTAATAGAAATACATTTAAAAATATTTTATCCTTCATCCAAAGATAGGATGAAATTTAAGTTTTCTTAATAAAATTTAATTCTAATCAAGTTTCGTGCCTAGCAAGGGTTATTAGAATTATTGGAAGACAAGTGAGAGAAAAGAACAAAAGAAACATGTAAGCACTATAGGACAATCTAAAAATTGATAGAAATTGGAGGAAGAAGTATATAATAAATACCAAGAACATACAGAGTTTTTCAAAACAATATATAGAGTGCAAGAAAACACATTGGTATTAAAATGTTGAAATTTAAGAGATATAAAATCAAATTCCCTTTATTAGTCATTCTTGTGAAACCTCCAAACTGAAGCCATTATCTCATTCTTATTGGCTGAAGACTTCTGTTTGCTGCTGCTTTGGGCCTACAATGCATTATTACAAAAATGTGATCTTACTCAAAATCTCAAACATTTATTTATATATGAAAAATCCCAACCAATTTAAACATTAGACGTAATTACATTTTTATCTTTAAAAATATTGTTCATTTTATTTTTAATTTTTTATAATTTTTAAAATTTTAATTTCTAAAATAGTTAAATTTGGTCTCTAATGTTAGCCAAATTTAGTTCCTGATTATTTTTTTAGATTTTATAAAGCTTATTAAATAATAAAATTTAGTAATCTTAAGGTTTTTAAAGTATTTGATTTCAATTCCTGATATAATAGAACGAGGTTAATGATATGAATCAAATATAACTATTTAAACAATTTTAGGGACTAACTACAGTAAACAAACATGGAGTAAAACCAAAACATGTTCTTTGTATAAAGAATGAAAACTCAATTAGACCTATGAATAATACACTACTTTTTTAAAAAAATACAACATTTCTTTTTCTCACACTTAACTTTTTCTTTTGGCACATTCTTATCTATTTGTTTTTTTATATCCCACTACATATCATCTTTTGTAATCTTTTATTTTCTTTGGAGCCTTAAGTGTGAAAATAATACCTTAAAAAGAGTGTGAAAATAATGTTTTTCAAAGATATTATAGAAGATTTACCTTGTAAAATTAATTCAATTTATCTACTCGAGTGGTTCAAACTACAAATTATATCTTTTAAAATCATATTATTGTCTTTGTTAGAGTAGAAGACGTTTTTGATGATTTGGTTTGTTTTGAACTGATTGATCTTTAACTGGTGGTCCCAAAACTGTTGGGGACTGTGGTCCACTGCTAATAACCTCACTAATCACATTTAAATGCAATTATGTAAAATTTTAAATTATTAAATAAACATTAAAATAGTTTATTCATATGTTACAACACATCCCCTATAGATGGTCCAAAGCTAACACTAGGTTTAGTGTGAAAGAAAAAGACCAAAATAAAGAAAAGAAAAAAACTCGAATAAAAATATATATATATATATATATATATTTTATTTAGTTTAAGAAAATTTTTGAGTTGATTTATCTTTAACAAGAAAAGTCTGATTCAAGTGCGCTCATCTAGGCTTTTGGACTGCAAAGTACTTGGCATGCGTACTTGCTTGATCAATTAGATGTCAGACATTTGAAGCAACAAGAACACTACTCCAAAGCTCACATCAAACGAAGATCAAAGTTTATTTTGAAGATGTTCTGAATCAAGTTCTTTTCAAGAGAAATTACTTTTATCACCAAAAGAGAAAAAGAGACAAGCAAGTGCAAGAACCAAAGCTCACATGGGAAGAAACCAATGTAGCTGCTTTACGCATTTCAATGAAGATCAGCTCTTAAAGGTCAACAGAAGATCTTTAGCTTTGAAGCTCTCAAGCAACACCATTTCAGTGCAAGCTCTGATGTTCCTTCATACCAGATCTTTTGCCCTCATCTTATCTTCAAGGTGCGATGCTTACAACGGCTAAATCCCTTCAACGGTTTCACAATGGCTATCTCAAAGGCCCATATATATGAAGGCATTTCAAGTCTTGAAGAAGTTAACAACTCTAACGTCTCTAAGAATTAGATTAAAATAGCTTCTTGCTCTTTCAAAGTTTGCAGTCTTAGTTTTCTTCTCTAAAGCAATGACTTTCTTTGTTGTTTTACTCCTATTAGACCTTAGGGTTTGTCTTTTATACTTAATGTATTAGCTCTTATATCGTATATTTTGTATATACTAAGTCATCAGAAACACAAACACAAACTATCTTTCAAATCGTTACTTTGTGTAAAAGTCTAAGGTGTTGATACCATAGTTTCTGTTGAGAAATAGTTGTTGGCGTGAAGAGACTTTTGGAAGAATATTTGGGTTTGAAACAAGAGTGGCTTGTTAAAACAATACTTGGGTTTAAGCTGGAAGTGGCTGAAGTCAACAATACTTGAGGCACGGTCTGTGCTGTTGTGTAAAAAGTGTTTTTACATAGTAGAAATCCTTCACATTTGAATGCACTGGATGTAACATCTGAGTTGAAAGCAAACCAGTATAAATTCTTTGTGTTCAATCTCTCTATCCTTGTTCTTATAAAGTTTGGTTCAAAAAGTCAGGTAGTTTCACACTCAAAAAGTTTTTAAGTTCTGGCAAAAAGAGTCTAAGACTTATTCAACCCTACCTTCTACGTCTGACTCTGAATCATCAACGTATTTTTTTTCCATTAGGTCCCTATGTTTGGAAGCAGTTTTCTTTAGGTTCTTGTTGTCAATTTTTAGCTAACTTCGTTAATAGAGATATGACATTTCATTCTCGCTAATGTGGCTAATGTGGCAACTACATATGTCAAATATTCATTGATTGATGAGTAAAATTTAAAATTGAGACAATCAATTAGGCAAATCACAACTACATAATAGACCAACTACTTAATCACTAACATAACTTTCCTTAAGCATACACATATCAATATATATATGGGACAATAATTAATATTACCTCCAGTTCCAAATATAAGTAAAAGTAACAAATTTTACACATATTAAGAATAATAGGTTGGAAGTAATTTTTGATATTAATATTATCAAATATTTGATGTAGTTTCTTAACATACCCATAGTATCATTTATCACACAAAGCATTAGAGATCTTAATACAAGGAGAAGATATTTGGTGTATAAACATTTAATGATATTGAAATGTATAATTTTTCTTATATGATTAAAAAATTCTACTAAAATTTGCTTAAATTTGAAACTAGAGGTATTATTTTTTTAGTGTTAGTTTAAATATAATATGGATAAGGTGAGTGTAGATGACAAAATATAAATTTATTGATATAAATATTAAATATAATAATCATAATATATTTTTAACAATAATATATTTATTAAATAGAAATATATTTAATAATAAGTAATAATATACTTATTAAATATTAATATATTTAATACTTAAAATGCATGATACATATATGATGCGTTAAAAGAATATTATTTATATTTAAAATTTAAAAATACATTATTAATAAAAATACATTTAAAAAATATTTTATCCTTCATCCAAAGAAAGGATGAAATTTAAGTTTTCTTAACAAAATATTTCCTACTTTAATTCTAATCAAGTTTCGTGCCTAGCAAGGTTTATTAGAATTATTGGAAGACAAGTGAGAGAAAAGAATAAAAGAAGCATGCAAGCACAAGGACAATCAAAAATTGATAGAAATTGGAGGAAGAAGTATAAAATAAATAACAACATATAGAGTTTTTCACAACAATATATAGAGTACAAGAAAACACATTGGTTTTAAAATGTTGAAATTTAAGAGATATAAAATCAAATTCCCTTTATTAGTCATTCTTGTGAAACCTCCAAACTGAAGTCATTATCTCATTCTTTGCTAAAGACTTCGGTTTGCTGCTGCTTTGGGCCTCCAATGTATTATTATAAAAAATGTGATCTTACTCAAAATCTAAAACATTTATTTATATATGAAAAATCCCAACCAATTTAAACATTATACTTAATTACATTTTTATCTTTAAAAATACTATTCATTTTATTTTTAGTTTTTTATTCTTTTTTAAAATTTTAATTTCTAAAATAGTTAAATTTGGTGTCTAATGTTAGCCAAATTTAGCTCTTGATTATCTTTTTAGATTTTATAAAGCATATTACATAATAAAATTTAGTTATCTTAAGGTTTTTTAAAGATTTGATTTCAATTCCTGATATAACAGAACAAGATTAATGATATGAATCCAATATAACTATTTAAACAATTTTATGGACTAACTACAATAACAAAAACATGGAGTATAACCAAAACATGTTCTTTCTATAAAGAATGAAAACTCAATTAGACTTATGAATAATACACTACTTTTTTTTTTTAAAAAATACAACATTTCTTTTTCTTACACTTAAATTTTTCTTTTAGCGCATTCTTATCTATTTGTTTTTTCACATCCCATTACATATCATCTTTTTTTATCTTTTACTTTCTTTAGTGTGAAAATAATACCTTTAAAATAATGTGAAAATAATGTTTTTCACAGATTTTATAGAAAATTCACCTTGCAAAATTAATTTAATTTATCCACTTGAGCGGTTCAATCTACAAATTATAACTTTTAAAATCATATTATGGTCTTGGTGAGAGCGGAAGATGTTTTTGATGATTTGGTTTGTTTTAAACTGATTTATCTTTAACTGGTGGTCCCAAAACTGTTGGGGACTGTGGTCCACTACTAATAACCCCATTAATCACATATAAATGCAATGATGTAAAATTTTAAATTTTTAAATAAGCATTAAAATAGCTTATTCATATGTTACAACACATCCCCTATAAGTGGTCCAAAACCTACACTAGGTTGAGTTTGAAAGAAAAAGACAAAAATAAAGAAGACAAGAAAAACATGAATTACAATATATATATATATATATATATATCCTATTTAGTTTAAGAAAAATTTTGAGTTGATTTATCTTTAACAAGAAAAATCTGATTCAAGTGCGCTTATCTAAGCTTTTAGACTACTAAGTAGTTGGCACGCCTACTTGCTTCATCAATCAGACCCCCTGACTTTTGAAGCAACAAGAACATTACTCCAAAGCTCACATCAAACGAAGATCAAAGTTTATTTTGAAGATGTTTTGAATTAAGTTCTTTTCAAGAGAAATTGCTCTTATCATTAAAAGAGAAAAAGAAACAAGCCAGTGCAAGAACCCAAGCTCGCATGGGAAGAAACCAGTGTAACTACTCTACGCATTTCAGAAAAGCTAATGAAGATCATCTCTTAAAGGTCAACAAAAGATCTTTAGCTTTGAAGCTCTCAAGGAACACCATTTCAGTTCAAGCTTTGGACTTCCTTTGTACCAGACCTTTTGCACTCATTTTATCTTCAAGGTGCAACGCTCACAACGACTAAATCCCTTCAACGGTTTTACAACGACAATCTCAAAGGTCTATATATATGAAGGGATTTCAAGTCTTGAAGAAGTTAACAACTCTAACGTCTCTAAGAATCAGATTCAAAAAGCTTCTTGCTCTTTCAAAGTTTGCAGTCTTAGTTTTCTTCTCTAAAGCAAAGACTTTCTTTGTTTTTCTGCTCCTATTAGACCTTAGTTTTGTCTTTTATATTTAGTGTATACACTAAGTCATTAGAAACATAAACACAAACTATCTTTCAAATCCTTACTTATTATTTTTTTAGTGTTAGTTTAAATATAATATGGATAAGGTGGGTGTAGATGAAAAAATATAAATTTATATTATATATAAATTTTAAATATAATAATCATATTATATTTTTTAACAATATTATATTTATTAAAGAGCAATATATTTAATAATAAGTAAAAATATACTTATTAAATATTAATATATTTAATACTTAAAATACATGATATATGATGCGTTAAAAATATATTATTTATATTTAAAATTTAAAAATTAATTATTAATAAAAATACATTTTAAAAATATTTTATCCTTTATCCAAAGAAAGGATGAAATTTATGTTTTCTTAACAAAATATTTCTTACTTTAATTCTAATCAAGTTTCGTGCCTAGTAAAGGTTATTAGAATTATTGGAAGACAAGAGAAAAGAACAAAAGAAGCATGTAAGCACAATAGGGCAATCTAAAAATTGATAGAAATTAGAGGAAGAAGTATATAATAAATAACAACAACATATAGAGTTTTTCAGAACAATATATAGAGTACAAGAAAACACATCGGTATTAAAATGTTGAAATTTAAGAGATATAAAATCAAATTCCCTCTATTAGTCATTCTTGTGAAACCTGTAGACTGAAGCCATTATCTCATTCTTATTGGCTGAAGACTTTTGTTTGCTACTGCTTTGGGCCTGCAATGCATTATTACAAAAAATGTAATCTTACTCAAAATCTCAAACATTTATTTATATATGAAAAATCCAAACCAATTTAAACATTAGACTTAATTACATTTTTATCTTTAAAAATATTTTTCATTTTATTTTTAGTTTTTTTTTATTTTTTAAAATTTTATTTTCTAAAATAGCTAAATTATTTGGTCTCTGATGTTAGCCAAATGTAGTTCCTGATTATTTTTTAGATTTTGTAAAGCTTATTAAATAATAAAATTTAGTAAGCTAATGGTTTTTTAAATATTTGATTTCAATTCCTGATATAACAAAACAAGATTAATAATATGAATCAAATATAACTATTTAAACAATTTAAGGGGCTAACTATAGTAAAAAAACATGGAGTAAAACAAAAACGTGCTCTTTCTATAAAGAATGAAAACTCAATTAGACCTATAAATAATACACTACTTTTTAAAAAAATACAACATTTTTTTTCTCACACTTAACTTTTTCTTTTAGCACATTCTTATCTATTTGTTTTTTCACATCCCACTACATATCATCTTTTTTTTTTTATCTTTTATTTTCTTTGGAGCCTTAAGTGTGAAAATAATACCTTACACAGAGTGTGAAAATAATGTTTTCAAAGATATTATAGAAGACTGACCTTGCAAAATTAATTCAATTTATCTGCTCGAGCGGTTCAAACTACAAATTATAACTTTTTAAATCATATTATTGTCTTTGTGAGAGTAGAAGACGTTTTTGATGATTTGGTTTGTTTTGAACTGAATGATCTTTAACTGGTGGTCCTAAAACTGTTGGGGACTGTGGTCCACTATAATAACCTCACTAATCACATGTAAATACAATGATGTAAAATTTTAAATTATTAAATAAGCATTAAAATAGTTTATTCATATGTTACAACACATCCCCTATATGTGGTCCAAAACTTACACTAAGTTTAGTTTGAAAGAAAAAGACCAAAATAAAGAAGAGAAAAAAACACGAATAACAATATATATACATATATATATATATATATATCTTATTTAGTTTAAGAAAAATTTTTAGCTGATTTATCTTTAACAAGGAAAGTCTGATTCAAGTGCGCTCATCTAGGCTTTTAGATTGATAAGTACTTAGCACGCGTACTTGCTTTATCAATCAAACCCCAGACTTTTGAAGCAACAAGAACATTACTCCAAAGCTCACATCAAACAAAGATCAAAGTTTCTTTTGAGGATGTTTTGAATCAAGTTCTTTTCAAGAGAAATTGCTCTTATCATCAAAAAAGAAAAGGAGACACGCAAGTGCAAGAACCAAAGCTCGCACGAGAAGAAACCGATGTAACTGCTCTACACATTTCAGAAAAGCTAATGAAGATCAGCTCTTAAAGGTCAACAGAAGATGAACACCATTTCAGTGCAAGCTCTGATGTTCCTTCCTACCAGATCTTTTGCCCTCATCTTATCTTCAAGGTTCGATGCTCACAACGGCTAAATCCCTTCAACGGTTTCACAACGGCTATCTCAAAGGCCCATACATATGAAGGGATTTCAAGTCTTAAAGAAGTTAACAACTCTAACGTCTCTAAGAATTAGATTAAAAAAGGTTCTTGCTCTTTCAAAGTTCGCAGTCTTAGTTTTCTTCTCTAAAGTAAAGACTTTCTTTGTTGTTCTGCTCCTATTAGACCTTAGTCTTTGTCTTTTATATTTAGTGTATTATATATCATATATTTTGTATACCCTAAGTCATCAAAAACACAAACACAGACTATCTTTCAAATCCTTACATTGTTTAAAAGTCTGATGTGTTACTACCTATAGTTTCTATTGAGAAATAGTGATTGGCCTGAAGTGGCTTTTGATAGAATAAGTGGGTTGGAACCCGAAGTGGCTTGTTGAAACAATACTTGGGTTTAAGATAGAAGTGGCTAAAGTCAACAATATTTGTGGTACAGTTGTGTTGTTGTCTAAAAAGTGCTTTAACATAGTAAAAATCTTTCATGTTTGAAGGGACTTGACGTAGCTTCTGAGTTGAAAGTGAACTAGTATAAATTCTCTATGTTTAATCTCTCTATCCCCGTTCTTATAAAGTTTGGTTCAAAAAGTCTGGTAGTTTCACACTCAAAAAGTTTTTAAGTTCTGCGCAAAGAGTCTAAGATTTATTCAACCCTACCTTTTATGTCTGACTCTGAATCATCAGCATATTTTTTTTGTCCATTAGGTCCCTATGTTTGAAAGAAGTTTTCTTTAGGTTCTCTTTGTCAATTTTAGCTAACTTCGTTAATAGAGATATGGCATTTCACTCTCGCTGATGTGGCTAATGTGATGACTACATGTGTCAAATATTCATTGATTGATAAGTAAAATTTAAAATTGAGAAAATCAATTCGGAAAATCGCAGCTACATAATAGACTAACTACTTAATAACTAAAATAGTAATAAATTTTACACTTATAAAGAATAATAGGTTGGAAGTAGTTTTGTATATTAATATTATCAAATATTTTACGTTGTTTCTTAACGTACCTCGAATATCATTTATTACACAAAGCATTAGAGATCTTGAGAATATATACAAAGAGAACATATTTGGTGTATAAACATTTAATGACATTGAAATGTATAATATTTCTTATATTATATGATCAAATAATTTCACTAAAATTTGCTTATATTTGAAACTAGAGGTATTGTTTTGTTAGTGTTAGTTTAACTATAATATGGATAAGGTGAGTGTAGATGACAAAATATAAATTTATATTATATATAAATTTTAAATATAATAATCATAATATATTTTTAACAATAGTATATTTATTAAAGAGCAATATATTTAATAATAAGTAATAATATACTTATTAAAAATTAATATATTTAATACTTAAAATGCATGACATATGATGTGTTAAAAATATATTATTTATATTTAAAAATTTAAAATAAATTATTAATAAAAATACATTTATAAAATATTTTATCCTTTATCAAAGAAGGGATGAAATTTAAGTTTTCTTAACAAAATATTTCCTACTTTAATTCTAATCAAGTTTCGTGCATTGCAAGGGTTATTAGAATTATTGGAAGACAAGTGAGAGAAAAGAACAAAAGAAACATGTAAGCACAATTGGACAATCTAAAAATTGCTAGAAATTGGAGGAAGAAGTATATAATAAATAACAACATATAGATTTTTTCAGAACAATATATAGAGTACTAGAAAACATATTGGTATTAAAATGTTGAAATTTAAGAGATATAAAATCAAATTCCCTTTATTAGTCATTCTTGTGAAACCTCCATACTGAAAGCCATTATCTTATTCTTATTGGCTGAAGACTATCGTTTGCTGCTGCTTTGGGCCTGCAACGCATTATTCCAAAAAATGTGATCTTACTCAAAATCTAAAACATTTATTTATATATGAAAAATCCAAACCAATTTAAACATTAGACTTAATTACATTTTTATCTTTAAAAATATTGTTCATTTTATTTTAAGTTTTTTTATTATTTTTTAAAATTTTATTTTCTAAAATAGTTAAATTTGGTCTCTTATGTTAGCCAAATATAGTTTCGGATTATTTTTTTAGATTTTGTAAAGCTTATTAAATAATAAAATTTAGTAATCTTAAGGGTTTTTAAGTGTTTGATCTCAATTCTTGATATAACAGAATAGGATTAATGATATGAATCAAATATAACTATTTAAACAATTTTAGGGACTAACTATAGTTTAAAAAACATGGAGTAAAACCAAAACGTGCTCTTTCTATAAAGAATGAAAACTCAATTAGACCTATAAATAATACACTACTCTTTTAAAAAATACAACATTTCTTTTTCTCACACTTAACTTTTTCTTTTAGCACATTCTTATCTATTTGTTTTTTCACATCCTACTACATATCATCTTTTTTTTATCTTTTATTTTCTTTGGAGCCTTAAGTGTGAAAATAATACCTTACGTAGAGTGTGAAAATAATGTTTTTCAAAGATATTATAGAAGATTTACCTTGCAAAATTAATTCAATTTATTTGCTCGAGCGGTTCAAACTACAAATTATAACTTTTTAGATCATATTATTGTCTTTGTGAGAGTAGAAGACGTTTTTGATGATTTAGTTTGTTTTGAACTGATTGATCTTTAACTAGTGGTCCTAAAACTGTTGGGGACTGTGGTCCACTACTAATAACCTCACTAATCACATGTAAATCAATGATGTAAAATTTTAATTAATTAAATAAGCATTAAAATAGTTTATTCATATGTTACAACACATCCCCTATAGGTGGTCCAAAACTTACACTAGGTTTAGTTTGAAAGAAAAAGACCAAAATAAAGAGAAGAAAAAAAAACACGAATAACAACATATATAGTTTTTAAATCATATTATTGTCTTTGTGAGAGTTGAAGACGTTTTTGAGGATTTGGTTTGTTTTGAACTGATTGATCTTTAACTGGTGGTCCCAAAACTGTTGGGGACTGTGGTCCACTACTTATAACCTCACTAGTCACATGTAAGTGCAATGATGTAAAATTTTAAATTATTACATAAGCATTAAAATAGTTTATTCATATGTTACAACACATCCTCTATAGGTGGTCCAAACCCCAGACTTTTAAAGCAACAAGAACATTACTCCAAAGCTCACATCAAACGAAGATCAAAGTTTATTTGAAGATGTTTGTAATCAAGTTCCTTTCAAGAGAAATTGCTCTTATCATCAAAAGAGAAAGGGAGACAAGCAAGTGTAAGAACCGAAGTTCGTATGGGAGGAAACCAATGTAGCTACTCTACGCATTTTAGAAAAACTAATGAAGATCAGCTCTTAAAGGTCAACCGAAGATCTTTAGCTTTGAAGCTCTCAAGGAACACCATTTCAATGCAAGCTCTGATGTTCCTTCATACCAGATCTTTTGCCCTCATCTTATCTTCAAGGTGTGATGCTCACAAAGGCTAAATCCTTTCAACGGTTTCACAATGACAATCTCAAAGGCCCATATATATGAAGGGATTTCAAGTCTTGAAGAAGTTAATAACTCTAACGTCTCTAAGAATCAGATTCAAAAAGCTACTTGCTCTTTCAAAGTTTGCAGTCTTAGTTTTCTTCTCTAAAGCAAAGACTTTCTTTGTTGTTCTACTCCTATTAGACCTTAGGGTTTGTCTTTTATACTTAGTGCATTAGCTCTTATATCGTATATTTTGTATACACTAAGTCATCCGAAACATGAACTCAAACTATCTTTCAAATCCTTACTTTGTGTAAAATTCTAATGTGTTGCTAGCCATAGTTTCTGTTGAGAAACAATTATTGGCCTGAAGATTCTTTTGGAAGAATATTTGGGTTTGAGCCAAGCGTGACTTGTTGAAAAATACTTGTGTTTAAGCTAGAAGTGGATGGAGTTAGCAATACTTGTGGTACGGTCTGTGCTGTTGTGTAAAAAGTGTTTTTACATAGTAGAAAACCTTCAAGTTTGAATGCACTGGACGTAGCATCTGAGTTGAAAGCGAACCAGTATAAATTCTTTGTGTTCAATCTCTCTATCCTTGTTCTTATAAAGTTTGGTTCAAAAAGTCAGGTAGTTTCACACTCATAAAGTTTTTATGTTATAGAAAAAAGAGTCTAAGACTTATTCAACCCTACCTTCTACGTCTGACTCTGAATCATCAGTGTGTTTTTTCAATAGATCCATATGTTTGAAAGCAAATTTCTTTAGGTTCTTTTTGTCAATTTTTAGCTAACTTCGTTAATAGAGATATGACATTTCATTCTCACTAATGTGGCTAATGTGGCGACTACCTATGTTAAATATTCATTGATTGATGAGTAAAATTGAAAATTGAGACAATCAATTAGGCAAATCACAGCTACATAATAGACTAACTACTTAATCACTAAACCATAACTTTGCTTAAGCATACACATATCAATATATATATATATATAGGTCAATAATTAATATTACCTCCAGTTCCAAGTATAAGTAAAAGTAACAAATTTTACACATATTAAGAATAATAGGTTGGAAGTAATTTTTATATTAATATCATCAAATATTTGATGTAGTTTCTTAACATACCCATAATATCATTTATGACACAAAGCATTAGGGATCTGAAGAATATATACAAGGAGAACATATTTGGTGTATAAACATTTAATGACATTGAAATGTATAATTTTGCTTATATTATATGTTTAAAAAATTCCACTAAAATTTGCTTATATTTGAAACTGGAGGTATTATTTTTTTAGTGTTAGTTTAAATATAATATGGATAAGGTGAGTGTAGATGACAAAATATAAATTTATATTATATAAATTTTAAATATAATAATCATAAAATATTTTTAATAATAATATATTTATTAAAGAGAAATATATTTAATAATAAGTAATAATATACTTATTAAATATTAATATATTTAATACTTAAAATGCATGATATATATATGATGTGTTAAAAGAATATTATTTATATTTAAAATTTAAAAATACATTATTAATAAAAATACATTTAAAAAATATTTTCTCCTTCATCAAAAGAAAGGATGAAATTTAAGTTTTCTAAACAAAAACATTTCATGCTTTAATTCTAATCAAGTTCTGTGCCTAGCAAGGGTTATTAGAATTATTGGAAGACAAGTGAGAGAAAAGAATAAAAGAAGCATGCAAGCATAAGGACAATCAAAAAATTGATAGAAATTGGAGGAAGAAGTATAAAATAAATAACAACATATAGAGTTTTTCACAACAATATATAGAGTACAAGAAAACACATTGGTTTTAAAATGTTGAAATTTAAGAGATATAAAATCAAATTCCCTTTAGTAGTCATTCTTGTGAAACCTCCAAACTGAAGCCATTATCTCAGTCTTTGCTAAAGACTTCAGTTTCCTCTCTCTTTGAGCCTGCAATGTATTATTACAAAAAATGTGATCTTACTCAAAATCTCAAACATTTATTTATATATGAAAAATCCCAACCAATTAAAACCTTATACTTAATTACATTTTTATCTTTAAAACTATTCTTTATTTTATTTTTAGTTTATTATTATTTTTTAAAATTTTAATTTCTAAAATAGTTAAATTTGGTGTCTAATGTTAGCCAAATTTAGCTCCTGATTATTTTTTTAGATTTTATAAAGCTTATTAAATAATAAAATATAGAAATCTTAAAGTTTTTTAAAGATTTGATTTCAATTCCTGATATAATAGAACGAGATTAATGATATGAATCAAATATAACTATTTAAACAATTTTAAGGACTAACTACAATAACAAAAACATGGAGTAAAACCAAAACATGTTCCTTCTATAAAGAATGAAAACTCAATTAGACTTATGAATAATACACTACTTTTTTTTAAAAAATACAACATTTCTTTTTCTTACACTTAGCTTTTTCTTTTAGCGCATTCTTATCTATTTGTTTTTTCACATCCCATTACATATCATTTTTTTTTGTCTTTCACTTTCTTTGGAGCCTTAAGTGTGAAAATAATACCTTCAAAAGAATGTGAAAATAATGTTTTTCAAAGATATTATAGAAGATTCACCTTGCAAAATTAATTCAATTTATCCACTCGAGCGGTTCAATCTACAAATTATAACTTTTAAAATCATATTATGGTCTTGGTGAGAGCGGAAGATGTTTTTGATGATTTGGTTTGTTTTGAACAGATTTATCTTTAACTGGTGGTCCCAAAACTGTTTGGGACTGCGGTCCACTACTAATAACCTCACTAATCACATGTAAATGCAATGATGTAAAATTTTAAATTATTAAATAAGCATTAAAATAGTTTATTCATATGTTACAACACATCCCCTATAAGTGTTCCAAAACCTACACTAGGTTTAGTTTGAAAGAAAAAGACCAAAATAAAGAAGAAAAGAAAAACACGAATTACAATATATATAGATATATCCTATTTAGTTTAAGAAAAATTTTGAGTTGATTTATCTTTAACAAGAAAAATCTGATTCAAGTGCGCTCATCTAAGTTTTTGGACTACTAAGTACTTGGCACGCGTACTTGCTTCATCAATCAGACCCGAAGACTTTTAAAGCAACAAGAACATTACTCCAAAGCTCACATCAAACAAAGATCAAAGTTTATTTTGAAGATGCTTTGAATTAAGTTCTGTTCAAGAGAAATTGCTCTTATCATTAAAAGAGAAAAAGAAACAAGCCAACGCAAGAACCCAAGCTCGCATGGAAAGAAACCAATGTAACTACTCTACGCATTTCAGAAAAGCTAATGAAGATCATCTCTTAAAGGTCAACAAAAGATCTTTAGCTTCAAAGCTCCCAAGGAACACCATTTCAGTTCAAGCTTTGGTGTTCCTTCGTACCAGACCTTTTGCCCTCATTTTATCTTCAAGGTGCGAGGCTCACAACGGCTAAATACCTTCAATGGTTTCACAAGGACTATCTCAAAGGTCTATATATATGAAGGGATTTCAAGTGTTGAAGAAGTTAACAACTCTAACGCCTCTAAGAATCAGATTCAAAAAGCTTCTTGCTCTTTCAAAGTTCGCAGTCTTAGTTTTCTTCTCTAAAGCAAAGACTTTCTTTGTTGTTCTGCTCCTATTAGACCTTAGTTTTGTCTTTTATATTTAGTGTATTAGCTCTTATATCGTATATTTTGTATACACTAAGTCATCAGAAATACAAACACAAACTATCTTTCAAACTTACTTATTGTTTTTTTAGTGATAGTTTAAATATAATATGGATAAGGTGAGTGTAGATGCCAAAATATAAACTTATATTATATATAAATGTTAAAAATAATAATCATAATATATTTTTAACAATATTATTTTTATTAAAAAGCAATATATTTAATAATAAGTCAAATTATACTTATTAAATATTAATATATTTAATACTTAAAATGCATGATATACAATGTGTTAAAAATATATTATTTATATTTAAAATTTTAAAAAAATTTATTAATAAAAATACATTTAAAAAATATTTTATCCTTTATCGAATGAAAGGATGAAATTTAAGTTTTCTTAACAAAATATTTCCTACTTTAATTCTAATCACGTTTCGTGCCTAGCAAGGGTTATTAGAATTATTGGAAGACAAGTAAGAGAAAAGTACAAAAGAAGCATGTAAGCACAATAGGGAAATCTAAAAATTGATAGAAATTAGAGGAAGAAGTATATAATAAATAACAAAAACATATATAGATTACAAGAAAATACATCGGTATTAAAATGTTGAAATTTAACAGATATAAAATCAAATTCCCTCTATTAGTCATTCTTGTGAAACCTCCAAACTGAAGCCATTATCTCATTCTTATTGGCTGAAGACTTTTGTTTGCTGCTGCTTTGGCCCTACAATGCATTATTACCAAAAATGTGATCTTACTCAAAATCTCAAACATTTATTTATATATGAAAAATCCCAACCAATTTAAACATTAGACTTAATTACATTTTTATCTTTAAAAATATTGTTCATTTTATTTTTATTTTTTATTATTCTTTAAAATTTTAATTTCTAAAATAGCTAAATTTGGTCTCTGATGTTAGCCAAATGTAGTTCATGATTATTTTTTTAGATTTTGTAAAGCTTATTAAATAATAAAATTTAGTAATCTTAAGGTTTTTTAACTATTTGATTTCAATTCCTCATATAATAGAACGAGATTAATGATATGAATCAAATATAACTACTTAAACAATTTTAGGGACTAACTACAGTAAAATAAACATGGAGTAAAACAAAAATGTGCTCTTTCTATAAAGAATGAAAACTCAATTAGACTTATGAATAATACACAACTTTTTTTAAAAAATACAACATTTCTTTTTCTCACACTCAAGTTTTTCTTTTTGCACATTCTTATCTATTTGTTTTTTCACATCCCACTGCATATCATCTTTTTTTTATCTTTTATTTTCTTTGGAGCCTTAAGTGTGAAAATAATACCTTAAAAAGAGTGTGAAAATAATGTTTTTCAAAGATATTATAGAAGATTTACCTTGCAAAATTAATTCAATTTATCTACTCGAGCGGTTCAATTTACAAATTAGAACTTTTTAAATCATATTATTGTCTTCGTGAGAGTAGAAGACGTTTTTGATTATTTGGTTTATTTTGAACTGATTGATCTTTAACTGTTGGCCCCAACACTGTTGGGGACTGTGGTCGACTACTAATAACCTCACTCATCACATGTAAATGCAATGATGTAAAATTTTAAATTATTAAATAAGCATTAAAATAGTTTATTCATATGTTACAACACATCCCCTATAGGTGGTCCAAAACTTACACTAGGTTTAGTTTGAAACGAAAAGACCAAAATAAAGAAAACAAAAAAAACACAAATAACAACATATATATATATATATATATATATATATATATCTTATTTAGTTTAAGAAAAATTTTGAGTTGATTTATCTTTAACAAGAAGAGTCTGATTCAAGTGCGCTCATCTAAGCTTTTGGATTGCTAAGTACTTGGCACGCGTACTTGCTTCATCAATCAAACCCTTGACTTTTGAAGCAACAAGAACATTACTCCAAAGCTCATATCAAAAGAAGATCAAAGTTTATTTTGAAGATGTTTTGAATCAAGTTCTTTTCAAGAGAAATTGCTCTTATGATCAAAAGAGAAAAGGAGACAAGCAAGTGCAAGAACCAAAGCTTGCATGGGAAGAAACCAATGTAGCTGCTCTACGCAATTTAGAAAAGCTAATGAAGATTAGCTCTTAAAGGTCAACAGAAGATCTTTAGCTTTGAAGCTCTCAAGGAACATCATTTCAGTGCAAGCTCTGATGTTTCTTTGTACCAGATCTTTTGCCCTCATCTTTTCTTCAAGGTGCGATGCTCACAACGACTAGATCCCTTCAACGGTTTCACAACGACTATCTTAAAGGCCCATATATATGAAGGGATTTCAAGTCTTGAAGAAGTTAACAACTCTAACGTCTCTAAGAATCAGATTAAAAAAGCTTCTTGCTTTTTTAAAGTTCACAATCTTAGTTTTCTTCTCTAAAGCAAAGGCTTTCTTTGTTGTTCTGCTCTTATTACGCCTTAGTCTTTGTCTTTTATACTTAGTATATTATATATCATACATTTTGTATAGACTTAGTCATCAGAAACACAAACACAAACTATCTTTCAAATCCTTAAATTGTGTAAAAGTCTGATCTGTTGCTACCCATAGTTTCTGTTGAGAAATAGTGATTGGCCTGAAGAGGCTTTTGAAAGAATATTTGGGTTTAAGCCCGAAGTGGCTTGTTGAAACAATACTTAGGTTTAAGGTAGAAGTGGCTGAAGTTAATAATACTTGTGGTACAGTTTGTGTTGTTGTGTAAAAAGTGCTTTAACATAATAGAAATCCTTCATGTTTGAAGGGACTGGATGTAGCTTCTGAGTTAAAAGTGAACCAGTATAAATTCTCTATGTTTAATCTCTCTATCCCCATTGTTATAAAGTTTGGTTCAAAAAGTATGGTAGTTTCACACTCAAAAAGTTTTTAAGTTCTGCACAAAAAGAGTCTAAGACTTATTCAACCCTATCTTCTATGTCTGACTCTGAATCATCAGCGTATTTTTTTTGTCCATTAGGTCCCTATGTTTGAAAGCAGTTTTCTTTAGGTTCTCTTTGTCAATTTTAGCTAACTTTGTTAATAGAGATATGACATTTCACTCTCGTTGATGTGGCTAATGTGATGACTACATGTGTCGAATATTCATTGATTGATGAGTAAAATTTAAAATTGAGAAAATCAATTAGGCAAATCGCAGCTACATAATAGACCAACTACTTAATAACTAAACCATAACTTTCCTTAAGCATACACATATCAATATATATATATATATATATATATATATATATATATATATATATATACAGGACAATAATTAATACTACCTCCAGTTCAAAAATATAAGTAAAAGTAATACATTTTACACATATAAAGAATAATAGGTTGGAAGTAGTTTTGGATATTAATATTATTAAATATTTTATGTTATTTCTTAACATACCCCGAATATCATTTATTACACAAAGCATTAGAGATCATGAGAATATATGTAACAACCCAATTTTTAAGCGGTAATTAAATAGTGAAAAATTAAAGTTTCTCAGAGAAATAAGAAACGAATCCTAGAAAATAGAAAATTTAATTATGAATACAAGGATATTTTTAGTCTGACTTAAAACGGAATTAAACGAGAATGGAACGTAGAATAGAATAATAAAATAAAATAAAAATCTTCTACAGTAAAATGCTACAGTAAAACGTCACATGAAAAATCTTGTGAAATGTAGAGAATTCATGAGAGTTCTCCATTTTTCCCACCGCCTCATGTCATTTCGAGCTGCTACAGTGATTTGCTACAGTGATTTGCTACAGTAATTTGCTACAGTAACCACCATTGAAGGCCTATAAATAGGGCTCCAACCTTCCAAATTTCCTCAAACCCAAAAACCTCACTAATCCTATAACCTTTCATCTCCCTCTTCAAGCTCTCAAAACCTTCATTGTCATATTTAAACTCTTTAATTTTTACATAAGAAGAAATTACGCAAACTTGAAGATTTGAAGAAATACAAGGGAGTTTAGCATAAGGAAAGCTTAACATCTTCACTTGAGGTAAGAAAGAGGGGATATGATATTAAATACATAGAAATTAAGTTAGAATTGCTTGCTTAATTTTTTAGAAACTCATATAGTTAGATTTTAATTTAATTTGAATTAAATTATAAAATTGATGCCAAATGGTTTGGAATATGATATTAAACAATTAC
The DNA here is from genome assembly GCA_037962975.1 of Clitoria ternatea. NCBI lineage: Eukaryota > Viridiplantae > Streptophyta > Magnoliopsida > Fabales > Fabaceae > Clitoria > Clitoria ternatea. Next base: position 17,763,747 of record CM075675.1, read on the forward strand.
TATAATGTGGAAAATGTGTTTCCATATTCTTTGAATTATTAAATGTTATGGAAAATACCACATGTTTGAAATATGATATAAATATTATGGAAAATGTGTTTCCATATGATTAAATTATGATATAAATAATATGGAAAATGTGTTTCCATATTCTTTGAATTACAAATAGAGTATGCTTAATTGATTGTCATAATAATTTTATTTTTAAAATTAATTATAAAGGAATTTGATAATTTAATGCATTCATGCATCATATGCATTGGCCGTTCAAAGAATCCGCAGAGGGGTTCTTTGAGGGGGTTCCCGGTGGGAGAACGCGCTCTGTTGAGCAACAGACCTCTGCGGTGGTTTTATACCACGGCCGTCTTAAGGACTAAGAGCCTGTTTGGATTGTTACTTTGGTTGGTCAAACCTCGGTTTGACCAACCCCAAAAATAAATCCTACGGTCAAACGGAGTTTTGACTATCTCGAACAGCGTGAAGGATCAATATCAACCCTTAAATTTCTCCATTTCCCCAACTCCGTTTCCCCAACTGGAAACCAAACGGACCTTAAGCAGTGTGTCCTTAAGGGGGGTCCCGCAACACTTGTTGTTGATATTATGATATTGTTTTCCGATGTGGTGTTGCATTATAGGGCGTGGTATCGGTTGGATATCCGTAAAAATGTTATTGTTGGAAATCACTGTAGATGTTCCCACCAGAATGGATCCATCATGCATTTTCATTCATATAAAAGAACGGAATATAATAACATAAGTATAATACAAAATACTTGTTTGGCATCTGCATCGCATAACATCCTACTTGTGATTGTGTATGTTCTAATTTGATTTCTATTCATTTGATATTTTATCTCACTCTTTCTGTTACTTGTGGCAACCCTTTAGTGGTTAACCAGGAAGATATATGACAAAGTAGATGATGCTTGTTGTGGATAAATTATGAAGGCTTTTGAGGCTGATGCTTGCTTGCGTGACTACTATGGCTGTATTATGTGTGTGCTATGTTTTGCTATTTTGCATCTTTATATTTTATAAGATCTAGGTGCCTGTTGTAAAATATAATATGTATAAAACTCTGATGTTATGTATAATAATAAGAAGTTAATTATGTAAAGGTTACGTACTCTGATATTGTATTAGTAACCTCTCGAATCAGGTTGTGAATCTCTTGATAATTACCAGGTGAAAAATAAGTTATCCATGAGATTTTATATGGTGACGGTAATTATCTTGGGATTTGCAAGTTGACTCCAGGGCGTTACAATATATACAAGGAGAACATATTTGGTGTATAAACATTTAATGACATTGAAATATATAATTATTTTTATATTATATAATTAAAGAATTATATTAAAATTTGCTTATATTTAAAACTAGATGTATCATTTTTTTAGTGTTAGTTTAAATATAATATGGATAAGGTTAGTGTAGATGACAAAATATAAATTTATATTATATATAAATTTTAAATATAATAATCATAATATAATTTTAACAATAATATATTTATTAAGGAGCAATATATTTAATAATAAGTAATAATATACTTATTAAATATTAATATATTTAATACTTAAAATATAGGTTATATGATGTGTTAAAAATATATTATTTATATTTCAAATTTAAAAATAAAATATTAATAAAAATAAATTTAAAAAATATATTATCCTTTATCTAAAGAAAGGATGAAATTTAAGTTTTCTTAACAAAATATTTCCTACTTTAATTCTAATCAAGTTTCGTGCCTAGCAAAGGTTATTAGAATTATCGGAAGACAAGTGAGAGAAAAGAACAAAAGAAACATGTAAGCACAATAGGACAATCTAAAAATTGATAGAAATTGGAGGAAGAAGTATATAATAAATAACAACAACATATAGAGTTTTCCAGAACAATATATAGAGTACAAGAAAACACATCGGTATTAAAATGTTAAAATTTAAGAGATATAAAATCAAATTCCCTTTATTAGTCATTCTTATGAAACCTCCAAACTGAAGCCATTATCTCATTCTTATTGGCTGAAGACTTTGCAGCTGCTTTGGACCTGTAATGCATTATTACGAAAAATGTGATCTTACTCAAAATCTCAAACATTTATTTATATATGAAAATCCCCAACCAATTTAAACATTAGATTTAATTACATTTTTATCTTTAAAAATATTGTTCGTTTTATTTTTAGTTTTTTATTATTTTTAAAATTTTAATTTCTAAAATAGCTAAATTTGGTCTCTGATGTTAACCAAATGTAGTTCCTGATTATTTTTTTAGATGTTGTAAAGCTTATTAAATAATAAAATTTAGTAATCTTAAGGTTTTTTAAGTATTTGATTTCAATTCTTGATATAACAGAACGAGATTAATAATATGAATCAAATGTAAATATCTAAACAATTTTAGGGACTAACTACAGTAAAAAAACATGGAGTAAAACCAAAACGTGCTCTTGCTATAAAGAATGAAAACTCAATTAAACCTATAAATAATACACTACTTTTTGAAAAAATACAACATTTCTTTTTCTCTCACATAAGTTTTTCTTTTAGCACATTCTTATCTATTTGTGTTTTCACATCCCACTACATATCATCTTTTTTTTATCTTTTATTTTCTTTGGAGCCTTAAGTGTGAAAATAATACCTTAAAAAAGTGTGAAAATAATGTTTTCCAAAGATATTATAGAAGATTTACCTTGCAAAATTAATTCAATTTATCTACTTGAGCGGTTCAAACTACAAATTATAACTTTTTAAATCATATTATTGTCTTTGTGAGAGTAGAAAACATTTTTGATGATTTGGTTTGTTTTGAACTGATTGATCTTTAACTAATGGTCCCAAAACTATTCGGGACTGTGGTCCACTACTAATAACTTCACTAATCACATGTAAATGCAATGATGTAAAATTTTAAATTATTACATAAGCATTAAAATAGTTTATTCATATGTTACAACACATCCCCTATAGGTGGTCCAAAACTTACACTAAGTTTAGTTTGAAACGAAAAGACCAAAATAAAGAAAACAAAAAAAACACAAATAACAACATATATATATATATATCTTATTTAGTTTAAGAAAAATTTTGAGTTGATTTATCTTTAACAAGAAGAGTCTGATTCAAGTGCGCTCATCTAAGCTTTTGGATTGCTAAGTACTTGGCACGCGTACTTGCTTCATCAATCAAACCCCAGACTTTTGAAGCAACAAGAACATTACTCCAAAGCTCACATCAAAAGAAGATCAAAGTTTATTTTGAAGATGTTTTGAATCAAGTTCTTTTCAAGAGAAATTGCTCTTATGATCAAAAGAGAAAAGGAGACAAGCAAGTGTAAGAACCAAAGCTTGCATAGGAAGAAACCAATGTAGCTGCTCTACGCAATTTAGAAAAGCTAATGAAGATCAGCTCTTAATGGTCAACAGAAGATCTTTAGCTTTGAAGCTCTCAAGGAACATCATTTCAGTGCAAGCTCTGATGTTTCTTTGTACCAGATCTTTTGCCCTCATCTTTTCTTCAAGGTGCGATGCTCACAACGACTAGATCCCTTCAACGGTTTCACAACGGCTATCTCAAAGACCCATATATACGAAGGGATTTCAAGTCTTGAAGAAGTTAATAACTCTAGCATCTCTAAGAATCAGATTAGAAAAGTTTCTTCTCTAAAGCAAAGACTTTCTTTGTTGTTCTACTCCTATTAGACCTTAGGGTTTGTCTTTTATACTTAGTGCATTAGCTCTTATATCGTATATTTTGTATACACTAAGTCATCCGAAACATGAACTCAAACTATCTTTCAAATCCTTACTTTGTGTAAAATTCTAATGTGTTGCTAGCCATAGTTTCTGTTGAGAAACAATTATTGGCCTGAAGATTCTTTTGGAAGAATATTTGGGTTTGAGCCAAGCGTGACTTGTTGAAAAATACTTGTGTTTAAGCTAGAAGTGGATGGAGTTAGCAATACTTGTGGTACGGTCTGTGCTGTTGTGTAAAAAGTGTTTTTACATAGTAGAAAACCTTCAAGTTTGAATGCACTGGACGTAGCATCTGAGTTGAAAGCGAACCAGTATAAATTCTTTGTGTTCAATCTCTCTATCCTTGTTCTTATAAAGTTTGGTTCAAAAAGTCAGGTAGTTTCACACTCATAAAGTTTTTATGTTATAGAAAAAAGAGTCTAAGACTTATTCAACCCTACCTTCTACGTCTGACTCTGAATCATCAGTGTGTTTTTTCAATAGATCCATATGTTTGAAAGCAAATTTCTTTAGGTTCTTTTTGTCAATTTTTAGCTAACTTCGTTAATAGAGATATGACATTTCATTCTCACTAATGTGGCTAATGTGGCGACTACCTATGTTAAATATTCATTGATTGATGAGTAAAATTGAAAATTGAGACAATCAATTAGGCAAATCACAGCTACATAATAGACTAACTACTTAATCACTAAACCATAACTTTGCTTAAGCATACACATATCAATATATATATATATATATAGGTCAATAATTAATATTACCTCCAGTTCCAAGTATAAGTAAAAGTAACAAATTTTACACATATTAAGAATAATAGGTTGGAAGTAATTTTTATATTAATATCATCAAATATTTGATGTAGTTTCTTAACATACCCATAATATCATTTATGACACAAAGCATTAGGGATCTGAAGAATATATACAAGGAGAACATATTTGGTGTATAAACATTTAATGACATTGAAATGTATAATTTTGCTTATATTATATGTTTAAAAAATTCCACTAAAATTTGCTTATATTTGAAACTGGAGGTATTATTTTTTTAGTGTTAGTTTAAATATAATATGGATAAGGTGAGTGTAGATGACAAAATATAAATTTATATTATATAAATTTTAAATATAATAATCATAAAATATTTTTAATAATAATATATTTATTAAAGAGAAATATATTTAATAATAAGTAATAATATACTTATTAAATATTAATATATTTAATACTTAAAATGCATGATATATATATGATGTGTTAAAAGAATATTATTTATATTTAAAATTTAAAAATACATTATTAATAAAAATACATTTAAAAAATATTTTCTCCTTCATCAAAAGAAAGGATGAAATTTAAGTTTTCTAAACAAAAACATTTCATGCTTTAATTCTAATCAAGTTCTGTGCCTAGCAAGGGTTATTAGAATTATTGGAAGACAAGTGAGAGAAAAGAATAAAAGAAGCATGCAAGCATAAGGACAATCAAAAAATTGATAGAAATTGGAGGAAGAAGTATAAAATAAATAACAACATATAGAGTTTTTCACAACAATATATAGAGTACAAGAAAACACATTGGTTTTAAAATGTTGAAATTTAAGAGATATAAAATCAAATTCCCTTTAGTAGTCATTCTTGTGAAACCTCCAAACTGAAGCCATTATCTCAGTCTTTGCTAAAGACTTCAGTTTCCTCTCTCTTTGAGCCTGCAATGTATTATTACAAAAAATGTGATCTTACTCAAAATCTCAAACATTTATTTATATATGAAAAATCCCAACCAATTAAAACCTTATACTTAATTACATTTTTATCTTTAAAACTATTCTTTATTTTATTTTTAGTTTATTATTATTTTTTAAAATTTTAATTTCTAAAATAGTTAAATTTGGTGTCTAATGTTAGCCAAATTTAGCTCCTGATTATTTTTTTAGATTTTATAAAGCTTATTAAATAATAAAATATAGAAATCTTAAAGTTTTTTAAAGATTTGATTTCAATTCCTGATATAATAGAACGAGATTAATGATATGAATCAAATATAACTATTTAAACAATTTTAAGGACTAACTACAATAACAAAAACATGGAGTAAAACCAAAACATGTTCCTTCTATAAAGAATGAAAACTCAATTAGACTTATGAATAATACACTACTTTTTTTTAAAAAATACAACATTTCTTTTTCTTACACTTAGCTTTTTCTTTTAGCGCATTCTTATCTATTTGTTTTTTCACATCCCATTACATATCATTTTTTTTTGTCTTTCACTTTCTTTGGAGCCTTAAGTGTGAAAATAATACCTTCAAAAGAATGTGAAAATAATGTTTTTCAAAGATATTATAGAAGATTCACCTTGCAAAATTAATTCAATTTATCCACTCGAGCGGTTCAATCTACAAATTATAACTTTTAAAATCATATTATGGTCTTGGTGAGAGCGGAAGATGTTTTTGATGATTTGGTTTGTTTTGAACAGATTTATCTTTAACTGGTGGTCCCAAAACTGTTTGGGACTGCGGTCCACTACTAATAACCTCACTAATCACATGTAAATGCAATGATGTAAAATTTTAAATTATTAAATAAGCATTAAAATAGTTTATTCATATGTTACAACACATCCCCTATAAGTGTTCCAAAACCTACACTAGGTTTAGTTTGAAAGAAAAAGACCAAAATAAAGAAGAAAAGAAAAACACGAATTACAATATATATAGATATATCCTATTTAGTTTAAGAAAAATTTTGAGTTGATTTATCTTTAACAAGAAAAATCTGATTCAAGTGCGCTCATCTAAGTTTTTGGACTACTAAGTACTTGGCACGCGTACTTGCTTCATCAATCAGACCCCAAGACTTTTAAAGCAACAAGAACATTACTCCAAAGCTCACATCAAACAAAGATCAAAGTTTATTTTGAAGATGCTTTGAATTAAGTTCTGTTCAAGAGAAATTGCTCTTATCATTAAAAGAGAAAAAGAAACAAGCCAACGCAAGAACCCAAGCTCGCATGGGAAGAAACCAATGTAACTACTCTACGCATTTCAGAAAAGCTAATGAAGATCATCTCTTAAAGGTCAACAAAAGATCTTTAGCTTCAAAGCTCCCAAGGAACACCATTTCAGTTCAAGCTTTGGTGTTCCTTCGTACCAGACCTTTTGCCCTCATTTTATCTTCAAGGTGCGAGGCTCACAACGGCTAAATACCTTCAATGGTTTCACAAGGACTATCTCAAAGGTCTATATATATGAAGGGATTTCAAGTCTTGAAGAAGTTAACAACTCTAACGCCTCTAAGAATCAGATTCAAAAAGCTTCTTGCTCTTTCAAAGTTCGCAGTCTTAGTTTTCTTCTCTAAAGCAAAGACTTTCTTTGTTGTTCTGCTCCTATTAGACCTTAGTTTTGTCTTTTATATTTAGTGTATTAGCTCTTATATCGTATATTTTGTATACACTAAGTCATCAGAAATACAAACACAAACTATCTTTCAAACTTACTTATTGTTTTTTTAGTGATAGTTTAAATATAATATGGATAAGGTGAGTGTAGATGCCAAAATATAAACTTATATTATATATAAATGTTAAAAATAATAATCATAATATATTTTTAACAATATTATTTTTATTAAAAAGCAATATATTTAATAATAAGTCAAATTATACTTATTAAATATTAATATATTTAATACTTAAAATGCATGATATACAATGTGTTAAAAATATATTATTTATATTTAAAATTTTAAAAAAATTTATTAATAAAAATACATTTAAAAAATATTTTATCCTTTATCGAATGAAAGGATGAAATTTAAGTTTTCTTAACAAAATATTTCCTACTTTAATTCTAATCACGTTTCGTGCCTAGCAAGGGTTATTAGAATTATTGGAAGACAAGTAAGAGAAAAGTACAAAAGAAGCATGTAAGCACAATAGGGAAATCTAAAAATTGATAGAAATTAGAGGAAGAAGTATATAATAAATAACAAAAACATATATAGATTACAAGAAAATACATCGGTATTAAAATGTTGAAATTTAACAGATATAAAATCAAATTCCCTCTATTAGTCATTCTTGTGAAACCTCCAAACTGAAGCCATTATCTCATTCTTATTGGCTGAAGACTTTTGTTTGCTGCTGCTTTGGCCCTACAATGCATTATTACCAAAAATGTGATCTTACTCAAAATCTCAAACATTTATTTATATATGAAAAATCCCAACCAATTTAAACATTAGACTTAATTACATTTTTATCTTTAAAAATATTGTTCATTTTATTTTTATTTTTTATTATTCTTTAAAATTTTAATTTCTAAAATAGCTAAATTTGGTCTCTGATGTTAGCCAAATGTAGTTCATGATTATTTTTTTAGATTTTGTAAAGCTTATTAAATAATAAAATTTAGTAATCTTAAGGTTTTTTAACTATTTGATTTCAATTCCTCATATAATAGAACGAGATTAATGATATGAATCAAATATAACTACTTAAACAATTTTAGGGACTAACTACAGTAAAATAAACATGGAGTAAAACAAAAATGTGCTCTTTCTATAAAGAATGAAAACTCAATTAGACTTATGAATAATACACAACTTTTTTTAAAAAATACAACATTTCTTTTTCTCACACTCAAGTTTTTCTTTTTGCACATTCTTATCTATTTGTTTTTTCACATCCCACTGCATATCATCTTTTTTTTATCTTTTATTTTCTTTGGAGCCTTAAGTGTGAAAATAATACCTTAAAAAGAGTGTGAAAATAATGTTTTTCAAAGATATTATAGAAGATTTACCTTGCAAAATTAATTCAATTTATCTACTCGAGCGGTTCAATTTACAAATTAGAACTTTTTAAATCATATTATTGTCTTCGTGAGAGTAGAAGACGTTTTTGATTATTTGGTTTATTTTGAACTGATTGATCTTTAACTGTTGGCCCCAACACTGTTGGGGACTGTGGTCGACTACTAATAACCTCACTCATCACATGTAAATGCAATGATGTAAAATTTTAAATTATTAAATAAGCATTAAAATAGTTTATTCATATGTTACAACACATCCCCTATAGGTGGTCCAAAACTTACACTAGGTTTAGTTTGAAACGAAAAGACCAAAATAAAGAAAACAAAAAAAACACAAATAACAACATATATATATATATATATATATATATATATATCTTATTTAGTTTAAGAAAAATTTTGAGTTGATTTATCTTTAACAAGAAGAGTCTGATTCAAGTGCGCTCATCTAAGCTTTTGGATTGCTAAGTACTTGGCACGCGTACTTGCTTCATCAATCAAACCCTTGACTTTTGAAGCAACAAGAACATTACTCCAAAGCTCATATCAAAAGAAGATCAAAGTTTATTTTGAAGATGTTTTGAATCAAGTTCTTTTCAAGAGAAATTGCTCTTATGATCAAAAGAGAAAAGGAGACAAGCAAGTGCAAGAACCAAAGCTTGCATGGGAAGAAACCAATGTAGCTGCTCTACGCAATTTAGAAAAGCTAATGAAGATTAGCTCTTAAAGGTCAACAGAAGATCTTTAGCTTTGAAGCTCTCAAGGAACATCATTTCAGTGCAAGCTCTGATGTTTCTTTGTACCAGATCTTTTGCCCTCATCTTTTCTTCAAGGTGCGATGCTCACAACGACTAGATCCCTTCAACGGTTTCACAACGACTATCTTAAAGGCCCATATATATGAAGGGATTTCAAGTCTTGAAGAAGTTAACAACTCTAACGTCTCTAAGAATCAGATTAAAAAAGCTTCTTGCTTTTTTAAAGTTCACAATCTTAGTTTTCTTCTCTAAAGCAAAGGCTTTCTTTGTTGTTCTGCTCTTATTACGCCTTAGTCTTTGTCTTTTATACTTAGTATATTATATATCATACATTTTGTATAGACTTAGTCATCAGAAACACAAACACAAACTATCTTTCAAATCCTTAAATTGTGTAAAAGTCTGATCTGTTGCTACCCATAGTTTCTGTTGAGAAATAGTGATTGGCCTGAAGAGGCTTTTGAAAGAATATTTGGGTTTAAGCCCGAAGTGGCTTGTTGAAACAATACTTAGGTTTAAGGTAGAAGTGGCTGAAGTTAATAATACTTGTGGTACAGTTTGTGTTGTTGTGTAAAAAGTGCTTTAACATAATAGAAATCCTTCATGTTTGAAGGGACTGGATGTAGCTTCTGAGTTAAAAGTGAACCAGTATAAATTCTCTATGTTTAATCTCTCTATCCCCATTGTTATAAAGTTTGGTTCAAAAAGTATGGTAGTTTCACACTCAAAAAGTTTTTAAGTTCTGCACAAAAAGAGTCTAAGACTTATTCAACCCTATCTTCTATGTCTGACTCTGAATCATCAGCGTATTTTTTTTGTCCATTAGGTCCCTATGTTTGAAAGCAGTTTTCTTTAGGTTCTCTTTGTCAATTTTAGCTAACTTTGTTAATAGAGATATGACATTTCACTCTCGTTGATGTGGCTAATGTGATGACTACATGTGTCGAATATTCATTGATTGATGAGTAAAATTTAAAATTGAGAAAATCAATTAGGCAAATCGCAGCTACATAATAGACCAACTACTTAATAACTAAACCATAACTTTCCTTAAGCATACACATATCAATATATATATATATATATATATATATATATATATATATATATATACAGGACAATAATTAATACTACCTCCAGTTCAAAAATATAAGTAAAAGTAATACATTTTACACATATAAAGAATAATAGGTTGGAAGTAGTTTTGGATATTAATATTATTAAATATTTTATGTTATTTCTTAACATACCCCGAATATCATTTATTACACAAAGCATTAGAGATCATGAGAATATATGTAACAACCCAATTTTTAAGCGGTAATTAAATAGTGAAAAATTAAAGTTTCTCAGAGAAATAAGAAACGAATCCTAGAAAATAGAAAATTTAATTATGAATACAAGGATATTTTTAGTCTGACTTAAAACGGAATTAAACGAGAATGGAACGTAGAATAGAATAATAAAATAAAATAAAAATCTTCTACAGTAAAATGCTACAGTAAAACGTCACATGAAAAATCTTGTGAAATGTAGAGAATTCATGAGAGTTCTCCATTTTTCCCACCGCCTCATGTCATTTCGAGCTGCTACAGTGATTTGCTACAGTGATTTGCTACAGTAATTTGCTACAGTAACCACCATTGAAGGCCTATAAATAGGGCTCCAACCTTCCAAATTTCCTCAAACCCAAAAACCTCACTAATCCTATAACCTTTCATCTCCCTCTTCAAGCTCTCAAAACCTTCATTGTCATATTTAAACTCTTTAATTTTTACATAAGAAGAAATTACGCAAACTTGAAGATTTGAAGAAATACAAGGGAGTTTAGCATAAGGAAAGCTTAACATCTTCACTTGAGGTAAGAAAGAGGGGATAGGATATTAAATACATAGAAATTAAGTTAGAATTGCTTGCTTAATTTTTTAGAAACTCATATAGTTAGATTTTAATTTAATTTGAATTAAATTATAAAATTGATGCCAAATGGTTTGGAATATGATATTAAACAATTACTATAATGTGGAAAATGTGTTTCCATATTCTTTGAATTATTAAATGTTATGGAAAATACCACATGTTTGAAATATGATATAAATATTATGGAAAATGTGTTTCCATATGATTAAATTATGATATAAATAATATGGAAAATGTTTTCCATATTCTTTGAATTACAAATAGAGTATGCTTAATTGATTGTCATAATAATTTTATTTTTAAAATTAATTATAAAGGAATTTGATAATTTAATGCATTCATGCATCATATACATTGGCCGTTCAAAGAATCCGCAGAGGGGTTCTTTGAGGGGGTTCCCGGTGGGAGAACGCGCTCTGTTGAGCAACAGACCTCTGCGGTGGTTTTATACCACGGCCGTCTTAAGGACTAAGAGCCTGTTTGGATTGTTACTTTGGTTGGTCAAACCTCGGTTTGACCAACCCCAAAAATAAATCCTACGGTCAAACGGAGTTTTGACTATCTCGAACGGCGTGAAGGATCAATATCAACCCTTAAATTTCTCCATTTCCCCAACTCCGTTTCCCCAACTGGAAACCAAACGGACCTTAAGCAGTGTGTCCTTAAGGGGGGTCCCGCAACACTTGTTGTTGATATTATGATATTGTTTTCCGATGTGGTGTTGCATTATAGGGCGTGGTATCGGTTGGATATCCGTAAAAATGTTATTGTTGGAAATCACTGTAGATGTTCCCACCAGAATGGATCCATCATGCATTTTCATTCATATAAAAGAACGGAATATAATAACATAAGTATAATACAAAATACTTGTTTGGCATCTGCATCGCATAACATCCTACTTGTGATTGTGTATGTTCTAATTTGATTTCTATTCATTTGATATTTTATCTCACTCTTTCTGTTACTTGTGGCAACCCTTTAGTGGTTAACCAGGAAGATATATGACAAAGTAGATGATGCTTGTTGTGGATAAATTATGAAGGCTTTTGAGGCTGATGCTTGCTTGCGTGACTACTATGGCTGTATTATGTGTGTGCTATGTTTTGCTATTTTGCATCTTTATATTTTATAAGATCTAGGTGCCTGTTGTAAAATATAATATGTATAAAACTCTGATGTTATGTATAATAATAAGAAGTTAATTATGTAAAGGTTACGCACTCTGATATTGTATTAGTAACCTCTGGAATCAGGTTGTGAATCTCTTGATAATTACCAGGTGAAAAATAAGTTATCCATGAGATTTTATATGGTGACGGTAATTATCTTGGGATTTGCAAGTTGACTCCAGGGCGTTACAATATATACAAGGAGAACATATTTGGTGTATAAACATTTAATGACATTGAAATATATAATTATTTTTATATTATATAATTAAAGAATTATATTAAAATTTGCTTATATTTAAAACTAGATGTATCATTTTTTTAGTGTTAGTTTAAATATAATATGGATAAGGTTAGTGTAGATGACAAAATATAAATTTATATTATATATAAATTTTAAATATAATAATCATAATATAATTTTAACAATAATATATTTATTAAGGAGCAATATATTTAATAATAAGTAATAATATACTTATTAAATATTAATATATTTAATACTTAAAATATAGGTTATATGATGTGTTAAAAATATATTATTTATATTTCAAATTTAAAAATAAAATATTAATAAAAATAAATTTAAAAAATATATTATCCTTTATCTAAAGAAAGGATGAAATTTAAGTTTTCTTAACAAAATATTTCCTACTTTAATTCTAATCAAGTTTCGTGCCTAGCAAAGGTTATTAGAATTATCGGAAGACAAGTGAGAGAAAAGAACAAAAGAAACATGTAAGCACAATAGGACAATCTAAAAATTGATAGAAATTGGAGGAAGAAGTATATAATAAATAACAACAACATATAGAGTTTTCCAGAACAATATATAGAGTACAAGAAAACACATCAGTATTAAAATGTTAAAATTTAAGAGATATAAAATCAAATTCCCTTTATTAGTCATTCTTATGAAACCTCCAAACTGAAGCCATTATCTCATTCTTATTGGCTGAAGACTTTGCAGCTGCTTTGGACCTGTAATGCATTATTACGAAAAATGTGATCTTACTCAAAATCTCAAACATTTATTTATATATGAAAATCCCCAACCAATTTAAACATTAGATTTAATTACATTTTTATCTTTAAAAATATTGTTCGTTTTATTTTTAGTTTTTTATTATTTTTAAAATTTTAATTTCTAAAATAGCTAAATTTGGTCTCTGATGTTAACCAAATGTAGTTCCTGATTATTTTTTTAGATGTTGTAAAGCTTATTAAATAATAAAATTTAGTAATCTTAAGGTTTTTTAAGTATTTGATTTCAATTCTTGATATAACAGAACGAGATTAATAATATGAATCAAATGTAAATATCTAAACAATTTTAGGGACTAACTACAGTAAAAAAACATGGAGTAAAACCAAAACGTGCTCTTGCTATAAAGAATGAAAACTCAATTAAACCTATAAATAATACACTACTTTTTGAAAAAATACAACATTTCTTTTTCTCTCACATAAGTTTTTCTTTTAGCACATTCTTATCTATTTGTGTTTTCACATCCCACTACATATCATCTTTTTTTTATCTTTTATTTTCTTTGGAGCCTTAAGTGTGAAAATAATACCTTAAAAAAGTGTGAAAATAATGTTTTCCAAAGATATTATAGAAGATTTACCTTGCAAAATTAATTCAATTTATCTACTTGAGCGGTTCAAACTACAAATTATAACTTTTTAAATCATATTATTGTCTTTGTGAGAGTAGAAAACATTTTTGATGATTTGGTTTGTTTTGAACTGATTGATCTTTAACTAATGGTCCCAAAACTATTCGGGACTGTGGTCCACTACTAATAACTTCACTAATCACATGTAAATGCAATGATGTAAAATTTTAAATTATTACATAAGCATTAAAATAGTTTATTCATATGTTACAACACATCCCCTATAGGTGGTCCAAAACTTACACTAAGTTTAGTTTGAAACGAAAAGACCAAAATAAAGAAAACAAAAAAAACACAAATAACAACATATATATATATATATCTTATTTAGTTTAAGAAAAATTTTGAGTTGATTTATCTTTAACAAGAAGAGTCTGATTCAAGTGCGCTCATCTAAGCTTTTGGATTGCTAAGTACTTGGCACGCGTACTTGCTTCATCAATCAAACCCCAGACTTTTGAAGCAACAAGAACATTACTCCAAAGCTCACATCAAAAGAAGATCAAAGTTTATTTTGAAGATGTTTTGAATCAAGTTCTTTTCAAGAGAAATTGCTCTTATGATCAAAAGAGAAAAGGAGACAAGCAAGTGTAAGAACCAAAGCTTGCATGGGAAGAAACCAATGTAGCTGCTCTACGCAATTTAGAAAAGCTAATGAAGATCAGCTCTTAATGGTCAACAGAAGATCTTTAGCTTTGAAGCTCTCAAGGAACATCATTTCAGTGCAAGCTCTGATGTTTCTTTGTACCAGATCTTTTGCCCTCATCTTTTCTTCAAGGTGCGATGCTCACAACGACTAGATCCCTTCAACGGTTTCACAACGGCTATCTCAAAGACCCATATATACGAAGGGATTTCAAGTCTTGAAGAAGTTAATAACTCTAGCATCTCTAAGAATCAGATTAGAAAAGTTTCTTCTCTAAAGCAAAGACTTTCTTTGTTGTTCTACTCCTATTAGACCTTAGGGTTTGTCTTTTATACTTAGTGCATTAGCTCTTATATCGTATATTTTGTATACACTAAGTCATCTGAAACACAAACACAAACTATCTTTCAAATCCTTACTTTGTGTAACAGTCTAATGTGTTGCTAGCCATAGTTTCTGTTGAGAAACAGTTATTGGCCTGAAGAGTCTTTTGGAAGAATATTTGGGTTTGAGCCAAGAGTGGCTTGTTGAAACAATACTTGTGTTTAAGCTAGAAGTGGCTGGAGTCAACAATACTTGTGGTACAGTCTGTGCTGTTGTGTAAAAAGTGTTTTTACACAGTAGAAATCCTTCAAGTTTGAATGCACTGGACATAGTATCTGAGTTGAAAGCGAACTAGTATAAATTCTTTGTGTTCAATCTCTCTATCCTTGTTCTTATATAGTTTGGTTCAAAAAGTCAGGTAGTTTCACACTCAAAAAGTTTTTAAGTTATGGCAAAAAGAGTCTAAGACTTATTCAACCCTACCATCTACGTCTGACTCTGAATCATCAGTGTGTTTTTTTTCCAATAGATCTATATGTTCAAAAGCAAATTTCTTTAGGTTCTTTTTGTCAATTTTTAGCTAACTTCGTTAATAGAGATATGACATTTCATTCTCACTAATGTGGCTAATATGGCGACTACATATGTTAAATATTCATTGATTGATGAGTAAAATTGAAAATTAAGACAATCAATTAGGCAAATCACAGCTACATAATAGACTAACTACTTAATCACTCAACCATAACTTTGCTTAAGCATAAACATATCAATATATATATATATAGGACAATAATTAATATTTACTCCAGTTCCAAATATAAGTAAAAGTAACAAATTTTACACATATTAAGAATAAGAGGTTGGAAGTAATTTTTGATATTAATATTATTAAATATTTGATGTAGTTTCTTAACATACCCATAATATCATTTATGACACAAAGCATTAGAGATCTTAAGAATATATACAAGGAGAACATATTTGGTGTATAAACATTTAATGACATTGAAATGTATAATTTTGCTTATATCATACGATTAAAAAATTTCACTAAAATTTGCTTATATTTGAAACTAGAGGTATTATTTTTTTATTGTTACTTTAAATATAATATGGATAAGGTGAGTGTAGATGACAAAATATAAATTTATATTATATAAATTTTAAATATAATAATCATAAAATATTTTTAACAATAATATATTTATTAAAGAGAAATATATTTAATAATAAGTAATAATATACTTATTAAATATTAATATATTTAATACTTAAAATGCATGATATATATATGATATGTTAAAAGAATATTATTTATATTTAAATTTTAAAAATACATTATTAATAAAAATACATTTAAAAAATATTTTCTCCATCAAAAGAAAGGATGAAATTTAAGTTTTCTAAACAAAAATATTTCCTGCTTTAATTCTAATCAAGTTTCATGCCTAGCAAGAGTTGTTAGAATTATTGGAAGACAAGGGAGAGAAAAGAATAAAAGAAGCATGCAAGCATAAGGACAATCAAAAAATTGATAGAAATTGGAGGAAGAAGTATAAAATAAATAACAACATATAGAGTACAAGAAAACACATTGGTTTTAAAATGTTGAAATTTAAGAGATATAAAATCAAATTCCCTTTAGTAGTCATTCTTGTGAAACCTCCAAACTGAAGCCATTATCTCATTCTTTGCTAAAGACTTCGGTTTGCTGACTCTTTGAGCCAGCAATGTATTATTACAAAAAATGTGATCTTACTCAAAATCTTAAACATTTATTTATATATGAAAAATCCCAACCAATTTAAACATTATACTTAACTACATTTTTACTTTTAAAAATATTGTTCATTTTATTTTTAGTTTTTTATTATTTTTTAAAAATTTTAATTTCTAAAATAGTTAAATTTGGTGTCTAATGTTAGCCAAATTTAGCCCCTGATTATTTTTTTAGATTTTATAAAGCTTATTAAATAATAAAATTTAGTAATCTTAAGATTTTTTTAAAGATTTGATTTCAATTCCTGATATAACAGAACGAGATTAATGATATGAATCAAATATAACTATTTAAACAATTTTAAGGACTAACTACAATAACAAAAACATGGAGTAAAACCAAAACATGTTCTTTCTATAAAGAATGAAAACCCAATTAGACTTATGAATAATACACTACTTTTAAAAAAAAATACATTACTTTTTCTTACACTTAACTTTTTCTTTTAGCGCATTCTTATCTATTTGTTTTTTCACATCCCATTACATATCCTCTTTTTTTATCTTTTACTTTCTTTGGAGCCTTAAGGGTGAAAATAATACCTTTAAAAGAATGTGAAAATAATATTTTTCAAAGATATTATAGAAGATTCACCTTGCAAAATTAATTCAATTTATCCACTCGAGTGGTTCAATCTACAAATTATAACTTTTAAAATCATATTACGGTCTTGGTGAGAGCGGAAGATGTTTTTGATGATTTGGTTTATTTTCAACTGATTTATCTTTAACTGGTGGTCCCAAAACTGTTGGGGACTGTGGTCCACTACTAATAACCTCACTAATCACTTGTAAATGTAATGATGTAAAATTTTAAATTATTAAATAAGCATTAAAATAGTTTATTCATATGTTACAACATATCCCCTATAAGTGGTCCAAAACCTACACTAGGTTTAGTTTGAAAGAAAAAGACAAAAATAAAGAAAAGAAGAAAAACATGAATTACAATATATATATATATATATATATATATATCCTATTTAGTTTAAGAAATATTTTGAGTTGATTTATCTTTAACAAGAAAAAACTGATTCATGTGCGCTCATCTAAGCTGTTGGACTACTAAGTACTTGGCATGTTACTTGCTTCATCAATCAGACCCCCAAACTTTTGAAGCAACAAGAACATTACTCCAAAGCTCACATCAAACGAAGATCAAAGTTTATTTTGAAGATGTTTTGAATTAAGTTCTTTTCTAGAGAAATTGCTCTTATCATTAAAAGAAAAAAAGAAACAAGCAAGTTTAAGAACCCAAGCTCGCATGGGAAGAAACCAATGTAGCTGCTCTACGCATTTCAAAAAAGCTAATGAAGATTAGCTCTTGAAGGTCAACAAAAGATCTTTAGCTTTGAAGCTGTCAAGGAACACTATTTCAGTTCAAGCTTTGGTGTTCCTTCGTACCAGATCTTTTGCCCTCATTTTATCTTCAAGGTGTAAGGTTCACAACGGCTAAATCCCTTCAACGATTTCACAACGACTATCTCAAAGGTCTATATATATGAAGGGATTTCAAGTCTTGAAGAAGTTAACAACTCTAACGTCTCTAAGAATCAGATTCAAAAAGCTTCTTGCTCTTTCAAAGTTCGCAGTCCTAGTTTTCTTCTCTAAAGCAAAGACTTTCTTTGTTGTTCTGCTCCTATTAGACCTTAGTTTTGTCTTTTATATTCAGTGTATTAGCTCTTATATCGTATATTTTGTATACACTAAGTCATCAAAAACACAAAGACAAACTATCTTACAAATCCTTACTTATTGTTTTTTAGTGTTAGTTTAAATATATTATGGATAAGGTGAGTGTAGATGACAAAATATAAATTTATATTATATATAAATTTTAAATATAATAATCATATTATATTTTTAACAATATTATATTTATTAAAGAGCAATATATTTAATAATAAGTAAAAATATACTTATTAAATATTAATATATTTAATACTTAAAATGTATGATATATATGCGTTAAAAATATATTATTTATATTTAAAATTTAAAAATAAATTATTAATAAAAATACATTTATAAAATATTTTATCCTTTATCCAAAGAAATGATGAAATTTAAGTTTTCTTAATAAAATATTTCTTACTTTAATTCTAATCAAGTTTCGTGCTTAGCAAGGGTTATTAGAATTATTGGAAGACAAGTAAAAGATAAGAACAAAAGAAGCATGTAAGCACAATAGGACAATCTAAAAATTGATAAAAATTGGAGGAAGAAGTATATAATAAATAACAACAACATCTAGAGTTTTTCAGAACAATATATAGACTACAAGAAAACACATTGGTATTAAAATGTTGAAATTTAAGAGATATAAAATCAAATTCCCTTTATTAGTCATTCTTATGAAACCTCCAAACTGAAGCCATTATCTTATTCTTATTGGCTGAAGACTTTGCAGCTGCTTTGGACCTGCAATGCATTATTACGAAAAATGTGATCTTACTCAAAATCTCAAACATTTATTTATATATGAAAAATCCCAACCAATTTAAACATTAGACTTAATTACATTTTTATCTTTAAAAATATTGTTCATTTTATTTTAAGTTTTTTATTATTTTTTGAAATTTTAATTTCTAAAATAGTTAAATTTGGTCTCTAATGTTAGGCAAATGTAGTTCCTGATTATTTTTTTAGATTTTGTAAAGCTTATTAAATAATAAAATTTAGTAATCTTAAGGTTTTTTAAGTATTTGATCTCAATTCTTGATATAACAGAATGAGAATCAAATATAACTATTTAAACAATTTTAGGAACTAACTACAGTAAAAAAAACATGGAGTAAAACCAAAATGTGCTCTTTCTATAAAGAATGAAAACTCAATTAGACCTATGAATAATACACAACTTTTTTAAAAAATACAACATTTCTTTTTCTCACACTTAAGTTTTTCTTTTAGCACATTTTTATCTATTTGTTTTTTCACATGCCACTACATATCATCTTTTTTTTATCTTTTGTTTTCTTTGGAGCCTTAAGTGTGAAAATAATACCTTAAAAAGAGTGTGAAAATAATGTTTTTCAAAGATATTATAAAAGATTTACCTTGTAAAATTAATTCAATTTATCAACTCGAGCGGTTCAAACTACAAATTATAACTTTTTAAATCATATTATTGTCTTTGTGAGAGTAGAGACGTTTTTGATGATTTGGTTTGTTTTGAACTGATTGATCTTTAACTGGTGGTCCCAAAACTGTTGGGGACTGTGGTCCACTACTAATAACCTCACTAATCACATGTAAATGCAATGATGTAAAATTTTAAATTATTAAATAACCATTAAAATAGTTTATCATATGTTACAACAAATCCCCTATAGGTGGTCCAAAACTTACACTTGGTTTAGTTTGAAAGAAAAAGACCAAAATAAAAAATAAACACGAATAACAACATATATATATATATATATATCTTATTTAGTTTAAGAAAAATTTTGAGCTGATTTATCCTTAAGAAGAAAAGTCTGATTCAAGTGCGCTCATCTAGGCTTTTGGATTGCTGAGGAGTTGGCACGCGTACTTTCTTCATCAATCAAACCCTAGACTTTTGAAGCAACAAGAACATTACTCCAAAGCTCACATTAAATGAAGATCAAAGTTTATTTTGAAGATGTTTTGAATCAAGTTCTTTTCAAGAGAAATTGCTCTTATCATGAAAAGAGAAAAGGAGACAAGCAAGTGCAAGAACCAAAGCTTGCATGGGAAGAAACCAATGTAGCTGCTCTACGTATTTCAGAAAAGCTAATGAAGATCAGCTCTTAATGGTCAACAGAAGATCTTTAGCTTTGAAGCTCTCAAGGAACGCCATTTTAGTGCAAGCTCTGATGTTCTTTCATACCAGATCTTTTGCCCCCATCTTATGGTCAAGGTACAATGCTCACAACGGCTAAATCCCTTCAACGGTTTCACAACGGCTATCTCAAAGGCCGATATATATGAAGGGATTTCAAGTCTAGAAGAAGTTAACAACTCTAACGTCTCTAAGAATCAGATTAAAAAAGCTTCTTGCTCTTTCAAAGTTCGCAGTCTTAGTTTTCTTCTCTAAAGCAAAGGCTTTCTTTGTTGTTCTGCTCCTATTAGAAATAATTAAAGTAAGATTTTTGGGGACTACTCATAATTTATTGGAGCCGAGCAGGCTGAATTTATGCCCGATTAAAATATAGGTGTGGGACTAAGTATCTCCGACTGAGGTGATATTATTCAGGGCTGTTAAGGATATTATTGGGAATCCGAATATGTATTCGGAATAATTTTTAGATAAAGTATTGAACCCAAACAGAGATCTTATTTGTCATAAAACGATGAATCTTTAATGAGGAGATTAAAAATAAAACCCAAAAGCCCATTTCTTTCCTCTCATTCCCGTGGGCTCCTTGGTCTTATTTGAGTAAACACTTTACTCCTTCTCCTTCTCTATTCTTCTCCTTCATTTCTTCTTCTTCTTCTCTCCTAAAACCCTAAGCAAAGTGGTGTGTCATGTTTCCTCTTTTATTTTTGTTTGGAGCTTGGAACTTGGAGGCTCTCTCTCACTCTTCCTCTCCATTTTCATGGTTTTCCTTACCCAATCTAGAAGCTCACTTCTTTTGGCTTGAGGTAAGGATTTCCTTTCATTTTCTTGAGCTTTATGCCCTAGATTTTAGGTATTGGTTGTTGGGAGAGTTGAATGCATGTGGGTTATGTTAAGAGAAGCCATTAATGATGTGAAACCTAAGGTGGGTTGTCATAAATGTAAGCCTTAGTGGAAATAAATAAGGAAGATGAATGTATGGTTGGAAGGTGATGAAGAATAAATGGGTATTAATGAGTGTTGTTGGGTTTTAGAGAAACCCTAACCCTAAGATTTAGGGGAAATGTAAAATATGAGTGAAGAAGCATTCATGGTGTTAGATAATTGTTATTGGTGAGGTGAAAATGATGTTATTAATGGTGAATGGCCATTAATGAAGCTTAATAGTTGATGATGGTTGTTAGGAACCATCAATGTGGGAACCCATTAATGGGTTTGACGTTTAAAATGCATAATAATAAATGTAGGCACCTAACCCATGGTGGTTATGGTGGATTGAATTAAATGAATGGGACTTGAGAGTTAAGATGCTAGAAAACACCAAGTTGATGAATATATGAAAATTGAAATTTTGGTGGTTTGAATAGAAAATTGATTGTGTGATATATTATGATGTATGAAATAACCCCATCGACGAGGCGAGACCATTGGACCCCGTTGATTATTACTTTTCTTGAGGTAGGAGGGGGTAACTATTCTAAATGCATGATTTCATCCATTGATGATGTGAAAATATGTATATATGATTGTGTTTGATGATTGCTTGTGTGGATGATGTGATGATTTCATGATTTGAGTGCATTTAGAATGATTGATGTTATGTGGCATGTGTTTGGGATGATGAATATGATATTATATTGAACATGTTGATGAAATATATCATGATGGTTTGAGACCATGTTTTGAATTGAAATCAATGATGTAAGATATCCCAAATATGTATTTATGAATTGATAAATGTGATTGCCACTAACTATTGTTGTGTATAAGTCCAACGAGGGTTGGTAATGATTGAGGATATTAGGAATATTGAAATCCACTAAGTGGTAGTGATGAATGGTTGATTGTGGAGTGGCATGATACACTACTACAAAAAAGGCCTTTGTCAGCGGTTTCGTTATAGCTATTGTCAGCGGAACAAGCGCAGACAATAATGGCGCTATTAATAGCACTAAAAACAATATCAGCGCTTAAACCGCTGACATTAGTTATGTATTGTAACGTCCTAGGTTATTTTGCATTTATTTTTATTCAAACGATTACATCTTACAATAAATTTTTCCTTTTCTTGAAAATTAATCGATATTTAGAGAAAAACAATTCAATTTGAACACAACGGATGAGAGAAAGGGTGTCGGGACTTCTCACTTGAGTGAGGCCCCTACTCGTTTAAGCGAGATTCTGGACTCTCACTTAAACGAGGTTTCTATTCGCTTGAGCGAATACCTTTCACACACCGGATTAGACCAGACATGCAACCGAACTCCCAAAATTTCACTCTAAAAATGGTTCTGTGAACCCAAAGAGTTACCATGCAAATAACAGTGATATATTTTAAAATATAGGTTTACATTCGATCCGGTCTTAATTAAACTCAACTAATAACTATACTACGAAGTTTTTTTTTTATACACACATATGACTCTTTAAAGAGTCACTCAAAGTCACTCGGACCCTGGCACCGTTCTCCCCCTTGGCGCGGCTCCATGGCTCCTTCCCCCTCCCTGTCTCTGGTTACTAAAAAAAATATGCAAGGGTGAGTGTTTGGCATTATAATTAATATAGAACGGAATTTAACACAATACATGCATATTGTTACATACACATCAAGCATCACCTATAAGTAAGCATACCGAAACATAGTGTATTTCATGCAATAACTGTATTAAACCAACTACACAATTTCCATCACATTCCTCACACTCATCACATTCATTACATTCATCACACTCGTCACATTCATCACATTCACAACTGACTCTCATACAATCTGACTCCTAGTATCCGGATACTAAAGGATTGGCCTTCAACTGGGGGTCCTACTTGACACCCCGTGAACCCTGCTTGGTTCACCGAGTCCTGCTTGACTCTCCACCTCGACCACTGGGTCCTACTTGACCACTGGGTAGCTCAACTGGGCACGAAAACCATGGGAGCCGGAAATGAGGGGCTATCATATACCGTCGGCCATCCCATACCACATAATCATTCAACAGTTTAACTTTCACATAATAATATCAATTCCTCATCACTCGAGTAGCCTGCTTGCTAACCCGATGTCCCATAACGATGATCATTTCAACATTTGATATCACAAGATCATAACATGATAAACTCAACCACATCCGATCATCCACTAATTAATAAACTCAGTCACACATGCACAAGCATAAACACACAATTACGTTTAGCAACATTTTCCTTAACCTGTTTACGTTACCTCAAAAACCTGAATAAGAAGTGAGTCCTATTCTAATTAATTATAACCCGAACACCCCTTACTTTGGTTCCACGCTTCGTTGATCTGTTCTCTGTGTCGATTCTTTCCTCCGAGCACTGGTTTCGTAGTCTCAACTCCGTTACTCAGTCTTCCGTTGCTTAGCCTACTACCTACAGATCATAAAGTACAGCTTCATCACTTCAACGCCCTTAGTTCATGGACTGCATTTGGGCTCACACTCACCAGAGGAGTGGAGAACAGCCATGAATATAGCCATGCATGGCTCTAAACGGCCAAAGAATAAAAGGAATAAGAGAATTACAATTGGAACGGATCAGTAGACTCACCTTGAAGTCTCGATCACAGGAATGGGGTTAAATTGAAGTTTAGACACAAATGGAGTCCCTCTCCAGCGCATGCAAATCAGCGTTTAAGAGAGGAGAGAAAAACGAAAGAGGAGGAATAGACCAACAGCAAAGATAACTTGTAAATAATGAAGAGGGAAGGAAGAGAATTTCCTTATATATATAGCTCATGGGCAAGATCGTCTTTTCTTTTATTTTATTTGTATTCTTACTAAATTTAATTAATTTCACTATATTGAACTATTGCATAGTTATCAAATCAATTACACGTATTTATTCCCTCAACGTTTAATTATTTACAATTCTCTAATACTTCGCAAGAGTATAGGCCCAATATGAATATCGGCCCCCGACGTCCTAACTTAGTGTTCATACCTCGGAAATCCGAGCTACAACCTGAGAGATCGGATACCTTATCCGTGCTCACCTCTTGGTTACGTATATCCGTTGTTTCAGTCATTATGAGGTTAATCCGGACTATGACTCCGTATGAGGCGTTCTCCTCACAACAGTCGGACCAGACCGCTTAGCCCTGCCCGCTCTTCTCCTACACTTCCGATCTTTAACTCCGCCTGCTCGCTCTTTAGATACTGACCTCGACACCGGCTTTTCCAATCTTTGGCTCGGACAGAACAAATATTAAATAAAACTTCTAAAATATTTACTAACATTTCCCATTTCTTATAATTCTCATTAAAACATCAAGGATGTTACATCCACCCCCCCTAAAAGGAGATTTCGTCCCCGAAATCAGTGTTTCGGTTGAAAAAGATGAGGGTACATTTGTCTCATATTAGATTCTAACTCCCAAGTGTAGTTTATCCAATGTAAATTTTGCCACTTCACCTTCACCAGCGGTACCTCCTTGTTCCTTAACCGTTTGGTTTGATGCTCTTCAATACCGATTGGTACCGCCTCCACCGTCAAGTTCTCCTTCACTTCAATGGAGTCACTCGGTACAATCATGGTATCACACGGAATGTAGGCTCGAAGTTGTGATACGTGGAACACGTTATGAATGTTAGTCAACGATTGGGGAAGATCCAGTCGATAAGCGACTTCACCAATCCGTTCTAGTATTTGGTATGGTCCAATGTACTTCGGATTAAGCTTTTGGCTCTTCAAAATTCGACCTACACCCTTAGTTGGTGAAATCCTTAGGAACACCCAATCACCCACCTAGAATTCAAGGGGTCTGTGCCGATTGTCATAATAGCTCTTTTGCCGGTCTTGAGCAATTTTGATCTTCTCTCGGATTAAAGCGATTTGCTTATTCATCCCTTGAATCATCTCAGGCCCCAGATGAAGGGCATCGCCGTTCTCATTCCAACATAATGGAGTACGACATTTCCGACCATAAAGAGCTTCGTATGGAGCCATCCCAATGCTGCTGTGGTAACTATTATTATATGCAAATTCCACCAAGGGCAAGTATTTCTCCCGTGATCTGCCCTGTTCCAGTACACAGGCCCTTAACATATCTTCAAGAGTCTGTATAGTCCGTTCTGATTGGCCATCGGTTTGGGGATGGTAGGCTGAACTTAATTTAAGCTCAGTACCCAATTGTTGTTGCAAACTCCCCCAAAACCTTGAAGTGAATCGGGGATCCCGATCGGAGATAATGCTTGAGGGCACACCATGCAGTCGTACGATCTCAGCAATGTACAACTTAGCTAATCGATCTAGCGACCACTTCATATTTATTGCCAGGAAATGCGCACTTTTAGTTAGTCGATTAACAATCACCCAAATCACGTTGTATCCGGTTTGAGTGCGGGGTAGTCCGAACACGAAGTCCATGGTGATACCTTCCCACTTCCAGATCGGAATTTCTGGAGGTTGAAGCAAACCCGGAGGTCGTTGGTGCTCAACCTTGCACTTCTGACATATCACACAGGATTTCACATACTCGATTATTGCCTTCTTCATGTTTGGCCACCAAAATTCCTTTCTTAAGTCATGATACATTTTTGTTACTCCCGGACGTATACTCAGAGAGCTCTTGTGTGCTTCTGATAACACCGCCTGCTTGAAATCTCCATGTGCAGGCACTACCACTCGGTTCCTGAATCTCCATATACCATCGTCACCCCTAGTTATCTCCACATTTTTGCCTTGGTTCTGAGTATCAATTAGCCTCAGTAACTCTTTATCGTCTTTCTGTGCAGCTACCATTGACTCCAGAAATTCGTTGGAGATTTTTAACATTCCGATTATCATTCGGTTTGGTGCGTTCATAACAACTCCAACATTCATATGTCTAAAGCTTTCCAGTAATTCCTGTTCTCTACCCATTAGGTAAGCCACATGCAGTACCTTCCTACTTAGCGCATTTGCCACAACATTCGCTTTGCTCGGGTGATACTTCAAATCGAAGTCATAATCCTTCAAATACTCTACCCATCTCCTCTGTCTCATATTTAACTCCTTTTGATCAAATAAGTACTTTAGACTCTTGTGATCACTGAATACTACAAAGCGAGCTCCATACAAATAATGACGCCAAATCTTCAGCGCGTACACTACTGCTGTAAGTTCCAGATCATGAGTCGGGTAATTCTCCTCATGTGGCCTCAATTGCCTCGAAGCATAAGGAATTGCCCGATCATCTTGCATCAACACACACCCCAATCCAAATTTGGATGCATCACAATATACTTCAAATTCCTGTGTTACATCAGGCAGTGCAAGCACAGGGGCAGTCGTTAAACATCGCTTAAGAGTTTGGAAGCTTAATTCACACTTCTCCGACCACACGAAGGGGTTTCCTTTCCTTGTTAACCGAGTCAGAGGAAGTGCTATCCGAGAGAACCCCTCAATGAAGCGTCGATAGTATCCAGCTAATCCGAGGAAACTCCTGATTTTAGTTATTGACTTCGGCCTGTCCCAAGCCATAACCGCCTCAATTTTTGTCGGATCAACTGAGATTCCCTCTTGGGAAATTATATGCCCCAAGAATTGTACTCTACTCCCCCAGAAATCACACTTAGATAGTTTAGCGTACAACTTCTTCTCTCGAAGTACTTGTAAAACAAGTCGAAGATGTTGAGCATGCTCCTCGTCCAACCTCGAATATACCAAAATATCATCAATGAATACTACCACAAATTGGTCCAAGTACGGTTATAAAGTCCGATTCATATAATCCATAAAAATGGCAGGAGCGTTCGTTACTCCAAAGGGCATTACTACGTACTCGAAGTGCCCATAACGAGTCCGAAATGCTGTCTTTGGGATATCCTCCGACCTCACTCGGATTTGGTGGTATCCCGACCTCAAGTCAATCTTAGAGAACACAACGGCGCCTCGCAACTGGTCCAGTAAATCATCAATCCGAGGTAATGGATATTTATTTTTGATTGTCAGTTTGTTCAGCTGCCGGTAATCAATGCACATCCGCATACTACCGTCCTTCTTCTTTACCAGTAACACCGGAGCGCCCCAGGGTGAGGCACTAGGTCGGATAAAGCCCTTTTCTAGTAATTCGTTTACTTGTTTCTTCACTTCGGTTAATTCCACCGAAGACATTCTATATGGCGCTCGGGACACCGGTTCTGCCCCGGGAATCAAGTCAATAGAGAAATCAATCTCTCGACTGGGAGGTAGCTCCGGAATTTCTTCCGGAAAAACGTCAGAGAATTCACAAACAATCGGAATATCACTTAGCAGGAGGTTATGCCGACCCTCCGAAGCAAATAAAACAACATACGTGGTTAGGACATCGCTCACCCCGTTCTTCATGTCAAGTTCCTGAGAGAAAACAATATTCTTCCGATAACAATCGACCAACACATGATTAGCAGCAAGCCAATCAAGACCTAGAATAACGTCTAAGTCCTTCAATGGCATACAGATAAAATTTACTCGAAAAGTACGGGCTTCAATTTGCATCGGTAGTTCCCTACACACTGTAGTTGCACGGAAAGTGGAACCAGTTGGAGTGGAAACAATAAGAGCGTTCTCCATTAAACTGATTGGCAGACCATGCCGTCGCACACAACTTTCCGAAATAAAGGAATGGGTGGCACCTGAATCATAAATCACATCAACCAGATAACCACAGATGAGGCACTTACCCTGTACCAGATTGTCATTCCTCGTAGCCTCTGAAGCATCAAACGCAAATACACGTCCGGTCATGGCGTTCTGGGCATCGCTAGATTGGGCATCATATCTTCCCGCTTGTTGGTTCCCTCTACCAGCTCCATTCCGACCTCCTCTCGAGAAGTTGGAACCCCGGGTCCCAGAAGAGTTAGTTCGGTTATCCGTCCTGCCCTGCTGCTGCCTCTGAGGGCAATCGGGCCTGAGGTGCCCTGGTCGTCCGCACTGGAAGCACACAATCTGATTAGCTTGGCAATGTTTGGCAATGTGTCCTTCCTGACCACAATTGTAGCATGTACGATTCCCAGCGGGATTACCCGATCGACCAGTGGAACCCCGACCAGAGGAGGATGAGGAGGTAGCAGAAGATTTGCCACCCCGGAAGAATTGACTCATCCTCTTGAAATTGAATCCTTTTGCCTTCAGTGGCTTTTTATCTCTCGGCTGAGACATCCGTTGTAACTGCACCTCTTCAGTTAATTTTGCCTTGTTCACTAGGGTTGGGTAGTCCCTAATCTCCATCGGTACGATTACACTACGGAGCTCAATCCATAGTCCAGCTTCGTATTTGGCGCACTTGCTACCTTCAGTCCCTTCTAACGAGAAAGGGTGGTAGAAATCACACAGCTCGTCAAACTTGCTGGTATACTCAGCTACAGACATCCGGTCTTGCTCCAACTTCAGGAATTCCATTTCTTTCCGGATTTTGTAGTTGTCCGGGAAGTATTTAACAAGGAACCTCCTTCGAAAATTCGCCCATACCAACGGCTCATTGTGTAACATCCCTATTTTTAGAAACAATTTCACTCTTGTAATTTTTGAATTATGGAAAGTTTGAAAGAAGAATAAGTCAATATATATACCCTGTTGATGGTCTGCGGTATCTCATAAGTATCATTTTGCGCATAACAATGTAAATTATAAGGATCATTAGCGAAATTATGCAAAAACCGAGTGAAAAGGGCTCTGTTCCGAGTGACAGAGAAGTATTCCGAGTGAAAGAAAGCTTAAACACTCAAGTTTATGTTGATTTTATGCTTCTTACCGAGTGGGACGCATTATGGAAGTATTCCGAACGGTTCTTATGTAACTACTTAAAGATCCGAGTGGAAATGGAAGAAGGAACCATTCTGAGAGAAATATAGAGAGGCTGAACCATTACCGAGTGAGAAAGCAAGTGTTGAGTCTGTTTTGGAAAAATTCCGAGCCATGAAGGGCGGATTCGTTCAAGCGAATCAGATTTCGCTCAAGAGATCCGATGTCATTAACCATCCGATGTCTTCTATGACACATCGGATGGCTGAAGTAAGAAAAGAATTGCTTACTTACACCACACCGAATAAGCATATGTACACACCGGATGGCTACTAGATCCGTCCTTACATTAGGAGTTCACACCGACTAGAGGAAGTTGTTCTTGAACCAATGTGCACACCAAACAATTCTGAGACGGCGTTCACCAAAAACCGATCTCTTTGTAGCCTCACAACACCGCCCACTTTCCACAGACGGAGTCCTTAACTCCTTCACACATACCGTCCTCTATTTCTTACTTCACACTCAACACCGCCTTCTTGCATGGACGTTGTCCCTCAAATCACTACACACCGCCCATCGCTACACTCCGCCTAACATTCCACACCGCCCTAACTCTATACCGCCTAACACTCCACACCGCCCCATACTCCACACCGCCCCACACTCCACACCGCCCCACACTCCACACCGCCTCATACTCCATACCGCCTCACCTAATACCGTCCTCACATTGCACTCCGCCCTCACTCACCCAATACCGCCTCACATGAGATGACGACCTTGCCAGCACTAAATATTTTTTTTATTCCACATCAGATAGTGGTCAGCCCACTTAACCATATAACGCCAAGAATGATTGGTACAATAAACCAATCGAAGGAGAAAGTTGCCTCCATTACAATAACTTTATATATTTTATTTCTATTTAATGCAAAGCTGACTGGGAAAGGAGTCAAAAGGCTCCATTATCTCACCTAATCCTCCAACCGATGTTCCCCATTTAATTTCCACTCACTCTCTTCTTATTTAAGCCAACGCCAGGACTCTTAGAGGACACACACACACAAGACTTAGCAACAGACACACCTCTGTTGTCATTTCCCTTTCTTCTTTTTCTTCTACAAACAAGCTTTCTCTCTCAATTCCATTCCTCTCTCGCTCGGAATTGGTGTAGGACAGTGAAGGGGAAACCTCTTTCCTTCCATCCAAGAACTTCATTGAGGTAAGGGGGTATATTCTTGGGTGCTCTGTGGGAAAACCGAGTGGAGGACAGATTCAATGTTATGTGAATTACATGCTTTGATTATATACATATATATGTATCTGTTACTAAATGCTTATAATCAGTTTAGAGTTGTTTGATTAAATGTTATGGTTATTGCTTTGTATTGAATATATGTGAAACTAAATTAATAAAAATATATGCTGATTGTTGGACTGTGAAAATATTAAGGAACCTGGGTGTTTATGTGAGTTCCAGCAAGAATTTATAAAATAGAAGTCGGATTCAGTGAGTAATAAGCTCGGATTTTATGAAAAACTGACCTGAACATTTGGACAGAACCTTTTACTCGGAAAAATATATATTAACTTCACTCAGAAAACTGTTTCTACATTATGTTTCGGAAAACACTCTATTTATCTCAAACAGCATTTTCCCCGTTTTATTTTACTCGGAAACCTCTGTTCTTAATGTTTTTCGCTTGGATTTTCATTCAATCTCTAATACTTTTAAAATTATTAAGAAAATATAATTATTATTATTATTCTTATTCTATTAATATTATTATAATTATCATCAATCTTAATATTGTTATTATTATTGCTAGTTTTATTGTTAATCGCATTATTAACATCTTAATTATGATTAATTACATAAAGAATATATTATTTTACCCTTTATACAAAAAATATAATTTTAACCAAGATATAATAGATATATTTCTAAAATAATAAACGAATATCTTATAATGTTTAAATAACTGATGGAATTCAAAGAGCTTGAGAATAATATGATGAGACTGGAAACACATAAGATACCCAGAGATCTAATGATAAGAATAATGCATTTCGCATCATGAAAATATGTTTTGAAGAAGAAAAACTAGAGCATACACCTGGTACGCTAGAGGACATTCACGTTCGATCTCAGTAGAAGAATCTTGGGAGTACAACTGGAACGGCAACCCAATGGCATCAGAGTCGCGCCCTGATAGCCGGGTGAGACGAGTAATTCTGGTGTACTTCGACTAAATGACGGGATGTATCTATGATCGTGAAGAGCCAAGTCCCAAGATGAAATGATATATATAATGATGAGAACCTGTGAGTTCATTCGTACCATATGATAAAAGAAAGGGGACTTGGTGAGCTCCGATCGCTCTAGAATGGAAACGTTGTGCCCAAGAAATAACTTGAGCAGGATGGAATCCAAAGAATGAAAGGATGATGATGGATTGATTTATTGGGCCCACATGCATCATGAGACTTAACCAAAGATAAATCATAATAAATCCGAACTCATGCATTCATTACAGCATACTTGATTGTTATAATTGTGAATATGTTATATGTACGATTAATTTCATGAAAATATGAGTGATTGTTATAATTGTGAACATGCTAAATGTACGATTATGTGATGACAACATGCTTGATTGTGATAAATATATTAAATGTATGATCTATGTGACATTGTATGTTAACTGGATTATGTCCGCATCGGATGAACCAATCAGGGTCTTGGGTTATACTCACCCTTACTGTTGAACATTTTTCAGAGGAATTAGAAACTCAAGAACCCGAGTGTGAAGATCAGCAATACGCTGAACCCGTTGAGAATAATCATTAGGGATAGAATATTTATAATCAGACACCGGATGACTGTATAATATTTAAGGGTGCCTGCGTGCCCCATTCTGTTAAGAGTACAATTATTTACAGTTTGTGAATGACTATGTGATATATACAATATTACTTCCGCTGATCTGCCACGTATTTATTTATTAAAAAAAAATATTCACTTTTTCTGAAAACTGTTAACACACTCAGTTAAATAGGATGAACCTACAAAAAGGATTTGTCTTATCTAACCGAGGGTGTTACAAAGGTGGTATCAGAGCATAGTCGATTCATTAAGCTTGTGGAGTGGACCATTAGGTTTCCACGTACTCTGATAGAAATATTGAACAGTCCATAACACTTCTAAGACTAAATATCCTATGTGGAATGCTCCACATAATGCATACCCTGAATCTATTTGTTGATATTCTTTCAGCAAATTCCTAATGGCACGCCAAAATAACAATCACGTGATGGAGAATCTTCTTACCAGAATTGTGGAGGTAATAGAAAGACAAGAGTTACCTCATGCTTCTGCCAGACAGGGATTAGCTGATTTTCAAAGGAACAATCCTACGCAGTTCAAAGGAGGCTTCAATCCAGAAGGAGCACAACTATGGATTGAACACCTTGAAAAGATTTTTGTCGCTATACGATGTTCTGATGAAGATTGTGTAACCTTTGCTGTCTTCATGCTGGTTGGAGAAGCAGAACACTGGTGGACTCATGCTAGAGTCAGACTAGCTACTGATGGGCATATCATTACTTGGGGACGATTTAAGACAGAATTTCTCGCTAAATATTTCCCCGAAGACATAAGGAGGCAAAAAGAGCAGGAGTTCTTCAATCTGAAACAAGGAAATATGACTGTTGGGGAGTATGCTGCTAAGTTTGATGAACTGGCAAAATGTTGTCCCTACTACACTCATATAGGAGAAGCATCAAGATGTGCAAAGTTTGAGGCAGGGCTACGACAAGAGATTCGCCAAGCCATATGTTGTCAACAAATTACCCAATTCACTACTTTGGTTGACAGATGTCGCATATTTGAGAACACCTCTAATCTTCGACGACCTGGAACGTCCAGTCATGGCCCCGAGCGACGGATGCCAGACCAACAACAAAGAAGGGATTATCGAGGAGATCGACCATATTCCCGACCACCTTACTCAGCCAACCGAAATCCTTCAAAAGATCAAGGGAACAATCGGAACCTGAAATGCTATATTTACGGAGGACCACATATGGCAGTAAATTGTAGAGCCTGCACAATTTGTGGACGGACTGGACATTGTGATGCTGACTGTTGGTTTAAAAATACTAACAACCAGCAACAGACGACTCAAAGACAGGTAGTGCGACCAACAGGCCAAGGGAATAGAGGACCTGCTACAAATACCCCTGCAAATAATGCCCCAAGAGTACAGAATGTTCCTCGCAACAACAACTTCAGACAGAACAATAATCCTGGAAGGCCCGGAAACAACTCAACCGGAGGGCCAGGGGGAAATGCCAAAGTTTTTACCATGAATGGTGCAGAGGTATCACAAGAGAACGATCTTGTGCAAGGTACATGCTTTATAGGAAGTACTCTATTAAATGTATTATATGATTCTGGAGCCACTCATTCTTTCATATCTGAGAATTGTGTAAAACATTTAAAGCTTCCTACAACCTCTCTGCCCTATCAAATGATTGTCACAACTGCCGCCAATAAGCCCATTTGCTCTACTCGCATATGTCTAGAATGTCCTCTTAACATCAAAGGGAAATCTTATCAAGTAGATCTGATATGTTTACCTTTGATTGATCTAGACATTGTTCTAGGGATGAATTGGCTTGCTGCCAATCATATTCTGATTGACTGTCATAATAGATCCATCTCTCATGGGTCTACTACATCTGAATGTGATCAAGTCACGGATTCTTGCCTTGTTAACTCAGAAAAGGTAATCTCAAAAGGAGTTCAACTATACATGATCCTTACGGAGACTGAAAATAAGGCCACTTCTCAACTTGAACAGATTCCTGTTGTTCAAGAATTTCTAGAAGTATTCCCTGAGGACATACGAGAGTTACCTCCAGAGTGAGAAGTCGAATTCAGCATTGATATTATACCGGGCATGGGACCAATCTCTATTGCTCCTTACCGGATGTCACCCAAGGAACTCAGTGAGCTCAAAGAGCAATTAGAAGAACTTCTAGAGAAAGGAATGATTAGACCCAGTGTCTCACCTTGGGGAGCACCAGTTCTTTTAGTCAAAAAGAAGGATGGCAGTATGCGGTTATGTGTTGACTATCGTCAGTTAAATAAAGCTACGATCAAGAACCGTTACCCTCTCCCAAGAATTGATGATTTGATGGACCAGTTACGAGGAGCCACTATCTTCTCGAAGATAGATCTGCGATCAGGTTATCATCAAATTAGGGTAAAGAAAGACGATGTACCCAAAACGGCATTTAGAACACGATATGGGCACTATGAGTATCTTGTTATGCCCTTTGGAGTTACAAATGCACCTGCAGTCTTTATGGGATACATGAATCGAATCTTCCATGAGTACTTGGACAAATTCGTGGTTGTATTCATTGACGACATTCTCGTCTACTCCAAGAGCCATGAAGAACACGAGGAGCATCTTCGAATTGTTCTGAACATTTTACGTGCAAGACAATTGTACGCCAAGTTTTCAAAATGTGAATTCTGGTTGACAGAAGTGAAATTCTTAGGACATGTCATCTCTAAGGAAGGAATTGCTGTGGATCCTACAAAGGTAGAAGCTGTACTAAATTGGGAACAACCCAAGAATGTGACGGAAATCCGCAGTTTCCTTGGACTGGCTGGATATTATCGTCGATTCATCGAGAATTTCTCTCGAATTGCAGCACCTTTAACTAAGCTAACTCGTAAAGATCAACCATTCGAATGGACTGATAAATGCGAAAGCAGTTTTACGGAGTTACGCCAACGACTCACTAGTGCACCTGTCTTGATTTTGCCAGATCCTGCCAAGCCATATGAAGTATACTGTGATGCATCAAAACAAGGACTAGGATGTGTCTTAATGCAAGAAAGAAAAGTTGTTGCTTATGCTTCAAGACAGCTAAGAACCCATGAAGTTAATTATCCCACACATGACTTGGAATTAGTTGCTGTTGTGTTTGCCTTGAAAATCTGGAGACACTACTTGTATGGTACCTACTTCGAAGTCTTCAGTAATCACAAAAGCTTGAAGTATCTATTTGACCAGAAGGAGTTGAATATGCGATAACGTAGATAGATGGAATTCATCAAAGATTACGATTTTGAACTCCGATACCATCCTGGGAAAGCTAATGTTGTGGCTGATGCACTCAGTAGAAAGGCTTTACGTCTCTCATACATGATGACGAAGGAGTTAGAATTGATTGAACAGTTTCGCGATTTGAACCTAGCAGTAATACCAAAAAGGGGAAGCCTTATGGTTGGAATGCTAAGAATTTCCAATGAATTCTTGGAACAAATCAAAGAAGCTCAAGCCAGTGACCAGGAATTACAAGATCTAGCAGAAAAGACAAAAGAAGGAGCCTCAGAGTTTACCAAAGATAAACATGGAGTGATCAAGTATCAACAGAGGCTCTGTATTCCAGTCAACGCAGATCTTAAGAGATCTATCCTGGATGAAGCACACAAAAGTAAGTACAGCATCCACCCAGGATCAACCAAGATGTACCAAGATTTGAAGAAATTATTCTGGTGGCAAGGAATGAAAAGGGATATCGTCGAGTATGTAACAGCTTGCCTGATGTGTCAGAAGGTAAAGGCGGAACAACAACGACCAAGTGGGACCCTTCGTCCTCTGGATATTCCAGAATGGAAATGGGATGAGATTGCTATGGACTTCGTGAGTGAACTTCCCAGAACATCAGCTGGATGTGATGCTATTTGGGTAATCGTGGATCGATTAACAAAGACCGCTCACTTCATTCCTGTTAATATGAAGTATTCCCTAGAAAAACTCACCCAGATCTATATCAAGGAGATTGTACGATTACATGGAACTCCCACTGCGATTGTGTCCGATCGAGATCCTCGTTTCACATCACAGTTTTGGAAGAGCCTGCAACAAGCTCTAGGAACTCGTCTGAAGTTAAGTTCCGCATACCACCCACAGACAGACGGACAATCAGAAAGAACAATCAAGACTCTTGAAGATTTGTTACGTCTTTGTGTCTTGGAACATAGTGGAAGTTGGCAAGAATATCTCCCACTTATTGAATTCACTTACAACAACAGTTATCATGCAAGCATCAGAATGGCTCCATATAAAGCTTTGTATGGAAGAAAGTGCCGTACACCTTTATGTTGGTATAAAACTGGTGAGAAAACAATAATTGGACCAGAGATCGTTCAGAAAACAACAGAACAAGTTCAGAGGATTCAAATGGCAATGAAGGCTTCGCAAGATAGACAAAAGAGTTACTATGACAAGCGACGGAAGCCATTAGAATTTGAAGAAGGTGACCATGTATTTCTCAAAGTTGCTCCTACCACTGGAGTAGGAAGAGCTTTGAAGGCCAAGAAGTTAAGCCCCAGATACGTAGGACCCTATCAGATTTTGCAAAAGATAGGAACTCATGCGTACCGCATTGCTCTGCCACCCGAGCTGACAAATCTTCACAATGTATTTCATGTCTCTCAACTCCGCAAATATGTACCAAGCCCTGATCATGTTCTAAGTCCCGATCAATTTGTTCTGAAAGAAAACCTTACTTTCGAAGCATCGCCAGTGAGGATTGCTGACCGATGACTCAAACAGCTAAGAGGCAAGGAAATCCCTTTGGTCAAGGTAGTTTGGAGTCAGACAGATGATGGGGATGCTACTTGGGAAATTGAGGAGAAAATGAGAGAATTGTACCCTCAATTGTTTTAACTTTAAATTTCGGGACGAAATTTCTAAAAGGAGGGGAGAATGTAACATCCCTGTTTTTAGAAACAATTTCACTCTTGTAATTTTTGAATTATGGAAAGTTTGAAAGAAGAATAAGTCAATATATATACCCTGTTGATGGTCTGTGGTATCTCATAAGTATCATTTTGCGCATAACAATGTAAATTATAAGGATCATTAGCAAAATTATGCAAAAACCGAGTGAAAAGGGCTCTGTTCCGAGTGACAGAGAAGTATTCCAAGTGAAAGAAAGCTTAAACACTCAAGTTTATGTTGATTTGATGCTTCTTACCGAGTGGGACGCATTATGGAAGTATTCCGAATGGTTCTTATGTAACTACTTAAAGATCCGAGTAGAAATGGAAGAAGGAACCATTCCGAGAGAAATATAGAGAGGCTGAACCATTACCGAGTGAGAAAGCAAGTGTTGAGTCAATTTTGGAAAAATTCCGAGCCATGAAGGGCGGATTCGTTCAAGCGAATCGGATTTCGCTCAAGAGATCCAATGTCATTAACCATCCGATGTCTTCTATGACACATCGGATGGCTGAAGTAAGAAAAGAATTGCTTACTTACACCACACCGAATAAGCATATGTACACACCGGATGGCTACTAGATCCGTCCTTACATTAGGAGTTCACACCGACTAGAGGAAGTTGTTCTTGAACCGATGTGCACACCAAACAATTCTGAGACGGCGTTCACCAAAAACCGATCTCTTTGTAGCCTCACAACACCGCCCACTTTCCACAGACGGAGTCCTTAACTCCTTCACACATTACCGTCCTCTATTTCTTACTTCACACTCAACACCGCCTTCTTGCATGGACGTTGTCCCTCAAATCACTACACACCGCCCATCGCTACACTCCGCCTAACATTCCACACCGCCCTAACTCTATACCGCCTAACACTCCACACCGCCCCATACTCCACACCGCCCCACACTCCACACCGCCCCACACTCCACACCGCCTCATACTCCATACTGCCTCACCTAATACCGTCCTCACATTGCACTCCGCCCTCACTCACCCAATACCGCCTCACATGAGATGACGACCTTGCCAGCACTAAATATTTTTTTTATTCCACATCAGATAGTGGTCAGCCCACTTAACCATATAACGCCAAGAATGATTAGTACAATAAACCAATCGAAGGAGAAAGTTGCCTCCATTACAATAACTTTATATATTTTATTTCTATTTAATGCAAAGCTGACTGGGAAAGGAGTCAAAAGGCTCCATTATCTCACCTAATCCTCCAACCGATGTTCCCCATTTAATTTCCACTCACTCTCTTCTTATTTAAGCCAACGCCAGGACTCTTAGAGGACACACACACACAAGACTTAGCAACAGACACACCTCTGTTGTCATTTCCCTTTCTTCTTTTTCTTCTACAAACAAGCTTTCTCTCTCAATTCCATTCCTCTCTCGCTCGGAATTGGTGTAGGACAGTGAAGGGGAAACCTCTTTCCTTCCATCCAAGAACTTCATTGAGGTAAGGGGGTATATTCTTGGGTGCTCTGTGGGAAAACCGAGTGGAGGACAGATTCAATGTTATGTGAATTACATGCTTTGATTATATACATATATATGTATCTGTTACTAAATGCTTATAATCAGTTTAGAGTTGTTTGATTAAATGTTATGGTTATTGCTTTGTATTGAATATATGTGAAACTAAATTAATAAAAATATATGCTGATTGTTGGACTGTGAAAATATTAAGGAACCTGGGTGTTTATGTGAGTTCCAGCAAGAATTTATAAAATAGAAGTCGGATTCAGTGAGTAATAAGCTCGGATTTTATGAAAAACTGACCTGAACATTTGGACAGAACCTTTTACTCGGAAAAATATATATTAACTTCACTCAGAAAACTGTTTCTACATTATGTTTCGGAAAACACTCTATTTATCTCAAACAGCATTTTCCCCGTTTTATTTTACTCAGAAACCTCTGTTCTTAATGTTTTTCGCTTGGATTTTCATTCAATCTCTAATACTTTTAAAATTATTAAGAAAATATAATTATTATTATTATTCTTATTCTATTAATATTATTATAATTATCATCAATCTTAATATTGTTATTATTATTGTTAGTTTTATTGTTAATCGCATTATTAACATCTTAATTATGATTAATTACATAAAGAATATATTATTTTACCCTTTATACAAAAAATATAATTTTAACCAAGATATAATAGATATATTTCTAAAATAATAAATGAATATCTTATAATGTTTAAATAACTGATGGAATTCAAAGAGCTTGAGAATAATATGATGAGACTGGAAACACATAAGATACCCAGGGATTTAATGATAAGAATAATGCATTTCGCATCATGAAAATATGTTTTGAAGAAGAAAAACTAGAGCATACACCTGGTACGCTGGAGGACATTCACGTTCGATCTCAGTAGAAGAATCTTGGGAGTACAACTGGAACGGCAACCCAATGGCATCAGAGTCGCGCCCTGATAGCCGGGTGAGACGAGTAATTCTGGTGTACTTCGACTAAATGACGGGATGTATCTATGATCGTGAAGAGACAAGTCCCAAGATGAAATGATATATATAATGATGAGAACCTGTGAGTTCATTCGTACCATATGATAAAAGAAAGGGGACTTGGTGAGCTCCGATCGCTCTAGAATGGAAACGTTGTGCCCAAGAAATAACTTGAGCAGGATGGAATCCAAAGAATGAAAGGATGATGATGGATTGATTTATTGGGCCCACATGCATCATGAGACTTAACCAAAGATAAATCATAATAAATCCGAACTCATGCATTCATTACAGCATACTTGATTGTTATAATTGTGAATATGTTATATGTACGATTAATTTCATGAAAATATGAGTGATTGTTATAATTGTGAACATGCTAAATGTATGATTATGTGATGACAACATGCTTGATTGTGATAGATATATTAAATGTATGATCTATGTGACATTGTATGTTAACTGGATTATGTCCGCATCGGATGAACCAATCAGGGTCTTGGGTTATACTCACCCTTACTGTTAAACATTTTTCAGAGGAATTAGAAACTCAAGAACCCGAGTGTGAAGATCAGCAATACGCTGAACCCGTTGAGAATAATCATTAGGGATAGAATATTTATAATCAGACACCGGATGACTGTATAATATTTAAGGGTGCCTGCGTGCCCCATTCTGTTAAGAGTACAATTATTTACAGTTTGTGAATGACTATGTGATATATACAATATTACTTCCGCTGATCTGCCACGTATTTATTTATTAAAAAAAAATATTCACTTTTTCTGAAAACTGTTAACACACTCAGTTAAATAGGATGAACCTACAAAAAGGATTTGTCTTATCTAACCGAGGGTGTTACACATTGGCTGCGTTCATCTGCACCTTCACGCAGGACCACCATACTCTAGCCTCATCTTTTAGTTGGTAACTAGCAAATAATACCTTTTGCTCTTCAGAGCACTCAAAATATTCAAAAACCTGCTCGATATCCCTAATCCAGATGTGTGCCCCGTCATAGTCATGTCCCCCTTTGTAAGTCGGAGGATTCCTTTTCAGGAATTTATCCAGAGTGGGACCGGACTCGGTCCTACTCATCAACTGAGTAAATCTAGAGAAGAAATCATCTCTTCCCCCAGAACTAATCTCTCCAGCCATTTTGTGATTCTACAATAAGCAAACACATCACCATTAATAACCAAGATCAATCAGGGGATCGTAAACTTACCTTATATTCATAGAATACTACGCCAGTGGAGTGCCAAGGGAACGGTGCCAGACCACACACAATCTCAACACAACAAAATACAATCAACTTTCATAAAACTATCACAATTACTAGATCGGCCCACACACCGACTCTAGAAAGAACCGCTCTGATACCAAGTGTAACGTCCTAGGTTATTTTGCATTTATTTTTATTCAAACGATTACATCTTACAATAAATTTTTCCTTTTCTTGAAAATTAATTGATATTTAGAGAAAAAATTCAATTTGAACACAACGGATGAGAGAAAGGGTGTCAGGACTTCTCACTTGAGTGAGGCCCCTACTCGTTTAAGCGAGATTCCGGACTCTCACTTAAACGAGGTTTCTATTCGCTTGAGCGAATACCTTTCACACACCGGATTAGACCAGACATGCAACCGAACTCCCAAAATTTCACTCTAAAAATGGTTCTGTGAACCCAAAGAGTTACCATGCAAATAACAGTGATATATTTTAAAATATAGGTTTACATTCGATCCGATCTTAATTAAACTCAACTAATAACTATACTACGAAGTTTTTTTTTTATACACACATATGACTCTTTAAAGAGTCACTCAAAGTCACTCGGACCCTGGCACCGTTCTCCCCCTTGGCGCGGCTCCATGGCTCCTTCCCCCTCCCTGTCTCTGGTTACTAAAAAAAATATGCAAGGGTGAGTGTTTGGCATTATAATTAATATAGAACGGAATTTAACACAATACATGCATATTGTTACATACACATCAAGCATCACCTATAAGTAAGCATACCGAAACATAGTGTATTTCATGCAATAACTGTATTAAACCAACTACACAATTTCCATCACATTCCTCACACTCATCACATTCATTACATTCATCACACTCGTCACATTCATCACATTCACAACTGACTCTCATACAATCTGACTCCTAGTATCCGGATACTAAAGGATTGGCCTTCAACTAGGGGTCCTACTTGACACCCCGTGAACCCTGCTTGGTTCACCGAGTCCTGCTTGACTCTCCACCTCGACCACTGGGTCCTACTTGACCACTGGGTAGCTCAACTGGGCACGAAAACCACGGGAGCCGGAAATGAGGGGCTATCATATACCGTCGGCCATCCCATACCACATAATCATTCAACAATTTACCTTTCACATAATAATATCAATTCCTCATCACTCGAGTAGCCTGCTTGCTAACCCGATGTCCCATAACGATGATCATTTCAACATTTGATATCACAAGATCATAACATGATAAACTCAACCATATCCGATCATCCACTAATTAATAAACTCAGTCACACATGCACAAGCATAAACACACAATTACGTTTAGCAACATTTTCCTTAACCTGTTTACGTTACCTCAAAAACCTGAATAAGAAGTGAGTCCTATTCTAATTAATTATAACCCAAACACCCCCCTTACTTTGGTTCCACGCTTCGTTGATCTATTCTCTGTGTCGATTCTTTCCTCCGAGCACTGGTTTCGCAGTCTCAACTCCGTTACTCAGTCTTCCGTTGCTTAGCCTACTACCTACGGATCATAAAGTACAGCTTCATCACTTCAACGCCCTTAGTTCATGGACTGCATTTGGGCTCACACTCACCAGAGGAGTGGAGAACAGCCACGAATATAGCCATGCATGGCTCTAAACGGCCAAAGAATAAAAGGAATAAGAGAATTACAATTGGAACGGATCAGTAGACTCACCTTGAAGTCTCGATCACAGGAATGGGGTTAAATTGAAGTTTAGACACAAATGGAGTCTCTCTCCAGCGCATGCAAATCAGCGTTTAAGAGAGGAGAGAAAAACGAAAGAGGAGGAATAGACCAACAGCAAAGATAACTTGTAAATAATGAAGAGGGAAGGAAGAGAATTTCCTTATATATATAGCTCATGGGCAAGATCGTCTTTTCCTTTATTTTATTTGTATTCTTACTAAATTTAATTAATTTCACTATATTGAACTATTGCATAGTTATCAAATCAATTACACGTATTTATTCCCTCAACGTTTAATTATTCACAATTCTCTAATACTTCGCAAGAGTATAGGCCCAATATGAATATCGGCCCCCGACGTCCTAACTTAGTGTTCATACCTCGGAAATCTGAGCTACAACCTGAGAGATCGGATACCTTATCCGTGCTTACCTCTTGGTTACGTATATCCGTTGTTTCAGTCATTATGAGGTTAATCCGGACTATGACTCCGTATGAGGCGTTCTCCTCACAACGGTTGGACCAGACCGCTTAGCCCTGCCCGCTCTTCTCCTACACTTCCGATCTTTAACTCCGCCTGCTCGCGCTTTAGATACCGACCTCGACACTGGCTTTTCCAATCTTTGGCTCGGACAGAACAAATATTAAATAAAACTTCTAAAATATTTACTAACATTTCCCATTTCTTATAATTCTCATTAAAACATCAGGGATGTTACATGTATTGTCAGCGGTTGTAACGCGGAACCGCTGACAATAGTCCAACAATGTCAGCGGTTGTAACGCGGAACCGCTGACAATAGTCTAACAGTAGTCTCAATGTCTGCGCTTGAAGCTATAACCACAGATAATAGTTGTTTTTTTCAATTTTTAATTTTTAATTCACTAAACCTGTTTTAAATTAATAAACTAATTTTTACACTTTTAGAATTATAGATATAACAACAATACCTAAAAGAGTAAAACATCAACTAACAATATTAATAAACATGTTTACAAAGATAATTACACAAAATTAAGAGAAAAAAACATGTAAAGATAGTTACACTTAGCAACATTTGTTAGTATTAATTACAATAAATTTCAAAACATAGAAGACCTACACTCATTATCTCCCTGTTTTAGGGACCAAAAACTAAGCAAGATAAACACAGAGTTTAAACCAAGCCTAAAGAAATAACATTATCATTATTATTATCTACAGATTTTCCACAACCACCAAAGATGAATAACTATTTGCCAACAATTGCAGCACTATGACCCTTACGTGGCTCTGGCCCTTCTCTTCTTATAGTTGGAGAAATCACGGGGAAACTGGTCTTTAATATCAATTAGTGATGCACCAACAAGCATTTCTCTAATGTCAATTCCCTGAATCAATAAGTACTATTAAATAACATAACACAAAATAATATGTATATAATTTCATCAATAAAATGTACATTTTTTTTATTTAGCTATATTAATAATATTAATAATGGGTCACTTCTTACATTGGTTGTGCCTGTCAATGTCATGACCTTGTATCTGTGATACCTTTAAGCTCTTTCTCCTAAAACGCTTCACTAATACTTACACACCCGGACTCTTAAAGGTATATAAATTTGCAATCGATGAGGAGGTTTTTCCCATTAGAGTTGTTTTCCATGCAACCGTTGCTCTCTGTTACTTCTATACCCAACTTCCTTCGTTGTACATCAAGACCACTAATTTTCATGTATCACACATATATATAAATTATAATATTACAAAGGTTAATTTTTTTTAGTATACAATGAAAGAATTGAGGTTTGAAATTATGAAATATAGTATAAATTACTCAAACCCTCATAAATAGAGACTAACGCCTAGCTGGTGGATATATTAAAGGTTAATTGCAACAAAAAACTTGGAATTTTAATTTTTCATGTAAAATATTTGTATAAACTAAAATCAGAGTTATAACTTTAAATAAGACAATTTCATAATTTTAGATAGATTTGTTACACCTAAGAATTAGACATACCAGATTGCCATCTAAGTCAAACTCCTAGCCTAGATTCGTTGACCAGCTGCTGCAAGCGTCTACACTAAATAATAACATTATCCTCGTATAAAAACATGGTTTTATAGTTCCCTACTTACTGAAACATAGG
Organism: Clitoria ternatea; assembly: GCA_037962975.1. NCBI lineage: Eukaryota > Viridiplantae > Streptophyta > Magnoliopsida > Fabales > Fabaceae > Clitoria > Clitoria ternatea. The sequence goes on from CM075675.1 coordinate 17,808,552, forward strand.
AGGGTGTTAAGACATATATATGACTCAAGTTGTAAAATTAAAGTACCTTGCTCAATGTTGCCAAAAAAACATTGGTCATTATATATATATATATATATATATATATATATATATTGTTGAGTCTAACCAGTAAAGATCATTACTGTCATCATTTACCTTAACCACACAATGATGTTTTTACAACATTTATACATTTTTTAACAATTTTTCTTAGCCAAAGGAAAACCATCTTAAATATCAAACAACTAGAGTGGCATATTCATCAAACTTCATACCCTCACATCAGTTCCATGAACTATTATATTTATGCAACAGAATTATATATGAATATTAATAATATGATATGAAATTGAACCATTTATCATTTTACGGGATGGTTGTGCACCATAACAAAAATCAAGAAAAATATTTTAACATAACACATCCAGTAATGGCCTTCCACATATTGTAATTTAACAAGTTGCTCTAAAACAAAGGTAAAAACTAACCTGCAGAAATTTCATCTTTAACAGCTTGTAAAATTGATCTTGAATTCTTTTGTTCTTTTTCTTCTTCTTAACTCCACCAGCCACATCCAGAGCTTTTCCCTTCAACTTCAATTTCCCACCAACAACATTTTCATACACTGGCATCTGTAAACAAAAGTGATTTTTAATGGAAAATACAGAGAAATTTTTGTTATTTATTTACAAATTTCAAAAATCTAACTAATGAATATGCATCGAAAGAACTGAAATCAATGTGAATGAAATAACGCAAAGGTTCAAAGAACCAATTAGCAAAAATTAAAATACCGAAAGAGAGAAATTGATAAAAGTGCAAGTACAGAATGATGTTATAAAATATATATTATATACATATAGAAGTTAATCAAGTACAGAATGATGTTACAAAAATATAAGCAAAATTAATAGATTTCAAATATATGATAGCAAAAGGAGCAGAGACTTCATAAAACTCAGTAACATCTGACTATCACACACATCAATTCAAAGGATTAAAACATTATGAAATGAAACTCAGACACCATAACATCATTAATTCAAAAAATAAAACTAAAAATCACTTTGTGGAAAAAACTATATTCAAATATACACCTGTTATTGTCATGAATCAAACTATTACCATTTTAAAGCATCATACAATACAGGCAGTGATTTTGACCGAAAAAAACAAAGTACCGACATGGCTACTCTCTGAGTCATTTTATCAAACACCTACAAAGCAACGGTAAAGTAAACACTGAACAATACCAAAAAATGAATTAACAATTGCAGCAACTTGAGAATGATATAATCGATTGTAATATCAATTGATTGAAATCAAAAAACCATTTTCCCAAATTTAAACGAAAAACCATTGCCAAGGAAACACAGACACACAGAGAGATGGAGTTTTAGGAAAGGAATGAGAGAAGAAACCTCAGAGGGAGAGATCGCTGAAAAATGAGACGGAGATGAAAATATTGTGTGGAATAAGCGGCAAAATTCGCCGAAGAAGAGAGGCACTCATGCTAGGGAGAGAAGGGGAAGAGAAGAGTCCGACACATTCGAGAGAGAATTGAGATTTCTTTCAACCTTTGGGAGAATTTAAAATTTCTTTTTCATTTAAAATCGCTTTAGATTTTTTAGAATTTTAAAATTACAAATATTTTATTGTCCAACATATATTAGATGCAAAAGTTATGGAGGAGTGAGCCAAACTGCGCGGGAATAAAAATTTAGGACCACTATAGTCTGCGGTTATTACCTATAACCGCAGATAATACTATTGTCTACGTTTAATCCCCTTAGCCGCATAAAATACTGCCTTTTGAGCATCAATGTCTGCGGTTCCACCTAACCGCAGACAATACTAGCGTTACCTTTTGCAATTTGTGTTGTAGTGATAGGATGCATAGAGTGAGAATGCATTGATTGGCATTTGCATCCATGGCATATCATATGCTGTCTATGTGGAATGTTAGGGGTTCTACTAGACGGGCCCATCCAATGCACGGGTATATTATTGTATTTCCCTAGTGATTCTGGGAATCACGAAGCTGTCCATAGTTTGGGGACGAGGCACCCTATGTGGCGGGCCTAATGGGCGGGCGGCTCTATGGTGAGTGAGTTACCTCGGTGTCCGACGGGGCATGGCTCTCTCGATGTGTGTTCGGGAGGGGCCGTAGCACTTTTGGCAAGTGAGGCCATGTTGATCCGCAAGTCACGGGGTGACTAGTGCTACAGATGGGCGAGGGCAGTTTGGTACCAGTAAAAGTATGATGTTGAGCATGCATGAATTGAGGTATATGTGTACACAATTTTTCTACTATAGTAGGGGAATAGTAGCACACCTATGCTTGTCCCACATTTAGTATGTTGTTATTTCCCATAGTCGGATCCACATTTGATAATAATTCCATTGTGCATATGCATTAGCTATAAGAGCATTTGCATATAGTCGGAGATATGCCTAGTTAAAAGCCTGTGATGATGATGGATGATTGTGATATAAAGAGGGAAAAGATGTGGTACTAACATTATGTGTATGATGATAGTATTGAGGATACCAATGATTTGAATATATGTATGTTGGATGTGTGTCTTGAGTATGTAGCCTGTTGCTATGAATGATATAGTATGTAAATGAAAATTATGGTGTTCTTGTGAAGTGTATCATATGTGAATATGTATGGATATCATCATAATGTATGACTTTGATACATTTGGATTATGTTACCCACCTCCTAGTTGCCATTTTTAAGGTTGATGTAGGTAAGATGTAAATCCTACTCTTTTAGAGGTCGAGCATTGAAGAAGGTAAATATGGGAGGACTATGGATGAGCCTTGGCCGACATATATATTCATTTTGTATAGCATATAGTATGTATATGCTTATTTTGTAACTACTTTGATGATTGTTGATTTTGGAGGTCATGTAGGAAAATTAGACCTTTACTTGTATGGCTAATTTCCATCAATGACCTTGATAATGTATGAATGATAAATATGATGTGGATTCCGGCTAAATTTGACAAATGAATGAAGGTTTATATGAAAAATTGTGTTTTATAAAGCATATATAGTAATAAGCTTAATTAGAATATGATTCATGAGTTTATAAGTATGATTGTTTGGAGTAAGTTTTATATGCCTTTATGATGTATATGATGTGTTGAATTTGATCAAATTGGCTTGGAATGAGATTTTGTATGTTGGGTTGTGAGGATTTACGTTTTCTACATAAGACCTGATAATCTCGCTCAAGCGAGATGGATTCTCGCTCAAGCGAGAATCCCCTATCAGTTATAGGGCCCCTAGCCCAATCTCGCCCAAGCGAGAGTGGTATTCGCTCAGGCGAGATGCCCCTGTACTTGGTGTATGCATTCTGGACGTTTCTCGCTCGAGCGGGCTCGCCTTCGCTCAAGTGAGAGTTGTGTGAAATCAGTTCTGGGTGAGATTCGCTCAGGCGACTGGTATCTCACCCAAGCGAGATTGCTTATGTATCAAGTAGGAGCTACTGGATGAATTTCGCTCAGACGGGCCTGGCCTCGCTCGAGCGAAATGAGGGCAGTGAGGTTCTGTCCCTTTTTCGCTCAAGCGAGCTTGCCTCACTCAAGCGAATGAGCGTGATTTTAATTCTGGAGCATGTTCGCTTACGCTCGCTTGCCTCGCCCAAGCGACCCCTGTGGGTCTCGCTCAAGCGAGTTCCCCTGATCCTAGTTTTCTCATTTTTGGCTTCTTTGCTTCCATTGTCTTGCTTGTTTTGGAATCCTTTGATCATGAAATTGATATTATTATTATTATTATTTTATATTTCTAATGTTTATAAATTAAGGAGGCATCTTTCATCATCTTTTTGTACATATTTCATTAACTCTTAAATTTTATCCAATCTTCTGCCTTTCCCTTGTGACGGTCTCAAATTTGATCGTCCAAGGAACACTCTGATACCTTCTCATATCTTTATATATAAGGTAGGTTATTAAATGATCTAGGGTAATTACTTGGTATTGTATACATTGAATTTCCTCTATTTATAATTATTTTAAATCGTGAAAAATTTACTCCCAATTTTGGGGTATTACAATTGACCTGAAGAAGCTTTTGAAAGAATATTTGGGTTTGAGCTCGGAATGGCTTATTGAAACAATACTTGGGTTTAAGGTAGAAGTGGCTAAAGTCAACAATACACGTGGTATAGTTTTTGTTGTTGTGTAAAAAGTGCTTTAACATAGTAGAAATCCTTCATGTTTAAAGGGACTGGACGTAGCTTCTGAGTTGAAAGTGAACCAGTATAAATTCTTTGTTCAATCTCTCTATACTCGTTCTTATAAAGTTTGGTTCAAAAAGTTGAGTAGTTTCATACTCAAAAAATTTTTAAGTTCCGTGCAAAAAGAGTCTAAGACTTATTCAACCCTACCTTCTATATCTGATTCTGAATCATCAATGTAATTTTTTTTGTCCATTAAGTCCCTATGTTTGAAAGCAGTTTTCTTTAGGTTCTCTTTGTCAATTAGCTAACTTCGTTAATAGAGATATGACATTTCATTCTCGCTAATGTGGCTAATGTGGCGACTACATGTGTCAAATATTCATTGATTGATGAGTACAATTTAAAATTGAGAAAATGAATTAGGCAAATCACAGCTACATAATAGACCAACTACTTAATCACTAAACCATAACTTTGCTTAAGCATACACATATCAATACTACCTTCAGTTCTAAATATAATTAAAAGTAACAAATTTTACACATATTAAGAATAATAGGTTGAAAGTAGTTTTTTATATTAATATTATCAAATATTTGATGTAGTTTCTTAACATACCCCAAATATCATTTATTACATAAAACATTAGAGATCTTGAGAATATATACAAGGAGAACATATTTGGTATATAAACATTTAATGACATTGAAACGTATAATTTTTCTTATATTATATGATTAAAAAATTTTACTAAAATTTCCTTATATTTGAAATTGGAGGGATTGTTTTTTTAGTGTTCGTTTAAATATAATATGGATAAGGTGAGTGTAGATGACAAAATATAAATTTCTATTATATAAATTTTAAATATAATAATCATAATATATTTTTAATACTAATATATTTATTAAAGAGAAATATATTTAATAATAAGTAATAATATACTTATTAAATATTAATATATTTAACACTTAAAATGCATGATATATATGATGCGTTAAAAGAATATTATTTATATTTAAAATTTAAAAATACATTATTAATAAAAATACATTTAAAAAATATTTTATACTTCATCCAAAGAAAGGATGAAATTTAAGTTTTCTTAACAAAATATTTCCTACTTTAATTCTAATCAAGTTTCGTGACTAGCAAGGGTTATTAGAATTATTGGAAGACAAGTGAGAGAAAAGAACAGAAGAAGCATGCAAGCTCAATAGGACAATCTAAAAATTGATAGAAGTTGGAGGAAGAAGTATAAAATAAATAACAACAACATATAGAGTTTTTCAGAACAATATATAGAGTACAAGAAAACACATTGGTATTAAAAATGTTGAAATTTAAGAGATATAGAATCAAATTCCCTTTATTAGTCATTCTTGTGAAACCTCCAAACTGAAGCCATTATCCCATTCTTGGCTGAAGACTTCTGTTTCCTGCTGCTTTGGGCCTATAATGAATTATTACAAAAAATGTGATCTTATTCAAAATCTCAAACATTTATTTATATATGAAAAATCCCAACCAATTTAAACATTAGACTTAATTACATTTTTATCTTTAAAAATATTGTTCATTTTATTTTTAGTTTTTATTATTTTTTAAAATTTTAATTTCAAAAATAGTTAAATTTGGTCTCTAATGTTAGCCAAATTTAGTCCTTGATTATTTTTTTAGATTTTATAAAACTTATTAAATAATAAAATTTAGTAATCTTAAGGTTTCTCAAAGATTTGATTTCAATTCCTGATATAACAGAACGAGATTTATAATATGAATCAAATATAACTATTTAAACAATTTTAGGGACTAACTATAGTAAAAAAAACATAGAGTAAAACCAAAACATATTCTTTCTATAAAGAATGAAAACTCAATTAGACCTATGAATAATACACTACTTTTTTTTAAAAAAATACAACAGTTCTTTTTGTCACACTTAACTTTTTCTTTTAGCACATTCTTATCTATTTGTTTTTTCACATCCCACTACATATCATCTTTTTTTATCTTTTATTTTCTTTGGAGTCTTAATTGTGAAAATAATACCTTAAAAAGAGTGTGAAAATAATGTTTTTCAAAGATATTATATATGATTCACCTTGCAAAATTAATTCAATTTATCTACTCGAGCTGTTCAAACTACAAATTATAACTTTTAAAATTATATTATTGTCTTTGTGAGAGTAGAAGACGTTTTTGATGATTTGGTTTATTTTGAACTGATTTATTTTAACTGGTGGTTCCAAAACTGTTGGGGACTGTAGTCCATTATTAATAAGCTCATTAATCACATATAAATGTAATGATGTAAAACTTTAAGTTATTAAATAAGCATTAAAATAGTTTATTCATATGTTATAACACATCCCTATAGGTGGTCCAAAACTTACACTAAGTTTAGTTTGAAAGAAAAGACAAAAATAAAGAAGAGAAAAAAAACACGAATAACAATATATGTATCTTATTTAGTTTAAGAAAAATTTTGATATTTGAAAACAAAAATTTAATTTTTGTTTCCTCTAATTCTCTCTTCTACCCTATAAAAACTCAATTCAAGTTAAGTTAAGTTTTTATATTTTATTCTAACAAAAATAAAATTATACAGATCATAAAGTTTTGTTAATTTAATGTATCTACATTTCATTTTAAGCCAAATTAACTTCTCTAATTAATGTCAAATTACTATTTTTATTTTAACTTTTTTAGGTATTCCGTAAGATATAAGTCTCATATAAGTTGGGAATATGATCAATATACTTCTTATAGTATCAAAGTCTAACCAGTAAAAATGTTGGGTCACTCGTAAATATTTTTGCAAAACTTTATGCTTCACATATTCAATCTTAGGAATGTTGAGATAAGTCCTAGAAATATGACTCTTATATTGCTTATAAGGTTTGATGCAACTCTTAAACTTAAAAATAAAGTTTTTGGGTTAGGTTACCAATCATTTTCTAAAGTATTCCTATTATTTTTATTATAAATTGAGTTTCGAACTTGAAATCTCACAAGTCACGCTATAAAGACAATAAATAGTATTCAAAATAGTTTGAATATCTCTTTTATTTTGAAATTGACCCAATCATTAAAAATTCAAATTAGAGGTAAAGAAGTTAAATTTTTTTGTATAATTTGATTTATAAAACATGTTCATGATTTTTTTCTATGTGTCTTTAAAATATCAAACTGAATCTCACCTTATTCTTCGATTTCTTGATCTTCGGGGCCTTTAAATCTTCAGAAGGACTAGGAAGGGTTTCTATATATTCTTTTAGTTTCCCATCGTCCATGGTCTCTATATTATCAACCTAGTGAAACAAGAACAAATGAGATAAAGTAGACAGAAAAGGGAGGGGGAGAGGGAGAGAGAAGAAAATAAAAAATAATATCAACCTATATTATTATTGTCAAAACAATCAACTTTTGAAAACAACAATGATTTTCATGTGTTAAGGATATATAGGTGTGCAAAGACAATTTTATTTGAGATTATAGTTTGGTTGTGGTTAATTAAAGTTCTTCATCCTTTAAAAATGTTTAGTGGAGACTTAGTAGAAATAAATTGTACATGAGGTTTTGAACAATCTACATTGGTGTTTCTAGTTGAGTCATTCCTAACAATCATAAGAAAAAAAAAGTAATTTGAGATACATTGAAAATGTATGACCAACAAAAGCTGGACATTGAAAGTGTAGATATCCTGGCATGAAAATTTTTTGTTGTTCGAATACTTAAAGAATGCTGAGAAAATAAGAGGTGGCATGAAAATTTTTATGTTGTTTGAATACTTAAAGAATGTAGAGAAAAAAAAAGGTGAAATAGCTTCCAAAGAAAAAACTGTGTTGTTTGAATACTTACAGAATGTAGAGAAAAAATAGGTGAAATGAGGTCTAAAGAAAAAAGTTAAGTGAAGTAACCTGCAAACTAAAGTAGAATTATGGTGATAAATGAAGAAAAAGAGTATATATACAAAATACCAATGTCTTAAGATCTTCTATATCTTTTCTTAACTCCTCCTCTTCTTTCTGTGCAAGTTCTCTTTTCTTCTGCCATCCCATTGATACATTTGCTTCATCTTTCTTCTTATTCTTTCTTCCTCTAACTGTACTCATTTTTTCTTCTTGATGAGCTACAAAATATAATTACACTAGCATATACACCTAATTAATAGAAAATAGACTGGTCAAGAACAACTATGATGGGAAGATGTGTCAGCAAAGTTTGTATTTATTATTTTCTAAAATATATATAATCTCCTATATTTATTTTAAGTTTGGATTTGATTCAATTTTTTTTAATATCAATTTGGTCCTTACTATTTAAAATAGTTTTAAAATAGTTTTCCCGGTTAAAAAACTAATAAAATCTTGAATTTTTAAATTGTTTAATGTAGAAGTAAAGTATTTTTTAAATCAGATTTTTTATTAATTCCAAAACCAATTTAAAAAATATATTTTAAATCAGATTTTTAATAACTGAATTTAAAAAAATAAGTTCTTAACGAAGAGATCATTTAAGAAATGTTTCAAAACCTATGAGACCAAATTAAGAGAAAAAATGTTAGAAACTAAATTAACACTTAAAATAAAAACAAGACACTAAACATATATTTTACAATTTTATTATTTAAAAGAAAAAAGAGTTAATTGAGGGAGGAAAACACAATAATTCTTGGCTTTATGTCTGACAACTATAATTATTATTGACCAGTAGAAAAACTGTTATTGCTATTAATGACTTAATAACATGTTGACTGGCCTAATTAATCTAATCCATTTAACATTTAAGAAAAAAAAAAGATAAGGCTCACAACATGTGAAGACATATAAATTTTATCACTTTAGAATACCAGAAACATGTATTGCATGTAGGTGAAAATTTGAAAGGATTTATCTTTAACCATCTAGTCATTGTTCAGTTGTTTAATCTGCATTATGTTTTCACAATTTATGAGTGATAAAATTAGGGTTTAGGGTTTAGGGTCAACATTGTTATTTGTTAGAATATTTATTAATTATTGTAGGTTTTATTAAATTTAAATAATATACAATTTTTTAAAAATATTTGTTAGTATGTGAGTATTCTTACTATTGAGTGTATCAACAAATTTTGTTTAGAGGAGACTTTACAAGATAATATAATTTTGTTATAAGTACAATGAGTCGTTGCATGGTCTAGGTAGAATAGACAACTACCACCTAGGTGGGAGAGACAACACTTCTGAAGCAGTCAGGTGGCATAAAATCAACTTTCACGGCAACAAAGCTTCTATTGTTGTTAATGGTATTGGGTCTGTAAAGAAAAGTGATTTACGTTAATAATTAACATTGTAAACTGAAACAATTACGTAAATGATATTGGAGCGCTCATTCACCCAGCTACCATCCTTCTTGTATGGGTATATCTTCGTAATCCTCTACCTCTACCTCTAACGAAGGCCCTGTTGGCCTTTTTCATGAGATTAGTTTTCCTAATCTATTAGAGTTGGTTCAATAATGACAATAAGCACATTATGTTCCTCTGATTTTTTATATCTTTGTCATTTCAATGCAACTTTTATCATGAGCAATTGCTTCAGTTATGTCTAGGGAAATCTACCTCTTTTTCTTCTTTTCGTTTTCGCTCCTTTTTCTTTTTCATTCCTTCCTTAGGTCTGTCTCCTTCGCCGGATCTTGGGACTCCTTTTGTTAGCTTCGGACTTTGATCTTTCTCTTGTTTAGTGTGGTGTCCTGCTTCATCTTTTAGGTGTCTTTATTGGTCTCTATCCGTCAGTGCGTAGCTTCGTAACTTTCCCTCTCTCCAATGGTAACCGAAGCTCGCACAACCCCAAAAAGAAAAACAAACAAAACGTGGTTCATGGTAGGCTCTAATAATGGTTAGGTAGGGGTTTAGTAAAGGATCTCCAACATGCCATGCTCCTTCTCATTTCCATTTGCCAACATCTAGAAAACCCGTCTTTTCACCTTAATGAAAGCCCTTCTTACAGAACAACTAGTGCAAGAGCCTTTCCTTCCCCTATATAGAAGGATACTTTATTTTGTCTAATTCTCTAGAAGAGATCAAGTCGTTTACTTCATATTAAATGCCTCGTGAAAGTAATTACTGGCAAAGTCATACTTTGTAATATCAGAAAAAAAAATCATATAACGTAGATTCAACGGATCCCCAATAAATGACCTGCTCAACTCTTTTGGAATATGTCAAGTTTACCAGCAGGGAAAATTATTATGTGTTACCGTAAGGCTTTTGACACTTTCGGCGACAACATTAAAAAGTGTATCCATAGCGTTTTGCTCTCAGGGTCATAGTTCAAATTCGTATGGGGAGCGGGGAAGTGTCCTTCCCCTTATTCTGTACAACATGCTTTGTATTTCCTCCCTCTACCCCCGTCACAACCTAATTCAACAACAAAGTCAAAGAAACTCAAATAGTCCCCATCAAAGTCTGTTGTGATATTCTATGTCCCAATATAGCTCAACTGGGTTGAATTGATAATTATTCCCCTATAGAGAACATCAATCCCATCTTACTTGTTAGATTACAAGCAGTCATTTGGACCACGCGTATTTTACTAGAAACTACTTTGGACCATCAACTTTATTTTCCAACATTTAATAATTTAACCTTAAGACTACTGCATGGTCAACAGAAAATGGAAACCATGTGGGACCCAAAAAACACTGAACACAGGTTATTTATAAACAACCCACCTATCCCTCACACATGCAACACACTTGATCTATAAGAAATCATGACATTCATGTGCATGCCTTCATCCATGCTTGTAATTCATCTATAATTGTTGATACAATTCAAACCCTAATCTTGCTTCAAGGATGCTGGAAACTTACATGAAGAGTCTTCATTTTCTGCTTTTCCTAAATGTTTGGAGGCAATAAATGAAGACTGTGACAACTGTGTACCAAAGTTTGACCCCTGAAACAAAAACCTTGTTTTTTTTTTTTTGGTTTGCCTTAGTTGTGTGAATGGTTGATGACATGTTAGAGCCACATAGGATCTGTACAACCGGGTTACAAAAAATGGTGGAAGAAACTTAATAAACACAAGAGACCAGTTTAGGTGAAAAAACATGAAGGTTAAACATGAATCAAAGTTAAAATGTATGGGTCGAAAAGTTTAAATTCAATATTTTTAATAAACTTGTTAAACTTTAAATAAGTTACACTATAAACTCTTAAGGAGTAGTTGAACGCTTACCACCTTACTCATCCATTTATAAATTTTCTTTCAATTCTTTCCCTTCCAAATATTAGCTAGCTGGTCGAGAACTTTATTTTTCTCATTCATCTCTCTATTCTCTTATATACATAGCTAATCCACACCTTACTCCAATTGTGCATATTCATCTTGCAATTTCCTTGCTCAATTTCATTGTCCTCTACTATTATTAAAATAACTAGAAATATAATCTACCATAGTAATATGAGAAAGAAAGAATAAAATTACAAATTAGATTGAGAAATCTAGAGGGATCCGTCCTTGATTTTGTATTAGCTTTCTTTATAAATGAGAAAATTTTTTTAAAAAAATAATATATAATGAGATGCAATGAGTATGTATTCACTTTCATTAAAGTGATATAAGATTATATTTCTCTAATAGTACATCTAGAATAGTAACACCTCAAAGATATAACAATATCACTAATTTAGTCTCCATTTTCTAACAAAAACATACAAGATTCTATCACCCAACATCTTTTTGTTTTTTGTAATTTTTGTTTGCTAATGAATGGATAAGAGAGAGATTCACATAAGGTTATGGTTTTTGTTTTGATTTAGAAATTTTATATTCTCACCCTCAGTTATGTTTATTCTCATCATCTTTTTTATTTTTTTAAAAAATTAAATGTCAAAATTGTCCATAATATTAAATAGATATCATTCTCATACTCCATTACTCCAAAATGAAGCAAAAACCTAAAACACGGGATTGATACTTTTCACTCAAACAATGGAGTTTATCCTTAATAAAAAATAATTTCATTACCAAAATTTGTTATGCAAAAGTGCTCATTTGTGGAGAAATTCTTAAACATTATCTCATGTAGATTTATTTATGTATTACGTATTAACTTTTTTTCAATTACTCGAGATCTACAATGGCACTACATTTTCAATATCATTTATGGTAATTGAAATCCTTCACTAGTTTCATCACATGGTTCAAGAACACAAGGATGGTGATTGAGATAGTGAATCATTAGACTATTGGACAAAGACCTTCTTCACTAGCGATAGGAGAGTGTCGGTGCCTTCATAATCATCTGAGAATAAAAGAGCTTGGTTGAAAATTAGCAACATCGAGCAATAACAATGCCTGAGGAGATAAACGAAGAAGAAGATCATAGCACTGACATAGGCAACGGCAAGACCCAGGAGATGAACAAAGAAGAAGATCAGAGCATTGCTATGGAGCGAAGGTCAGAACCTAACCTCTACCAAAGGACTCCACAACAACACTTTGCTTACTTATCGCTTCTTAAATCACCACATCCATAAGCAAACTACTACATGGCATTGACGAGTGACTTAAGTCACCAAACCATCATTATAGCCAATGGTAGATCTTGACCAAATTTCTAGGGGAAGCGACTAAATATTATACAAAATAATTTAACTAAAAATATTAGCAACTAGATGATTTTATATAAGTTTAACATCTTAATGTAAAGTAGGAATAAAATATATAAATAAAAAAGGTACCTATTTTAAAGTATTGCTGTTCATTTTTTAGAGAATTAAAGTCATCAATGATTGAACTAGAACTAAAAGTATTAGCAATACCTTTCTCAATATAAATCACTATATTGTCAACGAGAAATTCATCTTTTATTTTATTGCGTAACCTTATTTGGATTATCTTCATCATTGAAAATGATATTTCTCTAGTTGTAGAAACTGGAAGAGTTAAAATAAGGTGAATTACTAGATTAATCAAGTAATATGTATTTGTCTTTCTCGTTTTTGCCAAAGCTTCACATATTTTAGACATAATGAACAAGTATTTTTTAACTCTGAATGACAAACAACATCAAGAATAAAATGTTGTGGTTGAAATCTCAAATTAATCTTCTATGGTTCACTGAAATCCATATGATAAAACTTGTTCACTAAAACATATATATCATCCACATTGAATGCATTATAGACATCCTTAAGAACTAAACTAGCACTTAAAGTTAGAAGCTTCATTTCTTGCTCATTAAACCTGTAGTTTAATTCATGTAATTGTTTGTTACTTGTAACTAAAAAGATATTAAATTTGACACAATGTTCAACTCTTGTAATTTTTTGTCAATTTTAACTTAAAAGATATTCACTCTAAAATGATGTTTCACTATAATGTGATCCTTTTGATAACGAGAGCGCACTTGACGCGCTATATAAGCTGCACCAAAATAAGGAAGAACAATATCATGTTGTTCACACAAATAATGTGACAATTTTAAACAAATTTTGCTAACCACCATCGATTAACTTTTGAATAAAGGCTTTTGTATGGTGCATGGCATTAAATTGGAACTTAGCCAATGATTTTTGTGATTTGGATCATGAACAACAAATGCTGAATTTTTTTTATAATTTAATGAATATTGTGATGAATAGGTTGTAAGAAGGATTATTAATCTTAGCTAGTTGCATGTGGTGGTACCATGATGATGGTAATTGATTGATAGAGAATAATAATATGATTATGTAGAATTTGTCTCAAGTTTAAGTATTAGAATAATATTGTCAATTATATATATATATATATATATATATATATATATATATATATATATATTCAGAATAATATACGTTGTTTCTAGTTTCAAATATATATATATGAGAGATCGTATAAGTGAAGTCGAGGATTGTTAATAATGGACTTAGTGACATATAATGATGTCCTTGGTTTGCGTTTTAAACATAACATGGTAGTGTTGTATCTATGTGTGTGAATTTTGTGTAATGAGATATGATCATGAGATTAAAATCTTAGAGATGTTGAGTTAACATAGAAAAATAGACTAAGTGTTGTTAATGAGTTCTTTTGGAACTAATTCCTAGAAATCCATAAATGCCTTCGGGCCAATTTAAATATTCCCCAAATATATGTTTAGTAATTATGTGATTAATTGTCTTAAGTAGACATTTTTTAATTACATATTTTCTCATACCGTCGTATATGAGATATGTCTTTAAATAGATATGAGATTAATAGTTAAAATTTGTATTGTGGTGTTCCCTATCTAACAAAATATAAAACACAAAAAAAAAATCCTAATTCTTGTCATCTAGTTATCAATATTATTAATATTATTTATTAGATTAAAGGCACCACACATATAACCTGTATAATATAGACAATTCCAAAATAATTACATTACCAAACATACAAGAAAATAGATCAAACAATGATCTAGAACTCTAACTATAAACTTAGAACAACTAAATTCTAACTCAACTCTAACTATAAACCTAAAATAACTAGCTTATAACACAACTAACTATAAAACCATATTTGACCTTTTTTAAAAAAAATAGCAAGTTAAATTACCCTTAAAAATCATAGCACGATATTACTCATTTATAACCTTTCTAAGCAATTTTAGACAAAATAGCCTCTATAATATAAACATTACAAAAACTACTACATTACCAAACAGATATTAAATTTCCAATCAAATAATATTAAATTACCAAACATATACTAAATTATCAAACGAATACTCAATTACAACATTTCAAAATTACTACATTACCAAATAGATACAAAATTTCTAAACAGATACTAAATGACTACTTTCCTAAATTACTACATCACCACATATATAATAAACCATTATATTCGTTGCTAAATTCAAATAATGGAAATGACCATATTTAACTAAATATTAAAAAATATAATTATTATCACAAACATACTCATTTTAATATTTCTAAAAAAATGAGTAGCATATATAACCTCAATAACATGGAACTTCCTGAAACTTTTATACTATCAAACAAAATATAGTCTAAACAAGATCAATTATCTATCTAAGTGTTGTCCTAAATCATTATTTTTAGACCCTAAACAATCTAATAGAAAAAAAAAACTAAAAGAATGGTAAACAAAATTGACCTCATAATAAATTTCAAAATGGTTAGAAATGCTTCTCTTATTTCACGAACACAATGATATTCGAACAAGGTACTAACCAAAAAACAAAATAAGCAAAACAAGCTTTAATGGAGAAGACGACATGGTGAGGAGGGAAGAGGAAAGAAAAATTGGGAGGGAAGCTTTTACTTATGGGGTTTTTGCCACAGCATGGCAGATTTTAAAAATAATTGTTAGTTTAGGGTAGATTTAGAAATATTTCATTGTCTGGGGTACTTTTTGTCAAATCCGATCTTGTATTACGTATTTCTAGCATGCGTAATGTTCATTTCGTTGCTCCATTAGACATAACATATGCATGGCTGCCACGTGGCAAGCCATGCACTATTACGTAGCTTCTGAAAACATAATGGTAGGTCTGAGCAAAAGACGAAATGGCAGTCACATTTTGTAGTTTCAAATTATGATGATTCTTTACACGAAAAGACAAAAATATGAAGGTTCAGAAGGTTATACGTTTGAAGGAGACACAAAGTTGATTCAAATTAGACATGGTATTACTGTAGAGGAGCTGAAACAGAAGATTTTATGTGAGTTGAAACTAGATGGTAATATGACAATTAGTCAGTAACCAGTAGGGTAGTTATTAATAGAAAAAATAAATTTTCTAGTTTTCAAGTAAACGATGATGAAGAGCTTGATGTGTTGTTGCGCCTTTTTGAAAAATAATCTGACATGGATGCGGTCGAGGTTTTTGTTGATGTTAGGAGGTCTTCATTGCGTCAAGCAGAAAGCCCTTCACAATGTTTAACACAAGGTGATAGTAAATATGTTTAGTTTGGTTTATTATTTTTTGCTATTTTCCAAACTGATATAATAAATGTTGTGTTATTTTTGTTGACCTAGAGATGAAACAAATCATGATTTGGTTGATAAAGATGATGTGGATTTGAATGTTGAACTTGAGTTTGAAAGTAATGGTGACAAAGAATCTGATGAAGGTAACATTCCAAATGATAGCGATGTAGACACTGATGTAGAAGGTGACTTTGAATCAATACCAGAAACCATAAGTTTAGGAAATGCATGTGGCATTGGTCCATCTGTAATTGGTTAGTAATATATGTATTAGTCATAAGTTTTTTGAAAACTAAATAATACACCTAACACTCTTAACTGATCATTTGCACTATAGGATTGAACGGTCTAGCATTTTAGAGTTCTTCATCATTTTACAGTAATGTAAATTTGGACCACCCAGATACAGACAATGATGTGGCAGGGTTTGATGACCACTCTGAATGGCGAGTTGGGGATGAACTGTATGTTGGGTTAAAATTTAGCTCAAAAAATACGATTCAAATTACGTTGAAACAGTATTTGATGAAGGTCCATCAAACTTATATTATGGTAGAATCAAAGCCAACATATTTTACTATAAGGTGTCCGAATCAAGTTGATGGTTGTCCATGGAGGATGAGGGTAATTTTGTCAAAAAAGAGAAATTCATGGGTGGTTAGAAAGTGGGGAGGGTCTCATAATGTGTCAATGTAAGACTTTCTCAAGATCATGCCAAGTTGGACTCGGAGTTTATCTGTTCATGCATTATAGGTTGGTGTGCATATTTTGTGTATGATTATATGATTGTGGTTTTATCGTTGATAATTATTATTTTTGGTGATGTTATGTGCATGGATGATTAACCAAGATTCGTCGATCTTTAATTCATTGATACAAGAGTAGATAAGTAGTCATATTGGTTATAAATGCTCTTATAGTAAAGCATGGAAGGTTAAGCAAAAGGCAATTGTTAAGGTGTTCAGAGACTAGGATGAATCATACTATTTATTGCCATATTGGCTTAACCATATGCGCAAAGGTTTTATGTATGAAATGGTGACGACTGGATTTTTTGTTGGCACTAAGGTCGATGCACAGTTTCGTACATTTAAGCGGGTGTTTTGGACATTTAAACCATGTGTTGATAATGCCTTCATATTTGGCAAACCCATGCTTCAAGTTGATGGCACATTTTCATACAGAAATTATAAACACATTTTGTTGATAGCAATAGTACAGGACGGAAATAACTCGGTCATATCGGTCACATTTGCTATAGTTAAAGGTGAGACCCTACAGGCTTGGAGTTGGTTTTTGGTGCAAATTAGAATCCATGTGACACGAAAGACAAGGTTGTGTCTTATATCAAATTGCCACCAAAGTATCAAGTCAGCTATTGCAAATCCGTAAATAGGATGACAACCATCAAATGCCCACCATATGTTTTGCCTGACACCGATCACGGATGGGTCGTCACTCCCGACTATGGTCGGTTATGCCCCAAAGGTTGTCCAAAATCCTCCCATATTCAAAATGAAATAGACTTAGTCGAATAATAATCAAGGCAAATCAGATGCCAACAATGCGTGAAGGAAGGTCATGATTGTCGTCGGTGCCTAATAAACAACAGGGGAAGTAGTTCACAAAGTCAACCTACATAATAACCGTTGTACTATAAACCAAGTGGGTGCAAATTTAAACATAATAACCGTTGTACTATAATGTTTGTTTGCATAACATTGAAAAATACAAAATTTAAACATAAATTACAAATACATGAAACAAAAAATACACACATCAAACTACCTATGACCACGGTCTAGTGGGTGCAGGTCTGGGGAAAATATGCATGGCCTTACATAATCTTTAGCATTACGATGTGGATTCCTTCTTGGTAGCAACTCAGGTATATCCTCGTCTGCAGATAAACTAACAGAGTCAGCCTCGGCAAATAAGTCTGTATTAAGGTCTATACCATGGCCAACATTATGTGGGGATCCTTCTCCCTCATACATCACAAGAGGAGTGTTAGGCATCAATAAGTCTTGGACAAAGGCAGTTAGCGATTGCATTGGTGATGGGACATATCCACTGCCTTCATCCCTATACTATGCCCTACTCCTTCAAAGAAGTAATCAGTTTGAGAAGTGTAATAAAATTGCTTATTACCACCATGCTCTATTTGAGAAGGAAACTGATATGTTGACCATGGATCATTAGGGACAGACTATGTGGAACAAAGTAAGTTCCATGCTGGTGAGGGGGGAAACTCAGGGAGACTGTAAGCAAATCTTTCCTCATGTGTACGACCCCTGGTGATGCCTTTGCGTTTGTTGCGTGTCTCGGGCATGTTAATTTCAATGTCGACTGAAGGTGTCTCCTAAAATGGAGCATGCGTAAACTGTCTTGATTCCAAGACCCTATACTCCTGCCTCATTATTTGTATCATATTAAGGGATTGTTGCCGGATCTGGTTAAACACCAACTCAGAAGGCTGGTCTGCCAACCCTGATTCTTTGGATATGCCATGTAGTGGATATTCTCCACTACATCAACCTAAAAATGAAACATATGATGCAACTGATTAGGATTTTAAAAACAAAGTTATATAAGATCAATTCACTAAACCAAATAATTTAAACATACCAAGCGCTCTGAGATAACATGTTTTCATGTTATCCACCTTCTAGTTTTCAGATTATACCACCACATGTAGTCACAGTTTTCAGCCAATAAACCCACATGTGGTGGGTTTGTATAAACAAAATTTGTTTGACTCTGTCAAATGTTGATCAATGGTAAATAGACCTGGTTTCAATTTTCCTCTTGCTTCCCCTTTTGGGTAATGTCGTGTAGATGATTTGGTTGTCGGGGAGGCAAAGGTATGTGTTGCTACATCCCAAATTGTCGTATCACCCGATCTGGTTGATGCCACTCCACTATGTTTATACAAAGTAGTGAAACTGTAACACCCCGGATAAGTTTTCAAAAACAGGGGTTAATTTTTCACAATTTAAAATAATTAAAAGTAGAAGGAATTCAATGTATAAAATACAGAGTAATTACCCCGGATCATCGAATAACCGATCTCATATATGAAGATATGAGGACGGTACCAGAGTGCACCTCGGACGACCGGACTCGAGGCCGTCACAAGGGAAAAAATGGAAGATAAAATAATTTCGAGAGTGATTAAAATATTTACCGAGAGAGGATGAAAGGTACTTCATCGGTTTATTTTAACAACATAATATATTTTCATAAATAATAATAATATCATTAATACATTTTCAAGGTCATTAATGAAAATTAGGCATACATATCCGGTCTAATTTTCCTACATGACCTCCCAAAATCATCCGTTGTCAAATTAATTTCAAAATAAGCATACAAAATGAATACATATATGCCGGCCAAGGCTCATTTACATCTCCTTTCGTATTTACCTTCTCCAATACTCGACCTCCAAAAAGAGTAGGGATTCATCGCACCTACATCAACCTTAAAAATGGCAACAGGGAGGTAACATAATCCAAATGAATTAAAGTCATACATTATGATGAGATTTATGCATGGGTGTATTACATTCAAATTCAGGATAACACCACACACATGACATATCACTCCTTCTCAGTACAATACATGTCCGAATACACATATTCACAAGGTAATATCATATATACATATCCTTATATTTTCAATAATTATCACACATTAAATGTTAGCACCTCGGCTTACTTTCTCTCTATTTAACCATCATCCATCGCCATTTCGGCTATCAACTAGCCATATCTCGGTTATATGCAAATGCTCTTAAAGCTAATGAATATGCACAACAGAATTACTTTCAAGTGCGGATCCGAATGTGGGTAAACAACATAATCAATTGTGAGACAAGCATAGGTGTGCTACTATGCCCATACTGCAGTAGTAAAATTTGTACACTTATATCTAATTGTATGCATGTTCAACATCATATTTTACTATTACCAAACCACCCTCGCCCATCTGTAGCACTAGTCACCCCGTGACTGCGGATTAACATTATGGTCGTACTTGCCAAAGTGCTACGGGCCCCTCCCGAACACATATCGAGAGAGTCGTGCCCCGTCGGACACCGAGGTAACTCGCTCACTGGGCCCTGACCAATATCAACCCATTCGGGGATACTTGGTCCGACACCCATATTTCAACCGTGCTCGTTTTCAGCTTATCCGGTTCTAATAAATCATAGACAACTCCCAAAAATCTTAATTCATTTATTCCTAATATTTTGAAACATTAAATAACCCAAATATAATTATTTAATATTTATTTTCTCAATTAATCCTTAATTAATTTATTTATTTTAAAATTTAGGGTGTTATAATCCACCCCACCAAAAAGAAATTTCGTCCCCAAAATTTAACATACCAGATTCGAACACATCGGGGTACCGTGCTCGTACATCGTCCTCACTTTCCCACGTGAACGTCTCAGTATTTCCGTGCTTCCATGAAACTTTCACCAAGGGTACCAATCTGTTCTGTAGCGTCTTAACAGAGTGTTCAACGATTCGAACGGAAATAGGAGGGATGGACAGATCGTCTCGCACATCAACATCATCCATCGGAATTACATGTAGAGGGTCATGGACATATTTTCTCAACTGGGATACGTGGAACACATTATGTAGATTAGACAGGTACAGAGGAAGTGCAATCCGATATGCAACATCGCCAATCCACTCTAGAACCTCGTAGGGTCCAATGAACCTCGGGCTTAACTTCTTGCTCTTTAAAGCTCTTCCAATGCCCTTATCTCTTGATACTCTTAAAAATACGTGATCGCCAACTTGAAACTCAAGTGGCTTCTGCCTCTTATCATAATAACTCTTCCGCCGATCTTGGGCAATTTTCATCTTTTCTTGTATCGTCTTGATTTATCCATTTGTCTCTGCAACTAACTCCTGCCCCAAATTCAAACTCTCTCTGGCTCCAAGCCAACACAACAGAGTTCTACATTTCTGACCATATAACGCTTCATATGGAGCCATACCAATGGAACTGTGGTAACTATTGTTGTATGTAAATTCAATCAGTGGTAGAAACCTTTCCCAACAACCACCGTGCTCCAATACACAAGCCCGTAATAAATCTTCAAGGCTTTGAATTTTCCGCTCAGATTGCCCATCCGTTTGTGGATGATATGCCAAACTGAACTTGAGTTTGGAACTCATTGCCTCGTGCAAGCTTCCCCAAAATCGAGAAGTGAACCGTGGGTCGTGATCTGACATAATACTCGAAGGCACACCGTGCAGCCTAACGATCTCCTTTATGTACAACCAGGATAAATTCTCTAATGAACTTTTCATATTCATGGGCAAGAAATGAGCACACTTCGTCAACCGATCTAGGATCACCTATATAGCATCATTCCCAGTACGTGTTCTGGGTAGTCCGGAAACAAAGTCCATGGCAATGTCATCCCATTTCCACACCAGAATATCAAGGGGTCTCAGGTAACCAGATGGTTTCTGATGTTCAACCTTCATCTTTTGACAAATAATGCAAGAGGCTACACAATTAGCCACATCCCGCTTCATACCGGGCCACCAGAAATTCTTCTTCAGATCTTGATACATTTTTGTGGCACCAGGATGTATGCTCAATACACTCTTGTGAGCTTTTCAAGTACGAATCTCCTTAGATCACCATCAAATGGAACATAAATCTGGTCTTTCATACGCCAAATGTCGTTACGGCCTTCCGTTAAAAACGAATTCTTCCCATTAGCTTGAGCTTCCTTCATCTCAATCAAGTACTCATCCTTCGGTTATTGTAACTTCACAGTCTCAAGGAACACGTTTGCTACCGTCAACATCTTAAGATACATCTTTTTCAGAGTATATACTTCTACACCCACGTTTGTAACGTCCTAGGTTATTTTTACATTTATTTTTATTCAAACTATTACATTTTACAATAAATTTTTCCTTTTCCATGAAAATTAATCGATATTTAGAGAAAACAATTTAATTCGACACAGCGGATGAGAGAAAGGGAAATCGGGGCGTCTCGCTTGAGCGAGGCCCCTACTCGTCTAAGCGAGATTCCGGACTCTCACTTAGACGAGGTGCTGTTCATGAACGAACACCTTTCGCACATCGGATTATACAACCGGACTCCCAAACTTCGCTCTAAAAATGGTTCTGTGAACCCAAAGAGTTTCCATAAAAACGTATACGTATAACAGTAATATATTTTTGAAATATATTTCTCATTCAATCCGGTCTTAACTAAACACAACTGATAATTATACAACGGAGTTTTTATACACACATGAGACTCTATAAAGAGTCACTCAAATTCGTTTGGACCCTGGCACCGTTCTCCCCCCCTGGCTCTGCTCCACGGCTCCTTCCCCCTCCCTGTCTCTGGTTACTAAAAAAAAATAATGCAAGGGTGAGTGTTTGGCATAATAATTAATATAGAACGGAATTTAACACTATACATGCATATCAACCCATATGCCTCAAGCATCATCTATAAGTAAGCATACCACAACATAACTAATTTCATGCAATAACCGTATTAGACCAGCTCCACAATCTCCATCACATTTATCATATTCATCACATTCATCATATACCTCACATTCATCACATTCATCACAACTGACTCTCATACAATTTGACTCCTAGTATCCGAATACTAAAGGATTGGCCTTCAGCTGGGGGTCCTACTTGACACCCCGTGAACCCTGCTTGGTTCACTGAGTCCTGCTTGACTCTCCACCTCGACCACTGGGTCCTACTTGACCACTGGGTAGCTCAACTGGGCACGAAAACCACGGGAGCCGGAAATGAGGGGCTATCATATACCGTCGGCCATCCCATACCACATAATCATTCAACAATTTTCCTTTCATAATGATATCAATTTTCTCATCTCTCGGGTAGCCTGCTTGCTAACCCATGTGTTTGAATATGTTAACAAGTCCAAAGATGTGCAAAGATTTTGATAATGACAAACACTCTCGAAGAAACCGATGCAAAAACAAAGACATGAAATCAGAATTGAAGTAACAGCGAAGCTAATCGATTAGGCCATAGATGCTAATCGATTAGGAGCTTTCTGTTTTGAAAGATATTGCATCAGGTATGAAAGCTAATCGATTAGGGAGGTGAACAATCGATTAGGTACTCACTGGAATTAAGGTAATCGATTATACACCAGAGACTAATCGATTACAACAATCAGAAATGAGACAAAATGCATCAGGTATGAAAGCTAATCGATTAAGGGAACCATATAATCGATTAGTGAGTCACTGGATTTAAGGTAATCGATTGCAAAGACATGCTAATCGATTAGGATGCTGCGAAAACAAGTTAAATGCATCAGGTACAAGATGCTAATCGATTAGAGGAAGTGAAATAATCAATTAGGAAGTCTCTGACTTGAAGCTAATCGATTACAACGCGAGGGTGTAATCGATTACGCTAGTGGAAAAACAGTTTTAAGTGGGAAACCAGGTCATGTCTCCACCATCCTTCAAATTTCCACTAAGTGCAACGGCTATGATGAACTAGGGCACACCTCAACTGCTAACTTGGCTCTATAAATTGAAGAGGAAGACAAGCACAAACAAAACAACTAAGAAGCAACAATTCATAGCTCTATTTTGTGCTTTGTAAGCCTATTTCTTGCATATTGTACTTTCACTTGTATATCCTCTCATCTTGAGAGATTAGAATTTGGGAGAGCTTTTCATTTGTATATCTACTCTATTGAGAGAGTGTATTGATTGTAAACAAACACCAAACACACAAGTTATTCACTCTAGGTTGAGTGGTTGTTCACTCTAGGTTGAGTGGTTACAAAGGTTGTGGACTCAACCTTTGGGATATTGTGAGATTGAGAGATTGGGTGGGTTGCCCTTATACTTGTGAGGATTGGGTTCTTGAGTGTGGGACACTA
The DNA here is from genome assembly GCA_037962975.1 of Clitoria ternatea. Classification (NCBI taxonomy): domain Eukaryota; kingdom Viridiplantae; phylum Streptophyta; class Magnoliopsida; order Fabales; family Fabaceae; genus Clitoria; species Clitoria ternatea. The sequence goes on from CM075675.1 coordinate 17,832,669, forward strand.
GGAAGCCGCAATTGCTCAAAGTTGTATCTCTAGTCTACAATAGTGGAAAATCCTCTAAGTGGGTTGCTTAGAGGCGAGACGTACACCGGATTGGGTGGAACTCGTTATATCGGTTTGCAAGCTTCTCTTCCTTACTCTTTTACTTTTATTTACTGCATATTTGTTGATTGGTATTGTTTGGTTGAGAAGAGCATACTTGAACTTGCTTAATTTGTTATATCTCTAATATTGCACACCAAGTGTTTGGTAAATTGCTTCAGCAACATTTCTCATTATAGTGCATTGCTTGTTATCCTCCATTCAATTTCACTTGCATAATCTCATAAACTTGGTTATAAAAATCAATTTCAAAGGTATTCCAATCAAAAGTTTTAAAACTCAATTCACCCCCCCTCTTGAGTATTGAGGCCACTTGAACAACAAGTGGTATCAGAGCTTCACTCTTGGTAGATCAAGCTTAACAGCTTCAAGAGATTAAATGGCCTCAAGTTCTCAAAATGTTTTTCCCGAGGGTGGTGCGATAAATAGACCTCCCGCTTTCAATGGGGAAGGGTATGCCTTTTGGAAAGAGAGAATAAAAATCTTCATTCAATCAATTGACTTGAGAATATGGAATACCATTGAAAATGGTCCTTATATACCAATGCATACTATAGATAGCAAGAATGTTGAAAAACCTATAGATGAATGGACAAGCGAGGAAGAAAAGAAAGTCCAATATGGCTACAAGGCCAAAAATCTCATTACTATGTCTTTAGGTCAAGATGAATTTTTTAGGATAATGACATGCCAAACTGCTAAAGAAATATGGGATACTCTTCAAGTAACCCATGAAGGTACTAATGATGTAAAGGACTCCAAAATTAGTACCTTGACTAGCCAATATGAATGCTTTAGGATAAATTCAGGAGAATCTATTGTAGATATGCAGAAAAGGTTTACACTTATTATCAACCATCTTATTACTCTTGGCAAAGTATATACTAACAAAGAGCTTGTGCACAAAATTTTGAAAAGTCTTAGCAGGGAATGGCAACCTCTTGTCACAGCAATAAAACAATCTCCTAGCATCAATGAAATGTCTCTTGCAACACTCTTTGGAAAATTGCAAGAACAAAAGCAAGAACTTAAAGCATTGAAGCTAGCCGAGGAAGAGGAGAAATCCACCAAGAAGAAAGGGTTAGCCCTCAAAGCCACCTCCATGCATGAGGAAGAATCATGCAGTGACTTAGATGAAGAAGAAGAGTTTGGGCTATTCGTAAAAAGATTTGGAAGATTCATGAAGAACAAAAAGTTCCAAAAGAACTTTAAGCCCCAAGGTAAGAAACCTACCTCTAATGAAACTTCCTCTTCACCAAGTTATTTTGAATGTGGCAAGGAAGGGCACTTCAAAGCCGATTGTCCAAACCTCAAAAAGAAGGGCAAGGACAAACAAAGAAGAAGAAGAGCCTATATTGCTTGGGATGAAAACGATGTGAGCAGCTCCGACGACTCGGAAGATGAGCAAGCCAATCTTTGCTTAATGGCAAATCATCTAGAAGAAGATAATGAGGTAAATCTTCTTGACTTAGATAAAAATGAGCTGTTAGATGCATTTGAAGAATTATATGATAAATTTACAAAAATCTCTAGTAAACTCAAAGCATCTAGAAAAACTAGTGATACCCTTGAATTGCATCTCATGGAAGTATGTAAAGAAAATGAGAGCTTAAAAGAAGAACTAGAGAAAGTTCAAACATGCTCTAAGGATAAACCATGTGATTTTGCAAAAAGGTGCATTGTATTAGAAACCAAGGTTGAAGACCTAAATAGGACACTAGAGAAATTCACAAATGGAAGAGATAATTTGAATATCCTACTTGGGCAACAAAAATGCATGTTTAGTAAAACCGGTTTAGGATATGACCAACAACATAGTAATCATAAAATGGAGAAGCACTATAAAAACTTCTTTGCACCACCAAGCAAATCCTCCTCACCTTTTATGAAATGCAATCATTGTGGTTCCAAAGGACATAGTGCTTATAAGTGTAGTGTTAGGAAACTAGGACCAAAGGTCTTAAGAAAGGTGTGGGTTCCCAAAGGGACATTACCACAAACTAACCTTAAAGGACCCAACATAAAATGGGTACCTAGTTCTCTAAAATGATTTTGTTTTGTAGGTATGCTTCAAGGCAAGCAACACCCATTGGTACTTAGATAGCGGGTGTTCAAAGCATATGACGGGAGATATAACCAAATTTACATCATTCACTCCCAAAAGGAAAGGAAGTGTCACCTACGGAGACAACACCAAAGGAAGAATCCTAGGCATTGGAAATATAGGTAAGAATTCTTCCACCTCCCTAAGTGATGTGTTGTATATTGAAGGCCTCAAACATAATCTACTTAGCATAAGTCAATTATGTGACAAAGGATATAGAGTTTTATTTGAATCAAATTGTTGCATAATTGAGCATAAGACTAATAAGGAAATTAAGTTTGTAGGCCAAAGAATTGATAATATTTACATGATTGATATGGATAGTTTGTCTACAAATGATGAACAATGCTTCATTTCAAAAGAGGATGAAACATGGCTATGGCATAGAAGAATAGCTCATATACATATAGACCACTTGAACAAACTTGTTTCTAAAGATTTAGTAATTGGTCTACCAAAGCTTAAATTTGAAAATAGATTTTGTGATGCATGTCAAAAGGGAAAACAAGTAAAGACATCTTTTCAATCCAAAAACATTATTTCTACTCAAAGGCCTTTACAACTTTTGCACATGGACTTATTTGGACCATCCAAAATCAAAAGCTTTGGAGGAAATTACTATGGTCTAGTTATAGTAGATGACTATTCAAGATATACATGGACATTGTTTCTTGCTCATAAAAATGAAGCATATCATGCATTCAAGAAACTTGCAAAGATTATCCAAAATGAGCAAAACTCAAAAATTGCATCCATTAGAACCGATCATGGGGGAGAATTTGAAAATCAATCTTTTGAAAAGTTTTGCGAAAAACATGGTATTAATCACAACTTTTCAGCTCCTAGAACTCCACAACAAAATGGAGTTGTTGAAAGAAAGAATAGATCGTTAGTGGAGCTTGCTAGAACCATGCTAAATGAAAACAATATTGCAAAACATTTTTGGGCCGATGCGGTAAACACCGCGTGTTATGTTATGAATAGATGTTTGATAAGGCCTATTTTAAAGAAAACCCCCTATGAGCTTTACAAGGGTAGAAAACCCAACATTGCATACTTTCATATTTTTGGATGTAAATGTTTTGTGCTCAACAATGGAAAGGATAATCTAGGAAAGTTTGATGCAAAATCTGATAAGGCAATATTCCTAGGATATTCTCAATCAAGTAAATCTTATAGAATTTTCAACAAACAAACAAATACCATTGAGGAATCTATTCATGTCAAATTTGATGAAAATAGCCATAACCCTCCGAGAAAGGAAGATGTTGATGATCTTGTAGGTACCTTTTAAGAATTGAACTTGCAAGACAAAGAAGAAGAAGTCAACAATGATGGAGATGCAGCACAAATTGAGAGACAACAAGAATGGGTAACCTTGAAGGATCATCCCTTAGACAAAGTCATAGGTGAAATGACTCAAGGCGTAAGTACTAGAAATGCTATTAGAAATACTTGTAATCATCTAGCATTTGTATCACAAATAGAACCCAAGAACATAGATGAGGCTATTATTGATGAACATTGGATGCTGGCCATGCAAGAAGAGCTAAATCAATTTGAAAGAAATGAAGTTTGGGAGCTTGTGCCAAGACCCAATGATCACCAAATAATAGGAACCAAATGGGTTTTTAGGAATAAATTGGATGAAAATGGCATAATTACTAGAAACAAAGCTAGACTAGTAGCTAAAGGATATAATCAAGAAGAAGGCATTGACTATGAAGAGACGTATGCACCCGTAGCTAGATTAGAAGCAATTAGACTACTATTAGCCTTCGCATGTTGTAGGGATTTCAAATTGTATCAAATGGATGTTAAAAGTGCTTTCTTGAATGGATACATTCAAGAGGAAGTATATGTTGATCAACCTCCAGGTTTTGAAAACCATCAATTTCCAAATCATGTTTTCAAATTAAAGAAAGCCTTGTATGGTTTGAAACAAGCTCCAAGAGCTTGGTACGAAAGGTTAAGCAAATTTCTTTTAGAAAATCATTTTGAAAGAGGGAAGGTTGATACAACCCTATTCATAAAGCACAAAAAGAATAACATACTATTGGTACAAATTTATGTTGATGATATAATTTTTGGTGCCACTAATGATTCAATGTGCAAGGAGTTTGCCAAGCTTATGCAGGGAGAATTTGAAATATCCATGATGGGGGAACTCACTTTCTTCCTTGGACTACAAATCAAGCAAACCAATGAAGGCACATTCATAAACCAATCTAAGTACTGCAAGGAATTACTCAGAAAATTCAATATGGACAAAGCAAATGATATGGCCACACCCATGGGCACTTCATGCTATTTGGACAAGGATGAGAAAGGTAAGGATGTTGAACTTACAAAATACAGAGGTATGATAGGATCCTTACTTTACTTAACCGCTAGTAGACCGGATATCATGTTTGCTGTGTGTATGTGTGCTAGATACCAAGCTTGTCCTAAGGAATCTCATCTCACTGCAGTAAAAAGGATAATGAAATATCTAGTTGGAACTCAAGATGTTGGTTTATGGTACCCCAAAGGGGCTGAATGTACTTTAGTTGGTTATTCTGATTCGGACTTTGCAGGATGTAAGCTTGATAGGAAAAGTACTAGCGGAACATGTCACTTGCTTGGTAGTTCTCTTGTTTCTTGGCATAGCAAGAAACAAGTAAGTGTTGCGCTATCAACAGCTGAGGCAGAATATGTTGCAGCTGGTAGTTGTTGTGCTCAAATCCTTTGGATGAGACAACAACTTCTAGATTTTGGAATTGTATTAAACCATGTGCCTCTTAAATGCGATAATACTAGTGCCATTAACATCTCCAAGAATCCAGTAATGCACTCTAGGACCAAACACATTGAGATTAGGCATCACTTTATTAGAGATCATGTGTTAAAAGGGGATTGTGTACTTGAACATGTAGAAACTTCTAGGCAACTAGCTGATATTTTCACAAAACCCTTGGCTAGAGAACAATTCACTCACATAAGAAGAGAGTTAGGCATTCTTGATATGTCCAGTTGTGTTTGAATGATAGGATATCTTGATAAGAACTATGTTGAATGGCATGATGCATGGTATATATCACATTTCATGATTGGAACTTTGCTGTATGTAAAATTTGAAGTTTTTGACTCCATAATCGATTACATTGTTAATCCCAATCGATTACTAAGCTTCTGTTTCTAAGCTAATCGATTAGAACTCACCCATAATCGATTACAATCATTCTGCTTCTAAGATAATCGATTATCCATGATCCATAATCGATTACGAAGCTTCTGTTTCAAGTTCAAAACGTTTCCTCTTCTTCATAATCGATTACCACATTGCTCCAATCGATTAGGACGATTCTGTTTCTAAACTAATCGATTACCCTAAGCCTCTAATCGATTACCCCCTGTTTGAAACGTTTGAATTCCCCAGAAACAGTGATCTAATCGATTACCACCTGCCTCGTAATCGATTAGTATGCGTTCTGATGAGTCAAATGCAATTTCCTAGGCTCACTCGAAACTCTCCCTCTCTTAACTCACTTCACTCCTTTCTAAACTCTCTTTCCTCCTTCCCAAACCTAATTTTCAACTATAAATACCCCCTCATTCACCTTCTCATCTCACACTACCTCCTTCCTCTCAAACCTCTCAAAAACTATCTACCACTCATCTCTCTTCATCTCCTTCTTTTGCATTTTCCACCATGTCTACCTCAAGGAATGTCAAGAGAGCTAGGTCCTCTACTGCTCAAGCCCATAACCCCCTTGATTTTTCAAGGTTCTTCTCCTCCCCTAGAGATCTTCAACACTTCATGAAGAACTTTTCTGAAAAGGAAATCATGACTCCTCACTACACCATTGCCGACACTTTTGACAACCCAAGCCTCACCTTCACCCAAAGTCTCCACCACTACAACCTTTTCCCCTTCTTATCCCTCAAAGAAGAAGAATACTATCCTGAGCTTATGAGAGTATTCTACTGCAACCTCCGCCTTGTCAATGGGATGGTTGAATCCAAGGTGAAAAACACCACCATCAAACTCTCAAATGCCCAATTTGCAGAAATTTCCAAACTGCCCCTCAACAATGCTGACTTTGATGGAGGCGAACCCGAGGATGAATGGGGTTTTAATCCCATCACTGCCCGCCGTTCTTTGTGGAAACCGGCTCCTCCCATGAGCAACCACAAACTAGTTGGCCACTTGACCATGAACAACCGCCTGCTCCACTTCTTCTTGGTCAAGATGATTGTTCCCCTGTGGTGGGAACTATGCTCTGGTTGAAGAGGATGATGTCCTCTTAATGTGGGCCATGCTGAACCACAAAGAGATCAACTGGGTTCAGTTGATCAAATTCCACATGCGCCATGCCAAGGACCAGCAAAAGCTCCCTTGTGGTATCCTCCTCACCAAAATTTTTAAATTCTGTGGTGTTGATTTGGCAGGGGAACTCTCTGAAAAAGTGCCCCCAAGAGCTTACATTGGCACTTCCCACCTCAATAAAATGGGCATGGTCAACATTGCTGGAATGTGGATTCTAAGGAGTGACCGGGAACATGGTGCCAACCCCTTTGCTGAACCTGCTGCTCCTCCTCCTCCTCCTCCACCTCAACCACAAGCTGCACCATCAGCCTCTTCATCTGCACCACAAGCTGACCCATTTGCATCTCTCTATGCCCATCTTGATCGCCGCTTCGATCGACTTGAAAACTCCCTCCAAGAGTTTTCCATGACTGAGCAGCAACATTTTGAGATGATGCAGCAGCGTTATGAAGAGCTGGCTCACCAAATTGCAGAAATCCGCTTCTTCAACCCGGATAATTAGATTTTTAGTTATGTTTTGTTTAGCTGTTGGTTTCTTTTTGTTTTCTGAATTTTGAATAATTTTACTTCTTGTATTTCCCATTTTCTAAATTCAATAAAAGTATCTTATTTCAGTTTATATTATTTCTCTTCACTGCTCTAATTATTTTTGATGATTACAAAGGGGGAGAAGAATATATGTTCATATGTTGGATAATGCTCTGATACAAAAATTTGAATAATTTTATCTGGTCATTAAATTCCTTTTGATAGGGGGAGAGTTATAGATAAGAGATAATAGATAAAATGAGATAAGACATTAGCTGCTGAATGTGATTACTCTGTTTTTTGAAATTGATCATCTGCTATTTGAAAAAGAGATAATGTAGCAGAGTTGTTTTTGCAAATAAAAGATAAGTCTATATTATTTAAACTAACAACCCTCAAGAGATGAACATAGTTGTCATCATCAAAAAGGGGGAGAATGTGTTTGAATATGTTAACAGGTCCAAAGATGTGCAAAGATTTTGATAATGACAAACACTCTCGAAGAAACTGATGCAAAAACAAAGACATGAAATCAGAATTGAAGTAACAGCGAAGCTAATCGATTAGGCCATAGATGCTAATCGATTAGGAGCTTTCTGTTTTGAAAGAGATTGCATCAGGTATGAAAGCTAATCGATTAGGGAGGTGAACAATCGATTAGGTACTCACTGGAATTAAGGTAATCGATTATACACCAGAGACTAATCGATTACAACAATCAGAAATAAGACAAAATGCATCAGGTATGAAAGCTAATCGATTAAGGGAACCATATAATCGATTAGTGAGTCACTGGATTTAAGGTAATCGATTGCAAAGACATGCTAATCGATTAGGATGCTGCGAAAACAAGTTAAATGCATCAGGTACAAGATGCTAATCGATTAGAGGAAGTGAAATAATCAATTAGGAAGTCTCTGACTTGAAGCTAATCGATTACAACGCGAGGGTGTAATCAATTACGCTAGTGGAAAAACAGTTTTAAGTGGGAAACCAGGTCATGTCTCCACCATCCTTCAAATTTCCACTAAGTGCAACGGCTATGATGAACTAGGGCACACCTCAACTGCTAACTTGGCTCTATAAATTGAAGAGGAAGACAAGCACAAACAAAACAACTAAGAAGCAATAATTCATAGCTCTATTTTGTGCTTTGTAAGCCTATTTCTTGCATATTGTACTTTCACTTGTATATCCTCTCATCTTGAGAGATTAGAATTTGGGAGAGCTTTTCATTTGTATATCTACTCTATTGAGAGAGTGTATTGATTGTAAACAAACACCAAACACACAAGTTATTCACTCTAGGTTGAGTGGTTGTTCACTCTAGGTTGAGTGGTTACAAAGGTTGTGGACTCAACCTTTGGGATATTGTGAGATTGAGAGATTGGGTGGGTTGCCCTTATACTTGTGAGGATTGGGTTCTTGAGTGTGGGACACTAGGAAGCCGCAATTGCTCAAAGTTGTATCTCTAGTCTACAATAGTGGAAAATCCTCTAAGTGGGTTGCTTAGAGGCGAGACGTACACCGGATTGGGTGGAACTTGTTATATCGGTTTGCAAGCTTCTCTTCCTTACTCTTTTACTTTCATTTACTGCATATTTGTTGATTGGTATTGTTTGGTTGAGAAGAGCATACTTGAACTTGCTTAATTTGTTATATCTCTAATATTGCACACCAAGTGTTTGGTAAATTGCTTCAGCAACATTTCTCATTATAGTGCATTGCTTGTTATCCTCCATTCAATTTCACTTGCATAATCTCATAAACTTGGTTATAAAAATCAATTTCAAAGGTATTCCAATCAAAAGTTTTAAAACTCAATTCACCCCCCTCTTGAGTATTGAGGCCACTTGAACAACAACCCAGAATCGCATAACACTGATTACGTCAATATTAAATATTTCAAGATCATGCACGATAACTCAACCACACACCCAATTCTCAACTCATCAATGTACATTATCACACATGCATAAATATAAACACACAATTACGTTTAACAACATTTTCCTTTAGTCTGTTTACGTTACTTCAAAGATCTGAATAAGATGTAAGTCCTATTCTAATTAATTATAACCCGAACACCCCCCTTACTCTGGTTCTACGCTTTGATGATCTGCTCTCTGTGTCGATTTCTTTCTCTGAGCACCGGTTCTGCAATCTCAACACCTTCACTCAGTCTTTCGTTGCTTAGTCTACTACCTACGGATCATGAAGTACAGCTTCATCACTTCAACGTCCTTAGTTCATGGACAACATCTGGACTCACACTCACCAGAGGAGTGGAGAACAGCCACGAATATAGCCATGCATGGCTCTTAACGCCAAAGAATGAAAGAAATAAGGGGATTACAATTGGATTGGATCAGTAGACTCACCTGGAAGTCTTGATCACAGGAATGAGGTTAAATTGTAGTTCAAACACAAATGGAGTCTCACTCCAGTGCATGCAGATCAGCGTTAAGAGAGAAGAGGCAAACGGAAGAGAAGGAACAAACTGATAGTAAAGGTAACTTGTGTATAATGAAGAGGAAAGGAAGGGAATCTTCATATATATATGGCTCATGGGCAAGATCGTCTTTTCCTTGATTTTATTTGTATTCTTACTATTTTAAACTATTGCTTAGTCATCAAATCAATTACACGTGTTTATCCTTTCAACGCCCACGTAGTCATAGTCCTCTAATAATTCGCTAGAGTATAGGTCCGATATAAATGTCGACCCCGCCGTCCTAACTTAATGTTCATACTTCGGAAATCCGAGCTACAACCTGAGAGATCAGATATATCATCCGCTCTCGACTATTTGTCATACACGTCCGTTGTTTCAATTAGTGTGAAGTTAATCCGGGCTGTGACCCCGTGTGAGGCGCTCTCCCCACAACGGTAGGACCAGATAGCCTAGTCCTGCCTGCTCTTCCTTACTCATCCGATCTTCAGCTCTGCATGTCCACGCTTCTGAGACCGATCTCGACACCGGCTCAGACAGAATAAATACTAAATAGAATTTCTAAACATTCACTAATATTTCCCATTTCATAATTTTCATTAAAACATCAGGGATGTTACACTCACCCCCCCTAAAAGGAGATTTCGTCCCCTAAATCAGTGTTCCAGTTGAAAAAGATGAGGGTACATCCGCCTCATATCGGATTCTAACTCCCAAGTGTAGTTCATCCAATGTAAATTCTGCCACTTCACTTTCACCAGCGGTGCCTCCTTGTTCCTTAACCGTTTGGTTTGATGTTCTTCAATGCTAACTGGTACAGCCTCCACTGTCAGGTTTTCCTTCACTTCAATGGAATCACTCGGTACAATCATTGTATCGCACGGAATGTAGGCTCGAAGTTGCGATACGTGAAACACGTTGTGGATGTTAGTCAGTGATTGGGGAAAATCCAGCCGATATGCAACTTCACCAATCCGCTCTAGTATTTGGTATGGTCTAATATACTTCGGATTAAGCTTTTGACTTTTCAAGATTCGACCTACACCTTTAGTTGGTGAAATTCTTAGAAACACCCAATCACCCACTTGGAATTCAAGGGGTCTGTGCCGATTGTCATAATAGCTCTTCTGCCGGTCTTGAGCAATTTTTATCTTCTCTCAGATTAAAGTGATTTGTTCATTCATCTCTTGAATCATCTCAGGCCCCAGATGAAGGGCATCGTCGTTCTCATTCCAACATAATGGAGTACGACATTTTCGACCATAAAGAGCTTCGTATGGAGCCATCCCAATGCTGCTATGGTAACTGTTATTATATGCAAATTCCACCAAGGGCAAGTATTTCTCCCATGATCCGCCCTGTTCCAGTACACATGCTCTTAACATATCCTCAAGAGTCTGTATAGTCCGTTCTGATTGACCATCGGTTTGGGGATGGTAAGCCGAACTCAATTTAAGCTCAGTACCCAATTGTTGTTGCAAACTCCCCCAAAACCTGGAAGTAAATCGGGGATCCCGATCGGAAATAATACTTGAGGGTACACCATGCAGTCGTACGACTTCAGCAATGTACAACCTAGCTAATCGCTCTAATGACCATTTCATATTTATTGCCAGGAAATGCGCACTTTTGGTTAGTCTATCAACAATCACCCAGATAGCGTTGTATCCGGTTTGAGTACGGGGTAGTCCGGACACGAAGTCCATGGTGATACCTTCCCACTTCCAGATCGGAATTTCTGGAGGTTGAAGCAAACCCGGAGGTCGTTGGTGCTCAACCTTGCACTTCTGACATATAACGCAGGATTTCACGTACTCGATTATTGCCTTCTTCATGTTTGGCCACCAAAATTCCTTCTTTAAGTCATGATACATTTTTGTCACTCCTGGATGTATACTTAGAGAGCTCTTGTGCGCTTCTGTTAACACCGCCTGCCTGAAACCTCCATGTGCAGGCACCACAACTCGATTCCTGAATCTCCATACGCCATCCTCACCTCGAGTTATCTCTTCATTTTTACCTCGGGTCTGAGTGTCGATCAACTTCAGTAACTCTTCATCGTCTTTCTGTGCGGCCACCACAGACTCCAGAAATTCATTGGAGATTTTTAACATTCCAATCGTCATTCGATTTGGCGTACTCATGACCACTCCAATATTCAAATCCCTAAAGCTTTCTAGCAATTCTTGTTCTCTGCCCATTAAGTAAGCCACGTGTAATACCTTCCTGCTTAATGCATCCGCCACAACATTTGCTTTGCCCGGGTGATACTTCAAATCGAAGTCATAATCTTTCAAATACTCCATCCACCTCATCTGTCTCATATTTAGCTCCTTTTGATCAAATAAATACTTTAAACTCTTGTGGTCGCTGAATACTACAAAGCGAGCTCCATATAGGTAATGGCGCCAAATCTTCAGTGCGTACACTACTGCTGCGAGTTCCAGATCATGGGTCGGGTAATTCTCCTCATGTGGCTTCAATTGCCTTGAAGCATAGGCAATTGCTCGATCCGCTTGCATCAACACACACCCTAGTCCAAATTTGGACGCATCACAATATACTTCAAATTCTTTGGTCACATCGGGTAGTGCAAGCACGGGCGCAGTAGTTAAACACTGCTTCAGAGTTTGGAAACTTAATTCACATTTCTCCGTCCACATGAAAGGGTTTCCTTTCCTAGTCAATCGAGTCAGAGGGAGTGCTATCCGAGAGAACCCCTCAATAAAACGTCGATAGTATCTAGCTAATCCAAGGAAACTCCGGATTTCAGTTACTGACTTCGGTGTCTGCCAAGTCATAACCGCCTCAATTTTTGTCGGATCAACCGAGACTCCCTCTTGGGAAATTACATGCCCCAAGAATTGTACACTACTCTTCCAGAACTCACACTTAGATAATTTAGCGTACAAATTCTTCTCACGGAGTGCTTGTAAAACAAGTCGAAGATGTTGAGCATGCTCCTCGTCCGACCTCGAATATACCAAAATATCATCAATGAAGACCACCACAAACTGGTCCAAGTACGGTTGAAAGGTCCGATTCATATAATCCATAAAAATGGCAGGAGCGTTGGTTACTCCAAAGGGCATTACTACGTACTCGAAGTGCCCATAACGAGTCCGAAATGCTGTCTTTGGGATATCCTCCGATCTCACTCGGATTTGGTGGTATCCCGACCTCAAGTCAATCTTAGAGAACACAGCGGCGCCTCGCAACTGGTCCAGTAAATCATCAATCCGGGGTAGTGGATATTTATTTTTGATCGTCAGTTTGTTCAGCTGTCGATAATCAATACACATGCGCATACTACCGTCCTTCTTCTTTACCAGTAACACCGGAGCGCCCCAGGGTGAGGCACTAGGTCGGATAAAGCCCTTTTCTAGTAATTCGTTCACTTGTTTCTTCACTTCGGTTAATTCCACCGAAGACATTCTATATGGTGCTCGGGACACCGGTTCTGCCCCGGGAGTCAAGTCGATAGAGAAATCAATCTCTCGACTGGGAGGTAGCTCCGGAATTTCTTCCGGAAAAACGTCAGGAAATTCACAAACAATTGGAATATCATTTAGCAGGAGGTTATGTCGACCCTCCGAAGCGAATAAAACAACATACGTGGTTAGGACATCGCTCACCCCGTTCTTCACGTCAAGTTCCTGGGAGAAAACAATATTCTTCCGATAACAGTCGACCAACACATGATTAGCAGCAAGCCAATCCAGACCTAGAATAACGTCTAAGTCCTTCAATGGTATACAGATAAAATTTACTCGAAAAGTACAGGTTTCGATTTGCATCGGTAGTTCCCTACACACAGTAGTTGCACGGAAGGTAGAACCAGTTGGAGTGGAAACAATAAGAGCGTTCTCCATTAAACTGATTGGCAGACCAAGCCGTCGCACACAGCTTTCCGAAATAAAGGAATGGGTGGCACCAGAATCATAAATTACATCAACTAGATAACCATAGATGAGGCACTTACCCTGTACCAGATTGTCATTCCTCGTAGCCTCTGAAGCATCAAATGCGAATACACGCCCAGTTATGGCGTTCTGGGCATCACTCGATTGGGCGTCATATCTTCCCGCTTGTGGGTTCCTTCTACCAGCTCCATTCCGACCTTCTCTCGTGAAGTTGGAACCCCGGGTCCCAGAAGAATTAGCTCGGTTATCCGTCCTACCCTGCTGCTGCCTCTGAGGGCAATCAGGCCTGAGATGCCCTAGTTGTCCGCACTGGAAATACACAATCTGATTAGCTTGGCAGTATTTGGCAATGTGTCCTTCTTGACCACAATTGTAGCATGTACGATTCCCAGGGGAATTACCCGATCGACCAGTGAAACCTCGACCAGAGGAGGATGAAGAGGTAGCAGAGGATTTGCCACCTCGGAAGAATTGACCCATCCTCTTGAAGCTGAAACCTTTTACCTTCAATGGCTTTTTATCTCTTGGCTGCGACATCCTTTGCAACTGCACTTCTTCTGTCAGCCTTGCTTTGTTCACCAAGGTCGGATAGTCCCTAATTTCCATCGGTACGATTACACTACGGAGCTCAATCCGTAGTCCAGCTTCGTATTTAGCGCACTTACTACCTTCAGTCCCTTCTAACGAGAAAGGGTGGTAAAAATCGCACAGCTCATCAAACTTGCTGGTATATTCAGCTACAGACATCCGGTCTTGCTCTAACTTAAGGAATTCCATTTCTTTCCGGATTTTGTAGTTGTCTGGGAAGTACTTAACAAGGAACCTCCTTCGAAAATTCGCCCATACTAACGGCTCAGTGGCTGCGTTCATCTGCACCTTCACGCGAGACCACCATACTCTAGCCTCATCTTTCAATTGATATGTAGCAAATAAAACCTTTTGCTCCTCAGAACACTCAAAATATTCAAAAACTTGCTCGATATCCCTAATCCAGATATATGCCCCATCGTAGTCATGTCCCCCCTTGTAAGTCGGAGGATTCCTTTTCAGGAATTTATCCAGAGTGGGACCGGACTCGGTCCTACTCATCAGCTGAGTAAATTTAGAGAAGAAATCATCTCCTCCCCCAGAACTAGTCTCTCCGTCCATTTAGCAACTCTACAATGGGCAAACACATCACCATTAATAACCAAGATCAGTCAGGGGATCATAGATTTACCTTATGTTCATAGAATACTACGCCAGTGGAGTGCCAAGGGAACGGTGCCAGACCATACACAATCTCAACACAACAAAATACAATTAATTTTCATAAAACTATCACATTCACTAGATCGGCCCACACACCGGCTCTAGAAAGAACCGCTCTGATATCAAGTGTAACGTCCTAGGTTATTTTTACATTTATTTTTATTCAAACTATTACATTTTACAATAAATTTTTCCTTTTCCGTGAAAATTAATCGATATTTAGAGAAAACAATTTAATTCGACACAGCGGATGAGAGAAAGGGAAATCGGGGCGTCTCGCTTGAGCGAGGCCCCTACTCGTCTAAGCGAGATTCCGGACTCTCACTTAGACGAGGTGCTGTTCATGAACGAACACCTTTCGCACATCGGATTATACAACCGGACTCCCAAACTTCGCTCTAAAAATGGTTCTGTGAACCCAAAGAGTTCCCATAAAAACGTATGCGTATAACAGTAATATATTTTTGAAATATATTTCTCATTCAATCCGGTCTTAACTAAACACAACTGCTAATTATACAACGGAGTTTTTATACACACATGAGACTCTATGAAGAGTCACTCAAATTCGTTTGGACCCTGGCACCGTTCTCCCCCCCTGGCTCTGCTCCACGGCTCCTTCCCCCTCCCTGTCTCTGGTTACTAAAAAAAAAATAATGCAAGGGTGAGTGTTTGGCATAATAATTAATATAGAACGGAATTTAACACTATACATGCATATCAACCCATATGCCTCAAGCATCATCTATAAGTAAGCATACCACAACATAACTAATTTTATGCAATAACCGTATTAGACCAGCTCCACAATCTCCATCACATTTATCATATTCATCACATTCATCATATACCTCACATTCATCACATTCATCACAACTGACTCTCATACAATTTGACTCCTAGTATCCGGATACTAAAGGATTGGCCTTCAGCTGGGGGTCCTACTTGACACCCCGTGAACCCTGCTTGGTTCATTGAGTCCTGCTTGACTCTCCACCTCGACCACTGGGTCCTACTTGACCACTGGGTAGCTCAACTGGGCACGAAAACAACGGGAGCCGGAAATGAGGGGCTATCATATACCGTCGGCCATCCCATACCACATAATCATTCAACAATTTTCCTTTCATAATGATATCAATTTTCTCATCTCTCGGGTAGCCTGCTTGCTAACCCAGAATCGCATAACACTGATTACGTCAATATTAAATATTTCAAGATCATGCACGATAACTCAACCACACACCCAATTCTCAACTCATCAATGTACATTATCACACATGCATAAATATAAACACATAATTACGTTTAACAACATTTTCCTTTAGTCTGTTTACGTTACTTCAAAGATCTGAATAAGATGTAAGTCCTATTCTAATTAATTATAACCCGAACACCCCCTTACTCTGGTTCCACGCTTTGATGATCTGCTCTCTGTGTCGATTTCTTTCTCTGAGCACCGGTTCTGCAATCTCAACACCTTCACTCAGTCTTTCGTTGCTTAGTCTACTACCTACGGATCATGAAGTACAGCTTCATCACTTCAACGTCCTTAGTTCATGGACAACATCTGGACTCACACTCACCAGAGGAGTGGAGAACAGCCACGAATATAGCCATGCATGGCTCTTAACGCCAAAGAATGAAAGAAATAAGGGGATTACAATTGGATTGGATCAGTAGACTCACCTGGAAGTCTTGATCACAGGAATGAGGTTAAATTGTAGTTCAAACACAAATGGAGTCTCACTCCAGTGCATGCAGATCAGCGTTAAGAGAGAAGAGGCAAACGGAAGAGAAGGAACAAACTGATAGTAAAGGTAACTTGTGTATAATGAAGAGGAAAGGAAGGGAATCTTCATATATATATATGGCTCATGGGCAAGATCGTCTTTTCCTTGATTTTATTTGTATTCTTACTATTTTAAACTATTGCTTAGTCATCAAATCAATTACACGTGTTTATCCTTTCAACGCCCACGTAGTCATAGTCCTCTAATAATTCGCTAGAGTATAGGTCCGATATAAATGTCGACCCCGCCGTCCTAACTTAATGTTCATACTTCGGAAATCCGAGCTACAACCTGAGAGATCGGATATATCATCCGCTCTCGACTATTTGTCATACACGTCCGTTGTTTCAATTAGTGTGAAGTTAATCCGGGCTGTGACCCCGTGTGAGGCGCTCTCCCCACAACGGTAGGACCAGATAGCCTAGTCCTGCCCGCTCTTCCTTACTCATCCGATCTTCAGCTCTACATGTCCGCGCTTCTGAGACCGATCTCGACACCGGCTCAGACAGAATAAATACTAAATAGAATTTCTAAACATTCACTAATATTTCCCATTTTATAATTTTCATTAAAACATCAGGGATGTTACAACGTTCAAATTCTGAAATTGCTCAATGGGCTCTATCTCTTTCACCATCATAACGGAAACATGCAACGATTTTTGACTCAAGGCATCGGTAACCATATTTGCTTTTCTGGGATGATACCTCAATTCAAACTCATAATCCTTCAAAAACTCCATCCATCGTCGTTGGCGCATATTGAGCTCCTTCTGATCAAATAAATATTTTAGACTCTTATGATCACTAAAGACTATAAACTTCGAGCCATACAAATAATGTCGCCACAACTTCAAGGCAAACACCACCACTGCCAATTCAAGATTGTGAGTGGGGTAGTTAACCTCATGCGGTTGCAACTGTCTTGACGCATAGGCTATCACACGTTCTCCTTGCATCAACACGCAACCAAGACCAACCTTAGAAGCGTCATAATACACCACAAAATCATTTAGTAAGTCCGGCAAAGCCAACACCGGAGCAGAAGTAAGTCTAACTTTTAACTCTTGGAAACTCCTTTCACAATCAAGGCCCCACACAAATGATTGATTCTTAAGGGTTGGCTTAATCAAAGGCAAAGCCAGTCGGGAAAATCCCTCAATAAATCTCCGATAATAACCGACAAGACCAAGAAAACTCCTTACTTCAGTACAGACGTCGGTCTTTCCTAAACCAACACGGCTTCAATCTTAGATGAATCAACTGCCACACCGTCCTTAGAGATAACATGTCCAAGAAATTAGACCTCGGATAACCAAAATTCACACTTGGAAAGCTTCGCATACAACTCCTTTTCTCGAAGGACATTCAACACAAGGCGAAGATGTTTCTCATGTTCTTCATGACTCTTGGAATAGACAAGGATGTCATCGATAAATACCACCATAAACTTATTAAGATATTCGTGAAAGATACGATTCATGTAATCCATGAAAATCACAGGTGCATTCGTCACACTGAAAAGCATTACTACGTACTCGTAGTAGCCATACCGCGTTCAAAAAGCAGTCTTTGGGATATCTCCGGTCTTCACCCGAATTTGGTGATATTTGGAACGTAAATCGATCTTCAAGAACACAACGACGTCCCTCAATTGATCCAAAAGATCGTCAATACGAGGTAAGGGATATCGATTCTTAATAGTCAACTTGTTAAGTTGTCGATAATCCACACATAACCTCACACTCCCATCCTTCTTTTTCACCAATAAAACAGGCGCACCCCACGGAGACACACTTGGGCGAATAAATTCTCGTTCCAATAACTCTTCAACTTGTCTCTTCAACTCAGTTAATTCCATAGGAGACATCTGATATGGTGCTCAGGAAACAGGTTCCGCTCCCGGAATAAGATCAATAGAAAATTCCACCTCACGTGGAGGAGGTAAACCAGGTACCTCGTCAGGGAATACATCTGGAAATTCAGATATAATGGGAATTTTTAAAGGATCAGGACCATTTGTCCCATCGGAAAGGGATAATAATATGCAAAGTTGAGTTATACCTTGCACATCGAAACCCTTCATAGGTAGGCAAATGGAAGAAGTAACAAACTTCCTTCCCTCTAAGAGCATAACGACGTTATCACATTGGTTAACCGTCCTGAGGCAAGTACCGGTTGGGGTAGTAACCACAAGGGCATCTTTTGCTAAGCACACCGGCAATCTCAACCGCTGAACACAGTCCTCGGATATAAAAGAATGGGTCGCACCCGAATCATAAATAACATGCATAGAATTTTCAAGTATTTCGCACTTACTTTCAACTAGGTTATCGGCTTGAGCTGCTTCTTCGACAGTCACAGTGAATACTCTTCCCGCAGTTGGTTGGTTAGCACCATGATTAGGACCATTCCGGCCACCATTGCTATTACCTCGGTCGTTCCTATTACCACGACCATTGCCACCATTACCGTTTCCATGTCCATTTTGACCACCATTGCGGCCGCCATTTCCGTTTCCACGACCACGGCCTCTGAAGGCACCATAGCCACCACGGTTGCCATCATTGCGAATCATCACATCCGTGGCATTCAAAGGATAATCGGGACAAATATGCCCCGGTTGGTTACATCTATAGCACACCACCGTCTCTTCATGGTTACATTCTCGAGCCAAATGGTTTCCACCACATCAGAAACAACGAAGACCTTAGCCACCACCTCGGCCACCATTAGTACCATGTCTTCCGCCACCTCGTCCACCCCTAAAAGAAGAGGAACCACGCACAAATTGTCTATTTTTCTTGAAATTACCCCTCTTCTTGAAGCTAGGAGATTGGCCCTTCAATCTTTGGTCATGTCCAGCATCATTATTGGGCACCACATCATTCTCTTCAAAGATTCTAAATTTGTTAACAAGAGTAGGAAAACTCCTAATCTCTTGATGACAGATCGCCTTCTTGATCTCTTGGCGCAATCCGTTCTCAAACTTGACGCATTTTGAAGCTTCAGTACCTTCCTATTGGAAAAGGGGTAAAACACACACAGTTCTTCAAACCTTGAGGCATATTCCTCCACCGACATACTTCCTTGTTTGAGCTCCATAAACTCAAGCTCCTTCTTGTTCTTATAGCTCTCAGGAAAATATTTCCTAAGAAACTCCACCTTAAAATTCTTCCAATCCAAAGGAGTGTGAGCCGTAACCATACGCCCACAAGTGAGAATCCACCAGGATTCAGCTGCATCTCGGATCATAAACACTGCGTATTCGACCTTCTGAGCTTCAGTACATTCCATGCTTGCGAATATCCGTTCTAAGTCACGGATCTAAACATACGTGTCTTCCGGTTTATAGTCTCCATGAAATTCGGAAGGCTTCCGCTTGAGAAATCGGTCAATACCATGATTTGGCTGACCAACGGGTTGTTGTTTCCGTTCTAAGATATCAGCAAATCGATTGAAGGCTTCAGCCATAGCGGCTGCGTCAATAGTACGCCTATTCGCCATTAATCACTCTATACACACAATACAAACATAATTAGAAACCTTATGTTTCTTTCCTCAATATACATCAATCATTATTAACTATCATCAATATAAATATCATCATAATATATTCACAATCTGAAGGTAAATAGGGAAAGGAAATGCCTGGTCGGGCATAATATCAACATAATATAAAATAGTGAGCAATCAATGCTCTGATAGTGCTTCTCTATAACTATAACATGTCAACATCAAGGGACAATCACTCTTTAACAACATTTAATTCATCAATGAGCAATCAATGCTCCGATACCAAGTTGTAACACCCCGGATTCGTTATCGAAAAAAGGGGTTAATTTTTCATAATTTAAAATAATTAAAAGTAGAAGGAATTCAATGTATAAAATACAGAGTAATTACCCCGGATCATCGAATAATCGATCTCATATATAAAGATATAAGGACGGTATCAGAGTGTACCTCGGACAACCGGACTCGAGGCCGTCACAAGGGAAAAAACGGAAGATAAAATAATTTTGAGAGTGATTAAAACATTTACCGAGAGAAGATGAAAGGTACTTCATCGGTTTGTTTTAACAACAGAATATATTTTCATAAATAATAATAATATCATTAATACATTTTCAAGGTCATTAATGAAAATTAGGCATACATATCCGGTCTAATTTTCCTACATGACCTCGTAAAATCATCCGTTGTCAAATTAATTTCAAGACAGAACACCCCAGTTGGTCCCTGACTCTGTTGGAGTCGGACAATTAGGTCCCCCACTTAGTAAGTTGGACCCGTTCATCCCCCACGTCCATAATCGTCAGACACTTACATCCCTGCCGTTAACAGACCCTGAACGGACGTTGGGTTCAGGTGACGTGGGTCGTTAATTGCCAACTAGGATTGCCACGTAAACGTAAACGACGTCGTTACCATTAGAAAGCCAAGGACCGAATGACATCGTTTTTTGCTATTGCATCAGACAACAAAAAGGCAACGATAGTTAGGGTTTGTGTCTCATATGTTGAAGCCCTAATTTACTCAATTCTCTTAAATCATCTCGTTCTACAAAACCCTAATTCCTCATTCCCTCAATTTTCCAAAATCACTCTTGTTCTGCAAAAGCTGAATTCCCCATTCCCCCAATTCTCTCAAATACCTCACAAAAACCCCAAGTGAAACTCGAAGCCGTCACTTCGTCGACGTCCTCAAGGTTCGTGTTCGACGGTGCTCGTGTTCGACAGTTATGGGAGGTGTCGTTCAGGTTAGTAAACCCTACACCCAAAGTTTTTATGTTTCAGAACATTATTTTGGGGGGCTCGAACAATGTTATGGTTTCTGAAATTTTTTTGTAGGGTTTTGTATTGGACCATGTGTTGTTAATGAATATTTCCTCTGAATTCTATGTTAATGTATGTTCCCTTTGTATTTTATGGGTTTTCGAACAAGTTATATGGGGTTGGAACATGTTTGAGTTTCCTGGGTATTTTGTGTAGGGTGTTCAAAATTTTCTGTGTATGTATATTTTGTGTTGTGTTTCCTGGGTATTTTCTGTAGCCTATCAAATGGGGTCGGAACAAGTTATATGGGGTTGGAACATGTTTGAGTTTCCTGGGTTGGAACAGTAGGGTGTTATAAATTTTCTGTGTTTATTCTGTTAATTTTATTGACATTGTTCCCCAAATAACCAGTTGATTTTGTTGTGTGTTAATGTGGGTAGGATATTCGGGTTAGGCTTCATATCGGGGGCAGGTTTGTGGTTGATGGGCAAGGTAAAAAAGTCTACAAAGGGGGTAAGGTTGAAGATTGGGAGAAGCTGGACCCAGATTTCTTAGACTTCTTTTCCTTTTTTAGGTTTGCTGAGAATCGTGGGTATTATAGGTTACAGAACATATTTTGGTACGACCTGAAGTTGGATTTAAATCAAGGGTTGAGCATCTTAAAGGGAGATAGTGATTTGTTGGACATGGTCAGGTGTGCTAAGGATAACCAAGGGGTAGTGGATGTGTATTATCAACATCCAGAGGATGAGACACTAGTTATGGAAGTTGATGATGACACTGAGGCTAATAAGGTAAAAATGATGGTTCTGGTAGATGATGACACTGGGGCTGGTAATGTTGAGACCAGAAGACAAGATGTTGGATGTGGTTCTAGGATCAGTGATGAGGTAGTGGGGGACAGTGCTGAGGATGTAGAAGGTATTGATGAGGAAGTAGAAGGTATTGATGAGGAAGTAAAAGGCAGTGATGAAGGGGGAAGCCAGGATTATAGCAGAAAGAGGAAGGGGAAAAGCATAGACACAGGGTGTAAACAAAAGAGAAAGCAGAAGGGAAAAAAAGGAAGGCACAAGAGAATAGAAGGTCAGCCATTCCTACTATAGTGGATAGTGATACTGAATCCGAAGGTCAAGCTGAGGAGGGGTTTGGGGGAGATTCTGCAGACTCATGGGTCTCAGAAGAGTTGAGAACACCTCTTGGTTCAGAGGATGAGGATGATTCCAGAGAGGTGTATCCTCAGTTCAATGAGACAGCTACTTTTGGACATATAGTACTGGAGTGTGAGATGGAGTTTTCCTCACTTGCAGTCTTTAAACATGTTGTTAAGAATTACAGTGTACATTTAGGCAGGGAATTTAAATGGGTTAAGAATGATAAAGTTAGAGCAAGGGCAAAGTGTAAAGACAAGAACTGTGGCTGGGAAATTTTTTGTAGTCTAAACCCAGTAAGACAATCTTACCAGATCAAGACTTTTAATGATCAACACTCATGTGTGAGAGTGTTTAAGAATGCAGCATGTGACCAACAATGGGTTACAGGAAAGTTAGTCAAGTATATGAGGAGGCAGCACAACATTACACATTCAGGGGTGTATGAGTTGTTTAGAGAGAGGTACAAAGTGAAGTTGGAGGATAAGATGATCTATAGGTCAATGAAGAGAGCAAGAGAAGTAATTGAAGGGAGGGAGAAACAACAATTTGCCATGCTGTGGGACTACTGTGGGGAACCCTTGGGAGGTACAAAGTGAAGTTGGAGGATAAGATGATCTATAGGTCCCACCAATTCCACCGACAAATATAAAGACCATTGGGAGGCCCAAAAAGCATAGAAGGAAAGAGAACCCTACAAAGGATGACAAGCAATCAAATGAGAAAGCTAAAAACAACAATGGAGAAGGTTGTAATCAAACAAAGAAAATAAGGAGAAGGCTTCAACCAGGGAAGTGTGGTGAGTGTGGTGAGATTGGACATTGAAGGGGTTCATGTGCAGTGGCAAAAGAGAAGATGAGGGCTCAACAGCCACAACAGACTCAGGAGACTTACCCCACACCACCACAGACCCAGGATGTTGTTGATGTTACAGCCTCACAGTCCATGTCTCAGCCCATGTCTCAAACAGATACCATGACCCCTGTTAGGAGGAGTCCAAGGTTGGTAGCTCCTGCCAGGTCTCCACAGCTTACTCAAGCAAGTGCCACAAGTTCACCACCCATTAACCAACATAATCTAAGGAGGAAGTTGCCACTCAAAAAACCAGGAGGGGTTGTTTTCATAGACACCCCTGGGTACAAGAAATGACCATGTCCATGTTCTTCAACAATGCTTTCAATAGAATGGTTTTATGGTGTTAATTCAAGGTCCTGTAATGTTTGTTAATTCTATATCTTGTGATGTATGAGAATTTTAGGTCCATGTAATGGGCACGAAAACTTTTAGGTATCCAACATTTTTTTCAGGTTGTGATGTATGACTTATACCTATATGATAATGGTTTCATGATGTTGCTTTCTAGGTACTGTGATGCATAACATGTTTCAAATATGGTTTCATACTATTGTTTCAAATATGGTTTCATACTAATTAATGGAAGAAATTGATTGCAAAAAATATTCAAATCAAAATCATGCACATATCACCAACAAAATTCCATTAACTCTATTAATTCTTTTAACTATATTAATTTCATTAATTCCATCTTCAATATATGACAACTTAGAACTTGGTATATAGAAACATAACACTTATGATTCAAAACAGGATCCTCATTACAAACTGGATAATTATAACAACATCCCCCCTTTACACTTTCATCAACATAACAGCCTCATTACACTTTCATCATCATCAACAACAACCCAATTACAAAAAAGAAGACTATAACACAATGAGTAACTAAAAGCAGCTTCAATTTTAGCAGTTCTTGTTGGGTTTCCACAAACCCTTTCTTGACCAACGACTCCACTTGGGCCATGGCGTCATAAACACCCCTATCAACATCACATTCCTGCCTTGACATCATAGACTTCAACTCTGTTAGTTTACACATCAGCGTACTTCTCCATTCTTCCTCATGGATTACAAAATCCCCATCTTGGACCCAAGCAAAAAAATCACATTGGCCTCCCCGGAGTCGTGCACATCTCCAAAACTGCCGATTTGGATTGTTCACTATATGGGACACATGCAATGCAGGTGGGTCACCACAACGACAATGGAGACGCCGTCAAGATTGGCCAGATGACGAGGACGATGACCCCTGGCTGGGGTTTTGACTCCTACCTTCCATGCTGATGAAAATGTGAGAGACAAGGACGAAATGAAGAAAACAAAACAGAGGATATATAGATCAGGAGAAGGAAGAAGACATACACAAAACGCGAGTGAGAAGACAACGGAGAGAGGATGAAATCTTGTATAGGGAGAGTCTCAAAAGGAGAAGTGGGACAATGAGATGGAGAAGGGACACAACGTGAAATTTTGTAGAAGTGAGTTACAGGATAGGAGAGACTAAGAAGGGACCAGGGTGGAGTGGCAAGGAGAAGGAAAACAATGAGGGAGGGAACGTGGAGAAGATAAAAATTTGTAGGGTTTCCACAGCTTTCAAAACGGTGCCGTTTTGTGATGTTTACGTGGCAATCCTAGTTGGCAATTAACGACCCACGTCACCTGAACCTAACGTCCGTTCAGGGTCTATTAACAGCAGGGATCTAAGTGTCCGACGATTGTGGACGTGGGGGATGAACGGGTCCAACTTACTAAGTGGGGGACCTAATTGTCCGACTCCAACGGAGTCAGGGATCAACTGGGGTGTTCTGTCTAATTTCAATATAAGCATACAAAATGAATACATATATGCAGGTCAAGGCTCATTTACATCTCCTTTCGTATTTACCTTCTCCAATACTCGACCTCCAAAAAGAGTAGGGATTCATCGCACCTACATCAACCTTAAAAATGGCAACAGGGAGGTGAGTAACATAATCCAAATGAATTAAAGTCATACATTATGATACGATTTATGCATGGGTGTATTACATTCAAATTCAGGATAACACCACACACATGACACATCACTCCTTCTCAGTACAATACATGTTCGAATACTCATATTCACAAGGTAATATCATATATACATATCCTTATATTTTCAATAATTATCACACATTAAATGTTAGCACCTCGGCTTACTTTCTCTCTATTCAACCATCATCCATCGCCATCTCGTCTATCAACTAGCCATATCTCGGCTATATGCAAATGCTCTTAAAGCTAATGCATATGCATAATAGAATTACTTTCAAGTGCAGATCCGACTGTAGGAAAACAACATAATCAATGGTGGCACAAGTATAGGTGTGCTACTATGCCCCTACTGCAGTAGTAAAATGTGTACACTTATATCCAATTGCATGCATGTTCAACATCATATTTTACTAGTACCAAACCGCCCTTGCCCATCTATAGCACTAGTCACCCGTGACTGCGGATTAACATCATGGCCATACTTGCCAAAGTGCTACGGGGCTCTCCCGAACACACATCGAGAGAGTCGTGCCCCGTCGGACACCGAGGTAACTCGCCCACTGGGCCCGCCACATAGGGTGCCTTATCACCGAACTATGGACAGCTTCATGATTCCCAGAATCACTAGGGAAATACAATGATATACTCGTGCACTGGGCCGCCCTTCCACTGGGCCCGCTCAATGGAACCCCTAACATTCCATATAAGCAGCAATTGATATGTCATGGATGCAAATGCCAATCAATGCATTCTCACACTGTGCATGCTAAATGTCACTCAATCAATCATCAATTCACGACCACCACTTAGTGGATTTTAACGTTCACAACCTTTATAAATCTTCGTTGGAACTTACACACACCGGCAGTTAGTAGCAATCACAATTATTAGTTCATATATTCATCATTGGGACATTTCCCATTACTGATTTTGACTCAAATATGGTATTGAACATCATAACATATTTCATCATCATATTCCACATAATATCTGATCCGACCTCTATACCGGTACCAGAGTACGGATATCACTTCATCCGTTCTGTACACAATACAGACTCAGCAAGTAAAACATCAGTCATTAAAATCGGTATCCCCTTACTGGGATACCGGATAATCATACAACATTGGTCTAAAACCTCAGCCATCTACTAACTCTAGTGGCTGGTCCCACACTGGGTCATTGACTCCGACCCAGCTCAGTGTAACAACACATTCATCATCCAAATACATGCCACATAACATCAATCATTCTAAATACACTCAAATCATGAAATCATCATATTGTCTACATAGGCAATTAACAAGCATAATCATATACACATATTTTCACATCAGGAATGGATGAAATCATGCATTTAGAATAGTTACCCCCTCCTACCTCAAGAGAAGTAGTAATCACTACGGTTAGAAGGTTCCGCCACGTAGCCGGGGTTATCTCCTACATCACAATATATCACACAATCAATTTCCCATTGAACCACATCGGCCTAATGTTCATATTTATTTACTTGGTGACATTTGACGTCTTAACTCTCGCTTTCATTTATTTCACTCGTTCAGCCACCACCACCACGGTTTAGGTGTCTGTATTTATTATTTTGCATATTCATTGCCGAACCCAACGCCAGTTTCCCATATTAATGGTTCCCAACAACCATTAAGCATCATTAATGGCCATTCACCATTAATAACAACATCTTACCTCACTAGAAACAGTTATTTAATGCAATAAATGCTTTTCTATTTACATCTCATATTTTCCAAACAAAAACTCAAAGACCCATAGTTCATACTCTTGAGAAATAGCAAAGATCTTACCTCAAGAGAAAAAATGAGAGAGTTTTCCAAGAGAGGAAAAATCCACACAAAAATGAGGAGGAAGAAAGAAGAGACTTCAAGCTCCAAGCTTTCCTTCAAGCATGAAAATATGAGAGGAAAAGCCATCATTTTTGCTCAAGGTTTTTGGAGAGAAGAAGAAGAAATGAAGAAGAGTGTAGAAGAAGGAAAGTGAAGTACAAGTTACGGGGAACCAAAATCTGACGGGAATAAGAAGAGAAAAGTGGGCTATTTGGCTTTATTTTTAATTCCTCAATAATTATTTATCATTTTATGATGTACAGGGTCATTGTTTAGGCTCAATACCATATCCAAAAATTATTCCGAGTATTCCATCGGATTCTCAATATTATTCTTAACGGCCCTAACCAATATCATCCCATTCGGGGATACTTGGTCTGACACCCATATTTCAACCGGGCTCAGTTTCAGCTTATCTGGTTCCAATAAATCATAGACAACTCCCAAAAATCTTGATTTATTTATTCCTAATATTTTGGAACTTAAATAACCCAAATATAATTATTTAATATTTATCTTCTCAATTAATCCTTTATTTTTATTTTTATTTTTAAATTTAGGGTGTTACAGAAACTATAGCTCTCTAACCCTCAACTCCTTGCAAACACATTACAGGAAACATTTGCATCACCTCATCCATGTAAGAGGTCCACACAATCTGGACAAAAAATCCAATAATGTCAATAATACAAATTTTTTTAAAAAAATCATAATGGAAAATAGCTTAAGATAACTTATATCAATTCGTTTCATCTGGTCAAAGGCATGACGATAAAAATCAATGTCCTGCCTAACCGCCTTAAGAGTTTCCCTACCCAACCACCTACAATGAAATTCATTATAACAAGTCAAACACAGTCACCATAAATGAATCGTTCCCATTATAATAAAAACAACTATCAATTGTGCTATACCTTGTTACATACAGCGTCCCTACAGGTCTGGCCTGTTACGGGAGTTTTGGAGCAATACTTGGAAATTTATCCAAGCCTAAACTTGTAACAATAGGTGAGGCCCACAGATAGATGTACGCTCATACTTAGTTGATAACACAACTCACAATATAAATAGCTTAAGGCTATAGATCTCCAGCTATATTGGCCACACCTATCTAAGTCTTCCAACAAAGGAAGGTATTTTAATGAAACCCGACTGCTCGAATGATTGGGAAATATTACACCCCTAATTAACTGTACGATATACGCTCTTGTATATCCCAATAGTTGTAGATCACTGCCCATATGATCTTTAATATTTGAAAAGTTGTCTGACAACCATTTCATTTTCAAACAACCGACCTAAAACGCATTTCTTGGAGGTATTATACCAAACAGATTAGCCACCAATGCACCCTAGTCAGACCAGATGTATCCACTATCAAAGGTAAACCATCCACACGTAAACCGACCTGGATAGCCATATCTTGCATTGTAATGGTGCACTCTCTTGGTGGCATATGGAACGTATGTGTTTCGGGCCTCTATCCCTCAACAAGTGCTGACAGTAAGGCAGGCTCTATCTGAAAAAAATGAAGTAGGGCGCCACCAAGAAATCCTACCACTACAGAAAGCCAACACACGTTTACATTTCAAGATTCAATCTAGCCTTCCTTTCCAAACCGATTTTGACACATGCACACTTTGGAACCTCAACAGTGACGAATTTTCGAGACCGAGGTTCAATTCACGAGACTGCAATGATAAGGCTATACTGTTTTAAACAAAATATTACTTAGTCAAACAACCAATACTTGGAATGTATATGTTTCAACAATAAGAAAAATAAAACATTATTTTGTAATAAACCCAACAACAACAATAATAATATCCAAAAAATTAAACATTATCTTGTAATAAAACATTATTTTGTAATAAAACCAACAACAATAATAATAATATCAATTTATTAAAACAATGTAACTTAACAATTATCTTGTTTTACTTTTCAATGATAAAAATTATAACAAAAAAACTTACATGTATGAACTGTTAGTAATTTTGGATCACATATATTATTTAAATGTGTTAAAGTCAATTTATAATTAGCCAAAATTTAAAGTGGTCTATAATTAATATTAAAGTGATGGCTAAGGGCATAATTGTCATGAAATATTATTGTGCAGATACCTATGGTAATATTCTAATTTGATAAGGGGCCAAATTAAAGATATTATATTTTAATATGTAACTGACAGAAGTTACAAAAGGAGGTTATGGTCCCCATTTATAGAGAGAGAAGGTTACACTCAGTTTCTGGTTTTTTCTGATCATCCTCTCAGAGAAGAAAGTAAGGCTCTCTACATTTGGAAGATCAAATACCTACGGTTACTCTCATCTCCTTTATCATTCCCAATGGCAAATCTAGGTACGCTTCCGCAGTCTGTTTCTCAACATGAATAGGGTATGGGTTTATAAGGATTGTTTAAGAATGTGCTCTATATTTTTTATATGGGTAGAAATATGTGGTTAGGCATAATTCTTAATTGTTAGAAACACTCCCAATCCCAAAAATTGGTATCAGAGCATTCCCATACTTAATTCATGTTTGATTTTGGGGATTTTGAAATTAGGGTTCAAAATTAGGATTTAATTTTAATTTGAGTACCCATTCACAAGCAGAAAATTATTAAATCCTAATTTGTATGATATTCATATATTTATATATACTGGACGTAAATGTAATATGAATCGGTGTTCAATTTGTATATGTGCATGCAAAATTCTAGTTCCATGTTCTGTACGTGCGTTTCATAGAAGAAAATTCAGTTTATGAAATTCATTGAATTGCGTGCAATCCTTTCAATATTTCTATTTTTTTTCAATGGCAAATTGTCTTTCTCGGGTTACGTGCATTTGGCTTTCTTTTTCAAGTTCCATGTGCGTGAACTTTTTAGCTTTTGTATCAATTAACCATTCATGGCAAATTAAGAACAAATGTCTTGCGTACTGTACCATATAAAATACACTCAAATAAATTAATTACATTAATTGTTCAAGAATTAATACTTTTGATCATTATTATTTTTAATTATTGATATTGTAATTCTTGAATTTGGCAAATTCAGTGTTCACATTTTGGCTACTAGTTATATAATTTGTATTTTATATACAAAAGTTTAACATTTTCAATGAATTAATTAAATCAAGAAATCACCAAAGTGACCCTTCTTGTGCAAATATTTCATGTGAAATGTTTGTGTGTATGCTATTCTATGCGGGTACTAATTGGCCCAAAGGAAAATTTAAAACTTGGCCAGATTGTGTACACACCTGTGATAGTAAACATGTGATAATTATAAGGTTCAACATGTGCATGATAAATCAATCCAAAGAGGGGTTCATTATGTGGCATGGTTTATTATCAATGTTTGACTATTACAACAAGGATACCATTTGCAATTAATATTACTGTCCAAAGACTTGATATTGATGGTGCACTAGGTACCTTGAGATTTCTTATGCCATTCTTTGAACATATTAATGATTTATTTCTTTTGTTAATAAGCATAATTGTATTATTTGTCTTGTTCTTTTCAGCTACTATTGCTTCAATATCTGTTAATCTGAATTCAGTTCCAGTTCTTAATGGAACAAATTTTAAGGACTGGAAAAAGAACATAGAGATTGTTCTTGGCTGCATGGATCTGGATCTTGCATTAAGGATTGAGCAACCCCCTTCTCCTATGGAATCTAGTACCTCTGAACAGAGGAAAGATTATGAGAAGTGGGATCGTTCAAATCGCATGAGTCTTATGATCATTAAGCGCGGCATTCCTGAGGTCTTTAGGGGTACTGTTTCTGACAAGATAACAAGTGCCAAAGATTTCCTTGTTGAAATTGAAAAGCGCTTTGCAAAAAGCGATAAGGCGGAAACAAGTACTCTTCTTCAGAACTTGATTTCCATGAAGTATCAGGGCAAAGGAAATGTTAGGGAATACATTATGGGCATGTCCAACATTGCTTCAAAATTAAGGGCATTGAAACTTGAGCCGTCGGATGACTTACTTATACATTTAGTGCTGATTTCTCTTCCTTCACAGTTCAGTCAGTTTAAGATTTCTTATAACTGTCAGAAGGAGAAATGGTCTCTTAATGAGCTCATTTCATACTGTGTGCAAGAAGAGGAAAGGCTGAAGCAAGAAAAGACAGAAAGTGCTTATTTTGCAAGTACCTCTAAAGACAAGGGCAAAAGAAAAAGAACTGAGGAACCCAAGAATGAAGCTGCTAAGGGTCCAGCACAAAAGAAACAAACTCAGGGTGACAAATGTTTCTTTTGTGACATGCCTGGACATGTAAAGAAGAAGTGTGCCAAATATCACGCTTGGCGTGCAAGAAAAGGTATGTTTCTTACTTTAGTCTGCTCTGAGGTCAATTTAACTTTAGTACCTAGAAACACTTGGTGGTTAGACTCTGGTGCCACTACTAACATCAGTGTTTCATTGCAGGGTTGCCTGAGCTACCGAAAGCCATTTGATTCTGAAAGAAGGATCTATGTTGGAGATGGAAAATCGGTAGAGGTGGAAGCTATAGGGCATTTTAGATTATTATTGTGTACTGGATTTTATTTGGATTTGAAAGACACTTTCGTTGTACCGTCATTTAGAAGGAATTTGGTTTCAGTTTCTTATTTGGACAAGTCAGGTTATTTATGTTCATTTGGAAACAATGCATTTAGTTTGTCTTTGGATTCAAATATTGTTGGAACTGGTTCACTTTCAGGTTATGATAATCTATATTTGCTTGAAACTGTATCTACCTATGACGAATCCTTAAATGTAGAATCACGTGGTACTAAGCGTAAAATTGACAACACCATCTCAGGTGCATTATGGCACAAGCAATTAGGTCACATTTCTAAAAATAGAATTGAACGACTTGTGTCAAATGGGATCTTAGATTCCATTGACTTCACAAATTTTGACGTTTGTGTTGAATGCATTAAAGGAAAGCAGACTAAATCAAAGAAATTAGATGTGCATAGAGCTACAGACATCTTAGAATTGATACATACAGACATTTGTGGGCCATTTCTTGCACCTTCTTGGAATAGTCAACAATATTTTATATCATTCATAGATGATTACTCGAGATATGTGTATTTATTTCTTATACATGAAAAGTCACAATCTTTAGACGTGTTCAAATCATTTAAGGCTGAAGTTGAGAATCAACTCAACAAAAGAATTAAGCGTGTCAGATCTGACTGTGGTGGTGAATACTATGGTAGATATGACGGTTCAGGTGAACAACGTCCGGGACCTTTTGCCAAGTACCTAGAGGAATATGGAATCGTCCCACTGTACACAATGCCGGGGTCACCCAGCATGAATGGTGTGGCTGAAAGACGAAACTGAACTCTTAAGGATATGGTAAGGAGTATGATATGTCATTCTACCTTGCCAGAGTCACTCTGGGGAGAGGCACTGAAGACTGCAGCTTACATTCTGAATAGAGTACCGACTAAGGCAGCTGCCAAAACACCTTTTGAGCTTTGGACTGGGCGAAAACCTAGTCTAAAACATTTTCATGTATGGGGATGTCCAGCTGAAGCAAGGCCTTATAAGCCAAATGAACGAAAATTGGACTCCCGAACCGTGAGCAGCTACTTTATTGGTTTCTCTGAGAGATCCAGGGGCTATAAGTTTTATGATCCCACACTAAAGACAATTTTTGAGATGGGAACTACCACGTTCTTTGAGGATATTGAGTTTGGGGGGAAGAATAAGGTAAGAGACTTTGTCTTAGAGGAAGAATCGGTAACAATTCCAGAACCGATTCATGTGGTTGCTATTGATAAAGCAAATTCAACACCTCTTCAAGACACTGTTGTTGACTCCCCTACTCAAGATAATTTGGTTGTTCATGAAGAACAAACTCAAGATCCTCAAGAACCCATACTTCAAGAACCAATACCTTTGCGGAGATCCACTAGAGAAAGGAGAAGTGCTATTCCTAATGATTATGTGGTATTTCTCCAGGAACATGAGGAAAATAATGGTGTAATAGAAGATGATCCAATCAACTTCCGTCAAGCCATGCAAGGTTCCAACTCTGAAAAGTGGATTGAAGTAATGAAAGAGGAGTATAAGTCCATGCAAGACAAAAAAGTTTGGGAACTTGTCCCATTACCAGAAGGTGTGAAACCTATTGGATGTAAATGGATAGCAAAGGGCTATACCCAAAAGGAAGGGGTTGACTATAAAGAGACGTTTTCTCCAGTTTCATCAAAAGACTCTTTTAGGATAATCATGGCTCTTGTCGCACATTATGATTTGGAGCTCCATCAAATGGATGTCAAGACGGCGTTTCTCAATGGCAACATTGACAAGACGATCTATATGGTGCAACCAGAAAACTTTGTGTCGGGAGACCCAAAGAATATGGTCTGCAAACTGACAAAATCCATTTATGGGCTGAAACAGGCATCTCGTCAATGGTACTACAAGTTTCATCAAGTAATTCTCTCATTTGGTTTTAAGATGAATCTTGTTGATGATTGTGTGCACCATAAATTTAGTGGGAGCAAATACATTTTCCTGGTCTTATATGTTGATGACATAATGCTTGCCACTAATGATATAGGCATATTGCACGAAACCAAGAAATTTCTATCAAGAAATTTTGAAATGAAAGATCTTGGTGACGCCTCTTTTGTTTTAGGAATTCAGATACATCGAGATCGACCTCGGGGTATTCTAGGATTATCACAAAAGAGCTATATCAAAAAGGTACTTAAAAGGTTTGGCATGCAGGAATGTAAATCGGGGGATACTCCAGTTGCTAAGGGAGATAAATTTAGTCTCAACCAATGCCCAAAGGGAAACTTAGAAATTCAGGAAATGCAGAAAATTCCTTATGCGTTAGCTGTAGGGAGTCTAATGTATGCCTAAGTATGTACGCGTCCGGACATAGCATACATAGTTGGGGTGTTGGGAAGATATTTGAGCAATCCAGGCATGGATCATTGGAAAGCAGTCAAAAGGGTTATGAGGTACTTAAAGAGAACAAAACACTACATGCTCACATAAAAGAGATCAGACCAGTTGGAGATCACTGGGTATTCTGATTCAGATTTTGCTGGATGTCAAGATAGCTTAAAATCCACTTCTGGCTACATCTATTTGTTGGCTGGTGGTGCAGTTTCTTGGCGTAGTGTCAAGCAAACTCTTACTGCGTCATCCACCATGGCAACAGAATTTGTGGCATGCTGTGAGGCATCTGGTCATGGGATTTGGCTGACGAACTTTGTCACTGGGCTGCAAATTGTGGAAGGAATTGAAAGACCACTTAAGTTATATTGTGACAACAAATCAGCCGTTTTATACTCCAATAACAATAGGAGTTCAACCAAGTCAAAACACATTGACATCAAGTTCCTAGTTGTTAAAGAAAGGATACAAAGTGAACAGATTTCTATAGAACACTTAGGGACAAACTTCATGATTGCGGACCCTCTTACAAAGGGTCTTCCACCCAAGGTCTTTCATGAGCACACCGCTCACATGGGTGTTTTACAGTTTGAGGAATCTTTAGTTTAGTGGGAGTTTGTCATTTATATATTTGATGTTTTACATTTGGTATTATGTATGCATACTTTCCGTATTTGGATTTGAATATTTTTGATCAAATATAAAACTTTTGTTATAGTAATACACTTTGTATAAATGGTTATTACATGATCTCATTAAGGTAAAGCAGGACCAGTTGAAAATTGACATGTGCAGGCCACCTTCATGTAATTTTCATGCTACACATTTCATGATGAGTCTATGTCATTTGGTTATGTCAATATTAGTAATCATTGATGGGTTTGGTTATGACTGATATAATGAAAACTCCTTTGGTTCTATATACTGATATAATTGATGGACGAGAATATTCGGGTATGCTCGAGGTATATATATTGGCAATATTTTGAGCTCATAAAGTTTAACACATTTATAACGACACATATGTGACCAGTGGGAGATTGTTAGTAATTTTGGATCACATATATTATTTAAATGTGTTAAAGTCAATTTATAATTAGCCAAAATTTAAAGTGGTCTATAATTAATATTAAAGTGATGGCTAAGGGCATAATTGTCATGAAAGATTATTGTGTAGATACCTATGGTAATATTCTAATTTGATGAGGGACCAAATTAGAGATATTATATTTTAATATGTAACTCACAAAAGTTACAAAAGGAGGTTATGGTCCCCATTTGTAGAGAGAGAAGGTTACACTCAGTTTCTGGTTTTTTCTGATCATCCTCTCAGAGAAGAAAGTAAGGCTCTCTACATTTGGAAGATCAAATACCTACGGTTACTCTCATCCCCTTCATCATTCCCAATGGCAAATTCAGGTACGCTTCCGCAGTCTGTTTCTCAACATGAATATGGTATGGGTTTATAAGGATTGTTTAAGAATGTGCTCTATATTTTTTATATGGGTAGAAATATGTGGTTAGGCATAATTCTTAATTGTTAGAAACACTCCCAATCCCAACATGAAGAAGAGTGGAAAGAAACAACCTTGTGAGATAGCTTCCAATAAAGTAAAAATGCAAGAGATGGATAGTAAAAAAGGAAAGATACGTTTTTGGATTGGAAATGAAGGACCACACTCGATTAAAAAGGCCTCACGCGAGACACGTGTTGCTTCCCATTATTTCGCACCTCCATTGGACGTAACATTGGTCAAACTGTTGCCTCCTACAACACTTGACTTTACGTAACTTGATGTCACGAAATCGTTGCCATTACGTAGTCTCGTGCTACGAAACACTTCCCATTACGCTATACAAAGATATGTAATAGTGCATGGTTTGCCATGTGGCAGCCATGCACATGTTACGACTATTTTAACTACAAAACGTGTATTACGCATGTTGGACCTATATAACCCAAAATCAGATTTGACACAAAGGACCCCAGACAATGAAATATTTTTTAAAACCAGCCTTAACAAATAATTATTTTTAAAAAGTGCTACAGTGGCAAAAAGCCCTTTACGTATAGTTCAAATAATGAATTAAGGTCGGTTTGACCAACATTAACTAGCATCCTAGAACCCATATTAAGTGCAATGTCAATGTGACACATGTCCCGGTTAGCATCACTCTTGCCAACAATTTGATTTTCGCCTTTTTTTTTCTTTAATTTGTTATTAACTGACGCTAACTTTAGCACCAATTTGTGTTTCATGTTTTAATTTGATATTTAAGTTTTGTACTCTATATAAAAATTAAGTTGATTTATTTATTACTTTCTAAATAAATAACAAGTAAAAAATATAAAAATCAAATAATTCAATCAACTCCTAATTACTTACAGTGGAGTGCATCAAGAGATTTCTTCAAAAGCCTTAGATTTTTGTGCAGATTGATTGGCTAAGGAACGAGGTTCCTTTTATCTATTTGAATTGGGATGAAGACTCACATTCTAGTTGATAGAATGGGAGTGGTATAGTAGAGTTTGTTTTTTTGTTTCTATATGGTTAAAAAAATCCTAATCACTTAATTTAATTAAATAAGGTTGAATAAACTTTCAAATTTTCTTTAAACCAATTTAATTTAAATTCCAAAATTATTTTATCATGTTGGGCAACTTTTTATTTTAAAATTAATTTAGCATCCGTTCAATTACTAGTTATAAAAATTTAAGTTATAAAAACAAAACCATTTAGTAGTTAGTATTAATCCTAATAGATATTCAAAATTAATCAAACTTTACTTAACCAAAAAATTAAAAAATTTACTCACCTTAGGACTAAAAAAATTCTTAATCCATTTTACAAACACCATCACCAACGGTGCAATGGTTAGAGGGGAATTACATATATTTTTTAGAGTTTTTTTAGATGCTCTCAACAAATTGAGTTTTAATGTCCTTAGTTATGTGACAAAATTGTGTGTGGGAATAACTGGAAGAGATGAAACATGATCGTGTCTATCAATCGGTCACTCATAAATAGTTAACACATTAAAACATTTTATATGTCAAAATTTAGATGTGGCAAGACTTGATCCCGCAACACATGAGAGATAAGAAAATCTCATAACTAAACTACTTGACACATTTAAAAAATAGAATGCAACTATATAAATTATATTATATTTATAAAATATACATTCGTTTATAAAATCTATCTATAAAATAATTTTTTTGTCTTTTTTGTTTTATATAAAAATTAAAATTAATGAATAAAAAAAGACTGGAATATTTCTTTTGCAATTAAATTTTATTAATGGACCAGATTGGTCCCCTAAAATTTTTATAATTCAAATTGGTACTCTAACACGTGTCACCACCAAAATTTAAGACACATATTAGATTTTGATCGAGTGATGATTAAATTTGAAATTAAAAGAAATGGTCCTTGGTGGGAGATGAACCCAAGACCTTAAAACTCAAACACCACTAGTTATCATTAGGCTACATGTTCCTTTCATGTTATAATTGACAATATTTGTATATAAAGGTAACCTTTCAATATCTTGTAAATATAAATTTAATTTAATTATTATTAATAAAATACTTATAGGTATATTTAATTTATTTATTGTTAATAAAATATTTAAAAATATATTAATTTAATTTTTTTAAATAAAATATTTAAAAATATATTAATTTAATTTTTTAAAATAAAATATTTAAAAATATAGTTAATTTAATTATTTTTAATAAAATATTGAAAATATATTTAGTTTAATTATTATTAGTAAAATATATTTAATTTAATTATTATTAATAAAATATTAATTTAAAATATATTTAGTTTAATAATTTTAAAAATATATTTATTAATAAAATTATAAAATAATTTATTTTATATTTTAATATACTAATAATAATTATAAATATATATTTTTAAAATATATAAATATATTTTTATTAATAAATATATTTTTAAAATAATTAAATTAAATATATTTTATTAAAAATAATTAAACTAAATATATTTTTAAATATTTTATCAAAATAATTAAATTAACTATTTTTTTAAATAGTTTATTAATTATTATTATATTAAAATATTTTTAAATATTTTATTAACAATAATAAAATTAAATATACATTTAAATATTTTATTAACAACAAATAAATTAAATATACCTATAAGTATTTTATTAATAATAATTAAATTAAATTTATATTTATAAGATATTGAAAGTTTACCTTTATATACAAATATTGTCAACTATGAAACGCACATGTAGCCTAGTGGTAATGTATATGGTGTTTGAAGTTAAGATCTTGAGTTCAACCCTCTTAAGGGTTATTTCTTTTAAAAAGTTAGGGGACCTAAAGGTGTATTTAGTCTATTAAAATTTTTAAATGTGTTAAATAGTTTAGTAGTAAAACTCTTTTATCCAACTTTACTACTTTTTAGCTCTTTTTTTATCTATTCTGATATAAAAATGAAATGACATAAATAATTAAAATAAAATTATTACTATACTTTTTCCGTGTATAGTTGAAATAGAGAACGCATAATAAATCAGAGATAGATAGAAGATTGAAATGGAGAAGGTAAGCATGAGCATGAGCATGAACCACATGAACACTGGTCTCTCACTCGTCAATCCCACTTCAATCTCTCATCAATTTAAGCAGTTAACTTCTTCCCTCACTTTTCCAAACCCAAACCCAAAGCCCCTTCGACTTCGATTTAGCACACCCAATTGCTCCATATCCGACGGCACCGTTTCATGTAACTGTGAGTACCAACCAACCCTTCTTCTTCCTCTTCACTCTCCATTATTTTCCAGAATTCAAATTTCACTTGTGCAGTTCGTGATTCTTGCTTCTTTCTCATTCTTCTTTTTTTAAGCTTCGGTTCCTTCCTCTGACTCCCTACTTGCGGTGAAGGTGAGAAAGATCCCTTCCCTTCTTCTTGTGTTAGTTGATATAGCTACAGTTTGCGTGATTTTTCTCTCTCTCGAAGCACTTATTAAAAATAAACAGTCAATAAATTCAGGTGCTAAGTTTATTTCATAAGTTGAAATTAAGCTTTTTGAAAGCTCTCTAGTTTAATTTCTCTGTATACAAGTTGAAGTGTATAAATTATAAAGTGATCCAATGAAAGAAGTATACCTCCTTATTACATTGTATTTTTTTTTTCTATAAGTGTTCGTAGAATAGTTTACTCAACAACCAAATTCATTTGATAGATAGCTGGGTACTTTAGATATGTTGTTAGATGTTAATAATAGTGTAGTGCATATGCTTAACTGTCTCTGTATATATGGTTAGGCTTAGAGCTGGTTAACAAACTCAGTTTGTTATGGTTAGTTAAACTTAGCTGTCATTTGTTATCCCCAGGGTGCTGTAATTCTGTTACGTAGTACATAGAATTAGAAAATTCAGATCACATCTTTTAGATCTTTCTCTTTCTCTCTCTTTTCTCTCAATTCATTCTCTTTCTTGATAATATCATGTTACTTTATGGTGTCATGAGCTTGAGTCTATCTCATTAGATGACTCGTCCAATTGTGTCCACCACTGTTCCGTGGCACACTTCCAATCGTTCCAGTTAATGCACCTCTCACTTTTTCGCAACAGGTTATAAGAAACTCAATGACAATAACTACGTGCTGTGGAAACAGCAAGTTGAACCAGTGCTCAAGGGACATCATCTCATTAACTGTGTGCTAAATCCAACAATTCCTCCCAATTTTCTCACTGAATAGGATAAGATGAAAATCACATGAATGAAGCTTACACCACTTGGGAGCAGCAAGATCAACTCATTCTTGCTTGGCTCCAATTCTCCTTGTCTGGCAATTTTCTTCCCCGTGCCATCAGCTATGTGCATTCTTGGCAGCTTCAGGGGAATATTCATCTACACTTTCATGCACAAACCAAGGCAGCGCAACAACTCTGATTTGAACTTCGCAATACAAAGAAAGGATCTCACATGATTTTAGTATCTACTTCATCAAGGGTCTTGCTGATGCACTTCTGTCAATCTGTGAATTGATTCATTTTGTTGATCAATTAGATGCAATCTTGGAAGGACTCTCTAAGTAGTAGGATACTCTTCTGTGATTAACAGTAAGAGTGATTATTATGATATAGCTGAAATTGAATCTTTGTTGTTGGCTCAAGAAGTGCAAATTGAAAAGAACCTTATCTCAACCACTGAATTTCCTTCCTTGAATCTTGCTCATGGTCCTCATTCTTCCACCTCCCAGCCTCAAATACAGCACAATCCACCTCAATCTGGTCCTGCAAATTGTCAAACACCTAGACTGCTACCTCCTCCGCATGCTACTTATTCAACACAGCACAATTCTGGTCCTGCAAATCATCAAACACCTGGAGTGCTAAA
Source organism: Clitoria ternatea (assembly GCA_037962975.1). Classification (NCBI taxonomy): domain Eukaryota; kingdom Viridiplantae; phylum Streptophyta; class Magnoliopsida; order Fabales; family Fabaceae; genus Clitoria; species Clitoria ternatea. The sequence goes on from CM075675.1 coordinate 17,873,103, forward strand.
TATTGATGCATGTGTAGAAAGGACGTTGTTGGGAGAAATAAAACTTACTTCGTTGATCTTTATGAGTCGAAGAGATTAGTCTTTAATTAGTGGCTGAAGGATACCCTTAGTTTTGAGTTGAGGGGTTTGGAGAGAAAAAGAGGAGGAAAGGGAAAAAAAAGACATTATATGTTACATAGGAGAGAAACTAGCATGCAAACAAGTGAAGGAGAAAGGACTTTTAATTACACTTATCCTTCCCTCCCTCTCCCCTCTAAAATTCAAGCTCCCAAGGTACCCTAAGGTTATAGTCAAACCTTACAAAAGTCATCAATTACACAATCTAGATGACAAAATAACTTTCTTTAGCAAAATATACCCTCATTGTGGGATTTAGAATGAAATTGTTAATTTTTTGGTATTTTAGGTATATACTAATCGATAAAGGTATTATTGAAAAAATAATTAATACTTTGTTAAATTTTTAAAATGAAAAACAGTATCCACACAAACTAAAATTTTCAAGCGACTTATGATATGAGATGAAAAGTGTAAAGCGTACATATTTAAAACTCTTTGTTCTGGTTCAGAAGAAAGCAGCAGAGGTAGCTCCTGAGCTTAAAGGGACCTCAATATTTCTGGTTGGTAAGAATAGCCAGCGCAACTAGCAGCTTTCGATGTTTGTGGCTTATTGTGACTCAACCAGATTAACAGTTTATCTGTGTCTATTTATTTCATCAAGGTTTGAAAAGCTCCCTCAAAACCAGTTTGGGGAAGCTGTTGGCTGATTCATTACGATATTATTATTTTGACAGGTATCTGTTCATTTTTCTCTCAAGTAATACATCAATTTAGTCCTTTCAATTGCGAGCATTGTTTCATTTAGTTCTTATGTAAATATCATTTTAGTCCTTGAAATTATAAACAATGGTCATTTTATTCAAGTTAGCAGTCACTAATCATTTTAGTTCCTAAATTAAAAATAAAGATTAAGTGACATTTTTGTAATTATATGGATTAAATTGACTGATACTCATAAGTTTAGGGACTGGTTTGATGTTCTACTCTTGTTTTCTGATAAAAAAGGTTGCTTCCTACTATTAGCTAAATTTGAAAGTTATGTACTCATATAGTGATAGTTTGGTGGAAGAAGCTACGGGTGGTGCTTCAGCTGCAAAATCCTTTAGAGAGAGTGATGAAAAGGGCTTCTGTGAGGCTGAGGTGATTATATTAGACTTTCTTTATACTTCTTTTGTTTTTCATTGGATGCATGCTTAAGTGCTATTAACTATTAAGTGAGTCTTCATTGTTCGGTTATCTGTGTATTAGAACAGTTTGGTCCTAAAAGGTCATAAGTCATAACCCCTAATGGTCTGACCTTGGTATACTGATTTCTTCTAACTACCTGGGTCGACATGCTTATATTTTAACTGAAATTTCACAATATAGATGCTCATTTCCATCCCTTATATTTGAGTTAGAATGTCAAATACTTATGTTTTGCATGTCAACTGCTGCAGACTGAAGTACTGAAGCAATTGTCTTCCATGGGACGACTTGTGATTTGTGCTGGAAATGGCACCGTTAGAAATTCCACTAATTTGTATGTATTTATAACTTCTAGCCTTTTAAGCTCACATTTCTTACATCTGTCAAATAATATGCAAAACTCCATTTCCCTCATTATTGTCTTGACTTGCTCTTAATTGACATAGGGCACTTCTGAGACATGGGATTTCACTGTGGATAGATGTGCCTCTAGACACTGTGGCTAGGGATGTAACTGAAGACACAAGCCAATTTGCTTCATTTGAAATATCTATTTCAGGATCATACCTAGAGGTTTATTCCCCACTGTGAAAAGTGTAGTGATATAAGTCTACAAACTTCTACTTTTTGTAAATATAAATCCCTAATTGTTAATGTCTGATAAATGATGTTAGGTAAAGAATGAACTAGGTGCCCTATATGATAAATACAGAGATGGATATGCTACAGCAGATGCTACTATTTCAGTCCAAAGTACATAGTCTTTCCTGGCTGTTTCATTTTACAGTTTTTCTGCCAAGAAAAGGGATATGTAGGCAGTTTATAGTGTTTGTCTCAAGTCCTAATGGTTTTTTGACTTTTACAGAAATAGCATCTCGGTTGGGTTATGATAACTTGGATGATATTACACAAGAAGACATGGCTATGGAGGTTATACTTTTCATTCAAACAATTTGTAGCTTTAATTTGAAGCATGCCATGCTAACTGTTTCTGATTTGGAAAGTACTTGATGAGCTTAATTTTTGATATGAAGAGTATGCATTGTTATTGACTTTGGATGGATGAGTGGAGTGCCATTTTGACTTATTATTACTGCTGTTGAAGATTGACAAATTTTGACTGAGTTTTTTTTTGCTTGCTGTGTGGCATTGTTCTTATTGTTCTCAACTATTTTCAGGCTCTTAGAGAGATTGAGAAGTTGACCAGAGTAAAGAAAATGATAGAAGAGGCTGCAAGACCATTTTAACTAAAACGAGCATGCCCCTTTTACCTGTGACCAAATTCCACAATCTAAAGCATTTTTCTGCACACTATTTTGACCATCCGTTGCAACAGCTGGGCTTGATTCTTCATTATCTCTTTTCTTTTACTTGTTTTTAATTTGAATGATTGTACCAGAGTGTTATTTCTGTACCCCCCCAAAAAAAATTTCTGACTTCCAATGCTACATTTCATGCCTTGTGCTATACTTTCTTGTCTCTTACATTTTTGTAAATGTAACATGGTTTTTCCATTTTATCATTTTTAAAATTTCTTCGTGGTTTCTGCTGTTAGTCATCAATTGGTTTGAAATGGTTGTGTAAAAAGTACAACCAAATGAGTAAATTTGAGCATGACATTCATGTTCAAACTAGTTGTAATGGAAGATGAGAGAAACGAATTCTGAAGAATTGAATTGAATGAAATGATTCTTTGTTACATGATTGAGTGATGCAACCAATTGTTTATACAAGAGTTAAGAGGCATCAATATTGAAGTACAACCAAGTGTAGGTTATAACTAACCTAGAAATAGAATTCCAACTAAGACACACATGTAAAGTGTGACTGATTCACTAACTCTTATTCCCTATCAAGCTGAATGCTGGTATATATTCACCATGCTAAGCTTGGATAAAGCTGAAGAGAACAGAGTTGGAGGCAAAGACTTCGTAAACACATCTTCTAACTGATTAATAGAAGAAATCAAGAGTAGTTTAAGGGGCCCCTTCACCAGTTTTTCACAAATAAAATAGTAATCATTCTCCAAATGCCTGGTACGTTTATGGAATACCATATTTAATGCTAGATTCCTAGCACTCTCTTTATCACAAAATAGTGTAGCTACTTTCTCACAATGTACTCCAAGATCTTGTAGAAGATAAGTGAGCCAAGTCTACTCAGAATCCTCTACTTTAGTGAAGGACCTTGACATAGTGGGTTGCTTCCTTGACTTCTATGAAATCAGAGACATTCCAAGTTGAAAATAGAAACTTGTAACTGATCTCCTTTGTGATTAGGTACTTTGCCTAATCTGAATCACTGTAAGCAATCAATTGTAAAGAAAAATCTGTAGGTATGAAGATTCCTAAACCTAGTGATCCCTTCATGGATCTAATCACCCAGGTAGCTATAGTAAAATGCTTTATGGTTAAGTACATTTACTTTCCAACCATTCTTCTATAGCTAAGAGGATTTGGACAAGGTGTGGATTGAAAGGATAGTGTGGATGAATGATACTCCATAGGAACTTTCACAAGTTTACATCCCATTAATCCTACATCATTAATTAATTCTTAACAGTATTTCCTCTCCTTTGACTTACTACAATTCTTTTGCTTGAATGTGCAATCTCAAGAACAAAGAAGTATTTTGATATTCTAAGGTCTTTAATCCCAAAAGCATTTTGAAGTTGTCCCTTGCTTAGATCAAACTTACTTAAGCTGCCCCCTACTAGTATAACATCATCAACATATACTAGTAGAGCTGTGAAGTGTTGTGAAGTTTTTCTAATGAAAAGGAAATGGTTTGATTCATTCTGTGTAAAACCAAGTTGAATCAGAAAGTGAGTGAGTTTTTATGTCAACTTCAACTAGCCTGCTTCAATCCATAAAGAGACTTTTGTAACTTGTAAACCTGATTTGATTTGGTTACTTGCATGCCTTCTGGTAGAGACATGAAATCTTCCTCCTTCAAATCACCATGGAGAAAGGCATTATCCACATCATGTTGGTGGATATGCCAAATTTTATTGAAGCAAGAGCAAGGATCAACCTAATAGAGGTGAGTTTAGCCACTGGTGAAAATGTTTCAGGTAATCCAACCTTTCAACCTGAGCATAACCCTATGCAACTAATTAGGCCTTATATCTCTCAATAGAGTTATCCGTTTTCCTCTTGATTTTGTACACCCATTTACTTCCAATAGGAGTGATATTGAGTGGACATAGGACTATGGTCCAAGTATTATTCTTGTCCAATGCCTGAAGTTCCTTAGCCATAGAAGTTTTCCATTTCTGTGCCATGGAAGCCTCAATATATAATTTAGGCTCAGTTAGCTGATCTAATGAAATAGTATAGGTTTTATGATGAGGAAACAAATTTTTGTACCTAACAAAAGAGGAAATAGGATATCTATTTTTATGTTGAGTAAGAGTGGTGTCCTGTAAATATGCAAGTGGTTTTCTAGTTCTTACAGGTTTGGATAGCGGATCTGCAATGTTAATGGTTCAGGATGGTATGAAGGTGAATGTTGTTTTGGTATGGCTATGAGAGGTAATGTTGTGAATGTTTAGGTGAAGGTTATGGTATGGTGTTTGATGACGGTATAGGATTGAATCTGGGAAGGTTGAGGCAAGATTATGAGTAACTGGGTTATTTAGATGAGCATACTTCTAGGACTTGGCAAGGTTATGATCATTAAAAGGAAAATACTGCTCATGAAAATGTTTAACATTCCTGGAAACTGAGATAGCTTGAGACTTAAGACTGAGAATGAAAAATCCCTTAGTGCCTGACATGAATTTTAGAAACATTTTAGATTTAGCTTTGGGATCAAATTTCATTCATCTTGTTGCCTAGGTGGATGTGAAACACAATGATCTATAAATACTTTGAGGCCTGTCAAGTCAGGTAGTATCTAATTCAACACTTCAAAAGAACACTTATTCTTTAAGAATGGTGTAGGGACTCTGTTGATTAGATAAACAACATGGTAGGTAGCACAAAGTCCAATATTTTTTAGGTAGCTCAGCTTGCAACATAAGAGCTCTAGTAACATTTAAAAGAGGATGGTGCTTTTTTTCTACTCTAGCATTTTATTATGGGGTCTCTTGGCATGAAGTTTCATGCACCACTCATCTCTCTTGATAATAAGTAGGCATGGAAAACTCAAGTCCATCACTTCTCACTCTCTTGATCTTGGCACCAAACTATATTTCTACAAATTTAAAGAAATTTTCTATATGCTTCCTAGTCTCAAATTTTTCTTTCATCATAAATATCGTAACAAACCTAAAGTAGTCATCTACCACTATGAGGAAGTATCTACGACCATGTACCAAAGCAACAGAAAATAGGTCCCAAATATCCAATGCACAAAGATCAAATTTACAACTTGTAATAGTATTGCTAAGAGAAAAACTAAGTCTCTTTTATTTGGCAATATGGCATACCTTACATAAAACACAATCAGGGCAAGAGATATTAGAGTACTTGTCTTCTATTAGCTTTAACCTTTTATTTGACTAGTGTCCTAATCTGAAGTGCCAAAGACTACTCATAGGTATTTAACATCTACTATTAGTATCAATTTCACATAAACACATTTAATAAGGTTTAATCACAAACCTATGGCTATATGAAGTGATATAATCCTCCATGCAATCTAGCCAAACCAATCATCCTTCTCTTCTCATTTCTTGAATTGTGCATGTATCAACATTGAACACTAGTTTATAATTCAAGTCAACAAATTTTTGTCACAGAACTCAAGCTAAGAGCAAACTCAAGAAGGTATAAAGTATCCTTCATGATTAGGTGTGGTGTAAATTTAACCGTGTCAATGATCCTAGCAATAACCATGGTGCAATTTGGCAAGTGATCCACAAGATCATCAATCTGAATTATATGTTTTGAACATAGATAGAGAGCTACATATATCATCTGAGGCTCTTGAGTCAAGGATCCAATCACCATTACCAGCTAGACGTGCTATAGGTGTGATCCTGTTTCATGTAAGATTCATCCTCTTCACTAAAAACTAATTAGAGACATGACTTTGTCCTCTAATGCTAACACCCTAGTATTTCTTGCATGTGCTTGCATAAGGAAATTAATCAATCCCCTATACGACTCATAAATGTGAAGGTTTATACCTCCATGATCAGTTTCATCCATACTCTCCTCATAATCATCCTCATCCTCTTCAACTTTTCTATTGGCATGATTAACGAAAGAGATTCCTTCTTCAAACTTGAAGGGTAACTATGCTTCTTATGGTAAACTTTAACAATGTGACCTTCTCTACCATAGAATGTACACACCTTCAACTTGTCTTTGCCTCTTCCAAAACCCCTATGTGAATCAATGGAATTAGTATCGATTCTTGTCTCATATGATGATCTAAGGCAATTCTGCCTTTCATGTTAAAGAACCATTAAGAAAACTCTATTGAATGGGGGTAGCGGCTCATGATAAGAATGACACGTAATTAGTCCAAATTCATTATTCAAACTAGTAAAAAATTGTATGACTTTATCTTGCTTCTTATACATCCTTGAATTTCATATAGCTACCATAGTAGTTAATTCACGGAATCGCGGCCACGACCGCGGCGTGACGTCGCGTCGCGGCACTTGGTTGTTCCTTCTCTCTCATGGAAGCTATTGTGTGCCTTGAAGAATTGCAGCTAATGTGACATAATCACGGAGTCGTGGATCACGGTGATATCATGGAAAAATATGGCGGGATTCACTCTATCTCCCAAAACTATATCGTTTTGGCTATGACTAAGGGTAAAATGGTCAGTGTCCTTTCCTTTTCTTTTATTTTAGGGTTTTTCGAAAAAAACCATTTTCTTCTTCTTCTCTTCATCTTCTCCATCTCCCACTTTCTTCTCTTTCATAAAACACCCTTAACCTCGATTTCCATCTCCGGTAAGCACCATTACCCTAGTTTTTGTCTTCGATGAGCACCACAACCCTTGTTTCTGAATCCAACTAGCACCCCCATCCTTTTTTCTTGTCTCCAGCGAGCACTCTGCCCTTATTTCTGTTTTTGACAAGCACCTTCATCCCCATTTCCATCTCTAGCGAGCTCCCCTACTCTGGCGAGCTCCCCCACTCCAACAAACAACCCCACCCCTATTTCCTTCTCTGTGACCTCCAAACCAGCTTCAATCACCCGCTGTAGTCTCCAACAGTTGATATTGCCCTCCGACGAGTTCAACTACCTGCTGCAGGCTCCAACAATCACTGTTGGCCTTTGACAGCCACTGCCTCCCTTTATTTCAACCTTGGTTCTTCCCTTTTTTATTGTCATTTATCTCCATCAGCACCTTAGGGACTTAGAATGCTTGAATTGTTGTTTTTCAATGTTTTAGACCATGTTAGACTATGTTTCCATTTAGATGATATTGGTTTTTAATTTCTTTGGTTTTTTAAGTGTTTTTGCATATTTACATGTTTGACTATCTATCCCGTGATAGTATTAAATTATGTCCGTGATTTGCGCCATGGCAACGCGATTTCGATATAGGGGTCGGCCGCGTCGCAACATGGTTTGGGATTGACTACTATGATAGCTACACAAGAACAAGGAACAGAACATGAACAATAAGGCATAGGCGTGTAGTTCTCAAGCTTCTCCTGTGACGCCCCGAAAATTTGGGGGTAAATTTTTCACGTTTTGCAAGAATTAATTCCACGAAGAAATAAGGTGGAGAGCTTCGATCAATACCCTAGATCTATGCAACCTATCTCATATATGAAGATATGAGAAGGTATCAGAGTACGCAATATCTGTTCAACAATACCATTTCGTTCTCCAAATAGTATAATCGACCATCCCTTGCATAATCAAGGCTTTAAAGGATTGGGGATAATCGATTATAATGTCCTAATCGATTATCAAGCAAAGAGTAATCGATTACAGACTTCCTGGAAATGGTACATTGAATCAGAGGCTTCACCTAATCGATTACCGCACTCTAACTAATCGATTACAAGGTTTCTGTTGTGTCCATAATCGATTACAACGTTACCCATAATCGATTAGCAAGCTGCTGGAATTCATGTACTGCATCAGGTATTTCCTCTAATCGATTACCACTCAGAAAACAATCGATTACGTTGGTTCTAGATGGTCCATAATCGATTACAGCCTGATTCCTAATCGATTAGTTGAAGGATAGAGGCCTGGTAATCGATTATACCTTAGAGACTAATCGATTACGCCATGTCATTCTGCAAAAATTATGCAGATTTTACACCAAAAATGAACTTCTCAACTACCAAAACCCATGCTAACGATATCAGAATGTCACCAAATTTTGACACAAGCTAAAACACATTATTTGTGACGTGTGGCAACTGGACGCACTCAAAAATTCCTAAAAATGAGAAATTTATGTGCATAAGCACGTTTGTCTCATTTTAAGGCATTTTGAGGTAACCAAGGGGTCTACTTTTGACAAAATGGATCCATTCCATTTCCCACAAACCACAATTAACATACTTAAGTTGTGGCATTCCTTACATCGCATCAAAAACACATAAATCATTATTTGACCATGCTAGTTCCTAGCTTATGCATAAAACAACTGTACAAAATCTCAAACACATATCATAAAGGACTATAATTCATAATTCTCCACATCCATTCATCAAATTGACTGAAATTCAAACTTCCTAATTGGCATTATACCTTACCAAAGGTCATTAATGAAAATGAGCCATACACACACAAGGTCTCATTTTCCTACATGACCCCAAAATCATCATTTACCATTTCAAGATTACAAAATTGGGCATACGTGCACCATGCACAATATAAAAAAACAACATGCCGGCCAAGGCTCTCCCATTTCCATTCCATATTTACCTTCTTCAAACTCGGCCTCCAAAATGGTAGGATTTACATCATACCTACATCAAACTTAAAAATTACAATGAGGAGGTGAGTAACATAATCCAAATGAATCAAAGTTATACATTTTGATGAATTACATGTATACTTGTTTATATACTACACCTCACAGAATATCATACATCATTTACATACTATACTATCCAAAATCATATATCACGTCCTCAAGTATACACCCGCAATCATATTCATTCAAATCACCGAATACACCCATAGGGTTAGTATCACACTCTTTTCCCTTTTTAGTTCTCATTCATCCTTCGCCACTATGGGCTATCAACTAGGCATATCTCCGGCTATATACAAATGCTCTTAAAGCTAATGCATATGCATAAGGAATTCTCATCAAATAATGCGGATCCGACTGTGGGATTACAACATCAAATCAATTTGTGGGACAAGCATAGGTATGCTACTATGCCCCTACTGCAGTAGTAAATTGTGTACATATATATCTCAATTTATGCACGCTCATAACATCATAATTTTTACTGGTACCAAACCGCTCTCGCCCATCTGTAGCACTAGTCACCCCGTGACTTGCAGATCAGCATCGTGGCCTCACTTACCACAAGTGCTACGGACCCCTCCTGAACACACATCAAGAGAGCCGTGCCCCGTCGGACACCGAGGTAACTCGCTCACCATAGAGCCACCCGCCCACTGGGCCCGCCACATAGGGTGCCCTATGGACAGCTTCGTGACTCACACACCGAGTCACATGGGAAAACCACAATAATGCTCGTGCACTGAGCCGCCCTCCCACTGGGCCCGCCTAGTGGAACCCCCTAACATTCCACATAGACAGCAATGATATGCCATGGATGCAATGCAATGCAAATCAAGTGCATCCTCACACTGTGCATCCTAGATGCCACTCCATATTCAACCATTTATCACCACCACTTAGTGGATTTCAATATTCTCATCATCCTCAATCATCTCCAATTCTCTCTGAATTTCATACACATTAATAGTTAGTGGCATACACATTCATCAATTCAAACATATATCTTTGAGATATTCTACATCATGGATTTCAATTCATACATGGTCTCAAGCCATCGTCACATTTTATCATCATAATCTCATCACAACATCATATCCATTATCCCAAACACATGCCATACAACAATAATCATTCTAAATGCATTCAAATCATAACATCATCACATCATCCATTCAAACAATCATCAACATAATCACATATACATATTTTCACATCATCAATGGATGAAATCATGCATTTAGAATAGTTACCCCCCTCCTACCTCAAGTGAAGTAGTGATCAACGCGGTTTAACGGTTCCGCCTCGTCAATGGGGTCACTTCCTACATCACAACATATCACACAATAAATTTTCTATTTCAACCACCAAGACTCAAATGGTTATATATTCAATGACTTGGTGTGTTATACCATTTTAACTCTCAAATCTCTTTTATTTCATTTTATCCACCATACCCACAATGGGTTGGTTGTTCATATTTATTGTTATGCATTTAGAGCTAAACCCATTCATGGGTTTTTCTATCAATGACTTCCACCAACCAATTACCATCATCAATGGCCATTACCCATCATAAATAGCATTTATTACCAATAATAAATGTTCACTACCCCCAATATACATTTCCCCCAAATTTATGAAGCTAGGTTTTTTAAAAACCCAACAACCATCACAAATACTCTTCTCCCTCCAACCACACATGCATCCAATCACATCACTTCCCCACTAAAGCTCACACTCATGAAAACTCACCTTAGGGCTCATGCATAAAATGCTCTTCTTAAATATCCATGTACACGCATGGCTCTCCCAAGACACCATAATACACATTCATGACAAAACTCCACAAAATGGTGAGTATACCTTACCTCTCACCCAGAACAAAGTGGGTTCAAGAAGAAGGGAGATGCCACATGAAAATAGAAGAGGGAAAGAGAAGGCTTCAAGCTTCCATGTCCTCTTCCAAGCTCTCACCAAACAAAAATGAAGGGAAGTAGAAGACCCAACAACTTTTGCTTAGCCTTGGAGGAAGAAGATGATGAAAATATGAAGTGGGGTAGAAGAAGGAGAAGAAGTCACGGTTTTTGCCAAAGGGAAACAAGAGTCCACGAGAGTTAAAAGAGAAAGTTGGGCTTTTTGATTTATTTTTAATCTCATTCATTAAAACTTCATCGTTTTACGATAAACAGGTTCTCCGTTCGGGCTCAATACTTCATCTAAAAATTATTCCAAACACATATTCGGATTTCCAATATTATCCTTAACAGCCCTGACCAATATCATCTCAATCGGAGATACTTGGTCCGACACCCATATCTCAACCGAGCTTATTTTCAGTTTATCCGGTCTCCTTAATTTACCAACAGTCCCCAAAACTCTCAATTCAATTATTCTCAATAATTTGGGATGTTAAATAATCCACATACAAATTTCTAATATTTATTTCAGTAATCAATTCTTTATTTAAAAATTTAGGGTGTTACATTTCCTAAAGGATATTTAGATCTATAAAGAAATCCATAACAGATGAAGCACCTTACTTTAAATTAAAAATTTCTTGTTGAAGTTTGGAGACTCTAATCAGATCTCCTTGAGAAAACCTCTCATGAAAATCTCTTCATACTTTTGAAGCCAAATCAATATACATCACACTCTACAATCAACAATGAAATCAAATGGATCAATCACGAATGAATGAGATTGTTACATCACTCCCAAAGACTGAACATAGGATCGGAAGCATTGGGCATCACTATTAATCTACGAACTTGAATTTGTTCTTAGAAAGAAAAGTCCTTTTCATCAATTGTGACCATGAATGGTAATTGCTTCCGGTGAGCCGTGGTGTCACCAACACCGTCGAAGGATTCTCTCTAGGATGAATGTAGTAGCGTGAAAGGTTCCGTGAAAGATTAGTGCTCACTAGTCCTGAATTGGAATAATTTCCATGGATGACTTAGTAAGTCCTTAAGCCAAAATGAGCTTTAAAAACTTAAAGCTTTAATACTATAATTAAAGATAAGAGAAAATAAATTTTGAAGAAATTGAATTGAATAAAATGATTCTTTATTACATAATTAAGTGATGCAACCAACTATTTATACATGAGTTAGGATGCATTAAGATTGAAGTACAGTGAGTATAGATTATAACTAACCTAGAAACAGATATCCAAATAAGGCGCACATGTAAAGTGTGACTTCATCTAATTTACTCACTAACTCTTATTAAGTTGAAAAGTTGTTTATTCTACATAGTAATAGTTATTTTTTTTCAATAATCTCTTTTTTTAAAATAAATTACTATTTTCATCTTTAAATATCTGACTTTTTAAAGATTTTTTTTTGTCTCTTAATATAAGACTCTTTTTCAAATTTCTTTGTTATTAATTTTTTTAAAACTAAAATAGACCTATTAAATGAGTAATTCTTATTGAATTCTAAAAAGAAAATAAATGAATTACATTACTTAAAATATTTATCTCTCTTATTATAATTGACTAACACAAAGATTAATTTCTCTCCTTGTTGACTTAGGCTTTTCATATGGAATACAAAGTCATTAACTATGATAGAGAGAATTAGTAGAGAGAGAGAGAGAAAGAATAGGAAGAAAAAATAGTATTTCCAATGATCTTAAGGGTAATTACCCTTAATTTTAGAAAAAATTATTGATTTTATCTAAACTAATCAACTTTCTTAATACCTGTAAATTAAGTAAAAAAATCTTATATTTAAGGGCGGAGGTAGTATTTTTATTTAATTTGTTTTGTATTATATATATGTTCCTCAATTAGGAACTTTTACTTTGGTCTTCCATGTTGCTTCCTCACTCCTTCACATGCAATTGTCAGTAAAAAAAAATCAACGATCTTAATGAGAGGTAGGTTGCGTACGAATAATTGAATTTTAGAGTTCAACAATGTTTATAAAATTGAATCGATCATTCAACCTATGAAGGTATTCGTTTATGGTTTATTTGTTCAATTAATAAACAATTGTCGAACTGTTATAATTAAATATATTTTTTTAATAATATGTAACATTAAATAAAAATTAATATAAATTTATGCAAGGATTAAGCAAAATTTATGATATATACTAAAATAATACACATGTAAAAAAATCATGGTAAATGTATTTATATATACCCAATTATAAGGGATTAAGTTTCACTTTAAGCATTTTATAATTTTCATAGAATTGAATATAGACCAGTCTGATAATGAACGACTGATTTTTACTGGTTTAGTCGATTCTTGACCTATTTTGGCTAGTTATCATTGGTTCTGGGATCACTCGATTCTAAAGTTATTCTGCATTAGACATTTGATCAGTTGACTGATTTTTCAGTTTTTCGTTGAATAGGCTAGTTCGATCTAATTTTTAAATACAAGGGGTTGCTTGCTTGCTTCTTTTTCAATTAAGACCAATCTTTTTGTTTTTTAAACTCAAATAATTACTACTAATCTTATCATTTAATTTGATCCAAGGGATATATTAATTCTCATTTATCACTTTGATTGTACGTGTGGATGATGTAGTTTAAACTTAATTGTGTGTTTTTTCATAAGATCATTAAAAGATCGTAATGAAATGATTAACCACACTAGCATTTGACATTATGCAACGCATAATACAGAAAATTACACAGTTTAAACCAATTAATTTAATTGTGTGTTTTTTCATAAGATATCGTGAAAAATGATTAATCACATACTAGTGTTTGACATTTGTGCAACACATAATATAAGGAAAATTATTTAAACCAATTAATTTAATTGTGTTTTTTTTTTCATAAGATCATTGAAAGATTGGAATAAAATGATTAACCAAAATAATAGTTGTGTTTGAATGTTTAAACCAATTAATTTAATTGTGTGCTTTTTTTTCATAAGATCATCAAAAGATTGTAATAAAATGATTAATCAAAATAATTGTGTTGTTTGAATAATGAAAAAAATGTGATTTTTTCAATTAGCAAACATTGTAAAAGGTAAACAATGTAAATAGAAATATTATAAGATTGTACATATATTGCAATATAACAATTGTGAAATTTAATTCAATTGTAAATATTCTATTATGTAAATAAATTATTTTATATAAATAAAAAAAGATGTGTTATATATACAAAAAAATATATAAATATATCATATGAATGAGAAATATATATTATATAAATAAAAAATATTGAAAACAACTTTTTTGTTCAATTTCAATAGCTTTAAGGAGTTGACAAATTAAAAATGTTACAATATTTAACATCAACAATCAAATTTTATAGAAAATAATAAAATTCTTTAAATTAAACTTCAAAACACATCCATGTGAATAAGTTAATTTTCACATATTAAATGGTCAATATAACATTATCAACCTCATCAATGGAGAAGAAAATGTTTACTTCATGAACATAACTATCAAACCCCAACACAGTTTAGCTTATAACTAAAACACAACTCATAAAAAAATGAAATTTGAATTAAAAACTATAATATAATATAAAACTATACAATATTTGAGAAATATAAAATAATAAAAACGAATTATTTAATTATGATTTAAACAATATATACAATAATTAATGGTGCTATTTTTAAGGAGTTTATTGTTTTGGAATATTTCAGTAATTTGAATATTAATTATATTTAATTTAAAAATTTGACTATTTTCTAAAAGTAATATTTAATAACTTTTAATTTAGTCAATTTATAAATTGACCATAAAGTTTCTTAATTTATTAGAATAATATAATCGATGTAACTCATCAAAATATACATATATAATATATAATTCAGTATAATGGGAAGCCATCAAATTAATTAGCCACCAAATTGTACCAATTAATTGAGAATATATAAATTGGATATTATTGTAATAAATGTAAATATTCAAATACTAATACTCAGAAGTTTTAAAAAAAATCAATCGCCATGAATGTCAATTACGATAAAACTGAATTGTAGAAATAAGGCCATTGAAATCTGATTTTGCATTCCAACGGAAAAAATGATATTCAATATTTGATATTATCATTAATAATAAAATCTCTATACAACCATAATCAGCCATTAGAAACTGTGCTCCTATGTTTTCGTTGGACACTTTAATGAATAATAAAATTCTTAATATATAAAAAATTTAATAAAATTTAGAACCACAATTTGGGAATGTGTAAAAATCATGTATAATTATTGTATCATATAAATGATATCGCGTATGTTATAATATTATATGTGAATATACAGGATAATCTGTATTATATGTGAAATAAGGTCTATCTTGTATCTATTCTCTTTATTCTTTCATTCCCTTTTATCTTTCTTTTCACACCACTTTAATTAATTAATGATTAACCATTTTTTAAAACTTTCTCCTTTTCTTTTCGTATAATCCTTTTAATTTGTAGTTTTACATAACTCACTCATTACTGTTTGATTTATAAATTAGCTGAGTTCAAGAGAACTATAGCAAGAAAAAAAATGTTATGAGTGTAGAAGAAATAACATAAATAATTATAAGTCAAGAAGAACCATATTATAAATAGTTGAGTCTAGAACATAAAATAAATATCGAGTTCTAAAAAACTATAACATAAACAAATAATAATTGAGTCTTGAACAATTAAAATTAAAATTTGAGAATAGATCAAATTTAAACAAATAATAATATTTATAATTATGGGAAAATTATAGTACAAGGAAATAACTAACTGCATTGATTTATTTTGTTATATAGGAAAATTACACTAACACCCCTTAAGGTTTGCTTCAATTACACTAAACTTCATATTTGCTCAAAAATTACATTAATTACATTGTGGTCCACTTTAGTTTTCATATTAAGGAATATTCAATGGAATATTTCAATTTCTGAACCATGGTTAGTGTTCTAACTCATGATGGTAATACATAGCAATATTTAATTTTCGTTATTCGGTCGGACTCAGACACTGATGGACCAAAAAAAATCCGAGTCTGACTATCAATGCCCAAAAAAGTTTGCATTTCATGTTCCTTTTATTCGCGACCCGAACTTGCCCGACCCATGCATAATGGATAGCCCCAGATTTTATGGGCCAGGCAGGTTTGCGCGAGGTTGCCTAGTCCTAGTCTCATCTATTCTCACACTCACTCATTAGTCAGTAGTCAAAAAACAAAACTCAGTCGTCATGCTTGAAAACCCTAACATGTGTTCCTTTTCATTCCTCTCGGATTTCTCATCATGGTAAGGGGTACATGCCTTGTTCTCTTATCTTGAGCCGCGCCTTCTCAAACAAACTCTCCTCTCGCCTCCCTTTACTCTTCTCTCTCCCATAGGTGATTCGTGTAACATCCTGATTAAGATTAATTGTTGATTGAGATTAATTTCAAATTAAGATTGACTGCCGATTAAGATTGACTGCTGATTGAGATTGATTGCTGACTAAGTAAAAGAGACATGGAATGACGCATGTGCCCCTCTTGGTATAATAGCTTCAGTTTCACTTTTCCACCCACTCTGAACTTATTTCTCTTTCGTGCATGCAGAATCACTCTTCCGTTCTCTCTAGAATTCCCTCAAGCCTCTGTTCCTTCTTCTTCTTCTTCTTCGTCGTCGTCTCCCTCTCCTCCTCCTTTTTCCACTCGACGCTGTTGGAATCTCGACTGGGAAGTGGGCAGTGTTAAGGTGCCATTCCCGTTTCTCCTAAAGTCGACAGAGCTTCTTCTTCCTCTCCTCCGTCTTCACCTTCTTCTTCATCAGCGACATTGTAGTGTCTTGGAGGATCAAAGTCCTCCACTATTAGCGAAGGTCGGACTGTCGAGAGTAAGAGAACAGCCTTGGGCTTCTCCAAAGCTGAGTGCAGAGTTTGATTAAGTCTGAAGGTCGTTGAGTAAGAGGGAGTGACTGAAGGAGCGACTGGAGAGCAACCGATCAGCGTTGAAAGTTTGAGTGACTTCACAGTAGGTAGGGGGTGCTTTACATTTCAAATGAATGGTTTATGGACGGGTTCCGGGTGAAATTGATATGATGTTTGTTATATAGCTTTGAAATGTGATGATTGATATGTTTTGGTTGTTTGATAACTTGTGATATACCCGGATATGTGAAATCTGAGTTATGAAGTGTTATGTGATTCCGTCCATGATTGAATATTGAACTGCATGTGATGCATGTTGATTTTAATGAGTATGCCGAGTACTTATAGCGTGAAACGCTTACTATATGATTGTATATGGAATTGCATGTGAAGTATGTTGATTGAAATGAGAATGCCGAGTGCATACAGCGTGGGACGCTTGATGATTAAAATCATATGCATTTGATTCACCATTGAAATGTCGAGTGCATACAGCGTGGGACGCTTAATATAGAAATGGTAATCAAATGAATATGTATGAGATATGAAGATGAGAATGTCGAGTGCATACAGCGTGGGACGCTTGATGATTAAAATCCTATGCATTTGATTCACCATTGAAATGCCGAGTGCATACAGTGTGGGATGCTTAATGTAGAAATTGTAATCAAATGAATATGTATGAGATATGAAGATGAGAATGCCAAGTACATACAACGTGGGACGCTTGATGATTAAAATCATATACATTTGATTCACCATTGAAATGTCGAGTGCATACAGCGTGGGACGCTTAATATAGAAATAGTAATCAAATGAATATGTATGAGATACATAGAAAGACCTTGGGTGGGACTCAAGGCAAGCCTACCGAGTGGGACTCGGGGCTGCCCGTAACACTTCCGTTGTCGCTGGGAGTGACTGTGTTACATGAGAAGGCAAACGGTTTAGTACCAGTAAAACGGCCGGATCAGCTTGGAGCTGAGCAAAAGGCTGAGAGCCTATGTTGCAACATAAAAATTAATAATGAACAATCGAATCTGACTGAATAAATGTGTGCACACTGAAACTGTTGCCGAGTGCAATGTGTCTTGTATGTTTATGTGTATATGTTATTGAGAATAACATGAATAATATAGCCATGAATGAGTTGAGTGAATTCTGACTGATTGATGCCAAGTGAGTAGTCATATTGAATGGCAGTGTATGTTATTGTTTGATTGTGAAATGATATTGTATAGTTGAGAATGTAGTGACTAATCCGAGTCAATAACTGTCATTTAATATGTAAAATGCTCACCCCTACTTGTGGCTATATTTTCAGTGGATATAGTTCAGAACGGTGAATCATGGGAGAACATCAAACCCGTGTGAAGTGTATTTGTGCAAATGTGGTGCACACATTGTAATTAGTTGTGACGTAGCCTTGGCCGGCTCCTAAGTACACTGTTTAATTTTGAGTGTATCTGAATTTGAATTCGCTCGAATTTGAGAACATATATATATATATATATATATATATGTATTATGTTATGAGGTTGTTGAATTGCCCAGTAAGTGTTGTATGAGAAATGTTAAAGGCTACATTGTTTCTGAGTGAGACTTTAGCAAGTGAACCTATTCCGAGTGAAGATAGGTTACAACGACTCCCGAGTAGGAATTGACCGAATGAACCACTTCTGAGGGAAGAATGGTTAAAATGTTTGAGCGAGGTATATTCTAGAAAACCTCCTCCGAGTGGATAAGGTTTACATATTCCGAGTGGATAATGTTATAATATCCCTGAGTGAGACTTAACCTAGTAAAATATTCCCGAGTGAAGAATGTGTAAGATACTTCTGAGTGAATTGAAGTTGAAGTATCTCCGAGTGAGGCGAGATTAAATTAATTCTGAGTGAAGCATAACCGAAAAAGGGAAAATACTTTCGGGTGAGGGATGGTTTAAAGATTCCGAGTGGAATTTAACTGAGAGAATCATTTTCCAGATGAAGATTAAAAGGGGTTCCGAGCAAACCATGTCTGTGAGGAGACCTTCCAGAATAAGGGTCTGACTTTGAGTAAGAATTCCGAATGAGGTGTGACCCGAGGGGATCATTCCCGAGTGAGAGGTGGTCCCAATTCCGAGTGAAGAAAAATACCGAGTGAGAGACTCGCTCTAGCGAGTAAGGGCCTGCTCAAGTGTTATCCGCTGGTTTCACGTAGCTGGATCAGGGTCTTGCCAAGAGAGTGGCACCCTAACCCATTTCCTTTTCCCCGACTCATGATGAGCGTGAGAAATTTTCCCCCGGTCTCGGATTTGTTTTATTTAAGTCGGGATGTTTCATTTTGGTATCAGAGCGGACTTAAAAGGTCCAAGGCCAAGGTATGCTTACTGTGAGTAAGCGGTTGTGTGTAATATGACCGGTTGTCATAATTACTTGTAATATCCTGTTAGATTTGATACATGCCTAAGCATGATTTGTGGGCTACATGCCTACGAGCCTTTGTGTGAGGATGATGGTGAAAAGTATTATTGTTGGGATGTTATTTTCGGGTAGAAGATTTGTTACTACCCTGGTCCGATTGTTCACGAAATGCTTAGAGGTTATTTTAAGCCTGGGTTGACTAGGAGGAAATAAAGTGATGGTTGTTGAGACCTTCTTATATATTGAGTTGAATTAATTAGTTCGGTCTCTTGTATAAGCCATGCTAGTGGCTCATAGCCGAGGCATGCTTCTTGAACGAAATGGAACTCGCATGTTTGAGTTAATTAAATGAATAATATTGAAGGAATCCCCTAGTGTGGTGTTTTCAAATTCAAATGATCGGTTATGCCATTTATAAAGGATGAGTTTTATATCCTTTGGCACAAGAACCCTATATGACATATGATTTGTTGCAGTTCCCTAGATTGGGAATTTGAGTATGCGATAAGTGATTAAATGTGAAATCGGATACGTGTTAGATTGAGGTCGTGTCTCGGTTTTTGGTGTGTGAAAACCAAGTGACTGATTGATTTGATGTTAGGCCACTAGGTGTGGTGACCCCGTTGATTTGGCATGATCTTGTATGATCGGATGTTGTGGGGAATTGATGTAATTGGACCCTATGATGATCTAAACTCTATACTATTTATGAGTCATACTTAACGACGGATGTTGTGGTAGTGTTCCACAACGGGCTCTAGGTAACCCTTAGACTTACTAAGTCTAGTGATTGATCGGATCTTGTGAATGGTTGAGCCATAACAAAAATAATTGTGTAATAAATCGTTGAGGCTAGAACCGCCATAAGATGAAATGCAGACCACGAATGTGATTGAAAAGTATATTGTAGCCTTGAGTTGCATACTTGAAGAGAGTTTAGTGGATCATCTAGGCTTAAGTTGATTTATGGCCGGTGATGAGTAATGAAATGAAGGATTATTAGACGATCGGGTTATGGTTTTATGATGGATAAGATCCAATGATGAGGTATATACCCTGTGAAGACTGGAAGTCGATTGCTATTAAACCGTTTTGTGGTGATGGTAACTGATATTTAATGACTGTTATTACGTGATGTACCCTAGATTATTCATAATGACGATGTTGTTATAAGTATGTTGGTTATAGACTTATGTGAATTGCCACTAATTCTCATGTGGACTAGTATTAGTTGAGTGAGTATGGTCGATGTGAACGAAAAGAATGTAAGGTATTTTATTCCGATGTGACTCTACACACCATAGGTATTGTGGTGGTGTACACTTTTGCATTGACTTTATGTATTTGTTGTAACCCCTATGGGAATGAGACGTCATCCTGTATATTGGATGCAGCGATTCATAGGTCGGGCAGGTGAGGCTGTAATTACTTATGGTGATGATTTGAGTCTATCTGGTTGTTCTGGATAAAGATGGGAGTTGTGTTGAATGGTTAGTAAGTGATAGTGTATCAAAGTGAGGGTAAAAGATTTATTTTAACCCCTGTGTGCTTACCTCCGAAGAGTTAGAGGTTATTTTTGGTATAAATTGGTTATTAAGGTGACGGTAGATTGTCAAATAGAAGGGTGATCTTCCGACAAGGGTGCCCCGATGTTACTGGTTAAGAAGAGTGATGGTGGTAAGCGGTTATGCATTGATTGCCACCAATTGAATAAGCTAACTATAGAGGATAAATATCCACTATCGAGGTTTGATGATCTGATTGATCAATTATGGGGTGCTTCGGTCTTTTCTAAGATCAATTTGTAGTCCGGATACCATCAAATTGGGTCAAGGCTTCTAATATCTTAAAACGGCGTTCAGGACTTGTTATGGCCACCTTGGAAATGTGGTAATGCCGTTTGGTGTGACAAATGTTCAGGCAGTGTTCATGAATTACATCAACAATATCCTCCATCCTTACCTGGATCAGTTTATGAGAGTATTCATTGATGATATTCAGAGGTATTCCGAGTCATACCTGGAGCATGAAGAACATCTCCACATAATACTGTGGTATTTAAAGAGAAGCAATTATTTGCCAAGTTATCAACGTATGACTTTTGGTTGGATGGGATCCAGTTTCTGGGACACGTTATGTCCAAAGATGGCGTTGCTGTCGGTCCATCTAAGGTAGAAGTAGTTATGGTATAAGTGTGACCCAAATCTATCACTAAAATTAGAAGTTTTATGGGTCTGGCTGGTTATTGCCAAAGATTTAGTGAAGGATTATGACCTTGGGCTGAGATAATGGATGAAGCGAGAATTCGCTCAGGGAAGATTAATATATTTTCGAGTGTGAGAAAGTGGAGATAATTCCGAGTGAAGAAAAGGAATATAATTCCGAGTAAAATCTTTCTGGGAGAAAGAACTACTGAGTGAAGTAAAGTTATGATGCTTCCGAGTGAAACATCATTAAGAGAGTCATTACTAAGTTGAGAAAACTGTGCCCGAATGTGACACCTTTGAGTAAGGCAAAATCTGAGTGAAACGTCTCCGGGTGAAACGCTTCTGAATGAGTTATTCTGAAAGAAGTACTTTCGAATAAGGAAAATCTTGAATTTGAATAAGTACTTCTCAGGCTGAAGAATTTTTGAATAGAGACCAAGTGGAGTATCTCCGAGTCGTGTGACTTTTTGAGTGAAGTGTCTCTGAGTGTGACACTTCCGAGTGGAATGGTACCGAGTAGAATGGTACCGAGTGAGACGGTTCCAAGTGGAAAGGTGTCAAGTGAGAAATTTCTAAAATCTGTAGGATGTGCCACCGATTAGTCTTTTCCAGGATGAGTGCTTCTGGATAGAGAGAGAGACTAACTCCGAATGAGTATGTTTATGAATGAATAATTCCGAGAGGTGAATTTATTTAAATTCATGCTCGGGTCGATGTTTAGAGCTGCTAAGTTTGAACCGGGTTCGTCTTCAAAATGGTCTTTAATTTCGAGTGATTCTTTCGAGTGGAAAGATCTCCGGGAGAGAATTGCCTTCAAACTCCGAATAATCTTTTCGAATGAGAAGCTTCCGAGTGACATTCTCAAGGGGTAGACATGGAATTAACCAAAGGCATTGACGGAATTTGGAGATTCTGAGACCGAGTGGTGGTGCCTGCAAAAGGTGAATCCAGGCAAATCGTGCTAACTGAAGCACATGGGAGCTCTTTTGAGTATTCGTCCCGGTATTGCCAAGAGGTATCATGGTTTGAATAAGAAATTCTAGTGGTCGGATATAGAAAAGCCAAGGGCTTAATCTGAGATATATCAGACAATATTGAATATTGGAGAGAATCAGTAATGTTGCTTACCGACTGGATCTTTCCAGTTCGTTAACTAACATCTATAATGTGTCTCATGTGTCACAATTCTGAGCCTATACTCTGTGTGAGTCCATGATTGTGCCGAGTGACTCCTTTGAATTGGAGGATCTAACGGTGGAAGTACACCGATCGGCATTGAGAAATATTAGGTCGAATGGCTAAGGAACCAGGAAGTGCCATTAGTTATGGTGAAGTGGCAGAAATTGAATGAGGTAATTTATATGTGGGAAATTGAACCCCAAATATATTGGATCCTATGAAGTGCTAGATCGGGTCAGTCCTGTAGCATATCGGATTGCATTTCCGACTCACCTATCAAATCTACACAGTGTTTCATGTGTATCAGTGGAGAAAATACTTACCCGACTCCACTTATGAGATGCCGGATGATGAGGTTGAGGTCAGAGAGAATCTGACTGCAGTAACTGTGCCGACTTGAATTGTGGATCGGTCGGTAAAACGTTTAAGAAGCAAAGACGTGCAATTAGTTAAGGTGGCATGGCAGCAGAATCAACGCACTTCTTATACGTGGGAATGTGAAGATGCCATGAGGCAGCAGTATCCCGAGCTGTTTTATTGAAGTAAGCTTATGTTTGAATTTCGAGGACGAAATTCTTTGATGGAGGGGAGAATTGTAACATCCTGATTAAGATTAATTACTGATTGAGATTAATTTCAGATTAAGATTGACTACCGATTAAGATTGACTGCTGATTGAGATTGATTGCTGACTAAGTAAAAGCGGCATGGAATGACGCATGTGCCCCTCTTGACAGTATAATAGCTTCAGTTTCACTTTTCCACCCACTCTGATGAGTAATAAATATTCCACTACATATATTCATCATTTAATGAGGGCTCTCAGTTGGTTCAACGTATTGTTGTTCTTCGTATTCTGGTTCCTGGTTTCCTAGCTCCTCTGTTATTAATCAACAGAAAAGGTGAGTATAAACCCCAGACCCTGAAGGTTCCCGGTGCGGACATATCCAGTCAACAGATAATATCATATAAATCATACAATTAACATATTTACAAATATAACAATCAAGGATGTTATCATGGAATGCATGAATTTGATTTATTATGATTTATCTTTAGTTAAGTCTTATGATGCATGTGGGCCCAATAAATCAATCTACCATCACCATTATCTCATTCTTTTGTATTCGTCCTGCTCAAGTTGCCTCTTGGGCACAACGTTTTCATTCTAGAGCGATCGGAGCTCACCAAGTCCCTCATTCTTTATTTAATCATCATAAGGTACAAATAAACTCACAGGTTCTCATCATTATATATTATCTTGGGACTTGGCTCTACACGATCATAGTTACACTTCGTCATTTAGTCAAAGTACACTAGAATTGCATCGTCTGACCCGGCTCCAGGTGCGACTCTGATGCCATTGGGTTTCCATTTCGGTTATACTCCCAAGATTCTCCTCGGAGATCGAACGTGAATGTCCTCTAGCGTACCAGGTGTATGCTCTAGTTTTACTCCCTCAAAAAAATATTTTCATGATGCAAAATGCATTATTTTTATCATTTGATCCTTGGGTATCTATGTGTTTCTAGTCTCATAATATTTATTCACAAGTTCTTGGGTCCCATCAATTTTTATTTTATTATTATTTTATTTATTCTTATTCTAGAAAATATATCAGTTATATCTTGGCTAAAATAATGCTTCGTTCAAAGAGTAAGTAATATGTTCCTTATTTCATTACTCATAATGAAAACAATAATAATATCAATAACAATAATAATAGTTAATAATAATAATAATAATAAGAATAACAATAATAATGATAATAATAATAGAAATAAGAATAATAATGATAATTGTAACATCCCGATTTTTATGATTTTTATAAAAATAATTTAAAAAGGATTAAAGAAGAATTTCTAAATGAAATTCCGAGTGAAAATGTTGAAACCATATTTTCTGAGTGAAACGAGTTTGATTCTGAGTGAAATAAATATGATTCCGAGTGAAATCAGACTGAGAAGACTTTCTCAGTGAAGTTAAGATGTTTTCCGAGTGAAACGTGATTGAGGAAGAGTTTCCGAGTAAATGAAAAATAGGTAAAGAAGTGTGAGGCTAAATTGGGGAATCCTCTTCCGAATGAAGAAGAGTTAAACTAACTTCCGAGTGAATGAAGGTCATGCAATTCCGAGTGGGAATTGACTTGAAAACCTCCCGAGTAAGAGTTTATTAGAATTTCCCCGAGTGAAGAGAAACTAGAGTATTCTGAGTGAATGAAGCTATGAAATCCTTAAGTGAGACTTGACCTTGTAGAGATTTCTCAGGGTAAGGGAAATTAAATATGCCGAGTGAAAACGTGTGAAACATTTCTGAGTGATACTAGACTGTGGAAAATATTCTGAGTGAGGAAAACTTATAGATTCCGAGTGAAATGGCTGAGGGAATCATCTCCCGAGTGGTTAAAATCTGTGACCTTCAAGAATAAAAATAAAGAGTATTGTGTAAACTTCCGAAGGAAGCATGTATGTGTAGGGGCCTTCCCGAGTGAACTTAGGTTCCGATTCCGAGTGATGAGGTTACCGAGTGCCTTGTTCGCTTTGGCGAATAAGGTTTTGCTCCAGCGATCATGGTTCGCTTAGGCGCTTTCTTCCACTGGCTATTGTTTAATCGATACTGGGTCTTGCCAACGTGGGGGCATCCTGACCCGGTTCTTCCTTTCTTTGGTCAGATTCCTGTTCCGATTTCCCCCTTTTAGCTGTTCAGAATTTTTTTGAAATTTTTTTTCCCTTGTCTCGGATTTTATTTAATTTAGTTAAGATGTTTCAGAATTCACATAGATACCCATGGTTCTTAATATTTTCACAATTCAACACCAATCATATCATTTAATTCATCATGGTTAATAATAATCAACACAGCCAATTAATCATATGCATAAAAATATATAAAACAAATATATAAACATTAAAACATTTAATTTAACAGTAATTCCTGAACCTGTCCTGGAAAGGTGAGGACCAGAAGTACCTTAGCCCTTTCCAAACACTCGGTCCCCCCCAGAAATACCAGAGAATATACCCCCTAACCTTAATGGAAGATCTTTGATTAGTAGATGACGTTCTTTTATAATCCTTGCTTCAGCTCACAGTGAGGAGAAAAGGAAAATGAGAGAGAAAGAGACTTGTATGTAGAGAAACAAATAAGAAAAAGAGGCCTTTGCTAATTTTCGTTGGTTCTGAGAGTTCAGACTTGGGAATGAGTTATGGTATTGGTTTAATAATACGAAAGACAAGTGGGGGACAAGCTTTTTAGTGATTGAAGGTTAGGTGCGTTAATTATGGGAATAATGGAGATTTAGATAAGAAGTGAGCTGTATTTTTGTCTATTTCCGGAGCCTACTTACAGGAGCTTGTATGATTGGAGTATATATATTAAAATATGTAAAAGATGCTATGATTGGAGTAAAAGTCCCTGTATATGTCTCGGGCAAAATTGTTCCAGTAATCATTTTCTCAAGCACTCGCTTGAGCGAGGCACCCTCTCGCTTAAGCGAAATATGACCAGAGGCCATCCTTCCCTTCCACACTCATTTGCTCGGCGAGGCTTCCTATCACTCAAAATACTTCTCTCGGAGATACATAACTCGGAATTCATATGACTGGAAGGATCATTCTGAATTTGTCATCCGGAAATGTTACAACTAAGGTCATTCAGAGTCAACCTTTATCTGTTCCAGAAGTACCTCACCTGAAATGACTCACTCGGTATATATTTCAGTCGGCGTCAGGAAAGTTACACTCAACTCGGAGATAACCCACTCAGATATTTATTACTCAGAAATGAATTTTTCCTTCGGTTGAACGTACTTCTCTCGGAAACGTTGCATTCAGAGAAGTTTCATTCAGAAATGAGGCACTTGACGATGTTTGACTCGAAAACGAGTCATTCGGAGGCGTTTGACTCGGAAACGAGTCATTCGAGGACATTTGACTCAGAAACGAGTCACTCGGAGATGTTCGACTCGGAAACGAGTCAATTGAAGGCGAGTCACTCGGACCTTTCACCCAGAAGTGGTTCTCTCGAACACACTTCACTCCAAATGTCTCCGAGGCCAGGACTCCACTCAGTAATGGCACTCTCGGTCATGTCTTACTCGGAAAATATAATCTTCACTCGGAATTTCAACCTTCACTCAGAATTTCTCTTGGTCACTCGGAAACATAGCCTTCACTCGGGATTTCTCTCAGCTACTCGGAACAGATCCCTTTCTTCACTCGGACAGTCTTATTTAAGACATGTTTTACTCGGAAAATGGGTAATATCATTAATGGTCTATATAAATTCCATGATTTTACACAAAAATGAAATTTTTGGAATATTACAGACCATCCTCATGGTATTTTATTCACTTATTAACTCTTACAGAACTTTTAAACTTCATAATTTACAAGATTAAGACTGCTAATAAAAACAGGGATGTTACACAGAACCACTCTTTCGTTCTCTCTAGAATTCCCTCAAGCCTCTGTTCCTTCTTCTTCTTCTTCTTCTTTGTCGTCTTCCTTTCCTCCTCCTTTTTCCACTCGACGCTATTGGAATCTCGACTGGGAAGTGGGTAGTGTTAAGGTGCCATTCCCGTTTCTCCTGAAGTCGACAGAGCTTCTTCTTCCTATCCTCCGTCTTCACCTTCTTCTTCATCAGCGACGTTGTAGTGTCTTGGAGGCTCGAAGTCCTCCACTGTTAGCGAAGGTCGGACTGTAGAGAGTAAGAGAACAGCCTTGGGCTTCTCTAAAGCTGAGTGCAGAGTTTGATTGAGTCTGAAGGTCGTTGAGCAAGAGAGAGTGACTGAAGGAGCGATCAGAGAGCAACCGATCAGTGTTGAAAGTTCGAGTGACTTCACAGTAGGTAGGGGGTGCTTTACATTTCAAATGAATGGTTTATGGACGGGTTCCGGGTGAAATTGATATGTTGTTTGTTATATAGCTTTGAAATGTGATGATTGATGTATTTTGGTTGTTTGATAACTTGTGATATACCCGGATATGTGAAATCTGAGTTATGAAGTGTTATGTGATTCCGTCCATGATTGAATATTGAACTGCATGTGATGCATGTTGATTTTAATGAGTATGCCGAGTGCTTATAGCGTGAAACGCTTACTATATGATTGTATATGGAATTGCATGTGAAGTATGTTGATTGAAATGAGAATGCCGAGTGCATACAGCGTGGGACGCTTGATGATTAAAAGCATATGTATTTGATTCTGTAACACCCTTAGTTTTTAATAAATAGATAAATACCAAACAGGGGGATTTTTCAAAATTTTAGAGTTTACAAATCATTCATAATCTACCCAAAATAATTAAACCGGCACAGCGAGGAGAAGGAGGGGGAAATGGAAGGCAAGGAAAAGTAAAGGCCAATCAAAAGCCATCCAGCGGAAGCCTAACAACGCTCAAGTGAACCCAACAGAAACAGTACCCACTCGCTCAAGCGAGACCCGACTCCGCTTGAGCGAGACAGACCAACTAGCTCGGGCGAGCACACATTCGCCTGAGCGGGCCAAAGCAAATGCCTCCCAGCAACACACCCTCGCTGGAGCGAATACCACACAGAAGCCTTTCATCCAAACACATTCGCTAGGGGGAATCCATCATTCGCCAAAGCGAGAAGCCATTCGGCATTTGATCACTCGGAAATCAGGGTTTCACTCACTCAGTAAATGATCCATTCAAACACCACTCGGTGTATCCATCTTCAACACAATCAGAAATCCACCAAACCAATATCACTCGGTATTTCATTATTCCTCTCACTCGGAATATACTTAGACCTTCCTTCACTCAGAAGGAGTCTCCACCTTCATGCTCCACTCGGAATACTCCAGTCGGATTCACTCAGGAGTGTTACACGATCGTCACTTATTATACTGATATCTAGAGTCAAACCTCACTCGGTAACTCATTCAGAGACCGAATCCTTTCACACGGCTTTTCACTCGGAAAATCAATCAAAGTCCGACTTATCCTTCTAGCGGTATCTCACTCGATATTTAACTCTAAAACTGACCAACACTCATTCGGTCACACACACACGGTATTCGCGCCTAATCTCTCTCAGAGAATACCTTAACCATCCATTACTCAGAAATAACCTCCTTAATCAATTTCACTCGTAGTTATCCGAACTCCTCAACACTCGGAGGAATTCACCAAGTTAAGTCACTCGGACTTATGAAATACTTACCCACTCGAGGAAAACTATTAAGCTAAGTTCCCACTCGGACTTATTCAATACTTAGCCACTCAGCATACTTATTACCCTATTCGCTCGGAATAGGTATCCATGTTCACTCAGAAAACTTATACAACTTATATACTTAGATTATTTCTTATCTGAACCATCAACAACTCTTCGCTTGTCAGAGATTCACTCGGGTTTCCACTTGGGCATATGCAATCTCCTCTCTCTACTCGGGGTTTACTTATATTTTCACTCTACCAATTTTCACTTAACCACCAATAGGCTTACCTTAACTCAAAATACATTTCACTCAAACCCATAAGGTCAACACCACTCAGGAATAGCCCAGTAGAGTATATCTCACTCGGAAGAGGAGTCCTGCCCATAAACGCACCTGGAAATGGCCTTGAGCCTTTTATATCTCACTTGACATGGACATCCAGCATCATATTTCACTCGGTATCTATTCGCTTAGCGTTATTCATTCCTCACCATTCATATTCAACCCAAGTAATGACTTAACCATCAACATATACATGTGTAAACATTCCGAATCATTAACTCTAACACTATTTCATACTTCAACACTCCTCCAATGATCAACAACGCATTCCAGTCGGTAAGAATCATCAAATCAACATGAAACACTTATATATATATATATATCTATTCATTCACTCAGAATACGTAGTATCTTAACATCATTCATCCACCAATCCTCATTACCCGATACAAGTACATGAATTCAATGTAAATCATAGATATATAAAAGCATGCACTCGGATTCCAATACATATGTATTTATATTCATTATACAACATGCTATATGAGCCGGCCAAGGCCGTAATACATTAAACACACTTGGTACATTATATCATGTACAAAGCCTCATCATAAAAACCCTACACTCGGATTTAAGGCCATCACATCATTCCAGTCGGACCTGCACATACTGAAAAAAAATGGTGTAGGGGGTGAGTTTTACATATTAAATGACAGTTACTGACTCGGATTAATCTTCGAATCCACAATCACGCAATAACATTTATCATCAGTCAACCACAATACACTGCCATTCAATATGAATAATCATACAATCATCTCCCGATCGGTATTAATCCATTTACCCATGGCTATACATAATTTATACCTTCTGAGCATATACTACAACCATGCCCTCTATTTGTACTCCACATCAATGTCAATACATATGCCTTCATCCAATCGGTGAATCAGGTGCATACAAGCAATTCCTCAGGAGTTCAACTCCAATGCACTCGGCATTTGCCCTGAGTCCCATTTGGGTCTTTCATTATAATAGATTAATCTATGAATCCTCAACATACACAACCAGGATTAATCTCAGAATCCTCAACATAATCACGTATTCATCTGATTGCCGATTGGTATCAAGCATCCAACTTAGTGCAATTCATCATTAACAACAAACATCTCTTATTTACTGACTCACAACACAAGTCACTTGAATTTCATTCACAATAACATATGTATTGATACATACATATCAAGAACAGAGAAATCATCACAACATTTCACAACTCATACATATCACAAATACCCGGGTGTTGCATGCATCTATACTCAATCATCAGACAACTATCATATTTTAAACATAAAGCAATACATATAAGCAGTTCACCCGGAACCCGTCCATAAACCATGAATTTAAGATGCAGTCAGCCCCCCTACCTGGAATGACGACTCAGAAGCTCCATGAGCTTGTAACACAGACCAATCACCACTCGGTCACACGTTCTTCAACAAAACAACTCATCATCCTTCAACAACACTCTGCTCGTAGCTTGGAGAATCCACTCCGTCTCCACTCGAGCATCAGAGCCTCCCAGGCTCAACGTTATCTTCTCCCATGACCAATAGAGGATTTCTACACTCCTCCTCCCTCAAGCATCACCGCATCAAGGTACATCATCGTTCTCACCAGCTCAGTGGAGGATCAAATGCTTCCCAATCTCATGCATGGCTTCTTCTTCACATGCAGCTCTGCCTCAGCATCAATGGACCATCTTCCACCGCCACCCACAGCTGCAGGCTCCCGTCCGAGCCCCTTATAGCCCATCATATGAAGGGAGAAGAAGAAAAGATCACCAGGGAAACCAAAGGAAGAACCCAGCCTCCAAATCACGCAGCCACACGTTGTTTCCTCCACCATGTTGTTCCTCACACAGCCACACCATTCCACTCGGTCCAACACAGTTTGTGAGTGGAAGAAGATGATGAAGGAAAGGACGAATGAGCAAGAGCTCCAACAAGTTCTAGAGAGAAGGAGGAGCGTTTCTCCTCCCTCCAGAACATGCAACACGAGAGAGTGAAGAGAGTGAGAGGGAAACCAAAACTTATCTTCACACTCACACTCTCCCACTCAGCCCCATCATCACGCTGCCCAGAGACAGCCCATCGTCATTAATGCAAGTCCCAATCCAACTAAAGCCATCAGCCATCAACGTGGGGTCCACGCGGAAAGGAAGGGAAAAGAGAGAGAACCGAAGCTTCTCTCATGGTCCAAGGGGCACTAATTTCCTTTCCCCATTATTATTATTATTATTATCATTATTCAATAATTAATCTAATTAACCATTTAATTCCAATTAACCATCAACTAAACTAATCATAATCCTTAATCCTGAATTTAACCTTAATTAGCAATTAATTAAAAATCAAGATGTTACAGATTCACCATTGAAATACCGAGTGCATACAGCGTGGGACGCTTAATATAGAAATGGTAATCAAATGAATATGTATGAGATATAAAGATGAGAATGCCGAGTGCATACAGCGTGGGACGCTTGATGATTAAAATCATATGCATTTGATTCACCATTGAAATGTCGAGTGCATACAGCGTGGGACGCTTAATATAGAAATGGTAATCAAATGAATATGTATAAGATATGAAGATGAGAATGCCGAGTGCATACAGCGTGGGACGCTTGATGATTAAAATCATATACATTTGATTCACCATTGAAATGCCGAGTGCATACAGCGTGGGACGCTTAATATAGAAATGGTAATCAAATGAATATGTATGAGATACAAAGAAAGACCTTGGGTGGGACTCAAGGCAAGCCTACCGAGTGGGACTCGGGGCTGCCCGTAACACTTCCGTTGTCGCTGGGAGTGACTGTATTACATAAGAGGGCAAACGGTTTGGTACCAGTGAAACGGCCGGATCAGCTTGGAGCTGAGCAAATGGCTGAGAGCCTATGTTGCAACATAAAAATTAATAATGAACAATCAGATCCGACTGAATAAATATGTGCACACTGAAACTGTTACCGAGTGCAATGTGTCTTGTATGTTTATGTGTATATGTTATTGAGAATAGCATGAATAATATAGCCATGAATGAGTTGAGTGAATTCTGACTGATTGATGCTGAGTAAGTAGTCATATTGAATGGCAGTGTATGTTATTGTTTGATTGTAAAATGATATTGTATAGTTGCGAATGTAGTGACTAATCCGAGTCAATAACTGTCATTTAATATGTAAAATGCTCACCCCTACTTGTGGCTATATTTTCAGTAGATATAGTTCAGAACGGTGAATCATGGGAGAACATCAAACCCGTGTGAAGTGTATTTGTGCAAATGTGGTGCACACATTGTAATTAGTTATGAGGTAGCCTTGGCCGGCTCCTAAGTACACTGTTTAATTTTGAGTGTATCTGAATTTGAATTCGCTCGGATTTGAGAACATATATATATATATATATGTATTATGTTATGAGGTTGTTGAATTGCCCAGTAAGTGTTGTATGAGAAATGTTAAAGGCTACATTGTTTCTGAGTGAGACTTTAGCGAGTGAACCTATTCCGAGTGAAGATAGGTTACAATGACTCCCGAGTGGGAATTGAC
Source organism: Clitoria ternatea (assembly GCA_037962975.1). Lineage (NCBI taxonomy): Eukaryota > Viridiplantae > Streptophyta > Magnoliopsida > Fabales > Fabaceae > Clitoria > Clitoria ternatea. The sequence goes on from CM075675.1 coordinate 17,905,989, forward strand.
CGAATGAACCACTTCCGAGGGAAGAATGGTTAAAATGTTTGAGCGGGGTATATTCTAGAAAACCTCCTCCGAGTGGATAAGGTTTACATATTCCGAGTGGATAATGTTATAATATCCCCGAGTGAGACTTAACCTAGTAAAATATTCCCGAGTAAAGAATGTGTAAGACACTTCCGAGTGAATTGAAGTTGAAGTGTCCCCGAGTGGGGCGAGATTAAATTAATTCTGAGTGAAACATAACCGAAAAAGGGAAAATACTTCCGGGTGAGGAATGGTTTAAAGATTCCAAGTGGAATTTAACTGAGAGAATCATTTTCTGGATGAAGATTAAAAGGGGTTCCGAGCAAACCATGTCTGTGAGGAGACCTTCCAGAATAAGGGTCTGACTTTGAGTAAGAATTCTGAATGAGGTGTGACCCGAGGGGATCATTCCCGAGTGAGAGGTGGTCCCAATTCTGAGTGAAGGAAAATACCGAGTGAGAGACTCGCTCTAGCGAGTAAGGGCTCGCTCAAGTGTTATCAGCTGGTTTCGCGTAGCTGGATCAGGGTCTTGCCAAGAGAGTGGCACCCTGACCCGTTTCCTTTTCCCCGACTCATGATGAGCGCGAAAATTTTTCCCCTGGTCTCGGATTTGTTTTATTTAAGTCGGGATGTTTCAATTCGTCTTTTCTTCATTCCTTTTTTCTCTTTCCAATTTTCCTTTTATTTTCTTTCCATTATTTTTTAGGTGTCATCTTTTATATATCTCAAAATACATCAATCGTGTATATTTAATCTGGATTTAATAAATTTATCTGTTTCAAACTCTTGATTTTGATTATTATTATTGTTATTTTTGTCGTTTGATTTTATGTGATTGAAATCTGATTCTTCGTTGACGATTTTCTAGTTACACCCGTGTGTGTGATTTATTTTGGATGAATCTGTTTCAACAATTTTTTTAGGGTTTAGTAGCTTTGTTTAATCTTATGTAGTAGATCCTTTTGTGTAGGGATATTAGTTGGCCTTTTTGTTGTTTCATTAATCTAATTGATGTTAATTAGAATAATGTTTGGTTATCTAAGCCTATTTGCAAGTGCTTTTAGATGAGTATGTTAGTTTTTTTGTCTTCAGCATGATATAATTGTAACTAGAGATGATTTTCTTCCTTTTTGTGTATTGTTTTTATTGGTTTTGAATTTTTGAACACTTTTTCTGTCATTATGTCTTGTGTTAAAGTAGTTTTTTTCATTTAGATATTGTCTTATAGAACTTTTGATGTCATGTGTTTGTGATTGTGATTGAAATAATGTAGCTTCTGGTTATTGTGATTGTGACTTTGATCACTTTTCCTTTTGATGTATGTGTTTCTCTCTTGCAGGTTGTAACAGGAGTTGCAAAAATGATCCATAAAACCAGAGAGCAAGTTTTGACTTGTTTTTTTTTGTTGTGTTGTGGCATCACATCACACATTTGACTGGTAATTGGAATTTGGTACCACTCTTTATGATTTTTTGATTGCTTTCTTCTTGACAATAATTTCCTTATTTAGTTTCTGACTGGTTGTAATATTATAATTCTGTTTGACTGGTTGTAATATTATAATTTCCTTATTTAGTTATTGACTGGTTGTAATATTTAGTTATAATTTATTTATATGCAAGCTTTGAAGAATTAAACTTTTCAAGTTTTGAAGATATCTGATAAATACTAAATTTTTGCAATCTTAATTTTATCTTGCAATAGTTTTGCTCTCAGCCCCTTATTCTTGTGTTTCTGTTTTTGTCATTTAATTTTCACTTTAATGAAATGAAACTCAAATTTTGGATATTAAATGATAGAAAAACTATTTATATTATCTTAGGGTTGAATTATTGTAAATAAGGAATTAGTTTGTAGCAACAGGTTTAGATTATTTATATCATATAATAGATTCAAAACTTTCCTATTATCATTAAAAAATAAAAATACAAAAATCATAATTCGGGCTTAGAGGCATTTGGAAATTTGACATTGCAAAAAAAATTACGTGCAAATGTAACTATAATTGAATTGCAGTTTAATATATTATATTAACCAAACATCCAGTAACTAGTAACAAATGATCTAACCTATAAGTTAATCTAATATATCGAATTCAAGCTTCTATTAAAAATGTAACTGCCATAAAAATTTGGTTTGTTTATCTCATTAATTATTTTCGGTTCGATAAAAGAAATTGTAACATGTACTTTAAAATTGATTTTAAAAAAATTAAAAACATCATTATGCTTCAAAATTTTAAATAATGTTAAATACTATAATGTTGAAAACTATAATATTTATTAGTTTATAGTTTTAGAAATGCTAAAAACTATAATGTTGAATACTATAATTTGATCCCCTATAATATTTATCAGTTTATAGTTTTAGAATTGTTGAAAACTATAATGTTGAATACTATAATTTGATCCCCTATAATATTTATCAATTTATAGTTTTAGAAATGTTGAAAACTATAATGTTGAATACTATAATATTTATCGGTTTATAGTTTTAGAAATACTCAAAATTATTATATACAACTTTATAATATACAGTTGTTATCTTTTAATATTTAGGGTTAGAACCTGTCATTCGCTTCATCTATAATATGTCCATCATTATTGTTGACAATGCTTCATCAAATGATATAGTAGTGTTATATTTGAGAAATAGACTAAGGCGTGTGGGTGGATTAGTGATAGATGGACATTTCTTTCATATAAGATGTTGTGCTCATATATTAAACGTTGTGAATGATGGTTTGAAAGATATGCATAGTTTTATTACGAATGTTCGAGCTGTTGTTAGATTTGTAAGGTCCTCACCTCAAAGATTGACACATTTTAAGGACTGCATACAATTTTTCAGAATTTCAAGTAAAAAGTTAGTTTGTCTTGATGTCCCTACTAGGTGCTGTAACACCCCCTTATATACACGAGATATATATGTATTCTTCTTGCTTTTTTTAAAAAAACTTTTAGAAAGATATACATATTTATCACTCTTTATCTCGCGTATACAAGGACGTATATATATATATGATTTCCTTTGAATATTGAAAGTAAAAAAAATGCCGTCTTTCAATATCTATCCATAATGACAAAAATAATTTATAGAAATCATAAGTGATAAAAGATTTACAGTATTATATCTGAATGATAAGGTTTATCAAAGTTTAACCTTCACCTTGTTATAATTATCCAACTTGATATTGTAATAAGGTAAACTAAAACTAAATTATACCTCTACTACAACTGTGACCAATCATTTCCTAGTTCTTGAACCATAAGGTTTTAGAATCCTACTCTTGTCATATCTCTTCACCTGATGAGACCCTTTTACCCTTTTGTAATTACATCTTTTCATCTTGAGCTGCTAGCTATATATCACATATATTTTGAACACAGAAATTCAAACAAGAAGGAGTGAGAAACCAAATATAATACTTTACAGATAAGACATAAGCATAAGGGTTTTCACAAACTAATAAAATAATATCATTCATAATCTCATACACAATTAATTATAAATGTAGGGTTTTCATAGCATAACAATCCTACTTTCATTCACAACCATTCATATAGAATATCACAATCACATTTATGACATGTAATGCTTTTAATACTATCTCATTCAGTTTATGCATGTGGGCCCTTAAAGTTTTAGTTTGCACCAGGCCAACCAAGAGTTTACACTGTTCCATAATTCTGGATAATAATAACATAAATGCCTTCATGGCATATGAACAACTCAACTGGTATGGAAATACTTAGAGACTAGTCAGGTTGAGAAAGTTTTTTATTGTGAAAGTACCCGACACTAGGGAGTGACCCCAGGTCTCCTAAAGCACCCTTTCATACTCTCTCATCCCACGGCTCGCAATTAAGTCTCCTCTAATATATCTTTAGTTTCTATAATTCGTCCACAGGCAATATCACATCTCATTTCTCTTTAATGATCATGATGTATGAACTACTCGCGTATTGAGTTGGTTAAGACTTTTAGAAACTCAATTAATAAATACCATAAAGGTTTACAATATCATTCCAATAAACTGTACATTTTTGAATTTCTATTATACAGAAATAAGTTTTAGTACAACTTTCGAATTCAAATCTCACCAAAAATTGAGTTTTCAAGCCTTAAATATCTCAAAATTTCCTCATAGAAAACTTAACATATTTACATAGTCTTTCTCAAATTGAATCCTAACAAAATCAAGCTAAGAAATCTTAATTATATCAAAATATCCTTTAGTTATTACCTTGGGAAAAATCAAAATAATTTACTTTAAAATTCTAATTTACTAAAAGAATTTAATTCTTAAAATCATTAAAAAAATACTTAAAACTATAAATTTTTCTTTCATTCAAGAAATAACTATCTCAATCTTTTTATAAATTAATTTTCATAAAATAGTTTCTTTCTAAAATGAATATTAGATTTTTATCCTAAATATTAAAAGTAAGGTTGATGAAAATAATTTTATTTATTTTATTTTTTTGAAGAAATAAAAAAATAAAGTAATTATAAGAATATTCTTACTGGTTTTTAGCTTTTCGTCATGCTTGCTATATGCTCCAACTCCACATTTCAATATCATCAACCACTCATTAATCACGCATCAATCACAACCAAATATTATCAATCACAATTAAACATTATCACTTACAATCAAATATATTTTTTTATCACAATTAAATATCATCAATCACAAATAGATATTATCAATCATAATCAAATCAAATAAATTAAATAGTATTCATAAAAATCATAATTCAAAGTTTAATAGTTATATAACTTAATAAACTTAATTTTCAAGTCCTTATAGTCTATTCCTCGCATAGGTCTATGTAAGTCCATATAATCCAATCCTTGTATAGGTTTAGTTTAGTCCATATAGGTCATAATAGTCCAAGTCCTTGCATAGGTTTAGTCCAGTTCGCATAGGTTATCCAGGTCTTTGCATAGGTATCTCAGATCAAGTTACACAAGATACTTATTTTAAATTTTATTATAAATTTTAAGTTAAATAATTATTATTTTAAATAATAATATTATTCTTAAATTTAAAAGGAGTAGAGAACTTGAACTGGTCTGAACCGGGGTCTACGATCCGGTGTAGGACCAGCCACAAAAGTATATATATTTTAGTGTTTATACATCGGTACAGTGGGTATCCAGTATTGTAATCTGGCCTCTTAGTGGGAGAAACCGGTCTCGTTGTCCTGGAGATCCTTCACACCAGAGTTTTGCGTTGGAGTGGGCGAAAGGTGGTGTCCCTTGCGAAGGTTCTCCGACGCTCAAGTTAGAAGGGTGTGTAAGAACTCAATGAATACTTAAGCAATGCAATAGTAAGATGTGAGATAGAACAACGTAACCTTGCATGAGTATTTGAATGTGTTATTTATAGTTGGACGTGGAAAATGAATTGTTGGATGCAGGTGGGCCCATAGGTTCTGATACCGTGTATAGAGTGTCAATCACAGTGGATCAGTATTCAGAGAGTGACAGTGGGTAGGTCAATCATCAATGTACGATTCTGACACAGGGATGGAGGATAATCACCTTTTTTGTACGTCACGTCTGTGATCGTACCTACTCTTTTCTGCAAGTGATATTGACACATTCCGCTGTACAGAATATCCACACTTGATAAGTTATAACCCCTCTTATCTCATTGTGACACTGAGGCAAACAGTTATACGTGACGGGGAAGTGAGGGTGGATAACCGATGAGGTGAGAACGGATAAAGTATCCGACGAGAGCGGATATCCGGTGTGAAGGTACTGCCCTATAATACCGATTGCCTCTCTGGAACAGTCATGCTGACGTCACAACTTGATGGGCCGGTATCCAGACCGGATCAGAACTCCTCCCATTATTCTTATGTCTTTTCATATTATATTCCTATCTCACTCCCCTCACCTTGAATTGTTACCAAAAGAGAGTTCGCTTTGCACCTCGGATTTCTAGAAATATTAATACCAATTTATTTCAGTATAGGCATAAGATGAAAATCAAGATTACTACATAAAAGAAAAATGATAAATTTTAAATAGTGAATAATGAATAGTAAAACATGAATAGTAACAGTAAATAGTAAAACATGAATAGTAACCATAAATAGTAAAATATAAATAGTAACAGCAAATAGTAATTAACTATTTGAATAGTAATTTACTATTTGTAATAGTAATTTACTATTTGAATAGTAATTCACTATTCTCAATAGTAATTTACTATTGACATAGTAATTTACTATTCAGAATAGTAACTTAAAATAATATTATATCCAGTATAATAATAGATTTCTAAAACGATATGAAAATAAACCTAAAAAATATAAAAGAGAGTTATTCTTACCTTATGATTTTGGCAGAACCTCCTTCCAAAAATTTTATTTTTCTCTCTCTTACTCCAATCACTATCTCTCTAACACTACTATATTAAGAAAATTTAAACTGAAATGTGACTTTTCCTTCAAAAATCTTTCGGTATTTATAGCAGAAAAATTCACTATGTATTTGAATATTTTATTATAAAAGTAATGGGTAATTTTTGAAATTTTTGTTTTTGGTTACTGTGCAAGTTTGGAATTTTCGTTCATGCACAATGTTTTACATAGTGAATGTCGGCTGAATTATTAAACCAAATAGTAACCATCCACTCTAAATATTTTAAATATTCAAAATCAGTCCTTTTCAAAATTTCATGATATTATATCAGTTTTCACTAATTTTGTAATACGTAATATAAAGTTTAAATTTTAAAAATCTAAAATTTTCTGTTGATAAAAATATATTGGTACGTTTTTTATTTTTTTTACGATTGGTAAAAATCAAGATTTTTCTCAAACCGATCATTTTTAGATAAGTCTACTTGAAATGGATTTTAAAAAATTTTCTTATAATTTAAATTCACTTTCTTGTAAATATTTTTAATTTTCAGTAACTTTATATGAATTTAAAATTATTTAAAATATATTATTTTATTAAAATATTTCAAAATTTTCAAAAATAGAAAATTATAAATATTATGTAGATCAAGAAGTTCTAAAGAGCCATAGTCTAATTCCTTCAAAATTTTATTTTAAAATTCTAATAAGAGTTAAATCATAAATATGTAAAAACATAAATATAAAAATATAAAATAAAAGTTGTGAATAATAAAGATATTCAAAATTCTTATATAATTTCATTAATCAATGACTACTAATTAGGTAATTTTAAAATTCTCATTCAAAAGACATATATATTTTTATTTTATTATTATTATTTTATTTTAATTTTTAAAACAAAATAATTAAATATAAATACCAAAATTTAATAAATAATAATAATAATAAACTAACTAATAGTAAGTATTTCTCATTAAAGACATATTAATTTCTATTTTCTATTTTCTATTTGAGTAGAGAATAGGATGTTACAGGTGGAATTCCACCTACTTGATGTTAGATGTTGTTGAAGGTTTTCAATCTGCATTTGAAAAATTAGAGCATGAGGACCCAATCTATTCTGATTTCTTTGGGACTGTTGGTCCACTCACTATCACTGATTAAGAGAATGTTAGAGCCTTTATGCATTTCTTAAAATTTTTTTTATGAGGCCACTAAATTTTTTTCTACATTTATGGATGTGAGCTTGCATGTTGCATTTCGTCAATTGACTTCCATTTACTGTGAGATTAAAGAATCTGCCATAAATTTGAATATTGTGTTAGCCATTATGGGTTTTGAAATGAAGAAAAATTATGACAATACTAGGGCAATGCTAGTAACATGAATAGGTTACTTTATTTTGGTGTTGTTTTCTATCCTCGTTATAAACTTGGGTTTGTTGAATGGACCTTTGGGATATGTACTCTGATGAGCCGGGTGTTGCCCAAAAACTGTCAACTGGTGTAAGAAGCAGTCTGTTTGAGATGTATACATGGTATAAATTAGCTTATGAAAAACAAAACAAAACAAATAGAAAACTACAATAACACACAAGATGTTAGCAGTGGTAAGGCAAGCGCTTGTGCCGAAACACCTCACCATTTGGCATGAAGATGCTTATAAAAGGCTCTTGAAAGAAAATGATACAATTTATAGAAAAAATGAACTAGAAAGGTATTTAGGTGAAGCTTGTGGAGAAGATGAGGATGAGAAATTTGACATTCGAATTTGGTGGAAATATAATTCAAACCGATTTCCGATATTGTCAACCATGGCGAGAGATGTTCTTGTCACTTTTGATTCTACTATTGCATCTAAAAGTGCTTTCAGCACTGGTGGTAGGGTCATAAATACTTATAGAATCTCCCTAAAGCCTGAAATGGCTGAGGCACTTATTTGTCCACAAAACTGGTTGAGGCTATGTCTCTATCGAATTAATGATTGCTATGAAGAATTTGTTGTATATGATCAGATTATAACAAGTTTCCTTCTACATCTTTTTCTCCTTTTTAGCGGGATCTTCAAGGTAGGGAGTGTTTTCATTTGATTGTACTGGATCATAGTATTTGGATTAGTTTATTTTGAGCTAAAAGATGCTAATTTTGGGAGGCCATACTCTCTTACATGTTGTAACAGGAGTTGCAGGTTGTAGCTTTCTTATTGATTTTGGCTTGAATTCTCTTCTCTAGCTGATAAATGCATTAAGATTCTTTTAGGTGAGGCTTAAAGTTAAATAGTTACTATGTGTTCAAAAGTCTATTGACTTTGTTTAAAAAGTTAAAGCTCTATCTATTGTAATTTTGAGCTATGCCTTGTGAAGTTTTTATTGCATACAAGTTATAGTTGGTGTTGTTTCCCAATGGCATTAACTCCAAGGGAAATTTGCCACAAAGCATGTTTCTAGCCAAGAAAAGTTGCTAAAGTTTTAAACCTGAGACAGAAGTTACTTGGAATGCTACCTGTCAAAGCATTATCAGACAGACCAAAAGATTTAACACTTTGCAATTTGACATTAAAGAAGAGTATTGATCCAAAAATGTTGTTTTTTGACAAGTCTAACTTCTACAGTTGAACCATATTACTAAACTCTAAAGGAGTTTCTCCACCTAGTTTGTTTCCAAGAAAATTAATGTATGTTAACAATAATTGTTTTTTTTATTTTATCTTTAGTAATTCATTAAATTCTAATTAATAAGAATTGTTTTTCCAAATCATAGGTACTTAAATTGGCTTCATTAACAGGGCAACATTTTGCAGCCAATTTCAAATATAAAATTCTATTTGTACCAATGTCATATATAAAACTATTTGTACTTTTTGTAATTTTTGTAATATTCATGTGAGAGTAATTTGATGTAAATTTATACAATGATGTTATGTTTAACCCTATATGTTTATTTTATTTTAACTATACTTTTTAAGTCTTTTATTTTATGATTATATGATATATATATATATATAGTACATACTATGATAATGTAATAGATATTAAATCATTTTTCTATCGAAATGATAAGAAAAATGTGTAAAAAAAAGTTTAAAAATTAAATTTTGACTGCTAAAAAAATTCAATTCATTACAAGATTAAATCGAAATTAACCGTCCCAACTTAACTGAAACCGTTCAACCAAAACCCGACCAAATTATAGGGTCATTTGGTCGTGTTTGATTGGAAATAAGTTACTTTTGGTTAACATTGGTTGAGATATTCATCAACCGAATCCGTCCAAACCCGACCGATTATCATTTGATATTGTTTTTTATATGATCTATATATGCTTATTTTATTTTATGTTGTTTTTATAAATAGTGATTCATAAATTTAATTACGTTCATGATTTAATCAGTGTATCATTTTAAAATTGCACATATATGTCAATTAAAAAGGTTTCACGGTCATCATTTAAATATTGCACATATATGTCAATTAAAAAAGTTGTCACATTGATTGTCTGAATTGTTCTGGTGTTGATAGAGTACATGTTTGATGATCAAAAGTGCTATTTTTAAAATATTAACAGATTTGATTCTTGTAAATGTGTTTATTATCTCTGAACTGAAAAATCGTTTAACCTAATTAAAACAAACAAAAATAAATAAAATTGAAACTATAAAAAAACTCTCATTATTAGTGCGATTTAGATCAAATTTTGAATTTACCTTTAAAAACCGAGCTAAACTCAATGAATAATAATCTTCAATATGTTACCCTATATTTATTTTACCTTACTAAATTATATATATGACTTAAACTTAAAGAAATACTTAAAAAACTCTAAGTAATGATATGTAATTTTTTAATTATGTTAAAATCTTTTATAATGATGATTTTATTTTTAAAGTATTTATTTTTTATTTTATTAAATTAAAATTATACATTTTATACTTAATTTTATAAAAAATATAATTAATATAAAATCTAACAAATCGATATAATCCAAACCATATTTAATGGTACATTTCAAATAAATCACAACTTAATAACATCAAATAATAATAATTTATCTAAAAATGAATTCCCAATCTGTAAACACCGCTTCTCAAAAGTGCTATCTCAAATGTGATCCTCAGAAAATCTTCCTATTTTAGTATTGTTTGTAATACTATAAGACCCACGTTAGAAAAAGCAAAAAACCTTTTCCCTGCCCCGCCCAAAAGAGGGCACTCATAAACATTGTCCATGAGTTTTTATTTTTTATTTGAGAAAACATAAACATTCTCTAGTGTATGGTGTCGCATAATCTGAGTTGAAAATTGTAAGGTAAAAGTCACTTGGGATTAAAGCTAAGGCAGCTCAAGTACATAATTATAGGATAAAACACACACATATATATATATATATATATTGACTTATCAAGTTTTAAATACTAAATAATACCCCTAAAACATCACTTGCCAGTAATTACCACGATATTGAATTACTTGGCAGCAGTCTGAACAATGGGCTCAATTTTAACAGGAAAGTTATGGATCTCATCCCTCCAAGGACTTTTCAAGGACGCAGGTTCAATGTTGGTCAAGGCAAGCCACACAGCAGTGTTGCACTTGAAGCCAGACCCAAACGCCATTTGCCAGACCCTATCACCCCTCTTGATCCTCCCCTTGGCCTCACAATAACCCAACTCATACCACACGGAGCTAGATGAGGTGTTCCCAAACCGGTAAAGCGTCATTCTGGAAGGTTCCATGTGCCAATCATCAAGCTCCAGGCTCTTCTGCATCCTGTCGAGAACAGCCCTACCGCCCGTGTGGATGCAGAAGTGCTTAAAGGCCAGCTTGAAGTTTGGCACGTAGGATTCGATCTTGGTCCTCAGAAGTTTTCTCTGGATCAAGTTCAACAAGAACTTGATCTTCTCAGAAAGAGGGAGAACCAGAGGACCAAGAGAGGTTATGTGGACCTTGAGGGCGTCTCTTGCGACGTTCATGAGGTCTTTCGAGAGGGAGACCCCCACTTTTTGGTCCTCATCTTCCTCTTGAAAGACACATCTGTAGCTGTTGTCGTCGGCGCCGACGTGGGTTCGGAGGGTGTGGATGAGTTGGTACTTTGAACGGAAGCGGTCTGAAGGGTGGCTTGAGAGAAGTGCTGCTGAACCGCCCATGCGGAAGAGGCAGTTCACCAGGAGCATTGATGGGTTGTTTCCCCAGTACATGCTTGAGATCTCGTTCTCTGTGCTCAGCACCAAAGCGTACGAGTTTGGATGGGCCTGTTGCATGCAACCATAATTAATACAAAGCAACCCAGAAAATTCAATGTGGAAATCACTTTTCATTTTCTTCTGTACTTACCACAGTTTTTGTTTTTCTTATTCATGTTTATTTGTACACCACTACTGCTGTGATGTTTTTTCTGAGAGACAGATACAAATAAAAGATGCGATAAATGAGGATAGATGATAGACAGAAAATGAATTGTGTTAAATAAATGTTTTTTTTGTGTGTGTTTCACATAAGAGAAAATAAATAAAACATGTGATAGATGATAGATAAAATAAAATAGTTAAAAATATCCAATGCTTTTTTCCATATAATTGTTTTCTCGATCGTCATATTATTTATTGTACTTTTCACCTGTTTCTGATCTTTTTTAAGCCCTTGCTTGCATGAAAGTCTTGATCCCCTTAGGGCATTTACAATGGAATGTCCACATCTTAATTCTCTATGCCAAGAGCTCACATGGGCCCTCTTAGAATTTTTTTTTTGAAGTTCAAAAATAGGAATGGTTTTTGAAGTTATAATATAGGAAGTTAATTTTGTAACCCCTTTTAACTGGCCTTTATGTGGGTTCATGTGGTGCAAGTACACTAACACAACCCCAAATTGTTGCAGAGGAATCAGACGTACGGTCCGATATACCATGTGTGTAATTAAAGTGATGTGAAAGCCTGTTATATGTATGGTAATCTTTTAATGCGCAAATGCATGGCAGATATAATTATTACTGAAAAATCATCTGCAGAAACCACAAAGTGGTGTCTCCTTATGTTTTGTATTTAATGAGAGAGATACTAAGGGAAAAGGTACAAAACAAAAGAAAGATGAAATGAGATAATCATGTGAAAAAGATTTTAAATAAATGGTGTGGGTATTATTTGGTATAAAAAAACTAGAGATAATTATTACTATATGTAATGACTTAGAACACATGATAGAGAAATTATATTTGTATATGATGCATATGTTTTTTCTGTTAACTACATTATACACATGTTGTATGAAGAAAGAAGAAAAATTGTGAGATGTGTTGAATGATATGATCAATATTGTTAAAAGAGATACAACGAAAGAAAGTGTTGCATGTTGTTGTATGAGTATTAATTTGTTATACAGACAAGAAATGTCTTCAAAATATATGCTTTTCTTTAACTACAGAAGACAGTCTCCAGAGACCTTATTCTGAGGAATTGTCCCATTTGAACTAATCTGGGTTTGCGTTTTCAAAACATTTGTGATGAAAGGAAAGAATTAGTAGGAGAAGAGAGAACCTGTAGGAGCTGTTTGGCAAGGTCAACAGCAAGAACACCAGCACTACACCCCATGCCACTGAGATTATAAGCCAAAATGTTGCCTCTAAGCTTATAACGATTAATAATAGTATCAGAAAGAGAAGGTGTGGGATTAAACAAGCAACAATTGACGACAAGAATCCCAATGTCCTTAGCCTCTACCCCTGTTTTCTCCAGCAACTCATCAACAGCACCAAAAAGCACTGTGTCAGTTTCCTTCCTAGCCTCGTCCAAAGTGAGCTTCGGAGGAATCTCCAACAGACCCTCAGGGACATAGGTCAATGGTCCCAAACCAGACCTATCAATGATCTTAGTCACAAGCTTGAAATTCTCATCGGAAAGAAACCCAACATGCTTTGCTCTGTCCAATAGCATTTCCTTTGAGCAGAGACAAGCAATACTTGGTTTGAAGCATGCGAAGTCCACCAAGTAAACCTTGTTGGGTCTACTCATCAGGAAGTAGTACACCAATGATGCAACAGAGCTCAAGGCTATTATCAGTGAAGGACGTGGATTCAAGTCTTGGAGTTGGAGATAGGCACATGCTGCTGTCACAACCAAAACTGACATGAAGAAAAAACTCATTGTGTTTGGGATCATGTTCAAATGCTTCAGCATTGTCAATATTTGATGCAAAAGGCTCTGTTGTAATGCTTATTGTAATGTAGGGGGGCAAAACATGGGCATATATAGAGAATAATTATGGGCAGAAATTATTGCACTATTCTCCGGGAAAAATCATTACACCATCCAATCCATTCAGTCGTTTTCACTTGGTTGGGTTAATCTAATATATCTTAAATTTTATTAAAAGATAAAGAGTGTAATTTTTTTAATGTTTAAGTGACGTAAAAAAATTGATGTTTTAAATATATTTTATACTAGTTGTTTCAATAATTGATATGAAATATTAATATTTTTTACACTAGTTATTTACACGGGAGTTTAAAAAATTGATATAAATTACATTTTTTATGTTGAAAAAAATCTAATACATATGAAATAATTATTTACGGAATCATGAGGTGATAGGGTAGTGTGGGAGATAATAATAATTTGTTATCAAGTGTGGGGGTTGGGAGAGTATGTTATTTTAGGAATGGGTTATGTTGGTGGAAAAAGTTATGGGGCGAAAGTGTGGGAGTTAGAAGCCATTACTAATAGTAATTGTTTTTGTCAGGGGTTAGCTTTATAGTTTGGGTTTAGTCTATGTCTTCCTTTTGAAAAGAGTAATAAAAATTGATTTGTTTTAAAGAAGGGAAAGAGATGCATGTAGGATCATGAAACTTAAACTTAGAAACTTAGAAACTTAGAGCTCGTGGAATTAAATTAAGTAGCTCGAAGGAGCAATAGAAGAAACTTTGGAGACAAAGGAGGAGAATAAAAACAAGGGGGAATTTACACTCTCCACGTGAATGAAATTACATTTGCTACTCTTCATTTTTTATAATTTATATAAAAACATAATTTTGAGATCATTTTCATTTCCATTAATTTCTCTGATTTTTTTAGGTACTTTTATAAGAGATGGAATGCTAAATTAATGCCAAAAAAAATACCAAGTGCAATTTTCTTTAATTTCAGGACGTTTGGTTGTAATGTGTCCTAAGATAACTAAAGGAAGAAAAAAAAAAAAGACTATTCAAACGTAAATATATAGTAAAGAAAAATGTTCAACTTTTAATTTTTTTATGGGACTAATTGTCTATTTGGTAATCAATTATAAAGATAAAATTGATATTATATCTCTATTTTTTTTATAAGATATTATATGCTACTTCGGTATGTTATGAAGGTATTGTGATCGGATGAATCTAAAAGTGTTCCGCAAAGGAAGACGGAGGGAGAGAGATAGCGTGTGTTTGAAATCATCTATTAATATTTCTAACAAAAATTAGTAAATCATAATATTGCTAATAAAAAAGTATATCGAAGTTAAAAATTAAGATCCTTATATTTTGAAAATATTTTCTGTTTTTAATTTTAATTATAAAAGTTTCATTATATTTTTTTGTTTTAAAAATTTATACTAAAATTAGGAAATGAAAATAGACAAAAATTTCCTATCTAAATTTTTAGATACAGGAAAAGTAATGACAGTTTTATAATTAAAACTAAAAAAATGAAAATAGGAAATGTTTACACAATTCAAACGGGACCTAGTTTCTTTAAAGTATAGAAATCATCAAAGTGGATTTTGTCTATCTTAATCAATATTTTGAAAAATAGACTCATGATTAAATCGATAAAGGCATTGGTTTATAGTTTATTGGTTTAACTATGATTGAATTGCGGTTGAATAGATGATAATGAAATATTAAAACTTTGTATTCCAATAGATATCAAGTCTCACATTGTTTGAACTTGAGATATATTGAGAATTTATATACCGATGTGTATGTAAAATTTATAAACATGATAAAAAATGTTAAAACTTCATACGCATTAAGTTCAAACATGGTGTTAAAAAATTTAATGAATTCCTAATTTTTCATTTTTTTCTAACATGAAATATGTATTTTAAATATAAGATAAGTCATTATATATTAATAATAAATTATATAAAAATAATATGTAAATATATTATATGAAGTTTTTATTATTTTAAAATAGACTTTCAAAAAAAACTAGAAAAATAATAATTTTAAAAATTTAACCGTTTTGATTGATTCTGAAATTTCTATATTTTTCTACGTTTTAATAATTTCTCAATTCAATCAGTTAAATCAATAAGTCTGATTTTCACAACTATAATATTATTAAAGCATTTTTAGTATTCAAATTACCATGGAATGCTTAAAGGATGCGTCACCTATCTGTACTATGTCAGACTTTGTGATAGAATGTGGTCTTTGTAATCGGAATTCAAGGATGAGCTTTAAAATAACTCTTATGCTCCTAGATAAAATTAATAATTACATTTTCATCTTTACGAAATATTACCACCATTTTTTCATATTTATTTTTAAGAGATCTAACTCAATAGATTAGACAGAGGATATGAGTTTTCTTAACATGTGTCTGATTAAAAAAAAAAAACTATTTTTCGTGTTTACCATTCCATTAATTAATTATAAAGTTGAAGGCTATAATTATTAAGAAAGAACAAGTAATTAAATGTTGAAACCAATTAAAAATATGTAAATAATTATTCTGAACGTGTCTGAAGTGACTCATGTGTTAATGAGAGATTAGTTTGATGTATTTTTATTTTGTTAATGATTAAAAGGGTTACTTCCAAAATTTAACCCTTCACTTAAAGTTAACACAACCTTTGAGGACAA
The DNA here is from genome assembly GCA_037962975.1 of Clitoria ternatea. Classification (NCBI taxonomy): domain Eukaryota; kingdom Viridiplantae; phylum Streptophyta; class Magnoliopsida; order Fabales; family Fabaceae; genus Clitoria; species Clitoria ternatea. Next base: position 17,922,222 of record CM075675.1, read on the forward strand.
ATAGGTTAATGTGGATAAAATTGATTGCTGTTCGTCTGAAAATACGCAGCTAAGGGCTAGACTAAGGGATGTCACAGCTTTCTGAGGAAAAAGGAAAGAGAGTAAATATATAAACTCCCAAGGAAAATGACATAACATAGGTTAATTTATTTATTAGGTAGATGTATATTTAATATAGTTATGGACTTAGGTTTATACATATAAATTTAAAGGACGGTTTGCTTTCTTGAGACAAGACATGACAGTGTATTAGAGGTTGACCAAAATATGCACTTTGTTGGAGTTGGAGACCAATTAGTTGGATGCATATATACTAAAGGGGGAGTGCTCCTATTGACATTTATGAAGCTATAAGAGAAGAGAGTGATAATATGATATGGTTGGGTTCAGCGAGCTTATAGGATATGGGTATTTTGACGAGTTTGTATATGTTGGCAGATATATGGTTGATGATGTTGTTATAAGTTATAAATATTAGTAATTGCTCTTGTCAGGGGTTAGCTTTCTCTACTTGGCCTGCATCGCCATACCCAACCAATAACTCACCTTCTCATTCATATTATGTTTTTATCCTAACATTTTCATATATAATTTTTCAATATTAAAGACTAATTCTTTTATGATGTATAAATTATTAAAGTATGTCTTATCTCTTTTAACAAAAACTCTATTTAACTTATGATCTTAACTCATAACTTATTAAAACAGAACTATTTAAGAAAACAACTTTAAATTGTATTAAATGATTCAGAGGATATTTAACATTATAATTATGTAATGCATCAAAGTTGTTCTTAAAAAAATATAACTAGAGGTTAAATTTAATAATTAAGTAATTAATAAAAAAACTTATGACTCTGGAAAATTCATAAGTCACCTTAATTAATTTTAAAAGTTTAGACTACCTATGTTATGTTTACAAAACAATTTTGTTATAGCCTTTTAAATAAAATATAAACAACCTTACCAACTGGATTTAGTATCTTTTTTATACACAAGGGTATGATTTTTAATGTAAAGTTTACCAAGTTAATTATTTTTAATAATATGTCAAGTCATAACTAATTGATAATATTATATTTTAATACTATTATTGTATTCTAATTAATTTTATGTTTTTATATACATAATAAAAATCAGGTTAAGGCTTTTAAAAAACTTTTTTTAATTAAATAGATTAGATGCTTTTAAAAATCCTTTTTTAATTTGTCAAGCTAACCATTTTAGGCTTTTATATATAATTTTATATAGAAATATAATTTTTGATATATTATAATTTATAAATACACATGATATTTTCTACTAATTATAGTTTATAAAATTAAAATTTATTAAAATCACCTTTAAAATGCAAAATTGTTAATTAAATGTACATTGTGTGTAGGTTGTTAGCCTTTTAGAGACATTGATTTGTTTAAGATAAACTCATTGATCTATTTAATATATACTTATTTGTCATTTTGTTGACAATAATTTAAATCGGGCTTTCGTATAAGTTATCATGTTAAATCATACTTTTAAATAAGCCAAACCAAACCTATAAAGATGGCCTATGTTAGGTAATAGGTCAGGCTTAAGTCTTAAAAGTATCAGGTCAGACTCAGACCTGTAAAGCCTAGCTTGATTCAACCTATTTTCATCTCTAACCAAAGGTGTGAAAAGTATAACCAATTTTTGGTCGTGTACTCTATTGGATTGGTCGGTTGGGGCGTGGTGAAGACAGGCGGGTTTTGACGATTTGACATAAGTTATCAATAAAAAAATTGATTGCAAAATTATATAAATTTGAATCTCCACGAACAACAAAAGATACCATAATATAAATCTTAAATCTGGAAAGACACATCTCTACAATTTTGAAGCCAAATAAGAAACAAAAAGAACTAATAGATTACGGATCTTATAGGATAAATCTATATGACATTAAACTAAACGAAAAAATATATAGAATGGAAGAAGAGAAGAAAATCCCTAAAATCAAAGGGGTAAATGTAACATCCCAGATAATTATAGAAAATTTTGTGAAGTGGAAAATGTTAAAAATTGTTTTTAGGAATTTATTGGATATTTTTAAGAATTATTGGTTTAGTATGAAAGGTGTGATTAGAAGAAGAGAGGTTTAATTAAAATCATTAAAGAAATTGTAAAGGAAATGGAGAAGTGACCGGTTGAGCAGGTAACCGGTTGCCATGAGTTTAAGTAAAGGCTTCTCTCTCTCAATCATTCATTTTCTATGAGAACCTTCTTCTTCTTCTTCATCCGTTTCTCTTCTTCCTTTCCTTCCTCCATTGTGGCGAGCTGCATGATTTGAAAGGAGGTCCCTTTTGCATCAGACCTTGAAATAGTTACATAGCCATGATAGTGATTTCAAGGTGAGTTCTTTGGACCGTTTAAGTTTATTATCTTATCCATTTCGTTTCTTTTCTAGACCAAATGGTCATGCATGTGGGGGTACTGTTCCGATCTCCACTCCTCTTGGCTGTGAGCCTAGAAATGGCCCTTTTACCGGGTGGATGGTGGTGTGACGTTAATGTGTTTCTCGTTCCAGACCCATAGGTGGTGGAACGAACACTGATAGAACGATTAAGGAAGCTGGTGCTGGAGCGGAGGTGGAACGGTGCACCCAGCAACTGTTGAAGCTCAGAACAGAGGTAAGGGGGTGTTCGGGTTATGATTAATTAGAATAGGACATGTTCCGTGTCCGAGTCGTTGAGCTGTGTGAACATGGTGAGAAAATGTTATTGAATGAAATTTGTGTGTATGTTTATGCATGTGTGAGTATGGACACTGATCGGTTGAGGATCGGGTGTGTGTGTGGCTTATGATAATGATGATTTTGAATGGTTGATGTTGAGATAATCGGTGTAGTGGCAGTGTGAAGCTGAGCTTGACAAGCAGGTCGCCCGAGTGATGAGTATGTGTTGATAATGGCCACTCGTGATATGATGAGAAATGTGAATTGTATATGTATGATAAGTAATTGCTATGTGTGGCGTGAGATTGATAATGTTTGTTATATTGAGTTACATATTGTGTATGAGATACTCCGTATACTGTTGAGGGCGGGGAGTGGTCACCGGTGCGTTGCACGAGCAAGGAGCGGCTCCTGACAGGCTTTCAGTAAACGGATTGTATGATTATGATACGTGATTATGTGGTGTGGGACGGCCGACGGTATATATAGCCCCTCATTTCCGGCTCCCGTGGTTTTTGTGCCCAGTTGAGCTACCTAGTGGTCAAGTAGGACCCAGTGGTCGAGGTGGAGAGTCAAGCAGGACTCGGTGAACCAAGCAGGGTTCACGGGGTGTCAAGTAGGACCCCTAGCTGAAGGCCGATCCTTTAGTATCCGGATACTAGGCGTCAAATTTATATGAGAGTCAGTTGTGACAATTGATGGATTTAGTATTGTGATAAGTATGTGATTAATTATATTTTCCGAGTGTAATTTACTATAATTGCTGAGTGCAATTTGTTATGCCGAGTGGTAAACTGTTATTCTTGCAGAATGAGTTGCTTACTGTGTGAATGGCTATAATTGCTGAGTGATTTGCTAAAGTGGCCGAATGTGAATTGTTATATTTACCCAGTATGATTGATTATATTGCCGAGTGTGAGATATTTACCAAGTGCAGGTTGTTATAATTGCCGAATGAGATTTGTTATATTTGCTGAGTATGATTTGACTTATTTGCCGAATGTGATTGGCTGTATTTACCGAGTGATTGGCTATATTTACCAAGTGTGAATTACTATAATTGTCGAATGTGATTGGCTGTATTTACCGAGTGATTGGCTATATTTGCCGAGTGTGAATTACTATAATTGCCGAGTATGAATTATTGTACTTGCTGAGTAAGACTTGTCATATTTGCCGAGTGAGATTCGTTGTACTTGCAGAGTGAGATTTGTCATATTTGCCGAGTGAGAATTGATGAGTATGATGTTATATTTGCCGAGTGTAATTTATTGTATTTGACGAATGTGAACTGTTATAATTGCCGAGTGGGATGGTTATAATTGCCGAGTGAGAAATGCAATAAGTGCAGAGTGTGAATTGCTAAATTTGTCGAGTGTAATTTCATATATTTTCCGAGTGATTTATTATATTTACCGAGTGGTAAATTTGTGTAATTGCCGAATGAGTTATTTGTTAAGATTTGCCGAATGAGAATTATTATATTGGCAGAGTGAGATTGGACATGTTTGCTGAGTGAGTTAATTGTCGAGTGTGAGTTAAATGCCGAGTGTAATGAGCAAATTGAGGATAAAAGAGTCGGACGCAGTTTATACTCGTATTTTATTTAGACTCCGTTCTAAATTAATTATGATGCTAAACACTCACCCTTGCTGTGTTTTCATTTTTAGTAACCGGTGACAGGGAAGAGGTCGGAGCCATGGAGGTGCGCCAAGCGGAGGATTGATGCCAAGGCACCGAGTGAATTTGAATAAATTGTGTAATATATATATTGAGTTTTCCGAATGTTTGATGTTATAACATGTTGACTGTATGTTGAATTAACTATTTAATCGATATCCTGATTGACGTGAGTAGGAATTCTTGATGTTTTGAATCGAGGTTTATTTTATGAATGAATTTGCTTTGCTGTAGCTGAGTCGATCACTGGGTGAATCTCGCCGAGTGGATTTATTTTATCCGAGCAAGGGCCGATTGGTTTGGTGCCCATTTTAGCTCAAGTGAGTATCCCTTGTTTCTGAGAGAAGAATAACTGAGAGTGTAACATCCCGATTAAGATTAATGGTTGATTTAGATTAATTGCTGATTGGCTAAAAGTGGCTGAATAATAACAATGCCAGGAAAATGATGCATGTGCCCTCTTGGTGGTATGAAGGGCTTCGGTCCCTCTCTCACTCATCATTTACGCAGAGTTTGGAAAAGAAAAGTGAGAGCTGAGCGTTTCTTCTCTTCGTGCATGCAAAGGTGCTGTTTATGAGCAGCCCAAGCTTCTTTTACTTCGTCTTCTTCCTCCACTCGAAGACTGTTGGAATCTCGAGTGGAAGTGTGCAACATTAAGTGCCTCAGAGTGGTAGAAATATCCCACTGATGGTGAGATAGAGCTGCTCAAGGAGGAGAACAGCGTTGGGCGTCTTGGAGGCTCGAAAATCCTCCACTGTCCTTGCATGCTGAAGCGCTGAGTGCCTTGGAGGCAGAGATACCCGAGAGTGAGGGAACAACTTTTGGTTCTTCCAAAGCAGAGTGCTGTGTTGGACGACTGGAGCAGGGTCACTTAATTGAGAAGAAGCGATCGGAGGGCAACCGATCGGAGCTGTAAGCTCGAGGAGCTTCTGGAATCTTCATCCCAGGTAGGGGGCTGATTTACATCTCAAATACATGGTTTATGGACGGGTTCCGGGTGAAATTGCTTTACTGTGTTGTGTTGTACTTGTAATGTGTTGATTGTGGTATTTCGATTGAGTGATAGCCCGGATGTGTGATGATTATGAATTGTGGGGTGCATGTCGATTTCCGTCCATGAGATGTATGTCGATCAACATGAGGATACTGAGTGAATGCATGAGATGCATGTGAATGTTATTGTGATTGCCGAGTGCATTATGCTGTGAGACAGTGAATAAATCTCTGTTGTTGATTTATGTTAAAATGCATGAGATGCATGTGAATGTTATTATGATTGCCGAGTGCATTATGCTGTGAGACAGTGAATAAATCTCTGTTGTTGTTTTATGTTAAAATGCATGAGATGCATGTGAATGTTATTATGATTGCCGAGTGCATTATACTGTGTGACAGTAGATAAATCTCCGATTGTTGTTTTATATTAAACTGCAAGGGATGCATGTGATAAAATGATGATGCCGAGTGCATATAGCGTGGGACGCTTGATGAATACGACCATATGCATCTGATTCGCCATTAAAAATGCTGAGAGCATATAGCGTGGGATGCTCAATATATAAACGACAATCAGATGAATATGTGTGAAATACAATCAAAGACCTTTGAGCGAGGCTCAGGCACTCCTTTTGAGCGAGGCTCGGGGTTTAACTTATGCATTGGATGCTATCAAAGACCTTTGAGCGAGGCTTAGGCAAACCTCTTGAGCGAGGCTCAGGGTTTAGCCCGTAATGCTTCCGTTATCGCTTGGAGTGACTGTGTTACATGAGAGGGCAAACGATTTGGTACCAGTAAAATGGCCGGATCAGCTTGGAGCTGAGAAAAAGGCTTGGAGCCTATGTTGCAACAATAAAAATTAATAATGAATAATCGGATCCGACTGAAATGATGTGTGCACACTTATAATTGTTGTTGAGCTCAACATGAATTGTATATGTGTAAATGTTATTGAGAATAACATGAATAATATAGTCTTGAATTGACTTGAGTGAATTCTGACTTAATGGATGTATGTATACTGATACTGTTGCCGAGTGCAATATGATGGTATGGTTGTGGTATATGTTGTTGTGAATAATATGAATTATATAGCCATGTATGAATTGAACAATTCCGATCGGATGATGTTGTGTGAATGTCCATATTGAATGGCAGTATATGTTATTGTTGATTGAGATATGTAATTGCATGATGGAGACCTTGAGGATTAATCCGAGTCAATAACTGTCATTTAATATGTAAATGCTCACCCCTACTGTGGCTATATTTTTCAGTTAATGTAGGTCGGAATGGTGAATGGCGAGAAGGCCTCAAGTCCGAGTGATGGGTACCTATACCACTGTAGTGTACATAGTGTACAGATTGTATATAGTCGATATAGCCTTGGCCGGCTCTTATGTATGACGATTGTTCTGGAGATATATATATATAATTGAATTAACTGGGTTGTGGATAAGTGTATGTATATTTACATTGTTATGAAGTTCCCTGACTTGTGCATTAGGCGGCGTTGTAAGAATAATGCTAAAGACTATAAGTTCCGAGTGGAATGTTGTAGGGAGAGCCGTTTCTGAGTGAGGCTTTAGCGAGTGGGCCTTTTTCCGAGTGGTGAAGGCTTAAAATGGTTTTGAGTGAAACCCATCTTATTAAATCTATTCCGAGGGGATAAGGTTCAGATATTGTCGAGCAGAACTTAACTTGGTGAAGTATTCCGAGTGAATAAGGTTATATATATTCCGAGTGAATAAGGTTATATATTCCGAGGGGATAAGGTTTAAATAAGTCCGAGTAAGACTTAACTTAGTGAATTCTTCCGAGTGAAGAGAAGTTAGAGTATTTCCAAGTAGAACTTGATTAAGGAGACCATTTTCGATGGATGGAAGGTCAAGGTATTTGCTGAGTGGAACTTAGTCGGTAGAACTCTCCCGAGTGAGACATACTATATAGACTCCGAGTGGATGAGGTTATAAAATCTTTAAGTAAGACTTGACCTAGTAAAGTATTCTCCGAGTGAAGAAGATTAAAATATACCGAGTGAAGAATGGGTAAAACACCTCCGAGTGAATTGTGATTGAAATACACCGAGTGGTATTGGACTGGGGAAAATACTTCCGTGTGAGGGAAATCCTATTGATTCCGAGTGGAATAACTGAGGGAATCATTTCCCGAGTGGAGATTAAGACGCTTCCGAATGAAGCATGTCTGGGACCTTCTTGAATAAAAATAAGGATCTGGCTAAGAGTTTACCGGGTGAAGCATGACCCGAAGGGGACCGTTCCTGAGTGAACGTGGTCCCGATTCCGAGTGACGGAATTCCCGAGTGAATGGACTCGCTTCAACGAATAAGGAATCGCTCCAGCGAGTAGATGCTCGCTTAAGCGACTTCTGCCGCCTTACGTTAAACCGAAGCTGGGTCTTGCCAGCGAGTGGCATTCTGACCCGGTCTTCTCTTTCTCTGATCGATTTTCTGCTTCCCTTGCCTTCGGATTGTTTTATTTATCCCGATTCCTATTCTGAATTGCTTTGTGAACTGTTTTGAATTTTGGAAAAAATTTCCCTAGTCTTGGGTTTTCTTCTATTTGGGTCGGGTTGTTTCAGAGAGGCTCAATTCCGAGTGAAAAGGGTAGAGTGTCTCCGAGTGAGCGGTGGCCGAGACTCTGAGCGAAGGAAAGATAAGAGTGCTTCCGAGTGAAGGTCCAAGTGTTTCTGAGTGAGGATATGAGTGAACCTTTTCTGAGTGGAAGTTAAGCTGTTCCGAGTGAGAGAGGACCGAGTGAGAGAATTATTTCCGAGTGAACCTTGACTGTTTCTTCCTTCCGCTGTTTTCTAAATAACTATTTTATTAATGGATGTATTTTGGATCGGTTTCAGTCGGTAATTGCTAACTCAAGTATGATTTTATTATTTTGAATGTATTTAAGAAGAGTAAATGTTATTTTATATTAAGACCGGGTGGAATTTTTATTAAATGCGAAAAATCTATTGTGAAAAATGAGAAAAATAACGCGGGTCGTCACAGTAAAGTTCAATCTATAGAAGAAAGAAACCCTAAATTCATCTTTTTTATTTATGCCATTATTAGCAAATCGAATCCACCATGTCAAGAAAATGGAAACCAGTCCCTCGTTGCCATCGAACAAGTAAAAAGAGGGATAAAGATTAGGGAACTTGAGATTGAAAGATATTTTGATGGAGGGAACAACTTTATAACACATGAAGGGGGTGAAACCCTAGTATAATGAAAAATGAAAATAACTAGGTTAAGCGAGATGTCTCACAATAATCCAATTACATTTTTTTAAGAAAAAAGGTATATGTAAAGTATCGGGGCAGGTTCGGTCCCTGTTTTTAAAATGAACAAGCTCAGGCGGTTCCTGCGAGTCTTGCCCAAATGATAAAAAGACAAGGCTTAATTACATGTTTTGTTCCTAATTTTTTTTAAAATTTTTAAGTTTGATCCCTCAACTTTTAATTGTGTAATTTTGGTATTTAAATTATTCGATTTGTTAACATTTGATCCCATAACTTTTAATTGCCACCACTTAATTTTTTAAATATTTCTCAATTACTATAGTTTGAGGTAAGTTCAACTAATCCTAATGTTTAAGCTCTGATATTGATATCGCACTTACTTGATCATCTGAATGTCTTTGTAGGTGACACATTATTTCACCCCACAACGTGAGATACCAGTATGCGTTAGATGAAATACCATAAGGCCCTAGGATCCTCACTAGACTTAAAGAGATAATATTGAATCCTCGTAAGAAGTAAAACACATAAGACTTGGTACCTATATTAAACGTTTGTCCCTTTATACTAGACAAATCATTAGCATGCCTAATGGGGCCCACTAAAGTTAGTCCCACTTTTACAGACATTCCTATGGGCACAAGTCATCAAACTCCAAGAACTCACAGGGAGACATGCGTGATCTCACACACATGGAGCTTGTCCACTAAGATACAACTTGGGTTTTGTTGAAACTTTAGCATCATGGCCAATGCCTCGAGAAGACCTGAGGTGGTATCACAACTAAACCCTAGGGACAAAATCATCAACCAACTTTATGTAGATTTGCAAGAACTGAGGCAGGGTCGAAATCAGCCATGGGAGAATCAAGTTGTTTTCCATCAACAAATTTCTTCTACTAAATCAACACCTCACTATGAGGTGTCTACGTCACCAAACCATTCCAAAGTCCCAACATACGCTAGGGATTATTAGGAATTTACATATCAGACTGAGTTACATTCAACTTGATGCCTTTATAGGCCTACAACAATTCTCTCGGCAATTCTCCTGGTATACTATCGAAGTTGACCCTGTAAGCATCTAGATGCTTACATATATGAGTTAATCTTCTTGGGTGGAGACAAGGATGTAATATGTAGAATGTTACCTAGAACCCTAACTAGCAAAACCTTAAATTAGTTCAAAGGCTTACTAAAAAAGTTAATTGACGGATAGTCTGAGCTGGTGGAGGCCTTTGGAAGGCACTTCCTCATTGCATGAGATACCCCTAGGAGCTCCCACACCTTGGCCCAAATTAACCCGGGAAAGGTGAAGTCATTAAAGGATTTCTTGAAGAGATTTTACAAGGAGGCATATATGGTTCCAAGGTTGACAAAGCCCGCCAACTCCATATTGTAGTTGAAGCCCTCTAACCAAAATTAGCTTTCGCTTGGCCAAGTTCCCACCCCAGACCTTAGAAGACTTTAGGAAGAAAATAGGCAAGTATGTGGGGGCAAAAGATACACCTAGTTGCGATAGAGCTAACTTCAATTGTCATATCGTCTCAAAATAAAAAAGCGAAGCATAATAAAACAAGTTAAAGGGACCAAGATAGGGACCGACCATTCCACCCAAAGGAGAAAAATGTGTTTAACTTTGATCATTACACACCCCTTAATGCAAGGCCAAGTCAAATCTTTTAGAGATTGGCTTTCTAAGGTTTAGTGTGTATGGAGTAGGAAATTAAAGGGCGCTATAGAGGTCTTAATTAGAGAGAAAGTTAAAGTAATATCTTTTCATAAACAAGTCCTATGATGAGCTAGGCCGGGATGATAAGAGACGGTGAGACAGATTAGCCGAGGATGATGGTGTTAAGGTCCCAAAAAGGTGACAACGAACATGAAAGTTAAGCCAAAGGTTATAGAAGCTATTAAAAAGGATGAGTTCCCCAATCTTTTTTTAAGCAAAGGAGAGAAGTCATAGACACGACTACTAGCATATTTGCCAAGGGCGGAGTCTCCAACACCATCAAAAAGAATCATCTAAAGCTAATTATGTTTGTTCAAGTTAAGTTTGACAATAGGTCCTTTCAAGATGACGTTCAAACCTCTCCCATCATCTTCTTTGACGACGAATGCGACCCACCATTCTTGAAGGTGATGATGTAGTGGTGATCGAGGGTATTATAACTAATAAAAGTGTAAGAAGACTACTAGTAAATCAAGAAAGTTCTTGTGATATAATTTTTTATGAAAGTTTTAAAAGAATGGCTCGAACTGATATGTATTTGTAGCTTTACACACAGTACTTAACGACATTCAATTGAGCCAAACAACCAACTAAGGGGTACTTTGACACAAGGATCACTTTTGAAGATGATCCCAGTGCAAGAATGGTTAGAACGAGAATCCTCATGATTAATGTTAAGCCATCATTCAATGGAATCCTAGGAAGGCCAACATTGAATGCCATGGTATTGTGTCCACCTCGCACCTGCTCATAAAGTTCATCGACAAGAATAACAAAGTTTTGTTGATCTAAGGTGATGAACACATGGCTCGTTATGTTTACAATCTGAGTTTGCAAATGATAAAGGGGGTTACTCTGAAGAAATGAAGCTGAATGACGGGGGAACATTGGTTGGGTCACTAAACATGATTGATTTGGATCCTATGGAAGAGTTTTTAAACCTACCCCGAATGGAGGCTCAAAAATCATCATGCTTGGAGATGTTATTGAAAATATGACAAATATTAATGACAAGCTCAAAATCGATATAGAGAAAAGGCTAGTCAAACTTCTCTATGAATATAAGAAACTTTTTTCTTGGACTGTGACCGATATGCTAGGAATTGATCCCTTTCGTTGCCATAAGTTGGCAGATTACCAAGAGACGAGACCAATTGCTTGGAAGAAGATGTTTAAGCCTAGAAAAATAGAAGACAACTTGTGAACAAATAGAGGAGCTCCTAAAGGTGGGATTCATCTATGAAATCTAATATTCCTCTTGGGTTTCAAATGTTGTGATTGTGAAGAAACCTAATTAGAAGTGTAGGATGTGCATAGATTATGTGAATTTGAACTGATGTTGTCCAAAAGATTTATACTTGCTTCCAACATTGATTGAATGATTGATAATTCCTTCGAATATCAATTTCCCTCGTTAATGGATTCCTATTCCCGTTATAATCAAATCCTAATGTGAAAAGAAGATGAAGAGAAAACTAATTTCATCCATGATAAATAGATGTTATGTCACAGACTCATGTTGTTTGGATGAAAAAAAAACTGCTTTCATTAATTTATCTCAATTATCAAATGATTTTGTTTTCATAATAGAGAAGCACACGCTAGCATGCAATTAAATTGGTCCAAACGATCATGATAGGAGCAGTACTATAGGTAGCAACAGTAAAACGTAGTACCATGCATGTGCATTGCTAGAAGCTAATGAAACAGAAGCGAAGCAGCAATGTGAGGAGCTTCATCTGTTGCTAGACGTTGCCAGGAAAACATAAAAGAGTCGTCTGTACGCCTGTCCAAGGTTGTACTAACTTCAGAATCAGTAATTGAAATCTGTTGACTTCCGCGCTTAGACATGTGAAAAGAGGCTACGAATCAGGCCGGTGTGGGGTGTCAATTCACTCCACCCTCTCTGTTCCACAGTACCTGTTTTGTCTTCTTTATTTTTATAATCAATTTAAAATATATCCATTATTCCTTCTATCTTTTTATCTGTCCATTTTGTATTTTCAACTTATTTCTAAATTCATGTCTAATTAGAAATCCAAATCAATATAATGCTTCTTTTCTAATTATATATTTATATTCTTTAATTATTTTATTAACTTAATTAAATATCGACTATAGAAAGTGAAAGAGTAGTTTAAAAAGATGCAAGAGGAAAAATAAATAAATTGAAGGTTAAAATACCTTTTTAGCCCTTCAAATGTCTAGGGTATAGGAAAAAGCCCCTATCAAATTTGACCTAGGATTTTGACCCTTATAAAAATTTAGGTTATGTGAAATCAAGGACGGTTGACTTTTTGCTGAGGTGGCCAATACATGACCCACTTTAATAGTGAAACGTGGACGCTGACCTGGCTAAACAGTTGTTTAAATACTTAATTAAGTGATTAGCCATGTGAATTATAATTAATGGATTAAATATTCTAAAAAAATAAGAAATGCTCTTTTGCCAAAACGTGCGTTTTGATAAGTGTCTCTCCATTTCCTTTTCTTCCTGGCGCGACCGAGTGTCTCTGCAATTCCTTCTTCTTCCTAGTGTGTCTCTGCAACTCCGTCGTCTTCTTCTTTGAGTGCCTGGTGTGTCTCTGCAATTCCGTCGTCGTCTTCTTCCTGGTGTGCCTCTGTAATTCCATCGTCTTCTCGAAGAGTGTCAGTGTGGTGCGTGCATGTTCGAAACTCTCTGTGGGTGTTTCGAGTTTTCAGGTTGGACATCAACAAGCAAGAAGACAACGTGGGTGTTTCAAGTTTTCAGGTACGTTTTCTGAAGTTTTGTGTCAAAGTAAAATTATTTATTTGTTGTGTGTTTAGAGGGGGGTTCGGTTCAGGGATGTGGAAGGAGCACATGTTGTTAGTTTGTTGGGGTTTAGGGCTGGACCATACTGCTTTCACTTATTGTTCTTACTGTGTAGCTTATGTCATTGTTGTTTAGGTATGAGTTTTACGGTTGTGATACACCATAAGGGCAAATTTCAAGAGGGCCCACCATGTACTTACATTGATAAGGAAATACATGCCATTCACAACATAGATATTGATAGATGGTCTTTTTTTGAGGCACGGTCATTGGTTGAAGACCTTGGGTATAAGGGGGAATTTAAGTTATGGTGGAAAAAAACAGGAGAAATGGACTACAAGAGTGTAACATGGGATTCACATGCATTAGAAATGGGTGAGTTTGCAGTTAATAACAATTGTGAGGTTGACCTTTTTGTTGAGCACTGTGTGGAAGAGGCTGAGGTGGTGGTAGATTTGGCTGAGGCAGAAGAGGTAGCTGTCCAAGAAGGTGTGGCCCAAACAGAGCAGACCCATGAAAGCCAATTTTCCCAACAAGCCCAACAAACCCAACAGGCCCAAAAAGACCTTGAAACCCAACAAGAATTAAGAAGTAGGGGAACAAAGTCTCTGCCTGGTCACAGCCCTTATGTGAGTCCCACAAAAGTTGTGACAAGAAAAAAACTGTATAGTAGTCAACTTCAGAGATTGAGAAGTGTAGGGTCTAGCAAAGGATCAAGTGAGGGCCCAAGTGGTGTAACAAGTGAGGGGCTGTCTGGTGTGGCAAATGAAGGGCCTTCTGGTCTAAAAAGTAAGAGGCCAAGTGAAGTCCCAACAGAAAACTTTGTGTGCAGTCTGAATACTGAACAATTTGATGTTCCAGAGGTAGAAGATGTAACTGAACCTGGGCCAAGACCCGAAGATAGTTCAGGGGCTGATAGTGAAGGTTCACAATTTGATATTCCAGAGGTTGATGTAACTGAACCTGGGCCAAGACCCGAAGATAGTTCAGGGGCTGACAGTGAAGGTTCACAATTTGGAAATTATAAGAGGGATGAAAGGGATAAGAACAGGACATGTTTCAGGGCTGAGGATCTACATGGTTTAGGGGGTGATGATTATGGAGACATAGATGATACCTATAATACTGATGAAATGCATACTGATATGGATACTGATGAGGAGTGTGACATAGGGCAAACTGAGGCATTTGATGAAGAGAGAATGGGGGAGAAGTATGAACTAAAAGTGGGTATGGAGTTTCAATCCATGGTTCAGTTCAGACAGGCAATCAAGGAATACAATCTGTATAAGGGGAGGCAAGGGGAGTTTGTGAAGAATGAGCCTGAACGATGTCGTATGAAGTGTGCAAATAAAGATTGTGGATGGTAGGCTTTTGGGAGTAAAGTTGGCAGGACAAATGTCATATTGTTGAAGAGATTAGGGCCTGAGCATACCTGTCCTAGAGTGTTTGACAACAAGAATCAGAATTCAAAATGGGTTGCCAAAATACTTTTAAAGCATTTGAGGGTAAATCCGAAGATGTCTGTGGTTCAAATCATTGAACTTATCAGGGCTCAGTATGTTGTGCAATTAACCTATTGGAGTGCATACAATGGGAAGAGGATTGCACTTGAGGTGTTGGAGGGTGAGGCTGGTAGGCAATATAGCTTGTTGTGGAGTTACAGTGCAGAGTTACAGAGGGTTGATCAAGGCAACAAATGCAAACTGCAGTTGGACAACCCATCAGGAGGTCTGCAGCCACGTTTTGGGTCATTCTACATGTGCTTAGGGGCATGCAAGCAGGGGTTTTTGAATGGATGTAGGCCCTTTATTGGGGTTGATGGCTGCCATTTGAAGACCAAGTTTGGTGGCCAGCTTTTGACAGCAGTTGGTAGGGATGGGAATGATCAGTACTTTCCATTGGCAGTGGCTGTAGTGGAAGTTGAGAATAAGCATAGCTGGAAGTGGTTCTTGAGTCTATTATTTGAAGACATAGGTGAGGTCAGAGATAGGCAGTTGGTCTTCATCTCTGACCAGCAGAAGGTAGTATACTAAACCATGTTGTCAATGTACATTGTAGTTCATTGTTTATAGTTGGTTGTTGCAGGTTTGTTTATTTTGACTTGATTTTTTTTTCCAGGGTTTGGTGCAGGTTTTTGAGGAATTATTAGATGGAGTGGAGCACAGGTTTTGTGTAAGACACTTATACACAAACCTTAAGAAGAGATTTGGTGGAGGTGCCTTATTGAAGCATCTTATGCTAGGTGCAAGCAAAGCTACATATGTCCAAGGTTGGGAGACCAAGATGCAGGCCATCAGGGAGCTGGATCATGGGGCATATGAGTGGCTGATGGCTATTCCTACAAAGCATTGGTGTAAGCATGCTTTTTCATCTTATTCAACATGTGATGTAATCATGAACAATAACTGTGAGGCTTTCAATTCAGTTATCTTGCCATCTAGGGATAAGCCTATAATTACAATGCTAGAATGGGTAAGACAATACTTGTTAGGGAGGTTTGCCAAGTTGAGGTCTAAGGTCTGCACAATTGAGGGGGACATTATGCCAAGACCCTATAAGAGGTTAGGGAGAGAAATTGAATTTAGTGGACAGTGGGTTCCAGTGTGGGCAGGACAGTTGCTATTTGAACTGAAGCACACTCAGTCTGAGCATATGTTTATAGTTGACTTGAGTGAGAGAGTGTGCAGCTGCAAATGGTGGATGTTAAATGGCATACCATGTAGGCATGCCATATCTGCTATGAAGTACAAGGGTGACAATCCAGAAGCCTATGCCTCTCACTGGTACTCCAAGACAACATATGTGCAGGCTTATGCAGGTATTATCCAGCCTATCAATGGGCAGCCTATGTGGCCTAAGGTTGATGCACCTGAAGTTCTTCCTCCATCTTATAAGAGGCGTCCTGGGAGACCAAAAAAATTGAGAAGAAGAAACCCATATGAAGATGACAACACAACAAGGCGTCCAAGATTTCCAGGCCAGTACCATTGTGCAAACTGTGATGGTGTTGGTCATAATAAAACCACATGTCCTAATCCACCTTCTACCAAGGTAAGAGTGCTTAATTTTGGTGTTCATTCATTAGTATTTTGGTGTTCATCCATCACTATCTTATTATTTTATGTAATCTTCTTCAGACTGTAACTACACCAAACCCACCACATACTGATACTAATATGGGTGCTGAGACTAATATGGGTGCTGAGTCAGCCACGACATCAACCTCATCCAGAGGAACAGATAAGGGAAGAGGAAGAGGAACACAGGGAAGAGGAAGAGGAAGGGGCAGGGGCAGGAGCAGGGGCAGGGGCAGGGTCACAACAATAGACCCCAATACATTCCCTGGAACCCAACAAAGCCATAACAACTGAAGAACATTTTAATTTTCATTCCGTTCTGTTTTAGAGACCCAGGATATTTTACTTCCCCTTTAATGACTGTAATTATGTAAATATGTGACAAGTTAATCTATGCACCAGTTTTATTTAAATTTGTACCTGTTTTGAGCACTTATTTGCATTGGGATCAACTAGTTAATTAACTCCATCAACAATTCAATAAAGTAAAACACTTAATGACTCAAGAAAAAAGCAAATGCTTGCCAAAATAACAACCATCTCATTAGGGATTACATTTATTACAAAACCAACTCCTCAACCCTCAATCTTAAAAACCTAAAAAGGGGCTAAATCCCAAACCCTAAACATGTACACACTCCTAAACAAATCACACAGCAAATAGAGGTGTTTTCTGTACCCTATTGAATACAAAAACCCTTTTCCAATAACCCACAACACACGTTTCAACCTCAGAATCTCATTTCTCCTTAATGTTTTCTTGCTAAATATGTCATTGTCATGCTCAGGGTAATGGCCCAGGAAACAGTGAGCAGTGTCAACAACATTGAAGTTTTCCTCTTTTCAGCCACCAACTTGCATTTTAGTTTTGCATACTTCTTTTCAAACTCCTCGCGCATCTTATCCAGCTCCACCTTGCAGGTACACCCATCATTCCCATCAATGTTACCAGTGGAAGCCGTAGGAGCCCATTTGAAAAAACCACAATCCTCTTTGCTCTAACACAATAAAAAAAACGTTTTAAAAAAACCCAACAACGTAAATAATGACATTCCTCCACTTACCAAGAAAAATGGACACCTCCAGAAGGCCCGTCCATTGTTCTTCTTCGTTTTTGATATGAGGAGGACAGGGTTCTTTCCACACTTGCACTTTACGTGTTCAACCTCCATTGATGAGGAAGACCCAGTGGAAATGTTAGAGCTTGCCATCGATTTTAGGTTGAAGACGAGGAGAATGCAGAGTCACTCGGTCGCGCCAGGAAGAAGAAGAGCTGGGAAAATGAAGAAATGGGAGAGACACTTATCAAAACGCACGTTTTGGCAAAAGAGCATTTCTTATTTTTTTAGAATATTTAATCCATTAATTATAATTCACATGGCTAATCACTTAATTAAGTATTTAAACAACTGTTTAGCCAGGTCAGCGTCCACGTTTCACTATTAAAGTGGGCCATGCATTGGCCACCTCAGCAAAAAGTCAACCGTCCTTGATTTCACACAACCTAAATTTTTATAAGGGTCAAAATCCTAGGTCAAATTTGATAGGGGCTTTTTCCTATACCCTAGACATTTGAAGGGCTAAAAAGGTATTTTAACCATAAATTGAATGTATTTCTTAATCCATATGAAAACACTAAAGTGAACAAATTAAAAATATAGATGGAGTAACAAATTATAATATGCATGACTAGTAATGATACCCATTATGTGAGTCATAATAGTTTTTATAATCACAGTAATTTAATTAAAACATACAAAATATGTTAATTTATTATTGGCAACAAAAAAGATAAATACTTCTAATAACAAAAAGGTTTGACATAATTTTTCAAATATAAAGTTTGATAAGAAATAATTAAGATATTTAACATATTTGTTTATAGCTATTCCTGAATTAAACATTGATATTTTAAAAAAAGATATAAAAAAATACAAAACAACCAATCATATCTAAAAGATAATATATACTAATGGAAACGCATCATTGTATCCTACAACTCAAACACAACACCGTAACATTAAATTAAACTAACAAAATTAAACCAAAATGGTTACGCGGTTGGAAGTCTAATGCAAGCCATTTGTACGAGGTTAGATATTGCATATGTAGTGAGTGTTATTAATCATTATATGGCAAATCTAGCAAAGACACGTTAGCAAGCTATAAAATGGATTCTCGGATACTAAAACGCTTCAACTGACAGGATTGGTATTTTACAGATAAATAAAGGAAGTTCATAGTCATTACTGGATTTTGTGATTCAAATTATGTTAATGATCTTGATCACAGAAGGTATTTGACTAGTTATATTTTACGCTTAGAGGTAGTGCTATTAGTTGGTGTGTGATTTTAAGTTCACTCTTGTCTTGACAATTATAGAGGAGAGTATATGGTTGCTATAGAAACTGTGAAAGATGCTAGGAGAAAGCATATAGATGTTAGAATGCATATTATTTACCATGTAGTGACACAAGAAGACGTGTTGTTAGAGAAGATTGCTACTTCTAATAATCATGTAGATATAATAACAAAAGCTCTTTTGTCAGTAAAGTTTAAATATTCTTTGGACTTAATGTTATAAATATTAGTGGGTATAAGAAGATGAAAGTCACATGACTTTAGAAATAAGTCAAGGTTGAGAAACATGCCTTGAATTTAATAACAATTTGTTATTATTAGCTTTGAAATAAAGACCCTTTGTCACCATTAGTTTTTTTAGCATGCAATGTAGTATAAATACATGTATGTTATGCATTTATTTTTCAACCAGGAAAAAGTAGAGAGAGAAAACAAAAAGATTCATATTCTTTAACACACTAGGGAGAGATTGTAATTTATTTCTTTTCTTATAAAAAAGATTCTTCTATGATTTTACATACCATATATTTTTAAGTCAAGGACAATTTTCACAACACAAAAACCTTAGTCGGAATTATAACTTATAGCCCAAAATCCTAACACTAACCCTAAACCTTAACCACTCTTGTAACCTCCAAATAAGGGTGCAAACCTCCAAATAAGAGAAATAAAAATACTAGTATAATTCTCATGTTAACACATACAAATTCAAAAAAATCTAAACAAAAATTTATAAAAGTTGGTAATGAAATACACAGGCATCTATAATTTAATTATCTTTTACTTATAGGCATAAAAATAAAAAATAAAAGCTCATTAGTGCAAAAAATGGCTACGAAGACAAGATATGAACACGATCCTGTGAAAACCGTGTTTGAAAATGACGCAGTGGTATTTTTGTAATTATGAGGAGGTTTTATGAACACTATTCCCACATAAACTGTGTTCATTGGATTTAATTATGACCAGGTACTTTATATTTTATTTTTTAAATTTTTAAAATACACCTACAAACACGGGTGAGCTGGAAACCGTGTTTATAGTTGCATATAAACATGTTTTTATTAGAACCGTGCTTAAATTTTTGTCCCGCACATAGTTTTTAAAGCGCACAGTTAAAATGGTTTTTATAGAGGGTTTAGGTCCTATTCTACACTTTCATTGTTTCGTCTTCTTCCTCTTCTCTCCACTGCACACGCTGACCATTGGAGTATACGAATGTCTTCTTCTTCTCTCTACTATGCAAACGAACGTCGTCTTCTTCTCTCGATTGCACAAACGAACTGTTGCTCATCTTCATCCACATGCGCGCAACCAGGTTCCTAAAACCCCACTTTCCTCTTATGGTTATGCAATGCTGGTTAGGAGTTTGTTGGGTTGATGCAATATTATTGAACGCGATTTGTGAATGTTAGGCTTAGGTAGTATTAGGAAAATAAGAATGTTGTTAGCTATAGATTAGGAACATCTGATTAGGAAAATGAGAATGTTGTTAGCTATAGATTAGGAATGCTTACGTATTAATTGTTGAAATTATTTTGTATTATGTATCTCTGTTTATTAATTTGGGCAATTTAAATTGATATTAAAGTAAAAAAATTGATATTTTTAACTAAATAAATACATAAACATTATTATTACTTGCATTAATAAAAAATTAAATACATAAAGAATTGATATTTTCAACTAAATAAAAAGTTACTTGTATTAAAGTTAAATAATACATTGTATTAAACATGAACATTGTAACAAAATTACACAAGCCCAATAAAGGATAATTAAAATTATAAATTAGGGGTAGATATGTATATAAATTGTTGATTAGGTAATTTAAAATTTTAATTACATAATGAATTAACCCCATAATTATTTTAGTTCTATAATTTTAAATAATTTTATTATAACAATAATAACTAGTTTTATTTATTATACAACACCCCAAAACACCGTATGTTAAATCTAAATACTACCAAACTAAATAAAAAAATTACTAATAGAAAACTAATAAAAAAATATCATAACACTACAAAAGTAGAGAAATGTTGACACTTAAAAAAACCAAAACACTTAGAGTATAATACTTAGAGCATAATCCCTTGTTTATTGTCTTTAATTTGAATTTTAATTTGGTGTCACTAATTTTGTTTAGGTTAATTTTTATTTGTTATATTTTTAGTTCTTGATAAGTTTTTTAGTCCATTTTAAATGACAGTGATTTTTTAAATTGCATAAGGGAACCATAGTTTCCCGTTTGAAAATCGACACAAATGGTAATTAAATTAATTGATTTCATTGTTTGTGTTGAATCTTGAATTGTTCGTCTGGACAGTTTGGGATAAACAATATTTTTATGCATCATTGTTATGTACAAGTTATGACTTATTTTAAAATTTGATCGGTTACCTAAATTTTGTATTGTCCTCTGGGTGCATATTTGATTATGGTTGAATTTGATGTCACCACTTTCCTTTTGTGTACTTAGAGACCAATGCAAAATGCTGCCGAAATTTTATCAAATTTTAAAATAACTCCTAACTTGTACACAGTTATGGAGTATAGAAAAATGTTCATCCTGGATGGGTAGGACCACCACCTTTGTAAAAAAAGTGAGATTCATAGCACCATTAATTTATGTGTGTTGTAAACAGTGAGTGTGGATCAAAGTTGGATAACTGCATCACGTATAAGTCTACAGGATAAGGGTGAAGTCGAAACATTCATAGAATTCGTGATACAAAATGCTGAGGAGGTGAATGGAAAGTATTTTTGCCCTTGTGTTAAATACTTGAACATGTGTCAGCTAGAATTGGAAGAGTTACAAGAACATCTGCTATGTGATGGTTTTCTTCAAACTTATACGCGTTGGATATGGCACGGTGAACATGTTAAGGTGCCAAGTACCAGTTTTCAAACAAAAAGCCGCAGCTCTGCACATGAAGTTGATGATGACATAAATGACCGACTTGAGGGTATGATCCGTGATGTGGGGGGAGAAAGTTTTAAAAGAGATCATGTACATGAGATTCTGTATGAGGATTCTAAGAAGCCTTTGAATTTGAATTGCACCAATTTCACAAGGTTGTTAGTAGTTTTACGATTGTTTAATTTAAAAGCGATAAATGGGTAGACGAATAAAAATTTCACTAACTTGCTTAAGTTGTTGAAAGAAATGCTCCCAGCTGGTAACACCTTGCCAAATCGTAACTATAAGGCTAAAAAGTTGTTGTGTCCTATGGGTTTGGAGTATACGAAGATACATGCATGCCTAAATGATTGTGTATTATACCATGGTGAGTATGAAATGTTGCATCGATGTCCTAGGTGTGTGGTGTCACAATATAAGAAGAAAGATATTGATTCTGATGAAGTCTACACTAAAGGGTCTCATACGAAGATGTTGTGGTATTTGCCCATAAATCCAAGACTAAAGCGTCTGTTTGCCAATGTAGATGATGTGAAACTTATGAGATGGCATGTTGATGAAAGGGTTATTGACGGACTACTTAGGCATCCGGTAGATGGATTACAGTGGAAGAAAGTGGATACGATGTTTTTGGATTTTGCCCATGACCCAAGAAATGTTAGGCTTGCACTAGCCATAGATGGCATGAACCCATATGGGAACCTAAGCACAAACCATAGCTCGTGGCCTGTTTTATTGTTTGTTTACAACTTGCCGCCATAGTTGTGCATGAAGCGGAAATATGTTATGCTATCAATGATGACTTCTGGTCAACGACAACCAGGGAACAACATTGATGTATACTTAACTCTGTTAGTTGAAGACCTGAAAATGTTATGGGAAGATGGGATTAATGTGTTTGACGGGTTTACAGGATATTCATTTAAATTGAAAGTCATGTTATTTTGCACGGTCAATGTTTTTCCAGCATACGGTAACCTCTCCGGCTACAATGTTAAGGGTCATAAAGCGTGTCCTATATGTGAGGAGGGAATTAGTTCTAATCGACTACATCATGGAAGAAAAAGTGTTTATCTTTGACATCGTAGGTTTCTTACAACTAATCTATTTTGTAGGTTAAAGAAGTCGTTCAACGGTGTGCAAGAGTTTGAAATGCCTCTTCCACCACTGTCTGGTCGTCAAGTATATGAAAAGGTGAAAGATGTTAATGTGGTTTTTAGTAAGTTTAAGAAGCAATCCACCTTAAAAAATAGTTGGAAGAAAAGGTCAACAGTTTTTGCTCTGCCATATTGGAAAGAGCTTGATGTAAGACACTGTATTGATGTGATGTATGTGGAGAAAAATGTGTGTGATAGTTTGGTTGGAACCCTCTTAAACATACTCGTAAAAACTAAGGATGGCCTAAATTTGTGTCTAGACTTGGAGTTGTTGGGTATACGTCAGGAGTTGCATCAACAATTAAAGGGAAAATGAACATATTTACCTCCAACATGTCATACCTTGTTCAGAAAAAAGAAGCAAAGTTTGTGTAAATCGTTACGTTGTGTCAAAGTTCCATTTGGGTACGGTTCTAACATCAACAATTGTGTTTCCATGAAGGATCTAAAGTTAGTTGGTTTGAAGTCACACGATTTTCATATGTTGATGCAATAGTTTCTACCTATTGTCATTCGTGACATTCTCCCTAAAAATGTCAGACAAGTAATAACAAGGCTGTATTTGTTTTTCAATGCCATATGTGGCAAAGTAATCGCCCACGATGAGTTGGATACGTTAGAACAGGAAGGGTTTCTTATACTATGTCAGTTAGAAATGCATTTCCTGCCTTCATTCTCTGACATAATGATACGTTTAATCATCCATTTGGTGAGGAAAGTCCGTTTATGTGGTCTACTGTTCTCGAGGTGGATGTATCCCGTTAAGCAAGACATGAAAATATTGAAAGGCTCTATGAAGAACCAATGCCGCCTAAAGCATCGATAGTAGAAAGGTACGTTACAGAGGAAACAATTAAGTTTTACACTGATTATATGTCACAGGCTGAAAGCATTATCATTCTGAAGATTTGTTACAAAGGATGATTGGATGGGAAAGGTACCATTGGGAAAAGAATTAAAAGCATGTCACGTGATGAAGTCTTTCAAGCACACTTGTATATTTTGAACAAAACGAACATCGTCCTCTCGTATTTAATGACTCACAAAGACCTAGTCAAAAGAAACAACCTAGAATGACTGAAAAGTGGGTGTTGAACGAATATAACAAAACATTCATGTAGTGGTTCAAAATGACCCTTCTCAAAGATACACATGCTTTTGAGACATTACATCAACTAGCACTAGGTCCCAACTTTGATGTAATCACCTTTTGTGGATATGACATAAATAACTATTCATTCTATACAAAGACTCAGGATGACGAGAGTACGGTGCAAAACACTGGAGTTATGGTTGTGGTTGAAGCAATGCATTTCTCCACTTTAAAGGACAACAACCCTATCATGGTTGAGCTATGTTATTTTAGTGTGATTGAAGACATATGGGAGGTCAATTATGGTCATTTCACTATTCCTATGTTTAAATACAAATGGGTTGACAATAAAAATGGTGTCAAAACAGATGCATTTGGATTTACATTGGTGGACGTGAACAAGGTAAGTCATCAGGAGGAGCCTTTCATCATGGCAACTCAAGTGAAGCAAGTTTTTTACGTTATTGACCCATCTAATAAAAGATGGTCAAGTGTTGTCCAAGGCAGACACATCATTACGAATCCAAGTCTTGATGTCTTAGACATACCTTGTCTGACAACACGTACGCCAACTAAGATTGTGGAAGATTGATAAATCAATTTTAATACACTTCTTATAGTTTTACACTTGGGGTTTATTATATAATTACTATGTTTAATAATAGTATTTTAATTAAGTTTTATGTTGTTTAGTTAAATTGAAGTATTATGTACATATGGTTCAATTTTCATTTTTTGTATGTATCTTGAGTATCTTGCCTTGTTTTGGCCATAACTTGGGCTTTTGTGATCCAAATAGGCTAATCTTAGTGCCCATGGAAAGCTAAGACAGAGGCCTATATCATGATGATCAAATTTGGTTATTTTACATCTGAAAAAATGAAGAAATGGAGCCTGAATCAATCAGCCCTCATGTGTCCCACCAGCATTAACATAGTACCAAAATATACATATCTGGAGTTGTAGATATCCAAATGACCTCATTCTTGCACCAAATTCTCAATAAGATAGAGATCTACAACTTTCATGTTGAAGGTTTTGCAAAATTCGACCATCTAGATGGTCATATTTGACTTGCAAGGTGGAGAAGATAAAGAGGAGAATGAATTTCAACACCTACCATTATCTTCTTTTGAATTATTGTAATTTCAAGCCCACCAGTGTTGAAAAAATGGATTAATGATCAGAAAATGAATGTATAGTATCATGATATCTTGCCTATAAATAGATGCTTGAAGTTGTAAGGAAGATACACAAGAGATACATAAGAAATACATGCTTTAGTTGTTGATCCGGTCTCAATACCGGTATCCGATCTGCAAGACATATTTCAACGTCTTTGTTAAGACATCAACGTGTAACCGGTGTCATCGGTATACATCTGGACTGTAATTCCGTATCAGGCGCTCTCCCTATACCGGTTGTTCAGGATAACACCATGACACCGGATAACACACACGTCACTATGCAAAAGACAAGAATCATTGCTACAGGGACCGATCAATAATCCCCAGCACTACAAGCCAAATTCTGCTCACGGGGATGGTCAACTCGTTCCCTAATCCTAGTCTATACTCTCCATGCTCAATATAAAATAGCCACTTGACCCAATCATGCTGGTAAGTGCGCAATAAAATAATGCTAATGGAAGTTAGTGGTTCCCCACTAACGAGTCCTCGTAAAACGAGCTAATCAGGTATATGAACTCTCTTCATCAATGAAGGGGGGATTCTGAACTTAATCTATAAACGATTACTCTCTGAAATACATTCCTGACTTGGAATATATCACTGACTTGAGCGTCGGAGAATCTTTGCAGGTGACACCACCATTCGCCCACATCAACGCGTTAGGTCGGTGTGAAGGATCTCCAGAACGCCCAATCCGCTCTCCTCACGCAAGGACAACAGATATTTACACCGGATACTCATACATCCGGTCTTCTGCACAGTATTTGCATACTATTTGTGATTGACTTGAGTCCGGATCTCTAGACCCCGGTTCAGGACAGATCATTGGCACGCCCGGTGGGACACGATAAAGTTATTCCCATATCCATTGAAAGAACAAGTGATCCTCGATGGAAGGCGAAGGACAAGATTTCGTGGAGAATCAACCTGAAGGCAGAACCAACCCCAGCGTCTTCAGGAAACTCAACTTTGATTCTCATGGGGGCAGCTCAAAGAAGATAGTAACAGTGTCTAATCCTGATCCTCGTGATGAGCTGATCAGTCAACTTCAGAGGGAACTCGCTGAACTGCGAAGAGAAAGAAGGCAAAGCGAGGACAAGGAATCATCTCGCACACGAAACACTCCCCATACAACTGACGGAGAAAAGTCCACCACTCTCCAATACTCGAACATCCCTACGTTTGAGGGGAGAGAACAGACTCATGACTCTGAAGTTGAAACTGCCCAAAGGAATAGGGAGTCAACGACAGCACCCCCAGTAACTTACAAGTTAAAAGTTCCTTTTTCAAGGAGACTCATGAGCATCCACATCCCCAAGCACCTTCAAACTACTCAGCCACTTTCCATTGGAAAATACAATGGCGAAACCGATCCTACCAAGCACCTTGATGCTTATGTATTTGAAGCTATGTACTTGGGGGCTGATGAGGATGTAATGTGTCGGATGTTCCCACGAACATTATCAGAAGAGGCCCTGGGTTAGTTTAAAGGTCTACCTTCTGGATCTATAGATTCTTGGGCTGAAATGGCAGCTACTTTTGAAACTCACTTTGTCATCTCTAGAGATGTGCCCAGGACATCTCACACCTTGGCTCAGATTAAGCAAGGTGGAAACGAAGGCTTAAAAGATTTCCTGAAGAGGTTCTACAAGGAAGCTTCCCTAGTTCCTAACCTCACAGAGTCTATTAAGCTGCATATTGTCATTGAGGCATTGCAGCCAGGATCAGTTTTTGCCCTCTCATTAGCAAAGAGCCCTCCAGTAACGTTTGAGGAGTTCAGGAAAAAAGCCTCAAAGTACGTGAGTATAGAGATGCACTTAGAAGCTATAGCTGCAAAGAAAAAGCCACTAACACCACCTTCCCAAACTCAGAAGGGTAAGGAGAAAATGAGGTCAGAACGCATGGAGAGACCATTCACCAATCCTAAAGTTAATAACCACTCTCCTCGACCTCGAGAAAGGCAGGTTAATTCCTTCAGCCATTATGCACAACTATCTGCCAAGCCATCTCAGATTTTGAGAGAGGTCGGATGGCCAGCTTTTAGTATCTATGGCGTTAGAAGGCCAGCCCCTATGAAAAAACCAGGAAATCCCTGTAAGTATTGTGATTTTCATGAACAGAATGGTCATTCCACTGATGAATGCCAAGCTCTAAAGAACGCGGTTGAGACGCTAATTAGAGAAGGTAAATTAAAGCAATACCTGTTCAAAGAAAAATCCTTTGACAGAGTAGAGCGGAATGAGAAAAGAGAAAGGGATCCAGACGACGGGGATGACAATAACCGTAATCCGGTTAGAAAATTCTCTGCTTCGGAGAAACAAAAGGGTGTGATGTCTGATGAAATAGCACATAAAGATAGCATGCCTCAGCAACAGCGTCAAGGCCGGGGTGAAGTCATTGACATGATTGCTGGTGGATTCACTGGAGGAGGAGGTTCAATTACAGCCCGTAAGAATCATCATAGAATGATTCTGTCTGTGCAAGGGAAAGTCAAAGACAATCGCCCTTACAGAGGTGGGGTTGAAGCTCCAATAATCTCTTTCTCCGATGACGATTTTGGCCCAACCGTTCCTGGTGGTGACGATGCTGTGGTCATCACTGCAGTAATAGCCAACAAGGACGTCCGAAGAATCCTTGTTGACCAGGGAAGTTCCTGCGATGTTATTTTTTATAATTGCTTTGAAAGAATGGGTTTTAAAGACTCAGACTTACAGCCTTATACGCAGGAACTAACAGCTTTCAATAGAGCAAAGCAATCAACGAAGGGGTACCTTGACACCCTTATTTCGTTTGAAGGCGAACCAGGGGCCAGAACGGTTAAATCCCGAGTGCTGGTGATCGATGTTAAATCACCATTTAATGGAATCATAGGTTGTCCTACGTTAAACGCCATGGAGGCAATTGTATCAACTCCACATCTCCTTGTCAAGTTTATTGATAAGGATAATGCTGTTTCATCTATCCGAGGTGATCAAGAGATGGCTAGGTACTGCTACAACCTAAGCCTCAACATGACAAAACTGGAAGCCTCCAATAAAAAGAGGAAACTCAATGATTCTGGAGCAGCCGCTGGATCTGTAAGCCTTGTCGACCTGGACCCTAGGGCGGATTTGAACATTGATCCGTCCAACCCATTAAAGCCCACACCGGATGGGAGTTCCAGGGACATCGTCTTGGGAGATTCTCCAAAAAAGATCACCCATATTAATGACAAGCTAGATACAGAAATGGAGCAGCGACTACTGATGCTCCTGCAAGAATTTAAAGACCTCTTTGCATGGACTGCAGCCGATATGCCTGGCATAGACCCTGCTTTCTGCTGTCATAAATTATCCGTCTATCCAGAGACGAGACCGGTTGCCCAAAAGAAAAGAAGATTGGGACCAGAGAAACAGAAGGCAGCTTGCCAGCAAACTGAGGATTTGCTGAAGGCCGGATTTATCAAAGAAATCCGTTATTCCTCTTGGCTATCAAATGTGGTGATGGTCCGTAAATCCAATGGTAAATGGAGAATGTGCATTGACTATGTGGACCTCAACCGCTACTGTCCAAAGGATCCTTATCCTCTTCTTAATATAGATCGGATGGTAGATGATTCCTCTGGTTATCAATACCTGAGTTTCATGGATGCTTATTCGGGTTACAACCAGATTCTGATGTGCGAAGAGGATCAAGAGAAGACAGCTTTCATAAATGATCGTGGTGTCTTTTGCTATACAGTTATGCCCTTTGGCCTGAAAAATGCTGGGGCCACATATCAGCGCATGATCAACAAGGTTTTCGAGGGCATGCACACCAAACTTGTTGAAGTGTACATTGATGACATAATAGCCAAGACACCGGTTGGAGGCGACCTACGCCAAGTATTTACCCGCTTGAGAGAATTTAACATGAGGCTAAACCCAATGAAATGCACTTTCGCTGTCCCTGCTGGGAGGTTCTTGGGTTTCATGTTAACCCAACGCGGTATTGAAGGCAATCCAGGGAAGTGCCAAACGATTCTAGACATGCAGAGTCCAAAGGATCTGAGAGAAGTCCAATCCCTAAATGGCAAAGTAGCAGCTTTGGCACGGTTCATGCCAAAAATGGCTTACAGGTCACTCCCCCTGTATAAAATACTGAAAAAGTCCAAGAAATTCGAGTGGGGACAGGAACAAGAGAAAGCATTCCAAGAGCTTAAGGAGGTGTTGTCTAAACCTCCCATTCTCACGAAGCCAGACCCCGAAGACACACTCATCCTATACTTGGCTATTTCAGATGAAGCTTTGGGCGTTGCCTTGATAAAAGAAACTCCCGATGGGCAGAGACCGGTCTATTTCACTAGCAAAACCTTACAAGGTGCTGAGATCCGGTATCAAAAAATCGAGAAGGCCACCCTCGCTGTTGTTTGGGCCTCTCGACGGCTACGTCCGTACTTTCACGCCCATCCAATCATAGTAAGAACGGATTTACCACTCTGCTCTGTATTAATCAAGCCCGATCTCGCTGGGAGGATGATCAAGTGGTCTATTGAACTCTCTGAGTTTGATATATCCTATGAACCTCGAAGTGCTATTAAAGCTCAAGTCCTGGCTGATTTTATTGTGGAAATGACAGGGACGGATCCAGATACCCCTCGTGTCCATTTGGACTATTTACGTTGATGGTTCATCGAACCAAAGGGGCTCTGGAGCAGGTGTAGTCCTTGAAAGTGATGATGGAGTGCACCTGGAAATCTCCCTTCGCTTTAATTTCAAAACATCCAACAACCAAGCTAAATACAAAGCTTGTTTGGCCGGACTGAGAGCTGCAATTGACATCGGAGCTTCTGAAGCGACGCTCTGTAGCGATTCACAACTGGTGATTTCACAGATCTTGGGAGATTATCAGGCTCGCGAACCTCAACTCCAATTATACTTGAACTGTGTCAAGGAGTTGAGAGAGAAATTCTCGAAAATGGAATTTAAACATGTTCCACGCAAAGAGAATACTAGAGCGGATATACTCTCCAGATTAGCAAGCACCAAACGACCAGGTAGCACCACTACACTGGTTCAAAGCACACTGACATCGCCCAGCATTCCTCTTTTCCCTTCTCTAAATGCCATAATGACCAACTCCCTTTATGAAGACACATGGATGGCCCCCTACATCCGTTATTTGGCGGATGGGCAGCTGCCTACGGATGAGAAGGAAAAGACAAAGATAAGGAGGGAATTACCATAGTTCACCATGATCGATGGTAATCTTTACAGAAGGGCACTCTCCGTGCCTTATTTGATTTGTCTCAAAGAGAATGAGGTGCAAGGTGTAATGGAGGAAGTACATGAAGGACAATGTGGACACCACGCCGGAGGAAGAAGTTTAATGAGAAAAATCCTCAGGGCAGGCTACTGGTGGCCCACGATGAAAGAAGACTCCATTGACTTCGTCAAAAAATGCGACGCTTGCCAAAAGTTCTCTAATCTTCACTACACACCGGCGGAAGAACTCTTCACATCCGCTGTTCCATGGCCCTTCTACCAATGGGGATTGGATATTCTGGGCCCCTTTCCAACTGCTCCTGGGGGCATCAAATATCTCATTGTAGGGGTCGATTATTTCACTAAGTGGATAGAAGCAGAGCCGGTGGTACATATTACTTCATCCCGAACTCGTCGTTTCATGTATGAGAACATTATAACACGATTCGGGGTCCCAGCACGAGTTGTCACAGATAATGGCACCCAATTCACGGATAGAAAATTCACAGATTTACTTGAAGGGTTAGGAATAACCCAAATATTCTCATCCGTCGAACATCCCCAAACCAACGGCCAAGCTGAAGTGGCCAACAGGGAGGTGTTGAAAGGACTAAAGAAACGCCTTGGTGAAGCCAAGGGCGGATGGACAGACCAGTTGTGTCACGTCCTGTGGGCATATCGGACAACGCCTTATTCTTCTACCAACGAATCCCCATATTGCCTCACATACGGGGTAGAGGCAATGATACCCGTGGAATTGCAAATTGCTTCCACAAGGGTCAAATACTTCTCTGAAGACAACAATAACGCTAACTTGGCGTCAGAAATAGATGTCATTCAAGAACTCAGAGAAGATGCATTCATCAGAGATCAGGCTATCAAAGCCAAAGTTGCTCTCCGATACAACAAACGAGTTCAATCAAGGACTTTCAACGTTGGAGATTTGGTTTTGAGGAAAGCAAGTGTAGGGAACAAATTCGCTCATCAAGGCAAACTAGCCCCAAACTGGGAAGGCCCATACAGGGTATCCGAGGTTGCTGGCAAAGGCTCTTACCGCCTTGAGAACCTTGATGGCACTCCAATCTGAAATAAGTGGAATACCCAAAACTTGCGCATCTATTATAGCTAGCTGCTGGAACGATACATACTCTCCTATCCTTATTTTAAACTGAATACTGGAGAAATTATTTTCCCGGCTATGCTTTCATTGTAATTCTTATTTTTGATTTAATAAGAATCTCATA
Source organism: Clitoria ternatea (assembly GCA_037962975.1). Classification (NCBI taxonomy): domain Eukaryota; kingdom Viridiplantae; phylum Streptophyta; class Magnoliopsida; order Fabales; family Fabaceae; genus Clitoria; species Clitoria ternatea. The sequence goes on from CM075675.1 coordinate 17,953,643, forward strand.
CAACAATTTAACTCTTTTTGAGTTTTTCTTATGCTGTGATTTTCAGTTTATCCGGCGTACAGAAGCATGTTCAGAACGGATAATCTCAACTACCTATTCCGTAGTTGACGATGTAACTCCTCGAACATGTGCAGCGTACAAGAGCATACTCAGGACGGATGATCTCAATTACCTATTCTGTAATTGACGATGTAACTCCTCGAGTATGTGTAAGAAACTGAAGGCCCGGATTGTAGGATTAAACCGAACTCTGGGTATGGTTAGTAAGTTTGGCTGAACACCGGTGAAGACCTGGGCTGTAGGATTAAACCGAACCTCAGGAAATGGGTTGTAGGATTGAACCGAACCCCATTCCAAGAACGGTAAAAGGGTAAAACCCAACACCGTATTGAAGGCTTGGGCGCAGTAAGCTGGTTCTTCTTCAAGACCACGCTGAACCCCAAGTAACGGGCGCAGTAGGTTCAGGATTAGCCCTGATCTGAACCCCGTGTTGAAGGCTCGGATTGTAGGATTAAACCGAACTCTGAGTACGACTAGTAGGATTAACCGAACGTCGGTGAAGAATCGTCAATGGGTAAAACCAAAGACCGATTAAAGGAGTGGATTGTAGGGTTAAACCGAACTCCAAATACAAGTAAGTTATACTGAACTCCAAATTAATACTCTCTTTTGAAGTTCCTTATTTGGGAGTTTTATAGCTTTAAATTCTGAATCATCAATTCTTCAGTCAGAAATGCTCAATTGAAACCTGACTCATGAACTCCGACCCAAAAACAATTCATTCGGGTACGCCACAATCTTAGGCACATTCACTCGAAACCTTTCAGTCGGAAATATTTACATTCGAAATTATCAAACAAAGGGATTTCTACTCGAAGTCCTCACTCTTAAGAACTCTCACGTGAAAGTATCACTCAGAGTTTGTTCAAGGTACTGATCACCCAATAATACTGGGGGACAGTATCTGCAGTTTAACGAATATTTTGGGGAACGAACTCTTAGTGAAACTTTCTCACAATCATTTCCCCTCAAGAATTAACTCTTCAAGCCGTTCTCATGACAATAGCATTTTCACTCACAACGGCAATCCATACTATGTTATTTACGACCAAAAGGCCTGATTTTCAAGAAGCAAGATACGCTTTCTACCAGGCTTTTATATCAAATTGTTCATACTTGACAAAAAGATACTCTATCTTTTCTGTCAAATCAAGTCTTTGGCTATCAAAACGCCTATACATGAAAAACGATAGTTATATGTCTCTATCTGTTCTTCATCCCGCATGTAAAAATCTGGAATGATTCAATACACATGCAATCCTTCTATTAAAGTTATTTTCAAGTAAATAAGCTTATAAAGGCAAATGGTTCTTTTATTGATCAAATGGAAGATTACATGAAGAAATTCGTTTAGTAATCCGGAGCTGATCCCGGAACACAGCGAATTTGAATCAATAAAGACAAAGACAGCGAAGGCATTATTTCTTCTGACTTGTATCTCCTTCCTTCCTTTTGCCTTTACCTCCGACCTTGCCTTCATTAGCACCAGAGCTAGTTCCTTCACTTCTAAGCTTCAGAAGAGAAGGTCCCATTGATTGGCCTTCAGGTAGAGGAGCAAACTCATAAGGGGTGTTAGGCGGATCCTCCTGACGGTCATTAACAATGGCCACCAGTTTTCCTTGGTGAAACTCATAGAACGGATCGATACCGTTCAGATTGAGTTCCACTTTAGGATTCTGGTATTGAATTTGACGAACAGCCAGTCCGAAGGATTCCTTGACTGCTTGGTCACAGATACCTACAGCCTCATCCAAATCCGCCTTCAAAGTTTTGATTTCGTCAGTCGAACCCGCCAACTTTAAAAGCAACTCATTTTCCTTACGCGACCAGTCTTCTGCTCCTTGAGAGTAAACGACCTTAGTCTCCTTTAATTCTTTTGCTAATTTGGCCGAGTGTTCTTTCTCTGTACAAAGGCTGGCATGGAGGTCGGAATTGGTTTTCTTCTGATCAAGTATCTGGACCTCCAACTCCTTAGCAAGATGTTTCAGACTGGCAATCTCCTCATCCTTTTTATACCCTTCCTCTTTGGAAGCCTCTAATTTATTCTCCAGTCGGAGGATGCTTGCCTTATCCCTAGCTGCAGCAACGCTAAGGTCATTAACTTTGCCTACTAATTTACTGAGCCGTTCGTTGTCCTCCGACAGTCTCCGAACCGACTTTAGGAGACCGAACAGTTCTGTTAACTGCCACTGTCCGGCGTCACAAGCTTTTGTTACTTCATCAGGCTCTAAAGTCTTCAGTTGGTACGGAGAATCAGGGATGCTTTGAGGCACGGGACCCACATACACTAGGTGTGGGGCAAGATTGGAATTCCCTGGGGGAGGACAGGAAACCTTAGGCGCAAAGTAAGCAGTTATTGGTTTGGCAACCGACGTAGGAACACTGCTCGGGGCATCCGGTTCGACCTTCTCTACCACCTTACCCTTGGAAACCTCTGCATCAACCGCCCCTTCAGAAATCTTTTGTTTTTTGGGAGAGGGTTGAGATTCGGTTTTCTTGGAAGGTTCATGTTTTGCTTTCTTCCTTTTCTCACCAATCTTTTTTCCCTCAATGTTGGAGGTCGGTATATCGGATCCGCCCTCCAACAAAGGAACATCGTCACCAGCAGACGAGGTGAGTATGATGGTCTCAACAGTGACCTTCTTGGAATTCCGCTTTGCTTGAATGTTGTTTTCAGCCGCCACGGATTTCCCTCCAGCCTTGAGGCCTTTCAACTTCTCCATCTCTGGTGAATCAGCTTCAATTTCAACTGCATAATCAAAAAAAGAACCGTCAGAAACAAAAGATTTTGAGTTATTAAGAAAGAAGAACATGTAAAATGACAGGAAATTACGCAAATATTCCTCGCAAGTGGTCTTTGACCCAAGCAAACGCCTGCAAGAGAAGAACTTATGCGAGGCGGTGTATGATTGAAGAGCAGAAAGAACGGAAACCGATATTGGTGTTAACTCGTCCTCGTCGGTATAGTAAGCCTGGGACGTCAACAAGAAATGTTCATGCGTCCAGGACACGGGGAACTCTTCAATCCCATCTTTATTCAACCAAAAAATTGGTTCATCAGGCTTCACACGAATCCTGGTAAAATAAGACTTGAAGGAACGTCCATCAACTTTGGCAGAGTCGGTGTAGGATTCGAAGTTGATGATCTTGGAGAGAGTCCAGAGGGTTATTAGACTTACTCCTCCCTTCTCCCTATTAGCACGACGGACCACATGCGTGAAGTAAAAGAGCATGGCCACCGTCGGTGTAAAATTAAAGTGCTCCCCAAGCACTTCAAGAGAACGAATCAAACCCCATCCGTTTGGGTGAAGCTGTGAGGGAGCGCAATCCAAGAACCTCAGAACAGCCATTTGGAATTTGCTGAGCGGGAAGCGTACACCTAAGTTCAGGAATAAGAAATCATACATGTATATTGATCTCTAATCCGGTGTATGACAGATCCGTTGTGAAGGCAAGGGAGCCAACACCATGAAACGCTCCTTGTACTTTCCTTTTTTGAAAACGGTGAAGCGAGGCTCCAACCTAACTCCATCCTCCCGAGCATGTATGGACACCGTATCATGAAATTCGTCAGCAACCCAGCTATATGGGTGTTTCTGTTGGAACTTTACCCAGTCAATCCGGTGTGCAACTACATTGCACAATCCAGAGGCTGTCTTCATGATATATTTTTTAGAAGATGCTCCACCACTAGAAGTGCTTTCTCCAGACATCTTCTTTACGGCTAGTTTAAACGCCTTAACACTGCGATAAAAGCTAACATCATCAGAGAGGTACAAATCAGCGCTCCCCTCACTCTCGCTAGTAGAGGATTCTGAAGAGGGTATTATCACCCTTCGCCTCGAGTAGGGTGACGCCTCCCTCTCTGAATGAAGTGGATTTGAGTGGACGATCACAGGGATCCTTCCACCATGACTTAAGGAGGTCCGAGACAACACTCTACCTCTCTTTCCCCTACGACCAACATACCTCGAGCTAGCAAAGTCTCTCCCAGACATTTAGAAAAACTAGAAGAAAAATGAGAAGACGAAAGAGAGGTTACCTAAGAATGAAGAGAAGTGGTGAATCAAATCTCACACAAGCAAACAGGAGTCTCTTCTCAAAATTTTTGTAGAGTTTCGTCAAGTGAGCAAACACTGAGTAACTTCTAAATCTATTAAATTCTACTCTTATAAGGAGTCGAAGGTTATGTCGTTTACAACCAAACGACACTTTTAAACGACACCTTTTTCGTAGACACGAGGTTGTCGTTTCGAACATTGAGGCGCGAAATCAGCGTCAATTCGTCAAAAGGGCTTCTCAAATGGGTCTCAAAATTTAAATTTCAGGCCCATTAAGACCCTCAGTGATGGTTATTAAGACATGCGCATTTAACATAATAATGGCTCGCCCACGTGAGTAAAGGCATTAAATGTCCAATCATGAGAAACGTGGCCACCATTACTCGAATACCAAGGGTTACAAAATTTAATAAACTTTTGAGATTCTCATTGTTCGAATCCGCCCTCAAGAGTTTCATCATAACGGAACCTTGTTCCAAGAGCGGATATTTACACAACAGTACGATCGGTATAGCTTATATGAGCAAATCTACTAATTCCTCACATAAGCTAGGGGGCTAGTAGAGTACTACTGATCACCGATTTCGGATATGAAAATTGAACGCTCAATCCGTACGATTGAGAATCATTCATCTCAATCCGTACTCCTGCGATTGAAAAAACGTCCCCAGGACGGATGATCTCAATCACCTATTATGTGATCTGACGATGTAACTCCTGACGATGTATACTTCCCCAGGACGGATGATCTCAATCACCTATTCTGTGATCTGACGATGTAACTCCTGGCACCGTACATATCCCCAGGACGGATGATCTCAATCACCTATTATGTGATCTGACGATGTAACTCCTGACGATGTATACTTCCCCAGGACGGATGATCTCAATCACCTATTCTGTGATTCGATGATGCAACTCCTGGTACGAACAATCCCCATCATCATTCTTATGATGGAAGATTTTGAAAGTTAATCCGCGCTTTCGCTCTCAAGTGGTATTCTCCCAGGACGGATACTCTTTATCACCTACTCTGTGGTACAATGACGTAACTCCTGGCGTAAACAAACTCCCATCATCATCTTTATGATGGAAGACTCAAACACCACTTTCTTACACCTTTGCAGTTCCCCAAACTTGGAACAATATTCTTACAATGGACGACATTGATTCTCCAGTGAGAATAACACTGATTAAGAACAGTCATCCGTCCTGTTACACTATTTTACTAAATGACGGATCGGCTCCTCCTTTCCCCAAAAGAATTAAGGATCATGCCCTAAAGACAGGCACCCTTTTCTTAACACACACTTGGGGACATGTATATATTTCTCTGTTCTAAATTCATTTGTTGTTTAATCTTCCGAGGAAATTATTTCAGTTTGACCTCAAGGTTAATCATATAGAACGGATTAACAACGACTTAAATGACATATATGCATGAAATGTTGGAGACAAATTTCTTAAATGAATTTTATTCATGAAAAACGAAATTACACATAACTGTTCAAAACCGGAGTTGATCCCGGAACACAACTCTACATATAAATAAAGCAAGACTACGGAGGAGGAATTTGCTCTTCAGCTTTCTGTGCTTCCTCAGCTCCAGGCTCTTGTGTCCCTTCCTTTGGGATTTCCTCAGGAATTCCCCCTCCAGGAGTCTCAGTTCCTTCCGCAGACGAAGCCACCTCAGACGTAGGAAGAACGTAATCCGGTCCCATAGTTTGACCCTCAGGAAGAGGAGGCAAACCGTACAAGGACGTTGGAGGATCTTCATGACGACCATCAACCACGGTGACCAACTTTCCTCCATGGAATTCAAAGAACGGATCCATTCCATAGAGGCTAAGTTTCACAGTGGGGTTGCGGTAGAAAACTTGGCGTATAGCTAGGCCGAAGGATTCTTCAACCACCTGGTTGCATATATCAATAGCTTCCTGCTTCTCAGCTTTCACTATAGCCAATTCTTCCCGCAACCTCGATAGCTCCCCACTTGATCCTCAAGATTCCGTTCTCCCAGTCTTCAGTCCCTCGATCTCAAGGAGGAACTTCTTCTCCTTTTGGGACCACTCCTCAACTTGCTTAAAATAATCCTCCACAGCAGCTTTGCTTTTGTCTTCAAGATCAGCTTGTTTAGCTTGACTGCTACAGAGTTCCTCTTGAGATTTACTAAGCGTCTCTTCTCTGCCAATTTACCTTCCAAGTCTTTAAGCATAGTTTTGAGCTTGAGATTTTCTTTGTTTATAATATCTGCAAACTCTTTAGACTTGGCAAGGCGATCTTCAGCCAATTTTAGGGCAGCTTTATCCTTCTCCGTCGAGAGGTTAAGCTGTTCTAATTTATCACTCAGCTCATCAACCTTGTCAACGTCTTCAGCTAACAAACTGAATGAATGAAGCATCCCAGTCAGTTCTGCTAACTGCCATTTTCCGGCCTCACACGCCTCCTTGATCTCTTTAGTTTTAAGCGTGGGCCGGAGTTCATACAGCGGTTGAGGAAGAATCGCTGGAGTTGCTCCCCGATATGAGAGGAAGGGGGTAAGGAACGAAGTCGTTGGGTAGGAGATCGGACTAGATCCAGAAACCCCGGCAGGAATCCCCTTATGGTGCCCGGAAGAAACATCAGCTGCATCCGAGGTCTCTACAGCCTTACCTTCTGAAACTTTTCCCCTTTTTGAGCTCCCCGAAGGTTTATGTTTCTTCGACGGTCCTCCGAAAGAATCATTCTTGATCTTTCTCCTCCTCTCGGTTATTTGGGGCTGACTAGTAGTTGCGCCAATACCAGTCGAGCCGCCCTCGACCAGCGGAATCTCCCCTTTCACATCTGATGTCAGAATAATCAATTCAGGATGATCCTTTACAGAAGTCTTAGCCTGAATTTCATTCTCGCGAGCTACGGATTTACCTGCCGCTTTAAACCCCTTCAGTTTATTCATCTCCGGAGATTCTTGTTCTATCTCACCTGCATGCACAAACACAAGATATTAGCAACTACGAAATATTTTACACATTTGACAAAGGAGAAAAGGAGAAATAAAACGAGAATTACGTAGATATTCATCCCTGACTCCGCTTGAACTACTTAAAAGACGCCTACACGAAAATACTTTAGAGCGTGTAGTGTGCGCTTCAAGTGCGAACAACACTTTCGACGATTTAGGGGATAGCTCGGATTGATCAGCATAATATGCTTGAGAGTTTAAAAGAAAATGTTTATGGGTCCAACTCAAAGGAAATTTGTTAAGACCATCTTCATCCCTCCAAAAGATTGGTTTCTTCTTCCTAACAGATATCTGAGTAAAGTAGGATTTAAATGATTTTCCATCGACTTTGGCTGAATCGGTGTAAGATTCAAAGTTTACGAAAGAACAGAGAGTTCGGAGTGTCACTAGGCCAATACCGCCCTGCTTGTTAGCCCTCCGAACTACTTGAGTGTAATAAAACAGCATCGCTACTGTGGGCGTAAAGTTGAAATGATCCCCCAGAACCTCCAGAGCACGGATGAGGCCCCAACCGTTGGGATGAAGTTGAGAGGGTGCGCAGTTTAAGAACCTCAACACACCCATCTGAAGCTCGGATAAGGGAAAACGAACTCCCAGGTAATGAAATATGAAATCGTACATGTATATAGAACGGTCATTGGGTACGGCATGGCATATCCGCTCTGTAGGAAGTGGTGCGAATACCCTAAACCACTTCTTCATTTCTTCTTCTGCATGAAGCATGAACCTTGGTTGAATTCGGGATCCATCCTCGTTTGCATGACGGGAAGCCAAGTTCTTAAACTCACTAGCTACCCAACAGAAAGGCCATTTAGCCTGAAGTTCTTCCCAATTTAACCTAGAAACAGCAACGGTGTAAAGACCTTCTGTTGTCTTCAGAATGGTATTATCTCCGGAAGTCCCTTCTCCAGCAGCCATCTGAATCGCCTAGACCGAACTCTTTAATCTACGATAAAGGATCATATCGTCAGAAAGGTGATAACCATTACTCACTTCATTTTTTAAAGCGACTACAATCAGAGGACGACTCTGAGAAGGGAAAAGTCACTTTCCACAGTGAGTAAGATCCCCTTTCTGAGCGACATGACTCAGCCTTAGGAAGAATCACAAGGATTCTTCCCCATGACTATTAGGGTTGCGAGAAATTAATCTCCCCCTAACTAAAGCACATTCTCTTCGCAAAAATAGTATACCAAAACAAGATGAAAATAGCATGGGAAAGTTACCTCAGATGAAGATGATGAAGATGAGGACTGAAAAAAGTCTCGAAGAGCAAGCGACGAATTTCCTTGTGATATTTTTGCAGAGTGTTGCTAAGAAATCAGAAACGAGTGGAACCCAGAATCCACTAAGTGTTTCTTTTATAGGAAATGAAAAGGCTCAGTTACCACCTCTTGAAGTTGTGACGCTCTCAACTAAACGCGTTGGTTCACAAGTGAAACGACACAACCGTTCCAAATTCATGGGCGCCAAAACAATATCCATTCGACGAAGGGCCTATCTACTAGGCCCAAAAGTTTCGAAAAATGTAGGCCCGTTAAGCCCTAAATGACGGTTATTGAGATTTCCATCTCAGACGCAATAATTGCTCGCCCACGCGGTTAAAAGCATTTAATGTCTAATCATGCGACGCAATTCACGCTTTACAGCCGTTACGCAAACTTCAAGATCCTTCAATTCCAATGAACTCTTGAAATTCTCATACAGCGAATCTTTGTCTGAATCCGTTGTGATAACATCACCACATCGGATCTTTTGACTTAAGAACGGTTATTTGCAATATAATAACAAATGTTAAGGAACTGTTATACGCGTAAGCCTACAGATATTCAGACCTCTCGCAGGTTGAGTAGCTTATGTGAACAACCACTCAGTCCCTCACACAAGCTAGGGGACATATGATCCGGTCTCAATACCGGTATCCGATCTGCAAGACATATTTCAACGTCTTTGTTAAGACATCAACGTGTAACCGGTGTCATCGGTATACATCCGGACTGTAATTCCGTATCAGGCGCTCTCCCTATACCGGTTGTTCAGGATAACACCATGACACCGGATAACACACACGTCACTATGCAAAAGACAAGAATCATTGCTACAGGGACCGATCAATAATCCCCAGCACTACAAGCCAAATTCTGCTCACGGGGATGGTCAACTCGTTCCCTAATCCTAGTCTATACTCTCCATGCTCAATATAAAATAGCCACTTGACCCAATCATGCTGGTAAGTGCGCAATAAAATAATGCTAATGGAAGTTAGTGGTTCCCCACTAACGAGTCCTCGTAAAACGAGCCAATCAGGTATATGAACTCTCTTCATCAATGAAGGGGGGATTCTGAACTTAATCTATAAACGATTACTCTCTGAAATACATTCCTGACTTGGAATATATCACTGACTTGAGCGTCGGAGAATCTTTGCAGGTGACACCACCATTCGCCCACATCAACGCGTTAGGTCGGTGTGAAGGATCTCCAGAACGCCCAATCCGCTCTCCTCACGCAAGGACAACGGATGTTTACACCGGATACTCATACATCCGATCTTCTGCACAGTATTTGTATACTATTTATGATTGACTTGAGTCCGGATCTCTAGACCCCAGTTCAGGACAGTTTTCATTACATTTCTATATCTTTGCTTTAGTTTCTTAAGTTTTAGTTCTTTCTTTTGCTTTATTACTTTGTTCTATATTCCATCCCTCAAGTTATGGTTTTCATTTCCCTTCCTCAATATCAAGTAAGTTAATTTTATTATTTTTTATTTACTTTTATAATCAAAGTTATAGTTAATTTAATATTAGCTTTCATTGTTAAAAATTATCATGGAAGTTTAATCTTTTAAAATCAACTCAAGGAATTTAATTTTTCTTTATGTTAATTTTGAGTTCTTGCTCTTAATATTTTGATTGAAGATAATTACTTTTCTTTGTTTCTCAAACACTTATGATGGTAGATTATTTAAATGTATAACCGATTGGTATGTAATTAAATAATCTATAATCTAAACTGATGTTGGTTGGTTAATCAATAATCAATTTGAGAACAAAGATTAAGTCACTAAATAAGAGATTTCTATTTAGTTTTTTAACTCAATCAAATTATGATTTTAAAGTTATTTTAGTAATTAATAAGAATATATCGATTGATTATTCATATTAGTTCATTAATTCAATTCTAGAAGATTTTCTAGAATATAATCATTTAGGGATTCCAAATGATTCAAGGTTGAGAAATTAATTATATTTAATCATATTTGTGATCAATGATTAGTTAACTAAAGATTTATTAATTCCTTGGGTTGGTTGTTTCTAAATTTGATTATTCTTACTCATAAATTTACTTTTTATACTATTATATAATTACTTAATTTTCCTTTCAATCTCAATACAAACCCCCCCCCTTTGTTATAACTAAATTGAGTGTAACTAATTGAACTAAGGTCCTCGAGAGACGACTAAGGTTGTTTACCTTATACTATATTAATTTAACTTTTTATTTGAGATGATGTAGTTATGACTCATCATGACCACCAGAAGGGCTTATAGGAAACATAGGGTGTATTTGGTTGTCTATCATTTATTGTATTTATTGTTGATTAATAATAACTAAACATGTAATTCATTATATTTAGGCGTTACTTTTATTAATTGAACTTGTTTGCGTAATGTTTATTATACTTACTAAGGTATTTTTGCTTGTTTGAATAAATACTTATGGCTGAGCAGGGTCCACCCACGAGATCCGACTCCTAGGTTACAAATTCCTCCGCTAGGAGGAGTCGAGGTGTTACTCGGATGATCAGTGTTGCACTTAGGTGCCATCAGGGACAGAGGAGTCATGTTGACATTCATGTCAACACTGGGATAACTTCTGGACCTCACACCGCCAAGTTTTAGAGTTACTTGGGTGTCCTGCACGGTTGAAGGTGCCCATCATTATCCCCAATTGAGATAGTTTTGAAGAGGTCATGAACAATACAATTTGGACTGTTGTTCTTGTAAGAAAACACCAATTGCATATTTGTTTTTTAAGTTTATTGCGATTTGTTCTACATAATAAACTTAACCATGTTAATTTTCCAATTGTAGGATGCTTGGGATATTCCTGCAGTCGACACAATATGCAGGAAGATCATGACTAAGATCGCTGATCGATGGAGGGCATTCAAGGGCAAACTAACTTCCATGTATGCATGCATGTTAAAAATTAAATGTTTTAAATTGTACTATCTTATGCTATCAATTTCTGACTTCAAGTAATCTAAATTGTAGGTGTCTTCAGGAAGAAGCAGGGTAAGTTTCCTAGAGACACATACACATTTATAGATCAGCAGACTTGGGATGCGTTTGTTGCATCCAGGCACATGGATACTTTATGGTATGTACCTTTTACTTTTGATTTTTTTTAGTTTATGATGAATGTTTTTATATGACATATATAACATATGAGTGTATTTGCACTATTTTGTTGCAGGCCAGATGCATAAAAGCATAGGAAATTCATGTGAAAAATGACTATCCTCACAGGTTGTCACGTGAGGGTTACTGATTGCTGTAGGAAAAAATGACACAGGAGAAGGCCATTCAGTGTTAGGGTAGCTACCCAGAAACCACTATTGTGGATCCTTTCACCCCACCTGCATGTCATGAAAAATGGAAGTGGGCCAGGGTGAGGAAGTGTGGTAAGTACACTTTATCACATGTTGAGCAGGTCGCCCAACAAATTATAAGTACAAAGCTTTTTAAAAGGTTTTATGATTCTTAAATTGTCCATTCATTCCTAACAACACTAATCACTGGGTTTTGGTTGCAGGATTCCTTGGTTGAGTAGTCGACCCAAGGGCCTTTTGTTTCCCATAGTAGGAAGGATATACTAACCATTGCCATCGGCCGACCAGAGCACCCTGAACGAGTGTGTACATGTGGTCGAGGTCACAGTACATTTAAAATGGATAAAGGTTTTTATTTTGTTTTATGTTAACATTTTAGTTTCTAATCATTCTTTCTCCGCAGGTCTCCGTAGCTATTTCGGTCGTCCTGTTGCCTCTTCCCAATCCATCTCTGATTTGCTGGAGAAGAGGGTTGATGAGAAGGTACCTATAGTGAAGGTAGAGGCTAGGGAGGAGATGCAGAGGCTGCTATAGGAGGATATAAAATAGTTCCAGGATGAGATGAAGGCCTCATTCAGCCAACAACATCAGTCTACAACATCGGTGGTGGACCCACAGGTTAGATTGTTCATTATTTAAATGAATTACTTATAATCCGCTTTTATTATTTCTTGAATAACTTCAAAATATTGTGTAAATATGTAGGTTAGGCAAGTCAGCATAAGGGATCGTGCGCTGCACCTGACGGTGATGATGACGGCGTAGATGTTGGAGACTGCCGTCAGTGTGACCTCTTTATTGATGGAGTGGAAGAGCCAGTCGCCTTTGGTTCGGTGTACAACCTAGGCCATTTGGTTTACCATCAGGAAATGCTAGATGATGTGTCAAGGATCTCGGTTGTATAGGTCATCCAGGTGGAGGTAGTTGTGCCCATGCCAACTCCTAAGGTTCGGCTCATCGGCCAGGCGATAGGATGCTTCCTTATGTGGCCGACCAAACTTTTGTCAGATTCTGGTTCCCAGGTATGCCCCATAAATTAACATCAATTATATATTAAGTTACGGTTCAAATTATAAAAAATTCTTTTAATTTTTTAACTATTTTAGCAGGATGTTGGCCCATCAAGGAAGCCATAGCCCCCCCCGGTTGATCCCATCCAGCATCTATGGGATTTTGTTGCTCAGCTACACGAGGATATTGTCCCTGTCCCATGGCAGGATTCCGTTTTCGGCGACCCAAGTCCGTTACCGTTATACATTGCGTGACCTGACTTGTGCGAGATCCTGATGGCGATGACGATACTGAACATTTCTGTGATTCAATGTTGGGAGCTGTAAGTATAACATTCTTCGTTCAATGATTTTCCATTTAACATGTTATTTTTCACTAACTAAACGTGTGTAAATTTTGTTAGGTCTCTACATAGAGTTTGTATAGAAAGGGGTGTCCATGACACTTTTGGTTTCTTAGATCCCTCTCCAATACAAGCTCGTGAGAACACCAAGGAGAAGACTCAAGCATACATCCAAAATTAGATGAATGAGTTGAACAAGACTGTGTACCTTACGTCATATGATAGAGAGTAAGAGTTTATTAAATAATTACTATGTCTTGTTAATTTAATCATCTTGCATTGTTACTAATCAATGTTCATTACAGCCTTCACTGGCAGTTAATGGTTATTTTCCCGAAGGATGACATTGCTACATGCTTCTGTTCCTTGCATGGGAGTCTTGTTGTGGAGTTCATGAAAATAGTCGAGGCGTAAGCTGATTTAAAAAATCAGACAACTTTACATATTCGTTAGGTTGTTCTGTTAATTAAATAGGTGTTTTATTCTAACATAGGGTTATAGTTGGATACAGTCGACTACAAGGAAGGGCGAGTAGGAGAAAACTGTCATGGGTCTACCTAAGAGTAAGTACTTTAATTAACAAGCGTTAATTTTTAAGTTCCCCCAACTAGTAACAATAATAGTAACTAATTGTGAATTAATGTATGATACCTTGTAGTCTTATTTGCAACAGGGTAGCTTTGAGTGTGGGTATTTCGTTATGAAGACTATGTTCACCATTGTCCATCTCCAATCTGGTATAGTAGACGGATGGACAGTTGTAAGTGTCGCGACCGGGATCGCGGTAGCAAGGCCGACCCTTAAAAACATTAAAACGTGTTTCGAAGTCCTTTCGAAAAAAAAAGAGGGAGTCGCCACCAATATTTTTTTAAGGATAAAATACCGGGAAAACCTTTCGTTAAAGCACTGGTTATGAAAGTAAAATTCTAAGTTCGGGAGTTGAATTATAGGTGAGGAAGGTATTAGCACCTCACAATTGTCCGTTATAAAACGGTTACCTCAAGATGATAGCGCGCATTATAATTAGCCCAAAAATTATTTTAACTTCTTTAGAAAACAAAAGTACGAAATGATAAAGCATACAAAAATAAACAAAAATAGACATGGAATTTTTTAAACATGAGATTAACAGGACGTCTCGTCCAAATTAACCTCGCTCCTCCTTTTAAAAAAAAAGAATATTATTAGAAAAAACATGAGATTAACAGGACGTCTTGTCCAAATTAACCTCGCTTCTCCTTTTAAAAAAAATATTATTTAAAAAAACATGAGATTAACAGGACGTCTCATCCAAATTAACCTCGCTCCTCCTTTTTTAAAGAGATATTATTTTTAAAAAAAATGAGATTAATAGGACGTCTCGTCCAAATTAACCTTGACAAAAATGGAAACTATAAAAATTAAATAAAGAAAGATGGGCCCGACAGGAACTGTTTCCCGCTCCTACGTATTCTTGAGCTTTCGAGAAATCAGGATCACGTAGTTCATTGTAATGGCTTTCAGGAAAAAATTAGGAAGTTGGTGGTGGATAATGTCCTTGGGAAAGACCCATACAAAGCGAAGTTCTTCACACGTGTACAAGTTTTAGGAAAATAGTGTAGACAGAAGTACTTCTGTACGACATTGGCTAATAATAATTTTTTTTGGATTTGAAAGAACACACAGAAGACACTTATTTCTTTTTGTTATTACTAGTTACAAAGAAAAAATAAAAGAAATTTAATGGAATAAACTTAAACAAAAGAACAACAGAAGAATAAACAATAATAATAAAAAAGGCAATACGGAACCGGTGTGGTGTGGACCTGGGAGGAATCGGACTGCAGGTTGGAGTCGGTGTGAAATAAACCGAAGTACAGTGTGGAGCCGGAGTAGGACTTATTGGTGAAAATGTATTTTGATGGAGAAACGGTGTAGGATTCAATGGTATTATGAGCAGTATAGAGTTTGGACGGAGTAAAGAGGCTCTGAGGTCCAACAAACAGGGACAAGACTGGTGCTTCTGTTTCGAAGAAAACAATGGAGTGTAGGTTGGGGACAGGTTTCTTTACTTCAGGTTCAGGACACCGGAGTAGAAAAAAAATTTAGAGGTTTTTTTTATTTTCAGATCCCCCTTATGCCTCTTTAGTTGAGGTATTTATAGAAATCCAAGTGCTGGCTGAGTGCTTTGAACAACTCAAAGACAGCCTGGCCACCAACAAATATAGGGAACAACGACTGATGAGTAATTTATTATTTTCATTTTTGTTTGTTATCAGCCGCCCCCCAGGATTCGAGAATCAACTTGGATGGTGCGATTGTATGTAATGGAGAGACAGCCTGGTCATTGACAATTATGGGGAACGGCGGCTGATGAGTAATTTTTTATTATTTTCATTTTTGTTTGTTGTCAGCCGCCACCCAGGATTCGAGGATCAACTTGGATGGTGCGATTCCAAGTCAGCATCGGCAAACGGACTCCTCGAACGGTGTCACATGGGACCGGTGTTCTTCTTATGGCCCGAATCGCTGTCAGTATCCATTCTCGGTGGAAATCGGTCGGATCGAAACAGGTGCCTACATATATAAAAAGCCCGAGTGTAAAAATCGACCCTTCGACACTCGGTGTGGAGGCTTGAATTCATTTAAATGACACCGGATCCTTTTCCGTTCAGAATTGCGTCACTCGGAGGTGCTTTGGCCGGAAATGTCTTTGCTTGAGAGACTAGTCATAGCCTTTCTTCCTTCAAACGTGACCGACTCAGAAATGTCTCGGATATATCTCTGCTTAAAAAGTGCTCTTGCGAAGTCCGACTCACTCGGGAATATCTCTTTCCGAGAAGTATTCATCAGAGCCTCTTTTCATTCAGAATCGCTTCAATCGGAGATGATTCGCTCAAAAGTGTTTCTGCTTGAAGCACTCGTTCATAGTCAATCTTTCTTTCCCCGAGGGACCCACTCGGAAATGTCTCACTCGGAGACATCCTACTCGGAAGTATGGAACTTGGAAATGTCTGCCCGAAAAGTACTCCTTTGAAGTTTAGATCCCTTTTCGTTCAGAATCCATTCTCTCAAGGATTCTCCACTCGGAAACATCTTTGCCTAGGAAAAGCACTCATCCGGAGTTAGACTCACTTTTCTTTCAGAATGGCTTCAATCGGGAATTCTCCACTCAGATGTATCTTCGCCCGAGAGGTACTCATTCGAAGTCAGAGCAATTTTTCATTCAGAATGGATTTAATCGAGAATTCTCCACTCGGATGTATCTCCGCCCGAGAGGTACTCATTCGAAGTCAGAGTCTCTTTTCGCTCGGAGGTACTTCCTTCGGAATCAACCCACTCGGAAATGCCTCACTCAGAGACATCCCACTCTGAAGTATAGACCTAGAGAGAGTCTCTGCCCGAAAGAGGCTCATTCCAGGTCAGAGCCTTTCTTCGCTCGAAAGTACATCTCTCGGAAGCAACCCACTCGGAAATGCCTCACTCGGAGACATCCCACTCGGTAATTCTTCTCTCGGAAAAATCTCTGCCCGAGAAGTACTCATTCAAAGTCAGACTCAGAAATTCTTCACTGATCCCCAATTTGGGCAATGGATGTCTGGTGCTTTTTTTAATTAAAAATTTCCACTGATCCTTGATTTAGGTAACAGATGCTTTTGATGCTTTTGACCTTGTACTGCACCCGTGTTTCCACTTTCTCATAGCGCTGTTTCCAACTTGGCACGCTTAAGAGCACAACTTTCACTCTCAAACATGAGGAGGTCTCGCTTAAGCGAGAGGCCCCTAATGCTCTCAATTTTTCTTAATTCACGCTTAAGCTTACACTTTGGGCCGGACCAAAAGAGGTGTTCACAGATGCCCCTCTTTACTTCTTTTCCATGAAAAAAGCATGAAGTCTCTTCTTGCTTTTGAAATGGGAAGGGAGTAAAGACGTGAACACCATTGTCAAAGTCATGCCGACTTCAATAACCAGGAGAACCAGATAAGGGGGAAACCTAGGAATTGACACTTTGAAGTTTTTACTCTTTTGTTGTTTTTTTTTTGTTTATTATTTTTTTATTTTTTTAAAAGAAATAAAGGATTACCCTAGCATTTTGAGTAGCCTAGAAATGGGCATCCGAAGCTTTTGGAGAAAAATGAATGAATTGGGGGTACGCTCCTGATTCAAAGGAGATTGCCTAGGCAGGAGGTTCCTAAGACCATGACTGGAAAGTAAATGGTGGGGATGATGTTCCTGGCTTAAAGGAGATAACAGACTTGGGGTGACGCCCCGGGTTGAAGGGATTTGAAAGGATTGGGGGTAATACCCCAAGTTGGCAGGAATTTAAAGGATTGAGATTGACCCTTGGTTGACTAGAATTAAGAGGATTGGGGTTGACCCTTGATTGACTGGAAAGTAAAAGGTGAGGGTGTTGCCTCTCGGTTGACAGGAAAAGTAAAGGTGAGGGTGTTGCCTCTCGGTTGACTGGAAAAAATAAAGGGTGAGGGTGTTGTCTCTCGGTCGACAGGGAAAGTAAAGGTGAGGGTGTTGCCTCTTGGTTGACAGGAAAAGTAAAAGGTGAGGGTGTTGCCTCTCGGTTGACAGGAAAAGTAAAAGGTGAGGGTGTTGTCTCTCAGTTGACAGGAAAAGTAAAAGGTGAGGGTGTTGCCTCTCGGTTGACAGGAAAAGTAAAAGGTAAGGGTGTTGCCTCTCGGTTGACAGGAAAAGTAAAAGGTGAGGGTGTTGCCTCTCGGTTGACAGATCTGGAGGTTAACCGGGATTTAGAGCTTTGGGGTATACCCTAGTTTGAGATGATTGAAAGAATCTTAGGGTATTGCCCCTTGATTGAAAGAAGGAGGTCCGGGGTGATGCCCCAGTTTCTGGAAACACTGAAGATGTTAGGGGTCCTGCCCCTTGATAGAGAAACCTAGGGTGATGCCCCAGTTTTGGAAAGGTTGAAGGAATTTTGGGGGGTTGCCCCTTTACTGAAAGAGTAATCTGGGGAGATGCCCCAGTTTGAGCTTTTTAGAAATTCGGGGTACTTCCCCTTAACTGGAAGAGAAATCTAGGGAGATGCCCCAGTTTGAGCTTTTTGAAAATTCAGGGTATTGCCCCTTGACTGGAAGAGAAATCTGAGGAGATGCCCCAGTTTGAGCTGTTTGGTGAGAAGAGCTAGTTTGGTAATAGTGAACTTATTGGGGAAGGATAAGTTTTCCTAAGCCTGATCAAAGAAATATCCTGGTTGGGGAGAGCTAAGTCCATTTTGTGGTTTTCCTTAGGAGGGACCCTCAGTTTGTGTTCCACTTGGGTATGAATGGTGGGTCTTGCTAGGGGAAAGCTTTGGCGAATACCTGCTTCTGGATGATGGATTCTGGTTGCCCCTTTAACAAGAAAGTGAGTAGTATAAAAAGACTTACAGGTAAATCTTCCCTGGCGACTGGCTTTTTAAGGTAACTCATGGATGAAATAGAAACACCCTCTGACTTTGGCGAGCGTATTTAGCAGAGTTGGTTATGCTTATACCAAGCGAAGTCTGGCGCTAGGATGCATTTTGTTCCCCACAACTTTGCGTTCCATCATTTTCAATTTCAAAAATTTCCTTTCGGCAAAAACTTGTTTCTTCATAAAATTTAGTCATGAACACATGTAGGAAGAAGGGAGAATTTTATTTATGAACATCAGGTATGTACAGTGGTGATGAAAATAATGTTAAACACAGAGATGTGATAAGATATAAAGAATTGAAGGCAAGTGGAAAAAGGGAAGGCTCATATATCCTCTAGTGATCTTCTGAGAGCAGTGAGAATCTTGACCCTTTATCACGACTTCGTGTTCATCCTCTGATTTTGCTTCTGAGGGCGTAATTTGACAATGACCCTGATACCCATTTTGACTTCCTTTGTTTCCGGCTTGAAGGGTTTATGTTGCAGAGTTAAGTTTATGATTCCGTCTGAGCCGCCTTATCAGGTTTTCAGCTCATCTTGCTACTCTAACTTTTGCCTAGGTCGCATTTTCAGGTTTTCAACCTAGCGAGCTTTTTTCTTTTTCTTTTTCTTCTTTTTTTTTGTTTTTTTTATGTTTTTATGCAAAGTATGTTTTCACTACATCGGCGTTGACAGGCATTGGCAGGTCGTCTCTATCCATGTTGGTGAGTATGAGAGCTCCTTCGGAAAAAGCCTTCTTTATAACATATGGTCCTTCGTAATTAGGTGTCCATTTTCCTCGGTCATCTTTCTAAATTGGCAAAATCTTCTTAAGGACCAAATCACCTTCTTGGAACTGTTGGGGGCACACTTTCTTTTCATATGCCCGCTTTATACGCTTCTGATACAATTTCCCACGGCAGAGAGCGGTTAACCTCTTCCTGTCAATCAGATTCAGTTGGTCATATTTGGCCTGGATCCATTCAGCTTCTTCCAGTTTGGCTTCCATGATCACCCTAAGGGATGGGATTTCCACTTCAAACGGTAGTACAGCTTCCATTCCATAGACCAAAGAAAATGGGGTTGCCCCAGTTGAGGTTCGCACCGAGGTTCGGTATCCGTGCAGTGCAAGGGGAAGCATTTCATTCCAGTCTTTGTAGGTTACCACCATCTTTTGCACTATCTTCTTGATATTTTTGTTAGCCGCCTCGACTGCTCCATTCATTTTTGGACGGTACGGAGAGGAGTTATGGTGGGAAATTTTTAAGTTTTCACAAAGCTCCTTCATCATTTTGTTGTTTAAATTTATACCATTGTCTATGATGATTTGGTTTGGTAGGTTGTACCGGTATATCAGCTCACGCTTGATGAATTTGACCACAACATTCTTCGTCACATTGGTGTACGAAGCTGCCTCCACCCACTTGGTGAAATAATCGATGGCCACCAGAATGAAACGATGACCGTTTGAGGCTTTTGGCTCAATGGGCCCAATTACATCCGTACCCCACATTGAAAAAGGCCATGGTGCTGACAACACATTTAGGGATGAAGATGGTGCATGAATGTGATCAGCATAAATCTGACATTTATGATACCTCCGTACATAATCAAATCAATCTGCTTCCATAGTCATCCAATAATATCTAGCTCTCAGGATTTTTCTTGACATAGCATGCCCATTTGTGTGAGTTCTGAAAGATCCTTCGTGGATATCCCTCATGATTTGGTTTGCCTCGACGGTATTAACACATCGGAGGAGAACAGAATCATAATTCCTCTTGTATAGCACGTTGCCACTCAACAGGTATCCCATAGCTAGCCTTCTCAAAGTTCGTTTGTCATTATCCGTGATGCTTTCAGGGTATTCTTGACATTGGAGGTACCTTTTGATGTCATGATACCAAGGCTTTCTATCTGGCTCTCCTTCTATGACATGGCAATGGGCAGGTTCTTGCCGTTTCTTTACTTCAATAAGAGGCACCTCGTAATCATTGCTGACTTCGAACATAGCAGCTATGGTGGCTAAAGCATCTGCCATTTAGTTGTCATCCCGTGGGACATGATGGAAGGTAATTTCATTGAACTCTTTGATCATCTCCTTGATGTGAGCATGATAAGGAACTAGTTTACTATCTCTAGTTTTCCACTCATCCTTTAGTTGATGGATAACCAAAGCAGAATCTCCATAAACCTCCAGGATCTTTATTCCCATGTTCAGAGCCGCTTGCATCCCTAGAGAATATGCTTCATATTCCGTAACATTGTTAGTGCAATCAAAACACAACCGAGCGCAAATAGGGATGAATTCCTTATTAGGTGAGATCAGGATAACCCTAATTCCGTGTCCTAGCGCGTTGGAAGTCCCGTCGAATCTCATGATCCATCTGGTTTCCAGACCATCTTCTTCTTTGAAAAGGACCAAAATATCCTCATCCGGGAAATCATGCCGTATTGGTTGGTAAGTCTCAATGGGTTGGTGTACCAAGTAATCTGCTAGCGCACTCCCTTTGATGGCCTTTTGGGTGACATATGTTATGTCATATTCTGTTAGTAACACTTGCCAACGGGCAATCCTCCCAGTCAGAGCAGGTTTTTCAAAGATATACTTAATGGGATCCATCTTAGACACCAACCAAGTGGTATGATTGAGCATGTATTGCCGTAAGTGCCGGGTAGCCCAGGCTAATGCACAGCATGTTCTTTCGAGAGATGAGTATCTCATCTTGCATTAAGTAAATCTCTTGCTCAAGTAGTAGATGGCATATTCCTTCCTCCCAGTCTCATCATGTTGACCTAACATGCATCCCATGGATTCGTTCAGCACGGTCAAATACAGGATCAGTGGTTTCCCATGAAAGGGTGGTACCAAGACTGGCGGCTCTAACAAGTACTGCTTTATCTTTTCAAATGCAGTTTGGAAATCCTCATTCCACTGCCCAGGCTGGTTCTTGCGAAGCAATTTGAAAATCGGCTCACAGGTTGCCTTCATTTGGGAAATGAAACGGGCGATGTAGTTCAACCTTCCCAGGAACCCTCGGACTTCTTTTTCAGTTGCCTTGACCTTGTCAGGATCAACTTCTATCCCTCTCTCGCTCACGATGAATCCTAACAATTTACCGGATTTCACGCCAAAGGTGCACTTGGCCGGATTCAGTCTGAGCTTGAATTTTCTTAACCTTTTGAAGAATTTTCTCAGATCAGTAATGTGCACTTCCTCAGATCTGGATTTGGCAATTATGTCGTCCACATAGATTTCTATTTCCTTGTGCATCATGTCGTGGAAGAGAGTCACCATTTCCCTTTGATAGGTGGCTCCCGCGTTCTTCAATCCGAAGGACATTACTTTGTAATAAAAGGTGCCCCATAGAGTGATGAACGTGGTCTTTTCCATATCTTCTGGTGCCATCTTGATCTGATTATACCCCAAAAATCCATCCATAAATAAGAAGATGGAATGCTGAGCTGTTTTATCAACCAGTACGTCAATCTGAGGTAAAGGAAAATCATCCTTAAGGCTAGCCCGATTCAAGTCTCGGTAGTCCACACACATCCTCACTTTCCCATCTTTCTTCGGAATGGGAACTATGTTGGCTACCCATTGCGGATATTTAGCTACGGCTAAGAAACCAGCCTCGAATTGCTTCTTGACTTCTTCTTTGATCTTAAGAAGCATTTCTGGTTTCATTCGTTGCAGCTTTTACTTGATTGGTGGATATTCTGGCTATAAAGGCAACCTGTGTTCCACAACGCTGTTATCCAAACCCGGCATATCTTGATATGACCATGCAAAAATGTCCCAAAATTCCCGGAGCAGTTTAATCAATTCATTCTGTCGTTGTTTGCTTAAGAGGGTGCCTATCTTGATTTCTTTAACCTCCCCTTCATCTCCCAGGTTAACTGTTTCGATCTTTTCCTGATGAGGTTGAATTTCCTTATCCTCCTGTTCCATTAATCTTCTTAATTCGGGCGAAGGTTCAAAGTTTTCCTCACTCTCCTCACAGGCGCAATCATTCGGATTATCAGAGTCGTGAAACAACACCGAGTTCTCGTTACTCTTAGAGGAATCACTTTCGGATCTGTATTTGGGTTATATTATAATGAATGAAAAAAGAAAGACAAGCAAGTGAAAAGCTTAAGAGAAAGAGATTGAACAAAGATGAGGTATGAAATTGGACTGTGTTCATTAATTTAACAAATAAACAAGTTTTGCCCTTATTATAAAATGGATCCCAAAGCCTTAGGCATAGCAGAGGGACCGACAAGTTTTAAAAATAACAACGATTACTTTGACAGAAGATTGATAGCTGTGGGGAACTCCATGATTTCCCAATTGTCCAGTTCTTGACTGGGTGAGCAAGCATACACCAATTCCGTATCATAGCTAGGCTCATCTCCAACCATGGCCACCTGACCTGGATACATAATCCTGGCGCTTCTGAAGCTTTGATAGAGGTCATAGATAGGGATTCTAGCAGTGTTGAATTCTTGACCGGTAAGGCGAGCAATTCTTCTCCCCCTTCTTTCTTCCCCTACCCTTTTCTTGTCCGCTGTTGTGGCCTTGTACCCCAGGCCGTATCTATCCTTGTTTTCTTGGAGGCATACAGGTCAGATTCTTCCTTCCAATTCTCGCCCTAACCCTCTTCCCGGCTTGTATCCTTCCCTTAACATTGTTTTTGCAACTGCTAGAGGCACATGTGGGAAGGACGTTTTGGTAATGCTTGTCGCATTGGCTATCTCTAAAGCCTGAAATGAGGTTTCGAGGGCCTCCTCGGTTGCTTCAATGTATGGGGTGTTGGAAGGTTTGCTGACTAACAAGTCCTCTTCCCCAGAGACAATCACCAACTTGTTGTTAATGATGAACTTCAACTTCTGATGTAGAGTGGAAGGGACTACTCCAGCCGAATGGATCCACGGCCACCCCAGCAAACAACTGTATGCGGGCGTGATATCCATGACTTGAAAGAGAATTTGGAAGGTGTATGGTCCAACCTGTATTGGCAGTTTAATTTCCCACATAACCTCCCGGCGAGTTCCATCAAAAGCCCGAACCACCATAGAACTAGGTCTCATATGTGTCCCATCAAAAGGTAACTTTGCCAATGTAGATTTTGGCATCATATTTAGGGATGACCCATTGTCGACAAGCACCTTTTCCAGGATATGATCTTGGCATTTCACCGAGACATGAAGGGCTTTGTTGTGCCCCCTTCCTTCCATAGGTATCTCGTCATCCGTAAAGGTCAGATAATTGTTAGCCACTATGTGTCCCACTATGCCCTCGAATTTATCTACGGGCAAGTCATGCTTCACATGTGCCTCACTCAAGACCTTCATCAACGTGTTTCGGTGCGGTTCGGAACTCATCAGTAAGGACAACAAAGAAATTTTTGCCGGGGTATGGTTCAGTTGGTCCAACACCTGGTAATCACTATGGTGGATGAATCTCAGAAATTCTTGGGCTTCCTCCTTAGTTACAGCCCTTTTTGCTTCACTAGTGGATTCCCTCTTTCCAGATCTGACTTCTCCAGCAGCTTTGTCAAGTTTTGATTCTGGGGGAGCATATATTCTTCCACTCCGAGTGACACCTCCAATTCCAGCAATATTCGTGACAGGGGATGATGGCGTAGAACCAACCGCCTCAGAACTGGTAACAACTACATCAGTGTCATACTTCCACGGCACAGCTCGAGAATCCTTGAAAGGAAACGGGGTTGGTGCATTCACCATGATGATAGTTTTAGCAGGAGTCAGAGCCACCGGTGCATTCCTGTTATAGAATATGACCAGGGGCTTTGGGGCTCGTGCTCGGCTTTGCTCTTGTATCATGTTTAACCTGCCTTCACGACGCCTGCAAACTTCTATAGTATGACTATCCATAAGTCCTTGAAGGGTTTTTTGGAAGCCCCGTTGCTTCGCAGACTGGATGTCGTTGCACCCTTCATCCCACGAGCCTTCTATCAATCCCATCTTAAGCATATGGGAGTGAATCATTTCCAACGGCATTTGGATGTCATCAAACTTGGAAATATATTCTTCATCCCTCTCTACAGCATTGACACCTGGTCTCCCGTGGTTGGACAGAGGGTTAGTTGTCACGTTTGGGCTTCAATCTTTAAAGCTTATCCAATCAGCCCTGATTAGATCTCTTACTTTAAACTTCAGTGCTAGGCAATTCTCGGTGGAATGCCCCGGTGCACCGGCATGGTAATCGCACTGTGCATTCGGGTCATACCCACTAGGGTAAGGTGGCTGAAGTGGTTTCAGAGGGCAAGGTACTACCAGTGTGTTTTTGATAAGATGGGGAAGAAGCTCAGTGTAAGTCATGGGGATTGGGTCAAACTATACTTGAGCGCGACCATTATTCTGTCTTCTAGGGTTTGGATTAGGTGGGTTCATTTGTGGTGGTTGGGATGGTGTTTATGGTGGTGCAGGTGGTCGCATAACAGGTGGTCGGAAATGTGGTGGGTTTGAATTTGGGATCGCAGCCACATATGGGTGTGGTGCGTTATGATAAGTCGGCAGAAAGGTGATGGGGGTAGGTGGTTTGGGCTGGTTCCTTCTTTGGTTATGAGAGACCAGGTTGGTCTCTCCCTCTCTTCTCCTACCTTCTCCAAGTGAAGGTTTTCTTGCTGCCCCGACCCCAGATAGGCCTCGAATAATCTTCCCAGTCCACAGGCCGTTTTCTATCCTTTCTCTGATAGTGACGATATCAGAGAAATGGGATGAAACGCTTCCAATCATCCTATCGTAGGAAAGTGACTAGAGCGTATCAATGAATGTGGAAATTACTTCCTTTTCTGATAGAGGCGAGTCAACCTATGCTGCTACCTCACGCCGCTGGGCGTACTCTTTAAACGTCTCGTTGTCCTTTTTGGTCATGTTTTGCAACTGTACCCTATCCGGCGCCATGTCTAGATTATACTTGTACTGTTGCATGAAAGCATCTGCTAGATTTTCCCAACATCGTATGCGAGAGTGTTCAAGATGATTATACCATGTTAGGGCTGCTCTAGCAAGGCTGTCCTGGAAGCAATGAATTAACAGAGGGTCATTTGAAGCATGTAAAGCCATCTTCTGACAGTACATGGTAAGATGGTTCTTAGGACAGGTTAACCCCTGATATTTATCAAATTCTGGCATTTTGAATTTGGGAGGGATAACGACATCGGGAATTAGGCAGAGTTCTGCAGCGCTGCCTATCCCGAATCTATTCATTCCTTCCATCTCTCTTAGTCGCCTTTCCAGGAATTCCAATCTCCCTTCCTGGGTAACAGCAGTAGCACTTGGACCCGTTGTGGCATGATGACTAGTATTTTCGAACGACTGGTATACATATGCCGGGTTAGCATTTGGCATGTGAGGCTTGGCTGTAGTTTGGGTGGCTTGTGTTTGAGGGGCTTGTGTGTGGATGGCTTGTGCGTGGATCGAAACTGTTTGAAAATCCTGGACGGGCGGGATATTTGGTTGAGCTGTATGAAGAATTGTCTCCTGATAATCAGGCTCTTCTTGAAGTGGTGGATAATAACCCTGTGGCAGGCCATATGGCGGAAAGGGTATAGCATTACCCTCTGCATCCACGAAGGTATGCTGCTGGATGTTGGCAGGGTTTGGCTTACCAATGCAAACCGTAAGGGTAGGTGCAGCAGGGTTTAAATTTGGTCCTCCAGACGAACCCTGAGTATGTCGGGGGGTAGGCGGCCGTTGTCTAGCGTCTTCAACACCTGCTGAAGAATCCCCTTCTGTGACTCTCCTCTCGAGAAGCTTGGCCATCTCGGCCATTTACTCCTTCAGCTGACTGACTTCAGCTCTCAAGCTCTCATTTTCTTGTTCTACTTCAGCCATGATTTTTGTCTTAAGCCTAGTCACGTAAGGATGCCTACCCGTTATGTCTGGGAGGTCAACAGGAAATTGTTAAAAAGAAAGCATTAAATAAAAGCAGTAAAAGAAAAACAAATAGTATGGTGCGCGAAGCGATCACGGAACTTGGCCAGTATCCTCCGACCGTTTCTCAGAACTACGTTCAAAAGCACTAAGTATGTGATAAGTGGAAATTAACATGAGATAGTTATGGAGACAAAAGAATCCTTCTTTCTGAATTCTAATAATACATTACTGCTGCCAGTCTATTTTTTTATGCAGAAAAAGTAAATCAACCATTCCTAGCTCAGGCAATCATGGCCTTCATTTTACAAATCCTTTCTCTACAGTAATCAAGAAAGGTTACAATTTCTTCTAGGGTGGTAAGAGGATTAACCATCGCCTCAGCTTGCTTAAGTAGGAGCGGGAGGTCTTCTAGAGTCCCATTAGCCAAATGTGCCAAGTGGGCGAAGCGGTTCATCCATGAATGAATAACTTCATCTTGTTGTGTCATTTCAGCTTCCAGAATACAGATAGCCTCACGACAGTCTTGCTCAGTATCTATCGCGCGCCGTCGCTCGCCATTTATCTAATGCTGGCAAGCTTCTACCACTTCATTAAGCTGATGCTCTAATCGGCTAACTCGCGATTGTAGGAGCTCTCTTTGCACCAGGGCATTTTGCTCGTGCTCTTTGGCTTTTGCCAACATGTCCCTTAAGAGTTGCTTGTCAGTCAACATGGTATCCTTTTGCTTGTTCTTCATTCTCAGTTGAGTATTAGCTGTTCGGAGGCATTGACTTTGCTTCCTCAAGTAATCCCTTTCGATTTTCTGCTTTTTTCCAATCTCCTTGATGGCTTACTTGCTTTCTAAGTTCTCCCTTTTCTGAATGGCACATTCTTGTTGAGACATCAGCAAGTCTTTCTCTAGCTTCTTGTTTTTGGCAATTAGCTCTTTTATCTTGGCTCTCATTGCCTCCTCTTCAAGGGTAGGTGGGGTAACATGTGTGCTTGTTGGGAGATAGGAGGGGCTTCTGAAAGGCAGCTTGACAATGGAAACCCTATTTAGGATCCATTGGTAGTATTCCTCCTTCACGGCGTGGCTTCGAGTTCCTAGTTCTTTCCCTTGTCTGTGGACTTTCTTCCATGCATTTGCTATATCCCGAATGACAGAGGTACAATCTCCTTCTGAGTAGTAAACGATAAAAGGAGTAAGGGATTCTTCATCGGGTGGCTCAAGTATTGGGTAGGCTAGCTGACGTTTGGCTATGACAGGGTTGTAATTTATGCAACCCTGAGTACCCATGAGAGGAACGTTCGGGTGGTTTCCATAATGGTAAATAATGGTGTCAATCTTTAACCACTGCGGATACCACCTTACTTTATCAGCCGTGAGCCCTATCAGGTGATTGACCCATTCACGCCCATTCTTTATTACTAACTGGCATAACTTTAGATCAGAGATAGGACATTCAACTTTGCTGACTTAGTGGAAGACATGTGACGTAAGCCACACATATAGAGTGGGTAAACAGCAAATGATTCTCTTTCCACCTTGTGTATAGCAGAAGTCCATGGTGCAGTACATATTTGCCAAGATAGCAGTGACAGGATTTTCAGATTTGAACTTGTGGGCAAGGAAAATGCCAATAGCATCATAATCCATGTAATTATCAATATTAGGGAACAAGATGACACCATAAATGGTGAGAGCCAAGGTGTCCATGAAGGCTTCCCAATCAATTTTCTCAGCCAGCAAGTGCATATGTTTCTCAAAATATTCCTGATCGAACCCCAGGGTCTGGTTTCTATTTAGTTGCGCACTCCTTAACACTTTCGGGTGAATCCTTAGGACATTAGCGATGGTAACAATATTCGCATGACGTCCAAGGTGGCAGTAAGGCATTTTTCCTTCTAGTGGCATCCCT
This sequence comes from Clitoria ternatea, assembly GCA_037962975.1. Taxonomy (NCBI): domain Eukaryota; kingdom Viridiplantae; phylum Streptophyta; class Magnoliopsida; order Fabales; family Fabaceae; genus Clitoria; species Clitoria ternatea. Next base: position 17,981,904 of record CM075675.1, read on the forward strand.
AGAATCTGTTCGAACTCCTCAACAGATGGAGCTAATTGAAAGTCTCGGAAGGTGAAACAACGGAGAGGTGGGTCATAGAACTGAATCAAAGCAGTAATTGCCTCGACTTGTACCTCCACTTCTAGCAACTTGAAAATCCTCCCATATTTCCTTGAGAAGGTCATTTTCTGATTCATGTCCAATTTCTTCCCTAATGCTTGCAAACTAGTTGTATCGACTTTCCTAGCCTTAACATGCAGTAATTTTTTTAACTCGGGTATATTCTTACCACAACTATCTGATCTCATGTTAATTTCCATATTTTCACTCAGAGGTACTGGCTAAGCTCTTGATAGCTTCCTGCAAGAACATAAAGAAAAGAGAAAATTAGTCATTGGGAATTGACGTGCTTTGCAAATCGATACTCCCCTAGTAACTTTCTTGAAAACATTTTTGTATTTAGGGAGGTTACGATTTGACAAAACTTGCAATAAATCAAGGATCATGTGAGCTACGGATTTTCTGATCATCATCAATACAAAAAAAAAATTGATTTTTTTCTTTTGATTTTTTTGATATATTTTTTTGTTCTTTTTCTTTTGCTTTTTTTTTATTCGAAACATCCGTAACTCAAGGCCCAAAGACTTGTGCATAAAAGGAAAGGAGTACTTGCCCGTTAAAGGATCACTAGTTAAAAGTATATCATTTTGGGAAAAAAGTAATCCACTAAACGGGCAAATGGTTCCCTAATTTGGATCAGAAGGGAAAGTGAGAATGAGAAAAGGTAGAAGTAAAGTTTGCCCCTTTGTGCCTTAAGTTGGGTTTTTCTGAAGGTATCCTAATGGTTCTAAGGTTTGTCTATCAGTGATATCTCGCATTAGGTGGCCTGTTCTAAAACTTCTAAAGGTCACTAAAGCCAAGATCTTACTCATGATGTTGACCATAACAGTAGGAAGTCTACTAGGTGTGGGCACCATGAATAAATCGAACTCTAGCTGAGATTCTCACGGTAACCAGACAGAAAGTACATCCCAAATGGCTCCGCTATCAACCTCCCCTAATCTTAAGTTTCATTTGGGCCCGGGTATAGGGTCCCGACTCAAAAGTGTGTGCAAATTATGAGTGTAGTGTATGAAAGAGGCATTCAATACCTGTACCTTACTCATCCTACACATAGAACAAACACAGAGCAACAAAATAAAGTCGTCTAACCTAGGGTTCAACGATCACAAAAACATTAACAGAACATAAATGATAGAATACAAACAAAATAGAAACCATATACAAATATTGACAGAAAATAAAATAAAGGAAGAAGTTAAATAATTAATATGCTAATTAAAACATGCGCTATCAAATTGACTGGCTTGACTCTCTAATTCCCCAGCGGAGTCGCCATCTGTCGCGACCGGGATCGCGGCGGCAAGGCCGACCCTTAAAAATATTAAAACATGTTTCGAAGTCCTTTCAAAAAGAAAACAGAGAGTCACCACCAATATTTTTTTAAGGATAAAATATCGGGAAAACCTTTCGTTAAAGCACTGGTTATGAAAGTAAAATTCTAAGTTCGGGAGTCGAATTACAGGTGAGGAAGGTATTAGCACCTCACAACTGTCTGTTATAAAATGGTTACCTTAAGATGATAGTGCGCATTATAATTAGCCCAAAAATTATTTTAACTTCTTCAGAAAGAAAAGTACGAAATGACAAAGCATACAAAAATAAACAAAAATAGACATGGAATTTTTTAAACATGAGATTAACAGGACGTCTCGTCCAAATTAACCTCGCTCCTCCTTTTTTAAAAAAAGAATATTATTAAAAAAAACATGAGATTAACAGGACATCTCGTCCAAATTAACCTCGCTCCTCCTTTAAAAAAATATTATTTAAGAAAAACATGAGATTAACAGGACGTCTCATCCAAATTAACCTCGCTCCTCCTTTTTTAAAGAGATATTATTTTTTTTTAAAATGAGATTAACAGGACGTCTCATCCAAATTAACCTCGCTCCTCCTTTTTTAAAGAGATATTATTTTTTTAAAAAAATGAGATTAACAGGATGTCTCGTCCAAATTAACCTCGACAAAAATGGAAACTATAAAAATTAAATAAAGAAAGATGGGCCCGACAGGAACAATTTCCTGCTCCTACGTATTCTCGAGCTTTCGAGAAATCAGGGTCACGTAGTTCTTTGTAATGGCTTTCATGAAAAAATTAGGAAGTTGGTGGTGGATAATGTCCTTGGGAAAGACCCATACAAAGCGAAGTTCTTCGCACGTGTACAAGTTCTAGGAAAATAGTGTAGACGGAAGTACTTCTGTACGACACTGGCTAAAAATAATTTTTTTTTGGATTTGAAAGAACACACAGAACACACTTATTTCTTTTTGTTATTACTAGTTACAAAGCAAAAATAAAAGAAATTTAACGGAATAAACTTAAACAAAAGAACAACAGAAGAATAAACAATAATAAAAAAAAGGCAATACGGAACCGGTGTGGTGTGGACCTGGGAGGAATCGGACTGCAGGTTGGAGTCCTGTGAAATAAACCGAAGTACAATGTGGAGCAGGAGTAGGACTTAGCGGTGAAAATGTATTTTGATGGATGATAAGTGCTTTATAACACAATAAATTAGATCTAGTTTGCTTAGGATTTTAATCATTATGCACTGTATTTCCTTTATTTATTGTAATTTTTGCTTTCTTTCCACTATATTCTACTTGGGTATGTTATTTTGCAGAAATTAAGGTAATAAAAGGGTCAACAACAAGAGAAAAACGACCATAAAATGATAAAGAAACAAGAAGAACAAGCCCAAAGTGGAAAGAACTCTCTTTTTATGCTGAATTTTGACTCAGAATGATGAAATCTGAGTGGAATGACTCAAAAATGATTAAATCCGAGTGGAATAATTCACTGTTGGAGGTGAATCCGAGTGGAAGGTTCCCTGTCAAAGCCATTCCGAGTGATAAATGGCTGACCCTGTTGGAGGTTCAATGCTGAAAAGGAATAAGTCTCGGATGGAGGTGAATCCGAGTGGAGCCCCCCGACTGCAATAATCTGAGTGGAAAAAGGGACTGACCTTCAATTAATACCGCCCAGAGCTATTGTCCGAGTGAAAGAATGCTGACTGAAGCAGGTCTGATTGGGGAACAAGTGTTTTTCTGGGCGAAGCTGTCCCGAGTGAGTTGATTCCGAGCAGAAAGAAGCCATTGAATGAATAAGTGTTGAATAAGGAAGTCTCCGAGTGGTTTCATTCAGAGAGGATGGCATTCTCATACGGAACAGGTCCTTTCCGAGTAATGTGTATCGGAGAAAAAATGTCTCTTCAAGCAAGAAAAGAGTCCGACCGGGAATCAATCACACTCGGGCAGACTCTCAAGTTTCACACTAAGCCCGAGTGAGAAAGTCTCCAAGGAAGACTACCGAGTGAGTTGGGGCAGAAAATTGAATTTCCGAGCAAAGCAAGGCTCGGACATGGGAAGAGCTTCTATCGGCCAAATTCTAGACTCTCTCAAAGCTCCAAATTTCTGAGAGAAAAATAGGGCCGACTCCCAATTCAAAACAACCAAATGGATTAATTGACGACTGAAGGCCCTTCTGAGTGGAAATCAACTCGGACTTCCGAGTGAAGGTGTCCGAGTGTATCATTTGAATAAGTGAAAGAAGGGTCGTTCTTGATTGAATTATTCCCAAGCAAATCCGAGCAAGGTTTTCTCCGAGTGGTTCAATTCTAGAGACATATCCGAGTGAAACAGTGAAAAAAGACTTTCCAATCCTGAGTGAGCCACATGAGAAAGAAGAAGGTCTGATCCTGTTCCGAGTGAATCACTTTTCAATCGGTTTCGAGTCACTCTTTAGTCGGTTCCGATTGAATGTTTCAATCAGAGTCACTCTTCAGTCACTCTTCACTCGTCCCTTCACCCAGCTGCAACACCGACTCTCCATCCAATCACAACACCGACTCCTCACAATTTAACATCGACCGGCTTTCTCCTAAACATCGTCCCCTCAACTCAACACCGAGCAAAGCTTTCACTCGGTCTTGTGTACAAAAGGCACCTTTTCCACTCGGATTATTTCCCACTATTGGTAGATACCGACCGATCCACTAAATCCGAGTCAGAAGGATAAAACCGACCCATAATTCCACTGATTGCCCATGCGGACTTGGATTTCCACTATCCAAGTGGATCCTTGACTTATGGGGGGCGGCTGACAACAAGACAAAGGAGAAACCCACTAGCCGCCGTTCCCTATAGCTGTTTAGGTGCAAGCTGTTCCTACCAACTCCATCCAGGCTGTATCCAATGCTGATCTAGTGGGGCAGCTGACTACAAGACAAAAAGAGAAGCTCCACTAGCCACCGATTGGTAACGTCCAAGACCTCTATAAATAAAGGGGAGATCTGATGCCAAGAGACAGACATCATAACTTAGGAGCGTCACTTTTAGGATCAAATTCCCTTTCATTTGTACTTTATTTCCTTTCTTTCTCTTTCGTTTTCCGTTCCTTTTTATTTCTTTCTTCTTCGTTTTTCTTTTCCTTTTCTTTTCTTTTTCTTTTGTTTTCTTTCTTTTATTTTCTTTCTCTGTCCCGTTCCCATTTCTCTTTTATTTTCTTTTTACTTCTTTTATTTTAAGAGTTGTGAATTGTAAAAGTGAATGTTCCAATTTGTAATTGGTGGAGGAATATTGCAACAAGGAAATACAGTGGTAAAATTATTCTGAGCTTTTGGAGAAACCCGTAAGTCTTTATTTTTACCATGTCTTGTATGTTTTATTTTTCCATTATTTATATGAATTTGAATTATTTCATGAGTAACTAAATTAATTATCTTGGGATGAAGGGGTATGATAATATTTTATGATAATGTTATTTTAACTTGGAATTAAATAAATTTTGTTTTCCATTTAGTTTAAAAATGCTCAATGCTCTTAGTAATTCCTAACAAGAACCTAAGTGATAAAACTGTATACTTGCGGGTATTTCAGTAAGTTTAAGTAATTAATAGAATCGAGAGATTTATTGTTACTGGAAAGTTTTTGAACTAAGCCTAAGTTTTTGAAATACTTTTTGTGACCTCGGTAAAACCATGAAGGTAATCAAAATCTTTTGGGGAATTTTTAAAAGGGATTTTCACAAAATGATAATGGGCATTTTCTAAGGATGAAGCAGCGCTTTCCATAGGTTAGGTACATTAATAGGATTCCGAGAGGAACATATTAATTAGCTTAAGGAAAATCCGCCTTGGAAAACTTAATTTGATTCTTATTTATGAAAAGTTAAAATTCATTAACACAAAATAGAATCTTGATCCCCCGAAATCCTAAGATACTCTCAACTCTAATTTTTAAGTGTCAAGTAAATTTTATTTTTGTATTTATTCATATTCTGTGCAACTTAATTTTGTGCTTTATTTTACAAAAACCTTAAAAACCAATTGTGTGGATAATTAAATTTCAATATGCTGGTACTTTGAACACAGTCCCTGTGGAGAACGATAATCTTTTATATTACGCAACATAACTCGTGCGCTTGCAGGCCCTGTCAATGGAGAAACGGTGTAGGATTCAATGGTATTATGAGCAGTATAGAGTTTAGACGGAGTAAGGAGGCTCTGAGGTCCAACAAACAGGGACAAGACTAGTGCTTCTGTTTCAAAGAAAACAATGGAGTGTGGGTTGGGGACAGGTTTCTTTACTTCAGGTTCAGGACATCGGAGTAGAAAAAAAAATTTTAGAGGTTTTTTTTTTATTTTCAGATCCCCCCCTGCGCCTCTTCAGTTGAGGTATTTATAGAAATCCAAGTGCTGGCTGAGTGCTTTGAACAGCTCAAAGACAGCCTGGCCACCAACAATTATGGGGAACAACGGCTGATGAGTAATTTATTATTTTCATTTTTGTTTGTTATCAGCCGCCCCCCAGGATTTGAGAATCAACTTGGATGGTGCGATTGTATGTAATGGAGAGACAGCTTGGTCATTGACAATTATGGGGAACGGCGGCTGATGAGTAATTTTTTATTATTTTCATTTTTGTTTGTTGTCAGCCGCCCCCCAGGATTCGAGGATCAACTTGGATGGTGCGATTCCAAGTCAGCATGGGCAAATGGACTCCTCGAACGGTGTCACATGGGACCGGTGTTCTTCTTATGGCCCGGATCGCTGTCAGTATCCATTCTCGGTGGAAATCGGTCGGATCGAGATAGGTGCCTACATACATAAAAAGCCCGAGTGTAAAAATCGACCCTTCGACACTCGGTGTGGAGGCTTGAATTCATTCAAATGACACCGGATCCTTTTCCGTTCAGAATTGCTTCACTCGGAGGTGCTTTGGCCGGAAATGTCTGTGCTTGAGAGACTAGTCATAGCCTTTCTTCCCTCGAACGTGACCGACTCGGAAATGTCTCGAATATATCTCTGCTTAAAAAGTGCTCTTTCGAAGTCCGACTCACTTGGGAATATCTCTTTCCGAGAAGTATTCATCAGAGCCTCTTTTCGTTCAGAATCGCTTCAATCGGAGATGATTCGCTCGGAAGTGTTTCTGCTTGAAGCACTCGATCATAGTCAATCTTTTTTTCCCCGAGGGACCCACTCAGAAATGTCTCACTCGGAGACATCCTACTCGGATATATCTTTGCCCGAAAAATACTCATTCATAGTCAGAGCCTTTCTTTGCTCGGAAGTAATTCCCTCGAAATGACCCGCTCAGAAATGTCTCACTCGGAGACACCTCACTCGGAAGTATGGAACTGGGAAATGTCTTCCCGAAAAGTGCTCCTTCGAAGTTCAGGCCCCTTTTTGTCCAGGATCGATTCACTCGAGAATTATCCACTCAGAAATATCTGTACTCGAGAAATACACATTCGAAGTCAAAGCTTTCCTTCGCTCGGAAGTAATTCCTTTGAAATGACCCGCTCGGAAATGTCTTACTCGGAGACACTTCACTCGGAAGTATGGAACTTGAGAGAGTCTGGCCGAAAGAGGCTCATTCCAGGTTAGGCCCCTTTTTGTTCAGGATCGATTCACTCGGGAATTATCCACTCGGAAATATCTGTACCCGAGAAATACTCATTCGAAGTTAAAGTTTTCCTTCGCTCGGAAGTAATTCCTTTGAAATGACCCGCTCGGAAATAGCTCACTCGGAGACACCCTACTCGGATATATCTGTCTGAAAAGTACTCTTCATAGTCAGGGCCTTTCTTTGCTCGGAAGTAATTCCCTTGAAATGACCCGCTCGGAAATGTCTCACTCAGAGACATCCTACTCGGAAGTATGGAACTTGGAAATGTCTACCCAAAAAGTGCTCCTTTGAAGTTCAGAGCCCTTTTCATTCAGAATCCATTCACTCGGGGATTCTCCACTCGGAAACATCTTTGCCTAGGAAAAGCACTCATCCAGAGTCAGACTCACTTTTCTTTCAGAATGACTTCAATCGGGAATTTTCCACTTAGATGTATATCCGCTCGAGAGGTACTCATTCGAAGTCAGAGCCACTTTTCATTCAGAATGGATTTAATCGGGAATTCTCCACTCGGATGTATCTCCGCCCGAGAGGTACTCATTCGAAGTCAGAGTCTCTTTTCGCTCGGAGGTACTTCCTTCGGAATCAACCCACTCAGAGACATCCCACTCGGAAGTATGGACCTAGAGAGAGTCTCTGCCCGAAAGAGGCTCATTCCAGGTTAGAGCCTTTCTTCGCTCGGAAGTACATCTCTCGGAAGCAACCCACTCGGAAATGCCTCACTCGGAGACATCCCACTCGGTAATTCTTCTCTCGGAAAAATCTCTGCCCGAGAAGTACTCATTCAAAGTCAGACTCGGAAATTCTTCACTGATCCCCAATTTGGGCAATGGATGTCTGGGACTTTTTTTAATTAAAAATTTCCACTGATCCTTGATTTAGGTAATGGATGCTTTTGATGCTTTTGACCTTGTAGTGCACCTGTGTTTCCACTTTCTCATAGCGCTGTTTCCAACTTGGCACGCTTAAGCGTGCAGCTTTCACTCTCAAGCGTGAGGAGGTCTCGCTTAAGCGAGAGGCCCCTAATGCTCTCAATTTTTCTTAATTCACGCTTAAGCTTACACTTTGGGCCGGACCACAAGAGGTGTTCACAGTAAGTTTTCACTACCTACATTCTCTAATTTGGTTTTCACTACTGCTGCTAATGATTGTGTCTTCTTTACAGCACTTTCAAGACTCCTCAAAATTCCTTTTCAAATACGTTGAAAAAATCTGAAACCATTGGCCATCATCTTTCTTCAAGTTAAGGAAGGACTCCAATAACATTTTTTGTCATTCATTGTTAGTGTGTAGGATGTATACCTATTAGTCTAGCTTTAGGATTATCATTTTGTATATTTTATGTACCATGTTTGTCATTTATATGGTCTTATTGAAATCTGTACATTTTCCCTTTTTTCATTGATTAAGTTATGGATCTTATTGTGTACATCAATTGGGCTATCTGGTTATAAATCCTCTACTTGTAGGTTTGGGGAATGAATAAAAACAGAACCTGCATTAAAAAAAGTCACTTTTAAGCACGGTTATGACCATAACCGTGTTTACAAGTGTTATTTTCAAAGATGGTTATAAAGTAACCGTGTTTAAAAATTTGAACTTGTAGACACAGTTGTTTGTAACCGTGGTTAAAAATGTGAACATTTAAAAACAGTTACAATTAATCGTGTTTAAAAGGGTGTCTATAACCACGGTTCAAAACCGTGGTAAAAAACCTTTATCTATGACCACGATGAGAACAAACACAATTGTATAACCGTGCTTAAAAGTCATTTATAAGAGTGCTTAAAACCCCTAATAGCTATATACATTCTGCTTATCCCTAATCACTTGGTAGTTATCTTAAAAAAGATGATTGAGAGATTTCTTCTCCTGTTCTTGGCTAATTATTTTGTTGTTGTGTTTGGTCTAGTGAGCCCTGTTACACTATAAAAATATGTTAAAAAATATATAAATAATTAACCGTAAAATATTTAAATGCATAAAAGGCATGCAGATGATTGATAAAAGAATCGATCATAATTAAATACTTTTTCTTAGTTATTAAATTTTCATTCACTAAAATTAAATATTATTTATTATTATTATTATCATTATCAATCAACAACAATAATAATAATAATAATAATAATAATAATAATAATAATAATAATAATAATAATAATAATAATAATAATAATAATGTAAACAGTGTAATACTAATGGTTTAGTAACATAAATAATATGATATTAGAATAATCCTAAAATAAATATTTATGATAGTTTTGATGTAAATAATAATAAATGTTTATTTTAAATTTTTATCAATAGAAAATAAATAATATAATATGATTAAGCATTAAGTTATTGTAAATAATATCATCATAGTAATCATTATATGGCAGTTATATAATAAATAATACAGTAATAGTAATAATAACATAATTTTTATTATTTTCAATTTTTATAGAAAATAAATAATATAATATGATAATATTTGTCTTATGTTATTATAAACAATATTATTTTTATATATTTTATGAATAATATAATATGTATTAAAATGTAATAATAAATTATGTAAACAATATATGAGTGAAGAAAATAAAATGGAAAAGAAAGTTTTCCACGGCTTGTTTCAAAAGGAAAGGAAAAAAACCGATAGGAACCGCCAATTAATTCCTTTCGAATATAATTAATATAAAACTAAATAAATTGATCTAATCCAAACCGTATTTGATAGGATCGAATATTATCATATATTTCTACTGAATCGAACTACAACTTAATAATATGATCGAATCAGATGATATTTTGTCCAAAACCAAACCAATACGGACTGTAAACACCCTTACTTTTGAAAATGAAAGGAAATATGATATAATTTTTGTTTAATAAATTCTAATAATAATTTAATAAAAATTATTAAAATTCAAAAATTAAAAATATTTTTTATGTATTAAAATTTATTATAATAAAAAATAAATTTTAAATATAAAATTAAATTAATTTTTTATATAACTAATTTATTTTCATCAACCTTTTTTTTTCCATCCAAACAAGAAAAAAAATTCATTTTCCCACTTATTTCCCTTTCTATTTCTATCCATCTAAACAACACATTTCCCCTTCTTATTCCCACTATATTTAATTTCCACTATATTTCTTTCCTTCCTATTTCATTCATCCTTATATCCAAATAAACCATATGTTCTGAGTTGAAAATTTATTTGGTAGCATTATTAATGACTCAAGTTGACAAGGGCTATCCAGTTGTCCAGACGCATAATTGAAAATCAATTTACTAAGGACAGCAATGGTTATGTCTGAACTCTCCGAAATGCTTCTTCGGCTATTCCTGCAATATAAAAATGTCAACATTATCTTCTCCATGCTGATCATCACCCAGCAACTCCTGTTTGTCTTGCTCAAAGTGCTTTAGTTTCAATATATGAACTCAGCCAGTTTAAGAGGACCCCTTAGAGGATCTGTATTCTGTATATTCCTTGTAGGGCAATGAAGATATGAATTCAGCATAATGACGAGATAAACTTTACTAAAACAAATTAGAAGCAGGCCAATCCTTTTATTTCAAAATCTGAGGTCAATTAAGCCAATCCTCATGACCATTTGTATACCCAGTAAAGAATTTGTGGGTATTGACTTCTCACTGCGTTTAACCAGCAACTCCATAAAAATGCAGGAATACCAGCAACAGAATAGACAAGTGAAACCAGTAATAAATTACAAAATGGGTAAAGAAAAACAGTAGATATAAATATAATTTACTCTAGTCCAATTAGAAAAGGGAATAACGGAACAAATACAACTTGAAAGTAATATTCTCGGGAATAACAAGAAAACCTAAAAAGAAGTATATATTTTACCCGACATCAGCTAGATCGATGCCATAAGCCCAATTGGTGAGAAACCTACCAATTGGATCTCATAAGGCAAAACTAAAACAACAAAACAGATATGGATAACAGGTAGTAAAAAACCTACTTATAATATATAAATTCTAAGCCACTTCTCCTCTTACTCTGCCAATTCATCATCCTCTCCTGCTGCTATTTCAGCATCCTATTATTAACCATGATTTTGACACATCAGCCTTTAACTGATGTGTTATTCATAAACAAAATCAGTAGATCTTCTTAACTATATTGGCACCCAATTAATCATTGTAACGGTTGTCTTTTATGTTCTTCCAAATCCAGATTAATGCATATCCTCCTCTAAAAATACTTCTTGCTTGTGCAGAAGTACTTCAGTCTGAAAATATGACACTGGTGCAATATACATAGCTATAGCAGCACTTCAGCTCACCATCAGTTGCAACCAATGACACGGCACGCTTGAATCCTTTGAGAAAATCTACCAAATGGGACCAACATACAACCACATGTTCATGACCCAACCAAGACAAAATCCTGCTTAATCTAGCTAGGTGAGATTTTAATCTAAATGTTATTGTGTTATTAGCAAATTTCATGGTTCTTATTTAGCTTTGGTCTATGGATAATGTATTTGTTTTAAAAGGCATTGTTGAAATCATAATAGAATTGCATATGTTATGCTTTGCTTTTTGTTTTAGACAGCACCTCATACTTCCATCTCAAGCTATGGCAAATAAACCATACAAAAATTGTACAATTTTACCTAAGGTAAGGGTTGTGAGTTGTAATTATTGATATTCTGGATTGAGCGCTGAGTATGCAGTTAATTTCACTGCAAGTGCTAAGTTTGTCATTGATTTAGAAATTTTAAATCATAGGATTTGCTAAGGGTTTGCTGTAAAAAAATATTTTCTACTAGTTTGTTTTTGCAGTGTAAAAATGACAAGTTTCACAATAATTTTGCAACATGAACATCATTAGATCTAAATCATTTCAAAACACCATTTTATATATAAGACTGTCCGACCTTTCATGAATATTGTCTCAACAAAATCCACGTGCATATCATCCTTGAGGAACAGCTACAAATTGTTCACAGCACATTCTAAACTAACAACATAACACCATCCGATTATTGGTTGAGAATTAAAACCAATTTATTAGTAACAATTGAGTATTAAACTCAATCATTAACTCTGTCAGTTATGCATATTATCTACTCATGATAGCCAATCAATTTGGTAACTGAAGCCTGAAGGATTTAAATTGGTCTTTTCACTCTCAATCACATAAATGGCCGGGAGAGAACCTAATCCAAAAATTGCTATATGGAATAATACAATTTAAAGGAAAATTTAATAGCTAAAGCATGTTGACTTGCCTAAGTTTTCAATGAATTACTGGTTTCAAGCTTAGGCAACATTTGGGAGCAACTGATTGAGATAGATATGTAAAAATAAATATATTCAAAGTGAATAATATATTTATTTTTACATAAATTTTTAAATATAATTTTATTGATTTATTTATTATATATTTATTAAATACTATTATTAAATATATTATTAATAAATATTTATTAATAATATATCTATTTATATATATATTGATAAAAATATATTTTAAAATAAATATATTAATTAAAAAAACTGAATTTTTATCCTATATATTTATATATAAATTTAAAGAAAGAGCAATGCATGAACAGAGAAATCATGTCACCTTGGTGTCTTTTCACAATCCTCCCTATTTCCTGGAAGTAACACACGTTCTTGTTGTTTTTCTTCTTCTTGGCAACTTCATGTACAGAAAAACAACCACTGTCCTTGTGTTCACTCGCGACTTCTTCTTCTTTCCGCTTGCGATGGAATGCGTTCCAATCGTTTCTATCGGAAGAAGAAAAACCAAGATTAGTGGAAAAGCTTGAGCAAATCACAAGTTTTGAAACTGTGGGTTGGTCAAAAGTTAACGTCCCTACGGGGATACCACATTATTAGCTTTTTACCTTGCTAATTTAGGATATATTCTTATTTTCTATTTATAAATTTTGTGTAGGAAAAACTGTGAACATTTGTTTTTCTATGTTCACTTCTTCATATACAAAATTTTAAAAATATCAGTATGATATAATTTTAAAATTAAATTTGAAAATAGGAATTAGAAAACTGAAACCAAATAAACTCTTATGATGTGTTTATTAATTTTTTTTTTTCTAGTTTTAAAAAAGTTTATTAAATTTTTCATTCAAAAAGTATAAAAATTTATGAAAATGTATTTATTTTTTGGTTTGGAAAACTGGAAAACATATTCAAATACAATTAGTTTTCTATTTTTTCCCAACATTCTTTTATTCAAGCTAATTGAAAATTGTTCTTATATTAATTATGGTCTTATGTTGTGTATATTTTTATATAAACATAATATATATATATATATATATATATATATATATATATATATATATATATGTATATATAAATGTATTGTGTAGTACATATTTAATCGCAAAGATATATAAATAAAATTTAAGGCTCATGGCCGGGGACCAGGTGTTTAACACAAAACTTCCATGGAGAATCAGCACCCTACAAAACTTGAAAGAAAATGCAGCTCACTCATAAATCATGACTAAGATAATTGACAAAAGTGTAAATACAAAGGGGTAGTGTAATCAAATGAAAAATTCTGATGGGGTTAGATTAGGTTTCAGCTATTAAGTTCAATTCCCATTTAAAAAATAAAGTTAGGTTTATTTAAGATATATGTTCTACCTATTATTTAAAAGGGAAGTTAGAAATTAACAATCACAACAAGCTATTAATACATAAAATACAGAGAGAGCCTTAAAAAAAAGTGAAGGGAGGAGCACCTATTCCAAGAAAATTATTTTGGAAAACTATAATTGGAATACTAGTTTGGATAATTTTTTAATGAGTATTTTTTAGAATAACCAGTTTTTTAATTTTTTAGGAAAAATAGGTCATTCAACATATTTTTTATTTCCCCGTGTATTCCAGAAATATTTTTTTATTTTTCATGCAAAACACTCTAACTAAACGCATCTTTAACTCTCATTGATTTTCTTTTTAGTTTTACTCCTAGTTTTACATTTTATTTCTTTTCATGGGTTTATCTAACATGTGTAATTTTATATATCATTAGTAATAAAAAATTTATTTAAAAATATCATTAATGTATCCACCTAACTTGATTTCTAAGAAATTTTCACATAATTTTCAATAAAAAATCTACTTTTAATTTTGATTTCTTATATTGTGTAAGGTTGCATAACTTAGATAAACTTGGCATCAAGGTCTCGACGAGCCTTCTCTACTTCTCAATCACACCGCCAAGGGAAATCAAGCGTTGTCTTATGCTCTTTTCAGTGAATGGACACAAAAGAGATATTTCATATTATCATGAGAAAGCATTTTGAATCGACATGAGCAAAGCCCCCCTAAAAAGTTTTAACAGGAAAAGCAGTTTAGCAAGATAACGGAAGCAAAATAAGAAAAAAATAATAATTGGTGGAGAATAGAAGGAATCTATGAATGGTACCACTAGGGAAGCCTGCCTAACAAAGCGAAGTATGGAAAGACCACTTGGGTCATTTTATGGTGGACAAATTGATTCTTTGGATCATTTGTTGTCCAACATCTTTTGGAATATACTTTTTACAGCGGACCTTTTTTACTTCTTACACTAGTTTTTTATGCAGTGCAGGTACAGTAGGTGTAAAAAAATTGTACTCGGTGTAAAAAAGTACATTTTACATCAAAAAAATTAATGTTGATGCAAAATTATTTTTTACACTGGTTCCACTACAAAACCGGTGTAAAACATGTGTAAATATTTACAAGGTTGTCACTGCATTCTCTTTGAGATTATTTTTCTACATCAGGTGTAAAAAATAAATAGATAATTACAAAATTGTCACCACCACTTTTTTACATCTATTTTTTTACAAAACCGGTGTAATATGTCTGGTGTAAAAAACCAACAGAATCTTTATGTATGAACACACCAATAGATTCTTTGTGCATCATAAAATTCACCTGATGCACAAAGAATCTATTAGTGTATTCATGCACAAAGATTCTGTTGGCTTTTTACACTGGACATATTACACCGGTTTTGTAAAAAATAGATGTAAAAAAGTGGCGGTGGCAATCCTTTGATCATAGAGAATGATTCTTCTCTATAAGCCTGTCGTGCTGTTGAAAATGAATCTCTTCAAGTATATATAGGTCACTCAAGATGATTGTTTGACAATCTAGTGATGAGATATAGTCGTTGGAAATCCTTTCAAGGAGATTTGCTTGATTGCAAGCACCAGACCTTGATAAACTGATGAGATGCCAAAAGGTATGGTAATAAGGAACTTTGACACTTGCATGAATATAGTATTCCTTGAGGTCTTCAGATCATAAAGCTAATTGTTCGCTTTCTTTCTTCTAGCAAACGTTTAGAGAACAATGCAGTTATCCTTAGCAACTTCCTGAAATATAAGCTGACTTGACTCAACTTTTCTAAAATGCGTAGAGTAGCTACGTTGATATTTAAAAACTATTTTGGTTGATCCACCGATTTGTTTCTTATCCTTTTTTATGATAATCATATTTTTCTTGATAAGGGCTTGACTTTCAGAGCATCAAAAGGTTTTAGAACATTGCATGATTGGTACTTTGAAGTAACATCCATGTTGCATGTTCTTGTTGCATAAAAAGTCTGAGGTCTGATTTGTTGGTTCATATGTCTAGAAATTCTTAAATCAGACTCTTTTGGAGTAAGTCTACAATTAAACTTTTGATGTATCAGACTTTTGATTTGATGGACTCCCTCTTTCTTTTGTAACCTGTGTACTTAGTATATGCTTCCTGAAACACTTAAGTAAATAGGTCAGATTACACATGGGCAGACTTCATTTAATTTAAATGCATTGATGTGTTATTAACAAATCCTAGGATCTAGTTATAATGACGCAGATTGGGGTCTGGTCATATAATATTATCAATTTCTTTTTCAAACTAGACTTGGTCTCAACAGGTATAAACACAGTCTATTGTATCTAAGGCTCATAATGAAGGAGTCAAATCTTTTGTACCAACACCTTGGTACTTGTTTTTGACCATACAGAGATTTGGTTAACCTGCAAACTAAGTTTTCTTTTCTTTGTTCTTCAAAGCCTTTTGTTGGAGCATATATATCTCCTCTTCAAGTTCTTGATGAAGAAAAGTAGTCTTTACATCTAACTGTTTAAGTTGTAAATCAAATAAACACATATACTTAACACCATTCTAATAGTAGTAAGTCTTACCACTAGAGAAAATATGTCATTGAAATAAATGTCTTCTTTATGAGCATATTCTTTGAAAACTAGTCTAGTACGATACTGCTTCACTTGATCATTGTTATCTCGTTTGATTTTGTAAACCCATTTGATTCCAATGGTTTTTTGACTTTCTAGAAGGGCTGCAAGATCCCATTGTTGGAAATATACACTAAGAGCCTATATAGGAAACATCATTTTGTATAAGTTTAACAGCCTTTATTTATCCTTGGAGTAATAAGCCATATGAGAGTTATTCCTAAAATGTCTCTAGTCAAGTATTTACGTGGGGACATGTAAATACATTAAGGCTAGTATGTGAGTGTACTGATGATTTGATCTCACAGATCATGGATATAGATGATATCAAGACTTCACACGGGTACATATTAAGAGTAATGATGTGCTGGATAGGCCCACCATGAGAACGTTGCATGGATCGTTACATGAATGTCATAAACGATTCTCAATGTGATAATGGTATATGTAGTCCTTTCACCTGAAGTCACTACGATTCCTACATAAGGAGTTTGTTGCTTTAATACAATCAAACATCTTCTGTAACAAGAGGACTATAAAGGTTGTGGTTAGGCAATGAACAAATTATGCAGAGGAATGTGAGTGATATAGATGAGATTTTTCTCTCCTATGTGACATGAGTGATATCTATAGGCCACTTGATGGAGTGAGACTAAGAAAATGCATGGTCATGCTAGAAAGAATAAATATTGGATATTTATTCAAATAAAGTCTACTCTAGTATCAAGTAAAATAAATTGGACCGTACAAGGATGACGCAATCATACCTTGGGCCCAATTAGGATATCGTGACAAAAGGAACAAACATATAAAATAATTATCACTTATAGGTTATGTTGATAATAAATAATATTCGGACATAATGATGCATTGTTAAATGCCGCTCTTATTTTATATTAAAAATAACAAATATTTTATTATTAATATAACCGAGTATTTTACCTATAGGGTCACACACATAGAGTAAGCCCATCAGAAAATAGTTTTTTATTTTAGTTGGACTAAAATAAAACTATTGGGCCTAACTCATTTAGAATAAGTAAGGAGCCCACTCTTTAGAGAGCAAATTAGGTCAAACCTAAGCCTATAAATAGAGCATAAGATGCTCATAGGCGGCTAACCAAAAAGAGACACAAAATATGCAAAAGTTGCAAAAGCTACACCCTGTCAAACTAGCATTTGGAAGGTATAGCATTTCTGGTGGGAGTACTCGTGTGGACTCCTAAAGAACGAGGCTATGACTGCTTCGATTCGATTTTCTTCAAGAGGTAATCCTAAAACGTAATTTTTTTTTTGTGTTTGTCTTATGCTTTGAAACACGGCGCTTTATAAATCCTATAGGAATCCTTGTATTTTCGCTGCTCATGCACTAAGGATTCCCTAACACCCATGTCTTATTTATATGCAAGGCTTCCATTTCCTCCTGCATTATTGCCATCCATAGAGAAGCGTCTAAGCTACTCATAACCTCTTAAAAGGTTAACAGTTCCCCTCTTCTATTAGAAGATAATACGCATTGTAGCTTGCCATAACATAGTCTGAGTGCCATGATGGTTTCTTTATCTAACATGTTGATCGTCAAACTTCTACATTGTTAGTCTCATCTAGTTTTCATTCTTTGTGCTCAGGTTTAACTTTAGAAGAATCATCTTTTTTAGACTTTTCATCCATCTAGACAGTAGTAACAACTTTAAAAGTGCTTTCATTTTTCTACTCACCTTGTAGTTCATTTTTTGAAAAAATTACATCTCTAATGATAATAACGACGGGCAGTAAGATCCCATAAGCGATACCTCTTAACACTGTCAGCATAGCCCAAGAATATACATTTCCTAGATTTTCGATCTAGCTTTGTTTTTTCTTAGGTGTTGTACATCACATACATAAGACAACTAAATACATGTAGAGAAGAATAATTTATTGGCTTTCCTTCCTACACCTCCATTGGCTTCTTGAGACCAATAAAAGTTGATGGTGACTGATTTATCATGTAACAAGTAGTTTGACTACTTCTGCCCAGAAAGCCTTGGCTAATCTTGTGGTTTTTAACATAGCTCCTGTGATTACATGGTCAACCGTGTTTAAATGATTTACCAAAATAAATAAACCCTATATCTTAAATACTAAACCATATAAACACATGATTGCCCCTCGTGGTTATATTATATTTCACTAGTGGAAAAAATGGATATAATCACGGTTAAAAAAGGCCTTTATTCACGGTTAAAGAACCGTGTTTGTTGCATCCGTGGTAGTAGATGATGGTCTTTAACCACGGTTAATAACCGTGGTAATAAATCACATCTAACCACGGTTAAGAACAACTATGAATATAACTTACTATTTATATTCACGGTTATGCTCGATAACCGTGAATATAAGAACTGAAAGGTGTCAGTTATATCCACCTATATTCACGGTTGTTCATCATAACCGTGAATATAAGTGTTAAAAGGTTTCAGTTACAAACTACCTATATTCACGGTTATGAAGAACAACCGTGAATAAAATGTATCTATATCCATAGTTGTCCATCATAACCGTGAATATAAGTAGTTTGTACTGAAACCTTTTAATACTTATATTCACGGTTATGATGGACAACCGTGGATAAAATATATCTATATCCACGGTTATGATAGTAACCGTGGATAAATATAGTCTATATTCACGGTTGTTGCCATAACCGTGAATAAATACTGAGGTTTTTTTTTAATATGGATTCTGTTTTATCGTTTCCCAACCCTGCATTCAGACAACCAGTACAGTATACAGTATGCCACAGCAACAGTATATCAAAAGAATGGTATGTATATATATAACAATTTATTTTCTATATCAATTCATAACAACCTAAAAAATGAAAGTATATACAATTAAGTTGAATGTAATCTAATAAAAGTAAACCCTAAATCCTACTAGATACATATATAAAAGAATAAAGATCCTATATCTAGCTTTGCCTAACTTCAATGAAGTGTGAGGCCCATTGCCTTCTAACATCATCTACAAGTTCCTTTGGGAAAAATGACCGGTCATTAAAGTACTGCAAACAATGCACAAAACAATTAGAACAAAAGCTTTATTTATTACATGAAATTGATGAAATTGGTAGAAAAGTAGTCCAAATGATGAGACTTACATCTGTCCATCCATCTACTAAATGATGTTGGACAATGGTCAGCATAGTGTGCATGACGAAATAGCCACACTCGTAGGTACCCTTCTGCCTGTAAGACTACAATGGACATATAGTATAGAATAAGTGAATTCGCAACTTAAAAAATATGTACTGAAGATTTGAATGAATACGATTGACTTACTTTTGGGTACACCCATACAACTGTTTTTCCTTTGGGCTTGTTTCTAATCAGTAGATTGTATCCAACCACCGCCCTACGTCAAACAAAACACAATATAAGTTAGAATTGTATAGTTCTAAAAATGATGTAATCGAATTTATGGTTATTTTTTAGGGATGAACTTACCGGTCTACTATATCTTTCAGGTCTTGTGGAGCTGTCCGATGCAAACTATCAAAGTATAGAGCAAGATAGTCCTTCGGACAGATCACCAGAAGCGTCCAGTGAGCCCTGCAGTTACCAGTGATAAGTGAGACTTCAAAATGCAAAAATTCATGACAATAATTATGGAATAGAATATTACCCTTTATGATAGGGGCCCATGTATATAGGCTTCCCAGACTCAAACATCCAATTCTGGATGTATGTCTAGGTGTTCTGCGAGGTGTTTCCTTGCCTCTGTATGAAAGAGGGCTCTAAGAAACCGTAAGTTCCTTGGAAACCCAAGTCCACACAGAGTTTTGCCAGAAACCTAAACAAGTTAAGACATGGTTAGCGACAAATAACTTGTATAATGAAAAAATTGGACAAAACAAGGATATATTTACAGCTCCCACAACTGAAGGATGGAGCCGTTCAGCATCGACGTCCCCGAAATAATGTCACACATGTCAGAATTTGTAACGTAAACTGGAAAATCACTGGGACGGCCGAACACTAGTGGCTGCCATGGGACCTGAACAGTGTCGTCTGCTTGCTCATACCCGATGCGCCATAGCATCCGGATGGGATCCTTGGCCGGGTCTGGCTTCTTCAATGTCTGTTCCTGTTGAACAATTGATAACCATCACATTTTACCATAATTGACAAGGAAATAAAGCTAGTTAGTGTTTAGGGTTTTTACCTGTCCAGGGGCAATCACCAGAAGTCTGTTGGGCCACATCAGAAAGTGGCCCACCGTCTGACCGACGGTCTTCACCTCCTGAGTTGCCACTGGCACAACAGCATCCTCCTCGAGGACGAGCACATGAGGGTTGGATGATGGATTATGGAATTTGAGACATGAGGGTTGAACTTTTATTTTATGAATTATGGATATGGTGTTGGATTATGACATTTTTCAAGTTTTGTTTGGTATTGGATTTTTATTTTTTAAACATGGTGGCCCGGGTTGGGTTGGTCAAAAATCCATATTGATTCATTTTATTTTTGGGTCACTTTTTTTTGGGTCACTTTTAGTTAAGAAGAATTTTAGAGCATCTAAACTACTTCCATGAAGGAGTAACTATTATATTTTATGATAATGCTTCTACCATTACATTGTCTAAAAATCTAGTTCTACATGGAAGGAGTAAACACATTGATGTAAGATTTTATTTTTTGTGGGATTTATGCAACGATGGTGTTATTGAGCTAAATTATTGTAACACAGAAGACCAATTGGCAGACATAATGAAATATTTCCTCAATTTAATATCCATAAAGATTCTATAAACAACTCTCTTTTTAGATCAAACAATTACCACTAAAGTTGCTATTACGAGATTAATTTAAAATTCCTACCTACCGTAAGTAGGATAAGTACATACTTCTCCTAATACAAACTTTCTATAATTTTTTATGTATGTATGGGTATATGCTATATGTGATAGAAAACTCTTATAACAAATTCCATGTTTCCTCAATTTAATTTCTTAAAACACCAGCTATGATGTATATCTAAGTAATTTCCCTTTAAAATATTTTTTCTTAAAATGATTCTAATTTTGTAGATATTGCAACCTCAAAAACAGTATGATCATTACAGCTACTGTTTTTATTTCAGTACTTTTTTTTTGGTAATTGATTTCAATACATATTTTGTTCTGAAGGATATCAATTCTTTCGTTTTTTTGGTGCACAAACAATAAAATTCTCGTCAGCCATTTCAGCAGAGACAGAGACAGAGTTCAGAGGCAATGTCAAAATAGCAACAATGTCAAAATAGCAACAATGAAAAAGATATCAATTCTCGTCAGCCATTTCTCGTCTCCACAACAATGAAAATGTCATAGGCAATGTCAAAATAGCAGAGACAGAGTTCAGCTTCAACAATAAACACACAAACTTAGAGACAACGAAGCAAACCCATTACGATTATACATCATAACAACGAAGCAGAGGTTAAAAAGTGAACGAAAGAAGAAGGGCAACGAAGCACTTACCTGACAATGGTGAACGAAGAAGAAGAAGGGCACGCGAAAGAAGAAGGAAGTGAACCCAGAAGCCTACGACCAACAAAGAGCAGGACGAGGAAGAAGACGATAACCAGCGAAAGTAAGGAGAAACTGAAAAAAGAGTGAAAGGCGCGGCTTTTGAAGTTTCAGAAAGGATATATATTCACGGTTCCCCCTCACAACCGTGAATATATTAAACATATATTAACGGTTTAACAAACAACCGTAGATAAATGTTAACTATATATCCACGGTTACGATACCAACCGTGGATAAATATTAAATCTATATTCACAGTTATAGAAACAACCGTGGACATAGAGTACCCAGTGATTAAACCCTAAAACCTGAACTATATATCCACGGTTGGAAATACAACCGTGAATATTGACATCTATATATATCCGCGGTTCACATCATAACCGTGAACGTACCCATCAATATATATTCATGGTTGTGATCACAACCGTCGATATATATTTCAGGTACTATATATCCACGGTTGAGGAGTCAACCATGAATATATATTGATGGGTACGTTCACGGTTATGATGTTAACCGTGGATATATAGTTTTCTCTGATTAAAACGTTCACCTTATAATTTCAAAAATGCCACCGTGCATGTTTTTATCACTGATCCTCTTCTACCCGTGAATAATATCCCGTTGTTATATCCATTTTTTCCACTAGTGTTTTAACCATGGTTACATGTGAACCGTGTTTATAGTGTTTTCTTAAAAATTTTAAAAATGTCACCTACATTTTATTAAAACTATTTCCTTTTAACTTATATCCATTGTTTATATCTACATCTTACACTAGTGAATGGGACACATACTTCCATGAAATGAGGTAAGGACTTCCATAGTATAGGAGTTTTATTCTCTTTTATTCATTGTACCTAGTGTAGGATTCTACCTAGGGTTTAGATTTTATTTTATTTCATTCATGTAAATATTTTTCATTGTATATAAATTCATTTTCTTCATTATGTATTTTGTAACATATTAATGTTATATTATGTATTTTCATTAATTGGTGCAACAATTGAACTGTTTGGGAAATTAATAAAACTAAACCTGTTTTAAAAAAACCTTATATTTAAACTCGGTTATGTCAATAACCATGTTTAAAGTACTAAACATATTTAAAAGCAAATACTTTTAAATACAGTTCAAAACACCCTTATTTAGAGATCATCTAGAAACAGGTTGATAACCGTGGTTAAAAACCTTTATCTATCACCACGGTTGGAATAAACATGGTTTTAAAATCATGTTTAAAAGTCCAGTTTAAGTGAGTTTATATCCTTTTTTCATTAAGGTAGTGACACATTAACTGAGGTCATTGAAGGAGAGAAACAAAACAATGAAAAACGAACTTAAAAGATGCAAGAGAGAGAGATCTGGGACCTGCGTTGTATGGTTGTAGCAGGTGATCTTTGTAGCAGCAAAGACATTTTATAATTGATTAATGGGTACCATGGTAAAATACCTGCTGTTTTTGTTTTTCTTTCTCATGATTTTTCTTAGCATTGATATTTGCTTCCAAATGCTAAATGCGTTCCTTGGGTACCATATACAAAAGGTATCAGTTTGTAATGTCAAAGTATTATTTTTTACAAATGGTGCTGGCTACAATGCTCGGTCATGGGGTGATGAGAAGAGAGAAAAGGGAAGGAATCATAGTAAGGAGAGAAGAGGATAGGTAAATTAGAAAATTTATTATCCACAAAAACCAAAGAAAATTTAATTTAGGATAAAAATATAAATCTAGTATACCAGCTACGAACCAGAATTTTATTTAAATAAAACCAAAAAAAAACTTGAAAATTCGATGAAATGATGATTGGGCAAAATCTTCAATCTGTGATAGAAGAGAATAACACACATGGCGAGAGAATTAATTAAATTAAGCACATTATTAAAAGTTGCTCCTAAGTTCTATCTACCTCCTCCTCCCATCAATAGGGAAAATGGAAGACAAAACAAAAATTGAAGAAAGATATCATAAAAATTAAACAAATGCATATTATAACGTAGAGCTAAAATATACAAGTGAAAGGTATACGTGTGTCTCATCCGACCAATACATAAATGGCATATATAATCCCAGGTATGTATCCCAGAAAGGTAAGCGCCAGATCTATCCAAAATTCAACCTGCACCGTTCCAAGAAAAATAAAAACCAATAAATATTAAAACAACAAAACCAAACCCCAAATGTATATATAGATATTATATATAACAGTTTGAAAATGATGAGTAAATAAATAAGAAGATTTAGAGAGAGAGAGAGAGAGTAAATACGCCACAGCCATAACGGAGGAAAACCCCAATAGGTGGTACCAGTATTGCTAATATCACTTCTAGAAAAGTTTCAGAGCCCATGAAATTATTTCCTTTCCCCACAGTGTTTCAAGTTTTAATTTGTTTCCAGTGAACAAAGGAATAGGAAAATGGAAGCGTTACTGTGGATGCATGTTTTTAGAGCAACACAAGTAATAAAAACGGTTACGGTGGAGATTGCAGTGGCACTATTGTAGCCTGTGGGCATGTAAGATGACACGTGTGTTACAAAATTGACACATGTTTCAATATCCTTAATTTCGTCCCTGGAATGAGAATGAGAATCAATCAAGATCAATAATCTGTGTGTAATCTACAGCATGAATTTTAAATAAAATTTATAGGTCAACATATGAATGATAATAATATATAACTAACCGGAATCTTGAGGCTACCACTAGTGAAAAAAATGGATATAATCACGGTTAAAAAAGGCCTTTATTCACGGTTAAAGAACTGTGGTTGTTGCATCCGTGGTAGTAGATGATGGTCTTTAACCACGGTTAACAACCGTGGTAATAAATCACATCTAACCACGGTTAAGAACAACTGTGAATATAACTTACTATTTATATTTACGGTTATGCTCGATAACCGTGAATATAAGAACTGAAAGGTGTCAGTTATATCCACCTATATTCACGGTTGTTCATCATAACCGTGAATATAAGTGTTAAAAGGTTTCAGTTACAACGATGGTGTTATTGACCTAAATTATTGTAACACAGAAGACCAATTGGCAGACATAATGACAAACCCATTTAAAGTTGAAAGTTTCCAGCATCTGTGAACTTTGGGCATGCTTGAAGAACCTAACGTAAACTGTTGCAGTGAGCATAAAGTTTAAGGGAGGGAGTGTCAACCGAGTCAGTTATTTTAGAATAAAAGATTTAGAGTTTGTTTATGTTATTGTTTTTCTGTTACCCATGTTTAAGAGTTTCTTGATAGTATGGGGGTAGCTGCCTATTTTTTTGCTAATCAGTTGTAGAGCTCAAGCCTATAAACTTAGCTCTATTTTCATTTGAAGGGGAATATTTCAAAAGCGATTTTTGTGTGCTAACAACAGGTACCAGATAAGCATTAAATCCAAACAAGTGAAATCCTATAGTAAAGCATGCACATTGTTACACACACAAAGTAAAAGGAACAGAGACACAGATACAAGCTTTAACTATAGCTAAAATAAACAAAGAAATGTCATAGGCAATGTCTCATAAATGCAGGTCTCCACAACAATGAAAACACATGAAATGTCACAGGCAATGTCAAAATAGCAGAGACAGAGTTCAGCTTCAACAATAAACACACAAACTTAGAGACAACGAAGCAAACCCATTACGATTATAAAGCATAACAACGAAGCAGAGGTTAAAAAGTGAACGAAAGAAGAAGGGCAACGAAGCACTTACCTGACAATGGTGAACGAAGAAGAAGAAGGGCACGTGAAAGAAGAAGGAAGTGAACCCAGAAGCCTACGACTAACAAAGAGGAGGACGAGGAAGAAGACGATAACCAGCGAAAGTAAGGAGAAACTGAAAAAAGAGTGAAAGGCGCGGCTTTTGAAGTTTCAGAAAGGATATATATTCACGGTTCCCCTTCAAACCGTGAATATATTAAACATATACTAACGGTTTAACAAACAACCGTGGATAAATGTTAACTATATATCCACGGTTACGATACCAACCGTGGATAAATATTAAATCTATATTCACAGTTATAGAAACAACCGTGGACATACAGTACCCAGTGATTACCTGAACTATATATCCACGGTTGGAAATACAACCGTGAATATTGACATCTATATATATCCACGGTTCACATCATAACCGTGATCGTACCCATCAATATATATTCACGGTTGTGATCACAACCGTGCATCTATATATATCCACGGTTCACATCATAACCGTAATCGTACCCAGGAATATATATTCACGGTTGTGATCACAACCGTCGATATATATTTCAGGTACTATATATCCACGGTTGACTCCTCAACCGTGAATATATATTGATGGGTACGTTCAGGGTTATGATGTTAAGCGTGGATATATAGTTTTCTCTGATTAAAATGTTCACCTTATAATTTCAAAAATGCCACCGCGCATGTTTTTATCACTGATCCTCTTCTACCCGTGAATAATATCCCGTTGTGATATCCATTTTTTCCACTAGTGTACATACTACAATAATTAAAAAATAAGATTTTATAGCATTAGTATATATGGTGAGTGAGATGTTCTCAAAATAATCTTAGACTTAATGTTAATATATTTGGGATTCAAAAAGGTATAATTAATTTTAAGGGGAGACACATTTTTAAATTTTAAATTAGTTAATGTCCCATATAATTTGTCCATTTACATACATAGATGTTTAGGATTGTCCAATATCATTTATGGATTTATTTACGCGCTAACATCTTTTTCTTTCTCTATTCTTCACAAACTTAATTATTTTTCAAATTTTTTAAAGATCCCAAAAATTCTTTTGAGTGGTTTCTTTGTGTAGAGGAAACCATTTTATTCTTTACTGGTGTTGTGTTCATAACGCAAAAAGGAATATTTTAATTGGAACTGAATTTGAAATAACTCATGTTAATGACTTATTGAGTTTCTTTATTTTTATACTTTAAGATTCTTTAAATCAGTGAACCAGAAGCTTCCCCACCAACTTTCAAAAATGGTACAGCCATTTTTTTGACAAAATGCAAGTGGTGCTCTTTAATTCCAACCTATCTCTAACTCATTTCTTTACAAGTAGTGTTTAATTTATTTTGTTTATTAGCATTTTGAATTCTATAAATAGCTAGACATTGTAAACAATTTTCATCAATCAATCAATACAAGTTTTATTTCATAGCTCATTTGAGTTTTCTCTCTTTAAGAGTTTTTCTTGGCATTTTGAGTCATCTTGGCATCAGAGCAAGGTTCCCAAAACTTGTTGCGCCTTAGGTTAAGTTAGAGAGAGCAGAAAGAGTGAGTGGGTAGTTGTTCCCTCGCAAAAAATTTCGGTAATAGCAAAACACCAATTTCTAGTCCGTTTTTGACAAAACCGCCACCATAGAAGTGTCTGGAAGGTCCTAAAACCTTGGGATACTAAGTTTCTTGTAAAACAGAACTCATTTAAGGTTAAAACGGCCTTGCCAGAAGATCGGGCTTCACCTAAAAATTCAAAAGTTGAAGATGATACCTTTAACACCGGTTCAACAACCAATGTTAAAAGTCTGAACAACCGCTATTAAAAGTTTGGGCTTTCTACAATAGTTTTTTTCAAGCTGCTATTAAAAGTATCAGATTTTGCACCATATTCTGACACGTGTTTCATTGACTCAGGTTTGATCAGAAACTTTTTGAATCACAAATTAGCCCCTAATACTTCCATATATTTCATTGTAGTCCCATATAGTTTCCAAATTACATATTGGCCCTTATAGTTTTGTAAATTGGCGTTTTACCCTTATACTTTCTTAAATTACCGATTTACCCTCATCCTATTAAAATCACCACTTTACCCTTATTTATCTAAAATTACCATTTTTACCCAACTTTCAAAATTTACGCATTTACCACTACCTTTAAAATGCCTCCTAGAAGACAACCTGAAAGAACTCTCCAAGACATCAAACTAGATGACTTGCGACAACAAATTCAAAGGTTGCAGGAAATAGTTGAAGCCCAACAAGCCCAGCTCAACTAACGGAGAAATACCAATTTTGTTGAAAGTGACTCTGATGATAGTACTTCTTCTTCCTCTAACAATTATAAAGTGAGAAGGTCACAATAACGCCATGACTTCAAAATGGATTTACCAAAATTCGAAGGAATATTAAAACCTGACGAATTTTTGGATTGGATCCACACTGTTGAGAGAATATTCGATCTAAAGGATATTCTAGAGGAACAAAAGGTTAAAATCGTCACCATCAAACTAAAGTGACATGCATCCATTTGGTGGGAGACTTTACAAAAGAATCTTGCAAAAGATAGGAAGACTAAGATTAAGACTTGGGAGAAAATGTGAAAGCAGCTCAGAGCTAGATTCTTACCTGCTAATTATCGTCAAGATAATTACCTGCGGCTTATTAATCTTCAACAGAAGACAATGATAGTTAAGGAGTATACTAGAGAATTCGAGCAACTAAAGATGAAATGTGAGCTGACTGAAGAAGAAGAACATACCATAGCTCGCTACCTTGGAGGCTAAATACTGAGATTTCTCATCTAGTCCAGGTACAACAATATTTCACCCTAGATGATCTTATCCGACTTGCCATCACGATAGAAAAACAACTCCTTAAGAGAAACCGTTTCATCATTCTTCTTCCAAATTACCTTCCTAACCATCTTCTTCCAGAAACCCTTCCTTTCCCCGAAAAACACAAACCACCCAACCACCTACCCCAAACAAGACACCAGCCAAACCAAACAGAGATAACAACCCTAAACCTACCTCCCAATCCAAGTCTACTGTAAAATGCTTCAGATGTCAAGGTTTTGGCCATATAGCCTCTGATTGTCCAAATCAAAAGGTTGTCACAATCATTGAAGGAGAACCTTTTGAAGCTTCAGAAGAAGAGCTAGAAATAGAACCTAGAGAGCCGGTGTATGACGATGAACTCACGCCTGCTGATCATGGTGAGTTACTAGTTGTTAGGAGAAGTCTACACACAACACAAATAAAAAAGAGCTCTTGGTTGAGACACAATATCTCCATACCCGTTGCACCTCGCAAGGAAAGATTTGTAATGTCATCATTGATTGTGGAAGTTGTGAGAATGTAGTATCAAATTACATGGTGGAAAAGCTCAAGTTGCCAACATAAAGTCATATGTATCCTTACAAATTGCAATGGCTCAATGAAGGCAATGAGGTAAAAGTTTCTAAAAGATGTCTTGTGTCTTTTTCAATTGGCAAGAAATATCAAGATAAAGTTTGGTGCGATGTTGTTCCTATGGATGTTTGCCATCTTCTTCTAGGAAGGCCTTGGCAATATGATCATCGTACCCAATATGACAGTTATACAAACACCTACTCATTTGAGAAGGACGAAGTGAAAATTAAATTAGCTTGTCACCTGATAAATTCAACCAAGATAAAAAAGAAGAAAAGCAGTTGGTGTCCCTAGTCACCAAGAATCAATTTAAGGTGGCTACAGATGAAGTCAATCATCTGGGCTTTTTACTATCGATTGAGCAAAATTGTGGAACTAATATACCACCAGAAATTATGTCATTTTTATTAGAATTTCCAGGTGTTATTCTAAAAGAAATTCCTCCAGAACTACAACCTATGCGTGATATTCAACATGTTATAGACTTTGTTCCAGGAGCAGTCATTCCTAATAAACCTGCTTATCAAATGAATCCCCAAGAGCAAGCTGAAGTGCAAAGACAGGTTGGAGGATTGCTGAAAAGAAAGGGTTAATTCAAGAAATTGTCAGTCCTTGTGATGTTCCTATTATATTAGTCCCTAAAAAGGATGGCATATGGAAGATGTGCATGGATAGTAAAGCTGTGAATAAGATCCCCGTCAAGTATCGATTCTTGATACCACGACTTAATGACTTGTTGGACCAATTATGTAACACCCCTATTTTTATTTTTATATTAAAATTTTAAAGGAATTAAATTATGGTTCTTTAGAACTTTTTAATCTACGTATTATTTATATTTTTTGTAATTTTTGAATTATTTTAATAAAATAATATATTTTAAATAATTTTAAATTCATATAAAGTGACTTAAAATTAAAAATATTTATAAGAAAGTGAATTTCAATTACAATAAAATTTTCTAAAATCCATTTCAAGTAGACTTATCTAAAAATTATCGGTTTGAGAAAAATCTTGATTTTTTCCAATCGTTAAAAAATTGGGAACGTATCAATAAATTTTTATTAACAGAAAATGTTAGATTTTTAAAATTTAAACTTTATATTACTTATTATAAAATTAGTGAGGACTGATATAATATCGCTAAATTTTAAAAAGGACTCATTTTAAATATTTAAAATATACCGAGTGAAAGGTTACTATTTGGCTTAATAATTCAGCCGACATTTACTATGCAAAACACTGTGCATATACAAAATTTTTGAAAGATGCACAGTAACTAGGATTTAAATTTCAGAAAATACACAGTACTTTTATATTAAAATAATAGAATGCATAGTAATTTTCCTTCCTATAAATACCGAAGGAAGTCTTCTTTAGAATTCACAATTTCAGATTAAGTTTTCTTAATATAGTAGTGCTAGTGAGATAGTGATAGAAGTAAGAAAGAGAAATAAATTTTTTTAGAAAAAGGTTCTGCTAAAATTCTAAGGTAAGAATACGTCTCTCTTATATTTTTTAGAGTTATTTTCATATTGTTTTTAGAAATCTATTATTATATTAAAAATAATATTATTTTAAGTTACTATTCTGAATAGTAAAATACTATTTCAATAGTAAATTACTATTTAAATAGTAAATTACTATTTATTGTTACTATTTACCGTTACTATTCACGATTTACTATTTATCGTTACTATTCACGATTTATTATTTACCGTTACTATTTATGATTTATTATTTATCGTTACTATTCACGTTTTACTATTTACTATTACTATTCACTATTCACTATTCAAAATTTACTATTTTTTTTGTTTTAAGTAGTAATCTTAATTTTCATCTTATGTCTATACTGAAATAAGATTTGTATTAATATTTCTAGAAATCGGAGGCGCAAAGCAAACTCTCTTTTGGTAACAATTCAAGGTAAGGGGGAGTGAGATAAGAATATAATATGAAAAGACATAAGAATAATGGGAGGAGTCTCCTACTTCTTTTAAATTTAATAATATTATTATTTTAAAATATTAACTCTTTAACTTAAAATTTATAATAAATTTTAAATTAAGTATCTGATGTAACTAACTCTAACATACCTATGCAAGGACCTATACTTTTATAATCTATACGAACTGGACTATACTTATGCAAGGACTTGGACCACTATGACCCATATGGACTGAACTATACCTATGCAAGGACTGGATTATATGGACTTACATAGACCTATACGAGGAATTGACCAAAAGGACTCAAATTGACTATATTAATAACCATTAGACTTTGAATTATAATATTTATAAATGATGCTTTATTGACTTGATTTTGATTGATTATTTTTGTGATTGTTAATTATTCATGATTGTTAATTGTGATGAATGATCTTGTGAGGTGGAGTTTAAGCATATAGCAAGCATGACGGAAAACTAAAACTCAGTAAGAATTTTCTTACCTTACTCCTTAAATTCTAAGAAAAAGTATTATTTTATTTTTTAGTCTTTTATTTCTTCTTAGAAATTATTTTCATTGATTTTACTTTTAATCTTTAAAAATCTAGTATTTATTTCAAAAGAATTCATTTTATGAAAATTAATTAATTCTTGAATTAAAGAAAAATTTTATAATTTTAAGTATTTTTTTATTTAAGAATTATTATCTTTAAGTAAAATAAAATTTTTAAAAGTAAATTATTTTGTTTCAACCTAATAACTAAAGATATTTAGAAATAATTGAGATTTCTAAATTCGATATTGTTAAGATTCAATTTTAAAAAAATATATATGTAAAGTTTTCTATGATAAGTATTGAGATATTTAAGGCTTGGAAACTCAATTTTGGTGAGAATTAAAAACTGTACTAAATTTATTTCTGTGGGACAGAAATTCAGAGAATTGAGAAAATGTACAGTTTATTGAAATGATGTTGTAAACCTTTAAGGTATTTAATAATTGAGTTTCTAAAAGCCTTAACCAACTAAATACGCGAGTAGTTCATGCATCATGAATCATTAAAGTGAAATTAAATGATATTGTCTAGAGACGGATTATAGAAACCGAGGATACATAGAGGAGGCTTAATTTTGAGCCTTGGGATGAGAGGGTGCTTCAGGGGACCTGGGGTAGCTCCCTAGTGTCGGGTACTTTCACAATAAATACTTTCTCAATCTGACTAGTCTCTAAGTGTTTCCATACCAGTTAAGCTGTTCATATTATTATTATCTGGACTTATGAAACAGTGTAAACTCCTGGTTGGCCCAGTACAAATTAAAATTTAAGGGCCCACATATATAGGTAAGTTATGATGAAGATATTGCATAACATTTATGCATTCATAATTGATTGTGTATGTGATTGTGATTGTGATTGATATTATTATATATTAGTTTGTGAAAACCCTTTGTTGCTTATGTCTTATTCGAGAATATTATATTCTGTTTCTCACTCCTTTCTCCGTGTTTTTGTTTCATATATTTTAAATTGATGATTCAGATGGAAGGATTGAAGAATCTCAGCAGTAAATATAGCACGTTCTAGAAAGGGAGCTCGGTATGAATACCGTGGTCCAATGAATAAATAATGTTAATAAGTAACTACTTCTGAGCCATGGAGTTTCCTCTCTTTCTTATAATGTTTAATGTTTATTTTCTTCGGATGAATGTACAATTACTTTATAAAGTTTTAATAATATTTATGAGGTATTTCAGAAATAATGTATGTAATTTATTCCGATAGTTTCTTTTTAACAATCATAAAAATTTACAAATTTTTCTATAATTTATTAAGGTGTAACAGAGGGTGCTACAAATTACATGGTGCCACTATCTTTTCCAAGATTGATCTTCGTAGTGTATAAAATCAGATCATAATCAGGCCAGGAGATGAGTGGAAGACCACTTTCAAAACACGAGATGCTTTGTATGAATGGACAGCCATGTCATTTGGATTATCCAATGCCTCTAGCATATTCATGCGTCTCATGAATCAGATATTACGCCCTTTCAATGAATAATTTATGGTTGTTTACTTTGAAGATATCTTGATTTACAGCAAAAGCAAGGAGGGGCATTTAAAACATATAAAACAGGTATTAGAAGTTCTTCAAGAATAGAAACTCTATGCCAACCTGGAGAAACACTCTTTCATGACCAAAGAAGTGACATTTCTTAGGTATATTGTTGGCGCTAAAGGCATCTATGTAGACCCTAACAAGATCAAGGCAATCAACAACTGGCCTATTCCTTAGTCAATCTATGACATCAGAAGTTTCCATGGGCTAGCCTTTTTTTATCGCAGGTTTATCAAGAATTTCAATACCATTACAGCTCTGCTCACTAGTTGCATCAAAGAAGATAAATTTCAATGGTGACAACAAGCACAGAAAAATTTTGATGAATTAAAGGAGCACCTGACAAAACCCTCTGTACTAGTACTACCTAACTTTGACCAAATGTTTGAGGTAAGTTGTGATGCTTCTAACATTGGTATTGGTGCAGTACTCCATTAGGAAGGCCGACCAATAGCTTTATTTAGTGAAAAGCTAAATGACACTAAGTTGAGGTACTCCACTTATGATAAGGAATTTCATGCCATCATACGAGCTTTGCAACATTGGAGTCATTATCTACTTCTAAAAGAATTCATTCTCTATTCAGATCATGAAGCTCTCATATACTTGAATTCCCAATAGAAAATTAGTCATAGGCATGCTTCATGGATCGAGTTTCTACAGGCTTATCCATTCTTAATCAAACATAAGTCTAGGAAACAAAATTCTGTTGTAGACCCTCTCAGCCAACGTCATGTTTTACTATCAACTTTGCAAATAAAAGTTATTGGCTTTGAGATTCTCAAAGAATTGTATCAAGATGATCCTGATTTCAGCAGTATTTGGCAATCAACTGAGAATCAACCTTTTCAAAGTTACCATCGTTAACAAGGCTTTCTATTTAAGAGCAATGTTTTATGCATTCCTTGTTGTTCTTTGAGAGAAACCATTATCTGGGAAGCATATGATAGGGGATTAGCTAGTCACTTTGGCCGAGACAAAATAGTTGCACTAATCAAGGAGAGCTTTTACTGGCCTAAGCTTGAATGGGATATCCTTCGACATATCCAACGATGTCGTATCTGTCACTTTGCCAAATCCAAGAGTCAAAATACTGGATTGTATCTACCATTGACAATACCCATAGCACCATGGGAAGATGTCAGTATGGATTTTGTTCTTGGGCTACCACAAATACAACAACAGAAAGATTCTGTAATGGTAGTTGTAGACAGGTTTTCAAAAATGACGCATTTCATACCTTGTCAAAAGACTAATGATGCTATCTACATAGCTAACTTATATTTCAAAGAGATTGTATGACTCCATGGAATTCCCAAAACTCACATCAGACAAAGATGTCAAATTTATAAGTCACGTTTAGAGAACTCTATGGAAAAAGATGGGTACAAAGCTACAGTTCAACAATGCTAGTCATCCTCAAATAGATGGCCAAATAGAAGCAATCAATTGATTGCTAGGAAACCTATTACAAAGTTTTGTTAGTAAAAATCTTCATCAATAGGATCAAGTCATAGCCTAGGTGGAGTTTACTTACAACAATTCCATAAATCAGGCTACTGGAATGTGTTCTTTCAAAGTAGTGTACAGTGTACAACCTCTCAGTCCATTAGACATGGCTCCTCATGCTATAAAGAATTAGTTCAGTGTTGATGCTGACCAAAGAGCTAAAAAATAAGAAGCTTCACGAACAAGTTTGAGCTAGAATCGAGAAGCAAAATTCAAAATACAAAACTCAACGAGACAAGATCAAAAACAAGAAGTGTTTAAAGAAAGAGACTGGGTATGGATTCATCTTCGAGAGGACAGATTTCCAAAGCAACCCAATGCCAAGTTGTCCCCTAGAGCCGATAGACCATTTTGGGTAGTTCAAAAGATCAATGATAATGCTTGCAAGATTGAGCTACCAGGTTCCTATGGTGTATCAGCTACCTTTAATGTTGTTGATCTCTCACCATACTTTGAAGAAAAAGATGCTCAGACTCAAGGATGAGTATTTTCCAACATGGGGAGAATGAAACAAAAGCTTCCCCACCAACTCCCAAAAACGATGCAATCATTTTTGACAAAATGCAAGTGGTGCTCTTCAATTCCAACCGCTATCATTGTACCACCTGTTGTTGCATCTAGTTTCATTTTTGTATCAGCTCTCAACCCATTACAAAAAAAAATGTTCAACAGAGCAAATATCCTCGAAACATTATTAGGACATTTTGTGAGCAGTGATTTGAATTAATCCCATGCCCCACAGAAGGGTTCTTCCACCACTAAAAAAACAACTGTTAGCGACGGAAGTAATTGGTCGCTAATCAATGGAATTCCCGTCGCTAAAACCATTAGCGACGGCATCGCAGACGGGCAACAAGACGTCGCTAAAACCCTCGTCGAAAACACATCAGCGACCACACATCTGCCGTCGCTACCATATTGACGGTGAAAGGCCGTCGCTAAAATCGTCTCTGCCCCAATAACTCCAGCCGTCGCTAAGTGTTGCCATACAGCGACCTCGAGGCCCGTCGCTACTAACAGCCACCAGCGACCACCGTATGCCGTCGCTATAGGTAGCGATGTAGCGACCACAGCATCCGTCGCTAGTGGTTGCAATGTAGCGACGCCGCTGTCCGTCGCTAGTGGTTGCAATGTAGCGACGTCGTTGTCCGTCGCTAGTGATTGTGATGTAGCGACCACACTGTCCGTCGCTAGTGTTAATAAGTCAGCGACCACACTGTCCGTCGCTAGTGATTGTGATGTAGCGACCCCAATATCCGTCGCTAGTGGTTATGATACAGCGACCACTATCGTCCGTCGCTAGTGTTAATAATTCAGCGACGGTACAGAACCGTCTAACGGGAATTTTTAAATTTTTTTAAAATTAATTCAATATTGACTGGTTTTGTTAATTTAACTTTAAAAATATGTTAATATTTTTGTATTTTGTATTGGCTGATAAAATTTTATAATTAAATTAAAATAATTTTTTTGAAGTAATAAATTATTATTAAAAACAAAATAATAGATTAATTTATCAAATAGGTTGAATTATTAATGATAGGTAGAATAAGGCTTTGTGATTTGAATGTAATTACCAATAAATATTGACATAATAAATAAAGAATGACAAAATAAATACTGAATGAAAATATAACATAACTAAAAATCAAATATACAATGTGTATAAATAAAAGAACTACAATCAAGGTGGTGGGGGATCGTGGGGTGGTGGTGGGGGCGCCTGGGAAGTGGGGGGAGGTAGCCTCGCCATCAACTGCATCAGTAGCTCCTGCTGCTGAGCAAGTTGCCGACGAGTCTCGGCGTGCTGCTCCTCGGCCCGCTGTCGGTCCGCCTCGGCCTTCTGTCGGTCCGTCTCGTGCCGCTCCAACAGCAACTGCCTCTGACGTCGCTCCTCCTGTAGCTCATCGTTCAGGTTTTGAATTACCTGAACGACCTCAGTCGGAAGACCAGAGGAAGACGAAGAGGAAGGGGTCTTCCCCTTTTTCGCCAGCTGCGTGCCGACGCCACCCAATCCAAACACCCTCCCTTTCTTGTTCACACCGCCAACAGCCTCCATATAGATGGCGTTGTCGTCAGAACAAGATAGGGTGGGAGGAACCTCCCCTTCAGGGGTGGAAGCCACCAGGTCCGCCTCCTTCTCGGCCCTCCTGGCCTGATACGCCTCCTGTAAATTCAAAAACAACGATAGGATTAGTAAGCTGATTTGTAAGTAAATTAAAAGCATGTGTCAGTTAAAAGTAAATACCGCTAGCTCCGTAGTCTTCTGGTTTACCCATGCACCGGCTTTGTTCTTCTTGGTCATTTGCATGACCTCAAACAAAGAAGGCTCCCGGTGCTCCCTCTGCTTCTGTGGTGGACAAAAAACATTGAGATTATTATTTGTAAACATGTAAGATGAACCATAATAGAAATGTTTAACATAAATATACTTACAAATCTTTTCTTGTGCTCGAGGGTTGAAATGCTACCCCCAGTGTAAACCGAGGCTGCAGCATCGGCGGCTCTGTTGGCCCTATTCCGAGCACTCGCCTGCTGGAATGGGACCCCGCCCCACTTCTGGACCATCCCGTCCCAATGGTCCTCCGGGATCCAACGAGGGCGCTCACCCTTGTCCCTCACCTTCCAAAGGGTACTCTTGATGATTTTGGAGGTCTTTGTGGCAAAGACCTTCCTAATCTCATCAATCATACCCTCTGCCCACTGGTAATCACGCTGTAAAATGAATTGAGAATTCAAAATTAATAACGGGTCGTTTTTACAAATCAAGTCACAATAAATGAGCTAGGAACTTACCGAGAAGGTGTCAAACCACCTATCTTGCACAACCTTCCCAGCATCTGTCCAAGATATATATGGACCATCCCACTGGGCCTTCAAAACCTTAGTAATCGCTTTGGTAGTGCGACTACTATCAACAAAGCTGTAATGACAACAATTATGTTAGCTGTAAAACAACACACAATCTAGGGAGACACCCAAAATTTCGGCAGAGTCTCCCCTGTAAATGTAACATTTCCAAGTTTAAATAGTTACCCTGTTACAAACAGAAGAGTGCCCAGTACAATTCAATCTATACAAGTACTAATTAAAGTAAGCAACAATAAACCAACAAGTCTTTCAACTAAACCCTAATATAAAGTATCATACAAATAACATAAAAGAGTATGAAATTTAGTCACTTACTCGTCTTCGGCCGGCACGGGTACCAACATGGGCAGAGGGGATGCCGGAGGTGGGGTCGCCTGATGGCCATGGTCCTCCAAGCCACCAACTCCAGGAGTCTGCTCTGGGGTGGTCAGCTGTGGGGGTGATGGGGTTGTCTGCTGTGGTGGTGGTGATGGAGTGGTCTGCTGTGGTGGTGGTGATGGAGTGGTCTGCTGTAATGGGGATGGAGTGGTCCGCTGTGGTGGTGATGGAGTGGTCTGCTGCCCTGGGGTTTGCATCCCCAGACGGGAAGCCGGGGTCCTGGACCCACCACCCCTACTGAAGGGCAGTCGACATCCCGTCATCTGTGGATAAAATCATGAAAACAAAGGTTAGTCTCAGGATATATATAAACCTATGTATATATGTTTAACAACTACATACTCTGTGTCTGTTTCAGTTTCAAATTCCCCCTCAGTTTCAGTGTCACTGTGGTTATCTGTTTGAACAAGTTCCTCAGTATCCAAATCAGCCCTAGACCGTTTTGATCGAGAGACAAGGTCTTTGTCAATGTGTTCACCCCCCGTAGTGGCGAGTGTCTCATCCATTATGACTGGATCAATGTTGAACAACAAATTGGCATCGTTGAGCTCGTGTGGTGCAAGCTGATAAGCGTCATCGACCTCCTTGGAGACATTGTCAGTGATCTGACTTCGGGCCTTGGCCTTGATTACTGCATACCAGTCCCGATGTCCTCCCGGGAAGTCGGTGTAATAAACCTGCTCAGCTTATTGGGCAAAAATGAAGGGATCAAACCCTTTATATCTACCATTCTTCTTGACCTCAACTAAGCCGTAGTTGTTGTCAACCTTTGTTCCAACACCAATTGTGTTGTCGAACCAATCACATTTGAATAGAACAATATCTCTTCTTAGTCGTCCAGAGAATGAAACTTCAACAATCTCCGTCAGCACTCCATAAAAGTCTTCTTCCAACTGACCGGCGGTGCCTTTAACACAAACCCCGTAGTTATGGGTGCGCATCCCTTCACTCCATTGAAGAATATTAAACTTGTAGCCATTTACGTAGTAAATAGGCCATTTTTTAACAGTCTTCACCGGCCCCCAAGAAAGGGCTTGGAGTAAAGAATCTTCAATATGGTTGGTAGGGTCTTGTATCTATGTACAACATAAGAAGTAGGTCATTGTTACCATATTGACGGGAGTTAGAAGCAAATAGGCTTAAAAACACTTGGTATACGGGTCTTACATGTTGCGCGAACCAACCAACGAACTTGGATGACACCTCACTATGGATTTGGTCATCAGTTAAATCATTTTGCTCAAGTTTTAGCATATCTGTGTATAAGCTATTGAAAGAAACAAATAAGTTTAATATAAAAGCTACGTTAAGAATGTATAATATAACTTCTATGACTTACTCAATAAAGGGTTCCACTTCTGGGCAATTGAGAAGAATGTACAAGTGAGCCGCCTTTCGATCTTTCTCATCAATGTAACATTTTGTGAGCCTGCCCCCCGGGTGACCAGGATAGTTGAAAATCGACGTTTGTTCATCAAACCCTGTGCGGCTGGCTACACCAAGATTGCGGGGAATTCTACTCATTCTAGTTTCTATCTCCGTTGGAAAATAGAAAGAAGCAAAGGTTGTCATTTCTTCGACTAAGTATGCCTCACAAATTGAAGCTTCAACGCAGGCTTTGTTCGACACTTTATCTTTTAAAGAGCGTAAGAATCTTCAACATCATTAACAAGGTGGTGTTAAGTTAGAAGATACTATTATAAGCATGATTTGCAAGTAAATTAAAGAGTTCACCAAGCATTCACCTTTCGAATGGATACATCCAACGATACTGCACTGGGCCACCAACCAAGGCCTCGTACGGTAGATGGATAGGCAAATGCTCCATGGAGTCAAAAAAACTTGGTGGGAAAATCTGCTCCAACTTACAAATCAATACCGGGATAGTTTCTTCCATCTTCACAAGTTTCTCCACACTCAACGAAGTAGCCGTCAACTCCTTAAAGAAGTGACTCAACTCCACTAACGGTTTCCAAATAGGCTTCGGTAAGGCATGAAACGCGTACGGGAGTAGTTGTTGCATAAACACATGGCAATCATGACTTTTCATGCCAAACACCCTGCCCTCCTTCACGTCGACACATCTACTCAAGTTAGAAGCGAATCCGTCAGGCAGGGTCAACCCATTCATCCAAATACACACAGCAATCTGTTGTGGTCTAGTTAAAGCATATTTTGCATGGGGTTTAAACATTCTTCCACGTCCCGCATCCCTCAACTCCAACTCCTTTCTGGAACACCAAATCGGAAGGTCTAGACGACTCTTCTCGTTGTCCTTTGTTCTCCCTTTGATGTCCATAACAGTGTCAAAAATATTCATGAAAACATTACGTTCAGTGTGCATCACATCAATGTTGTGTCTTAACAACAAGTCTTTCCAATATGGAAAATCCCACAACACACTCTGCTTCACCCAGTGGTGTTCCTTACCGTAACCCGCAAACTCCTTAACACTCTTGTCCCAGATGTAAGGATACTCTTCGACCCTCTGCCAAACTCGTGCACCAGATAACCTACGGGGTGGAGGTTCGTTAACAACCTTGTTCTTCTTAAAAGCGGTTTTGTTCCTCCTAAACGGGTGATCCAACGGTAGAAACTTTCTATGACAGTCAAAGAAACTTGTCTTGCCACTAACAGGGAGTGATTCCCCCCCGGTATGTTCCATGCATACAGGGCAAGCAAGCTTCCCAGACGTGGACTATCCAGAAAGCATACCATAGGCCGGGAAGTCGTTAATAGTCCACATCAAAACAGCACGCATCATAAAGTTGTTCTTCAAAGACACATCGTATGTCATTACCCCGACATCCCATAACTGTGATAACTCTTCAACCAACGGTTGCAAAAACACGTCTATGTTCGCCTTTGGATTTTTGGGTCCTGGAACCAGTATAGATAGAAACATGACCTCCCTCTTCATACACATATCAGGCGGCAGATTGTATGGGGTCAGGATGACTGGCCAACAAGAGTAAGCCCTTCCGTATTGACCGAAAGGGTTAAACCCATCAGTACATAAGCCAAGTCTTACATTTCGCGGCTCGCCAGAAAAGTCCAGATATAGCTCATCCAAACACTTCCATGCTTTCCCGTCGGAAGGATGGCAAAGAAACCCCTCTTGTGTTCGGTTCAGCGCATGCCAACGCATGTGTTTTACCGTGGACAATGAGGCATACAGGCGTTGAAGACGCGGTGTTATAGGGAAGTACCACATTTTCTTCCTGGCCGTCCGGGTTACCTTCCCTCTCCTTTTAACGGTCTTGTAGCGTTCCTCATTACAATGCAGACATTTTGTGACACTCTCGTCTGCAAACTCATTTCTGAACAGCATACATCCACCAACACAACACTCTATCTTCACACAACCCAACCCCAAGTTTGCCACTTGTTTCTTAGCACGGTACAGGTTTACTGGCATTCTGTGATTACTAGGCATGGTGGAACCCATCAGATTGACCATCCTATCAAAACAACCTCCAAAAAGATTATAATCTGCCTTTAGGCTTAAAGCAGCTAGGGAGGCGGACAACTCAGTGTGACTGTTGCACCCGTCCCACAATGGAGTCTGAGCCGCCGCCAACAAATCATAAAATCTCTTCACCTCCGGATTAGGATCCTCCTCTACATTGTCAGAGTCTCCATGACCTGCTTGGTCATTATGTTCCAGCATACGCCCGGTGGAGGGTCCAACATGATCCATCACCATTTGTTCTATGTTGTTGTACGTATCCCTGTTTCCTCCAACCTCATAGTAAGACTGTTGCACGGGTACGTCTGATGGTCTACGCGGTAACTGCTCACCATGGTTGTACCAGCAGTGGTATGTTTCCATGAACCCTTTCTCAGTTAGGTGGCACATGACATCATCCGCGTATTCAAAACTCATGCATTTGCACCTTGAGCACGGGCAACGAATCTTTTGAGTCACTTCAAATCCAGGCGTGTTTGCCGTAGCGAACGGAATGAACTCCAATAGCCCCATCATAAACTCCTCAGTCACTCGTCGATTGCGATCTAGTCGGTTGTACATCCATTGCCGATTTGTCGGTTCCTCCATTTATCAATATCTAACAAGCACGATTTCTGTTACTTTAAATTATTGTAATTTTATTTGACTGTCGGTTGTAAATCACTCCCTATCTCTTTGATGTTGCAAATTGGTGGGGCCCTATCCTATTCGGGATGAATATGCAACCAACTGTAACCCATCTCTGTTGTATGTGGTCTATCTTGTGTCGTTGATGTTCATTTAAAATTTCGGCAGCATTTCGCATTAGTCCCCGAGTACACAGAGATACGTACGGTATGAAACACCGCACGCAGACATGCACCCTGGGGACAATACGAAACACCATAACCGAAATTTTATATGAACATTCAACGTCTTAAGATAGACTATATACAACATTGATGGGTTACGCCCTACTGGTTACAAATTCATACCAAACTGTCCAACTGGGACAATTCAAGATCCAACACAACACGGTACATTAGCCGGTTGTTTTGAAACTTGAACGGGAATCTAATGGGTACACACACGACTAAACTCTACATTATTAAATTATGAGTTTCATTTTTTAAGTTTCCTAAGAAAGGGAGCCTGTCAAAATTTTGGCAGAGTCTCCCCTGTAAACTGGACATTTCCCAAATTTACGAACAACCTGTTACATACATAAAACTTTCCAGAAATGATAAATATACATACCATACGTATTGTATATGATATTCAGAGTTATGAATACGATCGAGAGACAAGGTTATCAGTACATAAAACCAATGCCTAATGAGCTCTGCTCTCCACTAACACACAACATTACACATGCATAAAGAATCATGTTATCAGCACACAACCAATGCCTAATGAGCTCTGCTCTCCACTAACACACAACATTACACATGCATAAACAATCATGTTATCAGCACACAACCAATGCCTAATGAGCTCTGCTC
The DNA here is from genome assembly GCA_037962975.1 of Clitoria ternatea. Lineage (NCBI taxonomy): Eukaryota > Viridiplantae > Streptophyta > Magnoliopsida > Fabales > Fabaceae > Clitoria > Clitoria ternatea. The sequence goes on from CM075675.1 coordinate 18,024,643, forward strand.
TCCACTAACACACAACATTACACATGCATAAACAATCATGTTATCAGCACACAACCAATGCCTAATGAGCTCTGCTCTCCACTAACACACAACATTACACATGCATAAAGAATCAAGTTATCAGCACACAACCAATGCCTAATGAGCTCTGCTCTCCACTAACAAACAACATTACACATGCATAAAACTCATTATAAACACATCAAAACCAGTTCCTAATCTCTCTACTAACAAACAATAATTGACATGCATACATATATCGAGAAAGTCAGCGTTAGGGGATTACCTAGCGAAAAAAGTCGGTGATGAATACGGAGCTGAAGAGAGACGATCAGAGACCACGCGTGATCTGTGTTACTCTGTATGACAAACCAAGAAGTCGTTAGAACGTTACAAGTAGCAAGGAAACTAAACAAAGAGAGACACGCAAAGCAAATAATAGATTACACAGCCATGACTTCTTAGTGATCTAGACACTTGGGATCCACATGAGAATGAGTCCATGAGAGACGCAACAGAGACTACATTTGCATTATTAAACATTCTAAACGTTTTTTGTTTTTTGTTATGTTTTTTATTTTATGTATAAAAATATTAAATAAATACAAAATATTAGTGTTAAAATCACAAGTTTTAAGACTTAGGATAGAAAAGTCATCACAAATACTTTTTTTGTTCATCAGCAAATAAAAAATATATTTTTAGGGGTACCCAAACCTATTGACAAAGTATAGAGAACATATAAATAGGGGATCACGAGATATACATGATTATAGTTGATCAAACAATATCTTGGTTCCCTATCCCATTCGTAGAAGGAAAAGAAAAACCCACCCAATCTACATCTAATCCAACTTCCAAGACCATACCCTTATCTTAACTAACTCAAAGAAGGAGTTTAAACAAGTTTGTTCACCTTGAAATATTACTTTGTTTCTTTGCCCCCATATGGTCCATAATACCAAACAGCCATCGTAAATACTTTTGAGTAATAGGAAATTATATACATGAGATGTGAATCCCTTAATAAGTTTAGTTACTAATGTAGCAATGCTATCAAAATATTTTACTTGGAGGATTTTGAGAGCAATCATTCACAGTGTGGCCTAAACCTCCTCAAACCACATTTGAAACTATTGAAAGAAAGAAGACCTCAAATTTGAAGGTGTTAGGAGTCAGTTAGAAATAGTGAAACTAAACATGGGGGATGAAATTGCAGGTTTCCAAATTTTAGAGAAAGGGGGCTGATGTCAAGAGCCACGACCACTTGTCTCAATGAAATAGAGTAGACATGTTTTGTACAGTTTTGATATTAGTCTTAGTCATAATAAGGGCTGCGAAGAATTGTTGTCAACTCTTTATTGTGTTTTGGTAATAGTGATGTCTGATGGCTAACATGACCTTGGCACATTTTCTGAAAAAATACAATTGATGAAAATAGACTGTTATGCTGACTGTTGTTGTGTCAGCTGTAGTTAGAACTTACAAGTTAAACTGATTAGTTAGGTCTCTAGCTTGCCTAGAAAGATAATTTCAATTTTCTTCAATGGCAGCAACAAATTGAAGCTGTCTTCCAAGGGACCAGCTTCAAAACTTTGTAGTTAATCCATTTATACAATCTCATTATCTTCTGAACTCTAAAGAGGATTGCAAAGCATATTGTGTCAATCCGGCATACCTGAAGTGGGATCTATAGGATTTGCTCCTGCTTTCTTGGTTTCCAACTTCTCTATTTGACACTTTGCGAGCTGATGTTGTCGGTTGTTGCCAATCATAGCAAGTTAGAGCAAGGATTTAGCTCAAAGTTTCTAGTTCCCTATTTGACACCTAGGCCTTGGCTAAAGCAACTAGGTTTATTGATGATGGTGAGAGAAAGGATTAGGGTTTAGCTCGAAGCTGCATGTGCTTGGAGAAGAGATAAGAAAGTCTCTTAAGTGAAATGGGAGGCCGCCCTCCAAAATAACTAAAAGATGACATTTAGTAGGGGGGAAATGGGCTTTTATATCCATCGACAGGGTGTGAATCTCCATAAGAGGGGCTGTGAATACTGATGCTCCAGTTGCTACACCAAGGCATCTGGTGAGTTGTGACAAGTCTGATAGTAGAAGGGGTTTTGTAATGCACCATCATAGTGGCACTATCAGGCACTATTGCCTACTCTAATTCACATCCATAGAATTGGTATATATGCATATAGTGATATATGAGATTCTGCACCCATTGACTCGTGTAGTTTTAAATATTTTCTTACTATTGTTAATGCCTTTTCAAAATTAACCTGGCTAGTCTATATTCAAGAATAAGTCAGAAGCACTTGCTGCCTTCAAAAAGTTTGAAGCTACAGCTGAAATCCAATCTCAACTGTCAGCTATGCCTTTTTAAATATTTCTATAATCACCCTTAATGAGATTTTGGTCTTAATTCATTGTTCTGTTATGTTGACTGCTGTTTTGAAAAGCCCTGTTTTTTGTATGGTAAATTAGTCATTATCAGATATGCACTAAGTTGGTAATAGGGATGAAAAGTGGTTGTCGATCAAATGGCTAAGAATAAGAACACAATAAGATATGGATTCTAAAGAGACTGAAATTATCTGTTGGCAGGGAATTAGAGTTATTTCTTAATGTTAATTTTTTTTCTTTACAGATTGATCATATTGTTTGTTGATGCTCATTCTCTTAATCTTGTTGGCTTTGTTTCAGTTCTTATGGGCAGAACCTAGACACAAGCACTTTTATTGGAGAAACATCATTTGCTATTGTTATTGCTATTCTGGGTCTTGTATTATTTTCCCATTTGATTGGAAACATGCAGGTATTTGCAGATAATTTTTTTTCAGTGTATGTTTATGTATAAGTAACCCTAAACTACAATATAAACAACTTTATTGATGTGTTATAGATTTCTTATATTCAGTCTATTTTAGTTGTCTTATAATTATAGATCCGGTAGAAAGATGTTTCCTAGTATATTTTGTTAAACTAATATTATATATTTCCTCTGATTAATTGGTTTATCTGATGTCATAAATTGTAAAGGGAAATTTCGTTTTGAAGAAAAATAACTACAATTTGATTTGTTGGTATTTTTTCCATCTTGGTATTTTAACTAAGGCTATATATATGCGCTATGTACTCTGTTCTTACAGACAGCCACAATGGCTGTTAGACTTGCTAAGAATAATTAGCATTATACTTATATAATAGAGTGTTTAGTTTTTTCTTTTAACCCGTGATTGGTTTGCGGTGGTTTCTCTGGTGTAGACATATTTGCAATCAATCACCATAAGGCTTGAGGAACCCATTGAAATTACTATTTCTGAAGTGATTTTGACGAATACTAGTTGGAGAAAACCCGTAAGTGAAAAACTGACAAGAAAAAAAGAAGGTACTATTGGTTTTAATGTTCAAATACTTTGTACATAATCATTAATAATCTCTTTATTTTATTTAAGATTTTATCCGTTTATCTTAAAAAAACAGTATCTACTTTACTTTTACATCAAACATAAACCACTGTTTTCCATCTTTATTAATATATTAATTTGAGGTTGGATTAGAAACTATTTTTTTAATTAAGAAACATTATAGAATTGTATATTTTAATTTTAATTTGAATTAATAAGATGTCAAACAGTTAGTAGGCATTGTGTTATCTTCACAAGACTTTCATGCTTGCCATCCACATTATCACTTATCAAAGAAAACCTTACACAAATAGCAAAATAGAAAGAGGGAGCAGAAGAGGGATGTACAGTTTCACAGGAAGGGCACTGTGAAAGAGACAAGCATTACACTACACTGCGCGAAAGAAAACTCACACAAAACTCAAGAAAAATCTAGCCTTCAAATTCACACAATGAAACCAGCAATCATCAGACTAAGTCTTAGTTCTCTCTTGAGATGAGTGTTCACAAACAGATTCCAAATTCTAACAAATCAAGGCACGTTTCATCATCGAACTATCAGAACTATCAGTATTCATATATTTCAAAAATAAATTAGCAACGTAACATTAACATTTCTTCATTTTGTCAGGGAAGCAATTAGTAACAAACTACTAATTAGCAATGAATCAATAAATTAAACTAAAACAATCAAGCTGAACACAAATCAATGAAAATATTCGATGAAACAAATAGCACCAGATCCAATAACAAAGAAAACAACAATCACAATAGAAGAGAGAAAGAGAGAACTACCAGTCTCGTAAAACAATGTTATCACCACGCTGTGAGGATGAAGAACTGTGACATCATGGCTTCACTCACTGCACGCACCTTCTACTGCTCTTGCGGCCTTTGTTAACTCACTTACGGTGATGCAAAATGACTACCCATTCAAATCAGCAAAGTGCAAGAAATAAGATTCTTGATTCAGAATAAAAGTGAAACAAAAATGAACTTAAGGCATCATGGATTGTGTAGAGAGAACATGAACAAGTAAAAGGGAAAGGGAACTTACTTGGTTGAACAATTTGAAGGGGGGAGCGTAGCCACCGGTGAACGGAGGAACAGAGGGAATGAGCCGGGGAAGGGAAGGAGGGAGGGAGGGACGGTTTCGGGAAGGAACGGAGGGAAGGGTGCCGACCAACGACGGAGGAGAGGGACGGAACGACGGAGGAGAGGAGAGACAGAGAGAGGGTGACGAATTTGGGGAGGGAAAGTTAGGGCATCTGATTTGGGGGGAGGTAATGGACGAGTATTACTGACATTTAGCGACGGCAACAAGTTCCGTCCCTAAATCCCTCAATATTAGCGACGGCAAAAATGTCCCGTCGCTACCCCTCAATCTTAGCGACGGAAAACCGCTCCGTCCCTAAACCTAAACACATTAGCGATGGTACCATCCACACCGTCACTACTTTCCTTTTTAAAAAGAAAAATTATGGAGGGAAGACCTTAAAATATAGCGACGGGACGATCCACCGTCACTAAAATACTAAACTTCGGCGACGACAGGCTGATACCGTCGCTACCGTCCATTGTAAAAACAAAAAATATGGAGGGAATGCCAAAATCATAGCGACGGTTAGGTAATTCCGTCACTAGAACAAACTATAGCGACGCATACGTTCCGTCGCTACGATTTGGCGCCAACAGAAAACGCTGGCGGGAAAGGGAAACAAGGTGGAGCTACAAAATAGCGACGCTACTAGCGACGATGTTTATAACTTTTAGCGACGGCGTCCTCTATCGGTCGCTACATGAGTCGCTAACATCTTCTTGGTCCCTTTTGTGCACGGCGGTCGCTAATACGGTCGCTAATTAGCGACGGGATACGGTGGTCGCTAATTTGAGGTAGCTGTTTAGGGTTTTTTTAGTTGTGTTCAACTCCCTACCTGAATATAGAAATATCTGATTTGGCCTTGATGAATCTGGATAGAGGAAAGAATCTCTGCGAAAACTTTTCCTCTACATTGGACCAATTAGTCAAGCTCTGATTTGGATGGGAATGAAGCCATTCTTTTGTTTTTCCTGCTAATAAGAAAGGAAATAATCGCAGATAAGTAGCCTCTAAATCACCTTGTCCAAATCCCATAGTGCCTACCAACTCATAAAATATGGATAAGTGAGTATAAGGATCCTTATGAGACATTCCAGTGAATTAGTGTGCACTTATGAGGCTTAAAAAGACTGGTTTCATCTCCAATTCTCTTGTAGTATTTGGGATATAATGCTAGAAAAGTATCTTGGGCCTTGTTGCATTGCATACTCTCCCAATGTTCTTCTTGGAGGATTGTATTGTTGTTCTGCCATTGTTTCAGATTCTATCTTGGTTGAAAAATCTGGATTGGGTGTAGAAGAAGATTGTCCTTTTTCTAACTTTCGCTGCTTTTTGCTTTACCTTTACCTTTATGAGATCTTTCCAATTCAGGATCGAATACTAACTGGTCTTTAGATCCTTGTCCTCTCAATAACATTAAGCAAAAGATACTGCAAGCAAATGTCAGTGTAGGATAAGATCAAGTAACAAACAACAAATATAAACTATTCATAATGCCTAATAGTTCCAAATCAATTTTTCCAAGCACACTGCCCCCCGGTAGCGGCGCAAAAACTTGGTAAGTTATGTTGATAATTGCTTAGGTTCGGTGGCAAGTTATCCACGATCCCGTTGCAGTATATATTGAAAATAGAGTGTCGTTCCATTGGGGGATAGTTTTTAGAAATTAAATTTTGAACTATTTTGGTAAGAAACATAGGTTGAAATCATGGTGCAATATTAAACTAAGTTATCTAACAACAAATGCACATAAGATAAAGAAATCAATAAAGATAGTAAGGATAACAGATAATAAAAAGTTGGGATTGGATTTCATCTATCTCACCCTCTCGTACTCTGTGCATATTCATATAAATGGCATTCGAACTAATGATTTTTATGTCACAATCTAAGTCATTCGTATCGATTTCTTGACTACGAAATCCATAAAAATATCCCCAAACCGTTGATTCCTTAATCACTTTGCATATATTACAATCGATTATTTTGATGTTCATTACTTTGATTATCATTTCTAATAACCACCGCAATGAGCGATCCATTCATATCCATTTTTGAAAGTCATTTTCCAATAACCAAAGAAAACTATAATTAGGAAACTATTGATCACATAGAATCAAGCATTAAGCATGGAATGGAAAACCAAAATCAATAGAACAAAATACCAAATATATAAATATATGACAAGAATACGTCGGGTTCTAATCAATTACATCCCATCCCAAGGGAAAGTTAGCTACTCATGGTAGCCATTACAACAAAATCAATTGAAGAAAAGATGAAAAGAAAGTCTCATGATGATCTTTAATGGCAGGTGCCAAGAATGGTGTGAAGGAATAAACTTTTTGAATTTTTATGAATCTCCTTTAAAAATTTCTAAAAAGTTTTTTTTATACTTCCTAACTCACTTAAGCGAATGAGCTTTCTTCACCTTGAAGGAAGCTTCATTTAAGAAGGCCTAGCCTTTTTCAAATTCCCCTGTTTTGCATTCATTAGGGGTCTATTTTGATTCGCTCAAGAGAATTTGTGTTTGATGACTTCTGTATAAATTCCACTTGAGCGGAGGTGAGCTTGCTCAAGCGAATTCTTCAATAAAACTCCCTACCTTCATTTCGCTTGAGCCAATGTACTCGCTCAAGCAAATTTTTCAATACTCCTTTCTGCCTTAATTTTGCTTGAGCTAAAATGAGCCCGCTCAAAGCAAATTTCTACCCTGATGCTTGAATTCTTTCCTGCCTTTATTTGCTTGAGCCAATGATACTCGCTCAAGCGAATTTCTGCCCTGATGCTTGAATTCTTTTCTGTCTTGATTTCGCTCAAGCGATAGACTCGCTCAGATGAATTTCAAGCTCACTTAAGCGAGTTTCTCAAAACTTGGGTTTTGTGAAACTTTTCAAGGGGATTTTCTTCCATGGCTTCTTCCTTCTTCTCTTTCTCATTTTCACCCATAATCACACAAAATCTTGGGATAAGGAACACTTATATACATAAATTGTAACAAAATATCTGAAATTAAAGTTTCATCACTTTACATACATAAATGATCTAGATTAGGTAATTTCCTATCAAAATTATACCCAAATAACCAAGAAATACACATAACTTGGGCATTTATCAACTATGCCAAAGAAGGCAACAACATATGTTTGGATGACAGTGTTTTCTTGCCTTGTAAGGGTTACTTTAACATGCTAAATTTTTCCAAGAACTTGCTCTATGTCTTGAAAAAGAAAAAGCCAATGAGGCCAACAGAAACATTAAGTGAAGGAATAATACTAGTTGTGAGGTTGAGCTTCATCACAATGAAACTAAAGAGTATACTCAGTGCAAAGCTCACAATAAAGGCCCTCATAGTTAGCTGGTTCCTCCATGATGGCACAAGATGGTGTTAGAACACCCTCTCCGTAGAAACCTTTTCCCCCTTGATTTTGGTGATACCATTTTGGCTATACTTTTGTTCCTCATCATCAACAGACTCTAATCCATTATCACCACTTCCATTTTGAGCCATGCCTTTCAGAAAATGCAATGGTTGAGATCAGTGTTACCAATTTCTTATAGCAGTCCATAGCGGATAACCAAAAAATTGATATGCTACATGGCGAATAATGTATCAGGAAAATATTAGAAGTAAAGCAGTTGAAAAAAATTTAGTTAAATATACATAGTTACACAATAACTACTTAAAAATCATAGGCAAGACTATATTATATCAAAATAAAAACTTAAAAGGTTCCATTCATTATCAAATCTCAACTTGGCATCATAACAAACCTAAAAGTTCAAAATAAAACAAGAAAAACACAACAATAGAAGACAAATTTAAATGTCAAAGCGCATCCATTCTCTTTCTCTTCCCCAATATAATCTTCATTATCATTGTTGCCCTTTAAAAGTGAAGCATATCCTTCAACCTCATCTTCTTCTGACCCCCTCCCCCAAATTCATCTTGGAGTTGGAATAATTCTTCCAATTCATCCATTTCAAGCATTGTATCATTATCTTCCACTTCCACTTTGACCACCTCTTTTCCTTTTCTACTTGATGCAGTTGCTGAAAGTTTTTCCCCTTAGGCCTAAAGGCTGCAGCACCACCTATATCACTTGTAGTTGAAGGCCCCTTTCTCTTATTACTTTGCTACCGAGTGCAATTTCTTGGTTTTCCAACTCCTGAAGCTTTATAAACAACATCCCGAGTAAGGTCATCATCATTTTCATCCTTAAAAACTTTGTCATTCCCAACATCATCATCCATTCTTCTAATTAGACACTCATTGCATTCATCAATATTATCAAGTGAGATAAAGGTCAATTTCATCCCTAATCTTTTGTTTCACCTCCGAACTAGGCACCAACCTCTTAATTCACGCATTCAACCCATTTGTCACCTCATAATCAAATCTAAAGTGAGATAAGGTCAATTTCTTGGAGTAGTCGATGGAGTTAACAAGTCCACCTATCATTAATGATTTTGAAGACCTCTTTATATTTACTTTCACTATAATTAAAAGACTTCATAATGATTTCTTTAGCCTTCTTCATTGCCTTATAAATATACCCCATAGTAGGTCTTTTCTCACTATCAACAAGGTAAAGCACACGCACAATGGGAGCCATCACCTTAAGTATATACATTACATTATTCTAGAATGTTGTCATAAGCATAATCTTCGCTGCCTCTCTCCTTTTGGCCTTCTTGGATAATTTGTTTTTTGTCCATTCTTCATAAACAAACATTTTTCTAAGATTTATCTTCTACTTATAAATCCTTTCCAATGTAAGATAAGATGTTACAAATTGTGTTACTGCATGCCTCACCAATTCTTTTGTATTGTTATAAAACCTCAATAAACTCAAGGTACTCGTGCGGTTATCTTCTTTATAAAATTAATTTTTCCACTATCTTCCAACATCAAATCTATACAATGGGATGCACAGGGAGTCCAACATAAATGTGGTCTTTTGTCCTCTAATCGCTTCTCAACAAGCACGCGGTTACTTCCATTATCTATTATAATTTGGACAACCATCTCTTCCTGTATCTCTTCCATAATAGAGTCAAGCAATTCAAACAATTTGTCACCCGACTTCATAAAATTAGATGCATTAATAGATTTGGTGAACATTGTTCCTGCAGGAGAGTTCACCAAAAAGTTAATTATGGACCTTTGCTTTCTTTCTATCCACGCATTAAACATAATAGAGCACCCAAAATTTTCACATTGCTCCGTATGAGGTAAAAAAAATTCTTCAGTGTGGTGTAACTCTTTATTGAGGAGCGGAACTCTTATGTCATGGTAAGATGAAGGCTTCAAAGTTTGGTCCAAAATCTTCAACAGCTGTAAGCATGTCATGGAAGCTTTCCATCTTAATCAAGTCAAAAGAGAGTCTGGCTAGGTACTGAAAGCGAGAAATGTATTAATGTACTCTTGTAGTAGCCTCTTTGTCATATGTTTCTTTGATGCTTGACGACCTTAACTTATCCTTCCTCTTTTTAGCAATAGTTGTCTCAGGTCATTTCAAAAAGAAATCGATTGGACCCTTCTTCCTATCCTTCCTTGCACTACAATTATATGGTACAATGTCATTAAACCCCTTGTCAAGAGCACGCTCTTTATCGTTGCCACCATTATAAGCTAGACCACTGCATATCTTTTGGTACGCTTTACTTTCTTGTTGCTTTCTTTCCTTCACTAATGCCCATAATTCATCTTTTACCTATTATGGGCATTTCAGACAGTGTGCAATATTACCCAACTTGCTCATTAAATGTTCTTTCACTCTTGTAATTCCATCATTCATCTCTTTGCCACAGAAATTACACATGCAGCGACTCTTAGAATGATCATTGATTGGACAATAATAATTCCACCCCAGATCAACCTTAGCAACACCAATTCTTGAAGAATTTTTAGATGGACTGCTTGCCATATTTCTTTTTATTGAAACTAATTTTTTTAGGGGGAATAGGTAAGAGGTATATACTATATAAATCTTAGTTCAAGAAAATAAAGAATAAAAATAAGTGAAATGAAGTTAATAAAAAACAAAGAGACAAAAACAAGAATAGATAAATAAATCTTAGTTTTTTTAATAACAAGAGAGGATGATAAATCTGAGTTTAAGAATAGAGAAAAAATAAAATTTATTTTAATTAATACAGAATAGAGATGAGAGACAAAAAATTAAGTTTCAAAAAAGAGATAAAACAGGAACTGAAATATGTGCTTACCAAAGAAAGGATAGTCGCTGGAGAAGGTCAACCTTGTCAGAGGAAGACACAGTTTATGGAGGAGGTGACTAGAATGTCTTTAAGTGAGAGAGAAAAGAAGAAAACTTAGTTTTAGAGAGTTTAAAAAAAGAGTAATTGATGGTAAAAATAAGGACTAAAAATGTGTGCTTACTAGAGAAGGTGTTGCTGCCCAGAGAAGGTGTACCTCACCGGAGGGAGACACAATCAAGGGAGAATATGGCTAGAGTCTTTTTGAATGAGAAAGGAAAGAATAAACTCTAGTTACAAGAACTTTCTGAAAAATAGAACATGCAATATCCAAAATAAAGACTGAACAAATATGCTTGCCGAAGAAGGTAAGGCTAGTCGGAAGTACTTGCTAAAGGGTGGGACAGTGAAAGGAGAATGGTGGCTGGAATGGGTCACTGTGCTTGCTCGTTTATGAAGCATAGACAAAAAAATAGAGCATGACATGTTTTGTAGTAAGACATATTTTGTGTCTTTTCATTTACTCATAGCTTTAAAAATGAATTAATTAAATAATATTAATTGATTCTAAAAGGGGAAAATGGCATTAAAAGAAGGAATTTTAAAAGTCACAACCAATATCGACAAGGAAAACTGTTTCACCGCTATAACCATATCGCCCGTTATGAACCAAATAGCGCTTTCCACTACGATATGCATTGCGCATCACGGAAAGTAAATTTTTTGATACGCTATAACTAATATGTAGTTCAAAATTGAAACTTCTTAAAAATTAGTTAATTTTTGTTGAAGTCAGGTACTGTAGTTTTATTGGTAAAATTAGTTGGTCCATTTTAGTAAAATCTAGCTTTATTTATTAAGTTGGTTCTGTATGGAGGTTCACTAATATATTTATTTATGGACAATAACATCATTGACTATATAGAGAAGGAGAGGACATTTGAATGTGATAACAAGTAGATGCTCAAAGTCATAGCTTTATTAGAAATCAATGTGACATGGTGGAATACCAACATGACCTTGGATTTGGATTTGGATGCCAATTGGAGTGGATTATTGGTAACTAGAAAACTATTTTTAAAATTATTTTTTCTAAATATAAGTAAATTTTAATGTATTTTTTATCTTAAAATATAAATGAAATTATACTTTTCAATATTATTAAATGTTTGCATGTCAATGACAGCCCGTAGTATAACCCAAGTGGCTGTATAATGGACATATATATAGTTGGGCTAGGTTTTGACCCCTATTCCCTCCATTTTCTCCACCCTAGATTACCATTCCTACTATGAGACAAAAAAAAGAATTAACTTGCATATCAAATATATCTTTCATACACAATTATTTTTTGTGTAATAAATAATATTAAATGTATTTTAGGAAACTACATCAAATATTTAATAGTATTAATACAATAACAACTTCTAACTAATATTCTTAATAATTGTGAAATTAGTTATTTTTCGTTTATATTTAGAACTAGAGACATTTTTTTAGGGTTTTCATAATTTCCCTATTGGTTCATGAATTAATATTTTAGAAGTACTATTTACTATTACCTCTGATTTTAAATATAAGGAAAAATAATTAATTTCACACATTTTAAAAATAATAGTTGAAATTAGTTATTTGTATTGATGTTACCAAATATTTTATGTAATTTCCTAAAATAATCTCAATATCATCATTTATTACACAAATAATATGTTGTCGTAGAAATATATACAAAGAGGATATATTTGGTAGATAAACATTTAATAACATTGACAAAGCATGATTTTGCCTATATTATGGGACAAAATTTTACTTATATTTAGAACTATAGGTAGTATAAATGTTTATCTAATCTTATAACTTTGCATAAGTTTAAAGATCAAGAAATGAAAAGTTTTCATTTAAAAACATTATTAATATCCACTCATAAATTTCTAAATAATCTCTACACAAATTCAATAAAACAATTTTATTTTTTTTATCTCTTATCCTATATAAGATTGTTGAAATTAGACAAGTGATTGCTATAAAAATCTATGATAAACGGATAAAAACTTAGGAATTAGTTAATGTTTTTTCAGATTTTTAAATGAAACAATATTTTTACAGTTAAGAATATTTTCTTCACAAATTTATTGTTGAAAGACAATTTGGAGTCAACCCAAGACTTAAAAAGCGTTGGTGTTGGTTATAAATGTCCGTGTATGTGTGTGTATTATACAGCTGTCTCGGATTCTCAACCTTAAATGCAGGATTTCTTTATAATATAAGTAAATTAAATGCAGGATTTCTTTATAATATAAGTAAAAAAATGTTTTAAAATATAAGTAAATTTAATTTTAGTTTATTAAATACAGAAATATTCCTAATATTTCATATTTAATGTACACTTTAATTTTTAATTAACGATGATAAGTTTGAATGAAAAGTATTATAATAAAAACATATTTTTTAAATGAAATCAATAACATTAAAAACATGTTAGTTACTTTTCTTAAAATGTATGAACTAGCTATTTTTTTACTCATATTCAAGAAGGGATATTTTTTCTGATATTGGGAACAAACATTAAGCAAAAGAATGATTAAGCAAAGATTTATATAGAAAAATGAATACATCCCTATTTGTTAATAAATGCCTAGTATTTATAGTTTCTTTATGAAATACAACTGGTGATTTAACAACTGACAAGGCTTCAGACGTTGCTCAAAAGCAAGCTGGTCACTTGTCACTAGTCCTAGGGGTGAGCAAGTACTGGATTGGATTGGATTTCACGCAAAAAATAATCCGATCCGATCAAATTTCATTGGATTGGATTGGATTGGATTTGTGTAAATTTTTTTTGAAATCCAATCCGATCCGATCCGATCTAAATTGGTTTGGATTGGATTGGATAATTGGATATCCGATTAAAGAAAATTTATTATATTTTTTATGAAACCACAATATAAAAAAACTTCTAACATCTTAAAGTCCATGTCAAACATCACAATATAGTACTTACTAGTGTTTAATAACACACATAATCAATAAAAATATAAATCAAATCCATTTTAACAATGCATTTAAATTTAAAATAAAATGAGAACAGTAGTTATGCCATATTTTTTTTATTAACGTGGGTGTGGATTGAGTATTTCTATTTTTTTAACCTTGGATTGGGTATTCCCTTATTTGCTCTAAAGGGAAAAACATGAGTATGTGAGAAAAAATATTAATATTAATATATATATAATAAATAATATAAAAATAGGTTGGGTACTCATCGAGTACTCGGATTTTTAAATGTCAAATCCGATATCCGATCCGATTATAATTGGATCTTGGTTGGATTGGATTGGATTTGATCCGATGACCAAAAAAATCCGATCCAATTTAATTGGATTGGATTGGATAATCGGATTAAACGGGTAAATCCGACCCGCTGCTCAGCCCTAACTAGTCCTGACACAAATGCAGCCTTTTTGACTAGTGTCAAGCTCACGAGGCACCATAGCCGTTCTTGCAGTCTTAGGCTTTTATATAGTTTGTCTTTTTAACCTCACCGGTGTTATTGTACTATTAAGGCTGGTATAGATACTAGATCAGGAATTAAAGTATGTTGTACTTCACAGTGTTTGTCAATTGAAAAACAATCTCTACTTTTGCCTCAAATCAACACACCATTATTTCCCCCTTTTAGTTGAATCATTGATTTAAGACAGTGTAAAAATTATTCTTTTAATTGAAAGACATTATAAAATTACAATATACTTTAATTTTAAAATGAATAGATGATATCACTAACTATATGCATAACCATTAATGACGATTAAGATTTATGTCCATTGAAACCTATACCTTAAATTGTGTTAGATATATAATTTGTGTAAGATATATTATATTTAACCAATAGCTAAAATACGTGATCGCAATAAATATAAAAAAACATAAGTCAAAAGTAGTAATTTTCCCCATTATCATTGTTAATTTATTCGGTTATTGTAATCCTTTTCTTTTTATACTATTTTTATATATTATATATTTTTATTGGGATTATTTTAACTTGTGCAACCTCACAAGATACGAAATTAAATAAGGGAAATTTTCTTTTAAAATTATAACTAATGCAGCCCCATTGTAATTTCTAACGTAGATTGAATACAATTTTTAATAAAAATCTTTTCCTATTGATTTCTTACATAACTTTATAGCACAAGTTATTTTTTATTTCATGCTTAATTAAGAATGTAGTCCCTAATTTTTCCTTCAGTTAAAACTTTGCCCCTAATTTTTTTTCATTAGGATGTAGTGTAAATTTTGTAAAATTAGTGATTAACTTAATTAAAAGCTAAAAAGTGATATGAAAGCTAGCTGGAATCTGAAAACGAAGATTGGAAGCTGATAAATTTGATAATATTCTTACATAATTATAAATTTTTAAATTTTAATTTAGCTTAAACCATTTTGTTATATGTTATCTCCTAAGTAATATTTGTCTCTAAATTGGTATTTAATAGCTCTTTTAATTAATAAAATTATCTTGTTTGTGTTTAATTGAATAATTACGACTATTTATAACTTCCAAATTGTTTTTATGGGTCTTGATAAGTTTTAGAGGCCTTTAAAGAAAAAAAGGAGAGAGAAAAAAAGCTGTTGAATTTTTTGCTAAACTTCAACCTTGAACAATAATTTTAATTTTATAATTGGTGCTTCATTCACAGATATTTTGATATATTGGGTAAAACATCCAAAATTTTTATTTGAATGGTCAAATCTATTTTTAGAATTTTGGTACCATTCGAGCGACCATTTTTTTTTCTCAAGCGATTACATTAAGTTTTTAGGCAACTGGTCGAGCAGTTATTCTACCACTCAAGCGGTGACGTCGCAATGACACTTCTATTTTTCACCCAAAAGGCCATATAAATGAGTTTAAGTTAGATTTTAGGTGATCTTTAGTCTGTGGGATGCTATAAGCATTGTGTGTCCAGCGGGAAGCTTGAAGACGAAAGATCTCTTCCAATTTCCTTTCCTTTCCTCTTATTTTCCATTCATCTTTTGTGTTTTTTTATTTTGGGATAGCCCACATGAAAATGTGTCTTTTTATTGAGTTTGCGTGTAACTCATTCTCTCTAACTATATATTGAATATGTTTATATGATTTATATATTTTAATTAGTGTTAATATTTCATTTTATATACTTAATGCATGTTTCAAATAGGAGAACATGTCATATGTGTGTTTAGGGTTTTTGAATGGGTTGAGGAATGAAATGTCTATTAATTTCTCCATTTAGGGATAAGGTCAATGCCTAACGCAAAAACTTTTGTTAAATAGTCAAGAGAGCGATATTTAGGGAAAGGATTTAGGATATTGACTTGATTGAAATGTGTAAACATACTAGATAAGATAACATATGCTTGTGGGTTACAGATTTATTAATAATGAAAAATCATTTCAATTGGGACATGTAACTTGTTTGTCACTCAATAAAATTAAATTTAATAATTTCAATAAATGACATCAAAATAAACAGGTGTCTTTTATTCTAACTTTGTAGATTAATGAAAACAAACTATGCATAAAAATAATGACTTGCATATTGATAGGTTTCTCAATGAGGATGAAACCTTGAAGGAATTGGTATTGTCAAATTGGGAGGATGTGCTAAGAAAAAGATTTGCATTTACCCGGTTATTGTGATAAATGGTTGTCCCGTTTTTGGGTGTGATGCATCAAATGATTGTGTTTATGAACAACCATTATCATGATTATTTGACCAAACTATACAAGGTCTATTTGTGATTTTATGTTTGTTTTGGCTGAACAAATATTAATAGCATGTACATTTTTACTAATTTAATATGTTAATTCTGCCCGGTTGGTTTTATTAGTTGACCATGGTGATAACGTACCTTGGTTGAATTTGCTTTAAATGGTAGCCACCATAAAAGATATTACTTTATGCCGTTACTTTGAAACAACAATACAACTACAAGTACTAACATGGCATGGAGCAAATTATATAAAGGATTATGAGCCTTTTTTGATATGGTTATAGCCCACAATTTGGACCCAAGCTAAGCCCGGGTCCATATATCTTCCAGTTCCAGTTGTATCAACTGTTTTTTCCATTAATTCTTGGTGCTCCTTTGTTGTCCACTTTTGCAAAAATTTATCTTTAAATCCGTGGTCCTCTCACATTGGCCATTTGCTCACCATTTCTCAAATAGTCCTTGCCCTCACCAGCTTTGGAAACTGCTGCAAGGCCGAACTTAACAGTCCTTGAGATTGTGGACTTTCTAGTTTGCAAAGGACAAGTCATTTCATTTCTTACATCTTTCAATATTTGAGTCTTAGAGGCATCATTTGAATGTGACTTCTTGCCTCCTTTATCTATTGGCAATAGGGAATTATCCTGCAAATAAAACCCCATCTACATAAATAATTGAGCCAAAGGAGAATACTAATTTCAACAACTATGGCATGGCTCTGAATACTATTCAATGATGAAAAATTAATAGAGATTCAACAGCAACTAACCACATCAAAATAGCCAATCTTAGATGATGGCATTCGGAGACATGAAGGCTTTACACTTCTGAAAGACTCAAAAGAAATATACTTGCTTCCTTTTGCCTCAACACTAGGATTTGAGCACATAATTCCTTTATCATCATGTGAAACATTGCTTTCACCATGTGGCAGTACTTCTAAATCAGACCGTGACAAAGCTGTAGAGGTTGATGACACTAGAGAGAACCTATCCATAGATACTGAAGGTGATATGAAAGAGCTGTTCTTTTTCAAAGACGAATAAGTGGAGTAACAATTTTCTGGGATCATTTCATTGGTTATTCTGTGTTTAGATGGAGGAGGGACAAAGGTGAAATTTCTTGAAGAAGTGTTGCTATTTGGTGTATCACTTTTAACTATTGAAAACTCAAAAGATGATTGCCAAGTAGAAAGCTGACTGTTGGGTGAACGCAAATCTTTGGAGGCATTCATGCAACACTGAGAGCTGAATGATGAAAGTTCCGAAGTGGGAGTAGTACAACTACAGTTATCACTACAAGTCTTCAGCATATTAGAATTCTCTACCAAATATTTTCCTGCAATAATCACCACATTACATTCTATACAATCAAGGCCAACAGAAAGAAGTGGTATTTGACCACTGTTCTAAATTTAAAAACCTAACCACTTGTTGCTTTGACTTTGCTTTTGCCATTGACTCCACTTGACAAAAAAGAAACTTTTTTGGTGGGAGCTGTTTGAGCATTTCTAACTCTTCGTGACATCTTTGATGGCTTTAGAGGTGATGAGAGAACAGATATTCCATTTCCAGCAGAAATCTTTCATAAGTAGAAATGTGTCAATTACATGATCAATGCTTTTAATGTTCAAAGTATCAAGTTTTAATTTATAATACATAGCATAAGAATTTATATGAAATTAACAATAGACTCATTTTACTACAATTAGACATGCCTTCTTTGATGGAGGAATGCATAATTCTTTGACAATCCTCTCAGGTTGATTGCCATTCATCATTTGCCTTCTGGAAGTTGGCCTGGATTTTACCTGAAATTTGAATAAGGTTGCATCATTCTGACTGAAAAGCCCAATACCATAAATATAGTCAATCACGACAATAACAAACCTTCAATTTAGGGACATTATCCCTCTCCACCTTTTTTGTTGCTGAAAGTAACCAAGAAAGGAATATATTTAGTGAAATGAGTTGATTAAAAAGTAATATCAAGAGGTTAATGCAGAGCAAATGAAACTTTCAGGGATAGCTATAAGAAACTTATCTTGTCCTAAATGGCTTAATAGGAATATATATATATATATATGTGTGTGTGTGTGTGTGTGTGTGTTTTGATAGGAGCAGGCAAGGTTTATTCCATTTACCTATACTAAATATGCAGAATATAGACACCTTCTGGAATTAAGAGGTATCAAATAAAAGTCTCATACTTACAATAAACTTTTTCCATATTTCTATATCTTTGTTTTCTGGTTCTGGAGTTTGAAGCTACTGTGCTTGATCCTTCACTTAAGTGATGTTCAGAAACCTTAAAGCTTGTTAATGACGATCCATCACTTTCAATAGTACAACTCGATTCTGATGAGATCTGTAGTTCTTCTATTCGAGGAAGCTTATCCATTTCAGATTTCTTAAACCCTTTGTTTACCAGAGATAATTCCTCAAGATTCAAAACCCCTTAAGAAAATTCCAGGAATATAAACATAAAATAAGTGAAATACACAATTGAGTGGTAACAAATTGCACACTGAGTAAAATCTAGATCATATTAAACACACCTTCACTGGTGAAAAATGCACTGTCCCAGGCTAAGCTTTTTCTTAAATTGAATTCAGGTTTCATATACCTGATTGACAAAAGCTGATCCTCTATGTCAAAACCAGTCTCACTGTGCCAAGAATTTGAAGCATTGAACAAATCCTCTACCTCTACTTCTAGAATTCCTGAGGATGACAGGTGCCAATGACACTAATATTAAATGAAAAGCATTTTTTTTATTGGTGTCGGTAGGAATCAAAAACAATATGGGAGATCTTACAACAACTTGCATACTAAAACTAAAAAATATACCTGCACTTGTGGAAAAGGCACTATCCCATGCCAAACTCTGTCGCAGATCATACTTAATCTCAGATTCTAAAGATTGCATATCCTTTTTTACTATGTTTTTGTCCTTCGCATCTTCAGCTTCCACATTGCTAAACAGAGTTGAACCATCAATCTTCTTTCTCTTATCTGAATCTGTGGCCAATTCAAGTGATGCCAACAAGAACTTCTGATACTAAGCCAATTCGAGTTATGACAGCAAGAAATTCTAATAATTGAATATAGAAGAGTTGTTTCAAGACTTGTACTTAGATTTGGTTTTCAAATATTTTGTGCTTGTCTCCCAATCAAGATCTCTTTCTTATTATTAAATCATTTTGTTTCTATTCAACATCTTCTTGCAAAAAAGTTTAATATTTACTTTTATAAATTCCAAGGACTTTATTATCATTAGGTGGCATGCATCTTGATGACTATAGTTGTATTAAAAATAAAAAGGAATTCACAGACACACAGAAAAACACCACAAGTATTGTTTGGGTCCCATGAAAAACACACACAAACAAGAGAGAAAATATCTATTTTTTTACATTTCATGCATAACAAAATTTGTAAAGAAAGAATATACATAAAAAGAGCTAGATTATCATCCTCAACTTTTGTTTATTTCTAAGTAAGAGCAATGTGCCAGAAACTGACCAAAAAATGGAAGTTCTTGAATGCGTGTTACCCTCGCCATTGATCGTAAACCTGCTCCTTATTTGAGATTATTTTGTATTTGTGTTTTCTACAACACACAAAGAAAGTGAAGGAAGGAAAATTCGAACGCTACCTTATAGATGAAAGATCATTAGGGATAGTATAACGGTTGAGGTTTTGGGAATTAAAGTGCGTTAATTAAATTTGACAGGTATGCCATGATTTTCTTACGTGGTGCACCTTTCATACAAAAATAAATAAATTGAATGGGATTTCAATCTAATACGCGGTTTAGTAAGGTTGGATTAAAATTTTGGGTTTTGTTAACTTAGATCATTTTGGTAAAATTAGTTAATAAGAAATAGTTTAAAGTTGAATAGAATTAAAATGTGTTTAATAAAACTAATTATTAAATATAAAATGATATATTTTACTGCTTAGAAATTATTTAAATTTTTGTATGTTAATAACCTTTTACATTTTGATACTTCATTTCAAATAATTTATAACAAAATAATTGCTATACCATGATTTATTACTTTTTAAGTAATATATATTTTAATAATTATTTAGTTATTATTTTTTTGTTGTTTTTTATTTCAATGAAAAATAACTAAATTAAATAAATAAACATATATTTGTTTAAAATTTAAAATAGTCAATTTAAATTTTTAAATAAAAATTAAATAATATAAATAAATAAATAAATAATCATAAAAGATATATTCCAAGGTAATATAAAAAAAACCCAATAAAATTTGTATCGTACAACAATTATATATAATGTTATCATGAATTTGTCTGATCTCATCTTTGAATTCCTTTCCTCCAAGTTGTCATTACTTGTTTCTACTTTGATAGTATCTGAAATTTCATCATGTGGTGTATAATGTTGCTCAAACATGGTAAAAAACATCTCATGAGTTCAATATAATTTTGTAGTGTAGAACCAACACTTATAACTTCAATTTGGGTCTTTATTGTATTGTGGCATTGTCGTTTTGCTAAGTATTTTCCACCCTTAAAGAGACGAATATCCATGATTGAAAGCTCCCTGAGCATCAGTTGAGGGCTCTTCAAATTTAGAATGATGGTAATATCTTGGCACTAAATATCCTTGTTTACTTGGGTACGCTATAAGAAAAATTGATTTTATAGTGGGAGTGTCTCGAATGAGACATTTTCACAGGTCATCTTTAGTATAGGACTTTATGACTTTAGCGTGAGACATGTACCGTGTTAAATTTAATTTTACCATACCATTTTTTTTCTAAAAGTTGATTTGTAGATTGGGTGTAAGAAATTAAACTAGGAAGCAACGCCCCCCCCCCCCCCCCCCCCCTCATTTTTTATCACATAATAGCTCCCTTATTTTCTTGTTAATTTTTTTCATCTCTCCCAATCACCTTATTGAGTGCTACATTTCAAGAAACTAAGGGTCCGTTTGGTTTCCAGTTGGGGAAACGGAGTTGGAAAAATAGAGAAATTTAAGGGTTGATATTGATCCTTCACGCCGTTCGAGATAGTCAAAACTCCGTTTGACCGTAGGATTTATTTTTGGGGTTGGTCAAACCGAGGTTTGACCAACCAAACTACACATCCAAACGGGCTCTAAGGTATCATCGTGTACGTGACGAAAATAGAGCATTTCTAACCGATTAATTTTTCATTTTGACGAGAGGTTAGTTTTCATAGGATTCTCTTAAATTCTTCTTTATGGATCTTTCTACAGGTAATTCCTTGATCTACAAGCCTTCAAGTATTATGAAATTCATCATTTTCCATCAAGGATGCAAGTTCTAAACTAATCCTAATCCTAATAAATTAGAAAACTTAAAAACGTCAAAAACAGATCTTACTCATTAATCTTAATCTCTAAAGATAATATATCAAAAGATAGAATAATAAAAAAAAATTCCTAACAAATTCAAAAATTTATAACAATATTAAATCCTAACTAATCCTAGTACTAATGATAAGATAACAAAAAGATAGTAATCCTAGTATCCTAAAATTAAAACAAAATCAAAACAAATCCAAACAAATCCTAATATCTAAAAACAAAGATAACATAAAGTAATAAAAGATACTAAGTCTGATCCGGTGTGCACATCGACCCCTAAAGGCAAGCGATACCACCGGTCACGATAAAATAATAATAAATGCTAACTCAAATCAAGTACTGAACAGAGTACTTTAAACTGGACTAATAATCAAACTACGATACGGATATGTGAACCTGACCCCGGGTGGAAAAGCTGACACATGAACCAGAGTCAGATGCAAGTGGGCAACTTGCTCCTGTGCAAAGACTGTAGTGTCGCGGCCGAAATTACGATGGGAAACCGACCGTAAAAAGAAATTAGGTTCCTAAATTCTTTCCGGAAACTGTGGAGTCACCACCAGTGTTTTTAAGGTAAAACATCAGAAAAATCCTAACATAAGATATTGGTCTTAGATTTTAAGTTCGGGAGTATGATTACAGGTGGGGAAGGTATATTAGCACCCTACATTGTCCGTTTTAAACGGTTACCCTAAATTGTTTAAGTTTTGAATAATCCAAATAATTTGTAATTTAAACCTCTTAAAAATGTCTTGTGGATTTATTGTCGACTTAATGATTAAAGTTATAATTTTGGTGATTAACAAGACGTCTCATCCAAATTAATCGAGTCGTCGTTAAAATGGGTTATGGTTTTATTTTCCAAGTTAATGAGATATATTTATTTTTTAAAATTTAGGCTCGACAGGAATGACTCCTACTCCTACTTATTCCCCAAGCATTAGGGAAAATCAGGGTTACGTAGTTCTTTCATTATTGTTTTGAAAGAATGTAAAATAAATTAAAAATGTCAAGATTTAGAAAAACGTTAATCAAAAGGAGGTCTTGTTTAAATTGATTTCAAATATTGTATATAAAAAGGAACCTTGGGTTTATTGATTTTATTATTTTTTAGGGAAAAACTTAATGGTCTAAATTCATTTAAAAATAAAAAAACTTATGTTATTTAAAGACCTAGATCAACAGGACGTCTCATCCAAAGTGATTCCTAATATAAATATTTTATTTTTTTATTACATATCAACATTATTAAAATATATTATAGTCTAAGTTAATTTTGAAATATAAAAAATATATTATTTTAAAACAGGAATCAATAGGACGTCTTGTCCAAATTAATGTCTAATATAAATATTTTAATTTTGCTACATGTCAACATCATTAAAATATTTTAAAAAATTTAAAACATAGATTAACAGGACGTCTCATCCAAATTAATGTCTAAAATAAGGATTTTAATTTTCGTTACATGTTAACATCGTTATTGTTTTTCATACCTAAAATTAAAATTAAATTCATCAGTTTTAATTTTTTAAATCGTATGAACGTAAGACTCTATATCCTTGTTAGTGACAAACATCAAAAGGAATTCTATGTTACTAAAATGATGCCTCTTTTTTGTTATAATATATATTTTTTAAAAAATTGATTTCATTATATAATATATATATATATATATTTAAAAAGCTCTATCTTATTCTAATATATATATATATATTCACAAACTTTATCTCATTTTTTCTCTAATCTTTCACCATAAAAATCTGATTCTTTTTTTATAAAATTCAAAATTTGAAATTCCCCTCTCCTATTTGAATTTGAAAATTTCTCTAAGATTAGATTCCAATTTTTTTAAGAAATTCAAAACTTATGGTTTTGACGATGATTTAAAATTGTAAAGATCAAAGCCCATAACAACAATTCAAAATTTAAACAAGCCCACAGGTTCACTTTTTTTCTTTAAAATTAAATCCTAAGTTAGATTGATTTTTTTATTTTTTATTTTGTTAATTATTATTTTTTTAGTTTT
This sequence comes from Clitoria ternatea, assembly GCA_037962975.1. Lineage (NCBI taxonomy): Eukaryota > Viridiplantae > Streptophyta > Magnoliopsida > Fabales > Fabaceae > Clitoria > Clitoria ternatea. Next base: position 18,048,517 of record CM075675.1, read on the forward strand.
TAGTTTTTTATAGGCCCAGACAAAATAGGGTAGCAACAGCTAGCCCCTATTTACTTTTCCTTTACTGTATTGTAGTAAGGGATAAGTAAAGACTGAGTGAACCAATTTTATTCAGGGCGTCAACTTTGATGACATGTAAATTTAAAGGATGTCATGTTCGGCAATGAGGAAATTTAAAGGGTGCCCTTTTTGGCGACAAGAAATTTAAATGGTGCCTTTTTTGGTGACAAAAAAATTTAAATGGTGCTCTTTTCAACGACAAAAAATTTAAATGGTGCCCTTTTCGGTGACAGGAAATTTAAATGGTATCCTTTTGGCAACAGAAAATTTAATAAATGTCATGTTTGGCAACAGGAAATTTAAAGGATGCCATGTTCTAAACAGGAAACTTAAATGGTGCCTTTTTCGATGACAGGAAATTTAAAAGCTGCCATGTTCGGCGAAAGAAAATTTAAAGGTGTCATTTTCGGCGACAGAAAATTTAAAAGATATCATGTTTGGCGACAAGAAATTTAAATGGTGCCCTTTTCAGTGATAGAAAATTTTAATGGTGCTTTTTCAGTGACAAGATTAAGTGGTGCCATTTTCACCGACAGGAAATTTAAATGGCGCCTTTTTCAGTGATAGAAAATTTAAATGGTGCCTTTTTTGGTGACAAGAAATTTAAATGGTTCCTTTTTTGGTGACAAGAAATTTAAATGATGCCTTTTTCAGTCACAAGAACTTTAAATAGTGTCCTTTTTAGCGACAGGAAATTTAAATGGCACCCTTTTCGGCGACAAGGAAATTTAAAGATATCGTGTTCGGCGTAAGGAAATTTAAATGGTGCCATTTTCAGTGATAGAAAATTTAAATGGTGCCTTTTTCGACCACAAGAAATTTAAATGGTGCCTTTTTCAGCGACATGAAATTTAAATAGTGCTCTTTTCAACGATAAGAAATTTAAATGGTGCCCTTTTCAGCAACATGAAATTTAAAGGATGTAATGTTCGGCGACAAGAAATTTAATGGTGCCCTTTTTGGTGACAGGAAATTTAAATGATGTCATATTCGATGACAAGAAATTTAAATGGTACCCTTTTCAGCGATCAAAATATTAAGACTTAATGGGAGAGTAAAGGAAAATCAAAACAATTTTAAATCCAGGGAGAAATGTTGGGAACCGTAATCCTTACAGATTTTGGGGTGATACTCATGGATGAAATGGATGAACAAGGCGACCCTATCCTTAGATCATGTATGCAGCTCGGTCCCTTTAAGGTGCTAATAGATAACAGAAGCATCTTGCTCCCATGACCTTTTTTTAAAAAAAAAATAATTGTTATTGCCTTATTATTTTTTGTTAAAGCATATTCTTTGTCACATCAATGAAACTCATATATAAATTCATATTGAAAAGATAACAATTTTGTTCATGTGGGTCAATCAAGTACGGGGAAAGGGTAATCAGATGTAGGAAAAAAAAATGAAACAAATGTAGTCAAAGCTTTATAGTGGGTGAAGTAAGGAGGTTTTGCAGATCCTCTAGTGAATCCATGAGAACAACAAGAATCTTGATCCCATATCATGACGGCGAGTTTATCCTTCGATCTTGCTTTCGGGAAAGTAATTCAACTATAGTCCTTGTACCCTAGTCTGGTCCCGTTCTGCTTGCACGGGGAATTTTAGTTACTTTGCCAAAATTTTGACCCTAATTTTTGTTTGAGCCGTCTTTTCAAGATTTTGACTCACCAGGCCGCTCTAATTTTTGTTTAGACCATCCTTTCAAGTTTTTAGCCTAGGGAGCATAATTTCTTTATTCCTTTTTTCAATCTATTTTTTTATTACTTATGAGGAGGTAGAGCATAATGAATTAGGTAATTAGTTTATTCAGACTTGTATAGTTAATTAATTTGTTTCTTTTAATTTGTATATTTTTTATTTTTGTAATAGTACCCCCGGTTTCAAATATAAGTAAAAGTTTACTAGAATTTTTTAGTCCTATAATATAAGTAAAATTATATTTTTCCAATGTCATTGAATGTTTATTTACCAAATATGTCTTCCTTATATATATGTTTCTAAGATAACTAATACTTTGTGTAATAAATGATTGTATGGGTATTTTAGAATATTACATTAAATATTTGATAACATTAATGAAGATAACTACTTCTAGCTATTATTCTTAATATGTGTGAAAGTAATTGCTTTTTGCTTATATTTGAAACCAGAGGTAATACAAATTTTATTTTTCTTTACTTGTTATACAATTAATAGGTGCTACATTATGATGTGATGGACTACGTACACGTTGGTTGTCAAATAATATTGATCAAATTTATATTTATTATTAGCAATTCATTGTATTTTATATTAATTATAATTGTATATATTAATTAAATTGTAAACATTAATTATGTATTTATGTTGATGGAAATTTATTCGTCTTGATTACAATTTATAATTGGATCTCTGGTTTAAGTGTAGTGAATTCAATTTTAATTTTAACAGGTTTAAGATTATTTAATAAATGTCCAAAAAGAAAATATTAAAAGAAAAACTTTTTGACGTTTGTAGGAGTCAGTGTCCCATATGATCTTGCGTAGGAGGCACTGTCCCACATCATTTGGCTTTAGCATGATACTTTCTTGTGTCCTACACCAAATCCTCTTTTTCCTATTGTGGTATCTTGTATATCTACTAAATAATATCTACCTGATAAGTCTCTAAAGAGACAAGTTTTATAAGCATAACTTAGACCATTTATGATTATTTATTCAGTATTTAAGTTAATTAATTAGTAATTATGGATAAAATAAGATGTTGTAATTATTACATAAGTTTATTTATGATATTTAAATTCATTATTAATAAATTAATAATTTTTGTAGGACAATAACTTGAGAGAGAAGAAAAAGACGAAGAAAGAATCAAAAACTAAAATCTAGGGTCCAAAGTTGGTACGCCCAGAACCAATGTTACAACGTCCGGATGATGTGCTAAAATCTAGAGTTTAGCATTGGTATCCTAGAACCGATCTTACAATGCCACCTAATCACCTGATGTTCTTGAAGTTGCATGTTACGACATTAGATTTGGTGTTACAATGCCCAGAACAAGAAAAGAAAGTCTTGTTTGGTGGTCAATATGGATAGTTTATTAAGGAATTAGTTGAGCTTACCAACAACATAGGCCATGTCTAGTTTGGTATTGGTTAGGTAGATAAGCCTACCTAGAAGTCTTTTATAACTTGTGACATCTACATAAAGAAGGCCAGATTCTCTTGGGATTTTGTTCTCTATAGAGCTTTTTGCAGGGCTTGTTACTAATTAGTAAACCTTCATTTTCCAAATGATCCAAGGCGTTTTTCCTTTGATTTATGCAAACTCCTTTCTTGGACCTTGCAACCTTAAATCCTAGAAAGAATTTGAGGTTTCTTAACTCCTTGATCCCAATTGATCCGATCTGGATACCGGTCCTAAGACTAAGATAATAATCTTAGCCGGCCCAGAGTTTAGTCGGTATCACTGGACAACAATCCAGTCGGTAAAAATGTTAGCCGGCCTCAATCAGTATCACAAGATACCGACTCAGTCTGCAACTATACCGGTTATCTGAAGTAGTGACCAAGATATCGGATACCTCATCCGTTCCCCTTTCACCCGGTGTTGAGAAACTGATCCAGACCGATCAACCGGTTTCTATCATAACACATGCAATCGATATCATCGGTATACATCCGGACTGTAATCCCGAGTCAGGCGTTCTCCCTGCACCGGTTAGTCTGGATAACACCATGCACACCGAATAACATACTCGTCACCCAACAGAAGACGATGGGAATTGCTACAGGGACCGATCAATAATTCCCCACACTATGAGCCAAACTCTGCTCCAGGGAATGATCAACTTGTCCCCTAAGTCTAGCCCATACTCCATACGCTCAATATAAAATAGCCACTTGCCTCAATCATGCTGGTGAGTGCGCATTAAACAATAATATACTTGCATAATGAAGGTTAGTGGTTCCCCACTAACGAGTCCTCGTAAATCGAGCCAATCAGGTATAAGAACTCACTTCAGTTTACTGGAGAAGGGTTCCGGGTTCCTGGTTCCCGGGTTCTGGTCTTCTCTCTTATGCATTCACCTGATCCCTGTGATCATTTACATTCCATACTTGGAATATATCACTGACTTGAGCGTCGGAGAATCTTCGCAGGTGACACCACATGTCGCCCACATCAACGCGGGAGGTCGGTGTGAAAGATCTCCAGGACGTCAAGACCGATCTCTTCATACAGACACACCGGATACACATACCGGATATTCACAGATCCGGTCTTCAGACACAGACTTTTCTCACTACTTGTAACTGGCCCGACACCGGATCTCTTTGACCCCGGTTCAGGACAGAACACCAATTTTCTAATGCAATAACTACTTTATTAATGAGATTTTGGCTTTATCATCTCCAACAATGACTAGAGCATCTACGTAGGTGAGGACGATGGTGAATCCTTTTGAAGACCTCTTTATGGAGAGTGAGTAATCAAATTTTGATTGATGAAAGCCATAAGTCAATAGGATTGAGGAGAGCTTGGTGTTTCATTTCCTTCTATCTTTCTTTAAACCATAAAGAGACTTGGTGAGCTTTCATATAAGTAAAGGATCTATGAGATGAAGGCCATGAGGTTGATTAATGAAGATCTCCTCATTTACATCACCATGAAGGAAAGCAATGTTAACATTCAACTGTTGCAAGGACCCATTCTTTATTGAGGCTATAGATAGAAGTATAGTCATCTTGACAATTGGGTTGAAAGTGTCCGAGTTGTTAATCCCATCATTTTGAGTATATCCCTTAGCAACCAACCTAGCTTTCTGTCTTTCCATATTGCCATTTGCATATAACTTTGTTTTGAACACCCATTCGCATTTGTTTAATTTCTTGTTCTAAGGAAGAGGACAAAGAACCCAAGTTTTATTCTCATTCAGAGGTGAGAGTTCTTTATCAAGGACATTTTTTCCAACAATCATGAGTAACTGTCTATTTATAAGTTTAGGATTCTTGTATTGATGAATGTATGAGCGAGTATTGTTTGTAAGGAATAGAAAGAGAATCATACGAGAGTGTTTGAGATAGAGGATACCTAATAGTGGAAATTGATAGGCTATGTGATGTGGCTAGTGTGAAGTGCTAATCTTGCAGGTATGAATATGGCTTTCTTGTTCTTAGAGAAAATCTTTGTAGTGAAGCAACTTCCTTTACAGGAGTTTTATCACTAAGATTTAGAGCATATTAGGGGACTGAAGGACTCTTAATGGTTAGGTTTGTGTGTGAGAGTATTAGGTGGTAATAAGGTGTTCTGCATGTTGCATTAGGGTGGCTTAGTCATGGGAAAAGTGTGTTCATAGAACAATACATTCCTGAGGAGAAAAGTTTCTTTGCTTTTGAGATCAAAATCAATGAACCCTTTAGTTCTTATTTTGTACCCTAGAAAAATTCATCTCCTAGACCTAGCATCTAGCTTAGTTCTATTAGAAAGTAAGATGGATACATATATAGCAAAACAACCAAAGACTTTGAGATTGTGTAAGTCAGGTTGAAAATTGAAAAGAATTTCAAAAGGTGATTTATTTTGGAGTTTTAGATGGCAATCTTTTTATTAAATACAATGCATGAGAAACTACATAGTTCCAAAATGTTTTTGAAAGATTGGACTGAGAGATACGGCTTCTTGAAACCTACAAAATATGTTAATGCTTTTCTCTTAATGGTGCCACTTTGTTGTGGCCTTTCCACACATAAGGTTTAATGAACTATGCCTTTGGAATTGTACCAATTAGTCATGTAAAATTCTATTCCATTGTCTGACCTAATACACTTTATTTTCCTATTAAACTGGTTTTCAACTAAGTTTACAAATGATTCAAGAAGTTGTGCAATATCATATTTTTTGCTTTGTCAATTATAGCCAGGTGCGTTTAGATTTTTCTTCAACAATGGTAAGAAAATACTTGTGGCCAAACATTAAATGGATAGCTAAAGGTCCCTAAATATTCACATGTATTAGTTCAAAAATGTCATTATACATAGTATCACTATAAGGAAAGGGCAATTTTTTTTGTTTCGCTGAATGATAAACCTCTCATAGTACTAAGTTTTTGTTAGAGCTTATGTAGTGATGCAATTGCTTTATTACAAAAATTTTCTCATGAGGAGGATTGCCTAACCTTAGGTGCTAAAAATCATTATTGTAACTATAGAAATTATTTACACAATGACGTAGGGAATTTGTCAAACCGATAGGAACCATTGCATAAAAACCTCATTTCAAGTTAGTTATGCCAATCATCCTCATAGTGTTGGACTCTAGAATCTAGCAATCAGAATCAGAGAAGGTTTGATCGCAAGACAAGGATCTAATTAGCCTGGAGACTAAAATAAGATTTAAATTAAATTGAGGGGTGAAAAGTGTAACATCCTATTTTCATCACAAATAGGAAATAGATATTAATATATATTTCTTGAGAAATACTTACTATAAGTTAGTTTATTATTATCATTTTTTTAAAATTTTGGTATTTATATTTTTATTATTTGTTTTTTTTTAATAATAATAATAATAAAATGAAAATATTTTTGAATGAGAATTTTAAAGTGACTTAATTAGTATTCACTAATTAAGAAAATTATATTAAGAATTTTTAATATCTTTGTTATTCACCATTTTTATTTTATGTTGTTATATTTTTATTTTTTTTACATATTTAAGATTTAACTCTTATTAGAATTTTAAAATAAAATTTTGAAGGAATTAGACTATGGTTCTTTTAAACTTTTTGATCTACATAATATTTATGATTTTCTGGAATTTTTTGAAAATTTTGAATTATTTTAATAAAATAATATATTTTAAATAATTTTAAATTCATATAAAGTTGCTTAAAATTAAAAATATTTACAAGAATGTAAAGTTAAATTATAAGAAAATTTTCTAAAATCCATTTCAAGTAGACTTATCTAAAAATTATCGGTTTGAGAAAAATCTTGATTTTTTCTAATCGTTAAAAAATTAGAAACGTATCAATAAATTTTTATTAACAGAAAATTTTAGATTTTTAAAATTTCAGCTTTATATTACTTATTATAAAATTAGTGAGGACTGATATAATATCGCTAAATTTCAAAAAGGACTCATTTTGAATATTTAAAATATACCGAGTGAAGGGTTACTATTTGACTTAATAATTTTGCCGACAATTACTATGCAAATCACTGTGCATGTATGAAATTTTCAAAAGATGCACAGTAACCTGGAATAAAAAATTCAAAAATGCATAGTACTTTTATATTAAAATAATGGAATGCATAGTAAATTTTTTACCTATAAATACCGAAGGATTTCTTCTTTAGAATTCACAATTTCAGATTAAGTTTTCTTAATATAGTAGTGCTAGTGAGATAGTGGTGGAAGTGAGAGAGAGAAGAAAAGTTTTTGGAGAGAAGGTTCTGCAAAAATCCTAAGGTAAGAATACTTCTCTTTTATATTTTTTGGGTTATTTTTATATCGTTTTTAGAAATCTGTTATTATACTGGAAATAATATTATTTTAAGTTACTATTCTGCATAGTAAACACTATTTCAATAGTAAATTACTATTTCAATAGTAAATTACTATTCAAATAGTAAATTACTATTTACTGTTACTATTTACCATTACTATTCACGATTTACTATTTACTGTTACTATTCACGTTTTACTATTTACTGTTACTATTCACGTTTTACTATTTACTGTTACTATTTACGATTTACTATTCACTATTCACTATTCACTATTCAAAATTTACCATTTTTTTATTTTAAGTTGTAATCTTAATTTTCATCTTGTAATTATATTAAAATGAAATTGGTATGTTTTAGAACTCGGAGACGAGGCGCGCATGGATTTTCAATAACGAATCGGTATACAAGAGGTAAGGGGGAGTGAGATAAAAATATAATATGAAAGACATAAGAATAAAGGGAGGAGTCCCTTACTCCTTTTAAATTTAATAATATTATTATAAAGTAATAACTTCTCAACTTAAAATTTATAATAAATTTAATATACTGTGTAACTTATTCTGAAATATCTATACATAGATCTGAATTATTATAACTTATACGGACTGAACTAAACCTATGCAAGGACTTGGATTTTTATATCCTATATGGATCGAACTAAACCTATGCAAGGACTTGGAATATTATGACCTGTCTAGACTGAACTATACCTATGCGAAGACTGGATATATGGACTTATATAGACCTGTGCGAGGAATGGACTATAAGGACTCAAAATCAAATCTACTAATTTAAATAACCATTAAAAATTTGAATTATATTTATAAGCGATATTTAGTTGATTTGACTTGATTATAATTAATTATATTTGATTTCGATTAATGATATTGTGATTTATAATATTAGACTGTGATTAATAATATTCAATTATGATTGATGATATTTGATTGTGATTGATGAGATTACTATACTTGATTGTGGTTGATGAATGATTGATGATCTTGTGATATGAAGTTTGAGCATATAGCAAGCATGACGGAAAGTTAAAACTCAGTAAGAATTTTCTTACCTTACTCTTTAAATTTTTATTCCAAGAGAAAGTATTTTGTAATTATTTTAGTTTTTTTATTTCTTCTTATAAATAATTTTTATTAACTTTATTTTTAATCTCAATAATAAAATCTAGTATTAGAAAGAAGCTATTTTATGAAAATCAGAGGTTGAGATAATTAATTCTTGAATTAAAGAAAATTTTTATAGTTTTAAGTATTCTTAGTTAATGATTTTAAATTATTTTCTTTAGAAATTAGAAGTTTAAAGTAAATTATTTTGGTTTTCCCCAACGAAATAACTAAAGAATATTTTGTGGAGATTTCAAAAACTCAATCTAGTTAAGATTTAAATTGAGAAAGATTATGTAAATATATGAAGGTTTTTAAGAGAAAGCTTTGAGATATTTAAGGCTTGGAAACTCAATTTTGGTAAGATCTGAATTTGAAGACTGTACTAAATTATTTCAGTATAACAGAAGTTCAAAGAAGAACTTATGGAAATGTACAGTTTATTGTGATGATTTTGTGAACCTTTATGGTATTTAATAATTGAGTTTCTAAAAGCCTTAACCAACTAAATATGCGAGTAGTTCATGCATCATGAATCATTAAAGAGAATTGAGATGTGATATTGCCTGGGGACGGATTATAGAAACCGAGGATACATTAGAGGAGGCTTAATTGCGAGCCTTGGGATGAGAGAGTGTGAAAGGGTGCTTCAGGTGACCTGGGGTCGCTCCCTAGTGTCGGGTACTTTCACAATAAAAACTTTCTCAGTCTGACTAGTCTCTAAGTGTTTCCACGCCAGTTGAGCTGTTCATATGCCATGAAGGCATTTATGTTATTATTATCCAGAATTTATGAAACAGTGTAAACTCCTGGTTGGCCCAGTGCAAACTAAAACTTTAAGGGCCCACATGCATAAACTGAATGAGACAGTAGCATAAGCATTACATAACATTCATGTGATTGTGACATTCTATATGGATGGTTATGAATGAAAATATAAGTGTTATGTATGTAGAAACCCTATATTCATAATTGATTGTATATGAGATTATGACTGATATTACTATATTAGTTTGTGAAAACCCTTATGCTTATGTCTTATCTGTAATATATTATATTTTGTTTCTCACTCCTTCTTGTTTGAATTTTTGTGTCCAAAATATATGTTATATGATATATAGCTAGCAGTCCAAGATGGAAGGATATATAATTACAAGAGGATAAAGTGGTCTCATTCTCAATCGATTAGATGAAGAGATATGACAAGAGTAGGATTCAAAACTCGATGGTTCAAGGACTAGGAAATGATTGTTCACATTTGTAGTAGAGGTATAGTTTAGTTTTATTTTGCCTTATTACAATATCAAGTAGATAATTGTAACAAGGTAAAGGTTAAACTTTGATAAACTCTTTCATTCGGATATAATATTGTAATGATTTATCACTTATGATTTCTATAAATTATTTTGTCATTATGGACAAATATTGAAAGACAATTTTTTTTACTTTCAATATTCAAAGGAAATCAGATGTATATACGTCCTTGTATACACGAGATAAAGAGTGATAAATATGTATATCTTTCTAAAAGTTTTTTTTTAAAAGTAAGAAGAATACATATATATCTCGTGTATATAAGGGGGTGTTACAAAGTGGTATCAGAGCAGTTCAATCCAAACCGGCTTGTGGTATGGTCTTACTAGCGTGTTAGTGTACTCTGATGGTTGAGTTTGACAAGAGATTTTATGGTTGAGAAAAGAGGAAATTTTATTAGAGTAAATGGTAAGAAGTAAGTGAAGAAAAATTAGGAGTATAGAAAGAAGGAACTAATTTTAAGTTCATAAGAAGTATAAGTTAAAACTTTATAGCCTGTTACTTGAAAAATGTTATTGCAGGGATTATCAGAAACTGGCCATTCTGAAGTCTTTCTTGACATTGTTTAAGTACAGGCCTTAATGTATGGTGGAATGATAAGGTAAATTAACTAATGCAGTTATTTCCTTTTATTCCAAATGTATTATGGTGTTTGATTCTCTGATTAATATGTGATAGTGAAATATTCTAACATTTTCCTGTTTTACAATATGGTATGAGACAACAAGGGAGATAAGACAATAGAAAATTCTTAAAAATATTTTGGTATAAATTCTAGACTGGAGCTGTCGTGACTTTGACTACTTAGTTATAAACTATCGGGACTGATCACCCCGAATGATTTGCACTAAGTAGTGAAAGACATGTCAAAAGAAGGATGTTAAGATCAACGAATTTAACCTTGGGTTAATGTAGTATATGGAGAAATGGAGATAAACTCAATAAATTCTATTAGGATATTCCTTAGCATGTCCTTGAAGTTGTAAGAGATACTTGTGTGAATTAGAATTCCAATGGGTAAATAACTGTTGTAATCCCAAACTAGTATAACAAATTCTTTAAGATAGAATCATAGTTTTTCCTTTGGTGATATATTTTGAAAAGAAAAATGTGTGGATGTATACTTTATGAAAAAATATGATAATTTATAACTTGTTTGATATAACAAATAATCATATTAGGAATTGTATCTCTGGCTATTTGTATTGATTCTTCTTTTGTATGACATATAAAATATGTTAATTATTGTTTGATTTGATGAAGTTTTCATTTATGATGTGTACGATTGAATAATATATATGATGGTTATGTGTGTAAATATATGAATTAATGAAACTTTTATGATTGTGACATCGAATGTAATTAACCATATATTTTTGAATTTTTTTTAAATTGATTTATTGTGATAAATATATCAATGAATGACCTAAAATAAGCATTATAGATCTTTGGAAGACATCGATATTGGTTTAATATTTAGAAATTGTGACATAAAATATTTTTGTGATTCCTAACAATATGATACATGTTTATCAAGTTATTTTCTTTTAGTCATCGATTTTGTTCGACGAATATATATACATGATATAAATCATTGTTATGTAATGACCATTGTAGATTTAAAATAAAGAAATGTGTTAGTAAACCATGAGGAAGTAGATATGAACCTTTACTTATTGATTACATAAGTCTTAGTTACCTATAAAAAAATATTCAAGTGAATATTTCTAAGTCAACGTAGTGATTTGTGATCATTTAAGATTGGAGAATTTATCAAATATATGTAATGGTTGTAGTCAATTATAATGGAATGTGTAATCACTTAGTTAAGGAATATTTGATTCATTATAGAAGACAATAAGAAATGATTACATACCCTGGATTATCATGAAGCAAAGACCACAAGGATTTAACTAGTACAACATGGACTAAGACATATTTATCCTTTCTCACTAGGATAATTTATTATACACGATTACATTAAGGAAAATAAAATAGAACATCTAGTATATCATAGATAGAGGTCTAAGAGTCTTGGCAATACAAAAATTATCCAAACTAGAGAAATAATCATAACGATTATAAGAAGTGAAGCACTTGTTACCACAACTTGTAGTCCATCCCGACTTCGTTCTTCCTTACTTCTAGGAAGGTTAGCCATCGAATAGTATGATAGTACTTGAAAAAAAAAAGATTGAAGAAATTAGAAAGAAGAGAGAAACTAAGAAACCTTGAAGTTGTGATAGGAAGTGAGAATGGAATGAGAATTTATAAGCAAGCAAGGGAGGGAGAGTTGCAACGGTCATAAACGGCTAGTCCAACGGCTAGTTGCTAACGGCTAGTTGTCCAGTAATTAATTCTTAGCAGTCCATTTTACTATATTACGAGTAGGAATTTTAATTAATAGATGTTATGGATTATGTTAAGTAAGATTTTAATAGATTGAGAAACGTAATTATTGAGGTGTTTAGAGTTAACCATCAATTTATGATGAGCATGGTTGACAAAATTAAGACGAGTAATATTTTTGAATTAAGGAAAAAAATACAGATAAGATTAAAAAAAGAGAGATAAATGGCAATGTTAAGGAAAATGTACACAATTGCCAAGGAAACTAGAAATATATTTTAGAACAGTTCAGTTAGTTTAGCTATGGTAAGATTTATTAACAATATTAAATTTCGAGGACGAAATTTCTTTTAGGGGAGTAGAGTTGTAACATCCTATTTTCATCACAAATAGGAAATAGATATTAATATATATTTCTTGAGAAATACTTACTATAAGTTAGTTTATTATTATCATTTTTTTAAAATTTTGGTATTTATATTTTTATTATTTGTTTTTTTTTAATAATAATAATAATAAAATGAAAATATTTTTGAATGAGAATTTTAAAGTGACTTAATTAGTATTCACTAATTAAGAAAATTATATTAAGAATTTTTAATATCTTTGTTATTCACCATTTTTATTTTATGTTGTTATATTTTTATTTTTTTTACATATTTAAGATTTAACTCTTATTAGAATTTTAAAATAAAATTTTGAAGGAATTAGACTATGGTTCTTTTAAACTTTTTGATCTACATAATATTTATGATTTTCTGGAATTTTTTGAAAATTTTGAATTATTTTAATAAAATAATATATTTTAAATAATTTTAAATTCATATAAAGTTGCTTAAAATTAAAAATATTTACAAGAATGTAAAGTTAAATTATAAGAAAATTTTCTAAAATCCATTTCAAGTAGACTTATCTAAAAATTATCGGTTTGAGAAAAATCTTGATTTTTTCTAATCGTTAAAAAATTAGAAACGTATCAATAAATTTTTATTAACAGAAAATTTTAGATTTTTAAAATTTCAGCTTTATATTACTTATTATAAAATTAGTGAGGACTGATATAATATCGCTAAATTTCAAAAAGGACTCATTTTGAATATTTAAAATATACCGAGTGAAGGGTTACTATTTGACTTAATAATTTTGCCGACAATTACTATGCAAATCACTGTGCATGTATGAAATTTTCAAAAGATGCACAGTAACCTGGAATAAAAAATTCAAAAATGCATAGTACTTTTATATTAAAATAATGGAATGCATAGTAAATTTTTTACCTATAAATACCGAAGGATTTCTTCTTTAGAATTCACAATTTCAGATTAAGTTTTCTTAATATAGTAGTGCTAGTGAGATAGTGGTGGAAGTGAGAGAGAGAAGAAAAGTTTTTGGAGAGAAGGTTCTGCAAAAATCCTAAGGTAAGAATACTTCTCTTTTATATTTTTTGGGTTATTTTTATATCGTTTTTAGAAATCTGTTATTATACTGGAAATAATATTATTTTAAGTTACTATTCTGCATAGTAAACACTATTTCAATAGTAAATTACTATTTCAATAGTAAATTACTATTCAAATAGTAAATTACTATTTACTGTTACTATTTACCATTACTATTCACGATTTACTATTTACTGTTACTATTCACGTTTTACTATTTACTGTTACTATTCACGTTTTACTATTTACTGTTACTATTTACGATTTACTATTCACTATTCACTATTCACTATTCAAAATTTACCATTTTTTTATTTTAAGTTGTAATCTTAATTTTCATCTTGTAATTATATTAAAATGAAATTGGTATGTTTTAGAACTCGGAGACGAGGCGCGCATGGATTTTCAATAACGAATCGGTATACAAGAGGTAAGGGGGAGTGAGATAAAAATATAATATGAAAGACATAAGAATAAAGGGAGGAGTCCCTTACTCCTTTTAAATTTAATAATATTATTATAAAGTAATAACTTCTCAACTTAAAATTTATAATAAATTTAATATACTGTGTAACTTATTCTGAAATATCTATACATAGATCTGAATTATTATAACTTATACGGACTGAACTAAACCTATGCAAGGACTTGGATTTTTATATCCTATATGGATCGAACTAAACCTATGCAAGGACTTGGAATATTATGACCTGTCTAGACTGAACTATACCTATGCGAAGACTGGATATATGGACTTATATAGACCTGTGCGAGGAATGGACTATAAGGACTCAAAATCAAATCTACTAATTTAAATAACCATTAAAAATTTGAATTATATTTATAAGCGATATTTAGTTGATTTGACTTGATTATAATTAATTATATTTGATTTCGATTAATGATATTGTGATTTATAATATTAGACTGTGATTAATAATATTCAATTATGATTGATGATATTTGATTGTGATTGATGAGATTACTATACTTGATTGTGGTTGATGAATGATTGATGATCTTGTGATATGAAGTTTGAGCATATAGCAAGCATGACGGAAAGTTAAAACTCAGTAAGAATTTTCTTACCTTACTCTTTAAATTTTTATTCCAAGAGAAAGTATTTTGTAATTATTTTAGTTTTTTTATTTCTTCTTATAAATAATTTTTATTAACTTTATTTTTAATCTCAATAATAAAGTCTAGTATTAGAAAGAAGCTATTTTATGAAAATCAGAGGTTGAGATAATTAATTCTTGAATTAAAGAAAATTTTTATAGTTTTAAGTATTCTTAGTTAATGATTTTAAATTATTTTCTTTAGAAATTAGAAGTTTAAAGTAAATTATTTTGGTTTTCCCCAACGAAATAACTAAAGAATATTTTGTGGAGATTTCAAAAACTCAATCTAGTTAAGATTTAAATTGAGAAAGATTATGTAAATATATGAAGGTTTTTAAGAGAAAGCTTTGAGATATTTAAGGCTTGGAAACTCAATTTTGGTAAGATCTGAATTTGAAGACTGTACTAAATTATTTCAGTATAACAGAAGTTCAAAGAAGAACTTATGGAAATGTACAGTTTATTGTGATGATTTTGTGAACCTTTATGGTATTTAATAATTGAGTTTCTAAAAGCCTTAACCAACTAAATATGCGAGTAGTTCATGCATCATGAATCATTAAAGAGAATTGAGATGTGATATTGCCTGGGGACGGATTATAGAAACCGAGGATACATTAGAGGAGGCTTAATTGCGAGCCTTGGGATGAGAGAGTGTGAAAGGGTGCTTCAGGTGACCTGGGGTCGCTCCCTAGTGTCGGGTACTTTCACAATAAAAACTTTCTCAGTCTGACTAGTCTCTAAGTGTTTCCACGCCAGTTGAGCTGTTCATATGCCATGAAGGCATTTATGTTATTATTATCCAGAATTTATGAAACAGTGTAAACTCCTGGTTGGCCCAGTGCAAACTAAAACTTTAAGGGCCCACATGCATAAACTGAATGAGACAGTAGCATAAGCATTACATAACATTCATGTGATTGTGACATTCTATATGGATGGTTATGAATGAAAATATAAGTGTTATGTATGTAGAAACCCTATATTCATAATTGATTGTATATGAGATTATGACTGATATTACTATATTAGTTTGTGAAAACCCTTATGCTTATGTCTTATCTGTAATATATTATATTTTGTTTCTCACTCCTTCTTGTTTGAATTTTTGTGTCCAAAATATATGTTATATGATATATAGCTAGCAGTCCAAGATGGAAGGATATATAATTACAAGAGGATAAAGTGGTCTCATTCTCAATCGATTAGATGAAGAGATATGACAAGAGTAGGATTCAAAACTCGATGGTTCAAGGACTAGGAAATGATTGTTCACATTTGTAGTAGAGGTATAGTTTAGTTTTATTTTGCCTTATTACAATATCAAGTAGATAATTGTAACAAGGTAAAGGTTAAACTTTGATAAACTCTTTCATTCGGATATAATATTGTAATGATTTATCACTTATGATTTCTATAAATTATTTTGTCATTATGGACAAATATTGAAAGACAATTTTTTTTACTTTCAATATTCAAAGGAAATCAGATGTATATACGTCCTTGTATACACGAGATAAAGAGTGATAAATATGTATATCTTTCTAAAAGTTTTTTTTTAAAAGTAAGAAGAATACATATATATCTCGTGTATATAAGGGGGTGTTACAAAAAGCACATTTGTCGGGTATATACCATTAGAAAAACAATGCCTAAGATACTTGCACAAATTTGGATACCATTAGGTAATTTTATGCAAATAGAATTGATTTTTCTATGAGATTGAAAGAGGGATAAAAAGCTACATACATGATCAATTGCACATGTGTCAATTATCTAAAGGTGAGGGTTTAAGAACCTAATTAATGAAGAGATAATACCCGATGGCTTAATGTTTAGAGATGAGGTAAAGTGAAAAGAAATATAGTTTATTGTATAATTGAATTCATTATTTGATTATTGAATCAATGCCATGATGGCCTTTTGTAACTCTGAACTAAGAGAAAAACCTTGGTTTTCATTCATTTATTTATGAGAAATCAAAGTTCTTTTATCATCAACATCCTTATCATCTTGAGAATCACCACAATTGTTCACTACATTTTTCTTGAGGTGTGGAAGGTAACCGTACTTCTTAAAGCATATGTCTACTGTGTGAGCAAGCTTTCCACAATAGGAGTATACCTTGGTTCCAAAACCTCTGTCATGGTTTCTCTCACCATTGTTAGGACCCGAGCCTGTTATTCTTCAGGAAGTATCCCGATCTATCTTCCCTACTAAACTAGAAGAGATAAAACTTTGTTTATTGATGAAAGAGTATCCATGAGGATGATTTGTGATCTGAGGCAAACATTTTCAAGTTCTTGCCAAAGGCTCTTAAGTTAAGTGGAGCATGAAGTAATCAACAAATTTCCTTACTTCAATCCATATATTTCTTCTTGTATACCTTTCTTTTAAGTTATCCACACATCCAAGGAATTTTCCATCTACGAAATGCTTTATGCAATTGATGAATCCAAGAAGTGTATAATCCAGGATAAAACCATTGTTGTTAAAGGTTCTATCCCAAAATAATTGGCAATGGTTGAAGTTGTCCAACAGGTATTTAAACCATGTGAAATATTATGAGGTAACCGATGTGGAACTTCCAACACGCTCCCTCCAACAAAGCCTGTCGGACCAGGCAAGGGGTAACTTTTAACCCATAACGGAAGAGAAATTTTTTGCCCATAAGAATCAGAAAGAATACTCTAGCTCTAATACCATGCTAAAGGTTCTATCCCAAAACCAATTGGTAATGGTTAGAGTAGCCCAACAGGTATTTAAACTATGTAAAATATTATGAGGCAAGCAATATGAGACTTCTAACATCTTAGGAAACTTGATGCTCAGAATTTCCCCCATTTGTCATAAAATTCCCAAAATATAAGGGAAATACAAGAGTAATCACTCAATGTATTAGAATATTGAAAGATGATTTACAAATGTGAATACAAAGTATTTATAAAAAACTTCTACCTAACTAATTGCACCAAACAACCCCCCTCAAGCTAATAATTAGGTACCAATTATTAACTTGAAACACCAAGTTGTTTACAGTTTGGAAACTTCACAAATGAAACATTGAGAAAACATAAGAAGCAAGTTCCTTTGATATTGTCAATCCTCAAGGCATAATTCCATGCCAGGACTCTAGTTCCCTGAAATTTCCCACTATTTTCTTGAACAACTAGGACCTCTTGTTTTGCATATATGATAAATTAACCAATGCTAATCTTGTGTGTGGCATTTGTAGGAATAGTACTTAGACTTTCTGGAATCTAATATATAAGCATTAAATATATTGGTTCTGCATGATGATACCAAAATCCCTCTTTAACTAAAAAATCAACAAGACTGACTAAATGAATAGGTAATTTTATCCAAACTCCCTTCTTGCCCAGCTACTTCCAATGAGAAACTAAGGCCCTAAGGATGGGTATTAGCTTAAATTGTTGCTTCAGTAGTTGAAACTCTATTCTTTTGGCTCTGACAGACTCCCTTAGTTTCGAGGTAGCTACCCATGCATCATAAAGACTTTCCTCGGCATTCAAAGTCTGCACAGAGAGAGTAGCATCAGCTCTAGCATTAACGAAACATTGCTGCAAGAGTCTACTATGTTGGAGTCTCAATAAATGAACATCAACGATCCTTCTCTCATCTATATCCCCCCTCGGAACGTCAACGACCAAACTCAAAACTGAAGGCTCGTTACCGAATCTACTACTAGAAGGGGACTACACAAACGGTGTTGTTGATTTACATGGAGAAGCAGAACGAATAGGAGAACCTTGAACCCTACAATTCATAACTTCTCTCATAGATGAAACGGGACAATCTAATAGCGACCGTTTCGGCATTACAAGCTTATGAGCAACCATCGCTTTATTTGTAATTCCACTGTTTCTAGAAATCTCAGATCCATAATTTTTACTGCTCTCTGATCTCGGCATAATGTTTAGTGCTCAAGCATCTGCCACCATTAGATTCTACAACCACCAAACAATGTTTATCGGTGGTTCCATTTGTTGCTTTGTTGAAGCAAAATCGTCGGAATCAAAGCTTCTTTTCACACAAATCGCTTGCTACTGTAATTTTCCTAACCATCGGTGGTGATCTAGTGACCTAGAACTCTCTGATAGATCTAAATTTTCGTTTACTCTCACAACCATTAGCGTCGATGTGCTTTTCCAGAAACTCTACGATGGCGGTAGTTTCGGCGTTCTAACCTGGAACGAGAATGACTCACCCTAGAATGAAACGAATAAACTTCTGGTTGAAGTGAAAAGCGCTTTCTGAGCCCCTGGAGCGTTGGTTCTACCACTGGCAGGTCAAGGAGTGCCTTGTCACTGGCGTTTAGCGGACTGAGTCCACTTTGCTAGAACCATCGACGCTGGAGTTTGCTTCGGCCTTGTCAAATTCAATGTCCTAGTTACTAGTGGCGAATTGTAGTGTCTTGGAGGAGATGAAACAAACGAAGAAGAAGAAGAAGATACATGTAATGAGAAGTAATTTCTCATGCTTTAGGTCTGCATGGTGGAGCAAGTGCCTTGTCCGATTCAAAAGGTAACAGAGGAGTCCTCATTACAGTTAGAGTTGTAGTAGAAGCTCGCTTAGGATTTATCACCATCTTCATATCATCAACCTCAGAATTATTACCAAACTCATCGAAGATAGCATAAGCAGAATCGTCATCGTCTTCAAATTTTGGATTGTCGCTCTCCTCAAAGGAGAACTCTGATACCATCTTAGGAAACTTGATACTCTTGGAGAATTTTACCTACTTGTCATAGGACTCCCAAAATAAAAGGGAAACACAAGAGTAATCATTCATTGTATTAGAATATTGAAAGATGATTTACAAATGTGAAAGCATTTATAGAAAACTTTTACCTAACTAATTGCACCTAACAATTGTCTTACATTGATCCCACGCTGGATACATCAGATCATTAGGCTAGGACTTCAACAAGCCATCTATGACCACGTCTTATTTTTTGACTTCAACACCATGGTTATATATCATGACCATGCATGATAATTTGATCATGTGATGAGAGTTCCTGAGATCAAAATCCCAGGGATTTAGTTCACATGCAAGTAAGAAGGATTTGAAGGATCCATGATGTCATTTTCCATAAGCATAATGTTGAAATAGAGATATTCGAAACAAACAATCGAGACTCAAAAAATTCTTCCACAATCGAAGAGAAAACCAATGAGAGAGAATCAAACAACACACACGAATCAGAGTGGTACAGAAGAGTCCCTAGGAAAGATGCCCTAATACCATGTAAAATTACATGGTCATATCAAAGAAAGGAGAAGGAGCTCACAATGAGTGTAACCTACACTTAACCTTCTGAGAAGTAAGAAGAAGCTGTCGAAGGTGATTGAGAGGAGAGGAATCGCAGAAAAGAGAATGAGGAGAACTAATTCTCATTAATTGCAAAGAAAGGAGTAGGGCTAATATATACAGGCTAAAGTAGAACTAACCAATTTGAATATTAACTGTCATTAAACTAGATAATTACAAAACAATTGAAATTCCAGCCAGTAATAAAATTAATATTAATTATTATATTTGGATCCGTATTAAAAGTGATTTGTAGGCACGGAATTCTAGAGTGTCTTTCAATAATATCAGCACAAAAAATGGAAGAATATTCATATTGATGGCATACCTAAGAAAGGAAATACGAAGTTGATGACCTCAGCTAACTCTGACTTGTTAAGTGTAAACGTTGAACCACGAAGTTGGAGAATTGAATGGTCATAGTATAAGGTAGAATGGTAGATAACTATTTACTCGGAAACCCAATTTGGGAACGTGGTACACATGCTGTACACTGTAACGGGCGCATCCTTCTTGACCAAAACCAGATAGTGTTTCTTTTCCTTTTTGTCTTTTTCCCACAACAACAATCTATAATTACATTTACTCGGAATCTTCAGTCTTCACTCTTTAGTTCTCCAGTAGTATCCGTCTCCAAATATAAAATTATGTTCTAAAAATAAACATAAACAAACAAGTCAAAAGTGTCACGAGACTAGAGCAAAGCATTCCCTCTATCTTGGTATCTTCCACATAAATAGACACGCACCCTTTTCTGGTAGTTGTGTCTATTATAAATACAAAACCTTTCCGTCCTTAAAACCAAGACCAGCCAGCACCAGACTCCACTAAGCCCAATTAGCATAGTCTTTAACATGGGTTTGCTTCTCTGAATCCTCTGCCACTACAAATAAAATTATCAATATTCAGATAAATAAAAGTTCTTAGAGATGGAGAGTTTCCAAGGGGGCATAAAATTACCCATTGGTTTCAGGTTTTGTCCCACTGATGAGGAGCTTCTCATTCACTACCTCAAGAAGAAGGCCTTTGCTCAACAATTACCTGCTTCAGTCATTTCAGAGTTTGATGTGTTTCAAACTGACCCATGGCACCTACCAGGTTGGTCCAAATTTCATGTTGTTGCTAACTTGCTTGATTACTTTGGAAAGCATACCCAATAATTCTCTTTTAGTGTGGATAAGGGTACTGTTATGTCTCCAACCTGGCACTTGATAATTATGTTAAAAATTAATGTAAATACTGGTGGTTGCTTAAATTGTAGCAAAATGGTGCATTATATATTGAATCTGATTTGTGTGTATCTTCAATTGTATTTGTAGGTGATTCGAGAGAAAAGAAGTACTTTTTCAGAAAGGGAATTGTGTTCGGAAACATTAATACTGGTTCTGGGTACTGGAAATCCATAGGCAAAGAAAAACAGATTGTGCTTTCTCAGAACAATCAAGTAATTGGGATCAGGAAAACACTAATTTTCTGCAAACTGTCTAATGGGGCAAGAACACGGTGGGTCATGCATGAATTGCGCCTTCTAACTTCCTACCCATGTCAGGTAATTGTAGAATAGTTGTAGCTTTAAGAATAATTGTTAATAATCACTGTAAAAAATTTTGGTAAACTTAGGTCAAAATCGTAGGCTCCTATTTATTTCATTCAAATACTTTTATGAAATCTACCAAATAAAGTTTGGTCATATGGTTGCCATTGACTTTAATATTGTAATTCAATTCTAATTAAACAACACTACTGAAATTACTTGAAAATTTGCGCTTATATTGTTTTCTTATAAGCCCCACTCATTTGATTCATTTTCGTAAAAAAATTGATTAATCTCGTCAAAAAAAGTTATTTGAAACACATTTTAAAAGTTATAAGTATAATATGTCTAAATAAGAAAATAACGATTGTGTTGATCAGAATTGAACAATGAGTATAAAATCCTTTATGCAAAATTCATTTCAAATCAATAATAAATAACTCATCACTTTCTCATTTTATTGCTTTAGTGGAGTTAAAGCTATAATTTTATAACATTATAAAATTATGAATTGCAGACTAAATGTATTGTAAATTTTACGAGTCTTACTTATATTATAATGTGCCATAGATGCAGTTTATTTTCTAGTATTTGGGTGTTTGAGATTTATAATTTAAATTTTAATAAAAATGTAGATGGCATTGGAAGATTTTGCCGTGTATCGCATATTTCAGAAAGAAAAGATGAAAACAAAAGGGTCACAGGGGAAGGTCTCCAGCAGCAAACTTGAGAGATCGAATGAAACTAAAGCCAGTTTCATAGATTTTACGGCGGAATTTAGGGACCAGATGGAGCTTCCCCCACCCTGTTCCCCATAAGTGAAGACTCTATTGTTTTTTTTTTTTTAATATGAAGCTTGTAGTTTTTATTTTATTTTATATGGAATCGAATTTATGTTAGGACTCGTAACAACTTCTGTATCTGCTCAACCGACTAAGTTAGTCTGTATTTCATAAACATATATAAAGTATTTAATTTTGATAATTAATTGTTTGAATAATCGACTCAATTAGATTAAATTCTATTTTAATATTTAGATGTAGTTATGAAAAGAGATTTAGATAATCTATTTTGACTAAATTATATTTAAAAAGTACAAAATTACAAGTAAGCATGTCTAATTAGTAGATTCGTTAAGTCTCTATCATTAATTGATGACATGTTTAATAGAATTACAAGAAAGCATCTCAAATGTAGCATAATTTAATTTTTTTTAATAATTAAAAATACATGTGAGCCCTAAATTCTTCCTTATCTTCTTTTTCTCTCTCCTCTTGGCCTTTCACTACTCCCTTCACCCTCAAATCCACAACCTTTCCTATCATACCCCATCCCAACTAAGGGTTAAACGACCAAGTAAAGTGGAGGTGGGGTGATGAAAGACTCTTAATCGAAGTAGTAAGAAGGGAGAAAGATTTGTTCGCACTGTCTATGGTGGTTTGAGGCATGATGAAGGCAAGGGATATAGTCTTGAAGTGCCTTTATCTTCAAGCTTCAATTGTGATCAAACAAAGATCTCCTTCTCCTAACATAGCCTTAGCCACGAGTATGCTTATGGATATGGTAAGGTTTTAGGTACTTAAAATGCACAAAAAAAAATAAAGAGAAATGGAAGAGGTGGAAGAGGAAAAAATGAGAGAGGCTAGGTGCTAGCGATAAGCCTCTAGTGTAGTTCACCACTTTGAAAGGATTCAAAGATAAAAATAATGAGAAAGAAGTTCTAAGAGCTCTAAGATTCTAGAGAGAGAAGTTTTCTCACAATTTCTTGAAATTCAACAAATGAATTAAGCTAAACTAAAATGTAAAGAGATGAATAGGCTTCCCTCTATATGAGAATTACGGCTAATCATGGGCCTTGAGAGGCTCCACTTAAGACCCAAGCTAAAAGAAGGCAACAAAAAAAAAAGAAGGAAACACATTAGACCCAAAAGTGACTCAAAAAGAAAACATGGCATTGCAAGGCTCAAACCTAACTAAATTTAATGGGTTTTATAAAATGAAAATACAATGAATTCTCAACCCAATCCTATACAAAACAATGGAGGCCTAATGAGTGAAGGAAGCTTATCTCTTCAAGATGATGCATGTGATGTATGAATAGGTCTTTAAGAGTTCCTCCATATGCTTGAGCCTACCTTGGGAGCTAGCAATAAGGCCCACAATCTTTAAGAAGGCCTCCTTAGTCTTCTTGGCTCTTGACCTAGTCATGGGGCCACTAAGCCTCTCCAAGGTGTCTTCTTTGTGTCCTTTAAGATAATGTGGTCCTCATCATGCTCCATTTCATCAAAATGATTTGGCCTTAAATTCGAGCCATCCTCATCATCCATGTCACCTGTAAAATAAGGGAAAAGATCACAAGCATTAAATGTAACACTCACACCATAATCAACAGGGAGGTCTAACTTATATGAATTGTTGTTGATCTTTTTTTTTATTTGCAAGAGACCATCACCTCAAGGACTAAGTTTGGACTTCCAAAGAGTAGGAAACCTTTCTTTCCTCAAGTGAAGCCAAACCCAATCCCTAACCTCAAAGGATACCTTTTTGCTACCTTTATTGGCCACTTAGAATAGTGTTCATTCCTCTTTTGAATTTGGCCCCTAACCCTCTCATGTAACTCTCTAACATATGTGGCCTTAGCCTTACCACCAATATGTATGAGATCATTAGATATGGCTCTAGGGAAAAGGTCAAAGGGGTAAAAAGGTTGAAACCATACATAATCACAAAGGGACTAGGTTTAGTTGTGGACTGTACTACCTTATTGTAAGAAAACTCAACATGTGGTATACACACTGGTGCAGAAAAGGCTTTTAAGCACGGTTAAAATGAGGTTTTAAACACGGTTCCGCAACCGTGTTTGTTGTTGTTGTGGTATTAAATAAGGACTTTTAACCATGGATGTCAACCGTGTTTAAGAAAGCTCTTTAAACATGATTGTTACAACTGTGTTTAAAAGTTCTATGCGCACCTCCGCAGTTGCCACTGACATTCTCCTCAATAACCCCAACGTCGACCTTGAAAACAGAAAACCTCCATTACATGAACAAACAAAAATAAAACGTAGAGAACAGAAATAAACATAATAGTAAATAGAAACCTGCAAAACCTCCATTATATTTGAAAGAAACAGAAAAGAAAAGAGGTACAAAAAAGAAGCCTTACATGCTTGAACGAGAAAAAAGAAGAGAAGGGTCACGTGGTGGCAAAACATAGAGAAAGCACGTCAATGGCGCGCAACGGGAATGACAAAAAAAACTTGCAAAATATACACACAGAACCACGTTAGATCTAGAACAAAAACAAATGCAAATGCCAATGGCATTGGGAAAATAGAGGAAAAATCTTAGAGAGAAAGATGGGAGAAAGCTAATAGAGAAAGAGAGTTTAAATGAGGAGCGTACACGACGTTCAAAATTTAAAAATCAAAAGGAAGCTATAAGCATGAGTGCTTCAATAACCATGTTTATATAAGACATATAAACACGGTTACTATCAGAACCATGATTATAAGTCATACGTACATGACCTATGACCATGGTTTCTTTGTGAACCGTGTTAATATAAGACATAAAAACACGGTTACTTTCAGAACTGTGGTTATAAGTCGACGCACATGACCTATGACCACAGTTTATTTGTTAATCGTACTCATAGAGCTTCGCGTATATTTCAAAAATGTCACTGCACTATATATTATCACAGTTCACGTTGGAACCATGTTCGTATAACTTGGTCATAATTTCAAAATAGATTTAAGGACAAATTAAACTAAACATTAAATCAAACTAAAACCAACATACGCTAACCTTATAAATTCAGATTTGAAGAAGCAAGGTACCACTTGATATGAAGATCAAAGGAAGGGGAAAGTAGTTTTTCAAAATTTTGTGTTGGCGAGGTGGGGAGAGGAAAGGGACAAATGTGATAGAGGAAAGAGGGTGTAGTTGAAATGAGAAAACTAAGTCATCCTATGTCAAGAAAACATATGTATAGTCCATTGGGAAGAA
Source organism: Clitoria ternatea (assembly GCA_037962975.1). Taxonomy (NCBI): domain Eukaryota; kingdom Viridiplantae; phylum Streptophyta; class Magnoliopsida; order Fabales; family Fabaceae; genus Clitoria; species Clitoria ternatea. Next base: position 18,074,292 of record CM075675.1, read on the forward strand.
GTCGTCCCCTACCAAGACGACAATGCTTTAACTGTTGTCTCACTCCATGACGACGCACCATATGGTAGGTCCCCAAAGAGTCGTTCTCAAGCAATATGACAGCCATCTTGCCTTTATCGTCTTTCACCAAGACGACATACCGCGTGGCAAACCTCAAGGGAGTCGTTCCCTACTAGGATGATAATATTGTTGTCTTCCCCTAATATGACATTGGAAAAAGTGTCCCTCGTAAAATCTTTCAAAACGACTCATGGATGTAAATAGTTATTCAAATTGCATCGTTGGTATTAAAAAGTTGAAAAAACCTGTCCAGTCTATGCTTCAAAATTCACACTTATCACCAGTGTTTTTAAAAATCGGCCATGGCGCCACCATGGCGCTATGGCGTAGCGGAAATTGCACGGGCCGATACGAAACCTTCATGGCGTGGCGGTTTTTCATAGCGCCGCCATGGGCAAGGCGCAATATCTGCTGGCGGGCCATGGCGGAAACGGGAGGAAAAATTAAAAAAAAAGGTTTTTGGGCCTTCGATCCGGGAGCCTAAACCTTTCGGGTTTCCTATTTCTCCCTGAAAATGAAGAAGAAAACCCTAAAACAGAGCAGCCACTTCCGTTTCCCAGTTCTCCCTCCATTTCCGATTCGTTCCGGCAGTTTCCAAGGCGTTTTAGCCTCTAGCGAGATTTCCTCCTCTCTGGTGCTCGGGTCTTCTTCTCCGGCGCGATTCACCCTGTCCGGCGCTCAAGTCTTCTTCTCCGACGCGATTTCATCCTTTTCGGCGCTCGGGTCTTCTTCTCCGGCGTACTGGTTTGTCTTCTCCGGCGTGCTGGTTTCTCCTCTATTTTTTCTTCAGGTTGGTTAGTTTTTTTTCTCTGTTCTTCTCTCTGTAGTCTTCTCTCTCTGTTTTTCTCTCTCTGTTCTTCATTTCTTCTCTCTCTGTTGCTGTCCTCAGTGCACCTGTTGTATTCTATTGATTTTTATATTTGTTTGGTGCCTCTGTTTCTGTTGCTGTCCTGTCTCTCTGTTTTTTTAGAACAAAAATAGTTATTAGCATAATTTTAGTTTTAAGTTTAATATTACATTAATTTTTTTCAGTTATCTCCTTGAAAATTTTGTATTTCTGTTCAATTGTCCTTCTTGATAATTTCAGTTGTTGACATTTTTTCTTGACAATTTTCTTAGTTTTAGTTCTTTCAAAATTTCAATTTTAAATTTTGATTATTTCTTTGTTTTTTTGACCATCATTATTCTGTTTTGAACCTTTCATTAATTAGTTATGTCATGTTTTACATTGTCATGGTATAATTTTTATTGAGTTATTATGTTAGTTTTGCTTAGTTTTTCATTCTGCAGTATTTTTTAATGTATATTTCTGCATATAATAGAGTTTTTATCATGGTCATGGCATCCGCCATAACCCGCCATGGCATCCGCCATAACTTTTATGGCATTTTTTTGGCTCCCCGCCATTGATAACACTGCTTATCACCTTCTGCAATTTATTTTTTTGTCAAGTAATTGAAATAAAAAAAAACACAGATATTCACTTAGAGTGTGCCAAATAAAGTGACTAGTCTTTTTCTAAAAAAAAAACGAAAACAGTATGTAGTTACGGATAAACTTTTAATTAACATAAAATTCTACTAATCTTTTCAAATTAAAATAAAATAATAAAACTCAATTAATCAAGGTTAAATTTTATTTAAAAAGTAATTTTTGTAGCCAAGACTTATACCAATCTTAGATAAAGTGACTTCTCTTTAATCTTAAACTCAAGACAAGAAGTTATCACACAAATTATTCATTTAAATGAGAATATACAGAACAACCTTCAATTTACTACAACCTTCAATTTACTCTTACTGCATGGAAGTAGTTGATTTACAAATGTTTGGAAGACTGGACAGCATTTTTCTTGTCATAACTTGATTATTGAAAGGCTAAAAAATATCTCCAATTCTTCACGTCATTCTTGGAACCCACTTCCCCAACTCCTTCACAAAGCAACTGTTCCATTGCAATACATTTATTAGATTTCATTTTTCTGATTATACTTTCACTCTTCTTGCTACCATGATAAATATTTATTGTTTCTTGCATTTCAGGTGCCATATTTCTAATGTAATGCAATCGTCGATCCCCTACATGTGTTAACTTACTCGTGCTGTCATGTAGTGTTTAGACACATCCAAAGTAAATTCATATTATTTATCATTAGTCAAATCCTATTTAGAAAAAATAGGAGGGAATAATAACCCCAAAACAATAATGCCTTTATTCCTCTCTCAAACCTAATTCAACGGGGTCATCTGTTTAGAAAGAATACAAGGGAGTAATAACCCCCCAAAACAATAATGCGTATTCCTGTTTATAAAGAATGCAAAGGAATAATAATTCCAAAACAATAATGCCTTTATTCCTCTCTAAAACCTAATTTAAGCAGTTCAAAAAAAGCGGAAAGACAACTGTGAGGGTGATAAACCACCCATTGCCTAAATACCAATACAATTGTCACATTTTCAACCACACACCTACCAGTGTATATTTCAGCAATTATTAACTGATAAATGGTGCTTTAAATTTCAGGATGATTTGCCACACAATTGCTCGAGTTTCTCCAACGTAACACTTTTAGGCCTTTCAAGTGGCATTCCAAGAGCTCGGTCCCATATCAACTGAAATCCACCAAAAGAAAGATATGAACCCAAGCTAACATTAAATGGAAAACATGCAAATTGAATTTTGTACCACCTTTGTTTTTCTAATCACAACCTAATTCGTATAAACTTCAGAAATTTAACTCCAAAAGTGTTTTTAACACATTCCAGAATACTTTTTTTTTGTTTACATTCACAAGGAAAGCTATAAAACTTCACGTTTGAACCTATGACATCAAGATAAAACAACCGAAATCCTTCACCATTAGGCTGACCCTAGCTGGTTAACACATTCCATAATTAAATTTCTAAAACATTTAAGGTATTCTATAATTAAATTAAATTTATGAAGTGTATGAAAAATTGGTGGTGGGATAAAAAAATAGTGTAATAAATAGTAATAAAGGAACAATGGAGCACAACAAACCTGAGGGGCAACTCCAATGCTCCTCGCTACACCAAAGAGAACAGTATAATAGCTGTCCACAACGTTAACAGATAGTCAGATTTGTCCACAATGTTAACAGATAATCAGATTCGTCCACAATGTTAACAGATAATCAGATTCATCCCTAAAATATTTACAAATTAAAAAACTATTACAAATCGAACATATGAGAGAAGCAACCACGTACTTTTCCTCAGTTAGACCATAGTAGTTCAGTAGAACTCCGCTGTGAGCGTCAACATTAGGCCATGGATTTTTAACCTACACAATTGAAAACTCAAGTCAACCACCTAGGGGATACAAATAGAACGACTAATTGTGAGAGTAACGAGTACAACTGTTAGAAATTAATTGTTCAGTCAAATTTAATGCAGGAATCTACATGAAAACATGTGGTAAAACATCAAAATACAGGTCATTAAAAACAAAACAAAAATAAAGCAAACAAAACCAAACTAGAATCTTACGGACTGGATCCAAATTCATGAATTGATTGTGGGGCAAAGGAAAGAGTATGTAATTGCCCTAAAAAGGGTAAATATTTTTCCTTTATGATAAACCAAACTCTCATGTATACTGAGGCCAAGACAACTCCCTGTCTGAATCTTTATTTTATTTTATTTTATTTTTGTTTCTTTCAAATTAAAATGCTTCACAATCAAAATTTACCATAATTTGTGGAGATGATGTCATAATATTAAAAACAGCTAGCAACTCACAAAAAACTAAAAGATTCATTAGAGGAACAATGCAGCAACATACTTCTCAACACGCTAAGTATGTAGGTCCCATTAAATAGAGACTCAGTTCCAATTATTTACTGAGATCGACATAAAATCCACCACTTTATAAAGAGTGCATCAAATAGTGTGTTCACTTCTCTAATCCAGTATGGAACCCTGAATCTTCCTTGCATTGTCTTTAATTCAATGCCAGTGCAAAACCTTAGAATTCATCGTAATTGATTCAGTGTCAGTTCTCACTAGAGAAGTTAGTATCACATGATTCAATACTAACAATATGATGTGCATCCAGCTATTGGTGATGCAAAATGCGTAGTGCCTCGTTTCTGCACCTGAATGGCAACATGAATTGGTGGAATCGCAATTTGTTTTGTCTGTCTGGTTCCTTTTTCTGGGTTGTTCCAGAAAACGGGCTAGAATGCAAGAATGAAGCACCATCTTGCTGGAACAAGGGAAAATGTGAGCCCTTGTACAAGTATTCCAGATGATGTGAGGGACATTTTTACCTAACTATTGGAAAACAAAGACCAGAAAAAAAAATGAAAAGAATCTTGAGTGTTTGGAAGAAGCAACAAAAGACAATGATGAGATGTTGAAACTTGTAAGATAGAGACTTTATCATTCAAGAAATTTACGGCTGCATGTATGGCTATCAATGTAGTTAAAATCGGAATCATTCTCGTAAAATCACACGATCTTACAAGTTGTGAGGTGCCCAGCAATCTCGATTCACTACCTTAACATGTTTTGATGATATTGGTAAGATTGCACGATCTTACCCATAACCTCGTGAGATCGGACGAGAAAACCGATCTCAATAAGTGCCTCTAAAAGATGAGAAAAGTTGAAAAAGCTTTCTAGATGGGTGGGGTCCGTTTAAAATAATTTGTCTATTCTTAAGCGGTAGGTTGTTAAACATGTACCCATGCATAGGCAGTGGGTCATTTAACAAAAGCTATGCAAGGTTCCCTACCAAAAGAAACACCTTTTTTTCTTCTCTTCTCTACACAAAACAAAGATTGAAACCTTCAGCTACATCATACGCAGCCAAGTCGAGAGTATCTCTGCGACCCTTTGCATCCCTGTTTTTTGCGTTGTAGGCTCTGTTTTTCTGCACCAGTTTCTGTTTTCTGCAACAAGTTCAAAACTCAAAAAAAAAACTCCTTCTCTTCTCTTCTCTGCATGAAACAGTGATTTCGACCTTCAGCAACCTCATACGCAGCCATTTCGTGAGTTTCTTCCTCTGTTTTTCTGCACACCAAATTGAAACTCCAAACACTTCTCATTCCAGTTTTCTGCACTTTTCGACTTCGTTTATTTTGCAACTAGTGTCTATCATGACTTCAAGTGGGAAAAGGATACAAATAACAGAAGCTAGAACTGACACCAAAAATGTTAACTTTGCTGCCATTGGTTTATTAGAGATAGTTATTAAGTAACATGTTTTAGCTTAAGTGAGATAACTTGTTACCTGCTAAGCAGGTCAATTCTGTTTAATTCTGTTCAAGCATAACAGATGATGCTTCTGTTATACCTGTTTTCCTATATAACCATGCTTTGTAATTCTGTTTGATACAGTTTTCAGATTCAATGAATTCTATTTTTCTTTCTGCTACTTCTTTTCTTTTCTCTCTCAATTCTATCATGGTATCCAGAGCTTGAATCATCAAAAATGGCCATGCCTCCTCCATTTATCTCTTCTTCCCCGATTTCTTTTCCCTAGAATCTCAGAGAAATTCGATGACAAGAATTTTCTTTTATGGAAAAAGCAGATTGAACCTGTTCTTAAAGGACACTCTCTTCATCATTTAGTTGATAATCCACAAATTCCTCCACAATTTCTCAACGAGGAAGACAGATCTGCCAATCGTCTCAACCCTGCTTTTTCGTCTTTGGGAGCAGCAAGATCAATTGCTGCTCTCGTGGCTTCAGTCTACTCTCTCTGTTCCAGTTCTCACACGCGTCATTGGATGCTCTCATGCGTGGGAACTATGGACCAAGGTTCATTCGCATTTTCAGGGACAGACTCAGGCTCGTCCTCGTCAGCTGAGATCTGAGCTACGAAATGTCGAGAAAGAAGCCAGATCCATTTCTGAATACCTCCTTCGAGTAAAAACTATCGCACACACCTTGGCAGCCATTGGAGATCGTGTTCCTCTAAAGCAACAATTAGATATTGTTTTTGACAGCCTACCTGAAGATTATGATGCGATTGATGCTGTTCTAACTAGCAACCTGAGTATTTTGAGTTTTCAGAAGTAGAATCTTTACTGCTAGCACATGAATCATGACTTGAATGCAATAGGCAGCTTCCACCATCAGCAACTCTTAATTTTACACATGCACTATCCAGGCTCCAGTGAATCAGTTTCAAGTGTTGTACCGCAAGCCAATGATGTTAATCAACCTTCACAAATGTCAGTACCTCATCCTCTGTTTACTGCACAAGTGTTTTCACATCCTCAGTCTTTTCCTCTACCAGATCTCAATCCTATGACTCCTTTCTATGGCTATTGAGGCTTTAGACCACGTGGTGGTGGTCGTTTTTCTCGTGGATGAGGAAATAGAGGTCGAGGCAACTTCATTCATTGCCAGATTTGCTACTCGAATGGGCATGATGCTCAATCCAGCTTCCAGCGATTTAATTCTTAGTATCACATTGGTAATCCTAATACCTTATCATCTCTTCCAAACTCGTCTCACTTTCAGCAAGTATCTCCCTACATAAACCCTCAATTTTCTCATCAATATCACCCAAACACGTTACCAAATGTTCCACCTCCAGCAACCAATTATTCTTGATAAAATATTGTATATATAACAATATGTAATTAAAATTGATTAGGATTGATTGTATATGATTGTATTTATTACATCCTTATTATAAATATGCTACTCTGTTGTGTATTCAAACACACGGAATTCATTCAATGTCTCTCGGTTTTCTTCTTAACTCATTTCTTTTGCTCTGGCCAATTTCACTGCTACTCCATGTATTCCTGCACAGCCATCCTCCCAAACCTCTCTTCAGTCTACACCCTCCCATCAATGGATTGCTGACTCAGGGGCCACTCACCATGTCACCTTTGATCCACATCAGATCACTTATCCTTCCACTACCACAGGGCTGGAAAATGTTACTCTAGGCAATAGACAATGTTTATTCCATTAGTTCCTCTCAATTTGTTGTTTCACCACACACACCTCACCTTCTCACACTTAATGATATGCTCTTAGTACCTTCTATCACTAAGAATCTTCTTCGTGTTAGTAAGTCTGCTAAAGACAATAGAGTTTTCTTTGAGTTTCACTCTCTTGCGGTATTAAATAACAGGGCTCCCACCAGGTTTTGCTTAGAGGATATGTCACTCCTGAAGGCCTCTATAGCTTTCCTACAATACATACTTTCCCTTTCTGATTCTGCACAGCCAGTGTTTACTTCTTCAAAACCAATTCCTGCAGATATTGCTTCAATTTTAGTTACTTCTGTACCACATAACTCATCACACACATCCATAACCGCTACATCTGTACCACACACACTCACTCACTTCTTACACTCTATGGCACAATCAATTAGGAATAGATGTTGATGAACTAAGTGATCTTGATCTTGGAGATGATGATTCATAGTTCCATCTTGCTGCCATATATTGATTTTCTGGAATAATCATCTTCTTTGGTTCATTTTGACAGGCATGGTTTGATTCTTAGGAATTAGGAATTTAGGATTAGGAAATCTTGGAAGTAGATATGTCACTTTGCCAGCTTAATAGTGAACAATTCCACTTAAAAAAGCTAATATAAATTTGTTTTGATGTCTATGTCAAGAATGCTATCATATTTATATTTTTAAGCTTTTGATCATGAATTTGTGTTTTTTATACGCCTTTTCTTAGTTGTATATACTATTTTAATTATTGCTCATAATTCTTATGATTCACAATACGATTCGATTCAAGATTCAAGAAATAGGTCTTCCGACCACAAGTTGAACTCTAATTTGACAAACATGGTTCTAAAACTTAAAAGTCCTCCAATAATCTTCAGTTCAAACATGTATACTAGCATTTGGAAGTACATTCATTAAGCACAAACCATTTTGAACTCAAGAAGAGAACAAATTTGGGAAAAAATAATTCCATAAGAATGTATCTTGATAAATAAAAACATATACACTACCTTGCCTAACTTGGTAAGAATGGGAGGGACAACCTCTTTTATTTTTGACACCTAAAAGGGTCACAATCACATTAGATCATGAAGAAATTAAATTACTAGAAGAGAACTTTGATTGTGCCATAAGAATGCTACGCATCCGAAGCAAACACAATCTGGGATTAGAAAATATATGATTACCAGCTGGAAAAGTGGATCATTAGGCAAATGCTTCAAAGCAAATTCCCTTTGGCATGTGTATCTAGGATCTGTCTGCCGCAAAACCCCATGTCCATATCCAGGCACAACCTGAAAATCCAAATAGTACAATAGACAAATCCTACCATCAGAGAAGTTGACAATGATTTCTATCTAAAATAAACCCCTACATGCAAAGATATGCATACCACTCCTTTATGTTAAAAATCTTGAAAGCTTTCCTTGAATTCCCTTTATCTATCTATCTATCCACACACACACACACACACACACATTCATAAACTAGAAGTTAGGGAAGGCCTGTATTTTAAAGGAAAAATTGGGGGCAAGTGGGTGCACGTATTGCGCAGATACATAAAAAGACAGGGAACTGGTGAACCATAATGCCCTCCAGCAACAAACCATTTCCCCAAGAAGAAAAGATTTGAACATAACTCATTGGACAAAGTGGCATATTCTGTTCAATTTTGTATATTTTCTTTCTTTTTTTAAAGTGGAACTCTAAACTTCTGCTCTGCTCTAATGAATTTCGATGGTTAAAAAAGAATTCAGACAAAACAAAGAATTATAAGATATTTATCATATATGCATATAATTAATTGCCCAAGACACATAAGCTAAAGTGAAAAGAAAAGGCTACAAAAACTTCATTCAGTATCATAGATTCATATCAGTAACCACATTACCTGGCCACTATTCAATGTTTTATAAATGAAGTCACTCAATTGTTCTGTACTTATGTTTGGAGTTCCAAACTCTGCAACTATTGATCTGATCCATCGTAGAACCTCCTGTAACAACAAAATAGAAGTGAACAAAAGCAAAACAGTTCTACACACAAAAAAATGGTAAAAATGTAGATCTGAGTGAAATAAATGTTATAACTGAACATTAATAGAGAATGAGAGAGAATCTTGATTGTATTTCTGATTGTACTTGTAGTGATAGAGGAATATTCTACATCCTATCACTAAGAGATCACATTAGAGAGGCCAGACTGGCACTGCTACATAGCTAGTAACCCTAAACTTAAGCATTTGAGCTAACACAACATATTCTCTATCAAACATCACGATTGAACAGAAAGATGAACAAAAGGAATTTTTATTCCATAGAACCAGAAAACAGATAAAAAGGGAAAGCTAAATAACAAAATAACCTGATTGGCCAAACCATGCAGGGGCCCAGCTAAACCATTCAAAGCAGCTGCAAATGCGAGGTAAGGATCTGACAGTGGACTAGCAACCTGAGAAGAACACACAGTACTAACAATTAGAAAACAAACAAGATAAAATAAAAAATGTAGGCAATTACCAAAGCACAAGTCCTCTGTATTAAAATTTCATTTTTTAATACTTCATTTTAAGAATTAAGACTTACACCAGAATGTAAAGAGTTTGATCAAGGGAAGCAACTTACTAGGTGGGCTGTGTGGGAACTAACATTTCCACCTTCATGATCACTGCAAACAAAATATAACAAAGAAAGTAATAATGAGCCACTGGAAATTATAAGATCAACATACAACTGCTCATGAGTATCATATGTGCCATCATTTGCAATGGAACACAAACCTGTGGATGGAAACATACAGCCTCATGAACTCCAGCATTTCTGGATCTTCAAATCCTAACATGTGAGCATAGTTTGCACCATAATCTAGAGAATCATCCAATGGAATAATTTTTCCATCCTTGTATTTCCTTTAAAATAGGAAAACAAGTTATAAACGGAAAGTGTGTAGTAGAAATGTGTAAAACATACTATCATGTCACAATGTATGATATGCCCTATTGCTCTTTTTGTTTATAAATATAAATACATATATATAGACATGATTTCTAAACATTGAAAGGGATATTATAGATGTATAATAGAATATCCCTTTCCATGTTCAATGTCTAATTTTGAATAGGATGATATACTTTACATACCGTCGATAAATATAGGCAGCAATGGCTGGCAAACGAGCAATTAAATTCAAGCTATCCTCATAAGTTGGCTCCCAATACCTAAATCCAAGCAGTAGACCAGCTACAGTAACATGTAAGGTTGCTAGCAACAGAAACACCATTTAGAATCTTACCTTGCCTTAGCTATCCCGCCCTCATATGCCTTCTGAAACTCACTTTGCACCTGAAAATGCAATAATTGATTGTGAATCGTTCTTTGCTATTACAAGAACATTAACAATATGAACATTTATGTGGCAATCAATTTAGTTTACTGGGTGTTTCAGAAGAGATTTGTTACTCAACCTGAAGGGCCATGACACCAGTTGTAAATTGAGTCATTGGATGAGCTGAGACAGGCAATGCATCAATTGCCTTATAAGCATAGTCTGCAATAAAAATAAAAAAAATAAAAAAAGAGGAATCCACAATTTTAGGGCATTACAAGACTGATCTCTGAACCAAGGACAACAGAAACAAACAAGCGAAGTTTGTTATGTTAAACTTCTAGACACATGTGCCACTTGTGACATATGGGCAAGAGCAAGTAGCATATGTTGGCAACAGTAACACACAGAAAACGTGAATCAAAGCATGTCCATATCTTTTAAGTAACAACCACTTAAATAAATATGCACAATTCCTCAAACAAGAACCATAGATATATATATAACAAAGAACAATTGAGATGCTAACCATAATGTTCCCTTGCAAAAATGGTTCTAAATAAAGACAAGCTACCATGAGAGAGAAACACTATATGCCCAACTTATATTTATGATCTTGAACATATTGCCATGCTCTGTTGTTTCAATTCACTTTAACAATGAGTCAGTATATTATATTACAATGAACAACACATTTCTTCAACATGATAAGTAACCAAGGTATAACATCAAACTGAGACTAAACCTGGGATAGTTGCACGACTTCTTAGTTCCTGGGATAATGAATCTACTTGCTCTTTACTTGGTATCTGTGACACAATTTATGAATCGATCAATGATTATCCATTATTATAAAACAAAAACTATACCGAGAGCACAGATCAAAACACCTTCATACAAGGTTTGCATTATATTATATTACAAGTAAGCAGAATTCAGAATAATTAATTCAATTTGATTATCTAAAACTACTGCATACCTTTCCTGTCAATAAAAGCCACAGTACAGCCTCAGGCAAAGGCTCTCCACCAGGAAAAGCACCTGGAAGCTTTTTCTGGCATTCAGGAATTGACATGCCTCTAAAGCGAATTCCCTAGAAGACATAACATGCCGATCTCAGAGATCCATTTAGTATGCATTAACAAACAGATACTACATCAGAGATCCTATCAACTAATCAAAATGTCATTATCAAGAGATAATTCACTTCACTTTAATAGTTCACAAATATCTGGAGAGTATTGACTGAGTTAAGTTTTTAGATATATATACCTCATCTGGGTCAACAGCTGAGCCTAGCCACAATAAAGCTGTCATTCCTCTCATTCCACCAAGTACCTTATTATGACAAAGGGTAATTGAACAAAGAGGCCAGAAGTATTAGAAAGACAAGAGGACAAAGTATAATGCTACAAGTAACTTTAAAATGTGTAGATCTACAAAAAGAGATAATATAATTACCATATCAACAGTGATCTTTCCCAATTCAACATTTCCATGCTCTTTCTTCAGCTTCTTAACACGTTCCTGAAATATGTATGGATTAAAACATAAAGTAGACATAAAATACATTATTGAAACATGTTAAATTGTTAACTAAAGGTTTGCAGTTGCAAGCTAAGCATGAAGAAATAATGACAAGAGGGAAACATTGCTTAAGAACTAACCATCACAGAGAATTGCAAATTACGCAAGACATTTACCAAATATCTCTGATCCATAATAGCATGTGCATGGCACGAATAACTACAACTAAAATGTGCATGTAAACAAAATGTAATTCACACTTGTGATCACTCATTACTTCCAAAATATTAAAGTAAACATCTAATACAACAACAAAGCTCACACTTATGTATATCAGACATCATAAAATCTATTAAGGGTTGAAGAAAAGGTAGAAACCAAACCACAATAATCCTGAGAAAGCAGCATGGACTACATTTACAAATTACACATCCAAAAAAAGCACACCGAAGCTTAAAATTGCACACAAACCTGATACTCAGGAACTAGTTCCTTCAACTCAGAAAAAAGATCCTACAAAACAGAAAACTATCCAGTATTAACAAAAATCAAGATACACAAAGCTGAACAGATATAACGAACTTCATGCATGCATAAACACACTGATTGGTTTCAGTTTCAGTTTCAGTTTCAGATATCCTCCAAAGTCCAACCGGGACAAACAAAACTACAGTAAGCAATTCCAAACCAGACTACAATAACAGTAATATAAAAAAATTACATTAAAAACGTAACATTTCATCAATCACCAAAGATAAGGGGAGAGAGGGTGAATACAGTGTTAGTGGAGCTCTGAGTTTGAAGCCATCTAACTGAATCAGCGAGATTAGATTGCTGACCCTGTCATCAAAAAATAGGTAAATAAAGAAAAATAAAAAGCCAGCGATTTATAAAAAATCAAACGCAAAAATTTGCTCCAAATAAATAAATAAAAAAAGTTGGCGTTATTCGATTTTTTCTTTTTCAGTTACCACGCGAGAGCGAAGGCGCGAAAGTGCAGAAATGCTTCTGAAAAACGCCATGTGAACCAAAGGCCACACAACCTGCACAAGCCTGTAGATATCACGAAATCAAAAATTTAATTGAAAACTGAAAATTAAAAAATAGGGAATGATGAAAAAGCTATAAGGTGAGGATGGATCGTGAATTGGAAGAATGAGAACGATTATGAATGAATCGAGAGAGTAAAAGCTAGGGTTTTTGGAATGGAGAGAGAATAGCGTACCAGAAATGGTGATGGTTCTGTTTTTGGGTTGCGGTGGAGGCGGTTGTGGTTTGAGAACGATGGTTCCGGTTGTTAAGGAGTTTGGTTCTTTGCGAGAAAAGAATTTATACAATGTAGAGAGAAGAGGGAGAGAACTAGAAGCAGCTACCGTCAAAGTTGACCATTTTTGGTGTGGGTGTGCTTTTGCTTTTTTTATTCGTGAAAATATTCATCACATGTGCGGTGCCATGCCACGTTAATTAGAAAACGGTTCTTCTCAACCATTATTATGCTCACCTTTTTGGCTTGCTATTTCCAACCCTCTCCCTGCATCTTCCCCTCTGCTCCTTGTGGGATGTACCCACTCTACGTCTTTTGCTTCCCTAGTAATTGTTAGGTTGCAGCTTTCCTCTCCTCATAAGTTCTTTATATTCCCTGTAAATTATCACATCGCATAACTTTTTTCCATTCCTTGTGAATTTGCAAGCCCATGAACACGATGATTGACAGAAACAATAATGCAAGGTCTTAGAAGGTTTCTTGGTCAGTGATCCAGATAATGACAATCGGCATGTGTAATAGGTAAAATTGAAGTCCATGTAGCCGCCTTTAAATACTCCCAAACGGGGGATTTTTCCTAATATAGTGTATTTTTTAAAATTAATTTGTGAAATGGGGTTGTTTTAAAACAATTTAGTTGTCTGTGGTTAAAAACGTCACATCATCTTTCTATTACACATTTTGGAAATACGTAATAGCTATTACGTATCTCCAAAATACGTAATAGCTGTGAGTGCGACATGTGGCGGTAGAACAGCAGTGTTATGTATTGTGGGGCTGCGTAATGGAGCATTGCATTATTGTCAGCGGTTAAGATACAGAACCGCTGACAAAGTATTTAAAATATTCAAATCAATATAATAAAATAAAATATTTTTAAGTATTTTATGCTAAAGTATTTTAAGTATTCATAAATATTTATGCTTTAAAATATTTTATTTTATAATATTTATTTGAATATTTTAAATATTTTATTTTATTATATTTATTTGAAGTAAAAATTTGAATTTGTTTGTTCAAATATTTTATTTTATTATATTTATTTGAAGTAATATATTTATGATATTTAATTTTTACTTTATATTTTTATTATTTGAAATATGCTTAAAAACTATTTGTTATAAGTAATTTTTTAATTTTTACTTAAAAGTTAACTGTCAACGGTTCTATATTTTAACCGCTGACAATAATGCGTTCAGGCTACACCCACATTTTAGAAGAACTGACAGCGGTTTGTATCTTTAACCGCTGACAATGCTACGTTACGCAGCCCCACAATACGTAACACTGTTGTTCCACTGCCACATGTCGCACTCATAGCTATTACGTATTTTGGAGATACGTAATAGCTATTACGTATTTTGGAGATACGTAATAGCTATTACGTATTTCCAAAATGCGTAATAGAAAGATGATGTGACGTTTTCAACCCCAGACAACCAAATTGTTTCAAAACAACCCCATTTCACAAATTAATTTCAAAAAATACACTACATTGGCAAAAATCCCCCCAAACGGCCGTATATCACTAACATACATACATTCTACGCTGACATTCATATGACAATTTAGAATATTTTAAAAGTTTATGACATGTCATCATCAAGACCCACAGCAGGAGAAGTTTTGAGTATTAATCATTATCTTCCACATAAACAACTAGCATGTCATTAATGCATAATCAACATTTTGTTATAACATAATCTAAAATTATAAGAGTATGGGAGTAGAAGAGAAAAATGAAAGTAGGGAATTGAAGTTTATAATGTATTATGCTTGTCATTAGTATTCAAACGGGGTCCTATTTATAGAACAATTGAACATCCATCAAATTAATAAAATATTCATAACACTCTCCTTTGGATGTTTATATTTAAGAATGTGTATCGTTAAATAATTAATTAAATATACAAATATTTAATTCTCCCTCTCATTAGAACATTCATGTCTAAAACACCGAAGACCAATATTCTGTACTAGTTATTCAAAGACTTTGGTTGGTAATAATTTTATAAAGATATCTGCTAGATTCTCACATGATCAGACTTGTTGGACATTTATTTCACCATTCTTTATAAGATCATAAGTAAAAAAAATTGGGGAAATATGTTTTGTTCTATCTCCTTTAATATAACTCTCTTTTAACTAGAAATACAAGCTGCATTATCTTCACATAAGATTGTTGGTTGTAATTTTCCAACATGCAATTATAAGTTTCTTGAATATGTTGAATCATGCTAATAAACACAACTCACATTTCTCATTGGCACCTAATTCCCATGATAGCTAATAAAGGAATGACAGAATGACAAAGTAATCCATTGAATATTATTCAATGCCATAATAACACATTGGATGAATGATGAAAGACAATAACATAACTTTCCAAATGAATCATAAAATAAGCATTTGATTATGATTCCTTTAGATGGCAGTAACATGATTTTAAGCATGAGGCTTTTCCCCCCATTTACAATTACTTGAATAAATTAAGGCAACAACCAAATATCCATGTCATACAAAAATTTGTAATGTAAGATAACATATGTAAACAATAAGGATGAAAAATTATACAAACTACCTCTCTCAACATATACAGTAGTTCATAGTCGCTCATTATTTCAATAGCTAGCAAGATTGAGAAGTCTAAATCTTCCATACAGCACAGGCAGGCCATAATAGAACAAAGACACTGTTATTTGTTGCATATTTCATGTAGATCCATACAACTATAGGGTATCCATTTCCCTTTGTCTTCCCAAGCATGACATTTTTCGCCTCATTTATTTTGGAAGCAAGATAATGACTTCCACCAACATCAAGATGATTTGCAACCATTACCCTTATATGTGCTTCCTTCACTTTGTCTAGAGTTGTATTTTCTCTTATGAATCATGGAACATCATAATTTAGAAAAGGTTCATGAAAAATTGACAAAGACTAGATCAACAATTCAGTCTAGAAGGAACGAAAACACAATGCCAAATAAAGCAATTTATGGAAGATGAGAGTAGCAAAAGCAATTTGACAAAGAAAGAAAACAATATCAAGAGTCATTAAAAAGACAAATTTAAATTATAGTAATGGTAGAGAAATTATATAACTTAGTCATGTTGCTAAATTTTCTTGAAGGATGCATATGGTTAGAGGACGAACACCTTTGACAAGGATTCAAAGAAAAGACAATCCTATATGGTTAGAGGATGCATAGGCTATTAGTATTTACATGTGAACTCATTAGTCCCCAATTTATGGTCTTTGCAACAATAATTCTATTTCCTAATATAACATGGATTATTGCCCATGTAGAGACACTCGGTTTGGCTATCCCCATGAAGAAAACCCCATAACTCCTTGGTTTAGGCTAGATATCTCTACACAAGACACTTATGGATTCATCAAACTTAACCATATGGGTCTTTAAAATCAAAGCTAACATTGTTTGTTTAATCTTCAGAATTCACCATGATTACTTTGAGTGATCATGGATATTAGTTATTAGTTAAACTTTTATTATGCTTTTCATCACTATCCTAAGACCAATAGTATTGAACCATGGTTACTTCTATGACAAATAGTAAAATATAATGATTACAAACATATAAATTACACTAAATATAAAGATCTCGAACACATTTTATCTCTTACAATAATAATTTTCAAACACGAGTACTCCTAATCCTAAGTAATTGTCATTAATCATCTCCATTCCTTCAACAAGGAAAGCAAAATGAATTAAAAATGGAGAGAAATAGTATTTTATTAGTAGAGATATTCAAAAAAAAAAAGTCATACATGATGTAGTTATATCAATAAATTTAACAAGTGAATCAAGTGACAAATAAATTAGAACAATCTTAAACCTCTAAAGTAAATTTATCAAGGATGGGATGGAGTACCTTACTCAACAAATTAACTTAACAAAGTCTCACAATACAATACATGTATATTAACCCCACATGGTTGATCATTTAACTTCCAGAGTTAGTTTCTACTCACAGACAGCAAAAGAGCAATTAGATAAAGTATATGTTAGGCAAAGATGCTTTAAATCTCACTTATGAGCAATCAAATATCAAGGGTACCTGATGCCTAATATTAGAGTTGTCTTTCTCCTTGTCATTTTAGGCTAGAAACCACCATCATAGAACATACACATTTTGGGTTTTATGGGCATGTCTTGAATGCTTGCCAAGCTTGGATACTGTACCTGCCAGCAAGTGCAGCCACAACTACAACCAGGCCAGCAATAAAGGGTGTAGCCTTATGCACACAACAGATTGTTAGTAGACTAGTTTGATGTTTAAAATAACTAAACAGATATAAGAAATGAAATTGTAATTAGAACTCTTTATACTTGGCTAAAGTCCGAATAACATATATATTAAACTAAAAATAAAATAAACTTTACATATTTTATATTAATTATGACTTTTAGTTCAATACATTCCATCTGAAACTACTTAAGTTTATTTAGGGTGCAGCACCAATATCACCAATACATAAAAGAAACCTCTTTAATCTTTAACAAAAGGCTATAACAATTAAGAAGTGTCTTGTAAAATAGAATCACTTGGGCTTTTGTGAGCAATAATAAATAAATCAAGCATGGGCCATAATTATGTATTTTTCTATCAAAATGAAATTCATTGCAAAAATTACATACATCACCAGTTATTCTACTAAACTAGGAATTAACAATATCATCTCCCAGTGTTGTCATTTTACTCAACATTAATCCCTAATTAAAGAAAATATTGGCAACAACTAAAGACTAAAAGTACAAATAGTTCCATTTAGAGCCACGCGCAACACTATTATACATGGATTTTGTGCTAAATTACAAGGAAACTATGTATTCTTTCCATCCAGTTAAACCTAATACAATTTTTTAATAGGAAAAAAGTTAGTAATTAATTTGTTCAACAAAAGGAGATTAAATCTACAAAGTTCTCCTTCTTTTATGAATCATTTATCACTAGAACATCTTATCATTCTCGAAACGTAATATAATTTTTTTCAAATGTATACAAAGCAGGCATTTTCTCTTTCTCATTTGACCAGTATTATCAATGATTTTGTCGCATGGCAAAATTTTCACAAGTCCATTAATTACCTTATTTTTTCATAGTTACATTACATTGGAAACACCTCATGAAGGAGAGCGACATGGTAAACATCAATATCACACTTAATTGGTAAAAAGAAAACTTGAGCCATGGAAGAGAGCAACATTAGACACATTTTATTGAGACAAAATTATGATCAGAATAAATTTTACAAAGAATAAAGGTATTTAATAAATATTACCATTTCACTAAAAAAATCCTTTTCACTCATTTTTTTTATTTTTCTAAAACAAACATAATCACTATGCAAAATAACTTACTTTGATAAAGAGGAGAAAAACAAATAATTATTCCTGGTATTTAAATTAATTATTGATGAAATATATATATATATATATTAGTAAATAAATTTATTTGGATTTAATTTGAGTTTTTCTAAATTATTATAAATTAATTAAAAATTGTTTGGAGTAATGAAATTTAATTAAATTAATTTTAAATAATTGATTAGTGAATTTAAACTAGAATAAAGAGGTAATGGTAAAATTTTAACTTACCTAATGGTAAAAGTAAATTAATTTAATCAAAGAGGTTATAAAAAGAAATTAGAAAAGAAATGAGAAAATGACGAAATGACTATATTGCTCTTGGGACATTAAAAATCAATATTTTCCTTTCTTCCTCGCGAGAACCACCTGAATGAAAAGGTAAAGAAAACATCAATTTTGCTTTCCTCCTTTATTGGAGGTCAGTTTGTTGGTGAGATCTAAAGTTGATTGTGTTTTCGAGATCGTGGTAACGAGGTGAGTCTGTATGTGCCTTCAATTTCAGGTTTTCTCTCTCCCTCTCGTTTTCTCTCTCTTGGTCAAAAAAGGGGGACTTTTTTCTTCTTCATTCCCATGGTGTTTTGAAGCTTAGATGAGGTCCTAAACCTTGTGGGTGTTATTAAATAACTAATGAGGTTCCTATTTGACATTGTTAAGTGATAGAGTGGAGGTCGGATAGTGGTCATGTGGAGCAAAACCTTGAAATAAGTTCCGGAAGTAAAAGAGGTAAGCTTTAAAAACCTTGAATTAACATTTGAAACCAATTTAGTGAAGTGGGTTTGATTTTGGAGATTGAAATATTAATTGTTTTGTGTGGAATTCTTGAAATTAGATAATTGACGAGCTCAATGATTTTAGGCATTTCATCAAAAGCCTTGAAAGCGTGAAGTTGAGGTAAGGGGGTGTCCGGAGTTGTAGTTAATTAGAATTAGGTGACAACCCTAATTAGGGTTCCTCTTCACTAGTTTAAATTACTTCGAAATGAGATGAAAGACCTAGGTACCTTTTCTTTTGTAGGGAACACATTTAACAAGAATATGGAAATTATGATTTTCCCTTTCTTCATAACCTAAATGACGTTGTCTTGTTAGTGGTTTGACACATCATCATCAAGTTAACATTATACTGTCTAGCCTTGCTAGCAACTTTTGTTAGCCTAAACTTTTTTTTTTCAAAAAGGACTAAGTCGGGATCTCTTTAAAACATAGAAGACCAAAGTTTAACATTTTAAACACAAAGGACTAAACTGAAACTTTTGCCAAAGGTATAAGACCAAATTGATAATTTAGCCTGTATTTAGCTTCTCTAATCTTCATTATCAATATTCTAATATATGCTATTATATATTATATATAGTATATAGTTTAATATTATCTAAGATAAATTTTTTCATAGTGAATTTTGTATGTGTACTAACTAAGAGAGTTTGACATAATTGATATAAGGTGGTGTTAAGTCATACATATGATTTTTAGCTCTTTTTTCATAATGTCTTTTTAGGTAAGTGATTCTTGATAATTTGATTCTTATGTTTGTTTATCAATTATTTCTTTATTGGACATGTTTTATCTTTTTATATTCTCATGTTTTGTATAAAAAAAACTTACGCAAGTAGTTTAGGCGTGAGCTAACAGTATTTTTGTCTCAAATTTTATAATTCTCAAATAAATTTTCTTTACTCACCTAAATACGTGGACATCCTAAAAATACAAATCATTTACATTTTAATATTCCTAGTTATTCCACTTACTCAAACATTCTTTTATAACTTTCACCAATCATGGGTAAATTTTCTTTGTAACTAGCATCCTAATAAAAAAATACCCCTACCAAACATAGCTCAAAGGAGTTTTTTTAAGCATATTTATAGATAATTTGAATCTGGTCATGTCTAATACTCACTTTGCTAAATTTTTTCATGAGAATTTTTTTTCTTATAGAATATTATTTTGGCAAAATCACTACTTTGATCTCTTTCATTTTAATTCAATTAATTAGTCAATGGGAGAAGCAAGGACAAACTTTTTGTTTTAAACAAACATGTTTAAAATTGATAAAGTTTCAAAATAAAATATATGCAACGATATGTTAGCATAAATTTAATGCAGTAATCATAATTTATCATTATAAATAATATGTAATTCTCCGACTTCAAAATTCTAAAATTGGTTCTCATAGGTTCATATTATTAAGTAATGAGATTAGTATTATACTTAAGTTGTTATTAATTAGATTAATATTATAGTTTATATTAGGATTTATATTTCATGTTTATAATTTCTAGTTTATTATGCTCCATTATGTTTAGGCCCATTATTTCCTTATTATATTAGTTGCTATAGTATTGGATGATGATAATGAAAAATATCAAGAAAGTTTCCTCCCTCTCAATGTTCTTCCCTTTTCTCTTTCCTCTAATTCTTTCTCTGCCTAATAATTTTTATTCTATTTCTATGAAGTTTGGTAAGTACCTCGGTACGATAATTTTGATCCTATTAGGTTCTCTCTCCCCTCTCCAAAAACCTCCTCTCAAATATTCCACCATTTTTTATTCAGTTTGGTTGCTTATTTTTTTGATTTGTTTCAACTAAGTTCATTATGTCAATTTAAACTAACTCTATTAGTGAAAGAGACTTAACTGGAGCAAGATTGAAAAAAAAAACAGACTTATTTTTGCATAATGGCTATAATGAAATGGCAAGACATACAGCCTTAGCACATCAAATTAGATATGGACTTTTCAATTTTCTATATTGACTTGTTAATGCAAGAAAAATAATTAAGGAAGACTCATTAATATACACAAATCTTTAGAGAGAAGAGAAAAGTAAGAGACTAAGCTATAAAGTGTATCAAAGAATCATAAGAACATGAGTTGAATTGTGATATACTCAAACTTTATTTTTTTTTTGGAAAAACAATATAGTTTGAATCTCAAGTCTTTATAGTATTTAGATCTAGATATGAAATAAGATTAAAATACTTAAACTTATTTACCTATACTGAACAAAGGAATCCTTGAATATGAAATGTTCCTAAAGTTTAGATTCATAATCTAAAAATTATAGTTTCAATTTTTAAAAACAGATTGATTCATGATCAATTACTAGATCAAATCAAATTGAAATGTAAATTATCAAAACTGTTAACTGCAACAATTACAACCGTACTTTTTTATGCGATTTAATTTGGTTTGTAGTTCTCATTTACATAACCAAACCAAACCATACTTATATACATTTTTAAATTTTTATTTTATCCCTATTATCTAATATTGTTATATAACAACAAATAAAGAAATTAGAAAATAGAAACACTCTCCTTATATAATTAAGAATAAAACTGAGTGAACGAAGATTCCTGGATTCTAACAAATTCCAAGATTTCATGATCCCCAACTTATCCGTGTCACACAATTCCACCAATTAACTCATGTTTAATAGTAGATTTTCATGAGATATATACAGGCTTAACAACTCCGTATATTTTTGTTTGTTCTCTCAACATCATTATAAGAATATAACTAACATAGTCACAATCTGAATCAATAACCCAAAAATCAATTTACAATGAAGAAAAAAATACAAATGCAAATACAAAGAACACACTACCCTACCAGGGTTACAGCAAATTAAACCAAAAATATAATTTGTCACAAAACAACCAGTGTCACTCCTAAAACCAAGCCACCTAGATAGAGTTGTTTGTTACGAAGAGATGTAAAAGATGTCAGAAAAAGAATATGAAGATAACCAACTGTATATATGAACAAACTGATAAGAAAAATTTTATTGTATCTAGCTCTTTGAAGACACACCAACTGAAGAACCTATCAAAGTAAACTTATCAAAGCCTTTACCACCGAAATCTTCATTTATACTTCCAAGAGATTCTCTGTATGCACCACCAATCACAAGCTTAAGAAGCATCCAAATATGGTCTGAGCTGAAGTTATTTTTAAGTTATGCTTTAATTCGGAGACAGTGAAACACTGAAATCAAATAAACCTTAAAGTTAATCATTTTAATATTAGATCTTAAAACCCTCAACTTAATTTGTCACTGCAAAAAGTAATTCATTTTAGTATTTTTGTCTTGTATTTTCCAGAGTCTATATATATATATATATATATATATATATATATATATATATATATATATATATATAATATAAAGACTTAATTTGTTCTGCAGAGTTAGGAACTAAATTGAGGTCATAGTTTTATAATTTCTCATAACTAAAATGTCTAATCCATATATTCTTGAAGACTAACAGGGTTTACTCTTCTAGCATCCTCAACACTACCTGCCAATTCCATTGCTTATTGTACCAACATCCTTAGTGGAAACAATTTCCACCTTAGGAGGACCAGAATGTCTTCTTGAAACAGAAGGAGAAGGGGAGAAAGAGAGCCTCTTCTTTGCAGAAACAGAAGCAGCTCCTTTTTCATATCTTTGTGTTTTGGACCTGGCCTTTGCTGAACTTGTGAGTGCCATGTAACTTGGAAAAGCAGGTGAGCTTACAAGGCTGTCATCATCTCTCACTGAGGATCCTGCTATGCTGTGTCGCCGGAAACGTTCCGACTGAACACTAAGCATGCTTCTAGAGTCTTCATCACCACCCCAGGCACTTCCCTTTGAGCTTGATATTGGCCTTGCCTTTCCATTATTAGGCTTTGAAGCAGGGGTTGAAGGGGACTTGTGAGTGACTGATCTTCTTGGCCTTTTATCATGATCATCATGGTCACGGAGAGAGTACATTTTAGTGATTTCTCCAACAGATACGGCACGCCTCGCTACAGTAGTGTTGATTGATGTATGACTATCATTGTTGTGATGATCTATGGTGCTTTGGCCCTCCCATGGCCTTGCTGCCATCCATCTCTCCAGCCAACTCCAACCCCAGTGAGGATTGTTTGGATCCATAAATGTAGGATTTACTGATTTTGAATTGGTCTTCCATGTTTGCTGCTTCAGCAAGTAATTAGTTATTAGTTATACATAGACACTTTTGAAAGTTGAGGACTAAAATTACAGAAATGTCTTAAGAGACCCAAAGTTATGTTTTCATTTTTTGAATTCTGAATTTATTACTCTCTGTTCCATTGTAATCCAAACCAAAATAAAAACCATAAATGAGGTAGTCTTGCTACCTGATGTGAGAATGAATAGGCCAAAGCTTTCTCTCTTCTGAAAGCAGCTTCTTGTCTGTACAACAATTTTGCTTCAATTTGCTCCTTTGACTGCAAGCTATCATCCCATTTTCCTCCAACTTGCTGTAAAATTATTAGTCGCTTCAATAAAAATTTTAAAACCAGCATTCATCATATATCATTCATTTCAAGCTTCTGTTTTAAGAAGAAAAAAAACCACACACTCTTAGCCAATAAATAAATCAATAAAAATCTAGTCAGAAATGTATGCTACTGAACAATCATCAGAAGTAAAAACAATGAGCCTTTAATGTAAGACAATCACTGAAAGCATATATTAAAATCTTCACTAAATCATACTTTCCCAGATACATTTCTACCATAGTCACCTGCCAGTAATTAGTGCATCACCATATTAACCAACAATACAGTTTTAAATCACATTAGAGAAAACTGTCACTTATAGTGATTTGCCTGATACTTTTTTGGTTTATAAGGTTTATAAAAAAAGCTATAAAACCTGATATTTGAATTTATGACCGTAGGGTAACTACCTAAATCCCCTATCACAAGGCCAATTCTAGTGGGTATTGGTTCTACCAAATTCGAATTGGAATAGAATATATGAAAAAAAACCAATAAAACAATAAGAGCATAGTTTCATTTAAAACACCACGTTCATGAATCAGGAACAATAAAACAAAGGCATTCTAAAGAGCACATTTTGAGTACTCAAATCACAATTCTTCCCAATGACATGCTCTGCTTCAAAATTAACCTGCAATATACAACAGAAAAATATGCTTACAGCAGCTCGCAATTTGTCAAGTTCTCTTTCCTGTTTCTGCTGTAATTGGCGTTGAAGAGCCTTGTTCTCCTCAGACATTCTGATTCTCCTATCACGAATCTGAGACTGCAATCTTGCCAGAGTTTGCATGCATCGTAAGGTGCTAATTGCTTGCCTTTTAACAGAATGCCCTTGTATCAGTGTTTTCAACCTCACCAAACCTCTCAATGCACGCAATGCCCTTCTTGCCTAAAAGCCACACATTAAGAGAGAACCATTATATGTGTTGTGCAACATTTTGCGTTTTACTGCATATTTTTGGCCTAATTCATAATTATAAATTTTCAATTTCCCTCTTTTTTTAATTGCTTAATACTTTATGCTTAATTACATGACCTCTTGTAATTTAGACAAACTGAAAGTGAATATCACAGTAACCTTCCATGTTTGCTTTTTCCTCTAGCTGTCTCTATCATATCAACACAAACTACATTCATTTATTTCATCAAAACCATGAAACTTAAGTCCCATATTTTTAAAAGGACATTCAATTTTATTTTTCTAAAAGAAAACCGACAAGAAAAATTAAGATGCTAAAATATATAATAACTTTTTGAAAAGTGGTGACAAGGACAAGTCATTACCTTACAATCTCAATTACTCATATAAGGCTCAATGTAACCAATTTCAATTTCTCTCTCCATTTTTCTTATCTGTTTCCCCATGAAAATGTCCCAAATTTCTACACTGTTAGCTTCAGCTATCCAACATAAGACTGAACAAACTTTATCCAGAAAAAAGGGTGTGATTTTTTTTTTTTCTTAAATTTAATTTGAATCTTTGATTTATATTTGGAATCATGTCCATTTAATGTGAGATCAGATTGAATGGTTCGACATCATTTCTAGACAAACTACGATGTTAGTTGAATTATAGTGATTACTTTTAGAACACAAATATTAACACTTATAAGGAAGTGTTTGACATGTGTGACATAATATGTATCTGATATTAGATACATCAAAATTGAAAAATATTCATGTTACATAGATTTTAATTGCGTTTAACTATAAAACAATCAGGACAAGAAGTAACCTCATACCATATAGCCACGGAATGCAGTCTGAATCTTGATAGCTGCTAATTCTTCCTTAGGGAGTGAAGCTGCAGGGTAATGGGGCATACTTGTGAGACGGACAACCTCTGCTGCAGCCTCAGCAGCAGCAACAGCAGCACCTGCAGCAACAGCAGAGGCATAGGCCAAAGAATAAGCATGCTTGTTCTGTTCACCCTCTCCCTCAATTAACTTAACATGTTCAATTGGTGAAACAACACCAACTTGTGCTCCTTCTCTTGCAGCCTCCAAATCCTTGTCAACCCTTTTTTTCTTTGACTTGTTTCTCTTTTTTTCCTTTTAATGAACAGAATTAAATGGTTTGAGTTAGAGACTGCTCGTGAAATGATGAAAATCAACAATGTAAAGCAAAATACAAAAATTTTAAAAATATTTTATTTTATTTTCCTTTTTAGATGTAATGTAAATTCTTGTGTGCAAGCATACTTGATACGTGGTGGCATGCACATAAAAGTGTTGGAATCAAGATTTGAACGTTGGTTCTTATTTTCCTTGGGATTATCTACTCTCTTTTACCGTATTCTAAAATATTTTAAAAAATGTAATGTAAATGTAGTACTAGCACACATATTTAAATTAAACATAAACCTTGTCTTTTTTGGAATCTGGGCTGAAAACTTTCTTCACTGCAGAAAACCAACTCCCTTTTTTCCCCATTTGCAATTCCTGCTACTTTGAAGGAAAAGAAAACCAAAAATTAGATCTTATTATCAGGCTCAACATCATCCATTAAAGAGGAAACCAGAAGGAAGAGATAAGATGAACAACAAAAAAAAACTTATGTTAAAAGCCATTAAACTCAACACGGTTAAAAACCTCATTTCATTCAATGCACTTTCAATTGCAAACCGTTAAAGAAGCCATAATTCAGCCATAGATTTGTCAAAGTAAACTGCCACATAAACTTCAAAAGCCTCAAAACAGTAACTTTATGCGCTGAAATAAACAGATCTATTACTAACATGTTTAATAAATAATTAGATAAATCAATAAAAACAGTAACAGTAACAGTCTCTTGTTACTGAAAAGACTAGAAACTGAAACTAAATAGCACAAACGCCACCCAACAAATAAAAGGTAAAGGCTTTTCAGAAAATTTGCTAATGTGGTGAACAAATGGATAAGAACCCGTCTCTAAATCTCCATCTTAACAAGCCTAGTGTTGACCAAAAAATAACAGAAGCCTAGTATAAATAAAAGAAAAAAACTACAAAAAAAAATAATAATAAATTGCAAATTTGGTATGTTGTGAGAAAATGGAGAAGAATCCAGATAGTATAAACCCAAAAACCATTAAACCCAGGTTCATAATTTCCAAAAAATGAAGAATGCAAATTTAGTATGTAATGAAAAAATGGAGGAGAACCCAGATAGTATTATAATCTAAAAAAGTGGAAGAAATAAAAAAAAAATGCAATTTTTAAGGCCTAGAATAACCAGTAAACTACAAAAAAGGGAGGGACAATGAATGAGGAAGTGGAGAAAACATTAAAAGAGCTTTACATGAGAATCCCAGATCCCTGGAAATGGAATTGAGAGGTACTTGGTGTGGCAGGGTAATAGAACAAGTTGATAAGGCCCACAGAGAAGAAAAGAAGAGAGAGAGGGACCAGATCTTGCCTTGAAGGAAACTTCAACTGCCAGAAATGGAACATATAACAATATCAACATGCTAGTAACTGGGTCCCCTTATGATTCCTAATTCTGACGTTAAATAACAGCCAAACTAAACAAAACAAGAATAACTGTTACACATGAAGTGACACTAACAAACTAAGCAATGCTTTATACTTATTTTACCAAGTGATTTGTTATTGTCATAATGAACTGTTATTTTTAACCACGAATATCCACCGAAGGCAATTAGAGAAACTTAGTTACAGTTATGATTCTTTCTTATGTTTGATGCAGATCAATACTAATTACCACTCTTCTCATTTTATCAATTTGTATTATCAATTTAATTGAGATACAACTATGTGGTATAATGAATTAAATTATAAAGAATAAATTATTATTATTATTATTATTATTATTATTATTATTATTATTATTGTTATTATTGTTATTATTGTTGTTATTATTGTTGTTATTATTATTGTTGTTATTATTATTATTATTTTGTGTTTATTATGCCAACCTGATATGATAATACTATTTTGTCCAATTATTATACTCTATTGCTTAATGTATTTTTTATGGAAGGGGAGGCTAGATTGATAAAATAAGATAGACATTTTATTTCCCTAATCATCCTTACCTTGCCTAGCATTCACTTCCTTTTTCCACCAAACACAACCGTGGTACCCTAACACAACTCTTTCCTTTTCCATTATTATTATTATTATTATTTTGTGTTTATTATACCAACCTGATATGATAATACTATTTTGTCCAATTATTATACTCTATTGCTTAATGTATTTTTTATGGAAGGGGAGGCTATATTGATAAAATAAGATAGAAATTTTATTTCCCTAATCATCCTTACCTTGCCTAGCATTCACTTCCTTTTTCCACCAAACACAATCGTGGTACCCTAACACAACTTTTTCCTTTTCCATATCTTTTGTGATTCTTGTCATTGTCATTCTCAATCTCGTTCGTGTTGAGTTGTTGTTGTCATTGTCTGTTCACACTGCCTCTTTCATTGTATTTCATACTTTTTAATCATCTTTTTTGAGGTTCTTTCTCTACCTATCTTTGGTTTTTACTCTTTTTTTAATTTTGATTTCTTTTTTCAAACTCATTTTTTCTTGTATTTTTTTGTTGGTTTTTATGTTTTCCTCTATGTTTTTTAGTTGGTGTTTCCTTTAATTTTGATTCTCTTTTCAAACTCATGATTTTGCCTATCATTTTTTGTCATCTTTTCTTAGTAAGTGTTGCTCTATATTTCAATCCCCCTTTTTTAGACATATTTTTCTCAATTTCAATTTTTTTTACAATATTCCTGAATAAATATTTGTTGTTAATTTGAGTTTTGCTTACATGAACAATGATGTTATTAATAATTTATTTCAAATTGTTATTTTTCTCTATTTTAATTTTTTTTACATTAATTCCTGATTAATAAGTTGTTGGTTTGAATTTTGCTTTTACATAAACAATGATCCTATTAGCAGTCTCCTTCAAATTGTGTTATTTTTTCTCTATTTCATTCAATTTTTGTTGGAAATTATGTTATATTTCAAAAGTTTTAAATAATGTTGTATCTTATTTTAATTAAAAAGGAGTAATAAATTATTTTTATAAAATATTATTTATAACCTATTGATAAACTTTGATTAAGTCAAATCTTATCTCTAGACTTAGTCAAAGCTTATCTCTAAGTTGGTTATATATTATCTATTACTTGGTCAGATATTATCTAACTAATTTGTACTCCTATTTAATTAATAGTTTCTCTCTCTAGAGAAATGGAAATAACAAATACACAATAACAGATACATTTTCCTCTAGTCTTGGGTTACATAAAAATTTTATTTCTACTAGTTCTGATCCTAGGTCTATCCTAGAATGAGCTGTTATATCCTCGTAAAAATTAAGATTTTACAACAATCTTAAGGATTTATTCTCGATTTCCCTTTCCCTCGTCTTGATTTTTGTTTTCCCTTTAAGATTGGAGAATAACCGTAAATTTTATTTGAGCCTTTCTTTCCTTTCCTAATTTCTAAACTCACACATAAACCTTTTCCCCCAAATGAATTTTTCCCAAATTACGGTTGTACGTCCCCCATTTTTTTTCCTCTATTCTCTGACGCGCAGGGTATCTTCAGCTTCTTTATTTCTCACGCGAGGTCCTACCAATACGCAAGGTGTCACTCATCCTCTTCCTCTCTTAGTTGTTCCCTTGTATGCACGGTCCCACAAGGCATAAAACATGGTAGCACCCAGCGTGTACATTTCCACTGCCATATCATTGTTCCATTGATGAATACACAGGTATGTTATAATACTTATTTTTTAGTTAGTTTCATGTGATGTGTAATTAATGTTTGAATATGCCTACAAGCTGTTTGTTAAATTGTAATTTTTAATTTAATTATATGATTATAAAATTTTTAATCCATGAAATTGTTGTGGAAGTGTATGTTGTTATGTGATTATATAGTTAACATGATGAGATTCACATAGTCATGTTACGTTGTAATAAATTGTGTTTCCTTATATTTAATGTGCAACAAATTTCAATTGCTTCTATATCTATAAGATATAGAAATTGTAAAGTACAAAATAATTTTAGAAATTCTTATGATTGTTAAATTTTGAGTGAGAAATGAATTATTAATATGGTTGTTTGAATGGATATGCGTGGTGATGATTTTATTTAAATTGTACAACCTGTTTCATGGTCCTTATTGCTATAACTGTGAATAATGTGTTAAATTAGAAAATTACGAAATTGGCTTTAGGCATGTATGAAATCAAACGTGGCAATTAACTCTTTGATATTAAAAAGCTGTGGCTAAAATGAGTGAAATATGTATATGCTAAATTATTTATGGATTGTGAAATGTTTAGTTGCTATAAGCATGAATTATGCTTGATTGTGCCACATACTTATGATGGATAATGAGTCTAGTAATGATATGCATGATTGCTTGACCTTGAAATTAAATTTGGAATTTAATTATTTATAGATAAATCATGAAGTGGAATAGTGTTGCTTTGTATGGATGAAAATTTAAGAAAAATGAATTTTTTAACGATGTTTTGGTACGGTCCAAACTTGAACAATTATGGAAAAGTATGAAGTGAGATGTGAAGGTGGATGGTTTAAGAACTCCACTATGTTTCCAGGCATAATAGCCTCATGATGTGAATATATAATAAGTATCCGAGTTATAGAAAAGGCTTGTTGTCTATACATATAAATGATGACATAAAAAAATGTGATATTTGTGGCTATTTTCATAAAGGAAAGATAGAGTTTGAACCAATTTATTATACTGTTAGATAACTTAACTCAATAAATTTAGATGATAACAAATATGTGTAAGGTATAATTGTAAGGAAGTGTGATAGAGTAAAACTATCATAAAAGATTATTTTTGAGAAACTTCTTAAGCAGTTTAAATTATGAAGTACAATATCAATGGAGATCCCTTACAATGCTACCACTCAATTAAAAGATGTGAATTTGTTGTCTAATATGAATACACCCAAAATAATCTTGAGAGTTAATTGAGTTTTATTAACTCATGATTTTATTGTTAATAACAATGTGCTTCTAATAATTATAGAGACAATAATTTTGATGTTATTGGAAGCTATTAATATTCTTAAATGAGGTCAATTTTATCTCTAGTTTATTAGTTTGTAATAATTTAATTTTGTTTGTTGATATAACCTTATATCACATTAAATAACTTTAATGTATAATTTATTTATTCTTATGTTTTAAAAATAAAAAGATTTGGATGATAGAAATAATGAGATAGTTTAATGAATTTCCATAATTCCTAGTTTCTGTTATGAGGCCGACTGCATTAATGCTTGTGAAAGAAAATGGTGTTGCTATATGTTAATTTTAGCTTGAATGTTAAATCTCATATAAATATTGGTTTTTACATAGTTATACATGCATGGTTAGAACTTGGTCAATGATGAATTGAATATGATATTAATTGATTCATAATACAAGGATGAATTGCTTTGTGGTAATTTATTTGTTTATTTATGATTGACAGTATATATTAAGAGAATATGAAATATGTGTTGTTTATATTCTATATCATTTTTATATATCTTTTAAAAAATTATTCTATTATATAAACGTGGAACTTATTATATTGTTCTTTGGCGAACTAGTATGAACAAGCAAACTAAACCATGCATGCTAATGAAAATAATTTATGATTTCCTATATCCTATGAAAGCTATATATTTATGTATTTTTAATAGGATATAATGAGGTGATTTTTGATGAACTTAACTTGAAAGTTAAATATATACATTATGTAGTGTGAAATACAATATGTATATCACGAATGAGATATTATGTTTACAATTGTGTGGTTAGCCGTGTTGAATCAAAGGCTTCTTTTAGTATGCTATTAGAACATAATACATGCAATAAATTAATATTGTTTTGATGTTGAATAATGAGTCTTATTTGATTTATAGAGTGTAAATTTTGAATGTATTATATTAAATATTATAACAATAATTTTAATGTGGTTGTTGGCCTACAAGGTAAACATAAATGATCTTGTTGCTTAGTACAAGAATGTCATAATAATATTTATTGAATTCTATATATCTATGAGTTAATATGAAAATTTTACTATGCCTGTAGAACTTATAAGTACAT
The DNA here is from genome assembly GCA_037962975.1 of Clitoria ternatea. NCBI lineage: Eukaryota > Viridiplantae > Streptophyta > Magnoliopsida > Fabales > Fabaceae > Clitoria > Clitoria ternatea. Next base: position 18,106,206 of record CM075675.1, read on the forward strand.
GAAAGGTACTGAGAACTTTGATATTATTTATAATATGAATTTATTAATTTTTATGAAATCACTAATTTTATGTGTTGTGTTTCGATTCATAAAGTGTTTGAGAGATACCATAAACTATGGTGTTATCACATTGTGTGTTTAAAATTTCCATCATACTAATGTTATGGTGATGTTGCTTGAATCCAATATTAGTCGAGAATAAATTCAAATTGAATTTATTTTACTCTTGGAAGAGAAGAGTTATGATATTCCTTGATTTTGAGTTTTCCACTATGTTATTGACATAGTGATGTTGGCTAGCTAATTTCATTTAATCAATTTTGAGTTATCTACTATGTTATAAACACAGTGATGTTGACTAATTTAATTTAGTCTATTTGGAGTTTTCCACTATGTTATGGACATGGTGATGTTGACTAATTCAATTTAGCCGAGACTAAATTTTATTTCATGTAATTTAGTTTACTCGTTAGTTGAAATTTATCAAGTATACCTGTGTAGCCTAAATTGAATTAAAGGCCAAGTTTATCACTTGATAAAATATAAGGCTAATTAGCTAAGAAATTTTTCTTAGCATATATATGGAAGAAATGTGTTTTCCTAAGTTGTATATTGTGATTGCCAATAGGCACAAATAAATAATAATATTTATATTGAGATCTTAAGACATGTACATGTATATTATAATCAAAATACCGTAGTTATAAATCATGGATCAAAATTGCTTTGGTCCTGAGTCTTACAAAGTGAAAAACTAGTAAGTCAAACATCAGGGGAAATGAGACTTGAGCCATTTGTAACTAACGGTGATGGTAACCCAACTTTTGTGATTGGAGATCCCATAAAGAAGGTTCATATAGGAAATAACAAGTCACTTAGTTAGTCTTGCTAGCACTCTTTCCTTTTTCTCTTCGTATGGTGTATGTGAGAAGTGTTAGACTGCACTGAATGATGGTTAAGCTTAAAAGCTTTTAATGGTTTTCATATCCCTTATGGGTGGTGTATAAAAGTGCATTATACACTTGATGAAAACACCCATGTGAGTATGGAGTGGGGCCGCTCCTATAGAATTAAATGGCAAAATTTCTGGAGCACTCATGAATTACCAGGCACGCGCATGGCCTATTAGCGCAAAACCGCGATAACGGTAGAAATTGTGGGGGTATGATGTGATTGATAAACCTCTATCATACACTAAAGTGTCATTGGTTCATAGAAGCATTGCTTCACCAATGCACTATATGTTAAGTTTATTAGTCTAAAGTATGGTTCATAGTCCAAAAGACACCAGACTTGATGCATCAACATTCATATTATTTATCCAAGTAAATCATTTTTATTTTGAAAGATTAAATATATTTAAAGATTTTGAAATATGTGAGGGATTGTTGGAAATTATGTTATATTTCAAAAGTTTTAAATAATATTTTATCTTATTTTAATTAAAAATGAGTAATAAATTATTTTTATAAAATATTATTTATAGCCTATAGATAAACTTTGATTAAGTCAAATCTTATCTCTAAACTTAGTCAAAGCTTATCTCTAAGTTGGTTAGATATTATCTATTACTTAGTCAGATATTATCTAACTGACTTGTACTCTTATTTAATTAATAGTTTCTCTCTCTAGAGAGATGGAAATAACAGATACACAAACACATATACAGTTTTCTCTAGTCTCGGGTTATATAAAAATTTTATTTCTGCTAGTTTTGATCCTAGGTCTATCCTAGAAGGAGCTGTTATATCTTGGGGATATACCTTAGACGAATAAATTCTTAAGGACAGTGTTACCACACGTCTCAGCTCATCATAAAAATTAAGATTTTACAACATTTTTTGCATTAGTTTCTCATTAATAATTTGTTGTTGGTTTGAGTTTTACTTTTACATAAACAATGGTGCTACTAATTCTGCTTCTTTGTTCGTGTTTCAATGTTTATTGTTTTTATAATTGTATAGTGATAACTATAAATTTGTGTTATTTACTATTTTTTAAATAATAAAAATACTAGAATAAGAAAATTAATGTCTTCATCGCAGGAGTAAGTATGAGTCCAATGATGTATTAAAGCTTGTTCTACTCTGCTTTGAAATTATTAGATGATTTAGTTTCTATTTTTTCTAGCTTTTTATATTATCTACATGTAGGATTTATAAATAGGATGAGATGATGACCTATGTGAATTGAAGAAAAATATCTAGAATTATATTAGAGAAACATGTTGCATTCTTACAAGCTACTTAATTTAATTTTGTAAATAAAAAATCAAACAGAAAAAAACAGTTGCAATTATATTTATAACATAACAATTTATATAATATTTAAATATAAAAATATTAACATAGTTTTTAAGAATAATTTAATTAAGATTATATTTTTTGTTAAAATACAAATTCACCTCTATAAAATTTAAGGTTTAGAAAAAACTCCTTATAAATAAAAATGATCACTTTTAACCATTTAAATTTTTAGGGGTGACTAAAAAACACCCATATTGTTCATTGGTATTGGTTCTACTTATATTATTGTTCGTGGTTGAACCGTTGACAATAAATAACAGAGGTTAAAAGTGGTCATTTTTAATTATCGAGAGGTTTTTTTAAAACCTTATATTTTACAGGGGGTGAATTTGTATTTTAACCTATTTTTTAATGTATGAATTTTCAAAAATTAATTGTGTTATTTTTTTCCAAAAATTATGTCTTTTTTTATCATAGTTTTATCATTTGTATATAACTTATAAAATTATGTTATTTGTACATTCATTTGTACTGGGGTTTTAATATGACAGTGATACTATTAGACTATTATAAGCTTGATGGATTTAAGTAGCTAAATGGGGGTGAATTTTGCACGCTATGTGTGCAAAATATGCTGCTAACCGAGAAAAACAAGTTATTCATTATACGTTTGGGTCAATGTCACTTGCTAGAAAGAGATATTTGCTAGTAAATTAAATTGCTCAATTGTTATTTGTAAACTAATAAATGAATGTATGAATATATAAATCTGTGTGGGGATAAATTAATTTGGATCTCTTACAACTCTAGAAAACCCAAGAAGGGCAACCTTATAGCAGGGGGAAATGTTTGCTATAACTCACGAGAGGAAAGACAGACCATTCATGAATTTGGAGACTAGAGATATTAGCGTAAGTAGAAAACTAATTGATTGGTTTTCAATTCATTTGGTTTATGATATAAAGAAAAATTATGTTTTTTTGCTTATTGACACCTTGTTATTTCTTGATATTATGTTATTGGAACCTTGCTTATTCAATTCACTTGGTTCATGATATTATGCTAAATTGACGTAAGTACAAATTTGTCTATTGTTTCTTGCTTATTGAGACCTTGATGTTTCTTTCCCAAATCTATCTATTGTTTCTTTCCCTGTGTTGCCCTCTTTTCTTTTCCTTTTATTGACTACTAGGTGAAAGACTAGACATTATTGAATGAAGGACCTATAATTTGCATGTGTGTTATTTTCCATCAATTAATTTAAATGATGTCGGTATAGATTTTTTTTTAAAATTATTTAATAGATTATAAGTATAATTGGTTATTATTGTGTAAGGTAAAAAGGTAAACATGGATTTTTTTCAAATTAATTACTTAATTACTATTTTTTTCATAAAACAAATTAGATATGGAATGTGAAGAGACCTCAAATGACAAGGAGATTTATTTGAAGGTATAAAGAATACAAATTTTTTTGTGCCTATTTCTCATTCTCAGGCAGGTATATATACAAATACATGGTTGTATATTAGATTACATTATTTCTGTTATTTCCTACCTACAAATCTGCTAAAGATATTATCTACATAACTAGATTACATGATTCTTGCTCAATCATATATTTTCCTAATATATTCCCATGATAATAGGCTGATACCAAAATACTTGATAATTAATGAGCTATCATCCTAACACCCCCCAACTCCCCTCAAGTTGGTGCATGCAAATTTTGGATGCCCAACTTGGGAAGAAAGAAATCGAACTAACGTTTTCTAAGTGTTTTGGGGAAAATATCAGCAAGTTGGCTAGAAGTAGTAACATAACAAGTTGTAATAATTCCATTCAAAATTGCATGAAAAATGTATGTAATACGACTTGACTATCACAGTAAAGCATCATAGGACGCAAGTGACCAATACCCAGGGAGTGCAGAAGATCTTTTAGCCACATAAGTTCACATATGGTGGTGGTCATTAAGCAATATTCCACTTCAACAGAGGAGAAAGATACAATATGTTGCTTCTTGGAAAAAAGGCTGAGTGGTTTGAAGGTGCCTAGGGATAGGCACACTTATGAGTCTCCTAAAAAAAGGATACTTAACTTGTATCCAGACATAGGAGAACTGGAAATAACACCCTTGCACCCAGGATTTGGTTGATTTGTATGGGATTGAGTCTTCTGCTCCTCTTCATACGTAGGGATCTTAGAGTAAAACAACGTACGTGACATCTCATGCCTGGAAACTTCAAGTTGTTACTGCTAAGCCTTATTTGGGGTCACCCTCTCTGAATTGACAGATCGTTCACGTCTCAACTCAGCTATCTCTTCCCTAATTTGTCTGATCATCTCATCCTTAGGGTCAGGAGTAACCACTAGGACCATCTTCCTCATAGATGCACTTGCAGTATCAAAAGCCAAATGCCTTGGCTCCAAGAACGTCAGATCTTCAACGTGACCTTTAGACTCACGATTCTCCATGACTTTAGAACTCAAGAAAACGAAAATAAGACTTAAAATTTACAGGTCCCAATGGGCGTGCTAATGAACTGGTCTAGGTCGGGATGCAATGTACGGCTTCGCGGAAGTCCTTAAATCTCAAGATCACTCTCTATTTTTACACCAGTCTAGTGGAAATCTGGTATTATATCCCTTATTCCAATTAAGAATAAAGGTCTTTGAGTGATTCCTCATACCAATAACACCAGCTTTACGCGTTGGAGGGTGAAAAGTGGTGTCACCTGCAAGGACACTCTTACGCTTACGTCAGTGAAAGTTCTAAGGAATTCCAAAGCTTAAGCGGAAGGTTAGAGAGAATGTTCTTACTATGTTACCTTGATGCATGGGTATTCATACCTGGAAGTAGTGGAAACGTCTTCTTGTTCACCAAGCTTTCTGTACAAGGTGTCAGTACTTACTCAGCTATTCTCTAATAAAGCTGACTGGTGATAGTGACGTTTTACAGCGGCTTTACCTACCCATCAGCCACTTTACCTACCCATCAGCCACTTTACAAGCTACTTGTTTAACACACTAAGGCATAGGTCAACTCTGACCCTCTAGTATTAAGTGAACAACTCGCAACGGGGTTACTTTAGGGACCTTTTGTGTGATAACGGATTCCAACATTATGTCATTTCATTACGTGAGACGCCAAAGTTGAGAGACCAGCTCACACCAATCGTCATGTCATACCGGTTCCAAAGGATGGATTTTAGACAAATTACCTTTAAGTCCAGGGGCCGGTCTCAAGACTAGATCAGTTAGGAAGACCTTTTTGTTTGATGAAAAATAGGGGAGAACATTTTGTACATTTTGCTTTATATTTTAGCATTTTATTATTCTTAATGTACTTCTTTTGAATATTCTAGGACATATGTGTTATTAATGTTACAATCTTTTGAAGTATTTTCACCCTTTTATATATGCTTGCCTAAATGCTTGTATTGGATTTTGCTTATTATTTTGAGTTATGCACACTGCTCATGCTTGTCTAATTTTGATATAAATCTCTCTGAGGTATGTTTTCCTAGCCATATACTTGTATAAATTAGGACGTACAAATATATGGCCTAGGAGGAGCTCTCTAGATAACCTACCTTAGTTGCATAAACTCAGGGGAAGTATTTGTCTAAGTTCAATTTTTGTAAGCTCGAACACCCTTATGTTGCGTTTAGTTTATAAATTTTCTTAGAAAAATAGAAAATTATTTTTAGAAAAATTTTAAAAAAACTGTTTATTTACAAATTATTTAAAAAAATTATAGAAAAATAAAAAAACTAATTTTTATTTTAAAAGGTTTTCTAAGAAAAGTAAAAAAAATAGAAAAGACGGCAACTAAATTAGAAGATAAGGTAACTGAATTACAAGATAAAGACTGTTGTAACCAAATGAGAATATGAAACAAACTGCCACTAATTCAAAAAGTTCTACTGTTACAAGTTTTCAAAAATTAGAAACACGACAACTTGCACTATTCATTTAAATTAGTATTATCATCCCTAAATATTGAATTGACTTTCCTGCAATCCTGCTTAATAAAAGAAATGGTAAAGGATTGTAGAGACTTTATCTATATTATAAGTTTGTTATTAGCGGAAAGACTAACCCCACCACATCTATCAATTTACATTTTTATTTTTTTGTTAAATTTAAGAGTTAATATTTCGTATGATTTTTATGATATGTCATGATAATATTTTTATTATTCTTTGTAACTATTTTGAAATATATTTAAACACAAACTCATTTGCTCTTATTTTAATATTACTTTAAAAATTCGTCATAATTTTTATATGATGCATATACTATACAATATTGTCATAAATAATATATATAAGACATATCTCAATTAATTTGAATTAAAGAATGTTTGAAAAAATTTAGAAAATTGAGTGCACTTGAACAACTTTTTTAGTTTTCTAATTTTTCAAATTGAAAAACTGTCACATTATCTAAACGGGTTTTCAAAATTTTTCTAGCTATTCTAGGAAATGAAATTTTGGAAAACAAGCGAAAAACTTTTCCCAAAAAACTAGAATAATTTTTTGTAACTAAACGTAGTCTTAAGGTCTTATAAAGACTGAGCAACCTTCTCTTCCATATTGAAGTTGGTTGAGCCTGAAGAAGCTAAGTGTGTAAAGAATACTTGGAATCATTGTAAGTAAGTATGAGTTGCACTTAGCTTCTTGATTAGTAATTCAAAATCCTATTATGCTCATACAAGGACTAGATGTAGCCTTGGATTATAAGTGAACTAATATAAAAATCGTTCGCGTGTTGTTCTTTTAGTTGTTTAAAGTTGCTTTACTATTTTTGTTTTAAATAGTCTTTTATGAAAACTTAGACAAGTCTCTAAATATCTATTTTTTGAAAAGAATTTATCAAAGTTTTTATACACACTATTTAACCCCTTTTTAGTGTGTACATGTGTTATCTTCACTTACTAATACACTAAAATGTAACAAACTTCTCTCCTTACTCATTGATTATGCTTTATTCCATGATTCAAATCTCCAATTCCTCTATGCCATTCCATGGCTCACCTTTCCAAGTCCTTTTCCTAACATTTTGAAAATGAAAAGATCGAGAATGAAGCCACGAGTAGGGTGGAACTAAGTGTGAGGATGTTGTTGAACATTGATTCTACGATTAATCCATTTTTCCCTCTTTATTTAACTCCACTACTCGAGCTGTGCAATCAACGATTCTATTTAAATACTACAAGAGAGTTTTGTGAGTTGAACTTGTAATCCTAATTGTATAACTTCGGGTAGGGATTCTTCACCCATGTTGTCATGCCTCATTGATTTACAGGAAAATGAAAAATCAAATCAAAATTGTAATGGTTTAGGACGTGTTTAGTTCGCAAATTTTCTGAGAAAAATAGAAAACTATTCTTAAAAAAGTTAAAAAAAATAGAAAAGTTGTTTGTTTACAAAATATTCAAAGATAACTTAAAGAAAATTGAAAATTGGATTTTCTATTTTTTTAAGAAAAATAGAAAAGTCTTTAAGGAAGTTTTCCAAAAAAACTGAAAAGTGGAAAAGTTTTTTAAGAAACTTTTGTAGTTATCTCAGGAAATGAAAATTGTAAAAAACAAACAGAAATTTTTTTCTAAAAAACTAGAATAATTTTATGTAACTAAACGCAGTCTTACCTTATCAGATTTTTTTTTCCTTAAATTATTTTAATGTATTCTTGTTTCTTTGTCTATTGATCAATTATCTTCTTTCTTCGTTTTAATTTTATGAATATGGATGACTTATTTTTAACATAGAATTTGGATGATTTAGAAAGGGGTATCCCAACAATTTTCATATATATATATATAGGGTTTATATGTGGGCTAGCTCACAGGCTGTAATCCACAAGTAGACTCAAAAAAGTGGTCAATTTAAAAAGTGGGTTTGGGGTTGACCTGTAATAGGCTAAACCTATATAAGTTGGCTTGTTGTATGGTGAACCAACACTTTTTATATACTCATCTCTAAATAAAAAGGGTGGCTCTGAAGTAACAAATATTGTTGAACAAGGAAGAAATGAGCAAAGCTTCACTAAAACCAACACCATTACAACAATAAAAATGTCCACAATTATAACAAACGTGGTTAAAGGATAAGTCAATAGGAAAAAATTGAATAGGAAAGAATGAATAAAGAAAACACATGACCGATAACGACGTGGGACAATATGTAAAAGCATATTAATATATCACACCAAATATATATTAAGCCAAATATGACATTAAAATTACAGTCAAATATATTTTGGGTTTACATAGTTTGACACCTAAACTAGTTAATCCATTGGCTCAAACTCTTTCTTTTTAATCAATGTAGTACTTCTGTTTTTTTTTTAATCTATATCTTAATGTTATTGTATACCCTTAAAAAAATATAATTCATATGTCTTTTAACACATTTTTTTATTAATATATTATTTTTTATATTTAATATCTTCTTGATTTAAAAGTGTCATTGGTAAATACATATTTGGTTATCTTAAAAACACGTATATTTAAAAATAAATGAAATCTTTTAATTAATTTGCTTAATAATTGTCTTTAGTGATTGTTTGATACCTTCCTTATTAAAGTAAATTAAATAATTATTTGGTTAACATGGAAATGATAAGTGGCAACCACCGAATTGTCAAGTGTTGCAGTTGCGTGATTAACCATTATGTTTGTCTGTGTCTCACAACTAACGCACATCAACCGAAATGTTACACTAAGAAAAAGGGATCAAGTACAACTTTCTAATTATTTTTCTCAAAGGATCACATGTCCATCACGTTTTTCTGTTCAGTGTGGAGTGTATGGTCTTACTATTTAAAAATAAAGATATTATTTAATATTAAAAAATAAAAGGATGGCTTAAATTGTTGAACTTCTAAAATTGTGTAGATGATCTGTTTAAAGGAGTTGTTTTAAGATATTATTGTGTCTTAACCACATGTGTCATTTTTCAAAAATAATTTGTTCAGGGTTTTGTCATAATTAAAGTTTTTTAATACTTTTGAAAAATATGTTTATTGAGGATTTAAATTAAAACTCTAACTCTAATTAAAAAAGATATTTAACATGTGTAACTTTATATAGATAAAAACATTGTTTAAAATTGAGGGGGTGAGCGTTAATAATATTTGTAAATGCAAAACTTCTTTTTTATTATTTTTTATAACTTATCCAAATTAGATAAACCTTTAAAAATATTTTATTAGTTTCTATTTAACTATTTATAGAAAGAAAAACTACACAAAAAATATAATCATTTCATCTCAATTATATACCAAAGCTTTTAATGATTTATCTTTTATTTATTAAAAAATATTATCTCTTTTATTTAATCTATACTCCTTGTCATGTGAGTTTAAGTGAGGCATAATTTACAACTTTAAATAATTAATTAAATAAAAAGAATTATCGAGAGTGGTCAAAATAATTGAATTAAGTTGCATCCTTTCCTTTTTACAACATGATAAATGGTGAGTATACTTACGAGTAAATTGGCCCTCACATTTTTTGACTTGTGAATTTACACTTTAGTTTAATATAAATTATTACAAATTCATCCTTAACCCTAAAAAACATTTTTTTAATCAGATCTAAACCGTTAACTTTCCCATTAACAGAATTAATATTCATATATATATCAAATTAAGTGACAAGGGAACTTTTCTAAATTATAAAACTGACACTGATTTAGGACTTTTCAACTTAAAAATAACATTACCGAAAGTTATAACTACCAACAATTATATAAACCCCCAAAACCTCTTATTTTTTTTGGTGATTCTTATCTTCTCTTGAAAAGTAACAATATTGCTTTCAACACCCTTTTGCCGGTTTGCTCCCTTGTTAAACTTGTTCTCAGCTTCACCAGCAATAGTTTCACAGTCTCTACCTTGACAAAGGAAAGCTTGAAAGTCCTCATCAAATGGATTAGCTTCTCCCATGAGCCTTTCTACGCCTTCATAATAAACACCCAAAAAATCATTTTCACAAACATGCACCCCACTAGAAACTTGACCTTGAATATGTCATTCAAACACCACCTCCATCAGCCAAATTCTCATCAAACTCCAAAGATTAAAACTTCTGAACTAGGATCCATCATGGATATGGGGTTTTCACCTCAAAATCCAAATGAGTTGTTGCATTAGCACATCCACGACCCAAGCCTCAAATAACCAAACCATTCCGAAAAACTATCAAACCCATCATGAACCACTACCTTTAGAAATTTTTTTTGTGAAAGAGGTCCTCTCTGAAATCCCATTTTCAAGCCTTCACCAAGTTTCAATTTTGATATAAAAAATGAAGACTAGGATGCCTATAGTTCAAAACCCATATAAGAAATTCAAAAAAAAGATCCCATCTCTGTTTTTGAGATGCAACAAGAGTACCAGATCCTCGAGGATATTTTAAAAATAATAGTATTTAGTATGATAAAGTTAATCAATATATATATATATATATATTAAAAATCAAAAGAATTGAGTTTTTTCTTTGTCTATATTATATAAAAGATCGAATGGAGTGATTAATAAAAAGAAATCTTAAATAGAAAAGGGGAGAAAAAAAATTCTCTGACAGCGCAATTGATATTTTCTGAGCTTGACGCAATTTTTTTTTTCTTGTTGACGTAAAACGAGCTTGACACATATTCTTAATGATAGCACTGATACATAGCAATAATGAGATGCTATATCATGTGGTCACAGGGAAAAGACAAGGGAACAGTCAATTTGTGGCTGCTTCACGTGCTTATCATGTGTTTCTTCCTTGGCTTCCGCAACCACCTCCACAACTCGAATTCCTCTTCCAAGGTATGAGTTACGTTGAAAAATGTGTCCATAAAGTGCTTATCTTTATATTAAGAAAAATAATTAATATTCTTTAATTATAATATTTTTATATTTATCCTCATTTAAATTAAATTTTAATTATTCCCTAAATAAGGGTACAATAGAAAAAAATAAAAAATAAGTTTTTAAAATTCTAAAGAGATGAATAAAAAAAATTAGAATAGAAACAAATAAGAAATATTTCAAATAAAGGACATTTTGAAACTTTGTCTTCAACATCCAATGACAATTAGGCATCCTTACTTGCAACCTTCTCTAGGCATTTCGACATATCATGCAAAGCGTCAAAAACTTCTCAGATCTTGCCCGAGGTAAAACAATAAGCTTTAAAAATATCTTGATAGATGATTTCATGAAACGTGCTTTCAACACTTTGGCCAAGACATGACACCTATCAAACCCCTTAAACTACAGGACAAGCCAAAACTTGATAAACCTTTCAAAGAAACACATCCCAAGCCTAAAATAGAACCTTTTTTTTTTAACTAAACTACATTCCCATAAACATCAACCCCTATTAAGTCTTCAAAGAAATCGGTCATGCTAGGTTAGTAGGGGTAGGAGTACAAAATCAATCCCTTTAAAAGTGAACTCAAGATGAACACTTTTAATGTGAAAAACATTGGAGTTATGGTCATTCAACATGCCAATGTCGCCAATTGAAAACACTACAGAAACAATGGTTTGAGATGGGAAAATAAAGAAATGTTTAAGGAGAAATCTCAAGATGAGCACTTAAAAAATTTTAAGGGACGAGATCGCTATCCAGACTACAATTATGAATCGAACAAAGGTCAAAAGCAACCAAACATAAAAAATTACATGCTAATAAACTTTTAAAATTTGAAAAAGGAAAGAAAGTAATAATATCATCTCTAAATAAATGAGGAGAAAAATACTTATAAAAAAATTACTCTAGTGTCGTGATAACATCTTGTTGCAGCTCAAGACCACTCCTATCTACCATACCGCTAGCGCTATAACTATGATCGTAAAGAAAGTGCTGGTGTTGCTTACCCTGCGTGTAGATATACCAATTGTATTGTTTTTCCTTAAAACATCAAAACTCGATACAATATTCAAAATAAGTGTCTCTTTGGTTTTCAGTTGGAGAAACAGAGTTGGGAAAATAAAGAAATTTAAGGGTTGATATTGATCCTTTCAAGACAGTCAAAACTCTATTTAATTATTTTGAGAAAGTTTAACCAACCCAACTTGATATCCAAACGGGCCCTAAAACACCGTTGGGTCTAAAGAATGAACTGCATCTCTTCAACGTTACATTTTACATGACATTTCTTTTTCTAAACCCAAAGGAAAGTGTATTACACTACAGAGAGAGCAAAATCTGATTTGTTCAGCCTCAGCGAAAGCAAGAAAAAAGCATCGATTCTTTCAAGAATTAGTAGCAGTCACATCAACGTAACCATTTGAATGTTGCATTATCGTCTTTCTTTTGCCAGGGGACTGCAGCATAGAACAAGGATAATGTGAGAAAAACAAGGAAATTATTCAAGTTTAACATGGGTCGTATTATTGATATGCTTACGCACTATACTCAGTATGGTGAATGGTGAATTTCGTGAAAGCTTATTTTATGCCAACTTCGGTAATGATAAAGTAAATCAGCGAAGGCCCTTAAAGTGTTACGAAAATATGCAAATATCTTTTAATATCTTGTCATTACATAACACATCCTCTGGAATCAATTTCATTTTGCTTCAATATCTCTTAGAATTACTTATCCTACTTTTTTTTATTATTATGATTTTTAACCCTAATTAGATAGGAATTATAATTAGTATAAATAAAGGATAATCATCCAGGTGAAAATATACTACATTCATTCTCTACCATCTCTTTTTCCTATACCTAAAACTCCATAATTTTCACATAAGGGAATCAAAATATCCCATTTAAGCCTAAAATCTGCTTTTAAAAAGTCCACTGGAACCAAAATAGCTAAAATGGTGAGTATACTCATAAGATCGTACAATCCTACAATCTTTTCAACACCTGATGATCCCGATCTCAGTTTTAGACTCTGTTAGAATCAGTAGGATCACATGATCTTATTCATGAACTCGTAGGATTGGACAAGTTTCACAATCCCACTCAAACGGTCGAACCCAAAATAAAATAAAATAAAATAATAAACACAAAATCTGACCTTAAATGGCATGACCCATTATACTAAAACCCATAACCTGGGTGTCAAGAACTTTGAAACATGCAAGTATTTCAATCAAAACTGATCCCTTCCTCTATCTATTTGGAAACCCTTCATCTCTCTTCTGAAAGTTTTTCATCCTCATGCATCCCAGGTTATTGCTTCCCTTTTCTTCTACAAGAGGGTTGTAAACTCAAAACCCGTTGTCCTCTGTTCATAAACTATTGGGTTGTGGTCTGATTATCTCTTCTCTATTACACTATTCGGCTTGTTTTATTTTTCTACTTGGAGTTTTATGTTATTTTAATCTGAGAACAGATCTATTGTTATATTTGGAATTGTTAAGTTGTGACTGACAAGTTTGTGGCTATTAGTAGTGAATTTATAATTATTTTGACTTATTTTATTCATGTGTTTTAAATACAACTTTGCTGCTCTACACCAGCATCTGTTAACAAAGCAAAGGATGGATTTCAAGCATCTATTATCTATTACATTACCACTATTAAATTTAAGAATACCTCAAGAAGATTGCACAGTAAAGATGGAAATGCTGAAAGAAAAATGAGGGAAGCTCTGAGTCGACAAATCGAGAAGGCCAATATCTCAGAGTCTGTGACCTGGTTCAGGAGAAACACAGTGCTCCTTAACAAGTGGTCTAAGAGACAACCATTTTGTGGTATTCTTTAGCTCCAAAACAGTTTCCTTCTTGGAACTTGTATTTGATATTCCCAATAATCACCTAAATATAGTATCAGCCTCATGTAGCATGAACATTAATATCTTGCTGAAAGTTTCACTCTTCTGAATACCATGAGATAAGATACAACCATTGACACCAGTTGCTTCAGAATCATTATGGCATGCTGCTCTATAAGCATTTATGAGACATGTAAGGGCAGGAACACCCTGCTGTTCTTTGATCAGTTTACACAGAGAATCGAAAGACGCACTTGTCAGCAGTTTACCCACATGAAAACATTTGTTGTTATTCACTGGCTGCGACCCATCCAAACTTTCTCCATCATCGGAACTCTAGACCACATGATTAGAAAAAAGTCAATTTTCATTAACAGAAATGCTAGTCAGGTCAAAGGTTCAAAGTTGGAGAACATGAAATAATAATATATCAAGTGAAATAGTAGCTGTATTCTTTCATATTTATTTACTGTGCATAGCTCTGCTCTGAGCTACATGCTTGTAGTAAAATACGATCCTAAAATAATTTCAGGAAACATTTAAAACCCTAAAGAGGACAAGGCATAATTTTAATCTGATAGGTACTGGCTCAGAATTAGGGAATGCAGCCAATCTGTTACAGAAAGAATGCCTACTGACTGAACAATATCAATTTGATAGACGGAAGCGGTCAAGAATGTACAATAAAATGCATCTTGTCAACACTCTAGATATTCAAGACCTGGTACTCTCCCTTGTATTGAATTCCCAAAATACAAGTTTCTCCCATCTCTTGGTTTCCTTTCCCCCATCTCATAAATTATAACAACTTCCATTTTTGTTTGTTACCAAATTAATATAGTTAACATACTGTCACATACGATAATGTCCACTGATTCCCTGCCGCCTGACTTATTCCTCCTCATATAGACTTTATTTGTTGGAATATGACAGATGCTATCATAATTACATAGAGCTTAGCAATCCCTCTGCAAATATGAGAGTTCCAGGAATTGAGTCTAATATGGAGCAGGGAACGGATCAACAGGAGGACTCTAAAGTCTATTCAAGGGAAGCCCTTAATACGAAAAGAAAACAAGTGAAAAAAAGAAATGTCAATAGGGGAGAGTTAGTTACACACTGCTTAGCAAATTTGTCAATTCTATGAGCATGCTAACAAGTGAGAGGGTATTAGGGGAGGATAGCTAACATTTCTGTTGATTGTTGTTAGAATATATATGAAATAACATTGTAATATCTAGTAATATCTTAGATTATTTTTTAGGATTAATTTCCTTATTTTCACAATATCGATCCCATAGGATTAGTTATTGTTGAGAAGAAGGAAACTAAGAGACATTAAATGAATTGCGTGTATTTGAATACACAACGGAGTAACATATTTATAATAAGGATGTAATAAATAGAGGATCATAATACAATTATATACAATCAATTCTAATTACATATTGCTATATTTACAATATTCTAACACTCCCCTCAAACTGAAACATATAAATCATATGCACCAAGCTTGTCACATGTATTTAATACAAGAACCCCTAAGAGACTTCATGAGAACATCAGCCAATTGATCCTTGGAATTTACAAATTTCATAACAATGTCCCTTGATATAGTCTTCTCTCTGATGAAGTTGTAGTCTACTTCAATATGTTTGGTCCTCTCATGAAACACCAGATTAAAAGAAATGTGCAATGCTACTTGATTGTCACAAATGAGTGTCATCGATGTAGTTTCCTCAAATTTTAGTTTTTCAAGAGCGTTTGAACCATATAAGCTCACATGTAGACCAAAGTCATGGCTTGGTACTCCGCTTCTGCACTTGACCGAGCTACAACACTTTGCTTCTTAAGAAACCAAGTTATCCCTAAGGAAGACCAATGTTATATATAACGATCATGGCGACGCTATGGCGGGATGGATCACAGATTTAGAAGCCACCGTGGTTCGCCATGGAAAATAACGGCCAAAATAACGATGTCCGCTATTCCAAGAATAATGGCCGCCATACACCTAATGGCGTGGTGGCCATGACGCCCCAAGGCGGTCAATAGCGGCACGATTTGGTGTTTCCAGGTTTAAGTCTTTATGGGCCAGGTCAAGTCACTTAAAGGTGATCACGTAGAGTTTTTTTTTCTGTTTGTCTCCTTCCTTCCCCTTTGAAACACTTCCCCCTCTTCTCTTCCTCCCTCACGTGTGATCCGCTTCTTCTCCTTCCCCATTTCTAATTCCTTTTTTGGCAAAACAGAGATGCGACGACCGTTTCCTACTATTTCTGACCGTTGCCTGCCATTTTCGGCCATCCCCGACCATTTTCGACGGTACAGGGCTCTTCGGCGACCAGGTTTCTCAACCTTTTCTTTGCTTTGTTTTTTTTATCTGTTTTCTGCTCTCTTTTTTTCTTCCGCAATTGTTTCCTACATTATGCTCTATTTTTGTCTATTTTTTATTTTCTTCATCTATTTTTTTTCTTTGTTCCCTCTCAGTCTCACGACCAAGCCTTATCCTCTTCCAGCCACCACAGTTTCACCGTTGTGTTCTTCTCTTCCAGCTTCCTTAGATGACTTTTAACATCAAATTTTTGGGGTGTTAAGTGCACAGGTGTTAAAAATCAAGACTTTTAACACCTAGACTTTTAAATTTAAGTTTTATTTAAGTGTTAATTATAATATTTTCCAAATAAAGGTAAATATGAGAAAAATGTCAAATATTTCTAAATTGATAAATTTTATCTTATAAATAGAATCAAT
Organism: Clitoria ternatea; assembly: GCA_037962975.1. Classification (NCBI taxonomy): domain Eukaryota; kingdom Viridiplantae; phylum Streptophyta; class Magnoliopsida; order Fabales; family Fabaceae; genus Clitoria; species Clitoria ternatea. Next base: position 18,122,940 of record CM075675.1, read on the forward strand.
AAAGCACTTCTTATTTTGTATTATAAATATGACTAAAAGGAGTGATAATTTATTAAAAGCAAAATTTATAATAATTTAAAAAATATATAAGAATAGATATAAAAAAATAATTTATCATCTAAATATATTTACAAAACACATGATGATGTCATATAACAAGCACATTAACTATAGTGACAAGTGGGGTAATTTATATTTTTTAAGATAACAAAGTAATAATATAATATTATAATTAAACAATATAATAGGGTGATTCTATTCGCACTCTTTAAATAAATGACTAAATGAATTCACGAAATTACCACATGTTACCTATTCCCAATTAATAAGTAGCTTTAATGAAAAAATATATTTATATAATTAATAGAATAAATTAAAAGATAGAAAAATAATTACGATGTGTAATAACTAAAGTAGGTAAACTAAAAACTAAGAAATAAATTTGTGTGATTCAAAATTATTTAATAATTTTCGTGTGATTTTTAAATTTAGGTAGATAAAAATAAATGAACATAGTATCATTTTATATCATTACCTATTTTTAATTTAACTTAATTATTTATATTAATTATACCATATTAATTACATGATAAAACTTGATCGTTCAAATGTATCTAATGACTGTTATCTAGGAGACCATGATGGTCCCAAAATTTTATAAAACTTGATCTTGAAATAGTCTCAAAATTAAACTAATAAATTAAAATTTTATAAGGTTACTTTTTAACAATAAACATGGGTGCTAATAACCACAGCTTCCTATATGTCATTTTACCTTTTAATAATAAGTATGGGTGTCAATAGATTCAAAAAGGGTGTCAATAGAATTACCGTTTGAATAATAAATGATGTTAAGGGTATTTTAGGACATTATATCAAATATGTATAAGTAATTAGTTTCTGTTATTTCAACTTCACTTATTACATACATAATTAAGTGATCCACTCTAGAGGTATAGAAATCACTTTGGTCTTTTACTTTGAAAGATTATCATCAATAATTTTGTGACAACATTTTAAAAGATGAGAAAATATTAAAATGAATAAGTTTTTATAAAACCAAAAACTAAAATGTATTGAAAAGACACAGACTAAATTCGACATGTAACACCCTAGAGTCAACTTGCAAATTTCAAGATAATTACCGTCACCATATAAAATTTCTTGGATAATTCATTTTTCACCTGATAATTATTAAATGATTCACAACCTGATTTCAAAGGTTACTGATACAATATCAGAATGCATAACCTTTTACATAATTAACTTCTTTTTATTATACATAACATTATAGTCTCATACATATTATATTTTATAACAGGTATCCTAGATCTTATAAAATATAAAGATATAAAACACCAAAACATAGCATATACATAATACAACCAAAATATTAAATATACAAGCATCAACATCAAAAGTCTTCATAGTTCATCCACATCAAGCATCATCCAGTTTGTCACATATCTTCCTAATTAAACACTAAAGTATTGCCACAAGTAAAAGAAAGAATTAGATAAAATATCAAATAAATAGAAATTAAATTAGACATACACATACACAAACACAAACACAATTAGGATGCTATGTGATGCAATATGTAACATCCTAAAAATTTTATTCTCATGTATAATCATTTTGATTTAGACCAGCAATGATATTATCCATTTTATCTCAACTTTCTACATAAATTTTTGGTTAGGACAACATCTTCAATTTAACCTTTTACCATGGTAAATAATTTTAACTTTATACCTTCGGTAAAAGTTAATCAAATAATTTATTACCTATTTCCTTAGTTATTAATTTCCTTGGCTTTTCCAATTACTCTCATCAAATTGCCACATACTCCACTCAAAATTCATCATCTTGTACACATTTTAATTGTTAGTTAGAGTTCGAATTTGGAAATATGGTCAACTACAACGTTATTCCTATTTTTCTTATCTTTCCAACAAGACCAAATTTGTTAAAATCCATTAAGATATGAGAGAGATATGCCCAAAATACAGAAACAGTGTCAGAATTGATATTTTACTTCAATCATATCATCTTGTACATATTTTAATACCTTGTTAGAGTCCGAATTTGAAAAAGTGGTAAACTACAAAGTTGTTCCTCGTTGTCTTAGCTTTCCAACAATACCAAATTTGTTAAAATCCATTAAGATATGAGAGAGATATGCCTAAAATACCGAAATAGTATCAAAGTTGATATTTACTTCAATCATACAAGCTACATTATGTAGGCTGCGGAAATGGTCAACAATCCAGCTCATTTTTCTCACCTAAAACCTCCATTATCACCATAATTCATGCACCTAATATCCCACTACAATCTCATTATGAAAATCTTGTCCCCCACTTGTCATTTGCATCGTTAAATCAACACTACATCTTGTTTCCAAGTCTGAATTCTTAAAACAAGCTAAAGTTAGTGAAGTCTCTCTCTTATTTTCTTTCACTTTCTCCATCAAGTTCACTCTTGATCTGAAGCTAGGACAATAATACAACACTTTCAACTACTTTAGAAACCTCCATTAAGGTAAGAGAGGATAGGGTTGTGAATAATTATGAAATGGGTAGAATTGTATGCTGTTCTAGGATTCCAGTATTATTTTTGTATCTTGTCGCTCAATTTTGAAATTGAAAACGTATGAATTTGATTCTAAAGTCTTCATGAAAGTTGTAGATATTTTTATTATGTGAACTTTGAGACCTGAACCAACTGATTTGGATATGTATAGCATGAGTTATAACTAAAATATTACAACATGTTCGATTGAAATACTTGTCTTATGTTTTGTGCATATATTAATATTTTGGGAATTATACATACATTTTTAGACTTTGATGTCTTCATGAAAGTTGTATATATTTATGTTATCGATCTATAGAAAGTGGTTTCAAGTCAAAAGGATTTTTGTAGCTTGAGTTATGCCTAAAATACTAAAGTATGTTCAAGCTGAAAAATTGTTAACATGAAATATGAATTTTATATTTAAAACTGGAAATTTTATGTTGAGAATTAGTGATCGGTATCTTCATGAAAGTTGTATATCTTTTTGTTATCTGAATTTTAAGACCTGAATCAATTAATTTGAATATGTATAGAAAAAATTATAGCCAAAATACTACAACATGTCCGAGTGGAATATTTATCCTATGTTTTGTGTATATATTAAAATTCTGGGACTTATACATGCATAATTAGCCTTTGATGTCTTCATGAAAGTTATGGATATTTATGTTATGGATCTGTAGAAAGTGGTTTCAAGTCAAAATGATTTTTGTAGCTCGAGTTGTGCCTAAAATACTAAAGTATGTCCAAGCTATAAATCCATTAACTTGAGATACGTATTTTATTTTTAAAAGTGGGAACTTTGTGGTGAGAATTAGTGATTGGTGTCTTCATCAAAGTTGTAGATCTTCTTGTTATATGAATTTTGAGATCTGAACTGACTGAATTGGATATGTATAGCATGAGTTATGATCAAAATACTACAGCATGTCTGATTGAAATACTTATCTTGTGTTTTGTGCATATATGAATATTCTGGGAATTATACATACGTTTTTAGACTTTGATGTCTTCATGAAAGTTGTATATATTTATGTTAGGGATCTATATAAAGTGTTTTTGAGTTAAAAAGATGCTTGTAGCTCTAGATATGCTCAAAATACAGAAGTATGTTCATGATGAAAATCTGTTAACTATAAAATCTGAATCTTATTTTTAAAACTGGGAATTTTGTGGTGAGAATTAGTGGTTGGTGCCTTCATGAAAGTTGTAGATATTTGTGCTAAGAATAATTTAGACCTGGTTTCATGCCAAAATTGTTTTTGTAGCTCCAGAAACGTTGAAAATACTAACCTGTGTACGTTTTAAAAATCCTCTTTGAGGCAGTTTTGTATTCTGTGAATAAGTGATGTTCCTGTTTAGAATTTGAATTTATGGTCTTCATAAAAGTTGTAGATATTTATTTTATTGAGCTATAGAAAGTGGAATCACATGAAAAGGATTTGATTTGCTCATGTTATGACTATTTTACTAACGTATGTTGCTGTTGGAAATGCTGAAATTTGCTTATAATGGTTATTATGGATAAAAATGATATTTTCCCTATGGGTAACAATTTATTATTGAATTCTTGAGTGATTATGAAGTATTATGAATGTTGATGAGTGTCTAATGAGCATCATTCAGTTTGTGTATTTTGGTGGTGAATAATTATGAATGACTAAATTAATATATATACATGAATGTCTTGCGGTTATTAATATATGTGGTTGAAACAGTAAATCCATGATTCTAAAAATTATTATATGTGATGTGCCCTTTGAGGACTTGTGGTTTTCCAAGTGGTTTTGGAAATTGATATATCATGGTATGTTAAATGATAAAGAGAATTAAAAGCATTCATGCATCATAAGCATTTGGACGCACCATGGAATTTAGGGGTTCCATGATTGCCTACCCTGGTGGGGGGTTACTCTATGATGAGTTTAAGCCCTATTTTCACAAGAACCATGGAAGTGTAGGGATCCATGGTTGTGCAAATTCCTACTGGTATACTTATTTCTGCAGGAGCCATGAAAGTGTAGGGATTCATGGTTATGCTAATTCCTACTTGTGTACTTAATTTCGCAGGAGCCATGAAAGTGTAGGGATTCATGGTTATGCTAATTCCTACTGGAGTCTCTATGAGACTTTTTACTGCAGTATTCCCACCAAACCAAATGGATCCAGCATGACATCATTGGACTGAATTAAAGACTTATTAAATATAAATAAACTTGTTTGGCATATTCATCATATCATTATGGTTTGTTGATTGTGTTTGTGTAATTTTATTTATTTTATATTTATTCTATATTCTGTCTCATTCTTACATTAATTTTTACAGTGAATGCCACGCAGAATGAAGAGTGATGCCATGATTGATGCCTATATGAATTATTACTTGGACTTTGATTTTATGGGTTGTAATAAGTATAACGTATCATGTACCGTTATTTTCTAAATCGTTTCCGCTACTTAAATGTTTTCTTGAATTTAATTATTTATGACTAGTATGTATGATAATAATCTGCGTTTATCAACTTTTACATGACTTATTACAAATTTCAAAAAAAAATGATTTTTAAAACGCGAAAAATTTATTCGGAAAATTAATAAGGACGTCACACAATATGCGGCTCGTGTTGGGGTCCCACAAATAGCCACGAGGGTGGTTTGGAGAGGATCTCAACATCTCGTGTGGTCGTCCCCTGAATCCTGGTTTGACATTTTATAAACGATTAAAAAATACAAAAAGAAAAAGACTAGGATTAAGAGGCTACCTTCAGGGATTACGTGAGCTGTTTTCCTCGTACATGCCAAGATCTCACCGGGATATTAGAACAGTGGACACCAGAGCAGAATTTCTCTAGAGCGTAGATAGCAAGTGTTAATCTTTTGGTCATTGTCCTCTATTTATAGAGGCTTTGGGGAAAAATGAACACAAAGGACGCAATGGAAGATGAAGTGATGCGGCTCATAACATTTGAAGGGACATGTCAATTAGTCACAAAATAACGCAAGCGCTTATACATACCGGGATATCAAACGTCGCGCCTAGGAAAGGATGTCACATGTTATTACTTTTACATTAAAAATCATCTTATTTTGTTATTCCTTTTTCTTTTCAAATTATTTCTTTTAAACCCTACCATAAATTGATACATCGGCCAAGTAAACCACACAACAAAATTTAAACATATAAGTTAACATCAGACATAGCTTATTATAGTAACATCACTATAGAAGTTAGGGTAAAATGATCTGGTAACAATACCGGCCCCCAAACTGAGAAATGATAAACATGTTGAAGGTAAAAGTAAAAGGTACGAATTTGACAAATCCAAGATACCAACTAGTTTTCAATATGACTAGTATGATAAGATAGATTGTGAGGATACCAGCCAAAAGCTTGAAAGCAGGACAACTTCTAAGCACAAGCACCAACTTTTTTCCTATAAGCTGTTGAGTCATCTAAAGCATGTCAAATTAAGAGTTGGACTTCCTCGATGACTATAAATACCATCATTTATGATAAGAAGGTAAGTAATTTATTACTTTGAATGCTCCAGTATTAAGAACCGTACTGACTTAAGCTTCGAAGAATCTTTACAGGTACCACCACCACCTGTTCCAAGACAAAAGAAAAGAGAATACCAGACACCAAAGTTGAAGGTATTGTGCTCCCATTAGACTGACGTAATATCAAAATGATAGACAGATTCAACAACAAGTATGTGAGCGGTCATGACATTTCACATATTATAATTTAATTTTTATATTATAATTTGATTTCACTAAAAAAATAAAAAATTAAGGCACAACCAAATTATAATTCAAATTTTAGATTATAAGAAAGTGCCAACTAGTGTTCTTAAGATATTAGTTAAGAAAAAATAAAATTTTTTATTTGAAAATATCTTAAAACTCCACCTAGTCTAATTTCTAAATAATTCTCACAAGATTTTCAATAAAGAATTCTACATTTTCTTTCGTAAACTAAATGCATTGATTAAAAGGACCTTAGAATATGATAGTCTCAAGTTCTCAAATAATATAAGAAAATATATCAATGCATTAATTTTTATAAAAAGACAATATAACATTCCAATCTTATCTCTATTTAAATTCAAATTCTATTTTAATATGAATAGCAATATTTTTCAAACAAGAATAAATATTCTTTTGTCTTGTAAATAATAACGAATGAAATACTTCTTACAACCTTTTCATAAGGTAAAATTAACTGAATCATCAAACCAATAAAATTAGTTAATTGATAGTTAAATTTATTAGTTTCCTACAAAATAATATAGCATTTTATATTTACTCATGTGAACTTAATTAATATATTTAATAATAATAAAAATAATAAAAGTAAATATCTTCATGAAAATTATAACTATGCATTATAAAAAAGAACTAAAAAAACTTTAAAATTATTTTTTATAAAAAAAATACCGGAGAGCATATTAAATATTAATGATTTAAGAAAATAAAAATATCTTCTCATAGGTTCAACACTACATACTGCAATGTTTTTTCAGCCATCCAATTGGTTTTTGGTCAACGCAGCGTCGCAGCCGCACACTTGAAACATTCTCGGACCCTGCCGCACACAAATCAAATATCCACGCCCTCATAGGAGCGTGTATGACAACAATTCATAACCATACACATTTAGGAACACGCGCTATTAACTACACGTAGGTTTCACTTGCCGCCTCAACAATATCGTAAGGTTATTTTTCGTGAACACAATGAATGAGCTGTGGCCTATAAATAACCCCTCTGAAGCTTGCTCCCTTACTCTGCTTCCCTTTGTTTCTTTCCTTTCTTCTTCTCGCGGCTAGGGTTATAGCAGCTTCTTCCAGGTTGGCAATATTTGCTGTTTCTCGATGTTTAATCCTTCGATTCATGCATGTTCTATTGAATTATGTTGCATGCAGTTTGTGATTTTTATTTGTACCTATTTTGGTCTTCAATTTGTGTGTTTTGTTGATCAATTCGTTTAGCGGGTTTTCTGGTGCTTGTTTTGATGGTTGATTTGATTTTGGTTACAGGGTTTGAGTTTGTTAATGTCGACTCCTTTGATACTTATCTCTTTTTTAAATAGCGTTTTTGATTCAACAGCGTTGTTGTCGGTAACTGATGAATATGTCTAAGCACCGATTGTATTAATTGATTAAAGTTCATGGTTTTATCGGGTTTTTGTGTGTAAATATGTGTGACAATACTCTAAAGGTGTGCTTGTCTCGATCGTGTGTGCTTCTATTACAATTATCGTGTTGCATCCTTTTTTATCTGATTAGTGCTTAACGTATCTTGTGTTTGGCGTGTTTTGATTGAGCATGCTGATTTTAACAACTCGCTTTGTTGTGGGTATTTTGATCATATTATGCTTTTATGGTTCTGAAACTTTTATGTGAATGTTTAAGGCTTCGATGGTTATTGAATTCAATTCGTTTTCTTTGTGTGTTTTGAACTGTGTTTTGTCCACTTTTCTTTTTTGCAGATCCTTAAGGAAGTGATGGGTAAGGAAAAGGTCCACATCAACATTGTGGTCATTGGCCATGTCGACTCTGGCAAGTCCACTACCACAGGCCATCTGATCTACAAGCTTGGAGGTATTGACAAGCGTGTCATTGAGAGATTTGAGAAAGAAGCTGCTGAGATGAACAAGAGGTCTTTCAAGTATGCCTGGGTGCTTGACAAGCTTAAAGCTGAGCGTGAAAGAGGGATCACAATTGATATTGCCCTGTGGAAGTTTGAGACCACCAAGTATTACTGCACAGTCATTGATGCTCCTGGACACAGGGATTTCATCAAGAATATGATTACTGGGACATCACAAGCTGACTGTGCTGTTCTTATCATTGATTCCACTACTGGTGGTTTTGAAGCTGGCATTTCCAAGGATGGACAGACTCGTGAGCATGCCCTCCTTGCATTCACCCTCGGTGTGAGGCAGATGATTTGTTGCTGTAACAAGGTATATAGCATATCTTGAAGTTTTAGGTCGTTAAGTCCCTTGTACATCTAGCATATTAGATTACTTGTAAAGTTTATTCAACTTAATCACTCTTTTTATGTTCCTCTTTATTTGAAATCAGATGGATGCCACTACACCCAAGTACTCCAAGGCCAGATATGATGAAATTGTGAAGGAAGTCTCTTCATACTTGAAAAAGGTTGGATACAATCCTGATAAGATTCCTTTTGTTCCTATCTCTGGTTTTGAGGGAGACAACATGATTGAGAGGTCAACAAACCTTGACTGGTACAAGGGTCCTACTCTTCTTGAGGCACTTGACCAGATCAATGAGCCCAAGAGACCATCAGACAAGCCCCTCAGGCTACCCCTTCAGGATGTCTACAAGATTGGAGGGATTGGAACTGTTCCAGTGGGCCGTGTTGAAACTGGTATCTTGAAACCTGGAATGGTTGTGACTTTCGCACCATCTGGACTGACAACTGAAGTTAAGTCTGTAGAGATGCACCATGAAGCTCTTCAAGAGGCCCTTCCTGGTGACAATGTTGGATTCAATGTTAAGAATGTTGCTGTCAAGGATCTCAAGCGTGGTTATGTTGCTTCAAACTCAAAGGATGATCCTGCCAAGGAGGCTGCTAATTTCACTGCACAGGTTATCATCATGAATCACCCTGGGCAGATTGGAAATGGTTATGCCCCTGTTCTGGACTGTCACACCTCCCACATTGCTGTCAAGTTTGCTGAAATTTTGACCAAGATTGACAGACGATCTGGTAAAGAGCTTGAGAAGGAGCCTAAATTCTTAAAGAATGGTGATGCTGGTTTTGTGAAGATGATTCCTACCAAACCCATGGTAGTTGAGACTTTCTCCGACTATCCCCCACTTGGTCGTTTTGCTGTCAGGGACATGCGTCAAACTGTTGCTGTGGGAGTCATCAAGAATGTGGAAAAGAAGGATCCTTCTGGCGCCAAGATCACCAAGGCCGCGCAGAAGAAAGGAAAGTGAATCGTGCAGGTTGTTTCATCAGGGGGTGTTTTAAATTATGGTTACAATAAATCTTTGTTTGTTGCTTGTACCCGTGTGTCTTCTCTAGGTAGTTTGTTTTTCGGTCAGAATGTGAAGTCTCCACCGTCATCTCGTGACTTCTTTTCCCAGAATTGGGTTCTCGATCGACGGTGGCAAGGCTTCTTCTGTTGTGTTTTATTTTGATTTTGATGTGTTTTTGTGAGAGCCCCTGATTACAGTGTCGCAAGCGCAGTTGAGTCTCAAGACACTTCTGCCCTGCAGGTTTGTGTTTAAATATAATGTGAAAGAGTATTATGTATCTGATATCACGTTATCATCCACCTCAACCTATATATCACATTCATCGAGAAGCTATTACATGTAACTTGAATATAAACTGGGTTTCCGTGGATTCACCATAAAAATGACAAATCGAGTTTTGTCAACATTCAAAAGTCAAAAGCCACATTGCGGTGGTTATGGGCCATTATTTGTTTCTGTTGGTGTGAGCATGCAAGAATGTTCCGTCTGATGAGCTATAAAGCAAGTCTTGTATAAAAGAATCATCATTGTAGTTGTATTTTTTTTAGTTTGACTCATATGGGACATGTTTATAAACTTTTCTTTATATAATTGGTCATATTTTGAAGTTACAAACGGTAACTTTTTTATCATATTGTATATTTTTTTATACTATTGGTAACTGTACTTTATTGCTTCTACATTTCTTTGATAATTGCATCTATCACTTCTAATTTCTCACATGCTTACGGTTTTATTGTTTAGTTTTTAAGTCTATTATGGCATGTTGAATACACATTCTATAAACTCTTTACATGATTTTCGTACTTTTGACAACCACATTTTACCATTTATGTATTTTTTGATAAATGCATTTCTCTTCCTCTTTCCTTTTTGTTTTGTTTATTTATTATTTATGGAGTTCAATGCGATATGCTGCATATCACATTCTCCTTTTTACTATCTTTTAAATGTTCTTTCTTGTAAAAATTTGAATTCCTTAATTTAAAATTTGAAATCTGACATGTTTTAAAATTTGACTTTTCTTTTTTGTTCATTATTTTCTTTTATGTTTTCATTATTTTCAATTTAAATTTTGAAATATAATTTTAAATTTTGAAAAAACTACAAACTACTTTATTAGTTTATTTGTTTATTTTTTCATGTTTTGAAATCAACAATATAAAAGGATCATTAAAGTAATTCTTTTTTTAATTTTTCTATCTTTTAAATCTTCTTTTGTTTTTAAAATTTGAATTCTCATTTTTTTCTTTCTTATATATTTTCTTTCATGTTTTCATTGTCTACTATTTATTTACTCTATGTATTCCACTCCATAACACGTCATTCTCTAATTCTTTTTTATTTTAAAGTTCTTTATTCCATATTTTTTATGTTAAATTTAAATTTCAAAATTCCAGTTTTAAAAAAATTGCTAGAAACATGAAAACTTAGGAGATAGTAATCGATTTTATTTAACATTTCCTTTCATTTGGTGATATAAATATATTTAATATTTTGAGAAAAAAATTTACTTGGGATTTTTTTATTAAATTAAAAAATCATTTTAAATTTCTAAAGTGACAAATAATTATGAATTGTTTATGTATCCTATTTCATTTATACAAAATTAAAATTGAACACATGATGACTAATGACAATAAATTTCTTAAAAATAAATGAAATTTCTAAAGGAAACGTTAAATATAGTTTGTACATTTATCCAACTTATTCCTTATGAAAAATGAGTTGAACGAATGAGTGAAATAACTTTATTGATTAAATGATGTTAGTCAATTTCATTTACCTTTTTCTTAATTTATAATAAAAATATATTTAATATTTTTGACATTTTTTATTTTGAATCTTTTCATAAAAAACTTATTTTAAATTTTTTATAGCATTCCATTTCTAATTTGTGAAGTTACTATGATTAATAAATTTTAATTAAAAAATACACAAATAATATTAGAAATAGTCTTAAACCTATTAAACCTATCCGTATAAGTATTATTGTTTAGGAAACTATTTTATATGCAAACATATATGTACGTGGAAACAATTAATTATGTTAATTATTGCACCATGTTTTTTTATGATTTTTTAAATAAATTCCTATTTCCAAAATTTTAAAATTAGCATTATAGGATGAATATAAGTTTTTGGATAAGTTTGTCACAAGTTTCTAATTTTTTTTAAAAGAACCAATGTACTAAATCAAGCACAACACTAATTAGCTTAATCATATAATATTTAGTGTATACATTATTCCTCACATTTTAATTGTGATCGGTCCTGAACCGGGGTCCAAGAGATCCGGTGTCGGGCCAATCACAAGTAGTGAGAAAAGTATATGTCTGAAGGCCGGTTCTGTGAATATCCGGTATGTGTATCCGGTGTATCTGTATGAAGAAACCGGTCTTGGCGTCCTGGAGGTCCTTCACACCGACCTCATGCGTTGGTGTGGGCGAAAGGTGGTGTCACCTACGAAGATTCTCCGACGCTCAAGTCAGTAATATATTCCAAGTGTGGAATGTAAGGGATGGAAAACCAGGAACCCCTCTCCAGTAAACTGAAGTGAGTTCTTATACCTGATTGGCTTGATTTACGAGGACTCGTTAGTGGGGAACCACTAACCTTCATTATGCAAGTATATTATTATTTAATGCGCACTCACCGTCATGATTGAGGCAAGTGGCTATTTTATATTGAGCGTAGGGAGAATGGGACCAGACTTAGGGGACAAGCTGATCATTCCCAGGAGCAGATTATGGCTCGTAGTGTGGGGAATTATTGAGCGGTCCCTGTAGCAATGCCCATCGTCTTCTGTCGGGTGATATGTATGTTATCCGGTGTGCATGGTGTTATCCTGCACTAACCGGTGCTGGGAGAATGCCTAACTCGGAATTACAGTCCGGATGTATACCGATGACACCGGTTGTATGTGATATAATGGAAACCAGTTGATCGGTCCGGATCAACCTCTCGAAATGACTGAGGCAATCGGTTATAAGTGATGGGTGAAATGAGAACGGATGAGGTATCCGATGTCTCAGACACTACTTTGGATGACCGGTTACATTATATAGTTGCAGACCAGGTCGGTATTCTGTGATACCGGTTGATGTCTAGGACAGCTAATATTTTTACCGACTGGATCATTGTCCTGTGATACCGATTGAACTCTAGGCCGGCTAAGATAATGATCTCTTAGTCTTAGGGCCGGTATCCAGACCGGATCATATGTCCCCTAGCTTATATGAGGGACTTATGAAGTTGCTCATATGAGTTATACAACCTACGAGAGGTCTGATACCGGTATAACCTGCAAAAATATCTTTGCAGTACCCGTTAACCATTGAATATTGTCCTCGAGCATTATTGAGTGATCCGTTCCGAGTGAACATTTGACTCTGAATGAGTGATTCCGAGCAAATATTCGACTCTGAGTGAGTGACTCCGAGTGAGGTTGGTTCTGGTCGTGTCACCCGGGAAATTCCATTACTTGTAATCTCCTCCTGCTGCTCGGTAAAAGTTTGTACGTTTTATCCGAGTCTTTTATTTTTTATGTCGAGGACTCGTGTTTTGTCTTGAAAATTCCGAGTGGAAGATCTCCGATTGATCCTTCCGGGAGGAGGATTTCCGAGTAATCCCTCGGGGGAATATTTCCGAGTGATGATCGGGTCTTCCATCATAAGGATGATTAATTCTCCCATAACATCCAGCCAAACCTACTAGCTGTACTCAGAGTCCAAGGCTTCGACGACGTTCGGTTTAATCATACTAACCATACTCGGAGTTTGGTTTAGTCCTACAATCCGAGTCTTCATTCGGGTTGGAAGTTTCTGAGTACAACTTTCCCGAGTGGGTGTGTCTCCAAGTTGAGTGCATCTTTCCCGAGTGGGGTGTCCCCGAGTGCGACACTTCCACGTGGGATGGCACCGAGTAAGACACTTCTATTTGGGATTGCACCGAGTGAGACGTGTCCGACTCTCTCATGGTATGGCACCGAGTGAAGCATTTCTGGGTGAAACGCTTCTGATTCTCGAGTGGTATGGCACCGAGTGAGACATACCGAGTGGGTCTTTTCTAGAGAAAGTACTTCTGGTCAGAGAAAAGCTGACTTCGAATGAGTACGTTTTCGGGTAGAGATATTCCCGAGTAAATAATTCCTGATTGTAACTTTGAAGTGAGATTTTCGATTTAAAGAATTCACGAGTCGGACTTCAGGGAGGTATTGCCGACTAAAGAATTCACGAGCCTGACTTTGAATTTGAAGTGTTTCCGAGTAAGGAATTCCAAGGGAAAGTATTTCCGAGTGAGGAATTCCTAGGGGAAGTACTTCTGGGCGAATTTACTAATGAGGATGACGATTGATTCTTCTTCAATCGTTCGGCCAAACCTACTAGCATTTGGAGTTCGGTTTAATTCTACGATCCATTTTCTGAGGTTCGGTAAAATCCTGCATTTCAAGCCTTCGACTGGGGTTCGGTTTGATCCTACAACCCGTCTTCAATGAAGTTCGGTTTAATCCTACTAACCGTACTCGGAGTTCGGTTTACTCCTACAATCCGAGTCTTCAAATGGGGTTCGGTTTGATCCTACAACCCATGCCTTTTCAATCGGTGTTGGATTTTACCCATTCACCATACTCGGGGTTTAGTGTGGCCTGAAAAAGGGACCAGCTTACTACGCCCAAGCCTTCACCGACGTTCGGCCAAACCTACTAGTCGTACTCGGAGTTCGGTTTAATCCTACAATCCGAGCCTTCGACACGGGGTTCAGATCAGGGCTAATCCTGAACCTACTGCGCCCGTTACTCGGGGTTCAGCGTGGTCTTGAAGAAGAACCAGCTTACTGCGCCCAAGCCTTCAATCGGTGTTGGATTTTACCCATTCACCGTGGTTCATACTCTGTGTTGGATTTTACCCATCTACCGGCCTTCTCCATCGGTGTTGGATTTTACCCATTCACCGTTCTTCATATTCGGTGTTGGATTTTACCCATTCACCGGCCTTCTCAATCGGTGTTGGATTTTACCCATTCACTGTGGTTCATACTCGGTGTTGGATTTTACCCATTCACCGTTCTTCATACTTGGTGTTGGATTTTACCCATTCACCGGCCTTCTCAATCGGTGTTGGATTTTACCCATTCACCGGCCTTCTCAATCGGTGTTGGATTTTACCCATTTACCGTTCTTCATACTCGGTGTTGGATTTTACCCATTCACCGGCCTTCTCAATCGGTGTTGGATTTTACTCATTCACCGTACTCGGGGTTCAGCGTGGCCTGGAAGAGGGACCAACTTACTGCGCCCAAGCCTTCAAATTATGGTTCACCCCTTTGTACCTTCGAAGAGGTTCATCACTAACAACAGATACGTTGTTAGGATCGTCCGTCCTGAAAGTATCTTGTCACAACAGTGTTGTGCATCGAATAAAATCATAAAGACAATGGGTGAACATATAGAATATTTCATTATGAATTACAAGAGAAAGAGAGCCGAGTCAGGGTTATGCCTCGTTAAACCTTCTTGGTAAAACCCGATCGGAAAAACTCAAGTAAGGAAAGAGTGCACACCGTCTTACCGACTAGCTGTAATAGCGAAAGACGTTTTTTTTTACTTTGATGGCCTGTTCCCTAATCAATGACCTCTCGTCGGCCCTGATGTTGTTGTTAGGGCATAACATTTTGCTGTGCAGGCTCACCCATCATAACTCCCTTTTGTTTTTCAGAAGCAGTAAATCTTCTGATCGGAGTGGGATGATCATTATCGCCTTCCTCGTAGTCCCTTCCCCTTTTCTCAATCCGGTCCGGTTCATCAAAAGACCTTTTTTTGAAAAGGTACTGTTTGAGCTTACCCTCTCGGATCAGGGTCTTAATAGTATTCTTCAGGGCTTGACATTCGTTTGCCAAGTGGCCCTTTTGCTCATGGAATTCGCAGTATTTCCGAGAGTCACCATGCTTGCGAAGCTGGGGCGGCTTCCTGACCCCATATGTAGTAAGCGTTGGCCATCTGATCTCTCTCAGAATCTGTGACCGCTCAGAATTTAACGGAGCATAATTGCTAAATGCATTTACCCGTTCTTCCTGACTCGGAGGTACAGGATTATCGAAAATGTTACCCCGGAACGGTCTCTCCATGCGTTCCGATCGGGGCCTGTCCTTATCTCTCCGTTGTTGTGGCGTTGGGGATTTCCCTCTCGCCGCTGTTGCTTCCAAGTGCATCTCAATGCCCACATACTTGGATGTTTTCCTCCTGAATTCTTCAAAACTCACCGGAGGACTTTTCGCCAACAACAGGGCGAAAACAGAGTTCGGTTGCAAAGCTTCTATCACGATGTGCAACTGTAGTGCCTCTGCCAAGTTTGGAACAACAGCTGCTTCCTTGTAAATCCTCTTCAAGAAGTCCTTGAGAGTTTCATGCTCCCCCTGCCTAATCTGGGCCAAAGTATGAGATGTTCTAGGAATATCACTGGAAATGACGAAGTGGTTCACAAACACTGTTGCCATTTCTTCCCATGAGTCGATGGAACCTGATGGTAGCCCCTTAAACCACTTAAGGGCATCATCAACAAGAGTCCGAGGGAACATCCTACACATGACATCTTCATCTGCCCCCAGGTACATGGCTTCAAATGCATAAGCATCAAGATGCTTAGTAGGATCAGTTTCACCACTGTATTTTTCGATAGAGAGAGGTTGAGTAGTCTGTAGGTGCTTAGGGATGTGTACACTTATAAGTTTCCTTAAAAAAGGGACTGTGAGCTTATAAGTTACCAGAGAGGCTGTCATCAGCTTCCTCTTCCCTTTAGCAACTCTCTTATCAGAATCGTGGATCTGTTCCTTCCCTTCAAACGTGGGGATGTTTGAATACTGGGGGATTGAGGATTTTTCTCCCTCGGTTGTGTGATGTGTCCCCTTGGTCTGAGACATGGCTCTCTCCTCCACGCTCTTTCTTTCACGCTTCAATTCCATCAGTTCCTCCACCAACTTTCGTATCACCTCATCCCTTGGATCTGGTGCAGATACCTGCATCATCCTTCTTGAGCTTTCCACAGGCGACTCAAGAACTAAACGCCTGTTCACCGGTTGTTCCTGGGCAATGATGTCTTCCACGTACCCATCTAGTTGGTTTCTCCCATTGCCTTCCATGATACAAGACAAGGCTTTGTAAACGAGAGGTGGGAATAACTTTAGCGTGTCCCACTGGGCGTGCCAATGATCGGTCCTGAACCGGGGTCCAAGAGATCCGGTGTCGGGCCAGTCACAAGTAGTGAGAAAAGTATATGTCTGAAGGCCGGTTCTGTGAATATCCGGTATGTGTATCCGGTGTATCTGTATGAAGAAACCGGTCTTGGCGTCCTGGAGGTCCTTCACACCGACCTCATGCGTTGGTGTGGGCGAAAGGTGGTGTCACCTGCGAAGATTCTCCGACGCTCAAGTCAGTAATATATTCCAAGTGTGGAATGTAAGGGATGGAAAACCAGGAACCCCTCTCCAGTAAACTGAAGTGAGTTCTTATGCCTGATTGGCTTGATTTACGAGGACTCGTTAGTGGGGAACCACTAACCTTCATTATGCAAGTATATTATTATTTAATGCGCACTCACCGTCATGATTGAGGCAAGTGGCTATTTTATATTGAGCGTAGGGAGAATGGGACCAGACTTAGGGGACAAACTGATCATTCCCAGGAGTAGATTATGGCTCGTAGTGTGGGGAATTATTGAGCGGTCCCTGTAGCAATGCCCATCGTCTTCTGTCGAGTGATATGTATATTATCCGGTGTGCATGGTGTTATCCTGGACTAACCGGTGCTGGGAGAATGCCTGACTCGGAATTACAGTCCGGATGTATACCGATGACACCGGTTGCATGTGATATAATGGAAACCGGTTGATCGTTCCTGATCAACCTCTCGAAATGACTGAGGCAATCAGTTATAAGTGATGGGTGAAATGAGAACGGATGAGGTATCCGATGTCTCAGACACTACTTCGGATGACCGGTTACATTATATAGTTGCAGACCAGGTCGGTATTCTGTGATACCGGTTGATGTCTAGGACAGTTAATATTTTTGCTGACTGGATCATTATCCTGTGATACCGATTGAACTCTAGGCCGGCTAAGATAACGATCTCTTAGTCTTAGGACCGGTATCCAGACCGGATCAAATTGTATTTCAAATTAGACATAACAATTATATCGGTATGGATGAACACATCATTGCCCTAGGTTTGAGAAGTAAATTCCATTTTAACTGAAGATAAACAAAAATCTATTTTTACCCGCTTTGAACTTTGATGGGGAGGGGATAAGTGTAGTAGGCAAATACCCTCCCTTCACCCAAACTCATCTCGATATACAAATTCAATATTTTAAATTATAATAGTAGTTAAACGACAATGATAAGTTTATATATTTTTTTAAAATATTATATAATCATAAAACTAATTATTTATAAAAATTTTAATCTCTACTTTATATATTATTTCAAGTAAAATATATTAGAGATATGATTTATTTGAAATTACATATCTAGGGTATTAAAATGAAAAAAAAAGAAGTATGGTAAGATCCTCACAAAGTTTCCAAGACCCAATAAGAACAAGATGAGTTTTATATGTTCAAAGCTACTGAGATGAGGAGAGCAAAACGTACCCCATCTCATTGCTATGCTTATATAAACTAATACACCAATTTTTTGTTTAGTTATATATAAGAGGTAAATATTATAAAATAATAATGGTATACTCAGTATTAAAAATATGTTATCTTAAATTACAACTTACTCACTCATTCAATTACGCGTTATCTGGCTAGTTTTGTTCATGAAAGGTTTTGCTTTAGCTAATAACGTCCTCTTGTTTCTAAATTAAGCAAATTTGATCCTTATTAATTTTCTTCTCTCTAATTCTCACATTCTCTTTAAAATCTTTGCAAAATGTATAATCTAAATTATTTTTTATTCAATTCAATATTCACCAATCAAAACATTGAATCTCAATAAATATAAAAATACCTCAATTTTCTTCTGCAAACTACAATCTCATCTTATAAAAATCCTCCGAATTTTATTATGTTTCTAAAAAAATTCCTTGCTTCTAAAATTTCAAAATCATTTCCTGTTCTAAGTCCATCACAGATAAAAATATTTAAATAGAAAATAGTAATTTGAAAGTTTTATTTATAAAAAAAATTGATAGAAAAATTAAATTTTCTTAACTTTTAAACTAAAGTAATTTAATTAGTTCAAGAAAAGATTAGAGATTCCAATTACACACAACTCAAATTTGAGGAATTATAAATGAAATTAATTCTATTAGTGGGTGTAAGAAATTAATATAATCATAATGAATAGTCAAATTCATATAGATTGATTACTCTTCAACTGAGATTAACTTCCCTCCCTGCTCACTTGATATATTCCAATATAACCAATATGTACAAGCACCCAAAGAATTAAAGTTAAAGGGTACAGCAACATCATTAATAACTTTGAACAATTCTTTTAACACAAAAAGCCAATTTCTATAATATAATCCCCGCGTATGATGTTTGCAAAATACCACTCAGGAAAATTTATTAATCAAACCTAAACAGTTTATGGTATTAGACCAAGAGCAAGTCTCAAATGTTAAAAAAGAAAAACAAAATTTCCAACCAGAGACTGAAATTAAGGCAAGGCTAGAGCTTACTGTTCTCATACTAACAGTAAAATACCTGAGAGCTATGTTTCAAATCACAAGTTTTTGAAAGCTGACTCATGAGTCGCTTTCTGTGGAGTTAGTCTAGCCAAAAGGGCCTTATTGTGACAGTGCTCTGCGTCCACAAAGTAAAAATTCCCATTGGCCTTAAATGTCACAAAGGGCCTATTGGTTTGTGGTGGTCTAATATCAGAAAACT
The DNA here is from genome assembly GCA_037962975.1 of Clitoria ternatea. Classification (NCBI taxonomy): domain Eukaryota; kingdom Viridiplantae; phylum Streptophyta; class Magnoliopsida; order Fabales; family Fabaceae; genus Clitoria; species Clitoria ternatea. The sequence goes on from CM075675.1 coordinate 18,142,432, forward strand.
TAATGGTCCTCGGAATAGATGTTGCCAGCCAGGACAACATCTCCACCTCAAAGCTGTCTGAACCAGGCTGCCACCTGAGTTTGTGGACATACGGGCTAACGAACCAGTGAAGGGCAGCAGTTGTAGAAGCGCTCAAGAATATGACAGATGATGCCACAGCACCTTTCAGGATGACATTCATATCAGGGGATGTCATGAAAGTTATGACCGGACCAAGAGATACCGAGAGACAGCAAGTTGAAAGAGACAGAAGTTTTACTTTCTTTATGGTGTTTGAGATTGGACCATGATAAACAACTCCGGTTTCCTTGTCACCTTCTCCAGATTGCCCTCCATTACGAGGTCCGATGCTAATCTTGTTGTCTTCCTCTGTAGTTGTGGCTTGAGATGCCCATCTTATTTGGGGAACAGTATTATGGGAGGAAGATTTGAATGTTGGATTAGCACTAACAGCCCGCCCACCGGTTGAGGGCATATAACAATGGTATGCTGAACCACAGAAACAAATATATACAAGTAAAAATCTTAATAGGTACACTGTTTACAATAGAAAAGTAAAACTTGAACAATCTTGGAATTTTAATCAGACTGCAATTCAGAAACAGCACCCAAGGCAGAGATCAATACACATTTAAGAACATTGGCAATTTAATTTTGCTTACAGAGAATCATTTGATATAAAAGTTTACAGAGTAGGAAAAACTCATGGCTATCCATTAAGACTGGTAAGAATGAATAATACATTAGTGCTCATTTGTTCACTATAAGCACAATGCTAAACATTTATTATCTCCAGATCATGGGTTTAGGGTGTTTGGAGTTATTTATTCCATCCGATGAGAAGTTACACAAGCACTGGTCAGTTTCTGGTATGTACTACTATTTTGGGTCTTTTGATGAGTGTTGTTACAGGTGACGGAGTTTTAGCATTTAGTAAGAGCTGAAAAAGCAATGAAATATGGTTTGGAACTAAAATAACAGATCAAACAAGAATCCTTGATTCAATTTGAGTTGGCTCCATAAGATCCTATGTGATAATAACTGCATTAGCCAGTAAAAACCAGTCAGTTAGTTAGTTAGTTAGTCTTGGACAGTTAGAAAGAGTAGGATATCAAATGTATAAAAACAACAAAAGGGAGGTGGCGAAGATCATCTTGTCCTTGGCCAGGCATTGAATTGGACCCTTAAGCTATGGTTGGGAATAGGGAAGAGAGAGAGAGAGAGAGAGAGAGAGAGGAAGGAAGGGAAAGGAAAGTTTTTCATGAAGTCCTCTCTTCCCTTGTGCTTGAGTGTAATTTTTTCTAGTATGATTTACAAAGTTCTCCATCCACATCATTCCCTTCTTTGCCTTCCAAAACCGCCACTTCCTCTCTCTTTCCTTCCAAGTCAAATCTCCCAAACACGTCCTTAGAGTTAAACTTTTAGTAGAAAGGGAAGAGAAGGTAGAATTTGCATTTCCCTAAGTGTAACCCATCTCTGGCACTATTACCGGAGTTGTATTAGAGGATCATGTTCAGTTCATGATTTTCTTGAATTATTTCTCTAATTTCTTTTGTCCTAAACCAGTATCAATTACAATTGGTTCTGTTTTGTTTCTAAATTTTAGCACCACAAGATATCAGTTTGCATCAAGTATTGTTATGCCTCAAAATCAAGTTAACTAGGGTGAGAAGCACCTCTCTCTGGATATTTGAACAACTGGGGCATATAAGCTAGAGAAAACTAACTTTGGCACAGTACACAAATCGAACATAACAAATCTTAAAGCAAAGATTTTCTAAATTGTCATTTTTTTCTTTTGTCCCGTCTTTATAAAAAGAAAGAGAAATACTAATCTTAGAGTTAGGCCATTGAAAGCATATGCATGTTTAAATCAAGGATTTAAATAGTGGATTATAAACAGTCAACAGAGTCTCATAAAGAGGGCACAACAGATTTTTCTTATGCCACCCAGCCCAAGTTCTTCCCCTCCTGGAATTCTTCTTTCAAATATAAGCATTTAGAAGAGGTAGCAATTTAGAAGAGTCGAATCCTTTGAAATGGGATATAAATCAAGTCAACAACATTCACACATGAAAGGATCATCATCACAAGTACAACTACATATCAACTGATCCGAGCCCATAAGTGTGATAAATAAAAATATATTTTTCGTTTAGCGTTTGAATTAAAAATGCAATTAATGGGATGCCATGAAAACGGAAACAGAGAGAGAGAAGCAGAAAAGTTGAAAACTTTTGGGGTTTGTTTAGAAGGGAAGAAAAGGCTGAAAGAATAGAGAAAAGGGAGAGAACCCGAAGGAGTGTATGTGAAAATGTGGCGGCGGCGGCTCTGAGACCGCAGCAAGTGAAGGAGAACCGCTCTTGCCATTGCTGCGTTTGCGCTTCCAAGCTACTCTGTCACGAGAGGTTTAGGGCGATGTTGTGCAATTGTAGTGTGATGGCCTATTCGGTTTCTTTACTTGTCTAATAGTATAACTTTTACCCGCAAAATCAAAATCGGGCATTTGGTCTAGTGGTATGATTCTCGCTTAGGGTGCGAGAGGTCCCGAGTTCAATTCTCGGAATGCCCCACTCAATCAGCAATTTTTGTATCTTCATTAATTTTAAGAAAAACTGTTAAAGGCATATATATTTGATACAATCTCATATTTTAAGAAAAAAAACTAAGTATACTAACCATGCAAAACACAACTTTTTTATAAAATAAAAAATAATAAGACATAAACTTATTACTTTTTTCCGTCATCTTTTATAAGCCTCTAAAATAATAATAAAAAATTCTGTTATTTTTTATAAGTTTTAACAAAAAAATTAAAAATTTTTATTGTATTTTTTAATTTATCCTTAAAAAATTTAATATTTTTAAACTAGTATAATTAATATAAAATTATGAAGTCTAACTTTAAATGAGAATATAATTAAAAAGATAAAATTTTATATATTATAAAATAAAAATAGTTACTTTCTTAAAACTATAAAAAATGAAAGAACTAATAAATCATAAAAAAGAAGAAAATATAAATAAATCCATAATTGTTTTAATTTTAATACCATATTTTTGTTGCAACTATTGTTGTGAGTTTTTATAGTGTATTTGACATCAGACCAGGTTATGAGTATGAAAATTATGTAATGTACAATTCAAGCATTTAAAACTTACGATTCTCATATGACACAATTTTTAAAAAAAATCAATAATTAATGTGCAACATGCGTGATCCACAATTTTACCTTTATGAAGAAGTCAATGTTCATCATGTTTAATGTAAATATTTATCCATATATTTTAAATTTAATGGATAATAATAAAAATTTTAATTCTCCTCTAATATTAACTTTATACAGTAGCTCCACCCTTCAAGTTTTAAGAAGGGTGAAAAGTTTAATTAAACATAAAATGTTATACATATATGTACCTGTATATGTTATTTGTACTATATTGACTTATTTTAAATTATTTATCATTTTAAAATTAAGATAATATCAATTTTTTCCCCATATATACCATTATATATATAGCTAAATCCATATTAATTAGTTCACTAAACATTTTAAGTAATGATTTTAATTACTTTTCAGTCTCATTAATTTTCTCTTTTCATAATTTTTGTAGTCTAAATTATTTGTTTATCTCTCTCAAAATATTAATAGTTGAATATATTATCTTTGTATACATTAATAAATTCATACTCCTATTCATTTTTTTAAAAACCATGAGAAAACTAAACCATAAAGTCTATCATTATCTCTTAATTGGGAGAAATTAACCTACAGTCCTAAACCACCACATTAACTTATGGTATAAACCTTAAACCCTAAATCCTAAACCTAGGGTTTAGGGTTTAGAGCCATGAAACCCCCTATTTCTAACAGGTTGACAAATTAAACCATGGAGGGGAGGTCATTGCTTGTTGGTGTTTAGTGGCAGCAACAAGGTCTATTTGATAACGTTGAGTCCAATGACAATAAAAGTACAATCACGCCTAATGTAAATTGAGTTTCTTTAGGGTTATTTCAATTCCATACTCTAACATTGCTGTTGTGTATAACGTCCCAATTTTAAAAATAGATTTCTAAAAATCCAAACAAATTTTTCGTGAATAATTTCAAATTCAAAACAAAATTTGAATTAATATAATGATGCAGTCGGTAATACATCAACCGGCTCATTCATGTTTACATATACATAATAAAAATTGGTATACACAGGAGCCGACCAAGGCTACTACAAAACAACTATGTGCATCATAATGCTCCATGCAGGCTGAGTGACCTCATATATCATCTTTGCGTCATATATCCACTGGAATAAAGAATTCCAGCAGCTCCTCAGGCTATATCCAATCACAGTTCAGAAGTTCCGACTGGAATTTCTAACTCTGAACCTGTCCAAAGCTTCTTCTTCCTAAAAACCAAGCTTCTACGTGAAAGAGAAGATGTGAAGATTGGTTTCCTCTTTAATTAATAATTTCCAGTAAAGATTGGAAAAGAAAAGGATTAGAGGTGATGTTTACACTCCTAAAATTTCAAGCTGATCCCACGATAGAATTTGATATATATATATATATCGTTCATGAAAAAGAGACGTGAACGAAGTGAATAAGTACTGATACGTGTAATAAAAGATAAGGAAGAAACAAGATATTTAAAGAAAAGAGGATAGGACAAAATAGAGAGGGTCCCATACTTATAAAAATATCAGAAAAGAGAATCTGCTAGAATTTAGAAGAATAGTGACGTGGAAAGCCTCAATAATTGAAGTAATTATCAATTCCGACTCAGTTTCGGTATTTTAGGCATATCCTTTTTTCCGAGAAAAATTCATCAGAGCCTCTTCTGATTAGAATTACTTCACTCGGAGGAGATTAGCTCGGAACTGTTTCTACATGAAACACTGTCATAGCTTTCCTTCCTCGGAAATGATCCACTCGGAAAGGTCTCACCTAGAAACACCTCATTCAGAAATATCTCATTCGGATATATCTCCTCCCGAGTCTAAGCCTTTCTTCACTCGAAATATTTCTCTCGGAAGTACGTCACTCGGAAGTCTTACAACCGAAAAGATCACTCGGAATCGAAGTCCAGTCCTCTCTCGGAAATCTTTCCACTTGGGAATATCATTCGAAGTCAAAAATAATCTCAAAGACGAAACCGAGCACAAGCTCTCGGTAACTCTGAATATGGACCCGAGCACAGGCTCTAGGCAATCTTTAAGACACCCGAGCACGAATTGAATGAATTCACCACTCAGATATTTACTTCCCTCAGAAACTATTCACTCAAAAACATACTCATTCGGAGTTAAAGTCTTTCTTTGCCCAGAAGTACTCTCCCTGGAAAAGACTCACTCGGTATATCTCAATCGGTGCCATACCACGCGGAAGTTGGGAATATCTCACTTGACGCTATTCCATTTGGAAACGTTTCACTCGGTGCCATCCCACTCAGAATGTTGCACTCAATTCAGAGATGCCCCACTCGGTCACTATTCAAAAATATCTTAGCCTGAGAAGTACTCATTCGAAATCAAAGCTTCTCTTCATTCGGAGGTACTTCTCTCGGAAATGATCCATTCGGAAACGTTTCACTCGAAGACGTTTCACTCGGATTTGCCTTACTCAAAAGTGTCTCATTCGGACACAGTTTTTCTTAACTCAGAAATGATTCTCTCAATCATGCTTCACTCGGAAACATGTTAACCTTCTTTCACTCAGAATCATATCCATTTTTCACTCGGAAGGTCTTGTCTCAGACATAATTCACTCAGAAATTCTCCACTGATCCTTAATGAATTATTTTTTTTAAAATTCTCAATTTTAGGATGTTACATTGTGATCCAACGTGTAAACGTATTGTCTTAAATTATGACACGTAATCATACAAAGACACTTAGGTAACTGTTGAAAGATAACAAGAGAGTTAATTGTCTAACATTGTTATATGTTAGAGATGAAAGTGGAATAACAAGTTATCCAGAGATGTAAGTTTTCGGTAGTTAAAATATTATGTGATGGTTCAGAGTCAAACTTAGAAGGAGTGGTTGAATAAGTCATAGACTCTTTTTGTAGAATTTGAAACTTTAAAGCACAAGCAATTAGACTTTTGTAGCAGGCTTGTTAAAAGCAAAGAAAAGAGAGAATGAACACAAAGAATTTATACTGATTCACTTTCAATGTAAAAGCTACACCCAGTCCCTTCAAACTTGAAAGATTCTCACTATTATAAAAACTCATTTAACAATTTCAGCACCAGACCGTGCCACAAGTATTTTTGACTTCGGCCACTTCTGGCTTAAAACCCAATTATTCTTCCAATAAACCACTCCTAACTGAAACCCAAATATTCTTTCAAAAGTCTCTTCAGGCCAAAACTGTTTCCTACAGAAACTAAAGACTGACAACACACTAAACTTTTACACAAATTCATATTTGAAAGATAGATTGTGTTTGGCGTTTTTGAGAACTTGGTGTATGAGAAGATACAAGTAATGAACGGATATACTAAGTAAGAAAGTAAAAGACCAAGTTCTGTTAGATGCAGAACAACAAAGAAGGTCTTTACTTAAAACTAAGAATAAAGAGAGCTTTGTAAATTGATTGCAAGATTTTCTTCAAATGACTCAAGTTCTCTGCTTCAATTTTTGAATTTCTCCATATTTATAAATCACTCAAACGTGATCGTTTGATAATCTGATCAGGAGACATAGGCATTGTAGATTCGCGGTGAAGCTTTAACTGTTGTAAGCATTAGATTTTGAGAATGTGATGATAGGGCAAAAGGTCTGGCGTGAAGGTATCATCAAAGCTTGCACAAATATGGAGTTCCTTGACATTTTTAGAGCAAAAGTCCTTTTGTTGGTTTTCTTCTTTCAATCAAAGCATGTAAAGCATATACAGTTAACCTTCTACAAGTATTCTAACACAAGAGCTTATTGTTATCAACTTTTCTAAGTTGCACAGAGTAGCTATATTGGTTTCTTCACAAAAGAGCTTCGGCTACTTCACTATTTTGTCTTCTTTCCTCTTTTGATGATAAGTGCAGTTTTTCTTTGATAAATACACAACTCAGTATCATCAAAATAAATTTTGATCATTGGTTGTAGGCTTGAAGTGAAGCACTTGTTGCTTCAAAAGTCTGAGGTCTGATTGGTACTCCAAAGGTCTAAGCGTACTTAAATCAAATTCTTTTTTAGCAAAGCTTGGAATAAGACTTTTCTTGAAAATTTCTTGTATGTCATAAGTCAGACTTTTGTTTTGATGGACTCCCTCTTTCATTTGTAACCTGTGTGTTTAATATTTTATTTGACAGGCTTGGCGGGCCAATCGCCGGGCTTGACCCGTTTTGTAACATCCCGGATATTTATAGAAAATTTTGAGAAGTAGAGAATATTAATAATTGTTTTTAGGAATTTATTGGATATTTTTATGAATTATGGTTAATTATAAAAGGTGTGATTAGAAGAAGAGAGGTTTAATTTAAATCTTTAAAGAAATTATAAAGGAAAAATGTGAAAATAACCGGCTGAGAAGGTAACCGGTTGGAGATGACCGGTTGTGCAGGTGACAGGTTGTCATGGGTATTAAAGAAAGGTTTCTTTCTCTTCCTTCAATTATTCATCCTTTCTGCGAGAAACTTCTTCTTCTTCTTCACATGTTCCATTTCTCCTTCTCCTTCCTCCATCGGCGGCTGTAAGCTTTGAAGGAAGGTCCCTTTTTGCATCAAACCTTGAGATAATTACGTAGTTGTGGTTGTAGTTTCAAAGTGGTGGAACGAACACTGGTGAAACGCGTAAGAAGGCTGCTGCTGGAACAGTTGTAGTGTCTTGGAGGCTTGAAGTCCTGCACTGCTGATGGTGAGACGGAGCTGCTCAAGGGAGAGAACAGCGTTGTGTCTTGGAGGCTTGGAATCCTCCGCTGTCTTACATGCAGAGCGTGGAGTGTTATGGGGGCAGAGCTGTTCGAGAGGGTGAACGGCTCGGAGTTCCTCCAAAGCAGAGTGTTGTGTTGGACGATTGGAAGCAGGGTCACTTAATTAAGAAGTAACGGTCGGAGAGCAACCGATCGGAATGGAGAGCTCGAGGATCTTCTGGAAGCTTTATTCCAGGTAAGGGGGTGTTCGGGTTATAATTAATTAGAATTGGACACTGTCCGAGTCATTGGAATGACTGTGAACCGGGTAAGAGATGATGCCGAGTGAAATTGTGTGAATATGTATATGAATGTACGTATGAATATACACACCGATCGGTTTAGGATCGTGTGTGTGTTTGTGACTTTGCTGAATAAAATTTGAGAATGTATGAGTATGCATGTGTGTGAGCACCGATCAGTTCCTGATCGTGTGACTAGAAGAGTATTGATGTTGTGATAATTGTGATAATGTCGAATGAATTGTATATGAATATGAATGAATGCATGTATATGTATGTACACCGATCAGTTTCTGATCGTGTGAGTGATATATTCCGAGTGAAATGGAACTATTTGATGCTATGATGAAATGATGCTGGGTAAAATGTGTATGCATGTATGTGGACACCGATCGGTTTCCGATTGTGTGTATGTAGCTTGAGCCGATTGAAATTTGAAATAATAGATGCTGTGACAATCGGTGTTTAATGGAAATGTGATGCCGGGATTGACAAGCAGGTCACCCGAGTGATATTGTTAATGAGTCGGGTTTGACAAGCAGGTCACCCGAGTGATGTTGTTAATGAGTCGGGTTTGACAAGCAGGTCGCCTGAGTGATAATGTGATGGAAGGGCTTGACAAGTCGGTCGCCCTGTGATGTGAACACATGCCAGTTTCTGGTAGTTGCATGTATTGATTGATGATGATATGAAATGTGATTATGTGGTATGGGATGACCGACGGTATATGTTACCCTCGTTTCTGGCTTCAGTGGTCAAGCAGGACCCAGTTGAGCTACCCAGAGGTCTATGACCCAGTGGTTGATGGGGAGTCAAGCAGGACTCGGTGAACCAAGCAGGGTTTACGGGGTGTCAAGTAGGACCCCCAACTGAAGGCCAATCCTTTAGTATCCGGATACTAGGCGTCGATTTTATGAGAGTCAGTTATGACATTTGATGATTTGATATGTATATTTGCCGAGTGCAATTTGATACAATTGTCGAGTATGAATTGTCATATTGATGAATGAGAATTTGAAATAATTGCTGAGTATAATTTGATATACTTGCCGAGTGAGATAATTTCCGAGTATGAATTGTTATGTTTGCCGAGTGTAAATTGGTTTTAATTGCCGAATGAAAATTGAAATGATTGCTGAGTGATGTTATGTTTTCCGAGTGGAAAATTGTTATGTCTGCCGAGTATGAATTATTGTACTTGTAGTGAGAATTGATGAGTATGATGTTATATTTGCCGAGTGCAATTTTATTGTATCTGACGAATGTGAACTGTCATAATTTACCGAGTGAGAAATGCAATAAGTGTCGAGTGTTAATTGCTATGATTGCCGAGTGTGAGTGTATTACTAACTGTGAGTAAATGCCGAGTGAGATGTGCAGTTTGAGAATGAAGGAATCGGACGGAGTTTATACTTGTATTTTATTTAAATTCCGTTCTATATTAATTATGATGCTAAACACTCACCCTTGCTGTGGTTTACATTTTTAGTAACCAGTGACAGGGAAGAGGTCGGAGCCATGAAGGTGCGCCAAACGGAGGATTGATGTCAAGACACCGAGTGAATTTGAATGAAGTGTAATATATATATATATATATATATATATATATATATATATATATATATATATATTGAGTTTTCTGAGTGCTTGATGTTACAGTGTTGCCTGTGTGATGAAATAAATTCTTGACGTTAAATGATTGGTGTTTATTTTATAAATAAATTTTGCATTGCTGTAGCAGAGGCGATTACCGGGTGAAGTTAGCCGAGTGAATCTCTTCTTATCCGATCAAGGACCGATTGAATTGATGCCCATTTGAGTATCCTTCATTCTTTCCGAGAGGAGAATAACCGAGAGACCCATTTCCGAGTGGAAGATTAGGGACTCTCCGAGTGAACAATGGCTAAGACTTCGAGTGAAGAAAAATAAGAGTGTTTCCGAGTGAAGGAAGGGTGGTATGTTCCCGAGTGAGCTATTGGCCGAGCGAACTATTTTGAGTGAGGCTTAAGATTGTATTCCGGGTGAGGTATACCCGAGAGAAATAGTTTCCGAGTGAATGAAAGCTAAGAGTTTTCCGAGTGATAAAATTGTAAGCTGTTACCGAGTGACACCTAACCGAGTGGTCCTTTTCAGAGCGAAACCCCGACTCGTGAGTTTGGTTCGCCGTGTGGCATTCGCTCAAGCGAGTCGACACTCGCTTCAGCGAATCAGGGGCTCGCTCAGGCGATTGACCCCTGACTCTGTTTCCCTGACTCTATTTTATCCCTTCCGCTGATTTAGTCTTATTTTGTGTTGAAATACTTCCGATTGCTCATTATTTTTAATATGCTTTTATTCAAGGATTTATTTCCAGTCGGAAATTGCTATTTTAAGTATGATTTTATTATTTTGAAAGTATTTAAGAAAAGTAATTATCACTTTATTTTGAGACCGGGTGGATTTTATTTAAAAGTGAAAAATCTATTGTGAAAAATGGGAAAAATAACGTGAATCGTCACACGTTTTGTCATCCCTACTAAATAAACACTTAATTTATTATACATCAGGAGAGGAGAACATTTGTTTATTTACATTTTTTGTTTAATATACAATTAAATATTATACAAATAATTTAAATTAACATAATGAAGTTCATTTAGTTTTAGTAAATAAATACTTAAAAATTATGTATTTTGAAAAAAAAAAACACAATTTTAAAGGTAGAACAAGAAAGAGAATGTTGACACCACTTTCACTCCCATTTACTTTTTATTAAATATATAATTAAATATTATAAAAATAATTTAAATTAACATATAATTTGATAATAACATTCTAAGGGTAAAACAAGACTGAGAATATAGGGATGACAAAACGGGTTGGCCCGCCCTGCCAAACTAAGCAGACCGAAATTTAGGGCCCGCCCCGCCTAATGGCGGGCTAGCCCGCTAAAGTTGAAATTATAATTTTTTTTAAAAATGTGTCAAATTAAGATTAAAAAATTAAAAAAATCAAAGAAGATATTATTAAAAAAAAGTATAAATAGCAAGAGATGTTATTTTTTTTTAATTTTAGAAAATAAAAGTATATATTTTAATAAAATAAAGTATAAATTAGTAATATTTATAACTTTTTCTTTTGGCGGGTCCACCCTGCTAAGGTTTTGGCCCACCAATTTGGCGGACCAGACGAGGCGGGTTAAAAATTCTTGTCCGCCCCGCTAAATTTAGCGGGCTTGAGGATGACCCGTTTTGCCATCCCTACTCGCTCCCACTCCCTTTAATATAGACACACATACATGACATTAACCTTAACGAAGGTGTTTGAAAAATAATAGTAAGGATCCTTTAGCAAATAAATAACTATTTAAGGTTACCTGCTATGACCGGTAGAGACTGTTGTATTTTGGTGCACCACTTATTCATTCAGCTGGTAGTGTTTCGTAGAGGCCACCTGCGTAAAACACGCCTGCTAATCTAATCCCGCTAGCAAACGACGTCGTATTGCAGGGAGAATTCTTCTACCGGCGTAGCACAGAATCGAACGACGCCGCTGTCTTACGTCAAAGCTTCACCGTGCAACTCCAATTTTCCTCTGAACCACCACCACCATCCTCCTTTTTCCATCGCTCCTTTCCCTCTCTTTTAAATGGTACTACCTCTCTCTCTCTCTCTGTTCCTTACTATTCTGAATTCACACACACACACGCATACAGAGCAAGTGGCCCTCATGTCTATAACATTCGCACCAAAAACAAAAAAATATATAAAAAGAAAAGAAGAGGAACTTTACATTTTTAGTTTTTCTGTTATTAATTGTTAATAGATGGAATGGAACCCATACGGTATTCGCGATTCTATTTTTGCTCCTGAATTTTTTAAACCACGCTAGAGATGGAGATAGGGAAGGAGGCGCCGGTTATTTTCGTGTATACAAAATTATTGGAGTTTTTGGATTGTTTTTTACTAGGAAAATTGTACCTATGACCTCGAGATGTAAGTACCCAAACCCCCACCACTAGGCCGACTCTAGTGGGTTAGAGTTGTTCGATTTGATCTGGTGGAAAGAAATTTCATACTCGCTATTCTATCCATCCATATAGGCTTTGTTTTATTCAGAATGCACTTTTACGATGTATTGTTCTTATGTCAGATGGAAACATTTGGTGCTTCGGTTTCAGAGCTGAGGAATGTTGCATTAGCAAATTCTAATGGCGGTTTGGTTGAAATGGAGGGTTTCAAGCATCGTGTTGACGATATTATTTCAAAGGTTGATAAGGCAAGTATTCTTAGGGTAAATTATCCAGTGATTAGTGTGCTTAGTTATTTGTTTATTTAATTTATATTTGAGATTATATTTGATCATATCCTTTGTGCTTTAACATTTATTTAATTCCAAAATTGGGATCCAATCACGTGCCTAGGTGCCTGATTGTGAGTCAGTGATGATACTACTACTGACAAGTAGAATGTTGTACATTACTATGAGCTTGAATTTTAATTGAGTGCGCTTCATTTACCATGGACATCTATCACACATTAGTTAAGCCAATGGGAAGGAGGCAATGTGGCTTTCTGGTATGGTATGCTATGGTAAGACAATAAGGGATGCTACTTTGTAGAAGTCAAACAAGTGCATGTGTTCTTGCAACATTTAACTTCATGCCATGTCATGTGCAACAAACGTCACACCCATCTTCTCAGTGCAAACTAGGTGATCGTGCTTGTAAATTTTGGATCGTTCGTCTACAGTTTTGTGCTACTACCTCACTTAATTGTTAAAAATGTTATGCATCTGGTGCATGACTTGTGGACACATGGTTTCTGATTCATAAAGGAGCTTTTACATAGCTTGGTCATTGCAAACTTAGCTTGTGATAGTGTCACTTTGTGATTGGACATCAAGAAGCTGCATGGGATCTGTACAAAATTCCACCATTGTTCAAATTCTTCTAGTTGAGTGTTTAAGCTTCTTAGATATATTTTCTTACATAACGAGTTTAGTATATAGGCTATAAAGGGTAAGCATATGCTGCCAATTAAACTATAGTTGGAGGTATCTTGGATTTATTTATGGTCTGGCTAACCCATTTTTATATTCTCCATATGTTCAATTAGTGGGATGATTTGCTGTCTTTGCCTGTGGACACAGGCTAAAAAGCTATTTTGGGCAAAAATAGAACACACATAACATAATTCAAAACAAGACATTGCATAGTTTGGTTAATGGTTGGATTTGAAGAAGCAAGCTTTTTTGCAGGGATAACATGAGATATGCAAGTGTTTTCAAATAAAGCATATGAAATGAAAGAAAGAATTTAATTAGATATTAACTAGACCTAACTCACTCCCAAAAGCTAGCTCATGAGAAAGGGATTGTCTAAAGTTTTATAAGGAGTATTCAAGGCATATTCCCAGTCAATTTGGGACTTCTTAACACAACCTAGTCAATATGGTATACCCTTATACCATATTAGAAAGGATATTTTTCTATCTCACTCCCAAAAGCTTCTCATGAGAAGAGAATTTCCTCAAGCCTCAAGCTTCTCATTAAATAGTTTGCTCAAATAGTTACGTATACAATGCTGTTCCTGTCTTGATTGTGCAATTTTTTTTTTGTGTGTTTACACAAATATAGATAGAAAGTCTATTGTCCAGCAGTGTGGGAAGTTCAGTCTTCAATGAAGAGAAGAGAAATTGAGGACCAGCGAAAAGGTATTTGTTTGACCAGAAGATATCGAAGAAAATCAGAAAGAGCAGTTGCTGGATAGAGGCCCAATCAAGCCCATGATATGGCATGTGTGTTCTAGAAGGAAGGGACCCACTGGAACAGATCAGATTTGCAATTAGTTGTAACCGTTTGTTAGTTAGGAGGTATTAGGGGGAGGTGTTAAAGGTTCCATCCCAAAACCAGTTGGCAATGGTTGGAGTGGCCTAACAAGTATGTACTATGTGAAATATTATGAGGCAGGTGATGTGGGACTTTCAACACGCCTCCTCCAACAAAGCCTGCCGGACCAGACAAAGGGTAACTTTTAACCCATAACTAAAGGGCAACTCTTGGCTCATAACAACCGGAAAGAATGCTCTAGCTCTAGTACCATGTTAAAGGTTTCATCCCAAAACAAAACCAATAGGCAATGGTTGGAGTAACCCAACAAGTATTTAAACTATGTGAAATATTATGAGGCAGACAATATGAGACTTCCAAAAGGGGGTAATAATAGAAAAAAAGGTAGGAAGACAATTGTATTAGTCGGAGATTTTTCATCTCTGGAAGGAGCAAAGCTCTGGGCCTTGCTTGTAATTGTGGGATTCTATATTGAGTGAGGAATAAAATTCATTCGTACTCTTTCTTTCATTCTTGTCTTTCTTTTACCTTACCGTAACAGTATTGTTTGAAAGAAAACAGAGTAGTTATCACTTCCCTGATGAGTGTTTGCAATTTGCATTCATGGACTTGAAAGATTTTTTTGTGATGGATTGGAATCTAGGGAGATCCATTGGTCTACTAACCAGACAAGCCACCCATTTGTAAGGTGCTTGCTTACTAGTAGGCATAGGAAGCAATAGGAAGCAGCAGGAGTAACTGCTGGAGTCTGGATGACAGTTGAAAATTGAAAATAGTTAGTAATAATTACGTATTAAGAGTATAGATTTGTTAGTTGGAGACTATGTAATGACTGTTATTTTTAGAAAATAACTGAATGCTACAGTTCTGTATCAAAAATGCATCTAATAGTAGGGTGTGTTAGGGGACAAGTGTGGTTGTTTTCTGTTGTTTGTGAACAGAGGATACTCCCTCTAAGAGCTTTGGTCTCTGGGACAGCAAGCATTTTGCTGCACTATGTTTTATTTATGTTCAGTAATATATTTTTCATCATTTTATCACTAGTTCCCATTCAGTTTGTACTTTGTATTTGTAGGAAACACTGAATCTATTGCAAATACACTAGTGCGCTTAAAAATATAATATTGGTTTGATGATGAGAGCCCCTTAAACTGAAGCCATGGTTTTTAAATATGAGAATTGCTCTTGCTCTTTTCATGAACTCTTATCTCTATGTTGCTTCAATATTCTATGCTTAATTTCAACATGTTAGTTGAAACATGAATCATTTATAATCATTGTCTTAAATGTGTATATATTAATGTGATTACATAACTATTTGATATTGGTTGTAATGAATTGCTCAAAATTAGCATGTAAATTTATATTGGTCAGGAACCTAACTACTATTAAAATCTGTTTTATCCAAATAATGCTTGTGTGAAGTTATGCTTGAAATGATAAAATTTAGATCTGTGGTAAACCATATAATTAAATGTTTTATATAGATTTTACTATTTGAAGAATGAAAAGTTGCCAATGTATTCTTAGCTTTTGAGAGACTTTTAGGATGGTTTTAATATGTATGTCAATCGTAGGTGCCGCCTTTTGTATGTTTATGACTGCCCTTGTTTATCTTAAACTTAAGAAGTTTTGTGTGTTACATTTTCTCCTACAGCTTGAGCAGAAAGTACATGATATAGAAAACTTTTACTCGAGTATGAATAAAAAGCAGTCGAACGCGCCTAAAGGTAACTCAGCTACAAAGGATAAAGAGAAGGAGAAGAATGTTCCAAGTATTAAGAAGCAACAGCTGGATGCGTCACGTAGAGAAGCAGCTGCTACAAAAAGAATGCAAGAACTCATGCGCCAGTTTGGCACCATATTACGCCAGGCAACTATTTTTCATCTGCTTCTGTTGTTTGCATAGATGTGCTGCAGTTTTTGTAACATGTCATCTTTCTGCACCTATGTGTTAAAATGTTAATTTCCTATTTGTTTAGTTATGTTTTTTTGTCTGTTTTTGAGACATTTATGCTATCATTAATATATATTTCTTTCCGCTCGTGGTCATGTAATTTTGATTTTCTTTTGCATAATTTGTATAATCAATTCATGATGATTGCAAAAACTAGTAACTATCTAAAATTATAAAATTATCTTTTTTTTTAATGAGGAGGGTTCAACTTACACTGTTTAGTTTACAATTCTTACACTGTCAATAACTTTATGTAGATTGAGTTTTCATTGATCAAACTGTTGAATTATAATTATATATGACCTTGATTGGTTTTGTCAAATTTCATTAAAATTGAACAACTATAAATGTAATAAAATAGTCCTTATTTTTATATATTCCAGAAGTATATATTCCATTAATTTTGATGTGCATGAGCTAGGTATCAATCAATCTTAGATTAATCTAAACATTTATAAATATGCAAGGTAGTATTATTCTTAAATTTGAGTATTGGGTCTAACTCAATCCTAAAAAGTTAGTTCATAGTATGTGGATTACCTTCACCTTATATACTTTTAATTGGCCATATCACTTGTCAGTGTGGGATTTTCAACACACCCCCACATGCCCAAGAATGGTCATCTAGAGCGTGGACAAGTATGAGTGGTCCAATAACGTGGGACTTACGACGCAGCCTCTCATGGGTGGCCCAACTATGGATCTAGGATAAATTTTGATGCCATCTTAAATTTGGGTATTGGACCTAACTAAATCCTAAAAGCTAGCTCATAAGATGAGGATTACTCGTATCTTATATACTTCTAATTGGTTGCATCACTAGTCAATGTAAGCCTTTCAACAATTATATTTTGTTTGGTACTGGTAATGCCATGTGGTTTGATACTTGCATTTTCCTTCCCTATTGTGCCATAAATTTTATTTTTTGTGATATTTGTAAATTGAGCAGTTTAGACTTTAGACTGTGATTGGGTGAAAGTGTTTGTTTGAGTGGTGGATGAGGTTTTGGTTGGGAATGCCTCTCTCTCTTTTTAATTTACAAATTAGTTCTTTAATAGTTGATCTCCTTCTACCAGATCACACAACACAAGTGGGCTTGGCCTTTTATGCAGCCGGTGGATGTAGAGGGCCTTGGTTTACATGATTATTATGAGGTATGATTCATATGTGCATACTAGTTTCCCTATGTTACATTTTCTTTAGTGTGGCCCTTGGGTATTCATTGCTGATACTCAGACTTTATAGCTTCATTGTACTTTTTAAGGTTTTATATTTATTTTTGTAATGTAATTTTTCTTCTCTAACAATAATATAAATATTGTGCAAAGTGATTTTACTTTTGAACTACATAAAATGTATTTCTGTGGTTGTTTGTGGATTAGACGCTTAACGAACTGATTTTCCATATGATTATCATTTCCTACTTTTGATTGATCTGTTGTATATGGTTGCTAGGTTATTGACAAGCCCATGGATTTCAGTACCATTAAGAATCAAATGGAGGCTAAGGATGGTACTGGATATAAGCATGTCCGGGAAATATGTGCTGATGTGAGGTTGGTTTTCAAGAATGCTATGAAATATAATGATGAAAGAAGTGATGTTCATGTGATGGCAAAAACTTTGTTGGCAAAGTTTGAGGAGAAATGGTTGCAACTTCTGCCTAAAGTTACTGAAGAGGTAATTCATTCTAATGAATGGTTTTCTGAGACCAATAGTTGTGTGAGATGGAAGATTACTAGTTGAGAATGTAGTCCTTTTTCATAGTGGAAGCATATTAGATTTTTGTAATAACATTGCCTTGATACCTGTTATCATCTGGCGTTATTAAATCATAGGAAACAAGGCGAGATGAGGAAGAAGCTGAAGCACAGTTAGCCTTGCAATGTGCGCAAGAAGCAGCTCATGCTAAAATGACTAGAGACTTAAGAAATGAGGTATCTGGAAGAGATTTACATCCTAATTAAGTAGTATAATATGTTTCCATGGTAATTTAATTAAAAAATCAGTAGAAGAGTTTTGAATCATGTATAACTTCACCGATGATATCCTCTGTATCTTTTTTCAGTTATATGAAGTTGACATGCTTTTAGAAGAGCTACGAGATACGGTTGTTAAAAGATGCAGGTTGGCCGTACGCTCATATTTTTGATGAAAAATTGATCCAAAAAATAACCTGTTATATATTTTGTCCTGAATCTTTATTTGTTCAGTTCAGTTATGAATTTTTTTGCATGATTTGTGTGATAATTCTGGGTAACAGATTATAATATATCCATTTCTTCATCTTGGTTTTTATGAATTTTTCTTTTAATTTGGCATACAGGTGTTTATCCTTTGCTGTTGGAAATAACATTAAATTTTTTGAGAGCAAAGGAATATAATAGAAAATTCATTATTTAACTTATATTGTCATGAATTAGATAAATTGTTGTGATCATGTTGTTCTTCTTCAGTTTTTTGAGAATCTAGTCTCAAATAGTTGTTAATTAGCTTACTAGTGAGGAATCTTAGTAGTTTGCATGAGGTCCTAGTCTCAAATCTCAGTACTTTCATTGCGCACATTTTTTTTTTACTGCTTTGTTATTGTTAAAAGGGAAGATATGAGAATCAGGTAAGCTAGGCTTATATAGAGTATCTAATAGTATCTATATTGTATGTTAAAATATGTTAGGGTATTGTAGAGATTATCTCTTAGAATTAGTTTATCTACTTTCATAGTTCCCACATTTCCTGATATCTCTTGTTTGTTTTTTCATTTAGCTAGGATTGTATGTAATTAGTAATAAAGAAATACTTGTGTTTTAGGTTTTGTAAACATTTTGATAAGGACTTGGGCACCAGAAAAGCTAGCCATTTTAATTGGATCCTAAGTTGAGCCCAGGGCCCTATAAACCCCATACTAGAATCTCATACTTTCAATGTGGGACTCAAGTCTCATGCCTTCTAATTGGATCTTAACTTCTAACCATGCTCGGCAACACTGATGCCACATGGAGCTGGCTTTGCGCTAGCTCCTTTGACTAGTATCAAGTGAAATGTTTGCATCACCCCTCACCAACCAAATTGCTCTGTTGCAGTTGAGTGACATGGTGAAAGGATTTGATACCAATTGATAAGAACCTTTGGCATAACCACACCAAAAAAGCTAGTTGCTATAGTTAGAAAGCCAATGGCCTTATAAATCCCACACTAGATCCTAGAATCCTGTACTTATGATGTGGGACTCGAGTCTCATATCTTGTAATTGAATTCTAACACATTCTTACATAATTAGACATCATAAATCAACAAAATATTATTCAAAGTATTTCTTTTCTCATTTTCTTTCTTCTCTTTATTCCTATACTTTCAGGTCTCATGGTTTGAAATAATAAAACAGCAATAGTATTATTGGGTTTCTAAAGAACTTTTAGATATTTCTTTTTTGATTTGAATTCAACATTAAAGTGCTCTCCAGTCCATGAAAAGCAGAAACTGGGTTATAGATGAAGGCAAAAAAATATACCATAAAAGTCAAATGCATAAAACCATTGCCTTTGCCTCATTGGAAATAAATCAGAATAAAAACCCTTTTGGTCCTCCGAAGATACGCACCATATCTCATCAGTCCTTCAGAATAATTAAAGAACTAATTTGACGACATTTTCAACTTGATAGAAAAATGTGACATTGAATTTGTATGAAGATATGTACTCAGCTCCCTATTTTTCAGTTCATTGTACTTGAGCTTGTTTCACAAGCTTTCCTATTGTAACAGCTGTTATAACTTATACCAGCTTTGCATCTAAACTGTATAAAAACAGTTTTGACACTTGTAATCATTCAGTTAAGTCAATACAAATAACAAATTCTGTTAGATTCCTTCTCTCTCTAGAGTCAGATTTCTCTGATCCTAATATGGCATCAGGTCATGATTCAGGTTATGAACTCTGAAAATTTTCATCTGCCATCTCCTCCAGTACCACCTGGCGGCACATGCCCTATCAATCAATATCCACTGCATGGCACGGTTGTTCACGGTGCTGCAAATGCCCTGATCACTTTCTCTCATGTCATCTCTGAGAAACTCACCGAATCAAACTACCTCCTATGGAAGCAGCAAGGGGAGCCGGTGATTAAAGGCCGCCGTTTACACACCTATCTCCTTAATTCGATTATTCTGATTCACTTTTCCTCTGAAGAAGTGTGGCAAATTGTCTCTCCCAGGAGTTCCTTGCTTGGGAGCAACAGGACCAGCTTCTTTCTCGGCTCCAATCTTCCATCTCAGCTCCAATTCCGATGCGAATGATTGGCTGTGTGCATTCGTATGAACTTTGGGACAAGATCCATGCTCATTTCCATTCTCTCGCATGCTAAGGCGCAACTTTCACGCCAAACTTTGCACAACCTCTCTTGATGGCAGATTCATCTCTGAATACATTCTCCGCATCAAATCCATTGTCAATTCCTTGTTTGCTGTTGGATATAACATCTTGATGTTGTTCTATAAGGTTTACCTAGAGAATTTGAATCCATCGTAACCCTAATTTCTAGCAAATATAATTCTACAACAATTAAGGATGTTGAGGGCTTACTTCTTACTCATGAAGCAGGCCTCGAATGCTACAAGAAGGATGCTCTCGAAATTTCTGCTCATGTGATGTGACTCAGCATGCTCCTTCCAATCCTGTTTGTTCTTCAGATTTGGTTCCTCATGGAAATTCCTCTCAAGTTCGGGTGTCATTTCCTAATTCCAATTCACAGCTATCAAATTACACATCTAACTATCAAGGAAGAGGATCTCATGGACGAGATCATGGTCAAGGCCGCTTCAATGTTCAATGCCAACTTATTCCAAGTTTTGTCATGACGCATTGATTTGCTAGCATTGCTATAATCAGCAGTTCATACCTTGTGATTTTACTCCCCGAGGCTCTCCTTGGATGCATCGACCACCATCTCAAGGCTCTTTTCGTCCTTCATATATGCATCCTCCTCGTGGTATGTAACTCACACCGCTGACATAGCACCACTGCAGGTGTGGCATCCTGATTCTGGAGCTTTCATGCATGTGACCAATGCCTCAGAATTTTCAGTAGATGGTTCCTTTCAAGGGACCCGATCAAGTTGTCATTGGAAACGGTCAAGGTCTGCTATTAAATCCTATGGTTCCACTTCCTTTACTTCACCTTTAAATTCATCTTTTCAGTTTAATCTCTCTAACATACTACTTGTTCCCTCAATTACAAAGAATTTACTCTGTCTGTACCTTTGCTAGAGATAACAACGTCTTTTTTTGAATTCCACCCTAACTACTTTGCTGTTAAATCTCAGGACAGTTATGAACCACTCCTTTTTGGTACTGGAGGACCTGGTGGGCTCTATCAATTCCCTCCCTTGCCTCTTGGTGTACCATCCTCAACACACCTCAATACATCTTCAAGTGTATCAGCCTTTGTTACTCCTGCTACAAACTCAACTTTGTTCACTTGGCATGCTAGACTAGGCCATCCTAATGTAGACACTTTACTATCTGTTTTGAAATACTGTAATATTCTAGATATCAATAAAAATTCTCTTGATTTTTGTGTTTCTTGTTGTCTTGGCAAGCACCATATATTACCATCTCACACTTCCACACACTCTTATAGTTTGTAGAACTGATCTATAGTCATTTATGGGGACCCTCTCTTATGTTGTTCTCTTGGTTTCTCCTACTACATCTCCTTTTATTGATGCATACTCCAGATTTAGATGGATCTATATGCTAAAATTCAAAGCAGATGCTTTCCCTGTGTTTAAACAATTTAAACCCCTTGTTGAAAATCAATTTAACATCACCATTAAATCAATCCAAACGGACTGCGGTGGGGAGTTTAGATATCCTGCACTAGCTTTCTTAATAACTGTGGCATCACTCAGAGTTATCCCCCCCGCGCACACACCATCAAAATGGTGTGGTTGAAAGAAACGCATTGTCATGCCCAATTACCCATCAAATTTTGGGACTTTGCTTTTCAAACAGCAGTCTACTTAATTAACAGACTTCCTACTGCTTCCCTACAAAATCAGATTCCTTTTACCAAACTGATAAATAAAACACCAGATTACAAATTTCTTAAGATCTTTGGTTGTGCTTGCTTTCCTCTCCTTTGTCCTTATCAGTCTCACAAGTTTCAGTTCAGATCCCAGGAATGTCTATTTCTAGGGTATTCAACCTCTCAGGTTACAACTTACATGTCCATGGCTTCCAATGGCAGGGTTTACATCTCTAAAGATGTCCTTTTTCATGAAGCCCGATTTCCCTATCATGACATTTACCTCTACCTCACCATCTCCCTTTTCATTCATTCCAACAATATTCCTCTTACTACAACCACAGGGTCTCCTCCCTCATCCATAAATCATTTTCCTCACCAACCAGCCACTTCTGTGCCCTCCCATCCTGAGTCACCTGCACATCCTGCACCTGATAACTCTGAATCCTACTCTCTTGTGTCCCCTGCACACTCTGAGTCCTCTCCTGTACCCTCAGCTCACACTGAACCTATCCTTTCCCCACATCCTTTTATCCTACCAATCTTCATCCTATGGCCACTAGATCCAAAACAGGACACTTACAATCTCTCCGTCCATCATCTTATATTTTTCTCACTCATGTTGAACCAAGGCCTGTTAAGCAGGCTTTGACTAGCTCTCAATGGACAACTGCCATGTGTTAAGAACTTGATGCATTATCACTCAATGGCAACTGGTCTTTAGTGCCATTACCTCTAGGCAGATCTGCTATTGACAGCAAGTGGGTTTTCAGGATAAAAGAAAATCCTGATGGATCAGTAAACTAGTTTAAAGCTAGATTGGTAGCCAAGGGTTTTCTTCAAAATAAAGGCTTTGGCTTCAATGAAACTTTCTCCCCGGTAGTGAAGCCTGTTACCATTAGTCATACTAACTCTTGCTCCAACCCATGGCTAGACTCTACAGCAACTAGATGTGAACAATGCATTCCTGAATGGGCTTCTTCAGGAAGTGATCTATATGTCCCAGCCTCCAGGATTTGAGACAGCAGACAAATCCTTGGTCTGCAGGCTACACAAAGCTATCTATGGTTTGAGAGGCTTGCCACTTTATTGCAGTTTGGTTTCCATGACAGTAAATATGACCCTCTCTCTTTATCTACACTCAAGGTCAAGTTGTGGTTATTTTCTGCTCTATGTTGATGATATAATAATTACAGGGAACTCCAACGACTTCATTCAGAATATCATTTCCAGATTAGATGCTGTTTTTGCTCTCAGACAGCTTGGGCAGCTTAATTATGTCCTTGGAATTGAAGTTAAAACTCTTTCTAATGGCACACTTCAACTCACTCAGTCCAAGTATATCGGGGATCTGCTTCTGAAAACTGATATGGCTGAGGCTGAGGCTAAGCCTAAGCCTATCACTTCACCCATGATCACTGGCTGCAAACTTTTGAAGTCTGGTTCTGTTCCTTTTCTGATTTCACACTCTACAGGTCCATAGTAGGTGCACTTAAATATCTTACCATCACTCAACTAGAAATAAGCTTCTCTGTTAATAAGGTCTGCCAATTCATGGCAGCACCCTCAGAAACTCACTGGATTGCAGTCAAACGTATTCTAAGATACCTGTGGGGAACTATTTCTTATGGCCTTCATCTGTCTCCAGCTCCCTCTGCCAAGCCCATACCCATTACAGCTTATTCTGATGCTGACTGGGTCCGGATCCAGATGACAGGTGTTCTACCTCAGCTGCTTGCATTTTCTTGGGTCCTAATTTAGTGTCATGGTGGTCCAAGAAGCAATCAATTCTCACCCGATCCGCCGCTAAGGCAGAATATTGCAGTCTGGCCTTAGCCACTCAGGAGGTTCTTTGGCTGCAGTCTCTTCTCTCTGAGCTGAAAGTTCCCATTTCAATGCCCCTCCTCTTGTGTGATAACCAAAGTACAGTTGCCCTCTCTCACAATCTGCTTCCGCATGCTTGATTGAAATATTTGGAGCTTGATCTCTTTTTGTTTTGAGAAAAAGTCATCAACATCTCCATCATGCACATTTTTGCCCAAGATCAAATAGCTTGTTCTCTTACTACGGCTCTCTCCCCTTCCAAGTTCATTGAAATCAGGTCCAAGCTCACTATGGGAAACCCTCACTGAGCTTGTGAGGGAGTGTATGAAGATATGTACTTAGCTCCCTATTTTTTAGTTCATTGTACTTTAGCTTGCTTCACAAGCTTTCCTGTTGTAACAGCTTTGCATCACAACTGTATAAATACAGTTTTGATATCTGTAATCATTCAATGAAGTCAATACAAATAACAAATTCTGTTAGACTCTTTTCTCTCTAGAATCAGATTTCTCTGATCCTAATAGAATTTAGGAGCACTTTGATGTCTGTCTGTCTTGTATCATTGGAGGAGCAATTTGTTTTTGATATATCTATAAATGGAGATCCAATGTGATGTTGCATATATATATTTTTTGGAAGATTAAATTGTACATTTACTCAATAATTTATGAAAATTGTCTTTTAGCAAAATTTTCCCTCACTCCTCTCCTTAAACCAATGTAATTTAACAAATGATATGATGAGTATGACCAAATATATACATGCTGCTTCATCACAGAAGTGGTTTACTTTTCAGAACTATAGAAATCATGACCAAACACAATCAATTTATTTGTCAAATAATTTTGCCCTTGAGTTCATCCCTAACCTCCACATTACCCCATCTGCATTCTAATTATTTTTTTCTTGCTTTATAATTACCTAGCGACTCAACATAGATAAATTGAGAAATTGATTGCAGAAAAATGTCAACTGAAGAAAAGAGAAAGCTTGGAGATTCACTCACCCAATTGTCACCTGAAGATCTAAGCAAAGCTTTGGAAATTGTTGCTCAAAACAACCCAAGCTTTCAAGCTACTGCTGAAGAGGTGGATCTTGACATGGATGCCCAGGTCATTATGTGTATATATTTCAATCAAAGTGTCATTGCATTCACTTTTTTTTATGTAAATTAGAAAGAAAAAAAATACAGTGATATAGGATTTTTTTATTGGATTGAATTACAGCAGTTTGACACAAATAGATGTACTGAATATGCTGTAAAATGTGTGTATTGTCTTCCTTAAGCAGAGCGAGTCTACCTTGTGGAGGTTAAAATTTTTTGTTAAGGAGGCTTTAGAAGTCCAGGGCAAGAATTCAGGAAGCATGGGTGGCAACGAAAACCAGAACAACAAACGGAAAAAGGAGTTGTGTGATGCTATTGCCAAAACAAAGAAGAAGACCAAGAAGCCTACATGAAGATCATTTGGAGAAACTATACTGCTTTTAATTTGTCTTGAGTGACAACGGATGCCGAAGGAGTAATTTCAAGAAACAAATTCATGAGCTTGAAGGCATTTCCTTAGTAAAAAGGAAAAGTTGTGTTGCTCTCATACATCAGTCTCTTATGCCAACCATAGCCTTTTCAAATTGCTCCCAAAGAAATTCTTGAGACGTAACCCAGTAGTTTCGAAGGCATTTTGATTGTTCTTGACCCTCTCGTGGGGTTTCCACTTATTTAGGGACTCATGTACTCTTCATTTCCAGTGGCTAAATAGAATTATAAGTCCGTTAGGTTAGGCTATAATTTGTTTGGTTTTAATTTATTATTAGTATCTAAGAGCTAAGTAATGGGAACTTTGTATATTATATTTGAATAATTTAGTTTCAGAATGGCTGGTGTTATGTTTGGCTTGTCTTTCCATATTAGTTTTGGTTTTGCTTGAAGCTAAAATTCTTTGCCTGAAACTTGAGGTTATTTGGTTTTAGATAATGTTTACTATTTTTTATTCTTTATTCAGTTTTAAATCCATTTTTTTTGTGTTTTCTGAAGTTTGTAGATAGAATACTGAAAATATAAAAAAGTTATTTTTAGTGTTTTATATATAAATTTTTGAAAACAGAAAATAAAATATTTTTTAATTAAAATTATATAAAAACAAATAAAAACAAAAAAAATAATCTGAAATCAAATAACATATTATTTTAAATCTTTCTAGTGTTGTGTAAACTTTTAGAAATAAAAGATAGAGTATAATTTTGTAACTAAAAATAAAAACAAATGAAAATGGAAAATATTTCCTGAAAGTAAATTTTTTCTTTATTTGCATTTGGTATAATTCATTCCGTGTTTGTTTGAGACTTTGCAAGGATATTAGTTGATATTTTACAGGGTAAGCTCATATATTTGTCATTTAGTTTGTAATGTTTATGTGAGCTGTTACATATTTAAATAAGGTTGAAAGTAAAATTGCTTCTTGAATTTCGGGTTTACCCCCTCTAATAATAAAATTTAGGCTCTTAAATTGTTTTTATTAGTATTAAGTCTCTGCCCTTAATTGTTTCTGTTAAGTAGTGATGTGTAACAAACAAGGTTACCACTAAATTAGATGTGACAATTAAGTGTTGAGTCATTACTTATGTGCGTATTTTTTTAAAAGTATTTATTGTTAGTGATTTATTTGTTCAACCATAAACAAAATAAACATACATAACCCAACTCTAACCAAAGTTGGGTGGTAGTGTAAGGAAGAGGAAAAACTCGTATTATATGCAAGAAGGGAACAATTTATTATCACTCTCAGCTTTGTAGACTTCTTGGTCTGCTCTGTTTTGTGTTACAAGTCTTTAAGACCTGCAACTCAACAAACTCACACACAAAGATGACTCTAAGTCTTTTCAGACTCTAAGTCTATTGTGTGTGGAAAAAACAAAAGATGGAGAAAGAAAGAGAACTCTCTATTATGAATAACTCTTCACTCGCATGTATTTTGCACACTTTTTCATCAACTGCTAGATCATTAATTTAATAACCTTTATTTATACAAAAAAAATATTAACAACCAACTAACTAACAACAAACTCTAACAAAACCAAGATATTACAAAACAGAATTAACAAATTAGGGTCACACTCCCCTATAATTATGTTTTTCACATTCCTAGACTTTTGCGTGCACTCCACTTCTGGTTGCGTACTTTCACTTATCAATTCTGCATATCATCTTATCACTTAGCTCCTTGAATCTGCTCTTCTTCAAAGGTTTTGTAAAAATATCTACAAGATTCACTTTAGACTTGCAGTACTCCAATATTAACTCTTCCTTGTTCACCTTATCGCGAATGAAATGATATCTGGTCTTTATGTGCTTGGTTCTTCCATGGTCAACTGAGTACTTTTTCAAACTAATCGCAGATTTATTGTCCATAAACAACTTCACAACTTTTGCACCTTCACATTTTAGCTCTTTTAGCAACTTCTTCAACTAGATACCTTGACAGGCTCTAAGAGCAGCAACTATATACTCTACCTCGCAATGTTGACATCGCTACACCATCCTCCTTCCTCGAACACCATGAAACAGGTGTTACCTCATAATAGAAAATGTAGCCTATTATACTCTTCCCATCGTCTCTGTCACCTCTCTAGTTTGAGTCTGTAAAACCAAACAGTTCTATCTTTTCACTATTGCAATCAGGCAGTAACACTCCATAATTCATGGCCCCCTTCACATACCTCAGTATTCTCTTTACAGCAACCATATGTGAACTCAATGGATTATGCATAAATCTACTGATTATTCCTGTCTAGTATTGCATAAATACTTCAATGATCCCATTATTTGTCTGTACATGGTTGCATCTACAGGCTTCCCATCTTCTTCAATTTTAAGACTCAAACTAGGTTCAGCTAGGTCTCTGCCCTATTACATTCAGACATTTTGAGTTTCTTCAATATGTCCAATGCATACTTGGTCAGATGCATTATAATTCCCTACTCCATTCTTTGAAATTCTATCCCCAGAAAATAGGATAATTGTCCCAAGTCTGTCATCTCAAAGTGTTTATTCATCACATGTTTGAATTTCTCAATTCCCTTAAGGTCTTTTCCTGTCACTAGGAGATCATCCACATAAAGGCAAATGATAATCAAGTCTGCATCTAATTTACCTTTCATATATACACCATGTTTAAAACTGCACTTTGTAAATCCAAATCCAAGAAGAATGCTATCAATCTTCTTGTTCCATGCTCGTGGTGCTTGCTTCAGTCCGTATAAAGCTTTGTTAAGCTTGTAGACTTTCTTCTCTTGTCTTAGAACACTAAATCCAGGGGGCTGATCCACATAAACTTCTTCCTCAAGAGAACCATTGAGGAATGCATACTTTACATCCAACTGGTACAAACTCCATCCTCGTATACTTGTAAGTGCTATAATAATTCTCACTGTCTCAATCCTTGCAACTGAAGCAAATACCTCCTTATAATCAATTCCTTGTTTCTACAGGAACCCTCTGGCTACTAGTCTGGCATTATGCTTCACTATTTCTCCCTTGGGGTTCTTCTTCACTTTGAAGACCCACTTCACTAAAATTGCATACAAAATTAAAATTTTTATTTTAGAGTTTACCTCTTGTAGACGCAAAACGAGTTCCTCAATCGAAGCAATTGTAGCTTCGTCCTTAGGAGTCCACACGAGCACTCCTACTAGAAACCGAATTTCCGAATGCTAGTGTGGAAGTTTAGGGAGTAATCCTAATTTTTGAGTAGCAGCCTATGAACATCTCATGCTTTATATATAGGCTTAGGTCTTAACCTGATGAGCTCTCATTAAACATTGGGCTCCCCACTCATTCTAAATGAGTTAGGCTCAATAGTTTTATTTTTAGTCCAACTAAAATAAAATTATCCTCCTCTATGTGTGTGACCCTATAGGTAAAATATCCGGTTATATTAATAATAAACTATTTTATTATTAATATAAAATAAAATGGCATCTAACAATACATCATTATGTCTGAATATTATTTAATGAGTAAAATGAGCCAAAGATAGTGTCACCTCATCTATGGCCATGACAAGTGGTGCAGCAGGGTGGGATGGCATGATTACTAATTCCTATCCATTATGCCACGTGTCAGGAATTCCATTTTCCCCTCACCCACTATGTCATATGTCACATGTCACTGAATCCATCTTTCCTTTACCTATTGTGCCACGTGTCATGACCTTGTTAAAAGTCTCCTTAACCCTCATCATATCAAAGCTGCATGTGTGAGCACCACCTTTTGGCTAGTACATTATCAATATATATATATATATATATATATATATATATATATATATATATATATATAATAGCTAGTAATAAATTCATAAACAATCATAAATAAACTTATCAAAATAATTGTTTGACATATCCATGTTAAAATTTTGGATAATTTTACTAACCCCTTTAAAATTAGTGTTAAATACAATCACCTCTTATTGTTTCTAAAATAACACTTTGTTCCCATAAGTTTTTAGTGTTTATCTGACAAACACACGTTTTAGGTAATAAACCGTTAGCCACTTCATAAACACATGATGAACATGTAACTTTTTCCATCTTTATTTTAATTTTATTGATTAAATCATATTTTCTTGACCAAAAGACCTTTTATGTTACATGACCAAAACAAAGTATCTTTAGGTTAAATACCAGTTAAAACAACTATGAATAGCGCATTGTTTCTCGTGCGTACTTCATCATTCTTTTTATCGATTATGTTACCTAGTACGGAATAAGAGGGCATTGGTGAAAAGAAGGAAAATGATATACTCCACAAGTAACGATACTCTTTTTGTAACTATAATCATAATAACATTTAACCTAAAAATAATTTGTTTTGATCATGTAACATAAATGATGTTTTGATGAAGAAAATATGATTTAATTAATAGAATTAAAAGAAAAACAAAAAAATCACATATGTATAGTGTTTATGAAATGGACATTCAAAAATAAAAAAATACATGTGTTAGTTAAAAAAATAATAATAAATGTAATTAACACCAATCTTAGAAAACATCATTGCAAATGTCTCTTAAAATATATATTTCTGAGTAAAAATCCCTGGACTAAAAATGTATAAATTAGACTCTTTTGAAGATATTAATATATTTTTTATTCGGCCAAAAATAAGAGATTGGATGCTTTTCTTTGTGTAAAGACCAAATACCCTTTTGTATTATAAATTTGAGTATTGATATTTTTCTAATAGATATATTTGTTTTTGGTTTTTAGTAAGAGTTTAAGATCTAAAACTAAACTATTCAAGTGTACCGCATTTTTTTCTTTTATGGAAAATTCATATTCATTAACTCGAAGCAGCAATCTGCACCGTTAAACAGACCTGACTGGGATACAAATCTTGATAACATGAATGAGTTTAGCAAAACACCATATATTTGTATTACAAGAAAAAACACCATATAAATAACAGAAATAATTAAGAAAATTAGGAAAAAAAAAACATAAATAGGGGACAGCACAGCAGCGCAGGCAGTAAACGCAACAACGGTTTGGTTGTGCTTTCAAATATCCCCCACCCTCTCACTCGCCATCAAACTCGCTCTCTTCTTCTTTTGCACCAAAATGGAAGAGCACGGTGGTGGTAGCAGCAGCAACAACAACGGTCAGGTAGACACCTCCAAGGCTGAGAGAGCAGTGTGGCTCATGAAGTGCCCTCCCCTCGTCTCTCGCTCCCTCCGCGCCCCTCCCTCCGACCCCTCTCGCCCCGTCGCCAAAGTCATCGTTTCCATCGACCCCTGTAACTCTAACGACGACGATTCCCCTCCCAAGGTTCTCATTTCTCATGCAATGCACTCTCATTCTCTCCCTTCTCCGTTTCGGTTTTTACTTCCACTCCACACTCACATAAGTCTGCAAACACTGAATGCCTGATTGTTTTATTATTTCTGGTTTTTCTGTCTGTGAAAAATCACCCTTGCATACGCAATTTAAAACTATTCGGTTATGACCTCAGATGATTATACATTTTTATACGCAATTTAAAGCTAATCGATTGTGATTTTGGCTGAGACTGAGATTGAAGCAAGATTTGATCCCTGAACACTTTTATGAGGAGACTTTAGAAAATTCTAGGTGTGCTTGTTTAAGGTTTTGGTAAAAATCAGATTCTGAAAATAAAAATAAAAATTCAGACTTTTAATTGCTTTTCAAATGCATTTTAAAGTAAAAGTATTTTTTTCCGGTTATAACCAAACAAAATATAATTTTTAGTTTCAGGAAATCTCTAAAAAAGAAGATCAATGAGAGAGAGATAGATAGATGAGGAGACGTGTCATACGAGGATGCTAGTTTTATACTAGAATAAGACTGATAAATTGGACTGTACAAATATATATACATATATATATATATATATATATATATATATATATATATATATATGGTTAGAAATTGGTTGTCAATTTTAGTGATGTCAGTCAAGTTACTTTGAAACAAGTGTAGTCGTAACTATTTAATTATTCGACTCAAATTTATCTTTCTCGTATATAAAATGCTTATGCTCTGTTTGGTTTTATTGGAAATGTAAAAAAAGGAAAAAGAATCGGATACGGTTCAATTTTTGTTGAAACTCTTGAAAATGTGCTTAATTGGGTAGGTGGAGAGTGGAGTAGGAAGGTGAATGAAAATCACTTTACAGTTGTTTGGATTAACAAAAGTACATGAAGGTAGAAAGTAAAAATATAAGTAGTTTTCAATAATCTGGGCCATGGTTTTGGTTCTAAATAAATTTCATAATTTCCTCTAGTTTGTACTTTCTACCTTCCCCCTTCTTACACTGGATCATAAGAAAACTCTACTAATTATTTTTCCGCTTCAGTACCATGTCTTTATAATTTCTTCTGACGTATGCTGTGTATCATGTGAAAATAGTTACTTTGCTTGTAACTATTAATGACACTTTTCCTTGTATTTGTTTTGTCCTTTTAAATTGATTGTTTAGTTAAAATGCTCAGTTTACTATGGAGTTGGCTGGAACTGAAGCTGGACATATCTCCAAATGTTATGTTATGGATATGTCTAAAGACTTCATTCCCATGTCTGTGTTTTCAGACACACCACAAGGTAAAATATTCATCTTTTGTGACCGCACATATTGAACACTACTTGGTTAATGAAGCTTACTCTTAATTTGTTTGGCATGAAGTAGTTGTGATTATTTGGGCACTCTGATCTGCGTATTACTTTCATGTTATAGATGGTAATTTCTTGTTATATTTTTCTCTTGTTCTGCTGTCTGTACTGTTTCATGGAACAGTTCAATGAATTGAGGGTTGTATAAGAGGAACAGCAAAATTAATGTGTTCATTCATTTTAAATCTGCAGGTTGAAATAAATGAACCTTGTGTGTATTAGCTACAAACCATATGTTTGCAGATATCAGAATAATTTAAGAAATGTACTACATGTTCATTCTCTGTTGTTTTAGTTATGAATTTGACTCTGCTACATTCTAGTTAATCATGCAGTTCTGAAATTGAACCTGTAGTTAATAATATTAATTACTTCGATGGAAAATGAAACACATGATTGCATGAAGAGAAAATTATTTACCGCGGACATTGTATTAAAAGGTATTATTATGCTATGCTTCTTTGAGTGGGATGGGAACTGGAATTCAGTAGAGGAATTATCGAAAAATTCTGATAACAAAGCTCTTATGACAATAGGAAAATGTAGGAAAAAAATTAGAAATAGAAAAGAAAGTACTCCTCTGCCCATGCCAGCAGCTACCTTCAAATTTCCATACTAATTTCCTACCTTTACTCTCTGCTCTCATCACATTTACCCCCACCCCTAAATCAAATACTCCTATGAAGCCATTTTCTGCTGTCACATAAGCAGATTGTAATGTTATGCAGCAGCTCATGAACTTGAATATTTCCCATCCTTGGACCAAACCGCTTCCTTTCCTCTCCTTTCCCCCAATACTCATCTAACTAGGGATCTCTCAGGGTGATATATGTGTAATGACTAATACGTATGCCAACTACAAGAAGCTAAAGTCTCAATAAAAAATGACCGGTTGAATTGAATTCACTGAACATAATGAAAACTAATACAAATTAAGGACATTACGATGTGGGTTAATTTATTGATCAGACAATGGGAGGACAAATTACCCTTCTAATTAAATTCTTAGAATTTTGTTGCCTTACCTTACACTATCATCTTTCATTCTTCATAATTACATTTTGGTCATGCCTACATGTTTCTTTGGACTGAGATACTAAATCTTGTGGCTGATTACTTATATATGTTCAAAACAGAACTCTTTGGTGTTTTTTCTAGCTGTGTTGCAGAGCATAACTTTTTTCAATTGATGCATTTTTTTTGTTATTTTGTTAATGATATAGCTTATGTTATCTGAAACTATAATAATAATAGGAATGGGAATTTTCCGGTCACAATTTTCTTTTCCCCTCAATTTAGGAATGCCATCTTCTAGTTTCAATTTAGTGTAGTAAATTGGAATAATCATTTGCAGGAAAATGGAACAGATTAATCTTGTGTTGTCTTACCTTCAAGGGGTGTTTGGTATCTAGCATGATTCTTGGTAACTTTCTTGGGAATGTTAAGGATACCTGGGTGAGTTTAAGATACCTAGCTATCTAAGTGAGAATGTTAAAAATGATATAGCAGTCACATATTAAGTTTCCTAGGAATCCTTACTTATCCAGTAAAGTTTTCTTATGTGTTCCACTAAACATAGGTAAATATCCTTTTAAGTGACATTTTCAAGAAAGAAAAATATTTCCACTACCAAACGCCTTCTCAAGGTATTGGATTTTGTTATCAACTAGTGCTCTGCTCCCTGTCTCAAAAAATCTCAGATACTTATCTTGAGCTATGGACCACATTTGAATATGTTATTTTCTTAAAAACAAACAAATTATATTAAAAATATAATTCAAATATGATGATTATTGGTTTTGTCTTCTAATGTGCATTAAATTTGTCATGTCTTTTACATTATTTTTTATTTTTTAGTTATTTTTAAGAGTGTTGATTCAAAATAATCTGTTTTTTTTATTCAAACACTGCGATCCTAATTATTTCTCCTGTTTTCTTTTTAATAATTTACCTTAGTTTACTCATGAATATTATATTTGTCTAGAGAGTTTGTAGCAAGGTTATTAGAATCCTACTATTCACTACAATTTGATTAGCCAACGATGCTATGTGATGAATCTTAAATGACTTTGAATCTTACGATACATGAATAAACCCATGTGATTGTATATTACCGATACGAATAACATGAGTCAACAATTTTCTGTTTTTCAATTTTTACTTTTTTTCTACCATTTCTTTTCGAAGGAACTAAAAATGTTTGATAAGCTTAAATGGTTAAATAAAAAAAAGGGACTTAAGAAGCACACATATGCACTGTATTTTGATTATTCAAATGCTTTATTCTTATTCTCTGGTACTTTCATACGTGCCTTAATGTTAAAATAATCACAAGTTTATGCTTTTTTTAGTTATTGATCATGATTCTTTTGTTTTTATATGACTTTGTTTGAAGTATATGTTATTTTTTTATTGATCATGATATGGTTCAAATTGCAATTCAAAAAATAGGCCTTCCGATTCACGACTTGAGTTCCGATTTGATAACCATGGTTCAATCCAGAGGTTCTAGAAAGAAAAGACAATGTAATTTATAATGTTATATGATGATTTTAATTTTAGTTGAAGAAGTGGGCTGGACTTTTCTAGGATAGTTTTTTTTTGAATTGTCTCTTTGATGAGATTAGGCTGTCCCTTATGTTTGTGATGCTTCACGAATGGTTATTGATGGGGATTTTCTTTGTTGAATACACTTGATAGACTGGCGAATTTTATTTCATTAATCTGTTATCTTTTTTTGTTTTACCTGATATCATGTTCTCTGCTCTTGTACCCCATTTTCTCTCTTTATTAAGGATATATATGCTAGACTGTATTTGGTTTTATCCCCAAAGTATCAACTATCAAGCATAACATGAGTCTTTTGGAGCTTAATTAAGAAGAATGTAAATCCAGTACTTGAAATTTCTGTAATGTTGTAGGAAAGATCTCTGTGGAGGGAAAAATACTGAACAAGTTTGACATGAGGCCCCATAATCAAAACATGGAACTCTATGGGAAACTCTGCCGGGAAAGGACGAACAAGTATATGGTCAAAAGTAGACAGATACAGGTTTTCTTATGCTCTAATTCTCACGCTGATCCACTGATTCAGGCAAACCTTTCTTCCTTATCCTCTGACTTCTAAATTACATTTTCAGGTTCTTGACAATGACAGTGGGGCTAATATGAGGCCAATGCCAGGGATGATCAGTTTTTCAACTTCTGGACCCATCGTAAGTAGTAGCTCATTCTTCTCTCTGTTATCAATTTCTGGCAAAGCCAAGGTTCACTATATAAAAACAACGTCAAACCAATGTGTTAGCATGTGTAATGTGTAGCACTCAGTGAGAAAGGGAATTGACGAGGTGAAGTTGAAGATTGTATCACAATGCTTCTTGTTCAGTTCAATAATTTTTAATAATTTATACATCAGATGTAACAGAAGTTTCTGTATTGGATCAGGAAAAGAAGAAACCTCCAGCTAAAACAACAGAAATGAAGAGAACAAGAAGAGACCGTGGAGAGATGGAAGAGATTGTGTTTAAGCTCTTTGAACGCCAGCCAAATTGGAGTTTAAGAAACCTCATACAAGAAACCGATCAACCTGAAGTATGTGCTTTGGTTTCGTTATTTTCACTTTAAATATAGCTTTAGTTTGTCATATCACTTTATATTTATCAAGCAATTAGCACTTGCACAAACTTACCACTGTATAAAAAATGAATTATAGCCATCGAAGTTTGTTTCTTCTTGTAGATATGCATGATTGGTCGATGCTCAGGCCCATCTGATATAATATTTATGCAATTGAACTTGATTATACAAAATACATTCACTATTTAAGACTTAAGATGACTTGTATGCATCATTTGCAGAGAGTTTTTGGGAGATTTATAACTATATGTCTCTGATTTGATATTGATAAAAAGTGATGGATATAGATATTTACATGTATATAGCTCCTGTTTGAAATATAATTACTATATAATTTACCCTGCTTTATAGGTAGGTCTCTAGAAGCATACCACATGCTTATGAAACAATATATTATATATTTACATTCCACCACGAAATACATTTATTTGTGTTAGATGTTATACTTTCTGTTTTAAACATTTATTTGTGTTAGATGTTATACTTTCTGTTTTAACTAATGTCTGGATCTAACACCTTCTACAGCAATTTCTGAAGGATATACTAAAAGATCTCTGTGTCTACAACAACAAAGGAACTAATCAAGGCACGTATGAACTGAAGCCTGAATACAGAAAATCTGGAGATTAAGCAACCTTCAAAGAGGGTTTATTTGTGCTGATCAATTTGTTAATCTCCTTCAAAATTATATATAGCTTACTCATTTCTGCTTTTAAATTTTGTCCAACAAGTTCAAGTTGCAAAAATGGAGCAGCATGCCTCCTTCACATATTCGTCTTTCTCTTGGGCTTCCTTGTGCACATAATTGTGCAGATTTTGCTACAACGCTATCGACATTTTTGAACGATTTACCATTTACTAGCAAAATTGTAATATGAATTTGTGATGAAACTGAAGGAGGCAAAATGCACGGGAGATGTTGAACTGATTTAGTACTGTATGAAACTTAAAACATAGCCGAGGTTTTCTCCGTTACACCTGACTGGTTTTTTTTTTAATCATTTTTTACACCAGTTACTTGAAAACAGGTGTAAAAAGCACTTCATACACCTATTTATGTTTAAAAGATTAATTTTTTGCTTTTGAAAATTTCCGTTGCTTTCAATGCAACGGTGAAACAAACCAGCTCTAAGGATGTTGTGTGAAAGCATTATTAATTTTCTTTTATTTTTATCTCACTTTATAGAGCTTGCTGACAAACACCTTACATGCAGGTTGAAAACCTAGACATATAACAAAGGCATCAAAATGCTGGTCAACAACAATATAGGATAAACTTTTCAAACCTATAAAATTTCTAGTTAAAATTGACAAATTCTAATTACTAGTTGTGAATATGATTTACTTGACAAAATATTTTTACACATTATTTTCATGTAGAATAGCTGTATATGTAACAACATAATGCCTTAAAAAAATAAAATAAAACCAACATAATTCATTAGCATACTTTTCTGTCACATTTCCCTTGATTTTATTATGATATCTACTCCTTTTTGTCCATTTTGCCTTGAATTATTGACATCACCTCCCAAAATAACTCGATGTATGAATAAAAGCTTCCTCTACCCTACCATAATGTAGTTTCAGGTACGATATAAATGAGGAAGATGAATGGCATAGTCAAATAAAATTGTAATCCTCACACCCATTGAATAAGCTTTTTTAAAAATTAAAATATGATCCTTGGTTTCAATATTTGCACATCTAGTAAATTGAATTTTACCGTAAGCCTCGTGAATACTACCTTTACTCAATTGCCCAAACATGCTTCATATTTTGCGTTGCATATTTATTTTATGCTAACCTTTGCATGCATCTTCCTGGTGTCTTAATAGTGCATAGACCTCCTAGAAGAAATAAAATCATAAGTTATCTTTTCAAAAGACATAAGATTTCTATATCAAGAATTACAAATTTTATGCTAAATATTTTTTTAATTTAAGGGTATTGTTATCTAAGTATTACAAATCCCGGTGCCCAAATCACACAATTTTTTTATTTCTCTCAATAAAGTCTTTTTTATAATGACATGATTTTAAATCTTTGTTAAGATGCTATTTACTTAAGAATAAGTTTATGTATACTCAAATTAGTATAATATATTTTAACGTTATGATGGTACTTTTACAAAAATATTCAATTATTGTTTATCTTCTTACAATTTAATAATAAACAAAAATTTCAAAACTATTATAAAACAATTTAGATAAATTATTAGCTTAAGCAATGACAAATTGCTAAATAATTTTACAATTTTTTTTTTTTGGATATGAAGCTTAATTTCAAGGAGTTGTGTTAAATAATTGAAATTGAACAATAGAATAAATTGTGTGTATATTGGGAGAGAAATTGGGTTATTAGAATTTACAAAAACCTTTAAACATATATTTTAGCAACTAGATATAATGATATGTAAAACTTAAAAGTCAACAAAATACAGATGTTAATAGTTTTGGGGTACCGGTATTTTTTTTCCTATGAATACTAAGTGTTGAGATTCTCTTTTTGGACCCATACTCCCTTTAACATGAACTAAGGCCCGCCATTACATTCTTGGAATCTGATTCTATTATGACTAGGTTGAACCTTATTTGCTAAGCCAGCTTGACCCATGGAGCACACCCCATAGTTCTCCTACATGATGGAGCAATCTTTTGCTTTAGCTGCATAACCAACAATGAACACCACCCCCCCCCCCCCCCCCCCCCAACGGGGTCTCGTATAAGACCACCACAAGTTGCCAATTTCATCTTCCTTGACTAAGAACCACAACTTAAAAAAAAATTTGGGTCAGAGGCGGACAAAATGTGATTCTAAACTTTGAAAAGTCGTCGATAAAAAAAGTTAGTGACGGATTAGGTGTGTCAAGGATCCCATTGTTAAACTCAAGTGTTGTTAAACACTTTTTAGCAATGTCATTCTTAATTTTATGATCAATAGCCATGGAAAAAATACGTAGTAGGCATAACACTGTTCGTTGTTGACATCTTTACCCACATGTAACATCCCATTTTCAACATAAATAGAAAATAAATATTAATATATCTTTCATGAGAAATATTTACTATAAGTTAGTCTATTATTATCATTTTTTATGAAATTTTAGTACTTATATTTAATTATTTGTTTTTATAAAATAAAATAATAATAATAATAATAAAATGAAAATATTTATGAATGAGAATTTTAAAAATGACTTAATTAGTATTCATTGATTAATGAAATTATATTAAGAATTTTGAATATCTTTATTATTCACAACTTTTATTTTATGTTTATGTTTTTACATATTTATGATTTAACTCTTATTAGAATTTTAAAATAAAATTTTGAAGGAATTAGACTATGGTTCTTTAGAACTTTTTGATCTATATAATATTTATGATTTTTTGGAATTTTTTTAAAATTTTGAAATATTTTAATAAAATAATATATTTTAAATAATTTTAATTTCATATAAAGTTACTTAAAATTTAAAAATATTTATAATAAAGTGAAGTTAATTTATAAGAAAATTTTCTAGAATTCATTTCAAGTAGATTTATTTAAAACTTACTGGTTTGAAAAAAATCTTGATATTTACCAACCGTAAAAAAATAAAAAACGTACCAATAAATTTTTATTAACAGAAAATTTTAGATTTTTAAAATTTAAACTTTATATTACTTATTACAAAATTAGTGAAAACTGATATAATATCGTTAAATTTTAAAAATGACTAATTTTGAATATTTAAAATATACCGAGTGAAAGGTTACTATTTGGCTTAATAATTCAGCCGACATTTACTATGCAAAATACTGTGCATGTACGAAATTTTCAAAAGGTACATAGTAACCAGGATTGAAATTTCAAAAAATGTATAGTACTTTTATATTAAAATAATGAAATGTATAGTGAAAAATTTTTCTATAAATACCGAGGTTTCTAACGAAGGAAATCACATTTTCAGATTAAGTTTTCTTAATATAGCAGTGTTAGAAAGATAGTGGTAGGAGTAAGAGAGAGAAATAAAATTTTTGGAAGGAAGTTCTGTCAAAATCATAAGGTAAAAATAACTATCTTTTATACTTTTTAGGTTTATTTTCATATCGTTTTAGAAATCTTTTATTATACTGGATAATATATTATTTTAAGTTACTATTCTGAATAGTAAATTACTATGTCAATAGTAAATCACTATTATGAATAGTAAATCACTATTCAAATAGTAAATTATTATTTACTATTACTATTTACTGTTACTATTTACCTTTACTATTCACATTTTACTATTTACCATTACTATTCACGTTTTACTATTTATCGTTACTATTTACGTTTTACTATTACTATTTGATCTGTCCTGGACCGGGGTCAAGAGATCCGATCTCAAGCCAGTCACGAATAGTATGTCAATACCGTATAATAGACCGGATGTATGTGTATCTGATGTATGTATCCGTTGTCCTTGAGTAAGGAGAGCGGATTGGGCGTCCTAGAGATCCTTCACACCGACCTAACGCGTTGAAGTGGGCGAATGGTGGTGTCACCTGCAAAGATTCTCTGACGCTCAAGTCAGTGATTATATTCCAAGCAAGGAATGTATTCAGAGGATAATCAGTCGTAAAAGAGCTGAAGAAGATCCCTCACTTCAATCATGAAGTGAGTTCATATACCTGATTGGCTCAATTAACGAGGACTCGTTGGTGGGGAACCACCAACTCCCATTAGCATTATTATATTGCGCACTTACCTGCATGATTGGGTCAAGTGGCTATTTTATATTGAGCATAGAGAATGTAGACTAGGATTAGGGAACAAGTTGACCATTCCCGTGAGCAGAGTTTGGCTCGTAGTGCAGGGAATTATTGATCGATCCCTGTAGCAACAATCCTTGTCTTTCGCACAGTGACGTGTGTATTATCCGATGTCATGATGTTATCCTAAACAACCGGTATAGGGAGAACGCCTGATACGGAATTACAGTTCGGATGTATACCGATGACACCGGTTACACGTAGATGTCTCATCAAAGACTTTGAAATATGTATAGCAGATCGGATACCGGTATTGAGACCGGATCATATGTCCCCTAGCTTGTGTGAGGGACCGAATGGTTGTTCACATAAGCTACTCAACCTGCGAGAGGTCTTAATATCGGTAAGCTTACGTGTGTAACAGTTCCTTAACATCTGTTGTCATTCGTAAAGAACCGTTTTAAAATTAATAGATCCGTCCTTTTGGTGCGGTCACAACGGATTCAGACAAAGATTCGTTGTGTGAGAATTTCAAGAGTTTATTGGAATTGAAAACTCTTGAAGTTCGTGTAACGGCTGTAAAGCGTAAATTGCGTTGCATGATTAGACATTAATGCTTTTAATCACGTGGGCAAGCAATTATTGCGTCTGAGATGAAAATCTCATTAACCGTCGTTTTGGGCTTAATGGGCCTGAAGTTTTCGAAACTTGTGGGCCTAGTGGATAGCCCTTCGGTGAGTCGCTATCGTTTTGGCGCCCAAGAATTTGGAACGGTTGTGTCGTTTCGCTTGTGAACGAATGCGTTTTATCGAGAACGACACAACTTCAAGAGGGGGTAACCGAACCTCTTCGTTTCCTATAAAAGGAATACTTAGTGGATTCTGGGTTCCATTTGCTTTTGTTTTCTTGACGAAACTCTGCAGAAATTTTGCAAGGAAGTTTGCTGCCTACATTGCGAGGGTTTCTTCGTTCCTCAAATTCATCACTGTCATCTGAGGTAACTATTTCTTCCTTGTCGCTTTAGTTTCGCTTTGGTTTGCTACTCTTAGTTATAGAAAGTAGGCTTCATCTAAAGGGGGGGGAATCAGTTTCCCTCAACCCTAATAGTCGTGGGAAAGAATCCTTGTAATTCTTTCTAAGACTGAATCACGTTGCTCAGAAAGGGGATCTTACTCACTGCGGGAAGTGACCTTTCCCTTCTCAGAGTCGCCCTCTGATTGTAATTGCTTTTAAAATGCAGTGAGTAATGATTGCAACTTTCTGACGACATTTTATTTCTTATCGTAGATTAAGGAGTTCGGCCTAGATATTTCCAATGGCAACTGGAGAAGGATCTTCTGGAGATAGTGCCATTACGAAGACAGCTGAAGGTCTCTATAGCGTAGTTGCTTCAAGGCTGAATTGGGAGGAGGTTCAGGCTAAATGGCCTTTCTGCTGGGTGTCCAGTGAGTTTAAGGACTTGGCCTCCCGTCATGCGGATGAGGAGGGATCCCGGATTCAACCGAGGTTCACGCTGAGTTCGGATGAAGAGACGAAAAAGTGGTATAGAGTTTATGCACCACTTCCGACAGAGCGGATATGTCATGTCGTCCCTAATGACCGCTCTGTGTATATGTATGACTTCATTTTTCATTATCTGGGAGTTCGTTTTCCTCTAACCGAACTCCAGATGGGCGTCTTGAAGTTTCTGAACTGTGCACCCTCCCAACTTCATCCCAACGGTTGGGGCCTCATCCGAGCTCTCGAAGTGCTTGGGGAGCACTTCAATTTCACGCCAACTGTAGCGATGCTGTTCTACTACACTCAGGTAGTTCGAAGGGCAAACAAGCAGGGCGGAGTTGGTCTGGTGACTCTCCGGACTCTCTGTTCCTTTGTGAACTTTGAGTCTTATACGGATTCTGCCAAGGTTGATGGGAAGTCCTTTAAGACTTACTTCACTCGCATCTTCATTAAGAAGGGCAAACCAAAATTTTGGAAGGACGAAGAGGATGTTGACAAATTTCCCCTGAGTTGGACACACAAACATTTCCTCTTGAGCTCGCACGCGTACTACACTGATCAATCCGATCTGTCTCGTGAGACGTCGAGAGTATTGTTCGCACTTGAATCGCACACTATAGGTCGTCACGTCTTTTCGTGTAGGCGTTTGCTAAGTAGCTCAAGCGGAGTCCGGGAGGAATATTTGCGTACTTCTCGTTTTATTTCATCTTTCCTCCTTTACCAAATATATATAGAATATTTGTAGTTGCTGACATCTTGTGTTTGTTCATGTAGGTGAAATAGAACAGGAAACTCCAGAAATGGACAAATTGAAGAAATTCAAGGCGGCTGGTAAATCCGTTACCCGTGAAAATGAAGTGAAGCCCAGGCCCTCAACCAAGGATCGTCCTGAGTTAATAATACTGACCTCGGATGCTGAAGGGGACGTTCCGTTGGTTGAGGGCGGTTCTTCTGCCGCTGATGAATCCACGGGCCATCCTCCAGTTTCTGAGAGGAGAAGAAAAATCAAGAATGACTCAGTGGGAGGCCCGTCCAAAAAGCGCAAAACTCCGGAGGATAAGACTGTTGTAACCTTGGAAGCAGCTGGTGCTCCCTCTAGTCTTAATAAAGAAACTGCTGCTGGGGCTTCTGGGTCAAATCCGACCTCCTTCCCAACGACCTCGTTTCTCACCCCCTTCCTCTCCTACGAAGGTTCTACTCCAGCCACTCTTCCACCACCGATGTACAAACTCCGGCCTACGCTTAGCGTTAAAGAAATTGAAGAAGCGTGTGAGGCCGGAAGGTGGCAGCTAGCCGAACTTGCTGGAATGCTATCTTCCGTCAGCGAGTTGGCTAAGAACGTCAACAAGGTTGAGGAGCTGAGTGTCAAATTAGAAGAGCTCAACCTTTCCTCAGAAAAAGACAAAGCCGCCATGAAGTTAATGGAAGATCGTCTTAATAAGTCTAAGGAGTTTGGGGATCTCATAACTAAAGAGAATCTCAAGCTCAAAGGCGATCTTAAAAACTTGGAAGGCAAAGTGGCAGGGAAGGAGGAAGAACTCCGTAGCAGCCAGGATAAAAATAAGGCTGACGCTGAGGAGTGGTCTCAAAGGGAGAAGAAGCTCCTTCTTGAAATAGAGGGACTGAAGGCTAGGAAAGCGGAGTCTGAAGTATCTAGTGAGGAGCTGTCCAAGTTGCG
This sequence comes from Clitoria ternatea, assembly GCA_037962975.1. NCBI lineage: Eukaryota > Viridiplantae > Streptophyta > Magnoliopsida > Fabales > Fabaceae > Clitoria > Clitoria ternatea. Next base: position 18,185,953 of record CM075675.1, read on the forward strand.
GGGAGAATTGGCTACAGCGAAAGCTGAGAGAGAAGAAGCTGTTGACATATGCAGCCGAGCTGTTGAAGAGTCCTTCAGCCTAGCCATACGCCAAGTCTTCTACCGCAACCCCACTGCGAAACTTAACCTTTATGGGATGGATCCGTACTATGAATTCCATGGGGGAAAGTTAGTCGCAGTGGTGGATGGTCGTCACGAAGATCCACCGACGTCCTTGTATGGTTTGGCTCCTCTTCCTGAGGGTCAATCCATGGGACCTGATTACGTCTTTCCTGCGTCCGAGGTTCCCTCTTCTGAAGAAAGGGCTGAGGCTCCTGGAGGCGAGACTCCTGCGGAGGTTCTAAAGGAAGGAGCACAAGAGCCCAGTGCTGAGGAGGCACAAAAAACTGAAGAACAGATTCCTCCTCCGTAGTTTTGTTTTCATTTACATGTATAGTTGTGTACCGGGATCAACTCCGGATTTTGAACTATTGTATGTAATTTCATTTCAATGAATGAGTTTTGATTGAAGAAATTTGTCTTCGTCGTTTCATGTATATATAAATCGTTACTAATCTGTTCTGTATAATTAATCTTGAGATCGGATTGAAACAACTACCTCAGAAGATTAAACAACAAATAAAATTTAGAACGGATAAATATATACATGTCCCCAAGTGTGTATTAAGAAGAAGGTGCCTGTCTTTGGGGCGTGATCCTTAATTTTCTTAATTCTCTTGGGGAAAGATGGGTCGATCCGCTGTTCAGTAGAGTAGTGTAACAGGACGGATGACTGCTTTTAATCCGTAATGCTCTCACAGGAGATGACAATATTGTTCTAAGCTTAGGGAACTGCAAGGAAGTGGTGTTTGAGTCCTTTATCATAAGGATGATGATGGGAGTTTTTTCTACGCCAGGAGTTACGTCGTTGTATCACAGAATAGGTGATAAAGAGTATCCGTCCTGGGAGAATACCACTTGAAAGCGAAAGTGCGGACTGACTTTCGGAATTTTCCATCATAAGAATGATTATATGAATTGATCATGCCAGGTGTTTTGTCATCAAATCACTTCATAAGTGATTGAGATCATCCATCTTGGGGATGTGTACAGCACCAGAAGTTATATCGTCGGATCACATAACAGGTGATTGAGATCATCCGTCCTTGAGGTGTGTATGGCGCCAGGAGTTACATCGTCATATCACAGAATAGGTGATTGAGATCATCCGTCCTGGGAAGGTACACCATGTCAAGGAGTTACATCGTCAGATCACATAATGGGTGATTGAGATTATCCGTTCTGGAAAAGTACACAACACCAAGAGTTGCATCGTCAGATCACAGATTAGGTGATTTAGATAATCCGTCCTGGAGACATTTTTCAATTGTAGGATTACGGATTTAGTGAATACTTCTCAGAATGATGATGAGAATTGTTCATACCAGGAGTTACATCGTCGAATCACTGAATAGGTGATTGAGATCATCCGTCCTGGAATGATTATTGGAGTTCTTCGTACCAGGAGTTACATCATCGAATCACTGAATAAGTGATTGAGATCATCCGTCCTGGTGAATTTTTTCCAATCACGGGAGTGCGGATTAGGCAATTTTCGCATCCATCCGAAATCCGAGTATTACCTCTACTAGCCCCCTAGCTGATGTGAGGAAGCAGTTGTCTTGCTCATATGAGCTATATTGACCATAGCACGTTTGGATTTCGGAATTGCACCGAAGTGTAAATATCCGCTCTGGGAACCAGGTTCTGTAGTGATGAAATTTTAAGGGCGGATTCGACAATGGGAATATCAGAAGTTTATCGAATTTCGCAACCCTTGTTATTCGAGTAATGGTGGCCACGTTTCTAATGATTGGACATTTAATGCCTTAATTCACGTGGGCGCGCCATTATTGCGTTAAGTGCGCATGTCTTAGTAACTGTCACGCATAGTCTTGTTGGGCCTAGTATTTGGTTTTAATAGGCCCATTTCGATGGCTCTGTGACAAAACGATGGCATTTTCGCGCCTTGATGTACTAAACGACAATTTTGGTCCACTAAACGGGGAGTCGTTTGGGGGTAAACGACAGGTTGTGTTTAGTGGGTATTTGAAAAATTTTGGTGCCCTGATATAGGGATATTTGGCAATCTCAGTTATCATTTCTTCTTGCTTCCTTGACGAACCTCTGCAAAAGTTCCAAGAAGTTCTTTGTGTCCGCCTCTGTGAATTTCAATTCACTATCCTTAGGTAACCACTTTCCCTTCGTTTTTTGTATCTCTTTTCAATATTTGAGAATGGCTAGGAAGGGTGTTAGCTTCAGTGGCGTTAGCCCTAGAGGAAGAGGAGGAAGGGCTTTGGCTCAAAACCCTAATGTTCGTGGTGGGAGGATCCCAATGATCTTCCAGTCGAGGCCACAGTATACAGGGGGGGAGGAGTCGCAATATCAAAGGCGAAGGGTGATTATACCCTCTTCAGAGTCTTCCTCCTCCAGTGAGAGTGCCGAAAGTGGGGATTTGTATCTCTCTGATGATGTGAAATTTTATCGCAGCATCAAAGCTTTCACAATGGTGACAAAGAAAGCTACTGGGAGGAAATCGTCCGAAGGGGAATCTCCTTCTGAAAAGTATATCTTGAAGACCCAATCCGGCCTATGCAATGTGGTTGCACACTGGATAGACTGGGTGAAATTCCAACAGAAACGCCCATTCAGCTGGGTGGCTGAGGAGTTTCGTGAAACACAGTCCGTCCACGCTCGGGAGGACGAAGGGGAGCTAGAGCCGCGGTTTACGGTTTGGAAGAAGGACAAATACAAATGGTGTTTTAAGGTGCTCGCTCCACTTCCATCAGAACGGATATGTCATACACCGGACGAGAGGTCCTTGTTCATGTATGATTTTTTATTTCTGAACTTGGGCGTGTGTTTCCCCTTGACGAAGTTTGAGATGGGAGTCCTGAGATTCCTGGACTGCGCCCCCTCGTAACTTCACCCTAATGGATGGGGATTGGTCCGCTCTCTTGAAGTGCTTGGGGAGCACTTCAACTTTAAACCGACGGTGGCCATGCTTTTCTACTTCACTCAAGTGGTCCGTCGTGCGAATAAGGATAAAGGAGGAGTGAGCTTGATATCCCTCCGGACTATCTCCAAGATCATCAACTTCGAGGCGTACACTGACTCCGCCAAAGTTGATGGGCGTTCATTCAAATCTTATTATACGAAGATCAACGTCCATCCGAATGAACCAATTTTTTGGTTAACAGAAGATGGGATTCCAAAATTCCCAGTGACTTGGACGCACGAACATTTTTTGTTGACCTCTCAAGCGTATTATACCGAGGAGGACGAACTGAGCCCAACCTCGATCTCTGTTCTTTCGGCTCTGCAGTCTTACACAGCCTCGCACCAATTTTTCTCCTGCAGGCGTTTGTTAGGACCAAAGTCTACTTGCGAGGAGTATTTACGTAATTTCCCTGCCATTCTTCATGCGTTATTATGTCATTTGCCTTGAAAATTTTACGTCTCTGATTGTGTCTTTTGATTTTGCAGGTGAAATTCAGAGCGAGTCACCAGAGATGAATAGGCTCAAAGGACTCAAGGCCAGAGAGACTTCCGTTGCGGCTGAAAATGACATTCAGGCAAAGCGGAATTCAAAGAAGGCCACTGCTGAGACCATAATATTAACTTCATCTGCTGGTGACGACATTCCTCTGATCGAGGGCGGATCTGAAAAGGTTGTTGAGAAAAAGAAGAGGGCAAAGCGTGACCCCTCGAAGATCTCAGACCGCCAATCCTCGCCCAAAAAACCAAAAACTTCAAGAGGGGTTACTGAACCAGAGCCCTCTAAGGAGAGGAGAGCGGAAGAACCCACTCCGGATGCCCCCGGTAGTGTAATCACTTATGGGGTGAAGCCAATAACAACTTATTTCGTACCCAAAGCCCCTTGCCCTCTTGAAGGTAGTTCCGGTCTTGTTCAACATCCGGTGTTTGAGGGCTCTGTTCCTGAGGGCGTTCCTGAACCTTCACCCAAGGTGAAGCCCTCGTTGAAGAATGATGAAATAATCAGAGCTTGCGACGACGGACAGAAGCACTTGGTTGGGTTATCCGGGCTCCTCAAGTCGGTTCGTGAGCTCACAGAAGAGAACGAGAGGCTCACCTCAGTAGTTGGCAAGGACAAGGCAATCATCCTCCAATTAGAAAGAAAATTAGAAGCTTCCAGAGAAGAAATTCAGAAGAAGGATGAAGAAATTGCCAAGCTGAAGAACCTTGCCAAGGAGCTGGAGGGTCAAGTTCTTGATCAGAAGAAAATCAATGCTGACCTCCATGCCAACCTTTGTGTTGAGAAGGAACGCTCTTCGAAGCTAGAAGAGGGGTTGAAGGAGGCTAAGGTCGTCCATTCTCGAGGAGTGGATGATTGGTCACGTAAGGAAAAGGAGTTGTTCTTAAAGTTGGCGGATTCGACCGACGAAGTCAAGACCCTGAAAGCAGACTTAGACGATGCTGTAAATATGTGTGATCAAGCAGTCAAGGAGGCTTTCGGGTTGGTGGTTCGTCAAGTGCTATACCGGAATCCCAAGGTGTCAATTAATCTGAACGGCATTGATCCGTTCTATGAGTTTCACCAAGGGAAACTGGTGGCCGTCGTTGATAACCGTCATGAGAGTCCGCCTAACACTCCTTATAAGTTTGCTCCTTTACCTAAAGGTCAATCAATGGGACCTTCCCTCCTGAAGCCCATAAGTACAGGATCAAGCTCTCGCACCGAAGAAGGCAAGACCGGAGGCAAAGGCGAAGGGAAGGAAGGAGACTCAAGCCAGAGAAAGTAGGGCCTTCCTTGTTTTCCCTTTTTCATTTTATTGATTCAAATTCACTGTGTTCCGGGATCAGCTCCGGATTATTACACGAATTGTAATTCTCATTTAATCAATAAAAGAGTTTTTTACCTCCATTCTTGTTTAGTGAAAAACAACTTTAATAGAGGGACTGCATGTGTATTGTATTATTCCGGATTTAAGTAATGAAGATCGGATTGTAAAACAAAATCTCCATACCGGACATATACATGCGAAATGAATTTCATAATAAAACCACCGCTTGTGAGGGAACACATCATCGCCTCAAGAACGGCTTAAGGGGAATGATTGTGAGATCGTTTAGACGAGAGTTCATTCCTCAAGATATTCGTTAAACCGTTGATGTTGTCCCCCAGTATCATTGGGTGATTATCACTTTGAATTGAGTGAGATTTTCTCGTGAGAGCTTTTAAGAGTGAGGATTTAAAATAGACATTCCTCTTCAAATATTTCCGACTGAGAGATTTCGGATGAATATGCCTTAGATTGTGGCGTACCCGAGTGGATTGTTTGTGTCGGAGTTTATGAGTCAGGTCTCAATTGAAGAATTGATGACTCAGAATATATAAAACTTCCAAATAAAGAACTTCATAAGAGAATATTAATATGGAGTTCAGTACAACTTACTTGTTGTGTTTGGAGTTCGGTTTGATCCTACTGTCCATGTCATATTTGGCGTTCGGTTTAATCCTACTAGCCGTTCTTCTTCACCGACGTTCGGTTAATCCTACTAGTCGTACTCAGAGTTCGGTTTAATCCTACAATCTGAGCCTTCAACACGGGGTTCAGATCAGGGCTAATCCTGAACCTACTGCACCTGTCACTTGGGGTTCAGCGTGATCTTGAAGAAGAACCAGCTTACTGCGCCCAAGCCTTCGCATGGGGTTCGGTTTGTGGCCTTGAAAGAGGACCAGCCCTACAACCCATGTAGTCTTCGAATGGGTTTCGGTTTGTGGCCTTGAAGAAGGACCAGCCCTACAACCCATGTAGTCTTCGAATGGGGTTCGGTTTGTGGCCTTGAAGAAGGACCAGCCCTACAACCCATCCCCTGAGGTTCGGTTTAATCCTACAACTCAGGTCTTCACCGACGTTCGGTTAATCCTACTAGTCATACTCAGAGTTCGGTTTAATCCTACAATCTGAGCCTTCACCGGTGTTCAGCCAAACTTACTAACCGTACCCAGAGTTCGGTTTAATCCTACAATCTGGGCCTTCAATACTTAGACACACTCGAGGAGTTACGTCGTCAATTACAGAATGGGTAATTGAGATCATCCGTCCTGAGTATGTTCTTGTGCGTTGCGCATATTCGAGGAGTTACATCGTCAACTACAGAATAAGTAGCTGAGATCATCCGTCCTGAATATGCTTCTGTACACCGGATAAGCTGAAAATCACAGCATAAGAAAAACTCGAAAGAGTTAAATTGTTGTGAGAGATTCTTATTAAATCAAAAATAAGAATTACAATGAGAGCGTAGCTGTGGAAATAAATTCTCCAGTATTCAATCCAAAATAAGGATAGGAGAGTGTAGATGGTTCCAACAGCTAGCTATAGTAGATGCGCAAGTTTTGGGTGTTCCATTTATTTCGGATTGGGGTGCCATCAAGGTTTTCAAGGCGGTAAGAGCCTTTGCCAGTGACCTCGGATATCCTGTATGGGCCTTCCCAATTCGGGGCTAATTTGCCTTGATTAGCGAATTTGTTCCCTATACTTGCTTTCCTCAAAACCAAATCTCCAACGTTGAAAGTCCTTGATTGGACTCGTTTGTTGTACCGGAGAGCAACTTTGGCTTTGATGGCTTGATCCCTGATGAAAGCGTCTTCTCTGAGTTCTTGTATGACATCCATTTCGGATGCCAAGTTAGTATTGTTGGTTTCTTCAGAGAAGTACTTAACCCTTGTGGAAGCTATTTGTAGTTCCACAGGTATCATTGCCTCGACCCCGTATGTTAGGCGATATGGGGATTCATTGGTGGATGAATGAGGCGTTGTCCGATATGCCCATAGGACATGACACAGCTGGTCTGTCCATCCGCCCTTGGCTTCACCAAGGCGTTTCTTTAGTCCCTTCAACACCTCCCTGTTGGCCACTTCAGCTTGACCATTAGTTTGGGGATGTTCGACAGATGAGAATATTTGGGTTATTCCTAACCCTTCAAGCAAATCTGTGAATTTTCTATCCGTGAACTGGGTGCCATTGTCTGTGACAATCCGTGCTGGGACCCCGAACCGTGTTATGATGTTTTCATACATGAAACGACGAGTTCGGGCTGAAGTAATATGTACCACCGGCTCTGCTTCTATCCACTTAGTGAAATAATCGACCCCTACAATGAGATATTTGATACCCCCAGGGGCAGTTGGAAAGGGGCCCAGAATATCCAAACCCCATTGGTAGAAGGGCCATGGAACAGCGGATGTGAAGAGTTCTTCCGCCGGTGTGTGGTGAAGGTTAGAGAATTTTTGGCAAGCATCGCATTTTTTGACGAAGTCAATGGAGTCTTGCTTCATCGTGGGCCACCAGTATCCAGCCCTGAGGATTTTTCGCATTAAGCTTCTTCCTCCGGCGTGGTGTCCACATTGTCCTCCATGCACTTCCTCCATGACATCTTGCACTTCATCCTCTTTGAGACAGATCAAATAGGGCACAGAGAGTCCCCTTCTGTAGAGATTACCATCAATCATAGTGAAATACGGTAATTCTCTCCTTAACCTCGTCTTTTCCTTCTCATCCGTGGGTAGTTGTCCATCAGCCAAATAACGGATGTAAGGAGCCATCCATGTTTCTCCGTAAAGGGAGTTAGTCATTATGGCGTTTAGAGAAGGGAAAAGAGGGATGCTGGGCGACGTTAGCGTGCTTTGAACCAGCGTAGTGGTGCTACCTGGTCGTTTAGTGCTTGCTAACCTGGAGAGTATATCCGCTCTCATATTCTCTTCACGTGAAACATGCTTGAATTCCACCTTTGAGAATTTCTCAGTCAACTCCTTGACACAGTTCAAGTATAATTGGAGTTGAGGTTCGCGAGCTTGATAATCTCCTAAGATCTGCGAAATCACCAGCTGTGAATCGCTGCAGAGTGTCACCTCAGAAGCTCCGATGTCAATCGCAGCTCTTAGCCCGGCCAAGCAAGCTTCGTACTCAGCTTGGTTGTTGGATGTTTTGAAATTGAAACGAAGGGAGATCTCCAGGTGTACTCCGTCGTCACTTTCTAGAACTACACCCGCTCCAGAGCCTCTTTGGTTTGATGAACCATCAACATAAATGGTCCAATGGACTCGAGGGTAATCTGGATCAGTCCCTGTCATTTCCACAATAAAGTCAGCCAGGACTTGAGCTTTAATAGCACTGCGGGGTTCGTAGGATATATCAAACTCAGAGAGTTCAATAGACCATTTGATCATCCTCCCAGCGAGATCGGGCTTGATTAAGACAGAACGGAGTGGTAAATCCGTTCTCACTATGATTGGATGGGCGTGAAAATACGGACGCAACCGTCGTGAGGCCCAAACAACAGCGAGGGCGGCCTTTTCAATTTTCTGATACCGGATCTCAGCACCTTGCAAGGTCTTGCTAGTGAAATAGACCGGTCTTTGTCCCTCAGGAGTTTCTTTTATCAAGGCAACGCCCAAAGCTTCATCTGAAATAGCCAAGTACAAAATGAGTGTGTCTTCGGGGTCAGGCTTTGTGAGAATGGGAGGTTTGGACAACACCTCCTTAAGCTCTTGGAAAGCTTTTTCTTGTTCCTGTCCCCACTCGAATTTCTTGGCCTTTTTCAGTATTTTGTATAGGGGGAGCGACCTGTGAGCCATCTTCGGCATGAATCGTGCCAAAGCTGCTACCTTGCCATTCAGGGATTAGACTTCTTTGAGATTCTTAGGACTCTGCATGTCTAGAATCGTTTGGCACTTCCCTGGATTGGCTTCAATACCACGTTGAGTTAACGTGAAACCCAAAAACTTCCCAGCAGGGACAGCAAATGTGCACTTCATTGGGTTCAGCCTCATGTTAAATTGTCTCAAACGGGTGAATACTTGGCGTAGGTCCTCAATATGATCGCCACCAACCGGTGTCTTTGCTATTATGTCGTCAATATATACTTCAACAAGTTTGGTGTGCATACCTTCAAAAACCTTGTTGATCATACGCTGATATGTCGCCCCAGCGTTTTTCAGGCCAAAGGGCATGACTGTATAGCAAAAGACACCACGATCATTTATGAAAGCTGTCTTCTCTTGATCCTCTTCGCACATCGGAATTTGATTGTAACCAGAGTATGCGTCCATGAAACTCAGGTATTGATAACCAGAGGAATCATCCACCATCCGATCTATATTAGGAAGAGGATAAGGATCTTTTGGACAGCAGCGGTTGAGGTCCACGTAGTCAATGCACATTCTCCATTTACCATTGGATTTAGGGACCATCACCACATTCGAAAGCCAAGAGGAATATCGGATTTCCCTGATAAATCCGGCCTTCAGCAACTCCTCAGTTTGCTGACAAGCTGCCTTCTGTTTCTCTGGGCCCAATCGTCTTTTCTTTTGGGCCACAGGTTTCGTCTCTGGATAGACGGAAAGTTTATGACAGCAGAATTCAGGGTCTATGCCTGGCATATCGGCTGCAGTCCATGCGAAGAGGTCTTTAAACTCTTGCAAGAGAGCCAGCAGTCGCTGCTCTATTTCGGTATCTAGCTTGTCATTGATATGGGTGATCTTTTCTGGAGAATCTCCCAAGACGATGTCCCTGGAACTTCCATCCGGTGTGGGCTTTGATGGGTTGAACGGATCAATATTCAAATCCGCTCTAGGGTCCAGGTCGACAAGGCTTACAGATCCAGCCGATGTTCCAGCATCATTGAGTTTCCTCTTTTTATTGGAGGCGTCCAGCTTTGTCATGTTGAGGCTGAGGTTATAACAGTACCTAGCCATCTCTTGATCACCCCGGATTGATAAAACAGCATTGTCCTTATCAATGAACTTGATAAGGAGATGTGGGGTTGATACAACTGCCTCCATTGCATTCAGAGTAGGACGGCCTATGATGCCATTAAATGGTGATTTGACATCAATTACTAGCACCCGAGACCTAACCGTCCTGGCTCCTGGCTCGCCTTCAAACGAGATAAGGGTGTCAAGATACCCTTTAGTTGATTGCTTTGCGCCATTGAAAGCTGTTAGTTCCTGCGTGTAAGGCTGTAAGTCTGAGTCTTTAAAACCCATTCTTTCAAAGCAATTATAGAAAATAACATCGCAGGAACTTCCCTGGTCAACAAGGATTCTTCGGACGTCCTTGTTGGCGATCACAGCAGTGATGACTACAGCATCGTCACCACCAGGAATGGTTGGGCCAAAATCTTCGTCAGAGAAAGAGATTGTGGGAGCTTCAATCCCACCTCTGTAAGGGCGATTGTCTTTGACTTTCCCTTGCACAGATAGGATCATTCTGTGATGATTCTTACGGGCTGTAATTGAAGCTCCTCCTCCAGCGAACCCTCCAGCAATCATGTCGATAACTTCACGTCGGCCCTGACGTTGCTGCTGGGGCATGCTGTCTTTCTGTGCTGCATTATCAGTCATCACACCTTTTTACTTCTCCGCAGCAGAGAACTTTCGAACCGGACTGGGGTTATTGTCATCCCCATCGTCTGGATCTCTTTCTCTTTTCTCATTCTGTTCTGCCCTGTCAAAGGATTTTTCTTTGAACAGGTATTGCTTCAACTTGCCTTCTCTAATTAGCGTCTCAACCGCGTTCTTTAGAGCTTGGTATTCATCAGTTGAATGACCATTTTGTTCATGAAAATCACAGTACTTACGTGAATTTCCTGGTCTTTTCATAGGGTCTGGTCTTCTGATGCCATATGTGCTGAGCATTGGCCATCCGACCTCTCTCAGAATCTGAGACGGCCTGGCAGACAATTGTGCATAATGGCTGAAGGAATTGATGTGCCTTTCTCGAGGTCGAGGAGGGTGGTTATTATCCTTAGGATTTGTGAATGGCCTCTCCATGCGTTCTGACCTCGTCTTCTCCTTACCCTTCTGGGTTTGAGGAAGTGGTGCTGGGGGCTTTTTCTTTGCAGCTATTGCCTCCAAATGCATCTCTATACTCACGTATTTTGAGGCTTTCTTTCTGAACTCCTCAAAAGTTGTTGGAGGGCTCTTTGCTAATGAAAGAGCGAAAGCTGAACTCGGCTGCAATGCCTCAATAACGATATGCAGCTTGATAGATTCGGTGAGGTTAGGAACCAGGGCTGCTTCCTTGTAAAACCTCTTCAAAAAATCTTTTAAGCCCTCTGTTTCACCTTGCTTAATCTGAGCTAAGGTATGGGACGTTTTGGGCACGTCTCTGGAGATGACAAAATGGGTTTCAAAGGCAGCTGCCATTTCCGTCCAAGAATCTATGGATCCAGAAGGCAAGCCTTTAAACCACCCGAGGGCCTCCTCAGACAATGTTCGAGGGAACATTCGGCACATCACGTCTTCATCAGCCCCCAAGTACATGGCTTCAAACACATAAGCATCAAGGTGCTTAGTTGGATCAGTTTCGCCATTATACTTTCCGATGGAAAGTGGTTGAGTAGTTTGAAGGTGCTTGGGGATGCTGATGCCCATAAGTCTCCTTGAAAAAGGAACTTTCAGATTGTAAGACAATGGGGGTGCTGTTGTCAAATCTCTCTTCCTTCGGGAAGCTGCATCCTCAGAATCGCGAGTCTGTTCTCCCCCTTCAAACGTAGGGATATTTGAGTACTGAAGAGTGGTGGACTTTTCACCATCAGTTGTGTGGGGAGTGTTTCGCGTGCGAGATGATTCTTTATCCTCGCTTTGCCTTTTTTCTCTTCGCAATTCAGCGAGTTCCCTCTGAAGTTGTTTGATCAACTCATCGCGAGGATCAGGATCAGACACAGTTACTATCTTCTTTGAGCTGCCCCCATGAGAATCGAAGTTGAGTTTTCTGAAGGCGTTAGGATTGGTTCTGTCTTCAGCTTGATTCTCCATGAAGTCATGCGCTTCGCCTTCCATTGTGGATTACCTGCTCTGTCAAAGGATATGGGAATAACTTTATCGAGTCCCACTGGGCGTGCCAATGATCTGTCCTGGACCGGGGTCAAGAGATCCGATCTCAAGCCAGTCACGAATAGTATGTCAATACCGTATAATAGACCGGATGTATGTGTATCTGATGTATGTATCCGTTGTCCTTGAGTAAGGAGAGCGGATTGGGCGTCCTAGAGATCCTTCACACCGACCTAACGCGTTGAAGTGGGCGAATGGTGGTGTCACCTGCAAAGATTCTCCGACGCTCAAGTCAGTGATTATATTCCAAGCAAGGAATGTATTCAGAGGATAATCAGTCGTAAAAGAGCTGAAGAAGATCCCTCACTTCAATCATGAAGTGAGTTCATATACCTGATTGGCTCGATTAACGAGGACTCGTTGGTGGGGAACCACCAACTCCCATTAGCATTATTATATTGCGCACTTACCTGCATGATTGGGTCAAGTGGCTATTTTATATTGAGCATAGAGAATGTAGACTAGGATTAGGGAACAAGTTGACCATTCCCGTGAGCAGAGTTTGGCTCGTAGTGCAGGGAATTATTGATCGATCCCTGTAGCAACAATCCTTGTCTTTCGCACAGTGACGTGTGTATTATCCTATGTCATGATGTTATCCTAAACAACCGGTATAGGGAGAACGCCTGATACGGAATTACAGTTTGGATGTATACCGATGACACCGGTTACACGTAGATGTCTCATCAAAGACTTTGAAATATGTATAGCAGATCGGATACCGGTATTGAGACCGGATCACTATTCACAATTTACTATTCAGTATTCACGATTTACTATTCATTATTCACTATTTACTATTCAAAATTTACCATTTATGTTTTAAGTAGAAATCTTAATTTTCATCTTATAACTATATTAAAGTGAAATTGGTATATTTTAGAACTCGGAGACGAGGCGCGCACGGACTTTCCATAACGAACCATGATACAAGAGGTAAGGGGGAGTGAGATAGAAATATAATATGAAAAGACATAAGAATAATGGGAGGAGTCCCCTATTCCTTTAAAATTTAATAATATTATTATTTTAAAATAATAACTATTTAACTTAAAAATTTATAATAAATTTTAAATTGAGTATCTTGTGTAACTTGATCTGAATACCTATACAAATACCTGGATAACCTATGCGAACTGGACTAAACCTATACAAGGACTTGGACTATTATGACCTGTGTGGACTGAACTATACTTATGCGAGGATTGGACTATATGGACCTACATAGACCTATGCGAGGAATGGACTATAAAGACTTAAAATTAATCTTATTAATCTAAATAACCATTAAAATTTGAATTATATTTATGACTGGTATTTAGTTGATTTGATTTGATTATAATTAATAATATTTGATTTTAATTAATGATATTGTGATTTATAATACTAGACTGTGATTAATAATATTTATGATTGATGATATTACAATACTTGATTGTGATTGATGAATGATTGATGACCTTGTGATATGGAGTTTGAGCATATAGCAAGCATGACGAAAAGTTAAAACTCAGTAAGAATTTTCTTACCTTACTCTTTAAATTTTTATTATAAGAGAAAGTATTTTATCATTATTTTAGTCTTTTATTTCTTCTTAGAAATAATTTTCATTAACTTTATTTTTAATCTCTAGAATAAAATCTAGTATTAGAAAGAAGCTATTTTATGAAAATCAGAGGCTGAGATAATTAATTCTTGAATTAAAGAAAATTTTTATAGTTTTAAGTATTCTTAGTTAATGATTTTAAAAAAATATTTTCTTTTAGAAATCAAAAATTTAAATTGGTTTTTCCTAATGAAATAACTAAAGGATATTTTGTTATAGTCGAGATTTCTAAACTCAATCTAGTTAAGATTCAAATTGGGAAAGATTATGTAAATATGTGAAATTTTTTTAAGAGAAAGTTTTGAGATATTTAAGGCTTGGAAACTCAATTTTGGTGAGATCTGAATTTGAAGACTGTACTAAATTTATTTCTGTATAATAGAAGTTCAAAGAAGAACTTATGGGAATGTACAGTTTATTGAGATGATTTTGTGAACCTTTATGGTATTTAATAATCGAGTTTCTAAAAGTCTTGACCAACTAAATATGCGAGTAGTTCATGCATCACGAATCATTAAAGAGAAATGAGATGTAATATTGCCTGGGGATGAATTATAGAAACCGAGGATACATTAAAGGAGGCTTAATTGCGAGCCTTGGGATGAGAGGGTGTGAAAGGGTGCTTCAGGTGACCTGGGTCGCTCCCTAGTGTCGGGTACTTTCACAATAAAAACTTTCTCAGTCTGACTAGTCTCTAAGTGTTTCCACGCCAGTTGAGCTGTTCATATGCCATGAAGGCATTTATGTTATTATTATCTAGAATTATAGAACAATGTAAACTCCTGGTTGGCCCAATGCAAACTAAAACTTTAAGGGCCCACATGCATAAAATAAATAAGATAGTAGTATTAAAAACATTGCATGACATTCATGTGATTATGACATTCTATGTGGATTATTATGAATGAAAGTATAATTGTTATGATATAAAAACTCTACATTCATAATTGATTATGTATATGATTATGATTGAAATTATTATATTAGATTATGCAAACCTTTATGCTTATGTCTTGTCTGTAAAGTATTATATTCTGTTTCTCACTCCTTCTTGTTTGAATTTGTATCCAAAATATATGTTATATGATATATAGCTAACAGTTCAAGATGAAAGGATGAAATTACAAGAGGGTAAATTGGTCGCATCCTCAATCGGATAGGAGAAAAGATGTGACAAGAGTAGGATTCAAAATCACATGGTTTGAAGATAAGGAAATGATTGGTTACAGTCAAAGTAGAGGTATTAAATCTTTAGTTTTAGTTTACCTTAATACAATATTAAGTTGGATGATTGTAATTCAAGGTAAAGGTTAAACTTTAATAAACCTTATTCTTTAGGTATAATACTGTAATCTTTGATCACTTATGATTTTCTGAAAGTTTATTTTATCATTCTAAATAATTTGAAACCTTTTACTTTCAAAATTCAAAGAAAATCAGATGTATATATGTCCTTGTATGCACGAGATAGGAAGTGATAAATATGTATATCTTTCTTAAAATTTTAAAAGCAAGAAGAATAGATATATATCTCGTGTATATAAGGAGGTGTTACACCACAAATTACTTTTTTTTAGGATTTTATCTATTTTACATGTTTAACTAGTATATAAACAAATCAAACAAACAAAGAAAATAAAAGAAGGGTGTCAAATGTGACACGAAAAGCGATGGCTATAACCTGTAACTATGTCTGTCACTAAAGTTTTAGTATGTTATCGTTAAATCAGTTGAGAGATTAAATCAATTGGAATTGTTTGTAAACTGAATCGTTTCACGTTTTATTGTCATTTACTTTAAAATGTTCAACATGGCAGAAGTTAATGTTTTTGTGTAACTTCCATCTAAACCGTTTCTTCTCTTTCCATTCAGTTGAACAGTTGTTGCCTTTTTAAACGAGCGTCCTTTCACATCATTTCCCCCCTTTGTGTAACCTTTTAGTTTCCCTCTCTCTTTGAGCTTTCTCTCTCTGTTTGTGAAATGCCTTTTCTTCTCCTAAAAATCCTAAACCCTTTCATCTTTTTCAACCTTCTAACCTCACCATGGCCCTCAAGTTTGATGTTTCTGATATAGAGGAGTATGTTTTCTTTCATCCTGAGCAATACAAGCTTGATGGTAGAGATGTCACTATTGAAATTAATGGGATTGGTTGGACAAGGTTTGGCGTTGATAGAGAACCTTTCTCTCCCTTTTCGGTTCTATAGTTTTGGAGAATTGTCTCCATGGATAAGTCAAGGTTTATCATCAATGGCAATCTTAAGGGAAGAGCCATTGAAATCTTTGAAGATGTTATCGCAACGGTTTGTGAGTGTGCACCTAGTGAAACAATGTACATGGAAGATTTTGAGCTCACTGAAGTCTCCGCCTTGGAGATTAATGAGTTGTTGTATAATAAAACTTACCCCGAAAAAATGACCTCTGGGAATCTGCTACCCAAGGTGAAGATGCTTAACCTCCTGATGAAACAAGTCTTTTGCCCAAGGAAGAATACAAAAGACAGTATTTAATGGGTCCCACACCTTTTGTTAAATTATCTGGTTTCAATAAATTTAATTTACCGATAGTTCGCAATTAATTCCTAATTAATTTTCCCATATATGTTAGACATTAAATAATTAATTATCATCATCTAATAATTTATATCTCTAAAATTTAGGATGTTACAATTCTCATATGAGCAAAGTACACATTTTATCAAGGTTTATGTGGTTCTGAATCCTTTTATTGATGTGAAGGATTGTTCTGCTCAAGATTAGCTTGAAAATTACCGTGAGATGCACTCTCTCTAGAAGCAAACTTGGCTGGGTGAGCAGAACTATACAATAACTTGTTGACATCTAGAGAGGAAATCACGTTGTACTCGAAGTCATCAGCATTAACATTGCCAATGGAGGGGCAACCAGTAACTGTTGCAATGACGTCCTTAGAAATTTCAATATTCTTCCCCTTGAGTTTTCCCAGCATAATGAACTTGGACTTGTCCACTGAGATGCTTTTCCAAAAGTCTAAGACCAAGGAGGGAGAGAAGGGTTCCTTGTCCAAGTAGAAACGAGTCCATCCAATCCTAATAGAATGAAGACTCCATCAAATTTATGCTATTCTGGGTGGAAGAATGAAGACTCCATAATGTCTCCAATAGAAAGTTTGGATGCCATGATTGATGCTTAAAGAGAGAGCTAAAAGGTTTAGGATTTTAGGAAATGAAAAGGCTTAGAGAAGGATAACTTTTGGAAGAAGAAAAACTCAAAGGGTTTTTGCAAGGTGGGAAATGAAATAAAAAGCCACATATTTAAAAAAGGCAACAACTGTCCACTAGTGAGGAGAGAGAAAAATAGTTCAGGTGGCAGTTTCACAAAAAGATGTTAACCGCTTCCATGTAGTACGTTTTAAAGTTAATGACAATAAAATGTGATACTTTTTCAGTTAACAAGAATCCCAAAAGATTTTAACCATTTTTCTCTCAGCATAAAATAAAAGCAAATAATTATGGGTTCAGACATATCAAGCAACTAAGCAAACAACATTAGACCCAAACCTTCCATTCACGCATTTAGGCTTTTTAAATCAACACTTAGAACAAGCATATTCAAGTAACATTTCTTAAATTTAAATTATACTTGATAAAAGCAAACCTTGCCTCAGCCAAAGGCTTTGTAAATATGTCTTTCCATTTATGGTTTGTGTCCATAAACTTTATGTTTAGAATTCCTTTTTGTATATAGTCTCTAATGAAGTGATACTTCACCTCTATGTGTTTTGCTTTGGAATGCTGAATAGGATTCTTGGAGAGATTTATTGCACTTGTATTGTCATAGAATACATGAATCTCTTCTTCTTTGATTGAATAATCTTCAAGTTAATATTTTATTCAAAGAAGTTAAGAGCAATAACTTGTTGTAGACATATACTCAGCTTTAGTTGTTGAGAATGCTATTAAGTTCTGCTTTTTACTTCCCCAAGATATTAGACTTTTGTCAGTGGCATCCACCACTTGTGCTTTTTCTGTCTACTCTATCTCCTGCAAAATCTGCATCACAATAACTTGATAGAGAGAAAGAGTCTATTCTTTTGTAGAACAACCCAAGGTTAGTGGTTCCAACAAGATATCTTAGAATTCTCTTCACTGTAGACAAATATGATTTCTTAGGGTCTGATTGATGTCTTACACACATGCAAATACTAAACATTATATCTGGTCTGTTGGATGTGAGATACAGAAGTGAACTTATTGGAACTACTAGAGCAATGGTGGATTGGTTAAGAAGTATGGATTTAGTCCTAACTCTAATAACTTAATCTCCAATTATGAGGTCTGAAGGATGATAAGCCTTGAACTTCTAGTCTCTAAGCTTCTCTGGTTCAAACACTAATGGTTGTTGTTCAGATTCTTTAATTCCATCTTCAGTTGGTTCAGGTTGAGCAAGGTCTAATCTTTGCTGATCTTGTTCAGTTTCCTGCTGCTACACACCTATATCATCAAGATCTAGATTTGTTAGCCTCCTATCAGTCTCTTGAAGATCATTAAATCTTACATGCATTGATTCCTCAATGGTCTGAGTTCTTGTAT
The DNA here is from genome assembly GCA_037962975.1 of Clitoria ternatea. Classification (NCBI taxonomy): domain Eukaryota; kingdom Viridiplantae; phylum Streptophyta; class Magnoliopsida; order Fabales; family Fabaceae; genus Clitoria; species Clitoria ternatea. The sequence continues at coordinate 18,204,028 of CM075675.1, forward strand.
TAAAAACTCTGTAAGATTTTGATGTGGTTGAGTACCCCATGAATATCCCTTTGTCAAACTTAGAATCAAATTTTCCAAGATGATCCTTTGTGTTAAGGATATAGCAGGTGCACCCAAAAGGGTAAAAATATGAAATATTGGGTCTTCTCCACTTCCACAATTCATAAGGAGTCTTATTTAGTATTGATCTGATAAGCATTTTATTTTGAATATAACAAGAAGTTCTCACAACCTTTGCCCAAAAATATTTTAGAAGATTGTTTCACAAAGCATTGTTCTGACCATTTCTTATAGAGATCTGTTTTTCCTTTCCACAACACCATTTTGTTGAGGTGTTCTTAGAGAAGAAAAACTGTGAATTATGTCAGACTCATTGTAGAATTTTTTAAAAATTTTATTTTCAAATTCTTTGTCATGATCACTTCTTATTGTACCAATACATAGTCTTTTCTTATTCTGGATTTTCTTACTAAAAATATTGAAAATTTTCATAGACTCTCCAACAAGAAAGCAATAATATTCATGAATATCCATCAAGGAAGCAGTAATATTCATGACCACACAACCTCTTCAACATTTGATTCACAAAAGGGAATGGGAAACGATCTTTACGAGTCGCATCATTCAATTTTCTATAGTCTATGCGCATCCTTCAACTTGTTGTGGGCCTAGTTGAAATAACCTCACCATTTTCCTTCTTTATAATAGTCATCCCTCTTTCTTAGGCGCTACCTGAACCGGGCTAGCCCAAGTGCTATCAGAGATAAGGTACATGATCCCAGCATCTAATAGCTTAACTACTTCCTTCCTCACAGCCTCTTTCATTATAGGATTCAGCTTCCTCTGTGATTGTATCACTGAAGCATAATTCTCTTCCAACAGAATTTTATGCATACAAAATGAAAGGTTCATCCTTTTTAGATATGAAATTTTCCATCCAATGGCTAACTTGTGCTTCTTCAACACTCGCATAAGCTTATCAGCAACTTCATCATTTAGATCAGCACTTATAATCACCGGATATGTTTCATTTTCACCTAAAAATGCATATTTTAGATGATCGGGTAGAGGCTTGAGCTCTTGCTTCTCTTTTATCACTTCCTTATGTTTCTCATTCGGACTTTCTTTTACTTCTTCTTCCGCACCACTCAACTATTCTTTTTTAAGCAAGTTTAAGATCCTTTTTTCTTCCTCATTCAATTCTTCCTTCTCTTCATCAAAATACTCTTCAAGGAAAGCTTTCAATGCTTCCTCATCATTCTTCAACAACGTAGGAGCTCTATACTCAAAGACATCTTCAATCATAAAGCAATCCCCTTTCTCCGCTAGATGCTTCATAGCATGAATACATTGAATGTTACTGACTTCTCTTGTACTCTTAGCATCAACTCCCTCTTTTCCACATCAATTAAAGCTCTCCTTGTGGCTAGGAAGGGTCTCCCTAAGATTAAGGGTATCTCCTTGTCAGCTTCCATGTCTAACACTGCAAAGTCTGCTAGAAATATGAATTTATCTACTTTCACCAAGTCTTCCAGCATGCCATAAGGATACTTAATGGATCGGTCTGGAAATTACAATGACATCCTCGTTGGTTGAACATTACTAATGCCAAGCTTCCTCATCAAAGATAGAAGCATTAAATTGATGCTAGCCCCCAAATCGCATAAGGTACTTCCAACATGAACATCTCCTATTACGCAAGGAATAGTGAAAGATCCAGAATCTTTAAGCTTTTGGGGCAACTTCTTCTGAATGACTACACTACACTCTTGTGTTAGTGCAATAGTTTCATCTCCTTTCAACCTCCTTTTCCTAGACAACAACTCCTTCATGAACTTTTCATAAAATGGCATTTCTTACAAAGCTTCAACAAAATGAATGTTTGTTTATATGGAGCTTCTTAAAGACATCCAAGAACTTAGCGAACTTTGGCTCCTCTAATTGCTTCTTGAACCTGTGTGGAAATGGGGCTTGCTTTAACTTCTCAGGTGTAATCTTTGAAGCTTCTTCCAACACTATATCAATCTTTTTCTTTTTCTTCTCTTTACTCTTTTTTTGTTTTTTAGATTCTTTTTCTTCACTCAATCTTTCCTTTTACTTTTCACTCTTTTCTTTACTCTATTTTTTTGTTTCTTTACTCAAAATTTCACTTTTATTTTCTTTTTCACTTGTTACTTCCTCATTAACTACTTTAATAGGATTAGTCAATGTTTTACCACTCCTTGTCATAATGGCATGACATTGTTCCTTCGGGTTGACCTTAGTATCATCCAAAAAATTATTGCTTTGCCTTCCAGCCAACTACTTAGATAATTAACCAACCTGATTCTCCAAGTTATGGATAGATGCTTCTTGGTTTTTAAAGCTAGCTTGGATGAATTATGCAAGCACATTCTCTAACTCAGATTTCTCTTTTGGTGCTTGTGGTTGAGTTCGATTCACTTGTGGTTAAGGTTGACTTTAGGTTACACCTTATTTCAGACAAGGGCCTCTATGCCAAGAAAAATTCTGATGACTCCTATAATTCAGATTAAAGGAGTTAGAAGGATAACTCCTCTAAATTTGTTGGCCCATGTAATTTACTTGCTCAGCTTGGCCATTGGAGTCACACAAGCCATTTTCATGATCACCTCCACAGAAGTCATAACTCAACATACACACTTGGCTTGGTTTCTACATCTCTGAAATTTGCACGCTTAATTTCTCTAGTAACTGTGTCATAAGCTTGTTGTGTGCTAGATAGGGATCTTGCATATCAAGCTCCATAATACCTCTCTTCGGCACACTACTGTTTTCTCCAATCAGACATTCATCAGATGCCATCATGTCTACTAATTCTATAGCTTTCTCTATGGTCTTAGTGGTCAAAGAACCTCCAGCTGAGGCATCAATGAAGACTTATGTAGCTGGTTTAAATCCATTGTAGAAAATATTAACTTGCTGCGTATTAGGGATTTGGTGATGGGAACACTTCTTCAAACTCTCGTCATAACGGTCCCATGCCTCCAATAAAGACTCACCCTCTTTTTGTTGAAAACATATAATCTCATTCCTCAACTTCGTATATTTTAAAGAAGGAAAGTACTTTATCAAAAACCTTCACGTCAGATCATCCCATGTAGAGATACTCCCTCTTGGCTGACTTTGTAACCATGCCTTGGCTCTGTCTCTTAAGGAGAATGGGAAGAGGCGAAGTCTTATTGCTTCATCAGGAACACCATTCATTTTTACAGCGTCACAAATCTACAAGAAACTTGCTAGATGCAAGTTAGGATCTTCACAATCACTGCCTCCAAATTGCTCATTCCTCACAAGTTGTAACAAAGCTGACTTCAACTTAAAGTTATTCGCAGCTATTGGAGGTCTGAGAATGCTAGATTGCATCCTCTTATCTATTGGCCTTAAATAATCACCCAAAGTCACTCTTCTTCTATTGTTATCCATTTCAGCTTGCTCTTTCAATTTAACTTCTTTTCTCAGTTTTCTTTCCTACTGATCTATATCCGGATAAAAAAGTAATGGTTCTTTTCCTTGTCTATTTCTTACCTGCATACAAAGCTCAACAAAACAAACTACAAGTGCAATTCTAATTCTATAGTTAGTCTTGAACAACAATTTGAAACAGAACAACTACAAATATACTACTTGAAAGAAACTAAAAGCAACATAACTACAACGAACAATGAAATTGAAAAGGTTCAGTCTAGTATCGGCCCAAGGATTGATGATATTAATCACTAATCCTCGACAACGATGCCATTAACAAGATGCGAATTCATTAGAAGTGAATTTTGTTGGCAAGTACACCAATCGTTAAATTAAGTATATTTGTACCATTTCCATGGGGATTGAGTTAATTATTTCAACCTAGGGCTGATACTATCTGAACCCAATAGAAATTCAAGCAACATATTATATTTTTATTTTACTTTTTGTTATATTTTGATTTTTATAGAATTTTAGTTAAGACACAACAACAAACAACAAATGCAATAGAAATGATGTAATTAACAGTAATGGAAGTAGGTTGGAATCAGCTTCAACATATAATGTCAATTAAAATCACCAAAACAAAAGATAAACCTCAATTAACTAATGCAAAATTTCTCACAGATAGATAGTCCTTAATTCCTTAGGTGATTATCATTATTCCACTACCTATAAATCCTAATTCCTTAGGTGTTTACATGCACTGAAACCAATTATGAAAATAAGAGTGAGCCCTAATTATTTTGATTTTTATAGAATTTTAGTTAAGACACAACAACAAACAACAAATGCAATAGAAATTGATGTAATTAACAGTAATGGAAGTAAGTTGGAATCAGCTTCAACATACAATGTCAATTAAAATCACTAGAACAAAACATAAACCTCAATTAACTAGTGCAAAATTTCTCACAGATGGATAGTCCTTAATTCCTTAGGTGATTATCATTATTCCACTACCTATAAATCCTAATTCCTTAGGTGTTTACATGCACTGAAACCGACTCTCTGGAATGGGGTCTGGTTCTTCACTTGTGCCAGCGTGGGCGTACACTCCTGAGCATTACTACACGTGGCTTTTGCATTTCTTTTCCTTTCGGTGTGAATGGTGGGCATGGGTTCAACATAGACATGCTGACTCTTTGGACCTCTTTTCCCTTAATGCACTGACCAACGTAAGTATGTAGCATCTACACGCAGGTAATTTCTTGGACTTGAAACATGGAACACACATCCTAGCGTATACACGCTGGAGAGAACATACGCACGCTAGTAATTGAGTCCAAACACATCACAATTTGCCTATAATTTTTCTCATGATTTATTTTCTTATAATTTTTGCATAATAAACCTTAAGATGTTCAAATATCCATACAATAATCATACATATCCTAAAATTCCAAAATTGCATAATTATTGCTTAATTGGCTTAAAAATAATCGTCAAAGAAATAAGTCTTTTGAAGACTTATCAATAAAGCTAATGAGACTTATTGAATGTGCTATATGTAAAACTTCCTTACACCAATAGGAATTTGAATTTATTAATTCTGATATTACAAAAATTAGTGGCAATAAGTCGTTGTAGTATAGTGACAAGTATTTTTGATTGTCACACGGACAACCTGAGTTTGATCACTGACAATAACGTTTTAAAGTGAATCTTAACCCCGTTATATTTAATTTTTAAGCTACTACAATGACCGATAATAACACTGAGCCTTTTTCATTAGAATGTCTCATGCCATGTTCAAAAACAAATACGAAATATTCCTTCTGAACATTCTTTTGCTTAACCGTGGTTAGTGGTTCCCTTATTTTTCAATGATTAACTCTTGTAATGAAGTTTCCAGCTGGGCACATATCCGCCTACAACCAATTCAAAAATAACACTTCAAGCCTTAACATCCATTGAGGATTCTCATGGCCTTTATTTTAAGAATGTAACAAATGTGTACATTGAATTCATCACTCAACCAAATTTGTAAAAAAACAACTTTTTGACATTGTGTTGAACCTCTCTAAAGAGTCCCAGGAGGACGAGGAGTCTTGGACACGTGGATTCGAGCAAGGGGTTGAGATCCGGATGGTTCGTCATTTTCAAAGGCGTCTTCTGTTACGTGAAGATCCAATCCAATGGTCCCTCCTGTCCATTTGTTCTCCTTCCAACAAAAGCACCAATAAATTTGAATTTTTCAAATACCTTTTAAAGGGAGTTTAATTTTTTTATGCATAGTAACATGCATCCATCAATAGAATTATGTTGACTCTATTAAATGTATAATTGGTTCAACCAATAACTCACTAACCCATTCACCCAACACTTTAACCAAGTACATCACCAGCCTAATTTTAATAACATTGTTGATGGTCCATCAATTAATAATTAATTATGTATTATGAAATATTATACTATATAGGAAAATGTTCATATAATACCAAGAGTATAATTTGGATAGGCACTCCCTGAAAGATGATGTGGCGGTAGCTTCAATCAGATTTAAACTTCTCAATAAAATATCAATGCTTTTGTTATTTAAAAATAAAAAATACAAATGTCAGTTTTACGAAAGAAAAAAAACTATAACAAAAAAGAGTTTTTTCACAAAAAAAAAACACTCAATTCCTAGTTCTTTGCCGCATAAATTAGCGCCACTCTCCTCCGCAACAAGAGGCCACGGGCCACAAGATATGGATCCTCTTTGTACTTTTTTCCAATACACTTTTTACATCAGTTATAAAAACTTGGTATAAAAAATATATTTTTTATAATAGTTATATTTTTAATAGGAATAAAAAATATTTTTTAAATCAGTTGTTTTAATAATTGTGTAAAAAATTAGGTATAATAAATCGATATAATACTAATCAATAAATTTTATTGTTTACTTTTATCAATCTAATAATCTATAGTTGCCGGAAAGATCCAAATTTAGGGCCTCGACACTAGCCCTTAAAGTTAGGAAATGAAGAGTTTTGGAGATGAGATAAATAATGAACGGTGTAATTGTAAAGTGGAGAAAACTAGCCCAAAAGGTATGGAGGGGCTTGAGCACACAAGAAATAAAGGAGTTTACCATTTGTTTGTAATCAAAGAACAGTCATAAAAATACAAAAAATAAAAAATAAAAGAAGATAAAAAAAAAAAAAAAACAGAAAGGAAGAGAAAGGACACGAGCAAGCATCATTCTAAAGCAAGGTTGTTCTCTATACCAAGTAGCATTTTTTCCTCTTTTTACTAAAGATTTTGATTATATTGGGTGCTTTTACGTATTTATCGTTTTTCTTAATTGTATTATGTATTTATAGATTCTCTATTCACTGTATCATTGACCTTAATTGTTCTAATTTCTTCTATAAAGGGGTAAAATAAAGTTTTTAAAATGTTAACGAATTTTGCACAATTAATAATCCATGCCCGAATGTAAATTTGGTTTCCAAGACTATTTCTTTTGAAATTAGCTTTTGCTGAAACATAAATTTGATTGACAACCGAACTCAAATTTTCAATATCCTGTTTCGTCATCCTGTCCTCATCATGGCTGCAAAATGATTTCTCAGTTAATTACCTCCAATGGCAAACATAAAACTCGCAGAAGTGGTCCAAACAACATCAAACTGAGCAGTGATGGCACTAAGGGTTCTGATACAGCAATCAGCCTTGTTAACATTTTACAGATGTCATTTCCGCATAAACCAAATACAACAAATACGAAGTTTCTGTCACACTACAAGCACTCACAATTCCACTGAAAATAAAGGTGGTTTTAAGGACCAACAAAATCACCCTATGCACTAAATATTACATGTATAGAAATGGGTCATACTGGTTAATGAATTAAATAAAAAGCTTCTATTGAAAACTTATCAAAAATGCATTCAAAATCATGATAAGAGTGCATTAATGATACTTTTTCATAAAAACTTCTCACCTTTAATTCTTTAACAAGTGTTATTAGGATAACAATTAAACATTTTTCTATAGAAATTAACAAAAACTATATAATGCATTCTGGGCACGGCAAAAAGGGTAAGTTTGCCGCATAGCACTAAATACCTTTCTTTTCCTTCCTAAGATTCATCCTCTCCCATGAAACTCCCACTCTCATTGTCATTAGAATAATGCTTTTTGATGGCTTTCAAAGGATCTGAAACTCCATACATTCCCACAATTCTCCTACCCTGCTGCTGCAAACTTGAGATTGCCACACCATAGTGATCATTGACGTTTCTAGTAGAAGCAGATGCCCCTTTTGGGTTATGTTTATTATTCTTGACTTCAGGGTGGGTATCATTTTCTTTTTTTCCTTTGGCAGTTAGATTAGGCTTCTGAGGGGACAAAGGATGGGTTAATATCTTCCCAAACAGTCTCACTTCGGCAATTCTGGATGTTTCTTCTGAATCTGACGAACATTGCAACTGTGTTTTGTAATCAGTTTGTTCAACCTTCTGGGACAGAAAAGGAAAACCAGTTACTGAACTGCTGCAGCTCATATTCATGTTCACTTCTTTTTTAACAGTCTCCTGCGAAGGATGGAACTGAAGGATACCGGCAGCCTCAACATGGCCAAATAAATTCCCAGGATTACGAAACACGTAGCCACCATAGCAAATGGAACCATGCCCACTCATATCCTTAGTTTGCTGAAAATCATGAGTAGACGACAGTCGATTGTTGGTAGCTGTCTCCTTTTGTTGAACAGCAGCACCAACAGTATTTTGCAACATTCTATTTTCTCTAACAAAAGGATCATCCACGGACAATCCTGAAAAACGAGCCTTCTCAACCGACAGTTTGTGCTGATTTTCAGCACCAAAAGTCAATCTTGAACAAGTTTCCATAGATGATAGGGCAATATTTTCTGCAGTGCTTGAATCATGGTCTTTGTCTTTCAATTCAATTCCAGCATCCATATCAGCTTCATGTTCACCATCTCTATGATTGATATTTGAGACATGTAGGTGATCGCCCCAAGACACCAGTTCTCTAACTGCATCTCCCAACTCATTTGGTTTATCTGTTCCAACTTCTGGGCAGTCTGACATAATTATAGCTCTCTGGTTCCTGACTGAACCAGACTTATCAAAACTATGCAAGACAACTCCACTACCTTCAGAGCCCAGTTTTGACTCACCCTTAATTACACATGTATTAGAAACCATATTTACATCTTCAAGACCTACTTCTCCATTAATTTCCTTTGACTCATTTAAGTCAGCTGGCAAGTTCCTGGCATCCACAGGATTGGATTCATCATGGAATGGATTCATGACAGCTGAAGGCATGTCCTCATCTGTTTTACTGCCCGACTTCTCAGTATCAATGCCTGAAATTGTCTCAAGGTGCGCATCGTCTGTGTCATTCCTGCTACCATTTACAACATCATTCTCTAGCAATCCAATATATTCACATCTGGGTTGCTCCTGATCTGATCTAAGGCATCTCTGAGTCTTGCTGATAAAATTTTTGCACTCATATTGGGACTTTGTTCCTACACACTCTGCAATCATTGCAAAATCCTTTCCAAAAGAAGATACAGCCTGAAGACAGGCTTCTTTCTCCATGTCTGTCCAAACAGAAGGATCCATTTCAACACAGCTCTCATCAGAACAAGTTTCAGTATTCCGAGCAACATCTGGTGTCACAGATTGTTGGCATGAGGGCCTTGCTTTCATACAATTCCTGTCCCTGTTAACCTCCACCGGATCAACTAAACATGTTATGCTGGAAATCATTGCCTCAGATGAAAGAGAACCACATATGCCAGTCAATACATCAGCTGCACCTGTTTCTCTTTCCCTTTTTTGGTCAGCCAAAGCAATTGGCTCACTTTCGTCTTGAAGAAGGTCAAGATTGCACTGTTTCTCTGCAACGCTATCATCACCTGTTGATGTTTCCATATTATTTCGCTTAATCAGAGAACGTCGTGAACGCATTCTTCGGTTACCTGCAATGCCATGTGCCATCACTGAAGCTGTGCTTGGAATCTCAAGTGACGCAACATTCGCTCGACGATTCCTTTTTTTACCTGATGCAATCAAGGGAGTTTTGACTGTAGACATCTTCCGCCGCTTACCACGTTTTTTTTTTATTTTCTCAAAGAAATCAGACTTATGATTTTTGTAATAGAATTCAACACAGTCAGCTGTTGTCTTGTGGTCAAGGAAAGAAGCAATTTTTCGAAAATCTTTTCCAAAGGCTGCAAATTTCTCCAAGAAAATCTCCCTCTCCTCTGATGTCCAAGGATTGATCATAACCCTTTCTTTCTCAATAGCCAATGGATCTTCAACCAGCCCATTACTAGATTTAAACATGGAAATAATTTTGTCCTGTTGATCCAAAATTAATGCTGGCATCTTCAAGGTGCTTCTGCTAACTTTATCTTGAGGTTCAGCAAGCAGTTGGCTTGTATAATTAATCATATCAGATGTTCGAACCAAGCTTACCTGACTTCCTGCTACAAAAATAAATGGGAATATAGACAAAAGGGAAATATAGTTATTATCACAACAGAAAGCCAAATTAAAATAGAACAACTATTAAATGTAATTGCTATGGGTCATCATAAAAAAAGTAGCCAATAGCAGAATGCAGCACAGAGCAGCCACATGAAACACTAGAATGCAATGACAGGTGAAGAGTGGCTTCTATAACGCTAATATCAGCTACAATGACCTATGGAACACTCAGAAACTCTATATGCAGTTGATAATCCTTACAATTTTGAACTTATGACCTATGAAAGTTTCAAGACTTCGTTCGGGAGTTGACTGGAATAAGGCTATCATGCTCCAACATTTGGTTGTATTAGAGTCCATTCACATCTTGTTTTAGGCTCTCATCCATCACACTGAAGTCACAGGTACTGCAGCAACAAAACATGACTGTCATGGCTGCCATGACAAACAGTATTTGCCCCCTAATTTCTAAAATTTCAAATTTTTTATATTACGATTTCTTTTTCTATTTTTTGCATCAGAAACAATAATGGTTTGAAACCCTTCTTCCCCAGTCTTTCTTGCAGAAAACCAATTCAAACTTTGATATGTAACCCGCAAGCCCATTGCTTGCCAGCATCATTTCCAGCCAAGCCTGGCATTTTCTGGCACACCTACGATGATGCTTTAGTGCTGCTCAAGCATGATTGACTAGGTATAGTGTGTGACAGTACATTTGCGCTCCAGTGCAACACATCGTGGATCACTGGGCCAGAGCAGAAATCGCAACAGCAAAATGCAGCCAATCAAGGTCAGATAGCAAGTGTTGCAGGCATGCAGCCCCTATTTTGATGGTGTGACAATATTAGAGTATAAGTGTCAAAGCCTTCCTGTACAGCATGATATACATGCATGTAGTTAGTTAGAGTGCTGAGCTGGCACTGAGTAAGTGTCCAGCTAGCACTAACTGAATGGGTTAGGATTCATTTCAGTACTAGCTTATGGTGCAAGCTTCAGTATAGTATATAAACCACCATTTCACCTATTGTAATCATATAATTCAGTTAATAGAAATCAGAACTTCCTCAATGTCTTCTCTCTCTTTCTTTTTACTCTCACTCCTCTAAAATGGTATCAGAGCCTTTGGGCTCTGGTACACTCTTCCCTTGCAATGGTAGAAACCTCCTCTCCAACAAACTCTGGTGGATCTTCACAGCTGATTTCTTCTAAGAACACTGTGTCATCATCTTCACCTGCAATGATTACATTCTCCCAACCTGTTTCAATAAAGCTCGATGAATGAAATTTTCTCGTCTGGAAAGCTCAAGTAGAATCTGCAATCAAAGGACACAGACTTCATCAGTTTGTTATGAGTCCGTCAATTCCGCTCAAGTTCCACAATGAATCTGGTCGTGAACTTGCGATTGAGTCCTGATTTTTAGAAATAGGGCAACATGATCAGTTGCTGTTTTTATGGATTCTATCCTCACTTTCTGAATCTCTCCCTAAGAATGGTTGGTTATGTTCATGCATATTAGCTATGGGATCGGATTCACTCCTATTTTCAGAAGATCATCAAGGCGAAAGTTCGTCAACTTCAATGCGAACTCAGATGACAAAGAAAGGAACAAGATCGATCTCAGAATATCTACTCAAGCTCAAGATATTGTTGATTCACTTGGATCTATTGGATCGCCTATCACTCTGCAATAGTATTTGGATTCCATATTAGATGGACTTTCCAAAGAATGAGCCTTCCATTACAAATCTTATAGTAAATGTTGAATCTCACGACATTGATGAAATCGAAGCTATGCTACTGGCATTTGAGGCACAATAACAACAATTAAAGAAGAGTGTACCAAATGCCTTTTCCGCAAATGTTGCCTGCTCTTAACCCTATCAACCTCAACTCTATCCCATTGGTGATCTAAACAAATCCAAACCTTCTTCTAACAGCAGTGCACCTCCTCCCACTCAAACTTAGGCTCAAAGTTCTTACTCCACTAAACAATTTCATCGGTTTCCTCCTTATTTCAATACCCGTCCGATGTATGGAAGAGGCAGAGAATGTCATGGTGGACGATATCATGGACGTGGTGGCCATAGTAGCAATGTTGTAAAAATCGAGATCTTGTACAGGATCGGAGGAGGGTTGGAAAATCGTAAATGGAGGATCGTAAACTCAGATCGTAAGATCCAACTAAACATATAAAATTATATTTAAACTTACACCTATGCATAGAAAATAATATTGAACAAGAAATATACCACTATCATACCATAAAAGTTCTAATATTCATAATTTCATATATTTAAATACAATTCCAATAAGACACATGGCTGTTTGACAAAACAAAAACAGCATGTATATGCAACAAAAAATAGTGCACTAATGTTACTGTTACAAAACTTGCACATTATTCTTCTTGAATCCCCTTCAATCGAAACACCATTTTCCATGCAGTACCGGTCCTTATCCCAGCAGCATTCCTCTAAGTTTTTCCACTTTCAGCAGCAACAACCGGAGGCTGAGATGCGCCACCAGCATTATCAACCTTATCACCACCGGTATTTGCAGTCATTTTTGAAACAGAGACAAATTAGAGCACCACCAGCAGTGTGTGTCTTCAAAACAGAGCAAGAAGCTTGAAAACAGAGCACGAAGACGAAGAAGAAGCTTGAAAACAGAGGCTGGCTGAGAGACTAACAGCAAGCGTCAAAAACAAAGGCTGACACGAGAAGAAGAGGCCTCGAAAGCAGAGGCTGAGAGATGAAGAAGAACCTTGAACAGAGGCGTGGAGACGACATGATGGGAAGAGAATGGAGCTTGCGGACGGTCGCGTGGTCGTGTACGGGAAAGAAGGGAGGAAGATGAAGGGTCTCTCGCGTGAAAGAACAAAGGAAAATGAAGGGTCGTTCGTGCCTTTCTTCTGTAAAAAGTGGGTTTTTTCAAAACCGGGTCGGTAACGTCTCCTAGGATCGGAATGTGCACGATCCAGCACTGATCCTGGCCATTTGCGATTTTTCTTCATCCCAGGATCGGCTATGCCCACCAAGATCATAAAATCACATGATCCTACGATTAAAATCATGATTTTCACAACGTTACATAGTAGCTTTCAGTCTCATCTTTACTGTAATATTTGCAATCGTTCATGTCATGATCCATCTATTTACTAGTACAGATTCGGTCACCATATACCTCCTCTTTCACATGGTTATTCTATCCCTCCCCCCTCTCCCAACAATCCCTTCTTCTAAACAAGCCTATTTGTCTCCATTTTCTTTTTCCCCTCCTCAACATTATTCCTCTCAGCAGCATCCCTCTCAATCTCCGCAACCTCCTTAAGCCTACTATGCATGATCTTTAGTTCCTTAGGTTATCAGAAAACCTTTTCCATCAAACATTCCTCGTGCTTATGCCACTAAAGCAACTCGACCAACTCCTGCTGGACATGATTGGTTTCTGGGTATCGGGGCTTCTCATCATGTTACTCCTCATTCTTACTTTATGGACAATCATGTTGAGCTAGATGGAACCTATTAGAGTTACATAAATATAGTACATATTAGGATTAATTAGATTGCTTCTATCTTTATGTAATTAGTCTTAAATTAGAAAATTGTATATTCTGTAATTATGTACAATTTTTTATAAATACAAAAGCTCCGATGTGATCACAACACATAGAATTCATATGTTCTCTCATTTCTCTCTCTCAACATAGTATCCAAAGCCTAATGAGGATTCTTTTTTCAGTGATCCTATGGTGAACCACTACCCACCGTCACCGCCACCTCCATCCGACTTTTCTGACCAGCAACCCACCCATCAAAACTACCTCTCTAGGATCGGCAAAACGCTGCTAGTCTCACCTCCATCAGAGCCAACACGAGCCCACATGCGCCACCCTTCTCCAACGATTTTTCTCCACATGGCTATACCAGATTGGTAAAGACCTCATGACCACCTTTGGTTCTCATGAGTTTAAGGGCCCTGTGTCAAGCTATGTAGGTAAGGTGAACAATCTCCTTTGCGAACTCAATGAGTTACTTCCTCTTGCTGCTACTCTTGAGGCTAAGCTTCTTAACCACCAGAAGTTCATCTTGTATGGTCTACCCAATGAGTATTCCTATACTCGTGATGAGATCCTGGGTTGTCCCACAGAGGTTACTCTGGATAGTGCCTTCGTCACTATCCTCTGACTTTCCATTAATAACCCTGCCTCTCCCTCTATGCTTCCATTTAGTTCTCTATCTGTTTTTCCTTGATTCTTTTGCTTTGCTTCCCGGCAACAACACCAAAACCTCACGGAAAGAGGGCAAGGGACATCCTTATTGTGACCATTGTCACAGCCCAGGGCACACCATTGATAAATGTTGGATTCTTCATGGCCTCCTTCCTCGCACTGCTCAGGTTACTCACACTTTATGCCCCCTGCTTCGTCTTCCTTATTGTGACCATTGTCACAGCCCAGGGCACACCATTGATAAATGTTGGATTCTTCATGGCCTCCTTCCTCGCACTGCTCAGGTTGCTCACACTTTATGCCCCCTGCTTCGTCTTCCGCTCCACCGTTGCTGCCAAATCCGCCTTCATCGCCCTCTACGACTTCCTGCAGTAATTTGAAGAACATCAAGCCTCCGGTTTTACTGCTACTATTGAGCACACTAGTAATTCCTTTGTTGGCATCTCTCATTCTTTGGGCCCCTGGGTCCTAGATTTTTGGGTCACTGATCACATCACCAGTAATAAATCTTTTTTTTCTTCTCTTTCTACCATTGGTTATTTACCTTTTATTACTATGCCAATGGTTCGCAAACAGTCCCGAAGTATTGGTATTGTTCATCCTCTTTCTTCCCTCTCTGTTAATAATATGTTATTTGTCCTTAGTGTCCCTTTTAATGTATTATCCATTAGCCAAATTACACGCAATCTTGATTGTGTCATCTCTTTTAATAAAGATTATCTCTCTACAGGACCGGAAAACGGGGAAGATGATTGGCTTCAGATGTGAGTCTCACGACCTTTACCAACTCTACAAGCCATCTCTTGTCAGTTCACCATTCGTATCTTTATTTCGTTTTCATGCCCAATTAGGACTTTCAGGTCTTGATGCGTTAAGGAAATTAATTCCTAGTTTTTCTACGATAGAATATTTTTCTTACGAGTCTTGTTAGTTAGGTAAGTATACTTGTACTTCCTTCGTAATTGCATTAATAATCGGGTTTCGTCCCTTTTTTTCTTTGGTTCATTCGGATGTTTGGAGTTCAAATCGTATTTCATCTACTTTAGGATCTAGGTATTTTGTTACTTTTGACGATGATTTTTCTAGTTGTACTTGGTTATATCTATTGAAAGATCGTTTGGAGTTGTTTTCTATTATTCGGTAATTTTCTTTAATGAAATGAAAAATCAATTTGGAATTTCTATTCGTACTTTACAAAGTGATAATGCGCGTGAGCATTTGTCTAATTAGTTCCAAAGTTTTATGACATCTCATGTTGTGTTGTATCAAACCTCTTGTCCACATATCCACCCCCAACAAAATAGGGTTTCTGAGCATAAAAACAAATATCTCTAGAAACAACTCAGACTCTCCTTATTCATTTTCATGTCCCTCTTCAGTTCTAGGGTAATGGCGTTCTTATTGTCTGGTATTTCATCAACTACGTGCCTTCCTCTGTTTTATAAGGTAAAATATCCCACCGAGTCTTATCTCCCTATCTTTCCATCCACCCTTACCCCCTTCGGACCTACCTATTTCTCCTATGTTCATGGTCCTAGGGTCAATAAGCTATCACCTCAATCTCACAAGTGTATTTTTGTCAGGTACGGGTACAAGTGATATTTTCCTAGCCCTCACAGGTATTCATCTCTACCAATGTCACTCTCTATGAAGATATTCCCTTTTTTTGGGTTTGGAGCACCTCCCTTAGAGACGTCCTCTTCTATGACACCACCTTCTTTAATCATCCTTTATCCTATCAAGGAGTCTTCTTTCCCTCCAGACCCTACTACTCCTCCTTTGCAGGCTTACCAGCGTCGTCCTTGTTCTGTACTGCAGCCACCTATCACCCACACGATTGTAGACTCACTTTCAATGTCAACTCATCTGACTCCTTCTTCGATCTCACTCCTGAGTCTAATGTTCTCATTACTCTTCACAAAGGTATCCGTTCTACTCATAATCCTTCTAACTGTATTGCTTTGAGTTACCATCGTATATCTCATTCATATTACTTTTATCTTTTTTCCTTGTGCTTTATTTCTATTCCTATGATGGATGCGATGTGTGCATTATAGAGCTATGGGACTCGGGACCTCATTCGTCTACCATCAGGAAAGTCTGTTACTGGTCATTAATGGGTGTATATAGTGACGGTTGGCCTTGGCGGAACAGTTGACCGCCTCAAAACTCATTTTGTCACCAAAGGTTATACTCAGATTTTCAAGTTAGATTATGGATACACATTCTCTCCTATTGCCAAAATGTCTTTTGCGTGACACATTCAAAAACTTAAGTTTGGAGAGGTTGCACAGATATTACTTACATGTGATAATTAAGCCGCCATGCATATTTCCTCAAACCCAGTTTTCTATAAGAGGACAAAACATATTGAAGTTGATTGCCATTTTGTCAAAGAGAAAGTCATGTCTAGTAAAATATCCACGAGTTTGTTAGCTCTAATGATCAGTTAACGGATGTTTTCACCAAATCTCCAAGATGTCCCTGAATTGACTATATATATAACAAGTTTGATGCAAATGACCTATATACTCCAGCTTGAGAAGGAATATTGAAGTTACGTAAATATAGTAATTGTATATATTATGATTAATTAGATTGATTCTATTTTTATGTAATTAGTCTTAAATTAGAAAATTGTATACTCTGTAGTTATGTACAATTCTCTACAAATGTAAAAGTTTCGATGTGATCACAACAAACGGAATTTATGTTCTCTTGTTTCTCTCTCTCTCAATAGAACCAATTCCATCTACATGGGTAATGGCGTTGTAACTCCTATTCAATGTATAGGATCTTCACATTTCACCTCACCTACACCACTGCACACAAAACTCTTTCACCATAATCTTCTTTTTGTGCCTACAACCACTAGAAATTTACTAAGTGTGAGTCAATTTGCTCGGGATAATAGTGTATACAGTTTCATCCCTTTCACTCATGGTAGTCAATAGCGGCCGGAGCGGCCGCTATCGTGGCAGAATGGAGCGGAGCGGGTCCTGGACTCAACGCCGAGGTCCATCGCCCGAAGCCTTTGATCGCAGCGATCGCGGGGGGGAATCGCGGCGTCGCGGGGCGAAACGCCCGTACCTGCTTCCTCCCTGTTTTGCCCCTGTGTGAAACGGATTTTTTAAGGGTATTTTATCCTTTTTGCTTTCTTTTCCCCTCCATTTCTGAACCCTAACACCTTCAGCAGCAACTTTCCCATTTCTTCAAACACGAAAGGTCCATTTCGGCGTTTCCCTCCCATTTCCGGTCTGTTCCACCCATCTGGCGAGTCCCTGTCTTTTCCGACGAGCCTGTGTCTTCTCCGGCGAGTTTCTGGTTCTATTCTTCTTCACCTCTTCTTCTCCGGTGGGCTGTTGAAATGCTATTAGAGGCTATTGAAGGTTGTTGAAGGCTGTTGGAGAGGCTGTTTGAAGACTTGGAAGGGCTGCTGGAGGCTGTTTAGAAGGGTTGTTGGGAGGCTGTTTTAAAGAGGCTGTTGGAGGCTGTTTGGAAGGGCTGTTGGGAGGCTGTTTTTATTACCAATCAACCTTTTTTATTTTACCAATCAATCCAATCTGCAATGGCTGAAGAAAATACAGCAAGAGCTGTTGAAGGAATGCTGCCAGGTTTAGGCCCTCACCACTTCCTAGACTGTGAAGCCTAATGCACCTAACCAAGACATTGCTTGGGATTGGAACAGCTTGAAAGACATCAACAATCGAAGTCACTTGTGATTTTTGTGGCAAGATCACAACTGGTGGAATTACCCAGGCTAAAAGACATCAAATAGGTGTGAGAGGGGACTGCTGTAGTTGTCATAAGTGCCCAGAAGATGTTAAAGAGACTCTTAAGGCTGCATTTATAAACAAGAAAAATGAAAGAGATGCATATTTGAAAGAGATTGATGACCTTGATGAGGAACATCAAGAAGTAGAGGAGATTTCGGCCATTCGACATGGAAAAAGAGCTGTAAGTATGGCGACGTCGGTTGCATCATCACAAACAGCTTCCACTGCCGAAAAACCTAAAGGTCCATTGGACTACTTGTTTTTTAAAAATCCTGAATCAACCATTCGTTTGGGGGGGAAAGCTTCAAGGGAAACAAGCATAAACAATGCTTGTGACAAGGAAACAAGGGCTAGAACAATACAATATATAGAACGGTTCCTTTGTAGGAACTCAATTCCTTTTAATGTGTTGCGCACAAAAAGCTTCAAGTTAATGGTGGAAGCTATAGGAAATTATGGGAAGCATCTTAAACCTCCAAGCTATCATGAAGCTAGAGTTCCTCTTTTGAAAAAAGAATTGGAATACACTAAGGAATTGTTGCAGGATCATGTGAGAGAGAGGGAGCGTTATGGTTGTAGTATAATGTTGGATGGATGGACAGATAGGAAGAATAGAACCTTGATAAATTTTTTGGTCCATTGTCCAAGGAGTTCTATATTTATTAGGAGTGTTGATGCTTCATTATATGTGAAGACCGGAGAAAAACTCTACAAGTTGCTGGATGATTTTGTTGAGGAGATAGGAGAGAGTAATGTGGTGCAAGTGATCACCGACAATGGAGTAATTATGTGAAAGCTGGTAAGAGTTACAAACTAATAGTTTATTCACTTTAAGATTTTTTATACTTTATAAATTGTGTATCACTACTAATAGTTTAATTTTACTATTAGGCAAGTTGTTGATGGCAACAACACATTTATTTTGGACTCTTTGTGCTGCACACTGTCTACACTTGATGCTAGAGGATGTTGGGAAGCTGTCAAGAGTGAAGAGGACCATAAAAAGAGGGATCTCTCTTGTGGGCTACATCTATAACCACACGTTAACCTTGAATATTATGAGGCAATTCACTCATAAGGAGTTGGTTAGGTATGGAGTCACAAGATTTGCCACAACATTTCTTATATTGCAAAGGCTGTATAATTTGAAGAATGATCATAGAAAGATGTTCACTTCAGTTGAGTGGTTAAAGTCCAACAATGCCAAGGAGACTAAGGGGAAAAGAGTAGCAGACATTGTCCTTATGCCTACCTTTTGGGGTGATGTTATTTATAGCCTAAAGGCAACGGCACCCATTGTGAAAGTGCTTAGGCTAGTTGACAATGAGAAGAGGCCCGTGATGGGCTACATATATGAAGCTATGGATAAAGCCAAGGAAAGTATCCAGAATTCTTTCAAGGGAGATGAAGCTAAGTTCAAGGAGATTTTTCCATCATTGATAGACGAGGGGAATGTCAACTTGACCATCCATTGCACGCAGCGGGTCATTACTTAAATCTCCAATTCTTCTTGGCAACCCACAAGTAGAAAATGATCCAAAGGTGATGGATGGATTGTACAAATGTATTGAAAGGTTGTCCACTAGTTTAGATGATGAAGACAAAGCTCTAGATGAGATATCACTGTATAGGAGAGCTGTTGGCCTCTTTGGAATTAAGGCAGCTATAAGAAAAAGATCTATAATGGGTTCTAGTAAGAGTGTTTTTTAGGATTGGAGTTGAATAAGGTGCTGAGTTATTTGCTATTTTGGTTTTGATTTGCATATTCTTCAATTGCAGCTGAATGGTGGGTAAGTTTTGGATCACATACTCCAAAGTTACAAGCTGTTGCCATTAAGGTGCTGAGTTTAACTTGTAGCTCATCTGGGTGTGAGCGGAATTGGAGTATGTTTAAGCAGGTAAGTAGAGTTCTCAATACATTCAATTTTGATAGCATTAGTCTAATAGTTTCTAACATCATTCCATTAATTTTTTATTTAGGTTCATTCTAAAAGGAGAAGTAGGCTAGAACATCAAAGATTATAAGATTTGGTTTATATTAAATATAACCAAACTCTTAGGGAGCGTTTTGATTGTCAAGATATCATTGATCCTATTGTCCTAGATGATGTTGAAGATGATACCAATGAGTGGGTACTAGGAAGGATGGAGGATGAAGATGAGGAAGGTGCATGTGATTTGGTCTTTGATGATGATGTCTTAACATGGAGGGATGTTGCTGAAGCTACTGGGGCTACTGAGCCATTGACATACACTAGGAAGAGCAAAAAGGGAGGGAACACAGTTGCTGCCCCTTCTACTTCTATGAAGGGAAAAGAGGTAATTCAAGAAGAAGAGAAGGAAGAAGAGTTTGACGGTGAAGACACTGCAT
This sequence comes from Clitoria ternatea, assembly GCA_037962975.1. NCBI lineage: Eukaryota > Viridiplantae > Streptophyta > Magnoliopsida > Fabales > Fabaceae > Clitoria > Clitoria ternatea. The sequence goes on from CM075675.1 coordinate 18,224,354, forward strand.
CGGAGGGGAAGAGATCTACCTAAGTGGTGATGAAGATGATGCAAGAGATGAAGAGCCAAACCTTGAAGATGAAGACGATGATGATGAATATTAGGAATTTAGGATTGATTTACGATTGGAAACTAGAAAGGAGCTTGAAGTTTGTTAACTTGTTTAATTGTCTTTTAGGTGCTGAAATTTTATGTATCTTATTGTGACTTTGTGTGAACTATTTACTTTACTATGTTATGTGATAACTAATTTTATGCCATGTTATGTTATGTGATTGTGATGTTTTATGTTTGTCAAGAATATTATTATGATTTGAATATGATTGTATGGCTTTAAATTTAATTTTTTTGTGATTTTTTTTTGCATAAATATGTGTAAAAAATATAGAAAATATTTATATAGGTTTATTCAAAATAGTGGTCATCCAGCATTCCGCTATCCCAATTTTAAGGGTGGGGATTGACTAGTATTCTTTCACTATTATGTGAAATCATAGGGCACTCATGAAGTTCTTCTTCAAGGACATGTTAGAACTGATGGCCTGTACAAGTTCCTTGCTCTACACATGTTGTCTTCTACTTCACCATTGATCCTTGTTGCTACTGCTGCCTCAGATACCACTTCTTCTCAGCAACCTATTGCTACTGCTACTTTAGACATTACTCCTCCATAGCAAACCATTATTGTTTCTGACACCTTTTCTGATTCAGATTTGTCTTCCTATGCTGAGTGGCATCGTTGTCTAGGCCACCCTCAATCTCGTATTGTAAACAGAGTTCTAGCTAGTTGTAAAATTCCATTTATTAATCAAATTGTACTTGATTTTTGTAGTGCATGCCCTCTTGGCCAAGGTTGACAAAATCGGGATTTCATGTGAAATCGTAAAGGGGTGGAAAAATCGCAAATTGTCAAATCGTAAGATTTTACTTACTAAGTATATACATGTTTATATGCATATATATTCATATAAAAGCATAATTCAAAGTGATAAGTCTATTGAAAAAACATCATAAACTTGTAAAAAAATCCATAAATCATAATTCATAACATACACAAACAACAATGTAAACATATCTAAAGCATAATCCTAGCATTTATAGGTTTAATCTAGCCCAACAACTTAAAGCATAATCCACGAGAGTTGGCACATAGAGGGAGGATATTTGTGGAGCCAACAACACCACCAAAACTGCCTCCATCTCGACCTGTTGAAGTTGTTCCCGAGTTTCCTCCTGCAGAAGCCATTGCAGCTAGTGGGAGGACGAAGAACAGAGACGCAGAACGATGAAGAATGCGAGCAAGATGAAGAAGAAAGATGGGGAGGGACGAAGGACACAGACGAGGGCGAGGAAGATGAAGGAGCAGACCGAGCACGCGAGCAAGAGACGATGAGAAGAGATAAAAGCTGCAGCAGACCAAAGAAAGAAGATGAAGAATGTGTAAGAAGAGGGGGAGAAGAAGCTGAGTGTCGAATCCCTAATTTAAAAATCGGGTCCCTTTTTTTTCGGGTAGCCCAACTTAAATGGGTTTTTTAAGTTTTTTTGGCCTGATCCCAAAAATTGGTAAAATCCAAGATTTTACCAATTTTTCGATCATACTCCCGATTCCACTACGATTTTGCACAGAAGCGATTTTTGCTGCAATCTTGATCCGAACTATCATTTCTGATCAAGATCGTAGCAAAAGTCACATATGTGCAAAATCGTAGTGGAATCAGGAGTATGATCGAAAAATTGGTAAAATCTTGGATTTTACCGATTTTTGGGATCAGGCCAAAAAAACTTTAAAAACCCATTTTAAGTTAGGCTACCCAAAAAAAGGGACCCGATTTCTAAATTAGGGATTCGACAGTCAACTTCTTCTCCCCCTCTTCTTACACATTCTTCATCTTCTTTCTTTGGTCCGCTGCAACTCTTATCTCTTCTCACTTGTCTCTTGCTCACGTGCTCGGTCTGCTCCTTCATTTTCCTGTCCCTCATCAGTGTCCTTAGTCCCTCCCATCTTTCTTCTTCATCTTACTCGCATTCTTCATCATTTTGCGTCCTTGTTCTTCATCCTCCCACTAGCTGCAATGGCTTCTACAGGAGGAAACTCACGAACAGCTTCAACAGGTCGAGATGGAGGCAGTTCTGATGGTGTTGCTGGCTCCGCAAATATCCTCCCTCTATGTGCCAACTCTCGTGGATTATGCTTTAAGTTGTTAGACTAGATTAAACCTACAAATACTAGGATTATGCTTTAGATATGTTTACATTGTTGTTTGTGTATGTTATGAATTATGAGTTATGGATTTTTATACAAGTTTATGATGTTTTTTCAATAGATTTATGACTTTGAATTATGCTTTTATATGCATATATTAATAAGTAAAATCTTACGATTCGATTTACGATTTTACAGTTTGCAATTTTTCCACCCCTTTACGATTTCACATGAAATCCTGATTTTGTCAACCTTGATTCAATCTGATTGGGGTTGTGAATTTAGAGCATTCCCCAAGCTTCTCAATGATTTTGGTATTACACATAGGCTAATTTGCCGGCACACACACCACCAAAATGGGGTAATTGAACGCAAACATCGGCACATCATTGAATTGTGACTCACCCTTATGGCCCAAGCTTACTTTCCAACCTCATATTGAGACCATGCCTTTGCATCTGCAATCTATTTGATCAATAGGCTTCCTACCATTACCCACAACTGTGATGTTCCATTCTCCAAATTGAATGGTTCATAGTAGTCAATCGCGGCCGTCGCAACCGCGATCACAGCGCAGAGCAATGGTGGGATAGGGCTTTCACGGTCCGCGTTGGAGAGATGGGTGAGATCGCGGTCGTCGCGGTGCTGTGGGTCGCGGGCTGTCGCGGTCGAGCCAGCATGATGCATCCAAAACTACGTCGTTTTGAAGTTTTTAAGGGCAAAACCGTAAGTTTCATTTTCCCCCTTTTATCTAGGTTACATTTCTGATTCCCAACTTCTTTCTTCTTTCTGCTGCTGCTTCATCTCCTTTCACTTCTCTGTTCACCGCCTCCCCCAAAACAACACCCATTGTTGGCCGACCTCCGACAGCCTGCACATCTCTTCTGACGATCTTGTATCAGCTCGGGTGAACCCACATTGCCACCTGAGAGTCTGCAGCCACCTACAACAAGCTGCTGCCACCTGCAACAGCCTCCCACCAGCTACTGCCACCTCCGAACAGCCTTCCACCTGTTTCTGCCATCTTCCAAAGTCTCCCTCTCCCACCACTTGCTGCCACCTCAAGTGGAAGGGAAGAAGAATTGGAACTAGGAGAAGATGATGAATATGATTTATGATTTATAGATTTTCATTTTCTAGTTCACTCTTCACTACTTTATCTCCTAACTTACTGTGTTTCTTGTCTTGTTACATTTTTGTTTTAGTAGTTTTGGATCATGTTGGGAGTCTTGAAACAATGTTTTCATTCCTATAATCTTGGTTTTTAATTATCTAGTATGCATTTGAAGTGTTTTAGTTATATTTCTTTGTTTTGTTAAGTGATTCTGCATATATATATATATATATATATATATATATGTGTGTGTGTGTGTGTGTGTGTGTGTGTGTGTGTGTGTGTGTTTATGTGTTCCCCCCGCGATAGAATCAAATAGCGTCCGCGATTTACTCCGCGATGTCGCGATCCCAGTTTAGGGGTCAACCGCGACGCGACGCGATCCGGGAATTCTTGACTATAAGTTCCTTAAAGTACTAGGATGTGGCTGTTTTCCTCTTTTGAGACCTTATAATCACAATAAGTTAAAGTATTGTTCTCCTGAGTGTGTGTTTTTGATTTGGGGTATTCAATGCAAAACAAAGTGTATAAATGTCTAGCCCCGATTGGTAGGATCTACATCTCAAAGAATGTCTTGTTCAATGAATTTCGCTTTCCTCTTTTGGCTTCTTTTCCTATGCTCTAGCTTCTAACATTCCTCCTACCCTTGATCATTTTCCTTATTTACACATTTCTCTTGTTGGACACTCCACTTCCTTTCCTCATCCAAACCTTTTCATTCTAGTCCACTTGCTTCCTTGTTCTTTGCTCCTGCTTCAAGCTTGTCCCTTGATCAAGGGCCGATTATGCCTCCTTTACTGGATGCCAGTCCTATAACCACAATTTCCTTATATCCCTCTGCCCCTTCCTTTCCTCAATCTACACCTTCTCATTCTAGTCCACTTGCTTCCTCGTTCTCTAATACTTCAGGTCTGTCACCTAATCATGGGCCGATTATGCCTCCTTCATTGGATGTCTGTCCTTTAACCACAATTTCTCTCCCCCCCCCCCCCAAAATACTGACTCGACGATAACTTGTTCGAAGGCTGGAATTGTAAAGTCACTCCTTGATCCCACTCTTTTACTAACCCACACTGAACATACTATAGTCAAGGATGCCTTATCTAGTATGCATTGGCACCAAGCCATGAAGGATAAGTATAATGCCTTGCTCGCCAATGGAACCTAGCCCCTTATCTCTCTTCCTCCAAACTGTCAACCCATAGGCTACAAATGGATTTTTTGAGTGAAGGAGAATCTAGATGGAACAATAAATCGATTTAAAGCTCGTTTGGTTGCAAAGGGCTTTCACCAACAACTGGGGTTTGACTACACCGGAACTTTTTCCCCGGTAGTCAAGCCCATTACAATCTGAATCCTACTCACCCTTGTCCTCACTCATCGTTGATCCATTCAATAGTTGGATGTAAACAACGCATTCTTAAATGGTGACCTCACTAAAGAGGTCTACATGACCCCACCCCTTGGTTTTGAGCACCATGATTCTACCTTAGTTTGCCTTCTTCACGAAGCCTTATATGGTCTCAAACAAGCCCCACGAGCTTGGTTTGACAAACTCTCTTCCACACTATTCAAATTGGGCTTCAAATTGAGTGTTTGCGATCCCTCCCTATTCATTCACTCCTCTCCCACTGCTACCTTTTATGTACAGGTCTATGTTGACAACATTATTGTCACAGGGACCAGCACTTCTGCTATTAATCATCTTATTTGGCAACTTCACTCGGCTTTTTCTTTGAAACCACTAGGCTCCCTAGAATATTTCCTTGGTATTGAGGTCCAACAACTTCCCAATGGTTGCTTTCTTCTTTCTCAAGCTAAGTACATCTGTGACTTGTTGGCAAAGTCTACCATGCACCATGTAGTTCTCCAAAAGCATTATCTCTCCCTTACCAACCAATTAGAAATTATCCAAACATGGCAGTGATCTCTTTGATGACACTTCCTTGTATGCTTGGTCGTTGGTGCTCTCCAATATGTCACCATCACCCGGCCTGATCTCAGCTACTATGTTAACAAGGTGTGTCAATTTATGAGTCACCCCCTTTAATCTCATAGAAGGCTGTCAAACGCATCTTGCGATATCTCCATGGCACTCCCCATGTATTATCCTTCAACCTGGCCCTTCTAACTCTGCATTTTTTTTCCTTTTGTGATGTTGACTGGGCATCTAGCATTGATGATTGGCATTCAACTTCTAGTGCTGCAATCTTCCTTGGCCCCAACCTCATCTCTTGGTGGAACCACAAGCCGACTTGGGTCGCTCAATCTAGCACTGAAACGGAGTATCAAAGCGTTGCCAATACCACACAAGAGGTCCTTTGGATTCAAAGACTCCTCATGGAACTTTGTGTGCCTCACTCTACTCCAATAATTTACCATGACAATCTCAACATAGTCAATCTTGCTCATAATCTCATCCTTCATGCCAGAACCAAACATATTGAGATGGACCTCTGTTTTGTTCGTGAAAGAGTTGTTGCTATGCAGCTTATCATATCTCATGTTCCTGGTGGAGATCAGCTTGCAGACTGCCTCACCAAGGCCCTTCCTGCCCCTCAGTTTGTATAGATGTGTTCCAAGCTCAGGGTGTCTGACAAATTTTCCTTCTTTGATCCACACTAAGCTTGAGGGGTTGATATTAGAGTAGAAGAGTCAAAGCCTTCCTGTTCAGCATGGTATACATGCATGTATTAGAGTGTTGAAAAGGCACTGAGTAAGTATCCAGCTAGCACTAATTGAACCGGTTAGGATTCAGTTTAGTAGCTTATGGTACAAGCTTTAGTGTAGTATATAAACCCATATTTCACCTATTGTAATCATATAATTCAGTTAATAGAAATCAGAACTTCCTCAATGTCTTCTCTTTTTTCTTTTTACTCTTTCTCTCTCTCCCTCGTCTAAGAGACAAAATTCAAAACTTCCTGCTTATAGCCAATCCCTCAACCCCCCCTCCCCCCGCGCATACACACACACTTACACTTAATGCCACTTCACATACCTGTTTCCCCATAAATGCCCTGCACCTACTTATATATTCTTTGTTCCTTTCATTTGTTTTCACTTTTCTTCTTCTCTACTCTCTCAAAGGAGGCACCATGTGAACAATACTTTAAACAACTAACTCCCTAGAGTGTTGTATCCTCAACTACTTCATTTGCATTAGTGAAACCTACCGGTGAAAATCTTGAATGCTTAGATTGGTATTTTATTATTTTGAGGATAGAGCCTAAGATCTTAATTCTCTTATATTGGATTATGAATATGGATGTTAGTAAGACATAATTATGGCCTATGAATAGATCTTTAATTCAGTGTTTTTCAATTTTTTTATCGTTGAGCATTTAAATGCGTATAATACATGGTACAAATTACTTTTATTGTTTCCCTATTCTTTAGTTTTCTGTCCATCTCGCTATCCTTTTGTTACTAGTTTTTTTTTTTTTGTAGTTCTGTAGCAACTTCTTCAAGCTTCATAGTTCTTTAAAATCACTAAATTTCCAGTTGCATTCTTCTGTCTGTTTTCTCGTAATTCCATCATCCATCAAACTCAAGATTCTAAGAAGAACCATTGAGCTTCCTACGTAGACATGTAAGAGTATGCTATTATTATTATAATATGAAGAAACATCATAAATAGTGGATAGACAAAATACAATAACAATTCAACATTCGACATCCATAATAAAGCAAATAACAAGAATTTGATATTATTGTGCAAATATTAACCATGTATAAGTAGCCAAAACACAACTCTTCAACATAAAAACAACCTAAATACAAGTGCATAAGGTAAAATCGATTCTAAGGAGTCTACCAAGTTTGACTAATGCTACAGAGCCAACCTAAAAACAATTCTACTAGCACTTTGACTCTAAATCGGAAATGCAGAATCATAGAATTCTACAAGTTGACTCTAGATTTTAATAACCATGTCATCATCATAATTTTTCTTACATCATTCCTTTTGTTCTATTGCCAGCTTTGTTAGTAAGATAATGATTGTTGATTATTAGGTATGGTATTTTAAATTAGAGTCACTTTCCCTTTTCAGATATTTATATGTGCATTGTTTTGGGGTTGGCTGCTTCTTGATACTATATGGGATAAATAATTACTACATCATAACAAGAAAATTTTTATTAAACTAGCAAAATTTATAATCAATAAATCCTCTATAAATAGCCAAAAACCACGAAAATCAAACATGAGATCCCCCAAACCCTCAGGCATGTCTACCAAATAAACTACCGAAAAAAATCAATGTAATGACTAAAATGGCATTTTAAAAATACATTTATCCTACTATAGCAACTTGAGGAACAAATTTTATTGTCCAGGATTCTAAAATCAAAACTCAAACTGCAAAACATATCAAAAGAATTCCAGAAGAATACATCCTCCAACTTCAAAGTACGTGCATATTGTAGAAATTATGAATAGACCATTGTCCAAATCTTGGAATGTGGGAGAGAGTGAACTAGTGGATCTGAGTCATGCATAGTTATCAATAGCATGCTTCTGCAGTGCTATAGTGGAGTTAAAATTTTTGTTTCAGTGCATTTTTCTGTTGTGAACGCTGCCGCCGCTTTTGCAGCCCAAATTGCAGGTTTTACAGAGCTGCAGTGCCACAGCTGTAAAGTGAGAAGAAAAACTCAAAAGAAAAAGTAAATCTTTTTTCCCTCTAAATGGCATTGAATTTGGGGTTTTTCAAGGGTAAACTTGACCTTGTACCCTATTTCAGAACATTTGGAAACCCTAACCCCTATTTTCTCATGCATCTCATTTTTTCTTATGCTTGAAATCTCCCTGTTCAGCCTATGTTTGAACGGGAACCACCCACTCCGTTGGTTTTTTCTCTATGCTTTTTACCCCTGCTCTGAACCTGATAGTTTCTAGGCCTAATGTATTCATCTCACCATGTGTTTGCTTAACTTTTCACAATAGCGCCCATCCTGCTACATGTAGCAAATTGTATGAACTCATCCCATTTGGGGACCTTGTGAACTTGTTGAATGGCGACCAGCACTGCTTTTGGAATTTTTGCATGTTTAATAGCCAGGGGCTCAGCTCACAACTGGTGGAAATCAGAATAAGATTTTTGAATGGCCATACTGCCTTGACTAAAATTTGCAATGACCAGTTCCAACTGAAAGTGCTTTGCATTATTGCCATGATTGTGTATGCACTTCAAGTAATCCCACATCTCCTTGACTGTCTTAAGAGACCGTAAATTATTAACCACATGGGGCTCAAAATGGATCCCAAAAATCCAAGAAAAGATTAGAGCATACTTTGTCTCTCATGTAGCCAACTCGGCTCCATCTTTGGGTGTAGTAGACGTGCCATTGATATGATTCCACATCCCTTTCCCTTCACGATCATTTTAAACTGAAATCCCCACTGGATAAGTCTTCCCATTAAAATGAATGCAGAAAGTTTCGGTTGTCCAAAATCCAAAACCATAAGACAATGAAAGAAAATCAGTGAGCCCCCCTTGGGCTAAACTAAGAGACCAAGAATGTGATTTCCTCGGGTAGCAGAGAAAGCTCTTGATACAATGTCAAAACTTGTCAGAACTGATTTAGAATTGTATTCTTTCCCAAATAAAAAGATATACCGTACAAAATAAATGCTGATTTTCTCATATTCCTAATTTGTAGATTCTATAATTGATATGCACAGCTGTCCATGAATCTGGACAAAAATATACAAAATCCTACCGTAACACACTTCACCCAGCAAACTTCCTCACGTTCCACTAAGTCCATCATCTTCCTATAATTTTTAACTTCATTTATATGCTCTAACTGCTCTAATTGTTAACAGAAAATGTTTGTTAGATTGTGACTTTTGATTATTATTTATGGATAATTTAACACATCTTTAATTTTGGATTTTTTTTATAAAAAAATTAATCATTTATATGCACAGTAAAACTTATTAAATATTTATCTCATACCTATAATCTTAGGTATGGCAGTCATCAGTCTGTGCACTATCCTGCTACAGCAATTTGGGGTTTGTTGGGTGCCATTGTCAGCATTTAGCATGCATATGGAGTATATAAATATGAAGTATCAAAATTATCATCAACAACCAAGCCTTATCTCACCAAACACGGTTGGCTAAATGGATCAAGTGAAACCTTTGTGCAAATATGATATTTACAAGAATTTTAAGTTTATACATTATTCCCAATCCCCAATTTGACCATATTAGAAAACGGCAAGTATAACTCATCCCAAAAGTTAGCTCATGAGTTAAGGTCAGGTTACTTCAAGCCTTATAAATTGAATACTGACCATATTCCTATCCGATGTGGGACTTACCTCAACATCTTAACACACACCCCTTACGCCCAAGACTAGACATTTGGAGCGTGAAATTTGCAGGACTGAACACCTGCGGGTGACCCAACATTTAAGGCGGGTCATATTCTGATACGATATTAGAAAACAGCGAGCCTAACTCATCCCAAAAGCTAGTCCATGAGTTAAGAGTTGTTTTAAGTCTTTTAAACTGGATACTACCCATATTCCTAACTGATGCGAGACTTATCTTAACATCTTAACAGACCAAAATAGAAAAATAGTTAATTATTTGTTATTTCCCCATTTTCTATGAACACAGAATCTATGGCCACATTAAATCACAATAGCTGAACTAATTATGCAAAGAAATCAATAGTTAGGTAAGATATTTCCCTATAACAAGGAGTTGGACGGAGTTGGCTTCATGCACCAAACATTGTGTCTTGCCCATTACATTAACAAATTTACGTAGGAAACAATAGCAAAATCAATGCCATATTCTTAGCAGAAAAAATATTAGAAAGAATCATATTCATACCCGGGAATCGAAAATGGGAACGAATAGAGTATCTCTTCTTCTCATGACCATCATGGATAGTGCGCAGACCCCATTCATGTTCCTTGCGAGATTTCGGGTGACAATTCACAGTAGATAGTACACGCATATCTTCTTTCCAAAGGTAGCGAAATGCTTTAAACTTAATTGCAAGAACTTTCTCCTTAAATTTAGCAAACCTTTGTTTCTCTGCAAATTTTTCCAAAACTGATGCACCAGTGTGAGAGAGTGCACTACTGCCAACTCCAATATTACTGATCTTGCCACATGCGGTTGGCAGTAAGTTAGCAAATACTTCCCACGCCCTTTTTGCAGATTCTTTATTGGAGGAAATAATTGTTTTATACAAAGCATCCTCGGTGCTAGAATAAAAGCTGGTGCTGTAGTCAACATCCTTGCCATCTTCAATCTCCATAGATGAATTACCAACACAATGAGTAGATATACTAGAAACTTGCCTATAAGTACAGGGAACTAAACATTTCATGTCTGTAGACTGAATCCCATCCAAGCCTTCAGAGCAAGTACCATATCTCCTTGCATCACATGAAGAATCTGCTCTACCGAAGGCCAGTTGCTCAGCAGATTTAGACACTGCTGTTCTGGGACTGTCAGTATCATCTTTCATGTCATCACGCATACCATGCGGGTTAATAGAAAGAGGCATCTTCCTCACATCGCTGTCATTAAAAGACACATTTTCCAATGGCTCTAGATGAGCAATCTTGTCAAAGCCTCCAGCGTGTTTATCACAAGATTTTGCATTGTCATATACTGGCAGGGAGCCAACTGCTGGTGAACACTGAAATCTATCATCCCTTGATTTTAGTGAATTAAGTTCATTTTCAAGTAAATCAACTTTGGTTTCAGTCTCCTCCAAAACCTTCAAAACATCAGCTTTCAAAATCTGCAACTTATTCAATGTGGTGGATCTTGCAAGATTAATATCTAAAGAGCTCAGCTTATCAGATGTTTTAAGCAACTCCACATGTGAAGATCTCAACCCAGTCAATAAGTCAATATCTATCTGATGCAAGAGATTTTGAGACCCATGACCAGCGGAACCCCTTGAATTATTAACATCACTGTCCACATTTGCAGCTTTTAGGAACAAGTTATCATCCACACCTGCTGCACGGTGAAATTTAGGATTTGGCAAACAGGTAATCCACAAAAGGCAAACATGAGCATATATAATACATTCAGACACCTAAATAAATTTGACTTACCAGATATCAGAGTACTATTCCTTATAAATTATAATTCTACGTTATCTAATATAAACATCTTGATGAATCAGATATCAGGGTACCATGAGCATTGAGCAGTAATAAACAATTCTACAGGTTAAGTTGCCTTGTTCTAATATCCTATGTTGCAGAGGCATGAGAATTGGATATTATCTGGAAACATCATAATTTTAAATCTATATTTGTTTCCTCACAGCCCTTTAGTATATATACAGTGGAGGTATGATACAGGTATGTCACTAATTTTGAAGTATTATGATAGAACTGGCACACAATTATAGAAAGAATATCTCTGAATGTTATTGAGAACCCTGATTCCCAATTCAATACTAATGGGGCCAGAATTAGGAAGAAGGAATATAACCTTGCTAAACAGATACAATCTCAAGGTAATTTGAGACACCTCACTCTCCAACCCAGCCCAATTCTATTTCAGAACCGAAGTGACCAATAAGTGCCTCTGTGCTCTTATTTATACAACTAAAAAAGCCAGCTGTCCTAACTAATTCAATTAGCTAGTTACAACTTATATGATTCCCTAACCACCCTCTTTTTCCTCCTGCTATATTCATTTTTGAATCTATCATATTCGCGCATCAATGCTAGAATCACTTCCATAGGAGGGTTAAAAGAGATTAGGTTAAATTATAATTTTAATCCCTACACTTAACAATGATATGCCTTAATGTTTTAGTCTCTACATGAAAAAACCATACATTTTGGTCTTTACACAAAAACAATTTACATGTTAGTCCTCCCTGATTGTTGAACTTATTATAATGGCATAGAAAATAATGTCATGCATAGGGAAAAACAATGAGTATTTTACAAGTAAGAACTAAAATGAACTGCAATTTTTTTAAAATAGGGAACAAAAAAGTTCCTTAGCATAAGGTTTAAAGTTAGCATCATTATAACTTTTATACATGGTAAGAACTGATAGGCAAAAAAAATTTATATAAAGACCAACTTATATACTTTTTTCATTCAGGAACTGAAACAAAAAGCAGCCTAAAATATGCATATAAGTTCTAAATCTATAAGTAAACCAAGGAGGCCTTTGTAGAAGAGCTCAAGGAGAGCTTACCAGAATAATTTATGACTCTCATAAACTCTTTTCAGACTTATTTCAATAAGATACATGATATAGATTTTCAAAATAAGTTCTATGAAGCTTATTCTAACAAACTCCATCGAATTTTTAACATAGACTCTCATGTATATTAATATATTGCAAAGTCTCATATAAAAAGAACCTATTCAATATGCTCTTAATTAAGTTGTGTTTCAAATAGCACACCTGAAAATATTATAAACAGTGGTACAGATAGAATCCAACAACATACCCTGCAGCGAGGATTTGCCGGCACCAGAAGATGGAGTTGCAGAATCTGGGAATCCTTTGTTAGCACTCAGTTTAGATTTCTCAAGCTTCTCCCTCTCAAACTTAGCAAGTCCCTCCCCCCAATTCAACCTACACTTCTTCTTCGAACTCGTCCCTTGAGACTCACTTCCACTGTCATGTTGTAACTCATCCTTACCCTCCTCCACTCTTTTGCTCCAATGCTCCGACCTCCGCTCACAGAAGCTTCTAGAACGGGGATACCTAGGTGGCCTCCAGTCAGCAGAACCCAACCTCTTCTTGTCACCACAACCCACATCATCTTTATTACTTCTGCCACCACCACCATGCCTTGTTACCGAATCACCAACACGCCTCCTGTCATCACTACTCGCTTCAGGTTCCCTCCTCTTCCACGAGAAACCCCAAGCCCTGTGGCTATCGAATTGGAATCGTCTGTGACTGTGGCTATTGCTATTCCCATACTTCCTGTCCACTCCATGAACTGAGCCTGAACCCTTATCTTCCTCAAATATCCTTCCATAGCCATGATGACGTGATTCTCCCCTACGGCGCCAACTACGCTCTCTTCCATGACCTGCCCAGAATATTTAAGCCATAAAAGGAAACAACATGAAAATAGGGGGAAAAATCAATGTGCACAATGTATTCGAAGGAAATATATTTTCTAAAATATTTGAATATAAGAAAATTTACTTTCTTTTCTTTATCTTTCGAAATAAGACAAAAGAAAAAATCTACTTAGTATTGGTAGCGGAGAAACTCAAACTCAAATCTTGCCACTTTATATTATATAAGAAATTAAGTAATTAAGTAAATACCAGTCAAATTACTCCTTCAAAAAATATTCAGGATGACATTTATGAAAATTTAATTAGTATTACAATATCTTTTTAATTGTTTATTTACAAATAAATTACTTTCTTAAATACGCGTGAGAGGATATGTGTATTCTCACTCGTGTGTAAAAAGGAACCAAATATAAAATGAATATAAGAAAATTTACTTGCTTAAAATAAGATTTTGATAAAAGTTAGTAAATTATAAAGTTGGATTCATCGCAAAATGAGGAACATGTTGACCCGCATATAAATTTCAATAACAAAATCCGCAATAATAACACTAACCGAATCATAGATATTTAAAAATCGATTTTCTACTTAAATTTAAAGAATACATGAATTGCTTGCCCAAAAAATTTAAAGAATACATGAATTATGAGTTTGTTAGTTTTTAGATGCTTTTTTTTAATGATGCACCTACATGAATTTTTCCCTTTGTAAAGGTTTGGTACTTTGATTCAAGATAAAGAAGGACAAATGTATTTAAGGAAACATGGAGAAAAATTAATATAATTGTTTTATTCATGGGAAGAGACACACTTAAAAATCATTTTTTCCTTTATTTTAAATAATGGAATTTATTTATTTCAGTTTAAAAAAATCATTTAAGAATCTATATAAAATGATTAACTATTTAAAGGTTATTTTCTAATTATTATAATTATAAAATTCTCACTTAAGCATAATTTTTTGTTTAAGGAAAAAGGCAGAAATGGAAGATTTTAATCTACTATTTAATTTAGGGAAAATAGATGAGACAAAAAGAGAAAAGGGAGGCATTCTAATTAGATTGTTTTGTTTATTTCAAAAATAATGAACCATAGGAAAAGAGAGGAATTTTATCTCATATTTAGTTTAATTTTAAAAAAAGTCTCTCACGCTTATTTCTATTTGGTTCAATTGTTAAGTGGAAAAAGGTACGATTTTAATAAAAGGAATGGAGGATGATGCGAGGGGAAGGAATGTGAGATATTTTTTAAAGAGGAGGGTAAGGGAATGAGTATTCTAATAAAACATTTTTTATTCACTTCAAATAATATTCTTTCATTAGGGAAGACAAATCCCTTAAATAACATTTGTTGTATCTCATTTTCTCTCCATACCTTTTAAAATTATTGAACCAAACAAGTTAGGTGTTTAAAATTTCAAACAAAATACAAATGAAAAATTTCTCACTTCTACACCTTTATATTATTTCTAAATCAAACAAAAGAACTTTGTAAAAGTCTTTCTTTTTCATTTTCTTCAAAATAGATATTATGTTAAATCTTTCCTCCTTCTTCATTTCACTTCCTGTCCTTTTCCCTTCAGTAAATCTTTTCCCTCATCTTTCTTCATTTTAACCAAAAAGACTTGTATTCTCACATCCCTTCCATTATTATCACCTTCTCTCCCATTCATTAAAATATATTCCTCTCTTTTCTCCTTAATTTAACTAAGATTATTGGTTTAAGGGAAATGGGGAGGGGAGGAAAAGGGTAAAGTTTTGATGAGATTATATTTTGTTTTGTTCAAAAAATATAATGGACAGGGAAGGGAAGAGAAGAGATTTTATTTATTGTTTAGTTCAAATTAAGTAGGGGAATAAAAGGAATTTAATCATAATAGTTTGTTTGGTTCAACAATTTTAAAGAATAGATGAGGAAAGGTAAGGCAAAATGATGTATCCCTCCAAAAGTTTGGGTTTTAGGAAAGTGAAAGATAACCTAATTGAAATTTCATTCTGTCATACTGGAACTAAATAATCTTAATAGGATAAATTTCACCAAATGAATTTTTTCCCTCATCATGTCTTCCTAAATTGTTGATCCAAATGATGGAAGAAAAATTCCTCCATCTCTTTATATTATATTTTTAACCAAATAAGTTAACTTCTTTATAATCTCTTCTCTTCCATCTCATCCCTTTGTTTCTATTTCCTTTTAGTCAAACACATAGTCAAACAAGACCAAAACATAAGAAGGGGAAGAATTTTAATCACTAAATTGTTAGATTCAATAACTCAAGAAAGCTAGAAAGATAATTGAGTGCTACATGAAAGGATTTACTTATCCACCAAAAGTAAAAGGGGTCAAAGAGGTTGAGAAGAAGGGGAGAGAGAACTTTTCCTTCTTTTTTAAAATTCAATTGAAACTTCATCTAGTAAAAAGGAATCAATAAAAAAATTTCATTATGGGTTGTTAAAAGTGAGGAAATTTGGAGAACATGGAAGACAAAATTTTCTTGCTTAGGTTTTTGAAGGAAATTTTTTTCCTTTTCATCCTATTTACTTTTTCCTTTAAGAACTCAATTGAAATTATATTCTATTATAATGTATCAATAAGCACAAATCAGGGTAGGGTAAAGTTTCAATTATTGTTTATTAAACTTATAAGAACCTTAATGAGATTCTGAATCTCTTGCTAATGGGAGATGCATGCCATTAGCGCTTATACTTAAAGAAATCCTTTAGATTGTGTAGTGTTAGATCTATCAACATGAAAACTCAACTCTAATAACATTAGCCATCTATGAAAAATCCATGTTCACAACAATAATTAACACCCTACCAAACCAAAATTCAAAACAACACCAAATTCTACAAACCTAAGCACTGAATTTAAGAATTCCTGATCCACTACAATATAAAAGCTTCAATTTTGAAATGAAAAATTTTAAAAGTAGAATGAAACCTTTAGATTTTGCAGAATGAAGACAGGGTGACTTCATCAGAAATGATTCGACTTGAAGAAAGTAGCACTTGATTGTACTGAAATGGTGAATTAGGGATTCAAGCTTCAAAACCCTAACAATGTTGAAAGTCTTGACTAACTCTCATGTCACTCTTCTTTGGGATTTCTCATTCAAAAAATTGCTTAGACTTTTAATTTAACGTTTTTCAATCTCACAATTTCACTGTGTTTCTTAGGAAATTTAAATAGCTTGAAGTAAAAAAGATGACGTGAAAAAAGACAAAAAGAAGCTTCTTAGACAAAGCTCGTGATGCTTATACACTCTTTTCAAAGCTCATTTGAAATCCATTTTTTTATTTTGTATTTTTCTGTCTTTATCAAAATGTTATTTTTCATTTCACAAACTCTTTTTTTTTCTCTTGAGGTGGCAAGTTTGCTTTTGCCAACACTTCATAAAGATAGTGACTATAATGACTTTTAAGCATAGTAACACCATTTCATTTCAATCTCAAAGAATTTATTTAAAATATATAAGAAAGTCATATGTGTTCATAATCCTTATAATATAATTTAATGTCAATATTAAGGCATTAATTTTATATATGAGGTATTTTTAAGATAAAGATAATAGTATGAATTAATTAATATACATGGGTGACAACTTTTATATAACTTTTATATATTGAATATTATATTGATTTTGAACGTACATATATGTATAATTGAATTGACTCATAGTTTTGAATTTATGCACTTATTTTTTTAATATTACTAAATAGATATAAGTTTTATATTTTTACCAAATAAATGCATGACATCTGTAAAATAGTACAAGAAATATACATATAAGTGTTATTGGATAATTATAACTTTTTGAATTTGTTGACTTGATATTTAGTTTAATTAGTTTAATCATTTTTTAATGTTATTGGATAATTATAAGTGTATTATTAAGCGTGTAGATTGACCAATTATTGGCAAGGACTATTCCAACGTAACATGTGATTTCAAATTTGAATTTCAAATAACATATGTGGTTGCGTCATATTTTATTGGTTGTAGTAGTATTATTCGGCTTGAGTCCAAATAATATATATCAAACTAAAATACATATAAGTATTAAATTTTTACCAAATAAATTCCGGTCATTCTAGGAGCATGAGAAATGTGCATACAAATTGTGTTTGAGTCTATAACTTATTAAATCTATTTTTTTAAAATGTAAATCATCAATACATATATGGCTTGATAATATTTATATATTAAAAAATTAAACTTATATATCAAATATTTTGATAATCATATAATAGGTCATCATTTATTTTATTTTATTTTATTTAAAATTAAAGGAAGATAACTTTAAAGATAACATCAAGACTAAAAAATAGACAGATAAAATCCAAGATAATACCTTTCTTTAACATCAAAGACTAATTAGCTAAACAATCTATCACTTTATTGTCATTATCTATTAACATAGATAAGATTAAAAACTATGCAGAAATATGTAAATAATATGCTAAAACATCATCAATAATAGTTTCTTAATATATTGTTATTGTTAAGTGCATTAATCATTTAATCAAGTATAAATTAGTATCATTCCTGTAAAAATTTTGTATTGGGTATCGACTACCTCTAGTTAATATCGACCAAAACAAAAACAATGAGAGACAAATATTTTTATAATTTTCATAATATAGCATGCAATGGAACAACATCGAAAACAAGCACAGTAAAGAGCCATAATACTTCTTCGAATCACTTCATGACATATGGAATCTCAAATTAAATTGCATTTGATAATTGAATTAAAAGTTGGATCTACTAAATTAGATAGAATCTGATATCTCAGTGTAAAATCCCTAAACTACTATATTCACAATCCAATCTCTCAAACATAATAAGCAGTTTGCTTTAAGAACAAGGTTCCATAAGACCTTCCAAGTGTCTTCAATCACAATTGGTTGTCTCACATTTCTTGGTTCCAACTCAATAACCATAATCTCTTTATCTAAAACTAAATTATGATCAAAACCTAGATGATGATCCAATGAAACAACTGTGAATCAACGAATCCAATCAAATTCTAAAACTGGAATGCAATTTAATGATAGGATTCATCCATAGATGAAGATGATCTAATATTCATCCTAATCTTAACCTAAAAGATCTAGCCTAGCATGGTGATAGATACGAATGAATGGGAAACTAAGAAAAACATGAAGGAATCCATTAAAAAATGATATAGAGTTAGATAGTTCTCCTAAAAATCTAGAGAGAAACTAGAGAAAAAGTATATTACAAGGTGTTCTCTAAGTTAAAAATTAAGAAATTGGCACAAACTCTTCTAAAAAATTTAAGATGTATATAGGAAATTGGAGACAAAATGGGCGATTTATCGTTGGATTTGAGTGAGTGGCTAGGCTCTACATGAAGTTTACAAATTTTAACCGTGCCTATAGGCGACTCCACACTATTATTGGGTTGCTGGAAGTGGGCAACTCCATGTAAGGAATAGGTGAATTCGCATCCAAGCTATGGAAATGGTACATGGAATTTCACCAAATGTAGGTGATTCCATGCTACTTTTTGGTGACTTCTTGTGGGAGAAATATTGGCATGTGAAGTTGCACATGGACTCACTAGATTTGGGCGAATAGTCGCTCAAAAACTAAATGATACAATATTTGGCCTTTTGGTAGGCGACGTCTTGTTAAAAATTAAAGTTATTTTTCTTTATTTTCTTAAATACTTTTACTCTCTCTTTGGCTTTTTTTTTTCTTTTGCTAACTTTATTTTGAGTACTTTGAAGGCTCTTTAAAGTCCTGAAACATAAAAATAACACTTAATAACACTTAACACTTAATTTTCTCTTAAATTTATGATAACGACATAATTTCTCTATAATTTAGAAAATTAATGACTAGTAACAAAATAGAACCAAATTACTTTAAATAACAACTAAATTATCCTTTAATTTATTTAAAAAAGTGAGTTTACTAGAGATTCATCAATTCTTAATCCATTCTTTTGCTTTTACCATGTAGGTATATATAAGCAATATGCCTCTAGTAATAAATTACAGAAGGAAAATTCTTGATCAATTTGCAACTTGCAAGGCTACCTTCAATGACAATGCTCCAACCAATTTAGCATTTATCTTTTTAAGGGGATACAAAATACAAACTTGACAATAATTACTCCATCTTCGTGATCTCTAAAGATTACACCTAACCAACTCCTTTTTTGTGCTTGCCAAAGGCATCAATATTAATTTTTATAAGCCTATGTATAGGGAAAGTCTATCCAATTGGTTGAGATACATTAATAACATTAGTTAAAGGCTTATTTTCATTGGACAAAATAAAATATACTTTATCAAACACATTAGGCACCTACGTCTTCAAATTATCATAAGCATATTTACTCTTTCTACTACGTTGGGTGACTTTCAAGTGTCTTTACTCTCATTAACTGAGTCAATTCATAATCATGAAATTGGTACATTTTGGCTATGAGAATAACAACCCAAACAAAAAAAATATCTTTAACAACAAACTTGAGGATTTGCTTAAGCCCTTATTTCTAATGGTTTTTGTGACAATCTTAAAAAATGACATTATAAAGGTTAATAGGTCTTAAATTGCTTGAATACAATAGTCTTCTCATTTTTATGACAAGCACAATAAAGGTGTGTGATGTAGGAAATGGATTACCTTGGGGATTCTTGATCTATAAGTAACCTTGCAATTCAAAATTCAATTTCTCCTCTAATGTTTAAGTGCTAGCCGAATTATTCATGTTACACAGATGAAGGTTTTTAGGTCAAAAACACATAAAAATTAAGAGAGAAATTAAGAGATGGAGGGGAGAGAAATAAAAGAGAATAAGGTGCCACTCATGTCCATTTGAGATATTCACTAATTTGGATCCAAAGATAAGAACTAGAGGGACTCTAAGCACTCTTCAAATTCTAGAGAGAGAATAAACTCACAATCTCTTGAAAATTCATGAAATGACATAAACTAAGTAATTTATAGAGAAGGCAAGCCTTGTATAGGCTTTTCCTTTAATGATTTTTGTACTAATCCTTGGCGGGCTTGCTAAAGCTTCACCACTAAAACTTAAAGATACATGACCCAAAAGTGGCCCAAAACAAGTATATGGTCATACAAGGCCCAAATCCCTATCGAGGACTACTAATGGGCTTTTAAAATAAATTACAACACAAACCCTAAGCCTAACTAAAAGAAAATATTCCTACACTAGGGTGGATCCTTATTATACTCCTTCCCTTAAAAAGGATTTATCATTAAATCCAAGCTCTTCCTTAAAGCTCTTAAGGTAAGATCAATCATCCCTACAAAATAAAGTAGAAAAATCAATCCAATTTAGGATAAAGGATAAAAGAAAGAATTTGATCAAAGCACGGATTACAAATTTATTATGTAATGGAAAAATCATTTGGGATCAAAGACTAACTTTCTCACCCTTGAAGTGACAATAGCAAGAATATCACCATAGAATGCAATGAGATGGTCCTACAAGAATACACATGAAAAGCCATGGGAAATCCCAAGAATCCAAAATATGATCCTATCTATGGAATGCATAATAAGTGTGGTATGAGATATGGATGCATGAACATGTGATATAGCACTAAACATGGGCATATCATGAGTAATTAATGGATGTGATTCCGTGATGGTGGTCATAATATGTGATAGCATTTAAACTAGGGATTATGATGGTCATGGCATGTAAGGATGCAACTAGCTCCCTATATAATCCCCTCATACAAATGGATGATATCAATATGGTCAAAGTTATTATGGTCCTAAATTAGTCCTAATGATGATGATATAAGATGGAGAAAAAGGCAAACCTATGAAATTTCTAAACTCAAGAAACACAATAAAAGACATGACTCTTGGGAAGGTCAACTTAAAGGAGTATAAACACATCTTTACCCTATATGACTATATAGTAATTATCTACATCCTATTAGTAACCCTAAGAAGACTATGCACACTTAATGTCTAATCCATCTCATAGTTAATATGAGGACTTGGAGAAGCTTCCTCATAAGCCCACATATCATCAATAAAGGCTTCTCCAAGATCCATATAACATGGTAGGGTAGAAAGAACATTAGACAAACAAGTAGAAGGAGAAGGTGACTCTAAGAACTTTTCAAAAGATTGTACCATCTCCCCCTCACTAATAAGACTACTTTCAAGACACTCCAACTCTTTTTGTTTCTTTGTAAGGTGTAACTCACGGGTCTTACCAACTTAGGTATTAGACTCACTTGTATCTTTTCTATGCTTTCTTTCCTTATTTCTCTTCTCACCTACCTCACTCACTTTTCCTGTCTTAAGCTTCACTTATAATTGATCCTCTTTCACTTGTTGGGGTGTTAGAGGATTCAACATAAACTTCTTATGATGAATAAAGGAATAGGAATTAGTAGTACCATCATAGATAATTTTCTCATCATAGATAATTTTCTCATCATATTGCCATTGCCTACCAAACAAGAAGTGGGTGGTTTCCAAAGGAATCACATCACAAATGACATCATCTTTATAGGTTTCAATGGAAAAATTAAGCTTTATTTGCTCAGTTACTTCTAACTCACCCTCATCATTTAGCCATTACAACTTACATGGCTTGGGGTGCTAGGTAGTCTTAAAGGTTGAGTTTATTAACCATACAGTGGCTAGCACAATTGGCATAACTACTATTATCAATGATGAGTAAATAAACCTTTTCAAGCACTTTACACCTAGTTCTGAAGATGGTATTCCTTTGGGAATCATCTAGGTGTATGATATGAATATCCAATAGCCTCCTAACCATTAAAAGGTCACTTTCTTCCTAAACTTTATGTTCACTATCATAGCTTTCATTACTAGACCTACCATTAGATGAAGAAAAATCCTCTTAGCTTGAGTAGTGATCTAGCCCCCTTAGAATCATGCTCTTTCTGGTGGGGCATTAAAAAACTATGTGGCCTCTTTCTAAGCACTTAATGTTACTAGTTCTAGAACTAGAAGGTTGGGAGGTGAGGTTAGATTCATTGGATGGTTCAGATTTAGAGGATGAATCATCTTTGCTCTTATAGTGCACTTCACTTTTAAGCTTGGGAGAAGAAATGCTAACTAAAGAAAGGCTCTAAGAACTCTTAAAATTCTAGAAAGAGAATAAATTCAATCTCTTGAAAATTCACAAAATGACATAAGCTAAGTAATTTGTAAAGGAAGTAAGCCTTATATAGGCTTTTCCTTTAGTGATTTATAAATTCTTGATCCAAATCATCATTTAAAAATTTCAGCACCAAATTAGACACATCATTGCCCATAAAAATTCTTTTTTGTTTTTCTTTTTATAACATAAGGGTTATGTCACTAACAAAACCTGCAAAAGTATCTGATAAACACATCATTACCATCATACAACAGCCCCCACTATAAATACCCTCCTCAAAAGAACAAAGGTGCATATTAATCACACATTTATACCTTGATTCATGATATCGTCCCCTCTTGCTCTGATATCGTTCTTTGACTTAGGCATTGGAGGTACCCTATGAGACACCCTCCTCGGTCCCATTTGACATTTGTACAAGTGTTCACATATCCAAAGACATATCGTCCAATTCACCATCGTAAGATACCGTCCTAAATAAGCTCATATACCGATTAGATCAAACCCTAAATCCTAAACCTTAAGGACCGATCGAGTTTAAGCCACCGATAATAGTAATTTTTATTAGAAATTAAAATATTTATTACATTGTTATTTTTATGATGGAATCATTACACTTATCCCAATGACAAATTACTTCTAACTTAAACTCAATCCTTAGGTTGAGGTTAACAAAATCCAAAACTTTTTAAAAGAAAAGCATTTAACTTAATCAATTATTACCAAACATGATCAATTGATAAGATATTCTTTTAGTTGATTAGTGGTCTAAACTCTCAAGTGTTTTTAGTATGAGAATAGTAATTGCATTAAAGTTCAATAAAAAAAAACTTTATCGCCTATGATGGTTAAAATGATTTGAATTTAAAATAAAGATACTAACTTCAAAATAAATTTCTTAATCATTTTTAAATAATAATTTTAAATTATGGCAAAAAATAATTTCTAATAATATTAATTTCATTCCTTTTTAGTGAAAATAAAGTATTACTAATTGAAAAGGGAAATAAATAATTTCAAATTGGTCAAATACATTAAAAACATATATCCTCTTAGTACATGCCACAAAAAATATAATAAAATTTTAAAATATTTATAGAAATAAATGTTCATGTTTCTTTTTATCTCTCTAGAGTATTTATTGTCAAACATAGTGATTAATATCTCCCCCAAAGCAATTGTCACGTAGCCATAAGATGTGGCCCCATTCTCACCCGCAGCAATTAATCCCTTGAAATGTTCATTCCTTGAAGTTATATTTTGGTTAAATGAGTCTTTTAGTCCTTTATCATATTTTTTATTTTTTAATTTAGTCATTTATGCTTTAACTCATTTAATTTGGTCTTCTATCTTATTTTATAGTTTTGTTTTGGTCCATTTATATATTAAATGTTTAGTTTTTAATCTATATTTATTATAATAAAATTCAAAATTACCCATCTAGATAGTTGTTATGCGTGAAAATATTTGACGCCCACATGACAACTTCAACAATTGTCATGATCAAAATCACAAAAGGCAAAACGAGATTGGAAATTTATTTAGAAAATGAAGCTACCACCAAAATTTATTTATATTAGGGAAAATCTTGAAAAAAAACTATTTTGTTTAAGAAAATGATTAACAAAAATTAAAACAAGTCTAGGAGTTGATTTATGCATTGGAAAGGGTGGAATAAAACACAGCAAATTGTAATTTTAAAATATATTTATTTTAACCCTTGAAATTAATATAAGAAGATAAATTATAAAAAAAATAATTAAGATATTGTTTCTTTATTTTCTTTAAAAAATCAAGAAAAGAAGTGAATAAAGCACAACAAATTGTAATTTTAAAAATAAAAAATTTTAGAAAAAGAAAGTTTTAGAATCACTAAGTTGTCTCAACTCAAGTACCCTTGTAAAAAAGTTAAGATTAATAAGATGTCACATCTAAATTATTTATTTTATTTTAAAATAAGAAAATGGTATAAAATACAACAATTTAGGATTATTAGGTCATCTTAACCAAAAGGCAAAATTAACAGAATGTCTCATATAGATTAATTTTCTTAATTAAATTAAATAGAAGAACAATAGGCATAAGCTTTAGTTGTCATATTCTCACTAACTTGAAATTTTTTTGAAAGTCATAATTCAACTCCCCTTCTTATGATTGGTGCTAATATAAAAAATTGCATAATGGGTATATGAGGTTATCACAATGGTGCTCGTCCTCTGGCAACAAAAGTTGAGAGTAGGTCACTACTGGCCGACCTTTAGGGAAGATTGTATAACTTTTACCAAGATGTGGGACATTTACTGAGGTTTCAATCGGTATCCATTAGCTCCCAAAGCCATTTCATGGGATAATCTTTCCTTGGCCTTTTAACACATGGGGATAAACATTCTAGGACTATACCCAAAAGCAACCAATTAGAGATAATTTCTCTTAGTGGTTATTAACTGCTTACAAAATGGATAAAAAATGTTGTAGTACTAACTATTTTAGTTCAAAAAGTTTAGAGGCTCACCTAGGGATCAATACAAACATGGACTCACTCATACTGTTATATATGATAACATATGATAATTCATTGATAGGGGTTTTCAAAAATTTTATAAGAAATTAGGGATAAAACATAAGTTTTGCTATATGGAGCATCCACAAACCAATGAAAAGGAGAAAGTAGCAACTAAGGTAATACTTATAGAATTTAAATGAAGGCTAAGTTAAGTGAATGGTAGATAGATGAATGGATTATCATGCGTTCTTTGAGCCTACCATACAACTTCATATTTAGGGACTAAAGAAATCCCATTTTGACTTATATAAGAAGCATATGCTAGATACCAGTTGAACTAGACGAACCCTCTATTAGACATTTATACTTTGATGAGAAGGCATATGAACCTGAGCAACAGAGTGACTTAGACCTAAGCCTCGAAGACATGGATATGGCCTGCATAAAGATCCAAGTGAGCAAGCATGAAGTCGTTCTTAACTAGAATTCTTTACTATGACCAAGAGCATTCGAGGAAGGCAACCTAGTGCTTAGACTAATAGGCGCCACCCAAAAACTAACAAGAAAAGGAAAGTTCATAGCTAATTGGGAAGGATGACTTAGGATCAAGGAAGTGGTCAGCTTAAGAGCATATAGGTTATAGGAGCTAAACGCAAAGATATTCTAGTTGATGTGTGAAAAGAGGCACGCTTTCCTAATGTGGCAAAATTTTGCCAATATGGTTTTTTCTTTAGAAGGTTCTAACGAGGCCCTATTTTATAATCAAACTTCTGTTAGTCTATCTAGATAAGTTGTCCCTCATTTTAAGTTATTTCCTTTTGTTCTTTTTTGCATGCTACTGCATGACGACCCAGGGTAAAAATGTACAAAGCACTTGAGTGGAAGAGTCATGTTAGTTGGTAGGTATCTTCTAATAAGAACCTAAAAGAAGTTTCTCTAGAAAACTGAGTCCTTTGTCTAGTTAGGATATAAAGTCTAGTTCCAACACATTTTAGCGCACTTAAAGAGTACTTTTAAGGCCATGATTATATGAAATTTAATTATCTGATGTTTTTCTCATGATGTCTGCTGATCACATGTGCTCTATTTGCTTAGGAATTTTAAGTAAGTTCATTTTCTTTTATTATTTTAATTTTATTCTTATTTTTATTTCTAGGACCTTTTGCATCTTGCATTCACTCGAATTTTGTCCATGGTTTTTTCTTTGTCTTAGTGTTCTTGCTTAGGGATAAGCAGAAGTTTAACCTGAGGTTTTTTATGCATTCCAGAAATGTATAGTTTTAGGCTATATTTTCTTTAAGATTTTTAGGAATTTTCTTTGAATTTATTTTAGTTTTTAGTCTTTTTTTGTGTTTTGGCCCGTCTATGCTTGATGCATTGTGTTTTGCATGTAAACACGTATAAAAAGGCAAGTTGGGTTCAAAAAGAATGTAAAACATAAACCGAGGAGCATCAGAGTGAAAAAAAGAAGCTCATAGTTATGCCTAACATACTAAGGGAAATGAAAAGTAAAGTCTACAGCCATCGAACTCAATGGCTAGGCTGTGAGCGTGCCTGTTTGGTCATGGAGTTCAACATGCCCAACTTTGCTTCATTTCTGATTCTATTTAGACTGGGCTTAACCATGTTTAGTTGCATCAATCTAATTTAGTTTCTTCTGACCTAGTTTAAGGGTTAGACTACATTAGTCTTAGGTCCCACTTAGAGTCATGTGTTTTGTGCTCTAAGTCACAAAGAGACGTTAACAACTCATCTTTTTTCTCAAGGTACCTTTCTTTTGTTTTTATCTTTTGTTTTTACTTGTTCATGATGATAAGTGGTACATGTTTGTTTGTGACCTCTACCATGAAGAATGAGTAATTCTCAGACTCTTAGAGATAAAGACAAATACAAAAACAATTTAAATGAAAGGCTAAAAGAGAATTTAAAACAAAATATATTAAATAAAAGTTAGATATAATGTCCCTTTATCTAAGTTGTGATATGCCAAACCATGTAAAACTAAATGAATCATTGCTTACTGAGAATTTTTTTATAAGTTTTTGTTTTATTATATTATATTCATTTTTGACAACTTGAAACATAACTTTTTGAATAAAATAATATATAAAAACTTATGAAGGGGTCTCTCCATTAAAGGCTATACACAAAGTTGAATGAAGACACTTACGGGAAATTTTTAATATAAAAATTATATATAATTATAGCAATTTTTAAAGAATGAAGGGTTCAAGCTCATGCTTGCCCTCCCTTGTATCCATCCCTGCTTAGAGATATAAGAGTAGTTCTAATAAAAGAAACTATATGACTCTGATTTTTTAATGTTGAGGTTATATTATGATATATTGAGTGTTCCATATGTTTTAATTTAATTGAAGTTTTTAAAGGACTTGTGACACCTTTAAAGAACTAATCTGAAATTGTTGGGGAGAGGTGAATCTCATAATTAGACATAAGACATATGCAAATCTTAAGGAGATCCTGAAAAGTGAACCTAAGCAATGTTAACAATAAATACTCAGATCATAAGTCATAGGTCATTAGTTTTGATAATTAGAATGAAACGAAACCCTTTGAGCACCTTTTTAATATTTGATTTCTTATTTACAAAAGTGCTATATTTGCTTTGTTTTTATTTTCTTCTTAAAATCAAAACTTCTAATTGCTTAAATGAAAGTTTAAAGACTCAAATGTTGCTTACTGATGTGGTCCCTATTTATTACGTGATAAAACCTATGTGTTTGCAGGGCTATCACCAACTTTGTGTGAATCAGGGTAGCCTATGTGTATGTTTAAGTGTCCTTAATATTAGGCCTTTCGGCACCACTACCTTTATCTGTCTTTTTCTTAATTTTTATTTCCAGAACCATTTTCTGATCAAGCTGTTAAAAATCCCAAAACTCAACGACTCTTGCACAAGTTGTTAAAGGTCTTTTAGTTATTCTTTATAAAATTACATATTTGCTGCAATATCATGATGAAGCAAATATCTAGCTTTACAGCCTCTATCTTTAAAGCAAAAAGGCATAGACTCATAGTGAAAAGATCTCACCTTTAAAGCCTCTATCTAGCTATTTTGTAAGAGTTCCCAAGTTTATGTTCAAAACAATGTCTGGAAAATTCAAATCAAAGTGGCTAGAACCATTTCTCATGAAGCAACAAAGGTCTAGGAATGCATATTACCCTTCTAGAAAGAAAGGATGGTTTGTGAATGTATAAGGTGTAGAGCCTTACTTAGATGAAGAATCAATCCACCTCTATAAAATTGTGGAACTTAAAGTGCCTTAAAGGCATACATTGATATTGTCCAACTGAGGACAATAAAGAAAATGCTTACTAGGAGGTAATCTAGCACTTTCTTACTAAAATTTTCTTTTCTTTTTATATATTTTATTGGAAAGTGGCCTTAGACTTAAGAGGTAAGGGGTGAATTAAATCTTGAATTTTTTCATAAAAAGTAGAAGTAAATATTAATAAAGTATTATTTTAAATAACTTTTTTATAAAAACAAGTTTGGAAATAATTTTTTAGAGATGCATGAATAAAAGAGTTTTAGCAAATATGATTTAAAGGAAAAATGTACGTAAATGAATAAAGAAAGGGATAATAAAGAAAAAAAGTAGGGATAAGAAAGAGCACACCAAGATATATCCCGGTTCGATCACTACCACTATGACCTGCTCCAATCTCTCAATACAATGTAATATGAAACAATTACAAGGCCATCTATTTAAAACTCTTGGACTACCTAGCCCAAATATAAATCTTCCTCACAACCTGTTTCCCAGTACCAGCAATATTTAAAGAAGCCTTAAGGTATCCTAGAGATCGCTATTTCTCACCTTAGACCCAAACATTCTAGTCCAAAAGCACAAATCAAAAAAGGGATTACACTTGAATCCTATGACAAAGAAAATACTTAGAAGAGAGTAAGAAGGGGAATAACTCGTGTAAGAGAATCATAGAGTAGTTGGTGTGTCTTTTTTAAGAACTGTGCATTTAATTTATAGAAAACAATTCACCTAAAATGGAAATAAAATGGGCCTGCTTTCCTAAAATTTGACACCTACCAAAAATAAGTTAGAAGGCCAAACAAAGCAAGATTCAAATATATTGGTTCAAACTAATGTCCATTATGGTTTGAACCAACCAGCCCACTTTTGGCCTAAACATGCTTTTCAGCCTAGTGTGTTAGACATAACAACCATTACTTAAGATGGGGAGTGAATTAGGTAATGCTAATTTATAAAAGACTTTAACCAATTTTTACTATTTGATAAAAATAGAGTCTTTAAGTAGCGGAAATAGATACAAAAGATTAAAACCTTTTAGGAAATATTCAAAACCCTTTGATAAGAAATAGAAGATGATAAAAGCAAAGATAAAAGATTTGTTTCAATCAATTTATCAAAGTATATTGGTGAAGGAAACAAATCCTTATATGTGAGATAAAACCTTTACGAAAGGTTCAAAGCCTTTTTAAGAGAGATGAATAAATTGGAGAAAGATAAGAGATAAGATTTGATTCAAATAAGATAAACTAAGATAAGATTTGATTCAAATAAGATAAACTAAGTAAAATAGAGAAAGGAATAAATATTTATAATTAAAACCCTTTGATAAAGATATTGTAGAAAGATAAAATATAAGATTTGATTCATATAAGATAACCAAGAAAATTAGAGAAGAGAACAATCCTTATTAAAACAAATTAAAACCTTTTGATAAAGAGATATAAAGATCAAAGCAATTCAAAACAAATATTTAACTTTAAACAATATATATGAATGATATAATAAAAGGCTTAAGAAAAGAGATTAAGGAAGAGAGATACAACACCACAATATATCCTGGTTTGATCACCACCACTATAATTTACTCTAGTTTCCCAACCTAATGACTTAGAACTTTTCATTATAATTTGAACCAATTACTAGGGTATTTGTTTACAACTCTTGAACTACCTAGCCCAAATGTAAAACTTTCTCACAACCTGCTAAAATTACATTAATGTTATGGAATTTTGAAAAGTTGGAGGTACAACTAAGAGAAAATTAAGACTGAAATCTAAATTTGAAAAACAAATCTTGATGAATTTTTGAAAAAAATTTCTAAGTATAGAACACTAAGGTGTGGACCCATAGGCTTCAACAAATATCAAGCCTAAGAAAGGGTTAAAACCTTTCTTAATTTAGCTGTAGCATAGAAATCACGTTGGAGCCAAATTTTCATTTTCAAAATTTGAAACCTTTTCCCTTTTTCAGGTTTAATTGCATAGCCAAGTGTAACTGTCTCTTAAACTAACTCTTAGGCAAATTCATTCAGTTTTTAAGTGCCTCTTTACCTATTGCTTTTAAGTGCCTCTTCCAGGATAAGAGTGTGCGCACGTTGATGATGGGTGTGAGTACATTGGGTTCTTAGAATGACATGGTACATAAGCGTAAATATGATCATAGGAATGATGTGAGAACTTGAATAAATAAGTTTTTTCAAGACTTATTAGAAGCCAGAAAGAAGTTGAATTCATGGAACTCAAATAGGGTGCTATATCTGTTGACGATTACACTGCCAAGTTTAATGAACTGAGTTTATTTTATCCTCTATTTCAAAATTGGGGAATGAATCTTCCAAATGTGTAAAGTATGAAACTGGACTTCAGTTCGAATTGATAAAAGCTATAGGGTATCAAGAGGTCTATAATTTCCCTACTTTAGTGAACAAGTGTAGAATTCTTGAAGATGATCAAATAGCCTGAATGGTTGAGAAAAAGGTTGATAGGAACTTCAAGCCTCAATCTAGAAAATTTAAGAAACAAACTCAATCAAGTCTAAACCATTCTTGGGGAAGGTCATCATCGTCTGGTGGTTGTAATAGTGGCCGATTTCAAGGAAAATGTTTTTACTATAGTGGTAATCATATGGCTAATTATTGCACCAAGAAAGGAAAAATTGTTTGTCATTAGTGTGGGCAGGAAAGCCATATTCGCCTTGACTGTCCTTAAAACAATCAACCTATTTGTTTTCAATATGGTAACAATGCCAATGTTGTTGGTCGCGGTGGCGATGGTAATCGTGGTGGTCGTAATGGAGGGAGTCGTGGAAACCAACCTCCTAGGAGGAATGATGTACAAGCTGGTGGTAGCCAATAACAACCTACTCTTAGTCGTGCCTTTTCCATTACTAATGCTGAGGATGAACAAGCTAATGATTTGGTGCAAAGTAAGTATTTGATTAATGATTTCACCCTTAGTGTGATTTTTGATTATGGGCCAACCATTATTTTATATATGAGGATTGTGTGAGATGTTTGAAATTGTCAGTGACCAATATGAAGGGTGTTTTAGTTGTTACTACTCTAACTGGTAAATGTCCAAGGACAACCCATGTGTGTAGGGATGTGTGCTTAGCATTGGGTGATAGAAAATTTATTATCGACTTGATTTATTTACTATTAAAGGACCTTGATGTGATCTTGGGCATGGATTGGTTATCTGCCAACCATATAATGGTTGATTTCCATAACAAGAAAGTTATATTCCCTATGAAGCCTGCCTTTAATTTTTTTGTAAGTGGCATATCTCAATTATTTATGGTACTTGTTATATTTGAAGGCAGGAATTCACTTAATTCACATTAATTGCCAATTGTATGTGAATTTCTGGATGGTTTTCCAGAAGATGTTCCTGGTTTGCCTCTACAACGAGAAATTGAGTTTGCTATTGATTTTATTTCCGGTGTCAAACTTGTTTCTAAGGTGCCTTATCGAATGTCTCTAGTTGAACTAGCTGAATTAAAACAACAAATTGATGAATTATTATACAAATAATTCATTCATCCAAGTGTTTTACCGTGGGGTGCTCTAGTGTTACTTCTTAGAAAGAAAGACAGTTCTATACGGCTATGTAATGCCCCGACCACTTTTCAAGAATGAACGACTCTCACCCACTGTCGCAACCTAAATCGCGACGGCGCGGCGAGAGAGAGAGAGTATGTGGAATGAAACAGGGAGTCGCCACCAACATTTTTATCCATAGGAAAAACATTGGAAAAAACTAAGTTCAATAAAGCACTGGTTAAAAATTGAGATTCAAGTTCGGGAGTCGGTTACGAGTAGGGAAGGTATTAGCACCCTACATCGCCTGTCCAAAACAGTACCAAGATTGAAAATGCGCAACATAAATAGCCTTACAAAAGATGGTTTATTTCTTCCCATTCATTGTTGTATTTTTTATTTAAAAATGACAAAATAGAGTGAGAGAACTGTACAAACATAGAATGTCGAAGCGAGGTCAATGGGACATTTCATCCGGATTAAACTCGACTTCGATATGAGACAGAGAGGGGAAAAGAATGCTAATAAGGCGTCATGCCTAAATTATACATCTTCGAATAAAAAAGACAGGGATAGGAAAGAGATAAGCGGGACGTCTCGTCCTAAGTATCCCTTCCCTATGAATTATGGCGAGGCTTGAGCAAAAAAAACTAGGGGGAAATCAACAAGACGTCACGTCTAAATTGATTTTCACGGAAGTAACCAAAAAAAGAACATTTATGAAAGAAACGTGGAAGTAAGGAAATAAATCAGCAAAAAGAAATAAGAAAGATGGGCCTGACAAGAATTAAAGTCCTGCTCCTATGTATTCTTGAATTATCAAGAAATCAGGGTTACGTAGTTCTGAGTGTTGTTCTTTTAGGAAAAAACTTGGGAGATGATGATGGATGTCACTGAGGTGGGGAACTCGTACAAGGCGAAGTTCTTCGCACGTGTACGAATCCTAAAGAGGTTGTGTAGACGGGAGTGCTCCCGTACGACACTGTTTAAAAATGATTTGTTTCTTTTTTTTGGATTTTTATTTAGATTTGAAAGAAAATATAGGAAACATTTATTTCCCTTTATTATATTTTACTATGAAACGAAAGGAAAAAGGTAGTAGAAGCTACAAAAGTGAAAGGGAAACAATAAATTCTGAAAACAGAGGAAAAATGAGTGAAAACTGAGTGGGAGAAGAGAAAAACCGAGTGAAAATGGCAAAAACCGAGTGAAAATTACAAAAAACGAGTAGAAATAGCAGAAACCGAGTGAGAAAGAGGAAAAACCGAGTAAAAATGGTAAAATTCGAGTGATGAAAGCAGAAAACTGAGTGAGGACAAGGAAAAACCGAGTGAAAATGGTAAAAACCGAGTGATGAAAGCAGAAAACCGAGTGAGGACAAGGACAAACCGAGTGAAAATGAGGAAACCGAGTGGAAATAGCAGAAACCGAGTGAGAGCAGTAGCTTACCGAGTGAGAAGTGATTTACCGAGTGAGACAGTGAGAAGAGGGACGATGTTGGAGTTGAGTGGAGTGAGGAGATTGGATTTGGTGTACTTGAGGGGGGTACTGGGCGGTGTGTAAGAGGAATTGGGACGGTGTGTAGGTAAAGGGATGAGGAGGTCGGTTTTGATGAGGACGGTTGGCTGGGCGGTGTTGGCTGAGAGGAATGAAGTGCTGGGCGGTGTTGTGTTGAGGGGAGAGGATGGTGTGGCTGAGAGGTATGAAGTAATGGGCGGTGTTGTGTTGAGGGGAGAGGACGGTCTGTAGGCTGATAGAGACAGGAAGGAGGTACAGGATTGGCTGATGAAGAGAGGTAGGAGGAGAAAGGAATGGTGAGGGTGCTGGATGCGTAGAATGTGTGCGTATCTGTGTGTGTAAGTATGTAAGGGCTGAAAGCTTCAGCCCCTTGCCTATTTATAGGCTGGTTTGAGTGGAAGGCCGGCTCAGGCTTCCACTTCCGAGTGGAATGCCAGCTCAGGCCTCCACTCAGAGTGAAGTGGGGGACAACGGCTGGGTGGGAATTTTTAATTCCCCCCACTTCCACCCCTGTTTGCCACTTGTCTGCCACCCCCAGGATTCCTGGATCCACTTGGGTGGTGGAATCCAAGTCAGCACGGTCTAACAGGGGGACCTGGTGGGAATCCGAGTGAGAATGGAAGAATTCCGAGTGAGAATTATGGAAATCCGAGTGAAAATATTGGAAATCCGAGTGTAAATGACTCGGATCACCCTCTCAGTCAATTCTGAGTGGGAAAAGGGGAAAAATCCGACTGGGAAAAGGCCCCTTTTATGCTAAAGAAATCATGTTGGTGTTGTGCAATTGGATTGAGTGGGCAATTAAAGAAATTGAGTCAGAACCGAGTGAAAACTGACTCGGATTCCATCTCCTCTCCACAATACAAGTGACCAATGACTCAGAACCGACTGAAATAGGTGAAGTGTGACTCGGAGATGAGAGAAAGATGACTCGGGAACGGGTAAAAAGTGGCTCGGTGAAGGTTTGAAGTAGGGTGGAAATGGGGGCTCGGAATTGATTGGCCAAAAGGACTCGGGAAAGGTGGCTGACTGACTGAAGTGTCACTCAGAAACCGATTGGAAATTGGCTCAGGAGTGGGCGAGAAAAGAATGACACGGAACCGACTGAAAATGGGTCGGAAATCGAGTGAAATGACTCATTCGGTGCTGGCTGGAAATACTTCACTCGGTTCTGACTAAGAAGCAGCTCTCAGTTCTAATTGATGGGGCAACACTCAGAATTCTTTTCAGCTCGGATGTATTTTTGATTGAAGCATCCACTTGGATTTTCTTCAAAAGTGATATAGAACTTCACTGCTTGAAGGATCGACCTTGTGAGCTCTTAATCCGAATGGAATTTGGGCATTTTCACTCGGATTTTGCCTATCTTCTACTCAGAAATTGGAAGTTTGGCTATTTTAATTCGGATCTCCTTCCAACCGAGTGATACTCACTCGGATTTACTTCAATCAGCAGTCAGTTCCTTTTTCCACTCGGATTTGTTGCAGTAGGGGATCTTTCGCTCGGATTCTCCTCTAACAGGGTCATTTTTCACTCGGAATTGACATTCTTTGCGATCAGGGCTTGTAAACTGGCATTTTCTCTCGGAATGCATCTGAGAGGGAATTATCCACTTGGATTTACATCTAATCTGAGTCATTTCACTCAGATTTGAATTCAACAGGTCATACTCCACTCGGATTGGTCCATTGTTGAGTCATTATTCGGATTTCCCACCCAACATGTCATACTCCACTCGGACATGCCCAAATCTGAGTAGTTTCACTCGGATTTTCTCCATTCTGAGAAATTTCACTCGGATTTAACTCATTCTGAGTGATTTCACCCAGATTTGATCCAACAGGAGCATATTCCACCCGGAACCGACTCATTCTGAGTGATTCCACTCGGATTCAACTTTTTTGAGTCATTCCATTCGGACTTCTCTTGAAAATGGGCATAATCCACTCGGACTGGCTTGGCAGGGAAGCTATCCACTCGGATTCAACTTCAACAGGGGAGCATTTCACTCGGAAATGACTCATTCTGAGTGATTCCACTCGGATTTCATCATTTTTGAGTCATTCCACTCGGAAATGCTTCATTTTGACTCGGATTTGACCATTTTTTGAGTTTTTCACTCGGATTTATCTCCACCAGGACTGTATTTCACTCGGAAATGTTTTAACCTGAGTCATCCTGTTCAGATGTGATCATTTTTGAGTCATTCCAATCGGATTTGCCTCCAACAGGGCTGTATTTTACTTGGAAAAGCTTCATTCTGAGTTATTTTGCTCGG
Source organism: Clitoria ternatea (assembly GCA_037962975.1). Taxonomy (NCBI): domain Eukaryota; kingdom Viridiplantae; phylum Streptophyta; class Magnoliopsida; order Fabales; family Fabaceae; genus Clitoria; species Clitoria ternatea. The sequence goes on from CM075675.1 coordinate 18,260,001, forward strand.
TTCTAATTATTTCGGAGCCATTCTATTCGAATTTGACCATTCTGAATTAGAATTCAGTATAAAAAGATTCATTCCACTTGGACCGGACCAAAAGAGGTGTTCACAGATGCCCCTCTTTACTTCTTTTTCACAAAAGAAACACGAAGCTTCTGTGTTTTTGAAGTGAAAAGGAAGTAAATATATGAACACCGATGTAGGGGGCCAAGTGGGACCTCTTGATCGGTATAGCGATTGATGGTGTGGGCAATCACGAGTCAGTGTGACCTTTCTTCTTCAAAGACGAGCATTTTCCTCTTCCGTTTCACTTTTCTCTTCTTTTTTTTTGTTTTTTTTTGTTGTTTTTTTTTGTTTTATTTTTTTTTGTTTTTTTTGTTTTTTTTTTGTTTTTTGTTTTTTTTTGTTTTTTGTCCTAAATCTGGGAAAAAAGGAGTGAGGCAGAGCTCTAATTTTTTAGCAAGAAGCGGTTAACTGGGAATTATCCTTTGAATGACATGAAGCAGAAGGATGCCTCATTCGGCAACCGGGAGAAAAAGGATGCCTTCTTTGGTGACTGAAAGGTAAAAGGATGCCATTTGTTCGACGACGGGAAAGTAAAGGTGCCATTTGATCGGCGACAGGAAAGTAAAGGGGTGCCATTTGATTGGCGACAGGAAAGTAAAGGGGTGCCATTTGATCGGCGACAGGAAAGTAAAGGGGTGCCATTTGATCGGCGACAGGAAAGTAAAGGTGCCATTTGATCAGCGACAGGAAAGTAAAGGTGCCATTTGATCTGCGACAGGAAAGTAAAGGTGCCATTTGATCGGCGGCAGGAAAGTAAAGGTGCCATTTGATCGGCGGCAGGAAAGTAAAGGTGCCATTTGATCGGCGACAGGAAAGTAAAGGTGCCATTTGATCGGCGACAGGAAAGTAAAGGTGCCATTTGATCGGCGACAGGAAAGTAAAGGGGTGCCATTTGATCGGCGACAGGAAAGTAAAGGTGCCATTTGATCGGCGAGAAGAAGGTAAAGGGTGCCATTTGATCGGCGACAGGAAGATAAAGGGTGCCATTTGATCGGCGACAGGAAGATAAAGGGCGCCATTTGATCGGCGAGAAGAAGGTAAAGGGTGCCATTTGATCGGCGACAGGAAGATAAAGGGTGTCATTTGATCGGCGACAGGAAGATAAAGGGTGCCATTTGATCGACGATAGGAAAATAAAGGGTGCCATTTGATCGACGACTGGAAGATAAAGGGTGCCATTTGATCGGCGACAAGAAGGTAAAGGGTGCCATTTGATCGGCGACAGGAAAATAAAGGGTGCCATTTGATCGGCGACTGGAAGATAAAGGGTGCCATTTGATCGGCGACAGGAAGGTAAAGGGTGCCATTTGATCGGCGACTGGAAGGTAAAAGGTGCCATTTGATCGACGACAGGAAGATAAAGGGTGCCATTTGATCGGCGACAGGAAGATGAAGGGTGCCATTTGATCGGCGACAAGAAGATAAAGGGTGCCATTTGATCGGCGACAGGAAAATAAAGGGTGCCATTTGATCGGCGACTGGAAGATAAAGGGTGGGGGAGCTAACAGGACGTCTCGTCCGAATTAACTCACTGTTGGCAAGAAATGTAAAGGTTGGGAAAGTTAACAGGACGTCTCGTCTGAATTAACTCACTGTTGGCAGGAAATGTAAAGGTTGGGGAAGTTAACAGGACGTCTCGTCCGAATTAACTCACTGTTGATAGGAAATGTAAAGGTTGGGGAAGTTAACAGGACGTCTCGTCCAAATTAACTCACTGTTGACAGGAAATGTAAAGGTTGGGGAAGTTAACAGGACGTCTCGTCCGAATTAACTCACTATTGGCAGGAAATGTAAAGGTTGGGTTTGACCCTCGGTTGTCATGACTGCGAGTCTTTGGGAAACTGCCTTTTGAATGCAAGAGAATGAATTTTGGGGAATGGCCCATTTTGACATGACTGTGGGTTGTTGGGGAACTACCCCTTGATTGAGAGGATATACCTGGGGTGATGCCCCAGTTTGGCAAGATTTGAAGGAATCTTGGGGAACTGCCCTTTGATTGAAAGACAATAACCCTGGGGTGATGCCCTAGTTTGACAACATTTGATAGAATCTCGGGTAACTGTTCCTTGAATGAATAAGAATCTGGGGAGGATGCCCCAGTTTGACATGATTGGATGAAATCTTGGGGAACTGCCCCTTGAATGAATGAGAACGAACCTGGGGGAGATGCCCCAGTTTGATATGATTGGATGAGGCTTGGAGGATGCTCCTTGAATGAACCTGAGGGAGATGCCCCAGTTTGACATGATTGGATGAAATCTTGGAGAATGCTCCTTTTTGACGAAGAGAGGTCCTGGTGATGTTCTAGTTCGGATACTCTGGGAGCGCGGGGTACGGTCCTGGGGCCGACAAGAGATGACGCCTTAAGGAAGATGCCCTGGTTTGACATGATCAAAAGAGTCTTCGGGGAAAATTGTCCCTTGACCAAAAGAAGAATCTGGGGAAATGCCCCAGTTTTGGATTGACTGGGAAGTGTAGTCCCACTGGGGAAGGATTTGGGAATTTATGGCTCCACTGGGGAAGAAAATTTGGGCAGTGCCATCTTTGGCATTTATGGTTCCACTGGGGAAGGATTTGGGAATTTATGGCTCCACTGGGGCGATTATGGTTCCACTGGGGGAGGATTTGGGAATTTATGGCTCTATTGGGGAAGAAGATTTGGGCAGTAAGGATTTTGTGGAACTGCCCGTTGATTGAAAGAAGAGACATTTGGGGTGATGCCCCAGTTTGAGGAGGTTGATGGATTACCTCTTACCTGAAAGAGAAACGAACCTGGGGTGATGCCCCAGTTTGTCGTGATCAAAGGTTGTTGGGAAACTGCTCCTTGATTTAAAAGAGAATGATCCTGGGGTGATTCCCCGGCTTGCCATGACTGAATTTTGGGATACTGTCCCTAAACTCGAGGAGAAATCTGAGGAGATGCCCCAGTATGGAAAGACTGAAAGTCTTAAGAGTACTTCCCTTTGACTGAAAAAGAAATCTGGGGAGATGCCCCAGTTTGAGCTATTTTGAAATTCAGGGAACTGTCCCTTGATTGGAAAAGAAATCTAGGAAGATGCCTCAGTTAGAATATGATTGAAAGAAACTTGAGGTACCACCCCTTGATCGAGAGAGCGGATCTGGAGTCTATCAGGGATGTATGGCGGGCTTACCGAAAGAGAGAAATATGGGTGAGGGTGCCCTAGTTTGAGTTGCCCGAGAAGGATTTAGTGATTTGGGGTACTGTCCCTTAGGGTGAAAGAGAATGAACCTGGAGTGATGTCCCATTTTGAGTTGTTTAGGAAGTGTAATTCCACTGGGGAAGGATTTGGTTGGCATCTGTCTAGGTTCCACCCAGGGAAGCATTTGGTGGTTTGGGATGCCATCCTTTGATTGGAAAGAGAAGCCTGGGGAGATGTCCTAGTTTGAACAAGATCAAAAGATTTTGCAGGTATTACCTTGACTGGGAGAAAAAAAACCTGGGATGATGCCCCAATTATGAAGATTGAAAGGATTTTGGGGAAACTCCCTTTTGACTAGGAAGATTTGGGGTGATGCCCCAATTTGAGCTGTTTGGCGATTCATGATACCGTCCCTTGACAGAAAGAAAGATCTCATAGAAGGGAAAAATCAAGAGGATGCCCCAGTTCTTTGGAAAGATTGAAAGATTTAGGAGCACTGCCCTTTGATTGAAGAGGAAAGATGTCTCAGACTGAAGGAGTTAGGGGTATCGTCCCTTGAACGGAGGAAAGATCTGGGGAGATACCCCAGTTATTGGAAATGATTAGAAGATTTAGGGGTATTACCCCTAAGCTGGGATGAGGATCTGGGGTGATCCCCCAGTTATTGGAAATGATTCAGGATACCGTTTCTTTGACAGAAAGATCTCATAGAGGAGAAAAATCAGGAGGATGCCCTAGTTCTTTGGAAAAATTGAAAGATTTAGGAGCACCGTCCTTTGGTTGAGAGAGGGATCTGGGGTGATGCCCTAGTTATTGGAAAGATTGGAAGATTTAGGGGTATTACCCCTAAGCTGGGAGAAAGATCTGGGGTGATGCCCCAATTTGACTTGATTTGAAAGAATCATGGGGAAACCGCCCCTCGACTAAGATAGGAGAAATCTTGGGGAGATGCCCCAATTTGCTATTTGGTGAATCAGAATACTATCCCTTGACAGAGAGATCCACCAGGCATGTACGACGGACTTGCTGGAGGAGAGATCTCTGGGGGATGCCCCAGTTTAAGCTGTTTTGGACGATTCAGGGTATTGCCACTTGACTGGGAGAGAAAGAGAACGGGGGGAACTATCCCAGTTTCGGAAAATCCGGCTGAAGGGGTTAGGGGTATCACGGAGGAAGGATTTGGGGTGATGCCCCAGTTTGGAGAGGAATGATAGATTTGGGGTAAAATCCCAGGCTTAAAAGATTTTGGGGTTAACAGGACATCCCGTCCAAATTAACCCGTGCTTAACATCGTTGCCAGGGAACGGGGTATCCTTGACTGCTGTTGGGATATACCAAGTTGATCTTTGTAAATGTGACCCCTAACATGCCTCATGAGCAAGACAGAAACCTTGAGAAGATATCGGCTCCGACTACGAGGCCTTGATGGAAATCTCAAAGCACAACAAAAACTTAGAAAGGCATCGTATTCGGCCACAGCAAGGTGTTTTGTCCAATGATTTGGGTGGGTTATAAGAAGGAAATCCGAGGAGAGCTGGTTTCAATGAGGGTGAGCCTTAGTGACTAACGGATAAACCTCGAAAAGTGCTAGTCTTGACAGTTGAGACTCGACACTTCTACTTGTCATGACGTCCTGCAAGAAAGGTTAGTGGTACAAAACAAATTGGAACTTAAAGAGACCTTCTGCAAAGCCACAATCCTTAGAGATTCGAAGTGACCCATGACTGAAACAGAGCAGATAAAGCAACCCCAGCTTTTGGAAACGTGTCAGACCCAGTCTTCATAATGATCGCTTGAGGCGAGATCAAGTAACTAGAACATCTTGTCTTTACGACTTTAAATTTCGTTACCTTCTCACTTTATACATTAAGGGAAAACATATGTCTTATCAAATCAGGGGAAATCTCAATATGAACACGTATCAAAAGAGGTGAGATTGTATTTACAAGTTGAGCGGGGAGTGGGAAAAGGTAGGCCAAAGAAGCAAGTGGGGTTGCATGGAAAATATTGATAATTGGGTGGAATAGGAATGATTTCACAAATCCTCCAATGAACTACTGAGAACAACGTGTATCTCAATCCACATCACGACTTTGAATTCACCATTTGATCTTGCCTCTGGAAAAGTGTAGTTGGGCTACGGTCCTTATGCCTTAACTTGAAATCGAACCATTCCCATAAGAAAATTACTCTGCCAAAATCTTGATCCAATTTATTGCCTGAGCTGCCTATTCAGGTTTTTAGCTTACCAGGTTGCTCTAACTTTTGCCTAGGCTGCCTTCCCAGGTTTTTAGCCTAGCGAGCATGTTTTGCTTTGTTTTTGTTCTTTTTTTTTGTTTTTTTTTGTTTTTTTTTATTTTTTTTAAGGTTGCGTCCTTCACGACAAAGGTTTAAGCTGATTGATAATGAGCTTATTTGATCTCTCTTGTTTTAGTTTCGTCCTGTGGGGGAATAGATGTTAATAGGAAAGTTCTCCAACACCATGTATCCAAGGAAACAGGGGTGAGTCCTTTTCAGCACCAATGAGGGGGCTCATTCCGAGTCTGTATCTTTTGTTCATTCTTTCATCTTTCTTTTTCATCGTTTTTCTTCTTCTTCATTTTTTTTGTTTTTTCCCTTCTTTTTTATATGTCTCCCCTTGGTACCTTCATTATGGTCTAGCTGCTTTATTCACCCTTAGCCAATGTGGCTGATAACTATGATATTAACGGTATCACAGTAGACTATTCTCTTAGATACACTGGTAGGGGAACAATTATACCTCCTTTGTGTTGGGGTGTTGATTGCAACACAGATGACACATCGTTTTTGTCGTGTTCTTAGCTTGATAACTTTATGTCCCCATGTGGAAGAGCGATAATTTGATCTATGAATCAGCTCGCCCCAATTGGTATAGGCGTAGGGCACCAACCTTGACTCCTTTCTTTTTGTTTTCTTTTGTTGTTTTAGTTTTTTTTTTTGGCAGAGTATTTCTTGACCATGTTTACGTTCATGAGCTCTAGCAAGTCTTTGCCATTCATATTGGTCAATACTAACACTTCCTTGAAAGGTAGATATACCATTATTCATTGTGGAGTTCGTCTTCCGAGTCGATTGGATCAATTTTTAGTCATTCGTGGACCCTCTTCACTCCGTGTACTGACCTTGTTGAACGCTCCTGGATAAAGCTAGATGCCCCTTATTCAAACATCCTGGTTAATTCGGTCAAAGAACTTTTGCCCTTGTTACCCTTTTCGTCAGCGTGATCAAGCAAGCGGTCAAAGTTATGAAATAGGATTGTGATCTCGTTGTTCTCAGAAGGATCATTTTTGGATGGATATTTTTTTTGTTTTTGTTTTGTTTTTTGTTTTTTTTTGTTTTTTTTTAATGTATGACGGCAAAGAGAAGGAGCGAAAATAAAAGAGAGCCAATGGACAAAGGGAGTGTTAAAATAAATAAGGGAAGCAAACGGAAACATTTTGAAATTTGATACGCATTCATTGAGAAAAACCTGAAATGATAAAAATATACTTTTGCCCTTATTACATAAAATATCCCAACGCCTTAGGCATAGCATTTGGGTTGAAAAGCCATAAAAGCAGAAGTTTAAAGTCGTAAAGAGCTAGATGGTCTCTTGGTCATGAACATCTTCACTTGGCGTGCAAATCACAAAGCTTTCATCCTCTCCATGCCTCCAGCCTCTCCTTATCATTCTGATCCAGGACTCTCATAGTCAGACCTGGGGTTTATGATTGTATTGGGAATCCCTTCCTGGAAATCCAGCCACTTGGCTTTAATCAGATCCCTCACTTTGAATTTCAAAGCCTGACAATCTTCAGTAGAGTGTCCTGGGGCCCCAGCATGGTAATCACATCGGGTATTAGGATTATAACCTTTGGGGTAAGGGGGAACTAATGGTTTTAACGGACAGGGTACCGCAAGGGAACTACGGATAAGGTAAGGCAAAAGTTCTGTGTAGGTTATGGGAATGGGGTCGAACTGGACCGGTTTTCGACTATCAGTGGATCTTATTGTGTTTCGGTCTGGATTAGGTGGCTGAGTCTGCCTTAGTGAGGGACAGTAGGGCTGTGGCAAGTGAGAATGGGAAGGTGTTTGAGGGATATATGGACGAAAGCAGAGTGGAAAAGGGAAAAAAGTGGAAGCCTGGTTAGGGGTGGTGGCGGCCATGTAAGGTGTAGGGAGACTGGTAGGTTGAAAGGGATTATGAGTCATTAGTCCAGGTTGGGCCCTTTTTTGGTCACAGGAAGTGGAATTAGCATCTCCTTTTCTTTTTCCCTTATTTCCCGAAGCAGACATTCTCGTGATAGGTGCCCGTGGCGACTGGGAGGATTGTGAAATATGAGAGTTCATTGCTTGCCAATCATGATCCTCTTGTTGATTATGGAACGGAGGAGAGTATCCTGAGGGTATTTCATAGTGCAGGTTGTTGTTTGAGCCCATGAAGGCGTGTTGGGGTGCATAAGACATGCCATAGGTCGGCTGAGGGTCAATGATGGGGTCGGTCCTGTTGTTAGTAATGGAAGAGGGAATTTCTGCTTTTGTCAATCCAGGATGATGGAGTGGCATGGTTGGTAAATGTTGGTCATTCTTGACACCCACGGAGAGTTCCCCTTCTATGATCTTCTTTTCTAAAAGTCTGGTCATATCTGCCACTTGCTCCTTTAGCTGGTTAACTTCACTCCTGAGGTTTTCAATTTCTTGCTCTCTTTCAGCCATGGGTCTCTTTTGAAAGTCGAGTAAGGGCGGCTTTTGGTGTCAGAGAAGAAAAACAAAAAGTGTCAGGTGGAAACAAGGGGAAGGAGAATGTCGTGGGAAGCAATCACAGGTCTTGACGAGTATCCTTTAACCGTTCCTTAGAACGTATCGTTCAAAAGTACTAAGTTCGGTAAACATGGAAATTAATACGGGATAGTTGTGAAGACAAAAGAAATCCTTTATTCTGAGGTGGGAGCCTTAAGCTCAAACATTTTATTCGGGCGATCACAGCCATCATTTCTTAAGTTCAATCCCATGTTAACTCCCATAGATACTCAAAAGGTATTTATTAAGTTCTGAATAGCCTCCCACGAAAATGAGGATAAGGAAAAGAAATTAGTCATGTTTTGGAACCAGTACTTTCCTATTGATAAAGCAATTTTTCTTGGGGAAACAGCGATTACCAAGGATCCAAGTCGTAATAGTCATAAATTTCCTAAGCGTCATCGACGCCCCTGTTGGAGCGGAAATAAGGTTATATTTTTTCTGATTTTTTTTGACGATTAGGAAAATCTATGACTCAGGACTCAGAGGTACACGACCAAAAGAGGATTATCTATTCACCCGAAGTATACTGTACGAGTCATTATTTCAAAAACTAAGCAAATCCGCGGGTGGTAAATAATTCATTCTTTTTGGATAGAAGGGAAAACAAAAGATGACGTAAGGTAAAGTAAAGTTTGCCCTTGTGCTGCCTAGGTCGGATTTTGTTGAAAGTCTTTTCTAGGCCCTATGGCTTTTCTAAAAGTGACTCTCCACACCGGGTGGCTTATACTAGACTTCTAGAAGGTCACTAGAGCCAAGATCCTACTCATGACAGGGACGCAACAGTGGGGAACCACTAGGTGCGTATGTCACAAGAGGTCGAACTCTAGTTGGGGTTCTCACGATCACCGGATAGGAAGTACATCCTATACGATTCTGTATACCAACCCCTCCTAACTTAATTTTTATTTGGGGCCCGGGTATAGGGCGCCACTCATAAGTGTGTGCGAGTAATTTGTGAGTGTAGTGTGTGAAAGGGCATTCAATACCTTTTTACCTTACACCATTCTGCACAGAGAACAAACACAGAACAAAATATACAAAGTCATCTATCCTAGGGTTCAATGATTGCAGAAAAGTAATATAGTCCTCTACCCTAGGGTTCAACAATCATACAGAACATGGATAATAAAACGAATAACAAGATGCAAATAATAGCGAACATTCACAACAATCAACAGAAAATAAAAAACAAGGGGAAGAAATCCAAGCTAAACAAAGGCTATGTAAGAACACGCTTTCAACCAAACTGGCCTGACTCTCTTAAGTGTCCCCAGTGGAGTCGCCATCTGTCGCAACCTAAATCGTGACGGCGCGGCGAGAGAGAGAGAGTATGTGGAATGAAACAGGGAGTCGCCACCAACGTTTTTATCCATAGGAAAAACATTGGAAAAAACTAAGTTCAATAAAGCACTGGTTAAAAATTGAGATTCAAGTTCGGGAGTCAGTTACGAGTAGGGAAGGTATTAGCACCCTACATCGCCTGTCCAAAACAGTACCAAGATTAAAAATGCGCAACATAAATAGCCTTACAAAAGATGGTTTATTTCTTCCCTTTCATTGTTGTATTTTTTATTTAAAAATGACAAAATGAAGTGAGAGAACTGTACAAACATAGAATGTCGAAGCGAGGTCAATGGGACATTTCATCCGGATTAAACTCGACTTCGATATGAGATAGAGAGGGGAAAAGAATGCTAATAAGGCGTCACGCCTAAATTATACATCTTCGAATAAAAAAGACAGGGATAGGAAAGAGATAAGCGGGACGTCTCGTCCTAAGTATCCCTTCCCTATGAATTATGGCGAGGCTTGAGCAAAAAAAACTAGGGGGAAATCAACAAGACGTCACGTCTAAATTGATTTTCACGGAAGTAACCAAAAAAAGAACATTTATGAAAAAAACGTGGAAGTAAGGAAATAAATCAGCAAAAAGAAATAAGAAAGATGGGCCCGACAAGAATTAAAGTCCTGCTCCTACGTATTCTTGAATTATCAAGAAATCAGGGTTACGTAGTTCTGAGTGTTGTTCTTTTAGGAAAAAACTTGGGAGATGATGATGGATGTCACTGAGGTGGGGAACTCGTACAAGGCGAAGTTCTTCGCACGTGTACGAATCCTAAAGAGGTTGTGTAGACGGGAGTGCTCCCGTACGACACTATTTAAAAATGATTTGTTTCTTTTTTTTGGATTTTTATTTAGATTTGAAAGAAAATATAGGAAACATTTATTTCCCTTTATTATATTTTACTATGAAACGAAAGGAAAAAGGTAGTAGAAGCTACAAAAGAGAAAGGGAAACAATAAATTCTGAAAACAGAGGGAAAATGAGTGAAAACCGAGTGGGAGAAGAGAAAAACCGAGTGAAAATGGCAAAAACCGAGTGAAATGACTCATTCGGTGCTGGCTGGAAATGCTTCGCTCGGTTCTGACTAAGAAGCAGCTCTCGGTTCTGATTGAAGGGGCAACACTCGGAATTCTTTTCAGCTCGGATGTATTTCTGATTGAAGCATCCACTCGGATTTTCTTCAAAAGTGATATAGAACTTCACTGCTTGAAGGATCGACCTTGTGAGCTCTTAATCCGAATGGAATTTGGGCATTTTCACTTGGATTTTGCCTATCTTCTACTCAGAAATTGGAAGTTTGGCTATTTTAATTCGGATCTCCTTCCAACCGAGTGATACTCACTCGGATTTACTTCAATCAGCAGTCAGTTCCTTTTTCCACTCGGATTTGTTGCAGTAGGGGATCTTCCGCTCGGATTCTCCTCTAACAGGGTCATTTTTCACACGGAATTGACATTCTTTGCGATCAGGGCTTGTAAACTGGCATTTTCTCTCGGAATGCATCTGAGAGGGAATTATCCACTCGGATTTACATCTAATCTGAGTCATTTCACTCAGATTTGAATTCAACAGGTCATACTCCACTCGGACATGCCCAAATCTGAGTAGTTTCACTCGGATTTTCTCCATTCTGAGTAATTTCACTCGAATTTAACTCATTCTGAGTGATTTCACTCGAATTTGATCCAACAGGAGCATTTTCCACTCGGAACCGACTCATTCTGAGTGATTCCACTCGGATTCAACTTTTTTGAGTCATTCCATTCGGACTTCTCTTGAAAATGGGCATAATCCACTCGGACTGGCTTGGCAGGGAAGCTATCCACTCGGATTCAACTTCAACAGGGGAGCATTTCACTCGGAAATGACTCATTCTGAGTGATTCCACTCGGATTTCATCATTTTTGAGTCATTCCACTTGGAAATGCTTCATTTTGACTCGGATTTGACCATTTTTTAAGTTTTTTCACTCGGATTTATCTCCACCAGGACTGTATTTCACTCGGAAATGCTTTAACCTGAGTCATCCTGTTTAGATGTGATCATTTTTGAGTCATTCCAATCGGATTTGCCTCCAACAGGGCTGTATTTCACTTGGAAAAGCTTCATTCTGAGTTATTTCGCTTGGTTCTGATTATTTCGGAGCCATTCTATTCGAATTTGACCATTCTGAATTAGAATTCAGTATAAAAAGATTCATTCCACTTGGACCGGACCAAAAGAGGTGTTCACACCCACAAACTAACACGAGACCTTTCTAGTGCGCTTTGTCCTCAATTACACACTTCCTAAGAACTTCCCAAGAGGTCACCCATCCCAAAATTTCTCCAAGTTAAACATGTTTAACCTTGGAGTCCTTAAGTGATAGACTATCGAAAAGGCAAATGCATTTATTGGTATAGGTAGTATAAATTGATTCCTTTAATCTATCCTTGACTATATAGTCCTATACCTATACAATCTTTGGATCTTTCTGATTCTAGTATATATTCGAATCATTCATGTGTCTCTCCCACTAGAAACCTTCCAGGAGTCGTTCCTTATCTGTGCCTATGCACCGTATGACACCCTCGACTAACTAGGACAATTCCCCCTACTGGAACGTCCTACTTAATTAAGGAATCACAAGTTATTTAGAAAAATATTAGTTTTTTTGTTCAGTGATCATCAACACACAGTTTAAAATATGATAATAATAAAGATCAATTCTTTATAATAGCAGTGTACTCAAAAGGTACGGGGCTCATAGGCTTCCAATAAAACAACTACAGAATAATAGCATAACATAAAAGCTAAACGTCGGGACCTATAACAGTCTCGACGTGAACAATAAGTACTAACAGCCTACATCCACTACTCGACGTCCACTACTGTAGGTAGTCCAGATCCTGCTCATGCTCGTCCTACCCTTCAGCTAATGGTCACAATAAAAGAAGACCACACAAACACAAGAGGGGTGAGTACAAGCTTTCAACCCACATGACTCACATGCAAGGGTAGCTATAATTATTGTACAAAATATATCAGAGAGAAACATAGATTTTACTACACTTAGTAACAAAACCACATAGTAATTCAAAAATGTACACAGTGATAATACACACCAACAGAGTTAGTTACACAACAATGGTATACAATGCATATGTTAGGTTCATTATGATTCATCTTGATTATATACTGGTATGCAATAGGGCCCAGCTTCTACTCATTAGTCTCACACATATCAACATCAACTGTGCATATCAATGCCGCCTTATCCTCCTACCCAACTAGACCAACCAGAGCTCGCCTTGTCCGGTTTTCATAAACGGGTAAAGATACACATCCCTATCAATAATGGATCTAAAACACATCTCATCAGAAAGGGCACTACACAGTCCTAGTAACACTCGTCCAGAGTCAAGGTATACCAGAGTTGCCACAGGCTATCCAATCTCGAGCGCGAATCCGAGCCATTGGAGGTCCACCGCCGTTATACTCCCAAGAGACCGCCCTCAGGGGATCGAGACATTGTTGTTCAATGTACCCATCACTGTATGCTCTAAGGGATCACTCTATCATCCCTCATCATACTCCATATGCAGTATGTAATTTTCTCGTCTTATCATAAGAGTGTCCGGTACTAGAAGAAACCTCACTTACTCGACGTACTTGTCCTTAAATCATTCAAAACTAGAGCTTATGAATCTTTTCAGTAAGAGAAATTCACTTACTAAGGCCTAGGTCCCACCTAAGAATTTCCCTTTAGGAGCACTATGGCTTGGCTTGAAAATGAGAGTTTTATAAAAGAAGTTTCCTAAGGTTCTAATCGTTGAATTATTTCTAAGTTCTTTTAGGGAAATCTTGTAAACATATTTGTTTAAGAATGCTTTATAAAGTAAACCTCTAACTACCTTTGTTCTTACTCTAAAAAAATGAGTTGTTATATTGAAACCATTAAACTTTCTTAAAGAAAATGGATATAAATACTTAGGTCGTGTTTAGTTCACAAGTTTTCTAAGAAAAATGGAAAACTATTCTTGAAAAAGTTAGAAAAATAGAAAATGTGTTTGTTTACAAAATATTCAAAGAAATCTTATAGAAAACTGAAAAACTGGATTTTAAAGAAGTCTTTAAAGAAGTTTTTTAAGAAAACTGAAAAGTGGAAAAAAATTTCAAGAATTTTTTTAGCTATTCCAGGAAATGAAAATTTTGAAAAACAAGTAGAAAACTTTCCCAAAAATCTAAAATAATTTTCTGTAACTAAACACAATCTTAACATTCCTTATGATATCTCAGGGCATTTAACTGTATTGTCCCATCGTATTGATTGATGTCGAAACTCGACATATTGGCCTTAAATTTTAGATTTTCTAAAACCTTTAAAGGGAATGTTTTGTTACAACTATTAAAATCCATTCCAAACCATATTAAGGAAAGAAATTTTTTTTCAAGCCAATAAAGGTCATAAAATTGCTATTTCTCGTCGTTTTGTCAAAAACTTTGTTTTCGTCGTGTTTTATCTAGAAAACTTCAAATTAAGTGATTCCAAAGCCAAAAGTTCTTAACTTTTTAAATACTAACTAAATATAATAAAATTTAATGTCAATTCTACCCAGCAACAAGTTCTACATGAAAATGCACCAAAGTGCCAAATATCATTGTTTTAGCTTTCATAAAAACGTGTTTAAGAACAAGTAACGTGTAGAGACATCTCCAAATAAATTTTTCTTCATTTGGGTAATTTTCCAATACTTAAAATTCACCTTATTCACACAAAATACATGCCCAAACAGTTTGACCATTTTTCCACGTTTGCTCATGTAAATACGTTTTTAACTATTTCTAACTATCGTTCGCGCCTATACTCGGGACTCCTTTTAATTCTTTTCCAACACAACATCTTATATACATTTTTATCATCATTTTCATAATTACAAACATGCCCAAAAAGCGATCATATCATGTCATTTAAAATTCATAATTTATTCATATATTTATAAGTCATCTTTACTAAAGCAAGCATATAAAATAGTTACCAAACAAAATATAAATATTAAATTACTAAAAATAATTCCAGAAATAAAATTTTATTTTTCTTCATCAAAATTTTAAAGATTTAATTAGACATGTTACTTATACTTACTAAGCTACTAAAAATTAATTTTTTTCATGTGATAATTTATAAGCTTAAGTCATTAATTCTAAGGAAATTTTCCAACAGCAACACATCCTTTGAATTATAACTTCCAAAAGTCTTTTTTCAAGCATATTAGTCCATCTAAATTTTAAAGAATTTAAGGTATGACATGCAGCCACTAAATTAAAACAAAAACTCATTTTCTTAACATTTTTAACAACATGCAAGTGACACTTTGTGATTTATTAATTCTGTCCAACTTTAGGAATATAATTATTATTTATCAAAATTCATATTTTCCAGCTTTAATTCTTGCATGCAATTAAGGGAGTGGGTCTCATTAATTTTGGCCATAACAAAGTAAGAATTTGTTAAGAAATCATTAGCATAATGGACATGCATGGATCTTCCAAGGGTCACGATTTTGTTGCAGCCATAACACATTAGTTCACAACATTTCATAACTTAAATTCAACAAGAATCAAGAGAAACATTGATGCATGATACAACCATGGTACCTCCCAAACTAAACATTAATTTCAACAAGTTATTTTCATGATCAAGAGTTAAAAACTTAGATTTTTGAGAGAGGTACCAAGGCGTGAACCTTAGGGAGGTTTACACTACACATGCATGTGAAAATCAAGGTTAAAAATGAAAGCTTACTTTCCCTACCTTAAAGGTAGTCACGGCCAAAGAAAGAAAGAAGCAAGGGTCCAAAAATTTACTTTAAGTCTACCACCATGCAGCACCAAGGATCCAAGGAAATGAAAGCTATTTGGTGATGATTTAGAGTGTGAGAAGAAGAGAAAAGAAGTTGTGTTTTCTATTGTTTTTGGAAGGTATTTGGAGGTGGCTAATTCTTTTGCATGAAAACTAAAAAGGATAATGAGTATTTAAGCTTAACATGGATGAGATTAAGGTGGTGAATGGTATGAAAGGGAGAAAAAGAAATGAAGGGTTGATTTAATTTTGATAACTTAGGAGAAATTTTGGAAGTGTTTTAGGAAGAATGATATTTTGCATGTTTTTTCTCCTTGGTGGCTAAGGAGTTTTGGCTGGTTGGAGAAGGGAGATGATCAAGTTGCTTGGCATGCTTACCATGTGTCTAAGGAAAATGTTAAAGTGTGGAGGAAGGGGTTAACAAGGGCAAAACAAGTGTCCCAGGGTTATTGAAGTGTAATTGGACTATTTCCTTGGCATGAGTAATGTGTCACTCCTAGAGGCAGTAACTTGTCTCAATTTTTAGAGGGTGTTACGGTATAAGTCTGGAAAAATGCAAAACATTAAAGTTATAGATCTATGTCTCCTTTTTAAAACGAGGTATGATACGTAAAAATCTAATATTCTACATGTGAAATGGGTACTTGGATTTTGAGTTTTATGGACTTGGAAGCTGGGGTTTTGAGTTTTGAGAAATAAGGAAGGTAATGTGCTAACAGGGTTTTCGTTTCGGTGAACGTAGGTACCGGTACGGGCGTCGGTGGAGCAATTCGCAAAGTAGGTATCGAGTTTGGAAGAGGAACTGTGAATCAAGTGACTAGAGGACGCAACCGACACCTAGAACAACTCGAGAAAGCTTGGAATCGAGGTGAATGGGTGTTCGGGTCGTAATTAATTAGGATTGGCATGTATGGTAGTTTCGGGAAGTTTAGAAATTAATTAGGAATTGCTAAAAAATGATGTAGATTAGTTAGACATGATTTATATGATTATGTGTGTATGGTTATGTATGATTAAATAGTTAAGTGTTGAGAAAACATGTTAAATTGATTAGTTACATGATTGGAAGTAAAGAATAAAATATATAAATTGTATATATATGTGGTACCTTAAGAATTATGAGTAGAAATGAATGCGGATGATAATTATGTGTTGTATATGTTGCTTTGAGTATGGAAATCTCATAAGAATGATAAAACGATGGTTATGGAAATATGGTAATATGGCATGTGAGGGTTGGGTCTGTGTGGCCGCCTTGAATGATGCTTATGTGTTAGTTTGACAGTTATAAATGGATTTGATGATGTTTAAAGCCATGGATAATATGATTTTATATGGTGTGGGACGGCCGATGATATGTATAACCCCTCGTTTTCTAGCTCCCTGGTTTTTATGCCCAGTTGAGTTACCTAGTGATCAAGTAGGATCCAGTGGTTGAGGTGAAGAGCCAAGCAGGACTCGGTGGACCAAGCAGGGTCCACAGAGTGTCAAGTAGGGCCTTTAGCTGAAGGTCGATCCTATAGTATCCGGATACTAGGAGTCAAAGATATATGTGAGTCAGTTGTGTATATGTGATTTGATATTGATATATATTTTATGATGAATTATGAATTAATATCCATGATGTGTTTAGATGAATTTAATGATAAATAACGATTGTGATATGAGGTGTGGCATGAAATAGATAACATTAGTGATAATATGGGTTTGGATGCGTGTGTTGATGAATGTTTAATGTAATGTATGTGACTTATATTGATACTAGAATTAGTACTAAGGCATGGGTAAGTATAAACTAATGTAAAAAGGAAGAAACAAGTATATGAGAGTTAAGATCTAGGATGAATCCGGTAAGTTGTATGGTAGTACATTTAATAGGTATTAATTAGTACATTTATTACATTCCATTTTATATTAATTGCGATATGCCAAACACTCACCCTTGCTATGGTTTATTTAATTTAATGACCAGTGATAAGGAGGATGCCAATGCCCTGTAGGTGCGCTAAGCGGAGAGTTGATGCCAAGCGATGGGATTATGAAATGAATGAATTATGTTATGTGTTTAGTGTATGTAATGGGAAGTTGCCATCCACATGATTTGATGAATTAGTTTAGTTTATTGATGTATGATGATTATGTGTGATGATGATGATGACCACGTGATTGGTTGATGATGAAAAATTGGATTATGATGTTTATTATGTTAATTGATGACTTATGATTAGCATATTGATTTGATGATGATATTTGCATTAATTATGATGTTGCATTTAGTGGAATCATGTGATGAAGTAGTTAAATTATGATTTTAATAGTAGTTATGTGGAGTTTAATGTACATGTGTGAATATTGGCACAGAGCCATGAGCCGATGCATGATTAATTGTTAGGGGCAAGTGTTGTTTATGTGCATGATTTTGTGTGATGTAATTTGGGAAGTTGGATAACCAATTCATGAATTGGATGACTTGTTGCACATAGGGGAATTAGGCATTTTATATGAAAAATAGGAACTAAACGGGTGGATTTGAGATCCGGCGGGTTTTGGAACCCCAAGAAGGGACCAATAGGTTCCTTATGTAATTTAGAAACTACGCATATAGACCTTGGTCAATTGGGAGCCCGTTTAGGTAGTTTGATGCATGAGATTACGTATAAATTGATTTAAATGCATTTTGCGCATAACTTGTAATAGTTATGGAATGGGGAAATAGGTAGCCCGTGAAGTTTTATGGCAATCAGACTTGAAACAGGCCAATTAGGTAGGTTAGAAGTTGGCTAATTGGCCTAAAATGCATAACAACATTAGGTGCTATTCTGGTGTGCTGACGCTGAGCATCAGCCTGACGTGTCAGGCCCCTGTTTCTTAAATATTATGTTTTTGTATCCGGAATGGTATTTTAAGGTTTAAAAAGGTTGTATTGGTACTGTTTTGTGACATTTACTGAATAATGAATATTTTGCTACTAATCGGTCAATTAATTAATTAATTTGTAAAAAATTTATTATGAATTTTAACTAAACAAATAAAAATAACGCTTAATAAACTAAGGATGCCACAGAATTAGCTTTCGTCTCCTGCATCAAAGTTGTAGAGAAATGAGTTTAGAAAGTTTTGGCAAAAGAATTGTTCAATTTCATGATTATACGAGTGAGAAAAGTGAAAAATATTGGACATAGTGCAAGTTATGACAGTGAACACGCAAGTCAGTGTAATATTCTAAATTCTGGGAACAAATGAGCAAGAAAGAACTTTCATGGTCAACATCAAAGTTGTAGGCAATTTTGATACGGAAATTTTGGGACAAGAACAACTTGATTCTAATAACGAGAGAAGAAATTATACTCAAAATACAAACAGGTGCGTAGATTGGCTCTTACGGTTAACTTAGTTTTTATCAAAATAAACATCCAGAGGGTTAAGCGATGGAAAACGGGACTCGAGCCCTGCACAAAAATTATAGGGTACGACATTAGAAACACATTGAGATAAAAATTGGCTCGACTCAAACACCCCGGGTATTCCTTCGCCTGTACTAGTAAAGTACGTAAAAATTTATTTTATTAGAATAGTATAGTTTATATACTTAGTATTTAATTGCTAAAATTTTCTAACAATTTAATGAACCTTTC
This sequence comes from Clitoria ternatea, assembly GCA_037962975.1. NCBI lineage: Eukaryota > Viridiplantae > Streptophyta > Magnoliopsida > Fabales > Fabaceae > Clitoria > Clitoria ternatea. The sequence continues at coordinate 18,278,847 of CM075675.1, forward strand.
TACTCAATCAAATTACAATCAATTATTTTGACTCTTAAATTCTTAAAAAAATAACACAAGCATAATAAATCAAAGACTAATATATTGCACATATAAAAATAATATATTTGACCTCAGGGGCCAGACTGACAAAATTAAGGGCTGTTACACACCGGTGATCACTCCCCGCCCTAAAATACTGCCGGGGATGTCACATTCCCTGTTGGAAGCCTGCTAGAAGCCGCTCCTTGTTTGTGCCCATGTATGAGCGATCACCCCCCCCTTCAATAGCGTCGGGATGTCACATGCATTCCAACTCCCGCCTGGTTCATCCCTGAACCATTGATACCACTGTAATGCCCCGACTGCTTTTCAGAAATAAACGAATCTCCCCACAAACTTACACGAGACTTTTCTAATGTGCTTTATCCTCAATCACATACTTCTTGAAAACTTCCCAAGAGGTCATCCATCCCAAAATTTCTCCAAGTTAAGCACGCTTAACCTCGGAGTCCTTAAGTGATGGACTACCAAAAAGACAAATGCATTTGTTGGTATAGGCAGTCGATGCATTAGATCGAAGGAGTCATGGATGATAAGCTTTTCGCTTATATCACTTGTCACTGTTAAATCTTTATTAGTTGTTGTATATAGGGATCATAGCATTTTTTCTTCCTATTCACACTGTAACACCCTCTGTTACACCTTAATAAATTCTAGAAAAATTCATTATTTTTTTTTACTAAAGATATGATTGTTAAAAAGAAACTATCGGAATAAATTATATACATTACTTCTGAAATACCTCATAAATATTATTAAAACTTTATAAAGTAATTTTACATTCATCCAACGGAAATAAATATTAAACATTAAAAGAAAGAGAGGAAACTCCATGGCCCAGAAGCAGTTACTTATTAACATTATTTATTCATTGGACCATGGTATTCATACCGAGCTCCCTTTCTAGAACGTGCTATAGTTACTGCTGATATTCTTCGATCCTTCCCTCTGAACCATCAATTTAGAATATATGAAACAAAAACACGGAGAAAGGAGTGAGAAACAGAATATAATATTTCCGAATAAGACATAAACAACAAAGGGTTTTCACAACCAATACATAATAATATCAATCACAATCACATACACAATCAATTATGAATGCATGAATGTTATGCAATATCTTCATCATAACTTACCTATATATGTGGGCCCTTAAATTTTAATTTGCACTGGGACAACCAGGAGTTTACACTGTTCCATAAGTCCGGATAATAATAATATGAACAGCTCAACTGGTATGGAAACACTTAGAGACTAGTCAGATTGAGAAAGTTTTTATTGTGAAAGTACCCGACACTAGGGAGCTACCCCAGGTCCCCTGAAGCACCCTTTCACACCCTCTCATCCCAAGGCTCGCAATTAAGCCTCCTCTAATGTATCCTCGGTTTCTATAATCCGTCCCCAGACAATATTATTTCATTTCACTTTAATGATTCATGATGCATGAACTACTCGCGTATTGAGTTGGTTAAGGCTTTTAGAAACTCAATTATTAAATCCCTTAAAGGTTTACAACATTATTTCAATAAACTGTACATTTTCTCGATTCTCTGAATTTCTGTCCCACAAAAATAAATTTGGTACAGTTTTTGAATCTCACTGAAATTTGAGTTTCTAAGCCTTAAATATCTAAAACCTTTCTCATATAAAACTTTACATAATCTTTCTCAAATTAAATCTTAACAAAGTCAAATTTAGAAATCTCAATTATTTCCAAATATATTTAGTTATTAAGTTGGAAAAATAAAATAATTTTCTTTCAAAAAAAATTTTGTTTTATTAAAAGAGAATAATTATTAACCAAAAATACTTAAAATTACAAAATTTTTCTTTAACTCAAGATTTAATTAAATAAATTCTCATAAAATATTTTCTTTCTAAAATAAATACTAATTTTTTTTATTCTAAATATTGAAAATAAAGTTAATAAAAATAATTTCTAAGAAGAGATAAAAGATAATAAAATTTAAAGAGTAAGGTAAGAAATTCTTACTGAATTTTAGCTTTCCGTCATGCTCGCGATATGCTCAAACTCCACATTATAATATCATCAATCAAAATCAAACAATATCAATCATAATCAAATCATAATCAAATCAATTAAATATCATTAATATATATCATAATACAAAATTTAATGATTATTAATATAGTCAATTTTAGTCCTTTTGGTCAATTCCTCGCATAGGTATATGTAAGTCCATATAATCCAGTCCTTGCATAGGTATAGTTCAGTCCATATGGGTCATAATGGTCCAAGTCCTTGCATAGGTATAGTCCAGTCCATATAGGTCATAATGGTCCAATTCTTTGTATAGGTATGTTAGAGTTAGTTAAACTAGATATTTAATTTAAAATTTATTAAAAATTTTAAGTTAAAAAGTTAATATTTTAAAATAATAATATTATTAATTTTAAAAGGAGTAGGGGACTCCTCCCATTATTCTTATGTCTTTTCATATTATACTTCTTATCTCACTCCCCCTTACCTTGAGTCGTTACCAAAAAGAGATTTGCTTTGCGCCTCCGATTTCTAGAAATATTAATATCAATTTTATTTCAGTATAAGCATAAGACGAAGATTAAGATTACTACTTAAAACAGAAATGGTAAATTTTGAATAGTGAATAGTGAATAGTAAAACGTGAATAGTAACAGTAAATAGTAAAACGTGAATAGTAATAGTAAATAGTAAAACGTGAATAATAACAGTAAATAGTAAAACGTGAATAGTAACAGTAAATAGTAAATCGTGAATAGTAACAGTAAATAGTAATAGTAAATAGTAATTTACTGTTTGAATAGTAATTTACTATTGAAATAGTAATTTACTATTGAAATAGTGTTTACTATGCAGAATAGTAACTTAAAATAATATTATTTTCAGTATAATAACAGATTTCTAAAAACGATATAAAAATAATCTAAAAAAATATAAAAGAGAAGTATTCTTACCTTAGGATTTTGGCAGAACCTTCTCTCCAAAAACTTTTCTTCTCTTTCTCACTTTCACCATTATCTCACTAGCACTACTGTATTAAGAAAACTTAATCTGAAATTGTGAATTCTAAAAAAGAAATCCTTCGGTATTTATAGGAAAAAAATTTACTATGCATTCCATTATTTTAATATAAAAGTACTATGCATTTTTGAATTTTTTATTCCAGATTACTATGCATTCTTTGAAAATTTCGTACATGCACAGTGTTTTGCATAGTAACTGTCGGCAGAATTATTAAGCCAAATAGTAACCTTTCACTCGGTATATTTTAAATATTCAAAATGAGTCCTTTTTGAAAATTAGCGATATTATATCAGTCCTCACTAATTTTATAATAAGTAATATAAAGCTGAAATTTTAAAATCTAAAATTTTCCGTTAATAAAAATTTATTGATACGTTTCCAATTTTTTAACGATTGGAAAAAATCAAGATTTTTCTCAAACCGATAATTTTTAGATAAGTCTACTTGAAACGGATTTTAGAAAATTTTCTTATAATTTAAATTCACTTTCTTATAAATATTTTAAATTTAAGTCACTTACATGAATTTAAAATTATTTAAAAAATATTATTTTTATTAAAAAATTCCAAAATTCCAAAACATTCCAAAAAATCATAAATAATACGTAGATTAAAAAGTTTTAAAGAACCATAATTTAATTCCTTCAAAATTTTAATATAAAAATAAAAATAGGGGTGTTACAACTCTACTCCCCTTAGAAAATTTCGTCCTCGAAATTTACATTAATCAGTAAAACAAATGAGGATGAGACTCTTTCATCTCAGTTTCTAGTTCCCATGTAGCATCTTCTCCTCTCGTTTCACTCCAAATAACCTTTACAAGCGGAATTGTCTTGTCTCTTAATTGTTTTATTCTTCTGTCACCTATTCTAACAGGTGGTGCATCATATGTAAGATTATCTTTAACTTGTATGACATCAGGTTCAATAACATGTGTAGGATCAGATATATACTTTCGCAAGTTTGACACATGAAAAACATTATGGATATTAGAAAGAAAAGGTGGTAATGCTATTTGGTAGGCAAGGGGACTAACTTTATGAATTATTTGGTATGGACCGATAAATCTAGGAGTTAGTTTTCGAGATTTCATTGCCCGACCGACCCCAGTCATAGGTGTGACTTTCAAGAATACATGATCGCCTTCTTGAAATTCGAGCGGCTTTCTTCTTTTGTCATAGTAACTTTTCTGCCTGCTCTGTGTTGCCTTCATCTTTTCCTAAATTATTTTAATTTTATCCGTGGTTTGTTGTACCAACTCTGGTCCTAGCATCAAGTTTTCACCAGTCTCAAACCAACATAGCGGGGTCCTACATTTTCTTCCATATAATGCTTCAAAAGGTGCCATGCCAATGCTAGCATGGAAACTGTTGTTGTAGGTAAACTCCACATATGGTAAGAATTGATTCCAACTTCCTTTATGCTCTAACACACAAGCTCGTAACAAGTCCTCTAGAGATTGGATTGTTCTTTCTGATTGTCCATCCGTCTGAGGATGATATGCTGAACTTAGACGCAGTCTTGTTCCCAAAGCCTTGTGCAAGCTCTTCCAGAATTGTGATGTAAAACGAGGGTCCCGATCAGAAATGATACTTGAAGGAATTCCATGCAATCTCACAATCTCCTCGATGTATAATTTTGCCAGCTTCTCCATAGAGTAACGAATGTTGATGGGAATAAAGTGGGCAGACTTTGTTAGTCTATCAACTATTACCCATATCGAATCATGTCCTAATGGAGTTTTGGGTAAAGAAGTCACAAAATCCATGGTAATGCTATCCCATTTCCATTCTGGTATTTCCATTGATTGTAGCATTCCAGGGGGTTTTTGGTGTTCTACTTTAACCTTCTGGCAAATTAGACATGCAGCCACGTACTCTGCCACTGCTTTCTTCATTCCAGGCCACCAAAATAACTTCTTCAAATCTTGATACATTTTAGTAGCTCCGGGATGAATGCTCATATAACTTTTATGGCCTTCTTCCAGAATTGCTTTCCTCAACTCCTCTTGATTAGGGATACACACTCGATCCTTATACCTTAGCAATTGGTCACTTCTTACATTGAACTCGACTTCTTTTCCTTGTTTCAAGAGTTCTTTCTTCTCTTGCAGGAATTCATCCTCTCTTTGAGCCTCTAAAACTTGTCTCAGGAATTCACTTGTCACTTGCAACGCTCCTAATCTGTAGCTGTTAGCATTAACCTTTACTGCTAGGTTAAGATCTCTGAAGTTCTCTATTAATTCCAACTCTTTAATCATCATTGTGGATGCATGTAGAGACTTTCGACTTAAAGCATCAGCTACTACGTTCGCTTTTCCAGGATGGTATTGCAACTCAAAGTCGTAGTCCTTTAAGAACTCCATCCATCTTCGTTGCCTCATGTTTAACTCCTTTTGATCGAATAAATACTTGAGACTCTTATGATCGCTAAACACATCGAATGTTGCACCGTATAGATAATGCCTCCAAATCTTTAAGGCAAAAACTACAGCGGCTAACTCTAAGTCATGGGTAGGGTAGTTAATCTCATGTTGCCTTAATTGACGCGACGCATAGGCTACAACCTTCTTGTCTTGCATGAGTACACTTCCTAGTCCTTGTTTAGACGCATCACAGTAAACTTCAAAACTTCGATGTGGATCGGGGAGTACTAACACTGGCGCAGAAGTAAGTCGATCTTTCAGCTCTTGGAAACTATTCTCGCATTGTGTCGTCCACACAAAAGGTTGTCCTTTCCGTGTTAACTTGGTCAATGGGTATCCTAGCTTTGAAAATCCTTCAATGAATCTCCTATAGTATCCAGCCAAGCCCAAGAAACTTCTAATCTCAGTGATCGTGGTTGGTCTCTCCCATTTTAAAACTGCTTCCACCTTGGAAGGGTCTACAGCTATTCCTCCTTGACTAATTACATGTCCTAAAAAGTTTACTTCTTCCAACCAGAATTCACACTTCGACAACTTTGCATACAGTTGTTTCTTTTTCAGGATTTCCAACACAACCTTCAAGTGTTCAACATGTTCTTCTCTGCTTTTAGAGTACACTAATATATCATCAATGAACACCACTACAAATTTATCTAGATATGGATGAAAAATCCTATTCATGTAATCCATGAATACGGCTGGTGCATTAGTTACACCAAAAGGCATTACTAGATATTCGTAATGGCCATAGCGTGTTCTAAAAGCAGTTTTCGATACATCTTCTTTCTTCACCCTTATTTGATGGTATCCAGACCTCAAATCAATTTTGGAGAACACCGTGGCACCACGCAGCTGATCCATCAAGTCGTCAATCCTTGGCAGAGGGTATCTGTTCTTGATCGTCACCTTGTTCAGTTGCCGATAATCTACACACAATCTCATGCTACCATCCTTTTTCTTAACCAACAACACTGGTGCACCCCAGGGGGATACACTGGGTCGTATAAACTGCTTCTCTATCATCTCTTCAAGTTGTTTCTTCAACTCTGCTAATTCTAGAGGTGACATTCGGTATGGTGCAATTGAAATAGGTCCAACTCCAGGTACTAGATCAATGGAAAATTCTACATCTCTTTCTGGGGGTAAACCAGGGATATCTTCAGAAAAACGTCAGGAAATTCACACACAACCGGCAGATTTTTGATTTTTGATTCTTGCTCTCCTTTCGTTGAAAGCAATAGCATGAATCCTTGAGCCCCTCCTTTTAAAGAGGCACTCACTTGGTTGGCGGTTAGAAATCTCGAATCCTCAGGATTCAAATTTACTGGTTCTTTAAACATTATGGTTTTATTATGACAATCTATTAGAACGTGATTGTCAGACAACCAATCTAGCCCAATAATAACTTCTAAGCCAGAAAGGGGTAAACAGAAAAGATTAGCCTTAAAGTCCCTACCATCTATGACAATAGGGCATTTCCAACAAGCTTTAGAAGTGACAATGGGATTGTTTCCAGGAGTATGTACAGATAAGTCAAATAGCAGTTCTATCACAGGTAATTTTAGTTTTTCTACACAGTCATTGGAAATAAAGGAATGTGATGCACCTGAGTCATACATAACAGTTAAAGAAATCTTATTAATGATACACTTACCTTCTACCATGGAATCATCATGAGATGCTTCTTCTCCAGTGATTGCAAAAACCTTTCCTTTTGCTTTCGGCCTTCCGACTGCACTGTGCGCGCCTCCTTGAGTATTTATGCTTGTACTTGCACCTTCAGGGTTTTCTCTCTTCATCTCTGGGCAATCCTTGATGTGATGACCTGGTTTGTTACACTTAAAGCAAACATAAGTGTTTTTAGGACAATCCCTTTTCAAATGGGGTCCTCCACAGATAAAACATTTAAAATTTGGTGCAGATGTTGGGTAATAGCTTCCAGTTGAAGCTTGGGGTCTGTTAGGAACAGATGCTGCTCCAAACCGGTGAAATGGTGCTTGGTAAGGCTTATTCCTTCTGAAATCTCTTCTTTGGTGATGGTGAGGTCCCCCACTTCTTATTTCTCCTGCCTTGTGAATGGGCTCACGACTTTTGGTCATTCTATCCTTATGGTCTTCTTCAAAGATCCTGCAGCGATTTACCAATACAGAAAATTCACGGATTTCCTGCATTCGTATAGCTTCCTTAATTTCTGGCCGCAGTCCATTTACAAACTTTGCACACCGATCTCTTTCATTAGTAGCATCATTATAATGAGAATGAAAACGAGATAGCTCTTCAAACCTGGATGCGTACTCTCCAACGGTCATATTTCCTTGGGTCAGCGACAGGAATTTGAATTGTCTTTTCTCTTTAACATCAGCTGGAAAGTATTTCTCCAGAAACATATCCTTGAAATAGTCCCAAGTGATCTCCACGTCGTTGACTTCGAATTGTCTACGCGTGCTATCCCACCAATGTTCGGCATCCTCAGATAAAGCATAAGTAGCGAAGACTACCTTATCAGCTTCATTACATTGTAATGCTCGAAAGATCTTCTCTATCTCTCGAATCCAGATTTGTGCTCCATCAGGGTTATATCCTCCCTTGAAACGAGGTGGATTGCGCTTTTCGAATAGGTCCAGTCTTCTCAAGGCATCGTTACCTTGACCTTCACGTGCTCCCATTGCATTAATTAAGCGTTCTACAACTCCAGCAAGATCGTTTCCAGCCATTAGTTTCCTGTTTCACAGTAACTGAGATTTGTCACATCAATCACAGTTACTACCAAGTCAGATATTCTACCTATACAGAGTTTACAGACAAAGCAAGATAGACCTTTTCCCCAGGCCTATTGGATTAACTGCTCTGATACCACTTTGTAACACCCTCTGTTACACCTTAATAAATTCTAGAAAAATTCATTATTTTTTTTTTTACTAAAGATATGATTGTTAAAAAGAAACTATCGGAATAAATTATATACATTACTTCTGAAATACCTCATAAATATTATTAAAACTTTATAAAGTAATTTTACATTCATCCAACGGAAATAAATATTAAACATTAAAAGAAAGAGAGGAAACTCCATGGCCCAGAAGCAGTTACTTATTAACATTATTTATTCATTGGACCACGGTATTCATACCGAGCTCCCTTTCTAGAACTTGCTATAGTTACTGCTGATATTCTTCGATCCTTCCCTCTGAACCATCAATTTAGAATATATGAAACAAAAACACGGAGAAAGGAGTGAGAAACAGAATATAATATTTCCGAATAAGACATAAACAACAAAGGGTTTTCACAACCAATACATAATAATATCAATCACAATCACATACACAATCAATTATGAATGCATGAATGTTATGCAATATCTTCATCATAACTTACCTACATATGTGGGCCCTTAAATTTTAATTTGCACTGGGCCAACCAGGAGTTTACACTGTTCCATAAGTCCGGATAATAATAATATGAACAGCTCAACTGGTATGGAAACACTTAGAGACTAGTCAGATTGAGAAAGTTTTTATTGTGAAAGTACCCGACACTAGGGAGCTACCCCAGGTCCCCTGAAGCACCCTTTCACACCCTCTCATCCCAAGGCTCGCAATTAAGCCTCCTCTAATGTATCCTCGGTTTCTATAATCCGTCCCCAGACAATATTATTTCATTTCACTTTAATGATTCATGATGCATGAACTACTCGCGTATTGAGTTAGTTAAGGCTTTTAGAAACTCAATTATTAAATCCCTTAAAGGTTTACAACATTATTTCAATAAACTGTACATTTTCTCGATTCTCTGAATTTCTGTCCCACAGAAATAAATTTGGTACAGTTTTTGAATCTCACTGAAATTTGAGTTTCTAAGCCTTAAATATCTAAAACCTTTCTCATATAAAACTTTACATAATCTTTCTCAAATTAAATCTTAACAAAGTCAAATTTAGAAATCTCAATTATTTCCAAATATATTTAGTTATTAAGTTGGAAAAATAAAATAATTTTCTTTCAAAAAAAATTTTGTTTTATTAAAAGAGAATAATTATTAACCAAAAATACTTAAAATTACAAAATTTTTCTTTAACTCAAGATTTAATTAAATAAATTCTCATAAAATATTTTCTTTCTAAAATAAATACTAATTTTTTTTATTCTAAATATTGAAAATAAAGTTAATAAAAATAATTTCTAAGAAGAGATAAAAGATAATAAAATTTAAAGAGTAAGGTAAGAAATTCTTACTGAATTTTAGCTTTCCGTCATGCTCGCTATATGCTCAAACTCCACATTATAATATCATCAATCAAAATCAAACAATATCAATCATAATCAAATCATAATCAAATCAATTAAATATCATTAATATATATCATAATACAAAATTTAATGATTATTAATATAGTCAATTTTAGTCCTTTTGGTCAATTCCTCGCATAGGTATATGTAAGTCCATATAATCCAGTCCTTGCATAGGTATAGTTCAGTCCATATGGGTCATAATGGTCCAAGTCCTTGCATAGGTATAGTCCAGTCCATATAGGTCATAATGGTCCAATTCTTTGTATAGGTATGTTAGAGTTAGTTAAACTAGATATTTAATTTAAAATTTATTAAAAATTTTAAGTTAAAAAGTTAATATTTTAAAATAATAATATTATTAATTTTAAAAGGAGTAGGGGACTCCTCCCATTATTCTTATGTCTTTTCATATTATACTTCTTATCTCACTCCCCCTTACCTTGAGTCGTTACCAAAAAGAGATTTGCTTTGCGCCTCCGATTTCTAGAAATATTAATATCAATTTTATTTCAGTATAAGCATAAGACGAAGATTAAGATTACTACTTAAAACAGAAATGGTAAATTTTGAATAGTGAATAGTGAATAGTAAAACGTGAATAGTAATAGTAAATAGTAAACGTGAATAGTAATAGTAAATAGTAAAACATGAATAGTAACAGTAAATAGTAAAACGTGAATAGTAACAGTAAATAGTAAATCGTGAATAGTAACGGTAAATAGTAACAGTAAATAGTAATTTACTATTTGAATAGTAATTTACTATTGAAATAGTAATTTACTATTGAAATAGTGTTTACTATGCAGAATAGTAACTTAAAATAATATTATTTTCAGTATAATAACAGATTTCTAAAAACGATATAAAAATAATCTAAAAAAATATAAAAGAGAAGTATTCTTACCTTAGGATTTTGGCAGAACCTTATCTCCAAAAACTTTTCTTCTCTCTCTCACTTTCACCACTATCTCACTAGCACTACTGTATTAAGAAAACTTAATCTGAAATTGTGAATTCTAAAGAAGAAATCCTTCGGTATTTATAGGAAAAAAATTTACTATGCATTCCATTATTTTAATATAAAAGTACTATGCATTTTTGAATTTTTTATTCTAGATTACTATGCATTCTTTGAAAATTTCGTACATGCACAGTGTTTTGCATAGTAACTGTCGGCATAATTATTAAGCCAAATAGTAACCTTTCACTCGGTATATTTAAATATTCAAAATGAGTCCTTTTTGAAAATTAGCGATATTATATCAGTCCTCACTAATTTTATAATAAGTAATATAAAGCTGAAATTTTAAAAATCTAAAATTTTCCGTTAATAAAAATTTATTGATACGTTTCCAATTTTTTAACGATTGGAAAAAATCAAGATTTTTCTCAAACCGATAATTTTTAGATAAGTCTACTTGAAACGGATTTTATAAAATTTTCTTATAATTTAAATTCACTTTCTTATAAATATTTTTAATTTAAGTCACTTACATGAATTTAAAATTATTTAAAAAATATTATTTTTATTAAAAAATTCCAAAATTCTAAAAAATTCCAAAAAATCATAAATAATACGTAGATTAAAAAGTTCTAAAGAACCATAATTTAATTCCTTCAAAATTTTAATATAAAAATAAAAATAGGGGTGTTACACACACAAAAGAACTCCAGTATTTACCAAAAAAACAAACTCTTAAGTAGTTTCAAAGAGTTCATGGTCATGAGATTTTAAAATCTTCATATAACCTATGACGTTGTAAAATATTGTTAAGGTTAGTTTTCATATTTTTTAACTGTTAAATAGTAAAATCATGGATTACAGTTAAAATTTTAAAATTTCATGTGTTAAAGTAAACCATTCATATAATCTTAAAAAATTATATATTTTATATAGATTCAACTTAGAAAAGACCATAGTCACAAAACTCTCTTTATACCAAAATTTAATATTATTGTATTCCCTTGAACTCAAATATAAAATTATAGATTAAACTAAAATAATCTCTACCAATTGATCAACCTGTTTGGTCTAGTATATATTTATAAATGTTTTACAAGCCACACAAAATTTCAGATTAAACCCCAAGTGCTTTATCAAAATTTACCATTATTAATTTTTAATTCAATAATTTTAATTATATTTTATATTTTTAAGTTTATCTTTTACTTTAGACGAAGTTGATCCATTTCCTTGATTTTATATAGCTAGCTATCCAAGAATAACGCAATTCTTGTACATGGCCTTGCTCGATCATTCTAAAGCGACACCGGTCTTACCGAAACAGACGTAATTATTCGTTATCCTGCCTTTTCTGAATGCCCAAAGAATTGATGCCTCTGCGCTTTGTCTTACTCCCATCAGGATGGGGCATTGGATCACTACACCAAAGAATAACCGATAAAAAGAGGATAACTTTGCAACTAACGTGTAATAGAAATGTTATAATAAATGTTGGAATGTATTAGTATTTTTTTAATTAACGTGTAATAGAAATGTTATAATAAATATTTCAAAGCTATAATAATAATATAATATATGATATAGTAAATTATTATTCAAATATCCTTTCTTTCATTAAAATTTCAAGTTAATCTTATAATTTTATTTTTAGTCGGTTAGGTGATGTAGTCCTGCGAAGTCAATTAGAATAAAAGACTGAGTTTGAGTGTGCCCATGCTAGGAGGGGCATACCCACCTGCAAATCTTCTTGCCAATTTGCTGAACAGGGGCGTACTCACTCTAAGGGGTTGCTTGGATACAAACCTCGATTTGACAAACCCTAAAAATACATATATATTTATTATATTTTATAATATATAATATATATTTAATATGTTATATATGTGTAAGAATAGAAAGTAGTATATTTAATAGTATTCCTTATTTATCTTAAAGAGTTAGTTGTCTTAATGGTCATGGTATTGGACCATGATACTTGGGTGATAGGTTTAACTCCTAGTGTCAATGATTTTATTAATTATTTTATCAATTCCTAAATTCGTCCCTCTACCAGACCACTAAATAATTTTTTTCTACCCTAAAACCGTAAATATTTTTAAAAAGGGCCCTATTTGAACTAAAATGCCACTGGATGGGCATGCCACGCTAGCAGCAACCTATTTGTCTATATAAGTTGCATTATAGTCTTGTTGTAATAATTTTGGTTCATTTTTTAATACACCTGAAATTGTGAGGTGATTTCTCTCCAAGTCTTTTCTTAGAACACTTGGAATTCTAGTCTCTTATCATAGGATCTCTCCATACGGCTAGCATCAATTAGGCTCATCTCTAATCTTTTTCGATTTTATAATTTTTTCATTTCTAGTTTGAAAATCTTTAGAAAATCTAAATATGTGAATTTTCAATCAAATGGAATCCATTGCAACTTCGTTGAATTAGTAAAGAACTTTTGAATTACTCTTTGAAAACGATCAAAAACAAGATTCATGGAGACTCCTTCAAAGATCACATCTTGAGTCCCCTATGTTTTAATTTAGATCTCATTACATATACCGTGTATCAAATGTTATTGGCATGACCGTTCCACATGTCATATGCTGTTGATGTGGACCATGTTGATGTGGCAAGTGGGGCCTACTAATGTGTAACTCTACGTTTGAAAAAGGTCTATATCAACATCTAACATATGGAGCAACCACACCAACACAGAGTCAATTACATACTAGAGTTTCTATAATAGAATTAATAAAAATAAGATGAAATAGATCTAGTTGAAATATTTTTAAAGCATAGGAGATTTAATTGACTAAAGCAAAGTCAAACTTAAAACTTTAATGAAAGATAAGTACCTGAAATAATATTTCAACTTATATAATACTATAACATGTCATATAATGATATAGTATAAATTCTATACTAACAAATTATTTATTACTATAATATATATCATTTTCTTTTTTAAATCACATCTGAAGGGTTAGAAAATTTATTATAATATCTAATAATTTTTAATGATATATAGTATAGATTAATTCTTTTTTACTGCTCAATATTTATCACTACAATATATCTTTTAAATAACAAAATCTATTCTAATAACTTATAAATTTTGTGTATCAATAAATAAGTAAAAAAAAGTTAGAAAGATTTCGTGCTACCACAAAAAATTTCACTATCTGCCACTAGATGTCCATATAAAGTTTTTCTATTGTCACTATTCTAGTTCGGATAATTTTACCCACAATGAACTCTAATAGTGGGTAACGGCGTCAAATGCAACTTAGAGCATATTTGATTGCAGTGCTCCAATAGAGAAAACTTTGTTGATTGAGAGTTTTAATCTTACGATTCAACGAAATTTTGATTGTCTCAAACAACGTAAAAAATTAATATTAATTTTTAAATTTTTCACTTCAACTCAACTTTGTTTCTCCAACTACAAACCAAACACCCCTCACATACTTCTACCAACGAGGCTTTCACTGTAGGTAGAAGTTACCGAATACCTGAGTTGATTGTTATCAACTTATAGCCACGGAGTATATATATATATATATATATATATATATATATATATATATATATATATATATATATATATCAATAATAAAACGTTAAAACAAATTAAAATTTCAAAATACATTAAATTTAATTACATCATTTTTATAGTTATATTGGTTACGGTTAACAATGATATATCACTAATAAACAAATATTAAACACATATTTTTTTATTAAAACAAATATGATTTATTAATTTGATATAGAATAGCAAATTAAAACTTTCAAATATTTTACGCTTTCTATTATATTTTAACTCAATGTTTAAGCCTTTAAATAAATTAACCATGGTAATCTCAAAATATTATATAAAAATTTAAATAAAATTTATTATAATATTTTATCATTATCCTATTTAGATTTATTTAATTAGATAAGTTTATTAGACTTGACACCCTGTTTTCTATGTGGAATCTTTTAAAATCCTCAAAATCGTGTTCCCTACGTATCATATCTACTGAGGACATTAAAACATGTTTCGTATTTTTGAAATTTATTTGGAAATGTTACAAGTATAAAAAATTAAAGATTCTCATCTTTTACTTAACAAAAAGTTGTGTGAGGAGTTTTATAAAACATAACTAAAAAAACTTTATTGAGAATGATAGAACCTATTTACTTTTAAAAAATATTTTTCTATTTTATCTTTTAATTACAAAACTATTATTTTAGTTTTAATTACGAAATTGTTACATTATTTTCTATTTTAAAAGTTTATGGATACTATGAAAATGATATTTGATTGTTTTCGGTGTTTCCTATATAAACATTTAAAAATAAAAAATAATTCACAATTTTAATAATTAAAACTAAAATGTATAAAATAAAAAATATGAGATATATGTATCAGACCATTTATCATATTATTTCTAAGAGCTTTTACTTTTAATCATTAAATTGTCACATTGTTTTTTCCCTAAACATTTGTATAAGAAGATGATCCGGTCCTGATACCGGCTCATAGGCAATATGATAATTTGACCATAATCTGTCATTCAGGACCCATATCCCATATAGCTTGGTGTCACAAAAACGGTATTCCGGTATCACGTGCAAGGTCCCTGAACTGGACTTGGTATGAGTCATTTTTTCAACACCGGAAAGTCAAAGTTGACCTATACATCAATGTGTTAAACAAGTAACCTGCAAAATGACTTATTGATAGGTAAAGTCATTTGAAAACATCTCTTTCATGTGTCAGCCTTTCTGCGAAGGATCAGAATCATACTTACAGTGTATAGGAAACTTCACTACCTAAAAATGAGCTTGCAAGACTCTCTTAAAGTGTGCGATGTAGAAGACTCAAGCAAGAAGATGAGTTCGACGAAGAAATATTTAACCCACAAATGCTCTCTCTAAATTTCAATAGAGTTTTAGTATGTTAACATAAGGGTGCCTCGTAACATTTCTGGAGCCACTTTTTATAGTCGTGGCTGAGGGCAATAATACGACGTTCACTCTGTTCAAATTATTTGGGCCAAGTCTCTTCAATTTTCATAGCTCATTGTCCAAAAGTAACCACCAAAATGATGAAAGAAGTGTACTGTCACGCACGATTGAGAGTAATTATCCCATGATTGACGTGACCCACTATATGTGCAACATTGCATTTTGAGGGGTAAATAAATGAGCAACAGTGACTAATGCGAATGGAACAAGCAGAAAAATTTTCTAAGTTAAAACATTCCTCTTACCCATGCTTATAACCAGTGTCTCAATAGAAGCTATAGCTTATTAGAGCAACTGGCATGGTCACTCGAACAAGCTAGGGGGCAAATGATTCAATCCAGATATCGGCCCATGGGCAATACGGTAATTTGACCATAATCCGTCATTTAGGACCGGTATCCCATATAACTTGGTGTCACAACACCGACATTCTGATTTCATGTGTAAGATCCCTGAATTGGATCCGATATGAGTCATTCTCTCAACACCGGAAAGTTAGAGTTGACATATGCATTAGTGTGTTAAACAAGTAACCTGCAAAATGACTAATTGGTAGGTAGAGCCATTTGGAAACGTCTTTTTCATGTGTCAACCTTTCTGTGAAAGATTAGAATCGTACTGACATAGTGTACAGGAAACTTCATGAGCAAGTATATGCTCTTCTGCTCTTCAGGTATAAATATTCATGCGTCAACGTAACAAAGGTAGAACATTCTCTCTATAACTTATGCCTGACCTTTGATATTCCCATTGAATATTCACTGACTTGAGCGTCAGAGTGTCCTTGCAGGTGAAACCCTCTTTCACCCTACAACGTGTAAGGTTAATGATTTGGTACGATAAATTACTCCAAGACCTTTATTTCCCTACTAAAATATAAGATATAATAACGGATCCCCACTGGACCGATATAAAATTTAAGCTCACAACTATAATTATGGATTGTTTTGAGACCGACCCTTACACCCTGACCTAGATAGTTCAAAAGCATAAATTAACGTGTCAATTTTGTAATTAAAATAAGTAAAAACAATAAATTAATAAAAATAGTTTTTCAAAATGGTTAGGTACTCCCAAAAAGGACGCATACCCATGCTAGGTACTTGTTCGGAACACATTCGGTATGTATGTATTTAAAAATTTTTCTAAACAAAAAATATTGGGTACTTTATGGATGTTGATCTTAACGAACGATTGAAAGTATCTGAAAGCTTGTGAGACAATTAAGCATTGAAGTCTTTTACAAAGAATCTCAACCTGAAGTAATGAATTTTTCTCTAATTTATAACATGTTACTGCCCCATGCAACCTTGTGGTTTCATACTAGCTTCAACTTTATATTTTGTTTGTGCTTATTTTATTCTATTTTTTTAGATTTTTTAATACATAACCATACCTCTTGTCGCGACCGGGATCGCGGTGGCACGACCGACCCTCGAAAATAATATGCTTTCGAAATCCTTTCGAAAAAAAATAGGGAGTCGCCACCAATATTTTTTTTAGGGTAAAACATCGGGAAAACCTCTTTTAAAGCACTAGTTATAAAAATGAAGTTCCAAGTTCGGGAGTTAAATTACAGGTGAGGAAAGTATTAGCACCTAACAATTGTTCGCTATAAAATGGTTACCTCAAATTGATAGCCTTTTTTTAATTGTTTAATATGACAAATCCTTTCTCCTTGGTCCATGAATTCACGTTAACGATGACGGAGGGGGGTTGTTCTTGCATTGACAATTGATTGGCTTAGAGACTTAGACTTGGTCAAAATTGGTGGGCTTTGGAAACCATAGCAATTTTGGTGATGGGTTCCACTCTGTTCATCACGAAACTTTCTTGCATATTTGAGGACTGATGCGTGCCAAATTTGAAAAAGAGTCCAACATGAAAATTGTAGGTCTTTCTCTTAGCTTTAATTTGACATAAGGCACAAAAATTTTCATCAAGAAACCAGGGAGATATGGCCCATTTACTAAAACTCCTCCAAGGTGTGACAGGACTACATTTGCAAGCAAAATAAATTCACTGGGAAAAATGAGTAGAGAATTAGCTTTCGTGCACTTCATGAAGTTTGTAGATCTCCTTGATGTGGATCCATAGAAAAAGAACAAAGTCATTTCAGTACCATATGAAGGAGATATGAATTTTCTCCTAAAGGTGTGTAGAGCAGTCACGAAACTGGAACGGGTCTGGGAAGATTATTAAAACTGTACCAATTAGTAAGGATATAACTTTCCAAATCTTCACAAAAGTTGTAGGTAATTTTGTTACGAAAATTTTGAGTCTGAGTTTGCGCAAATCAAAGGTCGTATGGAGGGGTTATGAATTTTTAAGCGAACCATGCACAGAATAGAGTGTCCAAACGATGGAACTGTACCAATTGACCGGACAAAAAAAGGTATTCACACCTCTACCCTTGATTTTGAAAAATACCATACTCTAAAGTTGTATTCATACTCGGTATCAATTCTGTATTTATACCTAAAAAACATGATTTCAATAAATGTTTTGTTTTCATTTCCTATTTCACTTTAAATTACTAAACTGTTGTATTGTTTTCATTTCTAAAAATTTGTATAAAAAATATTAAAAGATACCTTTTTTTTACTTGCTCCATATACAAATTTTAAAAAAACTGAAAATAAGATAAAAATTTTATAATTCCAAATAAAAAGAAAAACCGTTTTTCTAAAAGCAAAGCAACTCGATAAGATACTTGAAAAACTAATTGCAAAGAATCCCTCCCCGATGAAATCTTATCTTTTTCTGATTCAATTAACAATTAAACTAGCCTGAGTGTTTATATGCTTAAGTAAGCCAAGCCCAAAATTCCCAACAAGCAACCTGAACTATTTTCACTCCCAACACTCGCAAAACCATTCATAGAGTTGTGTTTTCCCATTTATTTCTTGGTGAGAGACACGTCAAAAATTCTTTGATTTTGCTATATTCTCATATTTCGTCACTTGGATAGATTGACGAATAGCTTAACAACTAAGAATAGGAAGTAGAAGCTCACAGTCCTTATCACATTAAAAAAAGTTCGGGAATATAAAAGCAAACATGGAAAGGAGATGAGATAGGATGTTGAAATTCTCAAAAAAAATTCTAGCAATAATAGATACAAATCAAAACAAGCATTTCCATGCTCCTTCTAAAGGGAAATAAAGCTGAAGCCAACGCAAGAAATAAGGGAGAGAGAGGAAGAAAGAGAGGGTATGAGATGCAACGATTCAGCAACACGGTGATCGGATTCTTGAACTTTTTTACGCTCTTAGCATCAATACCAATCATTGGTGCGGGTCTATGGATGGCAAGGAGCACCACAACATGTGAAAATTTTTTCCAAACCCCACTTTTGATTATAGGTTTTGTTGTGCTTGTGATTTCACTAGCAGGGTTTATAGGGGCATGCTTTCATGTGGCATGGGCACTTTGGGTTTACTTGGTGATAATGTTGTTGCTTATAGCTGCTCTCTTTGGTTTGACCATATTTGGGTTTGTTGTGACTGGCCAAGGTGGGGGAGTGGAAGTTCCTGGTAGGGTTTATAAGGAGTATCATCTTCAGGATTATTCACCATGGTTGAGGAATAGGATTAAGGATCCTCTTTATTGGAGTACCATAAGGAGTTGCATTTTGGGGTCTAACACTTGTGCAAAGCTTTCCTTCTGGACACCTCTTGATTATATGCAGAGGGACATGTCTCCAATTCAGGTATGCAAATTAATTGTTTCTCTAGTGGGGATTTGTTATAATTCTTATTTTCAATTTTGTTTCACGTAATTTTAATAAGGTTCATAAGCAGCAGAAAATACTTTATGAGAAATTGGTGGGTATATTTAATTAGTTAACTACCTAACTTGAGCCAATTATTTCCATTTTTTCTCTCAATTTTTTTTTCTGATTAACTTCTCAATTCTTTTTTCTGCGCTATTAATTAACTAATATTCATAAATTCTTCTCTCCTTTCATGTTCCCAACGATGTTTTGGGCTCTTTTCCGTTGTAAACTTTAAAGCCTGTTTGTATGTTCCAAACTCTGTTTTCGTGTAGCAATAAAATGTTACTTTTGGGATTTTTACCTCAGAATAATGTTGCAAACAAGAGTTTGGAAAATATCCAATTTTTTCAAACAAGAGTTTGGAAATTATGATCATGTACATCGACGGAGGAAGATAGAAATAGATTTTATAATGCAAGAGCTTATTATAATTGGTTACAAAGTTTACAAATTACATTAAAACAAGTTGTTGCCTCCAAGACAAGCATATGCTATTAAAATCAACAAAGTCGTTAAGAGCCTATTTTGTATATAAAATATATTTTGTTCAGATAAAAATACTATACTAATAATCTCTACACCTCAAAATAATTGGTTTACAACTTTCAGTTGATGATATCTTCCGGTTTTAAAAACATATAATATTAAAGAGTGAATATGATTTTTCTTCTGGTATTCTATATTTTTTTAGTATTTTCATATAGTGATTGATGACTCCACTACATAGAAGGAAAATGGATTCGAAATATAAAAGAAACAAAAAAAAGTTTAAAAGAGGACAGACCTGTCAAATTAGTTTGTTCCTAGGCAATCGTGTTTCCCAATTTGAAGAAAAATTTCCCTCAATGCTGTGTTATAAGACCCTTTTCTTAAGTTTTTTTTTATATATAATTATCATATAAAATATTACAAACTTTTATAAACATTAGTTTTCTTATTCTCCATAGTTATTGAATTTTTTTAACTTATATATTCAATGTTAAGGAACGATTTCACCAAAAAACAAAGAGAGGAGGGTTGTAATCATAAGAATATAAGTTTAAATCGCTAAACTTCAAGGAAGAGAGAGGAAACGAGGATGATTGAATGGTAATTGTGGGATAATGCAGTGTGGATGTTGTAAGCCACCAACAGTGTGCAGTTACAACAGCATGGAAGATGGTGATTGTTACCGTTGGAACAACGCCCCGACACTGCTGTGCTACGACTGTGAGTCTTGCAAGGCTGGTGTACTGGAAAACATAAGAAGGGACTGGCACAAGATCTCTGTTCTTAATGTTGTCGTCCTCGTCTTTCTCATTGGCATATACTCCGTTGGATGTTGTGCTTTCAGAAACGCAAGAAGAGCTCTAACTGACTATCCTCACGGTGAAAACCGCATGACCAAAGTCAAGCCCAGATGGGACTACTACTGGTAAGTCATACACACCTAACTATTATATGAGAAAAAATTTTTATGTGAAAGTGAAAAGAATAAATTTGAACAGTATAATTATATAATGGATAGTTGAGATATATGTGTTTTTAAAAAAAGTTATATGACCTTTTAGGTGATTATGTCACTTTATAAAACTTTTAATTTCAATTATCCATCAACGATTATACAACTCATATTTACTTCTTTCACTCTCACATTAGACAAACTTTCTCATAACTTTAAAGAATTATATTAACTTATTGGAACACTTTTTTTAAATGCTTGCAAAATTTCAGACCCAAAAATTAGATTGGGTAGATAGACCCCTTTGAGGGCAATTTGAGCATATAGACACCTAACTTAAAAAGATAGGAAAAAATAAAAAAAATTGTAAAATTTTTTAAGACGTTAAGATTAGTTTAAATTATTAAAGTAGTAGTATAAAAATATATATTAGTTTATGATAGATAATTTTACAATTTCAATGGTTTAAAACTTGATCCTCAACTAATTAGGATTGAAAATTTACTTATGTAAATATAACTATTTAAAAAATTTAATACTTTTTTAATGTCTGAATTTTAAATGTTTGTCGGTCTAATAACTTACGTAAAAGGCTTATTTCAAAATAAACTTTTTAAATAAGTTGAATTTTTTTAAAAAAGGCTGATAGATTAAGAGGCCCAATTTTATATATATATCAAAAATTCAAAAAATGAACCCTTTCAAGTTAAAATAATTTTAGCCACGCAATTAATTGGATCTTTTGAATTGTAATCTCATTAAGAAAAGTCTTAAAAAACAATAAGAAAATCATATATAACGATAAAACAATATAATTAGTTAATAACTATTTAAAATACAAATAAATAATAAATAATGAATACAAATTATACGTAGATATATATGATAATTAATTATAACATATTTATTTATTTCAATAAAAATATAAGATATAATTAATTTAATACTTATTATATATATATATATATATGTATAAATAGATTCGCCTATCAAACCTAATAAATTTTTTAAAAATTCTAAACTTATATTTCTTATTTAAAGATTTGAAATGTAAGTCTATCCAGAGGTCAGAGCATGAGCATGCTCTTGTTAGGTATAGTCCATTTCCAATCATAACAAAGACTAATCAAAGTATCAAACCCAATTTGTTATTGAATTTTTGATTTTATCATTATTGAAAGGGAAACATTTATTGTGAACCCTGAAGAAAATTTAAATTTTAGTTGTTATGTAAGGCAAGTATGAGAAAATATTAATAAATATGTTTTAAAATTTTATAAATAGTGTTATGAAAGGATATAATAAAAACTTACAAAAACGAAGTTCGTGTTTAGTTTGTAAGTTTTTTAAGAAAAATACAAAACTATTTGTAAAAAAGTTGAAAAATAGAAAATGTGTTTGTTTAAAAAATATTCAAATAAAACTTATAGAAAACTGGGTTTTCTATTTTTTTTAAGAAAAACATATAAGTCTTTAAAGAAGTTTTCCAAGAAAACTGAAAAGCAGAAAAGTTTTTCAAGAATTTTTCTAGTTATTCCAGAAAATGAAAATGTTAGAAAACAAACAGAAAACTTTTCCTAGAAGAAAATTATTTTAGTTTTTTTGGGAAAATTTTTCTGTTTGTTTTCCAAAATTTTTATTTCCTAGAATAAATAGAAAAAATTTTGAAAAACTTTTTTATTTTTCAGTTTTATTAGAAAACTTCTTTAAAGATTTATCTGTTTTTCTTTAAAAAAATTAGAAAACTCAATTTTTAGTTTTCTATAAGTTTTGTTTAATATTTTATAAACAAACACCTTTTCTATTTTTCTAACCTTTTCAAGAATAATTTTTTATTTTTCATAAAAGATTTACGACCTAAACTTTTCCCAAATGCACACAAACATGCACATAATGAGGTACGTGTTAGGGTCGTCTAAATATCATTATACGAATCATAATTTCTTTGGTTGATGATTGTCAAAAGATTTCAAAATGCTTTAAAGAAGGCTATTGGAATATTTCCAATGTTATTAAGAGCAGACTAATTATTAGACGATAAAAGTATTAGTTAGAATTAAATCAAAAATTAAATGGTAATAGAATTGATAATGATAAATAATTCATATACTTTACTAATTTAAGATTTAATAAATTTAAGTGGTTGATTTGATCTAGTTTGAATAATAATAAACGCTTTTTTTTTTTTTAAGGTGAAACCAATTGGATGTTTGGGTTTTTTTGGTTTATTGAGTATTACTTTTCCTACATACATATACATAGTTAATAGAAGCTTT
This sequence comes from Clitoria ternatea, assembly GCA_037962975.1. Taxonomy (NCBI): domain Eukaryota; kingdom Viridiplantae; phylum Streptophyta; class Magnoliopsida; order Fabales; family Fabaceae; genus Clitoria; species Clitoria ternatea. The sequence continues at coordinate 18,302,102 of CM075675.1, forward strand.
GCATTAAAAATAAATACAGGTTAACTAATAGAAGCTTTAACAATTTTCTTTGCCAAAAATGTGAGTGATAAATATTCCAGCAACACACATGTGAAAGCCATATGAAGATGTCTGGATCTTTTGACTGGCAATTAACGCTTTTGGTGCAGTTGGAGATGGTGCTATAACAAGAAGGAGCAGCTTTTTTAAGCTTTAGCACCCATCATTATGTGTTCTTAGGTGCTCAAAAGAGGAGACAATTCACTAGCTTCTCTGTGTATGGGTGCTCATAGAAGAATTCAAGGCCTTTGTTTTTCCTCTCATCTCACTTTTGTACAAATCTCTATCATTTGATCACACGGATATGTGCTTTCCCACTTAATTTTAATTTACACCTGCACTAGATTGGAATAATATAATAAGATAAACACTTTAATCTCAAAGCGCATTCCACTACCATGTGTATATAATAAATAATAATGAGGTAAGGGAATATTTGGAAACAGGGATCATCATAAACTATTTCAGTAAGTATTCATAATATAGACACAACTAAGGAAAAACTTATTTACCGACCGAATGCTTTAATAAGTGGCTAAATAGATTAGGATCCAATCGCCTAGCCGCTACCATAATTTGCAACCAAAATTAAATTTGGTGGCAAATTGCGACGAAACAGTTCCATTGTTAAACTTTAAATTTCACTCCCTACCTCTTGTCGCCACTTTACCATAAGCGACCAGAGTTTCGATCGGGACATTCAATCGTTAATTTCGTCACAAAGATTCATATTTGTGGCGACTGAAACATTCAACTAAATAATGAACTAGGTCATAAAATTGGTTACAAATAATCACTTTTATGATAAAATGTTTCAATTTAGATTCATTGCTAAGGTAGCCACTGTTGTTATTTAATGAGAAATCCCACAATGAAAATATTGAAGGAAGGGGGTACCTTTCTAGTCTATATAAGGAAATCTCCTCCCATTGTTTTGATCATTCCATAATTGTCTATCCATCCATAAAGTTTTTTTTTTAATCTTTATCTCCTTTGTAATATTTCTTGAGTAAAATATTAATTGAGTGATATCCAAGGATGTAGGCATAATTAGTTGAACCTAGTTAAATTTTGGTGTTTTTTATTAGATATTTAATAGTTTTATCGTGTAATAAAAGATCGAAACCACAGGGAGCGTGTTTTAATATTTAGTCAAATTGTGATTTAATCAGAACAAATGTAAGAATTCAATTGTTTAAAGATTGAGAATTAAAAGGATAAAAAACAAATGCAAGAGTTGAATGTAAAGAATTCAAGAATTAAGGGTTTCTTGGTGAATTGGTCTAGGTCGGGGTGTAGAGTCCGACGTGGCCACCAGTCCTTGAATGATGCTTTCACTGGTGCAGAAAAGACTTTTAAGCACGGTTTAAATAGGGTTTTAAACACGATTCCGCAACCGTGTTTGTTGCTGCCGTGGTAATAAATAAGGACAAAATTTAACCATTGATGTCAACCGTGTTTAAAAAAGCTCTTTAAACATGGTTGTTAGAATCGTGCTTAAAAGTTTTGCGCACACCTCCATAGTTGCCACAGACATCCTCCTCAATGACCCCAATGTCAACCTTCATAACAGAAAACCTCCATTATAGGAACAAACAAAAGCATGATGTAGAGAACAGAAACAAACATAATAGTAAACAAAAATCTGTAAAATCTCTATCATAATCGAAAGAAATAAAAAAGAAGCCTTACATGCTTGAACGAGAAAAAAAGAGAGAAGGGTCACGTGGTGGTAAAATGTAGAGAAAAAATGTCAGTGACGTGTAACAAGAACAACAAAAGAAAACCTGTAAAATATACACACTTAACCACGTTAGATCTAAAACACAAACAAATGCAAACGTCAATGGCAATGGGAAAACAAAGAGGAGAAATCTTAGAGAAGAAGATGGGAGAAAGCTAACAGAGAAAGAAAGTTTGAATGAGGAACGCACAACGTTCAAAATTTAAAAATCAAAAGGAAGTTATAAGCACGGTTGTTTTTGTAACCGTGTTTACATAATACATATAAACACGATTACTATTAGAACCGTGCTTATAGGTCTAACAACAAAATGCATACGCATTTTAAGTTTCACCTATAAACACAACTTATTTATTAACCGTGCTTATAGATCTTCGCACATATTTCAAAAATACTACCGCACTATATATTATCATGGTTCACACTGGAACCGTGTTCATATAATTTGGTCATAATTTCAAAGATGCCACCACACGTTTTATGAACACGTTTACCATTTAACCATGCTTATATCATATGCTACTATCTACATTTTGCATTAGTGTTTTCTATGTGTTTTACATTGGTCCAGTGGAGATCTGATAGTATAACTATTGTACCAGTGAGGTGATAAGAGTCTTAAAGTGATCCCTCGATCAATATCACCAACCTCACGCGTTGTGAGACGAAAGGGGTTGTCCCCTGCAATGACACTCTGACGCTCAAATTAGTGGATATCCAAAGAGAATAAAGGTGTTTGAGCGTAAGTATGTAGTAAGAATGTTCTACCTTTCTTTCGTTGATTCATAAGTTTATATACCTTAGAGCAGTGGATGGGTCGTTTCGAGTAGGTGAGTTTACCATACGAAAATTTAGCATGATTCTGATTATTTACAGAAAGGCTAATATGCAATAGTGACCCTATCTACTAACTATACTTTTCCATCAGCCACTTTACAGGTTACTTCCTCAACACGCGATTGCATAAGTCAGTTCTGATGTAACATCCCGTGCATTTTTATATTTAAAAGAACAAATAAATGTGTAAATAAGTTAAAATTAGAATGAATTGGGAATACATGGCATTTTGTGTGATTTAGGAATTCATTTAATGGGGATTCAAGTTTCTTCTTGACACTGAAATTTTAAGGTTAACACGTAGCCCCAGGGGAACGCGTAGCACCAGGGAGACGTATAGCGTCAGTGTCGGGGGTAGAATTAAAACATAGTGGCAGAAATAGCAACACATGCAAAAAACACTTCTTCTTTCTTCTCCTTTTTCTCTCATGAATTGGGATTTCGATCGAAGTCAATTCTTGGTGGGATCTTAGAGATTGATTATGTTTTTAGCTTCAGGGAGCTAAGGTATGCCAATAGGGACCCTTAATCTCAAGTTTCTCTTCCCGTTTCTTTTTCTCTCTCTACCTGAATTTTCATGGGAGGTGGGGGGCTATGGTTTCACATTTTATGGCGATGTGAGGCTTGGGTATTGCTTCTAGGACGATGTGTGTGACAAAATCCTAATGGGTTTTTGTGTTTCAGTTTAGTAGATGTTGGAACGAGTATCGGGAGGTCGTTTGGCAAAGCAGGTGTTGGAACTAGAGGTGAAGTGACGAGTGACTTGATCATGGGACATAACTGACAACGGGAACAAATTATCGAAGCTTGGAATCTAGGTAAGGGGGTGTTCAGGTCATAATTAATTAAAATTGGTGATATATAATTAAAATTAAGAAGTATACGATGTTTGTAATAAATGGAAAAATATAGAAATATGCTGGAGTGATGAATATGTATATGCATGACGATTTGGAAGCTTAATTGGTTAGTAAATAAATTGTTTGGATGGTATATAATTATTTGATAGCTGTGGGTGTATGATTTTGTATAATAAATTGATGTTAAATGGCCCCGAATGCATGTATATATAATTATATTTGATTATCTGGATTAAGATTCTGAGTTATTGGGCGTATGTTGATGAATTAACATCATCGTGATAAGTTGTTGAGGGTTCGGGTCTATGTGGTTGCCCTATGTGATGGTAGATTGTTGATTATTACTAATATGCATATATGATTTGAGATGCATGTATGTGACTATGTGGTATGAGACGACCGACGGTATATGTACCCCTCGCTTTCAGCTCCCGTGGTCCTCTGAGGCCCAGTTGAGCTACCCAGTGATCAAGTAGGATCTAGTGGTTAAGGTGGAGAGCCAAGTCAGGCTCGGTGAACTAAGTCGGGTTCATGAGGTGTCAAGTCGGACCCCCAACTGAAGGTCGATCCTTTAGTATCCGAATACTAGGAGTCATATTGTATGGTGAGAGTCAACGATGCTTCATTGATATGACTGAGATGATGTATGAGTTCGTAATTAATGTGGAAATAATGAATATGATGTTATGCGTTTGGTTATGATAGATCATGTGTAGGAATTGGTAATTGGTGAAGCATGTGAAATATAATGTAATGGTAAATTGTCGTGAAATGATGGCTATTTAAACAAGATGATTATTGTATGAGCTTGTAGGGGACTTGAGAAGTTACATGGTATAAATAGTAAAGTATTTACATTGTTATTGTGTTTACCGTTTTATATTAATTATGATTTTGTTTCTAAACACTCACCCTTGCTGTGGTTTTCTACTTCTTTAGTGACCAATGATACGGAAGGTGTGGATGCCCCAGAAGTAGGGATGGAAATGGGCCAGGCCATCCATCGGGGGTTTATGGCCCGGCTCGTTTAAAGCCTACATAGGTCAGGTTTGTCAGGCTAGAAGGCCAGACTTAGGCTTTTAAAAAGGCCTTTTTTAACTAAACAGGCCAGGTCATAGGCTTTCTAAAAAGCCTTTAAAGCCCAACAGACCGACCTATTTAATTAGATTAATTGTTAATTATTATATATAATATATTTATTACATAAAATAATATATATATTACATATTTATATTTATATAATATAAATTAATATTACAAGTTTACAATTAAAAAAAATTAGGAGGGAATGAAACACAAACATTTTTAGGTTAGTTTTGGCCTTTTAAAAGTCTCACTATAAACAAGCCTTTTAAACAGACTTTTAAACGGGTTAGGCCTTCAAACAGGCCAGACCAGGCCTTAAAAAAAGTCTATGACGGGCTAATAGGCCAAGCTCAGGACTTGAAAATTTGATGTAGGCCAGGCTCAGGCCTTCCAAAGCCCGACTTGGCTTGGCCCATTTCCATCCCTACTCGGAAGCAAGTGCCAAGTGAAGAGTTGTTGCCAAGGAAAGTTGGGAAATTTGTATTATGTGTAATATTTACTAATGACCTGTTTAATGTTATTTAATGTGCGTGGTGATGTATGAGGATTTAAATTCGTGGATTGTGTGCTTTGAGTTCTCTTGGATGGATTGTGGTTTGATGAGATTTATTATGTGGTATGTGTGATGGAGTGTTGATGATTAGGAGTAATCATTTATGTATGGTGCTGACCATGTTTATGGCATTATAATATTATGTGTAGTTGTATGGCACGGAGCCATTGCGTGAATGTTTGCAATTGGCAAGTACTGTGATATGCATGTAATTTACGTGATGAGCATGATTGTGAATTAGATGGTTGATATGATGATGATTTAGATTATGTTTTGCATAATAATGAAATAGTGGAAATATGGAAATATAGGAACTAGATAAGTGATTTTGAGATCCGATGGGTTTTTGGACCCTCGAAAGAGACCAATAGGTTCCCTACCTCATTTATGACTTGTGCATATAGGACTTGACTAGTTTGAAGCATACTTGATGGGTTTAGTGCATGTAATTGCAATATTTTGATTTAAATGTATTTCTGCGTATAATTCGTGCATATGATGAAATTTTGGCGAATGGACGGAGCCAACAGTTTCGAGATAGAGAAAACATGTGGCCCATGAAATTTCATCGCAATCGGACCTGAAACGGGCCATTTGGGTAGGTCGAAAGTTGGCCAAGTGGCTTAAAACCCATGATAGCAACATTGCTGCTACTGTCATGCCCATGCGTAGCGTGGGGCTGGTGCTCAGCGCTAGGTGTGATCAAGGGAGCTCACGCATAGCGTGAGGTTAGCGCGTAGCGTCAGGCTCTTGTTCCTGTTTTCCACTTTTTGCTAATTGGAAATGAACCATAGGTCGTAGTAATGTCATGTAGATGTTGTTTATGAGTCATTTGACTTCTTAGGGGATTGGTGTAGTTACGAAATAATTTATTTTGCAAAAAAATTATTAGGATTTTAATCAAACGAATTAAAAATAATGGAAATTAAGGGTAGGATCTTACATATGATCTTCTAATATTGAGAGAATGACTCATATCGGTGTTAAGTCATGAATCTTATGCGCGGTATTAGGAGCCAATGTCTAATTTCAATACCTAATGCGATGTCGAACTTGCATGATAGCTTTTAGGTCGAATGATCTTTCTGCCCATAAGCCGGTATCGAGACCGGATTATTTGCCCCCTAGCTTGTTTGAGGGACCATACCGGTTGATCAAATAAGCTATACCGTCTATTCCAATCACCTTTTGTAGGCGTAGGTAAGAGAAGAGGATTTCTTAACTTAGAAATTTTTTTGATTTGTGCCATTTTGTGCCTTTGATTCTTTTCCTAACCGTCGCACATTTATTTCCCTTATGCCAAAACAAAGCGTTGCGCGTAATATACAAGTCACATCAATCATTGTGATGGTTACTCTTCGATCAATGCAACAATTTCATTTCAATGATTATGTGGTAGTTACATTTTTTAATATGAGCCTTGAAAATTGAAGCGACATGGCCCAAACAATTTGAATTGAACATTGCCATCTTTGCCCCCAACCACACCTATAAATAGGTATCTCAAAGGGCCTTGAAACTTTACTTGTCATTTGCATGCTAAAACTCTACTAAAATATCCAGAGAGCCTTTGCAAACCCTAGAAGTTTCCCAAACTTAACTTTTTTCCATACTCGCCATCTTTGAAGACCTACCTTCAGAGACCCTCGAAGTTCTTCAAAAACCTCAGGTAGTCATCCCCACCATACTAAATTAGTAAATGCCAACATAAACACGTTAACCCATATTTCTAGGTAAACCTCATACTATGCCCTAACAAAATTATTTTTCCCCTTAAACCAAGACCAAATGCATATTAATATGCAGCGACCACCATGCAAACCAAAAACAATGACATTCAAACTGAAAACAAAGGAGATGAATGATTAGAGGACTAACCTACACTGTTGAACAAGACGACGCAACCCAAGAACTCTCTGGCTATCTCATTGGAGCTACACTTTGCTTTTACCTTAGGTCACCCTTCAAACACGTAACAACAAAAGGAAACTGATCCGGTCCTAACACCGGCCCCCAGGGGCATGGCTTGAATGCTTTGACAGGTCAGCGATCCGGTCTCAATACCGGTATCCGATCTGCATGACATGTTCCAACGTCTTTGTCAAGACATCAACGTGTAACCGGTGTCATCGGTATACATCCGGACTGTGATTCCGTATCAGGCGTTCTCCCTATACCGGTTGTTCAGGATAACACCATGACACCGGACAACACACACGTCACTGCGCTAAAGACAAGGATTATTGCTACAGGGATCGATCAATAATTCCCTGCACTACGAGCCAAATTCTGCTCACGGGGATGGTCAACTTGTTCCCTAATCCTAGTCTATATTCTCCATGCTCAATATAAAATTGCCACTTGACCCAATCATGCTGGTAAGTGCGCAATAAAATAATGCTAATGGGAGTTAGTGGTTCCCCACTAACGAGTCCTCGAAAAACGAGCCAATCAGGTATATGAACTCATTTCATTAATGAAGGCTGGGTTCTTCTTCAGCTCTTTTACGACTGATTCCTCTCTGAATACATTCCTTACTTGGAATATAATCACTGACTTGAGCGTCGGAGAATCTTTGCAGGTGACACCACCATTCGCCCACTTCAACGCGTTAGGTCGGTGTAAAGGATCTCCAGGACGCCCAATCCGCTTTCTTCACCAGAGGATAACGGATATATATCGGATACACATACATCCGGTCTACTAGACGGTATTGACATACTATTCATGACTGGCTTGAGATCGGATCTATTGACCCCGGTCCAGGACAGATCATTGGCACGCCCAGTGGGACTCGTTAAAGTTATTCCCACCTCTCGTTTAAGAAGTTTGGTCTCTTGTTATGAAAGGTAATGGGAGAAACCAACCAGATGGGCACGTGGAAGACATCACTGCCCAGGAACAACCAGTGAACAGACACTTAGCTCTTGAGTCGCCTGTGGAAAGTTCAAGAAGAATGGTGCAGGATTTAGCACCAAATCTAAAGGATGAGATGATAAGAAAGCTGAGGGAGGAACTGATGGAATTGAAACGCGAAAGAAAGAGCGTGGAGGAGAGAGCCATGTCTCTGATCAAGAGGACACATCACACAACCGAGGGAGAAAAATTCTCTACTCCCCAGTATTCAAATATCCCCACATTTGAAGGGAAGGAACAGATCCACGATTCTGATAAGAGAGTTGTTAAAGGGAAGAGGAAGCTGATGACAGCCTCTCCAGTAACTTATAAGCTCACAGTCCCTTTTTCAAGGAGACTTATGAGTATACGCATCCCTAAGCACCTACAGACTACTCAACCTCTCTCTATAGAAAAATACAGTGGTGAAACTGATCCTACTAAGCATCTTGATGCTTATACACTCGAAGCCATGTACCTGGGGGCAGATGAAGATGTCATGTGCAGGATGCTCCCTCGGACTCTTGTTGATGATGCCCTTAGCTGGTTCAGGAAGCTACCATCAGGTTCCATTAACTCATGGGAAGAAATGGCAACAGCGTTTGTGGACCACTTTGTCATTTCCAGTGATATTCCCAGAACATCTCATACCTTGGCTCAGATTAGGCAAGGGGAGCATGAAACTCTCAAAGACTTCTTGAAGAGGTTTCACAAGGAAGCAGCTGCTGTTCCAAACTTGGCAGAAGCACTTCAATTGCACATAGCAATAGAAGCTTTGCAACCAAGCTCTGCTTTTGCCATGTCATTGGCAAAGAATCCTCCAGTGAATTTTGAAGAATTCAGGAGGAAAGCATCCAAGTATGTGAGCATTGAAATACACTTGGAAGCAACAGTGGCAAGAGAGAAATCCCCAACGTTACAACAGAGTGATAAGAGCAGATCCAGATCGGGATTTACCAAGAAGGTCTAATGAGTCATAACCCCGACTCATCTCTCTTTCTCTCTTTTGTAATTCATAATTAATGAAATACTCTAAATGATTCACCCATTGTCTTTATGATTTTATTCGATGCACAACACTGTTGTGACAAGATACTTTCAGGACGGATGATCCTAACAATGTATCCGTTGTTAGTGATGAACCTCTTCGAAGGTACAACTGGGTGAATCACCCCATTCGAAGGCCCAGATTGTAGGATTAAACCGAACTTTGGGTACGGTTAGTAAGTTTGGCTGAACACCGGTGAAGGCTCGGATTGTAGGATTGAACCGAACTCCGAGTACGATTAGTAGGTTTGGCCGAACGTCGGTGAAGACCTGAGTTGTAGGATTAAACCGAATCTCAGGAAATGGGTTGTAGGATTGCACCGAACCCCATTCGAAGGCCCAGATTGTAGGATTAAACCGAACTCTGGGTACAGATAGTAAGTTTGGCTGAACACCGGTGAAGGCTCGGATTGTAGGATTGAACCGAACTCCGAGTACGATTAGTAGGTTTGGCCGAACGTCGGTGAAAACCTGAGTTGTAGGATTAAACCGAACCTCAGGAAATGGGTTGTAGGATTGCACCGAACCCCATTCGAAGGCCCAGATTGTAGGATTAAACCGAACTCTGGGTACGGTTAGTAGGTTTGGCTGAACACCGGTTGAAGAAGAATGATTGAGACTAATTTCCCCAGGACGGATGCTCTCAATCACATATTCTGTGAATTGACGAGGTAACTCCTGGCGCGGACAATTCCCATCATCATCCTTATGATGGAAGTCTTTGAAGACTCAATCCGTACTCTTACGATTGAGATACAGTTCCCCAGGACGGATGCTCTCAATCACATATTCTGTGATTTGACGAGGTAACTCCTGGCGCAGACAATTCCCATCATCATCCTTATGATGGAAGTCTTTGAGGACTCAATCCGTACTCTTACGATTGAGATACAGTTCCCCAGGACGGATTCTCTCAATCACATATTCTGTGAGTTGACGAGGTAACTCCTGGCGCGGACAATTCCCATCATCATCCTTATGATGGAAGTCTTTGAAGACTCAATCCGTACTCTTACGATTGAGATACAGTTCCCCAAATTCGGAACAATACTCTCACAATGGACGACATCGTTCTCTCCAGTGAGAGTAACGAATTAATAATAGTCATCCGTCCTGTTACAACGGATCGACTCTTTCTCTCCCCAAAGGAATTAAGGGTAATTCCCTATGACAGGTACCAATCCCTTAACAAACTTATACTTGGGGACAATATTCATGTATATATTTCTCCGTTCTAAAACTTATTTATCTTAAATGATTTGATTAATTCTCTGAGGCAATTATTTCAATCCGACCTCAATATTAATCACGCTGAACGGATTATTAAATGCTTTACTCTTCATAAAACATTAAAGGCTTGGGCGCAGTAAGCTGGTTCTTCTTCAAGACCACGCTGAACCCCAAGTGACGGGCACAGTAGGTTCAGGATTAGCCCTGATCTGAACCCCGTATTGAAGGCTCGGATTGTAGGATTAAACCGAACTCTGAGTACGACTAGTAGGACTGACCGAACGACGGTGAAGAATCGTCATTGGGAAAAACCAAAGACCGATTGGAGAACGGTTAGTAGGATTAAACCGAACACCAAATACGACATGGATTGTAGGATCAAACCGAACTCCAAACACAACAAGTCTTTGGCTATCAAAATGCCTATGCATGAAAACGATAGTTATACGTCTCTATCCGTTCTCCATCTTGCATGTAAAAATCCGGAATGAGGGTTCTACGTCCATACCCGATCTTCACTACTTAAGTCCGGAATGATTCAATACACATGCAATTCCTCTATTAAAGCTGTTTTCTACTAAACGTACTACGATTGAAAAAATGTATCCAGGACGGATGATCTCAATCACCTATTCTGTGATTCGATAATGTAACTCCTGGTACGAACAATTCCCATCATTACTCTTATGATGGAGGCTTTTGAAAACAGAGAACTATTCACTCAATCCGTACTCCTACGATTGAAAAAATGTCTCCAGGACGGATTATCTAAATCACTTAATCTGTGATCTGACGATGTAACTCTTGGCGTTGTGTACTTTTCCAGAACGGATAACCTCAGTCACCCATTATGTGATATGACGATGTAACTCCTGACGTTGTGTACTTGCCCAGGACGGATGATCTCAAATCACCCATTCTGTGATCTGACGATGTAACTCCTGGCGCCATACACACCCCAAGGACGGATGATCTCAATCACCTAATATGTGACCTGACAATGTAGTTCCTGGTATCGTACACATCCCCAAGACGGATGATCTCAATCACCTATGAAGTGATTCGACGATAAAACTCCTAAACTTGTTCCCATGCAGATAAGACAACGGCTCCAAAACTGAAGCACAGATGCATAACTCTTTATTCCATAAAGATCAACCAACATGCAACAACGCTTCGCAAACGGAGTCAACAAAAACTCCTTGGGGGGAAAGGATTGGTGTCTCAGCTATATGCTGCACCATACCGACCCTAAGGTCCTGCAGGCCGCCTATGGAAAGAACTGGTGTCACAGCTATATGCTGCACTAATTCGTCCCCAAGGTCCTGCAGGCTTCTTGTGGAAAGAGCTGGTGTCACAGCTATATGCTGCACCACGCTAATCCCAAAATCCAACAAATTCCTTGCAGGAAGAATTGGTGTCACAGCTATATGCTGCACCATACCGCCTAACTTCCAATGTTTTACGGAGTACATAATCAACAAATTCAAGTAAGTTCAACACTTGTAAAATTGTACTTCATTGAGATTCCTAAGAGGCTATTCCGCCTTCTTACGGAATCCAACTCCTTGGAAATTCCTAAGAGGCTATTCCGCCTTCTTACGGAATCCAACTCCTTGGAAATTCCTAAGAGGCTACACCGCCTTCTTACGGAATTCAATTTCAACCCATGCCTATAAAAGCTAAACTTAAGTGTTATAGCTCATTACAGTGACTCCGCCAGTCACTATAACAAGCTAGGGGGCATATGATCCGGTCCTAACACCGGTCCCCAGGGGCATGGCTTGAATGCTTTGACAGGTCAGCGATCCGGTCTCAATACCGGTATCCGATCTGCATGACATGTTCCAACGTCTTTGTCAAGACATCAACGTGTAACCGGTGTCATCGGTATACATCCGGACTGTGATTCCGTATCAGGCGTTCTCCCTATACCGGTTGTTCAGGATAACACCATGACACCGGACAACACACACGTCACTGCGCTAAAGACAAGGATTATTGCTACAGGGATCGATCAATAATTCCCTGCACTACGAGCCAAATTCTGCTCACGGGGATGGTCAACTTGTTCCCTAATCCTAGTCTATATTCTCCATGCTCAATATAAAATTGCCACTTGACCCAATCATGCTGGTAAGTGCGCAATAAAATAATGCTAATGGGAGTTAGTGGTTCCCCACTAACGAGTCCTCGAAAAACGAGCCAATCAGGTATATGAACTCATTTCATTAATGAAGGCTGGGTTCTTCTTCAGCTCTTTTACGACTGATTCCTCTCTGAATACATTCCTTACTTGGAATATAATCACTGACTTGAGCGTCGGAGAATCTTTGCAGGTGACACCACCATTCGCCCACTTCAACGCGTTAGGTCGGTGTAAAGGATCTCCAGGACGCCCAATCCGCTTTCTTCACCAGAGGATAACGGATATATATCGGATACACATACATCCGGTCTACTAGACGGTATTGACATACTATTCGTGACTGGCTTGAGATCGGATCTATTGACCCCGGTCCAGGACAGATCAGAAACCAACTTGAAAAAGTTTTCTTATCTTTCTTCAAAACGCTCGTTTTACCAATACCACCATAACAAACAAATAAATGACACATGACATACATGTCAGAATCCTTGTCCATGTAAGCAAATGTCATAGACGGCGTTAGCTCTAACTTGACGAAAGGATCAAATTGACACCTTTTTAAAAAGTTAAGGGGGCCTCTTTGAATTAAAAAAATAATAGGGGACCAATCATGGAACAACTTAAGAGATAGAGAACCAAAATGTATATTTAGCCTATTTATTTTCTAGTATAAAATAATTGTTTTATATTTAATTATGAAATATATTTGTATAACAAAAATACAAAATTTGGACTATGAAATAAAAGAAAACTATTGCCCACGAATGTGAAAAAATAGGAACAAAACGTTGCCTATACCTAAAATAATAATGGCTTGATTTTATTTTTTTAAAAATGGAATAACTGTTGCCTTAGCATATGAATTAAACATGAAACTCTTGCAATGTAAAGGAACAACTAAAATCGTTGGCAATTGGCATCTCAATGGCAACGATCTTAAATTGTGGTCGCCTAAGGCAATGGTTAAGAACTAAGGGAATCCAGTTAAGGAAAGGGTAAATGTTTGTTGGAACAATTTTCTAAAGTAAGGGTGAACCAAAAGATGAACAACAATTTAGAGGACTTGATATGATCTTCTAGGCTTGCAGAGCACTTTCCTAAAATTAGTATTTCGTCCCTATAGAGTGTGGGTATCACGAAATCCAATTTTGAGATACAAAGAAGATTCAACAACAATACTCACTCTTGTATTGTTGCAAAACAAGAACAAAGGATGAAAGAAATTTAATTTATGTTTTTATTTCTGTATTTCTGAGTAATGCACTTGGATCCCTTTATATAGATGTTGATCAGACATCTTCTGAATCAAAGGGACACAAATTTATGAATTGTTATAACTCTTCATAAAAGGTTGAGACTCTTTAAATTTACTGAAAAGGCATGTAATTAATTACAACACAATGGTAATCAATTACACCTTTTGAAAAGTCATACCATTTGACATTACACCTTTGAAAAGTCATACCATTTGGCGTCTCAAAATTTAAAAAGTTACTCAATCAGAGTTTTCACTCTTTGATAATCGATTACACACAATGGTAATCGATTATCAGAGAATTTAATTCTCAAATCTCAACAATCCTCCCCCATTTGAGAGTATTAAATAATTACTACACACAAATTTAAATTTAATATATACAATCTTACACGTAAATGAAAGTGTACATAGACTTGAACTTCCACTTATTAGAGTATACATTCCAAGAAATCGTATTTTATTGGTATCGAAACGATTGAACCGATATAATACATAATGAAAACTTGAAGATACAACTACATATAAGATAAACTACATGTTCTTGTTGTACTTGACACAATAGGGCCATGCATCCATATCTATTCATAAGTGCATCAAAGTCATTGCCCCTTGACTTCTTGAAGCGGCCAAACTTCGCACTTACATAGGTTGATTTCTTAGGTAAAACATGTTCCTGCGATAAAACATAAATTCAAGAAATCAATTAAGAATTATTCAACCTCCTTACATCACAGGTCCAAAGCACCCTTGTGCTTTCAATCATCAAATAAGAGATTTAATCTTATTGAACTTAAGACTTAATGTCATATTAAGCGTCAAGTTAAGATTCCCTTACTAGTGATTAATTATGGGCTCCATTCCAATTTCAATAGACATTCTAGAGATGGAATCTTTAGCCAATGCCTTTGTAAAACCATCAGCCAAATTAAGCTTTGTTCGAACGAAATCAACGGTAATAATACCATCCTTGATAAGTCCTTGGACATAACTATGTCTCACACCTATATGTCTTGATTTTCCATTGTACACTTGACTATAAGCTTTAGCCAAAGTTGCAACGTTGTCCCAATGTATTGCTACAGGTGATATTGGTTTTTGTAACAGTGGTATCTCAAACATGAGATTCCTTAGCCATTCAGCTTCCTTTCCTGCTGAAGCTAGAGCTATAAATTCTGAAGCCACAGTGGAATCAGTAATGTAAGTTTGTTTCTTGGATGACCAAGAAATTGCTCCTCCTCCAAAGAGGAAAACCCAACCACTAGTAGAAGAGTGATCTTCTTGGTTTGTAATCCAACTTGCATCAGAATATCCTTCCAAAACTGAAGGATAACCACTATATGTCAAACCATAATCAATAGTTTTCTTTAAGTACTTAAGTACTCGACGTACAGCTTGCCAATGTGATAAACTAGGGTTACTAGTATATCTACTCAGTTTACCTACCGCAAATGCGATATCTGGCCTTGTACTTGTCATTGCATACATCAAACATCCTATTACCCTTGCATATTCTAATTGTGAAATAGCCTTACCACCATTAGGTAATATCTTTAAACTTGGGTCCATAGGAGTTGAAACAAGAGAGCATTCAAAGTTATTGAACTTCTTGAGAACTTTCTCAATGTAATGTGATTGAGACAGGATAAGTTTCTCATTGTCTCTCTTAATTTTTATACCTAGGATGACATCAGCTTCTCCCATATCTTTCATGGAGAAATATGATGATAGAAATGTTTTGGTCAAATTTACTTGATCTAAATTTGTTCCAAAAATCAGCATGTCATCCACATACAAGCAAATTATGACACCATTACCTTTGTCATCAAATTTACTATACACACACTTGTCTAAATTGTTTATTTTGAAACCATTTGATAATACAACGTCATCAAACTTTTGGTGCCATTGTTTTGGCGCTTGTTTCAATCCGTACAAGGATTTAATCAATTTACAGACCTTGTGTTCTTGGTTTTCCATAACAAAACCTTCAGGTTGTTTCATATACACTTCTTCTTCTAGTTCTCCATTTAAGAATGCAGTCTTGACATCCATTTGATGTATCACAAGTTTATGAATAGCAGCAAATTCTATTAATAACCTTATAGTGGAGATTCTAGCCACAGGTGCATATGTATCGAAATAATCGATTCTAGGTTTTTGTCTAAACCCTTGTGCCACTAAACGTGCTTTAAACTTATCAATAGTTCCATCAGCTTTGATTTTCTTCTTGAAAATCCATTTACATCCTATTGGTTTACACTTAGGAGGTAAGTCAACCAAAATCCATGTGTTATTTCCCATGATGGATTCCATCTCATCATTAATTGCTTCTTTCCAGAAAGCAGCATCTTGAGACCTCATAGCCTCTTGATATGTCAATGGATCTTCTTCTATATTATAACAATATGAGAACTTTGTTAAGATAGAATCTCTTGTACCTTCAACTAAGTACACATGAAAATCTGGGCCAAAGGATTTTTCTTTTCTTGCCCTTTTACTTCTTCTAGGTTGTGATATGGAAGCATCATTCTCATCTAGAGTTTGAACATTTGATCCTTGATCAATCAAGCTTTGATCCAATTCTTCAATATTGGTATTAGGAGTTAAATCCTTTGAATGAGGAATTGAAGAAAATCTCCTTTCATCAAAAATTGCATCTCTAGATTCTATGATTGAATGTAGTGACACATAATCATTTTGTCCTATTACATAGAACCTATAGGCTTTGCTATGTTCAGCATAACCTATAAAAATGCATTCAATTCCTCTTTCACCCAATTTCTTACGCTTGGGTTTCGGTATTTTTACAATTGCCCTACAACCCCAAACTTTGAGATAAGTCAAATTTGGCTTTCTTTTATACCAAAGCTCATACGGGGTTACCTCATTCCTTTTTATCGGAACTCGGTTTAGAATATAACAAGCCGTTAACATGGCTTCACCCCAAAATCCATCGCTTAGACCAGAATAGGACAACATAGAATTAACCATTTCTTCCAAAGTCCTATTCTTTCTTTCTGCTATACCATTTTGTTGTGGTGTATATGCAGTAGTTGTTTCATGGATAATACCCACAGATTGAAAATAAATTGGATCATAATATTCACCACCTTTATCAGTTCTCAACTTTTTAATTTTAGTATTAAGTTGCAATTCTACTTCATTTTTATAAACCTTAAACTTTTCTAAGGCTTCATTTTTAGTAAACAAAAGATAAACATAGCAAAAGCGTGTATGATCATCAATGAATGTTATCATATATTTCTTATTTCCTAATGAAGGTGTACTATGAAAATCACATAAATCACTATGTACTAATTCAAGCAAAGTTGAATTCCTTTCAATATTAGGAAAAGGTTTTCTTGTTATCTTTGTTAGCATGAATGTTCTACACTTTTCTATGTTCAAATCAAATAGAGGAATCAGATCAAATTTAGACATAGAATGTAGTTTTTGATAATTAACATGTCCAAGACAAAAATGCCATAAAGAAGAATCATGATTAATAATATAAGCAGAATCAATAACACGATTTATTGTACTTAATTTAAACATATTGTTATAGAGATATCCTAGACCAATAATGTAACATCCCTAATATTTTAGAAAAGTTTTAATTGACGAAAAATATTAATAATTGCCCAACCGGATTTATTGAAATTTTGGGAATTATTAGTATTAAAAATACAATTAGAAATAATTAAATACTGTGGGAATAAATAAATTTATTTGATTAATTAATTATAGAAGATTAAATGAAGATGAATAGAGGAAGATAAATTTGAAGTTACCTTGGAGTAAAAGGTGAAGGGTGAAAGGTAAAGGTAAGAGTTTTAATTAAACTTTTTAAAGGAAAAAGTAATTGAAATAGGAAATGACCAAATCGCCCTTGGATATTAAAACTTTAAGTTTCATTTCCTTCCCCTTCTTCATTCACGCGATTACCTTCTTCTTCCTCTCCATGCTTGCCGTGATTTGCATGCTTCAAGGGAAGCTCCATCTTGCGTCGAAACTTCAAATTAATCACGTTTTCGGGATCGTAGCTTCGAGGTGAGTTCAATAGACCCATTAAAATTGAGTTATCTTCCCCTTTTCATTTTCTCTCTCTAGACAATGGCCATGCATGGAGGTGGGGGCTTCGATTTCCTACTCCTCTAGTGCATGGGAGCTTGAAAATGGCTTTTAGAGTAATGAGGATGGTTTAACATTGATGGGTTTTGCGTTTCGACCTCCGTAGGTGACGAAACAGTCGTCGGAGGATCGAACGGAGAAGTGGGCGTTGATTTCGGACGTGGAACGTTGGACATAGCGCCGAGAGAACGCCAATCTCATCAAGAACGAGTCGTCGGAGCTCGGAACCAAGGTAAGGGGGGTGTTCGGGTTATAGTTAATTAGAATAGGTAAGTACGATTGAATTAAATCATTGAATGAAACATGGAAACAATGGAATTTGATAATGTGTAATAATTGTATGTGTATGAATATAAATTGTGTATGGTTTATGATGATTATGAGGATGACGTGACATGAATAGTGATGAGTTGATGAGTATGGTGGCATTGTGGTGATGGGCTTGACAAGTAGGTCGCCCAATTGATGAGTATGTGTTTTGTTGTTGGCCACTTACGGTATGATATGAGAAATATGAATTTACATGTGTAATTATGTGGTGTAGGACGGCCGACGGTATGTACAGCCCCTCGTTTCTGGCTCCCGTGGTGTTTATGCCCAGTTGAGCTACCCAGTGGTCAAGTAGGACCCAGTGGTTGAGGTGGAGAGTCAAGTAGGACTCGGTGGACCAAGCAGGGTTCACGGGGTGTCAAGTAGGACCCCCAGCTGAAGGCCGATCCTTTTAGTATCCGGATACTAGGCATCGATTTAATATGAGAGTCAGTTGTGTTATTTGATGCATTGTTAGCATTGTAGAATGATATGAATGTGTTTCATGATAATTGTTGATTGTGATTGGCAAATTGTGGATCAAGAGATTGGAATCAAATTTGATTGGTAAGTGAAAATTGAGGACAAGAGGTAAGATAAATGGTAGAAACTACAACTAGTGAATATGTATCTTGTTATTGAATTACCATTCTATATTAATTATGATACCAAACACTCACCCTTGCTGTTGTTTCTTTAATTTTAGTAACCAATGACAGGGAAGAGATGGAAGCCCCGGAGACGCGCCAAGCGGAGAGTTGATGCCAAGGAGTGTAGAGAATTATGAATTGAAGAATGTGTGTGTGTGTTGTGCTTTATATGCGTTATGTTGATATATGCCTTCCATGTGTGTTAGACTAATTTAAGTGTGATTAACGTAGTTATGAAGGTTTGTAATAAGTATTAGATAGAGATTGTATGTTGGGATGGAAAAGAGAATTCATTATAAGCTTCATAAATTGGACATAAATGTTTATGGGCAGGTCTTGATTCTTTGATGGAGAATGGATGTAGGGAGTGTGAATTAAAGCTCCTTAGGTGGTGTGTTTTAAGCTTTTGGATAGTTGTCTTATGCATGAGCTAGGAACTAGCATGGTCAAATGATGACTTATTTGGTTTTGATGTAGTGGAAGGAATGCAATAGCTTAGATATGTTAATTGTGGTTTGTGAAGATTGGAATGGATCCATTTTGCCACAAGTGGACTCATTAACTACCACAAAATGCCTTAAAATGAGATAAACACATTTATACGCATAAATCACTCATTTTTAGGAATTTTTGAGTGCGGCCAGTTGCCACACGTCACAATTGATGTGTTTTAGCTTGTGTTAAAATTTGGTGGCATTCCGATATCGTTTACATGGGTTTTGGTAGTGAAGAAGTTCATTTAGAGTGTAAAATCTGCATAATTTCTGCGTAATTGCTGTCTTGAATCGATTCATAATGGTCATGAATCGATTCAAGGGTCCCTGGACGTGTTTGAATCGATTCACATGAGTTTTGAATCGATTCAAGGCTTCCTGGAAGTGCCTGAATCGATTCATACGAGTTTGAATCGATTCAAGGCCCTCTGTTTGTCAAATTTTGAGATTTTAGTATGCTTGAATCGATTCACACGAACCTGAATCGATTCAGAGCCCTGTTATGGCTACTGTCGTGCTGTTTTTCCAACTGCTCTGTTTTTCTTACTGTTTTTGGCCCGTTTGAGCATCTTAATGACATTTTTAGCCTCCGACCTCTTCATGAAAGTTGTAGATAATTATGTTACGGAGGTATGAAAATTGGTTTTACTTTAATTGGACTTTTCTAACTCTTATGAGGCATAAAAGACCGGACCCATTACATGGTAAAACTTAAGTTTAAGAGGGTTTTGAACCCAACTTTTTATAATTTTCAAATTGGAACTAATAGGTGATATTTTGTAGATAATTAAAATTTTCAAAATGAAATTTTCTTATGATTTAAGGTTGAATTGTGTCATGAGCGTATTATTACCCCAAATTGATAATATAATTAAGTGTTTTTAAATCCATATTTCGAATTCGGCTTTAATCGCGAAAAATTTTCTTGAAATTTTGGGTTTGTTTTTTTATTTAAGTTAGGATCTTACAGGTGGTATCAGAGCGGTTCTTTCTAGAGCCGGGTGAATGGGCAGTGTTAGAAAATTGTTTGAGTCCCATATCGGACTATTTTTACATTGTATTGCAATTGTTTGTGTGTAAATTGAGTTGTAACAGGTTAACTTGGCATCATTCCCTTGGCACTCTGGTGGCGTTGTGTTTTATATGTGTATGAGGTAAATATCCTATCCCTGGTAGATCATTGGTTAGTACTGGTGATGTGTTTGGTTATCGTAGAATTGTTTTATGGCCGAGAAAACTAGTTTTGGTGGGAAGAGATGACCTCTCCTCGAAATTTTTGTAAATGATAAATAGGACTGAATCTAGTCCACCCTATAAATATTAGGTGAGGTAGGACAGAGATGAAACACACGAATAACAAATTGAATTGGAAATGATATTTAAAGTCAGCATATATATATAAGTATGTGTGCGTATTGAAGTGGACATCTACAAATGGGTATAACTCATAAAGGTTAAATCTTGTAGTGAAATGAGAATGGTAGGTGTGTTGGTAGCTATAAGTTTGTTTGAATACTGAAGTTTGATAATGCATAGAAGGAAATAAGTTGATGAATTCCCTAATACGATTATTCTTAGGAAGGGTGAATTCCCTATATCCTTCTACCTTGTATGGACGATGATAGATGTTAGTTGTTCATTTTTGGTATTGAATCTACTTGATGGACAATACAAAAACCCTCAAGATGAAGGAATGAGTTGTAGTAATAAACTGTCTTGTATTGAGTTTAAAGTTAGAGAACAATTGGTGGTATGTTAATATCGTTGAGTAAGCAACAAAAGACGTAAATGTATTGGTGGTATGAGTAAATAGAAGGGGTTTATGAATAAATCGAGAGATGATAATTGGACGTAGTTTAAGAGATTAGGTGTAACGGTACTTGTGATTAAAGAATATTGATTTTATGAAGCTGGAGGATAGAGGATTGAATGGATGAATGATAATGTAATGTGAATTAGCAACGTTGTGGTAAGGTTAACTTTTTAGTGGGGGTGAACCTCCTATACTGTTTTTATGAAGCAGATTTAATTAAGTGCTATAGGTATATCATATTCCTATTGTTAGGCAATTGATTAAGGGACATTAAGAGAAATTGAGTAATTGATGAATGACGGTGTAAGAATACCTGTACAAGTTGAAGGTAATAGAAGAAGAGTGGCCAGTAATAATTTTCAGTGATATAATTGGCGAGGTGACATTTTACTCAGGAAAGGACTAGACGAATGTATTATATGAATGATGATCAAGTGAAGTATATGTACACCGGACTGTTACATACATGATAAAAGAAGTAGTGATTGGAAGACACTAAAAGGATGTGATTAAAAGGTAATTAAGCAGATAGATAATGAGAATGAAGAGAAGTTTTTACCTAGTCGTTTGGGCTTTACATTGATATTAGTGTTACATGGGAATCATAACGGCTGGCCACCGTGGGTTCCTTTTAACACTAATTCAGTATAGAGTTGCCAATAGATATAGGGAAATGCATTATGATGTGAACAATTTGCATATCAACCGATGATGTGAATAGTTGGACTGTATACCCGACTTTCACATGACTTAACTACAGAGTGTCAAACTCCTGAGACTGATCACCTCAGGTAGTTGCACTGGTAGTCGAGATCATGTGGAGTCGAGGAGACAGACATATTGTAGCCAATCTTGGGTGATCAGATTTAGAAAAGTAAAATGTATGGTTCGTATTTCTGAAATTGGTAAATGATTATAAATGAGGAACAAATAGAGATGAGGTTTGGTAATTGACGAATAATGAGTATAGAAAAGTAAATATTGTAGCATGGTAATTATTGTGAATTATTGCTAGATTTCTTTTAAAGAAAGGAGGACCTTAAAAGGAAGTTGGATAGCTCGAGTCCCTCCTAAGGTACACTTAGTAAGGAATTGATGAAGTACCGATAGGAATTAAGGAAATAAGATAAACCAAAGGAGAGTCCGGTTATGTGGCCGAGAAAATGTGAATTAGGTTTCCAAACTGTGAAGCAATGCTTGACTTCTGCACTGGTACTTACATTACTTAATATGATGAAGGAGTTTGTAGTATATTGTGAAGCATCTAAGTTTGGTTTAGGATGTGTATTGATGCAGGACGATGGGGTGATTGCCTATGCTTTAAGGCAATTGAGACCACATGAACAGAATCACCCCACTCATGAATTGGAGCTTACAGCAGTGGTATTTACATTAAAAATCTGGCCTCATTATTTACAAGGTTCTTGTTTTATGGTATTTAGTAACCCTAAGAGTTGAAATACTTATTCGATCAGAAAGAGTTAAACATGAGACAGAGGAGATGAGTGGAATATCTGAAAGAGTATAATTTTGATTTGAAGTACCATCTTGGGAAAGAAAATATTGTGACTGATGCCTTAAGTAGAAATGTATTACATGCAGCCTTCTTGATGAGTAAAGAACGAGAATTATTGGGAAAATTTTGTGATATGAATATTGGGGGTTGTTATAAATGCCCCAGATCAAATGATAGTTGGAATGCTGAAGATCTCCAATGAGCCTTTGGAATGTTTAGCTGTAGCACAAGAGGACAATGAAGAGTTGATGGAATTGCTTGACACTCAAGCAAAAGGCAAGGATATGAAATTAAACAGAGACAACGATGGAATTTGGCGGTTCAGAAACCGAGTTGTGGTGCCTGCAAAAGGCGATTTCAGACAAGTCGTGCTAGCTGAAGCACATATAAGTTCTTTTAGCATTCATCCTGGTGTTACAAAAATGTACCATGATTTGAAGAGAAAGTTCTGGTGGCCAGGCATGACACAAGCAATCATAGTGTATGTAAGATCTAGTGTAATATATCAGAAATATAAGGCTGAACATCAGAAAACCCCAGGTTTACTTCAACCTCCAGAGATTCCAATATGGAAATAGGAAAGTATCATGACAGATTTTGTATCCGGGTTATCTCCTACCTGTTCTGGTTGTAATGCAATGTAAGTGATTATGGACAGGTTGATCAAGAGTGCTCACTTCTTGGCTATCAACATGAAATGGTCATTGGATTGATAGGCTAGATTGTATATCACTGAAATTGTACAGCTGCATGGCGTGCCTCCAAGTATTGTTTCAAACCGCGACCCTGGATTCACTTCCAGATTCTAGAAAGTTTACAGCAGGAATTAGGTACTGAGCTAAGACTGAATTCTGCTTAACATCCTCAAACCGATGGTCAATTTGAGCGTACAATTTAGACCTTAGAAGATATGCTTAGAGCATGCGTACTAGAGGAAGGTGGCTCATGGGAAAAATACATGTCATTAGTGAAATTCACTTATAACAACAGTCATTATAGTAATATTGGTATGGTTCCATATGAAGATTTATATGGTAGACGGTGTCGTACACCTTTATGTTAGAATGAAGATAGAGATGCAATCCATTTGGGGCCCGAGTTAATTCAAGGAATGAATGATCAGGTGGTAAGGATTCGTGAAAAGATGAAACATTGCACAAGACCATCAGAAAAGCTACTATGAAAATCGCCATAGGCCACTTGAGTTTCAGGTGGGAGACTGGGTGTTCCTGAAGGTTTCACCTACCAAAGGTGTAGGACGGGTACTAAAGAGCCATAAGCTCAACCCACGGTATATTGGACCGTATCAGATTCTGGAGAGAATTGGTGATGTTACTTACCGACTGGATCTTCCCCAATCGTTAACTAGTATTCATAATGTGTTTCATGTGTCACAACTTCGAGCATACATTCCTTGTGACTCCATGATCGTACCTGAAGACTCTATTGAGCTGAAAGAAGATTTGACTGTAGAGGTGGCACCTATTGGTATTGAAGGATATCAAACTAAACAATTGAGAAACAAAGAGGTATCATTGGTGAAAGTGAAGTCGTGGAATATAAATAGAGTAACTTATACATGGGAGTTTGAGGCGGACATGAGACGATTGTACCCCGATCTTTTCAGATAAGGTACGTTGATTTCGGGGACGAAATCCCTTTTTAGGGGGGGTGGATGTAACATCCCTAATATTTTAGAAAAGTTTTAATTGACGAAAAATATTAATAATTGCCCAACCGGATTTATTGAAATTTTGGGAATTATTAGTATTAAAAATACAATTAGAAATAATTAAATACTGTGGGAATAAATAAATTTATTTGATTAATTAATTATAGAAGATTAAATGAAGATGAATAGAGGAAGATAAATTTGAAGTTACCTTGGAGTAAAAGGTGAAGGGTGAAAGGTAAAGGTAAGAGTTTTAATTAAACTTTTTAAAGGAAAAAGTAATTGAAATAGGAAATGACCAAATCGCCCTTGGATATTAAAACTTTAAGTTTCATTTCCTTCCCCTTCTTCATTCACGCGATTACCTTCTTCTTCCTCTCCATGCTTGCCGTGATTTGCATGCTTCAAGGGAAGCTCCATCTTGCGTCGAAACTTCAAATTAATCACGTTTTCGGGATCGTGGCTTCGAGGTGAGTTCAATAGACCCATTAAAATTGAGTTATCTTCCCCTTTTCATTTTCTCTCTCTAGACAATGGCCATGCATGGAGGTGGGGGCTTCGATTTCCTACTCCTCTAGTGCATGGGAGCTTGAAAATGGCTTTTAGAGTAATGAGGATGGTTTAACATTGATGGGTTTTGCGTTTCGACCTCCGTAGGTGACGAAACAGTCGTCGGAGGATCGAACGGAGAAGTGGGCGTTGATTTCGGACGTGGAACGTTGGACATAGCGCCGAGAGAACGCCAATCTCATCAAGAACGAGTCGTCGGAGCTCGGAACCAAGGTAAGGGGGGTGTTCGGGTTATAGTTAATTAGAATAGGTAAGTACGATTGAATTAAATCATTGAATGAAACATGGAAACAATGGAATTTGATAATGTGTAATAATTGTATGTGTATGAATATAAATTGTGTATGGTTTATGATGATTATGAGGATGACGTGACATGAATAGTGATGAGTTGATGAGTATGGTGGCATTGTGGTGATGGGCTTGACAAGTAGGTCGCCCAATTGATGAGTATGTGTTTTGTTGTTGGCCACTTACGGTATGATATGAGAAATATGAATTTACATGTGTAATTATGTGGTGTAGGACGGCCGACGGTATGTACAGCCCCTCGTTTCTGGCTCCCGTGGTGTTTATGCCCAGTTGAGCTACCCAGTGGTCAAGTAGGACCCAGTGGTTGAGGTGGAGAGTCAAGTAGGACTCGGTGGACCAAGCAGGGTTCACGGGGTGTCAAGTAGGACCCCCAGCTGAAGGCCGATCCTTTTAGTATCCGGATACTAGGCATCGATTTAATATGAGAGTCAGTTGTGTTATTTGATGCATTGTTAGCATTGTAGAATGATATGAATGTGTTTCATGATAATTGTTGATTGTGATTGGCAAATTGTGGATCAAGAGATTGGAATCAAATTTGATTGGTAAGTGAAAATTGAGGACAAGAGGTAAGATAAATGGTAGAAACTACAACTAGTGAATATGTATCTTGTTATTGAATTACCATTCTATATTAATTATGATACCAAACACTCACCCTTGCTGTTGTTTCTTTAATTTTAGTAACCAATGACAGGGAAGAGATGGAAGCCCCGGAGACGCGCCAAGCGGAGAGTTGATGCCAAGGAGTGTAGAGAATTATGAATTGAAGAATGTGTGTGTGTGTTGTGCTTTATATGCGTTATGTTGATATATGCCTTCCATGTGTGTTAGACTAATTTAAGTGTGATTAACGTAGTTATGAAGGTTTGTAATAAGTATTAGATAGAGATTGTATGTTGGGATGGAAAAGAGAATTCATTATAAGCTTCATAAATTGGACATAAATGTTTATGGGCAGGTCTTGATTCTTTGATGGAGAATGGATGTAGGGAGTGTGAATTAAAGCTCCTTAGGTGGTGTGTTTTAAGCTTTTGGATAGTTGTCTTATGCATGAGCTAGGAACTAGCATGGTCAAATGATGACTTATTTGGTTTTGATGTAGTGGAAGGAATGCAATAGCTTAGATATGTTAATTGTGGTTTGTGAAGATTGGAATGGATCCATTTTGCCACAAGTGGACTCATTAACTACCACAAAATGCCTTAAAATGAGATAAACACATTTATACGCATAAATCACTCATTTTTAGGAATTTTTGAGTGCGGCCAGTTGCCACACGTCACAATTGATGTGTTTTAGCTTGTGTTAAAATTTGGTGGCATTCCGATATCGTTTACATGGGTTTTGGTAGTGAAGAAGTTCATTTAGAGTGTAAAATCTGCATAATTTCTGCGTAATTGCTGTCTTGAATCGATTCATAATGGTCATGAATCGATTCAAGGGTCCCTGGACGTGTTTGAATCGATTCACATGAGTTTTGAATCGATTCAAGGCTTCCTGGAAGTGCCTGAATCGATTCATACGAGTTTGAATCGATTCAAGGCCCTCTGTTTGTCAAATTTTGAGATTTTAGTATGCTTGAATCGATTCACACGAACCTGAATCGATTCAGAGCCCTGTTATGGCTACTGTCGTGCTGTTTTTCCAACTGCTCTGTTTTTCTTACTGTTTTTGGCCCGTTTGAGCATCTTAATGACATTTTTAGCCTCCGACCTCTTCATGAAAGTTGTAGATAATTATGTTACGGAGGTATGAAAATTGGTTTTACTTCAATTGGACTTTTCTAACTCTTATGAGGCATAAAAGACCGGACCCATTACATGGTAAAACTTAAGTTTAAGAGGGTTTTGAACCCAACTTTTTATAATTTTCAAATTGGAACTAATAGGTGATATTTTGTAGATAATTAAAATTTTCAAAATGAAATTTTCTTATGATTTAAGGTTGAATTGTGTCATGAGCGTATTATTACCCCAAATTGATAATATAATTAAGTGTTTTTAAATCCATATTTCGAATTCGGCTTTAATCGCGAAAAATTTTCTTGAAATTTTGGGTTTGTTTTTTTTATTTAAGTTAGGATCTTACAAATAAATACACCACCTTTAGATAGTACAAACTTATCAGCTTCAAATACCAATTTATAACCTAATCGATTCAAGATTACTCCAGACACTAAATTTCTCCTTAATTCTGGAGCATATAGTACATCTTTTAATACAAGTGATTTTCCAGAACTAAGTAATAATTCTACTTGTCCACAACCTAGGACTTTAGCCATAGAATCATTTCCCATGTAAAGAACTTCTCCATTGTCACCTTCCTTCAAGGATTTGAATAGAGACCGATCTTTACACACGTGTCTTGAAGCTCCTGAATCGATCCACCAAGAATCATCAGTCTACACACAGAATATTTCAGAAACCATTTCCACAGAATTCAAATTAGAATTATGTGTAATTTGTGCAAAATTACCTTTCTTAGGTTGGTCTTGGCTAGAATTGCTTTGACCTTGCTTTCCACCATTCTTGGCCATTTTCCTTTTCCAGATTGTACAATCTCTTTTCATGTGACCGGAATTGCCACATTCCCAACAAGTTGCTTGTTGATTTGCCTTCCAAATTTAGGCCTCTTGTTCCTACTTCCTTTATTGAAATTAAAGGGCCTTTTCTTGAACTTTGGTATTGCCTTTGATTTCTCATCTTCCACCATATTAACAGTGGACAAATTAGGATTGCTAGAATCCTTATTACCATCTTGTAGACGGATTCCTTCTTCAATTCGAAGATGTGTTGCCAATTGTTCAACACTTATATCATCCTTGTTGTGCTTTAAAGAATTTCTCACATCTTTCCAATTGGGTGGTAATTTATCAATTATAGAAGAAACAATAAAAGTCTCATCCATAGCAATATTATGTTGCCTAAAACTTCCAAGGATTCTTTGGATTTCATGGAATTGTTCCATTATAGGTCTAGCATCACGCATCTTATAATTATTAAAATTACTAACAAGGAATTTCTTACTTGATGCATCTTCAGAAATGTATTTGCCTTCAAGTTGATCCCACAATTCTTTGGCCGATTCTACATACTGATACACATCGAATAATGCATCGGTCATGCCATTCAAAATGTGACCACGGCATATGTAATCATCATTCTCCCACTTGTGCCTCTTTCTTTGTTCTTCCAAAGTTTCCTCTTCTCTCTCCTTTGGTTGTGGAGTGCTAAGAACATAGGCCACATTAAGGGCGGAGAGGAGGAAGTGCATCTTCTTTTGCCATCTACGAAAACCAACGCCTTCAAATTTGTCTAATTTGTGGAAATTTGTAGACATATCACGGATTGTTGCCATTTTTCTTGGAAATACTAATTTTAGATTGTTGGAACAATTTTCCAAAGTAAGGATGAACCAAAAGATGAACAACAATTTAGAGGACTTGATATGATCTTCTAGGCTTGCAGAGCACTTTCCTAAAATTAGTATTTCGTCCCTATAGAGTGTGGGTATCACGAAATCCAATTTTGAGATACAAAGAAGATTCAACAACAATACTCACTCTTGTATTGTTGCAAAACAAGAACAAAGGATGAAAGAAATTTAATTTATGTTTTTATTTCTGTATTTCTGAGTAATGCACTTGGATCCCTTTATATAGATGTTGATCAGACATCTTCTGAATCAAAGGGACACAAATTTATGAATTGTTATAACTCTTCATAAAAGGTTGAGACTCTTTAAATTTACTGAAAAGGCATGTAATTAATTACAACACAATGGTAATCAATTACACCTTTTGAAAAGTCATACCATTTGGCATTACACCTTTGAAAAGTCATACCATTTGGCGTCTCAAAATTTAAAAAGTTACTCAATCAGAGTTTTCACTCTTTGATAATCGATTACACACAATGGTAATCGATTATCAGAGAATTTAATTCTCAAATCTCAACAATGTTTCCATTGCTGCAACATTGAATAATCGTTGCCAAATGAGACCACAAATATGAACTATTTTTATAGTATGTGATGAAAACCATTCCAAATGATCAAGTGAAAGAGAACGGTTTTATGCTACCGCTGTTATTTCTTCCCAAAAATTGTTTCCTTAGCCTAAGGGGATGCCTAGATACACTATGGTTTTAAAAATGTTTCTATAGCTAAATGCAACAAATTTTCTACTTAGGCTATTTTTTTTATCGTTCCCGGAGAAAATACAATGTTGTACTGGCCAAGGAATTTAACTACTTATGTTCATCAACAAATGAAAAGTAATTAAATTAAACATATATCCTCCTTTACAGCAAAAAGAAAGAAAGACGATCCTAGATACGTGACCTAAATACTCTTAACCATTTGAGTTAAAGGAGGGTCGCACGAGTCTCAAGTCTAGATGTACACAACCAAGTTTGAATGAACATAAGTTGTGTTCGATTATGTTCTTTTTTGTGTTTAGTGTTCAATTACGTTCATAGCTCCTTAGCTCACTCAACTATACCTTTTTGGGCCCAATTTATCCAATACCACCCCAAATTCCCTATACATGGGCTTTTGAGCTAATTTTGAAAAAAATAACTTAAAATATTTTTACGTAAAAACAATTGCGTTCTAAAAAAAAAGTATATAAAAATTTAATATATAAAACGATAGAATAATAGTTTTTCATATACGCTTGTACTCTTTAATTTATTTTCTTGGCTTATAAAAAAGCTTACGCACGTCTTATTTTTATTTTGTGTAATAAAATTAATCTCATCAAATTCGACTATTAAAATAAAAGTTGGTAAATTAATCACACACTCTGAGTTCTAATAACATTTCAATTGATATTGTTTCTTTTTCTAACTCTGCATAGACATGTCATAGTAGATAAATAAATAAATAAATACAAGACTGCCATTTTCAAGAGCCAATTATGTGCCTTTCCTCAATTAACCTATAACATCTAAAAGCTAATGTAAGAAAAAATATTTCTATTAAAAACTTTTAACAATTTTACCAAAAATATGAAAGAGATTTTTTTTTAAAAAATCCTAACTGAAAAACTTCGTACTCTTTCTATAAAAGAAAGTTAGAAATGAAGGGAATTCAGTTGAGATAATTAAATTCTGTAAAATACCTCATGAAAGTTGCTTTTTTTGGTTACATGTGTAAAGTCTAAACACATACTAAAGAGTATCCTAAAAAAAAACACATGCTAATGAGTACATTAATGTTCCTAATATATTATCAGTGATGTCACCAAGCTGATTCTCTTGATTTAGTAGTCATTACATTCTTCGTATCTCAGTTATCTTCGATAACCTGAATAGTACACAAATTTAACACTACCATCTTATGAGGAAACACTACTAAAAATTCAATCTCTAGTTCAAAGTCAAAAGTAAAAGAAAAGGGCTATGACGGTTTCCAACTTATATTAATGTAATCAATTTCTACATTTTTCATTCAAATTTTCTTTCACGAAAGCTCCAAGCAATCACATAATGATCCAATTAAATTGATAATTTCACATGTTCCATTAAGACACAATGAAACCAAGATTGTAAATTAAAAAGTTATAAACAACTGTAAATCTAGAATGAAACTTAAAAGTTTTACAATTTTTTGTCTCATCATATTTTATATAATTTAAATACAATTAACTTCAATTATTACTAATTAGTTGTAGGGTGTAACCTTTAACATGTTATTAGAAGCAGAATATTCATTGTGGGTCAAAAAATTACTTTTTGTCTAATCTAATAGATTTTATTATAAAAGATTTGTTAAAAGTCCTATATTATTTATTAAACAACTCCAAACATTACTAATTAGTTTTGGGATGAATGTTCTGAATCAAACCAATAACCACATGTTCTGTCAATTACTGATCTGATACGCAACCATTGGTGACACTTCCCAATATCTGTGTTGCAGACTGCAGTCAAAATGGGACGCTATTCAGACCTTAAACTCCGTAACGAAGTCTTGAACCTTTTGAAATGAGACGTGGCTACAATCCTTTTGCTTATCATATTATCATTTGGATATATGATCATGTGATGATTCATATCCAGAAGTTCAGCTGGTCAACGTTAATTGGCAAATTTTGTTCTATCAGAATTTTTCATTATGCATCATCAATCATTTGTTAATCATCTCTAAGACCGTTTAAAGGTAAATAAATAAAATCAAAATCAATTTTGAATTTAAATGAACATTTTTAAAACAATTTTGATTCGGAATATATAGAGTTTTCAATAGGGCTTTATTCGTTTAAAAGATAAAATTAAAACATGAACTTTTGTAGGTATGTATGGCATCAAAGTCCCAGAAAAATGATAGATAAATTTATAATGCATCTCTCTCTTTCTAATGAAGCATAAAAAGTGTATTTCTTTCAATAATCTAATAAATTATTTAAAATAATTTATTTTTAAAACGACAAAGTTTTTCTCGTCTTACCATACACACATTATGTGAATGAACGAGTAGATATCATTTGTTCTCTCTTCCTTTTACCTTAGTAAATAATCTTTTATTCATGTTTAGTTATTTTTTTTTTTAGAAATGAGATTATCCCAGAAAAATTTTAAAAGTGTATTGTGATGTTAATGTTTTTTAGAATAAGATTTTTACTTCTATCAAAATTTTGTTTCTTTTTGTGTTTGTTCCAAATAAAATATTCTTAGAAATATAAGATAAATTTTTAAAATTACATTCTTTTAAAATAAAGTTTACTTTAAGGTAAATGAACTATGAGGATATTTTAATAATTTTATATCAAATTTAAACAGAATATTTTATTTTCAGTTAACATGAAATGAAATGATCACAAATTTAAAAATTTATCCATAAAAATACACTTCTAGCAATATTTTATCCTCAAAGATAATTTTATTATCTTTTATCAAATATGGAATCTTTTTCGTGATCTCATCACCTAGGAAACATAAAAACATATCACGTTAAAAACAGCGAACATAGCACGTACTGAGCAGCGCCTTGTAACTAAAGTTTAAATGGTTATGATTTTGTTACTTCAAAAAAAAAAATGGTTATGATTTTTTTTTTGAATGAATATGATCATTCCATTAAAAATATAATTTAATAAATATGTTCATAAAGAGAGAAGTATATAAAACCTTAAAAAATTACTCTAAAAAATTAGACGCTTACAAATAATATTTATATCAGAGTTAAACAAAAGAAATCTAGTCTAAACCTAACAAATTATTATTTATTAAAATAAAGGGATTAGGGGTTGTGTGAACCTCTCCGACTCAGAACAAAATAGAAGTAAAAATTACCATTAACTTAAACTCAATGCTAAGATTCGGAATCAATGAAACCTTTAAAATAAATGTCACTAAACAAGCTGGCTAAAAAAATTGCCTGTTTTCATTTGCTTCTGAATTCTAATATTTAAATGATTGTTGACTTGTGATAGGATATCCTCCGTCACTCTTTGCTCTATATCGTTTTTTAACTAATCACCGCCTTGACGCCTTGAATAGTCAAACTTGTGAATTCTTTGTTTTGCGATGGCATCTTTCTTATACCCAACACGCTTATCTTTTCCTCGTTCCTCTTACATAAACCAGAGCATAAATTGCACGCACCCTTCAACATTTTCTCAATAGAACTGTACAAAACGTAATATTACACTAAATAAATCTTTTGAATCATCCCTCCTTGAATCTTGCAACAATTGTTATGGCTGTAAACCAAGTCTACGAACGAACGCTGGAGGAAACACCAACCTGGGCCGTTGCGGTTGTGTGTTTTGTGCTGCTTGCTGTTTCAATCCTCATAGAACATATTATTCATGCTATTGGAAAGGTTAGTTGCGCAAGGTTTGAGGTTACTTGAAAAATGACTCAAAACCAAAAGGATTTCAAAAATTAATTTATTAGTTTTGTTAGCAAGAGATAATCTAACCTGACCTATGACCTTTTTTTCACGAATCGTTCACTGTTATACGTACTTGTCACTCCAAAATGATAAATGATTATTAGCTTTGGTAACGGTAGAGTTCTTATATAAATAACCATCATTATATAGTGCAATATATAAGTTATCACTTTATAAATAACCATTAACTTATTATTATTTCTTTGTCGATTTCATGTATGTAATATTCATATATCTGTCTTATTATGACATGTTCTGTCTATCCCTGACCTTGTGGATTTTTTTTTTTTTGGCACTTGTAATTGCAGTGGTTCAAAAAGAAACACAAAAATGCTCTGCTTGAAGCGTTGGAAAAGGTCAAAGGAGGTACTAACATGAAGGGTTATTTACAATTTTTGGCTAAAGTTTTGCATGTTTCTAAACCGTTTTCTTGGTTCTGTTCAGAGCTTATGCTTCTGGGATTTCTATCCTTGCTCCTAACTGTGCTCCAAGATCCAATTTCTAAGATATGCATTTCAAAAAAGGTTGGATCCACTTGGCATCCTTGTGCCAATCCAAAGGCAACGAGCACATCGAATACAGAATCTGATGAAACAGAAACCAATACTAGGAAACTCCTCGAATATTTGGATCCCATTCCACGGCGTGTTTTAGCTACAAAAGGATACGACAAATGCGCTGAAAAGGCAAGTTCAACTGTTACTTTCATTTCTATTAAAAGACCAAGATTAATCTTTCTATGTACAGCAAAGAAATTAATAATGTGTCTCTGCCACCCCGTTCACGACCAATTACAAAAATAAAAATAATATAACTCATTTTTCGGATGTTAAATAAGTGTGGATAATTTAAAATAACACCAATTTATTAAGAGGTCTACCTCAATTTCTTGTCATAACTCCCCTAGAATTAATATTATCCCCGATTCCTTAAAAAAACACATTTTTAAAAAAATTCATTTTTCGGGTGTCAAATAAGTGTAGGAAGAAAAAGTAAATTAAATTAATAAATAAAAGATGTGATAATCATCTTATAAGATGAGATACAGAGACGTAGGAGGTAAAAGTGAGTGAATACAAAATAGAAGAAAGAATAAGTGTGAAAATAGTAATTGTTTGTGGGGATTAAAATATCATTTATGTTGGAAAATAAAATCAACGGGTTTAAATGAAAGATACAACACAATTCTGACCCAAAACTTATTTAGATTTTTAAATTTAAGAGTGATTGGTATATAGATTTTTTTTTAATTTTTAGAATGATATTTTTTGGGAATTATATTTATAGGAATATGAAATCTAATTACTACATTTGGATTAATTAAAATATTCTTAGGAAAATTATAAAATATTTTATTTTTAGAATGTTTGGTTCTAATTTAGTAATGTTAATTTTATTTTTTTAAAAATACCCTTATTTAGAATGTGTATATTCATAAGTTATTTTGGTAACATGTATATACATAAGTTTGTCAACTAGTTAAAGTTATCTTCATTAAAAAATTATAAAATTTGCGGTTGAAGTTGAAAAGTGCAATTTATAGAAATACGAATGACGCATAGAAAAAATAGGGAAACAATTTAAACCCCTCTTTTTCAGATTTTTTTATAACGAAAAAATAAGGCTCAAGAATAAAATATTATATATAAAATTTTTCTCGGGGAAACTAACATGTGAAGTGATAGAGTTCTTCCAAATTCCAAGTACTGCAGTTCTAACTATTTCGAGTAGGAATTCAAAAAGATGCAAGAAAGGCTTAAATAATGGCCAATTTCATTTCTCTTTCCATTTCATGATTTAGTTTTAATTATAAAATTAACATTCTATTTTTTTGTTTTTAAAAATTTGGATTAAAAACAAAAAAAATAGAAAAATTATCAATGTTCTTTGTATCAAATTTTGAAAAAAAATTACATGATAAAAGTTTTATAATTAAACTTAAAAATAAGAAATAAGAAAAAAGTCAAATAGATTCTAAAATTACATCGGGCCACAATTGTATTTTTCCATAATAGAAAAAGTTTCCCTAAACAGAAATTTGGATTGTTGTCCATTTAGTGGAAAAGTTTTACTAAAATGAATATAATTATAATTATAATTATAATTATAATTCTGAGAATATTTATTAAAACATTCCTACCCAAATATAGGAAAATAGGATTTCTTATTTCAAAATTCCTAAAATAATAATAATAAAAAAGACGGTGTATCAAATATACACATGACTCATATTGGACCAAATAGACAATTTTGATGGATGATTATGCATTTTGCAGGGAAAAGTTGCTTTTGTTTCAGCATATGGGATTCACCAGCTCCATATATTCATCTTTGTGTTAGCTATTTTTCATATTTTACAATGCAGCATAACACTAGCCTTGGGAAGAACTAAGGTACCTCCTCCTTTTTCACATCATGAAAGCCCCAAAGTCTTGTACACTCTTACGTACGGGATTCAATTCATTGTTTGGTTCATTGGATGTAGATGAGACGGTGGAAGGGATGGGAAAATGAAACAAAGACTATTGAATATCAATTCTATAATGGTAACACTTCAAAATTTCTTCCCTCTATTAATTAAAGCAAATTTGTTTTACGCACCTGTTAGTTGCCAATCATGCCGTACTCTGCGTTTACTTTAATATATATACTAATTAATTCGAGTACGAAGCTACGTTTTTGTTTGATGTAAACATGTCTCTTCTTGTCTGCGGATAAATCAGTGAAATGTATTAAATGAAAATTTTAAATAAGAAAATAAAATATTCACTCCAAGATTAATGTAATTCACTATCTACAAGATAGAAGTAACAAAAAAAATTCAAAGCATTATTGTTTTCGGCCTATATTTATGTGGGTCATACCTGACCGTTCCGTTTGTAAGTGTGTAAATTGCAGATCCTGAGAGGTTCAGATTTGCAAGAGACACAACATTTGGACGGAGGCATTTGAGCACATGGTGGAGTCGATCATCGATTTCCTTATGGATTGTAAGGACTATCATACATTAATTAAATGATATTAGTTACTCAAAAGTAATAATAAGCTATTAGCTTCATTCATTCTTCTTAGTTTCAAGTGGATATTTTGCTACTAAGGACACATTAACTTCAAAGTTTTTGTAATGCCTTCGTTTTATAAATGCTTGAATCAGGTTAGCTTCTTCAGGCAATTCTTTGGATCCGTTAACAAGGTTGACTATTTGACATTACGGCATGGATTTATCACGGTGAGTTATTGTTAATTGTTATATTTATAAATCATCCCTAATTTTGACACCTCTTTGTTAATAGAAATGATGAAAATTTGTGATTTTAGGCGCACCTGCCACCGGCAAGTGATTCAAGATTTGATTTCCAGAAGTATATCCAAAGATCACTTGAGGAGGATTTTAAAGTTGTTGTGGGAATAAGGTGTTGTATCAATGTCTTCAATTTATTTGCTTTGCTTTCACCAAGTTATGTATCAGTGTAAGCTCAACCTTTTTGTAACTTGCAGTCCACTCATATGGTTCTTTGCAGTGCTATTCCTGCTTACTAATACTCATGGTAAGCCGTATTTATAGTTTGCAAAAGTAACATTTTAATTTAGTCTGTTGCATCAATTAATTTGGTACATGATAAATAAATTTATTTATTTATTTAAATTTTACAACTGCTACTAGGAGGGATGAAGAAGATCAAGTCTAGAGCATGATTGTATCTAATTACACAAAACTAGTTGTCAAAAAGTACACATGGTTTTGATCTATAATAAGAAGATTCAATCAAACAATTGACTAACAGGCACCATTGTCAAGGACCAAGTTGATTAGTAGTTACTATAGTCAGGGATTACTACAACATAAAATTGAAGATGCTTTTACATAGTGTAGTTTCACTTAGTTTAACATACATTCTCATTGTTCCTATCTTGCTCTTTTAATTCTGCACCAGTAATTTATGCCACTAATTGTTGTTTCAAACTTTCTCTGTATGTGGACAGGGTGGTATTCTTATTATTGGCTTCCATTTGTCCCATTAATTGTAAGCACTGACTATTCATTCTGTTTATGTTGCTTGCTTCCCTGCATTTAACATTTCCTTTCTTGATGTAAAAGTTTGAGTAACTTACTGTAAGATTTTATATAAATTTTGCAGATAATCTTATTGGTGGGTGCTAAGCTACAAATGATTATAACAAAGATGGGACTGAGGATTCAAGACAGAGGGGCAGTGGTCAAGGGTGCTCCTGTTGTTGAGCCAGGAGATGACCTTTTTTGGTTCAACCGTCCAGGCCTCCTTCTCTTTTTGATTCATCTTCTTCTCTTTCAGGTGATTTCACCTTTTACTTTCCTTGGATTCTGTTATTAAAGTAATTCTATTGTTCTGAAAATAACTATGTTCACTTCTGTGATGCAGAATGCCTTTCAACTAGCTTTTTTCTTTTGGAGCACAGTAAGTTTATCCATCTTTACACTTTTTTCTTAAATTTGTCATCTGCTGGAACATATTCTTAATTATCACAGCATTGAAGATAATCTTTAGCAGTTTTAAGAGTTCAAAACAAACTCTCTGAAAATGTTAATATTAATGTTCACCAAGAATAATTTAGTTACTATTTTTAACTTGTGCATGAAGTTCAAGTACTTACGAAGAACCAAGGATATATTGGTTAATTTGTTATTGGATCCTGCTAATTAGTATACTCGTATTCTAAAACCCCTGTTTAAGGGATTAAAAGCAAAAAAAAAAATCATAGAAAATTGTTTTAAATATATGCCTAGGGTTTTATTAATGTTTTAGTTTCTAACTTTTCAACGCATGCTCTTAGGACCCTGGTTATTACCTAACTTAGCATCAACCACGATTTTGTGGGACAACAATGAAAAAACACTGGATCACCAGGTGAAGAAACTGGTTACCAAGTCAATACTTCAGGAAGCTTATGCTGTTAAGAGAATGTCCATAACAAGCTTATTTGTTTGATTAATGTATGAACTTTCACAAAAGTTATGGCAAAAGAGAGATTTAGAAATAAATACGTATCAATAATAAAGAACAAACCATGCTTATGTCAAGAGAATTAAATGCTGCAAGATGTTTCTAACCTTCCATTATTTGTCTGTTTCAGTATGAATTCTCCATAAACTCTTGCTTCCATGAAACAACCGTGGATATTGTCATAAGAATTGTGATGGGGTAAGTTCATTTCTGTTATAAAAATTGCACATACCCCTATATAGAATAACCATTAGTTCATTCCAGGTATTTGAAAGACCAAACGACACTATGTTGTCAAGAATTTATATATGTAACTAATAGTGAAGTGGCAACTTTAATTTTCAGGGTTCTCGTACAATTTCTGATCAGCTATGTGACCTTGCCTCTCTATGCTCTAGTCACACAGGTCATTTGCTTAAAAACCCACCCAAGTTTTCTTTCCCCTTGAATTTACCATAATATATATATAATCAGCCGCTGATTTCATTATAATTTGGCTGGCATTATAGATGGGTTCGACAATGAAACCCACCATTTTCAATGATAGAGTAGCATCAGCCCTGAAGAACTGGCACCACACTGCCAAAAAGCAAGTGAAAACCAGTAAGAACAGCACACCATTCTCAAGCAGGCCATCAACTCCAACATATGGACTGTCCCCTATTCACTTGCTACATAGACACCATGCTGGAAGAAGTGATAGTGCCCAAACATCTCCAAGGACATCCAACTATGAAAATGAACAGTGGGATCTTGAAGGCTCTCCTCCTCCAAGCAACCATCCAGTAGCTGATGAGACCCAGATGCAAGTTATGGGGCCAGCCTTAACAACAGAATCTCCCATTAACAATCATCTTGAGATCAGCAAAAGCTCTTCAGAATTTTCTTTTGAGAAGAGAAACATTGGTAGAGATTAGATGTGTTGTAGATAATGGTTTTTGGTTAGCCCGTTCAAATGTACAGCTTCAGTACAAGTCAATATTTCAAAGCATACTTGTTCTCAATGCAAAATTGCAAAGCCGTGCATATGAAGAATGAGGAGTAATCTTGTTGAGGGAGCACGCTACTTTTCTGACGTATCTCTTGAATAATTTGTTCATCAAAATTTTCATGATATCTGTATTAGAGTGGAACTATGATGTATGTATAAAATACAAAAATACAAGTATCAGATACATATTATACCTAATACGGCGGTTCCTCTTATATTGTTTTAAAAAATTTAGAATATTATATTTCACAAAATATAATTATTATTAGTGTAATTTAAGAATTCTAAACTCAAAGTCTAAATTAACATTAGACGATCTAAGAAAGAAACACTATAACACATTGCACAAATTTTCCAAGTTGAAGAAATAAGTCTAGGTGGCTTTTAGAATGACCACTTGAGAATTACCAACAAAAAAAATACTACTTAATAACTTTAAAGACAAATAATAATATAAAAGAGTAAAGTTAAGGAAAAGATAAAATACACCGCTTGTGAAAAGATTTTGTGTTCTAACTCCACCCATTAGTGAGCAACATAATAGAGTTGTAACGTGCTCCTTTCAATAGCAATAAAATGAAAAACTGATATATTAAACATAGAAAGAGAAGAAGAAATACAAATACCCGGTGAATGAAACAACATATTTAAATAACAAAAAAAATTTAATCCAAAAAAAAAATAACAAAAAAATTTGGTATCTCTCTTCGCCTTGTAAAATGATCAACTCTTGATCACATTCAAAACACTGTTTTTGGTTATGTACATTAAAAACAAGCCAGGCATAATGGATTCATCGTTTCATTCCTTGTATTATTTACGTAAGGCAATTCAGAGTTTTAGTTAAAATCAAGGGGTTCGTTTTAAAGCAGCAAATAAATAAAATAAAGCAGCTTCAGTAAATAGAAGTTTGGCATGTTTCAAAGCGAATTTGAAGAAACAACTTGTTTAAATTAATTAAAGTTAGACGTAGATTATGCAAGCTGGTTGATGAACGTTCAACCTTATTTATTTTGAATATATTTTAACATTGGTTTTGGCTGTAATATACTATGTTGAAAGTTAATTTAAAAATCAATTAGTAACGAGAGAAAGGGTCTAACAGGTATTTAAACCATATTGGATATTATGATGCAACCGATGTACCGGTTTAAGTAAATTGTGGTCAATTCGGATATCAAACCATGACTGAACCAGTAACAACATAGAATTGAACTTGACTGGTCACCTAACTCATTCACGACTCAACTAGTTGGATTGGCTAGTCCGATCTGATTTTGATAAGAGATGTAATTAATACTAACTTTGTCCTTAAATATAAGACCATTTTACCTAATTCATGTGTGTACATCCTAATTCTAATTAATTAAAAATTTTAGAAAATTAAATTGGGTACGTGTTTTAAATTCAACAATTAATAACTAATTGATCATTCAAAAATTTATAAAATCGAATTTAAAATGAACCATTAGCATATGAGATTAACCACGTTAATTTTAGGATTAAAATCAAAGGGCGTGTAGTTTTGGTAGTTAACCAAGATGATTAAAGGACCAAACTATCTCCAACCAACCTAATTAACTAATTAATTTTCTTCTATTTCCTTTTCTTTCTCTTCTTCCACTTTACTTTCCCACTCCCTCTCTCGTGCCTTATCTTTCTCACTCACACCCTCCACTCTCTTTTCCTCACCATCATCATCTTTCTCTCTTCCACCATCAACCAAACCTGTGTGCTCCCTCCTTCCATTTCTCCACCATTTCCATTCTTGCTTCCTGATGTGTCTCTAAAACATATCATTTTAGGTTGCATTTTTAGGATAAAATGAATAAATTCACATAAATCCCTATTGTATTTTGTTCATTCCCTCCTTTGCTACTTGATTTGCTAATTTTGCAAAAATTTATAGGTTTCAAGACCATTTTTGGATCAAATATGGAAAGCCATGCAAAACGTAACGACCACGTGCCAAAATAAGTGGAAAAAACAAAGAAAAACAGGGCACAAAACATAGCACTCCACGGCTAGGCTTGGTGGGAACCATGACCATGGAGTGGGAAGATGAAAAATCAAAAGAAGAGGCTCCAAAGCAAACCACAGCCGTGGTTCATACCTAACACTAGAGAGAACCACGACCCTGGTGAGAATCATGGCTAAGTCGTGGAACTCTCTATTCCTGATGGCAAATTTTAGCTCATGTTTCCTCCTGACAGTAGGAGGAACCATGACCCTAGAGAGAATCACGGCTAGGCCGTGAATCACATTGCTAGGAGCCCAAAAATTTTTGTGCTTTCATGTTTTGCTTGGTCCTTTGCATCCCTTTAGGCACCATATTTAATCTCTTTGCGTTACGGTTTAAATACGTAACCTAATGAGTATGTCTTCATTAAACATTGGCATGTATCTTGCGTTTTCTTTGGATCTCTTCTCATGTCTTCATATATGGAAAGAGATGGATGCTTGGTATACACTTCACTCTTTTCCGTTGTTTTAAATAACGTTGTGTATACTTGTGGGCATTTGCTTTATGATCCACTTCTTGTTATTTCTTTTAAAACGTGGCCTCCGTTTTTTTGTGGTTTAAGTCTTGATGTAAGTAGTTTGTTGTGAAGTTTTAAACTGTGAAAAAATTATTTGTATTTCTATCAATTATTTCTGTTTACATTGGGATTCGAATCCGGGAAATCAATACAAAGGCTAGGAGATTCATATTCCCTCTAAGCCTCCGCTAAGTCCAATACCAAAAATTCGTCAATGGACAATTAAGTTGAGCGGTCTATACCTACAATTACTGTATGAATCTCAGAATCCATGAAGGTCAAGATAAATACTAGATTAAAAAAAGATATAATATAAAATATAGAATTTTAACTTATGATAGGTTGTAAAATCTTTAGAAATATGGGGTCCATATTCGTAGAATAAATAAACTATTAGATGTCTAAACTAAGTGAAATTCTTGATGAATAAAGAAAAACCCTAGGCCGCTGCACTCTTTGTTTTGGTATTATGGTACTTTAGCGCTGTAAAAGAATGTTAATATTCCCGTAAATAATCGAATGGATAAATTGTCTCCAAGTTGCGCATTTTTTAAGTTTTTTTTGGTATTGCCTTTCAAAGTATTGAATTTCACTCTTGAGGGTAGATAACGTGCTAAAATTAGTAACAGAACAGTAAACAAGAAGCAAAACAATGGGGATTTTGGCCAAAATAGGGCCCTTTTAAAAAAAAATTACGTTTTTGGGGTTAAAAAAAAACTATTTCGTGGTCTGGGGTAGAATCTGTCACATCATCTTTGAGTTTCGCCTGATGGAGGGGCGATTTTGACATTTCGCCTGATGGGAAGGCGAATTTGCAGAGAGAGTGTCAGAATTCGTCTCTTGGGCAGACGAAATTGGGCCACGTGTCAGAATTCGTTTCTTGGAGAGACGAATTTAACCTCCATCTGGATGGGGAAAATAATTGATAAAATTGCCCACATCCAGACTCGAACCTATCACCCATAGATCACAATGTGATGCTATAACCACTAGGCCAACTGATTCTTTGATGTAAATGAGGAATCCTATTAAATATAATACGTTCTATTCTTACACATATATATAAATATAAAATAAAATAAAATAAAAACTTATATAATATATATATATATAACATAATAAATATATACTCTATATTATAAAATATAATTTATAAATTAAACATATATTTATAATATTCTAATATATATTATAAATTATAATAATATTATTATAAATTAACGTTTATATATTAAAATATTAAATATAAATATATATTTTTATATTATTAATTATGCCTTATTAAATTATTAAAAGTCATTTCACTATTATAAATTATAATCATTACACTCATGAAGATGTACATATATTTATTTTAGTGTTATTATAAATTAACGTTAATATATTATATATTAAAATATTAATATATTATAATTTATAAAATTGCCCACATTTTAATATAACTTATATATATTTATATTTAATATTTTAATATATAATATATTAACGTTAATTTATAATAACACTAAAATAAATATATGTACATCTTCATGAGTGTAATGATTATAATTTATAATAGTGAAATGACTTTTAATAATTTAATAAGGCATAATTAAT
Source organism: Clitoria ternatea (assembly GCA_037962975.1). Taxonomy (NCBI): domain Eukaryota; kingdom Viridiplantae; phylum Streptophyta; class Magnoliopsida; order Fabales; family Fabaceae; genus Clitoria; species Clitoria ternatea. The sequence goes on from CM075675.1 coordinate 18,345,278, forward strand.
AATATAAAAATATATATTTATATTTAATATTTTAATATATAATATATTAATGTTAATTTATAATAGCATTATTATAATTTATAATATATATTAGAATATTATATTATATTTTATAATATAGAGTATATATTTATTATGTTATATATAGATATTATATAAGTTTTTATTTTATTTTATTTTATATTTATATATATGTGTAAGAATAGAATGTATTATATTTAATAGGATTCCTCATTTATATCAAAGAATCAGTTGGCCTAGTGGTTATAGCATTGCATTGCGATCTATGGGTGACAGTTTCGAGTCTGGATGTGGGCAATTTTATCAATTATTTTCTCCATCCAGATGGAGGTTAAATTCGTCTCTTCAAGAGACGAATTCTGACACGTGGCCCAATTTCGTCTGCCCAAGAGACGAATTCTGACAGTCTCTCTGCAAATTCGCCTTTCCATCAGGCGAAATGTCAAAATCGCCCCTCCATCAGGCGAAACTCAAAGATGATGTGACAGATTCTACCCCAGACCACGAAATAGTTTTTTTTTAACCCCAAAAACGCAATTTTTTTTTAAAAGGGCCCTATTTTGGCCAAAATCCCCAAAACAATGATGCATGGTCATGGTCCTAGACATAAGCCACGTCACGTTGTACATGCTGTAAAGCACAGACATATATACTGTGACAGCAATAGTCAAATGTAAAGCGAATCCCCTTGTTCCCTTTCCCTTTGCTTCCCCAAGCCAGCCAACAGAAAAAAAGAAAACCCTTCTGTCTCACTTTACTTCCCTTCCCTTCCATTCTATTGCATTGAACTCGCCGTTGGTCACTTCCCTGCCATGCTCCTCAATCTCCAATCCCTCTCACCTCTTTCCATTTCCTGATTCTCTCTATGCCGCTTTCATGTGCTGTTAACTGAGCAGTAAAGGAGGTTGTGAAATTCTCTCTTTCTTATTTTTCTTTCATTTCCCTTTTTAAGCAAAGGATATGTACGTGGTAGCACCACCTCAGCCTTCGGATCCGGGTTCAAGATCCGCTGATTTGCGGGTTTACCAAGCCTGGAAAGGGAGTAATGTGAGTTCTTTTGAATTTTTTAATATATATATATATATATATATATATATATATATATATATATAAAAAGTCTACATTGTCTTCCAGCTGATGTTTTAGTTTCTAAAATTTCGGTTTTTTGTTTAGCATGATTGGTCGTTTAATGTTTTTTTTTTATCTTTTCAATTTTTTGTGGAAGTCAGTCTTGTGTTGAGGGTGCTTGTCTTTCAATTAGGCTCTAAAGCAGCATTTGTAAACTGTTACCTATTATGGTGGTCTTGTTGGTTGTGATTGTTTAGTTGATGTGTGAGATTAAGCTTTTTGTTTGAAGTATGGATTTACAAGCATGGTTGTTGAGCCTTTCTTTTACTCTTTTGAGGTTTTCTGAGAAGCTCTTAGGCTATAATTTCCATGATCTCGGTTTAGTGTGAGATTCATGTGTAGCTGGAGGAAGTGCTTGACCATATCTTGAGAGAAGATGAATACTGAATAAGAGGTTATGGCTAAATAGTGGGTTGAAGTTGATTGGTCATCATATATTGAATTTAGGCTGAACCCTTGTCACTGAATTTGGACAGTACTGACTGATATAAATTATTATTATGACAAATGCTTTATATTATGATGTGTAACAGTACAATTATTCATAGTTTATGTCTCATTGTTTTTTGTAAATTGTCTTTTTTGGCAGAACTTATAAAGAAGAGTATTGTGCTAATGGCTGATGCTGAATTTTATTTGAAATATGTTGCTGTGCTTGTTGTAGTGATGTTAATGATGAAGATGCATATTCATAGTCTCCTTCTATTTCCTGCAGAAATTTTTTCTTCAGGGAAGGTTTATATTTGGACCAGATGCAAGATCGTTGGCTCTGACAATTTTTCTTATCGTTGTTCCCATTGCAGTTTTCTGTGCCTTTGTTGCCAGAAATTTGATAAATGATTTTTCTGATCACTTGGGGATAACCATAATGGTCATTTCCGTTGTATTCACTATTTATGTGAGACTCTCTTTCTCTTTTATATACATACAGACACACACATATCATATACACAATCTGTTCTTTGACCCTACATTGTTCATCACTGATAATGCATTGTTTATAAATCATGTGAAACATTTGTGCTGTGACGTGTTTTGATTTACACACACATTTGAAGTAACTAGTAACCTAGAAGCTGGGATTTGCTTAACTTCAGGATGGAATACAAGTTACAAGTTAGTTCAGGTGCCTTTCATCAGTTTCTGATTTGAATGTGAACTGAGAAAGCTAGCCACAGCCATAAAGAAAGAAATATGCTCAAACCAATGCAACCAACAGTTTCAATCCTGACAATGAAATGGAATCCATGGCTATGCCAAATATTGTTGATTGGTGTCGTTTTGTTTAGATTTAAGAATAATAGAAAATATTTTACAAAGAGAGAAACAAAAGTTACAAAGAGAAGGTGGAGTAGACATCCTCCTACTTAAACAAATAGTGCAAATAAAAATATAAGCCTACCTCTAGTGCTTAGCTGAAGAGTCTTTTCAAACACTAGCTATGGTGGGTATCACGTGTAAGGATGGTGGTTTCCCCTTAAGTATCCAAATGTTTGGTTCTAACTAGAGAGTAGAGACACCAAATGTCAGCATATAGCACTCTGCCATAATATTGTCTGTGCTCTTGTCAATACCTTTTAACTTAATTGTGTGATAAATTGCTCCAAGCTATGGGCTTCTGTTAGGCCCCTCTAACTAAGGGAGAAAAAGTGAACTTGATTGTGATAAGTGAGAATTTAGGAGGAAAGGGTCGGAAAAAAGACGGAAGTGTGGAAGATCTGCTGGTCCCTTAAAATCACCTGCTGTGTCTTTGGTGTTCAAAGAGTGGGTGACTGGACTAAACACTGTAAATACCATCTTTGTCTGGACAGATATTTTATAGTATCAGTTCCAGTAGAAAATTGAGTGGAAAATTCAGTAAAACAGAACGTATTTTCACTTAACTTTCAGTTTCATGATTAACAAAATGCACAAAACCCTTTTCCATATAATCTGCTACTGCTGGGCATTGTGAATGCCCATTTGTTTCTGAAATCGAATTTAGAACAGAACATCACACATGTATAGGGGGACAATTTTTCCATTCTAAACCCCCAACTGGAATTTATTGTGGATTCTCTGAATGAAGTACCGGCCTTCCCAAGCCATTCTGGGTTTGCAAAGGGACTTCTCAAGGAAGATCTTCATTTGCAGAATATGTAAAAACATGGAGGGAAGCACTTTTTTTATGTGAAACTGAAATTAAAGTATAAGATGTCAGTATATGAGTTCTGAAACTGATATCAGGTGATGTTAGTTCAGAGAAAGAAGGAAACATAGTAGAAAAAGAACAAAACACCACATAAACTTCAAGGATCCTACTTCCTCCTATCCCAAGACTTTGTGCCTTTCTTTCTACCACTCTCCCTCAGTCTCTCAGTCCCTCACTCTCATTGACCCTCATATCCCCTACTGATCAAATCCTTTTCTCACCTCATCCATTCTCTTTCTGTCTTTAGTCCATTCTGTTATGCTGCAGGTCTTCATATCGAATATTCTTCATGATTTCTTTCCATATTACTTCCATTGTGATTGCTAAGTTTTGACCCTTCATCTCACCTTATTCCTCCTAGAATATACCTTAGCATTATTATATTTTTTATATATTATATTTTTTTGGGGGTGGGGGTGGGGTTATGAACATACAAGAAAGTAGCACCAAATAAGTCCAACAGGTGTTTTAGGAGGAGCTTAGGAAAATAGTGTACGACTCCCATGGGCTCTTTTTAACTTATTTCAATAAGCTTCTTGGTGTACCTTATAAAAATAACCTTTTTATAGGTAATTCCAATTTCAAATTAGTTTTATGACCAATTTTTTACAAAAAGCTATACACAAGTGCCTAGTTAAGTTGTTTACTAAACACAGTCTAAGTCCACATCCTTAAAAGTTACAGAATATATTGAGATTCCAAGAGTTTTAATTGTGATAAAATTTTGAACGGGAGAATTTGTTAAAGCTTTCAAGGTAGAACATAGAGATGAAGGCCTGTTAGTAAGTCACCCCTTTGACAGGTTGGCGTTAGTATCCTCTGAGCATTTGGTGAAACACTAGTAGTGTGAATTCATGTTTGATGATATTGGGACACGCAAACAGTCAGACAATGGATCTCCATTTTCATGGATGTTAGTGGGATCATATCGCGCTTTGGATCTGATACATGGATGCTAGGACAACTTAAATTTGAATTGCTTAGGCCCCATTCGGGGTGGTTTTTTGATTTTTAGTTTTAAAATTTTTAAAACCAAAACTTTTGGTTTTTAGTTTCATGTTTTAATTTATATTGTTTTGAATTTTAAAAAGTTGTTTTAAAACTTTAATAATCATGATTAAAACTACTTTACACATAAATAACAACAATAATAGATTAATATTAATAGTAATAATAAATATTCTACAATGATGGTAGTGGAGGTGGCGGTGACGACGAGGGTGACAGTGGTGGTGGTGATAGTGGTAATCATGACGGTAGTGGTGGTGAAGGTCATTGTTGTTGTGTCGATGTTGACAACATTTGTGAAGATAACAATGGTGGTGGTGATAAACAGGGTGATGACGATGGCAACAGCGGTGATGGTGGTGATGATGGTGGTAGTGGCGGTAGTAGTAATGGTTGTGGTGGTAGGGTGATGGTGGTGGTCGTGGCGACAATGACGATGATGGTAGAGTAATGGTGTGGTGGCGGTGGGGGTGATGATGGTAGTGGTGGTGGTGGTGCAGTGTTAATGATGATGGTGGTGGTACACAACGAATGTTAGAAGTTTATAAAAGTAAAAACAAAAGATACCTTTTTTTCTTGTTTTTTATAATGACTAAAAATCGTCTTGAAAATGAGTAAAAACTCACTTTAATACCATTTTTGCTGAACATGTTTGTTTTCAAATTCACTTTTAAAGACCAAAAACCAGAAACTCACAACCATCCCAAACGGGCCCTTAAAGTATCTGAAACAAGCAATTGATAATTTATGGTTGTTAGGAAGCTTCAATATAGGTTTGCTAGACGGCCATCCCATTAATCTTTATTACATTTTCCAACTCAGGTTGCCTCTAGTTTACAGGAATTTATTATTTTCAGTTGTTTTAGTGGCAGATATGATATGATGCCAAAGTATCATCAGTCAATGTATTTGAAAGATGTACGGATTTTTACTTTTTGTAGAAGCCTGACTTTGATGTAATTAAGCAAAAGAATATGGATCATACAGGTTTGTTGTGTTCATAACCTGTTGAAAATCAATGATTTAACCTTCTTGTCAAGAGAAAGTGACATCCTGGACAGGGAATGTAAATACATCTCTAGTCTGATTGACACATTATTTTGTAGTTTTAGTTTTACTCGCTAGTAGTGTGTTTTACTTGGCAATTCAGGATATATGACTTACAGATCTTTCCTAAAAGGAAAACAGGAGATGATCTGTGGATAACTAGTTTAGTCCATCTCATCTACCTGTAAAAACTACATCAGAGTGAAACATACCGGTCATATCTGGGTTTAGATGGTGGCTTACCAAAAAAGCTTGAGTTAACTTGGTCAAAATTGATAAGGCATAATAGTTTGATATGGATATGCTTGATTGTCATGACAATTTGGCTGTGGGAATTGGGATGAGAGCGGAAATGAGAAAATGATGGAAAGAGAAAGAAAAATGGAGAGAAAATGAGAAATTTTCATTTTCTAAAACATTCTGTGCCCGAAAAGACCAATTGAAACATCTTAGGTTCTTGTACATACATAGTTAGAAGCTAAGCTAACTTCCTAACTAACTATGCCAGTTGGTGGCTAGTTAACTCACAGGCTAACTGACTAACAGGACCTAAGAGTTACTCAGGTAATGGTAATAATGTAATTCAAACCAACATTTTCCCTTCAAACTGAGGGCTATTGTATTAATACAAATTAATCAACTAATCGTTAACCGATTTGTGAACATCTGAACCAGGCCTTGTTGAGGATGCCTGCTGAGTACAGCTAAACTGACACATTTTACTCATTTGTTCTTATAGTGTGTGTATTAGTAGCCAACTAGCCACCAAGATGGAAGGGTTTTCTTCACAACCATTGACTTTTTATGTGCTGGTTAGTTATCCTTTGGGCCATTTTGTGATAAGGTGGAGCCGTGCAGGCACTGATGCACATTTCATGTGGAAGACATTGAGCATTAAATATACTCTTTTCAATTGTATGCTGATCCTATACTCTTATTTCAGGTGCTAGTTCTTCTCCTGTTAACGTCTGGTCGAGACCCTGGCATAATTCCACGCAATGCACATCCTCCAGAGCCAGATGGTTTTGAAGGTAGTCTAGATGTTGGGGCTGGTCAAACTCCTCAGTTGCGGTTGCCACGCATTAAGGAGGTTGAAGTCAATGGAATTACTGTTAAGATCAAGTATTGTGATACATGCATGCTCTACAGGCCTCCTCGATGCTCTCATTGCTCAATTTGTAATAACTGTGTGGAACGGTTTGATCACCACTGCCCATGGGTTGGGCAGTGCATTGGGCTGGTAAGTTGGATCTTTTGTTTGACAAAGTTGATTTTTAATTGGGAATCTCATCTTCAGAATTTCTATGCTAGGCAGAAAGATTGGGATGGTATCTAGGGTGAGTACTCTCAGTTGTGAGCGTAAGAAATTGGTGATTTTTTGTCATGTTGGAACTCATTGATATGGTTTCATATTTTGTACATGGGCTCTGCTGAAAAATCTAGCATGTTTTTGAGACTCGTTAATTATCAGCAATCTTAGTTCCCAACCAAAGCTCAACTGTAGAATTCATCATCAGTAGATTATATTAATATAATATTATTTTCATGTTTACTATGTTTTGCAATACTTTATAATATGAAGTTCTAGAGCAATCCAGCTCGTAAATGGATTCCTATTTGCTAATGGGTATATATCGTCCTTAGGTGAATTAATGGGAAGTTTCCTTTCAAAGATATCCTTTATCTTTTTCTGTGTTTTTATAATACAATTATACTTTTTGGTTAATTAAGGAGAATTTTGAGTTCCACCTTGGTAATCTTTATGTTCAATTCTTGTGTGGTGGGTAATTTATGAATTATGGTCAGGAGATATCTACCTAACTATGTGTAGCTTCAGTGAAGCCAAAAAAGAAGAATGTTTTGTACGAGAACTCTTTGGTGTACTTTCACATAAAATTTTCAGATTTTAAGTCAAATTGAATTTAGAGTTGATGTGGAAGTTGTTTGTCTAAATATACCGCCAAAGTTTTCTCTCCTATTTGAAATGTTTTCCATTTGAAATTGAAACCCAATAGGTTTGACCAAGTGGGTAGGGGGTTTGAGTAGTGAGTTTATAGGTTCAAACCTCAGGTTTTACAGTTTTCTTTGTAAACAAAAGAAGAATGTTTTCAATTCAAAGATTGTATATTTATTTCTGGTTTGGTGACTTTTCAGTGTAATCTGCTACATGTCATTCTTGAATTTGTTAATGAATCTAAACACGTGCACAATTGTTATGCAGCGTAATTATCGCTTCTTCTTCATGTTTGTCTTCTCAACTACACTACTTTGTATATATGTTTTCGCATTTTGTTGGGTCTATATTAGAAGAATTATGGAGTCAGAGGAGACAACAATTTGGAAGGCCCTGCTCAAAACTCCAGCCTCTATATTCTTAATAGCTTACACCTTCATATCAGTGTGGTTTGTTGGTGGCCTTACTGCCTTCCATTTATATCTGATGAGTACAAATCAGGTAACGTATTACCCTTTAAAATCTTTATATGCTTTAAAACCAAGCTTGCTAGTCAATTGAAATCACAACTTTACATTTATGTCCCTTGCTGTTGCAGACAACATATGAGAACTTCAGATACCGATATGATCGACGGGCCAACCCATATAACAAAGGAGTGTTCAACAATTTCATAGAGATATTCTGCACCAGCATTCCCCAATCAAAGAATAATTTCAGGGCAAAGGTGCCAATGGAACTGCCATTACCTGCCAGATCTGTCGGCGGAGGCTTTATGAGCCCGAGTATGGGAAAAGCTGTTGATGACATAGAGATGGGCCGGAAAACAGTCTGGGGTGACATGGGTACAGCTCTTGATCACACTGAAGGTCAGTTACATGATCGGTTGGCCATAAAGGATGGGGAATTTGGTGAGTTGTCTCCGGAGATTAGGACAACAGTAGATGAGACAACAGATCGTGTCGGAATACATCCCCGGAGATCTAGCTGGGGAAGAAAAAGTGGAAGCTGGGAAATGTCCCCTGAAGTTCTTGCTTTGGCAGCCAGGGTTGGAGAATCGAATCGAATGGGTGGAAGTAGCAGCAGTTTGGCCACTGAGAATAGGCATACATAGCCCCTAGCCTGGCCAAGGATTTTATTGCTGTAATTAAAAGATGTTACATTTTCTCCAAGTGGTAAATCAACAGCAAAATTAAATTGTGTTTGCAATATGGGGGGGATGAAGGCTTTACTGGGTGTTTGTTAGTGTTGTTTTAGCCTTCGTGCTTCTGGGAAGGAATTGTTTTGCTGTTCTGAGTGAGCTCTTTCCTTTGCCTTATGTTGTCTTACGCTTATCGACTACAAATTAACTCGTGTCTTTGCTCGAAGTTCGTAATTATAGTGGAGGACAATAACCATGATAATTATTTATTCTTGCCATTCACATATGATGTATGAATTGAAAATAGTATGGATGATGGCACGCATGGTAAAAGAGTATATGAATAATCACAGAGAAAGAGTTTCTGAATAATCTCATGCAATCACTCTACAATGGCAGAATAAATTAATTATACAAGTGTATTTTAGTTAAAAAGCTTGTTTCCTCCCGGGTTAGAGGGCACCACGGTACCCTCTCACCCTTTTACTTTAGTGGATAATGACTCTCCATTATCCTACTAGAAACGGTTATTTCCCTTACTGGGCTTAGGTCTGTATTTCCCTTTTCCCTATTGCTTCACTGTTGTATAAATACAGCTTATAGACTCATATTGTATTTTGAAGTGACACATTGATTAAGAAAATAGTAATCCTAATCTCCTTGAGTATTTCATCTCAAAAGCATCCAAATATAACTAATTGATCCAAATATTACTACTTGGGTTTTAATGCTTTAAGGTTTGGATAATTAAATTATAAGTTCGAATAGATTACTTATTTAGCCTGGTCCCCTTTATCTAAAAACGTCCACATGAAAATGAAAGTCAAGCTTTAAGTGGGATGACTCAGTAAGACTCAGGTTGTGTTGTATAGATTTTTTTTATTATTGTAAAATTAGCTAATGTCATTTTTTATCCTTACAAAAAATTTTGTTTTTTATATCTCATTAGTATAATATATTTTAAAATTTTCACATATTAATTTAATTATTTTCTTTTAACCAGTTATTTTCTAATTATAATTTGTTTAATAAATTATCATGTCATCGTATATGATGTTATTTATTTATTTTACATATCACCTAATTTAAAAGTTATTGATATAAATATGATCATATATATGTCACTTAAATGTTTTAATTTCCTAGTAAAAAATATTAAAAAAATTAAATATTTTTACTTCAGGGGCTTATATCCACGGTAGGATAACTAGAAAATATATTAGTGAATGCCCCTTAGGTCTTATGGGAGCACGACAAAACAGACAATAGCAACAGGAAGACGCCCTCAGTGGAGCTATGCAGCCTATGTGCCCCTGATGTTTAGAGTATGTATAGTTTGTTGACGACCATGTATTATAAAACATTGTTGTATATAATGTTTTTATTCCACCATTGTTTCTTACAAAACAACTTCCATATTTTTTAAAAACTTGTAACTTCTCAATTAATTAAGATGATCTAGTGGAAGAGATTATCCTAGTTAACCGATGGTGTTACAAATAATATGAGAGAGAAATAATAAGTATGTGAAAAAGAAAAAGGAGATGTAAGAAAGAAAAAGAAAAGATAAAGAAAAGAGTGAAAGAAAGGAAAGTGAGGTTCAAGATATTGCTTTGACTTTAGTTAATAATGATTATGGCATGATTCTAACCTTATTAATCACTTGTCTCTTAGTGTTAATTCTTTTCTTTTGCTAGGTTATGAAGTTGAGACTCCTTAAGCAAACCACAAGGTGGGGGTGTTTGAAAAGATGGTGGAGGAATCTTCTTTAAATTCTCTCATTAATTGTGAAACTAATTGGTCAGTGATTATCCATAGTTACCTTAGGGTTTCTCGTATGTTGTATATAGTACATGTTGTAACACCCCCTTATATACACGAGATAAAAAAAAACTTTTAGAAAGATATACATATTTATCACTCTTTATCTCGTGTATACAAGGACGTATATACATCTGATTTCCTTTGAATATTGAAAGTAAAAAAAATTGTCTTTCAATATTTATCCATAATGACAAAATAATTTATAGAAATCATAAGTGATAAATCATTACAATATTATATCCGAATGAAAGAGTTTATCAAAGTTTAACCTTTACCTTGTTACAATTATCTACTTGATATTGTAATAAGGTAAAATAAAACTAAACTATACCTCTACTACAAATGTGAACAAACATTTCCTAGTCCTTGAACCATCGAGTTTTTGAATCCTACTCTTGTCATATCTCTTCATCTAATCGATTGAGGTTGAGACCACTTTATCCTCTTGTAATTACATATCCTTCCATCTTGGACTGCTAGCTATATATCATATAACATATATTTTGGACACAAAAATTCAAACAAGAAGGAGTGAGAAACAAAATATAATATATTACAGATAAGACATAAGCATAAGGGTTTTCACAAACTAATATAGTAATATCAGTCATAATCTCATATACAATCAATTATGAATATAGGGTTTCCACATACATAACACTTATATTTTCATTCATAACCATCCATATAGAATGTCACAATCACATGAATGTTATGTAATGCTTATGCTACTATCTCATTCAGTTTATGCATGTGGGCCCTTAAAGTTTTAGTTTGTACTGGGCCAACCAGGAGTTTACACTGTTTCATAAATTCTGGATAATAATAACATAAATGCCTTCATGGCATATGAACAGCTCAACTGGCGTGGAAACACTTAGAGACTAGTCAGACTGAGAAAGTTTTTATTGTGAAAGTACCCGACACCAGGGAGCGACCCCAGGTCACCTGAAGCACCCTTTCACACTCTCTCATCCCAAGGCTCGCAATTAAGCCTCCTCTAATGTATCCTCGGTTTCTATAATCCGTCCCCAGGCAATATCACATCTCATTTCTCTTTAATGATTCATGATGCATGAACTACTCGTATATTTAGTTGGTTAAGGCTTTTAGAAACTCAATTATTAAATACCATAAAGGTTCACAAAATCATCACAATAAACTGTACATTTCCATAAGTTCTTCTTTGAACTTCTGTTATACTGAAATAATTTAGTACAGTCTTCAAATTCAGATCTTACCAAAATTGAGTTTCCAAGCCTTAAATATCTCAAAGCTTTCTCTTAAAAATCTTCATATATTTACATAATCTTTCTCAATTTGAATCTTAACTAGATTGAGTTTTTGAAATCTCCACAAAATATTCTTTAGTTATTTCATTGGGGAAAACCAAAATAATTTACTTTAAACTTCTAATTTTTTAAAGAAAATAATTTAAAATCATTAACTAAGAATACTTAAAACTATAAAAATTTTCTTTAATTCAAGGATTAATTATCTCAACCTCTGATTTTCATAAAATAGCTTCTTTCTAATACTAGATTTTATTATAGAGATTAAAAATAAAGTTAATAAAAATTATTTATAAGAACAAATAAAAGACTAGAATAATTACAAAATACTTTCTCTTGGAATAAAAATTTAAAGAGTAAGGTAAGAAAATTCTTACTGAGTTTTAACTTTCCGTCATGCTTGCTACATGCTCAAACTTCATATCACAAGATCATCAATCATTCATCAACCACAATCAAGTATAGTAATCTCATCAATCACAATCAAATATCATCAATCATAATTGCATATTATTAATCACAGTCTAATATTATAAATCACAATATCATTAATCGAAATCAAATATAATTAATTATAATCAAGTCAAATCAACTAAATATCGCTTATAAATATAATTCAAATTTTTAATGGTTATTTAAATTAGTAGATTTGATTTTGAGTCCTTATAGTCCATTCCTCGCACAGGTCTATATAAGTCCATATATCCAGTCTTCGCATAGGTATAGTTCAGTCTAGACAGGTCATAATAGTCCAAGTCCTTGCATAGGTTTAGTTCGATCCATATAGGATATAAAAATCCAAGTCCTTGCATAGGTTTAGTTCAGTCCGTATAAGTTATAATAATTCAGATCTATGTATAGATATTTTAGAATAAGTTACACAATATATTAAATTTATTATAAATTTTAAGTTAAGAAGTTATTACTTTAAAATAATAATATTATTAACTTTAAAAGGAGTAGGGGACTCCTCCCTTTATTCTTATGTCTTTCATATTATATTCTTATCTCACTCCCCCTTACCTCTTGTATACCGATTCGTTATTGAAAATCCATGCGCGCCTCGTCTCCGAGTTCTAAAACATACCAATTTCATTTTAATATAATTACAAGATGAAAATTAAGATTACAACTTAAAATAAAAAATGGTAAATTTTGAATAGTGAATAGTGAATAGTGAATAGTGAATAGTGAATAGTAAATCGTGAATAGTAACAGTAAATAGTAAAACGTGAATAGTAACAGTAAATAGTAAATCGTGAATAGTAATGGTAAATAGTAACAGTAAATAGTAATTTACTATTTGAATAGTAGTTTACTATTGAAATAGTGTTTACTATGCAGAATAGTAACTTAAAATAATATTATTTCCAGTATAATAACAGATTTTTAAAAACGATATAAAAATAACCCAAAAAATATAAAAGAGAAGTATTCTTACCTTAGGATTTTGGCAGAACCTTCTCTCCAAAAACTTTTCTTCTCTCTCTCACTTCCACCACTATCTCACTAGCACTACTATATTAAGAAAACTTAATCTGAAATTGTGAATTCTAAAGAAGAAATCCTTCGGTATTTATAGGAAAAAATTTTACTATGCATTCCATTATTTTAATATAAAAGTACTATGCATTTTTGAATTTTTTATTCTAGGTTACTGTGCATCTTTTGAAAATTTCATACATGCACAGTGATTTGCATAGTAATTGTCGGCAAAATTATTAAGTCAAATAGTAATCCTTCACTCGGTATATTTTAAATATTAAAAATGAGTCCTTTTTGAAATTTAGCGATATTATATCAGTCCTCACTAATTTTATAATAAGTAATATAAAGCTGAAATTTTAAAAATCTAAAATTTTCTGTTAATAAAAATTTATTGATACGTTTCTAATTTTTTAACGATTAGAAAAAATCAAGATTTTTCTCAAACCGATAATTTTTAGATAAGTCTACTTGAAATGGATTTTAGAAAATTTTCTTATAATTTAACTTTACATTCTTGTAAATATTTTTAATTTTAAGCAACTTTATATGAATTTAAAATTATTTAAAATATATTATTTTATTAAAATAATTCAAAATTTTCAAAAAATTCCAAAAAATCATAAATATTATGTAGATCAAAAAGTTCAAAAGAACCATAGTCTAATTCCTTCAAAATTTTATTTTAAAATTCTAATAAGAGTTAAATCTTGAATATGTAAAAAAAACAAAAATATAACAACATAAAATAAAAATGGTGAATAATAAGGATATTAAAAATTCTTAATATAATTTTCTTAATTAGTGAATATTAATTAAGTCACTTTAGAATTCTCATTCAGAAATATTTTCATTTTTTTATTATTATTATTTTAAAAAAACAAATAATAAAAATATAAATACCAAAATTTCAAAAAAAAATAATAATAAACTAACTTATAGTAAGTATTTTTCAAGAAATATATATTAATATCTATTTCCTATTTGTGATGAAAATAGGATGTTACAACTCTACTCCCCTAAAAGAAATTTCGTCCTCGAAATTTAATATTGTTAATAAATCTTACCATAGATAAACTAACTGAACTGTTCTAAAATATATTTCTAGTTTCCTTGACAATTGTGTACATTTTCCTTAACATTGCCATTTATCTCTTTTTTTTTAATCTTATCAGTATTTTTTTTTTCTTAACTCAAAAATATTACTCGTCTTAATTTTTGTCAACCATGCTCATCATAAATTGATGGTTAACTCTAAACACTTCAATAATTACGTTTCTCAATCTATTAAAATCTTACTTAACCTAATCCATAACATCTATTAATTAAAATTCCTACTAATAACATAGTAAAATGGACTGCTGAGAATTAATTACTGGACAACTAGCCGTTAGCAACTAGCCGTTGGACTAGCCGTTGGACTAGCCGTTTATGACCGTTGCAACTCTCCCTCCCTTGCTTGCTTATAAATTCTCATTCCATTCTTACTTCCTATCACAACTTCAAGATTTCTTAGTTTCTCTCTTCTATCTAATTTCTTCAATCTTTTTCTCAAGTACTATCATACTATTCGATGGCCAACCTTCCTAGAAGTAAGGAAGAACGAAGTCGGGATGGACTACAGGTTGTGGTAACAAGTGCCTCACTTCTTATAATCGTTATGATTATTTCTCTAGTTTGGATAATTTTTGTATTGCCAAGACTCTTAGACCTCTATCTATGATATACTAGATGTTCTATTTTATTTTCCTTAATGTAATCGTGTATAATAAATTATCCTAGTGAGAAAGGATAAATATGTCTTAGTCCATGTTGTACTTGTTTATCTAATTAAATCCTTGTGGTCTTTGCTTCATGATAATCCAGGGTATGTAATCATTTCTTATTGTCTTCTATAATGAATTAAATATTCCTTAACTAAGTGATTGCACATTCCATTATAATTGACTACAATCATTACATATATTTGATAAATTCTCCAATCTTAAATGATCACAAATCACTACGTTGACTTAGAAATACTCACTTGAAATTTTTTTTTTATGGGTAACTAAGACTTATGTAATTCTCTTTATAGGAAAATCAATGAGTAAAGGTTCATATATACTTCCTCATGGTTTACTAACACACTTCTTTATTTTAAATCTGCAATGGTCATTACATAACAATGATTTATATCAGGTATGTATATTCGTCGAACAAAATCGATGACTAAAAGAAAATAACTTGATAAACATGTATCATATTGTTAGGAATCACAAAAATATTTTATGTCACAATTTCTAAATATTAAACCAATATCAATGTCTTCCAAAGATCTATAATGCTTATTTTAGGTCATTCATTGATATATTTATCACAATAAATCAATTTTAAAAAATTCAAAAATATATGGTTAATTACATTCGATGTCACAATCATAAAAGTTTCATTAATTCATATATTTACACACATAACCATCATATGTATTATTCAATCGTAGACATCATAAATGAAAACTTCATCAAATCAAACAATAATTAACATATTTTATATGTCATACAAAAGAAGAATCAATACAAATAGCCAGAGATACAATTCCTAATATGATTATTTGTTATATCAAACAAGTTATAAATTATCATATTTCTTTCATGAAGCATACATCCACACATTTTTCTTTTCAAAATATATCACCAAAGGACAAAACTATGATTCTATCTTAAATAATTTGTTATACTAGTTTGGGATTACAACAGTTATCTACCCATTGGAATTCTAATTCACACAAGTATCTCTTACAACTTCAAGGACATGGTAAGGAATATCCTAATAGAATTTATTGAGTTTATCTCCATTTCTCCATATACCACATTAACCCAAGGTTAAATTCGTTGATCTTAACATCCTTCTTTTGACATGTCTTTCACTACTTAGTGCAAATCATTCGGGGTGATCAGTCCCGATAGTTTATAACTAAGTAGTCAAAGTCACGACAGCTCCAGTCTAGAATTCATACCAAAATATTTCTAAGAATTTTCTATTGTCTTATCTCCCTTGTTGTCTCATACCATATTGTAAAACAGGAAAATGTTAGAATATTTCACTATCACATATTAATCAGAGAATCAAACACCATACAATACATTTGGAATAAAAGGAAATAACTGCATTAGTTAATTTACCTTATCATTCCACCATACATTAAGGCCCGTACTTAAACAATGTCAAGAAAGACTTCAGAATGGCCAGTTTCTGATAATCCCTGCAATAACATTTTTCAAGTAACAGGCTATAAAGTTCTAACTTATACTTCTTATGAACTTAAAATTAGTTCCTTCTTTCTATACTCCTAATTTTTCTTCACTTACTTCTTACCATTTACTCTAATAAAATTTCCTCTTTTCTCAACCATAAAATCTCTTGTCAAACTCAACCATCAGAGTACACTAACACGCTAGTAAGACCATACCACAAGCCAGTTTGGATTGAACTGCTCTGATACCACTTTGTAACACCCCCTTATATACACGAGATAAAAAAAAACTTTTAGAAAGATATACATATTTATCACTCTTTATCTCGTGTATACAAGGACGTATATACATCTGATTTCCTTTGAATATTGAAAGTAAAAAAAATTGTCTTTCAATATTTATCCATAATGACAAAATAATTTATAGAAATCATAAGTGATAAATCATTACAATATTATATCCGAATGAAAGAGTTTATCAAAGTTTAACCTTTACCTTGTTACAATTATCTACTTGATATTGTAATAAGGTAAAATAAAACTAAACTATACCTCTACTACAAATGTGAACAAACATTTCCTAGTCCTTGAACCATCGAGTTTTTGAATCCTACTCTTGTCATATCTCTTCATCTAATCGATTGAGGTTGAGACCACTTTATCCTCTTGTAATTACATATCCTTCCATCTTGGACTGCTAGCTATATATCATATAACATATATTTTGGACACAAAAATTCAAACAAGAAGGAGTGAGAAACAAAATATAATATATTACAGATAAGACATAAGCATAAGGGTTTTCACAAACTAATATAGTAATATCAGTCATAATCTCATATACAATCAATTATGAATATAGGGTTTCCACATACATAACACTTATATTTTCATTCATAACCATCCATATAGAATGTCACAATCACATGAATGTTATGTAATGCTTATGCTACTATCTCATTCAGTTTATGCATGTGGGCCCTTAAAGTTTTAGTTTGTACTGGGCCAACCAGGAGTTTACACTGTTTCATAAATTCTGGATAATAATAACATAAATGCCTTCATGGCATATGAACAGCTCAACTGGCGTGGAAACACTTAGAGACTAGTCAGACTGAGAAAGTTTTTATTGTGAAAGTACCCGACACCAGGGAGCGACCCCAGGTCACCTGAAGCACCCTTTCACACTCTCTCATCCCAAGGCTCGCAATTAAGCCTCCTCTAATGTATCCTCGGTTTCTATAATCCGTCCCCAGGCAATATCACATCTCATTTCTCTTTAATGATTCATGATGCATGAACTACTCGTATATTTAGTTGGTTAAGGCTTTTAGAAACTCAATTATTAAATACCATAAAGGTTCACAAAATCATCACAATAAACTGTACATTTCCATAAGTTCTTCTTTGAACTTCTGTTATACTGAAATAATTTAGTACAGTCTTCAAATTCAGATCTTACCAAAATTGAGTTTCCAAGCCTTAAATATCTCAAAGCTTTCTCTTAAAAATCTTCATATATTTACATAATCTTTCTCAATTTGAATCTTAACTAGATTGAGTTTTTGAAATCTCCACAAAATATTCTTTAGTTATTTCATTGGGGAAAACCAAAATAATTTACTTTAAACTTCTAATTTCTAAAGAAAATAATTTAAAATCATTAACTAAGAATACTTAAAACTATAAAAATTTTCTTTAATTCAAGGATTAATTATCTCAACCTCTGATTTTCATAAAATAGCTTCTTTCTAATACTAGATTTTATTATAGAGATTAAAAATAAAGTTAATAAAAATTATTTATAAGAACAAATAAAAGACTAGAATAATTACAAAATACTTTCTCTTGGAATAAAAATTTAAAGAGTAAGGTAAGAAAATTCTTACTGAGTTTTAACTTTCCGTCATGCTTGCTATATGCTCAAACTTCATATCACAAGATCATCAATCATTCATCAACCACAATCAAGTATAGTAATCTCATCAATCACAATCAAATATCATCAATCATAATTGCATATTATTAATCACAGTCTAATATTATAAATCACAATATCATTAATCGAAATCAAATATAATTAATTATAATCAAGTCAAATCAACTAAATATCGCTTATAAATATAATTCAAATTTTTAATGGTTATTTAAATTAGTAGATTTGATTTTGAGTCCTTATAGTCCATTCCTCGCACAGGTCTATATAAGTCCATATATCCAGTCTTCGCATAGGTATAGTTCAGTCTAGACAGGTCATAATAGTCCAAGTCCTTGCATAGGTTTAGTTCGATCCATATAGGATATAAAAATCCAAGTCCTTGCATAGGTTTAGTTCAGTCCGTATAAGTTATAATAATTCAGATCTATGTATAGATATTTCAGAATAAGTTACACAATATATTAAATTTATTATAAATTTTAAGTTAAGAAGTTATTACTTTAAAATAATAATATTATTAACTTTAAAAGGAGTAGGGGACTCCTCCCTTTATTCTTATGTCTTTCATATTATATTCTTATCTCACTCCCCCTTACCTCTTGTATACCGATTCGTTATTGAAAATCCATGCGCGCCTCGTCTCCGAGTTCTAAAACATACCAATTTCATTTTAATATAATTACAAGATGAAAATTAAGATTACAACTTAAAATAAAAAATGGTAAATTTTGAATAGTGAATAATGAATAGTGAATAGTGAATAGTGAATAGTAAATCGTGAATAGTAACAGTAAATAGTAAAACGTGAATAGTAACAGTAAATAGTAAATCGTGAATAGTAATGGTAAATAGTAACAGTAAATAGTAATTTACTATTTGAATAGTAGTTTACTATTGAAATAGTGTTTACTATGCAGAATAGTAACTTAAAATAATATTATTTCCAGTATAATAACAGATTTTTAAAAACGATATAAAAATAACCCAAAAAATATAAAAGAGAAGTATTCTTACCTTAGGATTTTGGCAGAACCTTCTCTCCAAAAACTTTTCTTCTCTCTCTCACTTCCACCACTATCTCACTAGCACTACTATATTAAGAAAACTTAATCTGAAATTGTGAATTCTAAAGAAGAAATCCTTCGGTATTTATAGGAAAAAATTTTACTATGTATTCCATTATTTTAATATAAAAGTACTATGCATTTTTGAATTTTTTATTCCAGGTTACTGTGCATCTTTTGAAAATTTCATACATGCACAGTGATTTGCATAGTAATTGTCGGCAAAATTATTAAGTCAAATAGTAATCCTTCACTCGGTATATTTTAAATATTAAAAATGAGTCCTTTTTGAAATTTAGCGATATTATATCAGTCCTCACTAATTTTATAATAAGTAATATAAAGCTGAAATTTTAAAAATCTAAAATTTTCTGTTAATAAAAATTTATTGATACGTTTCTAATTTTTTAACGATTAGAAAAAATCAAGATTTTTCTCAAACCGATAATTTTTAGATAAGTCTACTTGAAATGGATTTTAGAAAATTTTCTTATAATTTAACTTTACATTCTTGTAAATATTTTTAATTTTAAGCAACTTTATATGAATTTAAAATTATTTAAAATATATTATTTTATTAAAATAATTCAAAATTTTCAAAAAATTCCAAAAAATCATAAATATTATGTAGATCAAAAAGTTCAAAAGAACCATAGTCTAATTCCTTCAAAATTTTATTTTAAAATTCTAATAAGAGTTAAATCTTGAATATGTAAAAAAAACAAAAATATAACAACATAAAATAAAAATGGTGAATAATAAGGATATTAAAAATTCTTAATATAATTTTCTTAATTAGTGAATATTAATTAAGTCACTTTAGAATTCTCATTCAGAAATATTTTCATTTTTTTATTATTATTATTTTAAAAAAACAAATAATAAAAATATAAATACCAAAATTTCAAAAAAAAATAATAATAAACTAACTTATAGTAAGTATTTTTCAAGAAATATATATTAATATCTATTTCCTATTTGTGATGAAAATAGGATGTTACACATGTAGGATCTTATAGAATAGAAATGTGTCTATACTTCTTTTAGTTGACCTTTCATAGAGTCATATCTTTTGTTGTCCTTTATGTGTTTAGGGAATTTATAAGTTTGTCTTCTTATAAGTCATGTTTAGTCCCTAGTAATAGGTTTTGTCTTGGACCTTATGGTGTGCCTTATCATAGTGATGTCATATACTTGCGTGATGGGTTTTATATGTAGTTAGTTTCTTCATTGCATAACATGGATTCTATATTCCCTAACTTGAGTTCATTCACCCGTTATAACCCACTAGGATATCTCATTCATTGACATATCATAGTTTTCCTATGTTAGTTGACACATCACATAATTATGCATTCACTTTTAATGTTATTTTATATGTGCTAGATTAGTTTATCTTAGGGAATCATTGGATACCTCATAGCTTTACATGTGCATTTTTATGAGGCTATCTTATTGCATTCTTTAATGATACACCTTCTTGTATAAGAGTTGGCACCTAGGAAGGCATAAGGTTAGTCTTTGATCATGGTTGACTTCTTGTACATAACACATTACTACCTCTCCATTGTTTCTTTTGTCCTTTTATTTTTTGTTAAGATCTTGGACTCATTCTTTTCCTTTGTTTTGTAGGGATGATGTTGATCTTCCTTTGGGAGCTTAAAACAAGGAGATTGGATTTTAGGGCAAATTCTTTTTAAGGGAGAAATATAATGAAGATCCACCACCTATAGGACCTTTTTTTTGTACGTTTTGAGGACACTTGATAGGGTTGATAGTCATCCTTGGGCTTAAGACCATTTGACTTGTATTTTTAGTTAGGTTTAGCCATCAGGCTTAGGTTTTGGATTATATTTCATTTTTAGAAGCTCATTAGTAATCTTAGATAGAGATTTGAGCCTTGTATGATCATATACTTGCTTTTGGCCACTTTGGGGCCATGTATCTTTAAGTTATGGGCCTTGGGTAAAGCTTTAGAAAGCCCACCAAGGAGTAGTATGAAAATCACTAAAGGAGAAGTCTATATAAGGCTTACTTCCTTCATAAATTTCTTATATTATTTTATGAATTTTCAAGAGATTGTGAGTTTATTTTCTTTCTAGAATTCTAAGAGTGCTTAAAGCTTATGTAGTTCTTATATTTGGATTATTCCAAAGTGGTGAACATCTTCAATGACTTATCTCATCACTTAAGTGGCACCTAATTGTCTCTTATTTCTCTCCCTTCCATCTCTCTATTTCTCTGTTAATTTTTGTGTATTTTTAACCTAAAAACCTTCATCCATGGAGCATGAGCAATTTGAAAAGCACTTGAATATTGGAGGAGGAGCTGAATTTTGAATTGCAAGGTTGCTTATAGATCAAGAATCTTCAAGGTTAGATCATTTACCAACATCACTTTTTGTATATGATATTGTATTAATATTTTCATGAATTTTGTACATGTTATAATATTGTATGTGTAAAGCATGTTGGCATAAAAATCATTGATTTTGGACTTAAATTTGATTTTATATGAATTTCATGAGAAACCTGCCCATAATGAAATAATTAATGTTTTAGGGTTTAAATGTTACTCATGGCTATATTTCGAAGATTTAAAAATATGTACTACATTCTAGATATTTCAAAGTTTACAACCATACCTTGCATGACCTTTTAAACATTACATATTTTGATCTAAAATGTTTTAAGAAACCCTAAAGTTCAGTATTGCTAACAAAGCTGCATGCTAGAACTGTCTAGGGAAAAACATTTTAATTAGACCTATAACCCCTTTGTCCCCAAATTCAGATATTGAAACGAAGTTTGAATTGTCAGTGTTCTTTCAATACAAGTTTCATGAATTTTTACTAAAAAATGAACTTTCTATGATTTTTATAAAAATAGTGTACAAGGAAATACCTATTTCTAATAGCCTTTGAAAAAGGAATTTTTTGGGCATCTTCCAAATTTTTAAAAATCCCACAAAAATATCGTTAATACTTTAAACATCTCAAATTGTCTCCTATAAAAAGGATTTTATATTTAAAAATATTTTCCTATTTTTCATGGAATTTTTAAAGTCTGACAACATATAAGACCTATGTTGTTTTCCACTAGGGTAATTAAATATTTGTGAAAGTAAAAGGCCAATCACCCTATTTTTTTATAAAGTATCCTATTTTCTAAGTTTGTAAATGTAAATAACTACTTTCACTTATGAATTTACTCACATATATCTCCTTATGATAAATTACACTTACACACTCTATCCTAAATGTATTCTATTGTGCCTTATCCACAATCATATATGCATTTGGTACAAAGTACTTTCCTACTTACTAAATTATATTGTTAATTCATTGTAACATCTTATTTTTTAAAAATTTAATTAAATTTTTAGTTTCAGACAATTTAGGGGTATGATTTAGTTTCCTGTTTATTTTTTAATCTAAATAGAGAAAATTACAATATTAAATTATGGTTAAGGGATATAACTGAAAACTAATTTTGATCTATCTATAAAGTCAACCATATCCTTAAGGTACCAGTTACCTAACCTAGTTTAATTAAAAATCTCTTTTCCCTTTTCCTTTTTACTCATTATTTCCGCTCATCCTCTCACACTCTCACTACCTCTTGCCATGCCCTTCTCCCACTTCAAGAAACAACACATTTCTCTTCTTCCTCTCTACCATAACCATACTATTCCTTCTTCCTCCCACACGAAAACGTGATGATCTTCCTCTCTTTAATTGACACTAGGCCAAGAAGGAGCCATTTGAACTCTTCCATCTTCTACTCCACATGCATAAGAGCAAGCTCTTGGTTTCTCACTTCTTGACCTAGGTAAAGGCATAAGACCCAATTGGTGTTTTTACTCAAATTCTTAGATCCAACCTCATTTCCACTTAAATCCATGCTTATAGGTGTTCTTTTGGTTGGTGTGTGATATAGGAATTTCTTCAAATTCCTAAAGGAATGATGGATCCTCCTCTTGAATCTCCTTAGATCTATGCAAGAGAATCTAAATGAAGATGAACAAGTGCTAAAATTGTGGAGAGGAGGTGTAGGCTATAAGCTATAAGGTATGGAAATGGAGGTCTTGGTGAAGGAGAAGCCTAGATACCAAATGATGTAGGAACTTGGTTGAAATTCCTAAGAGAGAGATGAATCTTTCTCTTGAAGCTTCTTCTAGATCCAAGTTAAGTACTCCAAATAAGTGTCAAATGCGGAATTTATGAAGGTTAGTTATAGGCCATGACTTTGATGTAGTGGAAATGGAAAGGAATTTGTAAAGAAAACCTAGATCTAAGGCTAGAGAAGTGGAACAATAGAGAGACCAAAGAGGAGAGATGAAGTTGCCACTCTAGGGAGAAAAAATAAGGCCAATGTGATGTTTCACCACATTTAGGAGGAGTCCAAAGGATAAGAAACTAGAACGAGAGAGCTAAGTGCTCAAGTTTTTAGAGAGAAGTCACACTTTATCTCACTAAAATTTGCTTATGATTCAAGTTATGACCAATTATAAGTGAAATAGAGCTTATATACTCCGTGTAAAATTCAGACTTGGCTTGGCCCAAAGCCCAAAATTAAAAATACATGGCCTAAAAGTGGCCCAAAGCAAGTATATACCTATACAAGGCCTAAAATAAAAATTATGGCCATGCAAAGCATAAACTAAAAATTATTTTCCAAACCTAATTAATTCCTAAAAATAATACTCCTAACAAAAATATTTACAAAGTAATGGTAAAACCCAAAAATGACCCAAAGGAGGCCCAATGGGCTAGGTCCTCATCAATGTGTGTCATGGAAAAGCATAATGTAACATCCTCTGTTACACCTTAATAAATTATAGAAAAATTCGTAATTTTTTTTAAAGATATGATTGTTAAAAAGAAACTATTGGAATAAATTACATACATTATTTCTGAAATACCTCTTAAATATTATTAAAACTTTATAAAGTAATTGTACATTCATCCGAAGAAAATAAACATTAAACATTATAAGAAAGAGAGGAAACTCCATGGCCCAGAAGCAGTTACTTATTAACATTATTTATTCATTGGACCACGGTATTCATACCGAGCTCCCTTTCTAGAACGTGCTATATTTACTGCCGAGATTCTTCGATCCTTCCCTCTGAACCATCAATTTAGAATATATGAAACAAAAACACGGAGAAAGGAGTGAGAAATAGAATATAATACTCTCGAATAAGACATAAGCAACAAAGGGTTTTCACAAACTAATATACAATAATATCAATCACAATCACAATCACATACACAATCAATTATGAATGCATGAATGTTATGCAATATCTTCATCATAACTTACCTATATATGTGGGCCCTTAAATTTTAATTTGCACTAGGCCAACCAGGAGTTTACACTGTTCCATAAGTCTGGATAATAATAATATGAACAACTCAACTGGCATGGAAACACTTAGAGACTAGTCAGATTGAGAAAGTTTTTATTGTGAAAGTACTCGACACTAGGGAGCTACCCCAGGTCCCCTGAAGCACCCTTTCACATCCTCTCATCCCAAGACTCGTAATTAAGCCTCCTCTAATGTATCATTGGTTTCTATAATCCGTCCCCAGACAATATCATTTAATTTCACTTTAATGATTCATGATGCATGAACTACTCGCGTATTTAGTTGGTTAAGGCTTTTAGAAACTCAATTACTAAATACCTTAAAGGTTTACAACATTATTTCAATAAACTGTATATTTTCTCAATTCTCTAAATTTCTATCCCACAGATATAAATTTGGTACAGTTTTCAAATCTTACTGAAATTGAGTTTCTAAGCCTTAAATATCTCAAAACTTTTTCGTATAAAACTTTTATATAATCTTTCTCATATTGAATCTTAACTAGATCAGATTCTCAATTATGTCCAAATATCTTTAGTTATTAAGTTGGAAAAATAAAATAATTTTCTTTTGAAAATTTTATTTTATTAAAAGAGAATAATCTTTAAATCATGAACCAAAAATACTTAAAATTACAAAATTTTTCTTTAATTCAAGATTTAATTATCTCAATTTGTTATAAATTAATTTTTATAAAATGTCTTCTTTCTAGAATAAATACTATTAATTTTTTTTATTCTAAATATTGAAAATAAAGTTAATAAAAATAATTTCTAAGAAGATAAGATTTAAAGTAATAAAAATTTAAAGAGTAAGGTAAGAAAATTCTTACTGAGTTTTAGCTTTCCGTCCTGCCCGCTATATGCTCAAACTCCACATCACAAAATCATCAATCAAATCAAGCATTATCAATTATAACTAAATATCATCAACCACATCAAATATTATTAATCAAATAAATTAATAATTAAATATCAATCAAAATCAAATATTAACAATTATAAACAAATCAAATAAATTAAATATCACTCATAATGTAATTCAAATCTTAATGGTTATTTAGATTAATAAGATTGATTTTGAGTCTTTATAGTTCATTCCTTGCATGGGTCTATATAGTTCAATCCTCGCATAGGTATAGTTCAGTCCATAAGTCCATACAAGTCATAATAATCCAAGTCCTTGTATAGGTTCAGTCCAGTTCGCATAGGTTATCCAGGTATTTGCATAGGTATTTTAGAGTTAGTTACATCAGATATTTAATTTAAATTTTATTATAAATTTTAAGTTAAAAGTTAATATTTTAAAATAATAATATTATTTAATTTAAAAGGAGTAGGGGACTCCTCCCATTATTCTTATGTCTTTTCATATTATATTCTTATCTCACTTCCCCTTACCTCTTGTATCTTGATTCGTTATTAAAGATCCGTACGCGTCTCGTCTCTGAGTTCTAAAACATACCAATTTCATTTTAATATAGTTACAAGATGAAAATTAAGATTTATACTTAAAACAGAAATGGTAAATTTTGAATAGTAAATAGTAACAGTAAATAGTAAATCATGAATAGTAACAGTAAATAGTAAATTGTGAATAGTAATAGTAAATAGTAAAACATGAATAGTAACAGTAAATAGTAAAATGTAAATAGTAAAGGTAAATAGTAACAGTAAATAGTAATTTACTATTTGAATAGTAATTGACTATTGAAATAGTATTTTACTATTTAGAATAGTAACTTCAAATAATATTATTTCCAGTATAATAATAGATTTCTAAAAACGATATGAAAATAACCATAAAAAATATAAAAGAAAGGTATTCTTACCTTAGAATTTTAGGAGAACCTTTTTTTTTGAAAAATATCTTCATCTCTTCACTTAGCACTCTCCTCCCAACACTACTAACTTTTCAATTTTCAGTAAAAACATGGTGCCTCGCCCCTCTATTTATAGCAAAATAAGTTACTGTACATTTGAATATTTTATTATAAAAGTACTGTACAAAATTTGAAATTTTCATGTAGGTTACTGTGTAAAGTTTGAAAATTTCAGAAAGGCACAATGATTCTCACGTGAAGGATTCTGATGAATCATGAGGGGGTACGAATAGTAATTTTGGGGTGCGAATAGCAATTTAGGGGGTGGTGCAAATAGTATTTAAGGGGTGTAAATAGTAATTTTTCATTTTTTTAAAAATACTTTATTTATTTTAAATTTATTTTTTTAAAAATAAATTTTGAAAAATATACTGATCAAAAACTTCTAAAGGTTTATAGTCAAATTCCATCAAGATTTTAATATAAAATTTTCTGTAATAAACAAAAATAAAAATAGGGGTGTTACACATAACCCCTTTCTTTTGGCCTTTCGTTTGGTAAGTCAAAACTTACGAAACTACCATTTCCTTTGATTTGTAACATTGTAGTGTTCTTGAGTTTTGTGGGTAGTGAGGAGTCAGTTAACTATTGAGTTCATGGTTTTGTTTGTTAACTATATGTAATTGAATGTGTTTATTTGTAGATTGGAGCTAGGGACTGGGTGGAACTTACCAAACCATTGATCATCTTCTTTGAGGTAATGAAGGGGAGATAATGTAATCAATAGGTAGAGGATGAATAAGATTGCATGATTAAGTTTGAGTATTCAAACAGTTCGCACGTGTAAAGTAGTGGAAAGTAATGTAATTGTGAAATTGGTAATTGAAATGCAATTGTCTAATAAATTGGTAGAATTGGTGATTGGAATACAATTTTATGATGAAGTGGTAGAATGGGAATTGGTTGTAGTAATTGGCACGTATAAAGTAGTTGGAAAGTAATGTAATTGTGAAATTGGTAATTGAAACGCAATTGTATGATAAATTGGTAGAAATGGTGATTGGAATACAATTTTATGATGAAGTGGTAGAATGAGAATTGGATGTAGTAATTGGTAGTTTGACTATGACGGTATGTGGAAATGGCATGATATTATAGTGGAATTGTTAAATGTACATTAACTATGGAAGAGGTAAGTTGTATTAACTCAAATCAATTGAATAGAATGATTATGATTGGAATTGTGGAAGGTTGTTTAGTTATGAAAATTTGGTCTATAGAATGACTACATGATGAAAGGTTAGCTTATGTGGAAAGGGTAAGAGTTGGTGAAATGGGTTGGAAGAGTTGATGGTTTGAATATGAAATTCATGAGCTCATACATATACACATATATTGTAAATATGCATAGAATGACATGATTAAAGAATGTGGTATGACTCTAGTGGCTAATTTGTGTAGGGAGTAGTTTGCAAAGATTTCAATTAGAAAATGTTGCATGTTCTACCTATTTCTGCTGTACTAATAGATTCGCCTAAGCAAGTCCTAATCACCTAAGTGAGCCTTATTCACCTAGGCGTTCAAAATCGTAATTTCTCTAGACCTAATTCTCCTAAGTGAGTCATTGTCGCCTAGGAGAGAGTATCAAAATTTATGCAATTCGCATGGGTAAGCCTCAATCGCCTTGCTTTAACTTTTAAAAAAAATATATATAACATAAACATATGAATGTGAAGTTACTAATTAAAAATAATCTTAATATCATGCATCCTCAATTTCTTTCATTCTAATTTTGATATTCTGACTAAACAAATGAAGGAAAGGTCTTCCAAGAAGGCTAGTATTATGTAATGCTCAATCAACGACTTTGATTAAAATCGAATTGAACGGTGTAGATCTTTTTCTAAAGTCCAGGGAAATGATGTCGTTTTAGTCATTAGTAGCCCGTAGAGGATCTGCAGAAGGGGAAAGAGAACCCCCATAGCCTCCACAGTTTTTTGGCAGGAATGAGGCATGTTTAAGAAAAATATGTGCCAATGGGGTTTGATCCAAAATTTTTTTTGTTCTGGAGTGTAAAACATCAAATCAGTATTTAGAAACCGCACCCTCATGAAACAATTTTTGCATTCCGTAGGTCAAGGGGACGAGTTTTTGCATGGCTGACATTTGGCATCCATGCATGAAAACCATCCCATGAAAAGGCGGTTTGGTGCAGAAAATCGCATGGCCATTGGACGGTTTAGTGGTCAATTTCTCACGTACCATGCTTTGAAAATTACACTCCTAAGAGGTGATTTTATGTGTTTTCTGACAGTCAATCAGACTGTCCCCTGTTGTCTGAAAATCGCCTTGTAGACTTGTAGTTTGCACGAGTTTTGGAGAAAAATTTTGCCCATTTATATGTGATGTGTTCACTGTGGGAGCTCACTCTTGCCATTGCTTCCATTTTCAGTCATTGTCTTCTTTCATTGTCCAAATTTATGGTCCCTTTGTAAAGCTTGCATTGCATTTGTGGTCCTTTTTTCTTTGTTAAACAAGGTGAGTTGTATTTTTATGGTTAGTGTTTAATTATTTGTATGGTTAATGTTAAGGATTTAGTATTATATTAGTGTTTAGTTAAATATTGTGTAGGGTGTAGGGATAATATAGTAACTAAATGAAGTTAAACTATGTTTAGTGTTTAGTGAAAAATCTTAGTGTTTAGTAAATAAATATTCTGCATGTATCATAACTTTTTAGTTAACAAATAATAGTTTTGAGGATTGAAATATTGTGTAGGTTTAGGTGTTTAGTGTTTAGTAAATAAATGTGTTTAGTGTTTATATAAGATAAAAATATGTTTATTGTTTAGTAAAATAATATTAGTGTGTAGTAAAAAAAATATTGTGAATATGAAGGTGATATGCATTGTGTTTTATTGTTTTGTATTTGAAGATAATAATTGGAACATAATATTAAATTATTTATTTTATATAGGATGGACGCATCATCTTCATCCATTGAGCAATCCCGCAAAATGAACCCCAGTCCCGAAAATCTGAGACTTTTGAAATTCCAAAATGTGAATGTATGATAAGCAATATGGAATGAAAGACCGGATAGTATATTAAAATGCAAGCGTGCGTTGGTTTTTCGTGGAGCAAGGGGTTCTGTGCCACTTTTACAAAGTCATGTTTCTTGGGATTACCCAACTACATTTTTTTCAGGTCGAGCCTGCTTTGCTATCTGCGCTTGTGGAGAGATAGAGACCAGAAACACACACGTTCCATATGCCACCTGGTGGAGGCACCATATCGCTACAGGATGTGGCAATCCAGGTGGGGTTGCGAGTGGATGGTCTACCCTTAATAGTTGATACTTCTGATCGCGATCGGAGTGTTTTGGTGGAAAATCTATTTGGTGTAGAAAATCACTACTATTGGAGATTCCATTCCTGCAAACATTTTTTTCACAAACATATTTTTCACATACATCCAGATCAAAACAAAGAATTAGACAAAATATACAATATTGCACACAATACACACAACACATACATTCATATTCTTATTTACAAATTCAAATATGGACAAAATATACTTTTTCATTTTTTATATAACCAATAAATACATACCAGTATAATCACAAAATTAAAACATTCACAAAATATTTTAAACAGCAACAAACTTACAAAACACTCTGCAATGGTGAAATGAGATCAAAATACACTAGAAACACAACAACAACCTTGAGACACGAATGGAATGCGGAGGGGGAAGTTTATAGAAACAAATTTGCATGTGGAGGAGGTGTATTTGGACAAAAAATTGCATCTTCCTCCTACGGAAACAAGTCAAAACAACACTTCAATCATGTCGTTTAAGGGGTCAAAAGCGCCTTTCAACCATGCGGTTTCAAAGCTGCCAAAAAGTTCCTGAAATCATCTGCTCATGAGACAGTTTTAACCTCACATCGCCATGTGTCAGCACCTGCAAAAAGTTGTCCTTTGCAAGTGCGATTTACAGAAACCGTAAGGTGATTTCTAAAGATTGACATAACACATCACACCCCACACCAAATTTTTTTTTGATCAGACCCCATCGACACATATTTTCTTAAACATTGCCCCATTCCTGCCAAAAAGACCCAGCCTCCACAACCCCCGTCGTTGGTGTTTTCTGACTTTGCGTTCTTAGAATCACCGCCACGGAAGATTCGCATTAAAAATACCAGTAGAATCACGATACCAAATCAGAATCTTTATTCCGCTTCCTTCCTCTTTTTCGCTGCGTCGTTCATCTTCACTATACTTACACCATGGCCACCGCTTCAGGTATTCCTTCCCCCCATCAATTCGATCCTTTTTAGGGTTTCTCATGTCAATCCCACTTTATAGCGTTCCATTTTGTTTTAATTTTTCATGAACTTGCTGTTTTTCCTCTACCACTTGTTTTAACGAGGAATGCAATTTTTCGATTCAATTGTGTTCTCCTTTTTTTGTAATTTTTATTTTTGAGAGTGTTGCTATTGTTTTGTTCGTTCATATTCAGATAACTATATTTCCAGATGAAATTCCAGCCACATTTCAATTCAATTTTGTTTTCCGATACTCGTCTGGTGTTGTTAATTGTTAATACGAGCAAGATAGTAATCTTAACAGGGTCTGGAGAACATGGGGAATCTTTTTTTTTTCCTCGTGTTTGGTTTAGGTTATTAGTATGAAACTGTTTGCAACTTTTATTTCTCAAATCCTATTTTTAATTATAATTTTAATTTATCTTTGTACATCACGATTTGCCTTAAACCTTTATTGGTTGTTGTCTTTGTTTTTTAACTTGTGTGATGGATTTCAGTGGCATTCAAGTCCAGGGAGGATCATCGCAAGCAGATTGAGTTGGAGGAAGCACGTAAAGCTGGGCTTGCACCTGCTGAACTCGATGAAGATGGGAAGGAAATCAACCCTCACATTCCCCAGTATATGTCATCTGCACCTTGGTATCTTAATGCCGAGAGACCTGTAAGTCATACCCTCTTTTTGTGATTTGCATGAAATTGTGATGTTCGATATATAAAGCCTAACATGTTCTTCTGCCTTTTGTTTTTTGGCTTGTAGAGTTTGAAACATCAAAGGAAATGGAAATCTGATCCCAATTACACCAAATCATGGTATGATAGAGGTGCTAAAATCTTCCAGGCTGACAAGTACCGGAAGGGTGCTTGTGAGAAGTAAGTGATCTCTCTCTTATGTCACAATATGTGTGTGCAGTCTCGATCTTCATGTGTTACGAGTGCAGAACTGATGCATCTCCTTGTCCATCAACATAGAGGGAACATGAAATTTAGTACTTGGTTTGCATAAGTCTTAGGTCATCTTTTTTTTTTTTTTTGGTGCTTCTGTCTTATCTCAATGGCTATCGGACTCTCAAATGAATCCTTATTAGTTTATGATTTTAAGGTAATAAACATGATGTTCACTTGAATCTAATTCTCTGTCAAATTAATGAGTTTAAGTATACACTCACAAAATCGCCTAGAATTGATTCTACTAGAAAGTTTGACAAGTTGGATTTGTGCATTGTTTTGGCCTCAAAATGCAAGTCTTGACCATTTTGTTGGGTAATTGAATTGAATTGAATTGCATCTGCTACTTATGTATTGGGTTTTTGAAGTTAATTTTATATTTAATTCTTGTCTGTGTTTTGTTTTTTAAACTATAATATCATATTAAGCATGAGACTAACTATAGCATAACAACTAATTTATACTGATTACTTTTTATTTTCGCTACATAGAATTAGTAATTACTTTTTTGGGATGATTTGGAGGAGTTGGTCAAAAACATCCCACAAAACGAGGAAGTTTTCATGGGAGCGATCTTAATAGTCACGTAGGGAAAGAGGTTGGACATTATGTGGAGGCTCATGGTGATTTTGGTTTTGGGAACCTTAATGAAGAAAGATAATCAATCCTTGATTTTGCTTTAGCTTATAATCTCAAGATTGTCAATACATGTTTCAAAAAACAGGAGGAACATTTAATTACATACTAGAGCGGGGACTCAATAACTCAAATTGATTTCTTTTTGGTAAAGAACCTTGATTTCTGGTTTTGTAAGGATTGCAAAGTTATTCCTAGGGAACTTGTTGCTATCAAGCATAGGGTGTTGGTTATGGATGTGCATATTAAAGGGTCAAAGTAAAGGTGTTAACAAGTAGGGAACCCTAGGAAAAAGTGGTGGCAGCTAA
This sequence comes from Clitoria ternatea, assembly GCA_037962975.1. NCBI lineage: Eukaryota > Viridiplantae > Streptophyta > Magnoliopsida > Fabales > Fabaceae > Clitoria > Clitoria ternatea. Next base: position 18,378,026 of record CM075675.1, read on the forward strand.
AGGGTGAGAAACAACCATAGTAGTCAATCCCAAATAGCGGCGCGGAGCGGCCGCCCTTAAAACTGGGATAGCGGAATAGCGGAAAGCGGGATGACCGCTATTTTGAATAAACCTATATAAATATTTCCTATATTTTCTACACATATATATTCAAAAAAAAATCACACAAAAATTAAATAAAAAGAGCTGATTGGTAATATTAAAGAAACACCTACATAAAACATAAATATATCAAACCAAACACCTATATAAAACATGATGTGTAATATTAAAATTAAAGGAACATTAATAATAATAATAATAATAATAATAATAATAATAATAATAATAATAATAATAATAATCATAATCATAATCCTTGTATCTTATAGCCAAATAAAAAAGGTCCAGGCCCTGAAAGTCGTTTTTTTTTGGTCTTATGAAGGAGAAAGTATGGGCTGAAGAAGTTGTCTTTTGGGCCATTTCAGTGCACTTCCATTCTATTGATCCAAAAAAAAAGGCATGGTACTCTTGTTGTGACCGTGACTGGTACCATATTTGTACCTCAGATTTAAATACTTGTATCCCACCACTAATTAAGTACCCAAAGTATAATGGGCCTTATAACTAAGAGAGGAAAAAAAACAGGCCCTAAAAATTCTAAAGCTAAACCTAAAATAAAAACAAAACACCTTCCAGTTCCAAAAAAAAAATAAAACACCTTCCTCCCACTTCATGCGCCGGCCCTAAAGGAGAGAACATAGAGAGAAGGCTTCAACATCATTTCAACAGCCCGCCGGAGAAGAAGAGAAGAAGAACTGAAGAAGAGAAAAAGAAGTGAAGAAGAAGAGAAGCAGAAACTCGCCGGAGAAGACACAGGCTCGCCGGAGAAGACAGAAGCTCGTCGAAAATGGGTGGGGCGGGCCGGAAATGGGTGGGGAATGCCGGAAATAGGGCGGGGAACGCCGGAACGTGGGTGGGTGTCGCGGAATGTGAGTAGTGAAGTGGGAAACAGCCGAACGTTTGAAGGGGAGGGAGAGTCGCGCGCGATTCTGGCCGCGATGGGCCGCGACCGCTCCCCCGCGATTCTCGCCGCGAAAGCCGCGATCGAATCCTTCCCACTATTGTTGGGCGCGTCGCGCCCTTGCTCTGCTCCGCCCCGCTCCGCCGCTATAGCGGCCGCTCCGGCCGCTATTGACTACTATGGAAACAACAAGTGTTCCAGAGGGAGTTTTGGGTGAAGGCAATTGGGAGTTATGGGGTAGTGCTAACGTCATGTGGGAGGAGATGACATACAGTGTTAGGAAGGTTGGCAAAGCCCTTTTAGGAGAATCAAGAGGATTTGGACCTAGGGATATAGAAACTTGGTGGTGGAATGAGAGCGTGCAAAAAAAGGTTAAATAGAAAAAAAAAAGTGTTTTAAAAACATATATATACATCTGTGTGATAATGCTGAAAATTGGGATAGGTATAGGAAGGCCAACACGGAGACGAAAAAGGCATTGGCTAAAGCAAGATCCAAATCTTTTGAAGACTTTTACAAAGAGTTGGAGACACCAAGGTTGGGATGGATTGGTGTTGTTCCGCTGTGCCTAGGACACCAAAATATTGAACCATGAACAAAAAACAGGCATGAGATAAAAGCAAGCAAACATATTGACTATTTATTGTGAGACCCTAATTCTTGACTGCAGGGGACACCAAAGGCCTTTGCCCTTTCATCCATATAGAGGAAGGGACAAAGCTTTTGGTTTTTTCATGTTGTCAAAAAGTTGAACAATGAAAATAGATGGCAAGTGCTTGATTGAATTGATCAGATCATGTAGGAACAAGGTTCAAGTCTACCGGTCTGTTAGGATGTCTTAGCTGCATAAATTACTGCACTTCCACTTGACACCTATCGTTAATGAGAAAAGCAAGATCCAAAGCTTTTGAAGTCTTTTACAAAGAATTGGAGACGAAACAAGGTAAAAGGAGGATTTATAAAATTGCTAAGAGTAGAGAAAGGAAATCTAGAAATTTGGACCAAGTTTGATGTATAAAGGACAAGGAAGGGAAGGTCCTAATTTTAGACATGGATATAAAAAATAGGTGGGAAGGTTAGTTCTACAAGCTTTTCAATGACGGAGCTAGCCAAACTAGTTTTATGCATGGCATGACTAGCCTAGAGGAACAAAATTAGACTTTTTACCGTAGGATCAGAGTAGGTGAAGTTAAACTAGCCCTCAAGAGAATGGGCAATAGGAAAGTTGTTGGGCCAGATGGTATACCTATTGAAGTGTGGAAGAATCTAGGGGAGGAGGGGGTTCTCTAGCTAACAAAGCTTTTTAATGAGCTTTTGAAGTTCAAGAAAATGCCTAATGAGTGGAGAAAGAGCATTTAAGTACCCATTTACAAGAACGAAGGAGATATATATATATAATTGTGAAAACTACTGGGGGATTAAGCTGATAAGTCATACTATGAAGCTTTGGGAAAGAGTGATAGAATATAGGCTAAGAAGTGAAACGATTATCACAGTGAGCCAATTTGGTTTAATGCTAGGACAGTTGACTACAAAAGTCATTTACCTTCTTAGGGGGTTGATAGGAAAATATTGAAGTAAGCAATGTGACATACATATGGTTTTCATTGACTTAAAAAAGCCTATGATCAAGTTCTGAGAGAAGTGTTGTGGAACGCATTGGAGAAGAAAGGTGTCAGTATAACATACATCAAGGATATGTGCAACGATGTAACTACTAGTTTCAGAACACCTGGAGGGGAGACAAAAAATTTCCTATAAAGATTGGTTTGCATCAAGGGTCATCCTTGAGTCCACATTTATTTGATCTGGTCTTGGACGTTTTGACAAAGCCAATCCATGATGTTCCTAGATGCATGCTTCTTGTATAGATGATGTTGTCCTTATAGAGAAGTAAAGGGAAGAGATCTTTCAAACTAGAGATGTGGCGGTAATCCCTAGAATGAAAAGGTTTCCGGTTAAGCAGAAGTAAAACAAAATATATGCATTGTAAGTTTAATAGGATGCAAGTTAATGACAACTTAGAGATGAAAATTGGAGATCAAGTCTCAAGTGTCAATGTTCAAGTATTTGGGTTTGATACAAGATGACGGTAAAAGTCACGGAGATGTTTCTCATAGGATACAAGCTGAGTGGTTGAAATGGAGAAAGGTTTTAGGGGTCGTGTGTGATCAAAAAGTACCGGATAAACTTAAAACAAAGTTTTATTGGAATGCCGTAAGACCAACAATGCTTTATGGGATTGAATGTTGGGTGGTGAAAAGGCAACATGAACATCAAATAGGGGTAGCTGAGATGAGGATGTTGAGGTGGATGTGTAGCCACACAAGAAAAGACCAAATTTGTAATGATATTCTCCGAAACTGTGTTGGCGTGACACCTATTGAAAAGAAAATAGTTGAAAATCATGTAAGGTGGTTTGGGCATGTACGAAGGAAACCTTTGGAAGCGCTGGTACAAAGAATTGAGCAAATGTGTGAGTCCTGTGAAGAGGTAGGGGAAGACCGAAAAGGACACTCAAAGAGCTTATTGATAGAAACCTTTTAATAAATGGAATCTCGTAAGATTTGGTATATGATAGGGCGTAATGACATCATTTGATCCATGTAGCCAACCCCACTTAGTGAGATAAGATAAGGCGTTGTTGTTGTTGTAAATAGAATCAGAACTTAGAATGTGAATATTACTTATGAAAATGTTGTCTTATGTTTGGTTATTAAGGTATGTTTTATAAAGCATTATTTTCAACATATGTAAACTCTTGTGAGCTATTGATTTAAGTTTGCTGGGTTCCCTGAGTTTATCTGAACAGTGAACACCCATGTTTGAAAACCTTGTCTGTTTCTTAATATATTTCAGATTCTCATTTTCTCTTTGAAGATTAATTAATTGCTTCAATGTTCATTTTTGTGTCATAGTTGTGGGGCTATGACACATGATTCCAAGTCATGCATGGAAAGACCAAGGAAAGTGGGAGCGAAGTGGACAAACACGCACATTGCTCCTGATGAAAAGATAGAAACTTTTGAGCTTGACTATGATGGCAAAAGGGACAGATGGAATGGTTATGATGCATCAACTTATGCTCGAGTCATTGAGAGGTATGAAGCTAGAGATGAAGCTCGAAAGAAGTATTTAAAGGAACAACAACTGAAGAAATTGGAGAAGAGCAATCAAAATGGTGAGGATGCTGCTAGTGATGAGGATGAAGAGGAAGATGATTTAAGGGTAGATGAGGCAAAGGTCGATGAGAGCAAACAAATGGATTTTGCAAAGGTTGAGAAGCGTGTGCGTACAACAGGTGGTGGAAGTACTGGAACTGTGAGGTATTTCCTTTTGGTTTCTTCATTTTAATAAGGCCTGGCCAAGTTAATTGGTCCCTTATTTAAGATTATCAATTTTAAACAAAGTGGAGCTGAAATATATTTTCCTTCAGGAACCTACGTATTCGGGAGGATACTGCAAAATATCTTCTTAATCTTGATGTCAATTCTGCACACTATGATCCCAAGACCAGGTCCATGCGTGAAGATCCTCTTCCAGATGCAGATCCAAATGAGAAGTTTTATGGGGTAACTTTTCTTAAGAATCAAAATTTACAGGAAACATCAATTTTTTTTTACTTCTATACTTTAATCTTGTATTTGGATTACTTCTGTTTTTGTTCTGTAGGGTGATAACCAATATAGAAATAGTGGTCAAGCTTTGGAATTCAAGGAATTAAACATCCATGCTTGGGAAGCATTTGATAAGGGACAAGATGTTCACATGCAAGCAGCCCCATCCCAAGCTGAATTACTCCATAAGAATTTCAAGGTCATGAAGGAGAAATTGAAGTCCCAAACGAAGGATACCATTATTGAGAAGTATGGCAATGCAGCTGACGAGGACAAACTTCCAAGAGACTTCTGCTGGGTCAGAGCGAGAGGCAAGTTGAGTATGATCGTGCTGGTAGAATTATCAAGGGACAGGTAAGATATGCATTCCAAATCTTTACAGTGTAGCACTTGTAACTTGCATATAAATCTATGTTAAATATTCCCTTGGTGGCATGGTTGGAATTCTTACGTGATCTGCTAACATTTTAGGGTTTCACCACGAATTTTATTTTCAATTTCAAGGATTCTGCTTAATGTTTTTAGCTGATAGATTTAGCTGTTGTTTATCTGATGCTTCTCACAGGAAGCAGCACTCCCCAGGAGCAAGTATGAAGAGGATGTTTACATTAACAACCATACAACTGTTTGGGGCTCATGGTGGAAGGATCACCAATGGGGCTATAAATGCTGCAAGCAGACAATACGTAATAGCTATTGCACTGGTGCTGCTGGCATTGAGGCTGCGGAGGCTGCAAGTGATCTTATGAAAGCCAATATTGCCCGCAAGGAGGCTGCTGCAGGTTTGTACACTAAAATACATCACACTCCTGCTATTAGAAGTTTCTTTTTCCATGTTTGACAATTTTGTTTGATTATGTTTATCATGTCATTTTTAAACTCTAATTCTTTTCATCAACCTCTGCAGAGGATTCTACACCTTTGCAGGAGAAAAAGCTTGCTACATGGGGTACTGAAGTCCCAGATGACCTAGTTTTGGATGAAAAATTGCTTGCTGAAGCACTCAAGAAGGTAAATATCAATCTATGATATGTGTGTGTATGATCAACTTTTGGTCTTTGTTAATCTCTGAATTCCATACGACCTAGTTCTTTGTTAGTCTTTGTTAATCTTAATTTAATTAGCAAAGTCAAAGACACTGTTGATTCGAACTAGATATTGCATGTAATTTCTTGAGACAAGGATTTGGCTCTATGTTATGGATGTTCATTTTAAATGTAAAATGCTTTTTTCTGGAGCATTCAATCTTTTGATGTGAATTAGCCAGACATTTATACATGGATGTGTTGATGTTTCAATTGGGTTTTGCTGCTCTTTAACAGGAGGATCTAAGAAAGAGAGAAGAGAAAGATGAGAGGAAACGCAAATATAATGTTAGATGGAATGATGAGGTATGATTTTCCATGTCACTGGTTGAGAATTTGATCTTTATGTATGCTCTTGTGCGGATTTTAAAATCATTTTAACGATGCAGGTCACTGCAGAGGATGTGGAGGCTTACAGGATGAAGAAAGTACATCATGATGACCCAATGAAGAATTTCCTGCACTAACCTTGGAAAGGAGAAAAATGTCTGCATCTCCTTTAGCACAAGTGTACAAGCCTTTCTATTTGTTTTTTGTTTTTCGGTTGGCAGAGTGGATTATCTATAACACATCCTTGATCCTTTGACAGCTTTGGGTCGAGTTAGAAAGAGGAGCCAGGGTGGAGGCTATTGATGTTTGTACAGCTTTATGGCGAGTTAATACTGTAAACCATATCTTGTTTGGTCTTTAGTACTCTAAAGGCCTTAACCGTTGTAATGAGTCTCATGACTGTTGGTTTGATTTGTTATCTGTTCATTTCTATTCTATTTCTATTTTTAATGATGGGTAGAAGTTCCTCCTATTCGGTGGCATAAACCTGTGGAGTTTGTGCTGAAGACAGCAATAACCCGACCACACAGGGAAATTCCTGTTGGGCAGTGATCATGGCTTTCGTAAAGTATTCCACAGTTTTGGATCGCCATCCGTTTACTAGTCTGATCCGGGATATTCAGCACCGTGCCAAGGATGCACATATCGTGAGGGCAGTAGAGTTGCGGATGCATATGCCAAGTTTACTCTTCATGCTTGTGTATTTTCCCTTCTGTTCTCTGGCCTTGATGGCTGATGTTTGTAATATTGAATTCATTAAGAACCGTTACTTAGTGTTCTTTGGGGGTTTTAACCCCTTTTTATTTACTTAAATAATAATAATTTCTATTTCTATTTCATATTTCCCCCCATATTAGTGGTAGGTCGATCTTAAGTGATTTAGAAGTTCGCTTCCAGCTTTTCCTTTTGTGCCAGGGTAACGCGTTGCCAGTGCATGAGTTTTAAAGCAAATAAATTCAAAGTTTAATTACAACAGAGAGACCAACGTAGCAAGATCTGATTCCTTACAGACTGTTGTTACATGGAGTTATACAGGTAGCTATTTAAAACAAAGATTGGATTTTTCACGGCACAAACGATTGAGGAATAATGATATTTCCAATGTTGTTGTGCCATGGGTCAGCCAAGTGAGTAGCCAAGTTCTCCAAAGGTCCGGTGCCGGGATAAGCTGATTGTTGAACACAGAACCCCACAAAAGCCAACAAAGCAAGACGACCTAAAAATTTAACATGTAACAAACATGGTCAATTTTCTAAAAAATGTTGTTAGTGTGGGATCTCATAATTAATAGATTTAATTAAATTTTTAGTCCCTCTAAACGTTTTCTGTTTGGATTTAATTATTAACCAATGTTTTTGGTTAGATTTACTCCCTAATGTTTTGGTAATGTTTAAATTGGTTCCTAATTTTAGTCATTTTCCGTAATTGGTTGTCCTAGTTAAGAGATGATCAAGTGTAATACTAAGTGTCACAACTTATAGTCAAACCAGCAGTTAACAAAAGATTATTATGGAAGATTACTAACAGAAACTTAATCCAAAATTTAGAAAATGTTATCCAAGCAGAGTAACATAACGGACCGAAAACTTAGTTATGATTAAATGATATATCTGAAAATTTAGTTTGTAACTAGGCTAAATAAAGTTGCTTAAAGATCCATGCAAACAAATTTGAAAGTAGGATAAGATTATTGCTATTGTCGTCAGATGTTAGTATCAAATAACAGATATGATATTGTTGGAAGTCCTTACCATTCTTAATTTCTTTGATTTTGTATTCGTGGAATTTCTTAGGATCCTTGGAGTATCCCAAAGGATCAAAAGCACCGCCAGGGTATTTCTTCTTTTCTGGGTCTTTCTCAATGCTCCTTTGGTGCTCCACAAAGGCAATGGAAAGGAATTCAATGACCAGAATGGTGGGAAGGGTGCCCCATGGAACAGGGTTCCCTAGGTAAGTTGCTTGGCCCCCTGGAACTGCAGCCCATTCCTGAGCTTTTACCCAATTTCCTAAGCCCAAAGCCTCTGGTATCAAAATCCCTGGCTGCAAGTATAAGAAATTCATTCATATTATTCATACTTTCTTTTCCATACTTATCACAACATTATTTTTCTTATATTATTATTAATCTTGTCTCACGCTTCTCTTTTCTCTTTCGATCTCATTCAATTGTACAGATTTTTTATACAAATGTATTGTACAAAAAGAAATTATTAAAGCACACATACTTTTTTTTATAAAAAAATAAACAGAATAAAAATGCTATCGATATGGTTCGTTACACTCCTTTCAACTAAAATAAGTAGATTTCACTGTCTATTTAACATAATTGGTATTAACATCGATATAAATTTTATCCAATAACAAAAAAATATATTAAAATTTGAATTGTGTTATTAACATATCTCAGAGAAAATATGACATATTATCAATTGGAGGTTCAGGGGCAAGTAAATAGTGTCTCTTAAGTAACCTGCTTGCACCTAATTTTCACCATAGCGACGAAGAGTGTAAACCAATATAATATGGCCCTGGTCAAGGAGATTGAAGATCCACATTTTGAAGGGACTAAATGCAAAGTATCTTAGAAAACTGAACATCAATTTTAAGAGATACTTACAACTGCAAGCATGGCCCATCTGCAGTGAATGAGTTCTGACTCTTTGTACCTCTCAAGATTCTCAGGTACTTCACCAAGACCAAGAGGGTCGAATCCAAAGTCACTGAAACACAAAATAAGCTAAAGCTTCCCTCTTGAATCTAAATAAGATGCTTAGAAAAAATGGAGTAAACTAGAATACTAATCTTCTAGATTTTGGATACCAAACACTTACATCCTCAACTTGATTATAATACCAACTTGATCTTTTACATTAGTTAAAAATGACTTTTACATTGATCTAATGTTTGCTAAAATAATGAAGCATACCCAGGAGCTGAACCATCAAGGTAAGGGGGTCTAGGCTGGCCTGGCATCCAATCAGCAGTCATGGTGAAGCGAGCAGAGGCATTGGAAGCAAAGCATGAAATTGGAAAGGAAGTGGTGAATCGTGATTTTGAGGAAGAAAGGAGAGATGGAAATGCTGAGAGAGCAGAACTCGTCAATGTGTTGGAAGCCATTCTCTGAGGTAAGTTGGAAGACCTGTGATAGGAAAATGTTAGAAACACAAGAAGAATATAGAAGAAGGAGAGTGGTGTGGATATAGGCAAATCCAAAATTGGATTTCCATTGGGTGATGATGCTGCCTTCTGACTTGTTATTGGTCCACGTTGATGTTTGCCCATCCGGTTTGATTGTAGAGGTGGAGCAACTTGTGGATATCTGTGAATTTTGTTTGTGGTCGAGGTTACATGTCGGATCTTAGAAAAAATCAATGAGATTGTCATTTTTGTGCAAGGTTAATTAAACTACATCAAGTTAATTATTTATTGCATGAAGACTATTATTTTACGCCAGCATAATTGTCACCTAATATTCAAGTCTATAAAATTCATGACCACAAAGAGTGTGAATTAGTTGGGAAAGGTTACTTTAACCTATAATTTTGAATTTAGATTTTAATAAATGCAATTACCTTAAATATTCATAAAGAAAACTTTATCAATATGAGTTTATAAAACCAAAAAAAATGTAGAGCTTATGATTAATAAAATCATGTCATTAAAAAAATGTGACGTAATTTCTAATTTTTACCGTGCTTGAATGATTATATAGTCCAAATTATTTATTATTGGTGAGCTTTGGAGGGGTGGACATTTAAAATGTCGGATCAAGGAATTTTCCTTGATGGATTTCTATTAGGAAGCTATTATGATTAATGTTTTGTATGTAAATAGCCTAGTGAATACAGATCATTTTGAGATGAACGATATATGTGTGTGTGTCTATATATATATATGGCATATGTTGCATTACTTTGTGAATATGAACAAGGCTTCTGATGAGATTCATGAGAATTATATCGGCATGAATTGTGTTATGGCAATGAATTAGATGTTGAAATGCGTAGATGCATGTGAAATTGACAAAGAGGTCAATATGTTGGATTGTATAATGCATAACTGATATGATTATTTATTGATATAAATGTGAGTGAAATTGATTAAGAGGATGTTAGACAAGTCCTATATAGAGATGTTAATGAGTATATAGAAAGATTTTAGTGCCTAAAGCATTCCATTAGAATTTCACATAGTAGGTAAAATTAGCATTTTTGCCTTAAACCTTACCATGCATGTGAAATCTAATTGGGAAGGTATTTTAGCATGAAACTTGGACCAATAATTTGAGTATGGCATGCATGTGGTGCGTGTAAAACTTGGTGAGGTTTCGATAAGGGCAAGATAGGTAAATGGGGAAAAGAATTTGGCAAAACTTTGCAGTCTATGCATTTTCTGTAGAATTCTACCATTCTGTATAAAGTAACCGATTACCTAATCGATTACCAAATCCCTATCTAAGACTGGAAAGGTTTCTAATTCTATTAATTGATTACCCAATTTGTGGTAATCGGTTACCTAGGTATGATTATCGATTATCTTGGCTCTATCCACCATAATGGATTCTTATGAAATGGTAATCAATTACACTAGTCCTTTTAATCAATTACCCTGTCCCATGTCTCATGAATACATAATTCCAACCATTTGCAAGCCCTCTTGAGGATGCATTGGGATACTAACAAGATAATCTTTGATGAACCGAATGGAACTAAGGCTAATTATGTGACATCCCTCGGTTAACTAAGTCAATTCCTTCCACTAAATCATCCTATACTTAATTGAGGTGCCACGAGTTTGTAAAAGTGTGGAAGTTTTTTTTGTACAAGGAAACAATGGTAGATCAAGAACCTCAATAAATTATTTCATACATGTCATGGTCTCAACAGTATTACATACTTTGAATAGACGGGGTATGTAGGCTCCCACAAGATGCAAACACAAATTAACTTGAGACTACTCCTTCTGAGGATTGAATCCGCTCTTCCATGTTGCCTGTTGTAATGCGCCTTCTTACTCTCCTTGTAATGGTTTTCCAAGAGCATCATGCTTCCGCTATGTAAAGTTGTCGACAATCTTCTCTTCTCATCTATCCTTGCTAGCCTAGAGTGCATATTTGAATATACACGATAGTAACCATAAAATAATAGGGGTGAGTTTATCTCACTCCAATCCTGTTGGAAAAACATACAAAAGTGCAGTGTCATAATTTACGGATTTCACACACAATCAAATCATTAAACAAGTTTACCTACCACACATTCATACCATTGCCTTACTCAACAAGCATCATCATATAACCTACTAATTAATTATAGTTATATGCTAACAATTTATTTATTACCTAAACTTACATAATACCAGTTACATAATCAACATCTAATTATCCCTAACATACATCAGTATAGATTATTCAGAGTTAGACACCTTGGCTACCATTTATAACTTAGAATCCTAACACCCCAAATCCATACTTTCATTTATCTTAATTACTTTGATCTCTATTTCAACTAATCATATTCAATTCACACACTACTATCAAATTCACATAAAACCTATGCCAACATTTATTAGACTTGGGCCCTAGGCAGATCATCAATTTACCCAATACAAGTTCATATAGCGTACATAAAATTAGTTCATAAAACATCCAATCATAAACATCAAGCACAACCATGATAGGGTTAGTCACATAGAATGATATGCAATGCATGAGTCAGTTGTCTTATGATTATCTTGTCATTAAGTGTTTCATGAATGTGAATAAGGGCCCTTACACATCTTACTCATCAGAGTCATCCTATCCAAGTACGCATAATGGACACAATGCTTCTTTACTAGAGTGACTAGAGTACACCAATTCTTGATGTTGAGGAGATATTTATTCGGACACGATGTATGTTAATAAACGACGAAAATACGAGAGGAATGGAATTTAAAGAAAATGTAAAATTCCTTTTCTTCTATTCTCATCACCGTGCACTATTTTCACTCTCTCTTTTGGCTCTTTTGTTCATTGGACAATGAGGATTTGTTGACGAAAGGAAAAAGCAAAAAAGTACATCCTTTTAACCATTGGGTAATACCTAATTTTATCAAATTTCTCCTTTTCTCTCTCTCTCAATTTTTGGCAATTCTTTTCTCCTCACCATTCTACTTCATTTCTTTCATTTTCCTCTTCCTCCCTTCTTAACAAAATCGCCCACTCCCTTCTACACCTCCATTCACCGTTTTTCATTCAAAAAGCTTAGGATTCCTTAGATTGGTGAGGCAAAGAAGACCTTGGAGCAAATATTTGGTTGTCTCATCTTCTTTCCCTCTCATTTTCATTTACTTGGAGCTTAGGTTAATAGGTAAGAGCTCATGACATTTAAGGCATTTATTTCGTGATTTGAGGTTATTGAAGTTTAGAAATGGTTGTTTAGGTGCTGTTATGAGGAAATATGCATATGGAGCTATGAACCCTAGGTTAGATAAGTTAAGAAAATTGATTTTTGATGCTTGGTATGCGGTACATGAAAATGGTTATCCTTATCCTTCACCTCCTCCATCATTCATCTACATCACCTATTCATCACCATGAACCTCCAAATCAGAACCACCATTGACAAACATAACTATTGTCACCTTCAATTGCTAACATCTCAAAACCAATCATAACCAAGCAAAATTAGATCAAAGACCTCATTGCCATGGCACTTACCGTCACTCACCATCATCAGAGGAGAATGAGAAAGATGGAGGAGGAGGAAGAGAATAAGGAGGAAGGATTAAAGGATGAGGTGGAATGATATATCATAACTTTTTCGACTTGTACAATGGTAATAAGCGTATGTGTAACTTAAATGACCAAGTTGAAAATGTTGTGTAACTTAAAGAACCAAATTGAAAATTAATTTAATGGTGTTAGTTTTGGACTTAATTGAAAATAGTGTAAGAAGACCAAATTAGTAGAAGAAAAACATAAAAGCCTTAACTTAGAAATACTTAAAAAAGACCAAACATTTATTTTTGTCGTGAATTAAAGAGTATGAAAAATTAACTAAAGTAAATTAATAGAAAATGTCATAAATTAAATAAGTAAATAAAATTTAAATATAATGAAACTAAGTCAATAAATTCAAATAATAAATTAACAAAATTTAAAAAATGAAATCTAGAAGAAAATGTCATATGATAAGTGTTGCTACCCAATTTTATCCGAGCCCATTTGAAAAAATCAATCTGATGTAGGATTTAATTTTTAAGAAAAAAAGTGTGAACACCCCTTTTGTATGGGTAAGAAGAAAAAAAAAGAAGAGAAAACGAAGAAAAAAGAAAAGAAAAAAGAAGAAGGAAGAAAATAAAGAAAAGAGATAATAAAAATAAATTAGATTTAGTCCCACATTAAAAGTTCTAATATTAACGGTTGCTAAAATCTAAATTATTAGCTTTATTTAGTCTCACATCGAATACTCATAGGGAAATTATGCTTGTTATGTTACTATTAGGGATGGAGATGGGCTAGGCCAGACCGGACTTTGAAAGGCCTAAGTTTGGCGTACATCAAATTTTCAAGGCCTGAGCCTGGTCTATTAGCCCGTCATAGGTTTTTTTTAAAGGCCTAGTTCGGCCTGTTTAAAAGGCTCGTTTATAGTAAGACTTTTAAAATGTCAAATTAAAAAAAATTGTGTTTCATTCCCTTCTAATTTTTTTAATTATAAACTTGTAATATTAATTTATATTATATAAATGTATATATATATATATTATTCTGTTATAAATATACTATATATATATATATAACTAATTAACAATTAATTTAATTAAATAGGTCAGCCTGTTGGGCTTCAAAAGCTTTTCAAAAAGCCTATGACCTGACCTATTTAGTTAAAAGACCTTTTTAAAAGTCTAAGCCTAGACAGACAAAAAAAAGCCTAAACCTAGCCTTCTAGCCCGACAAGCCTGACCTATGTAGGCTTTAAACGAGCCGGGTCATAGGCTTCTGACGGACGACCTAGCCTATTTCCATCCCTAGTTACTATATAAGCAACACCTTGTAAAACTTGGAGGGGGACTACAGAATGGAGTTGTGGACATAGCCCATTTCTTAGTATAGTCCGTGGTTGCAGCTTTTACCGATTTTGCACATTAGAAAAGATTTGACTTTTCCACGGGAGTCTCAAACCTTGAGGGAGTTTTAAAATTTCTCTTTGGTTCAGAAAATAATGTAAGTTATTTTTTTATTTTATTTCTTGTTTATTGTTTTCATTTTTATGCTCTAATTTATTAGCCTTTTGTTAGTCTATTATTTTCATTTTTATGCTTTAATTTATTAGTTTTTTTTAGCTTATTTCATCATTCATTTCATAAACTTATCTTTTTTCTTGTTTCTGTCCTTTTACTTGACATTTTTTATTTGTTTATTTATATTTATATTTTCTCTTCTTATTTTTATCCGGTTAAGTAAAGTCATAAGAGCACTTTCAAAGAATTACGTAACCCTGATTTTCCGACATACCCGACAATAATTTCTGTCAAGTTCATTTTCCTTTTATTAATTTTCATGTGTCTCTATTTTATTCTGATCAATTTTATATTATTATTATTTAATTAAAACACCATTTTACGATAAGGTTAATTTGGACGATACGTTGTATTAATCTTTTTAATTTTATTTTATTTCATTCTAATTTATTTTTAATTTTTATTTTCTTATTATTATTATTTTATTTTCTATTCTTACGTCCTATTAATCTATATATATATATATAATTCATCATTCTTATTTATTTCCTATCTGTTATTTATTTCCTATCTGTTTGATTTAAGATTAATTTGGACGATACATCCTTATTTAAGAAATTTCTTTTTTTTAAAGTCCATGTGTTGTTTGTTCCCTTTCTTGAAAGGTTAAATTAATTTATGAGCTATTTAAAAATATGTGTGATCAATTTGAGGTAATCATTTTATAACAGACATACCTCTCCTTTGGACTCCCGAATTTAGAATCTCATTTCTTTTATGACCACTGCTTTAACAATAGTTTTCCTGATATTTTACCTTTAAAAAAAAAAATATTGGTGGCGACTCTTTGTTTTTGAAAAGATTTCAAAACTCCCTTTTTTCATTCTCTTTTTACGGTTGGTATCTCGCTGCGATCTCGGTAGCGACAGTTAGGGATATAAATAGGTTAGGTTGGGTTAGGCTTTGAAAGGTATTAGCTTGATTTACTTAAAATTATGATAGCTCAAGTCTAACCTAACAGATCATATCATAATCCATATTATATGTACCTATAAGCATCCCTAAATATAATAATAAAATTTGAACCTACTTAAATTTCACTCTATATGGCCACTTAACTATTCAAACTGAGATTAAATTGACCCAAAAAAAGTATGTTGACTAATATATCTTACTTTTTCGGCATATAAAATCGATGTTAACCATCCATTTTTTTTCAAAGTTTACAAAATTCATGTTTATATCATCAAAGGACATTAAAAAAGTCTAGCATAACAGCATTTCGAAAAGAAAAAGAATCTGAACGACACGTAGGCCAATGCATTTCCCATAAGAAAAGTCGCTCACTTTTGTTCACGTTTTCTCTACTGCAACAGAATTCACCGGATCTTGTTCATCTTCTTCTTCATCAGATTGGGATCACCGACGTTGAAAGCCGAGTCCAATGAGCACGGCAGCGCCTTCAGTGGTAACAGCTGAAACTCGTTAAATCAGATCTCGAACAATTCTAGAAACTTCTTGACCTTTCGATTTTCTCATGACAGGGCACAGGCCTCTTCTCTGGCTTCACTCGGTTATGCAAGGGCCTTACCGTCATCCTTGTTGCTGCCCACCTTCTCGTTCAGTTTTTTCCCCCAGCTGTTACCTATCTCGCTCTTATTCCCGCCAGGTACTTCAATTCCTTTCATTTTTCCATTTCCGGTTCTTTCTTTCTTTTGTGGCTGCTAATTATATTGCTATGTCTGAATGTGTTACTTTGCGGTTTTCGGCTCGAATCGTACGGTTTTTGGAATTTAATTGTCCCATATTTCGAAATTCCTCTATCGATGGCTGTTCTGTTAGTTTTCTTAGCAGTTTTCACTTCCAGTGTCTGTGAGAACGCGATGATTAATTAATAGAGGAGTTTGGAGTGGTTTTCTGTGTGCGTGTTTCAATGCCGTTGGTTTGTTTGGCTTCTTGACTTTGCATATTGGTAGATCGTATAAGTGTGGGGCTATATATATGAAGAGCGAGTTCTGTGACTTTATTTGGACATGGTGAATTACATGTTACGGGATGTGTAAAATGTAGAGAAATGATTGCGAACAACACATCTGGACAGCAAACTGACGTTTCCTTTGATTTTATGGTGTTACATAATGTGTTAGTTTTTTGATGTGCAAATAAAGGAATTGTAAAATGTGTATCTGATTTATAGCCACTGTTAGGGTTGTCAATGCAGAAGAACCCACCTCGCCCCGCCTTAAACTTAAATTAGAAACACTGAAAGGAGGTCACATACAATTCACAAGTCTCAACTTAAGCTAAAGTTACAAATCAACAACTCCAAATATAAATGACATAGGTTTTTGACAACACGAACTAAAACACTAAAAGAAATCAGCAGCTACATTAGAGAACTTAAAAGAGGAACATTCCCACTTGATGATTTTTTCACAATAGCAAAATGGAGGAATAGATAAGTTAAACTCAAATCAATCATCTCAGACACTGGAGATCAATATAGAACCACTAGCCCTTAGGATAGATGTTGGCAAAGAACAACAAAATGGTTCATGGATGTTGCTACCTTAGAAGGCTTTTTGTTTTTTTATTTCCTTTATTTTGGATACTTGGGATGTGTTATGACTGTTTTCTATTTGGACTTATGCAAATGTGTTTAATTTTCAATTTTGACGTATTTACATTTTTGAAAATTTTTTCAGCATATACACATGTCTCTAGATTATATATTTTATTTTAGTTTTCTATTCTGGGATAGGATAGAATCTCACTTGTGATCCACGTTGCAATCACGATTTCCTAGTTTTGGGGTTTGGCGAGCCCACGACGCTCCACGGTCCAGGATTAACTACTTAGGCTGAGATGGAAAATATGAGAATGAATGCCAACAATCAAAAGCATCATGGCCATTCTTTGTTACATATGTTGCATTGTAAATGAGATTTGTATCCTCCACGACCTCTGAAGCGGCCTTTGCCAGAATAGGGAGGGTGAACACTATATTGATCATTACCCATGAACTAAGTCTGATTGCTATTATTAGATTTGGAATATTGTCCCAAGACTGAGAGTATTGAGGTTGGTTTGGTGGTTGAAAAGCAACATTAGCAGAAAGTGAGTTTGGCACACTCTTCTTGATGTGTTCAAGATGAGCTTCAAAAGTGAGTAACATGGATTCTATGTCATCAACACTATATGGATCTATCTTGGTGTTAAAATCAGATTGGAGATAAAGGACTCATACTCATCTATGGGTCCTTCAAGCATGGTATCAACATTTTCTTGGTTAGTTACTGGTGAACCTATCGAGTCTTGTGCCTTGACAATTGTTTTTAGCTTAAGCAAGTATTCAGACATTGTACCTGTGCCTTTCTTGAGGCTCCTCATTTCTTGAAACAATTGGTTGCTCGAGTTGTCTTATGGAAGTATTCAAGTATGAATGAATCTTATCCCAAACTTGAAATGCATGTATGTAACCAACCATATGCACGGAGAGAGATTCTGATAGCAAGGAGATAAGCCAAGAAACAAGCAATTGATCTTGTTGCTCACACTTTTGATTTTCAGGGTTCACGATTCATTTCACGATCTTCTTCGTGAATAAATTTTAGGTGAATTTGAGGATTTACAATGTAATGATGAGATTTGTGATGATTCTACTTGTTGCTTCCATATTAGGAAGTTACATTCATCAAGCTTGGTGGAGATTGGTTGAGAAAAGTTACCATCCCTGGTGAGTCAGTTGTTGTTTGATCTCATAGCAGAATCGTTGTTCCCGGTGAATTTTGTTCACCATCGCTGTGATGCGGTTGTTCGGTTTCTATCGCCATTGGAGAAGGAATAGTGTACTAGAGCTTACCAACTTAGAGAGAGAGAGAGAGAGAGAGAGAGAGAGAGAGAGAGAGAGAGAGAGAGAGAGAGAGAGAGAGAGAGAGAGAGAGAGAGAGAGAGGGAGGGAGGGAGGGAGGGAGGGAGGGAGGGAGGGAGGGAGGGAGGGAGACAAGAGGAGGGGAACAAGATGATGATATTTATACAAGAGTAGGGATGCTAACAACTGTAAAGAGCATATTAACTCTTTCTCTTTACCTATTCTCACTCTGTTAATAGTTGTTAACACAATACTAACTCAGTGTAATAATCGTGCTAAGTCAGCAGTAGCATGAAGCATGCTTTGACATTTGAGATCGAGGTGTACTAGCTCACTAATACTCTATACTAACATGTTGAGTTAGTTGTGTTGTGTGTCGGTAATCTGTTAGATTGGGCCCCACTCTTTACAGTTGTTAGCATCCCTACTCTTGTATAAATATCATCATCTTGTTCTCATTAACAGTTAATATGCTCCCTCCCTCCCTCCCTCCCTCCCTCCCTTTACTACTCTTTACTACTCTTTACTACTCTTTACTACTCTTTCTCTTTATTATTCTTGAAGTTAGAGCTCCAAGCTCCAGTACACTCTTCTCTCTAATGCCGTGTTGGAAGTCGTATGTCGCCTATCTCATAATATATGGTATGGTTAATACCTGTTGGGCTACTCTTTTTATTATCAATTGGTTTTGGGATGAAACCTTAACATATCAGAGCTAGAGTATTCCTTCTCTCCAGTTGTCATGGGCCAAGAGTTTTCCTTTCGTTATTGGGTCAAGAGTTACCCTTTGCTTGGTCCAGCAGGCTTAGTTGGAGGGGGCGTGTTGGAAGTCCCACATCGCGTACCTCATAATATGTGGTATGGTTTAAATACCTATTAGGCGGCTCCTCTCATTGCCAATTGGTTTTGGGATGGAACCTTAACATGGCAACCATGAAGAATGATCAAACGCAACACAGTAATGACGAACAAGGAACAATTCTACTGAATGGATCAGTCATGGTGACCTTCTCTTCATTGATTTTCATCAAGATCGACGAGCGAAACTTCCTGATCTAGAAACAATAAATTGAATCTGTGATTCGAGGTCATTATGCATGTTAAGGGAAAATTCACCGTTTATCTGCTGGTTTATTTTACACCACATACACAGCACCCCTTCAGCTCATATATACAGATTTATAGTGCCCTGCTCCCATGTTTTCTCATGGGCAGTATGGGTATTATATCACTTTCGTTGACGCCTTTACAAGGCATACATGGATTTACTTACTCAAATCCAAAGGAGAGGCTCTCCAATCATTCTTGCAACTCAAAACTATGGTGGAATTGGAATTTAATATGAAAATCAAGGCCATTCAGTCAGATTGGGGAGGTGAGTTCTGTTCCTTCCCCAAAATTCTCACAGATGCTGGAATTATTCTTTGACTGACTTGCCCCCACACTCATCACCAAAATGGGAGTGTGGAATGCAAGCATCTACGCATTGTTGAGTTGGGCATAACATTACTTGCTCAGGCTAAACTTCCCCTGCAACTCCAAGATCACATGTTCCTTGGTTCTGTTCACATTATCAATAGACTCCTCACTGCTACCTTGTACTATGATATGCCTTATCACAAACTGTTGGCCTCTCTTATTGATTTCAAAAGTCTCAAGGTGTTCAGTTGTGCCTGTTTTCCATTGCTTCGGTTACACAATCTCCACAAACTTGATTTTCACTCCTCCAAATGTGTGTTCTTAGGCTACTCCTACAAGCACAAAGGTTATAAATGTCTCCATCCTTCGGGTTGTGTCTACATCTCCAAGGATGTTTTCTTCAATGAACGTCGCTTCCCCTATCTAATTCTCTTCCCTACCTCATCCTCTACTCCTATTTCTCCTTCCCCTTGCACTTCCTCTTCTTCCCTGACTATTCCTACATCCTCACCCAATTCCAACATGGCTGCCACATCCATTGCCACTCTCCCCACAAGACCCACCATTCATTATCCTTCTGCATTTGCTGAACCATTATCTATTGTACCTCCCTCTCCCTCTCCTACTCCCAGCTCTCCACCTAGTCCCCAATTTCCAAACCCACTTTGTAATCACTCACCACCTACACACACCTCTCCTCACATACCACCAAATGTCCATCCTATGACCGCAAGATCCAAAGCTGGTATCTTTAAAGCTCGCCTTCAATCAACTCTTCTACTTGCACATATGTTGAACCCACCTTAGTAAAATCTGCACTAGTTCAACTAGAATGGTGACAAGCTATGCAGGCAGAATTTAGTGCTCTCCTTTCAAATAATACTGGGTCTTTGGTTCCTCTCCCTCCAAACCATACCCCTATTGGTTGCAAGTGGGTATTTTGTGTGAAGGAAAACCTTGATGGCTCCATAAATACGTTCAAAGCACGCTTAGTAGCAAAAAGGTTTCTCCCACAACCCAAATTTGATTATACCGAGATGTTTTCTCCGGTCGTTAAACCCATCATTACTCATCCTTCTCACTCCTGCTCTCACTCATGGATGGACTCTCCAATGAGAGTGTGCGCAAAATAAAAAATAATGCATCTTTGTCTCTAGTGAGAATGTGAATAAAACAGGCGCTAGCTGCAATTGCATTATTATGATGTCACCTAAAGCTTTTTGAATCCTCTCTCTAGTCCAATTTCCATGACCATGGGAACGGACAATCATCAGTAGACCTAATTGAACAAGTGATTGCGTTGCCTTTAGAGGATATGGATACCTTCACTCTGCCCCTCAATCTCCGTTTGGTTCATCATGTGGACAATTCCTCCACATTCTTCTTGTTTGGAAATGCATGCTTTTATGGGAGAACTTGAATATTTTTTTTGGTTTAGAACTTACCAAGCTTACTAACAACAATATCATCCTATCTCAGAGCAAGTACATTCGGGGCCTGCTCATAAAGGTTAGGATGCATCAATCCAAGCCTATTACCACTATGTTAGACCCCTAAAGAGTTTAAAAGTGTATTATAGAAGTAAGGGTACAAATATGAGTTAAATCTAGTATTGTTAGGTTGGTTAGGATTCTGTTACAAGTCTATTAGGTTGGTTAGAATTATGTTTTGCTATTTTGTTAGGTTGTTGAGGTGGTTAGTTTGTTAACCAGCCTCTTATAAATAGGCTCTCTGTTTTCAGCAGAGATAGGAGAGAATTATTGTGTAGTTTACTGGTTTTATTCCAGTGTGAGAGGAGTAGACTCCTTTGTGTACCTTTTTCTTTAAATATCAATAAAATTCAGGGACAAATAAAGCCCTTTCTCTTTCTTGCGAGAGCAAGAAACCTAACACACTCCCATGACAAGCTCCCTTCAGTTATCCAAATTTGGAATTGACACCTTCGAAGACCTTTCTCTTTATTGATTGGTAGTAGCCTAGGTGCTCTCCAATACGCTACAATCACTTGTCCTAACATTGGGTTTGCTGTCAACAAAGTTTGCCAGTTCATGGCCAGCCTCCTTTACTCATTGGAAAGCTGTCAAGCGTATTCTTTGCTGCCTTCAGGGCATGTAGACTTTTGGCCTCTCTGCAGTCAACCTCTACATCTACACTCACCATCTTAGCGTTTTGTGATGCTGATTGGGCCACTGACAATGATGGCAGGCGCTCCACATGTGGTTCTGCCATTTTCCTTGGTCCGGATCTTATTTCTTGGTGGAGCAAGAAGCAACCTTTGGTGGCCAGGTCTAGCACTGAGGCTGAATATCACAGCCTAACACTTACAGCACAAGAAATGTTGTGGATGAAGTCCTTCCTTCCAGAACTTCATGTCCCTATTGTTGTACCTATCATTTACTATGACAACTTAAGCATAGTCAGTCTTGCTTACAATCCAGTTCTTCACTATCACACAAAACATCTTCAGCTGGACCTCTACTTTACTTGTGAAAGGTTTGTTGTTGGGCTGCCGAAGATCAACTAGCTGACTGTCTCACCAAGCCTCTTTCCAATTTCCAGTTTTTTTACTCTTAGAGACTAACTCAAAGTGTGTGATAAATTAGCTCTTTCACCCTCTCTAAGTTTGAGGGGGGAACGTATTGAAAGCATATGAGGGGCGTCTATAGCGATGAAAGTCATCGAGGAAAGCAAGCCCATGTGTTGAACTTCACAATATAACCCAAAATCTTAAGGCTTTAAGTGTATGGGTCCTATTACTTATAAACCGCTCAACTCACTCACATCTATTTGATATGGGGGTTATAAACCAGGTCATACTTGGATTCTTCAATAGAATGTTAGTATAGAATATTAGTGAGCTAATACAGCTCGGTGTCAAGTGTCAAAGCATGGTCCATGCTGCTATGACTCAGCAAGGTTGTTACACTGAGTCAGTATTCTGTTAACAGTGGGTTCCACTCTGTTAGCTGTAGGCTTGTGTATAAATACCTATTCCCTATATTCAAGTTAAGTAATACAACACTATCATTCTTTGATTCCTAAAATGCATTATCTCTTTATCGTTCTCTGAGTCAGCATAACAGACTTTCTGAGTCAGCACCTGCATGAAACACACCTTACTCTTAACCTAGCCATATAGGCTGACTAACACTTTATACTAAAAAGATGGTATTTTGAATTGAAAGGAAGATGTCTATGTGTGGGTGAACTAGATGGAAAGGCATTTTGAATTTAAAGGGGTATCATGGAGGAGTACAAAGAGCAATTTGAGTTATATGCTGGGCCTGTGAGGTATACAGACCCTGAGTATCATGGGAAATGAATTGAATGTGTTGCAACTTGCAAGAAGAGATCAGGGAAGAATTGAAGTTACACCCATTGAGGTCTTTGACCTTTTGCTTAAATTGATGGGTATGTGAAGAATGGGGAACACTATAAAGGCCTCATACCATCCAGTGATTATGGACAGAATCAAGTGGGAAATTCTGCAACCTTCTGTCCTGACTATACTTTGAGAAGCCTAGGAGGGTGGTGCAAGAGATTTTCGGAGGAATTGCAAGAGAAGGTCACAAAGGGGCTCTTTTATTGCAGTCTCTGGTCTCTGAAGTTTAGACCATTACTCAACAATCCAATCTTCTGTTCTGATGCTTCTCATCTGATATTGATCATTTTGAACATAGAACTCATCCTTTGAAGCACAAGGTCTCATCTTGATGAATACCACAAGCTTTATTTCTCGTTTTGTATGTAGTGGCCTGGGAGGGTTTTTTCATTGCAATTCTCAAGTCAGCAACTCACTTTCTCAAGTCTTGTCTCTAGTATTTTCTCATGCTGTTTTCTACAGACGACTTTTGAATTTGGCATGACATTGTACTCGAGAGAAATATTCTTTGTAAGATACTATTAGAATATATAAAATTATATTAGCATATCTGGTAAGATTTTTGAATATCTTAGATGATTCTCTAGGATTAGTTTCCTTATTTCCATGATATCCCTTGAGATTAATTATCATAATTTCATTTATTAGTATGATTTATTTACCTAACAACTATATAAGATCATAATTAGTATAAATAGTGGATAGTCCTCTCAGTTTTATGTTCAATATCAATTTCTCTTTCATCTCTTTTTCCCACTATACCTTAAACCCCATAACTTTATCTTTTTGTTCAGAATTAAGACAGGTTTTAATGTTCTTAATACTTCTCATCCTTTTTGGCAACCATTTAGCCATGTCCTAAAGTCCTTATTTTGTTATTTCAGGGTAAGATTAGCACATTAGAAATTAACAAAGAACCTCAAAAGTATATTGAAGCTTCTAATAACTTGTCAGATTTTAAAACTTTATTTCCCCCATTTTTGCTATACAAAAGGTAGATAGAAGTCTAGTCTTAAAAGCTATGAAGTCTACCAGTGAACATGGTTTGCTAGTTTTCAGGAAAATGGTTGTTTTGCAGACCACAAAACAAAGACACCAAACCTAGGTTTTGCTAGATTATAGTAGTATAGATATAACTACATGAATCAATACATAGCTTATTCATTTAGCCATCGTTCCTATTCAATTCCCCATGTTATTATGATTATGTAGCATACGATTGATTCCAATGTTCTTGTTGTTTTAGAACTTATTTTCTTGTTGGTTCATTTTGCAGGACAATCCCATTTGCCTGGAATCTCATTACTGCTGGTTATGTTGAACAATCTGTATATGGGGTATGCACTTACTGTTTTGAAACTCACTATTGATTGTATTAACCTTAGTTGTATCCCTTTCTCTTAAGAAAAAAGATGCTATTAACATGATTTGTACTATTTATAGGTAGTGGTCAGCACACTCAGTCTCCTGTTTATTGGAAAGCTGCTTGAGCCAATATGGGGTTCCAGGGAATTCTTTAAGTTCATCTTCGTGGTTAATTTTCTAACATCAGTATGTGTTTTCATCACTGCTATTGCCTTATACTACATAACAAGGCTGGAGAATTACCTGTACGTATATAAAAATCCACTAAATCTGACATGATATTTTCTATCTGTTGCTCCTTCTGTTTTCTATCTTATTTTTCTTTCAATGTATTAAATCTCTTCCTTTTCCACACATTGTGCTGCAGTTTGAATCTTCTTTTTTTAAAATAAAAAGCCAAATGGGTACCCATTTGAAGTTTGATTACTTGTGCTCTTTTGGCATTAACATATGGAAAATTTAATTGGAACAAGAGTATGATTTGGTTGGCCCCTCAACTTTTTTCAAATTACTTGTTTTCTTGGCTATCTATTGGCTCGAGTAAATTCCGTTTTCCATGTCCACCTTGAACAAATTCTTTTGATTTTAATACTTTCTGAAAATGTTACAGTTACATGCCACTCTCTGGATTTCATGGAGTTGTATCTGGTTTCTTAGTTGGCATCAAGCAAATCATACCAGATCAAGAGCTTCCCTTCATCAAGTTAAAAACAAAGGTTTAATACTCTTCCCCTGCTTCTTCTAATTCATGACTTAACTGCAAGAATAGGTTTATGCAAGTGCCCTAAATTTGTTGCTACTTGCATCTCTTCAGTGGTTGCCATCTATCACTTTATTACTTTCCGTTGCTATTAGCTTCTGGACAGTAGAGGCAAGAGTATATCTTCCAACCATTATATCTGGCACATATATAAGCTGGATTTACCTTAGATACTGGCAGACGAAACCAGAAACAAAACTTAGGGGTGACCCGAGTGAGGATTTTGCTTTCTCCTCATTTTTCCCAGAAATTTTAAGGTAATTTATATTTCTAGTTTGCAGCAAAATAAGCAATTAATTGTATTATGATCTTTCTAATTTTTATGGAATTTATTTCTTATAAATTTTTTGCTGCCTTGTAGACCGATCATAGACCCTATTGCATCAATATTACACCGAATGCTCTGTGGAAGATCTGATGCTTCTAATGATGATCAAGGTTACACTTTGGAAAGTGAGCCTTTACCTGGTTCCGACTCAATTGAGGCATCTAGGAGAAGGTAATTGAACATAGCAGTTTAGTTTTTATTGGGTTGGTTGTATATATTTTCTAGTTGAAATTGCTTCTGTTAATCTGTTAAGCAATGTCATGAGGAAATAATCAAATAAATTAACAACAGAGAGGTGCAAGTGTCCAATTCCAATCAGTTTTACATATCTGGTTGCTTTATTGGCTTTCCTAGTTTCTTTTTAGATTAATTATTCAGCTCAAGGAAAGAACAGATAAGTTATTTATAAATGTTCTGAATGTATGCTTTGTCTTTTTCTCTTGTTTTCTTTTATCTAAAGTGAATATTCTCAATTGTCTGCCCTATATCAGACGTAAACAATCTCACAGAAGAAACTAGAAACAAAAACCTGGCTTTCATCTTCTACTACTTCAACTTTGATCATGGTGGCTAAACATGGACCTTTCTTTTGGTTTGATAAACTAGGGAAATCAACATTGTACTGGAATATGGATCAAAAATTGTTTTTAGTGAGATGATTTATCAACTCAAGAAACATGCTATAAATCATTCCATAAGTTCCAGCACTAAATAAAGCAGGCATATTTGACTAATAGTGGAGCATTATTTCAGTATATCAGTGCAGTGCACTATTATTTGACTCAGGTTTTGTTTTGTTGTTTAACTTTTTGATAAAAAACTACAATCATATTCCAAATGGCAGAGTTCTTCCTAAATCTTTTTTAGGGAAGAAATTCAAGTTTTGTCTTCATTTTCTAGTATTATTTTCAGATTTTATAAACAGCAAGAACAACTGTTGCATCATTCTTGTAATTACTGTACTGCATAAATAACTTACTATTGCAATTGGTGCTGCTCATGTAGAGAAAGAGGTGCTCGAGCACTGGAAGAAAGATTAGCTGCAGAGAGGTTGGCAGCTGTGCGTGGCTCACGGGAATCACAAAGGGATGCAGCGGAAAATGTATGATTCCCCGCATTTGTAAATTTGATTCAGTCCAGCCAGTATGAAACAATTAGGAGTGGCATTTTCGGAGGTCGTAAAGTAATGTGCATTTTGCCTTGGACTATATGATCTTTACAAAACCAAAGGTTTCTTTCTTTTGTCAGATAAATATGATTGACTTGCCTGTGTACTTCACCCAAAATATATAGAATCTAAACAATTTTGCAATTGTCTCCCATATCAAGACTATATCATGCAATTGCATGGTCGAGAGAACGTCATTAATGTCCATCCAAGTTCTAGAGTCTAGTATCCTTTTTCTACGTCCTACCGTATCCCTTTTTCAGATATTTGCTGCAAATTATCTTTTGTGCTTACAAATGATGAAATGAAACACTTAGATTTTGCGGTTTTTTTTATTTTGAGTCACCCGAATTATAGCATAACTCAACCTTTTGGTGAAAGTCGTGATTGAGTGTGGAAAGTAGCATAATTCATGTATATGTGGTTTGCGCGGGGATAGTTGAACTACTGTTTCATAAAGTAAGGAAAATGTTACTGTTGATGAATTCTATTTTACCAAGTTTGGTCAGAGTCACACTATGGGATGTGGTAGGCAACTTAGTGTGTCCACTTCTAGTATTTTCTTCGGACCACATCAATTAGCATGCAATTTAATTGGTTGTGAGCATTGGTGTTCAAAAATTGAACTGAACCAGAATAAATTGTACAACTGAATCAACCTACAAGAATTGCTAACCATTAAAATCACAATCGTGAAAAATCGTTTATTCTTATGTGGTCTGGGTTAATTTGCGGTTCAACGGTATAAAATTGAATCAAATCAACCCAAATTGTTCATAGATTAATATTTGAATATTTATTCCTGTTATACCCTTATTTAAGATTAAGAATCCTAATAACAAGTTTTTATTTTAGAAGTTGGTTGTTTTTTTGGATAATTAGAAGTTGGTTGTTCAAAACGACAAATTTTCATTTTTTAATTGTTCATACGTCTTTAACTATTAAGAACCCAAGTTTGAGCTCTAATGTTTGGAATTTGCAAGACATATTGCTTTTATAATATTTTAAGCTACTTTATTGTTACGGATGGAAGTAAATTGATTTGAATTATATACTACTTGAATTATAATGTTTGTAATTTTAGCTATAAATTGATTTTTTAATGTGACAATTTTTATTATTGTTTATTATATAAGTAGGTGTTTGGTGTTTAAAATTAAAGTTTAGATCCAACTACCCAACCAATTCAAATTGTAAAAGATTGGTTTTGTTTAGTTTATTTTTTATATTTTATTTCAACCGAACCAACTCAAATCTCAAGTGTGTTTTTCAATACTTTTTCTTGATTTATATTTCAAAACCAAGCTAAATCATACCACAATCACACCTAATTATTTGTGTGGAAGGGTTAAAACTTGAAATCTTTTACGGAAGGGTTAATAAGTGGCATTAAATTTATCTTTTATTGATTTAGGACTAGCCTATTGTTAGGGTCACACAATGGAATAACACAATTTTCATAGGTCTTGCAACCCTTATGTTTCAAAGAAACTACCAATCATAAAAATGTCTAAAACCTTATCTTTTTATTTGCTATTTTTATCACTAAGCAATCACAACCTTGTCTATATAAAAGTCCACACAATCACTCTCAGCAAGATTCTCATGCTAGTGGGGATTGCATAAAGTTTATAATTTATGGGCATCACTTATGAGCATATAATACTCTATTTATAGACTTACGTTTTTTTAGTTAACATAGACTTATGTTTGACTTAATATACATGTACTCCATGATGGATTATGATTCATTCTTAATTAATTAGCTCAATGGTTTACTAATGTAGTTCAATTGAAAGAAGAGCTTTTTGGTGGACTTTGTGTTTATAACCCTATATATATTATATTTGGTTGTATAAAATATAAATACTTTCATATTTAATTTTAAATAATGAACAATGTATAAAAATACAACATTATGTCCCAAATACAAAATTATGTCAACTAACATAACCTTTATATGTGATAAATCCTAAATGTTCCTTTATTATGATATCAAATTAAGCCAGGGTATGTACATCTTGTAACATCCTAAAAATTTTAAATTTGAGGAATTTGATAAATAAAATTAATAAATTAAATATTAGGAAATATTAGAAAATAATATTTAGAATTATATTAATTGAATTAACAAGTATGTGTCTAGTTAAAATAAATTACTTGACTAAACTATTATAATTAAATATTAACTCCTATATTTTAATTTCCTAATTAACTAATTCCTAAACTAATTAATTTCTATTTCCCTATTCCCTAAAGTTCTCTCTCGTTTACGTACCCTCTCTCTCAAACTCACTCTCTCCGCCATGCATGTTTCACCACCACCTTCTCTTCATCTCTCCGTTCATCATTATCATCGTGTGCCATCTTTGCTAAATTTTGCATTCAATGTAAGGATTCAGCCATGAATTTTCTCTTCCCCTTTACGGTGTCATATTGTGTACATGTGTTAATGATTTTCCTTTCTCTTCCAGCTTGTGTTGTGAGCCACCATAGTTGTCTTTTGAAGTTTGGAAGCTTGGGTTTACCAATCGAAGCTTGGAAGGTGAGAAATCATATTTCCCCTCTTGTTAGTTACTCACGGCCATGATTAAGTGTGTACCCATCTTGTGCAATTGCTGAATTTCCATGTAATTGGTGATGGACAGGTGTTAGGGAATTGTTTCGAAAGTTACCGGTTAAAGTTTGAGGTGTTGAAAGAAAATCGGAGAGTTTCCGGTGAAAGAAACGACGTTTCGGTAAGTCGATACCTTTCGAAACTATGATGGATTTCTTATTTAAGATTCAAAACATGCTAAATATAATTTAGAAATGGACAAAATAATTATTTGATATTTTAAGAATTTTTAACTAAGTGTTGCCGCTGGCCGGAGACATTTTAGCATTGTACAAACGCGTATTTCTTAGTTTCGGTGATCTAAAATTATAATATAACTATAATTAATTATGTTACGTTAAACAAGAGCTTGAAATGTAATTAAAATAATAGTTGTATAATTCTAGGGCGTTCTAAGTTAGCGGATATTGGATTGGAAGTTAACAGGAGCATTGAATCGAATCCAAGTAGGTTTTTAACATACGAGGGAGGGTTACTATCTGAGTAATAAATAGGGATATCAATTAGGATTGTCAATTAAGTTTAAAAGCCTTATGTGTATGATTTTAAATGGGGTTATGAATTGTTTATAGTTAGTGAGACCAGTATTGAGTTCCGGTAATGGTGATGATTATACGATTGTGTTATTTGCTGCATAATGTTGCAAATGACAATGTTTGGATAACTATGTGATATTGCACTAGCTTGAGTTTGATAAATGATTGCTATTGTTGTTGTCATATTGAATCCATGTTAACTTGATGATAATTAAAGATGATTAATGATGGTGATTTGGCCGGTGTACGAAGGGTAAAGAAGTCATCTCGCTACCGGTGTCAAATCTCATAGTCACTTTAATATTACGTCGGTTCAATGGGAATCTAGTATTATATAAACACAGGTTCAGTGGGAACACTGCGCCCTTCAGCTTTCAATGCTCGAGTAACTCAAACCGAAGTGAATTGGGCAGACTGGGTTGTACCTGTAAAATATTCTGATGCTTAAGTCAGTACTTTGTATAACAGAATAATAAAGAGTGGTCAAACAAATTAATGAGAAGAATTGTTATGTCCTTTTTCTAATGAATGCTTTGTATTTATAGCTTCACTGACCAATGTCTAGCTTCGAGCCATATTGGTCGTTATGGTGGCCTGGTTCTTACTTTTATGGGCTCTCTCTAATACTCTTCTAGTGTTACCTGCTCATGGGGGGCTGGTATGGACATCAAATCATTTTCCCACTAGCTTAGTATCATGGCGATGTTATAGCAATGAGCTAATTATGCCTATCCCTTGGAATTTTGTTGGTAACACAATTTTTGAATCGTGATATGAATTCATAGCTGATGTTTTTCGGCTCTAATTAAAGGTAGTTAATCATTGATTAGGGTTAATAAATCTTGAATTAAAGCTTCAATCATGAATGTCATTTGATTTTCCTTGGAAGCTACACGTGGCTTATTGTTGTTGGTGTGTCGCTTGACATACCATCTTGTCAGAACGGTCTGACTGTTTTGAAGTTGAAACGATGCTCACCCTATGGGTTGTGTCCCTTCGCCTTCAAACGTGTCCATGTCCCATAACTCCCCTCAGTTATATAAAAATGGGCTGGTGGCAGCTGTTTCCTCATTTTTTCCATTATCCCTTGAGAGACCCTGCTGCTTTGTTATTCTCCGGCATGCTCATCATTTCGTCCCGGCTCATACCAAAAAAACCGCAAGATACGTCTACCCAGGTAGCCTCTACTTCAACCCTGACCTTTTTACTTGTTTTTCCTTTACATTCATGTAATATGTCAAACCTAGCTTCCGAGGGTGGCCAAGCGAGGGATAATTCTGTGAAAATTCTTTCTAACCCACCGTCGTGGCCATCTAAGGGACCCCGACCTAGACCGTGGGTTTCCCAAACGGATATATGTAGGTGGGTTAGGATGGGATTTTGGGGCAGTTCTTTCTTAGACTCAAGATTAACTGATTATGAAAACTTGGCCTCTTCCCCGGAATCATCCTCGAACTCTTTCATACCGTCTGCACCTCAATCGCCTTTTTTGGCTTGGTCCCCTACACATGACACTGACTCCAGTGTAGTGTACTACTACGTTGAGGATTCTAATTTTTATGCTATTGTTCCATTTATGCAACACACAGTTTCCATGGCTACTGGAATATCCGGTGTGAGGACTAACCTCGAGGAAACTAACATACTAGTCGACGAGATAGATTGGATGGTCCATAAGGCCCAAGACCCCTATTTCTGGGTTCATTGAGAAATTCTTGAGATCCCCAGCTACTATTCTGAAGAGGAAGACGATGGCCATTTCTGGTGCTCCAATAAGTATAAGGATTCTTTTGCAATAATAGCACCGTTGTACAGTGACCGAGTTTGCCACATACCCCGCGAGCTCCACTTCTTCCTCCACGAGATTCTTTTGACCAAGGTGGGAGTCTGTCTCCCTTTTAATAAATTTGAGTTGGGGTTAATCAAGTTTTTAGATATTGCCCCTAGTCAACTTCATCCTAATGGATAGGGTCTTATTTTTCCTTGGAGATGCTAGCCAAACACTTGGGCTTCACTCTAGTCGTAGCTATTTTCTTCTGGTACGCCTGTATAATATGATACATATTTCAAAAACAGCTGAATTAAGTCAACTTGTATGCCATAAAATTGCAGAAGGATAACGACATTGCTCTTTGCACATTTGTTAGAAGAAAGAAAGCCAACAACTGGCTTTACGCTCTAAAGACCTCGAGGAGCACTATATTCATGCAAATGTCAAAGTTCTTTGATAGCAAACCTTTTGGCATCTCATTAATTTATCAAGGTCTAGTGCTTGCAATCAAGCAAAACTCCCCCAAAGGATTTCTAACAACTATATTGTAACATCCTGTTTTTAATAATAGTCCCATTTTGTAAATTATGAGGTATAGAAGGTCTATAAGTGTTAATCAATGAATAAAACACTCTATGGATGGTATATAATACTCCAAAAATTTTATTTTTGGGTATAATTATAGGATTTACATAGACCTTTAATGATAAGATTCATTTTCCGAGTGAAACATGCCTTAGAAAGGACTGTCCGAGTGAAAAAGGCACCCTGTTCCGAGTGAAAGAGAAAAATTCCAAGTAAAGGTAGAGATTCCGAGTGAAGGATGAAATTCTGAGTGACAAATTAAAATTCCGAGTGAAGGATGAAATTCCGAGTGGTCTCGCTCAAGCTAGATGGGATTCCGCCCAAGCGAGAGCCCCCTGCTCCAGAGAATTAGTTTTTGGAGGAAATTCGCCAAGGCGAATTGAGCTTCGCCTGAGCGAGGGCGAAGGAATTAGCAACCGGTCTGATTTTGCTCAAGCGAATGGCCAGTTCGCTCAAGCGAGAATGATAGTAGATCACAGATTTAGCTACTGGACGAAATCTTGCCCAAGCGAGCTAGCCTTCCGCTCAAGCGAGACGAGTGAGTGGTGTACTGGACGAATTCTGTCCGAGCTGGAGTCTTAATAACTCCATGAAGTGGTGAATTTCTGAATGAAATCCCGAGCGAACTATGTCTGAGACAGGACTTCCCAAGTGGAATGTTGTTGTGAGCCGTTCCGAGTGAGACCATAGCCATTGGGCCTTTTTCTGAGTGATGAAGGTTTAAAAGAATTCCAAGAGAAATGTGTTTTAGAGAGAATTCCCCGATTAATGATAGGTTTAATTATTCCCGAGTGGAAAATCCCGAATGGACCTTTCCCGAATGGAGAATGATTGTGATGGTTTTGATTGAGGTATACTCTAGGAGTCATATTCCGAGTGAACGATGTTATAGGTATATTCTGATTGATTAAGGGTACCTATTCCGAGTAAATAAGGTAACATGTATTCCGAGTGGCTAAGTATAAAATAAGTCCGAGTAAGACTTCATTTAATGAATCCCTCCGAGTGATGTGGAGTTTGAATAAATCTGAGTGGACAAGATTTCATTAAGTCTGAGTGAGAGAAAGGATTCGGTCTGGACTGTTGTACCAGGTGGAGGATCGATTGAGTGATTGTTGGCTTTAGAATTAATTGCCGAGTGATGGCCGATCTGATGTTGAATCAGTTCTGGAAGTGAAATGCTGAGTGAATGATTAACAGTAAGGATTATTTTACCAATTCAGCCTACATATCATACGCGATATCCAGAATTGTTTCACTGAGGAGTGCGTTATGTTAAATTTCGAGGACGAAATTTTATTAGCGTGGGAGAATTGTAACATCCTAAAAATTTTATTCTTATTTTGATTTAGACCATCAATGATATTATCCATTTTATCTCAACTTTCTACATAAATTTTGGTTAGGACAACATCTTCGATTTAACCTTTTACCATAGTAAATAATTTTAACTTTATACCTTCGGTAAAAGTTAATCAAATAATTTATTACCTATTTCCTTAGTTATTAATTTCCTTGGTTTTTTCAATTACTCTCATCAAATTGCCACATAGTCCACTCAAAATGCGTCATCTTGTACACATTTTAATTGTTAGTTAGAGTCCAAATTTGGAAATGTAGTCAACTACAAAGTTGTTCCTCTTTTTCTTATCTTTCTAACAAGATAAAATTTGTTAAAATCCATTATGATATGAGAAAGATATGCCCAAAATACCGAAACAGTATCAGAATTGATATTTTACTTCAATCATATCATCTTGTACGTGTTTTAATACCTTGTTAGAATCTGAATTTGAAAAAGTGGTAAACTACAAAGTTGGTCCTCGTTATCTTAGCTTTCCAAAAAGACCAAATTTGTTAAAATCTATTAAGATATGAGAGAGATATGCCTAAAATACCGAAACAGTGTCAAAGTTGATATTTACTTCAATCATACAAGTTACATTATGTAGGCTGCGGAAATGGTCAACAATCCAGCTCATTTTTCTCACCTAAAATCTCTATTATCACCATAATTCATGCACCTAACATCCCACTACAATCCCATTATGAAAATCTTGTCCCCTACTTGTCATTTGCATCATTAGATCAACACTACATCTTGTTCCCAAGTCTGAATTCTTAGAACAAGCTAAAGTTAGTGAAATCTCTCTCTTATTTTCTTTCACTTTCTCCATCAAGTTCACTCTTGATCTGAAGCTAGGACAATAATACAACACTTTCAACTACTTTAGGAACCTCCATTAAGGTAAGAGGGGACAGGGTTGCGAATAACTATGAAATGGGTAGAATTGTATGCTGTTTTAGGATTCCAGTTTTAATTTTGTATATTGTTGCTCAGTTTTGAAATTGAAAACGTGTGAATTAGATTCTGACTTCTTCATGAAAGTTGTAGATCTTTTGGTTATCTGAATTTTAAGACCTGAATCAATTAATTTGAATATGTATAGCAAAAGTTATAGCCAAAATACTACAGAATGTCTGAGTGGAATATTTGTTCTATGTTCTGTGTATATATTGATATTCTGGGAATTTTACAAGCCTAATAAGCCTTTAATGTCTTCATGAAAGTTGTAGATATTTGTGTTATGGATCTGTAAAAAGTGGTTTCAAGTCAAAATGATTTTTGTAGCTCGAGTCATGCCTAAAATACTAAAGTATGTTCAAGCTGTAAATCTGTTAACTTGAGATATGTATTTTATTTTTAAAACTGGGAATGTTGTGTTGAGAATTAGTGATCGGTGTCTTCATCAAAGTTGTAGATATTCTTGTTATGTGAATTTTGAGACCTGAACCGACTGAATTGGATATGTATAACATGAGTTATGATCAAAATACTACAGCATATCCGATTGAAATACTTATCTTGTGTTTTGTGCATATATGAATATTCTGGGAATTATATATACGTTTTTAGACTTTTATGTCTTCATGAAAGTTGTAGATATTTATGTTATGGATCTGTAAAAAGTTATTTCAAGTCAAAATAATTTTTGTAGCTCAAGTTATGCCTAAAATACTGAAGTATGTACAAGCTATAATTCTGTTAATTTGAAATACGAATTTTATTTTTAAAACTGGGAATTTTGTGGTGAGAATTAGTGATTGGTGTCCTCATGAAAGTTGTAGATATTTGTATTAGGAGTAATTTAGAACTGGTCCCATGCCAAAATTGTTTTCGTAGCTCCAGAAACGTTGAAAACACTAACCTGTATACGTTTTAAAAATTCTCTTTGAGGCAGTTTT
Source organism: Clitoria ternatea (assembly GCA_037962975.1). Classification (NCBI taxonomy): domain Eukaryota; kingdom Viridiplantae; phylum Streptophyta; class Magnoliopsida; order Fabales; family Fabaceae; genus Clitoria; species Clitoria ternatea. The sequence goes on from CM075675.1 coordinate 18,413,332, forward strand.
GTATTCTGTGAATAAGAGGTGTTTCTGTTTGGAATTTGAATTTATGGTCTTCATGAAAGTTGTAGATAATTATATCAGTGAGCTATAGAAAGTGGAATCATATAAAAAGGATTTGATTTGCTCATGTTATGGCTGTTTTACTAACGTATGTTACTGTTGGAAATGCTGAAATTTACTTACAATGGTTATTATGGATGAAAATGATATTTTCTCTATGGGTAACAATTTATTATTGAATTCTTGAGAGATTATGAAGTATTATGGATATTGATGAGTGTCTAATGAGTATTATACAGTTTGTGTATTTTGATGGTGAATAATTATGAATGACTAAATTAATATATATACATGAATGCCTTGCGGTTATTGATACATGTGGTTGAAATAGTAAATCCATGATTTTGAAAATTATTATATATGATATGTCCCTTTGAGGACTTGTGGTTTTTCCAAGAGGTTTTGGAAATGTTGATATCATGGTATGTTAAATGGTAAAAAGAATTAAAGGCATTCATGCATCATAAGCATTTGGACGCACCATGGAATTTAGGGGTTCCATGATTGTCTACCCTGGTGGGGGGTTACTCTATGATGAGTTTAAGCCCTATTTTTGCAGGAGCCATGGAGTGTAGGGATTCATGGTTATGCTATTTCCTACTGGTGTCTCTATGAGACTTTTTACTGCAGTATTCCCACCAAACCAAATGGATCCAGCATGACATCATTTGACTAATTAAAGACTTATTAAATGAACTTGTTTGGCATATTCATCATATCATTATGTATTATTGATTGTGTGTGTGAAATTCTATATATTTTATATTTATTCTATATTTTGTCTCACTCTTACATTAATTTTTACAGTGAATGCCACCCAGAATGAAGAGTGATGCTATGGTTGATGCCTATGTGAATTATTGCTTGGATTTTGAATTTATTCTAATTTTATGATTTGTAATAAATACAACGTGTTATGTACTATTATTTTTTTTAAATTTTTTTTTTAAAATTGTTTCCGCTACGTAATTATTCCTTGAATTTTATTATTCACGACTAGTATGCATGATAATATTCCACTATTATCAACTTTTATGTGAACTCTGATTTTAATTCATGAATTTTAAAATGATCTTTTAAAAACGTGAAAAATTTATTCGGAAAATTATTCGGGATGTCACATTGGTGGTATCAAAGCATTTTCAAAAATTCAGGACCAATTACTATGACATGTATTGATTCTTGATATACTATATGAATTGTTTGATTATTTGTTTGATAATATGTTACGTATGTGCTATATGACTTGTGCCTGACTCATAAACTGCAAAGTGATTTGTTTGATTACTAGCTTGATGATATGATAAATGTGTGTTATATGACTTATTGCTTATCTGATAAATTGTAGAATACTTATAGTTATATTATAATATTATATATATATATATATATACGATATATTTTCCCTTAGAATTAGTATAAACCAAACCACAAATGTAGGATGGCAAGAAACAATAACGACGCTATGGCAGCCGCTCTCAACCATTTGGCTGAGGCTTTGGAGAGGCAGAATCAACCAAGAAACACTGGAGGACTTCACGGACTAAATCACTTCCTAAAAAGGAAGTCATCACAATTTAAAGGAGGCGATAATCCAGAGGTAGCATACCTATGGATTAAGGAAATGGAATGCATTTTTCGAGCCTTACCCCGTTCAAAATTTGAGAAGGTGGAGTATACCACCATACGATGATTGAGGAAGCAGAGTACTGGTGGACCCATGTTAGAATCAGGTTAACAACTGATGGACACGCCATCACTTGGGAACGAATTCAAGACGAAATTTCTCGCCAAATATTTCTCTGAAGACATAAGGAGGCAGAAAGAGCAGGAATTCTTTAATTTGAAATGAGGTAATATGACAGTTGGGGAGTACGCTTCTAAGTTTGATGAATTGGCCAAATGTCCCTACTACACCCAAATGGGAAAAGCGTTGAGATGCGCAAAAATTTGAAGGAGGGCTACGACAGAAAATCCGTCAAATATTATTGGGACTAGAGTTAAAATTATACCCAGTTAGAAAATGGGTGTCAGACCAAGTATCTTCGAATTGAGATGCCATTGGTCAGGGCTATTAAGAATATTATTAGGAATCCGAATCTATATTCGGAATAATTTTTGGATTTAGTATTAAGCCCGAATGGGAATCCTGTTTGTTATAAAACGGGAAATATTTTAATGATGGACTAAGACATAACTTATTTCCCTTTTTCTCTCCCTCGTTTTTGTCACTTCTTCCTCCTCTACACAGACCCTCTCTTTTCTTCTCTTTTCTTCTCTTTTCTACAAAGCTCACTATTTTGTGAGTCTCCTTCCATACCCAACCAACCATGATTTATTATTCTTCATCTTGGAGATGATTTAAATGCTTGGAAACCCTCTCTTCTCCTTTCATTTTCGTGTACATGCTAGGACTTGGGATAGCTTGGAGCTTAAGGTAAAATTTTTATACTCTTTTGTTGTTTTTGGCTCTAGGTTTTGGTTTCTATAGGATTAGGAGAGTACCATATGAATGGGTTTAAGAATAGGAACCATTTTCATGTAAAACCTAAAAGGTGGGATGTGTCTTCTGTATTTTTGGATAGGTGTGAAATGGTATACGAAAATTTTAAGATTTGAGATGGAAGATAATGGTTGTTAATGGTGATCATTTGATTTTAGTGGAACTCTAACTCTAGGATGAATATACATGAGGCTAAATTGATGATTTTGATGAATACTCTAGGATGAATATATATGAGGAAATGAATATTTGAAGCATTGGTGTTGATTATTGAGGATGAGAGAAGAATGTATATGAGTATGTATAAGGTTGAAGGAATTAATTTAGATTGTTGATGTTATGATGATGTTAAAAATAGTTGCATAAGGGAATAAATACCTGAGTTGACGAGTGGGTATGCCACTTTAAAATGGTTGAATTGGTGATGATTGAATGATTCTTGTAATGATTTAAAGGTCTTAAGGCTAAGGGCCATAGTATTATTATCATTAGGTATAGTTAACCCTTAAGATTTAAAGAATCTTGGTCTTGGGAGAATAATTCTCGAAGCCTAACATGAGCATGTAAATTGGATTTAGACAAGTCTAGGACTTGATAGTGAGCGTTGGGGGATGATGCCCTATGATGGTATATTAATAGCATGTATAAGTATGATTGTGATAGGTTTGTGTTCCGAATGATGATTTCAACTTTAAATTTCGAGGATGAAATTTTTATTAGGGTGGGAGAAATGTAACATCCTGTTTTTAATAATAGTCCCATTTTGTAAATTATGAGGTATAGAAGGTCTATAAGTGTTAATCAATGAATAAAACACTCTATGGATGGTATATAATACTCCAAAAATTTTATTTTTGGGTATAATTATAGGATTTACATAGACCTTTAATGATAAGATTCATTTTCCGAGTGAAACATGCCTTAGAAAGGACTGTCCGAGTGAAAAAGGCACCCTGTTCCGAGTGAAAGAGAAAAATTCCAAGTAAAGGTAGAGATTCCGAGTGAAGGATGAAATTCTGAGTGACAAATTGAAATTCCGAGTGAATGATGAAATTCTGAGTGGTCTCGCTCAAGCTAGATGGGATTCCGCCCAAGCGAGAGCCCCCTGCTCCAGAGAATTAGTTTCTGGAGGAAATTCGCCAGGCGAATTGAGCTTCGCCCGAGCGAGGGCGAAGGAATTAGCCACCGGTCTGATTTTTCTCAAGCGAATGGCCAGTTCGCTCAAGCGAGAATGATAGTAGATCACAGATTTAGCTACTGGACGAAATCTTGCCCAAGCGAGCTAGCCTTCCGCTCAAGCGAGACGAGTGAGTGGTGTACTGGATGAATTCTGTCCGAGCTGGAGTCTTAATAACTCTATGAAGTGGTGAATTTTTGAATGAAATCCCGAGCGAACTATGTCTGAGACAGGACTTCCCAAGTAGAATGTTGTTGTGAGCCGTTCCGAGTGAGACCATAGCCATTGGGCCTTTTTCTGAGTGATGAAGGTTTAAAAGAATTCCAAGAGAAATGTGTTTTAGAGAGAATTCCCCGATTAATGATAGGTTTAATTATTCCTGAGTGGAAAATCCCGAATGGACCTTTCCCGAATGGAGAATGATTATGATGGTTTTGATTGAGGTATACTCTAGGAGTCATATTCTGAGTGAACGATGTTATAGGTATATTCTGATTGATTAAGGGTACCTATTCCGAGTAAATAAGGTAACATGTATTCCGAGTGGCTAAGTATAAAATAAGTCCGAGTAAGACTTCATTTAATGAATCCCTCCGAGTGATGTGGAGTTTGAATAAATCCGAGTGGACAAGATTTCATTAAGTCTGAGTGAGAGAAAGGACTCGGTCTGGACTGTTGTACCAGGTGGAGGATCGATTGAGTGATTGTTGGCTTTAGAATTAATTGCCGAGTGATGGCCGATCTGATGTTGAATCAGTTCTGGAAGTGAAATGCTGAGTGAATGATTAACAGTAAGGATTATTTTACCAATTTAGCCTACATATCATACGCGATATCCAGAATTGTTTCACTGAGGAGTGCGTTATGTTAAATTTCGAGGACGAAATTTTATTAGCGTGGGAGAATTGTAACATCCTAAAAATTTTATTCTCATTTTGATTTAGACCATCAATGATATTATCCATTTTATCTCAACTTTCTACATAAATTTTGGTTAGGACAACATCTTCGATTTAACCTTTTACCATAGTAAATAATTTTAACTTTATACCTTCGGTAAAAGTTAATCAAATAATTTATTACCTATTTCCTTAGTTATTAATTTCCTTGGTTTTTTCAATTACTCTCATCAAATTGCCACATAGTCCACTCAAAATATGTCATCTTGTACACATTTTAATTGTTAGTTAGAGTCCGAATTTGGAAATGTAGTCAACTACAAAGTTGTTCCTCTTTTTCTTATCTTTCTAACAAGACCAAATTTGTTAAAATCCATTATGATATGAGAAAGATATGCCCAAAATACCGAAACAGTATCAGAATTGATATTTTACTTCAATCATATCATCTTATACGTATTTTAATACCTTGTTAGAGTCTGAATTTGAAAAAGTGGTAAACTACAAAGTTTGTCCTCGTTGTCTTAGCTTTCCAACAAGACCAAATTTGTTAAAATATATTAAGATATGAGAGAGATATGCCTAAAATACCGAAAAGTGTCAAAGTTGATATTTACTTCAATCATACAAATTACATTATGTAGGCTGCGGAAATGGTCAACAATCCAACTCATTTTTCTCACCTAAAACCTCTATTATCACCATAATTCATGCACCTAACATCCCACTATAATCCCATTATGAAAATCTTGTCCCCTACTTGTCATTTGCATCATTAGATCAACACTACATCTTGTTCCCAAGTCTGAATTCTTAGAACAAGCTAAAGTTAGTGAAGTCTCTCTCTTATTTTCTTTCACTTTCTCCATCAAGTTCACTCTTGATCTGAAGCTAGGACAATAATACAACACTTTCAACTACTTTAGGAACCTCCATTAAGGTAAGAGGGGACAGGGTTGCGAATAACTATGAAATGGGTAGAATTGTATACTGTTCTAGGATTCCAGTTTTAATTTTGTATATTGTTGCTCAGTTTTGAAATTGAAAACGTGTGAATTGGATTCTGACTTCTTCATGAAAGTTGTAGATCTTTTGGTTATTTGAATTTTGAGACCTGAATCAATTAATTTGAATATGTATAGCAAAAGTTATAGCCAAAATACTACAGCATGTCCGAATGGAATATTTGTTCTATGTTCTGTGTATCTATTGATATTCTGGGAATTTTACAAGCCTAATAAGCCTTTAATGTCTTCATGAAAGTTGTATATATTTGTGTTATGGATCTGTAAAAAGTGGTTTCAAGTCAAAATGACTTTTGTAGCTCAAGTTATGCCTAAAATACTAAAGTATGTTCAAGCTGTAAATCTGTTAACTTGAGATATGTATTTTATTTTTAAAACTGGGAATGTTGTGTTGAGAATTAGTGATCGGTGTCTTCATAAAAGTTGTAGATATTCTTGTTATGTGAATTTTGAGACCTGAACCGACTGAATTGGATATGTATAACATGAGTTATAATCAAAATACTACAGCATATTCGATTGAAATACTTATCTTGTGTTTTGTGCATATATGAATATTCTGGGAATTATACATACGTTTTTAGACTTTTATGTCTTCATGAAAGTTGTAGATATTTATGTTATGGATCTGTAGAAAGTGATTTCAAGTCAAAATTATTTTTGTAGCTCAAGTTATGCCTAAAATACTGAAGTATGTACAAGCTGTAATTCTGTTAATTTGAAATACGAATTTTATTTTTAAAACTGGGAATTTTGTGGTGAGAATTAGTGATTAGTGTCCTCATGAAAGTTGTAGATATTTGTATTAGGAGTAATTCAGAACTGGTCCCATGCCAAAATTGTTTTCGTAGCTCCAGAAACATTGAAAACACTAACCTGTATACGTTTTAAAAATTCTCTTTGAGGCAGTTTTGTATTCTGTGAATAAGAGGTGTTTCTGTTTGGAATTTGAATTTATGGTCTTCATGAAAGTTGTAGATAATTATATCAGTGAGCTATAAAAAGTGGAATCACATAAAAAGGATTTGATTTGCTCATGTTATGGCTGTTTTACTAACGTATGTTACTGTTGGAAATGCTGAAATTTACTTACAATGGTTATTATGGATGAAAATGATATTTTCTCTATGGGTAACAATTTATTATTGAATTCTTGAGAGATTATGAAGTATTATGGATATTGATGAGTGTCTAATGAGTATTATACAGTTTGTGTATTTTGATGGTGAATAATTATGAATGACTAAATTAATATATATACATGAATGCCTTGTGGTTATTGATACATGTGGTTGAAACAGTAAATCCATGATTTTGAAAATTATTATATATGATGTGTCCCTTTGAGGACTTGTGGTTTTTCCAAGAGGTTTTGGAAATGTTGATATCATGGTATGTTAAATGGTAAAAAGAATTAAAGGCATTCATGCATCATAAGCATTTGGACGCACCATGGAATTTAGGGGTTCCATGATTGCCTACCCTGGTGGGGGGTTACTCTATGATGAGTTTAAGCCCTATTTTTGCAGGAGCCATGGAGTGTAGGGATTCATGGTTATGTTATTTCCCACTGGTGTCTCTATGAGACTTTTTACTGTAGTATTCCCACCAAACCAAATGGATCCAGCATGACATCATTTGACTAATTAAAGACTTATTAAATGAACTTGTTTGGCATATTCATCATATCATTATGTATTATTGATTGTGTGTGTGCAATTCTATATATTTTATATTTATTCTATATTTTGTCTCACTCTTACATTAATTTTTACAGTGAATGCCACCCAGAATGAAGAGTGATGTTATGGTTGATGCCTATGTGAATTATTGCTTGGATTTTGAATTTATTCTAATTTTATGATTTGTAATAAATACAACGTGTTATGTACTGTTTTTTTTTAAATTGTTTTTTTTAAAATTGTTTCCGCTACGTAATTATTCCTTGAATTTTATTATTCACGACTAGTATGCATGATAATATTCCGCTATTATCAACTTTTATGTGAACTCTGATTTTAATTCATGAATTTTAAAATGATCTTTTAAAAACGTGAAAAATTTATTCGGAAAATTATTCGAGACGTCACATATATCTCCTTACCAAATTATCAAATAGTCATCTTAAATGACCTATATATATTTGAAGAGATCCATTTTCAGAAGAGAGACAAGCTTATCAAGAAGAACCATTCTCTGTGATCAAATTCTCTTAATCTTTTCTTAGTTTTTCTTAGAAAAAGGCCTTCTTTGTTGTTCTGCCTCTAGCAGACCTTGGCCTTTGTCTTTCTTTACTTAGTGTATCTATTCATCCTTGTACATCTTTCATACACTAAGTTCTATAAAACACTTTTCAATATATTCTTTCAAATCGATTATTGTGTAAAAGTCTAGTGTATTACCAGCCTTTAGTTTCATTGGGAAATAGTCGTGGCCTAAAGATGCTTTTGAAAGAATACTTGGGTTTTGAGCCAAGGGTGGCTTGTTGAAAGAATACTTGAGTTTAAGCTAAAAGTGACTGGGGTCAAGAATACTTATGGCACAATTCTGGTACTGTTATTGTAAAGGAGATTTTACAATAGTGGAAATCCTTCAAGTTAAAAGGGATTAGACATAGCTTCTGTGTTAGAAGTGTACTAGTATAAATCTTTGGTGTTCATTCTTCTCTTTCCTTGCTTTTATCAAGTCTGATTACCTGCGCTTTAAAGGTTCAAAATTCCATAAAAGAATCTAAGACTTATTCAACCCCTTTCCCCTTCGAAGTCTAACTCTGAACTATCAAAAAGGAAGAACAAAGTGAAAGGAATTAAATAACAAAAAGAGAGGGGGGAGAGAGAGAGAGAGAGAAAATGAGACCTGAACTGAAGGAGTTAACATGCTATGGATTTATCGAAGCCCATATTGGTTGATTCGCCACTTAATCCCATTTGGTTATTGCATTGTTCCCAATGGATTTCCTAAAAAAATATAACACATGAATCTTATTGACAACTAATCACCGGTGTAAAGTCAAAAATAATAGAACAAAAAAGAGTAGTAAAACTTCAAATTCTAGGTGAAATGATGTGATAGGTTTTTATGAAAATGACCAAAGATAAGAGTAATTGAAAATAATTATCAATTAATGCTTGTGTATCTTTTCCAAAATAGTAAAAGAAAGTACTACCCACCAAATTTTCAATTGCAGATTTACTTTTTTTGCTTGAGCAACAACTTATATGTGTCTATACAATTCATCATAGCTAGCTAGATATCATGTGTCGGTCATTTGATTCAACATGTAGGACTGGTTGAAAGGGGGAGAACCAAAAATAGAATGGTGATCATATGGTTAGTGATTAATTATTACCATGGACTCAAAAAATAATTTTTAAACATGGAGATTCTAGCAAACATTATTGCTATTGAGATTACCCAGATAACGTCATGGTTGTGGTTAAGCTATTAAGATTACCCAGATAACGTCATGGTTGTGGTTAAGATCTAAACTACAAGGTATCAAGTACTTTTTCTTTAAACTTTGTACTGAACTAACCAATCTTACAGTTAATGGTGAATTTGTAATATTATTGGGTCAAGACACACCACTTGTATCTCTTTTAATATATTTACTTTCCCTTTTTTTTTAAAAAATAAGCTTCAACTTGCCTAAATGTCACTTGCTTGGTTGATCCACACAATTCATTGTAGGGTACATTTATATATTGATGTAGGATGGCCTACATGAGATGATGATGGATCTAGTCTTTTCTTTTTTTCTCTTCAAAGGTTGTTTTCACTTTTTCTTCAAGATGCACACAGAAGCTAAAATGACTTATGGAAACTGAATTGATGCAATGGGAACAAAGGAAGGAAAGTGTAAAGAGAAAGGAAAGGATAAAGGAAACAAGGTGGAAGGATTGGATGGAATGGTTATGGAAAAGAAATGGGGAAAGTGCCACCTAGAGGATAAGCCTTCTATTCTCACTACCAATGGGGGATGGAGCCATTGGATAAGGGCTTACACTTAGACTAAAATGATCTAGCCTAAAGAAGAAGAAATGATGCTCTCACTTTCTCACAAACAAAATGCTAGTGTATTCAAATTCTAAGGTGTGTTTACAAATGAAACAAGGCCTTATATAGGCTTAGAGAATTCGGCCTAGAGTGGGCTTTAGGTTACTTCTTAGGCCCATTTAGCTAATACTAAGGGAAAGGTAGCCAAATACAAGGCCTAAAAGTGACTTATGACCATGTAAGGCCTAAAAACCTAACCTTAATATGTATAGAAAATGATTATACATTCAAAGACCTAATGTTCTAAAATATTACAAGTAAATAAAGCAAAGGTCTTCAAGTGGGAGTCTTTGGGCTTGGGCCTATGCATGGTGCCAAGAAAGGAAATTAAGGCTTTGTATGTGATGTCCTTGACCTTCTTAGATCTTGACCTTGTTAAAGGTCCCTTAAAGCACTCTAATCCTTTGTCTAAGACCAAGTTAGGGCCTTGTTAGTCATGTCCTCATCATGCTCCCCTTCTTCAGGAAGATTTGTCCTTAAATTTTGATCATTCTCATAATCATCTACATCAAAGGGAGTAAAATCAGACACATTAAAAGTTACACCGACCCCATACTCACCTGGGAGGTCAAGTACATAAACATTATTACTAATTTTCTCAATAATTTTTAAAGGACCATCACCTCTTGGATTGAGTTTAGATTTTCTAAGGTTGGGAAATCTTTCCTTCCTTAGAGGCAACCAAACCCAATCACCAATATTAAACACAACTTCTTTGTGCTTTTTGTTTACACAACAGGCATAGTGTCTATTTTTAGATTGAATTTGATTTTTAACCTTCTCATTAAAATCTTTTATAAACCTTACTTTTTGTAACATCATAAAAATAGGATTTATTATCAAAGCATAATTAAAAGAAGGATTTAAAGGAAATTGGGAGATTAATTAGAACAATTGTTAAAATGATGAATACGTCCCTAACAATTATCGTAATGACTAATGCGTCGCTAAGTTATTTAAAATTTAAATTTCTTCTCTTTCCTTCTCAATTCTTTTGTAAGCTAGAGAGAGTTTATCTCTTCTTCCTTTTCTTCTTCATCTCATCCAAATTATCACTTCTAATCCTTTCTTTTCCAATTTTCTTCCAAGATTATCAAATTGAAGTGGAAATTCATCTCCTTTCTCTCTTTCTTTTTCACGTTGGTAGCTTGGATTTAAGAAGGGGAACTCCAAATTCCTTAATTTAAGGTAAAGAGATGAACTCTCATCTTGGGATTTGAATTAATCATGTTTTCATCCTTTAATTCTTCCAATTTTATAAGGTTTAAAGCAATTAGAATCTATATGCATGGGTGGATAGCTTAGGTTTTCAAGAACTTTGAGTTCCACGAAGGAAGTATATAGAAAATGGTTCTTGATTACTAATTTTGATAAATTAAAGCTTAATAATGGTCATTTCGATGAAATATAGTAGCTTCGGAAAGTCTTGGAAGTTTTCGCAGTTAATCGAAATCAAATACTGGAAGTTGTCGAAGCTTGTCGGTAAGTTAAAATATACCGAAAATGATTGTGGTTTGACGTTTATTGATCGGAATACAAAGTTAATGTCGAATACGGTGTTTAAGTACATGTATTATTAATTTTAGGAAGTTGTTGGATTTGAGGAATAGAGATCGAGGCTTACAATTCACGGTTGTGAGTATTCGATAGTTCTCGAAGCTTCTGGAACCGTTTATTCCAGGTAGGGGGAGCTTTACATTTTAAATGTATAGTTTATGAATGGATTCAGGATGATATTGTTATGTTAACTGTTATATGCTATGAATTATTGGTATGATATCCCGAATATATAATACATGCAACTTATTGTGTAGAGATGTATGTATGTATGTATGAGTTATATTGATTTAAATGAATGATTCTTATGCATGAGATGTAATAGGATACTTGATTGATATGAATTATATGCATGATATACTGTATCTGTACATGAATATGAAAGAGAATTAATATGATTGTGGTTTCGAGGATTCCACAAAAGACCTTGGGTGGGACTCAAGGCAAAAACCTCTTGAGCGGGGCTCGGGGTTTAGCCCGTGACACTACCGTTGTCGCTGAGAGTGATTGTGTCACGTGAAAGGGCAAACAAACGGTTTGGTACCAGTAAAATGGCCAGATCAGCTGAAAGCTAAGTATATGGCTGAGAGTCAGTGTTGCAACACAAAATAAAACTTAATAATGAATGATTAGATCCAATTGAATGAGCATGTATATGCATTGATAGATGTTGTGGACAATATGGATTATATGGCTATTTGAGAATATATGAATGTATGAAATGTGATGAGAATGTATGAAATGTGAATATTATTTATATATATTAATGAATTGGATAAGTGATCCGATTCAATAACTGTCATTTAACATATATATGCTCACCCGTATTTGTGGTTGTTTTTACAGTGGATATAGGGAGAAGTGAAGGCATATGAGAAATCACTCAGCATAAACATGAAGTGTTATGTACATATATTTGTACATAATAAGTTTAGTATGTACTTGCCTTGGCTGGCTCTTGAGAATACATTATGATATGTATGAATGATTAATGGTTTTGGATAATGGGCAGCTTCACTTGGAAGCTTGGATTCTGACTATGTAAATGAATATACATACATGTTTATGATAAAGATATGATTTATGAGTTTAAACTTATAGAATGGACATGATGCATATGCATAAAGTGCAAAATTAGGAACTGAAAGGGTGAAATTATGAACCGATGAGTTTTTAGACTGTCGGAAAGGATCAATACGTTCCCTATATTATTTATGAGTTGTACATGTAGAACTTACCTTGCTGGAATGCAATTAGAGAGGTTTAATGTGACATCCCGGTCATTGTTGAGGGCGGGGAGTGATCGCCGGTGCATAGGCACGGATAAGGAGCGGCTCCTGGCAGGCTTCCAGTGGGAGGGACACATGAACAAACTGAATACATACCAGAATGAGAGAGATCCAAAGACTGTATAGGTATGGGGCTATACAATCAAGGATAGCTTAAAGGAATAAATTCCTACTACCTATACCAATAAATGCATTAGCCTTTTCGGTGACCTATCACTTAAGAACTCCAAAGTTAAGTGTGCTTAACTTGGAGTAATTCTGGGATGGGTGACCTCCTGGGAAGTTCTCGGGAAGTATGTGATTGAGGACAAAGCACACTGGAAAAGTCTCGTGTTGGTCTGTGGGAGAGTCGTTCATACCTGAAAAGCGGCCGGGGCCTTACAGTGGTATCAGAGCTATGGTTCGGGGATGAACCAGGCGGAAGCTGGTGGGCATGTGACATCCCGGTCACTGTTGAGGGCAGAGAGTTATCGTCGATGCATAGGCACGGATAAGGAGTGGCTCCTGGCAGGCTTCCAGTGGAAGGGATACATGAACGAACCGAATACATAACAGAATGAGAGGGGTTCAAAGAATGTATAGGTATGGGACTATACAATCAAGGATAGCTTAAAGGAATAAATTCTTACTACCTATACCAACAAATGCATTAGCCTTTTCGGTGGCCTATCACTTAAGAACTCCAAAGTTAAGTGTGCTTAACTTGGAGTAATTCTGGGATGGGTGACCTCCTGGGAAGTTCTTGGGAAGTGTGTGATTGAGGACAAACTACACTAGAAAGGTCTCGTGTTGGTCTGTGGAGAGAGTCGTTCATGCCTGAAAAGCGGCTGAGGCGTTACATTTAGTGTATCCAAATTACATATTTTGACCATAATGCATTTTTCTGCATAAGTTGGTCTTAAGTTAGAATTTTGGCAAACGGATATCGCCATTAGCTTCGGAATGAGGAAAATATAGTTCCCACGAAGTTTCATAGCAATCGGACTTGAAACGAGCAAAATACGTAGGTTAGAAGTAGAATTATGGGATTGGCATATCATTTTGTATGAACAATCAAAGTTTCTAGGTCTCTACTGCATAACTCGCTCAAGCGAGATAAGTCGGTTACAGGAAGGAAGCTTACTGGCCAATTCTCGCTCAGGCGAATTTGGTTCACTCAGGCGAATTTGGTTCGCTCAGGCGAGAATGATGTTTCGCTCAAGCGAGAGTGATCCTCGCTCAAGCGAGACCTTCATGCATCAGAGGTGTGGCCTCTGGCCCAATCTCGCCGAAGCGAGAATAGTACTCGCTCAAGCGAGTGAAGGGAAAATGGTTCTGGACGAATTTCGCCTAGGCGAGAACCTCTTGCCCAAGCAAAATGAATGGGGGGTTGATTCTGGATCAGTTCCGCTCAAGCGAGCATGACTCGCTTAAGTGAATGTGAGGGTCTGATGGTGATGGTATGCTCGCCCAAGCGAGCTAGGTCTTGTTCAGGCGATTCATATTGATCTTGCTCAAGCGAGAGTGGAATTCGCTCAAGTGAGTTGCCTAGTTTTCAATTTCTTTTATTTTCTTTTATTTTATCCATTTCCTTTTAATTTATTTATTCATTTTATTTCTAATTAATATAATGTTTATCTTTTGACAATTGAGCCATAATAATTTCTTTTATTTCATAATTAAATTACGTTTTCGCTAATCCTTGTGATAATCGCCATATTGATTGTTCAAGGATCACTCTTGATTAAAATTGTTACATCTTCTCATATCGCCATATATGGGAAAGGTTCTTTTAATTGGTCCAGAGGTATTTGTTAATTCTTTTATTTCACGATCTTTCTATATTTTATTTCATTTAATAAATCATGAAAAATCAACCCTTGATTTTAATTAATTCTATTAATTATATTAGGGTTAGGATGTTTTATTTTTGTCTCTCCATCTATATGAAGGAAAGAGTCAAAAACCACAAAGGGCAAAAGGTCAAGTGGATTGAAAGAGTTAAATCCATATACAATCTCAAATGGGCTATGCTTAGTTGTGGAGTGTGTTACCTTATTATAAGCAAATTCAATGTGAGGTATACACTCCTCTCATGCTTTAATATTCTTTTGAACTAAGACCCTCAAAAGAGTAGTAATTTACTACCTTTGTTTGGCCATCAATTTGAGGATGACAAGTGGTGGAAAAGAGAAACTTAGTTCCTAGCTTAGCCCAAAGTGTTTTTCGAAAATGGCTAAGGAACTTGGAATCCCTATCAGAAACAATGGTTTTAGGAATTCCATGCAATCTCACAATTTCTTTGAAAAATAATTTAGTAATATAACTTGTATCATCCACTTTGTGACAAGGGATGAAGTAAGTCATCTTACTAAATATATCCACCAGTACAAAGATAGGATGTATGAGCTTTTAGTCTCGTATAAGAGCTTTAAGTCATAATAATAAATGATTAACATATAGTACCCTACCCCAAAAATATTAAAATAAGTAGCTACCTTTGGAGGAATGATAGGTGAATCACCATACATGGATAAGTAGATTAAATCGGCTTCCCCTAATTGATAGATGTAATAGTTCCATAATTAGTAATGGAAGAGAACACCTAACTAAACCTTAGTTTGCTACGTCTTATATCTAAGTTTCGGCTCCAGATCCATCAACCGAAAGAAGGCGGTAGACACAAAAAGACTCAAGGAATTACACAAAAAAAACTAGAGTAGAATTTGGAAAGAAAAGGGCAGTGGGAAAGGATCCAAGAGGAAGTAGGTTTGCGGTGAGCCCCGCCCACCGAAGACGACCAAGGTCTGGTAACGCCGGTTCTTTGACATGCCCAGGTGATCCCTTTAAGGCGTAGCATTGGAACTGCTATGTAAGCTTTTGTTTACTGAGAGTTTGAATCCCTCTTTTTCCAAACCTTTTCCTAATTTGTAAGTATTACTAATCGTAATATTTTCAATAATAATGGTACACATTATTTTAACTTCTTTTTTTTTGAATTTTTTATTCCTAATTTTTTGGTAGTATGTAAAATAGTGAAAAAAAGGTGAGAAATGAAAACCTTCCTTTCTATATCCATATCGATGATACATGAATGGCGAAAAATCCTCAAACCATAACTCGTATAATTTTATATTTTGGTACCCTACTACTTTTAACAAATATTCCACAACCTTAGAACCAACTAATATTCCCAATCTTTCATGTGACTTGCCTCTAAAAAGCAAAACACCATAAATACTGATCCAGGGTAGTAACCAAAAATGGACAAGTCATGACCAGAGTCTGGAGCTCTCGGCGGACTACGGGTTCTTCCCTCGACCCCGGTTCATAACTGACAATCCGACAAGTCAGTCAGAGGAGGTATGGGCAACCTGACCCTACAGCTACAGTATCAACAATAAGTTAGGAAGATAGTCAAATCACTTCCAAAACTAAGGTAAACACTATAAATACAACTCATTAATTACTGAAGAAGGATCTGATCTAATTCCCGTAAGTTACCTCCGTAATCTTACATTACCTTAGTTACCGTACTGACTTAAGCATCGGAGAATATTCTGCATGTACCCCTCCAGTGTGGTCTTCAACTTCCAGTACGGTCTAGAAATCAATCGCCATTCAAACTTGAAGAACCTCAGATTCCCACTAAACTGAGGTGTAAAATACCGTACTCCATTAAGGTGGTGTAAAACTGAGTGATAGAAAGGTAACAACGGTCAAGACACTAAGATTCAGACCTCGGTTAAAATAGTCAACTCTTGACCCCGGATTCCAGAACGGATCAAATACATCATAAACAAATCAACAAATGAAAAATTTACAAATTAACAGAGTCAATTTCATTAACCTGGAACTAAGCCCTTTTTACATACTTCATAGAGACCTATAGGTAGAGCTGTCAAAACGGGTCAACCCAACCCACACGGGTTGACCCACCATGTGGTGAAAATTTTTATAACCCAATCCAACCTTGCTCGCTTTTTAGAGTGAGTCACTTTTCTCAACCCGACTCAACCCACCGAGTGGCAACGCCCACCTTTTTAAAAAAATAAAAATCAAATAAAAATAGGAAAATGGCAAAAAAATATTTTTTAAAATAGAGAAAATTGAAAAAATATTTTTTAAAATTTTCCTCACATTCCAATACCAAATTCCATATAAATATTATATCATATAATAATTCGATTATTGTGAAAATACAAACACATAACGTATTTCATTGTAAATTAAATCCATAAAACAAAATCAAATATATTCCGTAGTTCAACTTCAAAATGATACAAATTAAAAATATCATACTAAATAAAAGTCTAAAGTATCCATTGATAAAATTTAACTTATAGTTTTAACTTAAATACATTTCATAGTTTTTTTTAATTCACCAACCTACGGGCGAACCCAACTCACTACGGGTTCAGCCCACTATGAGTTGGGTTCAATGCCCCGAGCCAAAAAAAGTTTTGCTTCAAAAATAAGTCATTTTTTTAAACCTAATTCACCTAAAATTCACATTGAGTCGGGTTGACTCATAGGTTACCACCAATTTTAATGTCTCTCTACCTGTAGGGGGAGGACAGTAGGCATAGCTTGCCAATAGTATAGAGACCCAAACTCATCGTAATTTTCTGATTTTAATAGGATCATAAAACTAAAAGAAATTAGAGTTACAACGTATATACAAAATTTTATGTGTTGTCTAATGTGTACATCTAATATTGAAATACACTTGTACATGTAACTTAGGTAACAAGTCTCAAAAGTCAAAGCCATACTTTAATAATCATCCTTAAACAAAAGAGAAGGGAGCCATACCATGTTATGCACATTGTCCATTTGATCAAATGATCATGTGATGTCTTTGGACACACATTAGCACACATATCCTCGTTCAAGTCCTGGAATTAAAGATGGCGAATTGTTGCACGCAGTCAATTCGTCCTTTGTGAATAATATACCTTCATAGCAAGGGGACCAGGAAAGTCTAATTCAACTAAAACATAAGTGTTGTACCGACACCAAAATCATATTAGAAGCATTAAAAAACTGAATTGAAGGTAATAAATATTTAGGGAAAGGGCTTTCATTTCACATCAGTTACAAAGAAGGTTAGTGATTTTTAGAAGTAAAACTATGTAATCTTCTTTATTTGTAGTTTATACCATTCTTCATTACGTGTTGTTGCTCATGGACTAGCCCAAGGTTTTTATGTTAAGATGTTTATGTTCTGAAATAGTTCTGTAAAGAAAACCCATGCCTAAATGGATTTAGGAAAATTAGCTAGGTTATTCTATCGATGACTAGGACCTAGCCCCAAAAGAACTAATAGCAAAATACAAAAAAAAAAAGGGGTAATGGTGGAGTTTTCAATAATGTCAAACTCAAAATATGTATGCCTATGTTCCAATGGATTTAAAACAAAGAGAAGAAATATTTAATATATACTTTATAAGAAGAGAAGAAATATTTCTTATTTGCAGTTTTTAAGAGATAGTGAAGAAAGAAAATAGCATAGGTGTAATGCAAAAGCAATAAACAAATTCATAAAAAAGTTATAAAATTTATTACTCACTTCAGTTAGTGTAAAATAAAATTAAACAACATATTATTGTGAGCTCTTCAAATATCTTTGTGAAGGAATTTACCAAGAAAACCTCCATGGCCATCTTCCAACAAAAAGGACAATAGTTATAATTGCAAAACTAAATTAGTAATGAAAACTGAAGGTCAACGGTCAATCACACACAAATGCCAAATGTTTGTCTTTGTAATTTATTTCACATTGTGCCATTTTGTCCATTCATTCCTTCTCTCTCTCGTACACGAAGGCCCAGCAAACGAGGACCATTTCAATCCTCCGCCCCTGAAGTTTTTAGAAAAACAGTTTCAAAAAAAGTAAAAATTTAATAATGACTTAACAACCATAAAAAACAGAAAACGAACAAGAGGAAATTAATTAATTAAGTGTTAAAAAAATCAAAAGAAAAAAAAAGCAAAAGCCGAAAAACTCTCCAATGTTGTCTTGACAATTAACATTCTGAAACGCCTCATCTCCCCTTTTTGTTTTCTCGGAGGGAAACCATAACCATAACCGCAAACAACAATTACGACAATGGAAAAGAACCTTTCTGAGCATTCTAAGAGTTTTTCTCACAAAGAGCAAGACACTGCCAATGATACCGAAAGCCTTAAGTCATCAGTGCCAGCTCCAGCGCCAGAGCCAGAGGCAGATCCTGAGCCTGAGCCTGTCGTCGATAGTACCAAACCGAACGAGGAATCCAAAAACGATGATCACGTTGAGGAAAAACCCAAAAACGATGACCACGTTGAGGAAAATCCCAAAAACGATGATCACGTTGAGGAAAAACCCAAAGCCGATGATCACGTTGAGGAAGAACCCAAAAACGATGATCACGTTGAGGAAGAACCACACCAAGAACCAACCGATCATAACAACGAAGATGCCGATGCCGATGCGGATGCCACCGTCGAGGTTCTACCGGAAATTCCCCCTCCCAACCTCGAGAAAGTTTCTGAAGACATTGACCAATTCCTCATATCCCCGCAACCAAAAAAAGAGGAGGACAAACAATATACATTTGAGATCCCTGATTTCCTCCCCTTGTTTTTAGAACTATTGGAACAAAAGATCTCAAAGTACGAAACAGGGGAAGCCAAATGGGGTGACTTGGCAGAAGAAGATTCCTTTTTTCTAGAATCTGTCAATCGCGTTTCGAAGTTATTAAGGTCGTTTACAGAGTCTCCAAACAGAGAAGGAAAAGAGGAAGATGAAGAGCCCAAGGGGAAAAAAGAACTTCTGATAAACAGCATTGGCTCCATTCAACAACGAGCACTGTCGTTTTTGGAGGAGCAGTTCCGGTTACTACTGGAAGAATCTAGACACCACAACAAACTGACCCCGAAAGGGAAACAAACAGCGGAATCGTTCGAATCTGAATCGCCTTCGGAAACAGTTATAGATTTCCCGAGTTTCACGGAAGAAACAGTTACGAATTTAAGCAAGATAGCGAAAGAGATGATAGCGGGTGGCTATGAAAAAGAGTGTTGTCAGGTTTTCGCGCTTTCACGCAGGCACGCATTTGAAGAGAACCTGCATAAGCAAGGGTACGAGAAAATCAGCATCGACGAGGTTCAGAGAATGCAATGGGAGACGCTGGAAAGAGAGATCCCGACATGGATCAACACCTTCAAGGAATCCATCACCGTGTGGTTCCCCGGCGAACGGAAACTGACGGAATCGGTGTTCTCCGACGAGCCTTCAACAGCGGCAAGCCTCTTCGAGATGCTCTACTGCTGCATCACGATTCAGCTTCTAAATTTCGCGGAAAGCGTGGCGATGACGAAGCGCGCAGGGGAAAAGCTCTTCAAATTGCTCGACATGTACGAAACCTTAAGGGACGCGATTCCGAACATGGACAACAGCTTCCCCGACGGCTGCGCGATGGAGCTGAAAACCGAAACGACGTCGGCGAAATGCAGACTCGGCGAGGCCGCGGTGTTGATCTTCTGCGATCTGGAAAACTCGATCAAGGCGGAAATCGGTAAAACGCCGGTTGCCGGTGGCGCGGTTCACCCGCTAACCCGCTACATCATGAATTACCTTAGACTAGCGTGTGAATACAAAGACACGTTGGAGGAGGTTTTCAAGGTGCATTCGAAGATCGAGCGTGCGGATTCAACAAGCAGGCCACGTCACGCGCCAGAAAACCAAAACCAAAACGACAAAGAAGACATGTCGCCGTTCGCGGCGCAGTTAATGAGGGTGATGGAGCTTCTGGATGAGAATCTCGAAGGGAAAGCGAAATTGTACAAAGATGTGGCACTGAGTTGTATCTTCATGATGAATAACGGAAGGTACATAGTTCAAAAGATTAAAGGGTCAACAGAGATATACCAAGTTATGGGAGAAACGTGGTGTCGTAAGAGGTCAACAGGGCTAAGGACTTACCACAAGAACTACCAGGTGGAAACGTGGAGCAAGATTTTAAGTTACCTTAGCCTGAAAGGGTTGAGTGATTACGGGAAGGTGCATAAGCCGGCTCTGAAGGAACGGTTCAAGTGCTTCAATGCGTTGTTCGAGGAGATTCATAAGACGCAGTGCGCGTGGGTGGTGAGTGACGAGCAGCTTCAGACGGAACTAAGAGTTTCGGTTTCGGCGCTTGTGATTCCTGCATATAGGTCTTTCTTGGGGAGGTATGGACAGTATTTGGACCCTGGGAGACAAACAGAGAAGTACATGAAGTACCAGGTTGAAGATATAGAGACTTGCATTGATGAGTTATTTGATGGGACCCCTCACCATCTAATCGCTGCTAGAAAGAAAGCATAACTTTGCCTTGCATGACAATTAATTAAAACATTCGGATATGTGAATGGGATCAATAGAAACTCGCGCGAGTAGTGTGTGTTTTTGCAGCTTGTGCATGTCACCGACAAATTGCATTGGTCGTGCCTTGCATGCGCATCTATCTTTAAGCTTTTCCTTCATATATAGTAGACAGACTTGGGAACTGACTTATTTGTTTCAATGTAATATTATCAGTAAAAATTCAATTTCTTTTGTATACAAGATAAGGTTAGTGTTTAGGACGACTTCCTCTCTTGTGTTCAAATTTTCTAGTCCCCCACATCTTTTTTTTTTCATTTTGTATTCTAAAGTTTTAAGATATGTGGTCTGACTTCATTTTACTCAGCTTTGTTGTTATTTCTTATGTGGTAGTATTGGGTTGGTTTTGTTAACTCGTTTGAGAAGATCCCTCTTACGGTATATTTGTTTTTCCGTAAATCAACCAGCCAACATACGTTCGTCAAAAGAGACAACAAAGTTCCTTTGGGAGAACCTTCGCTGAACAGCCTTAACGTGCTAATCTGATATTAAACATGCACTTAGTTATAAGTTATAACCAATTATTCTTACCCAAATTTTCTCTTTGAATAAAAGTAAAGTTCAACCGATTTTGTTCTGCCAGAAATATGTCATCGCTGTTACAATTGTGGCTATGAATTGGATTAATTTTAGAATAAAGAATATCATATCATCCGATCATCAAATTATACTCTAGTTTAAAATAGATTCGTTACAAGCACCAGAGCAAGACTACTTTTGATCCCTCCCCATCAGCGTTATTTGACTCGCTTAGTCCATCGCTGCTTGGCTCTACCTCAACCACTACAACTTGACGGTTCCCTTGCGGCTAAAAGAATGCGATAGAACACCTTTTCTGACATCAGGAGATGAAATAAGTTTTCAAATCTAATACTTTAATTAAAAGATAATAAATACATTTTATTTTATTTCATTGAAGGTTAGTGTTAATACAAAAATGTAAAATTTGAATAATAAAGAAAGAATAAAGAAAGATATAAAACATAAAATGAAGTATAAATTGATGTTAAAAATAATAAACTTACAAATACATCAAAATATTAAGACATGTCTTATGAAAAATAATAAAAAGATATAATGTTAAAGTAAATATAAAAAAAATAAGTAATATAATTTTATGAATATATAATTACATAAGTATGACTCACAAATTTATTCTATAAATGAAATTATATATGAAAATAAAAGTTCAGTTTGAATCAATTTTAAAGTATAAAATTTGATCCGATCTAATAAAAAAATTGATTTTTGAGGTTTTTGATTTTTTTATATCGGTCTTTTATATGAATTTTATGGTTTTCTTTAGCTTGAATCAGTTTATAAACACCCTTAATTTAAATAAGTAAAATTATAAAGAAGAAAATATTAAAAAATAGAAATGTCTAATGAGATGTGTACAAGTTAAAGAGGTTAAAGCATCTCAAGAATGCCAAGAAAGGAAATACTCTAATGACAAAACAAGAGATCAAATAAGATAAGCAAAAAAAGCTCAATTAGGAAGCACAAACTAAAATGATTAAGAATGTGACAAACAAGAGTGAAAGACAACAATAAAAGGACAAAAGAAGAAAGATATACATAAGAAGGGAATTATTATATGACAAACTTAGAATAAAAAAAGATAAACTAAAAACAAATGCAACAAGAAAATCAAGCACACAAAAGGCAATCTAGAACTCTAGAATGCAAGAAAACACCATAACTTACTCAACAAATGCACAACTCTTTTTGGTTTTCAAATATACACATTATTAAGAGGTAATACAAACACTTTAGGGGTTTGCATAAAAAACACCAAGGATGATAATGAGAAAAGGAAGAGAAAGAAAAAGGAGTTGATTATTAAAATAAAATGAATTATGCTCCTAAGAGTTTCTGAATGTGAAAGGGAATGCTTATTTTGTTTTGCTTTGAAACTTGTTTTTCTCAGGAATTGTTTAGCCCTTTGTGTTTTTCCTTTTCTTGATTTCCATACCTACATGTTGAACCCTTGGCCACGTTACAACTTTGAAAAGACCTTTAGACTATGACAATGTATTCTTATAACTATGGAGTTTATCGTCAATTGTCAAACCTATAGTAGTGTTTAAGGTGTAGTGATTTGAGCATTTTATACACAAACTTATTATGCATCAAAAGGGAAAGTGAAGAAAGTGTACCTATAGTCCAATCTTAGTGGAGTGTGGATTGATCATTGTTTGAATTTGGCCTCGACATTTTAGTAATCATCTGAAAGAGAAAACTTAATAAAAATTCATTTTGGGTTCTTTGTTCTTGATTTTCCATCCTGTGAATATAATGGTTGTTTGAGGACAAACAATGTTCTAGTTTGGGGTATTTTGATAGGTGTCTAATTTGCATTAGTTTTAGGGTCATTTTGTTTTGATTTTTAGTTTATTTTTGTTAGTTTTCCCCCTTAATTCCATTTATTTCCTTTCATTCTGCATATATTACTCGGGTGTCTTTGTTTTGTAGGAAGTGTGATGTTATAGGTTCATATGCTAGAGAATTAGAGGCATTTGGTGAGCATTGGATGAATGGAAGGGAGTTCAAGTCATCAAAAACACAAAAATAAGTTATTTCGACCTTGGAAAGAGGAAATAATTCGAGTGGAACCCCCAAGGACCTTAACATTGGCAAGAAATACAAGTCAAAAAGCATTTGAGGAACCCACTGTCCGTGGTTCCCTCTAGCTAGATGGGAAAATAGTAGAAAATACATCCATTGGTTGTGGGAAAATTCCCACTGGCATTGGCTGTGGTTCTTACTACCTGGAAGAGGAAAATTATGCAAGCCTGAGCCCTGTCATGATCCACGGCTGTGGGAAAATTCCCACTGGCCGTAGGTTTTATACATGGCTGTAAAACCCTAATTTTGGGGAGCTATTTTGGAGATTAAAAGGAGGCTACACATTGGAAAGAGGGAGACACGGCTTGGGGCACTTTTGGGAAGGAAAATTGAGAGCTTTCCAGGAGGATTTGGAAGGAGATTCAAGGACCAAACATGAAGAACACTCGAATTCTCAGCTTTGGAGGAAGATTAAGAAGAGTTAGTGAGAGCTTGTCTTCTAATTTCTGAATCCTAGTTTTTGTATTTAAGGGTTTCTTCTATGTTGGGAATTGGATTCTTATCTTATGGTTTTGTATTTGAATCTATGATGAGCTAAACCTTTTTTCTTAGGATTAAGGGGGTAGTATACATATGTATGTAAATTGATTGTTTTTCATCTTCTCCTTTTATGCAATTTATGTTTACTATTTGATTTCATGAATGCTTAATGCCTCTACAAGACTTTGAGAGGAGAGTAGTTGATTCCAAATAATGTAGGCTACGAGAGTAGGTATATTGTTTGAAAGCATGAAATTGAACCTAGGGTTTTGGGTTACGAGAGAGTATGCAAGATCTTTTGAGGTCTAATAGGTTTTCATAAAACGTAATGGACTTAGTTTACAAATCGAATGCGGTTCTTTGGAAATTAAGTACATTAGTAAGGCTTCGAGAGAAGGTTGCTAATTACATTAGGAAAATCTACCTTAGAAACTAAATTTTATAATTGGGGAAGTGAATTGTATGGATTAGATACTAGCATATGAACCTCTCAACTCCTAAGAGTTTTCCTTTGATTGATTCTTAGAAAGCATTTGATTTCTATTCCGAAAGGCATTGAGTTTTCTGCTTTCATTTTTAGTTTGATATAAAGTGAACTTTCCTTTAATTGAACCAATTTATCCGGATAATCGAATCATAGTAAATCGGTACTTGGGCATAATCCTGGTAGAGAACGATAATCTTTTATATTACTTCGATAAATCGTGCGCTTGCGGAATGACCTATCACTTAACAGACATCATCTCTCAAAGAATTTTTAAACATTTTATTGATTGTGCCTTGCCTATTGACTAGTTTTTTCTTGAAAATGTTTCTAATTTTAGAATTTCCCGTTGCCTAGCGTCTTCAATTCCGGCCGAAGAATCCCCCTCTGTGACTCTCCTTTCAAGTAACTTGGCCATCTCGGTCATCTGTTCTTTTAGCTGACTAATCTCAGCTCTGAGACTCTCGTTCTCTTGCTCTACTTCGGCCATAAGTTTCTTCCTTAACTGAGTCGCGTAAGGATGTTTACCCGTTATGTTTGGGAACCACAATATTTCGTTAGGAAAGAAAAAGAAAACAGATAAAGACTATGGTAAAAGAAGAAAGGGAAAACAAACGAGGTACGTAGGACGCGATTCTGAATTTGGCATGTATTCTCCGACCGTTCCTCAGAACGTCGCGTTCAAAAGTACTAGGTAAAGCAGTAAGGTGGAAATTAACATGAAACAGTTGTGAAGGCAAATTAATTCATCATTCCATTCATCTGTAGAGATACAATGTTACTTGAAAGATACGATTACAACATTTAGCCATTCCTAGCCTGGGCAATCATGGCTCTCATTTTGCAAAGTCTTTCTTGACAATAGTTCAGAAATGACGATATCTCCTTTGGAGTGGATATGGGATTGACCATGCCTTCGGCCTACTTCAACATTGAGGGAAAATCTTCCAAGATTCCATTGGATAGATATGCCAACTTGGCGAAACGGTCCATCCATAAATGAACGACTTCATCCCGTTGAGCTAACTCAGTCCCCAAAACTCGTGTGGCCTCTTGACAGCGTCGCTCAGCATCAAGGGCTTTCTTCTGTTCAGCATGTATTTCTTGCTCATAGGCCCTCATTGTTTCATCAACCTGTTACTCCAATTTATGGACCCGGGTTTGTAACATTTCTTTTTGCACCAAGGTCTCCTTTTCTTTTTCTTTGGATTGTGCCAGCATGTTTTTCAAGACTTGTTTTTTGGCCAATAAGGCGTCGCTCTGTTGGCCTTTCATCTTCAATTGTGAATTGGCTGCACGAAGGCATTGGTCTTGTTTTACCCAGTAGTCTTCGTCAATCTTCCTTTTCTTCCACATTTCCTCCATAGCATGCTTCCCTTCAGAATTTTCCTTCTTCTGAAAGGCACACTCTCGTTGGCATTTAAAAAGGTCTTCTTTTAACCTTTGATTCTTTGCTGTCAACTCTTCTATTTGTGCCTTTAGAGCCATGGTGGCCTTGTCCTCCATGATGGGTGGCGGAGGGAAATCATTCACAGATTGGTAGGAAGGACTTCTGAATAGTAGTTTCACAATAGAAACCCTGTTTAGGACCCAGTCAAGATATTCAGCCCCTACAACATGGCTTCGTGCTCCCAATTCTCTTCCCATTCTATGGACCTTCTTCCAGGCGTTGGCTATATCCCGAACAACAGATGCGTAATTCCCTTTCATATAGTACACAACAAAAGGAGTGAGCAGTTCTTCGTTCGGTGACCCGAGTAGAGGATGAGCCAACTAACGCTTTACAATCACAGGGTTGTAGTTGATGCACCCATGTGTGCCCATGAGAGGAACATTCGGATAATCTCCACATCTGTAAATGACTAACTCAACCTCTAGCCATTGAGGGTACCACCTGACCTTTTCCGATGTAAGGCTTATTAGGTGATTAGCCCATTCACGCCCACTTTTCACGGCCAGCTGACACAATTTCAGATCGGAAACTGGGCACTCGGCTTTACACATCTGATAGAATGCATGAGATATGAGCCATACGTACAAAACAGGCAAACAACAAATGATCCTCTTTCCTCCTTGCGTGTGGCAGAAATCCATGGTGCAATACACATTGGCCAACACGGCTGTGACAGGATTCTCAAGCCAGTGCTTACGAGCCAGGAAAACAGCAACAGCGTCATAATCCACATAGTTGTCTAAATTAGGGAACAAGACAACCCCGTAAATAGTGAGGGCTAAAGTATCCATGAACGCCTCCCATTTCTCTTTATCAGCCTGGATCTGCATGTGTTTCTTAAGAAATTCTCGGGTGAAACTGGGAACTTGGTTTCTGTTCATCTGCGCATTCCTCAATGCCTCGGGAGAGATTCTCAAAACACGGGCGATCGAAGCGGTTGTTGCGTGATGGTCAAGATGGCGATAGGGAATTTTCCCTTCCACTTGTAACCCCAATATCTGCTCAAATTCTTCTATTGACGGAGCCAGTTGAAAATCTCTAAATGTGAAACACCGGAGGGGCGGGTCATAAAACTGTGCCAAAGCTGTAATTGCTTTAGTTTGGACTTCCACCTCTAGCAGTTTTAAGATTTTCCTATATCTTCTGGCAAAGGCCATCTTTTGTGTCAGACTCAATCTTTTCCCCAGCGCCTGCAGACTCACTGTATCAACCTTCTTGGCTTTAAGATGTAGTATTTTCTTCAACTCTGTCACATCTGTACCATAATTGTCATGTTTCATGTTAATTTCCATACTTGCTCAGAGATACTGCCAACTTCGGAATCGCTTCCTGCAAATTACCAAGATAAAGAGAAAGGAATTAGTTATTATTACATTTCGAAATCCATGATTCCCCAAGGATCTGATGTAAAGTAAAATATTTTTTTTGTTTTTTTTGGGAAACATCGATTTCCAAAACTCATGTGAGCCCAAACAGTCAAAAGTCATATGTTTTCTTAATCGTCATTGATGCCCCAATTAAAGGGACATAAAAATGATTTTGTTTTTTTTTGACGATTAGGAAAACTTACGATTATGAACTCAGAGGTACATGGTCAAAAAAAGGATTATCTATTCACTCGAAGAATACTGCATGTTTCAAAATAAGTCATTATTTTAAAAATTAAGCAAACCTGCGGGTGGTAGATAATTCATTTTTTTGAATAAAAGGGAAAGTGAAAATGACATAAGGTAAAGTAAAGATTGCCCTTTTGTAGCCTAGGTCGGGTTTTGTTGAAAGTCTCTTCTAGGCCCTATGTCTTGTCTAAAAGTGACTCTCCACACCGGGTGGCTTCCACTAGACATCTAGAAGGTCACCAGAGCCAAGATCCTACCCATGACAGGGACGCAAACAGTGGGGAATCCACTAGGTGCGTATATCACGAGAGGTCGAACTCTGGTTAGGGTTCTCACGAACACCGGATGGGAAGTACATCCCATACGATTTCGTTACCAACCCCTCCTAACTTAAGCTTCATTTGGGGCCCGGGTATAGGGCGCCACTCATAAGTGTGTGCAAGTAATTGTGGGTGTAGTGTATGGAAGGGCATTCAATACCTTTTACCTTACCCCATTCTACACAAAGAACAAACACAGAACAAATATACACAGTCATCTACCCTAGGGTTCAATGATTGTAGAAAAGTAACATATAGGGTTCAACAATCATGCAGAACATGGACAATGAAGCAAATAACAAGATACAATTAAAAATAAGAACGAACATTCACAACAATTAACAGAAAAATAAAAACAAGGGGAAGAAATCCAAGCTAACAAAGGCTATATATAAAAAAACATGCGCTTTCAATCAAACTGGCCTGACTCTCTTAAGTGTCCCCAGTGGAGTCGCCATCTGTCGCAACCTGGATCACGACGGTGTGGCCGACCCTCTCGAAAAGGGATGGCATGAAAACACAGACAGGGAGTCGCCACCAACATTTTTATCCATAGGAAAAACATTGGGAAAAAACTAAGTTTAGTAAAGCACTGGTTTAAAAAATGAGATCCAAGTTCGGGAGTCGGTTACGAGTAGGGAAGGTATTAGCACCCTATATAGCCTGTCAAAAACAGTACCAAGATTGAAAATGCGCAACATAAATATCCTTACAAAAGATGTTATATTTCTCCCCTTTTATTGTTTACTTTGTGTAAAAATAGAAGGAACAAACTGAACAGACATGGAGTGTAGGTCAACAGGACGTCGCGTCCAAATTAACCTTGGCTTTAGTATAAAACAGGAAAAGGGAAGGATACTAACAAGACGTCGCGTCTAAATTAGTCATCCTTTAATCAAATTAGTCACGTCTAAACCCTAAACCCTAAATTAGAAACGGGAAAGGGGATAAACGGGACGTCTCGTCCCAAGTATCCCGTTCCTTGTGGTGATGGCCTACCAGAAATAGGGAAAAATCAACAAGACGTCACGTCTAAATTGATTTTCATGGAATTTAATCAAGATACGGGGTTAGAAATGGGAAGGGGATAAACAGGACGTCTCGTCTCAAGTATCCCGTTCCTTACGAATCGTGGTGATGGTCTGCCAAAATAGGGGAAAATCAACAAGACGTCACGTCTAAATTGATTTTCATGGAATTTAATCAAGATACGGGGTTAGAAATGGGAAGGGGATAAACGGGACGTCTCGTCCCAAGTATCCCGTTCCTTGTGGTGATGGCCTACCAGAAATAGGGGAAAATCAACAAGACGTCACGTCTAAATTGATTTTCATGGAATTTAATCAAGATACGGGGTTAGAAATGGGAAGGGGATAAGCGGGACGTCTCGTCTCAAGTATCTTGTTCCTTACGAATCGTGGTGATGGTCTGCTAAAATAGGGGAAAATCAACAAGACGTCACGTCTAAATTAATTTTCATGGAATTTAATCAAGATTGGGTTAGAAATGGGAGGGAGATAAACGGGACGTCTCGTCCCAAGTATCCCGTTCCTTATGGTGATGGTCTACTGGAAATAAGGGAAAATCAACAAGACGTCACGTCTAAATTAACCTCTTTTGGATAAAACAATTTTTTTTAAAAAAAAAAATAGGTAGTGAAAATTTATAAAAAAAAACTAGACGAAGAATACACGGACTTACTAAAGTGAAAAATGGGTAATGTTTTTTGGGTTGAAGATAATGTTGAGTTGTTAAAATTTTAATTAGACATAATTTTGAAATAACAGAAAGAAAAACAGAAACTAAGAAAAATAAAAATAAAAAATAAAAATAAACAATCACATTTTTGTTAAGCTTTGTTCAACCCGGTTCTTTCAAAGGTGAGCGAGTGTCTTAAAAAAATTACACCTTAACTATACGGTAAATGAATTATCCAGAAAAAAGAAACAGTATACAGAGGAGGACTGATTCCTTGTAATAGGATTAATATTCTAGGTAATAAAATTATAATCGCAACTATCCTTCATACAATTTAAATTCGTACAGAAACAAAAACATACACTAACAACTTGAACAATAACGTTGGGCAATAAATAAACAGGAAAAGTAACATGAACAGAAATAGTAGCAAAGATAGAGTGGAGATTCAAACATACATCACAATATGCTACTGTAAAAACCAAATTATAATAACAACAATAGACAACAGAACAGAGAGTCCAATACAACAATACTAATCTGATCCTTATACAAAAATTTAATATTTTGGAAAATAAACACTGTTTTCACAAAATATATATAATGTTCTTGCTCACTGATTGAGTTCTTGCTTACTGTTGTTGTTTTTGCTGTTGCTGTTGCTGTTGTTACTGTTGTTGTTGTTGTTGCTGTTGTTGTTGCTGTGAATTTCTACTGTAAAAAATCTGGAAGTGCTTTTCAAAACTTAAGAATATTGAGATAATCTCCCCCCTAGGAAATCTTTTCCAAACCTCTCTAGAGAAAAATTTTCGAACCCCTTTTCTTCTGTACAGAGGGGTATTTATAGAGAATGTTTCATACCCCCTTCTGTATAAAAAATGTCAAAGTGGAAGTTCCACTTACTGCTTTAATGGAGGATGAAGAGGATGGCACCACTAGTTGAGTGGTTCTTCTAGCTGGACTTCCACCCTTGCAAGTAGCCTTGAAGCTCCTGAAAACCCTCCCAAAAATCCATTGCACTCTCTCTGTTTTTGTTCTTTTTCTTCAAACCTTATACTCATTTCTTCTCCTCTATTTTTCCTTCTTTTCTTTTCTTGTAGCCGTGACCCCTTCTCCATTTCCTTATTCACTTATTTCAAAATCACCACCCCCCATGTGCCTTACTCCTTGTCACAAAAGAAAAGACCCTTTTCTTAAAAATTCAAGCATGTTGTCGTGGGAATCAATGCTTAGTGGAGTATGGGAATTAAAATAAAACATTCACTTTGGCTTCTCCTTGTTCTTTGGCCATGGCTTTAAAAAGTGGAGGATAGTTTGAATAGAATAATGGTGACCTTGACTATGCATTACCGTGAATTTAATTGAGACAAGGGGTAGCATTGGTTTTATAAAAATAATGAGACATGGAGTTCAACTTTTAATCATATGGGATAAGGAATTGAATAATGGGTGAGTGGAGCTTTAGTGTAGCCGTGGGAATTATTGGAAGAAAGGGATGACATTTGTTTGAATAAAAAATTAAAGCATGGAATTATTTTGGAGGGAGCCTTTCAACGTGATTTTTAGAGAGTGAAAGGGAGGGCACTTGTTGCATTTAAAATATTGGGTACATAGACAGCTTTTGAGAGAGAATTAATGTGAATTGCTAGAGAATGAAGAGATTTTTTTTATTAAAACATCATGAAGTATGATGGGTCCAAGTAGCTCTTTGGAAGTTTCAACCACTTGCCTTAATCTTCATCACGTTGGAAGCTAGTTAAAGGAGAAGCCCTTTTTTTCAATTTTTATTCAATGGATGCAAAAGGCAATGGTTAATGTATTGAGAAAATATTTGTGTTCTTGGGCAGCACATTGCCGTGAAAGCACATGGTGAAAAGGAGAGTGGATTTGAATAAAATACTAGTGAGTGGGATCATGTTTTTCCTTTGTCAAAATGGCGGGGACCTTGCCTTTGAATTTTATAACCTTAATTATGCAAGACAAATCCCTTGTATCAAAGCCTTAACTTCATGTTAAAGCATAAAATGGGGGCTGTTTTTGCATTGAAAATTAATTGGCTTAGAGACAGAGACTTGGTCAAAATTGGTGGGCTTTGGAAACCATAGTAATTTTGGTGATGGGTTCCATTCTCTTTATCACGAAACTTCCTTGAATATTTAAGGATAGATGCATGCCAAATTTGAAAAAGAGTCCAACATGAAAATTGTAGATCTTTCTCTTAGATTTAATTTGATATATGGCACAAAACTTTTCATCAAGAAACGAGGGAGATATGGCCCATCTATGAAAACTGCTCCAGAGTGTGATGAAAATACATTTGCAAGCAAAATAAATTCACTGGGAAAATTGGGTAAAGAATTAGCTTTTGTGCCCTTCATAAAGTTTGTATACCTATTTGATATGGATCCATATCAAAAAGAATGGAGTCGTTTCAGTATCATATGAGGGAGATATGAATTTTTTTCTAAAGATGCGCAGAGCAGTCATGAAACTAGAACAGGTCTAGGAAGATTATTAAAATTGTACCAATTGGTAAAGATATAGCCTTCCAGGTCTTCATAAAAGTCGTAGACAATTTTGTTACGGAAATTTGGAGACCGAGTTTGCGCAAATCGAAGGTCGTATGAAGGAGTTATGAATTTCTAAGTGAACCATGCGCAGCAGAGAGTGCCCAAGGGATGGAACTGTACCAATTGGCCGGACAAAAAGAGGTGTTCACAACGGCGTTCGGTTTAATCCTCTTAACCGTACTCGGAGTTTGATTTTGCCCTATAATCCGAGCTTTCATTCGGGTGGAAGTTTCTGAGTGCAACTTTCCCGAGTAGGTGTGTCCCCGAGTTGAGTGCAACTTCTCCGAGTGAGGTGTCTCCGAGTGCGACACTTCTAATTGGGATTGCACCGAGTGAGACATTTTCGACTTCCACTGGGTAAGGCACCGAGTGAATAATTTCTGACTTCCACATGGTATGGCACCGAGTGAAGAAATTCCGACCTCTACATAGCATGACACCGAGTGAAGGATTTCTGAATGGGCCATTTCCAGGGGAAGTACTTTTGGTCAGAGGAAGGCTCTGACTTTGAATAAGTACGTTTCAGGTAGACATATTCCCGAGTAAATAATTCGAGTCTGACTTTGAATTTGAAGTGTTTCTGAGTAATGAATTCCAAGGGAAAGTATTTCCGAGTGAGGAATTCCTAGGGGAAGTACTTCTGAGTGAATTCGAAGTCATGCTTGGAGTTAGGTTTGACCCTACAATCCAAGCCTTCGACTGGGGTTCGGTTTGATCCTACAACCCGTCTTCAATGGCGATCGGTTTAATCCTACTAACCGTACTCGGAGTTCGGTTTAATCCTATAATCCGAGCCTTGGAATGGGTTCGGTAAAATCTTACAACCCATTTCCTGGGGTTCGGTTTAATCCTACAACCCAGGTCTTCACCAGTGTTGGATTTTACCCATTCAACGTTCTTCTTCACTCGGTGTTGGATTTTACCCATTCACCGGTCATCTTTAAGCTACTCGGGGTTCAGCGTGGTCCTGAAGAGAAAGCTTCACCCAGCTTACTGCGCCTAAGCCTTCACCGACGTTCGGCCAAACCTACTAGTCATACTCGAAGTTCAGTTTAACCCTGCAATCCGAGCCTTCGACACGGGGTTCAGATCAGGGCTAATCCTGAACCTACTACGCCCGTTACTCGGGGTTCAGCGTGGCCTTGAAGAAGGTCCAGTTTACTGCGCCCAAGCCTTCAATCAGTGTTGGATTTTACCCATTCACCATTTTTCTTCACTCGGTGTTGGATTTTACCCATTCACCATTTTTCTTCACTCGGTGTTGGATTTTACCCATTCACCGGCCTTCTCAATCGGTGTTGGATTTTACCCATTCACCGTTCTTCATACTCGGTGTTGGATTTTACCCATTCACCGGCCTTCAGAATCGGTGTTGGATTTTACCCATTCACCGTTCTTCACTGATGTTCGGCCAAACCTACTAGTCGTACTCGGAGTTTGGTTTAATCTTACAATCCGAGCCTTCTCTGGTGTTCAGCCAAACTTACTAACCGTACCCAGAGTTCGGTTTAATCCTACAATCTGGGCCTTCAATCGGTGTTGGATTTTACCCATTCACCGTTCTTCACCGACGTTCGGCCAAACCTACTAGTCATACTCGGGGTTCGTTTTAATCCTATAATCCGAGCCTTCAAATGGGGTTCGGTACAATCCTACAACCCATTTCCTGAGGTTCGGTTTAATCCTACAACCCATGTCTTCACCGGTGTTCAGCCAAACTCACTAACCGTACCAGAGTTTGGTTTAATCCTACAATCTGGGCCTTCAAAATATTGTTCACCCAGTTGTACCTTCGAAGAGGTTCGTCACTAACAACAGATACATTGTTAAGATTGTCCGTCCTGAAAGTATCTTGTCACAACAGTGTTATGCATCGAATAAAATCATAAAGACAATGGGTGATCATATAGAATATTTCATTAATTATGAATTACAGGAGAGAAAGAGAGCCGAGTCGGGGTTATGCCTCGTTAAACCTTCTTAGTAAAACCCGATCGGAAAAACCCAAGTAAGGAAAGAGTGCACATTGTCTTACCAACTAGCTATAATAGCGAAAGGAGTTTTTGACTTTGATGGCCTGATCCCTAATCAATGACCTCTTGACGGCCCTGATGTTGTTGTTGGGGATTTACCTCTCGTCGATGTTGCTTCCAAGTGCATTTCAATGCCCACATACTTGGATGCTTTCCTCCTGAATTCCTCAAAACTCGCCGGAGGACTTTTTGCCAACGACAGGGCAAAAACAGAGCTTGGTTGCAAAGCTTCTATCACGATGTGCAACTGTAGTGCCTCTGTCAAGTTTGGAACAGCAGCTGCTTCCTTGTAAAACTTCTTCAAGAAGTCCTTGAGAGTTTCATGTTTCCCCTGCCTAATCTGGGCCAAAGTATGAGATGTTCTGGGAATATCTTTGGAAATAACAAAGTGGTCCATAAATACTGTTGCCATTTCTTCCCATGAGTCGATGGAACCTGATGATAGTCCCTTGAACCAACTAAGGGCATCATCAACAAGAGTCCGAGAGAACATCCTGCACATGACATCCTCATCTGCCCCCAGGTACATGGCTTCAAATGCATAAGCATCAAGATGCTTAGTAGGATCAGTTTCACCACTGTATTTTTCGAAAGAGAGAGGTTGAGTAGTCTGCAGGTGCTTAGGGATGTGTACGCTCATAAGTCTCCTTGAAAAAGGGACTGTGAGTTTATAAGTTACTGGAGAGGCTGTCATCAGCTCTCTCTTCCCCTTAGCAACTCTCTCATCAGAATCGTGGATCTGTTCCTTCCCTTCAAACGTGGAGATGTTTGAGTACTGGGGGCTTTCGGTTGTGTGATGTGTCCCCTTGGTCTGAGACATGGCTCTCTCTTCCACGTTCTTTCTCTCACACTTCAACTCTATCAGTTCTTCCATCAACTTTCTTATCATCTCATCCCTTGGATCTGGTGCTGAAACTTACACCATTCTTCTTGAACTTTCCACAGGCGACTCAAGAACTAAATGCCTATTCACCAGTTGTTCCTGGGTAGTGATGTCTTCCACGTACCCATCTGGTTAGTTTCTCTCATTGCCTTCCATGATAAGAGACAAGACTTCCCAAACGAGAAGTGGGAATAACTTTAACGTATCCCACCGGGCGTGCCAATGTTCTGTCCTGAACCGGGGTCCAAGAGATTCGGTGTCGGGCCAGTCACAAGTAGTGAGAAAAGTCTGTGTCTGAAGGCCGGTTCTGTGAATATCCGGTGTGTGTATCCGGTGTGTCTGTATGAAGAGACCGGTCTTGGCGTCCTAGAGGTCCTTCTCACTAACCTCACGCGTTGGTGTGGGTGAAAGGTGGTGTCACCTGCGAAGATTCTCCAACGCTCAAGTCAGTAATATATTCCAAGTATGGAATGTAAGGGATCACTCAATGGGATCTAGATTAGGGAGAAAAGCCAGAACTGGGAACCCCTCTCCAGTAAACTGAAGTGAGTTCTTATACCTGATTGGCTCGATTTACGAGGACTCATTAGTGGAGAACCACTAACCTTCATTATGCAAGTATATTATTGTTTAATGCGCACTTACCAGCATGATTGAGGCAAGTGGCTATTTTATATTGAGCATAGGGAGTATGGGCTAGACTTAGGGGACAAGTTGATCATTCCCTGGAGTAGAGTTTGGCTCGTAGTGTGGGGAATTATTGATCGGTCCCTGTAGCAATGCCCGTCGTCTTCTGTAGGGTGACATGTATTCTATCCGGTGTGCATGGTGTTATCCAGACTAACTGGTGTAGGGAGAACGCCTGACTCGGAATTACGGTCCAGATGTATACCGATGACACCGGTTACATGTGATATGATGGAAACCGGTTGATCGGTCCGGATCAACCTCTTGAAATGACTGAGGCAATCGGTCATAAGTGATGGGTGAAATAAGAATAGATGAGGTATTCGATGTCTCAGACACTACTTCGGATGACCGGTTACATCATACAGTTGCAGACCGGGTCGGTATTCTGTGATACCGGTTGATGTCTAGGACAACTAATATTTTTTTCGACTGGATCATTGTCCTGTGATACCGATTGAACTCTAGGTCGGCTAAGATAATGATCTCTTAGTCTTAGGGCCGGTATCCAGACCGGATCACTAGTAATATGGGCATCTGATTCCTTTTTCTGTTAAACTTTCCCTACAATTTTGACTAAGTCAGCACTCCATTGGTTCTCCCATCTCCCTCTAAAGAGCATCTCCAGCTTCTCCGATCTGAGCAAGAAGTTTCTCAGCCAGTTTTCCACCAGTAGGGCTGTACAGCAGACATCGCATAGCCTGGTTAATCTGCGCCAACTTCCAGGTGAATCCCTAAAGCAATATATGGTCCATTTCTTCGAACAAGCCATCCAGATCCGAGACCTCAGCCCGAAAGTGGCCTTACATGCCATTTAAATGGGTTTGCTCCCTGGGAAATTTGGTGACTCCCTAACGAAGAAATCACTGCTGGACATGGACGACTTTCATGCGAGAGCCTCCAGGTATATCGCCATTGATAAGCGTGGAGCCGATCGAACCAACCTTGCCGGTCGAGCCAATCCTGCACATGGAAGAAATCATCACCCCGAGTCGAAAAGAAAAAGCCCCAGAAGAAACCGAGATGCATGCACCGAGGCGTACACGGCTCCCCTCTACATGAACTTTACGCCACTAAAGGACCGTCGCGATCGGATTCTACATGAAGTATGTAACACAAGGATCCTTGCTCTTCCTCCTCCAGGAGAGGGCCCCAAGGATCGGACACGTCCAAGTTCTGTGAATTCCACAGGACCTATGACCATGCCACCGAAAACTACCGATCCCTCTATAACCAAATAAAGCACCTAATCTGACAGGGGCACTTAACGAGATTTTTTGGTCAGAGGAATGACAATCCCAGAAAAGGTTTTCATAGAAGGAAGAGAGACCTTCCTGACCAAGTTGAGCTCCAGACTCGAAACCACTCACGAGCCCCCTATTCCCGATCACCCAGGCCTACAAGAGAAAGGGCAGATACATGACGAGTCATACACAACATTTCAAGAGGACTTTTAGGAGCCCGTGTACGCCGATCATACCAGTCAGGTCAGGAAAACTTATTGCAGGAACATCTAACTCTACAGTCATCACATTCGATAGGTCAGATTTCCCAAGGGGAGGGCCTAACCGAGATGAGCCAATGGTGGTTACCATGGAGGTTGAAAATTTCATGATAGAGTGAGTCCTAATAGACTAGGGAAGTTCAGCGAACATACTGCATTGGAAGGTGTACCAAAAAATGGGTCTCCCCATCCAGCAACTCCAAAGGTATGATGGTGCACTTTTTAGCTTTTTGGGTGATTCTATACAGGTCTTAGGATGCATGGACTTGAGGACCAGTTTTGGAAGCGGAAAAGATAGCCATGCTATATGGGTGAAGTTCCTGGTGGTAGACTTCCCCAGCTCCTACAATGCTCTATTGGGGCAACCTTCGCTCAACGCCTTAGGTGTTGCCGTCTCAACCATACACCTAATGATGATATTCCGTTGGGGATGGAAGAGTCAGAATTGTCAGACCCGACCTGGAGGTGGCGCAGGTGTGTTACCACGAAAGCCTCTGCCCTAAGACAACATTCATAATCGAGGAAGATTTAGAGACAAGTTTTAACCCTCGTGACGATCGAGAATATGAGAGGCCTCAATCGGTGGAATCACTAAAGCTCATTCAAGTTGGGCCATCCCCTGGCCAATTTACATGGGTCAGCGTGATTCTTGATTCAAGCTTGGAGGAAGCTCTTGTCAGACTATTGAGGGAAAATGCTGATCTATTTTCCTGGCACCCCGCCGACATGTCAAGCATCAACCCCAATGTAATCTGCCACTCGCTTAACCTTGAACAAGATGCAAAGCCCGTGTCACAAAGGCCCAGGAATATGGGCCCTGATTGGAAGAACACAGTCAAAAAAGAGACAGCGAAGCTCTTATCTGCGAAGTTCATTCAAGAAGTTAAATATCCGACTTGTCTATCGAACATGGTCATGGTAAGGAAGTCAAGCAACAAATGGTGTATGTGTGTCGACTTTACCGACTTGAACAAGGTATATCCCAAAGATCCTTATCCTTTACGTAGCATTTATAGTTTGGTAGATGGTACTTCAGGTTATAGGATGCTAAGATTCATGGATGGCTACTCGGGCTACAACCAGATCCGGATAGACCCAAAAGATGAGAAGAAAACAGCGTTTATCACTGGTGGAGCTAATTACTGCTACCATGTGATGCCCTTCGGCCTAAAAAATACAGGGGTGACTTACTAAAGACTGGTAGACAAGATATTCGCCAAGCAAATTGGAAGGAATATGGAAGTATATGTGGATGACATGCTCACTTACATAGGCATTGAGGCTAACCTAGACCAGTGTCGGGCCGTTTTAAAAATACGAAGCCCCCAAAATGTTAAGGAGGTTCAGCGCCTAACCGGGCGAATGACGGCCCTTTCTCGATTCCTCTCAAAGTTGGCTGAAAAGTCCATGCCATTCTACAAGGTACTAAAAAGGACAAACTCATTTGGGTGGACTCCCAAATATGAACAAGCCTTCCAGGACCTTAAAACTTACCTAGCATCCCCTCCAATCTTGACGTGGCTTGAAGCAGGGTCGGACCTGATTCTATACCTATCTACAGGATCTGAGGCGGTGAGCTCAGTCCTTGTCCAAGAGGAGGGCCCGATCTAGAGGCCTGTTTACTTTACTAGTAAGACCCTACAGGGAGCCGAAACACGATATCAGCGAGTGGAAAAGTTTGCTTATAGCCTTGTCGGAGCTGCCCGGCGACTCTGTCCTTATTTCCATAGTCATCAAATAGGCACTAACCAACCACTTGGGGAAATCCTTCAGAAGCCTGAACTCGCGGGATGTATGGTGGCCTGGGCGGTAGAGCTATCCGAGTATGGTATTCGGTATGAGTCCCGAGGGCCTATAAAGGCCCAAGTGCTCGTAGATTTTTTAGTAGAACTGGGGGAACACAAAGAAGAATATGATGTAGAGTAGGGCTTATGGACCTTATCGGTAGATGACTCCTCTAACGCTAAAGGTAGTAGGGCGGTTGCTATTTTGGAATCTCCAACCGGTCTGGTAGTTGAAGCCCTCATCGCAGGTTTACAAACAGCTATCGACTTGGGTGCCCGATGCGTCCAAGCAAAGACCGACTCCCAACTGGTAGCCCGACAGATTGAAGGGTCATAGCCAAAGACCCAACGCTAGCAAAATACTTGGCCCGGGTAAATGAGATAGTAAAGGACCTCAAGCATTTTCAAATCGTCCATGTTCCACAGGTAATGAATGAGCGTACGGATATCCTATCCAAACTCGCCAGCATAGTCAAGGCTGGGAACCTTAAGACGATTGTGTAAGTCATCTTAGAAGAGCCTACGGTCTAGAGACGTAGCAGATTCATCAAGTAAATAAGGTTTAAATTAAAGATACATGGATGACCCCTATTGTTGATTTTTTAAAGCAAGGAACTCTACCAGAAGATCGGTAATAAGCCAAGAAGTTGCAAGTCCAAGCGGCCAATTACACTCTGATAGATGGACTCTTATATAAGAGGGGCTTCACAATGCCTCTCTTAAAATACTTAAATGAAGAACAAGTAAGAGAATTGCACTCAAGAATTTGTGGTCTTCACGGAGGGGTCCGACCCTTGGCCGCTCGAGTCCTCCGAGTAGGGTATTTCTGGCCAACATTACGCTTTGATTGCTACAAACTTATCAAAAAAATATGATTCCTGTTAGCGTAATGCCAATCGGATCCACAGCCACCCAGAGCTGTTACATGGAATCTCGTCACCTTGGCCTTTTAACACTTGGGGGATGGATATCCTGGGCCCTTTCGCCCCAGGAAAAGAACAACTTAAATTTCTCTTAGTAGCCATTGTCTTCTTCACCAAATGGATCAAAGCTGAAGCCCTGGCCACCATCACGGCAGCCAAAGTACAAACCTTTATGTGGAAGCACATCATTTGCTAACACGGACTACCCCACACAATTATTTTCGACAATGGCTTATAGTTCGCCGATAAAAGTTTTATGGAATTCTACGAGAACTTAGGTATAAAAAGAAAATTCTCTTCTATGGAGCATCCATGTAACATCCTATTTTTTTTACTCAAATAGAAAATAGATATTAATATCTCTTTAATGAGAAAATACTTACTATTAGTTAGTTGATTTTTTAACTAATTAATATTTTTATAAAATTTTGGTACTTATATTTAAATTATTTTTTAAAAAAATAAAATGAAATAATAATAAAATAAAAATATGTATATTTAACGAAGATTTTAAAATGACTTAATTAGTATTCACTAATTAAGAAAATTATATTAAGAATTTTTAATATCTTTATTATTCACAATTTATATTTTATGTTCTTATATTTATGTTTTTACATATTTAAGATTTAACTCTTATTAGAATTTTAAAATAAAAATTTGAAGGAGTTAGAATATGGTTCTTTAGAACTTTTTGATCTATGCATTATTTATGATTTTTTGGAATTTTTGAATTTTTTAATAAATATTTGAGAAAATAACCAAAATGCCACTGCCGACATCATCGCTTACATCATCGGTTGGTAAATACTCACATCATGAATAGTTACCAGTGGGTAAATACTTACATCATAAATAGTGACCGATGGGTAAATACTTACATCATGAATAGTAAAATAAATAATTAAGTAATCTTAAATAATAGATTTCTCTTCCTATAAATAGATGACTCATTTACAACCTTTCCACACCAAAATTAGAGATAGAATCTAGAGAGATAATGCGTAAGAAATTAGTGGGGAGTAAATTCTTTTGGTTAAAAGAGATTCTGCCGGAGGTGTAAGAACTCGGAGGCACAGAACAAATTCACTTTTGGTAGCAATTCCAGGTAAGGGGGAGTGGGATAAAAATATAATATGGAAAGACATAAGAATAATGGGAGGAGTCCCCTACTCCTTTTAAATTTAATAATATTATTATTTTAAAATAATAAATTTTAAATTAAGTATCTTGTATAACTTACTCTGAATTACCTATGTAAGGACTTTGACTATTATGACCTATATGGACTTACATAGACCTATGTAAGGAAATGGACTATAAGGGCTTGGAATTAAGTTTAATAAATTAAACAAATATTAAATTTTAAATTATGATATTTATGAATGATATTTATTTGATTTGATTATGATTGATAATATTGGTGATTGATGATGTTTGATTATGATTAATGATATTACAATACTTGATTGTGATTGATGAGTGATTGATAATCTTGTGATGTGGAGTTTGAGCATATAGCAAACATGACGGAAAGCTAGAACTCAGTAAGAATATACTTATTCCTTACTCTTTACAGGATTACTTTAAAAGAAATTATTTATGATAATTTCTCAATGTTTATTCAGAATTATTGTTAAGAAATTTTTCTTAATTTTCAATAAAACTATATAATTTCTATAACTTACCTTTTTCTTTCAAAATAAATTATTTAATTAAATTTTAGAATAATTTTTTGTTATAAAAATAAAGAAAAAGAAATTGTTTTATGAAAATAATATATTCATATATGTATATATATGAAAATATTTGATTCTCAAATGGAAATAAGATACTTCAATAATATTTCATTTTAAACTTTTGAAAATAAGAGTTTTAATTTTAAAAGTGTTTTATTATATATTATTCAAGCATTATAATTAAAGATGGAAAAAGATCGATAATTCAAACTTGTGTCTAAAGTAAATTAATTTCCTATCAATGCTCTAAAGAAGGTTTGGGATATATATTAAGACTTTGAAACTCAAATCACAATAATATTAATTTGTGAATGATAAAGAAAATTGTACTGAGATTCTTCTGCGTGTGACAGAACTTATTTAAGAGTTTGGAAATGTGTAATTTATCGGGGTGGCTATGTTGTTATTTGTAGGCCCCGAAGATATAATTTATACTTGAGTTTCTAAAAGTCTTAACCAACTCAATACGCGAGTAGTTCATGCATCATGAATCATTAAAGAGAAATGAGATATGATATTGTCTGGGGACGGATTATAGAAACCGAGGATACATTAGAGGAGGCTTAATTGTGAGCCTTGGGATGAGAGGGTGTGAAAGGGTGCTTCAGGTGACCTGGGGTCGCTCCCTGGTGTCGGGTACTTTCACAATAAAAACCTTCTCAATCTGACTAGTCTCTAAGTGTTTCCATACCAGTTGAGCTATTCATATGCCATGAAGGCATTTATGTTATTATTATCCGAAATTAGGGAATAGTGTAAACTCCTGGTTAGCCTAGTGCAGAATTAAAACTTTAAGGGCCCACATGCATAAAATGAGTGAGATAGTAACATAAGCATTTCAGAACATTCATGTGATTGTGACATTCTATGTGGGTGGTTGTGAATGAAAATATAAGTGTTATGTATGTGGAAACCCTATATTCATAATTGATTGTGTATGAGACTATGACTAATATTATTATATTAGTTTGTGAAAACCCATATGCTTATGTCTTA
Organism: Clitoria ternatea; assembly: GCA_037962975.1. Lineage (NCBI taxonomy): Eukaryota > Viridiplantae > Streptophyta > Magnoliopsida > Fabales > Fabaceae > Clitoria > Clitoria ternatea. The sequence goes on from CM075675.1 coordinate 18,456,079, forward strand.
TCTGTAAGATATTATATTTTGTTTCTCACTCCTTCTTGTTTGAATTTCTGTGTCCAAAATAAATGTTGTGATATATAGCTAGCAGTCCAGGATGAAAGAATGTAATTACAAGAGGGTAAAGTGGCCTTATCCTTAATCGGATGGGTGAAGAGATATGGCAAGAGTAGGATTCCAAAATCTATGGTTCGAGGGCTAGGAAATGATTGATCACAGTCGTAGTAGAGGTATAATTTAATTTTAGTTCATCTTATTACAATATCAAGTTGGACAATTGTAACAAGGTGAATGTTAAACTTTGATACTGTAATCTTTTATCACTTATGACTTCTATAAATTTATTTTGTCATTATGGACAAATATTGAGAGACAATATTTTTTTTTTACTTTCAATATTCAAAGGAAATCATATGTATATACGTCGTTGTATACGCAAGATAAGAAATGATATATATATATATATATATATATATATATCTTTATAAAGTTTTTAAAAGCAAATAAGAATATACATATCTCGTGTATATAAGGGGGTGTTACAATCCACAAACCAATGGTCAGGCTGACGCAGCAAACAAAGTCATCCTTCAGCAACTCAAGGGACGGTTCGGATAAGCCAAGGGCCGATGGACAGAAGAATTGCACAGAATTCTTTGGGACTATCAAACCGCCCCGCATTCATCGACCTATGAGACCCCGTTCTGACTCATATACGGAGCTGGTGCCATGATACCCGTTGAGTTAGGGGAACCCACCTTTCGATCTCTTGCTTATGATGAAGATGTAAATGACGAAGGAAGGCAAGAAGACCTAGATCTCACTCTAGAAGAGTGAGATGTGGCATACGTCAAGATACAGGCGGCTAAGCACAAATCCGCTCAGAAGTAGAACTCTTTTCTCCAACCCCGACCCATTCAAAAAGGCGGCCTTGTTCTGCACACCGCGGACAATAACAGAATAGCACAAGAAGAAGGCAAGCTTACGCCCTCTTGGGAAGGTTCATACCGAGTCAAAGAAGCATTGGGGAAAGGCGCATACCGAATAGAACAGTTGTCAGGAAGAGAAGTGCCTAGAACTTGGAATGCAACCCATCTAAAGATGTATTTTAGCTAATCATTGTACACCCAAGCACTCTTTTTCCTACCTGAGGGGTTTTTCCCACTGGGTTTTTCCCTCGGGAGCTTTTAACGAGGCCCCTTCCCTCATTTTTTTAATAAAATTTACTGGAATTATTCATAAAAAATTTCCTGAACTCATTCAAGTGTTACGAAAAGCCCAAGCGCGGAATTGATCCCTCGGCATACGATTTGAAGGCTTGAATTCATTCAAGTGTTACGAAAAACCCGAGCACGGAATCGATCCCTCGGCATACGATTTGAAGGCTTGAATTCATTCAAGTATTACGAAAAGCCCGAGCGTGAGATTGATCCCTCGGCATACGATTTAAAGGCTTGAACTCATTCTAGTGTTACGAAAAGCCCGAGCGCGAAATCGATCCCTCGACATACGATTTGAAGGCTTGAACTCATTCAAGTGTTACGAAAAGCCTGAGCGCGAAATCAATCCCTCGGTATATGATTTGAAGGCTTGAATTTATTCAAGTGTTACGAAAAACCCGAGCTCAGAAGCGATCCCTCGGCATACGATTTGAAGGCTTGAATTCATTCAAGTATTACGAAAAGCCCGAGCGTGAGATTGATCCCTCGGCATACGATTTAAAGGCTTGAACTCATTCTAGTGTTACGAAAAGCCCGAGCGCGAAATCGATCCCTCGACATACGATTTGAAGGCTTGAACTCATTCAAGTGTTACGAAAAGCCTGAGCGCGAAATCAATCCCTCGGTATATGATTTGAAGGCTTGAATTCATTCAAGTGTTACGAAAAACCCGAGCTCAGAAGCGATCCCTCGGCATACGATTTGAAGGCTTGAACTCATTCAAGTACTACGAAAAGCCCGAGCGCGGAATCGATCCCTCGACATACGATTTGAAGGCTTGAATTCATTCAAGTGTTACGAAAATCCCGAGCGTGGATTCGATCCCTCGGTACACGTTTTGCAGGCTTAAATTCATCCAAACATCGTATAAGTCAATGAAAAATTTAACTGTCGATCGAAAATCTTTACAACGTAGTTGGTTCCTACCTGAAACAACAAAATGACAACAAAAGAAAACAATAACCAGAGATCCAAGACAACAAGTAGAATTTCATTTGTATCATTAAGTACTCATACAGGTATATTTATAAGACAGGAAAGAAAATAAGACACCACACAAAAATCGCCTAGGAAGGCCCGACAGTCGGAACTTTAGAGGCCAACTCAGGCACACCTTGCTTCTTGCCCCCGTCCGTATCTATCTACTCGCTCTCCGAGTCAAGTAGAGGGACAATTTGGCCATTCACAACTACCTTAAAGGGATCGAGACCTTCGAAATTTAGCACAGTAGTGGGATTCAAAATAGCGATCTCCTCCTGGCAAAGTTAGAATGCGTTGAAATACTTCACAGCGGTATCCTGCTCTGCTGCTATGAGATTCTCCTTCGCCTCCTTTTCCATAGCCTCCAAATTCAACCGTGTAACATCCTTAATTTCATTATTTCTTATTTAAAATAAAATTTCAAAGGAATTTGATTATAGTTCTTTAGAACTTTTTGATTGTTATACAATTTTTAATTTTTTGGAATTTTTTATATTTTTCTTTTTTTGAGAATAACAAAATACCCTTAACCTTTTATCTAATAACCAAAATGTCACTGCCGACATCATTGCTTACTTATTGCTTGCATCATCGGTTAGGTAATTACTTACATCATGAATAGACATCAATAGTTAAATACTTACATCATAAATAGTAAAATAAATAATAAAGTAATCTTAAATAGTAAAATTTTTTCCCTATAAATAGATGGATCATTTACAATATTTATACACCAAAAATTAGAGAGAGAATCTAGAGAGATAGTGTTTAAGAAATTAGTGGGAAGTAAATTCTTTTGGTGAAAAGAGATTCTGCCGGAGGTGTAAGGTAATAATATATTTCTTCTATATTCTTTTTATGATTATTTAGTTTATTCTTTTTAACACTGTTAAACTAATAATATACTATTACTATTATGAATAAGTTACGATAGTAAAAATAAATTACCACTATGTGTTATTTTTACGATTTACTGTTACTATTCATTATTTACTATTACTATTCATAATTTATCATTTACTGTTATTATTCAAAATTCATTATTTACTATTATTATTAAAAATTTATTAGTTATTGTTACTATTCAAAATTTACTATTTACTATTACTATTCAAAATTTACTATTTACTATTACTATTCAAAATTTACTATTTACTATTACTATTCAAAATTTACTATTTACCATTACTATTCATGATTTACTATTTACCATTACTATTCATGATTTACTATTTACCGTCATTATTCACGATTTATTATTTACCATTACTATTCAAAAAAATTACTATTTACCGTTACTATTAATGATTTACCATTTACTGTTACTATTATGCATAATTACTATTTATCATTTCTGATAGCAATCTTAACTTTCATCTTATGCCTATACTGAAATAAATTAGTATTAATATTTTGTTAGAACTCGGAGGCGCAGAGCGAATTCACTTTTGGTAGCAATTCAAGGTAAGGGGGTGAGATAAAAATATAATATAAAAATACATAAGAATAATGGGAGGAGTCCCCTACTCCTTTTAAACTTAACAATATTATTATTTTAAAATAATAAATTTTAACTTAAAATTTATAATAATTGTTATTAATAAATTAAGTATCTCGTGTAACTTACTCTGAAATATCTATTCAAGAATCTAAACTATTATGACCTATGCGGACTGGACTGAACCTATGCAAGGACTTGAATTATTATGACCTATACAGATTGGACTAAACCTATGCAAGGACTTGGACTATTATGACCTATATGGACTGAACTAGACCTATGCAAGAACTGGACTATCTTGGACTTACATAGACCTGTACGAGGAATGAACTATAGGACTTAAAATAAAATTTATTAATTTAAATAACCATTGAACTTTGAATTATGATATTTATAACCGATGTTTATGATATTTATAACCGATGTTTAATTATTTGATTTGATTATGATTACTAATATTTATTTATGATTGATGATGTTTGATTGTGATTGACAATATTTGATTATGATTGATGATCTTGTAATGTGGAGTTTGAACATATAGCAAGTATGACGGAAAGCTAAAACTCAGTAAGAATTTACTTATTTCATACTTCTTTATTTACTTATCCATCTTTATTCAAATTACTTTTAATAAATTTCTTAGTTTTCAATGAAACTACATAAGTTTTTAGAAATCTCTTTTTATCTTTTAAAATATATATATATATATATATATATATCTTTACTAAAATTAAGATTTTTAGTTAGTGTATCAGAAAGAAAAAGAGAAATTATTTTATAAAAATAAATTTTTTACTAATATTTTAACATATATATATATATATTTAAAATGTATATCAAGTACTAAGGTTTTAAAGATTGATAATTCCGAATTAGAGTTTTTAGTAATTGATTTTGAATTGACCTATAAACTTTCTAAAGAAGGTTGTGAAATATATTTAAGGCTTTGAAACTTAAATTATAATAAGATTTGATTTGTGATTTGAAAAGGAACTGTACTAAAATTCTATATGTGTGATAGAACTTATTTGAGAATTTGAAAAAGTATAGTTTACTGGGATGGCTATGTCGCGATTCGTAGACTCCGATAATATAATTGAGTTTCTAAAAGCCTTAGCCAACTAAATATTTGAGTAGTTCATGTATCATGAATCATCAAAGAGAAACAAAATGATATTGTCTGAGGACGGATTATATTATAGAAACCGAGGATGTAACGACCTTACTAATTATTGGACACTAACCATGCAATTAAAGTTAATTAAACTTAAAATACTATACTAAAATTTTTTATTTTTTTTAAATCATTTATATCTATCCTAGAATGTCCCTACATGACTCTACGGGTCCCCAATAATGCATCTTAGGCTTTGGGGCTCCAAATTGCCCAAGGAAAATTTTTTAGCACACCGACTCCCTGCGCACTACTCGGTAAATTGAGTCAAATCAGAGTTAAATAACTCCAATAGGGATGAATCTAGTTTGTGCACATCTGTAACTCAAATACCTACAATTGTTATGAAGGAGTTGAGGGCTAATTATGCCCCTAAGACTGCCTAATCCATGAATTCATAAAATCAGCCTACTGAAATTTTCAGCCTGAACACTCTTTAGTATTTTGGGCATAACTCGGGCTACCTAACTCCGATTAATGAAAATTAGGTATCAAAACAACGGAGACGAAATTATCTATAACTTTTATGAAGAGGGAAAAAACTAAATAAGCTCGCTTGAGCGAGAACTTGGTCTCTTAAGCGAGATTTTGCTCAAGCTCTCGCTTGAGCGAAAATTGAACAGCATCAGACCTTCATCATTGGCTTGAGCGAAAATACATTGGCTTGAGCGAAATTACTTTCGCTTGAGCGAGACTTGTCCAGAATGCATGCCCCAAACCATATAAAGACCCGCTCAAGTGAAATTTGGCTCGCTTGAGCGAATATGACAGCTTAAAACCTACAAATTAACTTCCTAATTACCTATTTTGCCCGTTTCAACTCTGATTGCCACCAAACTTCATGGGCACTATATTTTCCCCATTCGGGAGCTGTTGACACTATCCGTTTGCCAAAATTCCAACATATTCCAAAGATATATGGAAAAATGCATTAAAACCAAAAGTAACCAAAACCTATGCACCAAACCTTTCCAATGGGATTTAAACCACACAAGGCCTACACCTACCAGTTTTGAATGATATCGAAAATCTGTTACTTCCTTCCGGGAGTCCCAAAACCCACCGGGTATCAATTTCACTTGTTTATTTCCTAATGTCACATAAGTGTCTATTCAACTATATGCATCATCAATTCATCCAATCGTCATGACACTAAATAATTCACACACAATTTGCATCACTCATGATTCACAAATATATACAAAACCTGCCCATAGCAAGTTATCATCCATACATAATATTGGCTCCATGCCAATATACATCAAATTCATGAAAATCAACATTGCTCACTACTTATCACAATCAATCATATTATAAAGTAAATCCAACACACGCAAGAAACATGTAAGCATAACATACATAAAACATAATACACATTGTACACATCATTTCATTCATAATTTCCTCTGCTCCTTGGCATCAATCCTCCGCTTGGCGCTCCTCCAGGACTTCGACCTCTTCCCTGTCACTGGTTACTAAATTAAAAAAAAACCACAGCAAGGGTGAGTGTTTGGTATCATAATTAATCTAGAACGGTAATTAAATAACAAGATACATGTTTACTAACTCTACATTATACAATTAGTCTCGCCTTTTATCATCAACCTATACTTACCAATTATAAACTTCATTCAAATTCATTATCCTCAAAATGTAAATCACAACCAACAAATATAATAGAGCACATGCACATGATCACACAATGCCAATAATTTCATCAATTATCACCACTGACTCTCACATAAAATCGACGCCTAGTATCCGGATACTAAAGGATCAGCCTTCAGCTGGGGGTCCTACTTGACACCCTGTGAACCCTGCTTAGTCCACCGAGTCTTACTTGACTCTCCACCTCAACCACTGGGTCCTACTTGACCACTGGGTAGCTCAACTGGGCACAAAAACCACAGGAGCCAGAAAACGAGGGGCTATACATACCGTCGGCCGTCCCACACCACATAATCATACATATACATCACATTCCTCATATCATATATCATGTGGCCATTAACAATAAATCATATTCATCAAATGGGTGACCTACTTGTCAAGCCGGCCATCTCAACGCCACTATACACATCAATTTATCATAATGTAAAACACTTTAATCTCCTAATCACCATAAACTAATTACACCTCATGTAACGCCCCAGCCGCTTTTTAGGAATGAACGGCTCTCCCTACAGACCAACACGAGGACCTTTCCAGTGTGCTTTTGTCCTCACTCACATATTTCCTGAGAACTTCCCAGGAGGTCACCCATCCCAGAATTACTCCAAGTTAAGCACGTTTAACTTTGGAGTTCTTAAGTGATAGGCTACTAAAAAGGCTAATACATTTGTTGGTATAGGTAGTACGAATTGATTTCTTTAAGCTATCCTCGACTGTATAGTCCCATACCTATACAGTCTTTGGATCTCTCTCATTCTGATATGTATTCGGTTCATTCATGTGTCCCTCCCACTGAAAGCCTGCCAGGAGCCGCTCCTTGTCCGTTCCTATGCACCGGCGATCACTCCCCGCCCTCAACAGCGCCAGGATGTCACATGCCCACCAGCTTCCACCTGGTTCATCCCCGAACCATACCGTACTAGGAGAGGCTAGGCTCTGATACCATTGTAACGCCCCAGCCGCTTTTCAGGAATGAACGACTCTCCCTACAGACCAACACGAGGACCTTTCTTGTGTGCTTTTGTCTTCACTCACACATTTCCTGAGAACTTCCCAGGAGGTCACCCATCCCAAAATTACTCCAAGTTAAGCACGCTTAACTTTGGAGTTCTTAAGTGATAGGCTACCGAAAAGGCTAATGCATTTGTTGGTATAGGTAGTACGAATTCATTTCTTTAAGCTATCCTCGACTGTATAGTCCCATACCTATACAGTCTTTGGATCCCTCTCATTCTGGTATGTATTCGGTTCGTTCATGTGTCCCTCCCACTTGAAGCCTGCCAGGAGCCGCTCCTTGTCCGTGCCTATGCACCGGCGATCACTCCCCGCCCTCAACAGTGCCCGGGATGCCACATTCCTCGCTGGAAGCCTACCAGGAGCCGCTCCTTGTCCATGCCCATGCACTGGCAATCACTCCTCGCCCTCAACAGCGCCAGGATGTCACACCTCACATTCACATATACACACACATACAATTATCATCCAATAACTATTCTCATTATTTTAATGTTTGATTAAATAATTCAATTACGTCTATGTACCTATTCTAATTACTTACGACCCGAACACCCCCTTACCTCGATTCCAAGCTTCGACGATTTGTTCTTGATGCCGGTTGTGCCCTCTAAGTGTTGGGTTCAAGATTCTACTTCCAAATCCAACATTCGCTTCGCCACTCGACCTTCCGACGTTCGTTTCGCTACCTACGGAGGTTGAACGCAAAACCCATTAACATTATACTACTCTAATTGTTCTAAATACCATTTTCAAACTCCCATTCACTGGAGGAATGGAAAACAGAAGCTTCTCCCACCATGCATGGCCATTGGCTAAAGAGAGAAAGTGAAGAGGGAAGAGATAACTCAACTCTAATGGGTCCATTGTACTCACCTCGAAGTCACGATCTCAAAAACGTGGTTAATTTGAAGTTTCGACGCAAAATGGTCCTTCCCTTGAGGCATGCAACTTTCGGCAGCGTGAGGGAGAAGAAGAAGAAGATGGCATGAATGAGGAAGAAGAAGAAAGCTTTGTTATTTTAAGACCAAGGGCAAAACTATCTTTTCCCCATTTCTTTTATAATTTCTTTGAAAGTTTTAATTAAACTTTTACCTTTTACCTCCATTGGTAACTTCTAAATTTACCTCCTTCCAATTACTCTTCATTTAACCTTTTGTAATTAGTCAATCAAATAAATTTATTTATTTCCATAATATTTAATTATTTATAATTGCATTTATATTAATAATAATCCCTAAAAATATCAATTAAATCTCTAAAACAATTATTAATATTTTCCGCCAATCAAAATTTTACTAGAATATTAGGGATGTTACAGAGGATACATTAGAGGAGGCTTAATTGCGAGCCTTGGGATGAGAGGGTGTGAAAGGGTGCTTCAGGGGACCTGGGGTAGCTCCCTAGTGTCGAGTACTTTCATAATAAAAAACCTTCTTAATCTGACTAGTCTCTAAGTGTTTCCATGCCAGTAGAGCTGCTCATGTTATTATTATCTAGAATTATGGAACAGTGTAAACTCTTGGTTAGCCCAGTGTAAATTAAAATTTAAGGGCCCGCATATATAGGTAAGTTATGATGAAGATATTGCATAATATTCATACATTTATAATTGATTATGTATGTGATTGTGATTGATATTATTATACTAGTTTGTGAAAACCCTTTATTGCTTATGTCCCATTTGGGAATATTATATTTTGTTCCTCACTCCTTTCTCTGTGTTTTTGTTTCATATGTTTTAAATTGATGGTTCGTACAGAGGGAAAGATCAAAGAATCTCGACAGTATATATAGCACGTTCTAGAAAGGGAGCTCGGTATAAATATCGTGGTCCAATGAATAAATAATATCATTAAGTAACTGCTCTTGGGCCATGGGGTTTCCTCTCTTTCTAATAATGTTTAATATTTATTTTCTTTGGATGAATGTAAAACTACTTTATAAATTTTAATGATATTCGTGAGGTATTTCAGAAATATTGTATGTAATTTTACTCTGATAGTTTCTTTTAACAATTATATTTTTAGAAAAAAAATTATGAATTTTTTAGAAATTATTGAGATGTAATTGAAGGTGTTACAAACCGGGCCATCTGAAGGTCCCTCTCTAATGTGAGTTTTTTGAGAGACAAGACATTATACGTCTCCTCGACTTCTGAAACTTTTCGGTCCTCGTAGGAGAACCTCTCCTCCACAACCGATAATTATGACTCTGCCAAATCTCGCCCCACCTTAGCAACTTTCAAGTCTTCTTCAGCAACGGCCAACTGTGACTCTACCAAGTCTCGCTCCGCCCACGCGGTCTTTAAGTCTTGCTCTGACCATTTTAGGACCGACTTCATAGAGGCAATCAGCTCTCTCGTACTCTCAACACGGGGAGCATCCTTCTTTCTCCCCTTTTGTAGTAGCTCATTCTCATTCTTCAAAGATTCACATTCTTGGATCAATGTCGCCACTACGTTATCCTGATCAACCAAACGCCTTTCAAGAGCCTGAGATATCGAAGTTGCCCAGAGCCCAAACATCTCTATAGCTTTGCACATAGCGATTGGATCGGAGGAGGCATATTTTTCCTCGTCTTCCTCGAAAGGATTGTGCAATCCATGAACTGTGAAATAGGGAAGTGTGTGGCCCAAAGAGAAAGAACGGGGCTCCTGTCAGCGCCCAATGACCCATTAACAAACTCTTCCTAAGGAAATTCAGTCATGTCCGCCACGCTAGGCAAGGACCCAGCGATTGATTCCGCCGATATAAACTGGTCGGGGCCAGAGGCCACATCCCCAGACGACTTTGAAGCCTCCCCACAAGCCGCCAAGGGAGAATCTTCTGTCTCCTTCTCCCCTTTATCTTCGATAATGATAACGACCCCAACAGGACTGATGACAGTGGATGAGCGAGACTCAGATACTCTATCGGCCCCTGTCGCTATCGAAAAAGGTCTTGGATTCTTGGTGATCTTTTTCTCAACCCCTTGAGGATGTACCTCCTGGTAACGCTTCATCAGATCCTTCAGTGTTAGTTTACGGGGGGCAATATTGCGTGCCCATAAAAGTACAACACACGGTCAGGGACAGATGTGAAATAAGCATTCAATCAGCACAGTATAGACTTTCATTCATCATTTAAAGACTTCCTTCCCCCCAGAAAGAAGCCTTAACAAGTCAAGAGCGTAAAGTCTGAGCGAAGGATCAATCCCTCTACACGTACGCTGAAAGCTCAAAAAACATTCAAGGCCGAGCGCAACACGAAGAGAATCTCTCAAACATGCACGTACATGACACAGCCAACGATACAAAGACAAAAGTACAGCTAAAAATACAGATTCCAAAAATATTCCATTCATTCATTAAAGTCAAAATTACATCGTGGTAAGTGTAAAATAAAAACAAACAAGAGGCACAGCTAAATATTGGAATCAACAACGGGGGCATCAGCAACAGGAATCTCGGTTTCAGGGGCATTGGGGGTGGAAGCATCCGTAGCCGAATCTGTATGACCCTCTGATCTGACCCCGACAACAGCTTCGACAGCTACCTCTTCCTCCCCTTTAGAGTCTGGAAGATCCATAATCTTACCATCCATGATGACGTGGAACGGATCAACGCCTTCCAGATTCAACTCCAAGGTGGGATTCATTATCTGTATCTGCTGCTGACAGAGTTCGAAGGCAGTCACATACTTCTTTGACACCTTCACCACCACAAAAAGCTTATAGGCCTCATTCTCCTCCTTTTCCTTCTCAAGGGCGGACTCCGCCTCCTTCAGTTTCTTCTCAGCCTCCTCTCTACCCATATAAACTAGGCCATAAGCCTCCTCAGCGGAATTCAGTCGCCTCCCGAGGTTAGCACACTGCTCCGTGGAAGCACCCAGTTTTGCCTTGGCCAATTTCCGTCCCTCACAGGCCTCCGTCAGCTCCGCCTTGTCCTGCTTCAACTCATCAGATACCCCTTTGATCTCCTTCAGGGCGTTACTCAGCTGCATGGCAGAAAAATCCTATGATTCCTGCAGCTGATCCTTCTCCCGCAGAAGGGTAACCTTCTCCGCCTTTAGGATCGCCAACTCCTCCTCCTGCTGAGCAAATCTCTTCTCCAAAAATCGAGTCATCAAGGTGGCTCAAAGGTTGAACATCTCTATTGCTCGGAACATTGATGTAGCATTCAAACCTTCGAACTTCCTCTCGTCCTCCTTGAAGACTACCGTCCGGTCCACGAAACCCGGAACGGGGAAGCGGACATCCCATAGGGAGTGAGCAGGGTTGTGGGTGCCATATAATGTCGCGTTGGCGAAGCTCTCCCACCGCCGATTCTTGATATCAATTTCACTCAGGAGGGTTGCAGGGATCCGATCGGCTGACATCTCCCTGTCAGAGCTAGCCTCCACCCCATGCGGCTCACCCGACTTCAAAGCTCAGGGGACCTGGCCTCCTTCTCAGGGCTGTCAAAAATCACGATACGTGAGATCCCAGCCTGGTCCTCAGCGTTCTATAAAGACTTGGAAACACCTCCCCTGAAGGCCTCCGACCTTGTTGCACCCTCTTGAACCATCTCTTCGGAGCGTTGCCTTTTGGAAGATCGCCTGGCCTCTCTCTCCAGCTGTGAGGCGGTAACGATGGTGGTAATAACTTGAGGAGAACCAGAGGAAACGATTAGAAGAACAGTCAAACTATCCCCTTTCTGGGCCACCCCTCTCTTTCTTTCCGCTCGGGCTCTTTTCCCGGAATAGCCTTTCTTTAGGTCTTTTAGAGACAGTTTCTCGGGGGCCATGTTAGCTGCACAAACAACGTACACTCGGTCAAACAAAGCAAGTCATAAAATCATAAACACATCGAAAATAGAAACTACTCTCACCTATCCAAGCATCAAGAGAACCCAGATGAAGGGACAGGGCGATCAGGGCCTGGGAGCTAAAGAAAATCCTCAAGTCATCAGATAGGAATTTCACTTCCATCTTCTCGGACGAAGACAAATCATCTAGAGAAACTCAAAATTGGACTGGAGTACAGGTTCAATAGAGTAGAAAGCGGGGTTGAGCGTCAGGGTAGTGCAGAAAGTCCTCCCCAGGTGAATCCAGCCTCTCTCAGATTTTGAAGAAACCCATTTTAAAGTTCTTATAGGATTAGTCAAAGGCCCTGATTAGGTTACGATGAGCAACACCATTCAGGGAAACCCACCCTACGGGTGCCCCCGCCTTGGGAATCTTAGCATTAAAAAAATAAAAGAATAAAGGTACCAAGGGAGTGCGGCCGAAGTGCTCGCATAATATCTCAAACGCCACACAAATGTCCAACCATTCAGATGCAGTTGGGTCAGAGCAATGTTCAGAGCACACAAAACCCCGATTTGGAAGTCAAAAAAGGGAAAAGAAAGGTGAAGATGGGAGAAAAAGGTCTCGTACATAAAAATGAAGTCTAACTCGCTAGGGTCCCTACGTTCATGGCAAACCCTATCTGATTCAGAACAACGAACGCACTCTATGTTACGTGCAAGAGTGGAATGGTTGAAGGTCCCTGATTCCCATAGTTGAGCCACGGCTTCCTCACTCCGGAGAGACAAAGAAATGAGTAACACTTCGTCTCTCACCCAGTCATAGTTCCCCTCCATAAGCACGCTCGAAAATCCTCACAAGCAAAGAAAGCCTGAGACAGGAAGAAGCACTGATCTGGTAAGAAGAAATCCTAGCGAAGTCACAGATGCAGATGCAGGGGCAGAAGTCACAGAGGAGTCGCAGAGAAATTTTAGTTACTAGACCCAGAGAGTGGAAAATGTCGAAGGCCTAAAAATTTTAAAATGAAGAAGGAAGATGAATTTATAAGGGGGAAGCACCTTTTGGTCATACTCCTTAATCCAACGGTGAGAATACAAAAGGCCAGGGGGGAACAATGGACGTGATGCATCTAAGAGCTGACACCTCCAGAGGAGGCCACGTAATCCAAGATCTAATGATTGAGGATATGAGAGCCCTAGATCGACGGATGTGGCTCTTCAAGACAACTTTGGGTGAAACGACGCACCTTTAAATGACCTTGGGATACAGAAATGACGCAATCATGACAAGCGCGTGCCTCCACTTCCTCGTGATAGCAAATGACGGTTATCGTATTCCCGCCACGTGGCCAAGACTCATCTCACTCGGAGACCCTTGCCCGAACCAAGACTCGCCTCACTCGGAAATCTCCGCTCGAAAATAAAGCTTTACCCACTCAAATTTTTTTTACTTCACTATAGGAAATCTCTATGGGAAGAAGAAATTTCGACTTGCATTTAAGCCACTTCGCTCGGCTTCACACCTAAGGTTCGTGGCTAGGGGGCTCCTGTTCCCCTCGAGTTTAGGAGGTGGTCCCCATAACCCCCTAAACATATTCACGTCATTTAGTAGTAGATTAATTTGGACTATAGCTTAATGGGCCAAGGCCCACTTTGTAACCTAGGTATAAAAGTACCTGTTGCACGTACGTTATAACCAAGTGACACATTATTGAGAATTAATAGACCTAATCCCTAGGGGAATTCTCTAGGGTTTTGTGTCTCATACTCTTTGTGTGAACAATAATAAATAAATAAAGGGGTCATAGATTGTAAAACATATAAGAGCTACAAAATCAACTTACCGATGGACGAACGACACAAAGTTTAAGTAATGTATCAACCTTGTATCAAACTAAAGCTGGCAAAATGGGCTGACCCGCATAGGCCAGTCTGAGCCCTCCCGTAAAAACGTATTGCGTTGGCCCCAAAAAAAATCTCAAAATCAATAAGCGGAAAAAAAAAGTCCGAGCTTAGAAAGCCCAAAAAAACGGGTCGAGTGTGGGTCGCAAGCGACCCAAGTATTTTAAAAAAATTAAATTAGGTGCGTTAGGTATTTTGTTCTAGGACCTAGGTGCTGATTAGAAGTAACTTTCTAATAATATGTAGCAATATATAAATAGATTAATACAAAGATAAAGCCCTAAGGATTTTAGTCATTATTATGTTAACTGTATGCTAGCCAACATGCTCTCACCACCCTAATTACTCTTAATTTTGTCTTCATTAAGAAATTGTCATATCTCATTCATTAATTCCTTTCTTTCTCGTTGTTAGCTCAGTTATAATATCTAAGTTTATTTATTTAATTTAACATAAAGCAAATAAAAAAAATTGAATTTACTTTCTAGCATGTTCTGGTTAACTTTGTGGATAGCATTTGACATTATCCATTAATTTTTCTATAAATATTTATGAAACGTTTTAAATTTTTTTTTACAAATATTATGTAGTTTTAACTTTTTTTATAGTTTTAATTTTTTAACATTTTTTAAAGTGGGCTGCAAGCCTACAATCCGTTAAGCCTTTAATTTCAAGACCCAAATTTTTACGGACCTTTTTTAACCCAACAATTCAATAAAAACCTACCCATTTAAAGCCGTCCACCCAAATTACCAACTATATATCAAACCCAGGAAAGGGAATAAAATAACCAACACGACTAATCACAATTAGCACAGCAATCACGAGCAGCCTCCTCCGAATCTCCTCCCAATCCTTAGTAAACTTGCACCATTTAACCCACAACTTGAAAAGCTTGTAGCTAGGCTAGGGTAATGGTACTTCTTTTCACCGACGAAACAGGAATAGCTTTGATCGGAGGAGAAGAATGGGATTGGATTCAGCAAAGGTAACCTAGAGGGTGAAAGCCTAATTCCAAATTCGGCAGCACCGTTAATGACACAACTCAAAAGGCACGAAATTCAAAAACCTGTTTTTGTACATTCTACCTTTGAACCGATGGGTTCCAACGCATGTATTTAATATTTATAAAATATAAGAATCGTTTAGATTCAAAAATACTTTTATTTTTTGTTTTTTAATTTTAAATATAAAAGTGTTATTTTGTCTCCTGTTTTTAAAATCTTAAACAAAAAAATAAAAAATAAAATTATTTTCAATATTCCATGTATAAAATTTTAAAAATAGAAAAAAAACAGTTTTAGAATTAAAACTCAAAAAAAAATGTTTTTAAATCCCAACTGCCCTTCTTAAAGTATTCATATTTGGAAGACACAACTCCGCTTTCTTCTGCTTCATTAAAATTTGATTGACAATGACTAACAAACAAAAAAAAAAAGAAAGGTCAAGAGTACAATTCATTTAACAAGAGTTCCCTTGTACATTTTGCTAATCTTACACTATTTTGGGATTTTTTTTTTTTCAAATTACACCAATTTAGTATTGAAAACCAAATCAAACTATTCAAGTCAAAGAGCCCAAGCATTTTCACAATCTACCTCTTTTTATTTGAACTTCTCCTTTCTGCCTCTTTCTCAGCAACCAGAACACAGAACTCAGAACCAAGCATATCGTGTATATCAAGATTCATAGAAAGGCTTAGATCGACAACTCCCTTGATGATTTCCAATGTAATATTGAAGCCCAAGGTAGACAACACTCTAACAGCATTAGCAGCCCTGCATATATATTTTCTAGTCTCCAATGTCGTGTAATTTTTCTCTTGATCAAGACTAACATAATTTTTACTGGGCAATACGGCTTCTGGAGCAGATTCATTCACTTGATCATCTACCATGTCATCTTTTCCTTCAATATGCTCCCCTACCCATATCAATCCATTACAGCCAAGTATCAAATCAGTACCATACTCCTCTAGATGATGAAAATGTTGTTTTTGTCTCTTCACCAGATAAGGTGGAACTGAAAGCAGTTGACCTCTATGAAGCTGCCATACAACTTAGAGACATTAAGAACAGAACATATTACTTGACATTTATATAATCCCTGTAGGCATGGCAAGCAAAACTGTATTTACCCTCATTTCAAGATGTCCTTATATCTCTCAATCAAAAATCAATGTCCATTTCATTTTTTCTACCAAATCCTATTCAATGCAATGCGCTATCACTTTTTGAGGGAAAAGCACAAGTGCAGAAAAAATCAATGTTTAATACAATTTACAAGGAATTTCAAGATTAGATACCTTTCCATATTTCTGACTTCTTGCTTGAAGGTGTAAACCGTCATGCTGGAAACCACGAACTTCGGCCTGCAGTCACAAACACCATTTAGTACACCAATCATCAACCAACTGTTGTTTCCTTTATCCAACATCAGCAATTTTCGGTCTACAAAACACAAAAGGACTTACACAAACAACATCTTGCTCCTCAAAAATACTGCGCATGTTAAGCTCATCCACACTTGTCCTCCGCCTCTGTTGGTAAAAAGAATACTATGAATTAGAGGCTATCTAGCTTAATTGGAGCATAAAGCACCCTTCCATCTAAACAAACTTTTGTTCATTTAGAAGAAAAACTGAATACCTTTAGGCTAAAAAAAGCACAAGCAAATATCCCTAGATTTTCTAAAATATGAGTCAGAAAATATATAACAAGCTATGCATATAACAAATACATTTAAATCACAAAAATACATCCAAAACACAAGTTATGAAATACCTGAACACCATCAGGCATGTTCATAGAAGAAAGCATCAATACAGCATTCTGACTGTAATTAATCTCCAATCTCCAACGCTTCTGAGCAACCTACACAACAAACAACAACATGAACAAATTGATAAAACATCAACAAGCAATAACAAAAACGGGGTGAGAAAATGTTAGCAAGACAAATTAAAGTATACCTCAACAACAAGCCCTATAACGATGTCACCAACCTCAGGTTTATACCTACAAGTGGCTAGATTCCATTAACAAACATAACGAGAGAAAAAAAGCAAAGAGAGTGAAGAATGAAGAATACCTGGAGCGTAAGGCACGGACATAGACAAGCTTGTTAACACGCTCAACAATGCCGCAAACGGTGGCAACAACTTCACCATTGAGGTCGGCGGTTCCGTGTCCCTTGAGGACACTGTCTTCATGGTTGACGGAGATGGAATCGGAAATGGTGACAGAAGCATTGGAGTTAACCTTCGATGATAAAGACTCTAGCTTTTCCAAAGCCTTCTGCAGACGAACCTTCTGAGTTTGGCTTAAAGGTAACTGAATACCCCTCATTCCTCAGCCTGGTCATGATTAAGGTATTTTATAAAACAACATAACAAGTTTTAATCCAAATGAGTAGTTTGGTTCAAAACCCAAGCCACATTTTCAACCAACCAATTTGGACTTTATATAAATCGGTTTGAAACCGGTTTTGGTACCGTACTGGTTTTTAAACCATATCCAAAGTTTGAAATCCAGCTTGTTGAACTGAAAAATAGTTTCTAGAACAAAACAACCAGCTTCTTAAACCAAAAACCACTTTGTTGAACCAAAAACCAGTTACGAATTTAAAAAATTAATTTTAAATTTATAAAGATTTTAAAAATAAACTGGTTTACTCATCAAATCCATCAATAGTAGATGCATTCAAACTAGTGAAGGCTTTAAATGTAAGCAACATAAACTGTAACCATAGGAAGCAAAGGATAGACACTTGAAAACAACCTTTCAAACCACCCATTGATCATAAATTGAAGCTTGTGCACTATTTTAAGTGTTAAATGTAGAATACCATTTAATCTGAAGATCAATTTATCCAGAGCTGGCAATTCGGGTGGGCGCTTAGAGTTGGGCGAAAAAAACACCGCCAAAATTTAGACCTTGAAATTAAAGGCCTTAGCTCGGACTTCAATGGGTTGCAGATAGCTCGGACTTCAATGGGTTGCAGATTTGATCGGGTGGCCCGTTTTTAAAAAAAATGTTAAAAAATAATTTTATAAAAAATTAAAATTGTCTCTAACTTCGGTTTAGCCAAAACCAGAAAGCTAGCTTTGCCGCTTGGTTTTGTCTAACAAAAGTAAAATAAAATATATCCTTCGCATTTTTCTTTTGAAAAAGGTATACTGTATACATACAGATATTCTATGTGTATATGCTTTTCCTAATATACCCTACATGAGATTAATCTCATGTTTCAACGGTCGAAGAATGAAAAAGTTAGAAATGCGTACAAAATCTTTTTCATTTACCAGAGTTAGATAGTAATTACTTCCAACAAACCATTTGGTTAAAGGAGAAAATGTTAAATCAACACTTACACATCCAACATAGTTCTACGGGTATATATTTCTATATATGTAGAAAAGAGAAATCCTTCAAGAGAAAAAGTAGGGTGAGAGAGATTATAACAACAAAAATTAAGAGTCTCTGAAAAGATAGAAGAAGGTGACCATTATACAATGCATTGAGCTTTGTCTCTGCTGTGATTTTGACAACATTCATTTAAAAAAAATAGAAAGCAAAGAGAGAAGAACAGAGAAAATTTTGAACGGTAAATTAAGTTGCAGAGGATTGCCTATGAACAGAGAAAAAAACACAGTGAACAGAGAAAAACAGAGTGTAGTGAGTGAGCCGAGGGAGAGACAAACCTTGAGAATGAGCCGAGGGACGGGAGACTGGGTTCAATCCGCCAGAGACGAGAGAGTGCGTGAGAGGAGGCACGGCACCGAGGGAGTGAGACTGTGAGAGGGAGGCAGTAGTGAGGCATCGAGTGAGAGAGGGAGAATTAGAAAATGTGAAAGGGAGAATTAGAAACCCTGACCTAACTAAAAAATTCTTACTTTTTTATCAAATCTAACCACTCATTTTGAGCCTAGTTACACATTTAGCTTTGGTTTGTACTTCTTTTGTCTCATATTCATTATAAGATAAAACAGTTCCTGAAAAATGTATTCACTACATAGTTTACTATGAAAAAGTCATTTTTTTACGAAGTATTTTTAATTGAAAAGTTAAAATATAATTAAAAAGCTATTTAGATATTTGGATAAAATATCATAATATATGATGAGATTGCATGTGCTTAATTTAAGATGTGGTTTGTTAGACATGGTTATACTTATAGTAATGATAGTTTTGTTGCACGGGTAGAGCTGGGTATACGGTGTAACACCCCTTTATATACACGATATATATGTATTCTTCTTGCTTTTAAAAAGAACTTTTAGAAAGATATACATATTTATCACTCTTTATCTCGCTATACAAGAATGTACATACATCTGATTTCCTTTGAATATTGAAAGTAAGAAAAACATTATCTTTCAATATTTGTCCATAACGACAAAATAATTTATAGAAATCATAAGTGATAAATTATTACAGTATTATATCCGAATGAGAAAGTTTATTAAAGTTTAACCTTTACCTTGTTACAATTATCTAACTTGATATTGTAATAAGGCAAAGTAAAACTAAACTACACTTCTACTACAAATTTGACCAAACATTTCCTAGTCCTTGAACCATCGAGTTTTGGAATCCTACTCTTGTCATATCTCTTCATCTATCTGATTGAGGATAAGACCACTTTACTATTTTGTAATTACATATCCTTCCATCTTGGACTAGAATATAATACTTTACAAATAAGACATAAGCATAAGGGTTTTCATAAACATAACAATTATACTTTCATTCACAACCACCCACATAGAATATCACAATCACATGAATGTCATACAATGTTTTTAATACTACCATCTCATTCATTCTATGCATGTGGGCCCCTTAAAGTTTTAGTTTGCACTGGGCCAACCAGGAGTTTACACTGTTCTATAATTCCAGATAATAACATAAATGTCTTCATGGCATATGAACAGCTCAACTGGCATGGAAACACTTAGAGACTAGTCAGATTGAGAAGGTTTTTATTGTGAAAGTACCGACACTAGGGAGCGACCCAGGTCCCCTGAAGCACCCTTTCACACTCTCTCATCCCAAGACTCACAACTAAGTCTCCTCTAATGTATTATTGGTTTCTATAATCCGTCCCCAGGTAATATCACATCTCATTTCTCTTTAATGATTTATAATGCATGAACTACTCGCATATTTTGTAGGTTAAGACTTTTAGAAACTCAATTATTAAATACCATAAAGGTTCACAAATCATCTCAATAAACTGTACATTCTCATAAGTCCTTCTTTGAACTTCTGTTATACAGAAATAAATTTAGTACAGTCTCTGAATTTAGATCTCACCAAAATTGAGTTTCAAGCCTTAAATATCTCAAAACTTTATTTTAAAAAACTTCACATATTTACATAATATTTCTCAATTTGAATCTTAACTAGATTGAATTTAGAAATTTCAACTATAACAAAATATCCTTTGGTTATTTTGTTGGGGAAAACTAAAATAATTTACTTTAACTTTCTGATTACTAAAAGAAAATAATTTTTAAAATCATTAATTAAGAATACAAACTATAAAAATTTTCTTTAATTCAAGAATTAATTATCTCAACCTTTAATTTTCATAAAATAGCTTCTTTCTAATACTAGATTTTATTCTAGAGATTAAAAATAAAGTTAACGAAAATAATTTCTAAGAAGAAATAAAAGCTAAAAATAATTATAAAATACTTTCTCTTAGAATAAAACTTTAAAAAGTAAGGTAAGAAAATTCTTAATGAGTTTTAACTTTCTGTCATGTTTGCTATATGCTCAAACTCTATATCACAAGGTCATCAATCATTCATAAATCACAACCAAATATTGTCAATCACAATTAAATATCATCACTCACAATCAAATATTGTCAATCACAATTAATTTATCAATCAAATCAAATAAATTACTTATTATTCATAAATATCATAATTTAAAGTTTAATGGTTATTTAAGTTAATAAACTTAATTTTAAGTCTTTATAGTTCATTCCTCGTACAGGTCTATGTAAGTCCAAATAGGTCATAATAATCCAAGTCCTTATATAGGTTTAGCTTGATCCATATAGGATAAAAAAGTCAAGTCCTTGCATAGGTTTAGTCCAGTCAATATAAGTTATAATAATCTAGATCCATGCATAGGTATTTCAAAATAAGTTACACAAGATACTAAATTTATTATAAATTTTAAGTTGAGAAGTTATTATTTTAAAATAATAATATTATTAAATCTAAAAGGAGTAGGGAATTCCTCTCATTATTCTTATGTCTTTCATATTATATTTCTATCTCACTCCCCCTTACCTTGAATTGCTACCAAAAGTGAGTTCGCTTTGCACCTCCGAGTTCTAGAAATATTCATACCAACTTATCTCAGTGTACGCATAAGATAAAAATAAATATTACTACGTAAAACAAAAATGGTAAATTTTGAATAGCGAATAGTGACAATAAATAGTAAAAATATGAATAGTAATAGTAAATAGTAAATCGTGAATTGTAATGATAAATAGTAAATGTAAATAGTAACAATAAATAGTATTTACTATTTAAATAGTAATTTACTATTGTTAATAATGATTTACTATTAACAGTAATTTACTATTCAGAATAGTAACTTAAAATAATATTATATCCAGTATAATAATAGATTTCTAAAATGATATAAAAATAAACCTAAAAAGTATAAAAGAGAGTTATTCTTACCTTATGATTTTGACAGAACCTCCTTTCATAAAAATTATTTCTCTCTCTTACTCCCACCACTATCTCTCTAGCACTACTATATTAAGAAAATTTAATCTGAAATTATAAATTTTTCTTTAGAAATCCTTCGGTATTTATAGCAGAAAAATTTACTGTGTATTTAAATATTTTATTATAAAAGTACTATACAATTTTGAAAATTTCATTCCTGATTACTATGCAACATTTGAAATTTTCGTTCATATACAGTGTTTTGCATAGTAAATATCGACTGAATTATTAAGCCAAATAGTAAATATTCACTCGGTATATTTTAAATATTCAAAATGAGTCCTTTTCAAAATTTAATGATATTATATCAGTCCTCATTAATTTTATAAGGCTAAAACCCCTTTTTACCCCTCTTAATGTTTAGGGATTAGGAAAAAGCCCCTCAAAAAAAAACCCTTAGGTTTTGGCCCTTATTAAATTTTAGGGTTTACGAATTTAAGGATGATGCCCTGAACTGATGAGGTGACATGAGTTTGGGCCACCTCATCAGTCACACCTGGCAAAAATAATATTATTTTAATGAAGATAGTGCTTACATGGGATTAATTACCCTAAGTAAGGTAATTAAATTGCTTAGGTAATTAGTAAGGTAATTAAGCAAGGTTATTTTTTTTTCCACAACGCTGCGTTTTGGAAAGTTGAAGGTCTCTTACTGAGAAATGACCCTTCCTCCTTCCTTCCCTCCGTCGTGTCTTTTGTTCTCCCTCACCGTCCCTGAAAATCACCTGTTCCCTCCCTCCTTCCCTCCCTCTGTCGTATCTTCTGTTGTCGTTCACCGTCTCTGAAAATCGTTCACCATCCACGTTCATCGTTCAGTGTCTGATTCCTACTCGAGTGTCAGTATCGTGCAAGCTCTACTGTTGCGTGGCTGTGGAAAGCTGTGAGCGGACAACAGCTAAAAGAGGGCATTTTTAATACTGCGCAGGTATATTTTAAACACTGTTAATTTAATATGCTTTGGGATGAAGTTGGGGTTTGGGGTTGAGGGACCACATGTTTGTTGTTGTCGTTTATGCGTGTGTTGTACTTTTGCGATTAATAAAGCATAATTTTGTGTATGTGTGTATATTGTATGTAGGTATGAGTTTTAGTGTTGTGATACACCATAAGGGGAAGTTTGATGAGGGCCCACCAGTGTTGTATGTTGATAAAGAAATACATGCCATTCATAATGTAGACTTGGATAGATGGTCATATTTTGAGGCTAGGTCACTAGTGGAAGACCTTGGTTATAGAGGGGAATTTAAGCTGTGGTGGAAGAAATCAAGTGAGTCTGAGTACAAGAGTTTGACATGGGACACACATGCACTGGAAATGGGTGAGTATGCAGTTAATGAGAATTGTGAGGTTGACTTGTATGTGGAACACTGTGTAACAGAGACTGAGGAGGTTGTTTGTTTGGGTGGGGCAGTGAGTGTGGGCCATGAAGATGTGGTCCAAGGAGATATGGGTCATCAAGGTGTTGGAAAGGAACTGGGCCATGAAGATGTGGTCCAAGAAGCCCAATATGGTAACAGAAATAGGAGAGTAAAGTCTAGCCCTTATGTAACTCCCAATAAAGTAGTGACCAGAAAAAAAATTTACAAGAGTCGACTGAGGAGTTTGAGGTCCACTTATGGGCCAACTATGGAGCCAACTATAGAGTCAACTGAGTTCCCAACTTATGGGCCAACTGAGGTGGCTAGTGGAGGGAATTTATCAGGTGAAAGTTTTGGTTGTTGTCTCAACACTGAGCAGGAAGAAGTTCCAGACATAGATGAGCAGCCTGCTCCTGAATCAAGGACTGAACCTGAGCCAAGGAGTGAACCCAATTCAGGAGTGAATTCTGAGTTTTCAGGGGAAAATGTTGGACCCAACAGTAGTGAGCAGGTTGATCAGAGGACTTACTTTAGGGATGAAGACCTACATGGTCTTGCTGATGAGGACTACGGAGACATCGAATCAGGGTATGATACTGAAGAAGTTCACACTGATGTTGAGACAGACGAGGAAGCCAGAGTTCAGCATGAGGCCTTTGATGAAGAAAAGATGGGGGAGAAGTATGAGTTAAAGGTTAGAATGGAGTTCCAGACAATGGTGCAATTTAGGCAGGCCATCAAGGAGTATGACTTGTACAAGGGTAGAGAGGGGAAGTTTGTAAAAAATGAACCTGAGAGGTGTCGTATGAAATGTACAAATAGTGACTGTGGCTGGATGGCTTTTGGTAGCAAAGTAGGGAGAACAAATGTGATTATGTTGAAGGCTTTTGGACCTCAACACACCTGTCCCAGGGTATTTGACAACAAAAACCAGAATTCTAAATGGGTTGCCAAGATTCTGTTGAAGCACTTAAGGGTGAACTCTAAGCTTACAATACCTGAAATCATAGAGATTTTTAGATCTCAACATGTTGTTCAGTTGACTGATTGGTCTGCCTACAATGGGAGAAGACTTGCACGTGATATGTTAGATGGTGAATGTAGCAAGCAGTACAGCATGTTGTGGAGCTACAGTGCAGAGTTAAAACGTGTATCCAATGGTAACAGATGTAAGCTACAGTTGGAGGATCCGGGTGGAGATTTACAGCCTCGATTTGGTGCATTTTATATGTGTTTGGATGCCTGCAAGCAAGGTTTTTTGAGTGGTTGCAGGCCCTTTATTGGAGTGGATGGGTGCCATCTGAAAAACAAATATGGAGGTCAACTTTTAACTGCAGTTGGAAGGGATGCGAATGACCAATATTTCCCACTTGCAGTTGCTGTGGTTGAGGTTGAAAATAAACAAAGCTGGAGATGGTTTTTGACCCTGCTGCTGGAGGATATTGGTGATATGAGTACCAATAGATATGTTTTTATTTCTGACCAACAAAAGGTATTGATTTAAGGCTTATTTAATTTGATATGTAGGCTTTCTGTTTGATTTGATATTTACTTGACTGAATTGTACTTTCAGGGTTTGTTACAAGTTTTTGAGGAGTTGCTGGATGGTGTGGAACACAGGTATTGTGTAAGACACTTGTACACAAACTTGAAGAAAAGGTATGGCGGGGGTGCCTTACTCAAAAATCTTATGCTCAGTGCAAGTAAAGCAACTTATGTTCATGGATGGGAGACTAAAATGCAACAGATAAAGGAGCTTGATCAGAGGGCATATGATTGGCTAATTGCAATTCCAAAAGAGACCTGGTGCAGACATGCTTTTTCACATTACCCTTGCTGTGATGTAATCATGAACAACACATGTGAGGCCTTCAACTCAGTCATACTACCTTGTAGGGACAAGCCAATTATTACAATGTTGGAGTGGATCAGACAATATTTATTGGGTAGGTTTGCTAAACTGAGATCAAAGGTGTGGAGAATTGAAGGAGATCTTATGCCAAGACCAACTAAGAGACTTCAAAGAGAAGTTGAGTTCAGTGGGGAATGGGTTCCAGTCTGGGCTGGAGACTTGCTTTTTGAGGTTAAACACACCAACTCAAACCACATGTTTGTTGTTGATTTAGCTAAAACACATTGCAGTTGTAATTGGTGGGAACTGAATGGAATTCCCTGTAGACATGTTGTATCTGCTATGAAATACAGAGGTGACACACCTGAGCAATTTGTGTTACCCTGGTACTCCAAAAGCACATATGCCAAGTGTTATGCAGGGATTATACAACCAATTAATGGCCAGACCATGTGGCCCCATGTTGATGCACCACATGTCCTCCCTCCCTCATATAAGAGGGGACCTGGCAGACCCAAAAAACTTAGGAGGAGGGACCCCTATGAAGAAGACAATCATCCCAAAAGGCCAAGATTTGTGGGCAAGTATCATTGCACCAAATGTGATGGGACTGGGCATAATAAAACTACATGTCCAAATGTAAGCCAAAATAGAACCTGTACAGTATCTAACATGTCCATTTAACTGAATCACTTACCTACAGTATGACAATGTGATATTTTTTTTCAGGTTGCACCTGCAAATGGTGAAGTTGATGATACTACACATGATGGAGGCCAACCTGATGAGCAACCTAATGCAACTGATGGCCAACCTGATGGACAGTCTCATGCACCACCTGATGCCACAGCAACACCATCTGTGAGGGGAAGACCCAGAGGAAGGCCAAGGGGAAAGGGAGGGAGGGGAGCAAGGAGGGCCACACGGTCTGGGACAATGGCAGAGACTACAACTGAATGTTATGACTTCCTAGGAACCCAACAAAGTGTCAACAAATGAATTTACCTTATTCTCTACTGTATGAAATGAATGTATTGCCTTGGAACCTGACCAATAGGTCATTCAATTATATGTATATTTTAACAAAGAATGACCAACAGGTCCTTTAATTTAATGGGTGTTACTTAATTATTGTGTATTGAGTTCCAGGGTTGGATGACTTATTGTGTGCATGGTGTCCCTAAACAAAAACAGAGATAAAGGACACACAAAGAACAACTTATTGTGTGCATGGTGTCCCTTAATTGAAACCAGAATAACTTCACTGAAACCACAGTAACTTCACTGAAACTAGAATAAACACAGAAATAACAAACTACATAATTCCATTACAATACTTGTTCATTACAAACCTAAACAGGATAACAAACCTTACATTCAACAAGTCCTTAAACCTTACATTCAACAAGTCCTTAAACCTTACATGCTATATGGACAATTTTCCTAAACCCTCTTTACAGTTGTAAGGGCTTTTTCCTAAACCCTCTTTACAGTTGTAAGGGCTTTTTCCTAAACCCTCTTTAGAGTTGTAAGGGCTTTTTCCTAAACCCTATTCATTGAAAGGTCTTCTTCTTAACCCCTTTTAAACATGAAGCACCACAGCACAACCCTCAATGCTTTGTTGCTACATACAACATGATCATCATCAAAGTTATGGCCCAGGATACAATTGTAACTGTCAATAACATTGAGGATTTGCTTTTCTCAGCCACCAACTTAGACTTCATTTTCGTATTCTTGAGCTGGAATTCCTCACGCAGCTTTTCAAGATCCCACTTGCAGGTACAACCCTCACTTTCACTCTGTTGAAGCTGAGTGGTATCAGCAGTATGAGCCCATTTGAAAAACCCACAGTCTTCATTCCTCTGAGACAAGAGAGTACAACCCATAAAAACAAAACCCAACTACAACGAACCTCAATGAAACGATGGCCACTTACCAAGAAAAATGGACACCTCCAGAAGGTCCTTCCATTGTTCTTCTTTGTTTTTGAAACAAGAAGAACGGGATGCTCCCCACATCTACATCGAACGTGTTCATTCTTTATGGATGAGGAACACCCAGTTGACACATTTGATGTTGTCATGTCTTTTTGAGTTCACCTTCAGAGGTTGAAGACGCAGGCCAACGCAAGCACTATCTGGTCCAAATGTTGAAGACATTCCTTAATTAGGGTTTTTAATTTGGGGGTTTCTTAATTTGGGGTTTAAGGTAATTAATCCCACGTAATTTGGGGTTTAGGGTAATTAATCCCACGTAATTTGGGGTTTAGGGTAATTAATCCCACGTAAGCACTATCTTCATTAAAATAATATTATTTTTGCCAGGTGTGACTGATGAGGTGGCCCAAACTCATGCCACCTCATCAGTTCAGGGCATCATCCTTAAATTCGTAAACCCTAAAATTTAATAAGGGCCAAAACCTAAGGGTTTTTTTTTTTAGGGGCTTTTTCCTAATCCCTAAACATTAAGAGGGGTAAAAAGGGGTTTTAGCCATTTTATAATAAGTAATATAAAGTTAAAATTTTAAAAATCTAAAATTTTCTGTTAATAAAAATTTATTGGTATGTTTCAAATTTTTTTACGATTGGTAAAAATCAAGATTTTTCTCAAACCGATCATTTTTAGATAAGTCTACTTAAAATAGATTTTAGAAAGTTTTCTTATAATTTAACTTCACTTTCTTGTAAATATTTTTAATTTTAAATAACTTTATATGAATTTAAAATTATTTAAAATATATTATTTTATTAAAATATTTCAAAAATTTCAAAAATTTCCAAAAAATCATAAATATTATGTAGATCAAAAAGTTCTAAAGAACTATAGTCTAATTCCTTCAAAATTTTATTTTAAAATTCTAATAAGATTTAAATCATAAATATGTAAAAACATAAATATAAAAACATAAAATAAAAGTTGTGAATAATAAAGATATACAAAATTCTTAATATAATTTCATTAATCAATGACTTCTAATTAGGTCATTTTAAAATTCCCATTCAAAAGACATATATATTTTTATTTTATTATTATTATTTTATTTTTTAAAACAAAATAATTAAACATAAATACCAAAATTTCATAATAATAAACTAACTAATAGTAAGTATTTCTCATTAAAATGGGATGTTACATACGGGCTAGCCCACCCCATAACGATCTGACCTGCGGAACCTATTTTGTAAATGGGTTGATTTTTCTGACCATGAGCTAACTTGTGTAAGAGAATTTTTTTTTTGTTTTTTTCCTCCTTTGGAATTGTTGGGTGTGAAAAAAAAATTGAAAACAAAAACATATATTATTCAATACATTTAATTATTCAAAATCTGAAAAATCCAACCATGATTCATGAAATAAACTCATGAAATTTTAAATTTGAAAGTTTTATCATCTAAATATATTCAAATGTACTAAAAAATAGAACATGTTAGCAAATGTTGTAATAGAATGACATTGTTTAATTTGTTAGTTTTTTGTTATTTGCTATAATATACAACAACTTTCTTTATTTAGCATGTGAAGTATTAGAAGTCTAAAAACATTCATGTAAATTTGAATAGGAAAGTTATAATTAAGTATGTATTTGATCTTCAACATCATTCAATAATTTGAACAGGAAAGTTATAATTAATTATGTAACCTTGACTTTTACAAAATACTTTTTTGTTTCTCTCGTATTAAGTATTCTTAGAATCAGAATTCAAAGACCCCATCCCCGACTCACTTCTATTATGTGGTCATCCCTTTTTAGTGTAAGCTTAATATTTTTTACGGATGACAATTTGGGCCTGGTCCATAGGCCAACCCAATTGACCCGTTAAAAATAGACGGGTCATGTAATGCCTCGGCCACTTTTCAGGAATGAACGACTCTCCCCATAAACCAACACGAGACCCTTCCAGTGTGCTTTTATCCTCACTCACACATTTCCCGGGAACTTCCTAGGAGGTCACCCATCCCATAATTACTCCAAGTTAAGCATGCTTAACTTTGGAGTCCTTAAGTGAGAAGCCACCAAAAAGGCTAATGCATTTGTTGGTATAGATAGTACGAATTCTTTCCTTTAAGCTATCCTCGACTGTATAGTCCCATACCTATACAGTCTTTGGATCCCTCCCACTGGAAGTCTGCCAGGAGCCGCTCCTTGGCCGTGCCTATGCATCGGCGAACACTCCCCGCCCTCAACAGTGCCTGGTGTAACATCCTACTTTAATAATAATTCAATTATGTAATTTATAAAGCATGGAAGGTCTATATGTGTTAAACAATGAATAGAACGCTTTATAAATGGTCTATTATACTTCAAAAAATTTTATTTTTGGATGAAATTTAGAAATTTCATAGATTCTCATAGATAAGACTCAAATTCCGAGTCAAGTACCTTGGCGGAGTAAAACTTAGGCGGAGTCACGTACCTTGGCGGAGTAAAACTTAGGCGGAGTCACGTACCTTGGCGGAGTAAAACTTAGGCGGAGTCACGTACCTTGACGGAGTAAAGCTTAGGCGGAGTCACGTACCTTGGCGGAGTAATAAGCATAGACGGGGTCTCATGCCTTGGCGGAGTAATAAGATTAGGCGGAGTCACACGTTTTGACGGAGTAATAAGCCTAGGCGGGGTCTCGTGCCTTGGCGGAGTAATAGGCATTGACGAGGTCAAATGCCTTGGCGGTGTAACGTGAACGTCTTTTTGAGCATGGGCATTTCTTAGGAATTACTTATACACTAAGATGTATCAACACCGCCCTTCATAATTAACACCGCCCTCACACCCTACACCGCCCCATATACTCAATGCCGCCCTCTTCAAAATCTCCAACAACGAACACCTTTTAACTCCACTCAGACCACTTCTGATCCGTTCTGATCACCAAAGTTAGGACGACGTCAAGACTTCAAAGAAAAAGATCGGATGCCAACTAATGACACATCACATCGGATGACCGATGTAGGGAGGACAGCTTATGTGAAGCAGACTGGATCAACGTTTTACTGAATGAGCTATGGGACAGCTGACTTCGGCTCAGGTAAGACCGGATGAATTTAGTTCAGATCGGATTATCATTAATGAACACCGGTTGGATTCAAGGAAGGTTAACTCAGCTTTCCTTAGAACGGATGTCCACATCGGATGACTTTGGACCGATATACAAGACCGGGTGAAATCCGCCCAAAGAAGAAATTGAGGGACTGCTAAGTTCTCCTCAACCGGACTTGGAAGTGGTAGTCCAGTCGGTTTTGAAGTGCAGAAGTAACTTTTGACCTTTTTCTTGTCTTTTAGGCATTTTTTTAATGAATTTGAACCCACTAATAGCTCTAGTACGTAGGACGGCCAGAAATGGACAATGTTACAGCTCATTTCTTATCTGAACTTCCATTATTTCCATAATCAAACACACCTAACAGCCCACTAAATTGTAATCACGGGAAAGCTTGTCTCCCCACTTGCCTTTGCATTATTAAACTAACACACCTCTTCCGAATACCCTTAGAACAAGGAAATTATTGAACCTTTTATCTCTCAATTCCTCTTCTCTATCAAAGCAACTTCAGAGTTGAAACTAAGACAGCAAGGAGGCCTTATTCAATCAGCCTAATATCTTCAGACAAGTAAGAGGGGACAGGGTTGTGAATATTTGTGAAATGGGTAGAATTATATGCTGATTCTAGAATTCCAGAATTTATTCGTAACTTGTTGCTCATTTTTGAAATTGAAAACGTGTGAATTTGACTCTGACTTCTTCATTAAAATTGTAGATCTTTTTGATATCTGAATTTTGAGACCTGAATCAAGTAATTTGAATAAGTATAGCACAAGTTATAGCCAAAATACTACAGCATGTTCGTATGGAAGATTTATCCTTTGTTTTGTGTATATATTGATTTACTGGGAACTGTACGTGCATAATCAGCCTTGGATGTCTTCATGAAAGTTGTAGATAATTAAGTTGTGGATTTTTAGAAAGTGGTTTCACATCAAAATAATTTTTGTAACTCAAGTTATGCTCAAATTACTGAAGTATGTGCAAGCTGAAAATTCTGAAATTCTGAAATTTTGAAATCCGAATCTTGTTTTTAAAACTGGGAAGTTTGTGGTGAGAATTAGGGGATGGTGTCTTCATGAAAATTGTAGATACGTGTGTTAAGAATAATTTAGAATTGGGTTCATGTCAAAATCACGTTTTTAACTCCAGATACGTTTTAAATACTAATCTATGTACATTTTTGGAAAACTTATCTTGAGGCAGTATGGTATTTTGTGAATAAGTAGTATTTCTGATTGGAATCTGAAACTGTGTTCTTCATGAAAGTTGTAGATAATTGTATTATTGAGCTATAGAAAGTGGAATCATCTAAAAAGGAGTTGATTTGCCCATGTTATGACTGTTTTGCTAATGTATGTTACTGTTGGGGATACTGAAAGTCACTTTAAAAGGCTATTTTGAAAGAAAATGATATTTTCTCTATGGATAAAGATTATTTATTAAATTCTTGAGTGATTATGGATTATTATAAATGCTGTTGAGTATCACACAGTTTGTATATTGTGATTGTGAATAATTATGAATGACATAATATATATATATATATATATATATATATATATATATATATATATACATGAATGCCTTGTGGTTATTGATATATGTGGTTGAAACAGTAAATCCATGATTTTATGAATTATTATGTGTATTGTGTCCCTTGAGGACTTGTATTATCCAAGAGGTTTTGGAAATGTGGATATCATGGTATGTTAAATGATAAAGAGAATTAAAGGCATTCATGCATCATAAGCATTTGGACGCACCATGGAATTTAGGGGTTCCATGATTGCCTACCCTGGTGGGGGGTTACTCTATGATGAGTTAAAGCCCTATTTTTGTGATGTGTTGGTCATGGGACTGTAGGGATCCATGACTATATAAATTCCTACCGATGTGTTGGTCATGGGGCTGTAGGGATCCATGACTGTATAAATTCCTACCGATGTGTTGGTCATGGGGCTGTAGGGATCCATGATTGTATTAATTCCTACCGATGTCTCTATGAGACCTTTTACTGCAGTATTCCCACCAAACCAAATGGATCCAGCATGACATCATTTAACTAATTGAAGAATTATTAAATGGACTTGTTTGGCATATTCATCATATCATTATGAGTTGTTGATTGTGTTTGTGCAATTTTATCTATTTTATACTTATTCCATATTCTGTCTCACTCTTACATTAATTTTTACAGCGAATGACACGCAGAATGCAGAGTGATGCCATGATGAATGTCTATTTGGATTATTACCTGAACTTTGATTTTATGGGTTGTAATAAGTATAATATGTCATGTACCATTATTTTCTAAATCGTTTCCGCTACTTAAGTATTTTCTTGAATTTAATTATTCACGTCTAGCATGTATGATAATTTTTCCGCTGTTATCAACTGTTACATAAACTCTGAAATAAATTGATGAATTTTAAAATGATCTTTCGAAAAAGCGAAAAATTTATTCGAAAATTTTAATTAACGTTTCGGGTCGTTACATGTTGGTATCAGAGCGTTTTCAAAAATTCAGGACCAATTGATGTAACATGTATTGTTCTTGATATATTACGTTAATTGTTTGATTACTTGTTTGATAATATGTTAAGTGTGTACTATATGACTTATGCCTGACTGATAAATTGCAAAATGACTTGTTTGATTACTTGCTTGATAATATGATAAATGTATATTATATGACTTATTGCTCATCTGATAAATTGTAGAATACTTATAGTTACGTTATATATATATATATATATATATATATATATATATATATATATATACGACATATTTTCCCTTAGAATTAGTATAAACCAAACTACAAATGTAGGATGGCAAGAAACAACAACAACAACGATATGGCAGCTGCTTTCAACCGTTTGGCTGAAGCCATTGAAAGACAAAATCAACCGAGAAGTGCTGGTGGACTTCACGGGCTAGATCATTTCCTAAAAAGGAAGCCATCACAATTCAAAGGAGGCTACAATCCAGAGGTAGCGTACCTATGGGTTAAGGAAATGGAGCACATTTTCCGAGCCTTGCCCTGCACAGAATTTGAAAAGGTGGAGTGTGCCACTTATATGATGGTTGAGGAAGCAGAAAACTGGTGGATACATGCCAGAACTCGTATGATTGAAACTGACAGACCTTTGAACTGGGTCAACTTCAAAGACTGTTTCCTAGAGAAATATTTTCCAGCAAGTGTGAAAAGCCGTAAAGAGCTAGAATTTATGGAGCTGAAACAAGGCTCAATGTCTGTTGGAGAATATGCTGCAAAGTTTGAAGAACTATCTCTCTTTTACCCTCCTTTTCAACAGGTTGGTGCCGAAGAATCAAAATGTGTTAAATTTGAGAACGGGCTGAATTTGGAAATCAAAGAGGCGATAGGGTACCAAGAAATTCAGAGTTTACCTATTCTAATCAACAAATGCCGAATTTTCGAAGAAAATCACCAAGCCAAACTGGCACATGAAAAGGCCAATAGACAACTGAAGCCTCAGTCAGTTGATTTCAAAAGGAAAGGGACATTCTATCCAAATCGTTTCAAGGGAGGATCATCATCTTCTCAAAGACGTAGCAATCATACGAATATCAGGTGCCATAATTGCGGAGGTAATCACCATATACGCGATTGCACCCGACACCTAGGAGATGTTACCTGCTATCGTTGTAATCAGAAAGGACACATCAGTCCAAATTGCCCACAGAACCGACAAAACAACGACAGCAACACTATGAATAATCAAAGAGGCTCTAACTATCAGGGAGGTCGTGGAGGAAACACGCGAGCTGTTCAACCTCCAAGACAGAATAGGGAGTCAACAGACCAGAGGTTACAACCAACAACTGGAAGAGTCTTTGCCATCAGCGGTTCAGAGGCAGACCAAGCTGATGACCTCGTGCAAAGTAAGTGTGAGATCAATGGTACTATCTTATCTGTGTTATTTGATTCTGGTGCTACACATTCTTTTATTTCTGATGAGTGTGTTAGACGTCTTCAATTACCTGTGAAGCCGATGATATATGATCTGATTGTTTCCACTCCCACCGGTACACAACTTAGGACTACTAAGGTGTGTAACGAATGTTCTGTGCTCATAGAGGGTAAAAAATTTCTAGTAGATCTTGTTTGTTTACCTTTGAAGGACCTGGAAATAATCCTAGGGATGGACTGGTTATCAGCAAATCGAGTCTTGGTGGACTGTCATAACAAGACTGTGATATTTCCATCAGAAGAAAATCTTACTTCCGACCATCTCAAACTTTTTGCCTTACAAGGTGAAAGTCAATTATTTGCCTTGTTTACTTTTCCACAAGGAGATGGAGAATCTAAAGAGATCGAGATACCAGTTGTTTCTGAATTCCCTGAAGTATTTCCTGAGGATGTCTCGAGTTTACCTCCAGAACGTGAGATAGAATTCTCAATTGATTTAATTCTAGGAGCAGAACCAGTATCTAAGGCTCCATATCGCATGTCACCTATTGAACTGGCAGAACTAAAGAAGCAAATTGAAGAGTTATTGGAGAAGCATTTCATCAGGCCCAGTGTGTCACCATGGGGAGCGCCAGTATTACTAGTCAAGAAGAAAGATAGAAGCATGAGATTATGTGTAGATTATCGTCAGTTGAATAAATTGACGATGAAGAATAGATATCCTTTGCCCAGAATTGATGATTTGATAGATCAATTGAGAGATGCTGTAGTATTTTCTAAAATTGATCTACGATCAGGTTCTCATCAGATTCGTGTCAAGTCTGAGGATATTCCAAAGACGGCATTTAGAACACGCTATGGTCATTACGAGTATCTTGTGATGCCTTTCGGAGTAACCAATGCCCCAGCTGTATTCATGGATTACATGAATCGAGTGTTTCATTCATACTTGGATCAGTTTGTTATTATCTTCATTGATGACATTCTGATTTATTCCAAGACATGGGAGGAGCATGAAAAACATCTTCGAGTGGTATTGCAGATCCTAAAAGAGAAGCAGTTGTATGCTAAGTTGTCTAAATGTGAATTCTGGTTGGAAGAGGTAAAGTTCCTAGGCCATGTAATCTCAAGCAAAGGAGTATCTGTGGATCCTTCTAAAATAGAAGCTGTAATAAACTGGGAGAGACCTACTTCAGTCACTGAGATACGAAGCTTCTTAGGATTAGCCGGATATTATCGGAGATTCATTGAGGGGTTTTCTCGAATTGCCCTACCAATGACTCGTCTGACCCGGAAGAATCAACCATTTTCTTGGACGCCAGAATGTGAAGAAAGTTTCCAAGAACTAAAATTAAAGCTTACATCTGCTCCAGTTTTAACTTTGCCTAATCCACAAGAAGACTTTGTGGTTTATTGCGATGCTTCTAAGATGGGCTTAGGTTGTGTTTTGATGCAGCAACGAAAGGTGGTTGCCTATGCTTCCAGACAGTTGAGACCACATGAGATGAACTATCCTACGCATGATCTAGAATTGGCAGCAGTGGTATTTGCTCTGAAAATCTGGAGACACCATTTGTATGGAGTCAGGTTTGAAGTGTTCAGTGACCATAAGAGCTTGAAGTATTTGTTCGATCAAAAAGAATTGAACATGAGGCAGCGAAGGTGGATGGAGTTTCTTAAAGATTATGATTTTGATTTAAAGTATCATCCAGGAAAAGCAAATGTGGTGGCAGATGCATTAAGCCGAAAGTCCATTCATATGACATCTTTGATGATAAAAGAAATGGAGATGATAGAACAGTTTAGAGACATGGACTTGGGTGTAGAGATGAAATCTTCAAGGAATATGACCTTGGGGACTTTGAAAATAACCAATGATTTCCTAAAACTGTTAGGTGAAAAACAGAAAGAAGATTTGCCATTACAAGAGTTGAGAGAATTACAGGCGAGTGGCAAAGATATGGGACTACAAGAAGGATCAGATGGAATTTGGAGGATCAGGAATAGAATTTGTGTACCAGATGATGTTGATCTAAGGAGGACGATTCTAGAAAAAGCGTATAAAAGTATGTTGAGCATTCATCCTGGATCAACTAAGATGTATCAAGATCTGAGGAAAAGCTTTTGGTGGCCAAGGATGAAGAAAGAGGTAGTTGAATATGTATCTTCATGTCTGGTGTGTCAAAAAGCCAAGGTAGAACACCAGAAGCCATCTGGTGAACTGCAACCATTAGATATTCCTGTCTGGAAATGGGATGACATCTCAATGGACTTTGTGTCAGGGTTACCAAGAACACGTTCAGGGAATGATGCAATCTGGGTAATTGTAGACCGATTGACAAAGTCTGCTCACTTCCTCCCAATGAATATGAAGAACTCTTTACAAAAATTGGCACAATTATATGTGAAGGAGATCGTAAGACTACATGGTGTACCGTCTAGCATCGTGTCAGATAGAGATCCAAGATTCACTTCCCGATTCTGGGGTAGCTTGCATCAGGAATTGGGATCAAAGCTTCGATTAAGTTCAACTTATCATCCTCAAACAGATGGACAGTCAGAGCGTACCATACAAAGTTTGGAAGACTTACTACGATCTTGTGTACTTGAGCATGGTGGTAGTTGGGAGCAATTTCTTCCACTAATTGAATTCACGTATAACAACAGTTACCATAGCAGTATTGGTATGGCTCCATTTGAAGCATTGTATGGTAGAAAGTGTCGAACGCCCCTTTGTTGGTTAGAAACTGGTGAAAGTTTGGCGTTAGGACCTGAAATTGTGCAGCAGACTACTGAACAAATAGAAGTAATCAGAGAGAAGATGAAGGCAACCCAAGATAGACAGAAGCACTATTATGATAAAAGGAGGAAACCACTTGAATTCCAAGTTGGTGATCATGTATTTTTGAAGGTTTCACCTCACAAGGGGATTGGCCGAGCATTGAAGAGTAAGAAGTTGAGTCCAAGGTTTATTGGACCATATGAAATTCTAAAGAGGATTGGTACAGTGGCGTATCAGATTGCACTTCCTCCTCATCTTGCAAATTTGCATAATGTGTTTCATGTATCACAATTGAGGAAGTATGTACAAGACTCCACTCATGTGATTGCTAATGATGATGTTGAAGTTAGAGAAAATTTGACCATCCCCACAGAACCTACACAGATCCTAGAAAGATCAAATAAACGCTTGAGGAACAGAAATGTACCACTGGTAAAAGTTGCATGGAAACAGGGAAACGAAGTAACTCTGACTTGGGAGCGTGAAGATGCTATGAGGACGCAGTATCCAGAATTGTTTCACTAAGGAGTACATTAAGTTAAATTTCGAGGACGAAATTTTTATTAGGGTGGGAGAAATGTAACATCCTACTTTAATAATAATTCAATTATGTAATTTATAAAGCATGGAAGGTCTATATGTGTTAAACAATGAATAGAACGCTTTATAAATGGTCTATTATACTTCAAAAAATTTTATTTTTGGATGAAATTTAGAAATTTCATAGATTCTCATAGATAAGACTCAAATTCCGAGTCAAGTTCTTCAAAGGATTCACTCCGGAGTCACGTACCTTGGCGGAGTAAAACTTAGGCGGAGTCACGTACCTTGGCGGAGTAAAACTTAGGCGGAGTCACGTACCTTGGCGGAGTAAAACTTAGGCGGAGTCACGTACCTTGACGGAGTAAAGCTTAGGCGGAGTCACGTACCTTGGCGGAGTAATAAGCATAGACGGGGTCTCATGCCTTGGCGGAGTAATAAGATTAGGCGGAGTCACACGTTTTGACGGAGTAATAAGCCTAGGCGGGGTCTCGTGCCTTGGCGGAGTAATAGGCATTGACGAGGTCAAATGCCTTGGCGGTGTAACGTGAACGTCTTTTTGAGCATGGGCATTTCTTAGGAATTACTTATACACTAAGATGTATCAACACCGCCCTTCATAATCAACACCGCCCTCACACCCTACACCGCCCCATATACTCAATGCCGCCCTCTTCAAAATCTCCAACAACGAACACCTTTTAACTCCACTCAGACCACTTCTGATCCGTTCTGATCACCAAAGTTAGGACGACGTCAAGACTTCAAAGAAAAAGATCGGATGCCAACTAATGACACATCACATCGGATGACCGATGTAGGGAGGACAGCTTATGTGAAGCAGACTGGATCAATGTTTTACTGAATGAGCTATGGGACAGCTGACTTCGGCTCAGGTAAGACCGGATGAATTTAGTTCAGATCGGATTATCATTAATGAACACCGGTTGGATTCAAGGAAGGTTAACTCAGCTTTCCTTAGAACGGATGTCCACATCGGATGACTTTGGACCGATGTACAAGACCGGGTGAAATCCGCCCAAAGAAGAAATTGAGGGACTGCTAAGTTCTCCTCAACCGGACTTGGAAGTGGTAGTCCAGTCGGTTTTGAAGTGCAGAAGTAACTTTTGACCTTTTTCTTGTCTTTTAGGCATTTTTTTTAATGAATTTGAACCCACTAATTGCTCTAGTACGTAGGACGGCCAGAAATGGACAATGTTACAGCTCATTTCTTATCTGAACTTCCATTATTTCCACAATCAAACACACCTAACAGCCCACTAAATTGCAATCACGGGAAAGCTTGTCTCCCCACTTGCCTTTGCATTATTAAACTAACACACCTCTTCCGAATACCCTTAGAACAAGGAAATTATTGAACCTTTTATCTCTCAATTCCTCTTTTCTATCAAAGCAACTTCGGAGTTGAAACTAAGACAGCAAGGAGGCCTTATTCAATCAGCCTAATATCTTCAGACAAGTAAGAGGGGACATGGTTGTGAATATTTGTGAAATGGGTAGAATTGTATGCTGATTCTAGAATTCCAGAATTTATTCGTAACTTGTTGCTCATTTTTGAAATTGAAAACGTGTGAATTTGACTCTGACTTCTTCATGAAAATTGTAGATCTTTTTGATATCTGAATTTTGAGACCTGAATCAAGTAATTTGAATAAGTATAGCACAAGTTATAGCCAAAATACTACAGCACGTTCGTATGGAAGATTTATCCTTTGTTTTGTGTATATATTGATTTACTGGGAACTGTACGTGCATAATCAGCCTTGGATGTCTTCATGAAAGTTGTAGATAATTAAGTTGTGGATTTTTAGAAAGTGGTTTCACATCAAAATAATTTTTGTAACTCAAGTTATGCTCAAATTACTGAAGTATGTGCAAGCTGAAAATTCTGAAATTCTGAAATTTTGAAATCCGAATCTTGTTTTTAAAACTGGGAAGTTTGTGGTGAGAATTAGGGTTGGTGTCTTCATGAAAATTGTAGATACGTGTGTTAAGAATAATTTAGAATTGGGTTCATGTCAAAATCACGTTTGTAACTCCAGATACATTTTAAATACTAATCTGTGTACATTTTTGGAAAACTTATCTTGAGGCAGTATGGTATTTTGTGAATAAGTAGTATTTCTGATTGGAATCTGAAACTGTGTTCTTCATGAAAGTTGTAGATAATTGTATTATTGAGCTATAGAAAGTGGAATCATCTAAAAAGGAGTTGATTTGCCCATGTTATGACTGTTTTGCTAATGTATGTTACTGTTGGGGATACTGAAAGTCACTTTAAAAGGCTATTTTGAAAGAAAATGATATTTTCTCTATGGATAAAGATTATTTATTAAATTCTTGAGTGATTATGGATTATTATAAATTCTGTTGAGTATCACACAGTTTGTATATTGTGATTGTGAATAATTATGAATGACATAATATATATATATATATATATACATGAATGCCTTGTGGTTATTGATATATGTGGTTGAAACAGTAAATCCATGATTTTATGAATTATTATGTGTATTGTGTCCCTTGAGGACTTGTATTATCCAAGAGGTTTTGGAAATGTGGATATCATGGTATGTTAAATGATAAAGAGAATTAAAGGCATTCATGCATCATAAGCATTTGGACGCACCATGGAATTTAGGGGTTCCATGATTGCCTACCCTGGTGGGGGGTTACTCTATGATGAGTTAAAGCCCTATTTTTGTGATGTGTTGGTCATGGGGCTGTAGGGATCCATGACTGTATAAATTCCTACCGATGTGTTGGTCATGGGGCTGTAGGGATCCATGATTGTATTAATTCCTACCGATGTCTCTATGAGACCTTTTACTGCAGTATTCCCACCAAACCAAATGGATCCAGCATGACATCATTTAACTAATTGAAGAATTATTAAATGGACTTGTTTGGCATATTCATCATATCATTATGAGTTGTTGATTGTGTTTGTGCAATTTTATCTATTTTATACTTATTCCATATTCTGTCTCACTCTTACATTAATTTTTACAGCGAATGACACGCAGAATGCAGAGTGATGCCATGATGAATGTCTATTTGGATTATTACCTGAACTTTGATTTTATGGGTTGTAATAAGTATAATATGTCATGTACCATTATTTTCTAAATCGTTTCCGCTACTTAAGTATTTTCTTGAATTTAATTATTCACGTCTAGCATGTATGATAATTTTTCCGCTGTTATCAACTGTTACATAAACTCTGAAATAAATTGATGAATTTTAAAATGATCTTTCGAAAAAGCGAAAAATTTATTCGAAAATTTTAATTAACGTTTCGGGTCGTTACACCTAGGATGCCACATTCCCCGCTGGAAGCATGCTAGGAGCCGCTCCTTGTCTGTGCCCATGCACCAGCGATCACTCCCCGCCCTCAACAACGCCAGGATGTAAAATAAAACATCCTAATATTTAAAACCAGGTTTCTAAAACCCAAATAAATTTTTCACGAATTACTTTCAATTTCAAAATAGGATTTTGGAAGAGTACAATAACACTGTCATCACTACATCAACCTTCTAATGTGCAGTTCATCATCACATAACCTACTTATTTATGCAATACAACTGTTTCATGGATATATCAAATATCATACACATTTATATATATGGTGGGACCAACCAGGGTCTCCACAATACAACATCATCATCCATCATAACAACAGGTATATGCTCAAAATAGGTCTAGGCTTCCAGCTGAAGCCGTCAGTTACCTATTCAACTAAGCATTTATATATACACATATATGTACACACAGCAAAACAGGTATGCATAGGAGCCGGCCAAGGCTACTACAAACTACTATATACAATATATATATACAGTACTCCACGTTCGATCTTGGTGACCTCTCACCAATCTCCGTCACGTCCTAAGTCCACTGTAAAAATATCCACAAATAGGGGTGAGCATATACATGTCAAATGACAGTTATTGAATCGGATCAAGTATCCAATTCATTAACATATATAATCATATTCAATACTACACAACCTCATCATATAACATTCAATCTCATATTCTCATATAATCATACCACTCATGTTGTTCTCAATAACATATATCAATACATAAATATGTTTAATTATATGGATCCATTATTAAGTTTTAATTTTTGTGTTGCAACACTGGCTCTCAGACATAACTCAGCTCTTAGCTCTTAGTTGATCCAGCCGTTTTACTGATACCAAACTGTTTGCCCTCTCACTTGACACAATCACTCTCAGCGACAACGGTAGTGTCACGGGTTTGTATTTGCATGTGATAACAGGTTTTGATAATGACAAAGGA
Source organism: Clitoria ternatea (assembly GCA_037962975.1). Taxonomy (NCBI): domain Eukaryota; kingdom Viridiplantae; phylum Streptophyta; class Magnoliopsida; order Fabales; family Fabaceae; genus Clitoria; species Clitoria ternatea. The sequence goes on from CM075675.1 coordinate 18,497,911, forward strand.
AACATGCAATGCGAAGTCTTCGAAGAATCAAAAACAATTAGAGATATCATATAAACAAGGATGCAACAAGAAAACGGTTTCACAAAAGCTCAAGAAATCAAGAAACCAATAAACCAAGACATAGGAAAGCAACCATGCATCACAAGATTCAAATGAATGAGCAACAGGCATGAAAAGTCTCAAAATGCAAAGCCTGAATCGATTCAAGAACGAGTGAATCGATTCACAGCCCTGGAAGTCACAAAAATGAAGAAACAGAATGGGTCGAATCGATTCACCATGACCCTGAATCGATTCGAACACCTGGAAGTCACTAAAATTGCAAACAGTATGTCCTGAATCGATTCACCAGGACCCTGAATCGATTCACACGATGCTGACAGTCCAGGAACCCCAAACAGAATGCTCTGAATCGATTCAACAAAGCTCGAATTGATTCACACGAATCTGAAACTTAAATCTGCACACATCAGAATGTTTCGAATCGATTCAAGGCACTACGAATCGATTCGAGAAGTGGGAAACACCACTGAAAGGACAGATTTAAGTGGGAAACATGGACCCAATCTTAAAATACGCAGAGACAAGCTGGAGCCATCATCTTGCAACGGCTAGGAACCCTCAACACTGCAAAAATGAGTCTATATAATGAAGAGGAACTCAAGCACAACATGCAGAACCAAGAAGCAACAAATCCTTAGCTCTATCTTGTGCTTTGTAAGCCTATTTCTTGTATCTTGAAATACATTTGTATACCCTCTCATCTTGAGAGTTAGAATTTGGGAGAGCTTTTCATTTGTATATCTGCTCTATTGAGAGAGTGTATTGATTGTAAACAAACACCAAACACAAGTTATTCACTCTAGGTTGAGTGGTTGTTCACTCTAGGTTGAGTGGTTACAAAGGTTGAGGATTCAACCTTTGGGATATTGTGAGACTGAGAGATTGGGTGGGTTGCCCTTGTACTTGTGAGGATTGGGTTCTTGAGTGTGGGACACTAGGAAGCCGCAATTGCTCAAAGTTGTATCTCTAGTCTACAATAGTGGAAAATCCTCTAAGTGGGTTGCTTAGAGGCGAGACGTACACCGGATTGGGTGGAACTCGTTACATCGGTTTGCAAGCTTCTCTTCCTTACTCTTTTACTTTCATTTACTGCATATTTGTTGATTGGTATTGATTGGTTGAGAAGAGCATACTTGAACTTGCTTAATTTGTTATATCTCTAATATTGCACACCAAGTGTTTAGTAAATTGCTTCAGCAATATTTCTCATTGTAGTGCATTGCTTGTTATCCTCCATTCTATCTCACTTGCATAATCTCACAAACTTGGTTATAAAAATCAATTTCAAAGGTATTCCAATCAAAAGTTTTAAAACTCAATTCACCCCCCCTCTTGAGTATTGAGGCCACTTGAACAACAAGTGGTATCAGAGCTTGACTCTTGGTAGTTCAAGCTTAACAGCTTCAAGAGATTAAATGGCCTCAAGTTCTCAAAATGTTTTTCCCGAGGGTGGTGCGATAAATAGACCTCCCGCTTTCAATGGGGAAGGGTATGCGTTTTGGAAAGAAAGAATGAAAATCTTCATTCAATCAATTGACTTGAGAATATGGAATACCATTGAAAATGGTCCTTATATACCGATGCATACTATAGATAGCAAGAATGTTGAAAAACCTATAGATGAATGGACAAGCGAGGAAGAAAAGAAAGTCCAATATGGCTACAAGGCCAAAAATCTCATTACTATGTCTTTAGGTCAAGATGAATTTTTTAGAATAATGACATGCCAAACTGCTAAAGAAATATGGGATACTCTTCAAGTAACCCATGAAGGTACTAATGATGTAAAGGAATCCAAAATTAGTACCTTGACTAGCCAATATGAGTGCTTTAGATTAAACTCTCATGAATCGATTGTTGATATGCAAAAAAGATTTACTCTCATCATTAATCAACTCATTACACTTGGAAAGACTTACACTAACAAAGAGCTCATTCATAAAGTGTTAAAAAGTCTTAACAGAGAATGGCAACCGCTAGTTACCGCCATCAAACAATCTCCTAGCATAAACGAAATGTCTCTTGCCACTCTATTTGGTAAGTTGCAGGAACAGGAACAAGAGCTGAAGGAATTAAAGATGGCGGAAGAGGAAGAAAAATCTTCCAAGAAAAAGGGTCTTGCTCTCAAGGCTACTTCCATAAATGAAGTAGAAGAATTCGAAAGTGAACTTGATGAAGAAGAAGAAGTTGGACTATTTGTGAAACGCTTCGGGAAATTCATGAAAGGCAAACGCATTCAAAGGAGCTTCAAAAACCCAAGTAAGAAACCTATCACTAAAGAAAATTCTTCCTCACCCAATTGTTTTGAATGTGGCAAGGAAGGGCACTTCAAAGCGGATTGCCCAAATCTTAAGAAGAAGGGAAAAGAGAAAAGAGGAAGAAGGAGAGCATACATAGCATGGGATGAAAATGAGGTAAGCAGCTCGGATGACTCAGAGAATGAAGAAGCAAACCTTTGCCTCATGGCCAATCACCATGAAGAAGATGATGAGGTAAACTTCCATGACTTAGATAAGGATGAATTACTTGATGCTCTAGAGGAATTGTATGATAAATTTACAAAAGTCTCCAATAGACTTAAGGTATCTAGAAAAACTAGTGACACTCTAGAGATGCACCTTATGGAGATTTGCAAAGAGAATGAATGCTTAAAAGAAGAATTGAAAAACGCTCAAACATGTTCCAATAGTAAACCATGTGATTTTGCAAAGAAGTGCATTATGTTAGAAACCAAGGTTGAAGACCTAAACAGGACACTAGAGAAGTTCACTAATGGAAGAGATAATTTGAATATCCTTCTTGGGCAACAAAAATGCATGTTTAGTAAAACCGGTTTAGGATATGACAAAGAACATAGTAATCACAAAATGGAGAAGCACTATAAAAACTTCTTTGCACCACCAAGCAAATCCTCCTCACCTTTTATGAAATGCAATCATTGTGGTTCCAAAGGACATAGTGCTCATAAGTGTAGTGTTAGGAAACTAGGACCAAAGGTCTTAAGAAAGGTGTGGGTTCCCAAAGGGACATTACCACAAACTAACCTTAAAGGACCCAACATAAAATGGGTACCTAGTTCTCTAAACTGATTTTGTTTTGTAGGTATGCTTCAAGGCAAGCAACACCTATTGGTACTTGGATAGTGGGTGTTCAAAGCATATGACGGGAGACATAAGCAAATTTACATCATTCACTCCCAAACGAAAAGGAAGCGTCACCTATGGAGACAACACTAAAGGAAGAATCCTAGGCATTGGAAATATTGGTAAGAATTCTTCCACATCCATAAATGACGTATTGTATGTTGAAGGCCTCAAGCATAATCTACTTAGCATAAGTCAATTATGTGACAAAGGATATAGAGTCTTATTTGAATCCAATTGTTGCATAATTGAGAATAAGCTAAATAAAGAGGTCAACTTTGTTGGAAAAAGAATTGATAACATTTACATGATAGATGTGGATAGTTTGTCTACAAATGATGAACAATGCTTTATTTCAAAAGAGGATGAAACATGGCTTTGGCATAGAAGAATAGCTCATATACATGTGGACCACTTGAACAAACTTGTTTCTAAAGATTTAGTAATTGGTCTACCAAAGCTTAAATTTGAAAATAGATTTTGTGATGCATGTCAAAAGGGAAAACAAGTAAAGGCATCTTTTCAATCTAAAAACATTGTTTCTACTCAAAGGCCTTTATAACTTTTGCACATGGATTTATTTGGACCATCCAAAATCAAAAGCTTTGGAGGAAATTACTATGGTCTAGTTATAGTAGATGACTATTCAAGATATACATGGACATTGTTTCTTGCTCATAAAAATGAAGCATATCATGCATTCAAGAAACTTGCAAAGATTATCCAAAATGAGCAAAACTCAAAAATTGCATCCATTAGAACCGATCATGGGGGAGAGTTTGAAAATCAATCTTTCAAAAAGTTTTGTGAAAAACATGGTATAAATCACAATTTTTCAGCTCCTAGAACTCCACAACAAAATGGAGTGGTTGAAAGGAAAAATAGATCTTTAGTGGAGCTTGCTAGAACCATGCTAAATGAAAACAATATTGCAAAACATTTTTGGGCCGATGCGGTAAACACCGCGTGTTATGTGATGAATAGATGTTTGATAAGGCCTATTTTGAAGAAAACCCCCTATGAGCTTTACAAGGGTAGAAAACCCAACATTGCATACTTTCATATTTTTGGATGTAAATGTTTTGTGCTCAACAATGGAAAGGATAATCTAGGAAAGTTTGATGCAAAATCTGATGAGGCAATATTCCTAGGATATTCTCAATCGAGTAAATCTTATAGAATTTTCAACAAACAAACAAATACCATTGAGGAATCTATTCATGTTAAGTTTGATGAAAATAGCCATAACCCTCCGAGGAAGGAAGATGTTGATGATCTTGTAGGTACTTTCCAAGAAATGAACTTGCAAGACAAAGAAGAAGAAGTCAACAATGATGGAGGCACAGCACAAATTGAGAGACAACAAGATTGGGTAACCTTGAAGGATCATCCCTTGGACAAAATCATTGGAGAAATAACCAAAGGGGAAGAATTTGAAATGTCCATGATGGGGGAACTCACTTTCTTCCTTGGACTACAAATCAAGCAAACAAATGAAGGCACATTCATAAACCAATCTAAGTACTGTAAAGAACTACTCAGAAAATTCAATATGGATAAAGCAAATGATATAGCCACACCCATGGGCACTTCATGCTATTTGGACAAGGATGAGAAAGGTAAGGATGTTGAACTCACAAAATACAGAGGTATGATAGGATCCTTACTTTACTTAACCGCTAGTAGACCGGATATCATGTTTGTTGTGTGTATGTGTGCTAGATACCAAGCTTGTCCTAAGGAATCTCATCTCACTGCAGTAAAAAGGATAATGAAATATCTAGTTGGGACTCAAGATGTTGGTTTATGGTACCCCAAAGGGGCTGAATGTACTTTAGTCGGTTACTCTGATTCGGACTTTGCAGGATGTAAGCTTGATAGGAAAAGTACTAGCGGAACATGTCACTTGCTTGGTAGTTCTCTTGTTTCTTGGCATAGCAAGAAACAAGTAAGTGTTGCGCTATCAACAGCTGAGGCAGAATATGTTGCAGCTGGTAGTTGTTGTGCTCAAATCCTTTGGATGAGACAACAACTTCTAGATTTTGGAGTTGTATTAAACCATGTGCCTCTTAAGTGTGATAATACAAGTGCCATTAACATCTCCAAGAATCCAGTAATGCACTCTAGAACCAAACACATTGAGATTAGGCATCACTTTATTAGAGATCACGTGTTAAAAGGGGATTGTGTACTTGAACATGTAGAAACCTCTAGGCAACTAGCGGATATCTTCACAAAACCCTTGGCTAGAGAGCAATTTATTTACATTAGAAGAGAATTAGGCATTCTTGATATGACAAATTGTGTTTGATTGATCTCTTAATATTATGTATTGATTGCTTGATAACTTCTATTAATTAGTAATGAAGAAAAAGATCCCCACGAAAACGTTGGTTTAATGATCCTATATGAAAATCCTCATGCCTTGAACATATTGGAATGGATAGAAATGATCTTTGGAGTAAAACAGCCCTTCGAATCGATTCAGCATCCCCTCGAATCGATTCAAAGACCTGATGGTTCATAAATCCTCAAAACAGCAACGTTCGAATCGATTCACACTCCCCTCAAATCGATTCAAACCCCTGTTGGTTCATATTCCCTCAAACAGAAACGTTCGAATCGATTCACACCATCCTTGAATCGATTCACACGACTGATTCTCCAATCTCTCCTAAGTCAGTAACTCTCGAATCGATTCAACCATCCCTCGAATCGATTCACGCGTCAGTTTCTGCGTAATAACGCTGATTTAAGCCACTTAATCACGCATTCCCTCATTTCACTCTCCCACTATCTCCCACTCTCTCTTTTCCAACGTCTCAACTTCTTCTCCAAACCTTCTATTCAATCCTCCATTTCCAATGGCTTCCTCCTCTCAACCTCGCAAGAAGCAATGTGCAAACACTGCTGCAGCCTCCATGCCCCAAAACTCTGATCTATCCAGATTATTTACTACTCAAAAGGAACTAGAAAGGTACAAATCTTCATTCTCTGAGAAAAATCTCATTTCTCCTCATTGGCTTGATCTTCTATTTTTTGAGACGTCTGGACTTCCTCTACTCACCACCTTACATCAACAAGAGCTTGTTGGCTTCATGGCTCTTAAGGAAATAGCAATCTACCCCGAATTGATTCGTGTATTCTACTCCACTCTACGCCTTCAAGATGCTCGCTACATTGCCAGAGTGAAAGGTAAAACTATCATTCTTGATAATGAAGTCATGAATCAAGTTGGCTTACTCCCTCTTAGCAATGCTTCCTTCCATGGCAAAGAACCTCCTCTTGCATGGAATTATAATCCATTGGAGGCAAGATCTTTCTTTAATCTTGCAGGCCCATCAAGCACGGTTGGCACTTTAAGTCTCCAACACCGCCTCTTACATTTTGTCCTTGTCAAAATTCTCCTCCCTTCCGGTGGAAATTATGCAAGACTAAATGAGGCCCAAATCTTGCTGCTCTGGGCAATTGTCAACGAAAAGGACATCAATTGGATTGACTTAATCAGGCATCACATGATTGAAGCCCAAAACCTCGCTCATCTTCCATATGCCATCTTCATTACCAAATTGCTCCACCACTTTAAAGTGGATTTGAAAAATGAAATCAAAGAGATGGTTGGTCCCAAAGCACCTATTGGCAAATCTCATCTCACTAAGATGAATATTGTGGAATACCATGGCAGGTGGCAATTTCTTAGGCGTCCCCGTCACGAAGTTGAAGATGACGCTCCTCCTCCTCCTCCACCCGCTCCTACTGATGACCTTTTCACCAGACTCACTGCCCACCTGGACCAGCGCCTCAACTCCATGGAAGCAAACATCCACGCTCGACTTGACAAAATTGAAGCGAATATGGAAGAGCGATACACGGAGCTAGCCACCCAGATATCCAGCATCCACTTCCCACAACCCTGATTGATCTTTAATTTCTTTGTTTTAATTTCACATTAAGACTTGGTTGTTTACTTTGGTTTATATTTTTGGATAATTACTTTGGTTTGTGATTTGCACAATTATCTCGTTTGGTTAATTACTTTGGTTTATGACTATTTCAACTGCGTTGCCTGTGATTATTACTCGATTTACTGCATACTCCCAACTTTTGTTTTTGATAATGACAAAGGGGGAGAGATATACAGGTTATTAGATATATAGGTTATTCTCTAAGAAATAGATAATGACAAAGAAATAATTGTGTATGTATGCGATAGATGTGTATGTGTGCATCCTTTCAACGCTTAAAATTTGACGATTTTCTTGAAAAACAAAGGGGGAGACATATTTCCCTAAAAGAAATAATTGTTTAAAACAGAGACATTAGTTTTCATAACTTGCTATTGGCTAATAAAAACCCCAAGAGATGGCCATTGGTTGTCATCATCAAAAAGGGGGAGAATGTATTTGCATGTGATAACAGGTTTTGATAATGACAAAGGAAACATGCAATGCAAAGTCTTCGAAGAATCAAAAACAATTAGAGATATCATATAAACAAGGATGCAACAAGAAAACGGTTTCACAAAAGCTCAAGAAATCAAGAAACCAATAAACCAAGACATAGGAAAGCAACCATGCATCACAAGATTCAAATGAATGAGCAACAGGCATGAAAAGTCTCAAAATGCAAAGCCTGAATCGATTCAAGAACGAATGAATCGATTCACAGCCCTGGAAGTCACAAAAATGAAGAAACAGAATGGGTCGAATCGATTCACCATGACCCTGAATCGATTCGAACACCTGGAAGTCACTAAAATTGCAAACAGTATGTCCTGAATCGATTCACCAGGACCCTGAATCGATTCACACGATGCTGACAGTCCAGGAACCCCAAACAGAATGCTCTGAATCGATTCAACAAAGCTCGAATTGATTCACACGAATCTGAAACTTAAATCTGCACACATCAGAATGTTTCGAATCGATTCAAGGCACTACGAATCGATTCGAGAAGTGGGAAACACCACTGAAAGGACAGATTTAAGTGGGAAACATGGACCCAATCTTAAAATACGCAGAGACAAGCTGGAGCCATCATCTTGCAACGGCTAGGAACCCTCAACACTGCAAAAATGAGTCTATATAATGAAGAGGAACTCAAGCACAACATGCAGAACCAAGAAGCAACAAATCCTTAGCTCTATCTTGTGCTTTGTAAGCCTATTTCTTGTATCTTGAAATACATTTGTATACCCTCTCATCTTGAGAGTTAGAATTTGGGAGAGCTTTTCATTTGTATATCTGCTCTATTGAGAGAGTGTATTGATTGTAAACAAACACCAAACACAAGTTATTCACTCTAGGTTGAGTGGTTGTTCACTCTAGGTTGAGTGGTTACAAAGGTTGAGGATTCAACCTTTGGGATATTGTGAGACTGAGAGATTGGGTGGGTTGCCCTTGTACTTGTGAGGATTGGGTTCTTGAGTGTGGGACACTAGGAAGCCGCAATTGCTCAAAGTTGTATCTCTAGTCTACAATAGTGGAAAATCCTCTAAGTGGGTTGCTTAGAGGCGAGACGTACACCGGATTGGGTGGAACTCGTTACATCGGTTTGCAAGCTTCTCTTCCTTACTCTTTTATTTTCATTTACTGCATATTTGTTGATTGGTATTGATTGGTTGAGAAGAGCATACTTGAACTTGCTTAATTTGTTATATCTCTAATATTGCACACCAAGTGTTTGGTAAATTGCTTCAGCAATATTTCTCATTGTAGTGCATTGCTTGTTATCCTCCATTCTATCTCACTTGCATAATCTCACAAACTTGGTTATAAAAATCAATTTCAAAGGTATTCCAATCAAAAGTTTTAAAACTCAATTCACCCCCCCTCTTGAGTATTGAGGCCACTTGAACAACAGGGTTAACCCTGAGCCCCGCTCAAGAGGTTTTCCTTGAGTCCCACCCAAGGTCTTTTATGGAATCCTCAAAACCACAATCATATTTCATATTTATTCATCAATTTAAGCATCCCATGCTATATCAATTTGCATATCATACATATTCTCATATTATCATCATATATCCTACTACATATCATGCATAGTTTAACGTCTTAAGCCAATTTATATTTATTTCTACCCGTTTAATTAATTTCACAATAACTTTTTTTGATTAACTAATTAATGATACCTTAACTCAAAATAATATTTATTTTCACTAAACAGGTTCAAAAGTAAGAATAATATAACATCACAAAACTTCGAGACTACCTAAGTTTGGAAGAAATAAAACCCTGAAATAGGGGCCTAACGCTACACGACAGCCCCACGCGTAGCGTCAGCCCTCTGCTGCGCACCTCACGCTACGCGTCAGCCTCACGCGTAGCATGGGCATGACAGTAACAGTACCTGGTGCTGTTACACATTTTAACCCATTTAACCAACTTCTAACCTACCCAATTAGCCTGTTTTAGATCCGATTACCACGAAACTTCACGGGCCACATGTTTTCCCCATTCCGGAACTGTTGGCGCTGTACGTTCGCCAAAATTCCAACATATGCGCAGGTTATACGCAAAATGTAGTTTAACTCATTTTGGTGCAAAACCCTTGCACCAAACACCCTAAATGGGCCCCAAATGGCCTAAGGCTAATGCACACAGATTCTAAACATCCTAAGGAACCTATTGATGCATTCCGGGGGTCCCAAAACCCGCCGGATTTCCAATTCACCTATCCAGTTCCTTATATTCATAAAAACCAACTATATGCACGATTTGCTACATTAATCTTATCTATCAATCCAACATTAATCACATAGCATACACACATCAATCATGCATCAATACAACACCTTCCCATCACATCCATCATTCACACATCATTGGATCCATGCCTCAATTCGTCATAATTTACACATCATATATAATTACTACTGTCATCATCAATCATCATGATTATCATCATCAACAATTAAATATGCAATCACACTCTACATATCATTCAAGCATATATATAACACAATACCTGCCTATATCATGCAGTGGCTTTGTGCCACATAACACACAAACGCAACAAAGTACTTTCGTATTACATCCATATACTTTCACGCCAACAAGTAACATAATCCTATATTTTATAAATCAACAAGCAATTATATACATATATACATCTCCTCTTCTAGATTCCGCATCTCCCTGACCTCATTTAGCTCTTGCCTCCGAGGTATACATCCATACCTGCATCAATCACTAAAACCACAATACAGGGGGTGAGTGATTGGAATTAAGAATTAATATAGAAATAACAACATAACTCGGAAAAGCATAACTCAGCTATCTTCCTAGTTACAATTACCGATCATAATTATTCACCCTTCATGACGTCTCTTTACTTATTACTTAAATCATTATACCTCCATGATCTTATCAATTACCAAGATCAATGCCAGTACTAACTCATTTCCAATCAATTTCACTCTAGTAGGTCATTATCCAATTCTACTGCACACGAGTTCACATATTACTTAACCCCATCCTTTACATTCATTATCATTGGATAATTCAACATCAAGTATTACATACATTCAATAACTTAATCATCACATCATATACCATTATCATAACATATAAATAAGTCAAGGAGTGTAAAACACAACTGACTCTCACTTAGATAACATGACGCCTAGTATCCGGATACTAAAAGGATCGACCTTCAGCTGGGGGTCTGACTTGACACCCCATGAACCCGACTTGGTTCATGAGCCCGACTTGGCTCCCCCTCAACCACCGGGTCATAGACCTCTGGGTAGCTCAACTGGGTCCGACTTGACCACGGAAGCCAAAAATGAGGGTAATATATACCGTCGGTCGTCCTCCACCATATAATCACATAATTATCATATTACATAAATCATAGCACATCATTACAACCATCATATACAACTGTCAGAAACTGACATGTGCTCACAATATAGGGCGACCGACTTGTCAAGCCCATCACTACGGTACCATCACACATAGTCAATCATACAGTGTAAACATACAATTCCTTTACTAGAAGCCTGTCAAGAGCTGTTCTTTGACCATGCAATGCACCAACGATCACTCCCCGTCCTCAACAGTATACAGGGTATCTCATCCATAATACACAACTTAATATAATTAAAGCATCATCAATCACATACACAAATGTCAGAAGCTGACATATGTTTACCACACAAGGTAGCTAACTTGCTAACCCATCTATATACTGTTACAACGTATTTTAACACAGCTAGACCTCATTAGTTTCATGTATAAATATCATAAGTTGACATATACTTACCTCACAGGGCAGCCACATAACTCAACCTTTACAAGCCATGCTTCAATATTTCATCCAATTATACATAATTATATTACCCGCACTAGCAGATATTACCTGATTAATATTCAACTAGCACTATCAATCTTGATTATTGTATATACCATTTTCTATCATTATTATCTTTATTCCTTTTTACCTTATCCTCGCTTATTAACTTCAGATCCCATCATCAATTTATTCTAACTTTATTTATATTGCTTTCCTGTTATGATCATTTATTACAATATAAAGCCTCTCGTCTACTTACATAGTTTTATCAACTCATTAGTATTTTCATATCTAATCGACTTCCCATTTTTCATATTTCACCTTATTAAATCCTCACTTACTTACCTAACACACATATATATATATATATATATATTTGTATCACTAACTTTCTTATTCAATATAAACCATTATATTCAAAACTCCTTTAACCACAACATATTCCACATATTCAATTTATAGGTTCACTTATTCACTTATTACTTATTGACCAGGGTTATGATATACATCATTCTCCAACCATCCATATTGGAATTTTCTAAATTCAATTAAGGTATTTACAATAGTTATAATATATTCTTTTCCTTAATTACCAATGGCGTAGGAAATTTCTAAATTAACCTTAACCCAACACACCCCCTTACCGCGATTCTGAGTTTTCTAAAGCTTCAAATCACTTGATGGGTCCTTCCTGAATCCTTAAAACTCTAAAATAAATTTAACAAAGCTTCAATAAATTATTATAATTATTAAACCGTAATCCATAACCTTAAAACAAGTCCTAATTCCAACTTTAAGTTACCGAAGCTTACCATTTCTATTTTCGACCTTCGTTTCCAAGTTCCTCCGTATCAAACGACTTTCAAATCCTTAAATCCGAACCTACAAGTGTTGGAATATAAAATTTGTTAACTTTCCGCTACACCCAATACTCCCAGGTCCTCATCCAAGTTCCAACAACCATTTAAACTCAAGAATTAAACCCCAAACACAAATAGGGTCACGGATTAAAGAGGGAAGGAGAAGGAAATCACAAATCAAACATTCTAACATGCTTACCTTACTTCTCTAAGACCAATTATGCAACTATTTTGAAGGATCCACCAAGCTCCAAGCAAAATCGCATGGGAGGAGAAAATGGAGAAGAAAGAGCTTACGGGTTTCTGTTTTGCATGCCCCTGATTTAAACTGATCGAGACACTGACGATACGCGTCCCACTGACGCTACGCATCAGCTCATTAATTCCTACCTAGCGCTACGCGTCCCATTGATGCTACGCGTCACGGTTCTGATGCTATTTTCCTTAAAATTCCATTTCCCACTTAATTTCTCACATATTATTATAATTTCAACCCCAAATAATACTTTTATTTATTTCCATTTATCTTCTAACATTAAAACATCAAGGATGTTACACATAGGAATCACAACAAATTCACAAATACAATATATATATATATATATCATGCCAAATTCAATATTAATAATATATGAACGGAAAATATCATAACACAATTATGTCACACATATTATATATTCGAGATTTCTTACTAATAATAACAATATTATTTCGAAACCATTCATAAACTATGCATTTAAAATGTAAACGCTCCCCCTACCTGAGAACCTTGATTTCAAAACTCAAATGCTCCCCGAATGATCTGAGTCAATCACTGATTTAAACTCGTGCTAATGTTTAAGCATAATATCCCCCAGTATAGACCTCAAAACAAAGATCCTAACGGTCAGTACCTAGAACCACGTCTCAGGAAACTCATACCAAAATGTCAGCCCAATCCAACGGTTAACGAATCGGCAATGGCAGTTTTCCTGAAGCTGGTCAGCATTCCTACAAACTAGAACAGGGTCGCGGTTTGAACACGATTTCTCCACCTACAGATGTCTAACTGAAAATAGGAACGGTGAGAATGTAGAGGAGGATGTTGAGAACATAATCATAGATTCAGGCCGATCCAACGGTGGGATTGACGAAGATCATTGACGGAAGTACGCTGGTCCAGAAACTCTGTACTCTTTTCTCTCTCTCTATGGCTGCGGATTATGATGGATAAGTTTGATAGTGATAAGTGATGGGTTGTAGTTATGCATGGGAGAGGAGTTTAGAAGAGGAGGACATGTGGTAAACTTGCTGATCAAGGGGTGAGGCTGATTGGAACAAGTGGCCATTGATGTTGTAAGCTTATTGGACCATGTTGCACGGAGTAGTTGAGTTATCTAGCTTTGCACGTAACATTGGGAAAGATTTTAAGGGATGATGCAGGCCAAATTTGGAAATGGTCTGAACACAAAATTTGTATAAATTTTTGTTCTATTTAAATCCATATAAAGCACAAGAAAATCCATCAAGAATTGAGTGAGATATGGTCAAAATACGACAGGATGCTCTAATCGTCTTCGAATCAGGTATGTGCTCAGAAATAAATTCACCAAAAACTATCCTTTAAGAATAAGGTTTTGTGCCCTTCATAACAATTGTATATAATTTTGATACAAATCTATACCAGAAAGAATGAAGCTATTTGAGTTCCGGACGAGGGAGATATGCAATTGTTTCTACAGGCAGTCAGTATCAAAATGAAACAGACCAAGAGTTCTATATTTTTATTAAAATGTACCAATATAGCAAGAATAAGCTTTCAAGATCCTCACAAAAAATATAGATAATTTTGTTTTGGAGATTTTGACACCAAATTTGCAAGAAACGAAGGTCATATGAGAGAGTTATAAATTTCTGAACGAACCATACGCAAGATAAAAACATGAATAATCATGATTTTATGATAAATTTACTAAATCCTTAAATTTGAGCATGATAGAGTGAGAATTTGGGATAGAGTTCAGAAATAGAGATTAAAGATCTCTTCAAAACAAAGTGAACAAGACTGGAATCATTCCAATCAAGCATCATTTGAGAAAATTAGACCCGAAATGCCAAAGGCGCGCAGGAAAAGAATAAGCCACCGCCTTAATAAGTTATTTTCTAAAATTTTCAAATTTAGGATGTTACAATTCTCCCCTCCTACAAAAATTTCATCCTCAAAATTTAAACATAAAGACATACCTCAATGAAATAACTCAGGATATTACTGCCTCATAGCATCTCCACGTTCCCAATTATACATAGTACATTGATCCTGTTGCCATGCGACCTTGACCAACTAAACATTTTTACTTCTCAAGCGTTTTATAGATATATCTATTATACCTGTGGGCTCAACTATAGTAGTCAGGTTCTCTCTGATCTCAACATCATCATCTAGCATTTCATGAGTAGGATCTGACAAGTACTTTCTTAACTGAGAAACGTGAAATATACTATGAAAATTTGACAAATGAGGAGGCAGTGCTATCTGATAAGCCACAGAGCCAACTCTTTTCAACACTTCATAGGGTCTAATATACCTCAGGCTTAGTTTTCGACTTTTTAATGCTCTTCCAATACCCTTACTAGGAGAAACTTTTAGAAATACTCTATCACCAACCTAAAACTCAAGCGATTTCATTCGCTTATCATGATAACTTTTCTGATGATCTTGGGATGCTTTCATTTCTCTTTGATCATCTGTATTTACTCAGAAATCTGCTGCATAATTTCAGGGCCCAACATCAAACTCTCACTAGTCTCTAACCAACAAAGATGTGTTTGGCACTTCCTGCTATATAAAGCCTCATATGGAGCCATACCGATGCTACTATAATAACTATTATTATAAGTAAATTCAGTCAATGGAAGATACTGCTCCCAACCACCACCATGCTCTAGCACACGGGACCTCAACAAGTCCTCTAAACTCTGAATGGTACGCTCAGACTGCCCATCTATCTGGGGATGATAAGCCGAGCTCAATCGAAGCTTCGAGCCTAACTCCTGATGTAAGCTTCCCCAAAATCGGGAAGTAAATCTCGGATCTCTATCCGACACAATTGAAGATGGCATACCATGCAGTCAAACGATCTCACTGATATACAACTGTGCTAGTCTCTACAAAGGGTAACTCATATTAATAGGCAGGAAATGTACAGACTTCGTTAACCGATCCACAATAACCCAGATAGCGTCATGACCACTACGAGTCCTGGGTAATCCCATCATGAAATCCATGGCAATAGCATCCTATTTCCGTACAGGAATCTCAAGAGGTTGTAAACCACCAGATGGTTTCTGATGTTCAACCTTTGCTTTCTGGAAGATAATACAATGAACTACATAATCAACCACATCTCTTTTCAATCCAGGCCACCATAAATGCAATTTCAGATCATGGTACTTCAAAACAAAGTGTTCTGCCAATAACTATTATTATTATACCAGGATAAATACTCAATATACTTTTATGGATCCATATGAGGCTATATATGGCAAGAAGTGTCGAACTCCTCTTTGTTGGTCAGAGACTGGTGAGAGTCTGATGTTGGGCCCTGAGCTTGTGCAACAGACTTCTGAGCAAATACAGATGATCAAAGAGAAAATGAAAGCATCCCAAGATCGTCAGAAAAGTTATCGTGATAAGTGTATGAAACTCTTGAGTTTCAGGTTGGTGATAGAGTATTTCTAAAAGTTTCTCCTAGTAAGGGTATTGAAAGAGCATTAAAAAGTCGAAAACTCAGCCCGAGGTATATTAGACCCTATGAAGTGTTGAAAAGAGTTGGCCCTGTGGCTTATCAGATAACGCTGCCTCCTCATTTGTCAAATTTGCATAGTATATTTCACATTTCTCAGTTAAGAAAGTACATGCCAGATGATGATGTTGAGATCAGAGAGAACCTGACCACTATATTTGAGCCCACTAGTATAGTGGATAGATCTGTAAAACGCTTAAGAAGTAAACATGTTTAGTTGGTTAAGGTCGTATGGCAACAGGACCAATGTACTATGTACACTTGGGAACGTGAAGATGCTATGAGGCAGCAATATCCTAAGTTATTTCATTAAGGTATGTCTTTATGTTTAAATTTCAAGGACGAAATGTTTGTAGGAGAGGAGAATTGTAACATCCTAAATTTGAAAATTTTAGAAAATTAACTCATTAAGGCGGTGGCTTATTCTTTTCCTACGCGCCTTTAGAATTTCGGGTCTAATTTTCTCAAATGATGCTTGATTGGAATGATTCCTATCTTGTTCACTTTGTTTTGAAGAGATCTTTAATCTCTATTTCTGAACTTTATCCTAAATTCTCACTCTGTCATGCTCAAATTTAAGGATTTAGTAAATTCATCATAAAATCATGATTATTCATGTTTTTATCCTACGCATGGTTCATTAAAAAATCCATAACTCTCTCATAAGACCTTCGTTTCTTACAAAATTGGTGTAAAAATCTTTGTAACAAAATTATATACGTTTTTTGTGAAGACCTCAAAGGCTGATTCTTGCTAGATTGGTACATTTTAATGAAAATATAGAATCCCTAGACTGTTTCATTTTGATATTGACTGCCTGTAGAAACAATTGCATATCCCCCTCGTCCGGAACTCAAATCACTTTGTTCTTTTTGGTATAGATTTGTATCGAAATTATATACAATTACTATGAAGGTCACAAAACCTAATTCTCAAAGAATAATTTTTGGTGAATTTATTTCTGAGCACATACCTGATTCAAAGATGATTAGAGCATCTTGTCGTATTGTGACCATATCTCACTCAATTCTTGATGGAATGTTTTGTACTTTATATGGATTTAAAGAGAACAAAAAGTTCTACAACTTTTGTGTTTAACCATTTCTAAATTCGGCCTGCATCATCCCTTAAAATCTCACACAAAGTTACGTGCAAAGCTGGATAACTCAACTACTCCATGCAACATGGTCCAATAAGCTTGCAACACCAATGGCCACTTGTTCCAATCAGCCTCACCCCTTGTTCAGCAAGTTTACCACATGTATTCCTCTCCTAAACTCCTCTCCCATGCATAACTACAATCCATCACTTATTATTTTAATATCATAACCCGCAGCCATAAAGAGAGAGAAAAGAGTACAGAGTTTCTGAACCAGCATACTTCCGTCAACGATCTCCATCAATCCCACCGTTAAATTGACTTGAAACATGGAGAGTGTGTTCTTAACATCCTTCTCTATATTCTCACCTTTCATATTTTTAGTTAGACATCTGTAGGTGAAGAAATCATGTTCAAAATGCGACCCTGTTCCAGTTCACAGGAATTCTGACCAGCTTCGGGAAAACTGTCATTGCCGATTCGTTAACTATTGGATCAGGCTGAACGTTTGGTATGAGGTTCCTGAGATGTGGTCTTAGGTACTGACCATTAGGATCTTGGGTTTAAGGTCCAGACTGGGAGATATTTTGCTTGAACAGTGGCATGAGTTTAAATCAGCGATTGACTAAGATTGTTCGGTGAGCATTCGAGTTTTGAAATCAAGGTTTCCAGGTAGGGGGAGCTTTACATTTTAAATGTATAGTTTATGAACGGATTCGGGGTGATATTGTTATGCCATATGTTATATATTATGAATTATTAGTGTGATACCCTGATTATATGATATATATGATATTTTCTGTTCATATTATTGATATTGAGTTGGCATGAAATATGAATTATGTTTATGAAATCATTATGATATATGTATGCATGAGATGCAAGAAGAATGAATGATTTATTGTCAATGATGGCACAGGATGCTATATGTGATAATACATGCATATGAAATGTAAAATCTATATGATTGTGGTTTTGAGGATTTCACAAAAGACCTTGGGTGGGACTCAAGGCAAAACCTCTTGAGTGAGGCTCGGGGTTAACTCGTGACACTACCGTCTGATCCTAAAATAACCAACATGCACGAACAAAGGGGTGAGATGGGTCACAGGTTCAAACTTCTAAACAGTAAGGGAAACACCATTAAATTTTCATAATACAAATTGATTATTGTACCATAAAAATTTCAAGAACAAGCTCCAAGAAAATTTGGCAAACTCACCTTGGGTGGTTCCTAGATGAGCTATGGTTTTGAAAAGCTCCAAGGCAAAACTATAGCTGATTTTAGAGGATTATTTCATACAAACAAAACTAAAAATGAAGGGCTTTTATGGCTATGAGATAGAATGATTTAAGAGAGAAGATAAGCTTCAATTCTTCAAGGCTATGACATGTAAAAGAATGGAGATGGGGCTGATTGGTGGTTATGGGAAGAGAAGAGATGAGTTGTTGAAGCTTTGAAATTTTTGAGGTGAAGAGGAATAGCTTATGGTTTCTACCGTGAATGAATAATGGAGAAAAGGGAATGCTGAACAAGGGTGAAGCTGAGTGGTACAAGTGGCCATTGGTGTTACAAGCTTATTGGACCATGTTGCATGAAGTAGTTGAGTTATCCAGCTTTGCACGTAAAGTTGTGCGAGATTTAAGGGATGGTGCAGGCCAAATTTGGAAATAGTCTGAACACACAAGTTGTACAACTTTTTGTTCTCTTTAAATGCATATAAAGCACAAAAAAATCCATCAAGAATTGAGTGAGATGTGGCCCAAATACCGAACTAGTGCAGGGCTGTGATGGAATTTTTGTCCCTTGCACAAATAATTTTTCTTGGACCAAATGGCTGCGAATTGGACTTTGGTTTCTTCATCAAAGTTGTGTAGAAATGTGTTAGGAAAATTTTGGTGAAGGCATCATTCAATTTCATGGCCATATGAGAGATATATGTGGAAAATAATGCACCTAGTGCAAGTTGTTGCTAGAGAAACGTGAATTATTGTAGTGTTTTAAATTCTCGGATTTATGGAGTGGGAATTTGATTTCGAGCTCTTCATGAAGTTTTTATATCTTCGTTTCTTCTTTAGTTTGACATATCATTTATGATAATCCGATATCTGTAGCCTGAGATATGATCAAAATACGACAGGATGCTCTAATCGTCTTCGAATCAGGTGTGTGCTCAGAAATAAATTCATCAAAAATTATCCTTTGAGAATTGGGTTTCATGCCCTTTATAACAATTGTAGATAATTTAGATACGAATCTATACCAAAAAGAATGAAGTGCTTTGAGTTTCGGACAAGGGAGATACGTAATTTTGCTACAGGCAGTCAGTATCAAAATGAAATAGTCCAGAGGTTCTATATTTTCATTAAACTGTACCAATCTAGCAAGAATCAGCCTTCGAGGTCTTCACAAAAAACGTAGATAATTTTGTTACAGAGATTTTGACACTAATTTGGTAAGAAACGGAGGTCGTATGAGAGAGTTATGAATTTCTGAATGAAAAATGCGTAGGATAAAAATGTGAATAATCATGGTTCTAAGATGGATTTACTTAATCCTTGAGTTTGAGCATGACAGATTGAGAATTTGGGATAGAGCCAAGAAATAGAGATTGAAGATCTTTTCAAAACAAAGTGTTCTGCCAATCACTATTATTATAGTGATTGGATTTAAAGAGAACAAAAAGTTCTACAACTTTTGTGTTCAGACCATTTCCAAATTCGGTCTGCATCATCCCTTAAAATCTCGCACAAAGTTACGTGCAAAGGTGGATAACTCAACTACTCCATGTAACATGGTCCAATAAGCTTGCAACACCAATGACCACTTGTTCCAATCAACCTCACCCCTTGTTCAGCAAGTTTACCACATGTCATCCTCTCCTAAACTCCTTTCACATGCATAACTACAACCCATCACTTATCATTTTAATATCATTACCCGCAACCATAGAGAAAGAGAAAAGAAGAGAGAAAAGAGTACAGAGTTTCTAGATCAGCGTACTTCCGTCAACGATCTCTGTCAATCCCACCGTTGGATCGGCATGAAACTTTGAGAGTATGTTTTCAACATCCTCCTCTACATTATCACCGTTCATATTTTCAGTTAGACATTTGTAAGCGGAGAACTCATGTTCAAACCGTGACCCTGTTCCAGTTCACAAGAATTCTGACCAGCTTCGGGAAAACTGCCATTGCTGATTTGTTAACCGTTGGATCGGGCTGAAATTTTGGTATGCGGTTTCTGAGACATGGTTCTAGGTACTGACCGTTGGGATCTTGGTTTGTAGGTCCATACTGGGAGATATTGTGCTTGCAAAGTAGCATGAGTTTAAATCAGTGATTGACTCAGATTGTTCGGGGAGCGTTCGAGTTTTGAAATCAAGGTTTCCAAGTAGGGGGAGCGTTTACATTTTAAATGCATAGTTTATGAACAAAGTAAATCTTAGATTTCTATCTGACACAATAGAAGATGGCATACCATGCAGTCAAACGATCTCACTGATATACAACTATGCTAGTCTCTGCAAAGGGTAACTTATATTAATAAGCAGGAAATGTGCAGACTTCGTTAACCGATCCACAATAACCCAGATAGCGTCATGACCACTACGAGTCCTGGGTAATCCCATCACGAAATCCATGGCAATAGCATCCCATTTCCATACAGGAACCTTAATAGGCTGTAAACCACCAGATGGTTTCTGATGTTCAACCTTTGCTTTCTGACAGATAATACAATGAGCTACATAATCAACCACATCTCTTTTCAATCCAGGCCACCAGAAATGCAATTTCAGATCATGGTACATCTTTGTAGTACCAGGATAAATACTCAACATACTTTTATGAGCTTCATCAAGTACCATTTTTCTCTTCAATGAATCTCCTATAATCATAGTTCCCTATAGAATGTCTCCTGTTGAATTAACAGAATTAAAGAAGCAGGTCGATGAATTGCTTGAAAAACTGTTTATTCATCAATTTAAGCATCCCATGCTATATCAATTTGCATCTCATGCATATACTCATATTATAATCACATACACTACTACATATCATGCATAGGAATCACAACAAATTCACAAATACAATATATATATATATATATATACATATATATATCTCATGCCAAATTCAATATCAATAATATATGAACGAAAAATATCATAACACAATTATGTCACACATATTATATATTCAGGATTTCTTACTAATAATAACAATACTATCCTGAAACCGTTCATAAACTATGTATTTAAAATGTAAACGTTCCCCCTACCTGGAAACCTTTGTTTCAAAACTCGAACGCTCCTCGAACGATCCGAGTCAATCGCTGATTTAAACTCATGCTACTGTTCAAGCACAATATCTCCCAGTCTGGACCTCAAAACAAAGATCCCAACGGTCAGTACCTAGCACCACGTCTCAGGAACCTCATACAAAATGTCAGCCTGATCCAACAGTTAATGAATCGGCAATGGTAGTTTTCCCGAAGCTGGTGAGAATTCCTATGAACTGGAACAGGGTCGCGGTGTGAACATGATTTCTCCACTTACAAATGTCGAACTGAAAATATGAACAATGAGAATGTAGAGGAGGATGTTGAGAACACACTCTCAAAGTTTTAGGTCAATCCAATAGGGGGATTGATAGAGATCGTTGACGAAATTATGCTAGTCCAGAAACTCTACACTCTTTTCTCTCTTCTTTTTTCTCTTTCTCTATAGCTGTGGATTGTGATGGATAAGTTTGATAATGATAAGTGATGGGTTATAGTTATGCATGGTAGAGGAGTTTAGGAGAGGAGGACATGTGGTAAACTTGCTGAACAAGGGGTGAGGCTGATTGGAACAAGTGGCCATTGGTGTTGCAAGCTTATTGGACCATGTTGCATGAAGTAGTTGAGTTATCCATCTTTTCACGTAACTTTGTGCGAGATTTTAAGGGATGATGCCGGCCGAATTTGGAAATTGTTTGAAAACAAAAGTTGTAGAACTTTTTGTTCTCTTTAAATCCATATAAAGCATAAAAAAATCATCAAGAATTGAGTGAGATATGATCAAAATACAACAGGACGCTCTAATCATCTTTGAATCAGGTATATGCTCAGAAATAAATTCACCAAAATTTATCCTTTGAGAATTGGGTTTTATGCCCTTCATAAAAATTGTAGACAATTTCGATACAAATCTATACCAAAAAGAACGAAGCGATTCGAGTTTCGGACAAGGGAGATACGTAATTTTATCTACAGGCAGTCAGTATCAAAAAGAAACAGTCTAGGGGTTCTATATTTTCATTAAAATGTACCAATCTAGCAAGACTCATCCTTTAAGGTCTTCACAAAAAACGTAAATAATTTGGTTACGAAGATTTGCACACTAATTTTGTAAGAAACGGAGGTCGTATGAGAGAGTTATGAATTTCTAAATGAACCATGCGTAGGATAAAAACATGAATAATCATGATTTTATGATGAACTTACTAAATCCTTAAATTTGAGCATGACAAAATGAGAATTTGGGATAGAGTTCAGAAATAGAGATTAAAGATCTCTTCAAAACAAAGTGAACAAGACCGAAATCATTCCAATCAGGCATCATTTGAGAAAATTAGACCCGAAATGCCAAAGACGCGCAGGAAAAGAATAAGCCACCGCCTTAATGAGTTATTTTCTAAAATTTTCAAATTTAGGATGTTACAATTCTTCCCTCCTACAAAAATTCCGTCCTCAAAATTTAAACATAAAGACATACCTCAATGAAATAACTCGGGATATTGCTGCCTCATAGCATCTTCACGTTCCCAAGTGTACATAGTACATTGATCCTGTTGCCATGCGATCTTGACCAACTGAACATTTTTAGTTTTCAAGCGTTTCACAGATCTATCCACTATACCAGTGGGTTCAACTATAGTGGTCAAGTTCTCTCTGATCTCAACATCATCATCTAGCATTTCATGAGTAGGATCTGACAAGTACTTTCTTAACTGAGAAACGTGAAATATACTATGCAAATTTGACAAATGAGGAGGCGGTGCTATCTGATAAGCCACAGGGACAACTTTTTTCAACACTTCATAGGGTCCAATATACCTCAGGCTTAGTTTTTGACTTTTTAATGCTCTTTCAATACCCTTACTAGGAGAAACTTTTAGAAATACTCTATCACCAACATGAAACTCAAGCGGTTTCATTCGCTTATCATGATAACTTTTCTGATGATCTTGGGATACTTTCATTTCTCTTTGATCATTTGTATTTTCTCAGAAGTCTGCTGCACAATCTCAGGGCCCAACATCAAACTCTTACCAGTCTCTGACCAACAAAGAGGTGTTCGGCACTTCCTGCCATTTAAAGCCTCATATGGAGCCATACCGATGCTACTATGATAACTATTATTATAAGTAAATTTAGTCAATGGAAGATACTGCTCCCAACCATCACCATGCTCTAGCACACAGGACCTTTACAAGTCCTCTAAACTCTGAATGGTACGCTCAGACTGCCCATCTATCTGGGGATGATAGACCGAGCTCAATCGAAGTTTCGAGCCTAACTCCTGATGTAAGCTTCCCCAAAATCGGGAAGTAAATCTCGTATCTCTATCTGACACAATAGAAGATGGCACACCATATATTCGAACGATCTCATTGATATACAACTGTGCTAGTCTCTGCAAAGGGTAACTCATATTAATAGGCAGGAAATGTGCAGACTTCGTTAACTGATCCATAATAACCCAGATAGTGTCATGACCACTACGAGTCCTGGGTAATCCCATCACAAAATCCATGGCAATAGCATCTCATTTCCATACAGGAATCTCAAGAGGATGTAAACCACCAGATGGTTTCTGATGTTCAACCTTTGCTTTCTGGTAGATAATATATAATTGGGGTATCACACTAATAATTCATAATATATAACATATGCCATAACAATATCACCCTGAATCCGTTCATAACTATACATTTAAAATGTAAAGCTCCCCCTACCTGGAAACCTTGATTCAAAACTCAAACGCTCACCGAATGATCTGAGTCAATCACTGATTTAAACTTGTACTACTGTTTAAGCAAAATATCTCCTAGTCTGGACCTCAAAAAAAGATCTCCATGGTCAGTACCTAACACCATGTCTCAGGAACCTCATACCAAAATTTCCACCCAATCCAACGGTTAACGAATCGGCAATGGCAGTTTTCCCGAAGCTGGTCAGAATTCCTGC
The DNA here is from genome assembly GCA_037962975.1 of Clitoria ternatea. Lineage (NCBI taxonomy): Eukaryota > Viridiplantae > Streptophyta > Magnoliopsida > Fabales > Fabaceae > Clitoria > Clitoria ternatea. Next base: position 18,522,390 of record CM075675.1, read on the forward strand.
GAACTGGAATAGGGTCGCGGTTTGAACATGATTTCTCCACCTACTAATGTCGAACTGAAAATATGAACGGTGAGAATGTATAGGAGGATGTTGAAAACACACTCTCAAAGTTTCAGGCCAATCCAACGTTGGGATTGATGGAGATCGTAGATGGAAGTACGTTGATCCAGAAACTCTGCACTCTTTTCTCTCTTCTTTTCTCTCTCCATATGGCTGTGGGTTATGATGGATAAGTTTGATAATGATAAGTGATGGGTTGTAGTTATGCATGTGATAGGAGTTTAGGAGAGGAATACATATGGTAAACTTGCTGAACAAGGGGTGAGGCTGATTGGAACAAGTGGCCATTGGTGTTGCAAGCTTATTGGACCATGTTGCATGGAGTAGTTGAGTTATCCAGCTTTGCACGTAACTTTGTGAGATTTTAAGGGATGATGCAGGCAGAATTTTGAAATGGTCTGAAAACAAAAGTTGTATAACTTTTTGTTCGCTTTAAATACATATAAAGAACAAAAACATCCATCGAGAATTAAGTGAGATATGGTCAAAATACGACAGGATGCTCTAATCATCTTTGAATCAGGTATGTGCTCAGAAATAAATTCACCAAAAATTATCCTTTGAGAATTGGGTTTCGTGCCCTTCATAACAATTGTAGATAATTTTGATACAAATCTATACCAAAAATAACGAAGCGATTTGAGTTTCGGACAAGGGAGATACGTAATTGTTTCTACAGGCAGTCAGTATCAAAATGAAACAGTCTAGGGGTTTTATATTTTCATTAAAATGTACCAATCTAGCAAGAATAAGTCTTCGAGGTTTGCATGAAAAACGTAGATAATTTTGTTACGAGGATTTTGACACCAAATTTGTAAGAAACAGAGGTCGTATGAGAGAGTTATGAATTTCTGAATGAATCATGCTAGGATAAAAACGTGAATAATCATGATTTTATGATAAATTTACTAAATCCTTAAATTTGAGCATGACAGAGTGAGAATTTGGGATAGAGTTCAGAAATAGAGATTAAAGATCTCTTCAAAACAAAGTGAACAAGACTAGAATCATTCCAATCAAGCATCATTTGAGAAAATTAGACCTAAAATGCCAAAGGCGCGCAGGAAAAGAATAAGCGACCGCCTTAATGAGTTATTTTCTAAAATTTTCAAATTTAGGATGTTACATTTCATGTGACATCCTGGCGCTGTTGAGGACGGGGAGTGATCGCCGGTGCATGGGTACGGACAAGGAGCGGCTTCTGGCAGGCTTCCAGCGAGGAATGTGGCATCCCGGGCATTGTTGAGGGTTGGAAGTGATTGTCGGTGCATAGGCACGGACAGGGAGCGGCTCCTGGCAGGCTTCCAGTGGGAGGGACACATGAACGAACCGAATACATGCCAGAATGAGAGGGATCCAAAGACTGTTTAGGTATGGGACTATACAGTCGAGGATAGCTTAAAGGAATAAATTCGTACTACCTATACCAACAAATGCATTAGCCTTGTCGGTGGCCTATCACTTAAGGTAACTTGGAGTAATTATGGGATGAATGACCTCCTGGGAAGTTCTCGAGAAATGTGTGAGTGAGGACAAAAGCACACTGGAAGGGTCTCTTGTTGGTCTGTGGGGAGAGTCGTTCATTCCTGAAAAGCGGCCGGGACATTACAGTGGTATCAGAGCCTAGCCTCTCCTAGTACGGTATGGTTCGGGGACGAACTAGGCGGAAGCTGGTGGGCATGTGACAGGTTAGGTCAAGGATTTGAGCTTATTTTCACAAATAAGTCCAGCCCGTTTTAGCCCGTCAAAAGACGGACCCTACGTGGGCTGGTTCTACCCAGCCTGTCCGGCCAACATTAAAATATTAAAAAAACAAATTTATATTAATATATAATTTATATATGTTAAAAAGGTTTTGTTTTTGTTTCATTTTTTTGGCGGTCCTAAAGCATTTCCTTTCACTTACACTATGTGTTTCTTACTTTTCTAATTTATATATGTTATTATAAATTTAATAATATAATATTATAAATATAAATAATAAAATTTTGTTTCTATTAATGTAAATTTAATTTATTTAAACTTTTAATAAAATAAATGAGTTTGATTATAAAAAAATTGGTTTTAAAATATGTAAAATTTGGTTTTTATGTCGAAAGTTTTTAAAAAACTTAAAAAAGTATAAATCTAAAATAAAATAATTTAGAAAAAAATGGGTTGGCTTGTGCCCATGCTTTTAGCCTGTTTTCCTTGTTTGGCCCGGTTTGGGCCATGTTATGACAGGCTCTCATGGGTCTTGACTCGGCTTAACCCGTAGGCCCGTATTGTCACCCCTAATATTTTTGTATTTTTAGGTTGATTATTTATTGGCTGGTGTTGATCCAGAACTACCAAATTATTTATATATGTAAAAAAGGAAATGCCATCGTAGCAAATCCCAATTAGCAAACTTTAGAGCATTACTACATCACACACAAGCACATTAGCAATTCCAATTAGCAAATTCCGTAGCATTACACACAGACACAATAGCAAATTACCAAAAGCAGACCTGAAGAGTTGTGGTGATGAGAAACAGAGCCAGAGACTGGTCGTCTTGTGCGTGTGTGACCGTGAGAAAGGTGAGCAGAGAGAGAGCAACAAACTGGTGAGACCGTGACTTGAGTCGAGCTAGAGATTGGTTGTGTTGTGTGTCATGCGTGACCGTGAAAGAGACGAGTAGAGAGAGCGGGAGCAAGTGAGCAACTATGTGTGTTTAAGGTGGGGTGCGACGTCAAGAAGAAGATACCAGAGTGTTTTAGTTTTAGGGTAGGTGGGTACTAGATAAGGTTTCTTTTTTAGATTTTTTTAATATAATTTTTTTATTTTTTACTTGGGCCGCAGGTTAGCCCATAAACCGCTTGCCAGACCTGTTTTAAACCACGGTTACGCGGTCCCAACTCGTGAGCCCGCTTTTTAAATAGTCTAATTTTTTTAACCCTCAACCCGCATAAAGAATAATTAAATGGGCTAGCCAACGGGCCCAGACCGTATACCTCTACGTACCTGTACCCATAAATATAAAAATGGGTAACATGTATTTATTTATTTTTAATATTTTAAAAAATTAACAATAATAAAAAAAACATATACTAAATATAATATTGTTTCTTTAAAATGTGATATAAATTAATATTGTGATATAAATTAAAATTATATAACATATTTATAATTTTAGGCATTAAAAATATCATTATTGAGCAATATAAATATTTATCTCATTATAAAATAATAAAAATGTATTTATATTCAAATATATTTAATGTAAAATATATATAAATACCTACACGGACACGAGTAGTAAAATATCCATACTCACCCATTTAAAGAATTTACAGGCATTCTCTTGGGTGCAGATTATTTTATCATTCCTACATACTTATGGTATGATCATATATTTTTGGTAACGTAGATATGATTATTTAAGTAAATTATAAGAATACATAGAATAAAAAGTTTTATATATCACTGAAAACCAAGTGCCAGTAATTAAATCTCTCCTTATAATCCGTTAGAAAAAAAATACTATTGACAAACCGCTGCTTTAAAGTTCAAATAATATAAGAATGCATTTGCTTGTTAGTACGATGAACCAGCAAGAGAAAATCTAATCTTTAAAGTTCTTTCCCTATCAGTGCAACTTCTTTATAGAACATTTAAGTATATATGTGCCGTAATTGCATCGGGCAAAGTATAAAACTACTTTTTACACCACCCAAATTTGTTTTTCAGAAATAACCTAGAAAACATTCAAAAAAATTGTTTTAAAAATAATAAATTACTTGCGAATTTTAATTTGACAAACTTACATTCATCACACAACATGCTTCCAAGAAATAAAATCTAGGAAGCAAAATTAAATTGAGCAGGTTCCCAAATTTTAAAATTAGGAAGCCAATCAAAATAATTGAATTTTTATATTTTAAAATCAGGAACACATTACTTCTAAAATTTACTTCCGGAGTCGAATAAAATAACTTCCAAAAATAAGTTTTTGGAGTATAAAGAATCATTCTGAAGAGTTTATGAGAAATACAACTGTTTGAAAACAACGAAATTTACTTCCCTGCGGCATTAACACAGCTATGAGCTTATGGACCCCAAAACAACGAAAACAGCTTTGTTAATTAAAAAAAATGTTGGTACTTAATAATTGCGATTAAATTTAAATTTCTCGAAAAAAATGAAACTATTTCACAATAAGCTTCAAAAAAATGTGCATATAAAAAGCATCATACCAGCAGAATTTACTTAGGTAGCTTCCCAGAGATCAGAAATCCAGGCATGAACATATCAAACCGGCTGTTAAAGTCGGTCAATTTCATATAAACTAAGACTAATCCAGTTAATACAAGAAAAATGGTAGAATACAGAAATTTATCAGTTAGCTCGAACCAGCAGCTCAAAAAATGCCTCAACTACACAAGCCAGAACAATAAACTTTCAAGACTAGTATATGACACAATCTAAACACCACTTCAAATTATATTTAACTTGAGTATCCACTGCCACCTGAAGCAAAGAAAGAATGCAGCATCCCAATCCCACATGAAATTTTATGCAAAACTTCCAAGTCTCTACGTTGCTCTTCATAGGGGCCGAATTCATGCTAAACTTACTTACATTTTAGAAACTGCTGCCCATGGTTGGCATGCCATAAGGAGGCATTGGGGGCATACCCAGTCCACCCATTGGAGGGGGAGGGGCGGTAAAGCCTCCTCCCATACCTCCGGGGCCTCCCATTCCAGGCATTGGTGGTGCAGGCAGAGCAAGAGGCAACAATTGAGCATACATGTTCTGCAACAGAAAGCACATCTCAGTCATATCAATACTACTATAGTGTTCAATCCGTTGGGGATGAAGGATGACAAAAATGAATCAACACCAAACATTTCTGAACACTCAACTACTGACATAAATGTCTTATGTACACGGCAAAGCCACACCAAAGTTATATTAGGGCCCCAGAAAATGGCAACGATAATTACCTGTTGTGCAACTACGTCCTTTTCTTCATTCTCTTTAGCCTTAGCTTCATTTTGTGCTTCAATTTTGTCCTTGATTAGCTCATCAACTTTGCCAGTGTACTCACGAATAAACTACAACAGTCAAAAAATTAAAGATGGCGATGAGAGAAAGCCCTAGATAAGAAAGATAGCAATAAATAGATCCATTTCAGCTCATAAGAGACCGGAGATGACAATAAATGCACTAGTCAACCTAGATTTCTTGTGTGACCGCCACCTTCGAAAGCTAAACACCACTAACTTGCAAACCTACTATCTATTATTTCCCCACTTATCACTTCTATCAACAGGGATAAGACTCTGGAAAGCCTCAAAGCCCAACATTCACCAAAAAGAAGTGTAAAGGGACTGTTTAAGATTGCAGCCAAAAAAACTTTACAACTTTGCACAGATGATCAATTAACTTCTAAAGAATCAGCATGATTTTCAGGGAAGCTATTGAGAGGAGTGCCAATATCCAGTGATGTACACAATATCCATAAATTTGTCATAAAAATAACGTGTCAGCGGAATTATGAGCAACACAAATCAGCCATAAAAGAAATGCAAACCTGCAAGAGATATGGGAAGGCAAAGTCGATCATATTGTGCATCCAAGCTAATTCAAGAGCAATGTCAGCTCTTATTAAATCATAGCAAACAAATAGACATGAGGCAAAGCATTCCTTCTTTCCCTGTGCAAGAATGTAAAAAGTAAAATTAGAAATCTCAATTTATGCACACTGACAATATAAATAAATAAATAAATTGGAATAGTATCACTTTGAGAAAGACAAATGAAAAAGCTTGCACATGCAGAACCAAAGTCACTAAGCTTGACAAAAAAGAAAATACTAATAACTCTTCTAGGAGTCAAATAAGTCTCCCACATGACTTGGAATTGCAAATACAAGAGGCACCACTTCAATAACCATTACTTAGAAGAAGGATGCAGAATAGCTACTTATACTTCCAAATGCACAAACAATAATATAGTGCTTTGTAACTAAATATAATACCTGATCAATGAAATACACAAGCAACTCCTCAGCAAGTTCTCGCTCGCCAGATTGTGAGGCTGTCTCCATGGCATCTTTGTAAAGGTTATCCTTCTTTGACAAAGCAATGGACTGCTTCCACCTACCAGCCTTCTTGTAAATATAAGCAGCAACCCGTCTCATCTCAAGCAGCTCATGCTTTTCAATCTGTATCATATAATAATAATCTATAAGGTTCCCACCATTGATTATTGAAACCAAAAAAGTCACAATAAAGAGCTCACTTACCTTTTGTGCAAGGCCTATTTGATCAAAGTTATCATGCAAATCAATTGACTCACGCAACCTATCATGATCTTCCTCCTCAACATATATCTCATTCAAAGCTTCATTAACTGCAGATACATTGTTGCTTTGAACTGCAACCATGTATGGTTTCACAAGACGGAGATGACCAGCCTATTGCATTCCAGGGAAAATATCCATTAGTGTTAAGGCAAGCTACAAACTAAGATTTAATGAAACTTTTGCCACTAACGGCCCTACCTTCCGCATGATGTCAACAACACGTGCATGGTCCACACGAAGTGCAAGGACATTCAAAACATCATTGATAAGATCTGGATGCTCTTCCAAGTAGAAGTGAACAGCCTTGTAATACAACTCCACATTAGCAACTTTAACAACAATGTGATCCCATGCTTCAGGTGAATGGTTCATGATAGTAGTTGCAGCATTATCAAACTCATCATATTGTATATACAAATAGGTCAATTCTTTCCAATGCTGTTGTTCATCACAAGCTCTTATGAGTTTAGGAATATTGAGGCGGGTTGAGAATAGTTTGATATGCTCCATAAGCTTCTCAGGGCGGTATCTTGCATACAGAACTCCTAACTCGGTAAAGATGCCCATATGAGCCCGTTCTAACCCTAAACCACTCTCCATGAGAGATATTAGCTCATTGAAACAACCTCTATTTTGGTAATATTCACTAACCTCTTCCAAGTCATCCACCTGCAGATATTAACAGAATTAGTTGACACAACAAGCGGACCAACATAAGCACATATAACAAGCACAAAACCCCAATCACAAATCATTAAACATTTACATGTTCACAGCATATTTTTAGGAATATTGCTTCAGGATCACAATCTGAAGGATGATCATTTAAACTCTCTAAATTGAAATCCACTAGCATCAGAAACTGAGAAAACTTCCTAGTTTACACAATCCATCAAAAAACAGGAATCAGCATATTACCTGAATAATAATATTGAGTCCACAAATCTGGGCCAAACGAAACTCCTCTGCATCAACACAAGCAAAGCAAACTTCCTTCCATGTTTTTGAGCTGTTAGCTTTCCTTGCTGCGTCGACAGCACCTTGAAACTGCTGTAACTTGACCAGTGTGATAGCCAACTTGGCCCAGTTAGATATAAAAGCAAATATGATTTTTGCAGCCTCGTATAATGCTTCATCATATAACCGATCGCCAACATTTTGAAGATTAGCAACATTTGGCATAAGAATGAACTCTTCAATGTCACTCAGCCTATCAATCTTTGCATATGCATAAATGAGTTCACTGTCGACCTTGGGTTCTTTTGCTTTCTGTCTTACCATGAGCAAGTATTTCACCAAGTCATGGTAAACATTGGCATCCTCAGCAGCACGGATAACATCTAAAAATTGGGTGGCATCATCTGCTCGTATGAATGACTCAATTGCATCACTCACTAGCCCTTCCCTGGGTTGAGCCTTGGCAACCTGACTCCATACAGCATCTTCTTCAACTCGGAAAGCAAACTCAACAGCTCTATCAATGCTCTGAATATTATCAAGCAACACGTTGACTGCTTGAACATTCAAGTTGAACTTCTTGAAAATTGCAAATGCTTCCTCATATAACTGGGCTTCTACAGCCATTTCTCCAACTGCAGGCCCATCAAAGTTATCCAATCTATTAACATAATCCATAACTCTGGATGGATCAGCCTTTATCGCAGTCAAAATAAGAAGATTCTGCAAATTAAAGTTCCCACTGAATGCAGAGTTCTGAAGCACAATCTTCTCAAGAAGTTCAATCAATTCATGAGGCAGATCTGCTGTCATGAAAGCCTTAACAGCTGCAGAAACTTGTTCAGGGCTTGAGCTTTCAGGCAAAGCAGTAGATACAACCTGATCAATAAGTTGCCTTCTATAGTCATTCTCAGGAGTAAGAACTTTAGCCCACAAATCACCGTCCATTCTCTCGACAACATATCTGTCATCACAATATAAGCATGTGAGCATTGGATCCAAGAAATCCGATTTGGTGGATTAATGGCCATGGATTTGGCTCCTCTAAAGTAAGGGAATGCTTTAGAGATAAACCGTAACTATAACCATCGACAGAGAAATCAACGGTTAAGATTATGATAAAATACAAATACAACAAACTTCAGATGAGACAATATACCAAAAACCTTGCTTGCAGTTTGAACAACGAATTTTTGTTGGTGACATTGATTAGTTCATCATCACACTGTCCTCGCCGATAAGCTACAACTGCTAAGGTGGGATCACGTTTCTCACAATACTTGCCCACAACTCGAGAATCATAGTATGGGTTGGTCGTTAGGAAATGTTCTGGGTTGTTGTTGCTATCAATGATAATTTTACCAAGTGCATTGTGAACATGTACATCCTGGCTTCCCTCGCTTACAAGATGTTCCAAGAACTGTGAGAGCAATCGAAGCCGATTCCTGCATATCAAAAAGCACAGATAAAAATAAGAAATATGACTGCAAAGCAACAAGACATAGGACCAAAGGAGAAACACCACCTCTTCTCACATTCCTCCACAAGCGGCTCCACTCAGTAATGAACGAACAAAAAGAATCAAGCCTTTGATAAAATCTTCTGGACATTCATCATCTAGCAGCTGTCCGACAACTAAAGGAGCATTCCCCGGGTTCACCTATATAGGAAGGCATGAAGTTTTGATATTATAAACACAGAAAGAGAGAGTGGTTAGCACTAATAAGATAAGCAAGGCTATACCCATACCTTCTGAACATAACCTTCAATGTAGCGAAGCATGTTGTTTGTATATAGATAGTGTGTTAGATCGGGAACAAATCCAAAACGATCACAGACATTAATTAAAGGTCTTGCATCGGGAAGCTTAGCCTCCATTAGGAAGTTTTTAGTTTTCTCAGCATCATAGAAATTTGATTCTCTTGTAACTCGCTCAACCTCCTTGATTTGACCAGTCTTTGCTGCTGCCTCGATGTACTTGAAGTGAATTTCAGGATCCTCACTGTTATTATTTAGAGGAACACATCATGAGAAATAAATCAAAAAATATCTCAAATATAAATGAGGTCAATTACCAACAGAAAAAACAAACTTTTTCCAAATGGAAGAATTACCTGGAGCTCAAGTATGACCCAAGGAAAAAGTACAGTCCTTCATATGACCTAAACTGCTCAAAAAGTTTTATGCAGCCATCAACACCCAACTGTTCGCAATATTCTTTGGCAACCTGAACACACGTAAGAAAGCTTTGTTAACAACTATTGGTAGGTCCTAAGTTATAAAAAACAATGACACTTCCATACCTGCACAATGATCTGTAGATTGCCCCTGAGATTGGCCAGCAGTAGGTCTTCCATGCACTCTAATGCCCATTCTCGTGACAGAGTACCAAAGAACTCTACAAGGGACTATAACAACAACATAATGAGTAAGTATCTTTAAAGCCCACATGATGTATTTTAAATCCAAAAATTGATAAAAGCAAAACAGTGCATAAACCTGAGGTTCAATTGCATGTGTATTAACAATCCCGCGTTTTATATCTGGCAACTCGGTGTAATGCTGCACCAAGAATAATTTAATCAACAAAGAGTTTGACTTTGGATTAAAGGGAAGTGCTATAAAAGATTATTTGGCAAGTCCTTACTTGCAAAGCTCGCACGTAAAGGCCAGCTTTTTCACAAAGTTGGGCAACACGAGGACGGTCATAATGGCTGAACATGCCATTAGCCAATATTGCGTCAGCAACATTGGGGAAAGTCACCAGATTTATCTCCAACACCTTTGTTTGAAGGAACCCATGTTCAGGTAGATTTGGCTTTAAAACATCCAGGAGAAAAGCTGTTGCCTCACGGATCAGGTTTCTCTGAGCAGAAGAAAGAGTAACCAAAAATTAAAATGACCATAAAAAATCACATAAATACTCATCATAATTTCTTAATCACAATAGATAATCAACCAGGAGAAACAGATCAGTTATAGTATTGTAATCAACTGGGCTACCTCCCTCCATTTGAGACATCATCAATGCAAAATTAACAGCACCCTGCAAATCAAAATAAAAACGGTAACTGGCAGAATTTCAATTTACAGGAAAAATGAACACCAGATATTGCCAACTTAAGTACATAACATATTCTATTCAAAATAATATGGGGGCATACAATATGGGGAACTACAAAGAAATGGTTCAACTAAAAGAATTTACGTAGTATAAACTGCAGAGGTTTCTCCTATACCTGTGGATCTGTCCGGAGAATTGTTTGCAAAAGGAAGTTGTAGTCAGGTGTGTAGCCAACCTATAGCAACAAAGAAGCAATAAAATGTAAGGATCTAACATTTGCACTAAAATGAATTGCAATAAATGCTATAATAGCATAATTATTCTAAGAATCAAACTTAACATTCTTTGATAAGTAAACAAGCACCTGTTTGGAGTAGATCAGAATTTTGTCAAACTCCCTCCTTTCAGCAAAAGCAGCTACAACTTTTGGAGTAACTCTGGCTTTGATGTATATTTTCAAAGCAAGATCGTTGTCCACAGTCTACAAGGAACATACTTATAAAATTTAATAGATACATGATTTCCAGTAAGCAAATTAGATAGGAATGAATACCCTGTTTAACAAGACAATTAGAAAGAAGACAGTACAAACATGAAACATAGTAATAAATAAAAGAACAATATAAATTTTAAATTTTTAATGACCCAACCTTAACGAGATCTCCTAGCTCCTCGCTGCATTCAAGCTTGTCCTCTGCCAACCAATTTTCCAACAGATTTTTCTTGTTCTGGTTCACAACCAACCGTGACAATTCTAATGACTCAAAGGCATTCAACTTTCCCCTTGTTAGAAGTGTTCCAAAATACTGCAACAGTGGAGGAGTTTGCCCAGCTTGCACAGGAACACTCTGCCGCATAAAGCAAATGATGACATTTTAAACATTTAACATTATAATCTAATTGACCACACAAAAGGACACCAGCTAAACTCAAGCAGTAAACAACCAAAAAGAAATCTCCGTGAATGAAGTGGTAGAAAGAAAAGGAGAAGATTCTCAGAAGCTACATCTTATTGGTTATTAAGAAACCTGAAATTTGGCAACTGTGTCAGGAGTACGAAGGATTCCTTGGGGAGATTCAGCTACAAGCTCTGCTGCCTCTTTATATTTTGTTTGGGCAAACAGTTCATGAAAACGTTCCACTACCTGTAATGTCAACAAGTACTCATCCATGAATAAAATAACCAAAAATACAATACCAATATACAGCATTTTTTGTCATAAAAGCTAAGATACAGGATCTATGGCATGCATCATTGGGGTTACTCACATAACCTCCCTCATCTCAATCATAAATCTTCACAGAAACAGAATACCTAAAATAAAAGGTTGACTGTTCAATCAAATAGGTAATACAAATCAAGTATGCCAAACACTGATGGAATAAACTGAACTAGTGACTACAAAAAAAAAAACAATTACCCATCCAACTATTGCACTTTCTAGTTCAAGTCTGTAACCAAATTTCACACAAGTAAGCATTTGGCAGTTACATGAAACAACCCCCCAACAAAAAAAAAAAATTAACAAACATGCATCCAATCCAATGTCTTTCAATCTCGCTGTTCACACCCCTAATGAAGAAAGAATATAACTAAAATTGAGTTCTGCACAAAACTGACATACCAGCTTCTCAGCACCGGGAAGATTTCCTCTTTTGGCAAGACTAACCGCTAGCTCCAAATTGTTTAACTACGATAATAGCAAAACAGAATTTGTAAACACCATTTCATTTTCGGTTTAGCAACATGGAAATCATAACAAGGTTAGAAACATACTTGACCGCTGACAAAATTCACGATGGTTTGTTCATTAACAGTAGCCAACAAAACCTGGCCTCTCCTGTTGATGGCATAAAAGCCTCCCACTGATGTAGCTTCTGATGTCAAAAATATAGGATCTGGACTGATTCTGTTTCTATACACAGCAGTAGCTGTTTCCAAATCATAGACAAATAGTAGGCCAAGTTTGGTAATCACATAAATCAAACCATATTTGTGGGATATCTGCCAAAAAGCAAAGCAGAAATCAAATATATACTATACTTAAATCTGAGCAGCAAATGGTAACAACTTTGGTACCTGCATAGCAACTGGAAAATCATCAGCAAAATCTGGGGGAAAGAAAAGATCTGCTTGTTTCTTTGAAAATGATGGCTTCCCTGCAGACAAATTCGTAAAGTTTCATGAAAACAGCTGTCCCAAAAGCTTAAGTTGTTAAGTGAAGACTCAAGAATGCCTTTGCATTACATTTCTAACATGCCCCATCATGCCAGAACCCTTTAGGCTTGAAGCGTGGATAATGAACAAGCCAACCTACCTAAGCTGAAATTCAAGTTTCCCTTAAAAGAATAAGGGCGTCAAGTATTGGGACTCTAGACCAATTGATTATAGATGCTCTAACATCATGTCATGAACCAACTATTGCAAAAGCTTAACCCATTAGATAAAGACATATAAATGATCTTATATTACATGTCTAGCAAATTCAAACTCTAAAAGGATAATCAGTTTTATTACAGGTGATACATGATATTCACAGTTCAATTTCACAATACCCTTATCTACCAGAACCACTCAAATCTAATAGATATTTACAGCTTCTTCTATCTCTAACTTCCACAGTTACACATGTTGATCATTCCAGTTAAAAACACAACTTAAATCCACCATAGTTGCAAAAGAAGAAAAATTCTGTTAGTTAGTTGCATATTCAGAAAAATGTATTGTTCAAACACATGGTAACAAATGGAAAATAATCCCTGTAGCACGGCCTAACACTAAAATAATACATTTCTTTGATGTAAGCTATTGGCAATGAGTAGCCTCCTCCCATTGTCATGGATCAGTTTAATACATCCACAAATCAAAGTTCATGAAGAATTATTATTCTGGGATAGATAATTAAAAATAAACAAATGTGCCATTCAATGGTCTTATTCGAAAAGGGTAATTTTGACATTCATATGATCTCTCCAGCTTAAGTTATAGATCAAGTATGATAACTACATGTTCACACAAATAACCAATTTAAATTTCTGATTTGACAGAACATTAAATTTTGGAAAGTTGAGTTGTATTAAATTGGCATAGAAGACCAATTACTGTTAAAGCCATATATTGGCCCATAGAATAAATACATTGGAGACAGATGTGAACAAGGTGAAAATAACAGACCTGGCTGTGCACCCAGCTCAATAACATGCAATTTGGATATAGTTTGGCCAGCATTAAGTGTCTTCGAGGCAAACGAAATCAAAACAGAAGGATTTTCATTCCCAGGCACCTATCCAAAAAACACAATCATGTTTTGCCCAACACAGCAGCATATATGGTAGAGTATACATTTATAGAGCTGAGAAGAGTACACATCAAGCTATCTAACCAACTGTCAACTAACATAGTTAGCTGCAGGGCACCTAACTGTCACCAGAGTAAGAGTACTCTAGTGCGTGTAAACCCACAGTACATAGGATATACCTCCAATAAGAACTTAATGACATAATAAATAATTAAAAAGAAAATAAGGAGAATCATAAGAAGACACACTTTAAATTGGGCAAATGACGCTGCGTGAGCTTCAAGAGCCTGACTCCGTTGCTGATCCACGGAGAAAAGTTGCATGTTTCCTTTAACCAATTGCGGCCTCTGAAAAATAATATGGAGAAATAATCCTTCGGATCATAACTGTCATACATTCATACATGTAGATAAAGCCAGAAGAAACAGAGATTAAGACAAATAAATGAGTTATATGAAAACCTAGACTACAGTTAAAAATATATCATCATGAGCGCTAACTATAATCAAAGTTGTCAATAGCATTCGATAATGATGCTATCATAGCATAGCATCACATAGTGGACAGACAGCACTTGCTATGGAAACTACATCCTGAAGCATTTCTACGTAAAACCATGCCCAACATGCAATACTTTGTAATTATTGTGGCCACTATGCTGAAATGGGGAAACCTGCCCTTGCCCTCCAATATCATTTTCCAAGTTGTACAACCATTTTTTGTGGTTATCGATCCATGATCTCATTTCCAGTCTTTCATCAGAACAGCCTATAGGGTTTGAAACTTGTTTGAAGCTTGATTCACACAACACCAGCTACTCTCTCACCTGTTTTGACACAGACCACCAACAAAGTCGCAAAGGTTTTGTTTCTGGTCAAGCCCATCACTTTCTGACAAGGCCCAAGTATACCCTTTTCTTAACATTCTCTAAGTTATCATTATACCCTACTTCTACTTGTTCACCATTGTTCTACCTATGTGTTTTCTGTTCTGATTTCTTTTTCCGTTGCACTGGTCGCCCTTCATGCGGTCATGGCATCATCCACTAGGCGGCTTAAACTTATTTCATTCCTTTACATTTGTTGCTGACCTGTGTGCTTAGGTAAAGAATAAGGACAAGAGCTGTCTCTGTAATATCTCCGTTCAAAACAGAGTTATCATTTATCCCACACTAGAATGCTTTTTCCTTTGAGCTAAGCATGGTTTTGTGCTTTGAATAGCATGCGAACTCAATTCCTGTACTTAACAGGCTGTATATGTTTTACTCCATGTCATTTTTTTTTCAGAAGATTCATACGTGTGCAATATAAGTTATGTAACTTGTATTTATAATCTTTGTAATAGCAGTTATCCCAATATTCACATTTCTGCCAATAGAAGTTACAAACTTGGCCACTCCACATCACTATTCGGGACTGATAACTAGGAGTATAATAGGAAGCAGGGACATACCTCGGGAGAACCAGGAGCAATGCCTATCAAGACCAACCATTTTTCTGTAGGGTCGCATCGATAATTAATTATCTGGTTGTTTGCCAAATTTGCTGTTCGCTCAAACATCTTAACAGGTTCAGAGTCACCTACAAGTCATATAGATCATGAACTAGAGACCAATCAACAATTTGCAGAAACTATATGCACCCTGTACAAGAATCTGTAAATCGGAAAATATAGTAGAACACAAAAATATTCAGTTAAGCAGGCTATCATCTTACCTTCAATTGACCAGTGGTATACAGAGGTCTGTGTTACAAGACCCAACATCTTGGGGCTAATCCACTTCCAAAAGACTACCTATACATGAAGTATGGGCATTCCATAATGATTAACAAGGCATCATTAAAGACCTATTATGTTACAATATATGTATCCTTGTGCATAATAGTTACCTGCTCAGGCATCTGATAGGATTTCATCTTTGCTTTCATCTCAATATTAAATATTTGTAAGTGATCTTGAGTAGTCCCTTGCAGTTGGGTTTCAAGAGAGTGATGTAGCTTGTAAGTGAAGATAATCCAAAAGAAAACAATATTCCAAATGCAGCACCAACAGAAGCACATGACACAATAAACTGATAAGTCGGGCATTACCCAACCGTCTAAAAAGATTGCCTAGCATTTGGGAGCATTATGGTCTATGAACATCGCTGGTCATCCTAACACATAAATTTCATTTAACAACTAAAAACCTGATCAAATGTTGACAACAAGTAAAATACATAGGACTGCAACATCTAATAGGCCTAATGAGAAAGTGGGTATGATTAGTATATTAGAAAAAGTAAAAGACATGGTAAAAAAATTAACAGAATCACAGCTGTAAGACAAATAAAGTTCATCCATTTTTATAAAAAATAATGTGAATAAAATCTTAGTTTAACCATAATTTCTTTCTAGAATCTACCTGAATAAATTACCCATCTAATTAAGCCCCTCCTTGTATCCTCTTGTTCCAATTAACATTTATTAGAGCACTCAAAGACATGATCTGTCAGCAACTCAGCTTCATTATATAAAGTTTTAAAGGAATGATGCTAAATTAATTCAGCTTATCATGCCAATAAAACATCCTTGCCTGACAGCTCTGGCGCCTAGCAAACAGTGTGCATATCTATACTGACTGTGCTAGAGACAGTCTGATATTCATAAACAAGGTATTAGAAGTAAACAAGGGTTTAATAAACAGCGTGTAAAATAAATATTAATCTTTAGATTTTTCCATTTTTACAACTGATTACCAAACGAGCACTTATTAAGGCCTAGGGGTGGTCGGCTAAGGGATCAAAACAGATACATTTTAGTAATGGTCTAGACCTTGCTACAGATGAACATTTGTACCTCCTAGAGGGACAAATCGGTCTCATTCGCCTTCACTTGAATTGGGTGTCTTTCCCAATAATGTGGGAACAATTCCCTCCACTCGACAGACACCAAAAAGTTCTCATGACCCAGGTGTTAGACACCAAAAAGTTCTCATGACTTGATTTCAATGTGAGTTATTCTCTCAACACTGGATAAATAGAGTTGACTTGTACAATCGTGTGTTGGAAAAGCAACCTGTAAAGTGACTGATGGATGGGTACAGTTAGTAGGTAGAGTCATTGTTGTGTGTTAGCTTTTCTACAAATGATTAGAATCGGGCCAACACTATGTGGGGTAAGCCCACCTACTTGAAATGACTCTTTCATTACTATATATATATATATATATATATATATATATATGTGTGTGTGTGTGTGTGTGTGTGTGTGTGTGTGTGTGTGTGTATTCATGTAACAACAACGAAAGGTAGATTATTATCACTTGAACTTCCACTTGAGCACTAATATTCTCCTTGAATATTCATTGACTTGAGCATCGGAGTATCCTTACAGGTGACACCTCTTTTCGCTCTACAATTTGGTAATTTGTTACAAGAAACCACTCCAAGACCTTTATTTCCACACTGTAATAGAGGTTATAATATCGGATTTCCGCTAGACCGGTGTAAAATCTAAAGGAACAGAGTACTTTGAGGATCATTCGTGAGGCCGGCCCTTGGACCCCGACAACGACGAGTTCATTGGCATGCCTAGTGAGACCTATAAACTTTTAGTCCCACGTTCGCAAAGAAAGTTAAGTCATCATGGATGAAAGAGTTCCAAACGGGCATGTTAAGGGTCTTATGTACTTGGAGCCAAGACGTTTGACTTTTGATAATGCAAGTGTGTCTGCTGATCCTAGGGATGAAATAGACTCAGGCATGAGCGTTCAATGCCTGTAGACAGGGTAAGTCCCTTTGGATTTCACCAACCTGAGGTATCTCTTACACCTCAATATTCTAAGATCATTACGTGTAAAGAGGAGCAATAAGCTCAGTCACATGCAGATAAACAGAACCTTAAGAGAAAGGGTATTCCCTCTGGTACTCCTCCTTTAAGGTATAAGTTGAGCATCCTTTTCTCAAGGAGGCTTATGAGTATCCATATCCCACGACACTTTCAGACTACCTAACCTCTCTATATTGGTAAGTATTCAAGAGAGACAGATCCATGCAAGCATCTTGATGCTTACATGTACGAAGTCATGTTTCTTAGAGCCGAGGCTGACGTCATGTGTTGCATGTTCTCGCATGGTCCCATACAAAATCTCTTAGTCAACCACTCAAATTAGTGATCTTCTATCCCATGTGAAGTCTCTTAATTAACCATTTGGAAGATCGGTCGTATGTTCTAGGTGGAGTCTTATACTCAAATTGCTTGAAAGGTTATCCCCGTGTTCCAAAAGTTTAGTTTCACCACGTGAAACAACTGCTTTTTTGGACCCCATCGCCACAAAAGGGAATATTCAACATAAAGGCCGATCACTCAGAAGAATAAAAAATGACATTTCATGTAACTCATTTCGTCTATATTAGACTCAAGAAATCAAGGGGGCTCATGTTCCTCAACATTTTATGAATCTACTAAGAGTAAACAAAGCTACAAAATTTGACCAAGGATCACAAATATCAAGTTCTACCGACTAATTACGGTGTGCTACTATTCTCTTGCCTCTTTTAAAAAGTGTACACCCAACATTTTACTTCTTCCCCTACATACTCTGTATAAGAGATACTTGATGTAATAACACAGGTGCCTGATGTAATAACATAAGTGACATGCTAGGAAGATTTAAAGGTATTTATCAAGAACATTTCCTTCATTTTTGTGTAAATAATATATTTTTTCTATCTTGTAAATATTTATTTAATATCAACATTTTTTTTATTAAACTTCTTATATATTAAGAAGATATAGAAACAACTCTTGTTTTGGTTTATAAGTTAAGAAAATAATTATTTTTTATTTATAAATTTTTTATATAAAATATGATAAATTTATCAAATATCATAAACTTTTTAAATAATTCATTTTTTATGAGTTTATTAATATACAAATAAATAAGTTATTATTTATTTTTCTAATAAATTATGATAACGTACTAATATAAATTTAAAAACTATTTAATAAGATAAATATAAATAACAAAATACAATAAAGTAAGAGATTATTCGTTTTCTTAATACAAAATCTAGTATAAAATATAAAACTAAAGCCCACAAATACTCTTACAGTATGAGATAGATTGACATCAAATATTAACATTCCAAATAAAATAAAAACCAAAAACTAGCAAAGCTATTTAGTTACAGGACATTATTATTACACCTGTTTAGCCTGGGAGATCTTCTAACTGGAACTGCATTTTGTTTTAGCTGTCTATCCTTCCTTATGGAAATACTTCCCCTTATCATCTTATTACAGGAATTGCTGGTATCCTCTACTATCTTTTGTTGTATATCCTGTTTCTCCTTGGTAGAAGTTGAAGTTTTAACAGTGCCTTCTCTAGAAAGGTGAGTACATGAGTCAGGATCCACAATACCCATCAAAGATTGACCACATTTTGGATTTCCAGCTTGGCTTTCAACTGCAAATTCTGAGACTTCATTTTCACCACCACACATCATATTAACCTGATGTGGCTGGGATGAGTGTATATTTGTTGTTTTGTCTTTCTCCATAGCCATGCTATGTTCCATGTTAGCAGTTGAATCAGATTGTATGACATTCCCGGAAAAGCTCCCCATTTTATTGCAAATATTCTTTGGTGCTGAACAATTCTTGGACAGTAAATATTCCCATCTCTTCATGAAATCGTTACCACGAATGGAAAATGGCAAAGCATCATCAGCCCTCTTCTTTGAAGAAGCACTTGTACCACTGAACCCAGTTACCCCATCAATATCTTCATCTCCAAAACTATGAGTTGAATACTTTTTCCAATCGAATGGAAATCCAAACATGAAGCGGCGACATACCTGTTCAAAGAGATTGAATTTCAGCTTTATACGCATTAGAAATAACCTAAATACATTTGCATATAAAATTAATTCAGAAAATACTAATCCATATCAGCCATGTAATCGAACTTGTTATTTTTTACTGGCATGCTTCGTACAAGAGTCCTTAGGCTCAAATCATGGATAATGCACAAACCGACCTATCTTGGGCTTAAATTCTGTTAAGTTTGTTTTCAGTGCTTTGTTAGTGGCTTATTGTTAGGAAGTTAAGTAACAGTTTTTTATTCCGCCACTATGTTTAGTGCTGTTAGTGGATAGCGGTTACATTTTTATCTTTTGTTGCAGTTTGTCATATATAGCCAACTCAGTTTATCAACTATTATGACAGTTGCTATCTTTTCTTCTTTCTCTGTTAGTGCACTTAACATTTGGTATCAGAGCTCCATTATGGGGCCTGATTAAACAACAGTTTTTGTGAGTATAGCGATTGAAGAATGGCGACAGATAGCTCTTTTGTGCCACCAGCGATTCCAAAGTTTGATGGTCACTATGATCATTGGGCAATGGTTATGGAAAACTTCTTGCGTTCAAAGGAGTATTGAGTTTGGTGGAAAATGGGATTCCTGCAGCAGCAGAGGGAGTTCTTCTCACAGACGCACAAAAGAAAAATATTGATGATATGAAGTTGAAAGATTTGAAAGTAAAGAACTACTTTTTTCAAGCATTAGATCGTTCTATTTTAGAAACAATCCTTAAGAAAGATACTGCAAAAGACATTTGGGACTCCATGAGGCAGAAATATCAAGGTTCAACGAGGGTCAAGCGTGCACATCTACAAGCTCTTCGCAAAGAGTTTGAAGTTCTTCATATGAAGCCAAAAGAGTCTGTGAATGAGTATTTTGCTCGGACTCTTACCATAGCCAACAAAATGAAAGTAAATGGAGAAAATAAAACAGATGTTGAAGTTGTTGAGAAGATCTTAAGGTCGATGACACCCAAATATGATTATGTTGTGTGTTCCATTGAAGAGTCAAAAGATACAAGTACCCTGGCTATAGATGAGTTGCAAAGTAGCCTTCTTGTTCATGAACAACGTATGAGTTCTCATGTTGAAGAAGAACAAGCTTTGAAAGTCACACATCGAGATCAATTTGGAGGAAGAAGTCGAGGTCGTGGAATGTTTAGAGGAAGAGGAAGGGGAAGACAGAATGTTGACAGAGCCATAGTGGAGTGTTACAATTGTCATAGGTTGGCTCATTATCAATGGGAATGTCCAAGCAAGGAAAATTGTGTAGAGGCTAATAGTATAGAGGGTGAAGAAGAGATGTTGTTGATGGCCAACTTGGAGAAGCAAAAAATAAATGAAGAGAACACATGGTTTCTTGACTCTAGCTGTAGTAATCACGTGTGGGAGAAAAGAGTATTTCTCAGATTTTGATGGGAATTTTAGAGATTTCGTAAAACTAGGTGACAATTCTAGTTTGGAGGTAAAAGGAAAAGGAAATGTGAAGTTACTAGTCAATGGAACTGTGCAAA
The DNA here is from genome assembly GCA_037962975.1 of Clitoria ternatea. NCBI lineage: Eukaryota > Viridiplantae > Streptophyta > Magnoliopsida > Fabales > Fabaceae > Clitoria > Clitoria ternatea. The sequence goes on from CM075675.1 coordinate 18,543,457, forward strand.
TCATCACAGAAGTATTTTTTGTACCAAAGTTGAAGAATAATTTGTTAAGTATTGGCCAATTACAAGAAAAAGGAATTACCATTGTGTTTCAACGTGAAAAATGCAAGGTGTACCATCCTGAGCGAGGTCTGATTGTGGAAACAAGGATGTCTTCAAATAGAATGTTCATATTGCACGTAACATTTCAGACACCTGCATCATCTTGTTTTAACACAATTATAGAAGATATTGTGCAACTCTGGCATTGTAGATATGGGCATTTAAGTTTCAAGGGTTTGCAGACTCTTTATCAGAAACAAATGGTGAATGGTTTACCACAGTTAAAGTCGCCCTTAAAGTTATGTAAAGATTGTTTAGTGGGGAAACAACATAGAGATCCATTTCCAAAAAGGAGCAATTGGAGAGCTACTCGAATTCTTCAACTAGTACATGTTGATATTTGTGGACCCATTACGCCTGTGTCTAACAGCAGAAAGAGGTACTTGCTTACTTTCACTGATGACTTTAGTAGAAAAACTTGGGTTTATTTTTTGATAGAAAAGTCAGATGCATTTGATGCATTCAAAAAATTTAAGACTCGTGTTGAAAAGGAAACCAATTTGTTTATTAGAGTCTTACGCACTGACCGAGGTGGAGAATTTTTGTCACATGATTTTACTAATTTTTGTGATCTGCATGGTATAAAAAGACAATTGACTGCATCATACACGCCACAGCAGAATGGGGTTGCTGAATGAAAGAATAGAACTATCATGAACATGGTTCGTAGCATGCTGTCTGAGAAGAAAATGCCTAAGAATTTCTGGCCAGAAGCTGTCAACTGGACAATACACGTCTTAAATAGAAGACCAACATTGGCTGTGAGACATAAAACCCCACAGGAAGCATGAACTGGAGTCAAACCTTCTGTTGAGTATTTCCGGGTCTTTGGTTGTATCTCTGATGTTCACGTGCCTGATAGGAAGAGAACCAAGCTAGATGATAAAAGCTTGAGTTGTGTTCTGTTAGGTGTTAGTGAAGAGTCCAAGGCTTATAGGCTTTATGATCCAATCTCACAAAGAATCATAATTAGCAAAGATGTTATATTTGAAGAAGACAAGCATTGGAATTGGGATGAGGAATTTGATGGAGTTGTTCTGTGTGATTTAACATGGGGTGAAGATGATGAAGTGGAAACTATGAGTAATGAAAGCGAAGGAGGAAATGAACATGATCTTGGGGCTAATATTGAAAATTCTTTATCTACTTCTTCAACGGAAGTAAAACATGGTCAAGAAGATTCTTTGATCTCAACTGAAAGGAGAAATAGAAGAGAACCAATTTGGATCGGAGATTATGAAACTGGAGAAGGCCTTTCCGATGAAGATGTTGAAGCATATTTGATTATGTTTGCTGGTGCATCTACTACTGATCCATTTTATTTTGAAGATGCTGTCAAGAGTGAAAAATGGAGAAAGGCAATGGATGCTGAAATAGAAGCAATAGAAAAGAATGGTACATGGGAATTGACAGATTTGCCCAATGGGGGGAAGAAAGTGGGAGTTAAATGGGTGTATAAGACTAAATTTGATGAACATGGAGAAGTGAATAAGTATAAGGCTCGACTTGTGGTGAAAGGTTATGCTCAGAAGTATGGGATAGATTACAGAAGTGTTCGCACCTGTGGCACGTCTAGAAACTATTCGTCTTGTGATAGCATTAGCAGCTCAACGAGGATGGATCATATATCAGCTAGATGTGAAATCTGCATTTTTACATGGTAACCTGGATGAAACTGTTTTTGTGGAACAGCCATGTGGATATGTGAAAAAAGGAAGTGAACAAAAGGTTTATAAGTTGAAGAAGGCACTTTATGGCCTTAAACAAGCACCTTGTGCCTGGTATAGTTGAATAGAAGGTTATTTTCTGAAGGAAGGTTTTGAGAAATGTGAATATGAACATACTTTATTTGTCAAGACAAAAGAAGGTGGGAAATCTCTAATTGTCAGTTTGTATGTTGATGATCTCATTTTCACAGGGAATGATGAGGTGATGTTTGTAGAGTTCAAAAATTCCATGAAATGTGAGTTTGACATGACAGATTTAGGAAAAATGAGGTATTTTCTTGGTCTTGAAGTCATGCAGAGATCAAATGGAATTTTTCTCAGTCAAAAGAAGTATGCTTTGGAAGTGCTGCAAAGATTTGGCATGGAGAAAAGCAATTATGTGAGAAATCCAATGGTTACTGGCACAAAACTTGTAAAGGATGAAGATGGAGTCAAGGTAGACAAGACTTACTTTAAACAGATTCTCGGTAGTCTCATGTACCTCACAGCTACTCGATCTGATACAGTGTTCGTGGTGAGTCTTATTAGTAGGTATATGGAGAATCCTACTGAGCTTCACTTACAGGCAGCAAAAAGGGTGCTTAGATATTTGAAAGGAACAACTGATTTTGAAATTTTCTACAAGAAGGGAGGAGATTCTGAAATTGTTGTTTATACTGATAGTGATTATGCTGGGGATTTGGAAGATAGAAAGAGCACTTCAGGCTATGTGTTTCTAATGGTTTCAGGAGCACTTGTGCTTGTCAAGCAGTCTGGTTGAAGCGTGTACTAGGAAAACTAGATCAAACTCAGAGCAAGACAACTATCATTCAATGTGATAGCAGTTCTGCAATTAAACTCTCAAAGAATCCTGTCATGCATGGTCGCAGCAAGCACATAGATGTACGTTTTCATTTTCTGTGTGAGCTTACAACAGACGGTACTGTGAAGCTGGTGTATTGTGATACAAAGGAACAATTAGCAGATATAATGACTAAGCCACTCAAGCATGATGCCTTCTTGAAGCTTAGGGGACTTTTAGGAGTATGTTCTGAAACTGAACTGATATAAACTGAATATTTGATATAATTCAGTTTAAGGGAGGAATTGTTAAGTTTGTTTTCAGTGTTTTGTTAGTGGCTTATTGTTAGGAAGTTAAGTAACAGTTTTTTATTCCTCCACTATGTTTAGTGCTGTTAGTGGATAGCGGTTACATTTTTATCTTTTGTTGCAGTTTGTTATGTAAGGCATATATAGCCAACTCAGTTTATCAAGTATTATGACAGTTGCTATCTTTTCTTCTTTCTCTGTTAGTGCACTTAACAAATTCAACCTTTTATTAAGAGAATGGGGCAGCAATGATTCAACTCCAAAAAACTTGATTGTGCTCTGTGGAGGCTCTAATACCATGTCGTGAACCAACAACACCATACGCTAAGCTATTAAGTAAAGGACAAGAATGATTTTATATGATATTGCACACTTTTTTGCCCAGTACAACAAACAAAAAATCAGGACCAAATTTTCAAAAAACCCATTTAGAAAGAAGTCCTGTAGCTTAACCTGAAACTAAAGAAGAGAGGGTCCTATGGAGAATATAATAGAAAATCATAAGGTTCCAACCACAATGATATAATATATTTTCATATGTCTACCTCGAGGTCTGGTACCCTCCGTTAAAAACCACTTTGAGCATGGATATCATGTATTGGTTTTCTTCTCTAGGTTGATTTTCCACAATAAACACTAGTTATGCTACTATAACAGTATAACTTTTGTCGGGGTTAAATACATTGTTTCTAATCTTAACGTATTTTATTTTTGGCCTATCCATCTCAACATTGCACTTACTTGGTTTACTCTTGTTATAGTTTAGATTTGGAAGTCATTCATTAAGGTGCAGCTAGGAAAGAAAAAGGGAGGGAGAATTTGCAGAGGCCACAATGACTTGAATTGATTGAAGATTATGTAATATACCTCGGATGGGACACCATTTATACATGATTTGGAAGTGTTAATGAAACCACGGAACATAACAGTGATGCCATCTTCAGTCTCAAGGACATTGGCCTCGTGTCTCTTTGCAATAACTGCGGAAGTAAACAATCTTGCTCTCCTGCATAATTGTAATTAATTAATGGAGAGGAACATTCCAAAGGCAACCGATGAACAAATGGAAAAGAACTTACTTCATGGAAGCAAGGCCATGAACGGCTAAACCCTTGGGTTGCTTAACAAGCCACCATTCGTGTAAAAATATCTACAAGAGAATATAACATTATAACTAATTCATTGGGTGAAGAAACAAAAGAAGATAAAAGATGGGAAATTAATAATACAATCGAGGGGGGTATGGGCTTGGTGTTGGATGTAGAAGTAGCTGCCATTCTGATTTCTGAACCAAGAGTCCAAGAGTTTCTTTCTTCTAAGTTGAGTGGTTGACAAAAGAACTAGATGGAGGAACAAGGAATAGGCTAACGAATGCAAATTTAAGTACACAGAGGAAGAACATGTTAGACAACAGGACGCTAGTACAGCAATACGGCAAAATAATGAAACAAAATAGCCTGACATAACATACACACATGACAAACTATAAGCATATAAAAGTGCAGGCCTAACATAGAACATTCAAACAGGTCAGAAAACACAGGTTATTAAAATGATTTTTTTGTTGTTATTATTTTGAGTTTGACATTATATTAATTATTAAAGATATCACACTAAAAGATATTATGGAGATATTGGTTAGGTATCCAATTAGTAGAAGTAATATTTATTTTAAAAGTAAACTGTGTGCACCATGCTGATTCACATTCCAATTCCAACCAACACTCTTGTCCATGCAGAAGTTTAAGAGGTGGGGAACAAAACCTGTATAGCGGAGGACACTGCATAAAACAGGTCCGATTGCAACACAGCTTGATTCCTTTGAATTCTGTTAGTGTGTGAAATTTTATATCAAAACTCAAAGCATGTACATAATATTCATACAAAATCTAAAATAAGACAAAAGGATTATTTACAAACCACATTACAATACTAATACTAAGTCTAACTAACATAAAGGTTCATCGCCAATCTCTTAGGTGTAACTAATCTATTTTAATTAATGTAAGTCTGTTTTAAGTTCTCTATCAAATTTAGATAGGTCTATAAGAGTAAGAGCTACTTCTTTCACAATCAGACTATTATTAAACGGTTGCTGCAAATTGTATGCCCCCAATTCCTTATACTATAGAAACTCCAAGTAAGTGAGATATAAAGACTCATTGATGACCTTAGCATCAATTTTAAAATATACAATATGTGGAAGCAGTAGAAAACCTTCAAAACTCAAGTTCTATGCTTGTTATTTGTTATTAAAACAAAATAAACTATTTTCTAATCAAATTATAGCTTTGATGTTATACCATGTTTTATACAGGTGTTGCTATAACTACAGATAGTTGGAATTTGGAACAAAATACGTGAGTGACTGGTAACAAAATCAGAGTTCGATAGGGAGTAGACTCACCGACGGTAGCGTTGGAGATGGTGTTGTGGTTGTTTGGTCCTCTTGGATTCAAGGGTGCAGACGAGCGAGAACAGAAGGGGAGCAGCTGAAAATCGAGCACGAGAACATCGACGGGGCGGCGCAAACTGGAACCGTGGTGCTGCGCTCGCGAGAAGGCCACACGAGATGCAACGGCGCTTGTCGCTTTTTCAAATTTTAAAATTTAAAATTTATTCTTTTAAAAAAGCGCCAAGCGCCGTTACATCTCGTGTGGCCTGCTCGCGAGTGCAGCATCGTTCCGTTCGCACCGCTCTGTCTATGTTCTCGTGATCGATTTTCAGCCGCTCCCCTTCAGTTCTCGCTCTGTCCAAGGACCAAACAATCACAACACCATCTCCGATACTACCGTCGGTGAGTCTACTCCCTATCGAACTCTGATTCTGTTACCGGTCACTCACGTATTTTGTTCCAAATTCCAACTATCAGCGGTTACCACGTGAATACATTTCTAGTTTCCACTCACTGCCGTTTCAACTTTCTATACTTCAAAGAGTTGTTTGAAATAATAATTGTACAAGATATTAGCTTATAGCAACACCTATATAAAGCGTGGTATAAAGCTATAATTTGATTAGAAAATAGTTTATTTTGTTTTAACAACAAATAACAAGCATAGAACTTGAGTTCTGAAGGTTTTCCACTGCTTCCACATATTGTATATTTTAATGTTGATGCTAAAGTCATCAATGAGTCTTTATATCTAGGACTGTGCAGCGGGCGGTTCCAGTCGGACTTGGACCCAAAAACACCAAATCAACCAATCCAACCAAAGCAAAAAAAATACCCATTAACGACCAGAATCTTGGATAATGGCGACAGAATTATCGGGCGGTTACAGATCGGTTAAGCAATACACACAAAAAACTCAAATGGTGAACATGCAAAATCCAGATCTAATCCAAAAAAAGATACAAATTTACAAACTCACAAGTCACAGATTTGACAAAATCAGTGTTTAAAATAGACGAGGAATTTACAAACTTGACGAGAGTTTTACAGATCTCATACAATGAACAACAGTGCTAAGAGTTGATGGATCTTGGACGACGTTCATGATCGGTTACGTTCTTCGCTTCAATACACCCTCTCCAATCTCGCATCCCCGTCTCCACCTTCATGTTCCATTCATCGCTTCCTCACACTTGCTCCGATCATGAACGTCGTCCAAGATCCATCAACTCTGAAGATCATAAATTGAAGCTTGTGCACTATTTTAAGTGTTAAATGTAGAATACCATTTAATCTGAAGATCAATTTATCTAGAGTTGGCAATTTGGGTGGACGGCCTTAAACGGGCTGGGCTGGGCTTTATCGGGCTACTTAGAGTCGGGCCAAAAAAACCCCGCCAAAATTCAGACCTTGAAATTAAAGGCCCTAGCTCGGACTTCAATAGGTTGCGGGTTTGACCGGGTGGCCCTTTTTAAAAAAATGTTAAAAAATAATTTTATAAAAAATTAAAATTCTCTAACTTTGGTTTAGCCAACACCAGAAAGCTAGCTTTGGCGCTTGGTGTTGTCTAACAAAAGTAAAATAAAATATATCCTTCGCATTTTTCTTTTAAAAAAGGTACTGTATACATACAGATATTCTATGTGTGTATGCTTTTCCTAATAAACCCTACATGAGATTAATCTCATGTTTCAACGGTTGACGAATGAAAAAGTTAGAAATGCGTACAAAATCTTTTTCATTTACCAGAGTTAGAGAGTAATTACTTCCAACAAACCATTTGGTTAAAGGAGAAAATGTAAAATCAACACTTACACATTCAACATAGTTCTACGGGTATAAATTTCTATATATGTAGAAAAGAGAAATCCTTCAAGAGAAAAAGCAGGGTGAGAGAGATTATAACAACAAAAATTAAGAGTCTCTGAAAAGATAGGAGAAGTTGACCATTATACAATGCATTGAGCTTTGTCTCTGCTGTGATTTTGACAACATTTATTTTAAAAAATAGAAAGCAAAGAGAAAAGAATAGAAAAAAACAGAAAATGCATGACAGAGATAGACATAGAACAAAGCAGCAGGAGAATGAAACTCAAAAATGTAGCATGAACGGTAAATAAAGTTGCAGAGGATTGCCTATGAACAGAGAAAAAACACAGTGAACAGAGAAAAACAGAGTGTAGTGAGTGAGCCGAGGAAGAGACAAACCTTGAGAATGAGCCGACGGACGAGAGACCAGAGACGAGAGTGGGTTCGTCGTGAGCCGCTGGAGACGAGAGAGTGCGTGAGAGGGAGGCACGGCACCGAGGGAGTGAGACTGTGAGAGGGAGGCAGTGACGCAGTTAATGAATATTTCTCAGCCAACATAACTATGCAGTTACAACAAGGGAATGTAAATTCAACAATTCAAAAGGAGAATTCTAGATGGAGACCACCTCCACCAGGAAAGGTCAAGATTCATACCGATGCGGCTTGGAAGAATCCTACTCAGAAGGCTTATTCGGGTATCATTGTTAGAGATAGTGCAGGGGATGTTATTTTTGGCCAAGCATCGCCGTGTTGGGCCTTATCAGTTATTCAGTCAGAAGCCTGGGCGATGAGGGAAGCAGTTATCTTGGCGGAGGTTATGCTGGAATCAGATAATTTAGAACTTAGGGGGAAACGACGATCAGGGAAATTGAAGCATTAGTCAGAGATATTACCTTCCCCCGAGGTTCATTCGTGTCGTGTGGGTTCCTTTGGGCTCGTAGATGTTCGAACCGGGATCGAATTCCTTGGGCAGGAACTGGTGGTTATCTCCTCCCACCAATCTCCGCAGGGTCCTGGTTCAGGATAAGAGAGGTATTCCTCCCCGGCAGTAATTGTTGGCTCTCCGTTGTCTACATAGCTGATTTCTTATGATATCTTTGCTCCGTAGCTTCATTCCACGGTTGTGATTGCCTTGCTCACGACTGTCAATCTTGGATGTCTTAGTTGGGTCGTCGATTTAGGAGCTACGGGAGTGTTCTTGCCCGTCTCTATGCTTTTCTGGTTTGATCAGCAGTGGTTATGTGGGTCTTTCGGTCCTTGGGCCCTTGTATTGTCCAAAAAAAAAGAGAGAAAATAGAGACGTGGAAACGGGATATAGAGTTTTGACACGAATAAAACTGGTGGAATTCAATTGCGGCTTACAGCGATGACACGAGAAGCATGGATAAGAACTACTTAGATATATACTTTTATATCCTTATACTTTTTTATTTAAAATTCCATTCCCTATTACTAAACAATTCCCATATTATTATTTTATAGAATATTAGTGTCTTTTGATTTATGTTTTTATTTCTTATTTTTAGTTTTAATTATAAAATCTCAATACATTTTCTGTTCTTTTAAATTTTGTTTAGAAATACTAGAAATTCATTTTGTTTCCTGTCTTTGTTTCTCAATCTCACTTTTTTTCAATATAAAATTTTAAAAATAAAAAACATAAACACAATTTTATAATTAAAACTAAAACTAAACACCCTGTAAATTCTCTCTCAGGGATCAATAGTGGGGCATTGCAAGCAAAATGTCCAGATTTCCTTTCGTCTTAACTTTTGGTAATTATTTATGTTATATTTGGAATAAAGTATCAAAATGAAGTGAGTTATTTAAAAATAGTACACATACCATTATAAAAGATACACACTAAAAAAATTAAATAATCGTTAAGTGGTAAAATATATTTTTTATGCGATTTTTTTAATAACTAATTTTATTAAACACATTTTAATTGAATTAGAATGTCAATTTTTATCTTCGAGATAGATTATTAACTTTCATCCAGCTTCTGAATTAGCTTATCGTACTTCTTACTATGTTTCAAATTGCAGGGTAGTCTGTAGCACCCAAACAAACAAGGAGTAAATTGAAAAACTGTTATTCTATCTGTGCAAGTAATAATTGGCATAATTCAAAGTAAGCAAACTAGAACAAGTAAAATTGCGGCATAGTCTACTTAAAAACAAATTCTGACTAAGTATATTACAAAACACAAAATATTACAGCAAAAACAAGTGTTAAGGGGTAGGAGTGTGAATTGGAGAGAAATCGATAGAGAAGGAAAACTCATAGTTAGGGCTTCTTTCATGGTGATCGGAGCATTGGCGGCCGCCATGATGGCTAAGAATCGAGAAACTGGAAATCGGAGATTCGGATCTGCAAAACGGTGGTTGAATTCGTATGTGGAGAGAGGAACAGTGAAAAGAGGAGAGAAAGAGAGAGAAATGGAAGAGGATCCAAATCGGTGCGAGATCTGGAAACAGCAGAAGAGAAGGCTTGGACCCTCTTTTACTAAGCGGGTTGGGCCTGAGTTGGGTTGTTGACCAAAAATAACGAAGAGGGAACAAGGACAGAGAGAAAAAGAGAAAATAGAGACGTGGAAACGGGGATATAAAGAGTTTTGACACGAATAAAACGGGGAGAAGGAAACGGGTGGAATTCAATTGCTGCTTACAGCGATGACACGAGAAGCATGGATCTCGTCTCTAACCAAACCGAAGCGAGAAAATCTAAGCGCTGTAAGAACTACTTAGATATATATTTTTATATCCCTATACTTTTTATTTTAAATTTTGTTTATTGTAAGTTATTGACTATAATAAAAGGTTAATATAATTTAAATATACTTTTCAAGTTAACCAAAATTTAAATGACTTGAATATTGGGACTTGTTTGAGTTAAAACATAGTTGAATAACTTTATAAAAGGATTTATCATACATCATTATTTAAGAATACAAGCTTGATGTTTAATTGACTAAACTAATTATCGTTGACTATAATTTTAAAATGTTATTATGTATATTCTTTAACCCTTAGAATAATGACAAAGGAGATAGGAAGAAATATGGGACTAGAGTTGAAATTTACTTTAATACTTTATGTTTATGTAAAACCTCAGTTATATTAATTTTATGTGACTTTTGATATGAATAAATTTAATAAAGATTAATTATTGATTTTTACATGATTTAATATTTTATTAACATATAGTTTTATCTCAAATTTTGATTGTAGAATGAATAGAAATTTAGTTTTCTGATTTTCTAACTGATTGAATAAAAGTGTTATCAAGGAATTGAGGTATTCTCAAGGAAAGATTAATTGGTATGTTGCTTGTGTAATTCTTTAATGTAATTCTCTATGGTAGAAGAGAGGGACTCATAGGCCTTTCAAGTTAATTGCTTCCGACCTTTCTCATCCGGGATTTTCAAAAATTGAGGATTCTTGGAAAATGATTGGTACCTAGAATGACAATGTATTTAATTTGATGGAATTTTTTAGTGTCCAGAATACAAATGTTTTAAGAAACGGTTTTTTAATATATGCTCAAAGTATTTCAAACAATACAAAAATAGAAATATTTTATTAGAAGTTATGCATAATGTAGTTTTTCATTAATTTTAATGTAAGTCTAACATAACTTTTAATTAAATATTTTCACTCTTAAATTATTAAAACGTGTTATGAAAGGTGTATTAGAAAAATTCTATATAATAAATATTCTTAGGATGAAAACGAGATTGTTCAAAAATTTAAGAAGGATCCTATAAAAATTATTGTTTCATGATAACCTTTTTTTGCGAAAATTAAAACAACTTTTGTAGGAGGAGTATGAGTTGTTGACTTATTATAATTGCATAGTTAAATTGGTTAAATCAAACAAGAATAAAATGGCTTCATCTTGGTGACAAAAATACTATTTTTCCCACCATACAACTAACAGAATAAGGCAAGGAGAAAACAAAATTGATCCTCTTAAAAACTAAAAGGGGCATTTGGTTCTATAACCAATGGTAAGTTCAAAAGTCAATCCAATCTTTTTTTTGTTGATTTATTTGTGGGTGATGTTTTATGTGATCTTTCTATCCATAGACCATTCACGTTCCTTTTTATATCACTTTATAAGATGAAGAATTTGAGTAATGTTATGTTGGATGATAAAATTAACAAGGATTTTTTTTTATAATGGGAAACCTTAAGTCTCCAGGATCTAATGGCTTTCATGCCATTTTCTTCAAACAAAATTGTGAACATTATGAAGGAATTAGTTTGCTCTTTCCTTCACATGGTATGATTTTCTCATGAGAGTATAAAAGAGGTGAATCAAACTCTAACTACTTTGGTTAGAAAGTGCGACAAACTATAAATTATTTCTTAACTCATTACTATATCTTTGCGTAATGTGATTTATTAGGTTTAAGACTATAGCTAACCGGGTTGAATGGTGTCGTTGCACTCTCTTGTCTCATAATCAATGTAGTTTTGTTCTTGGAAGACATAATGGATAATATGCATAGCTTTAAATACCTTAAATGTGATGAGAAATTTATGGTGCTAAATTTGGATCTTGATAAAACTTATTATCAGTTGAGTTATCAGTTCATTAAGGAAACTTTTCTTCCAACAAGATTTCCTAATCATTTATTGATATCATTATTGGTTTCATTTCTTTTTATTCTTTACATACTTCTTACAATGGTTGATATTCTTACAATTTCCTAGACCATAGGCTTGGGGCAAGGGACCCTTTATCCCATGCCTCTTTGTTCTTGTCATGGAATGTCTTCTCATATGATTCAGGACGTTGTGGATGGGAATTTGTGGAAACCTTTTTATACTAGACAAGAAGAAGAGGACTGGAATTTTTCATTTTATACTTTTATATGATTTGATCCAAATCACAAAAGCTTTTTAGGATCAAGTTTTGCTCATTAATACCATTTTAGAGTATTTTAGTAATGCTTTAAGTTAGATAGTCGACTTAAAGAAGTCTAGTTATTTTTCTACGAAAGTACCTGGGTGTTTCGATTTTGTATTTTCATAGTTATGGGGAGAATTAGTCATGTATTACTAATATAAATCACAAAAAACTTGGGGTTAGAAAGCAAGTAAAATGACCATAAGTAGATTAGTGACTTTTACTTAGCCATCAATAATTAGTATCCCTAATCATATAAGTATCTCACTTTCTTGCCAGTATAAATATGTAATAAGTTGAGAAGCTTTATAGGGACTCTATTTAGGGTGCTAATAGCACCCATATAAAGTGTCACCTAAATTCTTAGGATAAGATTTGCTTTCTTAAAGATATTGGTGGATTGGATTTTAAGAGTTTGGTTAGGCTAAATATGGTGTGTATGATGAAGCTATTCTATAAATCTTTGTTGTAACCCAATGTTTATAAACAAAGATTATGAGTGCAAAATATAAACAGGTGGAGGATTTAAATCTAAAGGTGTCACATGGCTAACCTACTTAAAATGCTTAGAAAGCTTTGACTAAAGCTTAGCCTATTTTCAAACAACATTGTATATGGCTTATTAGTGATGTTTTGAATATAAAGTCTTGTGTGGACAAGTGATTATCTAGTGTGGGTATTCTATGTGATAACGTAAACAACCATATAGCAAATTGGTTTATGAATTATCCGGTAGCCTAATTTGCTGACTGTGACAGCTAGCGATAGGACATCATACATATTTATACGAGTGCTGACATATGTGCTAAAATTACTATTGTAAAACTTCTTTTCAAACATATTGGTCCCGTATACCAACATCTATGTTTTCTCTTGAAACATATATTATTTTGTGCAATCTGATAGGTACACAAGAATGCAAAAAGGTGATATTTTTAATAAGATTCGGAAATGGGAAGCCTTAAGTAAACTCAAATTTTTTATTTGGAACAATGGTAAACTTTTGGCTAATAAAGATAAAGTTGGTGAAATATGACTATGCAGAGTCAATATCTTAGATGCTTATAAAAGGATTATCCTTTAGCTACAAAGGTATAAAATCATTTTATAAATCACCAACATTGTGTTGGATTCTATAGTTTTGGTTTAAAGGCTTGGTTTGAGAATAATTTGATTGCTAGCAAAACCCTAAACCCTAAATAATGGGAAAAAAGTAATGGGAAAAAAGTATTCAATGGAAAACAAGAACTCATATCAATGTGAGAAAATAATCTATTATTAGTTGATAGTTTTCCCTTTCCTTCAATATTTATCTACATGCCAATGAAATACAAAGAAATTGCAAGCAATTATCACAAAATTGGAATGATTTTGACCCTAAATGTAGTAAAATTGATAACTAATAATCAACTATAACTAGAAAAGGCCAATATACAAGCAACCAACGGGTAAGAAAGCCATAGAGGATGAGGAAAATTACGCATATATTTAGTGTCTGTGTTAACTAGCCTTGTGTTAACCAAATTGGGGTCGAGCCAATAGAAAAATAATTTGTTGTCTCAACAAAAATTTAACTTTATTAAACAGTGTGTAAAATAAATATTAATCTTTATATTTTTCCATTTTCACAACTGATTACCAGACGAGCACTTATTAAGGCATAGGGGTGGTCAGCTAAGGGATCCAAATAGGTACATTTTAGTTATGGTCCAGACCTTGCTACGGATGAACATTTGTACCTCCTAAAGGGACAAATCAGTCTCATTCACCTTCACTTGAATTGGGTGTCTTTCCTAATAATGGGCTCGTTTGTTTAAGCTTATGAAAAAAGTGATTATAAAAAAGTGATTCTTTTATAATCACTTTTTTAATAAGCAGATCAGAGTTGCTTCTTAAAATAAGCTGAAATCAGCTTATTTTCAGCTTCTGCTTATTTTTAAAACTTTAAACAAACACGTTAAAATTTAAAATAAGTGCTTTTTTAAAAAAGTACTTATCTCTTAAAATAAGTTTAAACAAACGAGCCCAATGTGGGAACAATTCCTCTCACTTGACAGACACCAAAAAGTTCTCATGACCCAGGTGTTAGACACCAAAAAGTTCTTATAACTTGATTCTAATGTGAGTTATTCTCTCAATACCGGTAGACAGAGTTGACTTGTACAATCGTGTGTTGAAAAAATAACCTGTGAAGTGACTGATGAATAAGTACAGTTGGTAGGTAGGGTCACTGTTGCGTGTTAACTTTTCTACAAATGATCACGCTAACACTATGTGTGGTAAGCCCACCTACTCAAAATGACTCTTTCATTACTATATATATATATGTGTGTGTGTGTGTGTATGTGTGTGTGTGTGTGTCATGTAACAATAATGAAAGGTAGAGCATTTTCACTTGAACTTACACTTGAGCACTGATATTCTCCTTGAATGTTCATTGACTTGAGCATCGGAGTGTCCTTGCAGGTGACACCTCATTTCGCCCTACAACGCGTAAGGCTGGTGATTTGGTATAAGAAACTACTCCAAGACCTTTATTTCCCCATTGTAATAGAGGTTATAATACCGGATACCCGCTAGACCAGTGTAAAATCTAAGGGAACAAAGTACTTTGAGGATCAATCGTGAGGCCGGCCCTTGGACCCTGGCAACGACCAGTTCATTGGCATGCCCAATGGGGCCTATAAGCTTTTAGTCCCATGTTCGTACAGAAAGTTAAGTCATCATGGATGAAAGAGTTCCTGACGGGCATGTTAAGGGTCTTATGTACTTGGAGCAAAGACGTTTGACTTTTGATAATGCAAGTGCGTCTGCCGAATGAGTCATACCTATGGTGACACCTGATCCTAGGGATGAAATAAGCTCAGACGTCCCTACAGATAGGGTAAGTCCCCTTGAATTTCATTAACCTGAGGCATTCTTACACCTTAATATTCGAAGATCATTACGTGTAAATATGAGCAACAAGCTCAGTCACATGCTGATAAACAAAACCCTAGGAGAATGGGTATTCCCTCTAGTACTCCTCCTTTAAGGTATAAGTCGAGCATCCTTTTCTCAAGGAGGCTCATGAGTATCCCTATCTTATGACACCTTCAGACTACCTAACCTCTCTCTTTTGGTAAGTATACAAGAGAGACAGATCCTAGAAGCATCTTGATGCTTATTGTATGAAGTCATGTTTCTTGGAGCCGAGGCTGACATCATGTGTCGTATGTTTTCACATGTTCCCATACAAAATCTCTTAGTCAAACACTCAAATGAGTGATCTTCTGTCCCATGTGAAGTCTCTTATTAACCATTTGGAAGATCGGTCGTATGTTCAAGGTGGAGTCTTATACTCAAATTGCTCGAAAGGTTATTCCCGTGTTCCAAAAGCTTAGTTTCACCACGTGAAAACAATTGCTTTTTTGGACCCGAGACAAATGTTTCATCACCATAAAAGGGAATATTCAACATAAAGGCTGGTCACTCAGAAGAATAAAAAATGACATTTCATGTAACTCATTTCGTATATATTAGACTCAAGAAATCAAGGGCTTATGTTCCTCAACATTTTATAAATCTAGTAAGAGTAAACAAAACTACAAAATTTGACCAAGGGTCACAAATATCAACTTGTACCAACTAATTGTGGTGTGCTATTATTCTCTTGCCTCTTTTAAAATGTGTACACCCAACATTTTACTCCTTCCTCTGCATATTCAATATAAGAGATACTTCCTGATGTAATAACATAGGTGCCTGATATAATAACATAAGTGATATGCTAGGAAGATTCAAATGTATTTATCAAGAACATTTCCCTCATTTTGTGTAAATAATATATTTTTAAATTAAAAAATGTTATTTGATGCTTTAATCGAATAAAAAATATTTAGTTAGACAATGATAATATTTATCAACTAATAAAGTAAAAATTCTTAAAAGTGCTATTTAATCTGATTTCAAATTGTTTGATTTTTTATTTTGAAGTTGAAGAGATACTTTTTTAATATATATATATATACTTTTTTTATCGAATATTATAACAAAATATGTTATAAATCAATTCTACGAGGGAGTGGTAGAGATAAATACAAATTATAATTTTATATTGGTCACAAATCAAACTCAAGGTATATGTATTTTCTATACTAAATTCTACGTAGTCATATATTAATGATTACTATAAAAGATACAATTTAATAAAAATGAAAATCAAGTATTGATATTTAACTTTTTCCATCTTGTAAATATTTATTTAATATCAACATTTTTTTATTAAACTTCTTGTATATTAAGAAGATATAGAAACTGTAATACCCCCTTATATACACGAGACATATATATCTATTCTCCTTGCTCATTTTTTTTAAGAAAGATATACATATTTATCACTTCTTATCTCGTGTATACAAGGACGTATATACATCTGATTTTCTTTGGATTTTGAAAGTAAAAAGTTTCAAATTATTCATAATGATAAAATAAACTTTCAGAAAATCATAAGTGATCAAAGATTTCAGTATCATATCCAAAGAATATGGTTTATTAAAGTTTAACCTTTACATTGATTTACAATCATCCAACTTAATATTGTATTAAGGTAAACTAAAACTAAAAATTTAATACCTCTACTTCGACTGTAACCAATTATTTCCTTATCTTCAAACCATGTGATTTTGAGTCCTATTCTTGTCACATATCTTCTCCTATCTGATTGAGGATGAAACCAATTTACCCTCTTGTAATTTCATCCTTTCATCTTGAACTGCTAGCTATATATCATATAACATATATTTTGGACACAAAATTCAAACAAGAAGAAGTGAGAAATAGAATATAATACTTAACAGATAAGACATAAGCATAAGGGTTTTCACAATCTAATATAATAATTTCAATCACAATCATATACATAATCAATTATGAATGTAGAGTTTTCATAACATAACAATTATATTTTCATTCACAACCACCCACATAGAATGTCACAATCACATGAATGTCATGTAATATTTTTAATACTATCATCTCATTCATTCTATGCATATGGGCCCTTAAAGTTTTAGTTTGCACTGGGCCAACCAGGAGTTTACACTACTTCATAAATTCTAGATAATAATAACATAAATGCCTTCATGGCATATGAACAGCTCAACTGGCGTGGAAACACTTAGAGACTAGTCAGACTGAGAAAGTTTTTATTGTGAAAGTACCCGACACTAGGGAGCGACCCCAGGTCACCTGAAGCACCCTTTCACACTCTCTCATCCCAAGGCTCGCAATTAAGCCTCCTCTAATGTATCCTCAGTTTCTATAATCCGTCCCCAGGCAATATCACATCTCATTTCTCTTTAATGATTCATGATGCATGAACTACTCGCATATTTAGTTGGTTAAGACTTTTAGAAACTCAATTATTAAATACCATAAAGGTTCACAAAATCATCACAATAAACTGTACATTTCCATAAGTTCTTCTTTGAACTTCTGTTATACTGAAATAATTTAGTACAGTCTTCAAATTCAGATCTTACCAAAATTGAGTTTCCAAGCCTTAAATATCTCAAAACTTTCTCTTAAAAATCTTCACATATTTACATAATCTTTCTCAATTTGAATCTTAACTAAATTGAGTTTTTGAAATCTCCACAAAATATTCTTTAGTTATTTCGTTGGGGAAAACCAAAATAATTTACTTTAAACTTCTAATTTCTAAAAAAAAAATTAAAATCATTAACTAAGAATACTTAAATCTATAAAAATTTTCTTTAATTCAAGAATTAATTATCTCAACCTCTGATTTTCATAAAATAGCTTCTTTCTAATACTAGATTTTATTATAGAGATTAAAAATAAAGTTAATAAAAATTATTTCTAAGAAGAAATAAAAGACTAAAATAATTATAAAATACTTTCTTTTGAAATAAAAATTTAAAGAGTAAGGTAAGAAAATTCTTACTGAGTTTTAACTTTCCGTCACGCTTGCTATATGCTCAAACTTCATATCACAAGGTCATCAATCATTCATCAACCACAATCAAGTATAGTAATCTCATCAATCACAATCAAATATCATCAATCATAATTGCATATTATTAATCATAGTCTAATATTATAAATCACAATATCATTAATCGAAATCAAATATAATTAATTATAATCAAGTCAAATCAACTAAATATCGCTTATAAATATAATTCAAATTTTTAATGGTTATTTAAATTAGTAGATTTGATTTTGAGTCCTTATAGTCCATTCCTCGCACAGGTCTATATAAGTCCATATATAATCCAGTCTTCGCATAGGTATAGTTCAGTCTAGACAGGTCATAATAGTCCAAGTCCTTGCATAGGTTTAGTTCGATCCATATAGGATATAAAAATCCAAATCCTTGCATAGGTTTAGTCCAGTCCGTATAAGTTATAATAATTCAGATCCATGTATAGATATTTCAGAATAAGTTACACAATATATTAAATTTATTATAAATTTTAAGTTGAGAAGTTATTACTTTAAAATAATAATATTATTAAATTTAAAAGGAGTAGGAGACTCCTCTCTTTATTCTTATGTCTTTCATATTATATTCTTATCTCACTCCCCCTTACCTCTTGTATACCGATTCGTTATTGAAAATCCATGCGCGCCTCGTCTCCGAGTTCTAAAACATACCAATTTCATTTTAATATAATTACAAGATGAAAGTTAAGATTACAACTTAAAATAAAAAATGGTAAATTTTGAATAGTGAATAGTGAATAATAATAGTAAATAGTAAAACGTGAATAGTTACAGTAAATAGTAAAGGTAAATAGTAACAGTAAATGTAAATAGTGATAGTAAATAGTAATTTACTATTTGAATAGTAATTTACTATTGAAATAGTGTTACTATGTAAAATAGTAACTTAAAATAATATTATTTCCAGTATAATAACAGATTTCTAGAAACGATATGAAAATAACCCAAAAAATATAAAAGTGAGGTATTCGTACCTTAGAATTTTAGCAGAACCTTCTTTCAAAAAAAATTATTTCTCTCTCTCACTTCCACCACTATCTCACTAGCACTACTATATTAAGAAAACTTAATCTGAAATTGTGAATTCTAAAGAAGAAATCCTTCGGTATTTATAGGAAAAAAATTTACTATGCATTCTATTATTTTAATATAAAAGTACTATGTATTTTTGAATTTTTTATTCCTAGTTACTGTGCATCTTTTGAAAATTTCATACATGCACAGTATTTTGCATAGTAATTGTCGGCAAAATTATTAAGTCAAATAGTAACCCTTCACTCGGTATATTTTAAATATTTAAAATGAGTTCTTTTTGAAATTTAGCGATATTATATCAGTCCTTACTAATTTTATAATAAGTAATATAAAACTGAAATTTTAAAAATCTAAAATTTTCTGTTAATAAAAATTTATTGATACGTTTCTAATTTTTTAACGATTAGAAAAAATCAAGATTTTTTTCAAACTGATAATTTTTAGATAAGTCTACTTGAAATGGATTTTAGAAAATTTTCTTATAATTTAACTTTACATTCTTGTAAATACTTTTAATTTTAAGTAACTTTATATGAATTTAAAATTATTTAAAATATATTATTTTATTAAAATAATTCAAAAATTTCAAAAAAATCCAGAAAATCATAAATATTATGTAGATCAAAAAGTTCAAAAGAACCATAGTCTAATTCTTTCAAAATTTTATTTTAAAATTCTAATAAGAGTTAAATCTTAAATATGTAAAAAAAATAAAAATATAACAACATAAAATAAAAATGGTGAATAATAAAGATATTAAAAATTCTTAATATAGTTTTCTTAATTAGTGAATACTAATTAAGTCATTTTAAAATTCTCATTCAGAAATATTTTCATTTTTTATTATTATTATTTTAAAAAAACAAATAATAAAAATATAAATACCAAAATTTCAAAAAAATGATAATAATAAACTAACTTATAGTAAGTATTTCTCAAAAAAGATATATTAATATCTATTTCCTATTTGTAATGAAAATTGGATGTTACAGAAACAATTCTTGTTTTGGTTTATAAGTTAAGAAAATAATTATTTTTGTTTCTAAATTTTTTATATAAAATATGATAAATTTATCTAATATCATAAACTTTTTAAATAGTTCATTTTTTATGAGTTTATTAATATACAAATAAATAATTTATTATTTATTTTTCTGATAAATTATGATAACGTACTAATACAAATTTAAAAACTATTTAATAAGATAAATATAAATAATAAAATACAATAAAGTAAGAGATTATTCATTTTCTAAATACAAAATCTAGTATAAAATATAAAACTAGAGCCGACAAATACTCTTACAGTATGAGATAGATTGACATCAAATATTAACATTCCAAATAAAATAAAAACCAAAAACTAGCAAAGCTATTTAGTTACAGGACATTATTATTACACCTGTTTAGCCGGGGAGATCTTCTAACTGGAACTGCATTTTGTTTTAGCTGTCTATCCTTCCTTATGGAAATACTTCCCCTTAGCATCTTATTACAGGAATTGCTGGTATCCTCTACTATCTTTTGTTGTATATCCTGTTTCTCCTTGGTAGAAGTTGAAGTTTTAACAGTGCCTTCTCTAGAAAGGTGAGTACATGAGTCAGGATCCACAATACCCATCAAAGATTGACCACATTTTGGATTTCCAGCTTGGCTTTCAACTGCAAATTCTGAGACTTCATTTTCACCACCACACATCATATTAACCTGATGTGGCTGGGATGAGTGTATATTTGTTGTTTTGTCTTTCTCCATAGCCATGCTATGTTCCATGTTAGCAGTTGAATCAGATTGTATGACATTCCCGGAAAAGCTCCCCATTTTATTGCAAATATTCTTTGGTGCTGAACAATTATTGGACAGTAAATATTCCCATCTCTTCATGAAATCGTTACCACGAATGGAAAATGGCAAAGCATCATCAGCCCTCTTCTTTGAAGAAGCACTTGTACCACTGAACCCAGTTACCCCATCAATATCTTCATCTCCAAAACTATGAGTTGAATACTTTTTCCAATCGAATGGAAATCCAAACATGAAGCAGTGACATACCTGTTCAAAGAGATTAAATTTCAACTTTATATACATTAGAAATAACCTAAATACATTTGCATATAAAATTAATTCAGAAAATACTAATCCATATCAGCTATGTAATCAAACTCGTTATTTTTTACTGGCATGCTTTGTACAAGAGTCCTTAGGCTCAAATCATGGATAATGCACAAACCAACCTATCTTGGGCTTAAATTCAACCTTTTATTAAGAGAATGGGGCAGCAATGATTCAACTCCAAAAAACTCGATTGTGCTCTGTGGAGGCTCTAATACCATGTCATGAACCAACAACACCATACGCTAAGCTATTAAGTAAAGGACAAGAATGATTTTATATGATATTGTACACTTTTTTGCCCAGTACAACAAACAAAAAAGCAGGACCAAATTTTCAAAAAACCCATTTAGAAAGAAGTCCTGTAGCTTAACCTGAAACTAAAGAAGAGAGGGTCCTATGGAGAATATAATAGAAAATCCATAAGGTTCCAACCACAATGATATAATATATTTTCATATGTCTACCTCGAGGTCTGGTACCCTCCATTAAAAACCACTTTGAGCATGGATATCATGTATTGGTTTTCTTCTCTAGGCTGATTTTCCACAATAAACACTAGTTATGCTACTATAACAATATAACTTTTGTTGAGGTTAAATACATTGTTTCTAATCTTAACCTATTTTATTTTTGGCCCATCCATCTCAACATTACACTTACTTGGTTTACTCTTGTTATAGTTTAGATTTGGAAGTCACTCATTAAGGTGCAGCTAGGAAGGAAAAAGGGAGGGAGAATTTGTAGAGGCCACAATGACTTGAATTGATTGAAGATTATGTAATATACCTCGGATGGGACACCATTTATACATGATTTGGAAGTGTTAATGAAACCACGAAACATAACAGTGATGCCATCTTCAGTCTCAAGGACATTGGCCTCGTGTCTCTTTGCAATAACTGCAGAAGTAAACAATCTTTCTCTCGTGCATAATTGTAATTAATTAATGGAGAGGAACATTCCAAAGGCAACCGATGAACAAATGGAAAAGAACTTACTTCATGGAAGCAAGGCCATGAACAGCTAAACCCTCGGGTTGCTTAACAAGCCACTATTCGTGTAAAAATATCTACAAGAGAATATAATATTATAACTAATTCATTGGGTGAAGAAACAAAAGAAGATAAAAGATGGGAAGTTAATAATACAATCGAGGGGGGCATGGGCTTGGTGTTGGGTGTAGAAGTAGCTGCCATTCTGATTTCTGAACTAAGAGTCTAAGAGTTTCTTTCTTCTAAGTTGAGTGGTTGACAAAAGAACTAGATGGAGGAATAAGGAATAGGCTAACAAATGCAAATTTAAGTACACAGAGGAAGAACATGTTAGACAACAGGACGCTAGTACAACAATACGGCAAAATAATAAAACAAAATAGCCTGACATAACATACACACCATAGTAGTCAAATAGCGGAGGGGTGGCTGCAATTGCGTTGCGAAATCGTGGTGTGGCACTCTCTTGTGACTCTCTTCAATATGCGGGATGCTTTCCCATTGTGGTGCTACGGCGTGATTGCTGTAGAGCAGATCGCAGCCTGTCGCTGCCTGTAGCGGTGGCTATTTGAAATGGGCCTCAAAATTGCATTTTCTTTGTTAATGAATGGCACCCATGTAATTTTGCATTTCCCTCTCTTTTTGTTTAGGGTTTTTGAACCCAGCCTCCCTACTTCTCCCTCATTCAAAGCTTTCTTCTTCCCTCTCTCTCACGCCATTCCTCTTTCTCCTTAACCGTCAAGCCCCTCAGTCATCGATGATAGGTACTTCGTCACCAGTTGTGAACACCTATTTTTGTTTGGCAAAATATACATACTAAAATATGTAAGCAAAAAAAAATTGAAAAAAAAAAAAGAGAAAATGGGCCAAAAAAAAAGTTAACAAAAATCCCAATTAAAAAAAAAGAACAAAAATCAAAAAAAAAGGAAAAGAAATGAAAGTTTCGGTGGATTATTGTTATGGGACCCAGTTTGGTTGGATAATTGGAGAAAATTGGGGAAATTAACATCAAATTTGGACAAATTGGAAAAGTAGGAAAGTGATGTCATTTTATGAGGAATCCAAGGCCAATTTTCTTCTATAAATAGAAAGTGATATTAAGGTATTTTGGGAAAAAGAAGAAGAAAAAAAGGGAAAGAGTGCTAAATTTTTGAGAGATTTTTTAGAAGTTTTTGTTTCTTAAAATTATGTTATGTAATCCTAGTTAGGAAAATAAGTGCATCATTCTAGTATGTCTTAGTATGTGAGTTTTATGAGCCAAAATATTGTATAAGTGTTATAACCGGTGTCCAAACACCCTCGAATTGAGTCCAAACAAAGCCAAAAGCAAAGGAAATCTACATAAAATTGATTTCCTGACTTTCGTTCTAGTTCCTCTTTAATTGTTCTTGTACCAAGTTATTTTTTTTATTAATACAAGGTTGTTTATTTACATTTGTTTATTTATCTTTATTTAATTGTTATTTATTTTTCTGCACTTTTATTTTTCTTTATTTATATTCAAGCACTTTATTTTCTTGCACTTTATTTTTTACAGTTATTTATCTGTTTATTTATTTTTATACATTTCCATCTTTATTTATTTATTTGTACCTTTATTTTTCTTTATTTATTTTTCTACACTTTTATTTTTCTTTATTTACTTTTCTGCATTTTTATTATTGTTAATTTATTTTTCCGCACTTTATTTATTCGCACTTTACATTTCTGTAATTATTAGTTTATTTATTTATTTTCTGCATATCTCTAATTATTTACTTTTCTGCCTCTTTATTTTTTATTATTTACTTTTCCACCCCTTTATTTTTATGTATTTACTTTCCTGCCCCTTTATTTTTATTATTTACCTTTTTACCCCTTTATTCCATGTATTTACTTTCCTACCCCTTTATTTTTTATTTACTTTTCTGCCCTTTATTTTCATGTATTTACTTTTCTGCCACTTTATTTTTGTTATTTACTTTTCTGTCCCTTTATTTTTATGTATTTACTTTCCCGTCCCTTTATTTTTATTATTTACTTTTTTGGCCCTTTATTTTTATTATTTACTTTCCTACCCTTCTATTTTTATGTATTTACTTTTCTTCCCCTTTATTTTATGTATTTATTTTTCTGCCCCTTATTTTTATGTATTTACTTTTTCTGCCCATTTATTTTTATTATTTTTTTATACTCTTATTTTTATTTATTCTGTATCTTTATTTTTCAATTATTTATTTTTCTGCACTTTTATTTTTAGTTATTTATCTTTCTGCACTTCATTTTTATTTATTTATTTATTTATACTTTCTATTTATTTATTTATGTTTGACCATTTTTAAATAGTTTATAAATATATACATACATAATCATCCATTTTTATTATGGTCATGATTTTCTATTATTTTCTCTTAGTAACCTTTTGATAATTAAGAAAAATCATTATCATAAAAAAAGACAAAAACCAAGACTAATAAATAATGTGTTATTTACTCATTTATCTTCTTCTTAAATTTAAAATGAGATTAATTTAGATGAGACATCTTATTAATCTTATTTTTTTCTAAAAAAAATAATTAAATAAGGTTCATTTGTCAATTTTAATTAGTTAAGTGTATATATATTTCTTTATTTTCATGTTGACGTGTTTAATTCTATTTTTTTTCTTTCTTATGTTTTTTTCATTTATTTATTTATTTTGAACTTTATATTTCTCAATAAAATCAATGGATTTTTTTAACTAGAAAATAATTAAGACAAAATGTCTTATTGTTTTTTTTATTTTTATGGTCTTTTAATCATTTGTTTGTTTATTTTCTTAGAACTAAAAAATAACAAACTTAGGAGATATATTTTATTATTATTTTTGTTTTATTCTTATTTATATATATTTTTTATTATTATGTATATTATTTATCATTGTTTTTATGAAGGATGAAATATTTGATAATTATTTTTTTGAAATTATGCATGATCAATTTGGGTAACCGTTTTTTTTACGGACAGTGTGGGGTACTAATACCTTCCCCTCCTGTAATTTGACTCCCGGACTAAACAAAATCTCACATTTTTTTTTAAAAAAAACTAGTGCTATTTAAAGGTTTTTCTAATATTTTCCTTAATAAATATTAGTGGCGACTCATTGAACCCTTTATTTTCTTTAGGCTTCCCAAGGGTCTCATTTCAATACAGTTTCAATTTTCTTTTATTTGTCTTTAACCAGTCCGCGTTGTGCGCAGGACCCCGGTCGCGACACCAGTGATTCGCCCAACATCGCCGGCAACTTCCCCTGTGTCTTCTGTGAGGTCCGCAACTCTGTCGCGCTCTGTCACTAGTGACTGCCACTCACACTCCGGCAACCTCCCTAGCCACCTTTGCACCTGACCACCACTACACTCTTTGGTGACCTCCCAGCTACTATTGCACACTTCGGTATGAAGACGAAGACTATGATTTTCCAGAATTCTTAATTGATATGGCTTATGATTCCAGACCATGTTTTGAATATTTTGATTTGGATGATATTAAATTTCAATTATTTACTATGCTTTAGAGTGTTTTTAGTTATTTTTCTCTTCTTTTTATGTTTTTCTTATATACACACACTCACACACGTGTGTGTGTGTGTGTATATATATATATATATATATATATATATATATTTGTGTGTGTATTATGTGTATATATGTTTATGTGTTTTATCACGCAATAGAATCAAATAGTCTGTTATTTGCTCTACGGCACCGCTATCATAGTTTTGGGGTTGGCTGCTATATTCTACTATTTGGGATAGACTACTATAGTTATAACTTTAGTAGATAGAAGGCACTACTGTTATGTAAATATTTTTCCATGTATCACTAAAGTTAGAGTTTTATCTTCTAGGAACTCAAACTAAAAAAGACTGTCAATTGTAAGCACCAAAATTTTAATTTAATCACTTAATAAATTACTCAAACTAAAAAAAAGTCCATGAATCCCAATAAAATGACTTACTTTAAAATAGCTGAAGAATGCCCATACTTTTGTATCATTTATTTATATAAGATTAAAGATTTAAATTATTGTTTTAGTTTTTATATGTAGGCATATTTTTTAGACATGAATAATCTAGGGGCAATTATTTTGGGGGTGAAATGGCATCCTTTCCATCACGGAATCACTCTACATTATTTGTACGGTCTCTTCCATTTCATTTGTTTTATCAGGGAATTAAAATAATGTCTCATTTCCCACTTCCAACTTTGGTTTCATGATCTTTAGAAATCTCAACTTAACATATAAATTTATTTTTTTTACTTCACTAATGATTAGAGATTATTGCCAATTTAAACCTCCGTCTTATGTCTATATGTCAGATTGTCTATATTAAATTTTCACATGTTTAAATTATTTTTTTGCTTTTATTGCTACATTGACTGAATTTTCCTTTTGTTTAATAGGTGAAGTAGTATCGCTTCCACTTCCTCGTACAATTGCATCTATACGGCCTCTTCCATTTGGTTTATTACTCCAGCAGGAGGTTGAAGCAGCTATACCATCGTTGTTCCATTTTCATATACAAGCCCTTTGCTTGGTACACGTGACATGTTGCTTAGTGCATCTAATCATATCCAAAAGGGGGAGGGTACTTCAATATCTTCTCATCTTATCCTAATGGATCCACTGGATGAACAACAAGTATGTTATAGATTGTTACTGAAATTTAGTTCTTCTTGGTAGTCGTCACTTGTCACCAATGTTGTCAAAATTGAGATCCTAACTAGGATTGGGAAGGCTGTGGAAGATTGTAAATCATTAGATCAAAATATGGATCATAAGATCCTGGTAAAAATGCAAAAATTTAAACATATTATATACATATGGGTGAAAATGACATGCATAACAAAGTAAATCTAAATCACCACAATTAACTAAAGTTGAAAACTCAAAAATTAGGCTGCAAAATAAGTCATAGTCTTTTTGTGACATGACTAGAAGAACTTGGACACAAGAAAATATTCCAAAATAGAGATAGGCAGATGGTTGTGAGAGGCACTCAAGGCAGAAACCTGAAGGTAAACATACACCTGTTATTGTTTATTTGCTTATGCTAATTTGAGATTTTTGGAGTTTTGTACTTTTTAAATGAACAACTGCATATTATGGGTTTAATAACAGAAAAACCTTGGTGGAATCTTGTGGACAAAGATAAACCATTTAATTCTGGTATTATTTTTATCAAGAGAAAGGTGGGAGCTTGTTTATATGTTGATGATCCCATTGGGTGCCAGTCACTGCTGTCTCGGGCAATGCACAAGGTTCAAATCGATACTGTTAGCCATATTTACACCAAGTGTTATACAACCGTTTTGATTTTTTCCTTGAACCAGGTATTTGGCCTGACAATTTTAAAAGCATCCAATACAATCACTGACATTCGTGGCGGATCTGGTTCTATCACAGTCGACCAGCTAGTCAGTACCTTCTCGTCTGATCCTAGTTTGATTGCTTTTGCACGGCTCTGCTGTGACCCCTCCCCTCCTGGTACAATAGGTAAGTTCATATTCGTAGATTATTTTCTTATCCCAATTCCCGTGTCCTGGCATCGATGTTCTAGTTGATTTTTTTTAGTATTTCATTCTATTTGTTTGATTCATGAAAAGTTTTTTTGCATATTTTGATGAATAGTATCTGGTTGGATATATAACAACAATTTTAAGTTTTATTAGACTGGTGCCAACGGAACAAATCTTGGGATAGCTTTTCATATACATATCAAAACCATCCCTGGCTGTAGAAAATTGGATAAGTGGGAAGACTCTGATTGCTCATCCACGCTAATTCTGGAAGCTGTACTTTGTTGCAGATGAAATTTAATTCTTTCTTTAAAAGAAGGACAAAAGATTGGGGGATGCTAAATTATATACAAGTGATATAATATAGGGAGCTCCTAAAAAGTAGTCAGTATAAGAGAGCTGTCCAGTTTCCTTGCATATTTGAACTACTAATTCCCTTATACACACCATGTGCTGAAACTGAACACAAAAGAGAATTAATGAATTCTATCCCGTAACAAGTTTAGATGTGAGGAAATGCCCTTGGAAATGAGGGCGAGAAGGGCAGGTTCATCTGTCTTTGCATCATAATTAGCCTGATCAAGGACTTTCCTTTAAGGGGGCTGTTTTATTTTATTTTTTAGGTTTCTAACCATTTATATTCTATGATTCCTGATGGTATTACATTCCTTTGCTGTAAAGATAGCACAATATTGAAATATACTAATGAAAAATAGTTACAGATCTGATGTTGATTTCAAGGAATTTTGCTTGCAAGTATTATTTGAGTGTGTGAGCAACAATAGACCACCTCTTTTGCAGGTAATATGTACTTATTAAAAGGATAATTTGAGTGGCTTAAAAATGCGATTTTCATTAATCCAGCTATTGAATACAATATTCTCATGTTGATCATACATGCCAAGTTCAACTAAATTTAAACTAGTCAGTGATCTCTTCTATTTTAGATTTTCCATATTGGTAACTAAATATTAACAGCATAATTAAATTTTTAATCACAATGGAAATTTATGAGATGAGTTGTTCCTTGCAAGTGACATGATTCTGCTCCTCACTTGATATGTCCCCATTATATGTGTGGGCACCCATGTGCATACTTGCACATATGTATATCTATGCTTGCAATAACCATTAGATAATTGAGAATTTGAGATTTTGCACTTCTAAAATTTGCAATATTTTATTGGCAATTTTGTTATCCAGGTATACTTGTCATTATACACAGTAGTTGAATCAATGTCTGAGCAGGTTACTACTAGTGCCATTATTTTTGGTGATTCACTCTCTCTATCTGGTTTTAAGGTGAGTTTTATGCTTGGTCGGGGTCCTCATACACTAGACCACTGCTCATAGGCATGTGTGTGACTTAATGCTAATTCTATTTGTATCTGCTTGCAGCTTGCACTGACATACATTGAGGCATTGATGACTGGAAAATTATCTGCTCCGAAAGGTGGAATTATGCAATCAACGTTTGTTGGTTCTCTTAGGCAAGGTGATTTTGCTTCCTCAAATCAAATTGGTGTTGAGATTTGAGTGTCTGTGGAAGTGCTTTCACTAAGAAGCAAGTTATGACGAGCTCCAGTTGCATCTAACATGTAAAAGTATAGTTTATGGCCAATTTTTTAGTAGGATTCTTGTGTATCTACATTTTTTTTGTATCATTGTATTTCAAATATTGAATTATGTATTAAAACTCGTTCAAATCATTCAATAGCCTGTAATATTAATTCATCGAGTAGCAAAAAACTATTACTTTTTTAATACACAATTCAGTTATATTAAAATTGTATGTCATTGTTGGTTTTAATCTGGTCTAATTTTACAGGAGTCAGCCGTGTATATTCTATATTAGAAAACATTATGTAATCGAAGTCTGTCCACGTTCAGACGTAGCATTATGATATGCAATTATTTTGAAATGGAGAGTTTGACACAATTATCCTTTAAAAATAAACTAAAGAAAGCCTTTATCTTTATTTTCTCTTCGTTCAAGGAACAAGGATCCATTGTACATTTTAGGAGTTTGCTTTACTTTCGTATTTCGCTAATTTGGCCTAACAGAGAAACATGAGGGAATAAAAGGAGGGAAATGCCCAAATCCTATAGAGTAAAAGGTAACTAAAATTACAAAAAGACTGAGACATGCTGAGGCATTCAAGGGAAAATGGTGTTCTGTTTTCACAAGTATTAGGAGAAATAATATGAATTAAGAGGAAAAAGGTGAAAATATTTATATGTTGTAGGTCAAGATTGAGAGATGATGCGCGTGTAAAGGAACTCATTTCAAGTATCAGGTAAACCTGGTAAACACCAATGAATACAATCTGCATATGTAGTTGGGTCAACTTGTTGTTCCGGAGTTAGCATTTTGCCTTGACGAATGGTGTAAACAGGGGTGTGTGCATCTTTTCGAAGTTCTGATAAAGTAGTGATGTTAATGAAGTACACTGGAACCTTCATTCATTGTGTCACATTGTTGACAATGGCAAAATGACGACGATCTGTACCCACATCCAATGTGGTCGACATATTTAGAGTTGGAGTAGTTTCTTTCGTACATTTTATGCCATCTGGGTTGTTCCAATTCTCACTCCTACAAAATCATTAAGTTCAATGTAAATTCTCACTAGTACATATGGTAACTATGTAAAAATTGAAAACATAGTAATAGGTAACTGTATTACCAAAAGATTTTTTTTCACACAAAAGAAAAACAAAGGTAAAGACAACAATAAAAATAGTAAAATGTCATTGAAATGGCGTCAACTTAAAAAAGATTTAACCGAATTGATTGAACAAATCTAGCACGAGAATGTTGACGGAAGGCCGCGAACGGGAACGCAAACATACAATGAGTCTTATATTTCACTGACTTGGAGTTTCTAGAGTATAAGGAATTGGGGGCATACAATTTGTAGCAACCATTTAATAATAGACTGATTGTGAAAGAAGTAGCTCTTACTCTTATGAGACCTATCCAAATTTGAAAGAAGTAGCTCTTAGTATTTCTCGCACACATATATACTTATCAGACTCCATCGTCACATGCGTGAACGTGATGAATTGTGTATTGAAGCCAATGCTCGGTAACTGCGATCACAAGTCAGATCACACAAATTGCATCACTCAATTGAGCCAATTCGCAATCAGGCAAACAATTATGCTTCTCAGTTCTCACTCTCCATTTCAGAAAAAAAATGGAAAAAAACTCATATACGCGCATAATTATAAGCAAGCAAACTGGTACAAGTAAAATTGCGGCATAGGCTACTTGAAAATAAATATTGACTAATTATATTACAAAACACAAGATATTACAGCAAAAACAAGTGTTAAGAGGTATGAGTGTAAATTGGAGAGAAATCGGCAGAGAAGGGGAGTAGACTCACCGACGTCGGAGATGGTGTTGTGGTTGTTTGGTCCTTGGATTCAAGGGTGCAGAGAGAGCGAGAACAGAAGGGGAGCGGCTGAAAATCGAGCACGAGAACATCGACGGAGCGGCGCGAACGAGAACGGGAACGGTGGTGCTGCGCTCTAGCAGGCCACACGAGATGGAACGGCGCTTGGCGCTTTTTTAAAAGAATAAATTTGAAATTTTAGACAATTTTTGGGAATTTCTGCCTCCACTATTTTTTCCTCACAAAAAGACACATATAGCATAATTTACAATTTCAGTTGTTCAAATTTCGGATCTCATGCCTTAATCTCGAAACTTCACCAATTTATCATAATAACATATGACTAATAAACTAAAATAAATGTAATGAGTTTAGGGAAGAAAAAAATGCAAAGTGATGTATAAGTTTTACCACTTTTATTGTGGTATGTATCTGGTCTTTAAATAAATTACTTATAGAAATTTATTATAGAATGATCTAAGTACAAGAGAACGATTATAACTTGCTAATGTCTCACACCAAAAGTTTAACATTCTTATTTAAAAAATGTTTTTCACCCTTCTCACAACTTTATTTAACAACATAAAGATTAAAACCTAACCTTTACAATAATTTTTAATTTTGAAATAGAGATTTACAATATGAACAAACTCTCAAAATAATAGATATTAAATTTGAAACTTATAGAAAACTTAAAGAATAAAGAAATTAAGCTCAAGAGTGATTACAAAAATCAAATGATGAATTTCAATACTGGGTATGTGAATCTTGTGTGTAAAACATGTATTTATAGAGTTTTTGATTTAATTTACCTATTTATAACTGTTTGGGGTCAAAGATATGAGTATGAAATGTTTGTTGTAAACTTTAGCATAGGTGTCACTATCACAAAATAAAGTTATCATAACACCTCATATTATTACTCTTAACAAAAAAAAGTAATATACGAAGAACCGAAGTAAGAAGGGAAAATAACCATAATAATGGGTAATTCAAAGCGTACTAATAGGGTTATTACAATACTTCTTGTAACTATGATTAGAATCGTAGTAAAAAGAAAAACAATCACAATAGTAA
This sequence comes from Clitoria ternatea, assembly GCA_037962975.1. NCBI lineage: Eukaryota > Viridiplantae > Streptophyta > Magnoliopsida > Fabales > Fabaceae > Clitoria > Clitoria ternatea. The sequence continues at coordinate 18,575,659 of CM075675.1, forward strand.
CCATTTTGTGTGGTGGTGTGTCAGACAATTTCTGTAGGCAGTAATCAATTATCCAAAATGTGGTAATCAATTATATCATCATAGTAATCGATTACTTATATCCTCGTAATCAATTATCAAATCTTTGTTTGTTAAGACATATTTTGCTTCTTCAGTAATCAATTAGTGGGATGTTTGGTATTTGGTACCAACGAAGAAAAAGCTCCGTTGAGCTCCGTTCCAGCAAAAGGAGCTAAGAGTTGCTTTGGCACCAACAGAGAAAAAGCTCCGTTTACTTTCGTTAGAATTTGCTGCCAAACATGCTACAGGTTAATCAAGGTAATTGATTATTTTGACTTAAAAACATAGAAAATTCATTTTTAACCCTATGAGAAAACCTTTTTATATAATGTGATTAAATGCGGGGTATAAAATGTTTTTTCTCATAAACTCTTAAACATATTTTTGATATGTAAAAGCATTTTTTTACTAAGATTCAAACTTGAGAGTTCATAAAATATTGTATAAGAATTTATTTAATACATATCAGGTTGATAAAATGCTACTCTTGAAGCTTAAAAAACCTTGTATTTGTTGGCATTAAGAGTTACCTCTTGTTCATGCTTTGTGAATCTTCATACGTTTGTTTTGTGTCGTATTTGACATTATCAAATTCTATTAATCAACATCAAAATATAATATAGTATTAATAATATCTTATAAAAAAATTTCTAATTAGCTATCTTGGAGAACGCATTTTACTAGTTTGATTACCTATTTTGATTGGTGTTAATGATAGTTTGATATGTTAATTACCTATTTTTGAGAATGCATTTTACTAATTTGATTATTGGTATTCGTGGTAGTTTGATTATTTATTTTGGATAGATATTAAGGCTGCGTTTAGTTATAGAAAATTATTCTAATTTTTGAGAAAAGTTTTTCGCTTATTTTCCAAATTTTCATTTCCTATAATAACTATAAAAATTTTAAAAACCCGTTTGGATAATGTGATAGTTTTTTAATTTAAAAAAGTAGAAAACTAAAATAGTTGTTCAAGTGTACTCAGTTTTCTAATTTTTTTGAAATATTCTTTAATTCAAATTAATTGAGATATGCCTTATATATATTATTTATGACAATATTGTATAGTACATGCATCACATAAAAATTGTGACAAAATTTTAAAGTAATATTAAAATAAGAGCAAATGAGTCTGTGTTTAAATATATTTCAAAATAGTTACAAAGAATAATAAAAATATTATCATGATATATCATAAAAATCATACGAAATATTATATATTAAATTTAACAAAAAATAAAAATGTAAATTCATACATATGGTGAGGTTGATCTTTTCGCTAATAACTAACTTATAATATAGATAAATTCTCTACAACTCTTTACCATTTCTTTTGTTAAGCAAGATTGTAGGAAAGCTAATTCAATATTTAAGGATGATAATACTAATTTAATTAAACAGTGCAAGTTGTCGTGTTTTTAATTTTTGAAAACTTGTAGCAGTAAAACTTTTCAAATTAGTAGCAATTTGTTTCATACAATTGTCTTTATCTTATTCAGTTACCTTGTCTTGTAATTCAATTACCGTTTTTTCTATTTGTTTACTCTCCTTAGAAAACCTTTTAAAAGAGTTTTCTGATTTTCTTAAAAAATAGAAAATCAGTTTTCTATTTTTCTATAAAAAAATTTAAATAATTTGTAAATAAATAGTTTTTTATTTTTTAAAATTTTCTAAGCATAATTTTCTATTTTTCTAAGAAAACTTATGAACTAAACGCAACAAAAACTTTTTATTATTGAATATTATTTAAAACTTAAATGTTTAGTCCTTATTTATTATTATTAATTTATTATGAGGAATAAGATTATTTCATTTTAGCATATTACTTTGAATACAATTTGAATTAGAAATATTAATATAATTATATTCAATTTTTTTATCTTAGTGGTATACTATTTTATTTTTTAATTTAATTAACCTTTTATGATTAAAAATAATAAGTTAATTGATTTTTATTAATTTATATTTTCAAGTGGACCAACTATTAACCAACCTCCTATTATTTTTTTTCAAATGCTAAAAATAATTTTAATTTTTAAAATCTTTTAAGAGTTAACGAGCTACCCGCCCCGCCATCAGAATAGGACTAGCCATAAATTTCAACCTACCTCCAGTAGGGGGTCAAACCCACCCCACTCCATATTTTCGTAGGCAGATGGTGGGGCGAGATGAGACTGAGATTGACATCCCTTCTACCGATTCATTACTTTACATTACTTTTTACAATTTAAGCAATAAGGTAATTATATAATATCTAGTTTGAATATTTATTTATTCTTAAATCTTATATTACTAATTTATTTTAATTTAAAGGTTATAAAATAAGTGAAAACAATTTACCGCACAAAAGTTAATATAGTAACTTACTGGCTTTGAAATAAACGGTGCAAAAGACATAACATTATATTTTTAATAGAAGACAAATTAAAATTGATAATTTTGAAATGGTTATAATATAACATAGCTTCATTCTTCAAATTGAAATGGTGATAATTTCCCATCACAACCCATGTTGTGCAAATATATATTAGTCACTTTTCTGTGCATGGGATCATGTCAAAATCAATAAGCCCGGTAGCTTATTTAAGCAATTGATGCTTATTAAGCTGCCACATATAACCACAATTTTTTTAAGCAACCGTTGGAGTTGCTCTAGGTAATGAAGTATAACAGAAAATTTAATAAACAAAAATTATATATAATTATAATTTACAATCAAATTAAATTAATCCATAATAATTAAAAGATAACAGAAAAATTAATAATTTTTAATAACCATTTAAACCTATCAAAATTTAAAATTTAAAATAATTAATTTGAAATATCTCAATATGTTTTAACATTCTTCAATATTCATGAAATGAGTTTCTATGAGTTTAAATTTCCTCTAAAACTAAATAATAAACAAAATCATAATTTTTATTTTTAAAACTAATATAAATAAGATTTAAATATAAAATTAGCTTTTAAAAAGTTTGAAATCATGGTCAATCGTTTAAGATTTTTTTTTAGATTTAGCTTGAAATATTTTTTTTATTAGAATTAAGTATTACTATTAATTTTCTGTCGGTTAAATGCTGAAGTGCTTAATGGCTAGTCACCTTCCCGCTAACATATGTAAGTTGTTTTTATTTAAATATAAAATTAGCCATGAAAAAGTTTAAAATTAAGATCAACCTCTTAACACATTGTTTTTTGGATTTAGTTTTTTAAATATTTTTTTACTTGAATTAAGACCCGTCATTAACTTTTTGTCGGTTTAATATTCACTCTATATTGATACATGTATTTATTTAGTTTTTAATTATGACTTAAGCCCTCTGTGTTTTAGTCTTCTCCTTTTTTTATTAATTATATTATTTTTCCCACCGCTTCTCTCCATGTTCTCTTTTTTTCCCCACCCAACCCCTTTTTCCCCTTTAGCTCATGGTTCATTTGGTGAGGTTATCAACGTGCGTAGGTGACGCAAATACATGTTCATTGTAGCACCTTCACATCAAACACATTCTAAACTTGAGGGGCCGCAACAACCTACGTTTGTAGCACTCACATAGTAAGTCAATACAAAGAGAGAAAGAAGAGGAAAACAAGACTGAAAAAGATAATAGGAAGAAGAAAACCAATACAAAGAGAATAGATGAAGAATATGATGAATAACACTTAAGTGGTAATTAATTTTTAAATTTAAATAAATACACATATAAATAGTAAGTCAATATTTAATCGATGAAAAATTAATGACATGCCTTAATTCAAACAAAAAGAATATTTCAAGGGTTAAATCTATAAAAAATTATTAGAGAGATGATTATAAATTTGATTATCTCAAGTTTTTGACATACAAACTATCAACAGCCTGCAGCATCTCAAGTCTGACTTCAACAGTAACAGCTCTACAAGGCTAAATATTTTGCCTTGTTTGACCCAAATGATGCTTCAGCCTATAAATACCCCTTGTGAATACCTTTTCACATAATTTACACTGCATTTTTGTGGTTCCTTCAACTGAGACTGCATACTTCCAAGCCACATCTGCCTTAGCACCACAAGAGTTGGATCATAGAGGGGGGATATTTATAAAGGCAACAACACCACAATAACTGCCTCAATCTTGACCTGTTAATGTTGTTTTAGAGGTTCCTGTTACGGTAGCCATTACTGCGAGTGGAATGAAGAAACACAAAAGTAGAATGAGACATAGAGATGTTGGACGAGTAGGGAAGAAGCAGAACAAGATAAAGAAGAAAGATGAAGAGATGTAGAGAAACAAGATAAATAAAAGCAGAAGCTGTAGAATGAAGAGTAGAGAAGAGATGAAGGAGAAGCTGTGAAAATGACAAGGAGAGGCCTTAATTTTAGAAATCGGGTATTTTTAAGGTTTTAGGTCACCCAACTCAAAATAGGCCTTTTAATGTTTTTGGTCCATTAAGAAAAATCGTGAAATCTCATGATTTCACCAATTTTACAATTTCATTCCTGATTTCACTATAATTTTGCCCAAAAATGATTTTTGCCACAATTTAAATTGTAAGAGGAAGCAAAAATTATAAAATCTTACGATTTTACGATTTTACTCCCAATTTTGTCAACATTGTTTAATACTCCGAACACCCCCTTACCTCGATTCCACACTTTCGCTACTTATTCTAAATGTTGGGTACACCCAATATCTAAAATTTAAGGAATTTACGAAGTGAGTTAGCATTTTGACCTCTGAATCAAAAACCACTTTACTGAAACAACTCCTAATACATTGAAGGCTTGCAAAGCTTACCTCAATTAATTCCGCTCTTGGTTCCAAGTTTCGCTTCGGCTAATGTCTCGTTGACACTCAGTCCACAACCTATAAGCACCGAAATAAAAACCCATTAATGCCATATCAACACCCGTCATTCAAGGCTTCCATTTACAAGCTTACATCGTAAAATTTCAATGAAATAGTTGGTTTTGAGATAAGATAATTGAAACTAAAAATTGAAGCTACCTTAATGCTCATCTCACTTCCTGAATATGCGATCAATTTTAAGTTTCGACAAAGAACTGTGTCCAATCGAGCTCACTTATACACGACCATAGGAGATAAAGAAGAAGCTTATGTCCTTAGTCTTTCACGCATGAAGAAGAAGCCTATGTCCTTAGTCAATTGGCCATTTCTTTTTTATTTTCTTTTATTTCCTTTTATTAAAACCTATATTTACCTCATGGTAAATTATATTTTACCACCACAACTTAATTCAACTTTAATTTCTTCAAATTAATCACCAAAATTAATTACTCTAATTTTATTACTTTATTGACAATTCTCAATTAATTTATAATAATTTAAGAAAAATCCTAATTAATTTGAATAAATTTTATTTAATTCCCAATACTGCTTAATTAATGTTATATACTAACATAATTTAAAAATTTTCTATTTAGTTTGAATTAAACTTATTTATAAGATTCTAAATTAAGAAATTACTATAAACATGAATGTTATCGGATCTATTTTTAATAGAATGTATATTTTAATCGACAATCATTGCATTCAATATTATTACAGTTATATTTATATACATTTGACTTATATATATCTAGTTAAATATATTATATTTGACATTATTTTAAATAAATATATTACATTTAACATATATTTTGTTAAAAAAGAAACGTGTATATATAATGACAAATTGTCTCTAAAGCATATCCAAAGCTTTGTAGCTTGAGGTCCCATTTTTCACCAAGACTTCTGAAACATTAAAAACGCTAAATATAGTGTTCTATCTTTGGTATAATATTTCAGCTAAAAAAATGCTAAATATTACTACCTCCCTCCTTTGGATCCGTTTCCATTTTTTAAAAAAACTGTTTTTTTATCTTCCTCTTTAAAATTTCAAAAATTTATTTATTATTTTTTTTTATTGTTATACCCTTTGAGAATGACCGAACACTAATAGCATTAAAAATTTAATTTAAAATAAAGATAAAGTAAGAAAATAAATATAAGAATATTGTAATCTAAAAATATTAAAATATAAATTATGTAAATATTTAACATGCATTTTCATTTACCAATTACTCTTACCAAACATTTTTAATACAATTGTCTAAATTCTCAACTTTTAATTAATTTCACCATTTCACCAATATATAAGATAAAAGGATTACTAGTTAACTGTGTGACAGCGGGTAATAGTCTATAAATTCTTAATTTTCAACTTTCTTCCTTTTCTTAATACGTAAGAAAAAACAAAACTCTTATTATATATTGTTCCTGGTCTAGTCTTCCCCATCGTCACGCACACACTGAGAAAACAAGGCCGATGAGCGATTATCAAAGAGCACCCCACGAACCCTACCCTCCTCCAGGTACCTAAAACTTTATTCAACAACAACAATAAATCTAATATTCAAATTTCAATTATTCGAATTTTTATTCCTCACAATAACTCAACACAGGGTACGGATCTCCTTACCCTCCACCCCAACCGGGTTACCCACCACCGCTACCGGGGTACGGTGGTTACCCTCCGCCGCAACCTCCGCCTCAGCGTCCGCCGTATGATACCTACCAGGGTTATTTCGATGACGGATATCCACCCCCACCTCCACCGCCTCATCATCACTACCAGGAGGTCCAGCACGTGGCGCATCATCATCACGAAGAACCCGGTTGTTTTTCATTCCTCCGTGGCTGGTACACTTATTCATTTATTTCATTATTAGTATCACTTGCATTTTTCTCTATCTACAGCCTGGCCTTTTATGTAGTGAGTGTGACAGTCTAGCATTTGGCTCCTCTAGAACACGTGAATTGGTGATAAAGTTTATCACTGAAAATTAGTTGTTGTTGTTATGACAAACAGAGTATATGTTAATTGAAAATAAGTTATGAAGTCTTTGAAATCTTAACCGTTAACTTTTAAATCCAGACCTGATATTGCATTTTATTCTCTAAATTTAAAGTGTATTGTCATATGTTAAAAGATCCTTGACCACTACTAGTCTATAACTCTATGCTTTTGAGTTTGCTGCGAAGTTCCTTGTTGTTTTCCATCAGTAATTGAAGACATAGCATAGGGGGTTTATTACAACTCACATCATGCTCAACAAATTATATGAGCTAGACCCCCCTTGACGCAACAAAATACCTTTAGGTTCAACAACTAATATACCACTTTATAGATATTTTCAAATGGGTGAATGAGGTATAATATGAGAGGTGGAGAGGAGGAAGAGCTAAAGATTGAGAGCAATATTGATCTTGATTGTGTAAGGCTTTTACATAGCTAAGACTCTGTTACTGAGTCACTGAACAATAGATTTAGGAGCTAACAAAACCATCTTAAGTAACTGGGTCATAAATTGATATTGAATTGATAAAGATGATCTCTGCAGCTTTACTCTTCATAACTATGTTGAGGACACCTCAACATTATTATCAATCCCACGTTTTGTTACTTGTACGCATTGGAATTTCATGTTAAATAGTTTATGATTTCCAGCCTACAAGGTTGAGGTTGGTTGGGGAAATATTGAAATATGAAGCAATTGAAGCATTGCAAATTGGAGTTCACTTTCTTCTCTCTGGCTGGTACATGAGATGAGAGCAAGTGCAATCATCAGAATGTTTGATAAGATAGAAGATTGTTAGGCTTCAAGGTTCAACCGTAAGTGTTTGCGTTGAATCCCAGGCGATATGATTACTGGCATAGCATTTAAGTGGAGGAATGATTAAGAATCTGAGATTAGACCACATGTAAAGGTTTGTGTATTCTGTTGTTTACAGATGAGCAAATTTGGGAGATGAAAGGATGAGTTTTGATTTATTTTGTTTCATGTTAGCTTGGACCTAGACATCTCAATCAAACATTTGATGGATCATGGATGCACTTTTTTTTGTTTGGTTGCAAGGTGTGCAGATTTCACAAATGTTGCATGGTTGGAACATACGTATTAACTTACTTATATATAATTATATATGCTCTTCTTTATTACTCCCTCTGTTCCTTTTTATCAGTGTCTTTAGGATTTCAACCCATTTGTTATTTTTTTCCTGTTATACCCTTACTTAGGGAATGACTAAACACTAATAGTATTAATAAAGATTTAATTTAAGATGAGGATAAAGTAGGAAAATAGATGTAAAAATGTTGTCATCCAAAAACATTAATTAGCTTTCTTAATTTGTGTAATTTAACCTTCTGCTACATTTTCGGCAATGAGCCTAAGACAGCAATAATTGATTTATTAGCTTCATTTAGTAGTCCTGAGGCAAGCTTTGATCTGGCTGCTATGATTGTCAACTGACTTAACAAAGTTTCAACCTCCTAGAGTATAGGGAGAGATATTTCATGCCCCTAATCCTTAGTGTGCAGAATTCACTAGTTTACTTCTCTGCCATGTCATTAAACTAAAATATTCCTATAAAACTGTTGTATTTCAGTTTGGGGCATTTTTAAATCTTTTGTTTAAAATAAGAATCGTGTGAAATCTTTAATTTTGGTATTTTCACATCATCTATTGTTTGTTTCTAAGATTCTAATTGAAGAGTAAGAAACCTTCATTTTCTTGTGCAGCTGTGCAGCCCTTTGTTGCTGTTGTGTGCTAGAGGAGTGTTGCTTTTGATAACCATGTTGCAGTAGTTGTTCTTCGATTTGGCACACTTTGTTATGGCTCTCTAACTAAATGTGGCTCCAATTCGTACTCGTTAATAAGTGAGAGGTGGTAAGTCTTGGTCGTTCTTGTAACTCCTTGATTTTTCCTCTCTACCCCAAATCTTCGTTTATGCATAGGTTATGAGATGTGGTCTATGTTTTTTTTAAAAAAAGAAATGTGCTGTGCTCTATGTGAATTTCTTTGTACAAACACTATACTTATAGTCGACTCTGTAAACTGTAAACCGCTACTTGTATGTTACAACAATCAGTGATATGGTTAAAATTATGTTGATATGGTTAAAACTATGTTACATTTCAATATCATTTTCTTTTATACTTAGCTCGAGAGTTTCAAGTAATTATGTTTTATTTGGTCATACAAGTAATCAATTATGTTTATGAATATCATTTTTGCTGGAGGACCGGCGATGGGGCACAGAAATTAGAAACAGAAAATAAAAGGGTGTTATGGTAATTTCAATGGTAACTTTTTGGAAATTCCATTTTTTCTATGGATGGATAATATATGAGGAATAAGAGAAATACTGTTGATAATTTCCAGTGGTTAAACAGAAATTTACCCCAAGCATTTGAAAATTATTTAGTAAAGAGTGTATAGCTTATCAAGCATCTTTAGCGAGATATCTGCTGGTACAAGAAAAGTGGGTAGTAGAGTTGCTAAGTCGAATGCGGATTATTACTAAACGGTTTTATGCAAGCAATTTCCTCCCCCTTTCCTTATAGGCTTGGGAAAGAATGATTATTGACAATTTCAACCATTTTGACACCCCAAAGATGTTTTTTAGATGAAACTACGGAAGTGTCTGCTTCTACATTTACAACTGTATTTTACTGGACATGAGTGAAGAGTGACTTTCCTAAAATGCCAGCCGCTGTACTAAATTCCGAGTAACAAATTGAGGATTGTTTTCCAAAAAAAAAAGAAAATTGAGGATTGGTTTTTTTTTAAGGTTGAGGTTTGATGTTACCTATTGTCGGGGATAAAAAGTTAAATCCGAAAAGATTCTCATGGTTGCTTTGAATGTCAAAATAAAAAGATCTTTGAGATACATTCTTGTATCAATTATTTCATAAGGAGATTGATTGATTAAATTAAATTCGCAACCCTCAATTAAAGAATTAATATTAAGGTGTTCCATTGTCAATTAAAAGCTTTGGTTGAAAAAAAGTAAGAAAAAAAAAGAGCCTATATATCTTAGTTCTCATGAGGAATTAGAGGCTAAACACATGTTTAATTAAATAATTTGGATAGTATTTGAAGGTTGGTCAATAATAGGACACTTGGGTTTGCATGATATTAAGACATGGGTAACTTCCCATGTAGTGGCAAAGAGGAATAACTTCTTTCAAATTGGTAGTTAAGAAAGAGCATATAAACGAAATTGGAAGTCAAACAGGGGCAACAAATTCAGAAGGTTGTGGCATCCAAAGCGAAGCACCTAACATGTCTATCATTGCGACTATTGGTAATCGGAAGGATCTATGAGCACCAGTTCGTCACTCAACTTTAAATTCTCGTATCTTTTACTTTTTTGCATTTTAGTTTCCTTTAGACCTTTATTTATGTAGTTTTATTGCATGTATTATATAATTTTTTTGTTATGTGCTGAACCATTTTATGTCTTACATCAACTTTTGAATTATTTCCTCGCACCTGATCTTTGTTTCTTGAAATTACATACTTTCTCAGGTGTGATATGTGTTGTTTTTCTTCTTGTGTTGCTATGATAGTTTCCATATTGCTTTATTTTAATTTGTCCATCATTTACATCTTCTCTACTCCACTTTTATAAAAGTCTCAAATGAATCCAAATAAAATCTAGTCTTCAATTGTAATCCAAAAGTCCCAATTGCCTCCACGGTGACCTTTTTGTCATCGCTCGTATGGATAAATCTTTCATTATCACTAAGAAATTGGCTCCAAAGGCAACCTTGCATGGACACATTAATGTGAGTAATAGCACTAGAATCCACCCACCAAGTACCATGTGGTACAAAAGCTAAATTAACTTCAGAATAAAAAAAAAAGTTACCTTTCTTTACATGTCACGAGGCATACTTGGAACACTTTTTCTTTATGTGCTCAGGCCTTTTGCAAAAGAAGCAAGTAGGTGTTTTTCATCCTTTTAGACTTCCTTTTGCCGAGAAGTCCTTTTTGTAGCATCCTTACTATTTTTTCTCTTCCTATTATGAGAGTTTGAGGCGAAATGAACATTTTTAGTTTTCTCTCTTTGCTACCTTTCTTCTTGTACACAATGAGAAATGAGTTCATTCAAGGTCCATTTATCTTTCAATATTATAACTCATCTTGAACTACCTAAAGTGTGTAGAAAGGAAATAAAAACTAGGTGCACAAACAAGTCATTAAATAACTCTAACTTTAGTGCTTTCAGTTTTGACGCGAGATTAAACATTTCTATAATATGCTTCATTATGTTTCCTTTGCCTTTGTATTTCATAGAGATAAGCTTGGCAAGCAAATTGCTTGCTTCAGCCTTCTCATTATTAGTGACATACCTTTTAACAACATCAAGGTAACATGTTGCACTCTAACTCTCGGGAATAAAGCTTCAAAAAACTTATGGAACAGATTGCTTCATGATCATTAGGCATATTCAGTTTGATCATTCCTACTTTTCAACTTTATCCTCCTCTAATTTTCCCGAAGTTGGAGTGGGTATCTTAGCCCAAAGTGTTAGATCAAGATTCAGCCAAGAATTATCTCTACTACTTCCTTCTAGATCTAAAAGTTTGTCCCATTAAGCATGGGGATACAATTAATTTAAGTAAACATGTTAGCAACACTAGCAACAAAAATTGCAATAAAACATAGATACACTTAATTACATGCTCACATACAACAAACAAGGATTAAGCATAACTAAACCCACAAAATATACACTGGTAATTATAAATCCAACAAGATACCAAACACTTCACCAACCTTAATGCCTTTAGACATGCAAGTTGGTTTGTAAATGGTACTCTCACACAAAGACTAAATATTGGCAATCAATTGTGTAAGGTGGAAGCCTTTAGACAGAAAATCACCCATATAAGCAACTAGCTTTATAATTGTCACATGTTTACTGTCACAAGCATAAGATTATTCAGTTAAGTTGTGTGTTCATCTTTGGGTAGAAGTACAACCCACATGAATAACCTCATACTAACATTCATGTGATTTTAATTAAATCAATTTCTATAATAGAGATTGTTTTGACAATATATTATATCAACTAATTTAATTAAAAATAGCTAGACAGATACAAATAAGGAGGGTCTATAATTTATCAAGTTCATTTTCAATTGTAATAATAAAGTGTCCAAATGAAGACCTTAAATTAATAAATTCAATTACAACAGCCTTTTTATATATATATATATATATATATATATATATATATATATATCATTCATGCATACATATACATCTCATTTGGCTTGTAATTAATCATCCATGCAACATGTTAAATTCAATTGATTTATAATAAATCAGTTTTGCATATATTTTATTAGAAGAGATAAGATTTATTTGGCCATCTTTGTAAAATCAATTAAAGTATGACACTTAAATTAGGATTTGTGTAACCATCATGTAAAGAATTTTGGCTTATTTAGTAGGAATGGTAATTAAACCCATTTTGAGTGGGTTCTACAAAAACCTAACTCTACCCTCAATCTCACTTTAACGGGGCAAGGGCGGGTTTAGGAATATAAGCATTCATCCCCAAAACCCGCCCTGATATAAAAATCAAGTAATTTTAATTATAATAATAGCTAAATAATAATAAAAATTTAATGTTTTTAAAAAATATAATTTAGCTCTCAAGTTTATTATTTTTTAGATTTTTAAGATATATTTTCAAGTATTATTTTGATTAAAATATGTTAGATATATATGAACTATATAAGAATATATATTTGTACTATTAAAATTAATGAAAAATAATAAAAATTATATAATAAAATATGAAACACACACGTTTTTCTGAACCTAACAGGGACCGCAAGGCTAGAGTTAGGTTTCATAATTTCAAACTCGCCTCTATAAAACTCACCCTCACTCTCATATATGGGATTAGGGTTTGAGAGATCTAAACCCACTTTGTTGCCACCCCTACTGTTTAATTCCTAGTTTAGGCTTCCCAATTGATGTTGGTTAAAAATAAATTTTTTACCAATTAATTAAATAGAGTTTGAAAGTTCTCAAATAATGTCAAATTAAAATTATTATTGATTATTAAATGACTCAGCTCATCAAACATAGTTTTCGTACTTAAATATCAAACAAACACTTAAGCCAACCAAACTAAGGTTGGACAACAAAAAGAAATGTGTTAGCTCAACGGAAATTTGACTTTATCAAATGACATGTAGAATCAATATTAACTATTAGATTTTTTTCATTTTCACAACTTCATTCTCATAACTGGTTAGTAAACCGACGCTTAATTTGTTAGTCAAACAAAGTTTAGAGTTTCTTGAACAACATATCATATCAACATTGAACATTAAATGACTCAACTAGTCAAACTCATTTTTTATAACTACATACCAAACAAGCATATTTGGTCTCTTTATCAAACTCGATGGTGTTAAATTAATTTTATACAAATCAATTTTACCGAACTCTAAACATAATTATTCATTGGATAGATATCAAGATTCATGCAGCTGAGAATTATCTTGACTACTTCCTTCCACATCTGAAAGTTTGTCCCATTAAGCATGGGGATACAATTAATTTCAGTAAACATGTTAGCCACACTAGCAACAAAAATTGTAATAAAGCATAAATACACTTAATTACATGCTCATATACAACAAACAGGGATTAAGTATAACTAAACACACAAAATATACACTAGTAATTATAAATCTAACAAGATACCAAGCACTCCACCAACCCCAATGCCTTTAGACATGCAAGTTGGTTTGTAAATGGTATTCTCGCACAAAGACTAAATATTGGCAATCAATTGTGTAAGGTGGAAGCCTTTAGACAGAAAATCACCCACATAAGCAACTAGCTTTAGCTTGTAATTAATCATCCATGCATACATATACATCTTATTTGGCTTGTAATTAATCATCCATGCAACATATTAAATTCAATTGATTTATAATAAATCAGTTATGCATAAATTAACCAATCTAAAATGATTCCAAAAATAAGAACCAACCAACCTTAAAGTCCCATAATCTAACAGTAATTAGGCTTTGATACCACTTATTGGAATTTCCTTAATGATTTTTATGGAATTCCAAAATAAACCCATGAAACATTACATCAAATTATCAAATAGTGATAGACTTTGAGGAATACGTCGATCCATTACGCTTTGTCCAAAATGCAACAAAAAACTTTGGATAGGCAACAAAAGTCATCACACTGATGTCATGGCTTTTGTAGTAGAGAGCTTTGGACAGATAACGAAAGTTGTCATGAATGGTATCGAGGCCTACATTAACCAAATCTCTTTAATTCCTAAAACCAAGACTCAAGTGCGCCAAGAATTCTGATGGGAAGGAAAATGGAGACGTGAGTTTGATTTGGTGTCTTGGGGACCAACACCTCTTAAGCAGGTTATTTTTAACCAACCTATTAGCGTTCCCACTATGTTGAAATAGGTTAAGTTCAATATCCACTTATATGGACTCACATCAATGCCTACGGGAGTCTAAACGAACTCACTAAATGCAAATCATTAACAAACAACCCAATTAATGCAAATATCTAATATAAATGTTTTAATATTTAATATGTGGCCCATAAAAATAATTATTAGAAATTAAAAAAATTTCTAACATTTAGATCCAAACCAGGCAAAAAAGAGTTAAGATATAGGTGGGGAGAAAAAAATAGTTAACTCATTTTAAATTTTATACATGAAGAAAAAAGGTCGGAAAGAAAAACTAAGAGAGCATGTGTACTCTCCAACTAGAGAAGCTTATACTTCCTCTGTTTTTATTTAACTATCTGGAGAGAGAGAGAGAGAGAGAGAGAGAGAGAGAGAGAGAGAGAGAGAGAGAGAGAGAGAGAGAGAGAGAGAGAGAGAGAGAGAGAGAGAGAGAGAGAGAGAGAGAGAGAGAGAGAGAGAGTGAGAGAGAGAGAGATTACGCATATTAAGAAATATAATTAAGATTGTTAATTTTTTACTTTTAATATCAATTGATTATTTTCTTATTTTATCCTTATCTCTCTTATTTATTGCTCTTAAAATTCTTTTCACTTTTAATATCAATAAGGATAGTATTGAAAAAACAACAATTCGTGCTCTCTATAAATTCTAAATGGATAATTAATATTCTTAAAATTCTAAATGAACAATTAAATAAAAATAAAAGTTTTGTCTTTAGTTGGACAATTAGATGGAAAAGAAAGGGGATATTCAACTATAATAAATGCAAAAGGATCCATGCAACTAGAGTATTCAAAAGAATGATGATGTAATTGACAAATAGCTAAATATTTTCTTTAAGTATGCTATTAGAAGTATGAATCATATCATATGTATATGTAAAAAGCTTTATTAGAAGAGATAAGATTTATTTGGCGATCTTCGTAAAATCAATTAAAGTATGACACTTTAATTAGGATTTGTGTAACCATCATGTAAAGAATTTTGACTTATTTAGTAGGAATGATAATTAAACCTATTTTGACTGGGTTCTACAAAAACCTAACTCTACCCCAAACCTGCCCCGATATAAAAATCAAGTAATTTTAATTATAATAATAGTTAAAAATAATAAAAGTTTAATGTTTTTTAAAAATATAATTCTCTGAAGTTTATTATTATTTTTAGATTTTTAAGATATATTTTCAAGTATCATTTTGATTAAAAATATGTTAGATATATATGAATTATATTAGAATATATATTTGTGCTATTAAAATTAATGAAAAAATATTTATCTTTCACATTATTCAAAACAATCATTCAAAACAATCTGAGGATCTATTTTTAGGTTGATCAAACCGGAGTTTAACCAACCAAGTTCACTATCCAAACACACTCGAAATCTGTTAGCTCAACGGAAACTTGACTTTATCAAATGACATGTAAAATCAATATTAACTATTAATTTTTTTTTCATTCTCAGAACTGGCTACTAAACAGACACTTAATTTGTTAATCAAACAAAGTTTAGAGTTTCTTGAACAACATATCATATCGACATTGAACATTAAATCAACTAGTCAAACTCATTTTTTATAACTACATACCAAACAAGCATATTTGGTCTCTTTATCAACCTCGATGGTGTTAAATTAATTTTATACAAATCAATTTTACCGAACTCTAAACATAATTATATATTGGATAGTAATCTAAACAATTACTTCTAAATTTAATCTCAACAATCCCAGACTTATTTTCAATAAAAACTTCTACCTTACAATTTTGATTCCTTATACAGCACATACAGCTCGAGTTAAGAGAACCCTTAGTAAGAATCTTGTAATCATACCTTGGACACTTACCCTATGGAACTTGGGTACTGTAAAACATACCTGTAACACGGCTAGCTTGCCATCAAAATTATCATGAATTAGAGAATAGTGAAGGCATCATATATGTGCGCATAAACAGGGAAATGAGAGGATTCATAAATCGCCAAACCCGACGAAAATCCCATGTATCAGTCAGCTCAGTCAAGCCAAACTGCTAACTAACAAGTTAAACAGCTAAAGTGAATCTACAAGGTCCTTACATACTCTGGTGCATCTTTCCTTTTCCCGACCAATGTTCTATACAAGTACATATTCTCTACTTGGTCATCACCCACACTAAAATCTAATTGTCCATCTTTACTGAAGACCTCCACATTCAGTCTTGGCATCTTTTCAGCTAGTGCCTTACAGGCCCCAATGGTCAAATCACAGGATGACATCAAAAGGGATCGCATTGTTTGATACTTCCTTACATCCATTAGAAGTGCTTTGTCACCAAAAGGGCAACCTCTTATCTCAAGTTTCCGAAGTTTCTGACATCCATTCAACACATATAGCATTCCATTGTCACTTTCTCCAGCAAAAGCCATAGACAACATTTCAAGCTGCTCAGCATACATCCCAATGTAAAGGAAAACCCGATCAGTCAAGTTGCCGGAGAGTGACAACCGCCTAAGTTGCCTGCAAGACTGCACGATTGCCCCGAAACCTTCATCCAGTGGCTGCATAGTATCAGGGTCAGGATTTTCTGGATTAAAGATACACAACCTAAAGCAGGTAAAATTCGGGTTGTTCTTAGCAACTGTTATGAGGGCAGCATTGGTCATCTGTCGGCAGAAGTAGAGCAATGAGCGAAGCTTAGGGCAACCAGTAGAGATTGCAATCAGCCCTTTCTCCGAGAGCTCTCCAGGACCATTTCCACCAATACCACCAGATGGAAAAATCCTTAGTTCTTGCAAATCTTTACATGTGGAAGCTACAACACCTAGTCCTGCATCTCCAATGCAATCCATTACCTGGACAGGTATATAAATTATTGATATTCACGAACATAAGAGAATGAATTGAAGGAAAACATTTAGGTTAATAGATATATTTACCCACAAACGCTGAAGTTTCCCACAGTAGCTAATCAGTTTTATTAGCTCTCTGCAATAAATCCCTACTGCATAGCTCAGGTTCAAGGCTGTTAAGTTCAGACATATAGGATATAAAGCTGATAGGCAGAGAGGAGAAACCTCAAAAATTCCTGACAAACTGGTTATTGACTTGCACTTTAAAATGGTACGTTTCAGCCTGGCATAGGTCTCAGAATATGGATTGTGAACTAGTGAGCCGATACCCAAGTCCACTAGCTGGGGTGCTCGCATTAAGATCCTTTGGAGTGCCACAACGGGTACACTGCTGTTTAACCTTAAACTCTTTAGGTTGGGAGACCGGTCCACAAGACACTCAAGAGCCATCAGATTAACCTGTCCTTTAAGGCAAGCAAAATTAAGAGAGACTAGTGATGTACAGCAATCAGGAAAGCAGCTTAGCCACTGGCCATTTTGGTCACCAATTTCATTTCCATGCAGGTCCAGCTCCTTAAGGAACCTACATTTTATGACAACAAATTGAGGAGTCAACAACACATACATAACAACCTGCATGCCATCCTTAACTAGAAGAATATATTTCTCAACATAAAATCAAAGTATTTAAGGGAAGAACAGGATGTCACCTAGAAACATAAGACCTTTTTTAATATATGGGTTAAGGTACCCCTTGTACCTTTTTTAATATATTATTTCTTCTTTGCTGATAAAAAAAAAACCTAGAAACATAAGACCTTAAACCTAAACAATTCAGAATTGACAATGAATTAAGAGAAGTTCAATAAAGCCCAAAATACTTACTGTCAAGCACAAACCTGCTAGCAAACAATGGCATGTTGATAAGTTATAGGTTATGCATAAACAACGATTTCACATCAAATTGAAAATAGTAGGTAAATCTTCAGGTTAGTTCTGAAAATCAGGAATCGTGTACTTTAGTCTATAAGATTTTTAAAACCTCAAATTAGTCCTAACATTGCAAAAAGTCATTCATTTAAGACCATTTGTACTTTTTTGTTTCTTTTGTTTTATATCAAAAAGGATTAAATTAAACTTCATCTTGTAAAGTTAGAGTTTTAAAAATATCATAGACTAACGTGCATGGCTCATATAATCTCAAAGGCTAACTTGAGTGTTTACACTGAAACCAATGGTCCAAACTAATACACACACTTTACTCAAGAAACCAACTCCTTTTATCCAAACACCAGCCACAGATAATGAAAGCCAACAATAAAATTAGAGTCACCACCAAGAAAGCCAAACATGACAGATAAAATAGAAATAGGCAACGAGTTGCAAGATTCCTCCAGTAGTGCCCTTCCAAAACTCAAACAAGCATAAACCATCAACAATAAAAACAAAACCCATATGGCAAATCAAAAGACTAACAAATTCAAAGGCAACGATATAATAAACTTATCAAACCATGGTGTAGGCATTCTTTACAGCTAAAAAATAAAACAGAACATCCAACCCAAGATACCCATCATCTGACCTACAATTTGCAGCGACAGCTGCAACGCCAGTAGTGGTGAAACCATCACAACCAACGAGAACCAAAGACTTGAAATTCACAAAAGAACATGAAAGTAGCTTCAGACTATCATCAGTGACCACCATCCTCTTCAACCTCAGTTCCTCCAAGTCAACCCTGTTCTTGGTCAGTGCTTCAACCCAAGGATACACAAAACCACCCCAACCATGAGGAATAAGATTCAAATCCGAAAAATGAGGCTTTCCCTTCAAAGTTAAAGACTTGAGCCCTGGAAACCTCTCTATCACTCTCTCGGGACTTATGGAATAACAGTTCCCTATGGATACACTCTTCCTATTGCATCTCTCTAACCTGTACCAGTTTTTGCACACCAGAGACAACGCATTCCTGTCCCTCTGCAAACCCACGTAGTCAAACACGAGCTCAATCACCTCATCTGGGAAACGATTCATTTCTCTCTTTCTCTGAACTCCCAACTTTCCCCTACTTCCCCGGAAAATTTTCACCCTCTAACAAAAGGGTTTAAAGAGAAAACACCAACGAGGTATCAGAGAAAAACAAGTGAACCGAAACCGAAAAAAGAACAAATGAAAAACAAAAACAAAAAGAACAAAAAAGTCTTGGAGTATACAAACAAGACTGGTCTATGTATACATGGCCGAAAAAGATACAAACTTCGTATGACAAAAACCAGAGACTCAAAAAAGTAAAACGTAATGACAAAAATTGAAAATCTTGAAATTACCGAAAGGGTTCACTAAATAGAGGAAAGGTGGAGGGGAATAAAATAAAAGGCGGAAATTTTATCAGGATTATAAACAGAAAATAGGGAAAAAGAAACGATGGTGAAGAAAATCAAAAGGAAAATTTCGATCAGCAAAACAAAATGCGATGTTTCCACAGGATTATGAAGAGTTGAAGGGAGGAAAGAAAGAGATGAGAACGAAAAGAGGGAGCATTGACAATGAAGAACAACCATGTATTTTGCATTTTACAGTGTAACCCCCGCCGGTTACAATTGGAAGTAAATTTTTTGGTAAAATTATAGTTTTGGTATATGTTAGGTTCGAGTTGCTGTTTTTTTTTTTTTTAATTTACTCAAATAGTTTTTTATATTTTAAAAGTAAGTTCATTTAGGGTTTTTTGTTGGGTCTAATATGTAAATTTATGATTCGTTTGATATTTAATAGGAAAACAAAATTATGAAAATAGAAAAATTTAAAGATTAATATTTATATTTTACATTATTAACCATTTGACCATAAGATCTTTTTTGGATTAGTCAAACCTTAGTTTGACTAACCCCAACGGGAAAACAAACATCATTTTAGTCAATCGAAAAACGTTGATATGACATTAAAAAAATATTTGTATTAGTTAAAAATTTTAATTTTTGATAATTTTTAATGATCATAAATTTAAACCATCATAATACAACACGAAAAAAGAGGGAAGGCAAAATGCAAACTAGATTTTCAAATTTGAAAGACATTTTTCTATGAGGTGTCAATATCGACCCCTAAACAACAGACATGCAATGGGGCAAAGGCGGGATACAAGTTTAGAGATAACAAATCGGACAGCAAAACGACCGGTATGACCATTGAAAGGATCCTGGTTTAAAAGTATGATACCTGGTCAAAATCTTAAAACCAAGTAGG
The DNA here is from genome assembly GCA_037962975.1 of Clitoria ternatea. Taxonomy (NCBI): domain Eukaryota; kingdom Viridiplantae; phylum Streptophyta; class Magnoliopsida; order Fabales; family Fabaceae; genus Clitoria; species Clitoria ternatea. Next base: position 18,596,103 of record CM075675.1, read on the forward strand.
CAACTTACTTGAGAAAGTGATTAGAACTTGTCAAGTGTCACATCAAGAGTTAGACCTCCAAAAGACTATAAATACCACCATTCATTACAAATAAGTAGCATGCATTAGTTCTCATTATCTCATCTTATTCACTCTTATTGCTCCGTTATACTTAAACTGACTTAAGCATCGGAGAGTCTTTGCACATACAACCATCACCTCTTCCTGTGTGTAACGGACCGGAGTGCTTGAGTGTGGAAGTTGAAGGGCACGATGCTCTCATTGAGCCCATGTTTGATAATACTGGATCCCCACTGAACTGGTGTAAAAGCAGAGTAAAGGTGAGGTTCCATACTGGTTGCAAGTGTACCAAAGTACCCCCCACATACCAGCCATTTCATTGGCACACCCGGTGGGACCTGTAAATTAAAATCCTGCAAATCAAAGAAAGAAATCAATAATGTAGTCGTTGAAATGGCATTCTACCCCCGAAGGTCATATTTAGGAAACACGGATGGAATCACGCATTTTGGAATTCAACTCCAAGATTGTAGAGACCCGGGAGCCAAACTCGCCTATGGGAAAAGCAGTTGTGGTTTATCTGGACCCTAGGGACGAGCTCATCAAGCAACTCCAAGCGAAGCTTAATAAGCTTAAACGAGTAAAAACTCAGGAAACAAAGGGGAAAACTATTATAGCATCCCAAAGATAGCAATTAGAAGTATCGTCGTCACCAAATTACTCACAAATCCAAACCCATGAGGATAATCAGAAGTCTACCCTAAGAATAGACCACCCTCTGAAGTCTTCGAATAGGGTTGCATACTGTTGGGGGATCAGGGGAATACCGTTTCAACATATCATTCTTTAGAAGGTTAATGAATGACCCTATTCCAAAACATCTTCAAACGCCATAGCCACTATCGATTGGAAAGTGTACAGGAGAAATTGACCCCGGACAACACTTAGACGCCTATGCAAATGAATTCTTGTTCTTAGGAGCAGAGAAGGACGTTATGTGTAGGATGTTTCCCAGAACCTTGGTAGCGGAAGCTCTGGGATGGTTTAAAGGGCTTCCATCAGGATTCATTGATTCATGGGAAGAAATGACCTAAGCCTTCCTAAACCATTTCACCATCTCGCGGGATGTACCAAAAACGTCTCATTTGTTGGCCAAAATTAAACAATGTGTGAATGAAAATTTGAGAGACTTCTTGAAGAGGTTCTATAAAGAAGCCGCTCAGGTTCTAGGGTTAACACAATAGATCCAACTCCATATAGCTATTGCAGTTTTGTTACCGCAATCTCTTTTTTGCTTTGTCTTTGGCTAAAGAAGCACCCTAGACGTTTGAAGAATTTTAAAAAAAAGCGGCAAAGTATGTTGAAAGGAAGATGCTGTTGTTCAAGTGGCCTCAATACTCAAGAGGGGGGGTGAATTGAGTTTTAAAACTTTTGAATGGAATGCCTTTGAACTTGATTTTTATATCCGAGTTTAAAAGAATATGCAAGTGAAATCAAGTTAAAGATAGTATGTAATGCACCACAAGGATAAAAGTTGCTGAAGCAATTTAACAAACACTTGGTGAGTAGTATTTGAAATGTAGCAATTTAGGCAAGATCAAGTATGCACTTCACAAGCAATTAACACCAATTAACCAAATGCAGAATGTGAAAGTAAAAGAGTATGGAAGAGAAGCTTGCAAACCGATATAACGAGTTCCACCAACACCGGTGTACGTCTCGCCTCTAAGAAACCCACTTAGAGGATTTCCACTATTGAAGTTTAGAGATACAAGCTATGAGCAATTGCAGCTTCCTAGTGTCCCACACTCAAGAACTCAATCCTCACTAGCACAAGGGCAACCCACCCAATCTCTCAAACTCTCAATACCCAAAGGTTGAACCCCAACCTTTGTGACCACTCAACCTAGAGTGAAAATCTTTTGTGTTTGTGAAGTGTTTACAAGTGAATAACTCTCTTAATAGAGTGGATAAACAAATGATAGCTCACACACTTTCTAATCTCTCAAGATGAGAGGATATACAAATGAATTTCAAGATATACAAGAAATAGGGCTTACAAAGCACAAGAATGAGCAAAGGAATTGTAGCTTCTTGGTGTGTCTTTGTGCTTGTGTTCCTCTTCAATTTATAGAGTCATTTGAGAGCTTGAGGTGTGCCCTTCTTCTTCCTAGCCGTTGTACTTAGTGGGTTTCTAAAAAATGATGGACATATGAGCTGGTTTCCCACTTAAAAGTGTTTTCCCACTATCGTAATCGATTACACCCTCGAGCTGTAATCGATTATCTTCAAGTCAGAGAGCACCTAATCGATTATATCTTTGCCTGTAATCGATTATCACCTGTACCTGATGCATTTAATTTGACTTCGCAGCTTCCTAATCGATTAGCTTGCTTGACAATCGATTAGGTTAATTCCAGTAGCCTCCTAATCGATTATATAACTTCCCTTAATCGATTAGCCATTATACCTGATACATTTAATCCCATTTTTGACATTGATAATCGATTACATCATGTGTGTAGTCGATTAGCTTAATTCCAGTAGCTCCTTAATCGATTATTTTGATTGCTGTAATCGATTAGCTTGTGGCCTGATGCAATTTCTTCTAAAACAGAATGCTCCTAATCGATTAGCCTGGTCTGTATAATCGATTAGACTCGCTGCTTTTCAGGGTCTGATTCCATGTCTTTGTTTTTGCAAGGATTTCTTCAAGAGTGTTTTTGTCATTATCAAAATTCTTGAACCTGTTTACACATTCAAACACATTCTCCCCCTTTTTGATGATGACAACTATGTTCATCTCTTGAGGGTTGTTAGTGTAAAATACAAAGACTTATCTCTAATTTTATCTCTTAATCTCAGTTTCAATATAGCAGTATATTTTTGACCAATTTCAAATATTCAGAATCTTTATCTCTTAATAAAATCATTATCTCTTAATCACATTCAGCATCGTTATCTGATTATCTCTTATCTCTTATCAACAAATCTCCCCCTTTCTTTTGGAATTTATTAATCTCTTAAAATATTAATCTTTTGGCAATCTATTTCAGATTTTAACAAGATATGAATAGTTAATATTTCTCCCCCTTTGGAATCATCAAAAATAATGAATGCAAGTAAAGAGATATATCACAAAAGGAAAATTTTTATTGGATTGCAAACAAAAAGCAGGAAATTACATGAAGTAAATTTCAGAAAGAAAAGAAGCAACCTAAACCAAAAACATGAAAAAGGTTCTAATTATCCGGATTAAAGAAACAAATTTCAGCAATTTGATGGGACAGCTCTTCATAACGCTGTTGCATCATTTCAAAATGTTGCTGCTCGGTCATGGAAAACTCTTGAACGGAGTTTTCGAGACGATCGAAGCAGCGATCAAGATGAGCATAGAGTGATGCACAGGGGTCAGCAGGAGCGGATGAAGAGGCTTGAGGTGCAGCTTGTGGTTGAGGAGGAGGAGGAACGGGTTCTTCTTCAGCAGGAGCTTCGAAGGGAATGTTGGCATCAATGCCCTCCATTCGTGAGTACCATGCTCCATACGTAAAAACAAGACCCATTTTGGTGCGGTGATGGGTGCCAATGCAAGCTCTTGGAGGTACTTTTTCTGATAATTCTCCAGCCAAGTCTACTCCACAATATTTGAAAATTTTAGTAAGGAGAATACCATAAGGGAGTTTTTGTTGGTCCTTTGCGTGACGCATATGGAATTTGACCAACTGAACCCAATTAATCTCCTTGTGGTTCAGCATCGCCCACATCAAGAGGACATCATCCTCTTCCACCAAGGCATAGTTCCCACCACGAGGAACTATCATTTTGACCAAGAAAAAGTGAAGCAGACGGTTGTTCATGGTCAAATGTCCTACCAGTTTGTGGTTGCTCCTGGGGCGGTCAGCTTTCCACAAGGATTGACGAGCAGTTAGAGCATTGAAGCCCCATTCGTCTTCCGGTTCTCCTCCATCAAAATCAGCATTGTTGAGAGGCAGTTGGGAGATTTCCGCAAATTGAGCATTGGTGAGCTTGATGGTTGCGTTCTTCACTTTGGATTCAATCATCCCATTTGCAAGTCGGAGGTTGCAGTAGAACACCCTTATGAGTTCAGGGTAATATTCTTCTTCCTTGATAGTGAGGAAAGCAAAAAGGTTGTAGTGGTGAAGGCATTGGGTGAAGGTGAGGCTATGGTTGTCGAAGGTTTCCGCAATAGTGAAGTGAGGGGTCATTATTTCTTTCTCAGAAAAGTTCTTGACAAAATTTTGGAGGTCTCTTGGGGAGGAAAAGAACCTTGAGAAGTCAAGGGGATTATTGGCCTGAGCCATGGAGGACCTTGCTCTTTTAACTGTGCGGGATGAAGACATGGTGAGGAATGCAGAGAAGAAGGTGAAGAGAAGAAAAGAATTCTTAAGAGCTTTGAGAGATTTGAGAGGAAGGAGGTAGTGTGAGATGAGAGGGTGAAGAGAGGGGTATTTATAGATGGGAATTAGGTTTAGAAAGGAGAGGATTAGGTTTAGAAAGAGGTGAGATGAGTTAAGAGAGGGAGGAATTCGAGTAGGCCTTGGAAATAGCAGTTTTGACTCTGCAGAATCGAGGCTAATCGATTACGAGACAGTGCGTAATCGATTAGATCACTGTTTTTGGGGAATTTTAAACGTTTCGCACAGAGTGTAATCGATTAGAGCATTGGAATAATCGATTAGTGAAGAAATAGAGTCGTCCTAATCGATTGTAACAGTACTGTAATCGATTAGTGAGAAGGTGAAACATTTTGCATTTGAAACAGAGGCTGTGTAATCGATTATGGATTGGAATGTAATCGATTGCGTGTAAAACAGAAGCAGTGTAATCGATTAGATATCTTAGTGTAATCGATTATCAACAAAAACAGAAACATAGTAATCGATTGTGAGGATGCATATAATCGATTATTGATTCAAAAACTTCAGGTTTTCATACAGCAGAGTTGCAAACATGAAATGTAATATCAATGAATCATACCATTTATCCAATCATGCCATTCAACACAGTTTTTATCAAAATACTTCATCATTCAAACACAGTTGGTCATGTCAAGAATGCCTAATTCTCTTCTAATGTGGATGAATTGTTCTCTAGCCAAGGGTTTTATGAAAATATCTGCTAGTTGCCTAGAAGTTTCAACATGCTCAAGTACACAATCTCCTTTTAATACATGGTCTCTAATGAAGTGATGCCTAATCTCAATATGTTTGGTTCTAGAATGCATTACAGGATTCTTTGAGATGTTAATAGCACTAGTATTATCACATTTAAGAGGCACATGGTTCAATATAATTCCAAAGTCTAGAAGTTGTTCTCTCATCCAAAGGATTTGAGCACAACAACTACCAGCTGCAACATATTCTGCCTCAGCTGTTGATAGCGCAACACTTACTTGTTTCTTGCTATGCCAAGAAACAAGAGAACTACCAAGCAAGTGACATGTTCCGCTAGTGCTTTTCCTGTCAAGTTTACATCCTGCAAAGTCTGAGTCAGAGTAACCAACTAAAATACATTCAGCCCCTTTGGGGTACCACAAACCAACATTTTGAGTTCCTACCAAATATTTCATTATCCTTTTTACTGCGGTAAGATGAGATTCTTTAGGACAAGCTTGGTATCTAGCACACATACACACAGCAAACATGATATCTGGTCTACTAGCGGTTAAGTAAAGTAAGGATCCTATCATACCTCTATATTTTGTGAGTTCAACATCCTTACCTTTCTCATCCTTGTCCAAATAGCATGAAGTGCCCATGGGTGTGGCAATATCATTTGCTTTGTCCATATTGAATTTTCTTAGTAGCTCTTTGTAGTATTTGGATTGGTTGATGAATGTGCCTTCATTGGTTTGCTTGATTTGAAGTCCAAGGAAGAAAGTGAGTTCCCCCATCATGGACATTTCAAATTCTTCCTGCATTAGCTTAGAAAACTCCTTGCACATTGAATCGTTAGTGGCACCAAATATTATATCATCAACATAAACTTGTACCAATAGTATGTTATTTTTCTTGTGCTTTATAAATAGAGTTGTATCAACCTTTCCTCTTTCAAACTGATTTTCTAAGAGAAATTTGCTCAACCTTTCATACCAAGCTCTTGGAGCTTGTTTCAAACCGTACAAAGCTTTCTTTAATTTGAAAACATGTTTTGGAAATTGATGGTTTTCAAAACCTGGTGGTTGATCAACATATACTTCCTCTTGAATGTATCCATTCAAGAAAGCACTTTTAACATCCATTTGATACAATTTGAAATCCCTACAGCATGCGAAGGCTAATAGTAGTCTAATTGCTTCTAATCTAGCTACGGGTGTATACGTTTCTTCATAATCAATACCTTCTTCTTGATTATACCCTTTAGCTACTAGCCTAGCTTTGTTTCTAGTAATTATACCATTTTCATCCATTTTATTCCTAAATACCCATTTAGTTCCTATTATTTGGTGATCATTGGGTCTTGGCACGAGCTCCCAAACTTCATTTCTTTCAAATTGATTTAGCTCTTCTTGCATTGCCAACATCCAATGTTCATCAATAATAGCCTCATTTATGTTCTTGGGTTCTATTTGAGATACAAAGGCTAAATGATTGCATGTATTTCTAATTGCATTACGAGTACTTACACCTTGAGTCATTTCACCTATGACTTTGTCTAGAGGATGATCCTTTAAAGTGATCCATTGTTGTGGTTCCTCATGTTGTGCTGCATTTGTGTCTTTGATTTCTTCTTCCTTGTCATCTATGGTCAATTCTTGAAGAGTACCTACAAGATCATCAACATCTTCCTTTCTCGGAGGGTTATGGCTATTTTCATCAAATTTAACATGAATAGACTCTTCAATGGTGTTTGTTTGTTTGTTGAAGATTCGATAAGATTTACTAGATTGAGAGTATCCTAGGAAGATTGCCTCATCAGATTTGGCATCAAACTTTCCTAGATTATTCTTTCCATTATTGAGCACAAAACATTTACATCCAAAAATATGAAAGTGTGCAATGTTGGGTTTTCTACCCTTGTAAAGTTCATAGGGGGTTTTCTTTAAAATAGGCCTTATTAAACATCTATTCATAACATAACAAACGGTGTTTACCGCATCGGCCCAAAAATATTTTGCAATATGGTTTTCATTTAGCATGGTTCTAGCAAGCTCCACTAAGGATCTATTTTTCCTTTCAACTACTCCATTTTGTTGTGGAGTTCTAGTAGCTGAAAAATTGTGATTAATACCATGTTTTTCGCAAAACTTTTCAAAAGATTGATTTTCAAATTCTCCCCCATGATACGTTCTAATGGATGCCATTTTTGAATTTTGCTCATTTTGGATAATCTTTGCAAGTTTCTTGAATGCATGATATGCTTCATTTTTATAAGCAAGAAACAATGTCCATGTATATCTAGAATAATCATCTACAATAACTAGACCATAGTAATTACCTCCAAAGCTTTTGATTTTGGATGGTCCAAATAAGTCCATGTGTAAAAGTTGTAAAGGCCTTTGTGTGGAAACAATGTTTTTGGATTGAAAAGATGCCTTTACTTGTTTTCCCTTTTGACATACATCACAAAATCTATTTTCAAACTTAAGCTTTGGTAAACCAATTACTAATTCTTTAGAAACAAGTTTGTTCAAATAGTCTACATGTATATGAGCTATTCTCCTATGCCATAGCCAAGTTTCATCCTCTTTTGAAATGAAGCATTGTTCATCATTTGTAGACAAGCTATCCACATCAATCATGTAAATGTTATCAATCCTTTTTCCAATAAATTTGACCTCTTTGTTTAGCTTATTCTCAATTATACAACAATTGGATTCAAATAAAACTTTATATCCTTTGTCACATAATTGACTTATGCTAAGTAGATTATGTTTGAGGCCTTCAACATACAACACGTCACTTATGGATGTGGAAGAATTCTTACCAATATTTCTGATGCCTAGGATCCTTCCTTTGGTGTTGTCTCCGTAGGTGACACTTCCTTTTCTCTTGGGAGTAAATGATGTAAACTTGCTTATGTCTCCAGTCATATGCTTTGAACACCCGCTATCTAAGTACCAATGGGTGTTGCTTGCCTTGAAGCATACCTACAAAACAAGATTAGTTTAGAGAGCTAGGTACCCATTTTATGTTGGGTCCTTTCAGGTTAGCTTGTGGTAACGTTCCTTTGGGAACCCACACCTTTTTCATAACCTTTGGCCCTAATTTTCTAATACTACACTTATAAGCACTATGTCCTTTGAAACCACAATAGTTGCATTTCATAAAAGGTGAAGATGATTTGCTTAGTGGTACAAAGAAATTTTTGTAGTGTTTTTCCATTTGGTGATTGCTATGTTCTTGGTCATATCCTAACCCGGTTTTACTAAACATGCATTTTTGTTGTCCAAGCAAGATATTCAAATTGTCTCGTCCATTAGTGAACTTTTTCTAATGTCTTATTTAGATCTACAACCTTTGTTTCTAACATAATGCATCTTTTTGCAAAGTCACATGGTTTATCCTTAGAGTATGCTTGAACATTCTCTAATTCTTCTTTTAAGCTTTCATTTTCTTTACATACTTCCATAAGATGCATTTTAAGGGTATCACTAGTTTTCCTAGATAACTTAAGCTTATTAGAGACTTTTATGAACTTATCATATAATTCCTCAAATGCATCTAGTAGTTCATTCTTGTCTAAGTCAAGAAGATTTACCTCATTATCTTCTTCTTGGTGGTTGGCCATTAAGCGTAGATTTGCTTCCTCATTGTCCGAGTCGTCGGAGCTACTCACATCGTTCTCATCCCAAGCGATGTAGGCTCTTCTTCTTCCTCGTTTTCCCTTGCCCTTCTTTTTAAGATTTGGGCAATCGGCCTTGAAGTGCCCTTCCTTGCCACATTCGAAACAACTAGGTGAAGAAGAAATTTCATTTGAAGTTGGCTTTTTACCTTGGGGCTTGAAGCTCTTTTGGAATCTTTTGTTCTTCATGAATCTTCTAAATCGCTTTACAAACAGCCCAAATTCCTCTTCTTCATCCAAGTCACTGCATGATTCTTCTTCATGCATAGAGGTGGCTTTGAGTGCTAACCCTTTCTTCTTGGAAGATTTTTCTTCTTCTTCCGCTAGCTTCAATGCTTTTAGTTCTTGCTCTTGCTCTTGTAATTTTCTGAAGAGTGTTGCAAGAGACATCTCATTGATGCTTGGAGATTGTTTTATGGCTGTGACAAGTGGTTGTCATTCCCTGCTAAGACTTTTTAACACTTTATGCACAAGTTCTTTGTTAGTGTAAACTTTGCCAAGAGTAATGAGATGATTAATAATAAGAGTAAATCTTTTCTGCATATCTACAATAGTTTCTCCTGAGTTTATTCTAAAGCTTTCATATTGACTTGTCAAGGTACTAATCTTGGAGTCCTTTACATCGTTAGTACCTTCGTGAGTTACTTGTAGAGTATCCCACATTTCTTTAGCAGTTTGACAAGTCATTATTCTAAAGAATTCATCTTGACCTAAAGCCATAGTAATTAGATTTTTGGCCTTGTAGCCATATTGTACTTTCTTTTCATCCTCACTTGTCCATTCATCAATAGGCTTTTCTACATTTTTACTATCAACAGTATGCATTGGTATATAAGGACCATTTTCAATGGCATTCCAAATTCTCAAATCAATTGATTGAATGAAGATTTTCATTATTTCTTTCCAAAATGCATAGCCTTCCCCATTGAAAGTGGGAGGTCTGTTTATGGCACCACCCTCGGGAAAAATGTTAAGAGAACTTGAGGCCATCTTGTCTCTTGAAGCTGTTAAGCTTGATCTACCAAGAGTCAAGCTCTGATACCACTTGTTGTTCAAGTGGCCTCAATACTCAAGAGGGGGGGTGAATTGAGTTTTAAAACTTTTGAATGGAATGCCTTTGAACTTGATTTTTATATCCAAGTTTAAAAGAATATGCAAGTGAAATCAAGTTAAAGATAGTATGTAATGCACCACAAGGAAAAAAGTTGCTGAAGCAATTTAACAAACACTTGGTGGGTAGTATTTGAAATGTAACAATTTAGGCAAGATCAAGTATGCACTTCACAAGCAATTAACACCAATTAACCAAATGCAGAATGTGAAAGTAAAAGAGTAAGGAAGAGAAGCTTGCAAACCGATATAACGAGTTCCACCAACACCGGTGTACGTCTCGCCTCTAAGCAACCTACTTAGAGGATTTCCACTATTGAAGTTTAGAGATACAAGCTATGAGCAATTGCAGCTTCCTAGTGTCCCACACTCAAGAACTCAATCCTCACTAGCACAAGGGCAACCCACCCAATCTCTCAAACTCTCAATACCCAAAGGTTGAACCCCAACCTTTGTGACCACTCAACCTAGAGTGAAAATCTTTTGTGTTTGTGAAGTGTTTACAAGTGAATAACTCTCTTAATAGAGTGGATAAACAAATGATAGCTCACACACTTTCTAATCTCTCAAGATGAGAGGATATACAAATGAATTTCAAGATATACAAGAAATAGGGCTTACAAACCACAAGAATGAGCAAAGGAATTGTAGCTTCTTGGTGTGTCTTTGTGCTTGTGTTCCTCTTCAATTTATAGAGTCATTTGAGAGCTTGAGGTGTGCCCTTCTTCTTCCTAGCCGTTGTACTTAGTGGGTTTCTAAAAAATGATGGACATATGAGCTGGTTTCCCACTTAAAAGTGTTTTCTCACTATCGTAATCGATTATACCCTCGAGCTGTAATCGATTATCTTCAAGTCAGAGAGCACCAAATCGATTATATCTTTGCCCGTAATCGATTATCACCTGTACCTGATGCATTTAATTTGACTTCGTAGCTTCCTAATCGATTAGCTTGCTTGACAATCGATTAGGTTAATTCCAGTAGCCTCCTAATCGATTATATAACTTCCCTTAATCGATTAGCTATTATACCTAATACATTTAATCCCATTTTTGACATTGATAATCGATTACATCATGTGTGTAGTCGATTAGTTTAATTCCAGTAGCTCCTTAATCGATTATTTTGATTGCTGTAATCGATTAGCTTGTGGCCTGATGCAATTTCTTCTAAAACAGAATGCTCCTAATCGATTAGCCTGGTCTGTATAATCGATTAGACTCGCTGCTTTTCAGGGTCTGATTCCATGTCTTTGTTTTTGCAAGGATTTCTTCAAGAGTGTTTTTGTCATTATCAAAATTCTTGAACCTGTTTACACATTCAAACACAGACGCATCTCGCCGCAGCCAAAAAGAATAGTGCGGTCAAGGAAATTAAAACCCCAGTTCATAATCAAAGAAATAAGGGAATGATTCAAACAGGAATAATAACAGGGGGTTAGCACCTTAGCAGAAGGAACAGAAGAGTGTTAATTTCACATGCTACGCCTCGCTAATAGTTCAGCCTGGATAAATCCTTTAAGAAGTCGAGATACCGGGCCTTATGGTGTACGGGGTGAAAAAACCAGCACTAACGAAGCACCCGGGGAAGACGAGTAAGTATTATGAGTTTCATGAACAAACAGGCCATAATACAGATGAATGTAGATAGTTAAGGGACGCTAACGAGGTATTAATCCAAGAAGGAAAGTTGAAGCAATACCTTTTTAGGCCAAAGTCATCGGATGAGTCGGAAAGAGAAATACCTCGATGGAGAGACCGCTCACCTAATGCTGATGGGGGGTGAAATGCAAAACAACTTTCCACTACCGAGAAAGGAAAGATCATGGTGGACAACATCAACGAGGAAGATGAGGAATTCCAATCCCCGCCCATAATTTTTACAGATGATGATTTCAGCTCAACCATCCCAAGAGGAGATGATGCAGTAGTGATTGAGGTCATTATCACGAATAAGACCATACGTAGGTTGTTGGTGGACTAAGTAAGCTCTTGTGATGTGATTTTCTACGAATGTTTTAAGAAGATAACACTAGAAGCGAGGACCGAGCCGCTATGGGATCAAATGAGTAAGATGATGAATCCTGGGAGAGAGCTAAGTTCTCGTGATTACCCAACCTCAGGTTTAAAGAGGTGGTTCCCTATGACCCTGTAACATCCAGTAATTAAATTAAATTTTATTAATGTCGTGGAGATTTATTAGCGGTAATTGAGTTTTAAATTAAATAAATTTGGAACTTAATTAATTAAGAAGTGATTTTAAATTAAATGGTAAGGGTAAAATATTAATTACCATGAGTAAAAGTAAAAATATTTAATGATTATTAAGGAATAAAAAGAAAAGAGAAATGAATTTTAAAAATAAAAGAAAATAGAAAAGAAAATAAAAAGGTAAAGTTACCAAATTGCCCTTGGAACTAAAATTTCATTTCCATCTTCTTCCCCTTTTATTTTCACGCGAGAAAGTAAGGGAAGAACATTGAGTGAAATCGTGAGAGAGGGAAGTCATTGCAGTACGAGGGAAACTTCAAATTGGAGGTCAATTTATTGTCAAAAACTAAAATTGAATGCATTTTTGGAATCATAGGAACGAGGTAATCAAGTAGACACCCTCAATTTCAAGTTTTCTCTTATTCTATCTCTTTAGGCCAAATGGGTGTGCTTCCATGGGGTTTAAACTTTCCTTATTTTGTAATATTTGAGGCTTAATAAGAGTTTTCAACAAATGGGTGTTTTGAAATGACTAACAGGTGATGGTTTTGGCATTTCTAGGTTTCGAATCGGAGGCCGGGGGATTGTTTGACAAGGTGAAACTTGAGAACGAGAGCTAGAAATGGTTACAATGAGTTTTAAAACCTTTAAATATGCATTTGCTATAGTTTGAATGCAATGGGTTTTGGTTTCGGAAGTCATCGTTTAACTTTGATATATGAATCATTTAATTTTTAGATATTTGAAAAGATCAATGAACTTGGTGGTCGATTCAAAGCTTGGAAAATGTAGAGTCGAGGTAAGAGGGTGTATGTGGTGTATGGATTAATAGAAATAACAATTAAAGCTGAGTCCGACAAGTTGGGAAAGGGGTAGAATAGTTTAAATAATATTTTCCTATATATATATATGAATATTTGTGTAAGTGTATGAGTAGAGAGAAATGCAAGTAAATTGTAATGATTGTGTATGATTGCAAATATATGGTGTTGATTTATAGCATTTGTTGCTTATATATGTGTTGATAATTATGAGATAAATGGAGAAATTATATGATGATCATTGTTGATAATTGACATAAGGTGGATGAATATTTATGTATCATAACGCATGATAATGATGATGATGTTGTTGTTATATATGATGAGATGATATAGTGAATTCTTGATAATTGAGAAATCACGAGATATTGTAATGATGAGAAATTAAGAAGCATAACAAGGCGTTTTAATAAAATATTGTTCCTGAGTGGCTTATTTTAATGTCCCAAAGTGATGGCTATATAATGATAGGACTCGTGATAAATTATTTAAATGATGATGAGAAATATTGATGTAATGGCAATATTAATGACTTATAAATGCTTTACATGCATGTTGTGTGGTGTGGACGACCGATCGATATAGATTACTCCTCACTTTTAGCTCCAGTCATCAGTTATGGCCTTATTGACCTACCTAGTGGTCAGGTAGGACCCAGTGATGAGGTGGGGAGCCAGGCAGGGCTCGGTGGACCAAGTAAGGTTCATAGGGCGTCAGATAGGACCCCAAATGATAGTCAATCCTTTTAGTATCTGGATACTAGGTATATTATAATTGATGAGAGTCAATGGTGATATTATTTGAATTGATGATGAGATTGATGTTATACAAATTGATAATGAGATTGATATTATTCAAATTGATGATTAGATTGGTAGTATTTGAATTGATGATGAGCGTTGATAAAATACTTACATTACTATGACTATGGTGATTATTGGTGACACTAATGAGACAAATGAATTAAGTATTATGTTGTAAGGGAATGAAGATGAATCAATTGGATATGGTTTGTTGGGGGTGAACTATATGACACCCAAAATCCAAATTACAAATTCCAATTAATTAACCCAAATTTTTGAAATAAATTTTTCGCGTTTAAAGAATCATTTTGAAATTCATAATTTAAATTCTAAGGTCACCTAAAAATTGATAAATGCGGAATATTATCATACATATTAGTCATGAACGAATAAAACATAATACATTTATATAGCGAAAATAATAGAGATGATTGCAGTGCGTGGTACATAATATTATTACAACACATTAAAATTCAAATGAAGTCAAAGTCCAAGCAATAAAACATAAAAGCTTCATTAATTGCACCACTCGTCATTCTATGAAGCATGCACTGTAAAAATAATATAAGAGTAAGATAGAATATAGAATAAATATAAAATAAGTAAAATTGCATAAACACAATCAACAAATAATTATGATATGATGAATATGCTAAACAAGGTCATTTACATTTAATAATCTTTAATTTAGTTGAATGATGTCATGTTGTATCCATTTTGATTTAGTGGGAATACTGTAGTAAAAAGTCTTATAGAGACATAAGTAGGACTTAGCATAATGCCACGAATCCCTACTGTAACATCCCAGATTTTTTAAATAATTATAAAATTTAGATTAAGGTTATGGATTGATGGAATTAATGGTTAATTATGGATTAATTGCCAATTAGGCAAATTATTGAATAATGATAATAATAATATTAATAATACAAGAATGAACCATGTGCCTTGGAAGCTGGTGGACCCGGTTCCCTCCCTCTCTCTTTGTCTACGTAAGTGCAATGATGGTTGATGGAATGACATTAAATGCTGATGGACTTGCATTAAATGAGGATGAGATGGCTGATGGAGTGTGTATGTATGTTGATAAGCTTCAGCTTTGGATTTTCCCCCTCACTCTCTTCATTTCCCTCGTGGGTGCATGTTATGGAGTGAGAGAAATGCTCTTCCTTCTCTCTAAAAACTCTCTGGAGACTCTTCTTCTCCTTCATCTCCTTCGTCTCCTTCATCTTCTTCTCCACTCACGAACTGTGTTGAGCTGAGTGGGACAATGTGGCTGTGTAAGGAACAGCATGGTGCTGTGCGTGGAGGCTGGGTTCAGGATCCCTCTTTTGTCCTCCTGGTTGTGCTTCTTCTTCCTCTTTCTTCTTCCTCTAGTTGGTGAGGCTGTTTGGGCTAGGTTGGAGCTTACAGCTGTGTGGTGCCTTGTTATGGAAGATGGTCCATTGTGTTGAGGCTGTGACGTTGCGATGGAGAAGTCATGGTTGGGTGGAGCTTGGAAGCTTCTCCATTGACTGGGAGGAAGGCATAGTGGAGCATGGAGTGTTGATGAGCTTCTGGATGTATCTCGCTCAAGCGAGAATGGTTACGCTTGAGCGAGCCAGTGAAGAAATGGTCACTGGACCCGTTTCGCTCAAGCGAGTGCATGTGTGGCTTGAGCGAAAGGCTGAGGACTGATGCTGTTGGCTCTTCCTACGTTGGAATGCCGAGCAGAAGCTGTTATGGCTGGGCCGAGTGGCCATATGACTCCTGGAAGCTTCATCCAGGTAAGGGGGCTTTGCATCTCAAATGCATGGATTTCTGGACGGGTTCCGGGTGAAACTCCCTCACTGTGATGCGTGACATTTGATGTGTGTTGTTTTTGTTGATTCCCGAGTGATTAGTGGCCCGAATATGTATGATGTTTATGTTTGTTTTGATGTGATTGATGTCCGTCCATGCAGTATATGCTGATGTTTATGATAATGAATTTGTTATGATGCTTGAGATGCATGTTATATTGATGTTGAGTGCATGGTGTGGCCCTCTACTAATTCCTATGTAATATTATACATTTAGATGGATGTAATGCGTATTGATGCTTATGTTTATGATGAATGGATGATTGGGGGCTGTTATAATTAATATCGAGTGAAATATTGGCATGGGATGATTAACAGAGTTGATTTCCGAGTGGAAATTTCATATACAATGGTGTGAGGCTTAGAAAATGCTATATCCGAGTGTATCCCATGAAACAGCCTATGAGGCTTGTGAATAGATGATAATCTGAGTGAATGGCATAGTGATTGTCAAGTGAACGACATAGGATTGCCGAGTGGATGACATAGGATTGCCGAGTGGATGTGGTATAAGCCAAGTCATCTGATTATTGTTGAATTGCCGAGTGCACATGATGTTGAACGTATATTCCGAGTGGGCAATCGAATGAATATGAGTGAATTTACATGCATACGTGTTATTGAGTTATTGAATAAGAACACCTTGCGGGGTGCCACAAGGGTATAATCCCGAGTGAAGAGGACGGGGTCCTAATGTTGAATATGATGAAAGACCCGGGTTGGACTCGGGCAGTGCCTGGGGCACTAAGTGTGAAATGAGACGCTTGATGAAATACCGAGTGCATTGGCGTGGGACGCCGAGTGAATGAAATCGTATGCATCCGATTCGCCACTGGAATGCGTTGGGCTTCTATTACCGATCGGCAATCAGATGATGAGATATGTGAGAATGTGGTTAAGTCCTAGAGCTGGGCTCAGGCACACTCCTTGAGCAGGACTCGGAGTTGAGTGAAATCCGAGTGGATCAGTATACTAGTTGCATAGTGAATTAGGCTTTATAGCCGAGTGAAATGGGTGAAATCCCGATCGGAAGATGTTTGTGATTGTTTATGTTGAATGGCAGTGTTTATATGTTGATTGATGTTGTGTGTTATGGCATGTTGTGGATTCTGTGGTTAATCCGAGCCAATATCTGTCATTTAATATGTAATGCTCACCCCTACACTATTTTTCAGTGTATGCAGGTCGGTTTGGATGATGTGGTGGTCTTAAACCTGAGTGTCGGGTGTTTATGATAATGGCTGTGTATTTAATATTATTTCCGAGTACATTTGATGTACTAAAGCCTTGGCCGGCTCATAATATTAGTGTTGTATAACGTATACAAATATATATGTATAGAATCCGAGTGGATGAACATAATCATGAATATGAAATATATGTATTGTGATCCGAGTGCATATTAATATATATACTTCGAGTGATGGTATTATATGCATACCGATTGAATGTGTTGGTGAATGGAAAGCATAAAGATAAGGATCCGAGTGTATGCTTGTGTATATACATATATGTTATGTTGATAACATAGTTATGAATCGGTGGAAGTATATTGCTGTAGTGGTAGTCGGATTTTGAATTAGAGAATATATCTATACAAGTGATTTATATTGATTTAATGCTTTCTACCGACTAGGAAATGATGATGTATGAATATCACTAAGTTGATGAATCCTGAATGAAATATATATAGCTTAGTTGCTTTTCTGAGTGAGTCTTATGTATGGGACTCCATATCCGAGTGTAACTCATGTGTGAGCCTCTTTCTGAGTGTTAATGGCTCTTGTGGATTCCGAGTGTGGAATATATGGTGAACCCCGAGTGGGGAATGATTCGAGTAATCCAAGTGGAAATCCGAGTGATCCTCTTCCAAGAGGAGTGTTGTTGTAATGACTCAGATTGATTATATTCTAAGGGTATGAATTATGATTGTATTCCGAGTGAATATGGGGTCCTATTCCGAGTGAATAGGGTAATATGTAATTTGAGTGGCTAAGTTATGGAATGAGTCCGAGTTGGACTTGACTTATTGGTTTCCCTGAGTGGTTAAGTATTTCATCTGTCCGAGTAAATTACTTGGGTAATTCCTCTGAGTGTTGAGGAGTTTGGATCATTCCGAGTGGAATTGATTTTGTAGGCTATATCTGAGTAATTAATGGTTAAGGGATTATCCGAGTGAGAATAGGCATGAATGCCGAGTGTGTGGCCAAATGGGTATTGGTCGGTAATGATATTAGTTACCGAGTGGAATACCACTCTGATGATGAGTTAGTTAAGAATGATTTAACCGAGTGATTTATGGCCGAGAGGAAGCCTATGTACTCTCTGAATAAGGGAGTTCTATTGTGTCGAGTGACTCGAGGTTGAATTACGCCGAGTGGTTTGATTGGATAATATCCGAGCGTGAGGGCTTATGGAATCCGAGTGGGATTACCCTCATTTTTCGAGTGGATCTTTATGTTGACTCTATGGATAAAATTGAGAGACTAAGTCATGGGTTGCCGAGTGAGGTAACTGTTAGGGTAGTTCCCGAGTGGCGGAACCCCATTATGCTGAGTGGACTAAGATATTAAATTCTGAGAGGACTTGGGCATAAATTCCGACTGGACCTGATGGTTTATCGAGTGAATGAATGTCTCGGTTTCCTGAGTGATTCAATGCCGAGTGTGGCTTCTCGCTTCAGCGAATGAAGGCTTCGCTCCAGCGAGTGTGTGTTGTTGGAAGGCTTTCGTATTCGGATTCGCTTAAGCAAATGGTGGTTCGCCCGAGCGAGTTGGTCAGTCTCGCTCAAGCGGAGTCGGATCTCGCTTGAGCGAGTGCACGCTGTATTGTGGGCTTCGCTCAGGCGCTGTTGTTCTTCCGCTGACTGCCTTTCTTGGTCGGCTTTTCATCGCTTTTGCCTTCCTTTCTCTTTCTCTCCTTGGCCATGGGACCAGCTCTCATATCTTCATATATGGGAGTGTTTTTATGGATCCAGGTTATGCTTTAATTAATTCGCGAAATTTTCCCCCTAAAATCAGGGTGTCACACCTACCCTTCGTAGCGCTCAAGTACCAAAGTACACAAGTAGGACTTAGTATATACCATGAATCCCTACCCTTCATGGCGCTCAAGTACTGAAGTACACAAGTAGGACTTAGCATAAACCATGAATCCCTACACTTCATGGCGCTTAACAAAAATAAGGCTTTAACTCATCATAGAGTAACCCCCCAATAGGACCGGCAATCATGGAACCCTTAAATTCCATGGTGCGTCTAAATGCTTATAATGCATGAATGCCTTTAATTCTCTTTATCAATTTATATATCAATACTTCCATAATCACTTGTAAAGCCACAAGTCCTCAAAGGACACATCACATATATCAATTCTCAAAATCATGGATTTACAGTTCAACAACATATCTTAATAAACCACAAGGCATTCATGTATACATTAATTTAGTCATTCATAATTATTCATCACAAAAATATACATACTGTATGACATTCATAGGACACTCAATAACATCCATAATAATCAATAATCCTTCAATAATTCATAAATAAATTAATATCCATATAGAAAATATCATTTTCATCCATAATAATCATCATAGGTAAATTTTAGAAATTTACAACAGCAACATACATTAGTAAAAAGGCCATAACATGAGCAATTTAAATCTTTTTTTAGTAATTCCACTTTCTGTAGTTCTATAACAAAATTATCTATAACATTCATGAAGACCATAATTTTAAATTCCAAACAGAAACATCACATAATCACACAATAGTCAATATGTTATCATTTTTCATTATCACCAATTGCTGGAATATTATCATACATACTAGTCGTGAACGAATAAAACATAATACATTTATATAGCGAAAATGATAGAGATGATTGCAGTACGTGGTACATAATATTATTACAACACATTAAAATTCAAATGAAGTCAAAGTCCAAGCAATAAAACATAAAAGCTTCATTAATTGCACCACTCGTCATTCTGTGAAGCATGCACTGTAAAAATAATGTAAGAGTGAGATAGAATATAGAATAAATATAAAATAAGTAAAATTACACAAACACAATCAACAAACAATTATGATATGATGAATATGCTAAACAAGGTCCTTTACATTTAATAATCTTTAATTTAGTTGAATGATGTCATGTTGTATCCATTTTGATTTAGTGGGAATATTGTAGTAAAAAGTCTCATAGAGACATAAGTAAGACTTAGCATAATGCCACGATTCCCTACCCTTCGTAGCGCTCAAGTACCAAAGTACACAAATAGGACTTAGTATATACCATGAATCCCTACCCTTTATGGCGCTCAAGTACTGAAGTACACAAGTAGGACTTAGCATAAACCATAAATCCCTACACTTCATGGCGCTCAACGAAAATAAGGCTTTAACTCATCATAGAGTAACCCCCCAATAGGGCCGGCAATCATGGAACCCTTAAATTCCATGGTGCGTCCAAATGCTTATAATGCATGAATGCCTTTAATTCTCTTTATCAATTTAACATACCATGATATCAATACTTCCATAATCACTTGGAAAGCCACAAGTCCTCAAAGGACACATCACATATATCAATTCTCAAAATCATGGATTTACAGTTCAACAACATATCTTAATAAACCACAAGGCATTCATGTATACATTAATTTAGTCATTCATAATTATTCATCACAAAAATATACATACTGTATGACATTCATAGGACACTCAATAACATCCATAATAATCAATAATCCTTCAATAATTCATAAATAAATCAATATCCACATAGAAAATATCATTTTCATCCATAATAATCATCATAGGTAAATTTTAGAAATTTACAACAGCAACATACATTAGTAAAAAGACCATAACATGAGCAATTTAAATCTTTTTTTTAGTAATTCCACTTTCTGTAGTTCTATAACAAAATTATCTATAACATTCATGAAGACCATAATTTTAAATTCCAAACAGAAACATCACATAATCACACAATAGTCAATATGTTATCATTTTTCATTATCACCAATTGCTGGAATATTATCATACATACTAGTCGTGAACGAATAAAACATAATACATTTATATAGCTGTGAACACCTCTTTTGGTCCGGTCCAAGTGGAATAAATATCTTTTATACTGAATTCCAATCCAGAGTGGTCAAATTCGAGTAGAATGGCTCCAGAATAATCAGAACCGAGCAAAATAACTCAGAATGAAACTTTTCCAAGTGAAATACAGCCCTGTTGGAGACAAATCCGATTGGAATGACTAAAAAATGATCACATCTGAACAAGATGACTCAGGTTAAGGCATTTCCGAGTGAAATACAGCCCTGGTAGAGATAAATCCGAGTGAAAAACTCAAAAAATGGTCAAATCCGAGTCAAAATGAAGCATTTCCGAGTGGAATGACTCAAAAATGATGAAATCCGAGTGGAATCACTCAGAATGAGTCATTTCCGAGTGAAATCCCCCTGTTGAAGTTGAATCCGAGTGGATAGCTTCCCTGCCAAGCCAATCCGAGTGGATTATGCCCATTTTCAAGAGAAGTCCGAATGGAATGACCTAAAAAAGATAAAATTCGAGTGGAACCACTCAGAATGAGTCATTTCCGAATGAAATGCTCCCTACTGAAGTCAAATCCGAGTGGAATATGCTCCTGTTGGATCAAATCCGAGTGAAATCACTCAGAATGAGTTAAATCCGAGTGATATTACTCTGAATGGATAAAACCCGAGTGAAACTACTTAGTTTTGGGCATGTCCGAGTGGAGTATGACCTGTTGAATTCAAATCTGAGTGAAATGACTCAGATTAGATGTAAATCCGAGTGGATAATTCCCTTTCAGATGCATTCCGAGTGGAGTATGCCAGTTTACAAGCCCTGATTGCAAAAAATGTCAATTCCGAGTGAAAGGAATGCTGATTGAAGAAAATCTGAGTGAAAGTGACCAAGCTCCATTCGGATTAAGAGCTCACAAGGTCAGTTCACAAGCAGTTAACTTTCGGGTCACTATTGATGACATTCCGAGTGAACATTGCAAGCAAAGACAAGATCCGAGTAGCACACCTCCGATTGAAGTGATTCCGAGTGAAACACTGATTCAATCATTTCTGAATCACCTTTGAAGTGATTCCGAGTGAAATACTATTCAATCAATTCTGAGTAAAGTTTCCACCAGTTTCTGAGTGAAACCATTGTGAAGAGGATTCCCGAGCGAATGTATCCGAGTGAATTGATGTGTGAGCACATCCGAGTCACATTTCACACAATACCGAGCCATTTCAGTCAGCACCGAGTGAGCCATCCTTTTCCCAGTTCCGAGCCCCTTTTTCACTCGATTTCCGAGTAACTTTTCACCCTTCCCGAGTCCTTTTGGCCAATCAATTCCGAGCCCCCATTTCCACCATACTTCAAACCTTCACCGAGCCACTTTTTACACGTTCCCGAGTCATCTTTCTCTCATCTCCGAGTCATTGGTCACTCGGATTATGGAGAGGAGTTGGAATCCGAGTCAGTTTTCACTCGGTTCTGACTCAATCCAATTGCACAACACCAACATGATTTTCCCAGTCGGATTTTTTCCCCTTTCCCACTCAGAATTGACTGAGAGGGTGATCCGAGTCATTTACACTCGGATTCCCAATATTTTCACTCGGATTTCCATAATTCTCACTCGGTTTTCTGCCATTCTCACTCGGATTCCTACCAGGACCCCCTGTTAGCCCGTGCTGACTTGGATTCCACCACCCAAGTGGATCCAGGAATCCTGGGGGTGGCAGACAAGTGGCAAACAGGGTTGGAAGTGGGGGGAATTAAAAATTCCCACCCAGCCGTTGTCCCCCACTTCACTCTGAGTGGAGGCCTGAGCTGGCATTCCACTCAGAAGTGGAAGCCTGAGCTGGCCTTCCACTCAGACTAGCCTATAAATAGGCAAGGAGCTGAAGCTTTCAGCCTGACACAGACTTATACACACAGATACGCACACTTCCAGCACCCTCAACATTCCTTTCTCCTCCTTCCTCTCTTCATCAGCCACACCGTCCCAATTCCCTTTCTATCCACCACACTGCCCAGTCCCTTTCTCCCAAAACAACCAACACCGCCCAGCTCACCCAAAACCGACCTCCTCACCCCTTCTCCTACACACTGTCAAAAACAACCAACACCACCCAGCTCACTAAAACTGACCTCTTCACCCCTTCTCCACACCGTCCCAATTCCCCTTCCATCCACCACACCGCCCAGCAACCCACTCAACACAACACCGCCCAGCAACCCACTTAACAACACCGTCCAGCAACTCTATTGTCCCTCAAGTCACAACACTGTCCACAACTCCTTTTACCACTCGGTCCATACCGAAATCGACCTCACTCCTACTCCTACAAACTGTCCCTTACTAAACCGACCTCCACAACTCCTTTTATCACTCCTCACCACTCAGTACCTCACCCCTCTCAACTCCAACACCGTCCCTCTTCTCACTGTCTCACTCAGTAAATTACTTCTCACTCGGTAAGCTACTGCTCTCACTCGGTTTCTGCTATTTCCACTCGGTTTCTGCTATTTCCACTCAGTTTTATCATTTTTACTTGGTTTTTCCTTTTTTTCACTCGGTTTCTGCTACTTCCACCCGGTTTTTGTAATTTTTACTCGGTTTTTCCTCTTTCTCACTCGGTTTCTGCTATTTCCACCTGGTTTTTTTAATTTTCACTCGGTTTTTGCCATTTTCACTCGGTTTTTCACTTCTCCCACTTGGTTTTCACTCATTTTTCCTCTATTTTCAGAATTTATTGTTTCCCTTTCTCTTTTGTAGCTTCTACTACTTTTTTCCTTTCATTCCATAGTAAATATAATAAAGAGAAATAAATGCTTCCTATGTTTTCTTTCAAATCTAAATAAAAATCAATAAAAAGAAACAAATCATTTTTAAACAGTGTCGTACGGGAGCACTCCCGTCTACACAACCTCTTTAGGATTCGTACACATGCAAAGAACTTCGCCTTGTACGAGTTCCCCACCTCAGTGACATCCATCATCATCTCCCAAGTCTTTTCCTAAAAGAACAACACTCAGAACTACGTAACCCTGATTTCTTGATAATTCAAGAATACGTAGGAGCAGGACTTTAACTCCTGTCGGGCCCATCTTTCTTATTTCTTTTTGCTGATTTATTTCCTTACTTTCATGTTTCTTTCAAAAATGTTCTTTTTTGGTTACTTCCGTGAAAATCAATTTAGACGTGACGTCTTGTTGATTTCTCCCTAGTTTTTGCTCAAGCCTCGCCATAATTCATAGGGAAGAGATACTTGGGACGAGACGTCCCGCTTATCTCTTTCCTATCCCTATTTTTTATTCAAGGATGTATAATTTAGGCGCGACGCCTTATTAGCATTCTTTTCCCCTCTCTGTCTCATATCGAAGTCGAGTTTAATCCGGATGAAATGCCCCACTGATCTCGCTTCGACATTCAATGTTTGTACAGTTCTCTCATTCCATTTTGTCATTTTTTTAAAATAAAAATACAACAATAAAAGGGAAGAAATAAAATATCTTTTGTGAGGCTATTTATGTTGCGCGTTTTCAATCTTGGTACTGTTTTTGACAGGCGATGTAGGGTGCTAATACCTTCCCCACTCGTAACCGACTCCCGAACTTGAATCTCAATTTTTAACCAGTGCTTTACTGAACTCAATTTTTTTCCAACGTTTTTCCTATGGATAAAAATGTTGGTGGCGACTCCCTGTTTCATTCCACCCATCCTTTCTCTCTCGCCGCGCCGTCACGATCCAGGTTGCGACAATAGCAAAAATGATAGAGATGATTGTAGTACGTGGTACATAATATTATTACAACACATTAAAATTCAAATGAAGTCAAAGTCCAAGCAATAAAACATAAAAGCTTCATTAATTGCACCACTCATCATTCTGTGAAGCATGCACTGTAAAAATAATGTAAGAGTGAGATAAAATATAGAATAAATATAAAATAAGTAAAATTGCACAAACACAATCAACAAACAATTATGATATGATGAATATGCTAAACAAGGTCCTTTACATTTAATAATCTTTAATTTAGTTGAATGATGTCATGTTGTATCCATTTTGATTTAGTGGGAATATTGTAGTGAAAAGTCTCATAGAGACATAAGTAAGACTTAGCATAATGCCACGAATCCCTACCCTTCGTAGCGCTCAAGTACCAAGGTACACAAGTAGGACTTAGTATATACCATGAATCCCTACCCTTCATGGCGCTCAAGTACTGAAGTACACAAGTAGGACTTAGCATAAACCATGAATCCCTACACTTCATGGCGCTCAACGAAAATAAGGCTTTAACTCATTATAGAGTAACCCCCCACTAGGGCCGGCAATCATGGAACCCTTAAATTCCATG
Organism: Clitoria ternatea; assembly: GCA_037962975.1. Taxonomy (NCBI): domain Eukaryota; kingdom Viridiplantae; phylum Streptophyta; class Magnoliopsida; order Fabales; family Fabaceae; genus Clitoria; species Clitoria ternatea. The sequence goes on from CM075675.1 coordinate 18,621,112, forward strand.
GTGCGTCCAAATGCTTATGATGCATGAATGCCTTTAATTCTCTTTATCAATTTAACATACCATGATATCAATACTTCCATAATCACTTGGAAAGCCACAAGTCCTCAAAGGACACATCACATATATCAATTCTCAAAATCATGGATTTACAGTTCAATAACATATCTCAATAAACCACAAGGCATTCATGTATACATTAATTTAGTCATTCATAATTATTCATCACAAAAATATACATACTGTATGACATTTATAGGACACTCAATAACATCCATAATAATCAATAATCCTTCAATCATTCATAAATAAATCAATATTCACATAGAAAATATCATTTTCATCCATAATAATCATCATAGGTAAATTTTAGAAATTTACAACAGCAACATACATTAGTAAAAAGGCCATAACATGAGCAATTTAAATCCTTTTTTAGTAATTCCCTTTTCTGTAGTTCTATAACAAAATTATCTATAACATTCATGAAGACCATAATTTTAAATTCCAAACAGAAACATCACATAATCACATAATAGTCAATATGTTATCATTTTTCATTATCACCAATTGCTAGAATATTATTATACATACTAGTCGTGAATGAATAAAACATAATACATTTATATAGAGGAAATGATAAAGATAATTGCAGTACGTGGTACATAATATTATTACAACACATTAAAATTCAAATGAAGTCAAAGTCCAAGCAATAAAACATAAAAGCTTCATTAATTGCACCACTCGTCATTCTATGAAGCATGCACTGTAAAAATAATGTAAGAGTGAGATAGAATATAGAATAAATATAAAATAAGTAAAATTGCACAAACACAATCATCAAACAATTATGATATGATGAATATGCCAAACAAGGTCATTTACATTTAATAATCTTTAATATAGTTGAATAATGTCATGCTGGATCCATTTTGATTTAGTGGGAATACTATAGTAAAAAATCTCATAGAGACATAAGTAGGACTTAGCATAATGCCACGAATCCCTACCCTTCGTAGCGCTCAAGTACCAAAGTACACAAGTAGGACTTAGTATATACCATGAATCCCTACCCTTCATGGCGCTCAAGTACTGAAGTACACAAGTAGGACTTAGCATAAACCATGAATCCCTACACTTCATGGCGCTCAACGAAAATAAGGCTTTAACTCATCATAGAGTAACCCCCCACTAGGGCCGACAATCATGGAACCCTTAAATTCCATGGTGCGTCCAAATGCTTATGATGCATGAACGCCTTTAATTCTCTTTATCAATTTAACATACCATGATATCAATACTTCCATAATCACTTGGAAAGCCACAAGTCCTCAAAGGACACATCACATATATCAATTCTCAAAATCATGGATTTACAGTTCAACAACATATCTTAATAAACTACAAGGCATTCATGTATACATTAATTTAGTCATTCATAATTATTCATCATAAAAATATACATACTGTATGACATTCATAGGACACTCAATAACATCCATAATAATCAATAATCCTTCAATAATTCATAAATAAATCAATATCCACATAGAAAATATCATTTTCATCTGTAATAATCATCATAGGTAAATTTTAGAAATTTATAACAGCAACATACATTAGTAAAAAGGCCATAACATGAGCAATTTAAATCCTTTTTTAGTAATTCGACTTCCTGTAGTTCTATAACAAAATTATCTATAACATTCATGAAGACCATAATTTTAAATTCCAAACAGAAACATCACATAATCACATAATAGTCAATATGTTATCATTTTTCATTATCATTAGTAAATTAGCTATAATTCATGGTATAAAAATAATTTTTGAATGAGGCCAAGTTTTGTGTTTCAATAATTCCGTTATCTATAATTTTTATGAAGACCAAAAATTCCAAATACAAACAAAAATATCACAAATTCATAGTATACTAAACTATCTCAAAGAAAGTAACAAAACGTATATATGTTGGTAAATTCAATGTTTTTGGAGCTACAAAAATAATTTTGGCATGAGACCAGTTCTAAATTACTCATAACACAAATATATAAAACTTTTATTAAGACACTAAACACTAATTCTCATCACAAAATTCCCAGTTTTAAAAAATACAAATAGTGATTCACGTCAACAGATTTTCAGCATGAACATACTTCTGTATTTTAGGTATAACTAGAGATACAAATATCCTTTTAACTTGAAACGACTTTCTTTAGATCCATAACATAAATATCTACAACTTTTATGAAGACATCAAAGTCTAAATATGTATGTATAATTCCTAGAATTTTAATATTTACACAAAATAGAAGGTACATATTCCAAAGCGGACATACTTTAGTATTTTTACAATAACTCGAGCTACAGGCATCCAAATCATGTCATTCAAAGCTCAAAATTTATATAACACATAGATCTACAATTTGATGAAGAAATAAAAGTCAAATTCATATGTTTTCAGCTTCAAAATTAAGTAACAAATTACGGAAATAAATCTAGAAATCCTAAAACAGCATAAAATTCTACCCATTCCATATTTATTCACAACCCTATCCCCTCTTACCTTAATGAAGGTTCATAAAGTGGTTGAAAGTGTTCTATTATTGTCTTATCTTAAGATTAAGAGGGACTTTGATGGAGAAAATAAAAGAAAATGAGAGAGAGACTTCACTAACTTTAGCTTGTTCTAAGAATTCAGACTTGGGAACAAGATGTAGTGATGGTTTAATCATGCAAATGACAAGTGGGGGACAAACTTTTCATAATGGGATTGTAGTGGGATGTTAGGTACATTAATTATGGTGATAATGGAGGTTTTAGGTGAAAAAAATGAGCTGGATTGTTGACCATTTTCGTAGCCTACATAATGTAGCTTGTATGATTAAAGTAAATATCAATTCTGACACTATTTTGGTATTTTGGGCATATCTCTCTTATATCTTAATAGATTTTAATAAATTTGATCTTGTTTGAAATTTAAGACAACGAGGATCAACTTTGTAGTTTACCACTTTTCAATTTCAGACTCTAACTAGGCATTAAAATATGTACAAGATAATATGATTGAAGTAAAATATCAATTTTGATACTATTTTGGTATTTTGGGCATATCTCTCTCATATCTTAATGGATCTTAACAAATTTGGTCTTGTTGGAAAGCTAAGTCAATGAGAAACAACTTTGTAGTTGATCATATTTCCAAATTAGGAATCTAACTAGTAATTAAAATGTGTACAAGATGACACATTTTAAATGGAGTAGGTGGTAATTTGATGAGAGTAATTGGAAAAGCCAAAGAAATTAATAACTAAGGAAATAGGTAATAAGTCATTTGATTAAATTTTACCTAAGGTATAAAGTTAAAATTATTTACCATAGTAAAAGGTTAAATTGAAGATGTTGTCCTAACCAAACTTAATGTAGAAAGTTGAGATAAAATGGATAATATCATTGATGGTCTAAATCAAAATGATTATACATGAGAATGAAATTTTTAGGATGTTACAAACTATGTTATGCTTTTCCTACTATATATATACCTATATGTTATGAATTATTGACATGGTTTATATGTTGTAAAGGAATGAAGATGAATCAATTGGATATGGTTTGCTGCGGGTGAACTATGTTATGCTTTTTCCTACTATATATATATATATATATATATATATATATATATATATATATGGTAGCTTGTGCATATACACACACACGCATGCCCCAAACTAGAGTCATGATTCTCGAGGTAATTCCCAACACACTATAAAATTTTTAATAATAATTTTCCATTTTAAGGAAATTACCTTAAGATCCATAATCCAAGTTTAGGATCACTTAATAATATATCCAATTTACCCTAGTATAACTGTTATAAACATTGTCCTCATACTCAAGCATCATGTCATGGCATTTCATAAAGTAACATCACCTGCCTATCATTATATATGTTCACTATTCATCATATCAAACAATACTAGTATATTTACAACCCAAAGATAAACAAGCTCCTCAAAACTATATACATATAAATATTTACACATACCACTATGAATACACATGCAAATATACATCATCAAAACATATTCTATATGTCCATATGTTTAAAATGAACACTTTAAGTTATCACCAAGCATATCCATGATCAAACATAAACCATAAGTAAACGGAAGAGTGAGACGGAGTATAAAATAAGTACAAAATACAATAGAATCATGTACACTCACAAGAAGGATGCAATGTAAATAGTAGGAAAAGTTTTTTCGATCATATAACATCTTACTTTAATTTGAATGATGTTATGATGGATCCATAACTGGTGGGTAATTATACAATGATTTGTAATCAATAATAGTATTTTACTAGTACCGAACCGAGCGCTCGTTTGTAACACTGTCACCACCAGTGACTCGGATACACATGAATATAGCTCTATGTTATGGCCCCCCTCTTAAACATACTGCAAAGCCTTAAGAGTAGTAAGATTTTATAGGAACCATATATGTAGGGTCTATTGCTCATCCAAAGCCGCCCCCATCGGGCCCATTCAAAGGACCCTTGCATCCTTTGAGCAACTTTAATGCAAATGATGCATGATGCTTTAGTTAAAGTTATAGAACATTATACCATCTTTAATTCCCAATATGACAATTCATCATAATCATAAAGTCACCTATATTCCATTATAATGTAATCATATCCATCCAACACAGATCTAAATTAAATTCCACATAAATCAGTGCTTACATATATCATCAATCATCACTCACCTCTTTAATTATATATTTATATTTTACCACAATCTAACATTATGTTCTTCATCATTCAAGGACTCATTAGTTCCTTGGTATCACAATCACATATTATACCAGCTAGGAAGCGATCACCTTATGATTATATGAAGAAAGGACTAGAGTTTCAGGGCATTCACATTACATAAAAATAACTACCTTGGCATTATAGGGAATACCACAACCATGGTAGCCACCATTACCTAGTCATGGTCCCTCTGCTAAGCCCCTAAAATTTACCACAACTTCTAGCATTATCCACGGTCGGGCTGTGGAACCTACCATGATCGTGGATCAATCCCTAACACCCTATTTTCATTTATTTCTCATGCAAAAGCAAGGCCTACTTGTATCATTTTCAATCAATGCTATATGGAACTATTTTAATTTAATTCTTACATATACCACTAAATTCATGTCATATATGTGCATTATTATCATATATATAAAAAACTCCTCATGCAATTAATTCAATCAAACCATTTAATATATACACAAATCTATGGTTTAACACACAATCTAAAATCATATTCACAATACAGCATCACTTCTAGACACCAATTTTAAAGGTTCAAACCATAATTCATATAAAAAATTTACATACAAGCACTCTAGTCTCTAACTATTACACTTCACCATTTTCTCACTTCATTCACATATTTTTACAAACACCTAATATTCAAGTTCCTCAGTTAGTGAAATCCAACACTACATTACAATCAAATTCATAATTCTATCTATTTCCTACCTATTCACTACAATATTTCATCTTCCTTACCTTGGGGAAGTTAACCATAAGGTCTGGTAAGGCCCCGTTGTTGGCTCTAGTTCTAACCTACACACCACATGCAAGGTTCATACATTTTTAAAAACCATGTTACAACCATAAGACCACAATAATTCTTACAAGCAAGAATTTAAAGAATTTAGGGTTAGGTCCATGAAATTGGAAGATTACCCAAAGATTCTCTAAAATCCAAAAACTAAGTTAAACAAAATAGAGAGAAAATGAGGTTTTGATGATACCATTGTGTGTGAGCAAAAAAGTGAAAAGAATGGAGAAACCTTTTTCTTTGCCTTTAAAGAATGAAGTAGATGATAGTGTAAGGTGAGGAATTTGAAATTGTGAGAGAGAGGACAAGGGGATTTTCTTACAGGTGATGGAGGGGAAGAAGAGATGAGTGAGTTAATGTTTTGGTGAGAGAGAGGGAGAGAGAAAACAAAAAATAGAGGGAAGAAGGGAAAAGAAGTAATGAAGTGATGAAGGAGAAGAAGATGAAGAATAAATGGGTTTTAGTGCTTGTGAGGGAAAAGAGAACAAAATATGAGAGTGTGAGGGAGAGGATGAGAATGAAGTATGGTTAGTGAGGTGGGTGAGAAAGAGTAACGTGAGAGGAAAGTGAAAAAGGGAGAAAGTGAGGCTTTTTAATTAAACTGGGTTAGGTAATGGGTACTTTTTGGTTATGGTTGACTCTATAAATAAGTCAAAATAAAAATTTGATTATAGCCCTTTAATCAAAACTTAACAATCTATTTTTCATATTAATTTCAAAATATTTCAATAAAATAAATTATACTCCTAAATTATCCAAAACCGGATGAATTACGTAAAATAAATGAATCCTAAAAATGGGATGTCACATAAAGCCCATAAGCCCACAGGTTATATCGGGTAATAAAAATATCAATCCATAGAGACTGCATCATTAAGCAATGATGTAAAAGTTGAGTTTTTAAGAATTAAACTAGAGGTTTCGTTTTATCATAATTATCAAAACTAGTAACTTATAACTTACAATTCGACTCTAAGATTGTCAATTCACTTACGAGAATTAAACCTACGCCCTCTCATTACCAAGACAAATAAGATTACCATGGCGCCAACCTCTTGAATTAGAATTTATGCGCATTCTTTAACTAATATACTACTTAAATGATGTTGGAAATTAGTTTTTTTAAAGTCTCACATCGAGTATATTACTCCTAGACATGGATGAAAGATTATATATATATATATATATATATATATATATATTGTGTTTATATATGAGTTGTTTAAACTACAAAACCTTTAACCCTGGGTTGTTTAAACTATAAAACGCCTAAGCTTAGGTTGTTTAAACTATAAAAAGCCTAAGATTATATATGATGAACTTTATTTTTCATAGTTAAAATTAGTTCAAAATTTTTAATTGAGACCCGCTTCTGCTGATTCAATAAATAGGGACTGAATCATCTAATTCGACCGGAAAGATGTTTTCATTACTTTATATTCACATTTGTTCATTCCTTGACATTAAAGTCTCACATAGGAAAGTATACTTGTCGAAAAATAGTATTATATATATATATATATAAATATATATATATATATATCAGGCATTAATACATAATACTCACATCTATTAGATAACTCATGGATACAAATAAAAGTTTTTATAAGAGAGAAAAGTTAGTTGTTTTGAAGTCTCATATCAAATATATTATTCCTGGACGTGGATGCATGAAAGATTCTATATAAGGATCTATACATTCTGTATATATATATATATATATATATATATATATATATATATATATATATTTGAGTTGTTTAAACCATAAAATGCTCAAGCTCATATATGATAGACTTTTTTTTATATAGTAAAAACTAGTTCAAAATTTATAATTAAGGCCTATTACAACAACATTGATTGGATTGTCAATCCAAAGAAAGCTTTGCAAAAAATTTGTAGGATATCTTGAAGATGCTCAAACATGAAGAAAACATAACCTTCTTCATAGAAGAAGGAACTTTGCTAAGAGACTTCATGAATAACATCAGATAAATTTTATCAAAATGGTGATGATTACTTTGACATAAACTTGGATAAAGATTGTTGAAAATAAAGTTTTCAATAATCTAAATAAATCAAACACCGTGGTACTCTTATTCTTGTATTAATAAGTTATACATTTAAAACTTGGAAAACCAACCGGTACTATAACTAAAAATTAGGTTATAACTAATATTGTAGAAATAATATTTTCTTAGTCAATTTAAGGAGTGCTCCGCTATGTTGTAAGACACCCTTTAGACATTTATTAGAGAGAGATAAAGAATCTAAAGATAGAAACGCTGGGATATTCTTTGTAAGCTTCTTTCTTTCTTCAATAAAATTCGTCTTTATCTTTTTTCTTCTCCATCTTGTTGGTTTAGTGCGGCTCTACTACTATTCAAGCATTATGTTTTCCTTTAATTCTCTTTAAAGACTGATTAAGATCCAGCCCCCTATTTGTATGCTTTAAGTCTAGTAATTATTTAGTCTAGTCCTTATCCATTAAAAATTTTCTAAAATATTATGCAATTTGTTTGAATTCTTGCTTCCATTTTTTCATTTTCCTGATCCTCAGTCTGCGTACATATATATATATATATATATATGAATACTTAAATCAAAATAAGAAACAACAACCAATAGGAAGATTGTTTACATGATATATGTTTGATTTTCTTTAATGTATTGCTAATTTAAAAATAAGAGTTATATTTTTGTTAATTTTTCTAAACAATTAACCACTTAATTAAAAATACATTTTATATATAATTTAAAGTAAAAGTTAAATTAGAACAACCAATTAGAAATCAATTTAGACATACAAATAAATTATTATATAAGCAACAAATATTAAATTATATAATAGTTACTTTAGAACTCATATCTAATTAGACTAATTCATAATTAGTTGAGAATGTAAAGTTTTTTCTTTACATAGATAGTACATTATAAATAAACTTTTACGTTTATTATTATATAAATAAATATTTTGATTGGTGTGACAATTCATAATAATTTTTTATATTGTTAGGCTATACTTGGAGTAAAGGACTTTAGGGGGGGGGGGGAAGAGGGTAGAAAGTGTTTTTCTAACATTCCTAGGACAAAAAAAAAAATCAAACTTTCAACCTTCATTCTCATTTATAAACTAATTTGAAAACACATCAAGCTATGTTTGGAAGCTAGATTTAGGGAGTAAGGATAAGAGAGATTTTTGGTTCCCCAAAATTTTGTTCGAGAGTCTTTAAAGATTGACAAGAATAGTTTACAGATTTTTTGAAACCCCCAAGGTCCTTTTTTTCATCTTTACAAAGTTCCCCATAGAGGGTAATGTGTTTGAATGTGATAACAGGTACAAGGATTTTGATAATGACAAAACACTCGTAAAGAAATTTTTTTAAAAACAAAGACATGGAATCAGACCCAGAAACAGTGTGAAGCTAATCGATTAGGAAGCCCAGTCTAATCGATTAGGGTGATTCTGTTTTTGGAACAACTGCAACAGGACATAAGCTAATCGATTACAGCAATTGAAATAATCGATTAAAGAGCTACTGGAATTACAGTAATCGATTACATACATGACATAATCGATTACCAAAATCAAAAATGGCATTAAAAGCATCAGGTATAAAGGCTAATCGATTAAGGAAATTCATCCAATCGATTAGAAGGCTACTGGAAGTAAGCTAATCGATTACCAGGACTATATAATCGATTACGTAGCTGCGAAGCCAAGTTAAATGCATCAGGTATCATCTCTAATCGATTGCAGGCCAAGATATAATCGATTAGAAGCCCTCTGACTTGAAGCTAATCGATTACACATAAAGGGATAATCGATTACAGCACGATCTGGAATAAAAAATTCAAGGTGTAATCGATTATAGCTCGAGGCGTAATCGATTACGATAGTGGGAAAACACATATTAGTGGGAAACCAGCACATGTCTCCACCATTCCTTCAGACCCCCACTATATGCAACGGCTAGGAAGAAGAAAGGCACTCCTTAAGCTCTCAAATGGCTCTATAAATTCAAGAGGAACTTAAGCACAAAACACACAACAAGAAGCTATCATTCTTCACTTGTTCTTGTGCTTAGTAAGCCATCTTTCTTGTATATTCTAAGTTTAAATTTGTACATCCTCTCATCTTGAGAGTTAGAATTTGTGTGATCTTTCACTTGTACATCTACTCTATTAAGAGAGTCATTTTCTTGTAAACACTTCATCAAACACAAAGGTTTTCACTCTAGGATTTAGTGGTCACAAAGGTTGGGGTTCAACCTTTGGGTATTGAGAGTTTGAGAGATTGGGTGGGTTACCCTTTGCTAGTGAGGATTGAGTTCTTGAGTGTGGGACACTAGGAAGCTGCAATTGCTCATAGCTTGTATCTCTAAACTTCAATAGTGGAAATCCTCTAAGTGGGTTGCTTAGAGGCGAGACGTACACCGGTGTTGGTGGAACTCGTTATATTGGTTTGCAAGCTCCTCTCCCTTACTCTTTTACTTTCATATACTACAATTGGTTGATTTGTGTTGATTGATTGTGAATTGCATACTTGAGCTTGTCTAATTTGATATATTTCAAATACTGCCCACCAAGTGTTTGTTAAATTGCTTCAGCTATATTTATCCTTGTGGTGCATTGCATACTATCTTTAACTCGATTTCACTTGCATATTCTTGTAAACTTGGATATAAAAATCAAGTTCAAAGGCATTCCAATCAAAGTTTTTAAAACTCAATTCACCCCCCCTCTTGAGTATTGAGGCCACTTGAACAACAAGTGGTATCAGAGCTTGACTCTTGGTAGATCAAGCTTAACAGCTTCAAGAGACTAGATGGCCTCAAGTTCTCATAACCTTTTTCCCGAAGGTGGTGCTATAAACAGACCTCCCGCTTTCAATGGGGAAGGCTATGCGTTTTGGAAGGAAAGAATGAAAATCTTCATTCAATCTATTGATTTGAGAGTTTGGAATGCCATTGAAAATGGTCCTTATATACCAATGTATACTATTGATAGTAAAAATATTGAAAAACCTATGGATGAATGGACCAGTGATGAAGAAAAGAAAGTGCAATATGGCTATAAGGTAAAGAATCTCATCACTATGGCATTAGGTCCAGATGAATTTTTTAGAATAATGACTTGTCAATCCGCTAAGAAAATGTGGGATACTCTACAAGTAACTCACGAAGGTACTAGCGATGTGAAGGACTCCAAGATTAGTACCTTGACAAGTCAATATGAAAGTTTTAGAATAAACTCGGGGGAAACCATAGTAGAAATGCAGAAGAGATTTACTCTTATTATTAATCATCTCATTACTCTTGGCAAAGTTTACACTAACAAAGAACTTGTGCATAAAGTTTTAAAAAGTCTTAGTAGGGAATGGCAACCACTTGTCACAGCCATAAAACAATCTCTAAGCATCAATGAGATGTCTCTTGCAACACTCTTTGGGAAATTAGAAGAGCAAGAGCAAGAACTAAAAGTCTTGAAGCTAGCGGAGGAAGAAGAAAAATCCTCCAAGAAGAAAGGCTTAGCTCTCAAAGCCACCTCTATACATGAAGAAGAATCATGTAGTGATCTTGATGAAGAAGAAGAATTTGGATTGTTTGTAAAAAGATTCGGAAAGTTCATGAGAAACAAACGATTCCAAAGGAACTTCAAAACACAAGGTAAGAAATCTACACCTAATGAATCATCTTCCTCACCTAGTTGTTTTAAATGTGGGAAAGAAGGACATTTCAAGGCCGATTGCCCAAATCTTAAAAAGAAAGGCAAAGAGAAAAAGGGGAGAAGAAGAGCTTATATCGCGTGGGATGAAAACGAGATAAGTAGCTCAGATGACTCAGAAAATGAAGAGGCAAACCTTTGCCTCATGACAAATCACCAAGAAGAAGATGATGAGGTAAATCTTCATGACCTTGATAAGGAAGAATTACTTAATGCTTTTAATGAATTGTATGACAAATTTGTGAAAGTCTCTAATAGACTTAAGGTGTCTAGAAAAACTAGTGACACTCTAGAGATGCACCTTATGGAAGTGTGTAAAGAGAATGATTATTTGAAAGAAGAACTGGAAAATGCTCAAACATGTTCTAAGAGTAAACCTTATGATTTTGCTAAGAAATGCATTGATCTAGAAAATAAAGTCCTAGATTTAAACAAAACTTTAGAAAGGTTTACAAATGGTAGAGATAATTTGAATGTACTTCTTGGAAATCAAAGATGCATGTTTGACAAAACCGGTTTAGGGTACAATTCCGTTAAAAAGGAAAAGCATTACAAAAACTTCTTTGTACCTCCTATGAAATCATCTTCGCCCTTTATGAAATGTAATCATTGTGGTTTTAAAGGTCATAACTCTTCGAATTGCAATGTTAGAAAATTAGGGCCAAAGGTCATAAGAAAGGTGTGGGTTCCCAAAGGGACATTACCACAAGCTAACCTTAAAGGACCCAACTTAAAGTGGGTACCTAGTTCTCTAAACTGATTTTGTTTTGCAGGTATACTTCAAAGCAAGCAACACCCACTGGTACTTGGATAGTGGCTGTTCAAAGCATATGACGGGAGACATAAGCAAGTTTACATCATTTACTCCCAAAAGAAAAAGAAGCGTCACCTATGGAGACAACACCAAAGGAAGGATCCTAGGCATCGGAAACATTGGTAAGAATTCTTCCACATCCATAAGTGACATGTTGTATGTTGAAGGCCTCAAACATAATCTACTTAGCATTAGTTAATTATGTGACAAAGGATATAGAGTTTTGTTTGAATCAAATTGTTGCATAATTGAGCATAAGGTTAATAAGGAAATTAAATTTGTAGGCCAAAGAATCGATAATACTTATATGATTGACATGGATAGTTTGTCCTCAAATAATGTAAAATGCTTCATGACTAGAGAGCATGAAACTTGGCTATGGCATAGGAGAATAGCTCATATACATGTAGACCATTTGAACAAACTTGTTTCTAAGGAGTTAGTAATTGGTTTACTAAAGCTCAAATTTGAAAACAAATTCTGTGATGCATGTCAAAAGGGGAAACAAGTAAAGGCATCCTTTCAATCTAAAAACATTGTTTCCACACAAAGGCCTTTACAACTTTTGCACATGGATCTTTTTGGACCATCCAAAATCAAGAGCTTTGGTGGTAACTACTATGGTCTAGTAATTGTAGATGACTATTCTAGATATACATGAACCTTGTTTCTTGCTCATAAAAATGAAGCATATCATGCATTCAAGAAACTTGCAAAGATTATCCAAAATGAGCAAAATTCTAAAATTACATCCATTAGAACCGATCATGGGGGAGAATTTGAAAATCAATCTTTTGAAAAGTTTTGCGAAAAACATGGTATTAATCACAATTTTTCAGCTCCTAGAACTCCATAATAAAATGGAGTAGTTGAAAGGAAAAATAGATCCTTGGTGGAGCTTGCAAGAACCATGTTAAATGAAAACAATATTGCAAAACATTTTTGGGCCGATGCGGTAAACACCGCTTGTTATGTTATGAATAGATAAATAATAAGGCCTATTCTAAAGAAAACCCCCTATGAACTTTACAAGGGCAGAAAACCCAATATTTCACACTTTCATATTTTTGGATGTAAATATTTTGTGCTCAATAATGGAAAGGATAATCTAGGAAAGTTTGATGCCAAATCTGATGAGGCAATCTTCCTAGGATACTCTCAATCTAGTAAATCTTATAGAATATTCAACAAACGCACGAATACCATAGAAGAATCCATTCATGTTAAATTTGATGAAAATAGCCATAACTCTTCGAGAAAGGAAGATGTTGATGATCTTGTAGGTACTCTTCAAGAATTGACCTTAGATGACAAGGAAGGAGAAATCAAAGACACAAATGCAGCAAAACATGAGGAACCACAACAATGGATCACTTTGAAGGATCATCCTCTAGACAAAGTCATAGGTGAAATGACAAAAGGTGTAAGTACTCGTAATGCAATTAGAAATACGTGCAATCATTTAGTCTTTGTATCGCAAATAGAACCCAAATGCATAAATGAAGCTATTATTGATGAACATTGGATGTTGGCCATGCAAGAAGAGCTAAATCAATTTGAAAGAAATGAAGTTTGGGAGATTGTGCCAAGACCCAATGATCACCAAATAATAGGAACCAAATGGGTTTTTAGGAATAAACTGGATGAAAATGGTATTATTACTAGGAACAAAGCTAGGCTAGTAGCTAAAGGCTATAATCAAGAAGAAGGCATTGATTATGAAGAGACGTATGCACCCGTAGCTAGATTAGAAGCAATTAGACTACTATTAGCCTTCGCATGCTGTAGGGACTTTAAATTGTACCAAATGGATGTTAAAAGTGCTTTCTTGAATGGATACATTCAAGAGGAAGTATATGTTGATCAACCTCCAGGTTTTGAAAACCATCAATTTCCAAATCATGTTTTCAAATTAAAGAAAGCTCTGTATGGTTTGAAACAAGCTCCAAGAGCTTGGTATGAAAGGTTGAGCAAATTTCTTTTAGAAAATCATTTTAAAAGAGGAAAGGTTGATACAACTTTATTCATAAAGCACAAAAAGAATAACATACTATTGGTACAAGTTTATGTTGATGATATAATATTTGGTGCCACTAATGAGTCAATGTGCAAGGAGTTTGCTAAGTTAATGCAGGAAGAATTTGAAATGTCCATGATGGGGGAACTCACTTTCTTTCTTGGACTACAAATCAAGCAAACCAATGAAGGCATATTCATTAATCAATCCAAGTACTGCAAAGAACTACTTAGAAAATTCAACATGGACAAAGCAAATGATATTGCCACACCCATGGGCACTTCATGCTATTTGGACAAGGATGAGAAAGGTAAGGATATTGAACTCACAAAATATAGAGGTATGATAGGATCCTTACTTTACTTAACCGCTAGTAGACCGGATATCATGTTTGCTGTGTGTATGTGTGCTAGATACCAGGCTTGTCCTAAAGAATCACATCTAACTGCAGTAAAAAGGATAATGAAATATTTAGTTGGGACTCAAAATGTTGGTTTATGGTACCCCAAAGGGGCTGAATGCACTTTAGCTGGCTACTCTAATTCAAATTTTGTAGGATGTAAACTTGACAGAAAAAGCACTAGCGGAACATGTCACTTGCTTGGTAGTTCTCTTATTTCTTGGCATAACAAGAAACAAGTAAGTGTTGCGCTATCAACAACTGAGGCAGAATATGTTGCAGCTGGTAGTTGTTGTGCTCAAATCCTTTGGATGAGATAACAACTTCTAGACTTTGGAGTTGTATTGGACCATGTGCCTCTTAAGTGTGATAATACTAGTGCTATCAATATCTCAAAGAATCCTGTAATGCATTCTAGAACCAAACATATTGAGATTAGACATCATTTCATTAGAGACCATGTATTAAAGGGTGATTGTATACTTGAGCATGTTGAAACTTCTAGGCAACTAGCAGATATTTTCACCAAACCTTTAGCTAGGGAGCAATTCATTCACATTAGAAGAGAATTAGAAATTCTTGACATGAATAATTATGCTTGAATGATGAAGTATTTTGATAAGAACAGTGTTATATGGCATGTTTGTATGAATTTGGTATTATCTGTGGCATGATTCATTGAGACTGCAACCTTCCTTTGAGAAAACTGCATAAATAGTGAATTTTTGAACTATATAATCGATTACATATCACTCTATAATCGATTAATAAGCTTCTGTTTCGTTGATAATCGATTACTCCTTGATACCTAATCGATTACAAAGCCTCTGTTTTATGCGTAATCGATTACTTCTTGATCCATAATCGATTACAAAGCCTCTATTTCAGGTGCAAGACGTTTCATCTTTCTAGTAATCGATTACCATACTACCACAATCGATTAGGACGTTTCTGTTTTCTCACTAATCGATTACTCAACTCCTGTAATCGATTACACTATGTGCGAAAC
Source organism: Clitoria ternatea (assembly GCA_037962975.1). Lineage (NCBI taxonomy): Eukaryota > Viridiplantae > Streptophyta > Magnoliopsida > Fabales > Fabaceae > Clitoria > Clitoria ternatea. The sequence continues at coordinate 18,636,702 of CM075675.1, forward strand.
GATTCAAATTCCCCAGAAACAGTGATCTAATCGATTACCTATGCCTCGTAATCGATTAGCATCAGTACTGGAACAGTCAAACGCTGCTTCCCGAGGTCTGCTCGAATTCTTCACTCCTTTAACTCACCTCACTCTCTTCTAGACCTAATTTTTCCTATAAATACCCTCCTCTTCACCCTCTCATCTCACACTACCTCCTTCTTCTTCAAATCTCTCAAAGCTTTGCCTCTCTTCATTTTCTCCTCACCATGTCTTCCTCCCGCACTGTTAAAAGAGCAAGGTCTTCCATGGCCCAAGCCAACAACCCCCTAGACTTCTCTAGGCTCTTCTCCTCTCCTAGAGACCTCTAAAATTTTGTCAACAATTTTTCTGAAAAGGATATCATGACTCCCCACTACACCATTGCTGAGACATTCGATAACCATAGCCTCACCTTCACCCAATGCCTTCACCACTACAACCTTTTTCCCTTCCTCACCCTTAAGGAAGAGCAGTATTATCCTGAACTCATTCGAGTTTTCTATTGCAATCTCAAACTTATAAATGGGATGGTCGAATCAAAGGTCAAAAATGTGACCATAAAGCTCACCAACACCCAGCTTGCTAAAATTTCTCTGCTGCCACTAAACGATGCTGAGTTTGATGGAGGAGACCCTGAGGATGAATAGGGTTTCAATGCTCTTACTGCCCGTCAATCATTGTGGAAGACTGATCACCCCAGGAGCAACCACAAATTGGTAGGACACTTGACCATGAACAACCGCCTCCTACACTTTTTCTTGGTCAAGATGTTGGTTCCCCGTGGTGGGAACTATGCTTTGGTGGAAGAGGATGATGTCCTCTTGATGTGGGCTATGCTGAACCACAAAGAAATCAACTGGGTTCAAATGGTCAAGCTTCACATGTGCCACGCAAAGGACCAACAAAAGCTTCCATACGCCATTCTACTCACCAAAATCTTCAAACATTGTGGAGTGGACTTGGCTGGAGAGCTGTCAGAAAAAGTGCCTTCAAAAGCTTGCATTGGCACTCATCACCTCACTAAGATGGATCTTGTTTTTCTACACGGAGCATGGTACTCACAGATGGAAGGCTATCATGCCAACATTCCCTTTGAAGCTCCTGCTGATGATGAGCCCGTTCCTCCTCCTCCTCCTGTACCTCAAGCCTCTTCATCTGCCCCTGCTGACCCATTTGCATCGCTCTATGCTCATCTTGACCGCCGCTTCGATTGCCTCGAAAATTCCCTTCAAGAATTTTCAATGACCGAGCAATAACATTTTGAGATGATGCAACATCGTTATGAAGAGCTGTCCCATCAAGTTTCCAAACTTAGATTTTTTAACCCGGATAATTAGATCCATTTTATGCTTTGATCATTATGTTTTCTTAGTTTATGCATCAGTTTTCTCATTTCCTTGATTGTACTTTCCCTTAAATTATCATGAATAAAATCTGTCTTTCCATGACTTTAATTGCCTTATTATTTTTGATGATTCCAAAGGGGAAGAAGCAATAGTTGTTGTTCATCTGTTCTTTTACTTAAATGATAAACCGTTTTAATTATCTCCAAGGCATTAATTCCTAAAGATAGGGGGAGATTTTTAAGAGATAAGAGATTTACTCATATAAGTGATAACTTTTAACAGATAAGAGCTTCTTGAAAAGATAAGTGATAATCTGATTTTAGAGATAAGGAAAAATTCAAATGTTTTTGCACATACAAAATTAGAGATAATTGTTGTTTAAACTAACAGCCCTCAAGAGATGAACATGGTTGTCATCATCAAAAAAAGGGGAGAATGTGTTTGAATGTGATAACAGGTACAAGGATTTTGATAATGACAAAACACTCTTAAAGAAATTTTTGCAAAAACAAAGACATGGAATCAGACCCAGAAACAGTGTGAAGTTAATCGATTAGGAAGCCCAGTCTAATCGATTAGGGTGATTCTGTTTTTGGAACAACTGCAACAGGACATAAGCTAATCGATTACAGCAATTGAAATAATCGATTAAAGAGCTACTGGAATTACAGTAATCGATTACACACATGACATAATCGATTACCAAAATCAAAAATGGCATTAAAAGCATCAGGTATAAAGGCTAATCGATTAAGGAAATTCATCCAATCGATTAGAAGGCTACTGGAAGTAAGCTAATCGATTACCAGGACTATATAATCGATTACATAGCTGCGAAGCCAAGTTAAATGCATCAGGTATCATCTCTAATCGATTGCAGGCCAAGATATAATTGATTAGAAGCCCTCTGACTTGAAGCTAATCGATTACACATAAAGGGATAATCGATTACAGCACGATCTGGAATGAAAAATTCAAGGTGTAATCGATTACAGCTCGAGGTGTAATCGATTACGATAGTGGGAAAACACATATTAGTGGGAAACCAGTACATGTCTCCACCATTCCTTCAGACCCCCACTATGTGCAACGGCTAGGAAGAAGAAAGGCACTCCTCAAGCTCTCAAATGGCTCTATAAATTCAAGAGGAACTTAAGCACAAAACACACAACAAGAAGCTATCATTCTTCACTTGTTCTTGTGCTTAGTAAGCCATCTTTCTTGTATATTCTGAGTTTAAATTTGTACATCCTCTCATCTTGAGAGTTAGAATTTGTGTGATCTTTCACTTGTACATCTACTCTATTAAGAGAGTCATTTCCTTGTAAACACTTAATCAAACACAAAGGTTTTCACTCTAGGATTAAGTGGTCACAAAGGTTGGGGTTTAACCTTTGGGTATTGAGAGTTTGAGAGATTGGGTGGGTTACCCTTTGCTAGTGAGGATTGAGTTCTTGAGTGTGGGACACTAGGAAGCTGCAATTGCTCATAGCTTGTATCTCTAAACTTCAATAGTGGAAATCCTCTAAGTGGGTTGCTTAGAGGCGAGATGTACACCAGTGTTGGTGGAACTCGTTATATTGGTTTGCAAGCTCCTCTCCCTTACTCTTTTACTTTCATATACTGCAATTGGTTGATTTGTGTTGATTGATTATGAATTGCATACTTGAGCTTGTCTAATTTGATATATTTCAAATACTGCCCACCAAGTGTTTGTTAAATTACTTCAGCTATATTTATCCTTGTGGTGCATTGCATACTATCTTTAACTTGATTTCACTTACATATTCTTGTAAACTTGGATATAAAAATCAAGTTCAAAGGCATTCCAATCAAAGTTTTTAAAACTCAATTCACCCCCCCTCTTGAGTATTGAGGCCACTTGAACAACAGGTAAGGGTTGACATGTTTTACAATTTCCAAACAAAAGAGAAAATATTATGAATATTTGTGGATATCCCCCCCAAAGTTATGATATTTATAAATGTCCCCCCTCTCACTTCCTATAAATAGGCACACACCTTTCATAATAAATACACACTTATATTCTCTTCATCTCCTCATTCTCTAAACTCTCTCAATTCTCTCCTTCTAAAATCTCCTCTCTTTACTTATTCTCCTTTAAATTCATAATATGTTATCAGCACGATTTCACCATTTTTATTTATTTTTCTCGTAAAGACCCATTTGTACCCTACTAGTTTTACACCTTCACGTGTTTGGACTATAGGTCCAAAAACTTTTTGTTTTGTAAGTGAGTTTAATTCATCTTTCATTGCATCTTTCCATTTTGTCCAATCATTTCTTTATGCACATTCCTTGACTGATTTTAGCTCATGATCTTTATCATCATCTATAATATCAAGAGTTACTTTAAATGCAAAAGTTTCATCAACATCGACTTCAGGTCGATTCCATTGTATACCATCCATGACATAATTTATCGAGATCTCTTTGTTTGTATCAATTTCAGGTACTTTAGTTTCTTTTAGAATAGACGATTTGATTATGTCTGGAAACTCTTTTAGAGTCTTTATATCCTCGATTCGACTATCCTCTTCATTTATTTTCCTTTTTCGAGGATTTTTATCTTTAGAACCAACAGGTCTGCCACGTTTTATTTTGGGTTCAGACTCATTTGCAATCTTAGATTGTCCTGCAGGGACATCAATCCTTATTGGAGTATTAACAGCTGGTATGTGTGACTTAGTCACCCTTTTTGGATCAGTAAATGCATTTGGCAATTGGTTTGCTAAATTTTATAAATTAATTATTTTCTGAACTTCTAGTTCATATTGCTTTGTTCGAGGATCAAGATGTGATAGAGATATCTCATTCTAACTAATCCTTTTATCCAGCTATTTATTTTCTCCTCCTAATGGTGGGAAAACATATTCATCAAATTGACAATCAGCAAAACAAGCTGTAAATAAATCACCTGTTAAAGGTTCAAGATATTTTATTATAAATGGACTTTCATATCCAACATATATCCCCAACCTTCTTTGAGGTCCCATTTTAGTGTGTTGTGGAGGAGAAATAGGAACATATACCATACTTCTAAAAATTCTTAGATGAGAAATATTTGGTTCTTTACCATGAACCAATTGTAAAGGGGAATATTCATGATAACTGGTAGGCCTGATGCGAATTAGTGCTGCAGCATGTAAGATTGCATGTCCCCAAGTTGAAACTGGGAGTTTTGATCTCATTAACAATGGTCTTGCTATCAATTTCAAACGTTTAATCAATGATTCAGCAAGTCCATTTTGTGTATGAACATGTGCTAAAGGATGTTCAACATCAATTCCAATGGACATACAATAATCATTAAATGATTGAGATGTGAATTCACCAGTGTTATCAAGGCGTATTTTCTTAATTGGATAATCAGGAAAATGAGCTCTTAAATGAATTAATTGAGCTAGTAATCTCACAAACGCCTGGTTGCGAGTTGATAATAAGCAAACATGTGACCATCTAGTTGATGCATCAATTAAAACCATAAAATATCTAAATGGTCCACATGAAGGGTGTATTAGTCTGCAAATATCACCTTGTATACGCTCTAAAAATGTGAGTGATTCATTTCCAATTTTCATTGGTGATGGCCGAATGATCAATTTTCCTTGAGAACAAGCAGCACATGAGAAATTCTTAGTTTGCAGAATTTGTCTGCTGGACAAACAATGACCATTTGAATTCTCAACTATTTTTCGCATCATAATTGATCCAGGATGGCCTAATCGTTCATGCTAGATAACAAAGTCATTCTTATTTATAAACTTCTGGTTTACAATAACATTTGTTTCAACTGTACTAATATAAGTATAGTACAAATCGGAGGAAAATGAAGGCAATTTTTCTAATATACATTTCTTATCAGAAATTAACTTTGTGATGTAAAGATATTCATCTTTTCCTTCATTTGTGGTCTCAATATGATAACCATTTCTGCGGATATCCTTAAAACTCAACAAATTTCTTTGAGACTTCTTAGAATATAATGCACTTTCAATGTGCAATTTTGTTCCTCCAGGTAATAAAATATTGGCTCTGCCGGAGCTTTCAATTATATTTATACTACCAGATATAGTATTAACATTGGCTTCTTGTTTTACTATATGATAGAAATATTTCTCATTCTTGAGAATAGTATGAGTTGTTGCACTGTCTGCCAGACATATATCTTTGTCATTCACATGAGCATTAATTCTTCATTAAATAAATAAAATAAATCATGAGTAAAAATATAATTAACAATAATATTTAACATAAAATTTTATTGATAAAGACAAAATTTACAACAAAACAAATTACATGAAACATTAAAATAATTTATTTAGGGGCACTCCCTTCTCCAACCGAGTGGTCAATGTCTTCTTCAGAAAGAGTAAGAAAATCATCAACACTAAAATCAGAGGAATCATCATCTATACCAGTAAAATTTATTTCTATTATTTTTCCTTTATTTTTAAGGGATTTTTGGTATAGATATACAAGATGCTTTGGTGTGCGACAAACTCGAGACCAGTGTCCCTTGCTACCACAATGATAGCAGATATTTTTAGTTTGTTCGCTATTTTGAGCATCTATCCCTTTTTTCATATGTTCTTTATTTTTCCATGTGAATGATGATCTCTTATCATTTCGACCATGACCACTACCATAACCATATCCACGACTACGACCAATACCATGTCCCCGAGCATTACCTCGTCCACGACCGCGACTATGGCCATGACCACGACCATGAGTATGATGATCGTGTGTTGCTACATTCACTTCTGGGAATGGAGCAGTTCTAGTTGGACGAGATTCATGATTTTGCATAAGCAATTCATTATTTTGCCTAGCCACAAGGATTCAGTAATCAACTCTGAGTATTTTGTAAAACCTTTTTGGCGATATTGCTGCTGCAGGAGCAAATTGGATGCATGAAAAATGAAGAATATCTTTTCTAACATGTCACTTTCAATGACTTTTTCTCCACATAATTTCAACCTCGAAGTAATTCTAAACATTGCAAAATTATACTCATTTACGGATTTAAAATCTTGAAACCATAAATGCATCCATTCGTAACGGGCTTTTGGAAGAATTATATCCTTTTGATGGTCGTATCTCTCTTTTAAATTATTCCATAAAACAAGGGGGTCTTTATCTGTTAAATACTCACTCTTTAACCCCTCATGGATATGGTGACGTAAGAATATCATGGCTTTAGCCTTATCCTGGCTAGTTGTATTATTTCCATTTTTAATTGTGTCTCCAAGACCTTTTGCATCTAGATGAATTTCAGCATCTAGTATCCATGATAAATAATTTTTCCCAGTGATATCGAGGGCCACGAACTCAAGATTGGTAATATTTGAAATATTTATTTCTATATAAGAAATTGAAACAATATATTAGATATCATTTCAAATGAATAAATTTATTAATTATAAATATCTAATGATGGTAACAAGTCAATAATGATTATGAATTATTAATTTTATTTTATTATAAGAGTAAAAAAATTTTAAATTAATTAAACAAGTTAAAAAAATTATTATTATTATTATTTTATTTTTTATTATGATTATTAAAAAAAATGTTGCTAGGTAACTTAGTGTCATAATAGTTTAGTTTGCATAATGCATGAATTGTATCAAGTGTCCTAGTGGTAAGCTACCTTTCTTTCAAGGCCAATGTTCATGGTTCGAATCTTGGCTACCCCTCGTCAAACCATGAACCTTAGCCTTGAAAGAAAGGTAGCTTACCACTAGGACACTTAATACAATTCATGCATTTATCTCACTGGGTTTTTCCTAATAAGGTTTTAACGATTCCTAATAAGGTTTTAACGAGGCACATTCTAAATATGGACATCCAAGGGAGAGTATTATGAATATTTGTGGATGTCTCCCCTCCAAAGTTCTGATATTTATAGATGTCCCTCTCTCACTTTCTATAAATAGACACACACTTTTCATAATAAATACACACTTATATTCTCTTCATCTCTCATTCTCTAAACTCTCTCAATTCTCTCCTTCTAAAATCTCTTCTCTTCACTTATTCTCCTTTAAATTCATAATAGAAAATGATTTTTCCTTCATTCTCACATTCTTTCCTTTCATTTTCCTCCCTAATCCTTCCCTTTCCCTACTATACCTTCTCCCAAATAAGAGACGTTTGGATTGGTGGTATGTGATAAAATAAAGAGGGACATAAAATTATAACCATTTTTAACTTGAAAAATATAAATAGATTCCAATCTGATAAAAAAGAATGAAAGTTAATCCATTTCTTTCTAAATCTTTAAAATGCTATTTATTTTTATTCAAAAGTTAATACAATAAAATTATTTTCTTAACTTAATTGTTATCATAAACTTTTACATAATTAACTTTATATCATGTATTTTTTAAAACAGATAAATAATTTAAAATAATTTATTTAATTAATTAAAAAATTTATTTAATAATATTATTAATATATAAAATAAATTAGTATTTACTATACTAACTTGTACAATTGCAAAATGTATTTATTGATATTTAAAAAATCTATATTGTTATGAAAATACCAAATTATTTTGGGTGAAAGCCATGTTGTCGTAATAATTATATATACTTTTCAATATTGATTTTGTGTCAACATAATAATTTTACTTGTAGTTTTGGAAGCTTCAAAATAAAAACTTTCTGGAAACCATTCAATCAACCGCAGGGATGATGATATTAGGAGTCTCTGTCAGCCTGCCAGCCAGCCAGCGTGGACCTTTCTTTCTTTGTATCATTGTACGGTCCCTCTTCGTTCATTCCCCTTACCTCCCACTTCCATCACATTCTTCCCCTTCCCATTTTCAAACACCGTTTCTTTCTCTCCCTCTCCCTCTCTCTCCGACGGGTCCGCGAGACTCGGGTTCGGATCTCTGATCCATTCCATCCACAACCCGAAACTCTTCCCTCTCTCTCTCTCTCTCTCTCTCTCTCTCTCTCTCTCTCTCTCTCTCTCTCTCTCTCTCCCCCTCAGGGTTTCCAGATCCTTCTCTTGCATCCCCTTCAAACTTCACCATGATCGCCATTCCCTATTTAACCGCTTTAACCACCTACTTCAGCTACGGTTTGCTCTTCGCCTTCGGCCAATTCAGGGATTTCTTCAGAAAAATCTTCGACTGGTGCCACTCCAACAATCTCCAGGTTCCTCCCAATTCTCTTCTATTTCATTTTTTATAATTAATAAATAATGCATAATTGTTTCTTCGACAGGGTTACGCTCCGATCTGCTTAGGACTCGAAGATTTTTATATTCGCCGCTTATACCTTCGCATTCAGGTTTTTAATCCACTTTCCTTCTTGCTTGATCATTAGAAACACATAAGGGAACACCGAATGCTTCGTTTTTGCTCTTTCAATTTTCCAATGTTGAATGTTTTGATTATTTTTGCCTTTTTTTTTAAAAAATTCCGTTTGGGGTAAATATATGTAATGTAAAAGGAAATGCAGATATGTGATTATGACTTATGTGGTGGTTGTTTTCTACATTTTTTGTTTTGTTTTTTTGCAGGATTGTTTTGGGAGACCAATTGCTAGTGCACCTGATTCTTGGTTTGATGTAGTCGAACGCTACTCGAATGATAATAACAAGACATTAAAGTATAACCCTCTGTTTAATTTTATGGTTTATAGTTGTTTTTTTTCCTTTTTATTTTATTTTATTATTTGTTTGAGGGGCTGGAGGGTAGGAGTGATGTCTGACATATCAATTTTTATCTTATTTTAGAGCTTAGTATCTGAAATTTAGTGGTTTAATGCTTTGTTGTTGTTTAGCATCTGAAATTAATGTGACACCTATTTTTCCTGATGTTTATCCCAATGCAGACGAACTGACAAAGTAAGTAGATGCCTTAACTTGGGATCGTACAACTATCTTGGTTTTGCTGCGGCGGATGAATACTGCACACCTCGAGTAGTTGATACATTGAAGAAGTATTCTCCAAGCACTTGCAGTACCCGGGTGGATGGGGGTAGGTATTGTTAGTTTGTAATTTTATATTTTAAAGTTAGGCTTTGTCTGTTTATCTTTGCATGTATCCCATTATGTTTCCTCAAATGTGGCTTCTCCAATAGGGACGATGGCGCTTCACAACGAATTGGAGGAGTGTGTTGCAAACTTTGTTGGGAAGCCAGCTGCTATTGTTTTTGGTATGGGCTATGTGACAAACTCTGCTATTCTTCCAGTCTTAATGAGAAAGGTCTGTAAAATTTACTGATTCTATACCTTGTTGAGATGCTACTGTTAGCTTGATTAATTGTTGGTATAAATTACTTTTGCAGGGAAGTTTGATTATTAGTGATTCTTTGAACCACAACTCAATTGTTAATGGTGCACGGGGATCAGGAGCAACTATTCGTGTTTTTCAACACAATGGTGAGTATCTTCCTTTGCTGTATATTAAAATAAGCATTATGAGTTAGTCATTGAGTGGGCAGGTTTTCAATTGTCACATTGTTATGAAAAGAGAGGTCTTAATTCTAATTTATGGGTTGGGAGATTATGCTGGCTGCATACTCAATATGTGTGGGTTAGTTAAATTTCATATGATGACTTGATTTCTGCTGACAAAATCAAACAGAAAGTTTAACTGAAATGGCTTTTGATTAGTTATGTTTATATGCAATATGTTATTTTGAACAATTGGTATATGTTATCTGTGGATACCTGTGGGGTTACATTTTTTTTTCTATTTGTGTTATTGAGATGTTACTCCCAGAAGAAGTCACAGCACTATTTAATCTGTTTCTCCTTGGCCATGTACCTGTAGTGCCATCTCATCTAGAAGAAGTGTTAAGAGAACAAATTGCTGAAGGACAGCCAAGGACGCATAGACCTTGGAAGAAGATAATGGTTATTGTGGAGGGGATATACAGCATGGAAGGAGAGCTTTGCAAACTTCCAGAGATCATAGCTATATGCAAAAAGTATAAGGTTGATTATTATCATAGCTCTTATATCATGTACAAATTACAATTCTTTCATATATACCTGCTTTGCATTTTTCATTTTCGTTTTTTTTGGGAGAGTTTGTGCAAAGTTATATGGATGAGGCTTCCAGCAATTTTTGCAAATGTACTAAGCTAATGAGTAATGGCTTAAAGGGCTCATCATGTAAAGAAATAAGATCCTTTCTCCTCTAGAAACTTTCCTTTCTCCTCTAGAAACTTTTTTATCTAATTTTTTAAGTTTAGCTCAGAGAAGGGAAAGAGAGGGCTGCAAGACTGGAGGTTTTCCTTCATTTAACAGATAACACTCCTTTCCCTTCTGAACAGGTGTCAAGGGGGATTTTGCATAAAATTTTTATAATAAAGTTAGTTTCTATTTTACGTATGTTTATTTTTATTTTCTGGATTTTCCCATTGTTGTAGGCATACACATATTTGGATGAAGCACACAGCATTGGAGCTGTGGGCAAGACCGGAAAAGGTGTTTGTGAGCTCTTGGGTGTGGATACTGCTGATGTTGACATTATGATGGGAACATTCACCAAATCATTTGGATCATGTGGAGGTTATATTGCAGGATCTAAGGTATCCTTTCTTTGAATATTAGACTCCAAATTTAGGGATTAATCGAGGCTGTAAGTTAGTTGCCAAAATCTATTAGAATAGGTATTCATGTTTTCTTTCCTACCGAATATCAACCATACTTTATCCTTTTATCAGTTTAAAATCAGGAGTAGGTTATAAAATTAATTGTATATGAAGAATATAGTTGAAAGGACCTATTGAATGAGGGATGGAAGGGAGGTTATTAGTGTTATTTTCTGATAGGTAACTGAAGTCAAACAGATAAAAAATGGAGAACTGCCCACGGAAATTCAATATTGCTAAAGTATCCATTCCACATCTGATACAATACTAGTGTGATGCATCTACATTTGTATTTTTGGCACATCTTTTTTTTTTTTTTTTATGTATACACCTCTCAAAACTATTTCCTACTAGAAATGTCCCCTCACTGATTACCTCTCAGAAAAGAAATCTCAATTTTGCAATGTTGCTCTCCTCCAAAGGATTGTTTAGAATTAGAATAACAGACACTCATCTAATCCAGAACTATTATAATGGCAATTGATGGTTGGTGTGATCGCATAATGGTACTTGAATGTGAGAGGAAAATAGTAGTATTGACAAGGGCATTGGAGGAAAAATTATGGTGGTGGGGGAATGCTTAGGTCTTTGGATAGAAAAACCATGGATTAAATTTTTATTTTTTACATGTATAAACATAAAATGCTTATTTTGATAAATATTGCCACATTACTGACACCTGTTTCATGGTTTCTAGAAATATTATTGCATTTGCATATTGTATCAAATTGTTTTAGATTTTTGGAATCATACCATTACCTGTAACATATATGCTTACAAACAAAAAATGCAATCTCATACTAGTGAGGAAAATAAAACAGAAATACTTCCTCCAATGGATATCTGAAGCCCCAGGGATCACTGTTTTTTCCACTCATTTTTCTATCTTCCCTCGCTGCTCTATACAGTTATATACCCCTTTTATCCCCATCTAGGTCTTTCCCTTCTCCCCTGGAATGCATGCTGTGCAGTTTGTTACGCAGACTACCCTCCTTACTAATTGCCTCCTCTTTCGTCTTTCATCATTCTTTGGTGAAATTCCTTTGTTGCCTTATATTGTCTTTTTCGAATCTGTTGACTGGGTTAACTGAGGTTTCCTTTCTCTACATAAAACTTAGTTGTAGTTTTATCTGTTTCATACAACTGAAGTCATGTAATAGCGTTAATTTGCTATGTCTGTGTATTGTTGGATGACCTACTTGTGGAATGTCTTTTGTTTCCCATCTTGTAGTCGACCTTTCCAGATTTATGTTCCATATTGGTTTCTATGAACTCTATTTCTTATGCTGAAGTTTTCTATCCACTATCAGGAGCTTATCCAGTACTTGAAGTACACCTGCCCTGCTCATCTTTATGCAACCTCAATTTCACCACCAGCTGCACAACAAATAATATCATCCATAAAAGTTATTCTTGGAGAGGATGGTTCCAACAGAGGTTTGGCTGGCACCTTTTCTGCTCTCTGTTTTGCATTTGTGTTGTTCACTAGCTTTTGTACTTGGTTAAATCCAAAATGGCATTATGGCATTCATCTTCTTTGTTTACTTTGCGCTGAAGTTAGTTTTTTTTGTATAGGTGCCCAGAAACTTGCCCAAATTCGAGAGAATAGCAACTTTTTCAGGTCAGAACTGCAGAAGATGGGATTTGAGGTTCTTGGGGATAATGATTCTCCAGTGATGCCAATCATGCTTTACAATCCAGCCAAAATCCCTGCCTTCTCAAGGGAGTGCCTCAAGCAGAATGTGAGAGCATCATCATGCAACCATCTGTGCTCCCTGTTGATTTCCTGCATGTGGATATAAATAAATTTGTTAGCTAATGTTTACAATGTTTTGACTTCAGGTTGCTGTTGTGACAGTGGCATTTCCTGCAACGCCCCTCCTGTTGGCTAGAGCACGCATATGCATATCTGCTGCTCATTCAAGGGAAGACCTTATCAAAGCCTTGCATGTGTGTATTTTGATTTTCTTTCAATGGTTATCTTATCTTAAGTGGTTGATTATGTGTCAATTTTGTGGGCGAGTCTTGATGCAATGGTGAGCCTTGTGACCTGGAATTCAAAGGTTCAAATCCTAGAAACATTCTTCTTGTGGGGATATGTTTGTGTACATTATCCTCTCCAAACCCCCCTAGGTGGGAGCCTTTTGCATTGGGTTTCCCTTTTCTTAATTGGTCAATTTTGTGTAGAAGAGTAGCTGATAAGGTTTTGCACAACATTTTTGCACTGTGTTTATGCTAAGAAAAATAATATCTTCTATTCTATCCACAAGTCGAAATACATTCCCATTTTCTCTTCCCTTCTTGTATCATATATTGAATACATACCTTTTGTTTGTTTTAATATGCTAGCTGGATTTTGTGTAAATTTGCTACTTCCATGATGTGTTGTGTCCTAAGTTGCTGTGATTGTTCTTTTCAAAGGTTATTAGCAGAGTGGGTGATCTAGTGGGCATAAAATACTTCCCTGCCGAACCAATGAAGCAGCAACAAGGGGCTAAAGGTACGAAGTTTGATTGAGAGAAGTTTGTCTATAAACAAAAGAGGAACAAAGACTAGTGAAGATAGCGGTGTAGTGACAAGGTATTTTGCTTCCATGGGGGATTGGTTTCAAACTAATGGGCATTTTCTGCTGTGAGAACTCGTTGCTTTTTGTTGGGATCTACAAAAGTATTGTCATTGCCTGGAGCAGCAGATCCATATAATCCTGGTTCAGCTTCAGATACAAGTGAATGTCTCATGGAGGGAAGTCTATTCTTGTATTACCTGGTCGTTAGATAATACATATAGTCGTGGTTTGGTTATTCATTTGAAACTGACTTGCTTGAAATTGTCATCAAGTTGTAAAATTGAAGATGATATATTGAGTTGTAATTTTGAAAGCGAGCAATCCCTTGGGAAGTGTATAGGCTGGTTTGTTATGCTTTCTACAATCGACACAACTGGTTGTTTGCTTGACTTTTCTTATCAACCTAGGTTTCTTCAAAAGCTAACGGCTGGCATCCAATTTTCAGATTCGCATCTTGTTCATGATATTTCCTTTGTCAATTTTATGGAAATTATGATATGATGTTTGTGACTAGGCTGCTGATTTTTTAGCGTATACGTCCATGCAACTGCTAATTCTTAACCGCATTTGCTCTCAAAATCCATGTGTTGAAAGATGTAATTAGACCAGCCAAGAGAGGAATGAGTACTATTTAACTTGGAAATGCTTATGCCGGGAATGTTCTGTAGGTAGGGCCCGTCAATCTGAGAATAGCAGCGTGTGTTGCACAGGTTGGGGTGGCAAACGGGTGGGGCAGTCCGCACAAGCCCGTCGTCATGTAATAGGTTAGCTCACAAGAGCCCGTATTTTAAGTAGGTTGATTTTTTAGACCGTGTAAGGATTGTAGGTTTGTTGGTTAATTTGTGTATGACTTTTCTTTTTCTATAACATTGTTGGATTTTGATCCAAGACACATTATTTTATGAAATCTGAAATACATAATTTAAAATATTTAATTATCAATAACTCTTATCTTGACATTTAAATTTCAATAAATTAACAACTAATGAAATTTAAATACAATTTTCTCTTGTTTTAATGTAAGGAATAATGACATAACATTATTTTAAGTTTGAGTTTAAGATTTAGGGTTTGAGTTTCGTTCTTTTTCAAGAAGTTTACTATGAAAGAAAATGTGGGATATGTTAAAAATAAAATAATAATTTTTAATATAAATTTGCTCTTGAGTAAGCTTGTGAATTTGTGGGTTGGGTCTGTTAGCCCGTAAGTTAAATAGTTTAAATTTGTTAGTCTGTGATTTAAGTGGGTCTCTTTTTCAACCGATAACCCATATAAGGGTGAGTTAAATAGATCGGCCCGCAGGTTCATGTTTATATATCCAACTCTAAATAAATGCTAAATACACCACTGTAGTATACTTTTTAATGCCAATAGACTTTCAATGTGGGAGAGTGCATATTCACTTGCTTGAACGCTGAGTGCATCTCGGTCCTAAGATTAGAGTATGTGTTCAAGATATAAAATTTATATTGAATTGTAATTGGAATTGGAATTATACATTGCAATTTTTGTTCATTGCAATATAGTTTGGAAGCCATTAGACTTTCAATATTGGATGAGGGCATCATATTCACGTGTATCATAGATCAGTTGTAGAACAGTCTCTTCCAAAGAGGCACAAGGTTCAGCGATAACAGTCCATCATGCATCTTAGTTCCTACAATATAGTCTTAAGTTTAAATTCAAAGTCTAATGACACATGAACAAAACCCCAGAACACCAGGGAGAGAAAATTGGGATATATAAATCCAACATTCAGAGTCTAATAATTATATTGAAATATAATTATTATGTCCAAATGCACTATAGGGACATACTGCATTTCAGCCTCTCCGTATAACTAGTTTTGTATGCATGAGAACAAAGAAACAAATGAGAAGACAAATGAATTCTGTAGTAGACTTTGTTTAGTTGTGACTATGATAGACTTTTATATAATGATTTGTTGTAGTAAGTTAAATTGTTTTTTTTTAATATTCATACAATATACCCATACCATCTTTATATTATACTAAATCACATATCTAGGTTAGTTTAAATATATTTAAACCTTTCCATTTTCTTAAAACCTAATCCTAATTGTTCATCATCTACATTGTTCCTCTCTCTAGTGTTTACAGAAGGCACCACCAAACCTCTCACGTAGAGTTGGGTTATGGTAACGAGCTGGCCTGCGAAACCCGCTTTTTCAATGGGCTAATTTTTTTGGGCCCATGGCAGGCCCGCGAACCCACAGGCTAACCCGCCTATGAGATTTTTTTGTTTCTCTTTTATTCCTTTGAAATTGTTGAGCCTAAATCATTTTTTATGAAACCAAAAACATATGTAATTAACATATTTAATTATCTAAAATCTAAAAAATCAAACTTGATTCATGAAATAAACTCATGAAATTTTAAATTTAACAGTTTTATCATCCAAATATAAAGCTTAAACATAACAAATAGGTTCCAAATGCATGATAATAATTAATAACATCACCAATGTCTTAAAAACTCTAAATACAATTACAAAATACATAAAAACAACGAGATGCAATAAATCCATGATTCAAACAAAGAGTCATTATGCTTCAACAAATATGCTTATTCTTCACCAACATTGGCATCATTTGATTAAACTTTGGATTTGTCATCATCCTTTGTCTCAACCAAACTGCTAGATTCATCATTAGTTTCTACAACTCAAAATAATGAATTAATTAAAAAGTTGATATCTTAAACATCTCAACAACAATTATTAAATTTTGAAATGCATGTTTAGTTATTTACCTTGTGCATCAAAACCTATCAACCAATTTCTTGCACATATTAGAGTTTGAACATTTTCAGGAAGCAAAGAACTTCTATATTTGTTCAAAACACGTGAGCCAATACTAAATGTTGATTTCGAAGCCACAACTATAATAGGAATACTAAGGATATCACATGTTGTAACGCCATTGGTTAACTAGGACAAACCTCTCTGCTGGGCCATCCTACTTAATTAAGAGGTCACAAGTTTTTAGAAAAAGTGAGGAATTTTTTTTGTATAAGTAAATTAATGGCGGATCAGTGGAAGCAAGCATTAAATAATTTACATAGTCATTCATAAATAGTAAGTAATGGTACTCTCAACAGAATGGGGCATGCAGGCACCCTTATATATACAGTCATCCATTGTCTTGCTATTTAATTAACTCTATATTTAACTTATATATATCCTACGTTCCTTGAGTGTTCCCAACGGGTCCGACTTACTATGGCTCCTCATATTCCGATTCTTGGTTCCCTGGCCCCTCTGTTATTATTAAGCAGAAAGGGGTGAGTATATACTCCAGATCTCGAGGGTTCCCGGTGCGGGCATACCCAATCAATAGATAATGTAATACAGATAATTTAAACCACACATTTACAACCTATGGCAACCAATAATGTTATCATGGAATGCATGAGTTAGGTTTATCATGAATTATCTGATGTTTACGTCTCATGATGCTTGTGGGCCTAATAAACCAATTTATCATCATCATCATCATCATCATCATCATCATCATCTCATCTTATTCACTGGAAGTTGTCCTGCTCAGGTTGTCCCTGGGCACAACATTTCCACACCAGAGCGATCAAAGCTCACCAAGTCCTCGACACATTATATCATATTACTGGGTACTAAGGACTCACAGGTCCTGCACATAACATAGATCCATCTCATCTCTTCATTCATATCACATAATAATGGGACTTGGCTCTACACGATCATAGTTACACTCTGTCTTTAGTCGAAGTACATTAGGCTTGCCACGGGCCGTCCGGCATTGGGCGCGAATCCAAGCCATTAGATGCCTGACCCAATTGTACTCCCAAGATCCTTCCTGGGGATTGAACGCGAATATTCTCTAGCATACCTTGGTGTATGCTCTAGTTTCTCAAAAGTATCATTCTCATGATGCCGCGTGTATGTTTTAGTTCTCTTCATGTTTGACCCTTGGGTATCTATGTGTTTCCTGCCTCGTGATATTTGTCCTCAAGTTGTTAGGTCTCACTTGTTTTTTGGACGTTGGGTGTGACGCCCAAAATTTTTTTGAAATAAATTTTTCGTATTTAAAGAATCATTTTGAAATTTGTAATTTAAATTCTGAATACGGAATATTATAACGCATGCTAGTCGTGAACGAATAAAACATAATACATTTATATAGTGGAAATGATGATTTCAGTACGTGGTACATAATATTATTACAACACATTAAAATTCAAATGAAGTCAAAGTCCAAGCACTAAAATATAAAAGCTTCATTAATTGCACCACTCATCATTCTATGTAGCATGCACTGTAAAAATAATGTAAGAGTGAGACAGAATATAGAATAAATATAAAATAAATAAAATTGCACAAACACAATCAACAAACCATAATGATATGATGAATATGCCAAACCAGGTCATTTACATTTAATAATCCTTAATTTAGTCAAATGATGTCATGCTGGATCCATTTTGGTTTGGTGGGAATACTGCAGTAAAAAGTCTCATAGAGACACAAGTAGGACTTAGCATAATGTCATGAATCCCTACACTCCATGGCGCTCAAGTACCGAAGTACACAAGTAGGACTTAGCATAAACCATGAATCCCTACACTCCATGGCGCTCAACGGAAATAAGGCTTTAACTCATCATAGAGTAACCCCCTACCAGGGTAGGCAATCATGGAACCCCTAAATTCCATGGTGCGTCCAAATGCTTATGATGCATGAATGTCTTTAATTCTCTTTATCGACTTAACATACCATGATATTGATATTTCCATAATCACTTGGAAAACCACAAGTCCTCAAAGGACACATCACATATAATAATTCTCAAATAATGGATTTACAGTTCAACAATATATCTCAATAAACCATAAGGCATTCATGTATACATTAATTTAGTCATTCATAACTATTCATCACAAAGATATACATACTGTATGACATTCATAGAACACTCAATAACATCCATAATAATCAATAATCCCTCAATAAATCATAAATAAATCATTACCCACGTGGAAAATATCATTAACATCCATAATAATCATTATAGGTAAATTTCAGAATTTTACAACAACAACATACCTTAGTAAAATGGCCATAACGTGAGCAAATCAAATCCTTTTTAAGTAATTCCACTTTCTGTAGTTCCATAATATAATTATCTACAACTTTTATGAAGACATCAAAGTCTAAATATGTATGTATAATTCCCAGAATATTAATATTTACACAAAATAGAAGATACGTATTCCAAATAGACATGCTGTAGTATTTTGGCTATAACTCATGCTATACATAACCAAATCAGTCAGTTCAAGTCTCAAAATTCACATAATAAAAAGGTCTACAACTTTGATGAAGAAGTCAGAGTCAAATTCACATATTTTCAGCTTCAAAATTAAGTAACAAGCTACAAAAATAATTCTGGAAAATCCTAGAATAGCATACAATTCTACCCATTCCATATTTATTCACAACCGTATCCCTTCTTACCTTGATGGAGGATCTTAGATTGGTTGAAAAATGTTCTCTTCTTACTATCCTAGCTTCAGATCAAAGGTGACTTGACGGAGAAGAGGAAATGAGAGAGACTTTACTAATTTAAGTTTGTTCTCCGATTGAACGAGCTGTAGTGTCGATTTAATAATGCAAAAGACAAGTGGGGGACAAGCTTTTTCATAATTGGATTATAGTGGAATGTTAGGCGCGTTAATTGTGGTAATAATGGAGATTTTAGATAAGAAAATGAGCTGTATTGTTGTCCATTTCCGCCGCCTACATACTGGAGCTTTGTATGATTGAAGTAAATATATTAAAATATGTACAAGATGATATGATTGGAGTAAAATATTAATTCTAACACTGGTTCGGTATTTTGGGAATATTTACCGACTGGACCATTACCGGGTCAGTATATTTGCCGACTGGACCACTACCGGGTCAGTATATTTGTTGAGTGGACCATTATCCTGAGATACCGGTTGATCTCTAGGACGGCTAAAATGACCTCTTAACCTTAGGGCCGGTATCCAGACGGATCATTTCGAGAAGAATTCATCAGAGCCTCATTTCGTTCGGAACTGCTCCACTCGGAAGGGAATTCACTCGGAAATGTTTCCACATGAAACACTCAGCTTTCCTTCCTCGGAAATGATCCACTTATAAATCACCCGGAAATACCTCATTCAGACATATTGTATTCAGATATATCTCTGCCCGAGTCAAAGTTTCTACTTACGTCACTCGGAAGTCTTTCAATTGAAAAGATCACTCAAAGTTCAAAGTGCAGTCCTCTCTCAGAAATCTTTCCACTCGAAGGATCACTCGGGGTCGAAGACTATCTCTAAGACGAACCCGAGCACAAATTCAGCAACTCTGAATATGGACCCAAGCACGAATTAAATAAATTCACCACTCGGATATTTACTTCCCTCGGGAATTATTCACTCGGAATATACTCATTCGAAGTTAGTCTTTTTCTTTCCAAAAGCACTCTCCCTGGAAAAGACTCACTCGGTATTTCTCAATCAGTGCCATACCACTCAGTAGTCGGGAATATCTCACTTGATGATATCCCACTTGGAAATGTCTCACTCAGTGCCTTTTCACTCGGAAGTGTCACACTCAGAGACACCCCACTCAGGAAAGTTTCACTCAAATGGGAAATTCCCCGCTCAGAATTCATAACTCAAAATTATCTCAGCCTGAGAAGTACTCATTCGAAATTAAAGTTTTTCTTCGTTCGGAAGTACTTCTCTCGGAAACGTTTCATTCAGAGACGTTTCACTCGGATACGTTTCACTCGGAGACGAGTCATTCGAAGACGTTTCACTTGGAGACGAATCATTCGGAGACGAGTCACTCAGAGACGTTTCATTTAGAAACGAGTTACTCAGAGACGTTTTACTCGGAGACACTTCACTCGGAAGTATGGAACTTGGAAGCGTCTTTGCCCGAAAGGTGCTCATTCGAAGTCAGAGCCCCTTTCACTCAGAAGTGGTTCTTTCAGACACGCTTCACTCAGAAATGTCTCCGAGGCCAGGACTCCCTTCACTCAGAAGTGGTTCTCTCGGTCATGACTTACTCGGAAACGTAACCTTCCTTCACTCGGAATTTCTCTCGGTCATACCTTACTCGAAAACCGATTCCTTTCACTCGGAATTTCTCTCGGTCATACCTCACTCAGAAACCGATTCCTTTCTTCACTCGGACAGTCTTATCTCAGACATGATTCACTCGGATTATATTATTCGAAAGTACTTCACTTGGTAATCTCTCAATCAGAATACTACCAGAGGTTAATATCAAAGAAAACTACTTGAACGAATCAAAAAGAAGCTTCGATTCATAGCCAAACTTATGTAGAAAGTTAATATAAATAGATAATATGATTAACGGTCTAGATTAAAATAATTATACATGAGAATAAAATTTTTAGGGTGTTACAATTCTCCCACCCTAATAAAAATTTCATCCTCAAAATTTAATATAACACACCCCTCAGTGGAACAATTCTGGGTATTGCGTCCTCATAGCATCTTCACGCTCCCAAGTTAAAGTTACATCATTTCCTTGTTTCCATGCAACCTTTACTAATGGTATATCCTTGTTTCTCAGGCGTTTAAATGACCTTTCTACAATCTCTGTGGGTTCTGCAGGGATGGTCAAATTTTCTCTAACTTCAACATCATCAGTAGCAATCACATGAGTGGAATCTTGTACATACTTCCTCAATTATGATACATAGAACACATTGTGCAAATTTGCAAGGTGAGGAGGAAGTGCAATCTGATAAGCCACTGGGCCAATCCTATTTAGAATTTCATATGGTCCAATGAACTTCGGGCTCAACTTTTTACTTTTCAATGCTCGACCAATGCCCTTGTGAGGTGAAACCTTCAAAAATACATGATCACCAACTTGGAATTCAAGTGGTTTCCTCCTTTTATCGTAATAGTGCTTTTGTCTATCTTGGGATGCCTTCATCTTCTCTCTGATTATTTCTATGTGTTCAGTAGTCTGTTGCACAATTTCAGGTCCTAACGCCAAACTTTCACCAGTTTCTAACCAACAAAGGGGCGTTCGACACTTTCTACTATACAATGCTTCAAATGGAGCCATACCAATATTGCTATGGTAACTATTGTTATACGTGAATTCAATCAGTGGAAGAAACTGCTCCCAACTACCACCATGCTCAAGCACACAAGATCGCAGTAAGTCTTCCAAACTTTGTATGGTACGTTCTGATTGTCCATATGTTTGAGGATGATAAGCTGAACTTAATCGGAGTCTTGAACCCAACTCCTGATGTAGGCTTCCCTAGAATCGGGAAGTGAACCTCGGATCGCTATCTGACACAATACTGGATGGTACACCATGAAGTCTCACGATCTCTTTCACATATAATTGTGCCAACTTTTGTAGAGAATTCTTCATATTCATTGGAAGGAAGTGAGCAGATTTAGTCAATCTGTCTATAATAACCCAGATTGCATCATTTCCTGAACGTGTTCTTGGCAATCCTGACACAAAGTCCATTGAAATGTCATCCCATTTCCAGACAGGAATCTCCAATAGTTGCAGTTCACCAGATGGCTTCTGGTGTTCCATCTTGGCTTTTTGACATACCAGACATGAAGACACATATTCAGCTATTTCTTTCTTCATCCTTGGCCACCAAAAGCTTTTCCTCAGGTCTTGATACATCTTAGTTGATCCAGGATGAATGCTCAACATAATTTTATGTGCTTCTTCTAGGATTGTCCTTCTTAGGTCAACATCATTTGGTACACAAATTCTGCTTCTAATTCTCCAAATTCTATCTAATCCTTCTTGTAATCCCATATCCTTTCCATTCGCCTGCATCTCTCTCAATTCATGTAATTGTAAGTCCTTTTTCTGCTTCTCACCTATCAGCTTCAGAAAATCATTGGTTATCTTCAAAGTTCCCAAGGTCATACTTCTTGAAGATTTCATCTCCACACCCAAGTTCATATCTCTGAACTGTTCTATCATTTCCATCTCTTTTACCATTAAAGATGCCATATGAATGGATTTCCTGCTAAGTGTATCTGCTACCACATTTGCTTTTCCTGGATGGTACTTTAAATCAAAATCATAATCTTTAAGAAACTCCATCCACCTTCGCTGCCTCATGTTCAATTCCTTCTGATCGAACAAATACTTTAAGCTCTTGTGGTCACTGAACACCTCAAACTTGACTCTATACAAATAGTGTCTCCAGATTTTCAAAGCGAATACCACCGCTGCTAATTCTAGATCATGCGTCGGATAGTTCATTTCATGTGACCTCAGATGCCTAGAAGCATAGGCAATCACCTTTTGTTGCTGCATCAAAACACAACCTAAATCCATCTTAGAAGCATCACAATAAACTACAAAGTCTTCTTGTGGATTAGGCAAAGTTAAGACTGGAGCAGATGTAAGCTTCGATTTTAGTTCCTGGAAACTTTTCTCACATTCTGGCGTCCAAGAAAAAGGTTGATTCTTCCTGGTCAGACGAGTCATTGGTAAGGCAATTTGAGAAAACCCCTCAATGAATCTCCGATAATAACCAGCTAATCCTAGAAAGCTTCGTATCTCAGTAACTGAATTAGGTCTCTCCCAATTTGTTACAGCTTCTATTTTAGAAGGATCCACAGACATTCCTTCGCTTGAGATTACATGGCCTAGGAACTTTACCTCTTCCAACCAAAACTCACATTTTGATAACTTAGCATACAATTGCTTCTCCTTCAGAATCTGCAATACCACTCGAAGATGTTTTTCATGTTCCTCCCATGTCTTAGAATAAATCAGAATGTTATCAATGAAGATAATGACAAATTGATCGAAGTATGAATAAAACACTCGATTCATGTAATCCATGAATACAGCTGGAGCATTAGTCACTCTAAAAGACATCACCAGATATTTGTAATGACCATAGCGTGTTCTAAAGGCTGTCTTTGGAACATCCTCAGACTTAACACGAATCTGATGATAATCCGATCGTAGATCAATCTTGGAAAATACCGTAGCACCTCTCAATTGATCTATTAGATCATCAATTCTAGGCAAAGGATATTTATTCTTCACTGTCAATTTATTCAGCTGACGATAATCTACATATAATCTCATGCTTCCATCTTTCTTCTTGACGAGCAATACTGGCGCTCCCCATGGCGACATACTAGGCCTGATGAAATGCTTCTCCAACAACTCTTCAATTTGCTTTTTCAGTTCTGCCAGTTCAATAGGTGACATACGATATAGAGCCTTAGACACTGGTTCAGCTCCTGGAATTAAGTCAATTAAGAATTCTATCTCACGTTTTAGAGGTAGACTTGAGACATTCTCTGGAAATACTTCAGGGAATTCAGAGACAACTGGCATCTCAATTGCTTTAGATTCACCATCTCCTTTGGAAAGAGTGAACAAGGCAAACAATTAAATTCCACCTTTTAAGGCAAAGATCTTGGGATTGTCAGAAATAGTGTTTTCTTCTGATGGAAATATCACGGTCTTGTTATGACAGTCCACCAAGACTCGATTCGCCGATAACCAGTTCATCCCTCGAATTACTTCCAGATCCTTCAAAGGTAAACAAACAACATCGACAAGAAAGTTTCTACCTTCTATGAGCACAGAATAATCGTTACACACCTTAGTAGTCCTAAGTTGTGTACTGGTGGGAGTGGAAATAATCAGGTCATATATCATAGTCTTCACAGGTAATTGAAGACGTCTAACACACTCCTTAGAAATAAAAGAATATGTAGCACCAGAATCAAACAATACAGATAAAATGGTACCATTGATCTCACACTTACTTTGCACAAGGTCGTCTGCTTGGTCTGCCTCTGAACCGCTGATGGTAAAGACTCTTCCTGTTGCTGGTTGTAATTTCTTATCTGTTGACTCCCCATTCTGTCTTAGATGTTGAACAACACGCGTGTTTCCTCCATGGCCTCCCTGATAATTAGAACCTCTTTGATTATTCATGGTGTTATTGTTGTTGATTTGATGGTTCTGTGGACAATTTAGGCTGATGTGACCTTTCTGATTACATCGAAAGCAAGTGACATCTTCTAGGCGTCTGTTGTAATCATATATATGGTGATTACCTCTGCACTTTAGACACTTTATATTCATGTGATTGTTACGTCTCTCAGAAGATGATGATGATCCTCCCTTGAAACGATTTGAATAGAACGACCTTTTCCTCTTGAAGGTAACTGACTGAGGTCTCAGTTGTCTATTTACCTTCTCTTGTGCTAGTCTGGCTTGGTGGTTTTCTTCAAAAATTTGGCATTTATTGATCAAGATGGGAAAGCTCCGAATTTCTTGAAAACAGATAGCCTCTTTAATTGCAAAATTCAAACCATTCTCGAACTTGACGCACTTTGAGGCTTCAGCACCTGCCTGTTGGAAGGGAGGGTAAAAGAGGGATAACTCTTCAAATTTAGCAGCATACTCACCAACAGAGATTGAGCCTTATTTCAGCTCCATGAATTCCAGCTCTTTTCGGCTCTTCACACTTGCTGGAAAATATTTCTCCAGAAAACAGTCTCTGAAGTTAGCCCAGTCCAATGGTCTGTCAGTCTCAGTCATACGAATCCTGGCATGGATCCACCAGTTTTCTGCTTCCTCAATCATCATGTAGGTGGCATACTCCACCTTCTCAAATTCTGAATAGGGTAAGGCTCGAAAAATGCGTTCCATTTCCTTAATCCATAGGTATGCTACCTCTGGATTATAGCCTCCTTTAAACTGTTATGGCTTCCTTTTTAAGAAGTGATCCAATCCGTGAAGTCCTCCAGTATTTCTTGGTTGATTTTGCCTTTCTAAGGCCTCAGCCAAGCGGTTGAAAACGACTGCCATGGAGTCGTTATTGTTTCTTGCCATACTACATTCGTAGTTTGGTTTATACTAATTCTAAGGGAAAATATATCGTATACAATTATAAGATTATAACATAACTATAAATATTTCAGAATTTATCAGTTAAGCAACAAGTCATATAGCACATACTTAACATATTATCAAGCAAGTAATCAAACAATTCATGTAATATATCAAAGAAACAATATATGTCATAGCAATTGGCCTTGAATTTTTGAAAATGCTTTGATACCACCAATGTGACGCATAAAATTTTTTTGAAATAAATTTTTCGCGTTTAAAGAATCATTTTGAAATTTGTAATTTAAATTCTGAGGTCACATAAAAATTAATAAATACGAAATATTATAACGCATGCTAGTCATGAACGAATAAAACATAATACATTTATATAGCGGAAACGATGATTTCAGTACGTGGTACATAATATTATTACAACACATTAAAATTCAAATGAAGTCAAAGTCCAAGCACTAAAACATAAAAGCTTCATAAATGGCACCACTCGTCATTCTGTGTAGCATGCACTGTAAAAATAATGTAAGAGTGAGACAGAATATAGAATAAATATAAAATAAATAAAATTACACAAACACAATCAACAAACCATAATGATATGATGAATATGCCAAACCAGGTCATTTACATTTAATAATCCTTAATTTAGTCAAATGATGTCATGCTGGATCCATTTTGGTTTGGTGGGAATACTGCAGTAAAAAGTCTCATAGAGACACAAGTAGAACTTAGCATAATGTCATGAATCCCTACACTCCATGGCGCTCAAGTACCGAAGTACACAAGTAGGACTTAGCATAAACCATGAATCCCTACACTCCATGGCGCTCAAGTACCGAAATACACAAGTAGGACTTAGCATAAACCATGAATCCCTACACTCCATGGCGCTCAACGAAAATAAGGCTTTAACTCATCATAGAGTAACCCCCCACCAGGGTAGGCAATCATGGAACCCCTAAATTCCATGGTGCGTCCAAATGCTTATGATGCATGAATGCCTTTAATTCTCTTTATCGACTTAACATACCATGATATTGATATTTCCATAATCACTTGGAAAACCACAAGTCCTCAAAGGACACATCACATATAATAATTCTCAAATCATGGATTTACAGTTCAATAACATATCTCAATAAACCATAAGGCATTCATGTATACATTAATTTAGTCATTCATAATTATTCATCACAAAGATATACATACTGCATGACATTCATAGAACACTCAATAACATCCATAATAATCAATAATCCCTCAATGAATCATAAATAAATCATTACCCACGTGGAAAATATCATTAACATCCATAATAATCATTATAGGTAAATTTCAGAATTTTACAACAGCAACATACGTTAGTAAAATGGCCATAAAGTGAGCACATCAAATCCTTTTTAAGTAATTCCACTTTTTGTAGTTCCATAACATAATTATCTACAACTTTTATGAAGACATCAAAGTCTAAATATGTATGTATAATTCCCAGAATATTAATATTTACACAAAATAGAAGATACGTATTCCAAACAGACATGCTGTAGTATTTTGGCTATAACTCATGCTATACATAACCAAATCAGTCGGTTCAAGTCTCAAAATTCACATGAAAAAAAGGTCTACAACTTTGATGAAGCAGTCAGAGTCAAATTCACATACTTTCAGCTTCAAAATTAAGTAACAAGCTACGAAAATAATTCTGGAAAATCCTAGAACAACATACAATTCTACCCATTCCATATTTATTCACAACCCTATCCCTTCTTACCTTAATGGAGGATCTTAGATTGGTTGAAAAACGTTCTCTTCTTACTGTCCTAGCTTCAGATCAAAGGTGACTTGACGGAGAAGAGGAAATGAGAGAGACTTTACTAATTTAAGTCTGTTCTCCGATTGAACGAGCTGTAGTGTCGATTTAATAATGCAAAAGACAAGTGGGGGATAAGCTTTTTCGTAATTGGATTATAGTGGAATGTTAGGCGCATTAATTATGGTAATAATGGAGATTTTAGATAAGAAAATGAGCTGTATTGTTGTCCATTTCCACCGCCTACATACTGGAGCTTTGTATGATTGAAGTAAATATATTAAAATATGTACAAGATGATATGATTGGAGTAAAATATTAATTCTAACACTGGTTCAGTATTTTAGGAATATTTGCCGACTGGACCATTACCAGGTCAGTATATTTACCGACTAGACCACTACCGAGTCAGTATATTTACCGAGTGGACCATTATCCTGAGATACCGGTTGATCTCTAGGACGGCTAAGATGACCTCTTAACCTTAGGGTCGGTATCCAGACCGGATCATTCCAAGAAGAATTCATGAGAACCTCATTTCGTTCGGAACTGCTCTACTCGGAAGGGAATTCACTCGGAAATGTTTCCACATGAAACACTCAGCTTTCCTTCCTTGGAAATGATCCACTTATAAATCACCCGGAAATACCTCATTCAGACATATTGCATTCAGATATATCTCTGCCCGAGTCAAAGCTTCCACTTACGTCACTCGGAAGTCTTTCAATCGAAAAGATCACTCGAAGTTCAAAGTGCAGTCCTCTCTCGGAAATCTTTCCACTCGAAGGATCACTCGGGGTCGAAGACTATCTCTAAGACGAACCCAAGCACAAATTCAGCAACTCTGAATATGGACCCGAGCACGAATTAAATAAATTCACCACTCGGATATTTACTTCTCTCGGGAATTATTCACTCGGAATATACTCATTCGAAGTTAGTCTTTTTCTTTCCAAAAGCACTCTCCCTGGAAAAGACTCACTCGGTATTTTTCAATCAGTGCCATACCACTCAGAAGTCGGGAATATCTCACTTGACGATATCCCACTTGGAAACGTCTCACTCAGTGCCTTTTCACTCGGAAGTGTCACACTCAGAGACACCCCACTCAGGAAAGTTTCACTCAAATGGGAAATTCCCCGCTCAGAATTCATAACTCAAAATTATCTCAGCCTGAGAAGTACTCATTCGAAATTAAAGTTTTTCTTCGTTCGGAAGTACTTCTCTCGGAAACGTTTCATTCAGAGACGTTTCACTCGGATACGTTTCACTCGGAGACGAGTCATTCGAAGACGTTTCACTTGGAGACGAGTCATTCGGAGACGAGTCACTCAGAGACGTTTCATTCAGAAATGAGTCACTCGGAGACGTTTTACTCGGAGACACTTCACTCGGAAGTATGGAACTTGGAAGCGTCTTTGCCCGAAAGGTGCTCATTCGAAGTCAGAGCCCCTTTCACTCAGAAGTGGTTCTCTCGGACACGCTTCACTCAGAAATGTCTTCGAGGCCAGGACTCCCTTCACTCGGAAGTGGTTCTCTCGGTCATGACTTACTCGGAAACGTAACCTTCCTTCACTCGGAATTTCTCTCGGTCATACCTCACTCGGAAACTGATTCCTTTCTTCACTTAGACAGTCTTATCTCAGACATGATTCCCTCGGATTATGTTATTCGAAAGTACTTCACTTGGTAATCTCTCAATTAGAATGCTACCAGAGGTTAATATCAAAGACAACTACTTGAACGAATCAAAAAGAAGATTCGATTTACAGCCAAACTTATGTAGAAAGTTAATATAAATAGATAATATCATTAACGGTCTAGATTAAAATGACTATACATGAGAATTAAATTTTTGGGGTGTTACATTGGGGTTTATTTCTATTTTTATTTAGAAAATATACAAGCTATATCTTAGCTAAAATAATGTTTAGATTGAAGAGTAAATAATGTGTTTCTACCTTATGATTTAATAATTGGATTGACAGTAATTTAAGTAGTGTCAATTTGACTTAAGAAGTAAAAGAGTACTTGGCCATTATCCTATCAATATGCTTCCTTTTGAATTGAACTCATGGAAGCATTTAGGGATAAAGTGGCTTTTGGCACTTATTTAAAAAATACAGATTTTTCTTAAAACATCATTGACCATCAAGTAGTAGTATGGCAGAGCTGACCATTATGTTCATTGATATAAATGATGAAATTTAAATAAAGAAAATTATGGAGGATAAGGAGATAGAGCCGACAAGAAATTAAATAAATAAAGAATAAAGCAGCAGAGTCAACCATTATGCTCAATAGTAATTAATAATAATTACAACAATAACATAATAATAATAATAATAGCAATGATATAGATGGTGGCAATAATATTTCTTGATTTTGTTTTTCTTTAGGTGTGGGGGTTAACGTGTTGAGGACAAATATGACGATCTGAATAGTAGCTCACACTTTAAAATAATCATTACAAACTTTTAGAAATATCACAATTTACATCATAAAGGCCACGTGTCATCCATCCTTATATCCCCATTTATTATGTTTTTTGAAATTTATTCACTGGAATCCACATAGACAACTATGGTCCTTAACATTTTCACAATTCAGTACCTATCATGCTTATTACTCATCATGGTTAATAATAGCCAACACAACTAATTAATCACATACATGACAATAAAATATTAATAAGAATTTAAGTGGCTTATTTTTAACGGCACGAAAGTATCTTATTTTTAATAACAGTTCCCAAATCTGCCCTCGGATAAGTAAGGACCAAAAGTACCTTTTTCAAACACACGGTTCACTCTAGGATACCTGAGAATATACCCCATTACCTGAGGTGTCGTATTTTCCTGATACTAGACGGAGGGGCAAAAACTCAACTTTTAAATCATAGCTCCGATTGACAATCTATCTCTGCAGTTGGACTTTACGCGATGATAAGGGCTCAGATTGGCCAACATGTAAACAATCGGTCAAGAAGAGAGAGTGGTGGTGTAACGCCCTTTGTTACACCTTAATAAATTCTAGAAAAATTCGTAATTTTTTTTTTACTAAAGATATGATTGTTAAAAAGAAACTATCAGAATAAATTATATACATTATTTCTGAAATACCTCATAAATATTATTAAAACTTTATAAAGTAATTTTACATTCATCCAACGAAAATAAATATTAAACATTATAAGAAAGAGAGGAAACTCCATGGCCCAGAAGCAATTACTTAATAACATTATTTATTCATTGGACCACGGTATTCATACCGAGCTCCCTTTCTAGAACGTGCTATATTTACTGCCTAGATTCTTCGATCCTTCCCTCTGAACCATCAATTTAAAACATGTGAAACAAAAACACAGAGAAAGAAGTGAGAAATAGAATATAATATTCCTGAATAAGACATAAGCAACAAAGGATTTTTACAAACCAATACATAATAATATCAATCACAATCACATACACAATCAATTATGAATGCATGAATGTTATGCAATATCTTCATCATAACTTACCTATATATGTGGGCCCTTAAATTTTAATTTGCACTGGGCCAACCAGGAGTTTACACTGTTCCATAAGTCCGGATAATAATAATATGAACAGCTCAACTGGCATGGAAACATTTAGAGACTAGTCAGATTGAGAAAGTTTTTATTGTGAAAGTACCCGACACTAGGGAGCTACCCCGCGTCCCCTGAAGCACCCTTTCACACCCTCTCATCCCAAGGCTCGTAATTAAGCCTCGTCTAATGTATCCTCGGTTTCTATAATCCGTCCCCAGACAATATCGTTTAATTTCACTTTAATGATTCATGATGCATGAACTACTCGCGTATTTAGTTGGTTAAGGCTTTTAGAAACTCAATTATTAAATATCATAAAGGTTTACAACATCATCTTAATAAACTGTACATTTTCTCAATTCTCTGAATTTTTGTCATACAGAAATAAATTTGGTACAGTTTTCAATTCTTACCAAAATTGAGTTTCCAAGCCTTAAATATCTTAAAACTTCTCATAAAACACTTTACATATTTTCTTTTTAAATTGAATCTTAACAATCTCGAATTTAGAAATCTCAATTATTTCCAAATATCTTTAGTTATTAGGTTGGAACAAAATAATTTACTTTTGAAAATTTTATTTTATTAAAAGAGAATAATCTTTAAATCATTAACCAAAAATACTTAAAATTCCAAAAATTTTCTATAATTCAAGATTTAATTATCTCAATTTGTTATAAATTAATTTTCATAAAATGTCTTCTTTCTAAAATAAATACTAATTTTTTATTCTAAATATTGAAAATAAAGTTAATAAAAATAATTTCTAAGAGAAGATTTAAAGTAATAAAAATTTAAAGAGTAAGGTAAGAAAATTCTTACTGGGTTTAGCTTTCCGTCATGCTCACTATATGCTCAAAATCCACATCACAAAATCATCAATCAAAATCAAGCATTATCAATTATAACTAAATATCATCAATCACATCAAATATTATTAATCACAATTAAATATCAATCAAAATCAAGTCAATAAAGCATTATTTATTATAATTCAAAGTATAATGGTTATTAATATAGTCAATTTGAGTCCTTTTGGTCAATTCCTCGTATAGGTCTAGGTAAGTCCATATAATCCAGTCCTTGCATTGGTATAATACAGTCCATATGGGTCATAGTGGTCTAAGTCCTTGCATAGGTATAGTCCAGTTCATATAGGTTATAAAAGTACAAGTCTTTGCATAGGTATGTTAGATTTAGTTACATCAGATATTTAATTTAAAATTTATTAAAAATTTTAAGTTAAAATGTTAATATTTTAAAATAATAATATTATCAAATTTAAAAGGAGTAGGGGATTCCTCCCATTATTCTTAAGTCTTTTCATATTATACTCTTATCTCATTCCCCCTTACCTCTTGTATATTGATTCGTTATTGAAAATCCGTACGCGCCTCGTCTCCGAGTTCTAAAACATACCAATTTCATTTTAATATAGTTACAAGATGAAAATTAAGATTACTACTTAAAGCAAAAATGGTAAATTTGAATAGTGAATAGTGAATAGTGAATAGTAAATAGTTAATCGTGAATAGTAACAGTAAATAGTAAAACGTGAATAGTAACAGTAAATAGTAAATTGTGAATAGTAATAGTAAATAGTAAAACATGAATAGTAATGGTAAATAGTAAATTATGAATAGTAACAGTAAATAGTAATTTACTATTTGAATAGTAATTTACTATTAAAATAGTGTTTTACTATACAAAATAGTAACTTAAAATAATATTATTTCCAGTATAATAATAGATTTCTAAAAATGATATGAAAATAACCCTAAAAAATATAAAAGAGAAGTATTCTTATCTTAGGATTTTAGCAGAACTTTCTTCCAAAAAAATTTATTTCTCTCTCTTACTTCCACCACTATCTCACTAGCACTACTATATTAAGAAAACTTAATCTGAAATTATGAATTCTAAAGAAAAATTCTTTTGGTATTTATAGGAAAAAAATTACTATGCATTCTATTATTTTAATATAAAAATACTATATTTTTTGAATTTTTATTCCTGGTTACTGTGCATCTTTTAAAAATTTTGTACATGCACAGTATTTTGCATAGTAACCGTCGGCAGAATTATTAAGCCAAATAGTAACCTTTCACTTGGTGTATTTTAAATATTCAAAATCAGTCCTTTTTGAAATTTAGCGATATTATATCAGTCCTCACTAATTTTATAATAAGTAATATAAAGTTTAAATTTGAAAAATCTAAAATTTTCTCTTAATAAAAATTTATTGATACGTTTCCAATTTTTTAACGATTAGAAAAAATCAAATTTTTTTTCAAACCGATAATTTTTAAATAAGTCTACTTGAAATAGATTTTAGAAAATTTTCTTATAATTTAAATTCACTTTCTTATAAATATTTTTAATTTTAAGTCACTTATATGAATTTAAAATTATTTAAAAAATATTATTTTATTAAAAAAATTCAAAAATTCCAAAAAATCATAAATAATATGTAGATTAAAAGTTCTAAAGAACCATAATCTAATTCCTTCAAAACTTTAATATAAAAATAAAAATAGGGGTGTTACAGGTGGTGTGACGGCTGTTGATGGTGGTGGAGGGTAGTCTGCGATGACTAGAATTGAAACTGATCGGTAGAAATCAAAGGAAACGAAGGTCGGAGGTCGTAGGAAAGAAGAATAGTGAAAATGGAGGTCGTGGGTGGTGATGGGGTCATGTTGTGGAGGGCTGATCCAACGGTGAGGGTGGTGGTTGGTGGTGGTTTTGGGTGGTGGAAGTGGTGGAGGAAGAAGAAGGGTGGAGGTTTGTGGTGGTCAAAGGTGGTTTGGGAGGTTGGTAGTGGCGTCAATGGAGGAGAGGGAGAGGGAGAGGGGGAGGGGGTGAAAGAGAGACAACATGATGGAGGGGCAAAAGGGTGGTGCAATTTTTGAAGAGGGGGTGACGTCCTATTTAAAGGAAAATCCAGCCGTGAGGTCTCGATTTAATCGACATCGAATGAAATCTTAGTTACAGTTTTTAATACTTAACTTTGGGAAAAATGAATTTTTTCTACGGTTAAAATTTGAAAAATACCCAACATAAAAGTCTTAGATCTCATTTTTCTCTTTGAAACGATACATGGTATGCGAAAATCTGACACTCGAAGCAAGAGTTATGCTCGAAACAAGGAAAAATGCTTCTCGAGGCTCCAAAATTATTTTATCCTAGAAGGATGGGTTCACCAAGAAAAATCCTTTGAGAATCAGCTCTTGGGCTCCTCATAAAAGTTGTAGTTTTTTTGATACAAAGCCATGAAAAAAGAACAAAGTGATTCCGACATCGTATGAGGGAGATATTCGCGTTTTACCACGGCTGGGCTGCTGAATTACGAAAATGAAACTTCTTTGAGAAGCTTGGCTTTTTGGGGACGATCAGGCACGAACTAGCTTTTGAGTTCTTCACGAGAATTGTAGAGGGGTTTGATACAAGGATAAAGAAATTGCAACAAACTGATTCTAAGCTCGTATGAGAAAGTTATGATTTTTGTTATAAATTAATGAAATTTAACGGTATTAAATAATGGGTTTTCGGAGTATAAATTCTTGGTTCTTCCAGTTGGTGATGATAGGTTATGAATTAGGGTTTGAGACTAGAAACAGAGATTGTTAGGTTTTTCATAAAGAATAAACCAAAATGAGAATTTCTTGATTTCGATATCATATGAGAAAGTTAGGCTTAAAACACTAAAAGTGTTTGAGCCGAACTTAGGGGTCCCGATTTAACTAAATAATTTTTCCAAGAAATGAAGTTGATGGGGTCCAAATTAGAGTTTGGACTCTTCAAAAGACGTGTTTGAATTACCAAAACGATTTATCAGGGACTACCCGTGTTGGGATCAGACATCCCGAAGTGTATAAACGAATAACCGAGGGCCCCTTTTCACGTGATTCTTCCACGTGACCTGATTCTTCCACGGTTCATTAGGTATAAAACAAGTGTAACACCCCCTTATATACACGAGACATATATCTATTCTTCTTACTCTTTTTTTTAGAAAGATATACATATTTATCACTTCTTATCTCGTGTATACAAGGACATATATACATCTGATTTTCTTTGAATTTTGAAAGTAAAAAGTTTCAAATTATTCATAATGATAAAATAAACTTTCAGAAAATCATAAGTGATCAAAGATTACAGTATCATATCCAAAGAATAAGGCTTATTAAAGTTTAACCTTTACATTGATTTACAATCATCCAACTTAATAGTGTATTAAGGTAAACTAAAACTAAAAATTTAATACCTCTACTTCGACTGTAACCGATTATTTCCTTATCTTCAAACCATGTGATTTTGAATCCTATTCTTGTCACATCTCTTCTCCTATCCGATTGAGGATGAGACCAATTTACCCTCTTGTAATTTCATCCTTTCATCTTGAACTGCTAGCTATATATCATATAACATATATTTTGGACACAAAATTCAAACAAGAAGGAGTGAAAAACAGAATATAATACTTTACAGATAAGACATAAGCATAAGAGTTTTCATAATCTAATATAATAATTTCAATCACAATTATATACATAATCAATTATGAATGTAGAGTTTTCATAACATAACAATTATATTTTCATTCACAACCACCCACATAGAATGTCACAATCACATGAATGTCATGCAATGTTTTTAATACTATCATCTCATTCATTCTATGCATGTGGGCCCTTAAAGTTTTAGTTTGTACTGGGCTAACCAGGAGTTTACACTGTTCCATAAATTCCAGAAAATAATAACATAAATGCCTTCATGGCATATGAACAGCTCAACTGGCGTGGAAACACTTAGAGACTAGTCAGACTGAGAAAGTTTTTATTGTGAAAGTACCCAACACTAGGGAGCGACCCCAGGTCACCTGAAGCACCCTTTCACACCCTCTCATCCCAAGGCTTGCAATTAAGCCTCCTCTAATATATCATCGATTTCTATAATCCGTCCCCAAACAATATCACATCTCATTTCTCTTTAATGATTCATGATGCATGAACTACTCGCATATTTAGTTAGTTAAGACTTTTAGAAACTCAATTATTAAATACCATAAAGGTTCACAAAATCATCTCAATAAACTGTACATTCCCATAAGTTCTTCTTTGAACTTCTGTTATACAGAAACAAATTTAGTACAGTCTTCAAATTCAGATCTTACCAAAATTGAGTTTCCAAGCCTTAAATATCTCAAAACTTTCTGTTAAAAAAACTTCACATATTTACATAATCTTTCCAAATTTGAATCTTAACTAGATTGAGTTTAGAAATCTCGACCATAACAAAATATCCATTAGTTATTTCATTAGGGAAAACCAATTTAAATTTCTGATTTCTAAAAGAATATATATTTTTTTAAATTATTAATTAAGAATACTTAAAACTATAAAAATTTTCTTTAATTCAAGAATTAATTATCTCAACCTCTGATTTTCATAAAATAGCTTCTTTCTAATACTAGATTTTATTCTAGAGATTAAAAATAAAGTTAATGAAAATTATTTCTAAGAAGAAATAAAAGACTAGAATAATGATAAAATACTTTCTCTTAGAATAAAAATTTAAAGAGTAAGGTAAGAAAATTCTTATTGACTTTTAAATTTCCGTCACGCTTACTATATGCTCAAACTCCATATCACAAGGTCATCAATCATAATAAAATATTATCAATCACAATATCATCAATCATAATCAAATAATGTCAATCACGATCAAATAATATCGATCACAATTAAATATCAATAATAATTATAAACAAATCAATTAAATATAATTCAAATTTTAATGGTTATTTAAATTATTAAAATTGATTTTGAGTCCTTATATTCCATTCCTTGCATAGGTCTATGTAAGTCCATATAATCCAGTCCTTGTATAGGTATAGTTCAGTCCATATGGGTCATAGTGGTCCAAGTCCTTGCATAGGTATAGTCCAGTTCGTATAGGTTATAAAAATCTAAGTCCTTGCATAGGTATGTTAGAGTTAGTTAAACCAGATATTTAATTTAAAATTTATTAAAAATTTTAAGTTAAAAAGTTAATATTTAAAATAATAATATTTTCAAATTTAAAAGGAGTAGGAGACTCCTCCTATTATTCTTATGTCTTTTCATATTATACTCTTATCTCACTCCCCCTTACCTCTTGTATACTGATTCATTATTGTAAATCCGTGTACGCCTCATCTCCGAGTTCTAAAACATACCAATTTTATTTTAATATAGTTACAAGATAAAAATTAAGATCAAGCAGAAATGGTAAATTTTGAATAGTGAATAGTAAATAGTGAATAGTAATAGTAAATAGTAAAACATGAATAGTAATAGTAAATAGTAAATCATGAATAGTAACAGTAAATAGTAAATCATGAATAGTAATAGTAAATAGTAAATCATAAATAGTAAAGGTAAATAGTAATAGTAAATAGTAATTTACTATTGAAATAGTAATTTACTATTAAAATAGTAATTTACTATAAAGAATAGTAACTTAAAATAATATTATTTTCAGTATAATAATAGATTTCTAAAAACGATATAAAAATAACCCTAAAAAATATAAAAGAGATGTATTCGTACCTTAGAATTTTAGCAGAACCTTCTTCCAAAAAATTTATTTCTCTCTCTTACTTCTACCACTATCTCACTAGCACTACTATATTAAGAAAACTTAATCTGAAATTGTGAATTCTAAAGAAGAATTCCTTCGGTATTTATAGGAAAAAAATTACTATATATTCCATTATTTTAATATAAAAGTACTGTGCGTTTTTTGAAATTTAAAACCTGGTTACTGTACACCTTTTAAAAATTTCGTACATGTACAGTGTTTTGCATAGTAAATGTTGGCAGAATTATTAAGCCAAATAGTAACCTTTCACTCGGTGTATTTTAAATATTCAAAATTAATCCTTTTTGAAATTTAGCGATATTATATCAGTTCTCACTAATTTTATGATAAGTAATATAAAGTTTAAATTTTAAAAATCTAAAATTTTATGTTAATAAAAATTTATT
Source organism: Clitoria ternatea (assembly GCA_037962975.1). NCBI lineage: Eukaryota > Viridiplantae > Streptophyta > Magnoliopsida > Fabales > Fabaceae > Clitoria > Clitoria ternatea. Next base: position 18,674,631 of record CM075675.1, read on the forward strand.
AGTACGTTTTCAATTTTTTTACGATTGGTAAAAATCAAGATTTTACTCAAACCGATAATTTTTAGATAAGTCTACTTGAAATGGATTTTAGAAAATTTTCTTATAATTTAACTTTACATTCTTGTAAATATTTTTAATTTTAAGTAACTTTATATGAATTTAAAATTATTTAAAATATATTATTTTATTAAAATATTTCAAAAATTTATAAAAATTCCAGAAAATCATAAATATTATGTAGATCAAAAAGTTCTAAAGAACTATAGTCTAATTCCTTCAAAATTTTATTTTAAAATTCTAATAAGAGTTAAATCTTAAATATGTAAAAACATAAATATAAGAACATAAAATAAAAATGGTGAATAATAAAGATATTAAAAATTCTTAATATAATTTTCTTAATTAGTGAATACTAATTAAGTTATTTTAAAATTCTCATTCAGAAATATTTTTATTTTTTTTATTTTTAAAAAAGCAAATAATTAAATATAAATACCAAAATTTTAAAAAAAATGATAATAATAAACTAACTTATAGTAAGTATTTCTCAAGAAAGATATATTAATATCTATTTTTTATTTGTGTTGAAAATGAGATATTACAACAGGTGTGCAGGAACTGACCTGATTCTTCCATGTTTTACGTGAACGATGGTACTAGTCTAACTAGTTTATTATGTGGGTACTAGATTTGGGATCGGTTAGTCAATTCTTGACTGCTCGTAGGGTCCCTTATTTACTTTCCCTAATACTATATTATTATTTATTGTTAAGTATAACTTTGTGTTATTATTATACATATTTACTATCTTTTTTATCGGGTTTTCTCAACTCAGTTACACTATTCTTCTTTTATGAAAAAGGTCTCTACCTAGATTTTCACTTACAGTACTCTCATGTTTGAAGACTTATGAGGTTAAGAATGCTCACCGAAAACAGGGATGTTAAACATGCCATCAATGAAAGTTTCGGGAATCGAATCTTATTATCCTTCCAATATTACAAAACATCAAGATTTAGATGATACTTTGATGGAAGTTTTGGATCATCTAAATAGATATCCAATTGTGACTTACCAACTGCTTCCATTGTTGACTTTCATATTTAATGAATTCTTATCAAAATATAAAACCATAACTATTAATTAAAATATTGAAAATCAATATCAAACAAAGGAAGGAGAAGATGATAAAGTGAGTGGAAAAGAGTCTTAAAGTCCAATTAGTGCCTTATGAGCCAAGAAATTGCAAGAAATTTTGAAGGAGGGAGCACCAGGGGAGCTACATGTTTTTTAGCTTGAAATAAAGGAGAAATGAAGAAAGAAAAGAGAGATAGAGGGAGACTAGAGAGTGACATGAAAATAAGGGGAAAAGTGATTTCTCTCTCCAAATCACGGTCATTGATTCAATCCAAGGGTCCAAATGCATTTACCTTTATCCAATGGTGCATTACTTTGCTTTTACCCAACAAGTAATAGGAGAAAAAAAGAAGCAATTGTGTCATGACAATCACATGGCAAAAATGGGAGAATTTTAAATTTTCTTAATTCCATTACCACTTGTATTTTTACCGACTATGTCGTATAAATCCTTCATCAACTTTAAAATTTAATCTAAATATATCCTCGTACTCACCATAATTATTAGGGGTGGCAATATGGGCCAACGGGCCGGGCCGGGCCAGAACAGGAAAACGGACCAAAAACATTGGCCCGGCCCTTATTCCATATGGCCCGCGGGCCAAAATGGGCCAACCTATTTTTTTAAGAGGATTATCCATGCCATTTTTTATTTTATATTTAAACTATTTTTAAATATATTTTAAGTAAAATTAGAAATAAAAATTAGATTTCACCTTTGTAAAGCAAAGTTTTTATAATTAATCCAATTTATATCATTAAATGGAAACAATAAATAGTCATCAAAATTAATTATGTATTAAATAATCAAATTACAACCAAATCAAATACTCAAAATTAATTTCAAATCAAATAATCACACAAACACTAATAATATAAAGTCTAAAATAAATAACATCAAATAAAATTCATAATAATCAAGTCCACAATAATAAAAATATAAATAATAAAAGTCCATAGTAAATACCATCAAATAAGGTTCATAACAATAAAGTCCACAATAATAAAAACCTAAATAATAAAACTCCATAGAAAATAACATCAAATAAAGTTCACAATAATAAAGTCCACAATATTTTAAAACCAAAATAATAAAAGTCCATAGTAAATAAATAACATCAAATAAAGTGAGAAGTTCATATTCATCATCTACATCAACATTCAATAACATTCGAGCTACACTTTTGGAGGAAGTTCATCTTCATCATCTACATATTTAAACAAATAAAAAGATTGTTAGATATGAGTTACACAACTTATTAGTTAGTAAATAGAAAGTAAATTAGAAGATTAAAATCTAAAAACACCTTCATCAACAAAACCATGCATCCAATTACGAGCACACATCAAAGCTTCCACATTTTTAGACAACAATCGATTTCTATACTTCTTAAGCACATGTGCTCCAATGCTAAATGCAGATTCAGAGGCAACAGTTGTGATTGAAATGCTTAATACATCCCGGGCCATATTTGAAAGTTCTCCAAAACGGCTACCATTATCCTTCCACCACATAAGAACATCCAACTCTCCATAAAAATTAGAATCCAATGTTGGTTCTTCCAAGTAAAGATCAAGTTGAGACTTCCCAATTTTTGTGTGCATTTGGGTCTTGTGTGAGGCCAATTCCTATTAGATCAAGTACTTGTTAATTTGAACAATACAAATAACAATATTAATAAAATTAAACAATGATACATTACATAATAGTGAACTTACATCAAATAAGTAAGCCATAGTGTTGGATGAAGAAGACTTAGTCTCCAAAATGGATCCCTTGATAGCTGAATTAACCGCTCCAGTTTGTGAACAAGGGCCTCCTTTATCATGATATTATTCAAACAACTTGTACAAATTCATCTTCACATCATGTAACTTTTTCTCACAAGTCAAAGGATCCACTTTCATATAACAATAGCTCAAAGTCTCAAGTTTTAATCTTGGATCAAGAATTGCACCAAGAGCAAGTATAATACTATACTCATCCCAATATTTCTCAAACTTTATGATCATCCTTTCACCCATTTTTGTGATAATTTTATCATCATCTCTCAAACTTTCAAGCAAGACACATTGAATCTTCCAAACTTGCAAGAAGTACAAGTTGGCAATAGGATAAGATGTCCCCGAAAATAAAGTAATTGTTTTATAAAAAGGCAACAAAAATAGACACATCTTTTCCACTCTTTTCCAATCATCAAGAGAAGGACAAAACTTGTAATTATCATCATAGAAATAAAGATTTGAAAAGACAAGTTTATATTTAAGAGCAGACTCAAGCATCAAATAAGTAGAGTTCCATCTTGTGGTCACATCCAAACATAACTCACATGAAGTGTCAACACCACCAACTTTCTCAACACATTCCTTAAACTTTTTTTTCCTACCTTTAGAACCCTTCACATATTTTATGCTCTCCCTAATCAAATGCAAAGCATCACCAGTTATCTTCAACCCTTCTTGCACAATCAAGTTTAAGATGTGAGCAGAACAACGAACATGAAAAAATTGACCACCACACAACAACCGATTTTGCAAATTCAACTGATTTTTCAAATTATCAACCATGACATCATTAGAAGTTGCATTGTCTAATTTGAGACTAAAAATCTTCTTTTCAATTCCCCAATCAGTCAAAAACTCAAGTACTTTCTTAGATAACTCAATTCCAGTATGAGGAGGAGGCATGTGGCAGAAATTAATTATTTTACTATTTAACTTCCAATTAGAGTCAACATAATGTGCAGTCAAGGTTATATAACCCTCAGTAGTGCAAGCAGTCCACAAATCAGATGTCAAAGATATCCTACCAACACAACTAGCCAACTCACACTTAAGTTTTTCCTTTTCTCTTAAGTATATTTTCAACACATCGGCCTTTGCAGTATTTCGAGATATCATTTGCAAATCAGGATTCAAATACTTTAGCCAACTTCTAACCTTACTGAACTCAACAAATTTGAAAGGCAAATCATGTGCAATAATAGCAACAGCAAACATCTCACGTGCAACCAATTGATCTATCTTTCTAGCTTTTAATTTCCCTTGAGCATCAACTATCATTTGACCCACATCCTCAAACTTTATTTTTTTGCATTTAGCAATGTGCCTATGCAAGTGAGAAGTTCCATATGAGCTTCCAGCCACTTTAAATTTCCCTGAACAACCAGTACATTTTGCCCTTTCAATCCTATCACTCTCTCTTCCTATCTTAGTAAAATATTTCCAAACATCTGAGGTGCAACTCTTAGCCTTCTTATTAGGAAGAGGAACACTATTATTATCATTATCATCAACAAGATCATCATTATCATGAACAACATCATCGTTAATTGACTCTTGAACTCCAACCCTTAAATTAGTATTGTCATCAACACTCAATGAAACATTACCGGAATCCATTCTATTAGACAACCCAAATTTTCTGCATACCCAAAGTAATTTTAAAACAATTTACTATTAGTATAATATTAATTAATTTATTACTACTAATAATAACTAAATACAAAACAAAACATAGTTTTTCCAACATTTTCACACAACAAAATAAAATTACAACTAACAATTAATAATATATACAACATACTAATACAGAAATAATTTATATATAGACTATTATTGAATATTAATTATGTGATGAACAACTAAATAAGTAAAATTATTAATTATGTTACTAAATAATTTTTTAATTTGCCATTGCCACTAAATTATTGGTTCACTAAATTAATGGTTCATGAATCGTGAATCTACAATGGAGCAGCAAATGCGAACTATGCATTTGGTATCTGAGTTGTATATGTACATGTCGTTAGCAGAGGAAAAAAATTGAAATTAGTCCTTGTCTATTCATTTGGTGTCTTATATGTACATGTAATTTTGCTAAGCACAAGCTGCCAACATATGCATTCAATTTATTTTATAAACTAAGGAACAATTAAATGGCAAATTTTAAGTGACAAGTTAGTTTATTTTATAAACTAAGGAACAATTTACCTGTCCCTGTGAGCAGCCAGCAACACGCGACAACCAATTGTTGGGGATGTGCCACGCGTGACTTCGTGAATGTCCAACACCTTGTGCGTGTGTCACTTCATGAATCTGAAAGCATGCGTGAGCTTTTGGTTACTAAATTTTGGAGGACCAGCAACAGCTACTCACTCACCTCGTGGAAGATTCAGCTCAGCCTGGGTGTTCGTGAATGTGAAAGATGCTGTGTGTGGATTGGATGTTCGTGTGGTGTGGTGTGAGTCACAGATCAGTGTCTTTGTGAGGTGTGGGTTAGGGCCGGCGCAATTCAACTCTCTCTTCTTTTGTTTTTTTAACAGGTTAAGTTAAGTGGCTTAAGTATTAATATATTATTATATATAAATATATATTTTATTACAGGCCCAACGGGCCAGCCCGGCCCGGCCCTTCAGGGCCCGTTTTTTAGAAGGGCCAAAACGGGCCGGGCTTATTTGGTAAAACGGTGCCTAGAGGTTGGCCCGGCCCGGCCCATTTCAACGGGCCAAACGGGCCGGCCCGCGAGCCTAGCCCATATTGCCATCCCTAATAATTATCTTACTATCTTTAGCTACCTAATGCCCCAAAATAATTTAATAAGCCCTAAAAAGGTTCAGTAAATTTTATTTTACTGATAAATCACGATTAGTATTTAATTAATTAACCTATATACTCTGGTTATTAAATAATTATGCATTATCAAACTTATAGTTTATTTTTAAAAATTTGAGACGTTACATAAATCACGAGTAAGTTTGGAAGAACTTATAGGTAATATATCAACATATTTAAGACTCTCCTAAGTTGTTTTAGGCTTATTTTGATAAACTATATCAACTAATTTAATTAAGAACTTATGCAATAAGTTGTTTTTGAATAAGAACTTACACTATAAATTTGATTTAAAAACTTGTTGGAATAAGTTAAAAATAACTTATTTTAATAAGCTACGTTATGTAGCTTATCAAAATAAAACAAAAACAACTTATTAGAGTCATAAGCTATTTTGATAGGTTGCTTATAAGCTCTTTTAAACTCATCATTAATATAACTTATTAAAATATATTTTAACTTATTTCAACAAGTTTTGAAATCAAATAAAAACAACCTCTTAAGTTCCTAATTAAGAAACATATCCAAACACATCCCATATATTTATAAATCATATTGATACTACACTATCTACAAATAGTTTTGTTTGCAAATGACAAGTGAAATTTCTTTAGATAATTATGTATAAAGTTTTCAAGAGTCAGAGTTGAAAATTCTCATGATTAAAAATGACGATAAATATGCAAAAATTACACTATAAATATAATGTTTTAATGAAGTTTTTCAACTTAAATGTAATAGTTGAAGAATTAAATATTGCATCATAAAATCATAAATAACTTTATAATAGTATTTTTTACTTAAATAAAGAAAGAACAACACACATGTTAAATTCCTAGTTTCCATGTAAAATAGGAAACGTGTCATTATATACTGATAGCATAACTTAATTAAAAACTTACGATTACATCTTATTTTTATTATTTATAACTTGATATACTATTATATAATTTAGGTAAAAATAAAATTATATTACTATTTACAATAGAACAAAATAATAAAACCCTGTTTTTCGTATTTTTATAACAACTCGTGTATGGCAGGGTTCCGGTTATTAGTTTTTTTTCAAAGATCGAATGGCAAAAAAAGAAGAAGAAGAGAGATTTCCATTTATTTTATATTTACTCGGTGAAATAAATATGAACCCGCGGTAACTTGTATCGTGGGTGGTATGCTATTATGATACTATCTCCCTCCCCTTAAAATCTTTCCTATTATTATTATTATTAAAAATAAAAAATTGGGTGACTATATGGCAATTTCCATTTGCTTTAACACAGACAAACGTTCTCTCTGTTTTATTATTTCCCGTGTGATCAGAGGCACAGCCTGAAAGAGAACTCAATGGCAACCAGGTACTGGGTAGTGTCTCTTCCCGTTCAAAATTCCGCATCCACTCTCTGGAACAAATTGCAGGAACAAATCTCCAAACATTCCTTCGACACTCCTCTTTACAGAGTACTCTCCCTCCCTTTCAAACACACTTTTTCATTCTCATTTTCGTTTATAAACAAATAACAACCAATCCGAATCCGCAGTTCAACATTCCCAATCTCCGCGTCGGAACCCTAGATTCTCTCCTCTCTCTTAGCGACGATCTCGTCAAGGTTCGTCGATTCCCAATCGCGCCCATCATTCACCGCTTTCGCGATTTCAATCGTCGGAATCCTTTGTTAATTGCGCGAATTTGCTCGATCTGTTTTCGAATTTTTTGGTTGCAGGCGAACACTTTCATGGAGGGAGTGTCGCAGAAGATCAGGAGGCAGATTGAGGAGCTGGAGAGGGTTTCGGGCGTGGTGAGCAGCAGTTTGACGGTGGATGGAGTCCCTGTTGATTCGTACTTGACCAGGTTTGTGCTTCGATCTGAATCTTTGATCGTTGATCTTGTTGTTGTTTTGTGATGCAATGAGAATTTACTGTTGTTGTTGTTATGGATCCAGGTTTGTTTGGGATGAAGCCAAGTACCCGACTATGTCGCCGTTGAAGGAGACCGTGGATGGGATTCATGGGCAAGTGGCAAAGATTGAGGATGATCTCAAGGTTATTCATGTTTCTTACTTACGGGTCAATTTTATTAGCTTGTGTGATTTCTCTTTGGTGGCAAATGCGTAAATGATTTCTTTAAAGTGATAGTATATATCCTGTGATAATTTCACGATTTTGCTTTGATGTTGTGGCTGAGTGCTGTCTAGTATTGGCAAAGCCTTTGCAGATTTATGAGCTTATTTATTTGTTTTTTATTTAATTTGTTTCTGAAGGTAATAGATTAGTAACGCCTTGTTGAAAATGAATAAGTGTCATTGGACCTTTGATAGGCTTTTTCTCATGGGTTTAGTACTCTGACTATATAAACAAAAATTGAAAAACGGCTACTTCCATTTAACTGTTTATCTCACACTTACTTGCTTACGTCCAACAGTTTGTTGTTTATGTTTTATCATGCCAAATGGGTCAGTTATGTTTTGACCTGATTTTTACAGACTCTACATTAGGTTCCAAGCAACTCAATGTATCGATGTCTTATCTTCTCAACAGAATTTTTCGTAGAGTAATCTATCCATATTGCTGTGGTTTGTCATTTTATCATTTTGTATGGGAGGTTTATCCTCATGAACAAAATTACCCGCATATATGTTGGTCACTACTAGTGTAAATCTGTAATTTCTGCAGGCATGTTTAAGATAAAAGAATGAAGTGGTGTAGAATTGAGAATATTGAGCCTTGTGTTGTGTGTGTGCGTTTTGTGGGGGGTTACTAAAGGCAAAACCTTTGAATTGATGCAGAATGGAGCAAACTAGACATAACTTTTTTAACTTTTCATTTAGTTGGTGTTTGGATTGAATATATATGCGAAAGCTTTGTCAACTAAAAACCATGGGCTTAAAGGCACCTCTGTATTTGGGTGTCGGGTCCACTATAACTCTTTCTGGGATGTCACTAATAAATTGCCAACTAAGAGATTGTTTTTGTACTAGTGTAACCTCAAAAAGCATGGTTTTATCGCCATCGGCTTCTGCATTTGCAATGCCAGTTCATCATTATATAAATGCCTCTGGCTTATCCTTTTTCTCTGCCTTTTCATTAGAGAGTCATCAACCTTTGGAGTTTGGACCTTGTTCTCTAGCTAGTAACATTAATATTGAAGTTCTCTATGTCTTATGCTGATGGGCTGAATGATACTAAGAATGGTTTAACTAATGGTGCAATAAAGGTAGCAATATTGATAAACTACTGCTATGTTTGGATGAGAGGAGAGAAAATGAGTGGAGAGAAGGGGGTGTTCCTTTTAGTTGTTTGGCCTTTTGGCGGGGGCAGCAAAACTGTAATTCTCTGAGGAGCCTCTGCTATGGAAGAGAGAGTGATTCCTTTACTGTCTTTGTTCACTGAGCTTGGTTTTTTTCATTTAATGAATTCCTCGTTGTCTGTTATTATTTTCTGGGTTCCTATCATATGCATAGATAGACCCATTCTATCTCATTTGACTTATTCTAGATAGAGGACCTAAATTCATTAGACATTGTGAAGATTCAATGAGAAATTAGTACAAAAGATTAGGTGGATGGGCTACTCATTTCCTTTTAATAATGTTAGGTTGCTCTCTTCTCTTGGACTCATCTGTGATCTTGGTTTCAGCTAAGATTTCATTTTCAATGGACTCTGTTGAGTTCCTTAAATTACAATGATGTATTGTGATCCACCTGTAGCCTAGCCATGACTACAGGACATTCTTGATGCAATAGTCAGTTAGCATGCTATTATATTGAATCTATGTCATCAATATCACAGCTGCCAATGTTGGAACTTAATAGGGATACTATCGTAGGATCATTCTGTAAAACTGAAACTGTCAGAAAGATGTTTGAAATCAAAATCATAAGCAAACATCACTTAACACATATTTTGTTCATGTAAATTAACATTTATTTAACTTGTACTAGAAAGAAGAACATATGATATCTTAGTAGTAAATTTGTGTTAGGGTGTTATCACATTTACGTATCAGTCATATCTTTAGTCCTACTTTTATTGGGCTTTCTCTCCTATCCGCAATTATCTACTTGAATTGACAGGATAACATAGTGTATGCTCCCCTTTTATTTTTCCCTGAAACCATTTTGTTCATTAAAAAAGAAGTGTCCAAGTCACTTCTTGGTTCTGGCAGTGTGCATTCTTCTCTTGGCCTTTGCATGTGTTCAGGAAATCCACTTTTAGTTGAAGGTGACAATTGGTTTGTTCATGGTTGGCCAGCCCTGAGGGGAGGGCCAGTGAAGAAAGGGGTGACTGGTTGCATTTTTTGTGCTGCTGGATGTTTTTCTTTTTATGAAAGAAGAAAATTCACCGTGACAAAGAAAAAACTACAAAGAGATTGGACAACAAGGAATCCTCCTAAGAAAAAGACCACAACAGAAAACAACAATGAAACTAGATGAAAGTCAATGGAGCTAAGCTGCCAAACACCTCATTATATCTGTTAGTGAAATCACATTAATTAGTCATGAACTTATACTAAATAGAAGCTCAATGCCTAATCTAATTCCAAATGTCCTACTCGAGAATCCTTCTTAAAAATACATGAATTCTGCTCTTAAGAAGCTTTTGTTAAAATTGTTCCCCTCCCCCAATTTACCACAGCCCCACGCAAACAAAAAAAAGGATACTGTTCTCTTCTGGTAAACAAAGGAAATACAAAATCTCTACCTTGCTTATTCTAGATTGAATTTTCAGTTTTGTCCTTAAAACTTTTTGTTTCTTGTCAGGTACGTGTTTCTGAGTATAACAATATCCGCTCTCAGCTGAATGCTATTAACCGAAAACAAAGTGGAAGGTTGGATGTTGTTTATTGACTAATCACAACTTTCACACACACACACACACACACACCTCATTACATTTCTTAGCTGACTTAAATGACCTATTTTCCTGTTTTAGCTTAGCTGTCCGTGATCTCTCCAACCTGGTAAAACCTGAGGATTTTATAACTTCAGAACATCTAACTACCCTTCTTGCAATTGTTCCGAAGTATTCTCAGAAGGATTGGCTCTCAAGCTATGAAACATTGACAAACTATGTGGTAAGAGTTATTAGATTTGTTCATATACTCAATTATCTGCTGCTATTTTGTTGAGATTATTGTAAATGGAAAGTTGCAATATTTCTATCCTGATTAATAAAAAATCCTTGTAATTTATGTACATAGTTCAATTCTCTTTAACCCTGGAATGTTTCTTAACATGTCTTCTTTTCTTGATTTATTTTGTATTCTGATTAAGATTAGTATTTTAGGTCCCCAGGTCTTCCAAGAAGTTGTATGAGGATAACGAATATGCTCTTTACACTGTAACACTCTTCAGTCGTGTTGCAGACAATTTTAGAATTAGTGCACGGGAAAAAGGGTTCCAAGTAAGTGCTTTTCTTAAGTTGTATACACTGTCTCCAATTTGTTAGAATTGGTAAAATTTGTATCTCTTTTACATTCTCATCTGTAATTGTTAATTGAAATAAATGGGAATGCATGAGGCATGTTATGCCAAGTGTGGAATATCACTTCATGAGATGATGAAAGGTATTTAATGGAATTTTATACCATGTTCAGATTCGTGACTTTGAATATAGTCCAGAGTCACATGAGGGTCGTAAGCAGGAGTTAGAGAAATTAATGGAAGATCAGGAAAGCTTGAGGAGTTCTCTATTGCAGTGGTGTTATACCAGTTATGGAGAGGTATTCATTTATATATCTGATGACTATTAAAATGGGTCAACTTAATTTTTAGTTTTTCCATTTTTATTGTAATTGTTTTTATTTGTAGTTATACTTTACTTTTCGTGTCTTTTAGCTTTTTTTAAGTGGGGTTTTATGTTTTTATGAGCTTTTAAGTCATTATAATAATTAATGGGAGTTTATTTCAAGCTTTAATGATAGGGAAGTTGAATAGTTAGTAAAAATGCAAGCATTAGTGGGAATTTATTTCCCATCCTTCAAGAAAATTCATCCTTGAATTTCAAACTTTCACTTCCTCCATGAAAAATGCTAAATCAATAGCAGGGTCAAAAATTAATCTTTGAAATTTGTTTTTAATTTGAATTCTTCTGGCACAGCTAACCAAATTATGAAATATATTATATCTGGAGAAGAGATCATAATTGTTGTTAGACTCCTTTGCAAACTCTAATCTCAAGACAAGTGATAATTCAAACTTGTAAGAATTTTTGTAACTTTCCTACATGGGTCATTTTTAATACTGGACTGGACAAGAGCTGATAAGATGTATAATCATGAAATGAAAGGAAGAGACAATACTTATCACTCACTTTCTCTTTCTTCAAAATGCTCACTCAAAATTTTTATCTCTCACTTGGATTTTCCCTCACTTCATTTCTCATTCTTTTTTTTTTTTCAATTTCCTCTTCATATTCTCTAATTACAACATTTAGTGGTTGTAATTCTTCAATTTTTTGCTTCTCTTCCTCTCTCTCTCTCTCTCTCTCATCTTCCTCTTTATCAAACTATTTATCTCCTTTCATGTCATTTTTCAACGTCTCCTTAAAAATTTCCCTCATCTCACTTTTTATTTTCACAAAATCTTTGTTCCACCTATTTTCTCTTTCTCTCTTCCTCCATTCTCCATTCTACGTAAGTCTTGGCATTACTCTTTCCTTAGGAAGATGGTACCACAACCTTATCCTTTTTTTTATTTTTTCTCTCTAAGTTTTCCTTCTTTTTTCTCAAGTCTCTCATGAAATCTATCCATTCTCTCACAAAGCTTCTCAATGTGCTTTTTCATCATCCTTTCCATTTCAACACATCACAACCTTTGATCATTAAAAAGAGGATCATAATCTATTTCTTCCATAGCTGAAAATCAAGGAACCGAAGCCTTGATACCAAATGATGAAACGAATGGAAGGGGATTGTTTTGAATTTTAGTTTTAAGGGAGGATATTTTTTTGGGTAACAGGTTTGGGGAAGGATATTGATGTCACACTCAAAAAATAGATGAAGTCATGAAAGGTAGGTGTTACAATCTAAGATTCATAAGCCTAAGATTGCTACAAGAATGAAAATTCTTAATAAGATCAAAGAACGGTTCATTTAAGAACTTAAGTAAAACTCTCTCAGAAAAACTTTGATTTTACTCAAAACTCAAGTTGATTTTTTTGTATTACATTGACTCCTATTTATAGATTTTAATAAACTATTGGAATCCTAAAGGAAATAAATTCCCATTAATGCTTTTATTATATTTCAGGAACTATTTAACTTTCCTAACATTAAAACTTAAACTCCCATTAACTATTATAATGGCCTAAAAGCCAATAAAAACATTGAAATCCCACTTAAGAAAATCTATAAGACATGAAAAATATAACTAAAAATAAAAAAAATTACAATAAAAAAAACTAAAAATTAAGTTGACCCTTTTGATACTCATCATTATCACTTCATTTAATTTGTCGAAATATACCGATATTACAATGCGAAATTTACAGGTAGCTAGAAAACTTGAATTGATTGATGAAAATAATTACGGTTCATTATGCGGCTATCTGCATCTGTAATTCTTATATGTTGATAACTTTTCCTGGACTAAACATTACTGAGATATGGAGTGGAACTTAGTTTTTCAGTTTAAATTTCTAGTGTTTGTTGACTTTAAAATTTTTGTTGTTCTCACTATCATAAATGTGAACAATTTCTAGTAACACTTGTGTGCTTGCTCTGTTATCGTAAATGCTGTGACTCTTCTGGCTTGTTAATTTTACATTTTTCTAAAGGTTTTCAGCTCCTGGATGCACTTTTGTGCTGTACGTGTGTTTACTGAGAGCATTCTAAGATATGGTCTGCCACCATCTTTCTTGGTATATATACTCTTTTGTATTCAACAGTTTTCAGTGTCAGTTTTTCCATCTTCAATTTTTCACTGAGCCCCGGTTCTTGTGGTCTTTCCAGGCATCTGTTTTAGCTCCATCAGTCAAAGCTGAGAAGAAAGTACGCTCGATCCTTGAAGGGCTGAGTGATAGTGCTAACAGGCAAGTGGCTTATTTCTGTTTATGGTGTGGTTTCAAATAGATATAATTGACTAATTTTATACACTACCAAGATTGATTTACGCACCAGCACAGACATGAGACCCATTTCTCTTTTTTTCTTTTGTTACTTCTTTTAGATGCAAAGAGAACATGCAATGTTTCAGAAAACCTTTGGAATTTTATAATTTCCAGGTGCTTGTCGCCGGATGTGTTTGAGCCTAACTTATTTGACAGTTCCATTCTGTGCATCTTCTTAAAATTTGGTAAATGCATTAGAAAAAGAATACTACGTATTTGGTGATTTCTTGATAATCATCACAATCCTTGACTAATTTCAACCTATTTGAGATGTTGACACTTGATACCCTTCAGAATCAGATGAACGGAGAGAGAAAAGTGAACAAAAGAAATTAATCAAAAGTAATTTATTGCAGCTTTGCCTAATCTGTACTTCAAATGTAACAATGCCCTGTTTGTCAATATCCTGTCACTTTTTTCCCAAAACTCTGATGCTCCCTTTTCAAGAAAGCATCAATCTAAAACACATTCATGTGACTACATTATAGTGCTACATATCCTATCTTAATTGCCTTCAATTTCTTTTAAGCATAGCAACCCCAATTACTGGGAAACCCAAAAGTTCAGTTATCTCAATTTTGATGTTTTGCCCTGTTCCCCCTCTAATGAGTTTTTTTTATCAGTCATAAAAACAGAAAAGATTAAAATCATGTAAAAGATTACAAAAAGTATTCTTTTCTCTATTGAGTTTTCTTGTCTCAAGTTATTTGAGAACAAATTTAATCCTAAGCCTATGTAGTAAGAGCAGCATGCTAGCATTATGGAAAAACATTAGCAGAAGTTGCATGTCTAATCTTTTGATACAATAGGCTATATTTTATGGTTCTATTATTTATTTATCTATGGTATCTTTTTGTTCTAGGCCATTTTTTAGTTCTTTCGAATGTCATATGCTCATCGGTATCGTTCCTCTCATATTTTGCCTGCAGTGCTTACTGGAAAACTGAAGATGATGTTGGAGTTGGGATGGCCGGCTTAGCAGGTGATGCTGATGCCCACCCTTACGTCTCCTTCACTATCAATCTTGTTTGAGCACACTCATAAAGTTCCAAAGTCGGCGAAGGATTCCTTTGTACATTAGCATCATGTTCCATTCTTTTTGATTTATTAAATATATATTTGGGCGTTAAAGGTTCCAGAAAGATCTTATGAATTTAAGTGTAGTTTTGTGGTACCAGGTTATAATTAGCAACTTGTATGTTGAGTTGTTTCATAAAGTTTTCTCGTCTATGATTGTGCGACTTGAGAAGTTTAGAATCTTTGTATTTTCCTGTTAAAATATCTACAAAATATTATACAATATTTTGATTCTATTATATATCTTTTGTGTCATTGAGCTGATCTCCTGGGATTGGCATTGAGAATAATCTCCGAAGAGTGTGATGATTAGCTGAAGTCTTTTTTCAGTCAAATTGGTATCTTAAAAGGGAGATAGAAAGGAAAATATGAAAATTACCGTTGATTGAAAAATTAGGTTCTGGTGAAAATGTTTTCTATTTTATTTTTTGTTTTTTAGTTTTAAAAGTATAAAACTATCATTTTATTTCTTGTTTTTAAAATTTTATATTGAAAATATTAAAAATAATTTTTTTCTGTTTTTTATTATTTGTTTTCATTCTTTTCAATATAAATTTTTAAAAGTAAAAAATATGATTATAATTTTTTAATAAAATTAAAAACAGTTTTCAGCCTAAAATTTTTTAAATCTTTTAAATCACAATTATAATTATATGATTTTTTTTTTGTTTTGAAGTTATTTATTTATTGGAGACAAATCTGCATTACGAAAATGTTGATTGAATAATACATTTTTATGAAATTCATTAGTTAGAAAGCAATTATAAGAGTTGATTCATTCATCTAATGCAGGTTTCATACTAGCAAATTAGATTCAAAATTTCTTAAAAAGAAAATTCTAAATAGAAGTTTAGAAGAGTTTGGTGTGACTTATCAGCGTCAGTGTGTTTCTCAAGCTTCAATTTTTGAGTGTTTATAAATCACTCAACAATTTTTAACTTATAATCTTATAACCATAAGTTTATTCCTTAATAAACTGAGTCAATCTTTGTTGATAAGATTTTAAAAACTTTGTTGATTATTATTTAAATTTTACTTTGTCGAATGGCTTAAAATAATGCTTTTCTGTTTTTAATTAGGGATTTATTCGTTGTTTTCACGCCTCTTTTATAAGTCGTAGTTTTAGAGTTTTTTTTGGTTCTTTTTATAAGGCATAGTTAAAATTCCTATGAAATTTTTATTGATGTTTATATATTTACTCATTAATTGCAAGAGGTAATGAATTGTTTGAGATCATCACCATATAAACCAACCAATCAAGAGAGGAGAGATGCTAATATATTTGTTATTATTAAATGCATTAATTAAATGTATAAGAATAAAATTGAAATATTATATTATTTTTTAAGAAACTAATAAATTTAATTACTAATTATTTTGATGATTTAATTAATTTTACCTTATAAAAATAACCGGAAGAAATAATATTATCCATTGATTTATAAATCGGGTGCTGTATATGGAAAAAAATTATCATAGTGGCTATATTTAATCTTCAAATCGACAGTTAACATTACATTTCAGAGGAGTCAAATTTTTTTATTTATAATAAAGCTTTTTCCCAATAAATCTATTATACTTTTTATTCTGTTGAATGAAAACAACGTATTTATTTTGACTTTTTTTTATCATCGTTTAGTATTTCATATAAAAAAGGGACTAAGCTTGTATTCTGTTAATTCCTATTTATGAATGGATATATTTAGTTACAAAATGTTAAAAACACAACAGTTGTGAACTAAAAGCTCTTTTACTAGAGAGCTGTATTCAATTATTTGTTGAGTTTTCTCGAGTCCTACCTTTTAAAAAATTTACAACATTTATGAAAGTTTTCTGCAGATAACTCTTTCAATTGATTGTTATTATCGAAAATTCTCACCGAATATTACTCATTGGTGCCAACAGAAATTAAAAGAGAAAAAAGAAATACGTCCAAATGTACAAAGCTAGATAAAGATGAAGGGAAATGCTAATTATGAAAACACTAAGCAACATTTCAGATGTAAGCCTTGAGCCATCTTGGCCTTTTCTCTCCTTTTCGGCTCTAACTACAACAAATCATTCTCCTGGATTAGTGGACCCGAGCCCTCCACTTGTAACATTACCCTCCCTTTGAAAATGTCCTTGTCCTTAGGGCCTATCTAGCTTGTGTGTAAAATAGACGAGTTTGGACTTATAAAATCGAAGATCAAATTAATGTAGCCTTGTTTAGCCTAGCCTACGAAAGCTTGAACCTAACGCAGGCCGTGGGACCTAGGTACTTCCTTTGTATAATCATGCGAGCCGCAAAAGAAAACCCTAATTTATAGGGCCCGACCCGCATGTAAAAAGAGATGAGTTTGGATATCTAAAAGTGAAGTTTGAATTAGCACTGGCTTTTTTGGCTCGACCTAAAAAAAGGCCATGGTGTATAAAGCCTGGTTTGTTTAGGGCAGCCTCACCGTTTTTCCAGCTATACCTGCCCTTAAGGACCATATTAAGGTAAGCTTCCCTAAAGAATCTGAGACTTCCTAACTAGTCTCAATCGTAGTTGTCTGTTGATTGGAATGACCCATGAAGCTGCCAAATCAGTTTTTAATTTTTCTAAATTTTAAGCAATAAAGAGTCAAATATTTGTTAGGATCTAAATATTTGATTTCCTTATTTTTAGGTGTAAAATCCTTTCCTAATTTATTTAAATTTTCAAGAATTTGTTTTTTGAGATTCATTGATATGGTATACTCCCTCAATCACTTTCATATCACTACACAATCAAACATGCTTCACGCTAATGTCCAGGTTGTTTATCAGTTAATTTAATTTGAATAAAATCACATTTTAATCATACCAATGAGTTATTAATATATATATATATATATGTGTGTGTGTGTGTGTGTGTATGTGTGTGTTAAATAAGACATACAACCTAAGAAGCAATGAATAGTTACAAATGAGTTAGCATAGGCTAAGGTAGGCGAAGCATGAATCTTGAGTCTCAGTAATCGAATTACAGGAACAACAGGAAACTTGTAATCGATTACCCTAATCGATTACAAAACAAACAGAGGGCTTGTAATCGATTACGCTAATCAATTGCAAGGCAAACAGAGGGGCACACAGAGAGCTCGTAATCGATTACCCTAATCGATTACAAGACAAACAAAGAGCAAGTAATCGATTATAGAGCTATCAAAACTCTGCATTATGCAAATTTATGCAAAAGATGCCTTAAAATTAAACTTCTAGACCCCCTAACTTCCTCAAATGGAAGCCAAATAGTACTAAACTGTATATACAGTATCGACTACATAAATGTGAGCTATTGCAAGTGGTTTCAACTCAAAATCCCAAGAATCAAAGGACTTATACGCTAGAATACATTTTAGGCAATTTAGACAAAAAGACCTACACAAACCCATCAAAATGCAATTGCGTTAGTTCCAATTCATTACAAACAAGTCCTAAATGTAGCATATAACCAATAACATTAAACTAAAAGTTCAAAAGCATCCTAAGTCAAAAATGGCCATCCTAGTTCCTTGAATATACAAGTTTCTGCCTAAAGGTACTACATGACTATGCAAATTTCCAATCTCATACAAATCTCAACCTGCCCATCTCAAACATATATCTATATAACCCAAAATGCATTAGTGATTTCAGGGGAATCCAATCATCACACAAAACTTGCTCATAAGATTAAACCTTACACATATCTGTTATCTGGGATGCAAGACTAATCCCTATTTCATAATGTCAAAGAAACATGTACCAGCACTATCATTTAACCATAATTCATCATAGGGTACACAAATTTAGCTTCTACTAGTTACAAAATGAATACCATCCACGTCATAAGGATATGCATATCATTAACTGTCATCAAAAGAATAACCACACACATGTGTAACTATGCATCTATATGTATTTGTATATATATGTTCATAAATAACATAGTCCACTATCGCAATACAATACGAGTCCACCATATGCATATCACTAACTGTCATCAAAAGAATAACCACACACATGTGTAACTATGCATCTATATGTATGTGTATATATATGTTCATAAATAACATAGTCCACTATGGAAATACAATACGATTCCACCTCCGGATCATCAAACCATCTCATCCTCCTGCAATCTCACTGTGAAAAGCCACAAGATAAGAGGGTGAGTACCATTTGAATAATAAATAGAAATTATGATTCAATAGTTCGCACATACATATTATAATTACAAAACAAACACGCCTTCACTTAACATTAGAGAGCTACAATAGTTTATATCAATTGATTTATC
Organism: Clitoria ternatea; assembly: GCA_037962975.1. NCBI lineage: Eukaryota > Viridiplantae > Streptophyta > Magnoliopsida > Fabales > Fabaceae > Clitoria > Clitoria ternatea. Next base: position 18,693,850 of record CM075675.1, read on the forward strand.
AACCACACATACTCATAAATGAAACAATGATGCGCCATGACCTGAAAATCTTTCTCTTAATTTATGCATAAAAACCATGAAATAAGGATACGACTTGTCAATATAGAGCAAGTGCTAAGATGACCTCCTCAGTGAACCATAGTACTATAATCAAGGGGAATATGAGTAACCATACAGTGAACCAAAATGCTATAAACGGTGGTACTCGAGGTTACTAGTGAACCATAACACTATAATCGATAACCTCCAACAACAACATGCCACAGACTGCACAATGAACCATAACATTATAATGTGAACCTCATCAATTTCCTTGACTCATAAGCCATAACCTTCCTATTTTGCATTAACACACATCCTAACCCCTATTTTGATGGGTCACAAAATACCTCATATCCTTAATAGGGTTAGGTAATACTAACACAGGTGCTGTCGTAAGACAATTTTTAAGTTCTTGAAAACTATTCTCACATTGCATCGTCCAAACAAATGGTTGACCTTTCTTTGTGAGTTTAACTAATGGATTTGATAGTTTTAAGAATCCTTCAATAAACCTTTAATAGTAACCAACTAATCCCAAAAAAACTCCTAATCTCTGTTATAATCGTTGGTCTTTTCCATTTTAACACTAATTCCACTGTAGAAGGATCTACAACGATTTCTCCTTCACTGATGATAAGATCAAGGAAATTGACTTTTTCTAGCCAAAATTCACTCTTAAACAACTTTGCATATAACTGTTTTTCTTGTAGAACTCCTAACACTATCTTCATATGTGACGTCCTACGTCAATTTACCTTTATTTATATCCATTTAATTAATTTTCACAATAAATTTTTCACATTTAATAAAATTTATTTATTTCTCATTTCAAAATAATATTTATTTTCACTAAACATACTCAAAATAATAATTATATAGTTTGACAAAACCTTAGAATTCCCTTGATTTTAGAAAAGACTCAAAAATATGAAACAGGGGCCTGACGCTGCGCGCCATTCCCACGCGTAGCGTCAGCCCTCTGCTGCGCACCTCACGCTACGCGCCAGCCTCACGCGTAGCGTGGGCATGACAGTGACAGCACCTGATGCTGTTACACATTTAAGCCATTTTACTAACTTCTAACCTATCCAATTGGCCCGTTTTAGATCCGATTGCCACGAAACTTCACGGGCCACATGTTTTCCCCATTTCGGAACTGTTGGCGCTATCCGTGCGCCAAAATTCCAATGCACGCGCAAGTTATACGCGAAATGCATTTTAACCCAATTAGGTGCAAAACCCTTACACCAAACATCCTAAATGGATTCCAATGGACCAAAAGCCAATGCATCCAAATCCTAAATGTCATGGAAGACCTATTGATGCATTCTGGGGTTTCTTACACCCACCAAATCTTAATTTCACCTATCCGGTTCCTTAAACTCAATATCCAACTATATGCATAACTTTTCTAAATCAATCTAATCATCATCCTAACATCAATCACATAGCACACATATCAATCATGCATCAATACAACACCTGCCCATCACATTCAACATTCACACAGGTCAATGGCTCCGTGCCATAATTCATCCTCATCAATAAGTCATCAAACCACAGCATACATAATCATGGTAAATTCATCACACATACTTTATCACCTACCACGCACCATATTAATACATTATTTATTACACACTTAAACACATACACTCAAAATATTACATTCATTATATACATCTCCGTTCCTTGGCATCAAACTTCCTCTTGGCGCATCTCCGCAGCATTAGCATCCTCCCTGTCACTGGTCACTAAAATTTAAACAACAGCAAGGGTGAGTGTTTGGAATATCATAATTAATATAGAACGAAGTATTAAACTTAACAATACCTACTACTCTTTGTTATTACATAATCTCTTTCGATTTCCTGCACTTATCCACGTCAATACAATTACACACATACACATCAATCTTTAACTTATGCAAACCATGCTTTCATTCATTCACATTTCACTTTCAATTCATAATTCATTTTCCATCATCCATCAATATAAGATTCACATAAGTCACAACTGACTCTCATGTAATTTGACGCCCAGTATCCGGATACTAAAGGATTGGCCTTCAGCTGGGAGTCTGACTTGACATCCCGTGAACCCGACTTGGTTCACCGAGCCCGACTTAGCTCTCCACCTCAACCACTGGGTCCGACTTGACCACTGGGTAGCTCAACTGGGCACAAAGACCACGGGAGCCAGAAAAGAGGGGTATACATACCGTTGGCCATCCCATACCACATATTCACACATCATATCTCATAATCATAGTATATCATCAATAAACCACATGTGCAACTGCCAGAAACTGGCATGTGCTCACAATACAGGGTGACCGACTTGCCAAACCCATCCATACAATGCTATTGCATATATCATCAATAATTCAAAATTCCACATTTTTATTCATAATCAAATATACATACACCATTCAAAGTGGAAATATTACACATACATTTCACTTCCATCATTCCAATCTTTATTTCATCATATAATCAATTCAATCAACATATTTCTTTCATATTCAACCATTTAATCTCATTCCACATACTCATATATTCACAATTACTATATTCAGTTACTTTGTAGTATTTATGACAACTCTTATTAAATTCTTAAACTTCCCATAATCTGTTTTCTTATCAATTCTAATTAATTATGACCCGAACACCCCCCTTACCTCTATCCCGAGCTCCGACAGTTTGCTCAAGGGGTGGATAGCGTCCTACCGCCGTTGGATTCACCGTTCCTCTTTCGCTTCCGACGTCCTCTTTGTCAATCGCTTGCCTAACACTCGTTCCGGCACCTACGGTCACCGAAACATCAAATTAGTTAGTACGTTACCTCCCTTATACTTCCAAACTCATTACCCAAGCTTCACAAGCCACTAAAACTCAGAATCAAAACCCCAATCATCACATGCAAACTCGGATTTCATGAAGGGAAGGAGAAGAAACTAAAGATTAGAGGCCCTAGATGCCTTACCTTGGTTCCAAATTGCTTAAAACCACCAAGAATCCAAGTTTCCCTCAAAACCCTAGCCAAATCGCCTCAGAGAAGAGAGAAAAATGAAAGAAAGGGTTTACAGGTTCTGTTCTGTGTGACCCTGTTATAAAACAGATCGCGACGCTGGCGCTACGCGTCAGCATGGCGCTACGCGTCAGCTCACTAAATCACACCTGACGCTACGCGTCCCATCCACGCTACGCGTCAGGGTCTTGATGCCATTTTCCTTAAAATTTCATTTAAAACTGCTTTTCCCCACTTAACATTTCATATACCATTTTCATTATAAGCCAAATAATAATTTACTCATTTCCAATTTATTTTCTATTATCAAAACATCTGGGATGTTACATCATATGCTCATCGTGTTTTCTCAACTTTTTGAGTATATCAAAATATCATCAATGAAAACAACCACAAATCTATCTAAGTAAGGGTCAAAAAATTTATTCATGTAATCCATGAACACAACAGAAGCATTAGTTACACCTAAAAGCATTACTGAATACTCATAGTGTTCATAACGAGTTTTAAAAACAGTTTTGGGTATATTTTCCTTCTTCACCCATATTTGATGATATTTTGGCACCACGAAGTTGATCCATCAAATCATCTATTCTTGACAAAGGATATCTATTCTTAATTGTCACCTTATTGAATTGACGGTAATCTACACACAATCTTATACTACCATATTTCTTCATTACCAACAAAATTGGTGCTCCTCAAGGGGATACACTTGGTCTTACAAATTGTTTCTCTAACAACTCCTTTAGTTACTTCTTTAGCTCCAACAATTCTAATGATGACATTTGATATGGTGCTCTTGAAATTGGTTCAACTTTAAGGAGAAGATCAATTGAAAATTTCACCTCTCATTTGAGTGGTAACCCAAAGATATCCTCTAGAAAAATGTCAAGAAATTCTTTTACAACAAGTAATTCCTCTATTTTGAATTCTATTTCCTCTTTCACTGAAAGTAACATTATAAATCCTTGAGCTACTTCTTTTAATGAAGCATTCATTTTATTAGCAGATACAAATCTTGTATCCTTAAAATTTGAATATGTTGATTTGTTGAATACTATTGTCTTATTATGACAGTCTATTAAGATATGATTATTTTCCAACCAATCTAATATGAGAATAACTTCTAGATTAGAAAGTGGTAAACAAAATAGATTAGCTTTAAATTTCTATTGTTTATGACAAAAGAACATTCCTAACAAGCTTAAGAAGTAACCATGGAATGGTTTGCAGGAGTATGAACAGATGGTTCAAAAGGTAATTTAATCATAGGTAAGTTTAACGTTTCCAGATAATCATTAGCTATAAAGGAATGAGATGCGCCTAGGTCATACATGATAGTCAAAGGAGTCTTATTAATGATACACTTACCTTCCACCATTATATCTAGGCGAGATGTTTCCTCGTCACTGATATATAGCGAAGACTTTTCCTCGAGTCGTGAACTTTTCTACTGCATTGCTAGAGCCTTCACGAGTGTGATTAGTAGTGCTTGTTCCTCCGCCATTTTCTTTCATTATTTCTGGATAATCTCTCAGTAAATATCCCTTTTTGTTGCACTTAAAGTAGGCATAAATAGGAGAATCCTTCCGCATGAGAGGTCCTCAACAACTCCAGATATAGTTCAGGGATTTGTAGGCGTATGGTAGCCTTTATGTGAAGCTTGATGTCGTGTAGGGGAAGATGTAGCACCAAAATGACATGTTTGACTAGAATGTGACTTTTTCCTTGCAAAATTATTGTTTTGGAAATGTTAAGGTCCATAAGTTCTCATCTCATTGGTTTTAGAATCATACCCTCTAGCCTTTGACAACTTATCTTTATGGTTCTTTTCAAAAATTCTACAGCGATACCAGAAATTCACGAACTTCTTACATCCGCATAGCTTCCTTTATCTCTGGTCGGAGACCATTGATAAATTTAGCACATCTAGCTTATTCATTTGAAGCATCAACGTAATGTGAATGAAAACGTGTGTTGGCCGGATTCCTCAGGCTCATACATCCTCATGGGATCCAACCACAACCATTATTTCTCCCTTTATTTGTTTCCCCTCCATTGTTCTCACTGACAAACCTTACTTTTTTCGTCGTTAAATTGGTTGTTTACTTTTGGTGTCTGCTTCTACTTCCTAACTCATCTCTGCTTCTGCTTCACAGGGTCTTCCTACTCTTTTCAAGGCTACTAGGTCTCTGTGATGTCCCTCCTCTTGTTGATACCAAAGGGGTAAAAGTGTCTAAGAGTGTCAATAAGTCTAAGCAGTTAGGAATGTGCAGTCTGTAGTTTGTAGTCCCTTATTTTTTTTAAGTTATATGTAATACATTTTGTTTACATAAATAATAATCTGCTTAGTTTGCATATCCATTTCTTCAAATCTTTATTGTCTATAACAAAAGTCTGTGTTATATGCGAATAACTTGATTATCTTGAAACTATGAAAGATAACAACTCATGATATTTTGAATCAAGTATTTTCACTGTTTCAATTCTCCCTATAATACAGACCTAAATTTATCTTAAAAACTTGATGTTTGTTATAAATAAAGAAAGGGAGATTGTTAGAATCAAGTCTGAACTCAAGACTAAGAAGTCTGAACCTAATGTGATTCGTTAATAGTATACATCAAGACTATTAGCTAAAATGAAGTTTGTACGTTTGGTTTATCTAACTATTCTATTCAAGAGTGACAGGAAGTCTGTAGAAATCCAATTACAAAGAACAAGGGGAGTCTGTGAAACTCAATTCGCTCTTGTCAAGAATACTTGAGGCACTGGGTTGGTGTTGTTATTGTAAAGGTGCTCTTACAATAATGAAAATTCTTCTAGTTTGAAGGGACTAGACTAGCTTCTGCATTGGAAGTGAACCAGTATAAATCTGCTATGCTATTCTTTATCCTTTCTCTAGTATGTTAATTTACTTTATCTGTTCAGGAGTTCGTAAGGTTTTTAAAAAAGAGTTTAAGACTTATTCAATCCTCCTTTTAAGTCTAACTTTTTACCATCAATTGGTATCAGAGCTTGTCCTTTCGAGTTGATTACTCCTTCGAGTACAAAGGATCAAGATCTATGACTTTTTCTCAAGATCAGCTTACTACTGAAGGTTCTTCTGTGAATAGACCACTTGCCTTCCTTGGCGAAGACTATGCTTACTAGAAAGACAGGATGAACATATTCGTTAAGTCTACTCAGTATGCTCTATGGGGAATAATCATAAGAGGTGATGAACCAGCTCCTACTGACAGCGAAGGAAAGTTAATTCCTGAAGTCAAGTGGTCCACTGCTGACTTCAAAAAAATGGATTCAAATGCTAGAGCTAGATTTCTTCTAATTTATGCTCTAAGTAAATTTGAATATAATAAGGTTTACAACTATAAGACTACAAAGGAGATCTGGGATGCCCTTCAACGCAACTATGAAGGAACCTCAAATGTTAAGCGTTCCAAGAAAATCCTTGTGACCAAGAAGTATGACAACTCCAGAATGGAAGAACATGAGTCTGTTAACCAGATGTTTGGAAGATTTCATACTCTACTCAATGAGCTCAAAGCCCTGGGATCTACGCCTTCTACTGAAGATATCAACGTGAAACTTCTGGGATGCTTACCAGAAAAGTTCGATGCTAAGTGTGCTGCTCTGAAGAAGCCAAGGACCTCAGCACTCTGACTTTGGATGAACTTCTTGGAGTTCTAAGAGTTCATGAGCTGAAGCTCAACCAGAAGGAAGTGTCAAAGCCTTCATCTTCTAAGAATATTGCCTTGAAGTCTGAAGAGACTTCCATAAGGTGAAAGGAGCCTAGAGTTGAGAAGTTAACTAGTCAGACCTTGTATCTGATGAAGGAGATGAAGACACTAAGGAAAAGTTAGCCCTTGTCACTAAGAGATTCCACAGACTTCTGAAAAACAAGAAAGGTGGAGCTGGAAGGTTTAACAGAAAAGAATCTATAGGTAAAAGTCAATTTAAGTTTAAAACTAACAAGTCTGTTTTAGAATGTTTCAACTGTAGGAAACTAAAACACATAAAAGTTGAATTGCCTATTCTAAATAAAGATGGAAAAGACGGAAGAGAGAAAAAGAAATTCTTTATGAAGAAAACGGGGCTGATCACTTGGGATGATTCAACCAGTACAAGTGAATCTGAAGAAAAAATAGAGTCTGCATAGATTTGTCTGATGGCTAAATTAGATTTAGAATCTTAAGTGAGTTCAGATGAGTCTGAATCAGAGGAGGTAAATCCATCTGAACTAAAAGAAAATTAGGAATCTCTCTTTAAATATTTTTTAATTCTTTTGAAAAACTACAAACTGTTGAAAATGAAATAGTCTGAAACTAATACCAAGAACTTTCTTTTCGACCCTTACCCTTTCAATTTGATGTTCCAAACTTCAATTGGACCCTCTGGGTTGAGTACTGGCTTCATGCATCCCAAAACTGCTTAGGGAATTTTTGTATCTGTATTTTTTTTTGGGATTTCCCTTTTTTTACAAAGTTAATTAGATTATGATTATATACTAGTCAAGGCTATGGAAATTTAATTGACTATACATCAGGTTGAGGAATTGAAATGAGAAGGGATTAGGCCTTAGGTTTTAGATTTTAAATGATTGTATGTTAACATTTAAATGGTTGTAGATAGAGCAAAACTGTCTGGTACTTCAATGATATAAGCTCTTATTACTTCTCTCTGAGAAAAGGTTTAGAGGAAAGTTTAGAGAAAATTCCATTGAGGTTTTCTTATGCCTCTTGGATAGTGGTAAATTAGATGGTCGATATAGATTAAATTTAGGGAACTACTATATTCAAACATACACTAAAATTGGAATATCATAATCTCCACTTTTATAGGGAGATAACTTCATTAGATGTTGTGAAGTCATAAGTTTTTAAAGAAAATGATGGTATTTCATCATGTTTGCAATGATTTATGCTTCTAAAACGCCGTTGGTCTTGAAATGCAATGTGTCAATTGTAACACCCTCTGTTACACCTTAATAAATTCTAGAAAAATTCGTAATAATTTTTTTTTACTAAAGATATGTTTGTTAAAAAGAAACTATCGGAATAAATTATATACATTATTTCTGAAATACCTCAATATTATTAAAACTTTATAAAGTATTTGTACATTCATCCGAAGAAAATAAACATTAAACATTATAAAAAAGAGAGGAAACTCCATGGCCCAAGAGCAGTTGCCTAGTGACATTATTTATTCATTGGACCACGGTATTCATACCGAGCTCCCTTTCTAGAACGTGCTATATATACTGTCAATGTTCTTCGATCCTTCTCTCTGTACGAACCATTAATTTAAAACATATGAAACAAAAACATAGAGAAAGGAGTGAGAAACAGAATATAATATTCCCAAATGGGACATAAGCAATAAAGGGTTTTCACAAACTAGTATAATAATATCAATCACAATCACAAGCACAATCAATTTATGAATGTATGAATGATATGCCATATCTTCATCATAACTTATCTATATATGTGGGCCCCTTAAATTTTAATTTGCACTGGGCCAACCAGGAGTTTACACTGTCCCATAATTCTGGATAATAATAACATGAACAGCTCAACTGGCATGGAAACACTTAGAGACTAGTCAGATTGAAAAGGTTTTTATTGTGAAAGTACCCGACACTAGGGAGCTACCCCAGGTCCCCTGAAGCACCCTTTCACACCCTCTCATCCCAAGGCTCACAATTAAGCCTCCTCTAATGTATCCTCGGTTTCTATAATCCGTCCCCAGACAATATCATTTTGTTTCTCTTCGATGATTCATGATGCATGAACTACTCGCGTATTTAGTTGGTTAAGGCTTTTAGAAACTCAATTATATTATCAGGGCCTATGAATCACGACATAGCCACCCCAGTAAACTGTACTTTGTCAACTTCTCAAATACGCACATAGAATTTTAGTACAGTTCTTTTTCAAATCACAAATCAAATCTCCTTATAAATTTGAGTTTCAAAGCCTTAAATATATTTCACAACCTTCTTTATAAAAGTTTATAGGTCAATTCAAAATCAATTTCTAAAAACTCAAATTTGGAATTATCGATCTTTAAAACCTTAGTACTTGAAAATTTTGTGTAATATTCTTATACATTTAAATATTAAGTATATATATGTATATATTAAAATAATTTCTCTTTCTTTTTCTTTTTGATAAACTAATTAAAAAAATCTAAATTTTAGTAAAGATATATACATATATATTAAAATATAAAAAGAGATTTCTAAAAACTTATGTAGTTTTATTGAAATCTAAGAAATTTCTTAAAAGTAATTTAAATAAAGATGAATAAGTAAATAAAGAAGTAGGAGATAAGTAAATTCTTACTGAATTTTAGCTTTCCGTCATGTTTGCTATATGCTCAAACTCCACAGTATAGGATTATCAATCATAATCAAACATTGTCAATCACAATCAAACATCATAAAACATAAATAAATATTAACAATCATAATCAAATCAAATAATTAAACATCAGTTATAAATATGATAATTTAAAATTCAATGATTATTTAAATTAATAAATTTTGTTTTAAGTTCTATGGTCAATTCCTCGCATAGGTCTATGTAAATCCAAGATAGTCCAATCCTTGCATAGGTCTAGTTCAGTCCATATATGTCATAACAGTCCAAATCCTTGCATAGGTTCAGTCAAGTTCATAATAGTTTAAATCCTTGCATAGGTTCAATCCAGTCCGTATAGGTCATAATAGTTCAAGTTCTTAAATAATTATTTCAGATATTAAGTTACACAAGATGCTTAATTAATAACAATTATTATAAATTTTAAGTTAGAAGTTATTATTTTAAAATAATAATATTGTTATGTTTAAAAGGAGTAGGGGACTCCTCCCAATATTCTTATGTATTTTCATATTATACCCTTAATCTCACTCCCCCTTACCTTGATTTGCTACCAAAAGTGAATTCGCTCTACACCTCCAAGTTCTAACAAAATATTAATACTAACTTATTTCAGTATAAGCTTAAGATGAAAATTAAGATTGCTATCAGAATGATAAATAGTAAATGTGCATAGTAATAATAAATAGTAACGGTAAATGGTAAGTCATTACTAGTAACGGTAAATAGTAATTTTTGAATAGTAATAGTAAATAGTAAATTATGAATAGTAACTTTTTGAATAGTAGTGGTAAACGGTAAATCATGAACAATAACAGTGAATAGTAAATTTTGAATAGTAACGGTAAATAGTAAATTTTGAATAGTAACTGTGAATAGTAAATTGTGAATAGTAACTTTTTGATTAGTAGTGGTAAATGGTAAATCATGAACAATAACAGTGAATAGTAAATTTTGAATAGTAACAGTAAATAGTAAAAATAACACAGCGATAATTTATTTTTACTATAGTAACTTATTCATAATAGTACTAGTATATCAATGGTTTAAGAGTGCTAAAAAAAATAAACTAAAATTATAAAAATAATATAGAAGAAAGTTATTACCTTACACCTCCAGCAGAACTTCTTTTTACCAAAAGAATTTACTCTCCACTAATTTCTTACGCACTATCTCTCTAGATTCTCTCTCTAATTTTTGTGTGGAAATGTTGTAAATGAGCCATCTATTTATAGAAAGAAAATTTCACTATTTAAGATTATTTAATTATTTATTTTACTATTCATGATGTAAGCGATGATGTAATTAAGCGATGATGTAAGCGATGATGTCGACAGTGGCATTTTGGTTATTAAATGAAAGGTTAAGGGTATTTTTGTCATTCTAAAAAAATGAAAAAATATAAAAATTCCAAAAATTTATAAATTATATAACAATCAAAAAGTTCTAAAGAACTATAATCAAATTCCTTTGAAATTTTATTTTAAATAATAAATAACAAAATTAGGGGTGTTACAACTCTACTCCCCTAAAAAAAATTTCGTCCTCGAAATTTACACTTTTTAGTAAAACAATTGGGGATGAGACTCTTTCATCTCATTTTCTAGTTCCCATGTAGCATCTTCCCCTCTCGTTTCACTCCAAATGACCTTCACGAGTGGAATTTCCTTGTCTCTTAGCTTTTTTATTCTTCTGTCAGCTATTCTGACAGGTGGTGCATCATATGTAAGATTATCTTTAACTTGTATGACATCAGGTTCAATAACATGTGTAGGATCAGATATATACTTTCGTAAGTTTGACACATGAAAAACATTATGGATATTAGAAAGAAAAGGTGGTAATGCTATTTGGTAGGCAAGAGGACTAACTTTATGAATTATTTGATATGGACCAATAAATCTAGAAGTTAGTTTTCGAGATTTCATTGCCCGACCGACCCCAGTCGTAGGTGTGACTTTCAAGAATACATGATCACCCTCTTGAAATTCGAGCGACTTTCTTCTTTTGTCATAGTAACTTTTCTGCCTGCTTTGTGTTGCCTTCATCTTTTCCTGAACTATTTTGATTTTATCCGTGGTTTGTTGTACCAACTCTGGTCCTAGCATCAAGTTTTCACCAGTCTCAAACCAACATAGCGGGGTCCTACATTTTCTTCCATATAATGCTTCAAAAGGTGCCACGTCAATGCTAGCATGGAAACTGTTGTTGTAGGTAAACTCCACATATGGTAAGAATTGATTCCAACTTCCTTTATGCTCTAACACACAAGCTCGTAACAAGTCTTCTAGAGATTGGATTGTTCTTTCTGATTGTCTATCCGTCTGAGGATGATATGCTGAACTTAGACGTAGTCTTGTTCCCAAAGCCTTGTGCAAGCTCTTCCAGAATTGTGATGTAAAACGAAGGTCCCGATCAGAAATGATACTTGAAGGAATTCCATGCAATCTCACAATCTCCTCGATGTATAATTTTGCCAGCTTATCCATAGAGTAACGAATGTTGATAGGAATAAAGTGGGCAGACTTTGTTAGTCTATCAACTATTACCCATATTGAATCATGTCCTAATGGAGTTTTAGGTAGAGAAGTCACAAAGTCCATGGTAATGCCATCCCATTTCCATTCCGGTATTTCCATTAATTGTAGCATTCCAGGGGGTTTTTGGTGTTCTACTTTAACCTTCTGGCAAATTAGACATGCAGCCACGTACTCTGCCACTGCTTTCTTCATTCCAGGCCACCAAAATAACTTCTTCAAATCTTGATACATTTTAGTAGCTCTGGGATGAATGCTCATATAACTTTTGTGTCCTTCTTCTAGAATTGCTTTCCTCAACTCCTCTTGATCAGGGATACACACTCGATCTTTATACCTCAGTAATTGGTCATTTCTTACATTGAACTCGACTTCTTTTCCTTGTTTCAAAAGTTCTTTCTTTTCTTGTAGGAATTCATCATCTCGTTGAGCCTCTAAAACTTGCCTCAGGAATTCATTTGTCACTTGCAACGCTCCTAATCTGTAGCTGTTAGCATTAACCTTTACTGCTAGGTTAAGATCTCTGAAGTTCTCTATTAATTCCAGCTCTTTAATCATCATTGTGGACGCATGTAGAGACTTTCGACTTAAAGCATCAGCTACTACATTCGCTTTTCCAGGATGGTATTGCAACTCAAAGTCGTAGTCCTTTAAGAACTCCATCCATCTCCGTTGCCTCATGTTTAACTCCTTTTGGTCGAATAAATACTTGAGACTCTTATGATCGCTAAACACATCGAATGTTGCACCGTATAGATAATGCCTCCAAATCTTTAAGGCAAAGACTACAGCGGCTAATTCTAAGTCATGGGTAGGGTAGTTAATCTCATGTTGCCTTAATTGGCGCGACGCATAGGCTACAACCTTCTTGTCTTGCATGAGTACACTTCCTAGTCCTTGTTTAGACGCATCATAGTAAACTTCAAAACTTCGATGTGGATCGGGGAGTACTAACACCGGTGCAGAAGTAAGTCGATCTTTCAGCTCTTGAAAACTATTTTCGCATTGTGTCGTCCACACAAAAGGTTGTCCTTTCTGTGTTAACTTGGTCAATGGGTATCCTAGCTTTGAAAATCCTTCAATGAATCTCCTATAGTATCCAGCCAAGCCCAAGAAACTTCTAATCTCAGTGATCGTGGTTGGTCTCTCCCATTTTAAAACTGCCTCCACCTTGGAAGGGTCTACTGCTATTCCTCCTTGACTAATTACATGTCCTAAAAAGTTCACTTCTTCCAACCAGAATTCACACTTCGACAGCTTTGCATACAGTTGTTTCTTTTTCAGGATTTCCAACACAACCTTCAAGTGTTCAACATGTTCTTCTTTGCTTTTAGAGTACACTAATATATCATCAATGAACACCACTACAAATTTATCTAGATATGGATGAAAAATCCTATTCATGTAATCCATGAATACGGCTGGTGCATTAGTTACACCAAAAGGCATTACTAGATATTCGTAATGGCCATAGCGTGTTCTAAAAGCAGTTTTTGGTACATCTTCTTTCTTTACCCTTATCTGATGGTATCCAGACCTCAAATCAATTTTGGAGAACACCGTGGCACCACGCAGCTGATCCATCAAGTCATCAATTCTTGGCAGAGGATATTTGTTCTTGATCGTCACTTTGTTCAGTTGCCGATAATCTACACACAACCTCATGCTACCATCCTTTTTCTTAACCAACAACACTGGTGCACCCCAGGGGGATACACTGGGTCGTATAAACTGCTTCTCTATCATCTCTTCAAGTTGTTTCTTTAACTCTGCTAATTCTAGAGGTGACATTCGGTATGGTGCAATTGAAATGGGTCCAACTCCAGGTACTAGATCAATGGCAAATTCCACATCTCTTTCTGGGGGTAAACCAGGGATATCTTTAGGAAAAACGTCAGGAAATTCACACACAACCGGCAGATTTTTGATTTTTGATTCTTGCTCTCCTTTTGTTGAAAGCAATAGCATGAATCCTTGAGCCCCTCCTTTTAAAGAGGCACTCACTTGGTTGGCGGTTAGAAATCTCGAATCCTCAGGATTCAAATTCACTGGTTCTTTAAACATTATGGTCTTATTATGACAATCTATTAGAACATGATTGTCAGACAACCAATCTAGCCCAATAATAACTTCTAAGCCAGAAAAGGGGTAAACAGAAAAGATTGGCCTTAAAGTCCCTACCATTTATGACAATAGGGCATTTCCAACAGGCTTTAGAAGTGACAATGGGATTGTTTCCAGGAGTATGTACAGATAAGTCAAATGGCAGTTCTATCACAGGTAACTTTAGTTTTTCTACACAGTCATTGGCAATAAAGGAATGTGATGCACCTGAGTCATACATAACAGTTAAAGGAATCTTATTAATGATACACTTACCTTCCACCATGGAATCAGAATGAGATGCTTCTTCTCCAGTGATTGCAAAAACCTTTCCTTTTGCCTTCGGCCGTCCGACTGCACTGTGCGCGCCTCCTTGAGTATTTATGCTTGCACCTTCAGGGTTTTCCCTCTTCATCTCTGGGCAATCCTTGATGTGATGTCCTGGTTTGTTACACTTAAAACAAACATAAGTGTTTTTAGGACAATCCCTTTTCAAATGGGGTCCTCCACAGAGAAAACATTTAAAATTTGGTGCAGATGTTGGGTAATAGCTTCCAGTTGAAGCTTGGGGTCTGTTAGGAACAGATGCTGCTCCAAACCGGCGAAATGGCGTTTGGTAAGGCTTATTTCTCCTGAAGTCTCTTCTTTGGTGATGGTGAGGTCCTCCACTTCTCATTTCTCCTGCCTTGTGAATGGGCTCACGACTTTTAGTCATTCTATCCTTATGATCTTCTTCAAAGATCCTGCAGCGATTTACCAATACAGAAAATTCACGGATTTCCTGCATTCATATAGCTTCCTTAATTTCTGGCTGTAATCCATTTACAAACTTTGCACACCGATCTCTTTCATTAGTAGCATCATTATAATGAGAATGAAAACGAGATAGCTCTTCAAACCTGGATGCGTACTCTCCAACGGTCATATTTCCTTGGGTCAGCGACAGGAATTCGAATTGTCTTTTCTCTTTAACATCAGCTGGAAAGTATTTCTCCAAAAACATATCCTTGAAATAATCCCAAGTGATCTCCACATCGTTGACTTCAAATTGTCTACGCGTGCTATCCCACCAATGTTCGGCATCCTCAGATAAGGCATAAGTAGCGAAGACTACCTTATCAGCTTCATTACATTGCAATGCTCGAAAGATCTTCTCTATCTCTCGAATCCAGATTTGTGCTCCATCAGGGTTATATCCTCCCTTGAAACGAGGTGGATTGCGCTTTTCAAATAGGTCTAGCCTTCTCAAGGCATCGTTACCTTGACCTTCACGTGCTCCCATTGCATTGATTAAGCGTTCTACAACTCCAGCAAGATCGTTTCCAGCCATTAGTTTCCTGTTTCACAGTAACTGAGATTTGTCACATCAATCACAGTTACTACCAAGTCAGATATTCTATTCTCTATCACCTATACAGAGTTTACGGACAAAGCAAGATAGACCTTTTCCCCAGGCCTATTGGATTAACTGCTCTGATACCACTTTAACGCCCCGGCCGCTTTTTCAGGAATGAACGACTTGCCCCACAGACCAACACGAGACCTTTCCAATGTGCTTTTGTCCTCACTCACACATTTCCTGAGAACTTCCCAGGAGGTCACCCATCCCAGAATTACTCCAAGTTAAGCACGCTTAACTTTGGAGTCCTTATGTGATAGGCCACCGAAAAGGCTAATGCATTTGTTGGTATAGGTAGTACGAATTCATTTCTTTAAGCTATCCTCGACTGTATAGTCCCATACCTATACAATCTTTGGATCCCTCTCATTCTGGTATGTATTCGATTCGTTCATGTGTACCTCCCACTGGAAGCCTGCCAGGAGCCGCTCCTTGTCCGTGCCAATGCACCGGCGATCACTCCCCGCCCTCAACAGTGCCCGGGATGTCACATGCCCACCAGCTTCCGCCTGGTTCGTCCTCGAACCATATCGTACTAGGAGAGGCTAGGCTCTGATACCACTTTGTAACACCCTCTGTTACACCTTAATAAATTCTAGAAAAATTCGTAATAATTTTTTTTTTACTAAAGATATGTTTGTTAAAAAGAAACTATCGGAATAAATTATATACATTATTTCTGAAATACCTCAATATTATTAAAACTTTATAAAGTATTTGTACATTCATCCGAATAAAATAAACATTAAACATTATAAAAAAGAGAGGAAACTCCATGGCCCAAGAGCAGTTGCCTAGTGACATTATTTATTCATTGGACCACGGTATTCATACCGAGCTCCCTTTCTAGAACGTGCTATATATACTGTCAATGTTCTTCGATCCTTCTCTCTGTACGAACCATTAATTTAAAACATATGAAACAAAAACATAGAGAAAGGAGTGAGAAACAGAATATAATATTCCCAAATGGGACATAAGCAATAAAGGGTTTTCACAAACTAGTATAATAATATCAATCACAATCACAAGCACAATCAATTTATGAATGTATGAATGATATGCCATATCTTCATCATAACTTATCTATATATGTGGGCCCCTTAAATTTTAATTTGCACTGGGCCAACCAGGAGTTTACACTGTTCCATAATTCCGGATAATAATAACATGAACAGCTCAACTGGCATGGAAACACTTAGAGACTAGTCAGATTGAAAAGGTTTTTATTGTGAAAGTACCCGACACTAGGGAGCTACCCCAGGTCCCCTGAAGCACCCTTTCACACCCTCTCATCCCAAGGCTCACAATTAAGCCTCCTCTAATGTATCCTCGGTTTCTATAATCCGTCCCCAGACAATATCATTTTGTTTCTCTTCGATGATTCATGATGCATGAACTACTCGCGTATTTAGTTGGTTAAGGCTTTTAGAAACTCAATTATATTATCAGGGCCTATGAATCACGACATAGCCACCCCAGTAAACTGTACTTTGTCAACTTCTCAAATACGCACATAGAATTTTAGTACAGTTCTTTTTCAAATCACAAATCAAATCTCCTTATAAATTTGAGTTTCAAAGCCTTAAATATATTTCACAACCTTCTTTATAAAAGTTTATAGGTCAATTCAAAATCAATTTCTAAAAACTCAAATTTGGAATTATCGATCTTTAAAACCTTAGTACTTGAAAATTTTGTGTAATATTCTTATACATTTAAATATTAAGTATATATATGTATATATTAAAATAATTTCTCTTTCTTTTTCTTTTTGATAAACTAATTAAAAAAATCTAAATTTTAGTAAAGATATATACATATATATTAAAATATAAAAAGAGATTTCTAAAAACTTATGTAGTTTTATTGAAATCTAAGAAATTTCTTAAAAGTAATTTAAATAAAGATGAATAAGTAAATAAAGAAGTAGGAGATAAGTAAATTCTTACTGAATTTTAGCTTTCCGTCATGTTTGCTATATGCTCAAACTCCACAGTATAGGATTATCAATCATAATCAAACATTGTCAATCACAATCAAACATCATAAAACATAAATAAATATTAACAATCATAATCAAATCAAATAATTAAACATCAGTTATAAATATGATAATTTAAAATTCAATGATTATTTAAATTAATAAATTTTGTTTTAAGTTCTATGGTCAATTCCTCGCATAGGTCTATGTAAATCCAAGATAGTCCAATCCTTGCATAGGTCTAGTTCAGTCCATATATGTCATAACAGTCCAAATCCTTGCATAGGTTCAGTCAAGTTCATAATAGTTTAAATCCTTGCATAGGTTCAATCCAGTCCGTATAGGTCATAATAGTTCAAGTTCTTAAATAATTATTTCAGATATTAAGTTACACAAGATGCTTAATTAATAACAATTATTATAAATTTTAAGTTAGAAGTTATTATTTTAAAATAATAATATTGTTATGTTTAAAAGGAGTAGGGGACTCCTCCCAATATTCTTATGTATTTTCATATTATACTCTTAATCTCACTCCCCCTTACCTTGATTTGCTACCAAAAGTGAATTCGCTCTACGCCTCCAAGTTCTAACAAAATATTAATACTAACTTATTTCAGTATAAGCTTAAGATGAAAATTAAGATTGCTATCAGAATGATAAATAGTAAATGTGCATAGTAATAATAAATAGTAACGGTAAATGGTAAGTCATTACTAGTAACGGTAAATAGTAATTTTTGAATAGTAATAGTAAATAGTAAATTATGAATAGTAACTTTTTGAATAGTAGTGGTAAACGATAAATCATGAACAATAACAGTGAATAGTAAATTTTGAATAGTAACGGTAAATAGTAAATTTTGAATAGTAACTGTGAATAGTAAATTGTGAATAGTAACTTTTTGATTAGTAGTGGTAAATGGTAAATCATGAACAATAACAGTGAATAGTAAATTTTAAATAGTAACGGTAAATAGTAAATTTTGAATAGTAATAGTAAATAGTAAAAATAACACAGCGATAATTTATTTTTACTATAGTAACTTATTCATAATAGTACTAGTATATCAATGGTTTAAGAGTGCTAAAAAAAATAAACTAAAATTATAAAAATAATATAGAAGAAAGTTATTACCTTACACCTCCGGCAGAACTTCTTTTTACCAAAAGAATTTACTCTCCACTAATTTCTTACGCACTATCTCTCTAGATTCTCTCTCTAATTTTTGTGTGGAAATGTTGTAAATGAGCCATCTATTTATAGAAAGAAAATTTCACTATTTAAGATTATTTAATTATTTATTTTACTATTTATGATGTAAGCGATGATGTAATTAAGCGATGATGTAAGCGATGATGTCGACAGTGGCATTTTGGTTATTAAATGAAAGGTTAAGGGTATTTTTGTCATTCTAAAAAAATGAAAAAATATAAAAATTTCAAAAATTTATAAATTATATAACAATCAAAAAGTTCTAAAGAACTATAATCAAATTCCTTTGAAATTTTATTTTAAATAATAAATAACGAAATTAGGGGTGTTACATCAATATTTTTATTTCCTATAGGCGAAGGAATTTTAAATAAATTATATAGTGGCAAATAATAAAAACTTGACACATTTAGAATTTAATAGATTTCAACGGAAAAAATAAAAATATTACAAAGTTTAAATTGTGACCTGTTAAACAGGTCACCATTAATGAATCAGGACCATTAATTAACATTCAATAGTTGATATTTTTTGGTCTACGATACACCCACAGGCCAAAGTACTCCATAAAATTCACCAAATTTTATACATAACAAACGTCTATAAAATGAATCCTTCTATGTCAATGGAGATAAAAATGATAAAATAACATTAACAAACCTCCCTAATTCATACATATATATATATATATATATATATATATATATATATATATATATATATATAACTTCAGATGCATATCTAAAGTAAAATAAAATATATTTGATAGTTTATATTTATAATTATACTTAAAATGTTAAGTATTAAAGTAGTTATATACTATAGATTAAGTGCGCATGACTTGTGGATTTCACGGATACATTATTATTATTATTATTATTATTATTATTATTATTATTATTATTATTATTATTATTAATTGTAAATGTAAATATGTAACAAATAATGAAATTATATTACTTTTTTAGTAAAACAAAAAAGTTGCAGGCTGTGAGTTGTAAACCTGTGCATATTTTACTTCCGGAATGAGCTCCTTTTCAGTTTTCACTACTAAAATAATCTTTGTAGTTCATTTTTCGAGACATTTCTTCTACCTTTTATCTTCATTTTAGTCTTTCTTCCATTGCACTCATCAGCCACCTTACACTATAGTGATGGAGGTCGGAGGCAGACACCAAAGGGGAGTGTGAAGGGGGAAATTAGAGCAGCCGTCGTCGTCGTGAAGTCTGACGGAGGAAGAACAGAGGCCGCCGCCGCCGTGAAGAGAGAGGAAATGGCCGGGAAACATGGGCTTGTTTTGGGCTGTTTCCGGGACGTTTGCCGGAGTTTCTAGCCGTTTCCGGTATTTTCCGTGCATCATAGATGTTGCTGCATTGATATGCTTGTTATATCTTGGATACTTTGATGATGTTAGTGAAACCACGGATACTGATTCAGAGAGACTCAGATAGTGATATTGAGGACAACACACAGTTCATGATCAATAAACAGAAGAGAAAAGAGAAAACGCGCTAAAGCTTTCCCTGGTCTACTCCAAAACTCTTCAACTTACGCATACGGCTGAAAAAGAAACAATAGCCAACTACAACTATATGCAGTCAAGGATTTAAAGCATAAATTCCGGACCAATGAACTTTGCTCTAAGTGGTTAATGCATTTTTTCAGTTTTGTTCTGTTTGTGAATAGATTAGAAAAATGAAATACACCTTGACTTCGAATTATCGAGTTAAGGAGGAAATATTTTCTAGTTTTAAGAAATTCTTGGGGGCATTTATTTTTAAGATATGTCATTATAAGTGGATGGAGCTAAACTTGCATGATAAATAGTACCATTTTGTTAACACTAATAATCCCTTTAGGAAACTCCAAACTCCTTTTCTTCTGAATGACCATGGATTAGCTCACCAATTTTTTTTTTACCAACATTGCTAACGGTAATTTTAACTAATGTTGCAAGAGGATTGTTTAAGAAAGTAAAAGAAATATTTTTGATTGAAAATTATGTAAAGATTGTTTAGAAATAATAATGATTTTAAATAAAAAATTTTATTTTAATTTTCTTAACCAATTCTTTTAAGGCACCAAATAATATTTTCTTTTTTATAAAAGCCTCATGCTGCAATAATGCAAATTCTCATTTGGTAGCTGTATTTTTTTATTGGAAAAATATATAATTAGGAAAATGGATGATATGTGATTTTAGGCATTGTTTCTTTCTCATGTAATCAATGATAATTGGGTTGGGAGTGAATGGCTTACGTAGATTTTGGCTAAAGTAACAAGGTAATGATAATTCTTATTGTTGAAATTAGAATTCTATGTGCCTTCTCCTGTGTTTCTGAGAATCAAAATAGCAAAGCTCAGAAACATAGTTCGACAACTAATGGTGAAGAGCACACAACTGAGATTTTAATCGTTAGTGGAAGATTTTAATGGTGTAATAAAACTCATGGTCAAATTTGAAGTCTCACTACCTTAACTGTGGTCAGCTTCTGTTAGTGAATTGGGGTGGAATGTAAGTTTTGAGAAACAACGGGGTTAGCTGTAATATTAGAAACTTTAAGGATGTTCTATGTAATTTACCTTATTATTAAACACCCGTACGGTTTTGTTGTGCGGAATGAAGGGAAGAGGAAAACAAAAAAAAAACAATAATAAATGATGGCGTGACCTCCAATTGGTCACTAAATGGTATACACTGCTTTTAAAATATTTGTGCAAATCCGAACTACAGCAACTACCTACTCTACAAAGTTCCCACTCCAGCAATTTCTTCTGTTTATTTGTGCTCCCTGTTTCCTCTGCTTTGTTTTAAGTTTCTAAAACAAACTATTCAAGTTTTGTATTGCTTCAATGAAAATTTTCCACCTTTGCAAGCTAAGCAGCAGAAGCAGGAGCAGGAAGAGCAGCAGGAGCAACACCACCAGTTGTTGGCCTGATAGGGATAGAAAAAGGAAATTCATTACCATATTCAAATGAATAACAAGATATAAACTAAACTACCAATAAGGCTGATCGCATACTGGTAGAGGCATACTACGTTCCTAATGAAAGAACTATAGTTCGAGCATTAGAGAAGATATCAATTGAGAGAATAAATCTATCTACACTGAAGTCCGAATATGTTATATCAGAAGCAGCTAGAAGATAGGATAAACTTACAGCCCAACAAAAACTTTGAATGAGTCATAAATTCCCCATTGAGCTCCAGTGAGAGTTCCAACCATAAGAATACGAAGAGGAAGCCCACGGGTAAACATACCCCATAATCCAAGCTTCTTTACAGCCTGCATTTTGAAAATATTTTCAGAACTAAAGGGAATCTGTACCCTTTCCATTAAAACCATGACACTTCATATGAATGATTCTTCTTGTTTTTCCTATTTAAAGAAGCCCAACAATTTTAAATCTGTGTCAAATGTGGCACTTACATCATTCACTGTTGCCCCTTTGGAATTGTTGAGGAAAGAGACAAGGTTATCAGCGGGATGAGAGATGATTGCACATAATATACCGGCCATATATCCACCTACAATACTTACACCTAGCTGCAGAGTTTTGCTGCATTCATCCTTTGGTTTGGGAATCGCATGTTTATAGATCATCTCAACAATGTTCTCATAAGAAGCAAACTTCATCATTGTATCTGCAAGATAGAAAAATTTTACATTCTATGTAATGATATAGGTGAATGCACTCCAAAACCAACAATAAATTACAGCTGATTAGCAACTTTGCAAATAAATTGCCATGAAGTATACCTATAAAAAGCAGTATATTAGCAGAATAGTCAGTCGTGAATTTGTTCTAGAAAGAGTATGTACATCTTCTACACATGCAATTTCTCTTAAAGAAAAGAAGAAAGAAAGTAAAATACAAAATGAATCATAAACTGAACTAACCAACGGATTAGCAGCCAATTCAACAAAAAAGCACTTTATGGTGCAAAGTAACAAAATATATTGGATGGTCATAGGCCAATGATTTCAATGAATATGCAAATAACACGTGATATAATATTATATTATTTCTCTCCTAAAATTTTAAAAGTTCTACTACTTATAATATGATGATTGGTTGATCCATGAATAATGTGATAATCGTAAATTATTTAAGATTGTGTTTAAATTGTGAGATACAATATATTTAAATGACACAAAAAAGATTTAAAATCATCATAGAATTTCAACTAAGTCTGTAGTAGGAATGGTAATTGGGGGATAAGGGAAATGGCAGGGGACACGATTTATCCCTGCCCCTGCCACAAGATGTCCTTGCAGCTGAACCACTAAACTGTGGATGTGAGGGAAAAGTGTTAAGATTATTATAAAATTTCAACTTTAATAATTTGTAGTATAAATTGAAAGAATTTTAAATAACATAGGTTGAAAAAGAATTTCAATTTTTTTTTAATTCATCTTATATTATTTATCAATACTTTTGTATTAACTCTCTTTATAATCACTTTCTATTATGAATTTAACAATTCTAAAATTTTAAAATTTTCCATTGCAAAGTAAAGAGTACAAGATGGGGGAGCTTACATGGAACCTGTCTTCCCCACAAAGGCCCAAGTCCCTTGTATAGCCTGAAATCATAGGACATTTCATTAAACACTTATCCTTGCAGTAGTATCCAGCATGAGTAGTATGTAGAATGTAAAACTTCACACCACCATCTGCTACGAAAACAATGGGATTGACAAGTTAAGTAACACCATTTATAAAACTATATGCATACCCTGAGACTCCTTCAGTTTTAACAAATTTAGGTAGCCCATCAGCAAGGCCTCTAGCAAAAGTAGGCTGAGTTTGAACTCGGACCTTAACGGCCTCAAATGGGCAAAGAGCAACATCTGCAATCAACTCAGAAGACGCTGAACCAGCAAGGTAGATCAAGGTCTTGTACTTGGTTGCATATTCTGGACCAGCAAGATCAGAGTAGTACTTCTTAAAGAACTCATAGAACCCATATTTGAAGGCACCCTGTGCGCTGTAACCGGCTAAGGTTGGTGCCCATCCGCGGAAAAAGCCCCTCAGACCCTGCTCTTTAAGCATGATTCCAAACCCAGAGGTGGTGCTCTTGTACTTGGCAGGGTCAATCTGAATTTGATAACTAACTAGTGTTAAAAGACAAATCAAGCATCACATGGCTCATTATTTCTTTTTGTCACAGTTATTTTATAATCAATGATGGTTGTTGCAATTACTGAAATTCAAATATAGATGTGATTGTGATTGCAATGAGATTGTAGATACCTCAAAAACTACTCTAGTACTGCACCATTCCACACCGCAATTAAGGGAGGTATTCTCATGTTAAATATTCATGTCTGCCTTGGTCTTAAACTGCTTCATGTATCAATCAACTTTCTTAACGCCTCACAGTCTCTTTCTTTTATTTGATGTTTAAGTCAAACAAAATCATCAGCGGGAAAAACTCTTCTAGTTTAATGCAACTTTACTATGAAATACTTGAATTTGGGAGACCACAACCCATAAGATGAATTTAAAGAATAGATTTTGGAGGAAAAGTAAATAACTCTTTGGTTTATACGGAATTATGAAAATAAAAAAATTAATATTAATTTTTTACTATTTGACACAATGAAAACAAACTTTAATAATTTTTTTTTTGGAAAATCTCTAAGTATTGAATTTGGAATCAATATTGTTATAAATGGGGTAGTTGGACCTTGAACTAATGGCCCAGCGGTGGGCGTGTAAGTCATATGAATAAAAGTTGGGATCGAGACTTTTCTCCTTCCTAGTAGTTTGATTTTTCCTATTGTACCAAAAAAAAAAAGGTATAATTGGTGTTAATGTGATTTTTTTATATACAACTTAAAAAAAACAGATCATCTTAGAATCAGTTGAACTAATTAGAGTTTTAAAATTATTTTTTTGTTTTTTTGCTATTTTTTAAAAAAATTTTATTAAAAAATATTTTTAAATAAATAAAAACTATAATATTTATATATTGTTTTTATTTATTAAATATGATTTTTAGTTAACTTAATTTTTATAATTTATTGTTAATATATTAAAAATTATATTATATTATATTAAAAATATATATTTTATTATCACCGGTTTAACCAAGGTTGAACCAATGAACCTTGAACCAGTACTTCCACCAGTTTGATTTTTAAAACCTTAGATGGGACCGGTTTGAAAATTATTTTTTATTGACTTCTAAAATCGATTTAGTAAATATTGACTTTATTAAACTGCATGTTGCATGTTACATGTTACGCGGAAGTTGGATCCAGAAAAGTCGAGTTTGATATATTAAAAATAAAAAGGGAAATAGTTGTATTTATTTATGGTAAAAGTGATCAAATTCAATATATTTATATGAAATAGTAAATGAAGGGAAAAAGAAAAGGGGAAGAGAAGGGGGACCTGCATGTTACATTTGACAACATCAAGAGGTGTGGTGGCGGTGTGGGTGGGGCCACAGGCGAGGATTCCACCGACGGTGCAAGCGGCATAGAACGACGGCGAGAACATCTTTATAGTCTCGCTCGGAGACTGAATCATCATCGACCTTTCAGGTGCTGCTGCCGAGGGGGAGGAATAGAGGTAACTCGGAATCATAGAATGGCGCCGCGAGGTGTCTGAGCAGCCTGAAAGAGCCATCCACCAATGCTCTCAAACAAAATGATCTACTTCTGTTTCTTGTAGGAAATAACTTTCAGCTCTGCTGCCTTTTATATACCAAACGTGAAGCACGCTAAAATTCCAAGTTTGGTCTTGCGAATCTTATTCGCATGCTGTTTGACAAGTTCCTAAAGTTCCCGTGTATATAAAAGAAAAATGCTGACGAACGCACTAATGATTAATGAAACTAAAACTAAAATTAAAAAATTTCAACTTTTGTTGCTTCTAAGGGAATTAGGTGGTAAATTAATTTGATCTTTCAAAGCCATGACTAGGTGGTCAATTTACAGCAGCCAGGTTGATGCATTTCCGAGCAATTTGGAACTCGAAAAGTGTCATACTGTACATTGAAGCCTCTTTTGACTTTGATTCCTACTACAGATGCACAAAAATTATTTGAGACGTATCATCTTAGTTGTCCATGTTGACCCGATATCTGTTTGACCAACTTCACTTTTCTTGGCCTCCAAGAGTAATTTAATTTGGGATTTGGAATGGGAGTTACGGGGTGACATTACTATCAATATATTATGAGTTCGTGTGGTTAACTGTCGGTGTAGAGTTTGTAAAAGGAGGTTTAGAAAATTGAGGTTTTTAAAATGTGGTTGGGAAAATTAAGGCTTTGAAAACAGTGATTTGTGTGTGGATAGTTTGTTGTAAAAGTGAGTTGAAAAACAATGATTGTGTTTGATTGAAAAATATTTTAGTAACCTTGGTTTAGAAAAATAGAATTTGAGGGTAAAATTATCAGAAAGGGTATTAGTTAAAAAGAGTAGTAAAATAGTATATTTTTTGTAAATAATATTAACAATTACATATTAAAATATTTCATTTATAATTTGATCAACAAAATATATTTATTAATAATAATTAATAATAAATATAAATGAATATTTATTGTAAATATATATTATAATATATATGTTGTAAATAATATTATATGTTAATATTATGAACAATGTATATAATATATATTGTTATAAATATATATTGCAACTAAAATTTATTATTATTATATATATATATATATTAAATATATTAATAAATGTATTAAGGTCAGTAATATTAAATATATTATTATTAACAATTTATATTATTATATACTAATTGGTAAATTGAGTAAGCACAATCGCATCCTTAATTGAGTCATGAACATTACTTATGCCCGGGGATGAGATTGTGTCAATTTCATTGTTTGTTGTATAATGTGTTTGATTTGGATGGTCCACATTGTTGTCATCAATATCAAGGATGTTATCAAACTCAATATTAGGCTAAGCACATCTCTGAATGAAGTTATGAATTGTCATTGTGGCACATACTAGCTGCTTTTATGAAACTTGGCATATGACGTGAAATGGAAAACCTATTCTTCCACACGTAGAATGTTTTTTCTATGGTGTATCTCAAGCTTGAATGAAAATAATTGAAGACTTCATTGTGATTTTCAAAATTACGATTATGCCTAAAGTCAGGGAGATAGTATCTTTCACTTTATACGGGCCCAAGTATCCCATTGGTGTTGGATACTCGTTGTCTACCAAGTCGTATATACCTAGAAAATAAGAAATATTAGTGTGCAATTTAGTATATTGAGTTGGTTAGCTAATGCATTCACAAATATATAGGGTGAAGTAGTATAAAACCAAAGTTGAGGGAGGATGTGGAAAATTGTAAGCCGCATTTGTTAGTGCGTCCATAATACGCGTGCGTCATGGGCAGATCCCTCCTAGCCTAGCAATACAAATGTGAACACATATCCCAATCACAAACAACCATCACGTTTTGTATGGTGTAACATTTTCTACCAATGAACCTGATAGAATCGTTGGATTGAACCACATATAGGTATACTGGATTATAGCTTCGAAGGATGATATGTAAATTTAGTTCGTAAATGTTGTAAATTTAGATATTTTTATTGCATTAGTGAAGTCGATAGGTAATTCGAAGCTTTGAAAGTGAGGAGTCGAGGTAATGGGTGTACGTGGTGTATAGATTAATAGAAATAACAATTTAAGTCGTTTCCGGCCAGTGAGGGAATATGGTAGGATAGTCAAACAAAACTAATATTGTGTAGTATTAAAGGATTCCCTGTAATCGATTAGCATTATTTTATGATCTAGTGTAATCAATTACAATTTGTCCTGTAATCGATTAGTTGTATTCTATGATCCGTATAATCAATTACCAACTTGGTGTAACCTATTACTAGGTTTAGCCTAATCGATTACTATCCTCTGTAATCAATTAGCATCATTCTGTGAGTCTGGTAATCAACTACCAAAGCCTTGAATGAAGGGTTTGAGTGGTTTTTGAGTGACGTAGCCCTTAGATTCCCATTGTTAATTCCTGGGAAAGTTTCCAATGTGAAAAATTTACCCTGATTCTCATCAAACCCCAGGATAAACCTTAGGAATCGCTAAGGGGACATTATACTCATAGGCCTTCTAATGAAGAATATCTGCAGAGCTTCCTTGGTCCACCAGTACTCTCTCCACAATACATTCTACAACCTTCATTGTGACTACCATTGGATCATCTTTGCTCAGCAAACCAATGGGCGGGTTGAATCTGTCAAATGTGATGGCTTTAACACTTGGAAGGAAAGTTATGGAGTTAACCTGCTCTGCCTTGCCCTCCATAAATTGTATGATTGATCATTTTCCCGCCATTCCTCACGTCATCTGGTCTATAGGATTGAGAGCGCTCACATTTTTATCGGGGACATTTGCATAGTTGCAACTTCACTGGTCTTGGAGAGTCTCTTACTCTCTTTCACCCAATTTCCCTCGACGCCTCCCTTCTCTGGTCAACAAACTTTCCTAAGTATCCCTGTCAGATAAAGTACTTGATTTGGTTTTTTTAATGACTAGCAATCCTCCGTGCCATGACCAAAGGTTTGGTGAAACTCACAAAATTTGGCCCTGTTTGAGCCTTTCACCTGTTCTCCAGGTGAAGAGAGCTTGAGTAGCCTCGTGCTGCAGACTTCGTGCATAATTGTGTCCTGTCGGTTGTTCAGGGGTGTGAATATATCGTACCCCGGGTTAGGATAAATCGTATACTTCTACTCCTTGTTTGGTTAGGGCTTCTCTTTTATGGCTTTGTCCTCATAATCCCTTGCTCGGAACTTCCCACCCGATTAGCTTCTCGCTACTTCATGTTTATATACTGAGCCGCTCGCTGCCTAGAATCACCTATATTCAAAGGAGGTTTCTTAGCTAAGGAGTCAGAGAATTTACCTGGGAGAAACCTTGTTTGGATTGCATGGAGGGCGACTTCCAAGCTTAAGTCTCGGATTTAGATGGCCTGCTCATTGAAGCGAGCCATGAACTGCTCGAGCATTTCTCCCCTGCCCTGTTTTAGGTTGACCAGGTTGTGCCATGTCTGTTGCACCAATTGACTAGAAGCAAATTGGGTTAAGAATTTTTCTATCAGCTCTGCGAAACAAGATAGACTTCTCGGTGGGATGTGTGAGAACCCTCAGAGGGAAGATTTGGTAAGGGTAGTAGGGAATGTTCTGTAGAGTAGGGCATTAGATACTCCTGAAATGAGTAGGCTGGTGGTGAACATAGTTAGGTGTTCCTATGGGTCGCTCATTCCGTCGTATTTTTCCATTGTCGAGAGTTTATAGTGCACTGGCGTTAGGGCCACCATTATTTCTTCCGTGAACGAGTGAGCGACATAGGGGTTTGAGGGCTCAGGTCTGTCTTCCTTAGGGTTGGCAGTCTAGGTATGGTGGTAACTAGAGGCTTCCTTCTCTTCTGCTCGATACCTTTCCTCTGATCGGTGGTTTCGCAAGTCTTCATTTTCCTTCTGTAACTCGTCCACCATATATTGAAGCGTTTTGATGAGGTTTGGAACCTTCCTCATCAAATCATCGTGGTCTTGATGTCATTCTTGATGCTCTTAGTGGTTCCCTTCTCCTATAGCTGGGGTTGCTACGCATGGTCACCATCTTCGTCTTTCTTGGATCCAATCCTTCTCTTTATGATGTGGGAACCATTTTACCGGGCCCAAGTTAGGCACCAAAATGTTCACTCTGAGAGTGTAAGACACAAAACTATAGAGAATTACTCTAGAAAAATTAGGGTTTAGTACTAAAAAAATGTCACTTAAAAATACAAAGAGGGCTTTGAGACCATATTTATATAATGGTAAAATAAATTGGTCATAACTTAGGCCCATTTACAAAGCGATAACATTTATTATCTGCTAAAATCATGGAGAAATAAAATATCCAAGTTGCTTTCCAAAAATAGTGGAAGAGGGGGTCTGTAGGGCCCCTTCCCAATCTGAGGGGAGAAACTGGTAAATCAATGAAATACTTTCAGGAAAAAAAACCCTTCTGCGGTGGTTCTTTATTTTACACAACTGCGAATAAAAAACACAATACGTCCAAGTAGGAAAAACAATTTGCAGCGGTTATTTATTTCATAAATCATCGATAAAACTAACTGAAAACAACTTATTCAACATTATTTTAGTGGCGGGTTTATAAATCAAAACTGCCTCAAACAAACTGTAGTGAGATTAGTGGCACTAATGGCAACTGCGTAAAACTGCCACTAAGACATTTATCAACGTAGGTTTTCAACTACTAGTAATTTTTTTTGTGGCGATTAAAACTACCACTAATGATAGTAAAACCTGCAAAACCACATTTTTTGTAGTGAGTTTAACCTAATGAACATGCATTGCTCATTCAGCTCCTTACTTATCTTAAATGAGTTAAGCCCAAAAACTTTACTAGTTTGTAGTCCAACTAAAATAATAAAACATTCTAGGGGATTTACTCTATATGTGTGACCAATATGAAGTATATTTAGTTTATATTAAATATAAATATTTAATATTTAATATAATATAATGAGCAACATCTAATAATACATCATCATCCAAATATAATTTTAGAAAAAAAATGATGTAACTAATAAGTGATATATATTATATGTTCGTTCCTTTTATCACAATATCTAAATGGACACAAGGCATGATCGTTGTTATCTTTGTGTGGCCGAATTTGTCTTCCTTGATACCAGAGTAGTCTTTACCTGAATATATATCTAATATTTATTCTTACGAGAATGACCATGCATTTCTTAGTCTAACTCCATCAAGTGACCCATAGATATTCGTGTTGTTACATGGAAGAGATAAATCTCATCTACCTCACTCATATCCCTTTGCATGATTTGTTCATTGTCAATTACAACCTTTATGATAACATTTTCATATGCGATGTTTGATTATACCAAAATAATAAACTCCTAGTTTGATTATATTAAAATAATAAGCACCCCATGTAGTAAATCATATTAACATCATGTTGAAGTAATACATGTATCATTATTACATTGAGAACCGTTTATGACATTCATGTAATGATCCATGTAATGTTCTCATGGTGAATATGTCTACTATATCATTACTTTTAATGTGTGCCTGTGTGAAGAATTAATATCACCCATATCTATAAGCTTTGAAATCTGGGAACACTTATACATAGGTCTAAATGAATTAATATGTCTCCATGCTAATATTTGACTAAGGACAATTTAAGAATAATTTTTATATTGACCTATTATTTCAAGGATTAATAAAGGTTGTTAGACTATTTAATCAAAATGTCTTATTCAATAAAATGATACATCCTAAATATATAAGCTTTTACTGCATACTTCAATCTGAAAAGATGTGGAACTCCTTAAAAGCTAATCTTAACATTTTATCCTTAAGGACAAGGATGTCCCTCCCACTTTGAAGCGTTGATCGACCATGAAAAGTTTACATGAGAACACTAGTGCAGAAAAGGGATTTAATCACAGTTAAAATAAGCTTTTAATCATGATTCATGAACCATGGTTGTTACAGTCGTGGTAATAGATTAGGGCTTTTAATCGCGATTCACAACCGTGGTTATAGATCACATTTAATCAAGGTGTTGATTAAAAGCTGTTGATTAAATGTGATCTATAACCACGGTTGTTTGAAACCGTGATTAAATAAGACCCTATTTAATCACGGTTGCCAATCACAACTGTGATTAAAAGTGGTCATAAAACGTGCATTTACATTACTAGTTATAATCACGGTTATGGGAACCCCAACGTCGACCTTCAAAATAGAAAACCTCAATTATAGGAACAAACATAAGCAAAATGTAAAGAACAGAAACAAACAATAATAAACAGAAACTTGCAAACCCTTCATTATAATTGAAAGAAATAGAAAAGAAGAGAGGTACAAAAAAGAAGCTTTACATGCTTGAACGAGAAAAAGAGAGAATGGTCGTGTGGTGGTTGTCAATGGCGCACAACAGGAACAGCAAAAGAAAACCTGCAAAATATACACAGAGAACCATGTTAGATCTATAACACAAACAAATGCAAACGTCAATGGCAATGGGAAAACAGAGAGGAGAAATCTTAAAGAGAAAGATGGGAGGGAAGGAGACTTTCGTGAGACTAAAACTGGAGGGAAGATGGAAGAAAACAAAGCGTCAGGTGTAGAGGAAGAAACGGCGTGAAATGAAAAGTCTCTGTAAAACGGATTTTAAATTTTGAAAACACCTATAACCACGGTTCCTGTAAAACCGTGATTATAGATACACTATAATCACGGTTTCCTCTCAACCGTGATTGTAGGTACATTTTTTAAAAATATAAAACTTAAAATAGGGACCTACAATCACAACTTCCCATAAAACCGTGATTATAGATACACTATAATCATAATTTCCTCTCAACCGTGATTGTAGGTACATTTTTTAAAAATATAAAAATTAAAATAGGAAGGACCTACAATCACGGCTTCCTGTAAAATCGTGATTATAGATACACTATAATCACGGTTTCCTCTCAACCGTGATTGTAGCTACATTTTTTAAAAATATAAAAATTAAAATTAAAAAACTCGGTTCTTACGAACACGGTTACGCCAGAACCGTGATTAAAAAACTTCCTCATATTTACAAAAATACCACCGTGTATTTTTCAAACATGATTTTCCGTGGATTGTGATCATATCCTATCATTGTAGCCATTTTTTGCACTAGTGGAAGGACTAGAAAAGAAAATTAGGTCTTTAAATAAGTAGAGTGTAGAATACACGATGCTAAAGAATAAATTGTCTACGTCATTAGAAGTGTTACAGGCTTGACAAAAATAACTATTTTGTGGTTGTTTTAATGGTTAAAAATGACTTTTTGGTTCAGTTACCAATATTTAGTCAAATCAATCTTTGAAACTCTTGCTTGGTAACCATAATTTTTTATAAACCTAATTTGTGACCGTTCTACCATCTTTGGAGGATGAATGACTTTACTTTTTGATATATGATAGAAGAATTTACATGCCATAATACATCATTGATCAAAGAAAATTCATTAAGGTTCTTCCTTAAAAGTTGCCTCCAAACAATTGAAGACAAAACTAAACAAAAGTTCTAGATAAGTAAAATAGTGGGATGTTTTTGTACAAAAAATTCCACCAGAGATTTAGCTACATGCCATATAAAAGTAACAAACTAAAAACATCATATGGACACCAGACAATAAATTTCTTGAAGTATTATGATTGTAAATGAAGATGTTACTTTTAAATAGGGGTGAGCAGGATACATCCACCTGACCGGAAACCTGAACTGAAAATAAAAAACGAGTTCGGTCAGGTTTGGATGGGTAAACGGGTAAAAGAAACGGTTAAGTTTAGACGGATACGATTTTTAAATTCTACCAACCGAATTAACTGCACCCGACCGGTTAATTTTGATTAAGTTTTGTTATGCTATTAATCAAGAACACTGTTGCTTGTTAATGGAAATAACAGCATCCATTCATACGTATTCAATGATAAAGAGAAAAGTGTATATAAATTATTTTATACTTTTCCAAGAATTAAACCATAAAAAATTTATACTTCTCCCCATATCAAATTGGCCTTAACTGTTTTATGGAACATTTTCTTAGAAATAAATATGTTTATTTTAATTCAGTCTTTTATTGATGATTAGATATATATAGTATATATTGTAGGAATTAAATTATTTTTTCTATAGAATTAATAAGGAAAATATGTAAAAAAAATTTAAAAATAGATTTTTGCCAAAAAAATATTTAATTCATTACAAGTTTAAATCGAAATTACAACTTAACCGAAATCGCTTACCCAAAACCCGATCAAACCGTGAGATTTTTCAGTCAATTTTAGTTAGATTAATATTGGTTAAGTTATTTATCACCCGTACTCACTCAAACCCAAGCAGTGAGCACCCCTACTTTTAAAGGTTCAAGCTGAATATTGTGGACAAAGATTATCAGAATAGGGAATAGAAAGGACAACTCATAAGATATGGCATAAAAAGTTTACTCATACCAAGAAGGGAATTAATTGAAAATATGAAGCAATAGAATGAAAAACACTTCGTGGTGGTAGAAAAGGACATCTCAAGAAAAATATCCCATATGACAAATGCTCAAACAACTTTGTTAATTATAAAAAAACTGAAGAGCAGGATGCCAATAGAGGCAGCAGCACAATCCAACTTAGGTGAACTGGAAGACTTCTTTCCCACAAACTCGCCGGAGCTTGGAGCCGGGGCAGATGCCTCAGCATCAGGAGGAGCTGCAGAATCCATAGGTTCTTCAGCAGTTGGAGTGGGGAAAAAGGAGGCAATATCAGGCGCAGTCACATAAGGTAAAGCAGTTGGATAACCTGAAATTGTTGGCTCCGTAATTGAGCTGTGAACTAGTGAATTGGCTAAATAGACAAACAGAAAAGCAAATGCAGATACCTTAGTGAAAGTACCCATGAATGGCTAAGAACCTTAGCTGAACAGAAGGATGCAAAAAGTGATATGGTCAGGGAATGTTGGTGAACTTTACTAGTCTGCATGTGTGACAATATATACTTGAATTTAGTGGTGACGCATCACGGGAAAGGAAGTGCCGGTAGTGTTTTTAATTTCAATTGTCTGCTTGCATACGTGTTATTAAAATCTTTGGTTTCTTTCGATTTGTTTGCTGTCATCGGTACAGAAGAGATTCGATTTTCCAAAGGGGTACCAAGGAAGTGAACCTGTTCAGGAGACATTGCACTTGTGCACAGCCATAAGTCATGTACTGCTGCAACCAACGATAAATCACATGCAGAAGGTTTTGGACTTTAGAAGACAAGGGGCCCATTTATTTCATCCTTGTACTACGTATTCCCTACCCCATGTCATGTGACATGACTTGCATGAGTCCACAAGCAATGATGCGGCCAATCAATTGCAAGTTTTGAAAAAATTAGTCTGAAAATTATGTTTGCTCACGGTAATGATATGACGAGAACTATCCTTATTTTTTTTTTGGAACACCAAAACTATCCTTATAATACTTGTGAGTTGTGACAACTCTTTTCTTTAGTTTTTTTAAAAGAGTTGGTTCCAATCTATTTTCTAATTTTCACCAAAAAAAATCTATTTTCTAATATGGTTAGAGTCCAACTAACTAAATAGTAAATTATTCACCATATATTAGATATTCAATTATAAGAATTAAGGGGTAATTAAAAATATATCAAAAACATTAAAGAGTTCGTAACAACTCATACACTATGTTCAATAAATTAGTCTGGTTGTCTTTAGCAAAATAATAATGATAATAATAATAATAATAATAATAATAATAATATGATATCAAGTTTGTAGTTTAATGCTGGCAAAGGAGTTCGTTTACAGTGGACCATGCTAAGTTTTGACAATAAAAAGACTTAGTTTTCAAATTTAACTCCTGTAAAGTGAGTAACTACTCACCGTTCAATTTTTATATATCTTGTAATTGATTTTTCATAGTAGT
The DNA here is from genome assembly GCA_037962975.1 of Clitoria ternatea. Lineage (NCBI taxonomy): Eukaryota > Viridiplantae > Streptophyta > Magnoliopsida > Fabales > Fabaceae > Clitoria > Clitoria ternatea. The sequence goes on from CM075675.1 coordinate 18,729,052, forward strand.
TGAAGTTATACCTATGCATATTAGCTCAAGCGTAGAGCTTACTTTCTCATGAGTAAGATTTTACGTTCAACCTTTGTGAATAGTACAAGAAGGGGGGGAGCATAAGGAGAAGTGGAATTTTACCTCTATAAATTACAACACCTGATTGAACGTGGATTAGAGGACACTCAAAGTATGTTAGAAATGCAAAAGGTATCATACCAACAGAGGTAAAACAATTAAGACTCTGCAGACTAGCTTTTCCAAAATGTACTAAATCATGGCCACGGTTGAAGCTGCAACACTTGGTAGATCTGAGATCCTTGAAGAAACCAATAAAGAATACCATTACCTACCATGTGAGATTCACATGACAGTTGGGTTGTAGCATGGTCCCTTCGGCGTGCTACAGTGATGATGGTGACATATAAAAGATAAGGTTAGAGTATGGAATAAACTGCGAAGTCTTCTGCTGATAACCCCACCGAGACTAAAAGGAATCCCTCACCCTACGGACTGTGGTCCAACTCGTATTAAATCAGAAAAGGTCCAGGTCCAACTATATTTTTTGAACAAAATTCAACCACCATATCACTAAGATTGAGAAAAAAAAAATATACCTTTAGAGCTATTGAATTCCAAAACAATTGTATTCTTCTCAGTACATGGAAATTCATGGCATTTAGATGTGTATAGCAACAACTTTAGTAAAGCTACAAACCAATAAGAATTGATACAACAATCCACCCCCTGCATCATTCCTCTTTCGGAATAGACCAGTGCAGAAATAAATAAAGGTTACAATAAAAGGCCTCAATTCTTCTGAATTGTTAAGTATCAAAGACACGCTAAATTTATATCCAAACCAATGCCAAAAATTCAGATCACTAAGTACCTTAGAGAAGCCTAAGGTGTGCTGTATCATTCAGCCTTTTTATCTGCCAACCAGTTCTCAGAGAATGCTGCAACACAGTCACTGAAGAGTCTTCTATGCAAAACTTATGTGACATCAGAGGGCTACATCCAAGAAGGCCAGTCAGAAGACACTTAATTGGGACAGAATGCGTAAATAGTCCTATACAAGAAACAGATGGTGAAAAGCTGCTGAAACCAGAATTGTTCAGAGAACTTTGGTGGTCTACATTGCCAGCAGAAATTTCATCTTCAATCTCATTTCCAGTGGTTGTCACAAACTGTAGCCTGCTCTTACCAGACTTTTTCCTTGAGAATGCAGGTCGGTGTCTGTTAAGTAAATCCCATTGGTTTGGAGGGAGAGAAGGTCCATCTTGGTCGTGAATAGAGTTTGTCAGAATAGCATGGGAATTGTGCTGCGCAAATGCCTGGTTGTCATTTTGATGTGATGATGATAAATCTAATCTCAATTTTTCATGTAATCCTCCCAGCACAGTTCCATTTAAGAAGTGAATCATCCGGAATTCTACTTGTCTAAGTGATTCTCCAGAAGGCGCGGTAAAATCCGGTTGGAACCTATCAATTAAGCCCTGAATTTCAGGGGAATATATTTCTGATCGAAGGCAGCCCTCCCAATTCCCTTGACTAATCTCTGCAAGGGCTTCTGAGGATTGAATTTGTTCCTCTGAAAAATTGACTTCCTGTCCATTGGAACTTTAGAGAGTAAGATTTCAAGCACAAGATTCTGGAATGTATTTAGTCCTTTTCTCATTGGCAGTGATGCAACCATCAGAAGTGAAATTGCTGAAGACAAGCAAAGCTCAATGTAAAATAATCATTAATTCTAGCCTTATCTATAGCATAACACTTCCATCTTTTAAAGTGTTTCAAACCAGCACGTGTCTCACACTCTTAATATAGAAGATCCTACAATGCAAAACACCCTTTAGAGCATTTACTACAGATTCAGGTAAACTAATTCCTCAGTTTATTTTGTTTAAGCCTTCCACCCATTGAATACCCTCAACGACATTATGCTAAACAAGATTATCTGGTGTAGTGTCTAGCATCAAAAATCGTAGTTACAATTGGAGTTTTTACAGTCAGCAACTTTCTCATCCTGCTTTGACCAATTGGAGAATTAACTTATATAATTGGTTTTAAAACCTCGCATTGAATATAATCCAACAGTAACAGTAAGCTGTGGATCTTATGCATAATTTTCCCCATTCTACTGCCCAATTTCATGGGTATGTTTTTCAATCTCACATTTGCCCACCTTGTATCAGTCTTTACAACTACAGCTTCCATGTTTTTAGCAAATTGTAAGTAAAGATATTAAACATTTTGGTTCCTTAAAAGTTATACACGACATTGCATTGGTGATTGGTTTTCAATTTATCATCAACATGCTAAAATAATAATTAATGCCATTACTTTTATTCGTTGAGGATCAATTTGATGGCAACAAAGGGAAAATTTAATGTCACATCTTTGGAGGTCTAGTAAGCATGCATAGATGACCAATATGATGTCATATATATCTTTAGAGGATCAAAACATACATTTATTCACTTAAGAATGAACTTGATGGATACCAGGTGTGCGACATCTTTATGCATTACAAGTTTTACAAGTTGCTAAACACGCCCTTATTATGTCTATGACAATTAACAAGGCAATCAATGAATTTCAAAAGCATCTAGCATCATTTTGCAGCAAATTTTTTGCTTAAGCATTCCATGCTCAGCGCCAGCATTATTACTGATGCATTCCCCCAACATCTGTAAGATGACACCTGCTCCCCCACATTCTTCCACAATTTTTATCTTAGATTTACCCCATCATTATCATTCTCTAGTTTTAAGATGAAGATTAGATCATTAAAGAAAGGATGGAAACTGAATCATGGAGAATGCTAAATTTATCTTTTTTAGTAACCTTAGTTTTGTCTACAGTTTTCTGCGTAATTAACTTCCAGAAAATCAAAATGCCAACAACAGCACTGGAGTTTTATGCTAAGTTTCAAGGGAATTGATTTGTAGGCAATACCAATTCAAAAAACATTAGAGGTTATCAGTAAAACTGTGGTCAGAAGACACTACTGTGGTCAGAAGTCCCATAATCCTAAAAGTAGTAAAATTTCCCAGATCATACTAGATTTAATGGGATTCAAAGGACACATGATCCTTGACAGGTAACCATCTATAAGGAGACATCAATTCAGGATTCAGCATAAGAAAGATTTCCTAAGAAGGTAAAATAAGTTAGTATAACAAAACAAACAAGAAGCACACACACTCAATTTCCTAACTTGTTATCCACCTTTATGATTAGTCCAAGGAATCAGATCAACAATTTCCAATCTCAAATTCTCTTCAACACCACATCCTCATCTTCAATTTCTACCACTTAAATTCAACCATTCAAAGCTCATGACCTCATTAAACTTCCTAAATCAACACTTTCACTTTAATTGCTTCAATTCAAAACATCTACTGAACACACAGTCTAGAAAACACACACACAATACGACACGGGCAGATCATAGGACACAACACCACATCAATACAATGTACATAATAAGTAAAACATTAACATAAAACACAAATCACATACCAAAAGAAAGATCAACTTTAAAGTGCAAATAAGTCATTGTAAACTTAACAAGATGCTATAGTTTATCTTATCAATGTGATATTCAGCATGCTCCTTAGCATCATTATAAAAATTTAAAACAAGCAGTAAAACAATTATAAAATGAGCCATCAAGATTCAAAATAAGTGTACATAAACACCAGCACAATTTTGAAATGTGTTTGATTCTTGAACACAATTGAGCTTGAGAAAATTGAAAGTGAGAAAGCTACCTTACACACCGACACAGCCGTGGACCGTGCCCGATCCAACGGCGACGAATACACGGCACTGAACCGAACCCCCTGAGACTTGAGAAACACGGCCAGAGCCCTAGCCTGCCGCTTCCCGTTCGCCGTCAACCCCGCGGTGGGGCACCGGCCGCCAACCAAATCCGGCGACAAATTCAACTCACACTCCCCGTGGCTGATCAGGAAAACCTCCATCGCCTCGTCATCGATCATTCCATTCGCGGAGAAGGTCCGCGAGAGCACCGGCGGCGGAGACGGCAACGGCGGCGGCGGACCGAGGACATTGTAAGGATCCCAGACCTTGATGGAAGGGCCAAGACGCGGCGTGCCGAGAGACGAAAGCTGCGGCGACAGCGGCGACGCGGATGCGTGACACGGCAGCATCTCCGGCTCTTGTTCTAAAACCTTCTTGACCATGTGGTTCCCCAATTGGGGCCCACCTATGTGCCCATTTAAGTTCCTATCCTCTTCTTGTTGTTCCTCTTCATCGTCGCTGTCTTCCAAAACTTGCACTGACTGGTTGACACCCATTTTCGGCGATTTAGCGAAACGACGTCGTGGATCCTTTAAAGGAAAGGGGTTTTATTGGTGGGATTTGAAACGCATCGCATGGGATCTGAGTGCAGTGAGTGAGGTGAGGAGAGTGAATGAAAATGAAATGAATAGAAGATGTAGATCTCAGTAAGTTGTGGCTTTATTGGGTGTGGATTTTCATCGTGTTGGGGCTTGACTCCTCATTCACCTGAGCTTAAATCTACCGAATTAGATGAATTTGTATTTGTAGATGAAGACGAAGCCGAAGAGAGCCACTAATTCCGCACTAAATTTTGTCTTTTCTTTTTTTTGTTATATGTCTTTTCTTATTATTATAATTCTATTATTTTTACAAAAATGCTTTTAGCTATTACTTCTGTTTGTTTGTTTCATAATCATAAGAAAGTGTCGGAAATCTTTTGTGTTTAGATTATTTTTCTTGGAATGTATTTAGATGAATTTGTCATCTTTTAATAAGAAAATAAATTAGGTGAATAACTCTTTTTCTTTTTAAAAAAAGAGACATTTATTCAAGCACCAAGATGAAAGACATTAATAATAACGTTCTTTCTAGTATATGGGATAAATTGTCGGTATTGATATTGGATATCTAAGTTCTTCACTCTTACACTTGTTTAGTGAGAATTTGGTATTATACTCTTAAGTCTAGTAAGAATCTTAAGGTCTTAGTGTGATTCTATTCGACAACCAATGTTATCTCGTGTTATGGGGCGAAATAGGTTGTCACCTATAAAGACACATTGAGTCTGTGTCCAATAATTAATATTGGAGGTCAAGCAGTAAGTTGGTGGACATACCTCATATGTAGTAAATGAGTGATATTTATAGGAGTTTAATGAGGATCGTTCTTGTCGTATCTTATGTTAGTATTTTCCTGTAAAAAGTGAGGAAGTTATGACACCACTATGCCCCCTACATGCCCTACAGCCTCTACTGAATATCAGTGATCCTAGTATTGGGGCTTTCTAATGGAACTGACATGTTGGAAATATGCACTAAGAGTCTATGTGTTTAGGATGTATCACTTTATTTGAATAAGGTATTTTGTTAAATAGTTTAACAACCTTTGTTAATCATTGGAATAATAGGTCAATATGAGAACTATTCACAAATTGTCTCTAATCAAGTATTAATATGGGTATATAAATACGTTAAGACTAGTGTTTAAATGTACTGATGATCTGACAGATCATGGATATGGACGATATCAAGTCCTCACATAAGTACACAATAAGAGTAATGGCGTACTGGATAGATCTACTTTGATAATGTTGCATGGATCATCATATGAGTGTCATGAACGATTCTTAATGTGATAATGGTATATGTAGTCTTTCGACCTAAAGTCACTACGATTCCTACATGAGGAGTTTATTGTTAACAATCAAACGTCATTTGTAATAAAGTGATTATAAAGGTTGTCACTAGGCAGTGATCAAATCATGCATAAGGATGTGAGTGATGTAGATCAGATTTGTCTCCCATATGTAATGAGTGATATATGTGGGTCACTTAATAGGGTAAGGCTAAAGAAATACATGAGCATGTTAGGAAGACTAATATTAGATATTTATTCAAGTAAAGTCTAGTCTGGTAGTAAGTAAAATAAATTGGATCATACAAGGATAACAATGACCATGTCGTTGGCCTGATTAGATATCATGACAAAAGAACTAAACTTATAAAGTTTATCAATTATAGGTTACATTCATATTTATATTTGGATAATGATGTATTGCTAGATGTTGCTCATTATATATAAAATATTTAATTATATTTAATATAAACCAAGTATATTTGCTATAGGGTCACACACATAGAGTAAATCCATCAGAGGATAACTTTTATTTTAGTTCATCCTATCTTTTTGGTAGGCATAGTCTTCACTTAGGAAAGTTCAAGGTCTTTTAACTAAGGATCCCTAGGGACTAACTAATCTTGCTCGATGCAATTGATCTTTCTACACTTCTTGAGGTGATTAACCTAGAGGTTGAGCCTGAATACCAATTAAAGATAAAAAGATAGACATTAGAAATAGGTTAAATAAAGTCTTAACCCCTTGTGAACTTTTTTCTCTTATGAAACACACTTAGAAAATGTAGTTATAACAAAGACTGGATAAGATAACCACACATAAATATTTATACTAGTAAACTCTCATAAACCTAGAAGCTACATCCAAACCCTACATATGTACGATTTGAAGATAGCATAGGTATAAACTAGAAAGGGGTTAAATGGTGTGCGTAAAAACTTGGACAAATTATTTTCGTAAAAAAATATCTAGACACCAATCTAAGTTTTTGCATAAACAAAGTAGAAAACACGAAAGCATAAAGGAAACATAGAAGGGTAAAGAGAATAACACACAATAAACTTTTATACCGGTTCACCTTATAACCAAGATTATGTCTTGTCCCTATTCAAACATAACAGGATTTTGTATTACTGATTAAAAAACTAAGTGTAGCCCAGACTTACCTACAACGATTCTAAATATTTTTTAACCACTTAGTCTCTTCAGGCTAATTACCCAAGTATTCTTTCTTGAATAGGACTCTTCAAGCTCAACCAACCTTAATATAGAATAAGAAAGTTTCTAAGTCTTTACATGACCTTAGAGGTGTCTGAGCTTACAAAACTAAATTGATTATTCAAGATATGAAACATAGTAAAGCTCTAAGTATTTTTACAATAAAGAGATGAGAGATTATTGCACAACTTGTTTAATTTATAGATGACAAGAATTGTTGTATGTTTTTGTGTTGTTGTACTTTTTGAATAATCTTCTTTATATAAGCTTCATGGAGAGTGACATTGTGGGAAAAAGAAAGGTTTCATCCAAGGGAGCTATGAAAGCTGGAAAAAGCTTTTAAAGATGTTAGTCAAGTGGCCTCTAAGAAACTTAAGAGGGGGGTGAATTGAGTATTACAAGTTTTTTTGACTAAATTAATTTATGAACTCCTTTAAGCATGAAAAAATTATATTGTTGAAGTTAAAGTTAGTAAATATAAAAGATAAAGGATAAGATAATGCAAACTTGGATTTTTATACTAGTTTGGCCAACCACTTGCCTACGTGCAATTTCTCAAGCAACCCTTGACAGTTCCACTATAACTATTCAGGTTACAACAACAAAGCACTCCTACACCTTCAGGATACCTCACTCTTATTAGAGCCTCCAACCTTGCAAGGGATACCTCGCCCTCAATTTATACTATTAAGGATGACTAACCCTAAACTTAACCCTTTGGGATACCTCACTTAAGTTACAGATCCAATGTGGGATGCCTCACCCACAAAGATGAACTTTTAATAAATAAAGTGTATAACTTGAATTCTCTCTTGAAGAATAGATATACAACTTGAAGTTCACCAATGGTTTTAATCAAGGTGATAGAATGACCTTAAATCATCATAGAGTGTTTCTTAATTTGGATTTTAAAGAATGATAAAATGCTTTGTCAAAGTCCATAATCCATGTTTAGTGTGATTGATGTGCACTCTATTTATAGGGGATAAATAGATGCATTTGATTGATGAAAAGATGTATTTTGAAGTTGGAAAGATGTCCTTTCAAGTGGATGTGTTCATTCAAAGGTTTGAGTGAATAACTTGACTTTCCATGCAAGAAACCATGAAGAGATGCATATTTTTGATAAATCTGATGTTGTGGTAATCGATTACCATTTTCTTGTAATCAATTACATGCTTTAAAATTTGACCAGATTTATTTGAAATTCGATTTTAAGGCAACGGTCAAATATGTATTCGATTACACTTTTGTTGTAATCGATTACATGCATTTTTATCTTAAAAAAAGCTTTTCAAATGCATGTTTTTAAACTTTTAATTTCCTTCTAAGGCCATGCTTATACTTGATTAAAACCTTACATAATTTCTGAGATCTTCTAAGCTTTGACACTTTATTTCTTGACTTATAGGTCTTGCCTTATTGTTGGTTCATTTTTCTTCCATTTTGGTTTTCATGATTGATTCCTTTTAGAGCTTGTATCCTTTTGTCATTATCAAAACTTTGTGTCTTCAGAAGAGATTGGAAAGCATACTTGTCTTTTGTCAGTCTTTCTATCTAAAGACACATGAAATTTTGATAATGACAAAAAGCAATAAGCTTCAAAAGGAATCAATCATGAAGGTCAAGAATGAAAGAAAAATGGACCAATAATAAGGCAAAACCTACAAGTCAAGAAATAAAGTGTCAATGTTCAGGTCTTAAAAATTATGTAAGGTTTTAATCAAATATAAGAACGACCTTAAATCCCTTAACGACATGCATTTGAAAAGCATTTTCATAAATTTATAAAGCAAGTAATCGATTACAATTTTTGTGTAATCAATTATACATCATTTGAAAAGCATTTTATAAATTTATAAAACATGTAATCAATTACAACTTTTGGGTAATCAATTACACACTTGGTCGTTGACTTAAAAATGCATTTAAAATGAATCTGGTTAAAATTTGAAATGTTGTAATTGATTACAAAAAAATGTAATCAATTACAACAAAAGTGTAATCGATTACAATAAAAGTGTAATCGATTACACACTTGGTCGTTAGCTCAAAATTGAATTTTAAATGAATCTTATTAAATTTTAAAATGCTTTAATCGATTACAACAATATAGTAATCGCTTACCATAACATCAGAATGAATCAAAATATGCATCTCTTCATGATTTATTGCATGGAAAGTCATGTTCTTTCATCCAAACTTTTGAATGAATACATCTATTTGAAAAGGCATTTTTCCAACATCAAAAGACATCTTTTCATTAATCAAATAAATCTCTTTATCCCCTATAAATAGAGTGAACATCAATCTCACTAAACATGGATTTGACAAGAATTTTATCATTCTGTATAATCTAATTTGAGAAACACTCTATGATGATATAATGGCATTCTATTACGTAAGTATTACCATTAGATAGTTTCAAGTTATATTATCTACTCTTCAAGAGAAAAATTTTAGTTGTACACTTTCTTTGTTGAAGTTCATCTTTGTGGGTAAGGCATCCCATATTTGTCTTGTAACTTGGGTGAGGTATCCCAAGGTGTTAAGTCTAGGGTGAGACATCCCTAAGGTGTTGAATTTCTCTATTGTTGTAACTTGTGACAATTATAGTGGAACTCTCAAAGGTTTCTTGAGAAACTGGATGTAGGCAAACGGTTGGGCGAACCAGTATAAAAATCCAAGTTTGTATTCTCTTAATCCTTCATCTTTGTATATTTCATTACTTCCTCTTGAACTATAAGTCATTACATACTGATTCTTTAAAAGAAAAAATTATTAGCAATAAGTTTCAATAACTCAGTTCATCCCTATCTTGAGTTTCATAGAGGCCACTTGGGTGACAATTGGTACCAAGGCTAGCTTCTTGTGAATAGTTGAACAACTTCAAGAAGAGATCATGGCCTCTACAAACTCACTCTTTCCTGAAGGAAATTCTATATATAGACCCCCGTATTTAATGGTGAAAGGTACCAATATTGGAAAGCAAGAATGAGAATATTCATTAAGGCAATAGACTTAGACATTTGGGATGCCATAGAAAATGGACTTTTTATCCCTACTAATACAATTGATGGTAGACCCATAAAAAACCTAGAAACGAGTAGAATGAAGAAGAGAAAAGAAAAGTTCAATATAATCTTAAAGCTAAAAATATCATCGCATATGCCTTAGGAATGGATGAATATTTTAGAATCTCAACATGTAAGAGTGCAAAGGAAATGCGGGATACATTAGAGGTAACACATGAAGGAACAAGTGAGTTAGGAGATCTAGAATTAATACCCTAACATGGGAGTATGAGTTGTTTAGGATGAACACTAATGAAATATTTAAGATATGCAAAACCATTTTACACATATTGTTAATCATCTTGCATCTCTTGGAAAAACTTTTACTAACAAGGATTTAATCAATAAAGTGTTAAGATGTTTGAACAAGCAATGGCAACCTAAAATGACAGCAATTGTAGAATCCAAAGATCTAACCAACATGTCACTAGCCATTATCTTTGGTAAATTACAGGAACATGAAATAGAATTATCAAGACTAAATCAACATAAAGAGAATGACAAAAAGATTAATGGAATAACACTCAAGGTCTCCTCCTTAATAAATGATGAAAGTGATGTTGAAGAAAATGATCAAAAAGGTACTATAAATGATGGTGAATTTGATTTTTTTTGTTAAAAAATTCAATAGGTTTCTCAAGAAGAAAAGACATCAAAGAAGATCAAACCTTATCTCTAAAAAGTCCTTCAAGAAAAATGAAGAATCATCACATGGACCAAAATGTTACAAATATGACAAAATTAGACATATGAAGACAGAATGTCTGAACAATTCAAAGAAACCAAAGAAATTAGAAAAAGATTTCATAAGGAAATAAGAGAAAGAGAAGCTTACATTGCATGGGACAAAAATGATATAAGCATATCATCAGATGAATCACAAAGTGAAGAAGTCAATCTATGTTTAATGGCTGGTATTGATGAGGATAACGAGGTTAGTAATAATACTGACTCAAACCATAATGAATTGTTAAAAATGTTTGGAGAATTGCATGACAAATCTTTAAGTGTTGCTAGAAAGTTGTCTAAAACACTTAAAAAGATTTCATAATTGGAAAAAGAAATTTCCTTACTTAATGATGAAATAAAAATTTTAAACAATGAAAAAAATAACTTTAAATTTGTATTATTCATCTTCTACAATATGCCTAAAATATCAAACATTACAAAAAGAAAATTATAATCTAAAAAATACATTAGCCAAGTTCACATTAGGAAGAGATAATTTGAATATATTATTATGTAAGCAGGGATGTCACTTTAATAAAACAGGACTAGGATATAATCCTAGCAAATAATAGAAATTATTTAAAAATTTCTTTAGTTCACATAAAACATCTAGTTGTCCTTTTATAAAAATTTTTATTGTGGAATTAATGGACATGGTGCTACTACATTTAATATTAAGAAAAATGGTCTTACAAGTACAAAAAGGATTTGGGTTCCAAAGAATACTTTATCTACGTTTAACCTTCTAAAACCCAAACAAATTTAGGTACCAAGATCAAGATTATAAATATGATGCAGGTCCCTTAAAGCAAAGTTAATATATTGATGCTCCAAATGTATAACATCCTATTTTTTACTCAAATGGAAAGTAGATATTAATACTTCTTTAATGAGAAAACACTTACTGTTATTGGATTATTAACTAATATTTTTATGAAATTTTGGTACTTATATTTAATTATTTTGTTTTTAAAAAATAATAATAAAATAAAAATATATGTATTTTGAATGGGGATTTTAAAATGACTTAATTAGTATTCACTAATTAAGAAAATTATATTAAGAATTTTGAATATCTTTATTATTCACAACTTTTATTTTATGTTTTATATTTATGTTTTTACATATTTATGATTTAACTCTTATTAGAATTTTAAAATAAAATTTTGAAGGAATTAGACTATGGTTCTTTAGAACTTTTTAATCTACATATTATTTATGATTTTTTGGAATTTTTTCAAAATTTGAAAATATTTTAATAAAAAAATTTATTTTAAATCATTTTATGTTTATATAAAGTACTTAAAATTAAAAATATTTACAAGAAAGTGAAGTTAAATTATGAGAAAATTTTTTAAAATCCATTTCAAGTAGACTTATTTAAAAATGATCGGTTTGAGTAAAAATCTTAATGTTTACCAGACTGGAAAGGTACCAACAAATTTTTTGATCTGGTCCCAACACCGGTCCCCAAAAGCATGGTTTTAATGCTTTGCCAGATCAGCATTTTGAACAGGAGAAGTACGTCTCAAATACCTTATAATTACTTTTATACGGAGTACATACCGCCAAAGCATGTTACTCCGCCATGGCATGTAACTCCGCCAGGGCACGTAACTCCGCCAAGACACGTTACTCCGCCAAAGCTTATTACTCCGCCAAGGTGGAAAATATTGAATATCTTATACACATGCACAAAGTATTTCCAATGCATACTACTCCGCCAAGCCATAGGCGGAATATTGAATTTCCTATATTGCGTAGCGAGCCCATACTTATAACCCCGACACGAGATTGACTCTGTCTTGAGAGGTTGAAAATGGGAATCACGCTGTCACGCATAAAAGGGAACAATGAATAAAATAATAAGGCATTAACGCTTTCCAAGCAAGTGGAAATACCCACTACAGCGATGGTGCTCGTGAACGACACAGGGGCCCACTACCTTTCTTGCATTATGCCAGAAAACAAGGAACGGGTCCTACCAATAATGGAGCACCAGTAACAGGTATATAAACCTCAGCAAAAAGGTATAAGGGGATCCCCCCTCAATTCTGAACCTTACACTTTTACTTGCATAATTCTCTCAGATTTGCTTTCTAAGTCTTACAGTATTTCAGAATACCGACTTGAGCGTCGGAGAATAATTGCAGGTACCATCACCAATTGTGTCAAGGCAAAGGAGGTTACTTCAGGCGGACTGTCACACCGCCCAGAGTGCATTGTATTCCGCCCCAGTATACAAGGATACTCCGTACTTGCACATTTACAAATATCTCCTTGTATCAAACTTACATTCATGTACATTTTGAGCTGTTTAACAATCGTAACTTTACACCCCCTGTAAAGGACAATTCATTTTTATTAACAAAAAATTTAGATTTTTAAAATTTAAATTTCATATTACTTATTGTAAAATTAGTGAGGTCTGATATAATATCGCTAAATTTCAAAAATGACTGATTTTGAATATTTAAAATATACCGAGTGAATGGTTACTATTTGGTTTAATAATTCAACCGACATTTACTATACAAAACACTGTGCATGAACGAAAATTTCAAATGTTGCATAGTAACCAGAAATAAAAATTTCAAAAATTACACAGTATTTTTATAGTAAAATAATGAAATGCACAATAAACTTCTTGCCTATAAATACCGAAAGAATTCTTCGTTATAATTCATAATTTCAGATTAAATTTTCTTAATATAGCAGTGTTAGAGAGATAGTGGTAGGAGTAAGAGAGAGAAATATTTTTTATGGAACGAGGTTCTGCTAAAATTATAAGGTAAGAATAACCCTCTTTTACATTTTTATGTTTATTTTCATATCGTTTTTAAAATCTATTATTATACTAGATATAATATTAATTTAAGTTACTATTCTAAATAGTAAATTACTATACCAATAGTAAATTACTATTACAAATAGTAAATTACTATTTACTATTACTATTTACAATTTATCATTACTATTTATAATTTATTATTACTATTCACAATTTACTATTTACTGTTACTATTCATGATTTACTGTTTACTATTATTATTCACATTTTACTATTTATTGTTACTATTCATGATTTACTATTTACTGTTACTATTCATGGTAACTATTTAAAATTTACTATTTACTATTACTATTTAAAATTTATTATTTATTGTTACTATACATAATTACTAATTATCATTTTTGTTTCAAATAGTAATCTTTATTTTTATCTTATGCCTATACTAAAATAAATTAGTATTAATATTTCTAGAACTCAGAGGCGCAAAGCGAACTCACTTTTGGTAGAAATTCAAGGTAAGGGGGAGTGAGATAAGAATATAATATGAAAAGACATAAGAATAATGGGAGGAGTCCCCTAATCCTTTTAACTATGAATAATTATTATATTTTAAAGTAATACTTATTATCATCTTAAGTAAATAAATAAATAAAATTTATTCAAAAGTTTAAAATATTTGGATGAATCATATTGATTAACCTAACATAAAGTTTATAATATTTAGATGACTCATTAACCTAATATAACGTATCATTGAGATTTGAACTATTATGGACTTATATGGACTGTTATGGACTTATATGAACTGTTATAGACTGATATAGACTGAATTATACCTTTGCTTTGATTGGACTATGATGGACCCATATGACCATTGGACTATTTTGGACTTGATATGGACCAACTAACATTAGGACTGAACTACTACGACTTAAAATGAACTTTAATAATTAAGACACCTTGAAATAAATTGTGTAGATTTTGTATAATAGTTGTGTTATTTTTATTTGATTTGATTATGATCAATATTTGATTGTGAGTGATGATATTTAATTATGATTGATAATATTTGGTTGTGATTGATGAATGATTGATGATCTTGTGATGTGAAGTTTGAGCATATAGCAAGTATGACGGAAAGCTAAAACTCAGTAAGAATATATTCATCTCTTACTCTTTAAAGTATTAATTTAAAAGAAATTATTTCTCAATGTTCATTTAGATTATTGTTAAGAAATTTTTCTTAACTTTCAATAAAAGTATATAATTTCTATAACTCACTTTTATTTTTTAAAATAAATTATTTAACTAAATTAAATTTTAGTTATTTTATAAAAATAATATATTTATATAGGTATATGTATATGTATGGATATTAAAATATTTGATTCTCAAATGGAAATGAGATACTTCAATAATATTTTATTTTAAACTTTTGAAAATAAGAGTTTTAATTTCAAAAGTGTTTAGAAAGTTATATATTTTATTAAGTATTATAATTAAAGATGGAAAAAGATCAATAATTTAAACTTGTATCTAAAGTAAATTAATTTCCTATAAATGATCTAAAGAAGGTTTGGAATATATGTTAAGACTTTGAAACTCAAATCATTTGTGAATGATAAAGAAAAATTGTACTAAAATTCTTCTGCGTATGGCAAAACTTATTTAAGAGTTTGGAAATGTGCAGTTCATCGGGGTGGCTATATTGTGATTTGTAGGTCCCGAAGATATAATTTATACTTGAGTTTCTAAAAGTCTTAACCAACTCAATACACGAGTTGTTCATGCATCATGAATCATTAAAGAGAAATGAGATGTGATATTGCCTAGGGATGGATTATAGAAACTGTTGATATATTAGAGGAGGCTTAATTGTGAGCCTTGGGATGAAAGGGTGCTTCAGGGGACCTGGGGTCGCTCCCTAGTGTCAGGTACTTTCATAATAAAAACCTTCTCAGTCTGACTAGTCTCTAAGTGTTTGAGCTATTTATATGCCACGAAGGCATTTATGTTATCATTATCCGGAATTATGGAACAATGTAAACTCATGGTTGGTCGAGTACAAATTAAAACTTTAAGGGCCCACATGCATAAATTGAAGGAAATAGTAGCATGAAAAGCATTATATGATATTCATGTGATTATGATAATCTATATGTGTGATTGTGAGTGAAAGCATAATTATTATATTTGTGAAAACCCTACTTTCATAATTGATTATGTATTTGATTGTGATTGATATTATTATATTAGATTGTGAAAACCCTTAAGCTTGTATTATATTCTATTTCTCACTCCTTCTTGTTAATTTTTCTATGTCTAAAATATATGTCATGTTGATATATAGCTAGAAGTCCAAGATAAAAGAACATAATTGCAAGAGGGTAAATTAGTCTCATCCTCAATCTGATAGGAGAAGAGATATGACAAGAGTAGGATTCAAAACCACATGGTTCGAAGACTAGGAAATGATTGGTTACATTCGTAGTAGAGGTATTAAATCTTTAGTTTTAGTTTACCTTATTGCAATATTAAGTTTGGATGATTGTAATTCAAGGTAAAGGTTAAACTTTGATAAACCTTATCATTTGGATATGATACTGTAATCTTTGATCACTTATGATTTTCTGAAAGTTCATTTTGTCATTATGAACAATATTGAAAGACAACACTCTTTTTACTTTCAATATTCAAAGGAAATCTGATGTATATACGTCCTTATATACATAAGGAGTGATAAATATATATATATCTTTCTAAAGTTTTTAAAAGCAAGAAGAATATATATATATATATATATATATATATATATATATATATCGTGTATATAAGGGGCTGTTACAAAATGCACGATGGAAGATGTGGTTTCATATCTAGCTTCCTAGAAAATGGACTTGTGACATATTGGAGTAGGCTAAAATGGTTTTAAAATTCTCAAACTCCATAGAAAGATAAGTTACTTGTTAAATGGCCTTAAAAATAATTTTAATTCATTATGTGACGTAGTTTATTAAGCGTTATTTGTTTCTTATCTTTGTCCAAAACCTGCTATATGTTTTTAAACTTCCTTTTAATGTAAATTTCTTGAACTTCAACTTTTTGATTCGTATTCAAATTCTTCAAATTAATATAATCAAAACATAAATGATTTATTCTTGTATTGTCAGTGATTCAACAAGTAAACTAACAAGTTGGTATCATAAGATTAATTATGAACTCCAACAAGTGATATCAAGACTTCTTTGACTAATGTTTTCATTAGAATAACATCTTTTCTACATAAGATTCATGTTTTTAACAAGTTTGGATTATTATACTATATTGCCCCTATCTATAATATGGCTATCTTTATTTTTAATAATAGCAAAGAGGGAAAAAATATAAAATGACAAGATAAATTTTCATCTTAAGTATTGTCTATTTCTATAATTGGGCTAACAAGTGGTACCTTTATTTTTGATAATAACAAAGGGGGAGAAAATTGAGATGACTAACTAAATGCTCTCATTATTGTCATTGTCTCTTAATCATTTATATAGCTCTAATTATTTTTGATAATAACAAGAATGGGAGAAAGCTCATGAATTCTACTCAAACAAATACAAAAGGGGAGAACATATATATGTTTGTATTATGTGTATTCGTTTGTTGTTATTTTTCTTCTTAGGTTTTATCATCATCAAAAAGGGGGTGAATAAAGACACATAAAGTTTTGATAATGACAAAAGACAATAAGCTTCAAAAGGAATCAATCATGAAGGCCAAGAATGGAAGCAAAATAGACTAACAATAAGCCAAGACCTACAAAGCTTAGAAGGTCTTAGAAATTATGTAAGGTTTTAATCAAGTATAAGCATGGCCTTAAATCCCTCAACAACATGAATTTGAAAAGCATTTTCATAAATTTATAAAGCATGTAATCGATTACAACTTTTGGGTAATCAATTACACACTTGGCCGTTGGATTAAAAATGCATTTAAAATGAATCTAGTTAAATTTTGAAATGTTGTAATTGATTACAATAAAAGTGTAATCGATTACACACTTAGCCGTTGGCTCAAAATTGAATTTTAAATGAATCTAGTTAAATTTTAAAATGTTGTAATCGATTACCACAACATCAGAATAAACAAAAAAGATGCATCTCTTCATGGTTTCTTGCATGGAAAGTCATATTTTTCATCCAAACTTTTGAATGAACACATCTATTTGAAAAGACATCTTTCCAACATCCAAAGGCATATTTTCATTAATCATTTTCATCCCCTACAAATAGAGTGAACATCAATCACATTAAACATGGATTTAACAAGCATTTTATCATTCTTTAAAATCCAATTTGAGAAGCACTCTAAGATGATATAAGGTCATTCTATTACTTGAGTATTACCATTAGAGTTTCAAGTTATATTATCTACTCTTCAAGAGAGAATTTCTAGTTGTACACTTTCTTTGTTAAAGTTTATCTTTGTGGGTGAGGCATCCCACGTTGGTCCTATAACTTGGGTGAGGTATTCCAAGGTATTAAGTCTAAGGTGAGACATCCCTAGTAGTGTAAGTCAAGAGTAAGGTATCTCTTGCAAAGTTGGAGGCTCCACATAAGGGTGTGGTATCCCGGAGAAGTTGGAATGCTCTATTGTTGTAACTTGTGTTAGTTATAGTAGAACTCTCAGGGGTTTCTTGAGAAACTAGACCTAGGCAAGTGGTTGGTCAAACCAGTATAAAAATCCAAGTTTATATTCTCTTAACCCTTCATCTTTGCGTATTTTATTACTTCCGCTTGAACTTTAAGTCATTACATTTAAAAGAAAAAAAATTTAGCAATAAGTTTCAACAACTCAATTCACCCCCCGCTTGAGTTTCTTAGAGGCCACTTGGGTGACACTATCAACCTTGTAGTCTAACTTTTCTTTTAGAGACAAAAGTAGAGCACTCTTTTTGCCTAGGCAGTCCTTTTAAAGCTTTTAGTAGGTAGATACTCATTCTTTTGGTCAAAATGGTTATAGATCAGCATTGAATCACAAGCTTTTACGTGCCACTTGTATTTACTATCTTCCTCATGGGGTGTTTGAGTTGGGTGTCTAGGGTGTTTAAGTTCTTCAATCCTTTAAACAACTTTTTAAAACTTCTTGATTCTTGGCTTGTAACTTATATTTACTACAAAGCATACTTAGACAACCTCGAAACATTTACCATTAAATAATGTATTGTTTTTTATCATAATCACAACTTTTGAAGAGTTCTTAAAATCGCATATATTCTTTGAGGACTTAACATTCTCCCTCTTTTGATTAATAACAAACTACATATTTTTATTTATAAACTCAAACAGATGGTATAATGATTTGAAAGAGAAGTAGAAAACATATATCCCTCTAAATTTATGCATCTAAATAGGTTGTTTAAGATACCCCTTTATTATATGTTTCTTTTAAATTGGACAAGTATATAGGTAGGAAAACATAGATTATAAATATTTTTATTAAAGTTTAGACAACCTATACAGTATGTGAAACTCAAGAATAAACAATTTTCAAGACAGGTAAGCATATATCATGAACATACTTCTAGAGATTATAATCATTAATAACACATGTTTTTAGAAAAATTAAAAAAAAAGTACATTGAGAATATCAAACTATGAAAAGATAAAGTAAAATATGCAAAATGTTTTCCTTCTTTTGTCATCAAACAAAAAGGTCATCCCTGCACAACTTCAAGGCATATTTAGTGGCATTGGAAAAGATTAGCAATGGATGATAAAATATCATCATGAAGGGTAGCCATCCTTTGTTGCATTGTAGTATACATACCTTCCTACTTCATAAAGTTGTTTTCCAAAATCTAAATCTGCAGATTGCGTTTTTCATCTTAGTAGGCGATTTTTTGTTTAAATATATGTGGTCTTTTGTTGGATTTTATAAATGAATGATGTAACATCCTATTTTTTACTCAAATAGAAAATAGATATTAATATCTCTTTAATGAGAAAACACTTACTATTAGTTAGTTGATTTTGGAACTAATTGATATTTTTATAAAATTTTGGTACTTATATTTAATTATTTTATTTTTTAAAAATAATAAAAATAATGATAAAATGATAAAATATATATGCATTTTGAATGAGGATTTTAAAATGACTTAATTAGTATTCACTAATTAAGAAAATTATATTAAGAATTTTTTAATATCTTTATTATTCATAATTTTTATTTTATGTTCCTATATTTATGTTTTTACATATTTAAGATTTAACTCTTATTAAAATTTTAAAATAAAAATTTGAAGGAATTAAAATATGGTTCTTTAGAACTTTTTGATCTATGCATTATTTATGATTTTCTGGAATTTTTGAATTTTTTATTAAATATTTGAAAATGACCAAAATACCCTTAACCTTTTATCTAATAACCAAAATGTCATTGTCAACATGATCGTTTACCTATTTCTTACATCATCGGTAATTGTTTATATCATGAATAGTCATCGGTTAGGTAAATACTTATATCATGAATAGTCATTGGTTAGGTAAATACTTACATCATGAATAGTAAAATTCTCTTCCTATAAATAGATGGTTCATTTACAACATTTACACACCAAAATTAGAGAGAGAATCTAGAGAGATAGTGCTTAAGAAAGTATTGAGAAGTAAATTCTTCTAGTAAAAAAAGATTCTACTGGAGGTTTAAGGTAATAATATTTTTCTTCTATATTCTTTTTATGATTATTTAGTTTATTTTTTTGCACTCTTAAACTATTAATATACTATTACTATTATGAATAAGTTACTATAGTAAAAATAAATTACTACTATGCGTTATTTTTATAATTTATTGTTACTATTTACTATTTACTGTTACTATTCACTATTTACTGTTACTATTCATAATTTACCATTTACTGTTATTATTCAAAATTTATTATTTACTGTTATTATTCAAAATTTATTAGTTACTATTACTATTCAAAATTTACTATTTATCGTTACTATTCAAAATTTACTATTTACCACTACTATTCAAAATTTACTATTTACTATTTACCATTTACTACTACCATTCAAAATTTACTATTCATAATTTACCATTTACCGCTACCATTTAAAATTTACTATTTACCGTTTCTATTCACGATTTACTATTTACTGTTACTATTCAAAAATTATTAGTTATTATTACTATTGATGATTTACTATTTACCATTACTATTTACTGTTACTATGCATAATTATTATTTATCATTCTGATAGTAATCTTAATTTTCATCTTATGCCTATACTGAAATAAATTAGTATTAATATTTTTTAGAACTTAGAGGCATAGAGCGAATTCACTTTTGGTAGTAATTCCAGGTAAGAGGGAGTGGGATAAAAATATAATATGAAAAGACATAAGAATAATAAAAGGAGTCCCCTACTCCTTTTAAATTTAATAATGTTATTATTTTAAAATAATAAATTTTAAATTAAATATCTTGTGTAACTTACTCTGAAATACCTATGCAAGACCTGGACTTTTATAACCTATACGAACTGGACTAAACCTATGCAAGGACTTGAAGTATTATGACCTATATGGACTTACATAGACCTGTGCGAGGAATGAACTATAAGGAGTTGAAATTAAGTTTATTAAATTGAATAACTATTAAATTTCAAATTATAATATTTATGAATGATATTTATTTGATTTGATTATGATTGATAATATTGATGATTGATGATATTTGATTGTGATTAATGATATTAGAATACTTGATTGTGATTGATGAGTGATAGATGATCTTGTGGTCTGGAGTTTGAGCATATAACAAACATGACGGGAAGCTAAAACTTAGTAAGAATATACTTATTCCTTACTTTTTACAGTGTTACTTTAAAAGAAATTATTTATAATAATTTCTCAATGTTTATTCAGAATTATTATTAAGAAATTTTTCTTAATTTTCAATAAAAGTATATAATTTCTATAACTTACTTTTATCTTTCAAAATAAATTATTTAATTAAATTTTAGAATAATTTTTTGTTATTAAAAAAAGAAAAAGAAATTGTTTTATGAAAATAATATATTCATATATGTATATATATGAAAATATTTGATTCTTAAATGGAAATAAGATACTTCAATAATATTTCATTTTAAACTTTTGAAAATAAGAGTTTTAATTTCAAAAGTGTTTTCTTATATATTTTTCAAGTATTATAATTAAAGATGGAAAAAGATCGATAATTCAAACTTATTTCTAAAGTAAATTAATTTCCTATAAATGCTCTAAAGAAGGTTTGGAATATATATTAAGACTTTAAAACTCAAATCATAATAATATTGATTTGTGAATGATAAAGAAAACTGTACTGAAATTCTTCTGCGTGTGGCAGAACTTATTTAAGAGTTTGGACATGTGCAGTTTATCGGGGCGGCTATGTTGTTATTTGTAGGCCCTGAAGATATAATTTATACTTGAGTTTCTAAAAGTCTTAACCAACTCAACACGCTAGTAGTTCATGCATCATGAATCATTAAAGAGAAATAATATGTGATATTGCCTGAGGATGGATTATAGAAACCGAGGATACATTAGAGGAGGCTTAATTGTGAGCCTTGGGATGAGAGGGTATGAAAGGGTGCTTCAGGTGACCTGGGGTCGCTCCCTAGTGTCGGGTACTTTTACAATAAAAACCTTCTCAATCTGACTAGTCTCTAAGTGTTTCCATACCAGTTGAGCTGTTCATATGCCATGAAGGCATTTATGTTATTATTATCCGGAATTATGGAACAATGTAAACTCCTGGTTGGCCTAGTGCAAATTAAAACTTTAAAGGCCCACATGCATAAACTGACTGAGATAGTAGCATTAACAGCATTACATAACATTCATGTGATTATGACATTCTATGTGGATGGTTGTGAATGAAAATATAATTGTTATATATGTGGAAACCCTATATTCATAATTGATTGTGTATGAGCTTATGACTGATATTATTATATTAGTTTGAGAAAACCCTTATGCTTATGTCTTATCTGTAAGATATTATATTTTGTTTCTCACTCCTTTTTGTTTGAATTTTTGTGTCCAAAATAAATACTATGTGATATATAGCTAGCAGTGTAAGATGAAAGGATGTAATTACAAGAGGGTAAAGTGGTCTTATCCTCAATCGGATGGGTGAAGAGATATGGCAAGAGTAGGATTCCAAAACCCCAAGGTTCGAGGACTAGGAAATGATTGGTCACAGTCATAGTAGAGGTATAATTTTGTTTTAGTTTACCTTATTACAATATCAAGTTGGATAATTGTAACAAGGTAAATGTTAAACTTTAATAGACCTTATCATTCAGTTATAATACTGTAATCTTTTATCACTTATGATTTCTATAAATTTGTTTTGTCATTATGGACAAATATTGAAAGACAACATTTTTTTATTTTCAATATTCAAAGAAAATCATGTATATGTACGTCCTTATATATACGAGATAAGGAATGATATATATATATATATATATATATATATATCTTTCTAAAAGTTCTTTTTAAAAGCAATAACAATATATATATATATATATATATCTCGTGTATATAAGAGGATGCTACAAAGTGGTGTCAGAGCAGTTCAATCCAAATCAGCTTGCGGTATGGTCTTACTAGTCTGTTGTGTACTCTGATGGTTAAGTTAGTCAAAAGATTCTATGCTTGATAGAGGAGGAAATTTTATAATTGGAGTAGATGACAAGAAGTAAATTAGAGATAAAGAAGGAACTAGCTTTTAAGTTCATAAGAAGTATAAGTTAAAACTCTATAGCCTATTACTTGAAAAATATTATTGCAGGGATTATTAGAGAGTGGTCATTCTGAAGTCATTCATGACATTATTTAAGTATGGGCATTAATGTATGGTGGAATAATAAGGTAATATAGTTATTTCCTTTTATTCCAGATGTGATCTATGGTGTTTGATTCTTTAGTTGATATGTGATAATGAAATATTCAACATTTGCCTCTTTTTATAATATGGTATGGGACATATTGTACATAAAGAGACAAGGTATCTGATATTTTGTTTGAATATTTTGTCAGTCTTAGCATTTATTAATGAAAGAAGTTAAACAAATTGTGTGTGCATGTTTTATCTGTTTACATGTGGGGACAATAA
Organism: Clitoria ternatea; assembly: GCA_037962975.1. Lineage (NCBI taxonomy): Eukaryota > Viridiplantae > Streptophyta > Magnoliopsida > Fabales > Fabaceae > Clitoria > Clitoria ternatea. Next base: position 18,752,684 of record CM075675.1, read on the forward strand.
GGGAGATTAGACAATAAAAGATCTTTAATAACATATACTTTCATATAAGAATTAAAAGTTAAGCTTTAGGAAAAATTCTTAGGAATATTTGGATATGAATTTTAGACTGGAGCTGTCATGACTTTAACTACTTAGCTATAAATTAACAAGACTGTGTTAGAAATATGCACTAAAAGCCTATATAGGTTCGCATCATTTTGAATAAGTCATTTTTGTTAAATAGTTTAACAACCTTTATTTATCCTTGGAGTAATAGGTCATATGAGAGTTATTCCTAAAATGTCCCTAGTCAAGTATTTACGTGGGGACATGTAAATACATTAAGACTAGTGTATGAGTGTACTGATAATCTGATCTTACAGATCATGGATATAAATGATATCAAGTCTTCACATGGGTACACATTAAGAGTAATGATGTACTGGACAGACCCACCATGAGAACGTTGCATGGATCGTTACATGAATGTCATAAACGATTCTCAATGTGATAATGGTATATGTAGTCCTTTGACCTGAAGTCACTACGATTCCTACATAAGGAGTTTATTGTTTTAATACAATCAAACGTCTTCTGTAATAAGAGGACTATAAAGGTTGTGGTTAGGCAATGTACAAATTATGCAGAGGGATGTGAGTGATGTAGATGGGATTTGTCTCTCCTATGTGACAGGAGTGATATCTATAGGCTACTTGATGGAGTGAGACTAAGGAAATGCATGGCCATGCTAGAAAGAATAAATATTGGATATTTATTCGGATAAAGTCTACTCCGGTATCAAGTAAAATAAATTGGACCGTACAAGGATGACACGACCATGCCTTGGGCCCAATTAGGATATCGTGACAAAAGGAATAAACATATAAAATAATTATCACTTATAGGTTATGTTGTTAATAAATAATATTCGGATATAATGATGCATTGCTAGATGCCGCTCTTATTTTATATTAATAATAAAATAGTTTATTATTAATATAACCGAGTATTTTACCTATAGGGTCACACACATAGAGTAAGCCCATCAGAAAATAGATTTTTATTTTAGTTAGACTAAAATAAGACTATTAGGCCTAACTCATTTAGAATGAGTAAGGAGCCCACTCTTTAGAGAGTAAATTAGGTCAAACCTAAGCCTATAAATAGAGCATAAGATGCTCATAGGTGGCAACCCAAAAAGAGACACAAAAATACGTAAAAGTTGCAAAAGCTACACGCCGTCAAACTAGCATTTGGAAGGTGTAGCATTTCTGGTGGGAGTACTCGTGTGGACTCCTAAAGGACGAGACTATGACTGCTTCGATTTGATTTTCTTCAAGAGGTAATCCTAAAACGTAATATTTTATTTTGTTTGTCTTATGCTTTGAAACACGGCGTTTTGCAAATCTTATGGGAATCATTGTATTTCCGCTGCTCATGCACTAGGGATTCCCTAACAGTGGTATCAGAGCCAGGTTGCAAAACCGTGTTTTGGACAAACATTTGTTTAAAGAACATGTAAAAATAAAATTAAAATTTATTTTATGAAAAGAATTGTAAAGGTTGAATCCTTTTACAAAGGTTGCATCTTTTATTAGATATGTTGCAAAGGTTGCATTTTTAATGAGATATTATGTAAAGGTTGCATTTTTTATGAGATATGTTGCAAAGGTTGCACCTTTTGAAAGCTAATATCAATATATTTTGCTTTATGTATATTGATTCTTTTCTCAACATTTTAATTAAAGAACATGTTTTCAGGATGTGCTTTATTATATGAACATGTTGTATGTTGCAATGGTGATTGTTTTATATGTGTTCTAATTATAAGGCATGTTTTATGTTTATTTAATTAAATTGAAATCAAGGGTTGTATGCAATGACGTCTATATGTTTTCTCTTTTCTAATATGAATTGTTCATGTGAGATTGTGTTTAGAAAGTTTAAGAGTTAAACCCTAGCCGTAATGAAAACTAAGATTCAAAAGTTGAAACCTAGCCGTAATGGTATTTTATTTATTTGTAAATGTTACAAATAAAATATTTGATTTTAATATTATATTTTAAATTTGATTTGTAAAAGTTACAAATCAAAATTTTAATTATTTGTTAAAATTAAAGTTTGTAATAGTTACAAATTTAAATAATTTATTCTTACTAATTTTAATAGGATTTGCATTGTTTGTGATCCTTTTAAAATTAATGTGATTTGTAAGAGTTACAACTTTAAATAATTTATTCTTATTAATTTTAATAAGATTTGCATCATATGTGATCTTTTTAAAATTAATGTGATTTGTAGGAGTTACAAATTGATTCATATTTATTAAATTTAATATGATTTGTAATTGTTACAAATAAAAGATAAGATCTTTATTAAATTTAATAATTTTAAAATCAAATATTTAATCTTAATAAATTTGATAGGATTTGTAAAAGTTACAAATTAAAGATAAGATCTTTATCAAATTTAATAGGATTCGAAATAAAATATTTTAAACTCTAGAGATAAGGTCTAAAATTTAAACCTTGATCATTCCTAAAAATTAGGATGATTGTTGAGACTCTAGAGATAAGGTTTAAAAGTTAAACTTTGACTATTCCTATTTTAGGATAATTGTAAGGGTCAAAAGATAAGGTTTAAAAGTTAAATCTTGACCGTTTCAAAATTAAAGATTTCAAATTGTTTGAAATCATAACTGAATATTTTGAGCTGTTAATGGTCAGTGGGACGTTCTGGCTAGGAAAGACTTGGTACTTAAGCGGTCACTCCGGACCCACCTCTCTTTCCTGAGAACTAACCTGATTACAGTACTAAATATTTGAGTTAGAACACCCCTTGACCCTATCTATTGAACGGTCAATAGAGCCGCCAAACTTCTTTGCGTAGTTTTCCTTTTATGACCCCGCGTGTTTAATTATGTGTTTTAAAATTTATTTTATTTTAAATATAATTGATTACTCTATTAATTGATTAATTAACACGTCCAGCGGTGAATGGTTATGGTCTTAGATTTTTTTATTTAATTTTAAATACAGCCTGCGTGTTGTGCCTTTCTCTATTCTTAAATTTCTTCTCTCAACCCTTCACTCGTATGTAAAATGAGTTTTCTTTATTACATTGTAATCTTGGAAAAGCCAACAAGGTGGAGACCTAGAAGAAACCTAGAGTGGTGATGGATATGACCTTGAAAGGAACAAAGGAGTGGTGACTCTAGGAGGATGATGGTTTCAAGAAGTAGGACTTCATGAAGTCAAGACACCATAGTTCCTTTAGGTTTATTTTATTTTATTTTATTTTCTAGGAAGACCATAACCATCTCATAATTTTTGATTGCATGTTTTGGGGTTTTATTTTGCGTTAAAGTGTTTAATAAAAGTTGGTAATGAACAATAAGAAAATTGAAATCCCTCAAGCCCGACAATCATACCTTCCAATAAGTAATAATGTAACACCCTCTGTTACACCTTAATAAATTCTAGAAAAACTCGTAATTTTTTATTTTTATTTTTTTACTAAAGATATGATTGTTAAAAAGAAACTATCGGAATAAATTATATACATTATTTCTGAAATACCTCACAAATATTATTAAAAACTTTATAAAGTATTTGTACATTCATCCGAAGAAAATAAACATTAAACATTATAAGAAAGAGAGGAAACTCCATGGCCCAGAAGCAGTTACTTATTAACATTATTTATTCATTGGACCACGGTATTCATACCGAGCTCCCTTTCTAGAACGTGCTATAGTTACTGCTGATATTCTTCGATCCTTCCCTCTGAACCATCAATTTAGAATATATGAAACAAAAACACGGAGAAAGGAGTGAGAAACAGAATATAATATTTCCGAATAAGACATAAGCAACAAAGGGTTTTCACAACTAATACATAATAATATCAATCACAATCACATACACAATCAATTATGAATGCATGAATGTTATGCAATATCTTCATCATAACTTACTTATATATGTGGGCTCTTAAATTTTAATTTGCACTGGGCCAACCAGGAGTTTACACTGTTCCATAAGTCCGGATAATAATAATATGAACAGCTCAACTGGTGTGGAAACACTTAGAGACTAGTCAGATTGAGAAAGTTTTTATTGTGAAAGTACCCGACACTAGGGAGCTACCCCAGGTCCCCTGAAGCACCCTTTCACACCCTCTCATCCCAAGGCTCGTAATTAAGCCTCCTCTAATGTGTCCTCGGTTTCTATAATCCGTCCCCAGACAATATTTTTTTATTTCACTTTAATGATTCATGATGCATGAACTACTCGCGTATTGAGTTGGTTAAGGCTTTTAGAAACTCAATTATTAAATCCCTTAAAGGTTTACAACATTATTTCAATAAACTGTACATTTTCTCGATTCTCTGAATTTCTGTCCCACAGAAATAAATTTGGTACAGTTTTTGAATCTCACTGAAATTTGAGTTTCTAAGCCTTAAATATCTAAAAACTTTCTCATATAAAACTTTACATAATCTTTCTCAAATTAAATCTTAACAAAGTCAAATTTAGAAATCTCAATTATTTCCAAATATATTTAGTTATTAAGTTGGAAAAAATAAAATAATTTTCTTTCAAAAAAAAATTTTGTTTTATTAAAAGAGAATAATTATTAACCAAAAATACTTAAAATTACAAAATTTTTCTTTAACTCAAAATTTAATTAAATAAATTCTCATAAAATGTTTTCTTTCTAAAATAAATACTAATTTTTATTTTTTTTATTCTAAATATTGAAAATAAAGTTAAAAATAATTTCTAAGAAGAAATAAAAGATAATAAAATTTAAAGAGTAAGGTAAGAAATTCTTACTGAATTTTAGCTTTCTGTCATGCTCGCTATATGCTCAAACTCCACATTACAATATCATCAATCAAAATCAAATAATATCAATCATAATTAAATCAATTAAATATCATTAATACATATCATAATACAAAATTTAATGATTATTAATATAATCAATTTTAGTCCTTTTGGTCAATTCCTCGCATAGGTATATGTAAGTCCATATAATCCAGTCCTTGCATAGGTATAGTTCAGTCCATATGAGTCATAATGGTCCAAGTCCTTGCATAGGTATAATCCAGTCCATATAGGTCATAATGGTCCAAGTCTTTGCATAGGTATATTAGAGTTAGTTAAACCGGATATTTAATTTAAAATTTATTAAAATGTTAAGTTAAAAAGTTAATATTTTAAAATAATAATATTATTAAATTTAAAAGGAGTAGGGGACTCCTCCCATTATTCTTATGTCTTTTCATATTATAATTCTTATCTCACTCTCCCTTACCTTGAATTGTTACCCAAAATGGATTTGCTTTGCGCCTCCGATTTCTAAAAATATTAATAGCAATCTTATTTCAGTATAAGCATAAGACGAAGATTAAGATTACTACTTAAAACAGAAATAGTAAATTTTGAATAGTGAATAGTGAATAGTAAATAGTGAATCGTGAATAGTAACGGTAAATAGTAAAACGTGAATAGTAACGGTAAATAGTAACAGTAAATAGTAATTTACTATTTGAATAGTAATTTACTATTGAAATAGTAATTTACTAGTGAAATAGTGTTTACTATACAGAATAGTAACTTAAAATAATATTATTTTCAGTATAATAACAGATTTCTAAAAACGATATAAAAATAATCTAAAAAAATATAAAAGAGAAGTATTCTTACCTTAGGATTTTGGCAGAACCTTCTCTCCAAAAACTTTTCTTCTCTCTCTCACTTCCACCACTATCTCACTAGCACTACTGTATTAAGAAAACTTAATCTGAAATTGTGAATTCTAAAGAAGAAATCCTTCGGTATTTATAGGAAAAAAATTTTACTATGCATTTCATTATTTTAATATAAAAGTACTATGCATTTTTGAATTTTTTATTCCAGGTTACTATGTATTCTTTGAAAATTTCGTACATGCACAGTGTTTTGCATAGTAACTGTCGGCAGAATTATTAAGCCAAATAGTAACCTTTCACTCGGTATATTTTAAATATTCAAAATGAGTCCTTTTTGAAATTTAGCGATATTATATCAGTCCTCACTAATTTTATAATAAGTAATATAAAGCTGAAATTTTAAAAATCTAAAATTTTCTGTTAACAAAAATTTATTGATACGTTTCTAATTTTTAAACGATTGGAAAAAATCAAGATTTTTCTCAAACCGATAATTTTTAGATAAGTCTACTTGAAACGGATTTTAGAAAATTTTCTTATAATTTAAATTCACTTTCTTATAAATATTTTTAATTTAAGTCACTTATATGAATTTAAAATTATTTAAAAAAAATATTATTTTTATTAAAAAATTCCAAAATTCCAAAAAAATTCCAAAAAAATCATAAATAATACGTAGATTAAAAAGTTCTAAAGAACCATAATTTAATTCCTTCAAAATTTTAATATAAAAATAAAAATAGGGGTGTTACAACTCTACTCCCCTTAGAAAATTTCGTCCTCGAAATTTACATAATCAGTAAAACAAATGAGGATGAGACTCTTTCATCTCAGTTTCTAGTTCCCATGTAGCATCTTCTCCTCTCGTTTCACTCCAAATAACCTTTACAAGCGGAATTGTCTTGTCTCTTAATTGTTTTATTCTTCTGTCACTTATTCTAACAGGTGGTGCATCATATGTAAGATTATCTTTAACTTGTATGACATCAGGTTCAATAACATGTGTAGGATCAGATATATACTTTCGCAAGTTTGACACATGAAAAACATTATGGACATTAGAAAGAAAAGGTGGTAATGCTATTTGGTAGGCAAGGGGACTAACTTTATGAATTATTTGGTATGGACCGATAAATCTAGGAGTTAGTTTTCGAGATTTCATTGCCCGACCGACCCCAGTCATAGGTGTGACTTTCAAGAATACATGATCGCCTTCTTGAAATTCGAGCGGCTTTCTTCTTTTGTCATAGTAACTTTTCTGCCTGCTCTGTGTTGCCTTCATCTTTTCCTGAACTATTTTGATTTTATCCGTGGTTTGTTGTACCAACTCTGGTCCTAGCATCAAGTTTTCACCAGTCTCAAACCAACATAGCGGGGTCCTACATTTTCTTCCATATAATGCTTCAAAAGGTGCCATGCCAATGCTAGCATGGAAACTGTTGTTGTAGGTAAACTCCACATATGGTAAGAATTGATTCCAACTTCCTTTATGCTCTAACACACAAGCTCGTAACAAGTCCTCTAGAGATTGGATTGTTCTTTCTGATTGTCCATCCGTCTGAGGATGATATGCTGAACTCAGACGCAGTCTTGTTCCCAAAGCCTTGTGCAAGCTCTTCCAGAATTGTGATGTAAAACGAGGGTCCCGATCAGAAATGATACTTGAAGGAATTCCATGCAATCTCACAATCTCCTCGATGTATAATTTTGCCAGCTTCTCCATAGAGTAACGAATGTTGATGGGAATAAAGTGGGCAGACTTTGTTAGTCTATCAACTATTACCCATATCGAATCATGTCCTAATGGAGTTTTGGGTAAAGAAGTCACAAAATCCATGGTAATGCTATCCCATTTCCATTCTGGTATTTCCATTGATTGTAGCATTCCAGGGGGTTTTTGATGTTCCACTTTAACCTTCTGGCAAATTAGACATGCAGCCACATACTCTGCCACCGCTTTCTTCATTCCAGGCCACCAAAATAACTTCTTCAAATCTTGATACATTTTAGTAGCTCCGGGATGAATGCTCATATAACTTTTATGGCCTTCTTCTAGAATTGCTTTCCTCAACTCCTCTTTGTCAGGGATACACACTCGATCCTTATATCTCAATAATTGGTCGTTTCCCACATTGAACTCGACTTCTTTTCCTTGTTTCAAGAGTTCTTTCTTCTCTTGCAGGAATTCATCCTCTCGTTGAGCCTCTAAAACTTGTCTCAGGAATTCACTTGTAACTTGCAACGCTCCTAATCTGTAGCTGTTAGCATTAACCTTTACTGCTAGGTTAAGATCTCTGAAGTTCTCTATTAATTCCAACTCTTTAATCATCATTGTGGATGCATGTAGAGACTTTCGACTTAAAGCATCAGCTACTACGTTCGCTTTTCCAGGATGGTATTGTAACTCAAAGTCGTAGTCCTTTAAGAACTCCATCCATCTCCGTTGCCTCATGTTTAACTCCTTTTGATCGAATAAATACTTGAGACTCTTATGATCGCTAAACACATCGAATGTTGCACCATATAGATAATGCCTCCAAATCTTTAAGGCAAAAACTACAGCGGCTAACTCTAAGTCATGGGTAGGGTAGTTAATCTCATGTTGCCTTAATTGACGTGACGCATAGGCTACAACCTTCTTGTCTTGCATGAGTACACTTCCTAGTCCTTGTTTAGACGCATCACAGTAAACTTCAAAACTTCGATGTGGATCGGGGAGTACTAACACTGGCGCAGAAGTAAGTCGATCTTTCAGCTCTTGGAAACTATTCTCACATTGTGTCGTCCACACAAAAGGTTGTCCTTTCCGTGTTAACTTGGTCAATGGGTATCCTAGCTTTGAAAAGCCTTCAATGAATCTCCTATAGTATCCAGCCAAGCCCAAGAAACTTCTAATCTCAGTGATCGTGGTTGGTCTCTCCCATTTTAAAACTGCTTCCACCTTGGAAGGGTCTACAGCTATTCCTCCTTGACTAATTACATGTCCTAAAAAGTTTACTTCTTCTAACCAGAATTCACACTTCGATAACTTTGCATACAGTTGTTTCTTTTTCAGGATTTCCAACACAACCTTCAAGTGTTCAACATGTTCTTCTCTGCTTTTAGAGTACACTAATATATCATCAATGAACACCACTACAAATTTATCTAGATATGGATGAAAAATCCTATTCATGTAATCCATGAATACGGCTGGTGCATTAGTTACACCAAAAGGCATTACTAGATATTCGTAATGGCCATAGCGTGTTCTAAAAGCAGTTTTCGATACATCTTCTTTCTTCACCCTTATTTGATGGTATCCAGACCTCAAATCAATTTTGGAGAACACCGTGGCACCACGCAGCTGATCCATCAAGTCGTCAATCCTTGGTAGAGGATATCTGTTCTTGATTGTCACCTTGTTCAGTTGTCGATAATCTACACACAACCTCATGCTACCATCCTTCTTCTTAACCAACAACACTGGTGCACCCCAGGGGGATACACTGGGTCGTATAAACTGCTTCTCTATCATCTCTTCAAGTTGTTTTTTCAACTCTGCTAATTCTAGAGGTGACATTCGGTATGGTGCAATTGAAATGGGTCCAACTCCAGGTACTAGATCAATGGAAAATTCCACATCTCTTTCTGGGGGTAAACCAGGGATATCTTCAGGAAAAACGTCAGGAAATTCACACACAACCGGCAGATTTTTGATTTTTGATTCTTGCTCTCCTTTCGTTGAAAGCAATAGCATGAATCCTTGAGCCCCTCCTTTTAAAGAGGCGCTCACTTGGTTGGCGGTTAGAAATCTCGAATCCTCAGGATTCAAATTCACTGGTTCTCTAAACATTATGGTTTTATTATGACAATCTATTAGAACATGATTGTCAGACAACCAATCTAGCCCAATAATAACTTCTAAGCCAGAAAGGGGTAAACAGAAAAGATTAGCCTTAAAGTCCCTACCATCTATGACAATAGGGCATTTCCAACAAGCTTTAGAAGTGACAATGGGATTGTTTCCAGGAGTATGTACAGATAAGTCAAATGGAAGTTCTATCACAGGTAATTTTAGTTTTTCTACACAGTCATTGGCAATAAAGGAATGTGATGCACCTGAGTCATACATAACAGTTAAAGAAATCTTATTAATGATACACTTACCTTCTACCATGGAATCAGCATGAGATGCTTCTTCTCCAGTGATTGCAAAAACCTTTCCTTTTGCTTTCGGCCTTCCGACTGCACTGTGCGCGCCTCCTTGAGTATTTATGCTTGTACTTGCACCTTCAGGGTTTTCTCTCTTCATCTCTGGGCAATCCTTGATGTGATGACCTGGTTTGTTACACTTAAAGCAAACATAAGTGTTTTTAGGACAATCCCTTTTCAAATGGGGTCCTCCACAGATAAAACATTTAAAATTTGGTGCAGATGTTGGATAATAGCTTCCAGTTGAAGCTTGGGGTCTGTTAGGAACAGATGCTGCTCCAAACCGGCGAAATGGTGCTTGGTAAGGCTTATTCCTTCTGAAATCTCTTCTTTGGTGATGGTGAGGTCCTCCACTTCTTATCTCTCCTGCCTTGTGAATGGGCTCACGACTTTTGGTCATTCTATCCTTATGGTCTTCTTCAAAGATCCTGCAGCGATTTACCAATACAGAAAATTCACGGATTTCCTGCATTCGTATAGCTTCCTTAATTTCTGGCCGCAGTCCATTTACAAACTTTGCACACCGATCTCTTTCATTAGTAGCATCATTATAATGAGAATGAAAACGAGATAGCTCTTCAAACCTGGATGCGTACTCTCCAACGGTCATATTTCCTTGGGTCAGCGACAGGAATTCGAATTGTCTTTTCTCTTTAACATCAGCTGGAAAGTATTTCTCTAGAAACATATCCTTGAAATAGTCCCAAGTGATCTCCACGTCGTTGACTTCGAATTGTTTACGCATGCTATCCCACCAATGTTCGGCATCCTCAGATAAGGCATAAGTAGCGAAGACTACCTTATCAGCTTCATTACATTGCAATGCTCGAAAGATCTTCTCTATCTCTCGAATCCAGATTTGTGCTCCATCAGGGTTATATCCTCCCTTGAAACGAGGTGGATTACGCTTTTCGAATAGGTCCAGCCTTCTTAAAGCATCGTTACCTTGACCTTCACGTGCTCCCATTGCATTAATTAAGCGTTCTACAACTCCAGCAAGATCGTTTCCAGCCATTAGTTTCCTGTTTCACAGTAACTGAGATTTGTCACATCAATCACAGTTACTACCAAGTCAGATATTCTACCTATACAGAGTTTACAGACAAAGCAAGATAGACCTTTTCCCCAGGCCTATTGGATTAACTGCTCTGATACCACTTTGTAACACCCTCTGTTACACCTTAATAAATTCTAGAAAAACTCGTAATTTTTTATTTTTTATTTTTTTACTAAAGATATGATTGTTAAAAAGAAACTATCGGAATAAATTATATACATTATTTCTGAAATACCTCACAAATATTATTAAAAACTTTATAAAGTATTTGTACATTCATCCGAAGAAAATAAACATTAAACATTATAAGAAAGAGAGGAAACTCCATGGCCCAGAAGCAGTTACTTATTAACATTATTTATTCATTGGACCACGGTATTCATACCGAGCTCCCTTTCTAGAACGTGCTATAGTTACTGCTGATATTCTTCGATCCTTCCCTCTGAACCATCAATTTAGAATATATGAAACAAAAACACGGAGAAAGGAGTGAGAAACAGAATATAATATTTCCGAATAAGACATAAGCAACAAAGGGTTTTCACAACTAATACATAATAATATCAATCACAATCACATACACAATCAATTATGAATGCATGAATGTTATGCAATATCTTCATCATAACTTACTTATATATGTGGGCTCTTAAATTTTAATTTGCACTGGGCCAACCAGGAGTTTACACTGTTCCATAAGTCCGGATAATAATAATATGAACAGCTCAACTGGTGTGGAAACACTTAGAGACTAGTCAGATTGAGAAAGTTTTTATTGTGAAAGTACCCGACACTAGGGAGCTACCCCAGGTCCCCTGAAGCACCCTTTCACACCCTCTCATCCCAAGGCTCGTAATTAAGCCTCCTCTAATGTGTCCTCGGTTTCTATAATCCGTCCCCAGACAATATTTTTTCATTTCACTTTAATGATTCATGATGCATGAACTACTCGCGTATTGAGTTGGTTAAGGCTTTTAGAAACTCAATTATTAAATCCCTTAAAGGTTTACAACATTATTTCAATAAACTGTACATTTTCTCGATTCTCTGAATTTCTGTCCCACAGAAATAAATTTGGTACAGTTTTTGAATCTCACTGAAATTTGAGTTTCTAAGCCTTAAATATCTAAAAACTTTCTCATATAAAACTTTACATAATCTTTCTCAAATTAAATCTTAACAAAGTCAAATTTAGAAATCTCAATTATTTCCAAATATATTTAGTTATTAAGTTGGAAAAAATAAAATAATTTTCTTTCAAAAAAAAATTTTGTTTTATTAAAAGAGAATAATTATTAACCAAAAATACTTAAAATTACAAAATTTTTCTTTAACTCAAAATTTAATTAAATAAATTCTCATAAAATGTTTTCTTTCTAAAATAAATACTAATTTTTATTTTTTTTATTCTAAATATTGAAAATAAAGTTAAAAATAATTTCTAAGAAGAAATAAAAGATAATAAAATTTAAAGAGTAAGGTAAGAAATTCTTACTGAATTTTAGCTTTCCGTCATGCTCGCTATATGCTCAAACTCCACATTACAATATCATCAATCAAAATCAAATAATATCAATCATAATTAAATCAATTAAATATCATTAATACATATCATAATACAAAATTTAATGATTATTAATATAATCAATTTTAGTCCTTTTGGTCAATTCCTCGCATAGGTATATGTAAGTCCATATAATCCAGTCCTTGCATAGGTATAGTTCAGTCCATATGAGTCATAATGGTCCAAGTCCTTGCATAGGTATAATCCAGTCCATATAGGTCATAATGGTCCAAGTCTTTGCATAGGTATATTAGAGTTAGTTAAACCGGATATTTAATTTAAAATTTATTAAAATGTTAAGTTAAAAAGTTAATATTTTAAAATAATAATATTATTAAATTTAAAAGGAGTAGGGAACTCCTCCCATTATTCTTATGTCTTTTCATATTATAATTCTTATCTCACTCCCCCTTACCTTGAATTGTTACCCAAAATGGATTTGCTTTGCGCCTCCGATTTCTAAAAATATTAATAGCAATCTTATTTCAGTATAAGCATAAGACGAAGATTAAGATTACTACTTAAAACAGAAATAGTAAATTTTGAATAGTGAATAGTGAATAGTGAATAGTGAATCGTGAATAGTAACGGTAAATAGTAAAACGTGAATAGTAACGGTAAATAGTAACAGTAAATAGTAATTTACTATTTGAATAGTAATTTACTATTGAAATAGTAATTTACTAGTGAAATAGTGTTTACTATACAGAATAGTAACTTAAAATAATATTATTTTCAGTATAATAACAGATTTCTAAAAACGATATAAAAATAATCTAAAAAAATATAAAAGAGAAGTATTCTTACCTTAGGATTTTGGCAGAACCTTCTCTCCAAAAACTTTTCTTCTCTCTCTCACTTCCACCACTATCTCACTAGCACTACTGTATTAAGAAAACTTAATCTGAAATTGTGAATTCTAAAGAAGAAATCCTTCGGTATTTATAGGAAAAAAATTTTACTATGCATTTCATTATTTTAATATAAAAGTACTATGCATTTTTGAATTTTTTATTCCAGGTTACTATGTATTCTTTGAAAATTTCGTACATGCACAGTGTTTTGCATAGTAACTGTCGGCAGAATTATTAAGCCAAATAGTAACCTTTCACTCGGTATATTTTAAATATTCAAAATGAGTCCTTTTTGAAATTTAGCGATATTATATCAGTCCTCACTAATTTTATAATAAGTAATATAAAGCTGAAATTTTAAAAATCTAAAATTTTCTGTTAACAAAAATTTATTGATACGTTTCTAATTTTTAAACGATTGGAAAAAATCAAGATTTTTCTCAAACCGATAATTTTTAGATAAGTCTACTTGAAACGGATTTTAGAAAATTTTCTTATAATTTAAATTCACTTTCTTATAAATATTTTTAATTTAAGTCACTTATATGAATTTAAAATTATTTAAAAAAATATTATTTTTATTAAAAAATTCCAAAATTCCAAAAAAATTCCAAAAAAATCATAAATAATACGTAGATTAAAAAGTTCTAAAGAACCATAATTTAATTCCTTCAAAATTTTAATATAAAAATAAAAATAGGGGTGTTACAAATAACGTCTAACTTGATATAAATAAAGTGCAGGTCATGTCATAGTTGGGTGCCTTTATTTATGTTTAGTAGGACATGTTATTCAAGTGGCCTCAATACTCAAGAGGGGGGGTGAATTGAGTTTTTAAAACTTTACTTGGAATGCCTTTGAAATTAGTTCTTTTATCACAAGTTTAGAAATAATGCAAGTGAAGTCAAGTATAATGCAAAAGACAATGCAAAACAAGAGGTAGATATGGCTGAGACAATTTATCAAACACTTGGTATGCAATGTTCAAAGTTAACTAATTCAAGCAAGCTTAAGTATCCAAACCATAATCAATCAACACAAATCAATTAAGTGCAGTATATGAATATAAAAGAGTAAGGGAGAAGAGCTTGTAAACCAATTTAACAAGTTCCACCAACCCCGGTGTACGTCTCGCCTTCAAGCAACCCACTTGAAGGATTTCCACTATTGAAGTTTAGAGATTACAAGCTATGAGCAATTGCAGCTTCCTAGTGTCCCACACTCAAGAACTCAATCCTCACTAGCACAAGGGCAACCCACCCAATCTCTCAGACTCTCAATACCCAAAGGTTGAACCCCAACCTTTGTGACCACTCAACCTAGAGTGAAAACCTTTGTGTTTGGTGTAGTGTTTACAAGCAAATAACTCTCTCAATAGAGTAAATGTACAAGTGAAAGCTCACACAAATTCTAACTCTCAAGATGAGAGGATATACAAGTTCTAGGCTTGAAATTTCAGAGTATACACAAGAATAAACTCACTAAGCATAAATGACAGTAAGGAATGATTGCTTCTTGTTGTGTTTCTTGTGCTTGTGTTTTCCTTGCATTTATAGAGCCATGGATGAGCTGCAGAAGTTCCTAGCCGTTGCATGTAGTGGGCATCTGAGAAATAGTGAAGAAATGAGCTGTCTTCCCACTAAAATGTGTTTTCCCACTATCGTAATCGATTGCGCATCGAGCTGTAATCGATTACACTTCGAATTTTTCATTCCAGTTCGTGCTGTAATCGATTAGCCCTTTCTGTGTAATCAATTAGCTTCAAGTCAGAATGATTGTAATCGATTAGATCTTGGCCTATAATCGATTAGCTATAACCCCCGATGCATTTAATTCAGTTCTTGATCTTGGTAATTGATTAGCACACATGTGTAATCGATTATTGTCATTCCAATAGCTTGGTAATCGATTGGCTGAAGTCCTGTAATCGATTATCATATGTACCTGATGCATTTAATTCAATTTTTTGATACTGGTAATCGATTATGTCATTTAGGTAATCAATTAGTGTCATTCTAGTAGCTTGGTAATCGATTAGCATACTCCATCTAATCGATTAGCTTATGTTGCTGATGCTTTTAATTCAAAACAGAAGCTGCCTAATCGATTAGCTTGGACTCCCTAATCGATTAGCTACGTAGTTTTTCTGGGTCTGATTCTAAGTCTTTGTTTTTGCAAGAATTTCTTCAAGAGTCCTTTGTCATTATCAAAATCCTTGAACCTGTAGTCATATTCAAACACATTCTCCCCCTTTTTGATGATGACAACCATGTTCATCTCTTGAGGGTTGTTAGTTTAAACAAGAAGATTATCTCTATCTCTGCAAAAACATTTGAATTCTGCATGATTTCTTATCTTTTAACCAGATTTTCAGAATATGCATGTTATCTCTAAAATATCATCAGATTTTGCATTTAAACATTATCTCTTTTATCTCTTAAGCAAGTAAATCTCCCCCTATCTTTAGGAATCTATTAACCACTTTAAATAATTTAACCGCTTAGAGATAATTAATCATTTAGCATAACTATTTTTAGCAGTCAAAACAGATGAACAATTATTTCTTCTCCCCCTTTGGAATCATCAAAAATAATAAAGCAAATAAGGCATATAATGAAAGACAAACTTTTTATTCAATTCAAACTTAAGGGAAGTACATCAAATGGAAATATTAAAACTTATGCAGAATTAAAGAAAGGCAGAAAGCACATTTAATCAAAACATGAAAAACAGATCTAGTTATCCGGATTAAAAAATCTAAGCTCGGAAATTTGGTGAGACAGATCATCACAGCGCTGTTGCATCATCTCATAATGCTGCTGCTCAGTCATGGAAAACTCTTGAAGAGAGTTTTCAATGCGGTCGAAGCGGCGGTCAAGGTGAGCGTAGAGAGATGCAAATGGATCAGCGGGGGCTTCCGGTGCAGCTTGTGGTTCATGAGGAGGAGGGACTGGCTCATCAGCAGCAGGGGCTTCAAAGGGAATGTTGGCATGATAGCCTTCCATCCTTGAAAACCATGCTCCGTGTAGAAAAATGATGCCCATTTTGGTGAGGTGATGAGTGCCAATGCAGGCCATGGGAGGCACTTTTTCAGATAACTCACCAGCCAAATCAACTCCTACATCTTTGAAAAGTTTAGTAAGCAAGATGGCATAGGGGAGATTTTGTTGGTTTTTGGCTTGGCGCATGTGAAGCTTGAGCATTTGAACCCAGTTAATCTCCTTGTGGTTGTGCATTGCCCACATTAGGAGAACGTCATCCTCTTCTACCAACGTATAATTCCCACCGCGAGGAAACAAAATTTTCACTAGGAAAAAGTGAAGAAGACGGTTGTTCATGGTAAGGTGACCTACCAATTTATGGTTTCTCCTTGGGCGGTTAGCTTTCCATAGCGATTGACGTGCGGCAATGGGATTGAATGCCCATTCATCCTCGGGTTCTTCTCCAGCAAACTCAGCATCATTTAGTGGAAGAAGGGAAATATGTGCCAATTGAGCATCTGTGAATTTTATGGTCACATTCTTGACCTTGGACTCAAGCAACACATTAACCAACCTTAGGATAGAAGACTCGAACAAGCTCAGGATAGTATAACTCTTCCTTAAGGGTGAGAAAAGGCAAAAGCTCATAGTGGTGGAGGAGTTGGGTGAAGGTGAAGCTTGGGTGGTTGAAGATTTCCTCATTGATGAAGTGGGGAGAGATTATGGCCTTCTCAGAAAAAAATTTCACAAAATTTTGGAGGTCTCTAGGAGAAGAGAAGAACCTAGAGAAGTCTAGGGGGTTGTTAGCTTGGGCCATGGAGGACCTTGCTCTTTTGACGGTGCGGGAGGAAGACATGGTAAAGGAGAGAAGAGAGGCAAATAAGATGAGAGGAGAATGAGAGAGTTGAAGGAGAAGAAGGTAGTGTGAGATGAGAGGGTGAGTAGGTGGGTTTATATAGAAAAAAATAGGTTTAGCAAGGAGTGAAGTGAGATTAATAAGGGAGGAAGTCAAGCAGACCTCAGGAACCCGCGTTTGACTATTGCAGAACCGATGCTAATCAATTACGAGTCATAGGTAATCGATTAGCTCACTGTTTCTGGGGAATTTGAATCATTTCGTACAGTGGGTAATCTATTAGGGAAGTTGAATAATCGATTAGTGAAGAAACAGAATCGTCCTAATCGATTAAGAGAGGCTTCTAATCGATTAGTGGAAAGATGAAGCGTTTTGGACCTGGAACAGAGGCTTTGTAATCGATTATGGGCTAAGAGGTAATCGATTATGCATACAACAGAAGCTTGCTAATCGATTAGATGTCAAATGGTAATCGATTAGTTAGCTTAAAAGTGCTCAGATTTTGCAGTTTTTGTTTTAGAGGGCTGGAAGTCTAATGAGTTATTCCTTAGAATATTACTAACTTAATGAAACATAATCAGAATCAAGAAATTTATCAAAATCATTCATCATTCAAACACAATTGGTTATATCAAGAATTCCTAACTCTCTTCTAATGTGAATGAATTGGTCTTTAGCCAAGGGTATGGTGAATATATCTGCTAATTGCTTAGAGGTTTCAACATGTTCAAGCACACAATCACCCTTTAATACATGATCCCTAATGAAATGATGCCGAATCTTAATATGTTTAGTTCTTGAATGCATTACAGGATTCTTTGAAATATTGATAGCACTAGTATTATCGCATTTAAGAGGCACATGATCTAACATAACTCTAAAGTCTAGAAGTTGTTGTCTCATCTAAAGGATTTGAGCACAACAACTACCAGCTGCAACATATTCTGCCTCAGCTGTGGATAGTGCAACACTTACTTGTTTCTTGCTATTCCAAGAAACAAGAGAACTACCAAGCAAGTGACATGTTCCACTAGTGCTTTTTCTATCAAGTTTACATCCTGCAAAATCTGAATCAAAATATCCTACTAAAGTGCATTCAACCCCTTTGGGGTACCATAGACCAACATTTGAGTTCCAACAAGATATTTCATTATTCTTTTCACTGCAGTTAGGTGTGATTCTTTTGGACATGCTTGATATCTTGCACACATACAAACAACAAACATGATATCCGGTCTACTAGCGGTTAAGTAAAGTAAGGATCCAATCATACCTCTAAATTTTGTGAGTTCAACGTCCTTACCCTTCTCATCCTTGTCCAAATAACATGAAGTGCCCATAGGTGTGGCAATGTCATTTGCCTTGTCCATGTTGAATTTCTTAAGAAATTCCTTGCAGTACTTTGATTGACTAATGAATGTGCCTTCATTAGTTTGCTTGATTTGTAGTCCAAGGAAGAAAGTAAGTTCCCCCATCATGGACATCTCAAATTCTTCCTGCATTAACTTAGCAAACTCCTTGCACATTGACTCATTAGTAGCACCAAAAATTATATCATCAACATATACTTGTACCAATAGTATGTCATTCTTTTTGTGCTTTATGAATAATGTTGTGTCAACCTTGCCTCTTTCAAAGTTGTTTTCTAAAAGGAATTTGCTCAATCTTTCATACCAAGCTCTTGGAGCTTGTTTTAAACCATATAAGGCTTTCTTTAGTTTGAAAACATGATTTGGAAATTGATAGTTTTCAAAACCTGGAGGTTGATCAATATACACTTCCTCTTGAATATAGCCATTCAAGAAAGCACTTTTGACATTCATTTGGTACAATTTAAAGTCCCTACAACATGCAAAGGCTAATAGTAGTCTAATGGCTTCTAGCCTAGCTATGGGTGCATATGTTTCTTCATAATCAATGCCTTCTTCTTGATTATAACCTTTAGCTACTAGCCTAGCTTTATTCCTAGTAATTATGCCATTCTCATCTAGCTTATTCCTAAACACTCATTTTGTTCCTATTATTTGGTGATCATTGGGTCTTGGCACTAATTCCCAAACTTTATTTCTTTCAAATTGATTTAATTCTTCTTGCATGGCCAACATCCAATGTTCATCAATAATAGCTTCATCAATGCATTTGGGTTCTATTTGTGATACAAAGGCTGAATGATTACATGCATTTCTAATAGCGTTTCGAGTACTTACACCTTTTGTTATTTCACCTATGATATTGTCCAAGGGGTGATTCTTTAAGGTGATCCATTCCTTTTGTTGAGGTTCTTCATTTTGTGTTGTATCTCCTTCATCTTTATTTTCTTCTTCATCTTCCAAGTTCATTTCTTGGAAGGTACCTACAAGATCATCAATTTCCTTTCTCAGAGAATTTTGGTTAAGTTCGTCAAATTTGACATGTATAGATTCTTCAATTGTACATGTTCGTTTATTAAAGAGTCGATATACTTTACTAGTAGATGAATAACCTAAGAATATTGCTTCATCAGATTTTGCATCAAATTTGCCGAGATTTTCCTTTCCATTGTTTAAAACAAAGCATTTGCATCCAAATATGTGAAAATAAGAAATATTTGGTTTTCTTCCTTTATAAAGTTCATAAGGGGTTTTCTTTAATATAGGCCTTATCAAACATTGGTTCATAACATGGCACGCAGTATTTACCGCATCGGCCCAAAAATGTTTTGAAATGTTACTTTCACTTATCATAGTTCTTGCGAGCTCCACTAAAGATCGATTTTTCCTTTCAACTACTCCGTTTTGTTGTGGAGTTCTTGGAGCCGAAAAATTATAATCAATGCCAAATTTTTCACAAAACTTTTCAAAAAGTTGGTTTTCAAACTCTCCCCCATGATCAGTTCGAATGGATGCTATTTTCAAATTTTGCTGGTTTTGGATGATCTTGGCAAGTTTCTTAAATGCATGATATGCTTCATGTTTATGAGTAAGAAACAGAGTCCATGTATATCTAGAATAATCATCCACAATCACGAGACCATAATAATTTCCACCAAAACTTTTAATTTTTGAAGGTCCAAATAAATCCATGTGTAAAAGCTGTAAAGGTCTATTTGTTGAAACAACATTTTTCGCTTGAAAAGAAACTTTTACTTGTTTTCCCTTTTGACATGCGTCACAGAATTTATTTTCAAACTTTAATTTTGGTAAACCGATTACTAAATCTTTTGAAACGACTTTATTCAAATGGTCTATGTGAATATGAGCAATTCTTCTATGCCATAGCCATGATTCATCTTCTTTAGTTATGAAGCATTGCACATCATTTGAAGCAAGGCAATCAAGATTAATCATATAAATATTATCAACTCTTTGACCAACGAATTTTATTTCCTTGTTTAGCTTATTTTGAATTATGCAACCATTTGATTCAAAAACAATTTTATAGCCTTTGTCACATAATTGACTAATGCTAAGCAAGTTATGTTTAAGTCCTTCAACATATAATACATCATTTATAGAAGTGGAAGAGTTTTTACCGACATTTCCGATTCCTAGTATTCTTCCCTTCGTGTTATCTCCATAAGTAACGAATCCCTTATTTCGTGGAGTAAATGATATGAACTTGCTTTTATCTCCCGTCATGTGTTTTGAACACCCACTATCCAAATACCAATGGGTGTTGCTTGCCTTGAAGCATACCTACAAAACAAGATTAATTTAGAGAACTAGGTACCCATTGTATGTTAGGTCCTTTAATGTTAGCTGTAACATCCTATTTTCATCACAAATAGGAAATAGATATTAATATATATTTCTTGAGAAATACTTACTATAAGTTAGTTTATTATTATCATTTTTTTAAAATTTTGGTATTTATATTTTTATTATTTGTTTTTTTTAATAATAATAATAATAAAATGAAAATATTTTTGAATGAGAATTTTAAAGTGACTTAATTAGTATTCACTAATTAAGAAAATTATATTAAGAATTTTTAATATCTTTGTTATTCACCATTTTTATTTTATGTTGTTATATTTTTATTTTTTTTACATATTTAAGATTTAACTCTTATTAGAATTTTAAAATAAAATTTTGAAGGAATTAGACTATGGTTCTTTTAAACTTTTTGATCTACATAATATTTATGATTTTCTGGAATTTTTTGAAAATTTTGAATTATTTTAATAAAATAATATATTTTAAATAATTTTAAATTCATATAAAGTTGCTTAAAATTAAAAATATTTACAAGAATGTAAATTTAAATTATAAGAAAATTTTATAAAATCCATTTCAAGTAGACTTATCTAAAAATTATCGGTTTGAGAAAAATCTTAATTTTTTCTAATCGTTAAAAAATTAGAAACGTATCAATAAATTTTTATTAACAGAAAATTTTAGATTTTTAAAATTTTAGCTTTATATTACTTATTATAAAATTAGTGAGGACTGATATAATATCGCTAAATTTCAAAAAGGACTCATTTTGAATATTTAAAATATACCGAGTGAAGGGTTACTATTTGACTTAATAATTTTGCCGACAATTACTATGCAAATCACTGTGCATGTATGAAATTTTCAAAAGATGCACAGTAACCTGGAATAAAAAATTCAAAAATGCATAGTACTTTTATATTAAAATAATGGAATGCATAGTAAATTTTTTTCCTATAAATACCGAAGGATTTCTTCTTTAGAATTCATAATTTCAGATTAAGTTTTCTTAATATAGTAGTGCTAGTGAGATAGTGGTGGAAGTGAGAGAGAGAAGAAAAGTTTTTGGAGAGAAGGTTCTGCCAAAATCCTAAGGTAAGAATACTTCTCTTTTATATTTTTTGGGTTATTTTTATATCGTTTTTAGAAATCTGTTATTATACTGAAAATAATATTATTTTAAGTTACTATTCTGCATAGTAAACACTATTTCAATAGTAAATTACTATTTCAATAGTAAATTACTATTCAAATAGTAAATTACTATTTACTGTTACTATTTACCATTACTATTCACGATTTACTATTTACTGTTACTATTCACGTTTTACTATTTACTGTTACTATTCACGTTTTACTATTTACTGTTACTATTTACGATTTACTATTCACTATTCACTATTCACTATTCAAAATTTACCATTTGTTTATTTTAAGTTGTAATCTTAATTTTTATCTTGTAATTATATTAAAATGAAATTGGTATGTTTTAGAACTCGGAGACGAGGCGCGCATGGATTTTCAATAACGAATCGGTATACAAGAGGTAAGGGGGAGTGAGATAAAAATATAATATGAAAGACATAAGAATAAAGGGAGGAGTCCCTTACTCCTTTTAAATTTAATAATATTATTATAAAGTAATAACTTCTCAACTTAAAATTTATAATAAATTTAATATACTGTGTAACTTATTCTGAAATATCTATACATAGATCTGAATTATTATAACTTATACGGACTGAACTAAACCTATGCAAGGACTTGGATTTTTATATCCTATATGGATCGAACTAAACCTATGCAAGGACTTGGAATATTATGACCTGTCTAGACTGAACTATACCTATGCGAAGACTGGATATATGGACTTATATAGACCTGTGCGAGGAATGGACTATAAGGACTCAAAATCAAATCTACTAATTTAAATAACCATTAAAAATTTGAATTATATTTATAAGCGATATTTAGTTGATTTGACTTGATTATAATTAATTATATTTGATTTCGATTAATGATATTGTGATTTATAATATTAGACTGTGATTAATAATATTCAATTATGATTGATGATATTTGATTGTGATTGATGAGATTACTATACTTGATTGTGGTTGATGAATGATTGATGATCTTGTGATATGAAGTTTGAGCATATAGCAAGCATGACGGAAAGTTAAAACTCAGTAAGAATTTTCTTACCTTACTCTTTAAATTTTTATTCCAAGAGAAAGTATTTTGTAATTATTTTAGTTTTTTATTTCTTCTTATAAATAATTTTTATTAACTTTATTTTTAATCTCAATAATAAAATCTAGTATTAGAAAGAAGCTATTTTATGAAAATCAGAGGTTGAGATAATTAATTCTTGAATTAAAGAAAATTTTTATAGTTTTAAGTATTCTTAGTTAATGATTTTAAATTATTTTCCTTAGAAATTAGAAGTTTAAAGTAAATTATTTTGGTTTTCCCCAACGAAATAACTAAAGAATATTTTGTGGAGATTTCAAAAACTCAATCTAGTTAAGATTTAAATTGAGAAAGATTATGTAAATATATGAAGGTTTTTAAGAGAAAGCTTTGAAATATTTAAGGCTTGGAAACTCAATTTTGGTAAGATCTGAATTTGAAGACTGTACTAAATTATTTCAGTATAACAGAAGTTCAAAGAAGAACTTATGGAAATGTACAGTTTATTGTGATGATTTTATGAACCTTTATGGTATTTAATAATTGAGTTTCTAAAAGCCTTAACCAACTAAATATGCGAGTAGTTCATGCATCATGAATCATTAAAGAGAATTGATATGTGATATTGCCTGGGGACGGATTATAGAAACCGAGGATACATTAGAGGAGGCTTAATTGCGAGCCTTGGGATGAGAGAGTGTGAAAGGGTGCTTCAGGTGACCTGGGGTCGCTCCCTAGTGTCGGGTACTTTCACAATAAAAACTTTCTCAGTCTGACTAGTCTCTAAGTGTTTCCACGCCAGTTGAGCTGTTCATATGCCATGAAGGCATTTATGTTATTATTATCCAGAATTTATGAAACAGTGTAAACTCCTGGTTGGCCCAGTGCAAACTAAAACTTTAAGGGCCCACATGCATAAACTGAATGAGACAGTAGCATAAGCATTACATAACATTCATGTGATTGTGACATTCTATATGAATGGTTATGAATGAAAATATAAGTGTTATGTATGTGGAAACCCTATATTCATAATTGATTGTATATGAGATTATGACTGATATTACTATATTAGTTTGTGAAAACCCTTATGCTTATGTCTTATCTGTAATATATTATATTTTGTTTCTCACTCCTTCTTGTTTGAATTTTTGTGTCCAAAATATATGTTATATGATATATAGCTAGCAGTCCAAGATGGAAGGATATATAATTACAAGAGGATAAAGTGGTCTCATTCTCAATCGATTAGATGAAGAGATATGACAAGAGTAGGATTCAAAACTCGATGGTTCAAGGACTAGGAAATGATTGTTCACATTTGTAGTAGATGTATAGTTTAGTTTTATTTTGCCTTATTACAATATCAAGTAGATAATTGTAACAAGGTAAAGGTTAAACTTTGATAAACTCTTTCATTCGGATATAATATTGTAATGATTTATCACTTATGATTTCTATAAATTATTTTGTCATTATGGACAAATATTGAAAGACAATTTTTTTTACTTTCAATATTCAAAGGAAATCAGATGTATATACGTCCTTGTATACACGAGATAAAGAGTGATAAATATGTATATCTTTCTAAAAGTTTTTTTTTAAAAGTAAGAAGAATACATATATATCTCGTGTATATAAGGGGGTGTTACAAAGTGGTATCAGAGCAGTTCAATCCAAACCGGCTTGTGGTATGGTCTTACTAGCGTGTTAGTGTACTCTGATGGTTGAGTTTGACAAGAGATTTTATGGTTGAGAAAAGAGGAAATTTTATTAGAGTAAATGGTAAGAAGTAAGTGAAGAAAAATTAGGAGTATAGAAAGAAGGAACTAATTTTAAGTTCATAAGAAGTATAAGTTAAAACTTTATAGCCTGTTACTTGAAAAATGTTATTGCAGGGATTATCAGAAACTGGCCATTCTGAAGTCTTTCTTGACATTGTTTAAGTACAGGCCTTAATGTATGGTGGAATGATAAGGTAAATTAACTAATGCAGTTATTTCCTTTTATTCCAAATGTATTGTATGGTGTTTGATTCTCTGATTAATATGTGATAGTGAAATATTCTAACATTTTCCTGTTTTACAATATGGTATGAGACAACAAGGGAGATAAGACAATAGAAAATTCTTAGAAATATTTTGGTATGAATTCTAGACTGGAGCTGTCGTGACTTTGACTACTTAGTTATAAACTATCGGGACTGATCACCCCGAATGATTTGCACTAAGTAGTGAAAGACATGTCAAAAGAAGGATGTTAAGATCAACGAATTTAACCTTGGGTTAATGTAGTATATGGAGAAATGGAGATAAACTCAATAAATTCTATTAGGATATTCCTTACCATGTCCTTGAAGTTGTAAGAGATACTTGTGTGAATTAGAATTCCAATGGGTAAATAACTGTTGTAATCCCAAACTAGTATAACAAATTCTTTAAGATAGAATCATAGTTTTTTCCTTTGGTGATATATTTTGAAAAGAAAAATGTGTGGATGTATACTTTATGAAAAAATATGATAATTTATAACTTGTTTGATATAACAAATAATCATATTAGGAATTGTATCTCTGGCTATTTGTATTGATTCTTCTTTTGTATGACATATAAAATATGTTAATTATTGTTTGATTTGATGAAGTTTTCATTTATGATGTGTACGATTGAATAATATATATGATGGTTATGTGTGTAAATATATGAATTAATGAAACTTTTATGATTGTGACATCGAATGTAATTAACCATATATTTTTGAATTTTTTTTAAATTGATTTATTGTGATAAATATATCAATGAATGACCTAAAATAAGCATTATAGATCTTTGGAAGACATCGATATTGGTTTAATATTTAGAAATTGTGACATAAAATATTTTTGTGATTCCTAACAATATGATACATGTTTATCAAGTTATTTTCTTTTAGTCATCGATTTTGTTCGACGAATATATATACATGATATAAATCATTGTTATGTAATGACCATTGTAGATTTAAAATAAAGAAATGTGTTAGTAAACCATGAGGAAGTAGATATGAACCTTTACTTATTGATTACATAAGTCTTAGTTACCTATAAAAAAAAATATTCAAGTGAATATTTCTAAGTCAACGTAGTGATTTGTGATCATTTAAGATTGGAGAATTTATCAAATATATGTAATGGTTGTAGTCAATTATAATGGAATGTGTAATCACTTAGTTAAGGAATATTTGATTCATTATAGAAGACAATAAGAAATGATTACATACCCTGGATTATCATGAAGCAAAGACCACAAGGATTTAACTAGTACAACATGGACTAAAACATATTTATCCTTTCTCACTAGGATAATTTATTATACACGATTACATTAAGGAAAATAAAATAGAACATCTAGTATATCATAGATAGAGGTCTAAGAGTCTTGGCAATACAAAAATTATCCAAACTAGAGAAATAATCATAACGATTATAAGAAGTGAAGCACTTGTTACCACAACTTGTAGTCCATCCCGACTTCGTTCTTCCTTACTTCTAGGAAGGTTAGCCATCGAATAGTATGATAGTACTTAAAAAAAAAAGATTGAAGAAATTAGAAAGAAGAGAGAAACTAAGAAACCTTGAAGTTGTGATAGGAAGTGAGAATGGAATGAGAATTTATAAGCAAGCAAGGGAGGGAGAGTTGCAACGGTCATAAACGGCTAGTCCAACGGCTAGTCCAACGGCTAGTTGCTAACGGCTAGTTGTCCAGTAATTAATTCTTAGCAGTCCATTTTACTATATTACGAGTAGGAATTTTAATTAATAGATGTTATGGATTATGTTAAGTAAGATTTTAATAGATTGAGAAACGTAATTATTGAGGTGTTTAGAGTTAACCATCAATTTATGATGAGCATGGTTGACAAAATTAAGACGAGTAATATTTTTGAATTAAGGAAAAAAATACAGATAAGATTAAAAAAAAGAGAGATAAATGGCAATGTTAAGGAAAATGTACACAATTGCCAAGGAAACTAGAAATATATTTTAGAACAGTTCAGTTAGTTTAGCTATGGTAAGATTTATTAACAATATTAAATTTCGAGGACGAAATTTCTTTTAGGGGAGTAGAGTTGTAACATCCTATTTTCATCACAAATAGGAAATAGATATTAATATATATTTCTTGAGAAATACTTACTATAAGTTAGTTTATTATTATCATTTTTTTAAAATTTTGGTATTTATATTTTTATTATTTGTTTTTTTTAATAATAATAATAATAAAATGAAAATATTTTTGAATGAGAATTTTAAAGTGACTTAATTAGTATTCACTAATTAAGAAAATTATATTAAGAATTTTTAATATCTTTGTTATTCACCATTTTTATTTTATGTTGTTATATTTTTATTTTTTTTACATATTTAAGATTTAACTCTTATTAGAATTTTAAAATAAAATTTTGAAGGAATTAGACTATGGTTCTTTTAAACTTTTTGATCTACATAATATTTATGATTTTCTGGAATTTTTTGAAAATTTTGAATTATTTTAATAAAATAATATATTTTAAATAATTTTAAATTCATATAAAGTTGCTTAAAATTAAAAATATTTACAAGAATGTAAATTTAAATTATAAGAAAATTTTATAAAATCCATTTCAAGTAGACTTATCTAAAAATTATCGGTTTGAGAAAAATCTTAATTTTTTCTAATCGTTAAAAAATTAGAAACGTATCAATAAATTTTTATTAACAGAAAATTTTAGATTTTTAAAATTTTAGCTTTATATTACTTATTATAAAATTAGTGAGGACTGATATAATATCGCTAAATTTCAAAAAGGACTCATTTTGAATATTTAAAATATACCGAGTGAAGGGTTACTATTTGACTTAATAATTTTGCCGACAATTACTATGCAAATCACTGTGCATGTATGAAATTTTCAAAAGATGCACAGTAACCTGGAATAAAAAATTCAAAAATGCATAGTACTTTTATATTAAAATAATGGAATGCATAGTAAATTTTTTTCCTATAAATACCGAAGGATTTCTTCTTTAGAATTCATAATTTCAGATTAAGTTTTCTTAATATAGTAGTGCTAGTGAGATAGTGGTGGAAGTGAGAGAGAGAAGAAAAGTTTTTGGAGAGAAGGTTCTGCCAAAATCCTAAGGTAAGAATACTTCTCTTTTATATTTTTTGGGTTATTTTTATATCGTTTTTAGAAATCTGTTATTATACTGAAAATAATATTATTTTAAGTTACTATTCTGCATAGTAAACACTATTTCAATAGTAAATTACTATTTCAATAGTAAATTACTATTCAAATAGTAAATTACTATTTACTGTTACTATTTACCATTACTATTCACGATTTACTATTTACTGTTACTATTCACGTTTTACTATTTACTGTTACTATTCACGTTTTACTATTTACTATTACTATTTACGATTTACTATTCACTATTCACTATTCACTATTCAAAATTTACCATTTGTTTATTTTAAGTTGTAATCTTAATTTTTATCTTGTAATTATATTAAAATGAAATTGGTATGTTTTAGAACTCGGAGACGAGGCGCGCATGGATTTTCAATAACGAATCGGTATACAAGAGGTAAGGGGGAGTGAGATAAAAATATAATATGAAAGACATAAGAATAAAGGGAGGAGTCCCTTACTCCTTTTAAATTTAATAATATTATTATAAAGTAATAACTTCTCAACTTAAAATTTATAATAAATTTAATATACTGTGTAACTTATTCTGAAATATCTATACATAGATCTGAATTATTATAACTTATACGGACTGAACTAAACCTATGCAAGGACTTGGATTTTTATATCCTATATGGATCGAACTAAACCTATGCAAGGACTTGGAATATTATGACCTGTCTAGACTGAACTATACCTATGCGAAGACTGGATATATGGACTTATATAGACCTGTGCGAGGAATGGACTATAAGGACTCAAAATCAAATCTACTAATTTAAATAACCATTAAAAATTTGAATTATATTTATAAGCGATATTTAGTTGATTTGACTTGATTATAATTAATTATATTTGATTTCGATTAATGATATTGTGATTTATAATATTAGACTGTGATTAATAATATTCAATTATGATTGATGATATTTGATTGTGATTGATGAGATTACTATACTTGATTGTGGTTGATGAATGATTGATGATCTTGTGATATGAAGTTTGAGCATATAGCAAGCATGACGGAAAGTTAAAACTCAGTAAGAATTTTCTTACCTTACTCTTTAAATTTTTATTCCAAGAGAAAGTATTTTGTAATTATTTTAGTTTTTTATTTCTTCTTATAAATAATTTTTATTAACTTTATTTTTAATCTCAATAATAAAATCTAGTATTAGAAAGAAGCTATTTTATGAAAATCAGAGGTTGAGATAATTAATTCTTGAATTAAAGAAAATTTTTATAGTTTTAAGTATTCTTAGTTAATGATTTTAAATTATTTTCCTTAGAAATTAGAAGTTTAAAGTAAATTATTTTGGTTTTCCCCAACGAAATAACTAAAGAATATTTTGTGGAGATTTCAAAAACTCAATCTAGTTAAGATTTAAATTGAGAAAGATTATGTAAATATATGAAGGTTTTTAAGAGAAAGCTTTGAAATATTTAAGGCTTGGAAACTCAATTTTGGTAAGATCTGAATTTGAAGACTGTACTAAATTATTTCAGTATAACAGAAGTTCAAAGAAGAACTTATGGAAATGTACAGTTTATTGTGATGATTTTATGAACCTTTATGGTATTTAATAATTGAGTTTCTAAAAGCCTTAACCAACTAAATATGCGAGTAGTTCATGCATCATGAATCATTAAAGAGAATTGATATGTGATATTGCCTGGGGACGGATTATAGAAACCGAGGATACATTAGAGGAGGCTTAATTGCGAGCCTTGGGATGAGAGAGTGTGAAAGGGTGCTTCAGGTGACCTGGGGTCGCTCCCTAGTGTCGGGTACTTTCACAATAAAAACTTTCTCAGTCTGACTAGTCTCTAAGTGTTTCCACGCCAGTTGAGCTGTTCATATGCCATGAAGGCATTTATGTTATTATTATCCAGAATTTATGAAACAGTGTAAACTCCTGGTTGGCCCAGTGCAAACTAAAACTTTAAGGGCCCACATGCATAAACTGAATGAGACAGTAGCATAAGCATTACATAACATTCATGTGATTGTGACATTCTATATGAATGGTTATGAATGAAAATATAAGTGTTATGTATGTGGAAACCCTATATTCATAATTGATTGTATATGAGATTATGACTGATATTACTATATTAGTTTGTGAAAACCCTTATGCTTATGTCTTATCTGTAATATATTATATTTTGTTTCTCACTCCTTCTTGTTTGAATTTTTGTGTCCAAAATATATGTTATATGATATATAGCTAGCAGTCCAAGATGGAAGGATATATAATTACAAGAGGATAAAGTGGTCTCATTCTCAATCGATTAGATGAAGAGATATGACAAGAGTAGGATTCAAAACTCGATGGTTCAAGGACTAGGAAATGATTGTTCACATTTGTAGTAGAGGTATAGTTTAGTTTTATTTTGCCTTATTACAATATCAAGTAGATAATTGTAACAAGGTAAAGGTTAAACTTTGATAAACTCTTTCATTCGGATATAATATTGTAATGATTTATCACTTATGATTTCTATAAATTATTTTGTCATTATGGACAAATATTGAAAGACAATTTTTTTTACTTTCAATATTCAAAGGAAATCAGATGTATATACGTCCTTGTATACACGAGATAAAGAGTGATAAATATGTATATCTTTCTAAAAGTTTTTTTTTAAAAGTAAGAAGAATACATATATATCTCGTGTATATAAGGGGGTGTTACATTAGCTTGTGGTAATGTTCCTTTAGGAACCCATACTTTTCTCACAACTTTTGGTCCTAGCTTTCTAACATTACAATTTGATGCATTATGTCCTTTGAATCCACAATAGTTACATTTCATGAAAGGTGTAGATGATTTACTAGGTGGTACAAAGAAACTTTTGTAATGTTTTTCTTTCTTGCTAGCATGTGATCGTTGATTATATCCTAATCCGGTTTTATTAAACATGCAACGTTGTTTTCTAAGAAGTGCATCTAAATTATCCCTACTATTAGTGAATCTCTCTTGTTTAAGTCTAGGACCTTCTCTTCTAGATCGATGCATTTCTTAGCAAATTCACAAGGTTTACTCTTAGAGTATGCTTGGACATTTTCTAACTCTTCTTTTAAACATTCATTTTCTTTGCAAACTTCCATAAGATTCATTTCTAGAGTATCGCTTGTTTTTCTAGACAATTTAAGCCTATTAGAGACTTTTGTAAATTTATCATACAACTCATTAAAAGCATCAAGCAATTCTTCTTTATCTAGGTCATGAAGACTTACCTCATTTTCCTCTTCAGAGTGTTTGGCCATTAGACAAAGATTTGCTTCTTCATTGTCTGAATCATCGGAGCTACTTACATCATTTTCATCCCATGCGATGTAAGCTCTTCTTCTTCCTCTTTTCTCCTTGCCTTTCTTCTTGAGATTTGGGCAATCCGCCTTGAAGTTCCCTTCCTTGCCACATTCAAAACAATTAGGTGAAGAAGATGATTCATTGGGAATAGGTCTCTTACCTTGAGGTTTGAAATTCTTTTGGAATCGTTTGTTCTTCATGAACTTTCCGAATCTCTTCACAAACAATCCAAATTTCTCCTTCTCATCAAGGTTACTACAAGATTCTTCTTCATGTGTGGAGGTGGCTTTGAGAGCTAGGCCTTTCTTCTTAGAGATTTTTTCTTCTTCCTCTGCTTGTTTCAAGTCTTTCAATTCCTATTCTTGTTCTTGGAGTTTACCAAACAAAGTGGCAAGAGACATATCATTTATGTTGGGAGATTGCTTAATGGCCGTAACAAGAGGTTGCCATTCCCTAGTAAGACTTTTTAAAACTTTGTGGATAAGTTCCTTGTTAGTATAAGATTTACCAAGTGTAATAAGATGATTAATAATCAAAGTGAATCTCTTTTGAAGTTCTAAAATAGTTTCACTGGAATTCATTCTAAAACTTTCATATTGACTGGTTAAAGTACTAATCTTAGAGTCCTTAACATCGCTAGTTCCTTCATGAGTCACTCGAAGGGTATCCCACATTTCCTTAGCAGAATTACAAGTCATTATTCTAAAAAATTCATCGGGACCTAATGCCATAATGATGAGATTTTTAGCTTTATAGCCGTATTGAACTTTCTTCTCTTCATCACTAGTCCATTCGTCCATAGGTTTTTCAACATTTTTATTATCAACAGTATGCATTGGCGTGTAAGGACCATTTTCAATTGCATTCCAAATTCTTAAATCAATAGATTGAATGAAGATTTTCATTCTTTCCTTCCAAAAAGCATAGCCTTCCCCATTGAAAGCGGGAGGTCTATTTATGGCGCCACCCTCGGGAAAAAGGTTTAGAGAACTTGAGGCCATCTTTATCTCTTGAAGCTGTTAAGCTTGATCTACCAAGATTCAAGCTCTGATACCACTTGTTATTCAAGTGGCCTCAATACTCAAGAGGGGGGGTGAATTGAGTTTTTAAAAATTTACTTGGAATGCCTTTGAAATTAGTTCTTTTATCACAAGTTTAGAAATAATGCAAGTGAAGTCAAGTATAATGCAAAAGACAATGCAAAACAAGAGGTAGATATGGCTGAGACAATTTATCAAACACTTGGTATGCAATGTTCAAAGTTAACTAATTCAAGCAAGCTCAAGTATCCAAACCACAATCAATCAACACAAATCAATTAAGTGCAGTATATGAATGTAAAAGAGTAAGGGAGAAGAGCTTGCAAACCAATTTAACGAGTTCCACCAACCCCGGTGTACGTCTCGCCTTCAAGCAACCCACTTGAAGGATTTCCACTATTGAAGTTTAGAGATTACAAGCTATGAGCAATTGCAGCTTCCTAGTGTCCCACACTCAAGAACTCAATCCTCACTAGCACAAGGGCAACCCACCCAATCTCTAAAACTCTCAATACCCAAAGGTTGAACCCCAACCTTTGTGACCACTCAACCTAGAGTGAAAACCTTTGTGTTTGGTGTAGTGTTTACAAGCAAATAACTCTCTCAATAGAGTAGATGTACAAGTGAAAGCTCACACAAATTCTAACTCTCAAGATGAGAGGATATACAAGTTCTAGGCTTGAAATTTCAGAGTATACACAAGAATAAACTCACTAAGCACAAATGACGGTAAGGAATGATTGCTTCTTGTTGTGTTTCTTGTGCTTGTGTTTTCCTTGCATTTATAGAGCCATGGATGAGCTGCAGAAGTTCCTAGCCGTTGCATGTAGTGGGCATCTGAGAAATAGTGAAGAAATGAGCTGTCTTCCCATTAAAATGTGTTTTCCCACTATCATAATCGATTGCGCTTCGAGCTGTAATCGATTACACTTTGAATTTTTTATTCTAGTTCGTGCTGTAATCGATTAGCCCTTTTTGTGTAATCGATTAGCTTCAAGTCAGAATGATTGTAATCGATTAGATCTTGGCCTATAATCGATTAGCTATAACCCCCGATGC
This sequence comes from Clitoria ternatea, assembly GCA_037962975.1. Taxonomy (NCBI): domain Eukaryota; kingdom Viridiplantae; phylum Streptophyta; class Magnoliopsida; order Fabales; family Fabaceae; genus Clitoria; species Clitoria ternatea. The sequence continues at coordinate 18,786,403 of CM075675.1, forward strand.
ATTTAATTCAATTCTTGATCTTGGTAATCGATTAGCACACATGTGTAATCGATTATTGTCGTTCTAGTAGCTTGGTAATCGATTGGCTGAAGTCCTGTAATCGATTATCATATGTACCTGATGCATTTAATTCAATTTTTTGATGCTGGTAATCGATTATGTCATTTAGGTAATCGATTAGTGTCATTCTAGTAGCTTGGTAATCGATTAGCATACTCCATCTAATCGATTAGCTTATGTTGCTGATGCTTTTAATTCAAAATAGAAGCTACCTAATCGATTAGCTTGGACTCTCTAATCGATTAGCTGCGCAGTTTTTCTGGGTCTGATTCTAAGTCTTTGTTTTTGCAAGAATTTCTTCAAGAGTCCTTTGTCATTATCAAAATTCTTGAACCTGTAGTCATATTCAAACACAGGACATGATTGGATAATTGGATTATCCAATAATTATTAAGTTTTATTCAAATAGACTTTTTTTTCAATTGGATTGGAAAAGCCTAAAGGTATGAACAGTCTAAAACGCGTTCTAATAAACAACAGTCATCAATGCTAGTTTCAATAAAGTGTAGGTTCTGCCAAAGCAGGGTGCTTTTATTGATATTAGTAAAGGATGATGGATAATTGGATTATCCAACCATTTGTTATCGGACTTATCTAGGTAACTTTAATGAGATTAAAGAACCTAGAAGCGTTAATATTAAGTTTAAACGCCTTCTAATAAGTAACACTCATCGAGACTAATGTCAATAAATAGTGGGTCTGCCAAAGCAGGATGCTATCATTTATATTAGTAAGGCGCGATGGGATAATTGTAATATCCAAATTGTTTTTATTAGGCCTAAACTTAACTAAGTTTTTCAATTGGATTGAAAATAACTTAGAGGCGTAAGGATTGAGCTTAAATTCATAAGATGAATAAGGGTAAGAGTTACCCATTCAATCATCCAAGAGTTGTATGAGATGCAATTGGAAATGTGTTTCCTACCCAAATAACCAAGGGTTGGGCAATCAGCCAAAGCTGACTCAACATTAGGCCAAATATGGATCTTGGCCCACTAGAAAAATCTTCCAATGGGATTTTTTTATATGATTCAATGAGGGTATTTATTTTGAATCAAAATAGTGGGAGACAACATATTTATTTAATGACCAAAATTTAAATATGTTTTAAATAGAAGTGATAGATTTGTATGTAATTTGTTTTAGAATAACCATGATATACCAAATATTGTTTTGTTGCAATCTGTTCTTTGGAAGGACACTTTATCTAAAAAAATGCCTAGATAGGTATTGAGACTTGAGAATTATCTTCATTAAAGATGAAGCGGCAGTGTGTGATGTTTGGCTTATATATCATCTATGGTTGGGTCTTGAATACCCTATAGAGTCTGCATAAACTCTGAGCTATAAAAGGCAATATGAATATATGGGAGATATACGATATGATCATATACAGACTTTATTAAGGCCAAGTTAGTCTGGAAGTCTAAAAGGTGATCAAGAAAGGAAATTGTTTCTAGTTTTAGCCAAAATAAGACATTGAAATAATTTGTCTAAAGAACTTGAAGGAGTTCAAAAGAAAGGGAAGTAAGACTTCCACTACAGGTCATGTTATAGAAGTCAAGTTATTTTACTTCACTAACATTAGTATCAGATACTAGTAGTAGATCTCAAATTTTGAAAGATCAAGGAAGTAGATCACTTGTTAAGGGTGGAGAAATCTGTATAAAATTGAGCAAAATTTGCTACAATAAAGATAAGATCTTTACCTATTGGGCTAGTTAGTGAACTAGACATTGTGCATATTATTTCTTGTTAGACAAGAAATGTTTTTCTTATTATAAAATAACTTTATTTCTTCAAATGGATGTTGATGCACAATTAAGAAATGGATTCCACATCCTAAATCTCAAAACACTCATTTATAACAACTGCCAAAGTAGGTTAAAATAAGTGATTTTGAACCTTACTTACATGGTATTGTCTCCTAAGGCAAATGGATAAGAAACACATTTTCTAAATACCATTAATGTGGTTATATGGACTCTTTTTGATTTTGGAATCAATGGAGACATGTAAATCTTATTTATTGGAGAGATAATTGAGACCTCATTTATTAAAAAGATGAGTAATCTATTATCTAATACATAACGATGTATGTGGGCCTATTGGAACAATAACTAGATATGTTTTTCAATACTTCAACATACTAATTGAAAAGTCAATGAGTATGGATTTATGTAACATAAGTTAGAAAGTCTTTGAAAAGTTCAAAGAATTCATAATGAAGTGAAAAACCAAATTGGCAAGACAATTAAAGCTCTTGATTAGATCAAGATAGCAAATAATTTGAGTTATAAGTTTGATAACTATCTAATAGAGTGAAAGATTACCTCTTAACTCATTCCTCATGGAATGCCTTAATAGCATCTCTATAGGGAAAGTCAAACCTTGTTGGACATAGTTTGATTATTGATTATTATCAAACATCTCTAACTCCTTCAACGTTTCTTTATTAACAAAATTTCCACACTTAACCATGTTCCATCTTAGACTTTCTTAAAGAAACCATATATGATATGGACTAGGAAGAAACCTAGTATATCTTTACTAATAATTTGGAACTATAATGCTTCTATAGAGCATCCAATTCTGACAAGGTCGGGTCCAAATTAGATAAATGTCTTCTGTGAGATACCCAAAGAAAGCTAAGGGTTATCAATTCTACAATCCATCTGAGAATAAAAGGCTTCTTGCTAAGAATGTTGTATTCTTGAATAAGAGTAAATCCCTTAAAGAATCAGTGGGAGGATGGTAGAACTTGATTCAAGTATCACAAAGCATTTAAAAGTCAAGGATGGACTTGGAGCAGAAATCACAAAGTGTTGTGAAATCCTTAGTTCCGGTAGCATAAGACTTGTGTAAGATCAAACAGGATATGTCACCAAACCTGAAAGATATAGATATCTTATAAATCAGGAAGGAGGCATATTGTTAAATGACCAAGCTTCTTATGAAGAGGCTAATGCAAGTTTAGATTCTAAGACATGGCATAAGACCATGGGATTTGAAATGGGTTCCATGTATATTAACAAGGTATGAACCTTGGTTGACGCACCTAAAGGGTAAAACCTATAGGATGCAAGTGGGTTTTCAAAAGGAAAACTAAACATGGATGGTAATAAAAGTACCTTTAAAAGCAAGATTGAAAAAATTTAATTAGCTTAAAAACCATTTAGATCCTACTTATTGTAGTAGTATACCACCATTATGAGATATGGTAGATAGATGTCAAGATGGAAATCATCTTGAGGATGTGTATGTGACACAACCTAAAGGCCTTTTATGCCTAAAACATCTAGGAAGGTATGTGAACTGCAAATGTTCTATTTATGGACTAAAGCAAGCTTTTAGAAGCTAGAATCTTCATTAAAGAATGAAGATAAATCTTGTGACTATAAAAAGGTTAGTAACTGCACAATTATAGTTCTAGTATTACATGCAGAAGACATGCTTCTTCTAGAACTAATAATATTCTCATTCTATAGTCAAGAGTATCCTTAAATACTTAAGAAGGACTAAGGATTTAATCTTGATAAATGGAAGATGAGCTTGTTGTAAAGGTTACATCGATGTCAATTTTTGATTAATTTAAAAGACTTAAGATTGCAATCAAAATATATATGTTGTCAAGATGGTTACGATGTATGCTTAAAAGGTTCAAAGCAAGAAACAATCATTGGTTCTACTAACAAATCTAAGTATTTTGCTATGTTAAATTACAAAAGAAGTCAATTTACATTTAATCATTCCAAATGTTTTGTATCCTATGAGTTTCCACTGTGATGACAATGGAACCATAGAACAATATAAGAAAGTGGATTAATCCAAGCATATACTTAAATAGTTCTATCTTTGGAATATGTGAAAATATGCAATGTGCATACCAACAAAATTGATGGGAACCCACTAGTAGTAAAAGCATAAGGGCACTGTAGACGTCATTGGGCATTAACCTTATCGGCTCTAAGTGCAAGTGGGAGATTGTTGGAAATATACACTAAAAGCCTATATAGGTTCGCATTATTTTGAATAAGTCATTTTTTGTTAAATAGTTTAACAACCTTTATTTATCCTTGGAGTAATAGGTCATATAAGAGTTATTCCTAAAATGTCCCTAGTCAAGTATTTATGTGGGGACATGTAAATACCTTAAGACTAGTGTATGAGTGTACTGATGATCTGATCTTACAGATCATGGATATAAATGATATCAAGTCTTCACACGGGTACACATTAAGAGTAATGATGTACTGGACAGACCCACCATGAGAACGTTGCATGGATCGTTACATGAATGTCATAAACGATTCTAAATGTGATAGTGGTATATGTAGTCCTTTGACCTGAAGTCACTACGATTCCTACATAAGGAGTTTATTGTTTTAATACAATCAAACGTCTTCTATAATAAGAGGACTATAAAGGTTATGGTTAGGCAATGTACAAATTATGCAGAGGGATGTGAGTGATATAGATGGGATTTGTCTCTCCTATGTGACAGGAGTGATATCTATAGGCCACTTGATGGAGTGAGACTAAGGAAATACATGGCCATGCTAGAAAGAATAAATATTGGATATTTATTCGGATAAAGTTTACTCCGGTATCAAGTAAAATAAATTGGACCGTACAAGGATGACACGACCATGCCTTGGGCCCAATTAGGATATCGTGACAAAAGGAATAAACATATAAAATAATTATCACTTATAGGTTATGTTGTTAATAAATAATATTCGGATATAATGATGCATTGCTAGATGCCGCTCTTATTTTATATTAATAATAAAATAGTTTATTATTAATATAACCGAGTATTTTACCTATAGGGTCACACACATAGAGTAAGTCCATCAGAAAATAGCTTTTTATTTTAGTTAGACTAAAATAAGACTATTGGGCCTAACTCATTTAGAATGAGTAAGGAGCCCACTCTTTAGAGAGCAAATTAGGTCAAACCTAAGCCTATAAATAGAGCATAAGATGCTCATAGGTGGCAACCCAAAAAGAGACACAAAAATACGCAAAAGTTGCAAAAGCTACACGTCGTCAAACTAGCATTTGGAAGGTGTAGTATTTCTGGTGGGAGTACTCGTGTGGACTCCTAAAGGACGAGGCTATGACTGCTTCAATTCGATTTTCTTCAAGAGGTAATCCTAAAACGTAATATTTTATTTTGTTTGTCTTATGCTTTGAAACACAGCGCTTTGCAAATCCTATGGGAATCCTTGTATTTCCGCTGCTCATGCACTAGGGATTCCCCAACAGACTGATCACCCCGAATGATTTACACTAAGTAGTAAAAGACATGTCAAATAAAAGATGTTAAGATCAACGAATTTAACCCTAGCTTAATGTGGTATGTGGAAAAGTGGAGACAAACTCAATAAACCCTATTAGGATATTCCTTGCCATGTCCTTGAGTTCGTATAGATACTTATGTGAATTGGAAATTCTAATGGGCAGATAATTGTTGTAATCCAAAACTAATATAACAAATTGTCTAAGATAAGATCATATTTTTCCTTTGATGATATATTTTGAATCTAAAAAAAAGTATGGATGTATGTTTATGAAAGGAATATGGTAGTTTGTTCACCAACTTGTTTGGTGTGACAAGTAATCGTACTAGGAATTATATCTTTCACTATTTGTATTAATTCTTCTTTTGTATGACATATAAGATATGTTAATTGTTGTTTGATTTGATGAAGTTTTCATTTATGATGCCTTCAATTGAATAATATATGTAATGGTTATATATATAAATATATGAATTAATGAAACTTTTATGGTTGTGACATTGAATGTAATCAACTATATATTGAACTTCCTAAGTATTTTATTATGGTAAATATGTTAATAAATGATCTAAAATAAGTACTATAAATCTTTGGAAAATATTGATATTGGTTTAATATTGGAAACTTTTATCATAAAATATTTTTTTGTGATCTGATACATGTTTATCAAATTATTTTCTTTTAGTCATCAATTGTGTCGTATACATACCTTATATAAATAATTGTTATGTAATGATAGAATTAAAATAAAGAAATATGTTAGTGAACCGTGGGTAAATAGATATGAACCCTTACTTATTAATTTAGCATAGTTCATATGAAATGGGTTACATAAATCTTAGTTATCCATAACAAAAATTTAAGTAAGTATTTCTAAGTCAACGTAGTGATTTATGATCATTTAAGATTAGAGAATTTATCAAATCTATGTAATGGTTATAATCAATTATGATGGAATATACAATCAATTAGTTAAGAAATATTTAATCCATTATATAAGACAATAAGAATTGATTACATACCCTGAATTGTCATAAAGCGAAGAACATAAGGATTTAGTTAGATAAACAAGTACAATATGGACTAAGACATATTTAACTTTTTCACTAGGATAATTTATTATAGATGATTATACTAAGGAAAATAAAGCAGAATATCTAGTACATATTTGCACCTCCCCCTAAATTACTATTTACACCTCCCCTCATAATTCAGCCGTCTCCACAGGAAAATTTACTGGAATTTTCAAACTTTGCACAGTAATCTATATGAAATTTTTGATTCTTATACAGTATTTTATAATAAAATATTCAAATACACAGTAACTTATTTTGCTATAAATAGAGGGGCGAGGCATCGAGTTTCTCGTTGAAAATTGAAAACTTAGTAGTGTTAGGAGGAGAGTGCTAAGTGAAGAGAGGAAGATATTTTCCAAAGGAAAGAGGTTATGCCAAAATAATAAGGTAAGAATATCTCTCTTATATATTTTTTAGGGCTATTTTCATATCGTTTTAGAAATCTATTATTATACTGAATATAATATTATTTTAAGTTACTATTCTAAATAGTAAATTACTATTTCAATAGTAAATTACTATTTACTGTTATTCATGATTTACTATTTACCATTACTATTTACGATTTACTATTTACCATTACTATTTACGATTTACTATTTATTGTGTACTATTCACTATTCACTATTCAAAATTTACCATTTCTATTTTAAGTAGTAATCTTAATTTTCATCTTATGCCTATATTGAAATAAATTGGTATTAATATTTTTAGAAATTGAAGGCGCAAAGCGAACTCTCTTTTGGTAACAATTCAAGGTAAGGGGGAGTGAGATAGGAATATAATATAAAAAGACAAAAGAATAATGGGAGGAGTCCCCTACTCCTTTTAACTTTAGTAATGATATTATTATTTTAAAATAATAACTATTTAACTTAAAAATTTATAATAAATTTTAAATTGAGTATCTTGTGTAACTTGGTCTGAAATACATATGCAAAGAGCTGGATAACCTATGCGAACTGGAGTAAACTTATGCAAGTACTTGGACTATTATGACTTATATGGACTAAACTAAACCTATGCAAGGACTTAATGATATGGACTTATATAGACCTATGCGAGGAATGAACTATAAGAACTCAAAATCAATTTTATTAATTTAAATAACCATTAAAAGTTGAATTAAATTTATGAGTAATATGTAATTGATTTGATTTGATTATAATTGATAATATTAATGATATCTAATTGTGATTGATAATATTTGATTCTGATTGATGATATCTAATTATGATCGATAATATTTGATTGATAATATTTAACTGTGATTGATAATAATTGATTGTGATTGATGATCTTGCGGTGTGGAGTTTGAGTATATAGCAAGCATGACGGAAAGCTAAAACTCAGTAAGAATTTTTTTACCTTACTCTTTAAATTTTTATTCTAAGAGAAAGTATTTTATAGTCATTTTAGTCTTTTATTTCTTGTTAGAAATTATTTTCATTAATTTTACTTTTAATCTTTAGAACAAAAAAATCTAGTATTTATTTCAGAAAGAAGCCATTTTATAAAAATTAATTTATAAAAAGGTTTAGATAATTAATTCTTGAATTAAAGAAAAAATTTATAATTTTAGGTATTTTTAGTTAATGAATTAAGAATTATTTTTTGTTTAATAAAATAAAATTTTCAAAAGTAAATTATTTTGTTTTCTTTCCAACTTAATAACTAAAGATATTTAGAAATAATTGAGATTTCTAAATTTGATCTTGCTAAGATTTAATTTGAGAAGAATTATGTAAAGTTTTATATGAGAAAGTTTTGAGATATTTAAGGCTTGGAAACTCAATTTTGGTGAGATTTGAATTTGAAAACTATACCAAATTTATTTCTGTACGACAACTTTAGAGAATAAATTGAAGAAATGTACAGTTTATTAAGATGATATTGTAAACCTTTATGGTTTTTAATAATTGAGTTTCTAAAAGCCTTAACTAACTAGATACATGAGTAGTTCATGCATCATGAATCATTAAAGTGAAACAAAATGATATTGTCTGAGGACGGATTATAGAAACCGATGATACATTAGAGGATGCTTAATTACAAGCCTTGGGATAAGAGGGTGTAAAAGGGTGCTTCAGGGGACCTGGGGTAGCTCCCTAGTGTCAGGTACTTTCACAATAAAAACCTTCTCAATCTGACTAGTCTCTAAGTGTTTTCGTGTCAGTTGAGTTATTCATGTTATTATTATCCGGACTTATGGAACAGTGTAAACTTCTGGTTGGCCTAGTGCAAATTAAAATTTAAGGGCTCACATATATAGGTAAGTTATGATGAAGATATTGCATAACATTCATGTATCATTAATTGATTGTGTATGTGATTATGATTGATATTATTATATATTAGTTTGTGAGAACCCTTTATTGCTTATGCCCTATTTGGGAATATTATATTCTGTTTCTCACTCATTTCTCCATGTTTTTGTTTCATATGTTTTAAAATTGATGGTTCAAAGGGAAGGATCGAAGAATCTCGGCAGTAAATATAGCATGTTCTAGAAAGGGAGCTCGGTATGAGTACCGTGGTCCAATGAATAAATAATGTTTAATATTTATTTTCTTCGGATGAATGTAAAATTACTTTATAAAGTTTTAATAATATATATGAGATATTTTAGAAATGTTGTATGTAATTTATTCTGATAGTTTCTTCTTAACAATCATATTTTTAGTAAAAAAAATATACAATTTTTTTTAGAATTTATTAAGATGTATCAGAGGGCGTTACATTACATGCTTTATAAGTCAATCAAGGATAATTCCAAACTTTTTATATTAGTAACATTTAATATTTAATTATAGTAACATTCAATAGTAGTAATATTTTTAATTTAGTTTATTATTTATTATTTTTATGTTAATATTTAATATTTAATTTAATATTTAATATTTTTATGTTAATATTTAATATTTAATTTAATATTTAATATTTTTATGTTAATATTTAATTTAATATTTTATGTTAATATTTATTATTTATTATTTTATGTTAATATTTAATATTTAATTGAATATTTATTTTTTTATGTTAATGTTTAACATTTAAGAATATCTGTTTGGGTTCTAATCTTTCCAATGATTTTGTTTTATTTTTCCATCAATGCAAAATAGCTTTTTATGTTTTTAGATTGGAGATGTATGCCATAGTATGACTCTATGACAAAGTTCTTATTGCTACATGAATAATTTTTTTAAAGGTTTCATATCAAAGAGACATTTTTTTTACAATGTAGTTTTTTACAATGCAATTTTAAGTCTTTGCACGTTACTAGGGAGATTTAGTTTGAAAATCTACAAGTTATACAATCCCATCAAGCAAAAGGATTACTAAATCACCATGAGTCATTTTTAATGAAAGAGACATATTCTAACACTTTAAATTGCTACATATTTGTACAACAGTTTGATTCAGCTCTTGATGAATTGATTAGCTTTGCACATCCAAATATGTTACAACACCTAAACATAGATGGATATTTCAAAGACATGTCAATCTTAGCTTCTACATTGGATGTTGTTTCTAAGTCAATAATTACATCATAAGGAAGATACATGGATAACAAAAGTCATACCTCAGTTCAGACTTAATTTGTAGAGAAGAAAATTGCTCAAATTTTGAATTAGAGACCTTCACTCCAGACGTCCTTAATGTAATAAATTATTCTGGTCTTCTTCCTCATGAATTGATCCTAAAGATACGTGTTCATGTGATGCTTTTAAGAAATATAAATGAGTCTAACAGAGTGTGTAATGGTACAATGCTACAAGTCAAACGACTCGGGAATAATGTCCTTCAACATCAGGTGTTAACATGGACTAAAATTGGGGACATCGTTTACATTCAAAGAATGAGCATGACACCTTCCTCAAAAACTCTTCCCATTAAATTTCGAAAGAGACAGTTTCCCATCATGGTGTCATTTTCAATGACAATAAATAATTCTCAAGGAAAAACTCTTTCAAATGTTGGGTTGTATTTACCCCAGCCAGTCTTTACACATGGCTAATTATATGTTGCATTGTCAAGAGTCAGATTAAGAAAGGGTCTAAGGATCCTACTTGAAAACCATAATAATATTTCTCCAAACCACACCATCAACATTGTGTATAGGGAAATATTCTTTAAGTTGTATTAGGTATGTATTATCTACATTGTAATTTTGAACTCAACTTATCAATAGTGTTTTTCTAAAAACATGTATAAAATCTTATAATAAATTTGTTTCATTTCAGTTTTCTATCTACATGGAAATCCATCGATCGGATATCATCCAAGGTATGTTTATATTATCATTTTTTATATGAAAAATAAGAATGAAGTTTTTTTAGTATATGAAAATAATCATTCTAAACTGAATAATCACAATCACAAAATACAATATTTGTATCAGGTACGTGACAAGGAAAAATACATTTGGATTGCCTCACTCTACCGTTGAAAGGTTAAATCATGTAAATTTTAGAATTTCTTCCTATATCTATTTTTGTCTTCCTATCATTGAACCCATAATACAAAACATTTGCATGTTTATTCTCCCGTATTGGATTGGATAACGTGTAACTTTATGATTATTTTTTTCAAACTTTATTTTTTACTTAAATTGTTTGGTTATCACAATGACTTATTAATGTTTGATATTCCTTTAATGAATCAAATGTTCTTCCAACGGTATATCATCTAAACTGAATGGTTAACTTAAATATTTTTGCACCAATTGTTTTTATATGTGTTGAAAAAAGTTATCGTGCAACACACAGGTTCTAAAACTAGTAATAATAAATAACATGCCTCAATTAGATTATTTATCTCTCTAATGATAATTGACTAGTAAGTGGAGAGAGACTAAATGAAGAAAGAATAAAAGAAGAAAATTTAATGATGAGTGATAATCACTTTAAGGACAATTTTAGAAAACTACTACAAATTTCAAAAAAATTTAATGATTTTAACTAAATAAACTAACTTCCTTAATATGTGTGAATTAGGTAAAACAATCATATATTTAGAGACGAAGGTAGTATTTATTATTTTATTCACTATAAAATATTATTCTTTTCTTTAATAAATGTTCAAGTAAATGTAACTTTTATTTTACTCTATTTTTCAATTTATTTTCAAATAAAATCAATACATTATAATTTATTAAATATAAATGTTTTTCATTCTATTAACTAATATATTATGTTTTACAAATAATTAGTATTATTTTCTTCAATTCAAGTTTAAATATACTTTATATTTTATTTTCAAAGGAATTAAAAATGTAAGAACTTAAAGAAGACTACAATAAAAAGTTTATATAACAGATTTTTGTTGTTATTATATTTTAAACACATATATTATAATAAAGATCTTTTAATTTTTTTGGAAAAGATCTTTGAAATTTATTTTAAAAATATTCACATAATTTATTTTTAAACAATATTTTACAATAATGTATTCTGTAAAGCTTTTACAATTATATTTTATACACTCATTTCTTATTTTAAGAATCATAAATTATGAAATACTTATTATGTTCTTGACTTAAAAAATATTATATTTTTACAATAAATTATTATTATTATTATCTTTAATAGATTTTTAAACATATTTTCATTTTATAATTAAAAATAAAATAACTCAATTTATTAAATGTATATGTTATTAAATAATTTTTTATATTTTACAATAAATTATTATTCAACTCTTTAATATATGTTTAAATATACATATATATATATATATATTATAAATTAAAACATCTTAATTTATTAAATATTTATTATGTTATCAGCTATAAAATATTATTCTCTTCTTTAATAAATTTTTAATTATATGTAAATTTTATTTTATTTTAAAATTCATTTTAAAAAAATATTTAATGCATCATAATTTCTAAAATATAAATATTTACTATGTTATTAACTAAATTATTATGTTTTTACAATAAATTGTTATTCCTTTCTTCAATACGTGTTTAAATATAATTTCTATTTCTTTTAAATATAAATTTTAAAAGAAAAAACTAAAGAGGAATATAATAAAGTTTTATATAAAGATTTTATTTTTATTATATTTTATACAATCATAAAATAATAAAAATATTTTAAATTTATTTTCATATAAAATACTCAATTTATTTTTACATGCTAAGTTATTGTAGTTGATAAAACAAACAATTATTTAAAAATACATCCATAAAAATATAAAATATATTATTTATTTTGAATAAGATAGTTTTAATTTTAAGTGTCTTATTTTAATAAATATTCATTTATTAAAATTATATCATAATTTTTAAATATATAATTAAAATAAAATCATTATAATTAGTAAAATTTATAAATCATACCCACAACCTTTTCTTATTTATTTCTCCTTTACCAATACAGAACCTTATGAATTCATACATTGTTAAATTATTATATAAATTATACAAAAAATATAATATAATAAAATTAATATAATTATATTTAAGAAAACTTATAATCAAAATAGTATTCATCAAAACCCTATAGAGTTCCAGTATGGTATTTTTCTACAATTGTTCTTTGCATCAAACATTGTTCATTCATGTAAAAAATGGTATGCACAATGACCAAATAGCTATAATACTTAAAAATAACACCACATCATATTTAAAATAATATAAAATAACAAAAAATAGTAAAAAATAATCAAATTAATATGATAATAAATAACTATAAATAATAATTGTTAAAATTAATAAACATAACATATTCATTTTTTTGACTAGGAATAATTAATATTAAAAATAAAAAATATAACTTGAGCATCGCATGCATGATTCAAAAATTCTAGTGTCAGCATAATTATGTGTGTTAGGTCGGGGTAATATGTCAGTATTTTTGTAATTATTTGATGATTTAATTGAATTATATTGATTATATAAATACCACTTTTGTTTTCATAATATATGGTATAATTGATAAAATCACAAAGATCAAGAAGTATTTATTTCATTTGACAAATCTTAAATTATTTTTTTTTCAAAAATACTAATAATATTAAATGATTGAAGTGGTGACTTATAAAAATAGGTAATTATCTCATAAATTAATACTTATAATAAATTAAAAATATAAAATTATTCATTTAATACATAAAAATAAGGTCAAGATTCCTTATATTTTGAAACAAAATAATTAATTTTTTTATAAAATATTATGAGATGGAAATTGTATCATGCCATTTTTTTGTTCTATTAGAAATTGAACTTGTATCATATGATTCACAACAATCTATATATTTTACTCGGTCAATTAAGCTAATCTATTGACGGTCAATGGTATGCCGGTTAAAAATGCCATTTAATTTTTTTAAAATTATACAGTTTTCGAAAATTAATTACAACCCTTGACTGACCAAGAGGTTTGAACTATACTAGTTTTTTTAAGTTAATAAATTTAAAAATTCAGATTATCCAGCTAAGAAAGGCCTGTATTCTTTCTCTCTTTATTTGTTAATTAATAATATAACATTTAGGAAGAGTTTTGAATTACTAATTCTTTTTAATAAATAATTGGTTTAAATAATATCGATATTAAAGTCTTATTCAAATTTCAATTGTGAGAGTTAAAACCCCCCTAATATCGATATTCTAATTGAAAGAGAATTATCTTTTAGCACGGAGGATATGTAATTAAATTTATTTATTTTTGCGATACTAGATAAAAATTAGATTTTCATTAATTTTTGCACCTCAAAACGGCATCCTGGAAAGGTAAAACGGCGACAAAATACAGCTCAGAATAGACAGAGATAAGCAGAGTCCATTCCCTTGCACACCTCATCTTTATACATAACGTTCTTCAAACTTCATTCTCACTCACATTCCCAACGATGCTCTTCCTCTGAGCATTAACCATAACGCTTAAAGTTCTTCAGAGGAAAAAATGCTACCAAGTAGAGCTTACACTCACCATCTTAGCATTCCCTGGATGGAACCCCAACCCGAAGAATGGACCAACACCAACCTTGGTGACTCCGAAAACGACGACGTTATGGACATTAGTGATGGTTCTCTCCCCTCTTTCAAATCCATGTTAGAAGGTGACTGGCACATTAACCCACCTCATCATGACCTTCTCCAAAACGACGCGTCGTTTCTTACTTATCCCTCCTTCACTCTCGACCCACCAAAACCTTGCTTCCCTTCTTTCTTCAGCAACAATCACCCTTTCGACAATGCCTTAGATTTGGGTTCTCATAACAACCCTTTTCTCCCTCCCTTTCAAACCTCTTCCAATTCCTCTCTTTTCACGGCTTTCTCGCCCAACACCCTCGAACTGAGTTCCAATCCCGACTTCACACCAACTCCTGTTGTCGAACTCAGTTCCGGATTTCCTCAAGAAGAAGCCATTGACGCTTTAAACGCTCTGTTTTCGAACAAGGCCAGGGTCTTGAGGCCCCTTGACCCTCCTCCTCCGCCGGGTGCGCCGCTTACTCTGCTTCAAAAGAGGGCGGCTCTCCGCCGTGAGACCGGTAAGTCTGGAGAATTGGAGGTTCAGGTGCCGCCGCCGCCGCTACCATCTCCGGTGGCAGGGAAGGTTGAGGATGATAATGAGAATGGTAATGTTGTTAATAGTAATATTGAGAATGGGAATAATAATGGTGTGAGTGGTAGGGGGCAGAAGGGTAAGAAGAAAAAGGGGTTGCCGGCGAAGAATCTCTTGGCTGAGAGGCGGCGTAGGAAGAAGCTTAATGACAGGTTGTACATGCTGAGGTCTGTTGTGCCAAAGATTAGCAAGGTATGAAAACTTTTGAGTCTGTTGAGAATTATTCTTATGCACTTGTTTCAGTGTTGTTGAGATTTGAAATGACATTTAGCGATTCATTTATGTTTGAAGAATCTGATTTTGGTTATTATACATGGTAGTTTTATGAAGTTCAAATTGAATCTGTGTTGGGTTGGTTGTGGTTATTGATTTGATTATGGACATCAACAATGTGATCACTTGATGTGTTTGGGATAATAGGAGCTAGGAAGGAGCTAGTGTGGGGGAAGTGTGAAGTGAGAAAGTGATCACTTGATGTGTCTCACTTTCTCATTATATAATCTCCTCACTTTAGATGAGTCAAATCCTTGAAGCTGATAGTCTTATGTTTTGTTTCCATAGATGGACAGGGCTTCAATACTTGGGGATGCAATTGACTACTTGAAGGAGTTGCTGCAACGGATTAGTGAACTTCATAACGAGCTAGAGTCAAGCCCACCTGTCCCGTTGCTGCAACCTTCTGCTGGCTTTCACCCTGTGACACCCACTCCGACTACCCTTCCTTGCCGTGTGAAGGAAGAACTATGTACTAGCTCTCTGCCAAGCCCTAAAAACCAAGCAATGAAGGTAGTTTATCATCTTAGTGCATAATTGTTATTTTTCCCTGTTAATTGATGTATTAGGCCTAAAATATAATCAGATAGCTCTGGTCTTTTTAGTTACTTGTTGCTTACAGGACCTTGTTAACCTGTCACAATTGGTACTGCTTTGATTTTGACTTCTCACATTGCCAATGAGTATACATGTTTGATGCCTGCAAAATTGGTGATGATAGAGAGCAGAGAACTGAATTTGTTTGAGCATCGCCTTTTTATTTGTCCTGTATGAGTTCATTACATAGTGTGCCTACCCAGCAAAAAATATTGAACTTCAGAGGCTGCATGATTTTCATGCATATGGACTGTTTACTCATTTATTGCAGGACCAACATAGAAATTGCACAATTTACTCTTTGCTAATGTTGTGGTGCATTAGAAAAGTTGTGATATGTTTGACATACTTATTTATTTCATTTTGTTTTACTACTTTTCCACCTCCCAACAAAATCTCAATTGCGAAAAGTAAATCTTCTTAGTTATGACTTATAAGTAGTTCAAATATGCTTTTTCATTCACAGAACTTAATGGTGTTGTAACTTGTAAGTTGTAACTGAGGAAATTGTTATGGCTTAAGTTTTTTCTGAAATTTATAGGTGGAGGTTAGGATAAGGGAAGGAAGAGCTGTCAATATCCATATGCTTTGTGCCCGCAGACCAGGTCTTTTACTTTCCACCATGAGGTCATTGGAAAACCTTGGATTGGATGTCCAGCAGGCTGTTATCAGCTGTTTCAATGGTTTTGCTTTAGATGTGTTTAGAGCTGAGGTTTGTACTTCTCTTTTCTCCCTATGCCTTGTTTTACATCAATGTTTCCCTTTTTATTTCTTGCCTTTTATCATTATGCTTACCATTGATTTTTATTTAGCCAATAGCACATTGTATCACGGCTAGGATAAAAAATGGAAGCTAGGTGCTTTGGTAGCAAGAATATGGTTGGTAGAGATATCTACAGTGCCTCACTTTAGTTGACTCAGTGAATTACTCAAGTACCATAACATCTAGCGAACTACTTATCAATTCTCTATCTTACCCTAATTAGTTTTATAGAAACCTGATTAGATCACAAGCATGGCAGACCACCATAAAACTAGTGGTCTCGGCCTCTTTTTTTCCCTTCCCTCTGTTAAATTGAACTGAGTACTAACGCTTGTCAGTCGAGAGGTGAGCTCTGCAAAAACTTGAGCTGTAGACTGTGGAGTTCCATCTTTATTCATATTTGGGCTAATGGACTTGTCACTGCTCACAAGGGATTCACCCCCTAGAACATGTATACTTTTAAGGATGCGGGAACTCCAGTTTTAACAAAATAAAATTTACGAAGATCTTTGTGAATTGTTTAAGTGTTTGATACCAAATGGGGCGAGTCAAGTTGTTTCATAGCATTTGTCTGATCTTTAATTTTCACCTCATTCATTGTATGTTTTTTATTGCTTGAAAGTTTCGCTTTTTAATTTCTACTCTTTCACGTTTCTTGCTAGCAATGCCGAGATGGTCAGGATGTCCTCCCTGAGCAGATCAAAGCAGTACTGTTGGACACAGCAGGTTTCCATGGAATGATGTGAATGAAGTTCTAAACAAATGCTATCCCAGTAGAGGCACTAACTTTGGTGCAGATTGTAATTGCCATTGCTTATTCTTGTCTGTCAAGAAGTGTTGGGGCCAAACATCAAAAGGGGTAGCCAAGAATCTGGATTGAGAGGGTTGGCTCCTGTATTGTTCTGAAATTGAGCAAACTAAAGTTAACTGTTATCAATAATAAGGCAATGGCATAAATAGTTATGTTTGCTATTTTTCTCGCTCCCTGATTCAGTTCTTTATAAATTTATTTGTTGGCTATTTAATTTTGAATGATACATTTGGTGCAGTCGATATGGGTTACAATTTACGTTGGAAATTGGATCTTGCACTTGGTATATGATATTTGAGGCTGGTCCACATAACCCGCAATTCGTAGTGTTGGGACTAGGGAAAATATAGGTCCATTTAAATGTTGACTTTTATAGTTTGATTCGCAAGATAATGGGTCAGTTTGCAGACTAATTTTTTGTTAGAAAATATTTTACTTATACTTCTAGTATTTTTTTTCCAAGTTTAGTATTTCCCATTTATTATTGTATTTTTTTAATATTTATTTCTATTTTTTTATATTTTAATTATAAAAAATGGCTGGTTGGCCAACCCATTAGACAAAGTGGACGACCAACGAAAATTTTTTTAGACCCGTTTGGATCAATCTTTTTTTTCTTTTTTAATTTTTTTCAAAAGGATCAATCCAATTTTTTTCTTTTGAAGATTAAAGGATCAATCCTTTGTAACGGTGGTTCATGACGGATTGGACTTCTACGGATTGGATTTACCCATATATTCAACTTTATTTGAAATAATTTGAGTTGATTAAAAAAATATAGACTAAAAGCCTTCCAATTAAATACGTGTTAAAAGGGTTTATAATAATTTACACACTTAATTTAATCAATTGAGTTAAAGCCTCTTCTTTTTTTTTTTAGATAAGATGGTGAACAACTTTTTTTTTCTTGGGGGAGGGAGGGAGGATAGATCTCAACTACTTAGCATATACAACTAGTGTTTAATGTTATTTTTTAGTTTCAATTTACTCCTAAATATTTTAAAATTTTCAAATCGGTCCCCAATGATTTAAAGAAGTTTGTCTTCCGCTCTATTTATAAAGTTAACTTTGTTAGCTGACATGCATGACATGACAAGGAATAGTGTTAAAGCATCCACGTGACATGTGACTAAAGTGCTAATATGTCCTAACTTTAGTGGGTCCCATTAAAAGAGGAGTCGTTGCCTCTTTTTTTTGGCATATGACCATCTTTATATACCTAAATTTTTAAGGTTTTGTTGCACTTCTCTCTTCTTCCTTTCTTCTTAATCAAACAATATGGGCATTACAACCTTGTGTCTTTATCTATAGAGTGGTCATGACATCATAGAGGTCGACAATCAATAGTGATCATGGAAGAGACGTGTCTTATGAAACCCAGATTTGTCGATGCAATTATAGGGTAATTATGTGCACTATAAGGACACCTCAAAACATTGGAAAGACACCTTTTAAATTCATTTATTGTAGTACTAAGAGCCTTGAAAAATGATCCTCAACTACTCAACATAATATGAGTTTCAAAATGAGTAACTGCCCTCTCCTTAATTATAAATGCAAATTAATGCGGTTAAAATATACAACTGTCCTTAATGTTATTTTTGAGTTTCAATTTAGTCCTAATTGTTTTAAAATTCTCAAATCAGTCCTTAATGTTTTAAAAAGGTTTGTCTTTCTCTCTGTTTATAGGGTTAACTCTATTAGCTGACGTGCATGACTTGACAAGTTATAATATTAAAACATCCATATAGCATGTGACTAAAGTGCTAATATGTCTTAACTTTAGTGGGTCCCATCTAAAGAAGAGTCGTTGCCTTTTTCTTTCGCTCATGGCTATCTTTATATACCTAAATTTTTAAGGTTTTGCTGCACTTCTTCTATCTTCTTCCTTTGTTACTAATTAGGCGGTGTAGACATTACAACCTTGTGTCTTTATTTAAAGAATGGCCATGACATCATAAAGGTTGACAATGAATAGTGATTGTGGGAGAGATGTGTCTTATGAACCCCAAATTTATCAATGCAATGCAATCATGTGCACAATAAGGTCACTTCAGAACATGGCAAAGACACCTCTTAAATTCCTCTGTTGTAGTACTAAGAGCCTTTAAAGACAATCCTCAATTACTCAACATAATATGCATCTAGTCCCTAATGTTAATTTTTAGGTTTAATTTAGTCCTAAATGTTTTAAAATTCTCAAATTAGTCCCTAATATTTTTAAAAGGTTTTCATTTCTCTCTGTTTATAGGGTTAACTCTATTAGCTGACATGCATGACTTGATGAGTTATAATATTAAAGCATCCATATAGCATGTGACTAAAGTGTTGATATGTCCTAGCTTTAGTGGGTCCCATAAAAAGAGGAGGTCGTTACCTCTTTTTTTGGCCTATGACCATCTTTATATACCTAAATTTTTAAGGTTTTGTTGCACTTCTCTCTTCTTCCTTTCTTCTTAATCAAACAATATGGGCATTACAACCTTGTGTCTTTATCTATAGAGTGGTCATGACATCATAGAGGTAGACAATCAATATTGATCATGGAAGAGACGTGTCTTATGAAACCCAGATTTGTCGATGCAATTATAGGGTAATTATGTGCACTATAAGGACACCTCAAAACATTGGAAAGACACCTTTTAAATTCATTTATTGTAGTACTAAGAGCCTTGAAAGATGATCCTCAACTACTCAACATAATATGGGTTTCAAAATGAGTAACTGCCCTCTCCTTAATTATAAATGCAAATTAATGCGGCTAAAATATACAACTGTCCTTAATGTTATTTTTGAGTTTCAATTTAGTCCTAATTGTTTTAAAATTCTCAAATCAGTCCTTAATGTTTTAAAAAGGTTTGTCTTTCTCTCTATTTATAGGGTTAACTCTGTTAGCTGACGTGCATGACTTGGCAAGTTATAATATTAAAGCATCCATATAGCATGTGACTAAAGTGCTAATATGTCTTAACTTTAGTGGGTCCCATCAAAAGAAGAGTCGTTGCCTCTTTTTTTCACTCATGGCTATCTTTATATACCTAAATTTTTAAGGTTTTGTTGCACTTCTTCTATCTTCTTCCTTTGTTCCTAATTAGGCGGTGTAGGCATTACAACCTTGTGTCTTTATTTAAAGAATGGCCATGACATCATAAAGGTCGACAATCAATAGTGATTGTGGGAGAGATGTGTCTTATGAACCCCAAATTTGTCAATGCAATGCAATCATGTGCACAATAAGGTCACTTCAGAACATGGCAAAGACACCTCTTAAATTCCTCTGTTGTAGTACTAAGAGCCTTTAAAGACAATCCTCAATTACTCAACATAATATGCATTTAGTCCCTAATGTTAATTTTTAGGTTTAATTTAGTCCTAAATGTTTTAAAATTCTCAAATTAGTCCCTAATATTTTTAAAAGGTTTTCATTTCTCTCCGTTTATAGGGTTAACTCTATTAGCTGACATGCATGACTTGATGAGTTATAATATTAAAGCATCCATATAGCATGTGACTAAAGTGTTGATATGTCCTAGCTTTAGTGGGTCCCATAAAAAGAGGAGTCGTTACCTCTTTTTTTGGCCTATGACCATCTTTATATACCTAAATTTTTAAGGTTTTGTTGCACTTCTCTCTTCTTCCTTTCTTCTTAATCAAACAATATGGGCATTACAACCTTGTGTCTTTATCTATAGAGTGGTCATGACATCATAGAGGTAGACAATAAATAGTGATCATGGAAGAGACGTGTCTTATGAAACCCAGATTTGTCGATGCAATTATAGGGTAATTATGTGCACTATAAGGACACCTCAAAACATTGGAAAGACACCTTTTAAATTCATTTATTGTAGTACTAAGAGCCTTGAAAGATGATCCTCAACTACTCAACATAATATGGGTTTCAAAATGAGTAACTGCTCTCTCCTTAATTATAAACGCAAATTAATGCGGCTAAAATATACAACTGTCCCTAATGTTATTTTTGAGTTTCAATTTAGTCCTAACTGTTTTAAAATTCTCAAATTAGTCCTCAATGTTTTAAAAAGGTTTGTCTTTCTCTCTATTTATAGGGTTAACTCTGTTAGCTGACGTGCATGACTTGGCAAGTTATAATATTAAAGCATCCATATAGCATGTGACTAAAGTGCTAATATGTCTTAACTTTAGTGGGTCCCATCAAAAGAAGAGTCGTTGCCTCTTTCTTTCACTCATGGCTATCTTTATATACCTAAATTTTTAAGGTTTTGTTGCACTTCTTCTATCTTCTTCCTTTGTTCCTAATTAGGCGGTGTAGGCATTACAACCTTAAGTCTTTATTTAAAGAATAGTCATGACATCATAAAGGTCGACAATCAATAATGATTGTGGGAGAGATGTGTCTTATGAACCCCAAATTTGGCGATGCAATGTAATGATGTGCACAACAAGATCACCTCAGAACATGGCAAAGACACTTCTTAAATTCCTCTGTTGTAGTACTAAGAGCCTTTAAAGACAATCCTTAATTACTCAACATAATATGGGTTTTGAAATGAGTAACTTCCCTTTCCTTAATTGTAAACCCAAATTAATGTGGCTAAAATATACATCTAGTCCCTAATATTAATTTTTAGGTTCAATTTAGTCCTAAATGTTTTAAAATTCTCAAATTAGTCCCTAATATTTTAAAAAGGTTTTCCTTTCTCTCCGTTTATAGGGTTAACTCTATTAGCCGACATGCATGACTTGACGAGGTATAATATTAAAGCATCCATATAGCATGTGACTAAGGTGCTATATGTCCTAACTTTAGTGGGTCCCATCAAAAGAGGAGTCATTACCTTTTCTTCCACCAATGGCCATTTTTATATACCTAAATTTTTAAGATTTTGCTACACTTCTTCTTTCTTCTTCCTTTTTTCCTAATCAGACAGTGTAGGGATTACAACCTTGTGTCTTTATCTATAGAGTGGTCATGACATTGTAGAGGTTGACAATTAATAGTGATTATGGGAGAGATGTGTCTTATGAAACCTAGATTTGTCGATGTAATGATAGGGTAATTATATGCACTACAAGGACACCTCAGAACATGGCAAGAGCACTGTTAAAGAAAAGTTTGGATAAAAGAAATTTTATTAAGTTATTTTGTACCAGACCTTAGTACCTTGAACCCTTTTCTCCATCACTGGTTATTGAGTTCTGGAGGAATGTTTTAGTGGATAAGGCTCACTTTATTCTTCTTGGAAATCTGCGTGGGAAGCAGATTGACTTCTTTGAGGATGTCAGCCTGGGGTTACAATATTTTCTGAAGATTTTAAAACAAATGAAGTTTTTGCTCTCACCATTAATAAGATGCTCTATGAAAGGACTCATCCTGAAAAACTTACCTTTAGAAAGTTGATTCTAAAGGTCAAGATGCTCCATATGTTAATGAAACAGGTCTTTTGCCCTCGCAAGTCAGCAAAGGATACTGTTACTAAATTGGACAGGTTTTGTATGTATTATATGCATTACAAGGAGAAAGTAAATCTTGCAAATGTCATCATGACCTATATGGTCTCTTCTATGCTAAAGTAGAAGAAGATCCCCTACCTAGCAATCCTCACCAAGATCTTCAAGCTGGAGAATATTCCTTTCAAGTCTATTAAGGACATGATTACCAGTGGCAGTCTGGTATCAAAGTTTCCCTTTCTCTCCCCTCTCCTAGAACAGACTAAAGCCTTTGCTGCTCAAAAGTCTTCTAAGAAGGCCTCTCTAAAGCGCAAACTATCTTCAGACCCTACTGAGAAGCCTAAAGTAGCCAAAAAGGCTAAGGTTGCTCCAAAAGTCTCTGTCCCTCGTGACAAGACTCCTATTTCTAAACCTGGTTCAGCTTTAGAGTCTGTAACTAAGTCTTCATCAGACTTAGATGATCAATAGCCCATTGAGCGTGTTTTGAAGAAGAAGCGCTTTGAGAGAGTTGCTCGTCCCTCGCCTCCTCAGCTTCCAAGTCTACACATACTCCTTCCTCTCCTCCTTTGAAGGATTATGTCAAGATACGCTACAAGAAGCGCTTTGTCAACTTTACCTGATTTTACTATTGGAAGTTTTTGGACACGGATGTCTCGAAATGGACAAAGTATGATTGGATTAATCAGTATAATCTTGATTATGATTTGTACAAATTTGACAGAGCCTTGAGGCCGGCCTAGAAAGTTGAGCTAAAGCGTAAGGCTGAAGAACACAAAGCCAAGAAGTCTAAAGGGAAGATAAGTCAGAAGTCTGCACCTTCCACCACCCAGACTACTTCTCTCATCCTGACCCTAACCCCTATTTCTCCCACACCATCTCAGTACCACCCTCTCTTTCTCATGACTAAGAACCTGAACCTCAACCATCTTAACCAACATATCCTTCTTCCCTACCTCCCTCTTAACCTATACCGGACCAATCAAACACTGAAATCCCTACCACCGAATCTTCAACCTTTAGAAGACCATTCCCTGCCTACCCTAGCCCTCTTCAACCTTTTCATGGTCCTGAACTCCTAACCATTACCTAGACCTTCACCAACACCAAGCAACCTGTTAAAGTCTTCCTTCAATTTCTTCCTATTATGCCAGCTGAAGTTGTGTTATCTAACCCACACCTTTAGTCACCCTCTACCTTTGCCTTGTTCTAGTCTCTTCAGATGGAATAATTTAGCCACACCTGTAACAGCCCAATTTTTTAAGCAGTAAATTAAATAGTGAAAAATTAAAATTTCCCAGAGAAATAAGAACTGAAACCTAGAAAATAGGAAATTTAAATATGAATACAAGGATATTTTCAGTTTGACTTAAAACGAAAATAAACAAGAATGGAATGTAGAATAGAATAATAAAATAAAATAAAAATCTGCTACAGTAAAATACTACAGTAAAATGCTACAGTAAAATGCTACAGTAAAATGCTACAGTAACGTCACATGAAAAATGTTGTAGAATGTAGAGAATTCGTGAGAATTCTCCAATTTTCCACCGCCTCATGTCAATTTCGAGATGCTACAGTGATTGCTACAGTGATTTGCTACAGTATTTTGCTACAGTAATTTGCTACAGTAACCGACATTGAAAGCCTATAAATAGAGCCCCAACCTCCCACATTTCCTCAGACCAAAAACCTCACTAATCCTATAACCTTTCATCTCCCTCTTCAAGCTCTCAAAACCTTCTTTCTTTAATTTTCGCATAAGGAGAAATTACGCAAACTTGAAGATTTGAAGAAATACAAAGGAGTTTAGCATAAGGAAGGTTTAACGATCTTCACTTGAGGTAAGAAAGAGGGGATAAGATATTAAATACATAGAAATTAAGTTAGAATTGCTTGCTTAATTGTTTGGAAACTCGTTTAGTTAGATTTTAATTTAATTTGAATTAAATTGTGAAACTGATGCCAAATGGTTTGGAATATGATATATGATATTGTATGATGATTTGGAACCAATTGATATATCTAATTTGCATTCGAAATCATTAAACAGCAAAAACAGAGGGAAACAGAATGTTGTTTTCATATATGGATTATACTTGTAAATATGATGAATTGTTGTATCTTCTTGAATTCTACCATAAGTTCTTATTGTTAAATTATGAATAAATTTATTGATATAAACTTACTGCATTCATGCATCATATGCATTGGCCGTTCAAAGAATCCGCAGAGGGGTTCTTTGAGGGGGTTCCCGGTGGGGGAATGCGCTCTGTTGAGCACAGACCTCTGCGGTGGTTTTATACCACGGCCGTCTTAAGGGCTAAGCAGTGTGTCCTTAAGGGGGGTCCCGCAACACTTGTTATTGATATTATGATATTGTTATCCGATGTGGTGTTGCATTATGGGGCGCGGTATCGGTTGGATATCCGTAAAAATGTTATTGTTGGAAATCACTGCAGATGTTCCCACCAGAATGGATCCATCATGCATTTTCATTCATATAAAAGAACGTAATATAATACAAAACACTTGTTTGGCATCTGCATCGCATAGCATCCTACTTGTGGTTGTGGTTGTTCTAATTTGATTTCTATTTATTTAGTATTTTATCTCACTCTTTCTGTTACTTGTGGCAACCCTTTTAGTGGTTAACCAGGGAGATATATGACAAAGTGGATGTTGCTGAATATGGATGAATTATGAAGGTTTTTAATGATGATGTTTGCTTGCATGTCTACTGTGGCTGTATTATGTGTATACTATGTTGTTGGTACTGTACGTCTTTATATTTTATAAGATCTAGGTGCCTGTTGTAAAATATAATATGTATGGAACTCTGATGTTATGCATAATAATAAGAAGTTAATTACGTAAAGGTTGCGTACTTTGATATTGTATCAGTAACCTCTGGAATCAGGTTGTGAATCTCTTGATAATTACTAGGCGAAAAATAAGTTATCTAAGAAATTTTATATGGTGAGGGTAATTATCTTGAGATTTGCAAGTTGGCTCCAGGGTGTTACAACTGAAGTGGTATCAGAGCAATGGTTTATAAAATATAAAGAAAACCTTAGGAAGTGACTAGAGATTAACATAAGATAGCTTGAAGTGTGTGAACCTTGATTTCTATTTGTTTGAAATTTGTGTGTTTGTATGTTATGTGTGCTCTTTGTATGTTTCTGTTTAGTATAATTACTAGTTAGATAATGTAAAATTGTTAGAACTCTGAGTATATTAGATACTCAGTAACTGAATGTAGTGGTACTATACCAAAAGTAGCTTGGCAACAAGGAGATGAAGTAAGCATGACTTGGGAACGAGAAGATGAGATGAGGAGTCAATATCCTGAATTATTTTAACAAGGTACGTTTAAATTTCGAGGACGAAATTTTTATAGCGGGGGGAGAGTGTAACAGCCCAATTTTTTAAGCAGTAAATTAAATAGTGAAAAATTAAAATTTCCCAGAGAAATAAGAACTGAAACCTAGAAAATAGGAAATTTAAATATGAATACAAGGATATTTTCAGTTTGACTTAAAACGAAAATAAACAAGAATGGAATGTAGAATAGAATAATAAAATAAAATAAAAATCTGCTACAGTAAAATACTACAGTAAAATGCTACAGTAAAATGCTACAGTAAAATGCTACAGTAACGTCACATGAAAAATGTTGTAGAATGTAGAGAATTCGTGAGAATTCTCCAATTTTCCACCGCCTCATGTCAATTTCGAGATGCTACAGTGATTGCTACAGTGATTTGCTACAGTATTTTGCTACAGTAATTTGCTACAGTAACCGACATTGAAAGCCTATAAATAGAGCCCCAACCTCCCACATTTCCTCAGACCAAAAACCTCACTAATCCTATAACCTTTCATCTCCCTCTTCAAGCTCTCAAAACCTTCTTTCTTTAATTTTCGCATAAGGAGAAATTACGCAAACTTGAAGATTTGAAGAAATACAAAGGAGTTTAGCATAAGGAAGGTTTAACGATCTTCACTTGAGGTAAGAAAGAGGGGATAAGATATTAAATACATAGAAATTAAGTTAGAATTGCTTGCTTAATTGTTTGGAAACTCGTTTAGTTAGATTTTAATTTAATTTGAATTAAATTGTGAAACTGATGCCAAATGGTTTGGAATATGATATATGATATTGTATGATGATTTGGAACCAATTGATATATCTAATTTGCATTCGAAATCATTAAACAGCAAAAACAGAGGGAAACAGAATGTTGTTTTCATATATGGATTATACTTGTAAATATGATGAATTGTTGTATCTTCTTGAATTCTACCATAAGTTCTTATTGTTAAATTATGAATAAATTTATTGATATAAACTTACTGCATTCATGCATCATATGCATTGGCCGTTCAAAGAATCCGCAGAGGGGTTCTTTGAGGGGGTTCCCGGTGGGGGAATGCGCTCTGTTGAGCACAGACCTCTGCGGTGGTTTTATACCACGGCCGTCTTAAGGGCTAAGCAGTGTGTCCTTAAGGGGGGTCCCGCAACACTTGTTATTGATATTATGATATTGTTATCCGATGTGGTGTTGCATTATGGGGCGCGGTATCGGTTGGATATCCGTAAAAATGTTATTGTTGGAAATCACTGCAGATGTTCCCACCAGAATGGATCCATCATGCATTTTCATTCATATAAAAGAACGTAATATAATACAAAACACTTGTTTGGCATCTGCATCGCATAGCATCCTACTTGTGGTTGTGGTTGTTCTAATTTGATTTCTATTTATTTAGTATTTTATCTCACTCTTTCTGTTACTTGTGGCAACCCTTTTAGTGGTTAACCAGGGAGATATATGACAAAGTGGATGTTGCTGAATATGGATGAATTATGAAGGTTTTTAATGATGATGTTTGCTTGCATGTCTACTGTGGCTGTATTATGTGTATACTATGTTGTTGGTACTGTACGTCTTTATATTTTATAAGATCTAGGTGCCTGTTGTAAAATATAATATGTATGGAACTCTGATGTTATGCATAATAATAAGAAGTTAATTACGTAAAGGTTGCGTACTTTGATATTGTATCAGTAACCTCTGGAATCAGGTTGTGAATCTCTTGATAATTACTAGGCGAAAAATAAGTTATCTAAGAAATTTTATATGGTGAGGGTAATTATCTTGAGATTTGCAAGTTGGCTCCAGGGTGTTACAACACCCTAGTCAAAGACTGGTCCCTACCTACTAGACCTTGGTTTCGTGCTCTCACCAAACCTACCAAACGTTTTTTATTGACTCAGACTGCCTCATGCCAAGGTACCGCAGAGTCATCACCAATAAATTGAAGCAGGTTAGACCTCACACTGGTCCTTTTCCTCTTCCTTGGTATATGTGAATGGCCTAAAAGTTGGATGATATCACTTTTCAAGCTCTCTTGTCTGCTCTAGAAAAGAATGATGAGGATCATCGCCATCTTTAGGCGCATCATCTTTGGGAACAAGATAAACAGTACAGTACATCTCTTAGTGATATTTTGAATGATGCTCATAACTTTTGGGCTAGATGTGGTTGTGTGTTTAAGGCTCATCTAACTTATTTTGATGACTCTCAAGCTCTCATTCCTCTATCCCTTTGTGCTCCCTCTATTATCCTTACTGACCATCCTTTTTTTCTTTGCATTTAGATTGGTCATCTTATTTTAGTTTCTGTTTCAGCCTTCAATCTCATCTCAGCCTCTGCATCCTTATCTCTCCTTGCTCTCCCTCGGTCTTGAGTTATCTATGATGTCTCTCCTTTTGTTGATATCAAAAGGTGGAGTAGAAGTGGAAGTATAGTAAAGTGTAAAGAGTTTGTCTTTTACTTTTTTTGGAGTCTATAATTTTTTTTATTGGTTAATCTCTGAACTGATGTACTTATCTAGTCTGCTTTGAAATATATTTTGAAAAGATTGCTCTAATGATTAATTCTTATCTTTATATTAAAATATTTTCATCTCAAAATCAAACAAGTTTGCATGATATGATACTTCTCCCTTGCACTTTTCCTTTATAGACTTGATGTTTGCTATCAACAAATAGGGGAAGATTGTTAGATCCAAGTCTGAATAAAAGAATAAAAAGTCTAAACCCTTGGGATTTGTTAATAATACTCATCAAGACTCTTAGTTAAATAAAGTCTGCCTGTGGGTTTACTAACATGGTTCAGCGAGTGTTTCAGGAAAAGTCTGAAGTGCACCTATTGAAAGAAAAATAGGGAGTCCATTAAATGAAATTTATTTCAAAAGACAAGTCTGATTTATTCATGTAAAGAAATCCATTGTGATACAAGAAGAAAAGTCTGAACACATAACCAGACCCCTGAAAGACAATGTTTACAAGAACGTTTTCTGAAAAGCAATTTTTTCCTTTCTATGAAAGTGTTATCATAATGTTTTGTCTCAAACCTGCACCTTTCATCAAAAAGGAATAAGGATAAAATGCTCAAGATCACATGTGCAGGAACCCAAGAAGATGCCTCTCATATCTCAAAGAATCAAAAAAAGTTGAAATTGTGACAGTGTACAGTATAAGGTTAACCTCTATAATGGTGCACCCTTTAGCTTGAAATAGCTAAGAAAATAGGTGTCTTTCGATATAAGATTATCAAGGAACACTATTTTGGTATAAGTTTTGAAGCATGCCTGATTTAGACCCTGTCATTGTGTATATCTTCAAAGTCAAATATGATCAACGGTTATGTCTTCTCCAACAGCCGAATAACGACTATCTCAATAGCACTATAAATATGAGAAGATCAGAAAATTTGAAGAGCTTCTAAGAACGTGAACAAAAACCAAAAGTGCTTGTTAGTAATCTCTTAAGCTTTTCATTGTTCTTGCCTTGAAAGCAAAAGCCTTTCTTGTTGTTCTACCCCTAGCAGACCTTGGCTTCTTGCTTATCATAACTTAGCTACACTTTGCTTCAATCACAAATCTCTTTGTACATTGAGTTATCTTTGTAACACAACCTTATTTTATCATTCATATTCTGTGTAACAAGTCTAGTGTGTTCACCAGCCCTTAGTTTAAGTGGGAAACTGTGAAACCCTAGGTCAATTTACATTTATTTTTATTCATTCAAGTAAATTTTACAATAAATTTTTCGCGATTAATAATAATAATTAAGTCCTAATCCAAAATAATATTTATTCTTCACTAAACATGTTTAAAATAATAAACAGCCATAATTAAATCAAATAATTAAAGGGAGGAAAGAAATTTATTTAAATGGTATCAAAAGAAGAAAAAATGGAATCAGGGGCCTCTCGCTTGAGCGAGGCCCCAACTCGCTTAAGCGAGATTATAAGCGTTCGCTTGAGCAAAGTATCCCCTCGCTTGAGCGAGGTTCATATTCAATCCTTGGGCGAGCCACACTCACGCCTGAGCGAGAATTCCATGCGTATCAGACCTTATTTCGCTTGAGCGAGATTGTCTCGCTTGAGCGAATTAGTTCCAGAGACATTACCAACATGACTCACTTAAGTAGACTGTTCTCGCTTGGGCGAGATTTCTCCAGTACCTATACTTCCCTCTTTCGCTCGAGCGATTCATATTCGCCCAAGCAAAAAAGAGACAGAACCAATTCCTTTATCCTTCGCTCGAGCGAGACTCCACCCGCTTGAGCGAAAAGCCTCCAGTAGCTACTCCCATCTTTATTCGCTTGAGCGAGTATATCTCGCTTGAGCGAAAACAATCCAGAGTCTAATCCTATGGCCCTCGCTCGAGCGGGACTCAATCCGCTCGGGCTAAAAACATCCAGTAGCTCCCTCTGATACCTCAAACACCTCTCGCTTGAGCAGAAATCTTACCCGCTGGAGCAAGATTAACTCAGTAACCATTTCCTCTACCTCTCGCTCAAGCGAGATTGAATCCGCTTGAGCGAAATTACTCCAGTGACTACATTAAAAGTACAGGACACGTTCGCTTGAGCGATAATCCTATTCGCTCAAGCGAATTATGCAGCTTATACGTAAACACTTGAGATTTTCATACCATCTAGCAATTTAAACATTCACATGCATCATTTGGCCTAGTTCATCCATTTCCATACAATCAAATATGCATATGAGATTGATTTTCACTAAACATGCTCCTCAATCATGTTTCTAATTTACCAACTACATCATAGATAAATCAATCATTCATTTGGCACATCATCTAATTACTAACAGCGCACAATTATGATTTTCATCATTCACTCTTCACATGAACAAACAAGACCTGGTCATAATAATGATATTGGCTCCATGCCATTATACGTCCAATTCAAGGAAACTAGCATAACCATCAACACTTCATTATTTCATCATCATGAATTTATATCCTTATCAAATAACATTCAGATTCTACTCATTATCGATCACATTCATGACCATAGTGATAATATTCCAAATTAACTCAACACACATAGACAACATCTAGACATAACATACATAAATCACACCACACATTACACATATAGTTCATTTCATAATTCCCTTAGCTCCTTGGCATCAATTCTCCGCTTGACGCATCTCTGGGGCTTCAATCTCTTCCCTGTCACTGGTTACTAAATTAAAGAAAACAACAACAAGGGTGAGTGTTTGGTATCATAATTAATATAGAATAACAATTTAATAACAAGGTACACATTTACTAGTTTTAGTTTGTACCATTTGTCTTACCTCTTGTCCTCAATTTCCATTTACCAATCAAGAATTCAATTTCAATTCTTTACCTCCAATTTGTCAATCACAATCAACAACTATCATACAACACATTCATATCATCACACAATGTTAACAATGCATCGAATAACACAACTGACTCTCATATCAATTCGACGCCTAGTATCCGGATACTAAAAGGATCGGCCTTCAGCTGGGGGTCCTACTTGACACCCCGTGAACCCTGCTTGGTCCACTGAGTCCTACTTGACTCTTCACCTCAACCACTGGGTCCTAATTGACCACCGGGTAGCTCAACTGGGCATAAACACCACGGGAGCCAGAAACGAGGGGCTGTACATACCGTCGGCCGTCCTACACCACATAATCACACATGTATATTCATGTTTCTCATATCATATCGCAAGTGGCCAGCAACAAAACACATACTCATCAATTGGGCGACCTACTTGTCAAGCCCGTCATCACAATGCCACTATACTCATCAACTCATCACCATTCAATTCATATTGTGCTAATAATCATCACAAATCACACACAATTTACATTCATACACATACAATTATCATTCCTTGTCTATTCTCATTATTTCCATATTTAATTCAATGATCCAATTCAATTATACTTACCTATTCTAATTAATTATAACCCGAACACCCCCCTTACCTTGATTCCGAGCTCCGACTACTCGTTCTTGATGAGATTGGCGTTCTCTTGACGCTATGTCCAACGTCCTACGTCCGAAATCAACACTCACTTCACCGTTCGATCCTCCGACGACTATTTCATTACCTACGGAGGTCGAAACGCAAAACCCGTCAACGTTAAACCACTCTCATTACTTTAAAAACCATTTTCAAGCTTCTACGCACTAGAGGAGTAGGAAACGAAAGCTCACTCCTCCATACACGACCATTTGGTTTAGCAAAGAAAACGAAAGAGGTACGGAAGCTTAATTTAAAGGGTTCATTGGACTCACCTCGAAGCCACGATCTCAAAAACATAGTTATCTCGAAGTTTCGACGCAAAATCGACCTCCCCTCAAGGCATGCAAGTCACGGCCAGCTTGAGGAGAAGAAGAAGATGTGCATGCGTGAAAGTGAGGAAGAAGAAGATGAAATTAAGATTTTAATACCCAAGGGCAATTTGGTCATTTCCTATTTCAATTACATTTTCTTTTAAAAGTTTTAATTAAAACTTTTACTTTTAACTTTCACCCCTCACCTTTTTACCCCCTTGTAACTTCAAATTTTACCCTCTTTTAATTATGCATCATTTAACCTTTTATAATTAATCAATCAAATAAATTTATTTATTTCCACAACATTTAATTATTTATAATCACATTTTTAATAATAATAATAATAATTCCCAAAGTCTTAATAAATCCGGTTGGGCAATTATTAATATTTTTCGCCAATTAAAACTTTTCTAAAATATTAGGAATGTTACAGAAACACTTTTTGGCCTGAATAAGCTTTTGAAAGAATACGTGGGATTGAACCGAGAGTGACTTGATTAAAAGAATACTTGGGTTTAAGCTAGAAGTGGCTGGAGTCAACAATACTTGAAGCACGAGTTGTGCCTATTGTGTAAAATGTATTTTTACATAGTGAAAATCCTTCAAATCTGAAGGTACTGGACGTAGCTTCTGCTTTGGAAGTAAACCAGTATAAATCTTCTGTTACCTTCTCTTTACCCCTCACTTTGGAAGTGAAACGTATTTAAGATCATTCTTAAAAGTCTGTGCGAAAAAGAGTTAAGACTTATTCAACCCTTCTTTTAAGTCTGACTCTAAATCATCAACATACTATTATGTCTAGATTAGCATTGAAGCTGGATTTAGAAATCCAACAGCTGTAACTATGGAAGTTTCTTGGATTCAATTCTTCTACATAAACTTAACTTCAAGTCGACTACATTATTGTGATAATCTAAGTACTATGTATCTCTTCTCCAATCCTTCATAGGAGAACCAAATATATGAAACTTGATAAATATTTTGTAAGAGATAAAGTCATTGCTAAGGAATTGGTTGTTCAACACATTCCTACCACTACTCAAACAACTGATGTGTTCACCAAAGTTATTCCTCAAGCCATGTTTTAGGAATGCATGTTCAAACTCAGGGTCCTTCCTTTGCCACCCTTGAGTTTAAGGAGGGATGAAGAGGGTATAGGCTAAGTTTCTTGGTG
Organism: Clitoria ternatea; assembly: GCA_037962975.1. NCBI lineage: Eukaryota > Viridiplantae > Streptophyta > Magnoliopsida > Fabales > Fabaceae > Clitoria > Clitoria ternatea. Next base: position 18,820,171 of record CM075675.1, read on the forward strand.
AAATAGAATTGTGTTTAGTGAAATAAAGTTCTGTTATGAAGGTTAGAGTTTAGTTGTGATAGGTCTCTCTTATCTATATAAGTTTGTATCATTGTAATTTTATCAATGTAATTCATTTTCTCATTCTCTTAAAGAGTTGAAACAATTCTCCCTTGTTCTTTTATTTTTTTTATGCATATTGCTCACATGCCTTTATTGTGAACCGTTGATGACCGTGGCAACCCAGATTCATACACCACACCTGTCTAATTCTTCTGATGTTCGTGCAAAACTAAGTAATGAAATAGAAATGGGAAAATGATGACTTGAAAGGCTCAAATAAGGTAAGCAGAAAATTTTGTTTGTAATAATTTGAAGACATTTAGTAATATTTTCTATTTGTGAATTCATTTTGTAAAAAATCATAGAGAAAATATTTTTATGTATCGTAAAACCTCATGCCCTGCCAACAGCTAATTTGCAACCAATGAATCAATGAATTAATATGTTAATCTTTGCCTGGTGTCTTTTGTCCACAGTTTTTCGAGGAAGAAACGATCTTAAATCACAAAGATATAAAAATGTGAATAAAAAAATGGAGAAACCATGGTCCGATGGAAACAAACACCCATTAAAAGAGAAAAAACTTAACATTAGTTTTTACAAGGAAAACTCAAAATCAAAACCGTGGTAAATTGGGGGAAGAAGTGGGGTGGGTAAATAAGAAAGAAGTTAAAGAAAAATTATTTTAATCTTTTTAGATTGCAAAAATGTTAAAGTATGCGAGGATAAAAGATTTTTGTGGTGCCAATATAATTCCTCGAGTGAAAATGTAAAAAGAGGCAAAATAAAGAAGATGTCAGTCTCAAACCAAAAGAGAATTGGAAAAATAAACAAAGGTCATAATTGTTGAATATAAAAAAAAATACTTATTGAATAACAATTTAAAAACCAAAATCTCTGTGTGCGTGAAGCATGAAGAAGATTACAGTCCCATACCAAAAAATATTAAGAAAAATAAACAAGGTCATATTTTTTTATTTATTGGTCAACAAAGTCATATTTATCGAATAACAATTTTAAAACTATAATCTGTGTGTGTGACGAATGAGTGCCTTTATATTTTTAATTCGTACTAAAAAAGGGACTATAAATAAAAATGACTAAAAATAATAGACAGAAATTTAAAATAAAATAAAGGGCTAAAATATTGTTTCAACCTCAATTACAATAAAGAGAATAAAGTAGTAATTAAGGAAAATATGCAGCAAAGTATAATATTAATTATAAATATTGTTTTTCTTTGGTTTAGTTATTTAATTATAATAATATAAAAGTTTGTGGTATCCATTGCGTGGTGAAGCAAATGAATGAATGAGGGAATATCTGTTGTCTCACTCACCCGCTGAAATGGGATTGCGAATCGGCGCATCGTTTCGAACGACAAAAATATGGTCCCCACAAAATACTACGCTCCAACATTTCATCTTTCATTCTTTTTCTTTAAATCCCTGCATGTTGCCCACTTTTTAATCATCCATTTACCAACTCTACTTATATACATAATATAAGAGTATTTGGATTGGTTTTTAAATTAAATATTATTTAATTTAATTATATTATAAAGTTCTGATTATATTGGTTTGCTAGATTTTATATTAATTATATTTTTAACAAAATTAAGTATAAGATATATAATTTTAACTCAATAAAATCATGAATAACTACTTCATATACAGAATTATTATGGTAACAAATTTCAACATAATTAGAAAACGTAAATCACCACGTCCTTTTAGTCTTACTTTACATTTAAGTCATTTATGTAATTTAGTAAGATAATATAAATATATGAGTAGTATATTAAAAATAGTACTCTTAAGTCTGGTTCGATTTTCAAAGATGGAAGTAGATATCAATCAATCCTAACTACATGTATATTGTGGTTTTTTACAATTTTGATTTGATCATTGTTTGATTATTTCAAATCAGTTAAGTGATTTTCTTCAGTCTGGATTGAATTATAAATATGCATAATACATTGTTTCATTTTTTTTTTTATATTTTCAATTGCTCAATAAAATAAGTGAGTTATTTTGTAAACTTTTTATAACACGCATTTAATTTCTACTACAGCTATAAAAAACATAAATCTACATTGCATATCTTAAAATATGTAACTGATATTTTTTTTCTTCTAAAAACAATTTCATCTTATTGTTTTTGTTCACACACACATATATATATATATATATATATATATATATATATATATATAATAGTTAATCGTGACCATTTAGATTATATGAAAGGATATGATTAATTTAAATTAAAGATAATTATATTTAATACTTTATATTTTGACTAAAAATGATAATTTATCTCTTAAAAAAATTTTAAAAGTTGTTACTTCATTATTTCTAATTGATTTTTTAATTTGGGATTTTTTCCTTTTTTATCTTTCCGTGATCAAACTGTCTCTGTTCACACAAAGAGTATCAAACACAAAACCCTAGAGAATTCCCCTAGGGATTAGATTTATTATCTCTCTATAATGTGTCACTTAGTCTAAAAATGCTATTACAAGTCATATTTATACATGGAGCAGAACTAGGGGAATGAAGCCCAAGCCGATTAAGCTGTAACTAAAAGAAAATCAATCTTCCGCTGGAATAGAGGGAATCAGAAGGTCATGTGGGTCCCTCTCCGACTCTCAAAGGGAACATTTTCTTTATAAAACTTTTCACCATCTATGCTTTATATTTTGTGTTTAAGGCTAATTACAAGACAATTTATGAATAGCAAAAAGTTATAACAATTAGTATACACTCTGTTTTCACATATATACAGGTTACTCATTACTATTTTTTCTTTCTTTAATTTTTTTTTCATGTTTTCACATGAATGTTATTAATGCAAAAGTTTTAAATTTAATCATATATTAATTTGATATAATCAATTAAGAAGACGATGGAAAAGGCATGAAGTTCCCAAATTAGAAAATCAATTAGAGATAATGACGTAACAACTTTTTAAATTTTTTTAAGAGATAAGATATCATTTTTGTAATTAAAATAAAAAAATAGTATTATTTTAAATTTAAACTAATCATGTTCTTTATTCCAATTTAAAGAATCATAATTAATTATTTTCATTTCTCATCATATTATTTTATTCTTTTTATATATGTTCCCTCTATATATTACATAAAGAAAATGTTACTTACCAATTACTTCTAAGCTAAGCAGATACATCGGATTAGTTAATTGAGAGTTGTCAAAGGTAAGCTTAATCTATAGTGAAGTTTTAAAGAATATAGTTTTACTAAATTTTGATAGGAATAACTTTATCACCTATATTAGTTATGTTTAACTCAACTTAAATAGAATATATTAGAACAACGAATATCATATATTTTTTCAAAGCCTCGCAGTTGAATTTAACGCAGAAAAGCTTGGAAACCACTCGCGTGTTTGTATAAATATTTTAAAACAACAACTTAATATTATTAAAATTTAGAATAAACACTCAAAATGAGCCTTGAAAAATGGTATAACCAATAATTATCATGTTAGTGAATAAGAAAATATCTAGTGAGCAAAAAAGTGATAAAGAGCAGACAATTTGGGTGGGCGGTTTTAAACGGACTGATTTAGGACCGAGTTAAAAAAAAAAGACCTGCATAAATTCAAGCCTTAAAATTAGAGATCTTAGTCCGGCCCTTAACGGGTTGTGAGCTTAATCGGGTGACCCATTTTAAAAAAAATATTAATTTTTTTAAAATTGACTTATAAAAAATATATTTCATAACAAGAGAGCACACAAGATAGATTTTAAATTTCTAATATTAGAGTTAATTATTAGAGTTCAATCACAACAAATATTTAATGATAATGATACCCTTAACCCGTATTTTAATGGGTTCTTTAAAGTAAAATTAGAAAAATTATTCATTTAAGGTAAGTACAAATATATGTTAAAACAGTTTATATTCCATAAACTTATTCATTGACTGTAGCATAATTTATGCTAAAACAGTTCATATTATTATTCCATAACATAGCATAACAAAAGTCCATATTCCATAAAAGTCTATAAGATTAATGTATAAAAAGAGTCTGGTCGCCCGTGGGCCTGTCGGGCCGGCTCGCACACAACCCATTTTTTTCAGGCTTTTTAAGTATTAGATTTTTTTCAAATAATATTAATTTTAAATTTATTTTTAAGGCTCACGTACTAATTTTTTAGGGCGGGTTTGAGCCAACCCATGCAAATCGACCCATTTTATTAGCTATAGATAAAATTAACTGTTCGAATGATTTATTCAATGAGTATCATTCTTAAGGACCTAATTAATGATTATCTTATGTTTGGACAATTAATTTGATTATTTATTCTAAACACCAGTGGGAGAGAGGGTTGAATAGTCAATATAAGGTTAATACCTCAACTTTCATCATAAATAAAAAAGAAAACACTATTATATAACATATACAAGTCGTTAGGATGAAAAAGGATATAAATTTATGTGAGGGCATATAAATTTGTCTAATGCTCTGATCGGTGAAAAGGTGAATACGATTAAAAGCTTAACATGATGATAAAGATGAAGAACACAACGTTGATAGTAAATATTGGTTATAATGGTGGTGATAAGGCTAATATCTCGGGGGATGAATGGTCCATTTGGTATATAGTTAGAAAAACGGAGTTTAAAAAATGAAGAAATCTAAAGGTAAATATTACATTTATACCGTTTGAGACAATTAAAAATCCGTTTAACCGTAAGATATAATTTTCACTTCTACATACCTCTGTTTGGAGATCTACATCTTTATACGAACAGGGTGTCTTGACTGAAAGAAGAAAGAATTATGCCAAAATTTGGAGACTTAATTGTAGATTTGATTCTATCAGAGCTATCGTGAGTTATGACCACCCAAAGGCATTATATTAGAAATTAAATTTAAAACTCATCAACTTCATCATCTGGTGATATAGCACTCTTCGCGTCACCAACAATACAATTTGTGGATTTTTAGTCTTATTGGTAAATGGGAAAGAAAAGGAAAGCAATCACCAAATTACATTGTCAGCATAATCATATAAAATATGTTTAAACATCTATCTCCATATTGTGGGGTACGCTTCTGGTAAATCTGCATTGTCGTTTGCTGATGGCCTTCATTGCTTTAGCTAAAGAATTAGCAACTACATCAACTTCTCCTTGCTCACATAAATTATTAGATTTTTAAAATAATTAAAATTGAAACACAAATATCATAACATTTTTTAAGTAGTCATTTAATTTAATATTTTTTATGAGTGTATTGCTTTTTAATCTAATTATTAGAATTAAAGTTTTTATTAAAAGACAAAATAATTTCACAAAATTAGAATATTATAAGAAATTAAAAATAAAAGGTTTAAACAAGTTTTAGGAATGGATATGAATTAGCGCTCTTTTTTGGGATATTTGGTTGTTATTTAGGTTCATCCAAATTGAAGTTAATTTTACAATATTTTAATTAAGATATAAAATGTTTAAATACTCAACTGTTAAATAATACGATAAATACATGAAAAATTAGGGTTTGATATAAAACTAAAGTCAAGAGTTCTCATGCTAAAGCCAAATAATATGAGACATGATGCCTCACACCCTCTCATGTTATTTCTTTCCCCGTAAAAGTTACATGCACAATGTCTTATGTTAAACTTAGCATGGGACATTAAGTCACACTCTTATCTCTCTTTTGTCGTCTATTGATGTTAGGTGTAATACCTCTCATTTTTATATATTTAAAAGATAAAGTAATTTTTCAATGTTAACTATATGTATTTTTCTTTTAAAGTAATCTTCTTTAGAGTTTAATCATGGTAAAAAAAACAACATCATTTAAGTCTTTATTACTAGTTTCTGTCAAAGTTAAAGCCAATTCTCCTAATACTAAACACATAATAAAAGAACAAACATAAATGACATGACTAAGTTGGCGAGAAAGAAAATTAGGTTATTTCAAAACCATAAAAACTAATATATTTACAACATGCGGATGAAACGAAAATTTTCATATAATTGAATATTTAACCCTGAATTTTTTATGTATATTTCAACTAATCAATTACTTAAATTATAAATTATTGTATTGATTAAAAAAATTATTCTTTAATTTTAATAATCACATTAATTGGCTAGCGCAGTTTACAAATTTACACATATGATACGTCAAAATTAAACTCTTTCATACCAAGTATGTTTCCTAATTGTTAAGAAAACACACGAAATAATATTTCTTAAATTTGATACATTTTTAAATTAAATCAAATTAATGTTCTATTTTTTATGAGCGTCAAATTAATGTTATATAAATCTTTATTAACTAAATAAACAGGTTCATTTTTTTAAAAATAAACTATTGTAATTTATTTCTTTGAATATATAACAATTTAAATAAAAACAACTCAATTAACAATGTAATTTATTAAATTAAAAAAGTTAATTAATATCATTAAAGTAGAAGAATATGTATCTCATACAAGTTAGACAATCTAGGGTGGGTTAAAACAACAAAATTGTACTGTTTTTTAAGTGTTTCTTCATACCTTCCGTTTGTTTTCGAAAACCATGTGATCCATTAAATCAAAGTCGTCAGTGAAGTACAAATCGAAATTTGATTGTCTTAGCATGCAAGCACAGCGGGTTAAAATGTGGCTCGCTGGCTGAATTTCCTAATATGTTTTGTTTTAAAAGAACCTCACATGTTATACATAGGGATAGTGAAAAAAACTACGTCTGCAGATAATTTGTGGGTTACCTGAATACTCGTAAATTTACTAAACGAGTGGATAACGGTATCACACTATCCGTCCCGCGGTACCTGTTTAAATATTAATATTTATTTTTTATTAAATATATTTAAATATAAGTTATTATTATTATTTTATAATAAAATAAACAAAATTTAATATTTTTCAATGATAATACTTTTAATTTATGAAGTTGTAATGTATGATACAATACTAATTTGAATTATATTATACTAAAATAATATTATGTTTAGTATATTATATCATAATTTCTTCTTTAGTATTATTTTATAAAATAATAAATATTCATAAATATTTGTGGGTACTTGCTACCTGACTCGCAAATACCCATTTTCCGGCTAAAACCCATGGATACGGATAACGGTAATATACTACCGGCACCCGCTCCGCCCCATTGACATCCCTAGTTATAAAATCTAAGTAATTGACCCCACTGTAAATATTTAGTTTGGACCTCTAAATAATTATATGAAACTCTTTTTATGTGACTAATAATAATTTGTCGTTAACTTGAAATTGAAATTTCCATTTTTTGTCATGAAAAAAAGTGCACCTTGTTTCTAAATCTGTGTAATTGGATTTGGCATTGAGACTTTTTTAATAATCCAACTTGTCTGAGACATTTTGAACCATTTCCTTGCCTACATGAATCCTCACGGTTTCTGAATTCTGAGATACATCAATCCTCCGACGATTCGAATATTTCATGAATCTTGATAAATGGATTTAGTTACTCTCATCGTAAGAAACTGGTCGTAGACGAAAGATTAAAAGATATATCTTTTTTTATATTAATTCTTCTCATACTAATTAAAAGTAGAATTATGACTCTTAGGTAAAACATCATTTTTACATCATTTGTTAAGTAAAGTAGAATTAGCTTCAACATACAATTTCAATTAATATCACGTGAACAAAGCATAAATCTTAACTAAGTCATGTCTAACTTCTCACAGATGGATAGTCCTTAATTCCTTAGGTGATTATCACTATTCCACTACAAATAAACCCTAATTCCTTAAGTGTTCACATGCACTGAAACCAATTGCAAAAATAAGGATGAACCTTAATTATTCACCTAATGTCTTAGGCCTGAACTAATTAGGTGGAAAATTGTATACCTGAGGTCTTTACCATGATTCCTCTCAAGAGAAAACCTTTAATTAAGATCTAAATTTTCCAAGTTAAAAGATGAAGCTCACAAAATGCCTTGCTCTACCACGAATTAAGAGAAATTAAGCTTTAATTAAGAGAAATCAATCTCCATTATAACTTTGGTAGATCCCAACCATAAGAGTTTAGTTGCACATGGTGGAGAAGAAGATGATCACAGATGAAGACATAGTCCTAGAATAAAGAGAATATATAGAGAGAAAATCTAAAGAGAGAGAGTGAAATCTGAAAGTGGATCTAGATTATGGAAGTTGTGTGTTAATTATAATGCAAGTTACATATATATACTAACTAATTTTAACTAACAAAAACTTAACTAATTAAATTGCTAAAATATCCCCTACGGACTTACAAATAAACAAGAGAACTTAAATAAACTAATGTACAAGGAATCAACATATGATATTTGAACTCTTGCTCATTTCCCTCGTATGTACGCGTGGCAACACTGGTGGGTGTGATCATACGTTGGGCTGATTGAGTCCTATGTGCATTAGGTTCAGAAGCTAGGCATAATCACGATGGTGGCCAGCGTATCAAAGCTGGCTTACTGGTCCAGGTCTAAGATTGAGCGTAACACAGGGCGTGAATGGAGCGTAGGAGCATTGGGTTCAGCGTCTGGGTTTGGTACTTGGTTGCTTTTAGCATGAGCATGAGCGTATAATAAGCGTTGATGTGTTGAATCCTTAGAATAAGACCTGACTCTCCAACCACGCCAGCGTAGACATACGCTTATAAGCGTACGTACACGTGGGTTCTTTCACTCTTCTTCATACAAGTATGGGTCATGACCGTGGGTGACGCATAGGCACGCTGGCTCACTGGACTTGCTTTCCCTTTGTTGCACTAGCCAGCGTGATTATCTAGAGTAGGTACGCTAGTAAACTTGAATCGTGGGTGTGTGGATACGTTTGAACTTGGAACCTGAAACATGCCACACTATCTTAGCGTAGGCACGCTGAAAGAAATGTTAGCATATTGGTAACTAGATCCAAGGCACACCATACTTGACCTATATTTTTCTCATGACTCCATGTGTTTTTAATTTTGCATAATAAACCTTAAAATAATAAAATATTCATACACATCCTAAATTCCCAAAATTAAATATTATTACTTTAAATAGCTTATGAATTAATATTTAGTGACTTAAATTACATAATTAGTGTATAAATTATTGTCAACGAAATAAGTCTTTTCAAAACTTATCACATCCTCAAACTTAAAGATTGCTTATCCTCAAGCAATGTCTGAAGATTAAAGCTTTTCATTGATCCAAAAACAATCAACTAACCTATTAATCATGCATCATTCAATTACAACATAAGTATACTGAATCTTTTAATGCTTCAACACAATGCTGAGTGCACTTCATCTTTGGATTGGGAAAAGTGGTGATAACAAAACCTCTCATGGTAGGTGTTTCACTCATACTTAGTGTATAGGTTCATAATCATACACTCAACACTTGTAAGATGATAGATCAACATATGCTTGAACGAGAGTGAGATCCAAGGAGTCATGGAAGAAGTCCATGAGTGATAGTGCGGGCATCACTCCAGATCACAAAGCTTAATTTGGAAGATCCTCCGAGCTAGCTATTGATGACCAACCATGAAGAAAGACACCGTGGAATACATCCAAAAGTGTGACCAATGCCAAAAATTTGCTAACCTACATCATACAACAATAGAAGAGCTATCGATATACATAGTCCCTTGGTCATTCTACCCATGAGGATTAGACATCCTAAGTCCTTTCCCTACAAAGCTTGGGGGCATCAAGTATCTGATTGTTTGAGTCGATTACTTCACTAAGTGGATTAAGGCTGAGCTAGTGGTACATATTAGTTTCGCTAGGACCTGACGTTTTGTTTATGATAACATCATCGTAAGGTTTGGTGTTCCAGGAAATATCATCACAGATAATGGTACTTAATTCATTGATCAGAAGTTCACTGGACTGCTCGAGGGGCTAAAAATCATGCAAGTTTTCTCTTCTGTCGAGCATCCTCAAACCAATGGCCAGGCAGAGATAGCTAATCAAGATTCTTAAGGTCCTAAAAAATGTTTGGGCAAGGCAAAAGGGGACTGGATTAACCAACTTTGTCATGTATTGTGGGCTTATAGAGCCACCCCTCATTTGCCAACTAATGAATCCCCATTCCGGCTTACCAACGGGGTCAAGACTCTATTACCCGTCAAGCTTTAAACATCCTTTACTAGGGTGTAACATTTTTCAACCTCTAATAACAACGAGCACCTATGAAATAAGTTAGATATGGTTATAGAACTTAGACAGGAAGCTTTTGTCTAAGATTAGGCTATTAAAGGCAAGGTCTCTCAAAGACACTTCGAAGTTGGACATCTGGTGTTACGCTACGCCAGCATCGGGAATAAATTCTCTCATCAAGGCAAGCTTGAACTGACATGGGAAAGACCTTACTACATATCTGAGGTAATAGGCAAAGGCACTTACTGCCTTGAGATGTTGGATGGGACTTCCCTAAAGAACAAGTGGAATGTACAGAACCCACGAGTGTGTTACAGCTAGCTGGGTTTCACACATGTACTCTTTTTCCTAACTTGAGGTTTTTTCCATTGGGTTTTCCTTAAGAAGGTTTTAACGAGACATGTCCCAGTATAGCTCAAATGTATATCCATTATTTAATAAAATTATTTTGTGTTGGTAAAAATTATCCCACTATCTGTTATATCTTTGCTTGCATTAAGAAATTACCCTGACGAGTGGTGAGGACTGGACCTTTCTAAAGGCCATACCGGACCCCAATGAGCGATACCCTAATCCCTTAAAAAATGATTGGCTACTTGGCCCCAACGAGTAACGAAACACGAAGAATATAGTAAGAGCAACTAGAGAGAGGAATAATGTCTTCGCTTAAAGAGGGGACAGTTTCTTCATTGGCAGGGACTCATGCTTTTCTAACATGCTTTATGGCTCTGGAAGATCAGCTAACTCATAAAGAAAGTCCTCAAGTTCTTCCCTCTTTCCATCAACCACGACAAACAACTTCCCACCATGAAATTCATGGTAGGAGTGAATCCCGTTAAGGTTGAGGTTGACATTTGGGTTCTGGTATCAAACTTGCCTAATGGCAGCACTGAATGACTCTCCAACTAAAGTGTCACACAACTGCAATGCCTTAATAACCCTTTTATGGTTAGCTACTACCTCCACTTGAAGTTTTTCATTTACCTTATGGAAGGAGGTGGTCTCTAGAAGTTTATTTTTAACATATCGGACAGAAGTTGATTCTTCTCCTTAGCCCATGTTGTCTCTGCTAAAACATATATGCTGATTTGCTGCATGATTTCTTCTTAGATGTCCTTACAAGCCTTCCTGGCCTTTTCATTCTCTTTCTTCAGCCGGGTATTCTCCCCTCTCAGCTACTCTAACTTCTATTTCTCAGTCTGAAGTTTCCTTACCTCTTTCTTCAATGAGATTATCTCTAGGTCCCTATCACCTTGAAGTTTTGCCTCTGTTTTGATCATATTCTTCAGATGCTCAATCTTCTTCCAAGCCACCTTTAAGTCTGTATCAGTTTTATAATGCAAGTTATAATACAACGAGGCCTTCTCAAAATTGTCATCCACCTCACTAGAGGACTCTAGAACCCCGCTGACCTCTTCAGCTACCAACGGGTAGCAACATAGGCTTGCTGCAGTTCTGAAACCTCCAAGCCACGACGGAGATAGTGTGATGATGGTCCCATTTTGCTATAGTCTTGCTCCTTACCCCGGTAAATGATGTACGAGTTCAGATGAGACCCTGGGGTAGGAGAGTAATACCAAGCTGAAGATGCTTCACCTAGTTTGATGATTTCCAAACTTGTAGTAATAGGGGTGGATTCTTCCTGGGAGACTTCTATTTGAATTGGTGTTTCCTCTTGATCGGTGTCTTCCTCTTTAACCTCTTTTTGCTTCTACTTTTTGGGAGGAGAAGGATTTTTCTCCTTCTTAAGAATATTCTTCTTCTTTATTTTCTTCTCAAGGACTTCCTTCTATTGTCCCTTACTTGTAGCTTTTTTTAAAGGGATTTGTTTGGCATCCTCTAGTCAGAAAGGAATAGTTTCTGTTATTGCCTTGTGAGCCTTCCACTTGGGTTGGATAAGATTTTCTGATTCAACAGCAGCCATCTTGGCTTGTAATTTCTTTAGCTGGTTCATTACTTCACAAGTTTCAATTTGTTCTACAAAGAAAAAAGAAGAACACAAGAAAATAGACACATGCATAAAGTAGGGCTAAATTATTTCCTATGATCATTACGTAAGTAAGCTTCTCTTTGGGGCCTAGGTCCCAACAGACACTTGCACGAGAACTTCTTATTGGATGAATACTCGTGCATTGTGCTGACCCCTTCGATAAAGGTAGGGATTAATTCATTTTCTTCAGCGTAGTACGCTGCTTCAGTCAGCAGGAAATGTTCGTGAGTCTACGACACCAGAAATTTGTTGATCCTGTCCTCACTTCCTAGAAAACTGGCTTGTTTGGGTTTATCCAGACTTTCACAAAGGATTTTTTGAAAGAGCTACCGTCAGTCTTAGCAGACTTTATGAAGGCTTCAAAATTGATGATTTTTGAATCACACCGGAGTGTGACAAAGCTCAAGTCGTCGTCCTTGTTCGCCCGTCAAAGGACTCGATAATAATAGAAAAGCATCGCAATAGTAAGGATAAAATTGAAGTGTTCTCCCAAAACTTCCAAGCTCCACACTAGACCCCATCCATTTGGAACTCCATCAGTAGAGAACTCTTAGCTGGAACTCCGTTAGCGGGAAGCACACTCCGAGGTGGATGAAGAACATGTCATACATGAAAATGGTCCTGTCCCCCAGGGTGTGGCAGATATGATCTGGCAACTATGGTGCCAAAATAGTGTATCATTGTTTGTATTTATCTTGAGAGAATATTGCACATTTCAGGTTCATTCCTCCCCACTCACCTGAGCATGATGGGAGGTAGTTTCTAGAACTTCCCTCTATACCCACGCGTAGGGATTCTTAGCTCTCAGCCATTCCCAATCAATACGGTGTGCAATCACGTTCGAGCACCCCTAAATCATCTTTAAACCTTTGACCTGTCCTTCGTCTGTGGCCATCTTAGCAACTACGTATCTTAACCTGCCTACATTGTGGTAAAACGTTACGTCATCAAAAATTTACATCTCAACTATTTTCCCCATCAGAAGCCCCTACAACCTAAGAGTCATTGTAAGACTCTAAAGACACTCTCTGCCTCTATTGTCTCATTCCCCTTCCTGAACCTTATGACCCAGGCACCTGAGCCCTAACAGAAATTCATCCCCTGTGATTCCTTTTTTACCCTCCCCTAGTCCTCATTTTTCACTCAACAAGTAGGTAAACACAAATAACTGAAAAAGAAAAAGAAGGGTTTGGGATGGCTACCTGAGTTTGGTGGAAGAATCCTAGGGGTCACGAACACAAAGGGTCTTCTGAAAGCAAAAAATTCAAAAAGGATAAGTTTGGGAAAGAGGATGAACTTGGGAAATTTTTAAGTTTTTAGAATGCTTTCTCAAAATTTCAACAAGAGTTTTAGTACGCAATAAGAGTAGGCACTCGAAGGACCTTCTAGAATCACCTATTTATAAGTGTGGCTAAGGGCAACCATGACAACGATTCAATTCAAAATTATGAGCCACGTCATTTTAATTTTCAAGGTCCATGCCCAAAAAGTAACCTCCACACGATGATTGAAATGAAACCGTCGCGTGATGATCGAAGAGTAACCGTCACATAATGATTGACATGATTCGTATATCGTTTAACGTTTTGTTTCTACTTATAAGGAAAATAAATACACGATAGTTAGGAAGAGAAATCAAAGTCATAAAATGATGCAATTGAAAATTCTTCAAAGTTAAAAATGTCTCTTCTTACCCACGCCTACAATAGGTGACTACAATAAACGGTATAGCTTATTTGAGCAATCAGTATGATCTCTCAAACAAGCTAAGAGGCAAATGATTCGGTCTCAATATCGGCCTATGGGCAGAAAGGTCATTAGATCTAAAGCCATTATACAAGACCGACACTACACATAATATTAAAATCTAATATCGGCTTCCAACACCGCACATGAGACTCATGACCCACTGAAATAATATTTACTCGAAGGAACACTCTAAGACTTCTATCTCCCCATTGAAATAATAGATATAATATCGGATCCCCATTGAACTAGTGTAAAATATATATAGAAAAATATCGTTTAAAGGCTGGTTCCAATGATATACTAAAAATGATCTATATTTTTTCAGATATATAACATAATGAATCTTATTTAAACATAAATGTGGATATTTGGAAGAGTACGTTAACAAGTATTTTTTTTCACTCATACGATAAGAAATGTGTTACTACTAACACTAAGCGGAAACATGGTAGCGACCAAAAAAAATATGGAAACATAATTAATAATAATAATAATAATAATAATAATAATAATAATAATAATAATAATAATAATAATAATAATAATAGTAGTAGTAGTAGTAGTAGGTATTGTTAAAAAATTGGTATCTAATCATGTTGGATTTGATATAAATTTTTAATATTTTGTCTCCTAAATAAATAGTTAGAGATTTAATTTTAGATTTTTATGAATGAAAAGAATCTCATGGCAACTCCGTAATGCATAATGTGCTGATTATTAAAATAAAAGATTAGTTTCATGACTTTAGATTTTGATGATACCTGAGGAAATCTCCCTCCTAAAGATAATAGTGTATGAAATATTTAACATTGTTTAAGGTATAAAAAATGAAATATTTTTAATAAAAATCATGTTAAAATTACTGAGCTGTCAGACTAATTAACAGTTTTTAAATTTTTAAATTATGTTTTTAATTCCTCAACCAAAGGTTTTTTCTTGGCAAAGACCACAATACACATAGGTGAACCAATAAGTAATTTAACTGGCTTTGATAATTTATTAAAGTGAATGGTCAATCTCTTCCGTAGTAAAGTAAAGGCTCTCAATTTCTACCATTGGTTCCATGAAAACCTTGGGTCAAAACAAACTACGAAAAGAACAGGATAAAAAGGTGCCAAATACATTATAGAAATTAAAAAGAAAAACACATTTTGGACATTTCTTTCATTCGTGGGGTGACAAGACATAAACAATAAGAGGAGTGCCGCCACCATTGTCCCACACCCTTCTTTGTGCATTTTCCTTTCTCATTCTCTCTTCATAATTCCCTCATTCACTTCTTCACTATTTCCACCTTCCAAAGCTCCTTCTTTCAAGGTATTCATTTTTTTCATTCACCTTCACAATTCCTCAAATAAAGAATGTTTCAGGGTTCCAGAGAAATAAAGGGATGCAAATAAAAATCGAATTTTTAAATCATGATTTTGTGTAATCTTCAACTTATTGTGGTGCCGTATCCAAATGAAGTAAAGGGTGTTTCTTTGTTGTCATATTTTTTTTGCAGATCGAGCTTTGGAAAAGTTGAAGGAGCATTACTGGTCTCAGATCCTTGAAGGTTTGTGTCATTTGTGGAAATAACTTTGCTTGAAAAAAACAAGCATGTCAATCACCTTGCAGCTTAATGGGGTTCAAGGGAACGTTGCTGTGACCTTGAGGAGGAGCTTCCAATGCAAACCTCGAATTGGGTTTGCAGCATTTGTTGCACCTGTTCCTAGGCCTTGTTGCGGAAGAAGAATTTCTAATGATAAGGTGGCATTTAGTGTCACTTGCAAGATGACAACAACAACAAGTGATGTGCTCAAGAAGAAGAATGTGACTGAGAATGAGAACTTGAGTGATAGTGAAACCAGTTTCACTTGTGTCATGAAATTTGGTGGGTCCTCACTTGCTTCTGCTGAGAGGATGAAGGAGGTTGCAAGCCTTATACTGAGCTTTCCAGAAGAGAGGCCCATTGTTGTTCTTTCTGCTATGGGAAAGACAACAAACAAGCTTTTGCTGGTATTGTTTTTTTCTTTGTTAGTTGTTTTCGTTTTCACTTAGTTGTTTTCTGCTGATCAAGAAGTGTTGTTAAAGAAATGGGGTTGCTCTTGTGTGTTGGTTAGGCTGGAGAAAAAGCTGTCAGGTGTGGTGTTGTTAATGTCTCTGGTATTGATGAGCTTTGCTTTATAAAAGACTTGCATCTCAGGTAAGAACATTGAGCTTTCTGTTTTTGTTTTTCATAGTGTATGGACATATTTCAGGAAAGAAAAAACACTTTTTTTTTCTTTAGATAATTCTTATGTTCTTACTGGATATTCTTTCCTGCATATTAGGACTATAGATGAGCTTGGAGTGGACAGATCTGTTATTGCAAGTAAGTTGCTTGTTTGGAGTTGATCATTTGGTGGTTAAGTTGGATCATTTGAATAATCTTTGTTTTATTAATTTTGGACTAGAAAGTTCTTGTCATTTCATTTCACTTGGCAAGATCCTCCTATTCATTTGTGTAGTAATAGTGTCAATTGGCTTATGGCTGTGGAACATGCATTTGGTTAATTTGTTTTATTTACAATACACGTTTGCATATTTGTTACTGTTTGAGCTTGTTTTGTCTTGTACTTACTGGATGAAATGGTGGCTTTTGAACGATAATTCAGGAAAAATTAGTGTTAATGATTCACTCAACAGATCATTGGAATGGAATTGCTTATGTTTTACTTTGAGGGGACATGAATCAGCTTATGGAATACAATGATGTAAACCAACCATTTATTGAGATATACAGATTACAATCTACTTAATTTTGCCAGTAACTCATGGAAGAATGTAAAGAAAATATATATTTTTTAATTGATATTAAAACATTACAAGGTTGTTATAACCACGAAAAAGCCATGGTCTGATCATTAATTTTGTCATAATTATTGTAACCTTAATTATGTTTTTTATTTTATAAATTTATAGTTGCTGGCTTGCTGCAATGTTTTCATTTTATCTGATCAACTCATGGACTGACCTAATTGGCTAATCCTATCACACGTCACCTCTCTTCTCACTTCTCAGTGTGGTTGTTCAGTAATTTTCATATGTCTATACTCAATTTTGTTTGTGGGTAACTTGGTGATGCTTGTGGAAACATTTCCAGAGCATCTAGAAGAATTAGAGCAGCTTCTGAAGGGGATAGCTATGATGAAAGAGTTGACTAAAAGGACTCAAGATTATTTAGTTTCCTTTGGAGAGTGCATGTCCACTAGGATCTTTGCCGCATATCTTAATATAATGGGTGTCAAGGCCCGCCAAGTAAGTGTTCATATTTTCCTAAATATTTATACATGTTGTAACTATCAGCATGTAACTAAAAGGTTGTTAGTATATGTATTGCTAATCACGATAATTCGATGAATCGACAGGGCATGAAGTCTTCAGATTTTGCTTTGTTTTTACTGATTTGATGCTAATTTAATAATGGTCTGACAGTACGATGCATTTGAGATTGGTTTTATAACAACTGATGACTTCACAAATGCGGACATTTTGGAAGCAACTTATCCAGCTGTTGCAAAGAGATTGCACGGTGATTGGCTCTCTGATCCTGCAATTCCAATTGTTACTGGCTTCCTTGGAAAGGTATCTGTGATGTCTTGATTTTCTCTTTTATTTTCCAGGATTTTGTATTACTAAACTGAAAATTCTTTAATTAGAAAAATGTTTTGACTTGTTATCCTCCTTGAAGGCCCGGAAATCATGTGCAGTGACAACTCTAGGTAGAGGGGGCAGTGATTTGACAGCTACAACAATTGGGAAAGCACTAGGGTTGCCTGAGATCCAGGTTTGTGCATAAAAGTAAAACCACAATTGTACATGCCAAAATGGACAAAACGATTAATTTCAAGCACTTAAACAGGTATGGAAAGATGTTGATGGTGTCTTAACCTGTGATCCTAATATATATCCGAAAGCAGAACCTGTCCCAAATTTGACATTTGACGAGGCTGCTGAACTTGCTTACTTCGGTGCTCAGGTATCATTACATTTACCTATCCAGTTCTTTTGACAATATGCCATATAATTTTTTGTTTATGTTTTGAAAAAATGCATAGATTCTTTTTCTACCTTACATTACTGGCCCTGCTTTTGTTTTGAATCATGATTCTTTAGTTACTTCATAAATGTTATGGTTTTATTGATTTTCTTGACAGAAGGAAAAAATTATTATAGATTAAAGAGAGAAAAAAACATATCTGTACAAAAACGGAGTCCGATAAAGTATCCTCTGGAATAGAGAAACTTAAAGAAAGAAGAGCCTAACAGAGAGATGTAAATATCCTATCTCCCCAAAATAGAAAACCCTTTCAGATAAGTCCTCTGTCACTACACTAGAGAGCCACATACAATACAGCAACAATTTCTTAGAATCATTATTACCGCCAAAATCTTTAGATGTATTAGAAGAGATTGCTCCAAGGTGAAAGTAGGCACCTGATGTTTCACCAAACAAATTATTCTAAAAGCAAAGTAGTTGTCAACACTCAACAAACCTGGGTACCATTTTGAAGTTACACTTGCACAGTACACATTGAAATAACTCCATTGGGGCTGTGCAAATGTCTAGAATATTCTGGACCATCAGGCCTGTGAAACTAGTTTTGCATGTTACTGAACTTTTAATATTGCGAGTCACACAACATCTCAACATATGTCATTGTGTTACTGAGCCCTGTGCAAGGGACGTTATATCTCATCACTTGTGCTACAGTGAAGCGTATGATTGTTGTGTGTTCAACAACTCTTGCCTTAGGATTTCTAAGAAATTTCTGAAATCCCAGTGAAGGTGAGTCTAAATAATTTATTTCTCTGATTCACAGGTTCTGCATCCACAGTCTATGAGACCTGCTAGAGAAAGTGATATTCCTGTAAGGGTTAAAAATTCCTACAACCCTAAAGCCCCAGGTACTCTCATCACCAAGGCAAGAGATATGAGCAAGGTGTGTAGAATTTAGTATTGGAATAACTAATAAATCCCATTGTCTTAAGGAGATTTAAATAAGTTCTACCATTTTTACCTGCAGGCGGTATTAACGAGCATTGTTTTGAAACGTAATGTGACCATGTTGGATATAGTGAGTACTCGCATGCTTGGGCAGTATGGTTTCCTTGCTAAGGTGAGAGTAACATGCCTATCGGACCTTTTCTCATAACAGTTTAATCCCTTCCAGTTTTCCCACTTCCACATGTATACAGGTGTTTTCAATCTTTGAAGATTTAGGCATATCAGTTGATGTTGTAGCTACAAGTGAAGTCAGTGTTTCCTTGACATTGGATCCATCAAAGCTCTGGAGCAGAGAGCTAATTCAGCAGGCAAGTGTAAGACGTATTGTCGATATCACCTAGTTTTGTACTTGAAACAAATTCTTGCTCAATGGATTGTTTTGGTCAAAATGTGCTAATTGGTGGCTGTCTTAATCTTTGAGTAGGAACTTGACCATGTTGTTGAAGAACTAGAGAAAATTGCTGTGGTGAATCTCCTGCAGAATAGATCCATCATCTCTCTCATTGGAAATGTTCAGAGGTCATCACTAATATTGGAGAAGGTTCTGTTTTATGCTTTCTCTATTTAAATGTAGTTCCTATCCTAAGTTTATTTTTATGCATTCAAATTTGGTTGCTTTATTACAATATAAGTATTTGTGCCTTTTCCGCCCACCTTTTACTGGTTTGTGTGGGGGAATATCATTTTCTTTTCTGTGGGAGCCTTGGGGAACCACTGATCTTTGGAATCAAAATCTAGAAACTATATGACGTATTTTAGGCTACTGATTCATGTCCACTTGCAAGAATTATATTCTGTAATCAATTCATGTTTTAGCTCTTTCTATTGATGACAAGAGAAGTCACTGATTGACATTCCATTACAGGCTTTTCATGTTCTCCGAACCCTTGGGGTGACTGTTCAAATGATCTCTCAAGGTGCATCTAAGGTATGCACTTAATTGATTTTGCATTTTTCTTCACTGCCTTTGCTATTAGCTATTGTAGGCTATTTCATCCCCATACGCAAGCAAAGGCTTGTTGCATCTTATTGTGTGCACTTGACAGTTGTTAAGGGGCCATTTGATCTAAAAACGTTTTCTGTTTTCATTTCCTATTTTCATTTTGAATCCCAAGATTGTCATCTTATTTTCTGTATAAGTTTTCAAAAACAAAAAAAAGGCAGCAATTTTGTCACTAAAAGTGAAAACAGAAAATGACAATAAAAAATGTTATGAAACCAAGCTGTCCCTAAATTATTCAAAACCTACCATGCACTTTGGAACATGATATTGGCTTATTGTATATTCATGGGATGCATGTTACTTTATGGCATAAAATTTCCTTACCTAGATGACAATCCTCACTTTATAAATTTGGTGTTTGTTAGTGTGTTATAACCTTTCTCAGTAAAATATGAGTTCTCGTTTAGACACACGTCATATCTCCAAAATGTTTTCATTTTCATGTATTTTGTGTGTTCCTTTTTTGTTTTGTGCCAGGTGAACATCTCATTGGTTGTAAATGACAGTGAAGCAGAGCAGTGTGTGAGGGCTCTCCACTCGGCCTTCTTTGAGAGTGAGATCTCAGAGATAGAAAAGGGTTACACAAATGGGAATGGTTCTGTTGCTGAACATTGTTAGAGATAGATTTGTGGACCCCTAATTATTTGTCCTAGAGATATAATCCAATCCAATCTTAAATGCTAATATGTCAACCAAACAAGCATTTTTCAGTTTCTTCCAGCATTGTGCCACTGAGATACATCAGAACAGTGTATTTTAGGGAAAGATAAATGTGATGAAGCATTAGTATGTAACTAGTTTTGGTATTTGCTAGAGCCTAGAGGTAGACCTTTTTATATTCTTTTGTAGCTGTTTCCAAAGGGTTAATAACCAGCTGCAAGCAATTGTTATTTTTACTATGTTGATAGGCATAGCATGAAGAAGTTCCAGGAATTCCCTTATTAGTGTGTCTGCCACAAATGGAAATCATACATGTAATAGATGTTGGGATTGTTCTTCAGGTTCAACTATTAAGATGGGACGGTATGATTATCAAACACAGATAATCTCTCTGTTCCTTATCATAAAATATGTTGTAGTGTTGGTATTTATACAAGTCATTTTATACATTATATTTAGTATTGGATAGTTTGAGTTTATTTATAATTTTTAATTACATCTTGTTTAACTATCGTATATTTTGACTTTTCCATTTTTATTCTTCTAATAGTAATTGGAGTGTATAAATAAAAGTAATTTTAGAAAGTTAAGATATTCTTGTATATAAATTCAAAATCATTAATGAATATTAACCATTGTTTATCTTTAAAGAAATATTTTGTTAGCTCGTGAGAATTAGTTAGTGATTAGAAAGAAGGAATGAAGAGAGGATGGATTTAATACTAAAAGCTGTTTTTATATTTTAAAACTGATAAAATAATAAGATACACCTCATTTAAAAATAACATAATTTAATGTTATATTTGTTTAGGCTAAATATATAGCTTGATCTTTTATCTTTTAAGTTGTTTTATTATGATTCTTTATTCTTTTTCCGGATTCGACCTTACCACATCATTGTTATATGAATGGTAATATTAATATATAAAGAATACCATTCATATCTACACATGTTTATTGATTATTAATTAATACGTATACATTCTTGATAATATGTATTGATTAAATCTAATTTTAACAATATTATTTAAATAATAAATTTTGTAATATAATTATATATTTTAAAAATATATTTATTATGAATATATTTAATAATAAAGTTATTTAAAATATATAATAAAATATATTTTAATATATTATTATGTAAGTTATTATTATATATATTTGAATATTTTAAATATATTAGTATTAAAAATATATATCAAAACATATTTAGTTTTGTTATTAAAAAATACTTTCAAGTATATTTAATTATATTATTAATAATAAAATATTTAAAAATATTTCTTATTATATTATTATACTAATAAAATATTTAACAATATATTTAATAATAATAAAATATTTAAGAATATATTAATAAAATTTAATAATAAATTATTTTTAAAATATTTAATTATATTATTAAATTAATATTTGAAAGTATATTTAATTATATTGTTATTAATAAAATATTTAACCATAACTATATTTAATAACAATATTTTATTAATAAAAATAAACTATATAAATAATATAATTTTATAAAAATAATTATTAAATATTTTATGATTAATAATATAATTAAATATATTATATATATTTTTAATACTAATATATTTTAAAAAATTTAACTATATATAATAATAATTTACATAATAATATATCTAAAAATATATTTTGTTATATATTTTCAATAACTTTACTAATGTATTATTAAATATATTCATAAGAAATATGCTTTTAAAATATATTTAATCAATGAATATTATAAACCATATGTATGTATTAATTAATAATTGATAAACATATATAAATATGAATGGTATCCTTTATATATTAGTATTACCATTTATGTAATGATGATATGTGTAACATCCCAATTCCGAAGTTAATTACCGAATGAAAATTAAACGATAAAAACCTGAATGCAAAGTAAAGAATTAATTGTTAATCATAATCAATATAGCTTGTGAGTTAGTGACAGGCTGATTGGACTTAGTTGGTGGAATATGGCTGTTTGTGAGTGGCGGAAGGTGTGAGTGGACTGCGACTCACGCTTTCCCATCCCACTCCTTCCCCTCACATGCGTATATATATGCGTACCCTGTATTACCGTGGGTGCAGAAACTTCTCCCACTACTTCATTCTCTCTTTTCTTCTTCGTCTCTATCTTCTTTTCCTCCCCTGTTTTTGTTCTTCACGACGACAGTGCGGGAAGAAGGTCAGAGCCCTCCAACTGGTGAAGGACGATCGTTGAGGCAAAGGAAGAACAACGCTTCATTCCAGAACCGAGTACAGAGTACGACGAGGCGAAGGAAGGCTGAACGAATCGGAAGAAGGGCGTCGGATCCAACAACGAGAGCAGAAAAGCTTCTTGAGGTTCCCTCCGAAGGTTGGGGGCGCTTGTATGTCAAATGCATGGTCCACGAACGGTACCGGATGAATGTACTGCTTGAGTGTGTGCATGTGTTTATGACGACAGGATCTTGTGCATGATCGTTGATTTTGGATTCTGTGTGTTTTACAGTGGTTATATAGTAGTTGTATGTAATCAAGGTGGTGGTAATGTGGACTGTTAGCCTTTGATAATGACGTATGAAATGCATGGTTCCATCTTTGTTAACACTGTGAAGTATGAATGTGTGCTCGTTAGTTGATTTGTCAAATGCTATTACTTGATTGCCCGATTGTTGTGCATATTGGTATAACTATTAAAGTAAATGTAAAGGTTGTGTTGAATCTGTTCTACTTATGGTTACTAAGGAAGTATCGGTTGTGTGATGGTGCTTACTAGAAAATGCATTAGCTGCATATGTAAGAGTGGGGTGACCCGTGGAAGGTCACGAGCCCGAGGGAATGACTTCCAGCTATAGACCTTGGCTAGATCCCGAGAGAGCTCGTGGTAGCCGTAGGAGCTAGAGAGGAGTCTCGAGACGCCTATGGGAGGCCGGTACCACACGGGAAGAGTTGAGGGACGAGGGGCCAGTAGAAAGGAAACTGTAACTGGAAGTCATCACTCGAGTCGGATCCGCAGGCATGCATGTAGATATGAGGTTGATTAGAACAGTACGCATAGCATGTGTTGAGTGTTATGAATGATTTCCGAGTGTGTGGACCTTTGTATGTGTGCCATAGATAATATTCTGATTCCCTAACCTTAATTGACTTGAAAACGATTGAATGAAGTGAGTGTGTGTATTGACACTGATACCGCGTCCTTGATTGTCATTTTACCTGTAAAAGCTCACCCCTGCAGTGGCTACATTTTCAGTGAACATCTCTCGGAATGAAGGATGAAGGAGGAGCTGAGTGTAGAACAAATCAGCCGAGTGCTTTTGAATATATGTGTATATGTATTACCGTGTGTAAGGTCCTGTTAAGCCTTGGCCGGCTCACGTTTTGGTTTTAGTCTTTACGTTAGAACTTGAACAGCTTCGGGTAACAAAAGTCATGATGAATCTCTTGTAATTATTTGAATGCTTTCATTTATATATATGTTATGTGTTCTTCTTTACTGTAAGTGATGTCCGAGCGGTGAATATGGATGCATGAGTATGTCTTATGAGCGTAGGAGGTTAGTGTGTTTATGGGTGGTTATGAAGCTGAGTGATTCCGAGTGAAAGATTATATGTAAGCCGAGTGAGGAAGAGCTTGTACTCCCGAGTGAAAAGATCCTGAGTGATTCCCCGTCTGAAGGAGGAATTAATGGAGTGGTTTGGAATGGAATGTACTCTAAGCGTAGGATAATTATAATCCGAGTGATCACATTGTAGTATGCCGAGTGAGTTAGCTGCTCTTCCCCGAATGAATATAGGCCTGAGGATTTCCGAGCAAATGTAAGTATGAAATTCGAGTGAGATTCACTCACATGAGTTTCCCCGATAGGGAAACACTTAGACGGATTCTTAGGGAAGTTTCCTCCAATGGCATCCTAGTGAGTAACTTAGTGGAAAGAATCTTGAGCGCATAGGCTTAACTGATTCCGAGTGAAAACGTGCATAAGCCCCGAGCGGGAAATATTCCGAGTGAGAGTCTATAGAATCCGAGTGGAAAGTCCCTTACTTACCGGGCGAATCTAGTATGTACCCTGGTGGATAAATATAAGAGACTATGTTATAGAAGGTAGGCGTGGGAGTCGATCCCCGAGTGTTGGAAGCCCTCATACCGAGTTGCCTTAGGAGTGAATTCCGAGAGGACTTAGTCGTTTACCGAGTGTATGGATGTGTCGATGCCGAGTGAGGGATTAACTGAGTGAGACTCCTCGCTTTAGTGAATGGAGGATTCGCTCCAGCGAATGTGGGTCGCTGGAAGGCGTCGTCGCGGTATCGCTCGGGCGAGTTAGGCGTCTCGCCCAGGCGGATTCGTGCTTCGCTTGAGTAAGTGTACGCTGTGTGGTGGTCCGCTCAGGCGCTGTCTGTGTTTCCGTGTGAATGTTTTTTTTTAATTCCCTTGCCATCCTTTTCTCCTTCTTCTTGGCCATGGGACCAGCTCTCATATCTTCATATATGGGAGTGTTTTATTAAGGGTCCAGGTTATTTCCCAATTTATTCGTGAAATTTTTTTTCTTTCCCTAAAATTTAGGATGTTATAATGTGCTATGGCTTAGTGGTAGCCTTGTTAGTGTTTCTCCTAGAGGATCTAAGTTTGAAACTAGTTAAAGCCAAAAATTTCAATTTCATGGTTAACCATCAGCCAATTAAAATCTGTCACGTGTCCATATAGAAGGATTAACTTGACACATTTTTAAAAAGTAATAGGTACCATAGTAAAATCAACTTAAAAGATAAGGGTATATTTAGCAATTTGCTTAAGCGTATTTAAATTGTGTTTAGATTAAAATAAATTTATAATTACTAGGTGTTATTGTAACACTCTTTGTTATATCTCAATAATTTCTAAAAAATTCATGAAATTTTTTTTTACTAAAAATATAATCGCTAAAAGAAACTATCAGAGTAAAATTACATACAATATTTTTGAAATACCTCATGAATTATCATTAAAATTTATAAAGTAATTTTACAGTCATCCAAATAAATTAGATATTAAACATCATTAGAAAGAGAGGAAACTCCATGGCCCAAGAGCAGTTGCCTAGTGACATTATTTATTCATTGGACCACGATATTCATACCGAGCTCCCTTTCTAGTACGTGCTATATATACTATCGAGATTCTTCGATCCTTCCCTCTGTACAATCCATCAATTCAAACATATGAAACAAAACACGGAGAAAGGAGTGAGAAACAAAATATAATATACCCAAATGGGACATAAGAAATAAAGGGTTTTCACAAACTAGTATAATAATATCAATCACAATCACATACACAATCAATTATGAATGTATGAATGTTATGCAATATCTTCATCATAACTTACCTATATATGTGGGCCCCTTAAATTTTAATTTGCACTGGGCCAACCAAGAGTTTACACTGTTCCATAATTCTGGATAATAATAACATGAACAGCTCAACTTGCATGGAAACACTTAGAGACTAGTCAGATTGAGAAGGTTTTGATTGTGAAAGTACCCGACACTAGGGAGCTACACCAGGTCCCCTGAAGCACCCTTTCACACCCTCTCATCCCAAGGCTCACAATTAAGCCTCCTCTAATGTATCCTCGGTTTCTATAATCCGTCCCTAGACAATATCATTTTGTTTCTCTTTGATGATTCATGATGCATGAACTACTCGTGTATTTAGTTGGTTAAGGCTTTTAGAAACTCAATTATATTACCAGGGCCTACGAATCGCTACATAGCCACCCCAGTAAACTGTACTTTTTTAACTTCTCAAATACACACATAGAATTTTAGTACAGTTCCTTTTCAAATCACAAATCAAATCTCCTTATAATTTGAGTTTCAAAGCCTTAAATATATTTCATAACTTTCTTTAGAAAGTTTATAGGTCAATTCAAAATCAATTTCTAAAAACTTGAATTCGGAATTATCAATCTTTAAAACCTTAGTACTTGAAAATTTTGTATAATATTTTTATACATTTTGAAAATAATATGTATATATATACATATATATATTAAAATTATTAGTAAAAATTTATTTTTATAAAATAATTTATCTTCCTTTTTCTTTCTGATAAACTAACTAAAAATCTAAATTTTAGTAAAGATATATACATATATATTAAAAGGTAAAAAGAGATTTCTAAAAACTTATGTAGTTTTATTAAAATCTAAGAAATTTCTTAAGAGTAATTTGAATAAAGATGAATAAGTAAATAAAGAAGTAGGAGATAAGTAAATTCTTACTGAATTTTAGCTTTCCGTCATGTTTGCTATATGCTCAAACTCCACAGTACAAGATTATCAATCATAATCAAACATTGTCAATCAAAATCAAACATCATAAAGCATAAATAAATATTAACAATCATAATCAAATCAAATAATTAAACATCAGTTATAAATATGATAATTTAAAGTTCAATGATTATTTAAATAATAAAGTTTGTTTTAAGTTCTATGGTCAATTCCTCGCACAGGTCTATATAAATCTAAGATAGTCCAGTCCTTGCATAGGTCTAGTTTAGTCCATATAAGTCATAAATAGTCCAAGTCCTTGCATAGGTTTAGTCAAGTCCATAATAGTTCAAGTTCTTGCATAGGTTCAATCCAGTCCGCATAGGTCATAATAGTTCAAGTTCTTGAATAAATATTTTAGATATTAAGTTACACAATATGCTTAATTTATTAATAACAATTATAATAAATTTTAAGTTAAAAGTTATTATTTTAAAATAATAATACTGTTATGTTTAAAAGGAATAGGAGACTCCTCCCAATATTCTTATGTATTTTTATATTATATCCTTATCTCACCCCTTTACCTTGATTTGCTCCCAAAAGTGAATTCGCTCTGCGCCTCCAAGTTCTAACAAAATATTAATACAAATTTATTTCAGTATGAGCATAAGATGAAAATTAAGATTGCTATCAGAATGATAAATAGTAAATACGCATAGTAATAGTAAATAGTAATGGTAAATAGTAAATCATCAATAGTAACGATAAATAGTAATTTTTGAATAGTCATAGTAAATAGTAAATCATGAATAGTAAATTTTGAATAGTAGTGGTAAATAGTAAATCATGAACAATAACAGTATATAGTAAATTTTGAATAGTAACAATAAATAGTAAATTTTGAATAATAATGGTAAATAGTAAATTTTGAATAGTAATGGTAAATAGTAAATTTTGAATAGTAACAGCAACTAATAAATTTTGAATAATAACAGTAAATGATAAATTTGAATAATAACAGTAAATGGTAAATTATGAATAGTGATAATAAATAATAAATTTTGAATAGTAGTGGTAAGTAGTAAAAATAATAGAGTGGTAATTTATTTTTACTATAGTAACTTATTCATAATTGATCTGTCCTGGACCGGGGTCAAGAGATCCGATCTCAAGCCAGTCACGAATAGTATGTCAATACCGTCTAGTAGACCGGATGTATGTGTATCCGATGTATGTATCCGTTGTCCTTGGGTGAGGAGAGCGGATTGGACGTCCTGGAGATCCTTTACACCGACCTAACGCGTTGAAGTGGGCGAATGGTGGTGTCACCTGCAAAGATTCTCCGACGCTCAAGTCAGTGATTATATTCCAAGTAAGGAATGTATTCAGAGAGGAATCAGTTGTAAAAGAGCTGAAGAAGAAGACCCCCCTTCAATCATGAAGTGAGTTCATATACCTGATTGGCTCGATTAACGAGGACTCGTTGGTGGGGAACCACCAACTCCCATTAGCATTATTATATTGCGCACTTACCTGCATGATTGGGTCAAGTGGCTATTTTATATTGAGCGTAGAGAATGTAGACTAGGATTAGGGAACAAGTTGACCATTCCCGTGAGCAAAATTTGGCTCGTAGTGTAGGGAATTATTGAT
Organism: Clitoria ternatea; assembly: GCA_037962975.1. Taxonomy (NCBI): domain Eukaryota; kingdom Viridiplantae; phylum Streptophyta; class Magnoliopsida; order Fabales; family Fabaceae; genus Clitoria; species Clitoria ternatea. The sequence continues at coordinate 18,848,726 of CM075675.1, forward strand.
CGATCCCTGTAGCAACAATCCTTGTCATTAGCACAGTGACGTGTGTATTGTCCGATGTCATGGTGTTATCCTGAACAACCGGTATAGGGAGAACGCCTGATACGGAATTACAGTTCGGATGTATACCGATGACACCGGTTACACGTAGATGTCTTATCAAAGACGTTGAAATATGTATAGCAGATCGGATACCGGTATTGAGACCGGATCATATGTCCCCTAGCTTGTGTGAGGGACTGAATAGTTGTTCACATAAGCTACTCAACCTGCGAGAGGTCTTAATATCGGTAAGCTTACGTGTGTAACAGTTCCTTAGCATCTGTTGTTGATCGTAAAGAACCGCTCTGATTTTAATAGAAAAGACCTTTTGGTACTGTCACAACGGATTCAGACAAAGATTCGTTGTGTGAGAATTTCAAGAGTTTATTGGAATTGAAAGCTCTTGAAGTTCGTGTAACGGCTGTAAAGCGTAAATTGCGTTGCATGATTAGACATTAGTGCTTTTAATCACGTGGGCAGGCAATTATTGTGTCTGAGATGAAAATCTCATTAACCGTCGTTTTGGGCTTAATGGGCCTGAAGTTTTCAAAACTTTTGGGCCCAGTGGATAGCCCTTTGCTGAGTTGCTATCGTTTTGGCGCCCAAGAATTTGGAACGGTTGTGTCGTTTCGCTTGTGAACAGGTACGTTTTATCGAGAACGACACAACTTCAAGAGGAGGTAACCGGTCCTCTTTGTTTCCTATAAAAGGAATACTTAGTGGATTCTGGGTTCCACTTGCTTTTGCTTTCTCAACGAAACTCTGCAGAAATTTTGCAAGGAAGTTTATCACCTACATTGCGAGGGTTTCTTCGTTCCTCAAATTCATCACTGTCATCTGAGGTAACTATCTTTTCCTTGTCGCTTTAGTTTCGCTTTGACTTGCTACTCGTAGTTATAGAAAGTAGGCTTCATCTAAAGGGGGGGGAATCAGTTTCCCTCAACCCTAATAGTCGTGGGGAAGAATCCTTGTGATTCTTCCTAAGACTGAACCGCGTCGCTCAGAAAGGGGATCTTACTCACTGCGGGAAGTGACCTTTCCCTTCTCAGAGTCGCCCTCTAATTGTAATTGCTTTCAAAATGCAGTGAGTAATGATTGCAACTTTCTGACGACATTTTATTTCTTATCGTAGATTAAGGAGTTCGGTCTAGATATTTCCAATGGCAACTGGAGAAGGATCTTCTGGAGATAGCGCCATTTCGAAAACAGCAGAAGGTCTCTACAGCGTAGTTGCTTCGAGGCTAAATTGGGAGGAGGTTCAGGCTAAATGGCCTTTCTGCTGGGTGTCTAGTGAGTTTAAGGAATTGGCCTCCCGGCATGCGGATGAGGAGGGATCCCGGATCCAGCCGAGGTTTTCTTTGAGTACGGATGAAGAGACAAAGAAGTGGTATAGGGTTTATGCACCACTTCCGACAGAGCGGATATGCCACGTCGTCCCTAATGACCGCTCTGTATACATGTATGACTTTATTTTCCATAATCTGGGAGTTCGTTTTCCTCTAACCGAACTCCAGATGGGCGTCCTGAAGTTCCTGAACTGTGCACCCTCTCAACTTCATCCCAATGGTTGGGGCCTCATCCGGGCTCTGGAGGTCCTTGGTGAACATTTCAATTTCACGCCAACTGTAGCGATGCTGTTCTACTACACTCAGGTAGTTCGGAGAGCAAACAAGCAGGGCGGAGTTGGTCTGGTGACTCTCCGGACTCTCTGTTCCTTTGTGAACTTTGAGTCTTATACAGATTCTGCCAAGGTTGACGGGAAGTCCTTCAAGATTTACTTCACCCGCATCTCCATTAAGAAGGGCAATCCAAAATTTTGGAAGGATGAAGAGGACGTTGACAAATTTCCCCTGAGTTGGACACACAAACATTTCCTCTTGAGCTCACACGCATACTACACTGATCAATCTGATCTGTCACGTGAGACGTCGAGAGTGTTGTTCGCACTTGAATCGCACACTACAGGTCGTCACGTCTTTTCGTGTAGGCGTCTGCTAAGTAGCTCAAGCGGAGTCCGGGAGGAATATTTGCGTACTTCTCGTTTTATTCTATCTTTTCTCCTTTATCAAATATGTATAGAATATTTGTAGTTGCTGACATCTTGTGTTTGTTCATGTAGGTGAAATAGAACAGCAAACTCCAGAAATGGACAAATTGAAAAAATTCAAGGCGGCTGGTAAATCTGTTACTCATGAAAATGAGGTGAAGCCCAGGCCCTCAACTAAGGATCGTCCTGAGGTAATCATCTTGACCTCGGATGCTGAAGGGGACATCCCACTGGTTGAGGGCGGTACGTCCGATGTTGGCGCAGCCTCGGGTCAGCCTCCAGTTACTGAGAGGAGAAGAAAGATCCAGAATGATCCTTCGAAGCGTCAGTCCAAGAAGCAAAGGACTTCGGAGGATAAAGCCGTTGAAACCTCAGAAGGGATTGGTGCTTCCTCCGGTCCCAATAAAGGCACTGCTGCTGGGGTTTCTGGATTAGGGCCGACCTCCTTCCCAACGACCTCGTTTTTCACCCCCTTCCTCTCCTACGAAGGTTCTACTCCTGCCACTCTTCCACCACCGATGTATAAACTCCGGCCTACGCTTAGTGTTAAAGAAATTGAAGAAGCGTGTGAGGCCGGAAGGTGGCAGCTAGCCGAACTTGCTGGATTGCTATCTTCCGTCAGCGAGTTGGCTAAGAACGTCGACAAGGTTGAGGAGCTAAGTGACAAATTAGAAGAGCTCAACCTTTCCTCAGACAAGGACAAAGCCGCATTGAAGTTAATGGAAGATCATCTTAACAAGTCTAAGGAGTTTGGGGATCTCGTAACTAAAGAGAATCTCAAGCTCAAAGGCGATCTTAAAAACTTGGAAGGCAAAGTGGCAGAGAAGGAGGAAGAACTCCGCAGCAGCCAGGATAAAAATAAGGCTGATGCTGAGGAGTGGTCTCTAAGGGAGAAGAAGCTCCTTCTTGAGATAGAGGGACTGAAGGCTAGGAAAGTGGAGCCCGAGATATCCAGTGAGGAGCTGTCTAAGTTGCGGGGAGAATTGGCTACAGCGAAAGCTGAGAGAGAAGAAGCTGTTGACATATGCAGCCGGGCTGTTGAAGAGTCCTTCGGCCTAGCCATACGCCAAGTCTTCTACCGCAATCCCACTGCGAAACTTAACCTTTATGGGATGGATCCGTACTATGAATTCCATGAGGGAAAGTTAGTCGCAGTGGTGGATGGTCGTCACGAAGATCCACCGACGTCCTTATATGGTTTGGCTCCTCTTCCTGAGGGTCAATCCATGGGACCTGACTACGTCTTTCCTGCGTCCGAGGTTCCCTCTTCTGAAGAAAGGGCTGAGGCTCCTGGAGGCGAGACTCCTGCGGAGGTTCTAAAGGAAGGAGCACAAGAGCCCAGTGCTGAAGAGGCACAAAAGACTGAAGAACAGATTCCTCCTCAGTAGTTTTGTTTTCATTTACATGTATAGTTGTGTACCGGGATCAACTCCAGATTTTAAACTATTGTATGTAATTTCATTTCAATGAATGAGTTTTGATTGAAGAAATTTGTCTTCGTCGTTTCATGTATATTTAAATCGTTTCTAATCCGTTTTGTATAATTAATCTTAAGGCCGGATTGAAATAATAGCCTCGGAAGATTAAACAACGAATAAAATTTAGAACGGATAAATATATACATGTCCCCAAGTGTGTATTAAGAAGAAGGTGCCTGTCTTTGGGGCGTGATCCTTAATTCTTTTGGGGAAAGATGGGTCGATCCGCTGTTTAGCAAAGTAGTGTAACAGGACGGATGACTGCTTCTAATCCGTAATATTCTTACAGGAGATGATAATATTGTTCCAAGTTTAGGGAACTGCAAGGAAGTGGTGTTTGAGTCCTTTATCATAAGGATGATGATGGGAGTTTTTTCTACACCAGGAGTTACGTCGTTGTATCACAGAATAGGTGATAAAGAGTATCCGTCCTGGGAGAATACCACTAGAAAGCGAAAGTGCGGACTGACTTTCGGAATTTTCCATCATAAAGATGATTATGAGTATTGATCATGCCAGGTGTTTTATCATTAAATCACTTCATAAGTGATTGAGATCATCCGTCTTGGGGATGTGTACGATACCAGGGACTACATCATCAGGTCGCATATTAGGTGATTGAGATCATCCGTCCTTTGGGTGTGTATGGCGCCAGGAGTTACATCGTCAGATCACAGCATGGGTGATTGAGATCATCCGTCCTGGGCAGGTACACCGCGTTAGGAGTTACATCATCATATCACATAATGGGTGACTGAGGTTATCCGTTCTGGAAAAGTACACATCGTCAAGAGTTACATCGTCAGATCACAGATTAAGTGGTTTAGATAATCCATCCTGGAGACATTTTTCAATCGTAGGAATACGGATTGAGTGAATACTTTCAGAATGATGATGAGAATTGTTCATACCAGGAGTTACATCGTCGAATCACTGAATAAGTGATTGAGATCATCCGTCCTGGAATGATTATTGGAGTTCTTCATACCAGGAGTTACGTCACCGAATCACTGAATAAGTGATTGAGATCATCCGTCCTGGTGTGATTATTGGAGTTCTTCGTACCAGGAGTTACATCATCGAATCACTGAATAAGTGATTGAGATCATCCGTCCTGGTGAATTTTTCCAATCAAGGGAGTGCGGATTCAATTGCCAATTTTCGCTCCATCCGAAATCCGAGTCTTACCTCTACTAGCCCCCTAGCTGATGTGAGGAAGCAGTTGACTTGCTCATATGAGCTATATTGATCATAGTACATCTGGATTTCGGATTTGCACCGAAGTGTAAATATCCGTTCTGGGAACCATGTTCCGTAGTGATGAAATTTTAAGGGCAGATTCGACAATGGAAATATCAGAAGTTTATCGAATTTCGCAACCCTTGGTATTCGGGTAATGGTGGCCACGTTTCTAATGATTGGACATTTAATGCCTTAATTCACGTGGGCGCGCCATTATTGCATTAAGTGCGCATGTCTTAGTAACTGTCACGCATAGTTTTGTTGGGCCTAATATTTGGTTTTAATAGGCCCATTTCGATGGCTCTGTGACAAAATGATGGCATTTTCGCGCCTTGATGTACTAAATGACAATTTTGGTCCACTAAACGGGGAGTCGTTTGGGGGTAAACGACAGGTTATGTTTAGTGGGTATTTGAAAAATTTTGGTGCCCTGATATAGGCATATTTGGCAATCTCAGTTACCATTTCTTCTTGCTTCCTTGACGAATCTCTACGAAAGTTCCAAGAAGTTCTTCGTATCCACCTCTGTGAATTTCAATTCACTATCTAAGGTAACCACTTTCCCTTCATTCTCAGTTTCTCTTTTCAATATTTGAGAATGCCTAGGAAGGGTGTTAGCTTCAGTGGCGTTGGCCCTAGAGGAAGAGGAGGAAGGGCTTTGACTCAAACCCTAGGTTCATGGTGGGAGGATTCCAGTGATCCTTCAGTCGAGATCACGAAATACAGAGAGGGAGGGGTCGCAATATCAAAGGCGAAGGGTGATTATACCCTCTTCAGGGTCTTCCTCCTCTAGTGAGAGTGTCGAGAGTGGGGATTTATATGTCTCTGATGATGTGGAATTTTATCGCAGCATCAAGGCTTTCACAATGGTGACAAAGAAAGCTACTGGGAGGAAGTCGTCTGAAAGGGAATCCCCTTCCGAGAAGCATATCTTGAAGACCCAATCCGGCCTCTGCAATGTGGTTGCACACCGGATAGATTGGGTGAAATTCCAACAGGAACGCCCATTCAGCTGGGTGGCTGAGGAGTTTCGTGAAATAGCATCAGTTCATGCTCAAGAGGGGGGAGCGGAGTTGGAGCCGCGTTTCTCGGTCTTCAAGAGGGATAAATACAAGAAGTGCTTCGTGGTGATAGCCCCGTTGCCATCCGATCGAATTTGTCATATCCCGGACGAAAGGTCCTTGTATATGTATGACTTTTTATTTTTGAACCTTGGTGTGCGGTTTCCCCTTTCGAAGTTTCAGATGGGGGTTCTGAGATTCCTAGACTGCGCTCCTTCACAGCTTCACCCCAACGGATGAGGATTAGTCCGCTCTCTTGAAGTGCTTGGGGAGCACTTCAACTTCAAGCCGACGGTGGCCATGCTCTTTTATTTTGCCCAAGTGGTCCGTCGTGCAAATAAAGAGAAGGGGGGAGTGAGCTTGATATCCCTGCGGACTCTCTCAAAGGTTATCAACTTTGAGGCGTACACTGACTCCGCCAAAGTTGATGGACATTCATTCAAGTCTTATTTCACGAAGATTAGCGTTCACCCTGACGAGTCAGTTTTTTGGTTAACTGAAGATGGGCTTCCGAAGTTCCCAGTGGCTTGGACGCATGAACACTTTTTGCTGACCTCCCAGGCGTACTACACTGAGGAGGATGAACTAAGCCCGTCTTCAGTTTCCGTTCTTTCCGCCCTTCAATCTTACACCGCCTCGCATCAATTTTTCTCTTGCAGGCGTTTGTTAGGATCGTGGTCTACCCGCGAGGAATATCTGCGTAATTTTCCTGCTAATATTCATATTTTATCGCATCATGCCTTGAAGTATTTGATTTCTAATCGTGTTGCTTGGTTTTGCAGTTGAAATTGAAGCTGCGTCTCCAGAGATGGAAAAACTGAAGGGGCTCAAAGCTGGAGCGAATTCCGTGGTAGCTGAAAATGACATTCAGGCGAAACGGAATTCGAAGAAAGCCACAGCGGAGACCATCATTTTAACCTCATCTGCAGGTGACGATATTCCCTTACTGGAGGGCGGATCTAAGAAGGTTGCGGCTGAGAAGGTCGGAGAAAAGAAGAAAACTATAAAACGCGGTTCCTCAAGGACCTTGGATCGTCAACCTTCTCCGAAAAAACAAAAAATTTCAAGTGAGAGTGCTGATCCGGAGCCTTCAAAGGGAAAGAAAGTGGAAAGATCCGCTTTGGATGCAGGGTCCACTCCGGATGCTCCTGGCGACGGGATCACTTATGGTGCAAAGCCAATAACGACTTACTTTGCACCAAAAGTTACTCGCCCTCTTCAAAGTAACTCCGGTCTTGCACAATATCTGGTATACGAGGGTTCTGTTCCTGAGGTCGTTCCTGAGTCTCCGTACAAGCTGAAGCCCTCATTGATGAGCGATGAAGTAGCCAAAGCTTGCGATGCCGGGCAGAAGCTCCTGGCAGAATTATCCGGGCTCTTAAGATCGGTTCGCAAGCTTCCAGAAGAGAATGAGAGGCTGAGCTCGTTGGTTGGCAAGGTTAATGACCTTAGCGTTGCTGCTGCTAAGGACAAGGCAACCATCCTTCGTTTAGAAAGTAAATTAGAAGCTTCCAAAGAGGAAGGATATAAGAAGGATGAAGAAATTGTCAGGCTAAAACATCTTGCCAAGGAGTTGGAGGCCCAAGTAGCTGATCAAAAGAAAATCAATTCCGACCTCCACTCCGGTTTTTGTGCAGAGAAGGAACGCTCTTCAAAGCTGGAAGAGGAGCTTAAGGAAGTCAAAGTTGTTTATGCTCGAGGAACCGAAGATTGGTCGCGTAAGGAGAAGGAGCTGCTCTCAAAGTTGGCGGACACAAAAGCGGAATTTGACGAGGCTGTGGATATGTGCGATCAGGCAGTCAAGGAATCCTTTGGGTTGGCTGTTCGTCAAATTCAATACCGGAATCCCAAGGTGAAACTTAATCTGAATGGTATTGACCCGTTCTATGAGTTTCATCAAAGGAAACTGGTGGCCATAGTTGATAAACGTCATGAAAGTCCGCCTAGCACTCCTTATAAGTTCGCTCCTTTACCTGCAGGCCAATCGATGGGACCTTCATTCCTGAAGCCCATAAGCACAGGAACGAGCTCTCGCACTGAAGAAGGCAAGGCCGGAGGCAAAGGCAAAGGGAAAGAAGGAGATTCAAGCCAGAGAAAGTAGCGCCCTTCCCTGTTTCCTTTTTCATTTTATTGATTCAAATTCGCTGTGTTCCGGGATCAGCTCCGGATTATTATACGAATTGTAATTCTCATTTAACCAATAAAAGGGTTTTTTACCTCCATTTTTGTTTAGTGAAAAACAACTTTAATAGAGGGATCGCATGTGTATTGAATCATTCCGAATTTAAGTAATGAAGATCGGTTTGTAAAACAAAATCTCCATACCGGACTTATACATGCGAGATGGATTTCTCAATAAGATCACCGCTTGTCAGGGAACACATCATTGTTACAAGAACGGCTTAAGGGGAATGATTGTGAGATCGTTTAGACGAGAGTTCATTCCTCAAGATATTCGTTAAACCGTTGATGTTGTCCCCCAGTATCATTGGGTGATTATCACTTTGAATAAACTCTGAGTAAAATTTTCTCGTGAGAGTTTTTAAGAGTGAGGATTTAAAATAGACATTCCTCCTCAAATATTTCCGACTGAGAGATTTCAGGTGAATATGCCTTAGATTGTGGCGTACCCGAGTGAATTGTTTGTGTCGGAGTTCATGAGTTAGTTATAAAACTTCCAAATAAAGAACTTCATAAGAAAGTATTAATCTGGAGTTCAGTATAACTTACTTGTTGTGTTTGGAGTTCGGTTTGATCCTACTGTCCATGTCATATTTGGTGTTCGGTTGAATCCTACTAGCCGTTCTTCAATTGGTCTTTAGTTTTACCCAATGACGATTCTTCACCGACGTTCGGTTAATCCTACTAGTCGTACTCAGAGTTCGGTTTAATCCTACAATCCGAGCCTTCGATACGGGGTTCAGATCAGGGCTAATCCTGAAACTACTGCGCCCGTCACTTGGGGTTCAGCGTGGTCTTGAAGAAAAACCAGCTTACTGCGCCCAAGCCTTCGCATGGGGTTCGGTTTGTGGCCTTGAATAAGGACCAGCCCTACAACCCATGTAGTCTTCCAATGGGGTTCGGTTTGTGGCCTTGAAGAAGGACCAGCCCTACAACCCATGCCCTGAGGTTCGGTTTAATCCTACAACTCAGGTCTTCACCGACGTTCGGTTTATCCTACTAGTCGTACTCAGAGTTCGGTTTAATCCTACAATCTGAGCCTTCACCGGTGTTCAGCCAAACTTACTAACCGTACCCAGAGTTCGGTTTAATCCTACAATCTGGGCCTTCAATATTTACACACTCGAGGAGTTACATCGTCAATTACAGAATGGGTAATTGAGATCATCCGTCCTGAGTATGTTCTTGTGCGTTGCGCATATTCGAAGAGTTACATCGTCAACTACAGAATAAGTAGCTGAGATCATCCGTCCTGAATATGCTTTTGTACACCGGATAAATTGAAAATCACAGCATAAGAAAAACTCGAAAGAGTTAAATTGTTATGAGAGATTCTTATTAAATCAAAAATAAGAATTACAAGGAGAGCGTAGCTGTGAAAATAAATTCTCCAGTATTCAATCCAAGATAAGGATAGGAGAGTGTAGAAACAGCTAGCTATAGTAGATGCGCAAGTTTTGGGTGTTCCATTTGTTTCGGATTGGAGTGCCATCAAGGTTTTCAAGGCGATAAGAGCCTTTGCCAGTAACCTCGGATACCCTGTATGGGCCTTCCCAGTTTGGGGCTAATTTGCCTTGATGGGCGAATTTGTTCCCTATACTTGCTTTCCTCAAAACCAAATCTCCAACATTGAAAGTCCTTGATTGGACTCGTTTGTTGTACCGGAGAGCAACTTTGGCTTTGATGGCTTGATCTCTGATGAAAGCGTCTTCTCTGAGTTCTTGTATGACATCCATTTCAGATGCCAAGTTAGCATTGTTGGTTTCTTCAGAGAAGTACTTAACTCTTGTGGAAGCAATTTGCAGTTCCACAGGTATCATTGCCTCGACCCTGTATGTTAGGCGATATGGGGATTCATTGGTGGATGAATGAGGCGTTGTCCGATATGCCCATAGGACATGACACAGCTGGTCTGTCCATCCGCCCTTGGCTTCACCAAGGCGCTTCTTTAGTCCCTTAAGCACCTCCCTGTTGGCCACTTCAGCTTGACCATTAGTTTGGGGATGTTCGACGGATGAGAATATTTGGGTTATTCCTAACCCTTCAAGCAAATCTGTGAATTTTCTATCCGTGAACTGGGTGCCATTGTCTGTGACAATCCGTGCTGGGACCCCGAACCGTGTTATAATGTTTTCATACATGAAACAGCGAGTTCGGGCTGAAGTAATATGCACCACCGGCTCTGCTTCTATCCACTTAGTGAAATAATCGACCCCTACAATGAGATATTTGATGCCCCCAGGAGCAGTTGGAAAGGGGCCCAAAATATCCAATCCCCGTTGGTAGAAAGGCCATGGAACAGCGGATGTGAAGAGTTCTTCCGCCGGTGTGTGGTGTAGGTTAGAGAATTTTTGGCAAGCGTCGTATTTTTTGACGAAGTCAATGGAGTCTTGCTTCATTGTGGGCCACCAGTATCCAGCTCTGAGGATTTTTCGCATTAAGCTTCTTCCTCCGGCGTGGTGTCCACTTTGTCCTCCATGCACTTCCTCCATTACACCTTGCACCTCATCCTCTTTGAGACAAATTAAATAGGGCACAGAGAGTGCCCTTCTGTAGAGATTACCATCAATCATAGTGAAATACGGTAATTCTCTCCTTAACCTCGTCTTTTCCTTCTCATCTGTGGGTAGCTGTCCATCAGCCAAATAACGGATGTAAGGAGCCATCCATGTATCTCCGTAAAGGGAGTCAGTCATTATGGCGTTTAGAGAAGGGAAAAGAGGGATGCTGGGCGACGTTAGCGTGCTTTGAACCAGCGTAGTGGTGCTACCTGGTCGTTTAGTGCTTGCTAACCTGGAGAGTATATCCGCTCTCGTATTCTCTTCACGTGGAACATGCTTGAACTCCACCTTTGAGAATTTCTCAGTCAACTCCTTGACACAGTTCAAGTATAATTGGAGTTGAGGTTCGCGAGCTTGATATTCTCCTAAGATCTGCGAAATCACCAGCTGTGAATCGCTACAGAGTGTCGCCTCAGACGCTCCGATGTCAATTGCAGCTCTTAGCCCGGCCAAGCAAGCTTCGTACTCAGCCTGGTTGTTGGATGTTTTGAAATTGAAACGAAGGGAGATCTCCAGGTGTACTCCGTCATCACTTTCGAGAACTACACCTGCTCCAGAGCCTCTTTGGTTTGATGAACCATCAACGTAAATGGTCCAATGGACTCGAGGGTAATCCGGATCAGTCCCTGTCATTTCCACAATAAAGTCAGCCAGGACTTGAGCTTTAATAGCGCTGCGGGGTTCATAGGATATATCAAACTCAGAGAGTTCAATAGACCATTTGATCATCCTCCCAGCAAGATCGGGCTTGATTAAGACAGAACGGAGTGGCAAATCCGTTCTCACTATGATTGGATGGGCGTGAAAGTACGGACGCAACCGTCGTGAGGCCCAAACAACAGCGAGGGCGGCTTTTTCAATTTTTTGATACCGGATCTCAGCACCTTGCAAGGTCTTGCTAGTGAAATAGACCGGTCTTTGTCCATCAGGAGTTTCTTTTATCAAGGCAACGCCCAAAGCTTCATCTGAAATAGCCAAGTACAGAATGAGTGTGTCTTCGGGGTCAGGCTTTGTGAGAATAGGAGGTTTGGACAACACCTCCTTAAGCTCTTGGAAAGCTTTTTCTTGTTCCTGTCCCCACTCGAATTTCTTGGACTTTTTCAGTATTTTGTACAGGGGGAGCGACCTGTGAGCCATCTTCGGCATGAATCGTGCCAAAGCTGCTACCTTGCCATTCAGGGATTGGACTTCTTTGAGATTCTTAGGACTTTGCATGTCTAGAATCGTTTGGCATTTCCCTGGATTGGCTTCTATACCACGTTGAGTTAACATGAAACCCAAAAATTTCCCAGCAGGGACAGCAAATGTGCACTTCATTGGGTTCAGCCTCATGTTAAATTGTCTCAAACGGGTGAATACTTGGCGCAGGTCTTCAATATGATCGCCACCAACTGGTGTCTTTGCTATTATGTCGTCAATGTATACTTCAACAAGTTTGGTGTGCATACCTTCGAAAACCTTGTTGATCATGCGCTGATATGTCGCCCCAGCGTTTTTCAGGCCAAAGGGCATGACTGTATAGCAAAAGACACCACGATCATTTATGAAAGCTGTCTTCTCTTGATCCTCTTCGCACATCGGAATTTGGTTGTAACCAGAATAAGCGTCCATGAAGCTCAGGTATTCGTAACCAGAGGAATCATCTACCATCCGATCTATATTAGGAAGAGGATAAGGATCTTTTGGACAGCAGCGGTTGAGGTCCACGTAGTCAATGCACATTCTCCATTTACCATTGGATTTAGGGACCATCACTACATTCGAAAGCCAAGAGGAATATCGGATTTCCTTGATAAATCCGGCCTTCAGCAATTCCTCAGTTTGCTGACAAGCTGCTTTCTGTTTCTCTGGGCCCAATCGTCTTTTCTTTTGGGCCACAGGTTTCGTCTCTGGATAGACAGAAAGTTTATGACAGCAGAATTCAGGGTCTATGCCTGGCATATCGGCTGTAGTCCATGCAAAGAGGTCTTTAAACTCTTGTAAGAGAGCCAGCAGTCGCTGCTCTATTTCAGTATCTAGCTTGTCATTGATATGGGTGATCTTTTCTGGAGAATCTCCCAAGACAATGTCCCTGGAATTTCCATCCGGTGTGGGCTTTGATGGGTTGAACGGATCAATGTTCAAATCCGCTCTAGGGTCCAGGTCGACAAGACTTACGGATTCAGCCGATGTTCCAGCATCATTAAGTTTCCTCTTTTTATTGGAGGCGTCCAGCTTTGTCATGTTGAGACTAAGGTTGTAGCAGTACCTAGCCATCTCTTGATCACCACGGATAGACGACACAGCATTATCCTTATCAATGAACTTGATAAGGAGATGTGGGGTTGATACAACTGCCTCCATTGCATTCAGAGTAGGACGGCCTATGATGCCATTAAATGGTGATTTGACATCAATCACTAGCACCCGAGACCTAACCGTCCTGGCTCCTGGTTCGCCTTCAAACGAGATAAGGGTGTCAAGATACCCTTTAGTCAGTTGCTTTGCGCCATTGAAAGCTGTTAGTTCCTGCGTGTAAGGCTGTAAATCTGAGTCTTTAAAACCCATTCTTTCAAAGCAATTATAGAAAATAACATCGCAGGAACTTCCCTGGTCAACAAGGATTCTTCGGACGTCCTTGTTGGCGATCACAGCAGTGATGACTACAGCATCGTCACCACCAGGAACGGTTGGGCCAAAATCCTCGTCAGAGAAAGAGATTATAGGAGCCTCAATTCCTCCTCTGTAAGGGCGATTGTCTTTGACTTTCCCTTGCACAGATAGAATCATTCTGTGATGATTCTTACGGGCTGTAATTGAAGCTCCTCCTCCAGCGAACCCTCCAGCAATCATGTCAATGACTTCACGTCGGCCCTGACGTTGTTGCTGGGGCATGCTGTCTTTCTGTGCTGCATTATCGGTCATTACACCTTTTTGCTTCTCTGCAGCAGAGAACTTTCGAACCGGACTGGGGTTGTTGTCATCCCCATCGTCGGGATCTCTTTCTCTTTTCTCATTCCGTTCTGCCCTGTCAAAGGATTTTTCTTTGAACAGGTATTGCTTCAATTTGCCTTCTCTAATTAGCGTCTCAACCGCGTTCTTTAGAGCTTGGCATTCATCAGTGGAATGACCATTTTGTTCATGAAAATCACAGTACTTTCGTGAATTTCCTGGTCTTTTCATAGGGGCTGGTCTCCTAATGCCATATGTGCTGAAAACTGGCCATCCGACCTCTCTCAAAATCTGAGATGGTCTGGCAGATAACTGTGCATAATGGCTGAAGGAATTGACATGCCTTTCTCGAGGTCGAGGAGGGTGGTTATCCACCTTAGGATTGGTGAATGGCCTCTCCATGCGTTCTGACCTCGTCTTTTCCTTACCCTTCTGGGTTTGGGGAGATGGTGTTGGTGGCTTTTTCTTTGCAGCCATTGCCTCCAAGTGCATCTCTATGCTCACATACTTTGAGGCTTTTTTCCTGAACTCCTCAAAAGTTGCTGGGGGGCTCTTTGCTAATGAAAGAGCGAAAGCTGATCCTGGCTGCAATGCCTCAATTACGATATGCAGCTTGATAGATTCTGTGAGGTTAGGAACCAGGGCTGCTTCCTTATAAAACCTCTTCAAAAAATCTTTTAAGCCCTCAGTTTCACTTTGCTTAATCTGAGCCAAGGTATGAGACGTCTTGGGTACGTCTCTGGAGATGACAAAGTGGGTTTCAAAGGCAGCTGCCATTTCCGTCCAAGAATCTATGGATCCAGAAGGCAGGCCTTTAAACCACCCGAGGGCTTCCTCAGACAATGTTCGAGGGAACATTCGGCACATCACGTCTTCATCAGCCCCCAAGTACATGGCTTCAAACACATAAGCATCAAGGTGCTTAGTTGGATCAGTTTCACCATTATACTTTCCGATGGAAAGTGGTTGAGTGGTTTGAAGGTGCTTGGGGATGCTGATGCCCATAAGTCTCCTTGAAAAAGGAACCTTCAGATTGTAAGACAATGGGGGTGCTGTTGTTGAATCTCTCTTCCTTCGGGAAGCTGCATCCTCAGAATCGCGAGTTTGTTCTCCCTCCTCAAACGTTGGGATCTTTGAGTACTGAAGAGTGGTGGACTTTTCACCATCAGTTGTGTGGGGAGTGTTTCGCGTGCGAGATGACTCTTTATCCTCGCTTTGCCTTTTTTCTCTTCGCAATTCAGCGAGTTCCCTCTGAAGTTGTTTGATCAACTCATCACGAGGATCAGGATCAGACACTGTTACTATCTTCTTTGAGCTGCCCCCATGAGAATCAAAGTTGAGTTTTCTGAAGGCGTTAGGATTGGTTCTGCCTTCAGCCTGATTTTCCATGAAGTCTTGTGCTTCGCCTTCCATTGTGGATTACCTGCTCTGTCAAAGGATATGGGAATAACTTTATCGGGTCCCACCGGGCGTGCCAATGATCTGTCCTGGACCGGGGTCAAGAGATCCGATCTCAAGCCAGTCACGAATAGTATGTCAATACCGTCTAGTAGACCGGATGTATGTGTATCCGATGTATGTATCCGTTGTCCTTGGGTGAGGAGAGCGGATTGGACGTCCTGGAGATCCTTTACACCGACCTAACGCGTTGAAGTGGGCGAATGGTGGTGTCACCTGCAAAGATTCTCCGACGCTCAAGTCAGTGATTATATTCCAAGTAAGGAATGTATTCAGAGAGGAATCAGTTGTAAAAGAGCTGAAGAAGAAGACCCCCCTTCAATCATGAAGTGAGTTCATATACCTGATTGGCTCGATTAACGAGGACTCGTTGGTGGGGAACCACCAACTCCCATTAGCATTATTATATTGCGCACTTACCTGCATGATTGGGTCAAGTGGCTATTTTATATTGAGCGTAGAGAATGTAGACTAGGATTAGGGAACAAGTTGACCATTCCCGTGAGCAAAATTTGGCTCGTAGTGTAGGGAATTATTGATCGATCCCTGTAGCAACAATCCTTGTCATTAGCACAGTGACGTGTGTATTGTCCGATGTCATGGTGTTATCCTGAACAACCGGTATAGGGAGAACGCCTGATACGGAATTACAGTTCGGATGTATACCGATGACACCGGTTACACGTAGATGTCTTATCAAAGACGTTGAAATATGTATAGCAGATCGGATACCGGTATTGAGACCGGATCAATAATAATAGTATATTAATAGTTTAAGAGTGCTAAAAAAATAATCTAAATAATCATAAAATAATTTAGAAGAAAAATATTATTACCTTACACCTCCAGCAGAATCTCTTTTTACCAGAAGAACTTACTTCCCTCTAATTTCTTAAGTACTATCTCTCTAGATTCTCTCTCTAATTTTGGTGTGAAAATGTTATAAATGAGCCATTTATTTATAGAAAGAAAATTTTACTATTTAAGATTACTTAATTATTTATTTTACTATTCATAATATAAGTATTTACCCACTGGTCACTATTCATGATGTAAGTATTTACTCACCGATGATGTAAGCGATGATGTCGGCAGTGGCATTTTGGTTATTAGATGAAAGGTTAAGGGTATTTTTGTCATTCTAAAAAATGAAAAAAAATAAAAATTTTAAAAAATTATAAATTATATAACAATCAAAAAGTTCTAAAGAACTATAATCAAATTCCTTTGAAATTTTATTTTAAATAAGAAATAATAAAATTAGGGGTGTTACAGTTATAATCCTGTTTAGACTCTTGGTAGCATTGATAAAATTTAGATTGTAAAACTGATAAAATCTAAGATAGTAAATAACTTGAATTATTTATGTTATGAAGCAAATATATCATAAGTTTTAAGATGGAAAGATAATAACTAATTTTTAACTATTTATTTTATTTTATTTTATTCTTAAAATTATTTAATTTAAGGTTAAATCTATACTTTCCCCCTAATTTCTTACTTTTGTTTTATCACAGTTCCATATATTGTTTCTTTTTGTTTTATTTTGATCTGAATCTTATTTTCATATTCAAAAAGTTCATATCTTTCTTCTTGTCTTCCTAACATCGATTACAATAGGATGACAAGTAAATTCATGTGTAGAACTGTTGCTAAGGATCTTTTCCTCTTATGCCCAGTTATTATTTGCCAAAAGAGTATTTATAGCTTTAACACATGGATAAAATATATATGCTAGCTATAAGGCTAGAATTTGTTTGCTTGCTACACTTTATTATATACCTTTTTTTGTTACAATATGCTAAATGCGAAGGGAGAAAGGGAGTTGGGATCAAACCCAGTCCCTCTCATTTATTTATGACAGTGCATACTCACCATGTGGGCTATTAGCCACTGTCCACTTTATTATGCACTAGTTTGGATTGTATTTTTATCAATATTTCTCTTATTGAAAAGGCCTTATGTCAACTCTCATGGTTGAGGTTTGATGGATTTAACATTTAGGACAAGACAAAAATGACAATGAGAACTCTATTATTAACATTTCGATCACATATTAAGATTGGGCTAACCTCTATAATACTTTAAGAATCATTCGTGTTTTAAATTGTGGTTGTGGTAACAGTAAAAACTTTAATATTGCAATTGTTCCCTTTGGGGTTCTATCCGCCCAATATTAAAATTATGTCACAACCCTGTCCGACTTATATCACATCTCAGGTGATCTATCATCATGATGACCTTCCCCTAACCGCTTGGCAAGATTATGGGGTCGACCAGGGTTGATCCACTTGGACACTCTTATGTGAGATCTAAGCCAATGAACTCTAAACCCTTAACATGTGACACCCCGATTCCCCGAATTCGAATCCCGATGTAAACACAAATAATTAATAAAAATATAAATAATTTTTTCACAGCTTAAAGCTTCACAACAACCCACTTACATCAAGATTCAAACCATAAAAAACTGGAGGCTACGTTTTAAAGAAATGAGAAAGAAGTATATCAAAAAGCAAAAGCCCAACATGTATACACAATGATAATTAAAACAACAAAAAAAAGTTTAGTGTATACCAAGCATCCATCCCTCCCCATATATGAAGATATTAAAAGGAAAACACAAGATAAGTGAAAATACAGTTACAAGGGCATGGTAATCAATTACACCAGGTGGGTAATTGATTACCAGGACAATAGAATTGCCCTAATCGATTAGCTAATATATTATGCAGACCAGCTAATCAATTACCACCATTTAGAATGACCCTAATCGATTACGTTAATCAATTACCATTCATTCAAAATGGTTCTAATCAATTACGCTAATAGATTACCACCCATGTCTGAACCATACATCAAAATTACGTCATAACCTAGCAATTTAATGTCTCATCAACTTGTAGGTTTTCCTTCAACATTAACATGAATGTCATCTTAGTGGCTATCAAATTCACATTGTACAATATCAACATGGTTATTCACAAAATAATTGGCCAATGTGTACACAAGTATACTTAAAAGAATAAGGCTCTAGTATTTAAGTACTTAGGCCATTGCCACCACAAGTACTTAGGGTTGAGTTCTACATGCATTCTATCATCAAAACAGCACTTAAACTTCCATTATAAAGCTTCAGCAACCTCAAAACCATCAAGATAAGCTATTAAAAACCAAAAATACATACCTCTTCACCAAGCCCCAATAGAAAATGAAAATGAGAGGGAAGAAGAGGAAGATGACTCAAGCTTGGCTCCAATGTCCAATATGTGCTTCACAAATCCAAGCTCAAGTATTGATTTTACAAGAAAATGGCACAAGATGGGTGTGATTCAGTTTTAGGCTTTGAGAGAGGAAGAAGAAGATGAAAAAATGAAGTAAAGGAAGAAGAGAAGATGGCTATTGAAAATTGAGAGAAGGAGAGAGGAAATTTAGTGAAAAATAGGTATTACCCAATGGTTAATGCATTGCCTCTTACCTTTGCCTAATGGCTAATGTTTCCTCTTTAACCAATGGTCAATACAGTGAAAAGAAAGAAAGGGAAAATGCCATGGTGAAATGGAGAGGAAAAAAGGGATTTCACATTTTCTTTTATTTCCATTTCTTGTATTTTTGTCGTTTATTAACATGCGTCATGTCTGAATAAATATCTTCTCAACACTAAAAATTATTTTGGTCATACGACCATAACAACAATAAATTCCTCATTATTCTAGACCCATCAAATATTCAATGAGTTAATGGGTCCCACACCATCCGTTAAATCGTCTGGTTTTAGTAAATTTTAATTTACTGATAACTCATAATTAATGTATAATTAATTTTCCCAGATACATTGGACCACAAATAATTAATTAGCTTCACCCAATACTTTATTTCTCTAAAATTTGGGATGTTACAATCTACCCCATCTAAAAACAAATTTCGTCATCAAAATTTAACATACCTGATTTGAACATATTCGGATATCATTTCCGTATATCGTCCAAAATAATGCATATGTTTATGCCACCAAAATAATACATATGCAACGAATCCAATTTATAGAAAATATTTAAAACACATGTGTATACAATTTATCAAATGCTTGCAAGTAGAACATACTTTTACTGGTACCAAACCACCAACATCCATTTCGTAACACTTACCACTTTCATAAAAGTGAATGCAGTAACAAACAATAAATGACACACATGGCTTAAATATGTTACGGGTGTAACACCCCTATTTTTATTTTAATTCATTATAGAAAATTTTTATATTAAAATTTTGAAGGAATTAGATTATGGTTCTTTATAACTTTTTAATCTACGTATTATTTATGATTTTCTGGAATTTTTTGAAATTTTAGAAATATTTTAATAAAATAACATATTTTAAATAATTTTAACTTCATATAAAGTGACTTAAAATTAAAAATATTTATAAGAATTGAAGCTAAATTATAAAAAGAATTTCTAAAATTCATTTCAAGTAGACTTATCTGAAAATAACCAGTTTGAGTAAAAGTCTTGATTTTTACCAATTATAAGGAGATCGTAAAAGTACCAACAAATTTTTATTAACAGAAAATTTTAGATTTTTAAAATTTAAACTTTATATTACTTATTATAAAATTAGTGAGGTCTGATATAATATCGTTAAATTTCGAAAAGGACTGGTTTTGAATATTTAAAATATACCGAGTGAATGATTACTATTTGGCTTAATAATTCAGCCAACATTTACTATACAAAACACTGTGCATGAACGAAAATTTCAAATGTTGCACAGTAACCAGGAACGAAAATTTCAAAATTACACAGTACTTTTATATAAAATAATGGAATGTACAGTAACTTTCCTATAAATACCGAAGGTTTCTGAATGAAAAAATCATAATTTTAGATTAAATTTTTTTAATATAGTAGTAATAGAGAGATGGTGGTGGGAGTAAAAGAGAGAAATAAAATTTTTGAAAGAAGGTTCTGCTAAAATTATAAGGTAAGAATAATCCTCTTTTATATTTTATAGGTTTATTTTTATATCGTTTTAGAAATTTATTATTATACTAGATATAATATTATTTTAAGTTACTATTCTGAATAGTAAGTTACTATGTCAATAGTAAATTACTATTATGAATAGTAAATTACTATTTAAATAGTAAATTACTATTTACCGTTATTATTTACCTTTACTATTCACGGTAACTATTTAAAATTTACTATTAAAATGAAATTGGTATGTTTTAGAACTTGGAGAGAGACGCACACAGACTTTCCATAACGAATCAAGATACAAGAGGTAAGAAGGGAGTGGGATAGGAATATAATATGAAAATACATAAGAATAATGGGAGGAGTCCCCTACTCCTTTTAAATTTAATAATACTATTTTAAAATAATAACTTTTAACTTAAAATTATAATAAATTTTAAATTAAGCATCTTGTGTAACTTGCTTTGAAATACTTATGCAAAGACCTGGACTTTTATAACCTATACGAACTGGACTAAACTTATGCAAGGACTTGGACTATTATGACCTATACAGACTGAACTATACCTATGCAAGGACTAAATTATATGGACTTACATAGACCTGTATGAGGAATGGATAAAAAAGAACTCAAAGTCAACTATATTAATAACCATTATGAAACAACCTGACCAAATAAAGGCAAAACCGAGACAAGGGGAAATTTTTTTTTTCAAAAATTCGGAAGGCAGTCGGGTAAAATAAATCAAACGGGTGACAAGGGAACAGAAAACCGACTAGAGAAAAAGGAAGACCGGGTCAGGTGCCACACGTTGGCAAGGCCCAGTTTCGAACGAACAGCGCCAGCGGAAGACAATACATGAGCGAGCCCTCGCTCGCTGGAGCGATTCCTTATTCGCTGAAGCAAACCCATGCACTCGGGAAATTCCATCACTCGGATTAGGGACCTAAGTTCACTCGGGATCGGTCCCCTTCGGTCAGGCTTCACCCGGTAAACTCATACTTAGCCATATCCTTAATGTTATTTCTATTCTGGAAGGTCACAATCGTATTTCATTCGGAAACGTTAAATCTCCACTCGGGAAATGATTCCCTCAGTAATTCCACTCGGAATCCATAAACCTTCCCTCACTCGGAATATTTCCCCAGTCCAATACCACTCGGTGTATTGCAATCACAATTCACTCAGAGATGTTTTACCCATTCTTCACTCGGTATATTTCAACCTTCCATTCCTCAGAAATGATCTCCTTAGTCAAGTTCCACTCAGAATTACTCTAACCCCTCTTCACTCGGAACATACAACCTATTCACTCAGAATACTCTGACTCCTTTTCACTCGGAAGACTTCGTTAGGTTAAGTTCTACTCGGTATTATCTGGATCCTATCCCCTCGGAATAAGTTACTAAGATAGGTTTCACTCAGAACCATTTGACCGTTCTACCCTTAGAAGAATTCACTCGGTCGGCTCTCACTCGGAAGTATTCAACATTCTCCAATCGGGAAGGGTGCATTCAACTATTTTCCCACTCCACGACACATTGACCAGCCTTCCCTCGGAAGTGGTCTTAATGAACATCACTCACTCGGAATTGGTTTAACCCTTCTTCATTCGGAAGAGGATCTCCAATTTAGCCTCACACACTATTACTTCCGCTCTCCATTACTCGGAGTCATACAAGCCCTATTTACTCGGCAAAATATAGATGTATACAATTTAGACATTCGTCTTCATCATTACTCGCTGAACAAAGTTAACACTTAGCATTATACATATATATATAGTTACGCTCTCAAGTCTGAGAGAGTTTAATTCCTACACATTTAAACAAAACATTATACTAAGAGCCGGCCAAGGCTATAACAAAACTATTCACACAATATATACATATATGTACACTTCCACTGTACGGTGCACTGCACAGGAATTGATGCTCTCCCATCAATCACCATTCCGAGCAACATCCACTGAAATATAGTCACAGCAGGGGTGAACTTTTACATATAAAATGACAGTTATTGACTCGGATTAGTCATTACATTCTCAACTATACAGTATAATTCACAATTAACATTAACATACACTGCCATTCAATATTGCCACTCACTCGGCATCAATCAGTCAGAATTCGTACAACTTATTCACTTAGAATTATCCAATCCACACATGGCTATATAATCCATATTATTCACAACAACATACGATCATAATGCACTCAACAACAGTATCAGTACACTTGTATTCATCCAGTCGGAATTCACCCCAATTCAATACAAGACTGTATAAATCATGATATTCTCGTTAACAATTACACATATACAATTCATGTTGAGCTCAACAACAATTATAAGTGTGCACACATCATTTCAGTCGGATCTGATTATTTATTATTTAATTTTATTGTTGCAACATAGGCTCCAAGCCTTTTTCTCAACTCCAAGCTGATCCAGCCGTTTTACTGGTACCAAACCGTTTGCCCTCTCATGTAACACATGTAACACCCTGGAGCCAACTTGAAAATCCCAAGATAATTACCATCTCCATATAAAATCTCTTGGATAACTTATCTTTCGCCTGGTAATTATCAAGTGATTCACAACTTGATTCCAGAGGTTACTGATACAATATCAGAGTATGAAACTTTTACATAACTAACTTTATTTTATTATACATAATATCAGAGTCTCATACATATTATATTTTACAACAGGCACCTAGATCTTTTAAAATATAAAGACGTAAAGTACCAAAACATAGCATATACATAATACAGCAATAGTAGTCATGCAAGCAAGCATCATCATCAAAAACCTTCATAATTCATCCATATTCAGCAACATCCACTTTGTCACATGTCCTCCTGGTTAACCACTAAAGGGTTGCCACAAGTAATAGAAAGAGTGAGATAAAATATCAAATAAATAGAAATTAAATCAGAACAAACACAATCACAAGTAGGATGCTATGCGATGCAAATGCCAAACAAGTATTTTGTTTTATACTGATATTATTATATTCTATTATTTTTAATGAAAATGCATGATGGATCCATTCTGGTGGGAACATCTGCAGTGATTTCCAACAATAACATTTTTACGGATATCCAACCGATACCGCGCCCCATAATGCAACACCAACATCGGATAACAATATCATAATATCAATAACAAGTGTTGCGGGACCCCCCTTAAGGACACACTGCTTAGCCCTTAAGACGGCCGTGGTATAAAACCACCGCAGAGGTCTGTGCTCAACAGAGCGCGTTCCCCCACCGGGAACCCCCTCAAAGAACCCCTCTGCGGATTCTTTGAACGGCCAATGCATATGATGCATGAATGCATTAAATTATCAAATTCCTTTATAATTACTTTTAACAATAACAATCAATTAGGCATGCTTTATTTGTAATTCAAAGGATATGGAAACACATTTTCCATACTATTTTTATCATAATTCAATCATATGGAAACACATTTCCCATAATATTCATATCATATTTCAAACATATGAAAACATATTTTCCATAATATTTCATATTTCAAAGAATATGGAAACATATTTTCCATGTTATAGTAATTGTTTAATATCCTATTCTAAACCATTTGCATCCATTTCACAATTTAATTCAAATTCAATTAAAATATAACTATATGAGTTTCTAAACAATTAAGCAAACAATTCTAACTTAATTTCCATGTATTCAATATCTTATCCCCTCTTTCTTACCTCAAGTGAAGATCGTTAAACTTTCCTTATGCTAAACTCCTTTGTATTTCTTCAAATCTTCAAGTTTGCGTAATTTCTCCTTATGCGAAAATTAAAGAAAGAAGGTTTTGAGAGCTTGAAGAGGGAGATGAAAGGTTATAGGATCAGTGAGGTTTTTGGTCTGAGGAAATGTGGGAGGTTGAGGCTCTATGTATAGGCTTTCAATGTCGGTTACTGTAGCAAATTACTGTAGCAAAATACTGTAGCAAATCACTGTAGCAAATCACTATAGCATCTCGAAATTGACATGAGGCGGTGGAAAATTGGAGAATTCTCACGAATTCTCTACATTCTACAACATTTTTCATGTGACGTTACTGTAGCATTTTACTGTAGCATTTACTGTAGCATTTTACTGTAGTATTTTACTGTAGCAGATTTTTATTTTATTTTATTATTCTATTCTACATTCCATTCTTGTTTATTTTCGTTTTAAGTCAAACTGAAAATATCCTTGTATTCATAATTAAATTTCCTATTTTCTAGGTTTCAGTTCTTATTTCTCTGGGAAATTTTAATTTTTCACTATTTAATTTACTGCTTAAAAAATTGGGCTGTTACAACACAGTCACTCCAAGCGACAACAGAAGTGTTACGGGCAGCCCCGAGTCCAACTCGGTAGGCTTTCCTTGAGTCCAACCCAAGGTCTTCCATCAAGCGTCCAACGCTAATGCACTCGGCATTGCCTTGAGTCCAACCCAAGGTCTTTTATTATATTCTCATACATAATCATTCATGCAACAGTGCCATTTATTCATTAATCACCGCATAACACATGCATCTCTTACAATCGTTATAAAATCACATGTCAGCACTGTATTCACAAATCTCACACAATCGGCAACCACATTTCTATTACATGCATCTCTTACTTTTTAACATAAAATCCCATGCGGGAATTATCACAACAGTCCCCATCTTATGCACTCGGCATTCGCATGTACAATGACAGGCATTTCATGCATTTAAACACACAATCACACGCGGGGATCAGTATAACCAACTCACACACTCGGCATCGACATGCATTTTAATATAAAACAACAAATGAATATTTATCAACTGTCTCTCAGTATAATGCACTCGGCAATCATAACAACATGCACATGCATTCACTCTGCATACATCTCATGGACGGAAATCTACATGCACCACATAATTCATCATCAACACACGTCCGGGCTATCACTCAATTGGCAAACAACAATCAACACATTACAAATGCAACACAACACAGTGAAGTAATTTTCACCCGGAACCCATCCATAAACCATACATTTGAGATGTAAATCAGCCCCCTACCTACGATAGATACTCAGTTTTGGAAGGACCAAAAGCTATCCTCTTCCTCGAGTAGTTCGTCTCAACCACGATGGACTACTCCCATAAATCCGAAGCGCTTCACACTGCAGACTTCCTCACCGAGACTCTGACAGCTTCGAGTGGAGGGGAGGAAGAAGAAAAGAAGACGACGAAGAGGACGTAGAAGAATCAGGGAATGAAACAGAACAACGTCTCTGTTTTCCTCAAAGGAAAGCTCTCAACTCTCTCAATTCTTTCAATAGGATGACGCAGATGAAAAGTGAGTGGAAAAGAGATGCTGAACTCTTTTATACCACTAGGGGTACATGCGTCCTTTCCTCAAGCCACTTTGTATTAGTCACTCCTTAACTTAATCTGCAATTAACCCTTAATTAGTAACTTAATCTCATCTGGTAAATAAATTTTTAAATCAGGATGTTACACATTAAATTATGAATTATGAAATGTATTAATGATATTTAATTTAATTGATTTGATTATGATTGATTATATTTATAATTGATGATGTTTGATTGTGATTGACAATATTTGATTGTGATTAATAATATTTGATTATGATTGATGATCTTGTAATGTGGAGTTTGAGTATATAACAAGCATGATGGAAAGCTAAAACTCAGTAAGAATTTTCTTACCTCACTCTTAAATTTTTATTCTAAGAGAAATTATTTTATAATCATTTTAATCTTTTATTTCTTCTTAGAAATTATTTTCATTAACTTTACTTTTAATCTTTAGAATAAAAATCTAGCATTTATTTTAGAAAGAAGACATTTTATGAAAATTAATTTATAAAAAATGTTGAGATAATTAATTCTTGAATTAAAGAAAAATTTTATAGTTTTAAGTATTTTTAGTTAATGATTTAAGAATTATTCTCTTTTAGTAAAAATAATATTTTTAAAAGTAAATTATTTTGTTTTTTTCTAACCTAATAACCAAAGATATTTAGAAATAATTGAGATTTCTAAATTCAATCTTGTTAAGATTCAATTTGAGAAAGATTATGTAAATATGTACAGTTTTCTATGATAAAGTTTTGAGATATTTAAGACTTGAAAACTTAATTTTGGTGAAATTTGAATCTGAAAATTGTACCAAATTTATTTCTGTGTGACAAAAATTCAGAGAAAAAATTGAGGAAATATACAGTTTATTGAGATAATATTGTAAACCTTTATGGTATTTAATAATTAAGTTTCTAAAAGCCTTAACCAACTAAATACGTGAGTAGTTCATGCATCATGAATCATTAAAGAGAAACAAAATAATATTGTTTGGGGACGGATTATAGAAATCGATGATACATTAGAGGAGGCTTAATTGTGAGCCTTGGGATGAGAGGGTGTGAAAGGGTGCTTCAGGGGACCTGGGCTCGCTCCCTAATATTGGGTACTTTCACAATAAAAACCTTCTCAGTCTGATTAGTCTCTAAGTGTTTCTATGCTAGTTAAGCTGTTCATGTTATTATTATCCAGAATTATGAAATAGTGTAAACTCCTGGTTGGCCCAGTGTAAATTAAAATTTAAAGGCCCGCATATATAGGTAAGTTATGTTGAAGATATTGCATAACATTCATACATTCATAACTGATTGTGTATGTGATTGTGATTGATATTATTATACTAGTTTTTGAAAACCCTTTATTGCTTATGTCCCATTTGGAAATATTATATTCTGTTTCTCACTCCTTTCTCTGTGTTTTTTGTTTCATATGTTTTAATTAATGGTTTGTACAGGGGGAAGGATCGAAGAATCCAGGCAGTAATTATAGCACGTTCTAGAAAGGGAGCTCGGTATGAATACCGTGGTCCAATGAATAAATAATATCATTAAGTAATTGCTCTTGGACCATGGAGTTTCCTCTCTTTCTAATAATGTTTAATATTTATTTTCATTGGAGGAATGTAAAATTACTTTATAAATTTTTAATGATATTTATGAGGTATTTCAGAAATGTTGTATGTAATTTATTCTGATAGTTTCTTTTTAACGATTATATTTTTTTTAAAAAAAAATTTATGATTTTTTTAGAATTTATTGAGATGTAACAGAGGGCGTTACAACGGGCCTATCATTGATTTCTATCAAGGCAATTGCAACCACGCATAGTCGCTCAAATATTTATTCCTTCGCAATGGTTGCCTTCCTATTGGGTCTTTTCACAGTATCTCGCAAGATATATAAATTAAATGCCATGCATGCCATGAAACACAATAATGCATATGCAAGTCTCAGCCACATTCAAGTCTAACACCCACACTTATAGTGGAATCTCTTTATATTAAATTCTCAGAGTCGATGGCATACAATCAATTCAAAATAATTTCCAATGCATATAGTTTGCTACATAGTCTACAATATTCCACACATGGAAATCAATAAGACATATCATACAAATATATTCCAAATGCATGTTATCAGCACACTTGCTAATCTAGAATTCGTCAATAAGATTTAATCATATTTAATTGCATACATAAGGGAATTCACACCCATTCAAGGTAAATATGTAAGCATACACTCACACATATATTATCATCATGGAATTGAACATGCAATTAGAAAATATACTCATCTTCTATCTCAAGAGAAGTGTTCCACGGGGTTCGACGGTCCTGCTTCACTAGAATTATCAAATCCTATATTAAATAAATGTAAAACTATATCAAACACCAATCAAAATTTATCTTAGATGTTAATAATTGTAACCATCATATAAACAACATCATACTAGGCTTGTATAATTATTATCTTTTCGGTTTTGAGGATTTTCTTCCCTTTTACAACATTTTACAATACTTTAAAGGTCTAGAACCATTTCTATAGATCACCGAGGGTTCAATAATTATTCATTTAGCTTTACAAAGCTTTAAAAATGATTTTTCCACATCATTCTTAACACTTACGGTATTTTTATCTTGACAACCAACAAATTTTTCATGGTTATAATCTTATAAACATTATTTTTTAATATTTAAAAATAACAATATTCATCAATGTGTATTTCAATACCTCCATAAATCATCTCATGTCATTAGAAGCATTTATCATTCACCCTACACTTGGGTTCTTATTAAATATCCTCATGAGCACTAAGTTTTTCCTCCAAAATAACCATCACTAAAATATCAATTAAATTCTACCAATGTTGTGTCACTTCCAACTATAGTTCCCATACATATATTAATATATCCATGGCTTCCAACACCATGTTTTCTTCATATCTTGGTTGCTAGTTCCTTATTCCTTCAACCATAATTATTTTTCATCACCAATAAATACCACAATACCTTTAATAATTCACTTATAGCCATTAGAAACATTTTTAAAGCAATGAGTACCATTAATTCAAAATCCTAAGTTAAGATCTCTAACAATGTAACATGTTAAAATCACCAAATCACCTCCAATAATATTTTCCAAGCTTAATAAATATCTCTTTAGTTTCTAATATGTCCCAATAAGGTTTTCTAAATCAATGACATATTTATTTCCTATAAATTATGCATGTTCTTTATTAAAGCCACCATGAATGTTATACTTTTCCAACCAATAATTATACAACAATCACCATAAATGCTAATCTATATCCAACAACATTTTCCTCAAGTATATTAATTAGGCCTATGCATTTATAGAACTATTTGTGTTATTTTGTCATCTTTTTCATACATTAAATGACTTCAAAAGCTTACTAATAAGTTCATTTTTCATGCTAACAACACCAAATCAATTCAACAACACTAATTTAAGTCCTATAATTATTTCATATACCTTAGTTTTGCATTTTATTAGGTTTTAGAAATTCCTTTCCCTTAATTAATATTTTCTAACATTTTAATGGTTATACCTAATATCTAACCACACCAATTCCAACATCATTCTCTCCACTCATTATCCATAATGGTTCCAGATGTTCCATAACATCTTATTTTACTTGTTCATGTCAACCACAACAAGAACATAACATTTACCATATTTAATCATTTAATTCACCAACACTTTATCATGGTTTCACAACTTCTCATCACCAATAATTTATATCCACATTCCAAAAAGTTATTTCCACATATCTAAATTATTTTCATGGCCAATAAATTCCAAATTTCTCAAGTTTTGTCAAAAGCCCTAAATTTCAAATTGTAGGGTTTTCACTTAAATCACAAATAACCAATTCCATCAATTTTCAATCACCATTTCAAATATACATCATGCCTAAATTTCATGTTCCATCTATCCATAGCAAACATCAAATCTCAATGGTCTTCTAACCTAGGGTTCATGATTCTATATGTAAATTTCCATTTAGCAACACTCAAACCTTCATTATTAAGCTTTAATAACTTCTTAAAACAAAGAATGGAGCAATGAGGGGCCATGAACACTTACCTTACTCCAAGGTTTAGAGGAGAACAAAAATGGAGAAAAGAGAAGATGAGATAGGTGAACAAATGCTCTAATGTCCCACTAAAGCTTCATGAATTAAGAGTTTATATTTGATTTTACGAGAAAAATCGCTATGGTGGTGTGTTCACGGTTTGGGCTTTTAATAGGGAGAAGAAGAGAGCAAAAATGAAATGGAGAATAAGGGGAAGAAGTGTGACTAAAAATGGAGAGCAAGAGAGAGGGATATCATGTAAAATTGGGTATTACCCTTTGGTCATTGCAAATACTTTTTTCTTTTATCCATAAGTCCACCAAACCCAATTGTCCAATGGTTAAAAAAATGTAAAAAGAGTGAGAAAAAGTGGATGGTCATGTAAGGGAGAAAAGGAAGGGATTGGCATTTTTCTTTTTTTTTTGTTTCATTCATAATTTTATCGTTTATCAACATACGCTGGGTCCGTATAATTACTTCCTCAACTCCAAAAATTATTTTAAACATCCCACCATAACCACAATAAATTCCTCATTATTTTATGCTCATCAAATATACAAAATGATTTAATGGTCTCACACATTTCGTTAAATCATTCAATTTCAGTAAATTTTATTTTACCAATAAATCATAATTGATATTTAATTAATTTCCTCACATAATCCAGGCATCAAATAATTAATCATTTTTATATTTATATTTTATTTTCTAAAAATTTAGGATTACAGTTTCCCTATGCCCCTCGTTTTCTACCTCCCATGCCCTTGGAAGAGATTGCCTTGAATATCTCCTTTACCTCTACATCATACCACGCCATGATCTATGCTACGAGGGAAGAACAGATAAAGATTTTGTTTGTATGCAATAGGGCCAGTATCGTCATCACCTTCATCCTTACTTGTTCATGCTAGGCAAAAAGATCTTCATAGCCCTTGATCGTAAGTGCCCTCAGGTTCAGATCGAAAAGGGGAGATTAAATAAGCCAGTCCCACCTAGGTTTGTCTACTTTAAGACCTCTTGGTATGATCCCAGACCGAAGAAGTTATCTAAGGCCTCTCTGAAGAGCATTTTAACTACTCCAGAACCGAATAAAGATCATGTCAGTGCTTTATGGAATCACTACTTGTGGCGGCTTAGACAAAACGGTGAATACTCCTACTAAGAAAATACTCCTGACACCTTCCATTTAAGCTTCTTTTGGGAATGTCGAGGCTGTGTATTCAAACCCAATGTCTTTTCTTAGCAAGACCTTTCCCTCATTCCCAGTTCCCCATCTATCATCTTTATTTCCCTTCCTCATCTTTTGTGTGTTCAGTATAGCCATCTACTCATTGTTTCGAAGTCTACCTCCACCCTCATCCTTAACAGTGCAGCCTGTGGTCTTTTGTTGGCTCTATTATGTCCCCATATTTTGTTGATATCAAAAGGAGGATTAAAGTCTAAGTTTTTTATGGGTTGAGTGTATATATTTGTGTTAGGGGGAGTAGAGTTTAAGGAGAAGTAAAGTTTAAATGTGTAATTTTATTCTTTTTGAGTCTTGTACAAATTACATGTGTTTAATGAAAAATCTGGTTTGACTTATATAGTTTTGAAAATGTTTTAGAAAATATGCTTTGATCAGTATATGTTCTTATGCTCTGATATATATGTTCTGATCATTACAAGTTTTCTTGTATATTCGATATATGTTGTATACTTTTGATGATCATAACTTTGATACATTCTAATTTTATTCTCCATGCCATGCTCTAATCTTTCTTGTAAGCATGTATGCTAAGAATATGCTATGGTCTGAGTGAATATGCAAAATCTGATGATTGCATGAAAAATTTTATGCTCTAATAATCTTTATATGCTTTATTGCTCTGATGACATAGTTGCTTTGATTATCTACTTTTATCTTTTACTAAGTCGAGATTACTCTGATCTTATATTTGTTTTGGCTATCTATTTAAAATCATCAGTTTTATGAGCTCTGATCTTATCTGAAATCTACTTCAATGCATAAATAGTATTATAATAGAATGCTTTGATACTATATTTACGACTTTGTATGGAATCTAATATCTTGTTGGTCTCTCTCTGAAATATTTTTTGTTCATCATATACTCTATTTAATAAAAGACTTGATGTTTGCTATCAACAAATAGGGGGAGATTATTAGAACCAAGTCTGGTTTGTAAAAGGTTTTGAAATCATTGGTTATTATTTACCAGACCCCGAGATTTATTAATAACATACGTCAAGATATTTAATTAAATAAATTCTGCCTACGTATTATCTAACATGTTCAATTGAGTGTTTCATGTTACAAATCTATGATGCATAGGTTATAAATAAAATGAGGAGTCCATCAATAAAAAATCTGCCTTGAGCGGTGCATAATATTTCAAAACAAGTCTTCCTAGGACAAAAATAGTTTACACACAAGTCCGTCTCAAGAAAAGTCTGATCCTAGAATAACGCTCTAGAAGAGTTTGATCCAAGTGTGTCCATCCAGACTTTTGGACTGCTAAGTTATATGCAATTCATTCTCTAAACTTAGTGCGCATACTTGCTTCAACAATCAGACCTCGGACTTTTGAAGCAACAAGAACGTTACTCTAAATCTTGCATCAAACAAAATCAAGGATATTTTTCAAGATGCTCAGAACTAAATTATGATCAAGAGAAACTGCATTTATCATCAAAAGAAGAAAGAAGACAAACCAGTGCAAGAACCAATGACTGCATAGATGAGAAACCGAGGAAGCTACTCCGCATAAATCAAAAAGCTGACAGAGTTCAGTACTTGTGTCAAAAAACAATCAGAAGGTCAACCATGCCGTTTCTGCACCTGTTCATAATAAAAGAAAGAATACAAAAGGACTTTCATCATGTTTCACTCGAGGAACACCATTTAAGTACAAGTTCTAAAGTTTCTTGATTCAGACCTTTTGTCCTATTCTCAGCTTCAAGGTCAACAAGTTACAACAACTATATCTCTTCAACGGATTAAAAGCGGTCACCTTCCTCCACCTATAAATATGAAGAGAATCCAAAGTTTGAAAAAGTTCACCACTTTGAAAATTAGAAACGCGAAAGCTTTAATCTATTCTTACAAGTTCTCTGCTTAAGCTTTCTTCTCAAAAGCAAAGACTCTTTTTGTACCTCTACTTCTTGCAGATGTAGTCTTTGTCTTTCATACTTAGTGTATCTATTCTTTAACTTATATCATCTTGTACACTAAGTTCTCTGTAACACAAACACACTCTCAAATTTATATTTGTGTCTAGTCTGGTGTTTAACCAGCCTTAGTTTGTGTGGGAAACATTGTTTAGCCTGAAGAGGCTTTTGAAATAATACTTGGGTATTGAGCCAGGAATGGTTTGTTGAAAGAATACTTGGGTTTAAGTTAGGAGTGACTGAAGTCAAGAATACTTATGGCATAAGTTGTGTTGTGTTTGTAAAAAGACGATTTTACAATAGTGAAAATCCTTTAGGGCTGAAGGTACTGGAATTAGCTTCTACGTTAGAAGTAAACCAGTATAAATTGGTTGTGTGTTACCCATTTTCCCTTTATCTCTTAAAGTCTGGTTCATAAGTTCGTTGCATCTCTTGTTTGAAAAAGTTTACATTCTGCACAGAAAGAGTATCAGACTTATTCAACCCCCGTTCTAAGTCTGACTCTGAACTATCAAATTCTTAAAACATTATATATCTAATATATATTCATTCATCAACACATAATGACACAACTGACTCTCACTCATAATATAATTATGACTCACTAGTATCCAAATACTAAAATTGATCGGCCTCTAGCTAGGGGTCCTGCTTGACACCCCATGAACCCTACTTAGTCCACCAAGCCCTGCTTGGCTCTCCACCTCAACCCACTGGGGCTTGCTTGACTACTGGGTAGCTCAACTGGATCTTACTTGACCATGGGAGCAAACAACGATGGGTAAAATATACCACACAACCGTCCAGACCACACAAATCATATCGATTCATTTTAATTCACTTTCTCTGATTTAATTAATCAATTATTTTAATAAATAGCTCAAAGCCATCATCATAAACCATTTCATAACTAGCCACTCAAGCATTTAAATTCAAGATAATAGCGCCCACTCAAGCACACATCATCTCTCAATTCTCTTGTTCAACATATATTAATTCACGCATCAACACATAGCCACTTAGACATTTTAAAAATTAAATGGCGGCCACTCAGACACACACCACATATGGATTCTCTATTCAACACATCATATTTCTCACATAGTCACTCAGGCATTTTAAATATTTAATTCCATGTATACAAGCATGATTAAATCTCTATCAAACTCTTACAACCATTTAGGCATGACAACACTTGATTAAATATATATCAATTCATATACAAACATATATCCATGTATTTTCAATCTTTGACTTGCATATATACATATATAGATGTAATTCAATTAAAACTCTTTATCATTATTCATGTACAAGTTTAACACAAGCATATATAAATGTAATTACAACATTAACTTTTCATATATCCAAATTTTGTAATATATTATTTACTCATTCCAATACAAGCCACTCAGGCATAGTCAATATTCATTTTAAATATATAAAGTATTCACTCAGATGCAACACACATCCATATAATTTCAATACTCTTATAGTCATTCGAATACAATTTCACTCATAATTATATATATGTTCCATATCAATTATAACTTCTCCTTTCATCACTTTTATGCTAAAAACATTATGTCCATTACATTTACATATTCATAACTCATGCATAAGATTTCCTAGTCTTTCATTCTCCATAACATTATTTGCATATCTTGTAACCGTTAATCTCATGCATCAACTCTTACATATAATTATTTTAATACACTTCCCATAGTTACTCACCCGAAAACTCATTCCAACATTAATTATTTATTAAACTCATCTTTTTCACTACACTACCTTCTAAGATCACATAGTTCATACATATTGTTAATCTAACTATTTGATGCTAACTTTATCTCTCCCCCCTTTTTTTCCAAACACATATCGACGTCGACAATTATATCTAAATAAATTAATAATACAAACACCCTTACCCCAATTCCAAGCTTTCAACTCTAGTTCTCTACACTGGATACGCCTAATATTTATAAATTTAAGGAAATTACGAAGCGGGTTAGCATTTCAACCTCCGAAGTCAAAATCCACTTTACCAAAGCCATTCCAAATATACTTTTAAGGCTCCCGAATCTTACCTCATTTAATTACGCTCTTGGTTTCGGGTTTCTCTTTGGCCAACGCTTCATTGAACCTTGGTTTGTAACCTACGGGCACCGAAACGAAAACCTGTCAATGAATTTTCAATACCAATAGTTCCAAAGTTCTATTTTCAAGCTCAAAATGCAAAGAAAACGAACACCCCTTCCATTATGGGTGAATTTTGGTTTAGAGAAGAGCAGACCCAGTCCTAGAATTTCATGGGCCCTGGGCGACACAATAGATAAAGACCCCTTAATATTTTTTTAAGAAAAAAATTTATTAAATAATCAAATCAACATTAACAAAATCATTATAAATTCTAAACACATGAATTAAATATATCATCTTGGTGTAAAAATAATAAAAAGCCAAAAATAATGAACGGTGCTCCTATAGTCTCATGTTTTCCTTCAAAATCATTCTTCCACCTACAATGAAGCAAAAAAAACAGAAATTATCATAAAAAATGATTTCTTCTGTCAAACCATTTAACCTCTCTCTAAAATTCTAGAAGATAAGAAAATATAATTCTTTTAGTTATATACATATTATTATGGTTATTATTTTTTATTTGTGAAATTAATTTGTTGCCTTTGTAATGTTAACGTTAATTTGTTACTTTGGCTCAGTGCAAAATTAATTTGTTCTGATTGATTC
Organism: Clitoria ternatea; assembly: GCA_037962975.1. NCBI lineage: Eukaryota > Viridiplantae > Streptophyta > Magnoliopsida > Fabales > Fabaceae > Clitoria > Clitoria ternatea. The sequence continues at coordinate 18,884,088 of CM075675.1, forward strand.
CAATTGTGTTATGCCTTTGTAAGGCTAAGAAGTTAGCCGGGAGTCGAGGGACCTTCTAGCGAAATTTAAACACCTTTACCACTGAACCATATAAGTTACATTGAAATTTTTTGATATTTTTTGTATATAACCTAAACATTATTTATTTTGGGCCCCAATTACCAATGGGCCCTGGGCCGTTGCCCTTGTTTCCAAGGCCCAAGGCCGGCCCTGGAGAAGAGTTACCAAAATGTTCACCTCGTTCCCATGAGTCTGAATATGGGGTCAAATTCAAGTTCCGTCGTGAAATTGAGCATCAATTAGGCATGTGAGTGGACGGCCATGGAAAGAGCTTGGGCTTCTGTTGTTTCCATTCTTCAAAGGCGTGCATGGGTAAAAAAGAAAGGAAAAGGAATTTATGTCTTAGGAGCAATATTATAATTTTGCCATTTCTTTTCTATTTTTTTATTTTTTAAATAAAACTTACTTTTATCTTATAGTAAATTATATTTTACTACCACCATCTAATCTAAATTAAATTTACTAATCAATTACTCAAAATTAATTATTTCAATTTTTTTTATCTCAATCACAACCCTCAATTAATTTATAATAATTTAAAAAAATCCTAATTAAACTTAAATAAATTTAATTTATCTCCTATAATATTTAATTTACTTCATACGATTAAATAAACTAAATTTTTAACATTAAGAAGGTTACATATATAATTCTATTTTATTTTTGCATTGACATATTTCAGGTAATGCCCCCACATAAAGATTTTTTAAATCATAACCCTCATCATTAACATGCATAAATGTAGAGCATTGATTTTTTTTATTCTGAAACCACCCTCCACACAACTACCAAACACTAAATTTTATGGGTAATGTCATTCCCACACAACAACCAAACCTAACGTGTCATTTCTTATTTTAAAATTTGTATCAAATATCTCCCACCCTAGTATTAAGTCCACATAAAACCAGCATGGGATGAGTTCACACAACGATCTTCAGAAAAATAGAGCTTACTTGTAGTGATCCATTCTTAATGTTTAATTCATGTACTTAGCATGAAAGTTTTGGCCGACATGAATTTTTCTTGGGTGGAATAGGTTGTGTTTTTTTTATATATATATATATATAAAAAAACTGATACAAATTAGGAAGTCGAAATGAAACAAACACTGTTGATGCCAAAAGTTAGAAGTATCCAGAGAACATAAAATATGATACAAATTCAATGTATTGTACCCCACACCTCTTTCTGCGCTCTGAATAAGAAATAAGTAATAAGTAAATATATACAAAACAGTCTTAAATATAATAAGTAGAATACCAAGAAAGCCACTGGGAGCACAATATGCAGCCACATGTAGAACCTATATATGTGCCAAACCTGCTTTTTCCTAACTGGGTTGTCCCCTATTAAAATATGCTATATCCTTTCTGCCCAAATGTAAACTTAACATTAAAGAATTCATTTCTTTTCTAATATTTTTGGACACTCCAAAAATCTCCAAGGGACAAACATGACTTTAACGCGGAGAAATAGGAAACCCTACAAGCAAGCCCATGTTATCTTGTTCTTTTCCTTCATTATGCTCTTTTTTTTTCTTTCTTTTTTTGAAAATTCTCTTTCTTATTTAAAAGATGAAGCAAGCGAACCGAATCCCTTCTTTTGATCTTGGTTTCATTATTCATCATCAAATCACTGATCCTCTTCTTTTAGAAATCTTAGATCTGCTTTTATCATCATCAAGGTGCTGGTGGAACTCCACCCCTAAGCTTAATAAGCAGAGAAAGAAAAAGGCTGTGTAAAAATACACAAGAAGCAATTAGAGAGAGAGATATTGAACAAGGTGGATCGCAGGCAAGGGAAGAGGTCTCTCCCTCCTGATCATGTATCAGAGGAGAAAAAAGAATCTTTCAAGTTCCCTATTAATCATCCAACACCATCTCAAAATCAAAAGAAAGAAGTTTCACCATCATCACCCTTTTCATCAAATTTTATGAACACCAACCACAACACCTTCCCCCCAACCTCACTTGGGCAAATAAACACTTCTGGTTTTGTTAAAACCCAAGATCCATCTCAGCCTATACATCAAGGTAAACTACTAACTATACCATGTTGATTAAATCACTCCCCTCTTAATTTGTATTACCAACATGTCATTACAGATGTTCTTTTATTTTATTTGTTTATTGAAATAACAATAAAATAAAGAGAAATGAGTGTCAATAACAAGATTCAAACCCTATATGATATACTTATATGTCATTAATTCAATTTAATTTAATTCGTCTTTGAAATTCAAATATATATGATATGCTTATATATGAGATGTATGCTAACTGTGTCTGAAACACGCTCATAGTAAAGATATTTTCACCAATAACCTGAGTGCAACTAACGTGATGCATCTTCTCTCTTGATAGAAAAGTAAAGAAAAGCAGCAAAAAAGTTTCTATTGTATTTTGTTTTTTTCCTCACGAAAAATCTGCACTTGTTCCATATATGCATAATTCTCGATATCTGCCAATACAATCGGATAGAAATGACAAATTTCCAATATCCACCCTCAACATTATCATTATTTGTTCTCATGTATAAAATCTCCGCCTTTTTTTTTTCTTCCTTTTGTCTACCTTGTAAACGATGTTGACTATATAACAACAAACAACGATTTATAAATTAAACACTAAACACCCTATATTAATATCTATTCAAGATTCTTTATCTCTTTCTACCTTTTTTTCGTGTCATATGATTTCCTCACTTATCATATCTAGCTATACCTCCTTAATTTATCTTTCTCTCTCAAGTCGAAAACAAAAATTGAGGTGTTAGCAACGATTTGGTATTCATTTTCTCTGTACATTTTTCGATTGGCTGTATTTTATTTCAATAGGCTAAAATTAACAATCAATGTTAGTTTTATCAGAAGGAGGAATTCAACCCCGACTTTCTTTTTCCTTCACAAATTTTATCCTTTACAATTACACTATGTAACTTATCACTTCTTTTTTATTGGCTACATTAATTTTGCAAATGTGTGTTAAATTACAAATTAATCATATGTTGGACTAGCTTATAATGGTCTTTAATATATATATATATATATATAAAGTAACAAGCATTGATATTTGCAATTAATCTTTTTGAAGGAAATGAAAAGAAGAAACACTATAGAGGAGTAAGACAAAGACCTTGGGGGAAGTGGGCAGCCGAAATAAGAGACCCAAAAAAGGCAGCAAGAGTGTGGCTTGGCACATTTGACACCGCAGAGGCTGCAGCAGCTGCATACGATGCCGCAGCATTAAAGTTCAAAGGAAACAAAGCCAAGCTCAATTTCCCTGAACTAGTTGCTTTACCATCATCAACGAATAACAACAACAGCAGCAACAACAATGCTTCTACAGTACAATCTCCTCCAAACCAAAGTAGTACTACTCTTCCAGTGCCAATAATGTTACCACAAGAAGAAGGGTTTCCAAACCTGATGCAATATGCACAAGTGCTGTGTAGTAGGGATGATGATGACCTTCAGCGTGCTGCTTCGGCTCTATATAACTTTCATCATCACAACAATGATCAGCCATTTCTTTATGGCTCAGTATTATCACCACCTGCACCACCTTTCTTGTCTTCAACAGCATCAGCTTCTAATGATGTGTGTGGTGATGATCAATATAGGGTTGGAGAGTATGGTTCTTCTGGGTCTTGGTGTTTTGATGATAAGGGAAGTGGTTTTAATGAAAGAAACAGGAAGAGGGGGTCATAGTTTTCATCTCTGAATTAATTTCTGAGCACTGCATGCAAGTTGGAAATGGGCAAGTATGCTGCTGTGCTGCCTTTGTCTTATTTTCTGTTTTATTTTTCTCTTCCTCCAATCACAAATTTAAATAATAGCTAGCTCAGCTAAACATTAATAATGATTCTATCAAGAAATTTTTTTAGATTTTTATTATTCATACTATCATTTTTGTGAAGTATTCATCTATACTATTAATATATACACACTATATTTTCTATATATTCATTACTTATTCTATGTCATACTTTTCTGAGTTTCTGTCTCTTTTACATTCTTATTTATATTCAGTTTCTGTATCTTTTCCTTTCATGATATATTGTCTTACATTTCTTATTGTCTAATTCTTTTTCTGACTTTTTTTAACAACAGTCATTTTACACTTCTTTATTTTCAGAAATTCCCCGGCCCTTCCTTGGGAGTAAATTATTATTATTATTATTATTATTATTATTATTATTATTATTATTATTATTATTATTATTATTATTATTATTATTAAATACCTACTCTTTCATAGTTAACTTTCGTTTGAGAACTCTTTTTATCAAGAAAAATTAAATAAGCTTGAAAGATAAATTTGCTATTTTAGGAAGAGATATATTATTTTAAGATTGGAAAAATTCTTCCAAAAAAATATCATTATTTTAATTTATTTTAGGATTCACCTTATTAATGTGTTAAGATATTGATTAAAGGGGTAAAAATTAAACATTTTGATAAATTATTGATTTTAAAATCACTAAAAAGTTCTTTTACTAAGTGTTCACTGTCACGGTATCCTTGTTTGCATAGACAATATTCGACCAAAAAAATAACTTATTAGTATATAGTTTATATGAAGAATATAATATATTTATTACTGGTACATAATTTTTTTAGTATAAAAAATATATCATCGTATTGTTAATATAAATATATTTTATTGGTAGTATATAGTGTAAAATTAATAATTCTGATAATTTAAATTTGTCAGATAAACTATTTTATTTTTAAAACGAATAAATATAAAATTTTAAAAGTATTTCATTTTATTTCTATGATGATTATTACTATTTTTATCCTTAAATATAAGATCTTTTTTAGAAAAAAATTGTCTCTTAACATAATCTTTTAAATATTTATGTCATTAACTATTTTTTACTATATACTTCTATTAATGTATAATTTTTTATTGAAATAAAAATAACGATAAATATGTTATAATAATTGGATAGTAAATGAAAATATGGTAAATAAAGAGAAAATAAATGATAAATTATAATTACTCTTAATTAGATTGATAATTGTTTTTAATATGTATGAATTTAGTAAAAGAATATGATACATAAAAGGGAGTGGTAGGAAAGAAAGAATGGGAGAGAAACCATTTTAATGAGGCATAGAGATTTTATGGAACATATTTTTGGGGAGTACTCATATTGTGGCAATTATACGTATGACACGTGTCAGCTTCTTTAGTCGATTCTCATGTTAATATAAATATTCGTCCACTCTCCTGTCATATGGGCGTGATTCGTTGCACTTAATGGCTGAAATCACCTTAAATGAAGGGGTCGTTCGCCTAGCTGACTCGTTAAAATATTAAAAAATATATATTTTTTAGTAAAATGACAGGTTATCCATTAATTCGTCAAAGTTTTTAAAAATTATATATGAAACTAATATAAAAATCATTAACAAAATTTAAAATATTTTTTAAAAGAAACTAAAGAAAATATTACCAAAAAAACACAATTAAAAGACATGATTTTTTAGTTTTAAAAATGAAATATAAATGTAAATATTACTGGCAGTGGTTAGGGATGAAATGGGTCAGGCCGTCCGTCGGGGCCTATGGCCTGACTCGTTTAAAGCCTACATAGGTTAGGCTTATCGGGCTAGAAGGCTAGACTTATGATTTTAAAAAGGCATTTTTATCTAAACAGATCAGGCCACAGGCTTTTTAAAAAGCCTTTTAAGCCCAACAAGCTGGCCTATTTAATTAGATTAATTGTTAATTAATTATATATATATAATATGTTTATAACATAAAATAATATATATATATATATATATTAGATATTTACATTTATATAATATAAATTAATATTACAAATTTACAATTAAAAAACTTAGGAGGGAATGGAACATAAATCTTTTAGGTTGGTTTTAGCATTTTAAAAGTTTTACTATAAATAGGTCTTTTAAACAGGTCAGGCCAAAACAGGCCTTAAAAAAAGGCCTATGACAGGCTAATAGATCAGACTCATGTCTTAAAAATTTAATGTAGGTCAGGCTCAGGCCTTTCAAAGCCCAGCCTGACGTGGCCCATTTCCATCCCTAGCAGTGGTACTCATGCCTTGCACGGTTATATTAAGTTTTTAATTTATAATAATAATAGTTTAGTTAAAACATATAAAATATATTAAATTATACAAATGATAATTAAAATAAATAATTTTAATAAAAATATTTACCTTAATATTATTAATATAAATTTTAAGAAGAAATATTTTGAACACTAAAAATGTTTATTAATAACTATTGTTGAATTAATACAATATCAAAATAAGTATTATAAAAGAAATACTTACTGATTTTTTATATAGGAAAGTCATACTAATTTTAATATTTAATTTAAATTTATATTTAATCAAAATTAGGTACAATATGTAACAGTAAAATTAAAAATTTCAGAATAAATTTTTCATGTTTTTATTGGGATTTAAATTGACCATTTGAAAATCTCAATAAATGATAAAAATAAAATAATATAACAATAAAAATAATTGAAGTAATTAAAAGAAATAATATAAATTTTCACATAAAATAAAACAGAAAATTATTTGATCAAATATCACATTTTAAAAGTAATGTTAAGAATAAGAACAATAATGACATAAAAAATTAAAGATTAAATAAATAAAAAGAGAATAAAACAGGGGAATATGGGGACTTTTACACCGGACGTAAAACCGGTGTAAAAACGGAGAAACAATAGATGTTAAAAGTATTTCCTAACAACAACTATTTTTCCTAAACTTTCAATTTCTTCAACCTCAAAATCTAATGACCTCTAAACACCATCAAAATTTGAAGATACCTTAATTTATTTGATTTGGTCATCAATTCAGGATTAGAATTTAGAAAAATTATAATTCAAAATTAATTCATAATAAATTCAGTAATTAATAAAATCTGATTCACACCTTATTAATAAAAATATTTTATTTATTTAATATATATCTATAAAATATATTTTTGAAATATTTTATTATCTAATTTAATAATATATTGTTTTTTATTTTTTAATTATTGAAACTAATTTTACTTCATTAAATAAAATAATTAATTATTAATATTATTTAATATATATTATTTAAATAAAATTATTTAATAATCAACTAATTTATTTGATTTGGTCATCAATTTGGGATTACAATTAGAAAAAATATAATTCAAAATTAAATCATAATATTATAATTAAATTTTTTAATTTTATATTTTTTAATTATGTTAACATATATAGGGATTTAATTTCTGATAGATATAAATTTCTTCTCAAATAGTATATTATATAATTAATTGAATCCCTATTTAAGTATGACTTTTTAAATTATGGTAACATATATTATAATCAAATTGTTTACTTTTATATTTTTCTTAATTGTGGTAACATATATTAGGATTTGATTCCTGATAGAATATGTCTAAATAGATATTAGATTATGATGACAGCTAATATTTTAATTTGATTTTAAAATGAATTGTTTAATTTGAAAAAGTAAAATAAATAAAGTCACACTTCATGAGACGCTGACGTGTGTCAAATATTGAAATTTAATTAATAAGAACAAATATTTATTGGAAATAGGTAAAGATTAAAAAATATATAATATAAGATAAACATTTACAAACCGGTGGTATTTCATATTTTATCTCTTTCTACAAATGAACTTTTAAATAGAAAATTTCAAAATTTTTATAATCTTTTAACTATTTATTTTTTAAACTCAACAATGTTATTTTATTATAATATAATTATAGATTTGCTAGAATTTATGTTTTTTATATTTAAAATTGATATACATTTAACAAAAGTGGAAATGTCTATAAATTTAGTTATGGTTAACTAAAATAGCTATTAAAAAATTGGTTATGTATAATATCTATTAACTTTGCTCCTTTAATAACATGACCACATCTATCACAATAGATATGACTCAAATGCTTTTGATTTAAGAAAACTTTGCTCAATCTTCGTATGTAAAATGATTTTTTGGCTTTATTTACTCAAAGAAAATCAAATCTGATTTACTAAAAGAAATTGTTTTTGATATGTTGTTGGCTTCTAGTTGTTCAGACTTGGTTTGCCTGTAGAAAGCAAGCTTAAAAATAATAAGCATTTTAATGGTTGTTTGTAATTTTGTACTACCCTAACCCATACAATGTCAAACTTAGTAAAATAACACATTCAAATAACTTTCTTTCAAAAATGAATTTTATCAATTCAACCATTAAATTTAAATTTTTCATAGACAAAGTCTACTAAATTTCATATAATTGTTCAAAATTATTTGATACTTTATAAATTATTAACAAATAAACTTTTTAAAATGTAAATAAATAACTATTAGTGGACTGTTGGACTACATAAAAGGATTGAACATTTTTTAAATTGGTTACTTTCCTAATATTACTTTATTAAAAAATTTAACTACTATTTAAATTTGAATAAATATGAAAGTGAATGATCAATTAAATTTAAAATTTAAATATAAAAATTTTAATATAATAAAAATTTCAAATTTTACTGTAAATTAAATTTTTTTATTATAAAAATTTTGAAATTTCAATATAATATATAAGATTAAAATTTCAAATTTGATATTCACTAAAAACACAAATTGAATTTAAAATTTAAATATAAAAATTTAAATATTCTGACTAATATTTCTAAATTTTAATATAATAAAAATTCAAATTTCAATTTAAATTAAATTAAATTTTAATTTCAATTTAAACTAATTTTTTAGGTAATTCTGACACATATCAATATCTTATGACATTTAAATTTTTAAGGATATTAATAATATTGGTTATAATTCAAAATTATTTCATAAAAAATTAGTAATTAAAATCTAAGTTAATGACATTTTTTATGCTTGTAAACACATGTTACAATATTTTCTTTACTAAAATATTATTTTAATAAGATACAACAGGTTTAATAGATGAATCAGATCCTGTATAATTTGGCAAACTCTCCCCAGAGAGTGCAAGTCAATTGTCTTTTCCTATATGGACATGTTAATACAAAAAAATAGTCATATATATATATATATATATATAAGAAAAAATCATACTCAATTGTAAAGAAGTTTATAAATAAACATAATTTACTCTAAATCTTCTAGTATTACCTCGATCTGCTTTGAAGTCCTCTCACCCTTTACTTGTTCGATAAAATCATCTCTTGGTACCACATGTCCAATTATATCTAGGAAAAAATTCATGCAATATTATATAAATTTATATTAATTGTATATAAATAAAATAAAACAATTATATTGAAGAGTACCTATCATTACATTAGAATGTGTTGTCGTTTAAAACATCAATAAACAACAAAAATTTTAAAATATCATTTGGATGTCATTACACTTAAATGATTTGAAAATAATGTTGTTGATAAAACTAATTTTGAATTCATGATCTATAGGTTTGATCACACCCTTAGCTTTTAAGATCATTACTTTCTTGAAAACATGTCTTTCCTTGAATAAGGAGTTTTTCATACTTTTTTTTATCAAATCTTTTTGGACTGTCACATGCATTCGATCCCTTTATATTAGGTCATAATTAAGTCACTTACACCATAATCAAAATACATAATGTTAACTTTAATTATCCTTAAACACTTATAATTTACCTTTTGATCAACCAGAACCATCTCTAATGTATTGAGAATTTTAGTGCTACTAAAATCTGCTCCCCTCTATAAATTGATGACTATAGCACAAAACTTTCAATTTACTGTTTCAACTTTAATGTTAGCAAAAAGAGAGTAGGTGAGATTTATCCTAACAACAATAGAAGTGAGAGGTGAATCAAATTCAATAAATGGTGGAGGGGTGAACATGAACGTCGATGGCGACAAAGTAAAATGAAGAGAGAAAACACGTAAAGTACTTAAAAAGATTATATTAATTTATAAGTTTGACAATATAGATAATTAAGAGTATTATTTTAAAAAATTGATTTGATAAGTTGTTATCTATTTATTAATTTTGAAAAACAGGTTTTAGGGGTGGTAAAGCGGGCCAACGGGACGGGCCAAGGCCCGTATAAGCCTGCCAAAATACAGGTCAGGCCGGGCCAAGCCAAAAAAGGAAAACAGACCAAAAAACATTGGTCCGGCCTGTTTTCTATGTGGCCTGTAGGCCAAACGGGCCGGCCCAATTTTTTTTTCAAATTATTTATTCTTTTTTATTTTAAATTTATACTATTTTTAAGAAAAAATTAGATATAAAAACTAGATTTTATCTTTTTTAAAACTAGTTTTTTTATAATTAAACCAATTTATTTCATTAAAAATTCAAATAAATTATATTTACATTAAATGGAAACAAAACTTTATTATTTATATTTTATATTATACTATCAAAATTATAATAACATATATAAATTAGAAAAATAGAAAAACATAACATCTTTAACATATATAAATTATATAGTAATATAAAAATATTTTTTTAGTATTTTAATATTGACCAAACAGGCCGGGCCGTATAGGGACTATTTTTTACGGGTCAAAACAGACCAGACTTATATGGAAAAACAGACTCAAAATCTTGGTCCGTTCCGTCTATTTTCAACGGTCAAATGGCCCGGCTTGCGGGCCAAGCCCAAATTTCCACCCCTAACAAGTTTTAAAAATAAAAAACAAACTAACTAATTTATTTTTATTTAAAAAAATTGTTTTGATAAGTTGTTATCTACTATTAATTTTAAAATATATGTTTTAAAAATAAAAAATAAATAAAATAATTTATTTTTATTTTAAAAAATTGATTTGATAAGTTGTTATCTACTATTAATTTTGGAAAATAGGTTTTAAAAATAAAAAAATAATTTTGTTTTATAATAAAAAAATTAATTTGATAAGTTGTTATCCGCTATTAATTTTGGAAAACATATTTTAAAATAACAAACAAACAAATTTATTTTTATTTTAAAAAAATTGATTTGATATGTTGTTATCTAGTTATTAATTTTGAAAAATAGGTTTTAAAAATTAAAACAAACAAACAAATTTATTTTATTTTAAAAAAATGATAAGTTGTTGTCTATTTATTAATTTTGAAAAACAAGTTTTAGAAATAAAACTAACTAATTTATTTTTTAAAAAAAATTATTTGATAAGTTGTTATCTAGTATTAATTTTGAAAAATAGGTTTAAAAAATAAAAAACAAACAAATAAATTTATTTTTATTGTAAAAAGATTGATTTGATAAGTTTTTATCTACTATTAATTTTGAAAAACATATTTTAAAAATAAAAAATAAACTAACTAATTTTTTAATTTTAATTAAAAAAGTAAAATAAATGACGCTTCGTTAGACGCTAACACGTGTCATAAGAAGCTTCACAAATGTATATAATAGAGATAGAGATTTTATTATTTCATTATTAATATTTATTAGCTAAAATACCTTTTCAGTCCTCTTAAAGTTTAAGATTTAGAAAAAAACCTACAGTTTTGTCCTTTAAAAAAAGTTTAGGGTTTAAAAAATTAAGAAAACGTTAAGCTTGACTGTTAACTAATAAGGTGGTTAATGTCTGTGTCACCTCATCAGTGTCACGTAGTTGACATGTGGCAATTTTTTTAAAAATAAAAAATAAAAATTCCATATTATCATTTACAATAATTTTCCTAAAAAATAATTTCCCCATTTTCTCTTTTCCTTATCATTTTCCTTACTTTCTCTCTCTAAATCCCTAACCAGATCCCTCAAATTCTATCACATGATGAGGAATGAACGCATCTTCCAAGGCTCAAGTACCCCAATTCAACACAAACAGAAAGCAACAACATCATAGTAGTCTCACCCTGCTCAAACCCACAACCCCTCATCCTCAAAAAATACCCAACCCTATCACGCAACCAAACATTCTCAACATAAGCCATTATAATAGAGTTCCAAGAAATAACAATTCTCTCAAGCCTTTCGTCAAACACCTTCTTGGCATCTAAATGAAAATTACCAGGATTCGGATAAAATCTCCTGTGGTCTTCTAGGCATATGGCCTAAAAGAGCAATCTTTAGATTAAATATTGCATGACATACCATAACAAACCACTCCCGCAACACATCTAGTATGGTAGCTTCCTCATTTTTGAATTCCATAAACAAACTAGAACACAGAGACTCGGGCCTTGCCTGTCCTATTTACTCAAAAGACTCCTCCAGTATCTAAGACCTGTCAATAAGCATCTCATGGAACACCTGAAGTTTTCCTTTGTATCAGGGAACAACAGCATTGCCAAATGCATCCTGTAACAGCCCAATTTTTAAGCGGTAATTAAACAGTGAAAAATTAAAGTTTCTCAGAGAAATAAGAAATGAATCCTAGAAAATAAAAAATTTAATTATGAATACAAGGATATTTTTAGTCTGACTTAAAACGGAATTAAACGAGAATGGAACGTAGAATAGAATAATAAAATAAAATAAAAATCTTCTACAGCAAAATGCTACAGTAATCTTCTACAGTAAAATGCTACAATAAAATGCTATAGTAAAATGTCACATGAAAAATCTTGTAAAATGTAGAGAATTCATGAGAGTTCTCCATTTTTCCCACCGCCTCATGTCATTTCGAGCTGCTACAGTTATTTGCTACAGTAATTTGCTATAGTAACCGCCATTGAAAGCCTATAAATAGGGCTCCAACCTTCCAAATTTCCTCAAACCAAAAACCTCACTAATCCTATAACATTTCATCTCCCTCTTCAAGCTCTCAAAACCTTCATTGTCATACTTAAACTCTTTAGTTTTCGCATAAGAAGAAATTACTCAAACTTGAAGATTTGAAGAAATACAAGGGAGTTTAGCATAAGGAAAGCTTAACGATCTTCACTTGAGGTAAGAAAGAGGGGATAGGATATTAAATACATAGAAATTAAGTTAGAATTGCTTGTTTAATTGTTTAGAAACTCATATAGTTAGATTTTAATTTAATTTGAATTAAATTGTGAAATTGATGTCAAATGGTTTGGAATATGATATTAAACAATTACTATAACGTGGAAAATGTGTTTTCATATTCTTTGAATTATTAAATGTTATGGAAAATATGTTTCCATATGTTTGAAATATGATATAAAAATTATGGAAAATGTGTTTCCATATGATTGAATTATGATATAAATAATATGGAAAATGTGTTTCCATATTCTTTGAATTACAAACAAAGTATGCTTAATTGGTTGTTATAACAATTTTATTGTTACAATTAATTATAAAGGAATTTGATAATTTAATACATTCATGCATCATATGCATTGGCCGTTCAAAGAATCTGCAGAGGGGTTCTTTGAGGGGGTTCCCGGTGGGGGAACGCGCTCTGTTGAGCAACAGACCTCTGCAGTGGTTTTATACCACGGCCGTCTTAAGGGCTAAGCAGTGTGTCCTTAAGGGGGGTCCCGCAACACTTGTTATTGATATTATGATATTGTTATCCGATGTTGGTGTTGCATTATGGGGTGCGGTATCGGTTGGATATCCGTAAAAATGTTATTGTTGGAAATCACTACAGATGTTCCCACCAGAATGGATCCATCATGCATTTTCATTTATATAAAAGAACCGAATATAATAATATAAGTATAATACAAAATACTTGTTTGGCATCTGCATCGCATATCATCCTACTTGTGTTTGTGTATGTTCTAATTTGATTTCTAATTATTTGATATTTTATCTCACTCTTTCTATTACTTGTGGCAACCCTTTATTGGTTAACCAGGAAGACGTGTGACAAAGTGGATGTTGCTAAATATGGATGAATTATGAAGGCTTTTGATGATGATACTTGCTTGCGTGACTACTATTGTTGTATTATGTATATGCTATGCTTTGGTATTTTACATCTTTATATTTTATAAAATCTAGGTGCCTATTGTAAAATATATGTATGGAACTCTGATGTTATGTATAATAATAAGAAGTTAATTATGTAAAGGTTGCGTACTCTGTAATTGTATTAGTAACCTCTGGAATCAGGTTGTGAATCTCTTGATAATTACCAGGTGAAAAATAAGTTATCCATGAGATTTTATATGGTGGCGGTAATTATCTTGGGATTTGCAAGTTGACTTCAGGGCGTTACAACTGAAGTGGTATCAGAGCAATGGTTATATAAAATATAAAGAAAACCTTAGGAAGTAACTAGAAATTAAAGAAAGATAGCTTGAAGTGTGTAAACCTTGATTGCTATTTGTTTGAAATTTGTGTGCTTGTGTATAATGTATGCTCTTTATATGTTTCTCTTTAGTATAATTACTAGTTAGATAACATAAAAATTGTTAGAACTCTAAGTATATTAGATACTCAGTAACTGAATGCAGTGGTACTCGTACCTTTAGGATAAGAAATGGCTAGACATCAGAACGATGATGCCATGGCTGCTGCATTCAATCGATTTGCTGAGATCCTTGAAAGACAAGAACAACAAAGGTTAGCTGAAGGAACCCATGGACTTGGCCGTTTCCTGAAAAGGAAACCTACCCAACTTAAAGGAGACTATAATCCAGAGGTGGCTTACCTGTGGATTAAAGAAATGAAACGTATTTTTCGCTCCCTACCTTGCACTGAAGCCGAGAAGGTAGAATACGCTACCTATATGATGGTAGGGGAAGCAGAAAATTGGTGGATCTTCGCTCGTGATAGGTTACTGGAAGCTAGTAGGCTACTCAACTGGGAGAATTTTAAAGAAACCTTTCTCGAGAAATATTTCCCTGCTAGTGTCAGGAGCAAAAAGGAATTAGAATTTTTAGAATTAAAGCAAGGGAATATGTCTGTCGGAGAATACACTACCAAATTTGAGGAACTATCATTGTTCTATCCTCCTTTCCAACAGCCAGGAACTGAGGCTTCTAAATGCGTCAAATTTGAAAATGGCTTAAGGCCAGGAATTAAAGAAGCCATAGGACATCAGGAGATTAGGAGTTTTCCTACTTTAATCAACAAATGTAGAATCTTTGAAGAGAACCATCGGGCTAGGATCGAGCAGGAGAAAAGCAGTAAACAATTGAGACCTTAATTAGTAAACTTTAAAAGGTGAGGAGCATTTAATTAGAATTGATTTCAAGGAGGATCAACTTCATCGTCTGAAGGACGCGCGAACTAGCCAATCACATGGAACTGTTACAAGTGTGGAGGAAATCATAGAACCCGTGATTGTACACAGATATATGTTACCTGTTTCCAATGCAACCAGAAGGGACATATTCGTCCTAACTGCCCACAACTTTACCAAGGCACTAACACTGTGAATGTTAAAACTAAGAACAACAACAATGGAGCCAACAGAGGAGGAGCCAACATTCGAGATGGACGTAATGGTCGCGGAGGACTTAATGTCAAAGGCACAGCTAGTCGAGGACGAGAAAATGGACAGCTAGTGAATAATCAAAACAAATAACCTGCAACTGGCAGAGTATTTGCAATTAGTGGATCAGAGGCATCGTAGGTAGATGACTTAGTACAAAGTGAGTGCATTCTTAACGACACTACTTTATCAATTTTATTTGATTCTGGTGCAACACATTCTTTTATTACTGAAGAATGTGTTAGGCGTCTGAATTTACCTATGAAATCTATGCAATATGATTTGCTTGTCTCTACTCCTACTGGTAACCATCTTAGGACAGCTAACGTGTGTGAAGGTTGTTCTATACATATAGGAGGTAGAAATTTTAACGTGAACTTAGTATGTTTACCATTAAAGGACTTGGAAATTATCTTAGGGATGGATTGGTTATCTGCTAACCATGTCCTTGTGGATTGCCATAATAAAACCGTGATCTTTCCACCTGACAACATGGAGTGTCAGGAGTATGATGTCTCATAAAACCCTATAGGATATTCCTTAAACAATGAAGCCTAATTATTCATGGTATTTGCACTTACAGAAGGAAAAGTTATTCCTAATGTAAGTAAGATACCAGTAGTCTGTGAATTCTCAAAAGTATTCCCTGAGGATGTTCCAGGATTACCTCCTGAACGAGAGATAGAATTCTCTATTGACCTAATTCCTGGAGCAGAACCCATTGCTAGAGCACCCTATAGAATGTCTCCAATGGAACTCACTGAACTAAAGAATCAAGTGGATGAGTTATTAGAAAAACAATTTATATGACCTAGCGTATCTCCTTGGGGAGCACCTGTACTACTAGTCAAGAAGACGGACGGTAGTATAAGACTTTGTGTTGATTATCTCCAACTGAACAAAGTGACGGTTAAGAATAAATACCCGTTACCAAGGATTGATGACCTTATTGATCAACTACGAGGAGCTACTGTGTTCTCCAAGATAGACCTGAGATCCCGATACCATCAAATTCGTGTAAAGAAAGAAGATATTCCAAAGACAGCCTTTAGAACACACTATGGCCATTATGAATATTTAGTTATGCCTTTTCGTGTAACTAATGCTCCAGCCGTGTTCATGGACTACATGAACCAGATATTCCATCCATACCTTGATCAATTTGTCATTGTCTTTATAGATGATATTCCCATCTATTCCAAAACCAAGGAGGAGCATGAAAAGCATTTGTACTTAGTGCTACAAATACTAAAGGAGAAGCAACTATATGCCAAACTATCCAAATGTGAGTTTTTGCTTAATGAAGTAAAATTCTTAGGCCATGTGTATCTAAGAATGGAGTGTCAATCGACCCTCCAAAGATTGAAGCTGTAATAGCTTGGGAAAGGCCAAAGACTGTCACAGAAATCAGGAGTTTCTTAGGACTTACGGGTTACTATCAAAGGTTTATTGAAGGATTCTCTCGAATTGCTCTACCCATGACTCGATTAACCTGTAAAAATAAACCTTTCGTTTGGACTCCTGAATACGAAGCAAGTTTCCAAGAATTAAAGAAAAGATTAACAACTGCACTAGTTCTAACCTTATCAAATCCACACGAAAACTTTGAAGTTTATTGTGATGCTTCAAAGTTGGGGCTTGGTTGTGTCCTAATGCAACAAAGAAAAGTAATTGCTTATGCTTCAAGGCAATTACGACCACACGAACTTAATTACCTTACTCATGACTTAGAATTAGCGGCCATTGTCTTTGCTTTAAAAACTTGGAGGCACTACTTATACGGTGCAAAGTTTGAAGTTTATAGTGATCATAAGAGTCTCAAATATCTATTTGATCAAAAAGAATTAAACATGAGAACACGCCAATGGATGGAATTTCTCAAGGATTATGACTTCGAGTTGAAGTACCATCCAGGGAAAGCCAACTTAGTAGTTGACGTGCTTAGTAGAAAAGTTATTCGTGTGGCAGCTTTAATGATAAAAGAATTAGAAATGATTGAACAATTTAGAGACTGAAACATAGCAGTTGAGGAGAAATCTTCAATAAATATGGTGGTCGGAGTTTTGAAAATCACTAATGACTTTCTAAAGATGGTGTGTGAAAAATAAAGATTGGATGTATGTCTCCAAGGAATGATCGAGACACAACATAATGGGAAAGATCTAGGATTACAAGAAGGTTCAGATGGAGTATGGAGAATGAAAGGAAGAATATGTGTCCCAGAGGATACAGAACTAAAGAAGATGATTCTAGATGAAGCCCATAAAAGCATGCTTAGTATTCATCCTGGATCTACGAAGATGTATCAAGATTTAAGAAAGGATTTCTGGTAGAAGAGGATGAAAAAGGAGATAGCTGAGTATGTTTCATCTTGCTTAATATGTCAGAAAAGTAAAGTAGAACATCAAAAACCATCTGGTGGATTACAACCACTAGAAATACCAGTATGGAAATGGGATGACATTGCCATGGACTTTGTGTCAGGCTTACCTAAAACACAAAGAGGCAATGATGCTATCTGGGTGATAGTTGATAGATTAACAAAATCAGCCCATTTTCTTCTGATTAACATAAAGCATTCACTTGAGAAATTGGCTCAAATGTATATAAAGGAGATAGTGAGATTGCATGGGGTACCGTCAAGCATAGTATCTGATAGAGATCCTAGATTTACTTCTTGATTCTGGGGAAGTTTACATAAAGAGCTTAGTACCAGACTGAAGTTAAGTTCTGCCTATCATCCACAGACTGATGGACAGTCAGAAAGGACTATCCAAAGTCTGGAGGATTTACTAAGAGCATGTGCATTAGAACATGGTGGAAGCTGGGAACATTACCTTC
Organism: Clitoria ternatea; assembly: GCA_037962975.1. NCBI lineage: Eukaryota > Viridiplantae > Streptophyta > Magnoliopsida > Fabales > Fabaceae > Clitoria > Clitoria ternatea. The sequence goes on from CM075675.1 coordinate 18,902,330, forward strand.
CACTAATCGAATTCACATATAATAACAGTTATCACTCAAGCATTGGGATGACACCATATGAAGCATTGTATGGTAGAAAGTGCAGGACACCAATCTGTTAGTTAGAGATAGGTGAACACCTGACTCTTGGACCATAAATTATCCAGTAAACAACAGAGCAAAGTCGGATGATTAGAGAAAGGATGAAAATTGTGCAGGATCGGTAGAATGTCATATTATGATCAAAGGAGGAAGCCATTAGAATTCCAAGTTGGAGACTATATATTCTTAAAAGTATCACCCAACAAAGGAGTTGGAAGAGTGTTAAAAAGTAAGAAGCTTACTCCAAGATATATAGGACCATATGAGATTCTGAAAAGAATTGGTAAAGTGGCATATCAGATTGCATTGTCACCTCACCTTTCCAATCTTCATAATGTGTTCCATGTCTCATAATTACGGAAGTATGTACCTGATCTAGACCATGTGATCGAGACTGATGATATAGAAGTTAAGGAAAACCTTACGATTCCAGTAACACCAGTGAAGATAATGGACAGAGACGTCAAGCGACTAAGAGGCAAGGAGATCTCATTGGTGAAAGTAGCTTGGCAACAAGGAGATGAAGTAAGCATGACTTGGGAACGAGAAGATGAGATGAGGAGTCAATATCCTAAATTATTTTAACAAGGTACGTTTAAATTTCGAGGACGAAATTTTTATAACGGGGGGAGAGTGTAATAGCCTAATTTTTAAGCGGTAATTAAACAATAAAAAATTAAAGTTTCTCAGAGAAATAAGAAATGAATCCTAGAAAATAGAAAATTTAATTATGAATACAAGGATATTTTTAGTCGACTTAAAATGGAATTAAACGAGAATGGAACGTAGAATAGAATAATAAAATAAAATAAAAATCTTCTACAGTAAAATGCTACAGTAAAATGCTATAGTAAAATGTCACATGAAAACTCTTGTAAAATATAGAGAATTCATGAGAGTTCTCCATTTTTCCCACCGCCTCATGTCATTTCGAGCTGCTACAGTAATTTGCTACAGTAATTCGCTACAGTAATCGCCATTGAAAGCCTATAAATAGGGCTCCAACCTTCCAAATTTCCTCAAACCAAAAACCTCACTAATCCTATAACCTTTCATCTCCCTCTTCAAGCTCTCAAAACCTTCATTGTCATACTTAAACTCTTTAATTTTTACATAAGAAGAAATTACGCAAACTTGAAGATTTGAAGAAATACAAGGGAGTTTAGCATAAGGAAAGCTTAACGATCTTCACTTGAGGTAAGAAAGAAGGGATAGGATATTAAATACATAGAAATTAAGTTAGAATTGCTTGCTTAATTATTTAGAAACTCATATAGTCAGATTTTAATTTAATTTAAATTAAACTGTGAAATTGATGCCAAATAGTTTGGAATATGATATTAAACAATTACTATAACGTGGAAAATGTGTTTTCATATTCTTTGAATTATTAAATGTTATGGAAAATATGTTTCCATATGTTTGAAATATGATATAAAAATTATAGAAATGTGTTTCCATATGATTGAATTATGATATAAATAATATGGAAAATGTGTTTCCATATTCTTTGAATTACAAACAAAGTATGCTTAATTGGTTGTTATAACAATTTTATTGTTACAATTAATTATAAAGGAATTTGATAATTCAATACATTCATGCATCATATGCATTGGCCGTTCAAAGAATCCGCAGAGGGGTTCTTTGAGGGGGTTCCCGGTGGGGGAACGCGCTCTGTTGAGCAACAGACCTCTACGGTGGCTTTATACCACGGCCGTCTTAAGGGCTAAGCAGTGTGTCCTTAAGGGGGTCCCGCAACACTTGTTATTGATATTATGATATTGTTATCAGATGTTGGTGTTGCATTATGGGGTGCGGTATCGGTTGGATATCCGTAAAAATGTTATTGTTGGAAATCACTGCAGATGTTCCCACCAGAATGGATCCATCATGCATTTTCATTCATATAAAAGAACGGAATATAATAACATAAGTATAATACAAAATACTTGTTTGGCATCTGCATCGCATAGCATCCTACTTGTGATTGTGTATGTTCTAATTTGATTTCTATTTATTTGATATTTTATCTCACTCTTTCTATTACTTGTGGCAACCCTTTAGTGGTTAACCAGGAAGACATGTGACAAAGTGGATGTTGCTAATATGGATGAATTATGAAGGCTTTTGATGATGATGCTTGCTTACGTGACTACTATTGCTGTATTATGTGTATGTTATGCTTTGGTATTTTACATCTTTATATTTTATAAAATCTAGGTGCCTGTTGTAAAATATAATATGTATGGAACTTTGATGTTATGTATAATAATAAGAAGTTAATTATGTAAAGGTTGCATACTCTGATATTGTATCAGTAACCTCTGGAATCAGGTTGTGAATCTCTTGATAATTAACAGGTGAAAAATAAGTTATCCATAAGATTTTATATAGTGACGGTAATTATCTTGGGATTTGCAAGTTGACTCCAGGGCGTTACACATCCCGACCTTAAAAGTGATCACACTTTTGTTCTTAAGAACCCATCGGTAATCCTTGATTCTATCTGCAAACCTAACAATTAGCTGAGACATGATATTCCTATGACGTTACAAAACTCTCCAAAACATTTCTTCAGCATCATCATATAGCTTAGACACATATACAACTCTCTAGCAATAACAAGGTACTTAGCAAATTCAGGATAAACAAAATCCTCTTTATCATGTTCTTCACCAGCCAAGCAATCCTCCATTGCTCAAAAACACACATCCATTTTCTTCAATAACATAACAAACATATCACGAACATAATCCACCACTCCTGCATGCAAGGGATCATCCTCCTCATGGAAAATTCCATCAGTCATACAACAATCCAGTCCTATGTTCTCCCTAATCTTTTTCCTCAAAGGAATTGAGAACCCAGTGAAATAAAAAATAAACCCCGTCAAAATCTCCTTGCTAGCATTGGAACTCAAACTCCTTAACGATTCACCAGCGATCTCATGAAAATAGGGAAAACATCACTCACCAAAACCCTCTGTTTATGAGTTCCAAAACCATAGTTAACACTAACAGTGCTCAACAACAAGGTAAAAGTAGTTTAACAAGAAACATACAGAGAATCATCACAACCAACATGCCTAAGAAAATTATAAAACTTCATAACCACACCAATGCAATCATTCTCCGATGCTTTAGCACCCTCGATGTGACAACATTTCTATAAATACCTAATGTAACCCTCAACACAACTTTTGATACCTACGATGGGCGAAGCATAGAGCGTCACCAGCATCCACAGCGCCATGGAGGACACGAGAGCGTCGAGGGAACCAGGAGGTAAGTGCTTCGACGAGAAATCTCCTGGACCCTAAACCCTAACGAGAAAATATGGTTAGGGATTTAGAGAGAAAGTGACGGAAATTGCGAGGAAGAGGGAAAAAGGGAAAAAATTATTTTTTAAGAAAATTTTGTAAATGATGATATGGAATTTTTATTTTTTAAAAAATTGATACATGTCAACTACGTAGCACTAATAAGGTGGCACAGACGTTAGTCACCTCATCAATTAATAGTTAAGACTAACGTTTCCTTAATTTCGCAAAGACAAAACCCCCCATTTGGTCCCTCTTGTTTACACAATCGGATACTTAAGTCCCTCATTTTCAAAATTGACCTCGTTAATCCTTTCTTCTTCAACGTTGGACACCGAAGTCCCCACCGTCAAGACATGTTAAAACGGAGTCAAAGTTTGGTGATGTTACCATTTAAATTCAGGGTGCCATGCCACGTAGGGGTAAAAACAATGCCATTTTTTGCCAAATAGTTAAATAGGAAAATAAACAAAAATTCCCCTTCAGAAATCCCTACCCCATGCCACTTTCCATTTTCCATTGTCTTGCCCTAAGAAAGCTCAACTCCCATCCCAATTTCAGTTTGAAATTTCCTATCATACCTACTGGTAATGGAAGGTGTGAATCAAAACCATAGTCGATCATCATCATCCTTAGCCTCCAGTCAGCGTCAGCCCCATCTCCAAAGCCTGGAAATGTCACATCATCGATGTCGCTGTGGAGACCCACCAATGTTGTGTGTCTCCCAAATGGCGAACAATCCAAATCGCGAGTTCTGGACATGTCCACAACTCCGAGGTTCACAATGTGATTTCTTTACCTGGGTGGTTGATGGGGACTTAGTAGCTCACCATGAAGAATAGAGGAAGACTGTCATGACGAAGCTGATAGAGATGAAGGAGGTTATTTTTAGATTTAAAAATGATGTTCATAGGGAGGTATGTGAATGCATGACTCAAGTTATGCAAAGATACAATGAGTGATTGGCAGATGCATATGCAGTCAGTGGTGAAGAAATTGTGTATAGAAAGGCGTCGGTGGTGAAGAAATTGTGTATAGAAAGGCAATCTGAAGCTGGGCAACTGAAGATGATTTTGCTGGCTCAAAGTTTTTTTATATTATTCTCTGTTATGGGGTTTATGCTAATGTTATTGAAGATGTAAGGTTTAGATTTAGGTGATGGGGGTTTAGCCTTTTGATGTAGGGTGTTTTATGTTATCTAATTAGATAGTGGTAATGTAAGGTGCATGTACATGTTTCCCTGTATGAATATGAAATGCATATGGTGCATCTTTTTTGCTTAAATTGAGTTAAACTGTTGAAATGGTTCAGCATATGTATCCTTGTGTGTATGAAGAAATTGATGTTATGAAAATTGTAGGAAATGGTTCCCTTTTGCACTCCTTTGGATCAATGGAATATAGATGACCTTGGTGCAAGTTAGTTGCAATCCAATCCTGCTCCCCATTGTATAACACATTAGCATTGGTAGATTCAAAAAAAGCTTTCCTAACCCAAAAGTAGTGACTATGAGACAGACAGAATGTATTTTAAAGGATTCAACATAGAAGTTCCTCTTTATGGAAAGAGGGATTAATACAAGGTTTGTCAGTTTGTGCAACTGCCATCAAGAATAACCCTACCTCCTATAGTTTACAACCCTGCCATTATCATACTGATGTGCACATTATACAATCCTTTTCTATAGTTTAGAATATGAGACATTATTGTATCAGATGATGTCCTTCAAAATTATATGCATACCATATTCATTCAAAAAAAATTGGTCACCAAATTATATGCATCATTGACCTTCATCGTAAAAAATTAAATAAACACTAGAAAAGGCATAGTAATATAGACAATGTACATAAATTTAAATAAACACATCCAAAAGTCAAAATATATACATAATTGTCATTGAGTGTCAAAAATATTCCTAACCTAGAGATTTGACAAAACACAACCTGATGTAACCAACATGCCTGATTACTAGCCAAACCAATAAGGCACACAATAATCATCATTTAGTTTCCTTGAGATTATATCTAGTGGGGCTTGGTGATGCTGCAGTTTTGGAGGGGGTTGCCAATCTTGGGCTTCTTCTAACAGAGGTAGTCACCTCTGGCTGAGAGATGAGTTGTAAAGATGTGTGATATCAATTACTTATTGTACTGGCAGAGGTTAGTTGGTTGATTTTGCAGGCACTTGGCTGACGCTCTTTTTCTTTTTAGCCACAGGGAAGGTTGCCCTATTGTGTCCAACTTCGTGACATTCACGACATTTGCTTGGTTGATTTTTTCTGTTCATCTTAATGGCTTTTCCAGCTTGATTCCCATTTTTTTCTTTACCTTTGGCAGCAGTCTCTCTACTTTTCTCACCTATTTTTCGTCTATGTTTTTTGGGCCTCCCAACGGTGTTTGTGATGAAAGGAGGAATTGGTGGGACACACCCTGTCTTCTCCCAGAAGTCTAAGCTAGGGACTGACTCAACATGATGCTCATATGTTGCATTCCAGGCTGCCATTATTAAACCAACATGGCAATGGTCCTCTGCATGTTCTCCCTTCTCAGCTATAGCCGTACAAGCATGTCTACAGGGCATGCCTATAGGCAAAAAACAAGTGTGTCAAAAAAAAGATCTCACATTACAACAACAAGTCATTATAATGTTTAAGGTTTCAAATACCTGTCAACTGCCACATCCTGCATGTGCATTCTTGGGTCCCAAGGTTTACTACTACCCTTGCAGGGTAACAACTAACCTCATATTTTTCAGTCCCTCCATCACCTATTAGAAGTCATTCAAAAACCAAATAAAAGTCCAAATTAATGAAACAACCATCTGAAAATCCAAAAGAAGAATATGTTAAGTTACCTGTCCACATTACATTCCAGTTGTTACTTGCACTTTTTTTCCTTCTCCAACCTACTTTGTTGAATTGGTGGTAGCTGACCCACATGCCCTGTCAACTTAAACTTATGGTTGCCTATTGTGACCATAATGTATGTCCTTATTTCCTCAAGCATAGTCATAATGGGCTTGCTTCTAGCATGCACCAATTTGGAATTGAGTACCTCACAATTATTGTTTGTTATGCTGTCCACCTTACAATCCTCATCAAAGAAAGCCTTGCTCCAGGACTCCTTTGGGAACTTTGTCAAATATGTCCAAGCATGTTGGTTAACTTGTCTTATCTTTACCATAAGTGCTACACACAAAACCTGTGTGGCACACCAGACATGACCTCTTGAAGTGCTGGAATAAGTCCCTGCAAAGTATAGAATACTACCAGAAACTATTAAGTATGATGCTAAACCATATAAAAGCTAATGTAATTACCTTTTGCATATCACTCATAAAGGTTAGCCTTCTTTCTTTATAATCACTAATATCTGAATGGAGCAGCTCCAGAAACCATTTCCAATTGTCCTTATTCTCCACCTAACACACACCATATGCAATAGGCCATATATGGTTGTTGGCATCGTGACCAACAGCAGTTAAAAGCTGACCCCAATAGTAACCTTTGAGGAAACAACCATCCAATCCAACCAAAGGTCTTCGACAGGCTATAAAGCTATCTCTATATCCCTTCAAACATATATACAACCTATAAAAAATGAGTGGATCTTCTGGTTGAGGTTGTCACTCCATCTTCACAGTGGACCCAGGATTCCTCTTTAAGAGTTCTATACAGTAGTCCTATAACATGGCAAATTGTTCTTTTTCACATCCTTCAATCACCTTTCTGCTCCTTTTCATTGATCTGTAGATCATTTTATCCTCCAATTTAACCTTGTACTTTTCTCTGAAAAGATCATAAACCTCAGAGTGCTTAACATTTCTATACCTCCTCATGAAGTTGACAAGCTTACCTGTAACCCATTGTTGGTCACACACTGAGTTTTTAAACACCCTAGCACAGGAATGATGATCATTAAATGTCTTGATTTGGAATGACTTCCTGATAGGGTTCAGACTACAAAAGACTTCCCATTCATAATTCTTCACTTTGCACCTTGCCCTTACTCTTACCTTATCATTTTTCACCTATTTAATTTCTCTCCCTGCCTGTATAGTGTAGTCTTTCACAGCATGTTTAAACACCTCAAGTGACTAAAACTTCATCTCACACTCCAACCTTACATTTCCAAAAATGGTTATTTCATTAAATTAAGGATATACCTCTCCGCCTTCACCCTTATCCTCTGAACATGGAGGAGTTTTCAACTCTTCTGAAATCCATGTGTCTTGACTCTCACAATCATCTCTTTCCACATGGTTAACATTATCCTCACTTTTAGCCCCTGTATCAATGTCAAATTTAGTGTCCATTTGGTTTTTTAGTTGGGGAAATGGAGTTAGGGAAATAGAGAAATTTAAGGGTTAATATTGATCCTTCACGTAGTTCAAGACAGCTAAAACTCCGTTTGACCGTTGGATGTATTTTTGGGGTTGGTCAAACCCCGGTTTGACCAATGGGGTTTGTATCCAAACAACCCCATGGTAGGAACAACTGACCTTCTTCTCCTACATGGTTTGGACTTCTTACACTTTCCCTTTGTCTTCTTACTCCCTCCTACATTTGTATCCTTCATCTCTTCTTTCCCTTTCATCTTTCATTTCCCATTCATCTCTCCTTTCCCCTTCTTACTTCTAGCCTCTCTTTGCATATCCTCCCCAATTTCTACATCTGCCATGTTAGTGTTATTGTCTTCACCCTGCCTTGAAGCCTCACTACCTAACTACTCTTCAAACTGAACCTGACCTTCAACCTCAGCTCATATGTCATTTTCGAACAAGTTAACATCCTCCTCAACCACTATCTTCTCAACAACCTGCACTGAGTGAACCCCAACCTGCACATTGTTACCAACTTCACTATGATTCCCCCCATCAACATCCATCATACCTATCTCATCCACTAGATGTTCAAAATACACATCCATTAACCCTTCATTCAATTTCGCACAGGCAACCATTTATAAGATATCCTTATCACATCTAAGCACCTTCAACCCATCATTAAGACCATATTGTGGGTCATGCCAAAATATGTTCCATTTGATATCATAGCCATTATTCTCAGCAAATCTATTAAAAGCAAAATAATCTATATAATTTGGGTCCACCTTCCCCCAAACCTCAATTTTCTCCGATTTATATTCTTTTTCACCATGCCTGTTGACTACAAACTTACCACCATAATGTAGACTAAGCCTGATTTCCTACCCAACTCATTCAAAATAAAATTAATCATTTTTTATTTAAATAATAGTAAAATATGACATATATAAATAGTGTACACACATAGGGGGACCACAAAAATTTTATAATTTATGGCATGATAGCAAAAGACAATAACAGTACAGGAATCCAATGCATGTTCACGGGACCACATAATCTTGTTCTCCTCTATAAGAATGTAAAAAAAATTGCCCCTAGAGTTCAAAATACAAACCCCCAATAGTTTGAAACCCTAAACCCCCAATAGTTCGAAACCCTAAACCCCAACAGTTCGAAACACACAACCTTACCTTACCTACATTTATCCAGAAGAAAACCAGAGAATACTCACCTCTACGGAATCTCCTATTTCTGTCGAGCGTGATGTGTTCTTCAACCAACACCGGTGTTGCTCCTCGCAAGAATGTCCACTACAATGGGGAAATGGATGACCAACGTTCCAGAAGATGAGAGTCGAACAAGGGAATCTCTAAAGGCAATCAAAAAATGGGTATTAGAAAATGGGGTAGGGTTTTCTGAACGGAATCAAAATAGGGGGATTTTTGTTTATTTTCTTATTTAACTATTTGGCAAAAAACAGCGTCGTTTTTACCTCTACGTGGCATAGCACCCTGGATTTAAACGGCCATGTCACCAAACTTTGACGTCGTTTTAACGTGTCTTGACGGTGGGGACTTCGGTGTCCGACATTGAAGAAGAAAGGGATTAACGAGGTCAATTTTGAAAATAAGGGACTTAAGTGTCCGATTGTGAAAAAGTGAGGGACCAAATGGGGGGTTTTGTCATTTCGCAAACTTTAAAAATTTTTTAGGGCCAAAATTGCAGGGTTATTTTTTAAGGAATTTTTTTCTAAACCCTAAACTTTAAGAAGATTAAAAAGATATTTTAACCACATTTATATTATTTTAATATTTAAACATGAGTCCATTGAGATGACCTGTCTTGTAAAGGTATTGGTTTGTTGGGTTGGTAGGTTGAAACCTTTTGATTAATATATTATATTTTTTTCATCATTCTATTTTTTATATGTTTGACGGACATATCTTGTTTTATCATCTGACATTGGTGATTTGATTCTCTTAATATATATTTTTTATATCCATAAAATTAAAACATGATAATTTACTTAAAGAAAAAGTAAACACATATACTCTTATTAATTTTATAAAGTGAAGAGATGTACAGAAAAATGGTAAATTTTTTTATCTAAAATATATTAAATAATTATTACAAAAATATTATATCAAAATTAATTAATAAAAAATATTTTTTCCTTTTTTATTCTATATGTCTTCACAACAGAGAAAACAAATCCATAATTTATTGTTAACTATTCTAAGTATGAATGCAGACACAACACAACAACACACTGATTTGTACTATGCAAATTCGTATTCCCAATATGTGATGTCATGTTATGTATCCCCTGAAGTATCATCGATTAAGAAAATCATCGTTAACAAAGTTTGTCTTCATTAATAAAGTAAAATGATGAAGAAAAAGATTAAAAAATCGGAAATCAAATTTTACTCCCAATATTTGGTTTCTATGTCAAATACCAGGCATTTTGACCCAAATGGGGTCTTTTTTAAAACTATTTTGGGTTTTGGGGTAGTAAAAAATTTATTTAGTGGTCTAGGGTGGAATCTGTCACATCATGATTGAAAACCGTCTGATGGAGAGACGGTTTTACCAGAGGCTGCCACGTGTCATGTAAACCGTCTGATGGAGAGACGGTTTTACCAGAGGCTGCCACGTGTCAATCTGATAATATATATATATATATATAACATATTAAATATAAAAATTTAAATATAATATATATATATATATAACATATTAAATATAAAAATTTAAATATAATATATATATATATAACATATTAAATATAAATTATATATTATAGAATATATTTTAATATGTATTATACTATTAATCAATATTTTCAGAACCAGACCGGTCATTGAACCGGTGAAGGCACCGGTTCATAAAAACCGTGCTAAAACCGGGGTTCAACCGTGGTTGAACCGGTAGTATTAAAGAATTGACCCAGACCGGTCACCTAAGCGGTTCACGGTTCAACCGGTCAGACCAGCCGAACCGGTTCAGTTTTGATAACAATGCTATTAATATTAATATATATTTATATTTAATATTTAATATAAAATATATATTTATATTTAATATTTTAATATATATTTGTATTTAAATTACTATATAGTAATTTAAATATAAATATACATTAAATATAAAATGATATATTTAAATATAAGTTAGCAACGATAGTTTAAATATATATTTATAGTAATTTAAATATAAATATATATTAAATATATATTAAAGTATTAAATATAAATATATATTATTTATATAATTTATATATTAAATATGTTTATAGTATTTTAATATATGTATTAAAATATTTATATATAATATATATTTTTATTTAATATTTTAATATATAAATTATATATAATATATATTTAATATTATATATATTAACATTAATAGTATAATATATATTAATATATATTCTATAATATATAATTTATATTTAATATGTTATATATATATATATTATCAGACTGACACGTGGCAGCCTCTGGTGAAACCGTCTCTCCATCAGACGGTTTTCATGACACGTGGCAGCCTCTGGTAAAACGTCTCTCCATCAGACGGTTTTCATGACACGTGGTAGTCTCTGGTAAAACCGTCTCTCCATCAGACGGTTTTCAATCATGATGTGACAGATTCCACCCTAGACCACTAAATAAATTTTTTACTACCCCAAAACCCAAAATAGTTTTAAAAAAGAACCCATTTGGGTCAAAATGCCCAAATACCAAATACCAATTACACTGCTATAAACGGACAAATTTATAACGTCGCATTTGAATAGACAAAAGAATTCACAAAGAAGCTATTTTCCCAACCAAACTAATCAAGACTCAAAATTACCAATAGATTCTGCTCATTACCCAAATATTAGTGATGAGTTAGTAAACATCCATAGGACACAGATCAGCATGGAAAATGTTTATTGTTAATTGAATAGTATTGAACTCGTTTGTTTAAATTTATTTTAAGAAATAAGTATTTTTTTAGTTAAAAAAATATTTATTTTAAATTTTGACATGTTTATTTAAAGTTTTAAAAATAAACTGAAGTAACTTATTTTAAGAAGCAACTCTGATCTACTTATTAAAAAAGTGATTATAAAAAAAGTTTTTTTATAATTACCTTTTTAATAAATTTAAACAAACAAACACATTAAGCTAGCTCTCAAATATATGAAACTCTCACAGACCTTCAAACCAATATGAAGAAGTAGCTGCATGGAAACTGACAAAAAAAGTTAAAAAGGAAAATCAAAATCTTTCTTCAAAAGTGGGAACAAAACAGTTTTTTTTGGATAAATGAACAAAACAGATATTTTTTTTATAAATGAACAAAACAGAAGAAACAAATAGAAACAACCAAACTTTATATTTAACCAATATAAATAATTTTTACAAAAGAAAAGATAGAGGGGGATCTGCCAGCTTTTTAACCCATACTCTAATTTAGAAACTCATGTGCTTAATATTTCATCCGGAAAGTAATTTTTTTTTTTGGTATATGAAATGTGTAATGAATAATTAAAATCTCTCCGACAATTTCCCCTTAATTACTAAATAAAGAAAATATTAAATTTCTTATATTTAAGTTACCAGATACTTTACCTTTTATATAATATTTTCTTCTGATACATTAAAAAATATTTAAGAGAATATAACATTACGAATATATGAAACATGTAATTAGAATTGTAGCCTTAAATTACAATAACAAAAAATAAAATATTAGGGAAAATATTTTAGGATTTTATTGGCAAAATAATTTATTATACTAACATTGATGTACTACTAATATTATACTAGTATTATAGATAAACTTTATACTAATAAATTCAAATTACCAATACTAACATCTATTAAGTTATTTGTATTAATAAATATTTTTTTAATGAGGAACATGGCGGCCTAACAAATCCATTTACAATATATATAAATACTAGTAATGAACTCGTACATTCTCCGAGATTTATTATTTTTTAATTTATACTCATTAAATTTTACAAATAAAAAAAATAGTTTTAATAAAAAATGTTTGGAATATCAATGTTTATTCATAAATTTTGTTGAATTATATATCTATTAGTAGTAGCAACAAACTGATAGATCATCTGGGACTCTCTAGCTTAGCTTATGGTCCTGAGTTTAAGTCCAAATAAATGTAATTCCGTTAAATCTTGTTAAGAAAAAGTTTTCTCCTCATGGTGGTCCTACCTAACTCCACTTTGATATGTGTATATCAAACCAAAAAATATCACTACTAGACAAAATTGTTTAGCGACCACATTTTTTGATGCTAGAAGGAAATCTTTCATTGCCTACAGGATTTGCGACAATATTGGCGATGATTTGCCTTTGTCGTCATAATGTTGGTCTCTAAGTTAATTCGTAACCAAAAAATTGTCCTTGTGTGAGATGGTGATGTTGGAAATAAGATTTAGTTCTCCTTCTTCTTTCTCTTACAATGTGTTTCTCTTTCTTTTTCAAGGATGACAAGCAGAAGTAATATGGAAACAATGAAAATAAGGATTAGGTTTTGGGGGGAAATAATAAAAAGTGGGAAAGAAAGGAAAAGGTTATGGAAGGAGGAAGACAAAAGTAGGATTATGTAAAAAAAGGAAAGGAGGAGACGCCACCTAGAAAGGATAAGCCTTAATCTCGTCACCTAAGGAAGAAAACCCTAGGATAAGAGCTTACCAAGGTTTTAAAAACCCTAGCTAAAACAAAGGAGGAAAATTCAATTCACTTCACAAATACTCAAATGTATTCTCTAAATTTAATGTGTGAGTATTACAAAGGAGAGCGTGCCTATTTATAAGTTAAGGAGGGGGCACACCACTTAACCTGATGGGCTTCACTCTCTCCTAAGCCCAAAAGCACTAAAACTAAAGAAACTAAGAAATGTGGCCAAAATACAAGGCCCAAACTTAAACATCAGCATGAAATGGTCATGTAAGATCCAAAACCTAAATCTAACATATCCAAAGCATGATGTTACACATAAAGACCTAATTTTCTAAAATATTACAAGAAAGCATGGAAAAGGTCTTCAATTGTGAATCTTGGGGCTTTGGCGCATGCATGGTGACAAGAAAAAAAGTTAGAGCTTTGTGTGTGATGTCCTTGGCCTTCTTAGATATTGACCTAATCAAAGGTCCCTTAAAGCTCTCTGTTAGAACCAAGTTTGAGTTCAAGACTAAGAAGTTTGAACCCTTGAGATTTATTAATAATATCCATCAAGACTCTTAGTTAAAATGAAGTATGTGCATATGGTTTATCTAACTATTTTCATTAGTGTGACAGGAAGTCCGTAATGATCTAGTCGCAAGCAATAAGGAGAGTTTGTGAACTCAAATCACTCTTGAAATGAAGAGTTTGTAGTCATTAAAAGCTTCAAAGAATCAAGTCTAATTAAAGCTATAGACTCTGAGATGATTACTCCTCTCTCCTCTAAAAGTGTCTTAAAAGAATCTTTCCTTTCTAAATAAGAAACTACAAGGACTTTATCACATCAACTCAGTGTCCATCCTTAAAGAAGTAACAAATGGAAAAGTTGAAGGATTGCTCGCACAAACCAAGAAAACTGCCTCGCATATCCCAAGATGTTAACAAAAGCTGAACCTGTCCAAGTCAGAAAGCCTAAAGGTCAATGACTATAAAGATGTACCTGATTGCTTAAAATGGATAAGCAAAAAGGCATCTTTTTGTAAATACTATTGAGGCAACCCATTTGTGGTATATATCTCTGAAGCATGGCAAACTCAGGTCTCTACAATCACTGCTTATTCTATCCTTGAGAAGATCAACAAATTCATTTCTACCAAGGCTGAATCAATGACTATCTTAAGGAAGTCTATAAATACAAGAAGATTTCAAAACACGAGAAGACTTTTGTCAAGACCATCTTTTTTGAACACTCTCTCATCTCTCTTACAAGGACAAAAAGTCTAAAAGACTTTCTCTGAAAAGTTTCTAAGTTCTTGTATCCTCTACGAAAGTTTTCTTTAAAATTCTGCTTCCAGCAGACCTTGACTTATCATAGTCCATAACTTAGTGTACCTATCTCTCTATTTCATATACTTGTACATTGAGTTATTTATTGTAACATAAAACTCTATCATTCTTTTCTATAAAGTCTGGTATGATGCCAAAATCTATTAGAATGGGAAACACTATGGCCTGAAGAGGCTTTTGAAAGAATACTTGGGTGTTTGAAGCCATGGGTGGCTCATTGAAACAATACTTGGGTATAAGCCAGAAGTGGCTGGAGTCAGGAATACTTGAGGCATTGGTCTAGTGATGTGTTTCTAAAAGGTGTTTTATAATAGTGAAAAATTCTTCAAGTCTGAAGGTACTGGACTCAGCTTTTACTCTAAAAGTGAACCAATATAAATCTGCTATGTGATTCTTTCCTCTTTCTCTAGTCTATTCTAATATAATAATTGTTCAGAGTCTGTAAAAACAAGTAAAACGAGTTAAGACTCATTCAACCTCCATTCTAAGTCTAACTCTGGACCATCACTCTCCAAACCTTTGTCCAAGACCAAGCTAGGATCCTTTTTAGTCATGTCCTCATTATGCTCCCCTCCATCGAAAAGATTTGTCATCAAATTGGAATCATCTTTATAATCATTTACATCAAAAGGAGTTAAATCAGACACATTGAAAGTAGCACTCACATTATAATCCTTAGGCAGGTCTAAGACATAAGCATTATTATTTATTTCTTGAACAATTTGGAAAGGATCATCACCTCTTGGATTAAGTTTGGATTTTCTAAGGTTAAGGAATATTTCTTTCCTTAGATGAAGCCAAACCCAATCACCAACATTAAACACAACTTTTTTCCTTTTTTGTTTGCACAACGAGCATAATGTTCATTTTTAGATTGAATTTGATGTTTAACCTTCTCATGAAAATCTTTTATAAACTTTGCCTTTGCGTCTTCATCCAAGTAAAGGAAGGAATCAGAAACATCAATGGGCAAAAGGTCAAGTGGAGTGAAAAGGTTAAAACCATAGAAAATCTCAAATAGGCTATGCTTAGTTGTGGAGTTCGTTACCCTATTATAAGTAAATTCAATGTGAGGTAAACACTTATCCTAAGCTTTAACATTCTTCTGAACTAAGACCGTCAAAAGAGTAGAAAGGGTCCTGTTTACTACCTCTGTTTGGCCATTAGTTTGAGGATGATAGTGGTGGAAAAGAGAAGTGTAGTTCCTAGCCTAGCCCAAAGAGTTTTCCAAAAATGGCTAAGGAACTTGGAATCCCTATTAGAAACAATGGTTTTAGGAATTCCATGCAATCTCACAATTTCTTTGAAAAACAATTTAGCAATATGACTTGCATCATCCACTTTGTGACGAGGAATAAAGTAAGTCATCTTACTAAATCTATCGACCACCACAAAGATATAATCCATACCCCTTTGGGTCCTAGGCAAACCAAGTACAAAATCCATTGAAATATCAACCCAAGGAGCATTAGGTGTAGGTAAAGGGGTGTAAAAACCATTAGGTGCAAGTTTAGATTTAGCCTTTTTATAATTTATGCACCTAGAGCATAGTCTTGCTACATCGCATTTCATTTTATGCCAATAGAAATGTTTATTAAGAGTTGACAATGTCTTATCTCTACCAAAATGGCCCATAAGACCCCTTCTCATGACTCTCTCTCACCAAAAGTTCTCTCATGGATCCTTTAAGAATGCAGATCTTATTAGCTTTGAAGAGAAAACCATCTAAAATATGGAACCCATGACTTGAAATGGTTACACCACAAGAGTGATAGATAGTAGAAAAGTCTACATCACTTGGATACAATTGCTTTATTCAATTAAGTCCATAAAACTTAGCTTCAAGAAAAGCTATCAAGTTATGTCGTCTAGATAAAGTATCTGCCACCACATTGGCTTTTCCATTCCAAGAATTTAACCCACTTTGCATGTCGTTTGTTTAACTTATGTTGCCCTTTAATGTGTCTAAGCGATTGCTGATCGCTATGGATGACAAACTCTTTAGGGATCAAGTAATGTTCCTAAGTTTGTAGGGCTTTAATTAAAGCATAAAACTTTTTGTCATAGGTTGGGTAATTTAAGGAAGGCCCATTGAGTTTTTCACTGAAAAATGCAATAGGGTGTCCTTCTTGCAAAAGCACAACACTAATTCCCACATTAGATGCATCACACCCAAGCTCAAAAGTCTTAGAAAATTTTGGAAGTGCCAAAATTGAAACATGAGTAAGTTTATCCTTAAGGTTATTAAAAGCTTTCTCTTGCATTGGACCCCATATAAAAAGAGCATTTTTGTTAACCAACTCATTGAGTGGTGAGGCCAAGATAGAAAAATCTTTAACAAACCTTCTGTAGAAACTAGCCAAACCATGAAAACTTCTTACTTCATTTATATTCTTAGGTGTTGGCCAATCTTGTATTTCTCTTACTTTAGCAGGATCTACTTGTACCCCTTTTGAACTTACTATAAATTCGAGGAAGACAATGTTATCCATGCCAAAAGAACATTTTTCAAAATTTGCATAAAGGTGGTTTATTCTCAAGGCAAGCATAACTTGTCTAAGATGTTCAAGGTGAGAGGTCATGGTCTTAAAGTAAATTAGAATATAATTAAAATAGACCACAACGAAGTGCCTAATAAATTCCCTCAAAGCATGGTTTATCAATCTCATAAAAGTACTTGGTGCATTTGTTAAGCCAAAAGGCATAACTAGCTACTCATACAGTCCAAGTTTGGTCTTAAGAACAGCTTTCCATACATCACCTTCATTGATTCGTATTTGGTGATATCCATTTTTAAGGTCAACCTTAGAGAATATGGTGGAGTCACTTAATTCATCAAACATATCATCAAGTTTAGGTATTGGATGCCTATACTTGATGGTAATATTATTAATGGCTCTACAGTCAATGCACATTCTCCATGAACCATCTTTCGTAGGAACAAGTAAAATAGGTAAGGCACATGATCCGGTCCTAACACCGGCCCCCAAGAGCATGGCTTTAATGCTTTGCCAGGTCAGCATTTCGAACGAGGGAAGTACGCTTCAAATACATTATAATTGTTTCTATACGGAGTATATACGACCAAGGCAAGTAACTCCGCCAAGGCATGTTACTCCGCCAAGGCATGTTACTCCGCCAAGGCATGTCACTCCGCCAAGGCATGTCACTCCGCCAAGGCTCATAACTCCGCCAATGCATATTACTCCGCCAAGCCATAGGCTCAATACTGGCGGAATATTGAATTTCCCATACTGCGTAGCGAGCCCATACTCACAACCCCGGCACGAGATTGACTCTGTCTTGAGAGGTTAATAATGGGAATCACGCTGTCACGCATAAAGGGTAATAACAATAAAATAATAAAGCATTAACGCTTTCCAGACAAGTGGAGATACCTACTACAATAATGGTGCTTATAAACGGCGTAGGGACCCACCACCTTTTCAGCATTATGCCTGAAAACAAGGAACGGGTCCTACCAATAATGGAGCACCAGTAACAGGTATATAAACCTCTATCAAAAAGGTATAGGGGCTCCCCCCAATTCTGAACCTTACTTTTTGGACTTGCATAATTCTCTGAGATTTGCTTTCTAAGTCTTCAAGTATTCTGAAATACTGACTTGAGCGTCGGAGAATAATTGCAGGTACCACCCCCAATTGTGTCAAGGCAGAGAAGACTCCTTCAGGCGGACTGTGACACCGCCCCAGAGTACACTGCACTCTGCCACAACACACAAAGATACTCCATATTTGTATTTATATGTACATTACTTTGTAACAAATGGACACTTTATGTACATTTTGAATTGTTCAACTTACATACTTCTACACCCCCAGTAAAGAACGGTTCAGCACATAAACTTAAACTCTCCATTATCTATCCCTTAGATAGTAGTTCATATACTTGTTTCTCAATCTCTAGGATTTCTTTAGGATTACATCTATAAGAAGGCCTATTAGGTAAGCTAGCACCTAGGATTAGATCTATCTGATGTTCTATGCCCCTAATAGGAGGTAATCCATTTGGAATGTCTTTTGGAAAAATGTCCTAAATTCTTCTAAGATGTTTTGAACTCCTTTAGGCAAGCTAGAATGGGAGGAGCCCATTGAGCACACAAAAGTACTAGGAGTATCTTTAGGGTACATGACATATAGGGATTGATGAAAAAGCAAAGCTTGCTTTACATCATTTTTTGTTGCCAAGAGATTGGGTTTAGATTCATCAAGTATGGAAACTCTTTTGCCTTTATCTTTTTTGATTTTTCTATGCTTTTTTTTTTGGTAGGAAGAGGAAAGACCTACTTCCCTATCCCTCTTCAACTTCATCTGAAGTTGATCCTCTAAAACTTACCGAGGAGTCAAATGATGTAACACTATTTTCTTATTCTCATGCTTGAAAGTGAAGGTGTTAGAGAACCCCTTATGGATGACCTTCCTGTCAAACTGCCAAGGTCTTCCTAACAGGATATGGGTTGCTTCCATGGGTACTATGTCACATAACACTTTATCTTTGTATGACCCTGTGGTGAAGGAAATTAAAACTTGTTTATTTACCAGCATCTCACCCCTCTCATTTAACCATTGAAGTTTATAAGGCCTAGGGTGATCTACAAGTTTTAAACCTATTTTGTGAACTAGACTTTGACTAGCCATGTTTGCACAACTCCCATTGTTCATAATTAGAGAACATACTTTTGCATTTATGTAACATCTTGTGTAAAAAATATTCTCTCTTTATGTATATTCATCCGCCTTACATGACTTCCAAGAAACCGATGAATCATGTAAAGTTCATCATCATCTCCCAAAATATGCTCATTGTCATATGAGTTACTACTTGAGTTATCACTTGAATAGTGATTATCAAAATTAAACTCTAATTGACTTGAGTAACACCCATTAGTTTTCAAAATCATTGTTTTCTTAGTTGGACAGTCAGAAGCAATGTGTCCACGACCAAGACATTTAGAACATTTGATGGCAGGAGATTTGGAAGAAGACAAATTAGATGTGAAGGCATTCTTATCTTTATTAGTCCTATAGATTTGACCTTCTTTATGTAACACACTCTTTACTTGTGGAGAAGAAGCGCCCACTCCCTTCTCCCTAGGTTTTCTTTCAGACATATCTCTTTTTCTAAGGCTAGAATCCTTCTTGCCCTTCCACCTGAGCTTAAAAGGTTGGTAGTCCTCTTTATTATAGGAGTCCCCTTTATTAATTTGGCTTTCTACCTTAGTGTATTGATGTAAGAGTTCTTCTATATCAACATGGGGTAAAAGCTCTACTCTGTTCTTGATATTCCTATTAAGACCATGAAAGAGTCTATACATGAGGGTTTCCTCATCGTCCTCAAGATTAACCCTAATCATAGCAATTTCTAAAGATTTAAAATAGTCTTCCATAGATTTTGACCCTTGGGTGAGTCTATTTAGCTTGACTAATAGCTTTCACAATAGTAGGATGGAACATATTTTTCCTAAGCAAGGCTTTTATGTCTACCCAATCTTCTATATATGGGAACTCATCTCTCTTCCTCTCTTTGCACACTTGGGACCACTAAACTAAAGCATAGTTTTGAAATGAAAGAGTTGCAATCCTAAGTTTTTTGTTTTCTTTTGTTTAATAAGAATTAAAAAGTTACTCTACCCTGATCTTCTAACATTGATAACGTCTCCGATAAGGTTGAAGATGGTTATCAACTAGCTCTGAGAGACCTCAATGACAGTTATTTAGTGTTGAATATTGATCCAGTCATATTGGACGAGACACTTGCGGCCTCAGGTGGTGAACACATTGACACACAAGCTATCTTGTCATAAAAACGGTCCAGGGCCAATTTGGATATTGATGACACGTCCGGAACAAATTTCGAGAGTCACACTAACATCGAAGAGGAATTCCAAACTGAAACAAACACAGACTATGTAGCTGTATATAAATATATGTATATATGTATGTTATTGTTTTTACTGATTAATGCTTACATTGTTTTATTGACAGATGATTGGACGTAGAGGATGGTTTAGTCGGGTAGTGGTAGACACTCCCCGGTTACACGGCTGGGTACCCCTAGCACATAGAAGGAGACCACATCGATAGATGACATTGCATACGGGATGCCTACATCGACCATTCCGGGTGATGCTGTAGCCACTACCACCCAGAAGGTGTTATGTAACACCCCTATTTTTATTTTTATATTAAAATTTTGAAGGAATTAGATTATGGTTCTTTAGAATTTTTTAATCTACATATTATTTATGATTTTTTGGAATTTTTTGGAATTTTTTGGAATTTTTGAATTTTTTAATAAAATAATATTCTTTAAATAATTTTAAATTCATATAAGCGACTTAAAATTAAAAATATTTATAAGAAAGTGAATTTAAATTATAAGAAAATTTTCTAAAATCCATTTCAAGTAGACTTATCTAAAAATAATCGGTTTGAGAAAAATTTTGATTTTTTCTAATCGTTAAAAAATTGGGAACGTATCAATAAATTTTTATTAACAAAAAATTTTAGATTTTTAAAATTTAAACTTTATATTACTTATTATAAAATTAGTAAGGACTGATATAATATCGTTAAATTTCAAAAAGAACTGATTTGAATATTTAAAATATACCGAGTGAAAGGTTACTATTTGGCTTAATAATTCTGCTGACAGTTACTATGCAAAACACTGTGCATATGTGAAATTTTCAAAAGATGCACAGTAACCAGGAATAAAAATTAAAAAATGCACAGTACTTTTATATTAAAATAATGGAATGCATAGTAATTTTTTTCCTATAAATACCGAAGGAATTCTTCTTTAGAATTCACAATTTCAGATTAAGTTTTCTTAATATAGTAGTGCTAGTGAGATAGTGGTGGAAGTAAGAGAGAGAAATAAATTTTTTGGAAGAAGGTTCTGCTAAAATTCTATGGTACGAATACCTCTCTTTTATATTTTTTAGGGTTATTTTCATATCGTTTTTAGAAATCTATTATTATACTGAAAATAATATTATTTTAAGTTACTATTCTGTATAGTAAAACACTATTTCAATAGTAAATTACTATTCAAATAGTAAATTACTATTTACTATTACTATTTATCTTTACTATTCATGTTTTACTATTTACTATTACTATTCACGATTTACTATTTATCGTTACTATTCATGTTTTACTATTTACCGTTACTATTCATAATTACTATTTACCATTACTATTCATGTTTTACGATTTACTATTCACTATTCACTATTCACTATTCAGAATTTACCATTTCTGTTTTAAGTAGTAATCTTAATTTTCATCTTGTAACTATATTAAAATGAAATTGGTATGTTTTAGAACTCGGAGACGAGACGCGTATGGATCTTCAATAACGAATCAGGATACAAGAGGTAAGGGGAAGTGAGATAAGAGTATAATATGAAAAGACATAAGAATAATGGGAGGAGTCCCCTACTCCTTTTAAATTTGATAATATTATTATTTTAAAATATTAACATTTTAACTTAAAATTTTTAATAAATTTTAAATTAAATATCTGATGTAACTAAATCTAACATACCTATGCAAGGACTTGTACTTTTATAACCTATATGAACTGGACTATACCTATGCAAGGACCACTATGACCCATATAGACTGAACTATACCTATGCAAGGACTGGATTATATGGACTTACATAACGAGGAATTGACCAAAAGGACTCAAATTGACTATATTAATAACCATTAGACTTTGAATTATAATAAATGATGCTTTATTGACTTGATTTTGATTGATATTTAATTGTGATTAATAATATTTGATGTGATTGATGATATTTAGTTATAATTGATAATATTTGATTGATGATATTGTAATGTGGAGTTTGAGCATATAGCGAGCATGACGGAAAGCTAAAACTCAGTAAGAATTTCTTACCTTACTCTTTAAATTTTTATTATTTTAAAATCTTTTATTTCTTCTTAGAAATTATTTTTATATTTAGAATAAAAAAATTAGTATTTATTTTTAAAAGTAGACATTTTATGAAAATTAATTTATAACAAATTGAGATAATTAAATCTTGAATTAAAGAAAAATTTTGTAATTTTAAGTATTTTTTGGTTAATGGTTTAAAGATTATTCTCTTTTAATAAAATAAAATTCTCAAAAGAAAATTATTTTATTTTTCCAACTTAATAACTAAAGATATTTAGAAATAATTGAGAATTTGATCTTGTTAAGATTCAATTTGAGAAAGATTATGTAAAAGTTTTATATGAAAAAGTTTTGAGATATTTAAGGCTTAGAAACTCAATTTCAGTGAGATTTGAAAACTGTACCAAATTTATTTCTGTGGGACAAAAATTTAGAGAATTGAGAAAATGTACAGTTTATTAAAATGATGTTGTAAACCTTTAAGGTATTTAATAATGAGTTTCTAAAAGCCTTAACCAACTAAATACACGAGTAGTTCATGCATCATGAATCATTAAAGTGAAATTAAATGATATTGTCTAGGACGGATTATAGAAACCGATGATACATTAGAGGAGGATTAATTTCGAGCCTTGGGATGAGAGGGTGTGAAAGGGTGCTTCAGGGGACCTGGGGTAGCTCCCTAGTGTCGGGTACTTTCACAATAAAAACTTTCTCAATCTGACTAGTCTCTAAGTGTTTCCATGTCAGTTGAGCTGTTCATATTATTATTATCTGGACTTATGGAACAGTGTAAACTCCTGGTTGGCCCAGTGTAAATTAAAATTTAAGGGCCCACATATATAGGTAAGTTATGATGAAGTTATTGCATAACATTCATGCATTCATAATTGATTGTGTATGTGATTGTGATTGATATTATTATGCATTGGTTTGTGAAAACCCTTTGTTGCTTATGTCTTATTCGGGAATATTATATTCTGTTTCTCACTCTTTTCTCCGTTTTTTTATTTCACATGTTTTAAATTGATGGTTCAGAGGGAAGGATCGAAGAATCTCAGCAGTAAATATAGCACGTTCTAGAAAGGGAGCTCGGTATGAATACCATGGTCCAATGAATAAATAATGTTATTAAGTAACTGTTTCTGGGCCATGGAGTTTCCTCCCCTTCTTATAATGTTTATTTTCTTTGGATGAATGTAAAATTACTTTATAAAGTTTTAATAATATTTATGAGGTATTTTAGAAATAATGTATGTAATTTATTCTGATAGTTTCTTTTTAACAATTATATCTTTAGTAAAAAAAATTATGAATTTTTCTAGAATTTAAGGTGTAACAGAGGGCGTTACATGTTACAACCTCAACAGCAGGAGGAGTAGATCCACGAGGCGACCCCTTTGTCAGCATCCGACCCCTTCCCACTTTGGTCCCATTATCAGATGCAGACGAGTAAGTATTACTATATTTCCTAAAGTTTACGTCTTTTTGTACTGGGTTGTGTGTTAATGAAGTCTAAATTGATTTGATTTGATTTGATAACATAATTATTTGTATTATTTAGATTGATTTGATTGTATTTTGTTAGTGGAGTGCAAAGCTCACTAGGTATTGTTGTGTGTGTTGTATACTTATGTTATCCTTAATGTTGAGATTGATTTGATTGTTGTTCGTTAGTGGAGAGCAAAGCTCACTAGATACTAGTATGTGTGTTGATAACATAATTATTGCATGTCTGTTGATGTTTCTTTACATTGAACTATACTGAAAAGTTTTTTGTGTAACAAGGTACTTGTAAAAATTTGAAAATGTTCAGTTTACAGGGGAGACTCTACCAAAATTTTGGTGGACTCCACGTTTAATGTTAGTTTTAAGGTTCAATTTTGTTGATTAATTGTTTCATTTTTTAAATTATAGTTATGTTGATAGTACTCGCACTAGCAAAACAATTACTAAGGTTCTGAAGGCCCAGTGGGACGGTCCTTACATCTCCTGGACAGATGCTGGTAAGACTGTCCAGGATTTATGGTTTGACACTTTCTCGGTAAGTCTAACACAACCCTTCTAATTTCATGTATCTTTTGCATTATTGTATACAATTGTATTTTTATTTGGATTTGCATTCTACTTTGCAGCGTGAGTATCAATGGGAGGAGGGTATGACTAATGAGATTAGGAGGATCTTTACCATAAAAGATCTCTAAAATCATCAAGATTACCCTTTGGAAGGTAAGGACGAAGAATAAGTGCCTCCGCTGGATCCCCGAGCCTTACTGGGAAGGGATGGTGCAGAAATGGGGAGGTGTCTTATTCCAGCAGACCAATGCTAGGAATAAGGCAAACAAACTGGTTGATGTCGGAGCCTCCGTCAACACTGGGGGTTCCATTTCAGTGGTTAAGCATAAAAGGAGATTTGTAAATACACATTGTTAAATATATTTCTTAATACAATGAATTCAAGGTTTTTTCACTAACAATTTTAATATGTTGTGAATTACAAGAGCAGAAGGAGCACCGTGAGCCTTCGTTATTCGAGGTGATGCAAATAACTAAGAAGAACAAGACTGTTCACCGGGTTAACCAGAAGATCACTGAGATGGCGGTGCTTTATCCAAACTTATACAAATGTTTTAAGAATTTTTTATAGATTTATATTTAGTAACTTATTTTATTTTTCTAGACATATGCAGGTGGCGTACCAGGCCATGTGGGCCTAGAAGGAGGCTGAGCTGGCCGCTCAGACACATAATAGGGAGCCACCTCTCACATTTTCTTCTACCAACGATAACACCATCTATTTAGAGGCTGTCGGAGGCGTCAACAAGAACGGGGTGTTTGGCCTTGGTGGGATCCGGACCCAGATAGCCCAGACGGGGAAGGCCCTTCCGCTTCCTCTATGTTGCTTGTAGATGTTGTTCAGGTTATTAAGAACTTGAACACCAAGCTAGCAGAGGAACGCCCACAGACGCAACTGGCGGAGAGGCGAGCTCAGCAAGATCAAGAGGCCACTTAAAAGCTGCTGGCACAACAGGAGGCTCTGATCTGTCAGTTGATGGAGTCTTTACCATCTTGACCCGAAGACCCAAGCTCTGCTTGACCCATCACCTAGGATCCCCCCAGTTGATAGACTCATTTTTGTATTTTTTTAGTGTTACATATTTTTCTATTTATTCTTTTTATTGCTTGAGTTGTAAATAAGTTTTTGGCTATTAATATTTTTTTATTTGGAACTATTTATTACTTATTACTTTTATATCTTTTTTTCTTTTTTTGTTTATTATGAGTCTATATATGCGTCCATTAAATAATAAAAGTATTATAAAAATTATTATATATTTTAATTTTATAAAAATATTTAATCCAACTTTATAAAATATTTTATAATACTAAAGCTTAAATCTATAAAATTTTATGAAAATAATATCTAAAAAACATTTTTTATTATTAGCGACGGGCATAATACTGTCGCTAATATAGTCATCCTTTAACGACTAAGACAGCGATGGTTGAAACATCAAATATTTAGCTACAGGACCTCGTCGTCGCTAACTTGTTCCTCCTTAGCGACCACATCAGCGACAGAAAGACCAATCAAATATTTAGTTACGAAGCTGACCCGTTGTAACATCCTGTTTTAATAATAGTTCAATTATGTAATTTATGAAGCATGGAAGGTCTATAAGTGTTAATCAATGAATAAAACACTCTATGGATGGTTTTTAATGCTCCAAAAGTTTCATTTTTGGATATAATTCTAGAATTTATATAGATCCTTGTTGATAAGACCCAATTTTCGAGTAAAAATGCCTTAGAAAGAACTGTCCGAGTGAGAAAGAGACTCTGTTCCGAGTGAAAACTACAAATTCCGAGTGACCAAAAGGAATTCCGAGTGGAAAATGGAAATACCGAGTGAAAATTGTGTTTTCCGAATGGAACATGGTCAAGAGGACTTATTCCAAGTGAAATTCTGTCTCAGAGACTCACTGCTGAGTCAAACATGGCAGGAAGACTCAATTCCGAGTCAATTATTCCTGAGTGACTCATTTCCGAGTCAAACACCTCAGAATGACTCATTTCCAAGTCAATTATTCCTGAGTGACTCATTTCCACTTAGCAGAAACCCTTGAATTGTTCTTCATTCGGAAACCTCTAAGGTTTTCACCACTCGGAAAAGAACAATATGCATAAGCTTCACTCGGTATGTTACACAATTCTGATTCCTCTTTCAGAAACACCTCATTCTTTTTATACTCTGAAGTATTCTTTTGAGTCCGACTCCAACACTCAGATTTTCCACTCGGTAAGGTAATCCTTTATTGCTCATCATTCACTCAGTTTTCATTGCCAAAGAGGACTCAACATTAGGTCAGTTGTTGCTCGGTAATTCATCTCCAAACCGAGTTATTCCACTCGACTGTTTACTCGGTAAATTTATTAAAATCGATTCCCAATCCTTGGGTTTTTGCTCGGTAGAACTTTCATTCGGTATTGTATTATGATTGACTCGGAAATGAGTCTTTGGAAGAAGCTTGACTCAGGAATGAGTCTTTCTGGGGTGTTTGACTCGGAAACGAGTCACTCAGGAATAATTGACTCGGAATTGAGTCTTCTTGCCATGTTTGACTCAGCAGTGAGTCTCTGAGACAGAATTTCACTTGGAATAAGTCATCTTGACCATGTTCCACTCGGAAAACACAATTTTCACTCGGTATTTCCATTTTCCACTCGGAATTCCTTTTGGTCACTCAGAATTTGTAGTTTTCACTCGGAACAGAGTCTCTTTCTCACTCGGATAGTTCTTTCTAAGGCATTTTTACTCGGAAATTGGGTCTTATCAATAAGGATCTATATAAATTCTAGAATTATATCCAAAAATGAAACTTTTGGAGCATTAAAAACCATCCATAGAGTGTTTTATTCATTGATTAACACTTACAAACCTTCCATGCTTCATAAATTACATAATTGAACTATTATTAAAGCAGGATGTTACATTTCTCCCACCCTAATAAAAAATTTCGTCCTCAAAATTTAACTTAATGTACTCCTCAGTGAAACAATCCTGGATACTGCATCCTCATAGCATCTTCACGCTCCCAAGTCAGAGTTACTTCGTTTCCTTGTTTCCATGCAACCTTCACTAGTGGTACGTTCTTGTATCTCAGGCGTTTATTCAATCTTTCTAGAATCTGTGTAGGTTCTGTGGAGATGGTCAGATTTTCTCTAACTTCAATATCATCAGCAGCAATCACGTGAGTGGGGTCTTGTACATACTTCCTTAGTTGTGACACATGAAACACATTGTGCAGGTTTGCCAGGTGAGGAGGAAGTGCAATCTGATACGCCACTGTACCAATCCTCTTCAGGATCTCATATGGTCCAATGAACCTTGGACTCAACTTCTTACTCTTCAATGCTCGACCAATTCCCTTGTGAGGTGAAACCTTCAAGAATACATGATCACCAACCTGAAATTCAAGTGGTTTCCTCCTTTTGTCATAGTAGTGCTTTTGTCTATCTTGGGATGCCTTCATCTTTTCTCTGATTATTTCTATTTGTTCAGTAGTTTGCTGCACAATTTCAGGTCCTAACGCCAAACTTTCACCAGTTTCTAACCAACAAAGGGACGTTCGACACTTTCTACCATACAATGCTTCAAATGGAGCCATACCAATACTGCTATGGTAACTGTTGTTATATGTGAATTCAATCAGTGGAAGAAACTGCTCCCAACTACCACCATGTTCAAGTACACAAGATCGCAATAGGTCTTCCAGACTTTGTATGGTACGCTCTGACTGTCCATCTATTTGGGGATGATAAGCTGAACTTAATCGAAGCTTTGAACCCAATTCCTGATGTAAGCTTCCCCAGAATCGGGAAGTGAACCTTGGGTCTCTATCTGACACAATACTAGATGGTACATCATGAAGTCTTACAATCTCCTTCACATATAATTGTGCCAATTTTTGTAGAGAGTTCTTCATATTCATTGGGAGAAAATGAGCAGACTTTGTCAATCTGTCTACAATAACCCAGATTGCATCGTTCCCTGAACGTGTTCTTGGTAACCCTGACACAAAGTCCATTGAAATATCATCCCATTTCCAAACTGGAATCTCTAATGGTTGCAGTTCACCAGATGGCTTCTGGTGTTCCACCTTGGCTTTTTGATATACCAGACATGAAGACACATATTCAGCTATTTCTTTCTTTATCCTTGGCCACCAAAAGCTTTTCTTCAGGTCTTGATACATCTTAGTTGATCCAGGATGAATGCTTAGCATACTTTTATGCGCTTCTTCTAAGATTTTTCTTCTCAGACCAACATCATCTGGTACACAAATTCTACTTTTGATTCTCCAAATTCCATCTGATCCTTCTTGTAATCCCATATCTTTTCCCTTTGCCTGCAAGTCTCTCAACTCTTGTAATGGCAAGTCTTCTTTCTGTCTTTCACTTATCAGCTTCAGAAAATCATTGGTTATCTTCAAAGTTCCCAAGATCAAACTCTTTGAAGATTTCATCTCCACACCCAAGTTCATGTCTCTGAATTGTTCTATCATCTCCATCTCTTTTATCATCAAAGATGCCATATGAATGGACTTTCGGCTAAGTGCATCTGCCACCATATTTGCTTTTCCTGGATGGTACTTCAAATCAAAATCATAATCTTTAAGAAACTCCATCCATCTTCGCTGCCTCATGTTCAATTCCTTTTGATCGAACAAATACTTCAAGCTCTTGTGGTCATTGAACACTTCAAACTTGACTCCATACAAATGGTGTCTCCAGATTTTCAGAGCAAAAACCACTGCTGCCAATTCTAGATCATGCGTTGGATAATTTATTTCATGTGGTCTCAACTGCCTAGAAGCATAGGCAACCACTCTTCGTTACTGCATCAAGACAGAACCTAAGCCCATCTTAGAAGCATCATAATAAACCACAAAGTCTTCTTGTGGGTCAGGCAAGGTTAAGACTGGAGCAGATATAAGCTTCATTTTTAGTTCCTGGAAACTTTTCTCACATTCTGGCGTCCAATCAAAAGGTTGATTCTTCCGGGTTAGACGAGTCATTGGTAGGGCAATTTGAGAAAACCCCTCAATAAATCTCCGATAATAACCAGCTAATCCCAGGAAGCTTCGTATCTCAGTGACTGAAGTAGGTCTCTCCTAGTTCGTTACAGCTTTAATTTTAGAAGGGTCTACAGACACTCCTTCGCTTGAGATTACATGACCTAGAAACTTTACCTCCTTCAACCAGAATTCACATTTAGACAACTTGGCATACAACTGCTTCTCTTTCAGAATCTGTAATACCACTCGAAGATGCTTTTCATGTTCCTCCCACGTCTTAGAATAAATCAGAATGTCATCAATGAAGATAATAACAAACTGATCTAAGTATGAATGGAACACTCAATTCATGTAATCCATGAATACAGCTGGGGCATTGGTTACTCCGAAGGGCATCACAAGATACTCGTAATGGTCATAGTGTGTTCTAAAAGCTGTCTTTGAAATATCCTCAGACTTGACACGAATCTGATGGTATCTCGATCGTAGATCAATCTTGGAAAATACAGTAGCACCCCTCAATTGATCTATCAAATCATCAATTCTGGGCAAATGATATCTATTCTTTACCGTCAATTTGTTCAACTGACGATAATCTATACATAATCTCATGCTTCTATCTCTCTTCTTGACAAGTAATACTGACGCTCCCCATGGCGACACACTAGGCCTGATGAAATGTGTAACACCCCCTTATATACACGAGATATATATGTATTCTTCTTACTTTTAAAAAAAAACTTTTAGAAAGATATACATATTTATCACTCTTTATCTCGTGTATACAAGGACGTATATACATCTGATTTCCTTTGAATATTGAAAGTAAAAAAAAATTGTCTTTCAATATTTGTCCATAATGACAAAATAATTTATAGAAATCATAAGTGATAAATCATTACAATATTATATCCGAATGAAAGAGTTTATCAAAGTTTAACCTTTACCTTGTTACAATTATCTACTTGATATTGTAATAAGGCAAAATAAAACTAAACTATACCTCTACTACAAATGTGAACAATCATTTCCTAGTCCTTGAACCATCGAGTTTTGAATCCTACTCTTGTCATATCTCTTCATCTAACCGATTGAGAATGAGACCACTTTATCCTCTTGTAATTATATATCCTTCCATCTTAGACTGCTAGCTATATATCATATAACATATATTTTGGACACAAAAATTCAAACAAGAAGGAGTGAGAAACAAAATATAATATATTACAGATAAGACATAAGCATAAGGGTTTTCACAAACTAATATAGTAATATCAGCCATAATCTCATATACAATCAATTATGAATATAGGGTTTCCACATACATAACACTTATATTTTCATTCATAACCATCCATATAGAATGTCACAATCACATGAATGTTATGTAATGCTTATGCTACTGTCTCATTCAGTTTATGCATGTGGGCCCTTAAAGTTTTAGTTTGCACTGGGCCAACCAGGAGTTTACACTGTTTCATAAATTCTGGATAATAATAACATAAATGCCTTCATGGCATATGAACAGCTCAACTGGCGTGGAAACACTTAGAGACTAGTCAGACTGAGAAAGTTTTTATTGTGAAAGTACCCGACACTAGGGAGCGACCCCAGGTCACCTGAAGCACCCTTTCACACTCTCTCATCCCAAGGCTCGCAATTAAGCCTCCTCTAATGTATCCTCGGTTTCTATAATCCGTCCCCAGGCAATATCACATCTCAATTCTCTTTAATGATTCATGATGCATGAACTACTCGCATATTTAGTTGGTTAAGGCTTTTAGAAACTCAATTATTAAATACCATAAAGGTTCACAAAATCATCACAATAAACTGTACATTTCCATAAGTTCTTCTTTGAACTTCTGTTATACTGAAATAATTTAGTACAGTCTTCAAATTCAGATCTTACCAAAATTGAGTTTCCAAGCCTTAAATATCTCAAAGCTTTCTCTTAAAAACCTTCATATATTTACATAATCTTTCTCAATTTAAATCTTAACTAGATTGAGTTTTTGAAATCTCCACAAAATATTCTTTAGTTATTTCGTTGGGGAAAACCAAAATAATTTACTTTAAACTTCTAATTTCTAAAGAAAATAATTTAAAATCATTAACTAAGAATACTTAAAACTATAAAAATTTTCTTTAATTCAAGAATTAATTATCTCAACCTCTGATTTTCATAAAATAGCTTCTTTCTAATACTAGATTTTATTATTGAGATTAAAAATAAAGTTAATAAAAATTATTTATAAGAAGAAATAAAAAACTAAAATAATTACAAAATACTTTCTCTTGGAATAAAAATTTAAAGAGTAAGGTAAGAAAATTCTTACTGAGTTTTAACTTTCCGTCATGCTTGCTATATGCTCAAACTTCATATCACAAGATCATCAATCATTCATCAACCACAATCAAGTATAGTAATCTCATCAATCACAATCAAATATCATTAATCATAATTGAATATTATTAATCACAGTCTAATATTATAAATCACAATATCATTAATCGAAATCAAATATAATTAATTATAATCAAGTCAAATCAACTAAATATCGCTTATAAATATAATTCAAATTTTTAATGGTTATTTAAATTAGTAGATTTGATTTTGAGTCCTTATAGTCCATTCCTCGCACAGGTCTATATAAGTCCATATATCCAGTCTTCGCATAGGTATAGTTCAGTCTAGACAGGTCATAATATTCCAAGTCCTTGCATAGGTTTAGTTCGATCCATATAGGATATAAAAATCCAAGTCCTTGCATAGGTTTAGTTCAGTCCGTATAAGTTATAATAATTCAGATCTATGTATAGATATTTCAGAATAAGTTACACAGTATATTAAATTTATTATAAATTTTAAGTTGAGAAGTTATTACTTTATAATAATATTATTAAATTTAAAAGGAGTAAGGGACTCCTCCCTTTATTCTTATGTCTTTCATATTATATTTTTATCTCACTCCCCCT
Source organism: Clitoria ternatea (assembly GCA_037962975.1). Lineage (NCBI taxonomy): Eukaryota > Viridiplantae > Streptophyta > Magnoliopsida > Fabales > Fabaceae > Clitoria > Clitoria ternatea. The sequence goes on from CM075675.1 coordinate 18,935,080, forward strand.
TACCTCTTGTATACCGATTCGTTATTGAAAATCCATGCGCGCCTCGTCTCCGAGTTCTAAAACATACCAATTTCATTTTAATATAATTACAAGATGAAAATTAAGATTACAACTTAAAAAAAAAAAATGGTAAATTTTGAATAGTGAATAGTGAATAGTGAATAGTGAATAGTAAATCGTAAATAGTAACAGTAAATAGTAAAACGTGAATAGTAACAGTAAATAGTAAAACGTGAATAGTAACAGTAAATAGTAAATCGTGAATAGTAATGGTAAATAGTAACAGTAAATAGTAATTTACTATTTGAATAGTAATTTACTATTGAAATAGTAATTTACTATTAAAATAGTGTTTACTATGCAGAATAGTAACTTAAAATAATATTATTTCCAGTATAATAACAGATTTCTAAAAACGATATAAAAATAACCCAAAAAATATAAAAGAGAAGTATTCTTACCTTAGGATTTTGGCAGAACCTTCTCTCCAAAAACTTTTCTTCTCTCTCTCACTTCCACCACTATCTCACTAGCACTACTATATTAAGAAAACTTAATCTGAAATTGTGAATTCTAAAGAAGAAATCCTTCGGTATTTATAGGAAAAAAATTTACTATGCATTCCATTATTTTAATATAAAAGTACTATGCATTTTTGAATTTTTTATTCCAGGTTACTGTGCATCTTTTGAAAATTTCATACATGCACAGTGATTTGCATAGTAATTGTCGGCAAAATTATTAAGTCAAATAGTAACCCTTCACTCGGTATATTTTAAATATTCAAAATGAGTCCTTTTTGAAATTTAGCGATATTATATCAGTCCTCACTAATTTTATAATAAGTAATATAAAGCTGAAATTTTAAAAATCTAAAATTTTCTGTTAATAAAAATTTATTGATATGTTTCTAATTTTTTAACGATTAGAAAAAATCAAGATTTTTCTCAAACCGATAATTTTTAGATAAGTCTACTTGAAATGGATTTTAGAAAATTTTCTTATAATTTAACTTTACATTCTTGTAAATATTTTTAATTTTAAGCAACTTTATATGAATTTAAAATTATTTAAAATATATTATTTTATTAAAATAAATCAAAATTTTCAAAAAATTTCAGAAAATCATAAATATTATGTAGATCAAAAAGTTTAAAAGAACCATAGTCTAATTCCTTCAAAATTTTATTTTAAAATTCTAATAAGAGTTAAATCTTAAATATGTAAAAAAAAATAAAAATATAACAACATAAAATAAAAATGGTGAATAACAAAGATATTAAAAATTCTTAATATAATTTTCTTAATTAGTGAATACTAATTAAGTCACTTTAAAATTCTCATTCAAAAATATTTTCATTTTATTATTATTATTATTAAAAAAAACAAATAATAAAAATATAAATACCAAAATTTTAAAAAAATGATAATAATAAACTAACTTATAGTAAGTATTTCTCAAGAAATATATATTAATATCTATTTCCTATTTGTGATGAAAATAGGATGTTACAACTCTACTCCCCTAAAAGAAATTTCGTCCTCGAAATTTAATATTGTTAATAAATCTTACCATAGCTAAACTAACTGAACTGTTCTAAAATATATTTCTAGTTTCCTTGGCAATTGTGTACATTTTCCTTAACATTGCCATTTATCTCTCTTTTTTTTATCTTATCTGTATTTTTTTCCTTAATTCAAAAATATTACTCGTCTTAATTTTGTCAACCATGCTCATCATAAATTGATGGTTAACTCTAAACACCTCAATAATTACGTTTCTCAATCTATTAAAATCTTACTTAACATAATCCATAACATCTATTAATTAAAATTCCTACTCGTAATATAGTAAAATGGACTGCTAAGAATTAATTACTGAACAACTAGCCGTTAGCAACTAGCCGTTGGACTAGCCGTTGGACTAGCCGTTTATGACCGTTGCAACTCTCCCTCCCTTGCTTGCTTATAAATTCTCATTCCATTCTCACTTCCTATCACAACTTCAAGGTTTCTTAGTTTCTCTCTTCTTTCTAATTTCTTCAATTTTTTTTTTTTAAGTACTATCATACTATTCGATGGCTAACCTTCCTAGAAGTAAGGAAGAACGAAGTCGGGATGGACTACAAGTTGTGGTAACAAGTGCTTCACTTCTTATAATCGTTATGATTATTTCTCTAGTTTGGATAATTTTTGTATTGCCAAGACTCTTAGACCTCTATCTATGATATACTAGATGTTCTATTTTATTTTCCTTAATGTAATCGTGTATAATAAATTATCCTAGTGAGAAAGGATAAATATGTCTTAGTCCATGTTGTACTAGTTAAATCCTTGTGGTCTTTGCTTCATGATAATCCATGGTATGTAATCATTTCTTATTGTCTTCTATAATGAATCAAATATTCCTTAACTAAGTGATTACACATTCCATTATAATTGACTACAACCATTACATATATTTGATAAATTCTCCAATCTTAAATGATCACAAATCACTACGTTGACTTAGAAATATTCACTTGAATATTTTTTTTATAGGTAACTAAGACTTATGTAATCAATAAGTAAAGGTTCATATCTACTTCCTCATGGTTTACTAACACATTTCTTTATTTTAAATCTACAATGGTCATTACATAACAATGATTTATATCATGTATATATATTCGTCGAACAAAATCGATGACTAAAAGAAAATAACTTGATAAACATGTATCATATTGTTAGGAATCACAAAAATATTTTATGTCACAATTTCTAAATATTAAACCAATATCGATGTCTTCCAAAGATCTATAATGCTTATTTTAGGTCATTCATTGATATATTTATCACAATAAATCAATTTAAAAAAATTCAAAAATATATGGTTAATTACATTCGATGTCACAATCATAAAAGTTTCATTAATTCATATATTTACACACATAACCATCATATATATTATTCAATCGTACACATCATAAATGAAAACTTCATCAAATCAAACAATAATTAACATATTTTATATGTCATACAAAAGAAGAATCAATACAAATAGCCAGAGATACAATTCCTAATATGATTATTTGTTATATCAAACAAGTTATAAATTATCATATTTTTTCATAAAGTATACATCCACACATTTTTCTTTTCAAAATATATCACCAAAGGAAAAACTATGATTCTATCTTAAAGAATTTGTTATACTAGTTTGGGATTACAACAGTTATTTACCCATTGGAATTCTAATTCACACAAGTATCTCTTACAACTTCAAGGACATGGTAAGGAATATCCTAATAGAATTTATTGAGTTTATCTCCATTTCTCCATATACTACATTAACCCAAGGTTAAATTCGTTGATCTTAACATCCTTCTTTTGACATGTCTTTCACTACTTAGTGCAAATCATTCGGGGTGATCAGTCCCGATAGTTTATAACTAAGTAGTCAAAGTCACGACAGCTCCAGTCTAGAATTCATACCAAAATATTTCTAAGAATTTTCTATTGTCTTATCTCCCTTGTTGTCTCATACCATATTGTAAAACAGGAAAATGTTAGAATATTTCACTATCACATATTAATCAGAGAATCAAACACCATACAATACATTTGGAATAAAAGGAAATAACTGCATTAGTTAATTTACCTTATCATTCCACCATACATTAAGGCCTGTACTTAAACAATGTCAAGAAAGACTTCAGAATGGCCAGTTTCTGATAATCCCTGCAATAACATTTTTCAAGTAACAGGCTATAAAGTTTTAACTTATACTTCTTATGAACTTAAAATTAGTTCCTTCTTTCTATACTCCTAATTTTTCTTCACTTACTTCTTACCATTTACTCTAATAAAATTTCCTCTTTTCTCAACCATAAAATCTCTTGTCAAACTCAACCATCAGAGTACACTAACACGCTAGTAAGACCATACCACAAGCCGGTTTGGATTGAACTGCTCTGATACCACTTTGTAACACCCCCTTATATACACGAGATATATATGTATTCTTCTTACTTTTAAAAAAAAACTTTTAGAAAGATATACATATTTATCACTCTTTATCTCGTGTATACAAGGACGTATATACATCTGATTTCCTTTGAATATTGAAAGTAAAAAAAAATTGTCTTTCAATATTTGTCCATAATGACAAAATAATTTATAGAAATCATAAGTGATAAATCATTACAATATTATATCCGAATGAAAGAGTTTATCAAAGTTTAACCTTTACCTTGTTACAATTATCTACTTGATATTGTAATAAGGCAAAATAAAACTAAACTATACCTCTACTACAAATGTGAACAATCATTTCCTAGTCCTTGAACCATCGAGTTTTGAATCCTACTCTTGTCATATCTCTTCATCTAACCGATTGAGAATGAGACCACTTTATCCTCTTGTAATTATATATCCTTCCATCTTAGACTGCTAGCTATATATCATATAACATATATTTTGGACACAAAAATTCAAACAAGAAGGAGTGAGAAACAAAATATAATATATTACAGATAAGACATAAGCATAAGGGTTTTCACAAACTAATATAGTAATATCAGCCATAATCTCATATACAATCAATTATGAATATAGGGTTTCCACATACATAACACTTATATTTTCATTCATAACCATCCATATAGAATGTCACAATCACATGAATGTTATGTAATGCTTATGCTACTGTCTCATTCAGTTTATGCATGTGGGCCCTTAAAGTTTTAGTTTGCACTGGGCCAACCAGGAGTTTACACTGTTTCATAAATTCTGGATAATAATAACATAAATGCCTTCATGGCATATGAACAGCTCAACTGGCGTGGAAACACTTAGAGACTAGTCAGACTGAGAAAGTTTTTATTGTGAAAGTACCCGACACTAGGGAGCGACCCCAGGTCACCTGAAGCACCCTTTCACACTCTCTCATCCCAAGGCTCGCAATTAAGCCTCCTCTAATGTATCCTCGGTTTCTATAATCCGTCCCCAGGCAATATCACATCTCAATTCTCTTTAATGATTCATGATGCATGAACTACTCGCATATTTAGTTGGTTAAGGCTTTTAGAAACTCAATTATTAAATACCATAAAGGTTCACAAAATCATCACAATAAACTGTACATTTCCATAAGTTCTTCTTTGAACTTCTGTTATACTGAAATAATTTAGTACAGTCTTCAAATTCAGATCTTACCAAAATTGAGTTTCCAAGCCTTAAATATCTCAAAGCTTTCTCTTAAAAACCTTCATATATTTACATAATCTTTCTCAATTTAAATCTTAACTAGATTGAGTTTTTGAAATCTCCACAAAATATTCTTTAGTTATTTCGTTGGGGAAAACCAAAATAATTTACTTTAAACTTCTAATTTCTAAAGAAAATAATTTAAAATCATTAACTAAGAATACTTAAAACTATAAAAATTTTCTTTAATTCAAGAATTAATTATCTCAACCTCTGATTTTCATAAAATAGCTTCTTTCTAATACTAGATTTTATTATTGAGATTAAAAATAAAGTTAATAAAAATTATTTATAAGAAGAAATAAAAAACTAAAATAATTACAAAATACTTTCTCTTGGAATAAAAATTTAAAGAGTAAGGTAAGAAAATTCTTACTGAGTTTTAACTTTCCGTCATGCTTGCTATATGCTCAAACTTCATATCACAAGATCATCAATCATTCATCAACCACAATCAAGTATAGTAATCTCATCAATCACAATCAAATATCATTAATCATAATTGAATATTATTAATCACAGTCTAATATTATAAATCACAATATCATTAATCGAAATCAAATATAATTAATTATAATCAAGTCAAATCAACTAAATATCGCTTATAAATATAATTCAAATTTTTAATGGTTATTTAAATTAGTAGATTTGATTTTGAGTCCTTATAGTCCATTCCTCGCACAGGTCTATATAAGTCCATATATCCAGTCTTCGCATAGGTATAGTTCAGTCTAGACAGGTCATAATATTCCAAGTCCTTGCATAGGTTTAGTTCGATCCATATAGGATATAAAAATCCAAGTCCTTGCATAGGTTTAGTTCAGTCCGTATAAGTTATAATAATTCAGATCTATGTATAGATATTTCAGAATAAGTTACACAGTATATTAAATTTATTATAAATTTTAAGTTGAGAAGTTATTACTTTATAATAATATTATTAAATTTAAAAGGAGTAAGGGACTCCTCCCTTTATTCTTATGTCTTTCATATTATATTTTTATCTCACTCCCCCTTACCTCTTGTATACCGATTCGTTATTGAAAATCCATGCGCGCCTCGTCTCCGAGTTCTAAAACATACCAATTTCATTTTAATATAATTACAAGATGAAAATTAAGATTACAACTTAAAAAAAAAATGGTAAATTTTGAATAGTGAATAGTGAATAGTGAATAGTGAATAGTAAATCGTAAATAGTAACAGTAAATAGTAAAACGTGAATAGTAACAGTAAATAGTAAAACGTGAATAGTAACAGTAAATAGTAAATCGTGAATAGTAATGGTAAATAGTAACAGTAAATAGTAATTTACTATTTGAATAGTAATTTACTATTGAAATAGTAATTTACTATTAAAATAGTGTTTACTATGCAGAATAGTAACTTAAAATAATATTATTTCCAGTATAATAACAGATTTCTAAAAACGATATAAAAATAACCCAAAAAATATAAAAGAGAAGTATTCTTACCTTAGGATTTTGGCAGAACCTTCTCTCCAAAAACTTTTCTTCTCTCTCTCACTTCCACCACTATCTCACTAGCACTACTATATTAAGAAAACTTAATCTGAAATTGTGAATTCTAAAGAAGAAATCCTTCGGTATTTATAGGAAAAAAATTTACTATGCATTCCATTATTTTAATATAAAAGTACTATGCATTTTTGAATTTTTTATTCCAGGTTACTGTGCATCTTTTGAAAATTTCATACATGCACAGTGATTTGCATAGTAATTGTCGGCAAAATTATTAAGTCAAATAGTAACCCTTCACTCGGTATATTTTAAATATTCAAAATGAGTCCTTTTTGAAATTTAGCGATATTATATCAGTCCTCACTAATTTTATAATAAGTAATATAAAGCTGAAATTTTAAAAATCTAAAATTTTCTGTTAATAAAAATTTATTGATACGTTTCTAATTTTTTAACGATTAGAAAAAATCAAGATTTTTCTCAAACCGATAATTTTTAGATAAGTCTACTTGAAATGGATTTTAGAAAATTTTCTTATAATTTAACTTTACATTCTTGTAAATATTTTTAATTTTAAGCAACTTTATATGAATTTAAAATTATTTAAAATATATTATTTTATTAAAATAATTCAAAATTTTCAAAAAATTTCAGAAAATCATAAATATTATGTAGATCAAAAAGTTTAAAAGAACCATAGTCTAATTCCTTCAAAATTTTATTTTAAAATTCTAATAAGAGTTAAATCTTAAATATGTAAAAAAAAATAAAAATATAACAACATAAAATAAAAATGGTGAATAACAAAGATATTAAAAATTCTTAATATAATTTTCTTAATTAGTGAATACTAATTAAGTCACTTTAAAATTCTCATTCAAAAATATTTTCATTTTATTATTATTATTATTAAAAAAAACAAATAATAAAAATATAAATACCAAAATTTTAAAAAAATGATAATAATAAACTAACTTATAGTAAGTATTTCTCAAGAAATATATATTAATATCTATTTCCTATTTGTGATGAAAATAGGATGTTACAAAATGTTTCTCCAACAACTCCTCAATTTACTTCTTCAGTTCTGCCAGTTCAATAGGTGACATACGATATGGAGCCTTAGATACTGGTTCTGCTCCTGGAATTAAATCAATTGAGAATTCTATCTCACGTTCTGGAGGTAAACTTGAGACATCCTCGGGAAATACTTCAGGGAATTCAGAAACAACTGGCATTTTGATTGCTTTAGATTCTCCATCTCCTTGTGGAAGAGTAAACAAGGCAAATAATTGGCTTTCACCTTGTAAGGCAAAGAGTTTAAGATTGTCGGAAGTAAGATTTTCTTCTGATGGAAATATCACAGTTTTGTTATGACAGTCCACCAAGACTCGATTTGCCGATAACCAGTCCATCCCTAGGATTACTTCCAGAACCTTCAAAGGTAAACAAACAAGATCTACTAGAAAGTTTTTACCTTCTATGAGCATAGAACATTCGTTACACACCTTAGTAGTCCTAAGTTGTGTACCCGTGGGAGTGGAAATAATCAGATCATATCTCATAGGATTCACAGGTAATTGAAGACGTCCAACACACTCATCAGAAATAAATGAATGTATAGCACCAGAATCAAATAACACAGATAAGATTGTACCATTTATCTCACACTTACTTTGCACGAGGTCATCAGCTTGGTCCGCTGATGGCAAAGACTCTTCCAGTTGTTGGTTGTAACCGCTGGTCTGTTGACTCCTTGTTCTGTCTTGGAGGTTGGGCAGCACGTGTGTCTCCTCCACAGCTTCTCTGATAATTAGAGCCTTTTTGATCATTCATAGTGTTCCTGTTGTTGTTTTGATTGTTCTACGGACAATTTGGACTGATGTGTCCTTTTTGATTACAACGAAAACAAGTGACATCTTCAAGACGTCTGTTGCAATCACGTATGTGATGGTTACCTTCGCACTTTAGACATCTCATATTGTTACGTCTTTCAGAAGATGATGATGATGATCCTCCCTTGAAACGACTTTGATAGAACGATCCTCTTCTTTTGAAATCAACTGACTGAGGTTTCAGTTGTCTATTAGCCTTTTCATGTGCCAGTCTGGCTTGGTGATTTTCTTCAAAAATTCGGCATTTGTTGATTAGAATAGGAAAACTCCGAATTTCTTGGTACCCTATCGCCTCTTTGATTTCCAAATTCAGCCCGTTCTCAAATTTAACACATTTTGATTCTTCGGGACCAGCCTGTTGAAAAAGAGGTTAAAAGAGAGATAATTCTTCAAACTTTGCAGCATATTCTCCAACGGACATCGAGCCTTGTTTCAACTCCATAAATTCCAGCTCTTTGCGGCTTTTCACACTTGCTGGAAAATATTTCTCCAGGAAACAGTCTTTGAAGTTGACCCAGTTCAAGGGTCTGTCAGTCTCGATCATACGGATTCTAGCATGAATCCACCAGTTTTCTACCTCTTCCACCAACATATAGGTGGCATACTCCACCTTTTCGCATTCTGTGCAGGGCAATGCTCGAAAGATGCGCTCCATTTCCTTGGCCTAAAGATATGCTCCTTCTGGATTATAACCTCCTTTGAATTGTGAAGGCTTTCTTTTCAGGAAGTGGTCTAACCCATGGAGTCCTCCAGTGCTCCTTGGTTGGTTTTGTCGTTCTATGGCTTCAGCTAAGCGGTTGAAAGCTGCTGCCATATCATTGTTGTTGTTGTTGTTGTTGTTGTTTCTTGCCATCCACATTCGTAGTTTGGTTTATACCAATTCTAAGGGATAATATATCGTATATAAATACTACATAACTATCATTATTCTATAGTTTATGAGTTAAGCAATAAATCATATAACATATTTATCATATTATCAAGCAGTAATCAAACAAATCTTTTTACAATTAATCAGTCAGGCACAAGTCATACAGTACACACTTAACATGTTATCAAGTAAGGAATCAAACATTTCACATATTATATCAAGAAACAGTACATGTCATAGCAATTGGTCCTGAATTTTTGAAAATGCTCTGATACCACCAATGTAACGTCCCGTGTAATTTTCCGAATAAATTTTTCGCGTTTTAAAAGATCATTTAGAAAACTCGTAATTTAAAAATTAGATTTCACGTATAATTTGATAATTGCGGAATATTAATCATGTATGCTAGTCGTGTATAATAAAATTCAAGAAATTATTTGCGTAGCGGAAACAATTTAGAAGTAACAGTACGTAGCACGTAATATTTATTATAACCCATTAAATTAAAGTAAAAATCAAAGTCCAAGCAATATATCATATAGTCATCAATCATGGCATCACTCTTCATTCTGCGTGGCATTCACTGTAAAAATTGATGTAAGAGTGAGATAGAATATAGAATAAATATAAAATAAATAAAATTGCACAAACACAATCAACAAACCATAATGATATGATGAATATGCCAAACAAGTTCATTTATATTTAATAAGTCTTTAATTTAGTCCAATGATGTCATGCTGGATCCATTTGGTTTGGTGGGAATACTGCAGTAAAAAGCCTCATAGAGACTCCAGTAGGAATTAGCATAACCATGAATCCCTACACTTTCATGGCTCCTGCGAAATTGAGTACACAAGTAGGAATTAGCATAACCATGAATCCCTATACTTTCATGGCTCCTGCAGAAATAAGTATACCAGTAGGAATTTGCACAACCATGGATCCCTACACTTCCATGGTTCTTGTGAAAATAGGGCTTTAACTCATCATAGATTAACCCCCCACCAGGGTAGGCGATCATGGAACCCCTAAATTCCATGGTGCGTCCAATGCTTATGATGCATGAATGCCTTTAATACTCTTTATCATTTAACATACCATGATATATAAATTTCTAAAACCACTTGGAAAACCACAAGTCCTCAAAGGACACATCACATATAATAATTTTCAGAATCATAGATTTACTGTTTCAACCACATGTAACAATAACCACAAGGCATTCATATACATATATATTAATTATGTCATTCATAATTATTCACCACTAAAATATACAACTGTATGATACTCATTAAAACGTAACAACATCAATAATAAATCATAATCACTCAAGAATTTAATAATAAATTGTTACTCATAGAGGAAATATCATTTTCATTCATAATAACCATTATAATTAACTTTCAACATTTCCAACAGTAACATACTCTAGTAAAACAGTCATAACATGAGAAAATCATAACCTTTTCATGTGATTCCACTTTCTATAGCTTAATAATACAATTATCTACAACTTTCATGAAGAACACAATTTCAAATTCCAAACAGAATTACACTTATTTACGAAATACCACACTGCCTCAAGGTGAGTTTTCCAAAACGTACATATATTAGTAATTTGAACGTTTCTGGAGCTACAAAAATGATTTTGGCATGAAACCAGTTTTAAATTATCCTTAACACAATTATCTACAACTTTCATGAAGGCACTAACCACTAATTCTCACTACACAATTCCCAGTTTTAAAAATAAGATTCGGATTTCAAATTAACAGAATTATAGCTTGTACATACTTCAGTATTTTAGGCATAACTCAATCTACAAAAATCATTTTGACTTTAAACCACTTTATATAGATCCATAACATAAACACCTACAACTTTCATGAAGACATCAAAGGCTGATTATATACGTACAAGTCCCAGCATATTAATATATACACAAAACATGGGATAAATATTCCACTCGAACATGCTGTAGTATTTTGGCTATAACTTTTGCTAAACATACTCAAATCAGTCGGTTCAGGTCTCAAAATTCACATAATAAAAAGATCTACAACTTTCATGAAGACACTGATCACTAATTATTACCCCAAAATTCCCAGTTTTAAAAATAATGTTCATATCTCAAGTTAACAGATTTACAACTTGGACATACTTTAGTATTTTAGGCATATCTCGAGATACAAAAATCATTTTGACTTGAAACCACTTCCTATAGATCGATAACATGAATATCTACAACTTTCATGAAGACATCAAAGGCTGATTATGCACATACAAGTCCCAGCATATCAATATATACACAAAACATAGGATAAATCTTCCACACGAACATGCTGTAGTATTTTGGCTATAACTTTTGCTATACATATTCAAATTAATTGATTCAGGTCTCAAAATTTAGATAGCAAAAGATCTAAAACTTTCATGAAGAAGTCAGAGTCAAATTCACACGTTTTCAATTTTAAAAATGAGCAGCAAGTTACGAAATTAATTCTGAAATCCTAGAATAGCATACAATTCTACCCATTTCATAGTTATTCACAACCCTGTCCTCTCTTACTTGGTTTGCTGACTGGAACTGGCCTCCTTGTTGTCCTGGCTTCTATTCGAAGGTCTTGAGGAAGAAAGGAAGATGGTATACTGTATTTCTGTTTTCTAAGAGTTTCTGAAGGGATAGTGTTTTGTTTAATAATGCAAAGGCAGTGGGGGACAAGCTTTTTGTGAGTGGGTTTCTAGTGGGCTGTTAGTGGGTTGATAATGGAGATCTAGATAAGAAAGTAAGTGATATGTCTTCCACTTCTGGCCTTCCACCCACTAGGGTGAGTAATTGGGTCAAATATATTAAAAATATGCATAAAGAGACAAAATTGAAGTCAAAGCGTTACTCTGACAGTGAATTCCGAGTGAAATTTCACTCGGTCAGCCTCTTGGCCGACTGGAATTCTACCCGGTCAATGTATATACCAACTGGAAGTGGTCGGCAACGTGAAAAGAGGGAAATCTGAGTCCCTCTCGCTCAAGCGGATACCGACTCGCTTGAGCCAGACACTCTCCCTCGCTTAAGCGAGGAATTCATTCGCTTAAGCGAATCTACTCGGTTTTCATTCAACATCATAGTCCACTCGGTAAAACCTCCTGAAACTGAGTCTTCACCTATTATTCACTCGGAATTAGTTCTATTTGAAACTCTCAGTCTGATTTCTCTTCCTTGGAGGTGACAGTCGGAGTTTCCTCACTCAGACTTACTTATAAAATATCTCACTCGACATATTCTCCCTGAAACCGAGTCATTCTTCTCTGTTTTCCACTCGGCCGTTTCAAATCATTATTAAGCCGACTCATTCCACTCAATTATCCACTCGGTAATTTAACTAAAACCGATTCCTCTTCCTTCATCATTTCACTCGGTCAAGTCGTCTCAGACCGACTCAATGCTCCCAGGTTTCCACTTGGCAGAAACCCTTGAATTGTTCTTCATTCGGAAACCTCTAAGGTTTTCACCACTCGGAAAAGAACAATATGCATAAGCTTCACTCGGTATGTTACACAATTCTGATTTCTCTTTCAGAAACACCTCATTCTTTTTATACTCGGAAGTATTCTTCTGAGTCCGACTCCAACACTCAGATTTTCCACTCGGCAAGGTAATCCTTTATTGCTCATCATTCACTCAGTTTTCATTGCCAAAGAGGACTCAACATTAGGTCAGTTGTTGCTCGGTAATTCATCTCCAAACCAAGTTATTCCACTCGACTATTTACTCGGTAAATTTATTAAAACCGATTCCCAATCCTTGGGTTTTTGCTTGGTAGAACTTTCATTCGGTATTGCATTATGATTGACTCGGAAACGAGTCTTTGGAAGAAGCTTGACTCAGGAATGAGTCTTTCTGGGGTGTTTGACTCGGAAACGAGTCACTCAGGAATAATTGACTCAAATGAGTCATTCTGAGGTGTTTGACTCGGAAATGAGTCACTCAGGAATAATTGACTCGAAATTGAGTCTTCCTGCCATGTTTGACTCAGCAGTGAGTCTCTAAGACAGAATTTCACTCGGAATAAGTCCTCTTGACCATGTTCCACTCGGAAAACGCAATTTTCACTCGGTATTTCCATTTTCCACTCGGAATTCCTTTTGGTCACTCGGAATTTGTAGTTTTCACTCAGAACAGAGTCTCTTTCTCACTCGGACAGTTCTTTCTAAGGCATTTTTACTCGGAAATTGGGTCTTATCAATAAGGATCTATATAAATTCTAGAATTATATCCTAAAATGAAACTTTTGGAGCATTAAAAACCATCCATAGAGTGTTTTATTCATTGATTAACACTTGCAGACCTTCCATGCTTCATAAATTACATAATTGAACTATTATTAAAGCAGGATGTTACAAATAATAGCTTTCTTGTCTCAAATCTGCGTCTTTCACCAAAAAGGGAAAAAAAGACAAAAAGCTGAGGTAAATGCCTCGCACATCTTAAAGCATCAGAAAAGCTGAAATCATGGTAGAACAAAAGCCTAAGGTCAACGTCTATAAGAGTGTACCATTTAGCTCGAAATGGCTAAGCAAATAGGTATCTTTTGGTAAGGATTATCAAAATGAATCATTTTGGTATAAACTCTGAAGCACGCTTGATTCAAACTCTGTAAATGTGTACCTCTTCAAAGTCAGAAGTTGAACAACGATTATATCTTCTCCAATGACTGATCAACAACTATCTCAAAGGGCCTATATGTATGAGAAGATTTCAAACTTTAAAGAGATTCAACAGATTGATTTCTTGTTGATTCTTTCATGAACAAGAACAAAAATTAAAAGTGCTAGTATGTAAAACTCTTAAGTAAAAACTTTCCCAAACTCTTGAGGCAATTATAAAAAAAATCCATGACCAAAAACTTTCTTAGTCAAATAAACTTTCCCAAACTTCAGATTGTAAGAATCAGGTTCAACAAATTAGGGCACTGGGATACAAATGTACACATAATTTATGTCAAAACTCAAAAGACTCAAAACTAATGATAACTATCAGGGAAATATAAATTGGATATAAATAATTGGACATTATTGTCAAACAAAATGCATTTAGACAGTGGTATCACAAATAAGAACGAAAATCGCTAAAAAGTAAAAGTCATACTAATCAGAATCATGAGAAGCCAAAACACAAACAGGGAAAAAAATTCAGGCACACAAGTGTCACGAGCCACCAGTCACTTCAATTTTAAACACAATGGTACACCAAAAAAGTATAAAGGATGACTTACAGAGAGGCGGGATGAAAAGATGAAGAGACCTTGGTCAGAGGAAAGGACGATGGCAACAAAGTTTCAACTTAAGGTTGACACTTCATGTTCTTGCTTGTTTAAAATCCATGCTTAAGTTATAACTTTTATTGACGGTTAGCCATTCCATCGATGAATTTGTTGAACTTTGAGGAGCTGCATTGAAGCCGTTTTCTTGGGTCAATAGAGCTTCTACGTATAAGTCATTCAATTTTTCCAACCTACGTTTAAATTCATGCTTCAATAATTCGAGTTCATCCAATACCACCCATGATCTCTGTAATGTGAAAAAGATAAAAGAAATTGACAAAATGACCAAATATTGAATAATGAAAGATCAAATTAAAAAATAAAATACACATACTCATCTTCCATAAAAGAAAAAAAGTGGCAAAGCAAATTCTCACACTCTTATAAGCTGCTTTTTCTTTAAGAAACAAAGCTTGATAATCCTGATGAAATGGTATACTTTCAGAAACAAAACTTCAAAAAAGAAAATTCAAGAAAAAAAGAATAAGAATGTTGTGCTCGATTTAACTACAAATTAATGGGGGAAGCATAAAGAAAATCGCCTTTTACCTTATAAATCTAAAGAGAATGATATACAAGTCAACTACATTATTTTCTTGGCGGTAGATATTTGCGTGTAGACGTAACCATTTATACAAGTCAACAACCATTTATATCCATCAAAGTTCAAGCCGTTGTATACAAAACTTATAACACGGTTAGTGTAACGTAACCTAATGAGTTTTGTATAGAATTCTATGGTATGTACTAGAGGGAAATTGTTAAATTAATCCTAGTAGCTATGAATTTGGCACACAGCCCTAGAGGAAGCAAAGATTAAAGTTCTCCTTCACATACGAATTCCATAATCGTGAGTACAGACAATAGAGAGTTTCTACATAGTGATAAATCATATATTAGAGTTGAAGAACCTTCTACGGGGTAAAATAACAAAACCCTAATGTGATTAGTGTAATAATTAAGAGAGTGATTGTACCTGCTTGAGAAGATTATCAACAATCCAATAATAATAATGAAGGGGAATGCGATTGTCAACCTAAACTTTGTGAGTGATCGAATCTAAAGTTGAAACTTCGAGAAAGAGAGACGACGGAGAGGGCTTTGAGAGGAAAACGTTCGAGAGGGGAGACAACAGAGAAGGTGCAAATGAAGACGTTTGTAATGTTAAAAGATTTCTCACCGGTCCAAAACTAAGACCGATATAAACACCACCATTTCTCATCAGTCCAAAGTGTAGATTGGTGTAAAGTTTCAAACTATTTACAAAATTGCCACCGTGTTATTTTTTACATTGGTCACATTACAATCAGTGTAAAAAGCCCGGTGAGTTATATCCACTAGTGAGTTATGTCTTTTGCTGTGTGTTGTTAAGTCATGTGTTACTTGAGTTCTTAGGGTTAGTCTTTTAGGGTGTTATATAATTCGTGAAAAATTTTATCTAAATTTTATTAAATCTTAAAGATTAAATTTGGGAATTACGGGGTGCCACAATAATCATATTAATCATATATGATTAACGGAATCTCGTATATTATTTAAATTATTTTTATGAAATTACTGTATTTAAAAAGTAAAATAAAATATAGATTACGTAAGAAGTTGACTTATGACAAAACTTACTAAAAATAACTTCCGTAATATTTCATAAATATATATAATATATAATACATAATACAAATGTTGGATATTAATGAACAAATTTTCAAAAAATATATATTAATGACCATATTCTTAAGTGGAATACTAAATACATATCACTTAGATAGGTTCTCAAATTTAAACTGTTCAATCTACCCCGTTAAACATTGTAAAATCTGAAAACACAATTAAAAAAAATTAAAATAAAACTATAAGTCAGCTTAGGCATCCATAAATTTTTTCGTTCTGAATACCTACCGTCCTAGATTCGTGTTGACAACCAAGTCAACGTGGATAAAAATATAATTTTTTAATTTTAATGAGTGTTGCAGACACCCAATTGAATTTGTCCCTATTAAATTCGCACAAAAAAAAAAAGGGGGTAGAAGAAACACACTCTCTATGTTCCATGGTTGACATAGCCCAAACAAGAATTACAACATCTATTTTTTTAATAGTTTAATTCTCAGATAAGGTTTTTCAATAAATTTTTTAATTATGGTTAAATAAAAATAATTTTTTAATTTTTTAATTAATCGTAAATATTATATACAATTAATATTAATATTAATATTAATAATTCTATTAATTTTATTTTTATAGTTGATTATCAACTGTACTTTTTCCCTTAAAATTACAATAAGAGGAACAACAAAAGAATCAGTAGCACACGGTTGCATGCGTCGAAGCCGAGCCGAGCCGAGCCGAAGCACGCGCGAAGCTGTATAAGGATTCGATGCGGAAAATAACGGTTTTGAGAGGAAACCACAGTCGTCTGATCTTCTTTCTCTCTCTCTCTCTGCCAATTGTGGTGTGTGTCTCTTTTCCCTCGATGCTCTCTTAATAATACGAAAGTAACGAAACCTCTCTCTCTTTCACTCTCTTTCTATCTCTTCCTCTTTCTCTCTCTCTTTCTCTTTGTCCTTGCTCTTAGGTTATCGCAAATTCTTATCCTTCTCCTTCAATTTTATTATAATTATTATTTTTAATTAGCTTCGATTTTCTGCACAGCTTTAACTGCTTCTTCTTTCGCTTGGACAGGCGCGAGGAAATTTACTGGTAATTTTCTTACGAGTTTTTTGTTTTTTGTTTGGTATTTGGATTTTTAGGGTTTCGCTGCTTCGAATCCGAAAGGGGGTAACTTGAATGCGATTTTTACGTGATTTTTGTATTTCGATGTGGAATTCGATGTTTTGCTTGTTTCTTATTTTTCGTTGTGAATTTTGTCTTTTTTCTTTTGAGTTTGAGTTGTGGTGGTTTTATTTATTTATTTATTTGTGTTGTGAGTGAGAGTAATGGGGGTTTACTTATTTTGGTTATTTTAATGTTTGAATAGTACTCTCTATTAATTTTGAGTTGCGTTTTGTTGAAATTGTTTTTTTGTTCTCTTTGTATACTTGTGCTTCATGAGCCCTACGACTATATTAAGTTGAATCTTCTGAGAACCTGCGATAACTAAAATCTTTTGTAAAAGGAATATTTGTTTATTTCTTTAATTTTTTGCCTGATTATCCATTGAGCAATTAAATATGGAATCCTTCTTTTTTGTTTTCTATGATCATGAATTTTTTTTTTCTTTCTGCTGGTAATTTAGGATTTTATCATTTAGATTTCTGGATTGTTGAAAGTAATTATTTTTGGTTTGGTGAGTTTTGTTGTTGGGAATTGGGATACTTGCTGGTGTTATGTGCATGGTAGTTAAAATTGCGAGTTAGATTGTATGATCCTGCAATTTTCTTGCATGCCCTCAATCCTGATTCTGCTAAAAATCGTAATCTGGTGAGATGGACCTATCTCCCACTTCTTTGGTTCTCTTATTTTCTATTGCTACTTGTTTCAGATCTCAACTTACATGTTGGAATGTTGTTCATCTTCTCTTTTTGTCTTTGCTATGTTTTGGTTCGCTACTTTTCTTTGTTTGGTTGATCTTCTGCATTCTGGTTGCTGAGTTGTGTTGATAACTTCCAGTGGTAGCTGTTGTGGGGGTAATAGGAAGAATGTAGGGAGTTTGGCTGCTCTAAACAGTTATTAGTTGTGCTATTAGTATCTTTTTCATGGATGCACAAAGTTTTTTAGTTTATGACTTGCATGTTGTATATTAACTAATACTAATGAGTAATGACTATCGATGAATGACCTTTTTATGTATTTTTAGTTCAAGTTTACCCATTTTCTTATTTTTGTTCTTTTATGCACTATAAACATTTAGAATATATTTTTGTATTGTAGGGAGGACCTTACAATCCGTGTTACAATTCTACGATTTATGATTTTACATCTCCTTCCTGATCTCAGGCAGGATCTTGATTTTAACAACCTTGGTTATGTGCTTATTTTTGTCACCATTTTGATTAAACTAGTCAAAGATATGCTACAAATTTTGATGATTTGTTGTTGTTTACCAGTGTCTGATATCATCCTTGCTCTTTCTTGATTTGAAAAACACTTTATAATGGAATTTAGAATTATTATATTGCATGTGGTTGTGGGGTTATAGATATTCCAGATTCTAATTGACAATGTGCATTCATTTGTTTGTAGAGTCTACTGATCTGATGAAAAGTTCTTGTGGATATTTGTTTTTGGGAAATCATCCTAGGGCCAGTTGAAGTGGTTATTTGTAAACAATTTTTTGATGGGAAATAAAGTGTGGATTTCTCCAAAATAAGCTATTGTAAACAAAGTCAACTTTGCATTAACCTGTTTGATGGAAAACAGAAGTGAAAAAAATGTTTGGGGGACTGACTATTGGCAAATGTATGAACTACAATTCTAGTTGCTGCAATTATGGTTTGCTGAGACATTCATTATGAATAAACTCTTCTCCCTCTATGTTAAGGTATCTCGGGTGTTTTGTTGATGTGACATGTGTAACGCATGGAATTGGTTTTCACATGGACGTTCCTGTTCTATTGATCATGGCTCAGGGGATTGACATTTTTATCCCATTCCTTTCTGCTTTATGTTATGGAGTGTCAGTACAAAACTGAATTATAATTATGCCAATTGAGATAGACAAGGGATGATGAGATAAAACACGCTAATTTGTTCTAGCCAGCAAAAAATGGCTTTCAATGAGGGAATAAAACAAAAGATTAATTTCTTATCAACTTTTAATGGATTAATGGAATGAAAATATCTATCTCTGCAAAATTGAAGCATGGCATTGAATTTTTCTTTCTTGCCAAACTTAGCAATAATTCTTTTTATGTGACAGTGGTCAAAATGCTCAATTTTTTATGCAAGGGCAGTATTTGATTAGATTGAACCTTTAAGCAAAGCAATTTTATTAGGTAAAGTTGCATTTTGAATATAGATAATAATGTAACTGGTTTGGATATAGAATTTGGACTGAGAAAGTTTTGATATAATTATGATTGTTTTTTCAATTGTGCTTTGCAGGTTGCTTATGGCTGAAAGATGTTCATTAAAAGTGAGCAAATTCGTATTTTGCTATATATTGGTATAGTGTTTTCTTGAAGAACTATTCTTGTCTCATGGCTGCTGATCAGAGGAGAAAACGAGTGAATGGGGCAAACATCGTCGGTTATGGCTCTAGAGAGCAGCACAGGGCCAAAAGGAAGAATTTGGGGTTAGTTCAAAATGATATAAACATGAGATCCCACATCTCTGTTGAGTGGGATGGTAATCAGAAAAGGGTTGTTGCTAAGCGGGAACAGATTGGCATCAGTCGGAGACAAGTGAAACCATTTGTCAATTTTGTTTCTAATGATCATAAAGTCTTGGCAGATGTGTTTACTGTGCCTCAACAAATTTTTGACTTGGATAATTTGAGTGAAGTGCTTTCATATGAGGTAAGCTAATTTGTGCTATATTTCTAATGCTTGCATCTGAAAATAGCGGTTATTATGTCTAAATAGTGTTTTGTATAACTTTTGGAAATTGACAGGTTTGGAAGACCCATCTCTCACAAAATGAGAGGGACTTTCTAATACACTTTCTCCCTAGTGGCTTTGAGCCACATCAAATTGTGGAAGAATTACTTGCCGGGATTAACTTTCACTTTGGGAACCCCTTCTTGAAATGGCAAGATCTCTTTGTTTGTATTTTTCTCTTGAGATAAATTGTGTGCTCCCTTTGATGTATTTAGTAGTTCATCTATTCATGATGCATATAAGTACATGCTACACGTGACAATTTCTTATTTTTTATGAGTGTTTGGATATTTGGATGAGCCCTTGGATTTAGTTGATTGCCATTACCAATTGCATATTTCAGGTATAAATTTTGCCCAGTGCATATTTTGAAATCTAATGGAGGTTTTTATCATATCTTACAGTGTATTGACCAGTTTCTTCAAATCTTCCTTTCGTTGTTGTGTGCAAACATTTCTCAATTTTGTAACATGAAGGGACTTGAAATTTTGTCTTGTTCTTCATACTTTCCATGCTTACATTGGTAGGTATATGCTCATCATTTCAATTATCTTCTCATCTGAGGTTTGGTCATTTATCAGCACTATTTGTTATGGCTATATCATATTGCAATCTTAGCAAAATTTTACCTGTTTTGTGAGAAAAGTATCATCAACACATTGAATGGAATTTGTCTAGTCAGCTGATCATGCATGACAATATTCTCATGTTGAGAATCACTAATGTCTTAAAATATGTAATATGTATTTGCAGGGCTACTTCCCTTTGTTCAGGTAATCTTCATCCAGATATGATTGTTGATCAGGAACAGCATCTGAGATATGAGAAGAGAGCATACTACTCACAGTTACACAATTATCACAATGAGTAAGCACTTGTACATTCTCAACGCGTATCTTTTTGGCAAGTATCTAATGTAGCATTGTATTTCTTTCATTATGCAGTATGGTAGGATTTCTATCTGAGTTGAAGGAGAGGTGGCAAAGCTGCAAAGATCCAGAAAAGGAAATTGTGCAGAAGATGTGGAGGTTGTCACTCACCTTCTGTACATGAATTATACATCTGACCACACAATTAGGATTCTAGGACAGGGCATATTCCATACTTCTTTATTATAAAAGATACCTTTTTTGCTCTGCATCTGCTCCCTGCATTGGTAGTTCTTCAATATAGTGATACAGTTCACTGTTGCACAAGCAGGGTGAATACTGCTGGAGCATATATCCATATATTTTTTGTAGTTTGAGATGTCTTATTGCCCCAAATCTATAATGGTAAAAATTCTGGAAATCTTCTTTCTGTTGTATCTGATCATACTGGACTTTCTCTGTATGTTTTCTGCTTGACTATTGTCTTCCTCAGTAGACAAAGTTTTTTTTTTTGTTTTATATGTGTATTAGAAAGTTCTAAAATTATTTAAGCATTATTAAACTTTTACTTGATACGAAAATTGAAATTCTTTGACAACTGCTGAAACAAATTTGACAGATTCTATTTTTTGGGATGCCAAATAGAAGATAGCTGGTTTATTAAAATACCATCTTGCGTCCATAATTGCTTCACTCCTCTCTTATTGTTGTATCTTTGTATATTTTAACAGTATAGGTATAATTAATGGTTGAGATATCGAGTGATTATGTTCAATGTAATTGTTATCAAACAGTTGTAGTTTTTGTTGATGTGCTAATACTCATGTTACAGAAATCCAGGCTATGCATGATCTTTTGTTGAGTTCAACTTGGGTTTTTTGGGATTGTGCTCCGTATGTTTTTGAATCTCTGGTGATAATAACTTCATAAATTTGTTGTGTTAAGCAGGTCAAAGCATGTAGATAAAAGAGTTCCCTCAAATATGAATGAATCTAGAGTTTATGACCATGATGGGAATGTTACAATGACATCTGAGTCACGCTCATGGGAGGCAGAGGAGAAAGCATGTAGTAGTGACAACCAAATTTCCTCGCTGAGAAAAGATGATAAACTTCAGAGAAGGTAACTAATGAATTTTCTATCAGCCATGTTTTACAATTGTAGTGTGATTTGGTTTTATTATCTCTACCATTTTCCATAAGAGATCTTTCTGGTCAAGCTGTGATATTGAAATATAAGTTCTCCAGGAATAAATTTACAGATTTTTAGATTTTAATACTGGCACCATTCATATTGATGGGCAATGAGAACACCTTCGGATTGCTAGTTCACTATCATCATCAATAAACAGTTGTTACTGATGATTGTTGTTACCACCTTGTTTTGTAATTGTCAACTGTTCTCATTTTTTCTAGCTGCTTTTGGTTCTCCTTCCATAATTTCTATTATTATCACCATCACTAATTTGTACCTAGTGGTGAAGAAAATGAATATATTTGGTTCCTTTCATTTTTAGTCAGTTGTATGTATGTTTTTGCCTTCCCTGCAGTTGAAACAAATAACATCCAAGCTTATTCATTTAGGTGCTGTTAACAAAAAATAAAAAATAAAAAGCCAGGAATGTTTCCTTGGAATCTCATTGCAGGATCAATGTTAAAATGTTTTCACCAAGGCATCTAATTCCTAGGCTTATTGCTCCGGGGAATTCAATGCAATAAAGTCATTTGAGATAATTAAAACCGTTTGCATGGGTGATTCTGACATTTGGGGACTGGCTATTGTTATTTTGAAACATCAGCCAGTAAGGCTAGAGTCCTTAGTCCAGGTTTTCCTTTTCTTTTATGTTTTATTAAACTGATGAATTATGATAATATTGAATAAAGTCTCTCACTTTGTGCTTAGGGCACCCTAGAATATTTAGAAAATTACGAACAAGAATTATTGATTAAGGAATTCAAGTGGACACTGATCTACCCAATTCCTTACCAATCCTTGAACAGTGATGGTATTTTTTTCTTGTACTATGTTTGTTGGTTGTTAGTCTTATTGTTGCACATCAAGTACTGGGTCATGTTCTTAATATTGTGTAGGACTTCTACTAGGGTTTTGTGTCATATCTTATGATTTTCTTTTGAATATCTATAATAGCATCTTTTGCATAAACAATTATATGGTCAAAAAGTAATTCAGAAGTGGTCCATACAACTTGCATTGAAGTTTTAGTCATTATCATTTTGGGCTTGGCAATGGAATAGATAATGGGAATAGATAATGGTAGGTGTTGTCTATATGTGAAGGTAGACAGAATTGAGATCCTACTTCAAAATTAAAATACAAATTACACACTCACAAAATTACATAAGCCACAGAAGCAGAGCAGTATTGTTCTGGCTGCCAGAAATTGTAAAATCGTATGACTTTTTCATGAAAAGATTGTGATCCTGACTGCTGTGGTTGCTACTGCTTCAGATATTTGTTTCTTCTGTTGTGATTTTGAAGATCTTGAGTCCAGCCTTTGTCGATTATCATTTGAAGTTTTTTATTGGGATAACTGACTGTACATGAGAGGCATAATGTAATGTGTAAACAGGTCATTTGAGGGAAAATTTCCTTCTCCAGTTTTCTATTTATGCTCCTTCCTCTAGTTGTACGTTTTGGGGTCGCATTAATTTGATTTTCTATCTCCTGCTGGATGCATAAATTTAAGCTTTCTTTATTTCTTGTGTATAATATACCTTTACTTTTGCTTATTATAGTTGTTTATGAAACAATGTGCGGCAGGGTGCTTGAAAAAGGCATTGCTAAAGCTAAATCCAGAAATTTGATGGTTTCTTCAGATGATATGCCTAATGTAGGAGAAAAGCCCAAGAAAGGAGACAAACAACCCAAGCGTAATATTCATTCTAGTGATGGTGACAAATATATGTCATGTATCAAGGTTAGGCACTCCATTCTTATTTGAGCGATGCTGAAATGTCAGGAGAAACAGCATGGTAGCTGGGTCAGTTTTCTCATTGGTGTCGGTAATTAGATGGACAATAATGGTTTCTCAATTATTGTTACTGAAACTTATAAATATCTAGACTCAGCTAACATTAGTGATTTTGAAGTCAAACTGCTATGTTAGTTTCCATTAGTTTTGTTTGTTGTTAGAGCTCTAAGTGTTATCCCACATATTCTATTTAATATAGTTATATGGATTTAATAATAACCTCATAAAAATAGTATTTTTAAAGATTCCTTTTCCATAAAGGTGAGGACAAGAAGCAAAATTTTTTATCCTTATTGTGCATGTGTTAATTTTTTGTTACTATATTTGCTGATCGTTTCCTTTATGCATTTCAGATTAGTAAGCAGCAGCATGAGCTTGTCAAGAGTATGAAGCAGTCTGGTAAAAGCATCCAATCTAGGTCCCTTAACCGTGTTTTGGGTAACCTTGATGACATTCATGTGCAGCCATACAAGATATTTGTGAAAGAAGAACAGAAGAAGTTGCATGAACATTGGTTAGTGAGATGTTTGCAATGCTATATCATTATCAATATGTCATCATTGAACACATTACTAACTTCTGACATGAATATATTTTCCTTATATTTGTATAGGTTGCAATTGGTGAACAAACACCTCCCTCTAGCATATGTAAATTGGACAGAGAGACAGATATATAGACATTCAATGAGAAATTCTTTGTTGGCTGAGATGAGGGATAAATCAAATGCATTCATAGAGGTTTGTAGTAGTTTTTCCTTTTTAAGGTCATCTATAATTTCCTAGAATTGAGTTACTCAAATTCCAAGATCCCTGGGCTTATAATCAATAGCATTTTTATGTAATGGACCTGTTAAAATATTTCCAAATATAATAATTTGCCTTTCAGGAAGAGGATGATGTGAACTCGGGGATTGAGCTTCAGAATCAAGACGACGATAACATAAACTCGGAAAGTGAGTTTAAAGATCAGGATGGGGATAACATTAGCTCAGGTGGTGAGCTTCAGGATCAGGATGAGGATAATGTGAGCTCACGAAATGAACTTCAGGATCAGAATGATGATAATGTGACCTCAGGAAGCGAACTTCAAGATCAAGATGAGGATAATGTGACCTCAGGTGATGAGCTTCAGGATCGAGCTGAGGAGGGAAATCTAAATGATCAGTCGAACTTGAAAGATGACGAGGATTGTATTGCTAGGTCCCCGGATAACCAGTCACTGCATAATTCTTATGTTAGTGGTGATGATGACTTCAACCGAATGAGTGTGGAATCAGAAGAGAATCTTGTTTTATCAAAATCAAATGATGCTTCTCCAAATAAAAATGAGTATTCAAGGAATGTGAGCACTCGGGATGTTTCTATTGATGAAGGAGCACCTTTCACTGCTGGTGGTGATGTCTGGCAAGCAGTTGAAATGCCACCTTCATACTATGATTCTTCTGTGACCCATGAGTACACAGCTGGTGGGTTATCTCTGACTAACGCTCAAGTCAATGAAGAGCCGCCAACTCATATTATTGGTGTTGAAGCTGATTTGCATCGAGAAGAGACAGGCAAAGAGTTGTTGCATGGGCAGTTAGGTGATGGGGACCATGGGACCTTCAGTTCTTACCAAAGCCAGGATCGAAGTGTCATACTTCAATCTCTCTTCAAAGGAGAGGGGATGTTACCTTATCATCATGAACAAAAAGAAGCTGGGTTAGATTTCCAGACTTCGAACAATGTTATAATTGGGGATGGCCAATTTTCCAGTCATTTTAAGGAGCCCTTGCAAACTTCGCTGACATTGGACCAGGGAAGGAGGAGAGCTACTGAGGTTTACATGCCAGAAAACATGTCCCAGAATATTTATTCAGATGGAGGAAGGTACTTGATCCCTAGTAGACAAGATCCATTAATCCCTAGGCAGGATCCATTGGGTACAGTAAATATGACTGATTGGGCTGCTAATACTGCTCGCATTGCAGCACCTTCCCAATCTCACTTGAACACTGGAGATTTTATTGGTCATCACTGGTTCCCTGCTGACCATCAAGTTCGTGGTGGCTGGAATGGAACTGATGGTGGTGGTCTTTCAAGTCAAAGTATTGGCACTGGAGCAAACTCTGATCAGAGTTTATTTAGTATTCTGTCAGAGTGTAACCAATTACGTTCAGGTAGCCCTTATGATTCAGTTAGAAATACTGACCAGGTTCTTGCACCCAGAACTTATGGAGTAGTAGATGCAGGAACATCACGGGTGAATGCTGTTGTACCACAGGCTTCTCATCCATTAGAGTACTTCACTGGACGTGAAGCACCCACTGGTCTGGTGCCTGATGATATGACATGGATGAGTTTGCCACATCAGAATTCTGCATTACATGATCAAATGGGAAAACCATATTTAAGGTCATGGAACCGGTAATGAATGTTTTACCCTATACATTTGCAAGGTATGGTCAGGGTTCAGAGCTTGACTGCAAGACATTGAGAAGAAATGCACATGTATCTGTGCGATAAAATTCTGTGACTTAAGGAAATCCACAGAAGCTGGGGCATACATACCCTGAGATGAGATAAGTTACTGTACATACCTATACCAAGGCAAACTCAACACCATGTACATATCTAGATATTAGATCTGCAGGAAAGAAACCATGGGTTAAGATAAGCTTCAACAATGTCAGGTTATTAGGCAAGTTACATATTTTATTCTTATTTTTTATTTTTTTACCTTTGCTTCTAGAGAGACATTCTTTAATAATTTTGGAAGGTAAGAAATGTTGAAGGCTACTGCCTCTTTTTGAGTTATCCTTGTTTGGTTCATTGTCATAATTTCATCGTATGACTATAATGCTAAAACAAATGGTCTTTTGGGTATGATTGACAGTACCAACCAAATTAAGTTCTAGCATCTGGGCATATGTTCACATCTAGAGATGATCATAGTTGGGAATTGGGATGCTTCTGAGTCGATAGGGATCTAGTAGAGCCTGTAATCAGGATGACCATCCATTTTTATGCCCCAGAGGTCACTAACCTATTTTCAAATACTGCGTAGGTGCAGTTCCTAACTGAATGGACAATATCAGACATAAATGATATTGGCCAATATAAAACTCAAATTAGATGGGTAAAATTCCTTTCATTATTTGGCAAAATGGAGAGGATCTTCAGAGAAGCAGAGCTCGGTGTCTACCGTCTAGTCATTACAGGGCAACTTAACTAATTAATTTAATGTCTCTAGTCATCACTGAGGAACTTTAACTCATAATTTAACGGTGGATAGATATATCTTTCGTTATATGTACCGTTTTATTTTTAGTATTGTATTTTTTTAGTATTCGTCCACTATGTTTATTGTATCAGTTGTGTAGGTCATTACTATTTTTTTTCTAAAACCAAATTTTGAATTATAATATTTGATTGCTGTTATATATATAAAGAAAGAGTCACCAAACTGACCATGTAGTTATTGGTGAAAGTGAACGCATTGAGTAACATAAGATGATTATTCCAGCGACCAAAAAGGAGATGATTATTCTCCAAATTGCTCGAAACTTTACCTGACTTTGATAAATCAGTAGGTTTTGGTCCTCTTATTTAAGGCATTAGGCTAATAAAGAAATGGTTATTGTGCATTCATTTGTTATGGATTTGATCGTGGTAGACTTCTAAAGCATTCGATTCAACGACAAGAGAACGAGGAAAATCACCAAGAAGCGTCTGGTCATGCGGGAGGGATTTGGCTGCTTTATGATAAGGAATGGGTCTCCTTCTCTGTCACTATCTTGGAAAGCATGCCTCGTATTATTACCACAGAAGTAAGGAGGGGTACTCATGTTTGGGTTTATTCTTTTATATGCTCAAGTCCGGTTTCGAGTGAGAGACCACCCTTGGATCATCTCGTCAGTCTCCGTCGACGCATTTCTCTACCATGGGCGATGATAGGTGATTTTTTTCATTGTCAACATAGATCAATTTTATAGATGAAAAAAAGACGGAAGCCTAGAGTGAGAGGCTATACCCTTAACTATCATTAACAATACACAAGGCTCACATCAAAAACAATAAACAAGCCTCATTACTGAATAATTCTCGAAACTATGCAGGATTACATGTTTATTGAACCTACAAAAAACAACAAAACAAAAAACAAAGAAATCCTTGTGCAGGAATTATTGCAGAACTTAACTGCATAGAAGGCCAATAAACAACTACAAGATCCTTGATCTAGAATGAATGAATCTATTTAAGTAAATACGAGTAGACAAGTTGAAACCATCAATGCTAAAGGGTTGAGACATACCTAGAAAAATAAGAGACTAAAAATAGAAAATACAAACCGGTAACGGTGGTGGGGGCATTGGCCGAAGATGGTGATAGTGGCCAGAGGGTGTGGTTGTGGCGGCGGTGGTAAAAAAAAAATTATTAGAAAAAGTGATGGTGGCAGTTGAAGAGGGTAATGGTGGCAGTGGCTAGATAGGAGAGAAAGATGAAAAGGATGGAAAAAAGGAAAACGGAATCCAAATTGAAAAGAAAAAAAGACGCTCACAAAAAATGAGGAGAAAGAAGGGTCTCCACGGTAATACCCTTTGTTCTCTTTTTCCCTAGAGTGGTGTTGCTAGGGTTTTTCAAAAGAGAAAGCGGTGTATTTTAATGATAGATGACTTTAATGAGGTGTGTTATCTCAAGTTTTGGTGGTGGACGTGTGGCTTCTCGTGTCGAGGCTAATTGCCTTGGTGAGTGTAATATGATTAGTCTTCATTTTCTTGGCTTTTAAGCATACGTGGGTCAGTTACAGGTTTGGTGAAGCTTCTATTATGAAAACACTTAATAATGGGTTTAAGGATATTCCTTAGTGTTTTGGTTTTCCCCAAAGCCCAAGTACAAGGATTGTCAAGGTTGAATTATAATCATAGCCCTTTGCTTTTGAGATGTGGGCTTTTTGTAAGGTTTAATGGATCAATTGGCCCTTCAAGTTTCAAGCGGCTTAGATCCAACACTTGAGCTTGGAATAATTATATTGATCTTATGGCAGAACTGAAGAGGTGAGAACTAAGCCTATTGATTTTAGTGAAAATATTTTTGGCAATGTTTTCAGGCATGAGACGTACTTTGAGACTCGTATAAGGGGTGTGTAGAATGAGTTGGATCTTTGAAAGGCGACTTTAATGAGAGTATAATGCGGTTGAGTCAACAAGTGATGCTTCAGTGACAATAAAAATACTTGTTTTTTTCATGCAGAAACAGTTATGTGCAGAAGACCTAATCACATTAATGGCACTTTTGTTGATGATAATTGGTGTTCTGATGAGGAGGTAATTAAAAAGGAGGGCCGAGGTTTTTCTCTAACATTTTGGTTTCAGATATGGTTTATTATCTTAATTCATTGAAATTCTATTAGACTTAAGTGATGAGGCAATCCATTCTTTGATGGATGATGTTACAAACAAGGAACATTTTAATGTTTTAAAGTCTATGAATCATACAAGGTACTCGGATTTCAGGCCGTGTTTTATAAAATCTTTTGGAATGTAGGAGGCAATGACGTCTGATCTCGTTAGTCATTTACCTGTGTTGAAGTCAATTTGACGAAAGCTTTAGTTGTTCTTATTCTTAAGGTTCTCCTACTTAGATTAAAAAATTTCAAGCTGATTTGTTTGTGTAATATGGCTTTGAAATTGATATCTAAGATGATCATACGTCAGTTGCCTCCTTTCTTTGAGAATAATTATTGACTTTTACCGAAATAATTTTGTGTCAAGAAAATGAATTATAAATAATGTAATTAATGCACTTAGAGGTCCTTCATTTTATGAGAAAACAGAAAGGAAAGATATTTGGAAAAAAAGCTTATGACTGTGCTAATTGAGATTATTTGTGCCTTACTTTAATGGAATTTGGTTACCTCACCTTAACCATTTCTTTGATTATGAGTTATTTGTAGGAGTCCTTTTGCTCTATCTTGGAGTCTTTTCCAAGATTGAAACCAAGTCGTGGGGTAAGGCCCTTTTTTTGTCCTATTTTTATGTTGTGCATGCATAAACTAGCTATGATAATCCAAAATAAAGTGGCTGGTAATGAGTGGCTTCTTGTTAAAATTGCTCCTCAAGGCCTTGCGATTTCACACTTTTTCCCCATGGATATAACCTTTTTCCTTTATAAAGGCTAAGATGTCTCAGGTGCATGTAATTAATCAAGTGTTCCAAGTTTTATGTCATGCATCCAGGATGAAAGTTAATTGATATAAATCTTGTCTTTTCGTCATAAAAATTTCTCAAGCTGTTGAATACAATGAATTAAGGTTATGAGTAGATTTCATAAGACTCCATAAGTTTCTTTAAACTCTTGAGTTTACAATTTTAATATTAGTTTCGTTTGTTTGTTTTAGTTTTTGATACAGTGAAATATAAAACATTATCCAATCATATATTATTATTATTATATGAATAAAATTTATTTATTTATACCATAACTATATTAAAAACCATGCTTATTGTAATATTTAATTGATAGTGTAAATATTTTTTAATGCAAATGGTAGAAGTGAATTCGTTAATAGCAATATCTCATAAGTTAATGATTTGATACCATATTGAGATAATTGAATGTGATAGGTTATTTCTTTTTTTATACACTATAATATACTTCTTGTTCACTCTGAGTACGTAAAAGACAAATTTCTAAAGAATTATTCTAGGAGAAATTAGGTTAATATTCAAAAATATCACTTGAATTACAAAGAACTCCTTCATTTACATTAATACAATGGTAAAATAAAAGGGAGACCTTTGATTCATAACCAATTGGCAAGGAGATGACTATGCTCTACAGAGATTGTGGGGAATCAGAATCTCTGTTATATATACTCTCCAAATATAAAGGAGGGAATAAGGTCCTGTTGGCCCCCTCCCGGTCCGGGGGGAAGAAGAGCTCCCCAGTCACAAGCTCTAGGCGGAGAGTCGATCTGAGTGACTAGGTGTTGGGTTGAAGTATTCCCAGCCCAATCATCGTTGAGTGTAGGTGTTCCGAGTGAAGTGATGTTCTGAGAGAGGTGATGTTACAAGTGTTCATTGAGGGGATTTCAGAGGGAACACGTGTCGAATAAAGGATAGTCGTCATTCTATTTCCGCATGTGATGTCTGGGCGTAGTTGTTTTTGTAATGATGAGGCGTTTTGTATCTCTAGGCTTTTAAATGCTTCCTTGGGTTTAGGTTCATCATTTCAAAAGTGGGAGGTTTCTCCATCACGTGTTGAAAGCAACTGTCCTTCAAAAGGTCATCATGGTATCGTGACCATAAAGGTGATGAGATTGTTCCTAGCCCTTGGATATGTCATTTGAGAGTTATTTCCACCCCTATATATAGCCCCAACCTTATTCATTTTTACCTCTACACTACTATCTGTTTCAGTTCTCCTCTACCCTTCTACTATAGCTCTATTTTGGTCTACTGCTCTTTACGTCTTTGGGTTTTTCGTTTTTCTAGAGGTTAGTGGTCCACTTCATCTCCTTGTTACATTTGTGACTTTCTTAGGCCTTCCTTCATCTTCCTTTCCCCTGTTGCCTTTTTTACTTAAAATAGTTTCTTCTTCTACAAGCACTTATTCATGGGTTAAGGAGGAGGTTCTATCGTTTCCCTCCCCCCTTCTTTAGTGAGGATGCTATTACCCGTCTATGGCAAGAAAGGCCTTTAATGGCTCCTCGCTGGCCCTCAATGTGGCATTCCTATGTTGCTCCTCAGAGGAACGGGTTTACCATGCCTGATTAAACCTTGGAGAGTTGGACTACACTTATGTGTACGAAACCCTATTCTCCCGCTTCTATTTATCTTTTCCTTCTACTGATTTTGAAAGGGGCATTTTGAATGTTCTGAATGTCGTCTCGACCCAACTCCACCCCAACAAATGGGCTTTCGTGAAAGCCTTTGAAATATTATTTCGTGTGGACTGACACGCTGTCGTTGTTAGGTCAAATAAAAAATTAAATTAATGTAGTATAAGCTGAGCAACCTTATTCGTTTCTCGAGGACCTTAGTCAAATTAGTTACAATCAATTTAATTATAACAAAAGGGGGGGTCTGTGTTGAGATTGAAAAGAAAACTAAATAATCATATAATAATTCAAAAAGTAAATTTATGAGTAAGTGATAAATCAAATTTAGAAACGACTAACCCAAAGAATTAATAAATCTTTATTTAATTAATCATTG
The DNA here is from genome assembly GCA_037962975.1 of Clitoria ternatea. Classification (NCBI taxonomy): domain Eukaryota; kingdom Viridiplantae; phylum Streptophyta; class Magnoliopsida; order Fabales; family Fabaceae; genus Clitoria; species Clitoria ternatea. The sequence continues at coordinate 18,967,496 of CM075675.1, forward strand.
ATCACAAATATGATTAAATATAATTAACTTCTCAGCCTTAAATCACTTGGAATTCCTAAATGAATTTATTCTAGAAAATCTTCTAGAATCGAATTAATGAACTAATAAGAATAATCAATTGATATATTCTTATTAATTACTAAGATAACTTTAAAACCGTAGTTTGATTGAGTTAAGTAACTAAATAAAAATATCTTATTCAGTAACTTAATCTTTGTTCTCAAATTGATTATTGATTAACCAACCAACATCATTTTAGATTATAGATTGTTTAATTATACACCTATCAATTATACACTTAAATGATCTACTATCATAAGTGTTTGAGAAACAAAGAAAAGTAATTATATTCAATCAAAATATTAAGAGTAAGAACTCAACGTTAACATAAAGAAAAATTAAATTCCTTGATTTGACTTTAAAGGATTAAGCTTCCATGATGATTTTAAACAATGAAAGATAAATTTAAGTTAACTATAACTTTGATGATAAAAGTATATAACAATTAATGAAATTAACTTACTTGATATTGAGAAAGGGAAATGAAAATCATAATTTGAGGAATGGAATATAGAGCAAAGAAATAAAGCAAGAGAAAGAACTAAAACTTAAGAAACTAAAGCAAAGATATTGAAATGTAATGAAAACTTAAGCATGTATTTATTATGTATCTCTTGTGTCTTCCTTACAACTTCAAGTATCTATTTATAAGCAAGGTATCATGACATTATATATTCATTTTCTAATCTTTAATGCATTTTTTTTTAACATTGGTGGGCTTGAGATTACAATAATTCAAAAGAAGACAATGGTAGGTGTTGAAATTTATTCTTCTTATATGACATAATTTCACCAAACCTTCAACATAAAAGTTTTAGATCTTTATCTTATTGAAATTTGGCCGTAAGAACTAAGTCATTTGGACATCTACAACTCAAGATATGTGTATTTTAGTGAACTATGTCAATGCTGGTGGGACACATGCAGGCTGTTTGATTCAAACTTCATTTCTTCATCCTTTTCAGATGCAAAATAACCAAATATGATCATCATAATGTAAGCCTTTGTCTTAGCTTTCCATGGGCTCTAAAATTAGCCCAATTGAATCACAAAAGCCCGAGTTATGACCAAAACAAGGCAAAACACTCAAGATACAAACAAAAAATAAAAATTGAAACATATACATAATTCTTCAATTAAACTAAACAACATAAAACTTATTTAAAATACTATCATTAAACATAATAAATATATAATAAATACCAAGTGTAAAACTATAATAAGTGTATTAAAATTGATTCATCAAATTCTCCCATACTTAAGCTTTTACACTCTACGGTAAAACAAAACCAAAAACTAAAATGAAAAATAAAAAATAAAATATATTTTGATTTTTAAAAAAATCTAAAATAATAAGTAATACACACTATCCCTTATATCAAGAAGTCATGATAAGTGTGAATAAGAAGCATTACATACTAGTTACATAAATTGAGTGATCAAATCAAAGAGTAGATAAACAGGTGATAGATATTCTCTTCATGCTCTCTATATCTCGATTGTTTAGGTTTGTGTATACTCTCAAGAATCACCAAAATTAGTTAGAAATACTATAGGCTTGAAAATTTTCTAATTTCCATTTTGAGCGCATGCATGTAGAGATAAAAAGGACTTATTAAGATTGTAATAGGGCCAATGTGATACAGGGTGAATAAAATGAAATAGTATGACTAAACTTAGGGTTGAAAAAGAGCAATGGAGTAAGTGATTTAGTGATTGTGGAAGTACATTTTGAAACTCAATACTCAACAAAATGAAACATGATGGAAGACAATGTAACGTCCTAGGTTATTTTTACATTTATTTTTATTTAAACAATTACCTCTTACGATACATTTCTTCCTTTTCTTGAAAATTAATCGATATTTAGAGAAAACAAATTTAATTTGAACACAACGGATGAGAGAAAGGGAAATCAGGGTTTCTCGCTTGAGCGAGGCCCCTACTCGTTTAAGCGAGATTCCGGACTCTCACTTAAACGAGGTTCTATTCGCTGGAGCGAACACCTTTCACACATCGGATTATACAAGACATGCAACCGGACTCTCAAAACTTCACTCTAAAAATGGTTCTGTGAACCCAAAAAGTTACCATGAAAGCATATGCAAATAACAGTGATATATTTTTAAAATATAGTTTTACATCTGATCTGGTCTTAATTAAACATAACCAATAATTATACTAAGAAGTTCTTATACACACATAAGACTCTATAGAGGGTCACTCGAAGTCACACGGACCCTGGCACCGTTCTCCCCCTTGGTGCGGCTCCATGGCTCCTTCCCCCTCCCTGTCTCTGGTTACTAAAAAAAAAATGTAAGGGTGAGTGTTTGGCATTATAATTAATATAGAATGGAATTTAACACTATACATGCATATTGATACAAACACATCAAGCATCACCTGTAAGTAAGCACACCGAAACATAGTGTATTTCATGCTGTAACTAAATTAAACCAATTACACAATTCCATCCCATTCATCGCATTCATCACATTCATCACATACATCACATTCATCACATCTGACTCTCATACAATCTGACTCCTAGTATCCGGATACTAAAGGATTGGCCTTCAGCTGGGGGTCCTACTTGACACCCCGTGAACCCTGCTTGGTTCACCGAGTCCTGCTTGACTCTCCACCTCGACCACTGGGTCCTACTTGACCACTGGGTAGCTCAACTGGGCACAAAAACCACGGGAGCCGGAAATGAGGGGCTATCATATACCGTCGGCCATCCCATACCACATAATCATTCAACAGTTTACCTTTCACATAATAATATCAATTCCTCATCACTCGGGTAGCCTGCTTGCTAACCCGACGTCCCATAACAATGATCATTTCAACATTTGATATCACAAGATCATAACATGATAAACTCAACCACATCCGATCATCCACTAATTAATAAACTCAGTCACACATGCACAAGCATAAACATACAATTACGTTTAGCAACATTTTCCTTAACCTGTTTACGTTACCTCAAAAACCTGAATAAGAAGTGAATCCTATTCTAATTAATTATAACCCGAACACCCCCCTTACTTTGGTTCCACGCTTCGTTGATCTGTTCTATGTGTCGATTCTTTCCTCCGAGCATTGGTTTCGCAGTCTCAACTCTGTTACTCAGTCTTCCGCTGCTTAGCCTATTACCTACGGATCATAAAGTACAGCTTCATCACTTCAACGCCCTTAGTTCATGGATTGCATTTGGGCTCACACTCACCAGAGGAGTGGAGAACAGCCACGAATATAGCCATGCATGGCTCTAAACGGCCAAAGAATAAAAGGAATAAGAGAATTACAATTGGAACGGATCAGTAGACTCACCTTGAAGTCTTGATCACAGGAATGAGGTTAAATTGAAGTTTAGACACAAATGGAGTCCCTCTCCAGCGCATGCAAATCAGCGTTTAAGAGATGAGAGAAAAACGAAAGAGGAGGAATAGACCAACAGCAAGGTAACTTGTAAATGATGAAGAGGGAAGAAAGAGAATCTCCATATATATATATATATATAACTCATGGGCAAGATCGTCTTTTCCTTTATTTTATTTGTATTCTTACTAAATTTAATCAATTTCACTATATTGAACTATTGCATAGTTATCAAATCAATTACACGTATTTATTCCTTCAACGTTTAATTATTCATAATTCTCTAATACTTCGCAAGAGTATAGGCCCAATATGAATATCGGCCCCCGACGTCCTAACATAGTATTCATACCTCGGAAATCCGGGCTACAACCTGAGAGATCGGATACCTTATCCGTGCTCACCTCTTGGTTACGTATATCCGTTGTTTTAGTCATTATGAGGTTAATCCGGGCTATGACTCCGTATGAGGCGCTCTCCTCACAACGGTTGGACCAGACCGCCTAGCCCTGCCCGCTCTTCTCCTACACTCCCAATCTTTAACTCCGCCTGCTCGCTTCAGATACCGATCTCGACACCGACTTTTCCAGTCTTTGGTTCGGACAGAATAAATATTAAATAAAACTTCAAAAATATTTACTAACATTTCCCATTTCTTATAATTCTCATTAAAACATCAGGGATGTTACATCCACCCCCCTAAAAGGAGATTTCGTCCCCGAAATCAGTGTTTCGGTTGGAAAAGATGAGGGTACATTCGTCTCATATCGGATTCTAACTCCCAAGTGTAGTTTATCCAATGTAAATTCTGCCACTTCACCTTCACCAGTTGTACCTCCTTGTTCCTTAACCGTTTGGTTTGATACTCTTCAATACCGATTGGTACCGCCTCCACCGTCAAGTTCTCCTTCACTTCAATGGAGTCACTCGGTACAATCATGGTATCACACAGAATGTAGGCTCGAAGTTGCGATACATAGAACACGTTGTGAATGTTAGTCAACGATTGGGGAAGATCCAGTCGATAAGCGACTTCACCAATCCGTTCTAGTATTTGGTATGGTCCAATGTACTTCGGATTAAGCTTTTGACTCTTCAAAATTCGACCTACACCCTTAGTCGGTGAAATTCTTAGGAACACCCAATCACCCACTTGGAATTCAAGGGGTCTGTGTCGATTGTCATAATAACTCTTTTGACGGTCTTGAGCAATTTTTATCTTCTCTCGGATTAAAGCGATTTGCTCATTCATCTCTTGAATCATCTCAGGCCCCAGATGAAGGGCATCGCCGTTCTCATTCCAACATAATGGAGTACGACATTTCCGACCATAAAGGGCTTCGTATGGAGCCATCCCAATGCTGCTGTGGTAACTGTTATTATATGCAAATTCCACCAAGGGCAAGTATTTCTCCCATGATCCGCCCTGTTCCAGCACACATGCCCTTAACATATCTTCAAGAGTTTGTATAGTCCGTTCTGATTGGCCATCGGTCTGGGGATGGTAGGCCGAACTCAATTTAAGCTCAGTACCCAATTGTTGTTGCAAACTCCCCCAAAACCTTGAAGTGAATCGGGGATCCCGATCAGAGATAATGCTTGAGGGCACACCATGCAGTCGTACGATCTCAGCAACGTACAACTTAGCTAATCGATCTAGCGACCACTTCATATTTATTGCCAGGAAATGCGCACTTTTGGTTAGTCGATCAACAATCACCCAAATCGCGTTGTATCCGGTTTGAGTGCGGGGTAGTCCGGACACGAAGTCCATGGTGATACCTTCCCACTTCCAGATCGGAATTTCTGGAGGTTGAAGCAAACCCGGAGGTTGTTGGTGCTCAACCTTGCACTTCTGGCATATCACACAGGATTTCACATACTCGATTATTGCCTTCTTCATGTTTGGCCACCAAAATTTCTTTCTTAAGTCATGATACATTTTTGTTACTCCCAGATGTATACTCAGAGAGCTCTTGTGTGCTTCTGATAACACCGCCTGCCTGAAATCTCCATGTGCAGGCACCACTACTCGGTTCCTGAATCTCCATATACCATCATTACCCCTATTTATCTCCATATTTTTGCCTTGGGTCTGAGTATCAATCAGCCTCAGTAACTCTTTATCGTCCTTTTGTGCAGCTACCATCGACTCCAGAAATTCGTTGGAGATTTTTAACATTCCGATTGTCATTCGATTTGGTGCGTTCATAACAACTCCAACATTCATATCTCTAAAACTTTCCAGCAATTCCTGTTCTCTACCCATTAAGTACGCCACATGCAGTACCTTTCTGCTTAGCGCATCTGCCACAACATTCGCTTTGCCCGGGTGATACTTCAAATCAAAATCATAATCCTTCAAATACTCTACCCATCTCCTCTGTCTCATATTTAACTCCTTTTGATCAAATAAATACTTTAGACTCTTGTGATCACTGAACACTACAAAGCGAGCTCCATACAAATAATGACGCCAAATCTTCAGCGCGTACACTACTGCTGCAAGTTCCAGATCATGAGTCGGGTAATTCTCCTCATGTGGCCTCAATTGCCTCGAAGCATAAGCAATTGTCCGATCAGCTTGCATCAACACACACCCCAATCCAAATTTGGATGCATCACAATATACTTCAAATTCCTGTGTTACATCGGGCAGTGCAAGCACAGGGGCAGTCGTTACACATCGCTTAAGGGTTTGGAAGCTTAATTCACACTTCTCCGACCACACGAAGGGGTTTCCTTTCCTTGTTAACCGAGTCAGAGGAAGTGCTATCCGAGAGAACCCCTCAATGAAACATCGATAGTATCTGGCTAATCCGAGGAAACTCCTGATTTCAGTTATTGACTTCGGCCTCTCCCAAGCCATAACCGCCTCAATTTTTGTCGGATCAACAGAGATTCCCTCTTGGGAAATTATATGCCTCAAGAATTGTACACTATTTCTCCAGAAATCACACTTAGATAGTTTAACGTACAACTTCTTCTCCCGAAGTACTTGTAAAACAAATCGAAGATGTTGAGCATGCTCCTCGTCCGACCTCGAATATACCAAAATATCATCAATGAATACTACCACAAACTGGTCCAAGTACGGTTGAAAAGTCCGATTCATATAATCCATAAAAATGGCAGGAGCGTTCGTTACTCCAAAGGGCATTACTATATACTCGAAGTGCCCATAACGAGTCCGAAATGCTGTCTTTGGGATATCCTCCGACCTCACTCGGATTTGGTGGTATCCCGACCTCAAGTCAATCTTAGAGAACACAACGGCGCCTCGCAACTGGTCCAGTAAATCATCAATCCGAGGTAATGGATATTTATTTTTGATTGTCAGTTTGTTCAGCTGCCGGTAATCAATGCACATCCGCATACTACCGTCCTTCTTCTTTACCAGTAACACCGGAGCGCCCCAGGGTGAAGCACTAGGTCGGATAAAGCCCTTTTCTAGTAATTCGTTTACTTGTTTCTTCACTTCGGTTAATTCCACCGAAGACATTCTATATGGCGCTCGGGACACCGGTTCTGCCCCGGGAATCAAGTCAATAGAGAAATCAATCTCTCGACTGGGAGGTAGCTCCAGAATTTCTTCCGGAAAAACGTCAGGGAATTCACAAACAATCGGAATATCACTTAGCAGGAGGTTATGCCGACCCTCCAAAGCAAATAAAACAACATACGTGGTTAGGACATCGCTCACCCCGTTCTTCATGTCAAGTTCCTGAGAGAAAACAATATTCTTCCGATAACAATCGACCAACACATGATTAGCAGCAAGCCAATCAAGACCTAGAATAACGTCTAAGTCCTTCAATGGCATACAGATAAAATTTACTCGAAAAGTACGGGCTTCAATTTGCATCGGTAGTTCCCTACACACTGTAGTTGCATGGAAAGTGGAACCAGTTGGAGTGGAAACAATAAGAGCGTTCTCCATTAAACTGATTGGCAGACCAAGCCGTCACACACAACTTTCCGAAATAAAGGAATGGGTGGCACCTGAATCATAAATCACATCAACCAGATAACCACAGATGAGGCACTTACCCTGTACCAGATTGTCATTCCTCGTAGCCTCTGAAGCATCAAACGCAAATACACATCCGGTCATGGCGTTCTGGGCATCGCTAGATTGGGCATCATATCTTCCCGCTTGTTGGTTCCCTCTACTAGCTCCATTCCGACCTCCTCTCGAGAAGTTGGAACCCCGGGTCCTAGAAGAGTTAGTTCGGTTATCCGTCCTGCCCTGCTGCTGCCTCTGAGGGCAATCGGGCCTGAGGTGCCCTGGCCGTCCGCACTGGAAGCACACAATCTGATTAGCTTGGCAATGTTTGGCAATGTGCCCTTCCTGACCACAATTGTAGCATGTACGATTCCCAGGGGGATTACCCGATCGACCAGTGGAACCCCGACCAGAGGAGGATGAGGAGGTAGCAGAAGACTTGCCACCCCGAAAGAATTGACTCATCCTCTTAAAATTGAATCCTTTTGCCTTCAGCGGATTTTTATCTCTCGGCTGAGACATCCGTTATAACTGCACCTCTTCAGTTAGTCTTTCCTTGTTCACCAGGGTTGGGTAGTCCCTAATCTCCATCGGTACGATTACACTACGGAGCTCAATCCGTAGTCCAGCTTCGTATTTGGCGCACTTGCTACCTTCAGTCCCTTCCAACGAGAAAGGGTGGTAGAAATCACACAGCTCGTCAAACTTGCTGGTGTACTCAGCTACAGACATCCGGTCTTGCTCCAACTTCAGGAATTCCATTTCTTTCCGGATTTTGTAGTTGTTCGGGAAGTATTTAACAAGGAACCTCCTTCGAAAATTCGCCATACCAACGGCTCATTGGCTGCGTTCATCTGCACCTTCACGCGGGACCACCATACTCTAGCCTCATCTTTTAGTTGGTAACTAGCAAATAAAACCTTTTGCTCTTCAGAGCACTCAAAATATTCAAAAACCTGCTCGATATCCCTAATCCAGATGTATGCCCCGTCATAGTCATGTCCCCCTTTGTAGGTCGGAGGATTCCTTTTCAGGAATTTATCCAGAGTGGGACCGGACTCGGTCCTACTCATCAGCTGAGTAAATCTAGAGAAGAAATCATCTCTTCCCCCAGAACTGGTCTCTCCGTCCATTTAGTAACTCTACAATGGGCAAACACATCACCATTAATAACCAAGATCAGTCAGGGGATCATAGATTTACCTTATATTCATAGAATACTACGCCAGTGGAGTGCCAAGGGAACGGTGCCAGACCACACACAATCTCAACACAACAATTTACAATTAACTTTCAGAAAACTATCACAATCACTAGATCAGCCCACACACCGGCTCTAGAAAGAACCGCTCTGATACCAAGTGTAACGTCCTAGGTTATTTTTACATTTATTTTTATTTAAACAATTACCTCTTACGATACATTTCTTCCTTTTCTTGAAAATTAATCGATATTTAGAGAAAACAAATTTAATTTGAACACAACGGATGAGAGAAAGGGAAATCAGGGTTTCTCGCTTGAGCGAGGCCCCTACTCGTTTAAGCGAGATTTCGGACTCTCACTTAAACGAGGTTCTATTCGCTGGAGCGAACACCTTTCACACATCGGATTATACAAGACATGCAACTGGACTCTCAAAACTTCACTCTAAAAATGGTTCTGTGAACCCAAAAAGTTACCATGAAAGCATATGCAAATAACAGTGATATATTTTTAAAATATAGTTTTACATCTGATCCGGTCTTAATTAAACATAACCAATAATTATACTAAGAAGTTCTTATACACACATAAGACTCTATAGAGGGTCACTCGAAGTCACACGGACCCTGGCACCGTTCTCCCCCTTGGCGCGGCTCCATGGCTCCTTCCCCCTCCCTGTCTCTGGTTACTAAAAAAAAATGCAAGGGTGAGTGTTTGGCATTATAATTAATATAGAACGGAATTTAACACTATACATGCATATTGATACAAACACATCAAGCATCACCTGTAAGTAAGCACACCGAAACATAGTGTATTTCATGCTGTAACTAAATTAAACCAATTACACAATTCCATCCCATTCATCGCATTCATCATATTCATCACATACATCACATTCATCACATCTGACTCTCATACAATCTGACTCCTAGTATCCGGATACTAAAGGATTGGCCTTCAGCTGGGGGTCCTACTTGACACCCCGTGAACCCTGCTTGGTTCACCGAGTCCTGCTTGACTCTCCACCTCGACCACTGGGTCCTACTTGACCACTGGGTAGCTCAACTGGGCACAAAAACCACGGGAGCCGGAAATGAGGGGCTATCATATACCGTCGGCCATCCCATACCATATAATCATTCAACAGTTTACCTTTCACATAATAATATCAATTCCTCATCACTCGGGTAGCCTGCTTGCTAACCCGACGTCCCATAACGATGATCATTTCAACATTTGATATCACAAGATCATAACATGATAAACTCAACCACATCCGATCATCCACTAATGAATAAACTCAGTCACACATGCACAAGCATAAACATACAATTACGTTTAGCAACATTTTCCTTAACCTGTTTACGTTACCTCAAAAACCTGAATAAGAAGTGAATCCTATTCTAATTAATTATAACCCGAACACCCCCTTACTTTGGTTCCACGCTTCGTTGATCTGTTCTCTGTGTCGATTCTTTCCTCCGAGCACTGGTTTCGCAGTCTCAACTCCGTTACTCAGTCTTCCGCTGCTTAGCCTATTACCTACGGATCATAAAGTACAGCTTCATCACTTCAACGCCCTTAGTTCATGGATTGCATTTGGGCTCACACTCACCAGAGGAGTGGAGAACAGCCATGAATATAGCCATGCATGGCTCTAAACGGCCAAAGAATAAAAGGAATAAGAGAATTACAATTGGAACGGATCAGTAGACTCACCTTGAAGTCTTGATCACAGGAATGGGGTTAAATTGAAGTTTAGACACAAATGGAGTCCTTCTCCAGCGCATGCAAATCAGCGTTTAAGAGAGGAGAGAAAAATGAAAGAGGAGGAATAGACCAACAGCAAGGTAACTTGTAAATGATGAAGAGGGAAGAAAGAGAATCTCCATATATATATATATATAACTCATGGGCAAGATCGTCTTTTCCTTTATTTTATTTGTATTCTTACTAAATTTAATCAATTTCACTATATTGAACTATTGCATAGTTATCAAATCAATTACACGTATTTATTCCTTTAACGTTTAATTATTCATAATTCTCTAATACTTCGCAAGAGTATAGGCCCAATATGAATATCGGCCCCCGACGTCCTAACATAGTATTCATACCTCGGAAATCCGGGCTACAACCTGAGAGATCGGATACCTTATCCGTGCTCACCTCTTGGTTACGTATATCCGTTGTTTCAGTCATTATGAGGTTAATCCGGGCTATGACTCCGTATGAGGCGCTCTCCTCACAACGGTTGGACCAGACCGCCTAGCCCTGCCCGCTCTTCTCCTACACTCCCGATCTTTAACTCCGCCTGCTCGCTTCAGATACCGATCTCGACACCGGCTTTTCCAGTCTTTGGTTCGGACAGAATAAATATTAAATAAAACTTCAAAAATATTTACTAACATTTCCCATTTCTTATAATTCTCATTAAAATATCAGGGATGTTACAGACAACATATGAGAATATATATATATATATATATATATATATATATATATATATATATTCACCACTTCTTTTTCTTTTTCTTCTTTTTTTTAACATTTCCTTTTTCTTCTTTTTTTTACTTTCTTTTTGAACAATGAAACAATAATATACATAATCTTGGGTACATTTCTACAATCATCAAGAACCTTTATTCAAAGCAATTCCAAAACTCCTAATCAATTCCCAAGCAAGGGTGATCATGTTTTTTTCTTTGGCCATTGGCTAATTATGTGGCTAAATCAAGAAATGAATGTTCATAGGCTTGATGAATCAATTTTAATACACTTATTATAGTTTTACATTTGAGGTTTATTATATATTTATTATGTTTAATGATAACATTTAAATCAAGTTTTATGTTGTTTAGTTTAGTTGAAGTATTATGTATATATGTTTCAATTTTTGGTTTTCGTTTATATCTTGAGTGTTTTGCCTTATTTTGGTCATAACTTGGGCTTTTGTGATCCAATTAGGATAATCTTGGAGTCCATGGAAAGATAAGACAAAGACCTACATTATGATGGTCATATTTGGTTATTTTACATCTGAAAAGGATGAAGAAATGAAGTTCGAATCAATCAGCCTGCATGTATCTCACCAGCATTGACATAGTTCATTAAAATACATATATCTTGAGTTATAGATGTCCAAATGACCTAGCTCTTACGACAAAATTTCAATAAGATAAAGATCTAAAACTTTTATGTTAAGTTTTGGTGAAATTATATCATATAGAGGGTCAGAGTTGGTGTGCAAGATGGAAAACATGAAGAAGAATGAATTTCAACACCTACCATTGTCTTCTTTTGAATTATTGTAATCTCAAGCCCACCAATGTTGCAAAAAATGCATTAATAATCAAAAAATGAATGTATAATGTCATGATACCTTGCCCATAAATAAATTTTTAAAGTTGTAAGGAATACGCAAGAGATACATAATAAATACATGCTTAAGTTTTCATTACATTTCTATATCTTTGTTTTAGCTTTTTAAGTTTTAGTTCTTTCTCTTGCTTTATTTCTTTGCTCTGTATTCCATTTCTCAAGTTATGATTTTCATTTCCCTTCCTCAATATCAAGTAAGTTAATTTCACTAATTGTTATTTACTTTTATAATCAATGTTATAGTTAACTTAAATTTATCTTTCATTATTTAAAATCATCATGAAAGTTTAATCCTTTAAAATCAACTCAAAGAATTTAATTTTTCTTTATGTTAACTTTGAGTTCTTGCCCTTAATATTTTGATTGAATATAATTACTTTTCTTTGTTTCTCAAACACTTATGATATTAGATCATTTAAGTGTATAACCGATTGTGATGTAATTAAACAATCTATAATCTAAAATGATGTTGGTTGGTTAATCAATAATCAATTTGAGAACAAAGATTAAGTCACTAAATAAGAGATTTCTATTTAGTTACTTAACTCAATCAAACTACGGTTTTAAAGTTATCTTAGAATTAATAAGAATATATGGATTGATTATTCTTATTGGTTCATTAATTTGATTCTAGAAGATTTTCTTGAATATAATCATTTAGGAATTTCAAGTGATTTAGGTTGAGAAATTAATTATATTTAATCATATTTGTGATCAATGATTAGTTAACTAAAAATTTATTAATTCCTTGGGTTGGTTGTCTCTAAATTTGATTTATTACCCACTCATAAATTTTCTTTTCACATTATTATATAATTATTTAGTTTTCTTTTCAATCTCAACATAAATCCCTCTTCTGTTATAATTAAATTGAGTGTAACTAATTTGATTAAGGTCCTCGAGAAACGACTAAGGTTGTTCACTTTATACTACATTAATTTAACTTTTCATTTGACTTGACAACAACAACGTGTCAAATTTGGCGTTGTTGCCAAGGACCTTTGGTCCTAATTATTTACATTCAATTAGCTACCTAATATATTTTACATTTTTTTGTAGGTGTGTTGGAAATATTCAGGTTTGGTTGAACGTAAGCTTATAAAAAAATATTTTTTTAAAAAATTTCCACTTTATTATATTTTTATTTATTTTCTAATAATCTCATTTTCAACCATTTAAAAAAACAAAAAATATAAAAAAACAAAAATCTTTAAATCTTTAAATATATGTTCTAAGCATTGCATAATTAAAATGATATAACTTTTCCTTTTATTACATAGTTGTAGTATTTTGTTGCAATATGTGTATATGTATTATGCATTACTAGATCTAATCTCGAACCACTACATCCTTTTAATCTTGAAATAGATAAAACATTGCATCAACTAGTTAGATCATCCAAGAGACTATTAGGCAATACTAACAAAACAAATAATAATATTATAGCTGATAACATAAATAGTGAAACTAAACCTTCAACTTTTGAGCATTTATATAACATGGCTGAAAAGATATTAAAAGAACTAGCTACACCAAATGTCACTAATAAAACACCATGCATCTTATATCCCAAGGAATAAGTTCCTTTTGTGCTTAAAACTGGTTTAGTTCATTTATTGTCTAAGTTTCATTGTCGTGCAGGTGAAGATCCTTATAAACACTTAAAAACATTTCATATCCTTTGCTCTACCATGAAACCTAAAGGGGTTTCAGAAGAACATGTAAAACTTAAAGCTTTTTCTTTCTCCTTAGCAGATACCACTGAAGATTAGTTATTTTACCTTCCTCCTAGCTCCATTACTAGTTGTGATGACCTCAAGAAAAAGTTTCTTGAAAACTTTTTACCTGTTTCAAGAACATCATCAATTAGAAAAGAAATATGTGGCATCTGAAAACATGACCGGGAAAATCTTTATGACTATTGGGAAAGATTTAAAAGATTGTGTGCTAGTTGTCCCCATCACCAAATTACGGACCAACTTCTCATATAATATTTCTATAGAGGTCTTAATCCAATGGATAGAACTTTGGTTGATGCAACTAGTAGTGGTGCTTTACAAAATAAAACTATAAATACAACAAAAACTTCAATTGAGAACATGGCTGCTCATGCTCAACAACATGCCACTAGGAATAATTATGTAGTAATTAAAGGAGTCCATGAAATTGGAGCTACTAGTGATGGAGATAAAAAATGGAAAAATAAATTTGCTGATGATGGAAACAACTATGCATATAGTCCACAAAACATGAAACATCACTCAGCATGTACATACCTACATAGTTACCAAATCATCCATATGATACTTAACAACTCAAAATATAATATAAGTTTATACATAAGCAATTACATATATACATCAACAAGCAAGTCTCCCTCGTTGGCATTGTTTCCCCCTCACTGGGCACTAGTCTCTACAACATCAACCACATCCCTGTCTTTAGTCACTAAAAACAATTATAAGGATGAGTGACTGACAATATAAATTAATGTCAATAACCAATAATATGTATGTAAATACAGTGGGGAAAGCATAACATAGTATAATTTATTCATCAACGTTTATCATCAATTCAATGTTACATTAGTCTCATTATCAATTTACTTAACATCGTCTCATCATCAATTTAACATTATTTCCTCATTAATTTAACATCATGTCAACATCAATGTAATTAACATCACCTCATCATCAATTTAATTAACATCATCTCAACTATCATCACCACTGACTCTCAAACAACCATAATAATACATACTAAAAGGATTGGCCTCCAGCTGGAGGTACTACCTAACACCCCGTGAACCCTATCTGGTCCACCGAGCCCTGTCTGACTCTCCACTTCACCATTGGGTCCTACCTGACCACTTGGTAGCTCAACGGGGCCATAACCAACCATTATAGCAAAAACGGGGGTAATCTATACCAATCAGCCGTCTATACCACATAACATGGAAATACAACATTTATAAATCCTCAAGGCTCATCATCATTTAAATAATTCATTACCACTTAGTGCCGGCATTAAGGCCATCACCCTGGGATCATCATATATGTCACTTAAGCCACAATTTTACCAACAATGATATCATACATCTCAATTCATTATCATATTATCTCTTAAGCTCTTAAATATCAACATTCATCATATCAATGCATCATATACATATATACATATCAACATCATCATCACCATTATGCCATACACAACTATGAACCACCATAATATTAATCATCAATATATATAAGCAATTCATGCTATAAAACAATATCATACACTTGTAATCATATTTAATCATCATAATTCACTTATGGTTCTCTCTAATCACACACATATGTAAGTATTCATACATTTAAATATAAGTTCTTATTATTTAAACTATTCTACCTTTTTCCCAATTTGCCAGAATCGGCTTCAATTTTTATTTTCATTAAACTATACACCATGTACACCCCTTTACCTCAACTTTGTGCTTTCAAGGCTTTGAATCAACCACCAAGTTCGCCGACCTCTCCGGATATCTAAAAATTAAAGGATTCACATACCAAAATTAAACGTCGGCCTTCGAAACTAAAACTCATTATGTCCAAATGATACTAAACGCATATTTAAGGTTCTGAAACTCACCATTACCACTTTAACTATCGATTTCAAGGTTTACCTTGTCGATCATTCCTCCGACCTTCAGTTTGAAACCTAGAAACACCGAAACCATAACCCATTAGCTAATTATCCAAAACCTATTATACTACGAACCATTCATAAGCTTTTAAATGCCACAAAATTGTAAAATGAAACCCCCCATAAAATTCCCATATTCGGCCTTAGAGAGAAGAGAAGAAGAAATGGAAAATTGAAGGTACCTACGCGTTGATCTTGCTCTTAGGATTCTAAGTTTGCGTTCAATTTTAAATTTCGACAACAAATCGACCTCCAATTTGAAGTTCAAATGTTCACGGCAATGGCTTCTTCCTCACGGCCGGTTTTTTTTCTTTCTTTTGTCACGTAGAAGGCAATAAATAATGAAGTTAAGTTTCAATGCCAAGGACAAAATGGATAATTCACCTCATTTTCTATTTCATTTTCTCTTTTCTTTCTTTTCCAAAAACCTATTTTCTTTTTTCTTTTTCTTTAAAATCTTTCCCTTTTCTATTTTACTTTCTACCACACGATCATTAATAATTTATTCTCATAATTTATTTCAACCCATTTTCTCGATTAACCCCGCTTAATTAATTAATTTACTTCTAAATATATTTAAGGTTAAAATACCTTTTTAGCCATCTTAAAGTCTATGGTATACAAAAAAGCCCCTTAACAAACCTTACACTTTTGCCACTTAAAAAATTTTAAGGTTTACAACGGCTTGACTGTTAACTGATGAGGCGGCTAATGTCTGTGCCACCTTACTAGTGACACCTAATTGACATGTGTGAAGTTTTTTTAAAATAAAAAATAAAAATTCTACATCATTTGTGCCTTTCATTATCTCTGCCTTCCTCTTATTCCCTCACTTTCTCTCTCTCTAAATCCCTAACTAGATCTGTCTTTCACATTACAACTTCTTCTGCTAATTGGGTTATTCTTCCTCGCCCAAAACGAAACATTGTCATTCCCGAAAGGGACAATTATTGTTAAACTCAAACTGAAGTTGCATATTCTCACTTAACTACTCTTTCTTTCTACTCATAAACATAATAATAATTGTTCATTGTTTCTGATGGTTAAGTCGAGTGTTTTGGAAATTCCTTAAGAACTCTAAGAAATTTGACAGAAAATTCTAAATTTGAAAGAATGATAAAGAACGTTACTAAGACATAATGATCCTTTTCAATATTTTGTACGATACGAATTTGGCTTTGTTTATTGGTATTTTTAACTCCTTTAAAAAAATTAAAAAATATAAAATTCTCTAAAAAGAATGATTTAATTGCTAATATTACTCATGCAATCATCTATGAATTTCCAATGTTAAATTTTGAACTGTTCTTTATAGGGGGTGTAGAGGTATGATTGTCAAACAATTCAAAATGTACATGTAAGGTAAAATCTGATGTGAGAAAGGCCTTATACAGATACAAATATGGAGTACTCTTGTATACTGGGGCGTAGTACAATGCATTCTGCGGCGGTGTAGCAGTCCGCCTAGAATATCCTCCTTTGCCTTGACACAATTGGTGGTTGTGCCTGCAATTATTCTCCGATGCTCAAGTCAGTATTTTGAAGTACTGTTAGACTTAGAAAGCAAATCTGAGAGTATTATGCAAGTATGAGTGTAAGGTTCAGAATTAGGGGATCCCCCTATGCCTTTTTGCTGAGGTTTATATACCTGTTACTGGTGCTCTATTATTGGTAGGACCCGTTCCTTGTTTTGAGGCATAATGCAAGAAAGGTAGTGGGTCCCTGCGCCGTTCACAAGCACCATCACTGTAGTGGGTATTTCCACTCACTTGGAAAGCGTTAATGCTTCATTATTTTATTTGTTGTTCCCTCTTATGCGTGACAGCGTGATTCCCATTTTCAATCTCTCAAGACAGAGTCAATCTCGTACCGGGGTTATAAATATGGGCTCGCTTCGCAGTATGGGAATTTTGGTATTCTGCCTGTATTGAGCCTATGGCTTGGCGGAGTAGTGTGCATTGGAAATGCTTTATGTATGTGTACAATCTTTTTAATACTTTCCACCTTGGCGGAGTAATAGGCCTTGGCGGAGTAACAAGCATTGGCGGAGTCACATGCCTTGGCGGAGTAACATGCCTTGGCGGAGTAACATGCCTTGGCGGTATATACTCTGTATAAGAGTAATCGTAGAGGATTTGAAACGTATTTCTCCTGTTCGAAATGCTGATCTGG
Source organism: Clitoria ternatea (assembly GCA_037962975.1). Classification (NCBI taxonomy): domain Eukaryota; kingdom Viridiplantae; phylum Streptophyta; class Magnoliopsida; order Fabales; family Fabaceae; genus Clitoria; species Clitoria ternatea. The sequence continues at coordinate 18,985,392 of CM075675.1, forward strand.
CAAGGCATTAAAACCATGCTCTTGGGGGCCGGTGTTGGGACCGGATCATCTGCCCCCTAGCTTGTTATAGTGACTAGCGGGGTCGCTTTAATAAGCTATAGCACTTTGTTGTGTTTAGCTTTTATAGGCATGGGTTTAGGCGGTGTTTGCTAGTTCCGAATTTATGGACAAGTGTTTTCATGCATTTATTGTTTTTTTCATTACTTGCCACGCCTGTCATCAAAGCGCCTCGAAACTGCGTTTTGCCGCTTAAATCTCTCATTGCCACGTATGCCCTCGTAACGATTGCCATTCCAATGATGGGACATAAATGCGTGGGATGGCAGTTAGAATACGTTTTCGAGGTTATTACCATGGGCCTTGGATTTTGAAAATACGGCCCAGGAAATGCCTGCCTTGAGATTCATCTACCGGTCTCAGAATTAACGGAACGCCATTATGATTCATCCAACGGCCATAGGTGCATTTCTGAGATTTTCGAGGTTTCGCTTATTTCCCCCCAAGCCATGCCTATAAATAGGTAAACTCTTAGGAGAGAAAATGTTTTGCTTCATCTTCTACTCTGTGTTTTAGTGTTTAAACTGCCTTCTGAACGCTGCTTCCTTGCGATTCGTTTCTTGTTGCCAGTTCATCGTTTCTTCAGAGATTTAAGGTAACTTTCTTCTTCCTATGTTTTCTGTCTTCGTTGTTATTGAGTTGGTTCTGTTTTCTTTATATGTGTGTTTGTTGAAACGAGGATGAGAGGAAAAGAATCAGAGTCGTGCCCTAGGGTATCTGTTCACCCTATGTTTTCAGATGTTGAGAGTGAAGATGAGGGCTTCTATACTGGGAGGGATTCAACATTTTACAGCAGCGTGAAGTGTTTTAGTAATGCTATACATTCATTTGTAGCAGGAGGTACCCCTCAGATACAAGTGATAACAATGGCAGAATGTCAGAATGTTGTGCTGCACGGGTTAGATTGGAAAAAGATGCTTGAGACTGATCCCTATTGTTGGGTCGAGGAAGACGTCAAAGAAGCTTCTTCACATCATGCAACGACAAGTGGTGGGGTAATGGAGTTGTCAGTGCCTGTCTGGAAGGATGAGAGATTTGAAAGGAGGTTTATCGTTCGTTCGCCAAAGACGTTTGAACGCATTTGCCATCGTCCTCAGGATGAGCGTACTTTGTATATGTACGATATCCTGTTTACTCAGTTGGGGGTGCGATTTCCGTTGAACAAATTCCAGATGGGTGTACTCAGGTTTCTGGATTGCGCCCCCTCTCAGCTGTACCCTAATGGATGGGGAATAGTCTGCAGCTTTGAAGTGCTGGCTAAACATTTGGAGTTTACGCCTACTGTGGTGTTGTTCTTTGCTTTTTGCCGCATAATGAGGTGGGTGAATGCAAAAACCAGCGGTATGGGTTTTGTTACTCTTCGGGCAGAGTCGAAGATTATAAATTTTAAGGCATTTGCTGACTCCGCCAAAGAAGGCGGACTTCATTTCAGAATGAGCTTTGTAAAAATTTCTGTTAGGAAGAACAAGTCCGTCTTTTGGCGGAGTGCGAAGGGGATTGACAAATTCCCGGTGGCGTGGACTCATGAGCACTTCCTCCTGACTAAACAAGCTTATGAAGTTGAGGAGAGTGTCTTGTCACCTACCTCCGTGGAAGTACTCCAGACACTGAAGGAGTATAACTCCGCCCACAAGCAGTTTCTGTGCCAAAGGCTGCTTGGGCATGATGCTGAAGGATATTTAAGTAATATTTTGAGACTTGTTGCTTGAATATTATTTCTGTTCTTTCCTGCAACTTCTAATTGTATTCGTGTATATTATGTTTGCAGGAGAGATCGCTGAATTTCCTGGGATGGAGCGTATCAAGCAAATCCGTATGAGTCGCCAGGAAATTGATACGGAGAACAATGTACAGCCCCGGAGGAATCTTGCTGTAGCTCTGACGAGGACTCTCCCTTTGCCTGCATCCACCAAGGTAGTGATGTTGGAGGGTGGTGCGGGACCCTCGATAGTTGATGCAGAAAGGCGATCTAAAAAACGCCAAGAACCAGAAACTATCGAGGTGGAGGAAGAGGACCCCCAACCTTTGCAGAAGAGGAAGAGCAAGGGGAAAGGGAAGGTGGGTGAAGGAGCATCATCTGATGCTATGATAGAAACTGAAGAAATTCCGGAGCCATCAGCTGTGGCTATCACTTCTGAATTGGGCGGTCAGGAGGACGCCCCTGAAGAAGATGTTGTGGAAAAGGAGATGGAGGGGGTTCAAGGTTCTCCACCTCACCGAACTGAGAGTCCTGCCCTGGACTTGACTGCTCGAGGAACAGCAGTTTTTCTTGTCAACGTTCCAGGGGAGCCATCTAGGCGGGCTGTCTCTCTTCCTCTGGCGGGGTCTCGTTTAAGTCCTTACTTGTATTTCACAAATGTGGGATCTCGCCAGTCAGAGAGGCGTGATCCTGACTTCATCCTCCGTCCAGATATTGACTTCGAAGAGATTGCGGATGCCACGTTGCTGCAAGGTGGCATCTCACTGAAATTGATGGTTACCTTGCTTCAGTGCCCCGTATTGCTGAGGTGGCTGCGGAGGCTGCCATGTTTCAAGAATCATTTCATGATTCTGTTGAAAAAATTTGAAGCTTGGAGCATGACAATGAACAGTTATCGGAGGTGATCAAGGCTAAAGATAAACACCTTGACACCGCCGACTCTGATAAGAAGAAGCTGGAAGAGGAGCTGGCCCGGGTCAAAGCTGAGAAGGTTCTGCTGGACAAGCAAGTTTCAGATTTGAAATAGCAGAATTCAAAGCTGGGAGAGGATGTGGGCGAGTTGATCCATGTAAAGGCTGAAAATGTTCTGTTGGGACAACAAATTTTAGATTTGAAACAGCAGAACCAAAAACTGGGTGAGGATGTGAGTAAAGTTCAACAGAGACTGGTTTCTTTTGAGACCAGTAAGGCTCTCGCTGAAGACGCCTGGGCTGCAGAGTTGGATCAAGCAGCCACTGCATATAGTGACCTTGAAAAATAGGTCAAAGAGCTGAAAGCTGAGAAAGCCATTTCCGATGCCAGCAATAAACGGCTTGATCAGGAGTTGCAATCGGTTTTGGATGCAGCTGAGGTAGCAATTGATGATGCTTTCAGTATGGCCATTCGCCAGGTCCGTCATCGCAACCCAGGCGTTGCTCTTAACATTGCAGGCATTCACCCTTATTATGAGTTTATCAACGATGAATTAATGGTGCCTGCTCAGGGGGGTCATGTTCCTGCGCCTAATGAAGAGTATGTTCTGGCGAACTTGCCCCCCTCACAGAGTTTGTCCAAACCTAGTGAGTTTCAGCCTAGCTCCGCCCACCAAGAAGGAGTGCCACCCGAGTCTTAAAGATTAGCTCCGGGGTTTCTTTGCAAATTTTGTTTTTTGCACTTTAATAATATTGCCTTGTTCCAGGATAGGCTCTGGACCCCTTATCAATTCTTGACAATATTTAATAAAGTATAATTTCTGTAAATTTATACTTGTTCATATAAACGGTGTTTGAGTCCGTAGGAGTTGTGCCTTGTAAAATACTATTAATAAGGCAGAGTAATCGTTTGAGGACTGATGAAATATGACTAAGTATAACGAGGCGGAATAATTTTTTTTGTGAATTTTAATGAAGTAAAATCCTGTAATGAGGCGGAGTAGCCTCTTAAGAATCTTAATGAAGTAAAATTCAGAAATGAGGCAGAGTAGCCTCTTAAGAATTTTAAGGAAGTGAATTCTATAATGAGGCGGAGTAGCCTCTTAAGAATTTCGATGAAGTAAATTCTGTAATGAGGCGGAGTAGCCTCTTAAGAATTTCAATGAAGTAAATTCTGTAATGAGGCGGAGTAGCCTCTTAAGAATTTCAACGAAGTAAATTCTGTAATGAGGCGGAGTAGCCTCTTAAGAATTTCAATGAAGTAAATTCTGTAATGAGGCGGAGTAGCCTCTTAAGAATTTCAATGAAGAAAATTCTGTAATGAGGCGGAGTAGCCTCTTAAGAATTTCAATGAAGCACAATTTTTACAAGTATTATACTTACTTGGACTTGTTGATAGTGCTTGAGTTTGTCGATTATGTACTCCGCGAAACATTAGCAGTTGGGCGGAGTAAGGGTTTGGATGAAGCGTTCATCCCTTTGAATTTGAATTGGAGTGTATCTCCTGATCAAGTGAAAATTGTTGAATCCAGGGTTGGTATGGTGCAGCATAAGCTGTGACACCAATCCTTTCCGCAGGAATTTTGCTGGACCTTGGGGTCGGTATGGTGCAGCATAGGCTGTGACACCAATCCTTTCCCCCCAAGGAGTTTTTTGTACCTTGGGGTCGGTATGGTGCAGCATAGGCTGTGACACCAATCCTTTTCCCCCAAGGAGTTTTTTGTACCTTGGGGTCGGTATGGTGCAGCATAAGCTGTGACACCAATCTTTTCCCCCCAAGGAGTTTTTTGTACCTTGGGGTAGGTATGGTGCAGCATAAGCTGTGACACCAATCCTTTCCCCCCAAGGAGTTTTTTGGACCTTGGGGTCGGTATGGTGCAGCATAGGATGTGACACCAATCCTTTCCCCCCAAGAAGTTTTTTGACTCCGTTTGTGAAACTTTGTTGCATGTTGGATGATCTTTATGGAATAAAGAGTTATGCTTTTATGCTTCAATTGTTGGAGCCGGTGTCTTATCTGTATGGGAACAAGTTCTGCCATAGATAATTAACTGAAAGTTAGAATGAAGATTGAATGTAGGAAGGAATTTTATTAATGATGGAACTACATAAAGGGCTGAGTTGGGGTATGTCTCGTCGAAGCCTTTTCAAGGAAAGCCCATTTGTGAAGAACCTTAAGTTGGGAGAGAGAACATACCGTATTACCTAACTAGCTGTAATATATGCGTAAATTTAAAATGTTCCATTTATTCCTGACCGGAGTGCCATCTAAGTTTTCTAGGCGGTATGTGCCTTTGCCCAGAGCTTCGATGACTCGGTATGGACCTTCCCAGGTTGGCGCCAATTTGCCTTGGTGTGCAAATTTGTTGCCGATATTGGCCCTTCACAAAACCAAATCTCCTTCTTTGAAACGGCGTTCAGAAACACGAGTGTTATACCGTTTGGCGGCTTTTGCTTTAATAGCTTGATCCCGCACAAAGGCTTCCTCTCTCAATTCTGCCAAGACCTCAAGTTCATGGGCGAGGTTCTGTTGATTGGCTTCTTCATTGAAGTGGAGGATTCGAGCTGAAGGGGCTGCCAATTCAACGAGAATAACAGCCTCGACTCTATATGTCAGCCGATATGGGGATTCATTTGTGGTGGAGTGAGGGGTTGTTCGATATGCCCACAAAACGTGGCATAATTGATTTGCCCAATCTCCCTTTGCTTCACCAAGGCGTTTCTTAAGGCCTTTCAAGATTTCTCTGTTGGCAACTTCAGCTTGGCCATTGGTTTGAGGATGTTCCACAGAAGAGAAAATCTGCGTAATGCTGAGATTTTCTAGGAGTTCAGTGAACTTACGATCTGTGAATTGGGTGCCATTATCAGTGACTATGCGTCTAGGGACTCCGAAACGTGTAATGATATTTTCGTATATAAATCTACGAGCCCTGGCTGATGTGATATGCACCACTGCCTCTGCTTCAATCCATTTGGTGAAGTAATCAATGCCAACTATCAAGTACTTGATACCGCCAGGCGCAGTTGGGAATGGACCTAAGATATCCATGCCCCATTGATAGAAAGGCCAAGGCGTTATTGATGATGACATTTCTTCCGCCGGAGTGTGATGAAGGTTTGTAAATCGTTGACATTGATCGCACTTCTGAACATACGAGGCGGAGTCATACTTCAGGGTAGGCCACCAATACCCAGCTCTGAGTATTTTTCTCATTAGACTACGTGCCCCCGGATGGTGTCCACACTGCCCTTCATGGACTTCTTCTAAAACGGCTTGCACCTCATTTTTGTTTATGCATATTAAGTAAGGAACATAAATTCCTCGGCGGTATAACTGTCCATCTAGGAGCGTATAATAAGGTGCTTCTTTCTTTAGTTTCCGTCGCTCAAGATCATCCGTGGGTAATTGTCCATTAACAAGGTAACGAACTATCGGTGCTACCCAGGAATTGTCATCAAAGGAGCGGCTTCTAATCATACACATTGAGGAAGGAAAGGAAATACTTGGCTCCGCCAAGGTACTTTGTACAACCGTAGTTGTGCATCCTGCCTTCTTTGTGCTAGCCAACCTGGAGAGGATATCAGCACATGTATTTTCTTCCTGGGGTACATGTTTGAAAGTGACTTCGTCGAAGCGTTGCTTTAACTCATTTACGCAGTTTAGATATTGTTGCAGTAAAGTTTCTTTAGCCTGATATTCGCCAAGAATTTACGAGATGACTAATTGAGAATCACTGCATAAGGTTACAGTTTTGGCCCCAATATCTTGTGCTGCTCTGAGTCCGGCTAAACAGGCTTCATACTCCACCTGATTGTTAGACGTAGTGAAGGTGAAGTGCAATGAAATTTTGAGATGTACCCCGTCATCGCTTTCCACAACAATTCCTGCCCCACATCCTTTGCTATTTGAAGATCCATGAACGTATATTGTCTAATGTGAATGATATGCATCTGGGCTAGAGCCTGTTAATTCAACTACGAAGTCTGCTAGGACTTGTGCCTTGATAGCAGTTCTTGGTTCGTAGGATATGTCAAATTCAAAGAGTTCTACGGCCCATTTGATTATTCTTCCAGTCAGGTCTGGTTTGAACAGTATAGTACGAAGTGGCAAGTCTGTGCGAATCAAGATAGGATGGACATGAAAGTATGGTCTTAGGCGTCGTGAAGCCCAAACAACTGCAAGCGCTGCCTTTTCAATCTTTTGATAGCGGCATTCTGCACCATGCAATGTTTTACCGGTGAAGTACACCGGTCGTTGGCCTTCAACTATTTCTTTGACCAGAGCTACTGCTAAAGCCTCATCTGAAACAGACAAATAAATGATGAGTTGCTCACCTGGGCTTGGTCTTACCAGGATTGGAGGGCTGGCCAAGACATTTTTCAAGCTTTGGAAAGCCGCCTCTTGCTCTGGGCCCCAACTGAATTTCTTGTCTTTTTTCAGCATTTTGTACAAGGGAAGAGAGCGATGAGCCATTTTTGGCATGAATCGTGCTAGGGCAGCGATTTTGCCGTTGAGGGATTGTACCTCTTTTAGTGTTTTGGGGCTTTTCAACTCCTGGATAACGTGACATTTATCAGGATTAGCCTCTATACCTCTCTGTGTCAACATGAAGCCCAAAAATCTGCCACCAGGGACAGCGAATGTGCATTTCAAAGGGTTGAGCCTCATATCATATTGTTATAGGCGTTGAAAAATGAGGCGTAGATCTTCAACATGGTCTCCTCCTTCCGAGGTCTTGGCAATAATATCATCAATATAAACTTCTACCAGCTTTGTGTGCATACCCTCAAAAACTTTGTTGATCATGCGCTGGTAGGTTGCCCCGGCGTTTTTAACCCAAATGGCATGACATTGTAGCAGAAGACTCCTTTATCATTAACAAACGCTGTCTTCTCTTGATCATCCTCACACATTGGAATTTGGTTGTAACCGGAGTAAGCATCCATAAAAGATAGATACTTGTATCCTGAAGAATCGTCAACCAATCTATCAATGTTGGGGAGAGGGTATGGATCCTTGGGACAACATTTATTCAAATCAACATAGTCTATACACATACGCCACTTGCCATTGGCTTTCTGTACCATGACCACGTTAGACAACAAGGAGGAGTAACGGAGTTCCCTGATGAACCCCGCCTTGAGGAGTTCCTCTGTTTGCTCACAGGCAGTTTTTTGTTTAGCTGGACCCATACGCTGTTTCTTTTGTGCTACAGGCTTAGTTTCAGGGTACACCGCCAGGCGGTGACAACAAAAGTTGGGATCCATGCCAGGCATATCTGCAGCGGTCCAAGCGAAAATTTCTTTATACTCATGGAGAAGTGCAATTAGTTTTGCCTCCATGTTAGCCTCAAGCTTGTCATTGATGTTTGTAATCTGTTCCGGGGTGTTACCCAAAACAATAGACTTGGAACCACCATCAGGAGTTGGTTTCAAAGGGTTCAGTGGGTCTACAGAAGACTCTGCCCTGGGGTCTAGATCCACCAAATTGACGGACGCCGTTGCACTGCTCCCTTCATTCAACTTTCTTTTCTTAGACATGGCTTCAAGCTTCACCATGTTAAGACTCAAATTGTAGTAATAGCGAGCCATTTCTTGGTCACCCCTTACAGATGAGACTTGATTATCTTTGTCAATGAACTTGATTAACAAGTGGGGGGTTGAAACGATGGCTTCCATGGCATTCAGGGTAGGCCGCCTAATGATGCCATTGTATGGAGATTTCACATCAATGACAAGAATCCTGAATTTCACAGTCCTTGCTCCAGGTTCGCCATCAAAAGTAATTCTCGTGTCCAAGTAGCCTTTGGTGGGCTGTTTGGCGCCATTGAAGGCTGTAAGGTCCTGCGTATATGGTTGCAAATCTGCATCAGTTAATCCCATGCGTTTAAAATAGTCATAAAAGATAACGTCGCAGGAACTTCCCTGATCAACTAGGATGCGTTTTACATCCATATTAGCGATTACTGCAATAATCACTACTGCGTCATCTCCTTCAGGAATAGTAGGGCCAAAATTGTCGTCTGTGAAGGTTATAGGCGGAGTCTGAACCCCGTTCCTGAATGGGCGATATTCTTTGCTCTTGCCTTGCACAGACAAGATCATACGATGGTGGTTTTTCCTCGTGGTGATTGAGGGTCCGCCCCCAGCAAAGCCCCCAGCAATCATATCTACCACCTGCCTTTTGCCCCGCGATCTGGGCTCAGGGCTTGGTTCTCTTTGGGCGGACTCCAGAACAATACTCTTTTGTTTTTCTGTTGCTGCTGTGCGTTTTGGCTCCCGAGTGTTATCAGGATCCGGAGAACGATCACGAGGTCATTTTTCGAACCTCTCTGGCTCATCATGAGATTTACCCTTAAACAAATAATGTTTCAGTTTGCCTTCACGAATAAGCACCTCGATGGTGTTTTTGAGTTGCTTGCATTCCTCCGTGGTATGGCCAACTGACTCGTGGAACTCACAATATTTCTTTGGATTCCCACCGCGTCTGAGTGGGGGTGGACGTTGAATCCCGTAAACGTTGAGGGTAGTCCATCCTATTTCATGCAAGATTTGCTCATATGTCGTGTTCAGGGGTGCATAATGAGCAAAATTGAACACACGTCTATCTTGTTGTTTGAAGGGTTGGTTCCCCGCCTTATCTTTCTGAGGGAACTTATCATTCCTGGATGATTTTTCTTTATCTTTATCATGGTGTAGAGCTGAAATGGGTGGTTTATTGTGAGATGCAGTGGCTTCCAAGTGCATCTCAATACCTACGTACTTGGATGCTTTCCTGCGAAACTCCTCCATGGTGGATGGGGGTCCTTTTGCCAACGACAAAGCAAAGGGCGATTTCGGCTACATGGCCTCGATGAGGATATGCAACTGGATCGCTTCTGTCAAGTCAGGGACCATGGCCGCCTCTTTATAAAATCTCTTCAGGAAATCCTTTAGAGACTCTTTGTCACCTTGCTTGATCTGAGCCAAGGTATGGGAGGTTCTAGGCGCATCCCTAGAGATTACAAAGTGACTGCCAAAAGCTGTGGCCAAGTCATCCCATGAATCAATGGAACCTGAAGGTAAACTCTTGAACCAGCTAAGAGCTTCACCTGTGAGGGTCCTGGGAAACATTCTGCACATGGCATCTTCTTCCGCACCTAAGAACATAGCTTCATAGATGTAAGCATCTAAATTCTTAGAAGGATCTGTCTCCCCGGTGTATTTTCCTATGGAAATGGGTTGCATAGTTTGCAAATGTCTGGGGACATGCGCATTCATCAGTCTTTTAGAAAATGGGATACTCATCTTGTATCCCGAGGGGGATGTATTTGAAACGACTCTCCTTCCCTCATGATGGTGGGCATTTGACAGTGGAAGGCTTCGTTGTTCTTCCATGTAAGTAGGGATGCGAGAGTAATTTAGGGTACTCGATTCCTCCTATACATGCGATTCATGGTGCAGCTATTTTGCAGGGCCCGCTTTCTCATGTATGGGATTCGCCTTTTCACGTCGAAGCTCTGCGATTTCTTCCCTCAACATTCTGATCATGTCATCTCTCGGATCTGGAGAGCCAACATGCATTGCTCTTTTGTGAGTATCGTTGTCAAAGCTTAGACGTCTAGGATTGCTTGGAAGAGAACCCTCAGTCTGCACTCCTGGTCCTGGTCTTTCCATTGATGATGAATGTAATGGGAATTGTTCAAGGATTGTGGGATTACCAATTTTACAGGTCCCACTGGGCGTGCCAATAAACTGTTCTTTACAGGGGGTGTAGAGGTATGATTGTCAAACAATTCAAAATGTACATGTAAGGTAAAATCTGATGTGAGGAGGGCCTTATACAGATACAAATATGGAGTACTCTTGTATACTGGGGCGTAGTACAATGCATTCTGCGGTGGTGTAGCAGTCCGCCTAGAATAGCCTCCTTTGCCTTGACACAATTGGTGGTTGTACCTGCAATTATTCTCCGACGCTCAAGTCAGTATTTTAAAGTACTGTTAGACTTAGAAAGCAAATCTGAGAGAATTATGCAAGTATGAGTGTAAGGTTCAGAATTAGGGGATCCCCCTATACCTTTTTGCTGAGGTTTATATACCTGTTACTGGTGCTCTATTATTGGTAGGACTCGTTCCTTGTTTTGAGGCATAATGCAAGAAAGGTAGTGGGTCCCTGCGCCGTTCACAAGCACCATCACTGTAGTGGGTATTTCCACTCACTTGGAAAGCGTTAATGCTTCATTATTTTATTTGTTGTTCCCTCTTATGCGTGACAGCGTGATTCCCATTTTCAACCTCTCAAGACAGAGTCAATCTCGTGCCGGGGTTATAAATATGGGCTCGCTTCGCAGTATGGGAATTTTGGTATTTCGCCTGTATTGAGCCTATGGCTTGGCGGAGTAGTGTGCATTGGAAATGCTTTATGTATGTGTACAATCTTTTTAATACTTTCCACCTTGGCGGAGTAATAGGCCTTGGCGGAGTAACAAGCATTGGCGGAGTCACATGCCTTGGCGGAGTCACATGCCTTGGCGGAGTAACATGCCTTGGCGGAGTAACATGCCTTGGCGGTATGTACTCCGTATAAGAGTAATCATAGAGGATTTGAAACGTATTTCTCCTGTTTGAAATGCTGATCTGGCAAGGCATTAAAACCATGCTCTTGGGGGCCGGTGTTGGGACCGGATCATCTGCCCCCTAGCTTGTTATAGTGACTAGCGGGGTCGCTTTAATAAGCTATAGCACTTTGTTGTGTTTAGCTTTTATAGGCATGGGTTTAGGCGGTGTTTGCTAGTTCCGAATTTATGGACAAGTGTTTTCATGCATTTATTGTTTTTGTCATTACTTGCCACGCCTGTCATCAAAGCGCCTCGAAACTGCGTTTTGCCGCTTCAATCTCTCATTGCCACGTATGCCCTCGTAACGATTGTCATTCCAATGATGGGACATAAATGCGTGGGATGGCAGTTGGAATACGTTTTCGAGGTTATTACCATGGGCCTTAGATTTTGAAAATACGGCCCAGGAAATGCCTGCCTTGAGATTCATCTAACGGTCTCAGAATTAACGGAACACCATTATGATTTATCCAACAGCCATAGGTGCATTTCTGAGATTTTTGAGGTTTCGCTTATTTCCTCCCAAGCCATGCCTATAAATAGGTAAACTCTTAGGAGAGAAAATGTTTTGCTTCATCTTCCACTCTGTGTTTTAGTGTTTAAACTGCCTTCTGAACGCTGCTTCCTCGCGATTCGTTTCTTGTTGCCAGTTCATCGTTTCTTCAGAGATTTAAGGTAACTTTCTTCTTCCTCTATTTTCTGTCTTCGTTGTTATTGGGTTTGTTCTGTTTTCTTTATATGTGTGTTTGTTGAAACGAGGATGAGAGAAAAAGAATCAGAGTCGTGCCCTAGGGTATCTGTTCACCCTATGTTTTCAGATGTTGAGAGTGAACATGAAGGCTTCTATACTGGGAGGGATTCAACATTTTACAGCAGTGTGGAGTGTTTTAGTAATGCTATACATTCGTTTGTAGCAGAAGGTACCCCTCAGATACAAGTGATAACAATGGCAGAATGTCAGAATGTTGTGCTGCACGGGTTAGATTGGAAAAAGATGTTTGAGACTGATCCCTATTGTTGGGTCTAGGAAGACATCAAAGAAGCTTCTTCACGTCATGCAACGACAAGTGGTGGGGTAATGGAGTTGTCAGTGCCTGTCTGGAAGGATGAGAGATTTGAAAGGAGGTTTATCGTTCGTTCTCCAAAGACGTTTGAACGCATTTGCCATCATCCTCAGGATGAGCGTACTTTGTATATGTACGATATCTTGTTTACTCAGTTAGGGGTGTGATTTCCATTGAACAAATTCCAGATGGGTGTACTCAGGTTTCTGGATTGCGCCCCCTCTCAGCTGCACCCTAATGGATGGGGAATAGTCTGCAGCTTTGAAGTGCTAGCTAAACATTTAGAGTTTACGCCTACTGTGGCGTTGTTCTTTGCTTTTTGCCGCATAATGAGGCAGGTGAATGCAAAAACCGGCGGTATGGGTTTTGTTACTCTTCGGGCGGAGCCGAAGATTATAAATTTTAAGGCATTTGCTGACTCCGCCAAAGAAGGCGGACTTCATTTCAGAATGAGCTTTGTAAAAATTTCTGTTAGGAAGAACAAGTCCGTCTTTTGGCGGAGTGCGGAGGGGATTGACAAATTCCCGGTGGCGTGGACTCATGAGCACTTTCTCCTGACTAAACAAGCTTATGAAGTTGAGGAGAGTGTCTTGTCACCTACCTCCGAGGAAGTACTCCGGACACTGAAGGAGTATAACTCCGCCCACAAGCAGTTTCTGTGCCGAAGGCTGCTTGGGCGTGATGCTGAAGGAGATTTAAGTAATTTTTTGAGACTTGTTGCTTGAATATTATTTCTGTTCTTTCCTGCAACTTCTAATTGTATTCGTGTATATTATGTTTGCAGGAGAGATCGCTGAATTTCCTGGGATGGAGCGTATCAAGCAAATCCGTATGAGTCGCCAGGAAATTGATACAGAGAACAAAGTGCAGCCCCGGAGGAATCTTGCTGCAGCTCTGACGAGGACTCTCCCTTTGCCTGCATCCACCAAGGTAGTGATGTTAGAGGGTGGTGCGGGACCCTCGATAGTTGATGCAGAAAGGCGATCTAAAAAACGCCAAGAACCAGAAACTATCGAGGTGGAGGAAGAGGACCCCCAACCTTTGCAGAAGAGGAAGAGCAAGGGGAAAGGGAAGGTGGGTGAAAGAGCATCATCTGATGCTATGATAGAAATTGAAGAAATTCCGGAGCCATCAGCTGTGGCTATCACTTCTGTATTGGGCGGTCAGGAGGACGCCCCTGAAGAAGATGTTGTGGAAGAGGAGATGGAGGGGGTTCAAGGTTCTCCACCTCACCGAACTGAGAGTCCTGCCCTGGACTTGACTGCTCGAGGAACAACAATTTTTCTTGTCAACATTCCAGGGGAGCCATCTAGGCAGGCTGTCTCTCTTCCTCTGGCGGGGTCTCGTTTGAGTCCTTACTTGTATTTCACAAATGTGGGATCCCGCCAGTCAGAGAGGCGTGATCCTGACTTCATCCTCCGTCCAGATATTGACTTCGAAGAGATTGTGGATGCCACTGCTGCTGCAAGGTGGCATCTCGCTGAAATTGATGGTTACCTTGCTTCAGTGCCTCGTATTGCTGAGGTGGTTGCGGAGGCTGCCATGTTTCAAGAATCATTTCATGATTCTGTTGAAAAAATTCGAAGCTTGGAGCATGACAATGAACAGTTGTCGGAGGTGATCAAGGCTAAAGATAAACACCTTGACACCGCCGACTCTAATAAGAAGAAGCTGGAAGAGGAGCTGGCCCGGGTCAAAGCTGAGAAGGTTCTGCTGGACAAACAAGTTTCAGATTTGAAACAGCAGAATTCAAAGCTGGGCGAGGATGTGGGCGAGCTGATCCATGTAAAGGCTGAAAATGTTCTACTAGGACAACAAATTTTAGATTTGAAACAGCAGAACCAAAAACTGGGTGAGGATGTGAGTGAAGTTCAACAGAGACTGGTTTCTTTTGAGACCAGTAAGGCTCTCGCTGAAGACGCCTGGGCTGCGGAGTTAGATCAAGCAGCCACTGCATATAGTGACCTTGAAAAACAGGTCGAAGAGCTGAAAGCTGAGAAAGCCATTTCCGATGCCAGCAATAAACGGCTTGATCAGGAGTTGCAATCGGCTTTGGATGCAGCTGAGGCAGCAATTGATGATGCTTTCAGTATGGCCATTCGCCAGGTCCGTCATCGCAACCCAGGCGTTGCTCTTAACATTGCAGGCATTCACCCTTATTATGAGTTTATCAACGGTGAATTAATGGTGCCTGCTCAGGGGGGTCATGTTCCTGCACCTAATGAAGAGTATGTTCTGGCGGACTTGCCCCCCTCACAGAGTTTGTCCAAACCTAGTGAGTTTCAGCCTAGCTCCGCCCACCAAGAAGGAGTGCCACCCGAGTCTTAAAGATTAGCTCCGGGGTTTCTTTGCAAATTTTGTTTTTTGCACTTTAATAATATTGCCTTGTTCCAGGATAGGCTCTGGACCCCTTATCAATTCTTGACAATATTTAATAAAGTATAATTTCTGTAAATTTATACTTGTTCATATAAATAGTGTTTGAGTCCGTAGGAGTTGTGCCTTGTAAAATGTCTTCTTTTGAATTATTGTAATCTCAAGCCCACCAATGTTGCAAAAAGTGCATTAATAATCAAAAAATGAATGTATAATGTCATGATACCTTGCCCATAAATAAATTTTTAAAGTTGTAAGGAATACGCAAGAGATACATAATAAATACATGCTTAAGTTTTCATTACATTTCTATATCTTTGTTTTAGCTTTTTAAGTTTTAGTTCTTTCTCTTGCTTTATTTCTTTGCTCTGTATTCCATTTCTCAAGTTATGATTTTCATTTCTCTTCCTCAATATCAAGTAAGTTAATTTCACTAATTGTTATTTACTTTTATAATCAATGTTATAGTTAACTTAAAGTTATCTTTCATTATTTAAAATCATCATGAAAGTTTAATCCTTTAAAATCAACTCAAAGAATTTAATTTTTCTTTATGTTAACTTTGAGTTCTTGCTCTTAATATTTTGATTGAATATAATTACTTTTCTTTGTTTCTCAAACACTTATGATATTAGATCATTTAAGTGTATAACCGATTGTGATGTAATTAAACAATCTATAATCTAAAATGGTGTTGGTTGGTTAATCAATAATCAATTTGAGAACAAAGATTAAGTCACTAAATAAGAGATTTCTATTTAGTTACTTAACTCAATCAAACTACGGTTTTAAAGTTATCTTAGAATTAATAAGAATATATGGATTGATTATTCTTATTTGGTTCATTAGTTTGATTCTAGAAGATTTTCTTGAATATAATCATTTAGGAATTTCAAGTGATTTAGGTTGAGAAATTAATTATATTTAATCATATTTGTGATCAATGATTAGTTAACTAAAAATTTATTAATTCCTTGGGTTGGTTGTTTCTAAATTTGATTTATTACCCACTCATAAATTTTCTTTTCACATTATTATATAATTATTTAGTTTTCTTTTCAATCTCAACATAAATCCCTCTTCTGTTATAATTAAATTGAGTGTAACTAATTTGATTAAGGTCCTCGAGAAATGACTAAGGTTGTTCACTTTATACTACATTAATTTAACTTTTCATTTGACTTGACAACAACAACGTGTCAAATTTGGCGTTGTTGCCAAGGACCTTTGGTCCTAATTATTTACATTCAATTAGCTACCTAATATATTTTATATTTTTTTGTAGGTGTGTTGGAAATATTCAGGTTTGGTTGAACGTAAGCTTATAAAAAAATATTTTTTTTAAAAATTTCCACTTTATAATATTTTTATTTATTTTCTAATAATCTTATTTTCAACCATTTAAAAAAACAAAAAATATAAAAAAAAATCTTTAAATCTTTAAATATATGTTCTAAGCATTGTATAATTAAAATGATAACTTTTCCTTTTATTACGTAGTTGTAGTATTTTGTTGCAATATGTGTATATGTATTATGCATTACTAGATCTAATCTCGAACCACTACATCCTTTTGATCTTGAAATAGATAAAACATTTCATCAACTAGTTAGATCATCCAAGAGACTATTAGGCAATACTAACAAAACAAATAATAATATTATAGCTGATAACATAAATAGTGAAACTAAACCTTCAACTTTTGAGCATTTATATAACATGGCTGAAAAGATATTAAAAGAACTAGCTACACCAAATGTCACTAATAAAACACCATGCATCTTATATCCCAAGGAAGAAGTTCCTTTTATGCTTAAAACTGGTTTAGTTCATTTATTGTCTAAGTTTCATTGTCGTGCAGGTGAAGATCCTTATAAACACTTAAAAACATTTCATATCCTTTGCTCTACCATGAAACCTAAAGGGGTTTCAGAAGAACATGTAAAACTTAAAGCTTTTTCTTTCTCCTTAGCAGATACCACTGAAGATTAGTTATTTTACCTTCCTCCTAGCTCCATTACTAGTTGTGATGACCTGAAGAAAATGTTTCTTGAAAACTTTTTACCTGTTTCAAGAACATCCTCAATTAGAAAAGAAATATGTGGCATCTGAAAACATGACCGGGAAAATCTTTATGACTATTGGGAAAGATTTAAAAGATTGTGTGCTAGTTGTCCCCATCACCAAATTACGGACCAACTTCTCATATAATATTTCTATAAAGGTCTTAATCCAATGGATAGAACTTTGGTTGATGCAACTAGTAGTGGTGCTTTACAAAATAAAACTACAAATACAACAAAAACTTCAATTGAGAACATGGCCGCTCATGCTCAACAACATGCCACTAGGAATAATTCTGTAGTAATTAAAGGAGTCCATGAAATTGGAACTACTAGTGATGAAGATAAAAAATGGAAAAATAATTTGCTGATGATGGAAACAACTATGCATATGGTCCACAAAACATGAAACATCACTCAGCATGTACATACCTACATAGTTACCAAATCATCCATATGATACTTAACAACTCAAAATATAATATGAGTTTATACATAAGCAATTACATATATACATCAACAAGCAAGTCTCCCTCGTTGGCATTGTTTCCCCCTCACTGGGCACTAGTCTCTACAACATCAGCCACATCCCTGTCTTTAGTCACTAAAAACAATTATAAGGATGAGTGACTGACAATATAAATTAATGTCAATAACCAATAATATGTATGTAAATACAGTGGGGAAAGCATAACATAGTATAATTTATTCATCAACGTTTATCATCAATTCAATGTTACATTAGTCTCATCATCAATTTACTTAACATCGTCTCATCATCAATTTTAACATTATTTCCTCATTAATTTAACATCATGTCAACATCAATGTAATTAACATCACCTCATCATCAATTTAATTAACATCATCTCAACTATCATCACCACTGACTCTCAAACAACCATAATAATACATACTAAAAGGATTGGCCTCCAGCTGGAGGTACTACCTAACACCCCGTGAACCCTATCTGGTCCACCGAGCCCTGTCTGACTCTCCACTTCACCATTGGGTCCTACCTGACCACTTGGTAGCTCAACGGGGCCATAACCAACCATTATAGCAAAAACGGGGGTAATCTATACCAATCGGCCGTCTATACCACATAACATGGAAATACAACATTTATAAATCCTCAAGGCTCATCATCATTTAAATAATTCATTACCACTTAGTACCGGCATTAAGGCCATCACCCTGGGATCATCATATATGTCACTTAAGCCACAATTTTACCAACAATGATATCATACATCTCAATTCATTATCATATTATCTCTTAAGCTCTTAAATATCAACATTCATCATATCAATGCATCATATACATATATACATATCAACATCATCATCACCATTATGCCATACACAACTATGAACCACCATAATATTAATCATCAATATATATAAGCAATTCATGCTATAAAACAATATCATACACTTGTAATCATATTTAATCATCATAATTCACTTATGGTTCTCTCTAATCACACACATATTGTAACATCCTAGATTATTTTTGCATTTCTTTTTATTCAAACAATTACCTCTTACGATAAATTTTTCCTTTTCTTGAAAATTAAACGATATTTAGTGAAAAAGCATTTATTTTTACTGACTTATTCAAGTGACAGCAGTCACAGTTAGATTAATTAAATGAGGTCTAGAAAAGAAAAGTAAGTTAATTTAAACACAACGGATGGGAGAAAGGGAAATCAGGGTTTCTCGCTTGAGCGAGGCCCCTACTCGTCTAAGCGAGATTCCGGACTCTCGCTTAAACGAGGTTCTATTCGCTTGAGCGAACACCTTTCACACATCGGATTATACAAAACATGCAACCAGACTCCCAAAATTTCACTCTAAAAATGGTTCTGTGAACCCAAAGAGTTACCATAGCTACCATGAAAGCATATGCAAATAACAGTGATATATTTTAAAATATAGGTTTACATCCGATCCGGTCTTAATTAAACACAATTAATGATAATACTAAGAAGTTCTTATACACACATATGACTCTATAGAGAGTCACTCAAAGTCACTCGGACCCTGGCACCGTTCTCCCCCTTGGCGCGACTCCATGGCTCCTTCCCCCTCCCTGTCTCTGGTTACTAAAAAAAAAAAAGGCAAGGGTGAGTGTTTGGCATTGTAATTAATATAGAATGGAACCTAAAAATATACATGCATATTTATACATACACATAAAGCACCACTTGTAAGTAAGCATACCGAAACATAGTGTATTACATACAGTAACTATATTAAACCAACTACACAATTCCATCACATTCATCACGATCACAACTGACTCTCATACAATCTGACTCCTAGTATCCGGATACTAAAGGATTGGCCTTCAGCTGGGGGTCCTACTTGACACCCCGTGAACCCTGCTTGGTTCACCGAGTCCTGCTTGACTCTCCACCTCGACCACTGGGTCCTACTTGACCACTGGGTAGCTCAACTGGGCACGAAAACCACGGGAGCCGAAAATGAGGGCCTATCATATACCGTCGGCCATCCCACACCACATAGTCATTCAACAATTTACATTTCACATAATAATATCAATTCCCCATCACTCGGGTAGCCTGCTTGCTAACCCGACGTCACATAACACTGATCATTTCACATTAGATATCACAAGATCATACATGATAAACTCATCCACACCCGATCCTCCACTAATTAATGTACTCAGTCATACATGCACAAGCATAAACACACAACTACGTTTAGCAACATTTTCCTTAACCTGTTTACGTTACTTCAATGACCTGTATAAGAAGCGAGTCCTATTCTAATTAATTATAACCTGAACACCCCCCCTTACTTTGGTTCCACGCTTCGATGATCTGTTCTCTGTGTCGATTCCTTCCTCTGAGCACTGGTTTCGCAGTCTCAACTCCGTCACTCAGTCTTCCGTTGCTTAGCCTACTACCTACGGATCATAAAGTACAGCTCATCACTTCAACGCCCTTAGTTCATGGACTGCATTTGGGCTCACACTCACCAGAGGAGTGGAGAACAGCCACGAATATAGCCATGCATGGCTCTTAACAGCCAAAGAATAAAAGGAATAAGGGAATCACAATTGGAACGGATCAGTAGACTCACCTTGAAGCCTCGATCACAGGAATGGGGTTCAATTGAAGTTTAGACACAAATGGAGTCCCTCTCCAGCGCATGCAAATCAGCGTTAAGAGAGGAGAGAAAAAACGAAAGAGAAGGAACAGACCAACAGCAAAGGTAACTTGTAAATAATGAAGAGGGAAGGAAGAGAATCTCCTTATATATATGTATAGCTCATGGGCAAGATCGTCTTTTCCTTTATTTTATTTGTATTCTTACTAAATTTAATCAATTTCACTATATTAAACTATTGCATAGTTATCAAATCAATTACACTTATTTATTCCCACAACGTTTAATTATTCACAATTCTCTAATACTTCGCAAGAGTATAGGCCCAATATGAATATCGGCCCCCGACGTCCTAACTTAGTGTTCATACCTCGGAAATCCGAGCTACAACCTGAGAGATCGGATACCTCATCCGTGCTCACCTCTTGGTTACCTACATCCGTTGTTTTAGTCATTATGAGGTTAATCCGGGCTATGACCCCGTGTGAGGCGCTCTCCTCACAACGGTTGGACCAAACCACCTAACTCTGTCCGCTCTTCTCCTACACTCCCGATCTTTAACTCCGCCTGCTCGCGCTTCAGAGACCGATCTCGACACCGGCTTTCTTATCTCTGGCTAAGACAGAACAAATATTAAATAAAACTTCTAAAACATTTACTAATCATTTCCCATTTCTTATAATTCTCATTAAAACATCAGGGATGTTACACATATATAAGTATTCATACATTTAAATATAAGTTCTTATTATTTAAACTATTCTACCTTTTTCCCAATTTGCCAGAATCGGCTTCAATTTTTATTTTCATTAAACTATACACCATGTACACCCCTTTACCTCAACTTTGTGCTTTCAAGGCTTTGAATCAACCACCAAGTTCGCCGACCTCTCTGGATATCTAAAAATTAAAGGATTCACATACCAAAATTAAACGTCGGCCTTCGAAACTAAAACTCATTATGTCCAAATGATACTAAACGCATATTTAAGGTTCTGAAACTCACCATTACCACTTTAACTATCGATTTCAAGGTTTACCTTGTCGATCATTCCTCCGACCTTCAGTTTGAAACCTAGAAACACCGAAACCATAACCCATTAGCTAATTATCCAAAACCTATTATACTACGAACCATTCATAAGCTTTTAAATGCCATAAAATTGTAAAATGAAACCCCCCATAAAATTCCCATATTCGGCCTTAGAGAGAAGAGAAGAAGAAGTGGAAAATTGAAGGTACCTACGCGTTGATCTTGCTCTTAGGATTCTAAGTTTGCGTTCAATTTTAACTTTCGACAACAAATCGACCTCCAATTTGAAGTTCAAATGTTCACGGCAATGGCTTCTTCCTCACGGCCGGTTTTTTTTTCTTTCTTTTGTCACGTAGAAGGCAATAAATAATGAAGTTAAGTTTCAATGCCAAGGACAAAATGGATAATTCACCTCATTTTCTATTTCATTTTCTCTTTTCTTTCTTTTCCAAAAACCTATTTTCTCTTTTCTTTTTCTTTAAAATCTTTCCCTTTTCTATTTTACTTTCTACCACACGATCATTAATAATTTATTCTCACAATTTATTTCAACCCATTTTCTCGATTAACCCCGCTTAATTAATTAATTTACTTCTAAATATATTTAAGGTTAAAATACCTTTTTAGCCATCTTAAAGTCTATGGTATACAAAAAAGCCCCTTAACAAACCTTACACTTTTGCCCCTTAAAAAATTTTAAGGTTTACTGTTAACTGATGAGGCGACTAATGTCTGTGTCACCTCACTAGTGACACCTGATTGACATGTGTGAAGTTTTTTTAAAATAAAAAATAAAAATTCTACATCATTTGTGCCTTTCATTGTCTCTGCCTTCCTCTTATTCCCTCACTTTCTCTCTCTCTAATCCCTAACTAGATCTGTCTTTCACATTACAACTTCTTCTGCTAATTGGGTTATTCTTCCTCGCCCAAAACGAAACATTGTCATTCCCGAAAGGGATAATTGTTGTTAAACTCAAACTGAAGTTGTATATTCTCACTTAACTACTCTTTCTTTCTACTCATAAACACAATAATAATTGTTCATTGTTTCTGATGGTTAAGTCGAGTGTTTTGGAAATTCCTTAAGAACTCTAAGAAATTTGACAAAAAATTCTAAATTTGAAAGAATGATAAAGAACGTTACTAAGACATAATGATCCTTTTCAATATTTTGTGCGATGCGAATTTGGCTTTGTTTATTGGTATTTTTAACTCCTTTAAAAAAATTAAAAAATATAAAATTCTCTAAAAAGAATGATTTAATTGCTAATACTACTCATGCAATCATCTATGAATTTCCAATGTTAAATTTATATAAAACCGATCTTAATCGTTCATGCATTGGACATGAACACTAGTCCCTTTTACCAGGAACATAGCCTTCATTTTTTAGGTGTTTCAATAGCCCAAACAAAAGCCAGAATATAATACCAGCTTGTGGATACATTTTATCCCCTACAACATAACTATTGACTTTTTTTCAAGCATTTTCCAATGAACAACAAGAAGAAACACAAATAACAAAGACGCCCAATTTCATTCTTTTCTAAAAACTCAAACAAAAAATGCAGAAATTAGTTTCTATTAATGTGAGCACAAAAATATTAATCATCTGGTTAGGGATTTAGAGAGAGAAAGAAAGTGAGGGAAGAAGAGGAAGATAAAGACAAAGACAATGAAAGGACACAAATGATGTGGAATTTTTGTTTTTGTTTTTTAAAAAAATTGACACATCTCAACTAGGTGTCACTGATGAGGTGGCACAGACGTTAGCCACCTCACCAGTTAACAACCAAGTCTAATGTTTCCTTAATTTTGTAAACCCTAAAATTTTTTAAGGGCCAAAAGTGTAGGTTTTTTTAAGGAGGTTTTTTCTAAACCTTAGACTTTAAGAGGGTTGAAAAGATATTTTAACCTATATTTAATTTAAAATTTAATAATCTCCAATTTATCTCTATTACACGAATAAAATTTAATTTAATTACCAGGATGTTATAACAACTAGGTACTTAACCATGATTGTCCTGCCATCTTCTCCCGATCCCAAGATCGTTTTCAGCTCCATATAGCCCATTACTTGAATAGAGTATCCTGTGAAACTAAGCAGTGCTCCATCATATCTTCTGATGTAAGCCTTTCAATGAAGGATATTTGCAAAACTCCCTTAGTCTACCAGTACTCTTCCTACGATACACTCTACAATCTCTATTGTGATCGTTAGCATACAAAATTAACCTGCCTCGCCTAGTGTAAGATGTCAGTTCTGCTTCTGGGAAAGCCTCCAGAGATAGTGTGAATGATTTTCTTCCCATCATCCCTCACGTCGTCTGGTCTGTGGGATTGAGAACGCTTATGCTCTTACCAAGAACGGTCGCACAATTGTAGTTCCACCTATTTAGGGGATTTTGGTTTTCTCTTTCACCTAGATTCTCGCAGTGCTTTTCTTTTTAGATCGATAAACTTCTCTAAATACCCTTAACGTGTCAGGTGCTCAATTTGATTTTTGAGCGATCATCAGTCCTCCGTGCTATGGCCAAAGGTTTGGTGGAATTCACAGAATTTGGTTTTGAGTCCTTTGGTGTTCTCTGGGTGGGGGGAGCTTGAGAAACCTAGTGTTGTAGACTTCATGCATGATTTTGTCTCTCCTACTATTCATAGGGTGAATGTGTTGTACTTGGGGTTGGGATAGGCTATGCTCTTCTATTCTTTACTCGTCCTGGGACTCTTCTTTTGTAGTTCCGCCTTGACAATGTCATGCTCGATATTTTCTACTCGATCAGCCTGGCGTTGCTCTATGTGTATGTACTGAGCCACCCATTGCCTAAAATCACCTATACTCACAAAGGGTTTCTTAGCTAAAGAATCAGAGAATGTACCTGGGTGTAATCCTATTTGGTTGGCATGAAAGGCTACTTTTAAACTGAGGTCTGAAATATGGATGGCCTATTCGTTAAAAAGAGACATAAATTGTTTGAGTGTCTCTTTTTTGCCCCTACTTCAAATTGACTAAGCTGTGTGAGGTTTGTTGTACCGATCAACTAGAGGCAAATTGGGTTAGGAATTTTTTCGTCAGTTCTATGAAACTGGATACACTCCTCAGAGGAATGTATAAGAACCAACAAAGGGCAGACTTGGTCAGGGTTACGGGGAACTTCCTACAGAGTAAGGTGTCAGATGCTCCTATGATCAACAAGTTTCTGGTGAATATAGTTAGATGTTCTTTTGGCTCACCTCTTCCATCATATTTCTCCATCGTTGGAGGTTTATAATGTGTTAGTGTTAGGCGGTCATTGTTTCTTCTGTGAACGAGTGAAGAGCGTAAGGGACCAAAGGCTCAGATTTGTCTTCCTCTTGTCTCGTGGTTTGGGTGTTGTGGTAACTGGAGGTCTCTTCTTCCTACGATCTATGGTTGCATAGGTCCTCATTCTCTTTTCACAATTCTTCCACCGTACATTGCAGAGTCTTAACGAGGGTCAACACCTCTTATAATTGGTCGTCCCTGTCCCGTGTTGCCCCTCATGCTAGCCCTAGTGATTGCCATCTTCATAGAGGTTGGGATTGCTACTTGTAGTTACCATTGTTGTCTTTTTTGGATCCCGTCTCTTTTGTGTTTTTGTGGGAACCATTTCACCGGATCCCACGATGGGTGCCAAAATGTTCACTCTGATTACGTAAAACACAAAACCCTAGAGAATTACTCTAGGAGAATTAAGGTTAATACTACAAAATGTCACTTAAAATTACAGAGGACTCTTTCGGTTACATTTATACAACGATAAAATAAGAGGGGGCCTTTAATCCAAGCCCAATTGGTGAGAAGATGACTATGCTCTGTTAAAATCGTGGGAAATCAAAATCTCTGTTATACTCTCCAATAATAAAGGAGGAAAAGGTTTCCTATGGGGCCCTCCCAATCTCGGGGGAACGCTTCTATTATAATCTGTCACTGTTTATACTTAACCTACCGAAAGAAAACATGACTTTGGGAATGTATAAAAAGTTGTATATGTTATTTTTTAAAATTCTATAAAAACAAACTATGTATAGCATTTTTTGCACACTTCACTTGAAATAGTGCTCTGTCTAATGATTTTTTTTCACTCAACAGACAATTTTTTTTTCTCAGCATCACTCAACGGACATTTAATTGGAAAAAAAAGTAACTTCAACAAAAAAACGTAATTTACCACGAAACATTAACAAGTCTATTTTGAGGTGCAAAAAAATGGCTTTGAATAAATCAATTGAACACATACTTACTATAATTTATCTGCCCCTCCCACTTTCTTAACGATGAACAATCGTTTGGCCATGTACGTGAATTCCTTTTCCGAAGAAACCGAACATCTAATGTCACCGATCAACCAATACGCTTGTGCTAGTTTTATGAGTTAAACAGGAACTTGCATTTTAATTTTATATTTTATTTTTTTTGGTGTATAGTGTGTGTGTTTGTTGCAGCACCGTGAAGCATCCTTATGTTTAGCTTGCGAAGCATGAATCTTATTCCATGATGCGTTGCCAAGAAAGAAACACTTTTTTTCATCTAAGTTCCATCGAGCCTTTTGGACACATCGCATATTGACGGTTTCTTTGAGCACCCTTTGATTCAAATTTCAATCTTTGGGACTAGTTTTGGTGAGTTGATTAATTAAAATGGCACAATCGAGTGTGGAAGGAATGGGTCATGATAAGAAGAAAGAAGTGATTCGGATAGAGCGTGAATCGGTGATTCCAGTTATGAAGCCTAAGCTCATCATGACATTGGCCAACCTTATTAGTATGTTGTCTAAACCTTTATTCTTTTTATGAAATTTAAGTGCAATTGCTGTGGTAATTTGTTGGTGTTTTTTTTATTAGAATCCAAGGTTTATTTAAGTATTATGTAGAATACAAGTTGATATTGATGATCCATAAGACTCTTAAGATGACATTAGGGTGGAGGAGAAATGAGTTTTATTCTTCCCATTCTTATTCCCATAAATGTCAAGTCTGATTTTAGTTTAAATAAGATGACTGGGAAATTATAGAATCAAACTGGATTTCTCGTGGCTATAGTGATCGATTTGAAAGTTTAAGTTGTAGGGGCAACATACAAATAATGTAAATGTGTGAAATTAAAAATTAAAAACGAGTATATTAACCACATAGTGCATAGATTAATAGATAAAAGGTTGTTATAGTCTAACCGAATGTCTCGAGTTTAAACTCATTAAAAATGTGTTAAGAGTATCTCATTGTATTAAATATAAGTCTGTTACAAGTGTCTTAGGGCATCTGCGTTGCATAATGATAGTTTAGCGTCAAACCATAGCTAGCTTTAAGCCTATAAATATCCTCACAACATGTATTCAAATCTAAAATAATGAATTACTCAATCTATTCTATCTTTGTATTTTACTTCTCTTTCATGAATTTCAAAATGGTGTTGTGGGCTTGACGATCCAAGAGCCATATGGTCAACAAATACTTCCAATTATAAGGTTCAATCATTATCTGTCAATGTCTAGACCTCGTTTTCTTGAATGATTACTACCAAACTCAAAATAATTTATATCCCTGGAAGAAGCAAGTTGAAGGCGTCATCAAAGGTCACAAGTTGTAAAAATTTGTTTGAATCCAACAATTCCACAAAAGTTTCTTTACACTGGAGATCAAGATGCAACTAAGGTAAATCTGGTGTTCATTAAGATGGAGCAACAAGATTCCTTCTTGTTCACATGACTTCTGTCATCACTCTTTGAATCCATTTTCCCTCATTTAATGATGTGTGTCCATCTATGGCAGATTTAGGACGAGCTCCATAATTTCGTTCAAGCACAAAATCAAAGCTTAGGTGAGTCAATTGAGATTTGAGCTTGAGATTATTACTAAAGGTAATGTCTCGGTGTGTCTTAATGTCTCCAGAAAATCAAAGCCACTATAAACACACTCTTCTCCATAGATGATTCTAAACCATTTTGTGATCATCTTTAAACAGTTCTTGATGATCTTCCTGAAAACTATCATTCGATGATCACATCCATTACTAAAGTTGAAGTCATGCTTCTTGCACGTTAAGTAAGCCTTTAAAATCCAAGATGTTTGTTGACTCTATTATGTTTGTCAATATGGCACATGTGCAGGACACAACCTCATCAAGAACACAAACCATCAAACTTTAATTAAGTGTCACATCAATTCGAATATCATAGAGACTATCACCTTTATGGTAGTCGATTAGAGAGATTTGAGATCGAGACAATTGGTTTGGTGATCAATCTAATGTTCAATGACAAATCTGTCATCACTTTAGACACGATGCATCTATATGTTATGATTGCACCTACGAGATTGTTGCTCAGTACCTTAATTGTGGCACTTAGTATCTCAATGGTGCTCCATATAAGCCTTTGTCATCATATCTTGTTCATTATTTACCACCACCCCCCCAATATCAACCCTCTATGTAGTACCCTTCATACTATTAATCGCTACCTCAATCTAGGACTCCTACTCTGTTCACTACCTAGCAACCTACTCCTTACCGTACACTCCAAGTTCTATGGACCCCATCTTTCTAATGCTCCTTCCCCTCCTTCTAATTAGGCTCAAGACATTTTAAACGAAAACATCACCCTCTAGCTCTCAGGCTTGGTACCCTTATTTAGGCGCCATAAATCACGATACAATGATGTGAATAATTTGAATGAACCTACCTTGGTTTATGGCATAGAACAAGTTCTCGTGAGAAATGACCAAGGTTTGTCTATTACTTTCATTGACACTCACCACTTCATCTTTCCTTTTGCAAGACACAAACTGTTGCACCTGAAGAATCTTGTACTTATGCCTAACATCATCGAAAACCTTGTCAATGTGAGCCAATTTGCTCGAGACTGTTGTTTTTGTTTAAAATTTCACTCATCCTATTATGTTGTTAAATTGAAGGCCAATTTTAAGGTGCCTCTACATGGTCATATAGACAATCAACGTTTGTACTGCTTTGACCTTTTGTCTCCTTTATCGGCTTCTAAGCTTTGGTGTGCTCCCTGATTCTTTCTACTATTAAGAATAGTGTTTCTTCATCTACTACGTTAGGTTGTTCGTGGATTAGTTCCTCTGCTTATAGTACTTGCCATTGTCATTTAGGGCATCCTCTGAGGCTCTACATCTTGCCTTACACTATTATAATGTGAATATCTCCAATATAAGTACTGCTGGATCTTGTTACAATGTGTTTTGTTTCAGTAAAGCACATCGGCTACAATTTCCACTTTCTATACACACCTACAAAACTCCTTTTAGGCTTATCTTCAATGAATTGTAGGGTCTTGCGCCTATTGGATCCTTTGATGGATTGAAGCATATGCTTACCTTGTTGATGCCTTCACTATGTACACCTGTGTTGATTCCTTAAGGCCAAATTTGATACAGTTTAAATTTTTTGCCAATTCAAAAGCATGGAAGAGTTGCAATTCCACAACAAAATTAAGTCACTGAAGCCCTTCCAACTTCAAAGTTCCCATTTCTCAAAGATAAACTTAATGTTTTCTAAGTCTTTACTAGCAAATCCATTTTAATTAAGTTTATTGGAGGGGTGTTATGTTAGAGTATCTCACTGTATTGAATATAAGTTCATTACAGGTCTGTTAGGATATATTCTTTGCATACTAAACTCTTATTAAGTTTGTTATGTAGTTTGGTGCCAAGCCTCGCTTTAAGCCATCAAATACCCCATATTCTACCTTTCTCTTTTATGGATTTTGAAAGAATGTGATTTTGAGCTATTTCTAATTAAGTTTTTGGTCCTTGATATAATTTTGTTAAGGTTTTAGTCCTTGAAGTTTTTAAAATGTCTAGTTTCGGTCCCTATCATTAGTTTCCATCCATTAATTATTATGGTAACTAACAGAAGTCCACTTCTACACTCATAAATGTAATATTTAGAAAAATAAATAAATTTAAAAATTTCATCTAAACTCTAATATCATATTCCTCCCTCTTCACCTCTTTTTCTCTCCCCTATCACTTCTCTCTCCTCAACCCTATTTACCACTATCTTTTGCAACTCACTACCATGATCCACCGCCACCACCAAACCCCACCACCTTCACCTACCCACCTCCATCGTGCCACCAATAACCACAACCATCTTTAGCGTAAACCCTAACCCCTCAATCCCTAATTTTCACGCCACATGATAGAATCCATTGAACTAGAATCCATCAATGCTACCTTTATTAATCCATCATTTTTTTCAATAGTAATCGAAACTCATCCAAGAAAAAACAATAATTTATAAATAAAACACAATAAGTTCAAAACAAATAACTAATAAAAGAATAAAATAAAGGAAAGATTGTTCGGTTCTCTCCTACCATGAAGTTACAATGTCGGTTTGTATGATTTACATGTTGGCACACCACCACCTTCTTCCTCTATGGAACCTTTATCCTTCTTCACTTTCCCTCTGACAATACCACTGTGTTGTACAAATGAACTTATTTTCCCAAGATTTAGAGAATAAGGAACAAATTGACTATGTATCATGTAAGCATGAATGTTAGAAAACTTTTGTATATATTTTTTTTGTATTTCATTTGTTCCTTGTATTTGGGTTTTCATTGTATTTCATTTGGGCTTGTATTTAGGTTACTTGGGTTTAGGTTTTAGGTTAGGTTTTGGGCCTTATACTTCATTTGGCCTTAAGAGCCCATATACTTATGTTAGGGAGGCTAATGTTTAATTTTTGGCCTATGGGCCTTAGGCCTTGTCATGGTTGAAATTCTCATTAGCTTTGGGTGAGGGAGCTTACTTTGCCTATATATAAATGACTCTCCTCTCTTTGTAAACATCTTTGATCATTTGAATGAATGAGACATTTTTTAGAGCATTCTCTCTCTCTAATGGCAAGAGTCATTTGACACTCTAGCTTTTGATCTTTTCAAATGAAGCATCTTCATTATGGTAATCTTCATCAAGGCTTATCCTTCTAAAGGTGACGCCTACGTCTCCCTTTTTCTTTTCTCCACTATTGATTTTCTTCTTCTAGTTTGCTCTAGGAGACACCTTAAGCCATCATCTTTCCTTTCAAGAGAATTTTGGTCATATACCATGGTTCTAAGAGGAGATTTAAAATTTTATTGATGCATGATGCTTTGATTGCAATGTGACTCCCTCTAGGATAAACTCACCCTTAAGAGTGGAATAAAAACTCCTATCAAGTGGTATCATAAACTTTGACTCCTAGAGGTGAGATCTTAGATCTAAAACTCATTTCAATTTCATTTTGAATTCTAATTGTAGATTCTTCTTCTCCTCAATCTCTTTTTTCTAGATCACTATCTAACTTTCAAATCCACCGTGTTTTGAAATTTCACTCCAAACACTTGAAAAACACAAATATCCATATCTACACTTCATCTTTTAGAATTTTTAAATATAATAATGGATCTATGATCCTTGACATGTAGGAACAATAACTCCAAAGTTTGGTTCAATTTGGAGTAACTTTGATTTTGGAGTAAAAGTTGTTCATTATTAGTTTTAGACCAAATTTGAATTTCTTGGGTTTTCTTTTGAATTTTCTTTAGTTTAATCCATTTCCCATTATTTGGTTTGAGTTTTTTTAGTTTAATTTTAATTTTCAAAATAGGATTTGAGTCTTGTTCTTGTAAAAATTGACACCACTTTTTTGTTCATTTCTGTGCGTTCTAGTCTTGTTCTCCCTAGATCGAGAAAAGCCCTACAGGACCCCTTCCCCTTTATTTTTAGAGAGCATAATGGAGATTCTGATTCCTCATGATCTCAGCAGAGTATAACTCTTCATCAATTGGGTCTAGATCAAAGGCCCCATTTTATTTTACCATTGTTAAATATAATCGAGTGAGCTCTCTATAATTCAAGTATGGCATTTTGAGCAATAGAGCCCTAATTCTCTTAGAGTAAGGATTTTGTATCTTACATACTCAGAGTAAACAGGGGTGTTTGCATATTAGATTGGATTGATTTTAGAACAAAAATCATCTAATTCGATCATAAAATTAAAATGCGGTTTGGATTGGATTGATTGGAATAAGTTTTCAAATCCAATCCAATCCAATTCGATAAAATACAGTTTGGATTAGATTGAATTTTGATTTTTATATTTTTATTTCTTATGTAATTAGAAGGTAAAAAATAAATTTTATATTTGTACTTATTAGTGTCAATACAAAATGTAAAATTTAAATAGTAAAGGAATGAAAAATAAAATTAAGTTTAAATTGAAGTTAAAAATAATATACTTGTAAATGCATTAAAATATAAAGATATATGTCTCATGAAAAATAATAAAAAAGATATAACTTTAAAAGTGATGATTCAGAGTCAGACTTAGATGAGGAGTTGAATAAGTCTGAGACTCTTTTTGCACAAAACTTAAACTTTTTCAAACGAGAGATGCATCAACCGGACTTTTAGGAGATGTCCGATACCTTCAGACGTGGAGGATTTTCACTACTGTAAAAACATCTTTTTATAATCACAGCAAAGCCTGTGCCACAAGTATTGTTGACTCCAACCACTCGTAGCTTAAACCCAAGTATTCTTTCAACAAGCCACTTCTAGCTTAATACCCAAGTATTCTTTCGAAAGCCTTTTCAGGCCAAACAATGTTTCTGACACAAACTAAGACTGACAACACATCAGACTTGACACAGATATAAATTTGAGAGTGTGTTTGTGTTATAGTGAACTTAGTGTACAAGATGATACAACATAAAGAACAGATACACTAAGTATGAAAGGCAAAGACTATGCCTGTAAGAAGCAGAGATACAAAGAAAGTATTTGCTTTAGAGAAGAAAGCTTAAGAAGATTGCTTGAAAAATTGATGCTTTCACGCATGAGTTTTTCAAACTCATTAACTTCTTCAAAGTTTGGATTCTTTTCATATTTATAGGCCAAGGAAGGTGGCCTTTGTTAATCCGTCAAAAAGAGATAGCCATTGAATCTTGCTGACCTTGAAGTCGAGAACAAGACAAAAGTTCTAAAACGAGGTTCTTTAGAATTTGCATTAAAATTGAGTTTCTTGAGTGCTTTATAGCAAAAGTCATTTTGTATCCTTTCTTCTTTTATGAACATGTGCAGAAATGGCATATTTGACTTTCTGATTTGCTTTCTGACGGAAGTACTAATCTGTGTCATCTTTCTGATCTGCGCAGCATAGCTTCCTCAATTTTATATCCATGTGGTCATTGGTTTTTGCATTGGTTTGTCATCTCTCCTCTTTTAGTGATAAGTGTAGTTTCTCTTAATCAGAATTCAATTATGAGCATCTTCAAAAAATATCCTTGATTTTGTTTGATGCAAGATTTAGAGTAACGTTCTTGATGCTTTAAAAATTTGTGGTCTGATTGTTAAAGGAAGTATGTGTGCTAAGTTCAGAGAATGAAATGCATATAACTCAGCAGTCCAAAAATCTGGACAGGCATACTTAAATTAGATTCTTCTAGAGTGTTGTTTTAGCGTTAGAGTTTTCTTGGGACGAACTTGTGTGCAAATTGTTTTTGTCCTAGGTAGACTTGTTTTGAAAATATTCTGCACCGCTCAAGGCAGACTTTTAATGATGGACTCCCACTTTCATTTATAACTTATGCATCGTTGATTTGTAACCTGAAACACTTAATTGAACAGGTTAGATAACACATAGACAAATTTTGATTGTGTATTATTAACAAATCTTGGAGTCTAGTAAATAATAACCAATAATTTTAAAATCCTTTGTAAACCAAACTTGGTTCTAACAAAAAGTAAATTTGATAAATAATTGAGTAATACAATCTTTATTTGGATTGAATTGGATCAGTTCCAAAACAAGATCTGAAATCCAATCCAATAATAAATTTCAATTTTTATGGTTTTTGATTAGTTCAATTTTATTGAATCGATTTTTTACTTTGCATTGGATTGGCCTATGAACACCCTTAGAAAGGAGGATGAAGATGGTTGTGAAGGTGATCCCTTGGATTTCTTTAATTTCTTTTTTTATATATCCTACATATGTCAATGATAAGGTGAACTTCCGTTAGTCATCTCAATAGTTAACGGATAAAATTAACGACAAGGACCAAAACCAGACATTTTAAAAACTTTAGAGACTAAAACCTAAAAAAAATGATTAAAAAATATACTCTAAACAAGGAACAAGAATTGAGAGACTGAAAATTTATTTAAACTTTAAAAATATAACTATGTATTATTTATATTCTCTATAAGTTTTCAAAATTTGGAAACATTGAATAATTCTTTAATTCTCAATACTATTAACAACATCTCTTTCTCAATAAATAACCAAACATTATTTCATATTAGATTCTTGGTAAACGTATGTCATCTTATGGGAAAGAATGTCTATATGTAACAAAAGAAAAGTGGGATAGTTATATACTTTTCTAAATGTAAAAGAAAATATAGTATAGTTATTAAGTAAGTATATAAACGTTGTGTTTGAATATATGATTTAATTAAGAGGTCATATAATATATTATTTTTAAATATAAATTTATAATATAAATTTAATTGTAAAATCTATTAGAACAAGTCAAACATAATTTAGTTTGATGAATTACATCAAGTAACTTAATAAAAATAAATAAAAGACAATTTATGTAAGTTATAAATTATTTTCAAGTTATTTATAATTTTTTCCAAACATCTGATTAATGTTGGTAAGTTCAGACATTCTATAATCACTCTAAATTTGTTTTAGAAAATTTGAAGCACAAATAGCAAGCCAAATTGGATTGAAATAATAAGATCGGAGGGACTTGAAAATTCATTTATATTGCAGGGACAATTGTATGTTAATACATAAGATACTAAGAAAAACATATATCTGCCCCCTCACCCTGCCCGTAGGTTGTCCATGCTTCTTGCTTGTTCATGCATAAAACTTTTAATTCCTCTCTTCTTTTGTTTTCTCCTTATTAGGGTTTCTATAAAAAGATTAACAATTATTAAGTTAGGGTATATTTTAATGCAATCTTGTTTCAAGCAATTACTAATTAGCTGAGAAAATTTTGACTTAGTTGTTCGTATAATCAGTAGAGGGATATGACTGGGAAAAACAAATTTGCTCATTGGAGTTAAGAAAGAAAGGAAAAAAAATCTATAAAGACAATAAATTTTCATGGGAGGGAGTAATACAGAAACTGTAATTATCATCTGAAACTTTGCAGCTGCAATTACAATTGTTACAGATAGATAGATTGTTGTCTATTAGAAAATGATACTTCTAACTTAATCTAAAAGCTACATAATGAGCTAAATCTTATTCTAATTATATTTTTAGTTTGTTAATTGCATCTTACAGATGCAATTATGATTGCACCTAGTTCGATATCAAGAAGTATCCAAGTAAATTTATTTTTTTAGTTTTAAAAAATGATTTAGACATGTACTTGGCACATAGCCAAGACATACATGCGTTACCATACCAGGTATGTACCTGTACGGATAAGCAAGCCAAACTCGTGTACTCATGCCTCAGAGCATGTATATAACAATTTATTGGTTACGGTGATAACATTTTGTAATTTTGATTTAGAGGAAATGATAAAGAACAAGCTTTTCCCCCAAATCCCTGCTTTCAAAATTGCTATTCTTTGTGGACTTGAGTGATTTGGGTACTATTTGCAGAACATAGTTCTGACAGAGTTGAGTTTTTGAAGCTCTGTAAGAGAATAGAGTATACAATTCGAGCTTGGTACCTTCTGCAGTTTGAGGACATGATGGTATTTTTATTTTTATTTTTATTTTCTTATCATATTTGATATACAA
Source organism: Clitoria ternatea (assembly GCA_037962975.1). Taxonomy (NCBI): domain Eukaryota; kingdom Viridiplantae; phylum Streptophyta; class Magnoliopsida; order Fabales; family Fabaceae; genus Clitoria; species Clitoria ternatea. The sequence continues at coordinate 19,020,140 of CM075675.1, forward strand.
CTACTGATATGTTTGGAGCCTGATTAATTATTTATTCGTGTCTGCAGCAACTTTATTCCCTCTTTGATCCTGTATCTGGGGCCCAGAAGTTGGAACATGAGAGGTTACCCCCTGGTGAAATTGATGAACTTGAACAGAATTTCTTGACGTACCTTTTTGAGGTTTTTGAATACCTCATGAATCTCCATTCTCTATAATTCATGCGACGTTTATTTACTTACTGTTGACCTTAAAATCAGTAAAAATGATGGTTTTAATGGAACTCAACTTATATAATTTATCTTCATAATGGCTCTTGTATACAAATTATGTTATCAATACATTTACACCTAAGTTTTGTATGTCATGCTATGACAGTTAATAGGAAGCGATAAAACTTGTACTTTGATCTCTGGAACTCGTGAAGTCAGTAAGTTTAGTCTTAACTTTAAGAAATAATCACTTTAGCTTCTAAAACTACTTGTAAATTAATTTAGTCCTTAAATCTTAAAATCTCGTTGTCGTTAATCAATTACATTCTTAATGTTAGAGATATAATTGATTGACGAAGAATAATTTTAAAGACTTAAGTAATGGTTTATAAAAGTTTGAAATGTTATTAAATAATAACAAGTAATTTCAATGATTAAATTCATCTTAAAACTATTGTCATTTTAGTCTTTTTTCACACAAATTAAAAAATCATTAAATATATAGTTATTTAAGTTGAAATGGATTAAAATATTTTCATTTAATTCTATTGTTTTATTAGTAATACATAATGTTTCAACTTTCTAAATATTATTGATTGATTAATTGAAATGTAATAAGAAAGAGATACATTAATTACAAGAGGATATATTAATTACAAGAAAATACTATTGAAAAATATAAATTAATTACCTCTTAAACTTTTAAAGTGACAATAGTTTTAAAAAAAAAAAAGTTAAAACAATAATAGTTATAGAATGAAGGGAGTGATTTTTTAAGTTGAAAAAAATACTATCAGTTTTAATAAACAAAATGAGATTTACTCTTATTGGAAGTTATACATTTTTAGACATAACTTGTCACTGTCTAAGAGTTGATAAAGGGTAAGGAAATATAGGCGTTGTGACTATGGCTGAAATGAGTAGCACTATGTTTTTATCAGAATGAAAAGGTTATTAGCCTACACGTTTAAGTAACATAAGCAATGTGGTTAAAAACTTAATTAGGTTGTGGAGTAAACACTCTAAAGGTGGGAAAAGGGTAAAGCTTGAGGAAGTGGTATGGACCTAGGTATATGGTGAATAAGATTTTGATAACAAAATATTCAGTGACTGATTGAAAGAAGCAGTATTATTATGCAGGTATGAACTAGATTCCTTGATTGTTTTATTATGCAGGTCATGAAAAAGAGCAACTTCAAGATTGCAACTCAAGATGAAATTGATATTGCACATTCTGGACAGTATCTTCTAAATCTTCCCATCACTGTTAATGAATCTAAGGTTTGTGAATACGCTTGTGCCATGTAACTTGTACCATACAGGCATAATAAACGTGCCTGTAATGGCACAGGTCACTTTGGACGCTTGATTGTGCTGTTAACAATGGTTGATTTCTGCATTTTTGCTGCATGTATGTAGCTTGACAAGGTCCTTTTGAGAAAATATTTTGAAGAACATCCGCAAAATAACCTTCCTGATTTCTTTGATAAGGTATGCCTTCAAATAACACTATGGGTATTTATCCACCAAAACATTGTTGCTGCTGTGGTGTTCATTATTTTGCTGTGTTCAGATGTTCTTGTGTATGGAAGTTGGAGGTTGAATAAGATGAGACCAATGAGGTTGAATTGTTATATATTTGGTTTGGAAGAAATATCTATTTTGAATTAAAAAAAAAAACTGGGGTTCTTTTCAAGAGAGTTGTCAAATTATGTTCCTAGAAGTTTGCTAATTTTATTATGTTTCATATGTGCATTGGATGGTAAGAAACAAAATTATCTAATCTTCTAATAGATTGTTGTTCAAAGAATAAAAGTTAAAAAACTTCTCAAAAGGGTGAAGAGCCTTAATTTTATCTTAAGATTAGCAAGATTTCTAAGAACTGGAATTAATAACAATAAAATCTTCTATAGTCATTTTGATACCTAATTCCTCTTTCTCTGGTTTAAGGAAACGTAAGGAAATTTACTGCAGAAGAATCCAAGGATTAAGAGCCTGACCCCTGGTTGGAAGCATATGTATTTTGTTGGATCTTAGAAAACAAAATTAATGCTCCAAAACAAGCTGAATGAACATGCATGCATAGACAAAAACAAAAACCAGAATTATTGTTTTTCACTTGGGTTTGATCTATTTGTGAAATGACAAGCTAATTCATGCTATTATTTTAGTATATTATCTTTCGACGTGGCATTGGACTTGATCAAACAACTGATTTCTTTATCATGGAGAAAGTGGACATGCTCATAGCACGTTTTTGGGCATATCTATTAAGAAAAACTGGGTAAGGATCTCTCACACTTGGAATTGGAATTCTTATTAACTAGTGTTGCCATGATTTCCATGATCAACTTTTGCCTCCATATGTTTTCTTATTTGAATGAATATAGACATTGACTCACTATACGTCTTTATAAAAAAATAATAATAATATGATGAATCAAAGAGGTAAACTTCTTTCATTAGTTGAAATTAATTTATATAGCTTAAGTGAACTTATGGAAAAGTTAAAAGGGAGATTTTTTTTTTGGTAATTAAAAGGGAGAAATTGAGAACAATTCAAATCGGATAAATTATTCTATTAAATCCTTTCCCTTGTTTATCCCATACATATAGATGCCTGAGTAGAATGAACTATAGATGCTGACTAGAATGATCTATTTTTTTCACTTGAAAGTTATAAAATAAATTTTAAAACATTTTTTGTCTTAATAAAGTTTATTCATAATAAGTCAAACAAACTTACAAATAGTAATAGAGTTATTGATAAAACAATACATAACATAACAAATCTATAAATCTCATGCATGCTCGTCAAGAGAGAGATACTTTGAACACTAAACATCCGGTACATAAAAGAAACCTCTCCCCCCCCCCCCCCCCCCCCCCCCCCCCCCACAATCCCAAAACAGAGTACAAATTACATTAATTCAATAAACAAGCTAAAAAATAGTAAAAAAAAAATTTAATGTGGTTTCATGTTTCTTCCTCCTAGTTATACCAACTCTACTAATATTGTAGCCATTAGGAACTCAAATCACCAAAGGATGAAACCACCTAGGGAATGTAAACCTGAAGCCTTAGCTGAGACCATCTTAGGGTATTTATTTAATAACGAAACACAACATAGACAAATAAAAAACCAAAACAATAAACCAATGAACTGAAAATAGAGGAGACAGTGGTGATGGGGGAGGTGATGGCAGAAGGTGGTGGCGGCAATCAAAGGCTATGGTGGTGGTTGCAATCAAAGACTATGGTGGTGGTGATGACAACAAAAAAATAAGACACAAAGGAGGAAGCAAGGGCAATGGTGGAGATAGACAGAGGTAGTGAGAGAAAGTAAAGATGAACAAAGATGAGAAACAATAAAAAGACCAACCAAATAGAAGAGAAACAACAAACATAAAAGAGAAACTAAAAGAAACTCACTTAGGGGGTGTTTGATATACAAATATTTTTTTTAATCCAAGAAATTATGTTTTCCAGGAATTATATTTTTTGGTAATTTTATTTTTTAGGAATGTTATAAATATGTTTGATATGATTAAAATATTTCTAGAAAAATTACACGAATCTTTCAAATTTCGATCACTCTAGTATTTCTAATAATTTTGGATGAGGATTCAAGTGTGCAAAAGAGGTTTAAATAAGTTTATATTTAGGACATAATTGTATTTTTACATTATAAAAAAACTTCCAGACTAGACGGGAGTTAAGATTCCCACGTGAGGAAAAAACCCACCTAGTATGGAAGGGGAGGCTTCTTGGCTTTCTTGATGGGGAAGAAGCCTCCCCTAAACAAAGCTCATGAGTAGTACCCAAGGAAGAGTCACGACGGCCTGTGAGAAGAAAAAGTCACATGCACCCCCGCTCTATTAAAGTCTTCAAAATATCCTTTAAAAACAAAAACAAGTAAATAAATCCAAAACAATAAAAGAAATAGTTAGCCTTGTTATTTTGTTTTTGGTAATTTGAAAGAGCTAAAGCCCATAGTTAGCCTTGTTATGAAGTAGGCTACTATAGAAGAAGAATATGCCTTAAAGTGATTCCAAAGAAGGTGACTAAGGATATGAATGAATCCTTAACTACCCATGTTTCTAATATGGAAATTGAAAAAGCAATCAGATTGCTCCTCTTATACAAAGCCCTGGGCCCGGATGGTCTCAATGGGTTATTTTATTAGAAGAATTGGGAGATTGTCATGGAATCAGTTTGTCATGTTATAAAATACTTCTATTTTCAGGTGAGTTACATCCTCAAATAAATAATACCCTTATCTCCTTGGTTCCCAAAGTGCCAAATCCTAAAAAGATTTCTTAATTTTGCCCTATAAGTTGTTGTAATTTTGTCCTTAAGGTCATTGAAAAAATCATGCAATTAAGGTTTAAACCTTTCCTTTCTACCCTCATCTCCCCTCATCAATTTGCTTTCATTAAAGGTAGGTTAATCCAAGATAACATCACTATTGGCCAAGAATTTTTTCGCTCCCTTAAGGGCAGATCCTCTTTCTCTAAAAATCATATGGCCATTAAATTGGATATGAACAAAGCCTACGATAAACTTAATTGGGACTTTCTAAGTCAAACTCTTATTTCCTTTGGCTTTTCTCCTCATTGGGTCTCTTTTGTCATGGCCCTAGTCACCACAGTTTCCTATAACATTAGCCTTAATGGAACTAGAGGCCCCTCCTTTAAACCACAAATGGGCCTTAAACAGGGTGATCCCCTATCCCCTTACCAATTCATTTTTGTAGTCGAGGCTCTTTCCTATTTACTTTCCAGATCAATGGAGGATGGATCCCAATCTGGTATACTTCTTACTCCATATTGTCCCAAACTAACTCATCTAATTTTTATAGATGATGATATAATCTTAGCTAATGCAACAAAAGTGGAATCCTATGCTACTTTGAAGATTCTTAAACCTATACCCAAGCTTCTGGTCAAAAAATTAATATAGCTAAGTCAGGAATTATCTTTGGTCGTTAGGTTCCATCTTCTAAGCGAGTAAATATATCCTCTATCCTCTAGATGAAGTAGTGGAATGATGCAGGAAAATACCTAAGGCTCCCCTAGTAATCGGGGAAGGTCTAAAAACAGAACCCTCTCCTGGATTAAGGAGAAGATCCTTTGGAAAATAGATGGTTGGAAGGAGAATCTTCTTAATCAGGCAGGAAAAGAAGTCCTTGTGAAAGCAGTCCTACAAGCAATACCGTCTTACACCATGTCCTTGGTTAGATTTCCAAAGTCACTAGTTAAAAATATCAATCTCTAAATTTTGGTGGGCTAAGGAAAAGGGTATGAAAGGAATCCACTGGAAGAAATAGGAACAAATAACATCTAGCAAACTATTAAGGGGATTGGGATTCAAGGAAATGTTTTGCTTGAATTCTGCCTACCTAGCTAAGCAAGCCTAGAGGGTCTTGAATAACCCTGATGCTATTTAGGTCCAAGTTTTAAAAGGAAATACTAGCCCGAGTCTTCATTTTTAAACCAGGCAAGAAAGAGAAACAGCTCCTAGATTTGGCAAAGTCTCTTACAAGGAAGAGATGTTTTTCTCAAGTTAGGCCAATGGATGGTTGAGGATAGAAATCATATCTTAGTTTTCAAGCACAAATGGCTTTAGAATGGTGCTTTATGTCATCAACACCCGAACTATCAGAATGGTTCAGATGTATTCCTATCCTCATTAATTAATCAGTCAACTTAGGACCCGTCAAAGATTTGTCAAGTGCTACCCCAACATCTCTGGTTGTTTTCCCTCCGAACACCCATCAAGATAACTACTGGTACAGACTGCTTGAGGTGGCCCTATATTAGAGATGGTGAGTATTTAGTGAAATCTGGCTATAGAGGTATCAAGCTCATAACTAATGTAGCAGAGCAGAGTCCATCCCCATCTGATTCACTAGATACCTCTTTTTGGAATGTGATTCGGGAGGCTAAAGTTCTAAAGAAAATCCAAACCTTTGTTTGAAAAGTCTGCCATAACCTTCTACCAGTGAGAATCAACTTGGTTAAAATGAGGATAATAAAGGAGGCTTTGTGTCCTATTTGTCTTGAAAAGGAGAAGACTTTGGAACATGTGTCTTTCTATTGCAACTAGACAACTCCAGTTTGGTTTGGGTCTAACCTACAGTGTATGCCAAAGGATGAAGGACCTAACTCTGTGACTCAGTGGATTACCTGTAAGATTGAATTGTTTAACAAAAAACAGGGGGATTCATAATTTCTTATTTCAAAAATATTTTATACCCTTTCGTATATATGGTTATTAAGAAACAAAGCAAGTTTCCATGGTACACAACAAAATTCATTACAAATTCTAAAAGCTATACAAAGCTTAATCAAGAAACCTTTCGTATATATGGTCTAGAAGAATGAAGCGGCCCATGCCGTAGCGTAACTAGCTATAACAAGAAACCTTGGTAGGAACTGGTGGGTATCACCTCTTGGAAACTTGAGAAAGATTCTAGCCCAAGACAAACGCTAGATTCCACCATCTTAGGATCTTCCTCATTCGAGCTATAAAACATTGCATTCCTCGCTCGCACCTTGGTTAGGGTTTCCTTTCCCATAGAGAGCTCACCCTACGCAAGTTGAGAGATTCAGGTTGTAATGTTTTCCTTTGTTTGTGCAAGCAGGCCCGTGTTCCTGGTATCTGTTTCCTTTGTAAGGCTTGTTGAATTATACACTTTGGGCCATTGAGTCCATTTCTTTACAATTAATATTATTATCCCAAAGTTGACTTATGCAATCACATGTAGAGGAAGTAACTTGCTGTAGTGACTGATGGGCAGGTACAGTCGGTAGGTAGTGTCACTGTTGCTTTTTCTACAATGATCAGAAACACACTGACTACTCAAAATGACTCATTCACTACTCTAAGGTATAAAAACTTACGAATCACGAAAGAAAGGTAGAACATTCTTACTACAAACTTACGCTTAAGCTTTCTTATTATCTCTGAATATCCCACTGATTTAAGCATCAGCGTGTCCTTGTAGGTGACACCCCTTTCGCCCCACAACGTGTGAGTTTGGTGGAATCACACTCGTGGAAATACTCAAAGGCTCTTATTCCCCCACTGGAATAGGAGATATAATACTGAATCCTCACTGGACCGTTGTAAAACGTACGTGTTCACACACAAAGCTTAGAGCACGAAACCCTAGGAAAATCCTCCTAGGAATTAGGTTTGTTAATATCTATAATGTGTTACTTATGTTACAATGTGAGCCTATAGGCCATATTTATACACTTGTAAAGTAAAAAGAGAAGTTCAGGCCCAAGTCCAGTAAGGGAGATAACTGCTTCTGGTGGGATAATAGAGAATCATTATCTGCTAAATTAAAGGGATGAGGGGGTACTGTAGGACCCCTTCTGACCCAGGAGGGAACCGTACACAAATAAACATCGTTTGAGGGCTGGTTGCCACGTCAAACCTTGTATCCCGGTCTAGACCAATTCAGTTATATATTTTAATATTATATAATTATAAAATGATAGAGATTATTTCATTCTAAAAAATGAAGATTATAAAACTAGTAGAAGTAGTACTTAATATTCTTTTGGTAAACCAAGTAGTGGCTAATATAAACATTTATACCATAATATATAATATAGGATAATTAATAATAAAAGTTTACATATTTTAATCTAAAATGTGAAAATATATATGAAGTTGTTTTTTAAAAAAAGAAGGGAGGAATCGGGCCCATGTTTGTCCTTAGGGCTGTCCATCGGTTAGGTTTGGTCAGATTCGATTAATTTTGAGTTCATTCGTTGTTATCCATGAAACATAAATAATAACCCATTTTCACCAAATACTACGGTCGGTTTACTTGGATTCGGTTAATTGCAGTTCTCAGTTTTTTCGGTTGGGTTTCTCGGTTAAATTTCTTAGGAAAGTTTGATTTTTATTTTTTGTCACACGCCTTTTGCATATAAAATAATTTTAGCAAACACCTTGCATATAAAAACATTTCAAAAATGAATATATCGCTCAAATATACATAAACCCAAAATGAATATATCGCTAAAATATACATTCTAATTCCTTAAGTAATATAATGTAATCCATTAACCAATAATAACAACCACCACACTAAATCCCTAAGCAATCAGTCGGGTATGGGTATCACTAGGTTTAATTTTTTTAACCAGAACCTGTCCGTTCTTAGTCAGAATAAATCATTTAAATGACCTATTTTTACCCACAACCTGTTACAAATTGACCTGTTTTTATTTTCAAAATCGGGTATCTCAAGTTCACATGGATAAAGCCGAAATTAGACACCCCTATTTGTCCTCCCCTCCCTCAGCCTCGGTTATTAATCTTATTTAACTAGTTTTAATACAAAGTAAACTTTTAATCAAATAATGTCATAACTCTAAAAAACAAATTCAGTTTAGGCTAATAATTTAAAAAGCAAGTTAAACTCAAATCTCATATAATCTAGCTTTATCCAACCTATTTATGGCATGTTTCTGAGGCCTTTCCTGCAGAAACATATTTTTGTTTCATGAACCACTGAGAAACCTGTAACACATGGTGGTTGCAGGTTGGAAAAGATTTTGTCCAGCTGGTCAAAACGGCGTCATAGGAAGGATCCGAAGAAGGGTGATGAAAATAACTCAGAAACTTATCAGGGTGATGTATACGAACGGATACGTCTTGAAAAGTTGCCATTGAGGTCTTGCTGAATCTCTCTCTCTCTCTCTTGTGGCTTCAACTTCTGTTCCTGTTATGTTTTTCTTTCTGTAGTACGACTCTTCATGGTTAAAATTTACATAACATTCTTATATGTTATGCTTATGATTGCATCTTGGGATGTTTCTTACTTCTGAAAATATCGACTTGTGTAATGTAAATCCTTAAATTAATCGGCTTTCCTTTAAACCGATATTAAAAAAATCCTTAAAATTTGGCGACTTTGAGATAATATTTTCATAATGTAACAAAAGTTAATTACTCATGAATCACCACAACTAATTCAGTACGGCCCTGGAAAACTTTAACAAGAATTACTCACAGGTTAGTAATGCTCATGTTTGAATGTTGATTTTCGAATAGAATAAGAAAGTATTCTTAAAAGCTCAACATTCCTTGAAAAGAAACAACTGCTGATTTGTCTGGGAAACATATGTTGTATTTTCTCACTGAAAGTGTACAAGTCTACATTTGATTATCTTGTCACTCAAAAATTTTTGCTGCAATTTCCAGTTTCGGTAATTTACTGAACAAGACCACAATCCAAGAACCTACCTTTGACAGGATAATTGTTGTCTACAGGTAGTGTTACCTTATATCTCGTCTCTCAAATTTCTGCCATGCTAATTTCATAGAACAAGATTCTTCTTCCAGCAACGAAAAGATTCTCTAACATTATGGACCTGTTCGTTGATCATCTAAAGAAACACTAAAAACATTTCTGAAAAACTTACAATTATAATTTAGCACGCATTCTGTTTATGCTCTTTTCCCTTCCAAGGTCGTAAACATAGTTTCTATGAAATCATCACATTGACCATGAGTTGCAGTTCTGGAAAACCAATTAATAGTAATGAAGTCAAAGTTGGAATTTGTTTCTTCAGGCCAGCCAGTTCTAGTTCAAAGAAGAAAGAACGAGGAATATTTGTGAAGCATTTCAAAACCATTCCGATGGCTGATATGGAAATAGTTCTTGTGAGTACCTCATTTGTGAAACATTTTAACAACATTCCAATGGCTATGTTATTACGTGATTACAAATTTTCTCCTCCCCAATGACTGTAAGTGATGACCTGGTCAGAACTTTTTACTTGACAGCCAGAAAAGAAAAATCCTGGATTGACTCCAATGGATTGGGTTAAGTTTCTTGGATCAGCCATAGTTGGACTGGTTAGTTTCCATTGCAATTGGTTTCTCAATAGTTCTTCCGGTTATTTGCCATATGGTAATGCAAATAAAATGCTTTCTTCATAGGTTGCTGTAGTTAGTTCACTTGAAATGAGCACGGCTAATTTGCGGGTCATTGGTGCCATTCTCTCCACAGTACTCGGTTATTGTATTAAGACATACTTCACGTAAGCATGTTAACTGTTCCCTTTACTTGGAAATATTATGCTTGCATTTATCAGTTTGAGATTTGCACCTGCATTTACCTCTAAAATTTGATCCTTCTTCACAATGGCCTTCAAAGATTGTGGTTAATATTGAAATCCAAGCCACATCACCTATTTCTACATTGTGATGAGTGATCACAAATCTTTTTTGCCCATAGGTTCCAACAAAACTTGGTCGCATACCAAAATTTGATTACACAGTCAATGTATGACAAACAACTCGACAGTGGAAAGGCTACACTTCTCCACTTATGTGATGATGTCATTCAACAGGAAGTAAGTGCTAGCTTGATGTGTTTTTTTTTTCAATACATTTGCTTTTAATTATTTCCATTTAAGTAGTAGTGATATTTTTTTGTTAACTTTGTTACCATAATATGAAATTAAGATAGGTCTAGCCAATTCTAATGGAACAAGTTGCTACAGTTCATTTATCAGCATCTGGTTAGCTAAAAGTTTTCAGTGTTTGTATGCCCCTGCCAAAGGCATCAAACAAACCTATGTCTGCTATATCTATCACTAATAGAATATGAAGTTGAATAATATCATAAGCCAATAGTTAAACAAAAATGCAGTATTCTGCAAGTGGCATGCAAACCTAATCTTAAAGGAAGTAGATATTATACCAAAACATGTTTCAGCTACTAATCTTAAATTCACAATGAGCAGGTCAAAGAGGTTATATTATCATTCTTCATTCTGATGGAGCAAGGAAAGGCTACAAGACAGGTATGAACATCAATATCGATTGAACAATCTAATTTTCTTTGTAAGTTAGCAATTCTAAAATATGGTTAGTGGAATGAGAGTTTAGTCACGTTTGCTCATTCATATAAGCTGTATGGCAATATGAAACAGGAACTCGATAAATTATGTGAGGAAATACTCAAAGAAGAGTTTGGGGAGACCTGCAATTTTGACGTGGATGATGCGATTGAGAAATTAGAGAAGTTGGGAATTGTAACTAAGGTGAGACTCCCTTCCAAAGTGATTACTATACCTTTGATGAAGTGTATAATATGCATCACTTCTACAAATTGTTTAAAGTTTTTATTTTGCTACCACTAAGTTTAGTAACTTTGATCTTGAAGCAATTGAGAATTAATTTTTAGGATTAAATATATTTTTAGTCCTCAAATTATGTGTAACATTTGATTTTCATCCCCATGAAAGGTTAAAGTCCTTATGCTTTTGAAATAACCTAATTTAAGTCCTTATTAATGATTTCGTCATCATAAAATTTGACCATATTAATTCCAAGATGCTACATTAGTTATCTCATTCATTACATTCAATCTCATGTTGCAACTCTACCATTAGGTAAATTAGTTTTAAGTTTAATTATATCAACAATAAAGACAAATTATGTTATTTCAAAAACCCAAGGACTTAAAACGATGTTTTTAAAACATTGGGATCAAAACTGTATTTTATACATAATTAAGGGGGCAAAAATATTTTTAACCCTAATTTTTATTTTAAAGCACTGCGTTTGGCTAATTGTATGAGTCATAGTATTCACTCTATAGTACATCAGTGATGTTCATCCATATTTTAGTAAATTTGGATATGTGCATTACGTGATAATTAGAACTTTTGAAATCATGTTTGTATCTTATTTTCTTTGAGCTAGTATCCTCAATAGAAATGATAATAAAACATTATTTTCAAGTTTCAACTAGATATAGACCCTTGCAATGTGCAAATACAAAGGTGTAATATTTAAATTTTATTTGATTAGACAGTATACTGCAAGGAATTTTCTTTCATAACCTTAGAGATGATTTCATTACACTATATGATTTTAATTCATTACAACAAATTCCCATTAGTCTTCATATTGGGTATTCATGGCAACACTTAAAACATTGAATCTATCTAACGTAAATTTCTCATCAACAAGGGATGTCTCAAGAGGTTTAGGAGAGTCTTAAGCATGTTACTTCCTAATAATAATAAACATTTGATTGAATAAACCTTCTTAATATAAGAATACATTGTTTTTATTGTTGCACAACACTATCTAGTTGAACCTTTGTTGCATCAACCATATATAAGCATGTCATTTTTCATTATAAACATATACTAGAAGTTGAATTTTGAACACATCATTAGGAGAAATTCATGATGCTTTTGTAAATTGATTCTAGATTATGACCTAAAACTTGATTCTCTATATTCAGTGGTTTTAGTTGATAAAATGCTTTCCTTGGAATTCAGGATGTCATTTCCCGGTATCAATGTGTTGGGCTGAAACGGGCCAATGAGATAATTGGCACCACCACTGAAGAGCTTGTCGTTAAGGCAAAGCAGGGATGTGCCACTCCTTGATTTTGTTTTGGAATAATTTGTCTTACATTTCATCTCCATAGTTTCAAACAGTTCCACTGTCTTATTGTTAATTTTTTAAAATCTTTGCATTGGTCATTAAGCTTTTCATAAACACACTTTTAAAATGCTTGGCCAATTTGAACTGTTAGTACAATCTTCTACTTCTAACATTATCAGTAAGGCAATTGGATTTACCTCAAATCCCAAATGATCTCATCAGTATAACCAGTATTTAAATTTTGCACTCGTACATGCCTTGCTAATTGGTCACATGTTAACAATTGTAATGGCTACACAAATATATACCAACACACAGGTCACTTTATCTTCACAACCGAGATCAACAACAACTATTCCAAGATCTCAAGGTCATAAATATTAATAATACTTAAACAGTAGCTTTAATAAATATTTCAGACAATCCAATTACTTTTTCAAAACATAAAATCTATTAAACTTGAAATGCAGGTTATGAAGTTGTCATTTTAATCTATAATTGTCACTATAAACTATTTGAACCTTGGTGTTCTCTAAAACAGAGTTCAATTCAGATATTAAACACTATTGATACTAAATACAGTGAACTACTTGCAGCCACAATTTAAAACCCTAGAATCTAGATCTATGCATGACAACAAACCAGTGTTATCAAATCGCCGCTATAGCGGCGCAATAGCGGCAAGGCGGAGCGGTTTGAAGGCCAACCGCGAAACGCCATGGGAAAAAGCGGCCGAAATAGCGGTGACCGCTATTTGGCGAATCGCGGCCGCTATGCGCATAACGTCGTCGCGCCTGTAGCGGGGAATAGCGGTCGAAGCGCCGCTTTCCATGGAAGTCGGGTTTGGGCCCTGTTGGGCCGGGTCAGAACGAAGCGGGTTCCGGGTTAGGGTTTCTTTTTTTGGCTTTCTCCTTCCACTTCTCAGGTTCGAAAAGTTTCCCTCCCGCTTCTCCTTTCACTTCTCCTCCCTCGCGCCCATCACCCAGCCATCTCCGTTGAGTTTTCCGGCGAAAGAGAGGCGGCGACCACTGTTTCCGGCCATTTCCGGCCATTTCCGACCATTTCCGGCGACGTAGAACGGCGGCGACTGTGCAGGGCTCACCGGCGACCATTTCCGGCCAAGTTCCAACAGTTTTCTTCCACATTCCTTCGTTCAAACAGGTTTCTCCTCTTCTCTGTTATTTTTCTCCTTTCTCCTCTTTCTTCTCTGTTTTTTTTCTCCTTTCTCCTCTTTCTTCTCTGTTTTTTTTCTCCTTTCTCCTCTTTCTTCTCTGTTTTTTTTTCTCCTTTCTCGTCTTTCTTCTCTGTTTTTTTTCTCCTTTCTCCTCTTTCTTCTCTGTTTTTTTTCAGCTTTGTTTTTCCATTTTGCTGAAAACAGTTTCCCCTTCCTCTGTTTTCATTTTCATCTCTTGTTATTTTTAATTTCTGTTTTGTATTATGAAAATGATTTTTTTTTTAAAAATCTATTATGTATTTAATCTTTTATTTCATCATACTCTGTGTGTTGCTGGTGTTTGTTGCTGGTGTCATACTCTGTTATTTATGAGTTATGACATTATGTTTGTTTAACATTGATTTGGATGTTGTTTTGGATGATATTTTGATATGTTTTTTCATTTTATTTATAGTATTATGGTCTTATTTATAGTGTCCGCTATGTGTCCGCCATAACCCGTTATAGCGTCCGCTATAGCGTTTATAAAGTTTTTTTGGCTCGCCGCGATAACCCGCGACCGCTATTTAATAACACTGCAACAAACTCTGAAATCTAAAAACAACAAAGAAAGATGTACTAGATAATTTTATGACTCTAGTCAATCAGAGGAACTCATTAAATATACCAGACTAGACATGAATTTTAAGTAAGAGCAAAGTGAATGACAAATGATCATCACATGTCTACAGACTACACTAACATTAGAAAGCACATCATGATACCCAACAACAACTAATGATTAGATATACAAGTCACCTAATAGGGCCCTGAGTTCTTTTTCTGACATTGCCACACAAACAAATAGACTATAAAATTTCATGGCAAGTAAATGGCTGGTAGGTAGCAAGATATTTCAAATATGAACGAATTTAACTGTAAACACAAGATGGAGATCCCAAAAATTGGTTAATAGCTTTAAACAGTGAGTCAAGCTAGCTAATCTAAACAGGTAGCACACATCATTGACTGACAATCATTCTACAGAAAATAAGATTAATATTGGAAGGGACTAAAACCAAGGACATGTAAAGAAGTCACAACTGTGGTTGCAAACAGCAGCTTAAAACGACGCAGATTGCCACTATAGCCGCAAAACAATGATGACCATGATGGCAGTTTGAAGCCTTGATTAGGTCCGTTCTGGGTGGTTTTTTCATTTGAAGTTTCCAGTCTTTTAAAAAATCAAAAAGATAATTTCAAAACTAAAAACTGAAAACCAAAAACCATTTTTTATGGTGTTGGAATATTGTTTTCCAACTGATTTGAAAATGTATTGAAAGGAAATTGAAACTATTTTTCTTACAATTTTTTATTTTCAAATTTGTTTTCTAGAAACCCAAAACCAGAAACACACAACCAAACGGGGCCTTAGTTAGTTAGGAGTAATGAGAACTAGAGAGTTCAATGATTGCATATCTCTTGAAGGAGCAAAAATCTTGCCTTGTTAATGTTATAAAAGCAGAGGAATATGTGCTCTTCGAGATCCTCAAGCTGGCGTAGTAAACCCTGCTGGCTCTTCCAAAGCTGTTTGATCACTTCTTGCACAAGATACCTCTCGTTTCCCCTCTCCAATCCAAGCCGAACCAAAACCTTATCACCCTCCACTGCGGCACGCAGTCGCGAAACGAGCGCATCAATCGTGCCAAGATCATTGCTCAACATATAAGCGTATTTTGCTGCGGCATCAAGCTGCTTCATCCTGGCAACTTCTCGCCTCTCCGATGCACAAACAGGAACAACAACACCAGCAGTAGCTAAGGCAGCAATGGCGTGCACGGTGATACCAACCGTCGCAGCCACGACACCAACTGCAACGGCAACAAAGCAGAGAGCGGAACCCGCGGTAGCGCGACGGAAAACACGGATTCTGGACAAGGACTTGGAAACGCGGAGATCGAGCTGCGTTTTGAGGTCAGATAAAGACGCGCGGATGCTGGAGAAGGTATGGGAATCAGGGATATGGTTTTGGTGGGAGTCGAAGTGAAGGAATAAGGTGAGGGCGCTGTCGCAATCGTGTTGAGTTGGGTTGGCGATGTCGAGGGTTTCGAAGAAGTCGACGAGAGGAGCGTGGACGGCACGTGCGTCTTGGAGGCATTGGTGGAGGCGGAGGCAGAGGTCGGAGACTGATTCGGTGTGGTCGAAGAAGATGGAGATGAGGCGCGTGAGAGTAGTGGTTTTGGTGAGTGCTTCTTGGACGCGCTCACGGTCGGGGTGAAGGTGGTGAACATGAGCTTCAACGTTGGAGCGAATCTCGGCGTAGGAGTTTGTCTGCACGGCGAGGTTGTATTCGCGAGACACACTGGGAGTGGTGGGAGTGTTCTCTGTGAGACACGCAACCGTCGTTTTGTTAGTGTTGGGCATGGATTCTAGAAAGAAAGGGAAAGGATTGTGTTTTGAGTTACCTTGGGGAATTGTTGAGGATGAGGTTGATGATTTGAAAGAGAGGCATCCCAGCATTCTAATCGGAAGGAGTTTTCTCTTGAATGCTGCTGTTCTCGCCGATTTCAGGAGTCGCGGTACTTCCAACTTCCAACATCTTCTTCCGCAAGACAAAATAAGTGCGCTACCACCGAGCTTCTTTCTCCACCTTTTAACTTTTTTTTTTTTCGCGTTAATATTTGTATACTTGTGTTTTTTCCATTACTAGCTATGTTGGACGTAAAAGTCATTACAAAGTTTAACACACGACATGATAGAGAATGTTAAAAATTTATACTTACAATAAATAAGTAGGTCATCCCACATAAATAAACAAATACAGACTTATATAGAGTTATTTTATAAAATATACATTTTTACCGGTAAATTATCAAATTGTAAGTTTGGTGCAATCATGGTAAGATATGATATAGGAATAAAAAGTATAATAATAGGTGACGTACCTTATCTATAGGTTTTAAAAAACTTCTCTGTATACCACATTAGTAGCAGTATTTGATGCTTTGCCTTCTTCATCATGTATTAAAATATGCAATCTCTCCTTACTTTACACTCTAGATAGTGCTACATAGAGTTGTCCATGACTAAAAAGAGGCTTTGGTAAATATAACCCAACATGTGCCAAAGGTTGACCTTGTGATTTGTTAATGGTCATAGCCAGGGCTGGCCCTGGGCCTTGATAGCAAGGGCAATGACCCATGGCCCATTGTCAATGGAGGCCCAAAAAAAATAATATTTAGCTTATGTGGAAAAAAGTTAAAAAATTTCAATATATGAATTTACAATGACTTTACCCAAAAAAAAATTTACAATGACTTTATTAATGTTGATTTGATTATTCAATAATTTTTTTCTTTTAAAAGATATATTAAGGGGCATTTAAGTATTGTGTCGTCCGGGGCCCATAAAATTTCAGGACCGAGCCTGGTCATAGCAAATGAAACCATGAATGGAAATTGCCTTCTAATAAGCTTGAAAGGCCATGATGATTGGGATGGGGACAAATTCATTCTTGGAATATATGTTAGGTGGCCTATGTTTTTACCAGAAATAATCTTTGCTTTAATAACATGATTTCTAAGTCTTGTGACAATAAGCCTTGTACCATTGCATACCCCTCTGATTGATCCCAAATTCCTTAACAACATAAATGAAGTGCCAACCTTCAATTTTATTTTATGATTAGGCATCCCTGATGTTTTCAATGAATTTAGAAATTCTGAAGTTACACTCTCAAATGCTGGATTTTATAATTTATCTAATTTGTCAATAATATCAGCACTGTAATACTCCTTTTTATCTCTAGGTATGAATGAGATGACATACTCATTCATTTTATCAATAACTTCCACTGTAGAGGCAAGTATAGCTCTAAATTGTAAGAATTATGCATTGTTATATAGCTGTAACAAATTAGGATATATAGCATTGACAATGGCTTCTAGAGGATCATTATAATCCTTAATAAGAAACTCACTTAGGATAGTTATTTCATTAAAACCATCGTTAGGCTGACCAAGTTTACCATCTCCTATATCTAACAACCATTGAGAGAATTGTTTTAAGTGTTGCGCAGTTAGTATTTGTTGATTTGCTTTCCAAGCGCATATTTTTTTGTCAAACGTAATACCTGACAGTGATCCCATAAACAGGAAGCATTATAGTTACATGAACAATATCAGATCGACTACCTTTTGGTACAACAGGAAGAATCTGACGAAAGTTGTAACACCCTCTGTTACACCTTAATAAATTCTAGAAAAATTCGTAATTTTTTTTTTACTAAAGATATGATTGTTAAAAAAAACTATCAGAATAAATTATATACATTATTTCTGAAATACCTCTTAAATATTATTAAAACTTTATAAAGTAATTTTACATTCATCTAACGAAAATAAATATTAAACATTTTAAGAAAGAGAGGAAACTCCATGGCCCAGAAGCAGTTACTTAATAACATTATTTACTCATTGGACCACGGTATTCATACCGAGCTCCCTTTCTAGAACGTGCTATATTTACTGCCGATATTCTTCGATCCTTCCCTCTGAACCATCAATTTAAAACATGTGAAACAAAAACACGGAGAAAGGAGTGAGAAACAGAATATAATATTCTCGACTAAGACATAAGCAACAAAGGGTTTTCACAAACCAATACATAATAATATCAATCACAATCACATACACATTCAATTATAAATGCATGAATGTTATGCAATATCTTCATCATAACTTACCTATATATGTAGGCCCTTAAATTTTAATTTGCACTGGGCCAACCAAGAGTTTACATTGTTCCATAAGTCCGGATAATAATAATATGAACAGCTCAACTGGCATGGAAACACTTAGAGACTAGTCAGATTGAGAAAGTTTTTATTGTGAAAGTACCCGACACTAGGGAGCTACCCCAGGTCCCCTGAAGCACCCTTTCACACCCTCTCATCCCAAGGCTCGTAATTAAGCCTCCTCTAATGTATCCTCGGTTTCTATAATCCGCCCCCAGACAATATCATTTTATTTCACTTTAATGATTCATGATGCATGAACTACTCGCATATTTAGTTGGTTAAGGCTTTTAGAAACTCAATTATTAAATACCTTAAAAGGTTTACAACATCATTTCTATAAACTGTACATTTTCTCAATTCTCTGAATTTCTGTCCCATAGAAATAAATTTGGTACAGTTTTTAATTCTCACTGAAATTGAGTTTCTAAGCCTTAAATATCTCAAAACTTTTTCATATTAAATCTTAACAAGATCAAATTCTCAATTATTTTTAAATATCTTTAGTTATTAAGTTGGAAAAATAAAATAATTTTCTTTTAAAAATTTTATTTTATTAAAAGAGAATAATCTTTAAATCATTAACCATAAATACTTAAAATTACAAAAAAATTTCTTTAATTCAAAATTTAATTATCTCAATTTGTTATAAATTAATTTTCATAAAATGTCTACTTTCTAAAATAACTACTAATTTTTTTTATTCTAAATATAAAAATAATTTCTAAGAAAAAAATAAAAGATAATAAAAATTTAAAGAGTAAGGTAAGAAATTCTTACTTAATTTTAGCTTTCCGTCATGCTCGCTATATGCTCAAACTCCACATTACAATATCATCAATCAAATATTATCAATCACAGTTAAACATCATCAATCATAAATCAATCATAATCAAATCAATTAAATATCATTAAATACATATCATAATGTAAAATTTAATGATTATTAATATAGTTGATTTTTTAGTTCCTTTTGTCCATTTCTAGCATAGGTATATGTAAGTCCATATAATCCGGTCCTTGCATAGGTATTGTTCAGTCCATATAGGTCATAATGGTCCAAGTCCTTGCATAGGTATAGTCCAGTCCATATAGGTCATAATGGTCCAAGTCCTTGCATAGGTATGTTAGAGTTAGTTAAACCGGATATTTAATTTAAAATTTATTAAAAATTTTAAGTTAAAAAGTTAATATTTTAAAATAATAATATTATTAAATTTAAAAGGAGTAGGGGACTCCTCCCATTATTCTTATGTCTTTTCATATTATACTATTATCTCACTCCCCCTTACCTTGAGTTGTTACCAAAAGAGAGTTTGCTTTACGCCTCCGATTTCTAAAAATATTAATACCAATCTTATTTCAGTATAGGCATAAGATGAGGATTAAGATTACTACTTAAAACAAAAATGGTAAAGTTTGAATAGTGAATAGTGAATAGTGAATAGCAAAACATGAATAGTAATAGTAAATCGTGAATAGTAATGGTAAAAAGTAAATCGTGAATAGTAACAGTAAATAGTAAATCATGAATAGTAACGGTAAATAGTAAAAACGTAAATAGTAACGATAAATAGTAAAAACGTGAATAGTAACGGTAAATAGTAAAAAGTGAATAGTAACAGTAAATAGTAATAGTAAATAGTAATTTACTATTTGAATAGTAATTTACTATTGAAATAGTAATTTACTATTGAAATAGTATTTTACTATGCAAAATAGTAACTTAAAATAATATCATTTCTAGTATAATAACAGATTTCTAAAAACGATATGAAAATAACCCAAAAAATATAAAAGAGAAGTATCCTTACCTTAGGATTTTAGCAGAACCTTCTCCCAAAAAAATTTACTTCTCTCTCTCTCTTCCACCACTATCTCACTAGCACTACTATATTAAGAAAACTTAATCTGAAATTGTAAATTCTAAAGAAGAAATCCTTCGGTATTTATAGGAAAAAAATTTACTATGCATTCCATTATTTTAATATAAAAGTACTATACATTTTTGAATTTTTTATTCCTAGTTACTGTGCATCTTTTGAAAATTTCATACATGCACAGTGTTTTGCATAGTAATTGTCGGCAAAATTATTAAGTCAAATAGTAACCCTTCACTCGGTATATTTTAAATATTCAAAATGAGTCCTTTTTGAAATTTAGCGATATTATATCAGTCCTCACTAATTTTATAATAAGTAATATAAAGCTAAAATTTTAAAAATCTAAAATTTTCTGTTAATAAAAATTTATTGATACGTTTCTAATTTTTTAACGATTAGAAAAAATCAAGATTTTTCTCAAACCGATAATTTTTAGATAAGTCTACTTGAAACGGATTTTAGAAAATTTTCTTATAATTTCAATTCACTTTCTTATAAATATTTTTAATTTAAGTCACTTATATGAATTTAAAATTATTTAAAAAATATTATTTTATTAAAAAATTCCAAAATTCCAAAAAATTCCAAAAAATCATAAATAATACGTAGATTAAAAAGTTCTAAAGAACCATAATTTAATTCCTTCAAAATTTCAATATAAAAAATAAAAATAGGGGTGTTACAAAAGTCACCTCCAAAACAAATACTTTTCCACCAAATGGTAAATCATTGGCATTAGTATACCTCATGATGTCTTTTAAGCTATTACCCAGTGCTTCAAAGCAATATTTATGATACATGGGTGCTTCATCCCAATTAATTAATTTAGCCATTTTTAATAATTCAAGTCACTACCTTGGTGGATGTTACATGTAGAACTTTACATCGCAGGAACTGGGATGACAAACTTTGAATGAGTTATTCTGCCTCCAGGTAGCAATAATGGGCAATACCACTTGAAGAAACAGTTAATATAATTCCACCAGATGATCTAATAGCAGATGCCAATGTTTTCCAGATAAAAGTCTTTCCAGTACCTCCATATCTATAAAGGAAGAATACACCACATAATTGGCTCTCAACAACATCATTATTTTATCAAAAATAGCACTCATCTGCATGATAATGTAAACTATTAGTGTATTTTCTACACTCCATTTTATTAATAAGAATTAAAATATGAATGATAGAAGAATACTTGTAAGAGAAGCATAATAACGATTAAATTCCACTTTTAATGATTCTTTGTCATAATCCATCTCAACATGGATGAGCCTATTACCATAATGACTTGCACATGACCTCTTCGATAAGGCATGGAAGGGAAATCCCTTAAACTTTTCCTCTTTCCTTGTAATAGGTTTTTAATTTTAGACAAGCAAAGGTGTTACAACTCTTCATCTGTAAGTTGTAATTCTTTTTTAAAAAGCAGAAAACAAAATATTACTAACCCTTAATTAATTGAATATTTTAAAGAAAATTGATTATTGATGATTACTTTTAAAATAGAAAATTGACATTTGTATATAAATAATTTATGTAAGTAACACCTTGATTTTGACAAAGTCTTCTTTGACGATATAGAATATCATCTAATAATGATTGCCAAGTTTGTTGCCACACATACTCTGGCCTGCTCATACTATTCATAAAAAGCATATTAACAAATAATTTTCTCAGGAATTGTGCAGTACCCCAAGCATTTGCTTCTTTAATTGCATTAATGAATTCGTGGTCATCTTCAAGAAATTCCAATGCAAAACATGCATCTCTAAAAGTATCATATTTAACACCATCGATTGTCCTAATTTCTTCATAACTGGATGGCTTTTTAGCTACAAATAACATCATTCTCATGAAGAATAACTCACCAGTAGATGGTGGTACCCATATGAATATTCCAATTGTATATCCTTGCTTTCTTGGTTGCCAACATCTTTATGGAGCAACATACACAAACTTAGAGACATATTCTGGATAAGTAAGAGTTCTACCGTATGGATATTTTTTGTTACATTCCATCCAAGATGTGAACATAGACTCTTTCACAATTTTCTTAGACATGACTAATTTAATATCTTCATCATCATTAAAGTATATAGCATGTTCATCAGCCAAATGGAAATATAAACGCTCAACTTCTGGTCTTCGTGCACGTTGCTGGAAAGAAAAAATCCTCCAACATGCTTCACACAGTGACACATATCTATAATAAGGTAGTTTTTAATGTCATTATGGTCTTGACTCTGATCAGCCTTTTGCACATTTACAATTGCTGTGGTTATTCGATAACATCCTTTGTTAATATATTTAAATAGGTATTTGATGGATGTACTCTGATTACACCATTCAACATTCAAGTGTGCCCTAAACCTCAAAAGTAATATGGACTATATGGCATCACATGGCGATTATCAAGAGTAATTGAACTTCTATCAAAAACATTGTGATTATCTCTTCTCCTGTACACAAGAAATCCATATTGATCCATAATTGTCATTTGCTAAAAAAAATTGGGAAAAACTTAGTACATTTGCCATCTTTCATGCAAGGTGAAAATCTAGAAGCAATGCCACATGGACCATGTATCTTATGTTCGCTTACCCAGTCATAGAGTTTTGGATAGGTGTTTTTATTTGGGATCTCAGCTTAAATGATTTTGTCAATATCTTCTGGGTTTGGATACTTGTTTGTATGATGAAGGAAAAGTAGTATATGTGCATGTGGCAACCCTCTTTTCTATCATTCAATAGTGTAAATATGTACATAAAGTTGAATAATTCAATGAAAATATTAGAATTTAGCTATTAAGAATCAAAGACCAAAAACAAAACAAAAAAAGACCTAAAAATATATTTAAGGTTATTTTAAATTAATAAATACTTACATCCAAGTATTTGTCCAAAAACTTGCCCACTTTTAAGATCATTCATAAATTGATCAAGCTTGATCTTGAAGACTCTTGATAGAATGTCTGGGCGATCATCAACTGTTAAGTTTAAAGATTTGACAAATTTCTGAATTTCTGGCCAATTTGGATTACATGTAAATGTTAAGAACAAATCTGGAAATTCAAGGTATCCACAAATCGCCATTCCATCAAAGTGAAGTTGGTCCGTATATGGACCATACCCAACAAATGTGGCCGACAATATAATCCTTTTGCCTCTTTCATTGCCTTGAGTTTGAGACTGATCATGTATATCATTCAAATTCTTATACTTATTAACTCTTAGATCCTTTTGATGATTTTTAACATAGTTGGGCCTCTGGGATTCAATCATTGTATAACCATCCATTACAAATTATTGGAACAACCTTCTTGATCTAAGGATAGTTTGAGCTTCATGATACCTTGTTTGTAATCTATAGCAAAAATACTCTCTCATTGTAACCATTTTCCTCTTGACAATATGGCTGTGAGAGTGAACTTTATGTGGTATGTCTGCTCTATATCCATCTTCTCCTTTAGGGAATAAAATAGGATATTGCAAGGGTAAGTAGCTTGGGTGAAGCTCATCAATTCGTTGTAACTTTCCACATTGTATCTATATGATGATATCTCTTGAATTGGTCTGAACCGGGGTCAAGGATCCGGTGTGGGACCAACCACAAGAGTGCAGGTGTTCGAGGGTTTGCACACCGGTACTGTGGGTATCCGGTGTTATAGTCCGACCTCTCAGTGGGAGAAGCCGGTCTTGTTGTCCTGGAGATCCTTCACACCAGTGATTCGCGTTGAGAGAGGGCGAAAGGTGGTACCACCTGCGAAGATTCTCCGACGCTCAAGTAAGAAGAGTATATAAACTCAGTGAATTCACAAACGATACAATAGTAAAAGTGAGTTAGGACAACGTAACCTTGCATGTGTTTTTGATTGAGCTATTTATAGTTGAACGTGGGAAATGAATCATTGAATGCAAGTGGGCCCTTGGGCTCTGATAGCGTGTGAAGTGTGTCAATCAAAGTGGCTCTGTACTCAAAGTGTGTCAGGGGGGTAGGTCAATTATCAGAGTACGATCCTGTGATAAGGATGGAGGATAATCACCTTTTCACATAATTCGCTGACATATGTACTTGCTCTCTGAGGCCATTGACATGACATATTCCGCTATGTTAGGTATCTTCACTGATAAGTTATAAGGAACTCTTATCTCACAGTGGTTCTGAGGCAAACAGCTATATAGACGTTCAGTGATAACGAGTGAAGTATCCGTGGTAGAGAGAACGAATAGAACGTCTGATGAGATAAGAGCGGATGGAGAGATGTCGGATATCCGGTGTGACGCTGCCCGAACTACGACACCGGTTTCCCTCTCATGAAGTCATTCTGATGTCATAACTTTAGGGACCGGTATCCAGACCGGATCATCTCTTTTACATCCAGTATCAACATCACCAACTATAAAAGCAGCAATTTGTCACATTAGGTAAGATATATTCTACCAGTTGATTGCCTATCACATATAAGCTTTAACTTGAGGTCACAAACATGACCATTTTGGAAACAATCCCTTGCCATCCTAAAGTTCTGAGTGTATCTGTTTTCATTATCTAACATGCCTTTCAACTGGACCACAATTTCTTCATCTAGAGAATCTTTGTTACTATAGTTGAAAATAAAACTCTAATTATTGTTATGATAATATAAATACTGATTATAATAAACATATCATGATATTAAAAGAAAGATAAAGTCAAATATTTAGTAATAGCTTGATTTACGGATTTTGAGCAAGCCTATTTTGCACTTCATTCCCTGTGTCATAAATATAGAGTTGTGCAAATTCAGGAGAATTTTGAGGCATCGATAAAAGACTTCTAATTAGATAATGACCTTGGCCTTATATTCAAAATGTTGGAGGACCTCTTCACAGTCAAATTCTATAAAAATTCTATAAAACTATAGAACAATCAAAAATTCTAAAGGATCACAGTCAAATTCTATAAAAATTAAAATTTAAAAACTAAAACATAGAATTGAAAATAAATACATATAATAAAAATAGTGAAAATAGGGTGTTACAGGATAAGGGTGTTTGCCAAGAAAGAAAAAAAATAAGGATGAAGTTTTATGTTAATTATGGGGTGCTTATTTCACATTATTTTGATATTAACACTTTCCTTTTAAGTTTTTGGGATTAAATTTTACAAAAGTACAATTCACTTAAAACTCTTAATGCAAACCTTAACATTTCCTTCCTTTTCTTTTATTATTTTAGAAACATCTTGTTTGAGATTTTGTGAAAGTTAATATCTCCCTTAATATCAGATATTGTGTTTGAGAGAAATACCTCCCTCCAAAATCATGTCACCTTTCATAGATATTTGAATGCCCTTGATTTTTGAGTTTATAAATTAATATAGCTTTGAATTATTCATATCCAAGTATAGACTATGAACAATTATCAAAATCTTTATAAAACCCACCTTAAAGTTGCAAAATTTTCAATTAACTGTTAACAATAATTTCTTACATTTTTTTTGTGTTTCGTCACTTCTTTTTGTTTTTTCTCATCTTCCTTTTGGTTGCTAACAATATATTTTAAACATTTTTATAAGACTAAATTATATTAAAAAAACTAGAATTATATGAAACTAAGATCACCTTCTAGGAGGTTTTTTTTGTTAAAACACCCCCTAAATATTTTAACATTTGAAAAGACCTCTATTATCAAACTCCGTCAGTTAAGTGTTAAGATGACCAACCATTAGCGACCTTAGCATTAACATATGTAATTTAAGAAAATGTTTATTATCAACGGTTCTTCTGTTTGACCACAAACATAAAAGAGAGCAACTGAATTCTTAATTTCCAAATCCCTAAAACCTTAATTTTGTATCCTTTCTTCTTCCTTAGTAATTGAATTCTTCCTTCACTTCTCATTCTCTTTCTTTTTTTCTCCTCTTGCATCCCTCTCCCTTATCCCCCTCTCCACAACACATCATCATTCTCTACACCCAAATCAGTAACCATAAACCCACAAACCACTAGATCAAACTCACAAACCCTAAACATCAAAACATCATCCTCTTCACCAAACCAAACCTCTATCATTGCTTCATTTTTCCTTTGATCTTTACAACCACTAGTAATCACCTATTTTGGTCTTCCACGAAGGTTAACTATCCTCCATATGTTGCCTTCTTCATCTCTTGCAATAAGTTGAAAACCCATTCTGTCAACTCAAATGGTGTCAATCATTAGAGGGTCTTTAAAATCAAGAGAGGCAAGAGGAATATGAAACTTAGCGGGTGTTTTTCTCTTTGGCATGGGAGAGGAAGTTGGAGAGCAAGAAGACATCATTTTGGGAATACATATTGTAAGGGGCTCTAGGTTAGAAAAAAATATGATGTTGTTGTTGATGATTCTTTTTTACTCTTCCACGTATTCAAACTATGTTGTGTTTTTCTATTTTTGTTTCATAATGATGAGAGGATAAGCATAAAAAGGAGTGGTATTTAATGATGGTTGATGTGGGTGAGAAGTGGCGGCGATTTGGGGTTCAGTTTAGGTGTTGTTATGGTGTTTAATTGTGTGGGTTTTGTTTGGAGGAAGTTATGGGTTTTGCTTGATGCGGGTTGAAGATAATGGTTTTAGTTAGGTTTGATTATGAGTGATGGTTTGTTTGGTAGAGGTTTGGGGTTAAAGATGGTGGGTGGTGGTTTCTTGATGTTTAGGTTTTGCTTGATAGAAGTTAAAGATGGTGGTTTTGATGGTTTTGGTTGAAATGATTGATGAGTGTTATTAAGGGTGGTTGTTTGATTTGTTGATTGAAGATAGTTATGTTGGGGTTGAAAAAAGTGGATGAGTGGTTTTTTTGGGGATGATGATGGGGGTGAGTGGATTGGAAAATGAAGGATTATTAATACTAGTATGTTTATTTTTGTTTGTGAATAAACAAAGGAACCATTGACAATGAGTTGTCAGTAGTGTGGGTTTTATTTGTAATTAAACAAAAGATCCACTAATAATAAGTATTTTTTAAAAAATTTACATGTGTTGATTGTAACATCCCTGGTGTTTTAATGAGAATTATAAGAAATGGGAAATGATTAGTAAAAGTTTTAGAAGTTTTATTTAATATTTGTTCTGTCTGAGCCAGAGATAAGAAAGCCGGTGTCGAGATCGGTATCAGAAGCGCGAACAGACGGAGTTAAAGATCGGGAGTGTAGGAGAAGAGCGGGCAGGGCTAGGTGGTCTGGTCCAACCGATGTGAGGAGAGCGCCTCACACGGGGTCATAGCCCGGATTAACCTCATAATGACTGAAACAACGGGTGTAGGTAACCAAGAGGTGAGCACAGATGAGATATCCGACCTCTCAGGTTGTAGCTCGGATTTTCGAGGTATGAACACTAAGCTAGGCACCGGGGGGGCCGATATTTATATTGGGCTTATACTCTTGCGAAGTATTAGAGAATTGTGAATAATTAAACGTTAGGGGAATAAATAAGTGTAATTGATTTGATAACTATGCAATAGTTTAATATAGTGAAATTGATTAAATTTAGTAAGAATACAAATAAAATAAAGGAAAAGACGATCTTGCCCATGAGCTATATATATATAAGGAGATTCTCTTCCTTCCCTCTTCATTATTTACAAGTTACCTTTGCTGTTGGTCTGTTCCTTCTCTTTCGTTTTTCTCTCCTCTCTTAACGCTGAGTTGCATGAGCTGGAGAGGGACTCCATTTGTGTCCAAACTTCAATTGATTCCCACTCCTGTGATCGAGGCTTCAAGGTGAGTCTACTGATCCGTTCCAATTGTGATTCCCTTATCCCTTTTATTCTTTGGCGGTTTAGAGCCATGCATGGCTATATTCGTGGCTGTTCTCCACTCCTCCGATGAGTGTGAGCCCAAATGCAGTCCATGAACTAAGGGCGTTGAAATGACGAGCTATACTTTATGATCCGTAGGTAGTAGGTTAAGCAACGAAAGATTGAGTGACGGAGTTGAGACTGCGAAACCAGTGCTCAGAGGAAGGAATCGACACAGAGAACAGATCATCGAAGCGTGGAACCAATGTAAGGGGGGTGTTTGGGTTATAATTAATTAGAATAGGACTCGCTTCTTATTCAGGTCATTGAGGTAATGTAAACAGGTTAAGGAAAATGTTGCTAAACGTAGTTGTGTGTTTATGCTTGTGCATGTGTGACTGGGTTCATTAATTAGTGGAAGATCGGGTGTGGTTGAGTTTATCATGTTATGATCTTGTGATATCTAATGTTGAAATGATCAGTGTTATGTGATGTCGGGTTAGCAAGCAGGCTACCCGAGTGATGAGGAATTGATATTATTATGTGAAAGGTAAACTGTTGAATGACTATGTGGTGTGGGATGGCCGACGGTATATGATAGCCCCTTATTTCCGGCTCCCGTGGTTTTCGTGCCCAGTTGAGCTACCCAGTGGTCAAGTAGGACCCAGTGGTCGAGGTGGAGAGTCAAGCAGGACTCGGTGAACCAAGCAGGGTTCACGGGGTGTCAAGTAGGACCCCCAGCTGAAGGCCAATCCTTTAGTATCCAGATACTAGGAGTCAGATTGTATGAGAGTCAGTTGTGATCGTGATGGAATTGTGTGGTTGGGTTAATATAGTTACTGTATGTAATACACTATGTTTCGGTATGCTTACTTTCAAATGATGCTTGATGTGTATGTATAAATATGCATGTATATTCGTTAAGTTCCATTCTATATTAATTACAATGCCAAACACTCACCCTTGCCTTTTTTTTTAGTAACCAGAGACAGGGGGGAAGGAGCCATGGAGTCGCGCCAAGGGGGAGAACGGTGCCAGGGTCCGAGTGACTTTGAGTGACTCTCTATAGAGTTATATATGTGTATAAGAACTTCCGAATATTATTAATTAGTTGTGTTTAAACAAGACCGGACCGGATACAAATCTACATTTTAAAATACATTACTGTCATTTACATATGTTGTCGTGGTAGCTATGACAAACCTTTGATTAACAGAATCATTTTTAGGGTGAGATTTTCGGGAGTCCGTCTGCATATTTTGTCTAATCCGATGTGTGAAAGGTATTCGCTCAAGCGAATAGAAACCTCGTTCAAGCGAGAGTCCGGAATCTCGCTTAGACGAGTAGGGGCCTCGCTCAAGCGAGAAGCCCTGATTCCCTTTCTCCCATCCGTTGTGCTTAAATTAACTTGTTCTTCTTTTCTAGACCTCATTTAATTAATCTAACTGTGACTGCTGTCACTTGAATAAGTCAGTAAAAATAAATGCTTTTTCACTAAATCTCGATTAATTTTCAAGAAAAGGAAAAATTTATCGTAAGATGTAATCGTTTGAATAAAAATAAATGCAAAAATAACCTAGGACGTTACATTGATGCTGAAGTGGCTAATGATTAGCCATTTTAACACTTAAGTAACAAAGTTTGATGGTATATACCTTTTACAAGCATTAGAAATACTTTGGAGGTGTTTTAAAAAAATCTTATAGGGGTGATTCTAGTATCATATAATTCTAGGATTTTTTACTTAATTTAACCTTTTTATAAAATTCTTGGTAATCTATGATTAGATATTTGATTACAATCCATGGTTGTTTAGTCATTATATCTTAGTTGTTTTCACGGTATCTATGACTTGCCTCTACAATAGAAGTGCTTCGTTCTTAGAATTTGTAACAAAAACATGATAATCCATAACTTAATAATCATTAATACCCTTGTTCACTTTGTAACATTTTTGAAAGGTATTGTTTTAAAAATATGTTCGATCTTTTGGTATTAACTTTTACAAAATTTCAAGGTGGGATAACTCCAAAATCAAAAAAGAAGGAAGGGAAATAATAGGGCTTTAGTTGGTGGTTTTAAGTGAAGGAAAATTTTATGAAATCTACTTCAGAAAATCTAAATGGGAGTTAGTATTTAAATTAATGATGTGTTAAAAATAACATTTTTTGTCAACAAAAAGAATAACACACTTAATTATGCTATGAAGAAAAGTGAGAATATATGAAGGTGAGTGAGTGACTGATGAGGGTTGAGAATGAGATAAGCTACTCTCCATTAGGGGTGGTGCAAAAAGTTAATTCAATAGGTGTTAAAAGAAATATTTCTAAAATAAATATTTTAAAATTCAAAATTTATATGCTTGAAATCCTTAAAATGCATTTTCTAAAATATTCCATATACCCAATATGTAATACATAATCACACAAGGAAAACATTTATGTTGAGATGTCAAAATTTTAAATTTTCCCTTCTCAAACCATCCAAGTTCCCATATTAAACCTCTAAAAATTGATAAATATCAAAGTCCCGATTATTAAATAGAATTTTCTTAAATTCTTTCAAATTAATTTCTTAAATCTTATATACCATGTATGAGGATAGTAAACAACTTGGTCAGATTTCATATCTCCCTTGTATTTCTATTATTGCTTATATTTTCTTTTTTCAATTTCCACTAGAAGCTAAGTTAGTTAGACTATCTAATTGTATAAATATAATTAGCCTTACCTCTTGTAGCACAAGTTATCATAATACATAAAACTTATTCAGATTCAATCTCTTTCTATCTGTGATATGGTATCACAAGCTTAGTTCTAATCTGCATGATGGCTTCTGTCTACAATGACATTCTCTCATACATTTTCAAAATAACTCACTGATAAGAACTAGCTGTTATGGAAACAACAAGTCAAACCTATGATCAAAATACATTGGCTCCCCTCGTTCTTCTTGAATCCATCGATTCCTTTTCATTTCATGATTGAAGAAGATCATGCAATGAATCGTGAGTTTTGAGTTCCTTGCGTGGGAACAAGATCAACTCTTACTTTCTTGGTTGCAATCATTGATTTTGGCTCCAATCCTATCTCAAATGATTGGTTATGTTCTCTCTGATGAATAAGAATCACTCATATTTTCACTCATTGATGATATGGTGATAATTGAATTGTTTTTAGTTACGTCCTATGGTGGCACTATATGTTTGTGGAAAATTGATGTGTTGATATCTATTTTTATTGTCGAAGCCTGATGGTGTGATTGTCATTAGTTGCCTGGCTTATATGTGTTATTGGAATGACTTGTATGGTGTTATAAATATATTGATTGATTATGTTGGTTGTGGTATTTATGGCTCTAATTGATTGGGTTGATAAATAATAAAGTGACTATTGATGATTTGAAATTATATTCAGTTTAGTTGAGCTAGGCTATGATGTCGGATGATTATATATTCGTTATGATTTGTATCCATGCATTTTGCATTATCATGACATCATATGCATTAATAAAGCGCTATGATTTGCTCAACACTACGATGATTATAGCACTACAATTTGTTATGCGGTTCTCATGAGATCGCCAATTATAGCATTACGATTTGTTGGGTAATCCTCAAGGTACCACCGATTATAGCACTATGATTTGTTGTGTGGCTACCTGGATATCCACCACTTTATAACACTATGATTTGCCTTGTTATAAAGTTGGATCCGCATTGTATGCTTTTATGCATTTAAAAGGAATATGATTTTCAAAGCCCATGGAATTCAGATACTACATTTGAGAGTATTAAAGTATTGATGAGTAGTTAGTTGATGGAAGTTTGGAGTTATTATGGTGACGTTTGATATTGAAATGATGAATTGATGATTAATTTATATTTGGTGTCTATGGAATTGAATCGATGTTTGATTCATAGTTCTAATGATTTCTATGTCATTATGCTTTGATTTTGATATCTTGAAATATATAACCCGATATGTAAATCTTATTTATGTGTAAGATTACTATTTAATCCTTGGAGTGATACTCACCCCTTAAATTTCATTTTAGTGAGTTTTCAAGGTGACAATGTCGTTTGGTGAGCTTCGTGCTGGGGAAAATACAATGCCAAAGAAAAAGGATTCGTAAATTAATTATATTGTGGTATTGTTGAGATGAATATATAATTTTCATGGTTGTGTAGATATTTAAAGTTTGTGCATAGCCCTTTGATTGGCTAAATTTAGCGGGCACATTTATGTGATGCCAAATATTAAGTTTTGATATAAGTAGATGTGTGTGTGTGTAAGCGTGTGATGGTATCTGAAATATATCTAACTAATAGTAGATAAGTAGTTGACACCTCACTGAAGGTTTAGTTTAATTCTTGCTATGATATGATGTTGAGGAATTAATCCTTTTTATGTCCAAGAAATGTTGAACTTTAATGACTTGACATTGTGGTTATGTTACGTGAGCGATGGTGAGGGATAGGCATATCGTCATATATGGGAAAGGAAGGATACCCTGTTAAGAACCTATAGTTAGGTACAACCCATTCGTGAGTCTATTAGGACTTATAGTTTATATTTCCGTTGTTGAGTCATATATCGTTTAGGTTGTTGGACTAATTCGTCGAGGTTGTATTCGTGAAAATTTTCCTTTAATTTTTTATTAAACCCTGAAAATTAATTTTGAGAATTTAGGTAGGACACTACATTAAAGGCCATTTTTTAATAAAAAAAAGTCTTATATTTAAGGACAGAGATATAAGAATCAAAATATCATAATTAACATAGTTAACTAATCAATTTTCAAGAAATTAATAATGAACTTTAACAATTAGAATTACATCAAATGATCAGTGATGGGAATAAAAGAGAAAATAAATTTGGGTCAAAGAGGGGTCTCAATTGAAATCTTTTAAATTGTTGCTGATAGACTTACTCATTCGCCACACATTCTCAAATAGATCAATACACTTCACATAACAAGTTTATACTAAAGGTGCAGAAAAAACTGTATAAGATGTTACAATGGGTACAAACTACAAAAGAATGCAAGTTATTATGGCCTTAATATAGTCATCTAAGTGTGGGCAGAATCTACCAATTTGTAATCTCATGAATACGACGGGAGTGAATGCTGAAAACAATACGGCAAAAAACTATCAGCCACCCTTCCATTGTTATACACCAAAACCTGATTAGAAACTTTTCTTTCAAGTGCCAATCCAAGCAAAGATTTACAATATGTATATACAATATACAATTTTTTTATCCTCGTTCCCGTGGGCGGAGATTACATGGATTACAAGGATGCTAATATAGCAAAGAATTGAATATTGACGGTTTTCTATCTCAGCTACTCCAATCATTAAATAATAAGGGAAAACAGACAAAAAAAATTGCGTACACCGTGAGACATCCTACGACTATCCACTACTTTCAAGGGCTAGGAGGGACAACAGTACTAGTTTCGAGCAATTTCCCAGCATCATCATCATCCATGGAAATCTTGCTCCAACCAGAATTTCTCATGGACAAAATCCTTGCCCGCTCAAGCCCATTACCCCTGAATCCAGTCATTCTTGACGACATCATCGGCATCACAAGAACTGACGATGCATTAATGGTATCCTCCCCAAAACCAAGAGATAACGCACATGAAGTCTGCATGAAATAGAAGCTCAGATTGTCATTCATCTTAACAGATGTTCATCTGACAAGAATGTTAATGCCAACTAGTCATACCTTGGCCTTGCCCAACATATCTGTAACCTTTATCAGCATTCCTTTGACAAATGATCTTGCGTCTTTGTTATGTGCTTCTTCAGAAGATACTACCAGCCTGTAACAGATTAACAATATTGGCATCCGTTAAAGTAACTAATATAGCAAGTATATGTACAACCCTTGGAATAACTTGAGAAAAAGAAAAACAGACATATTATTCTGTCAACAAACTTCATGAAACCTAATCAGTTTTCAAAGGTCAATGAAGAAGTTAAAAAAAATGCTAGAAGCTTCTTCACGGACAAATTTTTATATGGGATATCATTAAGTTGAAACAGGCCTACAGCATAAAATGTATAATGATACAATAAACTAGTACTTCAATCATTTAGCTGCCTTTCAGTGCTGTTTCATAACTGTTGTAAAATGCATGGGCTACAAGTCGTCACTTTCCACAAGTTACACATAAGAGTTCATATTACCTATTCACTTCTGTTGAAATGGCAGGAGACACCTCGGAATCCAAAGAGCTATCTTTAGTCTCAGCACCTGAAACTTCTCAGAACACCATTGCACATTATCCTCTGCATCCCTTGAGTTATAGTAAAATCATAAAACTACTATAAAATTATAATACCTTTTGATTCATCCGGTGCCAGTAAAGAAATGCCAATAAACACACACATCACTCCAAGCATAAACATTGTTGTCCTTAATGCATCAAATACCTGCTTTCAGGAAGATAAGTCTTACAACACCTAAATTAAATAAACACATTCAACATTCATCAAAGTAAACGGTACATGCATTCACCATAAACAAGCAACAAAAAAAAAATACAAGCAGCGAACAAGCATCAAGCATAAGAAAAATTTCCTTCTATCTGACAACTGTCTATCAGATAAACAAATGAAGGCAGGCAGCATCAGCAGCATATCCCATCATATGGTGGAAACTTTTAGAGGACAATAGTCAAGTTTACATTCTTCTCATTTTCTAAAATTAAAGCATAAACAATAAAACCACCTGGTTTCAACCACATCTTGTTGAACAAAACTTGGATGTTAAAATCAAAGTTGATTTTTGGGGAAAGGTAGGTGAGGCAACCAAAGAAAAAATTCGAAACATATTACACACTGAATCTGATTAATAGAGTGAAACATTTTTTTGGTGAAAATGAGTGAAAAAATTTAGATCCATCAGGTGTGGTACATCAACAATCTATATTTTCACACTTCCCTAAAAAATTTACAATCTATGATCTTATAGTTAATTCAACGATGGAAAGAATTCAGAATACCGATATATTCCTACACAGAAAGACGACACCATTCCTTGAGTTATTTCTGCCCAGCTGTTCTCTTCTCTCTAACATAGACATAGACATAGATGATACCTTTGATTGGTAACAATTCCCATACCTGGCAATGCAAATTGTAGTGTGTATCAAACTGAATCATGACTCAGACTTGAATGGTATGAATGGCGTGTGAATTGTTGGATGATTAAAAGTTATGGAATCTTTATTTTTAAATGAGTCGGGGGGTACCCACCCTGGATGAAAAAGTTTATTCGAGAGTACCCTACCAAATGGAGTACACTTGAGGATCCAGTGCTACATCAAATGATATATCAGTACGGCTTCATAAATTTCCTTCTGCATGCCTCTCTGCCCGTCTTCTTTAGTGTGCAATTCGTTCTTCTAGATCTGCCACCATACAACACGGGTAGCCTAATTAAACAACCGCTGCCAGTGTTGATTTGTGAATTTCCAAAAATCTGACCACACCAGTGTTTTCAAATGGTCTCAATCTGATGGGATGGAAAATTTGCTGCCAAACACCAACCCATGCGCTCTCATGCTCCAGCAGAAGAGTCTGAGTGTCAGCCATGCACCACCACAGTCCTTCGTGTGCCACCACGTGCCCTGTTACCCACCCTATGTGTGCCTCCTCCGGCATTCTACACAGGCCTGTTTTTCTGCTAGCCCCGAAACACTGCAATGTCAGAACACCCTCCAATCAGCAACTACCACATGTCCTGACTGCTGACTGTAATGCTGTACTTTTGACCATTGACATTCACCAGCTTTGGCTGTTTACTTTGACCTAGGTTGACAGGTTACTTAACTCTTCTAGGATTTTTGGGCCTCACCACAATTTTGGGCTTTTTTGCAGTAGAGTCTCCAATAGGGTGTTTTGGGCTTTAAAATCATTTATTGTGTCTCATCTAGATGTGATTTTTCCAATTAAAAACTTCCCTAAGTTCATTCCTTTATGAAGTTTGAGTAAATTTACTTTAGACTTATTTTATTTTCTTTAAACGGTCATTTTCTATATTATCCCTCACAAGAAAAACAGAGAAACCCAGACAAAAAAATATATTATACAAATTGTTAGAATATTGTAAATATGGTAACATAGTATATAGGGTTAATGATGATTAATTCTGCAATTATGTAATTAGTTTAAATTAGGGTAACTGTATATTATGTAATTATTAATGTACCTTTATAAATTGATTGCACCACTGTGTATTGAAACACACGGAATTCATCTTGTGATTCTCTCATTTTTCTCTCTCAACATTGTATCCAGAGGCAAACGAGAGATTCCATCAATCCGTGTATTCCCATTGAACCCATTGTTCATCGGTGTCCAATTTTTTTTTCAAAAATTAGGTTCATAGTTCCAGGTTTGGTGTTCTTGTCTATTCTACTTTTTCAAAGTCACCAGCTCTCCCATTTTGTACGCAGTGCGATGTCCAGTCATCAGACCACCCGTCGATTCCCCGCTCTGACTGCCAACCATGTTGTCAGCATCACCTCCCTTAGATCAGTTGTTTCCTGCTGATCTGGTCCTCATCAAAGCTCTCACAAGCCCCCACATGCCTCCCCTCTCTCTCAGGCATTTTTTCCCACACGTCGGTGTCCTCAGCCATGTGTGGTGACGCGTCCAGCCGTTGTTTGCGCCGCTGCTTGTCCCATCTGACTCGTCTTGGCCTCATCTTTTAGGATTTGTGGTTCTTTTCCATTTTTGGGACCTCCTTAGTTGTCGTCATGGAGTTTTTGCTACTGTTCACCTATTTCTATCTCCTCTCGCAGCCTACAGCTTCTTCTGACGCTTCAAGGGCTTCAACTAATTCTACTTCGTTTCCACCGGATCCGACCCCATCACCTTACTACAATGACTTCCTGGAGTGGTACCGTAAGAAGGCCGCCAGGTCTCTGGTTTCACTTCTTTGATGCACGCACAAGTAATTCTTTTACTGGCATCTCTCCCCCCATTTCTCTAGGTCCTTGGGTCCTTGATTCTTAGGCCAATAATCATACACTAGCAACAAATTTATTTTTTCTTCCCTTTCTACCTCTGGTTAGTCACCTTTGGTCACTAATATGGCAAATGATTCTAAATCCAATCTCTAGGTGTTGGTATTATGCATCCCCTTCCTTCTCTTTCTGTTGTTGACAATGTCTTTTTATGTCCCTGAGTCTCCTTTTAATCTTTTATCTATTAATCGTCTTACACGATCTCTTGATTGTTTACTTTATTGTTTAATTTCATCTACTAAAGATTTTGCTTCTCTACAAACATATTAATTGAAACTTGACATCAATGTTGTCAAAATCAAGATCTAACATAGGATTAGAGGGTGAAATATCACAAATCGGAGGATTGTAACTCATATCGTAAGATCCTACTAAAATTGTAAAATTATATTTAAACTTATATATATGCATAGAAAATAATATAAATAAGAAAATAACATCCAAATCACATCAATGAGCTAAACTAAAATGTTTTAACTGTGAATTCATGAGCTTAAATTGAAAGATTCCAACAGACTCAAATATAATTACACAAACCCATAATTATACAAAAGATTGGGCAGATAGCTAGTGGCATTCAAAAAATAGAACAAATCACTAAAAGGGATCAAAGGAAGACAACAAAACAGAATGTTGAGAGGCAAAAATCACAAATGAAAGTGACAAAATAGAAGCGCAACACAACACAAGACAAAATAAAAGGCTAGAAACATAAGCAAAGTAGTGAGGTTGTGCACACTGTCGAAACCGAAGGTCAATCGTGACTGGCGCTTGAGATGGCGACAGTTGTTGCTCACATTTAAGATGACGACACTAGGTTGCAAGGCACATTGATGACAAAGGGGCTTTCATTTTTTGAATTCCAAAGAAAGGGGAAGAAGTGACGAAGTGAGGAAGAGGAGGTCACATGTCTATTTTAGGAGTAGGAGTGGGTCAGTTTTGAAAAATGCAAGAAAAAGGAGGCTTTCTGAAACCAGGTTGCACAACCCGACCTAGAACCAGCATCACCCAGGATCAGGACGAGGCACAATCTCACAATTTTGCAACAATGATCGCCAATCCGCTTATGGCCTTCTCCAAAAGTGATCTTCTGACTCCACCGCTAAAATCATAAGATCATCCGATCTCACAATTAAGGTCGCAATCTTAACAACATTAGTTCACATTGTTCCTCTGCAGTATGCTATGGCCCATGCCTTGAACCTCAAGTGGTAAAAAGAGAAAATTAGTTTTTGTTGTGTGTGAGAGACACAAACAGAGGTGACCTCTACAACCTGAATGCTAAGCTTAAGTAGGCTAGTAAACATCACCCCAAGAATGAATCTAGCATGCACATACAAGAAACATGATTAGGTCAACAATCTATATTTGAGATTTGAGTCATATTGCTATTAACTATGCTAGTGTTTCAAAAAGATGTAACGAATTTGATTTTCAACATATAAACTCCACCAGAGACTCCATTGCATCAAAGTAGGAGTTGATATGTCATTATTTATGATTAAAACTTGAGAGTGCCCATGCAAGGCAGAGGCAGCCAGTGCATAACTAGATATAATATAAGTTGAAGGGAACATACCTGATATTCCTGAAAATATATAAATCCTGTACAGATTGAGAAGAAAGTCCATGCTATCTGAAACATGGGGACAATAAGAATCGCATCAAATAGTGACAGCCCTTCATTCAACCTGGTCATCTGCACAATTGGACAATACCGGGTTAGCAATCATGTTTATCATAAATTAACTTCAAAAGGTTATATAATCAAAACATCAGCACACATTGACAAGGCTAGATAAAAACTATTTACCCATGAAAAACCTTACCCAAAATCCAGCAGTACTAAGAAATAAAAGAAGCATGGAATATGTAAACCAGCTGTGCAACTTATAACCATTGGACATAGCCAATCGTAATAGGTTAGAACTGTCAAAAAGAAGTTGAGATTAGACAAAGTATATGGCAATTGTGACATGAAGAATGAAAGCATGCTTGAGTAGCTGACTTACAGCGATTTGGCAAACAATACTGAGCACGAACCTACAGCCCCTGAAACTACAGCATATGAGAAGGGCAGTACCATGTTCCAATAGGGCCTGAGTTCATGTCCTGAAACTGCAAGCAGATGTTCTCCTCTCCTGCATACTCCATGCGTTAATCATGAAGAAAAATTGTTTGATTAAACTAACAACACATGATTAAACCGTACTAATTACTTGTACATAGAGTGATGCAACACTACAATTGAGACCAAAGCTAGAAGGTATAGAAGGAATCCAATATTGGTATATTTCTCTGTCAATTGCTCTGGTGTATAAACTGAAACACAAGTAGTTAAACACAGATTAGTTGGCAGCATTAAAGTCAACAATTGCTTCATCATATGATTGAGCTGCATTAACAGCAATGAATCATAACATTTTAGTAAGCATAAAGAATATACTAAATATTAATTAAATTACTTTCATAGCAGAAGCATTATAACATGCTCTTGCCTATCTCTCACACATGCTCTTTCCTATCTCTCGCACATGAAATCCTAGCATACTTAAATTTGTAGTTTGCTAAATTAGCATTTTACTTATTCAATTGATGGTTCCTCATACATTCTGATTCACATCTAACTATCAACCTAATTAACATTGTTTTGCAAAGAAACCTAGAAGCTAAGATTTAACTGAATTAAGCATAATGTCACATACCGGGAGATTGGTGATTGCCAAAAGCAACTAGGAAAATGTTTCCAAGAACAATAAAAGCTGTGGCAACCAGTACTCTGAAAGGGACACCAATTGAGCCATGAGAATTCACATATTTAGAACAGCATTCATTGAAAAACAAAAGTGAAACAGTAATCTAGACTCAAATCTGGCATACTTTACTGTCACCATTTTGTTCAAGACAAAGTAAGCAAAGGCAATGTTAGATACAAACTGAACAGATCCCAGTGCTGCAAGAAGTGACTGCACAGAAAATGGAAGAATACATAAGTAATCAAAAAGAAAGGATACATCCACCAAATCCAATCAAAAGAAATTGCATGTTTCACTGAATATATGCCAACCAATAATAATAATAATAATAATAATAATAATAATAATAATAATAATAATGTAATTATGGCATACTATTAAATTCTGTTTACACCTTATGTTGTCAAACAAAAAACCTCAATAATATTATGGAAAACATACCTGAGCAGCATACCCAAAGGAAATGAAATTAAGGCAATTTCCAAGAAAGAAAAATACAATACCTGCATATCAAGAATTATAAATGAAAACAAAAATTGGGAATCAGCCACCTAATTAAACTGTGCAGAACTCATAAGTGCGATTAAACTACCAATTCTCCAACTCTGGAAGTATATAATAGGCTTCAGAGTCATCTTTCCATTTACCCCATCACTTCCAAGTAAATGTCTTTCTCTCTGAAAAAAAAAATATAGCCAAGCAAACCTACTCAGATTTCTCAAATAGTTTGATATTGCAGATGTTGACTATCAAGATCAAGAGGTAGTAGTACAAACGACTGCAGATCAATGTTAGTGTTTACATTCATTGAAGTAACACGCTATGCTATGAGCCTAAACAATTCTGAAACTAAAAATCAGATGGAACTAAATATAAGGTATTTTCAGATACCGCACTCTAACAACACAAGTCACTCTCACATCTATGTGCCCACTAGCCCCTAATCCTAAAAATCATGCAGCATTGGATACAATATTCAAAGCAATTATGTAACAAAGATACAGATAAGTATAAAAACAATGTATTGACCAATTATAAAGTGAAGGTTATCTTGATGTCAGCTGAAATTTAAAAAGGAATACAATATCAAAGTGAATTTTTGCACCTCATTACAAATAGAGAGAAACATACATATCAAAAACTGTACATAATCACAAATGGTCCAACTTCCAACCAGAAGAAATTGTACTATACCTCATTATGCCCTAACTTAAGAAGATTGGTCCCAAAGTTTATTGCAATACTACCAAAGAGGTTGATGAAAGCTCCAACAATCCACTCCCCCATGAATTAAAGATGTGGCACCACGAAGGAGACACCACATGCAGCAGAGAGACAAATATATAAGGACTCTGTCTGACCCAAGTTAGTTCTAAAATTCTGCACACAAGGCAAAATAGGGGTGCGGAGAGAAGATAGCCTTTCTAGCACACACCAAGTGATCCAGTTCCAGAACAACAACTATGCTCCTGTGCACCGGCAAACATATTCAAACCATTAAATGAAAATTAATATCTTCAATAATGTTATTAAGAACTAAAATGGACATGGATCTATGGTAGAATAAATGAAGCTAACAAAAGAGAGAGAAAAATATTAAAAATTAGCAACAAGTAGCTGAAAATCCATACGAAAAGAAAACCTTTTTCCCAATTGGCCCAACGCATACAAAATGAGACAAATTTGTGCAACAAAAACCACATATATATATATATATATATATATATATATATATATTAAAGGATAGGGGCAAAATGTCTATCCAATGAGGTGAAAAAACAAGACAATGCTGCTATGTTGTTCTTCAGATCTTTCAATATTTTACTTATACACAACAAAACGAGAAAAAAGAGGTAGCTCCCAACCCAAAAAGGTTCCTTGAAAACCCAAGATCTGCTATGTTTGCAAGAAATTGCACCCACGAGATCAATTCAACCAAACCATTGCCAAAAATGAAATGACATAAGAAAATTCGACAATCGTGAATTGATAAGGCTTGGAAAAGGAACTTGATTTACCAACGACTCAACGAGACAAGTTGAAATTGAGAGGTTGGATGCTTGGATTGAACAGGAACATGAAAAAGGAAAGAAGGAAAGACGGATTCAGAGGGAAGGGAAATAATAAGGGTTTAAAAAATTAATAATAAAAAAAAAAGTGGTATTGGTAGAATATTTTGAAAAATAAAAAAAAACAGAAGGGGAAGGAATGAGACTTTTCTTTTCTTGGTCCAAAATGAACGGGAAGATTTGTCAAGTAGCAAAAATGACATGGAAATGCTACAAATGCAAGGAAAGGAAGAGAGAGGAAGTTGTCGGGTCAGGGTCAGGGTCAGGGTCAGCGTGAGACTTGAGCGACCGCTATTACCGCCGTCTTCTAATCCAGGTAAATCGAACAAAGATTTCACTCTATTTTCTTTACTCTACATCTTACTACCCCTGAATGATTTATAAAATTCTAATAATATTGTTGTCATTTTTTATATATAGTAAAAGTTTGTTGTTTTTCATCTTAAATAAAAGATAACTTTTTATGAGAGAATACGTTTATACATAGACATGTACACATACAAATTTTATTATCTTTTATTTATATTATATAATTTAATAATATATTACATAAATAATTATATTACAATTATATTTGTTTTAAAAATAGAATGATAGACGAATTTTACTAATGATAACATCTAGTCTTGTAGAAATAGAAAAGTATGATAAAAATTAAATCATTTTCACATAATTTATTTTAGTATAATAACTTTTATTATATTAAGAAAACAATAAAAAAAAGTAAGAGTTATATATGTGAATGAAATATAAGTCTTACTAATTATAATTATCGTATTTTATTATGTATTTAAAGTTAATAGTAGAATTTAATTATTAAGTATTTATTAAAATAGAATACTCAAACTTATATATTTAAATAAATTATGTATTTTATATTTTTATAAATTAATTTGTTAATAATCAAGTTATAATAATATTAATGCAAGAGTAATAGAAAGAAGTTTTTGGTATTATTTTATAATAAGGGGTGTTTGTTATATGGATATTTATTTGAATCTTAAGAATTATGTTTATCAAGAATTATATTTTTTAGAAATTATATTTTGTATAAATGTTATAAATATGTTTAGTATCATTAAAATATTTCTAAAAAATTATATGGATCTTTTGATTTCGATTGCTCTTATATTTCTAATAACTTTGAATGATGATTCAATATGTAAGGTAAGTTTATACTAGGACATAATTGTATTTTATATTATATTTTTTTTCAAACTAGGCAAAATTTAGGATTCTCACCTCCTTTGATGAGAATGTTTTAAGGAGAATTATAAATAAAAATAAATTTTCAAAACCAAAGTTTTCTTTAAATATTTTTTAAAATGATTACATCAAACGTTAGAAGATTCCTGAGTTACAATTCTCAGAAATCAAAAAAGATTTACGTATCAAACACCTCCTAAATGTATTATAAGAATTTAAATTATATAATTTAAATAATCTATTAATTATTAAAATAAAATACTTAAAATTATGTTATTTATAAATTATGTATTTATATTTAAAATGGATCAACAA
Source organism: Clitoria ternatea (assembly GCA_037962975.1). Classification (NCBI taxonomy): domain Eukaryota; kingdom Viridiplantae; phylum Streptophyta; class Magnoliopsida; order Fabales; family Fabaceae; genus Clitoria; species Clitoria ternatea. The sequence continues at coordinate 19,063,751 of CM075675.1, forward strand.
TGAGGCAAGACCAAACAAGTCAAAAAATAAAGTATCAAAGCTCAAAAGGTTTTAGAATTTTGATATGTCTCTAAAACACATCATTTTAAGGTTCATTTGTTAGGCATATTTAGGTTAATTTGAATAATCCCCTAAATCCCATGGTTATTATGTTCTTTCCCTCCTTTGCTACTCTGTTTGCTAGTTTTGCAGGATAATTAGGTTTCAAGGCCTTATTTGGGGTTAATATTGGAAGGCAATTTATAGCAAAGCAATTGTGTGCCAAAATAGAAGAAAAATGAAGAATTTCAGTGCCCCGGGCAAAAGGAACCACAGCTAGGCCATGGTTCTGATCGTTGTCAGAAAATGAAAACAAGGGCCTGGCAACACGATCCACGGCTAGGCCGTGGTAATTTCCAAGTTTGTCGTTCATGTTTGGCAAGCAAACCCTATTTGCATGTTTTCCTATGTATTTAAGCAAAAAGTTAGGCCAGGTTTAGGGTTCTCCATATTTTAAAGCAGAGGCACACTATAGAGGCAAATGAGGTGATTTGGGAAGGTTCTCTGAAGATTTTTCAAAGAGGAAAACAAAAGGGAAGTGAAGGAACTCGAAGAATTCTACACTTTATACTGGGTCATTTTATGATTCCTTTGCATTCTCTAAGTTGAATTCTTGCAATCCTTATTTAGAGTACCAATGTTTTCAATTGTTTACGTTGTTTTCAATTCCACCATGAGTGGCTAGGTTTTCCTCTCTTGGGATTTAAGGGGTGGATTGTGATGTGTTTCATGTAATCCTTACTCTGTATTATCAATGAAATTATGTGTTCCTTTAATTCCTCAATGTTTTTATGTGCTTATTGATCTAGAGATAGGCTTGGGTGAAATTTTAATTAAATTAGAAAGGACTGAAAAGTGAACCTCTTTAATCAATTCGAGAAATTGAACCTAAGAATTAAATTGGGAAGGACTGAGAAGTGAACTTTTTTGATCTTTTGAGGACTTAAGATTTTCATAAAACATAATGGCTTTGTTTTCAAATTAAACATTGTGCTTTTAATTCAGACTACTTTAATGGAACTCTAAGAAGGGAAAATTAATAATATAGGAAAATTGTCCTGGTAAGCATGAAAGTAAAAGGTAATACAAAATTCTTAAACATCAACACAGATCAATTTACCACTCTAGATCCCAAGATGCGTTTAAATTGATTTCTTTTCCCAGAGAACTTTCTATTGCAATTTTTAATTTTTATTTGTTTTTAAATTTCTTTTAGCAAAATCTTTTTTGATTGGTTGTCTAGATATTTAGGATTTAAATCACGACTACTTAAGAACACAGTCTCTGAGGAAACAATATCTTTTTATTACGCGACACACCCGTGCGCTTCTGGGTCTGTCAAGCTTTTAGTGTCGTTGTCGGGGATTGTGCTTCCCCACAATATTGGCGATTTTGATCCCATTTAAACTAGACTTCTTTATTTTTTTTATGATTCAATTTTGTTTTTAATTTTATTATTTTTAAGTTTTTATTTATTCATTTTATTTTGTTTTTCATATTTTGTGTTTTATTTTATTTAATTAATTTTTGCTTTGCTTGTTTTCTCTTTGATTAGTTATTTTATTTTATTTTATAAATTTTAAAATATGAAAATTATGTTTGGTTTATTCGTATTTGTGTTTTACAGGCACTTTTATGCGAAGGACCAGAAACGCTAATCTTGATTTTGTCTTAGACCCAGAGATTGAGCGCACCCTCCTAGCTAGAAGGAGAACTCAGAGACAACTCTTTGAAGAGCCACCTGCAAAAATGAATGACCAGGACAACCAAGCACTTCGTGATTTCGCTGCTCCGAACGCCATGGGTAGAGGGCCAAGCATTACATGGCCAGCTATTGAGGCCAACAACTTTGAGCTCAAGCCCTCTTTCCTCTCCATGGTTTAGCAAAACCAGTTTGAGGGATTACCATCCGAAATCCCCAACTTGCATCTTCAAGTCTTTTTGGAGTATTGTGATACATTAAAGGTAAATAGAGCCTCAAGTAATGCTATCAGATTAAGGCTTTTCCCTTTCTCTTTGAGGAATAAAGCTCGGGCTTAGCTCTATTCTCTACTTGAAGGGTCCATCTCTACTTGGACCGAGCTTTCCATTGCCTTCCTCAACAAGTACTACCCAAGGAGCAAGACCAATCAGTTAAGGAAGCAAATTATCTCATTCATGCAGAAAAAGGATGAAACACTGTATAATGCCTGGGAATGGTACAAGTAGTTGCTTAAAGAGTGTCCCCATCATGGGATACAATGATGGCTTACGGTCCATATCTTCTATAATGGACTTACATCTAGCCATCAGGTTACCTTGGACGCCACAGCTGGTGGTGCCTTCATGAGCAAAGATATAGAGGATGGGTACAATTTGATTGAGCAGATAGCTTAGAATTTCTATCAATGTCATCTGAAAGGAGCTTGCCTCCCAAAACTCTAGGTAAGTACTTTGTCAATGTTATTTCTCTTTTGACGGCTAAAGTAGAAGCCTTGTCTGTTAAATTTGATAAATTAGGTAAAGGTGCTTTGACGTCGGCTGTCGTGGCCCCGTCAAATTAGTACATTAAAACTAATTAATGTAGTACTAGGGTGTCAACCTAGGTCGTTCTCTCAAGGATCAACACTAAAATTTAGGAAAATCTAGTCTTAAACTAATTTTAACAAACTAAAATTTAACAAACAAAATTTATTTCTTACAGATAAAAGTTCAACAAGCATACAATGGGGGGGTTTGTTTAAGTTTTGGTTGTCACAATAAATTTAAAACAGAATATATGAATACAAAATAAATGTAAAACAAATAACTAACAAGCGATTGATTTTCTTGGAGTAATGCAACTTATTTTATCCTTGGATTTGAAAAGATTTCTATACATTTTCCTTACTGTTAATTCTCTTAGTTCAATTTGAATTAATCAACTAAGCGTCTTTTAATTAGTAATTCCTTTACTTTCATTTAATTAAAAATGAATATTTTAATCAAGCATCCTAATTAAGCAAAAGGAGTCAAGATTTTAATTCTAGGAATTATTGAACATACATAGAACATCGCCTACATACATAAACTAGCTTCAATGTTATGGAATTAAGCAAACCACAACTATTAAGATTGATTTTGAAACATTCATTAAGCATGTATATTTCTTAATCTATCTTAATATAATTTTTCTTATTTAATTCTAACTGTCTAATTAAATTGATTAAGCATACAATTTAATTAAACCGAATAGACACTAAATAATCGAGCTAGAATTATGAAGAGTCTAACAACAAGGAAATGTATTGAAAATCAAAACCTCAAAAATAATATTACATTAATCTCCAAGAAAATCAATCTAAGGGTTTTAGCCCTCCATAATTAAAACAAAATAAAAACCGAACCCGGAATGAAGTTCTCCTGAATTCTTCTGTTGTCCACTGCTACTCTGCTTCAGAATTTCCTCTCTCTGCTCTCCCTCCCTGAACATATTTCTAATCTCCCTATTTATAGCATTTTCTTGGCTGAATTTTAGACAAATTAAGTGCAGCCCATCATCTTGCCATATGCTTTTACGTTTCCATTTCTTGCACCAAGGAAACATGCCATATTCTAGTCCATGGGTGTGAGTTTTTCTTACTGTTCAGCTCCACTTTATTCTGCCCATTTTCCAGCAGCATGGTCACGTTAGAATTGCCTTAGCATGGTGCCAATTTATTTGTTGTTTTCTTGCTGTCCAGCTCCACTTTTGTTACCTCCTTTCACATTAATTCCTTGCTGTTTGTTGCCAATTTTCTTCTGCCAACAGCAAGGTTGTTCACGTGAAACCATTGCCAAAAAGGAGTCCAATTGTTTGTAATTGTTTTCCTTATTTATGTTGGGAAGCATGGAATAATGGATGGCTTAATTGGTCAAGAAACCATTCAGCTAGTGGACTCTTGAAGTGACCATTGAATATTTTAAACAATTGAATAAACAAATGAAAGCTTAACATTCAGCAATTGCATTTACGTAGGGAACTTTGTTGCACTTCATTCTTTATTCTTTTTGACCAATTCAAGCCTAATTCATGTGGACCCATGGCTGCCATCTTTCCACTTTTGCTTTGCCTTTAAAATGACAAGTGATGGAACCCCTTGGACTATATCCTTCAATGTGAATCACTTGCTAGACAAAGTAGAATGCTTTTACAAAAATAATTGGCAATGGACCCCCTTTCAAGAAGGTATTTACGTTGGTGTCATGGAGGGGCTGCACCTTATTTTCTTTATTCAATTAGCATGGACCAAGTCAAGCTTATTTATCCAATTATAGCTTGCTTTCACGTGAATGAGGAGTGATGTTGGGTCATGATGTTTGCATTGTCATCCAACAAAGTATGATGCATGAAAAAAAATCTTGCATTTTTAGAGAACATTAACGTGAACAAGGTCTCCAAAATCACTTCACAATTCACGTTACATACTTGGTAGAAAGTGGGAGTTTATTTTGTTTATTTTTGAAGCATGGATAAGGCTTAAACAATTTCACATTAATATACTTGTCAAGAAAAAGTAATTAATGTGAATTTGTACTTGAAGGAGAGTGATTTATTTGTAAAATAATCAAGAAGCTTCCAATAATTTGATAGCCTGTAAAATAAAATAAAATCAAATTAAACTTAGTTAATTCAATAAATTTTATTTTAGAACTAAACATTCATGCAAGCTTGAATTATTTTAAACATACTAATTGATGCAAAAGAAACAGAAACAGTAGAAATTAAAAACAGCAATCACTAATAAACAGTAACAGTAAAAGAAAACATAAATCACAAAATTCAACACTCAATAGTAACAGTAAAAAAAATAAGAAAATAGTGATTACTAACAAATAGTGAAATAAAAATTACAAACGGAGATTACTGACAAATTACGCTAAAACACAATTATTATAATTTAACAGTAAATAAAACAGACAAACAGAGTAAGTAATTAAGGGTAAAAATATTAGTCATCAAATACCCCCACACTTACTCTTTTGCACTCCTGGGCAAAATTAGAATGAAAACAAATCTCACAATTTATTGAAAATATCAAAAATTGAAATACAGTAAATACATAGAACTGGCATGCTTGTCATGAAATCTTAGGAATACACAGAGAAACAAGAGTTTTCAACATGTAAGATACAGAGCATCAAGATATGTATAAAAATCATCCAATCACTTCGACATATGAGAATTAAATCAAACTAAAAGGAAAATCATAAGTGACAGAACCTCACAAGACATACTCTCTACTCTCAAGTGTTTTGGGTTTGTGTATACTCTCAAAACATTTCCTGAAAAACAGACAGTCCAAAAATTTGGCAAGTTTCTCAATTCCACAATCAACACAAATGCATGTATAGATCAACAGGGCTTTTTAAGGTTGTAATGTGGCCAAGGTTAAAATGGATGGTAAAATTTTTAGGATTACGGCAAATACTAAAAAGAATAAGGAGCAAATAATTTTACAGGTAAGCATGAGGATATAACACTTTGTGTTCCAATTTCTTTTGGTCGCAATCATCAAAATATTTCTTTTTATTATTATTTATCATTTTTTTTTCATTTTTTATGTGATTGCATAACACTTAAAAGAAGAGTTGTGACTCCTTTTTGCACACCCCCAGACTTATTTGAATGCCTGTTTTTGACTTGATTCCAAAGCTCCAATATATTCCTTAAGGTAGGTATATTTTTGGTTTTTTTTTTCATGGCTTATTTGAGCTGCAACAAAGAAATAGTTAAATAGGCTCAAAGGGGCTAACAAGGGATAATTTATTCATGGTAGGCTTATATGGCTTATGGCTCAATTGAACAAAATGCCTGTATCATTTCAAATACATTCACATGAGTTTCAAGTATCATCAAGAAACAAGACAAAAATTAGGATGTAAGCATTCAAGAATTAATCACACATGAAAGAATTAAGATGGTTTAAAGTGATCCATCAATTTTTTATTTTTTTTTTAAGGCTCAAAAATCTCACAAGGTATAATTCCATCATATATGATCATCTCTCAATTATCATGTCATTCTCAACATACCAAAAATGCTTGAGTTCAAATTATAACGTATCATTAAGCTTATATCAGACATGGGAGAATTTACCTGTTACTCATGCATATCTTAAAATTCCAATAAAACATGCCTTTTTAAAACAAAAACACATAAAATCTTTTATTTTTTTTTAATTTTTTTTTAAAATCACACAAAATTTAATCACACAATAACACATGAATGATCCCACCCCCACACTTAAATCATACATTGTCCTCAATGTAAGACAGAGCATACAGAATAGACAATATAATGAAAAAGTAAAGAGATGGGTAAGAAAAACTCCCTCAAGGTGGATCAAACTCAAATACCACATCCTTTTGAAGCAGATTGGATAGTGGTCTAGCCTTCTTGTGCTTTTTTTAAAACCTGTAGTAATTTTTCTTCTTGATTTTCATCAAGAGAAGTGGAAATTATCACAGGGAGCTCCTCATCATTTCCCAAGTATAAATACTTGAGGTTTTCAGGTAAGGGATTCAGCTCCAGATTAGGTGCCTGCAAAGTAGATGGAACTAACAAAGCAGATTTGGGTTCTGCTACTTGCACCTTAAAATTTATGTTAGAGTCTTGAAAATCTGCATTCAAAATAGGTATTTCTATAGACTCTAAATCAGCAGTTATATATTTGTCAATTTCAGCACAAATATCACAATTCTCAAAATTATTGCATGCAAAACAACTGTATGAATCATCTATGCATTCCAAATCAACATCAGAAAAATGTTCAAAAATTGGTTTATCAATAATGTCAATTTGGAAAATAGAATGATTTTCAGAAGGGTGTTTCATGGCATCTAGAATGTTAAATCTTACCTTAGTGTCACCAAATTCCATAGAAAGGGTTCCAGCATGGACATCAATTATAGTTCGGGCTGTTTTCAAAAATGGTCTTCCTAAAATGATAGGAACAGGGATATCAGACCTGCCTTCTTCCATATCAAGCACATAAAAATCAGCCGGAAAAACAAGTTGATTTACTTGAACCAGAACATCCTCTATGACTCCAGCAGGGTAAGCAGTACTTCTATTGGCTAGTTGAATCACTACACCAGTAGGTTGTAAATTTCCAAGAGACAGAGATTTGAAAACAGACATAGGCATAACATTTATTGAAGCTCCTAAATCTAACATGCAATTTTCAAATTTGTTGTTGCCTATGATACAGGGTATAGTAAACGTACCTGGATCCTTGCATTTCTCAGGAATATTTGAAACTTCTTTACTAAGCAGTGCAGATACATTCCTTCCCATACTTATCCTTTCATTACCCTTGAGTCTCCTCTTGTGAGTACACAGTTCCTTCAGAAACTTGGCATACTTGGGGACTTGTTTGATTGCATCAAGAAGAGGTATATTTACTTCTACTTTCCTGAAAGTATCCAAAATTTCTTTGTCCACTTCTTCCATCTTCTTGCTTGGAATTGCTTTAGGTGGGAATGGAAGAGGGATATGAGATGGAACTTGGGGTGGTTGTATCTTAGACTTTCTTGAGCTTGAAGAGGGTACATCATTCTCAACTGTTATGGGCACATCTTTTTGTTTCTCAGGTTCCTTGGGTATGGGTACTTCAAGGTTCTTACCTGATCTTAACTGAATTGCACTCACATTTCTTGGATTTGCAGCTGGTTGAGATGGTAACTTATCAGAGTTTTGAGACTGTAACTGGCTTAATGATGAAGCCAATTGCCCAATTTGGTTGCTTAAACTCTGGATGGTGGCATCATTCCTCTGTTGATATTCCAAGTTCTGTGCAGCCATTTGTCTCACCAGTTCTTCCAAAGATGGGCCATTTGTGGATGGTTGAGGTGTATGTGTTTGGAAGGTTGGTGCATTGCTTTGGAATGGGGGTTGGGGATGGGGATTTTGTTGTTGGTTGCCCCATCTCAAATTTGGATGGTTCCTCCAACCTGGATTATATCTGTTGGTGGAAAGGTCATGGTTGTTTTGTTGTTGTGGTGGTGGAGGTCTATCATGGTAGATGTTAGCTGCATAGGCTTGGGGATTATTATTATCCTTTTCTTATAGAGAAGGACAACAATCAGTGGGGTGCTCTTGTGAAGTACAGATGCCACACACTTTAGCAGTCATGGATTTTTGATTTATTGCTAATTGTGTGACCAGAGTGGTGAGAGCATCAAGTTTGCTCTCCAATTTAATTCCAGATGAACTAGAATTGGAATCAAACATGGGTTTGAAAGAATCATTTCTCATGCCAAATTGTTGAGAGTTGGATGCCATCTTCTCAATCAAGTTTCTTGCTTCAGCAGCAGTCATGTCTCCTAAAGCTCCTCCACTTGCCGCATCAATCATGTTGCGATCAACGTGGTGCAGACCTTCATAGAAGTACTGAAGAAGAAGTTGTTCAGAAATTTGGTGGTGAGGGCAACTTGCACAGAGTTTTTTAAATCTCTCCCAATATTCATAAAGACTTTCTCCATTGAGTTGCCTAATGCCAGATATGTCCTTACGGATTGCAGTTGTTCTAGAGGCAGGAAAGAATTTTTTCAAGAACATTTTCTTTAAGTCATTCCAACTTGTGATCGATCTTGGAGCAAGGTAGTATAACCAATCCTTAGCAACACCCTCTAAAGAATGAGGAAACGCTTTAAGATAGACGTGGTCTTCTTGAACGTTTTGGGGTTTCATTGTGGAACACACAATGTGGAATTCTTTGAGGTGTTTGTGCGGATCTTCACCCGCAAGACCATGAAACTTAGGCAACAAGTGTATAAGTCCAGTCTTAAGAATAAAAGGGACATCCTCATCAGGATATTGAATACACAAACTTTCGTATGTGAATTCAGGTGCGGCTAGTTCTCTAAGAGTTCTCTCACGAGGTCCAGCCATATCAGAAAAATTTTCAGAATTATTTTCAACAGATTCAGATGAAATACTATCACTATCAATATCAACAAAATTATTATTAAATCTAGCTTCTCTAATTAATCTATGAAAAGTTCTATCAATTTCAGGATCAAATGAATATAAATGCCCAAAAGTCCTTCTAGTCATACATAGCATACAACAAGATATTTCAAGATAATGAGCAATATATCATAAAAATCCTAAATCATGCAAAAGAAATAAAATAAAACAAACAAACAAACAAAATAAATTTTTTTTATTTAATTTTTTTTTAAAAAAATTATTAAACAAAATTAATTTAAAACAACAATTTTCCTAAAGATCGTTGATCCCCGGTGGCGGCGCCAAAATTTGACGTCGGCTGTCGTGGCCCCGTCAAATTAGTACATTAAAACTAATTAATGTAGTACTAGGGTGTCAACCTAGGTCGTTCTCTCGAGGATCAACACTAAAATTTAGGAAAATCTAGTCTTAAACTAATTTTAACAAACTAAAATTTAACAAACAAAATTTATTTCTTACAGATAAAAGTTCAACAAGCATACAATGGGGGGTTTGTTTAAGTTTTGGTTGTCACAATAAATTTAAAACAGAATATATGAATACAAAATAAATGTAAAACAAATAACTAACAAGCGATTGATTTTCTTGGAGTAATGCAACTTATTTTATCCTTGGATTTGAAAAGATTTCTATACATTTTCCTTACTGTTAATTCTCTTAGTTCAATTTGAATTAATCAACTAAGCGTCTTTTAATTCGTAATTCCTTTACTTTCATTTAATTAAAAATGAATATTTTAATCAAGCATCCTAATTAAGCAAAAGGAGTCAAGATTTTAATTCTAGGAATTATTGAACATACATAGAACATCGCCTACATACATAAACTAGCTTCAACGTTATGGAATTAAGCAAACCACAACTATTAAGATTGATTTTGAAACATTCATTAAGCATGTATATTTCTTAATCTATCTTAATATAATTTTTCTTATTTAATTCTAACTGTCTAATTAAATTGATTAAGCATACAATTTAATTAAACCGAATAGACACTAAATAATCGAGCTAGAATTATGAAGAGTCTAACAACAAGGAAATGTATTGAAAATCAAAACCTCAAAAATAATATTACATTAATCTCCAAGAAAATCAATCTAAGGGTTTTAGCCCTCCATAATTAAAACAAAATAAAAACCGAACCCGGAATGAAGTTCTCCTGAATTCTTCTGTTGTCCACTGCTACTCTGCTTCAGAATTTCCTCTCTCTGCTCTCCCTCCCTGAACATATTTCTAATCTCCCTATTTATAGCATTTTCTTGGCTGAATTTTAGACAAATTAAGTGCAGCCCATCACCTTGCCATATGCTTTCACGTTTCCATTTCTTGCACCAAGGAAACATGCCATATTCTAGTCCATGGGTGTGAGTTTTTCTTACTGTTCAGCTCCACTTTATTCTGCCCATTTTCCAGCAGCATGGTCACGTTAGAATTGCCTTAGCATAGTGCCAATTTATTTGTTGTTTTCTTGCTGTCCAGCTCCACTTTTGTTACCTCCTTTCACATTAATTCCTTGCTGTTTGTTGCCAATTTTCTGCTGCCAACAGCAAGGTTGTTCACGTGAAACCATTGCCAAAAAGGAGTCCAATTGTTTGTAATTATTTTCCTTATTTATGTTGGGAAGCATGGAATAATGGATGGCTTAATTGGTCAAGAAACCATTCAGCTAGTGGACTCTTGAAGTGACCATTGAATATTTTAAACAATTGAATAAACAAATGAAAGCTTAACATTCAGCAATTGCATTTACGTAGGGAACTTTGTTGCACTTCATTCTTTATTCTTTTTGACCAATTCAAGCCTAATTCATGTGGACCCATGGCTGCCATCTTTCCACTTTTGCTTTGCCTTTAAAATGACAAGTGATGGAACCCCTTGGACTATATCCTTCAATGTGAATCACTTGCTAGACAAAGTAGAATGCTTTTACAAAAATAATTGGCAATGGACCCCCTTTCAAGAAGGTATTTACGTTGGTGTCATGGAGGGGCTGCACCTTATTTTCTTTATTCAATTAGCATGGACCAAGTCAAGCTTATTTATCCAATTATAGCTTGCTTTCACGTGAATGAGGAGTGATGTTGGGTCATGATGTTTGCATTGTCATCCAACAAAGTATGATGCATGAAAAAAAATCTTGCATTTTTAGAGAACATTAACGTGAACAAGGTCTCCAAAATCACTTCACAATTCACGTTACATACTTGGTAGAAAGTGGGAGTTTATTTTGTTTATTTTTGAAGCATGGATAAGGCTTAAACAATTTCACATTAATATACTTGTCAAGAAAAAGTAATTAATGTGAATTTGTACTTGAAGGAGAGTGATTTATTTGCAAAATAATCAAGAAGCTTCCAATAATTTGATAGCCTGTAAAATAAAATAAAATCAAATTAAACTTAGTTAATTCAATAAATTTTATTTTAGAACTAAACATTCATGCAAGCTTGAATTATTTTAAACATACTAATTGATGCAAAAGAAACAGAAACAGTAGAAATTAAAAACAGCAATCACTAATAAACAGTAATAGTAAAAGAAAACATAAATCACAAAATTCAACACTCAATAGTAACAGTAAAAAAAATAAGAAAATAGTGATTACTAACAAATAGTGAAATAAAAATTACAAACGGAGATTACTGACAAATTACGCTAAAACACAATTATTATAATTTAACAGTAAATAAAACAGACAAACAGAGTAAGTAATTAAGGGTAAAAATATTAGTCATCATGCTTCTAATGTTGTTTGTGAACTGTGCGGTAATACAAGTCATATGGCTGGCGTCTATTAGTTGGGACGTCCCCAAAACCAAGAACCGGAGGTACAACATATGGATGCTATAGGGAACTATCAAAGTGGTGGCTTTGGTAACAACTACAGGGGTCCGCTTGGATTCCAGAACAAAGGGCTATTCAACCAAGATGGGCTAGGCAACTTTAGGCCTTCCCAAGGACCATTTGCTCCACAAGCTTCATATGTGCCTTAGAAATCAAGACTGAAGTCTCTAATGGAGACATTCATTAGGAACCAAGTGAAGCAGAATAAGGAGTTCTCTAAAGCTATCAAGAGTCTTTCTAATCTTCCCACCTAGTGCATCAACATAGCCTTAATTTTTCCCTCTATATAGGTTCTGCTTGAGTGAGGCATGATGTGATGAACCTATCATACTTATCAATTAATCCATAAAAAATGACATCAATATGGTTTTCTTGAGAGGGTGGTGATTGTACAACAGTTAGAGTCTCCATGAGCTATTTGGTTTGAATCAAGTGTTCACTGATGGATCTAGTCTTTTTGACATTGCAAAGTTGGATCTTGATCTGTTTGATTCTTGCTTTCATCTGCGTAGCAAAATATGTTTAAAGGGTTTGCTAGATCTCAAAAGACGAGGTGCATCCTACTTCTTGAATCTTGAACTTGGGATCTATGGATTCCATAAGCCAGCATTTGAGCAAATTATCTTGTTGCTCATAGTTTTCAAAATCAGGATTGATATCTTCTCGTGTCTTGCCATTATCACCAACAAATTTCTTGGGAATAAATTCTGCTCCCTTAATGTATTTCTTAAGCTTAAAACCTTAATGGTGGCCTTAGCATGTTGCCATCATGTCAAGAAGTTTGTCATTAGTGAGTTTGATGGATATTGCAGAGGTAAATGTGTGAGGAATAAAGGGAGTTGAGGTGGAAGTCATGGCTAGATCTTAGGTGATTGATACCATGAAAGAATAAGAAGTAAGGGAGAAAGAAAACTATCTAAAATGCATCTTGATTGATTTTTGAATTGAACAAAAAAACCTTGCTTACAAGATTAAACAAAAGGCTACTATATATAGAAGCAGAAACAACAAACTAACTAACTGCAAGGAAGCTAACAAACTTTCTAAAATAAGGAAAATAAAAAACTTAAAATCAAAACTCAATTATCTATTGAATGAACTCTGATAGAAAGGGGGTGAAGTTATGCTAAGACTACAATTTTTAAAATCAGTGCCTCTATCTCATGACTCCTAGTCATGGCTAGCTGATTTTTAAGGAATTTTTTCAGTAAACTTAGCCTATATATGGCTCATGAGGAGAGTTGGTCATTGACATCAGGTGGACCAAACTGTTAATGGCCTTTTAATTCAGCTCTAAAAATGTTATGCTATATGGTGATGGTATTTGGATGACAACTACTACATAAATCTATCCCTACAAGAGTTAATTTGTCAGCCTATGGTGTTTTGGTACAAAACTTCTCACGCCCTTTATGTTTTATCGCTATAAAAGATGAACTACATTTATTTCTATCTAGCTCATGCCCTAATCAAATATGGTTTGAGGTTATTCGTTGGTTTGGCTTGCCAATGCCCTTTCACAATGACCTTTCTATGATGGGTAAAATATTCTTAGGACTCTTTGCAAGAATCAAACCAAGAAATGTTGGTGTAACCATATGGCGTGTAGTAATATGGACTTTGTAGCTACACAGAAACCATGTAATTTTTCAATCTTCTCAGGTGAATCGTGAGGAAATTTTGGACAATATAAAATATAGATCCTAGAAGTGGAATTCTCAAAAATGTATAGGGCTTATTTCGTATTCCAATCCATTTTTTTAAAAGTTGCTGGTATAGCCCTTTTGTCACGATGTATATGGGTTGGAGTACCCCATTAGTATTCCTATTAATTTAATTTATTTAAAAAATAAAATCTTTTCTCATAAATCTATTTTTATATCTTTTTATATGAAATTGTTATCATATATGTATAATGTAAATAAAAATTAAAGAGAAATTTATATGAAAATAAAAATAAAATTGAAATAAAAATAAAATAGAAGTGTAAATATTACTCGCTCCAGTCTCATATATATGATAAAGTTAACCGAATCACCAATATTAATAAAAGTAGTTAAATGGTAGTTAAGTGTATTGGTTTTTCTAAAAACTAAGGTGATTTACAATTCTACCCATATATGTTTAATTAATGTCATTGATAATTAAGAGTATATTTAATGTTATGTAAAATATATAGATGAATTAATAAGGAAAACTTAATAAATATTTTACAAAAAATGTAACTGAACTGGTCTGGACCGGGGTTTGGGATCTGGTGTGGGACCAGCCACAAAAGAATATGTATTTTAGTGTTTGTACACAGGTACAGTGGGTATCCGGTATTGTAATCCGGCCTCTCAGTGGGAGAAACCGGTCTTGTTGTCCTGGAGATCCTTCGTACCAAAGTTTCGAGTTGGAGTGGGCGAAAGGTGGTGCCACCTACGAAGATTCTCCGACGCTTAAGTTATAAGAGTGTATAAGAACTCAGTGAATACTCAAGAAGTGCAATAGCAAGATGAGAGTTAGAACAACGTAACCTTGCATGTGTATTAGAATGTGCTATTTATAGTCGGACGTGGAAAATGAATTGTTGGATACAGGTGGGCCCATATGTTCTGATAACGTGTATAGAGTATCAATCAGAGTGGCTCAGTATTCAGAGTGTGGCAGGGGGTAGGTCAATTATCAGTGTACGATTCTGACACAGGGATGAAGGATAATCACCTTTTCTGTACATCACGCCTGCAATCGTACCTACTTATTTCTGCGAGTGACATTGACACATTCCACTGTGCAGAGTATTCATGCTGATAAGTTATAACCCCCCTTATCTCATTGTGACACTGTGGCAAACAGTTATATGGGACGGGGGAGTGAGGACGGATGAAGTATCCGGATAGGTGAGAGCGGAAACATATGAGACCAGATACCGGTGTGAAAATACTGCCCTGCGATACCGGTCGTCCCTCTAAATAGTCACGCTGACGTCACCAATTATGAGCCGGTATCCAGACCGGATCAGTAACTACAACCAATGTTTTTTAAAACTTTACCTTGTATATGAGACCTAAGGGAGTATAATAAAATACATGGTAAAGTATACAAGAACTGGTAATATAAATGGTACAAATGATTGCAGTGGTTAAGATTTAGAACTGTTGATAATTGGTTTTTAAGAATAAATTTGAGAAAGATAGTGACATGGAATGTTAGTATTTTTTTGTAGTTAAAATTTGATGTGATGATAATTAGTTTTTTAAGAAGAAATTTGAGAAAGATTGTGATGTGAAATTTTAATATTTTGCATATTTAAAAATTGTTATGTTAGTTATACGGGACTGGGGTGGTCATTTTTAAAAAGAAATTTGATAAAGATGGTCATTTTTTTACAGGTTTTTTTCTAAACCCTAACTTTTACAGATGTTGATTTTGTATTTTAGCTATTAAATAAACTTATAAAGATACACATAATATTCTATATATACAAGACAACAAGATTAAGCATATAAATAAATTAACAAAGATATAATATCAAAAGATTATATAAATTTTCTATATAAAAATAATTATAATGATACTTCATTATTCTATTGTTTACATATGTTCACAACAAGAATAAGGATTACTAGAAACCCTAAAGAAATACTCTAAGAAAGTAGGTTCATTCTCTTAATTGTGTCACTTAGGTTACGAAATACCTTTACAAATCACATTTATACATGGATTAGAACTAGAGGAATCCAGCCCAGGCCCATTAAGTTATAATTGAAAAAGAATCAATCTTCTGCTGGAATGAAGGGATTAGAAGGTCCTGTGGGCCCACTGCCCCCGACTCCAGGAGGAACAACATCTATTTAAATAGATCAGTATGTTAAACTTAAAAAGTTTTTTGGATAACATAAACTTGACATATTTAACTAAATAGACACTTTCAAAACAACTAAAACTTGATTCATTTGACAAATTAGTTTGCTCCAACATGGCCTATATAAGTTAGGTTGTAGACCCTTATTGAGCATTCTATCTTGTTTCTGTCCTTAGTTATGAATAAACACGAGTATAGGACTTGGTTGGGTGAATATTTGGTAGTTTTGAAATGAAAGCCAAAACCCTATGTGTTGATCCATTCTTATAGCTTGCTTGTTTTGCGAGAAAAGCTTAACAAGAAAAAACTATGGGAAAGAATAGGAGTGACAAAACGGGCCAAAGGGTCGGATCGGGCCAAGGCCCGCATAAGCCCGTTAAAATATGGAAAACAAGCCAAAAACATTAACCCGACACGCATTCTATGTGGTCCGCGGACCAAACGGGCCGGGCCAATTTTTCTTTTAAATTTTACATATTATTTTTTATTTTAAATTTGAACTATTTTTAATTTGACATTAATTAATAATTGCAGTATTATTTTTTCTATTTATTTAATTTGACATTAACTAATAATTGTAGTATTATATATCAAAGGTAAATGCTATATTGAAAATAATTTATATATGCATAAATAATTTAATGTGAGACTAAAAATCACTTCAATTCAGATTCAGTGCTTACCTTGCCTCTGTTGTAGTTCAGATTCATACGAGAAAAGACAAGAGCAAATGCAAGAAAGGAAATTAGGACTGGGAAGGAAATAACAACTTAACTTAAGTATTTAATATATATATATATATATATATATATATATATTAATATAATTTTTAATATAGGCCCGATGCACCAGCTTGGCCCGGCTCGTCAGGGTCCTTTTTTTGACGGGGCAAAATGGGTTGTGCTTATTCAAAAAAATGAGTTTTAAAGGTTAGCCTGACTCGATCCTTTTTGACGAGCCAAACAGGCTGGCCCGCGGGCCAAACCCAAATTGTCATCCTAGAAAAATCATATTTCTTTAAACATAAAAAAATTAATCTCATAATTTTTATAATATTTTCTAATCAATTAAATAACACTCTTTCTTTCATATTTTTATATTAATGTCTTTTTATTTTCTCATATATTTTTGTCATTTTTTTTGACAATATAGCTTATTTATAAACATCACGAGTGTTGATTTTATATTATTAAATGATTAATTTCTAGACTCATAATTGGTATTTATAATTAATATAATATATTTTATTATATAAAGGAGTTAATAAATAAAATACGCATTAACAGGGAATCAAACTCAGATTTATATCATGATAAGTTATCACTCTACCACTAGACCATTAATACTTGAATGATATTTTATGAAAACTTTTAAATTTTCACTACCGGATCACTTATGTGAAATTTTATTTAAGTTGATTTATGAGTTACTCTGTCTATTTTTTTTAAAACAAATATTACTCTTATAATTAAATAAAATAAAAAATATATAAATATTTATAATCATTATTGACTTGTTACGACTATTGTTATTACCATCATTATAATGATAATTATAGTTAATATATTTATTTTATTGAAGAATTATCTAACTTATTTGTAATTTCTTGCATAGAAATAAATATGTCGAATATTACCAACCTTGGGTTCGTGGCTCTTGATATCACTGGAAAAAATTATTTATCATAGACACTAGATGTCAAAATTTATTTAGATGCAAAAGGTCTTGGAGACATAATTAAATATGGAAATAACGCATCTAGTCAAAAAAGGGGCTAAAGTCATGATATTCTTATGTCACCATATCCATGAAGGGTTAAAGAATGAGTATTTAACAGTTAAAGACCTTGTTATCTGAAATAATTTAAAAGAAAGATACGACCATCAGAAAGATATAATTCTTCCAAAAGCTCGTTATGAATGGATGCATTTGTGCTTTCAAGATTTTAAATTTATAAATGAATATAATTCTGTGATATTTAGAATCACTTCAAGATTGAAATTATGTGGAGAAAAAGTCAATGAGAGTAATATGTTAGAAAAGATATTCTCCATTTTTCATGCATTCAATATACTCCTACAGCAGCAATATCGTCAAAAGGGTTTTACAAAATACTCAAAATTGATTACTTGTCTCCTTACGGCTGGACAAAATAATGAACTACTTATGCAAAATCACGAGTCCCGTCCAACCAGAACTGCTCCATTCCCAAAAGTGAATGTAGCAACACATGATCATTATATTCATGGTCGTATTTATGGTTGTAGTCGTGGTTGTGGATGAGGTAATGGTCGGGGACATGGTATTGGTCGTGGATATGGTCATGGTTGTGGTTGAAATGATAATAAATCATCATTTACATGGAAAAATAAAGTACGTATGGAAAAAGGAAAAGATGCTTAAAGTAGCGAACAAACTAAAAATATTTGTTATCGTTGTGGTAGCCAAGGTCACTAGTTTCAGGTTTATCGCACACCAAAGCATCTGATTGATCTATACCAAAAATCCCTTAAAAATAAAGGAAAAACAATAGAAACAAATTTTATCGGTATAGATGATTTTACTCACTTTGATGTTGATGATTTCTTTACTCTTCTTGAAGAAGACATTGACCACTCGGTTGGAGAGATGAGTGCCCCTAAATAAATCATTTTATGTTTCATGTAATTTATTTTTGTTATGAATTTTCTATCAATAAAATTTTATGTTAAAAATTTATTGTTGTTAATTATATTTTTCACTCATGATGTTTTTTATATTTAATGAAGAATGAATGCTTACATCAATGAAAAAGATATATGTCTCGTAGACAATGCAACAACCCATATTATTCTCAAAAATGATAAATATTTCTACCATATAGTAAAGCAAGAAGCCAATGTTAATACTATATCTAGTAGTATAAATATAATTGAAGGCTCCGACAGAGCCAATATTTTGTTACCTGGAGGAACAAAATTACACATTGATAATGCATTATATTCTACCAAGTCTCAAAGAAATTTGTTGAGTTTTAAAAATATTCACAAAAATGGATACCATATTGAGACCATAAATAATGGAAATGTTGAATATCTTTACATCACAAAGTTAATTTCTGATAAGAAATGTGTCTCGAAAAAATTGCCTTAACTTTCCTCCAGTTTATACTATACATACATTAGTACAATTGAAACAAATGTGATAGTAAACCAGAAGTTTACAAATAAGAATAACTTTGTTATTTGGCATGAACGGTTAGGCCATCCTGGAACAATAATGATGTGAAAAATAGTTGAGAATTCAAATGGTCATTGCTTAACTAGTAGACAAATTCTCCAAACTAATAATTTCTCATGTGCTGCTTGTTCTCAAGGAAAATTAATTACTCGGCTATCACCAATGAAAATTAGGAGTGAATCACTCACATTGTTAGAGCGTGTACAAGGTGATATTTCTGGACCAATACACCCTTCATGTGGACCATTTGAATATTTTATGGTTTTAATTCATGCATCATGTAACATCCTAAATTTTAGAATGTTAGAAAATAATTTATTAAGGATTAATGGAGAATTTCCGAATAAAATTCTGAGTGAATAATGTCTGAGATAAGACATTCTGAGTGAAAAATGGATATGATTCCGAGTGAAGTAAGACCGAGAAAACTACTTCCAAGTGAAGTTAAGATGTTTCCGAGTGAAACATTATTAAGAGAATCATTTCTGAGTTTAAAAAAACTGTGTCCGAATGAGACACTTTTGAGTGAGGCAAATCCGAGTGAAATGTTTCCGAATGGATCTTTTCCGAGAGAAGTACTTCTAAATGAAGGAAAGCTTTGATTTTGAGTAAGTACTTCTCAGGCCGAGATATTTTTGAATAGTGACCGAGTGGAGTATCTCCGAGTTGTGTGACTTTCCGAGTGAAGTGTCTCTGAGTGCGATACTTCCAAGTGGGATGGCACCGAGTGAGATGTTTCCAAGTGGAATAGTGTCAAGTGAGATATTTCTGATTTCCGTGTGGAGTGGCACCGATTGAAACATACCGAGTGAGTCTTTTCCAGGAAGAGTACTTCTGGACAGAGAAAGACTTTAACTCTGAATGAGTATGTTTCTGAGTGAATAGTTCTGAGGGAAGTAAATATCCGAGTGGTAAATTCATTTAATTCATGCTCGGGTCCATGTTCAGAGTTGCTGAGTTTGTACTCGGGTTCATCTTCGAAATAGTCTTCGACCCCGAGTGATCCTTTCGAGTGGAAAGATTTTCGAGAAAGGATTGAACTTCGAACTCCGAGTGATCTTTCAGTTGTAAGACTTCCGAGTGACGCAAGAGAAAGACTTTGACTCGGGCAGAGATATACCTGAGTGAGATTTCTGAATGAGGTATCTCCGGGTGATACATTTTCAAGTGAATCACTTCCGAGGAAAGAAAGGCTGTGTTTCATGTAGAAACCTTTCCGAGTGAATTTCCTCTGAGTGAAGTAATTCTGAGCAGAAAGAGGCTCTGATGGATCTTCTCGGAAAGATATGCCCAGAATACCGAAACCGGGTCGGAATTAATAATTATTTCAATTATTGAGACTTTCCACGTCACTCTGTTCTTTTACATTCTAGCAGATTCTCTTTTCTGATATTTTCTAAGTATGGGACCCTCTCTGATGTTCTATCCTCTTTTCATTAAATATCTTGTTTCTTCCTTATCACTTAAAGATACGTGTAGCAGACTTCTTCATTTCGTTCACGTCTCTTTTGCATGAACGATATATATACCAACTTCTACTGTTGAATCAGTTTAGAAACTTTGAAAGTGAAAAACATCACTTTTATCCTTTTCTTTCCAATCTTTACTGGAAATTATCAAACAAAGAAGAAAATCAATCTTCATTTCTTCTCTTCATGAAGAAACTTTGGACTGGTTTAGATCTGCAAATTCCAGTCGGAATTCATGAGCAGTGATTTGGATATAGCTTAAAAAGCTGCTGGAACTCTTTATTTCGAGGTAGGGGGCGTTTACATTTTAAATGCATGGTTTATGAACGGATTCAGGATAATATTATTGTATTTAATATGAAATCCTGAATATATATATATGTGTTACGTGTGATATATTGTGATATTACTGTTCATATGATATTGAATTTGGTATGAGAAATGATTTGTATATGTGATGTATGTGTTTGTGATAAATTCTATGCATGAGATGCTATAGAATATGTGATTGATGATATGAATGATATTCATGATATATGAATGCATGGGATGCATTTGATAAGCATAGGATGCTTGTGTGATGAATAAACATGAAATATTATGTGGTTTCGAGGATTCCACAAAAAGACCTTGGGTGGGACTCAAGGCAAACCTCTTGAGCGGGGCTCGAGGTTTAGCCCGTGACACTACCGTTGTCGCTGGGAGTGAGACACCCCAAAATTTTGGAACAAATTTTTCGCGTTTAAAGATTTTATTTGAAATTCGTAATTCAAATTTTGAGGTCACGTAAGAATTTATAAATGCGGAATATTATAATGCATGTTAGTCGTGAACGAATAAAACTTAATACATTTATATAGCGGAAACGATAGAGAAAGTCACGGTAGAAGGTACATAATATTATTACAACCCATAAAAATTCAAATGAATTCAAAGTCCAAGCACTAAAACATAAAAGCTTCATCATATGCACCACTCGTCATTCTATGTAGCATGCATTGTAAAAATTTATGTAAGAGTAAGACAGAATATAAAATAAATATAAAATAAATAAAATTGCACAAACACAATCAACAAACCACAATGATATGATGAATATGTCAAACAAGTTCATTTACATTTAATACTCTTTAATATAGTCAAATGATGTCATGCTGGATCTATTTTGGTTTGGTGGGAATACTGTAGTATAAGGTCTCATAGAGACACAAGTAGGAATTAGCATAACCATGAATCCCTACACTTTCATGGCTCCTGTGAAAATAAGTACATAAGTAGGAATTAGCATAACCATGAATCCCTACACCTCCATGGCTCCTGCAGTACTGTTAGTCCTCAAATTTTCAATAAAAGTTTGAATAAAAAATTCATAAAAATTATAAAAATTAGTTTAATTTGTTAGAGAATTAGGATTTAAATTCAATAAATGGATGTTGTTGGAAATAATCTGCCCTTGATCAATTTTCTCTAGTTTTGCAGTGAAAAAGTTAAGAAATCAAGAGAAAATTACACTGGAGGAGCTGACGCGTAGCCTCACCCCACGCGTAGCATCAAGTGCTATTTTTGATGCTGACGCTATGCATCACAGCCACGCGTAGCGTCAGTGCTGCACAGTCTCCACTCCCACTTTGGCCAACCACTCCACTTGGACCCAATAATGGGCACTCCACTCAGCACAAGGGCCACCCCACTCATCACAAATGGCCAAAATACAGTGGAGACACGTCCAAGTGGCCAAGCATGATTGATTTTAATTATTTGAAGTGGCCATTATCAGCTGCTTAATGGGAGCTGAGTCAGGGGTCTGACGCGTAGCGTCACAGGGACGCGTAGCGTCAGCACCCTTGCTCAGCCCTATAAATAGGGCCATCCAACACCATTCATAGCATCCCATTCCATACACTTCTCTTCTCTTCTCTCTTGTGCTTGACTTTGAGTACTTCTTTTGTGAGTTGTAGTTCTAGAATAGTTTTCTAGATACTTGAGTGTGTTTCGGTGTATTGTGATCGTTGTATCGTGAAATTTTCCATCGTCTTCGTAATGTCAAACTCTGTAAGTGTTGTCTTTACTTTTACCATGTGTAACTAATTTGTTTATGTTGGAATTGGTGAACTAATCTATTGAGTATAATGTTGTGAATTCGACCTCTGCATGTTTATGATTCAAGTCCATGTTAGTATCTCAACCTTTTATTAATATGAACGTCAAACGGGAGAATGATTTTCATGTGTATCGAAACTGGTTTTATTAGTATAAATGTCAAACGGGAGAATGATTATTTATGCCGTATTGAAACTTATTTTGACGAAAGTAAAAAGTTAGAATACCCTTGGTATCTCAATTCTATAGGGGTTGTTAACCATTGTTGCCATAAGGCCAGGTCTTAATGCAAGTTTTTACTGAGAAAGCTCACGAGGGATCGGACTTTACGGTGAATTCTTAGAATTTATATCACGAGGGATCGGTTATAATGATTTTAAGCTGCAATGACATGAAACTTGTGTGTTTGAATATGTTAACAGGTCCAAAAGATGTGCAAGGATTTTGATAATGACAAGTACTCTTGAAGAAACAATGCAAAAACAAAGACATGAAATCAGAATTGAAGTAACAGCGAAGCTAATCGATTAGGCCATAGATGCTAATCGATTAGGAGCTTTTTGTTTTGGAAGAAATTACATCAGGTATGAAAGCTAATCGATTAGGGAGCTGAACAATCGATTAGGAAGCCACTGGAATTTAAGGTAATCGATTATACACTAGAGACTAATCGATTACAACAATCAAAAATGGAACTAAGTGCATCAGGTACGATGGCTAATCGATTATGGAAGTTATACAATCGATTAGGAAGCCACTGGAATTTAAGGTAATCGATTGCAAGACATGCTAATCGATTAGGATGCTGCGAAAACAAATTAAATGCATCAGGTACAGATGCTAATCGATTAGAGGAAGTGAAATAATCGATTAGTGACTCTCTGACTTGAAGCTAATCGATTACAACGCGAGGGTGTAATCGATTACGCTAGTGGAAAAACAGATTTAAGTGGGAAACCAGGTCATGTCTCCACCATTCTTCAAATTTCCACTAACTGCAACGGCTATGATGGACTATGGCACTCTTCAACAGCTATCTTGGCTCTATAAATTGAAGAGGAAGACAAGCACAAATATACAACCAAGAAGCAACAATTCATAGCTCTATTTTTGTGCTTTGTAAGCCTATTTCTTGCATATTGTACTTTCACTTGTATATCCTCTCATCTTGAGAGATTAGAATTTAGAGAGCTTTTCACTTGTATATCTGCTCTATTAAGAGAGTATATTGATTGTAAACACAAACTCCAAACACACAAGTTATTCACTCTAGGTTGAGTGGTTGTTCACTCTAGGATTGAGTGGTTACAAAGGTTGTGGACTCAACCTTTGGGATATTGTGAGATTGAGAGATTGGGTGGGTTGCCCTTATACTTGTGAGGATTGGGTTCTTGAGTGTGGGACACTAGGAAGCCGCAATTGCTCAAAGTTGTATCTCTAGTCTATAATAGTGGAAAATCCTCTAAGTGGGTTGCTTAGAGGCGAGACGTACACCGGATTGGGTGGAACTCGTTACATCGGTTTGCAAGCTTCTCTTCCTTACTCTTTTGCTTCCATACATTGCATATTTGTTGATTGGTATTGCTTGGTTGAGAAGAACATATTTGAACTTGCTTAATTTGCTATACTTTAGACATTGCACACCAAGTGTTTGCTAAATTGCCTCAGCAATACTTACCTCTTGTAGTGCATTGCATATCATTGTTACTTGCTTTCACTTGCATAATCTCATAAACTTGGTTATAGAAATCAATTTCAAAGGTATTCCAAGCAAAAGTTTTATAACTCAATTCACCCCCCCTCTTGAGTATTGAGGCCACTTGAACAACAAGTGGTATCAGAGCTTGACTCTTGGTAGATCAAGCTTAACAGCTTCAAGAGATTAAATGGCCTCAAGTTCTCAAAATGTTTTTCCCGAGGGTGGTGCGATAAATAGACCTCCCGCTTTCAATGGGGAAGGGTATGCCTTTTGGAAAGAGAGAATGAAAATCTTCATTCAATCAATTGACTTGAGAATATGGAATGCCATTGAAAATGATCCCTATATACCAATGCATACCATAGATAGCAAGAATGTTGAAAAACCCATAGATGAATGGACTAGCGAGGAAGAAAAGAAAGTCCAATATGGCTACAAGGCCAAAAATCTCATTACCATGGCTTTAGGACAAGACGAATTTTTTAGAATAATGACATGCCAAACCGCTAAAGAAATGTGGGATACTCTTCAAGTAACCCATGAAGGTACTAATGATGTAAAGGACTCAAAGATTAGTACTCTTACTAGCCAATATGAATGCTTTAGGATAAATTCAGGAGAATCTATTGTAGATATGCAGAAAAGGTTTACACTTATTATTAACCATCTTATTACTCTTGGCAAAATGTACACTAACAAAGAGCTTGTGCACAAAATTTTGAAAAGTCTCAGCAGGGAATGGCAACCTCTTGTCACAGCAATAAAACAATCTCCTAGCATCAATGAAATGTCTCTTGCAACACTCTTTGGAAAATTGCAAGAACAAGAGCAAGAACTTAAAGCATTGAAGCTAGCCGAGGAAGAGGAGAAATCCACCAAGAAGAAAGGGCTAGCCCTCAAAGCCACCTCCATGCATGAGGAAGAATCATGCAGTGACTTAGATGAAAAAGAAGAGTTTGGGCTGTTCGTAAAAAGATTTGGAAGATTTATGAAGAACAAAAAGTTCCAAAAGAACTTTAAGCCCCAAGGTAAGAAATCTACCTCTAATGAAACTTCCTCTTCACCAAGCTGTTTTGAATGTGGCAAGGAAGGGCACTTCAAAGCCGATTGTCCAAACCTCAAAAAGAAGGGCAAGGACAAACAAAGAAGAAGAAGAGCCTATATTGCTTGGGATGAGAACGATGTGAGCAGCTCCGACGACTCGGAAGATGAGCAAGCCAATCTTTGCTTAATGGCAAATCATCAAGAAGAAGAAAATGAGGTAAATCTTCTTGACTTAGATAAAAATGAGTTGTTAGATGCATTTGAGGAATTATATGATAAATTTACAAAAATCTCTAGTAAACTCAAAGCATCTAGGAAAACTAGTGATACTCTTGAATTGCATCTCATGGAAGTATGTAAAGAAAATGAGAGCTTAAAAGAAGAACTAGAGAAAGTTCAAACATGCTCTAGGGATAAACCTTGTGATTTTGCAAAGAAGTGCATTGTGTTAGAAACCAAGGTTGAAGACCTAAATAGGACACTAGAGAAATTCACTAATGGAAGAGATAATTTGAATATCCTACTTGGGCAACAAAAATGCATGTTTAGTAAAACTGGTCTAGGATATGACCAAGAACATAGTAATCATAAAATGGAGAAGCACTACAAAAACTTCTTTGCACCACCAAGCAAATCCTCCTCACCTTTTATGAAATGCAATCATTGTGGTACCAAAGGACATAGTGCATATAAGTGTAGTGTTAGGAAACTAGGACCAAAGGTCTTAAGAAAGGTGTGGGTTCCCAAAGGAACGTTCCCACAAGCTAACCTTAAAGGACCCAACATAAAATGGGTACCTAGTTCTCTAAAATGATTTTGTTTTGTAGGTATGCTTCAAGGCAAGCAACACCCATTGGTACTTGGATAGCGGGTGTTCGAAGCATATGACGGGAGACATAACCAAATTTACATCATTCACTCCCAAACGAAAAGGAAGCGTCACCTATGGAGACAACACTAAGGGAAGAATCCTAGGCATTGGAAATATTGGTAAGATTTCTTCCACATCCATAAGTGATGTATTGTATGTTGAAGGCCTCAAACATAATTTACTAAGCATAAGTCAATTATGTGACAAAGGATATAGAGTTTTGTTTGAATCAAATTGTTGCATAATTGAGCATAAGACCAATAAGGAAATTAAGTTTGTAGGTCAAAGAATTGATAATATTTACATGATTGATATGGATAGTTTGTCTACAAATGATGAACAATGCTTCATTTCAAAAGAGGATGAAACATGGCTATGGCATAGAAGAATAGCTCATATACATGTAGACCACTTGAACAAACTTGTTTCTAAAGATTTAGTAATTGGTCTACCAAAGCTTAAATTTGAAAATAGATTTTGTGATGCATGCCAAAAGGGAAAACAAGTAAAGGCATCTTTTCAATCCAAAAACATTGTTTCTACTCAAAGGCCTTTACAACTTTTACACATGGACTTATTTGGACCATCCAAAATCAAAAGCTTTGGAGGTAATTATTATGGTCTAGTTATAGTAGATGACTATTCAAGATATACATGGACATTGTTTCTTGCTCATAAAAATGAAGCATATCATGCATTCAAGAAACTTGCAAAGATTATCCAAAATGAGCAAAACTCAAAAATCGCATCCATTAGAACCGATCATGGGGGAGAATTTGAAAATCAATCTTTTGAAAAGTTTTGCGAAAAACATGGTATTAATCACAACTTTTCAGCTCCTAGAACTCCACAACAAAATGGAGTAGTTGAAAGAAAGAATAGATCTTTAGTGGAGCTTGCTAGAACCATGCTAAATGAAAACAATATTGCAAAACATTTTTGGGCTGATGCGGTAAACACCGCGTGTTATGTCATGAATAGATGTTTGATAAGGCCTATTTTAAAGAAAACCCCCTATGAGCTTTACAAGGGTAGAAAACCCAACATTGCATACTTTCATATTTTCGGATGTAAATGTTTTGTGCTCAACAATGGAAAGGATAATCTAGGAAAGTTTGATGCAAAATCTGATGAGGCAATATTCCTAGGATATTCTCAATCAAGTAAATCTTATAGAATCTTCAACAAACAAACAAATACTATTGAGGAATCTATTCATGTCAAATTTGATGAAAATAGCCATAACCCTCCGAGAAAGGAAGATGTTGATGATCTTGTAGGTACCTTCCAAGAAATGAACTTGCAAGACAAAGAAGAAGAAGAAGTCAACAATAATGGAGGTGCAACACAAATTGAGAGACAACAAGATTGGGTAACATTGAAGGATCATCCCTTGGACAAAATCATTGGAGAAATAACCAAAGGGGTAAGTACTCGAAACGCCATTAGAAATGCATGCAATCACTTGGCTTTTGTATCCCAAATAGAACCCAAAAATATTGATGAAGCCATTATTGATGAACATTGGATGTTGGCCATGCAAGAAGAGTTAAACCAATTTGAAAGAAATGAAGTTTGGGAACTTGTGCCAAGACCCAATAATTATCTAATAATAGGTACCAAATGGGTTTTTAGAAATAAGCTAGATGAAAATGGTATAATAACTAGAAACAAAGCTAGACTAGTTGCAAAGGGATACAACCAAGAAGAAGGAATAGACTATGAAGAAACATATGCTCCCGTAGCTAGGTTAGAAGCCATTAGATTATTACTAGCTTTTGCATGTTGTATGGATTTCAAACTGTATCAAATGGATGTCAAAAGTGCGTTCTTAAACGGCTACATTCAAGAAGAAGTCTATGTAGATCAACCTCCCGGTTTTGAAAATCATATATTTCCAAACCATGTCTTCAAATTGAGAAAAGCCTTATATGGTTTGAAGCAAGCTCCAAGAGCTTGGTATGAAAGATTAAGCAAATTCCTTTTAGAACACAACTTTGAAAGAGGAAAGGTTGATACTACATTGTTTATAAAACGCAAACAAAATGACATCCTCTTGGTACAGATTTATGTAGATGACATAATATTTGGTGCTACTAATGAAAATCTTTGTCAAGAATTTGTCAAGATTATACAGAATGAGTTTGAAATGTCCTTGATGGGAGAACTCACCTTCTTCCTTGGACTACAAATAAAACAAGCCATTGATGGAACGTTCATTAGCCAAACCAAATACTGTAAGGAACTACTTAAAAGGTTTGGAATGGACAAGGCAAACGAGATAGCTACACCCATGAGCACATCCTGCTATCTAGACAAAGATGAAAAGGGTAAGGACATTGAAATCACCAAATATCGAGGTATGATTGGATCCTTACTGTATTTAACTGCGAGTAGACCTGATATTATGTTTGCGGTATGCATGTGTGCTAGATATCAAGCATGTCCTAAAGAATCACATTTAACTGCCGTAAAAAGAATTTTGAAATATCTTGTGGGTACTCAAAATGTTGGTTTATGGTATCCCAAAGGCGTTGAATGTAATCTTTTAGGATATTCTGATTCCGACTTTGCGGGGTGTAAGCTTGATAGAAAAAGCACTAGTGGTACATGCCATTTGCTTGGTAGTTCCCTTGTTTCTTGGCATAGCAAGAAACAAGCAAGTGTTGCATTGTCAACAGCTGAGGCAGAATATGTAGCAGCTGGTAGTTGTTATGCTCAAATTCTTTGGATGAGACAACAACTTCTTGATTTTGGTATTTCCTTGAATAAAGTCCCCATTAAATGTGATAATACAAGTGCCATTAACATCTCCAAGAATCCAGTAATGCACTCTAGAACCAAACACATTGAGATTAGGCATCACTTCATTAGAGATCATGTGTTAAAAGGGGATTGTGTACTTGAACATGAAGAAACCTCTAGGCAACTAGCGGATATTTTCACAAAACCCTTGGCTAGAGAGCAATTCATTCACATAAGAAGAGAGTTAGGCATACTTGACATGTCCAGTTGTGTTTGAATATTTTGATAAGAACCTTGTTGAATGGCATAATGCATGGTATATATCACATTTCATGTTTGGAACCTTGCTGTTTGATATGTTTGAAGTTTTTGACTCCATAATCGATTACATTGTTAATCCCAATCGATTACTAAGCTTCTGTTTCTAAGCTAATCGATTAGAGCTCACACATAATCGATTACAATCATTCTGCTTTCAAGATAATCGATTATCCATGATCCATAATCGATTACGAAGCTTCTGTTTCAAGTTCAAAACGTTTCCTCTTCTGCATAATCGATTACCACCTTGCCCCAATCGATTAGGACGTTTCTGTTTCTAAACTAATCGATTACCCTAAGCCTATAATCGATTACCATCTGTATGGAACGTTTGGAATTCCCCAGAAACAGTGATCTAATCGATTACCCCCTGCCACGTAATCGATTAGTCTGCGTTCTGCAGAGTCAAATGCAACTCCCTAGGCTCACTCGAAACTCTCCCTCTCTTAACTCACTTCACTCCTTCCTAAACTCTCTTTCCTCCTTCCTAAACCTAATTTTTAACTATATATACCCCCTCATTCACCTTCTCATCTCACACTACCCCCTTTCTCCCAAACCTCTCCAAAACTCTCTAGCACTCATCTCTCTTCATCTCCTCTTTTAGCATTTTTCACCATGTCTACCTCAAGGAATGTCAAAAGGGCTAGGTCCTCTGCTGCTCAAGCTCATAATCCCCTTGACTTCTCAAGGTTTTTCTCTTCTCCTAGAGACCTTCAGAATTTTATGAAGAATTTTTCTGAAAAGGAGATTATGACCCCTCATTATACCGTTGCTGACACTTTTGACAATCCAAGCCTTACCTTCACCCAAAGCCTCAACCACTACAACCTCTTCCCCTTCCTATCCCTCAAAGAAGAAGAATACTATCCTGAGCTCATGAGAGTATTCTACTGCAACCTCCGCCTTGTCAATGGGATGGTTGAATCCAAGGTGAAAAACACCACCATCAAACTCTCCAATGCCCAGTTTGCAGAGATTTCCAAACTTCCCCTCAACAACGCTGACTTTGATGGAGGCGAACCTGAGGATGAATGGGGCTTCAATGCTCTTACTGCTCGCCAATCTTTATGGAAAGCTGACCGTCCTAGGAGCAACCACAAATTAGTTGGCCACTTGACCATGAACAACCGCCTGCTCCACTTCTTCTTGGTCAAGATGATTGTTCCCCGTGGTGGGAACTATGCTCTGGTTGAAAAGGATGATGTCCTCTTAATGTGGGCCATGCTGAACCACAAAGAGATCAACTGGGTTCAGTTGATCAAATCCCACATGCGCCATGCCAAGGACCAGCAAAAGCTCCCTTATGGTATCCTCCTCACCAAAATTTTCAAATTCTGTGGAGTAGATTTAGCAGGGGAACTCTCTGAGAAAGTGCCCCCTAGAGCTTGCATTGGCACCCATCACCTCACCAAAATGGGTCTTGTTTTCTCAAATGGAGCATGGTACTCACGCATGGAGGGTGTTTATGCCAACATTCCCTTCCAAGCTCCTGCTGAAGAAGCACCTGCTCCTCCTCCTCCTCCACCTCAACCACAAGCTGCAGCCTCTTCATCTGCCCCACAAGCTGACCCTTTTGCATCTCTCTACGCCCATCTTGATCGCCGCTTCGATCGACTTGAAAACTCCCTCCAAGAGTTTTCAATGACCGAGCAGCAACATTTTGAGATGATGCAGCAGCGTTATGAGGAGCTGGCTCACCAAATTGCAGAAATCCGCTTCTTCAACCCGGATAATTAGATTTTCTGTTTAGTTATGTTCTGTTGGTTCCTTGTTTTATTTTTTGAATTATGAATAATTTTACTTCTTGTATTTCCCTTTGTTATTTAATTCAATAAAAGTATCTCATTTCAGTATATATTATTTCTTTTCACTGCTCTAATTGTTTTTGATGATTACAAAGGGGGAGAAGAATATATGTTCATATGTTGGATAATGCTCTGATACAAAATATGGATAATTTTGAATATGCTCTGATAATATGCTCTGATAATATGGATAATAGATGCTTTGTTAACAAAATTTGAAAAATCTTATCTGTTTGTTAAATTCTTTTTGATAGGGGGAGAATTATAGATAAGAGATAATAAACAATAGATAAAATGAGATAAGACATTGGCTGCTGAATTGATTTTTGAAATTGGTCATCTGCTTTTTTGAAAAAGAGATAATGTAGCAGAGTTGTTTTTGCAAAAGATGAGCCTATATTATTCAAACTAACAACCCTCAAGAGATGAACATAGTTGTCATCATCAAAAAGGGGGAGAATGTGTTTGAATATGTTAACAGGTCCAAAAGATGTGCAAGGATTTTGATAATGACAAGTACTCTTGAAGAAACAATGCAAAAACAAAGACATGAAATCAGAATTGAAGTAACAGCGAAGCTAATCGATTAGGCCATAGATGCTAATCGATTAGGAGCTTTCTGTTTTGGAAGAAATTGCATCAGGTATGAAAGCTAATCGATTAGGGAGCTGAACAATCGATTAGGAAGCCACTGGAATTTAAGGTAATCGATTATACACTAGAGACTAATCGATTACAACAATCAAAAATGGAACTAAGTGCATCAGGTACGATGGCTAATCGATTATGGAAGCTATACAATCGATTAGGAAGCCACTGGAATTTAAGGTAATCGATTGCAAGACATGCTAATCGATTAGGATGCTGCGAAAACAAATTAAATGCATCAGGTATAGATGCTAATCGATTAGAGGAAGTGACATAATCTATTAGTGACTCTCTGACTTGAAGCTAATCGATTACAATGCGAGGGTGTAATCGATTACGCTAGTGGAAAAACAGATTTAAGTGGGAAACCAGGTCATGTCTCCACCATTCTTCAAATTTCCACTAACTGCAACGGCTATGATGGACTAGGGCACTCTTCAACAGCTATCTTGGCTCTATAAATTGAAGAGGAAGACAAGCACAAATATACAACCAAGAAGCAACAATTCATAGCTCTATTTTTGTGCTTTGTAAGCCTATTTCTTGCATATTATACTTTCACTTGTATATCCTCTCATCTTGAGAGATTAGAATTTGGAGAGCTTTTCACTTGTATATCTGCTCTATTAAGAGAGTATATTGATTGTAAACACAAACTCCAAACACACAAGTTATTCACTCTAGGTTGAGTGGTTGTTCACTCTAGGATTGAGTAGTTACAAAGGTTGTGGACTCAACCTTTGGGATATTGTGAGATTGAGAGATTGGGTGGGTTGCCCTTATACTTGTGAGGATTGGGTTCTTGAGTGTGGGACACTAGGAAGCCGCAATTGCTCAAAGTTGTATCTCTAGTCTACAATAGTGGAAAATCCTCTAAGTGGGTTGCTTAGAGGCGAGACGTACACCGGATTGGGTGGAACTCGTTACATCGGTTTGCAAGCTTCTCTTCCTTACTCTTTTATTTCCATACATTGCATATTTGTTGATTGGTATTGCTTGGTTGAGAAGAACATATTTGAACTTGCTTAATTTGCTATACTTTAGACATTGCACACCAAGTGTTTGCTAAATTGCCTCAGCAATACTTACCTCTTGTAGTGCATTGCATATCATTGTTACTTGCTTTCACTTGCATAATCTCATAAACTTGGTTATAGAAATCAATTTCAAAGGTATTCCAAGCAAAAGTTTTATAACTCAATTCACCCCCCCTCTTGAGTATTGAGGCCACTTGAACAACAACTTGATGATTAAATATGCATGTCTTGAGTTCCTCATTGTTATTCTAGATTAGGGATCCAATTTCCAACATAATTTGTTTATCTGTGTTTATCTTAAGTATCTTTCCTATTCTAGATTGCAACTCGACTTTTTAGATAGATTTTTATTTTCTTTTATCCTATGAATCACTCAACCATGCTATCTTGTGAATATTGTATAAACTGTATATGAATCATTCTTTTGTCTATAATTTCCTTCACATTTACCATAGTAAGTAGAAGATTACTGTTGTTATTGGACTTTCAATCCCAGTGGAACGATATCTAAATTTCGAAAACTACAAACGATTGGTACGCTTGCCAATTTACAAAACCCGGTTCCACACACCGCCGGGTTAACAAGTTTTCTGGCGCCGTTGCCGGGGATTGAATTATTTCAGTAAAACAGTAAAATTTTAATTACCGTGGTAAATATTTTTTTTCACCTTAGATAATTTTTTTTTATTTCTTATCATTATTACACTAACTTTCTTTGTCTAGTTTGTGTATGCAAACTCGATCTACCACAGGTAAAATTTATTTTGATCCTGAGATAGAAAAGTTTGTAAAGAAAATCAAGTCTTTGAAATCTAAAACACAAACTAATTCTTCTTCTACTTCGAAAATTTTTGAAAATTCAAATATGGCTGCTGAAAGGAGAATATTGGGACAGTTTGCTGCTATAAATGGTCCACCCCGAGTTTCGGGAATGTTTCAAGGACCAGTTTTACTTGTGGAAATTAAACCTGCCACTTTAAACATAATTCAAAACAACCAATTTGCTGGTTTAAATCATGAAGAACCATATGAACATTTAACTGTTTTTTATGAGTTATGCAGCACAATTGGTTTTGAACCCAATCAAGAAGAGTCTGTTTACATGAGACTCTTTCCTTTTTCATTGATTGGGAAAGCAAAAGAATGGTTTAAATCTTGTCCACCGGGTAGTTTTGCAAACTGGTCCGATGTTGAAAGAAAATTTTTGGAAAGATTTTATTCTCCTTCGAAATATTTTGAAGCAATGACAGCCATACATTCTTTTTCTCAAAATAATGATGAATCATTAGGAGAGACATGAGAACGATTCAAGGCACTCTTGAGAAAATGCCCAAACCACAACCTGAATGATGCCGAAAAGGTAAGAATCGTTTACCATGGTTTATTGCCTCAGTTCAAGATGATGTTAGATGCTTGTGCAGGTGGTTCTTTAATGAACAAGACTGTGGAAGAAGCCATAGAAATATTGGAATCAATGGCTATTAGTGACCGACAAGCAAAGCATGAAAGAGGTAATATGCAGAGGAAACCAGGAATGCTCGAATTGGGAGTAAATGATGCAGTGTTGGCTCAGCAAAAATTATTGACCCAACAAATTGAAGTTATGAGCAAACAATTGGAAAAACTTCAAATTGCTCAAGTAGCATCACCACCCCCTGCTCAACTTAAAGCATGTACGCACTGCATGGGAGAACAACCATGTGGTTACTGTGGAAATGAGCAAGAGCAAGCCAATTTCATGAACCATCAAAGAGCACCCTTAGGTAATTTTCCTTTTAATCATGGAAATTCTTTTCCTAACAATTACCTGCAGGGTTGGCAAAATTAGAATATTGGCTGGAGACAGGACACTGGACCTTCCAACAGACCTCCTAACAATCAATTCAAGCAACAACAAACTGACAATGCAAGATTGACAAGAATAGAGGAAGCTATTCAGCAGTTATCGCAGTTTGTGGAGACAAATGAAGCTGCCCGAAAAGCATCAGATATACAAATGGGTCAGCTTGCAAAAGAGATAGCCGAATTAAAGAGTTCTGGGTTTTCTACAAACACTCAAAACCCAAGGGAACAATGTAATGCTGTTTCTTCTGATATTGTAAAAATTGATTGTAAAGAAAAGAGTGAGAAAAAGAAAGAAGAAGAAAAAGAAAGTAAAAAAATAGAAAAAAATGAAAAAAATGAAAAAGAAACAAATGTGCAAAGAGATACAGAGCAAGAAACAAACTGTATAACCCTGAAAAAATGTAAAGATCCGGGGAGTTTCACCATTCCTGTAATAATCGGAAATATCAACATCAGGAATGCGTTATTAGATTTAGGGGCTAACATTAACTTGATGCCCTTAGATTTAATAAAACGCATTGGTAAATATGAGCTAAAAGAAGCAAAGACAGAATTACAGTTTACGGATCGCTCTGTCAAAAAGCCTTATGGGATTGTGGAAGATGTGTTAGTAAAGGTTGACAAGTACCACTTCAAAGTTGACTTTGTGGTACTGGATATAAAGGAGGATACTGAGATCCCCCTGATCCTAGGAAGACCTTTCATGAAGACCGCAAGAATCAGAGTAGATGTTGATTTAAGTACGGTTGCAGTCAAAGTTTATGAAGAAGAGGTAAGATTCAGTGCTCATGAACACCTCAGGATAAGTAATGAGGCAAAAGTTTGCCTTTCAACCGAACCAGGTATATCTCTTCCCAATCAATTAAATTGTTTTAAATTAACCGATGCTTTGAAAGATGAAAAACAGGTAACTAAGCATCGGAAAAGAAGAAGAAGGAAGAAAAAGACAGGTGATTCCTTAAAGAATATTGGGAAACCACCTGATTAATCAGAGGTAATGTCTGGCTGGAGATATCAAACCTAGCGCTCAATGGGAGGCAACCCATTCTTTTCTTTTTGTTTTTAATGTTGTTTTACATAAAAAAACCACAAAATAATTTTTAAACTTGTTTAAAAGAAAAGGGGTTTTAAACTGAAAAGAGAAAGGTTTTTGGAAATAAAAATTTTTGAAAAAAAAAAAAAGAATCCCACGCGTAGCGCCCCCTGACGCGTAGCGTGGACTCTGAATTTTGGTTCTGATGCGTAGCGTCCCATCCACGCGTAGCGTCAGAACCCACGTTCAGTTTTTAAAAACTGAACCAGAGAGGCCCATCTTAGGGTTTAAAACCTAAAATCTCCTCTCTGCCTCATTTAGTTTTCAGAAACCTAATTTTCGAAACCCTCCTTTCTCTCTTCCAAGCCCTCTTCAATCCTAATTGCTCAAGGAACTACAAGTAAGTGTTCTAATCCGTTCTCTTTAGTTTTATTTTAATTTTCAATTTTTAGAAATAAATGTGGTTAGGATTAGGATTAGAAGACCATTGGGATTGATTGCTGTTAGGAATTAGAAAATGAATGGATATAATGTGGTTTGAAAAGGGGTTGCTGCTATGCAGCCCCTGTTAATTTTTCAAAACTGCGCATCCCACGCGTAGCGTCCCAGGGACGCGTAGCGTGAGGATGAACTGTGAGCCCACGCGTAGCGTCCCACAGACGCGTAGCGTGGGCAGAACAGGCTGATGCGTAGCGTCACACCACGCGTAGCGTCAGCCTCTGTTTTTAATTTTTGTTGTTTGTTGTTTTCTTTTGAAATTAATGAATTTTCTTAGTTTGTATTTGTTATACTTTCTTGCATTAAAAATACATAAAAATATCTCTTGTATATATTTTATGCATGTTGTGTTAAATATTTAAAAATCCAAAAATATTTTACAAATTTTACAAATAATTGTCTGTTTGTGTATAATTTATGTTTGATTTATTTAATGTGTGTTTAAATTTAAAATTTTTACTTTTTGCAGATGACACCTAGGAAATCCATTCCCACAGCTGGTCCCTCTAAAAGACAGAGGAAGACCACAGATACTGACACCACTTCTGAGGATCCTGATCTTCAGGGACAGGAGGTGTTAGGACCGAGGGATCCCACCAGATTTCGCACTGATGCGAAGTGGGCACAGTTTCATCAGATCAAGGGCCAGAGACTTATCTGGGAGAGGGTCCTTGACTTGAGTGCAGGAGACTATCCTGAGCTGCAGGATAGAGTGCAGCAGAGGAGATGGGGACCTCTATTCTCCCTACCTACTGAGGGGGACCCCATCTTAGTGATGGAATTTTATGCAAATGCTTTCAGGACCCGCCAGGACGCACCGAACATAGGGCAGCAGCGGACGAGTTGGGTGAGAGGCCGGCATATCTCTTATGACCGGGACACCATCAGTACCCTATTGGGTAACCCTTGAGAGCCTACTCCCGAGGATGACACTTGTTTCTGGAAAGAAAACAGAAACAAGATTGCTGCTGAGGGAGAGTTAGGATACTCCCTCGAGGAGGTTGCTCATTTCTTGAGCAAGGATGGAATCTTTTTCAACCTGAGTAGGGTTGGAAGGAGTCCGTCTAACCTCCTAAAGACCCAGTTGACCCCCATAGCCCAGGCATGGTCCCACCTCATGCTTCATAATATCACTCCTGTCACCCACCTTTCTTCCCTTCCAGTTGATCGTTGTTGCCTTCTCTACTCTATCCTCCAGGGCCACACCATTGATATTACTGAGCTTATATCTGAGCAGATTCACTTTTATGCCCTTGGGTATAAAGTGAATCGCCCCATACCCTTTCCTCTCATCATATCTGCCTTACTGAGGAGGCAGGGAGTCATGGTACCTTCACCAGAGTTTACTAGTTCTTCAGGGAGAGTCCCTAGAGTTCTAGTGAACAGAGATTATTTTGTGCAGCAGTGCGAGCTTCCACCACTAGAGCAGGAGGCTCAGCCCCGACCTAGGAGGAGGAGACCACCAGTGCAGCCTCCATCTACTGATGCTGTCACACAGGGCTTTGCCCGGATATCACTGGAGCATCAGCATATGATGCAGATGATGGCTGCCACTCATAGAGCTTATATTCATCTTCACGATGAATTTTACCAGTACAGGTTACAGGGAGAGGGAGCACCTTATGTTACCCCGGCCGAGTTTGTAGCACATGTAGCTTGGCCCGGAGATTTACCCACCTACCCTGAGACTGGTGGATCTTCTGGCGCACAGGTTGACTCTGATGGTGATGGTGATGATGAGGAGGAGGAGCAGGATGATGATCAGATGGAGGACTGAGGATGCCATCTTTATCTTATTTTGAGTACATTTGCTTTTAGTTGATATTTACATTCACATTTACATTTTATATTATGGTATTTTATTATTATGTGGTGTGTTTATTTTTTCGTTTTTGCTTATTTTTCATAAATCAAAATTTTTGTTAGTAAGTTAGTTTATACACTTAAAGTTTTTACACAATAAAACCAATTTTGTTAAAATCAATTATCAATTTCTTTATAACTTAGGAATTTTGATAAATTTAATTATAATAAGTTTATTAACCATCAAGCAAATTTCAATAACCCGGTGAGTTGAGAGATCTTTTTAAACACTTGAGGGTTTAATCGACATATTTTCAATTCGAATTGATTTTGCTTTAATCTGTGATTTGTGTTGTTGTACAGAGAATTCGGGAAAATGATCAAGGCACATTTATTGGTGAAACGAAACCTTGGGCCAAACAGCTTACCTTGGTAAAAAGTCTTTTATCCCTTGCAAGCCAATTTGAGCCTAAAATAAAATTCTTTGGTACCCTTGAAACCTAATTTTGTTTTAACCATTCCCTATACTTGATTGATTAAAAGAGCAGTTGAAATAAATGAAAAATATTTTGAGTGTTCTTACAAAAATGGGGAGTGAAAATGAGCAACTTGATTCTTTTCAAAAAAATAGAATATGGAAAAGAAAAGAAAAAAATAGTGAAAAGAATCAAGTTGGGGGTATATTTATTTTTCATCAATAAAAATAAATGAGAGTTTGGATCAAGAGAAAAGCCTAAAAATTATGAAAATGCTCTTTTATGATTTCAGGTTTTTGAATTCCAAGAAAAACCATTGATTCTTGTAAACCAAGCCTCATTACAACCCGTGAAAAGACCTTGTGATTTTCGAATTAACTCTGTATAAATAACCATTGATTAGATGACAAACAAAGTTAAATTCGTTTGATTTTATGATTGATTGAGTGAAACAGGTTACCAATTGCATAGAGATAAACATTTGTGAGGTAAGCCTGAAATTCTGCTTGATTGTTAATAGAATATTGTAAATAATTTTATTATTAAACCTTTGTTAT
This sequence comes from Clitoria ternatea, assembly GCA_037962975.1. Taxonomy (NCBI): domain Eukaryota; kingdom Viridiplantae; phylum Streptophyta; class Magnoliopsida; order Fabales; family Fabaceae; genus Clitoria; species Clitoria ternatea. The sequence continues at coordinate 19,102,627 of CM075675.1, forward strand.
ATTTGACATTAGTTTTTGATTATTACAAAATAGTTAGAATTGTGTAATTATTTTTTTTGTGATAAATTTTCGGACTAACTTAAAAATTTGATTTCAAATTTTTATTTTCTTATTTTTCTCTCTTGCTCGAGGACGAGCAATGTCTCAAGTTGGGGGTATTTGTTAGTCCTCAAATTTTCAATAAAAGTTTGAATAAAAATTTCATAAAAATTATAAAAATTAGTTTAATTTGTTAGAGAATTAGGATTTAAATTCAATAAATGGATGTTGTTGAAAATAATCTGCCCTTGATCAATTTTCTCTAGTTTTGCAGTGAAAAAGTTAAGAAATCAAGAGAAAATTACACTGGAGGAGCTGACGCGTAGCCTCACCCCACGCGTAGCATCAAGTGCTATTTTTGATGCTGACGCTATGCATCACAGCCACGCGTAGCGTCAGTGCTGCGCAGTCTCCACTCCCACTTTGGCCAACCACTCCACTTGGACCCAATAATGGGTACTCCACTCAGCACAAGGGCCACCCCACTCATCACAAATGGCCAAAATACAGTGGAGACACGTCCAAGTGGCCAAGTATTAGAGATATTAAAATATCTAGCATGTTACCTACCACCTATTCTACAAGTCATTCTGTTACAAGTTTGTTACAAGTTTGTTACATTGTTGTATTGATGTTTTACCTAGTTACCATGTAATTTTCCTTTAGTCCTTTGTATATAAATATGTAACTTTACCTTTACCTTGTATAGAAACAGAATTACATAATAATAAAATACTTCAGTTTATGAATCTTGTCTCTCTCTATTCTCTCTCTCTATTCTCTCTTTCTTCTTCCTTACGATTCTTTCTTCTTTCTCGAATCTTCCCTTTCACTTTCTTTGGAATTCTAACATGGTATCCAGAGCTTGAGCTTCCATGGCCGATTCTCACCTTCTTTCTCCTCCCGTGCCACCATTGACGTTTCCGCACACCGTCACTGAGAAACTTGACGACAAGAATTTTCTGCTTTGGAAACAACAGATCGAACCGGTCCTTAAAGGACATTCTCTACATTATCTTGTCGAAAATCCGTTGGTTCCACCTAGGTTTCTCACAGAGGATGATCAAACTACAAATCGCACAAATCCTGCGTTCCGTGTTTGGGAGCAACAAGATCAGCTCCTTCTTTCTTGGCTCCAGTCTACTCTCTCTGCATCTGTGCTCACCAGGGTCATCGGTTGCTCACATGCATCCGAGTTGTGGACCAAGGTCCATGCACACTTTCATGGACAAACTCATGCTAAGTCTAGGCAACTTCGATCGGAGCTCAGAAATCTCAAGAAGGATTCAAGGCTGATTTCAGAGTACCTTCTTCAGGTAAAAACCATTGCTCACACTCTCGCTGCTATAGGTGATCCTGTTCCGCTCAAGGAACAACTTGATATTGTCTTCGATGGACTTCCCGAAGACTATGATGCAATCGTTGCGGTGCTCACCAGCAAACCTGAGCATTTTGAGTTTTCTGAGGTAGAATCCCTCCTTCTTGCGCATGAGTCTCGTTTGGATCGAAATCGTGCTCTCCCTCCTACAGCGTCCATGAATTTCACTCAAGGAACTCCTGTATCTGTTCAAGACTCCAACGATTCGGTACAAAGTACTCTTCCGCAAGTTCATGCACTCTCTCAACCTTCTCAAGCGTCAGCAGTTGGCACCGATTCATCGTCTCAACCTTTACTCTTTCCAAATCTGAACACAACACCTCATTTTCAGAACTCTCGTGGTGGATTTCGACCTCGTGGTGGTGGTCGATTCGGCAGAGGCCGTGGAAATCGGGGACGCCACAATTTTCTTCACTGTCAAATTTGTTTCAAATCTGGTCATGATGCTCAGACTTGTTATCATCGCTTCAATACTCAATTCTACAGCCCTAATTCAAATTCGGTTGCTCAGCACCCAGGTAATCCTTATTCTTCTCAATTTAGACCCTACATGACTCCATACAATGTTCAATCGTACATAAATACCTTGGGTTCTCCTCCCACACCTGTTTCTCAATCCTCGTATCTCCAAGTTCGACATCCTACTCCCTCTCCTTATACTCTGGTTCATCCCTCTTCAAATTACGGCACCACTGCACTAGCAAATTTCATGGCAGCACCATATCTTCCTCAGTCATCACCACTGTCTTCTCTCCAGACTCTTCCTTCACACCAATGGATAGCAGACTCTGGAGCAACTCACCATGTGACATTTGATCCACATCAAATCACTACACCATCTGATGCCTCAGGTTTTGACAGAGTAACTCTTGGGAACGGACAAGGTTTACCTATATCTCTTGTTGGCTCTTCATGTTTTCAAGCTTCATTGCACACACCTCACTTGCTCACTCTTAAGGACATGCTCCTCGTACCATATATTACTAAGAACTTACTTAGTGTGAGCAAATTTGCTAGAGACAACAAAGTGTATTTTGAATTCCATCCTAATCACTGCGTTGTGAAATCCCAGGATTCCCACCAGGCTTTACTTGAAGGATTTGTCAATAATGAAGGACTGTATGTGTTTCCTGCATTGACCTCTACCTGCTCCCCAGCCAGCGCATCAACATCATCTCATAGCACTGCTTCAACAAATTTTCCAGATATTGTTTCTTCTTCTAATTCTGTTCATAAACTTGTACCACAGGTTCAATCACACACACTCACAGCTACACAAACTGTACCACACACTTCCACAAACTACACTTTATGGCATAACAGATTAGGACACCCCAATACAAATGTTATTAATACTCTTGGAAAGTTGAGTTACATTCCAATTTTAAATAAAAGTAATGATTTCTTTTTCTCTTCATGTTGTATGGGAAAAGCTCATAGGCTTCCTACTTCTTCTTCCTCAACTGTTTTCACTACACCTCTTGAATTGATTTTCTGTGATATTTGGGGGCCTGCACATACAGAATCCTTTGGTGGTTTTTCATATTATTTGTCATTTGTTGATGCTTATAGTCGGTTTACTTGGATTTATTTTCTTAAAAGAAAATCTGAGGCTCTTTCTATCTTTAGAGATTTTAAAACCATGATTGAATTACAACTAGGCTGTAAAATTAAAACTGTTCAATCTGATTGGGGAGGGGAATTTAGGCCATTCACATCCTTTCTTACAAACTTAGGAATCCAACACAGACTTATATGTCCTCATACACATCATCAAAATAGAGTCATAGAGAGGAAACATAGACACATTGTTGAAATAGGTCTCACTTTGCTATCTCAAGCTTCACTCCCACTTAAATACTGGGATCATGCCTTTCAAACTGCCACTTATCTCATAAATCGCTTACCGTCCCTTTCAAATAAAAATTCCATTCCATATGTCCAATTATATAAAACAGCTCCTGATTACTCTATTCTAAAAACTTTTGGCTGTGCATGCTTCCCATTTCTTCGACCATACATCAAACACAAACTCAACTATCGTTCAGCTGAATGTACCTTTCTAGGATATTCACAACATCACAAAGGCTATAAATGTCTTTCTCAAGATGGTAGAATTTATATTTCTAAGGATGTTCTTTTTAATGAACATCGCTTTCCTTTTCAAAAACCATTAACCACCTCTGAGTTCCATCCATCTCCTATTTCCACTGTACTTGAAATTATTCCAAATTTCTGTGCAGAACCATTAAATACGATTCCTTCTTCACCTATTCATTCTACCTCATCTAATCATTCATTTTCTCCTTCAGCTATTTCTGTTCCAGAACCAATCAATACTTCTACAGCTACTACTACCTCACCCACCCAGTCAACTTCCTCTTCAACTCATCCTGTTCTTGAACCATCTAATTTTTCTGCAGCAACTATCTCTGATCCAAACTCAACACACTCTTTTCCTATAAAGTCTGATTACATTTCACAACTTGTTCAGGATCAAGTTAAATCAACTCACCCTATGCAAACTAGATCAAAATCTGGTATTGTGAAACCCAAGTTATATCCTACTTTACTGCATACTGCTGCTGCAACAACTCTCTTACCAACTTCAGCGTCCCAAGCATTAAAATCACCTGAGTGGACTGCAGCAATGAAAGAGGAATATTCAGCATTATTAGCTAATCAAACCTGGTCCCTTGTATCTCTACCTCCTCACAGGTCCGCCATAGGCTGTAAATGGGTCTTTAGAATCAAAGAAAATCCAGATGGTTCCATTCATAAATATAAGGCTCGATTAGTAGCAAAGGGGTTTCATCAACAAGAAGGTTATGACTATGATGAAACATTTTCTCCTGTGGTAAAACCTGTCACAATTCGAGTAATTCTTACTATTGCATTAACTCAGTCCTGGCCCATACATCAAATAGATGTCAATAATGCCTTTCTTAACGGGATCCTTAATGAAGAAGTCTACATGGAACAGCCCCCGGGTTTCACTAAAGATCCCACTCTGGTTTGCAAGTTACATAAAGCTCTCTATGGTCTTAAACAGGCTCCTAGAGCCTGGTTTGATAGGCTGTCTTCCACTCTGTTGAGTCTTGGTTTTCACACCAGTAAATGTGACTCCTCCTTATTCATATTACAAGAAACTAAAGGAACCATTTATGTCCTAGTATATGTAGACGACATCATCATCACTGGATCATCATCTTCTCTCATTTCTTCTCTAATTACTCACTTAAATACCACATTTGCTCTAAAAGACCTTGGACCTCTCTCCTATTTCCTAGGTATAGAAGTCTCCAAGTTGCAAAATGGCTCCATTCATCTTTCTCAATCCAAGTATATTAAAGATCTCTTGGCAAGATCTAACATGGCTGAGGCTAAAGCCATCAGTACACCTATGCAGTCCTCCTGCAGGCTAAACAAAACTGAAGGGGAACCATGTTCTGACCCTTTCTTATACAGATCCATAGTTGGAGCCCTTCAATATGTTACTATAACTAGACCTGAGCTTGGTTTCAGTGTGAATAAAGCTTGTCAGTTCCTCACAAATCCTCTTTCCATACATTGGCAGGCTGTTAAAAGGATACTTCGGTATCTAAAAGGAACTCCACATCATGGCCTGCTGTTTAAGCCCTCTACATCTCTCTCTTCTCTTGCAATAACAGCATTTTGTGATGCTGATTGGGCCTCAGATACTGATGATAGGAGATCAATTTCAGGATCTGCAATTTTTCTTGGTTCAAATTTAGTCTCTTGGTGGTCCAAAAAGCAACAACTGGTTGCTAGATCTAGTGCAGAGGCAGAATACAGAAGTTTGGCCCTCTCTGCACAAGAAGTTTTATAGATTCAATCCCTTCTCCAAGAACTTCATGTTCCTTGCACTACACCTACCATCTATTGTGACAATGAAAGTGCAGTTGCAATTAGTCACAATCCTATTCTCCATGCAAGAACCAAACATATGGAGCTAGACCTTTTCTTTGTCAGAGAAAGAGTTCTAAATAAGTCCCTTTCTGTTCAGCACATTTCTTCTCAAGATCAGCTTGCTGATCTGTTAACTAAACCATTGTCAAAGTAAAGATTTCATCAATTGAAAGAGTCTCTCACAGTTTTTCCAAAATTACAATCAGTTCCTGCAAATATACTTTCTAACTGAGAAGCTTGACCTTGCTTCTCAATCTGGACCTTGGAATTACACAGGGGAATATTAGAGATATTAAAATATCTAGCATGTTACCTACCACCTATTCTACAAGTCATTCTGTTACAAGTTTGTTACAAGTTTGTTACATTGTTGTATTGATGTTTTACCTAGTTACCATGTAATTTTCCTTTAGTCCTTTGTATATAAATATGTAACTTTACCTTTACCTTGTATAGAAACAGAATTACATAATAATAAAATACTTCAGTTTATGAATCTTGTCTCTCTCTATTCTCTCTCTCTATTCTCTCTTTCTTCTTCCTTACGATTCTTTCTTCTTTCTCGAATCTTCCCTTTCACTTTCTTTAGAATTCTAACACCAAGCATGATTGATTTTAATTATTTGAAGTGGCCATTATCAGCTGCTTAATGGGAGCTGAGTCAGGGGTCTGACGCGTAGCGTCACAGGGACGCGTAGCGTCAGCACCCTTGCTCAGCCCTATAAATAGGGCCATCCAACACCATTCATAGCATCCCATTCCATACACTTCTCTTCTCTTCTCTCTTGTGCTTGACTTTGAGTACTTCTTTTGTGAGTTGTAGTTCTAGAATAGTTTTCTAGATACTTGAGTGTGTTTCGGTGTATTGTGATCGTTGTATCGTGAAATTTTCCATCGTCTTCGTAATGTCAAACTCTGTAAGTGTTGTCTTTACTTTTACCATGTGTAACTAATTTGTTTATGTTGGAATTGGTGAACTAATCTATTGAGTATAATGTTGTGAATTCGACCTCTGCATGTTTATGATTCAAGTCCATGTTAGTATCTCAACCTTTTATTAATATGAACGTCAAACGGGAGAATGATTTTCATGTGTATCGAAACTGGTTTTATTAGTATAAATGTCAAACGGGAGAATGATTATTTATGCCGTATTGAAACTTATTTTGACGAAAGTAAAAAGTTGGAATACCCTTGGTATCTCAATTCTATAGGGGTTGTTAACCATTGTTGCCATAAGGCCAGGTCTTAATGCAAGTTTTTACTGAGAAAGCTCACGAGGGATCAGACTTTACGGTGAATTCTTAGAATTTATATCACGAGGGATCGGTTATAATGATTTTAAGCTGTAATGACATGAAACTTGATGATTAAATATGCATGTCTTGAGTTCCTCATTGTTATTCTAGATTAGGGATCCAATTTCCAACATAATTTGTTTATCTGTGTTTATCTCAAGTATCTTTCCTATTCTAGATTGCAACTCGACTTTTTAGATAGATTTTTATTTTCTTTTATCCTATGAATCACTCAACCATGCTATCTTGTGAATATTGTATAAACTGTATATGAATCATTCTTTTGTCTATAATTTCCTTCACATTTACCATAGTAAGTAGAAGATTACTGTTGTTATTGGACTTTCAATCCCAGTGGAACGATATCTAAATTTCGAAAACTACAAACGATTGGTGCGCTTGCCAATTTACAAAACTCGGTTCCACACACCGCCGGGTTAACAAGTACCGAAGTACACAAGTAGGAATTAGCATAACCATGAATTCCTACACTTTCATGGCTCCTGTGAAAATAAGGCCTTAACTCATCATAGAGTAACCCCCCACCAGGGTAGGCAATCATGGAACCCCTAAATTCCATGGTGCGTCCAAATGCTTATGATGCATGAATGCCTTCAATTCTCTTTATCGATTTAACATACCATGATATCAATATTTCCATAATCACTTAGAAAACCACAAGTCCTTGAAGGACACATCACATATAGTAATTTTTAGAATCATGGATTTACTATTTCAACAAAATATCTCATTAAACCACAAGGCATTCATGTATACACTGATTTAGTCATTCATAAATATTCATGACAAAGATATACATACTGTATGTCATGTATAGGACACTCAATAACATCCATAATAATCAATAATCCCTCAATTATTCATAAATAAATCATTGCTCACATGGAAAATATCATTAACATCCATAATAACCATTTAGGTAAGTTTCAGAATTTTACAACAGCAACATATGTTAGTAAAACGACCATAATGTGAGCAAATCAAATCCTTTTTAAGTAATTCCACTTTCTGTAGTTACATAACAACATTATCTATAACTTTCATGAAGACCATAATTTCAAATTCTAAACAGAAACATCACATAATCACAGTATACTAAACCATCTCAAAGAAAGTAACAAAACATACATATGTTGGTATTTTCAATGTTTCTGGAGCTACAAAAATAATTTTGGCATGGGATCAGTTCTAAATTACTCATAACACAGATATCTAAAAATTTTATGAAGACACTGAACACTAATTCTCATCACAAAATTCGTAGTTTTAAAAATACAATTTGTAATTTATGTCAGCAGATTTTCATCATGAACATACTTCTGTATTTTAGTCATAACTAGAGTTACAAATATCCTTTTAACTTGAAATCACTTTCTATAGATCCATAACATAAATATATACAACTTTTGTGAAGACATTAAAGTCTAAAAACGTATGTATAATTCCCAGAATATCAATATATACACAAAATAGAAGATACATATTCCAGAACGTACATGCTGTAGTATTTTGGCTATAACTCATGCTATACATATCCAAATTAGTCGGTTCAGGTCTCAAAATTCACATAACAAAAAGATCTACAACTTTGATGAAGAAGTCAGAATCAAATTCACACGTTTTCAGCTTCAAAATTGAGCAACAAGATATGAAAATAATTCTGGAAAATCCTGGGACAACATACAATTCTACCAATTCCATATTTATTCACAACCCTATCCCCTCTTACCTTGATGAAGGGTCTTAGATTGGTTGAAAAACGTTTTCTTCTTACTGTCCTAGCTTCGAATCAGAGTGACTTGTACGTAGAGAAGGAAATGAGAAAGAGAGACTTTTACTAATTTTTGTTGTTCTGAGAATTCAGACTTGGAAGAGGTGTGATATTGATTTAATAATGTACAAGACAAGTGGGGGACGAGCTTTCTTGTGACTGGAGGTTAGGTGCATCAATTATGGAAATAATAGAGATTTTAGATAAGAAGTGAGCTGTATTTTGACCATTACCGCCGCCTACCTACTGGAGCCTTGTATGATTGAAGAAAAATATATTAAAATATGTATAAAACGACAAGATTGGTATAAAAGATTAATTCTGACGCTGGTTTTGTATTCTGGGAATAATTACCGACTAAAACTCCACCGGTCAGTATATTTGCCGACTGGACTCTACCGGTCAGTATGTTTGCCGACTGGAACTCTCCCGGTCAGTATATTTGTTGACTGGACCACTACCGGGTCAGTCTGAGAAGAATTCATCAGCCTCTTCTTTCACAACTGCTCCACTCGAAAGGGAATTTGCTCAGACATTTTTCTGCTTGAAACACTCAGACAGCTTTCTTTTCTCGGAATGTCTTACTCGGAAATGTCTCACCCGGACTCATCCAGAACCGATTCCTCTCTCATTCGGTCTTTCATTCGGCTAAATCATTCCAGACCGACTCCACACTCGCTCGGTCTTTCATTCGGCAAACTATTCCAAAATCGACTTATCACTCGATCGGTCTTTCACTCGGCAAATCATTTCAAAACCGACTCATCTCCTGATCGGTCCTTCACTCGGCTAAACAATTCCAAGACCGACCATCTCTCACTCGGTCTTTCATTCAGTAAATTACTCCAAAACCGACTCCTTTTTATTTCACTCGAGCGAGGCTTTATAACACTCAGTCTTTTACTCGGTAATTATTCCAACCGATTCCTCTTTCGTTCGCTCAAGCGCGGCCACGCCCGCTTGAGCGAGATTCTTCCAGAATCTCATCTGATCCCATCACATTCAACTCGGAAATTCCCACTCGGAACTCCACTGCCCGAAATGTCACACTCGAAGACCTTTCATTCGGAATTATATCCACATCCTCACTCGGAAGGTCCTGTCTCGGACATAGCTCACTCGGAAGACATAACCTTCACTCGGAATTTCATTCTTCACTCGAAATTTCAACCTTCACTCGGAATTTCTCTCGATCATAACCTTCACTCGGAATCAGATCTTTTATTTACTCGGAAAATCTTATTTCTGACCTGATTCACTCGGAATTTCTTGCTCACTAATATTTTACTCGGTAATGACCCAATCAGAGCGCTACCAGAGGTTAATACTAAAGAAAACTACTTGAACGGATCAAAAGAAGCTTCAATTCACAGCCAAACTTATGTAGAAAGTAAATATAACTGGATAATATCATTACTAATCTAGAGTAAAAATGATTATACATGAGATTGAAACTTTTAGGATGTTACAGGGAGTGATTGTGTCACATGAGAGGGCAAATGGTTTGGTACCAGTAAAACGGCCGGATCAGCTGAGAGCTGAGTTATGGCTAGGAGCCAGTGTTGCAACACAAAAATTAAAAAACTTAATAATGGATCCATTTAATTGAGCATATGTTTGCACTAATATATGTTATTAAGAATAACATGATGAGATTGTATAACATGAGTTTGATTTATATATGGTTATGAATTGGATAATTAATTCGATTCAATAACTATCATTTGATATGTTTATGCTCAACCCTACTTATTGATATTTTTACACTGGATATAAGACAAAGCAATGATATGTGAAGTCACTCAGCTGCTCGGAGCATTATGTATTTATATGTATTGTACATAGTGCACATAGTTATTTTGTAGAAGCCTTGGCCGGCTCCTGTGTATACCGGTTCTTGTTACATGTATGTATACAAATATGAGTCGGTTAATGTAATAATGACTATTATTATTATGTTAATCCAACTTCTCTTTAAATCTGAAATTTATTGTGAAAAATTTATTTGGATTATTGGAATTTTATTTTAAAAATTAAGGACGTTATACATCAACTGGATGGTCACATGTTTGTTTATTGTCAACTCGCAACCAGGCGTTTGTGAGATTACTAGCTCAATTAATTCGTTTAAGAGCTCCTTTTACTGATTATCCAATTAAGAAAATACGCCTTGATAACACTGGTGAATTTACATCTCAACCTTTTAATGATTATTGTATGTCCATTGGAATTGATGTTGAATATCCTGTAGCACATGGTCGTACATAAAATGGACTTGCTGAATCATTAATTAAATATTTGAAATTGATAGCAAGACCATTGTTAATGAGATAAAAACTCCCAATTCCAACTTGGGGACATGCAATCTTGCATGGTACAATACTTATTCGCATCAGGTCTACAAGTTATCATGAGTATTCTTCTTTTCAATTAGTTTATGGTTAAGAACCAAATATTTTCCATCTAAGAATCTTTGGAAGTACGGTATATGTTCCTATCTCTTCTCCACAACGCACTAAGATGGGACCTCAAAGAAGGCTGGGAATATACGTTGGATATGAAAGTCCATTCATAATAAAATATCTTGAACCCTTAACAAGAGATTTGTTTACAGCTCGTTTTGCTTATTGTCATTTTGATGAATTTGATTTCCCACTATTAGGGGGAGAAAATAAACAGTTGGATAAAATGATTAGTTGGAATGAGATATCTCTATCACATCTTGATCCTTGAACAAAGCAATGTGAACTAAAAGTTCAGAAAATAATTAGTTTACAAAATTTAGTAAACCAATTGCCAAATGCATTTTCTGATCCAAAAAGAGTGACTAAGTCACACATACCAGCTGTTAATACTCTAATAAAGATTGATGTCCTTGCAGGACAATCTAGAATTGTAAATGAGTCTGAAGTTAAATTAAAACGTGGTAAACCTATTGGTTCTAAAGATAAAAGTCCTTAAAAAAGAAAAATAAATAAAGAAGATGGTCGAATCGAGGATATAAAGAATCCAGAAGAGTCCAGACATAATCAAATTTTCAAATCTAGAAGAAACTAAGGTACCTAAGATAGACAAAAATAAAGAAATCTCAATAAATTATGTCATGGATGGAATACAATGGAATCGACATGAAGTTGATGTTGATGAAATTTTTACATTTAAAGTAACTCTTGATATTATAAATGATGATAAGGATCATGAGCCAAGATCAGTTAAGGAATGTGTACAAAGAAATGATTGGCCTAAGTGGAAAGATGCAATGAAAGAAGAGTTAAACTCACTTACAAAATGAAAAGTTTTTAGGCCTATAATTCAAACACCTGAAGGTGTAAAACCAGTTGGGTACAAATGAGTCTTTACAAGGAAAAGAAATGAAAATGGTGAAATTGTGAGATATAAAGCAAGACTTATTGCACAAGGTTTCTCACAAAGACCTAGTATTGATTTTGAAGAAACATATTCACCTGTGATGGATGCAACTACTTTCGATACTTAATCAGTTTGGCAATTTGTGAAAAACTTGATTTACGCCTAATAGATGTTGTTACAGCATATTTATATGGCTTACTTGAAAAGAATATCAACATGAAACTTCCCGAAGGATTTAATTTGCCTGAAGCATATAAGACAAGTCCTCGAGAAAATTATTCAATTAAATTGAATAAATCCATTTACAGACTAAAGCAATCTGGACGTATGTGGTACAATTGTCTCAGTGAATATTTGTTGAAAGAAGGGTATAAAAATGACCCAATTTGTCCATGCATTTTTATGAAAAGATTCAGAAAAGAGTTTGTTATAATTGCTATTTATGTGGATGATTTAAACATTATCGGAACTCCTAGAGAGCTTTTAAAGGCTGTAAATTGCTTGAAAAAGGATTTTGAGATGAAAGATTTGAGAAAAATAAAGTTTTATCTTGGATTACAATTAAAATATTTAAAAGAAGAAATTTTAATGCACCAAAAGACTTATACAGAAAAGGTGCTAAAGCGGTTCTATATTGATAAATCACACCCATTTAGTAGTCCACTGGTTGTAAGGTCACTTGAAGCGAGCGAAGATCCTTTTCGACCTCAAGAGATAAATGAAGAACTACTTGATCCTGAAGTACCATATCTCAGTGCAATCAGTGCACTAATGTATCTTGCTAGTCATACACGACCTGATATATCATTTGCTGTTAATTTGTTAGCAAGACATAATTCTTTACCCACAAAAAGGCATTGGAATGAGATTAAGAACATATTTCGCTACCTTAGAGGTACAATGGACATGTGTTTATTTTTCCCATATGTATTTAAGGTAAATTTAATTGGTTATTCAGATGCGGGGTATTTTTCTAATCCTCATAATGGTCGATCACAAACAAGATATTTGTTCAATGTGATGGTATAACAATTTCATGGAGATACATAAAACAAACGATCACAACAACATTATCTAATCATGCTGAAATTCTAGCATTACATGAAGCAAGTCAAGAATGTGTTTGGTTGAGGTTTATGATTCAACACATTCAAGAAGCTTGCGGCTTGCATACTGGAAATTACCACCAACAATCTTACGTGAAGATAATGCAGCTTGTATTTCTCAGTTAAATGAGGATTATATTAAAGGAGATAAAACAAAGCATATTTCACTAAAAATTTCCTTTACTCATAATCTCATAAAGAATGGTGAAATAAATGTCTAACAAGTTCGATCATGTAAAAATTTAGCAGATATTTTTACAAAATCATTACCAACCAAAGTCTTTGAGCAACTAGTACAGAAGATTGGTTTTCGACGCTTACATAAATGTTCTGATGAGGGAGAGGAATTAAATACTTGTATATTTATTTATTTATTTACTTTATAAAGAATGTTGTATTTTTTGTTTCACTAGGTTTTTATTCCATTGGGTTTTTCCTAATAATGTTTTAAGGAGACACATTCTAAAAATATGGACATCCAAAGACGAGTATTATGAATATTTTAAATGGATGTTTCCTCCCTCTAGTTCTATAAATAGAACTTAAAATCTCACTCATTAATACTCTTCTTCAAGTCCTTTTTCTTTTCTTATTTTCTTTCTAATTTCTTAACATTAATTATTATTTTCAAAATACCAAACAAACTCTCTATGTTTAACATTCAAGGAGTACGGTGGGTCAAAAACTTCACCTTAAAAAGGAATACGTGGATTCGATACTTCGAAGATCTGTATGTGAACCATCGGATTGAATCCAGAACCCACGAAACACGGAACACGCCCACCCCTCCCGCCACTGCCACACCCGATTAGAAACTCGTTCCTTTCTCCGCCAAACTGTCACTCCCATCACTATCATTTTCATCTTCTTCCCTCACCCGCTCAATCCTTACGCGTTCCTCAATTCCTAAAACGACATCGTTCTCCAAACCCCTGGAATCACATCCTTAAACTCAATAACATTTTTACCCACATTCCTTACGAAACACCGCTGGCTGGAGTCACTTCAAGTGCTCGATAAGTAGTTGAAGTATCTCTCTCCGGCGAGATTCGATTCTGATCATCCTCCTCCACCGAACTCAACGCCGCCGAACTGGAACTCGAATCCAGCAAAATGATGAAACGATCCGGCCGCCAGCCGCCGCCGCCGGAATCGTTCGCCGACAAGATCTACCAACTACGCGGAGCGTTCTTGATGGTGGCCGTCCCTCTCCTCCTTGTCACGCTGGTCCTTTATGCCATGCCTTCAACCACTTCCAACGAGGCCATCGCCCTCACAAACCGTAAGATTTCTTCCGATCACAAACCTTCCACCTCCTTCGCCGTCATCTTCGACGCCGGAAGCTCCGGCAGCCGTGTCCATGTTTTTCGTTTTGACCATAATCTGGATCTCGTTCACATTGGCAAAGATATAGAGCTTTTCGTTCAGGTTGGATTTGCATTTTCTTTCCCAATAATTTGCACTTATTCTAATATTCTCTTCCACGAGTTTTTAGTATTTTACGCTCTAGATTAAACTTTTTATACTCTAAAGACACAAATACTAAATTTATTTAAAATTAATAATTTATTCATGATTATTCTATAAGCAACTTGTATTTTACATTTCTTGCTGGAAAACTCAGTAGTGAGTTTTAATGGAGAATTTTAGAATGCAATAATTGTTAAACTAATAATGGAGATTGTCTATAAAAGGAGTCTAATATGAAAGAATTAATAGACGTTAATATAACATGATTTAAATAACAAACAGGAATTTTGAAATTTTCTTTTTCAACCTGTCTCATTTGAAATTCCTTCAATTTATATTAAAATTTATCAAGTTGAAATTCTATACTAATCTTAAAATGTTTTTTTTACTATTGTCAATTTTAAAATTCTCTAGAATTCTAACAATTTGGGTTAACTAAATCATTGATGAATAATTGAATAGTGATATACTGATATATGTCAAAATTTGTTTGGTATTTCTCTATATTTTGTTATGTCATTTGTGCTTAAATCATTGTAAGCTTTAAATGTTCGTCTAAGACGTAATCCTTGAATTTTCCAAAATTGAATTGGAGGTTTAAATTGTAGAAGAAATATGTTTTTATACAAAGTATCACCGTTTTTCTTTTTCAGAGTTAATTATGCTTCTGTTTGCGATGCTGAACAATTTTTATGGTGTTGCAGATTAAACCTGGTTTGAGTGCTTACGCACTGAATCCACAAGAGGCAGCGAAATCTCTGATTTCACTTTTGGATATAGCGGAAAGTGTTGTTCCTAGGGAGTTTCGCCCCAAGACACCCGTTAGAGTTGGGGTGTGTGTGGTTTTTATTTTTATTTATTTAGTTTATTCATCTGGGTATCTGAATTATCTGTATGCTGATGAAGGCAACTGCGGGTTTGAGGGCTTTGGAAGGGGATGCTTCTGACAGGATCTTGCAAGCGGTAAATGTTGTTCGCTGTATCTTGCCTTTGTTGAATGCTTTTAGCAAATTGCAGCCATGGTCAACTTTTTAAACTTGTGTTGCTTCCATGATTTGTCATCATAAGGTTCGGGAATTGCTTAAGCAAAGAAGCACTCTAAAATCTGGTCCCGATGCAGTAACTGTTCTGGATGGAACCCAGGAAGGTGCTTTTCAATGGGTATGCATTATAAACTTTTTAGTGATGGCTTTAAACTTTTGAATGCATTTAGATTGAAGGAGAATGGAGTTATGGACAATCTCTTATGTAGTTATTTCTAGTGACATCTATCAGATGGTTAAAATGAATTTGCTCTAAATAGCTCTTAAATCTGTATGAAAGTATGTTGAGAAACCTCACTAAACAAACCATCTGTAGTCACTGACAGAGATTAAAAAGAGAAATATATAGTTTATACCTTGAAAGGTGGATTTTTTTTTCCAAATAGCTTAACTCAACTACAATTTAACTCTAGGTAAGAATTAAACTTTCCATCTAGTAGGATAATGTTTGGTTGGTTTTGTAATTTGATATTGCTCTTTACTTGATGGAGTGTTGAATAATTGCTGACTTGGTTGCTAGTGATATGGCAGTTAGATGTACAAACTACAAAGTACAATAAGTACTGTAATATTAGTTGTAATGATGGTAATGCTATTTTATTGTACGTGATAGGGCACAATGGCATTGTGTGATCCATGTAACCGACTCCACTTAATGGGATAAGGCTGTGTTATTGTCGTTGTTGTTGTTATATGTTATTGTGGATGAACATGTTTTATCAACTAATTATAAATGGGCGTGAATTGACAACCATTGAGGTATTTCACCTTCCAAAAATACTCATGGCCTAATCAAAATAAAAATATAAACAAACTAAGGGACTAAATACTAGTTTATCCATTATTGTACTTGTTTAATTATAAAGCTAAAGCCTTGACCTTTTGATCACGTATCTTCAAAATCAGAGCTGGCAATTGGTATCTTCTAGTATCTTTCCTAGTTAGCTTTGCTTATATTTTACTTAGGTTTTTTGTTTTTGTTTTTACACAATTATCAGGGTTTATAACATTCCCCTTCCACCACCAATATTCATTATCCATTAGTTTGAAGCCAAGACATTTAGGTCCCCTTGTAGAAAAGTCTTTTGTCATAGCAGTATTTCTTAAATTACCCATACTCCTATTTGGAGTGCATTGGTACTAATAATGTTGAAAGTATTTGTTCCATCATCTTTGAAGATCTTACTTTGCTTGTGTACAACCTGAAGTATCCACCTCCCCAGCCTTTTGCCCAACCTACACAGCACAGGAAAATAATTCTCTTAATCATGGTGTCATCTAGTTCCACAGATTTTCCTACGAGTGTGCTAATTCTAGTTCTGAACTTCCAAAACAAATTACTCTCAAGTACTAGCTTCTTCACCTAATTCATGTTAAGAAAAAAATGCACAAACTCTTTTAACTACACAGGGGGTGCTAATGTGGTAGCATTGCATTTGATACTATACTTGAGCCTTACATGTTATCCATGGTCAATGACCTGGCAATGACACAATCATAGTCCATGTCATAAGATTTGATCAAGTTTTACATTGGTTGTCAACTAACCTTAACACTATTTTTAACATAATTTAATATTTTCTTTATTTGGAGAGGTAGGAGACACATGGTTGAAAATACAATCTACAAATTTAAAGAATGCTAGTCTTTTGGACGCTGGAAAGCTTGAGTTCCAACATGTATTTCAACTCCAAGTTATTGACACACAATATACGTTTAGAATCCAGATACCATTTCTTGCTATTAAACTTAGACACTGCTAGAAACACTTGCATGGTTCAAAAATGTACTAAAAGTGTGAATGTAATCTATAAGCTGAATGGGAAATTAATAACCTGTGTACTCTCTTTACTATTTTGTTAACCTTATTTAACCTTTTGTTTTCTTTTAGGTTACTATTAACTATCTACTGGGAAACCTAGGAAGAGATTATTCAGAGACTGTTGGGGTAGTTGATCTTGGAGGTGGATCTGTTCAGATGGCATATGCCATCTCTGAGACAGCTGTTGCCAAGGCTCCCAAAGTACCAAATGGAGAGGACCCATATGTCAAGCAGATGTTCCTAAGGGGTAGGATGTATTACCTCTATGTTCACAGGTTTTTCTTCTTATCTTCGACATGCCACACTGAGATGTGTTACAGTTACAGGACCCAAGAGCACCCACTTTTCAGTCTTTACAAGATTTTCAGATAGATATGTATTCTGTAATACTAGTCCATCTTTTCTGGCCAATAGGTTTTATTAGAGTTTGGTAGTGGAGAGAAGAGAATGTCTCGAGAAAGAGAACTGAAAGAGACAAAAATGGAATCTGAATTTATAAAAGTTTACTGATAATCAGAGTGGTAGAGGAACAGTATTTATTAAGCTATATCCTATTGAATGACACCGACAGTTGTAAGAAGCTGGAAGTTACAGAAACAACTAGCTAATTAATCACTAAGATGCACAGAAGTAGACTTAGGTTTATACACTAACAGGTCTTAGCATTTTTCTTTCAGTTACTTGGGCTATGGTTTACTAGCAGCTCGTGCTGAGATCTTGAAGGTTTCTGATCATTCCAGAAGCCCTTGCATTTTAGATGGCTTTGATGGTAAATATTGTTTCAGCTTTCGGCATGCCTGGTTCTATTTTGCTGCCTGTAACAAGTATTTTTTATTTTACTTTTTATATCCTCAGGATCTTATAATTATGGAGGAAAATCTTTTAAGGCCTCATCCTCTCCTTCTGGCTCAAGCTTGAATGAATGCAAAAGCATAGTTCTTAAGGCTCTCAAGGTTAATGAGTCAACATGTACACATATGAGGTGCAATTTTGGTGGGATATGGAATGGTGGTGGTGGGGAGGGACAGAAAAACCTTTTTGTTGCCTCATTTTTCTTTGACCGGGCTGCTGAGGTATTTATTATTTTATTCAACCTTTGACCAAAAGGTGATATCTTGAGCTTTCAAGGAACGATGCGATGCTAATCTTGTTTCCTAGGCTGGTTTCGCTGATCCAAACTTACCTGTTGTGAAAGTTCGTCCTATGGATTTTGAGGATGCCGCTAAGCAAGCTTGCCAAACAAAACTTGAGGATGCCAAATCCACTTACCAGCGTGTTGAGGAAGGGAACCGTCCATATTTATGCATGGATCTTGTATACCAGTATACATTGCTTGTTGTTGGATTCGGTAGGTTTTGCCCTGGTGTTGGAATAGTTCTTGATAATGATGCGCTCTGTCAAATCCTTTATTTTTTTTGGCTCAAGCTTTCTGCATAATTTCAGCAATGGTGTTTTCTTCCTGCACTGATTGGATTCATGTGTTGGCAGGCCTAGATCCGCGACAACAGATTACATTAGTGAAGAAAGTTAAATATCATGACGCACTTGTTGAAGCTGCATGGCCCCTAGGCAGTGCTATAGAAGCTGTATCATCAAGATGAATTCTATCACAAGATTTTATGCAGTGAAGTTGCTGACATTCATGATGAGCAGAAATTGCTCAGGTCAAAATGAGATTTGACATGAGGCTACGTTTCAAGAATAATGATAGAAGATAGCTTCATTAATTTCCATTTGTAATTATTCTATTATAACATGAAATTTATAGCTTTAGAAGACTGATTCGATTCATTTTGTTCCCCTTTCTCTTATAAATCTTTAGAGATGAACATAATGGTGTTAGTGGTAGAACTCCTTTTCTGATTCATATTGTTATACGGTGGAGATAGACTATATTGAGTTAGGTTTAAGAGATCTAACCTGACTTGTTTCTTGATATAAGAGACAAGAGCTTGATTTGTTTGCTTGATACAAATTTAATTGAGAGGCTTAACTTGATTTTTTTTAGTTTAATTTGACCAGAAAACCTTTTTTTTAGGGTAGACAAATGGAAAATAAACAAATTAAGAAGCTAAATCAACAGCTAGTGCTTGAAGCACACTCGTTGGAGGGTGATTCCAAATGAAGTTAGCAGTGTTAGAAGCACCAATATTTGCCAAAGAATCTGCTACGTGATTACTATCACTTGAAATAAGCATGATCTTGATACTTCAATGCCGGCTGCATTGATAAGAGATCTACTCGACGTCTCTCTTGTTTGTACAAACGATGATGCACACTTCTGTTGCTTGTAACGATGTGAAACACCTCACGGTTTGTCTCATATCATGTCTCTACTTTAACTCCCACGTGAGGTTAAGCCTTCTTGCACTGTACATATAACTATATAATATTATATTAGATTCTTAGAGCACTATGACATTTCACTCAGCAGTGGCGTAAAAGCATCCCCTCATTGACACCGACAATAAAGGTGTTGTTTTATTTTTTGTTTATTTATTATTTTTATAGTTTTATTATAGAATATTTCAAGTCGAAAGTTAGATTTTAAGGTTGTTTAGATTTAGTCTACTTTAAAAAATATATATTTTCACATTCAATTTATTTTAAGCATTTTTTTTAGTTTTTATTATAAATTTAAATTTATTAAATGTTTACATGACTAACTAAATTACAAATTTTATTGTGTAAATGGTTTTAATATGTCAAATTAATTATTGACATGTGACTTAAATAGTTAAAATATAATTTTTAGTTAAAAATTTAACACAATTTTATTTTCTAATAGTTTTAAAAGTAATTTTAACAGCTAGAAACTATATCTAAACTGTTAAAGTTATATATTAATTAATAATTTGTTGGATATATAATAACTATTTGAGTTAGAAATTTAGTTAGTTATATAAACATTTAACAAATTCAAATTCAGATTCACATAAAAAAATAATTTAAATCTACAAGTTACAATTTATCTAATAAACTAGACTTTGATCTCTTAGTTTCTTGATTCCGAAAGAAAAGGACTTTCTGTCTCTCTCCATTAAATCAACATACAATGTTTTAAATCTTTTGCTATTATATTATTTGACTTGATTTTAATTTAAATTATATATACTATTTATATGTGTTGAATTCATTATTTCCATGAGAGAAAGACTCGCATTGAATCCATTATTTCCATTTCACTGCATGGGTTTCCCTTTTTATTTTGGTTTTGGAAGAAACTTCCAGTAAACTTTACCAATATAACTAAGTATCCAATTAAAATTTTTATATTAGTTTTATACATAAATCTATTATAAAGTAAAAAAGTACATTTCTTTTTCTAAATTATATTACTTTCGACACCCCTAAAAATAATGTCCTGAGTCCATCACTGCCCTCTGGTAGTGTTCAACCTGCAGCAAAGGATGCATTTTTAACGTTACCAACAAATGTGTCATTCATCACTTGTGGGACAACTTGTAAGATTTGGCCCGCATTTAACGTCCCATTTCGGATTCCATTAACAATGTTTGAGACAAATACAAGCGGAGGGCTAACATCGTGGGCAATTCAAACTTTCGACGACCTAGAAGAGGATGTTTGGTGGAGGCCTTACATGTTGAATGTAACTCTGTTTGTGGAAAGAAGAAAATATATTCTACGGTTGCATGTTTTATTTTCCAACTTTATTTCTCTAACTACAAATTAAACATTTCCTTAATTGGTAATCAAAGTCTTTTGGAGGATATAGGGGTGACCCTTCAATCTTAAGATGGCCCGCTTCACATTTTTCTCTAAAGGTAATTTATTAAACTCAAGTATCTATTCATTCTTATATAAAATGATTACTCAAATGATTATTAATAAAAAAATTATTATTATTTTATTTATTATAGTCTAGTCAACCCAATATAATTTTGTTTATTAACATTTATATATAACATTATACAAAGAATTATTTTTCAATAAATAAGAAATTTTGTATGAATATAACTATTAGTTCCATAAACTTACGTGCTTATATAAACTTTATACTCATTTTCAATTGTTTAATTAAGTTTTATATTATGTTTTCAATAAAATAATTCGTCTTATCTATTGATTTTTTTATAAATCATTATCTATTGGAAAGTTAAACTAAAATATACTTTAATCTTTAAATTTTATGTATTTATATATAAAAATTTGTTTTAATTTTTATCATAGACCTTAAGGCCCAAAACAAACTAAGAATCAAAAATCACTTGAGAAAAAATAACACCCCTACTATTCTCATCAAGAAGACATCCCAATCCTATAGGAGGATAAGAGAAAAAGGATTAACCAAGACTAAAAGAGTGGCTCAAATTGGCCAAAAAATCAATGCACCTGTTACACTACAAGAAAAATCTATTTTTGTATGGACAGAGTCTCACATAATAATTAAAATAATCTAGACAACCTTGGGCAGCATTGGTGGTGGTGTCATGAAAGGGTTCGAAGGCTAGAGATCATGAGATAGGGGTGTTGGTGCAAACTATATGACGAATGGTTCAAACCAAGAAATTAAGTGGTTCGAACTAGAGTGGTTCAAACCAAAGAACCTAAGTGATTCGAACCAGAAGAAGGAATTGGTTTGAACTGGTGCAGAAGAGTGGTTTAAACCAACATCAACCTTTTACTTAGTATAGCTACTGTTAGGCCTCTATGAGAAAAGCCCGATGGATGATGAAGCTCTGCCTCTACATATAGCTTCTCTACCCTGAATTGGTCTCACCACTTCTTCTTGCTTCCTCATCTCAAAAATCTTCTTCTCCTTCTCCTTCTCTTATACTCCATGGCTTCTAATAGACTCAATAGAAGGGTGATCTTTGAAGATGATGAACAAGAACCTTGATTAGTTTTCAACCCTTTAGAGAAGACATGGACTTTTTGCAAAACAAAGGTTTTCTAGCATCTGAATTAATATATTTCTCAGGTCTTAGTCCTTTTGTTTCAGCTAACTAGGACTATTATCCATCATTGATTTGTGAGTTCTACACAAACATAAGAGAAAGGCATAGCTCTTTTCAAACCAAGGTGGAAGGTTTGAGAATCTCTATGAACCTCCAAACCTTTATTGAGGCCATATCTCTACCTCTCTTTATGTTTACATTCTTTGGGGATCGTTCTTCCAATAGGTGGAAGGACGAGTTTGATACCTTAACCAAAAGAATGGAACTATGTCACGAAGGTGCTTCAGGATCAAAAAGAGATGTAGGGTCCTTGACGACTCAAAACTACACCCTTCACTATTTCTTAGTGAAGATTCTGCTACCCAAAAGTAACCAATTTTTCTGAAGTGGCCAACGATGATGTGTTACTCATATGGGCAATGAATCATCATAAGAAGATCAACAGAGAAAGACTGATGATGAAGCATATGGTGGACAAGAAGGTGATCAACACATGAATTTGTGTTGGATGATAAGAATTGGCGTGACACATGGTTACGATAATGCTTATAAGATTCCATGAAAAATGATGACATGATTTGTTTTGTGTGACTAGTTGATAGTTTAGTGTAAAGATTTGACTAAGGTATGCATGACCTTGAATTTTCCACGTGATAATGAACGCAATATGAAGAGTGTGCGAACTTAGAATGAATATGGAAAATGAATAGAAGTCCTAGTAGGGTCAACAACGGGAAATCACCGAAAGAAACGAGTTTTCGACAGGGGTTAGAAGGGTGTAGTATATCAGAGACCCTTGTAAGAGTGTTAATAGGTAGTGATAAATATTGAATTCATGTATCAATGTGGATAATATAATGATTTGTAAATAACGAGAAGAAACGGAACGGATCGACAAGACTTTGTTCTTAATCATCAATAGAAAAGAATTAATGGGCAAAACTAGTAAAAAGAGACGAGATAAGGAGTTTGTGAGTAAACTATTTTCTTAAATTAAATTTTTGATTTATTTTAGAACAATAGATTTTTAAAAGTTATTTTACTTAGGCTTTTAAATCAACTCAATTGGAGTTTCCTAGCAATAATACAATGATTTTGAAGTTTTCGACAAAATCAGTAATTAATTTAAGAAGAATTGCTAGGCAGGTGTTGTAACATCCCTGATGTTTTAATGAGAATTATAAGAAATGGGAAATGATTAGTAAAAGTTTTAGAAGTTTTATTTAATATTTGTTCTGTCTGAGCCAGAGACAAGAAAGCCGGTGTCGAGATCGGTCTCAGAAGCGCGAGCAGGCGGAGTTGAAAATCGGGAGTGTAGGAGAAGAGCGGGCAGAGCTAGGTGGTCTGGTCCAACCGATGTGAGGAGAGCGCCTCACACGGGGTCATAGCCCGGATTAACCTCATAATGACTGAAACAACGGGTGTAGGTAACCAAGAGGTGAGCACGGATGAGATATCCGACCTCTCAGGTTGTAGCTCGGATTTCCGAGGTATGAACACTAAGCTAGGACACCGGGGGGCCGATATTCATATTGGGCCTATACTCTTGCGAAGTATTAGAGAATTGTGAATAATTAAACGTTGAGGGAATAAATAAGTATAATTGATTTGATAACTATGCAATAGTTTAATATAGTGAAATTGATTAAATTTAGTAAGAATACAAATAAAATAAAGGAAAAGACGATCTTGCCCATGAGCTATATATATATAAGGAGATTCTCTTCCTTCCCTCTTCATTATTTACAAGTTACCTTTGCTGCTGGTCTGTCCCTTCTCTTTCGTTTTCTTCTCTCTTAACACTGAGTTGCATGCGCTGGAGAGGGACTCCATTTGTGTCCAAACTTCAATTGAATCTCATTCCTGTGATCGAGGCTTCAAGGTGAGTCTACTGATCCGTTCCAATTGTGATTCCTTTATCCCTTTTATTCTTTGGCGGTTAAGGGCCATGCATGGCTATATTCGTGGCTGTTCTCCACTCCTCCGGTGAGTGTGAGCCCAAATGCAGTCCATGAACTAAGGGCGTTAAAGTGACGAGTTGTACTTTATGATCCGTAGGTAGTAGGTTAAGCAACGGAAGACTGAGTGACAGAGTTGAGACTGCGAAACCAGTGCTCAGAGGAAGGAATCGACACAGAGAGCAGATTATCGAAGCGTGGAACCAATGTAAGGGGGGTGTTCGGGTTATAATTAATTAGAATAGGACTTGCTTCTTATTCAGGTCATTGAGGTAATGTAAACAGGTTAAGGAAAATGTTACTAAAAGTAGTTGTGTGTTTATGCTTGTGCATGTGTGACTGAGTACATTAATTAGTGGAGGATCGGGTGTGGTTGAGTTTATCATGTTATGATCTTGTGATATCTAATGTTGAAATGATCAGTGTTATGTGACGTCGGGTTAGCAAGCAGGCTACCCGAGTGATGAGGAATTGATATTATTATGTGAAAGATAAACTGTTGAATGACTATGTGGTGTGGGATGGCCGACGGTATATGATAGCCCCTCATTTCCGGCTCCCGTGGTTTTCGTGCCCAGTTGAGCTACCCAGTGGTCAAGTAGGACCCAGTGGTCGAGGTGGAGAGTCAAGCAGGACTCGGTGAACCAAGCAGGGTTCACGGGGTGTCAAGTAGGACCCCCAGCTGAAGGCCAATCCTTTAGTATCCGGATACTAGGAGTCAGATTGTATGAGAGTCAGTTGTGATCGTGATGGATGTGATGGAATTGCGTGGTTGGGTTAATATAGTTACTGTATGTAATACACTATGTTTCGGTATGCTTACTTTCAAATGATGCTTGATGTATATGTATAAATATGCATGTATATTTGTTAAGTTCCATTCTATATTAATTACAATGCCAAACACTCACCTTTGCCCTTTTTTTTTAGTAACCAGTGACAGGGAGGGGGAAGGAGCCATGGAGTCGCGCCAAGGGGGAGATCGGTGCCAGGGTCCGAGTGACTTTGAGTGACTCTCTATAGAGTTATATGTGTGTATAAGAACTTTCGAGTATTATTATTAGTTGTGTTTAACCAAGACCGGACCGGATGCAAATCTATATTTTAAAATACATCACTGTCATTTACATATGCTTTCTTGGTAGCTATGACAAACCTTTGGTTAACAGAATCATTTTTAGGGTGAGATTTTTGGGAGTCCGTTTGCATGTTTTGCCCAATCCGATGTGTGAAAGGTATTCGCTTAAGCGAATAGAAACCTCGTTCAAGCGAGAGTCCGGAATCTCGCTCAGACGAGTAGGGGCCTCGCTCAAGCGGGAAGCCCTGATTCCCTTTCACACATCCGTTGTGCTTAGATTAACTTGTTCTTTTTTCTAGATCTCATTTATTTAATCTAACTGTGACTGCTGTCACTTGAATAAGTCAGTAAAAATAAATGCTATTTCACTAAACCTCGATTAATTTTCACGAAAAGGAAAAATTTATCGTAAGATGTAATTGTTTGAATAAAAATAAATGCAAAAATAACCTAGGACGTTACACTTGGTATCAGAGCGGTTCTTTCTAGAGCCGGTGTATGGGCCGATCTAGTGATTGTGATAGTCTTATGAAGGTTGATTGTATTTCGTTGTATTGAGATTGTGTGTGGCCTGGCATCGTTCCATTGGCACTCCACTGGCGTAGTATTCTATGAATATAAGGTAAATTTACGATCCCCTGGCTGATCTTGGTTATTAATGGTGATGTGTTTGCTCATTGTAGAATTACTAAATGGCCGGAGAGACTAGTTTTGGGGGAGAAGATGATTTCTTCTCTAGATTTACTCAGCTGATGAATAGGACCGAGTCCGGTCCCACTCTGGATAAATTCCTGAAAAGGAATCCTCCGACTTACAAAGGGGGACACGACTATGACGGGGCATACATCTGGATCAGGGATATCGAGCAGGTTTTTGAATATTTTGAGTGCTCAGAAGAGCAAAAGGTTTTATTTGCTACTTACCAAGTAAAAGAAGAGGCTAGAGTATGGTGGTCCCGAGTGAAGGTGCAGATGAACGCAGCAAATGAGCCGTTGGTATGGGTAAATTTCCGAAGGAGGTTCCTTGTTAAATACTTCCCGGACAACTACAAAATCTGGAAGGAAATGGAATTCCTAAAGTTGGAGCAAGACCGGATGTCTGTAGCCGAGTACACCAGCAAGTTTGACGAGCTGTGTGATTTTTACCACCCTTTCTCGTTAGAAGGGACTGAAGGTAGCAAGTGCGCCAAATACGAAGCTGGACTACGGATTGAGCTCCGTAGTGTAATCGTACCAATGGAGATTAGGGACTACCCAACCCTGGTGAACAAAGCAAGACTGACTGAAGAGGTGCAGTTACAAAGGACGTCCCAGCCGAGAGATAAAAAGCCACTGAAGGCAAAAGGATTCAACTTCAAGAGGATGAGCCAATTCTTCCGGGGCGGCAAGTCTTCTGCTACCTCCTCATCCTCTTCCGGTCGGGGTTCCACTGGTCGATCGGGTAATCCTTCTGGTAGTCGTACATGCTACAATTATGGTCAGGAAGGTCACATTGCCAAACATTGCCAAGCCAATCAAATTGTGTGCTTCCAGTGCGGACAACCAGGGCACCTCAGGCCCGATTGCCCTCAGAGGCAGCAGCAGGGCAGGTCGGACAACCGAACCAACTCTTCTGGGACCCGGGGTTCCAACTTTTCGAGGGGAGGCCGGAATGGAGCTGGTAGAGGGAACCAACAATCGGGAAGATATGATGCCCAATCTAGCGGTGCCCAGAACGCCATGACCGGGCGTGTATTTACGTTTGATGCTTCAAAAGCTACGAGGAATGACAATTTGGTACAGGGTAAGTGCCTCATCTGTGGTTATCTGGTTGATGTAATTTATGATTCAGGTGCCACCCATTCCTTTATTTCGGAAAGTTGTGTGCGACGGCTTGGTCTGCCAATCGGTTTAATAGAGAACGCTCTTATTGTTTCCACTCCAACTGGTTCCACTTTCCGTGCAACTACAGTGTGTAGAGAACTGCCGATGCAAATTGAAGCCCGTACTTTTCGAGTAAATTTTATCTGTATGCCATTGAAGTACTTAGATGTTATTCTGGGTCTCGATTGGCTTGCTACTAATCATGTGTTGGTCGACTGTTATCGGAAGAATATTGTTTTCTCTCAGGAACTTGACATGAAGAACGGGGTGAGCGATGTCCTAACCACGTATGTTGTTTTATTCGCTTCGGAGGGTCGGTATAACCTCCTGCCAAGTGATATTCCAATTGTTTGCGAATTTCCTGACGTTTTTCCGGAAGAAATTCTGGAGCTACCTCCCAGTCGGGAGATCGATTTCTCTATTGACTTGATTCCCGGGGCAGAACCTGTGTCCCGAGCGCCATATAGAATGTCTTCGGTGGAATTAACCGAAGTGAAGAAACAAGTAAACGAATTACTAGAAAAGGGCTTTATCCGACCCAGTGCCTCACCCTGGGGCGCTCCGGTGTTACTGGTAAAGAAGAAGGACGGTAGTATGCGAATGTGCATTGATTACCGACAGCTGAACAAACTGACAATCAAAAATAAATATCCATTACCTCGGATTGACGATTTACTGGACCAGTTGCGAGGCGCCGTTGTGTTCTCTAAGATCGACTTGAGGTCGGGGTACCACCAGATCCGAGTGAGGTCAGAGGATATCCCAAAGACAGCATTTCAGACTCGGTATGGGCACTTCGAGTACGTAGTAATGCCCTTTGGAGTAACGAACGCTCCTGCCATTTTTATGGACTATATGAATCGGACCTTTCAACCGTACTTGGATCAGTTTGTGGTAGTATTCATTGATGATATTTTGGTATATTCGAGGTCGGACGAGGAGCATGCTCAACATCTTCGACTTGTTTTACAAGTACTTCTGGAGAAGAAGTTGTACGCTAAACTATCTAAGTGTGATTTCTGGGGGAGTAGTGTACAATTCTTGGGGCATGTAATTTCCCAAGAGGGAATCTCAGTTGATCTGACAAAAATTGAGGCGGTTATGGCTTGGGAGAGGCCGAAGTCAGTAACTGAAATCAGGAGTTTCCTCGAATTAGCTGGATACTATCGACGCTTCATTGAGGGGTTCTCTCGGATAGCACTTCCTCTGACTCGGTTAACAAGGAAAGGAAACCCCTTCGTGTGGTCGGAAAAGTATGAATTAAGCTTCCAAACTCTTAAGCGATGTTTAACGACTGCCCCTGTGCTTGCACTGCCCGATGTAACACAGGAATTTGAAGTATATTGTGATGCATCCAAATTTGGATTGGGGTGTGTGTTGATACAAGCTGATCGGGCAATTGCTTATGCTTCGAGGCAATTGAGGCCACATGAGGAGAATTACCCGACTCATGATCTGGAACTTGCAGCAGTGGTGTACGCACTGAAGATTTGGCGTCATTATCTGTATAGGGCTCGCTTTGTAGTATTCAGTGATCACAAGAGTTTAAAGTACTTATTTGATCAAAAGGAGCTAAATATGAGACAGAGGCGATGGGTGGAGTATTTAAAGGATTACGACTTTGATTTAAAGTATCACCAGGGCAAAGCGAATGTTGTGGCAGATGCACTAAGCAGGAAAGTATTACACGTGGCTTACCTAATGGGTAGAGAACAGGAATTGCTGGAAAGCTTTAGAGATATGAATGTTGGAATTGTTATGGACGCGCCAAACCGAATGACAATTGGAATGTTAAAAATCTCCAACGAATTTCTGGAGTCGGTAGTAGCTGCACAAAAAGACGATAAAGAGTTACTGAGGCTGATTGATACTCAGACCCAAGGCAAAAATGTGGAGATAACTCGTGGTAACGATGGTATATGGAGATTCAGGAACCGAGTGGTGGTGCCTGCACATGGAGGCTTCAGGCAGGCGGTGCTATCAGAAGCACACAAGAGCTCTCTGAGTATACATCCGGGAGTGACAAAAATGTATCATGACTTAAAAAAGGAATTCTGGTGGCCAAGCATGAAGAAGGCAATAATCGAGTATGTGAAATCCTGTGTGATATGCCAGAAGTGCAAGGTTGAGCACTAACGACCTCCAGGTTTGCTTCGACCTCCAGAAATTCTGATCTGGAAGTGGGAAGGTATCACCATGGATTTCGTGTCCGGACTACCCCGCACTCAAACCGGATACAACGTGATTTGGGTGATTGTTGATCGACTAACCAAAAGTACGCATTTCCTGGCAATAAATATGAAGTGGTCGCTAGATCGATTAGCTAAGTTGTACGTTGCTGAAGTTGTACGACTGCATGGTGTGCCCTCAAGCATTATCTCCGATCGGGATCCCCGATTCACTTCAAGGTTTTGGGGGAGTTTGCAACAACAACTGGGTACTGAGCTCAAACTGAGCTCAGCCTACCATCCCCAGACCGATGGCCAATCAGAACAGACTATACAGACTCTTGAAGATATGTTAAGGGCATGTGTACTGGAATAGGGCGGATCATAGGAGAAATACTTGCCCTTGGTAGAGTTTGCATATAATAACAGTTACCATAGCAGCATTGGGATGGCTCCATACGAAGCTCTTTATGGTCGGAAATATCGTACTCCATTATGTTGGAATGAGAACGGCGATGCCCTTCATCTGGGGCCTGAGATGATTCAAGAGATGAACGAGCAAATCACTTTAATCCGAGAGAAGATAAAAATTGCTCAAGACCGGCAAAAGAGCTATTATGACAATCGGCATAGACCCCTTGAATTCCAAGTGAGTGATTGGGTGTTCCTAAGGATTTCACCGACTAAGGGTGTAGGTCGAATTTTAAAGAGCCAAAAGCTTAATCCGAAGTATATTGGACCATACCAAATACTAGAATGGATTGGTGAAGTCGCTTATCGACTGGATCTTCCCCAATCGTTGACTAACATTCACAACGTGTTCCACGTATCGCAACTTTGAGCCTACATTCCGTGTGATACCATGATTGTACCGAGTGACTCCATTGAAGTGAAGGAGAACCTGACGGTGGAGGCGGTACCAATCAGCATTGAAGAGCATCAAACCAAACGGTTAAGGAACAAGGAGGTACCGCTGGTGAAGGTGAAGTGGCCGAATTTACATTGGATGAACTACACTTGGGAGTTAGAATCCGATATGAGACGAATGTACCCTCATCTTTTCTAACCGGAACACTGATTTCGGGGACGAAATCTCCTTTTAGGGGGGGTGGATGTAACATCCCTGATGTTTTAATGAGAATTATAAGAAATGGGAAATGATTAGTAAAAGTTTTAGAAGTTTTATTTAATATTTATTCTGTCTGAGCCAGAGACAAGAAAGCCGGTGTCGAGATCGGTCTCAGAAGCGCGAGCAGGCGGAGTTGAAAATCGGGAGTGTAGGAGAAGAGTGGGCAGGGCTAGATGGTCTGGTCCAACCGATGTGAGGAGAGCACCTCACACGGGGTCATAGCCCGGATTAACCTCATAATGACTGAAACAACGGGTGTAGGTAACCAAGAGGTGAGCACGGATGAGATATCCGACCTCTCAGGTTGTAGCTCGGATTTCCGAGGTATGAACACTAAGCTAGGACACCGGGGGGCCGATATTCATATTGGGCCTATACTCTTGCGAAGTATTAGAGAATTGTGAATAATTAAACGTTGAGGGAATAAATAAGTGTAATTGATTTGATAACTATGCAATAGTTTAATATAGTGAAATTGATTAAATTTAGTAAGAATACAAATAAAATAAAGGAAAAGACGATCTTGCCCATGAGATATATATATATAAGGAGATTCTCTTCCTTCCCTCTTCATTATTTACAAGTTACCTTTGCTGCTGGTGTGTCCCTTCTCTTTCGTTTTCTCCTCTCTTAACGCTGAGTTGCATGCGCTGCAGAGGGACTCCATTTGTGTCCAAACTTCAATTGAATCCCATTCCTGTGATCGAGGCTTCAAGGTGAGTCTACTGATCTGTTCCAATTGTGATTCCTTTATCCCTTTTATTCTTTGGCGGTTAAGGGCCATGCATGGCTATATTCGTGGCTGTTCTCCACTCCTCCGGTGAGTGTGAGCCTAAATGCAGTCCATGAACTAAGGGCGTTGAAGTGACGAGCTGTACTTTATGATCCGTAGGTAGTAGGTTAAGCAACAGAAGACTGAGTGACGGAGTTGAGACTGCGAAACTAGTGCTCAGAGGAAGGAATCGACACAGAGAGCAGATTATCAAAGCGTGGAACCAATGTAAGGGGGGTGTTCGGGTTATAATTAATTAGAATAGGACTCGCTTCTTATTCAGGTCATTGAGGTAATGTAAACAGGTTAAGGAAAATGTTACTAAACGTAGTTGTGTGTTTATGCTTGTGCATGTGTGACTGAGTACATTAATTAGTGGAGGATCGGGTGTGGTTGAGTTTATCATGTTATGATCTTGTGATATCTAATGTTGAAATGATCAGTGTTATGTGACGTCGGGTTAGCAAGCAGGCTACCCGAGTGATGAGGAATTGATATTATTATGTGAAAGATAAACTGTTGAATGACTATGTGGTGTGGGATGGCCGACGGTATATGATAGCCCCTCATTTCCGGCTCCCGTGGTTTTCGTGCCCAGTTGAGCTACCCAGTGGTCAAGTAGGACCCAGTGGTCGAGGTGGAGAGTCAAGCAGGACTCGGTGAACCAAGCAGGGTTCACGGGGTGTCAAGTAGGACCCCCAGCTGAAGGCCAATCCTTTAGTATCCGGATACTAGGAGTCAGATTGTATGAGAGTCAGTTGTGATCGTGATGGATGTGATGGAATTGCGTGGTTGGGTTAATATAGTTACTGTATGTAATACACTATGTTTCGGTATGCTTACTTTCGAATGATGCTTGATGTATATGTATAAATATGCATGTATATTTGTTAAGTTCCATTCTATATTAATTACAATGCCAAACACTCACCCTTGCCCTTTTTTTTTAGTAACCAGTGACAGGGAGGGGGAAGAAGCCATGGAGTCGCGCCAAGGGGGAGATCGGTGCCAGGGTCCGAGTGACTTTGAGTGACTCTCTATAGAGTTATATGTGTGTATAAGAACTTTCGAGTATTATTATTAGTTGTGTTTAACCAAGACCGGACCGGATGCAAATCTATATTTTAAAATACATCACTGTCATTTACATATGCTTTCATGGTAGCTATGACAAACATTTGGTTAACAGAATCATTTTTAGGGTGAGATTTTTGGGAGTCCGTTTGCATGTTTTGCCCAATCCGATGTGTGAAAGGTATTCGCTCAAGCGAATAGAAACCTCGTTCAAGCGAGAGTCCGGAATCTCGCTCAGACGAGTAGGGGCCTCGCTCAAGCGGGAAGCCCTGATTCCCTTTCACACATCCGTTGTGCTTAGATTAACTTGCTCTTTTTTTCTAGATCTCATTTATTTAATCTAACTGTGACTGCTGTCACTTGAATAAGTCAGTAAAAATAAATGCTATTTCACTAAACCTCGATTAATTTTCACGAAAAGGAAAAATTTATCATAAGATGTAATCGTTTGAATAAAAATAAATACAAAAATAACCTAGGACGTTACAGGTGTTGTTACATTATTTCAAGAGAGTATTATACATTAAAATTATTTTATCAAATTAAATTCTAGCCTTAAGACGGAAGGACAAAGTTACGTAGCAACAGATGCAACGGGACGACGTCCGCTGAAACGGTCCAAGAACTAAAATGACAAAATTTCTTATATCTCTCAATCTTAAGCCCTAACTTCTATAGTGTTCAAGGACATGTATTTTAGTGAAGATAAGGGACTTAGGATAGAGTATATATGCTTAAAATCACTTATGTAGTTTGAGTATTCGGCTACACAAGAGGTGTTAATCTAGTAAGAGTTATTCTATCCATATAATAAATTACTTTAAAGGACATTGATTTCTTCAACTTATCCTCTATGTTGAACCTAATACACACACACACGTACATAAAGTTGATCTTTGAGGTATATACTAATAACTAAGTTAGTAAAGTATAAGTAATCGTAGTACGAAATATGTGAGCATGAATACGTATGGTAATATGGACTCTTTTGTTGGACTTCCCCTTGGCATTAAGGACAAAGGAAATATTGAGGAAGGACTCTACCTGGTGACGAGGACATGAGATTAATATATGATTAAAAGAAAATAAGTTGCATTGTACATGCATCATATACATTGAAGTATGAATCGTGGCATAAGACTAGAGTCACAATGACGTGGTACATTGGAGAACATATTTGTTGCCATTCGTAAGTTGGGATCTTGGAAGTATGAATGGGTTGGTCCCCTATGATAGCCTGGTGTAGCACATAATGTCAGGCAACCCATAGCGAACCTGTTGTACTTCAGCATAAGTGAGTGTTTCTAAGACCGTGGAGAGCCAGTTCCGCTTATTGAATGTGATCACGAATTGCGTGATGGTCATGATCCATGTGATAATCTTTGGACTGTGTATGTCCATTAACTACAAAATGCGGTGAAAGGAACTCAGTGTACTTTGGTCACTCTAGTATTATAATATTGTGATGCTTGGTAGATGTACTATAGTGATTGATGTTTAATGGGCTCTCATTCATATCATGAGACATTTAATGACAAGATTACCATAAAACGCCACATCCCTGCATAGCATTTTGTGACTAACCCCATCATGAGTGTAATGATGCTTGAAATTGTTGTGCAACAGATAAATGTTGGGTGTGGGGATTCTAACCTAGGTTGAATCATAAACATATAGTACATGGTAGTGTGGTATTGAATCACTCAGATGTGTACCTTGGTAAAAATATGGCTTGTGCACGTCTTTATATGATTTTGTGAACATGTTATGCTATGAGCAATAAAGTACTAGTTAAGAAATTGATAAGTGTGTGACTTACCTACCCTGGGTCTGCATTCTAGATCTTTTGGTCGTCAAGGTCGAGCACGACTAGCCTTGTAGCTTCCTACGGTATGTGTACCGCCGTTTCGTCCACAACAAGTTCGGGGAGTAAGTCTAGGCGAACCTACTAGAAAGGACTTGATCTAAGTTGCTTAATGAGAGTAACGTTGTAAGAACTTTGAAAGGAGTGAGCCTTCCAGTTCTGAGACTTCCTCCTCTGATGAACAATAAAGTTTGAATTTTAATTTAAATTACATAATTTATTCAAATTTTTTATGTATAAGAGCAAACTAATGGCACAATTAATTCAAATTCGATTAAAGACGGGCTAAATCTTCAACAAATATTGTTGTCGGCAATTTTCTAGAAATTAGGTGTTGATAGGCCAAGGCCTAGCTAACTTCTTAATGGGTTGGGCCCTTTTGGGCTTATTTTCCTTTTTGGAGGGAACAAATTAAGGTAAATACGTATAAGTATTTTTAGAACTTATTAAGTATTTAAAATTAATTTTTTTAAGTTTCAATTTTTCATATTAAATACTACTATTTTTTCTAATAAATTTTAATTCTTCTATTCCATAAACAACGACTCAATGAAGACCAGATTATTAAAGTTTACAAAGAAGTTTCATAGTGCTATTTTTGGACCAATTGTAAGCGTAGTCGACACGCT
Organism: Clitoria ternatea; assembly: GCA_037962975.1. Lineage (NCBI taxonomy): Eukaryota > Viridiplantae > Streptophyta > Magnoliopsida > Fabales > Fabaceae > Clitoria > Clitoria ternatea. Next base: position 19,137,327 of record CM075675.1, read on the forward strand.
TTTAATTAGCTGCATTTTATGCCGTGCTATTATAGCACCATTTATGTCATTGAGAAAATAAGACGTATTAACTGAAAAAATATTACGTAGTTACAGATTATTAATCCAAATTTATCAATAATACGTGTAAATAAGTATAATATTATTTTTTTTCTGTTGAATTTTTATCAATTCTTACTTTTATCAAATTACTAATTGGAACCATGAATAATATGGTGGTCCTGAACCACCTAGTAATTATTCAATAAACTAACTGTTTTTTTAGCATGGTTCCATTTTTTGATAACATAAATTTAAAAGCTCTTCCAACAAATTAAAAAAAATTTGATATTTATCTTATTTTTAACTTATCTAATCATACATGGATTCTAACAAAACCATTCAATAAGAAAACATTTTTGATGTCTTAAAGATATGTTTGGATACAAAGATTAAATGAGATGAAAAGAAATAAATATGATGGAAATAAGATTAAAAATATATTTTTTAAATAAAGAAAAATATAAAATATAAAATATAAAATATTTTTTATTTTGATAAATGAAAAGAAAGTAAATAAAAATAAATTAAAACCTAAATAAAAAATAAAAAATTAATCTAATAGATCTAGAAATTTTAGGTAGTGAAGGAAAAATAATATTTTTTAAGGTTTTTTTTTACAGTCATAAAAAGATATTTTTAATAGTGGGATAAAACTAAAACTAATTAAATTGAAATTGTTATTTTATATCATAATATATTAGATAAATTGAAATTTAAGTGGGATGCCTCGAGGTATAAAAAGTAACGAATGAGTTTTCAAGCTCGTAACACGTTTAGCACGAGAGTTTAACCATAAACAAACAATAGCTGGTGGCACTTTTTCAAAATTTATATTTTTATGTTAATGTTTAATATATCAAATTTAAGTGTGATAGCTGTACATAACATGAGGGTATTAATTTTTTCCTGAAGAAAAACAAGTTCAATCATATTTTGAATTGTGCAAAAAAGGAACGTTAATTAAAGTAAACCTCGTGAGAAAGATATGGGCCAGCCAACATTTCTTCTATGTTATAGTTGACAGTTGAAATCTCTTTCGTTTTTTAAGTGACATGATTCCCTCCTCTAAATAGTTGTAATATCTAAACCAAATGTTTTTTTTATTTCAGTTGAATTAAAATTAAAATTATTGAACGTAACTCATTTAAAATGAGCAAAGAGATCAATCCCTAAAGAATGCACATTTGCTTAAATCTGCGCTTATAAATAGAATATAAGATGCTTATAGGTTGCATTTTTGTGATACAAAAAATTCTATAAATTATTGCAAAGGTCGCGCTCTAACGAACTAGTATTTGTACGCAACGAATCTAGTGTGAGTGCTTGTGTGAACTTCTATATTGAGATGAGTCTACTTTGACTCATTATCAAAGGTTCTGCGCTGTAAGAGGTATGTTTTTAAAAGTTTTTAAATTATATCTCGATTTGGTTGCTTTGAAACATGAATTTTTACAAGGATCTTTGGGATTCCTTGTATTTCTACTACCTGACGAGTGAAGGTTCACTAACATTAGCAACTTCTCACTAACGACATCAACATGGACCAACTTCTCACATTTTAAGATGTTAAGGACCGATTCCTAACAAATTTTTTTATATGGACTTATTCCAAAATTTGAAACCTTTATAGGCATTATTTGCTTAATTAAGTCATTAACACACACATACATACACATATGAGGACATTTGAGAATAGTTCTTATTGTAAAATTATAAGAACAATAGATCGTAGCCATAGAATCATATGTACATATATAGTTAAGAATAAAGTTTGTTAGATGTCAAAGGTTAATAATGAAATGGCAATTAACTTATTTACCTTATGATAGATTTGTATATATTTATAAACTTTAAGGCAATTTGGTAATACATGATTGATGGGGTTTAGTTACTGCTTACGTAACGATATTAATGTATTTAATGGAAAAAAATTTATTTGGTGGATACTAAAAATTTACATGACTAATATGAACCTCGTAAAAGTTAAAGAGTAAAGATGAAACAAAAAGGATGGTTTACCTAACAAAGGCAAGATATGGAGGATACTTGGATGGATAACACAAGCAATTTGCTATATTCAAGCCAGGAAAATTGGTATGAAAACACAATATGAGAGCATCAAGAATTTTAGGAAGGCAAAGTACCAAATGATTGTGTCAAGCCCCCCTTTAATAGAAGAAGCCTGGAGGGAGAAGAGGTGCGAGATGTTATGATGCAATGATTATGCCCATCACGCGTGTTGCTTCACTTCCAAACAACTATGGCATGAAAATTGAAATGACAACCATTTATAGCGTGACACATAATCTCTCTATACTTTTTGCCCTACAATGAGATCTCATTCTAGCCTAGATTTTTTGAAAAACATCAATTCTCATGCAAATTACCATGGGAATAAGCATTATCCCATTGAAATAACCCCCAAGTCACTTCAAGAGATAGAGGGGAAAATGATCTAGGCCTAATAATGGGCCAGACCCCTAAAGTTTAAATAAATACACGACACAAGGCATATTCGATTTCATCATAGACAATGATCCGATATGAGGATCGTTTACACAGGAAACTCCCATATGAAGTCCTAACATTATGATTAAAGTGATCCGATGTCGGATAAAGACTGTAGGGCAACTAGGAGCATACAAGTTAAAAGACCTATAAAGGTGTTAGGAATGTCTGTTTCTATGTCAGCTTCCTCCATACTTTACAAAAAGGTAATAATATAGGTCATGTAAGACTCAACCACCACCCAATCTTATACATACTACTCATTTACTACAGTTTAAAGTATATTCACTAACTCATCACTTGAGCTTCGATATTATTTATCTGGTATTGACTTGAGTATTAAAGTATCTTTGAAGGTGATGTTAAGTCCATGAAAGAACATATGGGGTTCCATAGACCCCTAAATTATTTTGATTAATAATGCAAACACTAAACTATTTGAAGTTCTAACATTTCATGGCTATGTGTGTTTTTCTTAACAAAAATCACATTTGAAGCTAATGAAGCAACTTGCCTAATGTCTATCCAAAGGATCATAATCATATGAAAAAGATGTGTCATCTCAGACACACAAAGTCAGAAGGATGAACAAGCATCCCATGTCCCAAATTTCAAGTCTTTGATATACCAAATAGAGCTTCTAGCCCTTGTATAACATATATATGAAGATACCATCTTCTTGAAGAATTCAAGAAAAGCTAGCCAAAGCTAAAGACCTCCTGCAAACTGCTTTCATAAATATAGAAATATGCAAGAAGCATAAGAACTTCAGACGATCAGACATTCTCCTAGTCTAGCTGCCACTATTGGTTCAAGTTGTCCCAAGTGGCCCTGCGTGCTTCTTAAGCAGATCAACTCCTCTCCTTTTTCATATCAATGACTCTTTTCGAAGACCTATATAAAGGAGAAGTTGTCCCTCTATTATGCTTCTTGAAATTGAGCTTTCATAGAAAGAAATCAACATATTCCTGTTGCATTGATATTTGTGTAAATAGCTTCCATAGAACTTTACTTGTTTCATATTCTAAATATATTGTTCAGTTGTTAAAAGCTCAAAGTCCTTTAGAATCTTGTTTATAAGACTCAGGACCAAAAACACCTTTAATATTACTACATGTTGTAGAGCTTGAAGAGGCTTGTTGGAAGAATACTTATGGTTGTGAATTATCTTGAATAAGCTAAGTGAAGAAAGAATACTTGTATCATTGTGTTGTAGGCATAAATGAGTGGATATACTCTTTATAAACTCTTGTTGGGATGAACAAGGACTGGATATAGCCTTTCTATATCTGGGGTGAACTAGTATAATATTGTTTGGTGTTGATCTTTTTTCCTTAAAACTATTTTATGAACCTCTTTTTGTTTATCTACTCTTGCAAAAAGTCTTTTTGAAAACTCAGACGCAACATTGTCTGAACTGTCTTTAGAGAATATTTCAAACTAAGGTTTGTGAAACCCTTTCTAAAAGATTTTCAACAAAAAAGTGTTAAAAGAAAAGTTTTTTTTTATAAGTCATGTGACATCCCAGCGCTGTTGAGGGCGGGGATTGATCACCGGTGCATGGGCACGGACAAGGAGCGGCTCCTGGCAGGCTTCCAGCGGGGAATATGACATCCCGGGCACTGTTGAGGGCGAGGAGTGATCGCCGATGCATAGGCACGGACAAAGAGCGGCTCCTGGCAGGCTTCCAGTGGAAAGGACACATGAACAAACTGAATACATATCGGAATGAGAGGGATCCAAAGACTGTATAGGTATGGGACTATACAGTCGAGGATAGCTTAAAGAAATGAATTCGTACTACCTATACCAACAAATGCATTAGCCTTTTCGGTAGCCTATCACTTAAGAACTCCAAAGTTAAGCGTGCTTAACTTGGAGTAATTCTGGGATGGGTGACCTCCTGGGAAGTTCTCAGAAAATGTGTGAGTGAGGACAAAAGCACATTGAAAAGGTCTCGTGTTAGTCTGTGGGGCGAGTCGTTCATTCCTGAAAAGCGGTCGGGGCGTTACAAGTCACACTATTCAACCCTTGTTCTAGTATGCATCTATGGACCTTTAGTCTGTACGTTTAACCTCTAGGTTTAGCACCTGAAAGTGTTAGAGGAAAAAGATCTTATAACATTAGCTGAAAACCAACTTCTTATTGAAGGATGTCTGTGACTAGACCTCTTACTTTCTATAGGGATGACTATTCCTACTAGAAATATAGGATGGAAAGTTATATTAAATCAACATAAAGAAGTCTATGGAATATTATCACCAATGGTAATCATCCAGTTCCTATCCGTTGAAGAAAAGTCTGATCGAAGCCGAAACCATTTTTAATAAACCAGATCTTATGAGATTTGTTGATAACTAACAATGCTCATCTCTTTTCTGTTATGATTATTCTTGTTGATTTATTCAACAATGTCATGTCTAGGCTTAAAGGCCTGTCTTTAAGCTGTGACTGGAACAACAATCTAGCATGTGTCCCTTGTGTAACTTACACTAAGCCTCCACTAAACCTTATTTCTGAATTCTTTCTTATTCCATATCCTAACAGGATAACCTCTTTTAGGATTGGGATCGTTAGAACAAATAGGCCTTCTTTGCCCTCTATTGATAGGAGGATCCAACTGCATGATCCTGCTAAAAGATGCGCTAAAGTGATGTTCACTCTTATTCCCTTCTCTAAGGAGCTTAATCATCTACTTTCGGCTGAAGAGCTTGGCCTGTTAGGCCTTCTTAATGTTGAAAGGCTAATGATCATGAAGCATCTTCATCAGAACCCCTGCTGTGGTTCCAAGAATAGGTGTTGGCCCCTTTACCACCTTAAAGATAAGCTCTCACCCATGCCCTTCAAGTTTGAAGACAAGGGTAAAGAAGTTATGAAGATATTTTCTAAACATATCCTTCTATGTCTAATCACTGACAAGGTTAGGCAGAACATGATTGATAATATGTTTCTTTATGAGAAGCTTATTCAATGGTGGCTCATGGATAAATTCTTCAGAAACTTTTCTAAAACCTCTTCTTTTGGTCTCTCTCCTGACTAAAAACCATTTAGCATTAGCTATGAAGGCTTAAAGCAAAGCTATGTGCTACAATCTCTAATTTAATGGCCTGTTCTGAGGTGAACCTCATTTGGCAAACCTTCAGGGAATCCATTGCTCCTACTCTTAGGCTTAGATGCACTTTTTTTTTGCTTCATCGTCATTTTACAGATTTCAAGATGACTAGTTTTGATAATTGTTTCTTTCTTCAATTATCTTTAGAACCTCCCACCTCCCGCCTCTTTCCACCTTCCATTCTTTGACCCTTACACTCTCTTCAGACAACCTTTCTTAAAACCTCCCTATCATGCCCCTCATCTCTCTGTTGACCTCTGAGCCTTCTATGTCACCCACTTTCCTTACCAACATCATTGTTGCTCCCTCCTCTTTCTTCTCTTGTAGTTGTTCCACCTCCAACTACTCTTACAAATGATCCTAATGAGCTTCAACGTACTTAGGCTTAAGTAGCTAAGTTGCAGCCTGAAGTCTTTAAGTTGAGGCATGCCATGCCAACATCGTTCAGGAATCAATCTTTGGACTGAAGGACAAGCTTTTAACCTTTCTGACCTTTCTCCTTCAAAAATACGGTTAGGATGTTCTTTTGGTCAAGAGCACCTTTTTGTTTGATGATAAAAGAGAGAGAACATATATTTTCTTATGTATTTATGTTTTGCTTATGTTTATTCTATTTTAGGTTAAGTTTATTTCTTGCTTACTTAACTCTTTGTGTCCTGTAATGTCTTTTATTAAATAGTAAAACTTATCTTTTATCATATCAATATGCTTACTCAGTTTATTTTGTTTCAACCCTATATGAATTGATCTGATAAAATTGTTACTTCTTGATAAACGACTTGGTTAAGCCATAGATAATGATCTATTATATTTTGTAAAGAAGAAAATCTTTGTTTTAAGTTATGTGTAGGAATTTGACCTAGTTTCAATGCTCGGTTATCTCAAGAAGCTATGTTACCTTAGTCAAGATTTGGGTTTTGTCTGAAGAACAATCCTTGGACTCAGGGGGAGCAAGTCAAATTCTTAACCCTTAAGGGGAGTATATATCTTCTTTATCTTTTTGAGTATATATATATATTTTAAAAAGGAAAAAATAGTATATTGTTTGTCATCAATCAAAAAGGGGGAGAATGTTGAGTCCATGAAAGAATATATGAGGTTCTATAGACCCTAAATGATTTTGATTAATGATGCAAACACTAAACTATTTAAAGTTCTAACATTTCATGACTATGTAAGTTTTGCTTAACAGAAACCACATCTGAAGCCAACGAAGCAACTTGTCTGATGTTTGTCCAAAGAATGACAATCTTTTGAAAAAAAGTGTCATCTTAGACACACAAAGCCAAAAGGATGAAGAAGCATCCTATGTCATAAATTTTAAGTCTCTGATGTTGCATAACGTATCTTTAAAGATAACATCTTCTTGAAGAATTCAAGAAAAGCTGGCCAAAGCTAAAGACCTCCCACAAGCTACTTTTACAAATATGGAAAAAAGCATTAGAACTTCAGACGATTAGACATTCTCCTAGTGCACCTGCCACTATTGGTTCATGTTGTCCCAAGTGGCCCCACGTGCTTCTCAAGCAGATCAACTCCTTTCTCCTTTCATCTCAACGAATCTTTTCAAAGACCTATATAAAGTAGAAGTTGTTCCTTTATTATGCTTGTTAAAACTGAGCTTTTATAAAAAGAAATCAAGGTCTTCATATTACATTCTTAATCAATTTCAAAGTAGTTGTTAAGTTGTAGTTTTTCATACTTTGATATTCATGTAAACAACTTCCATAGAGCTTTACTTGTTTCATATCCTGAACATAATATTCAATTGTTAAAAGCTTAAAATCCCTTAGAATCTTGTTTGTAAGACTCAAGACCAAAAACACCTTTCATACTACTATATGTTGTAGAGCCTGAAGAGACTTGTTGAAAGAATACTTGTGGTTATGAATTAGTCTCATAAAGCTAAGTGGAGAAAAGAAACTTGTATCATTATGCTGTGGGCACGACTGAGTGAATTTGCTCTTTATAAAATCGTGTTGGGACGAATAGAAACTGGATGTAGGCCTTCTTTTTCTGGGGTTAACTAATATAATATTTGTTGGTGTTGATCTCCTTTCCTTAAAACTATTTTACAAACCTTTTTTTACTTGTCTGCTTTTGCAAAAAGTCTTTTTGAAAACTCAGATGCAACATCGTCTGAACTAACTTTAGATAGTCTTTCAAACTAAGGTTTGTGAAACCCTTTCTAAAAGCTTTTCAACAAAAATATGTTTAAAGAAAAGTTTTTTTATGTCACATTATTCAACCCTCTTCTAGTGTACACTTGTGGACCTTCAGGTGATGCTTTATTTCGCCACATAACATGAAATACTGATAGTTGTTGAACTTAATCACATTAAGACTTTAAGATCCTCACTAGACTCAATGATATGGTTCTAAATTCCCACTAAACTAGTGTAATACTCAAGAACCTAAACAACAGGTATCCATACCGAAGTCTATCCCTTCATACCAGACAAAACATTACTAATTTAGTTAAAAATTTAAATCATCATTTATATCATTTACATTTTTTTAGATATAAGTAAACAATTCATTATGTTTTTCAAATAAAACGTATGAATTTATTTATTAAAATATATACTTAGTGTATGTTGGGAAATGTTTACTTTAAATACTTATTTTCTTGATTTCCATGAGGAAAAGTACTTACCGTTATGTTTGGGTAATTTTGTATTAATTATAATTTACATTGTTTTTAAAATCTGGATCAACTGATCTGACTGGTTGAACTATGAAACACCTAAGTGATTTGTCCAAGTCAATTCTTTATTACAGCCTGTCCAACCACAATTTAAACATCAGTTATGATTTGTTGGAATTGTTACTTTTATCGGTTCAATGACCGATCTAGTTATGAAAATATTAATAATATATTACATTATTTTTTGTAAATAAAAATTATTATAATCACAATCTGAATTGTTTTAGATTCGGATGACAATAAAGTATTCATTTTTACTGTGCACTTGTCATTTTTCCTATTTTACAATTTGTATCTTCACAATTTCACAATTATGATATCTATTTTAATAATTTTAAACTTAAAAAGCATTTTTTTAATATAATCCAAACAAAATAAGTTATCTAAATAATCTATTTTTTATAACTACATTCAAACATTAAAATAGATCCTAACATAATCAATTTGATTTAAAAATTATTTAATATGATTAATTAATAATTTAAAAGAAATACTATTCAATTTGAAAATTCTTAGAAGGTAAATTATGTAAGGTAAGAAGTGTAAAATCTTCTTTGCCAACTAATTTGTGAAGCAGTGACTTGACTCTTGAAGGATGGATCCGGTTTTAAAGCAATTGATTGAATAAGAATTGATGAAGGTCTATCACTCTCTACAGTGATCGACCAAACAACCCTTTTGTACTTGCCTCCGAGTTTTCCTACACTCATGTTTTCTTTTTTTCCAAAGTGTGGGAAGGAAGAGATATATTTTGTTTTGTGAGTGATGAGAGTGTAATAAGGCACAACAAATGGAAGAAGCAGAGAAGGAGTTGGAGAGAAGGAGCAAGTTTCTGAACAGTTTGATAGAGAAGAAGAAAGCCATAGAGGAGCAACAAGAAGAAGAGCAGCATGAGAGCCTCAATGTTCATGTCAGAGCCACTGACATGCCTCTCCCTTTGCAGAACCATGCCTTCCATTGCGCACGTCTCCACCTCCACTCCTTCCCACCTGGTAACAAGCTTGACACTAAACGCCTCGCCCTTGCCCTTAAGAAGGTTTTCTTCTTCTCAGCTTCTCTTTTCTAAAATCTGCTTTTGGCCTGATTTGGAAGCCTTTTTGTTACAATTAAAAACTGGTTCTTGCCACTTTTCATTCATTCTTTTTATCCATAGGAATAAAAGACATTGTCATGTGATCTACGGCAACTCACGTATTTTGCTCACCCACCTAATTGAGCTACACTTTCTTAACTAGTTCATTTTTTAATTGATTGTTTGATATTGATTCTTTGATTGGCCTACCTAAAGTTTCATTATTAATTTAGCATAATGAATGGTTTAAGGTTGACCAAATTTATATGCATATTCTTTTATTATCTTGCATTTTGATATTTGGTTGTGTGTGTTTCGTTGCGTAGAAATCTTTTCCTCATCTATGCAACTCTTCTATTCATGTTCTTATGATGTTTTGAAAAGTCTTCACTTATTTTTTTGAATCTTGGAATCTTAGTTACTATTTTATCACTTGTATGCAGGATCAAGCTGAAAAAAGTGTTTTTTCAATATTGTTTTAGTCGATGGAGAGAGATTCTTTTCCATTGTTAAGTTATGCTTGACCTCTTTATTCAATTCACTTTCGGCATATTCTTTCTGGCACTTTCTTTTAAATTGGCCTTAAATTCTCCTATTATGCCTTGGAAGTCTCTGAAAATGTTATTTGAGCTTCAAAAGTTTTATGAGTGAATCACCGATTTCGACCCAATTGTTAGCCATCAACTTCAAGTTAGTCCCTGATGTAACAAATTCATTATTAGTCCTACACAAGGACTAATTTATCCCCTTAAATCAGTAGGTTAGGGATTATTTATTACTTTTTGTTATGTTGAGCAGTAATTTTAACATGTGTAAAATCATAGGGACAAAATTGATGATTTACTCAAAAGTTTTATGGTGGTTCCATAGAATGTTCTGTTACTTCTATCTCACCTTCCTTCACTAGTACATCAAGACTGCATATTCCTAGCTTGCAAAAGCACTTACTTTATTGTGGCAGTTTCTGATATATACAGTTCACCAATAATACCAGAAATTTCAGTTCTGTTTGCCATCTGAATTCTAATGCGCTAATATAATTTGAATTCTTGTAATGGGGTATGTTGATGAATAATGTAGCTGGATTCCAGATCTGATACAAATTCCTTAAAACCATTTCTTGTTCCCTCTTCTCCTATCAGTGTTCTTTCTCTCCTCTACTTGGTTCCTATGATGGATTTGTGCGGAGACACCCGATCTTGGTTTATAAAGAATGGTAAAATGTTAAGAAAAGAACCCTATTCAAAGCAAAGAGGTTTTATCATTGTCTTCAGTGTTGGACTTCCTCCTATTAGAATCTTCTAATTCCTCTTTTTCCCAAAATATTTTTCCTCTTATTATTTATAAAAGTTGCATGGGTGATCAACCTTGTAATTTTTTTTCAAAAATGGGTTGAATGTCTTTGTTAAGCCACCATAGTGATAGCTCTTCGGCACGGGGATCTCTAACGATGGTGAACCAAGGCAATCATCATAAACTAAAATTATCCAGACAGTATCCTATCATCAATTTGAAAAACCGAAACATAAGAGAATTCTTTCACTAGAAATTCATATTTTTTCTACTTAAAAATGCAAAAATTATAATTTGTTGTTAATTTTGTTGCTTCTAAAGGGTTAATCCACAAAACAGATCCAGCTTTATTTTTCTTCTGGATCCTCTTTTAGTTAAATTAAAATTGAAGGTTTAGGATGGCTTGGTGAAGATACTGTTTGTTATCTTTTGGAAGAATATGCATGTATATATGGAATTTTGTCATTGAAAGGATTCAAAAGGACCAAGCTTACACATTTTGAGTAGTAATTTGAAAGGAACTGCAGATTTAAGAACATAAGAGTTGTAGTTACAATGAAGTCCTGGAACATGGAAGTGGTCCTTACTCTTACATTTGGCTTGGTCATTGATCAAGAATGCACTGATTTTGCATGCTAAATGAGCTCAACAGCTTTCTCTATATTAACTTGAAAACAGAGCCCGGATCAAATGTGACATATTGCTAATTACATGTTCTATGATCATGGAATGTATATCAGGGATGTTTTAATGAATTATGGTGTCTTCGGGACAAATGTGATTCTTGCAAGATTCTTGATTGATGCTTGCACCAACTACATATGCACCTTGATATTATTAGATTTGTTTTGTGCACAAGGCCTATTAGTAGCAGCCAAATTTGTTTTATTTTATTTATAAATTTGGTTCTTCACTGATTTATAATATTTGAACTGGATGAGTTCTGGCTAGATTTCATGTTAACATTACTCGAAAACCTTATTGTAGCCATTGTCATTTTTTTTCCTCCTCTAAAACAATTGTTCACTGTAGAGCTTCTAAGTTGTGTTACTGGCTATGAACTATGAACTACTTAATGGCTAATGAATGTTAGAAACTTGCTTATCTTACAGGAATTTGATTCTTCATATGGTCCAGCTTGGCACTGCATCGTGGGTACTAGCTTTGGTTCCTATGTTACACATTCTCTTGGTGGTTTTTTGTACTTTTCTATTGATAAGTTCTATATCCTTCTCTTCAAGACTGCTGTTGAACCATTGGACCATTGATAACATTCACAACCATGAGCTATGCCACCTTGGGAAAATAAATTATAAAATTTTAAACCAGCTGATTTGTTAATTTACGAAATGAAGCAATCTAAATACCTGTATTCTGTGATGTATTTGTTGTACGTCGATTTGGATATGTGAATGCAGAACTTGTTGTGTCGAGTCACGGGATTCTTATTTTGTTCATATCACAATAACATTTTATAGAATTGTGTAGTATATAGTTGATATTTTCCTGTATTTATTTGTATTAGCGAAACAGGACAATCCATGAGTTGTTTTAAGTATAAAAGATGAAATGTTATTGTAAAATAAAACGTCAACAATAATAATTTAGTGTTGAAGGTGATTCATGTTGGTTGCTTTATTGGATATGTTCTTTGACCATCTCCAGTGCAATTAAGCACCCTCCTAAGAACTCACCTCATTGGAGCATGGTGACATTGACACAGTTCTTAGTAGGATCCTGTACACGGACCTGGTGCTTAGCCAAAAATTATAGCACCAAGTAGTTAAAATAAAAACTGATTCGAGCAGAAGAGTAGATGATTGATCAACCAAAAAAGCAAAACAAACTACAAAATTGCTAGAAAATCAAGATCAAACAAAAAGATCTTAAAAAAAAAAGCCACTGAAAATAAAGGCAATTGAGAGAGGGCATAAATTTTTTCTATTCATTGTAGTTAAAGGCAGTTGAACTGAGTTGTGCGCTTGAAAAAAAAAAAAGCAATTAAAGCCGATTGTCTACAAAGGCGAAGTAGGAAATTTTGAGAATTGAATTGATTCTCTATAAGAACATATCCGCAATGAGTTACAGGCAACTCACAACCCATGAAATTTTATGCAAAGAAATTAAGAAAAAATATGGGTTGCCATAGCATTGATATTTTTAGTTAATGAGCTATTATAAATTTAGTAAATGTCATTTTTAAAGCTTAAGTTTTTCCCTGGAGTGAATGGTTTAATTGACAGTTAAATGTTCCACATCATAACTATGACAGTTCACGTATTTGGAGTAGCTGTAATGTCAGTTAATTAGAACCCAAATTGAAATCCTTATCCATTGCAGTAATATTCCTATAACTGGCAGCAAAGACAACTACTATCAAAATGTTTCTTCTTTTTGTCCCTCGGGAGGTCACATCTTTCACGGACTTTAGGGATTCTTCTTTCAGCACATTCCCTTTGTATTCATCTTTCTGACACACTTTGTCTTCAGCAGATCTTCAGAATTTGGGTAGCATTTAAGCTACAAACTCCAATTCATTCAGTTTGAACTTTATGAATCACGTTTTTTGGACAGGCTTGGCTTACTTTTACATACTTAACAAAACTATTAATTCTCCGAGAGATTTTTCATTAACATTGTATATTTGTGATACACAAAATTTTATGGTACCACTAGTCGTGGTTTTAACATATAAATAACAAAAATTTAGAAGTATACATCAAATCTTATGCATGTTTATTTGAGGAACCGCAAAAAAGTGATATGTCTCTTCTTCGTTTTGTCTTCAAATCGCTTTGAGGTTTTTGTATAATCTTATAGGACGTAATTGCAAAAGAAAATTGAAGAATGAGAAGGAGAAATTGTTAGAGCAGTGACACCGAACAGATAAAATAGAAAAGAGAGGTGGTTTCTCATTTCCCCCCTTTTCTGAAAAATTATAGCTATTGGTTTTATCTGACAATTTATAGTAATCAATAAGTGTTCCTTGTAGGAAGTGACAGCAGAAGAAAGTAGAGTGTGGAAAATAAATAAATTAGTATGAGCTTTGTGGATTTTCTTGTAGCGAAGAGCATGCAAAATCCGCTCATCTATTCTGGATACAACATGCTCCAAAAAGAAACCAAAAGATTAAAAAAAAAAAAATCCAAATCCTTGGAATGGCTCAAATGGCTAGCCAACAACAAACCCTGGTTGAAAACTCAAAAAATAAACACTCAAAATATTTGGCTCGAAAGGAAAATAGGAACACACAAGAAAAGGTGCTGAATTATATGTTAGAAAATTTAAAAACATTTTCGTTATAAAAACACATTTCAAATAGCTTATGGAAGAGTGTCTAAGGACTTGGATTCAAAGTCCTTTGTATAGGCTTTAAGGAGACAAGCAACATTGAGATACATGCAAGGTTTACATCCTTTTGCATGTGTTGATAGAGATTTTTTCACACTCTGAACACTTAGTTCAGATATTAGCACAAACAACTAGTGTGTCTTTAAGGAGGTTCTCAATGAGAAATTTTATAAAGACTACATAAATTAAATATTCACTTGAAACTTGGATTCAAAGTCCTTCATATAGGCTTTAAGGAGACAAACAACATTGAGATACATACAAGGTTTATGGCATCCTTATGTATGTGTTGATAGAGACCTTGTATGTTGTTAGCCACGTGTACTGGTAGTATGTTGTTTATGTGGCATGTGTTTTTTTTATTTTTGACTCCGATTTTTTTTTATACTAGATAGTTAGGAGGTTCTCCTTATCTTGTAAGAATTTCTCCATAATTAAGGAATTAGAGTAGCTTTTCCTTATATTTATCAATGTTTACAGATTTGGTTCATAATCACATTTTAAAAATAATTGTCATGACTAAGAGATAAGGTTTTATGAGATCTTTTGAAAATGGTTAATAATAAGTAAAATTAAAAGTTGAAAAAATATTTTTGATGGGAATTGAACCCATGACCTAATGCATAAAGAAGTAATTACTCAACCATAATTTCATTTATGTATATAAGTAACAACCATATATATTATTAAATAGTAATTTATATTTTTTTGTTAATTCATACACAACATGGATGAGATAAATGTGTATGATAAAATATAAAATTATATCATAGATTTTTACAACATAATAGTCATAATATATTTAAATATATATTTATTATATATTTCTAATAATAAAAATTATTAATTATTAAATATATTTAATAAATATGTAATAAAAATATATTTAAATATATTATAATTATTATGTTTAAAAATATATAATATAAATTTGTATTTTCTCATCCATGTTGTATATAAAAATGTGTATTATTTATTATATATAATAACTATTGCTTATATATATAAATGAAATTGTGGTCTAGGAGTTTGATAGTTGTTTATTCATGTGTTAAATCATGAATATAAATCCTATCAAAAATTTTTTTTATTTTTAGTTTTACTTATTATTACATTTTACAATAGAGTCGTCACGTGAGTAATAACAATAAGGAATTGGATGTGTTTTGATAGGTAAAGTGTCAATTTAATAACTAGTTGTGAAAATGTAAAAAATTAATAGTTAATATTAATTTTTTATACCGTTTAAAATAGTTAAAACTCTTTGAATTGGGGAATTTTTTCCTCTTTGGTTAAACATCAGTTTGATTAGTCCAACAACCAATCAAACAACCACGAAACATTATTTCTAAATGGGTTCCAAAATCTACAATAGGGTACAAATCTATTTGGAGGGGGACGTCGTACAAGGTTAAGGATAAAGAGAATTTGGGGTTACGGTGTTGTTTGCTTGGTCAAGTGCATGATAGGCGGGCTATTCACTCATTACAGTATCATCTTTGGCAAGAATGTTTTTCTCAATAAAGGTTGTAAGGATGGGTGGTTCGGTTTTGTTGAAACCTTTGGATAAGATGAATCTTTCTACAACAGTGAAGGAGATGGAGGAAGCTTTTTCAAAATAATTTATCAAAGCTTAAACAATTGATCTGAAAATAATATGGCCTAGAGACATAAATGTTTGGGTTCGGTATTATGGTGTTCTGCTTCATGCATGGAGCGAGAATTTTTTTGGAATGTTAGTAATCTCGTGAGAGAGCTATGTTCGCATGGATAGTGCCTCTGAGAATAAAGTTAGACTGGATTATGGGTGTGTGCGTTGGAAAATAGTTGACTGAGGCATGTAGAATCACACTGCCCTTAAGGGTTTATGCGTCAAAGGTTTAACCCCCCAGCAGCCTTCTGTGCAGTGATAGGAAACAAAACTCATAAAAAGGTAGATTTTTAGTATAAACCTAGAACGGAATGTATCTCTTAAAAAGGCAAGTCAGATACAATTTGTATGAAAAGAAAAATAAGTATAGCGGGAATAAATTGGTCAACTAAACCCCGTTAGTGATAAAGACGTTACAGAATAAAATATTTAAACGAGAATTAATTGGCACACTTAATTATGGTAACCGCATCAGATATTATTTTCCATTTAAAACGTAAATCGTAACATCCTAAAATCAAATGCCCAAATAAATGGCTTTTATGGGCCAAGCAATATGGGACTAAAAAACTTTTGAAATATAACCAAAATTTCTAACATCCCCTATATATTTCAAAAGTTTTTTTTTTATAAAAAAATTAGGTTTACATCATAATGCATGTGCATCAGATCTAGTGTCTTCTGGACTATAAACCAGACCCTAGACAGATAAACTTAACTTATAGTGAATTGGTGAAACAAAACTTCTATAAACCAAATTCACTTTAATGTAAGATAGCAATCTACCTATCACATTACACTTCTCGACCCTTTTTGCTATTTTTGCCGTTTTGCGTGAATAGGTCTTGCGTGTGACTGGTGATTCATGAGTGCTTTAAAGATTTTCCTAATTCTCATGCAAGCAGCCTCACTTGACACTTGACACTCATATAGGTGATTTCATCAAGTGTATCTTGCATTTTATACGCCACCCATAAGGAATATGAAAATCATTAAAATTTAATAAATTAACCTCTCATTCTTTGTAGCCTAGCACTTCACACATCATAGGATTAGAGGAAGAAATAATGCTAGAGGATTAACAATGACTTGTTATTACGCATATGAACCTTTTTCATAGAATCTCCAATCACAAAGGTTAGGTTCCTATCATTTTTAATTTTATTATTGGCTTAAGTCTCATTCCCCTTTATGTTTCATAAACAACCTTTCTTCCCAAAGGTTTTGTCAAAGGATCGGTCAAATTCACTTCCGACTTCACATACCCTATGGAAATTGTTCCATTATTTAGCAGCTGCTTTACTACATTGTATCTCAAACGAATGTGTCTATTCTTACCATTGTAAGATTTAATTTTATCAATGGTTATCGTCGATGACTATCATAATGCATAACTTAATTTCAGAGGAAGACCCATTTCTTCCCTAAAATAATATACTAATAAATGTTATTAGCTAATTAGCTTTATATTTTACGAAGTAAAATAATAAACTTGGCCTTCATTTTTAATTTAGATTACTCCGGTCTACTTAGATGAATTCTAAGCGACACGTCCTCTTTTGAGGGTAAAATAAATTCACTTAGAAATTTATTCTCGAAAAAACTAGTCATCACCGTGTCATTAAAACACAATGGAACACACAATATTAAAATTTATTCTCGTTTAAATTAGATTCAATCAACATCATATTTACATCACTATATCTTTGGTATGGAGGAAATTCACTATACACAAGAAATTTATTAAATCCAATAATCTTCTAATAATTTGGGCACACTTGTACTAGATAAGAAAATTATTTGACAAAGCACCCCAGTTAGTCCCTGTCTTCGTTAGGGTTGGACATTTAGGTCCTCTATTTAGTAAGTTGGACCCGTTAATCCCCCACGTTCATCATCATCGGACACATAGATCCTTGCCATTAACAGACATCAAACGTTCGTTGGATGTAGGTGACATGTATTGTTAAGTGTCAACTGGGACTGTCATGTATGCATCAAACGACGTCATTTTGGCTATGGAAACCCTACGAAATTTCATCTTTTCCACCTTCTCCTTCTCACTCTCCCTCTTCTAATCAACGACGCCCACATCGACGGCTCTGTAATGTGCATGACCAATGACTCCAACCAGTACTCCTACGGCTGAGCCTTCTACCCCACCAAGCTCTACATGAAACCCATTTGCTTATTCTCAACCTCCTTCATCTTCTCCATCTTGCCCCAGATCCTTACCATCCCCATCTTCGACCTCGCCTTCTTCCTCTGCAACATCTGTTGGTGTATGCACTATGAGCTTTTATGCTTCTTCATTTGTATCATTTTTCTACTTATCAATAGAATAAATATTTCAGTTTAAAATTGTTTTAAAACATATTTATCCTTGGAGTAATAGGTCATATAAAAATTATTCCTAAAATGTCCCTAGTCAAGTATTTACATGGGGACATGTAAATACATTGAGACTAGTGTGTGAGTGTACTGATGACCTGATCTCACAGATCATAGATATAAATGATATCGAGTCTTCACACAGGTACACATTAAGAGTAATGATGTACTGGACAGACCCACCATGAGAACGTTGCATGAATCGTTACATGATTGTCATAAACGATTCTCAATGTGATAATGGTATATGTAGTCCTTCGACCTGAAGTCACTACGATTCCTACATGAGGAGTTTATTGTTTTAATACAATTAAACGTCTTCTGTAACAAGAGGACTATGTGACAGGAGTGATATCCATAGGCCACTTGATGGAGTAAGACTAAGAAAACGCATGGCCATGCTAGAAAGAATAAATATTAGATATTTATTCGGATCCAGTCTACTCCGGTATCAAGTAAAATAAATTGGGCCGTACAAGGATGACGCGACCATGCCTTGGGCCCAATTAGGATATCGTGACAAAAGGAATAAACATATTAAATAATTATCACTTATAGGTTATGTTGATAATATTCGGACATAATGATGCATTGCTAGATGCCGCTCTTATTTTATATTAATAATAAAATAGTTTATTATTAATATGACCGGGTATTTTACCTATAGGGTCACACACATAGAGTAAGTCCATCAGAAAATGTTGTCTTATTTTAGTTGGACTAAAATAAAGCTATTGGGCCTAACTCATTTGGAATGAGTAAGGAGCCCACTTTTAGAGAGAACAAATTAGGTCAAACCTAAGCCTATAAATAGAGCATAAGATGCTCATAGGCCGTTCACTCAAGTGAGACACAAATTCGCAAAAGTTGCAAAAGCTACACGCCGTCAAACTAGCAGTTGGCAAGTGTTGCGATTCTAGTGGGAGTGCTCGTGTGGACTCCTAAAGGACGAGGCTACGACTGCTTCGGAGTTCTTCAAGAGGTAATCAAAAATGAATTTCAAAATTGTTTTTGTGCTTTGAAACACAGAACCTTGCAAATCCTATGGAATCCCTTTTATTTTTCCGCTGCTCAAGCTTAGGGATTCCCTAACAACATCATCTCCCCTCCCAGTGCTCTTGCCAGCCAATAATTCGGTCTGTTTAACAATTTCCCCTCCATTTTTCCCTCATCGTCATCGAATTCGACACCGACTAGAACCCCGAGTTCAACAACAGAGACGACAACCACATCAGCATCGACCTCAACAACATCGAATCCATCATAGCAACCCCCTTCGAATACTACAACTCCCCCACCTTTTTCCTCTTCGTATGCGCACCAGTCAGAACATTAGAGCGTGGATCAATTTTGACGGTGAGAATTTCGAATTCAACGTCACCGTTGCACCAATCAGCGTTTCGCGCCCTTCAATCCCTACTCTTTCGTACAAAAACCTTATCATAGCTAACTATGTCTCCAGTGACATGTACTTCGGGTTGTCCGCTTCCAAAATGAACTGGATCGAAGTACAGAGAGTTCTCGTATGGAGTTTCAGCGGTTTAAGGCCTACAAGGGATCCCAACACAACAAATTTACTAGATTTTTAGCCTAAATCTTTGTCTTCATCGCTTTCTGGTAGAGCAATTACAGGAATTGTGGTTGGTTGTGTCGTGTTCGTGCTAATATGCGCTTCCGTGTTTTACCTATGGGGGAGACACATCAAAGGTAAAGAGGAAGAAGAAGACGAGATTAAAGATTGGGAATTAAAATATTGGCCACATAGATTTTCCTACGAGGAACTAAGCACCACTATAGGGGAATTTTGAAGGGAGAATTTGTTAGGTTCAGGTGGGTTCGGTAGGGTTTACAGAGGAACACTATCGAACAAGACACAAGTTGTGGTGAAATACGTGAACCACGATTCAAAACAAGGGTTGAGAGAATTCATGGCGGAGATATTGAGCATGGGAAGGTTGCAGCATAAGAATTTGGTGCAAATGAGAGGGTGGTGTAGAAAGGGGAACGAGTTGATGTTGGTTTATGATTACATGCCAAATGGAAGCTTGAAGAAGTGGGTGTTCGATAATCTCGATAAGCTTCTAGGGTGGGAGCAACAACATCATATCCTTGTTGATGTGGTAAAGGGGCTTAACTACCTTCACCATGGTTGGGACCAGGTTGTTATTCACAAGGACGTAAAGTCCAGCAACATATTATTGGATGCTGAAATGCGAGGAAGACTAGGGGACTTTGGTTTGGCTATGCTTTATCAACACGGGGAGGTTCTTAACACCACGCGTGTGGTGGGCACGTTGGGGTACTTGGCACTAGAATTGGCCACAGTTACGACACCTACTTCAGCCAGTGATGTGTACAATTTTGGGGTGTTGTTGTTGGAGGTTACTTGTGGGAGGAGGCCCATAGAGAAGGGGGAGAATAAGAAGGAAAAGGTGGAGAAGGTGAAATTTCATAGGGTTTCCATAGCCAAAATAACGTCGTTTGATGCATACATGACAGTCCCAATTGGCACTTAACGGTACACATCACCTACTTCCAAAGGACGTTTGATGTTGGTTAACGGAAGGAACTTATGTATCCGACGATGATGGACGTGGGAGATTAACGGGTCCAACTTACTAAACAGAGGATCTAAGTGTCTGACCCAAACGGAGACAGGGACTAATTGGGGTGTTTTGTAAAATTATTTTGTTTAAAGATGTCACCATCGTAAAGGAACTATCTAAATATCAAATTTTATGAAAAATTTCTTAATATAATATTCTTTACGATTAAAACTCATTATCTTACTAGCATGTTAGAACTCAAGTATTTCATCATAACAACATATATACTAAATATATTTTTTTTCTAAAAAAAGAAATCAAACCAACAGATATACTTTCATTTGAAAACCAAAAAAAGTTATCACATGATTACAATGACATACTCAACAATCATCTCTGAATCATAACAATGTTAGAGAAAGAAAGCATTGCCTTTTTTGACCATAAATATTTAAAGTCATGCATGCCACAAATTATAAAAACTCCCATAGAGCAATTTTTGGCTACCAATTTTCAACAGTTAATGACATTAGAGGAACCAACAATGCAGCAAGAGGTGCTTCAAGTATAACTGACACACAAGATGAACCTTATGAACCACATGAAACTAGTGCTGCAACTGCTTCAATTGCTGAAAGGAGCTTAGTTTTGCCAATTGTAGCAAATGCCTCTGTCAGGAAGAAGAGGGGAAGACTTACAAAGAACCTAGAACAGCCCAGACTAGATACTCCAACAGTATCCACAAGGGAAAGAGGGAGATGCAGAGGAACAACAACACGTATAGGGGAAGGAGGAGGTGAAGTTAGAGGAGAAGTTGGAGGTGAGGTCAATACAATGCCTTTCGAAGTTGACATGGTGGCAACACAATCAAGTGTAGTTCAACCCATGTAATTAGGAACCTAATCTGATGAGTAGTTATTTTTCAGATACTGTAATTATTTTTAAGACACTTGGTGTAAGTATTGTAAAGTTGGTTACCAAGGTTTAGAATTCAATGTAATGTCAATGAAAAGTTTATGGTTAAAATTGAACAATGCAATTCCCATCTTTAAGTCAATTCCCATGTTTCATTTTAACAAAGTGTTCACACTACAGTAAGGCAATGCTTGTTTTTTCATGTTACTTGTCTGCCATCTCACACAACTAAAACATATTGAAATAATAGCCATATGTAAAGTTGAAAGTTACATTCACCAATACAAATAGTCTATGTGACTTCATCTAAACTAAACCCTAAACTCAAGTTAACAGAAGCCTAATGATACATCATCATACATTTTCAGGGGCCTAATGCTATGAAAAAACTTTTTCAAGGGCCTACTGCTATATTATCAGGGACTGAACCATATGCCAAACTGAATTAAACTCTCTCTTCAACCCTTCACTGCAACCAACACTAGGGTGAGGAAGACAATGACCTACAATATTGCATAGAACCACATTAGCATGAAATTCATGGTTCTGTATTATCTTAATCTCTCTTTGAGCCTTACAACCCTATCTATCTACTCGTAAAAAAAGGCCATTGCCATGGGTAGAGAAGCTAGCAGACCTTGGCTGGTTTTGTTCCCCACTATTAACTCATTCAAAATACCCGCACATGTTCTCGTTCTTTAGAAGGAATGGAACAACTTCAAACATAAGTCACCATAAAAAAGTAAATGAAATACAACAAACCCTAAAGGCAAACGAAAATACTATGAAAATACTATGCTAACTATCCAATTAACACATCTAAAGAATGTTTTACTAGGATTTTTTGGGCTCTTGAAGACTAATACCAATACAGGTTCATTACATTTACATAGCCGCCTAAATGGAGCCCTTACCCAGTGGCACCTACTAGTGTTACACCTCAACACTTAACAGAATCTATTAACAGTAGGGGCTTCATACTAAACCAATATTAAATGAGCTAAAAACTAGAAAAAATTATTCCAGAGAATCATACCAAAATCCATTATTTGTTACAGGCTAAATTTCTATTTAAGCCTAATTTTTTTATACTTTCTTTTTTCCTAACAATGAAAGACGAAATGTACCAAATTATGATGTTTTTGACATGTGCACTAGAACACTATTCGGACAATTTGAGCTAAAGAGCTTGATGCTCCGAATTATAGGGACTAAGGCACTTTTGTTTAAAAATTAGAAAAATTAATTATAAATTGTTAAATATGGCTAACATGTCTTTAAAATAACAACACCATGATCTTGTGAAAAAAAATTAATAACACCATGATCCACCGAGGATAGTCTATATTATGCTTACACCCAAAAAATTAATATGAATTATGAAGTATAAATTTTATATATAAAAAATTGACATGGGAAGAGGAATTATTTATGTTATGCATTGGCATTGGCAATCCCTAGCACGAGACACCCACATATTCTGCCCACTAGTCATAGTGCTAGCCACTCTTGCTGGTTGATTAAGGAATCATGAAAGAGTCACAGATCTGATATATTATTTTCTTGTGTTTGGAAAAGCTTCAAGTATAAAAAGAAAAACAAATGTGTAGAAACCCTTTTGAAAACCTCCAAAGAAAGAATTATTTTTACAAGGTAAACTAATCAATGTATGCATAGAATGCTCTATATCAAATATTATACAGAGCATGACAATGGATTTTCTTCAGATTACAGTAATTAAATAAATAATAATTAGCCATAATAAAGTACTCATAAGTTATAACAATGGTGTAAAATAATTCCTCTAGTTCGTTTGTACATAAATTCAATGGACAACTCATGTTACAAGTAAAATATACATTTTGACCACTAATCTCGCCACCCTTTAAATCCTCTACACGAGGAGCACAAAATTGGGTATGCTGCAACCTTCTAAAAGGTTGTTGAAGAGTGTCACCATAAGCTAGATTCTAATGCTGAAAGGTAATGTGCATAGTTTTACAAGAAAAGTACACTCAAAATTAAAACAAGAATCACAAAGTTTGTAACAGATCCACCATTGTAATATTGTGATAAGCAACCTGAATTTGTGGAATTGGTAGCTGGAGCTAATGCTGTGCCATTTACACCGGTAACAATTTTACCACCACTGTTCACCACAAACATTAAAAGGAGAAACAGTAAGGACAATTCAATGAGCATGTTATCTTACAAGAAAGCTTTAGGCGCTGATGAGATGAGAATAAGGGAAAAAAAGACATTAGGAAAATGAGACACAGGCAACTAGCATATAGTCAGAAAATATCAACATCAAGGACAAATTATTACAAGATTAAGATTATACCTTCCTGGAAATATACAGGAACCATAACCTGTGACAATGGTAAAACAAATATCAGATTTTCAAGTAACTATTGTGAGATTAGCAAATGAAACAAACTTTTGTTTTGAGAAAATGGCCAAGAGAAAAGCAGCAAAAGAAACAATAGCTAGGATGGACATGAATTAATTCCTTATATTAAGAGACTTAATTTCCAACAAAATTGAGTAAAAAGAATGTAATCACTAAGGATGCATATAAGTAACTGGAATTAAAGAATTGCTCATAAAATTCCTTTGTTGTAAAGCTAATGAGTACTAAGAGCCAAACACACATAGCATACAAACACACATTATAATTATTTAAAAAAAGAGACAAAATGGCTGAGTAAACCCTCAAGTTAATCCTCAAGAGTCACAACGACTATTAATAATCCATTCTAATATAAAACGACAATGAAAAATAAATAACAAATGGATTAAAATAAATAACTTTTTGTAATGTCAGTGACCAATTAGGGATTTTTAAAATCTGAGACTAAAATGCATGACTTATACAACCTTAAAGACTAATATGAGGATTTTTACTTGAAAATGGCCCGAGACATCTTGAATTCCAATGCATAGTTTTGAGAAACAATGTGATCAATGAGAATATTTGAATTCCACTACCTTGATACCTCTTTTCAAAAACACTCTTTCTCCAAAGTTTCGTAAGATTCCACTTTACCATCTTTCATCAACTCAGGCAATTATGTTACATGTGCAACAGAGCAGAACACAAACATGTATCATTGTAGTGTCTCTAGCCATGACACTATAATTTTGTTAGACAATATCACATGTAAATATGATTATATTTGTATTAACCACAGGTATCCTTTGGAAACAATCTTGCTTGGGATATCCTCATTGGTTATGTGTAGATATGATGTGAATAGGCTTAAGTGTCCTTACTTGGGTCTGTAGTGGTGATAGAGGCAACACCTTTGAAATCACAGGTCCCAGGAGATTTAGCCATCTGCTGATAATAAGAATTGATAGCATAAGTAGCATGTGCAGCTACATTATCCGGTTCATAACATGGTTGACCCTGCAGCATAGACGAACAATCCACCTTCCCCGGTCCACAAGCCCAATCTAGTGCTGCCTGCAGCATCTTGCTATCAGCATTACTCTTAGCAACACAAAACGTCTGGTTTGTTGTATCATTCGCAAATACAGTACCAGAGCCGGTCAAGTGCAGGGTATACACCGGTGCTCCATTAGCATAAAACACCCCCCAGTTATTTTCAGAAACTGGACCTGTCCTCAAGTCTTCATTATAAAGCTCGTAGATATACGTGCTAACTTCAATTCCAGGTTGCTTAGGAGTCCCACTATTGTTAAGAACATGCCTGATTAAGTTACTGTTGTAAGTGTTAGCATTTTCAACAGTTGCATCTGGCTCGGATGAGTCACCTTTGGAGGGCCATCCAGACTCGGTGACCAAAATTGGTATATTGGTAAACTTCAAGTACGACATTGCGAAATAAGCAGCATCAACAACTGCATCAAAAACGTTAGTGTAATGCAAGAGTGTGTTGGAATCAACGGCTTCCTTATTCGGAGGCAAGGGACGGAACAAAGCGTAGTCCAAAGGGATTACACCACTGGATTGCATGTAATCATAGTAAGGGTAAACATTGAGCATTAGATATGAGCCTGTTGATTGCAAAAACTTAAGCAAGGGAACCATGACAGGGTCCCATGTACGGTTGAAAAATGCCTGAGATGGTGGGAAAGAGTCAAGGATGACAGAAGAAGAGTGAGGCGTAGAGACTTTAATTTGTTGATCAAGATTAGCGGCGACAAGAGCAGCTTGAATGAATTTGAGAGCAGAGACTAGGACGGGGGCGGCGTTCGGGAGGGTGGTTAAGACTTCAGATCCGACTGCTATGGCAGTAATGTTTGTAGCAGGTACATGAGCAACGACATTACGTGCAACCCAGTTGGCAGCAGTGGCATTCGACTGACCAATGCCAAGTAGCAGGTCATTTGGAACAGAAACAATTACACGGATTCCTGTGTTGGCAAGTGCACGAAGCATCCCTCTGTCGGCGTCGTAGAGTCTAACATGTTGGATACCTTGAGCCTTAAGAAGCGCCACAATCTCTGTTGGACTTGGCATGTTGGTAACATCTGTACCAATGTTGACACCAATAAAAGCATCTGCAGAAAAGAAAACAAGGAGACGTAAGGTTAATCCAGTGATTAAAAGAATGGTAAAGGGAGAACGCAGGGGGGAAATTACGGTTCACAAATCCCTCCACTAACACGTCTAGTATATCAATATTCCAATCAAAGTCAACGACAACATTAACGTAATTATGTCCAATATATAATCTATTTTTGAGAAAGTCTCTTAAAAAAAACACCTAAAAAGTTTCAGAAGGAATGATCATAAACTACTCTTGGTTCATATGAAGTGAGACATGATGATGAGTTGGAACAAATATATTAAAAGATGTCTTTATATAGGTATGTATACTGCAATTCGGTAAATTTAAAAATACTTGTTTTATCCACATGACTTGCAGATTACTATGCTTGTTGCATAGGCACCATAATTCTAGGGGAGGGGTAGATATAAAACTAATAAGATTTCCCCACACCCTATTGTATAAGAGTAAGACCCTAGGCAAAAAGGGTCTTCAGTGGGTTCCAAACACTGCAAATAAAGTCCATCCATCCAAGGTTAAATTTACTAAGTGAGCTATGCCTTGTTATTTGTATCGGTAGTATTTACTCTTCTGTTTTCTTGCAACCAAGACCATTTCAGCCACAAAGGAAAAACTTTTTAGCTAGTACTCTTTTGCCAAAAAAATATATAAAAAGGGAAATCTCATATAACCATATTTAGGATAGTGTTTAATGTGTATATATTTTTTAGGAAAGTTATGATTCAAGAAACAGAGGAGTATTCACTTATCTTGAAAGCCGGTTCTATATAGTTGTTTACTAGCGAATACGGTAAGCTAAAAGATTTAGCTCCACAAGTGAGACAGCTAGGAAAGAACATTCAACAATTATAACATTCCAATCTTGTGTAGTCAAAAATATAAATATAATCTGTTAATTTTAAAATGCAAGAAATAGTAAAGAGTGTATAAATATTACCAACATCATTTATAATGTTTTAAAATTTTATAATTTAATATCTCTTATCTAATAAATCCACGTTTACTGCTAAGGATAATAAAAAATTCTAAGATGTATTATAAAAGGAGCGAAAGATGCACATCGTGTAGCATGACTGCATGTAAAAACAACAATAGTAGCCTATCCCACTCCGCGGTTGGTAGGTTATATATGAGATGCAAGAAATCCACTTTGATGATCAAGCTTAAAAGTATAAAATGAATACTTAATTCTCATTTTCCAGGAGAAACGCAAGAGATAAGAATGATTTGGGTATCAAGTCACACAAAGTAAGATTAGACAAAATGCTACCAATTTAATTAGGGTGTGGTTTATTATAAAGCAATGATCCATTTTTTGCCATTATTTCTAAAAGAGCTTTAATAACAAGAAAAACAATGAAGGGTATTTTAGTCCAGGCATAACAGTTTTTCACAAAAATGTAGTGAAGTGCAAACTGCAAAAGAACTGTGTGATGAGCTGGGACGCAATAACATTATTCCCAAAATCCCACTAAAATACAGAAAGTACAGAGTGGAGATTCTACACTTCAATTTTTCTCACAAAAATCTCCATTTAGGAGAAATTTTAATAAAATTAACTAAAATACCTATATGGCTATATATGCATCAACACAGTTTCCCTATCTTTCCTATTTGAACGTTGTCATGCTCCTGCAGCAGACAGATAAATTACTTATGCAATCAAATTAAGACCAAATGAATATCCCCACTGTGTCCAAAATAATTAATTAGAATAGCCACAAAAAGACGCAAGGATTATTTTACATTAACCGTGAAAAACAATGAACGT
This sequence comes from Clitoria ternatea, assembly GCA_037962975.1. Taxonomy (NCBI): domain Eukaryota; kingdom Viridiplantae; phylum Streptophyta; class Magnoliopsida; order Fabales; family Fabaceae; genus Clitoria; species Clitoria ternatea. The sequence continues at coordinate 19,165,227 of CM075675.1, forward strand.
CACACTCTAATCGAAGTTATGAAGAAGTAAAAAACAGTAAACCCACATGGAGAATCCTGAGCGGGAGAGAAAAAACACAAATGAAAAAATAGCAGCTGAAGGGTACTAGGGAGGAAACCCATTAATGGAGAACTCATTAAAGAGTATATAGATAGATTGATTGGTCACCAAAAACGTGTAGGAAGAAAATAAAGAGAGTTACCTCCATAAGCAGACACAGATATTGCAAGCAGGTAAAAGAGTAGGAGCAGCATAGCCATTAAATTTTGCAAAGAAAGCCAGAAGCAGAAAAGACACTTGAAGGATATGTACAGCTTTTGAGAGCCTTGAAGAGATGAGAGAGAAAGTGGAGGGAACTGGGTGTGTAGTATTATTGTATTGTGAAGTGTGTTGAAGTCCTTCTACTGGTCAAACGCTCGGCCACTTATACATAAATTTAATTGATATTTAAAATTTTCTTGTGGGGCTAACGTTGAGAAATTGAAATCCATTTTCTTTGTAATAAATTTTATAATGTTATTTATTTATTGTAATTATAAATAGTTTCTTTTAATCACAAGTAATTTCTATCGAAGATAATTTTATTATGTTCATATTATGGTAAAGTCAATTTTTTCTGTAGAAATTTTTTCAAACTCATTAGATTCAAATATCAGACTTTACTTAAAAAAAATCAAATAGTACAATTTAAATTAACCATCCAAAAATTGTAATTATGAATAGTTATATCAATTTAAGTTATTAATTTATATAAAAATTATTTTAAAACTTATACACATTTTCTCTTATATTTTTATAAGACTGTGTTTAGAACTTTAATCGGTCCTCGTCTTTTATAATAAATTTTCTTATAAGTTAAATTTTCATTTAGTATTAATAAAATGTCAAAAGTCTATTTTGTTATTGAGAATAAATTTAAAAATATAATAAAATAATTGACAAATAAATACATTTAACTATAATAACTATATTTCTTAATTTATGAAATTGGGTAATTAAGTCTTATATAAAAAACCTAAAGAAGTATGTAAAGTAATTTTTAGGAAAAATACAGCTTTTGTCTTTTATGTTTCAATAATCCATGGTGAAAAAATTTATTTTATTTTTGTCTAATTAGTCATTTAAGTTTTGAAATATTTTTCAGTACATATATTTTTTATTAAAGTTATTAACAATGTTAACTTGGTTGTTAATGGTGATAGATTCTTATGTAGGATGTCAATTGTAAACTGTTGGAATATAATGAGACTTTTGATCTTTGGATGAACCTCCTTGATATAACCATTGTTGTTCCCATTATACAACTCTTGCTAATGGTAAAATCCATTATAGTTATCCTTTAAATCTCTTACATTCCTCCTTCAATAGTGGATTTTGAGGACAAAAGTTGTAGAACAGAGAGTAAAAGTTATAGATTGGATAAGGAAGACAAGATATTTTGAGAACAATAATGGTATATTTTACCATTAAAAGATTTCATAGAGGGGAGAAACAACGATCATATTAAGGGTTCACCCACCATTAAAACCTAATCCAATGGTTCACAATAAACACCTTAGGTATTCATGTGTCATCATCAAGATCTCAGTCAACAATTAGGTATACACTGTTAGTAAATTTGGTGAAAATAGATATATTTGAAAAGATTTCAAATCTTAAAGAACTAAATTAGCAAAAAAAAAGAAACTTAAAAAAACTTAACCATGAATTACTTGAAACATAAAGGTTAAAGCTTCATTTTTCAAATTTTTGTAATGTTTTTTTTGTTGAGGTGTCAGACGAAGGGAAATTTTAGCAAATCAATTAGCATTTGCATCCTATTTATATTTTTTATATGTTGGAATAACATTAATAGTAACGGGAAATAAAGATAAAAGTAGGCTAAGTCAAGTTGGGTTCTACAAGTTCTCATTTATCTTTCTTTGTAATATTACAGCCTCCAGCATGATTTGTTTATTTGATATAGGTTTAATGACTTGGTCTGAAAGCTTATTGAAAATCCTAAATCCTAAACTCTAAACCCTAAAAATATAAAATATATCTAATCTGTCTGGTGTCCAAGATACAGAGTAATGTCACGTGTAACCAGTGTCTAAAGTACCTCTCATTCACTCTATTTTACACTGTCTCAGTGGAGTCCGATATTATTCACATAAGTCCAGTGGGGACTCTATATTCTTCACGTTAAAGTGGTGATTTAGTCTACTCCGATCCAAGGTTGAGGGGACACATCAGGGATGTACCTGTAAAAGGTTCTCCAATGCTTAAGTCAGTACGATGATTGTGAACACCTATTTCGGTCCGGCCAATGATTACATCGAATTGACACCGTTTAACCAGCAAATGAAAGAACACCGGTCTAAGGCTGAAAGAACACCGGTCTGAGCTGCTAAAATGGGACGTCGTTTGATGGCCAGATTACATCAGCCAGTGTCCAGCAAGAGAACACCGGTCCAGGCTATTGAAGGGATCACACCGGCCTAATCATAAAAATCATTCGTTGAACCGGTATCCCTGTTATCAGATGTCATGGACCTTACATCAGAGTGATAAGTTCGGTTCCCTATGCTGACTTGGAATCGCACATTTGAACTAACCCTCGAATCCTGGGAGTAGCAGACAGGGGGCGGAAGTGGAAATAATTAAAGATTCCCCACCAGCTGCTGCTCCCCATAACCTGTTAGTGGCCAGGTTGGCTCCACTGTGCGTATGGGTGAATGAAGGCTTGAGCTGTCCAAGCACTCAGCCAGCACCCAAAAGCCTCTATAAATGCCTCAGCTGAAGAGGCACAAGGGTCCGCATCTTGAATCCCTGAACCCCTGGCAAAATTTACTCCGGTGTCCTGAATCTGAAGTCAAGAAACCTGTCCCCAACCCACATTCTCTTGTTTTCTTTGAAACAGAAGCACCAGTCCCGTTCCTGTTTGTTGGACCTCAGAACCTCCTTGTCACTCTAAACTCCGTCCAAACCCTATATTGCTCAACACCATTGAATCCTACACCGTTTCTTCATCAAAATATATTTTCACCACTAAGTCCTACTCTGGATCCACACTGTACTTTGGTTATAGCCACACCGGTCCAGTTTTTTGCCAGTCACGCTGCTGTTTCAGCCCACACCGGCTCGCACTAGCAGATCGTCTATCAGAGCTTATTCCATGCCGGCCCCAACCTGCAGTCCGGTTCCTCCCAAGTCCACTCCACACCGGTTACGATCTTTCTTCACCTCTATCATTTTAGCTTATTTCATACTGTTTGGTCCATTTCTTTCATCAAGTTTATAGTTTCTGCTGAATCTGCTTTCCCAGTTAATTTAGCTTCTGTTGTTGAATTTTCCCTCACCTAGATTCGTAATAATAACAAAAAATAACAAGTATTTCTCACATTTTATTTTGATCACTGTAAATTTTGTCTTAGCCGGTGTCGTGCAGATGTACTTCTGCCTACACTATCTCTGAAGCCCATACACGTGCAGAGAACTTCGCCTTATGTGCCCCTTTTTTCGTAAAGTCTACTCACCGCTAAATATTTAGCTTCACTTACATACCCTTTATCAATAACTACGTAACCCTGATTCCTCGACCATTCGAGAATACGTAGGAGCAGGATTTAATTCCTGTTGGGCCCATCTTTCCTTTTATTTTTATGTTTACACAGTTGTTCCATTTTCATCACTTTCATGGAAGTCAATTTAGACGTGACGTCTTATTGATTTTCCCCCGTTTTTGGTTGACCATCACCATGATTCATAAGGAACGAGATACTTAGGACGAGATGTCCCGTTTATCCCCTTCTCGTTCTTATCCTCGTATTTTGATTAAATGATGACTAATTTATACGCGATGCCTTGTTAGCATCCTCTCCCTTCCCTGTTTATAATGAAATCGAGGTTAATTTGGACGAGACGTCCTGTTGACCTTGCTTCAACATTCGTTTGTTCAGCCCGCTCCTTCCATTTTTTTAAATAAACAAAAAAGGCAATAATAAAAAGGAAGAAATAATACATCCCTTGTAAGGCTATTCATGTTGCGCATTTTCGATCTTGGTACTGTTTTTAACAGGCGATGTAGGGCGTTAGTACCTTCCCTACTCGTAACCGACTCCCGAATTCAAATCTCACTCTTTTTAACTAGTGCCTTGTTAAAGTTTTTTCCAATGTTTTTCCTATGGATAAAAATGTTGGTGGCGACTCCCTATTTTTGTTTGTTTCATCTTTTCGAAGGGTCGGCCGCGCCGCCGCGATCCCGGTCGCGACAATGATTACGGAATATAAAGTTATTACGGAGGTTCTTAAGAGAGTGTTCAGAATCCGCCTCAAGTTAATAAATGATTTTTATTTATAGAACTTTCTTGAGTTTAAGAGTTGATTTGACCTTCCTCTTAGAATATTATAGCTACAGTACTCGTAGGGACATGCTGCTTATACCTTATCTGATTTATTTTCAGATGTCAGTTGTGACCAGGGTCATGGTCGTATAATTCGTACTTCGATGTGTTGATTACATCAGTTTGATGCACCTCGTCCGATGTTATTATTGGATCAGGTACCTAGTTTTATAAGGTCAACTTTGGACTTTGTCCACTATTTATGGGGTCTGGTATGCACCCCGGATCATTTTCCCCTTAGCTCACTGTGTTGGTAATATCACAATGGTGGGTTACTTCTGTTTGAGTCCTAAATCTTGTTTTAATGTTTCTTGTCGTGGTGGTAATTCTTGACTGTTATGGATACCCTTTGTTGTTTTTTGAATTTCCCAACCTTGGGGATGCTTAGTACGAGTCTTTTCAAATTTTTTTCATTATGCTTGGCTTGAGGATGGTGTGGCAACCTCGGCCAGAACTGTTTTAACAGTGCTGGCGGCTACATTTAATACGCGTCATTTGGAATTCTTTGAAAAATTGACATGGCATGCAGATTGTTGACATAACAATCAATGATTAGCGCGTGGGCAATCAACGATTAGCGCGTTCGATCACGCGCCATCTCATCTATCACCTCTATGGGCAGCTTCACTTTATCTTCCACACCGTCCATGGGCCATGACGCTTAAACTTCAGCCCAATGCCACTTTGTTGCCTATAAAAGGGGATGGACTTCAGAAGTTTTCCACTTTGCTTCTTCTTCCTGAACCCCTGATGACTTTCCGATATTCAAGTTAACTTGCACTCAGTCTTGGTTAGCACTCAAAGAGTTATGAGACACATTCATACAGGTAGCCACTTTTCTCCATTCCAGTATCTTGTCTTTTTTATTGAGATGTCTGATTTTTCCTTTAAAGTTAGTCAAGAGGGGGATAGTTTAGTAAGATAATCTCTAACCTTTCTGTAACATGGCCTCTTGAGGTACCCTGACAAGGTCCGCGGTTTATCCAAGGGGACATACGTAGATGGATTAGGACAGGTCACCAGGGCGTCCCCATCGGGGACATTAACTTTAACCAAACTTTTCCCTTTAATCCGGAGTCGTCTCTTTCTTTCGTTTTTCCTTCACCTCGATCCCCAATACTGCTCTTGTCTCTAGATCGAGATGTAGATTTCAACATAGTACATTATTATGTTGATGATACTGACTTTTACCTAACTGTTCCCTTTCTAGAATACGTCGTTAACATGGATGCCGCCAAATATCATGTCGTGAGGAATGACCTAAAGGATACTCTTATGATTGCAGATAAGGTTGATTAGATAGCTCAGAAGGCTGAAGACCCCTATTTTGGGTTGCCAGGGATAAGGTTTCCATCTACAGTCGCTATGCCAACATAAACGAGGGCATGGAATTAAGGTCGGATCTTTCTCGTGCTTTAGAAAGTACGAGAAGTCTTATTTTGTATGCCCCAACATTTGCAGAGCGGATTTGTCATATCCCTCGTGATAGGTTTTTATTTTTTCACAAGTATACTCTAACGAAAGTGGGAGTCCGGTTCCCCTTCACCAATGCTTTGCAATGGGATGTTAGTTACCGAGTTCAATGGTGAAGCTTTTATCCCTTCTAATGAACCATTTAAGTTTACCCCCTTGGCTGCTAGTGAAAATGACACCCTCCCTGACATGCAACAATGGACTGCCCTAAACCCTATAATATACACGGAGGTTTTTCACATTCCATTTGTTCTTGAACACTTCACCTTGTAATGTTTCCTAAAGATAGGCTCTTCCCGAGGTGACCTTATTCACCCGGTATGGGCCTTCCCATATAGGTGCAAGCTTCCCTTGGTGTACAAGATGATTTCCCACTGATGCTTTTCTCAGGACCAAATCTCCGACATTAAATCTTTGCCTTTGAACCTTCATATTGTAAAGCACTACGGCTTTGGCTTTAATAACTTGATCCCAGATAAAGGCCACCTCACAAACTTCGTGCAGTAGGTCTAATTCATTTCTCAGCCTTAGACCGTTGTTCTCTTCATCAAATTGTTAAACTATTAGCGAGATTTGGTTGATCTCAACTAGTATCACTGTATCTACGCCGTATACTAACCGAAATGGAGTCTTTCCTATCAATGAATAAGGTGTAGTGTGGTAGGCCTAGAAGACATGGCACAGTTAATTGCCCCATTCTCCTTTTGCATTTCCAAGTCGTTTCTGCAACCCTCTTAGTATCTCTCTGTTTGCCACCTTGGCCTACCCATTTGCTTAGAGATGATCCACTGATGAGAAGACTTGCTAGATCTGGAGTCCCTCGAGAAGACTTTTGAACTTGGTATCTATAAACTACGTTCTGTTGTCAGTGATGACTCTTCCTGGAATGCTAAATCTAGTGATTACATTCTCATACAAGAACCTACGAGTTCTGGCCGACATGATATGTACTACCACCTCCACCTCAATCTATTTGGTAAAATGATCGACCCCTACTATCAAATACTTGACTCTGCCTAGTGCCTTTGGAAGAGGTCCCAAGATGTCCATGCCTCACTGATGAAAAAGCCAAGGGATGACCGATGTAAACAATTCTTCTACTAGGATGTGGTGCTCACTATGATTCTTTCGGCAAGCATCACATCTCTTCAAATATTCAACAGTATCCTTATTTAAAATGGGCCACCAGTAACCTGCTCACAATATCTTCCTAACTAAACTTCTTTCGCTGTAGTGGTGACCACACGCTCCTTCATGCACTTCGGTCATTACCTCATCTACCTCTGCTTCATTTAGACATTTCAGGTACGGGACCGATATTCCTCTCCGGAATAAGCTTCTATCAACTAGGACAAAATTTGGTAATTCTTTCTTCAACTTCCTTTTCTCCAATAGATTTGTTAGGAGTTGTCTGTTCACTATGTATTGAATGATCGGTATCACCCAGGAATTGTCAAGATGAGCTCTAGACTGGATAGCGCAGACTTTTATTGGAGTCGATATACTTGGCGTGGCCAAGGTACTTTGAATAATTATTGTCGTGGATTTAGCCTTCTAAGTGCTTGCTAAACGAGATATGACATCAGCTCTGACGTTGTCCTCCCTTAGGACATGTCCATATTCAACCTTGATAAATTTCTCTTCCAACTCCTTTACCTTGGCGAGGTACTATTGCAACAGCGGCTCCTTGGCTTGATAGCTGCCATTTACTTGTGATATCACCAATTGTGAATCACTATAAAGGACGGCGGTTCTAGCTCCCACATCTAGGGCCATTCTAAGTCCTGCAAGACATGCTTCATATTCTGCCTGATTATTTGATGTCTTAAAATCAAACATGAGAGAAATCTCCACACTTACTCGATCTTCACTCTCAACAACAACATTGGCTCTGCGCCCTTTTGCATTTGAAGAGTCGTCTACATAAATGGTCCAATGCTCTTGCAGTGGTGTGGGAGCCTTACTGGTCAGCTCCATAACGAAATTTGTCAAGGCTTGTGCTTTAATAATGCTTTGGGATCATAAGAGATGTCAAACTCTGAAAGTTCGATGACCTACTTAGTCATTTTTCCTGCCAAGTCCAGTTTGTGAAAGACTGTTTGAAGAGGAAGATCAGTCCAGACCGTAATTGGATACGCATGAAAGTACTGTCTTAATCGTCTAGATATGCATACTAACGCCAAAGCAGCCTTCTCCAATTTCTGATATCAGTTTTCTGGCCCTTGAAGCACCTTTCCTGCAAAGTACACTAGACATTGTCCTTCTACCATCTCCTTTATAAGCACCACCCAATGGCTTCATCTGACATCGAGAGATAAAGAAATAATTGCTCCCTAGGGTTTGGCTTGGTTGACATTGGTGTTTTAAGACTTAACATAGTAATAATTTCTCGTTACCCCCTCGCTCGGGGTTTTAGAACTTAGCGTAGTAATAATTTTGTTGTTACCCCCTCGCTCAGGGTTTTAGGACTCAACATATTAATAATTTGTCGTTACCCCATCACTCAGGGTTTTAACAATTAATGTAGTAATAATTTTCTGTTACCTCGTCGCTCAGGGTTTTAGCACTTAATGTAGTAATAATTTTCCATTACCCCTCACTCGGGGTTTTAGGACTTAACATAATAATAATTTTGTTGTTACCCCATCGCTCAGGGTTTTTAGACTTAACGTATTAATAATTTGTCGTTACTCCATCACTTCGAATTTTAGGACTTAACATAGTAATAACTTTATGCCTAGGTTTTTACAAAATTCCATAAAATGCTTATCTATGAATTATGATATGTTATCTAAGATGATGATGTGGGGAAGTTTGTGTCTGCATACAATGTTTCTCAAAATGAAGTTTGTTACCTTAGATGTAAAAATAATGGTAAGGGGCTCAGCTTCTATCTATTTCTTGAAAAGGTCTATGGCTATTAATAGATATTTTACCTGATTCTTCCCTGGGGGTATGGTTCCAAGATGTCCATGCCCTTCGTGTTGAATGACCAAGAAGAAAGAATTGTGTAGCGGCTTAGGGTGACTGTGTATTCTGTTGGTGTTCCTTTGGTAAGATTCATATTTCTTGATGAAGTCTAAGTAGTCTGAGCGCAGTGTGGGCTAGAAATATCTTGGTCAGAGGACTTTGGTGGCTAGGGGTCGTACTCCTCCATGGTGTCCGTAGATTCCCAAGTGGAGCTCTTGTACCATATATTCCACTTGTTCTTTGCTAAGGCATTTGAGGAGTGGTAGGGTGAACCTCTTCTTGTAACGTCGTCCTCCTATCAGGGTGTAATTAGTTAAGTATGTCTACACTTTTTGGCTTCTGAGGAATCCTAGGGCAGGTCTCCTTTTTTTAGGAGATCTATTATTAGGGTCATGTACATGTTCTCCCAAGTGAAATGATAATTTCATTCACTTGTTCCATGTCCTTGATGGTGGGCTTTTCCAAAGTAAATTGTATGGGGGCCAGGTTTCCTACTTTCTTGGTGTTAGCAAGTTTGAAGAGTAGATCTACTCTTTCATTTTCTACTCTAGAGACGTGTACTATTTTGAATAATTTGAACTCTGCTATCAACACCTTAACCCGAGAGAGGTATTTGGTGAGAGTAAGGTCTTTTGCTTGGTAGGCATCTTCCACTTATTGTGTGACCACCTGTGAGTTGATTTTTACCTGTATGCATTGGGATCCCAGGTGTAGTGCCTCGTACTTTACCTGGTTGTTGCTTGCTTTGAAAAAGAATCTCAATGACTTTTTTATAGCTATCCCAGTTGGCGATTTGAGTATAATTCCTACTTCATTCCTTTTCCCATTCAATAAACCATCCACCAAAAGGGTCCACAAAGCACATTTTGCGTCATATTCCTTTTTGTCATCTCTTAACTCAACAACAAAATCTTCTAAGAGTTATGCCTTAATGGCTCATCTTGGCTCCTATCAGATTTCATACTCGGAGAGTTCTACAGCCCATGTGACCATTCTTCCTACTTGCTCAGGCTTCTGCAGAATTTGCTTATGGATTGATTAGTTCTGATGATGATTTAATGGCTGTGAAAATATAGTCTTAGTTTTTGAGCAGTCACCGCCAAGCTGTATGCGAATTTTTCCACCCGTTGATATCTTGTTTTTTCCCCGTGCAAGGTTTTACTAGTGAAATACGCTGGCTGCTAGATAGGTTCTTCTTCTTCCACTAAGGCAATGTTGAGGGTATTTTCTATGACTGAGAGATAGATGACGATCTCCGTTCTTGGGGTCGGCTTGGTTAGTATTGGGGGAGGCCAAATAGGCCCTCAGTTCTTCAAAAGCTTTTTCACATTCTTAGGTCCACTGAAAGGTGTCTATTTTCTTCAATACTCGGTAGAAAGACATCGACTTCTCTACAAATTTAGCGAGGAAGCCGGAGAGGGATGCAATCCGCCCAGTGAGATATTGTACTTTTTTGATATTCTGAGGACTTCATATCTCTAGAATAGCTCGACATTGATCAGAGTTGGCCTTTATGCCTCTATGAATCGGCATATATCCCAGGAATTTACTGCCTTAGACTCTGAAAGAGCATTTGCTTGGATTGAGGTGCACATTATGCCTCCTCAGTTCAACAAATATTTCCTCCAGGTCCTTGGTTGATTACTTGCTTCTTGGATCTTTATGACCATGTCATCTACGTATAGCTCCATGTTTCTGCCAATCTGCTTGGTAAAGATTTTGTCCACCAGCCATTGGTATATGGCATATGTGTTCTTCAATTCAAATGGAATTACCTGATAATAAAAGCTTGCTCCTCTAGTGATAAAGACGATTTTCTCTTCATCTCTCAAATTCATTCATATTGGGTTATATCCAGAATATCTTTCCATGAAGCTCAATATCTAATACCCTTAAGTACTATCTACCAAATGATCAATGATAGGCAAATGATAAAGGTCTTTATGACATACCTTATTATGGTCGGTGAAATCTACGCACATCCTCCACTTTCTGTTTGTTTTTTTACCATGACCACGTTGGAGAGCCAAGTTGGGTACTTCACTTCTTGGACAAAATTGGCTACTAAGAGCTTGTTTGCTTCCTCTTTCACTAGTGCTCTTCTGTCTGGTTTGAGTTTACGTTGTTTCTACGTCACTTGTCTAGCCTTTGGGTTTACATTTAATGAGTGGCATATAAAGCTCGGGTAAATCCCAGGCATATCCGAGGGGTTCCATACGAAGAGGTCAGCATTGACTTGTATAAGCTTGACCAAAGACTCTTCCAAGTTTTGATCTAACATCACACTGACTTGGGTGCATTGACTTATATTGGACCCCACCTACACTAGTTTCAAAGGTTCCACTGGTTGGGGCCTTTCATATTCTCTCTTGTCTCTAAGGTTAAAACTAGTTTCGATGTCTTCTTCCATGATGAAAGTTTCCATGGGTCAAAGACTTTCATGATAATATTCCTGAGCAATCTCTGGGTCAACACGAACAACTCTGATGTATCTGTCTCCAAGTAGGAATTTCATAATAAGATGGAAGGTCAAAATAATTACACTGAGTGCATTGAGCACTAGGCGCCCCAGACTAGCATTGTAGGAGCTGGGGATGTCAACAACTAAGCACTTAACCATGACTGCCTTACTGTCTTCTCCTGATCCAAAGATCATTTTCAACTCTATATAGCCCATAACCTGTATTGAGTCCCCTGTAAAATTAAGCAGTGTTTCATCATATCTTTTGAGCCAAGTGGGAGGCAATTGGAGTCATTTGTAGGTTTTCCATTGGAGAATATTTGCTGAGCTTCCTTGGTCCATTAGCACTCTCCCAATGATACATTCTGCTATCTCCATTGTGACCATCATTGGATTGTCTTTGTTTGGGACCCCCTTAGGGAGGTCTGAGTTATTAAAAGTCATGGCTTCACTACTTAGAAGGCAATTTATAGAGTTACCTTGCCCTACCCCGTGTGACGTGTCGTGTCTATTTTGGGAAAGCCCCTAAAAATGGTATGAATAATTCTTTTACCGTCACTCACGTCCTACGGTCTACGGGATCGCAAAATCTTACACTCCTATCTAGGGAATTCATGCGGTTGTAGTTCCACTTTCCTTTGGGATTCTCTTTCTCTCTTCCGCCCAAATTTTCATAGTTCTTTTCTTCCCTGGTCAACAAACTTCTTCAGGTATCCTTGTCGGATAAAGTGCTCGATTTGGTTCTTACGCGACCAATAGTCTTTCGTGCTACGGCCAAAAGTCTTGTGAAACTCACAGAATTTCATCCAATCAAAAGCCTTTCGCTTACTCCCTAGGGGGGAAGTTTAAGTTGCCCTGTGCTGTAAACTTCACGCATGATCCTGTGACACCTGCTATTCAGAGGGGTAAAAATGTTATATTTTGGGTTAGGGTAGATCACTTGTCTCGGCTCTTTGTTTGATCGGGGAATTTTCTTTTGCGACTCCCTCTCGTAATCACCTACTCGAAGTTTCCTACTTGATCGACTTCTCGTTCCTTCATGTTCATAGATTGTGCTGCTCTATGCCTAAAATCATCCATGTTAAAAAGAGGTTTCTTAGCTAAAGAGTTAGAAAATTTACCTGGTGTAACCCTGTTTTGATTGTGTAAAGTGATACTTCTGAGTTAGTTCTTGAATTTGGATGGCTTGTTTGTTAAAACGAGCCATGAACTATTTGAGCGTCTCTCCTCTACCTTGCTTCAAATTAACCAAGTTGTGTGAGGTTTGCTGAACCAATCGGCTAGAGGGAAACTAGGTAAGGAATTTTTCTATCAGTTTTGTAAAACATAACACACTCCTTGGGGGAATGTGTGAAAACCAAAGGATGACCGATTTGGTAAGGAATGTGGGGAATGTTCTGCAAAGTAGGGCATCGGATGCCCCCGAAATAAGCAGGTTGGTGGTGAACATAGTAAGATGTTCTTCAGGGTCGCCTATCCCATCATACTTTTCAATCGTTGGGGGTTCGTAGTGCAATGGTGTAGGGGCTGCCATCACCTCTTCCGAGAATGAGTGAGTAGCATAGAGGGATCAAGGGTTTGGGTTTGTCTTCATTTCGCTTTATGGCTTGGGTGCTTTAATAACTGGAGGCTTCCCTCTCCTCCAATCGGTGGTTTCTCAAATCCTCGTTTTTCTTAAGTCTTCCACTGTGCATTCAAGCGTTTTGACGAGGGCCAAAACCTCTTCCAACTGGTTGTCTCTATCTTGGTGTCCTCCCTAGTTCTCCCGGTGGTCTCCTTCATCTTTGCGGCTGGGGGGTTGCTGCACGTAGTCACCATCTTCTTCTTTATTGGATTTAGTCCTTCTTTGTGTGATGTGGGAAACGTTTTATCGGACTCCACAATGGGCTCTAAAATGTTTACTATGAGTCTGTAAAGCTAAAACCTAGAGAATTACTCTAGAAAAATTAGGGTTTTTACTCAAAAATATCAATTAGCTTACAAGGAGGCTTTGAAGCTACAATAGGTAAAAAAAGGGGAAGGGCCTTGGCTTTGGTCTAATTACTAAGAGAAAACTATCATCTACTAAAATTAAGGGGAATCAAAATATCGAAGATATCTTTCCTAAAATAGAAGGGGATAAGGATCCCATGGTGTCTCTTTCCGATCTGGGGAACATATACTAATGAGATAGAGAAAGATAAAGAAAAAAATTGAAAATTGAAAAGATATGGTACAATGAGAAAAAGAAGGTGATAGAGAGAAAATTAAAAAAGGGTAAAAAAAAGGGTCCAAATATAATTTGATTAGTTGTTATTTATATGTTTGGTTGACGTGTCTTAAAAATATAAAATGAAAAATTTAAACAAAATAATAAAACATTAAATTAGAAATACATTTAAAATTATAGAAATTTGTAAATAATTATTGATTATGTATCTTGAAATGTGTGTAAGGAATCCAAGGGTTGAGAATGAGGTGCAGGTGCAGGATTATTACAGGACAAGAAACTCAGCCTTATTTAGCAAATGTTTGATTCCGTGTTGGTATGTGATAAGTGATAACGTGAAGGCTGTGTTTGTGCTGCCACTGTTGCAGTCTTTGTGCAGCTAGCTGTGTTCATTGGTAGAACCAAACTGACATGGGATGTTAGCTGGCCCAACTAATTAACGCTGTTTGGATCCTCTGCTCAAATTTCTTTGTAACTATATAAAATTAGTATCAAAATATTTTTTAAAATTAGTTAAAAACGAACAACAGATACAAAAGACAGTCATAAATATTATATTTTAAATTAAGTATTACTATTATAAAAAGTACTACAAAAGCAATGACTAGCGCAAACAACTTTAACCCATTCTAGACAAATTAGAAAAAAATTTCAAGCTGAATTTGCTCAAACTCTTCAAGAGCATTTGTTCTGATATAAAAATTCTAGAGCTTTGTGGGTTGTTCAAGGGACAGAAACACAACTTATTATCACCAGAAAACCATTAACATGAGGAGAAGAAACAAAATAAACATTATTAAGGATGACAATGGTATTTGGATTGATAAGGAAGCAAAGATTTAGAAACTAGTCAATGAATTCTACGTCAATCTTTTCACTATTGATCAAAATGTTGAAGACACGCTATTAATTTCATTGGTTTTTTTACTGATTGAAGATTTAGAAATCCAATATTTAAATGTTATGATAGATGATAATGAAATAGAGAAAACTTTTTTTTTTTACTGAGTCTTGGAAGGTTCTTGACCCTGATGGTTACCTTACGGGTTTTTTTTTTTCAAACATAGTAGAGCCATTTCAAACCTGAAATATGTGATTTTATTAAAAATATATGGACCAATCCTAGCCTAATTAGTAACAGAAATTTAACTGACAAATGTCTCATTCTTAAGGATGAGAATCTTGAGAACATAAATCAATTTAAACCTATATCTTTATGCAGTGTTTTATATAAGATCATCACTAAGATTATAGTCTAAAAATTGAAACCTGTCTTGCATAGAATTATCACTCCTATGCAAACAAGCTTTATAGCTAGTAGATCAATACAAGAACAATATAATTATAGCCCTCGAGATTGAGCATAACATGCATAGAGAATCTGGTGTTTTTGCCATTAAAATTGATTTAACAAAGGCTTATGAAAAATTGGATTAGTCTTTTATTCTCCAAATTCTTCGTGATATTAACATGCCTATCTCCCTAATTAAGATTATCATGGCTTGTATCACATACGTTAAAACTAATGTGTAAAAGAACTGATTTTTCCTATCATTCAAGAGGTATAAGATAAGGGATGGAATTTCTCCATATATCTTCATTTTATGTATTAACAAACTCAGATGATTACCCTCAAAAATCAAAATGGAGGATGGAAATGTGTAAAGATGGGTAGACAAGGACCTGAATCACTCATCTCATGTTTTCTAATGATCTCATTCTTTTTGGAGAAGTATTAACAACCCAAATGCATTGTTTACTTCAAGTCTTACACTTGTTCTGTAGCATATCAGTTCAAGATTTTTTTTTTCATAAATATAGCATTTCTTTTTTTAAGAATATTCCTACTGTTATTCAAAATGAATTGTTACAAATATCTTCATTTAATGAAAAGGAAACTATTGGCAAGTACTTGGGAATTCCTATTGTGCATAAAACACCAATAAAAAGAGATTTCCAACCTGTGATTAATATAATTAAATTCAAGTTAGCTAACTAGTATGGAAGCAATCTATCTATGAAGTCATTTGGTATGTATTACCCCTCGTTTTGGCTCCAGTGGTCCATGTAGAGATCCAGTTGAGCTACCCAGTGATTGAGGTTGGAAGCCGATATATGGTTCGATGGATCCTTTCGGGTGGAGTCGGTGTGTGGCTCGGGGGACTGGAGAATTCACGGGATGTCGGTGTGTGACTCCCAACTGAGAGTTGCTCCTTTAGTATCTGGATACTAGATGTCACTATATGATATGACCTGAGAGTTGGTTATGATTGATTTATGATATTGTGATTGATTATGAGAATGATGTTTGAGTTATCATGTCCAGATTGATTTGTAATATCATGATTGATTTATGATGATGATGATGATGATGATTGATTTATGATATCATGATCGAGTTATGATGATAATTGGATTATGAAATTAAAATTAATTTATGATGTTTATATTAAATGATACACTAAGATATGCTGAGATAATTATGGATGATGATGATTTGATGAATTGGAAGCATGTTGGGGGATTTGTTAAAAAAAATTAAAGGGTGATAAGCGAGGGAGGTGTGTGAGCTCCTTTAGGTGACATTGTTTGTCTTATTTAATTACATTATGTTATAATACTAGATACTCACCCTTACAATTATTTTTATAGAGAATGAAGAAGGGACATTGCGGATGCCGCGGATACTAACATAAGTGAGTAGCAGAACAATGCCAAGACATATATAATTATGGAATGTATAAATTTATGGTATTATATAGATTGCTTATGGATATATATATATATATATATATATATATATATATATATTTATGTGTAGGTGTGATTTTATTATGTGTTTTAATGTGGTATATACCTATGTGATATATGTGGGATTATGTGTGTGGACTGTGGTATGATAAATAATGACATTGAGCCATTAAAGTTTACATAGGTGATATATCCAGATGTGACTATAAGATAATTGTGTGATGGCATTGAGCCATTAGATAACGTTCATGCATTATGACCAGGAATTGTTTATATAAATATAAATGTGGCATAGAGCCAGTAGTATTTATAATCATGCATTATTGGCAGGGAATGTATTGATTGATTGTTATGTGAATGTGATAGGAGTGTTATATGAATGAATTATGAAGGTTAGGATTGGAATTGAAAAGTTATAATGCTAAATTTAATGGATTTGAAAGTTATGTTGAGGAACTAGATAGGTAAAATGGAGATCTAGAGGGATTTAGTATCCCCCAGAAGGCTAATTATGGCCTTATGGATATTTAGAAATTGTTTGCATGTTCAATTTTACAGTTAAACGGTTTTAAAGCAAATTGGTGTAAAGTTATAGCCATAAGTTGACCTAAATGCATTTTTATGCATATCTCATTATTTATCTGGAATTTTACTACACTAGCAGCTCCGGAATGAGTGTAATATAGTGCCCCTAAAGTTTGGTGGGGTTTGGAGTTGAAACGATCAATTTAGAACCCTTAGAAGTTGGTCAAATGACCTAAAATGCCATAACAGCAGCATTGCTGCTATTGTCATGCTGGCGCGTAGCACCAATCTGACGCTTAGCATCAGGGCTGCGAGGTGCCCATGCATAGCGTAGGGATGACACGTAGTGCCAGGCCCTATTTTTCGCAAACTGATTTTATGCTTGTAAATGAATCTTAGACTTCGTAGTTACTGTACTGAGGGTGATTTTGAGGTCTTTAAGGCTAAATAAAAGTTTAATAATTGCACGGAATGTTAATTAAATATTTTTGTGAAAAATTTATTAAGAGTTCTATTTAAATGCTTGAAATAAAAGAAAAATAAATGAGGGATCTTACAATAATGCATTTCTTGTCTATAAATTAAAGCCGCCTATCCAGAGGGAAAGTTTTAAGTTCATATCATTTCCTGCATCCGGAGTTGTTATTTAAGTTAAATTAAAGATTGAATAAAATGCCACCAAAAAAGGGAAATCATAAAAACAAAAGCAACTATATTAATCATCCTGAAAAATTAACTAGAACTGCTAAAGCAATAAGTTGTGTAACTATCCATATTCCACAAATTAGGTGTAGACATGAGGGGAGGGGGCAAAAGTAATTAAAAGGTTACCAAAAAGATGATCTTTAAGGGGACCCATAGGCATGTATTCATAAACAAAAAGCCTTTGATCTCCATCAGTAGCTAACTAACTTGACAAGATTAGAATGCTGTAGCAAGCTTAACATAAGAACTTCTGTCACAAATTCCTGAAAAGACAACTCAAATGACCAAAATCCACCGAATCAAATTTATTTTACACAAAGAAATTTACACAATGAGATGGTCTAATGATAAAAGTTTTGTAAAGGAGGAAGAAGGTTGTGGGTTCGACCCTCTTAACAAAATTAACATATTAATGGTTAGCTTTGATTTATTCAAAAACATGTCACCGGGTTTATAACAACTCGCATACCTTACTTACATAGTTCAACAAATTAAACTAAAAAATTAAAATTAAACAAAAATAATAACAACGACCCTTCCAAAATCACCTTCTCAATCAAATTAACTTCCTTGAAACCCCTCGTTGCAGCTTCAAGCTCGCAAAAACCAAAACTAGCTGTTGCTTTATTGCTTTTGCTAGTACTCCCACTTTTCCCCCTCGATTCTTTCTTACCATTTACAAACACAATACTTCTAATTATACTAATATATATATACATTATTAGAAAGTAATTAAAATATTTTACAAAAAAAATAAAATTGAGTTTAGAAATTAGAAAAAAGAAACACAGAAGGTATATATTATCATAATGGATGTCTTCTTCTTATTACTATTATTATTGTATTCTTAGTATATATTATGTATATATGAGTACCTACCAATAAATTAGCCATATTTTTAGCCAAATCTAGATTTTTAACAATATCAGGTTTTACAACTATATTTAAAATATGCTATTTCTTTTTTATAAAACAAACTCAAATAGTTTACTGTGCGCTGCTTACATTGCTTCATGATAAACAAAAGTAAATTACTTTTCCCAGTTCACCTTTTCCTTTTCATTAGAAACCGACTGCAATAAGGTAAAGTTTATGGGCAAGATGGATTCCCATTTAACAGATGAGAAGTTGATACAAACCAATGAATCCAGCTTAGATAACAATTACTTTTGTATTCCCATTTTCGACAAGGTGATTCCCAAGTAACCAAATCATAGCAAAATAAATAGGACAAGACAAATAAATCAAAACCTTTATCTAACTAATCATTATCTAATCAAAAAGTGACATATATAAATACTTTGAGATACTGCCAGAGATTTATATGTCAGTGCTATATAATATATGTGTATTCAACAAATGCATGTTAGCTAAATAGCAAAAAATACCAGTTAATTTCTTTGCAGAAACCTATAATAGCAAAACAAAAACAGAAACCAATAATTTATCAAGACAAGTGAGACACGGAAAGTCTTATTGCAAGCAAATACATTCAGATTACTAACATAAAATAGAGATTGTTAGGTTTTTCATAACGAAGAAACCAAGACAAGAATCGCTTGGTTTCAATCTCGTATGAGAGACTTTGGCCTAAAACACTGAAAGGCTCAAACCGAATCCGGGGTTCTGATTCAATTGATTGTTTTCTCAAGAAACGGGATCAACAGGGCTCGAATTTGGATTGGGTTCCTTTAGGAGAAGTGTTTAGATTGTTAAAATGGTTCATTAGAGACTGGCCGTGATAGAATCAGATATCCTGAAGTTCTTGCACGGCCAAACATGAGAGATACATAAGGTACGAGTCAGGCCTACCGGACCAAACCCGTTTTTCTCGGAATTGTCCTAACAATACTAATTTCCCTATAAGATCACTAGTCTTAGGCTGGATGGTTGATACCTAAGCATTTACTGGGTACCGTAGTTAAATTCTAGAACCCGACAATATCTTATTATTAAATATAATTATCAAACAATCAAATAAATAATTATTAATTAAATAAAATATTAGCAACATTATATAAATATATATTCAAATTTTTCTTAATTAATTAAATAAATATTAATTAACTATTAAAATTAAATATTATTATTAACTATTATAATCTAATTAAATATTATTAACAAAAAGATATCATAAATATTATTAATAAATTAATACTTAATCAAACAAGATCATCATCATTAAATATTAACTAATATTAAACTAACGTATTATCACTAATTAAACAGCATTATCAAATATTATTATTTACTTACATTACATTACTCACTTACACTCATTCTCTCTCGTCTCAGCTCTTCTTCCATTATCATCACATATCCTAATCCTTCCTCATAATCTCTATACTTTCAGAATTCAATTTCTAATTACTCATAGTTTCTCAAAGTTCCTATACAACTCACACCTAATAGTTCAATTTGGGTCACCTCTTATCATTTTCTTATACTAAGGGCAATTCAAGGGATAGACTGAAGCCTTATGCTTTCCATAGAAAGCTCAACAGGGTATCCTCGAGGATCTGAGGGTCTGGGTTCCTGTCCTAAAAATCAGGGCTATTACATTATTTAATCCTCATCTCCTATTCTAAATAGGTCTCTACATCACTTTTCTTGTGAAAATATGGTATTTCTTGTTTTACTTCTCTTAGCTACCTCTTCTCTCTTATGATGTCTCCTTGACCTATTATTATCCTCACTATCACTATCATGGTGCCTATTATTTCTTTGATTTCTTTCTCCACTTCTTTGTCTAGGTTAATCATTTTTATTTTCTAGGTTATCTAACCTAGTGTTGATTTATTCAAGTTTTCCATTATCAACCTTGAAGGGGACATGTTATCTCTATCACTAGAAGACATGTTTAAAAATCAAACAAAACAAACAAAGACAAACAATTGATATACTAGTTGAGGATATGAATGCAAAACAATGATTAGGAATTAAAAATTAAACCTAAGATGCAAAGGTACTGTGATGTTGTCCTAAGATGTTATGCTATGGGAATTTGTACTAGGATGTAAGACTATGTTTGTTATGTAACAAGAGACAAACTACACTAAGTGTCTGTTTGGTTTTCAGTTGGGGAAACGGAGTTGGGGAAATGGAGAAATTTAAGGGTTGATATTGATCCTTCACGCCGTTCGAGATAGTCAAAACTCTGTTTGACCGTAGGATTTATTTTTGGGGTTGGTCAAACCGAGGTTTGACCAACCAAACCAAATAACCAAACAGCCTCTAATCCTAGGTTCTTAACTAAAATTGGTTATGATGTAGGTGGTGTGTGGTACGAGAGATCTTTGAACTTTCCTGGGAATGCTACTTAAAATATTTCCTTACCCATGTTTGGTATGAGATAAAAAAAAATATTCCCAGGAATGTGAGATTCCCAGGAAACTTAATCATGAAATAATTAAAAACTTCATTTTCCCATTTCAACAAGTGGTATCCTATACATTCCCAGGAATAAAAAATTTTAAGATAAAAATACCCCCATTTTCTTCCCAAATCCTCATAAAACAAAAAGATTCTCAGGTAAGGTTTTTTAATACCAAACATGGGAATGAGAGAAACTAAAAAGATTCCCGGGTAAGTTTTTTTAATACCAAACATGGGAAATAAGTTACCCAGGAAACGCATTCTCGGGAAACACATTCCTGGAAACCTCACTTAAAAAGATCCTTCGTACCAAACACCACCATAGGGGAACTAACAAAGTTAAGTGAGACAACTAACAACCTATTTATCCTAATTAATTAGAAGACTATGGCATTCAAGATCAAATTTTAGGAACCTAAAATCGAAAGGCTAATGGTGCAAACTCAGATTTCTAACATATACAACCAGCTATACAAATTGAAATTTGATAAAACTCGATAATATGCAAGAAATTTTTTTACAAGAACTAAGAAAGGATGTAAGAAACATGCATCTTTTTTTATAATTTCTTAATAAAAAGGCATATGAAACTTTGAATAGCCAAACAAAAATTTGAATTTCCAACAATAGAACTAGCCAAGAAAACAAAAATAACAAAGAGAAGAAGAACAAGAAGAACCTCAAGCAAGCTGATAACCACTTGATGTAGGCCTTCCTATATGAAAGAAGAACTTTGGATATAGTATTCTCTTCTTTCTCTTCAAAAGTTTGATGCCTTTTCTTCTTGGATTATGATGCACATAGAAGCTATTATTAAAATAAGGAAACCAAACTACAATGGAGAGGAGATTGGATGGAAGTTAGGCTACTTAAAGGAAAGGAAAAGGTTTAAGGGAAAAGGTGGAAAGATAGGTTGTAATGGCGATGGAAGATGGAATGGAATGGGGATTTGGAACGCCACCTAGAAGGATAAGTTCATTGAACTCGCCACCATGAGGGATGAGACCTATGGATAAGAGTTTGCAAAAGGCTAAGGGAGAGGAAGTATGCATTACTTTCTCATAAGAGGAATTCTCTTTTCATTAAAATCTAAGGTAAGAATACAATGGAATGGAGGCCTTATATAGGCATATGGTATTCGGTCTAAGCATTGGACTTTGGCTAATCCTAAGGCCCAATTTAACTAGACTAAGGAAAGGTAACTAAATACATGACCCAAAAGTGACCTTATGACCATGTAAGGTCTAAAACCCAACCCTAAAATATATAGAGTATTATTAGACACTTAAAAACCTAATTTTCTAAAATAGTACAAGTAGACATAAAATAAGTCTTCAAGTGTGAATCATTGGGCTTAGGCCCATGCATGGTGACAAGAAAAGCAGTTAAGACTTTTTGTGTGGTGTTTTTGGCCTTTTTGGTTTTTAACCTTATCAAAGGTCCTTTGAAACTCTCCAACCTCTTATCTAGGGTTAAGGTAGGATCCTCCTTAGTCATGTCCTTATCAACATAGCATCTATTTAGGGTAAATATCACCTAAAATTAGTATATTTAACAAGATTTATATAATTTTTCATGTATAACTTTTTCTGAACCTCTAAAACACAGTTGACTATTATAAGAACCAAGGACATAAGAAGATGGGAACTAAAAACACAGTGTAAAAGAAAAAACAATAATACCTTAAGCTTTATAAGCATTGGACACACAAATGCAAAAATTTTCACGTAGCCAGTTGGTGCACAAGCAAAGAATTCACGATCTTATCTCAAATGAATGCTGGGGGGAAAGAGTGAACATAGCAGAGAATATAACAATTTTGAAGTTACCTGCAGATATACATTTCCCTCGCCAGATATGCTCTTCGCAATTTTCAATCCTTGTTTTAATTTGAACTTTATAGATCGTGGAAAGATATGTCAAAAGATTGATTAATTTGATTAATATTAAAACATAACAAAATAATGCTTTCTACTGATTACAATTTACAACTTCATGTTATGCATCAAACTGTTAATCCCATGATAGTTACTTTGCAAGACCTGATATTTGTTGTATCATTGTCACAGGTCATGGTTCCTATATATTTCTAGGAAAGCATAATCTTAAGCTTATGAAAATTTTCTGCTTAATTTGATTATTTTCTGACTATATGCTAGTTATATTTCTTTCTTATTTGCCTAATATGTCTTTTATTTTTTTCAACTTATAAGCTTGCCTTCCATATAGCATTCCACATATGAAAGTTTCTTATACACTTCCCCCCTTTTGTGATGCAAAAATATTTATTTTAGTCGGAAAAATGGGATAAGAAGAATAGATATAGATATAAGAAGAAAAATTTATTCATAAAAATCCAGTTAATCAATCATAATCCTAGATGTAAGAAACGTCTACTCTAATGTCACTCATTCAGAAACATTCCTGGTACAAAACGCTTCTTAATTGTGACATAACTAAGTAAAGAACTAAATTCTAAAGAAATTTTTAAAAACATACTAAAATCTATTTATGCTTCGTCTTCTTCTTCATTTCTTCACTGTCTACTATTGTCGAACAAATTGCATCAATTGCTAGTCTGTTCTCTAAAACTCTACACCCAGTAGGTCCAAGCACTTTCTCATTAACATGAATAGAACATTTTTTCTTTCCTAAACATAGCTGCAAAACAAACAAAAACAAGAAAAATTTTTTAGGCCACTTTGTTTTAGTTCTGTATCTTAGAAATTAAAATGAAGTAATTAGTGTATTACCCTTTTAACCACTGTTAAAGCATCACTAGATCCACATTGGCCTTTCTTAAAGGATCCACATTGACCCTCTGGCACCCCAAAGCTAGCAAATTTAATTGCGGATATAACTTGGTTCTCATTGCAAGCTAATTCCAATTCATGTCCTTCATAGGCATTTGCACAAGCTCTGTCAATGGTCACAGTGGCTAATTTAACTTCATAGGGGTTACCTCCTAACTCCTCAAACAGCACCAATGTGTTTTGATCATCCTCACGAAGAAATGAGCGTGGGACATGATACCTACAAAGGAAATAAAATAATCAAGTTTAGTACATATCTAATTCATAGTGATTATTTCAAATTATATCCTCATGCATGTTACCATCTTTGACTTGGCTCTCCACATCCTGTGGTGCATTTGTTTGGGTTATATGTTCCACGGTAATCACATGTCCAGCTACAACCATTTTCACCTGCAAGGTAGCTTGGCCAATACCTCCCAATGCTGTTCCCATTTACCCAAGCTTGACCCTTTCCTAACCCTTTGAAATCTACCACAACAGGGTCAGTTCCTATAGGACTCTTGAATGTAGTCTGCAGGTATAAAAAGGATTTTGAAATGTGAGATAAGATTATAGTATTTAAAATTAAATGACAAAAGCGAAAGCTACGCTAAACATAATCTTCTTTGAAACATATAATGCATCCAAGCAATGACACATATTATTCATAAATGAATTATACCAACTTAAAAAATCATTTCAATTTTTCATTATTTAACTGAAAGGGGAAGTAATTAAAGTACCTTGTACCAAACAAATATTCTATTTGTGGGAAGACCATTTGTAAACCACCCTCTTACAAAGCTGTTAGGAGTGTATCGCTTCACATTCTCACCATGTAATCCCACCTTGTAATGCCATACATTTTTGGAGATATCCTTGATGATTTCTGTAACATCCCAGATGTTTTGATAATAGAAAATAAATTGGAAATGAGTAAATTATTATTTGGCTTATAATAAAAATGGTATATGAAATGTTAAGTGAGAAAAAGCAGTTTTAAATGAAATTTTAAGGAAAATGGCATCAGGACCCTGACGCGTAGCGTGGATGGGACGCGTAGCGTCAGGTGTGATTTAGTGAGCTGACGCGTAGCGCCAGCGTCGCGATCTGTTTTATAACAGGGTCACACAGAACAGAACCTGTAAACCCTCTCTTTCATTTTCTCTCTTCTCTGAGGCGATTTGGCTAGGGTTTTGAGGGAAACTTGGATTCTTGGTGGTTTTAAGCAATTTGGAACCAAGGTAAGGCATTTAGGGCCTCTAATCTTTAGTTTCTTCTCCTTCCCTTCATGAAATCCGAGTTTGCATGTGATGATTGGGGTTTTGATTCTGAGTTTCAGTGGCTTGTGAAGCTTGGGTAATGAGTTTGGGAGTATAAGGAAGGTAACGTACTAACTAATTTGATGTTTCGGTGACCGTAGGTGCCGGAACGAGTGTTAGGCAAGCGATTGACAAAGAGGACGTCGGAAGCGAAAGAGGAACGGTGAATCCAGCGGCTGTAGGACGCTATCCACCCCTTGAGCAAACTATCGGAGCTCGGGATAGAGGTAAGGGGGGTGTTCGGGTCATAATTAATTAGAATTGATATGAAAATGGATTATGGGAAGTTAAGAATTTAATAAGAGTTGTCATGAATACTATAAAGTAACTGAATATAATAGTTGTGAATATATGAGTATTTGGAATGAGATTAAATGGTTGAATATGAAAGAAATATGTTGATTGAATTGATTATATGATGAAATAAAGATTGGAATGATGGAAGTGAAATATATGTGTAATATTTCCACTTTGAGTGGTGTATGTATATTTGATTATGAATAAAAATGTGGAATTTTGAATTATTGATGATATATGCAATAGCATTGTATGGATGGGTTTGACAAGTCGGTCGCCCTGTATTGTGAGCACATGCCAGTTTCTGGTAGTTGCACATGTGGTTTGTTGATGATATGCTATGATTATGAGATATGATATGTGAATATGTGGTATGGGATGGCCAACGGTATGTATACCCCTCGTTTTCTGGCTCCCGTGGTCTTTGTGCCCAGTTGAGCTACCCAGTGGTCAAGTCGGACCCAGTGGTTGAGGTGGAGAGCCAAGTCGGGCTCGGTGAACCAAGTCGGGTTCACGGGATGTCAAGTCAGACTCCCAGCTGAAGGCCAGTCCTTTAGTATCCGAATACTAGGCGTCAAATTACATGAGAGTCAGTTGTGACTTATGTGAATCTTATATTAATTGATGATGGAAAATGAATTATGAATTGAAAGTGAAATGTGAATGAATGAAAGTATGGTTTGAATAAGTTAAAGATTGATGTGTATGTGTGTAATTGTATTGATGTGGATAAGTGCAGGAAATCGAAAGAGATTATGTAATAACAAAGAGTAGTAGGTATTGTTAAGTTTAATATTTCGTTCTATATTAATTATGATATTCCAAACACTCACCCTTGCTGTTGTTTAATTTTAGTGACCAGTGACAGGGAGGATGCTAATGCTGCGGAGATGCGCCAAGAGGAAGTTTGATGCCAAGGAATGGAGATGTATATAATGAACGTAATATTTTGTGTGTATGTGTTTAAGTGTGTAATAAGTAATGTATTAATATGGTGGGTGATAGATGATAAAGTATGTGTGATGAACTTGCCATGATTATGCATGTTGTGGTTTGATGACTTATTGATGAGAATGAATTATGGCACGGAGCCATTGACATGTGTGAATGTTGAATGTGATGGGCAGGTGTTGCATTGATGCATGATTGATATGTATGTTATGTGATTGATGTTAGGATGATGATTGGATTGATTTAGATAAGTTATGCATATAGTTGGATATTGAATTTAAGGAACCGGATAGGTGAAATTAAGATTCGGTGGGTGTGAGAAACCCCAGTATGCATCAATAGGTCTTCCATGACATCTAGGATTTAGATGCATTGGCTTTTGGTCCATTGAAATCCATGTAGGATGTTTGGTGTAAGGGTTTTGCACCTAATTGGGTTAAAATGCATTTCGCGCATAACTTGCGCATATGTTGGAATTTTGGCGAAAGGATAGCGCCAACAGTTCCGAAATGGGGAAAACAGGTGGCCCGTGAAGTTTCGTGGCAATCGGATCTAAAACGGGCCAATTGGATAGGTTAGAAGTTAGTAAAATGGCTTAAATGTGTAACAGCATCAGGTGCTGTCACTGTCATGCCCACGCTACGCGTGAGGCTGGCGCGTAGCGTGAAGTGCGCAGCAGATGGCTGACGCTACGCGTGGGAATGGCGCGCAGCGTCAGGCCCCTGTTTCATATTTTGACTCTTTTCTAAATTAGAGGCACTCTAAGGTTTTGTCTAACTATATAATTATTATTTTGAGTATGTTTAGTAAAAATAAATATTATTGTGAAATGAGAAATATTTAAATTTTATTAAATGCGAAAAATTTATTGTGAAAATTTATTAAATGGATATAAATAAAGGTAAATTGACGTAGGATGTCACAATTTCAGTGTTACCCTTTTGTGCCACCAATTCAACAGCACCACTGACCCCAACTTGATCATCGTCAAAGAAGGCACCATAGTTCTATTTGAACAAATTAAAAAGAAGAATGTTAGTTATGTAACTAACTAGCATACATAATGACACAATTAAGTGTATATATAGTTGTTACTTACAGGCAGACCAACAGTGCCACTAAGTAGAGATATCTCATTTTTCCCAAGCTTCAATTTGATTCCACCTTCATAAGTGAATTGGTACTGTCCATAAGAAGCATATTGGGAACCTGTGAAACAAATCAATGGAGGGAAGAATATTAAAATTATAATTTAGTATAGATATAAGACAGGTGGTTAGAAATTCTGAAGTACGGACTTACCAACATGTTCTCCATTAACAAATACATGAAGTACATGCCCATTGGTTTTCACTCTCAGCTTAACATCTTGGGCCCAAATGGGGTCACTTTTGCGAACATTAACACTGAGGGAAGTTTTTCTCATACAAATTAGTGGCCAAAAAAAAGTAATTAATACACACCATAGAAGGCAAAATTTAATTTGTGGTAACATTAAGAGGTCATTACCTTGTAATGTACCATAAGTAATCAGTAGTGTCATTTGTGACAGCCTTTTGATCCAAGAGTTGAGGAGTGGTCATAGAAACTGAGCCAAGCATTTTTCCATTTTTCATTTGCACATATGGCTCAGGCACCCACTGCCAATTCAATCTCGTGTCTGATTCAATGTTACTTGCTTCGTTTTTCTTCTTGACCATTATTGATGTTTGAGCATTGACCTAACATAATCCATCATATTAATTATTTGATTTAGTTTCTCATGAAAGACAAAAATAAAATAAAATTAAACAATTAATTGAGCTACTCTTACCTTTGCGGTGTTGTAAACTTCAGTATAACAATCTTGAAGGATAGACACAGACCAAGCAGGAACAGTGTATTGGGTATTTTGGAAGTTAATTGTAGCATCCATTGATGAGTGTGCATTTCCAAGAAAACAGACTGATTTTCCAGCATAACTATAAATAGTGGCCTATAAAAAATAATAATAATTGTAATTAAGTTACAAGGAAATAAATCATATAAATGTACTTGGGATAAAAATAACAACTTACTGTCATCTGGTTTCCATACTCAATGTTGTTAGAGGAGCCTTCAGTCAAGACTTGTTCCATTGACTTCAGAATTTCATGAAGTCGTTTCAGATGTCCCCATTTAGGTTGATTTAAATTACCTAATGTCAAATAAAATTACAAATCAAATTACTAAAGTATAGTTCGATAATGTAACTAAAAAATAAAACCTTTTTTTTCCCAATATGATAAATATTGTCCGTGTCTAAATTGAGGGGGAAATAGTAAAATAATGAATAGTTTAATATTTGCTTTACCATATTCATCCAATGGAGCATCATAGTCATATGAAGTAGTGATATATGGTCCTCCCGAAGTTCGTCCAAAATTGGTACCTCCATGGTACTATTGAAAAATTAAAATGCACAATTTTAACAATGAGAACAATTTATAATTTATAATTAATTGATATATCGAACAAAGCCAATGGAAGTAGTTACCATGTAGTAGTTTTGGAATGTGCCACCATATTGAAAAAAGCGTCCAACAGCAAAAGCAACATCTTCGGCAGTTCTACGTGGAATAGGTCCTCCCCAATTCTTGTACCTATTTGCAACCATTAATTTATGCATTATTTGAGTCAAAGTTTTCAAATTAAAATATAAAAGATGTATTGGATTATTGAAAATTAAAAAATAAAACAAAAGCAAAAACAAACCAGCCAGTCCAGTTCTCAGTCCACATCTTGGGTTTGTTGTTACTATTTGGATTAAATTGGTCACAATACCAACCATTGCATGTGTTAATCTAATTTAGGGCAAAAAAAAATAAATAGTAAGTATCATAAACAACAACAACAACAAAATTTAAAACTATAAATATAAAAATTTTAATTAATTATTATTACCATAGGATTTGGAGCATCGCTCTGTTGACACATGACCCAAGGCACACCAACTTGATAAGACTCCGCTAGTTGAGCACACCATTTAACATATTGCTTTCCCTTTTCACCATATGAATCCATAATATTCCCATACTCGTTCTCAATCTATCTCACAAAGTCAATATTATGCACAAAGATTTAAAAAAAAATATATCATAATAAATATAATTGATGAAGGGTATTAAACAAAACTAAACTTGAGCAAGAATAATGGGTCCTCCTTGTGAAGCAAACAACTTCTCTTGCCTCATCATTTCCACTATCTTTGTAGTGAAGCTCTTCATCTCAGCCTGCGGTAAATTAAATGTTAGGATATCACCTAATTAGGATCATAAAAATGACATTTACAACTTTTGATTAAGCGTGTGCCATACAAATTAAACTTCCAACCTGTGAGTCACATGTTTTATGGATGGTGAATTTTATCCCAAAACCAATTGATAATGGTTGGAATGACCTAACAGGTATTTAAATCATAGAAAATATTGTGAGGCGGATAATATGAGACTTCTAACACACCCCTTGCCGGACCAAACAAGGAGTAACTCGAAAGGGCAATTCTTGCCCCATAAGAACTGAAAAAAAGTTTTAATTTTAATATCATGTTAAATGTTGAAATGACCTAACATATATTTAAACTATGCTAAATATTATGGGGGAGCAACCAAAACATAATAACAAATTATGTAATGCTTACCATATAAGCATCATTGTAAGTCCTAAACTCGATGTTTGGAATGCTATGCAACCACACCGGAAATCCTCTGAAAAAAAAGAAAAAAGTAAGCAAAAAATTACTAAATTTTTAAATTAAAATACATATGGTTAGATAATTATGACAAAAGAATGATTTTGTGTTTTTTACCCGTAGTTCCATTCGGCGCATACGTATGGACCAATTCGAAGCATGGCATAAAGTCCTTGATTTTGAATAGTTTTCATAAATCTCACGAGATCTAGATTTCCAGAAAAATCATACTGAAAATACATTAAAAAATCAATTAATAAAAATCAAATGACACACACAGATATATTGATTTTGTTAAATATAAAACCTGTCGACGTTGTGGCTCGTGAGCATCCCAGAACACATATGTTTCAATAACATTAAGCCCACCTTCTTTTGCTTTAGCAATCAAAGAAGGCCACATCTATAGCAAGTAAGCAAATTAAGTTATACTTAATTAAATGGCTATGCAAAGTCATATTTACAAAAACTAAATCAATATTGTTAATGATGCCATTTTCAATTAAAGAACAACAAAATTAATATATAACGTGAAAACAATATAATTGATTGGATTTATATAAATGTAGATATAGAAAAAAGTAATTAATCCTTGAGTTTTGAAATGGAATAAAAAACAAAGTTAGTGATAATTACTTCAACAGTGCTACGAGGATAATGGATAGAACCAGATATTAAAACTTTTCTTTTTCCATCAATTTTAATGGCCCTCCCATCATAGGAAACATCAGTAGCATGGGTTGTATTGCAAATGAATGTCAAACACAATAAGAAAAGTGCAGCGATTCTACTAATTTTCCCCATTTGTAACTAGGATGGTCGTAAAGGTAGTGTGATAAAGGTTCTAATTGTTAATTAACACTGAACATGCTTATTTATAGTTAGAAGAACCAGGTGGAACACCTTCAAATCAAACATTTTCAAAGGTCATTAACCATATCTATATTCTCTCCAACAAACTCTTTTGTTAACATGAAAAAATAACAACATAACAAATTAGGTATGACTCAATTAACAACGTAACGATAGTATGGAAAATTTTCTTACTTCTATCTTCATTGAACATATTTATCTGAATGGATAGGAGATTTACTGTGACTATAATAACCACTAAATAAGATAAACATTTAAAATAATACCTGTGATTAACACCAGCACCAAACATAAACAAGCTATACTATCGCATTTCATTTTTTAAATAATAGCGAAAAGGTATTAGGAAATGGTAATCTTTAACAAATTGTTTATAAATTTTTGGACTTTCTCAATTAGTTTTAATGACATTTTAAATGCTACGATTTGTTATGTGTGGTCTCTAACTTAAAAAGAGTGTAAGAGACCACACTTTCAAAAGCATGGCTTAACAACTTAGGAAAGATTGTGGTTTTATGGTTTGATACGTCTTTTTGGCACACCATATATTATAAAGCGTGGTTTAACAATGTAAAAAGTGTGGTCTCTTTGCATAAAAGCCATAGTTAAGAGGCGTGGTCTCCTAACTTAAAATGTGTGGCCTATTCAAGAATAGGGTACGATTTCATGCATTTCGTAAGCGCGGGCTATCTTTTAATAGACCACAATTTCATAAACTATTTGTAAAGGTAAGTGGAACTTGATATGTTTTCAGCCACAACTAGCAAAGCATGGCCTATTGAATTATAAGACCATGGTTTTTTGACCTTGGAAATTTAAGTGTTGTTTAAACTACAAAGTGTTATAGTGGTTCTAAAAATGACCCACCTTCAAAGACCTATGTTTCTATGTTGTTTACTTTTTAAAAATTTTCAAAATAGGTTAAGTTTATTTCTTTTTTATTCCATATTTCCCTTATTTGTATTTTTTGATTAAAGCCATAGCCCCCCTCTTTCGACACACTTGACCATCCATACTCTCCCATTTTCCACTCCGTTGGTGACCTTCTTTCCCTCTGGCAACATGTCTGTTCCACTCCCTATCAAGCGGTGATTTTGTTCAAGCAATGACACAATTAACTTGTTCAAGCAGGGACCTTATTCCATTTGATCTCCTCCTTGACGATGTCCTTCAAGTTGTGTGGCTGTTCCACTTACTTAAATTGTAAGCATTGTTAGATAAAAGGCATAAGAAACGGGTTTTGTTTTGAGAACTCGTTCAAAAGAAAGTTTGAAAGCAAGAAAGAAAGTGAAGTAGAAAGAGAGAGAAAAAAGTTTAAAGGCCTTCCATAAGGAGCAAGTGAGAAAAAGTTTTTGTGAGAAAGATGATGAAGGGAAACTCAATGAATGAAGCTTTAAGATAGAAAAACCAAACACAAACTATAATTAAATGCAATAGATGTGATGAGCCAAGAAGGACACAAAGGAAAATAAATGGCAAAGGAAGTCGTGTTGTTAAGTTAATAGGTGTTATGAATTATGACTTTAACCTTCTTTTCTTTTTAGTATTTTTATTTATTTTTATTTTTGAAATGTCATATTTACCTTTTTTGCATGTGGACCAAACTATTACTATTTTTGCATTGCTTGTGATTAGTGCTTGGGTAACATCCTAGTTTTTCTAGAGGTAGTTATAGTAATGTAATGTATGATTAGTTTTGATCATATTTCCTTAAGTGTTTGTGCCTTGTGTTAGAATGATGCAAGTTATATTGATTTTTGAAATAAATTACGTCATATATTATGTAACAATTATACCTTCTTAAAAATAGTTAATGTTACGTGGTTAATTAGTACTAATCACTGCTTTTTTGAGTGACTATGTATTGATAATAGAACGATGTGTGATTATGTATGTGATTTAACCTTTTTGATGGTTTTAAGTACAACGTGAAAAATTAATTTTTTTTAGTATGAGTTAATGCCTAAAGGGTTAGTTCAAAATGATAGTATTACGAAAGAAATAGTTGGTAATTATCAAGTATTAGATTGTTTAAAAAATCTGTTAAAACCCCAATCTTTAGATCGGTTAAAGATCGAGAGTCAATATTAAAGTGCAAAGTGAGCCCCGAGATGATGTCACCTCATCCACGAACATGACAAGTGGCGCAAAGGAGGAGCATGATTTCTAACCTTTACCCATAATGTCACATGTCGAGAGTTCTACATTTTTTTCTCATCCAATATGCCATGTGTCAACGTTTCCACTTTCCCTCACCCGTTGTGCCACATGACATCAATTCCACCATTTCCTTTCAATTACTACACAATATGCCACTGATTCCATCTTTCCCTCACCCACTATGCCTTGTATCATTGATTCCATCTTTTTCTCAACCATTATGCCATGTGTCATTGATCCATCTTTTCCTCTCAAGCATTATGCCACATGTCGCGACCATGTTAAATTCTCCTTAATCCATGTCACATCAATGCTACATGTTACAACCATGTTAAATTCTCTTTAACCTTTGTCACATTGATGCCACATGTCGCAACCATGTTAAAGTCTCATTGACCCTTATTACTTTGAAGTCGCATGTTGTAATCCTCACCCTAACCTTAGTCGCTCATTGACACATATCAAGATTTTTACTCTAACCCTCATCACAAGGCTAAAAGAGACAACATGAAGAGTGAGTTATTCATTCTAAGTGACGAACTTGAATACTTTGCGATCATGTGTATATGCATATAAATGACATGTAAGCTTTGCATCACAATCACCAATTATCACCACATCTTCTTCATTATATTATATAGACATATATCATATTCATCAAATGAAACCCATAGCAAAGCATATACATATACACATATTGATCTGGTCTCAATACCGGTATCCGATCTGCTATACATATTTCAACGTCTTTGATGAGACATCTACGTGTAACCGGTGTCATCGGTATACATCCGGACTGTAATTCCGTATCAGGCGTTCTCCCTATACCAGTTGTTCAAGATAACACCATGACATCGGATAATACACACGTCACTATGCAAAAGACAAGGATTGTTGCTACAGGGATCGATCAATAATTCCCTGCACTACGAGCCAAATTCTGCTCACGGGAATGGTCAACTTGTTCCCTAATCCTAGTCTACATTCTCTATGCTCAATATAAAATAGCCACTTGACCCAATCATGCAGGTAAGTGCGCAATATAATAATGCTAATGGGAGTTGGTGGTTCCCCACCAACGAATCCTCGTTAATCGAGCCAATCAGGTATATGAACTCACTTCATGATTGAAGTGGGGGATCTTCTTCTTCAGCTCTTTTACGACTGATTACTCTCTGAATACATTCCTGACTTGGAATGTTACTGACTTGAGCGTCGGAGAATCTTTGCAGGTGACACCACCATTCGCCCACTTCAACGCGTTAGGTCGGTGTGAAGGATCTCTAGAATGCCCAATCCGCTTTCCTCACTCAAGGACAACGGATATCTACACCGGATACACATACATTCGGTCTTATATACAGTATCTACATACTATTTGTGACTGGTCTGAGTCCGAATCTCTAGACCCCGGTTCAGGACAGATCACATATTATTATCCTTCATCACATTGGGCTAACATAAGTATCATCACCAATTTACATAGCCTCTTCATCATAAATATTTCACTTGTTAGTCTTTTGGTTTTCATTCACCCAAATCATTCATCACTTGATGTTTCCATCACTTCAAACTCATCCTCTTTTTGACATATCACTATATTATATGCAAATGCTCTTAAGCTAATGCATATGCATAAGAGTCATATTCATCAAATACTTGCGGATCCCACTGTGGGAATAACAATTATTAAGGTGGGTTTCAAGCATAGATATATAATCATGCCCTTACTACAATAGTAAAATGTGTATACACACACACACACAAACATATATATATATATATCAAATCTTAATTTTACTGGTACCAAACCGCATCTATCATGCAACACCGGTCATTTTCACCATAACAACGGTAAATAACATCAATAAAAAATGGTATTACGGGCCAATCATGAATCATGCCATGGTAGTTATGATCCAATAAGACCACCAAGGACACCTGCTCCTTAAAGAGTCACCCCCACTGGGTCAACCACATGCAATCCCTCATGATTAAGCATGGGCAGTTTCATGATTTTACCACTGAATCACTAAGGTAAACAAATGCTCGTGCACAGAGCCGCCCTCCCACTGGGCCAACCAGAAGAACCCCTAACATCTTATATCGACAGCTATGTAATATGTCATGGATGCAATGCAGATTCCAATCATATGCAATCTCACACTATGCATCCTACCATGCCACCCATCCATCATCATCATTATTCAATTCTTAGCGGATTTTAATTTTAATATCATTGTCATTATTTTAAGGTTAAGTGTGGCATTCATAATCTCTTTTAACAACACAATATCACAAGCTAATTAGCATCAATTACAATGACATTAACAATTCTCATCAACAACAATCCTTATCAATTTTTTATTAACATTCAAGGGTATGTCAATTCTGTTGGAAATATGCATTAAAAGCCTATATAGGTTCGCATCATTTTGAATAAGTCATTTTTTGTTAAATAGTTTAACAACCTTTATTTATCCTTGGAGTAATAGGTCATATGAGAGTTATTCCTAAAATATCCCTAGTCAAGTATTTACGTGGGGACATGTAAATACATTAAGACTAGTGTGTGAGTGTACTGATGATCTGATCTCACAGATCATGGATATAAATGATATCAAGTCTTCACATGGGTACACATTAAGAGTAATGATGTACTGGACAGACCCACCATGAGAACGTTGCATGGATCATGAATGTCATAAACGATTCTCAATGTGATAATGGTATATGTAGTCCTTTGACCTGAAGTCACTACGATTCCTACATAAGGAGTTTATTGTTTTAATACAATCAAATGTCTTCTGTAATAAGAGGACTATAAAGGTTGTGGTTAGGCAATGTACAAATTATGTAGAGGGATATGAGTGATGTAGATGGGATTTGTCTCTCCTATGTGACAAGAGTGATATCTATAGGCCACTTGATGGAGTGAGACTAAGGAAATGCATGGACATGCTAGAAAGAATAAATATTGGATATTTATTCAGATAAAGTCTACTCCGGTATCAAGTAAAATAAATCGGACCGTACAAGGATGACACGACCATGCCTTGGGCCCAATTAGGATATCGTGACAAAAGGAACAAACATATAAAATAATTATCACTTATAGATTATGTTGTTAATAAATAATATTTGTACATAATGATGTATTGCTAGATGCCGCTCTTATTTTATATTAATAATAAAATAGTTTATTATTAATATAACTGAGTATTTTACCTATAGGGTCACACACATAGAGTAAGCCCATCAGAAAATAGCTTTTTATTTTAGTTGGACTAAAATAAGACTATTGGGCCTAACTCATTTAGAATGAGTAAGGAGCCCACTCTTTAGAGAGCAAATTAGGTCAAACCTAAGCCTATAAATAGAGCATAAGATGCTCATAGGCGGCTACCCAAAAGAGACACAAAAATACGCAAAAGTTACAAAAGCTACACGCCGTCAAACTAGCATTTGGAAGGTGTAGCATTTCTGGTGGGAGTACTTGTGTGGACTCCTAAAGGACGAGGCTACGATTGCTTCGATATTTTTCAAGATATAATCCTAAAACGCAATTTTTTTTTGTGTTTGTCTTATACTTTGAAACACGGCGCTTTACAAATCCTATAGGAATCCTTGTATTTTCGTTGCTCATACACTAGGGATTCCTAACAAATTCAACAACATCCAATATATTCTCATCAATAATCTTTATTCAATGCTAGTGGTGAATATCCTTGTAACAATCATAAGGCACACATTAACCCAAACTTTCAAAACAATCATAAATCACCACAAGGCACACCACCAATATTCTAAATGCACAACACATGTTTGTCAAGCAAACACTACTAATATATCCAACATTACAAGGGTTCAAAATAACAATAGCAAGGCAAACATGAGCAACATCACATACAATAATCATAAATTATTCAATTCATGCATTTAGAATATAAACTTTTTTCCTACCTCAAGAGAAGTAATCTGAGCGATTAGATGGTCCCTCTTTATTGTTCGGAATAGGTCCTACATTCACACATAATTTCAAGCAACTTACCTATCAAGGCATTATTTTCAATTCTAAATATATAAAATATCATATTTATAATTCTCAACATGTCCTAAACATGTCATGAATACAAATTCCTCATTTTGTTAGGTTTCATGAATTCCTTTCCATTAACAAAAATTCTCTATAATTAAATGGCTACAACACAGACTCCCAAGCCACCAATACACACCAAACATTTTTTCTTGATTCCTCAAATTCCCAACATCAATAATTAATGTCAATCATTCCAAAATTCATTTCCACATACAAAATCACTCTCATGGCAAATAAATTACAAATTTCTCAAGTTTTGCCAAGAGTCCCAAATTCCAATTTTTAGGGTTTCCACTTAAATTGCCAAACATCAATTCCAATAGTCTTTCTTACACCATTTCAAGTATTCTTAAGCCAACAATGTCATATTTCAATCATCAATAACCAATCAACAAATCTCAATAGTCTCCTAACCTAAGGTTTGAGTTTCTCATGCATTTATCAACAAAACAATATTCAATCATCCATTATTAAGCTTCAATAATCCCAAAACCACCAAGAAAATCAATGGAAGTCATGAAACCATACCTCAAATCCAAGCCCCAATGAAAAACAAAAATGAGGAGAAAAGAGAAAGATGACCCAAGATATGCTTCAATGTTCCATTAGAGCTTCATAAATCACGAGTTTGTGTTTAATTTCTACATGAGATGGCTATGGTGATGGGTGGATGGTTTTGCCAAGAAGAGAGGAAGAAGAAGATGAAAAATACAAGTAAATGGGGAATAAGGAGATGGCCAACGAAAATTGAGAGAAGGAAAGAGAGAGAAATGCTAAAAATTAGGTATTACCCAATGGCTATTGCACACACCTTTTGCTTTTACCCAATGACTTTTAAAACCCCTTTATCTAATGGACAAAAGAGATCAGAGAAAGTGAGAAATAGATGCACAGTTAATTAGAGAGAAAGAATAAGGAATTTTACATTTTTCTTTATTTCCATTTTGTTAGTATTTTCACTGTTTATTAACATATGTCATATCCAAATAAATATCTCCTCAACACCAAAATTATTTTGAACATACCACCATAACCATAAGAAATTCCTCATTATTCTAGACTCATCAAATGCCCAAAATCATTTAATGGGTCCTAAACCTTTCGTTAAATTATCAGGATTCAGTCAATTTTAATTTACTGATAAATCACAATTAATGTCTAATTAATTTTCCCACATACATTGAATAATTAATTCTCATCATCTAATAATTTATTTCTCTAAAATTTGGGATGTTACACAAGCTCTCTTGTTCAAAAAAGCTTCACACTTCATTCTAGTGCAACAACAAAGGCCACCAACACCCTTCTTGGTGCAAATTTGAAGATAGAAAAGGAGCAAGGACAATCACTACTCTTCTCCTTCATCTATCAGGGCCAAGGACTTCAAAAGGTTAAGAGGGAGTTCTTCATGATCTTGGGTTTATTAGGGAATCCCACAGGGTCAGGCAACGTAAACACATAAGATTCCCAAATAAATTTACAAAACAAATGTTTCAAAGTAACACATGCAACAAAATAAAAATTGAGTTTTAGGATTACATCTTGTCGAAGCAATTTTAGTTTCGTCCTTTAAAAGTCCACGCGAGCACTCCAATTAGAAACTAAACCTCCAAATGCTAATTTTTTAAGTAGTTTTATAAAAAAGAATGATGGTCTAAACTTAAATAACTAAAATCAATAACAAAAGCTATTG
Organism: Clitoria ternatea; assembly: GCA_037962975.1. Classification (NCBI taxonomy): domain Eukaryota; kingdom Viridiplantae; phylum Streptophyta; class Magnoliopsida; order Fabales; family Fabaceae; genus Clitoria; species Clitoria ternatea. The sequence continues at coordinate 19,203,980 of CM075675.1, forward strand.
GATCAAAGTCAATTTCAAGCCTTAATCTGTTGGGTTGAAATACTAACTTTTTCGAATATACAAATATATGGTTCATTTTGCAAGCCCAACTGCTCAATTCTTAAAATATGATATCAGTGAATGAGTTCAATAGGCCCCTAGTGAACCTGTATGATTAAATTTGTCATGTTAAAAAAGCTTATTTAACCTATCTCATATTTCTTTTGGTCAAAAAACAAATAAATAAGGAAGGATCGATCCTTGTATAGTTGTAATACATATTTAGATGCTTAGTAGATGGTAGCTTAACCATGGTTCAAAACCTCAAACTCAAAAGATCAAGAACTTATCCTTTTAATCCTGATTAACGGACTTGAAATGAAAATAAAAAATTAATTTAGTTGGTTAGAAATTTAATTTATGTCTATAAGATTATAGATTTAAATTCTACTAATATAAAATTTATAATTGAATGATTTGTAACTTCCTCCATAAATGATGGTCTAGTGAACCTGCATATCTAACTTTTTTTCAAAAACAAAATAAGAATAAATAAATAAAAGTAATTTTCACCGGTACTAATCTTCCCCTCCTTTTCTTTATTCTATACATAATATTGTCAACATGATTGGGTCACATGTGTGAATGAGACTTTCTCTTCATCACTCAAATACTTTATGTCTATACATAATATTCCCACTCACACACGGATAGATATGAAGGACTACGTGGCATATGCCCCTTTTAGATACATCAGTCCATTAAAATATGATTAACGGTAATCGTATTTGTATTACCAAACAAGTTTCTTAACTATAATCAATTATGAGAACGATGTTTGATTTTGTAGTTACTAGAGATCTGAAGCTACGTAGTAGAGATAATAACCACTAATTAGGCGCAGTTTCGTCGTTAGGTATTAGTCTATGTTCGAAGTTTGAATTTTAGTTCCATGTTAATTTTCACATTAGGGAGGTAAATAAACCTACAGATAAGTCAAATTAAGTGCTAAATTTGGGTATATTGCTGCGGAAGGTTGTGGAAAAGAGTAGCTTAAGGTGATTAAGCTTTCCTAAATCCGGATGCTGACCATTGATTAGCAGAAAGTAAGGTTTCTTGCCTAAAAGGCGAAACATTTAATAATGTCATTTGTCTGATCGATAGCCAACTGTCTCAACCTATGAAACAGTGTGTGCTTATTACGATGCAGGGTCCCTACCCAATTATTCAAATATTGCTGCGATTACAACAGTTATTCACCTCTGCCTCTATATAAACTTCTTAAAAAATTGTAATATGGCGCTCTACTAAGTATTTTTTTTATTGGGACTATTTACAGTAACTCTATTTATTTGATGATTTTGTCCCTTGTTTTCTAAAAAAAATTGTAATTTCACAATATTTTTTAACGATTCAACGAAAGGAAAGAAATAGATATTGTTTTCTCAATTAAAGTATATTGTAAAGTTATAATATATTTTAATTTCAAAATAAATAGATAAGATCACTAACTAGATCTAATGACTATCAATAGTCACAAAAATGTGTGACCATTTAAGTGACAACTTATATTTTTAATATCAATAATTTAATAGCCAAAAAAGGCATCAATTTGAGTTTTAATCCATCCACCAATCTAGTTAATCATAGATTTTCTATGTGTTAAATTATAAAAAAGGGACAACAAGTGGTGGGTTTATTATAGACCTAGCTCATCTAATCTATCGATACACACGGTGGTTACCCATTTGGCTCGGATTTGGCAGTTACTCTTAATCAATCGACGAAAATCACCCCGCTTAGATTTGGTAATTACTCTTAATCAACCGACGAGATTTGCCTCACAAATTCAAGTGTGCAAAATGACGCGAAACGGTCGTACTGGGTGCCCCCTAGCCATGTTTATAAGAGGTACCTCTGCGAGTACCAACTACACTTTGTGGGTAGACTTAGACTTGTGGCGGCAATGATCAACACGTAGAGGGGAAGGAGAGAAATTGTTGTGACGATATCAGGTTGTTTGACCGTAAATGCACACGAAATCGATTAGCATAAGCTCTTGAACCAAAACCTCTATGTCTGGGTTCAACTAGAAGTGATGGAGATCATCTCTAAACACGCAAGGGCCGAAGAGGGTATTATGGAGAGACGATACCCCTTTCAATTTGAAGAAGAACAAGAAGAGCGATGCGTTACTCTGCATCCAAGGGTTGGGGAGCACATCTTCCATATGCCCCCTGACACTTAGAGCGTCTTCATGTACGATATACTATTCACTCACCTTGGGGTGAGGTTTCCACTAACGGAGTTTGAAATGGCGTCCTCCAGTTTCTGGAGTGTGCCCCCACTCAACTGCATCCTAATGGGTGTGGTCTAATGCGGAGCTTGGAGGTGCTCGGGAACATTTTGGTTTCATCCCGACAGTGGCGCTATTCTTCTCCATCTTCCATGTTTTCATCGATTAAACCCCGATAACGACTTGAGCTATGTTAGCCTCAAAATTGTGGGCTTCCAACCCTTCACCGAGTTGGCTAAGTCAGGCGGCAATTCTTATAAGTGCTTTGTAAAGATGCAAGTTCGGTCAGACGTGCTGATCTTTTCGAAAAGTGAGGACGGGATCCCCAAATTCCTGATCTCATGGACCTACAAGCATTTCTTTCTGATTGAGGCAGCTTTTGTACTGGAGGAGGATGAGTTATCCCCCGAGTCGTTGAAGGTAGTCTAGGTTCTATAGGAATACAATACCGTCCGCCCGAAGATTTCATGCAACCAATCACTTTGCAGCCGACTTGCTTAGTACGTTAGGTCATAGGTCAACTCTGAACCTCCGATATTGAGTGAGTAAGTCGCAATGGACTCATTACGTGAGATGCCAACGTCGAAAGAATAGCTCACCCCAGTCATCACGTAATATCTGTTCCGAGTGCGGAATGTTGACCAAATTACCTTTGCGTCCAGGGGTTGGTCTCCGACCGGATCAATATTTGAGTGGGAACAATATATATAAATAAACATATAAATTGTTAAATAAAATATTAATGCTATTTTATAATAATTTTTTAATATATTATGAGGTAATAATAGTTTGTATATATATTGATATTTAGTATATTATATAATTTTTGATTTTTTAAAATTTTTAAATATTTGTAAATTACCTACTCACTGTCAATATGTCTAACTTAGTTGATTGGGTAAAATATATTTAAGGTTTTTAAAATGTGTCAATTAATATAATTTTCATAATTTTAGTTTTTCATTCCTACTTAAAGCATAAGACCACCAAATCATTAGGCGTGGTTACAATAATATAGGATCATCACCTTATTGAAATCTCTATTTTAGTTAAGATTAATTTAAGTAAATCTTTTGTAATCAAATTGGGTAAGTATAAAAATTCAATATTTTATCACTTAAGTAAATAATGGGATGGTTATTCACAAATCTTATCTTATGAATAAAAAACACCACAAGTGAGAGATGAATGTCATATAATTATTGGCCGTAAGATATCCAAGAAGATTAAAAAATAAATAAATATTTCTCTCTCACTCAATGCGGTCAATTTATGAGAATGGGATAAGAAAACGTTGTAATGGTAATTAATGATATTGACAAGTGACATCACAGGCTTCTAATCCGACGGTGAGGATTGGTTTAGTGACAGGCAATGATTGCATGATGGCGTAGAACCAAGCGTGGTAAATGTTTTCTCATGGTTGGTTGCCTAACTCGGTTGGTTAAACCATTTTAACTAATCCCAAAAATAGATCTTATAGTCAAATGGAGTTTTAACTGTTTCAAATGACGTAAAAGATTAATATCAATCATTAAATTTCTCTATTTCTTCAACTTTATTTCCCTAACTAGAAACCAGACTTAGTAACAAGCATTCAACGATCGTTCTCCCTCTATCTACGTCACAAGACGTCACCCATGAGGAGCATCATCATCATCCAAAGCAAAACCAATGCTTTTGTTTTGTTTTGCTTTGCGCTTCAGTTTCGTTGAGCAAAAGTCAAACAGTCTTAAGAGCAAGTTAAAGAGCTTCACAAGCCTTCCATTCCAATCTTACATTTATGTGATAATATAAAATTCAATTAGGCATGTCAAGGGCTACTAGAACATAGAATAGAAGGGTCCACACGTTTTGATTGAATAATTTATATTTTGTCCAATTTTTAATTATTAACCTTATTTATTATGTTGGCTAGGAACTTAGGATCACTACTTCTACTGGTATAGTACAAGGCTAATTAAGTTCAATTTTGAATAAAGAAAGCTTTAGCGGAATTTATTCCGAATCATGTGGTGGGCTTTGATTAAATTCCCAGGGGACGTCATGTGTCCACATTCACATCCCATACCATACCCATGACACCTCATGTGCCTTAAATTTATTCGTAAAACTAAAAATTCAAAAAGTCCTGTAAATTTAGATATAACCTGAGTTTGAATTTAACAAATCTCATCACATTCAGGTAGTTTGTTGAATTAATTATATATATTATATTTTCCTGTTTTTAATGTTAATAGTACATTCTTAAAAAAACTTATATTAATGAAAACAAAAGGAACTTATAAAATAACATTAATGAAAACAAAACTTATATTCCTAATCTTAATTATTTGTTTTTTTTTAAAAAAAAAATGCTCGTTTCCTAACTCTGAAAATCCTAATTTCAAGCGCATAACAGGTCTTGTGAAATTTTAAGCCATATTTTCATTATAAGCCGAGTGTGATTGTGAGCTCCAGCCTGTGATCCGTACACGAATGTATGATGTATTGTTATTTTATGTTAGAGCTGTATAGAAATGAAAATGAAAGCTTTGTAAGTCATTTTAAATTCTAAATTTTATGTCATTTTAAATAAATGTTCTAAAAAATAAATATGGAAAACCCTTCCGACCCCGAAGCTTCTTTCAGATTGGATATGGATAATGAGAACGTGTTTGATTTGCAGTTAATGAAATAAAATTAAAAAAAAAGTTAACAATTGATTTTAATTCTTCAGATTATTCAAAACAATTAAAATTTTGTTTTTATTGCTTTCAATTCAATAGAAATCCCAAACATAACTTTATTTTAAAAGACCGAATTTCTTTAACCTTTTTAGCATGGGTTGTAAAAAACCATTACCCAAGCCGTACCAGACCAGGTTGGGTGGGATAGCGAGAATGGGCAACTCTACATTGGATAGCGTGTAGTCACTTCAACTCTTTCACTTAACCTTTCTTTCTGAATTTGGATTTGGACATTTCATTAATTTTACCGTTCATATACACTCTCTCAATTTCTATTTTTCAGACATAAATATGTTTTGTTAATTATTTTTATAAAATAAAACTTCTCTATCTGAAATCATTTAATATTTTTTTATGTTTATTCTCATTTTAAAAAATGTTATCATTAACATTAAAGTAGAATTTGAATTTGAATAACAATTAAGTTGAAATGTTACACTATCTTTATATAAAAAGTAGTGTATTAACATCTTTCCTTAACATATGTGCTTTTGTATTAATTGTCTCGTATATGTTTAATACGTATTACTTTATTGAATAAAGAATTTTGGTTAAATACTTCAACGACTTTTATTAATCTCTAGAATAATTAGTCAATATGAGAATTATTCATATATCGACTCTAGTCAAATATTAATATGGGGACACATGATATGTTATGATTAGTATAAAAGTATATTGATGATCTACATAGACTGAGGATATGTGCAATATCAAGTCCTTACACGAGTACTTGTTGAGGGCAACTGCATACTAAATAGACCCACCATGAGAACGTTACATGAGCATTATAGACACCTTTCAATTTGATAATTATATATATAGTCCTTCGACTTGAAGTCATTATGATTCCTACACGATGAATTTGTTGTTTTAATAGTCACCTATAACAAACTAATAGTAAAGGTTATAACCCTTGTTTGGTTAAAAGTTGGGGTTGGTCAAATCGATGTTTGACAATCCCAAAAAAAGATCCTATGGTCAAATAGAGTTTTGACTGTCTTGAACGACATTAAGGATCAATATTAACCTTTAGATTTTTTTATTTTCATAACTCCGTTTTCCCAATTGCATGCCAAATGGACACATAGTTTGTAACAAACAAATCATGTAGCAAAATATGAGTAATGTAAATGAAATTTGTCTCTCCTATATGATATGAGTTATGAGTCACTTGATGGAGTGAGACTTGTAAATGCATGACTATGCATGATAGAATAAATATTAGATATTTGTTTAAGTAAAAGTTTACTCTTGTATTAAGGAACATCGATTAGTCTATACAGCGATGACAATGAATATGTTATGGACCCAATTAAATATTAGACAAAATGAGTGAACATATAATGTTTATCACTTAAAGAATACATTAATTTGATATAAATTTATATTAGGACAATGATTATTTCTAGATGTCAATCACTATATTATATTATATATAAAATATTTACATTTAATATAAACCAAATATATTTCCTATAAGGTTACATTGATAAAGTAAGCTCACTAGTGAGTTTTATTAATTAATTTAGTTGGATAGAAAATAATAAAGTTATTCGACCTATAACATTTAAGATAAGTAATGAGGCAAATAAGAAACACGTGTATATCATCAGATGATCATAAGTGTGATACACATCATAGAAATACAATTCACAAATAGTTGTGGAGACGTTATGTTAGTCGTACTAACGTTTGGAGGTGTGGTAATCTAGTTAGAATGCTCTCGTGGACTTCTGTATATACAAGTCTACTTTTGCTAGTTAGCGAAGGTTTATGTTACAAGAAATTTATTTTGAAACCTTCTTAAATTGTATCTATCACGATTTGGTTACTTTGAAACATGAGATTTTCACAAGGACCTTTTGAAATTCTTGCATTGTTGTTGCTTGACCATTACAGATTTCCTAATAGTGATATGAGAGTCTCACTTGCAAAATCATGTTTTGGGAAAATTATTGTTTGTTTGAGAACTTGTTATTACCTTTTTTAGTAAAAAAATGTTGCTAAGGTTGTGTCTTTTAGCAAAAATACAACAAAAGTTATATGTTTTTTTAAACCTAGTAATTTTTTATTTTATGTACAGTGGTATGCGAGCCCAACTTGTAAAATCATGTTTCGGGAAAATCATTGTTTGTTTGAGAACTTGTTAACACTTTTTTTAAAAATGTTGCTAAGTTTGTCTTTTAGCAAATATAACAAAGGTTGTATATTTTTTAATGCTAGTATTTTTTTTATTTTGTGTACATTGATGGCCTTTCTCGTCAATTTCAATCAAAGAGCATGTTTCTTGGATGTTCTTAATTATATAACATGCATGATTTATAATAAGGGTTTTGCTTGGATGTCAAACTTGTGTGTGATTTAAATAACTAGAATTGATATCCTTAGCCACGTGTCAAAATCATGTGTGATTTAAACAACTAGAATGGATGGACATGATCGTGTCTAACAATCAGTCACTCGTAAATAGTCAACGCATTAAAACATTTTATATGCCAAAATTTGAATGTGACAAGGCTTGATCCCGTATCACATTAAAGAGAAAAGAAGAGTTTCACTACTAAACTACTTGACACATTTAAAAAATATGACGTAACTATATACAATTATATTAAATCTGTAGAATGTATACAGCTTTTCTTCACCTCAACTAAACCGTAATGGTTGTCAACTTTTGTTCTCACACTGATTATGTTGTTGTACTAATTACACTTAAATAAAACTATATCACTTTTAACTCGTCCGAAGAAAGAAACTTGAATAATCTTTTTTAAGACACCATGGAAGTCTTCCTCTAAATGTCTGTTTGTGCCTTTAACATAAACCCTATAGTTATGTGTTCGTATTCCATCACCCATTGAAAAATGTTAAAATTATAGCCGTTTACATAGTAAATTGGTCATTTTTTTAACAATTTTCACTAGCCCCCAAGAAAGAGCTTAGAGTAAAGGGTCTTCAATTCAATTGTTTGGGTCTTGAATCTATTTAAATTCTAACATACAATAATTTAAATGACAAAAGTCTATAGGTTTAAACAAAACCCTAAGGTATACAGACCTTACATGTTTTGTAAACCAACCGATGAATTTGGATGGTACCTCACTACGTATTTAGTCATTAGTTATATCATTTTGCTCTTTTCTCAGTATATCTACATATATATTATTTAAAGAACAATAGTTTAGCTACAACAAAATCCTATCTTCAAAATGAACTAAAAAATTTGGTGACTTACTCGAGATACAGTTCCACTTCCTTGCAATTTAGAAGAATGTACAAGTGAGCCGCATTTCGATGTTTCTCACTAATGTAACATTCTATGACCTTGCCCCCAGGATGACCAGAATAGTTAAATGTTGAGCTTTGATCGTCCACATCAAAATTTTTAGTGACCCCAAGGTTGCGAGGGATTCTAATCATCCTTGTTTCTATCTCTATCAAAAAAGTAGAATGAAACAAAAATGATCATTTCTTCCACTAAGTATGTCTTATAAATTATTGCTTCCACACATACCTTGTTGGACACTTTGTCTTTTAAATAGCGTAGGAATCTAGTAAAACATAAAGAAATGTTGAGTTACATATACATAATTTGGTACTACAAAATTTGAAATGGAAATAAAGTAGTTCTGGACCGCCAATTCTAGCCTCGTATAGTAGATGAATCGACAGGTGCTCCATAGAATAAAAAAACCTAGGGGGAAAATCTACTCCAGCTTACAAATCAACACCAGAATGTTTTCCTCTATCTTCACAAGTATCTCATCATTTAATGAGGTTGTTGTCAACTTTTTAAAAAAGTGACCCAACTCAACCAACAATTTTCAAATGGGTTTCGGTAAGGCATGAAATACCTATAGAAGTAGTCGTTGAATAAACACACGACAGTCATGACTTTTCATGTCAAACACCCTTCCCTCCTTCATGTCAAACACCCTTCCCTCCTTCATGTCGACATATCTAGTCACATTCGAAGCAAATTCGCTAGGCATGGTCAACCCATTTACCCACACACAAACAACAATCCGTTGAGGTTTTGTTAATGCATATTTGGCATGCGGTTTAAACACTTTTCTGTGTCTCACATCTTTTAATTCCAAATTTTTCATAGAACATAAACTTACAAGGTCTAATCGACTTTTCTCATTGTCCTTTGTTCTCCCTTTGATGTCCATCACAGTGTCAAATATATTATTGAAAATATTTTGTTCAGTGTGCATTACATCTATGTTGTGTCTTAACAACAGGTCTTTCCAATACGACAAATTCCATAATATACTTTGCTTCACCCAGTGTTGTTCCTTCCCATAACCCGTAAACTCCTTAACATTCTTATCCCAAATGTTCAAATAGTTAGACACTCTCTGCCACACCGATGTATCGGGTAATCTACGAGGTAGAGGTTCATTCATAACCTTGTTCTTCTTAAAAGTGGTTCTGTTTTTCTTGTATAGGTATAAACTTTCTATGGCAGTCAAAAAAACTTGTCTTACCATTAACGGGGAGTGATTCCCCCTAGTATGTTGCATGCATACAGGGCAAGTAAGCTTCCTAGACTTTGACCATCCAAAAAGCATACCATAGGCAAAAAGTCATTAATGGTCCAAAAATCAAAATAACCATTTTCATGAAATTATTCTTCAAGGATGCATCATAGGTCAAAACCTCAACATCCCATAATTGTGGCAACTCCTTAATCAACAGTTGCAAAAAAGACATCTATTTTTGCCTTTGGATATTTGGGTTCTGGAACCAGTATAAATAGAAATATTATCTCATTTTTCATACATATTTTAAGAGGTATATTGTGGGGTCGGTATGACTGGCCAATAAGAGTACACTCTTTCGTATTAACCAAACAGGTTGAATCCATTAGTACATAGGACAAGTTGTATATTACGCAGCTCACGTTAAGAGTCTGGATCTAGCTCATCCAAATACTTCCATGCTTTCCCATCATATGGATGACACAAAAGACCCTTCTGTGTTCGATTCAAAGCATGCCAACATATGTCTTTTGCAGTGGACAATAAGATGTATAAATGTTGAAGACGTGGTGTCATAGGAAAGTACCACATTTTCTTCCTTGTCATCCTAGTTCCTTTCCCCATTTCTTTTAATGGTTTTGTAATGATCCTTGTTACAATGTACACATTCTTCTACACTCTCGTCTACAAACTCGTTTTGGAACAATATACACCCGCCAACACAAAACTCTATCTTTATACATCTCAACCCCAAGTTTGCCACACTTTTCTTAGCATAGTACAGGTTTGACGACATTTTATTCTCGCACTCGTCCCATAACAGGGTCTGGGCCGCTGCCAACAAATCATAAAATCTCTTAGCATCTGGATTATGATCCTCCTCTACATTCCCATCCTCATCCCCATGTTCATCATCATGTTGTAGAATACATCCGGTGGAAGGTCCAACATGATCTATCACTATCTGCTACATGTTGTTGTAGTTATCCTTGTTGCCCCCTACTTTGTACTAAGACTGTTGCATAGGTATGGTTGACGGCCTAGGCGGTAACTACTCACCATGGTTGTACCATCAATAATATCCTTTCATGAATCCCTTATCATTTAAGTGGTACATCACATTATCTGCGTATTCATAACTCATGCATTCGCACTTAGAGTAAGGACAACATATCTTTTGATTCGCTTCAAAATCAGAAGTGTTGGCCATAGTAAATGGAATAAACTCACAACCCCATCAAAAACTCTTTAGTTACTCATCGATTATGATCAAGCCGGTTGTACATCCATCATTGATTTGTCAGAACCTCCATACACGATATCTAATGATAATAGGACTAGTTACTTTAATTAAACAAGACATGACTATCGTTCATGAATCACTCTTTATTTCTTTGATGTTATAAGTAAGTGGGGCCCTATCCTACTTAGGATGAATATGTAACCATTTGTAACCTGTATTCATGTTCTCCTGAAGCTTGCATGTTGAGGTTCAATCAAAATTTTGACAATATTTCGCATTGGTCCCTGAGTACATAGAGATACGTGTGGTATGAAACACCGCACACAGAAATGCACCCGGTGACAATATGAAATGCATTAAGTGAAATTCCAATTGAACATCAACAACATAAGATTCACACAAACATTATTGGTGGGTTGGGTTGAATCTTGAATGAGAATCTATTGGGTACAGATACAGACTAACCCTACAATGAACCGAAATTAATTTACTTTTTATGTAACCTTAATCTAGTCTAATGACATAGAGCTTATTGAAATTTTGACAAAGTTTCCTCTGTAAAGTAGACATTACAAAATTTTTACAAACGCTTTATTACATATAAAAAAGTTTCCAGTATAGTGAAATAGGTCGGGGACATCAAATCTGCCATATCAATTATTGTTAACTAGACCCATTTTTTCACCTATGGTAATTTCTATTTTTGTGTAAATAAAAGTATTTTAGACAAATAAAAAGAAATAAAGAGTATGTTGTACTATGTGATTCTCTAGATACAATTATTTAAAACAAACTCATCCAAAATATTATACATGTATAAACAACTCGCAAGAATCAATCATTACCACTTTTTTTAACTTTGCTTATCAATAATTTTTATACTCAACATCAAGTTTAAAAAATTAAAAAGTAGTTTTTATTTTAAAAAGTAATAATTTGGAGTAGTTAGCTACTATACTGTACTCTAAATTCCTAAAGAACATAATGCGCTCTAATTCTTTGCTAATTCCTTTTTTATTTTAATATATGTTATTCAAATTTGAGGTGACAAGAATTGTTATGAGTTGCTAAAATGAAGTTTGTAACTTGTAATTTGTAAGGTAATCAACTTAATGCTTGGATCGAGCTCAGTATAGGATAATTGAAACCTTAATTATCGTTTGTAGATATGTGTAACTTATTGAATTAGAACGGTTTATACATCCCAGAGTTTATTCATCTAATAAGCAACATGCCTACTAGTGCTCACACAATAGAAATAGATTTTATTCCTCTAATAAAAATATTACTACACTATAAAGTTTACCTTTTTTACATAATTATAGGTCTTACTTATTTTAAAAAATAAAATAAGGGGGAAGAAGAGAAGAGAATAGAGGAAACAATGTTGTAGTTTTTAAAATAAAATAAATGATAATTTTAGAAATTATTAAAATTATGAAAAATAATAAGTGAAAATAGCTTAAATATAAAAACTTTTAGATAATATTTTAGCTAGTAGCTAGTTAAAAATACTTCCTTGTTCTTTTCATATATACTTTTTTCACTTGTATTTTAGAAAATGTCAAGAACAAAATCCTTTTCTAACAAAGTGAGATTTGCTACACAGATCAAACAACTATTGTTTTCATTTTTCAGTCGAAGACAAGGATTAACAATTCTGAATTTGCATGTTACACAGGTAAAGGTACACATAAACAACAAGGAATAAGTAGTTCATAATACAAATCCAACAAAGTAAAATATACAAGCATATGGAAAGAAAAAGGTAAAATAAATTACCAGCCATTCAGGAACAGAGCATTAAAGTCATTCTGGTAAAGGTAAAGTTCTCTAGCAGTTTCGTATATTATAAAATGAGTTAGTAGTATTATCTTGAACATGATATAGAAAAATAATTGGTTTCTAATCAGTATTGAAACAACCAACAATAACAAGAAAAGAAAGCATAAAATTGACCAAGAAATACACTAAAAACTAAACACCCAACTAGTGTTATTTGTGGTAAGTCCCACATGGAAAGTTTAGAAGGGAGGGGGGGACCTTCTAAGCTTATATAAGGAAACCCCCTCCTATAGTTTTAAACCATCCCAACAAGAGCCCAATTAATTATAAGGGCTTTTTTTTTATTCTTTCTCTCCCTTTGTAATATTTCTTTGCTGAAATATTAATTGAGTGGTGTCCGTGGATATAGGTAAAATTAACCGAACCTCGTTAAATTCTGGTATTCTTTATTGGTTATTTAATAGCTTTATTTTGGTAGTTGTTGTGAGCTATTGTGCTATTAATTGCATAGAAAATCCTGTCTAAGGAGATTGGGTATTAAGTGGGACCTTTTGTGACCCTTCCAGTCTTTCCTGGGAATTAGTAGGTGCAATTTTTAGTACAATTATTTACGCACTACAATTAGAGATGGGTGGAATAATATTTCAATTCCACAACAATTGGTATCAGAGCCAATTGGTTTTGAAGTATGCTCTATGATTGAAGTATAGACTGATCTGTCACATCAAAAAAGATTCTATTAGGCTCCAGGCGTTCCACATATTGATAGCTATTAATTACCAAAATGAGTGAGCAAAAGAAAACCAATGGAGAGGGATCATCTACATCAAAAGTAGAGCCTTCCTCATCTATCCTGACGAGAGTGGGGAACACAAAATTGTCCGTTGAAATTTTTTATGGTACTGGGCATTTTGGCATGTGGCAATGTGAGGTGTTGGATGCTCTTTTTCAACAAGGGCTAGATATTGCTATTGAAGAGAAAACACCAGAAGAAGTTGATGAGAAAGAATGGAAGACGGCCAATCGATTGGCATGTGGTACTATCCGGTCGTGCCTTTCAAAAGAGCAGAAGTATGCGTTTTTCAAGGAGACTTCTGTAAATAAATTGTGGAAGGAACTGGAGGAGAATTTCTTGAAGAAAAGCAGTCAGAATAAGCTATATATGAAGGAAAAATCGTTTCGATTTACATATACTGCCGGTACCACTCTAAATGATTACATCACTTGTTTTAATTATCTTGTGTCTGATTTGGTGAATATGGATGAAACATTCAAAGATGAAGATTTAGACCTGATGTTGTTGGGATCCCTTCCTGAGGAGTTTGAGTTTCTTGAAACTACTATACTTCATGGGAAAGTTATCGTCTCCCTAAGTGAAGTTTGTGTTGCTTTATATAGTTATGAACTAAGAAGGAAGGATAGAAGAAGCAGTATACATGAAACAACAGAAGCTCTGGTTGTTAGAGGAAGAACATAATCCCAAACCAGAGGGAAGAAGGGGAGATCTAAGTCACGGACCAAGCTAGCAAAAGATGAATGTGCATTTTGCCGAGAGAAGGGACATTGGAAGAAAGATTGCCCAAAGTTAAAGAACAAAAGTAAGTCAAAAAAGGGGAAAGCTATCTCTAATTCAAATGTTGCAGAATGTGATAAAGATTTAGACTTCTCACTAATTATTGCACCATCTGATAATCCTTCTAGTGCATGGCTATTAGATTCTGCTTGTAGCCATTATATGTGTCCTAATCGGGATTGGTTTGTTGATTTTAAAGAAACAGAAGGCAGAGATGTCTATACGGAAAATAATGAACCATGTACCACCACTGGGATTGGTTCAATACGCTTGAAGAACCATGATGGATCAGTTAGAACTTTAACTGATGTTCATTATGTACCGAGCTTGACAAAGAATCTTATTTCTATGGGAACTCTTGAATCAAAGAGTTTCACAGTTATTGCAAGAGAAGGAGTAATGAAGGTCATCTTTGGTGCATTGGTGGTGATGAAAGGAATTCGAAAGAATAATAATTTGTATTACTATCATGGTAATACAATTACTGGGATTGCTGCAACAACTTCTAGTGAGGACAGTGAGATGGAAGCTACCAGATTATGGCATAGACGTTTGGGGCATACTGGAGAAAAATCCTTGAGCTTACTTGCAAAGCAAGGATTGTTGAAAGGAGTATGTGCTTGCAAATTAGACTTTTGTGAGCATTGTGTCAAGGGGAAACAAACAAGAGTGAGATTTAGGACTGCGATCCATAATACACAAGGGATTGTGGATTATGTTCACTCTAATGTATGGGGGCCTTCCAAAATGGCTTCTTTGGGAGGAAAACATTACTTTGTTACTTTTGTGGATGATTTCTCTCGAAAGGTGTGGGTGTATACTATGAAGACTAAAGATGAAGTGTTGAAAATTTTCCTTACATGGAAAAAGATGATTGAAACTTAAACAGGTAGAAAGATCAAATGACTTTGCATAGATAATGGTGGAGAATACAAGAATGATCCTTTCCAGAAGGTCTGTGATGATGAGGGTATTGTTCGACACTTCACAGTTAAGGAAACACCGCAACAGAATGGAGTGGCAGAACGAATGAATCGGACACTGTTGGAGAAAGTTCGGTGTATGCTGTCCAATGCTAGTTTAGGAAAATAATTTTGGGCTGAAGCTTTGATGTATGCATGTCATTTGGTGAACCATTTGCCATCAACTGGAATTTATGGCTTGACGCCATTTGAAAAATGGTGTGGGAAACCTACTACAAACTACGATTCCTTGCATGTGTTTGGATCTATCGTTTTCTACCATTTTAAGGAATCCAAGCTAGATCCAAGAGCTAAAAAGGCTCTATTTATGGGGATCACATATGGAGTGAAAGGATATCGCCTCTGGTGCTTAAAAACAAAGAAGATAATTCATAGCAGGGATGTTACTTTTAATAAGTCTACTATGTTGAAGAATGTGAACCCGTTAGAGGAAACTCCAAAGCAGGTGGAGTTTGATAGAAAAATTGTTATCCCAGCTATAAATACAGAGATAGATAAAAATACTCCTATGGTAGTAGAGGAGTCTAGTGAAAAAGAGGTTTCGACTCAAGAACCTCCCCAGTAACTCTCATCATCATCAGAGCCAATTGCAAAACGTAAAGGAAAAAAAAGTAGTAAAGTTCCTATGCGTTATACAAATACAGTGGCTTATGCATCCCCAATTGTAATTGAAGATATTCCTGTCACTTATCATGAAGCAGTCCAAAGTTCAGAAGAAGATAAGTGGAGAATTACAATGAATGATGAAATGAAATCCCTTAATAACAATCAAACATAGAGACTAGTCAATCTTCCGAATGGAAAGAAGGCAATTGGATGCAAATGGGTGTATGCAAAGAAAGATGGATTTCCTGGGCAAAGTGATGTTCGTTACAAAGCGAGATTGGTGGCTAAAGGCTATGCTCAAATAGAGGGAGTTGATTATAATGAAGTATTTTCCCCCGTTGTAAAGCACTCTTCTGTCAGAATATTGCTTTCTTTGGTAGCACAAATGGATCTGGAACTTGCTCAATTAGATGTAAAAACTGCATTTTTACATGGAGACTTGGAGGAGGAAATCTATATGACCCAACCTGAATGGTTTAAAGTTGCTGGAAAAGAGAAAATGGTTTGCAAACTTGAAAAATCGTTGTATGGTTTGAAGCAATCTCTAAGGCAATGGTATAGACGATTTGACAAGTTTATAATGGAGTAGAAATACACAGGAAGTCAGTATGACCAATGTGTATATTTTCATAAGCCACAAGATGGATCCTACATTTATCTCCTTATGTATGTTGATGATATGTTGATAGAATCCAGGAGTCATAAGGAGATTAAGCATTTAAAAGCTCAAATAAAGAAGGAATTTGAAATAAAGGATCTAGGAGAAGCTAAAAAGATTCTTGGCATGAAGATAAACAGATAGGAAATTGGGGAGGCTTTGTTTGACAAAAAGAATATTTGAAAAAGGTATTAAAGCGTTTTGGGGTTAATAAGAAATCAAAACCAGTTAGTACCCCACTTGATCCTCATTTCAAGCTCAGTTTATCATTGTCTCCGAAAACTGAGGCAGAACGAGAATACATGGCAAAAGTACTGTATGCTAATGCTGTGGGCAGTTTGATGTATGCTATGGTGTGCACAAGACCAGACATTTCATAAGCAGTTGGAGTTGTCAGCAGATATATGCATGATCCTAGCAAGGAGCATTGGCAAGCTGTGAAATGGATTTTATGGTATATTCTGAACACTATAGACGTTGGATTAATGTTTGAGAAGACCCAGTAAGATGACAAATATGTAGTTGGATACTGTGATTTTGACTATGCAAGTGATTTGGATAAGCGTAGATCAACTACTGGTTATGTCTTTACTCTTGCTAAAGCACCAATAAGTTAGAAGTCTACCTTACAACCAACAGTGACTTTGTCTACCACAGAGGTAGAGTATATGGCAATTACAGAGGCTGTTAAGGAAGCAATTTGGCTTCAAGGTCTACTTGATGAACTTGGAATTGGGCAAAGGAAGATGGAGATACATTGCGATAGTCAGAGTGCCATTCATTTAGCAAAGAACCAAATTTATCATGCAAGGACGAAGCACATTGATGTTCATCATCACTTTGTAGGGAGATTTTGGAAGAAGGTGGAGTACTACTTCAGAAGATTCTAACAGCAGAGAATCCCGCAGATATGTTGACAAAGGTGGTGACAGCGGTCAAGTTTCAACACTGCTTGGACTTGATCAATATTGTTAGAAGTTGAAGATCAACAAATGAAGACACCACTATTGTTTGAGAGAAGAGTTTGAAATTGTCAAATGTGGAAACTTCCCAAGGTGGAGATTTGTTATTTGTGGGAAGTCCCATATGGAAAGTTTAGAAGGGAGGGGGGACCTTCCAAGCTTATATAAGGAAACCACCTCCTATAGTTTTAAACCATCCCAACAAGAGCCTAATTAATTATAAGGGCTTTTGTTTATTCTTTCTCTCCCTTTGTAATATTTCTTTGGTGAAATATTAATTAAGTGGTGTCCGAGGATGTAAGCAAAATTAGCCGAACCTCGTTAAATTCTGATGTTCTTTATTGGTTATTGTAACATTCCTGGTATTTTAATAAAAATTATGGAGAGTGGAAAATATTAGCAAATGTTTTAGAGATTTATTTAATATTTGATTTGCCTGAACCGGGGTAAAGGAATCCGGTGTCGGGCCGGTCTCAGATGAGAGGATCAAACGGTGTTGAAGAGCGGTGGTGCAGGGAAGAACGGTCAAAGACGTGCTGTCTTGTGACTGACGCTTATCCGGTGTGCCTGGAGTGGTCTTGGATTAACCGATGTGAGGAGAACACCTAACTCGGAATTATAATCCGGATCAACCTCTTGCATAGGTGAGGCAAACGGATATGCCTAGCAAAGATGTAAGGACGGATGAAGTGCCCGACCTCTCAAGCGTTAGCTCGGATTACCGAGGTGTGGGAACTACGCCTGGACACCGGTTGGTCGGTATCCAACTCAGATCGGTGCTCTTATGAAGTATCAGGCAGTTACGAATAATTAAACATTGTGAAAGCAAATAAGCGTAGTTGGTCGGAAATTATAAAAGAACCCAATGTGATGAAATTGATTAAAAGCTTTTAATGAGAATGCAAATGAAATAGGGGAAAAGGCTGTCTTGCGCCTGAGCTTTATATAAAAGGAAATTCTCTCTCTCATCTTCATTATTCACGAATCACTTATTCTTCTTGGTCTGTTCTCCTTCTCCTTCGTTTTCTCCTCTCTCGTTGCTGAATTGCATGTCCTAGAGGGGGACTCCGTTCGTGTTAAAGCTTCAATCGAACCTCATTCCTGTGATCGTGGCCTCAAGGTGAGTCCACTGATCCGTTTTATTTGTGGCTCCTTATCCCTTTCGTTTATCTGGTAGCCAAGGGCCATGCATGGCTGTATTCGAGTTTGTTCTCCACTCCTTTGGTGAGTGTGAGCTCAAATGTGGCCTAAGAGCTGAGGGCGTTAACGGGTTTTGTATTCTGACCCGTAGGCAGTAGATTAGACAACGAAAGGCTGAGTGACGGAGCTGAGACTGCGAATCCAGTACTCAGAGGAAGGGACCGACACTGGGAGCAGGTCATCGAAGCGTGGAATCGAGGTAAGGGGGTGTTCGGGTTATGATTAATTTGAATAGGACTCATTTCCCATCCGAGTCATTGAACAGTACGAACAGGGTAAGAAAATGTTAGTGAATGTTGTTGCGTGCCCATATTTGTACATGCGTGACTGTGTACACCGATCAGTTGAAGATCGAGTGTGTGGTTGAATTAATCCTGTCGTGAGCTTGGAATATTTGATGCTGGGTTGTATGTGTATGTATGTATGTGTGTATGGTTTCCAATGACATGAAATAAGTGATGGTTGTGGTAATCGGTATGTTATGTTGAGGGGCTTGACGAGTCGGTCGCCCTACGCTGTGAGCACAGGTTAGTTTCTGACTGTTGCAATTGGTAATCGGAATGATATGTTTGTTTATATGATGGAATGTGATTATGTGGTAAGGACGACTAACGGTATGAACTACCCTGTTTTGGCTTCAGTGGTCAAGTCGGACCCAGTTAAGCTACCCAGAGGTCTTTGACCCAGTGGTGGAGGGGGAGCCAAGTCGGGCTCAGTGAACCAAGTCGGGTTCACGGGATGTCAAGTCGGACTCCCAGCTGAAGATCGATCCTTTAGTATCTGGATACTAGGCGTCAAATTTTATCTGAGAGTCAGTTGTGATAATTGATGACTTATAAGTTGTGATGTGTAGATTTTCCGAGTGACATTTGTTATATTTGTCGAGTGGCATTTGTTGTATTTTTCCGAGTGAAGTTTGTTCTATTGGCCGAGTATGATGTATTATAATTGCCGAGTGATGGAAATGCAATCGGACGTAACTTATATATATATATATAACTTGTTACATTTTATTCCATATTAATGATGATGCCAAACACTCACCCTTGCTGTTATTTTAATTTAGTAACCAGTGACAGGGAGGAAGCCGGAGCCATGGAGTCGCGCCAAGGGGAAGATCGATGCCAAGGCCCGAGTGATTTTGAGTAATTGTGTAGAGTATATGTGTGTATAAAGAGTTTCCGAGTGATTACTATTATCGGTGTGCCAACTTAATTTGAGTCGGATGTGAATTTATATTTTAAAATACATTGATCTATATGTTTTCATGTTTGTCGTGGCAGCTCATTCACTAGTGGATTCATGCCCGAGTGAGGGATAACCGAGAGACCCTCCTTCCGGGTGAAAGGTTAGAATGTCCCGAGTGAGATTGGTGGGGAGAGAGTCTCGAGTGAAGAGAAGTTGGATGTGTCCGAGGGGAAATCTGAGTTTCTTCTGAGGGAAGTAAGGATAGGGTATTCACCGAATGAGGATATTCGGAGAAGCGATAACCGAGTGAAGAAGGTTGAATTATCCCCAAGGGAGTTGTGACCGAGCTAAGCTTTCTGAGTGAGGGGTAGTAATGAGTCAAGTGTAGAATGTCCGAGTGAGTGGAAGTTGAGTGTCTTCCGAGCGAAACCCTATTACCGAGTAAACCACTTTACCGAGTAAATCCCCATGTGGGTTCGCCTGTGCGGCTTGTTCGCTTAGATTTCGGAGTGGCATTCGCTCAAGCGAGCCGGTACTCGCCTAAGCGACTCTCGGGTTTCGCCTGGGAATGTTGGGGTCTCGCTCAGGCGAATGACCCCTGTCCTCTTCTTCTTCTTTTGCTCTTTCTTCTTCTCCCGCCGTTACAACTCTATTTTACCGAGCGGATGTTATTCTGCGTGCACTCTTATTATCATTTTGATTGTATCTAAGTGAATACTATTTATTATCAAGACCAAGTAGAACCATTCCCGATCGGTTATTATTCTAACATACTTTTATTTAAAGAAGTATTTTAAGAACAATTTGTTCATACTGAGCATGATTTTATGTAGCTAAAAGAGGTAAATATTATTTTACAGTTAGACCGAGTGGATTAATGTTAAAAGAAGTAAATACTAATTCATACCAAAATACAAATTTTATTCAACGCGAAAAATTTATTGTGAAAATAATTTGTCGTATGTAAATAATAAGGGAAATTAACCTAGGATGTTACCGTTGGTATCAGAGCGGTTGTGACCGTTTGTGACCCCTCCAGTCTTTCCTGAGAATTAGTAGGTGCAATTTTTAATATAATTATTTACACACTACAGTTGGAGATGAGTGGAATAATATTTCAATTCCACGACACCTAGAATATCAGAATGTACAATTTATAAATTTAAAAAAGGCCCAAAAGATAAAAATTGTACCGCCGAATAAGAAGCACAATAAGAGACAGCAAAGGTTCTTGGACAAAGAGATGGCCATGATATTGTTATATAAGGTAAGAGTGAGAAATATTGCATTAAATGTTTTCTAGAATTAATAAAAACAATACAAATTAGACAAATAAAAAGAGTATATAGTTCAGAACTGGTTTTTTAACCCAACACCAGCTTTTACACCTTTTCAACTAAAGAGTATGTTTACAATTCTTCTCGACATGCCACCCTAAACATTAAATAGAACTTTTTGATTTTTGATTTTTTTCTTTTAATAAAACTTTTATTTATAATAAACAAAATCATCAATGAAACTAGACTTAATTAAGGCAACAATTTATAGTTATGTTTAATTTTATTTACTTCACATTTACATATTATCTGCTCGTGGTATTCCTCTATCCATCATCAAGGTAACTCGTTAATGAATCTAACTAACTAAGGCAAATGGTTTGGGTTCCTAGTAGCTGATTACTTTGTTGTTTCCACCATTGGCCAACACAATGAATGACTAAGTCAAGGATATACACTTCTAACATGAACACAACAGACACAAGGAAACAGTATATCTGAAATGTTGAACTTATGCCTGCTCATGGTTCTAGTTTTAAAAAGCAATTCAGTAATAAATAAACAAACTTATGATTATGCCCACCTTTACATAGTCATATTCTGTCAGTTCTGTTATGCAGAATCAAACATGTAACAAACACTTAATTGGCCTAAACAGGCCTGGATTAACCTGGGACCATAGGAAAGCCTCTCAAAACACATGATGCCTTTGTGAGAAGCCCTTAAATAGCAGGTTTCACTATCTCTTGACATTGAAAGATCTTTCTTCAATACCTTATTTTCTTCTTTACTTTTGCAAAGACCCACTTACCTAGAAATGGAAAATGTATATGAGGATAGGCTATACGTGTCTCTAGATGAGTTGTGTTTTAATGCTGAAAATGGTGGCAATAATATGGGAAGGATGAGCATGAAGAACTATGATGATGACACAAAAGTGTTCAAATCAAAGAACCTTGAGACAGAAAGGAGGAGGAGGGAGAAGCTGAGTGCAAGGCTTTTGAAGCTGCGGTCTTTAGTACCCATCATTACAAATGCAATCTCCTAATCTTATAATATTCCTTTATAATGATTCATTTAGTGTTCATTTTAGTGGATTAGTTTTAACTAGTGCACCAAATGTTGGAAGGGACTGATTATGAATCCTGGTTTTGATTTCAGATGAACAAAGCAACCATTGTTGATGATGCAATCACATATATCAAGAAGCTGCAAGACAAAGTAAAAGGTCTCTGCCAAGAGCTTTGTGAAATGGAAGCAACATCAGAGGAAATAGCAGAGCCAAAGAAAGAGGGTTTTGACGCTGCAGAAGAGATGAAGAAGTGGGGGATACAGGTTTCATTAATTTAATAGTTAATTATATTTTTTTTTTATCCTTGAGTTTCTATGTTTTAAAAATATTGGTTTAAATCACATTGATAATGAACGGGATGAATGAGATAAATAGTATTGCGTGCTAATAAATTAAATCACATTGGTTTAAAAATAGAAGGACTTTAATCAGTAATTTTAAAATAAAATTGAAATTTACAAATTGTTAGAAAATATGTTAAGACTGAGGCGTGTGAGAAGCACACTGGGCTTAAGGGTTTGTTCACGTAGTGCGTGACCCCTCAGGATACAACAGAGGTTAAGCGTGATTGTGTGTAAACCGGAAAGAAATATATTATAAACACGAAACAGATATTTCGGCCCAAACTCACTTGCGCGCGAGCCCATTTCCTTTCTATCTTGTTTACCACCATAAGTTCTCTTTCTATATATAAAGCCTTAAGAGAAATGTTGTCCAAGCAATGTGGGACTAGAAACTTTTAAAATAAGCAAAATTTCCAACAATCCCCCACATATTTCAAAAGTTTCTTTTATTTTTATTTTTTATTTTTTAAAAAATATATATATATCCGGTTTACATCATGGTGCAAATGCATCAGATCTGGTGTCTTCAGGACTATGAACCAGACCCTAGACAGATAAACTTAACTTACAGTAATTTTGGTGAAGCAAAGCTTCTATGAACCAAAATCACTTTAATGTAAGATAGTGGTTTACCTATCACATTTCACTTCTCCACTCTTTTAGCTGTTTTCGCCGTTTTGCGCGAATAGGCCGTGCGCGTGCCTGGTAATTCATGAGTGCTTTAGAGATTTGCCTAAATCTCATGCAAGCGGCCTCACTTGACACTCATATAGGTGACTTCATCAAGTGTATCCTACATTTTATACACCACCCATAAGGGATATGAAAATCATTAAAATTTAATAATTAACCTCTCGTTCTTTGTAGCCTAGCACTTCACACATCATAGGAATGGAGGAAGAAATAGTGCTAGAGGATTAACAATGACTTGTTATTACCCATATGAACCTTCTTCATGGGATCTCCAATCACAAAGGTTGGGTTCCCATCATTGTTAATTTTATTGTAGGCTCAAGTCCCATTCCCCTCGATGTTTCATAAACAACCTTTCTTCCCAAAGGTTTTGTCAGAGGATCGGCCAAATTCACTTCTGACTTCACATACTCTATGGATATTATTCCATTATTTAGCAGCTGCTTTACCACATCATGTCTCAAACAGATGTGTCTGTTCTTACCATTGTAAGATTTATTTTTAGCAATGGCTATCGCCGATTGACTATCACAATGCATAGATATTGAAGGTGTTGGTTTTATTCCTAATGGAATATCTGCTAAGAAGTTTCTTAACCACTCAGCCTCACTACCAGCCAATTCTAGAGCAATACACTCTGACTCCATAGTAGATCTTGCAATAATATTTTGTTTGACTGATCTCCAAGTAACAACACCACCACCTAGTGTAAACACATAACCACTAGTGGATTTTGTCTCATCTGAATCCGAGATCCAGTTGGCATCAGAGTATCCTTCTAATACTGCGGGATATCCATTATATAATATACCATAATTTATGGTACCTCTCAAATATTTCATTAATCTTGCTAAAGCAACCCAATGCTCATTATTAGGATTATGAGTATATCTACTCAATCTGCCCACAGCATATGCTATGTCAGGTCTCGAATAATTCATTAAATGTAATAGGCTCCCAATAATTTGAGCATATTTGGATTGAGACACAGGTTCTCCTCTATTTTTCTTTAATTGAGTGTTGTCATCATAAGGAGTACTCACTGGTTTTGACTCAAAATATTCAAACTTCCGAAGAAGTTTCTCAATATAATGTTCTTGAGAGAGCATTATATTATTATCCTTCCTTATGATTTTAACACCCAAGATAACACTTGCCTCACCCATGTCTTTCATATCGAAATTGTTAGCAAGAAATTGTTTTGTATTAATTACAATATCATCATTTGTACCAAAAATAAGCATGTCATCCACGTATAAGCATACAATCACATATTCACCATTTTCTACTTTTGTATATACACACTTATCAACTTCTGAATAAGAGAACCCATTTCTAGTTAATACACTATCAAATTTTTCATGCCACTGTTTCGGTGCTTGTTTTAATCCATATAAAGATTTAAGAAGTTTACAAACTTTAGTTTCTTGACCAGAAACCACACAACCTTCTGGTTGAACCATATAAATTTCTTCTTCTAAATCACCATTTAAAAAAGCAGTTTTCACATCCATTTGATGAATAACAAGTTTATGGATGGATGCTAAAGCGATTAAAACTCTTATCGAAGCAATCCTAGTTACGGGAGCAAAAGTATCAAAATAATCAATATTTTGTTTTTGAGTAAAACCTTTAGCTACTAAACGGGCTTTATATTTATCAACTGATCCATCAGGAAAATATTTTCTTTTAAAAATCCATTTACAGCCAATAGGTTTGGCTCCCGGAGGTAAATCTACTAAAGTCCAGGTTTTATTTTTTAAAATAGAGTCTAATTCAATTTTAATCGCTTCTTTCCAAAATACAGCATCAGAAGAAGAAATTGCTTCATTAAAATTTAATGGTTTGTTGTTAACCAGATAAGTATAAAAATCATTTCCAAAAGATGTTTCTTTTCTTTGTCTCTTACTTCTTAAATTTTCATATGGTTTTTCAGAGGCATCACACAAAGGTTCACTAGAAATATTAATAGGTTCATTCATTTGTGAACTAGAAATATTTTCAATATCAACAACAGGTTCACAAGAAACACGATCAATATACATAGGAAATATATGCTCAAAAAACTCAGCATTTTTAGTCTCAATGATAGAATTGCATGCAATAATATCGCTTTTCACAACTAAAAATCGATAGGCAGCGCTATTTTGAGCATAACCAATAAACATACAATCACAAGTCTTAGATCTTATCTTTCTCTTTGTAGGATCAGGCAACATTACTTTAGCTAAACACCCCCACACTTTTAGATAATCTAAGTTAGGCTTATAACCTTTCCATAATTCATAAGGTGTTTTACCAAAATGTTTATAAGGAATCCTATTTTGTATATGACATGCAGACAAAATAGCTTCTCCCCAAAGATTATTAGGTGCAGATGAAGAGACAAGCAAAGCATTCATCATTTCTTTTAGAGTCCTATTTTTTCTTTCAGCTACACCATTAGACTCAGGTGAATATGGTGGAGTTATTTCATGTATTATCCCTTCTTTTTCACAAAAATCATTAAAAAGAATATATTCACCTCCTCTATCAGACCTTACCCTTTTAATTTTTTTATTTAATTGATTTTCCACTTCGGCTTTATAAATTAAAAACATATCAAAAGCTTCGTCTTTATTTTTAATTAAATAAATCTTAGTGTATCTTGAAAAATCATCAATAAAAGTCGCATAATATTTTTTACCACCTCTAGTTACAGCTTGTTTTAAATCACCTAAATCGGAATGAATTAACGAAAGTAACTCAGACTCACGGTTCACAGGAAAACATGATTTTTTCGTAATTTTTGATTCAACACATATATCACATTTGTTTAAATTCACATTTTGAAAACCGGAGATCATACCATCATCACGCAATTTTTTCAAATATTTAAAACTAACATGTCCTAGTCTAGCATGCCACAAATCATACGAATCAACAATATACGCAGAAGATGAAACATTATTATTATCAGTAGAAATATTCAAAACAAAGAGTCCATGATCAAAATATCATTTTCCAACAAAAACATCATTTTTGGTCATGATGATCTTATCAGACTCAAAAGAAACCTTAATTCCTACTTTTCCCAAAAGAGCAACAGAAATTAAATTTGCTCTGATACAAGGTACATGAAGCACATCATTAAGTGCCAAGGTCTTTCCAGATGTGAGTTTGAGAAAAACTTTCCCTTTACCAAGGACATCAGCCTTTCGAGAATCACCGAGATACACAAACTTCTTCTCCTTCCCCCACAACTTTGTAGGAGGTAAACATATCACGTTTCGCACATATGTGCTTAGTAGCCCCAGAGTCTACCACCCATTTACTCACATTGGCCATAATTAAGGCTTGAGAAACAACCGCAACAATAACATCATTGTCATCTCCTTCAGCAAATTAACTCTTGGCTTAGGAGGAATATCGTTTCTCTTCCTGTATCTACATGCTGGAGCATGGTGACCTGGCTTACCACACACAAAGCAAAAACCCTTCTTTTTGAAGGCAGTGGGATTAGCAGAATTAAGTTGTCTAGCAGGAAAATGATCAAAGGACTTTTTGTTATCATACCTCTTATTTTTGTTCCTGGCCTGCACCATATTTGCTCTTGCAGCCAGTGCTCTACCTCTCGCTGCCTTTTCTTCTTTACGGTTGGTGTCCTCAATGATTATGTGGGTAATCAATTCTGAAACAGAGAGCTTACTCAGTTTGTGCTTGAGTTGTTGTTTGTAATCCTTACACGACTCTGGTAATTTTTTAATCAAAAAACCTGCAACTAATTCGTCCTGCATAGTAATATTTTCAGACTTGAGGTCCTCCAGCAGTTTATGGTATTCGTTAATTTGGACATTTATGTCCTTGTTATCAGTCATTTCCCAGCGATAAAAATTTCCAACCAGGAAATTTTGTTTCCCAGCATCCTCAGCGGTGTATTTTAATTTAATGGACTCCCAAATGGCTTCGCTTCCTTGTAAGAACAGTAGACATCGAAAAGCTCGTTAGATAATGTACTGAGAATAGTATGACGACATACCTTGTTAGCATTGACCCATAATTCAAGAGCGTTAGGATCGGTTGGCTTGTCATCAGTAATGGCAAACCCTACCCCGTGTATGTCGAGAACAGAGAAGACCCGTTCCTGCCAACGGCGGTAGCTTTGGCCTCCGAAGACTTCGATTTTGGAGACGTCAGGAAAAGGTTTAGCAAAGGTGACCGGGGCAGGAGGCAATGGTAGGGGAACAATGTTGGCGTTGTTCCCATTGTCGTTCACAGCTTTAGCCATCAAACCCTTAAGATTGTTAGAAAATATGTTAAGACTGAGGCGTGTGAGAAGCACACTGGGCTTAAGGGTTTGTTCGCGTAGTGCGTGACCCCCCAGGATACAACAGTCCGTCTATTTAGAACAGGAGCAGAACTAGCAAAGGTTAAGCGTGATTGTGTGTAAACCGGAAAGAAATATATTATAAATATAACGTGTACGATTTGTTTTTAATATCATAAACATAACCGATTAATTCCGTGTTAATGAGACGTTACTAACCGGAAATTAATCAGATAACCTGGTAAGATATTCCCTTTAAAAACAAATCGTAACGTTCTTAAAATTATAAAATTAAACGCCCCAATAAATGGCTTTCTCAGATAGGCTTTTTCAAATTTAAAATTCAAATTAAAGAAAAAGAATTTAAAAATAAAAAAGATATTTCGGCCCAAACTCACTTGCGCGCGAGCCCACTTCCTTTCTATCTTGTTTACCACCATAAGTTCTCTTTCTATATATAAAGCCTTAAGAGAAATGTTGTCCAAGCAATGTGGGACTAGAAACTTTTGAAATAAGCAAAATTTCCAACTTAAATAACTTAGAGATTAAAAATATATCTATCACTTAACTTAATTATAACTGAATCTTCTATGTATTTACAATTATTAATTTTGAGCAATTGCTTTTTACACACTTAAAGCTTACTGACTTTTTAGCTGCTTTATTTATTGAATTTTAGTAAATTCATCAACTAAGGAAGCTCTAATGCTTCAAATTAGTAGCCCCCTCTTTGGCATACTGCATACCCATGTTCATCACAAATTAATTACTCCTCCTAGTCATTTTACAATTTTTTAAGATTTTATCAGTTTAACTTTTATAACAATACACAAAGGAATATCATGATACATTGATTAGGTGTAGGTTTATAGGATAGATTGTTTTTGGGGAAATAATTATTTTTTTCATTGACAGCTCTCTTAGGAATATGTTTTCCTTATTTAGCATATGTTAATTATGTTATTAATTTCCTTTATTTTAATTATGTGTAGCATCTTCCACAATATTATAAGTAAAACTACATTTTCGAGATTTGTTTGAAGTGAAGGAAGAATAAGTTAAATATGTTTATGAGAATTGTTTAGGATAGGATGTAATAGTTTTGGATATATACCATTATTTTACATTTTGTATATACTTTTATTTATAGTAATGAAATTATTTTACATATTTGATTGTTGTTGAACATATAACAAAATATTTGTATGGATTTATTTTGTTACTATTATATAATAATTATATAAAATAGGAATATATAATAATAATAATAATAATAATAATAATAATAATAATAAATGATAATAATGGAGAGTATATATAATAATAAATAAACTAGATCTTTCTTAACGGTTATTTTAGACCAACCACAAAAGAATATCTAATATAGGCCTATTTCTTAGCGGTTTTTAGTCACAACCATTATGAAATTACTTGGGTAAAACTCTTTTTTAGCAGTTTAAAAAAACCGCTAAGAAATACATCTTTTTTAACAGTTTTTAAGGGACCTTAACCGCAAGTGGTTCTAAACCACTAAGAAAGACCTATTTTGATGAAATCACGGCTAGATCATAGTTATGGAACAAGTTAGAAAATGCAAACAGGGTAGTGGTAAAGGCACATTGTAGAGGTAAAGAGGGAGATTTGAGAAGACTTTTCAGAGGATTTTGAAGGGCAAAATAAAGGAGAAACAGAGGAGATTTGAGAATTCTACACATCTTTTTGGTTGGTTTTAGAATTTCCTTTGGTTTTCTTAGTTTATCCTGTAATCATTATTTTAGAGAACCAATGGATTCAATTGTTTGCTTTGTTTTTTTAACAAACCATGTGTGGCTAAGTAGATTTTTTGGGATTTAGGGGGTGGATTGTAATGTAATTGATGTAATCTTTACTCTATTTTAATGAAATTCAATTGTTTACTTTGTTTTTTTACCAAACCATGTGTGGCTGAGTAGATTTCTTGAGATTTAGGGGGTGGATTGTAATGTAATTGATATAATCTTTACTCTATTTTTATTAATAAAATCATTGTTCTCTTGAATTGTTTAATGTCCTATTGCGCTCAATGATTTAGAGATAGATTTGAGTGATTTTTAATTGAATTGAGGGGACTGAAAAGTTAACTTTTTAGACCAATTTAAGCAATTAAACCTAAGATTGAAACTATGAAAGTAATTAAATCTTTTGAGGCTCTAAGATTTTCACAAAAAGATAACGGAATCAAATCGAACGTTGTCAACACAGTATTTTAGTGGAGTTCTGAGAAGAAAAAACTAATAATTTCAGAAAATTTATCAATGATAGTAAGAGGTAAAAAAATTCATTAAATATTAATACAGAGCAATTCACTACTCTAAGATTCCAAGATGTGTTTAAATAGATCTTTTTCCTAAAGAACTTCTTTATTGTGTTTTTAATTAATTGTCATTTTAAATTCTTTAAGCAAAATTAATCTGAAATTTTCTATCTAAATAATTAAAATTAAAATTACGAGTACTCGAGAACACAATACTTACGAAGACGATATTCTTTGTATTACGTGATACACCTTTGCGTTTATAGATCTGTCATAAACCTAGCGGATAAAACTGAAACAACCTTTTTAATTGTTATTTAAAAAGTTGAAAACGTCATGGAACATGAAATAGGGGACGACAAGATGGCACGTTTTTATTTTTTCTTTACAACAATTTTTTTGAGTTAAAAAAGGAAAAGAACACAGTCAAAATAATTTTATTTATTACACCGTTGCTATTTTTTTTAACTACAAATATTTTTCATATGAGATAATCCTAATTGAGAATCGACAATATTCATACCATCATAGAGTAAAAAAAATTCATATCATGAAAAGTTTAGTTCTTAAGTAATGTTTTTCTTTTTTTATCTTCGAATCCAATACTATATTGAAGAATAATCAATAATTTAAAACTTAAATGAACAATATGTTAATTGTTATTCTTTTAGATTGATATCACCAACAATTTATCACTACACTTGTTTTCATTTTACAAATGTCGTTAAACAAAATTTGAACTATTAATATAAACATGACGGTATGCATGGTATATAATATTATTTATATCAATATATATTATATAAAAAAATTATAGTAATGAGAGGTAATTAATAATAAAGTGTTAATTATTTATCAAGTTTGTAAATTTATCGTCAGATTAACTTGGTCCGTGATTCAAGTAAATGACATGTATATCTTTATTGGAGTGAATCGTATTTCAGAATCAAGCATTTTCTATATTTATTATGTCCAAACTCAATATCTTAAAAATCAAATATATGTCAAATCGTTTTCAACAATTCAAGCATTTTGCTCATTTAACATGCACCGACTCAAATCGCAAGTTAATTTCCCAAATGAATATACGAATTTTCTAGTTAAAGCTTTGTTATTTAACTTGGTTATCTACTCGTATGTTGTAAGGTTTTACTTTTTTTATAATATTTATTTAGTATTCATATTATTATAAAATTTATAAAATAAACATAAAATATAAAAATATTTAAATAAAAATATCTAAATTCTATTCTCAATGTATTTTTTTTTAATTATAAAGTTTTATTTAATTTTGATAGTTTTAATTTGTAATTATAATTCTTCTAAAAATTTTAAATATTAAAATTCATGATGATAAAATAATTAGATAAAATCTTTTTGAGTTGGATTACTTTAAGATTTGAATCTTTAAAAATTTAAGTAGATTTTACCTAATAAATCGTAATTCCATAAAAATGATATTATAATAAAATTTACGATTTAATGATTTAATATAATTATAAAAAAGTATACAAAATAGTTTAGCATAAATTATTATAATATTTATAAAATAATTTATTTTTTCATAAATAATATTATTATGAGTTATGATGATACAAATACATGTAAAACTAAAATATTATTTTTTAGTAAGTTTTATTCATGTGAATTTCAATCTTGCGTAATTTATATTTATCAGTTTATATATAGTTAAATATTTCGTGCAGTACAAATTTAATATTTCAATATAATTTTATTTATAACTTTGATATTTTAAAATAATAAAAATTAAAAATTTTATAGAATAAGAGAAACTGTAGCATATAAATTTAAATTTTTATAATAAAAAGTTTAGTATATATTATTATATAGTTCAATAAAAGTATTTAATCAACCAATCGATAAATTTTAACTTTAATCAAATTATTATAGTAAACTAATTTTAAACAAATAATTGAAACATAAATAGAAATTAGAAATTAGACTTTAAATTGTTATTTGGTAAAAACCAAATATCAATAGGAATTAGAAAAATAGACTTTAAAAGATTAAAATATGAAGAGTTGTGTAATAATTTAAAGTAGCAAGTGAAAATATAATGAAAATAAATAATGTAATACATTTAAAAAATAATTGAAAGTTTAAGAAAAAATGGTATATGCATGACATCTATATCAACCCAAAGAAAAAATAAATTTAGAATCCAACAAGTTGTCACAAATATCATCAATGATATTGCCAATAAAAAAGCAAGAAAAAAGAGGGAGAGAAAAAGAAGAAAAACTTATGAAGAGGATAAAGGGCCCTTCTCAAATAGATAAAGGTTGCTCTCTAAACCATTATATAAGAAAATCACCTTTAATTGAAAATGAATTCCAACTCAACTTTTATATATTTGATTATTAATGAAGTCGCTGGTGGTAAAAGAATTCATTCCTATAAATACTTTTAAGATAGATATCTGTAAATTCTTTAAACAAATTATTCTACTACCCTTTTATATGTATCATGTAAATATTCATATTTATTTTTATTAAATATATTTAAATATTACGATGTTTTATTATTTTATAATGAAATAAAAATATATATTATTGCATGATAATATTTTTAATATATAAAAGTATAATTATATTATACAATATTAATTTTCATTATAACATAATACAATACTAGTATTATATTTAGTAAATTGGATGATCTTTTTATCATTATCATTATTATTATTTTAAAATATTAAATATAAATAAATACAAGTGGATACTTACATACCCGTGATATACTATACCACATATGCTCCCTAGTCACCAACCAAGTTGTCTTTTCCTTAAATTATGATAGATGGTTTATTAAATAAGTGGTGAAAATAAAATATGTTTTGTAAATGAAAATTTGATTTTAATTTGTCTGAAATAAATCTCTTTCTTGTTCTTAGTTTTACTTTAATTAGTAAGAAATAAAAATAATTATCCATGTGTAAATAATCCATTTGTTAAGCCTAAGGTAGAGACTAATGTGAAATACACACGTATTTTATTAGGAAATGAAAGTAAACGCGGAAGAAATACACACGTAATATTAAATAAATAAAAAAAAGAATATTGATAGGCTTCCTGGGTAAGAAGAGGTAAGTGCCTTCCACACCACGGATCTCATCTATTTAAGCACACCATCTTCTCTTCTTTTTACTTTCTTAAAACTTCTTCCAATTCTTCTTCTACTCATCTCTAGCTACCTACCCACATATACAATTTTCTTTCTCTTGTTTTTTCTCACGTTTCTTTCTCTTTCTTTCATATAACAATCTATATATACATAGTTTGTTTTCTTGCTCAAGTGTTTGGTCATGGAAGAGCCGGTTGTGGTGAACAAAGGCGATGAACCTTTGGATTTGCCTCCTGGTTTCAGATTCCACCCCACAGATGAAGAAATAATCACTTATTACCTTACAGAGAAAGTGTTGAATAGCAGTTTTAGTGCAACTGCTATTGGGGAAGCTGATTTCAACAAGTGTGAGCCTTGGGACTTGCCCAGTGAGTAGTTTCTCTAGCTTTATTTCTTTTATGCTTTCAGATTTTTGACTTTTCTTTGTTTTCTTTTCCCGAGTTTTTGATATTTGATGATGATTGGTATTGTTGTTTGTTATTATCATCTTTCATTGTCAGTGATTATTAATCAATGATCTGAATCAGTATTGTTTGTTTATATGCAGAGAAAGCAAAGATGGGGGAGAAGGATTGGTACTTCTTTTGTCAAAGAGATAGGAAGTACCCAACGGGCACGAGAACCAATAGAGCAACCCAATCTGGGTATTGGAAGGCCACTGGCAAAGATAAAGAGATTTACAGAGGGAACAGCAATCTTGTGGGGATGAAGAAGACCCTTGTGTTCTATAGAGGAAGAGCTCCAAAAGGAGAGAAGACAAATTGGGTTATGCATGAATTCAGACTAGAAGGCAAATTCGCATGTTACAGCCTCCCTAAGGCTGCAAAGGTAATTAAAAACTACCTCTCTTTTTGTCCCATTATTAATTCTCCCCCTGGTTTTTTAAGGTTGATGGATCTTCTTTCCCGTCAATTTCCCTGTACTTTTAGAAAGTGCCTTTTGTGTTTTTTGAGAGTTTTTTTCCTCTCATGTGCAGTGTGGTCCTCTCCAAATTAATCATAACTTTTGCTTCTTTAGTTTCAATTGTCAAGATTCTAAAAGTTATATAATTATTTAGTTTATTTTTTCCTTGGGGATGCTTTATTCATTTATTGCAGGATGAATGGGTTGTGTGCAAGGTTTTCCACAAGAGTAACGCGGATGTTAATAAAAAGATCCCAATTATTCCTGGCCTTTTGAGGATGAACTCAATTGAAGAAGATCTATTAGATTTTTCCTCACTCCCACCTCTTGTGGATCCTACTTATTATGGCCACACCTCAAACAAACACAACATTCATGATCACAATGATTTCAACAACACCAAGGACAAACCATCATCATCATCATCATCAAATGGCTACATTAATCACCTCAGCTTCTTCATCAACAACAGCCAAACACCAATGAAGCCACAAGATTACAAAACCTACGAGATTCCCACCAATAACAACTATGCCATTGCCACCACCAATAACAATTTTAGTACTAATAATACTAATATTCATCCAATGGGAAGCAGCAACACAAGCAATAATGACACCCTTTCTCACCCTGAAACCTCTCATCCCTTCAATATGTTCTCAGATAATTATTGTATGCTCCAAGGAAAGAACAGTCCCAAAGAGTGCAAGATGGAACAGTTCTCCATTAACACTAATAACCAGCCTTTGGTTAGTGTGTCTCAAGACACGTGCCTGAGCAATGACAGAAACACTGACACATCCTCGGTGGTTTCGAAGCATGACATGAGGAGGAATAAAGCATTGTACCAAGATCATCATCTTCAGGGTCCATCATCATCGGTTGCTACCCTCTCAGATTTGGAATGCTTGTTGGATGATTACTGAAGAGAGAAAGCAAAGTAATTTGTTGATTTATGGTTGGTTTTATTTAGTGATTAATTACATATTTCGGATTTAATTTAGACATAGTCTATATATATATATATATATATATATATATATATATATATATATATAGACATGTAAAGGTTCTTGAATACACATATATACTGTATAGGGTTATGAATGATTAGATTTATTAGGTCCAGTGTTGAAGTAATTAATTAGGATTTTATTTGAAATATAGATCAATGAAGGATTTGATTCGTACGTGTGATATAAATTTTCCATTTGTCATGGTGGGTTTGTTGTATTGATTTCTTTCTTTAATTTTTTCTCTCTTTGGTTGCAGTTGTATTATTCAAAATTTTGTTTGTAATGAATTTGTAGTTCAATATTTCTGAGTACGTAGCTATTTATCGTTTATTACTTGTTAATATTCCATCCAAATAGCTAATAAGCGTTGGACGTGGAATATTAATTTATGATCTTAAGTTTAAATGATATTGTTTGTGGATGATTTACAAATATCTTTATTAAGCATATCCTTATCAGTGGTGAGTTCCGAAGACTTAAATTATCTATTTTTTTTTATTAAAATCCATCCAAGTTATTTGAAGTCCTCTCCAATTCTTCTGGCTGCCCTGCACAATGTATATATATATTATATATATTTATGCTTTGCGGAATATGTGTAAGTGACACCCCACCAAGAGTGGGAAGCATTAATTCCCAAGGAAATTGTGCATTTCTTTTTTCAACTTTGGAATTTAAAGGGTGTGGCTTCCTAGCTGGTGCCTCCCACCAAGGCATGACTATTGTTGCCCTTCTAAAATTTTCAAGTACCCCAAAATATACGATGCTCCTATTAGATGCTCCTCCTCACTCTAACTCAATTTCATAAATGTTCTATATAATTATTATCAGATGAATTCACGAATAATTTAAATAAGTGACTACCAATTCTTAGTTTTGTTCTAGGTTAAGAAAAACTTTGAGAGAAATGATACTTCTAAACGAAGAGTTGTAAAAATAGAAAAATTTAAACGTTTATATTAATTTTTTATATTGTACGACACAATCAAAACTTTATATGATGGTACAATCTCTCTTTTCCGAGACTCTATTTTATTACTCTAGCCCCACAATCATTTTGCATCTTAAAATGCTTTTAAATCTTTCTGAAAATATCTCTGCAGTCGGTGATAATACGACTAATCTGTTATTTCAATTGTTAGTGTATAAAACAGTAAAATAAATTGAATGTGGTTTTATTCTGAATTTATATCTTTGACTATAAAAAAAAATCATCGTACACCTTTAAAAAAAAATAATTAACTCAATTTATTGTGATTGATTACATCTATTAAAATTATGTTTTATTAAACTTATTAAAGATATTTTAAAAATACTTTCCTATTTAATGAGAGTCAGATAAATTTTTTTGTATTATAGGAAAAAATTATGTTTTAGAATTATTAATAGAATTATAAGGGAAGTAATGAAAATTATTTATGATGAGTGAAGAGGAATTAACAAGTTGATGAAGCACGTGAATAATTCCCTGAATCAGTGCTGAAGGCTGAATTTCCAGAATATATTAAAAGGGTTTCAGACTATACAGAGCTAGCTAGGCACACAACTAATAATTACAAACTGTTTTTGTGAGCACGACAACAACAGCAATGGTGGGTTTTCTTCACTGCCGCTTGAATCTTCTGTCCGAAGAAACCCAAGTCACCACCTGTCTACCTACCCAAAAAATACTCCACAGTTTGATTATGAGTTGTTTTGTTTTGAACCTGTCTTCTTGACATTTGTGCACCATACGCATAACATAGCATTATATACATGTCTTGTGGATACAAAACTATAAATCTATACCTTGCTCAAGCCCCTTCATTTCTGTCATACATATAAAACGTGTGTGTCTAGTATTTTCTTTTCATTCTTTTGCCTCCCTTAGGCATATAATTGAGGGTAAGGAGATAAGATCATAGGAAGAGAACAAAAGTAGAAATACATTTGAGTGAGAGAAGAAAGAAAGGGTATGATATATGTGGAACAAGTTGAAAGCAATGTATTATTATAGGGTAGTAAAACAGGGGTATGAGAAATAAAATGAAGCATTATTTATGGTATATATGGATAATGTGATGTATAGCAAGTACGGTGGAGCTGGCCAAGGAATGGGGTAGGGCATGCTATCGAATATTGCAAGAAAAGAAAGGTTCATCATTCTCGTGAGTATGGAATTTTTTGGGGGTGTTTTGATTTGATAAAATGGAAAAAAATAAAATGTTAATGCACATTCCTTTCCATTCAAAGCAAAGCGTTCATTGTGGTTTTATGCTTGCGGGGAACTTAACCGCCTTTTTATATGTATATGGTTGTGACTTCTTCGGCTTCTTTTGTTTTAATGCACTACAAATTCATCTTGGCGTTTTTCTTTCCTTTTCTTTCATGGGAATAAAAAGGAGTGCAAAATTGGAAAGGTTGAGAAAGTGATTTATGGGAAGCAAAGGATGAAAGAGACCAATACTTATCCATATGAAAAAGAAATTAAAATGGAAAATGGAAGTAGTTCACATTTATATGCTTGTTTCTGAATCAGAAAACCCTGATTTGTTGCATGAAAACACGGGGGTGAAGGTTGATGTGAGGGGCTCACCAACCAATGAGGAGCCTCCATCAAATAATCATCAGTGTCTGTGTCCAATTGAAAACGATATCGCTAGATAGCCATAACCTCATCATATATATGTCATTTTATTTGTTTCTAAAATTTAATGTCCATTCAATCGACTACGATCATAGTATTCCATATCGTGTTTCTTTTTTTTCTTCTCCTCCTATGATTGCTATTATTATTTTCTCTTTTCTAATCTTTTGGCCTTATCTGTTTTTAAAAAATTGTAATGAGGACCTTGACCCCATCCACATGTATTCTAGAATATATTCTGTAGTTGAAAATAACGGATCAGTTTAGGTGCCTCACCTAATAAGCATATAGATTTAATTAATTTATTAGGTATTTATGTTAGAATAGGGATTATCGGACCTATCTGTTTATATGTATATATCGATTCAACAAATATTTAGTATTATCTCTCAGGGTGTATGTGCTTCAATCCAAAGACCTTTATATTGTGCGGAGAAATATGATGTTGTCTGCAATAATATTTCAACGCTCAAGTTAATATGATATACGATACCTGCTTGAGTTCAAGCATTAGGATTAAATGAACGTACTTTATGCGTATGAAATACTAATGTCATGTTTAGTTCGTAAGTTTTCTAAGCAAAATGGAAAATTATTCTTGAAAAAATTAAAAAGGTGTCTGTTTACAAAATATTCAAAGAAAACTTATAATTGGGTTTTCTATTTTTTAAGAAAAACAAAGAAGTCTTTAAAGAAGTTTTCTAAAAAAACTAAAAGGTAGAAATTTTTTTAAGAATTTTTCTATTTATTTCAGGAAATAAAAATTTTGAAAACCAAGTAGAAAACTTTTCCCATAAACTAGAATAATTTTCTGTAACTAAACGCAGCGTAAGTATTTATAGCAGTCAAGGGTGGTTCCTTTGTAATGATGATTGTGTCAACACTTTCCCATAAAGTGTAGATAAAGTTGGCATAGGTGTAGCAACTCCTCACACACTTGTAGACAATCTTTGGCATGCCGGTATAGCCATCATACTAGTTATCATGGGTTGTATAGGTGTCATTAACTAGGGCCTTATGGATATCAAATCACTACAACAAAATTGGTCCTTTTAACGCCATTTCCTTAATGGTTGTTAAAGAATACACTAAGAAACGGTCTTTTAAGCGATTAAACACCTAACCGCTAAAAAAGTGTATCTTTATTAGCAGTTTGGTAAAGTAATCGTTAAGAAAGGTAATTGAATGATGCTTTCTAAATGGTTTGGTAAGACATCGTTAAGAAAGAATTAAATTTTATTCCCCAATATAATAATATTTTTTTTAAAAAAAGTGACTTTTTCTTAACGATTGTTTGAAGAAACCACTAACAAATGTTATTGATTAGTCTTTCTTAGCAGTTTTTGGGAAACCCCGCTAAGGAAAGAATTAAAATTAAAAAATAAAATGTTTATAAAGTGACCCATTGTAATTAGAAACCCTTAAATCTCCTTTCCCTCTCTTTTCCCTCTCAACGCCTTCCCCTTCTCCAAACCCTCAAGCTCTTCTTCCTCCTCGCCCTACCTGCCATCTTTTGTCTCAATCCCCCACCCATGTTCCTGTTGATGACTTCTCCGCTCTCCCTCTATCATTCAATGTAATTTATTTGGGTGAGACTTTCTGCAGCTACATCAACATTAACAACAACTCCTTTAGTAATCGTAAAATGCACAAACACATTTCAATTTTTAATCCCAAACCCTAATCCCCAATTCCTATGTCAACTCCAACGAGATCTGAGTGGAGCATAACAGAGCCCTAGAAATTCCATTTCAGAGAGATCCAAGTCTCTCGTGATCTTCATGGTGCATCGAAGAGCCAACATTTTGTTCCTTTTATGCGCTCTTTGTTATTCTCTTAACACCATTGTTGGGTATTCTCTCTCACTTTCTGTGTTTCTCATTTTTAAATAAGTTTTTAATTTTTCATGGAAGTGGAACAATAACAAAATGTTTGATGTTTTTGTGTGTGTCTATATGCACATTGCACATTTTACAAAAAGAGCTATTACGATATATTTCAAGTGTCGAAGGGTGCATCAGATGAACAGATAAAAAGAGCGTAGAGGAACCTGACCTTGAAGTATCATCCTGATAAGTCCTTGTTTTTATTCTTATTTTACTAATTATTTTATAATTTTCTTACATTTTTTATTCTTTTAAAATTATGTGAGTCCACCAGTTAGCAGATCTAGTTCACCTGCAAATTGAGTTGTGTTCGATTAGATAGTTAAGAGCAACATGTGATGGAAGAGTTTTAGTGAGTTGGGCTGGTATAGACAAAAAGGAAAAGTACCTCAGTCTAAATCAAACACTGTTGTTAGTGTTCATACATAACACTCCTAGAAGTATAATATAAACCTGTATTAGAACTAAGTTTGGTTTGTAAAAGATTTTGAAATTATTGGTTATTATTTACCAGACCCCAAGATTTGTTAATAACACACATCAAGACATTTAATTAAATAAAGTCTGCCTATGTGTTATCTAATAACCCATTCAATTAAGTGTTTCAAGTTACAAATCTATGATGCATAGGCTACAAATAAAATGGGGAGTCCATCATTAAAAAGTCTGCCTTGAGCGGTGTAAGATATTTTAGAACAAGTCTTCCTAGGAAAAAAATTGTTTGTGCACAAGTCTACCCTAAGAAAAGTCTGATACTAGAATAACACTCTAGAAGAGTCTATTTCAAGTGCGCCCGTCTATACTTTTGGACTGCCGAGTTATACGTATTTCATTCTCTAAACTTAGCACGAACATTTGCCTCAACAATCAGACCTAAAACTTTTGAAGCATCAAGAACATTACTCTGAATCTTGCATAAAAAAATAAAGGATATTTTTAAAGATGCCCTAAATTGAATTCTGATGAAGAGAAACTGCGTTTATCATTGAAAGAGGAAAGAAGACAAACCAGTGCAAGAACCAACGCCTACATGGATGAGAATTCGAGGAAGCTACTCTTTACAAATCAGAAAAAATGATGAAGTTTAGTACTTGTATCAGAAAGCAATCAGAAGGTCAACCATGCCGTTTTTGCACGAGTTCATAATAGAAGAAAGGATACAAAAGGATTTTCATCATGTTTCACTCAAGGAACACCATTTCAGTGAAAATTATGAAGTTCCTTGATTCAGACCTTTTGTCCTGTTCTCAGCTTCAAGTTTAGCAAGCTTCAACGACTATCTCTCTTTAAAGGATTAACAATGGTCATTTTTCTTGGCCTATAAATATGAAGAGAATCCAGACTTTGAAGGAGTTTACGATTTTGAAAATTAGAAACGTGAAAGCTTCAATTTGCACTTGCAAGCTCTTTGCTTAAGCTTTCTTCTCTAAAGCAAAGACTTTATTTGTATCTCTGCTTCTCAAATACATAATCTTTGTCTTTCATACTTAGTGTATTTATTCTTTAACTTGTATCATCTTGTACATTAAATTCACTGTAACACAAACACACTCTCAAATTTCTATTTGTGTCAAGTCTGGTGTGTTGCTAGTCTTAGTTTAGAATGTTTAAAATTGAGAAAAAAAAAAGAAAGATAGACCTGAGAAGTTTCAAAGGAATGTTTAAAACTAACAAATCTGCTTTGGAATGTTTCAGTTGTAGAAAGCTAGGTCATATGAAGGCAGAATGTACTCTCTTGAACAAGGACAGAAGAGAAAAGAAGAGATTCCCCAAGAAGTAAAAGAGGTTGATCACGTGGGATGATGAGAACTCATCTAGTTAGAGTGAGTCTAAGGAGGAGACAGAGTCTGCTCAGATGTGTCCCATGGCTGATGTTGACTTAGACTCATATGCCAACTCAAGCGACTCAAATTTTGAGGAAGTAAGTTACTCTGAACTTAAAGAGAGCTATGATATTTTGCTTAGTGATTTCTCAAAATTACTGAAAAATTTCAAGAATTTGAAAAGAAAGCAAGTTGATATGGCTACTGAGTATGAAAACAAGATTTTGAAATTATAAAAGAAGAAAGTTTTGATAAAAATACTCAGAATAAGATGGAAGAAAGAGAAAGAATGTATCTTGAGGAATTGCACAGACTCAAGAAAGAAAATGATTGTTTGAAAATTGAGTTAAATAATGCTAAAGTCTGTTGCAACTCCCAAACGCAAGAGATCAACTAGCTTCAGAAACAAGTGAAGTCACTCACTTCAGACCCAGGCAGGTTTGTTGATTACACTAAAAATCTAAACAAGCTTTTGGGAAAACGTCGTAAAGGCCATGATATACCTAGTCTGAGTTATGTTGAGCAAGTTTATCTCAAGCAGTCTTCCTCTCCTTTATATGTTCCAAAGAAACAAAAGTATGTAAAATGTAATTACTGTAAAAGGCATGGTCTTGTAATTAATGACTGTCAGAAAAGAAAGAAAAGGAATGCAAAGATTGCTAACCATGTAGGACCTAAAAAGATTTGGGTACCAAAATTATTGATTATTCCTAATGTAGATGTGCTTAAAGACAAAGACAAAGAATCAGCATTGAAATAAATATTTTATTTGTATCTCTACTTCTTGTAAACATAGTCTTTTTCTTTCATACTTAGTGCATTTGTTCTTTAACTTGTATCATCTTGTACATTAAGTTCTCTGTAACACAAACACTGTAACATCCCGAATTTTATAAAAGGAATAATTGACGAGAATAAATGATAAATGATTGAATGTGAGTTGATTTGTGTCCTGAAAATATGGGAATAATGAAATTGGGATTTATTATGGGTATTTATAATTTATTGAGCTTATATGAGATAAAATTATACCCGATTAGAAAATGGGTGTCGGACCAAGTATCTCCGATCGAGATGCCATTGGTCAGGGCTATTAAGAATATTATTGGGAATCCGAATCTATATTCGGAATAATTTTTAGATAATGTGTTGAGCCCAAACTGAGAGCCTGTTTGTTATAAAACGATAAAATTTTAATGAAGGGAAAATAAGTTAAAAATAAAAACTCCTTCCTTCTCCTCTCATATTTGTTTCTCTCGGCAGCTTCTCTTCCTCTCAACATTTCATTCCTCCTCCTTCTCCACTTCTTCTACTCTTCAAAACCCTAAGCCATGGATGGTGTCTCTTCCTTCTCCCTTCATTTTCATTCTTTTATGGAGCTTGGAGGAGATGGCAAAGGAGGCAAGGAACTCTCTTTCTCCCACTCTATTTTCGTGCTCTCTCCCTCTCCCTTGGAAACTCATGGTTAACTCTTGGTGGAGATTGTGTTCCGGGCAATGTGGCGGAGCATTCGGAGCATTGGAATCGTTTCGGCTCTTCCCTCGAGGTAGGAGAGGAGTTTACATTTCAATTGTATGAGTGAG
The DNA here is from genome assembly GCA_037962975.1 of Clitoria ternatea. Lineage (NCBI taxonomy): Eukaryota > Viridiplantae > Streptophyta > Magnoliopsida > Fabales > Fabaceae > Clitoria > Clitoria ternatea. Next base: position 19,246,638 of record CM075675.1, read on the forward strand.
AAATTGTTAATTATGTTTATGTGTGAACTCATGCTATGCCTTGCCATGAATGTATTAAATGTTTGAATTGATGAAGCGATGAATGATTGGCTTGGCAAATTTTCGAATTTTGGAAATTTTATATATATAAATATGAGATGGTGATGAACGGTTAGTGGTCCCTTGATGGGAATTGATGCATTGTAATGAAAGACCCATATTGAAATGAATTATAGATTGTTCGGGTCATATTGTGGTTTGTAAAGTGCATTTTTAATGCATAACCATGGAAGTGAAGGGGTCAAATAGAGTTTTGTGTGATTTTGATGGCATGGGATAGTCCCATTAGCCCATATGTGTTGTTTATGACTTGTAGGAATTGGAATGGGCAAGTTTTAATGAGAATTGACCCTTGAGTTGCCCAAAACTGTTATAAATTAAGTTAAATGCATTTATGCGCATAAGTCCCTCAATTTTGAGGATTTTTGAGTGACGCCGGTGGTCACGCGTCACAAATGATGCATATTTGTTGTGGTTAAAATTTTGTAGCATTTGGAGTCCATATGAGAAAGTTGGGAGGGTAGGAAGTTAAAAAAATCATATGTTTTCTGCATAAAAATAGCAGCAGGGCTGTCTTGAATCGATTCAAGACCCTTTGAATCGATTCAAGAGGTGCTGTTTTCATTATTTTGGGCTCCAGGGGCGTTTGAATCGATTCATACGAGTTTGAATCGATTCAAGGCCCTCTGTTTGTCAAATTTTGAGATTTTGGGACGCTTGAATCGATTCACACGAGCTTGAATCGATTCAGAGCCTTGTTATGGCCACTGTTGTGCTGTTTTTCCAACTGGTCTGTTTTCTTTGCTGTTTTTGGCCCGTTTGGGCACCTTAATGACATTTTTAGCCTCCGAGTTTTTCATGAAAGTTGTATATAATTGTGTTACGGAGGTGTGAGAATTGGTCTCACATTAATTGGAGTTTTCTAACTCTCATTAGGCGAAAAATACCGAACCTATTACGTTGAAAAATTCAAGTTTAAGGGGTTTTTGAACCCAACTTTTTATGGTGGCCAAATTGGGACTAATAGGTGATATTTGTGACATGTCCCACTATTTTTAAGACTAAAAATGAGATTTCCTCATGCCTTAGTGCTGAAATTTATCATGGGCTCATTGTTGCCCAAAACCCCCTTTTATTATGTAAAGACGAGCGAATTCACTAGGGGTACATGTGTGGTGCGTTTTAGTGGTGAATGAGGAATGGCTTAAGGCCTTGGCTAGGTATATGTATACCTATGCTATGTTATGAAAACATGTATGCTTTCCCTCCTCTATTGATTATATTATGAATCATGATGAAAAGTGATGATGTGATTGTATAACACACTATAATAGACGATGAAACTAATGAGGGGACAATTGAATGGCAATGAGTTATTATAACTCAATGAATTTTGAAAAAGTATCAATGATGATTAAAAATGGATGATGCCACACATATTTCATAATGATAAATGATGTTAAATGAAAAGGGACGTTGTTGTTGAACATACCCTTGAATATGTAGTGTTTGCTATTTTGGATGAGCCTGGTGCCAATATGATTAATCCAAGTATTGACTTGAATGCATGAGACGCAGTGATGATTGCTGAAGGCATGTTGAATTATATTGTTGAAATCCATGTGTGGGTTGTTATGATTGATGTTGTGGCCATTGAGATGCCCATTTATATGAACGATGTGCCTTGAGGGGCTTTGTAATTGATTATGAATAATTATTAAGAAGCCAAATTAAGATATATACCCTAATTGAGAGGGTGAGAAATCCTTGTGATAATTATTGTGAAATATATCACCTTGCGGGGTGCCACCAGGGGTGTATCCCTGAGTGATGATGGTATTGTGAAAATTATTGTGAAATGAATCACCTTGCGAGGTGCCACGATGGGTATGACCCAGAGTGATGATGATGGTTTAATTGATAAGTATATCACCTTGCGGGGTGCCACCAGGGGTGTATCCCTGAGTGATGATGGTATTGTGAAAATTATTGTGAAATGAATCACCTTGCGAGGTGCCACGATGGGTATGACCCAGAGTGATGATGATGGTTTAATTGATAAGTATATCACCTTGCGGGGTGCCACGACGGGTATGACCCGGAGTGATGATAATAATATGATTGATGATTATAACACCTTGTGAGGTGCCACGAAGGGAATAAGTCCCGGAGTGAGGATAATAATATGATTGATGAATATAACACCTTGTGAGGTGCCACAAAGGGTATATCTCTGAGTGAAGAGGACGTTGTCCTATTGTTATTGAATAATGTTGAATATATCACCTTGCGAGGTGCCACGATGGGTAATTTCCGGAGTGAAGATGATGTTGATCATACTGTTGTTGAATAAATCACCTTGCGGGGTGCCACGAGGGGTGTATTCCCGAGTGATGATGGTAATATGATAATTATTATGAAGAGAATCACCTTGCGGGGTGCCACGAAGGGCGTAGGCCTGAGTGATGATGACATTGAAGTATATATATATGGAAATAATTCACCTTGCGGGGTGCCACGACGGGTATGACCCAAAGTGATGATAATAGTATGAGTGATAAATAATTCACCTTGCGGGGTACTACGAAGGGTGAATCCCTGAGTGATGATATTATTATTAGAATTATTGGGAATAAATATTATGGTGGTTGCGATCACCCACGGATATGAAATTAGATTTATTGTATATTTGAGAATGGATGACCACGAATGGTAAAAAAACCCCTTGCGAGGAGGTGCATAAGTAAAACTTAAACAAATTGAAGATGCTAAGGATTTTGAATGTCCTTGTTGATAAGTGGCAAAATGATTTGGATATGTGATTGTGTATGTAATATACCTATGTATGATATGAGTTGTGATTCATGAGGCTTATATGCCTATTATTATAAAGAGTAGTTAATGAATTATAATTTTGATGATTTAATAGCAAAGCACACATGAAGTTTGTATGCATTTACACATAATCATAATATATGTTATTCGTCATTTTAAATGTATAACTCACTCTCCCATGTGGTCTCCTTTTTAGCAATGTGATGCAGGTTGCCATGGGATGATTTTGAAGTTAAAGATCAAGTTTCTGTGAAGGTAAATAGTGGTAGAGGAAATGCCTTGGCCGGCATCATTTATGAACTATTATTTATTAGAATCATGAAATGTATAATTTATCCATAATGATATAGATGTTTTATTAAATCTGGACATGTATATACATATAGTTATACCATAGGCTTTGCGTACTCAGATTGATGATTACCTAATAGGCTCATGATATGTCATTGCATGCTAGCCTAGCCTTTTCTCATATCGTCATATATGGGACTAGGCGTGTGCCCGGTATACATATTCTTCCGCTGTAAACTTCATTATTTTCGTATACCACTATGGGCCAATTTACTTTTCGATCCAGTTTTAAGTTATATAATCTCACTCTTTGGTTTTCTGTGACTTGGGTCTCCATGTGGTCATGATGGTGTATTGGAATGTTTTCAAACGTGAAAAATTTATTCATAATTTTATTAATTATATTGATCACATTGGGATTCGAGTCTGGAAAATCGGGGTGTTACAAACACACTCTTAAATTTTTATTTTGTGTCAAGTGTGGTGTGTTGCCAGTCCTAGTTTGTGTGGGAAACATTATTTGTCCTGAAGAGGTTTTCGAAAGAATACTTGGGTATTGAGTCAAGAGTGGCTGCAGCCAGCAATACTTAGGGTACGGGTTGTGCTGTGATTATAAAAAGATGTTTTTACAATAGTGAAAATCTTTCAGGTCTGAAGGTACTGGATGTAACTTCTATGTTAGAAGTGAACCAGTATAAATCTGTTGTGTGTTATCACTTTTCCCTTTATCTCTTAAAGTCTAGTTCATAAGTCTGCTATATCTCTCGTTTGAAAAAGATTACGTTCCGCACGAAAAGTTTTTTAGACTTATTCAACCCCCTTCTAAGTCTGACTTTGAACCATCAAAACTAATAGCGGAGCCAACAAGAAAACAACTAATGTTAAAACTTACATATTATACACGTACTAGTCTTGTCACAACAATGTAACAAATTACTATAATAGGAATGATCATGAAAATGTACCCAAATCAAACTGTTTATTAGACGCCAAAACCCTTAGCACAACACTTACATAATAGCTAGATTTCATTGAGGAGAAAAAAGAACCCCAAGAGAAGCTTTAAATCGATACACTATTAGGCATTCCCTTCCCAGTAAGTCCATCTTCCTTGGAATAATCAGAGATGTTGGGAAAAAGAAGTGTGTAAGGCATCTTCACAGGCCCATTTCTGCTTTTTAACTTTTTGTCCTTGTTCTTCTCCATGATATTATTCTCAATTTTCACCAACGTCTTTGAGAACCTCTTAAATGTTGCAAATGGTTTAACATCCAAAGTCCATTCAGAGCTATCCCTCTACCCAAGGTAAACCTCTTCAGTTAAGTGCCTATATAGAACTTCTACTAGTGACACACCAAGTGGTGTTTGGAACTATGCAGTGATAGTTTTCAGGAATGCCAATTCAGGGTTTTACTTTAGCTCTTCATACTCTAGTGTACCTGGCTCTGGCATGAACCTAGGACTCATTATTGGACGGTTAGGGAGGTAACCAGCATAAGAGTATTGTCTAAAGTTTATAGCTACATGGAAAGCAGAAGCTATCCAAATGATAGTGGTGCATGATTGACTGAGATCCACGTTGGTCTTCATTTCTGGCCACCATGGTCTGTCTTTTTAAGTCACTATGTCCTTTATTCTGAAGTTCTTTCAACCAGTTGTGGAGTTCAGTGTCTTCCTCAACCATGTAATTTGATGTGTAATAGAAATCACAATACTCAGTCACCCAGGTTTATATTACTTCCTAGATCAACTGTAAATGGGTAATCCTTTATCACAAGCCTAAGTCCATGAGGACAACTTGAATCAGGAACTGCCATTCCCTTAAAATTTAATGTAATAGAAATATAATATGAGAAGTAACTATATTGAATTTGTATCACATGTTATACACAACTAGACATTCAGATTTTAGAGTCTCTTTACATTAGCACTTGTAAATCATGTTTGCTGGAATTGAAAAAAATCACATTCACCCAACTAGTTTTGATATTCATGTAAATATGATTTATATAATAACTAATGTCAAATCAATCATACACTCAATTTGAATACCTTTAGAGTGGTGTTTTTATAATTTTATTTTACTTTCAAAATTTTAACTCTTATGTCAATACAAATTAAAATATCATGATGACTGCCAAGTAAGTATGTTGTATATATATGTGATTTCGTGTTTGAGTCTTAGAGAATGCAATCATTTTATATCTTGGTAAGGAAACTTTATGGTCTATAGTGGTTATGTCTAGCTCAAGTAGGAATATGATAATATATATATATATATAATGATAATTGGATGAATTTTAGCATTTTATTGTGATCATATCATGCTTACATTTAAAACATGAATTTCTTCCTTTTAATTTAAGATTTTTATATTAGGATAATTTAAGATCATGAATTTCTTTATCCTTCTTTTCCCTATGTTACTTTCATTCAACTCAGGTAATTAATTCTTGCTAATTTGGTTTACACCTTATTAATGTTGTTGGTGGGTTTGCTACATTCTATGCATTTGTATTCACTCATACATCTACATTTATCTTTTATATGTATCATTGGTTATAATATTTAGTAATCTCCATAGAAAGTTCATCTTTATAATTAATACTCTTATATGACATTTGTTTCCATTTGATCGAAATTCCAATCCCAAAATGCTTAAATAAAATTGCAAAAACTTCAATTTATTTTAACTCTTTCATCTATTGAGTGCTATGTTGCTAGTCAGGTAATGATGCATATGTTAAATTAAGCCATACTTTAAAATGAGTTACTATTGTATTCATTTTTGGATTAAATTATGTAGGAGGGCATGTGAAGTTTGCTAATGAAATGGTAAAAATTCATCTCTTAATAAAAATTAAGTATATTTCATTGATATTCATGAAAGCTAAGATGTTTTTAAAACTTGTTAATTAAACACAGACAGCCAAAAAAACTTGGTGTGTGGCAAGGCCTTCAACAAGTGATGCTGAACTGAATAACAACATTGGATATGCTTGTAATATCTTAAATGATTGCAAGGTGATTGAACCAAGTGGCCTTTGCTTCAAACCCAACAATCTCTTAAGCTATGCCTTTGTTGTGATGAATCGGTACTATGCACTTGAAGGGAGAAACCCTTAGAACTGCCACTTCTCAGACTCTGGTCTCATTGCCTTCAAAAAGTTACACAATTTTTTTTATACGTGCATATATATTTAGCCAGAAACTTTAGATTGACTTTAACTTATCACTTCAAAAATCACAATGAATAATGTAAGTATATCTGTTTCATCAGTATTATTTAGGCAGATATTGGACCTCTATATGTAGTAATTTATCTTATTATATATTACATCTTAGGTATCATTTTTCTCTATATATGAAAACTGAAAAGGATGAAATTATATACTGTGAAAACTAAAAGACTGAAACTTTCTACCATGAAAAAACAAGTTCATTTTGAATATTGCCAGTGCATCCTTTAACTAATAATTAAGGTTTGTATTGGCATATGGAATGCAAACAAAATATCTCAACTGTTGAAAGGTCACCTTCCTTCAAAGGAACTTGGGAAATTCACATCAGAAAATCCATTTTTCATGGTCAAATTAACCAAACATTTTACCACAAGATATATGGTAAGGATTATTTAAACATTCACTATTATTTTAAAAGTACAATACCTATAAGAAAAATATTTAACCCTTTCTATAAATTTTGTAATATGATTTATATATACAAAGTAACATTAAAAGTTCATAGAAAATTACTTCCATAAAGGAAATGTTATTCTTTAATGTTTGATTTTATTGTGATGTAGTGGATGCCAACTGGCTTTGCTAGAAAGTATTTTGCAAAGAAAAGAAAGAGTGTGATGATACAACTTAGAGAAGTTTTGGCTTCTAAGGTTTATATTTAATATAGATAGAATTGTAGGCAAGTTCAATGCTGGTTGGAAATTATTTGCAAGAGAAAGTAAATTAGAGGCTGGACATGTTTGTATCTTTGAGCTCATTAATAGAGAAAATGCAGTGTTCGATGTTCATATTTTCAAAGGCGGTTAATTCTTAGGTATTACTACTTAATGCATCAAGGTTGTTGCTTTCTGTATTTAAGAACCTCAATTAATGAAGAGCAATACTTCCAACAAATCACTTGAAACTATACAAACCCTTGTAAGAAAATCATAGTGGAGGTAAAGAAATGAACAAAACATCATAAGAATTGAGTATTCTTTCTTAGGCTAAAGGAAAATAGAGGAGAAAAAACATCACAGTCATTAATAAACCTTTCCGCCGTCGAGATAGAAGAGATACACTAAGTGGTTTCAAGAAAGGGAGACGGGAAGGGCTTTCGGGATAGGTTGACACGAGAAGGGCTTTCAAGAGGGAGATAGGGAAGGCTTCGAGAGAGGGACAAGGCTATGAGGGCTTTGAGAGGGAGATAGGGAGGGCTTTGAGAGGGAGATAAAATAAAGAGCTCGTAGTGCACGAGGTTTGTAATGTTAGAACATTTCTCACTGATCCAAAACTAAAACTGGTATAAACTAAACCATTTCTCACTGGTCCAAAAGTAGAACCGGTAACTAAACCATTTCTCACCGGGCCACAGTGTAACCGGTGTGAAGTTTCAAAGTATTTACAAAATTTCCACGATGTTATTTGTTATACCGGTCACATTACAACTGGTGTAAAAAGCCTGGTGAGAAAAGCCTTTTTACATTAGTGTTTGAGGTGTTTTCTTGGGGCTGTTTTTCTTTCTTTTTAGATACAGTAAAAACAGAGTAAAACAAGGGGGAAATTATAACTAAACGTATAAAAAAGTTATGGGAAAGAAAAGCTTGAAAGGTCCTTGCATCTTTACAAAATTATAAGTCCTTTCTTGGCAAAATTATGAATTAATGAGTGTGTATCCCAAAAAAAATTCTAGTACCTTGTTTATTTCTAGTGCAACCTCTAAAGTGTGTGTTGTACTTCTTAATATGTATGATTAAAACAAAAAAACATTAGTGCTTGTGTGGTGAAAATTTTTGTGTTTAGCTTGCATTCTAGTATTCTAGGAAATCTTTTATGTGCTTACTTTTTTGTTGCATTTGTTTTTAGTTTATCTTTGTTGATTCTTAGTTTGTCATATCTTATATTCCATTCTTAGTTAGCTTTATTCATTTTGAGTTTTTATTGCTTGTCACATTCTTAGTTTGTCTCATCTTACTCCAATTTGGTTTAACTTCCTATAGGAGAGAACAAGGTAGAAGGTTCGGCCACTAGTTTGGTCGAAGGGCTGCTCTTCTTATCATTGGTCACAAGTTGAATGGCCAGAACTACCCTCAATGGGTGCGATCATTTAAGATCTCTCTTCAAGGAAAAGGGAAGGAAGGTTACATCACAAGAGACTCCAAGATTCCAAAAAAAGGTTATCCCAACCTCAATAAATGGCAACTAGAAAATAGCTTAGTCATGTCATGGTTGCTTAACGCCATGACTGATGAAATTGGGGAAAATTTCATGTACTATGACCTTACCAAGGATATGTAAGATGAAATGAAGGAACCTACTCAAATGTAGACAATACGTCTACAATATTTGAGATCAAGAGCATACTCCATGACCTGCAACAAGGTGATTTCTCAGTCACTGAGTATTTTAATACACTCAATCGATATTAACAACAACTGGACATATATGAAGACGTCCAATGGAGCTGTACTTATGACAAGAAAAAGTATAAGGAATTGGTGGAGAAAGATAAAATCTACAAGTTTCTGTTGGGGCTGAGCATAGAACTTGATGAAGTCTGGGGGAGAATCCTTGGAACCAAACTTCTTCAAACAATCTGGGAAGTATTTCGAAAGCGAGAAGGGAGGAGAGTAGGAGGAAAGTAATACTTGGAAAGTCAAGTGCAGCCCTATCCATTGAAGGCTCAATAATGGCAACAAGGGGAACTAGCCTCGTCCATTTCAAAAGAAAAATCAGCCCTGGTTCGATCACTGCAAGAAACTGGGTTACACTAAGGACACCTGCTGGATTATTCATGGTAGGACTTGAGAGGCGAAACAGACCAAAAACATGGATAACAAAGGCAACATAACTAAGGTAAATTTTAACCCATCTCCATTCAACAAGGAGCAAATTGAAGCACTATAGAAAATTCTCCAGCAAACAATTAGTACAGCTACAGTAGCATAAAAAGGTAATTTCTTGCATGCTCTAAATACAAGCAAAGGAAAACCAAAGTCATGGATCATTGATTCAGGAGCCTCAGATCACATGACTGGAGACTTAACTATGTTTCAAAGCTATTCTCCATGTCTAAATAATTACACAATTTAGGTAGCTAATGGATCTCTTTTTGAGGTCATGGGTAAAGGTTCAGTTATTATCTCATAAAATATTACCCTAAATTTATTCCTTTTTGTGCCTAAACTTGATTATAATTTGTTGTCCATTAGCAAACTAATAAGAGATTTGAAATATGTCACTAAATTTTTCCCTAACCTATGTGAATTTTAGATTTTGGAGTTAAGGAAGACGATTGGCAATGTTGAAGAATGTGTTGGACTGTACCTTCTCCAAGCTGAAGCGTCAGAAGCAGAACCCAAGGCCAACTCTTGTGTAGCAGTACCTCTAAATAGTAAAAATTCTATAATGTTGTGCACTATCGGCTAGGCCACCCAAATTTTATGTACTTAAAAAGAATGTTTCCCACATTATTCATAAAAATAAGGAGTTTCAATGTGAAATATGCTAATTGTCCAAACATACCCGCGACTCCTACCCTCATCAACCCTAGAAACCATCTCAATCTTTCTCCCTAATTCGTAGTGATATATGGGGACCATCATGGGTAAACAATGTCACTGAATCAAGATGGTTTGTCACCTTCATTAAGGATCACACACAGGTCATTTGGGTTTTCCTAATGAAGGAGAAATCAAAAGTTGGCAGAATATTTGAATTGTTTCATATTATGGTGGAAACACAATTTCAAACAAAATTAAGGTGCTTAGGAGTGACAATGGCCGAGAGTACTATCACTCTACACTAAATTCCTATCTTTAGAAACATGAAATCATACATCAAAGTTCATGTGTAGATACCCTTCAACAGAACAGGGTCATTGAGAGAAAGAATAAACATCTCTTAGAAGTAACCAGATCTCTCATGCTAGCTACAAATATGTCTAACCAATTTTGGGAAGAAGTTGTCCTCTTTGCAACCTACCTCATAAACAGAACATAATGCCCTTCCGAATCCGTAACTTAAATGCCCCTTACTCTACTCTCCAAACCTCTTACCCTACCAGTCGTATCTTAACATCCATTCCCTTGAAAATATTTGGATGTTCAGCCTTTATCCACAACCTCAATCCTCGTCGTAACAAACTTGATCCAAAATCCATTAAATGCATTTTTCTCTACTACTCCCTCCACCAAAAGGGGTACAAATGCTATTCACCTCAAACCAGGAAATTTTACCACACCATGTATGTCACTTTTTTTTTGGAATCATCCTTATTACCCTAAAGTTGGCATTCAGGGAGGCCAAACTTATCCAATTAAAGTGGAAGAATCCCAACTTTTGGGATTTAAGCTAGTTGAATCTACCCAAATGCAGAGCCAGCCAAGACTGCACCTGCAGTAGAAGAAACTACAGTAGATGTGGTAGAAACTGCACCAACCAAAGTAAGGGCTGCACCTGCAGCAGAAGAAACTATAGTGGATATGGTAGAAATTGCACCAACTAAAGCTACAGAAAGGATTGTATCTCAGTAGAATCAAGGCCCTACTACACAAGGAGACAACTGGAAAACGTACTTCAGGAAGAGAAGTAAGGTGGTAGAGTCCAGCATAGCTCCAAGGCAAAGCCATGAATCTAACCAGGCTCCAGAAAATGAGTTTTCCTTAGACAATATCGTTTCTAATCCTGAACCTAATGATGACATTGACATTCCTATTGCCTTAAAAAAGGGGTGAGCTCTTGCACTTAACACCTAATTAAGAAACATGTGGGAAAACTGTCACAGGGATATAGGTCTTTTGTAGCAGTTGTTGACAACACACATATCCCAAGGAATGTTAAAGAGGCACTGCAACAACCTGAGTGGGCAACAACTGTAACAGAAGAAGTCCAGGCCTTGGTTAAAAATGGCACATGGGAAATCACCACTCTACCGGAAGGAAAGAAATTATTTGGATGCAAGTGGATATTCTCCATCAAATACAATGTTGACGGTAGTATAAACCGGTACAAACCCGACTAGTGGCTAAAGGGTTTACCTAGTCGTATAGAGTGGACTACGAAGAGACTTTTGTACTGGTGGCCAAACTCAATTCAATCCGAGTCATACTCTCTTTGGTTGCAAATTTAGATTGGCCACTCTATTAATTATACATCAAGAATGCCTTCCTAAACAATGAACTAGAAGAAGTCTATATGCAAATTCCCTCGGGTCTTGAATCATCCAAAACCTCAAGCATGGTGTACAGGCTCTGAAAATCCCTATATGGCCTTAAGCAATCTCCAAGAGCATGGTTTGATAGATTGACTCAAGTTGTTAAGGAATACGGGTTCAACCAATGCCAATCAGATTACACTATGTTTGTCAAACACTCTATGGAAGGGAAGGTAGCCTTGTTCATTGTTTATATTGATGATATTATTATCACAGGAAATGATTATGATCAAATCAAGCATCTGAAGGGACTTTTAGGCAAGGAATTTGAAATCAAGGACTTGGGTCAGCTCAAATATTTTCTAGGGATAGAAGTTGCCCGTACAAAGAATGGTATTTATGTATCACAAAGGAAATATACATTGGACTTACTTCATGAAACCGATATGCTTGGGTGCAAGGTAGCCAATACTCCTATAGAACCGAAAAAAAAAGAGGTGAAGAAGAAAGTCCACCAGCTGATAAAGATAGATATCAAAGCCTAGTTGGAAAGTTAATTTACCCAACTCACACTAGGCCTACATTGGGTTTGTTGTGAGCTTGGCTAGTCGCTACACATCTAATCCAACTAATGCCCATATGAAAATGGAGAACAGGAGTCCAATACCTCAAAGGTACACAAGGTCGAGGGCTCTACTTCAAGAAGAACTCAAATAGAGGCATTGAAGTCTATACTGACCCGGATAAGGCACGATGTCCTCTGACGGGAAATCAACTAAGGCTACTGCTCCTTTGTGTAGGGAAACTTGGTGACTTGGAGAAGCAAAAAGTAGCCTATGGTGGCAAGGAGTAGTGCAGAAGCTGAATTTAGAGCTATGACTCAAGGTATCTATGAAGGAATCTGACTTAAAAGGATGTTGGATGAAATCAGAATTCCTATCAACTACACTATGAGGATATTATATGACAGCAAAGCTGCTATAAGCATTACAAAGAATCGAGTCCACCATGATAGAACAAAGTATGTGGAGATTGACCGACACTTCATTAAAGAAAAAGTTGACCATGGTATCATAAGTGTTGACCATGTTCCATCATGTTGACAAATAATATACATCCAAACAAAGGGTCTTCCAAGGAACATATATGAAAACATTAGATCCAATCTAGGTCTGATAGACATCTACCACCCAAATTGAGGGGGAGTGTTGAAGATCAAAGCATATCAATAAAATCTGTTGGAGATCAACACATATTAATCAGAATCATCCAATTCTAATTTGTACAGCCCATAATAAAATTTAATTTAAATAAGATCAGTTTTATTTCCTTATTTAGGTACAACATTTATATTTCCCTAATTTTCAGGGATATATTAGTGTACAGATTTATTCCTTGCATTTTATTTATACCTCTTTTGTATTTTTCCCAAAATTAGAACATATACATCATATTTTCCGCACCTTTGATGTCCAATTTTCACTCTCTACAAGTCATAGCAATTCCAGTTAAAACCATTCAAATCGAAGTGTTGGCAGTGGGGAGAAGAACCATTATCATCATGTGAATTCAGGTCCAGTTTTACTTCAAAGTTAGCCAGTCTATAATCTTGTGAAACCTTCTCAATCTCATGGTTCAGTTGAGTTGGCATTCTTCGAGTTTCAGAACTGTCTCTATTGTTCCAGCTTTCTTCCATTAGATCTTCCTTTGAAACAGTTGCTCTCCCAAATTTTTCTTTTTCTTGAACTCCCACATTCATTGATAAGCGTGGGGTCCTTTCTGATAAAATATTTCCCTTTTTTCCCTTATTATCACTTGATGAGGAAAGAAACATAATATTCTCCTCCACATCTGGGACAGTAGGCTTTAATTGCAGAGAGTCATGTACCACACACTCTTTGGAAACTAAACATGGAGGGCCATTATAGGGTCTTAAGTTTAGGCCAATGTTATGTGTTTTTGTGTCTCTTTGAGATTCTTCACTATAAGATAAGAAACTAACCATTGAACAATCAGTGGCTGGGGCTTCTTGTGTCTGCTGCTGAGGCCACAGTACTTGCAATTCTTTTAGTTCTGCAAGTTTGGTGTCAAGGCATTGGGTGGAAACCCTGGATGATAGTTCAGACAGTTGACCCTTGGCACCTTCAAGTCCCCCAGTACCTGAATTTTGTTTCCCTAGTGTCTCTTGAGCTTTTTCCAGCACTGCCTGAAGGTACTTCCCTTGTGCCTCTATCCTTAGCTGTAAGTGTCGCTGTACCTGCTTTTAAAGAGGGAAAAAAAGAAAGAATCAGAACCGGAGCAACTATAATAACTTACAAACTTCAATGAATATTTAATATATATAAACATTTAATAACATATTTACTTATATTTAAGGCAAATCTTTTTAAAAATTTACTTTTAATCAAGTCCAAAATTAACAAAGGATAAGCCTGGGAGATTCAAGAATTCTCATGTTCATTGTTGTTCCCTCGTAGTACCTAGGGCTGAGCAGCGGGTCGGATTTACCCGTTTAATCCGATTATCCAATCCAATCCAATTAAATTGGATTGGATTTTTTTAGTCATCGGATCAAATCCAATCCAATCCAACCAAGATCCAATTATAATCGGATCGGATATCGGATTTGACGTTTAAAAATCCGAGTACTCGATGAGTACCCAACCTATTTTTATATTATTTATTATATATATTAATATTAATATTTTTTCTCACATACTCATGTTTTTCCCTTTAGAGCAAATAAGGGAATACTCAATCCAAGGTTAAAAAATAGAAATACTCAATCAATACCCACATTAATAAAACAAAATGGCATAGCTACTGTTCTCATTTTATTTTAAATTTAAATGCATTGTTAAAATGAATTTGATTTATATTTTTATTGATTATGTGTGTTATTAAACACTAGTAAGTATTATGTTGTGATGTTTGACATGGACTTTAACATGTTAGAATTTTTTTATATTGTGGTTTCATAAAAAATATAATAAATTTTTTTTAGTCGAATATCCAATTATCCAATCCAATCCAAACCAATTTAGATCGGATCGGATTGGATTGGATTTCAAAAAAATTTACACAAATCCAATCCAACCCAATCCAATGAAATTTGATCGGATCGGATTGTTTCTTGCGCGAAATCCAATCCAATCCAGTACTTGCTCACCCCTAGTAGTACCACTATGCCAGTAATGTCTCAGTGAAACACCTTAAACATCATTAAAGTCACATCATAATTAAAATATTGCCCCAAGGACACCTACATGTCCCTGAGAGAATGCAGGATAGTTTAGACTAAGAGTTAGACTAGGGAAAACTCTCCTGTACTCTTTTCTTTATGTGAGTAATTATTATTTATAATCATCCTTCTGCATAAAATTTTACGTTCAAAGCAGAATATGTCGGAGCAAACGCTCGCTGGTTTATTTACGAATGCATTGACATATGCAATTAAGTTGAAGATGCTCTGTACCTCAAGCTGGTCATGCAATCGTCTTTGCACTTCAATTTGCATCTGTAGCGCCTCATTTATTTCTGAATTTCTGGATTGGGGGGTGATCTTTATCAATGTTACATTCAATCATAGAGAATTCATTTGAACAGTGGAAACTTTATGACAGAACAAAATGAAAACAATTGGAAAGTGTCCTTACTTGTTTGTTTGGAGTCCTATGCTTAAATGTTTCATTTGAATTCCACTTGCTTCATATATTCTGTCTGTTGCTTCAGTTGTTGATACTGGTAAGATGAATTCATTTTCAATTAATATTCTTATAAATACTTGAAAATCATATTAAGAAAAAAAATCCCTCACCGATTTTGTTGTGGCTACTATTGACTTGTCCATGCATATTTCTGCTAATCCTGTACTTCTGCTATCAAGAAAGAGAAATTAATGACTAATCATATAAAATATGTATGACAAACAAGACCATTAATACAAATCCTTTCTTGCCTCAATGAATAGCAGTGACTAGAATGAGGTTTGATCTTATTAAATATTTGGTTTTGTTACTAGAGCTAATCAAAACAGAACACTGAGCAAGTTCTACCGTACACAGTTAACATATTTTCAGGCAAGTTATAAAAGATTGATTTGTTTACGTATCCTGAAATTAACAAAAAAAGGAAAACCAGCAATTTACAAGTAATTGATATCATCATGTGATTAGTTGTTTTCCTCTAATTGATCCTAACTATAGCAGTAATATAATAAAAGAAAAATGTTATACCCTCTTATAAATCGTTCTATGAATTCTCTACTACTTTAAAGTCAAAAAACTAAATCTATTATCTTAAAAATATAGATGATATTCAATTCTTTCTTAAATTATTAAATAGGTGAATTTGTAGGAAATCAATGTAGAAAGATGTAGAATTATTCATAATAAAAACGATTCAGCCAAAATTACCTAAACATGATCTAAATTATCGTGAAAATTGAAATAATACGTTACCTGAAGATGACTCTTTAAGTGGTAGAGAGTAAGTCCAGGAATCCCCATGAGTTTCAATACTGTTTTTGGTGTAGCTTCTGCATAGCAAGAGCAATCAAAATTAGCTTCAAAAATACCATTTTTCACATTTGTAATCTCTTCAATTCTGCATAGACTCACTATCTGCTCCTCCAAGTTGATTGACTGCTTCTATGAACCGTTCATGAAGATCTGGTGTCCATTTTAGTCTAGGCTTAGCATCAATTGAGAGTACAAGTCCTGATTCGCCGGTCCCATTGCCTCCTTGCATCATCACGCGCCTCTCTGTAGGGCTGTGCGTCCTTAATGTGTGCATGTTCTTAGCTTGTTGCTGCTGATGAAAGTACATTCCTTTTTATGGAAACAAAATGATCTCATCATTACTCTAAATTCATGCATATACTATATTAGTTACAAGGCAGAAACCTTAGAGTTGCACCCAGGCTCGCCCTCAGAATATTATTTTGTTGAAAAACATTTGTTTACCTGTTAAGTACTACTTGTGGATTGTTCTGTATTTTTCAAGAGCACTTCCTTGGTGTTTCAACTCATGTATGTGCAAGTTTCTACAACTGCTCTTGCATGCCTCTTGACAAGATTTTCACAAGCCTTAGTTGTACTCAAAGATGTCCTTATAAAGAAAATGACCTTAGTAAAGGGGTGTTGTGAGGCATAGAATCTTAAACAGAAGCTACTCAAAACATAATTTCATATAATATATTTTAAGAGCTGATAAAAAAAAATGTATCATCCTACTTTCTTCATTGTGGGTTTCTGTTAACTTGCACTTTTGATTCAGAGAGAGCACTTGTCCATTAGAGTTGTGTCTACTGAGACACCTCACCTCTTACGTTGCATTTGGTATCAAAATTGACCCATCAATTTATATCAGGTTACGCCTGCATATGTTTTTGTCCCTCTGGCAAATGGAGGAATCTTATTCCGAAAGTTTAGAGAAGAATTTCTGTGTGACTTGAATTATAGAATCAACTTTTCCTTCTTTTTTTTTTCCTTGAAAGCATCAGAAACCACACTTCACCCTCCATGATTTTCAAGAAATATTCTTGGCTTGGAGCTCCTTAGTCCTTGTCACTGGCATAGGTAATTGAGTTGAGACAAATAGGAGTAGTGATTTTTCTTACAATATCAGCAACACTGCCGATAGGGATAGGTTATGGCACTGAAGGGTGTAGTAGTAGAGGGAATCAAATCAATTGTCCTCTTTTTTGTGCGTGTTCTTAAAGTAACAGAATATAGTCCCACAGGGGGGAAAAACAGCAACATCGAGGAAATAAATACTACAATCATATAAAATCATCTTCATATATATATTTTCCAGTCTCAGTTTATAAAATAAGATAAAGAGGTAAAATTAAAGGTTAAATATGATTTTAATCCTAATTTTTATAAATATTTGATTTCATATTGTGTTTTGCTTTCATTGGTTACAGTTCACAGGTTTCTAATAAACACAAGAACTAAAACTAAATATTCGTCTAAATTAAGGGACAAAAATATATTTTACCCAAATTTTAATCACACTAAAACATTTAAACTCATATGAGAATATGGTTATGTTTGTAATTTTAGAAAAAGTTGTTCTACATATAGCACCACAAGAGACAACTAACCTCTAACTCTCAGGGTTTTACCCACACTTGACACCATTCCACAATGGATTTTTAATCGTTTACCTCACCTTCACTCTCGGTGGGTTTCTAAACTCATACTCAATGGTTAGTGACACACAATTATCAATCAATTCACATTCATTTTAAAATCGTAATTAATCAAGCATTATCAAACTCATCAATATATTTCACATGGTGTGGATAAGGTTCAATACCCAATTCAAAATTAACATCATCTACCAATTACTTCATGGTTGTCAAGCATTTGCTTATTTTGCACATAGGCATACATTAATTAACTTATATATGTAAGTCATAGTTTCATCAATGTCACCATATCAACATACGCACATACACACACGTATACACACACACATAGCACACCACCACCCATATTCTGAATGCATTCATATCATCAATAATTATTGTCCTTGACACAAAACCATCTATGCACATCACCAATCAACAGATTGTCAACAACATACTTAGGTAGCACATCAGGCTTCAACAAATATTTAGCGTCTCAACAAGGTGTAACCAACAACATTTCAAATAGAAATATTATCAATTAATCATTAACCATGTGAAGCATTAAGCTCTATTTCCCGAATATTTATTCATGGCACGAAATCCAATTTTCATAATATCATTAATATCGGTGTAATTTATTACTGGTAACGCATGCCAACACATCCACACTACGAATAACATAATCATCAACATGTCATCAACAATAAATCACCAACAATGCATTACTGGCATATTAGGCTTCAATCATACATATAGCATCGCCACAAGGCATAGCCAGTAATATTCGAATAAAATTAATATCAAATAATCATCAACTATAACATGTACTAAATTATTTCATAAAAATTAGTTTCATTTTCAAGATATTATCAACATCATCAAGGTTAGAGCCAACAACATATATCAAGCAACATATTAAAATAGAATTTCACATATCAAATTCACATAATATTAATATTGTCAATTATCAAACATCAGACTTTTTTTAAAAAAATAATACTTTGTATCACAATAACAATTATATTTTTATTTTATAAAAATTAATATTTTCTAGGCGTCGATATTCAAAATAAACTTTTTAATTTTAAAACCTGCCCCAGAATTAGAATCACTACTCATTACTCGAGTGATAAACCCTCTCATATGATAACATGTACCTTAGAGCGTTATCTGGCTTTTCTAAATGATCTCGACTCCCAATTCAGCTTTGATCTGGTCTCAATACTGGCCGATAGACAATAAGATAATTTGACCTAAGCCACTATACATGACCAGTATCTCGCATAAGATGGTGACCCAATACTGATACGAGTCATTCCCTCGATACTGGTGGATCAGAATTAATTTATGCAATTACATGTTGAAAAGCAACCTACAAAGTGACTAATAGGAAGGTATAGCTATTAGAAGGCGTCTTTGTCGTGTGTCAGCTTTTCCATTACTAAGGCAAAATCGTACTAACACCATGTATGGAAAGATCTCTAAGGAAAAATGACTCTTCCATTCCTCTCGGGTATAAATACCCACAAATCAACAATGAAAAGGTAGAACATTCTTGACTATAACTCATGCTTAATCACTGATATTCTCTCTGAACTTTCTACTGACCTGAGCGTTGAAGTTTCGTTGTAGGTGACACCTCCTTTCGCCCCACAACGCGTAGGGTTGGTGAGATTTCTTAAATGAGTACTCCAAGACTTCTATTTCTCTACTAGAATAGAATGTATAATACCGGATCCCCACTGGACCAATGTAATATTAACATGAACAATACGATCTAAGGCTTGGTCACATATCGGACTACACAACCGACCCAAATCAGTTTAAGCTTTTAACGCCAAAAGGCTATATCCAAAAAATTCTAAAAATTTATTAAAATCAATCTTGCAATAAACTCATTGAAACACTAAGATTGAGGCTCGAACATAAAATTGATGGGGTTTCGGTAAGAATCAAACTTACTGAGAGTTACGAAACTAGTTGTCAGGGTGTCGAAACTACCCTAGAGCTCCAAAATCTTGCTGACACCTTTTCAATTGTACACAGAAAAGCTCTAACGCACATGCATGGCCTTGCTAGTCTCCTAAACGAGACATGCATAGTGAAAATTCTTTATGCGTGGCTTCGGTCATGCATGCATGGCCCCAAAGAAGATGATCATGAGCTTGATGATGGAAATTGAGGATCATGACTTGATAGCATTGGGTAACAAGGACAATGGTGATGATGGCTCCCTGAACCAAGATCTCTTGCATGCACAACTAAAAGATGGCCATGCATAATGGTGGCGTAAGAGAAATGATGGTGGAAAATGGTGGTGCTTAGGTTGGTGGTGATGGTCTCTGTGGTGGATAACTAACGTGATAAAGTGAAGTGAAGAGAAAAAAGTGGGTTATGTTCTTGACTTGTGAAGGGAATAGGGAGAACAAGATTGAGAGAATGAAGATGGAGGCTTACAATAGTGTGATGATAGGAAGAAATGTTGAAGTAAGATGAGAGTGAGAGAGAACCTAAGAGTGGGTGGTAGTCACAGGAGGCTAAGAGAGAAAATATGGGAATAGAATGATAAAATTAAAGAATAGAAGTGAAGAGAAATAAGAGGATAGGAAGCTCGGTAGTGTGATGAAAAATGAAGAAGTGGAAAATATGATAAGGCCTCATGGCCATGTGATGAAAACACATACATTAAGTAACTTTTTGTCCAAGATGATACAACTTAGAGAATAAGGAATCATGCAGGTGTTCACACATTAGGAGCCTGGGTGGCAATATTCAGAATGGCTTTTATGCTAGTGGAGATCAAGGTGGAAAGTGTTGGTGTAACATGGAGCAATGGTGCATGGATGATAGACACATAGGTTATTGGAATGGCAACTCACATTGTTACTGTGTCATGAAAATATAGTCATGTTTCTTCATGAATTGGACAAAGTGATGAACATAAAAGTTGTTCTGTATCCTTTCCTCTTTCTAACGAGCTAAAGATCACTCAATTCTAATAACTACAGCAAAAGTTATGCCTACAACACTAAATGGTGTTAAGATGAAACGTGAAATTATGGACCACTATAAAAACTGGGAATGGTGGGTTCAGAATTAGCATTTGCGGTCCGCATAAGAATTATAGGGAATTTTGTTATGAAGAGTTCAAGACTTGAATCATTCAAATTTGATATTGAAAGGTTAAGTTATGTTAGAAACAATGGTACATGCACATAATTTTTACACTTGGAACTAACGGGACTAAGAAACAGAGTTGGAAATTTGACAAGTCGTAGGGAATTTAATTAGATCACGGATTTTAATTAATAGGTTTAACCCTATAACTTTCTCTTTTACTCAGGGTTTCCTAAAATTCTTGGTGCCCAGTTTTGAGCCCAAGTACAAAGTGTCGGTACAACACGCGAATGATTAGAAGCTATTTTACGTCTTTCAACATTTTTGACGACAAATGTCAGAATACAGAATTAGACTCATAAAATATATTGATCAATATCATGCGTCTTAGGAAAACATTTAGGTCTAAGAATGATTTGTGCGTTAAGGTTTGGTTCCAGACCCAAGGCAGAAGTTTGTTGACTTGATAATGATAGTGCGTTGAATTTCGCGTCTCTGATAGGACTCTTCCTGTTTGATGGCAGTTATGAAATTTCTACCCAAACAACTTCATACAAGGTTATCCTAACCTCATAGAGTCTCAATTCATCTTTGCCTCTAATAAAAACAAAATACAGAATTCTTCTACTCACAAAATTCAAGATACAGGATCCTGTCACACACATAATCCTAGATACAAGTTTGGTGTCTCCCACAAAATGTACAGCAACACACATACAGATGATTTTAGGATCTAGGATATTTGTCCAAAAATCAAGGATGTTACATGTGTGTTGTACAGGTTTATTTAATATATCTATATTTAATTTTTAAAAAATATATAAATTATTCTATTTTTGATATATAATACTAAAAATTTAAACTAAATATACTTATCTATAAATATTATTGACAAATTGTTACTATATATATTGATTAAAGTTATTTTTATAATAAAATTAATTTTATATATATAATATTAACTCCATTTTAGTAATTATTTAAATTTTATTATAAAAATTCATCCTAAATTTTACAAGTGAAATTTTATATCAACATTGTCAATCTTATTATTAAAAATATTATGTTATTAAAATTTAAATTTGTTAATTGTTACAAAGGTTTTTTAATACATAACAATACCTTATTAATGAGTATACCTTTTTAATTATATTCAAATTACAAATTGTTATGTCTAATTTTATGACATGAGAAAGTAAATTTATGATAAAAAATATATATATTCTAATTTTCCTCATAAAACATTAGATTTTTAAATATAGTTACATTTACAAAGTTGTTTAAAAACTTCATCATACACTATATCTTTTATGTAGTTTGCATATACATCATTATCTTTTATAATGAGAATTTTCAACCCTTCTGTCGAGGTGACTCTTAACAATGCTATATATAAATGCCCATGACTAAACACAGATTTTGGCAAATATAACCCAACATAGTTCAATGATTTCCTTTGACTTTTTTATCGTCATTGCATAACACACCTTTATCGGGAACAATTTTCTTTGTTGGAGGCATTTTCAATCAAAACTATTCATGGGATCAAGACTTTAGCACCAAAGTTACTTCCTGTAAATATTTTTGCTTCTATTATCCAATCTCTTAAACGTTTCATGGTCAGTGATGTCATTTGCTTTATCAATTTCATCTGAACTTTAATATTCTTTTACTAGTGTTGCAATCATGTTGATAATATTGTTGTTAATATCATTAACTTTATCATTTAAAGGAGTAAGTATTGTCTTTCTCTAAGATATTGTTCATTCCATATATGTTGTTGAAAACTTGGATCTGTCTAAAAAATTTGTGTCAAAGGAACACCTTTTGGAGGATCATCTTTTGGTTTAATTAAATGTTGACTTGGTATTCTTATCATGTTGGAATCTCTTCTCCTTCTTTACTAAATATTGGTATATTCATGTCCCCAATTTGCAACAACCATTGGTTAAATTCATGCTAAGGTGTTTGCTTGACCCAAAGATGATGTATTGCTAACTCTCATACTTTTAGACAACATAATGACAAACAATGTTTTCTATCTTGTTGATGTCCTTCCATTGTGGTAAGGGTGGCATAGGGTTCAAGGGTTCTCCGAGGGTGAGGTTTTTTTCTATAATGGTGACCTAACCATCGGTCGCCAACATGGTGATAGTGTTAATAGAGTTGTTTGCTTTAAGTACGGTCAAGGACTTGTCTCTGTGATAATAAAGGCTCTTCATCTAAATTGTTTAACAAGATAGGCTAGTTCCTCACCAACCTCATGGGAACAGTGAAGTAAAGGCATGCAAGCATGGGCCACAGTTTATTATCATATCATAATTTAATATTTCACGTAATAATACAAGATGATGAAGCAGTTATTTCAAGAAGAAAACATTATGCTCTAAATGTCTAATGCATGGGGGCCCGTTAATATCTTTCGCTAGAAGTGACTGGAGACTGCCGATCCTTACTGGGGTAAACATAAACTCGTTGCCCATTCATATATTCGATCAAGAATCCCTCACATCGTCATATTCAGGAACAATTCTCCATGGTCTTGGATACAATTGCTTGAGTTAAAACACAAAGTTGGTCATGGTCTCGCTCAGTGATTCCCCACCATTGGGCCTGAATCCGTCCTGATTGTGCTCCCAAGATGTACTCGAGAGACTGAACATCCTCGTTACTCAGTGTATCGACGCTACGGCTTTCATTACCACAACCTTTAATGCATATGATGTATGACATAAAAGTTCAACAAAACTTTCCATGAGTTTACATATTTTATATAAAATTACAATTTGGTCCCTGAATTCTTTAATTTTACAACTAAGGACAAGGGGACCAAAACTTTCTCATACTCCTTTCTCTTGTTAGTCTTGAAGTATTATCTTTCATCAATCTCATACAATCAAACAAACTAAATTCAAGTTAACTTTAATTTCAAACTCAAGGCTCATTTTTTTAGTATCAAGAATAACATTTATATCATGTATCATATAATTTTCACATTTGGGCAACAACTTAGATATCTTAATTATTCAAGATATCCCAATTATTTACTCCAATCTAAAGGTTCCATGCACACATAATGAGTCATAACAAATCTTACTTGTATATTCTTGTATTTCTAGTCAAAATCTCAATTTTAACAATAATTAAAATATGCAAGTAACAACTCTATGTTTTTATTAGCACTCCAACAAACATTATACACACCAAAAAATGAACCTTTAATAAAAAAGAGTCAATGCAAACAAGCATAGGTTTAACTTTTCAGTTAACATACGCGTACTCCCTCAAAATCGTGAGCAATTCCCCCTTATCTTGGGTGTAGGTCATGCATGAGAGAATAAAAAAAGTGGTGCTAGAGTTGCTCTTTGGTTTCCTGAGCTTTCTCCAAGGGGAAAGAAGAAATAACTTTAAAACTTAAAAGAGGTTTAGAAAAAAATTATGACTAGGGAGATGGAGAGGAAAAGGTTCAGCCAAGAGAGAGAAAATAGAAAAATGGTACAACGTTTCATCAAGTCTTGGTACCTATTTTTATATAAGAGGAAGTGGACTATGATTGGTTGTGGTGGATAGTCATGAGTGAGAGAGAGAAAGACAAGTGTTTTGACATGACAAGGGTTCAGAGAATGTGGTCACGACACCTAGCATGACATGATAAGGGTTCCAATTTCCTTGCGATGACATGTGACTCAATGGGATTTAAATGGAACAATCTCAAACTACGGTATGACACATGGCAAGATGTGATGAGGGTTCAAATGTCCTTACGATGACACTTGGCTTTAACAAGACAATAGTTTTAGAAGTTTGAATCATGGGGTGACACATGATAAGGTTTGAATCATGGCTTTTCAGTTAACATACACGTACTCCCTCAAAATCGTGAGCAATTCCCCCTTATCTTGGGTGTAGGTCATGCATGAGAGAAGAAAAAAAGTGGTGCTAGAGTTGCTCTTTGGTTTCCTGAGCTTTTTCCAAGGCGAAAGAAGAAATAACTTTAAAACTTAAAAGAGGTTTAGAAAAAAATTATGACTAGGGAGATGGAGAGGAAAAGGTTCAGCCAAGAGAGAGAAAATAGAAAAATGGTACAACGTTTCATCAAGTCTTGGTACCTATTTTTATATAAGAGTAAGTGGACTATGATTGGTTGTGGTGGATAGTCATGAGTGAGAGAGAGAGAAAGACAAGTGTTTTGACATGACAAGGGTTCAGAGAATGTGGTCACGACACCTAGCATGACATGATAAGGGTTCCAATTTCCTTGCGATGACATGTGACTCAATGGGATTTAAATGGAACAATCTCAAACTACGGTATAACACATGGCAAGATGTGATGAGGGTTCAAATGTCCTTACGATGACACTTGGCTTTAACAAGACAATAGTTTTAGAAGTTTGAATCATGGGGTGACACATGATAAGGTTTGAATCATGGCTTTTCAGTTAACATACACGTACTCCCTCAAAATCGTGAGCAATTCCCCCTTATCTTGGGTGTAGGTCATGCATGAGAGAAGAAAAAAAGTGGTGCTAGAGTTTCTCTTTGGTTTCCTGAGCTTTCTCCAAGGCGAAAGAAGAAATAACTTTAAAACTTAAAAGAGGTTTAGAAAAAAATTATGACTAGGGAGATGGAGAGGAAAAGGTTCAGCCAAGAGAGAGAAAATAGAAAAATGGTACAACATTTCATCAAGTCTTGGTACCTATTTTTATATAAGAGGAAGTGGACTATGATTGGTTGTGGTGGATAGTCATGAGTGAGAGAGAGAGAAAGACAAGTGTTTTGACATGACAAGGGTTCAGAGAATGTGGTCACGACACCTAGCATGACATGATAAGGGTTCCAATTTCCTTGCGATGACATGTGACTCAATGGGATTTAAATGGAACAATCTCAAACTACGGTATGACACATGGCAAGATGTGATGAGGGTTCAAATGTCCTTACGATGACACTTGGCTTTAACAAGACAATAGTTTTAGAAGTTTGAATCATGGGGTGACACATGATAAGGTTTGAATCATGGCTTTTCAGTTAACATACACGTACTCCCTCAAAATCGTGAGCAATTCCCCCTTATCTTGGGTGTAGGTCATGCATGAGAGAAGAAAAAAAGTGGTGCTAGAGTTGCTCTTTGGTTTCCTGAGCTTTCTCCAAGGCGAAAGAAGAAATAACTTTAAAACTTAAAAGAGGTTTAGAAAAAAATTATGACTAGGGAGATGGAGAGGAAAAGGTTCAGCCAAGAGAGAGAAAATAGAAAAATGGTACAACGTTTCATCAAGTCTTGGTACCTATTTTTATATAAGAGGAAATGGACTATGATTGGTTGTGGTGGATAGTCATGAGTGAGAGAGAGAGAAAGACAAGTGTTTTGACATGACAAGGGTTCAGAGAATGTGGTCACGACACTTAGCATGACATGATAAGGGTTCCAATTTCCTTGCGATGACATGTGACTCAATGGGATTTAAATGGAACAATCTCAAACTACGGTATGACACATGGCAAGATGTGATGAGGGTTCAAATGTCCTTACGATGACACTTGGCTTTAACAAGACAATAGTTTTAGAAGTTTGAATCATGGGGTGACACATGTCTTACTTAGTGGAAAAAGTAGCTTCCCCCCCCCCCCCTGTGCCATGTTTGTGGTCGTGAGGTGAGGTGGTCTCAAGGGGTTTCACTTGCTTATCAGCCTAAGCTCTTGATTGAGACCTTGAAAATATTATTTTATATTCTTAATTAATTACCTAAAAAACTTATATAAACTAGTTTCTCAACAAAACTAATATCACACAAATACTAATTAAGATCAATAAAATTATTTCTATTTCCGCAACCAAATACAAACATAATACATTAGTGATTAGTGGTAACTAAGCACATATCTGCATTACTTTAAAAAATGGGTTGTTACATGGAGGGAGTAAAAAGATTTTGAAACTCGTTGGCTTAAGTGTGTACCAAACACATACTTAGTTTCAATAACCAAATTGAAAATAGACACATTACTTAGTCCACTTTGTTACGATAAGGTTAATAAGCCCTTTACTTTTTAAAATTTTACATATGGTCTCTCATACATGACTTTCATCTAGCTAAAAGGTCATTAATGTTAACTTCTTAACATAATTGTTAACTTTTACTTATATGTCGTTTAAATTTGATAAATGTACTCCACTAGGATTTCTAATAGAACACCATTTAATAATGTTGGAACCTATTTGAAGAATGGATAGCATAGTTAGGGATCTAATGGGATGGTTGTCAAAATTAAAGATAAAAAACTGAACTTAAGATCAAACACTAAAATGACTAGTGAATATAATTTTATGGAATAATTGGATGAAAAATACTATTGAAATTTATTCGGCTTTGGCAAATATTTACAATCATATATACATATTTGAATGATACAAGAAATTCAGATTATAGGAAACCTAAAACATATGTACAACCAGGAAGAATTTAAGAAGCATGATAGTGTCCAGATTTAGAAGTTGGAGTCTGATGAGGGTGAGGGAAACCAGACCCAAAAAAAAGAATTGATCAAGGAGAAGGAAGAAAATTATTGAATGACTGCAGCATTGGGAACCAAGTCCTCCTTCCATTTCTTGTTCTCTCTTCGCCTGCTCTAACAAGCTCATTGTTCTGATTATCCCCATTCGGTGCAGGTCCCATAATATTGGCTTCAACATTTGAATCCTCAGATGGCATCTGGAACCTGCAAACTGGACAAGAACCATGGAGTTTCAGCCATGAGATAATGCAGGCACCATGGAATTTATGCTTACATGGCATCTCCTTAGCCTTGCACCCAACGTCAACATCCTCCAAACACACTGTGCACTGTAACTTTTCCTCACTGGTCACATTAGGCATTGCTTCAATTGCTGCCTTCTGTGCTGGAGGGTTCACACTTGCATACGCACCTGGCCCAATCTGTGCCAAATGCTGTAGCAACAAATCAAAACCAGATCCTGCCACAAGGTCATTCAACGAGGCAGCAGGATTCTCATTTGGGCTACTTGTGTGACTCAAGTTAGGACCTCTTACAATCAATGCACCTTCATTGAATGGATCAATGACAAGTATACTGCTGCTGTCAATGTTCCTATGGTCTTCAAGGCTCTCAGATTCAGACACCATCCTAACATGAAGACCCCTGAAGAGATGCATCATGTAAGTTGAGGTTCTTCTCCTTCTCCCAAGCACAAGCTCATTCTCCCCTTCTTGTTCAACCTCTTCATCCCCTCTTGAGCTGCTGCTTCCTTGTGAACCAATGCTTGCAAGAGAAGGGCTGAAAGCACCCATCAAACCAAGAAAAATCGGGGCATAAAGTGAAAAGACCCAAGCTGACCTTAAATCAATAGCATCATTGTGGTCCCTTAGGTTGTCCACTACCTCAGAAAATTCTGTCTCACAAAATGGGCATTTGTTCTCAGCATCTGTCATTGGATTTACCATTTTTGAGCATATGTTGCACCACTGCACACCCTCCATATCATTCTCCATCTCCTACTTTCTTTTTAACATAACTTATTGCAATCCTTTATTTTTGTTTTCTGGCCCCCTGGTTCCTCCTTTTCTTTCTCTTGTTTATCTATATGGGAAAACAATAATAGCTAATCAGTAATAACCATTCAATGAAGGTGGTGGTCGTTCTTTTGAAATCACATTAAGGAAATTTGGTAACCTTCTCTAGTTACCGCAAGTTAATTTCCTTAATCCTGTGACGCGTGGCAAAGTTGGAGCATCATCCAAGGAACAACAAAAGAATCTTCAACAGACATGTCATGCACACAGAACAAAGTCAACAAACAATCAAAATTCCAGTTAACATTAAGGGGGAAAAAGTAACGTCAAATGAAAATTGGTTATAAAAAATGTAAATAAAAAATTTATACCTACCATTTTGAGTAGTGGAAGTGGATGAAGAATTAACATTCAATGTTCTAATGCCCTCTTATACCTCCCTGCAGATGTTCTTTTTTAGTGTTGGTTTGTTTTAGGTAGCAAGTTTACACCAATCAATGTTTGCTCTATATTATGGCATTATAAGGTTAAATTTAAATTCAGTTTTTGCTTGCTTTTAATATGCAAAGCTATGTTGATTGGATGATAAAGCCCCTCAACTTTAATTTCGATCACAACCTATGAATCTGACTCTGCAATTTTCTAAAGCTAATTAGAGCAAACATTCTAGAGAATTTCATCCACGTGTGTGGCACCAATAGCAGGGGATTGATTCCATGGATTTAGAAGAGATATGTTATTGTTTAAATACGATACCAATTTTAACTTTTACTCTTCATAGGACTGTGCTAACAAAAAGAAGTTTTGCCAAATAAAATCCTAATCCAAATTAAACTATGTTTAAAAAGTTAAAAAATAAATTAGTTTTTGAAACTAAACTGATCTTTTTAATAAATGGCTTGATTAACTAACTTTTAAAACCAGTTTTAATTCTATTTATTAAATAAAATGGGTTTTAAATCCAGTTTTCTTAATGAAAAATTCATTAGTATAAATTTTAAACCGATCAAAATCTATGTTGAAGTTTCTATTAAAATTAAGAATTACTTTTAAAATTAATC
The DNA here is from genome assembly GCA_037962975.1 of Clitoria ternatea. Classification (NCBI taxonomy): domain Eukaryota; kingdom Viridiplantae; phylum Streptophyta; class Magnoliopsida; order Fabales; family Fabaceae; genus Clitoria; species Clitoria ternatea. The sequence continues at coordinate 19,276,027 of CM075675.1, forward strand.
ATTTCTAATTGATTTTAAAATATGTTTTTGATAAAGTGTTTTGATTTAAAAGTGGATTGAGTTATGAATTAATGTTCCTCTTTGTCTATTATTTAGTTATTATTTGATTTTTTGTGATAAGAGGTTGAGATTATTTTTATAAGGTCGTTGAGGTTATGTTTTTAAGGTTGTGCAGCTTTGATATCTCACTACTTATCTAGATACTCTTTTGTGTGAATGAAATGATCACTCATCTCTCTCTTTTCTTACTCTCTCTGCTTTACTCATTATATTTAGATGGTAAAATTATATTGTTAATCCTTTATATTTTGGATTAAATTCAAATTTTATTTTTATTTTTTTAGGTTAAAAAGGTTCCTAATATTTTTAAAGTTGGTTCAGATTGGTCTTTTTCATCATATTTGTTAATTTAGTAAACATAAGTTGCTTGTGGGGGATTAGTTGGTAATAACAACTTATAAGTGACTGACACATATATTAAAATTCTAACTAGGATTGAAAATAAAAAATAATAAAAATCAATTCTCTTTTCTCTAACACATTTTCCCAAAAATACTTGCCCCCCTTCCAAACCAAAACCAAACTTTTAATTATGACCTTTTAGAATTTGATGAATCAAGAGACAAACACTCATACTTTTTTCAAAATTCAAAAGTATTGCCAATATCTTTGTCCTCATATTCGAGGCAAGAGTTTTAAGCCTCCCTTACAACTCTAAGAGAACGGGCTAGGTAATGGACCTCTTCATGCTCTTCATAGTCACCTCCTTCACTTACCATACATAATGCTCTTAATCCTCTCATGTTGCAAGCTTAACTCCCTTTTTGGCTTCTCCAAATTTTGCTCTTTTTGGCGATTTGGGCTTCATCGTCCTGATATCATATCCATATAGATTAAGAGCTAATTATCAATATATCAAAAATCAAATACTACATGAACTAGCAAGTGCATAAGAGAGATTTCACCTATACAAGCACAAATGTAGTAGCAGAACATGCATATTTTAATATAATGGAGATCAGTTGCAATAGTGAAAATATAACACACAAAGAAAAATAAGTGATACATGGGGTTAGGTTATAGTATCCTTCTTTGAATAGCTTTAGGATACTCTCAAATTTACATCTAAATATGTTTAGAATAAGATATGAAAGTTGAGTCCTCAAATATATACTTGAATTAATCTTTTAATGAGAAATCCTTAAGTAGGGAGTCACACTAATAATCTTGACCAGATAACATTAACATACTAACATGAAGAATCATAACTAATTGAACCTCACCAACATTTGTCCTCATTCTCTCAATGACGCTACTTCTTGAATTACTAAACATAAATATTATCCAAAGATTCACACCTATACATGAATCACAAACCTTAATCAAAATCCGAAGTTGAAACATAATTCAACTATAAAATGCAATCACCAAAGGCAAAACTTAAAATTCATCCTCATTTAATCTAAAAACCTAAGTGAATATAATGAAAAATAAAAATAAGATGAATTGGTTTAGGACCAAGAGATAGAAAGAGAATTACAACTGATAAGGATGAGAGAAATACTCTAAAAATTCAAGTATGAATCTTGTGAATGTCTACAAAATGAGTTATATATCTAAAGCTTAAATAAACAGTCATTTAAATAGAAAAGGCACCAAACAGACGGAGACAACGCTCAAACACACCACCCCATACCTAACTAGTTACAACTGAATAAATCAACTACAAGGATGCCAGGGACTAGGCGTGCCTTTGAGCGACCCTCTTACGTTGTGGCTAGAGAATTTTATAAGAATTAATGAACAGGTGACCCCTTGCGTTACCTTGAAGTACCAAACCTACTGAGCATGTTTCTTTGGGCGACTCCTCAGTGATTAGTGTAACAGCCTTGATTTTTAGGATAGGAACTCAAACCCTCAAGGACTCCTAAGGGTGTCCTGTTAAGCTTTCTATAGAAAGCTTGAGGTTTCAACCTACTCCTTGAATTGTTTTTGTATGAGAAATAGTGATAAGAGAACTCAAATAAGATATGAGTGTGAGGTAGAAAGAGTTGAGATAAAAGAAATTGAGTAAGAAATAAGTAATGTAGTGCTAGTAAGTATCATCAGTGTTGTCTATCCTCTTAGTAATATTAATTTATATAGGATGGTAATTGTTTTGTAATATTTCTTTGTTAAGAATATTTAGTTATAATAGTAATTAATAATATTTAATAATTATTATTCAATATTTGATTTTAATACTTAATTGATACTTGTTTATTTATTTATTTAGAATATATATATATATAATATTTAATGTATAATATTTAATTTTAATATTTAATATTAACCAATATTTAATTTATTTATTTTAGAGATATATATTTATAAAATAATAATAATATAAGTTATTAATAATATTTAATTATTTAATTTTAATATTTAATCAAATTTAATAAAATTTGAATTTATATATATGGTAATAATTAATAATATTTATTACTTAATTTAATAATTAATATTTAATTTTAATATTTAATAATTATCTATGTCAATACTATATTTATATAATAATAATATTTTATTTGATTAATAATTATTTATTTTGTTAATAATTTTATTTAATTATAAAATAGTGACAGATTCTCAGTTTTAATTGTGAGACCCAGTAAATGATTCAATTTCGAAGATACAGCTATACCAGTGATCTTATAGGGAAACTAGTCTTGTTAGGACCCTCTTGTAGTAAATTGAGAATAACAGGTTTGATCCGACGGCACCCGACCAGTACCTAAGGTACCCTCCACATTTGATCATGCATATGCTTCGGGATATCTGATCGCAACATATTCAGTTCCTAGTGAACCGTTTTGACGTTTTAGAAACTTCTCATGAAGGGATCCAATCCTAATTCGGATCCTATCGACCTCGTTTCTCAAGAAAACAATTGATTCAATCCAAATCTCTAAATCCGACCTAAACGCCTTCCATGTTTTGGGTCTAACTTTCTTATACGAAGCTGGAATGAGTAATTTTGGTCCTGGTTTATTCATTATAAAGAATTCTACAACCTCTATTTCTAGCCTCGAGCTTTGATTTGTACTCTGTCATCCCAATTTGAGGAGCTAAGTATTTGTACTCTAAAACTCCACTTTTTAATTCCTTTAATCTGCACATACTTCACTTGAAAAATCATAACTCTTTCATACGATGTCTGATTTGCGTGATTCCAATCCCATAATTTCTGTAACAAAATTTTCTACGACTTTCATAAAGACCTAAAAGGTTGGATCTTCTCCAATTGGTACAATTTTAGCAATGTTTCCATGTCTAATTTTGACCGGCAACAAGGTGCAGTTTCACAAAAATATGCATATCTCTCTTATACGATGTCGAACCCACTTTATTCTTTTTTCCATGGTTTTGTATCGAATAAACAAATTTATTTTTATTTTAAAAAATTTATTTGATAAGTTATTATCTATTTATTAATTTTTAAAACAAGTTTTAAAAATAAAAAACCCACAAATAAATTTATTTTTATTTTTAAAAAATAATTTAATAAGTTGTTATCTATCTATTAATTTTGAAAAACGGGTTTTAAAAATAGAAAAAAACAAAAAATATATTTTTATTTTTAAAAATTGATTTGATAAGTGGTTATCTATCTATTAATTTTGAAAAACAGGTTTTAAGAATAAAAAACAAATAAACTAATTTATTTTTATTTTTAAATTTTTTTTGATAAGTTATCTACTATTAATTTTGTAAAAGAGGTTTCAAAAATAAAAAAACAAACAAACTGAATTATTTTTATTTTTAAAAAATTGATTTGATAAGTTGTTATCTACTATTAATTTTAAAAAAATAGGTTTTAAAAATAAAAACAAACAAACTAATTTATTTTTATTTTAAATTTTAAAAAATAAAATAAATGGGGCCGTATTTTATTAAATACTGTCACATGTCATAAAAAGCTTTACAAATATACTGCTTTCATTCCTTTTTGTCTGTCTTCTAAGATTAAATCATACATATTAAGAAAAACAATTAATATTATTGGATTAAAATATTTTTACATTTACTTTCTTACTTTATTCTTATCTTAAATTAAATCTTTATTAATATTATTAATGTTTGGTCATTCTCTAAATAAGAATATAATAGAAAAATAATAAATAAATTCTTAAAAATTTTTTAAAAAAATAAGAAAGAATAAATTATTTTTAGATAAAAATAACGGAGAAAGTAGTAATAGAGATTTACCGAACAATAAATGCAGTCAATGGAAATTGATTAGTACTCCCGACTTTTAATTTGTATACAAATTTATTTGCGTAAAAAATATGAAAAAAATGCCGACTAATACTCTTAATATATTGATTAAATAAATAAAAATAATTTTTAAAAATAATGATTAAAATTTATCTATCCTTATATATAATTTTTAATAAAAAACTATTTAATTTTTCTTTAACAAAGGTTAAACAGACCACAAATATCTATAGGTCAGTATTCCAAAGTTCGTCTTTTTAGGAAATATATATTTTAAATCTTAATAATAAATTGGTATATGTTGGAAACAGTGACAAACTGACGTGGGCTTTACAATACATTGAAGAATCCGAAACACCCATCACGCACCTCGTTCCTCTCTTCTCTGTTCCATTTCACACATCAATTATCATCATCTCCTTCAACTCTTTCTTCATAAAGCCTTCCCCTTTCATTGCCAGTTATTAAAATTTCATTTTCTCATGCCTGTTATATACTAATTAGTAATTACTTTTGTTTGTTTCCCCTTTACCACCTTTTCATACTCCAAAAACTCTCTCAAATTAGTTGTCACCTCACCCGTTACACGAAAAATAAAAAATAAAAATGTGAAGGCAATTAATACTTTGTCTTTATTCAGTCTAGGAAGTAAATTCATTCAACGGATGTTTCTTCACAATTTTCAATTTTCCTTCACAATTAATGTATTTTTTTTTCAAAGTTTCCTAGTTAAAGAAAGGAAAACAAAGAAGCTTGATTTTTGTTTTTGAAGAAAGAAGAAGAAGCTTGATTTTGTTCCTATGGTTTTGGGTCTGGCACACTTAGTAGATTAGTTTCAGTATTTAGAACTTTTGGCGGTTCATTAAAGAAACAATTTTATTTAAAGAAAGAAAGAAAGTATTTTTTTTTTATGTTAAATTAAATCAGAGCAGTTACGAATCAAATAAAATCCCTTGTTTTGGTATTTTATTTTGGGTCATTTCTCGAGTCTAGCTTTGTAGAACCAATAAATACTATTATTCTGAGTCTCTCTGGGTTTAATCTTTTGTTAACATAGTGCGGGGAGAATGGGAAAAGGGTGGATTTTGAGATGGGTTATGGTGGTTGGGGTGATGGGATGGTGTGTGGGGGGGGATGGAGTTGGAGTGAACTGGGGCACACAGGCAACACACGAGTTGAGGGCAGATATGGTGGTTGAGATGCTGAAGGAGAATGGGATTCAAAAGGTGAAGCTGTTTGATGCTGCTGAGTCTAGCATGAGGGCTCTTTCTGGCTCTGGGATTCAAGTCATGCTTGCCATTCCTAATAACCAACTTGCTGATATGAATCACTATGATCGTGCCAAACAATGGGTCACCAAGAATGTCACCAGTTACAACTTCAAGGGTGGAGTTAACATCAAGTCAGTTCTACTTACTTTCACCAACCCTTCTTCCCATTCTCTTCTTTCTCATTATAACATTACATACTTATCCCTCTTGTTCATTATAAACAAAATTTACCCATCTCCATCGTTTTTGTTTTCACTTTATCAATCGATTAAATTGTTCCTAACTATTAATCAATTTAGTCTTTGAAGTTAATTAATGTTTTAAGAAGAACTCTAGAAATTCAATCTGACATTAACATTGATAGTTCAAGTTTCATGTAATGAAATAAACGACGTGGTTTTTCAAATAATATTAATTTTGACATTGTTTATTCACTTCTATTTTAACAGTGTCTTAAATCTTTTGGTCTTTCTATTATCCATTGGTAAAGGAAAGAAATGAATCTCGGTACGAACCCAACGCGCAAACACTTTTTTTTTTAAGGCTACTGTGAAAATGAAAGTAAAACATCATTTAAGTTTTTTTTTTTTTTTAGAATTGAGTTGTCTTTTCGGTAGTGCTGTTTCTAATAGTATTTCTTTAAAAAACATTTCTTACTCATCTCAAAAGATAAAAATCATCTAAGTTTTATAAACTAAAAACTCATAGTTAATATAAGATTTATGTTAATATCTTAACAAAAATTAAATTAGTTGATAGTAAACAAAGCCATAGACTCATTTGATACCAGTACTTTTGCAAGTTAAGAACGTAAATAATAAAATGAGTATTTAATAACTTTGTGGGAAGAGACAAAATATGGAAAAGTGAAATGAATTGCCCCGTCCAAATACAGATTCTCTTTTTTTTTTTGGGTAATTGTGGTGTGGCTTCTTGTGGAAGTATTTTAAATAATCGATGATCAAGGAGTACCTCAGGCTTGAAAGGCATCAGAGAGACTGGGAAGAAGAGAAGAAATAGTCATAGTTTTTTTTTTCCGGAAAAAGTTACAGTTTTGAGTGTTATGTTGGAGCAACATGAAAATTTTCGTGCTACTTCTGCTTTATACTACGAGTTTTAGAAGTCCTAGATAGCCTGAACATAAAAAACCGTAATATTTTAATCTGTGTTTTTGTTATAGATAGGATAACATTGTGACAACGTTATGAAGAATGATGTGTTTCTTTCTTAATTCCAACCAAGTGTTTATGCATTCCATTTATTTGTTTTTTGTTCTTTCATAGGTATGTAGCGGTTGGGAACGAGCCATTTTTAAAATCGTACAATAATTCATTCTTGAATGTGACCTTCCCAGCATTACAGAACATTCAAAATGCCCTTAATGAGGCTGGCGTAGGAGATTCCATAAAGGCTACAGTGCCCTTAAATGCTGATGTGTATCAGTCTCCAGAGAACAATCCTGTTCCATCTGCAGGGATATTTAGGCCTGATATAAGCAATCTCATGACCCAGATAGTGCAATTTTTGAACAAGAATGGTGCACCATTCACAGTAAACATTTACCCCTTCCTAAGTCTTTATGGCAATGACAATTTCCCTTTTGACTATGCCTTCTTTGATGGGGCAGCCCATCCAATAAATGATAATGGGGTTCTGTACACCAATGTCTTTGATGCAAATTTTGATACCATGGTCTCTGCTCTCAAATCAGTGGGATATGGGGACATGCCCATTTTGGTAGGAGAAGTAGGATGGCCCACAGATGGGGACAAGAATGCCAATATAGCCAATGCATTTAGGTTCTACAATGGGCTTCTACCAAGGCTTGCAGCAAATAAAGGTACCCCACTTAGGCCTGGCCCTATTGAAGTTTACCTGTTTGGGCTTCTTGATGAGGATGCCAAGAGCATTGCCCCAGGGAACTTTGAGCGTCATTGGGGGATTTTTAGGTATGATGGGAAGCCCAAGTTTCCTATGGATCTTTCAGGAAAGGGTCAAAATAAGTTACCAGTTGGTGCACAAAATGTGTATTATCTTGATTCAAAGTGGTGCATGTTTAATCCAGATGCCAGTGATCTTAGCAAACTAGCAGATAGTATAAATTATGCTTGCACCTATGCAGATTGCACTGCACTTGGATATGGCTCTTCTTGCAACAACTTGGATGCCAATGGGAATGCCTCATATGCATTTAATATGTATTACCAGGTGCAAAATCAGAATGACATGGCTTGCGATTTTGAAGGCCTTGCAAAGCTTACAACAAACAATATCTCAACACCGACATGCAATTTCATTATTCAGATAAATCCTTCGTCATCCACTTCCTTGAGGCCCCTACTAGTATCTTTCTTATTTATTATACTACCCATGATTCCATTTTTGTAGGATCATGTACACATTTTGGTGCTATTATTTATTTATATATCTCATGAGTTGTACTTGGACTCATTAAGGATGATATCAATCTAATGAAGAATCTTATATATAAGGCTTGAGCATTATAGTTGATATGGCCACATGTTGCGCTTCAGTGCATTTGACCTCACATGTATTGGGTAATGGTTCATGTGGAAGTCGGTCACTCATTTCACAAATTTCGATATTACTACGAATGGATGGAAAATGATGAAATGAAATTAAGACAAATGATAATCACTGAACGAAGTAGAAATGAAACCTTTTCCATAAAAAAATATTAATAATGTTCTCTCATTTCAATTTTTAAGCAACCTTTACACAATTTTTAATAAATAAATTTTCTTCTTTAAAATTTTTAAATAATGTTTTTGGAGTACCGGTTAACAAGACTTTTGAATGATACTACCTCCGGTTCCAAATATAAGTAAATTTTAGTGGAATTTTTTAGTCCCTTAATATAAGCAAAATTAGACTTTCCCAATGTTTTTAAATGTTTGTTTACCAAATATGTCCTCATCATATATATTTCTAAGACCACTAATTCTTTATGTAATAAATGATACTAAGGGCATTTTAGAAAATTAAATCAAATATGTAGTAACATTAATGCAAATAACTACCTCTAACTACTATTCTTAATATGTGTGAAGTTAGGTATATTTACTTATATTTGAAACCGGAGGTAGTATAAAATTAGACTATGCCTTACACGATACTCAGGTGAACAATTATTTGAGTTTAGTTTAATGTGAATTATTATTAAGGATTATATATGTCAAATTTAATGCGATGACTCTTAACATATATCTCACAAAGGCATTATATATGTTACTTTAAATGTCAAAGTTAAAGTATTACCTGAGTTACTAAGTAAATGGTCAAAACATTAAGGATCAATCGTAATAGAATAGAAGAAACTGTAGTATGAAAGCTGCTAAATGTTAAATTGAACTCTAATATTGATGAAAAGATTATGTTACAATGTGATAAAATATTTGTAGGAAAAGCATAAGACATTAAATCCAACCTCCTAAATATTAAATCCTAAACTCTGGACGCTAAACCTTAAACACACACAATCAATTAAAACCCTTTCAACAGCTTGCATACATCCTTAACCACATTGTTTGTGAAGATGAATTTTAAACAATGTAATTTTTCATGAATGAAATGTGTCTGATGAAAACATGTTCCAGTTGGTTCAGTACAAGTATTGGATTTGGTTAAGGTTTCACATGAATGGTTTTTTAAAAGTTTTGTAGGATGGTATAGGGAGTCTCTTTTATGTCTATCAAGTTTATGAGTTATATTTTTTTATATATGAGTTAGGATACCCTGTAGCCTCGTTTAATATAATTTCTTTTGCTGATAAAAAAAAAAGGAATTTCAAACTTCTGCAAACATTATTTCTAATTTTTTGGACTTCTAGTTTTGTTTGCAAATGTTTGATTCTTGATTCTTCAAACTTCAAATAAAGATTGGCTCTACATCAGAACATGCTGAGTAATGAAGTTGGAGATAAGGAAGATGATGAAGGTTTTAATAGGGTGGGTAGAGGGATAAAAATGTCTTTCTTAGACCTCATGTATAAGAAAAGCCCAAATAAGTCTAACAAATAGTACATCTTACGTACAAGGAAAAGAACCACGCATTACTCCAAATATTTTAAAAGATATATAATTTTCTCTTTAAAAAATTATGGCTCCATTGCCTTGCATGTCTAGCCTATTTTAAAAGATATACCATCATCGTCTCTTCTAAGGTTCCCTTCAACCTTCTTCCCAATGATTAAAGTATCATATATTGAAGTAGAATTTAAATACCAATATATCGAGAAATATGTAATATAGAGGGATAATAAATAAGACTCAAATAAAAGTCTATAAATAGAAGTTACTAATGCAATCATGGCAAAAGAGATATTAAGAAGAGGTTAATGATATACCCTAAAAGTTTATTATATCATTAAAAAGTAGGGTTTAGATTGTTTATGGTTAATTTGTTTCCCAAAAATAAGATCGTTAACAAATTTTTTATCAGATAGATAAATTTAAAACAAATTTTTAATATCCAATTGGTTTGAATTTAAAAATTTGATCATCTACGATCTATTTTTCTCCCATCGAATGAGATGACTAACAAATTTTAAGCAAATATACTAATCAAAATTATAAATAAGTATTATAAGAGATATTAGTTTATTCACTTGTGAGCATCGCTCTCAATATAAAATATTAAGTATAAGGTTCACAAATCTATCAAAGTGGCTATAGAGTTTACAATAGTCTATGGTCTATCTATCTCCAAACATTTTAAATTCTTAATGTTATAACTAATATATTATAACTAGGTGTGTTCCATTTTTTTTGGCAAAGCGTAAATGTCAGTAGCTTTATATTTATATTTAGAGTGTGGTTCACAAGCTATACATAGTAAATATACAAGATAGTTCAATATTTAAATACAATTTCAAATAAAAGTTAGATATGACGAACATAGATCCGTGCATAATTTTGTATTTACTTACCATATTAAATTTGATTTTTATTACTTATTAGCAAACCAAATTTTCATCCTAAGATGGTTTTCTTTTTTTAATTAGTTTATAACAACCCGAATTTGCATCCAAAGATGGATTCCTCTTCAAGTAAAGTAATCGCCTCTTTCTCAACCTAGCTTTTTGGCATCGAGTAAGCAATTGAATATGGTGTGACTAACTTTATGCGATTCAACATGTTTATATTAAACAAAAATATTAATATATAATTGATTTGATGTTCATACCGGTCCCTAAATTTAGGGATGACGCGCTAAAGGCAAAAGGCACTGATCCAGTAAGATGACATGAATCATGAGAACACAACCGATATGCCTATTGACCACTAGTGTAAAAAAGGATTTTACACCGGTTGTAAAAAGAACCGGTATAAAAATTTATGCGATGATATTTTTGTAAATATTTTGTTTCTTTATACCAGTTGCTTAAAATAACTGGTGTAAAAAATAATATTTACACCGGTTTATTTTGATACCCGATGAGAAATATGATATGTTTCAGTGGTTCAGGTTTAGGACCGGTACAAAGCAATTAAAATCCTAGACCTTATTGGAACCTCTCCCCCTAATATTTTTCCTCCTTTCTAATTTCCTTAGCCCTCTTCTCCCTCTTCTCCCTCTTGATCGAAAGCTTCTTCTTCCTTAACCTTTTTCTCCCTCTCGAGCAAAAAGCCCTTCAGTCATCATCCCTGAGCTTGCAGATGCTTAAAGCCCTAATGTCGGTTGTCGTTTACTCCATCGGCGTCCTCTTCCCTAAAGAGTCCTACAAGAACGATACCATGCTCTCCATCTCCCTTAATGTCGTCATTGTTGCCTACGACGAGGCTAGGTTCGTCTTTGCTTTCTAAATTTCAAACTTCGTGCTTCATGCGCTGTCGTATTTTGTTGGTGAAGCCTTGTTTTTCATTTTGTATTTGCAAGATCTTAACTCTGCGTTATCCTATTTTGTTTGATTTTATAGGCATTTTAGAGATCTTGTATTTTCTATTGGAATTCATATTTAATTTCATTCTGGGATTATGCCTTGAGCTATTTTAAAAGAGTGGGATCTGTTTTGTTGTGGCTGGTGATTTGTGTTTTAGTTTACAGATAATGTGTAAAGGGGTTTTTGATGTGTATGTTTTGTTGATTGCGTTGCAGGTCAAGTTCTTCATATTCTAATAGTGTGGGAGGATATATATGAAGAACGCGATAATAGAATGCAGTGTTTACCATTCCAAATTCAAATTGGTTTCCCCCACCATAAATCTATATTAAGGGCTTATGATCGTTGCAAAAGTAGGATATCATCCAAACAACATGCACTCAATGATGTGTATATATGATGAGGACACAGCCGGAAGGGCTTCTTTTGGCCTAAATAATTCTTTTTGTTTCTTTTATACATTTTTTTTGTCATTATTTTAGATTAGAGTTAGAAAGTCCATTGGGCTATAGGTTTGGGCCTTAATTGGTTATCTTTGCCTTGTAAGTGTTTTTGGGCCTTGTATTTGACCACCTTTCTTAGTTTAGATGATTTAGGTCTAAGGTTTAGTGAGGCCCAATGTCTTAACCATGCTTTTCCTTGCCTATATAAGGCACTCATCCATTTGTATTTCATAACATTGATTTTAGACTACAAAGTAATCTTTTGTGAGAAGTGAGTTGAGTTTTCCTCATTCCTCTCCTTTTAGGCTAGAGTTTCTCTAACCTTTTGCAAGCTTTTATCCATAGGATTCAATCCCTCATGGTGGAGAGTTAGGGCTTATCCTCCTTAGAGGTGGCGTCCAAAAGCCTTCCTAACATTCCATCTTCCATATCCATTACACTTCCTTTTCCACCTTTTCCCTTAATTCCACCTTTTCCTTTTTAAATTGCTTAGGACCTTTCCCTTTTCCATTGAATCATTTTCGGTTTCATATTCCAAGTTAGTGCTTTCGTGTGCATAAGGTTCCAAGAAGGAGAATTCATCAAAGCTTGAAGAGAAAAGAGAAGAAGACTAGATCCTTTTTCACCTTATCTTGAAGAAAGGGCTACATCAAGTGGTATCATGAGTTTTAAAGGTTTTTCTTCTTTCTTTTTCTCTTAAAATTTCATGTTCTTAAGCTATTTATTTGTTGTAAATTCTGAATTTGATTTGGTTGTTCAAGTTTCATATGCTTCTTGTTAAGAAAATACAAAAAAGATCCAAAAAAATGCATGTTTCCTACACCCTTTCTTGTTTCCTTTAATTTCTTTTATGCATATTGATTGAGTTCTTGTCAAAATTCAGTAGTAGACATTGTTTGTATGTTTTAGATTCTGATTTTATGCATTATTAGAGTTTGGTTTAGGTTCCCAAAATTTTATCTTGAAAGCTTTAAGTTGGTAGAGCCAAAATTAGGTCTTGTTAGTGCATATTCTGGAGCTTTTCTTTATCTCTAAGATCTTTGTTTGATTTCGGCCATAGATGCTGCATGTTCAAAGTCTTTTAAACACATCATTTAATTGACTTTAAAGGCGCCAAATCTTGTGTGACGTTCATCTCATCTTTAGGTGAACAAATTATGCTTATCTTTAGGAATTGTTAGTTTCTTTCCATAGTTTTCATCTAGGGTTTTATTTTTCTTTTTGGGCAGCAGCTAGGACTTTACATTTTTGTGCATTCATACTATATATTGGTCTTCTTTTCATGTCTTTTAAGTGATCATTCCATGTCATACATATAATGGGAGAAAATGCATGTGATTGTTGTAAACAAGTGGCCTAAAATTGAGTTTTTCACCTAGTTTCTTGAGTAATTTTTATGTGGGGCTAAAAATTTTAGTAAGGGGAAAAAAAGAAATATAAAATATTAAAAGAAGAAAGAAAAAGAAAGCTTGAACCCTTGTCATAAAAATACAAAGTTTGAAGGGTGTCTTGGGAAAAATAAAAAAGAAAAAGAATAAACCCCTAAAAACAAAAAAAGTAGAGCACCTTCAATGTAATTGTTTGGAAGCCCTACTTTCTTTTATTAATTGCTTAAGAAACCTTTTAAGAATTCAATTTGCATGATAGTCCTTTTTCTTACACAAGTTTATGCATTCTAGATTTCTAAAATTTGTGCTTGCTTCTTTTGTACATTTATATTTTTTGTTTGTCAAAGTTTTGTCTAAGCTTTGGTGAGGTCACAGAAATATCCTTTTCTAGTGTATAAGCTCCATTCATTTCTCTTTTATTGCTTTTTGTCATTCCTTTGTCAAATCTCAATTCCTATTTTGAGTTACCCTTTTCAAATTTGCTTTTATTGCTTGTCTTTATCTCTTCTAAGTTTTGTCATAAAGTTTTCATTTCCTTTGGCATTCTTTGAGATAATCCTTTATTCAACATTATGGGGCAGCATATTTTAGGTATATGAGTTGAGAGTGACAATTTCTTAGGGTTGGAGGCTTGAACCCTAGTTGGAGAAGGACCATTGAGAGTAAACACTGGAAAAGGAGAGTTTCAATTTTTGCATGTTTTTATGTAGCTTTTGAAGACATTAATGGTGGAGACTTGAAGGCTTGAAGACAAGTGTATTGGAAGCAAAGCCTTGTAACACAAAACACAAAAATAAAATTCAAATTTCAATTGTATTTTCTCTTTAGTCCTTGTATTTTGGGACATTTCCAAGCAAAGGACATTGGACTTTTTGGCAAATTTTAGGAGTAAATTTAGCTAGCATATTTCCATTACATCATATTAGTTGTATTTTACCTAATTCTAGTTAATTTTGTTAGGGTTTGTTGTTAGTTTTAACAACTTTTAGTTAGAAGTTAGGAAGTTATAACCTTTTAACCAATTTTAGTTGGATTTGTTAGGTTGTTTGAACTAATTTGGCTGGTAGTTAGACTCTTAAAAACCGAATTTAGTTGTTTGTTAGGGTTTATTTATAACTAATTAGGTTGGTTTAAACTAAATAACCTCCATAACCAAATTTAGTTGGTAGGTTGTTAGTTAGTTTTCACCCAACTTTGTAACTTCCTTACACATAGGACTAGAGTACTTTGTCTCTTATCTTATAATAACATAGGACAAAAACATAAGTAGGCAACTTAGTATAAGCATCCTAGTATAAACATCTTAGGAAAACATTTTAGTACCATTGCATCTTAGGTTTAATTTTTTTAAGTCTTAATCATTGTTTTGCATTTACATCCTCTGTAACAACCCTCATTTTTATGTGATTGGTCCTTGAGACTAAGTATATTATTTGTGTTAAAATTTGTAATGATATTAGGGTTGAGGCCAATTTGATTGTATAATTGTGTTAATATTTTTGAAGGATTTAAAAAAGGGTAAAATAATTGCTTTTAATTTAATTATATGAAAAAAATGAGTAATGAGCTGAGGAAAACTTGATAATTAAATAGTATTCTATATGATATAATTTTAATTATTAACTTTATGTGTATTCCCTCGGTTCTAGCCAAGAGAACATCCAGAGTATCTGAGTCAAGTCATTTTTATCTCAATATGTTTCTCATATCATGTCTTATAATTTTTGTGAAGGGCTCGAGACCCATTTTCCGTCGCTTAACCCTCCGGGGATTTATTTTCAAGTTAACCGTAAAAAGCCTATCTGCGCACCTGTTCGTATTTGGGTATAATTTTTTCTTCCGTTATTAGAATTCAGTCGTTCTTGTCCCAAAATTTCTGTATTAAAATTATCTACAACTTTGATGTTGATCACAAAAGCCCATTCTTGCTCATTTGCTCCCAGAATTTAAAATGCTACACTGACTTGCGTGCTCACTATTACAACTTGCATTATGTTCAGTATTTTTCACTTTTCTCACTCGTATGATCATGAAATCGAACGATTCTTTTGTCAAAAATTTTAGACTCATTTCTTTATAACTTTGATGAAGGGCACGAAAGCAAATTCCCTACCTAATTATCCAAGAAAATTATTTTTGGTCACTAACTTAATTCCCTTAATAGTCTGGGATAATTTTTGTAATTGGGTCATATCTCTCTCGTCCGATATTGGATTTTTACATATCATACCTCGTTTAAAAGAGGAGACATAGATCTATAACTTTTATGTTTTGTATTTTTCCAAAATCCCACCGTAACACCCTCTAAAATCAAGACAATTTGTTACCTCTATGAGTGACACATCAGCCAAGCCAAGAAATGGTCCAATCACACTTCAACAACCATAGGACACTTGTTTTGCTCTTGATGGCTCCTTCCCCTACAAGCTGCATGGCTGAAAAAGACACTTGGAAGGCATGCCTTGAAGTCTTGACACCTCTCTTCCATCTCTTCCAGCTGTGAACTCCTTGGCCACCAAGGGATCATCATGCAAAAACATTTGTTATCTAAAATCACATCCATTTTTTTCCTAAGTCTTGAAGAAACAAACCAGCCATTCACTTATTCTTCTTCTTCTTACATCACTCACCATCATCATCCCATCCATTGTTGAGCTTAAACATCCATCATCATTCCCTACCTCATACACTGGCACTAGCCAAACTCATAAACACTTCACCATTCTCAAATTCCTTCCAAAAACAACAACTTCCATTTACTTATTTTCTTTAAAAATTACATCTTTAACTCACCAAATAATCCTTCACTCTATTTTTGGTGTTGCATTGTGGTGGACTCAAAGCAAAAATCTTGGATCCTTGCTTCTTTCTTCCTTGGTCGAAACTACCATTAAGGTAGGGGGAGTATATGCTCATCTTAGCTCTTGATTTCACATGTATGATGTAGTGTGGATACCCCTAATATTCACACCTTGGTACCTCCCTTGAAAACCTATATTTTTAACCTTTGATCATGAAAAATTACTTGCAAAAATTTATGTTATCTTGGGTGGTACCATGGTTGCACCATGATCATGTTAAATCCTTGATTTCTATGAGTTTTAAATTATGAGTTGTTTATTTCTAATGGTCTTGCTATTGCAGAAAATTTTTATCTCATGAGGAAATGCATGCATGCCCATTTTTACTAAGTAAAAAGCTACAAAACCATGATCCCTTAAGGCCAAGAGTTAGCGTGACATACTCCCATGGTTGGATGCAAAATTTAATGCTTAAAATACAAGTTTTTGATGAATAATAAATGATTTAAAATTCTAGACATAATTAATAAATCATAGAATATCACTTGCATGTTGTTCAAAAATTATAGAAATAAGTTTTTCTTTTAATTTAGTGGTTGTATATTATACCTTTAATTTCCTTAAATCTAGATGAATTGACACGCTTGAAAAATGAGTTTTTTTGATGTTCTAAATCAAAGAATGTGTTGCTATTGGAAAATTGTCATAGGATAAATAACTTAAAGTTTATAGATTATTGTATGAAAAATCGATTTTTAGTGACCTAATGATTTTGAGTAACATGCATGACTTAATTCTTAAAATTTTGTTGATAAAAATGAATTTTAGATGTAATCACAAATTATAGAATTTTTGTGAAATTAGGAGATTTAACATTTTATATGATAGTCACTTTGTGTGCTTACTTTAATGGAAATAACTTATAGAATATGCAAGATATGATTTTAAGAATAAGGTGACATAACTACTATATTATGTTTATTGTGATACTGAAATTAATGATGAAAATATGTGTGAATGAGATAGTAGAAAAGGAATTAGAAGGAGTCCCGAGTATAGGCGCGAACAATAGTTAGCAACGGTTAAAAACGTATTTACGCGAGCAAATGAGGAAAAGTGGCCAAACTGTTTTAGGTGTGTACTTTGTGACGAATGAGATGAATTTTGATTATTGGAAAATTACCCAGATGAAGAAAATTGATTTGGAGATGCTCCTACACGTTACTTGTCCTTAACGCGTATTCTACGAAAGCTAAAATGACAATTCTTGGCCCCTTTTGTGCATTTTCGTGTAAAACTTGTTGCTGGGCAGAATTGACATTTAATTTTATTATATTTAGTTAGTATTTAAAAAGTTAAGCACTTTTGGCTTTGGAATCACTCAATTTAGAGTTTTCTAGATAAAATACGACGAAAACAAAGTTTTCAACAAAATGACAAGAAAATAAAGTTTTATTAGCTTGAAGAAAATTAATTTTTTTAATAAGGTTTGGAATGGATCTTAATAGTTGTAATAAAACGTTTCCTTTCAAGGTTTTAGTAATTCCAAAATTTAAGGCCGATATGTCGAGTTTCATCGTAAATTTGATGAACTGAAGAGATTTCAAAAAGTCTGGTAGCAAGAAACTTTGATTCTTTGCATAAATATAGTATTCCTTGATATCTTCAGTGAATAAAGCTAATTGTTAGCTTTTTTCATTTAACAAATGCACAGAGAGCAATGTTGTAATTCTTCTGAATCTTCCTAACAATTAAGCTGATTCAGCTTTTCTAACATGTGCAAAGTAGTTATGTTGATTTCCTTAAAAACTGCTCTGGCTACTCTATTGACTTGTCTCTTATCCTTTCTGATGATAAGTACATTTTTCTTTATAAGGGCTTGATTTACAAGGCATCATCAAAAAGGTTTTAGAATGTTGTGTGATTTATACTTTGAAGTAACATTCAAGTTGCATGTCCTTGTTGCACAGAGTCTAAAATCTGATTATATGACCGAAAATTCTTGAACTAGACTTTTTGGGTAAATTCTAAAATTTGACTTTTGATGGATCAAACTTTTGATTTGATGGACTCTCATTTTCTTTTGTAACATGTGTACTTAGTATATATTTCCTGAAACACTTAAATAAACAAGTTAGATCACACATAAGCAAACTTTATTTTATTTAAATACATTTATGTGTGTTATTAACAAATCTTGGGGTATGATTATAATGACACGGCTTGGGGTCTAGTCAAGGAATATTATCAATTTCTTTTTCAAAACAGACTTGTTCTCAACAGTAGCTTCCTATATTAAAAAGGATACTCTAAGTTGATTCAAGTGAATGCTCCATAATCGCTAACTTATGAACTGGCTTACTTTTATTCATGCTCTAGAACATGTTTTGGACCCTCTAAATGTTAAAATCATCAAGATGAACTTTTTAAGTTACGCCAATTAAGATCAACAATTGATTACTAAATTGTTTTCGAGAGGCTATGCAATAGGGTTCATGGTCTCTCTTATGACATGATCCTAAATTATTTTGTTTCAAGCCTTCATTAAGACATTCAAAGAGAACTAGCAAATATAAGATTAAGGATTCCAAACCGAAAGGGCCTAAACCCTCGACTTTCACCCCAACATAAGCTACCATATCCTATCATTTTCCTCCCTCAACTCTCAACCTTACACAACCACCTTGTTTTCCCGTTCCCTCTTCCATCCAACCCAACATCCTACCTCTACCTATCAAATGCCTAACCCCAACCCAAACACAAAAGTAATGTGCTCAAGGGTTGTGTTACAACTTTGATGAGAAGTTCATTCCCTGACACAAATGCTTTCCTAGTCATTTCCTACCACTCATGAGTAAGGAAGAATCCTAACCTAACACCACCCTTGACCAGCCATAAGATAATATTTTAGCTAAAACCCCAAATGAGGTAATTAATTTTCAACTTTCCCTTCAAGCTCCCATTAGCCAACCTTCACCTCAAACATTGAAATTTCAAGGCTTCATTCATGGACTCCTAGTAAGGGTCCTTATAGACTCTAACAATTCACACAACATTCTCTAGCCCCGCATTACCACTTACCTAAATTTACCATCCCAACCAACCCTAGCTTTCCCTATTATAGTGGGAAATGACGCCCATATTTTTTGCTTTGGTTTATGCCTCAAGATCCTCCCAAAGGCATCATTTTAACACTCCTTTTTATCTACTTCCAATTGAATTGGCTAATATTATTTTGCAAATTGAATGGTTGCATACTCTTGGCCCAATTACAGCTAGTTTTGCCATACCCAACATGCCTTTCACTTATAATGACTCTACCATCACTCTAGGTGAAACCTTACCCCCAATGCCCCCACCCCCCTCACTTCATATTTGTCACATGCTACATACAAAATCCAAATCCTTTTTCCATCTTCTTACTTTTTCTATTTCCACCAATACCAATATGGATACCCTTAACTCCATTGACCCTCATCATCCTTTTTTTACTTTTATACCACCTGGAATCTCCACCTTCCTTCCTTCCTACTCCAACAAAAAAAAAAACCCAAGGTCTTCCCCCTCCTAGGCCACATGACGACTATATCAATCTAATTCCCTCTAGCCTCTGTCAATATTAAACCTTATAGTTACCTATACTTTTAAAAATACATTATATCTACCCTCATTCAAGAAATGTTGTAGGATGGCATCATAAATCCTAGCACTAGCCTTTTCTCATCCCTTGTTTCGCTTGTGCTATAATTGATGAGCTATTGGATTCATTAAGGACTGCTAAGGTATTTTCTAAACTTATCTACGTTCTAGTTATCTCAAATATGTGTTGCTCCTACACATACACATAAGACTACTCTTAGAACATGTGATGGTCATTATGAATTTCTTGTTATACCTTTTGGTTTATCTAACACACATTCTACTTTCTAGTCAACTATGAATGATCTTTCAAGACCTTACCTACACCAATTTGTTCTTATGTTCTTTGATGATATTTTGATCTATAATTACTGATTTATGATCAACTTTCTACTAGGCCAGCTAGCCCGGTAACAAATACTCACACCAACAAACCGAAAAGGAACACCAAGCAACCTAGTTGGATGAGAGATTTCATTTAGCCCAATCTTAATTAAGTACTAGCTAGTTTTAATTTCATGTATATCCCTAATATTTTAAGGTACTCATCTTCTATGTATTTAAGCTTCATTTTCAGCCTTTGAAAAGCATGAAATGAAAGTTACAATTGTTTTCTTCTCATTTAGAATTTTATTTTAGTAAATCTCTTCATTCTCTTGAAGCTTCATGGAAGGGAAACCTATCAAAAGTCTTGGTTTATACTCAGTAGATTCGAATGATTCTTGAAGATTTGAGAAGTTAAAACGATATGTGCTACACATGCCTTTCACAATGTCTAGGTTGATTTTTCGTTATGTTCAGAAATGTGTCTTTAATATAGTGTATGAGTTGCAAGAATAAACTTTGCTTTCAAAGAGCACTCTATGAAAAACTACTTCTAAGGATCCCAATGTTTGTATCTTTTGAGGATTTCATGAAATTATGAATTTAATGGCCTTTAAGAATTCCCAAGTATCTTTCCATAAAACTTACAAAATCATTCAAACAACTTTTATAAATTTTCTAAGTATCTTGTAAAAGTTAAGAAAATGGTTAAATGACTTTTAGGGTAAGTTTAAAAGAACTTATAAACAACTTATGAAAATAGTTTATCACTCTTAATGAGAGGAATGGTAAAAAGCAAAATGAATGCACAAGTGTTTGTCTTTCAAAAGTAAGTAAAATGTTTCACAATATGAAGTTGCGTGATTGAAGTAATGATAAAAGAGTTCAAGGTAAGAATAGGTGTTTGGAAGTATAAAAGGTTAAATAAGTTGAAAGTATAGAAGTTCAAAGAACACAAAGCCGACATTGCACTAAAATCAGTAAATTCATGCTCTCTTGATGTGTGACTCAAGACATAAGACAACATATGCCATGTTTTACATTTTCTTCTAAATTTTTGGTAGACTCACGAGCTTGCTTTTCTATATCAGATCTCACATGAACTCAAATTCTTATATCAGAACTCAAATGAACTCGTTCTTTTGTGGCAGCAAATTCAATTGGAGAAGCAAAAGATGATACCAAATCTCACCCCACATTTATTTTACTACCATGTTTTACAATATAAACTTGAGTTTTTTTATATTTTAAATCACATAGATCTACCCTTTGCTTCAAAACTACTCACATTAAGAACTAAGGACTTCAAACTGTATTTTTTTTGTTTGCCAAAATCCTTATAGTAACAGCAAGTTAAATAATATTAAGAGTTCAAACAAAAACTACTATGAACACTGTCAACTATCACATACTGAAATGAAGAGCCTTTTGATGAAAAATTAATATCATGCTTCAAACCTCACTCAGAACACACTGTGTACACTAATTAGATGGTCAACCCTTTATCCTTTTTTCAATTAAAAGGAAGCACAATGGTGAGAGCCAGCACAGGTAGTCGTATAATAGGATCGGAGAAGTGAGGGGAAAAAAATGAAATATAGCTAGGAACACTGACCTAGGATGGACCCTGTTTTCTAAGTACAAAATGGATTTTACACAACCTCTGAGATTGAAGGACAATGTATGTGACAGTGACACTGACCAGTGGCAATGATAGATTATTGGTTCTGAAAGAGGACCTTGGCAGATAATGACGCCATTCATGTGTTCACCTTTTATTGTCAGCATTTTTCACACTGTACCAGTTAAAGGGATGGCAAATATATCAGTCCTTTTGGGTGCTAAATAACAACAGTAGGGCTTTTTATTTCAAAATGGAAGAACTAAAACATAACAATATCTTGCAATAGGTAATAAGTTTCAATTGATAAATACAATTGAAGGTTGGGATTTTGACAATGGAAATTCTTTCTGGGAAACTATCATGTCTCCGTCCATGCCAAAATAGGGGCATGACCAGCATATTCAAATCAGCAACCACCATATTCAAATCAGGAACCAGCATGGTGGTTTTGCTCCACAACCATGTTTGACAGTATTCTTTTCCTTAAAAGGAATCCATCTCCAGCTGATAGCTGGAGTATATCCCTTCATGCACAACAACAGCCACACATATTTCTTTTAGTTAGCTGAGACGGACATACCATGGGGACCTCAATCAACCTTTTTTTTCCTATACAGTTTGTGACCTTCCTTTGAGTTATATTCAGCAAGAGCAGTCACCTATCCAAAGCAAAAAGAGTAATAGGAGTTTCCTATCTAGTGAGATGTCAATTGTTAACACATGGTATATTTAGTTAATAATATTAACAGAAATTAAAAGCAGATGACTACCAAGTACCCAGCTTATGCCAAGCTTACACTTTCAAACTCAGGACTTCAGAAGATTCATGTAAAATCTCCAGGAAGAATTAACAACCATACCTCTGAGGCTATTTGTTGGTCCTCAATTTCAGCTATTGATCTTTCATGGAAGAGCTATTCAAATTAGCATTGTGGGTCAATTGTCAAAGCAAATGTCACCAAATGCGTGAGCAAGATATATGGGTCAAAAGGAATGCATGCAGAGAAAGCTCATCAAATGCCTCAGTCTCCACCTGAAAAACGAGAATAGAGAAACATGGCTTCATCATGCTTGCTGAGAAAATAAATAACATATTGCTGAGAGAGCCTGCTAAATTACAGACAAGAACCTGATTCAGATGAAGTAAGCTATATAAGAGAACAGAACATACTATGTATGCACTATTTGAAGAACAGTCACACTCACACATAAGAAGCTTCAAGTCACTTTCTTGCCATAAAATCTATCCAATCACTTCAGGTCAGAGTTTAGTTCTTACCACTGACTTGGGTGACCAATGAAAACATTCTGCAACACTTGTCATAAATTCCAGTTCATCCCACAAATCTGGGTTGATTCATTCTAGTGAACCTTCTGCCTTCTTACCAGTAATCTTTACATGAACAAATACCATCCTTAAAATGATGAAAGCGATATGAATCTCTCACTATGATCACTCGATCTGAAATCTTAGAGACATACTTAATCCAGTTGTGGCAATCACCACAAACACGAAGATTTTTAAAAACATGCATAGGAGATGAGCTAGACAAACTAAGCAATCCAAAAGCAATTGCCAGTTTCTCACTGTGAATAATTTGGGCCGGATCCTTCTCACACCGTTCTACATCATTCAACAGGCTATTGGACTGTGGTACATAACCTTTTTTGGCTGCCCGATCATTCAGGTCTGCGAGATATTCATATATCATATCTGCATGAGAGTGATTCTGATCACCAGCAAAAAATGCATGAACTGAATTATTAACCTCTATCCAGCTACGACCAGGCTCTTTTCTAACACCTCTATCTTTCATCATTTGCCTTGCCCGATCCCTACAACCCCATTTCCCAGTCACTGCATACATATTTGACAGCAGAACGTAGGTCGCTGAATCTTTGGGTTCCAGTTCCAGAAGATGACTTGCAGCAAACTCTCCAATGTCAATATTCTTATGAACAATACAAGCTCTTAAAAGGGTCCTCCAGACCATTGCATCTGGTTGAATTGGCATTTCCTTAATAAATCTCCTAGCACGGCTTAAAAGACCAGAGCGCCCAAGAAGATCAACAACACAAACATAATGTTCAGGCTTTGGCACCAAACCATGAACTTCACTCATCGATTGAAAGTGATTAATTCCCTCATCCACCAATCCCGCATGGCTACATGCTGATAAAACTCCCACAAAGGTCACATGGTTTGGCAATTCTGCAAGCTGTTTCATATCTTCAAAAAGTTTTAGTGCTTCAAATCCGTGACCATGTTGAGAATAAGCAGTAATCATGGCATTCCAAGAAACCTCATTTTTCTCAGGTATTTCAAAAAACTGTCTCTCAGCATCATCAATGCTACCACATTTTGCATATAGTGTGATCAAAACATTAGAAACTTCAGTTTCTGTATCATGGCCAGTTTTTATAATCATGGCATGAATCTGCTTCCCTAGTTTGACATTAGCAACATTAGCAGAAGCGCTAACTGCAGAGCCAAAAGTGAATGAATTGATTTCTAGTCCAGCTTTATTCATTTGAGAAAATAGATTCAGTGCTTCCTCACAATATCCACTTTGAGCAAAACCAGATATCAACGAGTTCCACGATATATTATCTTTAGCAAATATTTTGTTGAAAGCAAAGTATGCTTGTCTTACTTTCCCACACCGAGCATAAAGACTAACAAGGGCATTACCAACTGAAAGATCATCTGAATAACCAGCAACACATGACTGAGCATGAATTTGCTGTCCTTGATTAAGTGCTAGGATACCTCCACATGCACTGATAGCACTTGCAAATCCTATATTATCAGATTGAATCCCT
Source organism: Clitoria ternatea (assembly GCA_037962975.1). Taxonomy (NCBI): domain Eukaryota; kingdom Viridiplantae; phylum Streptophyta; class Magnoliopsida; order Fabales; family Fabaceae; genus Clitoria; species Clitoria ternatea. The sequence goes on from CM075675.1 coordinate 19,300,499, forward strand.
TGATCTTGCATTTCTTTAAAGAGGTCAAGAGCTTCAGCAAACATTTCATGTTGTGCATATCCAGCAATCATGGCTGTCCAAGAAACAACATCTTTTTCTTTTACTCTTCTAAGGATTTTCAGGGCAGTATCTAATTTTCCATGTTTAGCATACATGTCAATAAGAACACTAGAGACATAAACATTAAACTGAAAGCCAGTTTTTAAGACTTGGGTATGAATTTGTTCTCCTAGATCAAGAACTCCCAAGGAAGAGCAAGTTCTCAAAATGCTTGGATAGGTGAATTGATTTGGTACAATGCCTTCTATCTGCATCTGTGTAAATATTTTAAATGATTCATTTAGATTGTCTAACAGGCCATAAGCCACCAGCATCACATTCCACAACACGACATTTTCAGTTTCAGTTGAAAGGAAAAATTCATGGGCAGTTATTATATCTGAGCATTTTACATAAAGATCAAGCAGTGAACCTTCCAAGATTATATCTGAAGACATTCCAGCTTTTATTGCATATGAGTGGAACTGCTTTCCTACCAGAAGAGCCCCATTTGAGGAACAGGCACTCAAAAGACTTGCTAATGTAACACAATCAGGCTTTAGGCAATCAAGATGCATTTTCTTAAACAACTCTAAAGCTCTGTCACTATATCCTTGTTGAGCTAGACCAGAGATGAGCGAGTTATATGAAACTTCATCCCTCTGAGACATTGCATTAAATATCTTCTCTGCAGATATGAAGTTCCCTAATCGGGAATATAACGTTACAAGGGCATTGCAAACATATGTTTCAGAAGAGAATCCCTTCTTTATAACAAGGCCATGGAGCTGCTCTCCAAACTCAAAAAACTCTATTTTTGTACAAGCACTTAGAACACTTGAAAATATGTAAGGAGTAGGATAGATTCCTGATGTATGCATCTGGAAAAATAGAAGAATAGCTTCTTCTTCACACCCACTTTGTGATAAACCAGATATCATAGCCACCCAAGAAACACTATCCCTCTTCTGTAAACCCTCAAAAACCTTCTTAGCAGAACTCAAAAAACCATTTTTAAAGTATAAATCAATTAAAGGATTGCATATAAACGGACTATTCTCATAACCATGAGTTATAGTCCACGCATGCATCTGCTCCACATAGTGGAAAGGAACAGCACCACCACCACCACAACCTCTCAAAACCCCAGCAAAAGTTTTCTCATCAGGCTTCACATTCTCCCTCACCATTCTTCTAAACAAACCCACAACATGACCAGTCAACTTCTCAGCAACAAACCTGTGCAAAATCTTGTTCCAGCAAGACAAGGGTCTAACAGGCATTTCGTCGAACACCTTCACTGCACCGTCCCAATTACCAAAGGCAATATAAAAATCCATAAGACGTTCACACAAAACCACTTCTGCACAAAAACCCATCTTGAGAACCTTCCCATGAAGCTTCCAACCCTCAGAAAATGACCCAAAATTCAAACACCCTTCTAGAAGCCACAAGTAGGTCTGGGAATTGGGACGAACCCCACGTTGTTCCATGATGTGCAAGAAATCAATTCCATTTGCATCATCCCTTTCGTCGTAAATGTAGCCATAGTTCAATGCAGTGTTACTGAAAGCAGCAAAACTGATTTTTTCACGCAGTAACAACTACACGGAAAAAAGGCACAAACATTTCAGTACAAGAACTGTGAAGATAAACCAATTAGTATAACTTGGGACTTATGGAATTACCTGGTGATGATTAGAAAGGGACTTGGAAAGTGGGAAGGTGAATTTGCGTGGAAAAGGATAGGACTTGGGACATAAGAAAAAGAAGGGACAAAGAGAAAGAGGAGAAGTAAGCATAGATAGATTGAGGGTAGTTGTCAGACTCAAAAGAGTTGTTGTTCAGGTTTCGTTCATGAAAATGTCGGAATTTACACTAGTGTGAAGCTGATAGGAATGAATATTTGTTTCGGACGGGGCACACAAAAAATTCTCGTTATGTGATTTTCTTTATTTATTTATTTTTTTTGTAACTTGCTATATGAGTGATTTCTGGCCTTCTTCTAACCAACAATTTTGTTTGGATAAATATCTTTTTCGTCTTCATTTACTAATTTTAATGTGTTCAAAATTAGATTCTAATTTGTTCAATTATGTAAAAAAAATCTATAATTATACAACATTAAGAGATGACCATCCTAAAATGTCATTTTTAGTAAAAGAACCTTAAAATATTTTTAATGTTTGTTTAAGATCCTTATCACTTAAGTGATAAGGTGGTCAATCATTAATTATCTCAATACCAACACATGAATTAAATATCTCACTTCAGTCTTACGCAATCTCGCTTGAGAGTCCCATCCTTAATCTTTAATTCTCCTTATAGTTTCATTTTCTCAATCTCACAAAAAGGGGTTCAACAAAAAACCATACAAATAGAACCCTAAACCTAAATCTCACCTTAGACTAGAGCTGTTCTGCCTCAGTTCATCTGCAGTGCACCACTGTATGCCCTTTGCATCGAGCTATTACTATGCACCACCCTTCACAACAAACATTGTGTCTCCCCTTATGTCACGATTCGATGCTCATCTCTCCCAATTCGAACCTTCTTGAACACAAAGGGTGGTCAATACAAGAATGAAAATGAATTTCTATTCATTTTCTTCACCGTTTCCATTTTCCTTTCAGAAAATTGAAGCTTCCCAAAATCCCTTTATCTTTCTTTCACTCGATGCATAAATCTATCTCTAAATCTGTGAATATTGTATAAAGTTGTGTATAGAGCATTCTTTTGTTAATAAGTTTTAATTTATTCCTTACCATCAATAAAATAAAAATTACTATCATTTACTTAAGATCAATCAATCCTTGTGGGAATGATATTTTTTAAAACTACAATGATAAATTGATGTGCTTGCCAAAATGACCAACAATGAGCATTCTCAATTTATTTTGTAGAAATTTCTCTTTATTCGCAAGCATCATCTATTACTATTTTCAAGAGTTTGAGTTTCTTTGGATGAAGTGAACAAGTGAAGTTCCATTGAGGTGTTTTGGATCTTGACTTGTCACTTTTAGAAATAAAGTCCATTATTACTAATGATAGTGATGAGAATGGAAAGTACAACCTTAAGTAATTGGAACGGTCCAACCCTTATGTTTATGAGAATGACCATTGGAAGTAACATTAAGTGTTCGTTTGGTAATCAGTTAGGGAAACAAAGTTGTGAAAATGAAAAATCTGATAGTTAATATTAATTCTTCATGTTGTTTGAGATAGTCAAAACTCCATTTAACCAAAATATCTATTTTTCTTCTGGTTAAATCTCGATTTTGTTAGTTGTTGGGCTAACCAAACAACCACTACGGCTATCATTACATAAATAAAAAGTGCCAAGGAATACCTTGAGTTTGGGGGAGAACATTTTCGCTTAACTAATAAGTCCCTCATTGCTACACTAATGAGACTGACTTAAAAATTTAAGTGGTTGTTTAGTCAATCCAGTTCAAGGAGTTGGCAAAATATTGAAGCCAAAGGCCAATAATTTAAAGAAGAAAATGATGGTTCAGAGTCAGACTTAGAAAGGGGTTGAATAAGTCTGAGACTCTTTTTACAGAAATATAAACCTTTAATGTACAGGTAATCAGACTTATAAAAATAGACTTAAAAAGAGCAAAGTAAGGAGAAAAAAGAACACCAAGAATTTATACTGGTTCACTTCCAACATATAAGCTACGTCCAGTCCCTTTTAACTTGAAGGATTTCCACTATTGTAAAATCTCCTTTATAACAACAGCACCCGACCAGTGTCACAAGTATTTTTTACTCCAGTCACTCCTAGCTTAAACTCAAGTATTCTTTCAACAAGTCACTCCTAGCTCAACAAACCAAGTATTCTTTCAAAAGCTTCTTCAGGCTATATTGTTTCCCACTAAAACTAAGGTAGATAATTCACTAGACTTTTACACAATGACTGATTTAATAAAAGTGTGTAAGGTTTCTCACAGAACTAAGTGTATAAAGGATATACAAGGAAGAATGAATACACTAAGTTAAGAAAGACAAGAGACCAAGGTTTACTAGAAGCAGAACAACAAAGAAGGTCTTTGTCTTTGAAAACTAAGAAGAAATTAGAGAGAGTTTGATCACAAAGACTAAGTATTCTTGATAAGCTCCATTTCTATATGTTTATGAAAAGATCTTCTCCAAGAATATATAGGTGTCATGAGATGACCGTTGTTGATCCAAAAAAGAGATATGAACGTTGAAAATCCTTTGAAGGAGTTTTCTTTATGCGCAAGTACCAGACTTTTGATGATTTAAAGGAATGTTCAAGAGTCTAGTAGCTAGGAACGTCAATACTTGCATGAATAAGGTATTCCTTGGTATCTTCAAAGAATAAAGCTAATTGTTGGCTTTATTTCTTCTAGTAATCACGTAGAGATCAATATTGTAATTCTTCTGATTGAATCTGACACATAAGTTGACTTGGTTCAACTTTTCTAACTTGCACAAAGTTGTTACGTTGAGGTCTTTGAAAAACTATATTGGATTCTCTACTGATTTATCTCCCATCCTTTTTGATGATAAGCACATCCTTCTTGATAAGAGCTTGACTTCCAATGCATCATCAAATAGTTTTTAGAATGTTGTGATTTGTACTTTAAAGTAACGTTCTTATTGATAATTTTGAATGCCCAAAAGTCTGAGGTTTGATTCTACTGATTCATAACACTGAGAATTCTTGAATTAGACTATTTGGTTAAAGTCTAAGTTTTGATTTTTGAAGGATCAGACTTTTGATTTTATGGACTCCCTCTGTCACTTATAACTTGTGTACTTAGTATATAATTCCTGAAACACTTAGATAAATAGGTTAGATCACACATAAACAGACTTCATTTAATTTAAGTATCTTGATGTATGTTATTAACAAATCCTAAGGTCTGGATATAATAACGTAGTCAAGGTTTGGTCCAGTAATGTAGTCTGGGGTCTAGTCCAATAATGTTATTGATTTCTTTTTCCAACCAGACTTATTTTCAACAGAAAGGATATGTTAATTTGAAGGTATGCCATTTCTACAAGAAATAAGGACATTTTCTAAAAGATTGTCCTAAACAAAAGACTTGGTTCGAAAAACAAGATATGTTTAAAACATATGTAGGCACTTTCAAATCAAATTTAATTGACATTCTTCATAATATATTGAACTGGCCTGGACCGGGGTCAACGATCTAGTATGGGACCAGCCACAATAGTCAACAGGTAAGAAGGATTTATACACCAGTACAATGGGTATCCGGTATTCTATCTGATATCCCAGTGGGAGATACCGGTCTCAATGTCCTGCAGATCCTTCACATCAAGCTTTCGCGTTGATGAAGGGCGAAAGGTGGTGTCACCTGTAAAAACTCTCCGACGCTCAAGTCAGTAACCAGAAAAGGATTCAAGGTTATCGAGCGTAAGTTTTAGGATGAATCTAACGTACCAGGGTAGTGAAATCGTTAGTATTTATATACGTGCATGGAGAATGAATAGTCTCTAGGGTTGGGGGACCAATAGTACACTGTGTAGTGTACAATTCTGACACACGACGCGGGTAGCTCCGTATCTCTTGTGAACGTCTCTCCATACCCGTACCTTGTACTTTCTGTCGGGTGACATGAAAACTTTCTAGTGTGCGAAGCACTGACTTGGACAATCCAGTGTAGAAGAACGTCTGATACGGATAACAGTCCGGAGGTTTTTACCTGCGACACCGGTGAGCTAGCAGGAACAAATAAAATGACACCCTTGCCTAAATGCCGGTATCGAGACCGGATCATATATTTATGATATAATACAATATAATGCATATCATAAATATATGTTTCATTAATAATATAATATAATATCTTATAAATAAATATTTTAAAAAAATAAAAAAATAATGAAAGATATATTTTAATAAGGGTAAATCGTAATTTCAGCCCCTAACAAATTTTTGATTTTAGGTTGCCCCCTAAAATGATTTTTTTCTAGTATGGTGTCTCTGTAATATTTTTATTTTTAATATTTAACCTCTACCGCTAACAATTATGTTAAGTGCCAAGGTGTAGCTGACTCACATGCCACTAGGTGTATACGTGCCATTTTTTTGGCATTGTATGTCGTCCAGCTATGACTAAGCCTCAACTCAGTCTAAACCCAGTTGGACAACATAAAATTCTGACTCACATGCCACGTATGTACTCAGTGGCATGTGAATCAGCTACACCTCAACACTTAACAGAATCTGTTCACGACAGAGGTTAAATACTAAAAATAAAATATTACAGAGACACTATACTCAAAAAAATCATTTCAAGGGTGATCTGGTCTGGATACCGGTCCCCAAAGTTATGACGTCAAAATGACCTCATAAGAGGGAAACCGGTGTCATAGTTCAGGCAGTGTCATACCGGATATCCGATATCCTTTCATCCGCTCTTATCTCATCAGACGTTCTATTCATTCTCTCTACAAGGGATACTTCACTCGTTCTCACTGCACGTCTATATAACCGTTTGCCTCAGGATCACTATGAGATAAGAGTTCCTTATAACTTATCAGCGAAGATACCCTGCATAGCGGAATGTGTCAATGTCAATTACCTCAGAGAGTAAGTACATGTGTCAGCGAAATATGCGGAAAGGTGATTATCCTTCATCCTTATCACAGGATCGTACTCTGATAATTGACCTACCCCCCTGACACATTCTGAGTACTGAGCCATTTTGATTGACACACTTCACACGCTATCAGAACCAACGGGCCCACTTATACCCAACAATAAATTTCCTACGTTCAACTATAAATAGCACAATCTAAAACACATACAAGGTTACGTTGTCCTAACTCACTCTTTTACTATTGCATTGCTTGAGTATTCACTAAGTTCATACACTCTTCTAACTTGAGCGTCGGAGAATCTTCGCAGGTGGCACCCCCTTTCGCCCTCTCACAACACGAAACGTTGGTGTGAAGGATCTCCAGGACAACAAGACCAGTTTCTCCCACTGAGAGGCCAGATTATAACACCGGATACCCACTATACCGGTGTGCAAACCCTAAAACACCTGAACTCTTATGGCTGGTCCCACACCGGATCCTAAACCCCGGTTCAGACCAGTTCATTGGCACGCCCAGTGGGACTCGTTAGAGTTATTCCCACTTTTCGTAGAAGTTTGGTGGTCAGAATGGAAGGTGATGGACGTGATTTCGTTGATGGTCATGTGGAGGATGTGACCCACCAACAGACTGGAAGGAGACTTGTCTTTGAGTCTCCTGCTACCAACGCTCGAAAGATGGTACCAGTAGTGACTCCTGACCCTCGTGATTAGGTTATTAGATAGCTCAGGGAGGAGCTGATGGAGTTGAGGCGGGAGAAAAGAGGAGCTGGGGACAGGGTAACGTCCCATGCAGAGGATGCTCACCATGCATCAGCGAGGGATAGATCTACAACCCTCCAGTATTCAAAAATCCCTACGTACGAGGAGAGAGAGCAGACCTAAGACTCTAGTGATAGAATCAGTACCAGGAGAAGGGAGCAGGCAGTGGTAACTTCTGGGACTTACAAGCTCAGCGTTCCTTTCTCAAGGAGACTCATGAGTATTGTCATCCCAAAACACTTGCAAACAACCTAGCCACTGTCGATCAGAAAATACAATGGAGAAACTGATCCCACTAAGCATCTAGATGCTTATGTTTATGAAGCCATGTATCTGGGGGCAGATGAAGACGTCATGTGTAGGATGTTCCCAAGAACACTGACAGAGGAGGCTCTCAGCTGGTTCAAGAACTTACCCTCAGGATCCATAGATTCTTGGGAGGAAATGGCAGCTGCGTTTGAAAGCCATTTTGTCATCTCCAGGGATATTCCAAGAACTTCTCACACCCTAGCCCAGATAAGGCAAAGAGAGACTGAAACTCTCAAGGAGTTCTTGAAGAGGTTTTACAAGGAAGCTGCCTTGGTCCCCAACCTTACGGAGGCCATACAGCTCCATATTGTAGTGGAAGCTTTGCAGCCTGGATCTGCATTCGCCTTATCTTTGGCAAAGAGCCCCCCAACAACCTTCGAGGAGTTTCAAAGGAAAGCTTCCAAGTACGTGGGTATAGAAATGCATCTGGAGGCTACAGCAGCAAGAATGAAACCCCCTGTACCCCCTCAGCAGCCGCGAAGGGAGAAGGAGAGGGTTAAGCCAGAAAAGCACGCCTTCAGGGAGGACTTTGTAAGCGTCCGACCTCATCAACGAGACAGGCGCGTCTCGTCTTTTAGAAACTATGCTCCTCTGAATGCCAGGCACTCCCAAATCATGAGGGAGGTTGGTTGGCCAACGCTCGGTGTTTTTGGTATAAGGAAGCCACCCTCAGTCAAGAGGATTGGTAACCCACGGAAATATTGCGCTTTTCATGAACAAACGGGTCACCACACAGACGAGTGCAAAGTATTGAACAATACTGTGGAGACCCTCATTAGAGAGGGAAAACTGAAGCAATATCTGTTCAGAGAAAATTCTTTGGATGAACCTGACAGAATGGACAAAAGGGGGAGAGATCTAGATGATGAGGGTGATAATAGTCGTAACCCAGTGAGAAGATTTACTACGGCTGAAAAGCAAAAAGGAGTAGTGATTGCTGAAGGAGCCCAACAGGACAATATGCCTCAGCAGCAGAGGCAAGGTAGACGCGAGGTGATTGAGATGATCGCTGAAGGATTTGCAGGTGGTGGAGCATCCATCACAGCCAGGAAGAATCACCATCGTATGATTCTATCAATACAGGGAAAACCAAGAGATAACCGCCCTTTCAGGGACGGTGTGGCAGCCCCAATGGTGTCATTTACTGATGATGACTTTGGCCCGACGATCCCAGGAGGAGACGATGCAGTGGTGATCATCGCTGTCATTGCTAACAAGGATGTGAAGAGGATCCTCGTTGACCAGGGAAGTTCTTGCGATGTAATTTTTTATAACTATTTCAAAAGAATGAGTTTTAATGATGCAGATCTGCAGCCTTACACGCAAGAGCTCACAACGTTTAATGGGGCCAAGCAACCCACTAAAGGGTACCTTGATACCCTGATTTCTTTTGAAGGGGAGCTTGGCGCAAGAACGGTGAAATCATGGATTTTGGTGATCGATGTGGAATCCCCCTACAACGGGATTATAGGATGTCCTACCCTGAATGCTATGGAAGCAATTGTATCCACTCCTCACCTCTTGATCAAATTCATTGACAAAGACAACGGTGTGTCTTCCCTCCGCGGTGATCAGGAGATGGCTCGGTACTGTTACAACTTGAGCCTCAACATGGTTAAATTGGAAGCATTCAACAAGAAGAGGAAGCTGAACGACGGAGGAACAACGGCTGGGTCTGTTAGTCTAATTGACTTGGACCCAAGGGCGGAATTGAAGATCGACCCTCTCAACCCCTCAAAGCCCACACCGGATGGTGGTTCTAGGGACGTCGTCTTAGGGGATTCCCCAGAGAAGGTCACGCATATTAATGATAATCTAGAGGCAGGCATGGAGCAACGTTTGTTGGCTCTTTTACAAGAATTTAAAGACCTTTTCGCATGGACAGCAGCAGACATGCCTGGGATGGACCTTGATTTCTGTTGCCACAAACTCGTTGTGTACCCAGAAACGAGACCGGTGGCCCAGAAGAAGAGGAGGTTGGGACCGGAGAAGCAGAAGGCAGCGTGTGAGCAAACAGAGGAACTATTGAAGGCTGGTTTTATAAGGTAGATTTGCTATTCATCCTGGCTTTCCAATGTAGTGATGGTGCAGAAAGCTAATGGCAAATGGAGGATGTGCACGGATTATGTAGACCTCAACCGGTGTTGCCCCAAGGATCCGTATTCTCTTCCAAACATCGATCGTATAGTGGACGATTCTTCTGGTTATCAGTACCTCAGTTTCATGGATGCTTATTCTGGGTACAACCAGATCCCGATGTGGGAAGGAGATCAAGAAAAAACGGCCTTTGTTAATGACCGTGGTGTTTTCTGCTACACCGTTATGCCATTCGGATTGAAGAACGCCGGTGCTACCTACCAGCGTATGATTAATCAAGTATTCGAAGGAATGCATACTAAGCTGGTGGAGGTGTATATTGATGATATCATAGCAAAGACTCCTGCTGGAGGAGATTATATCGAAGACCTACGTCAAGTTTTTTCTCGGTTGAGACAGTACAACATGAGGTTGAACCCGTTGAAGTGCACTTTCGCAGTCCCAGCTGGGAAGTTTCTGGGTTTCATGTTGACCCAGCGGGGTATCGAGGCCAACCCTGGGAAGTGTCAAGTAATTTTGGACATACAGAGCCCTAAGAGTCTGAGGGAAGTCCAATCCCTGAATGGGAAGGTGGCCGCCCTAGCCCGATTCATGCCCAAGATGGCGCACAGATCCCTCCCCCTGTATAAGGCGTTGAAGAAACACAAGAGTTTTGAATGGGGAGAGGAACAAGAACAAGCTTTCCAGCAGCTCAAGGCCATACTTTCAAGTCCACCAATTTTGGTAAAGCCTGACCCTGGCAAGACTTTGATTTTATACTTGGCGATTTCCGATGAGGCCTTAGGTGTGGCTCTGGTTAAAGAAACTCCAGAGGGTCAGAGGCTGGTGTACTTTACCAGCAAGACATTCCAGGGGGTGGAAGGAAGGTATCATAAGATAGAAAAGGCCGCTCTAGCAGTGGTGTGGGCTTCACGACGGTTGAGGCCATATTTTCATGCGCACCCAGTACTGGTGAGAACGGATCTACCTCTCCGTTCAGTGCTCAGCAAACCGGATCTTGCTGGAAGAATGATCAAGTGGTCCATAGAGCTGTCTGAGTTCGAAATTTCTTATGAGCCTCGAGGAGCCATTAAGGCGCAAGTATTGGCAGATTTTGTAGTGGAGATGACAGGGTCAGATCCAGCCACACCTCGAGCACATTGGACCATTTATGTGGATGGATCGTCAAATAGTAAAGGTTGTGGGGCTGGTGTTGTGGTGGAAAGTGATGATGGTGTGCACTTAGATATTTCCCTCTGGTTTAATTTCAAGACCTCCAATAATCAAGCTGAATATGAAGCATGCTTGGCCGGCCTCCGAGCGATAATTGACATCGGAGCGTCAGCAGTTACATTGTGTAGCGATTCACAGCTGGTGATTTCACAAATTCAGGGGGAATATCAAGTCCGAGAGCCACAGCTGCAACTCTATTTGAATTGCGTGAATGAATTGAAGGGGAGATTCGACGTTTTAGAGTTCAAGCATGTACCTAGAGAGGAAAATACCAGAGCGGACATCTTGTCAAGGCTTGCAAGTACAAAGCAGCCTGGTAGCACAACGACGGTGGTTCAAAGTACTCTGACTTCACCTAGCATCCCTCTGTTCCCTTCTCTGAATGCTATAATGGTAAACTATCCCTATGAGAACTCTTGGGTCATCCCCTATATCCGTTATCTGGTAGATGGACAACTCCCTACTGATGAGAATGAGAGGAGACGGGTAAAAAGGGAACTGCCCTACTTCACCATGGTTGATGGTGTTCTTTACAAAAGAGGATTCTCTGTCCCATACCTCCCGTGTTTAAGAGAAGATGAGGTACAAGCAGTGCTGGAGGAGGTACATGAGGGGCAGTGTGGGCACCATGCTGGGGGTCGAAGCTTAATGAGAAAGGTCCTCAGAGCTGGATATTGGTGGCCCACGGTGAAACAAGACTCAGCAGATTTCGTGAAGAAATATGATGCTTGTCAAAGATTCTCTAATCTTCATCACACACCGGCTCAAGAACTCTCCATCCGCTGTGCCCTGGCCGTTCTACCAGTGGGGCCTTGATATCCTGGGTCCGTTCCCCACTGCGCCAGGGGGTATCAAATATTTAATTGTGGGGGTAGACTACTTCACCAAATGGATTGAGGCTGAGCTAGTGGTGTACATCACCTCTGCAAGGACAAGGCGCTTCGTGTATGAAAATGTTATAGCTCGATTCGGTGTCCCAGGGCGGATTGTAACTGATAACGGCACGCAGTTCACTAATAAAAAGTTTACAGACTTGCTTGAAGGACTGAGGATAGTCCAGATATTTTCATCTGTTGAGCACCCCCAGACAAACGGCCAAGCGGAAGTAGCCAATCGAGAGGTGCTGAAGGGGCTGAAGAAGCGTCTTAGAGAAGCGAAGGGAGGTTGGATTGATCAATTGTGCCATGTTTTATGGGCGTACCGTACCACACCACACTCTTCCACTAATGAATCCCCATATCGGTTGACCTACGGGGTCGAGGCGATGATCCCAGTAGAGCTACAGACCAGATCGGCTCGAGTGGAGTATTTCTCAGCTAAGGACAACAATGCCAATCTGGCATCAGAGCTGGACGTTCTCCATGAACTAAGGGAAGGAGCTTTTGTTAGAGACCAGACAATAAAGGCGAAGGCAGCCCTCCGTTATAACAAGCGTGTCCAATTCAGAGCGTTCAACACTGGTGATCTTGTGTTAAGGAAGGCAAGCGTGGGGAATAAATTCGCACATCAAGGAAAGCTAGCGCCAAGCTGGGAAGGCCCCTACAGAGTCTCTGAGGTGACTAGAAAGGGTTCATACCGGCTGGAGGAACTTGATGGGACTCCAATCCGTAACAAATGGAACACCCAAAACTTACGTGTTTATTACAGCTAGTTGGTAAGACGGCATGTACTCTTTTTTCTTACTTGAGTTTTTTCCCATTAGGTTTTCTCAAGAAGGTTTTAACGAGGCATGACCCCAACTACACTTTCTTTGAAATATACTTTCAATCTTAATGAGAATGCAGTTCATAACTCTATTACTCTCACTTTTCTGGTATGTTGTGATTTATAGCTATAGTCTATTACGCATGTTCCCCAGGATGGATGATCTTAATCACTTATTCTGTGGTTCGATGATACAACTCCTGGTGTGGACAATTCCCATCATTATCCTTATGATGGAAGTCTTCAAAGACTCAATCCGTACTCTTACATTGAGATGAAGACCCCTCAGGACGGATGATCTCAATCACCAATTCTGTGTATTGACGATGTAACTCCTTGAGGGATGAACGAAGACCCTCAGGACGGATGATCTCAATCACCAATTCTGTGTATTGACGATGTAACTCCTTAAGGAATGAAAGAAGACCCTCAGGACGGATGATCTCAATCACCAATTCTATGTATTGACGATGTAACTCCTCGAGGGGGAAATGGGTGTAGGATTAAACCGAACCCCATTTTGAAGGCCCAGATTGTAGGATTGCACCGAACTCTGGGTACGGCTAGTAGGATCGAACCGAACACCGGATGAAGGCTTGGATTGTAGGATTGCACCGAACTCCAAGTATGGTTAGTAGGATCGAACCGAACACCATTTGAAGGCTTGGGCGCAGTAAGCTGGTTCATCTAGAAAACCACGCTAAACCCCGAGTAACGGGCGCAGTAGGTTCAGGATTAACCCTGATCCGAACCCCGTGTTGAAGGCCCAGATTGTAGGATTACACCAAACTCTGGGTACGGTTAGTAGGATCGAACCGAACACCGTGTGAAGACTTGAGTTGTAGGATCAAACCGAACCTCAAGAGAAGGGAGTCATAGACTTAGCCTTTTTCAATATCGTATTGAACCCCACGTGAGAATGAGGAGAATAGGGTCATACCGAACTCCAAATAGAATTCCCATCCTCACCTCCGAAGCATTTATCGCGGGGCGGCTGAACGCAAATATGGCCGTTCCATATCTTCGAGATCGGATGAACTTTTCTACTTTTCAAAGAATTAAAGGTAACTTTTACAACGAAATTTCCCTTCCCAAGATACTTATACTTGGGGACAGGACATACTTTAACTTATTTGTTGCTTGTCTGTTATAATTTGTTATCTTAATCCGAGGTGATAAACACGCTTTAAACAGCAATATAGCTAAACAAGAGCGGATTTGCAAAGTATTGAATAAAGTATTGTGCATATCATTAAGTTATCGGGCAATCATATACTTGTCGCAAATGATAGAAGAGAAACAAAAGCAAATTTTATTTCTGGAAAGGAGAAGTTGTACAGGTTTCAAAGTATTAAAAGCTGGAGCTGATCCCAGTACACAGCTATAAATGAAAGCATAAAATCAAGGAGCAGGTGGTTGATCCTCCGAGGTGGGCACTTCCGTCCTCCCTCCTTCAGCTCCCTCCGTCTGAGCCTTATCCGCTCCGATCTCAGCTTCAGTTTGAGCACCTCCTTACGTTTCACCTTCAGGGCCAGGAGTGGACGGTGTTGGCTCCATACTTTGACCCTCCGAAAGTGGAGGCAGTTCATAAAGAGCTTCGCGAGGATCATGGTACGAGCCGTCCTTCTTCACTTCGACAAGTTTCCCTCCGTGGAATTCATAGAACGGATCCAATCCATACAGATTAAGCTTCACGTCAGGGTTGCGGTAAAAGACTTGATGAAGTGCCAGGCCGAAGGATTCGTAAGCCACCTTCTTACATATTTCCAAGGCTTTGGCAGCCTTGGCCTTAGCGGCAGATAATTTCTTTTGAAGCTTGGCAAAATCCTCCTCCGACGGCCCAGTGCTCGTACTCCCCTCCCTCAGCTCTTCGATCTGGGCCTGCATCTCCTTCCGAAGGATCTCCCACTCCCCTTGGCTTTTATTGTGGCCGGCCTCCATGGTTTTGAGATCGTCAGCAAGCTTGGCCGATATCTTCTTCTCTAATTGCAGCTCTTCCTCAAGGAGGGGGATGGACTTATTTTGTTGCTGAAGCTCATTGACTTGCCGTTCTAAAGCCTTGTTAGTGAAGTGAAGCTGGCTTATTTCTTTAGTCTTCTTTTGCAGCGTTTCCTTGGCCTTAGTCAATTCACTCAGCACCCCTCTGTGAGTTTCAGCCTGCTTGGTCGCCCAGGCCTCCCTAACGGCGATATCGGCCTCGAGCTTCTCAACCTGTTCCATATAATCCACCTTCTCGCTCAAGGAGCCCAAGAGGCCGGATAACTCATCCAGCTGCCAACGGCCAGCCTCGCAAGCACTTCAAACTCCAACAACGTCAAGAGAGGGGCGGAGGCAATATCTTGCTTTGGGAAGAGTGGCAAGCATGGACCCCTGGAACCAGAGGTATGGAGACAGGAAAAACTCACTGGGGGGATCCATTGCCGGGAGAGGACCGCTCCCTGAGTCTGGTCCAGACGTGGTTTGTGAAGCAGGGGCAGTTGACTCAGAGACCGGTTTCTTTCCCTTGTCCTTTTTCAGCCCAGATTCCTTAAGCGTCTTCTGGCGTTTCTTTGCGGGGTCACCAGAGGGGGGCTTCTCCAGATCCACTGTCTTGACCAGGTGCCTCTTCTTCTTTTTCTTTTCTGGGACGGCCTCTTCATCACCCTGCCCAGTGGTCTCTGTTTGGCCTTCTGGTTCCTGCTCATCGAGGAGAGGAACCTTGTCTCCCACTCCGGAAGTCAGAGGAATGGTTGGAGCCTTGGTGGCGTTCCTCTTAGCTTGAATTTCGTTTTCCTCGGAGGAGGAGGAGTTATCAGCCAGCATAGTCCTTAGAGACAATATCTCTGGACAGGCTTTTTCAATTTGTTCTGCAAAACAAGGAAAATTGAGTTAACATATGAGAAGAAAATAATCAGAGCGGAATAAATGCATAGCATAACCACAGTAGGAACGGATATTATGGAGGTAGGTAGTTCGGACATCGCCATCCGCCAGGAGGAGCCTGCAAGAAAATCCTTTGAGGGTCCTCGAGGCCGTCTGCATGGCGCTCAGTACCTCAACGGAGTGAGAGGAAAGCTCACCCTCATCAGTATAGTAAGCACGACTCAACAATAGAAAGTGCTCATGCGTCCAACTGAGAGGAAATTTGGTGAATCCTTCCTTGTTGCGCCAGAAGATTGGCTTGTTGGGTTGAATACGGACCCGCGTGTAATAATGTTTGAAAGAACATCCATCCACCTTAGCGGATTCAGTGTAGGACTTGAAGTTTACCATCCTTGAGTCACAACGGAGTGTTATGAACCCAAGGCCGCCCTTCTTGTTGGCACGGCGGACCACCTGGCAGTAATAAAATAATTTGGCCACAGTGGCGGTGAAGTTGAAATGCTCTCCCAAAATTTTAAGAGCGCGAACTAGGTCCCAGCCGTTGGGGTGCAGTTGGGTTAGAGCGCAGTCGAGGAAGCGCAGGACGGCCATTTGAAACTCCGTCATGGGGAAGCGGACTCCCAATTTTTGAAACACGAAGTCGTACATGTAGACCGACCTCTCGTCTGGGACGATGTGACAAACTCTTTCAGATGGATGGGGTGCAAGAACAACATAGCGTCCTTTATACTTCTTATCTGAGTAAATCTTGCAGCGGAGAGTGACAGGGCGTTCTTCTTCACTCGCATGATGTGAGGGGATTTCCAAAAATTCCTCCTCAACCCAGCAGTACGGCCTCTCCCTATTCAGTTTTTCCCAATTCAGCCGGTGTGCCACGACGTTGACACACCCTTCAGTAGTACGAAGAATCATCGTTTTACCAGACCCCGGGATCTCCATGGTCTTTGATGCACGATGGAACGCGTATGTGCTGTGGTAGAAAACAACATCGTCAGAGAGATAACCTTCGTTACTTGACCCTTCATCAGAGCTGCTGGTAGCCCTCGAGTCAAGGGGAACCTCAGAGTGGCGTTGAGCAAAAGACGCTCGTGAGGAAGAAGTTTCAACTCTCTCTGAGCGACGAAGCCCAGCCACAGGAAGATTCACTGGAATTCTTCCACCACGGTGGCTAGAGGGGGCGCGAGAGCTCAAACTCTCCCTGTTTGAGGTACCAGCGTTGCCTGTTCTAGGGCGCATGGTTGAAGTAGAATGAATAAAATTATAGGGAGGCAAAGGAAATGGAGGTTACCTAAAAGAGAGAAGAACTTTGTGAAGGTTGAAGGCAGCAAAGAAATCTCCAGAAATTTGAGCAGAGGTTCACTAAACTTGTAGACAAAGAAGAATTCCAAAACTCGTTAAGTGTCCCTTTTATAGGTAACGAAGAAGCACAATGCTCTGCTGAAAGTCACAACGTTTACTTCAAAACGCAACCTTTCGAATTCAAACGACTCTGTCGTTTCGTAACATTAAAGCGCGAAAATGATAACGTTTCAGTAAATGTTTTTACGAAATGGGCTTGCATCAGTTGAAATCCAGGCCCAATAAGCCCAATCGACGGTTACATTCCTGGGAAGTAATGGCTCGTGCGTAAAAAGACGCATTTAATGTCCAATCATTTCAGACGCATTTAATGCACCCCAACCACTCTTCGAATACCAAGGGTTTTGATTTCCAAAAACTCTTGGGATTTCCCTCATTATGATACGCTATCTGAATCCGTTGTATTTAGCATAAGAAGAACGACAACTCAGTTGGCAGAACGGATATTAAAGTGTTTTTAGAAAGAATTTCCAGAACGTTCCACTGGCATCCAGACTTCTCAAAGGCTGTATAGCTCATATGAGCAACTTAACAGTCCCTCACACAAGCTAGGGGACAAATGATCCGGTCTGGATACCGGTCCCCAAAGTTATGACGTCAGAATGACCTCATAAGAGGGAAACCGATGTCACAGTTCAGGCAGTGCCATACCGGATATCCGATATCCTTTCATCCGCTCTTATCTCATCAGACGTTCTATTCATTCTCTCTACAACGGATACTTCACTCGTTCTCACTGCACGTCTATATAACCGTTTGCCTCAGGATCACTATGAGATAAAAGTTCCTTATAACTTATCAGCGAAGATACCCTGTATAGCGGAATGTGTCAATGTCAATTACCTCAGAGAGTAAGTACATGTGTCAGCGAAATATGCGGAAAGGTGATTATCCTCCATCCTTATCACAGGATCGTACTCTGATAATTGACCTACCCCCCTGACACATTCTGAGTACTGAGCCACTTTGATTGACACACTTCACACGCTATCAGAACCAACGGGCCCACTTGCACCCAACGATTCATTTCCTACGTTCAACTATAAATAGCACAATCTAAAACACATGCAAGGTTACGTTGTCCTAACTCACTCTTTTACTATTGCATTGCTTGAGTATTCAGTGAGTTCATACACTCTTCTAACTTGAGCATCGGAGAATCTTCGCAGGTGGCACCCCCTTTCGCCCTCTCACAACGCGAAACGTTGGTGTGAAGGATCTCGAGGACAACAAGACCGGTTTCTCCCACTGAGAGGCCGGATTATAACACCGGATACCCACTGTACCGGTGTGCAAACCCTAAAACACCTGAACTCTTGTGGCTGGTCCCACACTGGATCCTAAACCCCGGTTCAGACCAGTTCAAAGGGCAACCCAAAAATCAAAATTTGTTAGGAGCTGAATTTACCTTTAAACCTTTTAATAATATAAAAAATAGGATATAATTCAATAATAAGATATATTTTAAATATTATAGTTGTATATACAAAAACATTAAAAGAATATTGTTTGTATATATCCTAAACATTTCCATTATTTAATAAAGAAGTTGGTTGGTTTAATGGTTGTGTTTCTTATATGTTGACTAAAGAGGTAGGACTTTGAATTCCACTGTTATAAAAGAAAGAAAATATATAATATACAACATGTGTAATTAAATATAATAATACACATTAGTATTGTATAACATAATTGTAATTATATGATTAAAGTTTTTGTTTGACGCAATTAACTTATAACTTTAATACTAATTGTTTATTAATCAACATGTTGATGAATGTATTTGATTAAATTATTTAATGTTAATCATTTAAACTTTTACCATTAGACTAATCTCAATGATTTTATTGTTTTTTTTCTCATAAATGAAGTGATAAACTCTACAAGAGTAATTTCTTAAATTAAAAATTATATAAAAAGTTTTTAATTTTTAATGAAATATATATTTAAAAATTATATTAGTAGACTATTGTGAATAAAACAAAAAATAAAACAAATTGAAAGCTAACACAATTTCCTAAAAGCAAGGATAATATTAGAAAATAAAAAAAAAATTGACAAGCTGAATTGTAGAAGTTGAAAAGAGAAAAGATTATGAATGAGATGTCACTATTTTATCCCTTGAAACATTATTTGGCGTTTTTTTTAAAGGAAAGGGGTCTTTTGGAACACAGCATAAAGATTTACAGATCTATATATACTATATAGAATATAGGTATAGGTATAGATATGGATATAAATTATTTACATTTATATACACACATGTATTTAATAAAAGAAAAATTGACGTAAAATCTGTTGGGAATAAAAGAGGAAGAGTTATGAGTAATTATAAATTTATCATATTTTTATTTTAAAAGATTAATTACCATTTATTTGAAAAAGATATGTTACTTTTGTTTTACTAAAATGATAAAAATAATGACGAAATCAAATCTAAAATGAAAAAATAAAAATAGAAAATGAGCGTGGTCTTTCAAATAGTATTATATAATCTAATTTAATTATATTATCCTAATATAATATAATATTTAGTTTATTAATTGTATTTTATTTTAATTTTAAATTCTTAAATCCTAATAAAATAACTATGGATATTGGGAATCTTAATTGTAAATACCGGTTTTTTGTACTAATTTTATTAGATGTGGATACAATAATATAATACCCATATATGTGTGATTGATTTTATTAATTCAAGCTGAATATGAATTTACTCTTACATTCTTACAAATTAATAAAATAACTTAGGATATTTACACCCTTTATTTATAGACATCCATTATCTATTAATTTTAGTAGATATAGATACAAATAAAGTCTCTTAAAAAAAAAGAAGATATTGGAGGGTATTGTCGTCTAAGAAAGGGTTCAAACTTAATTTTTGTTAAGCAGGGCAGGGCCAAGCACAGAAAGGATAGCGGTGGAATTTGGACAAAAGAGTTTTGAAAACGGAAGTGATTCAAATGGAAATTTAAAAAGGCACGGTCTCAAAATTTGAATGCTGAAACCCTAAAAACACGTTGATTCAGACATTGCTTCTCTCTCTATCACTCTACTTACTACACTTCCTTTTCTCCATCTCTCTCTATTCGCCGTTGCTGCTACTACACATTCAACATATTCCTCTGTTCCTATCCATATAAAGGTGATTTTTTTTTTGTTGAATCATAATTTTTTTATTGGGGTTCTGTACTATTTGATATACAATTGCAAGCTGAAAAATGATCTCCCATGCATTATTTTTTATGTCCCAATCTTTTTTCAAAATAAAATCTTGATTTTGTTCATATCTACTGTTTTTGTGAATTTCCCTAAAGATTATGCCTTTATGATTTTATTTTAAAGATTCAAGATTGTAATGGGTGTAATTAGGTTTGCAGTTAGTGGGGATTGTCTTTTCCCCATTTTAACCGTTCCTTTTACTGTCTCACTAGTTAGATTAATCATTTTGTGATCATTTTGTGTTTATGAACTTCATCACAAAATGTTGGATTTTATTATTCTTATGATTATTGATTTTTGAAAATTTCAACCATCCCGTTTGCAAGATCAATCATTTATTCATGTTTACTTGAAAAATGCCATAAACTTTAACTAAATTCGTTGAAGAAGCAAATTGAAGGCTTTCTTCCTTCAATGGGGCATCCAAGTGAGATATTTCGACTATGTTATTAATACTTCTGGTGTTTTTTTTTTTTTTTGGGTTTTAGCTCCTTAATGGGAAGGAGTCTGAGTCCAGTGCTACAGAGAGAGATCCAAAACCTTGTCAAAGATGTAGATAGTCGCAAATCTGCAATGAGAGCATTGAAGTCATATGTGAAAGATCTAGACGTGAAGACTATTCCTATATTTCTTGCACAGGTTTCTGAGACCAAGGAAACTGGTACTTTGTCGGGAGAATTTACAATTTCACTCTATGAGGTTCTTGCTCGGGTTCATGGAGTTAACATTGTTCCTATGATAGATAGCATTATGCAGTCCATAGTTCAGACCTTAGCTTCTAGTGCAGGCTCAATCCCTCTTCAGCAGGCTTGTTCAAAGGTGGTTCCTGCTATAGCAAGATATGGGATTGACCCCTCAACCCCAGAAGAAAAGAGGAGACATGTAATTCACTCTCTTTGTAAGCCTCTATCGGATTCTCTCTCAAGTTCTCAAGAGAGTTTGACTTGCGGGGCAGCCCTTTGCTTGAAGGCTCTAGTGGATTCGGATAACTGGCGTTTTGCTTCAGATGAAATGGTCAACAGGGTTTGCCAGAATGTTGCTGTGGCTTTAGAAGGAAAATCAACTCAAACCAATTCACATATGGGTCTGGTTATGGCACTTGCAGAGCACAATCCTTTGATTGTTGAAGCCTATGCTAGATTGCTCATACAAGCTGGGCTGCAAATACTAGATGCTGGTGGTCTGCTTATGGAGGGGAATTCTCAGAAGCGACTTGTGGCAATTCAAATGGTGAACTACTTGATGAAGTATTTAGATCCTAGGAGCATATTTTCAGAAGTTGAACATATAATTGAGGTGATGGAGCTGTGCCACTCTGACAAAATGGCATATGTTAAAGGCGCTGCATTTGAAGCTTTGCAAACTGCTAAGAGAATTGCCATTGATAAAAATTCAAGATGTGTAAAGAGTCCTGCTTCAGTGACGGGATCAAATTTCAGTAGGAAATACTATATGGATGGAGATAGTGTTTCTAGTGGAGGCTGTTCTCCTGCATCAATTTCTCCAGAGTCACGTTCCTTGGACTTTATTCATGGACATGAATCCTTAGTTGAGTCTCCTATTTCAACAACCCAGTCTTTCTATGAGCGGAGAAGTGTGAATAGGAAGCTCTGGAGTCATGAAAATGGAGCAGTTGATGTGTCTCTCAAGGATGGTTTGTTCTCAAAGGCAGAGCAGGGAAATGCCTTATTGGAGCACACTATGGGTCATGAGCTTTCTAATAGAGGGGGAGATTCAACAGAGGAATTTTCCGGTTTTATGCACAAAAATCCTTGGAATGGAGTATCCAGAAGTGCCTCAAGTCCCCTGGTAAGTGCATCAGGTATTTGTCATGTTTTTATGCACCACTTGTTAAAGAGTGTACGTACTGAGACATGAATGTTTCGTTACTTTGTGTGAGCTGTTTGGGTACATACATTAGTATTAATTCAAAATGCAACCTTAGCTTTAGTGGACTAAGAGCTGCCATTATTATGGTGGTTCATCAAGTGAAATCATCTTATTTAGTTAACTGTATCTTCAATGATTTCCTAAGCCAGCTGCTAGCATGTTTGTGGCTAAAATCAGGTATTTTTAGAGTTAACTGATTAGATTCTTTCTTATGTGTACTCAGAGAAGATGCTCACAGCCTCATGATAGCATCAAAATCTTTAGGACTCCTAGGAAGCTCATTCACTCCCTTCAAGACCCAAATGAAGAGAGTTCAGATTGTTCTGAGAAACTGAATAGAAGAATCAAAAGTCTATCATCTGGCAATGTTGAGTGGACTCCTGCATCTTATTCTACATATCATGTCAACAATGATTCTAAAGAGAATGAAAGCTTATATGGTGATGTTCAGTTCCAAGGTGGATCAGAGTCAGTCTCATCAACAGACGACCTTCCTGGTGATGCTGATATGCAGAAGAGACCACCTGAGGTGGTTCCTCAAAGTAGAAACGATACTCACGCTACTCTCATGGAAAAGGCACTTCAAAAGACTAAACGTAAATTCATTTGTTGCCTTTCTCTTGTTATTCTGGCAATGGCTACTCCTTTACTCTGGATCAATGGTCAGGAAGAAAGCCATTTTCTTGTACCAACATAATGTGCTCATTCTAGTGTGTACAACCTGAAAGTTAAGAGAATTATAGAATTGTTTCTTTGAAAGTATTGGGAAGCTTAGTGTAGAAGTAAAATGTCTTAAGTTAGGCACACTCCATCTGCTTCTATTTTTCTCGTAGAGTCTGTAAGAACTTTGACTGAAAGTCACTGAATTCTACCAACTGGTAGAGTGGAAATACAGTTAGGATTGAATGGATAATTTCATCCAGTCAAATTTAAATTTAGCTTTTTGATAATCAATGTTCAAGGTTTATTTATTTATTAATTATTATTATTATTATTATTATTATTATTATTATTATTATGCCTTATAACTTCACCTCAAGGGTTAATATAAATATCATTAGTAATAAAAGAAGAAATTTTTGACATGATAGCTCTGGTTGATTCCGGGGCAGATATAAATGGGTAGACAAAAATATAAGAGTTATATGAGAATTAATAAGAACGAACTGAGTTTATATATAAGCAATTATGAACGCCCCGAAATCATTAGAATACTTAAAGCTAGAGATAGAAGATATGTTAATAAACTTCTTAAAGTTTTGATAAACAAATATCATAAAGAGATGCAAAAATGAACATACAAGAAATTAGAGACTTCGTGGGATCTCGATGTGTAAAAATAGTAAAAGAAGGCTTAAGAGAAAATTATAAAAACACGTTTATTATAAAAAGTAGAATAAGGTGTTTATCCTATTCATAAATGACTTGTAAAGTTTTATCAAAATACAAGGAGTGTAAAAACTATTTAGTTGTTTTAAGACATACATATAGAAAGGAACTTATCAAATTAGAAAATATGTGTGTAACTAAACAAAATTACAAACAAAGATAAGAAATTCAGAGTATAATAGATACTACTAAACTAAGGATTATTGAACAAGAGCTAGTATTAGCTTGTTTAAAGGAAGTCTAAACATAATCTAATCTTTCTTAAAACAAAGAAAACTTAAAAGGTTTAATAGAGTAGTTTATTTATCTTTGGTCAAAGTTCTTGTAGTTTTCGTAGTCCCGGCAGTAAAGCCTAGGGAGGTAGTAAGCCCGTTGGTCAGCGAAGTAGTAGAGTTTGACGAAAAGATAAATGGTCAGTTTATTAAAAACTTTAAGTGATCTTAATTTGAAAAAGAAAGATATGGTTATTGTAAGGCAAACCCCAGGACAAGCCAGTACATCCTCCTAAATATGGTAATATAACTTCAAAAGAATTAGAAATAGCCAAGATAAAGAACACCTTTCACAATTGGTCAATTCCTATAGTAAAAAAAGACCAAGTTTATAAACAACAATTTTTATGAAAGTCTAACTTTAATGAAGAAATACATATACTTAATATAGCTATCCTGGATCAAAAGCTAATAGAGAAATTAATATTTTAGATCAACATAAGATAGAAAAAGATTTAATTTTATATATTTAGGATTGATCTAAGTAACAGCTAAACCCAATTATATGTTAGGGATAAACTCTCCTATACTAATGATATTAAGAAATATTAAGATTAAAAACTTCGAAGAATCCATGATAACAGTTTTAGAAAGTAACCTTCATGATGGATCAGCTTTCTTTAATTGTTATCCAAAATTTTTCTATGGATATTAGAAATAAACATACCCTTGAAGCTATAAACCTTTATTTAAAATCAACAAATACAATTAAAGAAGATACAAGTCCTTATAATATTATTTATAGAATATATTACAAAATTACTAAAGTAAATTATAATTTTAGAGCTCTTGGGTCTTCTCCAAACGATGAAACTATATTAGTAGAAGCAAACCTAAGAAAATCACAAGTTATTGTTCCTAAAAAATTATATCACGAAGAAGTAATGAAGAGAATTCCTAAAGAATGGGTATTAAAAGACATTTTAAAACAAGAAAAAATATATAA
The DNA here is from genome assembly GCA_037962975.1 of Clitoria ternatea. NCBI lineage: Eukaryota > Viridiplantae > Streptophyta > Magnoliopsida > Fabales > Fabaceae > Clitoria > Clitoria ternatea. The sequence continues at coordinate 19,325,161 of CM075675.1, forward strand.
TACTAAAGTAAGAGATATTATCCAGGAAGGAAACGATGTAAGATTAAGGTTGAATAGATCATCTTTTAAAATCAACAAGCCACAGATAATTAAGCCACAAAGGTATTCTATAGACAATTTTACCATTAACTTAGATTTAAAAGGATTAAGAAATGATTTACCACATCTAGCTATATCAGTTTATCAAGAAACTCATAAATCAGAGTCGCCTCAATACTCCTCAACTCGTTCTCAAGTTCTAAACATCTTAACTAGAGAATCGCCTTTTGAGATAGATAAAAATTAGATTCGTCAAGACTTTGAAGCATCTTATAATAAAGAAAAAAGAGACTGGTATTTTTCAAAATTTTCAAAAGAAGAAACAATAAAGTTTAGGAGACTGTTTTATAAAAATATAGTAGAAAATAAATTAAATAGATATTTCTTTGATTGTTTACTGAATACTACAAAGAGAATAATATACATAATCCTTTTATAACACATAAAGTAATACAACCTTTAACAAAAACTACTAGTACATGGAAAACCATTAATGATGAAAGTATTGAGTCCAAATATCCTCCTATGGAAGGAATAAAAATTTTAGCCTCCAAAGGTCCACTCCATATAAACACATAGACAATGAAGAAGCACATGTAGAAAAGAAAGATATAAAAAAGATCCATCAACAATTAAAATTTTCAAACACAATATTAGATACTATGAGCAAACAACTAGTAAAGATAGAAAATAAAATAGACTATAATAATAATAATAATAATAATAATAATAATAATAATAATAATAATAATAATAATAATAATAATAGTTCAAAGCCTCCTCTAGTTAGTTATATTTATAAATTTAATAATATACCATAAAAGGATTTAGAATCTTTAAGACTTAAAACTAATTTTGAAATAGATATAGAAGAAATCAAAGAAAAATTAAAAAGAATTAATATTGGAAACACTGTTAATATAGTATTAGAAAAGGAAAATCTTACTTTAAATAAACTAAGGTCTAAACCTAAGAATTATCCTATATTAAGAAATTACTATCCAAGACCAACATTTACGGATGTACAGTTTGAAGAAAGAGGGGAATTAACTAATGTAAATTACTCAGGACATGATATTGTAGAATGGAATATAGATGGATTAAGTGAACAAATTATACTAGATGTAGTAACACATACTATGTGTGCAACGACATATAAAGCAAAAAAGATATTTGAACGAGATGCTGTAATATTATTAATTCAAAGGTTTAGTGGTCAACTAAAAGGATGATGGGATAATTTATTAACTCCCCTAGAAAGAAGTATGATACTTTGTAAAAAGTGAAAATAATAAGTCAAATGCTGTAGCTAAATCAACTTATGCTATTATTAAAAGTTTTATAGGAGATCCACATATGTTTAAAGATAGACTTTCGACTCAGTTAACAAACCTACATTGTCCAACTATGGCTGATTATCAATGGTATAAGGAAAATTTTCTAGCAAACGTAACAATGAGAGAAGATGATAATGAAAGCTTTTGGAAAGAAAAATTTATAACAGGATTACCAAGATTGTTTTCAGAAAAGGTAAAAATAAATTTACAAAAAACTTATAGACAATTACATAATTGTATAGTAGATACTGAAATAAATATTTATACAGATTATAAATTTCAAAACGGGATAAGAAAAGAAAACATTATAGATAAAAAAGAAGTGGGAACATTTCGTGCCTAATATGGAATAGAAAATATAACAGCTCCTAGCACACAAAGAAAAAGAAGGAAAAAGAAAGAACAACAAGCACAAAGAACTAATAGATATGTAAAAACTAATAATAGTAGTAGAAAAAATTATAATAAGAAATCAACTCCACAAAATCAACCAACTACAATCACAACCCCTAAAGAGAGTGAGAAACCAAACTAAGTCTGTCTACTGAAATCCTCTCCATGTGTAGCATTTCTCTTGTTTTTTGTGTAAGTTTCTTTATAATAAAGTCTTATGTTCAATATTTTGTTTCTTGAATTCTGAATGTTTTAATTCTTCATATATTATGACTTAAACTTTATTACGATTTTAAAAATAATAGTTTTACTAAATTCCTATATATGAAAGCATAAATGGTTATGAGAAAAGTTTTTTTAGATAAGAGTGAGAGCAACAAATTTAGTTGTATAATCATATATGGATGGTTATGATTAAAAGATTTTTAAAATCATATGACCTTTTAAAAAACTCACATGACTAGTATATTATAATCTCGATTATTCATCATAAAATTTAATAGTTTAAATTTGTTACTCTCACTCTTATTTAAGAGAATCTTTTTTAAGACATAATGGATTACTTTTTCTTTATAAAAGGGACTAACTCCAAACTAACATTTATAGAGAATAAAAAACTATTTTGTCTATAATTTTTTTATAACATTTAAAATTATTTGGTTTTTTAGAGGTTTTATCTTTGTTTATGCCTAACCTAACTGTGTCCAACTGCTAAGAGGATGTGAGAGTTTCGTTTTTATCGATGTTAATATGCACATTTGGAGTGTACTGGACATGAAACTAAACATATGCTACATGACTTGTAGGAACTGTGATAAACTTAGCTTGTTGGTTACCATTTGGATGGTAGAGTTTATCATTAACATGTTGAAGAATTATTAGTAAAGTAAAACAATTTAATCATTAGAAATTGTACATTTGGCATAATGGAAAGTAACATTGCCTTTTTCAACTTGTCACTATTCTGTGTTCATCAAATTGCTTTATTCTTTCCATTTATCCGGTTAGATAAAACACATTTGTTTCTTTGCTGTCTCATGACTTGCGAAGAGTAGCTTAAGTATAATATTATAGATTTGGGTTGTGTATATACTGCCCTCCTTTCCATACATCTTTAGGACCTAGTAATATTGGTTTGAGGATGGCAGCCTGGCCCACACATATGTAAGAATACTTGCTGTAAATTTCAACCTCCGAGCCAGGGCTGAAGAGGTACATTTCATCGAATCCATTTCTTCCAACTGTTACAGAGTTTCTTCTACCCTGATAAAATCAAAGATTTATTGGATGAGATCATATGAAACTAAAAAGAAGTGCCTTTACTGAGTTTTAGTTTAGCAAGAATATTAATAAAAATACTGAGTGTAGATAGGTTTGCTCTCCAAGTTGGTGAGAATCTGTGGTGAATTTTGGAGGAAATCCCTATTAAATGAAATAAGAGTCTGAGGAAAATGAACTTTGAAGTTGAACATGTTCAATTATTTTGGTTTCATGTATCTTACTTGGGCTTGAATTGTGGTCTTTCCTCTAAGATCGTAACGTGTCTTTACCACTGCACCCACACTCTTGTTGAGAAACATGTTCAATTTAATTGATAAGGTAAAAATTTACTTATTTTATCTTCTCTTATTTCTTTTGTTTCTATTTCTTTCCACATCCAAACAATGGTCAATGGCTAAGGTATATAGAGATGGTGGGGGATATTATTATTATCACCCTGGAATGGTTCCCATCAGTGGCAATATTGAGAATCATGTTAGGGTATATATTCTGCGGAATGAGGTATATATCTATTCTACAGAAGAAGTTTATTGCATATACTATGTGAGGTATATGGTGTGAGAATAATCTAGACTACCAGCGTGTTGTGGCATGAATGGGAATGTGTGATGAGCATGTTAGTGTGTGCATGTCTAAGTAGATGATTACATACCCTGTCAATCACTGTAAAACTTCTGGGTGAATTTGTGTATACCAAACTTGTTTTCTTACTCAACTTCTTGTAATCATCCACTTCTTCTTCCATTTCTTCATCCATTTCTTCACTGCTTCTTTGGTTTTCTCCTGCTCCGGCACTCTGATTTTTGGTACCCAGATTTTGAAAAAGTTGCTTAATAATTGGCAAATTCTGTAATTTTCCAAAGCCGGAATCCTGGCCAGATTCTAGAGGGCTCAAACTAAATTCTGATTCAAAAAGGGGCATTATACAGTAATTTGATCTTAGTAATCCTATTGCATAAGTTGCTTCTGGTGAGCTTACTGTCAGGTGACTGAGGATGCACCCTGTCATCTGAAGGGGTAAAGACTTTTTGTTTGAGATTTCAAGCTTTGAGCTCAATGCATCTTCTTCCAAAGTCACAATGTATTTTAATCCAATCTTGTCATCTGATGCTCTGTTTAATAATTCTACCTGCATGTGATCCTCAAAATGGCTAAGTAAACAGTTAATATTACAAACAATTGCGTACATAATAAATAAGTGCCTATAGGAACAGATATGCTTACCACGAACAACGGATACTTGAGGATAAATGATAAAAACTGGAAATAATAAGAGCAAATGGACCGAAGTTTCTATTAGGCTTTAATAAACTCCTGTCGATTATTCATTCAAGCATTTCTGAATATTAATAATTCAGCTCCCAGAGGACCCACTCCCCTTTGTCCAGCACAAGTTAATTGTAATTCTGGAAGTTTTCCTTTATTTATTTTGAAAGGTAAAAGCGGGAGGAAATAGAAAATGAATGTAGGATCCACTGAAAAGAATTTCTGATTATTAATATTTCTGCTTCCAGAGGACTCAGACTGAATTGTCCAGCATAAGCTAGTTCCAATTCTAATACATCAAAAAATACTTTTTATGTTAGTCCAGCTTGGGTAAACTTTTCTAAGAGTATTTATGAGAAAAAAATACAACAAACTAAGGTGGTAAACTTCTAAAATTTGAAACCAACTTATGCATTTCATCGTTTTCAAAAGAATTTTAATTTGCCAAGGGGTCTAATTGAGTTGAGTATGATGTATGAGTTGTTGTAAATCCATTAACATATCTTTAATTCCTATTGAGACAAACAAAAAGCTTTATAATTTATTTTTTGATAAGCTGAAGTGCATTTCAACTTTCATTTTCAAATCTGCCTTCTCAATTCATTATATTTTCTTCTATAAAATTCTTTACAAGAAATTTATTCAACCTGGCCTTATTTCCTTACTTGTCTAATGAAAAGGAACAAACGAGAGTAATTTCAGAGCTTCTTAATGTAGCACACTACTGATAGTTTACATAAGGGAAAACATACCCGAATGGATTCCTTAGCATTGCCTTTAATCTTATGCAGAACCCAACTAGATGGAGACCATGAAATTTCTTCACCATCATCATCAGTTTGAAAGTTGAAGTTTAAAGAGACCCCTCCTTGAATGATGGCATCACCAGATTCACCCTCTGACACAGCAGTATGGAGCAATTCCATCTTGCCTCCATGCCACATAGGGGCCTTGTATGAGGTGATCAATCCACTTGGCAGCATCATGGTTACAATGCTTCCATTTTTCAACTCCATCTTGGCAATACAGGAGTCACCAACCCCTTCAAAGGTGACTCCATGTCCACTGAATTCTGCTTCCAGGTACTCCAAGTTGATGGGTTGGTAAGGGACTGAAGCCACAGCTGGGAGTGGAAACTCTCTCTTGGAGTGCTTGTGTGGAATGTAACTAGCACTAGGTAAGCAAGTGTGTGGTGGTGTGGTTCTAGCACAAGTAACAGTGGATGTGGGAGTGAAAAGACTGGAGTAGAAACTGGAACTTAAAGCCATGGTCATGCTTCATACCAAATGGGGTCTTAGGCATATTCAGGAGGAAGAGAACATTTTCTTATTGGCATGGCTAAAAAGTGGGTTGTACGGGGATAAGGTGATTCATCTAAGATATTTTTGTTGCCCTTGTGCTTCATTTTTTTTGAAAAAGGAAAAAAAAATCAATTTGGCTTTTGTTATTTTTCTCGTTTCTCTGCTCTCAACAAGTTCTTTTTTTTTGTTTTGCATTATTTGGTATTTGCTTAAAAGTTATTAATCTCCAAAGCTAATAGGATTTTTGATTTTATGTCACATTAAAATTGTTATTTGATTTTAATTCGTACATTTAAGGAAAACAATGTCATTTCGGGACTCGACATGTCACAAAAGTTATGCAATTTTTATATATTTTTTAGATTAAAATAAAATCGAATATAACTTGTAGGAACTAGAAAAATTAAAATTGAATAAAACTATTCATAGAAACTTATGACTTTCAGGGAAGATAAGAGGAGAGAGAGAGAGAATCTTAAAAGTATTTTCTGATTGTATTAATTCAAGTTAGTAAGGATTAATTGAGTGACTTGTAACTAATTGCACAATAAATTAAACTAACCAGAACAAAGATGTTTTGGTGGGGGTACACCCCCAAGTAGTATCTCCTATATTCCTCAGGAAGCTTAGGTGGGGTCAAACTCCTACTTTGGGTTTGGATATGAAGAGTTGGAAAGTGGTAGGAGATAGAGACTTGGTGAATGTATTAGCCACTCTGCTAGGATGTGAAGCACTCTTAGTTGTTAAGCAATAATTTTTTCCTTGAGAAATAGGAGGTCCAACTTTAAATGTTTGGTACAAGAATGCAAAACAAGATTACGGGAGAAGGTCACAACACTTTGGTTGTCACATAGGATTGTGGACATACTCACGAGAACTTTTAATTCTGTCAATAGGGATTGAAGCTAAAGAATCTCTTATGTATCAAGGGATATGCTTCAAAATTCTGCCCTAGTAATGGGTCGTGCCACAAATGTTTGTTTTCTAGACCACCAGGAGATAAGATTGGGGCTAAGGAATAGGTAGGCTCTTGAGATTAAGCATTTGTGATCATGATCAAATGTCCAATCTACATTGAAGTATGCGAGATGGAGTTGAGAGAGATTAGTAACGGGTTAAATATGTAAGTCATAAGAGACAGTTCCTTTTAGGTACCTCAAAATAAGTTTGAATGTTGTCCAATGTGCCTAAGAGAGAGAAGACATGAACCGACATATGTTGTTAAATAAGAAACTAAGCTTAGGTCTAGTGATGATGAGATATTGGAGGGCATCAACCATGGACTTGTACAACGAATGATTATAGAAGGCTTTAGAACCTACTTTAGTGAGCATGCAACCGCTAACCATAGGAGAAGAGATGGCCTTGGTTTCTGTTAGAACCAAGTCTGGTTTGTAAAGGATTTCAAATTATTGATTATCATTTACCAGATCTCAAGATATGTAAATAACACACATCAAGGCATTTAATTAAATAAAGTCTGCCTACGTGTTATCTAACCTGTTAAATTAAGTGTTTCAGGATACAAACCTAAGATGCACAAGTTACAAATGAAAGGGGGAGTCCACCAATTAAAAAGTCTACCTTGAGCCATGCAAGTTATTTCAACACAAGTCTGCTTGGGATCAAAAACAGTTATGTACAAGTTTATACTAAGAAAAATATGATCCTAGAACAACGCTCAAGAAGAGTCTGATTCAAGTGCGCTCGTCTAAACTTTTGGACTGCTAGGTTATACGTATTCTGTTCTCCGAACTTAGCACGCGTACTTGCTTCATCAATCAGACCCTAGACTTTTGAAACAACAAAAATGTTACTCCAAAACTTGCATCAAACAAAGATCAAGGTTTATTCCGAAGATGCTTTAAACCAAGTTTTTATCAAAAGAAACTACGCTTACCATCAAAAGAGGAAATAAGACAAACTAGTGCAAGAACCAAAGCTCGCATGGGAGGAAACCAATGTAACTATTCTACAAATTTCAGAAAAGCTGATGAACATCGATACTTATGTTAGAAAGCTTTCAGAAGGTCAACCCTATATGCTCTGCACGTTTTAGTTGAAAGAAGAATGCCTACAGAAGGTCTTTTTCTCTGAAGCACTCAAGGAACATTATTTCAATGTAAACTCTGAAGCTCTTTATTCTATACTTTTTTGTCCTCATATCATTTCAAAGCCCAACGCTTACAACGACTAAATCCTTTCAACGGATTCACAACGGCTGTCTCAAAGGCCTATATATATGAAGGGATCTCAGAACTTGAAGAAGTTAACGAATCTAAGAATTAGAATCATGAAAGCTTCTCTTTGCACTTTTAAAATGTTTCTTAGCTTTCTTCACTAAAGCAAAGACTTTCTTTGTTGTTCTGCTTCTAGTATACCTTAGTCTTTGTTTTCTATACTTAGTGTATCATCTCTTTATCTTGTATCTTTTGTATACACTAAGTCTTTGTTTGTAAACCGAATCATTTCATGTTTTATTATCATTTACTTTGAAACGTCCCATGTGGTAGAAGTTAATGTTTTTGTGTAACTGCCATCTGAACCATTTCTTCCCTCTCTCTCTCTATTCAGTTGAATAGTTGTTGCCTTTTTAAATGAGTGTCCTTTTATATCATTTCCTTTTTCTGTGCAACCTTTCAGTTCTTACCTCTCTTTTTGTGCAACCGTTTTTGCATGTACCACATGATGATGAAGTAGAAGGTAAGTCTGGCCAATATCATAGTGACTTACTTGATTTCTTTAGTAGGGAAGAAGCAGAAGAAGATCCCCTACTTTACTATGTTGATAAAGATCTTCGCTCTAGAGAACATCCCAATCTAGACCTTTAGGAATATGACTCAGAGTACATTTTTGGTGAGTAAGCTATCCACCTTCTCTCCTCTTCTGGACTAGACCTTGGAAAAGTCTGTTGAATCGCCTATCACAAAGAAGATGGCCGCTCAAGTTCCTGTAAAGGGAAAGTTGAAGAAGTCTGCTCTAGTTTATGAAGCAGTAAAGCTAGCCTCCAAGAGGAAGTCTGCTGAAGAACCTCAAGTTGTGAAGCCAACAGTTAAAAAGGAAAGGACTGCCAAGAAAGCTCAGGTTGAGTGTGAGAAGTTTGCTTCTCCTCTCAAGGAAAAGCCCATGGTCATTGATGTTCCATGCATGTCTCCAGACCCTAATGACCAAGTCCCCATTGGTCAGTTGAAGAAAAAGCTTTCTCCTTCTCCTCCTTAGAAACAAAAGTCTCCTCCTGCCCCCTCGTCAAAAACACAAGTCTTCATCTCCTCCTCCTTCTTAGACTAGCAAATTCTCACCTGAGCAAAGTAAACATTTTATCAAGGTTTATGTGACTCTAAATCCTTGTATGGATATCAAGGATTGGTCTGCTCAAGATTGGCTTGAAAAGTACCGTGAGATACGATCATGCTACTTGAAGGAAACATAGGCAAAGTAGGAAGCCTTGAAAAAATGAAGTCTGCTATTTGTTCTAACTTCACTAAGATAATTGCCTTCATTGTAGTTCATCTTAAGAAGTTCCCAGACATGGACACTGGTAAATGGTCTCACGAGGACTAGTTTGACAGGTTCAATGAGCTATACAAGGGGTACAAGGAAGATAAAGAAGAGCATAAAGGAAAAGGAAGGAAGAACTAAAGGAGAAAGCAAGACATGATCACTTGCAGTCTGAACTAGTAAGTCACGCTGTCCCCCCTTCACATTTCTAGCCTGAAACAACCCAACCTGGAAATCAAACACCTGAACCCATAGAACAGACCCTCACACCTGAACCCTCTGATCCTTTACCTCCATGTTATCCTCGCCCCAGATGTGCCTTCTCTATCAGTCCTCATCCCAAACGAACCAACAACAGCCCTCTTGCCCTAGTTACCCCAGGCTTAAAACCTCTGACCATCACCAGACCTATTCTAGAAAAAGATGACATAGGTTATCTTCACCCCCCAACCTAGCCATCATACACTCTCCTAGCTTTGACCCATATAAAATCCCAACATTTCCCACAACCTCTCATTTTCCAACCCAAATGCCTTTGAGTAGATCATGTTAAACACCCACTTAACCTTTTCATCAGACTATATAGTGTTTCATGTCTTGAAGTTTGAAGAAAGGAAAGTTTTCGATGCTATGCAATAAGACCAACATCCTTAAGAACATCATTGTTGCTTGATCACATCTGGAAAACAGATCCTTCTTTTCCTCTTAAGACCTTCCTCTTTTCCCCAGTCGTCCCTCTGTTATTTTCATTTACCCTCTTCATATTATGTGTGTTCAATGTGGCCATCTGCTCATTGTTTCATAATTTACCTTTGCCTTCATTCTAAATAGCTCAGCCCATGATCTCCAGCTGACTCTATGATGTCCCTCCTTTTTGTTGATATCAAAAGGGGAAGTAGAGTATAATCTTTTATGGGTTTGAGTCAATATCTATTTAAGGGGGAGTAGAATAGTTTAAAGGGAGTAAAGTAAAAATAAATGCTTTGTAATTTTTCTTTCATTAAGAGTCCTGTACAAATGATTTGTGATTAATGAAAAATCTATTTTTGATATTTGATTTGAAAATATTTTAGATAAATATGCTTTACTTTTTATGACTAGACCTATGTTATGATAATCATTATGTGCTATATTACTCTGATCGCATAATTGCTTTGATCATCTGTTCTTTTGCTTGAGAAAAAAAGTTTGCTCTGATCATTAAAAGTCTGGTTTGCATAATTGATCTATTTTTGATAAGTCAAAGTTTGCTCTGATCATATATTTGTTTTCACTATCTATTTAAAAGCATTTATTTATATAAGCTATGATCTTGTCTGAGATCTACTTTAACATCAATGCATACATATAATCTTCTGAATAAATGCTCTAATGCTATAACTCAATATGATTTCTGAAAATATGACATTCTCTCTAGTATGCTTTGCTTATCACAGACTCTATTTAATAAAAGACTTGATGTTTTCTATCAACAAATAGGGAGAGCTTGTTAGAACCTAGTCTATTTTATAAAGGATTTCAAATTATTGATTATCATTTATCAGACCTCAAGATTCATTAATAACATACATCAAAACATTTAATTGAATAAAGTCTGCCTACGTGTTATCTAACCTGTTAAATTAAGTGTTTCAAGATACAAACTTAAGATGCACAAGTTACAAATGAAAGGAGGAGTCCACCAATTAAAAAGTCTGCCTTGAGCCATGCAAGTTATTCTAGCATAAGTTTGCCTGGGATAAAAAATAGTTGCATACAAGTTTATACCAAGAAAAGTATGATCCTAGAACAACGCTCTAGAAGAGTCTGATTCAAGTGTGCTCATCCAAATTTGTGGACTGCTAAGTCATACGTATTCTATTTTCTGAACTTAGCACGCATACTTGCTTCATCAATGACGCCAGACTTTTGAAGCAACAATAGCGTTACTCCAAAGCTTGCATCTAACACAGATCAAGGTTTATTTTAAAAATCCTCTGAACCAAGTTCTTATCAAGAGAAACTGCGCTTATCATCAAAAGTGGAAAGAAGACAAACCAGTGTAAGAACTAAAGCTCGCATGGGAAGAAACCAATGTAATTGTTCTGCACATTTCAGAAAAGCTGATGAAGATCAGTATTTGTGTTAGAAAGCTTTTAGAAGGTCAACCCTATATGCTCTGCACATTTTAGTTGAAAGAAGAATGCCTATAGAAGGTCTTTTACTCTGAATAAAGGAATACCATTTCAGTGCAAACTCTTCAAGACCTTTTATTCCTTATCTCATATTCAAGGCCCCATGCTCACAACGACTAAATCCCTTCAACGAATTCACAACGGACTATCTCAAAGGCCTATATATATGAAGAGATCTTAGAACTTGAAGAAGTTAACGACTCTGAGAATCAGAATCATGAAAGCTTCTCTTTGCACTTTTAAACTTTGTGTCTTAGCTTTCTTCTAAGCAAAAACTTTCTATATTGTTCTGCTTCTAGCAGATCTTAATCTTTGTTTTCTATACTTAGTGTATCAAATCTTTATCTCGTATCTTTTGTATTCACTTAGTTCTCAAAAACTCAAACACAAACACTTTTTCAAATCCTTATTTTGGTAAGGGGTAGTAATATAAATAAAAAGTAAAGGGTGCTTAGGCTTTAGATGAATCTAGGGAGGAGGAGGAGACTTGGGTGAGTAGTTATATTGGCACCATAATAAAGAATCTTTTTAATAAATTACTAAAAACAAAAGAAAATTTCCCATTTCCAACCTCTAGCAACACTATAAGTAACAAGTAGTAAAATCTTAATAAACCAATAATGTTAATTAACACTATAAGTAACAAGTAGTAAAATCTTAATAAACCAATAATGTTAATTTAGTCCAATATATGGGTTGTTTTATTTTAGCTAAATATGCTCATTGGAAAAACAAAGTTGGCTACGTGTAATTCAACTACAGATGTGCTTATTGGGCTAATCATCAGTGGCAAAGTAACGATCAGCAAACTCTCCCAAGCCTGGGATCACATGAGAATTCTCATTAAGCGATGCATCAATTTCTGATGTCACAAGTTTTATCATTGGAAATCTCTCGCAAACTGCATTTATTCCTTGTGGTGCCTGTATCATACAGTTTAGTTACTAGTGGTGCAAAGGCTCCAAATATATGAATTCAAATAAAGATAAGGAAAGAGACAAACAAAGCTACTCACGGCTACTAAATTTAAAAATATGATGTTGGATTCTGGTACCCCTTTCTTTAGAAGTAGAGAGATTACTTTGACTGCAGAATTTCCTAATAGGCAAAACTATCAGAAAATGCAAGAACGGGTGACATGTGATATAAATATAATACTATATGAATATAGGAATACTATAGGATATTATATGACTATATTTTAATTTATAAATCATTATAACATTAACATAGTAGTTGATATGTCAAAAATAAAAAACCAGATTACAAATACTATTATTATAATATTTTCATTTAAAGAAATACAGACTCTATTTTCAAAGGCATATAATTTAAGGAGAGTAATTATTGTTTTAATTGTATATAAAACAATTTTATCTTTTTAATTATATCTTCATTTAAAATTAAACTTCATCATCCTATATTAATTATATAAATTTAAAAAATATTAAATTCTTAAGGGTAAATTAGGAAAAATATAATAAATACTTTCAATTTTTTGTAGGGGTTTATAAAAAGTAAAATAACTTTTTTGTTTTATAGATTTATAAAAAGTAACAGATCAGTTATTGAAATAACTAATGTAAAAAATAAATTTTTATACTGATTATTTTAAAAATTAATGTAAAAAATATTTTGTTATTGACGTAAAAACATTACAAGATATAAAGGATGTTTTTATTTTTCTGGAAGATCATATCATATAAAAGAATATTTTTCAAGTTTTATCTTTATCTTTTATTTAAATAAAAAAAAATCCAAACTGAAACAGAGAAAGATCACATGATGCAATTTCGTGTGTTTGGTGATGAAGTTTTTCACAGGAAATACCATTTATGATTTAGAATTGTTGTCCTTGGCATTGAATATATATCTAGGATTAGTAACACATGCATGCATAGAAAAAGAGCAAAATATTTATGACACCTGTAGCCAAAACTGGATCAAGTAGCAACACATGTCGACTTGCAATGTCTGATGGTAACTTCTCATAGATTAACTACATCACATTGTATGATTATGAGATAATCGATGCAAGCTGAGTGTAACTAGAAATATAGAAAAGCAAGAGGATTAATATGTATCCCTCTGTACCAACCTGTCGACCCTTTGTGCCATGACCATGTACAAGGATTTTACCAATTTTGATTCCCTTACAACATGCTCTTAATGCATTTTCCATGCTTTCTCCACTGATATTAAAATTATAAGGAACAATATTTTAAATAAGAAATATCAATAAAGATTCATACATCCCTACAATTTAAAGGAGGAATATAAATTAAACTAAAGTTTTTATTATAAGACCACACAAGTAATATCACTAGTTTAAATCAAATAAAACTAATGCATATTTTAAAATTTTATTTATAATATTGATTGATCTTTCAAAAGTATTATTTGAAATCTTGAGATTTATTTTTTTGTTTTTATTTACTATTCTTTATAGGTATTTACGAAATGATCACCTTATTTTCTATTTTTATGTATGTCTATAGAAAATGATGAAATTAATTTTATTAAAGGTGAAAATTAAAAATAAATATATTTTTAATTATTTATGAAAACACAAGATGAAACAGAAAATTTTACACAACTAAATAGGCTGAGTTTCATTTGTAGACACAAATGATAAATTTTATTTCTATAGTTAACAGGGTTAATTTTTCTTATCAAATTGAGCATTATGCTTTGACAACAGGTATTCTAGAGTATGGATATATACTTAATAATATTGAGTTGTAAGCTTGAACATAAGGCATCTTTAATGGAAATATATAAAATCAAATGCATCCAACACATATTACCTTCAAACCCAAAATGAGTTAAATTAAAATTAAGAAATAGGTACCTTCTAATGACTGAAACTCCACATAACCTGCTACAAAAAACTACACCAGAGTATACAGATCCTATAACCAAAAGGGAAAGCAAAATGTTTTACCATTTGCTAGTGATATTATAAAGTATATTATAGGCACACATTATGTCAAAATTATAAGTTAACTAATAAGATATAAAGGATAAGAGTTTCTCTTTCTTTCCTGATTTAGCATAAAATAGTAATTATGTTAAATAATATAATGTATGTTAAGATATATAGATAAGTTCATTTAGATTCGAAATGATTGGACAACGTATCCCATTACCATGTAAATCAAGAGTACATAATAAATTAATGGAAATGGTCTTGCATGCCATCTCTTATTAAATATATATCGTGATAAATATAACCCTTAATATTAGAATATTTTACTTAATTTATGTGTAATTAGAAAGTTACTTAATTTCATTAAGTTTGTTTAAAAGTTGTAGTAATTTTTTTAAATTGTTCTTAAGATTATTAAAACTCATTGTTTTACACTCTTTACTTATTAATTTCTCTTTATTTATTACTTAATTACAATATGGGAGAAAAATATCTTGATTTTTTTTTAAAATTATACATTAATAAACATATTTTGATAAAAAAAATATAATGACATGAAAATTTTAAAAGAGAATGTTAGGGACAATTTTTTTTTGGTGATAATGATCATATATATATATATATATATATATATATATATTAAGAGGTAGAGGTATAATTAAAATTCTAATTGAAATGAAGCATAAATCACACAAATGTGCTGGTACACATTCAATGGTACAAATTAATTAATTTAATTATTATTTAAAAATAAGAATTTCAATTACAAATAAATGACAGGCAAAAATAGTATTAGTCTTCTGTTTTTAATTTAGGTTTCAATTAATTGATCTTTTAACTTTTGGTTGGTTTAATTTTGTAATTTATCTTTTCAAATTATTTTAAATGAGTCCTTATGTTATAACAACAATATATCTTACTGTTTCCTCCAACAGAATCATGGTTCTTTACTTCTCCTTTTGTAATTAATCGACATTACTCTCATACTATTTAAACAAAAATTTACAACATTTGAAGTTGATGAAAGTCACCAACCCTTTCTCTTCTTCTATTTATTTTTCTTCACTCATGTGTTTTTTTTTTCTTACAAACATTTCAACCCCTTTGTTGAAGCATATGAAGGAGTTCTAATTTTAAATTTGTTTTAGTTCAATTAGCATTGATATGATTGATTAATGGAAAAAATGAGAAGAAATAAAAACCTATATTCTGCAAAAGAAATCATATTCTGATGAAGTAATATTCTATTGAAGTAAAATGAGATTTAATATCATTATAAAAAGGTGACTAACTTAAATAAAAGAAAAAGTTAAAGGATGAAATTGCACCAAAACCAACAGAACTTGAAACGAAAGTTAAAATTAGATGATTAAAATATTATTTTAAACTAAATAAAAATGTATTCATATGTTTGTTATAACTACCTGTTGGTGTTATGACTTGTTTTTCAGTAAAAGGAAGATGACCCAGTCCATGCTCGACAACCTTGGAAACAAACACATGGTTATCATGCTTCATATATTATGATCATTTTACCATTATTTTGCATTTATATTTTACACAGATTTGCATACCAGCCTATTAAGACGATCTGAGTAAAAGACGAAGTCATGTTTTGTTGCATTGACATCACGAATAAGAGTATGCATTCCCTTGATCTAAACACAAACAAATATATCTATTTATGTTTATTATCATCATAACCTTTATGTACATTTTATTTAGCCATATACGAGATAGAATATGATTCTGATAATCTTACCTGAAATGTCGAAAACATAATACAGAGATTTGGATGTATTTTACATAGATCATGCTGACCAAGCTTTGTACGTATGCTTTGCACTATTAAGTCAATGGCAACATTATTATCTCCTCCATCTGGGATGATAATATCAGCATACTTTTTTGTTGGCAGCACAAAATCTTCAAAGCCAGGCTTTACGAATTTGGAGTACTGAACAATTATTTTGTAACTAGTCGTTAATCTTTATAATATTTTTCAATGTAATCAATGTTCAAATAATACAAAGATATATAAACATTTTATATTATTATTATTATTTCTAATTTAACAGTATTCAAAACCATGCAAACATGACATCAATTTCAATATATACAAATAATTGATATACCAAATTACTTTATGACCACAAGAGCAAATGGGAAAGTAGAAAAATATTGGGCATATTCTTTATAAAAAAAAGGTTAAAACTCCTTTTTAGCCTTTTTAATGTTTAGGGATTAGGAAAAGGCCCCTTAAAAAAAAACTCTTAGGTTTTGATCCTTATTAAATTTTAAGGTTTACGAATTTAAGGATTATACCCTGAACTGATGAGGTGGCATGAGTTTGGGCCACCTCATCAGTGATAGATGTCAATAATATTATTAATTTAATGAATGACGTGCTTACGTGTAAATAATTGAGATTAGGTATTTAAATTTTTTATTTAGGTAATTAAATAAGGTAATTAATAAAGGCAATTAAATATTTTTTCCACAACGCTGCGTTTTGAATGGGTGAAGCTCTCTGAAAGTCACCTGTTCGCTCTCTCCCTCATATCTTTTGTTCTCGTTCACCGTCCACCTTCCTCATTCAGTGTCTGCTTTTCACTCGAGTGCCACTATCGGGCAAGCGCTACTTTTGCGTGGCTGTGGAAAGGTGTGAGCAGACGTTAATAAGTAAAAGAGGGCATAATTTATTGTGCAGGTATGTTTTTAAACACTGTATGGAGCCCTATTATTTTAATTTGCGTTGGGATGAGGTTGTGGGGGGGGGGGACCGCATGTTTGTTGTTGTCGTTTGTGGGTGTACTTTTGTGATTAAAAAGCATAATTTAGTGTGTGTATGTGTGTATTGTATGTAGGTATGAGTTTTAGTGTTGTGATACACCATAAGGGGAAGTTCGATGAGGGTCCACCAGTGTCATATGTTGATAAAGAAATACATACCATTCATAATGTAGACTTGGATAGATGGTCATACTTTGAGGCTAGGTCACTGGTGGAAGACCTTGGATATAGAGGGGAATTTAAGTTGTGGTGGAAGAAATGAAGTGAGTCTGAGTACAAGAATATGACATGAGACACACATGCACTGGAAATGGGTAAGTATGCAGTTAATAAGAATTGTGAGGTTGAATTGTATGTGGAACACTGTGTAACAGAGACTGAGAAGGTTGTTTGTTTGGGTGAGGCAAAGAGTGTGGGCCATGAGGATGTGGTCCAAGGAGATGTGGGTCATGAAGGTGTGGCAAAGGAACAAGAAACCCAAGAAATCAAAACCCAAAACCAACAAGCCCAATATAATAACAAAAATAGAAGAGCAAAGTCTGGCCCTTATGTAAGAGGCAATAAAGTAATGACCAGGAAAAAAATTTACAAGAGTCGTCTGAGGAGTTTGAGGTCCACTGAGGTGCCAAGGTGTGGGCCAACATGTGGGCCAACTGTGGAGCCAACTATGGAGTCAACTGAGTTCCTAAGTTGTAGGCCAATAAAGGTGGCTAGTGGAGGGAATTTATCAGCTGAAAGTTTTGTTTGTTGTCTCAACACTGAGCAGGCTAAAGTTCCAGACATAGATGAGTTACATGTTCCTGAGTCAAGTACTGAACCTGAGCCAAGGAGTGAACCCAATTCAGGAGTGAATTCTGAGTTTTCAAGGGAAAATGTTGGACCCAACAGTAGTGAGTAAGCTAAGTGCAAGACTTACTTTAGGGATGAAGACCTACAGGGTCTTGGTGGTGAGGACTACGAAGACATCGAATCAGGGTATGATACTGATAAGGTTCACACTGATGTTGAGACATATGAGGAAGCTAGAGTTCAGAGGGAGGCTTTTGATGAAGAAAAGATGGGGGAGAAGTATGAGTTAAAGGTCGGAATGGAGCTCCAGACTATGGTGCAATTTAGGCAGACCATCAAGGAGTATAACTTGTACAAGGGTAGAGGGGGGAAGTTTGTAAAAAATGAACGTGAGAGATGTCGTGTGAAATGTACAAACAGTGACTGTTGCTGGATGGCTTTTGGTAGCAAAGTAGGGAGAACAAATGTGATTATGTTGAAAGCTTTTGGACCTCAATACACCTTTCCCAGAGTGTTTGACAACAAAAATCAGAATTCTAAATGGGTTGCCAAGCTTCTGTTGAAGCACTTAAAGGTGAACTTTAACCTTACAATACCTGAAATCATAGAGATTTTCAAATCTCAACATGTTGTTCAGTTGACTGATTGGTCTGCCTACAATGGGAGAAGACTTGCACGTGATATATTAGATGGTAAGGGTAGTAAGCAGTACAACATGTTGTGGAGCTACAGTGCAGAGTTAAAATGTGTATCAAATGGTAATAGATGCAGGCTACAGTTGGAGAATCCAGGTGGAGTGGATGGGTGCCATCTGAAAAACAAGTATGGAGGTCAGCTTTTAACTACAGTGGGAAGGGATGCAAATGACCAATATTTTCCACTTGCAGTTGCTGTGGTTGAGGTTGAAAATAAACAAAGCTGGAGATGGTTTTTGAGCCTACTGCTGGAGGATATTGGTGATATGAATACCAATAGATATGTTTTTATTTCTGACCAACAAAAGGTATTATGTTAAGACTCATTTGACTTTTGGTATGTAGGGTTTGTTGTTTGATTTGATATTTACTTGACTGAATTGTACTTGTAGGGTTTGTTACAAGTCTTTGAGGAGTTGCTGGATGGTGTGGAACACAGGTATTGTGTCAGACACTTGTACACAAACCTAAAGAAAAGGTATGGTGGGGGTGCCTTACTCAAAAATCTGATGCTCATTGCAAGTAAAGCAACTTATGTTCAGGGATAGGAGACCAAAATGCAATAGATCAAGGAGGTTGATCAGAGGGCATATGATTGGCTAATTGCAATTCCTACCAAGACCTGGTGCAGGCATGCTTTTTCACATTACCCTAAATGTGATGTAATCATGAACAACACATGTGAGGCCTTCAACTCAGTTATACTACCTTATAGGCACAAGCCAATTATTACAATGTTGGAATGGATCAGACAATATTTGTTGGGTAGGTTTGCTAAACTGAGATCAAAGCTGTGGAGCATTGGAGGAGATATTATGCCAAGACCAACTAAGAGACTGCACAGAGAAGTTGAGTTCAGTGGGGAATGGGTTCTAGTCTGTGCTGGAGACTTACTTTTTGAGATAAAACACACCAACTCAAACCACATGTTTGTTGTTGATTTAGCTAAAAAGCACTGCAGTTGTAATTGGTGGGAACTGAATGGAATTCCCTGTAGACATGCTGTATCTGCTATGAAATATAGGGGTGACACACTTGAGCAATTTATGTTACCTTGGTACTCCAAAAGCACATATGCCAAGTGCTATGCAGGGATTATACAACCAATAAATGGTCAGTCTATGTGGCCCCATGTTGATGCACCACATGTCTTCCCTCCCTTATATAAGAGGGGACCTGGCAGACCAAAAAAACTTAGGAGGAGGGACCCCTATGAAGAAGACAATCCACCCAAAAGGCCAAGATTTGTAGGCCAGTATCATTGCACCAAATGTGATGGTACTAGGCATAATAAAACTACATGTCCAAATGTAAGCCAAAATGGAACCTGCACCTATAGTATGTAACATGTCCCTTTATCCAACAGTATTACATATTCCATATGTTTTTTTTCAGGTTGCACCTACAGATGGTGAAGCTGATGATACTGCATATGATGGGGGTCAACCTGATGCATCTGATGGCCAATCTGATATACATCATGGAGGTGAACCTGGTGGGAAACCTATTACAACTGATAGCCAACCTGATGGGCAGTCTGATGCACCACCTGATGCGATAGCAACACCATCTGTGAAGGGAAGACCCAGAGGAAGGCCAAGGGGAACAAGAGCAAGAGGAAAGGGAAGAGGGAGGGGAACAAAGAGGGGAACACGATCTGAGACCATGACAGAGACTACAAATGAATGTTATGACTTCCCAGGAACCCAACAAAGTGTCAATAATTGAATTTACCTCATTCTCTGTTGTTTTCACTTAATGTATTGCATTGGAACCTAACCAATAGGTCATTCTCAATTATATGTATATTTTAACAAACAATGACTAACAGGTCCTTTAATTTAATGGGTGTGAACACCACTTTTAGTCTGGCACAAATACCAAGAATTTAATGTCAAGCTTAAGCTTAAGCGTATTAAGCTTAAGCTTGAGAATCCAAGCTTAAGCATGAGAATCCAAGCTTAAGCGTGAGACACAAATTATGCCACTGTCACGATCACATTTAAGCGTGAATCTTTAAGCTTAAGCATAAGACACAAATTATGCCACTGTCACGATCACGTTTAAGCGTGAATCTTCAAGCTTAAGCGTGAAACACAAATTATGCCACTGTCATGATCACGCTTAAGCGTGAATCTTCAAGCTTAAACCTAAACCATGCATAAAGGTCTCAAGCTTGAGCTTGGCTATGGCAAGCTTGAGCTTGGAAGTGCCAGCTTAAGCTTAACAATGTAAGCTTAAGCGTGAACTAATAAAAATTGAGAGCATCAGGGGCCTCACGCTTAAACGAGACCTCCTCACGCTTAAGCGAGGTCGAGCTGGGATTTCTTTCACGCTTAAGCCTGACTTGAGTTTAGACCCTAAAACCGTACCTCACACTTGAGCGCAATTTTACTTAATTATTGTGTATTGAGTTCCAGGGTTGGATGAGTTATTGTATGCATGGTGTCCCTAAACAAACACAAAGAACAAAACAGAATAACTTAATTAAAACCACAATAACTTCATTGAAACCAGATAATTCTGTTACAATAACTTAATTGAAACCACAATAACTTCATTGAAACCACAATAACTAGATAATTCTGTTACAATACTTGTTCATTACAAACCTAAACAGCATAAGAAACCTTACATTCAACAAGTCCCTAAACCTTAGATGCTATATGGACAATTTCCCTAAACCCTCTTTACAGTTGTAAGGGCTTTTTCCTAAACCCTAGTCATTGAAAGATCTTCTTCCTAACCCCTTTTAAACATAAAGTACAAAAGCACAACCCTCAATGTTTTGTTGCTACACACAACATGATCATCATCAACATTATGGCCCAGGAAACAATTGTTACTGTCACTAACATTGAAGATTTGCTTTTCTCAGCCACCAGCTTAGACTTCAATTTCACATTCTTGAGCTAGAATTCCTCACGTAGCTTTTCAAGATCCCACTTGCAAGTACAACCCTCACTTTCACTCCCTTCAAGCTGAGTGGTAAGAGCAGTACGAGCCCACTTGAAAAACCCACAGTCTTCATTCCTCTGAGACAAGAGAGTATAACCCATAAAAAAAAACTCAGCTACAACGAACCTTAATGAAAACGATGGCCATTTACCAAGAAAAATAGACACCTCTAGAAGGCCCTTCCATTGTTCTTCTTTGTTTTTGAAACAAGAAGAACAAGATGTTCCCCACATCTACATCGAACATGTTCAATCTCTATGAATGAGGAACACCCAGTTGAGACATTTGATGTTGTCATGTGTTTTTGAGTTCACTGGTCTAGAGGTTGAAGACGCAGTCTAGGGTAAATAATTTTTGTTTTCTGGTCCAAATGTTGAAGACATTTCTTAACTAGGGTTTTCTAATTTGGGGGCTTCTTGATTTAGGGTTTAGGGTAATTATTCACACGTAAGCACGTCAGTCATTAAATTAATAATATTATTGAAATCTGTCACTGATGAGGTGGCCCTAACTCATGCCACTTCATCAGTTCAGGGCATCATCCTTAAATTCGTAAACCCTAAAATTTAATAAGGACCAAAACCTAAGGGTTTTTTTTAAGGGGCCTTTTTCTAATCCCTAAACATTAAGAGAGCTAAAAAGGGGTTTTAGCCTAAAAAAATTGGCATATTGCGTTTTATGGATGCATCGAGGTTATTAGAATATAAAAATCCTAAAAGGGGGGAAATTGACAAGTTTAGAGTTTGGTTTAAATTATTAAGCTTAATTTACTTGTAAAATTGAAATGTTTTAAATGTTTTACTTTTATAGTCCAAATAAGGAATGAAGTTATCTTTTGACTCAGTTAGTTACCTGATCATTGGTACAACATGATATATATATAACCAAGAAAAATATTATTTTAATTTTCATTGTGAATTTATTGCAGAATATTGGTACCATGAAAACATTATTCATAAGCAATATTACCATTGCTCCTTTTGAATCCAGAAATTAAATGACTCCATGTAAATGAATAAAGAATTCAAATAAATGAATAAAAAAATAGGGAGCAAGTTTACAAACTTGGTCTATAACATTTTCGATGTTCCTCCCGGATTCAACAACGAAACGTTGGATTCTTCGAGTAAGGCGCACATCAGAATCTGCAATGTTTTAACCACAATTCGGTATTGTAGTAATAGTATTGAGTATAGTGCTAATAGATATTCCAGCTAAATGTTAACAAAATAGAAAAAGAGAGGTGTTGAAATGCCTTTGAACCTCATTTGTGATGAGATGATGTAAGTCTTTTATGTTTTAGTTATTTTTTGGTTATTTCTATTAAATTAGTTGATCATGTATTACTTCATTCAGCCTATATTATATATATATATGTATATGATTATATGCTCTTTATATTCATTGATTCCATTAGAATTAGCAATCATTATCTGTTCTTCCTGTGGACGTAGCCTGAATGGTGAACCACGTAACTCTCTGAGTTTTGTTTTTCCCCCTTTCTCTCGATTGAATCTGTTTTTCAATTCAAGGTGTATGTGTTCATCATTCTCTTATTCTATAATTTAAATGTTCAGTATCATAATTTTTCTCAACAAACTGGTATCAAGATCTTTGTTTTTCGATCAAGGGAAAGTATAATCTGTTTCATTTCTTTTCTTTTATGTTCTCTTCCGCTGTAAAATTGTGATCAACCACGGTTCAAGAAAACATGTCAAACACCATCAGAATCTAGAAATTCAATGGGAAGAATAGCTTCAATCTATGGAGAATCAAGATGTGTGCCTTGTTGAAAGAGCGTGTTTAGGCTCCTCTTGCTTCTGTATGCGTAAAGAAGGAATCAAAAGAAAAGGCCACTGTTTCCAAGACAGAAGTTCTCGCTAAACAAGAAGAAAAGGCTCACCCCTTAATCCTGCTCTCTCTTTCAAATGAGAAACTATATATGACCAAATCTATCTGCAGCAAACTTCTGATAAAGTGACATTTGTTTGGACTTCAAATGAAAGAAGGTACACTTCTTAAAGAACATTTGGATGAATTAAACTCTATTCTGATTGAATTAAGAGATATAGATGTCAAGATAGAAGATAAGGATGCAACCATGATTCTATTAGCCTTTTTACCATCATCTTATAAAAGCTTTATTAACTCACTAAGTGTTGGAAAGGAATTTGTCACCTTGGAGGAGGTGAAATCAAGCTTACATTCAAGAGAACTCCGTGTTAAGGCTATTGGAAATACACAAGAAACAAATAGTGTAGGTCTTGTAGCTTCTAATTCTACCAAGAACAGTAAGAAAAAGAAGGACAAAAATAAGAAGAAGAGCTATGTTAATCCGAAGGACATCTACAACTATTGTAAAGAGCCTGGACATTGGAAGAAAGATTTTCCCAAGAAGAAAAATAAAAAACCTTCAGCTGCTATTGTCAATGAGGGGTCCATATTAGAAAATGAGCTAGTGCTTTGTTGCTGACAATTATCAACAATCTACAAATCAGTGGATTCTAGACTTGGGATGCTCTTATCATATGTGCCCTAACAGAAGTTGGTTCGACACATATGAGATGAGATCTAGTGGAACTGTCTTTATGGGAAATGATGATCCATGTAAAACTGTTGGGATTGGCACTATCAAGATCAAAATGCATGATGTAACATCCTGAATTTTATAAAAATGAATAATTGATGAGAATAAATAATAAATAATTGTATGTGAGTTGATTTGTGTCCCAAAAATATTGGAATAATGAAATTGGGATTTATTAGGGATATTTATGATTTATTGAACTGATATGAGATAAAATTATACCCGATTAGAATATGGGTGTCGGACCAAGTATCTCCGAATGAGATGCCGTTGGTCAGGGCTGTTAAGAATATTATTGAGAGTCCGAATCTATATTCGGAATAATTTTTAGAATTAGTATTGAGCCCGAATTGTGAGCCTGTTTATTTTAAAACGATGAAATTTTAATGGAGAATTAAAAATTAAAATCCAAAAGCCCATTCTTCTCTTCCTATTTTTGTTGGGTTCTTGCCCTCATTTGGAAGAGGACACTTCTTCTTCTTCTTCTCTTATTCTCCTTCTCCATTTCCTCTTTTTCTTCTCTCCAAACACCTAAGCCGTGTGGAGACTTCTTCTCCTCCACCATTTTCGTTTCCATGGGAGCTTGAAGGAGAAGCTTGTGGCTGGAATTCCTCTCCCCTCTTCTCCTCCATTTTCGTGTTCTCTTTCCCTCCATGGAAAGCTCAATGTTGGCTCTTGGGTGAGGTAAGTTCCTCACCATTCTTTATGTGTTTATGCCTTAGATTTTGGGTTCTTGGTATTTGGGAGAGTATTTATGGCATATGGGTTGTTGGGAGAGTATTAATGAGGAAACCCTAAGGTGGGGTGTTGTTATTATGGCATTAATGGTGGGTTGTTATAGGTGCATGGAATTAATACTTGGATGAGTGGAAAATAAATGAGCATTTATGATGTTGATGGGTTTTTAGTGAAACCCTAACTTTAATAAATTTGGGAAAGTGTGAAATGTGTGTAGAATGTAGGTTTAATGATATTAGAGAATGATATTAATGATGAAAGATGGCCATTGATGGTGATTAATAAGCATGGATAAATGTTATTGGGTTTTGATGAAAACCCTAGCCCTAAGAATTTGGGGAAATGGATATTGTATAGCTTGAAAGGTTGAATTGAATGTTAATGGGTGATGTTTAGTGATGAGTGTTGTTATGAATGCGGAATGTGAGGGATTGGTGTGAAAAGAATTGTGACTTGATGAGGTTCTAAACCATTGTGGTTATTGAAGGATATGAGAGCTAAGTTGAATATTGAGTAACAATGTGATGGTGATGTTGTTGGGTTTAGTTGGCCTTTTATGATCTAGAGGATCTTGGCTTTGGGAAAGGAATTCTCGAAGCTTAACACAATTGCATATGTTGGTGTTTAGCAAGTCTAGGACTTGGGGTTGAGCTTTATGATAAGCTAGCAAGTGTTTAGAATTATGATGGTTATTAATTACGTGAATATACTTGCATATGGTATGTAGATTGTATTCTGGGTGATGCAATGAAGCATTCGGAGCATTGGAATCATTTCGGCTCTTCCCTCGAGGTAGGAGAGGAGTTAACATTCAAATTGCATTAGTAAATTCGATAGTGATTGTTGTATATGATGAATACTCATGCTTGCCTTGCCATGTATATGTATTGAATTAATTGAAATGGCAAGTTGATGATTAATAAGGATGATGTGTGAGAATTATGTGTTGAATTGATATGAAAATGTAAATTCATATAAGATGATGACAAGTTTGAATTTGACACGATTGATAGATTGAATTGAATGTCAATGAGTGTAAAGGTCTGGGATAGGTTTTAAATGCCTAGTGTGAAGCAATTGCTATATTAGACTTGATGGATTTTGGCTGGTATAAGTTTTGGTATGGTTGGTTGTGAGTTTCTTATGTTTCTTGCGTATATCCTGATATTCTTGCTCAAGCGAGAAGGGATCTCGCTTAGGCGAGAATCCCTTGTATTGGTATAATGGTCTCTGGACCAATTTCGCCCAAGCGAGTTAGATTTCCGCTCAAGCGAGCTGCATATTATGCAATCAGGGGAGTTACTGGGTGAATCTCGCTCAAGCGGGCATGGCCGCGCTTGAGCGAGCTAGAGAGGAAATGGTCACTGGACGTTTTTCGCTCAAGCGGGTGTGAGTAGCTTGAGCGAGAATGTGAAGTCTGATGCTGAGTGATTAGTATGGTTGTGTCTTGGCCGAGTGTAGCGAGTGAGTGGGAGCAAGTAAGATTCTGGATGAAATTCCACTCGAGTGGGAACCTTAGAAAATAATTTTGTGATGTAGTGAATTTCCGAGTGGGCTATGCCAAGACAGGACCTTCCGAGTGAGGGAGTGGATATAATTCTGAGTGAGAGGTCTCCCTGTGTGATATTCCGAGCAGTGAAGTTCTGAGAGGGAATTTCCGAGTTCAGTGTAACTCGTTCCGAGTGGAGTCCCTCCGTGTGTGTAGTTCCGAGTGGGGATGGCACCGATTGGGGATACATGGTGTGAGTTTGTCCAGAAGTACTCTGGAATAACTCCGTTTGAGAGAAAAAGAAAGGAAGTCGGATTTGGAATGAGATGCCGAGTGAGTGACCACTTGGGTGGTGAGTCGGTTTCTGGATTATTTTTCCGAGTGGAACACCGTGTGAGTGAAGACTCAGATTTGGAATGAATTTACCGAGTGGAAGTCTGAGTAAGAGAGGACTCGGTCTGGACTGATTTTGCCGAGTAGAGGATCGAGTGAGTGATGGTCGGTCTTGGAATTAATTTACCGAGTGAAAGATCACAAGAGAGAAGAGTGGGTTTTGAAATAATTCACCGAGTGAGGACCGATCAGGTAATGAGTCGATTTTGGAGTAATTAGCCGAGTGATAGACTATGTGAGTGTGAGTCGACCCTAGAATGATTTGGTTGAATGAAAAACGGGTCAGTCTTGATTGTTATGACAAGTGGGAAGCCAAGTGTGAGATGACTCGGATCCGGATAAATTTTGCCGAGTGAAAACCGAATGAATGATGGTTCGTTTTGGGGGGATTCTGTCAACAGAAACCCGAGTGTTGGGAAATTTTCCGAATGAGTGAGCATATGCTCGGCTCTGGGAGTTATTTGCTTAGGCGAGGAGGTTTCGCCCAAGTTAGTTATGGGTTATACTGGTACTGGCCGAATTCCGCTCAAGCAAATGGCCTTAGTTGTGATGCTCGCCCAAGCGAGTCAGTATAGAACTCGTTTCTGGACGATTTTCGCCCATGCTCGTTGGCTCCGCCCAAGCGAAGCTTGTGTCTCTCGCTCAAGCGAGTCGGTTTTAGCTTGAGCGAAGCTCCCCTGTTGCTTCTTATTACTGTTCGCTCTGCTCCCTTCTGTCTCGCCCATGTATATTGTTCGGCACTCGCTCAAGCGAGTGGGGATTTCGCTTGGGCGAGTGACCCCCCTGATGGAAATTTTCCCTTCTTTTCTCGGTTCTGATTGTATGGGCCCTTCTTTTTCTCGGTCCTAATGGCTTTAGGCCTTTTTCCCTTATATTATTTGATACTTGAGGGAATGTATAAATATATATATATATATATATATATATATATATATATATGCCTATGACATAATATGGTGGTGATGGATAACGAATAAGATATTAAGATGACAACCATAATGGGTAAAAACGAATGACGTTGTGGATCATTTCCTTAAATAAGGGATGACCGTTATTATTAATGATTCTGTGGCAAAAACATTGTGGTTGAATATGGATATTGAATTCACTATATGATGTGGAATATATATATATATATATATATATATATATATATATGTGTGTGTGTGTGTGTGTGTGTGTGTGTGTGTGTGTGATGTGTTGAATGTAAAGTCAAGAACATGATGGTGATGGACATAAGTGTAATTGCCATGTATGTGAGGTGATGAATATGCCTCGAATGATTCCATGTGTGGGTTGATATTATGATGTTTGCTATGCCTTTTGATATCCATGTGTGGGTTATTGTGAATGATGTTTGTGGCCATTGAATGCCAATTATATGAATGATATGCCTTGAGGGGCTTGTAAATGATTACATGATTATTGAAAATGCCAGATTAAATTATATCCCTACTTGAGAGGGTGAGATATCCTTGCGAGGTTGTTGGGCACATGCATTATTGCATTGTTGCATTCATGGCATAGCATGGCATTGATATGTAATAATGTTGAATATATCACCTTGCGGGGTGCCACAAAGGGTATATCCCGGAGTGAAGAGGACGTTTTCCTATTGTTATTGAACTATTATTAAAGAATCACCTTGCGGGGTGCCACGAAGGGTGTATCCCTAAGTGAAGATGCTATTTCATGAATTATTATTGAAATGAATATATCACCTTGCGGGGTGCCACAAAGGGTATATCCCGGAGTGAAGAGGACGTTGTCCTAGTGTTGTTGAATAATGTTGAAATGAATCACCTTGCGGGGTGCCACGAAGGGTGTATCCCTGAGTGATGATGGTATTGTGATAATTTTTGTGAAATGAATCACCTTACGGGATGCCACAAAGGGTATATCCCAGAGTGAAGAGGACATTGTCCTAGTGTTGTTGAATAATGTTGAAATGAATCACCTTGCGGGGTGCCACGAAGGGTGTATCCCTGAGTGATGATGTTATATGTGATAATTTTTGTGAAATGAATCACCTTGCGGGGTGCCACGAAGGGTGTATCCCTGAGTGATGATGATAATTTAAGTGATTGTGATTATTGTTGAATTTGAAAATTGGATCCGTTGCATATGCATTAGCCTTAAGACCATGGCATTTGAGATGGGATGACCACGAGTGATGAGAATCCCCTTGCGAGGAGGTATTGAGTAAAGCCATAATGAAATAATGATGATCATGATTATGAATACCCTTGTTGATAAGTGGCAAAGAGATTATGTATGTGATTGTGTATATGTTGTGCTTATTTATGATATGAATTGCGATTCATGAGGCTTGTATGCCTATTGTGATAATGAGATAATGAACGAATGATAATTTTATGTTTTGATAGCAAAGCACACATGATGTTTGTATGCATATACACATGATCACAATATATATATGTTATTCGTCATTTTGAATGTATAACTCACTCTCCCATGTGGTCTCCTTTTTAGCATTGTGATGCAGGTTGCCATGGGATGAGTTCGGATTTTAATTAAAGCTTGGGTGAAGGTAAATAGTGGTAGAGGAAGTGCCTTGGCCGGCATCATTTATGGATTCTTGTATAGTGAATGAATTGTTTATGAGAATATAGATAATTTAGAGATTTTGGATATGTAAAAAGATAATCCCTTTGAATTGTGGATAGTGAATATCTATGTAGAATGTGAGAGATGAGTTGATATGTATTAGAAGGATTGAAATTGCATGATGAACATTGATGATTGTGATTGTCGGGAGAAGATTTCCAAATGTATATGTATATATATCAGTGTCTATATATAATTCTATCTTAGGCATTGCATGCTTATATAATTATGTAAAATGATGATGGTTCTCTATTAGGCTTATGATAAGCCATTGCGTGCTTTGCCGAGCCTTTTCTCATATCGTCATATATGGGACTAGGCGTGTGCCCGGTATACACATTCTTTCGCTGTAAACTCTATTATTTTTGTATACTGTTATGGGCAATTTATCTATCGATCCAGCTTAGGGTTATTTGATCTCACTCTTTGGTTTTCTGTGATTTGGGTCTTGATGTGATCATGGTGATGTCTTGGAAATATTTTCAAACGCGAAAAATTTATTCACATTTTTATTAATTATGACGATCACATCGGGATTCGAGTACAAAAAATCAGGGGTGTTATACATGATGGTGTTATCAAAACTCTAACTGAAGTTAGGCATGTTCCTGAATGAAAGAAGAACCTAATTTCAATCGGAGTCATGGATGGAAAAGGGTTCAAATGCTTGACAAAAATAGAGTAATGAAAATCGAGAAAGGTTTTGTTGTAGCAACGAAAGGGTTCAAAAAGGGAAATTTGTACATGCTTCAAGGAACTATCTGTGTAAACTCAACATCAACTTCTGTAGCTTTAACATCTAAATTTGTGCCTGATGCAATATACCTTTGGCATATAAAACTAGGTCATATGAGTAAAAAGGGTATGATGATCCTAAACAAACAAAATTTTCTTAGAAATCATGATTTCAAAGAACTTCAATTCTGTGAACACTGTGTTTATGGCAAGCAGCATAGAATCAAGTTTCCAAAAGCTATCCACACTACCAAGGGAACTCTAGATTATGTCCACTCAGATTGCTGGGGGCCTTCTAGAGAACCATCTCTTGGAGGAGGTAGATACTTTCTCTCTATCATTGATGACTACTCAAGGATGACCTAGATTTACATCATGAGTCATAAAAACCAAGCCTTCAAACACTTCAAAGAGTGGAAGACACTAGATGAAAACAAACTGGTAGAAAGGTAAAGAGACTTAGAATAGACAATGGTTTGGAATTTTGCTTTGCTAAATTCAATAACTACTGTAAAGAGGAAGGGATTGCTAGGCAATACAATGTTAGAAATACTCCTCAGCAGAATGGAGTTGTTGAAAGAATGCACAGAACTCTGTTGGAAAGAGCTAGATGCTTACTATCCAATGTTGGTCTAAGTAGGAGTTTTTGGGGAAAAGCAATAAACACTGCATGTTACCTAATCAACAGATCACCATCTACTACTATAGAACTTAAGACTCTTATTCAGGTATGGTCTAAAAAACCTGTAAACTATTCCATTCTTAGAATTTTCGGCTATAATGCATATTACCATGTAAATGAGGGAAAACTTGCACGTAGATCTAAGAAAGGATTATTTATGGGATATGGCGATGGGGTAAAAGGATATAGAATCTGGTCACCTATTAAAAAGAAGGTAATTCTTAGTAGGAATGTTATTTTTGATGAATCACACATGTTTCATCCAAGTTTGGAGTTTTAATTTCAGGAAAAGAAAGTAAAAATTCAAAACAGGTGGAGGATAAATCTATTGCAGATAAAGTAAAAGATGTAGAAGTGTCTGACAAAGAAATTAAAACATCTCAAGAAGCAGGAAAATCTGAAGATATCAACATTAATGGTTCATATCATGATGTTACAGATGATTCAGGCCAATCTCAATCAGAAGTCAGTCAGAAACCAAAAAGGATAAAAAAGGCTCTAGTTAGATATGGTTTTGAAGACATGGCAGCCTTTGCTTTATATATAGCTAAAGACATAAATTTAAATGAACCTGTCACTTATAAGGAAGCAATCAATCATACTGATTCTGACAAGTGGATTTTAGCTATGAAAGAAGAAATGGAGTCATTGCAAAAAAAACCAAACTTGGAAACTTGTTAAGTTGCCCAAGGGAAGATATGTGGTAAGGTGCAAGTGGATTTACAGAAGAAACTTGAATGTTTAGAAAATGAAGAAATCAGATACAAGGCCTAATTAGTTGCAAAGGGTTTCAGTCAAAAGGAATGAGTAAATGAATGAAATCTTCTCACTAGCTATGAGGCATACATCCATAAGAGTCCTACTAGCTCTAGTAGCCAATCAAAATCTGGAACTTGAACAACATGATGTCAAAACTGCCTTCCTCTATAGAAAATTAGAAGAAAACATTCTAATGAAGCAACCTGAAGGGTTTATGGTCCAAGGCAAGGAAGAATATGTATGCTAACTACAAAGGTCATTGTATAGCTTAAAGCAATCTCCAAGGTAATGGTATAAAAGGTTTGATAGTTTTATCATCAATAAAGGTTTCAGAAAAAGTCATTATGACTGTTGTGTTTATCATAACAAGGTGAAGGATGGTTCAATGATATATCTGCTGCTCTATGTAGATGATATGCTTATAGCAACAAGAAGTATGTGTGACATACAAAACTTGAAGATTCTTTTAAGTGGAGAGTTTGACATGAAGGACCTAGGAGCTGCTAAGAGGATCTTGGGAATGGAAATTTACAGAGACAGATCTCAGAAAAAGCTTTTTCTATCTCAGAAGGATTATATTCAGAAGACCTTAATTCGCTTTGGAATGGCTCATGCAAAACCTCTCAATACTTCATTATCAGCAAAAGAGAAACTCGCAGCAAAAGGAATAGTTCAAACACAAGCTGACTCAGATTACATGTCAAAGTTCCCATATGCGAGTGTTGTAGGAAGCCTCATGTATGCAATGGTATGCACAAGGCTAGACCTTGCCTATACAGTTAGTGTGGTAAGCAGATTCCTCCATCAACCACAAAAGGAACATTGGCAAGCAACCAAGAGAATATACAGGTACCTGAAAGGTACAGTAGATGTAGGCTTAATCTATGGTTTTGATTCAAGCTGTCATCTATCTAGTTATTCAGATTTAGATTATGCTGCAGATCTGGATAGGAGAAGGTCTATAATAGGTTATGCTTTCACTCTTGGTAAATGTTTGATAAGCTGAAAGGCAACATTACAACCTTTTGTTGCTTTATCAACAACAGAAGCTGAATATATGGCACTCACTGAAGCTACCGAGAAAGGAACCCGGTTAAAAGGTCTTGTAAATGATCTTGGAGTCAATCAAGAACATGCAATCATATTCTGTGATAGTCTCAGCATAATATGCTTGGCCAAGGATCAAGTTCATCACGACAGAACCAAGCATATAAATGTAAGATACAATTTCATCATATCAGAGGAAAGAGTCAAGGTTTAGAAAATTAACACTTTACACAATCCAGTTGACATGTTCACAAAACCAGTTCCTAAAGGCAAGTTCATGCATTGCTTGGACCTGCTCAATATTGACTATTGGAAATAGTCTCATGTGACAGGGGGATGCAAATCCTGATCTGCTGAAGTAAAATTTGGGGTTTTAATTCAAGGTGGAGATATGTTGAAATGCCTTTGAACCTCATATGTGATGAGATGATGCAAGTCTTTTATGTGTCAGTTATTTTTTGTTATTTTTGTTAAATTTTAAATTAGTTGACCATGTATTACTTCATTCAGCCTATCTTATATATATATATATATATATATACATACATATATATATATATATATATAGGATCATGTGCTCTTTGTATTCATTGATTCCATCAGAATAAGCAATCATTCTCTGTTCCTCCCATGGACGTAGCCTAAAAGGTGAACCACGTAACTCTCTGAGTTTTTTTTTCTCCCTCTCTCTCGATTGAATCTGTTTTTCAGTTCAAGGTGTATGTGTTCATCATTCTCTTATTCTACAATTTAAATGTTCAATATCATAGTTTTTCTCAACAAGAGGAATGAACAAATAGATTACATTTGCTTAAAGTAATTTCATACTACAGAAATTTGAACCATAAAAAATTAAAAAAGACAAAGTTTATGATACAACATTTTCTAAATATAAGATGGTACCAAAATTTGCATTTAATAAACCAAAAGGAATAGAAAAATATTTTCAATCTTCAACATATTTTCAATAAAAAAAACTAACAAAAAACTATCAGAATTTGATCGTAAGAAGGTTTACAGTATTAGTGTTAGATCTTCTTAAATGCAGCAATTATAAAGCATGCTCTATGGTATCAGTTTTCTTTTCAAGTAATGTACATGTGGATTAAAAAGAAATTAAAGATTAACTAACCTTCATCAACAAAGATCTTCATATTTAAAAGATCACGAACTTGAGAATCATGAAGAATTAGTATCCCTTCTAAAATTATTATATCTGCAGGTTGTATCTATAAGGGACAACAAAAAGGAAAGTAAGATTCCTTATAATATATCAAGAGAACGATGCATCCAAAATATGACACTTTAATAAAGTAATTCCACACACAAATGGGATGGGCACTCATGGATTTTTTATTTTATTAAGATGTTGAGATAAATCTTATATCAATTAGGTACGCTTAAATTAATTTTTAAGATGAGTTAGACTTAATACCCAAATTTAAGATAGTTTCAAAGTCTATCCTAAATCTATTATTGGGCCACCCATAAAAAGTGTATTATAAGTCTCATGTTATTAGGTCATTCATGTTTGTTCACATTCTAAAATCAAGTTAATAAGGCTTCAAACAATTTTTAACTATCATGAGCTAAATTTTGGGAAGAGTTGTGTTTACGTTTTCTAATACTAATACTTTCCAATTGGCATAAAAAAAGTATAAGCCACAAAGTCTTGTCCATGACAAGATGAAATCTATGAGAATATAAAAAACAGTCCCGACCCCACTCCGATTTTGGTGGGGACGAGGGTGGGTATGGGAAAGCAACTACCCACCTCGACCTTGCACCGAGTTTGCCTCTATATACAAATTCAATTATTTTTCTTATAGTTATAATAATATGATAACAATAAGTTTATATATAGTTATAATATATAATCATGAAGTTTATTATTTATAAAGAATTTTAATGTCTATTTTATATATTATTTCAATTAAAATGTTTTAAATATATATAATTTATTTGAAATTATATATTAATTAAATTATTAAAATGGAAAAAAGGTTAGACAAAGAATTAGCATCATAGTTTAAGGTTTAATAAATAGACTGTTTAACATCTCATTTTTCTCTACGGTGATTCTTATATGCGTTGATATAGGATTTGTGCTTAAATATGACATGGATACTATATATATTGTAAGAGTGGTAGAGTTATGGTAGAATTTACAATACTTTAAGAATTAGCTAAGCTAAGTTGTTAAGCGAATTAATTTAACCATAAATAAGCCAAAATATTTAGAATTGTTTTATATGACAAACATTTACTAACCAATTTTAAAACCACAATTATAAAACTAATATGTATTTAGGGTAAAACTTTTTTTAAATTTTCTTAAAGTTTAGGATTTAAAAAACAACCTTAAAAAATACCTTACAATATTGACCCTTATAAAGTTTTAGGGTAGGGTTTTCAAATTTAAGAAAAACATTAACCTTGAAATGTGACAATTTTTTTAAAAATAAAAAATTCATATCATTATTTCTAATAATATTCTTAAAATATTATTTTTTCCCCTTCCCTCTTCCTCTCGCCGTTTCCCTCACTTTGTCTCTCTGAATCCAATCTTAACCCCACTTCCCCAAGTTCTATAATCTCAGCCACAAAGCTTCACGAGCCTTAGCTCCTCTTCAATCTAAGGCGTTCTGTTTCTCCTAATTCCACCAGGACCAAACCCATTTCACCAAGGTTATAGAACATTTGCAATCCATTACCAAACTCAACATGATTCAACCTTTCCATTACACGTTCCAGAATCTTCATCACCTCATTCCTTAACCAATCCTCTATTTCCCTCACCTAATTGAGCTCCCCATTAACAACGTCGATGCCGGCAAGGTCGTATTCATCGCAGAGGCTCAAGATCTCAGAGTGGAGCTACGCGGCCTTGGCGAGATCAAGAGACAAAGTGAGGGTTGTTTAAGGGGTTGATCATCGGCAGCACCAAGTTGGTAATAATTAAGTACGCCGTTCGAGAAGAGGATGGATAAGTACTCGAAGGCTTCGTCCTTGGCCCACCATTTAGAGATTCACTGGTTCTCGATTATTCACTAGTACGTTACTGTGTTGCTCTTGAGTGGCTTCCTTGTTACTATTTTGATGCGCGTGC
This sequence comes from Clitoria ternatea, assembly GCA_037962975.1. Classification (NCBI taxonomy): domain Eukaryota; kingdom Viridiplantae; phylum Streptophyta; class Magnoliopsida; order Fabales; family Fabaceae; genus Clitoria; species Clitoria ternatea. The sequence continues at coordinate 19,360,781 of CM075675.1, forward strand.
TTAAGAACGATTTTGTCAAGTAAGGAGAAGAAAAATGTGTTTTATCATGGTTTTTTTTATTGGGTTTGATTGGTTTGAGGTTTTGATTTGAGGTCGGTGTCAATTTTGCAGGCAAATGTGACTGATATGGCTTCCTCGGCTTTGAACGATCAAGCTTTTTGATTACTGAAATTGTTGGTGTTTTTGAACAAACCGTTTTTGCATTGCAATTGTTGAAATTATGGGCAAATGCAACTGATGTGGGCATAATTTTGTAGTTGTAAAGGCTTTTGAAAATTTGACCTTTACAAAGAGAAAACTAATGGGTAAATATAAGTTTTTGAATTTTTCGAGATGAATCATGGATGCTAGTTGATCTGTCCTGAACCGGGGTCTAGAGATCCGGACTCAGACCAGTCACAAATAGTATGTAAATACTGTGTAAAAGACCGGATGTATGTGTATCCGGTGTAGGTATCCGTTGTCCTTGAGTGAGGAGAGCGGATTGGGCGTTCTGGAGATCCTTCACACCGACCTAACGCGTTGAAGTGGGCGAATGGTGGTGTCACCTGCAAAGATTCTCCGACGCTCAAGTCAGTGATTATATTCCAAGTAAGGAACGTATTCAGAGAGTAATCAGTCGTAAAAAATGAGCTGAAGATCCCCCACTTCAATCATGAAGTGAGTTCATATACCTGATTGGCTCGATTAACGAGGATTCGTTGGTGGGGAACCACCAACTCCCATTAGCATTATTATATTGCGCACTTACCTGCATGATTGGGTCAAGTGGCTATTTTATATTGAGCATAGAGAATGTAGACTAGGATTAGGGAACAAGTTGACCATTCCCGTGAGCAGAATTTGGCTCATAGTGCAGGGAATTATTGATCGATCCCTGTAGCAACAATCCTTGTCTTTTGCACAGTGACGTGTGTATTATCCGATGTCATGGTGTTATCCTGAACAACCGGTATAGGGAAAACGCCTGATACGGAATTACAGTCCGGATGTATACCGATGACACCGGTTACACGTAGATGTCTTATCAAAGACGTTGAAATATGTATAGTAGATCAGATACCGGTATTGAGACCGGATCATATGTCCCCTAGCTTGTGTGAGGGACCGAATGGTTGTTCACATAAGCTACTCAACCTGCGAGAGGTCTTAATATCGGTAAGCTTACGTGTGTAACAGTTCCTTAGCATCTGTTGTCATTCGTAAAGAACCGTTCTAAAATTAATAGGTCCGACCTGTCGATGCGGCCACAACGGATTCGGACAAAGATTTGTTGTACGAGAATTTCAAGAGTTTATTGGAATTGAAAGCTCTTGAAGTTCGTGTAACGGCTGTAAAGCGCGAATTGCGTTGCATGATTGGACATTAATGCTTTTAATCATGTGGGCAAGCAATTATTGCGTCTGAGATGAAAATCTCATTAACCGTCGTTTTGGGCTTAATGGGCCTGAAGTTTTCGAAACTTTTGGGCCTAGTGGATAGCCCTTCGCTGAGTCGCTATCGTTTTGGCGCCCAAGAATTTGGAACGGTTGTGTCGTTTCGCTTGTGAACGAATGTGTTTCATCGAGAACGACACAACTTCAAGAGGGGGTAACCGAACCTCTTTGTTTCCTATAAAAGGAACACTTAGTGGATTCTGGGTTCCACTCGCTTTTGTTTACTTAACAAAACTCTGCAGAAATATTGCAAGGAAGTTTGTTGCCTGCACTGCGAGGGTTTCTTCGTTCCTCAAATTCATCACTGTCATCTGAGGTAACTATCTCTTCCTTGTCGCTCTAGTTTTGCTTTGCTTTGCTACTCTTAGTTATAGAAAGTAGGCTTCATCTAGGGGGGAATCAGTTTCCCGCAACCCTAATAGTCATAGGGAAGAATCCTTGTGATTCTTCCTAAGACTGAATCGCGTCGCTCAGAAAGGGGATCTTACTCACTGTGGAAAGTGACCTTTCCCTTCTCAGAGTCGTCCTCTGATTGTAGTTGCTTTTAAAATACAGTGAGTAATGATTACAACCTTCTGACGACATTTTATTTCTTATCGTAGATTAAGGAGTTCGATTTAGAAAATTCAAATGGCCACTGGAGAGGGAACCTCTGGAAATAGCGCTATTTCGAGGACAACTGAAGGTCTCTATAGCGTTGTTGCTTCGAGGCTGAATTGGGAGGAGGTTCAGGCTAAATGGCCTTTCTGTTGGGTGTCCAGCGAGTTTAAGAACTTGGCCTCTCGTCATGCGGATGAGGAGGGATCCCGGATTCAACCGAGGTTCACGCTGAGTACGGATGAAGAGACGAAAAAGTGGTATAGGGTTTACGCACCACTTCCGACAGAACGGATATGCCATGTCGTCCCTAATGACCGCTCTGTATATATGTACGACTTTATTTTTCATTATCTGGGAGTTCGTTTCCCTCTAACCGAACTCCAGATGGGCGTCTTGAAGTTTTTGAACTGTGCACCCTCCCAACTTCATCCCAACGGTTGGGGCCTCATCCGAGCTTTGGAGGTCTTGGGTGAACATTTTAATTTCACACCAACTGTAGCGATGCTGTTCTATTACACCCAAGTAGTTCGAAGGGCAAATAAGCAGGGTGGAGTTGGTCTGGTGACTCTTCGGACTCTCTGTTCCTTTGTGAACTTTGAGTCTTATACGGATTCTGCCAAGGTCGATGGGAAGTCCTTCAAGACTTATTTCACTCGCATCTCCATTAAGAAGGGCAAACCAATATTTTGGAAGGATGAAGAGGGCGTCGACAAATTTCCCCTGAGTTGGACACACAAACATTTTCTCTTGAGCTCACACGCGTACTACACTGATCAATCCGACCTGTCTCGTGAGACGTCGAGAGTGTTGTTCGCACTTGAATCACACACTACACGTCGTCACGTCTTTTCGTGTAGGCGTTTGCTAAGTAGCTCAAGCGGAGTCCGGGAGGAATATTTGCGTACTTCTCGTTTTGTTTCACCTTTTCTCCTTTACCAAAAATATATATAAAATATTTATAGTTGCTAACATCTTGTGTTTGTTCATGTAGGTGAAATAGAACAAGAAACTCCAGAGATGGACAAGTTAAAGAAATTCAAGGCGGCGGGTAAGTCCGTTGCTAGTGAGAACGAGGTTAAGCCCAGGCCCTCAACTAAGGATCGTCCTGAATTAATAATATTGACCTCGGATGCTGAAAGGGACGTTCCGTTGGTTGAGGGCGGTTCCTCTGCCGCTGATGTAGCCACGGGTCATCCTCAAGTTTCTGAGAGGAGAAGAAAAATTAAGAATGACTCAGTGGGAGGCCCGTCCAAAAAGCGCAGAACTCCGGAGGATAAGGCTGTTGAAACCTCGGAAGCAGCAGCTGCTACCTCTGGAGGTAAAGGGATTGCTGCCGGGGTTTCTGGGGCGAAGCCGACCTCTTTCCCAACTACCTCGTTTCTCACCCCCTTCCTCTCCTATGAGGGTTCTACTCCGGCCACTCTTCCACCACCGATGTACAAACTCCGGCCTACGCTCAGTGCTAAAGAAATTAAAGAAGCGTGTGAGGCCGGAAGGTGGCAATTAGCCGAACTCGCTGGAATGCTTTCTTCAGTCAGCGAGTTAGCTGACAACGTCGATAAGGTTGAAGAGCTGAGTGACAAATTAGAAGAGCTCAACCTTTCCTCGGAAAAAGATAAAGCCTCCATGAAGTTAATGGAAGATCGTCTCACCAAATCTAAGGAGTTCGGAGAGATGATGACTAAAGAGAATCTCAAGCTCAAAGGCGACCTCAAAGGCTTGGAAGGCAAAGTGGCAGAGAAGGAGGAAGAACTCCGTAGCAGCCAGGATAAAAATAAAGTTGCTGCTGAGGAGTGGTCTCAAAGGGAGAAGAAGCTCCTTCTTGAGATAGAGGGACTGAAGGCTGAGAAAGCGAAGTCCGGAGGATTGAGTGAGGAGCTGTCAAAGTTGCGAGAAGAATTGGCTACGGTGAAAGCTGATAAGGAAGAAGCCATTGACATATGCAACCGGGCTGTTGAAGAATCCTTCGGCCTGGCCATACGCCAAATCTTCTATCGCGACCCCACTGCGAAACTTAGCCTCTATGGAATAGATCCGTTCTATGAATTCCATGGGGGAAAGTTAGTCGCAGTGGTTGATGATAGCCACGAAGATCCTCCGATGTCCCTGTATGGTTTGCCCCCTCTTCCCGAGGGTCAAACTATGGGGCCGGACTTCGTTCTTCCTGTGTCCGAGGTTCTTTCTTCTGAAGAAAGGGCTGAGGCTCCTGGAGGGGAGACTCCTGTGGAGGTTCCTAAGGAAGGTGCACAAGAGCCTGGTGCTAAGGAGGCACAGAAAACTGAAGAGCAGATTCCTCCTCCGTAGTTTTCTTTTTCATTTACATGTATAGTTGTGTACCGGGATCAACTCCGGATTTTGAACTATTGTGTACAGCCTTGTTTTTAATGAATGAATTCCATTTAAGGCATTTGTCTTCATCGTTTCATGCATATATAAATCGTTGCTAATCCGTTCTGTATAATTAATCTTAAGGTCAGATTGAAATAACTGCCTCAGAAGATTAAACAATAGATAAATTTAGAACGGCGAAATATATACATGTCCCCAAGTATGTGTTAAGAAAAAGGTGCCTGTCTTTGGGGCATGATCCTTAATTCTCTTAATTCTCTTGGGGAAAGATGGGTCGATCCGCTGTTCAGTAGAGTAATGTAACAGGACGGATGACTGTATTTTATTCATGTTATTCTCACTGGAGAAAACTATGTCGTTCATTGTAAGAGTATTGTTCCAAATTTGGGGAACTGCAAAGGTGTAAGGAAGTGGTGCTTGAGTCCTCCATCATAAGGATGATGATGGGAGTTTTTCTACGCCAGGAGTTACGTCATTGTATCACAGAATAGGCGATAAAGAGTATCCGACCTGGGAGAATACCACTTGAAAGTGAAAGTGCGGACTGACTTTCAGAATTTTCCGTCATAGGAATGATTATATGAATTGATCATGCCAGGTGTTTTGTCATCAAATCACTTCATAAGTGATTGAGATCATCCGTCTTGGGGATGTGTACAGCACCAGAAGTTATATCGTCGGATCACATAACAGGTGATTGAGATCATCCGTCCTTGAGGTGTGTATGGCGCCAGGAGTTACATCGTCATATCACAGAATAGGTGATTGAGATCATCCGTCCTGGGCAGGTACACCATGTCAAGGAGTTACATCGTCAGATCACATAATGGGTGATTGAGATTGTCCGTTCTGGAAAAGTACACAACACCAAGAGTTACATCGTCAATTACAGAATGGGTGATTTAGATAATCCGTCCTGGAATGATTATTGGAGTTCTTCGTACCAGGAGTTACATCATCGAATCACAGAATAGGTGATTGAGATCATCCGTCCTGGTGAATTTTTTCCAATCATAGGAGTGCGGATTAGGCAATTTTCGCATTCATCCGAAATCCGAGTAATACCTCTACTAGCCCCCTAGCTGATGTGAGGAAGCAGTTGACTTGCTCATATGAGCTATATTGATCATAGTACGTTTAGATTTCAGAATTGCACCGAAGTGTAAATATCCGCTCTGGGAACTAGGTTCCGTAGTGATGAAATTTTAAGGGCGGATTCGACAATAGGAATATCAGAAGTTTATCGAATTTCGCAACCCTTGGTATTCGGGTAATGGTGGCCACGTTTCTAATGATTGGACATTTAATGCCTTAATTCACGTGGGCGAGCCATTATTGCGTTAAGTGCGCATGTCTTAGTAACTGTCACGCATAGTATTGTTGGGCCTAGTATTTGGTTTTAATAGGCCCATTTCGATGGCTCTGTGACAAAACGATGGCATTTTCGCGCCTTGAGGTACTAAACGACAATTTTGGTCCACTAAACGGGGAGTCGTTTGGGGGTAAACGACAGGTTGTGTTTAGTGGGTATTTGAAAAATTTTCGTGCCCCGATAAAGGCATATTTGGCAATCTCAGTTACCATTTCTTCTTGCTTCCTTGACGAACCTCTGCAAAAGTTCCAAGAAGTTCTTCGTGTCCGCCTCTGTGAATTTCAATTCACTATCCTTAGGTAACCACTTTCCCTTCGTTTTTTGTATCTCTTTTCAGTATTTGAGAATGTCTAGGAAGGGTGTTAGCTTCAGTGGCGTTAGCCCTAGAGGAAGAGGAGGAAGGGCTTTGGCTCAAAACCCTAGTGTTCGTGGTGGGAGGATCCCAGTGATCCTCCAGTCGAGGCCACAGTATACAGAGGGGGAAGAGTCGCAATATCAAAGGCGAAAGGTGATTATACCCTCTTCAGAGTCTTCCTCCTCCAGTGAGAGTGTCGAGAGTGGGGATTTGTATCTCTCTGATGATGTGAAATTCTATCGCAGCATCAAAGCTTTCACTATGGTGACAAAGAAAGTTACTGGGAGGAAATCGTCTGAAGGGGAATCTCCCTCTGAGAAGTATATCTTGAAGACCCAATCCGGCCTATGCAATGTGGTTGCACACCGGATAGACTGGGTGAAATTCCAACAGAAACGCCCATTCAGCTGGGTCGCTGAGGAATTTCGTGAAACTGCATCCGTGCGTGCTCGTGAGGACGGAGCAGAGTTGGAACCGCGCTTCACAGTCTGGAAGAAGAATAAATACCGATGGTGTTTTAAGGTGTTCGCTCCCCTTCCATCAGAACGGATATGTCATACACCGGACGAGAGGTCCTTGTTCATGTATGATTTTTTATTTCTGAACTTGGGCGTGTGTTTCCCCTTTACGAAGTTTCAGATGGGAGTCCTGAGATTCCTGGACTGCGCTCCCTCGCAACTTCACCCTAATGGATGGGGATTGGTCCGCTCTCTTGAAGTGCTTGGGGAGCACTTCAACTTTCAACCGACGGTGGCCATGCTTTTCTACTTCACTCAAGTGGTCCGTCGTGCGAATAAGGAGAAAGGAGGAGTGAGCTTGATATCCCTCCGGACTATCTCCAAGATCATCAACTTCGAGGCGTACACTGACTCCGCCAAAGTTGATGGGCGTTCATTCAAATCTTATTATACGAAGATCAGCGTCGATCCGAATGAACCAGTTTTTTGGTTAACTGAAGATGGGATTCCAAAATTCCCAGCGACTTGGACGCACGAACATTTTTTGTTGACCTCCCAAGCGTACTACACCGAGGAGGACGAACTGAGCCCATCCTCGATCTCTGTTCTTTCGGCTCTGCAATCCTACACAGCCTCACACCAATTTTTCTCCTGCAGGCGTTTGTTAGGACCAAAGTCTACTTGCGAGGAGTATTTACGTAATTTTCCTGCCATTCTTCATGCGTTATTATGTCATTTGCCTTGAAAATTTTTCGTCTCTGATTGTGTCTTTTGATTTTGCAGGTGAAATTCAGAGCGAGTCACCAGAGATGAATAGGCTAAAAGGTCTCAAGGCCAGAGAGACTTCCGTTGCGGCTGAAAATGACATTCAGGCAAAGCGGAACTCGAAGAAGGCTACTGCTGAGACGATAATATTAACTTCGTCTGCTGGTGACGATATTCCTCTGATCGAGGGCGGATCTGAGAAGGTTATCGAGAAAAAGAAGAGGACAAAGCGTAACCCCTCGAAGATCTCAGACCGTCAATCCTCGCCCAAAAAACCAAAAACTTCAAGAGGGGTTGCTGAGCCAGGGCCTTCTAAGGAAAGGAGAGCGGAAGGGTCTATTCCGGATATCCCAGGCGGTGTTATCACATATGGGGCGAAGCCGATAACGACTTATTTCGCGCCCAAAACCCTTTGCCCTCTTGAAGGTAGTTCCGGTCTTGTTCAACATCCGGTGTATGAGGGCTCCGTTCCTGAGGGCGTTCCTGAACCTTCACCCAAGGTGAAGCCCTCGTTGAAGAGTGATGAAATGATCAGAGCTTGCGACGACGGACAGAAGCACTTGGCTGAGTTATCCGGGCTCCTCAAGTCGGTTCGTGAGCTCACAGAAGAGAACGAGAGGCTCACCTCAATGGTTGGCAAGGACAAGGCAATCATCCTCCAATTAGAAGGAAAATTAGAAGCTTCCAGAGAAGAAATTCAGAAGAAGGATGAAGAAATTGCCAAGCTGAAGAACCTTGCCAAGGAGCTGGAGGGTCAGGTTCTTGATCAAAAGAAAATCAACGCTGACCTCCATGCCAATCTTTGTGTGGAGAAGGAACGCTCTTCAAAGCTAGAAGAGCGGCTGAAGGAGGCTAAGGTCGTCCATTCTCAAGGAGTGGATGATTGGTCACGTAAGGAAAAGGAGTTGCTCTTAAAGCTGGCGGATTCGAATGGCGAAGTCAAGACCCTGAAAGCAAACTTAGACGATGCTGTAAACATGTGTGATCAAGCAGTCAAGGAGGCTTTCGGGTTGGCAGTTCGTCAAGTGCTATACCGGAATCCCAAGGTGTCAATTAATTTGAACGGTATTGATCCGTTCTATAAGTTTCACCAAGGGAAACTGGTGGCCATCGTTGATAACCGTCATGAGAGTCCGCCTAACACTCCTTATAGGTTTGCTCCTTTACCTGAAGGCCAAACAATGGGACCTTCACTCCTGAAGCCCATAAGTACAGGAACAAGCTCTCGCACTGAAGAAGGCAAGATCGGAGACAAAGGCAAAGGGAAGGAAGGAGACTCAAGCCAGAGAAAGTAGCGCCTTCCTTGTTTCCTTTTTCATTTTATTGATTCAAATTCGCTGTGTTTCGGGATCAGCTCCAGATTATTACACGAATTGTAATTCTCGTTTAATCAATAAAAGAGTTTTTTTTTTTTTACCTCCATTATTGTTTAGTGAAAAACAACTTTAATAGAGGGATTGCATGTGTATTGTATCATTCCGGATTTAAGTAATGAAGATCGGATTGTAAAACAAAATCTCCATACCGGACTTATACATGCGAGATGAATTTCATAATAAGATCACCGCTTGTGAGGGAACACATCATCGTCACAAGAACGGCTTAAGGGGAATGATTGTGAGATCGTTTAGACGAGAGTTCATTCCTCAAGATATTCGTTAAATCGTTGATGTTGTCCCCCAGTTTCATTGGGTAATTATCACTTTGAATAAACTCTGAGTGAGATTTTCTCGTGAGAGCTTGTAAGAGTGAGGATTTAAAATAGAAATTCCTCTTCAAATATTTCCGACTGAGAGATTTCGGGTGAATATGCCTTAGATTGTGGCGTACCCGAGTGAATTGTTTGTGTCGGAGTTTATGAGCAGGTCTCAATTGAAGAATTGATGACTCAGAATTATAAGCTATAAGACTTCCAAATAAAGAACTTCATAAGAGAGTATTAATCTGGAGTTCAGTATAACTTACTTGTTGTGTTTGGAGTTCGGTTTGATCCTACTGTCCATGTCATATTTGGCGTTCGGTTTAATCCTACTAGCCGTTCTTCAATTGGTCTTTGGTTTTATCCAATGACAATTCTTCACCGACGTTCGGTTAATCCTACTAATCGTACTCAGAGTTCGGTTTAATCCTACAATCCGAGCCTTCGATACGGGGTTCAGATCAGGGCTAATCCTGAACCTACTGCGCCCGTTACTTGGGGTTCAGCGTGGTCTTGAAGAAGAACCGGCCTACTGCGCCCAAGCTTTCGCATGGGGTTCGGTTTGTAGCCTTGAAAGAGGACCAGCCCTACAACCCATGTAGTCTTTGAATGGGGTTCGGTTTGTGGCCTTGAAAAAGGACCAGCCCTACAACCCATGTAGTCTTCGAATGGGGTTCGGTTTGTGGCCTTGAAAAAGGACCAGCCCTACAACCCATGTAGTCTTCGAATGGGGTTCGGTTTGTGGCCTTGAAAAAGGACCAGCCCTACAACCCATGCCCTGAGGTTCGGTTTAATCCTACAACTCAGGTCTTCACCGACGTTCGGTTAATCCTACTAGTCGTACTCAGAGTTTGGTTTAATCCTACAATCCGAGCCTTCACCGGTGTTCAGCCAAACTTACTAACCGTACCCAGAGTTCGGTTTAATCCTACAATCCGGGCCTTCAATCAATTAAACACACTCGAGGAGTTACATCGTCAATTACAGAATGGGTAATTGAGATCATCCGTCCTGAGTATGCTCTTGTGTGTTGCGCATATTCGAGAAGTTACATCGTCAACTACAGAACAAGTAGCTGAGATCATCCGTCCTGAATATGTTTCTGTACACCGGATAAACTGAAAATCACAGCATAAGAAAAACTCAAAAGAGTTAAGTCGTTGTGAGAGATTCTTATTAAATCAAAAATAAGAATTACAATGAGAGCGCAGCTGTAAAAATAAATTCTCCAGTATTCAATCCAAGATAAGGATAGGAGAGTGTAGATTGTTCCAACAGCTAGCTATAATAGATACGCAAGTTTTGGGTGTTCCACTTATTTCGGATTGGAGTGCCATCAAGGTTTTCAAGGCGGTAAGAGCCTTTGCCAGTGACCTCGGATACCCTGTATGGGCCTTTCCAGTTTGGGGCTAATTTGCCTTGATGAGCGAATTTGTTCCCTATACTTGCTTTCCTCAAAACCAAATCTCCGACGTTGAAAGTCCTTGATTGGACTCGTTTGTTGTACCGGAGAGCAACTTTGGCTTTGATGGCTTGATCTCTGATGAAAGCGTCTTCTCTGAGTTCTTGTATGACATCCATTTCGGATGCCAAGTTAGCATTGTTGGTTTCTTCAGAGAAGTACTTAACCCTTGTGGAAGCAATTTGCAGTTCCACAGGTATCATTGCCTCGACCCCGTATGTTAGGCGATATGGGGATTCATTGGTGGATGAATGAGGCGTTGTCCGATATGCCCATAGGACATGACACAGCTGGTCTGTCCATCCGCCCTTGGCCTCACCAAGGCGTTTCTTTAGTCCCTTCAGCATCTCCCTGTTGGCCACTTCAGCTTGACCATTAGTTTGGGGATGTTCGACGGATGAGAATATTTGGGTTATTCCTAACCCTTCAAGCAAATCTGTGAATTTTCTATCCGTGAACTGGGTGCCATTGTCTGTGACAATCCGTGTTGGGACCCCGAACCGTGTTATGATGTTTTCATACATGAAACGACGAGTTCGGGCTGAAGTAATATGCACCACCGGCTCTGCTTCTATCCACTTAGTGAAATAATCGACCCCTACAATGAGATATTTGATACCCCCAGGAGCAATTGGAAAGGGGCCCAGAATATCCAATCCCCATTGGTAGAAGGGCCAGGGAACAGCGGATGTGAAGAGTTCTTCCGCCGGTGTGTGATGAAGGTTAGAGAATTTTTGGCAAGCATCACATTTTTTGACGAAGTCAATGGAGTCTTGCTTCATTGTGGGCCACCAGTATCCAGCTCTGAGGATTTTTCGCATTAAGCTTCTTCCTCCGGCGTGGTGTCCACATTGTCCCCCATGCACTTCCTCCATTACGTCTTGCACTTCATTCTCTTTGAGACAAATCAAATAGGGCACAGAGAGTGCCCTTCTGTAGAGATTACCATCAATCATAGTGAAATATGGTAATTCTCTCCTTATCCTCGTTTTTTCCTTCTCATCCGTAGGTAGTTGTCCATCAGCCAAGTAACGGATGTAAGGAGCCATCCATGTATCTCCGTAAAGGGAGTTAGTCATCATGGCGTTTAGAGAAGGGAAAAGAGGAATGCTGGGCGACGTTAGCGTGCTTTGAACCAGCGTAGTGGTGCTACCTGGTCGTTTAGTGCTTGCTAACCTGGAGAGTATATCCGCTCTCGTATTCTCTTCACGTGGAACATGCTTGAATTCCACCTTTGAGAATTTCTCAGTCAACTCCTTGACACAGTTCAAGTATAATTGGAGTTGAGGTTCGCGAGCTTGATAATCTCCTAAGATTTGCGAAATCACCAGCTGTGAATCGCTGCAGAGCGTCGCCTCAGAAGCTCCGATGTCAATTGCAGCTCTCAGTCCGGCCAAACAAGCTTCGTACTCAGCTTGGTTGTTGGATGTTTTGAAATTGAAACGAAGGGAGATCTCCAGGTGTACTCCGTCGTCACTTTCTAGAACTACACCTGCTCCAGAGCCTCTTTGGTTTGATGAACCATCAACGTAAATGGTCCAATGGACTCGAGGGTAATCTGGATCAGTCCCTGTCATTTCCACAATAAAGTCAGCCAGGACTTGAGCTTTAATAGCGCTGCGGGGTTCCTAGGATATATCAAACTCAGAGAGTTCAATAGACCATTTGATCATCCTTCCAGCGAGATCGGGCTTGATTAAGACAGAACGGAGTGGCAAATCCGTTCGCACTATGATTGGATGGGCGTGAAAGTACGGACGTAACCGTCGTGAGGCCCAAACAACAGCGAGGGCGGCCTTTTCAATTTTCTGATACCGGATCTCAGCTCCTTGCAAGGTCTTGCTAGTGAAATAGACCGGTCTTTGTCCATCAGGAGTTTCTTTTATCAAGGCAACGCCCAAAGCTTCATCTGAAATAGCCAAGTACAGAATGAGTGTGTCTTCGGGGTCAGGCTTTGTGAGAATGGGAGGTTTGGACAACACCTCCTTAAGCTCTTGGAAAGCTTTTTCTTGTTCCTGTCCCCACTCGAATTTCTTGGACTTTTTCAGTATTTTGTACAGGGGGAGCGACCTGTGAGCCATCTTCGGCATGAATCGTGCTAAAGCTGCTACCTTGCCATTCAGGGATTGGACTTCTTTGAGATTCTTAGGACTTTGCATGTCTAGAATCGTTTGGCACTTCCCTGGATTGGCTTCAATACCACGTTGAGTTAACATGAAACCCAAAAACTTCCCAGCAGGGACAGCAAATGTGTATTTCATTGGGTTCAGCCTCATGTTAAATTGTCTTAAACGGGTGAATACTTGGCGTAGGTCCTCAATATGATCGCCACCAACCGGTGTCTTTGCTATTATGTCGTCAATGTATACTTCAACAAGTTTGGTGTGCATACCTTCGAAAACCTTGTTGATCATGCGCTGATATATCGCCCCAGCGTTTTTCAGGCCAAAGGGCATGACTGTATAGCAAAAGACACCACGATCATTTATGAAACCTGTCTTCTCTTGATCCTCTTCGCACATCGGAATTTGGTTGTAACCAGAATAAGCGTCCATGAAGCTCAGGTATTGATAACCAGAGGAATCATCCACCATCCGATCTATATTAGGAAGAGGATAAGGATCTTTTGGACAGCAGCGGTTAAGGTCCACGTAGTCAATGCACATTCTCTATTTACCATTGGACTTAGGGACCATCACCACATTCGAAAGCCAAGAGGAATATCGGATTTCCCTGCTAAATCCGGCCTTCAGCAACTCCTCAGTTTGCTGGCAAGCTGCCTTCTGTTTCTCTGGGCCCAATCGTCTTTTCTTTTGGGCCACAGGTTTCATCTCTAGATAGACGGATAGTTTATGACAGCAGAATTCAGGGTCTATGCCTGGCATATCGGCTGCAGTCCATGCAAAGAGGTCTTTAAACTCTTGCAAGAGAGCCAGCAGTCGCTGCTCTATTTCAGTATCTAGCTTGTCATTGATATGGGTGATCTTTTCTGGAGAATCTCCCAAGACGATGTCCCTGGAACTTCCATCCGGTGTGGGCTTTGATGGGTTAAACGGATCAATGTTCAAATCCGCTCTAGGGTCCAGGTCGACAAGGCTTACAGATCCAGCCGATGTTCCAGCATCATTAAGTTTCCTCTTTTTATTGGAGGCGTCCAGCTTTGTCATGTTGAGGCTAAGGTTGTAGCAGTACCTAGCCATCTCTTGATCACCTCGGATAGATGACACAGCATTATCCTTGTCAATGAACTTGATAAGGAGATGTGGGGTTGATACAACTGCCTCCATTGCATTCAGAGTGGGACGGCCTATGATGCCATTAAATGGTGATTTGACATCAATCACTAGCACCCGAGACTTAACCGTCCTGGCTCCTGGCTCGCCTTCAAACGAGATAAGGGTGTCAAGATACCCTTTAGTTGGTTGCTTTGCGCCATTGAAAGCTGTTAGTTCCTGCGTGTAAGGCTGTAAGTCTGAGTCTTTAAAACCTATTCTTTCAAAGCAATTATAGAAAATAACATCGCAGGAACTTCCCTGGTCAACAAGGATTCTTCGGACGTCCTTGTTGGCGATCACAGCAGTGATGACTACAGCATCGTCACCACCAGGAATGGTTGGGCCAAAATCCTCATCGGAGAAAGAGATTATGGGAGCCTCAATCCCTCCTCTGTAAGGGCGATTGTCTTTTACCTTCCCTTGCACAGATAGAATCATTCTGTGATGATTTTTACGAGCTGTAATTGAAGCTCCTCCTCCAACAAATCCTCCAGCAATCATGTCAATAACTTCACGTCGGCCCTGACGTTGTTGCTGGGGCAGGCCATCTCTCTACGTTGCATTATCAGTCATCACACCTTTTTGCTTTTCTGCAGCAGAGAACTTTCGGACTGGATTGCCGTTGTTGTCATCCCCATCGCCTGGATCTCTTTCTCTCTTCTCATTCCGTTCTACCCTGTCAAGAGATTTTTCTTTGAACAGGTACTGCTTCAATTTGCCTTCTCTAATTAGCGTCTCAACCGCGTTCTTTAGAGCTTGGCATTCATCAGTGGAATGACCATTTTGTTCATGAAAATCGCAGTACTTAGGGGAATTTCCTGGTCTTTTCATAGGGGCTGGTCTCCTGATGCCATATGTGCTGAAAACTGGCCATCCGACCTCTCTCAAAATCTGAGATGGTCTGGCAGACAACTGTGCATAATGGCTGAAGGAATTGACGTGCTTTTCTCGAGGTCGAGGAGGGTGGTTATTAACCTTAGGATTGGTGAATGGCCTCTCCATGCGTTCTGACCTCGTCTTCTCTTTACCCTTCTGGGTTTGGGGAGATGGTGTTGGTGGCTTTTCCTTTGTAGCCATTGCCTCCAAGTGCATCTCTATGCTCACGTACTTTGAGGCTTTTTTCCTGAACTCCTCAAAAGTTGCTGGAGGGCTCTTTGCTAATGAAAGAGCAAAAGCTGATCCTGGCTGCAATGCCTCAATAACAATATGCAGCTTGATAGATTCTGTGAGGTTAGGAACCAGGGCTGCTTCCTTATAAAACCTCTTCAAAAAATCTTTTAAGCCCTCTGTTTCACCTTGCTTAATCTGAGCCAAGGTATGAGACGTCTTGGGTACGTCTCTGGAGATGACAAAGTGGGTTTCAAAGGCAGCTGCCATTTCCGCCCAAGAATCTATGGATCCAGAAGGCAGGCATTTAAACCACCCGAGGGCCTCCTCAGACAATGTTCGAGGGAACATTCGGCACATCACGTCTTCATCAGCCCCCAAGTACATGGCTTCAAACACATAAGCATCAAGGTGCTTAGTTGGATCAGTTTCACCATTATACTTTCCGATGGAAAGTGGTTGAGTAGTTTGAAGGTGCTTGGGGATGCTGATGCCCATAAGTCTCCTTGAAAAAGGAACCTTCAGATTGTAAGACAATGGGGGTGCTGTTGTTGAATCTTTCTTCCTTCGGGAAGCTGCATCCTCAGAATCGCGAGTCTGTTCTCCCCCCTCAAATGTAGGGATATTTGAGTACTGAAGAGTGGTGGACTTTTCACCATCAGTTGCGTGGGGAGTGTTTCGCGTGCGAGATGATTCTTTATCCTCGCTTTGCCTTTTTTCTCTTCGCAATTCGGCGAGTTCTCTCTGAAGTTGTTTGATCAACTCATCGCGAGGATCAGGATCAGACACTGTTACTATCTTCTTTGAGCTGCCCCCATGAGAATCAAAGTTGAGTTTTTTGAAGGCGTTAGGATTGGTTCTGCCTTCAGCTTGATTCTCCATGAAGTCTTGTGCTTCGCCTTCCATTGTGGATTACCTGCTCTGTCAAAGGATATGGGAATAACTTTATCGGGTCCCACTGGGCGTGCCAATGATCTGTCCTGAACCGGGGTCTAGAGATCCGGACTCAGACCAGTCACAAATAGTATGTAAATACTGTGTAAAAGACCGGATGTATGTGTATCCGGTGTAGGTATCTGTTGTCCTTGAGTGAGGAGAGCGGATTGGGCGTTCTGGAGATCCTTCACACCGACCTAACACGTTGAAGTGGGCGAATGGTGGTGTCACCTGCAAAGATTCTCCGACGCTCAAGTCAGTGATTATATTCCAAGTAAGGAACGTATTCAGAGAGTAATCAGTCGTAAAAAATGAGCTGAAGATCCCCCACTTCAATCATGAAGTGAGTTCATATACCTGATTGGCTCGATTAACGAGGATTCGTTGGTGGGGAACCACCAACTCCCATTAGCATTATTATATTGCGCACTTACCTGCATGATTGGGTCAAGTGGCTATTTTATATTGAGCATAGAGAATGTAGACTAGGATTAGGGAACAAGTTGACCATTCCCGTGAGCAGAATTTGGCTCGTAGTGCAGGGAATTATTGATCGATCCCTGTAGCAACAATCCTTGTCTTTTGCACAGTGACGTGTGTATTATCCGATGTCATGGTGTTATCCTGAACAACCGGTATAGGGAGAACGCCTGATACGGAATTACAGTCCGGATGTATACCGATGACACCGATTACACGTAGATGTCTTATCAAAGACGTTGAAATATGTATAGTAGATCAGATACCGGTATTGAGACCGGATCACTAGTTTTGTTTGAACTGTGAATAGGTATGCACATGATAAGGAATCAGCAGAGGACCAGGAAGAGACTGGGTGGAAATATATCCATGGGGATGTGTTTAGGTTTCCTAAGTTCAAGTCGATATTTACAGAGGGAAATGACGAGAGGAAGATGAAAGAGGAAAAAAAATAATTTTTAAAAAATATTATTAGAAATGATGATGTGGATTTTTGTTTTTTAAAAAATTATCACATGTTAACTATGTGGTACTAAAAATCCTAAAACTTTATAAGTATCAAAATCATAAGGTTTTCTTTAAAAGAGTTATTTTTTAAACCTTAAATTTTATGAGGGTTAAAAAAGAGGTTTTACGTTATCTATTTATTTTTAAATTTTGACCTAAATCTTGTGAAATTAATTCTCTTTTATAACCATAGAGGTAAGGTGTTTAGTAGAAAATAGGAATGAAGGTTAATCTTAATATAGTGTAAACCAAGTACTCTTGTCAACCCGAAAATCCTTAGATTCCCATCCTTTCTAAAATCCTATGTGAGACCCTCTTATTCAAATATCTTTCTCCCTTCTTATTTTTACTGGTCGACTAAAGCCTATTTCTCTAATCTTGTAGTTAATTAGTAACTATTAGCTATAGTATTTGAATTCTTATTCTTAATTTCTTTATTAGCTTTGGTGGTAATTCACTCTTTTTTAACTATTATTGTCTCTATATTTTGAGCTTAATATTTTCTTAAGAAACCCAATGTTTATGTTTTTCTACTACAAGTATGATTAAAAGTGTAAAAGTATTTTCTTGAGTCTTATTTTAAATTTGATTACGATAAAGAAATTTACTTTGAATGATAACAATGTTCATTAATAAGATATATCAATCATGAAAATTATTTTTTTATTATCACGACTACAATGTCCCTCTTATAATATAGTTATCCTAGTTAAGTGATAATTAATTAATTTTAGATTTATTTTAATAATTAATATTTACTCAATTATTTAAGGATATCATATGAGTACCAAAAAGTTATCTATTTTATATATTGATCTAATTTGTGCTCAAATTTAAAGATAAAGCAAGTAGTTATTGGTATATATCTTCAATTTGGATTAGTTTAATTTAATTGAGATTATTTAGTTTTATTCTACGTCACCAGATTAAAATTTAAATCTATAATCCAATTTAGAGAGAGAATAAGTAACTGTTATTTTCGAAATAACCTAAAAGTCGTAACCAGTTATTTTGTTTAAATTTGAAGTTACTCCTTCTTTATCCAATAAAGATTAAGGAATGAAAGGTTACGTGTGCGAAAGTGACTCACTAGTTATTTTATAATTCCTTAATTTCAAATTATTGTTAGAACTTTCCGTTAATATTTAATATTTTATTGATTGATACTATCAACAGTTATAACTGCTTAAATTGCATCTTACTATCATAAATTTTCTAATTACTTATTTTACTACTCTAATTTCGATTCTTACTCTTATATTATTATTTTTATAGTTGCGAATTTCCAATCGATTGACTTAATTAGCAATTATCTTTTTATTTAAAAATTATTTAAATGGAGGGAAAAAAATTTTACCGTTAAGATAATAATAAGTAATAGCTATTTCAATTTAATTTTTTTCGTTTAAGTCGTAGGGATTAAAATGATATATTCAGATTTTCATCTTTCTGAAAATTATTTTAGTACTTCATTTCAAAATATAGTTCTTAAATTATGCTTTCAATGAGATAAAAAGGTTACAAGGGGATTGAAAATTAAATTGGATGAGTCTTTTTATAAAGAATTTATTTAATAAGTTTTGAGACGTTCGAATTTTTGAAAGGTCCAAAGTAAGGACCTGTTTGATTTAAAACTTAATTTAATTAGCACAGCTAAATAATTATTTGGGACTGTAAACATTATACCTAAGATTTTGATAAAAGTAGAAAGAGAAATAAAAATAAAATGTACTTAAAATCAGTAAATTGAAATTATGAAATAAATAAGGATTAATTAGTGATGATTAGGATAAGAAACTAATTTATCTTGATTAGTGTTAATTTATTGTGATTAGTGAAAATTAGTATTTTATTAAGGTAAATGACCATAATGACTCTAGTGAAATTTTAAAAATACACTTGAAGTTGAAGCCTTAAAGTTTTGGACCTAGTAACTAGTCTAAGTGTGTGGTTAGGGTTAAACCATGTCAAAAATATATTGAAATTAAATTAAAATTTATTATTAATAGGTGTAATAACTATTGTCTAGGCTTTGAAAAATCAAAACTTATCCTTCGTAGATTTTATCCAAGAGGACCTCACTAGATGTGTTGGCTCAATTTTAGTCAAATTTATTTAGCACACAGTAAAAAAAATCTTGAAAACTTACTCACAAATAAAATGGATAATACTTGAATTATGAATCAAAATTAATTTAAAATGAAAAATATTTCTTTACCACATTAGAATTAGTTTTGGATAATTCAAAAAGTAAACACTTAGATTATAGGAAAAGTGGCATGGTGAGTTATGGTCTAAAGGCATATATATAATTTTATAGGTTTAGGTTTATTAAATTAAGATCCTTTTGGTTTATAAATAGGTGGATTGGGTGAAGAAGTCTTCACACCAAAATCCAAAATATTTCTACAACTTAGAAATTCTCTCTCTAACTCTAAACACTCAGTTTCTTGTTCAAACCTCACCTGAATTTCTCAAGTTCCATCTTTAAACATGAAGAAAACTTATACACTTTAAAGCTTTTATGGCCTTTTTGGTGGGTGTTTTTAAAATAATATTAAAGGCATTTCAAAGTTCTTTTGGAAGTTCATCTCCCTTGTAAGAGTTTGATTCACTTGGATTAAGGTAAGAGGAAGTATGTTAATAACTTGAATAAAATAAAAACAACGTATGAATGAAGAATATGAACCTTAGATCCTTTAAACTTGAATTTTATTTCTATGAATTATGTCCATAACAAAAAAACTATAAGTTTATGAATTATTTTAGATTTGTGAAGGGATTTTAAACTTTCTTATTGAATTTTTCTTTGAATATGTTTGAATTTAAAATGAACTATTGAATGTGTTTGAATCCTCCCTTCAAATGTCCTTATGTTCTGTTCTAAGTTCACATGGTATATATATTTTAAAAATGAAATAATAGAAAATTTTATAAACTTTGTCTTGATCCTACAAAGTTTGCAACTATTTACAAGTTAGTGTTAGTTTTATTTATCTTATAGTTTTAAGATATTTCTAGAAGAGAAAATATTAGATAAAATATTCTAATCAAATATGAAAAATAATGTTTTGCTTAATGAGAATCTCTAAAATGTATAAAATAATATATATTGTAAATTTTTGTTGATTCTATAAATATACATTATTATAGTAAGAATATTAATACATATATTTTGGAGAGAAAATAAGTCAAATGTGTGTACTATCAAATGTTAAATTATTTAGAACCATGAAAGTAAGAGTTGAAATATAATGTGAGTAAATAGCATGGTTATTAAAATAAAAGTTTTGGATGTGAATTGTAAAATGTGAATATAAAGTGTGTTTTGTGTGATTTGTTATGAATTTAAGCCATGATATGTTATTATGATTGAGCAAGATTATGAATTTTGATTTGTGTTATGTGTAAAGATATGTGTATGATGATATTGAGAAAGTAAAGATTATGGATATGAGTTGAGAGTGTGAATTTTTATACTTATCAGAAGCATTTGTGTACCATAATAAATTTTCTTTTTTGTGATTTTTGCTTAGATTTTAAAACTTATTAGTGTTGATTGAGAGGATTAGATAAATAAAATTAGTAAAGAATTGAGTTATGAATTAAGGTGTTACAAACATAACCCATACACTCTCAACTCTTAGCTCACACACATTTATCTAACACTCACAAATTTATTCTGATTAAACACTTTCATTTTCTCCTATGAGTTAGGCCAAGGAAAAGAGAAAAAGCTTTGCTTTCTTCCTCCTCCATATGGCACCACCACGACATATCCACCATTATTTCTCCTCATTTTCTAACATGCAAACAAGGAATCATGACCATCGCACTATCCTCTTTCCTCTTCTTGCTTTGTTTGTCTCAACACCTCCATTTCCTTATTCTTTCCCTGCACTCCCTCTATAGAAGCTCAACCTTTGTTTTAATTTCAAGGATTAAGAAAATTATTTAGAGGTTACTAAACATTGTTTTTTTTATCACGGAAGGATTTAAGGAAAGTAAGTGTAGGGTTCATTCCCTCCTCCATCTATCAAGCTTAACTCTTAGCATCCATGGTGATAAGACCTTTTATGTTTATGGTGATGTGTTGATTGTTTGAGTATGTTGATACGTTGCTATTGAGGTATCAAGATGAGTAGGATACAGAGTTTAATTTGTTTGCGTTTGAATGTATTAGCGTACCTTTGATTTGATGGAATTTTGATGTGTTGATTGACTTTTAGGGGTATGTTAAATTATATGAGAGGTAATATTTTAGGGACTAGTTTTAAACCCATTATAATGAATGAATTTATGTATAAGATTTTGATAGAATCTTATATGTCTCAAATATGACTATAAATTTTATGATGTTTGGAATCTTATGTGAATTTATATGAATTTGTGAATACAAAGTAGTCCAATGTTGAACACTAAAATTCATGTCTCTATAGATCACAATTGTGGTAACTGTTTTGGCAGGAAAAAAAATATGTTATGTTGTTCTTATGTGAAAATTTAAATTTGTAGAATTTAGCTAAATTTGGTAATGATTTGCTTAGGCCTAAAAATGATTAACAAGATAGTATGTTGTAGTTTCCTAGATGAGGCTGTTATTGTTGCTATTCCTTATGTGATGAACTAGGATTGGCCAAGGTTTGGGATTTTTTGGCTGTTTTTTTTTATTGTATAATATGATATGTTAGTGATCATTTGGTTCAAGTTTGAGGCCAATTGAGTTAGAATTCAACTTTTGGTGAATTTTTCATAACTAGTGGTCAAATTTGTTGAGTTATAGGGCAATATTATAAACTTTTGTTTTAGATCTTTGATACTAATTTCTAAAAATCTTAAAAAACATTAATTTGATTCTAGATGTTATTAAGTAGCTACTGTATGAATTATTTAAATTTTTAAAATGTTTTACTATCTTTCCAAAGTTTTCTAAGACAGAGTAAAGTAAAAGTGACATTCTGTTGGGTGAATTTTAATTATGTTACTTTGAGAACTTAGCTTGATTATCCTTTGATCCTTTTAATCTTTTGCTATAATTTGTATTTGAATTTAATATCAGAAGTAACTATATTTTAAGGTATCCTTGAATTAACCAAGTTGGACTTTGCCTTGATGATCATAACTTTGAAAAATTGTATTATTGAGTCAAGTAAGTAATTAAACTACCTACTAATTTTCTAATAAAATAAAATGAGTCTAGGTATGGTATCATATATTATCCACCTAAGTTATGTGCTTTACCTTATTTTATAAACTTCTATTTCTATTTCAAAATCAACGATATACATACGGGAGTTGAAACCCAAACTTTAAAAAAAAAAATGAGAATTTTATGAGATTGGGACATACGCGATATCCGATAACTAAGAACAACATTAAGTGGCATACATTAAATGCATTGTGCTCCATTACACGCCTAAGAGTATGTTTGGTTGTGATTTTCCAACGGAGAAAACTCCGTTGATTGGGGGAGGTTTTTAAGGTCTGTTTGGTTTCCTGTTAAGGAAACGGAGTTGGGGAAATGGAAAAATTTAAAGGTTAATATTGATTCTTTACGTTGTTAGAGACAATTAAAACTCCGTTTAACCGTATTACGTATTTTTAGGTTGGTCAAACCTAAGATCCAAACGGACCTAATAGAGTTTTGATTGTCTCGAACGGCGTGAAAAATTAATATCAATATTTAAATTTTTTACTTTAACTCAACTTCGTTTTTCTAACTACAAACCAAACACTTACTAACTGGGGTGACTCACTTTGGACGATGGATATCCTAATGCATGCATGCAACACTTATTTCCAACATATTTTAAATCTAGCATCACTCATAATGACCAGTGTTATGTAGATGGTAGGTTTCATATCGAGTAAAACTGTATGATACTGCTAATATATTATGGTGTTGGAGGACACGGGTCCCTTTCAGTATCATGTCACTTGAATAAGAAAAAAAAAAATTTAAATGAAAGCTCAAGAGCATGCATCACCTCATCTTTATGTAGGGAACGTTGCAAGATGACTGTTTCTCAACGTGAATGCATTGATTGTTGTGATGTATAGTTGAGCTTGTATATATGAATTATGATTGATTGTCTTACACCATTTCCATGATATTAACTTCTTTGAAAATGACTTTACATCATTTCCTTATTATTTTGGTCCATGTTTAAAATTTTTCATGATGGTCACCCTTGCTAAGGTATGTTTCTAGTGTGCAGGTTAGGTTAAAGATGGAAGTAAGCAATGACAGAGTTCTCATCCACCTCACTTATCTAACTGAGTAGATCAAAAAGGCATTGCAGAAGCATGAGCCAAGTCAAGATGTCTGAGTGGAACCTAGGTGGTAGTAATTGTAAATTATGTAAATTGTAATGGTAGCAACACCTAACCATTGCTTTTTCTTAATCTAATTTTAGTGTATGAGGTTTAGTTAGGCTTTGATAGGTGTTAATATTCGAACGACCTAGGATTTTGATATTTTGATTGCTTATCTTGTATTATTGAAATTTAGTTTTGCTACAAGAGGGAATCTTTGAAAATAAATTCTAACCTTCACACTTTTGGAAGAATTAAATTACAAACGCATCCTTGTGAACACAAGAAAAGGTTTTAAAGATGAAGAAAAACATTTCTTTTTTGACATTTCAAGGTTGATCATCTTGTAATGAACCTAGCCTTGTTTTTTACGATGAACTATTAGGATTTTGTTTCTATTGAAACATCCACTTGTTGCCAATGACATATAATGAGGTTTTAAAGGAAAAAGAGATGGAGTTCTATTTTTATTCAGTTTTAAACTCATTTAACATTTCTTGTTATTATTGAATAGCTTGTGCAACATAACATGGATCAACATATTGATGTGAACAATATAATTACTAGCGAGAAAACTATTTTTGGGGTCTAGGAATCATATTTTCCACACATATAGGATGAATGGAAGTAACTATTGTAAATGAAATTTAATATTAATAGTGTAACAGTGTGGCAACTGATGAATGTAACTTTAAGACCATCAATTGCTTCTATTTAAAAGAATAAATTTAATTTAAACCTCAGTTAATAATCATCTAGTTAACCTAAATCTCTTATAAACATCTCAAAATGTTTCTAATTTATAAGGTATAGATTAGTACCTCGCGTGTAGGATCCATTCTTCTATGGCTTTTGATATCATAATTTGGTATAGTAATAACTTGTCCAAGCTTTAACTTCTCCAAACATGAAAGCATCAGCTGAATATCAAAGGCATCTGAAAATTAAGAAGGATCAATTATTCTTATACTTGAATAGATTTTTAAATTAACTATACATCAAATTTTATTTTTTATATGCCAAACAAAATTTTAGTTGGTAACCATCCATTATGTACTCACCAGGATGATCAAAGTTGTACTCGTTAACATTTTGTAAAACCTTGTCACTCAATGAGTGATAAAATGAATCCTAGAAAATCACATGTAAACAAAATATAACTAAAAATATTAAAAACCAATTCTTAACATGAAATAATAGTTAAGATAAACAATGTAATTAATGATCAATATTGACAAGAAAAGTAAAGATAATATACCCATTAGTTCATCCAAAAACTCTTGGGTATCTATGGTCAAGTTAGACAACCTTATTTTCAGTTTTCATTTAATATAACACATGAAAAGGAAAAGAAAAATCACATCAATTTAGATAATGTCTTTTGTCAACAATTATTTACTTGGTTAATGAGAACAACACGTTGATCATGAAGTTGGGTATGTATCATGTTGCAAACATTTGTTTTCCCAGATGCAGTTCCACCAGCAACACCTGAAAAATTTTCATTTTTGAAAGAATAATGGGAAATTGAAAGAAAAATAAGTGAAAGTAATTTGTTACCTATGAAAAATGGTTTCTTAGGGGATGATGGAACTTTGAAAGTCATTAGATTAGAGGGTAAACTTGTCCTTGATGTTCAGATTGAAAAGTAGCACAACTTCTTTCCAAGAATTGTTCATATCTGTTATTGTCTATCTATTTATGTATGATCCCTAAAACATGTACGTAACATATTCAATTATACTTAACACTAAAACGGCCCGAAAAACATGGTAAAAGATCACCACCCACACTTTATCTTGCCTTGTGTTTTGAAGAATTTGTTAATAGCATGATTTTTTGATTTAGTTGAATTAATATATGATTGTGATGAATATATTATACATCATGTTACTAATTATTAATTTTTATTTATAGAAATTAAGGAAAACATTGATTATCATAATTTATTATGTTAGATAGTGATAAAAAATTATGTTTTTGATTGTGTTACTCTTGTGTATAATACTATCACACCTATAAGTATCAACATATGAATAAGAAGTCGTATCATTACGATTTATTATTTTTATCATAAGATGACATGTCCACGTTGATTGCATGCACATTCGAGAAACAGAGAGTGGATCTTAGCCAGTGAATATTGACCATGATGAAAACAAAATAAAAAAGTAAGCCTTAGGTTGCAATTATGGTAAAGTGTAAATTTTAATATATTGATCAAAGGGACTCATTAACAATTATAAAAATTAATTATTAGGATTAAGATGAATAACAATTGTCTGTGAGTACTAATATACCTCTGAGTGTTCACTATGTGAACTAGCAAGCGCAAGTGTAGTTACATCTCTGGATTTATATATTCAGGAGGAAACAAAAACTCCTTTTGGTGTGGAAATCAATTGCAATAGAAGAAAAATATCACAATGAAGAAATATTAAAGGAAAGGTTGATTAGGTCTTGGAATCATTTGTTGATTCACTCTGATGTTATTGTAATTTCAGATCAAGATGTATTCAAAATAAGATTTGAAGGTCATATTTTTAAAATTAGACTTAACTTGATATTTTGGTAAGAAATTCTTAAATAGTGAATCAAGACACTAAACATCTTGACCATATAACCCTAACATACCAGCTTGAAGAACCATAATCCATTGTACCTAATGTCCGCCCTCAATCTCTTGATGTCATTGTAACACCCTTTAGTATATACTAGATGGTTATCCTCAAAGTTGTCAAACTTGATTTTCCTTCCTTATAAAAGCTTCATTTTGTGTATACATGGGCATGTACTGTAAATTTTCTAAAAGTACGAAAGTAAAAATTTCATTCTTAAGCATATGCTCATTGTATGAAAACAAGTTACTAGTAACAAGATAAGTAACAGGAGCTACGACTCTATGACTTGCGCAGAGTTGTTATGTTGAGGTCTTCAAAAAACTGTATTAGTTGCTTTATTGATTTGTCTCTTATCCTTTTTGATGATAAGCACATTCTTCTTGATAAGAGCTTAACTTTCAATACATCATCAATTTGTTTTTTAGAACGTTGTGATTTATTTTTTGAAGTAATGTTCTTATTAACAATTATGGATGCTCAAAAGTCTGAGATCTGATTCTCTTGAATCATAAGACTGAGAGTTCTTGAACCATACTTTTTGGTTAAAGTCTAAGTTTTGTCTTTTGAAGGATCAGACTTTTGATTTTATGAACTTCCCCTATCATTTGTAACTTATGCACTTAGTATATAAAACATAAAACACTTAAATAAACATATTAGATCACACACAAGCATACTTCATTTAGTTGAAATATCTTGATATATGTTATTAACAAATCCTGAGGTTTGGAAATAATAACATAGACTAGGGTCTAGTCTAGTAATCATTGACTTTTTTTTAAACCAGGCTTATTCTCAACAACTTCAATTTCTAAAATCAACCATTCAATGCTTTAAATATGATGTTTAATTGAATTGGTACTTACTAATGTAGTTCTGATGGACATAATAACTCTTAATATTATGTGATAGTTCTTGTTATGGGTGTCTATCAAGGACATAAATATGCTTATAAGAAACCTTAATAAATTCATTGCAAACATCTTAAAAGTCCTTATCACATGTGTAAGTGCTATGTTGAAGTAGATTTTGATGATGTCAAACAAGGTCTTATTAGAAATATTTTATCAGAAATATTTCCCGAATACTAGTCTTGTTAGGTCATATTCATACAAGACACTCGAATTCTCTTAATAATTGTGTTGTTTTAACTTTCTAACTTTTGTAGCAATGCAAGGTAGGCTATAACTGTGAATTGATAAAGTTTAGCATTTTATTGTGTATAATAAGTCATTTTTATTTTTAAAACGTGTTTCTTGTAATTTAAAATTTTTATTGCAAGTACAATACCCCAACGGATAGGAAAATGAATATCCTTGACTATTTGTTAATATTTCATATTTTAAAAAAACATTAATGATGAAGATATTATCGTAGAACATTTTTTATCATTAAATAATAATGATAATCTTAATATTTAAATATATTTAATAAAAAGTATATATTGATAATTATACAGATTATGGAATACTCATACTCGTTCATGCATTTAGTAAATATACAAATACTCATTATACCACAAGTATGAATTTTTATGTCATCTCTAGAATAGGAATGGTAATGAATCGGGTGAGTGAGTAAGTTGAGATAAGGCATCCCAGTCACTCCAATTTGAAACTTAAATATACAAGTGACTAAGGATGGTAAAACATCTAATTTACTAAATCGCCAATTTGAAAAAATTAACCCAACTTCACCTAAAGATGACTTTAGATAGACAAGTTTGGGCCTTGCCGATGACAAGAGCGACTTTATACATTCAAAAAATTAAAACTTCATGATAAAAATTACAATTAGACTTTTGACATGGATAGGTAGGAATTACATATAAATAGAAAAGCTTTAAATATGAAAGACCATAATTTTGATGTCAAAAAACAAATAACAATTACAAAAAATTCAAAACTTAGATAAATAGTACAAATCATATCTTACTTATATTTTCCTTCGTCTGTCACAAACACCTAGATTCAATCTAGCACCACAGGGCACTTCTAGTTTCAAGTCTTTACCCCGTCCCTACCACAAATAACACCTTTCTCCTATCATCGTCTTCTTCCCCACTAACATTTTAATGTTCCATCACCAACATCGTTCGCCTCCCTAAAATAGGGAACATGCAAAAGGAAGGTGAATTATCCGATGTGTAGGAGTACTCCCAATATTCTCACAACCAATACAAAATCTCTCAATCTCTCTTTTTTACGTCGTTTCAATAAAAATCCATATTACACTGGTTGAGAACACAATGCCTTCAAGCTCCAGAATATTTCAAACATCAGCTCAAGATACATGTAGTGGTAGTATTACAAGGACTGATACTGAAATATTAAATATAATAAATGACTTACTTAATTCTTCATAAGTAATAATATATATAGTTTCTTGGAGGTTTAATTTGTGATTTGACATATGACAAGTGATTCTTCAGTTAAGTTACATTTTATGTTCAGAAGGTCTAATTTTCTAACAGGTTTTTGACCGATACCCACTAGAAGACATATTAGTCATAATAGGTGTCAACCTAATGCCATCTCTCTAGATTAATACTTCTTACCTTGAATGTCATCCCTAAATCTCCAAGAACACCAGATGGGTGGGTGGGTTGGGGGGTATCTCTTGAGAGAACAAGGATGGGAGGGGAGAGAATTAGGGGTAATGAGGTAAATTAGGCAACTCATGCCCCTTCCTCCTTTGGCTACTAAATATGGGCTTTGCCACTAGGCCAAGCCTATCATATGGCATATGCCAGGTGTGACAATATCAATCCTTGGACTTTAGAAAGGTCAAATCTTTTATTTAAAGTGTCCTTAGCACTAACTGAACAATGCAATCACTGCAAATTTTAACGTGTCCTTAAAGATATGAATATTCCAATTCAACATAACAGACCAAACCAAACTGCAGACACAAACAGTAGTTAGCTAGCTTAATCAAATTTTGAAATGATTTCCATGTAAATAAGTAAATCCCAAATAAAGGCCAACGAGATACTGCCTCCTCAAACGAACACAACCAACCACTCTCACCAATCAGCACTCAACATATGAAGACTTAAATTAAATTTACAGACATCTATCTGTATCCAACAGATTCAAAATTCAAAATTTTTTAGAATCCCACTTTTGAATACTAAAGAAAATAACATGCCTATGTCATGTTTAAGACGTGATGTTGAGATACAAACATGTCTAATGCAATAATCAATTCTCAAAATTTAGTCTTCATCCATGCCAGCAGGTTGCTCTCCTCTCCTTGGACCACCAGCCGGTTTTGCCATAATAATCTGAAAATATCAAAATACAATATATAAAATGCACATAATCTTTTTGAGAAAAATAGATGAAAATTTAGCATTCCATTTCACATAAGCTCTGTGCAATTTACCAAAACCCATCATAATCTACCCAAAGCCAGCCAGATATTGCAATTTGCAAGGAAAGTACTGTGTTCTAATGCAGTTTGAGCAATGGAGATTAATGTTTGAATTGATATTTCAAATTCAGTACTGAGAAACAGCATTTGCACCAGTGTTAATTCCTAAGTAAGATCAGAGCATAAATTGAACCCACAGTATGTGCACACAAGAGAATGTCCCATTCCTAGCTTGTGTTGTTTCCAGAACTCTAGTAAGTGATTTTGTTTCCATATATTTTGGAGATTGAAAACCGCCATGCAGTTTAAGTGGCAAACCCACATTCAATTAATACATGAGAATATTTCATCATATCTTAAAAAAAAATATCATGTATTATCTTCCAAAATTAGTATCCCTAATTGCTCATTATCTAGGTCTGATTATCAGAATTCTCACTCTTGTCATGATTTTTCCCTAATTAGTTGGTATATAAATGCAGGTTAGTACTCTAGATTTTAGACACATCAATACATTGTGATGCATTTTCATTAATATCAGCAGTATTCCATTCTTCATTATCTTTCTTCCTCTCTCTACCTAAAACTCCAAAATTTCAACATTCTCATGTTAGTTGATAATAAACATTCTCGGATTTAGTTCTTTCCCCGTTTTGAAATAAGGAAAGATACATATCAATACAGCCCACATTTGAAGTTGCATATTCCTTCATAAATAAACTTATTAACCATTCAAAGACTGTTTCTGAGCTTATTTCCCAAAGAAAATTGCTTGAGGTACTTTTTATGGTGGCAATCTGGAATTGACAGTGAACAATTTATTACTATTTACTTATAGTTGATTACCTGGTCTACCCGTAGTACAGTGCATACAGCATCTGCAGCATATTTGAGAGCAAAGAACCTGGAAAGAGAAATCAGTAAGATTAATCACAGGTGATAATATAAGTTATAATTCAACATAGAATTATTACAAATCTTAGCAATTGAAAGAATGGTCCAGCTCCATTAGTGACGGGTCTTAATTACTGTAAGTTGATATTCGACAGGGCTAGTTACAGAATTCTACATTACATTATTGAAAAGCCAGTTCATTATTTGCTAAACCTTTGGGTTTTTCCACCATAGGTAACATTCTTGTGTAAAAATAGCTTACTTGGTCACATGTAGATCCCAAATGCTCATGGTTGAAACATCCTTACAAACACCTTCATCCAAATCAATGCCAATTTTGGTATTTCCAGATGCATGTTCTGCATACAAAGAAGATATGATCTCCATTGCATTTAGCCCAGCATTCTCTGCCAAAGTTCTAGGAATCATTTCAAAACTTTCAGCAAATTTTGCTATAGCATACTGATCCAACCTGCAGAGCCATTGCAAATGTGTTGTCACATTCACATCACAAATACCAATGGAAAGGGCATATAAAATGAAGTCCAGAAGCATAGAAACATGACCATACACCACAACCAGATGCAAGCCACCTTATAGTATAAAAATACTTGAGGGAAATATAAAGTACCCTGTCTCCTTGAAGGAGAAGTCTTTCACTCTTTTAGCTAACTCAATTTCAGTTGCTGCAGCTCCAGGTACAATACGACTATCCCTGCACATGGCCTGGCAAATAACATTAACAAGGATTAATTATTATTTGAATTACAATTAGCTGAAACCCAAAAATATTACTTTTTAAAATAAAACGCCTTCAAAAGTGTAATCCAAACAGATATACTAACAAACCCAAGGTTTACACAGGCCCCACTTTTACAAGGATGGAGTGAAACATAAGAAAAATACTTTTCAAGATCATTGAAAATTAACATTGGAAATTACCTTGTATGTGTTGACTCCATCATCAATTGCTCTTTCAAGATCATCTAGTATACTATCAGTACTTCCTCGTATAACAACAGTGGCTACAGAATTTCCACCCTCTTCGTTTTTCACAATGGTTACCTTCATATCATATCATTATCAAAAGGAGTAAATCATTGGACATAAGCCACACTTAAACATGTAACCAAGAAAAAGACAGAACACAAACAATCCCTTTGGCATACCCGTGAACCACCAATTTCCTCAACTGAAACCGAATCCACATATCCGAGATCGTCTGGGTTTGGCTGGCTAAGTTTCAGCTGTTGCAGTATAATAAAATGGGTTAGATTAGACATAAGGTAGAGAGCTACTTCATGTAGTGAAAGAAACATAGCACAAACCAGAGCAACAGAGCCAGTTGTCCGGCAAAATCGACGTAGTTCGAACTTTGAACTGATTTTCAGAACCATAAGCCTTCAAGAAGGGATTTTGAAGTCAGAAAACTATCTAGTCTCAACATGACTATAAATTGATACACTGATAGTCATTATATTAATTCAATAGCGAGACAATTAAAACCACCAATGAGGAAAAGACATCACGCACTTGTAACGCTCACAAAAGTGCAAAGCCATCTCTCCTACTGAACCTCCGCTGACAATCACCTTGGCACCAGAATCAGCAACAGCCTTGATGAGCTCCTCTACTTTGGCCTCTTCTGTTTTTGAATAATTTTCTAGCTATATAAATCAAAATGAAGAGAATCCAATCAGCAACAGCAACAAACATTTTAGGAAGAATCTAAATCCATGCTGCCTGAGTTACACCAAACAAGCCCAACCTTAAGCTGAAGAATCTAAATTAAGTTCAATATACAAAAGAAAAAAATAAATGCAAGCATGCACTAAAATACATGACAAAAGTTTATTTTTGCAAACATGAATAAAAACTTGACTAATAAAGCATAATTTGTCATAAAGTTGAATATACTCGGCATGTTCTTTATCAAGTTGAATTGATTATTTACCAAGCATTACATTTAAGTATTATAAATTAGCAGAATATCATACTAAAATATCACACTAAATTAAACGCATAAGGTTCAGTAACAATGTCCCCAGCTAAAATCTATATGACAATAATGACATGGCCAAAAATAATACCTTATTAAAGCACTACCATATTTCATTGTGAATAAATTTTGTGAAAAGAAACAATAGTGCTTCCACTTTAGTATTTAGCCATGATTCCTACCACTAAATTCACCTTCAACCTCCCAATTTTGGGACATGGATATATCTCCAAACACTAGCCATAAATATAACAACCATATGAAAAATAAAGAAGAGAAGACAGGAATCAAACTCAAAACTGTAGACAGGTTGATGTACCTGCTCAGCTGAATGTATGAGGACAGTTCCTTTAGTTTCTGTTGCAGATGTATCAACACCACCAGCAAAAACAGCAACCTTAAACAGCATAGAAGACTTCAGTACTAGTACAAAGATCTGCCAATATCTTCTAATTGGAAAAGAAAATTATATATTGATTTCTTATCAAATTAAATCAACAAAGAAACGAATCATGCTCCATGATGAGTAGGAAAATATAGAATTCAACAAGTGAGATAGAACACAATTTCATTGAAATTCCTAGATCTTCACAGTTTGCATATACAAATTTAACACACGTCACATTGCACTAATTCAGTAGAAAGAGTAGGTCATAGTTAGTTAAATCAATCACAAAAGAAAGCAGTCCTCTAATAAATCCTTCTATGCAAAGGTAGCATGTCTAGTCTTCCAATCATGAACCCATAATATACAAGTTAATGCTCTGATGAAATTTGCATCAAAAGGGACACAGAAATAAACAAAAAAATTGAATAGTGAGAGGATCATAGAAGAGGCTTTCTTGTGACCTAGAACACTACAAAATATCAGATGCTTTCAGAATTCAGGTTACCTAGCCCATCTATAATCTATGATATTGGACAAAATAACAAACCATGGCGGCCTCAAAACAGAATTGACAATGCTGAAATTGAATCTAAGTTCCAATATTTTTCTAATTGCAGCAACTTAAAAAGAATCTTTTCACCAAAAGTCATATCAGTTGCTCCATCTTCTCAACCTGGCTGGCTACTCCGGTTGTTTTACTGTTGTTTCCTTTTGCTATTATTTTTATTTGTTTCATGAACCAATGAAGAGCCTTCATATCACTTAAAAACTAAAAAGCATGACAAAACTAGAAGTATAACCTTCCCATTAATCAAAATATCAACATAATGAACTCATGAAGAGCCCACTGCAAAGCAATCCTGAGATCATATGGCTTGAAATCATCTAGCATGACAGATAGGTAAAATGACAGAATAGTGAAGAAACTCATTATCAAGAAACAAATATTAAGGTAGAGAACTCTCCTATAAAACCCAAAAGTTTACAACAAGTATAGAAAGTGCTAACCTTAGCCTTTTCTGCTCGCTTTATAGTGCCCACGGCATCACTTTTCAAAACCATTCCTCTAACAACTGTACTGTTACGCAAGCCCCCGCCCAAGAGCTTTGCGACACGGACATTGTCCACATTAAAGTTTGCAGGGTTTTTGGGACATACTTGGATGCATGCCTATATTTTCCAAACAAAGGTCAGAATGTGAAATGTTTGTGTTACCAAAGCATTTATCATAGTAAAATTGGGTAATCAGGATATACTCACATCAGCAACAAGCGAGCATATGGTAGCTTCTTGACCAAATTGCTTGCTAGCAACGGCTGCCTTCATTCGAGAAACAACTTGCTCTTTATCACGAACATCCATAATCTCTGAACCTTTCTCAACCAGTTCATCCAATATTTGAACAGTCTGAGACATGACAAGGAATTAGAGAGAGGGACAGGTAACATGACATTTAACTATGAAACACAAAGACTCTTGTCAGAGAACTAAAAAACCTTGTTGATTGCTTTAGTATATCCACTGATGATCTCGCTTGGATGCAGGCCCATCCTGATAAGTTCCTCTGCGCCCTGCAGGAGCTCCCCAGCAAATGAAATAGTTAAATTAGCTCCATCCCCAATTTCCTCTTGCTGAGCCTTCCCAGCCAAAACCAAGATCTTTGCAGCAGGGTGCTGAACTTCAAGCTCGCTCACAATCGTCGCCGCATCATTAGTAACAAAAAGCTTGTCCAAATGATTTATAACCATCTTATTCATACCTGAAGCAGATCAAACAAAAGACATCAGAACAAAACCACCTACGGCATTCTAAATCCACCAAATCGACCATTTCTTTTGCAAATATCACGCAGTCACAGATTCATACATGACCAAACAAAATCTTCCAAATAACCCAAATTGGCAAATTTTCTTCGTAACTGAAGAGGTAAAAAAACGGTTAAATATATAAACTACGTTTCAATGGCACACAAATTTTCAAGCAGATTTACTCTCGGTATTACATTAACTAAAAATGCCAGATCAGAAAAAACGGTAAACATACACAGACCCACATTATAAAAATCCGAATTTTCGGAGTCTGAAGAAGCAATGTTCACATGGGATGAATAAAACGAGAGTGAAAATGAAAAAAAAAAAAAAAAAAACAGAGACAACAAAGGGGTAAGTGCGAGTGTTACCATTGGGACCAAGAGAAGTTCGAGTGATAGTGGATAGTTGCTTGCAAGCGTCGATGTTCTTGAGAACGGCTTCATCGAGACCAGAAAGGTGTTTGTGCCCTTCCTTGAGCATGGATTGCATCCCATAGGGTTGAATGTTGAAACCCATCTTCCTGCAATTCGAAAAAACCCTAACCCTAAAACCCTTGCTATAGTAACTTGTTCCTTCGCCTTTGGAAATTTTAAGCCTGTACTCACTAACTATCTCTCGTATATATTAATGTAACAAGGTGGGAGGAGAAAGCAGAAAATGAGAACAATCTGGAGTAAATAGAAATAGTTAAAACAAAAACAAAATGCCAAATTTTGGAACTCGAAAGTAAATTGCCTATATATAACAAGTTACTCACAAGAAAAAAAAAACTTAATAAAATGTAGATACTAAAAAAATGTTGTAAAATGGAATTTTAACAAATTTTAATTATTGAATATTATATTTTAAATAAACTAAAATTTATTAATATATTTTTAAAAAATCATATTTGTTTTAAAAATTATGTTATTGGTAGGACTTAATGTGGTTCTTAAAAATAAAATAGACATTAAGCCTAAGTCTTTGGTGGTTTATTCACATAGGGTGAAGGCTAAGGGGAGTTAAGAAACTTAGGGGTATGAATCAATTTTGTTAGTTAGTTAAACTTATTTTATTGTATGGTATAAATAGTGATTTCTCTTATTAGTGGGAGTCATTAAGAGAATAATTGAGGTTTGGGAGGAGAAAGTCTCTATGAGGAGCCATTGCTCGTAGACATCTTCAGTGTAAAACTTCATTCTTTCTTAATAATCAGTCTATCAATAGGTTTGGTAAATAAAAAACTCATGTATGCAGGTATCGCAAGTATACCCACAACCAGTTCTCACACATTTACTAAATAGATGGGGACAGGTATTATACTACTTATCTCATAGGTACCTATATACCTATAACATTTATTTTTTTATTAAATATTAAGATTTTTTATTGTTTCATAATGAAATAAATTCATTTAATAGTAATCCATTGTATTTTTAATGTGTTAAGTTGTACTTGTATTATATGTTACTAATTTATATTATTTCATACTAAAATAATATTATATTTAGTATATTACATATTATTTTTTCTTTATTCTATGTTTTTTACATATTAATAAATATACACAAAAATACTTACTATAACTACCTGTGGGTACGAGTACCTACAAAGTTTAATGGGTTTGGATACGGTAGTATATTGCCTACACCCACCACGTTGACATCCCTAGATGGACGGGAACCAAAGTGTTGATGCCTTGGAAGATCGTATGGGTTCTATCAAAGACACGTTAAAATCTTTAGTCCTTGAAGCATGGAAGATCATGAAACCCAACCTGAATAGCAGCAATGGTGTCCACTCATCATCCACTTCAGCAAGCAATCTAGTTGAGGAATTCTGATTGAAGGCGAAGAAGGTAGAACTTTCTATTTTTATAGAAACGGTCCAAAAGGATGGGTTATTAGGGCTGAGACATATTTTAAAGCTCAAGAAATCTTGGATGTCGTCAAGATTAAACTTACAAAATTGAGCATAAAGGGCACCATCATTCACTAGTTCCAATCTTAGTTTGATTTTGAGGAGGTTCCTTCTTGGGACTTGTTCAAGAAAGCACTAGCACAATGTTACGGTGGAAGAAGGTTGGAAGACTCGTTCGAGGAATCAGCAAACCTAAAGCAAATGAGGTCTAAGGAGGAGTTTGTTGTAGATTTCGAATTCCTTGCCTCGCCGATGGGTTGTCTTTCGTAGAATTAGAGCTAATACAACTAAACTGATTGTTCATGATATGAAATAGAATAAAACTCTTAAGTATTTTTACAAGTGAGAGATCAAAGAATATTGTGCACCTTGTGTAATTTGTAGATGAGAAGAGTTGTTGTCGTTGTTGTTTACTCTCTAAATAAGCTTCTTTACATAGTGATAGTTCAGAGTCAGACTTAGAAGGGAGTTGAATAAGTTTGAGACTTTTTTTTACAGAATATAACATTTTCAAACAAAATGGCAACAGACTTTAACTAACAATGATTCAAACTATAGATATAAGGAATAGAGAGATTGGCACAACAGATTTATACTGGTTCACTTCCAAACAATGAAGCTACGTCAAGTACCTTTAGACTTGAAGGATTTTCACTATGTAAAAACATTTTTTTACAAAGACAGCACAACCTATGCCTCAAGTATTCTTAACTCCGGTCACTTCTGGCTTACACTTAAGTATTCTTTCAATAAGCTACTTCTCGCTCAATACTCAAGTATTCTTTCAAAAGCCTCTTCAGGCCATTAGTGTTTCCTCTAAGAAACTAAGACTAACAACACACCAGACTTTGACAGGGTTATGATTTGAGAGAGCGTTTGTTTTGGTAACTTAGTTTTATAAGAGAATGAAACTTTAAGTATAAATACACTAAGTAGAAAAGCAAAGACTAAGTCTGCAAGAAGCAGATATATAAAGAAAGTCTTTGTTTTTTTTAAATGAAGGCTTTGATTTGGTCATTTGTGTTTTTAGTTTATTACTTTCGCATCTCTTATATGAGTCTGAAGTCTCTTCATATTTATAGGCCATTAAAGGTAGTCGTTACTATTTCATTGACGAGAGATAGCCCTTTGAAGCAAGCAGACTCTAAGGGTTGAGAAGAAGACAGAGGTTTGATTGGAGGATCTTCAAAAGTTACGCTAAAATGGAGTGCCTCGACTATTATAGAGCAAAACTCTTTTTGTTAGGTATCAACTATCATGAACTTTTGCAAAACTGGCTTGGTTGACCTTCTGAAGCATTCTGACTCAAGTACTTATCAGTGTCAACTTTTCGATTAACGCATAGTAGCTACCTCTACTTTTTCTTCACGCAAGCTTTGGTTTTATGAAAAGTTTGTCTTTTTTCCATTTTATTGATAAAAATAGTTTAGCTTTGAACGAAGCTAGGTTTGAGGCATCTTCAAATTATCCTTGTGTAAATCGATGCAAATTCAAAGTAACGTCTTCATACACCAAGAGTCTGAAGTCTAATTGTTGAAGAATTGTCTTGTGACAAACTTGAGCTGGGACAAACTTGGATAAATTTTGATTTGCCCCTTGCAGACATGGTCTTACAATATTTTCCATAGCTCAAGGCAAACTTTAAGTGATAGACTCTCTCTTTAAGTTATAACATATGCATCACAGACTTTGTAACTTGAAATACTCAAATTGAGAGGTTAAATAACATGTAGACAAACTTTATTTAATCAAAGGTATGATGCCCTTAATCCGGTAAATGATATTACAAATATTTTTATTTAAATATTAAAAGCGCGGATAAATTTTTTTCACGATTTAAATAATCGTTGGAAGAAGAAAACCACAAATAAAACTTTAACAATTAACCTTAGACCTTTTTAAAGACCTATCTCATATATGGCGATATAAGAAGGTAAGTAATTTAAACAAACATCTACTTAAGGCAATCAATTACATAATCGTCATATGAGTGTTTGTGGAACATATAAGTTAATTCAAGAGCAAGAGTGGATATGAGAAATAATCCAAGTAAGCACAAGGTGATTGCCAAAATTTGATAAAACTTGTGATGGTACAGAGTTGGACTTAGAAGGAGGGGTTAAATAAGTCTTAAACTTTTTTTCAAAAATAATCACGTATAGACCGCTCAAGCAAAAAATAGTTTTTAACATACCAGAGAAAAGGACAAGGAAAATTCATAGCGGAAATTTATCCAGGTTCACTTCCAACACAGAAGCTAGTCCAGTCCCTTCAGCCCGAAGGATTTTCACTATTATAAATCATTTACAATCTGCACCATCCCAGTGCAATCAATATTCTTGACTCCAGCCACTTCTAGCTTATACCCAAGTATTTTTGACACTAGTCACTCTTGCCTAAAAACCTAAATATTCTTTCAAAAGCTTCTTCAGGCCACAGTGTTTCCCAAACTAAAAAATTTTGGCAACACACCAGAAAGTACAAAGTGATGGTAGAAAGGTGTTTAACATTATAATTAAATAACTCAGCGTACAAAGATATGAAATGATTGCAAGGTACACTGAGCTACAAACCACTATAAGTCACGGTTTGCACTAAGTAGAACTATAAAAAGGACTTATGTAGTGAATACAAGAACTTAGAAACTTTTAAGAGAAGTCTTTCAGACTTCAGCTTCTAGAGAGAAAACAAGAGAGTGTTTAAGTATCAAGTTAAGCAGT
This sequence comes from Clitoria ternatea, assembly GCA_037962975.1. NCBI lineage: Eukaryota > Viridiplantae > Streptophyta > Magnoliopsida > Fabales > Fabaceae > Clitoria > Clitoria ternatea. Next base: position 19,399,604 of record CM075675.1, read on the forward strand.
GTAACTATCTTGTTCTAAAAGGTTTCTTGCATTTATAGTCCTTCTGAAAAATATCTGTTGGTTCAGCTTCGAAGGATGTTGGTATCTTGAGGATCGTGTTGTCAGTGAGTGTAGACACATGCTTCAGAGAATGTTCCTTATCTGGGAAACTTCAAAAGTTTTCAGCAAAAGATCCTTTTTGCTTATGTACTTTAGGAAAACACATACACTCTATAGCAGTTGACCTTAGGCTATCCGTTCTGATCAGGTTCAGCTTTTCTGACACCTTGAGATATGTGAGACAGTTTTCTTGATCAATGTGAGAAAGTCTTCAACTTTTCCGTTGATTTCCTTTTTGATGATAGCTTCAGAAAAGATATGAGAAAGTTCATGCAACTTCCAATTTGGAAAGGAAAGATCATTTTTCAAGTACTCGAAGAGTCACAAATCTTCTTATAGTCTGAAGAGCAATCTTCTGATGGTCTGAAGACACATAATGACTTGATCCATTGAAGCTTGAGTGAGTACGGACTTCTTTATTTCAGAAGTGAATTGATTTTTTACAGACTCCCCCTTTCTTTTGCAAATGGAGCTCTACGGACTCCTGACACACTTGAACAGAATTGTTAGACAAACAAATAATACAGACTTCATTTTAGTTGAGAGTTTTGATGTGTATTATTAATAAATCACATGGGGTTCAGACTGCTTAATCATGATTTCAAACTTTACTCTAACAACTTGTACATCTGTCTATACAAACATTCCATGATTGGAAGTATATGCATTTGATTATGGGAAACATGTTAAAGAGGTGTACAACAAGTAGTCAAGGATAAAAGAGTGAAGTGCAAGGCATAGGGAACCAAGGAGTACAAGACCATGGTAAGAAAAGTTCATTTTTAGTCTTAGAAATACTGGGACATGTCATAAATATCACTTATTGGTCACAAATTGAAAATCATAAAAAGTTGGGTTTAAATCCCTCTTAAATTTAAGTTTTACATTGCAGTGGGTCTAGCGTTTTACGCCTCATGAGAGTTACAAAACTCCAATTAAGGTAATTCCAGTTTGTACGTCTCTGTAACATAATTATCTAAAAATTGTTATGTGAAGTCGAAGACCAAAATGTCATTAAAGTGCCCAAAAGAGCCAAAAACAACAAAGAAAAAACAACAATTGAGAAATTCTAACAATGGTCATTCCACTCCAAATTCCATTTTCAAATCAAGTCATGCCTTGAGACCTTAGATCATGCAATACCTAGGCCTTTTTGTGCACAAATTCATCAAGAATCACTCATATTATGGCACAAGGCATGAAGGGAACATCACCAATTCACTAAGCCTTTTTTGTACCAAATCCAAACATCATTTAAATCATCATATCCATATCTACATCAAGCATAAACATTGTAATCATAATCTTACACTTTGATATCTCATCCATCCATGGAATTTTATCATCATAAACATTGATGACATTAAAATGGTCACCAAATTCACAATGTATAATATCCTCGAGGTCATCTACCATTCATGATCCAATTATCTATAATCACTAACCAGGTTTCAAACTCATAGTCATGCATCATCATACATAACTTTGTGATACAAAATGATCACAAGTTTATTCCAAATGATCATAATGCATCAACCAACATCTTAAAATGTCAAATCATCAAAATCAATTCACCACCCTACACTTATGAGACATTGAACAATAGTATAACTATACAAAAGAATGTCATGCACAAAGATTCCAAAAGGAATGTGCCATAGTAGATTAATCAAAAAGCATGTCGGTCAAGACATCAAGTCAACTCTTTTTTCACAATATACCTCATCTCTTCCAAAAAGCACCACTCCATGGTCATGCCCTATAACTCAAGAATTGAAAATAGACAACATGGAGAGTGAGCATACTTTCTCAATAATGAATAATGAAATAAAATTGTGATAATATAAATATATGAATGCAAACCAATCATATTCTCCTATTAAGGAGTTCAATCCAGCAACAATGTCACAATTCATATCAATTTCCATTAAACACATATATATGTATATAATCAAAGCTCTAATAACAATGATACTACTAAATAGAATCATGTCACTATCACATTTATTGTCAAAGTCCATAAGCAATATCAAAGACAACACTAACAACAATAACATAATTAGTTAGTGTCCAATAAGTGAAATTTCATCTCTCAATAAGTTACCAATTTTCTTGGTTATCCCAAATTCAAATGTCATGTTCTTATGGCTAATGCATATGTTATGCCATGAAATGCATATGCAACGGATCCGATTTGAAACAATTGTTCATAACACACATATATACAATTTATCAATTATTCGCAACCACACATAGTCGCTTAAATATTTATCCCCCCGCAAGGGTGCCTTTCATAAGATCCTGCAAGACCTCAATTATTTTCATATGTCAAGTAATCGCAACCACATATAATCATTTAAAAAGTTGTCCCCCGCGCAAGGGTCTTTTTTACAAGATCCCGCAATACTTCTATCATTTTAACATATCAAGTGATCGCAACCATATATAATATGATATGTCATGCATGCCATGAGATGCAAAAATGTACATGCTAGCCTCAAGTTTTAAAATTGAAGACTAGGAATAAAAACAAAAAATTAAACCTCAAACCAAATAGTCTCTTAGTTTCTTAGATAGGTGAAAAGTTTTAGATATAATTAAATAATATTTCCCAAAAACTTTTAAGCATATCAAACACATTTTAACATTCTTAATAATTATAAGTCCTAGGAAACTTGATTCTCTAGAAACATGATTTCCAAGAGTTTCTAAAAACATTCTACATATCAAACACATCCTTAATGAATGAACTCATATTACAAGAGAACCTAGAAAAAGTGAAGGAGGAACTTGAAAGGTTCTTCAAAATTAAGATATGACATATACCTAAACAAGAAAATTTGAAAGCCGACTTAATATCTAAGTTAGCAAGCACTATTAACAAGCTAACAAGTAACAGAAGCATTGTTGAAGAAATTGTCTCGGAACTAAGAGCGACAATGGAAATCGAAGAAAAGGTAGACTAAAAAGACTATGCATACAATACTTGAAGAAAAGGATCCTACTAGAGGACCCCAACAAAGCCATAAAATTAGATAGAAGCTCAAAGGTAACATGGTGAATTAAATCCAGGAGCTTCCTAGAGTCGGCGCATGTCTTAGAGCTCTAAGAACACTTATAATGACCAGTTAACAAAGTCCCTTATATCTTACATCAAGGAGATTTGAACTTTATTCACAAGAATACAAGCTTAGTGCTTGTTTGGTTGGTAGTTAACCAAACTAAGGTTGAGCCAATGAAAAGAAAAGAAAATTCCGTTGACTCAAGGATTTTTCCTTTATTTACATGAAAATATAGTAGATGAATAATCATTGGATGAAAAATTATTAAAAAATTTCTTAAACATGTAAAATTAATATTAACTATTACATTTTTCTATTTTTATAACTCTATTTCCATAATTGATTATCAAACAAACCCTCAATCTTTAACTCATTTGACCAATCTTTGTTGTAATAGACGTCAACTTTTGCACCTTAAATTGAAAAAGTTAAAAGTTAAATGAGGGAACTTAAATATAAGTTAAAAAGCATGAGTAAATTTCACTAGTAAGAAAGTTAATTCATTTTTCCTCCTTACGTTGTTTTTTTATTATATTTTGTTCTTTTCTTAGTGCTTATAGATATATTACCCAAACCAGACCTAAATTTATCTTAGTTATAATAAATTAAAAATTTTATAATAATTATACACATTTTTCAACGAATACAAAATTGTTAATTCAATTTTTTTGAAAGTTACAAATGATAACTACTTGATAAAGATGGGAATAAGCCATTGACTTTTTATAACCTAGTCTATTTAAGACCAAATTTGATACAGCATATTTAATATAAAGATAAGGCCAAAGCTTTTCAAAAAGCCTACTTAATTAAATACGTCTGGTTTGAGTCTTTAAAAAAACATTTCTAATTTGTTGGACCAGCCTTTTTAAAGTATTGAATATAATTTTATAAATGAATATAATTTGTAATATATTATAATTTAAAGATACATATTATATTTTCCATGAATCATAGTTTATAAAATTAAATTTATTTAAAATCACCGTTAATATGAAAAGTTGATAATTAAATATAGATTGTACTTGGATTGTTAGACTTTTAGAGACAAATTTATTTGTTTAAGATAGACTCATCGATCTCGTTTGTTTGCATTTTCATTAACATAAACTTAAATCGGACTTTTATATAGGCTATCAGTCTAAATCGGACTTTTAAATAGGTTAGACCAAACCTAGTCTAAAAATATAGTATAGTCAGATGACAGGTTAGACTCAACTTAAGTAATAAGTTAGACCGTAAAACTTAATTTAACCTAACCTATTTTCATCCCTAGAGAAAAAAAAAAGTTCTAAACAAAGTATCCTAGAATCGCTAGTCTTGCCTCAACAAATAAGATGGCACTACCATAACCCCAAAATGACATCAAGATTATCAGAAGTTTGTTTTCTCAATGAATCCACTTTACACTGAATAGCTTATTTCATATGTCCAATATCTGAAAGTTTAGGACCAAGTCCAAGGAACCCTGTAAAAGCTGAAACTCCTTCACTAAGCGGGTCACAGTGTACAACGAACTGTGACAAAAAAAGCTTGACCCTCGTATGTAAAATCAAAAAATTATCACCTTATAAGTTTGAGAGTAGCCTACCAATGTGTTTCTACGTGCTTTCCTCTGACTCTGGAACTTTCACTTCTCTTAGAACCTTTGCAGCATCCTCGGGGAACACAGGATTTATGTGACACCCAGTTCCAATTTCAAAACCCGCTATGCCAATTAGTTGAGGCACTATCTGTATAAACCAATGAGAATATGCTAACTCTGAGCCATTACCATGAAGTGGACTAGTGTGAATCATATAGTTGAACGGTGGATTGTTCAACTGCGAAGACATCTTTCTAAGCATTAGTTTCAACAAACCTCCAAGCTCAACTGCCTGCAAAACAATTGTCAAGAAATATTCATCAATTTTTGGAAAAGATACCTGAATAAAGGAAATATTAGTACATATGTATATCTATAGTTGATAATGGCATAACAAAATGCACATTTTAGCAACACAAGGAGGATCAGTGATGTCATAAATCCATGGCATTGCAAAATCCACAACAGGCAGAGATAGCTTATGCTATCTGTGTGCCATTACAAGAATACTCAATCTGTACTGTTATAATAAATCCTCAGAATTCCAATGTATGTATGCCCTAAATCATTTCTTAATAATAATGGTTATCCATATCTTCAAAAAATATGATTATCCTCTTGCAGATTCCTGCTAAGTTCTGAGTTTCTCTGCAGCAGCATCGCTTGTGTCTTCTGCAGAACTCGGCGTGTGCCACCAGCTCTGATCATATAATCAATCTAACAGACTCCATCTGTCAAATTCAAACCTTGCTGCTTTGAACCTTTTATTTTACCCCTTCCATATTGTCTTTATCTTTTCACAGGTCAAAAACATGTGCCTTTGAAAGCATCAATAGTGCAGCTTCCCCTTTTGTGCGGGAACAGCTCTAGAAGATAGAGGGGATTCAAAAGAGATAAAATTTGGGGAATTTCTTCTATTTTCTCATCTACTTTCAATTCACATTTAATGATTAACACAGAGCTAATACCATGCATATAATTCTCATTGTTTATCGTTATAACAGAACGCAAAGTGTAAAATATTATTCAGAGAATTCAGCAATAATCATGCATCCAAGAGGGTGGTTTTTTTTTTTTGGAGATCCAAGAGGGTGGTTTCTTCACAAGCTTCAGCATTGCAACTTTGGGCTTAGTGCTGTCCTTTAACCCAATAGCCCCATCTCATCTTTGGGCTTCAACTTTGAGGACTCAACCAATGAATCAGTCTTCTGAGACACCACCAGTTTCATTCTTTTTCTTTCTTTTTATCCAATACCACCTCAGCCCCTGTTATGACTTATTTCCCTCATTTTATCTAATTACTGTATGCTCCAAAGCCTCAGCCTCTGTTATTATGAATACCTCCTTTACATCGAGATTTATGATAAAGCCTAGACTGCATAATTCTTAGTTTTAACAAGGATTTCTCATTGCTTTATTTTATGATTAATTTAGTTGGATGATAATGGAATTCTATAAGTTGTATTTTTAAGTTTTTCATAAACATTTATGGTTTCAAATGGCAAATGTCATTTTTGAATTATATTAAATATATTGAATATAATGTTCCTAGTTTGTGCTATGCTTCATGCTACAGCAATAAGAGCCCATATGCCATAGGTGTTATTCACTTTTAACCGATAAAAAGACTGCAGTTTTGGAACAAAAGGTGTAACATCTATGGGCAGCCACAACTATAAACAGTTAGCATCAAGCTACATAATTCATAAACCTATAATTAAGTCTTTTATCCATTCCTTGTATCAGATGTATTATATTGAATAAAGCAAAATATTTTGCAATTAAGTATTAACAGGACTTTGTAAGTAATGAACTGTTACCTTCTCATTATCCAATTCATGGAAGTGAGCAGAATGATACCGAGGAACAATCCACATCTCAAAAGGAAATGTAGCAGCAAAAGGAACAAGTGAAAAGAAGTTGGTAGATGAATCAATCAAAAGATCCTCAGTTTGAATTTCACAAATAAAACATTCCCCTGTCTGATCAAAATAATCTTTCATACTTCCAATTCGGGAAGAAACATTAGGCGGAATAATTGGTAGTGCCATCATCTGACTGTGCGAGTGACTCATAGATGCACCAGCTGAAGCACCATGGTTTTTAAACACCTTTAGGATTAATAAAGCAAGTTTAGATGATAATTACATGAAAAAAGGTGCAAGAAAAAGAGTAATTTATTCGTGTAAAATGTGTAAGATATACTAACAGATTAATTGCAATTTTTAACATCACAAAAAAATGATAGAAATATAGCCTGTAATTAACATTTGATTAATACATTTATAGAGTTAACCAAAGTAAAGTCAACACTTGTAACATCTAAATTCTAAGTCTTAGTTCACTACTGCAAGTGCAAACTACAAAGGAACAAAAAGAATTAGCACAAATGAATCCAAGATCCACACACTTTCTGAAATTTACCCAAGAGGCTCAACCATACATTGAAAATAGTTATGTTACATATGAATGCATATAAAATATGCTGCATAGAACTAGAAAGCATATATTATACATTATTACATCTAAGATTCACATCTTAGCTTTTGTCGAATGAATATGAAATGAAAAATGATATAAAAATGCATACAAGAATGTGACTTCATTCATTACATAGCCAAAGCTTCAAGCCACACAGGAATACAACCAACAAAGCCATGAAAGGGCTTCAACCTCACAAGGCTTTTGAAACAAACAGAACAACTTGGAGCACAAGCACAGACCAAAGCATTAAAAAAATAACAATAACATTGGGCAAACAATTAAAGTAGTCCTAAAAATATAATATGGCGGTTCATAGTCCCCAAATATTTATTCATTCACCAAATTAGCCCTTTTAAATATTTATTGTTTCCGTTGAATTAGTACATGAAATTCACAATTGTTAAAGTTTCATCTCAAAACCAATAGACCATACCTCCTCCAATGAAGTCTGCCGAACCAAGTAAAGAGTAACTTTTGACCCATGACAACCGGAAAGAAGCTAGGTTCTAACTTTGATACTATGTTAAGGTTCCATCTCAAAACCAATTCGCAATGAGTGGAGTAGGCTAACAGGTATTTAAACCATACCACATATTATGTAGTAGATGATGTGAGACTTCCAACAACAATGAGAGAACTAAATTAACCAAAAACTGCACATTCAAGGACCTAGATGTAATTTCCATAATTTGATTGACCAATGCAACAAATACCATATCATGCACTAATTCTACTAGTTACTCACTGTACAAATTATGTACCTTAACATGCACTTTGTCACTTAAATTAACAATCACTTCAACAAATTCCATGCTAATGTAACTGGTACAGATTAAATTCAGAGAAATAATCATTTCTCTTTTAAGTGGGTGTTTAATTTATCTCTACAAATTAGGACACGTTTGGTTTGAGAAAATATAACCTGTTATTTTTTACTTCTAATTACAAAATTATCACTTATTTTTCATTCTCTGTTTTGACTTCTAAACACAGCATTATCACCTTGTGGTCATCTTTTTCATTTTCAATTACAAAATTATAATCTTGTTTTTATTTTGATTTTAGCTTTTAAACATGTACACGGGAAAAAAAATATTTTCACTTTCATATACAAATTTTTGAAATCGGAAAATAAGCTAAAAACAAAACAAAACAAAATGATAGTTATAATTAAGAATCAAATCAGAAATCATTCTCTCCTAACAAGTCAAACCAACAATGTATAAACCAACAATGTATTGATGCAGTGACAAAGATACATTATGGTCTGTGTAAAAGAGGCACTATTAGAGATACACTATGGTCTCAGTAAATGAATCACTGTTTGAGCATGAAGAGAAATCCAGAGGGCAAAATGTTTTGTTTGGTAGCCAATTACAAAACGGAGTTTGGCTAATGACATTATCAAATGATCAATGTTGATATGGCATATTGTCCAACACACCTAAGATGAGACTTTCAAATGAACTTTTAAAATTTGTTTGATCAACCGAAACTTATTTCTAGCCAACCACCATATTTAGGATTACCCAACTGGGAATCAAACCAGCGCTAAACTTGAGTACAAATAAGGTAATGAAGGAAGAAAAAAAAAACCTAAATATACACTTAAATGTTATCCGAACTAGTTGATGATTAATAAATATTCCGAAAATTGAAAGGCAGAAGAGAACGAACCTGGACATATTGAATAGAATGATGGTTGCTGGCGATTTGTTGTATTCTGTTGGTGTAAGCGAGGAGAACCTGAGAGATTTGAGGGGGGGAGAGATCGGAAAGCTGAACCGGGTGAACCGGGGTTTCAATGACGACGTCGTGGAAACCGAAGCCGTGGAGGACCGAACCGGAAGGAGAGTGGTGGGGTTCGGGGAGGTCGCGGGAGAGAGCGGGATAGAGGTTCTGGATGACTCGGATGGTCCAGTTGGGGTCGTCGGGTGGGACCCGAAAGATCTCGGGGGCGCACTCGTGTTCGTGGCCGATGCAGAAAGGGCATTGCTGGTCGGGGTTGGTGGTGGTGGGGGATTTTGATTTGAAATCGGAGGGTCTTTTGGCTCTGGCCGGTGAGAATATCACCCAACGGTTCCACACCGCGTCCTTCCTCAGTTCCGGGTTTCCGTTTACCGAGGAAGATGTCATCGTCGTCGTCTTACGTTGTTGTCTTTTCAGTCTCCTGATTTGTGTGTTTATCAGAAGGAATCCTTTTACCACTTGGACTGTACCCCTTTACCGCTGCACCTCATTCTTCTTTTCTATTCCTTTTTCTTCTTTTCCATGGTGCTTTCAAGGTGCATGATGGTTGTAACCAAAAAAAAAAAAAAGAGAGTAAAACCTTTAATGGGTATTTACAAGCAATCAAAGTTATTTTTTTATCAAAATGACGTTATAACATGGAAAGCTGTTATCTATATAAGTTTTCTATCAAGTTAACTCATATGATTAATAGTCATTGGTCTACATTACTCATGGTCATGTTGTAGTAGTTACGTAGCTATATTTTATACTGATTTGGGCATTTTAAATATGTAATGATGAAATATATTAATTTAGTCTTGAACTGGTCTGAACCGGGGTCTACGATCCAGTGTGAGACCAGCCACAAAAGTATATATATTTTAGTGCTTATATACCGGTACAGTGGGTATCCGGTATTGTAATCCGGCCTCTCAGTGGGAGAAATCGGTCTCGTTGTCCTGGAGATCTTTCACACTAGAGTTTCGCATTGGTGTGGGCGAAAGGTGGTGTCACCTGCGAAGATTCTCCGATGCTCAAGTTATAAGAGTGTATATGAACTCTGTGAACACTTAAGCAATGCAATAGTAAGATGAGAGTTAGAACAACGTAACCTTGCATGTGTATTAGAATATGCTATTTATAGTTGGACGTGAAAAATGAATCGTTGGATGCAAGTGGGCCTATAAGTTCTGATACCGTGTATAGAGTGTCAATCAAAGTGGCTCAGTGCTCAGAGTGTGACAAGGGGTAGGTCAATTATCAGTTACGATTCTGACACAGGGATGGAGGATAATCACCTTTTCCGTACATCACGCCTGCGATCGTACCTACTCCTTTCTGCAAGTGATATTGGCACATTCCGCTGTGCAGAGTATCCACACTTGATAAGTTATAACCCCTCTTATCTCATTGTGACACTGAGGCAAATGGTTATACGTGACGGGGAAGTGAGGGCGGATGAAGTATCCGATGAGGTGAGAACGGATGAAGTATCCGATGAGAGCGGATAACCGGTGTGAAGATACTACATGTGATACCGGTTGCCCTTCTGGAACAGTCATGCTGATGTCACAACTTGAGGGGCCGGTATCCAGACCGGATCATTTGTCCCCTAGCTTGTATGAGGGACTGTTAAGTTGCTCATATGAGCTACATAGCCTTCAAGAGGTTTGGATGCCGGTAAGATACTCCGAAGATATCATTTGAAACTCTTGTCAGCTATGTGTTGGCATTCTGTCAGTGTAACCGTTCTACAGGTTACATATCCGCCCTCTTGATGCCTTTACAGCGGATTTGGACAAAGATTTGAAATGAGGGTAATCCCAAGAGTTTTTGGAAATTGTAACTCTTGATATTCGAATAGTTGTTGGGATGCATTTAATGCGTCTGAAATGATTGGACAATTAATGCCCTTTTAAAACGTGAGCCATCATTGTCCTAAAAATAACCGTCAATTGGGCTTATTGGGCCTGGATTTTGGCTTCTGTGGGCCCGTTTCGCTTGAAACTTTTCATGAAGCGTCACCATTTCGCGCCTTGGACCATGAAACGACGGGGTCGTTTAAATCCGAAAAGTTGCGTTTTGGGGCATACGACATGACTCTTGGCTGATCACTGTGCCCCTTCGTTACCTATAAAAGGGTAACTTAGCAAGTTTCGGAACTTACTTTCACCTTCAAGCTTAGTGAACCTCTGCTCAAATTTTGAAGACTCTGTTGCTGTTTTTTCCTTTCGCAAAGTTCTTCCTTCCATTATTCCTTCCTTAGGTAACCTCCTTATCCCTTATCTCCATACTATTTTCAGTTGCTTCAACTTCAACCATGCGCACTAGGCCAAGCAGCGCTGGTACCTCGAACAGGGGGAATTTGAGTTCACGTGCCCCCTCTAGCCATCGTGGTGGGAGGATTCCTGTGAATCTTCTTGTGGTTGGGCCTCGTCGCTCAGAAAGGGTTGAAACTTCCTCCTCGCGAGCGCCAGTGGTTCAGCGCCGCCCTGAGGGTTCCTTTGACTCGAGGGCTTCCAGTCTCTCTGACAGCGGGTCAAGCGCTGAAGGTTACCTCTCTGGCGACGTTGCCTTTTATCACAGTATAGAGGCGTTTCAACACGAGTCAGACGAGATGGAAATTCCTGGGTCCGGAAAGACGTTGATTCTGCGAACTACGAAAGGGTGTGTCAACGTTGTTGCACACCGGCTAAATTGGGAGAGGCTAAATAGGGAATCCCCGTACTGCTGGGTCGAAGAAGAATTCTTGAACATTGCTTCGCACCACGCAAGAGAGGACGGTAACCCTGTTAAAGCTCGATTCTCTGTCTACTCAAGAAAGAAATACAAGGACCGTTTTCTCATCCTTGTACCCCGGCCTATGGAGCGAGTCTGCCATCGAGTCCCAGACGAGAGGTCGGTATACATGTACGACTTCGTCTTTCAGCACTTGGGAGTTCATTTCCCCATGACGGAGTTTCAGATGGCTGTCCTTCGTTTCCTTGACTGCGCCCCCACACAATTGCACCCTAATGGCTGGGGCCTGGTGCGTGCTCTCGAGGTTCTCGGGGAGCACTTCAATTTCACATCCACTGTGGCAAAACTTTTCTATTATTGCCAAGTGGTCCGTCGTGCCAATAAGAAGGGCGGCCTTGGGTTCATAACGCTCCGTTGTGACTCAAGGATTGTGAATTTCAAATCCTACACCGAAACTGCGAAGATTGATGTGCGCTCTTTCAAGCACTACTATACGCGGATTCGAGTGCAAGCAAACAAGCTGGTCTTTTGGCTCAACAATGAGGGATTCACGAAATTCCCCACCAGCTGGATGCACGAGCATTTCCTGTTGCTGAGCCGTGCTTACTACACTGAAGAGGGTGAACTTTCCCCTCATTCTGTGGAGGTGTTGAGTGCCATGCAGTCGGCCTTAAAAGCCCTTAAGGGGTTCTCTTGCAGACATCTCCTTGGGAGTGACACTGTCAGGAAGAAATATCTTCGTAATATCCATTCTCCAACTACACGTGTTGCATGTTCATTCTGTACTTTCTGCTTTACCTTCAGTATTTTAACTCAACTTTCTTGTTTTGCAGAACAAATCAAAAAAGCTTCCGCCGACATGCTTTCCCTAAAATCGATGTTGGCGGATGATGATTCCTCTTCCGAGGAGAACAGCATCCAGGCTAAAATAAATTCTTTCAAGGCTAAAACTCCCACCATCCCCTTGACAACCGCTGTGGGGGACGATGTACCTCTCCTTGAAGAAAAGGATCCTGAGGAGCAACCTCAAGTTGAAGAGGAAAGCCAGGAGCAGCCCGTCCCTGAAAAGAAAAAGAAGAGGGTCCTGGTTAAGGCTGTAGATAGAAAGAAATCTTCTGCTGGTGAGTCTCCAAGAAAGCGTCAGAGGACTTTGGAAGAGACTGGCATGAAGAAAGACAAGGGGAAGAAACCAATTCTCTCTTCCTCTGCCCCTCCTTCACACACCGGCACTGAGACGGAGTCAGAGAGCGGGCCTCCTCCTGCTAGCTCTCCTCCGAAGGAATCCTTCCTTTCTCCTTACCTCTGGTTCCAGGGGTCCATGCCTCCCACACTTCCTAAAGCAAGGTATTGCCTCCGCCCTTCTCTCGAGGCTGCTGAAGTTAGGGGCGCATGCAAGGCCGATCGCTGGCAGCTGGATGAACTCTCCGGCCTTCTGGACTCCTTAAGCGATAAGGCAGATTATATGGAACAAGTTGAAAAACTTGAAGCTGACATCGCTGTAAAGGAGGCCTGGGTGGCCAAGCAGGCGGAGACTACCAGGGGGTTGAATCGGAGCTGAAAAAGGCTAAGGAACTGCTGGAGAAGAAGACCGAAGAAATAAGCCAACTCCACTTCACCAACAAATCTTTGGAGCGGCAAGTTTCTAAACTTCAGCAGCAGAACAAGTCTATCCCCCTCCTGGAAGAAGAGCTTCAGCTTGAGAAGAAGAAATCCGCCAAGTTGAGTGAAGATCTTGCAACAGCGGAGGCCGGCCACAACAAAAGCTTAGGGGAATGGGAGGCTCTCAAGAAGGAGTTACAGGCTCAGATTGAAGAGCTAAAGAAGGGGAGTACGGGCGCTGGGCCGTTGGAGGAAGAGGTTACCAAGCTTCAGAAGAGATTGACTGCTTCCAAGGCCAAGGCTGCTAAGGCTTTGGAGATATGCAAGAAGGTATCCTTTGAATCCTTCGGCCTAGCCCTTCGTCAGGTCTTCTACCGCAATCCTGATGTAAAACTCAACTTGTACGGGCTGGATCCGTTCTACGAGTTCCACGGAGGGAAACTCGTTGTGGTGAAGAGTGACGACTCGCATGTGGATCCACCAGATTCTCTTTATGAACTGCCTCCTCTTCCGGAGGGCCAAAGTATGGAACCACCACCAGTTACTCCAGGCCCTGAAAATGTTATTCAAGAGAGCGTTCCAACTGGCCAGGAGATCGGTGTTGGTAGGACCCAAGTTGAAGGAGCCAAGGAGGGGGGAACGGATGTGCCCACAGCGGAGACTCACAACTCTGCTCCTTAATTTTTGCACTTTAATTTTACAGCTGTGTACTAGGATCAGCTCCAGTATCCATGAACTCATATGTATAAAATCTTTCTTCAAATAAATGAAATTTTCCTTCACTTTGCTTTTATCACTTGTGACAAGTGTATGGTTATCAAATAACTTAGACATATATGCTATACTTTTACCTTTGTATTAATCACAAGACCACTCTGTTTAACTATCTTAACGTTAAAAGCGTAGTTTGCACCCCGGAGAAAATAACAAACATCGTAACAGATAAGCAATATTTTGTTGAATTATTCACGCGTGCTTTGTCCCCAAGTATAAGTGTTTTGGGAAGCAAATATCTGTTGTGACCTTTAACTCCTCGGAGGGTGAAAAGTTCATTCGCTTTCTACACTGCGATATCGCATTGTTTGCAGTCATCCGCCCTGTGAAAATTATTTCAAAGATGAGGACGGCGATTGTACTTGGAGTTCGGTTCAATCCTACGATCCAATCCTTCATGTGGGGTTCGGTACAACCTTGAAAAAGGTTAGATCCTACAACCCATTTCTTGAGGTTCGGCTTAGTCCTACAACTCAAGTCTTCAAACGGGGTTCGGTTCAATCCTACTAACCGTACCCAGAGTTTGGTTCAATCCTACAGTCTGGGCCTTCAAATGGTTTTTGGTTCAATCCTACTAACCATACTTGGAGTTCGGTTCAATCCTACAATCCAAGCCTTCAAACGGGGTTTGGTTTAATCTTACTGACTGTTCCTAGAGTTCGGTTTAATCCTACAATCTGGGTTCGGTTTAATCCTACTAACCATACTTGGAGTTCGGTTCAATCCTACAATCCAAGCCTTCAAACAGGGTTCAGTTTAATCCTACTGACCATTCTCAGAGTTCGGTTTAATCCTACAATATGGGTCTTTAAATGGGGTTCAGTTTAATCCTACTAACCATACTTGGAGTTCGGTTTAATCCTACAATCCAAGCCTTCAAACGGGGTTCGGTTTAATCCTACTGACCGTTCCCAGAGTTCGGTTTAATCCTACAATCTGGGTCTTCAAATAGGGTTCGGTTTAGTCCTACAACCCATTTCACCCCTCAAGGAGTTACATCGTCAATTCACAGAATATGTGATTGAGATCATCCGTCCTGGGGGTCCTTATGTGTAACGGCCTATGGCTATGAATCACAACACAGAAAGGAAAGGTGAGATTGATAAGTTCATGAACTGCATTCTCATTAAATCAAATGTATATTACAAAGGGAGCATAGTTGGGGTCATGCCTCATTAAAACCTTCTTGAGAAAACCCAATGGGAAAAAACTCAAGTGAGGAAAAAGAGTACATGCCGTCTTACCAACTAGCTGTAGTAAATACGTAAATTTTGGGTGTTCCACTTATTGCGGATTGGTGTTCTATCGAGCTCCTCAAGCTGGTATGACCCCTTTCCAGTTACCTCAGAAACTCTGTACAGGCCTTCCCATGTTGGCGCCAATTTTCCTTGATGAGCGAACTTATTCCCCACACTCGCCTTCCGCAAAACAAGATCTCCCGTATTAAAAGCTCTATATTGCACGCGCTTATTATACCGGAGGGCTGCCTTCGCCTTTATCGCCTGGTCTCTAACAAAAGCTTCTTCCCTCAACTCATAGAGGACGTCTAGCTCTGATGCCAAGTTGGCGTCATTGTCCCCAGCTGAAAAGTATTCCACTCGAGCCGATCTAGTCTGAAGCTCCACCGGAATCATCGCCTCGACCCCATAAGTCAACCGATATGGGGATTCGTTAGTAGAAGAATGTGGCATAGTACGGTATGCCCATAGAACATGGTATAACTGATCAGTCCATCCCCCTTTTGCTTCACCAAGGCGTTTCTTCAACCCCTTCAACACCTCTTTATTAGCTAGTTCCGCTTGGCCATTTGTTTGAGGGTGTTCAACAGATGAAAAGATTTGGACTATCCCCAGTCCCTCAAGCAACTCTGTGAACTTCTTATCTGTGAACTGGGTACCATTGTCAGTTACAATCCGCCCTGGAATGCCGAATCGAGCTATGATATTCTCATATACAAAATGCCTTGTCCGTGCTGATGTGATATGCACTACCGGTTCTGCCTCAATCCACTTGGTGAAGTAATCAACTCCCATGATCAAATACTTAATACCCCCTGGAGCGGTTGGGAATGGACCCAAAATATCGAGGTCCCATTGATAGAAAGGCCACGACACCGCAGATGAAGAGAGTTCTTGGGCCGGTGTGTGATGAAGATTAGAAAACCTCTGGCAAGCATCACACTTCTTTACAAAATCAATTGAGTCCTGCTTCATTGTGGGCCACCAATACCCAGCCCTGAGGACTTTTCTCATTAAGCTTCTTCCTTTGGCGTGGTGCCCATATTGCCCCTCGTGTACCTCCTCCATTACTCCTTGTACTTCACTCTCTCTTAAACAGATGAGGTAAGACACTGAGAATCCTCTTCTGTATAAAACACCATCGACCATAGTGAAATACGACAACTCTCTTTTCACTCTTCTTCTCTCTTTTTCATCAGTAAGAAGCTGTCCGTCAGCCAGATAACGGATATATGGGATAACCCAAGAATTCTCGTAGGGGTAACTGACCATTACAACGTTAAGAGAAGGGAACAAAGGTATGCTAGGCGATGTCAGCGTGCTCTGAACCACCGACGTTATACTTCCAGGCTGTTTTATGCTTGCAAGTCTTGATAAGATGTCCGCTCTAGTATTCTCCTCTCTTGGCACATGCTTAAATTCTAGCACATCAAATCTCCCCTTCAACTCATTCACACAATTCAAATACAGTTGAAGTTGTAGCTCACGAACCTGATACTTGCCTTGAATCTGTGATATCACTAGCTGTGAATCACTACACAATATCGCTTCTATTGCACCGATGTCGATTGTTGCTCGGAGGCCAGCCAAACTTGCCTCATATTCAGCCTGATTGTTGGAAGTTTTGAAATTAAATCGGAGGGAGATTTCCAAATACACACCGTCGTCGCTTTCCACAACAACACCAGCTCCACAATCTTTATTGTTTGACGACCCATCAACATAAACAGTCCAATATGCTCGAGATGTGGCTGGATCCGTTCCTGTCATTTCTACGATAAAATTCGCCAAGACTTGGGCTTTAATGGCTCCTCGAGGTTCATAAGAAATTTTGAACTCAGAGAGTTCAATAGACCACTTGATCATCCTTCCAGCGAGGTCCGGTTTACTAAGCACGGAACGGAGTGGCAAATCAATTCTTACCAAAACTGGATGTGCATGAAAATACGGTCTCAACTATCATGAGGCCTATACAACTGCAAGAGCGGCCTTTTCTATCTTCTGGTATCTGTCCTTTGGGTCCTAGAATGTCTTGCTAGTGAAGTACACTGGCCTCTGTCCTTCTGGAGTTTCTTTGATCAACGCTACGCCCAAGGCTTCATCAAAAATCGCCAAGTACAGGATGAGGGTTTCACCAGGATCTGGCTTTACCAATATTGGTGGACTTGACAACACTGCCTTGAGTTGCTGGAATGCTTGCTCTTGCTTTTCCCCTCATTCAAACTTCTTGTGTTTCTTCAATGCTTTGTATAAAGGAAGGGACCTATGTGCCATTTTGGGCATGAATCGAGCCAGAGTGGCCACTTTTCCATTCAACGACTGTACCTCCCTCAAGTTCTTGGGGCTTTGCATATCCAATATCGCCTGACATTTACCAGGATTGGCCTCAATGCCGCGCTGGGTTAACATGAAACCCAAAAACTTCCCAGCTGGGATTGCAAAGGTGCACTTTAATGGGTTCAACCTCATGTTGTATTGTCGCAACCGAGTAAACACTTGGCGTAAATCTTCAACGTGATCACCTCCAGCGGAAGTCTTAGCGATAATGTCATCAATATATACCTCCACCAACTTGGTGTGCATGCCTTCGAACACCTTATTGATCATTCGCTGGTAAGTGGCTCCAGCATTCTTCAACCTGAAAGGCATGATGGTGTAGCAAAAGACACTGCGGTCATTGACAAAAGCAGTCTTTTCTTGATCCTCCTCCCACATCGGAATTTGATTATACCCCGAATAAGCATCCATGAAACTAAGGTATTGATAACCAGACGAATCATCAACCATACGATCGATATTTGGGAGTGGATAAGGGTCCTTCGGGCAACACCGGTTGAGATCCACATAATCTGTACACATCCTCCACTTGCCGTTGGTCTTCTGCACCATTACTACATTGGAGATCCAGGATGAATAGCGGACCTCTTTGATGAAACCAGCCTTCAACAATTCTTCTGTTTGCTTACACGCTGCTTTCTACTTCTCCGGTCCTAATCTCCTTTTCTTCTCGGCAACTGGTCTTGTCTCTGGATAGACAGCCAATTTATGGCAGCAGAAATCAGGGTCTATCCCAGGCATGTCCGTAGCAGTCCATGCGAAAAGGTATTTAAACTCCTGAAGGAGTGCCACCAAGCGTTGCTCCATGACCATCTCCAGCTTATCATTAATGTGCGTGACCTTATCTGGGGAATCCCCTAAGACGATGTCCCTGGAACCACCATCCGGTGTAGGCTTTGAGGGGTTGAGAGGGTCAATCTTCAATTCTACTCTGGGGTCCAGATCAATCAAACTGACCGACCCAGCCGCTGTTCCTCCATCACTCAGCTTCCTCTTCTTATTAAATGTTTCCAACTTCACCATATTCAAGCTCAGGTTGTAACAATACCTGGCCATCTCTTGATCGCCACAAAGGGATGATACACCGTTGTCCTTGTCAATGAACTTGATAAGGAGATGTGGGATAGATACGATTGCTTCCATCCCGTTCAGAGTGGGACGACCTATGATCCCATTGTAGGGGGACTCCACATCAATCACCAGGATTTTAGACTTCACAGTTCTTGCTCCAGGCTCGCCTTCAAAGGAAATGAGGGTGTCAAGATACCCTTTGGTGGGTTGCTTCGCCCCGTTGAACGCCGTGAGCTCTTGTGTATATGGTTGCAAATCTGCATCATTAAAGCCCATCTTTTTAAAACAATTATAAAAAATTACATCACAAGAACTTCCCTGATCAACGAGAATTCTTTTGACATCCTTGTTGGCTATGACAATGATGATAACCACTGCATCGTCACCTCCAGGGATTGTTGGACCAAAGTCATCATCTGTGAACGACACCGCCGGTGCTGCTATACCGTCCCTGAAAGGGCGGTTGTCTCTGGGCTTCCCTGTACTGACAAGATCATTCAGTGGTGATTCTTTCTAGCTGTGATTGATGCTCCCCCTCCAGCAAATCCTCCAGCGATCATCTGAATCACCTCACGCCGGCCTTGCCTTTGCTGCTGAGGCATACTGTTCTGCTGAGCTCCTCCAGTGATCACTACTCCCTTCTGCTTCTCTGTGGCTGTGAACCTCCTGACCGGATTACAGTTGTTATCACCTTTATCATTCGGATCTCTTCCCCTCTTATCCGTTCTGTCTGGCTCATCTTAGGACTTCTCCTTGAACAAATACTATTTTAGTTTCCCCTCTTTAATAAGAGTCTCCACCGTGTTCTTCAACGTCTTGCACTCATCTGTGTAATGGCCAACCTGCTCGTGAAAGGCATAGTATTTATGTGAGTTCCCAGGTCTTTTTACTGGAGGTGGCTTCCTTATCCTATAGACGCTGAGCGTGGGCCAACCAACTTCCCTCAGGATTTGGGAATGCCTAGAGTTCAAAGGGGCATAGTTGCTAAAAGAGGAGATGCGTCTGTCTCGCTGATGAGGTCGAGTGCTCATAAAATCTTCCCTTAGGGCATGCTTCTCAGGCCTTACCCTCTCCTTATCTCTCCGTGGTTGCTGTGAGGGTACTGGCGGCTTCATTCTAGCTACAGTAGCTTCCAGGTGCATCTCTATGCCAATATATTTTGAAGCTTTCCTTCGGAACTCCTCGAAGGTTGTTGGAGGACTTTTTGCCAAAGACAAGGCAAAAGCAGACCCAGGTTACAAAGCTTCAACCACAATATGGAGCTGTATAGCCTCCGTGAGGTTAGGCACCAACGCAGCTTCCTTATAGAATCTTTTCAAAAACTCCTTAAGAGTCTGCCTTATATGGGCCAAGGTATGTGAAGTCCTTGGAATATCTCTGGAAATAACAAAATGGTTTTCAAATGCAGCTGCCATCTCTTCCCAGGAATTTATAGATCTTGAAGGTAAGCTCTTGAACCAACTAAGAGCTTCCTCCGTCAGTGTTCTTGGGAATATTCTACACATGACATCCTCATCAGCCCCCAGATACATGGCCTCATACACATAAGCATCAAGGTGCTTAGTGGGATCAGTCTCCCCATTATACTTTCCGATTGAAAGTGGCTGGGTTGTTTGTAGGTGCTTGGGGATAATGACACTCATGAGTCTCCTTGAGAAAGGAACACTGAGTCTGTATGCCTCAGAAGTTACCACTGCCTGCTCCTTCCTCCTTGTACTGACTCTATCACCAGAGTCTTGAGTCTGCTCCCTCTCCTCGTAAGTAGGGATCTTTGAATATTGAAGGGTCATGGATTTTTCTCTCGCGGATGCATGATGAGCATCCTCCGCCTGAGATGTCACTCTATCCCCAGTTCCTCTCTTCTCCCTTCTCAGCTCCATCAACTCCTCCCCGAGCTGCCTTATAACTTCGTCTCGAGGGTCAGGGGTTGCCACAGGTACCATCCTCCTCGTGTTGGTTACAGGAGATTCAAAAACGAGTCTCCTTCCAACCTGCTGATGGGTCACATCTTCCACGTGACCATCGACAAAATCGCGTCCATCTCCTTCCATACTAAACTACCAAACTTCTACGAAAAGTGGGAATAACTCTATCGGGTCCCACTAGGCGTGCCAATGAACTGGTCTGAACCGGGGTCTACGATCCGGTGTGGGACCAGCCACAAAAGTATATATATTTTAGTGCTTATATACTGGTACAGTGGGTATCCGGTATTGTAATCCGGCCTCTCAGTCGGAGAAACCAGTCTCGTTGTCCTAGAGATCCTTCACACCAGAGTTTCGCGTTGGTGTGGGCGAAATATGGTGTCACCTGTGAAGATTCTCCGACGCTCAAGTTAGAAGAGTGTATATAAACTCTGTGAACACTTAAGTAATGCAATAGTAAGATGAGAGTTAGAACAACGTAACCTTACATGTGTATTGGAATATGCTATTTATAGTTATCCATGAAAAATGAATCGTTGGATACAGGTGGGCCCATAAGTTCTGATACCGTGTATAGAGTGTTAATCAAAGTGGCTCAGTGCTCAGAGTGTGACAGGGGGTAGGTCAATTATCAGTGTACGATTCTGACACAAGGATGAAGGATAATCACCTTTTTCGTACATCATGCCTGCGATCGTACCTACTCCTTTCTGCAAGTGATATTGGCATATTCCGCTGTGCAGAGTATCCACACTTGATAAGTTATAACCCCTCTTATCTCATTGTGACACTGAGGCAAACAGTTATACGTGACGGGGAAGTGAGGGCGGATGAAGTATCCGATGAGGTAAGAACGGATGAAGTATCCGATGAGAGCGGATAACCGGTGTGAAGATACTGCCCTGTGATACCGGTTGCCCTTCTGGAACAGTCATGCTGATGTCACAACTTGAGGGGCCGGTATCCAGACCGGATCATTCCAGACCGGATCAAGTCTCTAACGTATAAAATATTATATCAATTTGATATCTAACATATATAATATTACATTAAATTAGTCTTTACCTCATATTAAAAACAATTTATCATATTAGTCTCTAATCAATTATAATTTGTATCAAATAAGTCTTTAATGTATTAGTAATCATATCATATTAATCTCTAATGTAATTTAAATACTTTATGTTGATGTTATTTGTAAATTATTTTAATGTGAGGAAAATATTATTCAATAAAATCAATGTAAAACATATTTTAGCATAAATAATATAATGGATCGATATTAAAACGATACAACATAATGATACAAAAAGGTTATTAAGGACACAAAGTCTTCATCCATCATTAACAAAGTAAAATTCAGTATAGATGTCACCATGGACACTCTATGAAGGTAAAAGTTAAATTGTACAACTGTCAAACGAGGAATTGGAACATATCTTGTTCTCATAGTTAATACACCAACGAACATGACAAGTTAAAGATTTTTTATACACACATAAGTCTCAAACAATGTTCCATGCATCATGCATTTAATATAAGGTATAAAAAAGAAAAAGAAATAAAAGATATTATTATCACTCTACTTTAGGTGAGTAGTAGTAGCTAGTAGGATTGTAAAACTCATTACAATGGTAATAGCAGGCTGATATGATTTCTCTAAGTATGTTGATAAGAATTAATTCACAATCTAAGCCAACATGATTTAATGTTTATGAGAGTGAGCTTGTCTATATTCAACTTTTTCTTATTCAAGTTGAGTTTTAAACTGTGTAAAATACATCTTATATCTCAAGAGACAATGTATTCTCTTAATTTTTTTTAGTGATAGACGTGTAATTTGACTTTTACTTTGTTAAAAATGCATCAAGACTTTGTGTTCTTAATACATATTTTGTATCATTTTAATACCAATTCACTATATCGATTATGTTTTAAACTATTTTACATTGATTTTATTTCATAACATTTATTTATATTAAAATAATTTAGAGTAAATACATTTATTAGTCCTTCTCTTTAGGAGATGTCTAACATTAGGTCCTTGAGAAAAATTACGTAACCCATATCCCTACATCTTATTCTGTCTCTATATTAAGTCCCTGAACTCACTTGATGTTAAATTTTGATGACATGTAACGTTAAGTGTGACACTTTAAACGCCGTGTTTTGAACATTAAAGTATTGTTAGCAGTCCCTTATAATAATCCCTTACAATGGAACAAAATCAATTTTTATCAATGTTTACTACTATTATTATTATTACTAATAACATGTCCAGTTCAATGAAGAAAGCTTTTTTGTTTCTAAATTGAAAGTAAATTGTTCCTTAAAGAATTAGGTAGACAAATCTTCTACAGCTGAATCCAGCAATAAGTATAATAAGAGGGGAAAGTTTGAGTGTACTACTTGAAACAAAATCTTCCACTCTTACCAAGCTCTTAGAGGTCATAAAGCTAGCCAAAAGAAGATCAAAGGATGCTTTGTTTCAAGAAATGAGAGTAGTATTGAAAACAACATTGAAACTAACCTTTCTTGAGAGCCAGTATGTGGCGCCCCGATTCCCAAATCCGAATCCCGATGTGAACATAAATAATCAATTAAAATACGAATAAATTTTTCATGGTTTAAAGCTTTACAATAATCCCTCTTACATCAAGATTCGAACCACAAAAAAATGGAGGCCACGTTTTAAAGAAATAAGAAAGAATTTGATCGAAAAACAAAAGCCTACAACATATACACAATGGTATTTAAAACAACGAGAAAAAATAAGTGTATACCGACACCCATCTCATCTCATATATGAAAATATGAGAAGAGATTTAAGAGAACACAAAGTAATTGCCAAAGTTTAGTAAAAACATGTGCATTCGATTATACAAATATGCCATGAAGCAAAGAAGTGCAAATCCTAACTCAAAATGGCACAAAAGCTCATAAAACCAATATTTGAGGATTCCACTGGCCATGGATCTATTGTCGTGGAACTCACTGCCACTTTGCCAGAATTGCATATTTTAAGTCAGAGCATTCCACTGGCCATGGGAATTTTCCACAGGCCATGGAACACACTGCTTCCTTGCCAAAATATGAAATTTTAAGGTCAGTGTGTTCCACTGGCCGTGGGAATTTTCCACTAGCTGTGGATCACCCCTTAATCCTCTATTTTCCAATTTTCAATGCACCATGCCTTGGGGGACCTTGAATCATGCAATGTCTAGACCTTTTTTGGACTTAATTTCATCAAGAATCATTTATGTTAGGGCATGAAAAGGGGGAACATCATAAATCCATCAAACCCTTTTATATCATAAATCATCCATCAATTAAATCATCAAATCCATGTCTAAACCATGCATCAACATTGAACCACAATCTAATAAATTTGATATTTCATCAATCCATGGGTTTTCCATCAACATAAACATCAATGCTATAAAGGCTAGCAAAATCATATTGTTCATGTCTATACGATCATTTATAAAAGAATTGGCCTATGTCTACACAAGTACACACAAAAGAATATAAGTTCAAGTAATTAAAGTCTTAGGCCATAACCACCACATGCATATCAACATCATTGTCATCAAAATACATACAACATCTAAAACTTCAACATTTACCTACCAAGGCTTTCCTTTACAATTAATTTACCTTTTCCACCAAAATAAAGGATTTCAAAATGATTTGCATTCTCACCCCATGCAAGTCCTGCATCACAAGGCTAAAAGGGGCAACATGGAGAGTGAGTTATACGTTTTAAGTGACAAATTTGAATATTTTGTGATCATGTGT
This sequence comes from Clitoria ternatea, assembly GCA_037962975.1. Taxonomy (NCBI): domain Eukaryota; kingdom Viridiplantae; phylum Streptophyta; class Magnoliopsida; order Fabales; family Fabaceae; genus Clitoria; species Clitoria ternatea. The sequence goes on from CM075675.1 coordinate 19,424,046, forward strand.
ATATGCATGTAAATGACATGTAAGCTTTGCATCACAATCACCAATTATCATCACATTTTCTTCATTTTATCATCATAGACACATATCATATTTATCAAATGAAACCCATAACAAAGCATATACATATACACATATCATTGCCCTTCATCATATTGGGCTAACACAAGTATCATCACCAATTTATATAGTCTTTTTATCATAAATATTTCACTTAGGTTTTCATTCACCCAAATCATTCATCACCTGATGTTTCCATCACTTCAAACTCATCATCTTTTTGGTATATCACTATGCTATATACAAATGCTCTTAATCTAATGTATATGCATAAGAATCATATATATCAAACACTTGGGGATCCAACTATGAGAATAACAATCATTAATGTGGGTCTCAAGCATAAATATATAACCATGCCCCTACTACAGTAGTAAAATATGTACACACACATATATATCAAATCTCAATTTTACTGGTACCAAACTGCATCGTCCATCATACAACATCGGTTATTTTCATCATGACAACGGTAGGTAACATCAATAATAAATTGTGTTGCAAGCCAACCATGAACCACGCCATGGCAGCTATGATCCAATAGGGCCACCGGGGATACCTGTTTCTCAAAAAGTCATCCCCACCGGGTCAACCACATGCAATCCCCTGTGATTAAGCATCATGCTGAATCACTAGAGTAAACAAATGCTCATGCACAGAGCCGCCCTCCCACTGGGCCAACCAGAGGAACTCCTAACATCCCATACTGGTAGTTATATAATATGCCATGGATGCAATGCAGATAACAAACATATACAATCTCACACTATGCGTCCTACCATGCCACTCATCCATCATCACCATTATCAACATTACCACCCAATTCTTAGTGAATTTTAATTTCAATAATTATTACCATTATTTCAAGATTAAGTGTGGCATTCACAACCTCTTTTAACAACATAATATCACACACATCATAAACTTACATTAGCATCAATTACAATGGCATTAACAATTCTAATCAACAACGATCTCTATCAATTTTCCATTAACATTTAAGGGTATGCCCAATCATCAACATCCATTCCAATCTTATCAATAATCATCATTCAATACTAGTGGTGAATATACACACCTTTATAACAACACAAGACACACATTTGCCCAAATTTCCAAAACAATCATGAATCACCACAAAGGCACACCACTAATATTCTAAATGCACAACACGTATTTACCAAGCAAAACACCATCACCATATCCAACATTACAAAAGATCAAAACAACAATAGCAAGGCAAACATGAGCAATATCATATACAACAATCATCAATTATTCAACTCATGCATTTAGAATATAAACTTTTCTCCTACCTTAAGAGAAGTAATCTGAGCGATTAGACGGTCCAACATCGTTCTCCAGATTTTGTCTTATAATTAATACATATATTAATGCAATCAATTTTTCATTCAAACATCATTCTCAATTATTAACTATACAATTAAATATATACATGATCCTCATCATGTTTGAAATATTATATAGACTCTATTTTTTCATTTTATTAGGTTTTAGGAATTCCTTCTCATTAACCAAAATTTTCTATAATTAAATGACTATAACACAAACTCCCAAGTCACCAACACACACCAAACACCTTATCCATCATCCATAATGGGCCTAAAACACACCATTCCAATTTATTAATGCCAACATCACCAAACACGACTTCTACCAATTTTATCAACTTAGTGCCTCATTACATTTTCTTTATTTCTCAAATTCCTAACATCAATAATTAATGTCAATCATTCCAAAAATTCATTTCCTTATACAAAATCACTCCCTTGGTAAATAAATTCCAAATTTCTCAAGTTTTGCCAAAAGCCCCAAATTCCAATTTCTAGGGTGTCTACTTAAATTACCAAACATCAATTCCAATAGTTTTTCTTGCATCATTTCAAGCATTCTTAAGCCAACAATATCATATCTCAATCATTAACAACCAATGAACAAATTCCAATGGTCTCCTAACCTAGGGTTTAAGTTCCATATGCATTTCTCAATATAATAACACTTATTCTACCATTATCTAGCTCCAATAACTCCAAAACCACCAAGAAAATCCATTAAATTCCAAGAATATATACCTCTTAATCCAAGCTCCAATAAAACAAAAGTGAGAGGGAAAGAAGAAGAGACAATCAAATACTTACTCCAAAGTGTCTTCTTTGCCTCACAATTCCAAGAAATCTACTTAATTTTGAATGAAAATGGCTTAGGGAGGTGATAGGTTTCGGTTTTGCATAAGAAAAGAGAGGAAGAAGAAGAAAATGCAATGTGAATGGAGAAGGAAAGAAGCATTGTCGTGAATTGGAGGGGAAAAGAGAGAGAAAATGTCAAAATTGGGTATTACCCAATGGTCAAAATAATGCACCAAGTCATTGTCCAAAAGTCCAAAAAACCCCATTGTCCAATGGACAAAAGAGCATAAAGAAAGTGAGAAAGAGATGCATGACAATTAGAAGAGAAGAAAAAGGGAATTTGCATTTTTCTTTATTTCCTTTTCACACATAATTTCATCGTTTATTAACATACATTGTGTTTGAATAAATATCTCTTCAACAGCAAAAATTATTTTAAACATACCACCATAACTACAATAAATTCCTCATTATTCTAGACCTATCAAATACCCAAAATTATTTAATAGGTCCCACACTTTTGATTTAATCATCTAGTTTTAGTAAATTTTATTCACCGATAAATCACAATTAATTCCTAGTTAATTTTCCCATATACATTGGACGTCAAATAATTAATTATCATCATCCAATAATTTATTTCTCTAAATTTGAGATGTTACACAACAACTAAGAGTAAGCTCACGAAGAACATAAAGAGTGAAACCAGGTAGAACTTGAACATGAACATGGTGTTGCTTTTCACAATGTAAAGGGCATGGGTGTCCAAATTACCTCAAGGTTTTTCCATGTGGCCAAGCATTGTGTGGTCATAAGAGAAATCTCATATGATTGGTGGTTTTGAGAATAGAAAATTTCAACATGTTTCACTTCAAATTCAAGAACCAATGCTAGAAATTAGGAACTTCCTTGATCTTAATCTTCTCGTTACTACTGAGGAAGAAAACAATAGTTATGTTGACTCTAATAGAACCTAGTGGATAATAGAAGAAAACCATAAAGAAGAGGCATTGATAGGCTTGATATCATAGCTTATTCCAACATCAATGATTCAACTTTGAGTTCAAAGTAAAGATTCAAATTGAATAGAAATGTTTCAGCTTGTATTTTGTGACGCCCTCGATTAAATAGGCTAATTCCCCTATTAGAATGTCCTACTTAATTAAGGAGTCACAAATTATTTTAAAAAATAGAAGTTTTTTTTATTGGTGATCATTAATACATAGTTCAAATAGACGTTATAACATAAATCGATTCTTCATAACAATAATGTACTCAAAAGGTACGTGGCTCGCAGGCTCCCAATAATAACTGCTATAATAATAACATAACATAAAACTAAACGTCTGAACCTACAACAGTCTTGACATGATCGGCGAGTACAAACCGTCTATGTCCACAGTTTAAGGTCCACTACTGCAAGTAGTCAAGGTCTTGTTCACGCTCGCCTTGTCCCTCTGCTGATGATCACAAAAAGGAAACTAGACACACAACACAAGAGGGGTGAGTATAAGCTCTCACTCACATGATTCACATGAAAGGGTAGCCATAGATATATAATTAAACATACACAAAAATTTAGAAAACATGTATTAACACACTCAACAAAGTCCAGAGCATACATAGAGATAACTTACACTAACAAGTTTGTCACACAATTATGGTTTATCTTGATTAGATTCCAGTATGCAATAGGGCCCAACTTCCGCTCATCAACCTCACATATCCATATCCATGTGCACAACAATCCCACCTTATCCTCCTGCCTAACTAGAGCGACCAGACTTTGCCTCGTTCTATTTTCACAAAAGGGGTAAGGACTTACAGTCCCATCAATAATGGATCCAACACATATCTCGTCAGAACGGGCACTACACGGTCATAGAAACCATCGTCCAAGTCGAAGTACATCAGAGTTGCCATGGGCTGTCCGGTCTTGGGCATGAATCCGAGTCATTGGAAGTCCGCCCCTGATATACTCCCAAGACCGCCCTCAGGGGATCAAGATGTCGTTGTTTCTTTAGTGTACCCATTACTGTATGCTCTAAGGGATCACTCTATCATCCATCCTCATACTTTATATGTAACATGCAATTTTCTCATCTTATCATAACGGTGCCTGAGTACTAGACGGAACCTCGCTCAGCCATGGTACTTGTCCTTAAGGTGTTTAAAACCAATTATCATGAAATTTCTAACAAGTACTCTTACATGCCAGAGCCTAGGTGCCACCTAAAAATCTTTCTTTAGGATCACTGAGGCTAGGCCTAAAACGCCTGTTTTATACAAAAAGTTTTCCAAGATTTTAGTCGTCTAACTTTCTAAATTCTTTTTAAGGAGATTTTGTAAAAATATTTGTCTAAAAATTCTTTGACCATTTTTGTTTTCTCTTCTACAAGTCATTACATTGAAAATATTAAGCTTCTTTAGAGAAAAGTTAATATAAAGATACTTGGCATTCCTTATGACATTTTGGGCCTTTTAACGATATTGTCCCATCGTATTGATTTACAACGAAACTTGATATATTGGCCTTAAATTTTAGAGTTACTAAAATCTTTCATAGATATTTTATTACAACTAATAAAATCCATTCTAAACTTTATTAGAGAGAGGAAATTTTTCTATAAGTCCATAAAAGTCATAAATTCGCTATTTCTTATCGTTTTATCAAAAACTTTATTTTTATTGTATTTTATCTAGAAAACTCCAAATTGGGTGATTCCAAAGCCAAAAGTATTTAACTTTTTATATACTAATTAATTACAATAAATTAAATATCAATTCTTCCCAAAATCGAGTTTTACATGAAAATGCATTAAGGTGCCAATTTTCATCGTTTTAGCTTTCGTAAATATGCGTTTAGGGACAAGTAACGTGTAAAATATATCCGAATCAATTTTACTCACTTGGGTAATTTTCCTCTACTCCAAAATTCACCTCATATCTCATTAAATACATATCCCAAACAGTTGGGCCATTTTCCCTCGTTTGCTATGTAAATACGTTTTTAATCGCTTTTAACTATCGTTCGCACCTATACTTGGGTCCCTTTTTAATTCTTTTCCAACACATTTTATACACATTTTCATCATCATTCTCATAATTAAAAACATTCCAAACAACAATCATAAAATGCCACTCAAAAATCATAGTTTATGCATGTATCCATAAGCTAATTTCATTAATTTAAGCATATAAAATAATTGTCACAAATGTAAGTATTTAATCACTTAATTCACAAAAATTCAAGAATTGAATAAAATCATATTTAACTTATTTTTCTTTATAAAAAATTAAAGATTTAATTAGGCATGTTACTCATAATTACTAAGTTACTAAGAATTAATTTTTCATGTGAAAATTTCTAAGTTAAAGTTATTAAGTCTAAGGTAACTTTTCCAACAGCAACATACCCTTTGAATTACAACTTCTAAAAGTCACTTTCAAGCATTTTGGTCCATTTAAATCCCAAGAAATAAAAGGTATAACATGTAACCACTCAATTTAAAATAAAAACTCATTCTTTTAACATTTTAAATAACATGCAAGTCATTTTGGCAATTTATCAAGGCTGTCCAAATTTAAAGAAATGATTTTGGGTTTTAATAATAAGTCTTAAGAGGATTTTGGGTTTTGGATACCGAAGGAAACAAAGCTTGTAGCTAAAAACACGATAAAGCGATGTTTCCGACGAAGTGGTAAGAAGGTCAAGCAGGATTTTGGGACCACAAAATATTATCTTAACTTTCATAATAACTCTAAATAATGTTTTGGATAAATTATCCAATTAAGTTAAGTGTTCGAGTTGCATGGCAAGGTTCTTATGATAAATCAAGTGGAAAGGCGCTATATTCGTAGAGACTATTTCTTATGTATTTTTTCCTAATATAGTAAAACTTTTACTTCTTTCATCATTTTGGACAACTAAAGTCCTTCTTATTTAATACCATTACCTTCCATAATGCTTTTTCCATATTCTTATCAGGACCAAGTATATTTTCTAGAAATTAAGTTTTAGTGTTTTGAGATATAAGTAAATTATTTAAGGCCTTTCTACATAAGACTCATTGAAACCCTTGTGGACTAATATTATAGTATGAGTGATAAGTATGTTTATAGAATGTATTTACCTGGGGCGTTAAGAATAAAAGGCACTGCGTATAAGAACCTCGCCTAATAAAAAGTTAATTGAGAAAAGAATAAAATATTGCATCACAAATTCATCATATGCTTAAATTTGAGTGTGGAAACTAGAGCATCAATGATAGGTACATTTGGAGAACATGTTTGTTCGATCCCGTGGAAGTAAGGATCTTGGGAGTACAAATAGGTCAGATTCCCAGTGGCTCGACGTAGCAACCAAGGCTGGGCAGTCCGTGGCAAGCCTGTTATACTTCGACTCAAAATAGGTGATTCTAAGGTCATGGAGAGCTAGTTCTATTTTGAACATGATCATAAATGGTTGAGATGGTCATGGATCCATGTGTTATTGGACATGTGTGTTCCTTACCCTATTGTTATGTGGGAACTTGGTGTACTCTGGTTGCTCTAGTATAAAATATGATGTCGTAGACGTACTATGGCAGGGTGATTGTAATGATACAGAGATCTTATAGGCCCAATTCGCATCATGAAATGCTAAGTAATAAGAGAATCATATGACACTTGACTCATGCATAGCATATTGAGTGACTAACCCCATTATGACTTGTGATTATGTCTCATGTGTGAATATTGAATAATATGATGAGTATTGTGCACTAATTTGCATTGTGTTATTGAAATATTTATGGTGTGACAATGATTGTGTATTAGTTATGCCATGATGTTAGATTAGTGATGATGAAATAGTGATCAAATATTAGTAATGTACTAGTAATATATAATAGGTTGTAAGATATTGGCTGTGTGAACCGTCATGTCTGATGAGGCATCCTTGTATGTACATCCAACAAGGTTGGAGTGAGATATACTCACCCCTCTCATTTGTGGTTTTTTTTCTTTATGGTTCTTTAGAATAATGAATATAAGTTCGAAGGGAAAAGTCATTATAGGGGAATGCTGTCAGAGACCCTGTAGGAGTAATACTTAAGTAACGCTTAGGGGAAGACTATCTACCATCAACGAAGAAGTCCACATTGAATCTCTCCCAGCCTCCCGAGAGACAGATGTGTAACCTAACGAGCCGCCAGCAGAACCACCTCCCTTCGACAAGGATATTGAAGTAGTAGAGAGTTCCGTACAACGTTATGGAGATCCACCTCTATATGTTCCAGTTAGAAGATCATGAGCATTTGTCGGAAGATGTCCTCCCACCGATGTCAGGAGAGTTTAGTTTCCACCTAGAACCAGAGCTACCCATGTTAGGGGCAAGGACCCGTTCTCCTACTCCTTAGTATGATCCCATGGATGAGGAGACATAGGAAAATATGGAAGTAGGAGCGGCCATGAAAGAGACTAGCGGGGAAGACCCTTAGAAAGATCCTACCATACCCATAAAGCCCAAAAAAGAAGAAGAAGAAGAAGAAGAAGAAGAAGAAGAAGAAGAAGAAGAAGAAGAAGAAGAAGAAGAAGAAGAAGAAGAAGAAGAAGAAGAAGAAGAAGAAGAAGAAGAAGAAGAAGAAGAAGAAGAAGAAGAAGAAGAAGAAGAAGAAGAAGAAGAAGAAGAAGAAGAAGAAGAAGAAGAAGAAGAAGAAGAAGAAGAAGAAGGGCTTGAGCCCCCATCGCTAGATCATTTCACTGCCAGAATGGGGCATGATCGTTCTCGTAGCTTCCTCTGGCATGCGTATTATTGCTTCATTCGTGATGAGCTCATGGAATACGCTGAGGAAAGCCCCATAGGGAAAGATCTTATCTGAGCCGCACGTTGGGAGTATCGTCGCAAGAACCATAGAAGGTCCAAGCTAGCAGTGAAGATAGTTCTGAGACCTTTTCCTCCTCCGATGAAGATTAGGGATAGGATCTTATCTTTCGTAGATTTTATGTATAAGATGTTTTCTTGTAATATGCATCTGTGGGGCCTTCATGCCCTTTTTTCCTTTCAGAGTATGTTGGTATTGTTAGGACCATACAATTGTTTGATTTATATGGCAATGTTTCGATCCACTATGTTCTCTTTATACAAAAAAATCTTTACACAAATTTTCATAATTAAGTAACACCTTAGTTAAGTAGGGCAAATCTAATATAAAGAATTGCCCTAATTAATAGAGGGTGTTACAGTTGCTTCCCCATTGGATCAGGATTGAGGTAGATTTTTGTTTATCCCCGTCAGAATCAGTTTTACCCGTTAAACTTGGGGGATGGTAGATCAGTTACCCGTCTAACCAATAATATACTTAACTTTTATTTTTTTCTTTTATAATATTAATTTAGTTTATTTTATTAAAATAATTGAATACGTGTTGAAAAACTTACTACAATTCACATATCATATTCAACAAATACAATTTAATTTTTGGTAGGAAAAATTTAATGGTCTTACTACCAGTTAGGGATGGAAATGAGTCAGGCCAGGTTAGACTTTGAAAGGCCTGAGCCTAACCTTCCAATTGTCAAGGCCTGAGCCTTACTTATTAGTTTGTCATAGGTTATTTTTTAAGGTCTGACTTGGCCTGTTTAAATGTCTAGGCTGTTCAAAAGTCTATTTAAATGACATATTTACAATTTGGCTTTCAAAAGACCAATAACTACCTAAAAAATCTATCAAACTACATAGGCTGACAGGTCTATCACTATAAGACTTATCATTATAAACAATTCTATCAATATAAATGAGTCAAATGCACTTAATTTTAAATTCAACAATACAAATACAACTTCTCATACAAAGCAAAGGTAATTAAATTCAAAATAATCACCACAGTTGATCCAAACAATTATAAAATAAAATTTTATATTATAAAAAATTATTATAACTTTAATATTAATTTATATTATGTAAATATGTAATATATAATTTTTATATTATAAATATATATATACATATAAATAATTAGTAGTTGGGCACATTAAATAGATCAACCTGTTGAGTTTCAAAGACATTTTAAAAAGCTTACGACCTGATCTGTTTATTTAAAAAGACCTTTTTAAAAGCTTAAGTCTAATCTTCTAAGCTAATACTTATTTCCATCTCTAATACCGGTCGACAACATTTTTATTAAGGTATAAATAATTAATCATTTATAATTTTGTATGAAAAAAAAATCTGAATAGGAATTTCACAACTCAGAGCAACAATAAATGTTCTATATTTGTTCTATTTTTAATTTCATTCACCATCTTCACACATCACCATGACCTAGCCAAAAAAGCTGACTCAAAATGCAAATGAGAGCAGTTGGGAGAAGCTACCTTTTGACATTGTAAACAAATCTCATTGTCAAGCAAACAATAATCCCCAAAGTCACAAAGTGGTGGTTGAGAATTTTCTTTTTCAAAAAGAAAATAAAACAATCAACGCGTTGTGGTTTTGTCTCAAAGAAGACACCCCTCTCGCATTTCCCCTTCCCCGCATCATCTCATTCTCAAAATGTTGCAACAATAAAAAAATAAAAAGTTCCAACCCCAGCGTTCTGGTTCTTTCGTGGGAGTTAACAATTTTCCATTATTCGAATTCCGTTGCTGAGAAATCATAACCTGATAAGAATCAAAATCCTTTTCGTATTTTCTTTGTGTTTTACGAGATATGTGTCCTTTAAGGTTCATCTTGGTGTTTTTCTCCGCCATGCTGGCTGGTTATTTTGCGTGGAAAACGGTGCGTTCTTCCCCAAATATCGATTTGGTTTCCGATGATTCAGCCGAAGAAGAAAAATCCACCTCCAAGAAGGAAGATTTTGATTTCAAAAAGGTAGGAAAATTATGTTTCTGCATATATATTTATTAAAAAATTTAATTGAAAAATCTGCAAATTCTCCTTTGAAAACTTTAGCAGCGGACAAATGTAATAAGCATTAGTTATTAAAAGATAAATTAAAGATTGATTTTCTTAAAAAATAACTTCTAATTCATGCTAGAGATTTTTTGCTGCGGATTAGTTAGTTTCTTAATTAAAATACAAAAATTCCTGAAGTTGATATTGGTGATTATCATGGATCGTGTTTTTATGAGGCTAATGTGTTTACTTGGGAAGTTTTATTGGGACAATGTTGAAGTTTTGTTTTCTTTTGGTTTAGTTATATAATTTTTTATTCCTATTTTATTTATTTATTTTACCATATTGTGGATTGGAATATCAGATGATTGAGAATGGGTTCTGGGTTTTGGTTGACATGGCTAGTGGGAGGTATCTATGGAGGAATTTGAGGTCCGCAAAGGAAGATATCGAATTGAAGAGCGCATAGGGACTCCTTTCCCTCCCCGGTGATTTGTATTGCGTTAACATGTAAATTCTTGTGTTCCCGCTTTTCTTTCTCCTTGTATGTGGGTTCAAGAATATTTTACTGATAAACAGGCCAGATAACTTCCTGGTTTCACAATTCTCACGATTCTACATATTCTCTATGCTTTTCAAAAGCTTTAGTATGTTTAATTGCCTCATTATCTTCTACTTTTGATTTAATTTAGTTTTTTTTTCAAATTGATTTCTTAATTATATTAACAATTTCTTGTTGGACCCTTTCATTAGTATATTAGGTCTAACTAACAATATTAACAAATTCTTTTATGTTTCGAATTAATCATTTATGTTTCAAGATGCTTTAGTCCTCATTTTAAAAAATTACTTGAATAGATTTGTAATATTGATAAGTCTAACCTATTGCCTTTCATCTTTCCTCCACCAACTATATTATCTTCTCAACTGCCTCGTTCTCCTTTCACCATTCCTACCACCATTGTTTTTCTCTCTCACTTAACATCATTCCTCTATAGTTTCTACCATCTTCTCCCCACCATTTTTTCATACAACATGTTTTCATAGTTGCTTGAGGTATTGTTGAAAGCAAGGTGAGAGTTGATCATAAGAAGGTGGGTATGGTGAGAAAAAAAATTGAGGGTGGGGAAAAATAATTGTGGTGAAAATTGAATGAGATGAGATGAAGATGTTAAGGGTGGTAGATAGGAAAGAGGTTCAGGGTGAAAAATGATAGTGAATATGGTTCGTAAATAAAGGTGAGAGGAAGAAAGTATGGTTATAAAAGAAAAGTAAAGGATGAAAGAGAGATTCAACACTATGGTGATTAGGGATGCCAATTAAACCTAAACCTGTGGGTATTGATTTGTCTTCGCCTTGACTTTGATAGTAAAAACTCGTTTTGATCAAGTTTAAGGAAATCTTAACATATGATTGATAAAGGGGGAGGGGGTTTAGGAATAAAAGCACTCGCTTACCCCAAACTTGACATTGAGTTTGTCTTGATATATAGTTAAATAATAATAATAGATTAATATATTTTCCTTAAAATAAGGTATTGTTCTTAACTTTATTATTATTTTTAGATTAGTAAGATCTATTTTTAAATATTACTTTAATTAGAATGCAATAGGTGTATATATATATATATATATATATTGTATTACTATATACATATATGTTATTGAAATTAGAGAAAAATAAAAAATATAGTAAGATGTGATACCTATAGGTTTCCTTGAACTGGCGGGGATGAGGTTGAGTTTGATAATTCCAAATTTATTTTCGAACTCACCCCAATACTCATAGGGTTAGGGTCGAAGAGACTTAAACTCGCTTTATTGCTATCCCTAGTGGTGAGAGAGTGAAGGAAGAGGTCGAAGTAGTGGAAAAATGTTGATAGTGAGCAAGAAAGAGTTTGTAAAGACTTAGTATTTATAATATACAATAATTAGCTGTAGAACAATTTTTTAGTACAAGGATCAATTTATAATGTGTTGAGGACCTTCTCAATTCCCTTTTTGAGGATAAAGGAATTTTTACAAGTCAAATAATTTAGCAACACATATAAGTTGTAGCTAAAGAAAATGAACCTTCCTAAGTAGGTTTCTAAGCGGTCACTGTTTGATCACCAACAAAAAATAATTTCCATATCTGCAATCTTAAATTATTATAATAACTTTTGATTCAATAAGACACTTAATCTTATACATTGGCATACAAAGAGTTGGAAAAACTTGTAAAAAACAGAAAAAAGAAAGCACACCAATACACATTCCATTCTCTCAATTAAAGAACAAACCACAACCATATTTGTAGTTATAACTTCCCTAGGTATTTCTACATTGGCATATGGGGCATTAGGATATTCACTTTTCTCTTTGCACTCGTCCATATCTACAAGATAACCAGAACAAGAACAAGACTTAATAGTAGAAAATAGGGCAATATTGTTATGAAAAACGGGAATTAGCGATGGTTTCAAAACCACTACTAAATCTACCACCGGGAATTTTATTAGCTGCAATTTTATATGTCTAATGCGTGTTTCAAACGGGAGAGCATTTCATGTATGTGTTTGAGCGTTATTGGGAGGTAGCTCTCAAACAGGTTAAAGAACACAATATGTAACGTCCCGTGTAAATTTTCCGAATAAATTTTTTGTATTTTCGAAAGATCATTTTAAAATTATAAATTTAATTCAGAGTTTATATATAACAATTAATAACAGCGGAAAAATTATCGAACATACTAGTCGAGAATAATTAAATCCAAGAAAATATTTAAGTAGCGGAAACGATTGTGAAGAGAATAGTACATGACATATTATATTTATTACAACCCATAAATTCAAGTTCAGGTAATAAAGCAAATAGACATCCATCATAGCATTACTCTGCATTCTGCGTGTCATCCACTGTAAAAATTAATGTAAGAGTGAGACAGAATATAGAATAAATATAAAATAGATAAAATTGCACAAACACAATCAACAACTCATAATGATATGATGAATATGCCAAACAAGTCCATTTAATAATTCTTCAATTAGTTAAATGATGTCATGCTGGATCCATTTGGTTTGGTGGGAATACTGCAGTAAAAGTCTCATAGAGACACAAATAGGACTTTAGCATATACCATGAATCCCTATACTTCATGGCGCTTACACAAATAGGGCTTTAGCATATACCATGAATCCCTATACTTCATGGCGCTTAAGTACCGAAGTACACAATTATCATAAGTAGGGCTTTTCATAAACCATGAATCCCTACACTCCATGGCACACAACAAAATAGGGCTTAACTCATCATAGAGTAACCCCCCACCAGGGTAGGCAATCATGGAACCCCTAAATTCCATGGTGCGTCTGAATGCTTATGATGCATGAATGCCTTTAATTCTCTTTATCATTTAACATACCATGATGTTCACATTTCCAAAACCTCTTGGATAATACAAGTCCTCAAGGGACACAATAGACATAATAATTCATAAAATCATGGATTTACTGTTTCAACCACACTTGTCAATAACCACAAGGCATTCATGTACATATAAATTAATTATGTCATTCATAATTATTCACCATCATAATATACTAACTGTGTGATACTCAACAGTATTTATAATAATTCATAATCACTCAAGGATTCAATAATGAATCATTACTCACAGAGAAAAACATCATTTTTATCCATAATAACCATCATAAGTAAATTTCAGCATTTCCAAACAGCGACATACATTAGTAAAACAGTCATAACATGAGCAAAACAACTCCTTTTTAGATGATTCCACTTTCTGTAGTTTTATAACATAATGGTCTACAACTTTCATGAAGATCACAGTTTCAAATTCTGAACAGAAATATTACTTATTCACGAAATATCATACTGCCTCAAGTTAAGTTTTTCCAAAATGTACACAGATTAGTATTTAAAACATATCTGGAGTTACAAACGTGATTTTGACATAAAACCAGTTCTAAATTAATCTTAATCCAAATATCTACAATTTTCATGAAGATCATAATTTCAAATTCTAAGCAAAAATACCATTTATTCACAAAATACAACACTGCCTCCAGGTGAGTTTTCAAAACGTACATGTATTAGTATTTTCAACGTTTTTAGAGCTACACAATGTTTTTAACATGAAACCAGTTCTAAAATACTCTTAACATAGTTATCTACAACTTTCATGAAGACACCAACAACTAATTCATACCACAAAATTCCCAGTATTGAAAACAAGATTTGGATTTTCCAAAACTCTAAAATTTCAGAATTTCAGCTTGCACATACATCAGTATTTTGAACATAACTTGAGCTACAAAAATTATTTTGATGTGAAACCACTTTCTAAAAATCCACAACTTAATTATCTACAACATTCATGAAGACATCCAAAGCTGATTATGCACGTACAGTTCCCAGTAAATCAATATATACACAAAACAAAGGATAAATCTTCCATACGAACATGCTGTAGCATTTAGGCTATAACTTTTGCTATACATATCCAAATCAGTTGAATCAGGTATCAAAATTCACATAACAAAAAGATCTAAAACTTTCATGAAGAAGTCAGAGTCAAATTCATATGTTTTCAGCTTCAAAATTAAGCAACAAGTTACGAATTAAAAACTAGAATCTTAGAACAGCATACAACTCTACCCATTTCATAAATATTCACAACCCTGTCCCCTCTTACTTGGTTTGAAGACTTCTAGCTGACTGGAAATGAGGTCCCTTGGCTGTCCTAGTTCAGATCGAAGGTGTGTTGATGGAGAAGAATAATTGGGAGTTTCAGAATCAGTGGTATGTTAGTTTAATAATGCAAAAGCACGTGGGGAGACAAGCTTTCCCGTGATTGCAACTTAGTGGAGATAATGGAGAATTAATAATAGAAGGTGGCTATCTTAGTGCTCATCACTAGCCGTCCTACGTACTAGTGCTATTAGTGGGATTAAAAGATATTATAAATAATGCCTAAAAGACAAGAAAGGAGTCAAAAAGTTACTTCTGCACTTCAAAACCGACCAGAATTCCATTTCCAAGTCCGGTTGAGCATCCAGTCTTGTACATCGGCTCAAAATCATCCGGTGTGTATATCCGTTCTAAGGAAAGCTGAGTTAACCATCCTTGAAGCCGTCCGGTGTTCATTAATGATAATCCGAACTAAATTCACCCGGTGTCACTTGAACTGAGGTCAGCTGTGTGAGAGCAGTGTGAAGGGTGTGAGGGCGGTGTTGATTATGAAGGGCGGTGTTGATACATCTTAGTGTATAAGTAATTCCTAAGAATGCCCATCAAGAAGACGTTCACGTTACTCCGCCAAGGCATTTGACCCCGTCAATGCTTATGACTTTGCCAGACGTATGACCCCGCCTAAATTTACTACTCCGCCAAGGCATTAGACCTCGTCAATGCTTATGACTCCGTCATGGCATGAGACTCCGTCTATGCTTATTACTCTGTTAAAATGTGTGACCCCGTTTAAGTTCATTACTCCGCCAAGGTACGTGACTCCGCCTAAGCTTTACCCCGTCAAGGTACGTGACTCCGCCTAAGTTTTACTCCGTCAAGGTAAGTGACTCCGCCTAAGGAACAGTTCAATTACCATCCAACTATTCAGTAAGCAAGTAACAACGTCCAAGAGCCAACAGCTCGGAAAACTATACCGTCCAGCAACCAGCAAGACGTCACTCAGTCTTGTGGACAATTAGTAAGCTTTCCACTTAGGAAAACCGTACCCTTTTATTGTTATCTTCTTTTCTTGGACGGACTCAATTCCGGTCTTGAATATCGGTTCAAAGTTATCCGTCCTACAGCTCATTTGGTAAAGTGTTGATCCGGTGTGCGACATAAAAGATAATCCTATCCACACCGGTTGTCCGGTGTGATGTGGCATTTACTGTCATCCGTTCTTCCCTTTTGGAACCTTGAGGTCGTCCTAGCCTTGGAGGTCAGAACGGATCAGGATGTTTCTTCCAATCTCACTCAATTTACTCCTTCACCTTCAATCTTTCACTCGGAAATTGGATCTTATCAAAATAGATCTATGTAATTTCTATAATTATACCCAAAAATTCATTTTTGGAGTATTATAAACCATTCATAAAGTGTTTTTATTCATTAATAAACACTTATAAGCCTTACATGCTTCATAAATTACAAAATAGAGCTATTATTAAAAAGCAGGATGTTACATTTCTCCCACCCTAATAAAAATTTCGTCCTCGAAATTTAACGTGCTCCTTAGTGAAACAATCCTGGATATTGTGTCCTCATATCATCTTCACGCTCCCAAGTCAGAGTTATATCAGTTCCTTGTTTC
The DNA here is from genome assembly GCA_037962975.1 of Clitoria ternatea. NCBI lineage: Eukaryota > Viridiplantae > Streptophyta > Magnoliopsida > Fabales > Fabaceae > Clitoria > Clitoria ternatea. The sequence continues at coordinate 19,440,450 of CM075675.1, forward strand.
CATGCAACTTTTACCAGTGGTACATTCTTGTTCCTCAAACGTTTGCTCGATCTTTCTAGGATCTGTGTAGGTTCTGTGGAGATGGTCAGATTCTCTCTAACTTCAATATCATCAGTAGCAATAACGTGGTTGGAATCTTGTACGTACTTCCTCAGCTGTGATACATGAAATATATTGTGCAGATTTGCCAGGTGAGGAGGAAGTGTAATCTGATATGCCACTGTACCAACCCTCTTTAGGATCTCATATGGTTCAATGAACCTCGGACTCAATTTCTTACTCTTCAAGGCTCGGCCAATCCCTTTATGAGGTGAAACCTTCAAAAATACATGCTCACCGACTTGGAATTCAAGTGGTTTCCTTCTCTTATCATAATACTGCTTCTGTCTGTCTTGAGATGCCTTCATCTTTCCTCTGATCATTTCTATCTGTTCAGTAGTCTGCTGCACAATTTCAGGTCCTAACGCCAAACTTTCACCAGTTTCTAACCAACAAAGTGGCGTTCGACACTTCCTACCATACAATGCTTCGAATGGAGCCATACCAATACTGCTGTGGTAGCTATTATTATACGTGAATTCAATCAATGGAAGAAACTGCTCCCAACTACCACCATATTCAATCACACAAGATCGCAGTAAGTCTTCCAAACTTTGTATAGTACGCTCTGACTGTCCATCTGTTTGGGGATGATAAGCTGAGCTTAATCGAAGCTTTGAACCCAATTCCTGATGCAAGCTTCCCCAGAATCGGGAAGTGAATCTTGGATCTCTATCTGACACAATACTTGATGGTACACCATGTAGTCTTACGATCTCCTTCACATATAACTGTGCCAACTTTTGTAAAGAGTTCTTCATATTCATTGGGAGAAAGTGAGCAGACTTTATCAATCTGTCTACAATAACCCAGATTGCATCATTCCCTGAACGTGTTCTTGGTAATCCTGACACAAAGTCCATTAAGATATCATCCCATTTCCAGACAGGAATCTCTAATGGTTGTAGTTCACCAGATGGCTTCTGGTGTTCTACCTTGGCTTTTTGACACACCAGACATGAAGCCACATATTCAACTATCTCTTTCTTCATCCTTGGCCACCAAAAGCTTTTCCTCAGATCTTGATACATCTTAGTTGATCCAGGATGAATGCTCAACATACTTTTATGCGCTTCTTCTAGAATCGTCCTTCTCATATCAACATCCTCTGGTACACAAATTCTATTCCTGATTCTCCAAATTCCATCTGATCCTTCGTGTAGTCCCATATCTTTTCCATTCGCCTGTAATTCTCTCAACTCTTGTAATGGCAAATCTTCTTTCTGTCTTTCACCTAACAGTTTTAGGAAATCATTGGTTATCTTCAAAGTCCCCAAAGTCATACTTCTTGAAGATTTCATCTCTACACCCAAGTTCATATCTCTGAACTGTTCTATCATCTCCATTTCTTTTATCATCAAAAATGCCATATGAATGGATTTTCGGCTTAGTGCATCTGCCACCACATTTGCTTTTCCTGGATGGTACTTCAAATCAAAATCATAATCTTTAAGGAACTCCATCCACCTTCGCTGCCTCATGTTCAATTCCTTTTGATCGAACAAATACTTCAAGCTCTTGTGATCACTGAACACTTCAAACCTGACTCCATACAAATGGTGTCTCCAGATCTTTAGGGCAAATACCACTGCTGCCAATTCTAAATCATGCGTTGGATAGTTCATCTCATGTGGTCTCAACTGTCTAGATGCATAAGCTACCACCTTTCTTTGCTGCATCAAAACACATCCTAAGCCCATTTTGGAAGCATCACAATAAACCACGAAATCTTCTTGTGGATTAGGTAAGGTTAAGACTGGAGCAGATGTAAGCTTCAACTTCAGTTCTTGGAAACTTTTCTCACATTCTGGCGTCCAAGAAAAAGGTTGATTCTTTCGGGTTAGCCGAGTCATTGGTAGGGCAATTTGTGAAAACCCTTCAATGAATCTCCGATAATAACCAGCCAATCCCAGAAAGCTTCGTATCTCAGTGACTGAAGTAGGTCTCTCCCATTTTACCACAGCTTCTATTTTAGAAGGATCCACAGATACTCCTTCGTTTGAGATTACATGACCTAGGAATTTTACCTCTTTCAACCAGAATTCATATTTTGATAACTTTGCATACAACTGCTTCTCCTTCAAAATCTGCAATACCACTCGGAGATGCTTTTCATGTTCCTCTGCAGTTTTTGAATAGATCAGAATATCATCAATGAAAATGATGACAAATTGATCTAAGTAGGGATGAAATACTCGATTCATGTAATCCATGAATACGGCTGGGGCATTGGTCACTCCGAAGGGCATCACAAGGTACTCGTAATGACCATATCGTGTTCTAAAGGCTGTCTTTGGAATATCCTCAGACTTGACACGAATCTGATGATACCCCGATCGTAGATCAATCTTGGAAAATACTGCAGCGCCTCTCAATTGATCTATCAGGTCATCAATTCTGGGCAGAGGATATCTATTCTTCACCGTCAATTTGTTCAGCTGACGATAGTCTATACATAACCTCATGCTTCCATCTTTCTTCTTGACGAGTAACACTGGCGCTCCCCATGGTGACACACTCGGTCTGATGAAATGCTTCTCCAGTAACTCTTCAATTTGTTTCTTCAGTTCAGCCAGTTCAATTGGTGCCATACGGTACGGAGCTTTAGACACTGGTTCTGCTCCTGGAATTAAATCAATGGAGAATTCTACCTCACGTTCTGGAGGTAAACTTGAGACATCTTCAGGAAATACTTCAGGAAATTCAGAAACAACTGGTATCTCGATTGCTTTAGGTTCATCATCTTCTTTGTAAAGAGTGAATAAAGCAAACAATTGACTTTCACCTTGTAGTACATAGGTCCTGAGGTTGTCAGAATTTAGATTTTCTGATGGAAATATCACAGTCTTGTTGTGACAGTCCACCAAAACTCGATTTGTCGATAACCAGTCCATCCCCAGAATCACCTCTAGATCCTTCAAAGGTAAACAAACAAGATCGACAAGAAAGCGTCTATCTTCTATGTGTATAGAACATTCGTTACACACCTTAGCAGTCCTAAGTTGTGTACCGGTGGGAGTGGAAACAATCAGATCATATGTCATAGGCTTCACAGGTAATTGAAGGCGTCTAACACAATCATCAGAAATGAAAGAATGCGTAGCACCCGAATCAAATAACACAGATAGAATTGTACCATTAATGTCACACTAACTTTGTACGAGGTCATCAGCTTGGTCTGCCTCTGAACCGCTGATGGCAAAAACTCTCCCAGCTGTTTGTTGCAACCTATGATCTGTGGACTCCCTGTTCTGTTTTGGAAGTTGGGCAGTACGTGTGTCTTCTCCTCGGCCTCTCTAATAACTAGAGCCTCTTGGTTCACTCATAGTGTTCCTGTTGTTGTTTTGATTATTCTGCGGATAATTTGGACTGATGTGTCCTTTTTGGTTACATCAGAAGCAAGTGACTTCTTCAAGACGTCTGTTACAATCACGTACATGATGATTACCTCCACACTTAAGACACCTCATGTTATTGCGTCTATCAAAAGATGACGATGATGATGATCCACCTCTGGAGCGATTTGGATAGAACGATCCTCTTCTTTTGAAATCAACTGACTGAGGTTTCAGTTGTCTATTGGCTTTTTCATGTGCCAGTCTGGCCTGGTGATTTTCTTCAAAAATCCTGCATTTGTTGATCAGAATAGGAAAATTCCGAATTTCTTGGTACCCAATCGCCTCTTTGATTTCCAGATTCAGTCCGTTCTCAAATTTAACACATTTCGATTCTTCGGCACCAGCCTGTTGAAAAGGAGGGTAAAAGAGAGATAGTTCTTCAAACTTTGCAGCATATTCTCCAACGGACATCGAGCCTTGTTTCAGCTCCATAAATTCCATCTCTTTGCGGTTTTTCACACTTGTCGGAAAATATTTCTCTAGGAAACAGTCTTTGAAGTTGACCCAGTTCAAAGGTCTGTCAGTTTCAATCATACGAGTTCTGGCATGTATCCACCAGTTTTCTGCTTCCTCGACCATCATATAAGTGGCACACTCCACCCTTTTAAATTCTGTGCAGGGCAAGGCTCGGAAAATGTGCTCCATTTCCTTAACCCATAAGTATGCTGCCTCTGGATTGTAGCCTCCCTTGAATTGCGAAGGCTTTCTCTTCAAGAAGCGGTCTAACCCATGGAGTTCTCCGGTGCTCCTTGGTTGGTTTTGTCGTTCTATGGCTTCAGCTAAGCGGTTGAAAGCTGCTGCCATATCGTGGTTGTTGTTGTTGTTGTTTCTTGCCATCCTATATTCGTAGTTTGGTTTATACCAATTCTAAGGGATAATCTATCATATATAAATACTATATAATTATCATTATTCTACAGTCTATCAGTTAAGCAATCAATCATATAACACATTTATCATACTATCAAGGGAAAATCAAACAAATCTTTTCACAATTAATCAGTCAGGCACAAATCATATAGTACACATTTAGCATGTTATGAAGTAAGAAATCAAACATTTCACATATTATGTCGAGAAATAGCTCATGTCATAACAATTGGTCCTGAATTTTTGAAAATGCTCTGATACCAACATGTAACGTCCCGTGTAAATTTTCCGAATAAATTTTTCGTATTTTCGAAAGATCATTTTAAAATTATAAATTTAATTCAGAGTTTATATATAACAATTAATAACAGCGGAAAAATTATCGAACATACTAGTCAAGAATAATTAAATCCAAGAAAATATTTAAGTAGCGGAAACGATTGTGAAGAGAATAGTACATGACATATTATATTTATTACAACCCATAAATTCAAGTTCAGGTAATAAAGCAAATAGACATCCATCATAGCATTACTCTGCATTCTGCGTGTCATCCACTGTAAAAATTAATGTAAGAGTGAGACAGAATATAGAATAAATATAAAATAGATAAAATTGCACAAACACAATCAACAACTCATAATGATATGATGAATATGCCAAACAAGTCCATTTAATAATTCTTCAATTAGTTAAATGATGTCATGCTGGATCCATTTGGTTTGGTGGGAATACTGCAGTAAAAGTCTCATAGAGACACAAATAGGACTTTAGCATATACCATGAATCCCTATACTTCATGGCGCTTACACAAATAGGGCTTTAGCATATACCATGAATCCCTATACTTCATGGCGCTTAAGTACCGAAGTACACAATTATCATAAGTAGGGCTTTGCATAAACCATGAATCCCTACACTCCATGGCACACAACAAAATAGGTCTTAACTCATCATAGAGTAACCCCCCACCAGGGTAGGCAATCATGGAACCCCTAAATTCCATGGTGCGTCTGAATGCTTATGATGCATGAATGCCTTTAATTCTCTTTATCATTTAACATACCATGATGTTCACATTTCCAAAACCTCTTGGATAATACAAGTCCTCAAGGGACACAATAGACATAATAATTCATAAAATCATGGATTTACTGTTTCAACCACACTTGTCAATAACCACAAGGCATTCATGTACATATAAATTAATTATGTCATTCATAATTATTCACCATCATAATATACTAACTGTGTGATACTCAACAGTATTTATAATAATTCATAATCACTCAAAGATTCAATAATGAATCATTACTCACAGAGAAAAACATCATTTTTATCCATAATAACCATCATAAGTAAATTTCAGCATTTCCAAACAGCGACATACATTAGTAAAACAGTCATAACATGAGCAAAACAACTCCTTTTTAGATGATTCCACTTTCTGTAGTTTTATAACATAATGGTCTACAACTTTCATGAAGATCACAGTTTCAAATTCTGAACAGAAATATTACTTATTCACGAAATATCATACTGCCTCAAGTTAAGTTTTTCCAAAATGTACACAGATTAGTATTTAAAACATATCTGGAGTTACAAACGTGATTTTGACATGAAGCCAGTTCTAAATTAATCTTAATCCAAATATCTACAATTTTCATGAAGATCATAATTTCAAATTCTAAGCAAAAATACCATTTATTCACAAAATACAACACTGCCTCCAGGTGAGTTTTCAAAACGTACATGTATTAGTATTTTCAACGTTTTTAGAGCTACACAATGTTTTTAACATGAAACCAGTTCTAAAATACTCTTAACATAGTTATCTACAACTTTTATGAAGACACCAACAACTAATTCATACCACAAAATTCTCAGTATTGAAAACAAGATTCGGATTTTCCAAAACTCTAAAATTTCAGAATTTCAGCTTGCACATACATCAGTATTTTGAACATAACTTGAGCTACAAAAATTATTTTGATGTGAAACCACTTTCTAAAAATCCACAACTTAATTATCTACAACATTCATGAAGACATCCAAAGCTGATTATGCACGTACAGTTCCCAGTAAATCAATATATACACAAAACAAAGGATAAATCTTCCATACGAACATGCTGTAGCATTTAGGCTATAACTTTTGCTATACATATCCAAATCAGTTGAATCAGGTATCAAAATTCACATAACAAAAAGATCTACAACTTTCATGAAGAAGTCAGAGTCAAATTCATACGTTTTCAGCTTCAAAATTAAGCAACAAGTTACGAATTAAAAACTGGAATCTTAGAACAGCATACAACTCTATCCATTTCATAAATATTCACAACCCTGTCCCCTCTTACTTGGTTTGAAGACTTCTAGCTGACTGGAAATGAGGTCCCTTGGCTGTCCTGGTTCAGATCGAAGGTGTGTTGATGGAGAAGAATAATTTGGAGTTTCAGAATCAGTGGTATATTAGTTTAATAATGCAAAAGCAAGTGGGGAGACAAGCTTTCCCGTGATTGCAACTTAGTGGAGATAATGGAGAATTAATAATAGAAGGTGGCTATCTTAGTGCTCATCACTAGCCGTCCTACGTACTAGTGCTATTAGTGGGATTAAAAGATATTATAAATAATGCCTAAAAGACAAGAAAGGAGTCAAAAAGTTACTTCTGCACTTCAAAACCGACCAGAATTCCATTTCCAAGTCCGGTTGAGCATCCGGTCTTGTACATCGGCTCAAAATCATCCGGTGTGTATATCCGTTCTAAGGAAAGCTGAGTTAACCATCCTTGAAGCTGTCCGGTGTTCATTAATGATAATCCGAACTAAATTCACCCGGTGTCACTTGAACTGAGGTCAGCTGTGTGAGAGCAGTGTGAAGGGTGTGAGGGCGGTGTTGATTATGAAGGGCGGTGTTGATACATCTTAGTGTATAAGTAATTCCTAAGAATGCCCATCAAGAAGACGTTCACGTTACTCTGCCAAGGCATTTGACCCCGTCAATGCTTATGACTTTGCCAGACGTATGACCCCGCCTAAATTTACTACTCCGCCAAGGCATTAGACCTCGTCAATGCTTATGACTCCGTCATGGCATGAGACTCCGTCTATGCTTATTACTCTGTTAAAATGTGTGACCCCGTTTAAGTTCATTACTCCGCCAAGGTACGTGACTCCGCCTAAGCTTTACCCCGTCAAGGTACGTGACTCCGCCTAAGTTTTACTCCGTCAAGGTAAGTGACTCCGCCTAAGGAACAGTTCAATTACCATCCAACTATTCAGTAAGCAAGTAACAACGTCCAAGAGCCAACAGCTCGGAAAACTATACCGTCCAGCAACCAGCAAGACGTCACTCAGTCTTGTGGACAATTAGTAAGCTTTCCACTTAGGAAAACCGTACCCTTTTATTGTTATCTTCTTTTCTTGGACGGACTCAATTCCGGTCTTGAATATCGGTTCAAAGTTATCCGTCCTACAGCTCATTTGGTAAAGTGTTGATCCGGTGTGCGACATAAAAGATAATCCTATCCACACCGGTTGTCCGGTGTGATGTGGCATTTACTGTCATCCGTTCTTCCCTTTTGGAACCTTGAGGTCGTCCTAGCCTTGGAGGTCAGAACGGATCAGGATGTTTCTTCCAATCTCACTCAATTTACTCCTTCACCTTCAATCTTTCACTCGGAAATTGGATCTTATCAAAATAGATCTATGTAATTTCTATAATTATACCCAAAAATTCATTTTTGGAGTATTATAAACCATTCATAAAGTGTTTTTATTCATTAATAAACACTTATAAGCCTTACATGCTTCATAAATTACAAAATAGAGCTATTATTAAAAGGCAGGATGTTACACAATACCCATTATATTCTTTGTTTAGGAATAAAGTTGAATTTAATGATTGTTAAGGTCAATGCCTAATGCAATGACTTTTGTGAAATAGTCGAGAGATCGATATTTGAAAAAAAAAGACTTAGAATCTATTTGTCAAGGGATTAGCTTAAATTTATGTACATTGGCTTGATTGAATTGCATAAGCATGCTAAGTAGAATAACATATGCTTGAAAGGGAGGATGGTGAAATGTAATCCTAATGCTTTTATTTATATTTACTTCCAATTTTATATTTTCACACCACAACAATATTATTCACCAATGTTAACCATTTGTGCATAAGTGTTAATATATTTATATATTTACATAGTAATTTTACAAGTATACATTGTTATTTTGACACTTATCAATAAATCCCTATGGATACGATACTCTTACTCTCAATTGAAATTATAACTGTTATTCCTACATATGCCAAAGTCCCAACATGTTTTTGGTGTCATTTGTTGAGGACTTGTATTTCGCTAAACAATAAAATGACATTTTATTCTTGTTAAATTATTTATTTTTTGTATAGTGTTTTTGTTTCCCTTGTGTCTTTTACCTTGCTTATTAATTTGTTTCAATCCAATTCTTAACTTCACTATTTATGAACCAAGGTGAAAGTGGTGTATAACCATACCGATACGAATCAAAGTATAGTAATATATATAAGGGTTAAATGTAGTTTTAATCTATGTAAAATTAGCAAATTTAATTTTCATAAATATAGTTCCTTATTAATTTAAGACCCTATATGAATCAAAGTATAGTAATATATATAAGGGTTACATATAGTTTTCATTTATGTAAAATTAGTAAATTTTAATTTTCATTAATATAGTTCCTTATTAATTTAAGGCTAAATATATTCATTGTCCCCTATTTTTTGAGTTCAATTAAAGTCCCTTTATGTGTTTTTAGTTTCAAGTTGGCTCTTAGGCTGTCTAAATTATAAATTTTGGCTTAGGTAAATGTTGAACCTATAACAAAGAAAGAAAAACTCAAAAAAATTTACCACTAGACCAAAACATCTATTATTCTATATATGCTAATAATTATACATGTGTTATAAGATTCATTTATAAATATATAATATACTAGCAGTAGAACCTCTGTCCTGTACGGTTATATTGCTTTTTTAAAATATTTTTTATGTTAGACTTTTTCTAATTTGTAATTATAATATTTGGATTAAAACATACAAAATATATTAAATTTTATAAATGATAAAAAATAATTTTATAAAGCAATTGGTATAGTATATGATGATATAATTTTTTATAACAAATATATTATTAAAAATGTTTTTTAATAATTATTGTTGAATTAAATATTTAAAGAAATTTATTCAAAAATATCAAAAGAATTATTTTAAAAATCTTGATTGGGGTCATGTTCATTTTTTGTTAGATGATGCTTATGGGATTATTTTTCTTAGAATTTTGTAGTTAATTTTTCAAGGGTTATTTATCCTTCATTCTTTCAAAAATAAAAAATATATAAAATATTTAACAATATCTAAAAATAAACTAATGCTAAAGAGAAATACATTGTGGTATATTTTAATTTAAATATAAAATAATATATTAATTTTAAGGTAATAAAATTAGAGAAAAAAATATATATAAACAACGTTGAGAATGATTGAAATGTTAAAATAGATAATAATATTAATATTTTTGATTATGATGACAGTTAATATTTTAATTTGATTTGAAAATTATTTTTATTGTGAATTTGAAAAAGTAAAATAAATGGGGTCACGCTTCATGAGACGTTGACATGTATCAAATATTAAAATTTAATTAATAAGAACAAATATTTATTGTCAATAGGTAAAGATTAAAAAATATAAAATATAAGGTGAATATTTACAAACCGATGGTATTCATATTTTATCTCTTTCTACAAATGAACTTTTAAATAGAAATTTTTAAAAGTTTTTATAATCTTTTAACTATTTATTTTTTAAACTCTACAATGTCATTTTATTATAATATAATTATAGACTTGCTACGATTTATGTTTTTTGTGTTTAAAATTGATCTACATTTAAAAAATAGAAATATCTATTAACTTTAGTGATGTACAAGTCATTTTTAAATTGGTTAGTTAAAATAGCTATTAAAAATTACTTATGTATAATATCTATTAACTTTACTCTTATATATGTATTTATGCTACTGGTGATAATAGGTAAACGACTTTGAATTTTGATAACATGACCATATTTATCGCAATAGATGTGACTCAAATACTTTTAATTTGAGAAAACTTTACTCAATGTAGGTCTGTAAAATGATTTCTTGGCTTTATTTAGTTGAAGAAAATCAAATCTGATTTGCTAAACAAAATTGTTTTTATATGTTGTTGGCTTTTGGCTGTAGTAAGCAAACTTAAAAATAATAAGCATTTTAAAGGTTGTTCATAATTTTGTACTAACCTAACCCATACAATGTCAAACTCAGTAAAATTACACGTTCATATAGCTTTCTTTCAAAAGTGAATTTTTTTCAATTCAACCATTAAACTCAAAGTTCTCATAAATAAAGTCTACTAAATTTCATATAATGTTCAAAAATTATTTGATACTTTATAAATTATTAACAAATAAACTATTTACTTCAAATGTAAGTAAATAACTACCATTGGACTATTGAACTACATAAGAGGATTGAACACTTTTTTAAATTGGTTACTTTCCTAATATTACTTTATTAAAAAATTCAACTATTGTTTAAATTTGAACAAAGTTAAAAGTGAATGATCATTTGAATTTAAAATTTAAATATAAAAAATTTAATACAATAAATTTTTTTCAAAATGTACTGTAAATTAAATTTTTTTACTATTTTAATATAAAATATAAAAATTAAAATTTCAAATTTGATGACTAAAAGCACCAATTAAATTTAAATTTAAAATATAAAAATTCAAATATTCTAACTAATATTTCTAAATTTTAATATAATAAAAAATTTCAAATTTCAAGTTAAATTAAATTTTTTAGGTAATTTTGACATATATCAATATCTTATGACATTTAAATTTTTAAGAATAATAATCATATTGGTTTTAATTCAAAATTAATTCATAATAAATTCGGTAATTAAAATCTAAGTTAATGATATTTTTATGCTTGCAAACACATGTTACAATATATTCTTTACTAAAATATTATTTTAATAAGATACAACAAGTTTAATGAATAAATCAGATCCCATATAATTTGACTTAATTATGAGAACTTATGCAAAAATGTTAATTTTAATTCTCTATCTTTAATTTAAGGACATATTTAATCAAATATAGGTATAATTAATTATAATTGAATCAATTATCTATAATCAATTTAACAAACTAATATCAATATAATTACCTCAATTATGATGAGACTAATCAACATAATAATAAGATCAACACTATTTGAATAAACAATGACTGGGCATCACAACCCGTAGACCATAAAATAAAATAACATAAAATATAGGTTAAAATACCTTTTAAGCCCTCCAAAAGTCTAGGGTTTAAGAAAAAGCCCTTAAAAAATTTACCCTAGAATTTTGGCCCTTAAAATATTTTAGGGTTTATGAAATCAAGAAATCCTGAATGCTTGCTGACACATGTAAGATTATATTATTAATTTATTGGACGTATGTCCAAATGACTGCTGACGTGGAAGGTTTAGTCTTCTCCAAATTAAGAAGCCCTAATTATCTAGGTGGGAGCTCATTAATCCTACTCGTCTTCAACCTCTCTACTCTACTCGCGCATGAAAATAGACGGCAAGGTCTAACATTTCCAGTGGGTCTTCCTCATTCATGGAGATTGAACACGTAAAGGGCAGGTATGGGAAGAACAATGAAGGGGCCTTCTAGAGGTGTCTATTTTTCTTGTTAAGTGGAAGAATGTCATTGTTTTCGTTATTGGTTTTTTAAAAAAATGCTTTTTTAGTTATGTCAGAGCAAAAAGAATTGTGGTTTTTTTCAAGTAGGCTCCCACTGCTTCCACTACTAACATTGATGGGAATGAGGGGTATACCTACAAGGTGGTTCTGGATAAGATACGCGAGAAATTTAAAAAAAAGTGTGCAAAACTGAAATCTAAGTTTGTGGCTGAGAAGAGGAAAACTTCAATGTTGTTGATAGTTACCATTGTTTCCTAGGCCATTACCGTGAGCATGATGATGTTATACTTAACAATAAAGCATTGAGGAGAAATGGGTTCTGGGGTTGAAACATGTGTTGTGGTTTTTGGAAAAGGAAGTTTGTATTCAATAGGGTACAGACAAAACCCCTATTGGTTGTATGGTTTGTTAAGGAGTCTGTACATGTTTATGGGTCAATAAGAAAATAACCGTTAGGGTATGTGAGCAACATGTGAGTGTGGAAGAAGAAGACAGGAGGAAGAGAGCAACATCTTAATTTCTGTTTTTTTAATGTGCTAATTAATTTCATTCTTCAGAAAGATAATCCAGCAAGACATTTAAAATCATGAGTCACATATCACGTATGCACTCACTGACAAATGTTTCAGGGACACAATACTAAGAAAAATTATTCTAGGGGGTAAAGCTAAAATCACAAATTTTTCAGGGGTTAAATTTACCCTTTAGCCAATATTTAATTTTAAGTAGTTACTAAGTATAATGAATATATTAATAATTTATATCATATTTAATAGTTTAATATATTTATGAGAAATATTTTAAATTATATGTTATATTATAAAATATTAAATAAACTTAATATCAAATATTCTATAATATAATAAATATAATAAATATATTATTAAATATATTTACGAGAGATATATTTGAAGTTATATAATTACATTATAGTATATTAAATATATTTAATATGAAATATTGAATAATATATCCAATATTTATGAATATAATAAGTATATTAATAAATATTTTAATAATATATATCATATCTGATCCGGACTGGATACCGGCCCTTAAGTTGTGACGTCATCTTGACTATTCTAGAGGGTTAACCGGTATCACAGGGTAATATCCGTACTGTAAAGGTATGACATTAGAATCCTTCCTACACCGGCGATCCGAAGTTGCGTCAAAGACACCTGATACTTCATCCGCTCTCGTTTCTCCGTTACGTATAACCGTTTACCTCAGTGTTACGATAAGATAAGAGGAGTAACAACTTATCAGTATAGATACCCTGCACAGCAGATGTATCTATATCATTCACTAAAAGGAGTAAGTACGATTACAGGCGTAATATGCAGAAAAGGTGAATTATCCACATCCCTGTGTCAGGATCATACACTGATCATTGACCTACCCACTGTCACGCTCTAAATACTGAGCCATTCTGATTGATACTTTGCACACGGCATCAGAACTCATGGGCCCACTTGCGCCCAACGATTCATTTTCCACGCTCAACTATAAATAGCATATTCCCCAACACATGCAAGGTTACGTTGTTCTTACTCTCACTTTTACTATTGCATTGCTTAAGTGTTCATTGAGTTCCAGTATACTCTTCTAACTTGAGCGTCGGAGAATCTTCACAGGTGACACCACCTTTCGCCCCCTATCAACATGAAACTTTGGTGTGAAGGATCTCCAGGACAACAAAACTGGCTTCTCCCACTGAGAGGTCGGATTATAATACCAGATACCCACTGTACCGGTGTACAAATATTATAAAACATACATTTTTGTGGCTGGTTCCCACACCGGATCGTAGACCCCGGTTCAGACCAGTTCATTGGCACGCCCAATGGGACTCGATAGAGATATTCCCACTTTTCGCAGAAGTTTAGTAGTTCAATATGGAAGGAGATGGACGTGATTTTGTTGATGGTCACGTGGAGGATGTGACCCATTAACAGGCTGGTAGGAGACTCGTTTTCGAATCTCCAATAACCAACACGAAAAGGATGGTACCTGTGGTAACCCCTGACCTTCGAGACGAAGTTATAAGGAAGCTCAGGGAGGAGTTGATGGAGCTGAGAAGGGAGAAGAGGGGAACTGGGGAAAGAGTGATGTCTCAGGCGGAGGACACTCACCATACATCCGTAAGGGAGAAGTCCACAACTCTTCAGTATTCTAAGATTCCTACTTATGAGGAGAGGGAGCAATCCCAAGATTCTGGAGACAGAGTCAGTGCAAGGAGGAAAGAGCAGGTAGTGGTAACTTCTGGGGCATACAGACTCAATGTTCCTTTTTCAAGGAGACTCATCAGTGTCCTTATCCCTAAGCACCTGCAAACAACCCAGCCACTTTCGATCGGAAAGTATAATGGGGAGACTGATCCCACTAAGCACCTTGATGCTTATGTGTATGAGGCCATGTATTTGTGAGCTGATGAGGATATGATGTGTAGAATGTTCCCAAGAACATTAACAGAGAAAGCTCTTAGTTGGTTCAAGAGTTTACCCTCAGGATCGATAGATTCCTGGGAAGAAATGGCGGCTGTATTTGAGAGCCATTTCGTTATTTCCAGAGATGTTCCCAGGACTTCTCATACCTTGGCCCAGATCAGGCAAGGAGAAAACGAAACCCTTAAGGAGTTTTTAAGGAGGTTTTATAAAGAGGCTGCTTTGGTGCCTAACCTCACAGAAGCCATTCAACTTCATATTGTGTTTGAAGCTCTACAACCTAGATCAGCCTTTGCTTTATCTTTGGCAAAGAGTCCTCCGACAACGTTTGAGGAGTTCTGGAGGAAAGCTTCGAAGTATGTGGGCATAGAGATGCATCTAGAAGCCACAGCTGCTAGACTGAAGCCATCAGCCCCTCCGTAGCAACCGTGAAGAGATAAGGAAAGGGTAAAGCCAGAGAGGCATGCACACAGAGATGACTTCATGAGTCTTAGACCTCAACAGCGAGACAGGCGTGTGGCCTCCTTCAGCAACTACGCCCCGTTGAATTCCAGGCACTCTCAAATCCTGAGGAAGGTGGGCTGGCCCACGCTCAGTGTTTACGGGATAAGGAAACCTCCTCCAATGAAAAGGCCTGGTAACTCTCGAAAATATTATGCTTTTCACGAGCAGGTTGGCCATACCACAGACGAATGCAAGGCGTTGAAGAACGCATTGGAGACCCTTATTAGAGAGGGAAAGCTGAAACAGTATTTATTCAAGGAGAAATCTTTAGACGAGCCAGACAGGATGGAAAAAAGAGGAAGAGATCACGATGATGAAGGTGACAATGGTTGTAATCCGATCAGGAGGTTCACAGCAGCTGAGAAACAGAAGGAGTAGTGATCAATGAAGGAGTTCAGCAGGACGGCATGCCTCAGCAGCAAAGGTAAGGCCAGCACGAGGTGATTGATATGATCGCTGGAGGATTTGCTGGAGGAGGAGTGTCAATCACAGCTCGTAAGAATCACCACTGGATGATCCTATCAGTACAAGGAAAGCCTAGAGATAACTGCCCTTTAGGGGACGACATGACAGCACCGGTGGTATCATTCACAGATGATGATTTTGGCCCAACGATTCCAGGAGGTGACGATGCAGTAGTTATCATCATAGTCATAGCCAACAAGGATGTCAAGGGGATCCTCGTCGATCAGGGAAGTTCTTGTGATGTTATTTTTTATAATTGTTTCAAAAGAATGGGTTTCAATGATGCAGATTTACAACCTTATACACAAGAACTCACAACGTTCAATGGAGCGAAGCAACCCACTAAGGGATATCTTGATACTCTCATTTCTTTTAAGGGTGAACCTGGAGCAAGAACTGGGAAGTCCAGGATCCTGGTGATTGACGTGGAGTCCCCTTACAATAGGATCATTGGTCGTCCTACTCTGAACGCTATGGAAGCAATCATGTCTACCCCGTACCTCCTTATTAAATTTATTGATAAGACAACAGTGTCTCATCCCTCCAAGGTGATCAAGAGATGGCCAGGTATTGTTATAACTTGAGCTTGAATATGGTGAAGATGGAGGTGTTTAACAAGAAGAGAAAGTTAAATGACGGAGGAACAGCGGCTGGTTCGGTCAGTTTGATTGATTTGGACCCCAGAGCTGAGTTGAAGATTGACCCTCTCAATCCCTCAAAGCCCACGCCGGACGGAGGTTCTAGGGACGTTGTCTTAGGGGATTCCCCAGAGAAGGTCACACGCATTAATGATAAGCTGGAGTCTGTTATGGAGCAGCGCCTGTTAGCACTCTCCAAGAATTCAAGGACCTTTTTGCATGGACTGCTGTAAACATGCCTGGGATGGACCCTGATTTCTGCTGCCATAAATTATCTGTCTACCCAGAAACGAGGCCAGTCGCCTAGAAGAAGAGGAGATTGGGACCGGAAAAGCAGAAGGCAGCTTGTGAACAAACGGAGGAATTGTTGAAGGCCGGATTTATTAAAGAAGTCCGTTATTCTTCTTGGCTTTCCAATGTGGTGATGGTGCAGAAGGCCAACGACATGTGGAGAATGTGCACTGATTATGTGGACCTCAACCGATGTTGCCCAAAGAATCCGTATCCACTCCCGAATATTGATCGTATGGTTGATGACTCATCTGGTTACCAATACCTCAGTTTCATGGATGCTTATTCGGGGTATAACCAAATTCCGATGTGGGAGAAGGGCCAGGAGAAGACGGCTTTCATCAATGACCGTGGTGTCTTTTGCTACACCGTTATGTGTTTCAGTTTGAAGAACACTGGAGCTACGTATCAGCGTATGATTAATCAGGTATTCGAAGGCATGCACACTAAGCTGGTGGAGGTATACATTGATGATATTATTGCTAAGACTCCCATTGGAGGTGACCACGTTGATGATTTACACCAAGTGTTCACTCGGTTACGACAATATAACATGAGATTGAACCTGTTGAAGTGTACCTTTGCAGTCCCAGCTGGGAAATTTTTGGGTTTCATGTTAACCTAGCGCGGTATTGAGGCCAATCCAGGCAAATGTCAGGTTATATTGGACATGCAGAGTCTGAAGAATTTGAGGGAAGTACAGTCGTTGAATGGGAAAGTGGTCGCTCTGGCTCGATTCATGCCCAAAATGGCGTATAGGTCCCTTCCCCTGTATAAAGTGTTGAAAAAATCTAAGAAGTTTGAATGGGGACAGGAGCAGGAGCAAGCGTTCCAGCAACTCAAGGAAGTGTTATCAAGTCCACCGATCTTGGTAAAGCTAAGCCCTGGTGAATCCCTCATCTTATACTTGGTAATTTCTAATGAAGCCTTGGGCGTAGCATTGGTCAAAGAGACTCCAGAGGGACAGAGGCCAGTATATTTCACTAGCAAGACATTGCAAGGAGCAGAAAGCAGATACCAGAAGATAGAAAAGGCTGCTCTTGCAGTTGTATGGGCCTCACGACGATTGAGGTCGTACTTCTACGTGCATCCAGTTTTTGTGAGAATAGATCTGCCGCTCCGTTCCGTGCTCAGTAAACCGGACCTCGCTGGGAGAATGATCAAATAGTCTATCGAGCTTTCTGAGTTCGAGATTTCTTATGAACCTCGAGGAGCCATCAAAGCCCAAGTCCTGGCTGATTTTGTTGTAGAGATGACAAGAGTAGACCCAACCATACCTCATGTTCATTGGACCATTTATGTGGACGGGTCATCAAATAGTAAAGGTTGTGGAGCTGGTGTGGTTGTTGAGAGCGATGACGGTGTGCATCTGGAGATTTCTCTCCGGTTTAACTTCAAAACTTCCAACAACCAGGCCGAATATGAGGCATGTCTGGCTGGACTCCGAGCAGCAATCGATATCGGCACAACAGAGGTAACGTTGTGCAGTGATTCATAGCTAATGATATCGCAGATCCAAGGTGAATACCAGGTTCGTGAGCCCCAACTCTAACTGTATTTGAACTGTGTGAACGAGTTGAAAAGGAGGTTCGATGTGTTAGAATTTAAACATGTACCAAGAGAAGAGAATACTAGAGCGGACATGCTATCAAGACTCGTAAGTACAAAGCAGCCTTGCAGTACAACGATAGTGGTTCAGAGTACGTTGACATCTCCCAACATTCCTTTGTTCCCTTCTCTGAATGCTATAATGGTTAGCTCTTCCTACGAAAATTCTTGGGTTACCTCATATATCCGTTATTTGGCTGACGGACAGCTGCCCACCGATAAGAAAGAGAGAAGGAGGGTGAAAAGGGAGTTACCATATTTCACTATGGTCGATGGTGTTTTCTACAGAAGAGGATTCTCAGTGCCATATCTCCTCTGTTTAAAAGAAAGCGAAGTACAAGGAGTAATGGAGGAGGTACATGAGGGACTTGTGTAGGCGCCACGTCGGAGGAAGAAGCTTAATGAGAAAAATCCTCAGGGCTAGATATTGGTGGCCCACGATGAAGCAGGATTCCATTGATTTTGTTAAAAGGTGTGACGCTTGCCAAAAATTTTCTAATCTCCATCACACACCGGCCCAAGAACTCTC
This sequence comes from Clitoria ternatea, assembly GCA_037962975.1. Lineage (NCBI taxonomy): Eukaryota > Viridiplantae > Streptophyta > Magnoliopsida > Fabales > Fabaceae > Clitoria > Clitoria ternatea. Next base: position 19,459,086 of record CM075675.1, read on the forward strand.
TTCATCCGCGGTGCCATGGCCTTTCTACCAATGGGGCCTCGACATCTTGGGTCCATTTCCAACCGCACCTGGCGGCATTAAGTATCTCATTGTGGGAGTTGATTATTTCACCAAATGGATCGAAGCGGAGCCAGTAGTGCATATCACATCGGTGTGGACAGATGTTTTGTGTACAAAAATATCATAGCTCGATTCGGTGTTCTAGGGCGGATTGTAACTGACAATGGCACCCAGTTTACTGATAGGAAGTTCACAGAATTGCTCGAAGGACTAGGGATAGTCCAAATCTTTTCATCTGTGGAACACCCTCAGACGAATGGCCAAGCTGAAGTGGCTAATAGAGAGGTGCTAAAGGGACTGAAGAAGTATTTGGGTGAAGCAAAGGGGGGATGGACTGATCAACTATGTCATGTTTTATGGGCATATCGTACTACACCCTATTCTTCTACCAATGAGTCTCCATACCGTCTCACTTACGGGGTTGAAGCGATGATTCCTGTGGAGCTTCAGACAAGATCGGCGAGAGTGGAATATTTCTCTGCGGAGGATAATAGTGCTAATTTGGCATCAGAACTAGATGTCCTCCATGAATTAAGAGAAGAGGCTTTTGTCAGGGACCAGGCGATAAAGGCAAAGGCCGCCCTCTGGTACAATAAACGTGTGCCGTACAGAGCCTTCAACACTGGGGATTTAGTTCTGAGGAAGGCAAGTGTGGGAAATAAGTTCGCCCATCAAGGAAAATTGGCGCCGACATGGGAAGGCCCTTACAGAATATCTGAGGTGACTGGAAAGGGATCATACCGGCTGGAAGAGCTCGATGGAACACCGATCCACAATAAATGGAACACACAGAACTTATGTATTTATTATAGCTAGTTGGTAAGACGACATGTACTCTTTTTCCTTACTTGAGTTTTTTCCCATTGGGTTTTCTCAAGAAGGTTTTAATGAGGCATGACCCCAGCTACGCTTTCTTTGTAATTCACATCCAATTTAATGAAAATTTTATTCATGAATATGTTGATCTTACCTTTTCCTCTTCTGTATTGCAATTTATAGCATTGGGTGATCTATGTGGAAAAGCTCAGGACGGATGATCCTAATCACCTATTCTGTGATTGGCGATGTAACTCAGTAAGTCAAGAAATGGGTTGTAGGATTAGACCTCCTTAAAGGCTGTACCGAACCCCGTCTGAAGACCCAGATTGTAGGATTGAACCGAACTCTAGGTATGATTAGTAGGATTAGACCGAACACCGTTGAAGACCTGAGTTGTACGATTGAACTGAACCTCAGGAAGAGGGTAGTAGGATCAAACCTTGTTCAAGGTTGTAACGAATCCCAGCTGAAGGCTCAGATTGTAGGATTAAACCGAACTCCAAGTACAACTAATAGGTTTAGCCGAACGTTGGTAAGGACTCAATCGTTATCCTCGTAATTAAAGTAATTTCCCCCAGGACGGATGATCTTAATCACCTATTCTGTGAATTAACGATGTAACTCCTGACGTGGATAATTTCCATCATCGTCCTTATGATGGAAGGCTCAATCATCATCCTTATGGTTGGAGTATTTTTTCTGGCAGATTCCAAAGCACGGAATGCTATTAGTGGTATTTGTTAATCATTGTTACACGTTCTGCGGTATTGCATTATAGAGGCCAGATGAAATTTCTTACCCTCAAAGGAGTTAAAGGTAATGTCTCATGACATATATTTACCCCCCAAAATACTCATACTTGGGGGACAGTACACGTATGAATGATTTTGCGTTCTATAACTTGTCTGTTTCGAGTTTTATTTAATTATTTTCTCCGGGGTGCATACTACATTTCAACGTCAAGATAGTTACACAGAGTGGTCTTACGAATAGTGCTAAGGTAAAAGCGCAGCAATGCCTAAGTTATGTCTAACAATACGTTTCTTGTGAATGTTAAAGGCAAACTTAAGGAAAATCTTATTCATTTAATAGCAATTTTGTACAAACTAAAATAAAACTGGAGCTGATCCTAGAACACAGCAGCAAAAGCTGGAAATAGATACGAGACTAAGAGGAAGGCTTCGGATTGTCCGTTGTGGATGCCTTCTTACCTCCGTCGCCCCCTTAAGTAGTCCAGGTTTTCTCCGCTCTGGTATCTTCCTCTTGATGATCCCCTTGATCCGGAGTGGATCCAGAGGGACCCATACTTTGGCCTTCTGGGAGAGGGGGTGTTTCATATAGAGATAGAGGGGGTTCCTTGTACTTGCCATCCACCACAGCAACTAATTTCCCTTCGTGAAATTCATAGAAGGGATCCATACCGTATAGGTCAAATTTCACGCCGGGGTTACGGTAGAAGACCTGGCGGACAACAAGGCCAAAGGAATCATACGCCACAGCAGTGCATGCCTCGACAGCCTTGTTTGCCCTATTTCTGGCTTTGACTAAGTCCTTTTTCAACTTGGCATTTTTCTTCTCTAAGGAACTAGTCGCAGCATCCCCCACCTTTAACTCTTCAATCTGCTTGAGCAATTCCCTCTCCCTGGTAGCAAAATCTTCCTGGTTCTTGAGTTTACCGGCCTCTGAAGTGGCCAGATCATCAGAAAGCTTGGAGCCTTTTTGTTTCTCCACCTTGAGATCATCTTGAAGTTCAGAAATCTTCCCTTCAAGAGATTTGGTTGAGGCCCTCAGAGAAACCAACTCAGCTGTTTGCTCTAATTCCAGTTCTTGAGCCTTTTCCAATTTCTCTTTCGCGGTCTTCAAATGAGCCCTATCTTTTGTAGCCCAGATATTCAGGTGTTCAAGCTTACCAGCCAGCTCATCTACTTCTTTGACGCTGTTGACAGTGCGACTAAGGGAATTCAGGAGACCGGTTAACTCATCCAGTTGCCATTTGCCAGCTGCAATGGCCTCTTTCATTTCATCCACTTCTAGGATGGGGCAGAGTTTATAGAGTGAAGGAGGAAGCACGGCAGAAGAAAGCCCTTCATATACCAAGAAAGGAGAAAGAAAGGAAAAAGGTAGGCGGTTCCATCCTCACCCTTTGAAAAGATGCAGGAGCAGGACGGTCAGAAGGCTGGGGGGAGCTCTAGAAGATGCGGTGTCTTGCCTCGCACCAGTGTCATGAGCAACTTTTTTCCTTTTTTCTGGCACCGTGGTGGAGGTTTTATCTTTGTCAGAGGCTTTAGTAAGCCTAACCCTCTTCTTCTTCTCCTTCTTCTCCCCTTGCGTCTCCTCTTGGGAGACCTCTTCCCCTTCGGCTTAAGAATCTAAGAGGGGGACATCGTCACCCACTTCAGAGGTCAGAGGGATGACTTCAGCTCTCGCTTTGACGGCGTTCCTCTTTGGTTGGACATTGTTTTCCTCATTCTCAAAAGAAGAACCGTCTTCGACTAATAAGGACTTTAGCGCAAGCATCTCAGAGCTATTCTGTTCTATTCAATCTGTAAAAACAAAGAGAGGAACATAAGTCACAATAACACATCAGATTACGATGTACGAACATAAAGAGTTAAGTTGATTACTTAGATAAATATTCCTGCTAGAAGTAGACTGTAGGAGACGTTTGCATAAGATTTCTTTGTGAACAGAAGTAAACACCCTTAGAGCGCCCAAGACTTCAATCGAGTGAGAGGAAAGCTCACTCTCATCTGTGAAATAAGCACGGCTGGTGAGCAAGAAGTGCTCATGAGTCTAACTTAAAGGAAATTTGGGGATTCCGTCCTTACTCATCCAGAAGACCAGTTCTTCTGGTCTCACGCGAATCCTCGTGTAGTATTGTTTGAAAGAGCGCCCTTCGATCTTCGCCGATTCAGTACAAGACTTGAAGTTGATGACTCTCGAGTCACAGCGGAGGGTTATGAAGCCCGAACCGCCTTTCTTGTTAGCACAGCAGACCACCTGGCAGTAGTAGAACAGCATAGTCACAGTGGGTTTAAAATTGAAGTATTCACCCAGGACTTCCAGAGCGCGGACAAGACTCCATTCGTTGGGATGCAACTGGGAAGGGGCGCAGTCTAGGAATCTCAATACTCCTATTTGGAAATCTGCCATTGGGAAACGCTCGCCGAGGTATTAAAAAATGAAGTCGTACATATAAATGGAGTGCTTGTCTGGCACAATATGGCAGATTCGTTCCATAGGCCGGGGTGCCAGAACCAAGAATTTCCCTCGATTTTCCTCTCCAGCAAAAATCCTAAAACTTGGAGACGCCGGTCCACCATCTTCGCGAGCGTGTCGAGAAGGGATTTCTTTGAATTCTTCCTCTACCCAGCAGTAAGGATGAGACCGATTGATAGTTTCCCAATCTAATCGGTGTGCAATAACGTTGACGTACCCCTCTTGAGTGTGTATGACAGGAACTTTGCCATGTCCCTCGATTTCCATCTCGTCAGTGGAGCGAACAAAGGTGTCTGTACTATGGTAAAAAGCAACGTCATCAGCAAGGAACCATTCCGAACCCGACGAGCTTCCGGTGGTCTAAAAACTAGAGGAGGGTTCAGAGTCAAGCCTAACCACTGGCTGTCTCGTGAAGGAGGCTCCACCTCTCCCTGAACCATGAGACCCAATTCTGGAAGGACCCACAGAAATCCTTCCACCTTGATAGCCAGAGGGCCTGAAAGGGATATTTCCCCTCCTATTCGAAGGTCCAACGCGGCTCTGCCTAGGGCGCATGGTTAAAAGTCCAAGAGAAATAAAGATGAAGAAATTAAAAGGAGGGAAGGGAGGTTACCTAGAAGGAAGTTAAGGATGGAAGAGGGGAGAACTTCACAAAATACCAGCAATAATCTCTTCCAAAATTTCAGCTGAGTTTCACTAAGGTTGAAGGCGAATGTGACTTTTCGAAATCGTCAAGTTGTCCTTTTATAGGTAACGAAGAGGCCCAACCTTCGGGCATAAGACGCGTCGTTTGAAGCAAAACGCGATGTTATCGGGTCAAACGACATTGTCGTTTCGAACCACAAATGCGCAAGACAGCGACGATTCACGAAAAGACTCGACGAAATGGGCCAGAAGAAATTCAAATTTCAGGCCCAAAATAGTCATAGCGACAGTTATCCATTTGGGGCAATGATGACTCACGTGTTAAAAAACATTTATTGTCCAAATGATTCAGACGCATTAAATGCGCCCCCGCAACCACTCGAATACCAAGAGTTGCGATTTCCAAAAACTCTTGGGATTTCCCTCGTTGCAAATCTTTGTCCAAATCCGCTATGAGGGCATTATGAGAGCAGATATTTTACCTGCAATGCACCAGCATATAGCAGACACGTATACCTTTCCGGCATCCAGACTTCCCAAAGACTGTGTAGCTTATATTAGCAACTTAACAGTCCCTCACACAAGCTAGGGACAAATGATCCGGACTGGATACCGGCCCTTAAGTTGTGACGTCATCTTGACCATTCTAGAGGGTTAACCGTTATCACAGGGTAATATCCGTACTGTAAAGGTATGACATTTGAATCCTTCCTACACCGGCGATCTGAAGTTGCGTCAAAGACACCGGATACTTCATCCGCTCTCGTTTCTCCGTTACGTATAACCGTTTACCTCAGTGTCACGATAAGATAAGAGGAGTTACAACTTATCAGTATAGATACCCTGCACAGCGGAATGTATCTATATCATTCACTGAAAGGAGTAAGTACGATTACAGGCGTAATATGTAGAAAAGGCGAATTATCCCCATCCCTGTGTCAGGATCGTACACTGATCATTGACCTACCCACTGTCACGCTCTGAATACTAAGCCATTCTGATTGATACTTTGCACACGGCATCAGAACTCATGGGCCCACTTGCGCCCAACGATTCATTTTCTACGCTCAACTATAAATAGCATATTCCCCAACACATGCAAGGTTACGTTGTTCTTACTCTCACTTTTACTATTGCATTGCTTAAGTGTTCATTGAGTTCCAGTATACTCTTCTAACTTGAGCGTCGGAGAATCTTCGCAGGTGACACCACCTTTCGCCCCCTATCAACGTGAAACTTTGGTGTGAAGGATCTCCAGGACAACAAGACCGGCTTCTCCCACTGAGAGATCGGATTATAATACTGGATACCCACTGTACCAGTGTACAAATATTATAAAACATACATTTTTGTGGCTGGTTCCCACACCGGATCGTAGACCCCGGTTCAGACCAGTTCAATATCTAATGTTTTAAATATATTTATAAGAAATACATTTTAAAATATATAATTGTATTTAATACTAAATATTTAATAATATATCAAGTTATAACACACACACACACACACACACACATATATATATATAATCATTACCATACATATAATAAAATATGCATTTCAATATAGTGGCAAAGGCTTTTGGGTTTTTCTTCTTCGTTAAAGGACCAAGTAGAAACGAACTGAAAAGATAAGAGACCAATAAATATATTTAACTTAGATTCTCATGTCACCAAATCTTATGTATCACCCAATTTAAAAGTTGTTAATAAACATAATAAAAATATATATGACAATATGTAATTTAAAAATATACTAATAATCATAGTTAAAAACAATTTTAAGAAGTTGAATATTTTCACCAAAAAGTTTATTATATTCACTTTTAGGATAGTTAGATGATATAACTATGAAAATCAATTATTCATAATGAATCTTTAATGAAAGGAACTATTTTATGAAAAATATAGCAAAGATTTAATAGGGATAAAAATAAAAAAATGTAACCAAAATTTAATAATGTTAAAAGGGACTAAAAGGAATTTAACCTTATATATAAACATTTCACAAAACAATGGCACACAAGATTGAGGTAACCAAACACCCTGCATTAGGGGTGTTTATCATCCAATCCAATCTAAAAAAAAAACCGCACAACCGAACTGAAAAAACCAAAAATCAAAAAAATCGATATCCAAAAAATCGATAACCGAAAAAACCAATATTTTTTTATGGATTGGATTGGATTTCGGTTCCACCTTCAGAAACCGATCCAATCCAAACCAATCCAAATTTTTTTACTACTAGTACTACTTTGGGCCTATTACATTAAAGCCCAATATATTTTCTTTGTTTGTATAATTTCTAAAAGTAAAATAGCTTAAATCCAAATGACAATATCCAATGTTTTAATTTTATAATTCACGCGCAATGATTTACTTTTGTTACTATTGTTAGTATGTGATTTATATAGTAAGTGATTTATTTTTAGGGTATTTTCTAAAAACCAAAATCCAATCCAATCCAAACCAATGTATATCGCATCAGATCAGATTTAATAGTATATCCTAACCGATCCAATCCAAATCGCATAATGATTCCTTGATTGGATCAGATGACTTTTGGCCTTAAAACTGATCCAATCCAATCCGCGAACACCTCCACCCTGCATGGATCATGTTAGCGGTTTTGTCCTATCAATAACCACGACTAGATATTAATCTGCACATTGCGTAGTTATAAAAATAAATATAAAGATTAATTGCATTTGGTTAGAAGGTATTTTTAAAAATATATTTAGTATACTTTTTTGTTAAAATAATTAAATAAATTTTTAGTAATATATCTAAAAATTATGGTGATGATACATATAAATATATAGGCTAAATAAGTTTGAATAATAATTAAATTATAATTTAATAAATTATGAAATACTATGTAGTTTAAGTGTTGAAATATGAAATATATAGTCAATACTTTTGTTAAATATATTATAATATAAGATTAATTAAGTTTCTATTCCCTATGTTTTCTTTTCTATTTCCAAATTTAATTCTTATGCACTACCTATCTAAAATTAAACTACTTATCTAGCTGTGTGTGATTTGTGGCGGTTAAATACATAGTTTCTTTCAGGGTCAAAAATCATCACAAAAACGTTTCTTTCAGGGTCAATCATCACAAAAACCTTCATTTCTAAATTGCCTTTCTTTACTACAAAAATAAAACTCACATGAACAACCATTACCACCATCAAAACATCACTCTCAACTCACATGAGCAGCCCAATATTGTACACCTCATGCATAATCCATTCTCTTCTGCTATTCAGGGGAGTAAAAGTGTTGTATTTTGGATTGAGATAAGTCATATTCTTCTGCTCCCTGTTTGGCTTAGGACTCTTCTTTTGTGTCTTTGCCTTCATGATCTCGGGCTCAGAATTTCCTATCTGTTCGGCTTCTTATTCCTCCATGTTGATATATCAGGCCATGGTGTTTCCTGAAATCATTCATATTCAAAGGAATTTTTTTAGCTAAAGAGTCAGAAAAGTTATACTTGGGCGCAATCCCATTTAGATGCGTGAAGGGCCATCTCCAAACTCAGGTCATAAATCTGAATGGCTTGCTTGTTGAAGCGAGCCATAAACTGTTAAGGGTCTCCTCTACCCCTGTTTCAGGTTGACTAGGCTACACGAGGTCTATTGCACTAATCGGCTAAAGGAAAATTATGCTAAAAACTTTTGTTAGTTATACAAAGCATGAGACGCTTTTTGGAGGGATATGTGAGAACCATCGAAGAAAGGGTTTGGTCAAGGTTACGGGAAATGTCCTGTAAAGTAAGGTGTTGGACGCACCTGTGATCAGCAAGGTGGTGATGAACATGGTCAAGTGCTCCTCTAGGTTTCCCCTGCCATCATACTTCTCCATCCTTGGCGGTTTGTAATGCGTAGGCATCGGTGCTGCCATTATCTCCTCTATAAACAGGTGCGCCGTACAACATCCTAAAATTTATAAAAAAAATACTTAATTGAGTGAAATAATTAATAAATAATTGATTGATGTCCCAAAAATTTAGAAATAATTAAATTGAGAATTTTTATGATTATTCATAATTTATTGTGACTTAAAAAGCTGAAATTAATACCCGATTGGAATATGAGTGTCTGACCAAGTATCTCCGATTGAGGTGCTGTTGGTCAGGGCTGTTAAGAATATTATTGGGAATCCAAATACATCTTCAGAATAATTTTGGGATAAGTATTGAGCCCGAACAATGATCCTATTTGTTATAAAATGGAGAAACTATTAATGATAGATTGGATTTAAAAACTAAAACCCCTCTCTTCTCTCAATCTCATGTTCACTCTCTCCCTCCTAAACATAAACACTTTTTTTCTCCTCTCCTTTATTCCTCTTCATCTTCTTTTTCCTCTCAAGACACAACAAGTGTGTGTGCCCACTTCCCTCTCCTATTTTTGTTTCTCCCTTTCAAGCAAGAAGGAGGTTGAGGTGTTGGAAGCTCTCTCTTCTCCCTCTAGTTTTTATCACTCTCTCCCTCACTCTTAGAGCTTAATTTTGTTTTGCTTGAGGTAAGCTTCCCACACTATTTTTCATGAGTTCTAGCCCTAAGTTATGTGGTATTATGGTTTGTGAGAGTGTTGCATGTATGGGTATCATTTATGGGAGCCATTAATGATGGAAAACCCTAAGGTGGGGTGTTATAAATGCAATATTTATGAGGGTGTAAGGTGGTACATGAAAATGATGATGCATGTGATGGAAAATGATGAATATTAATAGTGGTTGTTGGGTTTTTGATGAAACCTTAACCTTTGGATTTAGGGAAATGGGAAATATAAGTGGAAGAGTATTTATTAATGTTGGGAGAGTGATATTAATGATGAAAGATGGTGATCTTGATGGTAAATGGACATGCATTTGGAAACCCATTAATGGGTGTAACTTTAAAATGCATAATAATGAATATGAGTACCAAACCCATAGTGGTTATGGTGGATTGAATGAGATAAAAGTGGTTTAAGATTTAAAATGGTATAAACACCAAGTGGTTAATTGAGAACATTTAAATCTTGGTGATCTAGATAGAAAATAATTGTATGGTATATTGTTTGATATAGGAACCGACTCTATTGGTGAAGCGGGGCCTTCGGACCGCGGTGATTTCTACTTCTCTTGAGGTAGGAAAGGGTAACATTTCTAATTGCATGATTTCATCCATTATTGATGTGTATGTATGGATAAGTTTCCATAATATGACTTGGATGAATATTTGATGTCTATGTAATTGTAATGCATTTGGAATGGTTTGTGTCATGTGGTAAATGTTTGGGATGATGACTTGATGTCAATTGATATATGGCTTGTGATTTGTTTGAGTTGATGCCATAATTGTGATTGGATGGAAATATGATTGTGTGAGCATCCCATGACATGAACTAGAACAATGTGTATAGATATTGTTTACCACTAACTATTGATGTGAAAGAAAAATCTAATGATGATTGGTAACGTTTGAAAATAATGAAAATGCTAAAATCCACTAAGTGATGGTGGTGAGTTGTTATTTATGGAGTGACATTTAAGATGCACAGTATGAGAAATTCATTGATCTATATTTGCATCCATGGCATATCATACGTTGTCTGGTTTGGAAATTAGAGATTCCAACAGGCGGCGGGCATAGTGGGAGGGCGACCCAGTGCACGGGTAAAATGTATTATTCCCTAGTGATTCGTCAGAATCACGAAGTTGTCCATAGTTTGGTGACGAGGCATCCTATGTGGTGGGCTCAATGGGTAGGTGGCTCTATGATGGGTGAGTGTTCTTAGTGTTTCTAATGGTAAACGACTTTCTCGATGTGTGTTCGGGAGGGGCCCGTAGCACTTATGGCAAATAAGGCCACGTTGTTAAATTCACATGTCATGAGGTAACTAGTGTTACATAAGGGGCGATAACGGTTTGATACCAGTGAAAGATGTTATGCATGCATATAATGAGATAAATGTACACATTTATTATTGTAGTAGGGGCATAGTAGCATACCTATGCTTGACCCACATATTATATGATGTTATTCCCACAGTTAGATCTGCATGTGATATTATGACATTTATGCATATGCATTAGCTTTAAGAGCATTTGCATATAGCCAAGGATATGCGAGTATTGGTAGCCTTTAGAGGCAATGAAGTATTGAAAGTTAACGGACAAACTTGTAACGCTAATCTTGAATGAATAATTATGATTGATGTAAGTCATTAATGGAATGTTAAAAATGTGGCTTGGTACGTGAGTTATGGTTGTAATGTTTAATGATGACAATGTTGTGTTTGGAGTATGTGATCCGGTGGAATGATGTATGATGAGCATATACATATATATAGATATATTATCATAATGTATGATATTGATTCATTTAGTATATGTTACTCACCTCCTAGTTATTATTTTAAAGGTTGATGTAGGTATGTTGGACATCCTACTTTTAGGAGGTTGAGCTTGGAGAAGGTAAATATGGAAGGAAAACTTATGGGTCTTGGTCAACAATCGTTTTTGTAAAACATATGTTATGTGTATATGCTTGTTATGTGTATGAATATTAAATGTATATTTTGGGAGGTCATGGGTGAAATTAGACCTGGATGTTTAATGGCTAATTTCCTTGTTATGACCTTGACGATGAATGAAGACAATGTGATATTTGATCTTATGCCAAATTAATGAATGAATGATTTAAGTTGATTGATGATAAAAATGAAATGTGAAATGACATGATCATTAGCTTGCAAAGGTGATTGTATGACTTATGTATGCATAATTGGGAAGTGGATTTCATTTTCCCCTATGTTGACAAATACTTCATGTAGAGCGTGTCTATAACTCATAATGCATGTATATGACTTGTGTGCATGAGTGGTTGTGGCCAAATAGGCCTACACCTTAAATTGGCATGGTTAGTTGGTTCAAAATGCACATAAATTTCCATTTATGTATGCGATGATTTGGAGCTCAAATCATGATGCTGGACTTGTTGGGATAAGTCCTAAGTAAATGTAGGAATAAGTTCCAAGAGATAACTTGGGGAAAATCCTAGGAAAATACATTTTTGTATGCTTTGTAAATTGATTTATCTAAGTCATTGTGCATTTACTGATAATCTCGCTCAAGCGAGTTGGTTATGTATTAGATATATGGCTTCTGGTCCATTTTCCACTCAAGCAAGATTGGTCTCACTCAAGCGAGGGCCAGTGGAGCTGACCCTGTTGCAGCTCGCTCAAGCAAATTAACGTTTAATTGTCATTGTGTGTTTTTCGCCTAAGCGAGTGTAGCCTCGCTTAAGTGAATTCTTTTGGAATTGATTCTGTGCTATTTTTGCTTGAGTGAGGGGCTCGCTCAAACGAATTAGTGTTGAATTGCTTCTGTGTGATTTTCGCTCAAGCGAGCTGGGCCTCGCTTAAGCGAATTCTTTTGAAATTGATTCTGTCTCTTTTTCGCTCAAGCGGGTTAAGTCTCGCTTAACCGAATTCTTTTGGAACTGGTTCTGTCATGTTTTTGCCTAAGTGAGGGATGCTTCACTTAAGCGAATTAATTATGTTTTGCTTTTGGATGTTTTTCACTCGAGTGAATGTGGCTCGCTCAAGCGAAATTGGGGTCTGATTGTTTGATGTTTCTCGCTCAAGCGAGTTATGGCTCACTCAAGCAAATGCTCGCGGTCTCTCTCAAGCGAGTGATGTCCCGCTTAAGCGAAATGACCTAATTTTGATTTCTTCACTTCCTTCCTCATTTTTGAGCCTTTTCTTATATTCTCATATGTGGGACTAGGCGTATGCCCTGTATACACATTTTTCTTCCGATGTAAACTCAATGATTTTTGTATACACGTTAGGGCTATTTATTTACCGATCCATTTATTTAAATTGTTAATTTTGGTCTTCGGTTTTTCCGTGATTCGGGTTTGGGTGTATTGTTATATGTTTAGACTTTTGAAACGTGAAAAATTTACTCGTGTTATCATTACTTTAATTGATTTAATTATTATAATTATACTCAGATTCGGGGGATCGGAGGGCGTCATTACACGCCGTGTAAGGTATTGAAGAATCGAGGTTGTCCATCGCATGTCTCGTGGTTTGAGTGTTGTGGTAACTGGAGGTTTCTTTCTCCTCTATTCTAAGTTGAGTAGGTCTTTGTTTTCCTTATGGGTGTTGCGGTCCGGATCGGTTTGGTTTTGAGACAAAATATCATCCGACCCGATCACTATATTAAGTTGCGGATTGGTTCGATTCGGTTGAAATGAATGACACTATCCGATACGATCCAATCAAATGCGGTTCGGATTGGATCAGTTTATTCATTTTTTTTTCAATTTATATTTTTTGTAAAATCCAATAAAAATTATAATTATAACAATTCAAAAAATATCTTAAGTTCTAAACAATTATAGAATCATTAATAAGTAAAACATCTCAAGTTTTCAACAATTCAAACTTAAATATAAAATAAATAAAGTAATTATTAAATAAGGTTCAATGTGAAATACAACATAAATATTAAAAACTAAGTGTTTCCACTAAGATTTTAGTCTTCTAGTTCTTCCTCTAACCTGAATAGATTTTAAAAAAATAAGTGTTACCATATAGTTTAGACAAAATTAGAAAATAATGCGGAAAACATATAAAAGGTGCGGTTTAGTTCGGTTTTCACATGTGGAACCAAAAATTGAATCGAACCAATCATGAAAAATAGTTTTTTTACGGTTTTAGTTTTTTTGATTTTTGGTTTGATCAGTTTCGGTTATTTTCGGATCGGTTGAGCGGTTTTTAGTGGTCCGGATTAGTTAATGAACACCCCTAGTTTTCCTTGCATAGGCCCTCCACAGTATTTGCAACGTCATAACAAGAGTTAAGACTTTCTACAGTTGGTCGTCTTCGCCTTGTTGTCTCCCTCGTTGCTCTTGATGGTTGCCATCTTCATAATGGCTGAGGTTGTTGCACATGATTACCATTGTTTTTCTTTGGATCTAGTCCTTCTAGTGTGCTTTGTGTGAACCGTTTCATCGCGTCCCACAGCGGGTGTCAAAATATTCACAACGAGAGCTTTATAATACACAAAATCCTAGAGAATTACTCTAGAAAAATTAAGGTTGTATTTGCTTAATAATGTGTCACTTGAATTACAAAGAGGTCTTTGATTTAGGCCTAAAATGACATGGACGTAACTATATCTTGCTAAGATCAAAGGAAATCAGAATCATCTTTATTTCTGCCTAAAATGAGAGAAAGAAAGGATACTGTAAGGCCCCTTCTCAACCTAGGGGAATAATATATTTTACAAAAAAAATTGAAAAGATAGCTTGTCAAACTCTAATAACGTGCAGAATTAATATTGACTATTAGATAGTTTTATTCCCTCAAATTTTATCTAAATAACTTACTACCAAACAGATACATCACATATCATACGCTTCAATTTGTTTGTTTTTTTTAAAAGAATTAACAATAATTCTTAAATCCAGTAGTAGCAGGGTCGGAAGAAGTATATTCAAAGTTCATTGTCTATTATTTTACTTTAAAGAAAGGCTATATATATATATACACTTTAAAGAAAGGCATTAAAAACTCATTTTAAAAAATAAAAACAACGATTAGAGAATTAAAAAAAAGGAGTGGGCCTGTAAACCGTTGGCTACAGCTGTATGGCACTAAGAAGCCCAAGAAAGACACTCTGTCCAACTACCAAACGGGCAGATGCGGCTGACCGCAAACCTGACAGACAGGCCTAGCAAATAATTTTCACTTAAGCTTATACAAAAACTTTTATTCAATGATTACTTAGCAAAAATGTATTTTCTTAAGATAATTCGATTATTTTGATTTAGGTGGTACCTCATCAAATATTTTATTCACCATTAGTATATAATATAGCTTAAAAGTTTCTTTTTTTATATCTTATTCATAATTCTTAATTAAAGCAAATAGAATTATTATGACCAATAATTCTTCATTATTATCTAACGCATTTGTTTTCCTTGATAATGGAATCGGAAACCATATATTGTATAAGATTAAGAATTTAATATTTTATATTTTTAACATAATTTTAAATTAATAATTAATTAAAATATATCATAAATATGAATTTTAATATAACTATTATAAAATTTAATATTTTTTTATGCCTTGTTAGTTTATAATTATTTAGCAATATAGAAAATTTTACAGTTTTAACACAACCCAAATGAACTCTAGCTTATAATAATTAATTAGATGCTTTAACCATTATAAAATATAATAATATATTTTTCTACCATATATATATGTATATAATAACTTCATTATATGTTATTCTTATTTAAGCACTAAATATTTCAATTTTCCAGAGTTACTAAATGTTTTATGTTTATATATAAATTTAGCAGTAATTAATTTAACTCAGTTTTTATGTTTTTATTAAAAATGTAAATAAATAAAGACATTTGATATAATAAATTAAAAAAAATACTAGGATAAACAAAGTTAAACTTTTTCCAACTAAACTTGTTTAGACTTATGCACAGAATTAGGATGCTCTTCAATATCGGAGGGATATCCCTCCCGTACTAAAAAGGATTCGAACTGGAATAGATGATTCTACTTATAACTGATTAAAAGTTTTTTATTTATTTATTTTGGTATCGTTCATGCTATGAAAAAAAACAGTTTGTGTGAATATGCATATGAATTAAGCAAAAATGGACCTGTCAGTTATTTATATATTATTTTTGCAGTAAAAAAAATTATATGATGTTTTTGTTAAAACAATGTTCCTAATATTTTTGTGATTTATAATATAAAAAATATTTCCACATCAGTTTTTTAAAAATAATTATAAATGATGGTATATGATATGATTGGGTGAGGCCTCCAGGGATAACAATAAAAGAATCTAGTTATAAATTTTCCTAAGGTGAATCCAATGATTACATATATTTGTGATCATTAATAGCTATTGTTTGGTGATTTTATTCATTTATTTTAAAATTAAAATATATTTATATAATGAAGACTCCTTTCTTTTTCTGATTATATTTGCCCACAAAAGTTGTTTGTACTAGAAGTCAAACCTAGAACTCTTTAAACGCAACTTAACATGACAATCACTGGAACAAGTGTTTCTTTGTTATCAAATGAGGAATGTTATTAAATACAAGTCTTTTTATTTTTTTACTAGTTTTTTATACATTTAATAAAAAAACTTATATAAATTTTAAAATATTTTAATATATAAGTTATATATATATTACACATTAATATATATTAAATATATATAAAATATATTTTATTTCATAAATATTTAATAAAACATTTAAAATATATATTAATATATTAGATATACATTTAATTTATTAAAACATTTCAAATAAATAAATTTAAATGTATTAAAACATTTAGTATATAAATTTAATACATTTAATATATAAATATATTAACATATAATATATTAACGTTCATTTAAACGTTAATATATTAATATATATAATTTATATTTTAAATTTAATATATTTTAATAAATATACCTTATGATGTACAAGTGTACTCTAACTTTTAAGAAACAATATTTACTTTGTGTCTATGATTATTTATTGTTAAATTTTTATGAAACTGAAAGCCAAAAAGTAAAGTAATACTACTAATTTCTAAAAAGCTTAGCTATCTAAATGCACCCCTTTTAAATTCCTTTCTCTCAAGTGGAGACACAGCCTTGAAATCCTCGAAAATAAAGAATGTTGGGGCAGGCCACAGACTGCCCGTTAGAATAAACCATATACATACCAACTTGTTTTTATTTCTTGCATCACACCTATATAAAATAGCCTTTAATTTGCACTTGTGTTCACCCACTACCAAACACTGTTTTCACATCCTCTTCTCAAGTTTCTTTCCTCATAGAAGAGGGAAACTTTTCCTGGAAAATTTATTAGAAATGGAGGCATTGAAGATGAAGCTTTTCTTAGCTGTGGTAGTGGCCATGTTGGTAATGGCAGCATCAGGTGTGTCAGCTGCAGAGTCACCAGCTCCAAGTCCCACTTCGGATGCTACCACTTTCTTTGTGCCAACAGCTGTTGCTTCATTTGTTGCTCTTGCATTTGGTCTCCTCTTCTGAATTTGTCACAATTAAGCAACAGACAACTTATTGTTATCCTAATTAATCTTGTGGCATTGGATAAGTACTACAGAGGTTTATATTTTGCTCATGATTTTGTTCTTTTATATTATGATTCATATTCTTCTGTAACATACTCATTCCGCACTGTACTATGTTTATATGGTTTTTAATCTGATGATGTAACATTTGTTTGGTTTCATCAATTCCCATTCTTATTTGGTTAAATTGATTGTCTTTCTCTTTTCAGTTCCTGAATTTTATTAAGAGGTTCATCTATATCAATTTTCTTAATGACGATCATGAATATATGGTCTAAAATATCACATTATTAAGAAAGAGTACGGTTAACCAGTATGTCAAAGAGTATTATTTAAAAATTTATAATAAAAAGTTATTTATTAAAAATTGTGCAGGGATTAAAAATCAATAGTTTTATATTAAGAAAAATTCGCTTATATTTTTTTTTTATCAATTCTTTCACGCTACTTGTTATTATACTCGTTTACATTTTCATTTTAAAAAAGTATTGTATTAGTAACATGAAATGGTGCAAGCAAGATACTTGAATCCAAGTGGACAGTTGCTATCTCTAATTTTTTTTTTTCTTGACAGGTAAATGTTTTCGTTAATTCCATGAATCCAAACCACGATGATATCTTCTCCTTATATCCTTCTCAGCTACGCGACCAATTTTTTTTACATCCTTAGCTATCACCAATTGTCTTCTACACATTTTTTTTTAATCTTAGGCATGTTTTCACTCTTAATGTCATTCCAGTTAAAGATAAGTTCTCATTCCCACAATGATGAACTAGTGATTGCCAAAGGTATTTTTTAAGATTGATTTACATTCTCACTATCATTAGATTTGTGTTATTGATATCACATAATAAAATTAATCATCCCACAGGGATTATGTGTTTGTTTTGTAACTTTAGTTTGAGCGATCGTATGAGAATTTAATTTAAGAATTAAAACAAAATAATGTAAAAATTCAGCAAACTCACGATTTAGAATTTAAATAATAAAAGTACTCTTTAGGGTTTCATTATATACCAATTATTGAAACTAATAGTGTATGACTCACGATTTGCTTTTATATTTGTTAAATTGTATAGGTTTACTTTTCAGGATTCTTTAAGGTTCATATGCATCCTATGTATAACCGCGAGATTCACTTAAAAGGATTTCTACATACCGATTTCAAAAAGTTCTTTAAGAGTGTCATAATTCCTTTAAAAACTTATATTAACAAAGACATAAATTCAATAATAGAAATCATAATGCTTTATTGTTTCTCTAATTGGGACTACTACATCCCTAAAAGTCAGAAAATTACCAACTCATGGTGATAGAGGCCACAAAGAGTTTTGAACCACTCATCCCATGAACTAGTAGAAAGAAAAACAAATAAAAGGTGTTCCCTCTAGATCAAGGGAAGGGGGGAGGTCCTCTCCCACTAATCTTGGTAAACACTTTCTGGATATTCTGTTTTCTCCCCAATTTTAACAGATAATAATGGTTATCTCCTTGTAAATGGGCCTAAGTCAAGCCCCATTTTTTACTTTACCGTTTGTATAAATATAGTCTCAGGACCCTCTGTACTTTAAGTGATATTTTAAGCAATACAACTTTATTTTCTCCTAGAGTGATTCTATAGGGTTTTGTGTCTCATGTACTCAGTGAACATTTTGGCGCTCACTGTCGGGCCCGGTAAAACGGTTCCCACATCACAGAGAGAAGGACTAGTTCCAAGGAAGACGAAGATGGTGACCACGCACAACAACCCCAGTCGTAGGGGCAAGGGAAACCACTAGGAGCACCAGGAAGGACATCAAGGCCACGACGATCCAATAAGGGAGGTTTTAACCCTCGTCAAAACGCTTCAACATATGGTGGACGAGCTTCGAAAGGAAAATAAAGACCTGTGAAACTACCAATCAGAGGAGAGGTATCGATCAGAAAAGAGGGAGGCCTTCAGTTACCACCATACCTAGACTGCCAACCCTAAAGAAGACAGACCCGAGCCCTCGGTTCCATATGCCGTTCACGTAAGAAATAGTGGCGGCCCTAACACCGGTGCACTATAAACTCCCAATGATGAAAAAAATGCGATGGAAGGGGAGACCCAGAGGAACATCTAACTATGTTCACCACCAACCTACTTATTTTAGGAGTATTTGACGCCCTGCTCTACAAAACATTCCCCACTGCGCTCACCAAATCCGCCCTCTGTTGGTTCTCACACATTCCTCCAACGAGTGTCTTGTTTCACAAAGCTGATAGAAAAGTTCTTGACCCAATTTGCTTCTAACTGATCGGTACATTAGACATCACACAGCCTAGTCAATCTGAAGCAGGGCAGAGGAGAAACGCCCAAGAAGATCATGGCTCGCTTCAATGAGCAGGCCATCCAAATCTGAGACTTAAGCTCAGAAGTCATCCTCTACACAATCCAAATAGGGTTGCCCCTAGGTAAATTTTCTGATTCCTTAGCTAAGAAACCCCTTTTGAATATGGATGATTTCAGGTAGCGAGTGACTCGGTACATAAACATGAAGGAACGAGCAATCGGGTGGAAAGTTTCCAGCAAAGGGCTATGGGGGTAGAGCTGTAAAAGAAAAACCCCCGACCAAATAAAGAACAAAAGTGTATGACTTATCCTAACCCGAGGTACAACATATTCATGTTGTTGAACAGTTGGCGGGCCAAAATTATACACGAAGTCTACAACACAAGGCTACTCAAGCTCCCCTCACCTAGAGAACAGGCGAAGGGCTGAACAAGACTAAGTTCTGTGAGTTTCAGCAAACCTTTGGCCATGGTACGGAGGATTGCTGGTCGCTAAAAAACCAAATTGAGCATGTTATCTGACAGGGCTACCTGGGAAAGTTTGTTGATCAGAGAGAGGAAGTGTCGATGGAATCCATGCGAAAAAGAGAGGACTCTTCAAGATAGGTGGAGTTACAACTAGGAAAACGTCCCCGATAGAAGTGTGAGCCCTCCTGATCCCGTAAACCAGACGACGTAAGGGATGGCGGGAAAAGGATCATTTATACCATTATTGGAGGCTTTCCCGAGAGTAGAGTTGACACATCGTGTTGAGCAGGGCAAGTTAACTCCATAACTTACCTTCCAAGTGCCGAAGCCATCACCTTTGATAACTCTGACCTACCCATGGGTGTTCCGAACAAAGATGAGCCAATAGTAGTCATAATAGAGGTTGCAGAATGTATTGTTGGGAGAGTACTAGTGGATCAAGGAAGCTCTACAGATATTCTTCATTGGAAAGCCTATAAGAGGCTACAATTACCCTCTACTTGGCTCAAACGATATGATGGAGCACTGTCCAACTTTACAGGAAACTCAATCCAGGTCATGGGCTATGTAGAGTTGAAGATGATTTTTGGGTCAGGAGAAGACAACAAGGCAATCATGGTCAAGTACCTGGTTGTTGACATCCCCAACTTATATAATGCTATTTTAGGGCGTCTAGCGTTCAATGCACTTGGCGCGATTGTTTCCACCCTCCATCTTACCATGAAATTCCTGCTCGGGGATGGACATATTGAGGTGGTCCATGCCAACCAAGAAGTCGCTTAAGAGTGCTACCACGGAAGCCTCCGACCTAGGGAAGCCTTCAAAGTAGAAGAAGACATCAAGATGGGATTCAACCCTAAATATGAGAGGAAGCATGAGTGATCCCAGCCATTTGAATCTTTGACGATAGTGCAAGTGTGATCCAACCCAAGTTAGTGTATCCGGGTCAGCGCTATGCTGGACCAAAGCGTGGAGGAGTCTTTGGTAAACTACTGTGGGCTAATGTCAACCTCTTCGCATGGAATCCCTTAGACATGCTAGGAATAAATCCTAGCATTATATGCCATTCTTTAAATGTAGATTTGGGGGCTAAGCCTATGACCCAGAAACAACGCTAGCTAGGACTTAATGATAGGAGAAAAATAATAAAGGACGAGACAGATAAGCTCCTGATAGCCAACTTCATCTAAGAGGTCAAGTACTTAACCTAGCTATCCAACATGGTCATGGTAAAGAAAGCTAGCGGTAAATGAAGGATGTGTGTGGACTCCACCGACCTTAACAAGGTATGCCCAAAGACCTTTACCCTTTACCTAGTATTGATCGTTTGGTAGATGGCACTTTAGGGTACCTGATCTTAAACTTCATGGACGATTAGTCTGGCTATAATCAAATAAGAATAGACTAGAGGGACAAAGAGAAAACTGCCTTCATCATTGAGAGAACAAACTACTGCTATAAGGTAATGCCCTTTGGATTAAAAGAATGTTGGTGCCACATACCAGAGGTTGGTTGACAAGATCTTTGCTAATCAAATCGATAAAAACATAGAGGTCTATATAGATGACATGGTCGTGAAGACTAAAGAGGCAACCAAACATACCAAAGACCTGGAGTAGACATTCGCTGAGCTGAGGAGGAACAACATGCACCTCAACCCTGACAAGTGTTCGTTCGGAGTCCAAGGAGGTAAATTCCTGGGGTATATGCCCACTCATAAAGGCATAAAAGCCAACGTCGACCAATATCGAGCCATCCCAAAGATGCAGAACTGCCAAAACATTAAAGAAGTATAACGTCTCATCAGGAGAGTCGTAACCCTCTCCTATTTCCTCACCAAATTTTTAGAGAAATCCATGCCATTCTACCAAGTGCTGAAAAAGACAAACACCTTCTAGTGGACCAAGGAGTACGAAAAAGCCTTTGAAGAGTTGAAAGCTTATCTAGACTCCCCTCAATACTAATCAAGCTGACCCTAGGGATGAAGCTTATCGTTTACCTCTCAGTAGGATACAATGTTGTCATTGCTGCTTTGGTACAAGAAGAAGGACCCATCCAACGACCAATATATTTCACGAGCAAAACTATCTAGGGGCAGAGTGAGATATCAAAGGGTTGAAAATTTGCTTACAGTCTAGTGGTGGCCCCTTGGAAGTTGAGGCCCTACTTCTACAATTATTAAATCGTTGTTAGAACTGATCAACCTATCAGCAAAATCCTATAGAAGCTTGAGATGGCAAGAAGAATGGTCACGTGGGCTATCGATCTCTTTGAATACAAGATCAAGAATGAACCAAAGGGACCTATCAAAGCATAGTTTTTGGCAGACTTATCACAAAATTGAGGGATGGTAAGGAAGAGAATGATCTCGAGCACGCCCTATGGACCTTATCAGTAGATGGATCATCGAATGAGAAGGAAAGTGGAGCGAGATTTATACTTGAATCACCTATGGGAATAGCCATAGAGGAGTCATTGAGATTCCTGTTGAAAGTAAGTAACAACCAAGTTGAGTATGCGGCGTTCATAATAGGATTGCGAATGGTGTTAGGCCTAGGATCCCGATGTATACAGGTGAAAATTGACTCATAGTTGGTAACATGATAGGTGGAAAGGGCATACCACGCCAATGATCCAACCCTCAAAAAATACCTCTCTTGGGTCAAAGAGTTGATAGCAGAGTTTAAATTCTTCAAAATAGTACATGTCCATAGGGCGCTACTCTCTAAACTGGCTAGCACAAAGAAGGCAGGAAACTTGAAGACTCTTGTTCAAGTCACTTTGGAGGAACCCACCATCAAGGACACAGAACAAGTGAATGATATCACTGTTTCACTATGGGAAAGTATGTGGATGATGATACACTCTCAAGTGTATGAGTATATCGCATAGTATAAAAGATAGTCATTCTCCACAAGGATTGCGTGCTCAAGTACTTATGATTTTGATTTTAATTATCTAGACAAGCGAATTCAAAGGTAATTTGATTTGGAGTAAAAAATGGTGAAATTAAAAAGTTGCAAAGGAAAAGCTCTTTGCGGAAAAAGATTTATTATATGTATCTTAGGATTTAAGTTGGTAAAGCTAATTTGTATTGACGAATAAAGATAGTTTTATTCCTAAAATTTATGTTCTCAAGACAAAATTTTCCTAATTTATTAGTTTTCTCTTTTCAGAGCTCCATTAAAGTACTCAGTTTTCATGGAACCATGTTTGATTTGAAAACTGAGTCCATTACACTCAGTGAAAATTTCAATATCGTCAAAAGGTTGAGTTACTTTTGTAATCCTAATCTTAAGTTCAATTGCTTAAATTGATTAATTAGGTTCACTTCTCAGTTCTTCCCTAATCAATTAAAAATTGATCTATCCTATCTCTTGATCATAGAGCGCATAAAGATATTAAACAATTGAAGAAACATAAATTTTATTAATGAAAACAGAGTACCAAGAATAGCAAATTATCCAAACATAATTTGGGAAATCAAGCTATACATATATGAATCCATGAATTATAAAGAGGAAATTACAAGAAGATACTAAGAAAAACTAAAGAAAGAACGTAAAAATAGACCACTCGATCAATGCTTGCACAAATCTTCCCTCAATGCTCCTTCGTTTTCCCTTTGATTTCCTTCAAGAATTGCCTTCCCAAAAGCCTATTCTTTGCCTCTACAATGTGTTTATGCCTCGAAATTGTAGACTTCTTATTTTTGGCCATCTTTCCCTTTAAATACCTCAAAAACATACAAAATAAGGTTTCCTGTTATGGCGCCCCGATTCCCCGGATCCGAATCCAAATGTAAACATAAATAATCATTAAAAATATGAATAAATTTTTCACAATTTAAAGTTCTGCAATACCCTACTTGCATCAAGATTCAAACCATGGAAAACCGGAGGCCATATTTTAAAGAAATACTAAAGAATTGGATCGAAAAGCAAAAACCCCTATATAATTGCACACGGGATGGAGTTTAATAATAACAAAATAGAAAACATGTGTGCAAGGGTATCCATCTCATCCCATATATGAAGATATGAGAAGAGATCCAAAGAAAACAATGTAATTTAAGCATTTTAAACCAATTAATTGTTTACAACACCTTGTTAATTGATTAATGTCAAGTCAGAGACCATTTATTCAATTAAGACACCCTACTAATCGATTAAGGTTGAAACAAAAGCCTTTTAATCGATTAACATACTCTGTTAATCGATTAAGATCGAAACAAAGACCTCTTAATCGATTAGACCACCAGGTTAATCTATTAAGGATCAAAACAGAAACTTCTTAACCAATTCAACATCCTCTTTAATCAATTAATGCCTAAAACAGAATCACCTCAATCGATTAGGACACTACCTTAATCGATTAATGCCAAAATAGAATCCTCTTAATCGATTTAGAACACCATGTTAATCGAGTAAGACTTATAGGTTAATCGATTGACTCAACATGGAAATCGACCAACTTGGATTCCAGAATGCACTTAAACAATTAATGGAGACCCTTAATCGATTAAAACAGGGCAAAATCCTTAAACAAGAATAAACATGACGTACCCTCATCAAAACTCATATTCTTTCAAACCTATTCATCACATAAATCATCAAACCATTCATTGGTCACAAAGTGAACTCAAAAACTCATCATAACATCAAATCCATATATTCTCCATCAATATAAACATCAATCCCATATTAATGGCTAGCGAATCGTAATGTTTACAAGGTCATTTACAAAAGAATTGACCTATGTATACATAAGCATACATAAAAGAATATAAGTTCAAGTATTTGAAGTCTTAGGCCATAACCACCACATCCATATCATCAAAATGCATACATCACCCAAATTCTAAACGTTTATCGGCCAAGGCATTTCTATACAAATATTTTACCTTCTTCCCAGAATACTTCACTTTTCAAAAGATCATCACATCCCATGATAGTCATGTATCAATTGGCTTAAAAAGAGACAACATGAGAGAGTGAGTCATCATATTAGAAATGATGAAAATGAAACACTTGTGATCATGTGCATATGTATATAAATCATCATGTGCTTTACAACCCAAGCACTAAAAGACATTGCAAACAATCATTCCATATTCATAGGCACACATAGCTAACATATACATATGTACAATCAATCATTTCTCCATATCACCCATTGTGGATTATAAAAATTCACCAAAAGTCTTATAGTAGGGTTTTCATCATTATTATTTGTCTTGTCTTAAGTTTTCACTCTTCCATCAATCATCACCAATCCGATATCTCAATCTCATTCCCGCATATCTTAAGGCTATATGTAAATACTCTTAGGCTAATGCATATACGCAAAGAAATATACTCAACAATTTATGACAATACACTACGGGTCTGACTATGGGAAAATAAACACCAATGTGGGTTCAAGCATAGATATATAATCATGCCCCTATTACAGAAGTAAAATGTGTACACTTACATTCACAAATATCAGTTTTTACTAGTACTAAACCACATCGCCTATCATGCAACACCCGTCATTTTCACCATGATAGTGGTAAATAACTTCAACATCAAATGGTGTTATGGGCTAACCATGAACCAAGCCATAACAATTGTGATCCAATAAGACCACCAGGGACAATTGCTCCTCAAGAAACCACCCCCACAAGGGTCAACCACATGCAATTCCTTGTGATTAAGCATGGGCAGCTTCGTGATTCTACCACTAAATTACTAGGGCAAACAAATGCTTATGCATAGAGCCACCCTTCCACTTGGCCAACCAAAGGAACCCCAAAATTCTATACTGATAGCTATAAAGATATTCCATGGACGTAATGCAGATGTAATACTTATGCAATCTATGCAGATGCAATACTTATGCAATCTATCATCATGTATCCTACCAAGCCACTCATCAATCATCCATCTCCATTATCATCATCACCCTATTTATTTAATGGATTTTAAGTTATTCAAACATTGCCATTGTTTCACAGTTTCATATGGCATTTACATCATTGTTATTAATTCAATTTCATCCATTACCACAATGGCGTCATAACAACATATGTCAACTTTCATTAATATTCATAGGTGTGTTACACGATAACTTTTCATTGTTCTCATTAATAAACAACATCATCATTATTAGTGGTGAAATGTAAAATCTCACATACTTTTTATTAGGCACACACATGGCCATACATAACAATGCATATACAAATTCACCACAACAACACACCATACATATATTCTAAATGCATCAAATATATTTGCCATCAAAACAATCATCAAGCCATCCATTACATCACTACACCTTAGTTAAGGCACGACAAACATGATTCATATCCCCATACAACAATTATCAATATTTCTAATTTATGCATTTAGAATATATAAACTTTAATCAACTTGCCGATCAAGGCATCATTTTCTATTCTAAATATAAAACATCGTATTTAAAATTCTCAACATGTCTTAAACATGTTATAAACACCGATTTCTCATTTTGTTAGGTTCTGAGAATTCCTTCCTATTAATTAAAATTTTCTATAATTAAATGACTACAATGCAAACTCCTAGGTCACCAACACACACTAAATACCTTACCCATAATCCATAATGGGTTTTAATGTCTCAAATACATTTCACCAACCTCATTCATGCCAACACTATCAATTATCACTTCTAACAATTTTATCAACTTAGTGCCTTATTACATTTCCTTGATTTCTTAATTTCCCAACATCAATAATTAATATCAATAATTCCAAAACTCATTTCCATATACAAAATCTTTTCCATGGCAAATAAATTCCAATTTCTCAAGTTTTGCCAAAAGCCCCAAATTCCAATATCTAGGATTTCCACTTAAATTACCAACATCATGGTTATGATGAGGAAGAATCCTCTTGGCTTGAGTAGTGATCATGCCTACTTTTCTTTGTTGGGAATTGAGAGGAAATATGACCTCTTAAGCATTTAAAATATTTAATTGAGCTAGTCTTAGAAGAAGATGGTTTGGATGGTTCATTAGACCTATCATGTTTAGAGGGTTTGGCAGGGGAACCCTCTTTATGCACTTTACTTTTTATTTTGTGAGAAGGAGCGCCCATTGGCTTCTCCATACTTTTCTTTTCTTTTTTCCAATTTTTTCTAGGATAAGAGTCCTTCTTGCCTTTCCACTTGGGCCTAAAGGGTTTATTATCCCTTTTATAATATGAGTCTCTTTCACTTAATTAACTCTCCACTCTAGTTCATTGGTGGATGAGCTCCTCAATGTCAATATAAGGTAATAGCTCAACCCTTCTTTTTTATGTCCCTATTTAACCTATAAAGAAACATATGCATTAAAGTCTCCTTATCTTCTTCTATATTGGCCCTCTTCATGGCTATTTCTAGAGATTTGTAGTAGTCTTCTACACTTTTAGATCCTTGAGTTAGTCTATTAAGTTTGGCCAATAGTTATCCCCTATAGTATGAAGGCTTATACCTTTGCGTAGTAAGGCCTTAAGGTCATCCTACTCATCAATTTGAGGGAATTAATCCCTCTTCTTTTCTTTATATACCTAGGTCCACTAAACTAAGACATAATTTTGGAAAGAAAGAGTGACTATCCTAACTTTCTTTTCACTTTTAATTTTATAAGACTTGAAGAGTTGTTCAACTCTTATTTCCCATTCTAGGTAAGCCTCCATGTCACTTTTTCCATGAAATAAGGGAACCTATAGTTTTACTTCCCTATGTCCCACCTCCTTATGGTGTCTATGATGTCTCCTTGGCCTTTCCTCATCCTCATTATCACTATGGTTAAGTCTTGAGTGTCTCTTATGGCAATGTCAATTATCCCTCTATCTATCTCTTTGCCTTGCCTCCCTATTTTCTATGTTATTTAGTCTAGCATTCATGGCATTTAGTTGATCAAGAATGGTTCTCATGTGGGGAAGGGTGTTTTCTCTCTCATGTTTGCTATAGGAAGACATGTTATCTAACAACCTAAAGCATAATATGAACTATAAGATAAGATACTAGTCAAACGACAAGCGAAGAAAATAGGGAAGCAAGGAAATAACAAGAACTAACCTAAAAGGAAATAAAATGACAATTCTAGTCAAAGTGTAAAAATTTAAACTAGACCTAGCATGAAAAAGTGCACTATACTAAGCTAGAAAGCACTTAAAAGCAAAAATAATAGTGGTGCACAAAAGTAAACTATTACCTAAGTGCACTACCCTAGTTAACTAAGTAAACCAAAGTTTAAGAATGTCTAAAGTCCAAATACAAGGACTAAGAAAAAAATAAATTAAAATAATTCTATTTTTTTACAGCCCCCAAAATACAAGGAGAAATTGAAATACAATTGACAAAAATCAAAATTACTATTTATTACAAATGTGTGCTTTCCAAGTACAAGTCTTTAAAGGTCTTCAAGCTTCAAGGGAAAAACACCAAGCTACAAGAAACTTTGAAACTCAAAAAATGGTTAGCATAAAATAATATGCAATTTTTATCACTCAAGTGTTTGGCACTCAATCTCTCAAGGTGTAAGATCTATTTGGTGTTTTAATTCCATAAGAGGTGGAAGCCCTTGAGGAAGGTCTTTAGGAAAGATATCCTTAAACTCTAGGAGAAGCTTTTGCACTCCCTTGGTTGTAGAAGAGGAAGAGCCCACTAAAGAAAGGGAGGTGCAAGGAGGAGATATGTTAGAAGGGCTAGGAGAGCTAGAGGAAACCTCACTAGAGGAGGAAGAAAGGTAAAGCATGTAGAAAGTTTTGTGAAGAAGAAAGGCTTGCTTCATATCATGCTCAAAGGCAAAAAAACAATGCCTCTTGGGATCTTCAAGTGTGAGGATTCCTTTACCCTTGTCTTGAGAAGTTAAGACTTTTTTTTTATTTTTTTGTTTTTGAATTTTAGGAGGGGAGGGTAAAGGCTCAACCTCCTTTTCCCTTTTTAACTTCATTTGAAGTTGATCTTCTAGAACTTGTTTGGGAGACAATGGATGCAAAACAAATTTTTTATTATTATGCACAAATGTGAGGGTATTGGTGAAACCCTCATGGGTAACCTTTTTATCATACTGCCAAGGTCTACTCAATAAGACATGAGTTGCTTCCACAGGCACAACACCACACCAAACTTGATCATGATATGTGCCAATGGAAAAAGAAATAAGAACTTACTTGTTCACTAATATCTCACCTTTTTCATTAAGCCATTGTAATTTATAAGGTCTAGGGTGATCTATTAGAGCACAACCAAGTTTGTTAACTAGCCTTTGGCTAGCCACATTAGCACCACTACCACTATCCACAATGAGAGAACAAAGTTTTTCTTTAATATAACATCTTGTGTAAAAGATGTTCTCTCTTTGTGTAGTGTCATCATCCCTTATATGACTTCTAAGAATCCTTCTAATCATAAACAAGTCACCCTCATCTCCAAGAACATGTTCGCTATCACATGAATCACTATTTGAGCTATCACTAGAGTGTGAAGATGAAGCTTCCTCATAGCTTGAAAAGTGATCAATTCCCTTTAAAATCATTGATTTCTTTGTTAGGAATTAAGAGGCAATGTGACCCCTTCCTAAACACTTAAAACATTTTATAGAACTTGTTCTTGAAGAATTAGGTTAGGATGAAGTGTTGGCATTTCTAGAAAGGGTATGTTTTGAAGGTTGTGTAGGGGATGATCCCTAGAACCTCACTTCTAATCCTAGGAGATGAAGTGCCCACTTAATGCTTCTTACCCTTTCTAGCACTACTCTTTTTTTGGATGAAGTCTTCCTTGCCCTTCCACCTAGGCTTAAATGGTTTAGAATCCCCTCTATAATAGGAAGCTCTATCCATGAGTTAAGCTTCTACTTGTGTACATCGATGGAAAAGCTCTTGAATGTCCACATGAGGTAAAAGTTCCACTCTTTTCTTTATATTATGATTAAGGCCATGTAAAAATTGATGCATGAGGATTTCATCATCCTCTTCAACATTGACCCTAATTATAGTCATTTCCAAGGCCTTGTAATAATCCTCCACACTTATGGACCCTTGGGTGAGTCTATTGATCTTATCCCACAACTCAGCCCTATAGTAGGAGGGAACATACCTTCTCCTAAGTAAGGCCTTAAGGTCATCCCATTCATCAATGGGTGGGAAATGATCTTTCTTTCTATGCTTTAGCATTTGGGTCAACCATAGTAATGCATAGTTTTGAAAGCTAAGGGTGCCAATCCTAACATTTTTTTCATTTCTAGTTTGATGGAGGTGAAAATTTTCTCAATTTTCATCTCCCAATCGAGGTAGGCTTCTACGTCACTCTTACCATGGAAGGGTGGGACCTCTAGCTTGACCTTTCTCAAGCCACCTTCTTTATGACGCCTATTGTGTTCTTCTATGAGGCCTATCCTCGACCTCACTAGTTTCATCATTATGTCTTTGTCTATGATGCCTATGATTTCTAGTGGTTCTATCTCTACCCTCCCCATTTTCTAGGTTATCTAACCTAGTTGATATGTTATTAAGCTTTTCTAAAATTAATCTCATTTGAGGAGAGTTGGCTCTCTATGTCTCTCACTAGATGAAGACATGTTATAATCTGAGATGCAATAGATGAGATACTAGTTGGATCACTCAAGTTGATTCTAACTCTAAAAAAAAAGAAAAATAACACACAAGGCAACAAGAAAAGACAAGAAAGAAAGCAAGTAGACAAAACTAGTCAGGTGCACCATTTAAACTAAGCCTAGCATACAAAAACGCACTTATACTAACTAGAAAGTAAGTAAAGAAAACTAGTCGGTTGGGTATAAGAATTTAAACTAGACCTAGCATACAAAATCACACTTACACTAGTCGGCTACACTAAAAATAAACTAAGTGCTAAGCCCAATTACTCCTAATCAACTAATTAAAGAAAAATTAATGTCCAATGTCCAAAGTGTCTAATGTCCAAATACAAGGACTTAATAAAAGTACTTAAAATAAATTCCCAAAATACAAGGGAAAAGAAAATACAAATCACTCAAAATAAATCATAAACTATTACTAAGTTTGCTTTCCAATACAAGTGGCTTCCAAGCTTCTTCAAGTCCAACAATGGAGTCCACCAAGCTATAAGAAAACACTTGGAAACTTAAAGTAACGGTTAGCACTAGAAATAATAGAAAAGAAAATGAAATAGTATTTTCACTCTTAGCTCACAAGTGTATACACTTAAAGGTCTAACTCTCTTTTTACTTATAGAATGCCTTAGGTCAATTTCTTAAAGTCAAATCTCAATCATTCCAATATGCTACCTAAATGATGATGTTCCTACTAATCCTTAGTCTCAAGAATACCAAAAGTAGAAATACTTTAATGACAAAACTAGAGAGAAAAAAACAAGCAAGAAAAGGCAAAGTAGGAAGCTAAACCAAAAGGAAAGTTAGGTGATAAACAAGAACTTGACAAGCAACAAAAGCTAAAGGAAAGAAGGCACACAAGAGTGGAAAAGTATGTGACAAACTAAGAATGCAAAGAAGACAAACAAACAATTAAATACAAAAAGAAAAGCAAGCACACAAAAGAGTATACCAGAAACTCTAGAATGCTTACAACTTCATAACCTTTTGATATAGTTTCTAAAAAATGTTTTTCCTCAACAAAAGTACATAAACATACACAAAAAGAGCAATTAAGGTACTGCACTACACAAAATATAGCCATTGTATTTTTTTATTTACAAGTATTTTCAAGCATTTTTTCACACTTTTTTGCAAGAAAATGGCCCAAACAATTGTATAAACAAGGACCTATGAAACTTTTTTCTTTTCACACTTTTTTCACTTATTTTTTTTGCTTTTTCCCTCTATTTTTTACACTAAAAATTGCAGCAAAAATAGAATTGCTAAATGCTCTAAACAAGTGCACAAAAGAGGTACAATTAGGAAACTAGTCAAAGGCAAACGTAAGCATCAACTTCTAACATATTAAGGCAATGGAAGGCAAGATAAAATGGATCAAATGATGTCAAAATGAATAAAAATACAGTATGCAAAGAGTGAAGTACAATTGCTAGAAAAATAAAAATTAAACTAGAACAACACACCTAATGGAAAACTAACAACCTACAATAAGCAAGCAACAAGTTCACCTTAAAATGAGATAGACACAACCATACAAGGAACTTGTTATGAACTTCAAATAATGAATTTTAGATGCCTAAGAATTCAGCAACACAAAACAAAGGAAAATGCAAAAGAAATCACCTAGAAACACATGGAAACGAACTCCTTAACCTATGTCAATTACTAAGGATGCTAAAAACACATAAACAATGGATCAAACACCTAGAGAGCACATTAATTCCACACAGTTTGTAACAAGTCTAGAACTGAATTATTACAAATGAAGTAAATGACACAAAACAACCACAGTATACAAGGAAATGGCAAGAAAACACAAGAAATAGAAGGTAACTTGAAGTAGAAGGCACCTAAGGTCAATAAGTTGACCTAATTTTTTTTTGCATAATTTTTTATGAAAGTTGGAGGTTATATTTTGGATGAGTGCAGTAACACAATTTGTGAAGGCGCTTTACAAAAATCCAAGCTGATCTGGTCTCGATACCAGCACATGGACATAAGGATAATTTCATCCGTCCTAACGCTTATTATCGGTGTCATAGGTAAACCTCCGGACTGTAAACTCGTATCAGATGTCCTTCTATACCGGTATGTCCAGGTCAGTACCTCGTACGTTGAAAAGCATCCATGTCACCAAAAAAGTATAAGGTATAGGTGCAAGGGAACGTTCGTAAGAGATACAGAGCCACCCGCGTCGTATGTCAGAATCGTACATAGTACAATATACGATTGCTCCCCTAGCCCTAACAGACTCTTTATTCTCCGTATGCTCGTATATAAATACCAATGTTTTCACTACTACTCATTCTCAAAATTATGCTTCAAAAACCTTGAATTAATTTTCTGGTTACTGACTTGAGCGTCAGAGAATCTTCGCAGGTGACACCACTTTTTACCCCTTATCACCCCTTTATTCTCCTACTGAGATAAATGGCACAATACCGGACACCCACTGTACCAGTGTATAAATTACTCTCATCAATTGACATTTGTGGCTGGTCCCACACCAGATCTTTGACCCCGGTTCAGACCAGTTCACAAGCCAAACTCTGTAGATCTAAAAATTAAAGTGAGCATAACTTCTTAAATTTTTGGAGTTTTTTAGCATGTGATTCATGAAAATTTATGTAAAGAAGGTGAGGAATTCAAATTTAGAACTTAAAATTCAGAATATAAACTACACAAAAATTGATCTAAGAAAATGCAAAGAGAAGTGAAGACTCATGATACCAAATGACATAGGAATTTCTTTAATTCCTAAAGAGAGGAGGTGGATCTTCTTCTTTAGTCTTCTCTAGATCTTAAGCTTGGACTCCAAATGAAGAGGATAATTTAGAAATGATGAAGCAAGGTGCAGGCTATGACATGCTTGTATGGAAAATGAAGGATTTGGTGAAGAGAAAACCTAGACATAAAGGTAGGAATTTAAGGAGAAGTGAAGGAAATATAGAGAGGCAAGTATGGAGATGGTCATAACTCTCAAGGCTTTAAGAGATAAGGTTTAGGTAGTTCACCACCTTAGGGAGGAAGCTAAAGGATAAGAACACAAGAAAAGAGCTAAGGCTTCTACTTTCTAGAGAGAAAAAAGAGTATTTTACTCTAAAACTTACTAATATTCAAATTATGACCAAATTACAAAGAGGAGAGGTATTTATACCTCCTTGAAAACTAAGTTTTTGGAATTGGCCTGGGTCACCCAAGTCCTAAAAACTAAATCTACATGGCCTGAAAGGAGCCCAAAGCAATCTAACATCTATATAAGGCCCAAAAGTGGCCCAAAATGGAAAATATAACCATACAAGGTCAAAACAAAGTCCTAATTTCTAATCCTAAAATATTTCTAAAACTAATAACACAAAAATTAAATATATACAAAAATTTCCAAGCCCAAGTCTGGAATGCCTCCCTAGCTTTCTTGGCCCTTGACCTAGTCAAAAGACCCCTAAAATTATCCAAGGCAACCTCCAGGGTCTGTGGGGGATCTGTGACTTCTTCATGGGTGATGGACATGTCAGTACTAATATACGTGTTGATAACATAACCATTGCATGTCTATTAATGTTTCTTTACATTGAACTATGCTAGAAAGTTTTGTGTGTAACAGGGTATTTGTAAAAATTTGGAAATGTTCAGTTTATAAGGGAGACTCTACCAAAATTTTGGTGGACCCCAAGGTTTATGTTTGTTTGATTATCTTAATTTTATTGATTAATTGTTTAATTGTTTGAACTACAGTTATGTTGATAGTACTCGCACTACAAAAATGATTAATAGGATTTTGAAGGCCTTATGGGATGGTCCTTACATCTATTGGACAGATGCTGGTAAGACTGTCCAAGATAGATGGTTTGACACTTTCGCAGTAAATTTAGCACAACCCTTCTAATTTCATGTAACTTTTATTATTGTGTACAATGCTTACATTTTTATTTTAGAATTGCATTTTAATTTACAACGTGACTATCGGTGGGAGGACGGTATGAATGATGAGATTAGAAGGATCTTTAGCATAAAGACCTCCAAAATCATCAAGAGTACCCTCTGGAAGGTGAGGGCGAAGACGAAGCGTCCCCGCTGGATCCCTGAGCCCTACTGGGAAGGGATGATGCAGAAGTGGGGAGGTGTGTTGTTCCAGTAGGCTAGTGCTATGAACAAGGCAAACAGACAGGCTGATGTTAGAGCCTTTATTTATACTGGAGATTCCATTTCAGTTATTGAGCACAAAAAAAGATTTGAAAGTACACATTTTTAAATATGTTTATTAGCACAATGACTTTAAAGCTTTTTCACTAACAATTTTAATATGTTGTGAATTGCAAGAGCAGAAAGAGCACTGTGAGCCTTCGTTATTTGAGGTGATGCAAATCACCAAGAAGAGCAAGGCTGGTCACTAGGTTAACCAAAAGACTAAGGAGATGGTGGTACTTTATCTAAACTTACAAATGTTTTCAAATTTTTTTATACATTTACATTTACTAACTTATTTAATTTTTTTAAACATATGTAAGAGGTGTACCAGGCTATGCGGGCCTAAAAGGAGGCTGAGCTGGCCTTTCAGGCTCCTGATAGGGAGGCACCTCCCACCCTTTCTTCTACCGACGACAACACCATTTATTTAAAGGTTGTCAGAGGCATCAACAAGAAGGGGAGGATGTTTGGACTTGGTGGGGTTAGGACCCAGATAGCCAGGATTGGGAAGGCCCTTGCCATGAGCACTACATTGCTTGCAGATGTTGTTGAAGTTATTGAGAACCTGAACACTGAGTTAGCAGAGGAGCGCCGACAGAGGCAACTGGTGGAGGAATGAGCTCAGCAGAATTGAGAAGAGACTCATAGGCTGATGGCGCAGCAGGAGGCTTTGATTCCTGAGTTGATGGAGTTTATACCATCTCGACTTGACAACCCAGCCTCTGCTTCCTAGCGAAACCCACCATCCCAAGATCCCCTCATTTGATGGACCCATTTTTGTATTTTTTTTAGTGTTACATATTTTTCTATTTATTCTTTTTTATTGTTTGAGATGTAAATAATATTTCGGCTATTACTACATCTTTTATTCGACGTTGTTTATTACTAATTGATGTTATATCTTTTTATCTTTTTTTGTTTATTATGAGTCTATATATGCGTTTGTTAAATAATAAAAGCATTATAAAAAAATGTATATTTTAATTTTATAAAAATATTTAATGCAACTTTATAAAATATACCTTAAGTCTATAAAATTTTATGAAAATAACTTTTTTTTAAAAAATAACTTTTTTATTAGCGATGGTCAAAATACCTTCACCAATATGATAATCATTTAGCGACTGAAGCAACGACGGAAGAAACATAAAAAATTAGCCACCGAAAACGCCGTCGCTAACTTTGGTTGCACCTTAGCGACCGCCTCAGCGACAGAAAGACCAATCAAATACATAGATACGAACATGGCCCATCGCTAACATGGGTTCCTCTTTAGCGACCACTTTAGCGACGGAGTAACCAATTAAATATTTAGCTACGACATTAGCGATGACGTTTTATCATCCAATTAGCTACGATTTCGGTGCGGTCGCTAAATTAGCCTCCATGAGCGATGATGTAACTTAAATTAGTCAGCGACGAGGTGTATATCGTCGCTAATGTGGGACCGAGACAGCGATAGATAACATAAAAAGGGGACCACCTTCAGCAACAGGGTATTGCCATCACAAAACTTGCCACGGTCTTCCTTGTTGTCGCTGACTTGTTAGCCATCAGGTTAGTAGCGACGGGATTCGGCCGTAGCTTATGTCGTTACTAATATTTTAAGTAGTGTTATTAGATGTCTCCTATAGAGTTGTCTAAACTTAAAAAGCAAGTCGAGGAGTTACTTAAAAGAGAATTTATTCTCCCAAGTTTTTCTCCTTGGGGTGCACCTGTGTTGTTAGTGAAAAAGAAAGGTGGAAGCATGAGATTGTGTTAACTATCTCCAATTCAATAAATTGACTATTAAGAACAAATATTCTCTTCCTCGCATTAATGATCTTTTGGATCAGTTGAAGGTTGCTGTTGTGTTTTTCAAGATTGATTTACATTCTGGATATCACCAAATCAGGATGAAGACCGACATTCCTAAAATAGCTTTTTAAATGCGTTATGGCCACTACGAGTATGTGGTGATGCCATTCGGTATGACAAATGCTCCTACAATTTTGATGGACTACATGAATTACATTTTCCATAAATATCTTAATCAATTTGTCATGGTGTTCATTGATGATATTTTGGTGTACTCTAAGAGCCATGAAGAGCATGAAAGGAATCTTCACCTTGTGTGGACTATTCTTCAAGAGAAACAATTGTATGCTAAGCTCTATAAATGTAAATTCTAGTTGAATGAGATTTCATTCCTTAGTCATGTGATTTCTTGTGATGGCATTGTTGTCGATCCATCA
This sequence comes from Clitoria ternatea, assembly GCA_037962975.1. NCBI lineage: Eukaryota > Viridiplantae > Streptophyta > Magnoliopsida > Fabales > Fabaceae > Clitoria > Clitoria ternatea. Next base: position 19,495,798 of record CM075675.1, read on the forward strand.
AAGGTTGAAGTTGTTATGGCATGAGAAAGGCCGAAATCTGTTTTGAAGTTTGAAGTTTTCTTGGTATAGCTGGGTATTACCGAAGATTTATTGAGGGATTTTCTCATATCACTTTTCCTATGACCAAATTGATTCGTAAGAACCAACCTTTTGTCTAGACACTTGAATGTGAGAAAAGTTTTCAAGAGTTGAAGCTATGACTTATTACCGCACCTGTATTGGCTTTGCCTAATTTACAAGAAGACTTCTTTGTCTATTATGATGCTTCCAAGCTTGGACTTGGATGTGTGCTGATGCAGAATGAACGTGTGATAGCTTATGCATGGAGACAGTTACGACCGCATGAAGCTAATTATCCAACTCGTGATCTTGAATTGGTGATGGTAGTTTTTGCTTTGAGATTATGGCGACATTATTTGTATGGTTCTAAATTTATGGTCCATAGTAACCATAAGAGCCTTAAATATTTGTTTGATCAAAAGGAATTGAATATACATTAAAGGCAATAGATAGAATTTTTAAAAGATTATGACTTCAAATTGAAGTACTAACCAGGAAAGACAAATGTTGTGGTTGATGCTTTAAATCAAAAATCTTTACATGTTTCAGCCATGGTGGTGAAGGAAATGGAATTGATTGAACGTTTCGTAATTTGAATGTTGGTGTGGAGATACATACCTTAAATAAGATTTCTTTGGTTGTTTTAAAAATTTGTAATAAGTTCTTTGAGGCGGTAAAAGAAAAATAGAAGACTGATGAGTATCTGATTGAGTTGAAAGAAACTCAAGCTGGTGGAAAGGATTTGATGTTGTCAGAAGTTCCTAATGCTATTTGGTGTGTTAAGGGCTGAATTCATATTACATCTAGCAATGATTTGAGAGAATCTATGCTTGAGGAAGCTTGTAAAAGTATGTTGAGTATTCATCCTGGTTCCACTAAAATGTATCAAGATTTGAAGAAAACTTTCTAATGGCCTGGTATGAAGTGTGATGTTACAAATCTTGTTGCATCTTGCCTTGTTTGTTAGAAGGCTAAGGTTGAACATCCAAAACCGTCTAGTTTGTTAAGACTTCTGGAGATCCCTATTTAGAAATAGGATAGTATTGCTATGGACTTTGTTTCTAGTTTTCCTAGAACCCATGTTGGAAATGATGCTATATGGGTGATTGTTGATCGATTGACAAAGTGTGCTCACCTTTTACCCATGAATATAAAAAGTTCATTGGAAAAATTAACCTAGTTTTACATAAAGAAGATTGTTAGATTGCATGGTATATCGTCTAGCATTGTATCTGATCGTGATCCTCGGTTTACTTCCCAATTTAGGGAAGCCTACATCAGGAGTTAGGCTCTAAACTAAAGTTTAGTTATGCTTACCATCCTTAAGCCAATGGAAAATTCGAAAGAACTATTCAAAGCCTTGAAGATTTGTTTGTGTGCTTGAATATGATGGTTGTTGGGAGATATTTCTTTCATTGATTGAATTTACGTACAATAATAACTACCACAGTAGTATCTATATGGCTCCTTATGAGGCACTTTATGGCAGAAAATATAGAACGCCTCTATGTTGGTTGGAAACTGGTGAGAATTTGGCTTTAGAGCTAGAGATTGTTCAAGAGACTATAGAGCAGATTAGAAAAATACAAGAGAATATGAAGATTGCTCAAGACCGATAGAAAAGTTACTATAACAAAAGGCAGAAATCACTTGAATTTGAAGTTAGTGATCATGTATTTTTGAAGGTCTCACATGATAAAGGAATTGGTAGAGCTTTGAAGAGTAGGAAATTATGTCCTAAGTTTATTGGGCTGTAAGAAATTCTTGATAGAATTTGTGACGTTGCTTATCGGATTGCACTTCCTCTACATCTTATGAATTTGCATAATGTATTTCATGTGTCGTAGTTGAGGAAGTTTATTCCTGATCCTTTATATGTGATTCCCGTTGATGACATTGATGTGTGAGAGGACTTGTCTATTTTACCTGTTTTTATTCATATTGTTGAACATTCCGTTAAGAGGTCGCGGAACAAGATGGTACCCTTAGTAAAGGTAGCTTAGAAACATGGTAATGTTGAGACTCTCACGTGGGAACATGAAGACGATATACAAAAACGATATCTGAACGTTTTCAAATCAAGTATGTAAATTTCAAGGAAAAAATTTCTTTTTAGGTAGGATGGATTATAACATTCCAAATTTTAGAGAAATAAATTATTGGATGATGATAATTAATTATTTGATGTCTAATGTATATAGAAAAATTAATTAGGAATTAATTATGATTTATGAGTAAATTAAAATTTACTAAAACCAGATAATTTAACAAAAGGTGTGAGACCCATTAAATAATTTTAGGCATTTGATGGTTTTAGAATAATAAGGAATTTATTATGGTTATAGCAGTATGGTCAAAATAATTTTTGGTGTTGAGGAGATATTTATTCGGACACAATGCATGATAATAAACAATGAAAATACGAATGGATGTGAAATTAAAAAAATGAAAATTCCTAATCTTTCCTCTCTATTTCATTGTCCATTATTTCCCTCTCTCTTTTCACTCCATTAACCATTGGATAAAGGGGTTTTATGAAGCTATGGACAAAAGCGAAAAGGTGGTGCATTAACCATTGGTTAAGGACCAATTTTCACTAACATTTTCTCTCTCCTCACTCTAATTTTCGGCAATGCTTCTCCTCCTTCTCCCTTATCAATGTTTCTTTATCTTCTTTCTCTCTTCTCTAAACAAAAACTGTTTCATCCTCTCTTGTACCATTTCCATTCAAAATTTCATTGTTTTACTTGCAACAATGTCGCATCGAAGACACTTTGGGGCATATTTTAACTCATCCCTTCTTCTCATCTTCTTATTTTTATGTTCCCCTCTTGGCTTGGAAAAGATGTGAGATTTCATAATATTAATGGTGTCTATTGGTGGTTTTGATGTTGTATATGCTTAATAATGGAAGATTGAGTGTTATTTTATTGAGAAATGTATGTGGAACATAAACCCTAGGTTAGGAGACCATTGACAATTGTTTTATTGTTTTTGATGATTGGAATATGATGTTGTTAGCTTGAGGATGCTTGAAATGATGTAAGAAAAACTATTGGAATTGATGTTTGGTAATTTAAATGGAAACCCTAGAAATTGGAATTTAGGGCTTTTAGCAACACTTGAGAAATTTGGAATTTATTTGCCATAAGAGTGGTTTTATATGTGAGAAGGGATTTTGGAATAATTGATAATAGTTATTGATGTTATGAATTTGAGAAATCAAGAAAATGCAATAAGGCACTAAGTTGGTAAAATTGGTGGAAGTGGTGTTTGGTGATATTGGCATGAAGAAATTGGTATAATATGTTTGAGACATTGAAACCTATTAAGGATAATGGGTAAGGTGTTTGGTGTGTGTTGGTGATTTGGGAGTTGTGTTGTAGCTAATTAGATTATAGAAAAATTTGATTAATAGGAAGGAATTCCCAAAATCTAATAAAATGTGGAATCGGTGTCTATAACATGTTTAATACATATTGAGAATTTTAAACATGGTATTGTATATTTAGAATTGGAAATAATGCCTTGATAGGCAACTTAATTGAAATTTGTATATGTTGATGTAGGATTAATTCTGAATGACGAGGCGGGATCATCGAATCGCACAGATTACTTCTCTTAAAATAGGAGATGAGTTATATATTCTAAATGCATGAATTAGAAATATTGATATTTGATGTATGGTGATATGAATCATATTTGTCTTGCCTTAATTAGTGTGTTGTAATGTAATAAATGGTTTGATGATTGTTTTGATGGCAAATATGTTTGATGCATTTGGAATATATATGTGGTATGTTATTGTGGTGAAATTGTATATGCATTGTTATGTATGGCCATATGTATGCCTCAAAAATAGTATGTGAGACTTTGCATTTCACCTAATGATGATGTTATTTAATAATGAGAATGATAAGATATTGTGTAACATTGCTATGAATATTATTGAAAATTGATGTGTTGTTATGATGCCATTGTGGTAATAGATGAAATTGAATAAATAACGATGATGTAAATGCCACATAGAAACCTTAAAACAATGGAAATGTTTGAATAACTTAAAATCCACTAAATGAAAGTGGTGGTGATGATGGATGATTTATAAATGACATAGTAGGATGCATGGTGATAGATTACATATGTATTGCATCGTATTGCATCCATGGCATATCTGTGTAGCTGTCGGTGTGGTATGTTAGGGGTTCCTCAAGTTGGCCTAGTGGGAGGCGGCTCTATGCACGAGTATTTGTTTACCTTAGTGATTCAGTGTGGAATCAAAAAGCTGCCCATGGTTAATCACGGGGGATTGCATGTGGTTAACCCTTGTGGGGGTTGCTCTTTGAGGAGCATTTATTCCTGGTGAGCCTGCTAGATCACAGCTTCCATGGCATGGTTCACGGTTGGCCCGTAACACCGTTTGATGTTGATGTCATTTACCATTATCATGGTGAAAAAGAATAGTATTGCATGATGGACAATGCGGTTTTGTACCAATAAAAACCGATATTTATGAATATAAGTATACATACTTTACTATTGGATTAAGGGCATGATTGTATATCTATGCTTGAACCTACATTGGTGTTTATTTCCCATAGTTGGATTTGTAGTGCATTATAGCAAATTGTTGCATTTATTCCTTTGTGCATATGCATTAGCTTAAGAGCATTTGCATATAGCCTTGAGATATACCAGAATGAGATTGAGATGTTCAAATGGTGATGAAAGATGAAGAGGTGAAACCTTGTGAAAAAACAAGATTATTAATGATGGAAACTATGTGATAAACCTATTAATGAATGGTAGTAACCTATAACAAGTGGTATTTGGGAATTGGTTGTGAGATCTGTATGTGTTGATTTCGTATGCTTATGGTAATGGAATGATGGATTGAATTATGTTTTAGTGCTTGTATTGCAAGGCACATGATAATTTATATGCATATGCACATGATCATAAATGTTTCATTGTTGTCATTTCAAATATGATGACTCATTCTCTCATGTTGTCTCTTTTAAGCCATTTAATGTAGGACTATCATGGGATGTGTTTATCTTTTGAAAAGTAAAGTGTTTTAGGGTGAAGGTAAAATAGTTGTATAGGAATGCCTTGGCCAGAAAATGTTTAGAATTTAGGCAATGTATGTATTTTGATGACAATGATGTTAATATAGATATGGTGGTTATGGCCTAAGACTCTAATTACTTGAACTCGTATTCCTTTATGTATACTTGTGTTTACATAGGCCAATTCTTTTTGTAAATGGCCATATAGACATTGAACGATATGAATCTGCTAGCTAATGATATGGTATTGATGTTTATGTTGATGGAGAATACATGGATTTGATGTTATGATGAGTTTTGAGTTCACTTTGTTGCTAATGAATGGTTGATAATTAATATGATGAATGGGTTTTGAAAGAATATGAGTCTTTATTGATCACTGATAGGCCCGCAAGTGCACGAGGTATCGCGTAATAAAAAGTTATCGTCCCACAGAGATTGTGCCCAAGTACAAGTTTTCACAGTGGTTCAATTATCTAGAAAATTGTGAATTTAGGCTTGTAATATAGAAGATTAAGAAAAGAAAAATTTAAGAAGAAATGCTATCTGAAAGAACTAAATGAATTCTGAGATTGAAATAGAACAAATGATGGTGAAGCTCTTGGGATTTGGTATATGATTATGCTATGTATTTAATTTTCCTAAGACCTTCCTATTTATTAATTCACGCTCTAAGGTTGGATTTCCGAATTTAATTAAGCCCTCTTCTCAGAGTAACATTAATATGCCCAAATAATAAAGAACCGCGTTCGATTTATTATGTGAACTTGTTAAGAACGGTGAAATCCTATTAAACCTCGAATTTTCATACCCACTTTCGTGACCTATGATTCTAAGTTCAATTTCATGCGTTCAAACAACTAATTAACCTTTCGATTCTCTTAGAGTTTAATTTCAATTGATCCTATCTCTAGGTATTCAAAATCATTACGCGTTCATGGAAATTGAATAGAAGCAATGAATTAATAAGCAGAAAAATCCAAGAGAGGTTCAATACATAAGCATTGTCACACCCTAATCCCAAGATATGATTTAGCTATACATGCTCAATTCACTACAGCCCATTGATGGAATCAAATTCAGAAATTTCAAAGAAAGAGAAAACCTAAGAAGAAAGCAAAGAACACAAAGCAAAAGCTCTCACTGGTGCTTGTGAATCCTTCTGAAATCTGCCCAAGGAAGTTCTTCAACGCCTATGGTCTTGATTTCTTCAATAATCCCCAAGTAAAACTCTCTCTTTTTCTCTCCAAAAACGTCTCAAAATGTGTGTGTCTATTGTTCTTTTCCAAAAACTGTCCTCAAAACCCCAGAAACTGCTCCCTAAAATCAAGGAACTGCTGTGCGTGCAAAAACCCACTGGCAGTGGGAAAAACCCACGGCCAGTGGATCGTACTGGAGGTCCAACAATTATAATTTCGAACATTCAAATAGAGGAACCCACGGCCAGTGGGTTTTCCTGGACCCCAAGATATGCATTTTTGGTTACATGGCAGCAAGATCCACTGGCAGTGGGAAAAACCCACGGCCAGTGGGTTTCTCTGGACCCCAATTTGTGCAAATTTTTGTCATAGGGCAGCAGGATCCACTGGCAGTGGGGAAAACCCACTGCCAGTGGGTTTCTCTAGACTTCACTTTGCTGCTTTTTCATAGCTTGAAACCCTTCCATTAATCCAATGCTTCCTCGAATGCTTCGTGTTTGGAATGTATGTACCTATAAACAAGCTATTCCTGCAAAAACTTGAAACACCCGAGTAACAAATGCGGAAGGAATGAAAAATACTTGGAATTAAAGACAAGATAACACAAATGACCTAGAAAAACTAAATAAAAAACCACTAAAATCATGCAAACAAAACACCTATCAATCACATGCTATGTTTATTCTTGTTTATGGAATTTGTCATGTTTTAATTGATTAAGGGTCTCCATTAATTGATGAAGTGCATTCTTGAATCCAAGTTAATCGATTAACATGTTGGGTTAATCGATTAACCAATATGTCATAATCAATTAACATGGTTTTCTAAATTGATCAAGAGGATTCTCTTTTGGCATTAATCGATTAAGGTGGTGTCCTAATCAATTGAGATGGTTTTATTTTGGTGGTTTCTGAATCGATTAAGAGGTTTCTATTTTGATCCTTAATCAGTTAACATGGTGGTCTAATCGATTAAAAGGTCTCTATTTCAATCTTAATCAATTAACTGGGTGTGTTAATCGATTAAGAGGCTTTTGTTTCAGTCGTAATTGATTAGAAGGGTTTGTTAGTCAATTAAATGGTCTCTGACTTGATATATATCGATTAACAAGGTATTGTAATTGATTAATTGGTTCAAAATGCTCAAATTACATTGTTTTCTTTAGATCTCTTCTTACATCTTCATATATGGGATAAGATGGATACGATTGCACACATGTTTTCTATTCCGCTGTTATTAAACTCTATTACGTGTGCAATTATATAAGGGTTGATTTTTGATCCAATTCTTTAAGATTTCTTTAAAGCGTGGCCTTCGGATTTTTGTGGTTTGAATCTTGATGTAAGTAAGGCGTTATGGAACTTTAAACCGTGAAAAAAAGTTATTCGTATTTTTATTGACTATTGTATTTACATCGAAATTCGGATCCAGGGAATCGAGGTGCGTAAAATGAGTTGGCTTGTTACATAAATGAACTAAGTAACGACATGATATACCAAAGATTCGGTTAACAGTTCACAATTATTACAATTGTGTAGTTTAAGTTCTTTCACCATATTATTAAGTGTTGAACATAACTATGAAAAGAGAAATTTTAAGAAGTATAATAAGTTATATCTCAAAAGAGAGAAATTATTATTTTCCTGTATAAGTGCACTTAAGCTTAAATACCACTTTTAAAGAAGAAAGTCTTTTGTAGGATTTCATAAGGAAATTTGATAATGAATAATAGTAGTATAACTTACTAATAAACTCTCTTAGAAATTGAGTCTGTAAGATATTAAGAATAATTCAAGGAATTGTGGGCCTCCGCATTAAGGATAATAGATTACTTACGCAAGGACCCTACTCGGTGACAATGGATAAAGGCAAAGTGAAGTGTGTGGCATTCATGCATCATTTTCATATGTTGGAATTATGGGTTGGATCATGGCCACAAGCATACAGTGATGGGTATATTGGAGAATGTGTGTGTCCTGGTTCCACGGGAAGACCTTGGTAGTACAACTAGGTTAGGCATCCAATGGTTTGCTGTAGCACCCAAGGCCAGACAGTCAGTGACAAGCCCAATGTACTTTGATTAGGACGAGCATTTCTATGACCGTGTAGTGCAAGTTCTAATCATGTAAGATCACACATGAAACGTGAGGATGGATCCATGTTGTGTTGGAGGTGTGCGTCCCTTACCCCTGATGGTTTTAAGGAACTAGCGAGCTCCGGTCGCTTTGGCAAATAACATGATATCCTAGTAGACATATTGAAGAGATGAGATTTGAGATGATGAGGTTATGAGCCTCATTCGCATCATGAGAACATAATTAGATGAGAAAGTTATAAGACACCTAACTCTTGTATAACATTTGAGTGACTAAAAAATCTTGAATGTGTGGTAATGAGTTATGTGATAGTCCTAACCACAATCATGTGGTGTTTGTGCATTGTGTGATGAATATGTTCATGAATCATGTGATTATTGTATTGGTGATGATGAACTATATGATGGTCTTGATCATGGATTATCTGAACTAGACAATGGTTGTGTTTGTGAATCATGTGATGGTAATGCTCATGAGATGTTAGTCATATCTATGAACTGTGTGAAGATTGTGTTTGTCACTAGGGATGAAAATGGATCAGGCCGTCCGTCGAGGGCCTATGGCCCGACTTGTTTAAAGCCTACATAGGCCAGGCTTGTCAGGCTAGAAGGCCAGACTTATGCTTTTAAAAAAGCCTTTTTAACTAAACAGGCCAGACCACAGGCTTTTTGAAAAGCCTTTAAAGCCCAACAGGCTGGCCTATTTAATTAGATTAATTGTTAATTAGTTATATATATAATATTTATAACATAAAATTGTATATATATATATATATATTACATATTTATATTTATATAATATAAATTAATATTACAAGTTTACAATTAAAAAAATGAGGAGGGAATGAAACATAATTTTTTTTAGGTTGGTTTTAGCATTTTAAAAGTTTCACTATAAACAGGCTTTTTAAATAGGCTTTTAAACAGGCCAGACCTTTAAAAAGACCATACCAGGCCTTAAAAAAAGCCTATGACAGGCTAACAGACCAGGCTCAGGCCTTTCAAATCCCGGTCTGGCCTGTCCCATTTCCATCCCTATTTGTGACATACGATAGTATCAACGACGGGGTATGTCTCAGAATTATATTGAACATAATGGTAGGTATTTATGAATCTTATTATCATGATTAAAAGGGAAAGTGACTTAGGAAATGGATATTAAGTGATATTGAACCCTAGGAAGATAACTTGTGAATAGGGATAGCAAAACGGGCCAGGCCCAACGGGCTGGCCCGCCAAGCCTGCCAAATTTGGCGGGGCGGACAAGAATTTTTAGCCCGCCTCCCGCCAAGGCCTACCCCGCCTGGCCCGCCAATTTGGCGGGCCAAAACCTTAGCGGGGCGGGCCGGCCTGTCGGGCCCCCGCCAAAAGAAAAAAAATATAAATATTACTAATTTATACTTTATTTTATTAAAATATATACTTTGATTTTCTAAAATTAAAAAAAAAGTAACATCTCTTACTATTTATACATTTCTTTTAATAATATTTTATTTAATTTTTTTAAAAAAATTATTTTTCTAATTTTTTAATTTTAATTTGACACATTTTTTTAAAAAAAATACAATTTTAAAGCGGGACAGGCCCTGAATTTTGGCCCGTTTAACTTGGCGGGGCGGGCCAGCCCAGCCCGCTTTTTGGCAGGCTTTGGCGGGGCGGGCCAGGGCCCGGCGGGCTAGTCCGTTTTGCCATCCCTGCTTGTGAATATAAAATGTCGGATGTTGGACAACTCTCTGAATATTTGAATATTGGGGTGAATGTTCCACAATCATGTATACACTCTTTGTGTGGCATTGTTAATGAAATGACTTAAGAGATGTCAGAAATGACAGACCTCCTATTGTGTGATAAACAAGTTGGGATAGTATCTCACATTTACAGATTTTCTTTTAGTATGGCCGGTAGATCTATGAAGAGGTAACACACCCATGGTGCATCATTTAGTGGAAGACTACCCATCATTCCAGAAGAGATTCCATAGGTTCTAGAGGGAAACCCTACAGGGGTTAATACTCAAGCGGCCGAACCACCAGTGAAGCTACCTCTATACGATAGAGATGTTGAAGTCATCAAAAGTAATGTTCAGAGAAATAGTAAGCCACCTAGCCCTCATGGCTCTGCATTCTTCTAGAAGTTTGTGAAGATGAGCTTCGTTGGATTCTAATGGGTTGATCCCTCACCCAGAGCCTGACCCCGTTAGGATTATGCTACCTGTTACATGATCTCCCATACCAGAGTATATTCCTACACCTAAGGAGGTCTCAGTGCAAGTGCCCGAGGAAGAACCAGAGGAAGAATTCCAGGGAAGATTATGAGGAAGAGCCCAAAGAAGAACCTATGGAACAAAACAAATACAAGGAAGAAGATGTGGTGAGAGACTCCTCACTAATGGAATGTTTTCTGTCATGAGCTGAGTGAGACTAGTCACCTGTCTTTCTTCGCCACGTTTACCGTAGCTATATGTATAGAGACCTCAGAATACTTGGATCTGAGTATGGCGGCTCAGGACCTTATACGGACTGCTTCCATTTCTTACTATAGTTAGAGTTCGAGGAAGCCTTGGACCCTTCAGAGATCCCTCAGTTCTTTTGATGATGAGGATTCCTATTTAGGATGGTGTCCTGAATTAGGATTCCTATAGAAGAAAGATTGGCACCGACAGTAGCGACAATAGTGGGATCTAGCTCTAGAACAGACCATTAGTAGGATAATCTTGTTGTTTTTCTTTTTTATTCAGTAGCTGAGTTGTATTTGTTTATCTTGTGGGAGCCTGCATGCCTCTAATTCATTTAGAGTATGTAAATCAATGTTGAATCCTGTATGGATTGGTATTATGAATGAAATGATGAGCCACCTTAGTTCTATACAAAAAAAAAAACTTTCTCAATTTTTACAACTTTAAGTAGTATTCTTAGTTAACTAAGATGATCAAGTGTGTGGATTATCTTAGTTAACCAAGGGATGCTATATCATCTATTTCATTCATTCTTAAAGAGTTTCGGGTATTTTACATTAAATCAAATACATGCTTTCCTTCTCAAGTATGTTTTATGTGCAATAATTATTTTCCAGAAAGAGGTATATATCTAGTTTTACTTGGTTCCCTATGCAAAATAGATATTATGATAGTTAGGTATTTCAACTTTCTAGTTTTACCCATACAATGTTAATGTGTAAGGATTTTTGAAAACAATGATACCAGTTGCAATTTCTAACTAAAATTCAAGATTTGATTTTTCTCATTGCATAGAGGTTAGTTATTTAATAGGAAAACAAGCATTCTTTAGGGAAACTCAAGTTGAGGTAAATGTTTAACGACACAAATGCACCAAACGGCATTGCATATCCAAATTAAGTGAGTGTGAACCTGAATTGGTAAGAATGGTTTTGATCCGAATGCGGTAGCTTCTACTAACATCTTATAGAGTTCAACAACTATAATTAATGGTAAGCCATTATATGTTTTGTTTGTGTTGACAAGGACTATTGATGGAGATGAAGGGGGCAAGCTCTAACTCATCAGAGAAATTGCAAAAGATGGAAAAAACTATACATCTCTAGCTAAAGACAAAAGATGGCTTAAAGGAGCTAAAAGATTTATGGAGAGTATAACAAGTTCTTTCAGTGTTGCTTAAAATCCTCAACACCAGGTTATTGTGCTATATATATATAAATCAACTTGAAGTGCATAATATATATGTTTTGAGTTGTCTAGGCACCTTTTTCTCCATTATTAGTTTTATTATTTATAGGACTTAGTTGGACCAAGTAACTAGAATACTTAATGTTCATTATTTTATTACTTGTATATATATGGTATAAGAATGAGTATTTAAGTATATCATTGTCAGGGGTTTTATACTTCAACCGTCAACAATGATATCACTTTGGTCAGCGATTCAATTATCTAACCGCAAACAATAAAGCATCAATGTCTTTGGTTCCTAGGCATTGACCTTATAATCATGTTCATTGTCAGCACATACATTTTTTGTGGCCAAAACTATTGACAAAGACGTTTTCTTATAGTAGTGTGGTTAAAATCATGGATTATCATGTGAAGTAGTTAAGGAGGAAGGAAGTATCATTAATTAAATTCATTTGGAGTCTAACTGATGAAGAAGATGATACGTTGCAGCTAGAGGAAGAAATGCAAAAATATTATCCTCATTTATTTGTAGGTGATGTGTGAAATTTTGAGGATGATTTTTTTAAAGAAAGGGACTCCTGTAACAGCCCGATTTGCTAATTCTTTTATTTTTATTTTTTTATTTTCTAAAGTTTTAATTTCAAATTTCAAATTTTTTATTTTCCTAAACTATAATTAAAATTTTCTAATTTATTTATTTCCTAAATTAGAATTTAAAATTTTAAACTTTATAATTGTTCTAAATAAGGGTTGTATGTAAAAATTAGTACATATTTATTTTTTTATTTTCTAAATTCTAAATTTTATGCTTCTTCTAAATTAAAATTTTACATTTATAAAGTTATTAATGTTTAAAACTCTAAAATTCTAATTTCAAAGTTGAAGTTTTAAATTTGCAAAGTCCTAAATTTCTAAAACTATAAAATTCCATTATAACGTACCCATGTGTGAAATATACTCTAATAAATCAAATTTATAGTAACCATGTATCTTGAGATTCTAATGTCAACATTTTCCAAAACATGAAAATCTAAGTCATCAGTAATAGAGCTCCTCCAATTATCCTAAAGAACTTTAAAGCATAACATTAAAGGAAATAAACAGGTTATTAATCTTTAACTTGTTTGAAATTTTAATCAGTTCAAAAGACTCATTTTTCATCACACACAATGACACCACGAGGAACAAAATAGTTTCCTCTAAACTTCAAATCACCCAAAAGAAAATTTGGGAGATTGAGAGATTTTGAGAAAAAAAATTAAATTTTGGAAGAAATGAGAGGGAAAAGGGGCGATGTGCACATATGATGTTGTCCCATGCTTCCTCCCATGCCAAAATTTTAAAATTTTAGACATCCATTTTTCACAAAACCAATGAATCTAGAATGTTCAAACCTGGTATGGGACTAGAGTCCCAAGTCATGACTAAACATCAACTTTGGCATAGGAGCCATATCCCATGCCAATACCAAGTATTACATGCCTTTTTAATTTTCATGTGTGGCATTGGACATGTCTCATGCTAAAACCATAAAGTCCCACACCTGGAGCATATCCTATGGCAAGCCCTTATGCTAAACTAGAGGATTCTTGTAGGAAACTAACATTGTTAATCAACGTGAATTACTTATTTGCTACTTATATTTGACATCAAGTGAAGCGATTTAAATTGATTTAAGGGAAAATAGGATAATATAAAACAAAAATAATATATAAAATTAATTACACTTCTTAAAAATTAATTGTAATGTTTATGCTAGTATAATTCTCGAGATACCCAATTTGGTAGTATGCATCTCTAATAAATGCTGTTAGCAAGACTTGCCTAAATTCGATATAGCTATTTCCCAAATTTTTCAGTATAAATAACACAATAGTTGAAGTAAGAAAGGCATATCAAATCAACATTTTCATAATTTCCTTCTTGCTCATTTCTTTCATTTTTCGATCATCGCCATGGCAAGGAAGAAGGTGGAACTCAAATTCATAACCAATGATTCAAAGAGGAAGGCAACATTCAAGAAAAGAAAAGATGGTTAGAGCTACAAATTTCTCTTTTCATAATTCATACAAATTAGCTAGTCTCATGTATACTGACAAAGGTAGAGTCTTAGTAGAAAATTCATAGTTTGAGTATTTGAGAAGTCATTGATGGTTAGAAAAGGAAACATGATTACGATTATGCTTAAGCCTGATTTGGATATTAAACAAAAAATTAATTTACCTTATAACACATGTATATTTTGAGTTTTCTTTTTCTCTATTTCTTTCTCCCCAATTTATCTTTTTCTTTATTTTTCTCCTGTCTACCTATACATTTAGCCCTTACCACTCATATAATTTTCTCTTTTTTTTTATGTGGAACTCTCTATTATCAGAGATAATCCATATTTTCTTATCTTCCTATTTAACAAAACTTCAAATCCATATTTTATCTTGATTCATTTTTCTCAATAGGTTTGATGAAGAAGGTTAATGAAATTAAGATACTTTGTGGGATTGAAGCATGTGTTATAATCTATGCTCCAAATGATCCTGAGCCAAAGATATGGCCATCTGTTGAAGGGGTTCAAAAGGTGCTCACTAGGTTCATGGAAGATCCTAAATCAAAACAATGGGAAAAAATGTATAACCAAGAAACTTTCTTAAGGCAAAAGATTATGAAGACTCAACAACAACTGAACAAACTAAAGAATGGGAACAAGATCAAGGAGATGACTTTTCTTATGTTTCAATGCTTTAATAATAAGAAGGTTTTAGACAATGCTACCATGGCTACTTTGAATGATCTTTTAGACTTGATTGATCAATACATGAAGGACATTGAAAGACAGATCAACTTGCCCCAAGTTATGGAAAATATTGATCAGCGAGCAGATATGTACATTGTTCAAGAGGTGAATCAAAATAATGGGGATCATGCCATAAAAAACCAGCTATGGAATGCAGAACTTATCAATAATGTTGGTGTTGGTGCTAGTACTGGTGTTGGTGTTGGTGTTGGTGTTGGTGCTGGTGAGAATGAGTTTTTATCATTTGGAAATGTTGATGCCCAAAATGGCTTTTGAGTAGCCCATATATCCTTTAAGAAAAAATATGTTATTTTAAAAGTCTCTCTTTGTTGTCTAGTTTCAAGCTATCAATGTTAGGTTTTCATATGGTCTTTCTCTTTAAATGTGTCAAAGGTAAGACACCATAACAATTTGTCCTATAGACTATTCATGGTCTTATTGGTCCTTGAAAATGTTTTCTTTTAAACTATGTTAGTGTTCAATGGAATAATATAGAGGGACTCTTGTTTTCAATTACTTGGGCTACTATGTGAGGTTTTAGTCACAAAGTCAAATAGTATAATAATTGAATGCGTAGACCAACTAGTAATTAATGAGTTCATTTTGAAAATTTAAAGAATTAATGTAATCGTGTTTAATATCGATAAGGTAACTTTTAAACTGACGGTGGTCCCTATGGTTTGAAGCTTGAATAAAGATTAAACAAAAAAAACGTTAAACGTTATCACTACAAGAAAACTGTTATTTATCTCGAGTTCTTTGTGTGGGAATTTATGGATGTTGTGATGTATCTAAACCTGCTTGACCTTAAAATGATTGAACTCAACTACTGGAGTATATGGTCAGGCTTAGGATTTTTTAGGTAAATTTGTTATAGTTCAAACATGCATTTCTAAGTTTGTATTAACTTTGGTAAAGTTAGATTCAAATGAGATAAATAATTCTTTTTGGGATATCCAAAGGAAATTAAGGGTTATCATTTCTACAACCCATGCAAGTTTTCTTCTTTGAATGTTTTGTTTTTAGATGAGAGTTCATCTAAAAAAGAACTAGCGGGAGGAAAGTAGAACTTGAAAAGATAAGTACCTGATGCGAATTCATGAATATGATGAAATTCTTTGGCAAGCGCACCAATCGTTAAAATATAGTATATTTGATAGTTCCCACCTGGATTGTGTTAAATACCATAACCTAGGGATAACATTAGCTAAACCTTACAAATCAATGATAACATGGATTCAAATTTTAGAACTAAGAAAATATTTTTGGTATTTTTCTTAACAGTAACAACAATGAAATAGTAAAATCAATGACAATGTAACAAATGTAGGGAAACAACAATAATAACATATAGGTTGGGGTTGGAATCAGCGATGATGTCCCTATTTGTTCTCATTCAACAAGCATTAGGATCAGTTAAGCAAGGGAACATACTTCATAAATGGACAACCCCTAATCCCTTAGGTGATTGATACTAACCCAATGCCAAATAACCCTAGTCCCTTAAATATTATTTTGCATTAAATCCAATTGCGAAAATCTTAAGAAATTCTAGTCATTCACCCTAATCTCTTAGGTGCAAACAGCTAGTTCAACAATCCTAAACTAAGGCATTTATCATGATTCCTCTCTAACAAATATCTCAAATGGGTTCAGATTTTCCAATCCAAAGTTGAAGCACAAGGATTGTTAAAGATGTTTAACTTGATCCTTTTGCTTGTCTCACTTGAACTACGGGTTCAGCATAACATCAACATAACCCCAATCAAAAGGATTTAGTTACTCATAGATAGGTGGCAATGATCAACCATGATGAATATAATTCCTGAAAAAGATGAAAAATTAGATAATAATAACATTCTGGATATTCCTCTACCTTAGCAGTCTTTATTAATGATTGGATTTCCCTTCCTTTAAGTCAAAACAATCATTATATCTATACCTATAAAAAGAAAGCACAAAACCCTAGGCGTCCTGTGGTGCCCTTAATCCGGTAAATGAAGTTAAAGATATCAATATTTAGGTAATGAAAATGAGGATAAATTTTTTGTGATTTAAAAATGATCAATGGAAGAAGAACACCATAATTAAAGACTTCAATAATTAACCCCAGACCTTTTTAAAGACCTATCTCATATATGAAGATATGATAAGGTATGTAATTTAAACAAATGTCATCTTTGTACAATCGATTGCATAATCACCATTCAAGGGTTTATGGAACATGTAAGTTAATTCAAGTATGAGTGGATATGAGAAGAGATTCAAGAATACCCAAATTGATTACTAAAGTTTAGTGAAGACATGTTAAGTAGGTGCACAACAAGTAATCATGGATGAAGGATTGAAGTACTAGGCATAGGGAACCAATGGGTACTAGACCATGGCAAGAAAATGCGCAAAAACTACTTTAGGTATTCCCATTGGCCATGGGAAATTTCCACCGGCCATGGGAAAAACCACTGGTCATGGAACTCTCTGGTTCTATGACCTAAATTGAGAAATTTCTCAAACAGTGTGATCCACTGGCTGTGGATCACTCCCTGATGCTCCACAATCCATTTTTCAATCTTGCCATGCCTTGGGACCTTAGATCATGCAATGCCTAGACCTTCTTATGCATAAAACCATCAAGAATCAATCTTATTATGGCACAAGACATAAAGGGACATAACATCAATCCACTAAGCCCTTATTATACCAACTCCAAGCATCAATAAATCATCAAATATACTTCTAAATCATGCATTAACATTATGATCATAATCTCATACTTTAATAATTCATCCATCCATGGATTTTCATACACAAAAGTATTAATGCCATCAAAATGGCTAACAAATTCAATGTCAAGCATCATCATACATTACTTGGTGATACAAAATGATCACAAGCTCATTTTAAATGATTCTAGTGTATCAATTACCATCCTAGGATGTCAAATCCTCCATATACAATCATCATCATACTCATAAACATTAACTATAGTATGACTATACAAAACAATGCCATATACAAACATTTCCAAAAAGAGGTATACAAAAGCTATTTATCCAAAAATATGCCGGCCAAGGCATCTTTACCAATTCTTCTTTAACACCATATCTCATCTCTTTGAAGAGCTCTTCTCCATGGTCGTGTCCTACAACGTAAGAGAAAAAAATTGGACAACATGGAGAGTGAGCATACTTTCTCAATGATGAACAATCAATCAAAATGTGATAACATAAATATATGGATGCAATTCAACATATCCTCCTAACAAGGGAATTCAATCAAATAATAGTGTCACATATCTAATCATCTTCAATTGAATATGTTAGAGTCAAGAAGACTTAAAATAATCTTAAGATTTGTTGATAACTAACATCATGTGTTCTAATCATATCATGTTATTATTTAATATGTGCGTTAAGTGTTTCAAGAAACATAAAGTCTTTGTTATAAAAGAAATAGGGAGCTCATATACTGAGAGTCTGATAAAAGTTCTCATAAGTTTGATCATGACATGGACTCTACATTCTATATTAGAAGAAGAATCAGGATAAAAGAAATAAAGAAGCACAAAGTGCCTGCTATAAACAAAAAGGGGAGTCCATGTAGTAAAAGTTTAGAAGGACCTTCATGCAAGTCTAGTCTCAACAAAAAATCCTTCAATCAAAAAATGAAAGAAGTCTTAAAGTTAGGGAACTCACCTCAAGAAAAAAAGACCTTTCATATCTAAATATTTTACAAGACTTTAACCAGACAAGTCTCACATCTCATACCCCAAAGGACTACCAAACCCAAAAATCCTCAAAGAGACAGTTCCTATATAAGTCTGGTTCAAAGATGACAGATTATGCTTTATTCAAAATAATCTCAAGTCTTTCATCTATGTCTGATGGATTCAAAGATTCTCTGAATAAAAGTTTCCTTCTTTGTGAAATACTATACTATTCCTACTCTGCCTATGTTTACATATATCTCAAAATTCTCTATCCTACCATTACGTGCTCAGAATATCTCTCTCTGACAAAGAAAGCCCTTTGTCCGTTGTGCAACATCCCTCTTCTAAGAGTATATCATCTCTCAGTGGACTTACATCTATTAACCCTTCCTCGGGCTCTCTAGAACAATTCTCTATATATTGAACCAATCTCTTCAAAAGAAACACGCATAAATAGATCATAAGATCAGACTCTAAACAAGAGCAAAAATTATAGAGAAATCAAAAAGAAAGATCCTATTAAATAAAAAGAAGATGGGAAAGACACACTAAGGAAAGTGTGCACAAGGAAGAAGAAATATGAACAAGCACCAGACGTTCATACACAACAGCCCAGGAAGAAGAATAAGATAGCAGTCTGCTCATAGAACAAAAGATCAGATCCAGAAGAATTGTCATGAAGTTAAAGAAAGCTTGCTATGTGCATTCCTTTTTCTCCCAAAAGCTATAGCAACCAGAGATATGCCATCAGCTTATATCTCTTTGCTATTTTAAGAGCATACTATCTCTGGTCATGCTTTTAGACTCAGTACCTCCTATACATATCTCTCATACTACACAGGTACTGAGTCTACTTAATAAATAAGTCTTTCCTCATGTAGTTAATCACTTAGCTATGCTAAGTTAGAAGGACTTATTTATTAGAAATAATTCTTTCGACCCTCTTGTAGTGAAGGTCTGGCATGTTGCCAGACTCTGATTAGGTTAGGAGACACTGTTGGCCTGGAGAGGCTTTGGAAAGAATATTCGGGGTTTGAGCTAGGAGTGGCTCGTGAAAGAATACTTGGGTCTGCCCCAGGAGTGGGTGCTGCAAAATAATACTCATAGGAATCAAGAGAGGTCTGGTGTGTGAAAGCATGAGCTGTGCCTAGGCTAGCACTGGCCATAGTCAAGAATACTCATAGCATGAGTTGTGCTCAGGCCAGGAGTGGCTGGAGTCAAGAATACTTGGGTTTTCCTCAGGAGTGGGTGCTTGTAAAAGAATACTCAAAAGCACAGGGTGTGCTTAAGCCGGGAGTGGCTGGAGTCAATAATACTTGTAAGCTTAGTATCGACTATTTATGTAAAAAATTTTACATGGTGGAAATCCTTCAGATTTAAAGGTACTGGATGTAGTCTTAGAGTTGGAGGTGAACCAATATAAATTGCTTGTGCATTGTCTCTTTCTCTCTTACTCTTTACTATCAAAAGTCTGGTGCATTTACGTTAACATTTCATGATAATAAAAGTCTGGTAAAAATACACTCGCTCAATCAAAATATCACGCTCTCTATCTCACAAAAGTTTGGTTCGCTATGCGTTATGCATTAAGGTTCAAATATCACTTTTTGGTTTGAAAAAGTGAACAGACTTATTTAACCCCCCTTCTAAGTCTGTTCTTGGAATCATCAGAATATATATATATATATATATATATATATATATATATATATATTCATACATAACAATCCATCAACAAGGATATTACCAAGTAGAATCGAGTCACCAAATCATAATATCACCACACTTACTGTCAAAATCCATAAACAACATAAAGAGGTCACACCAAACAACGATACACAATTAGTTAGTGACCAAAAGTAGGTTTTATTTCTAAATTAACACTCTTAATAAGGTGTCATCTTTCTTGATCTTCTCCAACTCAAATGCCATGTTCCTATGGCTAATGCATATGTCATACCATAAAATGCATATGCAACGGATCTGATTTGAAACATTTACTCATAGCTTATGTGTACATGATTCATCAAATATGTGCAACCACGTATAGTTGCTTAAGCATTTGTCCCCTGCAAGGGTGCTTTTCACAAGATCCTGCAAGACCTGTATTAGCTCAATACACCAAGTGATCGTAACCACTTATAGTCATTCGAATACTAGCCCCCCACACAAGGCTCTTTTTTCTCAAGATCCCGCAAGACCTTTATTGTTTCAATTTATATTGTGATCACAACCATATATAATATGCTATGTCATGCATGCTATGAATGCAATAATGCACATGCTAGCCTCAGCTTCACAAGGATTCCTCACCCTCTCACTTAGGGGTATAATTTGTACTTAACATTATAGTTAGTGGCACACAATCATATATAACATTCTCCAAGGTATACCAATCACAGGGTTCAAGATTATACTAGCCAAGGAGTCATATCAATGTCAATCCACACATGTAAATCTAAGAGCACATAAACAAATACACTCCAAATTCATATCCTCATCAAATGTGTCAAACCAACAATTCATACCATACACAAGAGGTAGTATATTATTCAAGGAAAAACATGCAAATATGCATCAATATATATATATATATATTATCAACATACAATTGATCATGCATTTAGAAAATATACTCATCTCCTACCTCAAGAGAAGTATTCCTTCGGGTTAGATGATCCCGCCTCACAAGAATTATCAAACCCTACATTAAATACATATAGGACCACATCAATCACTCATTTCAATTATCATTCTCAATTCTTGTTATACAAATAAATATATATACATGATTCTTATCATGTTGTAAATATTCATAGGTCTTATTTCCTCATTCATTAGGTTTCAGGAATTCCTTCCCATTAACCAAAACTCATTATATTTAAAGGGTTATGACATAACACCTAATTTACCAACATACTTCGAACATCTTACCCAACACCCTTAGTGGGTTTTCAATGTCCCAAACACCTTATATCAATCTCATTCATACCATTACTCCTAAAACACACTACCATCAATTCCAATACTTGAAACACTAACGTTCTTCCTTGGCCTCTTAATTTTTCAACACCAACATTTATTATTTCTCATTCAAAAATGTATCTTTACATACAAAGATAATCCCATGGCAATTAAATTCCAAATTTTACCAGTCTTTTCAAAAGCCTCAATTCCACAAATCTTAGGGTTTTCACTTAACCCACCAATCTTTAATTTCAATCATTCAAATAACCCATTTCAAGCATCCTCAAGCTATCAATATTACATTCAATCATCAACACAACTTAAACAAATTCCCAATGGTCATGTAGCCTAGAGTTGTGTTCCACATGCATTTATCCATCAAAACAACTCTTAATCCTTCATTATAATACTTCAAGAACCTTAAAACTACCAAGAAAAATCAATAATTGCCATGAACACATACCTCTAATTCCAAGGCTATGTGAAAAACAAAAATGAGGGGAAGAGAATAGATGATGAGCCAAGCTTGGTCCTAAAGTCCAATATGAGCTTTACAAATCCAAGCTTTGGTATTGATTTTGCAAGAAAATTGGAGGTGGAGGGGTATGGATGGTTTTTGGGTTTGTGAAGGAGGAAGAAGAAGAAAAATGAAGAAGAGATAGGGATGAAGAAAAGGCTCCATAAAAATGAGGAGAGGGGCGAGAGAGAGAAAAGGCAAAAGTTGGTTATTTGTCCAATGGTCCATGCACACACTTGTCTTTTGCTTTTTGGCTAACAAAACCCTTTTTGTCCAATGGACAAAAAAGATTAGAGAAAGAGGATAGGTGTCCACGACAATGAGGAGAAGAGAAAAAGGGATTTTGGAATTTTCTTAATTTCTATTTCGTTCGTAATTTCACCGATTATTAACATACGTCATGTACGAATAAATATCTCCTCAACACCAAAAATTATTTTGAATATATCACTACAACCATAATAAATCCCTTATTATTCTAGACCTATCTAATATCCAATTTGACTCAGTGGGTCCTATACCATCCATTAAATTGTCTATTTTCAGTATATCTTAATTTACCAATAAGTCATAATTACTACATAATTAATATTCCTATGCATTTTAGGCATCAAATAACTAATTAATTTCATACTAATAATTTATTTTTCTAAAATTTAGGATGTTCTAAAATATGGTCACTCCACTCTAGTGTTTCACTCTCACCACTCCTCCAAATTGGTTCAAGTTCCTTAACCTCAAGCAATTGCCACTCTTACCTCAATAAATTATGAAAGATGGTGCTTGATGAACCTTATATGAGTATCCTAAGTATCCACCCGGGAACTACAAAGATGTATTAGGATTTGAAGTTGTATTTTTGGTGGCCAGGCTTGGAGAAAGATGTTGTGAATTATGTTGTTTGTTGCATTATTTGCCAGAAGGCGGAGGTTGAACACCAAAAGCCATCTGGTGGTTTACAGCCTCTTGAGATACTTGTATAGAAATGGGATGCAATTGCTATGGATTTTATGATGGGATTACCGAGGAACCGTACTGGTCATGATGTTATCTGGGTTATTATGGATTGATTGACGAAGTCTGCATATTTCTTGCCTATCAGTATGAGATATTCCTTGCAGAGACTAACACAATTGTATATTGATGAGATCGTTTGAATGCATGGTGTTCCGTCTTTTATTGTGTTAGATAGAGATCTGAGGTTTACTTCCTAGTTTTAGGGGAGCTTGCACCAAGAGTTAAGCTCAAAGCTCCGGTTGAGTTCAGCCTATCATCCCCAAATAGATGGGCAATCTGAGTGTACCATTCAGGGTTTGGAGGACTTGTGGAGGTATTGTGTGCTAGAGCGTGGTGTTGGTTGGAAGCAGTATCTCCCTTTGATTGAATTCACCTATAATAATAGTTACCATAGCAGCATTGGTATGGCCCCATCTACCGAACACCTCTTTATTGGTTGGAGATAGAACTGGGTAAACGGGCCAAGTCGCCCCGCAACGGGCTGGCCCGTATAAGCCCGTACCCCAACAGGCTGGCCCACAGAACCGCTTTCTAAATGGGCTGATTTTTTGGGCCCATGATAAGCCTGCGAACCCACGGGCCAACTTGCTTCTTTTTTATTCCTTTGAAATCGTTGGGCCTAAATCATTTTTTTATGAAACCAAAACCATATGCATGATAATAATTAATAACGTCAAAAAATACAATCATGATTCATGAAATAAGCTTATGAAATTTTAAATTTAATAGTTTTTTCATCCAAATATAAACCTTAATCATGACAAATAGGTTTCAGATGCATGATAATAATTAATAACATCACCAATGTCTTAAAAACTCCAAATACAATTACATGAGTTTAAGTTAGGGTTAGAGATTTTAGTTTTTTATTTCTATTTTTAATATATTTTTTATTTTTACTTGGCCTGTGGGTTGGCCCGACCCGTTTTAACCTACGGGTTACGTGGTCCCAGCCCGTGAGCCCGCTTTTTAAATGGTCCAATTTTTTTGACCCGCAACCCATATAAGGAATGACTAAACGAGCCAGCCTACGGGCCTAGACCCGTTTACCCAGCTCTAGTTGGAGACTGGTGAGAGTTTGATGTTGGGGCCTGAAATTGTACAGCAAACCTCGGAGTAGATTCAGATAATTAGAGAAAAGATAAAGGTATCCCAAGACTGTCAGAAGAGTTATTATGATAACAGAAGGAAACCACTTGAGTGTTAAGTTTGGTGATCGAGTATTTCTGAAGGTTTCTCCTCATAAAGGTATTAAACGAGTATTAAAAAGTAGAAAATTGAGCCCGAGATACATTGGACCCTATGAAGTATTGGAGAAGGTTGGTTTTGTGGCCTACCAGATTGCATTACCTCCCCATCTATCAAATCTACACAATGCATTCCATGTTTCACAGTTGAGGAAGTATTTACCTGATTCCATACATGAGATGCCTAATGATGATGTTGAGATCTAGGAAAATTTGACGATGCCAGCTGAGCCTACTAGTATTGTGTACAAATCAGTGAAGTGCTTAAGAAGTAAGGATGTATAGTTAGTGAAGGTAGCATGACAGTATGATCATTGCACTATATATACTTGGGAGCGAGAGGATGTGATAAGACAACAATATTATGAGTTATTCCATTAAGGTAAATAATGTATTTAAATTTCGAGGATGAAACTTTCTATTGGTGGGGAGAATTGTAACATCCTAATCAAGCATTGTTAGAATAATTTAATTGATTAAGTAATTAAGAAGATAAGGTTATTATTCCATTTTTTCTTCGGAGAATTCCCTTGAACTATTCATGTACATAAAAAAAATCCAATTTTGGTAATTAATTACATTATTCTAATAATCCTTGATTAGAATGTCATAGACCCAACAAGGCTAGTTTCTCTATAGGATCACTAGTCTTAAGCTGAATTGTCAAAATTGAATCGTTTACTGGGTCCCACAGTTCAAATATGGAAACTCAGTAATATTTTATTATTAAATATAATTATAAAAAATAATGATTATTAAATAATTAATAAATAACTATCAAATAAATACTGAATAAATAATTGATTATCAAATAATAAATAATTATCAAATAATGAGTAATTATTAAATAAATAATTATCAAATAATTAATAAATAATTATTAATTAATTAATAATTATCAACTAATATAATAAATAAGTATCAAATAATTAATAAACAATTATCAATTAATTTAATAATCAAATAATTATCATTTAAATAATGTATTATATATATATTTGAATATTATTAAATCATAAAATTAAATATTATCAATTATCATCTTAATTATTAACTATACATATATATATATATATATATTATATTAAATTATGCAATTATCAGATATTAAGTCAGATATTATATATAACACTATTAATATCATCCTACACAATTAAATATTGTTACTAACAGTAAGGAAACATAAAAGTTACTGATCGACTAACACTAAATCAAACAAGATTAAATGCTAATATAACATATCTATTATTTTTATTTTCTCAGTCCTTCTCCAACTACCGGTACATTTTATAATCTTCTAATTCGTTGCATCCCTCTAAGTTAGGCTCCTTATGTATATTCTCTCGATATTTTTGTACTTAGTATCTCAACTAGCTTCTTCTCTCACAATCTTTTCATGCCAGAACAACTCAGGGAACAGGTCAAAGTCTCAAGCTTTCTACAAAAAGCTTAATAAAGTATTCTTAGGATTTGAGAGTTTGGGTTCTTACTTTAAAAACCAGGGTTGTCACACCAATGATATGGTATTGATGTTTATGTTGATGGAGAATACATGGATTTGATGCTCTGATGAGTTTTGAGTTCATTTTGATGCCAATGAATGGTTTTGAAAGAATATGAGTTTTGATGAGGATATGTCATGTTTATTCTTGTTTATGGAATTTATCTTGTTTTAATCGATTTAGGGTCTTTATTAATTGATTAAGTGCATTATGAAACCCAAGTTAATCGATTAACATGTTAAGTTAATCGATTAACCAATAAGTCTTAATCTATTAACATGGTGTTCTAAATCGATTAAGAGGATTCTATTTTGGTATTAATCGATCAAGGTGGTGTCCTAATCAATTGAAATGATTCTGTTTTGGACATTAATCGATTAAGGTGGTTTTTGAATCGATTGAGATTTTTTGGTTTGATCTTAAATTGATTAACTTGGTTGCCTAATCAATTAAGAGGTCTCTGTTTCAATCTTAATCGATTAACTGGGTGTGTTAATCGATTAAGAAGCTTCTGTTTTAGTCTTAATGAATTAACAGGGTGTCTTAATCGATTAAATGGTCTCTGACTTGACATTAATCGATTAATAAGGTGATGTAAGTAAGATATTGAGGAACTTTAGACCGTGAAAAATTTATTCATATTTTCAATGATTATTTATGTTTACATCAGGATTCAGATTCGGGGAATCAGGGTGCTGCACCGTCTAACATTATATCTGATCGTGATCCCTGGTTTACTTCTCGATTTTAGGGAAGCCTACATTAAGAGTTAGGCTCTAAGCTAAAGCTTAGTTCTACTTATCATCCTCAGACTGATGGATAATCCGAGAGGAATACTCAAAGCCTTGAAGATTTATTGAGGGCTTGTGTACTTGACTATGGTGGTTGTTGGGAGAGATTTCTTCCGTTGATTGAATTTACCTACAATAAAGTTACCACGGTAGCATCTGTATGGCTCCTAATAAGGCACTTTATGGCAGAAAATATAGAACGCCTCTATGTTGGTTGGAAACTGATGAGAATTTACCTCTAGAGCAAGAGATTGTTCAAGAGACTACTGAGCAGATTAGAAAGATACAAAAGAATATAAGGATTGCTCAAGACCGATAGAAAAGTTACTATGACAAAAGGTGGAATCGACTTTAATTTCAAGTTGGTGATCATATGTTTCTAAAGGTTTCACGTGATAAAGGAATTAGTACAGCTTTGAAGAGCAGGAAATTAAGTCCCAAGTTTTTTGGACCGTATAAAATTCTTGAAAGAATTGGTGATGTTGCATATTATAACGTCTCGCCTAAATATTAGGCACTAACGATGCGATTAACATTAATTAGACACACCATGTTATGCCGATTAATTAAAATACATAGAAAATTTTTCACTAAGGAAAATTTATACCCATCGAAATGAAAATAGTCATGTGTTCTCAGCTTAAGGAGCCCAAGATAATAGAAATCAAATAATAAAATAAAAATGGTCAAATGTAGCAAAAGAAGAAAATGGGGTCAGAGGCTACTCGCTTGAGTGAAGCCCTGACTCGCTTAGGCGAATTTAGTGAAGGTCGTTTGAGCGAGTCCTTACTCGCTTGAGCGAGATCCACAATCCATTCCTAGGCAAGCCACGAACGTACTTGAGCAAGGGAGTCCATGCACATCAGGTCCCTATTTCGCTTGAGCGAGATTCTCTCGCTTGGGCGAAACCGCTCCAGGGACACTACTATCACTACTCGCTTAAGCGAGAGATCCAAGTAAACCATATCGCTTAAGCGAAAACACTCCAGTACCTAAACTTTACCCACTCACTTGAGCGAGTCACATCCGCTTGAGTGAAATAGACACAGAATCTATTGGCCTGGTCCTCGCTCGAGCGAAGTCAAACCCGTTTGAGTGGGATTCATCCAGTAACTACCTCCCCTATTGCAGACGCGTCTCGCCTGAGCGGGAATCATCCCCGTTTGAGCAAAACTGACACAGGATCAATTTCTCTGGCCCTCACTCGAGTGAGACTGAGTCCGCTTATGCGAGATTTGTTAGGCAATCCCTAAGCATGAGCAGCGGAAAAATTAAAGGGATTCCATAGGATTTGCAAGGTTCCGTGTTTCAAAGCACAAAAAAAACAATTTCGAAATTATTTAGGTTACCTCTTGAAGAACTCCGAAGCAGTCGTAGCCTCGTCCTTTAGGAGTCCACACGAGCACTCCCACCAGAATCGCAACACTTGCCAACTGCTAGGTTGACGGCGTGTAGCTCTTGCAACTTTTTGCGAATTTTGTGTCTCACTTGAGTGAACGGCCTATGAGCATCTTATGCTCTATTTATAGGCTTAGGTTTGACCTAATTTGTTCTCTCTAAAAGTGGGCTCCTTACTCATTCCAAATGAGTTAGGCCCAATAGCTTTATTTTAGTCCAACTAAAATAAGACAACATTTTCTGATGGGCTTACTCTATGTGTGTGACCCTATAGGTAAAATACCCGGTCATATTAATAATAAACTATTTTATTATTAATATAAAATAAGAGCGGCATCTAGCAATGCATCATTATGTCCGAATATTATTAACATAACCTATAAGTGATAATTATTTAATACGTTTATTCCTTTTGTCACGATATCCTAATTGGGCCCAAGGCATGGTCGCGTCATCCTTGTACGGCCCAATTTATTTTACTTGATACCGGAGTAGACTGGATCCGAATAAATATCTAATATTTATTCTTTCTAGCATGGCCATGCGTTTTCTTAGTCTTACTCCATCAAGTGGCCTATGGATATCACTCCTGTCACATAGGAGAGACAAATCCCATCTACATCACTCACATCCCTCTGCATAATTTGTTCATTGCCTAATCACAACCTTTATAGTCCTCTTGTTACAGAAGACGTTTAATTGTATTAAAACAATAAACTCCTCATGTAGGAATCGTAGTGACTTCAGGTCGAAGGACTACATATACCATTATCACATTGAGAATCGTTTATGACAATCATGTAACGATCCATGCAACGTTCTCATGGTGGGTCTGTCCAGTACATCATTACTCTTAATGTGTACCCGTGTGAAGACTCGATATCATCTATATCTATGATCTGTGAGATCAGGTCATCAGTACACTCACACACTAGTCTCAGTGTATTTACATGTCCCCATGTAAATACTTAACTAGGGACATTTTAGGAATAATTTTTATATGACCTATTACTCCAAGGATAAATATGTTTAAAACAACTTTAAACTGAAATATTTATTCAATTGATAAGTAGAAAAATGATACAAATGAAAAAGCATAAAGGCTCATAGTGCATACACCAACAAGATTAGGCCAGAGGCCACACTACGCGTACAGAGCACTCTTGCTTGAGTGAGAATTCACCTCGCTTGAGCGAGTTATGCAGTACATGCATAAGAACTAAAAATTTTCACACTACCTGATATATTTGCACCTTCATATACATCATTTGATCTAATTCATCCATTTGTACATATTCAAGCATGCATATGTGATTGATTTCAACTAGATATACACATCCATCTTAGTTTAATTCATATAATACATCACAATCAAGTCCATCATTCCATATACTACCTACACAAGCCCAAAATTTATGGGATTCCTTCATCTCTTTTTCCATC
The DNA here is from genome assembly GCA_037962975.1 of Clitoria ternatea. NCBI lineage: Eukaryota > Viridiplantae > Streptophyta > Magnoliopsida > Fabales > Fabaceae > Clitoria > Clitoria ternatea. The sequence continues at coordinate 19,525,252 of CM075675.1, forward strand.
CTTGAACACTAGGCAATTCACATACCAATCACATAATTCAAGATTCCCAAATAAGAACAAGGCCTATCCATAATACTTCATCATTGGCACCTAATATTGGCTCCATGCCAATATGAATCAAAACCACAAGAAGTTTAACATCAACATACCAATTTAGATCCATCATTTACCACAGTTATTCGTAATTCAAGTTGTCATTATTCCTACCACATCATAACTACATTGACTATATCCTAGATCTATCCAACACACATAAGGGACATGTTATAACATTTCTTACGTTAAACATATTACATATTACACATGTCGTTTAACTCATAATTTCCTTCACTCCTTGGCATCAGTTCTCCGCTTGGCGCGCCTCCGGGGCTTCAACCTCTTCCCTGTCACTGGTTACTAAATTAAAGGAAATCACAGCAGTGGTGAGTGTTTGATATATCATAATTAATCTATAGCGGTAATTAAATAACAAGGTACATGCTTACTAAAGTGTTATCACTAATACTAATTCACTAAATCTACCTTATGCAATGAATTTCACTTTTCTTTATCCACTAATTCATACTTCCAAACTCTTAGTTTTATTCAAGTTTTAGTATCCTCAAAGTATAGTTCACAAACAACAAATAGGATAGAATACATTCACATCATCACACAATATTAACAATTTCACCGAGTATTACAACTGTCTCTCACATAATTCAACACCTAGTATCCAGATACTAAAGGATCGGCCTTCAACTATGGGTCCTACTTGACACCCCGTGAACCCTGCTTGGTCCACCGAGTCCTGCTTGACTCTCCACCTCAACCACTAGGTCCTGCTTGACCATTGGGTAGCTCAACTGGGTACAAAAACCACGGGAGCCAAAAATGAGGGGCTATACATACCGTCGGCCATCCCACACTACATAATCATGCATATACATCACATATCATGTGGCCATCAATAACAGATCATAATCATCAACTGGGCAACCAACATGTCAAGCCCACCAACATAATGCCACTATACGCATCGATTCATCACAATTTAGAACACTTTTAATTTAATAACTACTGCAAACATCTATAATTCACATTCATACATGCAGAGACCTACAAGTATCATTTAGTAACTTTTCCCACTATCTCAATGTCTAGTTAAATGTCCCAAGTTTAACTTACGCACCTATTCTATTTAATTATAACTCGAACACTCCCCTTACCTCGATTCCAAGCTTCAACGATTTGTTCTTGATGTCGGTTGCGTCCTCTAGGTGCTTGGTTCAAGGTCCTACTTCCGAATCTAACACCCGCTTCACCACTCGGTCCTTCGGTGTTTGTTTCGCTACCTACGAAGATCGAAATACAAATCCCATTAACGTTATACTACTCTCCTTGCTCCAAATATCATTTACAGGCTCACATGCACTGGGGGAATGGGAAACAAAACTTTCTCCCACCATGCATGGCCATTCGGCTAGAGAGAGAAAGTGAATGGGGACAGACAACTCAATTTGATGGGTCCATAGTGCTCACCTCGAAGTCACGATCTCAAAAACATGGTTACTTTGAAGTTTTGACGCAAAACGGACCTTCCATTGGAAGCACCAAGCTCTCGGCAATAGTGAGGGAAGAAGAAGAAGAAACTCGCGTGAATGAATGAGGAAGAAGAAAGAAATTTTGATATTTAAGACCCAGGGGTGAAATAGTCATTTACCTATTTCTTTTATATTTTTCCTTTAAAGTTTTAATTAAAACTTTTACTTTTAACCCTTATTGGTAACTTCTAAATTTACCTTCATCAAATTACACCTTATTTAACTTTATAATTAATCATTCAAATAAATTTGTTTAATTCCATAACGTTTAATCATTTATAATTGTATTTATAATAATAATTCCCAAAAATCTCAAATAAATTTGAGAATAATTATTAATATTTTCCGTTAATCTAAGATTTTTAACTTAATTATTTGGGATGTTACATCCACCCCCCCTAAAAAGGGATTTCGTCCCCAAAATCAACGTACCTTATTGGAAAAGATCGGGGTACAACCACCTCATATCTGATTTCAACTCCCATGTATAGGTTATTCCATTTAAATTTTGCCACTTCACTTTCACTAAAGATACCTCCTTGTTTCTTAACCGCTTAGTCTGGTACTCTTCGATGCAGATAGATGCTACTTCTACCGTCAAGTCCTCTTTTAGCTCAATAGAATCTTCCGGCACAATCATCGAATCACAAGGAACATATGCCCTCAATTGCGAAACGTGAAACACATCGTGAATGTTAGTTAAGGATCGAGGAAGGTTCAATCTATAAGCTACCTCACCGATCCGTTCCAAAATCTAATATGGCTCGATATAGCTTGGGTTAAGTTTCTGGCTTTTAAATACACGACCAACACCCCTCATAGGTGTCACCTTCAGAAATACCCAATCTCCTACTTGAAACTCAAGTGGCCTATGACGATTGTCATAGTAACTTTTTTGTCGATCTTGGACAATCTTCATTTTTTCCCGAATCAAGGCAACCTGTTCATTCATTTCTTGGATCAATTCGGGTCCCAAATGGATAGCATCACCATTTTCATTCCAACATAGAGGTGTACGATACCTTCTACCATACAAAGCTTCATATGGTGCCATACCGATGCTACTGTGGTAACTGTTATTATATGCAAACTCAACCAATGGCAAATACCTCTCCCATGAACCACCTTGCTTTAATACACAAGCATGGAGCATGTCCTCCAAGGTCTGGATAGTACGTTCAGATTGGCCATCAGTTTGAGGATGATAGGCTGAACTCAATCCCAGCTCAGTACCCAATTCCTGCTGTAAACTTCCCCAGAATCTAGAAGTAAATTGGGGATCACGATCTGAAATAATACTTGAAGGCACACCATGCAACCTTACTATTTCAGTAATGTACAATCTAGCCAACTGGTCCAATGACCATTTCATGTTCATGGCCAAGAAGTGAGCACTCTTGGTCAATCTATCTACAATTGCCCAGATTGCATTACATCCAGAACGGGTCCGAGGTAACCCGGATACAAAATCCATCATGATACTCTCCCACTTCCAAATCAGAATTTCAGGTGGTTGGAGCAATCCAGGGGGTCTCTGGTGCTCAACCTTACATTTTTGACATACCACACAAGATCTCGCATATTCAATTATTGCTTTCTTCATTCCCGGCCACCAAAATTCTTTCTATAAATCATGGTACATCTTAGTGATACCAGGATGGATACTTAAAGAACTTTTATGTGCCTCAGCTAACACGGCTTGCCTGAAATCACATTTTGCAGGCACCACAACACAGTTTTTAAACCGCTAAATACCATCACGCTATCTATTCAAATTCATCTCCTTACCTCCAGCGTGGACATCAAGGAGTTTCAACAACTCTTCATCAGATTCCTGGGCCACCACCAAGGATTCTAGAAATTCATTTGAGATCTTCAACACTCCAACAACCATCTGATTCGGAGTTTACATGGCAACTCCAACATTCAAGTCACGAAAATCCTCTAATAATTCATGTTCCTTCCCCATCAAGAAGGCTGCATGCAAGACTTTCCTGCTTAAAGCATCGGCAACAACATTTGCTTTGCCAGGATGATATCTCATATCAAAATCATAATCCTTCAGGTACTCCACCCATCTCCTTTGTCTCATGTTTAATTCTTTCCGATCAAACAAGTATTTCAAGCTCTTGTGGTTACTAAATACCACGAAGCAAGAACCATATAAATTATGGCGCCAGATTTTTAATGCAAATACTATCGCCGTAAGATCAAGATCGTGAGTAGGGTAATTCTGCTCGTGCGGCCTCAATTGCCTTGAAGCATAGGCAATCACCCTATCATTCTGCATCAATACACATCCTAAGCCAAATTTGGATGCATCACAATACACCACAAATTCTTTCGTCATATCTGGTAGTGCAAGCACAGGTGCAGTAGTCAAACACCGCTTCAGAGTTTGAAAACTCAATTCACACTTTTCCGTCCATACAAATGGAGTCTCCTTTCTTGTCAATCGAGTCAAGGGAAGCACAATACGTGAGAATCCTTCAATAAAGAGACAATAATACCCAGGTAACCCCAAGAAGCTTCTGATCTCAGTCACTCACTTAGGTCTCTCCCATGCCATAATCGTCTCAATTTTGGATGGATCAATAGATACACCATCACGGGAAATCACATGTCCCAAGAATTGTACACTTCCTTCCCAGAAATCACACTTTGACAGTTTAGCATACAGCCGCTTCTCCCGCAACACCTGCAAAACAATTTGGAGATGTTGTGCATGCTCCTCTAAAGACTTTGAATACACCAATATATCATCAATGAACACCACCATAAATTGATCCAAATATGGTTGGAAGATCTGGTTCATATAGTCCATAAAAACAACTGTAGCATTGGTCACTCCAAATGGCATCACAACATATTCGAAGTGGCCATAACGAGTCTGAAACGCTGTTTTCAGAACATCCTCAGATTTCACCCTAATCTGATGATATCCCGACCTTAGATCAATCTTGGAAAATACTACCACGCCCTATAATTGATCCAATAAGTCATCGATTCGTGGTAAGGGGTATTTGTTTTTAATTGTCAATTTATTTAGCTGCCTGTAATCGATGCACATTCACATACTACCGTCCTTTTTCTTCACAAGTAACACCAGAGCGCCCCACGGTGATGCACTTGGCCGAATGAATCCTTTATCCAGTAACTCATTGACTTGTTTCTTAATCTCTGCCAACTCCACCGAAGACATCCTGTACGGTGCACGAGACACAGGTTCGGCCCTGGGAATTAAATCAATGACAAAATCAATCTCTCGATTGGGAGGCAAGTCCGGAATGTCTTCCGGAAACACATCAAGAAAGTCACATACTACCGAAATATCACTAGGCATAAGATTATACCGCCCTTCCGAAGCAAATAGAATAACATAAGTTGCAGAGACATCACTCACCATATTCTTGGTGTCAAGTTCTTGGAAGAAAACTATAGTCTTTCAGTAACAGTCCACCATAACATGGTTAGCAGCCAACCAGTCGAGACCTAGAATAATATCTAAGTTCTTCAATGGCATATAGATCAAATTTACCAGAAAGGAACGATCCTCAACCCGCATCGGTAATTCCCCACATATAGTGGTTGCCCGGAAGGTGGAGCCAGTAGGAGTGGAGACACTAAGAGCATTCTCCATTAACACCACGGTAGAACAAGCCGTCGTACACAACGTTCAGAGATAAAAGAATGCATAGCACCAAAATCATAAATTGCATTTATCAGATAACCATGAATAATACACGTACCCTGCACCAAGTTGTCAGTTCTTGCAACCTCAGAAGCATTAAAAGCAAATACTCGTCTAGTCATAACATTTTGAGCACCACTGGATTGAGCATCGGTCCTCCTCGAGTTTTAGCCTCCACGACCCCCGTTGTTTCTACCTCCCCACTGAAAATTAGCACCACGAGTTACAGAAATGTTAGCCCGATTACTGTATCCACTCTACTGTTGCCTCTGTGGATAATCCAGCCTAAGGTGCCCCGGCTGTCCATACTGGAAGTAAACAATTTGACTAGCTGGATAATGTTTCGCAATATGACCCTCTTGACCACAATTATAGCATGCACAACCACCAGAATGGCTACTAGAACGGCCGGTAGAACCACGACCAGAAGAGGAAAAGGATGTAGCGGAAGACTTGCCACCACGAAAAAACTGACCCATCTTCTTAAAGCTAAACCCTTTTGCCTTCAGTGGTTTCTTGTTCTTTGGTTAAAATGTCCTCTGCAATTATACTTCTTCAGTCAGTCTGGCTTTATTCACCAAGGTAGGATAATCTCGAATTTCCATAGGCACAATTACACAGTGAAGTTCAATTCACAATCCAGCTTCATACTTAGCACATTTACTACCTTCAGTCCCTTCCAAGGAGAAATGGTGGTAGAAGTCACTTAATTCATCAAACTTGGTAGTATATTCAGCCATTAACATCCTGCCTTGTTCTAACCTCAGAAACTCCATCTCTTTATGAATCTTGTAATTGTCAGGGAAATATTTAGCAAGAAACCTTTTTCAAAAATTTGCCCACGCCAACGGTTCACTTGCTGCATTCATTTGCACCTTGGTCCTAGACCACCACACGCTAGCCTCGTCTTTCAGCTCGTATGTAGCAAATTGTACTTTCTGTTCCTCCAAGCACTCAAAATATTCAAAAGCTTGTTCAACTTCCCGTATCCAAACATGTGCACCATCATAATCGTGTCCTCCTTTATAAGCAGGTGGATTCCTTTTCAGGAATTTATCAAGAGTTGGACCGGATTCAGTCCTACTCATCATTTGAGAAAATTTTAAGAAGAAGTTATCTCCTCCACCAGAACTAGTTTCCTCAGCTATAAAGCAATTCTACAATAATCAAACACATCACCATTAATAACCAATGATCTACCAGGGAGTAAAATATTTACCTCATACACATATAAAACACAATGTCGCCGGAGTACCAAGGGAATAATGCTAAATTATCCTGTCAATAACACAAATAACCACAACAAATACAATAAAATAACATAATAACCCCCATATAGGATTCACATAATTATTACATATATCCACCTATTGCAATCTTGAAAAGAACTGCTCTGATACCACCTATAACGTCTCGCCTAAATATTAGGCACTAACGATGCGATTAACATTAATTAGACACACCATGTTATGCCGATTAATTAAAATACAGAGAAAATTTTTCACTAAGGAAAATTTATACCCATCGAAATGAAAATAGTCATGTGTTCTCAGCTTAAGAAGCCCAAGATAATAGAAATCAAATAATAAAATAAAAATGGTTAAATGTAGCAAAAGAATAAAATGGGGTCAGGGGCTACTCGCTTGAGCGAAGCCCTGACTCACTTAGGCAAATCCAGTGAAGGTTGCTTGAGCGAGATCCACAATCCATTCCTAGGCGAGCCATGAACGCGCTTGAGCGAGGGAGTCCATACGCATCAGGTCCCTATTTCACTTGAGCTAGATTCTCTCGCTTGGGCGAAACCACTCCAGCGACACTACTATCATTACTCGCTTAAGCGAGAGATCCAAGTAAACCATATCGCTTAAGCGAAAATACTCTAGTACCTAAACTCCACCCACTCGCTTGAGCGAGTCACATTCGCTTGAGCGAAATAGACACAGAATCTATTGGCCTGGTCCTTGCTCGAGCGAAGTCAAACCTGCTTGAGCGAGATTCATCCAGTAACTACCTCCCTTGTTATACGCGCATCTCGCCTGAGCGGGAATCATCCCCGCTTGAGCAAAACTGACACAGGATCAATTCTTCTGGCCCTCACTTGAGCGAGACTGAGCCCGCTTGAGCGAGATTGGGCCAGAGGCCACACTACACATACAGAGCACTCTTGCTTAAGCGAGAATTCACCTCGCTTGAGCGAGTTATGTAGTACATACATAAGAACTAAAAATTTTCACACAGTCTGATATATTTGCACCTTCATATGCATCATTTGATATAATTCATCCATTTACACATATTCAAGCATGCATATGAGATTGATTTCAACTAGATATACACATCCATCTTAGTTTAATTCATATAATACATCACAATCAAGTCCATCATTCTATATACTACCTACACAAGCCCAAAATTTATGGTATTCCTTCATCTCTTTTTCCATCCTTGAACACTAGGCAATTCATATACCAATCACATCATTCGGGATTCCCAAATAAGAACAAGGCCTATCCATAATACTTCATCATTGGCACCTAACATTGGCTCCATGCCAATATGAATCAAAACCACAAGAAGTTTAACAACAACATACCAATTTAGATCCATCATTTACCACAGTTATTTGTAATTCAAGTTGTCATTATTCCTACCACATCATAACTACATTGAATATATCCTAGATCCATCCAACACACATAAGGGACATGTTATAGCATTGCATACGTTAAACATATTACATATTACACACATCGCTTAACTCATAATTTCCTTCACTCCTTAGCATCAATTCTCCGCTTGGCGCACCTCCGGGGCTTCAACCTCTTCCCTGTCACTGGTTACTAAATTAAAGGAAATCACAGCAATGGTGAGTGTTTGATATATCATAATTAATCTAGAACGGTAATTAAATAACAAGGTACATGCTTACTAAAGTGTTATCACTGATACTAATTCACTAATTCATACTTCCAAACTCTTAGTTTCATTCAAGTTTTAGTATCCTTAAAGTACAGTTCACAAACAACAAATAGGATAGAATACATTCATATTATCACACAATATTAATAATTTCACTGAGTATTACAACTATCTCTCACATAATTCAACACCTAGTATCCGGATACTAAAGGATTGAACTTCAGCTGGGGGTCCTACTTGACACCTCGTGAACCCTGCTTGGTCCACCGAGTCTTGCTTGACTCTCCACCTCAACCACTAGGTCCTGCTTAACCATTGGGTAGCTCAACTGGGTACAAAAACCATGGGAGCCAGAAAATGAGGGGCTATACATACCGTCGGCTATCCCACACTACATAATCATGCATATACATCATATATCATGTGGCCATCAATAACAGATCATAATCATTAACTGGGCGACCAACATGTCAAGCCCACCAACATAATGCCACTATACATATCGATTCATCACAATTTAGAACACTTTTAATTTAATAACTACTGTAAACATCTACAATTCATATTCATACATGCAGAGACATACAAGTATCATTTAGTAACTTTTCCCACCATCTCAATGTCTAGTTAAATGTCCCAAGTTCAACTTACGCACTTATTCTATTTAATTATGACCCGAACACTCCCCTTACCTCGATTTCAAGCTTCAACGATTTGTTCTTGATGTCGGTTGCGTCCTCTAGGTGCTTAGTTCAAGGTCCTACTTCCGAATCTAACACCCGCTTCGCCACTCGGTCCTTCGGCGTTCGTTTCGCTACCTACGAAGATCGAAATACAAATCCCATTAACGTTATACTACTCTCCATGCTCCAAATATCATTTACAGGCTCACATGCACTGGGGGAATGGGAAACAAAACTTTCTCCCACCATGCATGGCCATTCGGCTAGAGAGAGAAAGTGAAGGGGGAGAGACAACTCAATTTGATGGGTCCATAGTGCTCACCTCGAAGTCACGATCTCAAAAACGTGGTTACTTTGAAGTTTCGACGCAAAACAGACCTCCCATTGGAAGCACCAAGCTCTCGGCAATGGTGAGGGAAGAAGAAGAATCGTGTGAATGAATGAGGAAGAAGAAAGAAATTTTGTTATTTAAGACCCAAGGGTGAAATGGTCATTTCCCTATTTCTTTTATATTTTTCCTTTAAAGTTTTAATTAAAACTTTTACTTTTAACCTTTATTGGTAACTTCTAAATTTACCTTCATCAAATTACACCTCATTTAACTTTATAATTAATCATTCAAATAAATTTGTTTAATTCCATAACGTTTAATCATTTATAATTGTATTTATAATATTAATTCCCAAAAATCTCAAATAAATTTGAGAACAATTATTAATATTTTCCGTTAATCTAAGATTTTTAACTTAATTATTTAGGATGTTACACATATCAGATTGCATTTCCTCCACCTCTTGCGAATTTGCATAATGTATTTCATATGTTGTAGTTGAGGAAGTATATTCCTATCTTTGCATGTAATTCCTGTAGACGATGTTGATGCGTGGGATGATTTGTCTATTTCCTATATTTCTATTCAAATTTTAGAACATTCTGTCAAAAGATTTCGGAACAAATTGATACCTTTAGTGAAAGTTGAATAGAAACATGGTATTGATACTTTTACGTGGGAACATGAAGACGATATGTAGAAGAGATATCCTAACATTTTTGAATCAGGTATGTTAATTTCGAGGATGAAATTTCTTTTTGGTGGGATGGATCACATTTTGGAAAATAAATTATTTAAGAGGTGATAATTAATTATTCGACGCCCTGAAACTTATAAGGAAATTAATTAGGGATTTATTATGAATTATCGGTAAACTGAAATTTTCTAAAACCGGATGAACTAACGGAAGATGTGTGGCTCATTAGGTAATTTTGGGCATTTGATGGATTTGGAATAATGAGGATTTATTGGTGGTTAAGGTGGTATAATTAAAATAATTTTTCTTGTTAAGAAGATATTTGTTCAGACACAGCATAAGTCAATAAATGACTAAGATATAAGTGAAATGGAATTAAAAGAAATTATGAAATTCACTCTCCTCTCTTCTCATGTGTCGTGCAACCCTTTCTCATTTCCCCTTTCTTCTCTTAACCATTGGACAAAGGCTTATGGGAGTATGTGCATTGACCATTGGGTAATACCCAATTTTTGTGAACTTCCCCCCTCTATTATTTTTAGTGGCTTCTTCCTCACTCCCTCCATCTTCCTTCTTTTTCATTTCCTCTCATTCTCTCTGACACTTCAACCATGAACCACCCTCTCCATTTCTATTACTTACAAAAATCAAGTAGTTTTCTTATGAAGTATTCTTGACATTGAAGATATATTGGAGTTCAACTTCACTCATCTATTTCTCTTACTAATAACATTTAATTATATATTTATTGATGATTAATAATATTTAATATCTATATTATTTACTTTTAATATTTAATCAACATTTATTTAATTTTCAAAATTATATAACTATAATTAATAATATTTAATACTTAATTTTAATATTTAATATTAATATTTAATAAATATTTATTCATTTAATAAATTAAATTTGAATTTATATATAATAACAATGATATTTTATTTAATTAAAATTTAATATTTAATTATTTGATGATTATATTTAATAATAAAATATTGTTGGATTCTCATATTCAACTATGGGACCTAGTAAATGATCAGATATCAACGATTCGACCTAAGACTAGTGATTCTATAGGAAAACTAGTCTTGTTAGGACGTTATCGTACTGAATCGAGAAAGACAGGTTCGATCTGATAAACCCAACCTATGCCTCAAGTACCTCCCACGTTTGATCATGCATGAACTTCGGGATATCCGATCTCAGCAAGGTTAGTCCCTAATGAACTGTTTTGACGATCTAAACATTTTCCTTGAAGGGACCCAGTCCAAATTCGGGCCCTATCAAACCTGTTTCTTAAGAAAACATTTCATTAAACCAGAACCCTAGAGTCCGACTCGAACAACTTTAGTGTTTTGGGCATAACTTTTTCATATGATATTGAAATCAAGAAATTCTTGTCTTTCTTTCTTCATTATGAAAACCCTAACAATCTTTATTTCTAGTCTTGAACTCCGATTCGTAACCTATCATCCCCAATTTGAGAAATTAAGATTTCAAACTCCGAAAACTCTTTATTTAATTTTGTTAAATCGCACTAGTTTACGAGAAAAATCATATCTTTTTCATACGAGCTTATAATTAGTTTGTTTTAGTTTCCTCATTCTTATATTGAAACCTTCTACAATTCTCATGAAGAACTCGAAAGCTAGTTCCTGCTCGATCATCCTAGAAAAATTAAATTTTTCAGAGTAATATGAATTTCATAACAGTGCAGACCAGACCCAGAAAAACGCGTATATCCCTCTCATACGATGTCAAAACCACTTTGTTCTTTTTCTATGGTTTTGTATCAAAAACCCTACAACTTTCATGAAGAGTCCAAAAGCTAATTCTCAATGGATTCTGCACAGTGACTGTATCTTTTCAGTAAAAATAATTTTAGGAGCTCTGGGAGCATTTTTCCTTGGTTCGGACATAACTCTTGCTACAAGTATTTGATTTTCATGTCCTATATACCACTTCAAAGAGAAAAATAAGATCTACAACTTTAATGTTGACCACTTTTTCAGATTCTAATCGTAGCCATTAGTTATATATTCCTCAAAGTTACCCATTAAAAATTGTAACTAGGGTTCCACCCGATACCGATTAAATCGGGCCGATTTTTCTAATAAATAAGAGTGCAGCCCCCTTCCTCTTTTATCTTCTCCAGCACGCCCATCTTTATCTTTCTCTAGAACTCTTTCTCTCTCTCAAAACAGCCAGCCACTACCTCCTCCATCTTCTCTGTTCACCTCCAAAACAACCTCGGAACACCGTCAAACTTCATCGTCCTTCTTCCTCCACCATCCTCACAACCCAAACCATTTCTACCACCCTAAAACCACCATTTTCAACATGTGAATAGCCTCTAAAACCGTGGTCTCCAACACCACCCACGGCCTCCATGACCTTTAATTCCACTATTCTTCCTCCCGACGACCTCCGATTGTCATTTCCTTCAGTTTCCACCAAACCACTACAATTATCGTCACCTTTAAACACCCACCACCACCATGGACATCCACCACACGATCACCCTTTCCTTCCATTCAAATTTATGGCATGAGTAAAAAATAAAATAGTCAAGGGTTTAATAGGACTCTATGTAAATAAGTTAAGATCAAATTATAATTTTACTGGGTATGTACATGTATTAATAAATTAACCTTCAATAGTATTTATGGATAGATAATAATGATAATGTTCGTATAAAAAGTAAAAACACTTTTATTATAAGTTAGAATTGTAAGACCCTCAGTTAACTAGAACAATCTCTTCCACTAGATCACTCTACTTATTTGAGAGGTTACTAAGTAATGAAAAATATCAAAGATTATTTTTGGTACACATAAACACTCTTGGAACAGATACATCATACATGGTCAAGTCTAACAGTTGTACATCACAAAAGGTTGGGGCACGTAAGCTCCTATACAAATATATAAACAAAAGAAAAAGAACTATCCTAATCATCATTTGTCCATGGTGACTCTGGCTGATCTACACTTGTGGAGGACTGAGCAAGAGGTAGCTGGATGGTAGTCTCCAAGGGGCCATACTCATGGAAGGCTATGCAACAGAGGGCTGGGTGGTCCAGTGTAGAAGACTGTGATAAGCGTTGTATGCTTCTGCTAATAAATCCTTGGCCTCAGCTGACATGATTGTAAGATCCTAGGTCTCACTATACATAAAGCTCCTGAAAATGTGACGAAGGTACCTATCCGGTCGATCCCACTAAGCCTTGCATGGAGTTTCTCCATGGGTCATGGTATCGATACCATCTAATGAACCTGGACCTTTGTTGTGGCGCGTCAATTCCTTGGTTCAAAATCCCAATGTAAACACAAATAATCAATGAAAATACAAATACAATTTTACATTTTAATATTTCGCAATAACGTACTTACATCAAGATTTAAACCACGGAATATCAGAGGCCACATTTTAAAGAAATAAGAAAGAAGTAGATCAAAAAGCAAAAGCCCATCACGTATACACAACGATAATTAAAATAGTGGAAAGAATTAAGTGCATACCATGCATCCATCCCTCCCCATAAATGAAGATATGAGAAGAGATCAAAAGAAAACACAAGGTAAATGCCAAAGATTGGTGAAAACGCAATTCCAAGGGCATGGTAATCGATTACACCAAGTGGGTAACTGATTACCAGGACAACATAATTGCCCTAATCGATTAGCTAATTTGTTACCCTGATCAATTAGCAAATCTGTTAAGTTAATCGATTAGCTAACTTGTTACGCAGACCGACTAATCAATTACCACCATCCACAATGACCCTAATCAACTACGCTAATCGATTACCACTTGTCCAAAATGGTCCTAATCGATTATGATAATAGATTACCATTTATCTAGAATGGTCCTAATCGATAATGCTAACAGATTCCACCTATGTTTGAACCACACATCAACATTGTGTCACAACGTAGCAATTTAATATCTCATCAACTCATGGGTTTTCCATCAACATTAACACCAATGCCATCACAATGGCTATCAAATTAACATTGTATAATATTAACACAAGTATACTCAAAAGAATAAAGGTTCAAATGTTTAAGAACTTAGGCCATTGTCACCATATCAATATCCATATCATTAGCATCAAAATACATACAATGTCTAAATTTTAAACATTTGCCAACCAAGGCATTCCTTTATAATTAACTTACCTTCCACACTAAAATACATGTTTCCAAAAAGGATTCTATCTCACCCCATGCAAGTCTTGCATCATAATGCGAAGGTGACAACATGGAGAGTGAGTTGTATACTTAAAGTAACGAATTTGAATACGTTATGGTCATGAGTATATGTATAAAGGGGATAAAATGCACAAAGTTCCTCAAACTTAGAGGCATATTCCTCCACAGTCATGTCACCTTTCTTAAGCTCCATGAACTCAAGCTTCTTCTTACTTTCATAACTCTCCAAAAAATACTTCTTCGAGAATTCAATTTTGAAGTTTTCCCACGTCAATGGGATATCAGTAGCTAGCATACGCCCTCTAGTAAGACGTCACCAAGATTTAGCTTCACCACGGATCATAAAGACCACATATTCAACCTTTTGAGCTTTAAAACATTTAAAGCTTACAAAGATTCTCTCTAGATCATTAATCCGTATATGAGATTCCTCAGGCTTATACCCTCTATGGAACTCAGAAGTTTCCTCTTGAGAAAATGATCAAGACCTTGGGTACCATGCCTCACATGTTGGCCTTTCCTTTCTAAGAGATCCACAGAGCGATTCAAAGCACTAGCCATAACAACATCACGATTATGTCTACTAGCGATGTTTCACTCCTAAAGATTGAGACATTGATCACAGTAAGTAAACTAGACCATATAATCAATTCTACTCCATATCTAAGGTTTCAACGCCTTATGGTCTATCATTAAGTCAATCTATAATCAACATATCAATTATCAACACATAATCACAAGGTATTCGTCATTGAAGGTAAATAGTATAAGGAATTTGGTTAGACTTATCTCAAACAAGCATATCAATCTCACTAAAAGAATTCATTCACATATATCCAGCCACATCATTTGAATAAGGAACAAGGCTCTAGTAATGAGAAACTATGCTTTAGTAAGGTATAACAAAACCTCAATAATGAATAAACACATTTCAATAAAAAGTAATCGCAATTTAATAAAGAGCAATCACACTTTAATAATAATTCATAAAGTTTTAATCAATGAGAAACCAAAGCTTTGATGATGAATAACAGGGTTTTAACAATGAACAACCAATGCTCTAATAATAAGTCACCAAGATTCATCAATGAGAAACGAATGCTCTAATAATGAATAACAGGTTTTCAAATAATGAGCAACTAATGCTCTGATACCACCCATTATGGTACCCCAATTCCCTAGATCAAAATCCCGATGTAAACACAAATAATCAATGAAAATATGAATACATTTTTCGTGGTTTAACGCTTCATAACAACCCACGTACATCAAGATTCAAAACACGGGAAATCGGGAGCCACATCTTAAAGAAATAAGAAAGAAGTGGATCGAAAAATAAAAGTCCATCATGTATACACAACAAAAATTAAACAGTGGAAAGAATTGAGTGCATACTGGGCATCCATCCCTCCCTATATATGAAGATATGAGAAATGATCAAAAGAAAACACAAGGTAAATGCCAAAGATTAGTGAAAATGCAAGCTAAGGTTATCCAATAGGCTAACTTATATTTAAAAATGCTAATTTAACCTGAATTTTAAATGGGCTAGTCCTAGCCACCTTAATAAATTAGCCCATTATTAAACCAAGTTTTAAAGACCTATCTAAGTAATGATTATGAATTTCATTTGAAATTTTTAAAAGCTATAAAGTTGTAGGTTGCATCTTTTGAATTTCAAATTCCAAATCATTTTTAAAAAGTATGAAATTTTTTTTTTGAAAAACTCTTATTTTATAGTTTAACTTAAACTAACTTTTAAGGAAAAAGTTAGAAAAAAAATATAGAGAGAGAGGATGTATCTTATGAGAAAGATTTTCTTAGGTGGAAGTGAAATCAATAAATACAGGTCGTATAACCGTACATAGATGGTCATGATTAAAAAGTTTTGAAAATAATATGATCACTTAAAAAATCACATGACTTTTTAAAAACCCACATGATTGATATATTCTTATCTTGACTATTCATGATAAAATCTAACAGTTTAAATTTGTTGCTCTTACTCTCACCTAAGAGAATTTTTTTCATAAGATACATTGTGTGTGTGTGTATATATATATATATATATATATATATATATATATATATATATATATATATATATATGTGTGTGTGTGTGTGTGTGTGTGTGTGTAAAAAGAATAAACTTTTTAAAGAAGAAAAAATTGATCACGGAAATAACAAAACAATAAAATAAATTTATGGGATAACCCATTGTTTGGTTTTAACCCTAACCTATAAATATTTTGATAGGGAGCTTAGGACCAAATATAACCCACTAAAGAGGAACTTTAAATATATGTAGCTTAGGTAAAGAGTTGAATAGGATGAGTTGTAATAAGCTTTCAGCAACATTAACAACTTTATCCCTAATAAATGAAGAAAGGAAATTTAGATAAGAATTATCCTAATAAAAAGGAAATTCAGATAAGAACTCCTGTCAAACAAAGAATTGTTTGCAATTTGGATGGTAATTTAACCCAACACCCTGTTGCTCAGATGTAAACACAATTATCTAATTCTTCTCTTCTAATAAACATTATTTTAGTTTTTTTTTTTCAGATTTTGCATACTAGCAACTGATGTGGTTGCTTGTAGGTGGAAAGAATCAAGGGGATATCACTATTTTTACAACTTTGGAATTGTTTTTTTTTTATTTCTGGCGATTGAAAAACTATAGTAGTAAAAGGAAAATTTTGTCAAAACACTAAAGGGATTGGGCCCTTAAAATTCTAGAATTTGTCCTACTAACCCCTAGAAATGACTTTTTTTCTGTAGTAACTATAACTCTAAAAAAGGTGGACTGTAGGAAAAAGTGTAAGCTGTAGCTAAAACTTACAGCGTCAACTAAATAGCTATGGTTATACCCCTTGCATAATACAAAGTAAAATTGACATTTACCTATAGATGCATGACTTAAAGTAACAGATTTTGTTTGGCACTAATTAAGAAAACAAATAAAATCACTTAATTTCATTTAACTTGCATACATTTTATAGTTTATGTTGACGAGTAATTAAGAATAGGATTAAATATTTTTTTATGTTTTTATTTTAGTCTATCTATTATTTTTTTTATTAGTTTTGGTCCTTTTGTTATTAAATATGTTGAAACTCTCTGATATATTAAAATTAGTTTTTAAAATATAACACCATTAACTTAATTACTAACTAAATAAATAAAAAAATTATATCATATTTCTTTTGTTCTATCTATTCAATGTATTTCTCGCGTTAACTTTTTAAAATGAAATCTATCTTTTATCCACGTTTAAAGACTATTTTTAACTTATTCAATAATATAAAAATTAAAACTAATAAAAAAATCTCGAGAACCAAAATCAAAATTTGATAAAGCATAAAGACAATAACAAAAACATATATTCTCTTTGTTGGATGGTTATAACCACCCACAAAGTAATATTTAATTTATTAATTTGTTTTACGCCCTAAGTCAATTACACATTGCTTTCTAAATTTAATAAAGAAACATAAACAATTAAATCTTACTTTCATTACTTATATACATGGTTTAATATTATCTAAATTAGATGAAAAACAAATTTTAATTTGATTAAACTGTAATCAAACATTCTCCCGCGCATAACACAGGAAATGACCAAGATTCTCTGGTATGCGAGCCATGTCACCTTGATCCGTTTATTTGTATCCTAGGAAGCCCCCACATTCGTGGAACACTTGCTTCCAATTCCAAGTAGTTCCCAAAGGGGCCACCACAATCCCATCCATTTTCAAATAATACTCCCGTTCTTCCAAAATAATAAACAAAAATTTATCTGTATAATTTTTTTAATATTTTCTATTTTCTATTTTATAAAAAATTATATAGATCAGAGAAACTCTAATAATAATATTATTATTATTAGAATTTAGTTATCTCTTCCCTAAAGTTTTACTCAGTTACACTGGACATTTCTCTTATTTCAAGAAGAGGAATTGCAATACACCTACTTGTGATAAAAGTGACTGAAATTACATTAATTTCTCAAAAAAAAAGAAGTCAATATAGAAATATCAAATGTAACTGAATTTAACTTTGTTATAATTTTGTTATAATAATAATACCACACCACCCACCCCACGTCACTATGTTGACAATGAAACTATGAACACCGTGTGCCATTGGTGTTCGTCCACAAAGGCAACTCTAGAGAGATTCTTTGTCCCAGTGGGTCATGGTGTCAATAAATTTTATTTTGTTTGTATGGGTGGCATGTTTCAATCATTCGTTTTCTCTCTCCTTCACAATTTAGTGACTTTATGCATATCACAAATATCTTCATGTGTAAGTGGAGAAATCTCGTCAGTGATTTGCTGTTTTGATTTATGTGTGGGTTTCTCATTTCATTAGAGACGTATGCAGAAGGAAGAAGCAACTACTTGACAGTAATGGGTATAACCCCATGCCTTGGCTGGCCAGCTACTTTACTGTTACTTTGGGATTATTTTTTTATTTTATTAACTTTTTGGGAAAAGTAATTATTTTATTTTATTTAGTATAATTTATTAGATTATTTTTTATAAACAAAAATAATTGTAATCTCAATTTTTTTTAGAAAAGGCTCAGATAAACATTTTATTATAGTACAAATTTATGTTAATGGCATTGTCTTTGGTGCTACAAAAGAAAGTCTGTGTAAAGATTTTGTAAAAACTATGTAGGTTGAATTTGAGATGAGTATGATGGGTAAACTCAAATACTTTCTTGGTTTGCAAATTAAACATACTGTTGATGGAATCTTCATTCATCAACAAAAGTACACTAAAAAGTTATTCATAAAATTCAAAATGGTTGATGTCAAATCCATGAGTACTCCAATGCATCCAAATTGCACTATAAATAAAGATGAATCTGGTACATCAGTTGATCAGACTCTTTACAGAGAAATGATTGGCTCACTATTGTATTTAACATCCAGCAGACCAGATATAATGTTCAGTGTGTGTGTCTGTGTGTGCAAGATACCAAGCAGACCCCAAAGATTCACACTTGTCTGCAGTGAAGAGGATTTTAAGGTATCTTATCACTAAACTTGGGTTGTTCTATAAGAGAACAGACTCCTTTTCTCTTCATGGTTTCTGTGTTGTAGATTTTGTAGGTGATAGAACATATAGAAAAAGCACCAGTGGTGGATGTCACTTTCTTAGAACAAGCTTAATTTCCTGGAGTGGCAAGAAATAGAACTCCATAGCCCTTTCGACTGCTGAAGCGGAATATCTATCTGTGGCTGGTTGTTGCTCTCAAATTCTATGGATAAAATACCAGTTGGAGGACTACTCAATCAAGTAAGAAGAAATTTCAGTGTTTTGTGATAACACAAGTTCAATCAATCTGTCAAAGAATTCGATCCAACACTCAAAGGAAAAGCATATTGAAGTGAAGTATCACTTCATAAGGGACTACGTTCAGACAGACATTCTAGATCTACAATACGTAGATACAGACCATCAGTCGGCAGATATTCTCACAAAGTCCCTAGCCGAAGCAAGGTTTGCATTTATCAAGTACAGTCTGAACATGTGCAACGTTGAAAAATTAAGATGTTTGTACAACTGTTGTCTGCATGTTCTATAACAGAATTATTTTCTCCAAATTCTTTAAAAATTTGAGAGACATAGTCTGCACCCTTTTAAATTCTCTTTTAAAATCTTTAAAAATACGTGGCAAGTTTTTATTGCTCGAAGCGCAACTGTTTCTCAAAACCGTTTTTCCCTCCTTTATGCCACGTTGCCTATAAATGCATTTTGCACTTACTTGTCTTTTCACCTTTTCAAAAATTTCTTCAACTTCCCTTTCTCTATAAAACCTCTCTCTTTTTCAAAAACCTCTTTTCGTTTTTCCCTAAACCTAGTTTCGAAAAACCGTTCATCATTGAAAACTCCTTTTCATCAATGAAAGGAATCAACTTCAATGAAAACCACATCATTGAATCTGTCTACTTTTCTCCCATTCAATATAAGAACGAAGGCAGAGACGTTGTGGCGGAACTAGAGAGCGTCAGTTGGCTTCCCTTCTGTTTAGCCATTTATGCCTATTCTCCTTCTCTGATTTTGGAGTTCTGGTCTTAAGTCTCGATCAACAAGGAAAACTCAACTATTTCTGGGTTTCTTCACAACAGAAGGATTGAAATCACTCTTGATGGCATTGCACATGCCTGTGGTTGCCCAAATAATGGACTTGCTTTTTGTGATGACTATATTGGAAGCATAATTTTGGAAGCGGAAGCAAATATCTGTCTTTATGGTTTGGAAGCTCCCCCAACTCTTCTGGTAAAAGACTTGTTACCAAAGCCCAAGTTCTTGCATGCACTGATGAGAAAAATATTTTCTCCAAGACAGAGTGCAAGAGATGTGGTAACGAAACTGGATAAGTTCTCCATGGTCTTTATAATGAAGACCCCTGCCAGTCTCCCCAGTGTAATTATGTGCTATATGATCACCACCATTATCAGAAAACAGAAGAAAATCTCTTTTCTAAGAATTTTTAGTAGAATCTTTAAATGACATGGTATTGACGTCCAAAGATCAAGAGACCTAAAAATGTGTAGCAGCCTTGCTACTAAAGCTCTAACATTTTCTGCAATTCTTACTTCTTCTAAATCCCCTCAACAAGCTGAAGAAGAATTACCCCTAAAGGTTGAGAGAAAATCTTATGAAGACAACTCCTCATCAGATTCAGACCAACCAGTGTCTGAACCCCACTGTCAAGAAACTCAGAACCTTTGTTGGCATATCTCCTAGAATGACAAGCGGTTGCCCTTCAAAAAAATCTGAACCTTTTGTGAAGATCAGCAAACAGCCTTCCCTTGCTCCATCAGCTGCTCCTGCTCGCTCTTCAGGAAGAATTACAAGGGGAATGCTCAAGCATATCTCTACAAGAAAAAATGTCCGAGAAGGTTCTTCTGCTCTCAACCCTATGATTTTTTACTCTTCAAACTCCAAGTGTACATCTTCTGAACCAGAAAAAATGTCATCTCCACTACCTTCTAGCATTATCTCTCCAATGACTTTTGACCAATCTTCACATGATCAAGAAACTACAGTTGCTTCTCCTATTCAAGACTCGACAGTACAGACCGTTCCATCTATCTTCACTTTCGTTCCCATTAGTCACCCAGAATCAAGATTCCCCTCGACTGGAATCACCTTGCCATCCACATCACCTTCCCTCACATGTGTTCCTTCATTGCTCGCTCAGGATATACTTCACAATGATCTTCTATGTTCTGCATCTGATACTACCATGTATTACAAGCTCAAGAAGGAACAACGAGTTGTACTAATGGATATTCATCAAGGCAGATCCCTCACCGATATTTAGAATGGAAGAACAAAATCCACATTCATCCTTCTGAAAACTACGATTTTAATTGCTCCAGACAAGCTTCATCCTATTTCTAAGCCTCATTCTTCCAGGAAAGGCAAAAAGCCAATGTCAGATTTGATTCAACCATTTGTGCTCGCATGGGATGATCCCAGACCCCACAAATTATCAGATGAAGAAATATCTAGACTCCTTCAATCAGACCACAATACTGAAGAAGATGCACGATGTCTATGGAATCACATTTTATGGTTGATTAGTGAAGCAGGATCCAGCTCTAATAGTTCTAATTAGTCATGATGCCTCTGCTCTTAAGACTTCTTCACCTTAGTGATGACCCTCATTTGTTGATTACAAAAGGGGGAGAATATTTTGGGTTATAGTTTAAGACAAAAAGGTTATACAGGCAATTGTTTTTATTTTGTTTTTATGTTTAACACTGTGACACTTTTCATGTTAATCAATAAAATTGTTCGTTCTATATATCTGTAGTTCTATTGATAATTCAGTGCCTTAACTTCCTTAAAGTCTATTGCATATGATTATCTTGACTACCTAAGAATTTTGAAACTTATGCTATATCTCTTGATAATCAATGTTTCAATTCTCTTATAGAACTCATTTTATCCTCGAGACTTAATGTTTGTTATCAACAAATATGGGGAGATTGTTAGAGTAAAGTCTGAACTCATGATTGAGCAGTCTGAACTCATGATTGAGCAGTCTGAACCCCAAGTGATTTGTTAATAATACACATCAAGACTCTTAATTAAAATGAAGTTTGTACTGTTTTGATGTCTAACAATTCTGTTTAAGTGTGCCAAGAGTCTGTAGAGCTTCACTTGTAAATGATAGGGGGAGACTGTGAAACTCAATACATTTCAAATATGAAAAAGTCTGTACTCACTCAAAACATCCCTAAATCAAGTCAAGTGAACATACAGACCATGATGCAACTTCATCTTCGAAGTACTCAAGAAAAGGATCTCCTATTTCTAGAAATAAAGCTGCATGAACTTTCTCCTGTCATCTCTGAAGTTTGCACTAAAAAGGAAATAAATAGAAAAGTTGATAAGCTTTCTCGCATGCCTCAAGAAAACTACCTCACATATCTCAAGATGTTAGGAAAGCTGAATCAGATCAATACGAAAAGCCTAAGGTCAATTGTTATGATATATACGTGCTTCCTTAAAATGGATAAGCAAAAAGGATCTTTTGCTGAAAGACTTTTGAACTTGTCCACTTTAGGAAACTCCTCAGAAGCATATCTCTGCAATCACTGATGGCACAACACTCGAAGAGATCAACGTCCTTCAAGATGAACCAATGGATCTTTTCAGATGGACTATAAATACAAGAAGCCTTTAAATCCAAGAGTGCAATGTTGTTCATTCTTTTCTTGAATTCTCTTGTTTTCTATCTAGAAACCTAAGTCTGTAAAGACTTTTCTTGAAACGTTTCTAAGTTCTTATATTCACTACATAAGTCCTCTTTGTCATTCTGTCTATTACAGACCGTGACTTATAGTAGTCTGGAGCTTAGTGTGCCTGTACTCATTCCATATATTTGTACGCTGAATTGTTTGCTTGTAACTTCAAACACTTTACTACCTTCACTTTGTGTATTCTGGTTTATTGCTAGAATTTGTTAAGTGTTGGCAAACACGTGTGGCCTGAAGAGGCTTTTGGAAGAATACTTGGGTATTTAACCAGGAGTGGCTAGTGTCAAGAATACTTGGTGTACTGTGTTGGTACAGATTGTAAAGGTGTTTTACAATAGTGAAAATCCTTCGGGCTAAAGAGACTGGACTAGCTTCTGTGTTGGAAGTGAACCAGGATAAATTTTCGCTGTGCATTTCTCCCTTTCCTTGTCTCTGGTCCGTAAAATTGGTTTTTATCTTGAGCAGTCTATTTGTGAAATAATTTGAAAAAGAGTTTAAGACTTATTCAACCCCATCTAATTCTAACTCTATACCATCAGCATGTATAATTTACCTTTTGATCAAGTGGAACCATCTCCAATGTATTGAGATTTTTAGTGTCATTAAAATTTATTCCCCTCCATAAATTGATGACTTTATGCAAAACTTCTAATTAACCATTCCAGCTTTAATGTTAGCAACAAAAAGAGTAGGTGAGATTCATCCTAACAACAATAGAAGTAATGGGTGAATCAGATTCTATATGTTACCCAGGTGGCCTCTAAAAAACTCAAGAGGGGGTGAATTGAGTAGTTGGAAGCTTGTTACTAATAATTTTCTCTTTTAAAGTTCTTATTATAAAATGCCAAATGATTCTAAAACCAATACTTGAAATTTGAAGAGTTAAAGGATAGAGAAGTGCAAACAGATATTTTATACTGGTTCGGCCAACACATGCCTACGTCCAGTCCTCAAACTCCCTTTAAGATTTTCACTATAATTGTAACAAGTTACAACACTGAAGCATTCCCACACCTCCGGGATACCACACCCTTATGTGGAGCCTCCGACCTTGCAAGAACCTCACCCTTGACTTTACACTGTTAGGGACGCGTCACCCTAGACTTAATTCCCTTGGGATACCTCTCCCAAGTTACACTGCTAGAGATCACCCTAGACTTTTTCCTTTTAGGATATTTCACCCAAATGAATACAAGAATATTGAAACTCCTCCTCAAAGAGTAGATAGAATAATTTGAAGCTTAATGGTAATACTCAAGTATAGAGATGGCTTTTAATATCAAGGAGTATTTCTTAAATTGAATTCTAAAGGATGATAACATGTTTCTCAAAATCCATTTACTTGTCTTATGTAAAGATGGAAATAATTGTTATGTTTTTGCAAATGGAATGCATCTCTATTTATAGCAATTTAAGAGATGCAATTGATTGATGAAAAGATACCTTTTGATGTTGGAAAGATGCCTTTTCAAATGGATGTGTTCATTGAAAGGTTTGGGTAAGAGGACATGTCTTTCCATGCATGAACCAAGGAAGAGATGCATCTTTTCATGCATTCTGATGTTGTGGTAATCGATTACCATAATCCTGTAATTGATTATAGCATTTTAAATTTTAACCGTATAATTTTAAAATTCACTTTAAACCCAACGGTTAAGTGTGTAATTGATTACACCAAATTGGTAATCGATTATATGCCTTTAAAAATCACATTTCACCCAATGGTTAAGTGTGTAATCGATTACATGCTTTATAATTTTATCAAAATGCTTTTTGAATGTATGTTATCAAGGTTTTAATTTAATTCTAAGGCCATTATGATACTTGATTAAAACCTTACATGTGTGCTAAGACCTTTTGGACTTTAATGTTTTATTCCTTTGACTTGTTGGTCTTGCCTTTTTGTTGATCCATTTTTCTTCCAATCTTGGCGTTCAATGATTGATTCTTTTTAGAGCTTACCGCCTTTTGTCATTATCAAAACTTTGGTCTTCACTATAAACGGTGGAGTGGTGAACATGAATGTCGATGACGGCGGAGTGAGATAAAGAGAGAAAGCAGGCAAAGTACATAAAAATCATATTAATTTATAAGTTTGACATTGTAGATACTTAAGAGTATTGTTTTTAAAAAATTATTTTGATAAGTTGTTATCTATCTATTAATTTTGAAAAATAGGTTATAAAAATAAACAGACAAACAAATTTATTTTTTATTTTGAAAAAATTATTTTGATAAGTTATTATCCACTATTAATTTTGAAAAACAGGTTTTAAAAATAAAAAACAAACAAACAAAATTATTTTTATTTTAAAAAATTGATTTGATAAGTTGTTATCTATTTATTAATTTTGAAAAATAAGTTTTAAATATTAAAAAGAAACAAACTCATTTATTTTTATTTTAAAAAGTTATTTTGATACGTTGTTATCTATTTATTAATTTTGAAAAAAAAAGTTTTAAAAATAAAAAATAAACAAACAATTTTCTTGTTTTAAAAAATTAATTTAATAAGTTGTTATCTATCTATCAATTTTGAAACATAGGTTTTAAAGTAAAAAGTAAACAAAAAAATTACTTTTTTGTTTTAGAAAAATTGATTTGATAAGTTGTTATCCATTTATTAATTTTGAAAACAGGTTTTAAAAATAAAAAATAAACAAAAAAATTTATTCTTATTTTAAAAAATTGATTTCATAAGTTATTCACTACGATTAATTTGGAAAAATAGATTATAAAAATATAAAATAAACAAACAAATTTATTTTTATTTTAAAAAATTGATTTGATAAGTTGTTATCTATTTATTAATATTGAAAAGTGTAACACCCCTAATTTCGTTATTTATTATTTAAAATAAAATTTCAAAGGAATTTGATTATAGTTCTTTAGAACTTTTTGATTGTTATATAATTTATAAATTTTTAGAATTTTTATATTTTTTTCATTTTTTTAGAATGACAAAAATACCCTTAACCTTTCATTTAATAACCAAAATGCCACTGTCAACATCATCGCTTACATCATCGCTTAATTACATCATCGCTTACATCATGAATAGTAAAATAAATAATTAAATAATCTTAAATAGTGAAATTTTCTTCCTATAAATAGATGGCTCATTTACAACATTTCCACACAAAAATTAGAGAGAGAATCTAGAGAGATAGTGCGTAAGAAATTAGTGGAGAGTAAATTCTTTTGGTAAAAAGAAGTTCTGCCGGAGGTGTAAGGTAATAACTTTCTTCTATATTATTTTTATAATTTTAGTTTATTTTTTTTAGCACTCTTAAACCATTGATATACTAGTACTATTATGAATAAGTTACTATAGTAAAAATAAATTATCGCTGTGTTATTTTTACTATTTACTGTTACTATTTAAAATTTACTATTTACCGTTACTATTCAAAATTTACTATTCACTGTTATTGTTCATGATTTACCGTTTACCACTACTATTCAAAAAGTTACTATTAATAATTTACTATTTACTATTACTATTCAAAAACTACTATTTACCGTTACTAGTAATGACTTACCATTTACCGTTACTATTTATTATTACTATGCACATTTACTATTTATTATTCTGATAGCAATCTTAATTTTCATCTTAAGCTTATACTGAAATAAGTTAGTATTAATATTTTGTTAGAACTTGGAGGCGCAGAGCGAATTCACTTTTGGTAGCAAATCGAGGTAAGGGGGAGTGAGATTAAGGGTATAATATGAAAATACATAAGAATATTGGGAGGAGTCCCCTACTCCTTTTAAACATAACAATATTATTATTTTAAAATAATAACTTCTAACTTAAAATTTATAATAATTGTTATTAATTAAGCATCTTGTGTAACTTAATATCTGAAATAATTATTTAAGAACTTGAACTATTATGACCTATACGGACTGAATTGAACCTATGCAAGGATTTGAACTATTATGAACTTGACTAAACCTATGCAAGGATTTGGACTGTTATGACATATATGGACTGAACTAGACCTATGCAAGGATTGGACTATCTTGGATTTACATAGACCTATGCGAGGAATTGACCATAGAACTTAAAACAAAAATTTATTAATTTAAATAATCATTGAATTTTAAATTATCATATTTATAACTGATGTTTAATTATTTGATTTGATTATGGTTGTTAATATTTATTTATGTTTTATGATGTTTGATTGTGATTGACAATGTTTGATTATGATTGATAATCCTATACTGTGGAGTTTGAGCATATAGCAAACATGACGGAAAGCTAAAATTCAGTAAGAATTTACTTATCTCCTACTTCTTTATTTACTTATTCATCTTTATTTAAATTACTTTTAAGAAATTTCTTAGATTTCAATAAAACTACATAAGTTTTTAGAAATCTCTTTTTATATTTTAATATATATGTATATATCTTTACTAAAATTTAGATTTTTTTAATTAGTTTATCAAAAAGAAAAAGAAAGAGAAATTATTTTAATATATACATATATATACTTAATATTTAAATGTATAAGAATATTACACAAAATTTTCAAGTACTAAGGTTTTAAAGATCGATAATTCCAAATTTGAGTTTTTAGAAATTGATTTTGAATTGACCTATAAACTTTTATAAAGAAGGTTGTGAAATATATTTAAGGCTTTGAAACTCAAATTTATAAGGAGATTTGATTTGTGATTTGAAAAAGAACTGTACTAAAATTCTATGTGCGTATTTGAGAAGTTGACAAAGTACAGTTTACTGGGGTGGCTATGTCGTGATTCATAGGCCCTGATAATATAATTGAGTTTCTAAAAGCCTTAACCAACTAAATACGCGAGTAGTTCATGCATCATGAATCATCGAAGAGAAACAAAATGATATTGTCTGGGGACGGATTATAGAAACCGAGGATACATTAGAGGAGGCTTAATTGTGAGCCTTGGGATGAGAGGGTGTGAAAGGGTGCTTCAGGGGACCTGGGGTAGCTCCCTAGTGTCGGGTACTTTCACAATAAAAACCTTTTCAATCTGACTAGTCTCTAAGTGTTTCCATGCCAGTTGAGCTGTTCATGTTATTATTATCCGGAATTATGGAACAGTGTAAACTCCTGGTTGGCCCAGTGCAAATTAAAATTTAAGGGGCCCACCTATATAGATAAGTTATGATGAAGATATGGCATATCATTCATACATTCATAAATTGATTGTGCTTGTGATTGTGATTGATATTATTATACTAGTTTGTGAAAACCCTTTATTGCTTATGTCCCATTTGGGAATATTATATTCTGTTTCTCACTCCTTTCTCTATGTTTTTGTTTCATATGTTTTAAATTAATGGTTCGTACAGAGCGAAGGATCGAAGAACATTGACAGTATATATAGCACGTTCTAGAAAGGGAGCTCGGTATGAATACCGTGGTCCAATGAATAAATAATGTCACTAGGCAACTGCTCTTGGGCCATGGAGTTTCCTCTCTTTCTTATAATGTTTAATGTTTATTTTCTTCGGATGAATGTACAAATACTTTATAAAGTTTTAATAATATTGAGCTATTTCAGAAATAATGTATATAATTTATTCCGATAGTTTCTTTTTAACAAACATATCTTTAGTAAAAAAAAAATTATTACAAATTTTTATAGAATTTATTAAGGTGTAACAGAGGGTGTAACAAAGTGGTATCAGAGCAGTTAATCCAATAGGCCTGGGGAAAAGGTCTATCTTGCTTTGTCTGTAAACTCTGTATAGGTGATAGAGAATAGAATATCTAACTTGGTAGTAACTGTGATTGATGTGACAAATCTCAGTTACTGTGAAACAGGAAACTAATGGCTGGAAATGATCTTGCTGGAGTTGTAGAACGCTTAATCAATGCAATGGGAGCACGTGAAGGTCAAGGTAACGATGCCTTGAGAAGGCTGGACCTATTTGAAAAGCGCAATCCACCTCGTTTCAAGGGAGGATATAACCCTGATGGAGCACAAATCTGGATTCGAGAGATAGAGAAGATCTTTCGAGCATTGCAATGTAATGAAGCTGATAAGGTAGTCTTCGCTACTTATGCCTTATCTGAGGATGCCGAACATTGGTGGGATAGCACGCGTAGACAATTTGAAGTCAACGACGTGGAGATCACTTGGGATTATTTCAAGGATATGTTTTTGGAGAAATACTTTCCAGCTGATGTTAAAGAGAAAAGACAGTTCGAATTCCTGTCGCTGACCCAAGGAAATATGACCGTTGGAGAGTACGCATCCAGGTTTGAAGAGCTATCTCGTTTTCATTCTCATTATAATGATGCTACTAATGAAAGAGATCGGTGTGCAAAGTTTGTAAATGGATTGCGGCCAGAAATTAAGGAAGCTATACGAATGCAGGAAATCCGTGAATTTTCTGTATTGGTAAATCGCTGCAGGATCTTTGAAGAAGATCATAAGGATAGAATGACTAAAAGTCGTGAGCCCATTCACAAGGCAGGAGAAATGAGAAGTGGAGGACCTCACCATCACCAAAGAAGAGACTTCAGGAGAAATAAGCCTTACCAAACGCCATTTCGCTGGTTTGGAGCAGCATCTGTTCCTAACAGACCCCAAGCTTCAACTGGAAGCTATTACCCAACATCTGCACCAAATTTTAAATGTTTTCTCTGTGGAGGACCCCATTTGAAAAGGGATTGTCCTAAAAACACTTATGTTTGTTTTAAGTGTAACAAACCAGGACATCACATCAAGGATTGCCCAGAGATGAAGAGGGAAAACCCTGAAGGTGCAAGCATAAATACTCAAGGAGGTGCGCACAGTGCAGTCGGACGGCCGAAGGCAAAAGGAAAGGTTTTTGCAATCACTGGAGAAGAAGCATCTCATTCTGATTCCATGGTGGAAGGTAAGTGTATCATTAATAAGATTCCTTTAACTGTTATGTATGACTCAGGTGCATCACATTCCTTTATTGCCAATGACTGTGTAGAAAAACTAAAGTTACCTGTGATAGAACTGCCATTTGACTTATCTGTACATACTCCTGGAAACAATCCCATTGTCACTTCTAAAGCCTGTTGGAAATGCCCTATTGTCATAAATGGTAGGGACTTTAAGGCCAATCTTTTCTGTTTACCCCTTTCTGGCTTAGAAGTTATTATTGGGCTAGATTGGTTGTCTGACAATCATGTTCTAATAGATTGTCATAATAAGACCATAATGTTTAAAGAACCAGTGAATTTGAATCCTGAGGATTCGAGATTTCTAACCGCCAACCAAGTGAGTGCCTCTTTAAAAGGAGGGGCTCAAGGATTCATGCTATTGCTTTCAATGAAAGGAGAGCAAGAATCAAAAAT
Source organism: Clitoria ternatea (assembly GCA_037962975.1). Classification (NCBI taxonomy): domain Eukaryota; kingdom Viridiplantae; phylum Streptophyta; class Magnoliopsida; order Fabales; family Fabaceae; genus Clitoria; species Clitoria ternatea. Next base: position 19,555,489 of record CM075675.1, read on the forward strand.
CAAAAATTTGCCGGTTGTGTGTGAATTTCCTGACGTTTTTCCTGAAGATATCCCTGGTTTACCCCCAGAAAGAGATGTGGAATTTACCATTGATCTAGTACCTGGAGTTGGACCCATTTCAATTGCACCATACCGAATGTCACCTCTAGAATTAGCAGAGTTAAAGAAACAACTTGAAGAGATGATAGAGAAGCAGTTTATACGACCCAGTGTATCCCCCTGGGGTGCACCAGTGTTGTTGGTTAAGAAAAAGGATGGTAGCATGAGGTTGTGTGTAGATTATCGGCAACTGAACAAGGTGACGATCAAGAACAAATATCCTCTGCCAAGAATTGATGACTTGATGGATCAGCTGCGTGGTGCCATGGTGTTCTCCAAAATTGATTTGAGGTCTGGATACCATCAGATAAGGGTAAAGAAAGAAGATGTACCAAAAACTGCTTTTAGAACACGCTATGGCCATTACGAATATCTAGTAATGCCTTTTGGTGTAACTAATGCACCAGCCGTATTCATGGATTACATGAATAGGATTTTTCATCCATATCTAGATAAATTTGTAGTGGTGTTCATTGATGATATATTAGTGTACTCTAAAAGCAAAGAAGAACATGTTGAACACTTGAAGGTTGTGTTGGAAATCCTGAAAAAGAAACAACTATATGCAAAGCTGTCGAAGTGTGAATTCTGGTTGGAAGAAGTGAACTTTTTAGGACATGTAATTAGTCAAGGAGGAATAGCAGTAGACCCTTCCAAGGTGGAGGCAGTTTTAAAATGGGAGAGACCAACCACGATCACTGAGATTAGAAGTTTCTTGGGCTTGGCTGGATACTATAGGAGATTCATTGAAGGATTTTCAAAGCTAGGATACCCATTGACCAAGTTAACACGGAAAGGACAACCTTTTGTGTGGACGACACAATGCGAAAATAGTTTTCAAGAGCTGAAAGATCGACTTACTTCTGCGCCGGTGTTAGTACTCCCCGATCCACATCGAAGTTTTGAAGTTTACTGTGATGCGTCTAAACAAGGACTAGGAAGTGTACTCATGCAAGACAAGAAGGTTGTAGCCTATGCGTCACGCCAATTAAGGCAACATGAGATTAACTACCCTACCCATGACTTAGAATTAGCCGCTGTAGTCTTTGCCTTAAAGATTTGGAGGCATTATCTATACGGTGCAACATTTGATGTGTTTAGCGATCATAAGAGTCTCAAGTATTTATTCGACCAAAAGGAGTTAAACATGAGGCAACGGAGATGGATGGAGTTCTTAAAGGACTACGACTTTGAGTTGCAATACCATCCTGGAAAAGCGAATGTAGTAGCTGATGCTTTAAGTCGAAAGCCTCTACATGCGTCCACAATGATGATTAAAGAGCTGGAATTAATAGAGAACTTCAGAGATCTTAACCTAGCAGTAAAGGTTAATGCTAACAGCTACAAATTAGGAGCGTTGCAAGTGACAAATGAATTCCTGAGGCAAGTTTTAGAGGCTCAACGAGATGATGAATTCCTACAAGAAAAGAAAGAACTTTTGAAACAAGGAAAAGAAGTCGAGTTCAATGTAAGAAATGACCAATTACTGAGGTATAAAGATTGAGTGTGTATCCCTGATCAAGAGGAGTTGAGGAAAGCAATTCTGGAAGAAGGACACAAAAGTTATATGAGCATTCATCCCGGAGCTACTAAAATGTATCAAGATTTGAAGAAGTTATTTTGGTGGCCTGGAATGAAGAAAGCAGTGGCAGAGTACGTGGCTGCATGTCTAATTTGCCAGAAGGTTAAAGTAGAACACCAAAAACCCCCTGGAATGCTACAATCAATGGAAATACCGGAATGGAAATGGGATGGCATTACCATGGACTTTGTGACTTCTCTACCTAAAACTCTATTAGGACATGATTCAATATGGGTAATAGTTGATAGACTAACAAAGTCTGCCCACTTTATTCCTATCAACATTCGTTACTCTATGGAGAAGCTGGCAAAATTATACATCGAGGAGATTGTGAGATTGCATGGAATTCCTTCAAGTATCATTTCTGATCGGGACCCTCGTTTTACATCACAATTCTGGAAGAGCTTGCACAAGGCTTTGGGAACAAGACTGCGTCTAAGTTCAGCATATCATCCTCAGACGGATGGACAATCAGAAAGAACAATCCAATCTCTAGAGGACTTGTTACGAGCTTGTGTGTTAGAGCATAAAGGAAGTTGGAATCAATTCTTACCATATGTGGAGTTTACCTACAACAACAGTTTCCATGCTAGCATTGGCATGGCGCCTTTTGAAGCATTATATGGAAGAAAATGTAGGACCCCGCTATGTTGGTTTGAGACTGGTGAAAACTTGATGCTAGGACCAGAGTTGGTACAACAAACCACGGATAAAATCAAAATGGTTCAGGAAAAGATGAAGGCAACACAAAGCAGGCAGAAAAGTTACTATGACAAAAGAAGAAAGCCGCTCGAATTTCAAGAGGGTGATCATGTATTCTTGAAAGTCACACCTACGACTGGGGTCGGTCGGGCAATGAAATCTCGAAAACTAACTCCTAGATTTATTGGTCCATATCAAATAATTCATAAAGTTAGTCCTCTTGCCTACCAAATAGCATTACCACCTTTTCTTTCTAATATCCATAATGTTTTTCATGTGTCAAACTTACGAAAGTATATATCTGATCCTACACATGTTATTGAACCTGATGTCATACAAGTTAAAGATAATCTTACATATGATGCACCACCTGTCAGAATAGCTGACAGAAGAATAAAAAAGCTAAGAGACAAGGAAATTCCACTCGTGAAGGTCATTTGGAGTGAAACGAGAGGGGAAGATGCTACATGGGAACTAGAAAATGAGATGAAAGAGTCTCATCCCCAATTGTTTTACTAAAAAGTGTAAATTTCGAGGACGAAATTTTTTTTAGGGGAGTAGAGTTGTAACACCCCTAATTTCGTTATTTATTATTTAAAATAAAATTTCAAAGGAATTTGATTATAGTTCTTTAGAACTTTTTGATTGTTATATAATTTATAAATTTTTGGAATTTTTATATTTTTTTCATTTTTTTAGAATGACAAAAATACCCTTAACCTTTCATTTAATAACCAAAATGCCACTGTCGACATCATCGCTTACATCATCGCTTAATTACATCATCGCTTACATCATGAATAGTAAAATAAATAATTAAATAATCTTAAATAGTGAAATTTTCTTCCTATAAATAGATGGCTCATTTACAACATTTCCACACAAAAATTAGAGAGAGAATCTAGAGAGATAGTGCGTAAGAAATTAGTGGAGAGTAAATTCTTTTGGTAAAAAGAAGTTCTGCCGGAGGTGTAAGGTAATAACTTTCTTCTATATTATTTTTATAATTTTAGTTTATTTTTTTTAGCACTCTTAAACCATTGATATACTAGTACTATTATGAATAAGTTACTATAGTAAAAATAAATTATCGCTGTGTTATTTTTACTATTTATTGTTACTATTCAAAATTTACTATTTACCATTACTATTCAAAATTTACTATTCACTGTTATTGTTCATGATTTACCGTTTACCACTACTATTCAAAAAGTTACTATTCATAATTTACTATTTACTATTACTATTCAAAAACTACTATTTACCGTTACTAGTAATGACTTACCATTTACCGTTACTATTTATTATTACTATGCACATTTACTATTTATCATTCTGATAGCAATCTTAATTTTCATCTTAAGCTTATACTGAAATAAGTTAGTATTAATATTTTGTTAGAACTTGGAGGCGCAGAGCGAATTCACTTTTGGTAGCAAATCGAGGTAAGGGAGAGTGAGATTAAGGGTATAATATGAAAATACATAAGAATATTGGGAGGAGTCCCCTACTCCTTTTAAACATAACAATATTATTATTTTAAAATAATAACTTCTAACTTAAAATTTATAATAATTGTTATTAATTAAGCATCTTGTGTAACTTAATATCTGAAATAATTATTTAAGAACTTGAACTATTATGACCTATACGGACTGAATTGAACCTATGCAAGGATTTGAACTATTATGAACTTGACTAAACCTATGCAAGGATTTGGACTGTTATGACATATATGGACTGAACTAGACCTATGCAAGGATTGGACTATCTTGGATTTACATAGACCTATGCGAGGAATTGACCATAGAACTTAAAACAAAAATTTATTAATTTAAATAATCATTGAATTTTAAATTATCATATTTATAACTGATGTTTAATTATTTGATTTGATTATGGTTGTTAATATTTATTTATGTTTTATGATGTTTGATTGTGATTGACAATGTTTGATTATGATTGATAATCCTATACTGTGGAGTTTGAGCATATAGCAAACATGACGGAAAGCTAAAATTCAGTAAGAATTTACTTATCTCCTACTTCTTTATTTACTTATTCATCTTTATTTAAATTACTTTTAAGAAATTTCTTAGATTTCAATAAAACTACATAAGTTTTTAGAAATCTCTTTTTATATTTTAATATATATGTATATATCTTTACTAAAATTTAGATTTTTTTAATTAGTTTATCAAAAAGAAAAAGAAAGAGAAATTATTTTAATATATACATATATATACTTAATATTTAAATGTATAAGAATATTACACAAAATTTTCAAGTACTAAGGTTTTAAAGATCGATAATTCCAAATTTGAGTTTTTAGAAATTGATTTTGAATTGACCTATAAACTTTTATAAAGAAGGTTGTGAAATATATTTAAGGCTTTGAAACTCAAATTTATAAGGAGATTTGATTTGTGATTTGAAAAAGAACTGTACTAAAATTCTATGTGCGTATTTGAGAAGTTGACAAAGTACAGTTTACTGGGGTGGCTATGTCGTGATTCATAGGCCCTGATAATATAATTGAGTTTCTAAAAGCCTTAACCAACTAAATACGCGAGTAGTTCATGCATCATGAATCATCGAAGAGAAACAAAATGATATTGTCTGGGGACGGATTATAGAAACCGAGGATACATTAGAGGAGGCTTAATTGTGAGCCTTGGGATGAGAGGGTGTGAAAGGGTGCTTCAGGGGACCTGGGGTAGCTCCCTAGTGTCGGGTACTTTCACAATAAAAACTTTTTCAATCTGACTAGTCTCTAAGTGTTTCCATGCCAGTTGAGCTGTTCATGTTATTATTATCCGGAATTATGGAACAGTGTAAACTCCTGGTTGGCCCAGTGCAAATTAAAATTTAAGGGGCCCACCTATATAGATAAGTTATGATGAAGATATGGCATATCATTCATACATTCATAAATTGATTGTGCTTGTGATTGTGATTGATATTATTATACTAGTTTGTGAAAACCCTTTATTGCTTATGTCCCATTTGGGAATATTATATTCTGTTTCTCACTCCTTTCTCTATGTTTTTGTTTCATATGTTTTAAATTAATGGTTCGTACAGAGCGAAGGATCGAAGAACATTGACAGTATATATAGCACGTTCTAGAAAGGGAGCTCGGTATGAATACCGTGGTCCAATGAATAAATAATGTCACTAGGCAACTGCTCTTGGGCCATGGAGTTTCCTCTCTTTCTTATAATGTTTAATGTTTATTTTCTTCGGATGAATGTACAAATACTTTATAAAGTTTTAATAATATTGAGCTATTTCAGAAATAATGTATATAATTTATTCCGATAGTTTCTTTTTAACAAACATATCTTTAGTAAAAAAAAAATTATTACGAATTTTTCTAGAATTTATTAAGGTGTAACAGAGGGTGTAACAAAAAGCAGGTTTATAATTAAAAAAATAAATAATTTATTTTATTTCTAGAAAATTGTTTTGATAAGTTGTTATCTAATCTTAATTTTGAAAAATAGATTTTAAAAATAAAAAATAAACAAACAAATTTATTTTTATTTTAAAAAAATTGATTTGCTAAGTTGTTATCTATGTATTAATTTTAAAAAATAAGTTTTAAAATAAAAAATAGATAAACTAATTTATTTTTATTTTAAAATTTGTTTTGATAAGTTGTTATAAACTGATAATTTTGAAAAACGGGTTTCAAAACTTAAAAATAAACAAAAAAAATAATTTTATTTTAAAAAATTGATTTGATAAGTTATTATCTATTTATTAATTTTGAAAAATAAGTTTGAAAAAATACAAATAAATAAACTAATTTATTTTTAAAAAAATTGTTTTGATAAGTTGTCATCTATTTATTAAATTTGAGAAACAAGTTTTGAAAAAAAATAGACAAACAAATTTATTTTTATTTCAAAAAATTGATTTTTTAAGTTGGTATCTATCTATTAAATTTGAAACATAGGTTTTAAAATTAAAAAGTAAACAAAAAAATTTATTTTTATTTTAAAGTAATTGATTTGATAAGTTGTTATCAATTTACTAATTTTGAAAAATAGATTTTAAAAACAAAAAATAAACAAACAAATTTATTTTTATTTTAATAAAATTGATTTAATAAGTTGTTATCTATGATTAATTTTGAAATACATATTTTAAAAATAAAAAACTAACAAACAACTTTTTTATTTTAAAAACATTGATTTGATTGATAAGTTGTTATCTATTTATTAATTTTTAAAAACAGGTTTCAAAAATAAAAAACAAAATAAATAATTTATTTTTATTTCAAATAAATTATTTTGATAAGCTTTTATCTGCTATTAATTTTGAAAATATATTTTAAAAGTATAAACAAAGAAAAAATTTAATTTTAATATAAAAAAATTAATTTGATAAGTTGTTACTTATCTATTAATATTGAGAAAGAGGTTTTAAAAATAAAAATAAATCAACTAATTATTTTTTTAAAAAACCGATTTGATAGATTGTTATCTATTCATTAATTTTAAAAAAAGGTTTTGAAAATAAAAAAAGTAAACAAAATAATTTATTTTTATTTTAAAAAATTAATTTGATAAGTGTTATCTAGTATTAATTTTAAAAAAATTAAAATAAAAAAACAATTGAATTTATTTTTATTTTAAAAAAATTAATTTAATAAATTGTTATCTATTTATTAATTTTGAAAAATAGGTTTTAAAAATAGAAAACAAACTAACTAATTTATTTTCATGTTAAAAAAATTGTTTTGATAAATTGTTATCTACTATTAATTTTGAAAAAAAGTTTTTTAAAAAAAAGAACAAACAAATAAATTTATTTTTATTTAAAAATATTTATGTGATAAGTTGTTTTGTATCTATTAATTTTGAAAAACAGTTTTTAAAACTAAAAAAATAAAGTAATTTATTTTTATTTTAAAAAATTGATTTGATAGGTTGTTATCTATTTATTAATTTTGAAGAACAAGTTTTAAAAATAAAAAATAACCAAACTAATTTATTTTCATTTAAAATAATGTTTTGATAAGTTATCTACTATTAATTTTAAAAAACACGTTTTAAAAATAAAAAACAAACAAAAAAAGTTATTTCTATTTTAGTAAAATTGATTTGATAAGTTGTTATTGTAACATCCTATATTTGATTAAGACTAATTAGAATGATTAATTAATTAATAGTGAGTATGAATTTACCCAATTACCCTTGGTTTAAAATTAGAACTTAATTCCAATTCCTTCTCTGCCACTTACGCATACTGTGAAGGATTGGAAAACAATTTACAATTACATTCACTTCCTTCTCCACAGTAGACCACGTGCAGGAAAAGGAAAATAGAAAGCAAAAATTCTCATTTCTCTTCTCCAATTTCAGCTATTTCACAGCAACAACTGGCCCCTTGGCTTGGATCATTGCTCCACTTCTTCCCTCTCTCACGTGGCAGCCATGGATACTTGAAAGGGAAGTTTGACTTCACCAATTGGAGGTAAGATTGCTCAATAATTATGTTGAAATGATAATGAATAAGTTGAGAATGCTAATTAAGCTTGAGGTAACTTAGCAAATGATATAATTTATTGTGAAATGATTAGTCGTTGCATGCTACGTGATGTTGTGAAATGAAATAGAAAATCCCTTGGTGATGGTAACCAAGTGGTGGACCCTGGTAATGGTAATCAGGTGGTCTGAGGATGATTTGATGTTGTGTGACATAACATTTGCATATTTGGACGCACACACGCCTGCAGGGGGCCTGTGATGCCGGTTCATATGGGAGGGCGTCCTTTGGATAGGCACAGACCTTGTAGTGGTTTCTCGCTTGAGCGAGATATCCCTCACTCAAGCGAAAATACGACAGAATCCAAATTGTGTCAACTCGCTCAAGCAAGATTCACTTCGCTCAAGCTAAGGACCAACAGAACCAAAACTCACCACACTCGCTCAAACGAGTTCTGACTCGCTCAAGCAGAAAATCAACAGAAAGTATACTGACCATGTAGTGGGGATTCGCTCAAGCGAACCGAGTTTCGCTTGAGCGAATTCGTGCATTTTTGGTTTTATGGTTTGTAGACCTTAGGGATGGGATTCCAGGTCTCCTACGCGCATTTTATGAATTATTTTATATGTTGGGGTTGTCGTCGGCGACTATCTTGTGTGAAAATTTCCCCTCTTTTATTTTATTATTTACATCTTAAGATGTTTTAGTTATCTATTTATTAATTTTGAAAAATGGGTTTTAAAAATTAAAAAACTAACTAACTAATTTATTTTTAAAAAATTGATTTGATAAGTTATTATCTAGTATTAATTTTGAAAAATAGGTTTTAAAAATAAAAACAAATAAATTAATTTATTATTTAATTAGATATATTTTTAAAATATTTTATTATCTAATTTAACAATATATTGTTTTTATTTTTTATATTTTAATTCATTAAATAAAAATATTTTTAAATTAATTATTAATGTTAGTTAATATAAAAAGGGATTAGATTATGATGACAATTAATATTTTAATTTGATTTTAAAATGGATTGTTTGATTTTAAAATTTATAATTTCAATAACATATATAATTTGATATTTTAATTTTTTAAAAAAATTATTTTTGTTATGAATTTGAAACAGTAATATAAATAGGACCACATTTCATTAGACGTGACATGTGTCATAAAAAAGTTCACAAATATATATAATAGAGATGATTAATTATTTTTGTCGGTCTTAAATATATGTCATGGAAATCTTCTAGAGTCACCAGCATAGTTAGTACACAACTTAACCATTTAAAATGGGAAAACATTATTCAAACCCTACCTTCTTCATTTCTTAACCATAACCCGCTCCCTTCATCTCGTAAATTTTTATTATTTTCTATTATATATATATATAAATTGAGTGAAAGTTTTTTTATTGGGTATTCTTTAAGCTATAACTTCAGAGTTCAATTTTCAATCTCAACAGTCAACATAGTAAGAAATAGAAAATTAGGTAAATGATTTACTTAATTCACAAAAATAAAAAATTAAAGATATAATTACATGTTTAGAGCTGGAGTATTGTTAATCATGTTAGTTAAACATATAAAACTTGTATTTCCAGATCATTTTCCATAAATATCATTTCAAAAATGTCGAAACATAATTTCGTACGAACCTTGCCCTGATGTTACAATACAAATGATTCATAAATTCCAACCGATTAACCAAATAATAATAAAAGTGCACTAATCTGTGACTTCATTTACATGTTCACAGAAAATATACAGAACAACCATGGGCTATAAGGAAACAGAATCCGCCATCATATTATTTACAGCAATATATGATATTAATAGATCTAATCGCACTATTGAGACAATTGTAAACTCCCAAATGTTTCAAGAAGGCACTTAATCAATGCCTCAAAGACCATCATAGTAACCACCAATGCTTATTTGAGCTCTGCTTATAGGAACACCTCTTGCTGCAGAAATTGCTTCATTCAGTTTGGTCGCCTGCTCTACTACTTGCTTAATCCTCTGAAATCACAATAAGGGTTTCAACCAAGAAATTTTTTAGTTACATCAATTGAATTTAGCCTTTTAAAGATCAAGATAATAAAAGCTTGTAATTTTTAGTTCTATTTTTATGATTTCAAAAATTAGAATATCGTTATTTAGTAATTCAGTGACTAAAATTAACATTTTTGTAATTTGAAAATAAAATTAATCAACACTTAATATAATTCAATGATCTATTGCTAAAAAATGTTTGTCTTCGGATTTTTGCTACTATATTTTGTGAATATGAAATGAATAAATTTAATTACAGAAACTTCTCCCAAGAACAAACTAAGTGGAATAAAGTTATCTGAAAAAAATTCAATTTCTTTATATCGAATCCAATGAACTATTCAGTATTCCAGGACCCTTTAGAGAACAGTGAAATTCCACCCTTGTCACAAAACAAGAAGACTTTTTTCTTCTTTCCAACATTTCTAGCACAAATAACACAACCCTTCTATAAATTAACCATAAAAGTTTATAATTTTAACATTTTAAAGGCAACAAACCTAGTAAAAAAATTCTGAGAAATTAATTAGCTAACCTTGTCATCAGAATAGATCTGGAACCGAATCTTCTGTTCCTGCTTGATTTTGTTCCTTTGCTGGCTTCCAAAGAACAGAACACATATAGTAGCAGCAGCAACACCAAAAGAACAAATAGCTCCAACACCAGTCAAACTCCACTTCCATATGTTGAAAGCAGTGTTGTTCTCTTCTTCCCAAGTTGATTCCTCTTCTTTGTCACACTCCATGCTGCCAAGCATAGTACCCTTCTCAATCTTCCTTCTAGGAGAGGTAACGATCTCTTTGGCCTCACCCTTGTCCTCAAATTTAAAGACAGTTGCTGCATCCATTGGAGGTAACAAATTCTTACAACTACTTGTAGACTTGGGAGAGTCCATTTTCATGTCTACAAATTCACTTTCCTTGATCTTGAAGAAAACCTGCGACACTGTGTCTTGATCAGCTTCCACTGCCTCATGGTCCTTGAATTTCTCTGATGGGGCAACAACAGTAACTAATCCCTTGGGATTATTTTTGATGATGTCTTTCACTAAGACATCTTCTGGGGGGCCCTTAATAATTCTTGGTTCCAATTGAACTTGCAACGGGACTAGTTGGTTGAAACCCCTTTGTTTCCTTGTTGGTGATGAGCAGAAGTAGTCCATGTCAACAACACTTTTTGTGTCCGGGTTTCCTTTCCCGAGTGAAATTTGCTTCTCACCATCATTGAAATCAAGGTAGCCATCATCAGAGAGGAACTCCCACTCATCAATATCCATTTCTAGGAGGGTGTTTAGGGATCTGCAAGAGTGATCAAAAGCAAGGTTGGTTTATTTATTTAGTTTGGGCAATAGAAGCAAGGTTGATTGATTAGTATATAAGAACAAAGGGAGAGGAAATTAGTAGAAAGTTGGAATTTTGACTATTGGGTTTTGATTCATTGAATCAAAAGAAGGTGGCTTTTGTGGAATTTCAATTGGAATTGAAAGAGCATGCCACCATGGTTTTGGTGTGCTGTAGCAACTCATAGGCCATAAGCGAATGACATGGTTTTGAGAGTTTATCTTTGTTGAAGATGACAAATTTGGGAATGGTCCAGATGGCCCTACCAAGGAGAATTGCCTCTATGATCGGATTCCGGGATATTTCTTTTCACTTTTCTATTGGATTATTATATTAATGAGGAAAATATGTATGACGGTTAAATTTTTGGATAATTATTCTGTTAGCTTAAAATAGGTATGTGATGACCAAATTAATCATCCGATGCGAAAATGGTTCAGCCATCCACTACAGTTTAGTCTGTAAAATCCACCAATTAAGTCTAGGTGGACTAATATTTTATTACTTTTTTGGGAAGGTTAGCCAGGTCACCATGACCTTTTTTTCCGCTTCTTAAACTAGTTTCCTAAATTTTTATGTTGACAAATTAACTCTTCAGTTTGTCAGTCTGACAGTTATAATTTTTACCGATTAAAATATATTTTTTATAACAGTTGTTAAAATAAATAGGATAAAAAATAATTATTTTACACTGGTTATTCCGATAGTAGGTGTAAAAAAATATATCAATTATTAAGTAATTGGTATTTTAAAAGGAAAACTGATCTAATAAGTTAAAATAGGCTGATTAATAAAAGGTTAATAAAAGAAAATGTAACGATAATTTATCTATTTTAGCTAGTGAGATAGAAACTCAGAGCAATCAAGGAATATGCTAAGTAGCAACGGTATAGAAATGGAAATAGAAAAGGGGATGGAAACAGGGACAGAGAGAGCACGCATGCCTTACCTTGGAGAATTGTGGAAGGAAAAGTGGCACCCGACGGTGGGGGATGATGAGAGCCGAAACAGGAGAAGAGGATGGGGGAATGGTGCTTCCAAGAGAAAGTGGAATGTGTGTGAAAGGGAAAAGGAAATCCTTGACGATGGAAATAAGATAATAAAAGAAATTAGCTTTAAATGCCATAGGACCTTAGTGTGTAGATAATTAATTTAGGCAACAAACTGCAATCTTGGTAGTAATTTAGCTAAGTATCCATTTTTAATTTAATCAAAGGGGATCATTATCCTGTCGTCAATATTTACTTCCACTTTTCAATTTATTGTTCCAAGTTGTTAATTTATTAAAAGCCTAAAATTTTGAAGATGTTACACTTCACTCCACTATAAAAGAAATTTTGCCCTCAAAATTTAAACAAGAGCATACCTTAATCGAATAACTCTAGATTACGCATTACATCCTCACGCTCCCATGTAAATGTAGTAAAAGTATCTTGTTGCCATGCTATCTTTACCAACGGAACATCCTTAGTCCTTAGGCGTTTAACTGATCTATCTACAATGCGGGTAGGTACAGCTGGGATAGTCAAATTCTCTCGAATCATAATGTCATCATCTCACATCTCATGAGAGGAATCATGCAAATACTTCCTTAGCTGGGACATATGGAATACGTCATGCAGATTAGCTAATTAGGGCGGAAGTGTAATTCTGTAAGCCATAGGACCAACTCACTCCAACACCTTATATGGTCTAACAAACCTCGGACTAAGCTTCCTGCTTTCCAGCACTCTGCCTACACCCTTGTGAGGTGAGACTTTTAAGAACACAAAATCTCTCACCTGAAACTTGAGTAATCTATGCATGTTATCATAATAACTTTTTTGGCCTATCTTAAGTGATCTTCATCTTTTCACGAATCATTTCAATCTACTCAGAAGTCTGCTGAATTATCTCAGCCCCTAAGGCTAAACTCTCACCAATTTCTAGCCAACAAACAGGTGTCCTACATCTCCTGCCCTATAATGCTTCATAAGGAACCATGCCAATACTGCTGTGGTAACTGTTGTTATAGGTAAATTCAATCAATGGAAGAAAATCCTCCCAAAAACCACTATGCTCCAAAGCACAAGCTCTCAACAAGTCTTCTAAACTTTGTATAGTTCTCTCAGTTTGCCCATCAGCCGGTGGGTGATAAGCAGAACTCAACTTCAATCTTAAACCCAACTCCTGATGCAAACTACCCCAAAAACGAGAAGTGAAACATGGATCACGATCAAAAATAATGTTGGATGATACACCATGCACCCTAACAATTTCTTTCACATATAATTGAGCTAACTGTTTCAAAGTAGCTTTAAAGCTAACGGCAAGAAAATAAGCTGACTTGGTTAGTCTATGGATAATCACCCAAATTAAATCATTACCTGAATGAGTCCTTGGAAATCCAGATACAAAATCCTTGGAAATGGAATCCACTACCATACTGGGATATCCAAAGGCTGCAGTACACCAGAAGGTTTCTGATGTTCAACCTTGGTCTTCTAACAAACCAAGCAGGATGCAACAAAATCTACCATATCGCGCTTTAAGCCAGGCCACTAGAAATTCTTTCTCAGATCATGGTACATTTTAGTAGTACTAGGGTGAATACTCAACATGCTACTTTGAGCTTCATTCAATATGATAAATGCCCAAATTATGTATATTTTTTGTGGTAATTAGGTATGGTTTTGATAAAATGTCATAGTATGTTGATGTTTTATGTACTGTATTTATAAAATATGAAATCTAGATATTATTTAACGATATTGATGTAAATATGTATTTCTTATCTTAAATTTTGCATAATTTTAGGTGAAAACCATGAGGAAGAAAAGAAGGAAGAAAATCAAAGGCAAATTCCCAACAAAGGCCAAAAAATGCAAAAATTGATGAACTCGTTTGAGCGAAAACCAAAATCACTTAAGCGAGCCAAGACACTCAAGATTTTAAGCAAAAAAGGCAAAATTCGCTTGAGCGAATCTACGTCCTCCTGAGCGAATTTCGTCCAGAGAACAAATTAAAGGAATTTGCTTGAGCGAGCAGGAGAATGGCTCAAGCAAAAAAAGAATGGAGGAAACAGGGCACAGGTGAACTCGCTTAAGCGAATCACTCACCTAAGCGAGTCTGCATGGGAAAAACCAAGTGGAAAGAGCTTTCTTTATAGTGAAGTAAGCAATTCACTTGAGCAAACCATTAATTCGCTTGAGCGAATTAATGATGATATGCATAATACTGAAGACTTTTTAGAGAGAGAGACGAAGATGACAGGGCATGATTCCATTCTCTTTGGGAAAGCTTCATCGAAGATATCTTCTCCTTCTTCCCATTTATTTTCCTTTCTTATGTGCTTGATTGTAATGGCTGCTATGTGTAGCTAAATCTTTCATTGGGATTAGATATGATAGACTCAAACCCGATGTACGCTCGTTATATATTTATATAATTGGTACTTTCATTCTATAGCTTTTGGTTTTTTATTTTACGCTTATTTCTTGAATCTATCTGATCAATAGATTCTTGATTTTAGTTTCCGTTGGTTATTGGGAAATGACTTTCGAAAATGGATCTAAATGGAATGCTTGTTACAATGATTATTAGGGATAATAATCGACGGAACGAATGTCAAAATAATGGCTCTTAATGCTGGAATAGGTTCAGAATGATTGAGGAATCAACAAATCTGGGTTTGTTCTTATGAATTTCGTAGTTGGGGAATCGATACGAATGACTTAGATTGTGACGTAAAAAGCAATAGTTCAAAAACCATTCATGTGAACATATATAGTGTATCGAAGGGTGAGATAGATGAAATCCAGTCCCAGTCTTTATTAATTGTTGCTTTGTTATATTTTATTGCTTGTTTTAGTTTATGTTTGATTATCGTTTGCTATTTATTTTCTCATCACATTATGAAAATAATATTTTCTAATCGTCTCAATACTTCAAAATCATTATTTTAAAACCAAATCCCAGTGGAACGACACTCTATTTTAACATATACTACATAAATAGTGGATGCTTGCCATAAAAAACCATGATTTATTTCCCATCTACACCAAGTTCATAAGCTTACACCAAGTTTTTAGCTTGGCATAACAAGTTTTTAATGAATTACAACACAACACAATCTTTCTTAGTTCATTACCTTTAGGGATATACACCTTATTCTTTACCCTCCATATACCATTGGGGCCTTCAGTAAGAAACATGTCATTTCCTTTAGCTTTAAGTTCCTTCAACTCCTAAAGGTAAGAATCATTCTCCTGTAATTCACTCATCATCTTCAAAAATATAGTAGTTATCTTTAAAAATTCATTAGGAATATGAATTGATGGAATCGTGCACATACTTCCTCAACTGGGACACATGGAATTCGTCGTGCAGATTAGCCAATTGGGGCAGAAGTGCAATTATGTAAGCCACGGGACCAACTCGCTCCAAAACCTCATATGGTCTAACAAACCTCAGACTAAGCTTCCTGCTTTTCAGCACTCTTCCTACACCTTTGTGAGGTGAGACCTTCAAGAACATAAAATCTTCCACCCGAAACTCGAGTGGTCTATACCTATTATCATAATAATTTTTCTACTTATCCTGAGCGATCTTCATCGTTTCACGAATCATTTCAATCTGCTTAGAAATCTGCTGAACAATCTCAGGCCCCAAGGCTAAACTCTCACCAGTTTCTAGCCAACAAATAGGTGTCAGACATCTCCTGCCATATAATGCTTCATAAGGAGCCATGCCAATACTGTTGTGGTAACTGTTGTTATAGGTAAGTTCAATCAGTGGAAGAAAATCCTCCTAAGAACCACCATGCTCCAAAACACAAGCTCTCAACAAGTCTTCTAAACTTTGTATAGTTCTCTCAGTTTTACCATCAGTCTTTGGGTGATAAGCAGAACTCAACTTCAATCTTAAACCCAACTCCTGATGCAAACTACCTAAAAAACGAGAGGTGAAATGTGGATCACGGTCAGAAATAATGCTAGAAGTTACACCGTGCAACCTAACAATTTCTTTCACATATAATTAAGCCAACTTTTCCAAAGTAACTTTTCCAAATAATGCTAGAAGCTTCACCCAAGGCTCAAAAGCTAAAGGTACATGGCCTAAAAGGAGCCCAAAGTAAGCTACACCTATACAAGTCCCAAAAGTGGCCCAAAATGGAAAATATGGTCATGTAAGGCCCAAACTAACAAAATAATTCTAAGTCTAACTAATTCTTAAATAAATAATATTCCTAAAAAATATTTACAAAGTGTAACAAATGACCTAAAAGGAGGCCCAAGTAAGGCCTGTGTCAACTTTGTGGCTCTACTGTATTTTCCAAGATTAATCTTAAAAGTGGCTATTATCAAATAAGGATTAAAGAAGGAGATGAATGGAAAGCCGTTTTTAGAACCATTTTTCAAAATAAAACAAATGGAACACTTAAACTAATGCATAAAATAAATGTAGTTTTTGGATTTTTTATATGCAAGGGATTTTTATGCTTATTTTTCATATTTTTTTGCCAAGAAAAAGACCAAATAAATGCATAAACAATGAACCTTTGAAACTCTTTTCTTTTCACACTTTTTTCACTTATTTTTTGATATTTCCCCTTTTTTTTTACTCAAAATACTATAGCATAAACAGAATTGCACAATGTTCCAAAAGAGTGCACATGAGGTACAAAACTAGGAAACTACAACTAGGTACATGCAAGCATCTTCTTCCACAAGTGTAAGACAATGGAAGGAAAGTATTTAGGACACAAATGACATCATAATAAAGACAATTACAATATTCAAAGAGTGACACAAATTTGCTGGAAAATTGAAATTAAACTAGAACCAACACACATAAAGGAATTCTAACAATCTATAATTGAATAAGGCACAAAATCCACCTTAAAGTGAGATGGATATGTTAGTTCTGGGAAGTCCCACATTGAAAGTTTTTAAAGGGGGGACCTTCCAAGCTTATATAAGGAAACCTCATCCTATATTTTAAACCATCCCACAATTGCCTACTTAATTATAAAGGCTTTTGTTTATTCTTTCTCTCATTTTGTAACATTTGTTCAGTGAAATATTAATAGAGAGGTGTTCGATGATGTAGACAAAATTAGTCAAACCTCATTAAATTCTGGTGTTCTTTATTGGTTATTTAATACCTTTAATTTTGGTAGCTGTTGCAAGTTATTATGCCATTAATTGCATAGAAAATTCTGTCTAAGGAGATTGAGTATTAAGTGGGACCGTTTGTGACCCCTCCAGTCTTTCCTGGAAATTAGTAAGTGTAATTTTTAGTATAATTATTTACGCACTACGATTGAAGATTGGTGGAATACTATTTTAATTCCACAACAGGATACAACCAATACAAGGAGCTTGTTAAGCACTTTAAATGATGTGTTTAAAATGTTTTAGGATCCAGAAAAACAAATATGTAGCAAAAGTCAAGTAAAATGCCTAGAAACCAAAGGAAACAAGCTCTATGACCTAAAACATGAACTACAAAAGCTAAGACATTAAAAACAAGTCAACAAACACCTAACAAGCATACTTATACCACACAATTTTGCAGTGATACAACAACAACACAACACTTTAAAACATGTAAATGACACAAAAAAAGAATAATATGCAAAGAAAGTGCAAGAAAAGAGAGGTAACTTGTATTATAAGGCACCAAAGATCCATAAGAGTTGACTAAAAATTTTTTGCTCATTTTTTTCTCAAATTTTTAGGTTATGTTTCGGATATGTGCAGTAAAAAGAAATGTGAAAGCTTTTAAAAAATTCCAAGCTAAACTAAGTAGATCTAAAAATTTAAATAGACATAACTTTTTGAATTTTTTTAAGGATTTTGACATATGATACATGAAATTAAAGCTAGAGACAAGGAGAATTCATATTCTAGAAGTAGAACTTCAGAATCTCAACACAAAATTTCAGATCTAAAGAAATGAAAGAAAGGAGTTAGACTCTTGATATCAAATGTTGTAGGATTTTGTTTGAAAATCCTAAGGAGAGATGGATCTACCTCTTCTTCCTTCTTTAGATCCAAAGCAAGTGACTCCAAAATGTTGAAGCAAATTCAGAAATGGAAACATATAGTGCAGGCCCTGAGAAGTGTTAGGAGATATCAGGGTTATGTAGTTCTTTATTTATTATTTAAAAAAACATAAAATAAGTTTTAAATGTTGAGTAGAAAAATGTGAATCAACAGCACGTCTCATCCAAATTGATCGCAAATATTGTATATGAAAAAGGAACCTTGGGTTTATTTATTTTATTATTTTTGTTTTTTATAGAGAAAAAATTAATGGTCTAAAATAATTTTGAAATAAAAAATTTATTTTATTTGAAAACTTAGATCAATAGGATGTCTTGTACAAATTGATCCCTAATTAAATATTTTAATTTTTGTTATATATCAACATTATTAAAATATTTTATGGTTTAAATTAATTTTAAAAAATGAGTTAAGATATAGATTAACAGGATATTTCGTCTAAATTAATCTATAAAGATTCTAAATTTTGTTATCTTATGATTTAAATTGATTAAAGCATAGATTAACAGGACGTCTCATCCAAATTAATCCCTAACATAAAGAATTTTATTTTTATTACATATTGACGTTATTAAAACATTTTATGGTCTAAAAAACATAGATTAACAGGACGTCTCGTCCAAATTAATCCCTGACATAAAGATCTTTATCTTGTTATATGTCAACATCACTAAAAATATTTTTATGGTTTAAAAACTTAAAACATGGATTAACAGGACGAAACGTCCAAATTAATCCATAATATAAAGATTTTAATTTTGTTACATGTCAATATCAATTTTATTTTTTAATCTTACAAATATAATACTCAAAATTTGATTAGTAACAGACATTAAAAGGTATTTTATACTAAGGATTCCATGTGTTTAATTAGACATATTATCTTATTAAAGTTCACTAAGAAACGAAGATCAAGACAATTATAGAAGGGAAAATTTTTAGATACTTACCTGGTGTTGTTTGATTCACACTCCCTTTTCACATGAATTGCTGCCGCCTTTTCTTTCTCTGCGTGAGATTTTTTTTCAGGCTGCGTCGATTTCCTCTCTTCCTTGCTGCATAAATTTCATATTATTATAAATATTTTAATTTATGGTGGATGTCCACCTTGGGCTATAAAAGGGGCTCATGCCCTTCATGTATTTGCACAAGAAAAAAAACAAAAACTTAGCAACTTCAATTCTTCAATCTTCTTCAAATCTCTCTCTGATTGTTCTCTTCTCTTTTCTCATTCATTTTCTTCTATAATTTTAGTTCATTTTATAACACGTTATCAGCACGAGGTTCTGACCAATTGAGATCTAATCAAGACTACGAGAGAATGAATGCTCATGTGAATGACGAAGATATATGTCTCGCAGACAGTGCAACAACTCATACCATTCTCAAAAATGAGAAATATTTCTACCATATAGTAAAACAAGAAGCAAATGTTAATACAATATCTGGTACTATAAATATAATTGAAGGCTCCGGCAGAGCCAGTATTTTGTTACCTGGAGGAACAAAATTACACATTGAAAGTGCATTATATTCTAAGAAGTCTCAAAGAAATTTGTTAAGTTTTAAAGATATCTGCAGAAATGGATATCATATTGAGACTAAAAATAAAGGAAAAGATGAATATCTTTACATCACGAAGTTAATTTCTAATAAGAAATGTATATTGGAAAAATTGCCTTCATTTTCCTCCAGTTTGTACTATACTTATATTAGTATAGTTGAAACAAATGTTATTGTAAACCAGAAGTTTACAAATAAGAATGACTTTGTTATCTGGCATGAACAATTAGGCCATCCTGGATCAATCATGATGCGAAAAATAGTTGAGAATTCAAATGGTCATTGTTTGTCCAGTAGACAAATTCTACAAACTAAGAATTTCTCATGTGCTGCTTGTTCTCAAGGAAAATTGATCATTCGGCCATCACCAATGAAAATTAGAAATGAATTACTCACATTTTTAGAGCGTATACAAGGTGATATTTGTGGACCAATACACCCTTCATGTGGACCATTTAGATATTTTATGGTTTTAATTGATGCATCAACTAGATGGTCACATGTTTGCTTATTATCAACTCGTAAGAGCTCATTTCCCTGATTATCAAATTAAGAAAATACGCCTTGATAACGCTGGTGAATTCACATCTCAATCATTTAATGATTATTGTATGTCCATTGGAATTGATGTTGAATATCCTGTAGCACATGTTCATACATAAAATGGACTTGCTGAATCATTAATTAAACGTTTGAAATTAATAGCAAGACCATTGTTAATGAGATCAAAACTTCTAATTTCAACTTGGGGACATGCAATCTTGCATGCGGCAGCACTTATTCTTATCAGGCCTACAAGTAATCATGAATATTCTCCTTTACAATTGGTTCATGGTAAAGAACCAAATATTTTCCATCTAAGAATCTTTGGAAGTACGGTATATGTTCCTATTTCTCCTCCACAATGCACTAAGATGGGACCTCAAAGAAGGTTGGGAATATATGTTGGATATGAAATTCCATCTATAATAAAATATCTTGAACCTTTAATAGGTGATTTATTTACAGCTCATTTTGTTGATTGTCATTTTGATGAATCTGTTTTCCCACCATTAAGGGGGGAAAATAAACAATTAGATAAAAGGATTAGCTAAAATGAGATATCTTTATCACATCTTGATCCTCGAACAAAGCAATCTGAACTAGAAGTTCAGAAAATAATTAGTTTGCAAAATTTAGCAAACCAATTACCTAATGCATTTAATAATCCAAAAAGAGTGACTAAGTCACACATACCAGCTGTTATTACTCCAATAAAGATTGATATCCCTGAAGGACAATCTAAATTTGCAAATGAGTCCGAAGCCAAAATAAAACGTGGCAGACCTATTGGTTCTAAAGATAAAAATCCTCGGAAAAGAAAAGTAAATAAAGAGGATGGTCGAATCGAGGATATAAAGACTACAGTAGAGTCTCCTGACATAATCAAGGTTTCAAATCCAGAAGAAACCAAGGTACCTGAAATTGATACAAATAAAGAGATCTCAATAAATTATGTCATGGATAGAATACAATGGAATCGACCCGAAGTCGATATTGATGAAATTTTTGCATTCAAGGTAGCTCTTGATATCATAAATGATGATAAAGATCATGAGCCAAAATCAGTTAAAGAATATGCATAGAGAAATGATTGGCCAAAGTGGAAAGATGAAATACAAGAATAGTTAAACTCACTTGCAAAACGAAAAGTTTTTGGGCCTATAGTCCAAACACCCAAAGGTATAAAACCAGTTGGGTACAAATGGGTCTTTACAAGAAAAAAATGAAAATGGTGAAATTATGCGATATAAAGCAAGACTTGTTGCACAAGAATTCTCCCAAAGACCTGGTATTGATTTCGAAGAAACATATTCACCAGTGATGGATGCAACTACCTTTCAATACTTAATAAGTTTGGCAATTCGTGAAAGACTTGATTTACGTCTCATGGATGTCGTTGCAGCATATTTATATGGCTCACTTGAAAATGACATCTATATGAAACTCCCTGAAGGATTTCATTTGCCTGAAGCATATAAAACAAATCATCGAGAAAATTATTCAATCAAATTGAATAAATCTCTTTACGAACTGAAACAATCTGGACGTATGTGGTATAATTGTCTCAGTGAATATTTGTTGAAAGAATGGTATAAAAATGACCCCATTTGTCCATGTGTTTTTATGAAAAGATTGGGAAAAGAGTTTATTATAATTGCAATTTATGTAGATGATTTAAACATCATCGGAACTCCTGAAGAGCTCTCAAAGGCTGTAAATTGCTTAAAAAGGGAATTCGAGATGAAAGACTTGGGAAAAACAAAGTTTTGTCTCGGATTACAATTAGAATATTTAAAGGAAGGAATTCTGATGCACCAAAAGACTTATACAGAAAAGGTGCTAAAACGGTTTTATATGGACAAATCACACCCATTGAGCAGTCCAATGGTTGTGAGGTCACTTGAAGTGAACAAAGATCCGTTTCGACCTCAAGACAAAAATGAAGAACTACTTGGTCCTGAAGTACCATATCTCAGTGAAATTGGTGCACTGATGTATCTTGCTAGTCATACACGACCTGATATATCATTTGCCGTCAATTTATTAGCAAGATATAGTTCTTTACCCACAAAAAGGCATTGGAATGGGATTAAACACATATTCCGATACGTTAGAGGTACAATGGACATGGGTTTATTTTTCCCATATGTACCTAAGGCAAACTTAGTTGGTTATGCTGATGCGGGGTATCTGTTTGATCCTCATAATGGTCGATCACAAACAGGATATTTATTCATATGTGGTGGTACAGCAATTTCATGGAGATCCATAAAACAAACGATCACAGCAACATCATCTAATCATGCTGAAATCTTAGCATTACATGAAGCAAGTCGAGAATGTGTTTGGTTGAGGTTTATGATTCAACATATTCAAGAAACTTGTGGTTTACATGTTGGAAAACTAGCGCCAACAATCTTATGTGAAGATAATGCAGCTTGTATTTCTCAGTTAAAGGAGGGCTATATTAAAGGAGATAGGACAAAACATATTTCACTAAAATTTTTCTTTACTCATGATCTTATAAAGAATAGTGATATAAATATCCAGCAAGTCCGATCATGTGAGAACCTAGCAGATATCTTCATAAAATCCTTACCAACCAAAATCTTCGAGCAACTAGTACAGAAGATTGGTCTTCGATGCTTATATAAATGTTCTGATGAGGGGGAAAATTAAATACTTGTAATTTAATTATTTATTCCATATATTTTGTAAAGAATGTTTTACTCTTTTTCCTTCACTAGGTTTTTATCCCACTGGGTTTTTCCTAGTAAGGTTTTAACGAGGCACATTCTAAAATGTGGACATCCAAGGGGGAGTATTATAAATATTTTAATTTATGGTGGATGTCCACCTTGGGCTATAAAAGGGGCTCATGCCCTTCATGTATTTGCACAAGAAAAAAAGCAAAAACTTAGCAACTTCTGTAACATCCTATTTTCATCACAAATAGGAAATAGATATTAATATATATTTCTTGAGAAATACTTACTATAAGTTAGTTTATTATTATCATTTTTTAAAAATTTTGGTATTTATATTTTTATTATTTGTTTTTTTTAATAATAATAATAATAAAATGAAAATATTTTTGAATGAGAATTTTAAAGTGACTTAATTAGTATTCACTAATTAAGAAAATTATATTAAGAATTTTTAATATCTTTGTTATTCACCATTTTTATTTTATGTTGTTATATTTTTATTTTTTTTACATATTTAAGATTTAACTCTTATTAGAATTTTAAAATAAAATTTTGAAGGAATTAGACTATGGTTCTTTTAAACTTTTTGATCTACATAATATTTATGATTTTCTGGAATTTTTTGAAAATTTTGAATTATTTTAATAAAATAATATATTTTAAATAATTTTAAATTCATATAAAGTTGCTTAAAATTAAAAATATTTACAAGAATGTAAAGTTAAATTATAAGAAAATTTTCTAAAATCCATTTCAAGTAGACTTATCTAAAAATTATCGGTTTGAGAAAAATCTTGATTTTTTCTAATCGTTAAAAAATTAGAAACGTATCAATAAATTTTTATTAACAGAAAATTTTAGATTTTTAAAATTTCAGCTTTATATTACTTATTATAAAATTAGTGAGGACTGATATAATATCGCTAAATTTCAAAAAGGACTCATTTTGAATATTTAAAATATACCGAGTGAAGGGTTACTATTTGACTTAATAATTTTGCCGACAATTACTATGCAAATCACTGTGCATGTATGAAATTTTCAAAAGATGCACAGTAACCTGGAATAAAAAATTCAAAAATGCATAGTACTTTTATATTAAAATAATGGAATGCATAGTAAATTTTTTTCCTATAAATACCGAAGGATTTCTTCTTTAGAATTCACAATTTCAGATTAAGTTTTCTTAATATAGTAGTGCTAGTGAGATAGTGGTGGAAGTGAGAGAGAGAAGAAAAGTTTTTAGAGAGAAGGTTCTGCCAAAATCCTAAGGTAAGAATACTTCTCTTTTATATTTTTTGGGTTATTTTTATATCGTTTTTAGAAATCTGTTATTATACTGGAAATAATATTATTTTAAGTTACTATTCTGCATAGTAAACACTATTTCAATAGTAAATTACTATTTCAATAGTAAATTACTATTCAAATAGTAAATTACTATTTACTGTTACTATTTACCATTACTATTCACGATTTACTATTTACTGTTACTATTCACGTTTTACTATTTACTGTTACTATTCACGTTTTACTATTTACTGTTACTATTTACGATTCACTATTCACTATTCACTATTCACTATTCAAAATTTACCATTTTTTTTATTTTAAGTTGTAATCTTAATTTTCATCTTGTAATTATATTAAAATGAAATTGGTATATTTTAGAACTCGGAGACGAGGCGCGCATGGATTTTCAATAACGAATCGGTATACAAGAGGTAAGGGGGAGTGAGATAAAAATATAATATGAAAGACATAAGAATAAAGGGAGGAGTCCCTTACTCCTTTTAAATTTAATAATATTATTATAAAGTAATAACTTCTCAACTTAAAATTTATAATAAATTTAATATACTGTGTAACTTATTCTGAAATATCTATACATAGATCTGAATTATTATAACTTATACGGACTGAACTAAACCTATGCAAGGACTTGGATTTTTATATCCTATATGGATCGAACTAAACCTATGCAAGGACTTGGAATATTATGACCTGTCTAGACTGAACTATACCTATACGAAGACTGGATATATGGACTTATATAGACCTGTGCGAGGAATGGACTATAAGGACTCAAAATCAAATCTACTAATTTAAATAACCATTAAAAATTTGAATTATATTTATAAGCGATATTTAGTTGATTTGACTTGATTATAATTAATTATATTTGATTTCGATTAATGATATTGTGATTTATAATATTAGACTGTGATTAATAATATTCAATTATGATTGATGATATTTGATTGTGATTGATGAGATTACTATACTTGATTATGGTTGATGAATGATTGATGATCTTGTGATATGAAGTTTGAGCATATAGCAAGCATGACGGAAAGTTAAAACTCAGTAAGAATTTTCTTACCTTACTCTTTAAATTTTTATTCCAAGAGAAAGTATTTTGTAATTATTTTAGTTTTTTATTTCTTCTTATAAATAATTTTTATTAACTTTATTTTTAATCTCAATAATAAAATCTAGTATTAGAAAGAAGCTATTTTATGAAAATCAGAGGTTGAGATAATTAATTCTTGAATTAAAGAAAATTTTTATAGTTTTAAGTATTCTTAGTTAATGATTTTAAATTATTTTCTTTAGAAATTAGAAGTTTAAAGTAAATTATTTTGGTTTTCCCCAACGAAATAACTAAAGAATATTTTGTGGAGATTTCAAAAACTCAATCTAGTTAAGATTTAAATTGAGAAAGATTATGTAAATATATGAAGGTTTTTAAGAGAAAGCTTTGAGATATTTAAGGCTTGGAAACTCAATTTTGGTAAGATCTGAATTTGAAGACTGTACTAAATTATTTCAGTATAACAGAAGTTCAAAGAAGAACTTATGGAAATGTACAGTTTATTGTGATGATTTTGTGAACCTTTATGGTATTTAATAATTGAGTTTCTAAAAGCCTTAACCAACTAAATATGCGAGTAGTTCATGCATCATGAATCATTAAAGAGAATTGAGATGTGATATTGCCTGGGGACGGATTATAGAAACCGAGGATACATTAGAGGAGGCTTAATTGCGAGCCTTGGGATGAGAGAGTGTGAAAGGGTGCTTCAGGTGACCTGGGGTCGCTCCCTAGTGTCGGGTACTTTCACAATAAAAACTTTCTCAGTCTGACTAGTCTCTAAGTGTTTCCACGCCAGTTGAGCTGTTCATATGCCATGAAGGCATTTATGTTATTATTATCCAGAATTTATGAAACAGTGTAAACTCCTGGTTGGCCCAGTGCAAACTAAAACTTTAAGGGCCCACATGCATAAACTGAATGAGACAGTAGCATAAGCATTACATAACATTCATGTGATTGTGACATTCTATATGGATGGTTATGAATGAAAATATAAGTGTTATGTATGTGGAAACCCTATATTCATAATTGATTGTATATGAGATTATGACTGATATTACTATATTAGTTTGTGAAAACCCTTATGCTTATGTCTTATCTGTAATATATTATATTTTATTTCTCACTCCTTCTTGTTTGAATTTTTGTGTCCAAAATATATGTTATATGATATATAGCTAGCAGTCCAAGATGGAAGGATATATAATTACAAGAGGATAAAGTGGTCTCATTCTCAATCGATTAGATGAAGAGATATGACAAGAGTAGGATTCAAAACTCGATGGTTCAAGGACTAGGAAATGATTGTTCACATTTGTAGTAGAGGTATAGTTTAGTTTTATTTTGCCTTATTACAATATCAAGTAGATAATTGTAACAAGGTAAAGGTTAAACTTTGATAAACTCTTTCATTCGGATATAATATTGTAATGATTTATCACTTATGATTTCTATAAATTATTTTGTCATTATGGACAAATATTGAAAGACAATTTTTTTTTACTTTCAATATTCAAAGGAAATCAGATGTATATACGTCCTTGTATACACGAGATAAAGAGTGATAAATATGTATATCTTTCTAAAAGTTTTTTTTTAAAAGTAAGAAGAATACATATATATCTCGTGTATATAAGGGGGTGTTACAAAGTGGTATCAGAGCAGTTCAATCCAAACCGGCTTGTGGTATGGTCTTACTAGCGTGTTAGTGTACTCTGATGGTTGAGTTTGACAAGAGATTTTATGGTTGAGAAAAGAGGAAATTTTATTAGAGTAAATGGTAAGAAGTAAGTGAAGAAAAATTAGGAGTATAGAAAGAAGGAACTAATTTTAAGTTCATAAGAAGTATAAGTTAAAACTTTATAGCCTGTTACTTGAAAAATGTTATTGCAGGGATTATCAGAAACTGGCCATTCTGAAGTCTTTCTTGACATTGTTTAAGTACAGGCCTTAATGTATGGTGGAATGATAAGGTAAATTAACTAATGCAGTTATTTCCTTTTATTCCAAATGTATTGTATGGTGTTTGATTCTCTAATTAATATGTGATAGTGAAATATTCTAACATTTTCCTGTTTTACAATATGGTATGAGACAACAAGGGAGATAAGACAATAGAAAATTCTTAGAAATATTTTGGTATGAATTCTAGACTGGAGCTGTCGTGACTTTGACTACTTAGTTATAAACTATCGGGACTGATCACCCCGAATGATTTGCACTAAGTAGTGAAAGACATGTCAAAAGAAGGATGTTAAGATCAACGAATTTAACCTTGGGTTAATGTAGTATATGGAGAAATGGAGATAAACTCAATAAATTCTATTAGGATATTCCTTACCATGTCCTTGAAGTTGTAAGAGATACTTGTGTGAATTAGAATTCCAATGGGTAAATAACTGTTGTAATCCCAAACTAGTATAACAAATTCTTTAAGATAGAATCATAGTTTTTCCTTTGGTGATATATTTTGAAAAGAAAAATGTGTGGATGTATACTTTATGAAAAAATATGATAATTTATAACTTGTTTGATATAACAAATAATCATATTAGGAATTGTATCTCTGGCTATTTGTATTGATTCTTCTTTTGTATGACATATAAAATATGTTAATTATTGTTTGATTTGATGAAGTTTTCATTTATGATGTGTATGATTGAATAATATATATGATGGTTATGTGTGTAAATATATGAATTAATGAAACTTTTATGATTGTGACATCGAATGTAATTAACCATATATTTTTGAATTTTTTTTAAATTGATTTATTGTGATAAATATATCAATGAATGACCTAAAATAAGCATTATAGATCTTTGGAAGACATCGATATTGGTTTAATATTTAGAAATTGTGACATAAAATATTTTTGTGATTCCTAACAATATGATACATGTTTATCAAGTTATTTTCTTTTAGTCATTGATTTTGTTCGACGAATATATATACATGATATAAATCATTGTTATGTAATGACCATTGTAGATTTAAAATAAAGAAATGTGTTAGTAAACCATGAGGAAGTAGATATGAACCTTTACTTATTGATTACATAAGTCTTAGTTACCTATAAAAAAATATTCAAGTGAATATTTCTAAGTCAACGTAGTGATTTGTGATCATTTAAGATTGGAGAATTTATCAAATATATGTAATGGTTGTAGTCAATTATAATGGAATGTGTAATCACTTAGTTAAGGAATATTTGATTCATTATAGAAGACAATAAGAAATGATTACATACCCTGGATTATCATGAAGCAAAGACCACAAGGATTTAACTAGTACAACATGGACTAAGACATATTTATCCTTTCTCACTAGGATAATTTATTATACACAATTACATTAAGGAAAATAAAATAGAACATCTAGTATATCATAGATAGAGGTCTAAGAGTCTTGGCAATACAAAAATTATCCAAACTAGAGAAATAATCATAACGATTATAAGAAGTGAAGCACTTGTTACCACAACTTGTAGTCCATCCCGACTTCGTTCTTCCTTACTTCTAGGAAGGTTAGCCATCGAATAGTATGATAGTACTTGAAAAAAAAAAGATTGAAGAAATTAGAAAGAAGAGAGAAACTAAGAAACCTTGAAGTTGTGATAGGAAGTGAGAATGGAATGAGAATTTATAAGCAAGCAAGGGAGGGAGAGTTGCAACGGTCATAAACGGCTAGTCCAACGGCTAGTCCAACGGCTAGTTGCTAACGGCTAGTTGTCCAGTAATTAATTCTTAGCAGTCCATTTTACTATATTACGAGTAGGAATTTTAATTAATAGATGTTATGGATTATGTTAAGTAAGATTTTAATAGATTGAGAAACGTAATTATTGAGGTGTTTAGAGTTAACCATCAATTTATGATGAGCATGGTTGACAAAATTAAGACGAGTAATATTTTTGAATTAAGAAAAAAAATACAGATAAGATTAAAAAAAGAGAGATAAATGGCAATGTTAAGGAAAATGTACACAATTGCCAAGGAAACTAGAAATATATTTTAGAACAGTTCAGTTAGTTTAGCTATGGTAAGATTTATTAACAATATTAAATTTCGAGGACGAAATTTCTTTTAGGGGAGTAGAGTTGTAACATCCTATTTTCATCACAAATAGGAAATAGATATTAATATATATTTCTTGAGAAATACTTACTATAAGTTAGTTTATTATTATCATTTTTTTAAAATTTTGGTATTTATATTTTTATTATTTGTTTTTTTTAATAATAATAATAATAAAATGAAAATATTTTTGAATGAGAATTTTAAAGTGACTTAATTAGTATTCACTAATTAAGAAAATTATATTAAGAATTTTTAATATCTTTGTTATTCACCATTTTTATTTTATGTTGTTATATTTTTATTTTTTTTACATATTTAAGATTTAACTCTTATTAGAATTTTAAAATAAAATTTTGAAGGAATTAGACTATGGTTCTTTTAAACTTTTTGATCTACATAATATTTATGATTTTCTGGAATTTTTTGAAAATTTTGAGTTATTTTAATAAAATAATATATTTTAAATAATTTTAAATTCATATAAAGTTGCTTAAAATTAAAAATATTTACAAGAATGTAAAGTTAAATTATAAGAAAATTTTCTAAAATCCATTTCAAGTAGACTTATCTAAAAATTATCGGTTTGAGAAAAATCTTGATTTTTTCTAATCGTTAAAAAATTAGAAACGTATCAATAAATTTTTATTAACAGAAAATTTTAGATTTTTAAAATTTCAGCTTTATATTACTTATTATAAAATTAGTGAGGACTGATATAATATCGCTAAATTTCAAAAAGGACTCATTTTGAATATTTAAAATATACCGAGTGAAGGGTTACTATTTGACTTAATAATTTTACCGACAATTACTATGCAAATCACTGTGCATGTATGAAATTTTCAAAAGATGCACAGTAACCTGGAATAAAAAATTCAAAAATGCATAGTACTTTTATATTAAAATAATGGAATGCATAGTAAATTTTTTTCCTATAAATACCGAAGGATTTCTTCTTTAGAATTCACAATTTCAGATTAAGTTTTCTTAATATATTAGTGCTAGTGAGATAGTGGTGGAAGTGAGAGAGAGAAGAAAAGTTTTTGGAGAGAAGGTTCTACCAAAATCCTAAGGTAAGAATACTTCTCTTTTATATTTTTTCGGTTATTTTTATATCGTTTTTAGAAATCTGTTATTATACTGGAAATAATATTATTTTAAGTTACTATTCTGTATAGTAAACACTATTTCAATAGTAAATTACTATTTCAATAGTAAATTACTATTTAAATAGTAAATTACTATTTACTGTTACTATTTACCATTACTATTCACGATTTACTATTTACTATTACTATTCACGTTTTACTATTTACTGTTACTATTCATGTTTTACTATTTACTGTTACTATTTACGATTTACTATTCACTATTCACTATTCACTATTCAAAATTTACCATTTTTTTATTTTAAGTTGTAATCTTAATTTTCATCTTGTAATTATATTAAAATGAAATTGGTATGTTTTAGAACTCGGAGACGAGGCGCGCATGGATTTTCAATAACGAATCGGTATACAAGAGGTAAGGGGGAGTGAGATAAAAATATAATATGAAAGACATAAGAATAAAGGGAGGAGTCCCTTACTCCTTTTAAATTTAATAATATTATTATAAAGTAATAACTTCTCAACTTAAAATTTATAATAAATTTAATATAGTGTGTAACTTATTCTGAAATATCTATACATAGATCTGAATTATTATAACTTATACGGACTGAACTAAACCTATGCAAGGACTTGGATTTTTATATCCTATATGGATCGAACTAAACCTATGCAAGGACTTGGAATATTATGACCTGTCTAGACTGAACTATACCTATGCGAAGACTGGATATATGGACTTATATAGACCTGTGCGAGGAATGGACTATAAGGACTCAAAATCAAATCTACTAATTTAAATAACCATTAAAAATTTGAATTATATTTATAAGCGATATTTAGTTGATTTGACTTGATTATAATTAATTATATTTGATTTCGATTAATGATATTGTGATTTATAATATTAGACTGTGATTAATAATATTCAATTATGATTGATGATATTTGATTGTGATTGATGAGATTACTATACTTGATTATGGTTGATGAATGATTGATGATCTTATGATATGAAGTTTGAGCATATAGCAAGCATGACGGAAAGTTAAAACTCAGTAAGAATTTTCTTACCTTACTCTTTAAATTTTTATTCCAAGAGAAAGTATTTTGTAATTATTTTAGTTTTTTATTTCTTCTTATAAATAATTTTTATTAACTTTATTTTTAATCTCAATAATAAAATCTAGTATTAGAAAGAAGCTATTTTATGAAAATCAGAGGTTGAGATAATTAATTCTTGAATTAAAGAAAATTTTTATAGTTTTAAGTATTCTTAGTTAATGATTTTAAATTATTTTCTTTAGAAATTAGAAGTTTAAAGTAAATTATTTTGGTTTTCCCCAACGAAATAACTAAAGAATATTTTGTGGAGATTTCAAAAACTCAATCTAGTTAAGATTTAAATTGAGAAAGATTATGTAAATATATGAAGGTTTTTAAGAGAAAGCTTTGAGATATTTAAGGCTTGGAAACTCAATTTTGGTAAGATCTGAATTTGAAGACTGTACTAAATTATTTCAGTATAACAGAAGTTCAAAGAAGAACTTATGGAAATGTACAGTTTATTGTGATGATTTTGTGAACCTTTATGGTATTTAATAATTGAGTTTCTAAAAGCCTTAACCAACTAAATATGCGAGTAGTTCATGCATCATGAATCATTAAAGAGAATTGAGATGTGATATTGCCTGGGGACGGATTATAGAAACCGAGGATACATTAGAGGAGGCTTAATTGCGAGCCTTGGGATGAGAGAGTGTGAAAGGGTGCTTC
This sequence comes from Clitoria ternatea, assembly GCA_037962975.1. NCBI lineage: Eukaryota > Viridiplantae > Streptophyta > Magnoliopsida > Fabales > Fabaceae > Clitoria > Clitoria ternatea. The sequence continues at coordinate 19,587,966 of CM075675.1, forward strand.
AGGTGACCTGGGGTCGCTCCCTAGTGTCGGGTACTTTCACAATAAAAACTTTCTCAGTCTGACTAGTCTCTAAGTGTTTCCACGCCAGTTGAGCTGTTCATATGCCATGAAGGCATTTATGTTATTATTATCCAGAATTTATGAAACAGTGTAAACTCCTGGTTGGCCCAGTGCAAACTAAAACTTTAAGGGCCCACATGTATAAACTGAATGAGACAGTAGCATAAGCATTACATAACATTCATGTGATTGTGACATTCTATATGGATGGTTATGAATGAAAATATAAGTGTTATGTATGTGGAAACCCTATATTCATAATTGATTGTATATGAGATTATGACTGATATTACTATATTAGTTTGTGAAAACCCTTATGCTTATGTCTTATCTGTAATATATTATATTTTGTTTCTCACTCCTTCTTGTTTGAATTTTTGTGTCCAAAATATATGTTATATGATATATAGCTAGCAGTCCAAGATGGAAGGATATATAATTACAAGAGGATAAAGTGGTCTCATTCTCAATCGATTAGATGAAGAGATATGACAAGAGTAGGATTCAAAACTCGATGGTTCAAGGACTAGGAAATGATTGTTCACATTTGTAGTAGAGGTATAGTTTAGTTTTATTTTGCCTTATTACAATATCAAGTAGATAATTGTAACAAGGTAAAGGTTAAACTTTGATAAACTCTTTCATTCGGATATAATATTGTAATGATTTATCACTTATGATTTCTATAAATTATTTTGTCATTATGGACAAATATTGAAAGACAATTTTTTTTTACTTTCAATATTCAAGGGAAATCAGATGTATATACGTCCTTGTATACACGAGATAAAGAGTGATAAATATGTATATCTTTCTAAAAGTTTTTTTTTAAAAGTAAGAAGAATACATATATATCTCGTGTATATAAGGGGGTGTTACAACTTCAATTCTTTAATCTTCTTCAAATCTCTCTCTGATTGTTCTCTTCTCTTTTCTAATTCATTTTCTTCTATAATTTTAGTTCATTTTATAACACATATGTATAAATGAAGCCCCTAATCTTTTTTTCTTTTTTACGTCAATCCTCCTTTTTTTTCTTTTTTTTATGCGCCAATTGCTTCTAATATATATATTAGAAAAAAACTCCCAACCTCGTGTGTCGTGCCAATATTCTCTAATTCCCTACCTTTTTGTTTTTCTTCACGTTAATCTTGTATCATAAAACCTAATACCCTCCTCCTTTTACTTCTAAATTACGTCTATATATATATATAGGCATATTTACGTGGATTAAAAAAAGAGGAAAGCATATATATATATATATATATATATTAAAAAAAGCTTTATCTCATTCTAATATATATTTAAAAATATAACATCCTAAAAATTGATAAAAACATTTAATTGAGAGGAATAAATAGAGAATAATTATGCATAAATTAATTAATACCCTGGAAGGTTGGAAATAATTAAATTAATAATTTTTATGACTATCAATAATTTATTATAGCTTTAAAAGCTGAAATTAATACCCGATTTAAAATATGGGTGTCGGACCAAGTATCTCTGATTGGGGAGCTATTGGTCAGGGTGATTATGGATAATATTAGGAATCCGGATATATATTTGGAATAATTTTTAGATAAAGCATTGGGTCCAAACGAGGATCCTGTTTGTTGTAAAACGGATAAGTTATTAATGAAGAGTCAAATAAAACTCTAAAGCCCTTCTCCTTTCACTTCACTCTCATGTTACTCTCTCCCTCTAAAACACAAACTTTTCTCTTCTTCACCTCTTCAACTTCTTCCTCTTCTCTTCCTCTTAAGACCTAAAGTGTGGGTGTGTGCCTCCTTCCCTCTCCATTTTCGTTTCTCTAACAAGCAGGGAGGAGCTTATGCCATTGGAAGCTTCTCCCTTCTCGCTCATTTTTGTCACCCTCTCTCACTCTCCTTGGAGCTTACTTTCTTTTTGCTTGAGGTAAGCTCTTCTCCCTATTTTTATGTATCTCAAGCCCTAGGTTATGGATTTTGAGAATGTTGCATGAATGGGGTATGGTTTAGAAGTCATTTATATGCAAAGCCCTAAGTTTGGGTGTGATGAAGGCATGGTTTTAGGGATATATGAATGAGTACATAAAAATGGTGATGCATGGAGTGGAAAATGATAGGTATGGATGGTGGTTGTTGGGTTTTAATGAAACCTTAACTCTTAAATTTGGGGAAAATGGAAAATATGGATAGATAAAGGTTTACCAATGGTAATAGAGTGATATTGATGATGAAAGATGAGAATGGTGCTGGGAAATGATTATGCATATAGGAACCCATCGGTGGTTATGAGTCTAGAATGCTTAATAATGGATATGAACACCTAACCCATGATGGTTATGATGAGTTCAATGAAATGGAAGTGATTTGGAGTGTAAAATGGCAAGAACACCATGTAACTAACCAAAAATATTTAAATCTTGGTGGTTGAGATAAAAAATAATTATATGGTATGTTGTGTAATGTAGGAACCGGCCCCATTGGCGAGGCAGGACACTTGGACCGCGTTGACTACTACTTCTCTTGAGGTAGGAATAGGTAACATTACTTAAATGCATGATCTCATCCATTGTTGATATGTATATGTATGGGTGCGATCCATTGTTTTGATTTAGATGAATGATTGAATATTATGTGTAACTTGAAAATGCATTTGGAATGATTGTATGGCGTGGTAATGTTTGGGGTGATGCTTGATAATTTTTGAAGTATGGCTTGTGTTGTTTGCCTTGATGCCATAATTATGATTAGACTAAATATAATGTATGAACATTCCATGATATGTGCGTGGAAGAAATTGATGAACCATGATTGCCACTAACAATTGATATGAATGAAATCCTATGATATGTGATGATTGAGATTGATAAGGATGTTGAAATCCACTAAGTAATGGTGGTGAGTTGTTGGATGTGGAATGGCATTTAGGATGCCTAGTGTGAGAAATACATTGATTGGCATTTTTATCCATGTCATATTATAAACTGCCTATATGGAATATTAGGGGTTCCAATAGGCGGGCCTAATGGGAGGACGACCCAGTGCACGGGTAAAATCATATTGTTCCCTAGTGATCCAACGGATCACGAAGCTATCCATAGTTTGGTGATGAGGCACCTTATATGGCGGGCCCAGTGGGTGGGCGACTCTGTGATGAGCGAGTATCCTCAGTGTTTCTAATGGGAAACAACTCTCTAGATGTGTGTTCGGGAGGGGCTCGTAGCACTTGTGGAAAATTATAGCCATGATGTTGAATCCGCTTGTCATGGGATGACTAGTGCTACAAAGGGGCGATAGCGGTTTGGTACCAGTAAAAGATGTTATGCATGCAAATTGATGAGATAAGTGTACACATTTACTACTACAGTAGGTGCATAGTGGCACACCTATGCTTAACCCACATAATGTATGATGCTTTCCCACAATCGGATCCGCATTTGTTATCGACTCATTTGTGCATATGCATTAGCCTTAAGAGCATTTGTATAGAGCCAAGGATATGCCAAGTATTGATGACCTTTAGTCGTGATAAAGTATTGAAAGTGAACGGATAATTCGTGATACTAACCTAACTAAATGCGTGATAAATATATAACCTGATTGTGAAATATTGTTCAAATACATGTAAGTATGTAGTATCATAATGTATAATTTTTATTCATTTGGTATATATTACTCACCTCTTAGTTGCTATTTTTAAAGGTTGACGTAGGTTTTCTTAGAAACTTATGCTTTTAGAGGTGAAGCTTTTGTGTGGAGAAGGTAAATATGGAGGAAACGCTTGTAAGCCTTGGCCGGTGGTGAGATTTTGTATAGCATATGCATGTGTGTATGCTTGTGTGTATATAATTCAGTTTTAGGTTTTGGGGGTCATGGATGAAATTAAACCCTAATGGTTGATGGCTAATTTCCTTATATAACCTTTACAATGAATGGGGACAATGTGATATTTGATTTTAAGCCAAGTCTATGAATGATTTAAGTTGATTGATGATAAAAATGAAATATGAAATAGTATGATTATTAGTGTAAAAGATGATGGTATGCCTTAATTATGCATAATTGGGAAGTAGATAGGCCATTTTTCCATAGGGTGACTAATGCTTCCTATAAAGGGCACCCATAACTCATAATATTTGTGTGTGATGTGTGTACATACATGGTTGTGGCCAAATAGGCTTAAATGACAATTTAGCATGGTTAGTTAATGCAAAATGTGCCTAAAATGATATTTTTGTATGTGATGATCTAGGACCAAAATTTTAAGGCGAGACTTGTTGGAGCAGGTCTTAATTAGATACCTAAAGGTGTGCAAAATGACGGTTTGGGCCAATTTGGTAAATAATGTGATTTGTCACCCCTTAAAGTTTGAATTACTTAAGTTTTTAGGCAAAAGCTGATAAATTTGCTCAAGCGACATGAATCTCGCTCAAGCAAGATGAATCTCGCCCAAGCGAATTTGTTATGTATCAGGTATATGGTCTCTGGTCCAATTTCGCTCAAGCGGGTATGACTTCGCTTGAGCGAATTTCTTCAAATTGGATTCTGTCACTTTTTCGCTCAAGCGAGTGTGGCCTGCTTGAGCGAATTCTTGTGAAAATGCTTATATTGAAATCTTACTCAAGCGGATGGGTCCTCACTTGAGCAAAATCCTTCAAAAATGATTTTGGGTAATTTTTGCCTAAGCAAATTCTTCCCCGCTCAAGCGAATTATTCATGTTTAGCTACTGGACCAATTTCGCCTAAGTGAGCATGTCTCGCTCAAGCGAATTAAAAGGGACTTAGGTACTGGACATTTTTTGCTCAAGCGGTTATGACTCGCTCAAGCAAAGCACTTAGGTCTGATGGTATTGGGGTTCGCTCAAGCGAAATACATGCGCTTAAGCGAGTGTATGCAATTTCGCTTAAGCGAATTGAGTTATTTTTTATTTCTTCACTTCTTTTCAAAATTTTGGGCCTTTTCTCATATCTTCATATATGGTACTAGGCGTATCCCCTATATACAAGCTTCTTTTCCATTGTACGCTCTGTCACATCATATATACATTAGGGCTATTTGTTGTTGATCCATTTTATGAAAACTTAAAACTCTCACTCTTTGATTTTTCCTGATTCGGTTCTTAATGTAATGTTGAAGTGTTGAACCTCTTTTAATAACACGAAAAATTTACTCACACTTTTATTGAATGAATTACCTTAATTACATCAGGATTCGGGTCCGCGAAATCGAAGTGTGACAAAAAAAGCTCTATCTCATTCTAATACATATATATATTCAAAAAACATAATCTTATCCCTCAAAATCCTCTCATAAAAATTTGATCTTTTTTTCAAATTTTAAACTTCCCTCTCCTATTTGAATTTTAAAATTTCTCTAAGATTAGATTCCAAAATTTTTTTTAGAAATTTAAAGTTTATGGTTCTGATAATTATTTAAAAATTTTACATATCAAAGCTCAGATTAACAATTCGAAATTAAAACAAGCCTACAGGTTCACTTTTTTATTAAAAATTAAATCCTATGTTAGATTACTTTTTATTCTTCTTATTATTGTTTACTTTTTTTTATTTTTTTTTGGAAAGTTTTAAATGGGCCCAGACAAAATTGAGTAGCAATAGTTATCTAGGGTCTAAATTTCGTCTAGCTTGCTCTAGTTCCATAACTAATTAGTTGTTAGCTTAACTACTTGTTAGTTAGTTCAACTACTAGTTAGTTAATTGTTAATAATTAGTTAGGGTTGTTAAGTAGTTCATAACTACCTAGGGTTAGTTGTAATTAGTTGTAACCTTCCAACCAAATTAGTTAGAATTAGTTAATTAGTTGTTGCATTTAGTTATTAGTTGTTTCTAGTTATAACCATAAAAACTAAAATTTATTAATAGTTAGGGTTAGTTAAAGTTGTTTCAACATGCATAACTAATTAGTAAGTTTTGCATCTAGGTTAAGTCTTGCTTGCTTATTTTTGCTTATCAATTTTTGAAAATTTGTATCCTTGTAGTACATTCTTCTTTGTTTGATTTTAGTACCATGTCTTCATCTGGGAAAATTAAGATAAAACACTTATAGTTTGACGTCTTAATAGAACAATTAGGTGTCTTTTATTCTAAATTAGATTCTTTTAAATCAAAGGGTGAGTATGTTACACCCTCTGTTACACCTTAATAAATTCTAGAAAAATTCGTAATAATTTTTTTTTTTACTAAAGATATGTTTGTTAAAAAGAAACTATCGGAATAAATTATATACATTATTTCTGAAATAGCTCAATATTATTAAAACTTTATAAAGTATTTGTACATTCATCCGAAGAAAATAAACATTAAACATTATAAGAAAGAGAGGAAACTCCATGGCCCAAGAGCAGTTGCCTAGTGACATTATTTATTCATTGGATCACGGTATTCATACCGAGCTCCCTTTCTAGAACGTGCTATATATACTGTCAATGTTCTTCGATCCTTCGCTCTGTACGAACCATTAATTTAAAACATATGAAACAAAAACATAGAGAAAGGAGTGAGAAACAGAATATAATATTCCCAAATGGGACATAAGCAATAAAGGGTTTTCACAAACTAGTATAATAATATCAATCACAATCACAAGCACAATCAATTTATGAATGTATGAATGATATGCCATATCTTCATCATAACTTATCTATATAGGTGGGCCCCTTAAATTTTAATTTGCACTGGGCCAACCAGGAGTTTACACTGTTCCATAATTCCGGATAATAATAACATGAACAGCTCAACTGGCATGGAAACACTTAGAGACTAGTCAGATTGAAAAGGTTTTTATTGTGAAAGTACCCGACACTAGGGAGCTACCCCAGGTCCCCTGAAGCACCCTTTCACACCCTCTCATCCCAAGGCTCACAATTAAGCCTCCTCTAATGTATCATCGGTTTCTATAATCCGTCCCCAGACAATATCATTTTGTTTCTCTTCGATGATTCATGATGCATGAACTACTCGCGTATTTAGTTGGTTAAGGCTTTTAGAAACTCAATTATATTATCAGGGCCTATGAATCACGACATAGCCACCCCAGTAAACTGTACTTTGTCAACTTCTCAAATACGCACATAGAATTTTAGTACAGTTCTTTTTCAAATCACAAATCAAATCTCCTTATAAATTTGAGTTTCAAAGCCTTAAATATATTTCACAACCTTCTTTATAAAAGTTTATAGGTCAATTCAAAATCAATTTCTAAAAACTCAAATTTGGAATTATCGATCTTTAAAACCTTAGTACTTGAAAATTTTGTGTAATATTCTTATACATTTAAATATTAAGTATATATATGTATATATTAAAATAATTTCTCTTTCTTTTTCTTTTTGATAAACTAACTAAAAAAATCTAAATTTTAGTAAAGATATATACATATATATTAAAATATAAAAAGAGATTTCTAAAAACTTATGTAGTTTTATTGAAATCTAAGAAATTTCTTAAAAGTAATTTAAATAAAGATGAATAAGTAAATAAAGAAGTAGGAGATAAGTAAATTCTTACTGAATTTTAGCTTTCCGTCATGTTTGCTATATGCTCAAACTCCACAGTATAGGATTATCAATCATAATCAAACATTGTCAATCACAATCAAACATCATAAAACATAAATAAATATTAACAACCATAATCAAATCAAATAATTAAACATCAGTTATAAATATGATAATTTAAAATTCAATGATTATTTAAATTAATAAATTTTTGTTTTAAGTTCTATGGTCAATTCCTCGCATAGGTCTATGTAAATCCAAGATAGTTCAATCCTTGCATAGGTCTAGTTCAGTCCATATATGTCATAACAGTCCAAATCCTTGCATAGGTTTAGTCAAGTTCATAATAGTTCAAATCCTTGCATAGGTTCAATTCAGTCCGTATAGGTCATAATAGTTCAAGTTCTTAAATAATTATTTCAGATATTAAGTTACACAAGATGCTTAATTAATAACAATTATTATAAATTTTAAGTTAGAAGTTATTATTTTAAAATAATAATATTGTTATGTTTAAAAGGAGTAGGGGACTCCTCCCAATATTCTTATGTATTTTCATATTATACCCTTAATCTCACTCCCCCTTACCTCGATTTGCTACCAAAAGTGAATTCGCTCTGCGCCTCCAAGTTCTAACAAAATATTAATACTAACTTATTTCAGTATAAGCTTAAGATGAAAATTAAGATTGCTATCAGAATGATAAATAGTAAATGTGCATAGTAATAATAAATAGTAACGGTAAATGGTAAGTCATTACTAGTAACGGTAAATAGTAGTTTTTGAATAGTAATAGTAAATAGTAAATTATGAATAGTAACTTTTTGAATAGTAGTGGTAAACGGTAAATCATGAACAATAACAGTGAATAGTAAATTTTGAATAGTAACGGTAAATAGTAAATTTTGAATAGTAACAGTAAATAGTAAAAATAACACAGCGATAATTTATTTTTACTATAGTAACTTATTCATAATAGTACTAGTATATCAATGGTTTAAGAGTGCTAAAAAAAATAAACTAAAATTATAAAAATAATATAAAAGAAAGTTATTACCTTACACCTCCGGCAGAACTTCTTTTTACCAAAAGAATTTACTCTCCACTAATTTCTTACGCACTATCTCTCTAGATTCTCTCTCTAATTTTTGTGTGGAAATATTGTAAATGAGCCATCTATTTATAGGAAGAAAATTTCACTATTTAAGATTATTTAATTATTTATTTTACTATTCATGATGTAAGCGATGATGTAATTAAGCGATGATGTAAGCGATGATGTCGACAGTGGCATTTTGGTTATTAAATGAAAGGTTAAGGGTATTTTTGTCATTTTAAAAAAATATAAAAATTCCAAAAATTTATAAATTATATAACAATCAAAAAGTTCTAAAGAACTATAATCAAATTCCTTTGAAATTTTATTTTAAATAATAAATAACGAAATTAGGGGTGTTACAACTCTACTCCCCTAAAAAAAATTTCGTCCTCGAAATTTACACTTTTTAGTAAAACAATTGGGGATGAGACTCTTTCATCTCATTTTCTAGTTCCCATGTAGCATCTTCCCCTCTCGTTTCACTCCAAATGACCTTCACGAGTGGAATTTCCTTGTCTCTTAGCTTTTTTATTCTTCTGTCAGCTATTCTGACAGGTGGTGCATCATATGTAAGATTATCTTTAACTTGTATGACATCAGGTTCAATAACATGTGTAGGATCAGATATATACTTTCGTAAGTTTGACACATGAAAAACATTATGGATATTAGAAAGAAAAGGTGGTAATGCTATTTGGTAGGCAAGAGGACTAACTTTATGAATTATTTGATATGGACCAATAAATCTAGGAGTTAGTTTTTGAGATTTCATTGCCCGACCGACCCCAGTCGTAGGTGTGACTTTCAAGAATACATGATCACCCTCTTGAAATTCGAGCGGCTTTCTTCTTTTGTCATAGTAACTTTTCTGCCTGCTTTGTGTTGCCTTCATCTTTTCCTGAACTATTTTGATTTTATCCGTGGTTTGTTGTACCAACTCTGGTCCTAGCATCAAGTTTTCACCAGTCTCAAACCAACATAGCGGGGTCCTACATTTTCTTCCATATAATGCTTCAAAAGGCGCCATGCCAATGCTAGCATGGAAACTGTTGTTGTAGGTAAACTCCACATATGGTAAGAATTGATTCCAACTTCCTTTATGCTCTAACACACAAGCTCGTAACAAGTCCTCTAGAGATTGGATTGTTCTTTCTGATTGTCCATCCGTCTGAGGATGATATGCTGAACTTAGACGCAGTCTTGTTCCCAAAGCCTTGTGCAAGCTCTTCCAGAATTGTGATGTAAAACGAGGGTCCCGATCAGAAATGATACTTGAAGGAATTCCATGCAATCTCACAATCTCCTCGATGTATAATTTTGCCAGCTTCTCCATAGAGTAACGAATGTTGATAGGAATAAAGTGGGCAGACTTTGTTAGTTTATCAACTATTACCCATATTGAATCATGTCCTAATAGAGTTTTAGGTAGAGAAGTCACAAAGTCCATGGTAATGCCATCCCATTTCCATTCCGGTATTTCCATTGATTGTAGCATTCCAGGGGGTTTTTGGTGTTCTACTTTAACCTTCTGGCAAATTAGACATGCAGCCACGTACTCTGCCACTGCTTTCTTCATTCCAGGCCACCAAAATAACTTCTTCAAATCTTGATACATTTTAGTAGCTCCGGGATGAATGCTCATATAACTTTTGTGTCCTTCTTCCAGAATTGCTTTCCTCAACTCCTCTTGATCAGGGATACACACTCGATCTTTATACCTCAGTAATTGGTCATTTCTTACATTGAACTCGACTTCTTTTCCTTGTTTCAAAAGTTCTTTCTTTTCTTGTAGGAATTCATCATCTCGTTGAGCCTCTAAAACTTGCCTCAGGAATTCATTTGTCACTTGCAACGCTCCTAATTTGTAGCTGTTAGCATTAACCTTTACTGCTAGGTTAAGATCTCTGAAGTTCTCTATTAATTCCAGCTCTTTAATCATCATTGTGGACGCATGTAGAGACTTTCGACTTAAAGCATCAGCTACTACATTCGCTTTTCCAGGATGGTATTGCAACTCAAAGTCGTAGTCCTTTAAGAACTCCATCCATCTCCGTTGCCTCATGTTTAACTCCTTTTGGTCGAATAAATACTTGAGACTCTTATGATCGCTAAACACATCAAATGTTGCACCGTATAGATAATGCCTCCAAATCTTTAAGGCAAAGACTACAGCGGCTAATTCTAAGTCATGGGTAGGGTAGTTAATCTCATGTTGCCTTAATTGGCGCGACGCATAGGCTACAACCTTCTTGTCTTGCATGAGTACACTTCCTAGTCCTTGTTTAGACGCATCACAGTAAACTTCAAAACTTCGATGTGGATCAGGGAGTACTAACACCGGCGCAGAAGTAAGTCGATCTTTCAGCTCTTGAAAACTATTTTCGCATTGTGTCGTCCACACAAAAGGTTGTCCTTTCCGTGTTAACTTGGTCAATGGGTATCCTAGCTTTGAAAATCCTTCAATGAATCTCCTATAGTATCCAGCCAAGCCCAAGAAACTTCTAATCTCAGTGATCGTGGTTGGTCTCTCCCATTTTAAAACTGCCTCCACCTTGGAAGGGTCTACTGCTATTCCTCCTTGACTAATTACATATCCTAAAAAGTTCACTTCTTCCAACCAGAATTCACACTTCGACAGCTTTGCATACAGTTGTTTCTTTTTCAGGATTTCCAACACAACCTTCAAGTGTTCAACATGTTCTTCTTTGCTTTTAGAGTACACTAATATATCATCAATGAACACCACTACAAATTTATCTAGATATGGATGAAAAATCCTATTCATGTAATCCATGAATACGGCTGGTGCATTAGTTACACCAAAAGGCATTACTAGATATTCGTAATGGCCATAGCGTGTTCTAAAAGCAGTTTTTGGTACATCTTCTTTCTTTACCCTTATCTGATGGTATCCAGACCTCAAATCAATTTTGGAGAACACCGTGGCACCACGTAGCTGATCCATCAAGTCATCAATTCTTGGCAGAGGATATTTGTTCTTGATCGTCACCTTGTTCAGTTGCCGATAATCTACACACAACCTCATGCTACCATCCTTTTTCTTAACCAACAACACTGGTGCACCCCAGGGGGATACACTGGGTCGTATAAACTGCTTCTCTATCATCTCTTCAAGTTGTTTCTTTAACTCTGCTAATTCTAGAGGTGACATTCGGTATGGTGCAATTGAAATGGGTCCAACTCCAGGTACTAGATCAATGGTAAATTCCACATCTCTTTCTGGGGGTAAACCAGGGATATCTTCAGGAAAAACGTCAGGAAATTCACACACAACCGGTAGATTTTTGATTTTTGATTCTTGCTCTCCTTTCGTTGAAAGCAATAGCATGAATCCTTGAGCCCCTCCTTTTAAAGAGGCACTCACTTGGTTGGCGGTTAGAAATCTCGAATCCTCAGGATTCAAATTCACTGGTTCTTTAAACATTATGGTCTTATTATGACAATCTATTAGAACATGATTGTCAGACAACCAATCTAGCCCAATAATAACTTCTAAGCCAGAAAGGGGTAAACAGAAAAGATTGGCCTTAAAGTCCCTACCATTTATGACAATAGGGCATTTCCAACAGGCTTTAGAAGTGACAATGGGATTGTTTCCAGGAGTATGTACAGATAAGTCAAATGGCAGTTCTATCACAGGTAACTTTAGTTTTTCTACACAGTCATTGGCAATAAAGGAATGTGATGCACCTGAGTCATACATAACAGTTAAAGGAATCTTATTAATGATACACTTACCTTCCACCATGGAATCAGAATGAGATGCTTCTTCTCCAGTGATTGCAAAAACCTTTCCTTTTGCCTTCGGCCGTCCGACTGCACTGTGCGCGCCTCCTTGAGTATTTATGCTTGCACCTTCAGGGTTTTCCCTCTTCATCTCTGGGCAATCCTTGATGTGATGTCCTGGTTTGTTACACTTAAAACAAACATAAGTGTTTTTAGGACAATCCCTTTTCAAATGGGGTCCTCCACAGAGAAAACATTTAAAATTTGGTGCAGATGTTGGGTAATAGCTTCCAGTTGAAGCTTGGGGTCTGTTAGGAACAGATGCTGCTCCAAACCGGCGAAATGGCGTTTGGTAAGGCTTATTTCTCCTGAAGTCTCTTCTTTGGTGATGGTGAGGTCCTCCACTTCTCATTTCTCCTGCCTTGTGAATGGGCTCACGACTTTTAGTCATTCTATCCTTATGATCTTCTTCAAAGATCCTGCAGCGATTTACCAATACAGAAAATTCACGGATTTCCTGCATTCGTATAGCTTCCTTAATTTCTGGCCGCAATCCATTTACAAACTTTGCACACCGATCTCTTTCATTAGTAGCATCATTATAATGAGAATGAAAACGAGATAGCTCTTCAAACCTGGATGCGTACTCTCCAACGGTCATATTTCCTTGGGTCAGCGACAGGAATTTGAACTGTCTTTTCTCTTTAACATCAGCTGGAAAGTATTTCTCCAAAAACATATCCTTGAAATAATCTCAAGTGATCTCCACGTCGTTGACTTCAAATTGTCTACGCGTGCTATCCCACCAATGTTCGGCATCCTCAGATAAGGCATAAGTAGCGAAGACTACCTTATCAGCTTCATTACATTGCAATGCTCGAAAGATCTTCTCTATCTCTCGAATCCAGATTTGTGCTCCATCAGGGTTATATCCTCCCTTGAAACGAGGTGGATTGCGCTTTTCAAATAGGTCCAGCCTTCTCAAGGCATCGTTACCTTGACCTTCACGTGCTCCCATTGCATTGATTAAGCGTTCTACAACTCCAGCAAGATCATTTCCAGCCATTAGTTTCCTGTTTCACAGTAACTGAGATTTGTCACATCAATCACAGTTACTACCAAGTTAGATATTCTATTCTCTATCACCTATACAGAGTTTACGGACAAAGCAAGATAGACCTTTTCCCCAGGCCTATTGGATTAACTGCTCTGATACCACTTTGTTACACCCTCTGTTACACCTTAATAAATTCTATAAAAATTTGTAATAATTTTTTTTTTACTAAAGATATGTTTGTTAAAAAGAAACTATCGGAATAAATTATATACATTATTTCTGAAATAGCTCAATATTATTAAAACTTTATAAAGTATTTGTACATTCATCCGAAGAAAATAAACATTAAACATTATAAGAAAGAGAGGAAACTCCATGGCCCAAGAGCAGTTGCCTAGTGACATTATTTATTCATTGGACCACGGTATTCATACCGAGCTCCCTTTCTAGAACGTGCTATATATACTGTCAATGTTCTTCGATCCTTCGCTCTGTACGAACCATTAATTTAAAACATATGAAACAAAAACATAGAGAAAGGAGTGAGAAACAGAATATAATATTCCCAAATGGGACATAAGCAATAAAGGGTTTTCACAAACTAGTATAATAATATCAATCACAATCACAAGCACAATCAATTTATGAATGTATGAATGATATGCCATATCTTCATCATAACTTATCTATATAGGTGGGCCCCTTAAATTTTAATTTGCACTGGGCCAACCAGGAGTTTACACTGTTCCATAATTCCGGATAATAATAACATGAACAGCTCAACTGGCATGGAAACACTTAGAGACTAGTCAGATTGAAAAGGTTTTTATTGTGAAAGTACCCGACACTAGGGAGCTACCCCAGGTCCCCTGAAGCACCCTTTCACACCCTCTCATCCCAAGGCTCACAATTAAGCCTCCTCTAATGTATCCTCGGTTTCTATAATCCGTCCCCAGACAATATCATTTTGTTTCTCTTCGATGATTCATGATGCATGAACTACTCGCGTATTTAGTTGGTTAAGGCTTTTAGAAACTCAATTATATTATCAGGGCCTATGAATCACGACATAGCCACCCCAGTAAACTGTACTTTGTCAACTTCTCAAATACGCACATAGAATTTTAGTACAGTTCTTTTTCAAATCACAAATCAAATCTCCTTATAAATTTGAGTTTCAAAGCCTTAAATATATTTCACAACCTTCTTTATAAAAGTTTATAGGTCAATTCAAAATCAATTTCTAAAAACTCAAATTTGGAATTATCGATCTTTAAAACCTTAGTACTTGAAAATTTTGTGTAATATTCTTATACATTTAAATATTAAGTATATATATGTATATATTAAAATAATTTCTCTTTCTTTTTCTTTTTGATAAACTAATTAAAAAAATCTAAATTTTAGTAAAGATATATACATATATATTAAAATATAAAAAGAGATTTCTAAAAACTTATGTAGTTTTATTGAAATCTAAGAAATTTCTTAAAAGTAATTTAAATAAAGATGAATAAGTAAATAAAGAAGTAGGAGATAAGTAAATTCTTACTGAATTTTAGCTTTCCGTCATGTTTGCTATATGCTCAAACTCCACAGTATAGGATTATCAATCATAATCAAACATTGTCAATCACAATCAAACATCATAAAACATAAATAAATATTAACAACCATAATCAAATCAAATAATTAAACATCAGTTATAAATATGATAATTTAAAATTCAATGATTATTTAAATTAATAAATTTTTGTTTTAAGTTCTATGGTCAATTCCTCGCATAGGTCTATGTAAATCCAAGATAGTCCAATCCTTGCATAGGTCTAGTTCAGTCCATATATGTCATAACAGTCCAAATCCTTGCATAGGTTTAGTCAAGTTCATAATAGTTCAAATCCTTGCATAGGTTCAATTCAGTCCGTATAGGTCATAATAGTTCAAGTTCTTAAATAATTATTTCAGATATTAAGTTACACAAGATGCTTAATTAATAACAATTATTATAAATTTTAAGTTAGAAGTTATTATTTTAAAATAATAATATTGTTATGTTTAAAAGGAGTAGGGGACTCCTCCCAATATTCTTATGTATTTTCATATTATACCCTTAATCTCACTCCCCCTTACCTCGATTTGCTACCAAAAGTGAATTCGCTCTGCGCCTCCAAGTTCTAACAAAATATTAATACTAACTTATTTCAGTATAAGCTTAAGATGAAAATTAAGATTGCTATCAGAATGATAAATAGTAAATGTGCATAGTAATAATAAATAGTAATGGTAAATGGTAAGTCATTACTAGTAACGGTAAATAGTAGTTTTTGAATAGTAATAGTAAATAGTAAATTATGAATAGTAACTTTTTGAATAGTAGTGGTAAACGGTAAATCATGAACAATAACAGTGAATAGTAAATTTTGAATAGTAACGGTAAATAGTAAATTTTGAATAGTAACAGTAAATAGTAAAAATAACACAGCGATAATTTATTTTTACTATAGTAACTTATTCATAATAGTACTAGTATATCAATGGTTTAAGAGTGCTAAAAAAAATAAACTAAAATTATAAAAATAATATAGAAGAAAGTTATTACCTTACACCTCCGGCAGAACTTCTTTTTACCAAAAGAATTTACTCTCCACTAATTTCTTACGCACTATCTCTCTAGATTCTCTCTCTAATTTTTGTGTGGAAATGTTGTAAATGAGCCATCTATTTATAGGAAGAAAATTTCACTATTTAAGATTATTTAATTATTTATTTTACTATTCATGATGTAAGCGATGATGTAATTAAGCGATGATGTAAGCGATGATGTCGACAGTGGCATTTTGGTTATTAAATGAAAGGTTAAGGGTATTTTTGTCATTCT
Source organism: Clitoria ternatea (assembly GCA_037962975.1). Lineage (NCBI taxonomy): Eukaryota > Viridiplantae > Streptophyta > Magnoliopsida > Fabales > Fabaceae > Clitoria > Clitoria ternatea. Next base: position 19,604,311 of record CM075675.1, read on the forward strand.
AAAAAAATATAAAAATTCCAAAAATTTATAAATTATATAACAATCAAAAAGTTCTAAAGAACTATAATCAAATTCCTTTGAAATTTTATTTTAAATAATAAATAACGAAATTAGGGGTGTTACAGAGTATACCATAGATGAGAAAAATAAAAGAATAAAGAAGGTCATTGAGGTTATCTATAGCAAAATAAAACAAATATGGAAATATATTATATTTTTTTATAAGATAGAAAATCAGTTTGTGTAAAAAAGAAATAGAAAAATTAAGGAGAAAACATAATAAAGATATGGATGAAAAATTACAACATTATTGGAGAGAATATGACAGGTATGTGTCAAAGAAAAAAGAGATAAAAAGTAAAAATAAAAACAAAGACTCTAAGGTGTATAATAAATTGTTTTTAGACAACGATAGTGTTTTAATAAAAAGTCACCTTAATCGTAGTCTGTCTATTCCCATCATTAGTAACAGTGATACACCTGAGGAATACTATAACGTGGTAGATGAATCCTTTCCAAATTCTTTTATTCCTAATGCAAAGACTTGGTCCTCATAGTTAATAGTTCCCTTAGGGTTAGTTCTAGGATGTATATAATCACCATAGGATCTTATATATTGGAATACGTTTTTACTCTTTTGAATTGACATTCCCAAGAGTCAGTTCCTATGTTATTATGTTGCATAGTATAATTTTTGTAGGATTAACATTTTGTCCATCATATTGCATTTAGGACAATATAGTACATATAAACATATTGATATTATTTATTTTCATAGAGGTTTATTCAAGGAGCTAGTTGCATCTTTTCAAGCATCACTTGTTATAGCCCCTAATTTAAACTTTATTTCTAAATATGATCCTCTTCAAACATCATATTCATTCATCATTCATGATATCCATATGTTTCATATGACATCACATGCTTGTACATACATTTTATCTAGTGCATTGCTTAAGCATGCCATACATATAATCATTTTTAGGAGTAGTGGGCATCCCTATACTTTTGCATGTGCATTCTTATAGGAATATCTCATAGCACTTTTTGATGATCATTTTGTTCAAACAATGTCACAAATAAAAAGGTTAGTATTTGACCGTGGTGGCCACTCTATTTTCTATATTTTTCCCTCTTTGTTTTCTTTTCATTATTGTTTTTCTTTCATTTATTTTTTTGTTTTGGACTCATTTTGTTTTCCCTTTCGCCTTGTAGGTTTGCTACTAAGTTACTTTTATGGATCTATAGGATTTGAGGACAAATCATCTTGAAGAGAGGGGGCATAATGCAAACCAAACCCATTAGGCTTTATTGGGCCTCTATTTTCCTTTTGTAAATATTTTAGAATTTCATAAACTTTGTTTAGAAATATGTTAAATATTTCATGTCTTTAGGTTTTAGGCCTTGCATGGTCATATTTTTTATTTTGGGCTACTTTTGGGTCTTGCGTAGGTATAACTAGCTTTTGGTCACTTTGGGCCATGTATTTTTAGATTTTGGGCCTTGGGTGAAGCTTTTACAAGCCCACCCAAGTCAATTCTGAATTTCCCATGGGGTTATATAAACCTTCACTCACTTGTAAAATATACCACTTGAATACATTTGAAAGAATTTTTGTGTGAGTAGTTGAGTGTAACTGCTCTCCCTTAACTAAGAGAGCTTAGCAACCCTTCATTCTCTTATCCTTTAGGCCCCTCCTATAGGTGGCGAGATATTTGGCTTATCCCTTCCTGAGGGTGGCCCCTAAAACCCCTCCAAAATCTTTTAAGTTCATACCTTACCTTTCCCCTAAATAGTCTACCTTTTACCCATTTCTTTACCTTAGCCTTTAAGGCCTTTTCAACCATTTCGCTATCATACAATTTTCGGTTGTTACTATCTCATGTGCCTCCATGTTGCTGCCCAAGAAAAGAGTTTGAAGAATCTCCAAGAAGAAAGAAAGGAAAGCTAGATCATTCTCCTCCAAAAGTGGACTTTGCCTACATCACTTTAGCATTGATTTTGAATACCTAAGCTTACAATAACATCTTTTGATCATTAGATCACTCTTGAGCTCATTCTTTCTATTTTCAATTTCCATAAGCTTTCAAGTTTCAAGTTGTATATTCATTCTATTGAGAGTATACTCAGTCTGTTAATCTTTGTGAAAGATTAGGGATTGTTGTAAAGTTTAGAATTAACCTTTAGGTTGTGAATTTGCGTGATTGTGAGAATGATGAGGTACATCATTCAAAGTGAGAGGATTAAGTTTTTGGTGCGAGACATTAAGAAATTGTAAATTGCTATACTTGAACTCAAATCATTTAAATAGTGAAAATCTCAAGTGGTTTGTAAAAGGATTAGAGGTAGATTACAATTGTGGTGATCAAACAAGTATAACTTGGTTTATATACTCTTTTCCCTAACTTCTATATTCAAGCTTGACATAACTTGTTCATAACCATTTATCGTCAAATATCTTGCTCTAGTGACTTTGATTAGCTCATTCATCTTAGTTCCTCATTTATTATTTTATCATCTCTTTATCAACAAGTTTTAACTAAACTAAGAATTACATGTTCAAAAGCATTCAAGCAAAATTTTTTATTACTCATGCAACAACAAAGTCTTATCATCTAATAAAGATCAACTACATGGATTACGTGATGTCATTGCTACATGTCAACCCCTCTTTATAGGGCTCCAAAACATATATTGAACTCTCTTTAGAGACACTTTCATGGATCACATTCTCATGATTTTCTACCATTTTCTCATCAATAAATGTCACCTCAACTCAACTTCTAATAATGCATTTATGTATTCGATCTTTACTTTTATTGTTACACATTCATCTCGACATTATTATTTCGGCTACCTCATTTAATTTGCTAACCTTTTATTGTCTAACACTCACTTTTATATACCATTGCAGATTTTATAGTTATTCAATAATTCTTACTTTAAGTATATCAATTATTTTTCAATCACACATAACTCTTAAAGTCTTTCTTCATTTCAATCATCCAACTTGTGTATCAACTTTTATAAAAAAAAATCTATAAGTTTTATGTTGGTTGCCAAAGACTTAACACAACCATCTTCCCCAAGCTTGGGATGCGCTATGAACTACAGGTGGAATTCTTTTTATCAAACAAACCATTTTCATATAAATAAACATGGAAAACTGAAAATGCCGAACATGGACATAATAGAGTAATTTTTCATTTCTTTTATTATCAAAAGTAAATTCTTCCATTATTATAAGCAAATCGTGTTTGTGCTACGATTTTGTAGTAGCTCTTCTAGCTTGGAGGAGTAACCAGCAATGGGAAGAAAACCACTAAACCACTGCCTAATTGTAGTACTCTTCCTGCAATTCAAAACCGGCCAAACATTGCAAAGAGAAGCACGCCAACACAAGACAAACACATGAACCCTGTTTTGAAAGCAAAAAGATGCCAATATAACACAACAGATCTTCATTACAAGTCACGTTCACGCTTACACCCACACTTTAGTAGACACACAAGTAGATAGTTGACAATACCTGAACCAGCTCTTTTTTTTGGGGGGAACAAATAGCAATTTGGCTGGAGGGAGGAAATGAAAAGAGAGATAAATGAGATACAAAGGAGTTTCTCATTGTTTTTTTTTTTTAGGAAATAACAGATGAAAAAGTGAGCGAGATCTACCAAAAATTAATTGCCCCTGTAAATAGAAGGATAAAGAGAAAAAAATAAATGTTCACCAAAAATAAATAAATAAATAAATGAGATTTATTTAATAAATATTAAAAAATATATTAAAACGTTAATTTTTTATATAAAAGATTTAATTTCCTTCTTATATAATTAATCTATTTTCATCATCTTTCATATATCTAAACAAAAACAGATTCATTCTTTTTATTTTTTTCCCTTTATACTTCCATCCATCAAAATATTTTTCTATCTTATTTTCACTTAATTTCTTTCCTTCCTATTTCTTCTTTTCTTCATTTTTCTTTTCATCTCATTTCATCTCTTCAACCAAACAAAACCATAATAATTGGTCCTTGGTTTCATTTTAGTTTGCCTCATTTTGGCTCTCCAAGTTTCAAAAACATCCCACTTTGGTTCTCTAATATGTTAAAACTCATTTATTTTATTTATCAGAAATTAAGTTTCTTTTTTTTTTGGGGTCTTAAGTTTCTTTTTAAAAATTTAAGTTTCGTTTATCTTTTGTTCTTCACAAAATAATTGTCACTATGTTTTATCAAACAAAATAACGTACACAAACTGACTAAAGTAAGACATTTTAAGACCGAAATCAAATTGTTGGAAAACCAAAATAAAACCAACCTTGAAATTCGATTACCAAAATACTAACTTTGTCTCATTTTTTCAGACATTGATACATTCACCACGTTGGTAGGAATCAAAAATAAATCAAATACCATTCAACGTGTATTAGAAACGGAGAAGGCGGAGGTTTTTGTACCTCAAATTGCTTAGGGGAGGCCAATGTAAATGTGTGTTTTTATTGAGGAGGGGGTTGGGGTAGTTGAGAGAAGGATGCATGCATCACATTAATGTGTATGATTTCATTCCGAAACAACTAATTTACACGAAAGGAAAACAGTTCTCACAAATTTACATGCCTGTTGGTTTCCTCCCAAAACCCAACTTAAAACATAAAATCAATATTTGGGAATTAGTACTAGTAACAAAATTAGCGAGAAGAGAAAACTATGTGCTGCCAAGCCTCACTGCAGCTTGAGGATGTATTATCTGATCAAATTAAACTCTCAAGTTAACTACCCTCAAAATGACATACGGTTGTTAGTTCAAACCTTGGCTTGAAGACCTAGCTGATGATGATGACTCGCCCAGAGAAACAGAAGCCAGAGATGAAGCCCAAACCCGGGCACTCCTTGCCCTTTCATGAAAATTCCTGGTCTTGCATAGTCGTAGTTTGGTACAAATCCTTCTCACATCGATCACATGAAGCACACGTCCCATCACTTGGCTTGTCTCACCAAATATTTGCACGTTCAGATGAGGAACACATGAAACCCAGAATGCTCGGAGCCGCAATACAATCTTGGGGAATACAAAAAGAAGCAACCTCAGACAGAGAAACAATACAGAGAATAACAAGTAGGGTTCCCTGCTCCATATTTCTTTCAGAGACAAACCAATCAACTGGTTCGCAGTTGATTTTTCATCACACATCATGCTGCTTAGTTGACCAACAGCCATATTATTACCTGCTTCAAACCCTGAGACAAACAAGCAGACAGGTCAATGGACGTCAATTAGGTAAAAAATCTACCAGTCATTGAAATTTCTTACACGTCACATGAGTTGTTATTTCAGTAATAAAATGGTTCTCTTCATTAATACATTGTATATTTACAAACAGGAATTCAAATATTGTTTGTAAAATTCAATTAATACCTGTGTTTCTCTCGTAAAATTCTGAAAGGAAGAGAAGATTGTTTGGACCACGATATCTCAACCTTGATGTCTGGTTCACCAGTAATATTGCAGGCAAACTATGGATTCCATATTTTGAATACAAGCTGCAAAACAATATAAAAGTAGACATCAACAGATTTTAAAAGGTTGCCAATTGGATGTCATCATTTCTGACGAATTTGAAATTCATGAACACAAAGTGATTAGTGGAAAAGGAAAAAATACATTTAATAGTGCCTTTGTTGCTTTATATAAGGTATAATTGAACAAAATCATCAAGACCATGAAGAAACATTAATTTTATTTAACATGTCTTAAATTTAATTTTCATTCCAAAAATTCCTCTAATATTAAATAATTGAAATTGAGTTATAGAAATAAATAATTATCTCAAAAATTTATACTTACAATAAATCAAGAGTATAAAAAAAGGAATTGTTCATTTAATACATCAGAAAAGTGGTTAGTGTCCCATATATTTAGGCACAGAAGTATTCAAATTTTTGTACCTTATATTCTAAAGGAACAAAGGTAGTATAACTTAATGCGATTAGCCTAATCAATATGAAATTGAAAAAATGCAATCAACATTGTTTCTAATGCATTCTTTACAACCCACTCTTTGTTATTGGGTGAAATCCATGCAGAGTCTACTACATGATGTGGAGCCCACTCCTTATTTGGGGGGTTCCACATGGATTTCATTCAATAATAGTGAATTTGTTCAAAAGAGTAGGAGTGTTCCTAGCCCTTCACAGGAAATTAGATATGCAGAACCAGTAATAGATTTTAACTACGGCAACTTGTATTTTATCCATACACTAGGCAAACAGCATACAGCATAAGAATTAGTCTCATCACTATCTAGAAACTTATAAATATAAGAAGGGGTATCATCAAAACCTTGGCAAAGCCGATGACCGCTCAAGAACCAAATGTTCTACTCGAGGAAACATGGAACTAAGAATTTCAAATTTAGGAAGCATTTGGCGAGAAAATGGACACCAGGAAGCATAGAAGAGTATAGAAATATACTCTATTGTCTTTCTGCCAGAAAGAACTGCTTCTATGAAATTTCCATCTACCTGAACAGATCAGAATGAAAAATTAATTTTTGCATGTCATTAGAATATGCAAATTGATACAAGTCTGTAAAATTTAATTAAAATTTTAAATCTATGTAACCATTAAATCAGATCTATATAGCAGTCAGCAGAAAAATGGCAGACACATAGTCTGGTCTATATCATAGTTATCAACCCTGGATAACAGTGCATAACAGCAAACCCCCAAAATGCTATAGCAGACAGTGGGATGATCACTATTGTAAGATTTTGTACAAATGTATGATCTATTATTATGAACATAACTACATAAAAAAATACTAAAAGAATGCATGTAGTTCATATTTCATAATATATTCATAACTGTAAGGAAAAAAGTTATAGTTTTTAAAACAACAATAGTGAAGAAAACAAAATATCTTAGTCTTGAATATTCAAAGTATTTCCCTAATGTAATTAGACAAGTCTTAAACATTCCAATTAGACTCCCTAGTCTTAAAAGTCTTCACAAGTGTACAATCTGTGGATGAGGAAGCAACAGTCTTCTGAGTTTGGCCTCGTGATGATGCCAGTGCTATCAACTATAGCAGAGATGAAATAACAGAGAACATAACAGAGGCAGAACTGCAGAATAGAGAGAAGAGATGGGTGGCAACTATCGGTTGCACAACAGAGCAATGACAAACGGAGAGGGGCCATCAAAGTCACACAAATGGAAAAGAGAATAAATGTGGGAAAAGAAAGGGGGTTAGGGATTTTAAGGTTTCCCTTTTCTGAAAAGCAAAAAAGTCAATTTTACCCTTAAAGAACACCTCAAAATTGCATCATTATGAGGGCACAACCAAAGTTGTCAAAATCAAGATCTTACATAGATTGTAATCAGATTGTAAGAACCTACCAAATATGGACAATTATATTTAAACCTGTACATAAATAATATAAAATAAGAAAATTAACATACAAATCACATCATTGAGCTAAACTAGAACGTCATAAAACTCTGAATTCGTAATCATACAACTCATAATTATCCAAAAGACCCAAATACAATTATACAACTCATAATCATACAAAAGCCTAGGCCTACAACTATTAGCATTCCAAGCCATCTTTTAGAAAGAAAACAAAAGTTGACCACAAAAAAAAAGAAACAGTACAAATCACTAAAAATGGGTCAATGGAAGAAGTCACAGGTGACAAAATAGAAGGACAACAAATGAAAAACAGAAATGAAAGCAAAGCAGTAAAGCATGAGCACAACGACATCAGAATTTTCAATCTGAAAATTTGGACGGAAGGGCCAAAGTTTGGCGTAGAATGGACTTGTACACATTTCCATGGAAAGAGAAAAAATCTGGCAACATTTATTTTTTGAAAAATGTGGGTTTTTTCATGCCGGGTTGTGTAACCCAACCCGAAAGTGTAAACCCATCTGACCAAGATCACAAGAACAGAATTGCATGATCTTCCAGAAGATCGTCAATCTTCAACAGATCCTACCCAAGTGCTATACACCACATGCAATTTTGATTGCTCCAAATCCCAAAGATATCATGTGACTTCACAATTTTAACAGCAGTGGGCAAAAAATGATTTTCCATTAGCTTCTGCAGAGCAGCACAATTTGGGCCGCAAGCTGTGATGGCCAGAAAGTAAAAGGGCCCGCCTACTATAGTTTTGTCCTAGCTGGCGGCCACTCCACTTCTCACCTCCCAATCATGCACGATCAACAGACAGTAACTACATTCTATATATAACAATGTTAGGACTTTTGTGCTCTGTACTACAGTCATAAGGAATTGCAATGAGCTTAAAAATAGTAAAGAACCTGCTAAGCTTATCAGCTTGAACTTCTAATAACCAAATGAATGAACCTCTTAAAGTTGGGTATTGGGTCTAACTCAATCCTAAAAGCTAGTTCAGAAGATGATGATTACCCTCACCTTACATATTTTTAATTGATCATATCTCTAGTCAATGTGGAATTTTCAACAGAATCAAAAGCATGCACTTTTCCAACACAAATATGTCCCCCTCTCTGCCTTAATATGGTCAATTCAGCCCATACAAAGATCATTTTCTTGAACTCAATAAAATCCAATTAGTTTAAAATCCAACAGATTTTAAAGTGGGAAATTTATTGCCATTTTCAATAAAGTATAAAATCCTTTCTATATCCAGCCAAATTATTTTCCATGGGTAAATTATGGAGTGTGTTAAGATGTCCCACATTAACTAGGAATATGACTTGTATATTACTTATAAGACTTGTGTTGTAACAACCCCCAACTCATGAGCTAACTTTTAGGATTGGTTAAGCCCAAAATACAAACTTAAGATGATATTAGATCCTATCCTGGATCCGTCATTGGCCCACACATGAAGGAATGTGTTGGAAGTCTCACGTTATAAGGTCACCCTGCCTAGTCCTGCAAACTTCACACACAATATGTCTAATCCTAGGTATGAGGGGGTGCATTAAGATGTCCTACATAAGCTAGGAATACGGCTCGTATATTCCTTATCAGGCATATCAAAATTTAAGAGGGTGATTAAAAACTCCAGATATGAAGTAAAACCCACAATAATTGTTTCATGCTAAGCACACAGAAAGGAGACCTCCTTCCCAAGCATTTGGGTTTGACCTAGCATGTGATCTAACCCAATAAACCTGTGGTGTGACCCAAAAGGAAATTTATACATCTCTATGTTAATTGGATAGTTAGGCTGATGACATAATATCTTTCATAGTGAGCCATTAGGTGTATCGTGCAGCGGGGATAGAATTTTTTCTTGGTTTAATTCATAAAAGTAACCCTATCGTTCGTTGTTGGCTTAAGAAGATTGAATCTTGTGCCGTCTTAATTTCAGGTTTTTAGTTCTTTTAAACCAGTTAGCTTCTCATATACTCCCAACTCTCTCATGTCTCTTTCTTCCACAAGCACTCTTCCATCCATCAGATTTTTTTCTATTCTCTCTTTGAATTGCTTTTCCCCTAAATCCATTAAAACAAAGCTTCAAGCAATCAACTCATGCTGGCATGTACCTGCACCAAAATGAGAAGTCTTGAAAACAGTGAGGGAGAGAGATATGACCTGAAGAGTGCTGTGCTTACAACAATAACCAATTAATCAAAAACTACAAATTATAATTCATTCCAAACAAAGTTCCCAAAAGCCATTGCACTTAGTTGCTGATGTAGGCTTGCCTACTTGAAATGAAGGATCTTTTGCTGATGTAGGCTTGCCTACTTGAAATGAAGGATCTTGGTCTCTCTTCTCTTTTCTCTTCAAATCTTTTCTTGATCTTTTTTCTTCAATGGCAGCATCACGGAAGCTTTGGAAATGACATGGAAACCGAAATGTGAATTTGGAAATGGAAGAAAGAAACTAAGGTTTAAAGGAAGGAGAAAGGGGGAAAGGACTTAAAGGAGATGGAAGAGGGAGGTGTCTTGTGGAAGAATGGGAATTGTCTAGGGGATGGCGCCATCCATGGATGGATTCACTCGCCACTTTTGGGGATGGAACCCAAAGGATAAGAGTTTGTTGAAGCTAAGAAAATTTAGCCAAAAAAGAGAGGAGAAATCTCAACTACTCACAAAATCTCAAGTCTAAAATTCAAGTGTATGATTACAAAGGAAACATGGCCTTATATGGCAAGGGAATTCGGTCATGGCTATTGGGCCTAGGGATTCCTTGGCCCAAGAGAATCCTATCCTAACTAAGAAGGGCAAAATACAAGCCCAAAATGAAAGATGATGCATATAAGGCCCAAAAAGTGGCCCAAAAAGGAAAATATGACTATGTAAGGCCTAACCTAAAACTCAAAGGCTTTTCTAACCTAAATCTAATAAAATCCTAGTTATGTACAAGAGAAGATACAAATGCTCATGTAAACCCAATGGGCTATGTCCTCATCAGTTGCATGATCAATACTTGATATAGTTACATGCTTATTACAATTCCAAGTGTATGACCCATGGGCCATGCAAAGGTTCAATACAGGAAACTACCATTCAAGAAATTATTTAAGTGAGCACTTGTGGCATAACCTACTGAATAGAGATGGGTAATTCTTTGCAGTTAAATAAGGACAAGTATTAAAATATCATCTGTTTTCTTGACATTAAAGTTTAAACAAACGTATTGACTTTGTTAATGGTTTATGACTTGATTGAAATCATCAAAATATAATCATTCAAAAGATTTCACAGGAATAACCCCCCAACCCCACCCCACCCCCCTCCAAAAAAAATGAAATACAAATATACAATGATAGTTGTTAAATCAAGTGTTTCAGAAGCTACTAGAGAAGTAACAAGTAAAAGTAAACAATACTATATGGCCAAGTTCTCATATGTATAAGAAATTTATGCAATTTTCTCATGAATCAAAGTTATCAAGTATATATTTTTTGAATGACAAGTAAATTATTTTGCAAATATTTATGAATCACACTCAAGATGGTTATTAGAGAACATCAAACAAATGTAATTTATTGTATTACCAATGAGACCATGTCATCTAGTAAAAATAATCAAGTCAACTACTTCTACAAGCAATACAAATTGCATACTTGTATAGACTAGATGCTTGGAATAAGACCCCAAAATGGTTCCAAGGAAGGCTTTCAATTAGATCCCCAATCTTAAACTCACAAAACTTATTTCTCAAAAAGTTTTCCCCTCTCTTTAGTACTAGCCAACCTCAGTTCTGATGCCAAAGGATCCTACAAAACTAACGCTGATGTACCAATTCAACCAAAACCACAAACAATACAATAGTTAATCGTGTCGAAGCTACAAATCACAGTAAACTCTAAAGGGGAAACCAAAAGAAAAAATCCAAGGTCCAAAGAAATACAAAAACATGTTAGAAAAAAACAACGTAACGAAAATTAAGAAATTTAAGAAAATTTATCCAAACAAGCTACAAGATCGAGAAGTAACAAAATGATTTCTCCTAATGAATTTTTATACCAAGATATCTGATTCCAATTTCCACGTGATCAAATCCAAACCCTCGCTCATCAAACCACCCAAACATTGAAACAAAATCCAAGAAATCAAAAAGTCAAAACCCAGGAACAAGCAGAAAACACAAAACAATCTTAAATGCCGACAAATCATATATATATATATATATATATATATATATATATATATATATATATATATATATATATATAAGGTGAATTTGAAATCAAGGAAGAAGAAAAAGGCACCTGAAGGGGTGGATTCGATTGGATCGAGATTGGACACTGAGATTGAAGATTGTAGAGAAACAAAGGAGGCTCGGGAATGCACAAAGAAGAAGAAGAACCAAACGCGGATTGAAACATAGTCATGCAGAAGAAAAGAAGAAAAAGAAGCCAAGTAGCCATGGAAGAAGGGTAGGAAGAGTAAATACGAAAAAGAACAGAGGGCAAAATGGGAAAAGAAGGAGAGAATGAAAGATTTAAAGGTGTTTTGCGTTTGTGTTTTTTCTGGGTTGCTACGGTGACGGTGGAGGAGTAGGTGTGGTTGGGTTTTGGTATTTTTGAATTGTTAATTGTTTTGGGTGTGAGGACAAAGAAGCAACCTTTCCAGCTCAAAATTGGAATGATGCGCGTATTTATGGCGATGGTTTTATCAATCAGGCTGTGCACTCTCTCTCTCTTTCCCAGACATTTTCAGATACTTAAAAATCGCTTTCTCTCTCCTACCCCCCGAGTATACCTCGTGTGTGTTTCCAAGGACCATTTGTTTTTTAAAAAAATTAAAATAACAGTTCCTTACTTAATAATTTGAGTTGATATTATAATCTAAGTGTATTATCGATCTTCACATTTTTTTATTATGAAAATATTAATGAGTGTCTGGTTAAGAAATAAAAGTAATTATTTTTATTTAAAAATATTATTTAAACTTACCTACTTTAATTTCTAAATAATTTTTACATAATTTTTAATATAAAATTTATATTTTTACTTTGTTAAACAATATCATTATAACACTAGTTAAGAAGACTCATTTATTATTGAAATTAAGTTACTTATTTTAATTTTTTTATGATTAATAAGAATAGAATAATAATATTGAGAGAATCTCCATTATAGGCAGACACGTCTCACTCTCAAAATATTACATATATGTCCCTGAGCCACATCATACCAAATTAAAGGGTATGTTTAGTTTCTATTTTTGTTTATTATTTTTTTAAGTGTTAATTATAAAATTATTATCTTATTTTTAAAAATTTATCCAGGAAATAGTAAAAAAACCTTTTTTAAAAACACATTATAGCAACTTTTTAATTAAAAGTAAAAATAGAAAATGAAAATAGAAATGGAAACCAAATAAGTCCTAAGGGTGTGTTTAGTTGGGACATTATTTGTCCAATTTTTATTTTCTAGTTTTCAAGAAGTTTTATTGTGTTTAGCTCGTAAGTTTTTTAAGAAAAATAGAAAATTATTTTTGAAAAGGTTAAAAAAATAGAAAATGGGTTTGTTTACAAAATATTCAAATAAAACTTTTAGAAAATTGAAAGCTGGGTTTTCTATTTTTTAAAGAAAAATACAGAAGTCTTTAAAGAAGGTTTCTAAAAAAACTGAAAAGTGAAAAAGTTTTTCAAAAATTTTTCTAACTATTTTAAAAAATAAAATTTGAAATACTCAATCCTTTTTACAATGGAAAATTTAAAAAAAACTATATCGAATAATTTTCCAAATAATAGTTATTTTCTTTTAAAAAAAATTGGAATATCACATTTTCTATTTTTCATGCATTTTTTTAAAAAAAATAGGTGTATAAACATGTTTTCCATTAAATATGCTAACTAAACGCATCATAAGTATCCAATCATTCTAAAACATTATTTCCTATCATTTAGTGAGTATGTCGAGATACTTTCCTTTCCTTAGTTCTTTTAATAGACAAAATGGTTATAATTGTATGTAGTAGTATCCACTCATCACGCATCTATATAGGTTTTTTATTTTTATTTCTTCATATTTCCTGTGCAAACGAGAGGATAAAATAATTTTTAAAAAATATTATACTAAATTTATTTATCTATAAAGAAGTGTTGAAGATATAACTTTTATACTTTTTAACAATATCTGTAATTTAAGAGTATTCTTGAAAAAATATTAAACTTCTAACATAATTAATCTTAATATTGTTTTTAATGATTTAATTTGTTCATTTCTTATAAAAATACACAAAATTGAATATAGTGTCAACTTTGGTAGGGATGAATCGGGAACTATGCGAATTGGCGCGTAAAACATCGTTCTTGAAATAAAAACTGGGACCAAATGACTAGGAATTAATTTTCGGGGTCTTTATAAGAGTTGTAGATAATTCTCTTAAGAAATTGTGAGAATAATAATGACTCAATTTCGATATCGGTTGTAAGAAATATAGCCAAAATATGAAAAACTGCTAGAACAAAAGCGTGAATCGGTGTAGGGTCTTTTAAAAATAAACTGGGAAAATGGGAAAGGAATTAGCTCAAGGGGTCTTCATAAGATTTGTAGACAATTTTATTTAGAAATTAATAAAAAAGAATCATTCGATTCTAATCTTGTATGAAAGAGATATGATTGAAATACCGAAAGGTGTGCAATTAAATCAAAGAAATAATGAGCTACTGACTTGTTTTATAAACTGGGTCGAATGGGCCAGGAAATGGGCTTTTTGCTCAACATGATCATTGTAGAGGACCTCAATACGAGAATTTAGAAAAAAGAATCAAAATTTTTTGACGTCGGGAAGATGAGTGATGCTAGAAATACTAAGGGCAATGTGAATTTTCGGGCTTGGACTCTTAAAATTAAAATTAGGGATCTGTGTGTTTGGAATCGGACCTCAGGTCCTTCACGAGAAATGTTGTATGCTTCGGTACGGACACTTTGAAACTGGAATGACTCAGATCGAAAACTCGTGGCATTTGCTTGGCTAAAGATGGTGAAGCATGCATACGCACAAGGTCATATATCTATTTAGGCTTGGGAGAAATGGTGAAGGGATCGTGGGTCTAATTGGCTCTTAAAATTTTAAATGGCCACTATAATGAATATCTTTGAGCTAAATAGCGAGATCTTAGGGTATTCTCTTCATCCCAGGGTCTCCGGTATCTTTTGTCATTCGTTCTGGTTCCTGGTACAACTTCTGACGAATATGGCAATCGAGGGATTTATTAAAAATCTTTATTATTTTACTAATTATCAACTAATTACTTTCCATTATTTTAATTAATTACTTAATTAACACTAATTACTACATCAATATCTTGTAACTCATCACCCTACAGGCCTCCCTAGGAATCCGGGATGTTATAATATACAGAGTTGATTTTAGAACAAAAATGATGCAACAGAAGAAAAATAAACTACTTACGTGATTTAGATGTTGATATGAGTATATATCAATCCCACATGTTTGGCCCTAATGTGTTATTCGATATCAAACTATTTCAAAATATAGTTACTTGCTATTTTAAATTATGAATCAAGTTCTATTTATAACGAATAATGTGAAAGTTATTTATTTTTCAGTAGAAGTGCTTACCTCATTTTAGACGTTTCAAAACATAGTTATTCATGGTTCATAGTTAAACTTAGAAGAGAGGTTGAATAAGTCTGAGACTTTTTTTTATTGTGGAATTAAAACTTTTTTCAAACAAAAAGGCAGCAGACTTTGGTTAAAGCATATTCAAACTAAAGAGATAACAGAAATAGAGATTAGGCGCAACAGATTTATACTAATTCACTTCAACCAAAAAAGCTACGTCCAATATTTTCAAGCTTGAAGAAATTTCATTATGTGAAAATGTCTTTTTACCAACACAACACATTTTTTATTCTCGGCCTTTAGGTTAAAATCCTTTTTAAGTCTTATTTTGATAAAATCATAAAATACATTCTAACTCATAAAATAACATTTCTGCCCAAAGTCATTTAAAACACATAAGTCATTTTTTCCTCATCGGTTTTGTCGAAAGCTTCGTTCTTACTGTATTTTTGCTAGAAAACTCTGATTTAGGCGATTCCAAAGTCAAAAGTGATTAATTTTTGAAATCATATATTTATTATATAAAATAATTAATTCATTTTGCTCAAAATTGGAAATTTTCATAAAAATCCTTATAACGTCATTTTTCTCTTTTAAAATGTTGTCAACCACAATTAAGGACAAACCACCACATAACATTTTCACCACCCGTCATCTCGCCCTTGGGCAATACCCATCACCACATTATTACATACCAAATTTTGCAATAAAAATTACAATGTAAAGGCAGCGTGCCCCATCCATCCTTGTACCTCCGCATATATACGTTTTTCGCGTGTTTTCGGTTAAGGATTCACGTTGACACTAGGGATTTCTCACATTTTTCTCCAAGCAACAACTTGGGTAATTATTTCACATCACATACAACCACTAAAATAGCCATAAATTATGCCATAGATCAAGCCAAAATTTTCAAATTTAGCATGCATCAAAACAACGTCAAACATAACACATTTATCAAGCATAACTCCATGCAATTCATAACTTTTAAAGACTCCACCAAGATCAACCATACAAGCATAGTTTCATGCATACAAAATACCTAAAAAAAATTAGATTCAACATAAATAAAAAGAAATGTTTTTGATCATTTCATTTTATGATGATCATTTTGTTTTGACCATGTCACGTATAAAAAGAAAAGTTTTTGATCCTAGTTGATATTCTAGTCCCTATTTTTCCTATTATTTATTCTAGATTCATTTTGTTTCCCCTTGGAAGTTTACTGTTGATTTACCTTTGAATCTATAAGATTTGAGGTCAAATCCTTTTTGAAGAAGGGGAGCATGATAAGGACATGACCAAAAAGCTTCATTTTCTCTTTTATAAATAATTTTAGATATTATTTTGATAGCACTTGGGCCTTGCATGGTCAATGGGCCACTTTTGGGCCTTATATTTTATTTTAGGTTTTGTGGTTGGCCACCTTTCCTAGTTTAGTTACTTTTGAGCCTAGCAAATAAGAGAAAATTAGGGGAATGCATTCCCTAGCCTATATAAGGCTTGCATTTCCCTTGTATTCTAAGCATTGGTTTTGAATGAATTATATTTGTGAGAAGTGAGTTCATACTTCCCTTTAGGCTAGAAAAAGTTCTAACCTGCTTCAAGCTCTTATCACTAGGTGATCATCCCTAGAGTGGCGAGCTAGAGACTTATCCAAGTTCCTTGGTGGCGTCTCTTTCATCAATTTCCATCCATTCCATTCACCTTCATCCTACCATTTCCACCCTTGATCCCTTCCTTCCATATTTTTCCTCTTTAAATACCTTAGTCTCCCTTAGCTTTAGCATTTTAAATTTTTGGTTTCCACCTTCCTCCATGCTTCTGAATTGTTCCTTAGTTCTAAGGCAATCATCATCAAAGATTTGAAGACAGAAAGATAGCTAGATCCATCGTTTTTGCCTACAAGTGAAGATTAGACTATATCACTTCCCATTAACTACAATTCTCTAGAGTTAAATGACTACAACATAATACCCAAGTCACTAACACACATCAAACTCCTTACTCATCATTCTTAATAGGTTTTAATATCTCAAACACATTATACCAATCTCATTCATACTAACACCACCAAATATCAATTTTACCAACTTAGTGTCTCATTATATATTTTTGATTTCTCAAATTTCCAACATCAATAATTAATGCCAATCATTCCAAAATTTCATTTTCATATGAAAAATCACTTAAATGACAATTAATCATATTCTCTTCAAAAAAAATTCAAAAGCCCCAAACTGTACACTTTAGGGTTTTTCACACAATCTACCAATCTTTAATTCCAAGCACTCACATACACAATTTCAAGCATCCTCAAGCTAACAATATTACATTCAAATTATCATCATCAACAACAACAAGTCTCAATGGTCATCTAGCCTAAGGTTGGGTTCCACATGCACTTTTTCAACAAAACAACATCCAATCATCCAGTATTAAGCTTCAATAAGCCTAAAACCACCAAGAAAACCCATTAAAAGTAAAAAATACATACCTTTTATTCAAGCCCCAATAGAAAATGAAATTGAGAGGGAAGAAGAGGAAGATGACTTAAGTTTGGCTCCAATGTCCAATATATACTTCACAAATTCAAGCTCAAGTATTGATTTTGCAAGAAAATGGCATAAAAGGGGCGTGGTCACAATTTTGCTTCATAGAGAGGAAGAAGAAGAAGAAACAAAGTGTATAGCGAAGAAGAGGAAGAATGTAACGAAAATTGAGAGGGGAAGGAAAGAGAAAAGTACAAAATTGGATATTGCCCAATGGTTACAATGATGTATCTTTTTGCTTTTTCCTTTGGTCAACAACTCCTTATTGTTCCATGGACAAAAAAGCCAAAAGAGGTAGGGAAAATTCACACGGTGATTAGAAGAGAAGAAAATAGAATTTTACATTTTCTTTTATTTCTATTTCGCTCGTATTTTCACCATTTATTAACATACTCTATGTCCAAATAAATACATTCTCAATTCAAAAAAATTATTTTGAACATACCGCCATAACCATAATAAAATCCTCATCATTCTAAACCCATCAAATGACCAAAAATATTTATTGGGTTCCACACCTTCTGTTAAATTATTTGGTTTCAGTAAATTTTAGTTTACCGATAAATCACAATTAATTCCTAATTAATTTTCCTACGTACTTTGGGCCTCAAATAATTAATTTTCATCATCTAATAAATTTGATCTGTCCTACACCAGGGTCAAGAGATCCAGTGTGGGGCCAGTCCCAAAAGTCAAAGATTAAATGGGATTGAAGACCGATTCTGCAAGTCTCCGGTCTATATATCTGGAGTCCCAATATGAAGAGAGCGGTCTTGGCGTCCTGGAGGTCCTTCACACCGACCTCACGCGTTGATGTGGGCGAAAGGTGGTGTCACCTGCGAAGATTCTTCGACGCTCAAGTCAGTAATAGTATTTCAAATGTGGAATGTTTTGTGATCACTCTATGGAATCTAGATAGAAGTAGTAAAGAGAGGAAAAGAGAGAGGATCCCCCCGGTAAAATGAAGAGAGTTCTTATACCAAATTGGCTTGATATACGAGGACTTGTTAGTGGGAACCACTAACCTCCATTAATTAAATAAATTATTATTTAATGTGCACTTGCTAGCATGATTGAAGCAAGTGGCTATTTTATATTGAGCGTAGAGAAAATAGGGCTAGTCTTAGGGGACAAGTTGATTATTTCCAGGAGCAGATTATGGCTCATAGTGTAGAAAATGGAATCTTTCTCCTTGTCCTTGTAGCAATGCCCATTATCTTCTGTATGGTGACGTGAGTGTTATCCGATGTGCATGGCGTTATCCTGGACAATTGGTATAGGGAGAACACCTGATACGGATTTAGAGTCCGGATGTATACCGATGACACCGGTGACACGTTGAAGAACGGTCAAGAGACGTTATACCGTCTTATAGAACGGATACCGGTATCGAGCCCGGATCAAAATTTATTTTCTCTAAAATTTAGGATGTTACAGTTTGTATTGATTATGCAAGGCACTATAGAAAGTGTGAACAACTATCCAAATGGGTAGGCCATGTTGAGGGCATTTCCTTAATAAAATTTGAAATCTTTCCCAAGCTTTAGACAATGATTCTTCTTTCTTTTGTTTGAAGTTAGTGATCTTGGCCCTATATTCGACTACTTTACATGGAGGAAAGTATTGCATGAGAAAGGCTCTGGATAGTTGTTCCCATGTAATTTGAACTTTTCTTTAGAAGAGATTAGAACTATGTTTGAGATCTGCTATCGAGAGAGAAAGAAAAGAGCTTTAGTTTTATTTCGCCGTCTATCACCCTTCTGATTTTGATAGTTGTACATAACTCTAAGAAAACTATTAGATGAGCATTAGGGTCTTCTGATTAATGCCCGTAGAATCGATTCTTCATCACCATGTTGATCAGCTTGGGGATAATGTGGAAATCAACTGCTTTAACTTGATCAACAATCAAGTTTATGAACACTTTATCTGGGGAAAGAGTCAAGAAATCATTAAGAACTTGTTTCCCTTCGTTTGACATGTTTTTCCTAAAAAGAGAATAAGCACAAGAAGCACAACCATAAGCATAATAATTATAGTAGTATATAAAAACAAAAACAAGAAAAGAAAATTAAAAAAAAATAATGGCTCAATCCCAAAGCCTTTTAACCCGACCAATTCCAACAGACTCAGACCTCGGTAACGGTATAAAAAACTTGATAGGGCTCGCAAGTAGGTGGGTGTATCGCATAATACAAAAGATTGTCGATCCCATAGGAACCACATCATTAAGCACCAGTTGGGTTATCATACCTTAGTTTGAGCAAATAGTAATTGGGGGATTCAAAGTTCAAGTGCATAAGAATTAAAATGGTATACTTAAATAGTGTAAAAAATAAATAATTAAAGATACTCTTAGGGTTTTAGTTTCATCCCGATTGTTAAACTTTTACTTTATGAAATTAATTGACTTAAGTTCCCTTAAGTGCTTTTGGGTGCATCTCTCCCTAAGATTTGTGTATCCAAGATTAATCCCATGAAATTAAATAATGCAAATAAGGTGTCACAAGTCTTAAGAAAGTTAAGTGAAATCTTGATATGGAAACAAACAAATAATGAAATCATAAAGTCAACTTAATAATCATATTACAATTGTTTACTAATCGGGACTACTCATAAATCTCAAGAGCATGAATGACTACTCACTTATGATGGTGGAGTACAATCATTGCTAAACCACTCACCATCATGAAATGAGCACTAAAATAAAGAAAGAAAATAATAACTGGATGAAAAGAGATAAGAACCCACATTGCCCTCTTCACGATTCTCTAGAGCACTTTACTACGAACTCTCTAAAACTAGGTTTCCTCTCCAAAACTAAACTTACTTTCTAAATTTAAGTTCCGCCCTCTTATTAGGTGTGGACTCATTAAAAGAAACCTATAAACTAATTACAAATTAACCTCAACCTAAGAGGACCAGAAATAGGGACCAAACCATTGATAGAACCAACTCAACAGCTTAGACATGGAGTCCTAGGCAACATCTGGCTTAACATTAGGCTTAAGTGAACCCACTTTTACCATTCCTTGTCTCTTTTTTGACCTTACTTTATGTTA
Organism: Clitoria ternatea; assembly: GCA_037962975.1. Taxonomy (NCBI): domain Eukaryota; kingdom Viridiplantae; phylum Streptophyta; class Magnoliopsida; order Fabales; family Fabaceae; genus Clitoria; species Clitoria ternatea. The sequence goes on from CM075675.1 coordinate 19,624,984, forward strand.
AACTAAAAAAGGCCTTTTTTAAATCTAAAAACCTATAAAACACAAAAACCAAGCTAAAACTGACCATGCAAAAGGGAAGAAAAACCAACTAAACCAAGTTTATTCTAGAAAAATTAACTAAACTAGCCCTAAAAAATATGTATTTTAGGAGTACATCAACTTCACAAATAAGTTTAAGATTGACGACCAAAGATTTCTACCAACAATTATATTTTGTTTTTAATAACTTTTTCACAATTGTCCCTACATAACCCAACCCTAAGGTTTTGGAAGTAATAACAAGTAGTTGGTATGCAAGCTGCACATGACCATCTATGGTTCAAAGCAAGCTCACAATAAAAAGTTAGGAAAGTTTCATTTAAAATTAACATTAATATAGTCTCTATATAATTTTCAATACAAGTAGGCATGGCAAAAAAATCCATCCCCGTGGGTAACCGTACCGCACCGCCCCCGTTTGAGTGGGTTTTCCCCGTTTTATTGGTTTCGGGGACGGGGATGGTTTTTACCCGGTAGGAAAAAGTCGGGGACGGGGACGAGGATGGTAAAACTAGTATCCGCCCCGCCCCCGTCCCCGTACCCGCCCCGACATACTTAAATTACTTAATACTCTTACTATATATATATTACAAAAGATGATTTATTAGAGAATGTTTAATAATTGTATCCAAGATGATTTATTACTATTTTTATTATTGTATGTAAAATATTTCATACTTGTATAGATACAACAAAAAATTTTAAAATACTTGATAAGGAAATTTTTTTTATAAAAGCGGGGAAGGGGACGGGGACGGGTTTCCCCGATCCTGACTGGGGACGGGGACGGTAGTCATTTTATCCCGCCCGACGGGTATCGGGGACGGGCATGGTTAGGGTCTTGGATAACGGGGATGGGGATGGTAGGAGTCAAACCCGTCCCCGAACCGCCCCGTTGCCATGCCTAAATACAAGTCTAATAATAATTTCCAATAAGACTCTTTCAAGTATGTACCTCCCATACACTCGTTCAGTGGAGATCAAACCTTAGCTGCTTTCCATAATTTCAACTATGTTATCAACTCAAATATAAATGATTGCTTTTTTTTTAAAAAAACTAAACCAAACTAAACTAAGGATAGCATTTTTTTTTAATGATAGCAAAGGTTAAAATATTTCAGAACCAGAGGTAACTAAGCTTAAAAACCCAAACGCGGTTTATTCTTCTGATCTGAACTTCAACGCAGAAAAGGAGAAAAAGAAAGGGGATTAGGGTTTTGGGAAGCGATAATGGATTTGACATCGGAGAAGAAGGTATCAGAGGGCAACAATAACCCCGAAATTGCTCATCAAATAGAGGATTCTTCTTCTCAATTAACCCCTGATAGTAAAGAAGCCGAAGAACGACAAGCTCGTGAACTCAAAGCTGGTCTTCACCCCCTCAAGGTTCCCTCCTCTCACTTCCGTTTCTACTTTTTTTCACAACCTAATCGCTCGAACAGAAAAAAAATTAATCTAATTATCATTTTTGTTTGGGTCGTTTTTGATTTCGAGCCCAATCGATTTTATTTTTTTAGTTGCGATGCTTGAAATGCAAAGTCTGGTGATTGGTATCTAGTTTTTTGTTTTTTAATTTGTTTGAGGTTTTGGATTTGTTTTGGCGATTTAAGGGCATAACTGAAGTATGCCAACATGTTGGGGGTGCAGTATAATGACCAAATCGGAAGTTTTGGGTTGTGGTATATTATTTGCCAAGGAAGATGCTGAAGAAATTAAAATTTTGGATTTTTTTTGTTGAGATTTTGAACAAGAGTAGGATGCTTTGATGTATTGCTATGCATCAGTAATCTTTCAGTTTGTTTGACCTTTGAAATGGTTTGAATTCTGGAAGAGTTGATCAAATACATGTTGGCGGTGTTGGATTCACGAATATAATGCACTGCTGATGATTTGACATACTTGTTGATTATGTATAGTGGTTATGTTTTTTTTTTTCACTCTATATTTTTCCTCCCTGGAGGCTGTTAGTGCAATTAGACATTTTGATTGATTTATTACGTGCTGGTGGTGATTTCTATGAGCAGCACAAATTTGTATTTTGGTACACTCGCCGAACACCTGGAGTTAGAAATCAAACATCCTATGAGGACAACATAAAGAAAATTGTTGATTTCAGTACGGTAAGATCCTTGCTTTGTTGATGAGTGTATAAGTATATAAGTTCAGATGATATTTCATTATGCATTTCCTTCAGCAATTTTTGTGTTATTATGTTAATAGGTTGAAGGATTTTGGGTCTGCTATTGCCATCTTGCTCGTCCTTCTTCTTTGCCCAGTCCAACAGATTTGCACCTTTTCAAAGAAGGAATTCGCCCTTTGTGGGAGGTACATACTTGAAAGCCCTAGCTGAAGTTGCATTTTCTTTTTGGTTGGGAATCTATGTATAAGCTGTTCTGTTTTGTGGGGAGAAGTGGAAAGTGTGTCCTTTTGGTGTCTTGTAATTTGCACTAACACACTGCATATCTTTTTTCTGAAGGACTCTGCTAATTGCAGTGGTGGTAAATGGATTATAAGATTCAAAAAGGTTGTCTCAGGTCGTTTTTGGGAGGACCTGGTAAGTGACATATTTATCATAAGGCTTTCTTTAAAATATTTGGCATGACTTTTGAAAATGTTAACACTAAATTATGGAGTGATTATTTAAACCTGTACTTATGCCTAATAGTTTTACTGAAATTTTTGTCTTTTATAGACACCAATGATATGGTTTGATTATTTGATATTTGATGAATGTAGTTGATCCCACTTCATAGGATAGGTCTTAGATTTTATTGATATGTAATTTTTTCATTGAAATTATATAATAATCAGTGAATCTATGCAGGGGAAACGTTACAAGAGATACCTTTTTTACCCTGGAAAAGTTGCTTCTAACGATGGAATTATCCAATCCCCCCCCCAGGATACCCACAAATTATATAACACGTGTTTGGATGGGGAATTCTTAAAATTCCAGAGAATTGTAACATTTACAATGCATTTGAATGACAATGAAGTATTCTTACCATGGAATTTCAACTCAACAATTTTTAGTATGAATGAGAGGAATTTCAAATGACATGTTGAAAAAGAATTTTAAAATTTCTCTTTTTTTGTCTAACTTATCTTATATTATCATCTATCATTACTTCCATGTTAGATTCTCTTTATGATTACTTCTCATTATTAGTTTAATAATTCTAGAAAATTCCACATTCAAACACAACCTAAGAGAAACAAAGTGAAATATATTTTTCTTACCTTTCTTCTTTTCTCAACGCCCCGCCTCTAGTCCTCTATCAATAGTACATGTGTTTCTCTTCCCTCACTAATTTTTTATTGCTGGTTCATCTCTTTCTCCCTCAACTGTTATGCTTTGAAACTTGGTTTATCTAGAAGTTTATGTCACTCTGTTAGCTATTTAATGAGCTATCTGACTTCAAAGTTCTAAAATATTGATTTTTATATGTTTTATCATGTTGAAGTGCTTTCAGATTTAATCCTTTCAGTTATAGATGATTTGGTGCTTAATATGACTTAGTTAAGTGTATATGTTGTTTCTCATGAATCTTACGATCATGATTCAAAAAACTGGCTTTCTGATTCATGATCTGAATCTTGATTTGATAACTGTGATGTGAATATTTACCAATTTCTGGTTCACCATCAGAAACTCATTTTATCAATTACCTGAATTGCATCTTTGAGGTTATGGGTGTTAAGATGTCTCATTGAATAGGAATAGAGCTAGAATATTCCTTAGGAGGGTTGTGGCAACCCTCCACTCGAGTTACCTTTTGCCTATGTTTGGTTGAGAAGAAAATCGGAGGAAAGAAAATGAGAGGAGGGAAAAAATATTCCTTATAATACTTTGAGGAAACCATCCTCTCCTAAGCTAACTTTGTGAGTGAGATAGACTTTGTCTATTTGTGATATGGTATTAGAGCTTATCTAATCTTAAGCTAACTTATGAATCCTGATTTGATAAACCATGAATATTACCAATTTCTGGTTCACCATCAGAAAATCAGTTTAGTCAATTGCCTGAATTGCATCTTTTAGGTTGTGGGTGTTAAGATATCTCATTGTATAGGAATAGAGCTAGAATATTCCTTAGAAGGATTGTGGCAACCCTCCTCGAGTTACCTTTTGCCTATGTTTTTTTGAGAAGGAAATCAGAGGAAAAGATGAGAGGATGGAAAAAATATTCCTTATAATACTTGACTTGAGATGACCCTCATCTCTTAAGCTAACTTTTGTGAACGAGATAGACTTGTTCTATTTGTAATATGGTATTAGAGCTTATCTAATCTTAATACCAGGCCACACATGTTTGCAAACCTCACGCATGAGATCTCGTGTTGAGCACTTAAGGGTGAGGGGACGTGTTAAGATGCTTTGGGCTCTGAATAAAACCTGAATATTCCTTATAAGGCTGTGGTAATCCTTCTCCTCTCTTGAGCCTGAGACATTTTTAATATAGTATCAAAGCCTATCCAATCTTAATTTCAGGCCACTTGTAAATGTGTTAAGTCCTGCAAATTTTATGCACCAGCTGTCCAATTCTTGGGGTGTGTTGGGGTCATTCTAAAATGTTTCTCATTGGTTAGGAATATGGCCATAATGTTCCTCATGGGAATTGAGATGAACTTACTCTTGAGTTGTTCACTTCACAACAGATCTGTGCCATCAAAACAGGACAATTCCCCTTCCATGGCTCATCAAAACAAATTTTTATCAATATCCTTTCTGAATCTGAGTTTCCTTCTTCGTTCTTAGGCTTTGCATGGTGCTTCAGGTCAATGTTAGTACTGTGGGCAAGGTAGTTAAAATCGAGATCCTATCTAGGATCGGAAAGCTTACGAAAACACGTAAATTGTGTAATTGTAAGAAGGATCGTAAGATCCTACCTAAACATATAAAATAATTTTAAATGCATATATATGCAGAAAAATAAGATAAATAAGCCAAAATAACTTCAATTTCATTCATAATAGCTACAAACTTGTTTGTTACAACTTAACAACTCAAAATACTAAAGACAAATAACAATACATGTATTGTCAACCCAAAAACCATAAGGCCATTTGTCCATGGATTGTACGATCCTACGAGTTAACTTGCAATTTTAACTACAATGACTGTAGGATTGCCCATTCCGGAGTAGCTCTTCTACTCCAGCCTGTCATTAGCTGCAGTTGGTTTGTTATAACTGTTTTGCACAGTTAGCTTGTATTGTACACTTCCCATAGCTCTATAATAGAGCTCTCCTTTTGTAACTATCCAGATTAGAAATATCAGATTCTCTCTTTTTGTTTCTTAGAAACTTTAGATGGTATCAGAGCCACTCCAGCGTGGGCCATCCCATGGTACTAACATTGACCCTCTTATAAGAAGTGATCTGTTGTTGCCAGATTCCAAGTCATCATTCCAATTGTTAGGCTCTTCAATACTTTGTTACTAACGCTGCCTTCCCTCAACATTGATTTGCCCTATTTATAGGAAATCCTCTAACTAAATAGTCGAACTAACTAACTTATGGATAACAACTGCCCTTATTAACTCTTATTACACATTCTAACAGTAACAATTTATCATATCATATAACCTTAGTATGAACGACTTAACTTCACGCTGATTTAGAGTACGCTTGTACTAAAATTTGTTATTGATAAAAATGTGATAATGAGCTATTATGAGGTTATTAGCGCAAAATGGTGTTAAATGTTAATGGGTGAATAAGGTTGATTCTTGGACATTGATGTTAACAAAATGTAATGGCAAATTGACATTTGATATGCGTTTTAGTTTTTATTTCATCTTCACCTTATTTTGAAGCATGGAAGGTTATCAAAGTGGGATTCAAATAGTGAATCAAGATGCTGAGTTTTTGAATTGTGAATTGTAGGATTCATAACTAAGGCAAATTATGGACCCCTAAATTACAATTTGGAGTCTCCCTTATTTGGCTAACTTGTTTTCTATATATATTGGCATTGCCATTGATTACAATTATGTTTTCTATTGTTAGAAACTTGAAATCTGTAATAGTATTACATGGCTTGATGCAGGTTCTTGCCTTGGTGGGTGATCAATTGGAGTATGGGGATAACATATGTGGTGCAGTACTAAGCATTCGTTTCAATGAGGACATATTGAGTGTCTGGAATCGTAATGCATCTGACCATCAGGTTGGCATTAATTATTACTGAGCCTATTTGTGCATGCATTCAAGCATGTCCTTAGTAATCTTCTGGTTTCCCATTACAGGCTGTTATGGCTCTAAGAGATTCAATCAAACGTCACTTGAAGCTTCCTCACAGCTATGTTATGGAGTACAAGCCCCACGATGCCTCTCTGCGTGACAACTCATCTTACAGGAACACTTGGTTGAGAGGCTAGATGAACAAACTGCTTCCTTGCCCCGCAGCAAAAGCTGTGTTGATACCACCACAACTTTCACTCAGTCAAAACTGATAATTGGCTACAGTCTAATGATTGTGCTGGGTGTTCTAGGACTGGTATCTGTCTTTTGAATTCAATCTAAAACAACTACACTGTGACCGCGTTTAAGTAGTTTCATTTGGTTAATTGGGGTTCACTCTATTTTAGTGAAATGTGTCACTAAGTTGTTGTAAATAAAGTTGCTTGTGTTGCTTTTCATCTCGCTGAAGGAGAGACGCGTAGCGTTTTCATCCAGATCATAGATAATTGATTATTGTTGTAGCACATTTTGACATAAAGGCATTAATCCTTTTTAAGGCTTTAGGGTTTAGATTTAAGGGTTAATGGCTTTTATGTCAAGGCACCATGAATTACCGAGTCTGGAGGCATGTTTTTTCCATTTTTCCTCGCAGCAACTCCAATCAATACGTAGGTACCATTAGTATTGAGGCCAAAACAAAATAAGTGTTTAATTGTCTAATTTTAAGATTGGTTTTATTTTGGTTCTCCAACTTTACTTTCATTTGTTTTGAGTCTTTCAAGTTTAAGAAATGTTTTACTTTTCTTCTTGTGCGTTGAATTTTATTATTTTGTTTATTGGAATCTGAGCAAATTGAATGAGAAGCAGGTTTTCTAGTCATTTAGGCTGTTAAAAGACATGGTAGCTGGGACTAGAAGGAAATGTGATGTAGAATGTATTGCAGCTGCCGTCAACTTGTCTCTGTCCCTCTGCTTCAATGGAGGTAGTTGGGTGTGTTTGGTTTACAGTTGGGGAAACGAAGTTGAGGAAATGAAAAAATTTAAAGGTTGATATTGATCTTTCACGTCGTTCGAAATAATTAAAATTCCGTTTAACCGTAGGAGACCAACCTAGTTGGGAATCAAACAGCCCTTCGTCTCCGTTTCAGTAGAGATTTAGCAATAGATATTTCTTAATAGAATTTAGTTTGTTTTTTGTTTACCAAATAGACCTTAAGACATTTTCAAATTCCAATTAATAAATATATTTGGAGTTGCGTTATTTTATCTAAGTAAACCTTTATAGTTGATACCAGTCTTTGATATTTTAGTAACTAAGATTTTAAAAACTAATTTAATTTTTAGTCAGACAAAATGACTAAAAAATTAAGTAATGATTTTAATTCATCGAAATGAAAAATTGAATAAAAAATAAAGAAATAAATGATTTTTTTAATAGTACCTATCAATTCATCCTTTAAGCTCTATAACAAATATATGTCAAGGCAATTTGAATTAATTTTATTCGTCAACTGGTACTTGTAAAAATGGATCATCGAATTTAAAATTTCTGAATATTTTGGTTAATCACACATCCTTCAAGATATACTCGTATCCAATCAGAAACATTACATAATGCTGACATTAGCTATTCTAGTAGGATTTCTTTTTCATTTATAAGATTTATAAGATTTGAACGCAAACCATATTTTTCAAATATGTATAGCAAGATAATGACTTGAGAATAAATTAAATTAAGCATTATTCTCCATGTAAATAGCAATGTTGAACCATTAATTGTGAACTACTCAGGTCAATGTTATTAAAATCTGACCGGTTATTGACTTGGTCAAGGTGTTGGGTCATAGACAAAATGAAAGCGTAAATAATATTTGAAAAACTAATTAAAACAATAAAAAATAAAACTAAAAACAAAACGTGGATTAAATTAATGATAATAAAAAATGAAAAACTAGCCTTTTAATGCAAACATCATATATATATATATATATATATATATATATATATATATATATATATATATATATATATATATATATATATATATATATATAACGTCCCCTTAGCAATTACACATATATATAGCGTCTCCTTAACGATTTTTAATATTTATCCCAGAGTCTAGTTAAAAACAGAATAAAATTTCACTTTACAAACTTCCCGACAATAAACAGAAGCTTAAGGGTTACGTCACTTAAAACCACTTTAAACCCTACATTCTGGTATTGATAATCGATTACAGGAATCCTGCAATCGATTACACAACCATGGTACTCGATTATCAAAGACCAGACTACGTAGGGATCAAAACAACACCTTCTGTAATCAATTACTAGACATTCTGTTCTGCATAATTATGCAGAATTTGGCCTTTGAGCCAACTTCTACCCTATCTAATTTGTCCGTTTCAACTCCAATTGTTATCATACTTTATGGACACTATATTTCCACCATTCCAGACCTGTTGGCATAATCCATTCGCCAAAGTTCCTTCATATGACTAACTTATGCGCTAAAATGCATTAAACTCAATTCTTAACAACACTAATGCATAACTCATACCAATTGCAACACAAACACACATTTAGCACTTCAAACAACCTCTAAATATCACTAGGAGCCTCTCAATGCCTTTTGGGGTTCCTACACCCGTCGAAGCTCCAAATCACATATCTAGTTGACAATGAACCACCTAATTTTCTCACCATCTACATCTTATTTCACATGTCAACTATAACATCCCTCATTTTGTGTAATTGGTCCTTGGACCAAGATGTGTTACTTTCTGTGTTTGTTTTCTGTGGAATGAGAATTGGGCCACGACTGACTTATTTATATGTTTGTGTTGATATTTTAGAAGGATTTAAAGGACAAAAATAATTATTTGTGATTTAATTGAGTAAAGAAAATCAATGATTAATTAAAGAAAACTTAGTAATTAAATAGTAGTATATAAACTATGTTATTTTAATTATTAGCTTTGTACCGGTTCTGGCCAAGTAATAGTTAAGTCATTTTTGTCCCAGAGTATCTGTATTGTCGTACATGACCATTTTCGTGAAGGGCCCGAGGCCCAATTCCAGCCACTTGGTTCCCCAAGAATTTATTTCGATAAAATAAGTTAATCGCTAAAGCCATTCTGCGCACCTCTTCGTATTTTAAGCATAACTCTCTCCCGTTAATGGACTTAAGTCATTCTTGTCCCAAAATTTTCGTATCAAAATTTCCTACAACTTTGATGTTGACCATGAAAGCCTATTCTTTCCCGTTTAATCCCAGAATTAAAGATACTACACTGCCTCACGTGTTCACTATCACAGCTTGACCTATGTTCAGTAATTTCCACTTTTTCTCATGGAATTGAATGATTCTTCCTCTAAAATCTTCTAGACACATTCCTCTACAACTTTGATGAAGGGAACGAAAGCCAATTCCTTATTCATTTGTCCCAGAAAATTTATTTTGTTCACTAAACTATAAAACGTCACAACTTGGAACAATTTTCATAATTGGGGCATATCTCTCTTGTCCAATGTCAGATTTTTGCGTACCATACCTCATTTTAAAGAGGAGACATAGATTACAACTTTTATGTTTTGTGTTTTTCCAAATTTGCACCGTAACCCCTTCAAAAACATGGACGAGTTGACGCCCCAGGATTGTGCCACACCAGCACCATTCAACAAAAGGTCCAATCACCTTCTACCACCCATGAGACACTTGTTTCCTCCTAATCAACTCCTTGTCTTGCACTCTGAATTGCTGGAGGAACACTTGGTGGACAAGCCATAAGCCTTGATTTCTCAATCTTTCTCCTAGGCTAGCCGTGAACCACATTGGCCTCCAGTGTTAGCATGCAAAATTTTCTATCTCAAAAACACTTTCATATCTTTCTAAGTTACCAAAAACACATTCAACCTTACTCTTCCTTCATCGCTTCACGCCATTCACCACATTCCCCTCTAGATTAAGCCATGCACACTATGTTGCTCCTTAAAATCCCTTGCAGATCATGATCACCTTCCAAACACTTCACCATTTCTTTTAGCTTCCAAAAACAAAATTACCTTGCCTTTTTCTCTTCATAATCACGCCCATACCACTCAAAAAGACCTTCATTTTCCTTGTTCCTTGTTGTTGTACTTGTGGAGAATCAAGAGACAAAGCCCTTGCATTTTTCTCCTCTTGGTTGTGAGCATCCTCTAAGGTAGGGGGAGTACACTCTCTTTTTACTCCTTGATTTTGCATGCATGGTGTTGTATGAATCACCCTAAGATTCATACCTTGGTGTTGTTCCCAAACTTAGTCCTTAAAGTTTGTTAAGTGGCTAAAATAACTTGTTCGATAAATCTTGTTTTGGGATCCACCATGGCTGCTTCATGACCTTGTATTTTTTTCTTGGTTTTGTTGGATTCTAAGTTGAATAAATGGTGCCTTTCTAATGTTTTTAGTACTATAGAAAATTGTGCTATAAGGAAGATGCATGCATGTTAATTTTGTCACCATTTACTTAACAAACCCTTACTTTCTTCATGGCCAAATCAACATGACTTGTCGCCTAAATTTTTATGCAAGATTTAAACATCTAAAACATAATCCTTCATGAACAATAATTAAATTTTAAAAATGGACAGGATTATCGTTTTATAAAACATTACATGCATGCTGTTAAAATGTTAAAGAAATTGGATATTACTCCTTAATTTAGTAGTCGTATAATGCGCCTCCATTTTACTTAAAATTGTGCAAAATAATATGTTTAAAAATCTGATTTTGAGATGTTTTGGTAATAGGTACAATTGCTGTTAAAATTTTATCCTTGATGATAATAGCTTAAACTTTAACTTTTAGCATGAAAGCGTTGGTTGTTAGTGATTTAGTAAATATGGATGGTATGCATGTTAAACTCTTAAATTTTTAGTGCTAATATGGAATTATAAGTGTAGTTATTAATTCTAAAAATTTACAAATTAAAGTGATTAAATGCCCATTTTTATGATAATTGTTTTACATGTATTAATTTGTGGAAATGGCTTATAAATATGCAATAATTATGGCTCTTATGTGACATGGTATGGATTCTATTTTGTACGTTATAACTATGAAATTGATGAATAAACTTGTGCATAAAGAGCTGTTTTAAAAGAAAATTAAGAAGAGTCCTAAGAGTAGGCGCGAACGGTGGTCAGCAACTGTTAAAATGTGTTTACGTGGGTGAAAAAGGAAAAATTGGGCAATCTCTTTTGAGCATGAAATTTATGGTGAATAATATGAATTTTATGAGTTTTGGAAGTACCCAAATGGATGAAATTGATTGGAACGAAAGATAAAACGACGAAATGTGGCATTTTGAGTATTTTCATGCAAATCTATTTTCTGGGCAGAATTGGCCTCAAATTTTTTCTTATTTCGTTAGTATTTAAAAAGCTAAGCACTTTTGGCTTTGTAATCACTCAATTTGGAGTTTTCTAGATGAAATACGATGAAAATAAAGTTTTTGACAAAACGACAAGAAATAAGAATTTTATGACTTTTATTGGCTTGAAGAAAATTATTTTCTTTAATAAAGTTTAGAAGGAATTTTAATAGCTATAACATGACATTTTAACTAGAGGTTTTATTAATTCTAAAATTAAATGCCAATAAATTAAGTTTCGTCGTAAGTTAATACGTGAGACGATATCGTTAAACAGTTCGAGATATTAGATATTTTTACATGCACTTTCTTTTAAATTTTTTTTAAGACTTTCAATTTAGAACTCAATTTTAGGAGTAGAATTAAAAAGAAAGAATTTAGAGATTTACTTCAAAATATTAAGCTAACAAATATTTCACAATATTTCTTTAAGAAAACTTGGAAATATTTGGGGTGCTAGACTTTGGAAAAACTTTTTCTATATAGAGGAATATTTTAAGGCCAAACCTCAAGTGCTTCTAAGAAAAATTATTTAGCACCTGAGGCTTTGGTACAAAATTTTACTTGTTAAAAAGGATTCATAACGATTGATCAATCCACTTTAAGGACAAGGAGATCGGAAAATGAGGTTTTCTTTAACACTCGGGCACTTTTATGATAAGACGAGTAGATTGCATATTGTATGTAGAGTATGAGGAGGGATGATAGAGTGATCCCTAGAGCATAGAGTGATGGGTACACTGGAGAACAATGACGTTCCGACCTTGCGGGTGGTCTCAGGAGTATATCAAAACGAATGTTTAATGGTTCAGAGTCGCGTCTGAGACTAGATAGCCTGTGGCAACTCTAGTATACTTTGAATCAGAGCGATTGTTACCGGAACCGTGGAGTGTCTGTTCTGCTAAGACGTGATTAACCATTGTTGATGATAGGGTTGCATGTCCTTACCCATTTGTGAAAACTAGAATGAGGCAAGCTCTGGTCGCTCTAGTTGGGCAGAGGGATAAGGTGGGATTGATGTACATAGTGATATTGATGTGTGTGAGATTGATGAGAGGAAGTTGGGCCCCATTTCATATTGGTATTTAATCAAGATAAATTATAATGAACCTAACATATGTATAGTATGCCATAGTTATGTGACTAACTCTGCTGACCTGTATTGTCTCTGTAATGTATCCCTAATTACTATGTTATGATGATAAGCATTGTATATGTTTAATGTTTACGGTTACCCTTGCATGTGAATCATGTGGGTTGAGAGCTTATACTCACCCCTCTTATGTTGTGCTTTTGTTTTCCCATTTGTGATCATCAGTTGAAGGACAAGGCGAGCATGGGTAGGACCTGGACTATCTGAAGTAGTGGACATCGGGTCGTGGACGTAAAGTATCTTTACTAGTCTGTATGTCAAGCTGTTGTAGGTCCTGACATTCCAGTTATAAACTATGTTACAACGTCGTTGTTTTATTGGGAGCCTGCGAGCCCCGTATCTTTTGAGTACACTACTGTTATGAATAATTGATCTATGTTATGATTAGGTTTATTTTGAACTATTTGTTGATGATCACCAAAAAAAAAACTTCTACTTTTCTAGATAATTAGTGACTCCTTAATTAAGTAGGACGTTTCGGTGTGGGAATTCTCCCTAGTTAATCGAAGGCGTCACATCAATCTAATAACTATATGCCACTGGATCATAGGCCACCTTATGTGACTTAGAGGAGGGGTTGAATAAGTGTATCTCTTTTTGTGGAATAAAACCTTTTTAAACAAAAATGGTAGCACACTTTAACAAATAAAGATTCAGACTTAAAGAGATAAGGGATAGAGAAAAATGCACAATAGATTTATATTGATTCACTTCTAAATGATGACGCTACGTCTAGTACCTTCAGACTTGAATGATTTTCACTATGTAAAAACATCTTTTTACATAAATTGCATTTCCCATGCCTCAAGTATTTTTGGCTCCAACCGCTTTTGGCTTACCTAAGCATTCTTTTAATAAGCCACTTCTATCTCAAAACTCAAGTATTCTTTCTAAAGCTTCTTTAGGCCAAACTGTTTCCCACAGAAACTAAGACTGGTAACATACCAAAATTTAACACAAGAAATAATTAGGAGGTATTTGTGTTTGATAACTTAATGCAAAAGAGAATTGAACTTAAGAACATATACACTAAGTTGAAAAACAAAGACTAAGTCTGTAAGAAGCAGATGTAAGAATTGAGAATAAGAGTCTCTATTTTTGAAAGATTCACTTTGTTCACACTAAGTTCTTCTTCTTCAAGGTCTAAGGTCTTTTCTTATTTATAGGCCATTTCAAATAGTAGTTACTGTTTCATTAAGAAGAGATAGTTATTTGAGCATACAGACTTGAGAGATAAGAAGAAGACAAAGGTATGGTTCAAGGATATGTAGATATTGCACTAAAATAGAGTGCCTCAAGCATTGCAATGCGAAAGTCCTTTTTGTTGTCTTTCGTCTATCATGGACTATCGCAAAATAGGTTTGGTTGACTTTCTGAAGCTTTCTAATCTTCGTCATTTTTCGATTTGCGTAGAGGAGCTTCCTTGATTTTCTTTTCATGCGAGCCTTGGTTTTCTTACTAACTTATCTTCTTTTCCATTTCTGGTTAGAAGCAGTCTTGCTTAAAGAAAACTAGGTCTGGGGTATCTTCAAAATATCTTTAAGTAGACTGAATCAAAATTAGAGGACCATTCTATACAAGAGGGGTCTGAGTGTGATAACTTGAAGCTTGAATAGTTGAAGTTGTGAGAGAGATATGCGTGTTGAGTTTGAATAGTGAATTTGATGAAGAGTGTGACTCAACAGTTCTAAGTCTGGAATAGGCACACTTGATAAATTTTCTTTTGAACGTTGCCTTGTAATCGACTTGAGCTAGGACAAACTTGGATACATTTGATTTGGTCCCATACAAACTCGGTCTGGAAAAGATTTAAAATATTTTGCATTGCTCAAAGTAGACTTTAAATGCTGGACTTCCCCTTTGAGTTATAACATATGCATCACAGACTTCGTAACCGGAAACACTTAATAGAAGGGTTAAATAACACGTAGATAGACTTTATTTACCACAATTACATAATAACCACTCCATCATCAACTTCTCCAAAACATATCATATACATATTTACAAATACATATATTAACTATCCAAATATCTCTTCTTGGCATTGCTTCATCTTGGAGCACTGGTCTCTGAAACATATGGAAGATCCTTGTCTTCAGTCACTAAAACAATTATACGAGTGAGTGACTAACAATATAAATCAATGTCAATAATCAATTTAACGTACATCAATATATGTGACTTTGGGAAAAGTATAGTATAGTGCAATATTCATTAATTTCTCATTACTAACTCAATCAACATTAATTTCATCATTATTGATTCAATCACCATCTCATCATCATATTAATCAACATCAATCGCATTATCATTCCAAGCAACATCATGTCATCATCAATTCATTTCCTATCATGTAATTTGATCCGGTCTGGATACTGGCCCTAAGACTAAGAGATAATTATCTTAGCCGGCCCAGAGTTCAGTCGGTATCACTGGACAATGATCCAGTCGTTATACCACTGGACAACGATCCAATCGGTAAAAATGTTAGCCAGCCTCAATCAGTATCACAAGATACCGACTCAGTCTGTAACTATACCGGTTATCCGAAGTAGTGACCAAGATATCGGATACCTCATCCGTTCCCCTTTCACCCAGTGTTGAGAAGCTGATCCGGACCGATCAACCGGTTTCTATCATAACACATGCAACCGGTATCATCGGTATACATCCGGACTGTAATCCCGAGTTAGGCGTTCTCCCTGCACCGGTTAGTCCGGATAACACCATACACACTGGATAACATACTCGTCACCCAACAGAAGACGACGGGCATTGCTACATGGACCGATCAATAATTCCCCACACTACGAGCCAAACTTTGCTCCAGAGAATGATCAACTTGCCCTCTAAGTCTAGCCCATACTCCCTACGCTCAATATAAAATAGCCACTTGCCTCAATCATGCTGGTGAGTGCGCATTAAACAATAATATACTTGCATAATGAAGGTTGGTGGTTCCCCACTAACAGGTCCTCGAAAACTGAGCCAATTAGGTATAACAATTCACTTCAGTTTACTGGAGAGGGGTTCCCAATTCTGGTTCGGGTTCATCATTCTTCCTCTCTTATGTATTCATCTGATCCCTGTGATCATTTACATTCCATACTTGGAATATATCACTGACTTGAGCGTAGAATCTTCGCAGGTGACACCACCTTTCGCCCACACCAACGCGGGATGTCGGTGTGAAGGACCTCAAGGATGCCAAGACCGGATACACACATCAGATACTCACACACCGGTCTTCAGACATACACTTCTCTTATTATTTATGACCGGCCCAATACTGGATCTCTTGACCCCCGGTTCAGGACGGATCATTGGCACGCCCAGTGGGACACGTTAAAGTTATTCCCACTTCTCGTTTGAGAAGTCTTGTCTCTTATCATGGAAGGCAATGGGAGAAACCAACCAGATGGGTACGTGAAAGACATCACTGCCCAGGAACAACCAGCGAGTAGACGCTTGGCCTTCGAGTCGCCTGTGAAAGGTTCAAGAAGGATGGTACAGGTGTCTGTGCTAGATCCCAAAGATGAGATGATACGAAGGTTGATGGAGGAACTGATAGAATTGAAACGTGAAAGGAGGAACGTGGAGGAAAGAGCCATGTCTCAGACCAAGAGGACACATCACACCACCGAGGGAGAAAAATCCTCAAGCCCCCAGTACTCAAACATCCCTACGTTTGAAGGGAAGGAACAGATCCACGATTCTGTTAATAGAGTTGCTAAATGGAAAAGAAAGCTGATGACAACATCTTCAGTAACGTATAAGCTCACAGTCCCTTTTTCAAGGAGACTTATGAGTGTACACATCCCTAAACACCTGCAGAATACTCAACCTCTCTCTATCGAAAAATACAGTGGTGAAACTGATCCCACTAAGCATCTCGATGCTTATGCATTTGAAGCCATGTACCTGGGGGCAGATGAAGATGTCATATGCAGAATGTTCCCTCGGACTCTTGTTGATGATGCCCTTAGTTGGTTCAAAGGGATACCATCAGGTTCCATCGACTCATGGGAAGAAATGGCAACAGTGTTTGTGGACCACTTTGTCATTTCCAGTGATATTCCCAGAACATCTCATACTTTGGCTCAGATTAGGAAGGGAGAACATGAAACTCTCAAGGACTTCTTGAAGAGGTTTTACAAGGAAGCAACTGCTGTTCCAAACTTGGCAGAGGCACTACAGTTGCACATAGCAATAGAAGCTTTGTAACCGAGCTCTGCTTTTGCCCTGTCGTTGGCAAAGAATCCTCCAGTGAATTTCAAAGAATTCAGGAGGAAATCATCCAAGTATGCGAGCATTGAAATGCACTTGGAAGCAACAGCCGAGAGAAGGAAATCCCCAACGCCACAACAACGGAGAGATAAGGACAGGCCCCAATTGGAACGCATGGAGAGACCGTTCCAGGACAACGTCTTCGACAATCCTGTACCTCCGAGTTAGGAATAACGGGTAAATGCATTTAGCAATTATGCTCCATTAAATTCTAAATGGTCACAGATTCTGAGTGAGATCGGATGACCAACTCTTACCGCATACGGGGTCAGGAAGCCGCCCCAGCTTCGTAAACATGGTGACTCTCGGAAATACTGCGAATTCCATGAGCAAAAGGGCCACTCGGCAAATGAGTGTCAAGCCTTGAAAAATACTATTGAGACCCTGATCCGAGAGGGTAAACTCAAACAGTGTTTTCAAAGAGGGTACTTCTGATGAACCAGAACGGATTAAGAGAAGGGGAAAGGATTACGAGGAAGGCGGTGACGATCATCCCACTCTGATCAGAAGATTTACTGCTTCTGAAAAGCAAAAGGGAGTTCTGGTTGATGAGCCTGCACAGCAAAATATTATGCCCCTACATCAACATAAAGGCCGTCGGGAGGTCATTGATTAGGGATCAGGCCATCAAAGTCAAAAAACGCCTTTCGCTTTTATGGCTAGTCAGTAAGACAATATTCACTCTGTTTCCTGACTTGGGTTTTCCTGATTGGGTTTTACCAAGAAGGCTTAACAAGGCATAACCCCGACTCAGCTCTCTTTCTCTTTTGTAATTAATAATCAATGAAATATTATATATGTTCACCTATTGTCTTTATGATTTTATTCAATGCACAACACAGTTGTGACAAGATACTTTTAGGACGGATGATCCTAACAATGTATCTGTTGTTAGCGATGAACCTCTTCGAAGGAACAAAAGGGTGAACACCTATTGAAGGCTCAGATTGTAGGATTAAACCGAACTCCGAGTACGACTAGTAGGTTTGGCCGAACATCGGTGAAGATCGGTGAATGGGTAAAATCCAACACCGGATGAAGAAGAACGGTGAATGGGTAAAATCCAACACCGATTGAAGACCCAGATTGTAGGATTAAACCGAACTCTGGGTACGGTTAGTAAGTTTGGCTGAACACCGGAGAAGGCTCGGATTGTAGGATTAAACCGAACTCCGAGTACGACTAGTAGGTTTGGTCGAACGTCGGTGAAGACCGATGAATGGGTAAAATCTAACACCGGATGAAGAAGAATGGTGAATGGGTAAAATCCAACACCGGTCGAAGGCCCAAATTGTAGGATTAAACCGAACTCTGGGTACGGTTAGTAAGTTTGGCTGAACACCGGTGAAGGCTCAGATTGTAGGATTGAACCGAACTCTGAGTACGACTAGTAGGTTTGGTCGAACGTCGGTGAAGACCGGTGAATGGGTAAAATCCAACACTGGATGAAGAACGGTGAATGGGTAAAATCCAACACCGAGTGAAGAAAAAGGGTGAATGGGTAAAATCCAACACCGATTGAAGGCTTGGGCGCAGTAAGCTGGTTCTTCTTCAAGACCACGCTGAACCCCGAGTAACGGGCGCAGTAGGTTCAGGATTAGCCCTGATCTGAACCCCGTGTCGAAGGCTCGGATTTTAGGGTTAAAGCGAACTCCGAGTATGACTAGTAGGTTTAGCCGAACGTCGATGAAGGCTTGGGCGCAGTAAGCTGGGTGAAGCTTTTTCTTCAGGACCACGCTGAACCTCGAGTAAAGTAAAAACAACCGGTGAATGGGTAAAATCCAACACCGATCGCCATTGAAGAACTGGGTTGTAGGATTAAACCGAACCCCAGGAAACGGGTTGTAGGATCAAATCGAACCCCAATCGAAGTACTTCCCCTAGGAATTCCTCACTCGGAAATACTTTCCCTTGGAATTCCATACTCAGAAACACTTCAAATTCGAAGTCAGACTCGAATTATTTACTAGGGAATATATCTACCCGAAACGTACTTATTCGAAGTCAGAGCCTTCCTTTGACCAAAAGTACTTCCCCTGGAAATGGCCCATTCAGAAATCCTTCACTCGGTGTTACGCTATGTGGAGGTCGGAATTCCTTCACTCGGTGTCATAACACGTGGAAGACGGAAATTATTCATTCGGTGCCTTACCCAGTAGAAGTCGAAAACGTCTCACTCGGTGTAATCCCAATTAGAAGTGTCGCACTCGGAAACACTTCACTCGGGGAAGTTACACTCGAATCGGGGACACACCTACTCGGGAAAGTTGCACTCAGAAACTTCCCACCCGAGTGAAAGCTCGGATTTTAGAGCAAAATCGAACTCGGAGTACGGTTAAGAACATTATTAAACCGAACGCCATCAATTCACTCAGAAGTAACTCCCGAGGGATTACTCGGAAAATCCTGCCTCCGGAAGGATCAATCGGGGATCTACCACTCAAAATTTTCAAGACAAAACACGAGCCCTCGACATAAAAATAAAAGACTCGATTAAAACGTACAAACTTTTACCGAGCAGTACGAGGAGATTACAAGTAATAGAATTTCCCGAATGACACGGGCAGAACCAACTTCACTCAGAATCATTTACTCAGAGTTGAATATTCGCTCGGAATCACTCACTCAGAGTCAATGTTCATTCGGAACCGATCACTCAATAACACTCGGGCACAATATTCAATGGCTATCGGGTACTGCAAAGATATTTTTGCAGGTTACACCAGCATCCAGACCCCTCGCAGGTTGTATAGCTCATATGAGCAACTTCATAAGTCCCTCATACAAGCTAGGGGACATATGATCCGGTCTGGATACTGGCCCTAAGACTAAGAGATAATTATCTTAGCCGGCCCAGAGTTCAGTCAGTATCACTGGACAATGATCCAGTCGTTATACCACTGGACAACGATCCAGTCGGTAAAAATGTTAGTCGGCCTCAATCGGTATCACAAGATACCGACTCAGTCTGTAACTATACCGGTTATCCGAAGTAGTGACCAAGATATTGGATACCTCATCCGTTCCCCTTTCACCCGGTGTTGAGAAGCTGATCTGGACCGATCAACCGATTTCTATCATAACACATGCAATCGGTGTCATCGGTATACATCCGGACTGTAATCCCGAGTCAGGCGTTCTCCCTGCACCGGTTAGTCCGGATAACACCATACACACCGGATAACATACTCGTCACCCAACAGAAGACGACGGGCATTGCTACAAGGACCGATCAATAATTCCCCACACTACGAGCCAAACTTTGCTCCAGGGAATGATCAACTTGCCCCCTAAGTCTAGCCCATACTCCCTACGCTCAATATAAAATAGCCACTTGCCTCAATCATGTTGGTGAGTACGCATTAAACAATAATATACTTGCATAATGAAGGTTGGTGGTTCCCCACTAACAGGTCCTCGAAAACTGAGCCAATTAGGTATAACAATTCACTTCAGTTTACTGGAGAGGGGTTCCCAGTTCTGGTTCGGGTTCATCATTCTTCCTCTCTTATGTATTCATCTGATCCCTGTGATCATTTACATTCCATACTTGGAATATAGCACTGACTTGAGCGTCGGAGAATCTTTGCAGGTGACACCACCTTTCGCCCACACCAACGCGCGAGGTCGGTGTGAAGGACCTCCAGGACGCCAAGACCGGATACACACATCAGATACTCACAGAACCGGTCTTCAGACATACACTTCTCTCATTATTTATGACCGGCCCGACACCGGATCTCTCGACCCCCGATTTAGGACGGATCATAATTATCTATATAATTAATTAATACTTCCTCATCATTTTAATCATTATCAATGCAACCATAATCACCACTAACTCTCAACGAATCATACAATAGGACTCGTATCCAGATACTAAAAGGATCGGGCGTCAACTGGGGGTCCTACCTGACACCCTGTGGACGCTACCTGGCGCACCGAGTTCGCCTGGCTCCCCACCTTACCACTAGGTTCTACCTGACCACTAGGTAGCTCAATGGGGCCATAGACGAACACTGGAGGCAAAAACAATGGATAATTTATATCAATCGGCTGTCCACACCATATAACATGCACGTAAGCATTTATAATTCATCCAAAACACGATTACATTAAAAATTATAATTATCACATCATGTAATTCAACATCATACAGTCCTGACGTTATATCCATCACCCTAGGACATGAAAATAAGTCACTCAAGCCACAACTCATCAACAACCCCATTTAAATTCCTTTATTCCTCATCATAGTTCAACAAACTTCAATTCATCAATAATTGGATTCATTCTCAAACATTAACATCACAATTATCATCATATCATATCATTTCGTCACGTATACATAAGCCAGCATCATCAAGATCACCATAAAAATCAATAGGCATAAGTCAACATAAAATAAAACTATCATTCTCATCATCATATAGCAACAACATTGTCACCATTCTCATGCAATACATAAATACAAAGCAATGCCATATCACTTATTAACAATTTTTCCTTATCATAGTTCAACCATATTCATATATATATATATATATATATATATATATATATATATATTGCAATGAATTTATTTAACTATCCTACCTTTTTCCCGACTCGCCGAAATTGGCTTTAATTGTTATTTCCATTAATTTATATACTTGTACACCCCATTACCTCAATCCCGCGTTTCTCAAGCTTGTAATCACCCGTCGGCTTTACCGATTTCCTAAAAACTCTAAAATTAAAGAACCCATATAACCAAATTAGGCGCCAGCTACCGAAACCATAGTCAAATTTACCGAAATAGCTTCAACTCAGTTTCAAGAGTTTTAGAAGTTACCCTGACGTACTCCGGCCTCCAATTCAAAGTTCCCTCCTTCGCCTAAGACCTTCCGAAGCTCTGTTTGTAATCTAACGATATCAAACAAAACCCCATTAGTGAAACATCAACACCCACGATAACAAGGGCCTCTACAAGCCTCAAATTGCTAGAAAACATGGAAATTAAGAGCCCCCAAAGAGAACCCCATTTTGATTTAGAGAAAGAGAAAGGAAACACAAAATTAGAGGTGCCCATATGCTCACCTTGGTTCCACAATCACCACAGTACCTTTAATTACAGGTTTGGACAAGAAATTGGCTTTGAATTTGGCCTTAGCAAGTCACGACCATGGACTCCCTCTCTTTCTCTCTCAGTTTTTCATTCTCTTTCTCGAAGAAGAAGAAAAATATGGGAAATGAAATGAAGTCATAAATTTAATCCCAGGGGAAATTTGGTAAATTCACGCTTTCTTTTCAATTTCTTTTAATTTTAATTAATCATTTCTCTCTTTCTTTTATTTACTTAATTCCAACAACTAATTTTTCTTTCAACATAATAATTCCTCCTTCATAATTAAATTTTATTTATAACCAAATCTCATAATTATTTTATTTAACTTTCGTTAACCCGCCAATAATTTATAATTTCATCATACATAACCCAAATAATTAATTTAATTAACTAGGATGTTACAATATATATATATATATATATATATATATATATATATATATATGATGAATGTCATGAAAGAATGATACTGTATTGTGCAAATTAGAAATGAAACAAAATGTAAATTTTATTGCATAATGAGAGACGAACGGACATCATATGAGTATGATTCACTTATAGCCATAGGTGATGCACTTCGACGAAGGAATGCAGCATGCAGTGATAGGGCACTTCGGTTGCAAGCAAACCCTCAATGATGATCCAAAATGGCAATGTGAAATTATAAGTGATATTTAAACCATGACTGATCATTAATAAACTTACCTCAACCATTGATTTACGGAATGAGAAAGTTTTTCCATTGAAATAACATCGTTTTAAGATTTTTTAAAAAAATACATACATAACCCAACTAGTTTGATCCAACTTGACTAGGTTACCAGTTTTTAATCTTAACCACTAGTTCGTATTGATTCATACTGATTCACTTACATACCTAATTTGAATAGCCACTAGGACCAATTACTAAGTCAGTTCATCAATTTTTCAATTCAACCAGTCAATTCAACTTTTCAACACTAATTTTGATAAATTATACTCCTTCCTTACATTTTATAAACCCCTAAAAAACATTTACTTTTTATAGACCCTTACAAAAATAATTAAAAACATCTATTATAATTTTTCTTAGCTTAGCCTTAGAAATTAAATGTTTTTAAATTTGTACAATTAATATGAAATGGTGGAATTTACATTTCAAAAATAAATTTGAAAAGAAAATTAATTTTTTTATAGACTCAAAACAATAACTACCCTTCTAAAATTGTATATCCTTTTAAAGAGAAATAGATGGAGTATTATATAATAGTCCCTGGTTGAAGGAAAACTAGAATGAATTCTTTCTACGATAATACATGTTTCAATATAAAACCTATGACTAAAATTAATTTAGGTACGTATCTCAACCACAAGCAACACTTCAAATTCAAAATCAATTCATGCCAAACTTCAAAATAAACGTGCTAAAAATCTGTTACGCAAAATATACAACAAATTACATGTAAAAATGCATCCTCAATACATGTTAGATAATATTGAATGCAATAGCGAAACCTACCCAATAAGAAACTTGATTATAATTTTTTTTTTCTTGCATTTATGGCTTAAATGTACCAAAACATTACAAGAATAGTAACTCCACCCAGTCCTCACCCACTAGAGGGCAGACATACCAAGTAACAATGTAGCAGAACCTCGATTTGTCATGAATTACTGTTAAATTAGCTACATCATGATTGTAATTTCACACAAAAATCAAATGACATTTTGTATGCCATCTCTGAAAATATCATCTGTATAGGCAACCTATCCTAAACGGATGACCGGAGCCCGATGATACCTGATCAACAATTAGCAATTGTTAGGCTTCAACATATAAAGCAAGAAGCAGCATACTCTATGAAACCAAACTGAACTCTAGGATTTCACATGCCACCTTTTTTTGTCAATCTGGGCTTAACCTACCTTATTTACTGACTGTAATAACATGTACACTAGAATGATTATATTTAGAGTAAACTCACTAGTTAGTCATTGAGACTCTGTGAGTTGGGCATTTTAGTTCGTGGGATCTTACAAATTTCAAACTAGTCCATGACATTGTAAGAGGTCCCCCATTTTAATTGTTTTGTACAATAATTTTCTCTGTTGTTTTATACTAAAAATGACTAAATTAAATATTGTTTCATAAAGTTTAGGATTAAATTAAAATTTTTAAAATCTTGGACTAACATGCACTATCCGTTATCACGAGGACTAATTTAGAGGTTTACTTATGACCACTTCAGCTATATAATAGATTTAACTTATTAATGTACGAGTCAAGGAGGTTTATCATTCGGATTCATAATGCGTTTCTTCAGTTTAATAGTTTGAAAAGAATAGTTACCGCATGCTACTCTTGCACCTGCATTCCCAGTAGTCTTGCTGAGTTCATGGCCGCCTGTTTCATGATAAAAAAAATAGTAAAAAATTCATACAAATAGTGATGAGATGCAAAAAGTGAGTGTTATGGCATTAATCTATATGAATAAAGGCTAAAATGCTAGAGCAGAACTCCAGAATTTCAAACAAGCTCAGAAAAATAAATATAACATCTCCACTCTGTGGCCTTAAGCATAAACAAAACCAGCGAGATCACACCATTAGAGACATCAAAAGGGAACACAAAAGACACATCTAAAAGTTACACTCCCTTAATAAGAAATATTCATTGGAATATTTAAACAGCAATACTGCAATACAAGGTGGTATTAGCTACTGTAAGTCTGTAACTGTTCTCTTTACCTAAAGCACAGATACACAATGGAGCTTCTTTAAGACTTTCTGATCTGTTTAATGTAGAACAAGTTACTCCATATAGATATTTAGAGAAATGCTAAATCCTCCTACTTCATCCTCCTACAAATCCTTCTGCTTACTAATTCAAGAAAGAATTGAATGTGTTTTACGTTTCCAAGACAATGCATTTCTTATTTATTTATTTATTCATTACTTTTTAAAGTAGTAGGAGGATTTGTAAGAGGATTTATAGGAGGGCATAGCATTTCTCTAGATATTAATCATTCCATGGCTACTCACATTCCCTTATTTATTTATTTTTTAAACATTTTTGTGTGTAAACATAAAGAAAAAATAATCTCTTCAGCTTTTACTAGTGCAGTACACCAAGGAAAAAAACTTGAGCAGCAATTGACAACAGTCCACTGACCAGACAGGAATTCAACTTCTAGTTCTCACTTAGAATGGCACACATTATGGACCTTCACATCCTTGCAGTGATTCCTAAACATTTGATCTAATACCGTACAATACCCCATTTGTTTAGGTCATCGTATTTATGGAAGTCACGAGCCTCTTGATACTTCGGACATATAATGTTAAGACACTTAGAATTTCAAAATATGTGACATCTTTCTGAATCACAGTTAGTGGACAGGGATCAAACTGCATACAATCATTTTCCACCATTCTATAACTTATAAGATCATCTCCACACATACATACATTTCAAAGATGGTCAGTGGGTTCAAGATAGAAGGTTGAAACAACTTTGTTCTGAATAACACCTCAACCCATATGTTGCATTTTAACAACTAAATAGGCAACTTAGACATTGGAATTACTCACCATTTGAAGTTACATCTCAAAACTTCACTAAGATATACTAGTTGGCCTTGTGTTCTAATTCTCCTATATTAATAATATTTTCTCTTGATTGGATTTGGCTTTAAAAAAAATGTACTGCTTTGGTCCTTGAATTTGTGAATCATGTCCATTTATTTATATTAGGTTTGAAGAATGTACAAGGATATTTTGTGCCCGCTGTGCACACACGCGCGTGTGCACACAAACTTTGCTACCATGTTAAAAATGAGTGACTAGAGGGAGATGCTAAATAGTATTCTGGTTTTTCTTAATAGAAAGGTAACATGGGGTATCCACCTCTGTGCCATTACAGGTTTACAGTCAATCTCATCACTCCTGGACTACTATAAGTCCTGCAAGCCAAGGGCTCCTAATGACACACTTCCTACTCCAGTATATCCATATGCTGCAGATCCATCTTCTGTTGTTGACCTTATCACTTGGTCCATAGGGGTATGGGTGAGGAGGAGTGTATTTAACCATTTATATTATGTTTGTTGAATGTAGGAAGGTATTGTGGAGGTTTATTTACTAGACCCACAGATTAGAATGTATACTTTGTTGTTCATATGAAGCATAAGGGTACACAATACAGCTTATTATCATAGTGAAATTACTTCACTAGAATTATAATATAACACAACATGATTAGGGGAAAAGAAGGCTATAATTCAAAGTGAGGAAACATAGTGAAACATTTTCCATGACCAAATTTCACATCTTACCCCTTCCAAGATCATCAGGATCAGCATGCACAACAACAGCCCTTCCAATAATGGAGTGAAGTCCACTTAGTGGAATCTACATATTGAAAGTGAGAAAGGGGAAATTAAGCATTCCAGACCCAATCAAACTACATTTGATGTTCATAAACAAAAATAGCAACCAAATGAAAACAACATAAAAAGAAAATCATAATATGATTGATTTAATTGTGCAGATGAGCAACTCAGATCACATGAGATGATTCTTTAAAGTACAAAAAGAGTGAATTACCAATGTGATAGCAATTATCATGTAAGCACCACACGACAACCTCAGTTTAATTTTTTACCTGTGCATCTTTGATTGAAATCTCAGTAATTCCTGCAAAATAGAAAAGTCTGAGGAGATTTCCCAGGACAACTCATTAAAACAACAAATATCGAAATAAACATGGAAAATGAAAGCATACAATACCATCAGGGCCAGCAATGATGTTACCCAAATCACCAGTATGCCGCTCATCATCTGTGGGAGCCCCATGATCCTTCTTTAGTGGATTAAAATGAGGGCCTGAGATAAAGAATTTAGAGCTAAAAATTATTTAAGATAGTTGCACGTTTAGCTTATATTATTGAGGAAGAAACATACCTTTCTTTATTTATTCATAAGTTCTATGGATAAACCTATACATTACTCCTCGAGATTATATAGGTTGGATAATTTAGTCTCAAATGGTTTAAAGATCTCAATTTAGTCTCCAACTTTATATAAAGCCATTCATTTAATTTTTTTGCTATGTTCACTAAAAATGACTAAAATAAAGGTCGTTTTACAAAATCAGGAACTAGAATGAAGTTTTTTAAAATCTCATGGACCAAAATATCCTACCTAACAATCTTGATGACTAATCTGAAAGTTCATTCTGCATTCAAATTCAATTATTGAATCATAAACTATTATGCAGATAAAGCATTTAGGCTTTCTGTTATTGTCGCTTAGTTGCTTTCTAAGTTTTCTAACACCTCCTAGTCTTCCTTTTTACAACTCTTCCTTTTTTTTCATTTTCCTGCAAAAAGATAGGCGTAAAAGAAATAAACAATGATCGATAAACACTCCAACAATACCCACACTCATTTCTCATTTGACACCGCTAATCTCTAAGTCTCTTCCTATCACATCACATCATCTATTATATTTATCATTTATCTCTCATTATGTATGGAATAAATCCTCAAATTAGTCGTCAAGATTGTATGTATATGAGTGGTATATTTTAGTCCTTAAATATCTAAATCAGTTTTTGATATTGTAAAAAGTCATTTATTTTAGTCAATTTTTGTTTACTATTCTTCACGGTCGCTTTATACTAAAAATGACTAAATTGAGATGGTTAGAATTGGAGGACTAAATTTAAAGTTTACTGTCTACAAAACATTTCCCAGAAGAAACTGCAACGAAGAGAAGGGAGGAAAGGAACCAGTGGAATTGCAGCCATTGGTGGTATCACCAAAAGCATGAATATGGAAGCCATGAAGGCCTGGGGACAACCCTGCTATTCTCCCTGTTACATGAGTAGTCCCTACAAAATGACAATGAAACTAATAATAAATTAAACATCATTAACTGAACATAAAAACTCAGAGATACGAGGGCAGAAAGTGAGGTAGGAACCATTTGGGTGCTGAACAAACTGAAGGGAACCTCTAACGTTGTTGTCTCCGAGGATGATAGCCACAGCTTTCAAGGTCCCCTTTCCAGTTTCCATCTCATACAAGTTGTGAGTAAACCTTTTTGGGATAAACAATGAAGATAAACTTGTTGGAAGAGACGCCAATCTTTGTTTGGATTCTTAATTAGCGAAAGACTAAATTATCAAAACCACCAACTGGGTTTTTGGTAAATTACCACCAGTCCCAAAACATTTTGGTACATTGTTTGGATAAAATATAAATGTGTGTATAACGATAATTTTGGCTAGTTCATTTTTTTTTTTGCCAAGAGCTAAATAAAACATTACTATCCGTTTCTAAACATAAAATCTTTTTATTTAATTTATATATATTAAAAAGTTAATTAATTTAATTAAAATTATTAGATTTATTTGTAATTTAGTATAATTTTTTAAAATTATCCTTAAAATAATTATAACTCATTATTTAATCTCTCTCCATTTAATCACTAGGGTAGAAAGGGTGTTGAATTTCTGTGGGACCTACAGGATATTTAATCTCACCCGCTAACATAAAAAATAATTATGTTTTTTATTATAGTAATTAAAAATTAAAATGCATATTAAATAAACACATTTTGGTTAAACTTATTTATATTTTAAGATAGAATTATATTTTTTTATTGTTTATATTCATGAACGAAGATAGTATGTCCAAATAGACAAACAATGAATAATAAATTACCTTATTCTAAACGGATATTAAATTCATTAGTTTCTTTTTATCACCACAACTGAAGAAGAAGGCGAAGAAGATTTCTATCCTTTCTGACAATGCCACCTCTATTCCGGAAAAGAAAAAACAGACTCGAGAGGAAGTGAAAGGATCCCGAAACAACAATCGAAATTCTCCAATTAATTAATTGTTCACTAGTTTCAACCAATTTAACTAATTTCCAACCGTTCAGAAACCTAGAACCTTACAAATAACAACAATTTCACCAAACGACAAGAGTTTGGAGTTTTTGACTGAACGATAGTTGACGATTTCTAAATTAATTCCGTAAAGCTCTGACACAACCCACACTTTAAAATTAGTTCTAAAACACCCTATAGCTATGAAATTAAAGGTATTGAGGATTGGAACTAAGAAATTTTATCAATTGCACAAGTAGATTCATAAATCCTTACCTTATCAAATGGAGAATGGAAAAACTAGCTTTCCTTATAGCTTTGTTCACAAACACATGTGGAAGGAGGAGATGGGAGTGGAACCTTAACGCTTGTCCTTTGTAACACCCCTATTTTTATTTTTATATTGAAATTTTGAAGGAATTAAATTATAGTTCTTTAGAACTTTTTAATCTACGTATTATTTATGATTTTTTAGAATTTTTTGGAATTTTGGAATTTTTTAATAAAAATAATATTTTTTTAAATAATTTTAAATTCATATAAGTGACTTAAATTAAAAATATTTATAAGAAAGTGAATTTAAATTATAAGAAAATTTTCTAAAATCTGTTTCAAGTAGACTTATCTAAAAATTATCGGTTTGAGAAAAATCTTGATTTTTTCTAATCGTTAAAAAATTAGAAACATATCAATAAATTTTTATTAACAGAAAATTTTAGATTTTTAAAATTTCAACTTTATATTACTTATTATAAAATTAGTGAGGACTGATATAATATCGCTAAATTTCAAAAAGGACTCATTTTGAATATTTAAAATATACCGAGTGAAAGGTTACTATTTGACTTAATAATTCTGCCGACAGTTACTATGCAAAACACTGTGCATGTACGAAATTTTCAAAGAATGCATAGTAACCTAGAATAAAAAATTCAAAAATGCATAGCACTTTTATATTAAAATAATGGAATGCATAGTAAATTTTTTCCTATAAATACCGAAGGATTTCTTCTTTAGAATTCACAATTTCAGATTAAGTTTTCTTAATACAGTAGTGCTAGTGAGATAGTGGTGGAAGTGAGAGAGAGAAGAAAAGTTTTTGGAGAGAAGGTTCTGCCAAAATCCTAAGGTAAGAATACTTTTCTTTTATATTTTTTAGGGTTATTTTTATATCGTTTTTAGAAATCTGTTATTATACTGAAAATAATATTATTTTAAGTTACTATTCTGCATAGTAAACACTATTTCAATAGTAAATTACTATTTTAATAGTAAATTACTATTCAAATAGTAAATTACTATTTACTATTACTATTTACCGTTACTATTTACGATTTACTATTTACCGTTACTATTCACATTTCACTATTTACTGTTACAATTCACGTTTTACTATTTACTGTTACTATTCATGATTTACTATTCACTATTCACTATTCACTATTCAAAATTTACCATTTCTGTTTTAAGTAGTAATCTTAATCTTCGTCTTATGCTTATACTGAAATAAAATTGATATTAATATTTCTAGAAATCGGAGGCGCAAAGCAAATCTCTTTTTGGTAACGACTCAAGGTAAGAGGGAGTGAGATAAGAAGTATAATATGAAAAGACATAAGAATAATGGGAGGAGTCCCCTACTCCTTTTAAATTTAATAATATTATTATTTTAAAATATTAACTTTTTAACTTAACAATTTTAATAAATTTTAAATTAAATATCCGGTTTAACTAACTCTAACATACCTATGCAAAGACTTGGACCATTATGACCTATATGGACTGGACTATACTTATGCAAAGACTTGGACCATTATGACCTATATGGACTGGACTATACCTATGCAAGGACTTGGACCATTATGACCCATATGGACTGAACTATACCTATGCAAGGACTGGATTATATGGACTTACATATACCTATGCGAGAAATTGACCAAAAGGACTAAAATTGACTATATTAATAATCATTAAATTTTGTATTATGATATGTATTAATGATATTTAATTGATTTGATTATGATTTGATTATGATTGATTGATTGATGATATTTAGTTATGATTGATATTGTTTGATTTTGATTGATGATATTGTAATGTGGAGTTTGAACATATAGCGAGCATGACGGAAAGCTAAAATTCAGTAAGAATTTCTTACCTTACTCTTTAAATTTTATTATCTTTTATTTCTTCTTAGAAATTATTTTTATTAACTTTATTTTCAATATTTAGAATAAAAAAATTAGTATTTATTTTAGAAAGAAAATATTTTATGAGAATTTATTTAATTAAATCTTGAGTTAAAGAAAATTTTTGTAATTTTAAGTATTTTTGGTTAATAATTATTCTCTTTTAATAAAATAAAATTTTTTGAAAGAAAATTATTTTATTTTTTCCAACTTAATAACTAAATATATTTGGAAATAATTGAGATTCCTAAATTTGATTTTGTTAAGATTTAATTTGAGAAAGATTATGTAAAGTTTTATATGATAAAGTTTTTAGATATTTAAGGCTTAGAAACTCAATTTCCGTGAGATTTGAAAACTGTACCAAATTTATTTCTGTGGGACAGAAATTCAGAGAACTGAGAAAATGTACAATTTATTGAAATGATATTGTAAACCTTTAAGGGATTTAATAATTGAGTTTCTAAAAGCCTTAACCAACTCAATACGTGAATAGTTCATGCATCATGGATAATGAAAGTGAAATGAAATAATATTGTCTGGGGACGGATTATAGAAACCGAGGATACATTAGAGGAGGCTTAATTACGAGCCTTGGGATGAGAGAGTGTGAAAGGGTGCTTCAGGGGACCTGGGGTAGCTCCCTAGTGTCGGGTACTTTCACAATAAAAACTTTCTCAATCTGACTAGTCTCTAAGTGTTTCCATGCCAGTTGAGCTGTTCATATTATTATTATCCGGACTTATGGAACAGTGTAAACTCCTGGTTGGCCCAGTGCAAATTAAAATTTAAGGGCCCACATATATAAGTAAGTTATGATGAAGATATTGCATAACATTCATGCATTCATAATTGATTGTGTATGTGATTGTGATTGATATTATTATGTATTGGTTGTGAAAACCCTTTGTTGCTTATGTCTTATTCAGAAATATTATATTCTGTTTCTCACTCCTTTCTCCGTGTTTTTGTTTCATATATTCTAAATTGATGGTTCAGAGGGAAGGATCGAAGAATATCAGCAGTAAATATAGCACGTTCTAGAAAGGAAGCTCGGTATGAATACCGTGGTCCAATGAATAAATAATGTTAATTAGTAACTGCTTCTGGGCCATGGAGTTTCCTCTCTTTCTTATAATGTTTAATGTTTATTTTCTTCGGATGAATGTACAAATACTTTATAAAGTTTTTAATAATATTTGTGAGGTATTTCAGAAATAATGTATATAATTTATTCCGATAGTTTCTTTTTAACAATCATATCTTTCAATAAAAAAAAATTACGAGTTTTTCTAGAATTTATTAAGGTGTAACAGAGGGTGTTACAAAGTGGTATCAGAGCAGTTAATCCAATAGGCCTGGGGAAAAGGTCTATCTTGCTTTGTCTGTAAACTCTGTATAGGTAGAATATCTGACTTGGTAGTAACTGTGACTGATGTGACAAATCTCAGTTACTGTGAAACAGGAAACTAATGGCTGGAAACGATCTTGCTGGAGTTGTAGAACGCTTAATCAATGCAATAGGAGCACGTGAAGGTCAAGGTAATGATGCCTTAAGAAGACTGGACCTATTCGAAAAGCGCAATCCACCTCGTTTCAAGGGAGGATATAACCCTGATGGAGCACAAATCTGGATTCGAGAGATAGAGAAGATCTTTCGAGCATTACAATGTAATGAAGCTGATAAGGTAGTCTTCGCTACTTATGCCTTATCTGAGGATGCTGAACATTGGTGGGATAGCACGCGTAGACAATTCGAAGTCAACGATGTGGAGATCACTTGGGACTATTTCAAGGATATGTTTCTGGAAAAATACTTTCCAGCTGATGTTAAAGAGAAAAGACAATTCAAATTCCTGTCGCTGACCCAAGGAAATATGACCGTTGGAGAGTACGCATCCAGGTTTGAAGAGCTATCTCGTTTTCATTCTCATTATAATGATGCTACTAATGAAAGAGATCGGTGTGCAAAGTTTGTAAATGGACTGCGGCCAGAAATTAAGGAAGCTATACGAATGCAGGAAATCCGTGAATTTTCTGTATTGGTAAATCGCTGCAGGATCTTTGAAGAAGACCATAAGGATAGAATGACCAAAAGTCGTGAGCCCATTCACAAGGCAGGAGAAATAAGAAGTGGAGGACCCCACCATCACCAAAGAAGAGATTTCAGAAGGAATAAGCCTTACCAAGCACTATTTCGCCGGTTTGGAACAACATCTGTTCCTAACAGACCCCAAGCTTCAACTGGAAGCTATTACCCAACATCTGCACCAAATTTTAAATGTTTTATCTGTGGAGGACCCCATTTGAAAAGGGATTGTCCTAAAAACACTTATGTTTGCTTTAAGTGTAACAAACCAGGTCATTACATCAAGGATTGCCCAGAGATGAAGAGAGAAAACCCTGAAGGTGCAAGTACAAGCATAAATACTCAAGGAGGCGCGCACAGTACAGTCGGAAGGCCGAAAGCAAAAGGAAAGGTTTTTACAATCACTGGAGAAGAAGCATCTCATGCTGATTCCATGGTAGAAGGTAAGTGTATCATTAATAAGATTTCTTTAACTGTTATGTATGACTCAGGTGCATCACATTCCTTTATTGCCAATGACTGTGTAGAAAAACTAAAATTACCTGTGATAGAACTGCCATTTGACTTATCTGTACATACTCCTGGAAACAATCCCATTATCACTTCTAAAGCTTGTTGGAAATGCCCTATTGTCATAGATGGTAGGGACTTTAAGGCTAATCTTTTCTGTTTACCCCTTTCTGGCTTAGAAGTTATTATTGGGCTAGATTGGTTGTCTGACAATCATGTTCTAATAGATTGTCATAATAAAACCATAATGTTTAAAGAACCAGTGAATTTGAATCCTGAGGATTCGAGATTTCTAACCGCCAACCAAGTGAGTGCCTCTTTAAAAGGAGGGGCTCAAGGATTCATGCAATTGCTTTCAACGAAAGGAGAGCAAGAATCAAAAATCAAAAATCTACCGGTTGTGTGTGAATTTCCTGACGTTTTTCCTGAAGATATCCCTGGTTTACCCCCAGAAAGAGATGTGGAATTTTCCATTGATCTAGTACCTGGAGTTGGACCCATTTCAATTGCACCATACCGAATGTCACCTCTAGAATTAGCAGAGTTGAAGAAACAACTTGAAGAGATAATAGAGAAGCAGTTTATACGACCCAGTGTATCCCCCTGGGGTGCACCAGTGTTGTTGGTTAAGAAGAAGGATGGTAGCATGAGGTTGTGTATAGATTATCGACAACTGAACAAGGTGACAATCAAGAACAGATATCCTCTACCAAGGATTGACGACTTGATGGATCAGCTGCGTGGTGCCACGGTGTTCTCCAAAATTGATTTGAGGTCTGGATACCATCAAATAAGGGTGAAGAAAGAAGATGTATCAAAAACTGCTTTTAGAACACGCTATGGCCATTACGAATATCTAGTAATGCCTTTTGGTGTAACTAATGCACCAGCCGTATTCATGGATTACATGAATAGGATTTTTCATCCATATCTAGATAAATTTGTAGTGGTGTTCATTGATGATATATTAGTGTACTCTAAAAGCAGAGAAGAACATGTTGAACACTTGAAGGTTGTGTTGGAAATCCTGAAAAAGAAACAACTGTATGCAAAGTTGTCGAAGTGTGAATTCTGGTTGGAAGAAGTAAACTTTTTAGGACATGTAATTAGTCAAGGAGGAATAGCTGTAGACCCTTCCAAGGTGGAAGCTGTTTTAAAATGGGAGAGACCAACCACGATCACTGAGATTAGAAGTTTCTTGGGCTTGGCTGGATACTATAGGAGATTCATTGAAGGATTTTCAAAGTTAGGATACCCATTGACCAAGTTAACACGGAAAGGACAACCTTTTGTGTGGACGACACAATGCGAGAATAGTTTCCAAGAGCTGAAAGATCGACTTACTTCTGCACCGGTGTTAGTACTCCCTGATCCACATCAAAGTTTTGAAGTTTACTGTAATGCGTCTAAACAAGGACTAGGAAGTGTACTCATGCAAGACAAGAAGGTTGTAGCCTATGCGTCGCGTCAATTAAGGCAACACGAGATTAACTACCCTACCCATGACTTAGAGTTAGCCGCTGTAGTTTTTGCCTTAAAGATTTGGAGGCATTATCTATACGGTGCAACATTCGATGTGTTTAGCGATCATAAGAGTCTCAAGTATTTATTCGACCAAAAGGAGTTAAACATGAGGCAACGGAGATGTATGGAGTTCTTAAAGGACTACGACTTTAAGTTGCAATACCATCCTGGAAAAGCGAACGTAGTAGCTGATGCTTTAAGTCGAAAGTCTCTACATGCGTCCACGATGATGATTAAAGAGCTGGAATTGATAGAGAACTTCAGAGATCTTAACCTAGCAGTAAAGGTTAATGCTAACAGCTACAGATTAGGAGCGTTGCAAGTGACAAGTGAATTCCTGAGACAAGTTTTAGAGGCTCAAAGAGAGGATGAATTCCTGCAAGAGAAGAAAGAACTCTTGAAACAAGGAAAAGAAGTCGAGTTCAATGTAAGAAGTGACCAATTATTGAGGTATAAGGATCGAGTGTGTATCCCTGATCAAGAGGAGTTGAGGAAAACAATTCTGGAAGAAGGCCATAAAAGTTATATGAGCATTCATCCCGGAGCTACTAAAATGTATCAAGATTTGAAGAAGTTATTTTGGTGGCCTGGAATGAAGAAAACGGTGGCAGAGTATGTGGCTGCATGTTTAATTTGCCAGAAGGTTAAAGTAGAACACCAAAAACCCCCTGGAATGCTACAATCAATGGAAATACCAGAATGGAAATGGGATAGCATTACCATGGATTTTGTGACTTCTCTACCCAAAACTCCATTAGGACATGATTCGATATGGGTAATAGTTGATAGACTAACAAAGTCTGCCCACTTTATTCCCATCAACATTCGTTACTCTATGGAGAAGCTGGCAAAATTATACATCGAGGAGATTGTGAGATTGCATGGAATTCCTTCAAGTATCATTTCTGATCGGGACCCTCGTTTTACATCACAATTCTGGAAGAGCTTGCACAAGGCTTTGGGAACAAGACTGCATCTGAGTTCAGCATATCATCCTCAGACGGATGGACAATCAGAAAGAACAATCCAATCTCTAGAAGACTTGTTACGAGCTTGTGTGTTAGAGCATAAAGGAAGTTGGAATCAATTCTTATCATATGTGGAGTTTACCTACAACAACAGTTTCCACGCTAGCATTGGCATGGCACCTTTTGAAGCATTATATGGAAGAAAATGTAGGACCCCGCTATGTTGGTTTGAGACTGGTGAAAACTTGATGCTAGGACCAGAGTTGGTACAACAAACCACGGATAAAATCAAAATAGTTCAGGAAAAGATGAAGGCAACACAGAGCAGGCAGAAAAGTTACTATGACAAAAGAAGAAAGCCGCTCGAATTTCAAGAAGGCGATCATGTATTCTTGAAAGTCACACCTATGACTGGGGTCGGTCGGGCAATGAAATCTCGAAAACTAACTCCTAGATTTATCGGTCTATACCAAATAATTCATAAAGTTAGTCCCCTTGCCTACCAAATAGCATTACCACCTTTTCTTTCTAATATCCATAATGTTTTTCATGTGTCAAACTTACGAAAGTATATATCTGATCCTACACATGTTATTGAACCTGATGTCATACAAGTTAAAGATAATCTTACATATGATGCACCACCTGTTAGAATAAGTGACAGAAGAATAAAACAATTAAGAGACAAGACAATTCCGCTTGTAAAGGTTATTTGGAGTGAAACGAGAGGAGAAGATGCTACATGGGAACTAGAAACTGAGATGAAAGAGTCTCATCCTCATTTGTTTTACTGATTAATGTAAATTTCGAGGACGAAATTTTCTAAGGGGAGTAGAGTTGTAACACCCCTATTTTTATTTTTATATTGAAATTTTGAAGGAATTAAATTATGGTTCTTTAGAACTTTTTAATCTACGTATTATTTATGATTTTTTGGAATTTTTTGGAATTTTGGAATTTTTTAATAAAAATAATATTTTTTAAAATAATTTTAAATTCATATAAGTGACTTAAATTAAAAATATTTATAAGAAAGTGAATTTAAATTATAAGAAAATTTTCTAAAATCTGTTTCAAGTAGACTTATCTAAAAATTATCGGTTTGAGAAAAATCTTGATTTTTTCTAATCGTTAAAAAATTAGAAACGTATCAATAAATTTTTATTAACAGAAAATTTTAGATTTTTAAAATTTCAACTTTATATTACTTATTATAAAATTAGTGAGGACTGATATAATATCGCTAAATTTCAAAAAGGACTCATTTTGAATATTTAAAATATACCGAGTGAAAGGTTACTATTTGGCTTAATAATTCTGCCGACAGTTACTTTGCAAAACACTGTGCATGTACGAAATTTTCAAAGAATGCATAGTAACCTAGAATAAAAAATTCAAAAATGCATAGTACTTTTATATTAAAATAATGGAATGCATAGTAAATTTTTTTCCTATAAATACCGAAGGATTTCTTCTTTAGAATTCACAATTTCAGATTAAGTTTTCTTAATACAGTAGTGCTAGTGAGATAGTGGTGGAAGTGAGAGAGAGAAGAAAAGTTTTTGGAGAGAAGGTTCTGCCAAAATCCTAAGGTAAGAATACTTCTCTTTTATATTTTTTAGGGTTATTTTTATATCGTTTTTAGAAATCTGTTATTATACTGAAAATAATATTATTTTAAGTTACTATTCTGCATAGTAAACACTATTTCAATAGTAAATTACTATTTTAATAGTAAATTACTATTCAAATAGTAAATTACTATTTACTGTTACTATTTACCGTTACTATTCATGATTTACTATTTACCGTTACTATTCACATTTCACTATTTACTGTTACAATTCACGTTTTACTATTTACTGTTACTATTCATGATTTACTATTCACTATTCACTATTCAAAATTTACCATTTCTGTTTTAAGTAGTAATCTTAATCTTCGTCTTATGCTTATACTGAAATAAAATTGATATTAATATTTCTAGAAATTGGAGGCGCAAAGCAAATCTCTTTTTGGTAACGACTCAAGGTAAGGGGGAGTGAGATAAGAAGTATAATATGAAAAGACATAAGAATAATGGGAGGAGTCCCCTACTCCTTTTAAATTTAATAATATTATTATTTTAAAATATTAACTTTTTAACTTAACAATTTTAATAAATTTTAAATTAAATATCCGGTTTAACTAACTCTAACATACCTATGCAAAGACTTGGACCATTATGACCTATATGGACTGGACTATACTTATGCAAAGACTTGGACCATTATGACCTATATGGACTGGACTATACCTATGCAAGGACTTGGACTATTATGACCCATATGGACTGAACTATACCTATGCAAGGACTGGATTATATGGACTTACATATACCTATGCGAGAAATTGACCAAAAGGACTAAAATTGACTATATTAATAATCATTAAATTTTGTATTATGATATATATTAATGATATTTAATTGATTTGATTATGATTTGATTATGATTGATTGATTGATGATATTTAGTTATGATTGATATTGTTTGATTTTGATTGATGATATTGTAATGTGGAGTTTGAACATATAGCGAGCATGACGGAAAGCTAAAATTCAGTAAGAATTTCTTACCTTACTCTTTAAATTTTATTATCTTTTATTTCTTCTTAGAAATTATTTTTATTAACTTTATTTTCAATATTTAGAATAAAAAAATTAGTATTTATTTTAGAAAGAAAATATTTTATGAGAATTTATTTAATTAAATCTTGAGTTAAAGAAAATTTTTGTAATTTTAAGTATTTTTGGTTAATAATTATTCTCTTTTAATAAAATAAAATTTTTTGAAAGAAAATTATTTTATTTTTTCCAACTTAATAACTAAATATATTTGGAAATAATTGAGATTCCTAAATTTGATTTTGTTAAGATTTAATTTGAGAAAGATTATGTAAAGTTTTATATGATAAAGTTTTTAGATATTTAAGGCTTAGAAACTCAATTTCCGTGAGATTTGAAAACTGTACCAAATTTATTTCTGTGGGACAGAAATTCAGAGAACTGAGAAAATGTACAGTTTATTGAAATGATATTGTAAACCTTTAAGGGATTTAATAATTGAGTTTCTAAAAGCCTTAACCAACTCAATACGTGAATAGTTCATGCATCATGGATAATGAAAGTGAAATGAAATAATATTGTCTGGGGACGGATTATAGAAACCGAGGATACATTAGAGGAGGCTTAATTACGAGCCTTGGGATGAGAGAGTGTGAAAGGGTGCTTCAGGGGACCTGGGGTAGCTCCCTAGTGTCGGGTACTTTCACAATAAAAACTTTCTCAATCTGACTAGTCTCTAAGTGTTTCCATGCCAGTTGAGCTGTTCATATTATTATTATCCGGACTTATGGAACAGTGTAAACTCCTGGTTGGCCCAGTGCAAATTAAAATTTAAGGGCCCACATATATAAGTAAGTTATGATGAAGATATTGCATAACATTCATGCATTCATAATTGATTGTGTATGTGATTGTGATTGATATTATTATGTATTGGTTGTGAAAACCCTTTGTTGCTTATGTCTTATTCAGAAATATTATATTCTGTTTCTCACTCCTTTCTCCGTGTTTTTGTTTCATATATTCTAAATTGATGGTTCAGAGGGAAGGATCGAAGAATATCAGCAGTAAATATAGCACGTTCTAGAAAGGAAGCTCGGTATGAATACCGTGGTCCAATGAATAAATAATGTTAATTAGTAACTGCTTCTGGGCCATGGAGTTTCCTCTCTTTCTTATAATGTTTAATGTTTATTTTCTTCGGATGAATGTACAAATACTTTATAAATTTTTTAATAATATTTGTGAGGTATTTCAGAAATAATGTATATAATTTATTCCGATAGTTTCTTTTTAACAATCATATCTTTCAATAAAAAAAAATTACGAGTTTTTCTAGAATTTATTAAGGTGTAACAGAGGGTGTTACATCCTTTGCCTTAGATTAAAAAATATGATGGAGGTGGTGGAGAAGTGAAGTCACGGTGGGAGAATGAAGAAGAAGTGGGAGAGCTCTCTTTTTTCTCTAGCCTTGTATGTGAATGAGAGTGAAAGTGAGGTGTATTTTTAATTTAAGTCATTAAAGGCAAAATGGTCATTTTACCCGTCCAGTTAATTTCTAAAACTAATCTAGTAACTTTAAATTACCTAAAACTTAACTAGTTACTTTCTCTCTTCTTTTAACGGTTTTGTAACGGTCCTCATTATAGTGTACACATTTTGTGACACTCTTGTCTACAAACTCATTTCGAAACAACATACACCCACCAACACAACACTATATCTTCACACAACCCAACCCCAAGTTTGCCATTTTTTTCTTAGCATGGTACAGGTTTGATGGCATTCAATGATGACTTAGCATGGTGGAACCTATCAAATTGACCATTCTATTAAAACAACCTCCCAAAAGATTATATTCTTCCTTTAGGATTAAAGGAGTTAGGGAGACGGATAATTCGATGTGACTCTGACATCCGTCCCACAATGGAGTCTGAGCCGCCGCCAACAATTCATAAAATCTCTTGACCTCCAGATTAGGATCCTTCTCTACATTCTCATCCCCATTCTCAGCTTGGTCATCATGTTCTAGCATACGCCCAACAGAGGCTCCAACATGATCCATCACCATTTGCTCCATGTTGTTGTATGTATCCCTATTCCCTCCGACCTCATAGTAAGACTATTTCACGATTACGGCCGGTGGCTTGGGCGGTAACTGCTCACTATGGTTGTACCACCAGTAGTATCCTTCCTTGAATCCCTTCTCACTTAGGTGGCACATGACATCATCCGCGTATTCAAAACTCATGCATTTGCACTTTAAGCAAGGACAATGAATCTTCTGAGTCGCTTCAAAATCAGGAGTGTTTGCCGTAGCGAATGGAATAAACTCCCATAACCCCATCATAAACTCCTTAGTCACTCGCCAACTGCGATCAAGTCGGTTATACATCCATCACCGATTTGCCAAAACCTCCATTCACAATATCTAACAAGCACATTACTAGTTACTTTAATTTAAAGATCCATTGTGACTATCATTCATGAATCACTCTCTATCTCTTTGATATTGTAAGTAAGTGGTGCCCTATCTCGTTTGGGATAAATATGTAACTATCTGTAATGCATCACCATCTGTTATCTACTGCTTGGCTTGCTCTCTGGCTATCGGACTATGCTTGCCGCCAGCAAGAAAAGCTTTCCTTTCCCTGCTATGCTCTTAGCAATGATCTTTCTTGGGCTACTTTCAAAACTACGGAGGATTGTCAGGATTGGAAGTACTTCTGCGAATTTCTTCATTAATAACGGATCTCGACCCCTCACCCGTACTGATGGGAATGACAGGCACTGCATCTTAAGATGCCAAAGCCGAGGGGGACTTTAACAAATATAACCTGGGATTGACTGACTCCTACTCTTACAGCGCCGGTTCACTCAGAATTTCAGCAATATTTTGCATTGATCCCCAAGTACAAAAAGATACATGCAATATAAAACACCACACGCAGACATGTACCCGGAGACAATACAAAACACAGTTACCAGAATTCCAAATGAACATCAATAACACCAGATAGAACATAAACAATATTGATGGGTTAACCCTAGTAGTTACAAATTCACCCCAAACTGTTCAACTGGGACAATTCAAGATCCAACACAACACGGTATGTCGACCAATTGTCTTGAATCTTGAACGGGCACCTAGTGGGTATAGACACGGCTAAAACCTACATTGTTTGTGACGTCATCAGTCATTTTACATTCATTTTTATTTCTTCTTTTTCGGTTCGTTAAAGTTCCTAATAAAATTTTCACAAATAATTAATTTAATTATCCATTGCTCATAAAAATAAACATTTTCAGTAAAAAGGGTGAAGACATAAAATATACTATAAATTACAACCCCCAAAGCCATTAAAGACCAAAGAAACACAAAAGTTGGAACAGGGGTCTGACGCTACGCGTCAGACTTTGTTCGCAGCTGGCGCTACGCGCCAGGCTGACGCTCAGCATCAGAGTATCGGTAGCAACACCTGCTGCTGCATATTTTAGGCCAATCGGCTAACCTTCGACCTACCCGATTGGCCCGTTTCATGTCTGATTGCCATGAAACTTCACGGGTCATATGTTTTCCCCATTCCGGAACTGTTGCTAGCCAAAATTTCATCACATGCGCGAGTTATGCTCGAAACATAGTTTAACTTAATTATGTACAAAACCCTTGCACCAAACTACCCAAATGGTCCAGGGCCTACATGTATAGTTCCTAACGACCTAGGGAACCTATTGGCCCCTTCCAGGGATCCTAAAACCCGTCAGATCTTAAAATCATCTATCGAGTTCCCAATTTTCATATGAGGCACCTATGTCCACTATATGCAACAACCATCAATTTTGTCAACGGATTATCACTTCCTAATCACAGCACACCTCAATTCATAATCATATTACAGAGCCTGTCCATGACATTCATCACACCTATGATATTGGCTCCGTACTCATCATTCGCAATTTTACACTAGCTACAACATAAATACCAAAAGATTAATTGCGTATTATCTATACTAATTATTCTCAAATCAGTCATTGAATACACAATCACATTCATCAAGTAATTCACACACCATATTACCCCCCTTTTTAATGCATTCACACAATGGCTCCGTGCCATACATCCAATCACGCATAACATATCATTATTCTACATTATCACACATCATAATTCAATATCCAGGCATCACACGTATACAATTGGTCAACTACCCAAATAGCTCCATGCTAATTGGTACCGTCACACCTATGAATACCAAATTAAAATCG
Organism: Clitoria ternatea; assembly: GCA_037962975.1. Lineage (NCBI taxonomy): Eukaryota > Viridiplantae > Streptophyta > Magnoliopsida > Fabales > Fabaceae > Clitoria > Clitoria ternatea. The sequence continues at coordinate 19,668,203 of CM075675.1, forward strand.
CCTACTTAGGATCCATATTTTAACATAAATATACATTTACCATTTTAACTAAATACGTATACACAACCATCATTACATTAATTTCCTCTTCGCCCTGGCCTCATTTAGCGCTTGCCTCTGCGGTGTGCATCCAAAACCTACCAACAGTCACTAAAGCGACAACACCAGGGGTGAGTAACTGGAATTAAGCATTAATACAAAAATAAACATTAATACTAGAAAGATTATTCTAGCTACATTTATATCTTAACATCAGTGTTCATCGTTATCTTTCAGTTACCATTATTAGTTCATCATCATCGAGTTGAATTGCATTAACTGTATCAAAATCACTAACTCAACGAATACTAATCATTCAATTCATTTTACATGACATACCAGGTATATAAATATAAACATTCCCATATATTCCTTCCACTAGAAGCCTGTCAGGAGCCGCTCCTTGTCCGTGCAAACGCACCGACGACCACTCCCCACCCTCAACAGTGTCCAAGGCATCATATTATCACTCACATCCATGGCATTACATATCAAAGCATATAAACACTACCAAATCTCATATATTAAGACATCCTAGTATCCGGATACTAAAAGGATCGACATTCAGCTGGGGGTCCGACTTGACATCCCATGAACCCGACTTGGTTCACCGAGCCTGACTTAGCTCCCCCTCAACCACTGGGTCCTACTTGACCATTGGGTAGCTCAACTAGGCACAAAAACCATGGGAGCTAGAAAACGAGGTTAACACATATTGTCGGTCGTCCTCCACCATATAAATCAGATATCAATCACGTCAAACATGGCTAAAGCATCATTTATCTCATGTATAAATATCAAAAACTGATATATACTCACCTCACAGGTCGGCCACATAGACCCAACCCTCTCAAGCCATGTTCTAACATTTCCACCGTTCTCATTAAGTTACACATAGTTAAAATAACATATACTACGCTACACATTAATACTCACATAAATCATTACCAACACATTCAAACGAGAATTAACACCAATCAAAGCCTACTCATAATATCCTTACAAAACACATACACACACACACACACACACATATATATATATATCACATTTCCATCATCACTAGCAACATACCATACATTTTATTCTTACTTATTACTTGTAATCCATCATTATTCTGAATTTTACATTGACGCGTAACATCCATTCAAAATCTTCATTTGCCTCATTCAATTAGAACTCCTTCTACATTAATTCCTCATCAAGACTCTTTATTTTAACTTATAGTTCATCGTCTTCCGACGTAATCACACTATTACGCTAATGTCCTTTCTGTATATCATCAATTACAATTAATCTTATTTCTTATTATGGATTTCACACTCTCCTACCTCTCATGTGTATATTTTTATGAATGTACATAGGCCACTTACCCCATGTTTCATTTTATAATCTACCATATACGTGTTTCGTCTTACATCACGTCACTTCATAAATTCTACTTATCTTATATAAGCTATTTGATAATTTTCATGATAAACATCTACCCGCATATTCAATTACTTATTTATTTATTCATTTATTCCTTATCTATCATCTTTAAGATTTCTAGTTTACCTCCACTTCCTTATTTTTCAAATATTTCCCTATCATAATGCTATCATACCATTTAATCAGTTATCAATTTATTAATTATCCTACCCTCTGTACTTTAATAACTTCTTATACTTCTATTTCATATACTAGATTATTTGGATTAATTTAGAATAACTAAAAGCGGCTATCATACACCATTTCCCCTATACCGTACTGACACAATTTCATTTCTATATTAACCTTAACCTAACACACCCCCTTACCTTGATTCCGAGCTTCTCCTAGCTGGTCTTGGTGTCGGTCGCGTCCTACGCCTACTCGGGTTACTTCCCGGCTTCCGTATCCTAATGCCCGCTCCGCCAATCAATCTCCTGGCACTTGTTTTCACCTAAAATTACCGAAACACAAACCCATCAACACTATGTTAATGATAACGCTTCTATAACACCAATCAAGCTCCCAATTAACATCCAAATGGAATTTCACACTCCCAAATCCCATAGGAGGGTTCGGTCATGAAGAGGAAGTGGAGGAAATTATGCATTCCAAACACCCATTACCTTAAAGTCCTTATTCATGTCCCAAGAGCCATTAAACTTAAGAATGGAACATCCACTTATGCATGTTAATTTCGGGTAGAGAGAGAAAGTAAAGGTGAGGAGAAAGAAACTATGAAATTGAGGGTTTCCAAGAGCTTAACTCACTTCCAAAAGCCCAAAATGCAAGGAATCACAAGCTCCTACCAAGGTTTGGCCAAAAATTCACAGGGGAGGAGAAGAGGAAGAAGATAGTGCCTTTTCCATTCTGTTTGCATGCTCCTTATTTTAAATTGATCGCGACGCTGACGCTACATGCCAAGTCATTAATTCGTACCTGACGCTACGCGCCACAGCCACACTACGCGTCAGGTCTCTGATGCCCATTCCATTAAAAATTCATTTTAATTTACCTTACCCTTTTAGGATACCATTTTAAATCATATATTCACTTAAAAAAAATCCTATTTCCCTTAATTTCAACTTAAATAAATATTTAGTTTATCCTTCCTAATATTAAATTACCAGGGATGTTACATTGTTAAATTTTAATATACTTTTTTATGTAACCTAAAACAGGAAACCTAGCGAAATTTCGACAGTCTCCCCTGTAAACTAAACATTTCCAAATTTTTTACAACACCTTATTACAAACAAAAGATTTTCCAGTACAGTTTAATATATATGCTACGATATGCATATGAAATTTAGGCAAACATCACCATAACCTAGTGAACTCTGCTCTCCACTAACAGACAACAATACACATGCATACATAAAACACATGTTATCAGCACACAAAACCAATGCTTAATGAGTTCTGCTCTCCACTAACAAACAACAATCGACATGTATAAAACAATACACAACTAAAATAATACACATACAAATTAGGCAGTAAATAGACTCACTAAAAAATAAATTAACTTACTAATGTGTTGTAATGGGGGCAAAGAACCTGAGATGATAAAGAATCAGAGAACCGTGAGGATGGCACGGCGGCACAAGAGACAACTGCATCGAAGAGGAAAATGCCAATGAAAAGCTAAACAGAGGATAATAAATTCAACCACATAGTATATTTAATACTAATTAAGCAACTATTTAATTAGATATATATTAGTCTAGATAAACACTTCAACACTTTATAAGAAACTATTGCAATACAGGATCATCTATGGATTGGGGTGGTGATGATTAGGGTTCTTTGTCGTCTAAGCACAAGAAAATGATGATGTCAAGGTGTTTGATGAAGTTCATGGGTTGAGTTTAGGGAACATAAGGAAAGGCTTTTAGGTGCTTAGAGAGCTTCTTCTTATGCCAACGGGAAGGTGAAGATGCCACTGAAATTAAGAAATGTATTTAATTTAATTACTAAATTAAATTTATTAAATATTCTTTTTGTTGTACTTCAAAAATTATCTATCATAATATTTAGGAGAGAAGTTAAATGTTCATATTCAATTGATCTCTAAGAAAAGAATCTAATTAAAAATTTGTTTGTAAATATAATAAATACACGTTATAAATTCAAAAGAATCTTAAAAAGGACCATATTCATGTTTAAATCATGTTCCTAATCACGTTATAACTTGGACAACAATGGCTAGATAATGAGCCAAACATGTTCCTAATCACTTTTCATTCCTAATCACGTTATAACTTTCTCCCTAATTACATCAATAATCCAACGAGCTATTTTAAGTATAATTTCACATGTTAACTATAAATGCTGTTTCAATACAAGTAAAAATAGTTTTTAAATCTACATTTAATTTTAAATGTGCACTATACCCCTCTTAGAGATGGATCCAGCTTTCATGTCACCAAAAATAGAAACACATTTTAACAAATTTACCAGTAATAGTAACTAGAGGTTAATGTAATTTGTTTCAGTTTAAAAAGAATGGCTGAGAAATTTAAGTGAAAAATAGCTGCGAATATGTTAAATATGTCAATGATGCATTTTTAAGGCAAGACACATGTACATGTTACTAAGTTTTGACATGATCTGGTTAAGGGGGTAAGAAGTTGCCAAGAATTTGCATTTAATTAATTAAAAGCAAAGAATATTATCATTTGCTACAAACAGATTTATTATGGCCAATTAAGGTGCTGAGTTACTTGAGCAGCAACGAGGACAAAATAAACAGTTTAAAATCATAATTTCGGACAGAAATTTGTGGCTGAAATTTGTTTGTTTTTAAACTAAACACATATAAAATCAAGGTCCGAACAAAACGAAAGTAACATGAAACTGTAATTTTAAATGTAAATCATTTGTGTTCCCTCAAACTGTATTTTTAAACATAACCATCGATGCTTCTAGCGGTCATACGCCATTTGCAGTGATGTTTAGTCACAAATCTTCATCTATCCCATAATTTATTGCATATGATATTTCCAATGTAGTAGTCCAATGGAATCGTGGTTATGCATCAAGACTTAATTTCACCTAGTGGACAAGTTACTTTTGGAACCTAGAGGAGAGGCAATTCAACTGACTACACACAATAGGCCAGTAGGGGATAATAACGGTCCTAATAAGGCGCTCAATATGCAACCTAAACCAAGCCCAAACACATAAGATATCGACTAAGAAGATTCATCTAGAAACTTGCATTTATCAAGGACTTTGTCTGATAGTGGACGTGTCATATTTTACTTACAAGAATGAATTCTTTTATTAACTGCTGAGCCATCATGATTTACATTTTCTTTTTATTTTATGATTGTAATCAAAATGTTCATATAAGGCACACCAATTATCAAAAAGCGCAACAAATAGTATTATTTAGTATCACTTCTAACATTCTTATTAAATTTGTTATGTTGAATAATATTCACTATTCTTGATAAATTATAATATTCTTGGAACTTTTTCTTTTGATATGAGCTTGTATAGCTAATTACTTTCTCATAAACCTTTTCATGCTGTAACGGGACAAAATATTTGGAGTATATATTAATGTGGCAAATGATGAAGGCAAACATAAAGCTCAAGAAACAACACCACCTAGGTATGATAAAGTTACAACAAATAAGTTACCTAAAACATTTTGAAAACAAGTTAATGAATTTAGTTTTAGGTTGAAAATGAATACAATTCAATCAATATATTAGAGTACTAATAACACTATATTTTTATCTTTTACAAATGTGTACATTGTAATAAATGTGTTTAACTATAACACTAGTTCAAAGAAGACTGATGAGAGTAAAAGGAAAAATGACACACCAAGAGAAGCATCAACCACAACAAGGTAAAGAAGAAAAACATCTAATGAGAAGGGAACAAGTTCTTATGTTTTAAAATTTCTACCAAGCTAATTAAAAATGTGTTTAATTATGTTCATTTTGAAAACAATTTAGTTTGGTCATTATTTTTGAAGAAATACTTTCCCAAACTCTTTAATGAAATTCATTAAATGAAAAATTAATTAATAAATAAAATCATATTTAGATCATAACTAAATGGTAAGGCTTGGGGTTGACCTAGGTTCAGAATCTAAACTTTCATTAGAAATAATTTCAGATGATGGATTATAAATCAAAGGTAGCTTCAAACAAGTCTAGTTGCGTAAAATGGTTAGGTAGAGAGAATATAAAGAAAGGTATGATGTTGTTAGAAGGAAAGATCTGTTGAAAAGTAAAGCCACTTTTGGGGAAAAATTGGCATTAAATTTATGGTGCAAAATCATGGAAGAATTATATCCATTAATTAATGACATGTGTAAATAATATGTGGTCTAAATTAAAGATCGCATATTAGCCACAAAAATGTTGTGGGCACAATTGCATCTTGATGGCTATAAATTGAAGCTTCTTACTCCAAGTTTAACCATCCCAAACTAGAAGCATTTCCTAGTATCTAGAGAGAAAAGTTCAGAGAGAAAAATTAGAGTGTTCTCTTGTGAGGTTCTCTTAGTGAGTGTTCTCCTATTTAAAGAGAGAGTGTCATTGTTTTCTCTCTGTGATATAAAGAGAAGTTGCAATATTTTTCTTCCACTTAGTGAAAATATTTCTCTGGTCTTGCCCGTGGTTTTTCCCTTATCAGTTGAGGGTTTTCCATGTAAAATTATTGTGTGTTCAATTCCTCTTTTCTCATCTCTATTTTAGCTGTGTGATATTATTCTGATACTCTGGTATCTAACAGTAGAATCAGAGCCACTGGTTGTTGACGCTGCGGTACTATTCATGTGGTACTATTCATAGATACTATTCTTAGGCACTATTCATGGTTACTATTCACACGTGTGGTTGTATACTTTTGTAGTGATTGTTAACATATACTGGAATTATTCTGGAATATACAATACTGTTCACATATACTGTACTATTCACAGTGAAATTGTGTAAACTGGTGTAGTCATTAAAAAAAATAACGGTGAAATTTAAGATTGAGAAATTCAGTGGGAGTAACTTCTCCCTGTGGAAATTGAAGATAAAGGCAATTTTGCGAAAAGAAAATTGTTCAGCGGCAATTGAAGTTAGACCCGCTGGTATAACCGACGAAAAGTGGAAAGAGAAGGATGACAACGCTGTTTCTACCTTGCACTTAGCAATGACGGATTGAGTTTTGTCAAGTATTGCAGAAAAAGAAACTGCAAAGGAGATCTGGGATACCCTCATCAAACTGTATGAGGTGAAATCACTTTATAATAGAATACTTTTGAAGAGGAGGTTGTGTACACTTCGGATGAGTGAGTCCACATCAGTGACGGACCACATCAACAATCTGAATACGTTGTTTGCTCAGCTTACAGCGTCAGACTTTTCAATACCAGAAAATAAGCGTGCCGAACTTCTGCTTCAGAGTTTGCCAGATTCCTATGATCAACTCATCATCAATATAACAAATAATAATATTGTTGGTCGCTTGCACTTTGATGAATGTCATCGACGCTATTCTTGAAGAAGAATCCAGGCGTAAAAATAAAGAAGATAGTAAATAAAGTTTAAAGCAAGCAGAAGCCTTGACGGTGACGAGAGGAAGATCAACAGAGCGTGGCCCCACTGGGAGCTAGAATCATGGTAGATCAAAGTATCAAAGAAGGAAGAACTTTAAATGCTACAATTATGGCATGAAGGGGCACCTGAAGAAAGATTGTTGGTACAACAAGAAAAATCTGGAGAAATCTTCTGGAGCAAGTACATCTCAAGGGTGTGTTGCTAGTATCTCTGATGATGGAAAAATTTAGTACACCGAAGCAGCAATTGGTTCTAAAAGCAAAAGACAGCTCACTAACGTACGGGTAATGGATTGGGGAGCAATATAGCACATGACTTCACAACGAGATTGGTTTTGCACTTATGAACCTATCTCAGAAGGATCCATGTTTATGGAAAATGATCATGCTTTAGAAATTGCTGGGGTTGATATTGTCAAATAAAAATGTATGATGGTACTGTTCACACAATTCAGGGAGTACGCCATGTGAAGGGATTGAAGAAAAATCTTTTGTCTATTAGGCAATTAGATGACCTCAGTTGCAAGACCCATATTGAAGGTGGGATCTTGAAAATGGTAAGAGGGGCTCTAGTAGTAATGAAAGCAGAGAAGATTGCTGCTAATCTATACATGCTTATGGGAGATACTCTGCAGGCGGTAAATGCATTAGTTGCTTCAACCAGCCAAGGAGAAATGATGATAATGTGGCATCGTAAATTGGGCCATATGTCAGAACGTGGCTTGAAGATCCTTACAGAGCGTAATCTCCTTCACGAGCTCAAATCGGTAAATTTACTTTTCTGTGAGCATTGTGTGACTAGTAAGCAACATAAATTAAAATTTGATAAGTCTACTCCTAAAAGCAAATGCATATTAGACTTGATTCATTCTGATGTATGAGAGTCATTGGAAATGTCCCTAGGAGGAGCAAAATATTTTGTATCTTTCATTGATGATCATTCCAGGAGATTATGGGTGTACCCAATCAAGAAGAAGTTTGATGTGTTTCGAGTATTCAAGGAGTTCAAAGCACGAGTGGAGCTTGAAACTGGTAAGAAAATCAAGTGCTTGAGGACAGACAATGGAGGAGAATATACAGATGATGAATTTATAGCATTCTACAAGTAAGAGGGTATTCAAAGGCAATTCATAGTGCCACATACACCTCAACAGAATGATGTAGCAGAATAGATGAATAGAACTCTCCTGGAGAAGACTAGAGCTATGCTGAAGACTGCGGGTTTAGCCAAGTCTTTCTGGGCAGAAGCAGTCAAAACCGCCTGTTACATGATAAATCGACCACCATCAACTGGTATTGGTCTTAAGACACCCATGGAGGTATGGAAAAGAAACCAATAGATTATTCTTCTCTATATATATTTGGTTGTCCTATGTATGTAATGTACAACACCCAGGAAAGAACAAAGTTGGATCCAAAATCTAGGAAATGTATATTCCTGGGCTATACTGACGGTGTTAAGGGGTATCTCTTGTAGGATCCCATTGCCCACAAGGTTATTGTCAGCAGAGATGTATTTTTTACAGATAATGCACTGTAAATTGAGCAGAAAAATAAGACCACTTCTAAAGAAGCTACAACTGTCGAGATAGATGAAAAGTCTGGAAAAGATGATTCTTCTGAAGCAGAACTAGAGCACAAAGAATAAGAACCAGATGAGACCAATGATGAAGAAGTTTGACGATCAATACATCAGATAAGGAAACCATCTTGGCACTCAGACTATGTGATGGCAAGTCACGATGCATACTATCTTTTAACAGAAGAAGGAGAACCGTCAACCTTTCAAGAGGCTATGAGTAGTTCAGATACTTCTTTGTGGATTGCAGCAATGCAAGAAGAAATGGAAGCCTTACATATAGAAATCAAACATGGGAGCTTACACTTCCAAAAGGTCGAAAAGCCATTGGATCCAAATGTGTTTACAAGATTAAACGAGATGACAATGATCAAGTAGAGCGGTATCGTGCTAGATTAGTGGTTAAAGTATATGCTCAAAAAGAAGGCATTGATTTCAATAAGATTTTCTCTCCGGTGGTAAGACTTACTACTATCAGAGTTGTGTTAGCTATGTGTGCTTCATTTAATTTACATCTTGAACAATTGGGTGTAAAAACTATTTTTCTTCATGGAGAACTTGAAGAAGAAATATATATGCTCAAACCAGAAGGCTTTAAAGAACAAGGAAAAGAAAACTTGGTTTCTAGGTTAACCAAATCTTTGTACGGTCTAAAACAGGCGCCAAGATGTTGGTACAAGAGATTTGATTCCTTCATAATGAGCATCAAGTACAACAGATTATGTTCAGACCATTGTACGTACTACAAGAGGTTTGGTGATGATTTTATCATTTTGTTGTTGTATGTGGATGACATGTTGGTTGTAGGCCCCAACAAAGATCGAGTCCAAGAATTGAAGGCACAATTGGGTAGGGAGTTTGATATGAAGGACTTGGGACCAGCAAACAAGATTTTAGGGATGCAAATTTACCGAGATAGAAAAGATAGGAAGGTTTGACTTTCTCAGAAGAACTACTTACTGAAAGTTTTGTGGCGCTTCAATATGCAAGACTGTAAGCCAATTTCTACCCTACTTCCCTTCAATTATAAATTATCCTCAAGTATGAGTCCTAGCAGTGAAGCAGAGAGGATGGAAATGTCTCAAGTACCGTATGCATCAGCAGTGGGAAGCCTTATGTATGCAATGATTTGTACGAGACCAGATATTGCTTAGGCAGTTGGTATGGTCAGTCGGTTCATGGCAAATCCTGGTAAAGGGCATTGGAATGTTGTGAAAAAGATCCTAAGATATGTTAAGGGAACCTCTGGTGCTATTTTATGTTTTAGAGGATCAGGGTTTATTGTCAGAGGATATGTTGATTCTGATTTTGCAGGTGATCTTGATAAAAGAAAATATACTATGGGCTATGTGTTTACACTTGCGGGAGGAGCGGTAAGTTGGTTATCTAAATTACATTTTGTTATAGCTTTATCAACTACGAAAGCAGAATATATGGCAACTACTCAGGCATGCAAGGAAGCAATCTGGATGCAAAGAATATTGGAAGAACTCGGGCACAAGCAATTGAAGATTACAGTGTATTGTGACAGTCAGAGTGCCTTGCACATTGCAAGGAATCCATCCTTTCATTCCAAGACAAAACACATAGGGGTGCAATATCACTTTGTTCGAGAATTAGTGGAGGAAGGGAGTGTGGATCTACAGAAGATTCATACAAAAGAGAACCTAACAGATGTTATGACAAAACCGATCAATACTGACAAGTTTAAATGGTGCAGGTCCTTATGGCCTATCAGAAACATAATTACAGCAGGAAACTGGCAAGAAGAGAAAGATTTGAGAAGTTCACAAAAGTGACTTTAAGTGGGAGATTGTTGAAAAGTAAAGCCACTTTGTGGAAAAAATTGGCTTTAAATTTGTGATGCAAAATCATGGAAGAATTATAGCCACTAATTAATGACATGTGTAAATAATGTGTGGTCCAAATTAAAGCTTGCATATTGGCCACAAAAATATGTGTGGTCACAATTTCATCTTGATGGCTATAAATTGAAGCTTCTTACTCCAAGTTTAATCATCCCAAACTAGAAGCATTTCTTAGTATCTAGAGAGAAAAGTTCAGAGAGAAAAATTAGAGTGTTCTGTGAGGTTCTCTTAGTGAGTGTTCTCCTATTTAAAGAGAGAGTGTCATTGTTCTTTCCTTGTGATATAGAGAGAAGTTGTAATATTTTTCTTCCACTCAGTGAAAATATTTCTCTTGTCTTACCCATGGTTTTTCCCTTATCAGTTAAGGGTTTTTCACGTAAAATTATTGTGTGTTCAATTCCTTTTTTCTCATCTTTATTTTAGCTGTGTGATATTATTCTGATACTCTGGTACCTAACAAGATCACCTTCTTCTTTCAAATAAGAGAGGATCTAAAGAGAGAAAGGGATTAAGGGAAATTTTAAAATATCTTCAGCATTTTTGTAACTTTCATTCACCAATATCATGAACATTTATACAAGGGAAAATTGATTACAAAGTTAGCAAACAAGGCTAGTGAGCTCACATGTGCATAACAGATTTGAAATAATCAATTACATCTATTATTATTCACTATGTATACTCATTCACCTTAATGGGTTTTCAAATCATATGATTGAGTCATACCTTCCTAGGCTGACTTTTTCTATTCAACCTTTCTCCTTGAGTTTTATGGCTGTGGGTGGTTTGGGTCAACAGGAAGTAGAAAATATTACAGTCATGTACAAAAGTCATATTTTCCTAAGGGCACAGAACATGGTTATTAATATAAGCTTATGTAGGACTAGTCATTCCATATTAACCATATTTTCTCAAGTAGAAAAACAAGTTAATCTTATATTCTTGAAAACCAAATTGGTATATAAACTACAAATAAAAATAATCAACATGTACAAGACGACAAATATGTAAACTGCTCCATCATAATTCTGATAGCAAACTGCAATGGAAGCACTATATGTGACAACATCCCTTTTTCAACCATTACCATTTGATCCTCTTGGTCACACATACTTCACATACATATCTCTTTTTCCATTTTGTTTCACTTTACAGATTAATGTCATAACATCACACATTCATCTCACATGCATATCACAACACACACAATTCACCATGGTGTTCTCATACATCATTACCATCATCATCATCATACACATAAATGATGCATCACATCTCTTTGCTATATACAAGACATCTAACACAGTAAAGGGCCATTTATTTTCATACACAGATTCCATTCTTTATATACAAGTTTCAGCAGAGCTTAACCATAACATCAAGTCTTAATGAACTAAAATAGAAAAATAAAAAAGAAAACTAAATAGAGAAAAATACACAAAACAAAGCTCAACCACCAAGCCTCAATGAACCAAAATAGAGCAATCACAACACCCTCCTTGCCCAACCACACAAAATAACCACCATGATTCACCTTTGTGACTTCATCTCAACCAAACCACAACACTAGCCCTTCACTAACAGTAACCTCCACCGGAAACACCAACCATAACCTTCTCCCTCTCCCATCCTATGACCACCATCAAACCATGACTACTTCATACTTCCCTCTCTAATTTTCTTTCGCTACCATAAACCACTACCAAAACAGCCGCCATAAACCACTTTCACTTTCTAACCTCATCAATCCAAAAATACAAAATACAGAGAAAAGAACAAAAAATCAGAGAATGCCAAGGTTCTAAGATTATGAATTCACCTTGAAAGAGCCACAGAGAACACACACCATACAACAATTAATATATTTGAGTTTGAGTTTATGAATGCACCTTGAAAGAGCCACTGAAATCAAAGAAGCATGGGTAAGATGTGGGGGTCCGAGGGATGATCGTTTACGTGCCAAAGAACAAAAAATCATAGAATGCCAAGGTTCTGAGATTATGAATGAACCTTGAAAGAGCCACTGAAATCAGAGGGTGTGGGTAAGACATGAGGGTCTGAGGGGCGATTGTATACGTGCTAGGGATTAAAAGCTAAGATAAGGTCCTCGACAGAGAACATGATAGAGGGGAACTGAGGGGGGAGAAAGGTTTAGGGCTCAAATAACTGGTGAAGGGGAAAGGTTTAAGTCGAGTAACTTATTAGATTTAGTGACGGCCAAACACCCTCGGTAAAACCATGACTACTTTAAAAAAGTTGACATATGGCCTAACTAGCGACACCTATTACTACTGTCGCTAGATAGGCCAAGATAATAACGACAAAACGTCGTCATTGATGTAGTCAAATATAGCGGCTTCTCATAAATACCGTCGCTATCTTTAGCAACGACAAGAAGCCTTCTGCCGCTACCGTTTGGCGCCAACAAAAAAGGAGGGAAAGCAAAAACTGTAGGGAGGTCCATATAGTGATAGCGTGGCGATAGAATGTTATTACTAACTGAATTTATCTGTTGCTAAGTTGGGCGCCAACAAAAAACCTTGGAGGGAAACCAAAAAATTGGAGAGAGGTAAAATGTAACGACCAGGTTAGCGACAAGTGAAACGTAGCGACGGAGTTAGTGACGTCCGTTTGCAAATTTTAGCAATGAGGTTCTGTTGATCGTTGATGTGGCAACTAATTTTGTTTTTAAGGTCCCTTTTTACATTGTGGCCGCTAATTAGCGACAGGATGTGTCGCTAACTTGAAGTAGTTATCAGGGTTTTTTTAGTAGTGTATCTTTTTAATTATATTCAAATTACAATTTGTTATGTCTTAAAAAAAACCTCTATAATAATTAACAAATTTAAATTTTAATAACATAATATTTTTAATAATAAGATTGACTATGTTGAGATAATAATTCATTACAAACTTAGGGTAAAATTTAAATAGTTACTAAAATAGAGTTAATATTAATCATATAAATAAAATTAATTTTATTTTTAAAAAATAAAGTTAATCAATATATAGTAACAATTTGTCAATTACATTTATAGATAAGTAAATATTTAGTTTAATTTGTTATTATATATCAAAATTAAAATCATTTATATATATTTAAAAAATTAAATATATAAATATATTAAATAAACCTATCCAATGCACGAAGATAATCTTTAGTAATAAATTATTTAAAGAGGTAACCACCTAACTAGCCAATCAGAAATTAAAAAAAAATATTAATATCTTCATTAGTTCCAAATGTATTAATTAAGTTTTTAAGTGTAAAATTACAATGTTATAGTATATTTTAAGAAACCAATAAATTTAACTATAAATTAAACATTTTTATTAATCTTCATAATGTTATCTATGAAAAAGGTTGACCGTATATTTATGAACACTAATTTTTCTCCATATGTTTTCATATTAATTAGCATTCACAAATATGCTTTTACCGAAAGTATTACAATTCAAACAAAAAGAAAATATTATACTCTTAATATTTTATGAAACAACATTTTGATCAAAACTTTTAAAATCTTTAAATTAATCCACATAATTATATAGTAGTACAAGGTTACTTTTAAATAAAAAAAAGCTTAACTGAAAGGTGAAAATTGACAATATATCCATATTTACCTTCTATTGGTCTAATTAAGAGAGGTACCTACAACAACCCCTTTCAATTTTAAAGACGTTAGAGAATTTGCCTAATATCAAATTAAATGTGATGTGCATTAATATCTTTGTATGTAAATAATTTTGCCAACATTTTAATCTGAAACAATTATAACATCATAAACACGAGTCTGGTTTCTTTGTAGTTTTTTAAGCTGTTGTGTTTCTACAGGCCACTTTTATATCAACATTTTACTTCGGTTATAAAATAACTGGTGTAAAACATATTTTTTAAATCAATTTAAAAAGTAACTGGTATAAAAAATTATTTTTAAAATCAATTTAAAATTAACCAGTATAAAAAGATTATATATACCTCATAATTTTAAGTTGATTATATTAACCAAAAAAGCCTACAAATCTACACTGTAGAATCTCTACACAGCAGAAAATCCCAACTCCACAAACACATCATACAACATAAAGAAGATAAACAAGAGAACTACTTGGCAATGTTGGGAGCTAATTATAAAGGAATAGTCTCAGTAATTTTCAACTTCTTCTTCTACACCTCCTTCCCCAACTTCTTCATAGTCCTTTTCAAGAGCAGCTAGGTCCTCCCTAGCTTCTGAAAATTCACCTTCTTCCATCCCTTCACTCACATACCAGTGCACAAATGCCCTCTTGGCAAACATGAGGTCAAATTTATGGTCAATGCGAGAGAAAACCTCAACCACAGCCGTGTTGTTGCTTATCATACAAACTGCCCTCTTTACACTAGCAAGATCACCACCCGGTACCATTGTTGGAGGTTGGTAGTTTATACCACACTTGAAACCAGTTGGGCACCTAAAATCACACATCAAAATATATTAATTAGATTTCATGAAAAAGAAAAATGCAAGTCCATAGATTGTTATATGCCCACTGGGAAGAAAATTTTCCACAAATGATTAGTTTAGATATTTCAATCTCATCATAATCACCTAATAATGATATAGGACAAGAGTCACCTTTACTTGTAACTCGTTTCACCATAATAACTTTATTGTTTATCACTATTGCTGCTATTAATTTCTTTATAAGAAAATATTCAATCCAAAAGCCCGTGTCGCCTATACCAAAATAACTTTACATAATGATGTAACACAACATAAATAAATGCAAATAATTTTTGATAGTTCAAGTGATAATTAGTTCTAGATCATTAACAACGTTTAACTCAACATAAACATATCTAAATCATAATCCAATAATATAGTATTTACCGAGTAATTAAGAAGGTAATGTAAGTAAGGGTGTATTTTGATAGTTGAAATGATAATCACTTTGTTTTTGTATTTCAGGTAGCATTTAGTATCATGATTTTTCATTCCCAAGAAAATACTTAACTTTTCTGGAAATATTAGGTTTGCGATCAGTTATTAATGTAAAATTCAGTAACTTAGCTACGAAATTCAGTTGGGAGAGTTTTACTCCACCATTGAAGATGACAAAATTTTATACATTATCGGAATCTTTTATGTCGGAGATAATAAAAACTATCAACCACAAGAAGCTTTTAACTTACCGGGAATTTCAAATCATTTCTTGATAAGAAACTTTTATTCCTATGCTCCCTACTACTTAAGAATTTCTTTCAAAGCATTTGGGTAAAAAATGAAACTTTTATCTTTACAAATTCAAAGAAAAGACACTATTATGAAAGGTAATAGAAAACTAATAGGGGGAAGTCTATACTAGTGATTAGATAGTAACATCAGAACAAGAAAAAATAATGTAACCCAAGTTATGATGTTCTTCCAAAAAAGTTTGATAATTACCAGTCAACAAACTGAACTTGTCGCTTTGTCTTGATATTTGAAACTGCAACATTCACTTCTTTGGGTACAACATCCCCACGATACATCAAGCAACACGCCATGTACTTGCCGTGTCTTGGATCACACTTGACCATCATACTTGATGGCTCAAACACAGCTCTGGTGATCTCAGACACTGATAATTGCTCATGGTAGACCTTCTCAGCAGAAATCATAGGGGCATACGATGAAAGCATAAAATGGATGCGAGGATATGGCACAAGGTTAGTTTGGAACTCAGATATATCCACATTGATTGCACCATCAAATCTCAAAGAAGTGGTTAAAGAAGAGATGATTTGAGATATCAAGCGATTCAAGTTAATGTAAGTTGGTCTTTCTATATCTAATGATCTTCTGCATATATCATATATGGCTTCATTATCCAAAAGCACAGCCACATCACTATGCTCAATAAGAGCATGGTTGGAAAGAACAGTATTGTATGGTTCAACAACTGCAGTAGATACCTACATGTTAATAATAACAACACTACCATAAGGATATTTTGCTTATAATCCTCAATTTGATATATACATTAATCAACAGGGGTAATTACATTGACTACATCCTTATAACAATACTATTTTTTTGGTTTGTAGATAAAAAATTAGGGAGGTATACATAATATTTAAAAAAACAATTAAGTAATAATATGTAATAATACAAATTAACAGAGGTATGTGTAATAATTGAAAATAAAATAGATGTGTAATTTTTTCAGTAAATAAGATAGTGGGTGTAATTAATACTAGACTTAATGGAAGTCACTATGATTATCCCTCATTAATAAGGAAAGCACAAAATGACGTGAATTTAAGAAATAAAAAATACTCTAAAGTGTCTAGAGTAACATGTGTGAATGCATCCCTGACAATGTCACATCATACCTTGAAATAACACAAATTTTTTTTAACATTGAGATGTACATGAAATTGCCATATTTATTGTTAAAATATTTTCCACTAGAGTTTTCTTCATAGATGAAGATGGAAATAACAAGCCATAAAGTCAAAACATCTAAAGTTAACTAACACATGCTTGATACTATACTACAACCAATTCATTATACTAAACCTGAGGTGAAGGATAAATGACAAAACCAAGTTTTGACTTCTTCCCATAATCTACAGACAAACGCTCCAAAAGTAATGATCCAAATCCAGAACCGGTGCCACCACCAACAGCATTGAAAACCAAGAATCCTTGTAAACCAGTACAATTGTCAGCTAATTTTCTTATACGATCAAGGGATGGTTCTTCAATTTCTTTTCCAACTGCAACACAAACACCAAATAAGTGACATTTTGAGGTAAACTAAACCAAACTTTGACCCACTATAGAGGTGGTTGACCTGTATAATGTCCCCTTGCAAAATTATTAGCGGCATCTTCCTTCCCAGAAATTAATTGCTCAGGGTGAAAGAGATGTTTGTAAGGACCACATCTTACTTCGTCAATTACACTGGGCTCTAGATCAACAAATAAAGCCCTTGGGACATATTGGCCGGTTCCAATTTCACTGAAGAAGGTGTTAAAAGCATCATGTGCAACTCCATCCGAGGTTTCACTACAAATAGTTAATTAAATATCTACATTAGATATACTTGTTCCATGAAGTAAAATTAAGAAGAAGAAAACATAGATTATGATATGTTAAAATATCAAGTTCTAATTTTAGCGGAGTAGCAACTATAATTTTTCTTAAAAATTTGAAAATTTTAATAATGGCAAGTCACTAAATATTGACTAATCCATGTCCAACAATGTTTGCCCATTTAATGGGGGTAAATCTATCCTTAAGGAAATTTTTACATTCACATAATTTGAGGCCTTCTGAAGGTAATAAGTTACTTGCAACTTAACCAATAAGCAATATTGATTAGTGGTAGCAATGTTGCTTTGAGGTCTTAAAGGCTTCTAATTAACAAAAAAGTATTCTTAAAATGTATAAATTCGGCAAGGATGAAGTAGCTATTAGCTAATAAGAATTTTGAACAAACAAAATAAAAATTTAAAAACTGTAAGAATCTACCGAGTTGACTAAGTTTAAATATAACTTTTTCAAAAAGTAGAACAAGGTTGAACACACTCACATTTTTACTTTATAAGTTGTTAGCTATATGTTAGTGTGCCTAAGCAGAGTGCCAATCCTAACCACTTGCCCTAGAAGCAAAATACTAAGAAATAAATGCCCTAACTAAAATATATGACATATCGACCTACTTAAAAAAGAATGGATTCTTGATTATATGTTGAAGTAGCTAACAAGATTCTAAATCACATTTTTTTTCAGGTTTGCAATGAATATTATCTCACCTATATATGAACATGCAATAGCAGAAATTTTCAAATTAAGAAAACCTATTTATAGGATATAAGATTGAGAATATCTTTGAATATATTGGAGATTCTCTGCTCTCATTTAATTTTCTACCCTAGGAAGCAGAATTTCATATAAGCAACAATTTTGTGAAAATGAGGTACATATAACCAACAATTTATTTAAACCTCAACTCAACCAAAATTTCAATTCAATTGTTATTTGCACTTTTATAAAAGGGGATCATTTTTAATGTACCAACTCTCCCATCCCCAGACATTAATTCCACTATGTAACGAACAAATTCGGTTTTGGTTTAGGGTTTATTTGGTTTCTAGTTGATGAAATGGAGTTGGGGAAATGGAGAAATTTAAGGGTTGATATTGATCTTTCACGTAATTCGAGACTATTTTTGGGATTGGTCACCAAACAACCCCTTAACCATCAACCTAATTTGTGCTAATAGTGTTTGATCCCAATACAAAATATTTAAAATAATATTTCACGAAAAAATATTTAATTACTAGATATATTTGTATATATTTATCATCTGAGTTGTTTGAAATAAATTTACACGTCATCAATGATAAGTGTGTTCTTCCTAGCTATCTATAGCCCATAGTGAACCTTAACTTTTACGCTTGTTAATACACTACAAGTCGACATAAATTATCATTGAAAGATAAAATGAGTTGCAAGAAACATAAACCTAAAAGTAGAAATTAAGAAATAAACATGAAATGTGCAATGCTGATACTTTGATTTAAAGCATAGCCTACAAATGGGCCCCTTATGAAAACATCAAACAGAGAAATGCGAGGTGAAGTTTCCTTGAAAGATGGATCCTAACCAAATAAAGGAGCACAAATACTATAACGACCCAAGACAAAGCTCACGAATGCAAGATATGACTTGACATTGATTATAAAAATCATGTATGAGCATTTGAATTGTTAGGTAATGATCATAATATTACCCACAACAGCCAATAATATTGCACCTAGGCAATTAGAGCATGAAATGAGACATGAAAACTAAATCATAACCTAGGATTAAATTCAAAAAAATGCTAAATTATGTTTCAAAACTTATCTTATTTTTCTTTCTTCTTTAAATCCTCAATGATCCGCATAAAACAACAATTCATTCAATTGAATGTTGAGACTAAGAAAAAATTCTCAAAATACACAAAAATAAAGAAAATAAAAAGAAGACCTGGGCATTGTTCCATCTGGTTGAATGCCATGCTCAAGACAATATAGCTCCCAACATGAATTACCAACCTGAATTCCAGCTTGTCCAATATGAATGCTTATTATTTCTCTCATATTCTCTATTTGTGTTTCCTAACAATTTTGTTATTACTATTATGGCTAACAATGAAGAATACTTACAAAAACAACGATAAGAAGGCTCACACAAAAACTAAAACTATTACAAGGAGGAGAGTGGTAAAAATCAATTATCAAATCAGAAGAAAAATCTCTTATTTTATTATCGTTTCCTCTTTTAACGTTGCAATTAACGAAAATGTAGTTAGTGTGTTAAGTTTCATGGGCTAAAAGCACCAATTATTAGCCGTTGATTCAATCCTTAAACTTATTAACGGTATTTGATTAACATCAATTCGGTACCTATCATTTGGCGCCAACTGTTTGGTAGGGGGTAAACTTTCTTACAAAATTTTATTAAAGAATTAAAAATGATAATTTTATTAAAAGTCTTGTTAATGTATTTTCACTATAATTATTTACATGTAATTTTTAATATCAATTTTATGTTAAATTTGTTAATTGGTGCCTACATATATTAGTGTAGTTAGTAAAGTTCCTTCTATTAATTTATTCATAAAATTAATAATAATATTAATGTAATGGATGTAAAATTACTTTAATATAAATTCTTGTTGTAAATATAATACAAATATAAATAAATAAGTTCCTTTTAATAATTTACATTGTGATAATAAAATTCATTCTTTATATTAAAATTATAAATAATGTTGACTAATATATTTAAAATAATAAATATAAGAAATTGCTAATATGAACAATTTGAATAATTATGATACTAATTTTAGAAATATAAATAAGATTTTCTTGACCATGCACGATTAACAAAATTTCTAATATATTAAATCACTGGCTAAACAAATATATAAGCATGTCAATAAGCAGAAATATTCTTGGGTGTGATGCATTTCTAAAATTCATAATTTTAGGCCTTATTTTATTATGATTTTTAGAGTTTTTGTTAGGTTTATTTTATTTCTAGGGACTTTTTCTTTCACTTTATGCTTTGCTAGTAAAGAGACACAAAAGACCCAATTTTCGTTTTAAAAAAGTAAGGGTGATCAGCGATCGGGTTTGGGCGGGTTTGGGTGATGAGTAGCTCAACTAATGTTAACCAAATATAACTTATTTCTAACCGAATCTGATTGAATAACCTCACGATTTCATCTGGTTTCGGTTGAGTAGTTTCGGTTAAGTTAAAATGAGTAATTTCGATTTAAATTTATAATAAATTAAATATTTTTTGGCCAAAATCTATTTTTTAAACTTTTTTTACACATTTTCCTTATTAATTCTATAGAAAAAAATTACTTAATGCCAAATGTACTATATATTTCATGCATGGATTCTTAGCCAAGTTAATAATCTACTCTTGCATTGACAAATATCAAAAATGGAAAAAAATACCTTTCCCATTATGCACTCCATCATCCCAACCATTTAGAACATTAGAGACCAACAGGGAACTATTGGTGGACATTAAACATTGGTTGTTGGGAACAACTGAGAGATAAAATTTAAGAAAATGAAACTTTCAACCATGCTTGGGAAAACAAGTTCTGCAACATGCCAACATTTAGCTTGTATATTTACTTACTTTTGTCAGAAAAGTCAAAGACTAATTCAACTTGCGTATGCGCACACGAGGGAAGAAAAGATGGTAATTGAATATATAAATAGTAACAACATTTTCAATGAAAAATAATGAATGACAGAATCATAGAAAGAGGAATGCAAGTGGGTTTTGGGCTGTGTAGAAAAATAACAGGCCCAAGGTTCATAATAGGTATAGTCGGGTACGATTAATTCGGTTGAAAAACATCTAAAACCGTACTCGTCCAAACTTAACCATTTTTTTACCCGTTTACCCACCTAAAACTGAATAAACTCATTTATTATTTTTGATTTTTACGGTTTCTGGTCGGGTGGATGGTTCCTACTCACCCCTAAAAAAAGTACAAAGCATCTAAGTTAACCCAAGGACTAGGTGTTATTGGACCAAAAGAGGTGTCAGAGAGCAAAATTGAAGACCAAATTGATGTCATGACTAGCGTGTTGGTGTGTAGCACAGGGTGTGGAGTTTCCCAATGTCATCTTTTCAATAGGGGTGATCGACAGTTGGGTTTGGGTGAGTTCAAGTGATGAATAACTCAACCAATGTTAACCGAATGTAACTTATTTCTAATCAAATCTGACCGAATAACCTTACGATTTTATCGGGTTTCAAGTAAGCGGTTTCAGTCAAGTTAGAATGGGTAATTTTAGTTTAAACTTGCAATGAATTAAACTTTTTTTGCCAAATCTATTTTTTAAACTTTTTTTACACATATTCTTTATCAATTCTATAGAAAAAATGATTTAATGCCTACAATATGTACTATGTGTATATAATCATATAGTAAAAGACTTAAAATATAGTTAAAATAAACATATAGGTTTATGCATAACATCAATGTATAAATTTACATCAATTTAGCCTCACATGAACATTACAAAAATTAATTGGTCGGGTATAGTTAATTCGGTTGATAAACATCTAAAACCATACCCGTCCAAACTTAACCATTTCTTTTACCAACTTGCCCGTGTTTATGTGACGTCCTACGTCAATTTACCTTTATTTATATCCATTTAATTAATTTTCACAATAAATTTTTCGCATTTAATAAAATTTAATTATTTCTCATTTCAAAATAATATTCATTTTCACTAAACATATTCAAAATAATAATTATATAGTTTGACAAAACCTTAGAGTTCCCTTAATTTAGAAAAGAATCAAAAATATGAAACAGGGGCCTGACGCTGCGCGCCATTCCCACGCGTAGCGTCAGCCATCTGCTGCGCACCTCACGCTACGCGCCAACCTCACGCGTAGCGTGGGCATGACAGTGACAGCACCTGATGCTGTTACACCTTTAAACCATTTTACTAACTTCTAACCTATCTAATTGGCCCGTTTTAGATCCGATTGCCACGAAACTTCACGGGCCACCTGTTTTCCCCATTTCGGAACTGTTGGCGCTATCCGTTCGCCAAAATTCCAACACATGTGCAAGTTATGCGCGACATGCATTTTAACCCAATTAGGTGCAAAACCCTTACACCAAACATCCTAAATGAATTTCAATGGACCAAAAGCCAATGCATCTAAATCCTAAATGTCATGGAAGACCTATTGATGTATTCTGGGGTTTCTCACACCCACCGAATCTTAATTTCACCTATCCGGTTCCTTAAACTCAATATCCAATTATATGCATAACTTTTTTAAATCAATCTAATCATCATCCTAACATCAATCACATAGCATACATATCAATCATGCATCAACGCAACACCTACCCATCACATTCAACATTCACACAGGTCAATGACTCCGTGCCATAATTCATCCTCATCAATAAGTCATCCAACCACAGCATGCATAATCATGGTAAATTCATCACACATACTTTATCATCTACCACACACCATATTAATACACTACTTATTACACACTTAAACACATACACTCAAACTATTACATTCATTATATACATCTTCATTCCTTGGCATCAAACTTCCTCTTGGCGCATCTCCGCAGCATTAGCATCCTCCCTGTCACTGGTCACTAAAATTTAAACAACAGCAAGGGTGAGTGTTTGGAATATCATAATTAATATAGAACGAAGTATTAAACTTAACAATACCTACTACTCTTTGTTATTACCTAATCTCTTTCGATTTCCTGCACTTATCCGCGTCAATACAATTACACACATACACATCAATCTTTAACTTATGCAAACCATGCTTTCATTCATTCACATTTCACTTTCAATTCATAATTCATTTTCCATTATCAATCAATATAAGATTCACATAAGTCACAACTGACTCTCATGTAATTTGACGCCTAGTATCCGGATACTAAAGGACTGGCCTTCAGCTGGGAGTCCGACTTGACATCCCGTGAACCCGACTTGGTTCACCGAGCCCGACTTGGCTCTCCACCTCAACCACTGGGTCCGACTTGACCACTGGGTAGCTCAACTGGGCACAAAGACCACGGGAGCCAGAAAACGAGGGGTATACATACCGTTGGCCATCCCATACCACATATTCACATATCATATCTCATAATCATAGCATATCATCAACAAACCACATGTGCAACTACCAGAAACTGGCATGTGCTCACAATACAGGGTGACCGACTTGTCAAACCCATCCATACAATGCTATTGCATATGTCATCAATAATTCAAAATTCCACATTTTTATTCATAATCAAATATACATACACCATTCAAAGTGGAAATATTACACATACATTTCACTTCCATCATTCCAATCTTTATTTCATCATATAATCAATTCAATCAATATATTTCTTTCATATTCAACCATTTAATCTCATTCCACATACTCATATATTCACAATTACTATATTCAGTTACTTTGTAGTATTTATGACAACTCTTATTAAATTCTTAAACTTCCCATAATCTGTTTTCTTATCAATTCTAATTAATTATAACCCGAACACCCCCCTTACCTCTATCCTGAGCTCCGACAGTTTGCTCAAGGGGTGGATAGCGTCCTACAGCCGCTGGATTCACCGTTCCTCTTTCGCTTCCGACGTCCTCTTTGTCAATCGCTTGCCTAACACTCGTTCCGACACCTACGGTCACCGAAACATCAAATTAGTTAGTACGTTACCTCCCTTATACTTCCAAACTCATTACCCAAGCTTCACAAGTCACTGACACTCAGAATCAAAACCCCAATCATCACATGCAAACTCGGATTCCATGAAGGGAAGGAGAAGAAACTAAAGATTAGAGGTCCTAGATGCCTTACCTTGGTTCCGAATTACTTAAAACCACCAAGAATCCAAGTTTCCCTCAAAACCCTAGCCAAATCGCCTCAGAGAAGAGAGAAAAATGAAAGAAAGGGTTTACAGGTTCTGTTCTGTGTGACCCTGTTATAAAACAGATCGCGACGCTGGCGCTACGCGTCAGCATGGCGCTACGCGTCAGCTCACTAAATCACACCTGACTCTACGCGTCCCATCCACGCTACGCGTCAGGGTCCTGATGCCATTTTCCTTAAAATTTCATTTAAAACTGCTTTTCCCCACTTAACATTTCATATACCATTTTCATTATAAGCCAAATAATAATTTACTCATTTCCAATTTATTTTCTATTATCAAAACATCTGGGATGTTACAGTTTACCCACCCAAACCTGACCAAACTCATTTTTTATTTTTAATTTTTACAATTTCTGGTCAGGTGGTTGGTTCTTACTCACCCCTAGTTTTCAATTCTATTTTGCTTTCTATTACACTAGGTCGCTTTATAGTTAGATGGGTTTACATAAAAGGTAAGTTTTGACTTGCGTTGGGGGTCAACGATGTTAAGATAATTGATTTTTTATTATGTAGGTGACTTGAGAGGATCGTGAACGGGTCATTATGGTTCTTCTCTATTCTTAAGAATAAGGATTGACTTTGATCTTTTCCTTTCTATTTTCTTATTCCCCACATGATGATGATGTTTAGTATGATTCTATTTGTACTTAGGTGGTCTTTTTTTGCTCTTAGGGATTAGAAGTAGTATTAATTGAGGAACTAATATAATTATTTTTTGGTTAGTTTTAATTCTTCAATTATTCTTATGTTTTTTTTTCTATTCTTAATTTTAATTTTCTATAATTATTATACTTGCACTAGTGGAAAAAAGGCTTTTTACACCGGTCCTTTTTGACTTTTTACACCGGTTCTAGGACCGGTGTGGATGAAGCCGGTGAGAAAAATATGGACTTTTTACACTGGTTTTGGGACCGGTGAGAAAAACATTTTTTACACCGGTCTTATTTAAAACGCCCGGTATAAAAAATAATAATTACACCGGTTCTGTTCAAAATAACCGGCATAAAAACAATTAATCACACCAGTCCTTTTTTTAGACCGGTACAAATTCAGACTTTTCTCACCGGTTGTTTCGTTTTGGCCCGGTACAAAAATTAACTTTTCTCACCGGTCCATTTGGTTGCGCCCGGTACAAAAAATACACCTTTTTTTAAATTTTTAATTCAGTATATTTCATTCCTTGGCCATTCCAATTCAGTATACTTACATTATAATTTTAAAAAACATCAACTTCAAAATCATATAATGAAAAAGTAAGCTAAAAGAGACATTAGACATCACTAAAATTTGATTATATTGAACGCCAATATTTTCTTCTAATTCCTTTCTCTTAAACTTGTTCTTTACAACCCGAAAAATATTGTGTATATACAATAAAAAATAGAACATTTAAGGAAAAAAGGTTTCTTCAATGACCAAGAACTTAAGAGAGCGATCTCAGCAAAGGTAGTTGTCCACTTTGACAAATGCAGTTTAGGAGGGTGAATGAGGACTATGAGATTGAAAAACAGAAGCATCTTCTCAATCATCTTCATTATCATCCTGCTGATAAAGTTCACAAAAATTTTGTAATGTCTATCGACAAATAAGAAGAGCCAAATAAAGAACTAAGAAACCTAAGTAGGACACAGATCATAAATTGGTGGGTAGTTACACTATAAAATGTTAGTGACAAAAATTGACTAGAGAGTTAATTGATTAAGATTAAGAATATTGATTAATACACTCAAAAAGAGACTGGCTAATCATTCAAAAGGGACACAAATTACTCAACCACTTTCCACGGATATATAATTTACACATTTCTGAAACAAATTCCAATCCCCACTGGTCCAGAGACGTAAAAGGAAGTTCAGGTCATATATACATAAACCAAGCATTCACATTCACATTACATTGGTAAAAACAAGTACCTGGCAACAGCAATATCCCTAGCTTCTATAGAGTCCAGCAACAGATTTTGGAACACCGAGAAAAGGTCCCCCGATGTTCATCACTGCTTTAATGTGTTTTGCACACCAATCTGACCCACCCCCTCTACCCATTGGTGCTGGTGCCTCAACCCATTTCATAAAATGCAGAAAGTACAAAACACCCATTAAATGTGGAATAACAACCACTTTTTTACCACCATTGGTAGCCACCATGAGTTCTATACTACTTTTGATCCTGCTCAATGTCTGATCCCTGACTTGGTCAAATGAAGCAGGGGGAAAAATACCCATCTGAGAATTTACCATAAATGAATCCAACATTAAAAATACAAATAAGCGCAAAAAATCATAAATCTATGTAAGTAATAGAGAACTACCTCTGTATTCTGAAATGAGATTCTCTAATCATATGCAGCCACATACATGTTTTTCTCTTCATATCCAATGCGAGCCAAATTAGCAATCAGAACAGCCCAGACAAAATAACCAGGTGCAAAATAATCAGCTGCTACAAGTCCAGATACAGGCCTAACTCTAATGCCTGGAGGGTCTAGTCCTGTTTCATTATCCAGTGACATGTGCACTACCCAGCATAGTGGTCTGCAGAAGGTAGAATAAAAATCACAAAATACCATTATGGATAAATCCTATAGGAGCCCCTAATGTTAGTTACACAGATCAAAAACAATGTGACAAATAATAATATTATCAACAAAATACTTGCATAACAAAGCATACGAAAATACAGTAATTGTGACAAATAATAATATTATCAACAATCAATTTATTATACCTTAAACAAGTCTGGACAAATTATATGGCAAAGTGCTGAGTATTATTAAGTGATCAGTGTTTTATTTTAATTGACACAAAGGGGTCCAAGAGAACCAAAGCAATATAGAATATTGCCACTTGCCAATCAGAGGCTAATGATAATCAGCAGTGAAACTAAAGATTTCTGGGACAGCCAGCTTAAAAGGCTCGGCAGGTAGAGGGTTCTCTAGCAAAACATGAAATGCCTAAGGAGATTCTAGATAATCAATGTTTCTATGGTAGAATGCCTCGCTAGTGATCTCACATATTATCAGGGAGTCAAAATCCCATCCCTATGGTTACCAACATAGAAACTGGATTTTCAGTATGCCCCTTGTATTGTGAAATCAAGTTTTACTCTCACTTTATTTGTTGCCCATCAATGATATCTCTGACTCCTTGTAAGATCTCATACAAATGATCAAGTATTTTCAAGATGATCAAACTTCTTAAGATTTCCATCTACAACTGGCAGTATCTGGTAGCAGGTGTATATCAGTGTCAACTGCATGCATTTTCCCCCTATTTTTCAATAGAATCCTAATAGAAGTGTTTGAAAATTAAAACTTTCTTATATTCTAAGCTCCTACTTGAGACACGTCAGTATGTGGTGTGCCATTTTTGTTACTTATGATTATGCTTACTTCCAGACTTCCAGTAGCAGGTGTATATCAGATTGAAGCACACCCAATTTTCCTTGTTGAACTAGAAGCATAAAGGAAGTGCTGAAACTAGTATTTTAAAAAAGCTATGCACTCCCCCTTTAAACATTTTAGTATCTTAAGTTATTTTTGCTATGTATGATTTTTTTTTGCTCAAAACAATGTGACAATTGAGCATGCTAAATTACATCTTCTGGTCACCATATCAGTCAGACTATCTACCAATTCACCATTAGAAACTTTATTCAACCTTGATACTCCACTCTATAAGGATGCTTAAAAAATTCCTTCCCATTTAGAAAACCATGCCTCCAGTCCAGTCTTATTAGATCTGTATTTTTTAAGGAAAGAAAAAAAAGAAAATTAAGTGAATATTATTATTACTCATTGTTTCTTAGTCTTGTCTTGATCTTGCTCATCCCCTTTGGTTGCATCTCCGCTTTCACCCTCTGCTTCATGCTGTTCGTTTTCTGTTAATGGTTTGTTGGCTATGGTAGCCTCATTGGAGGAAGACGAAATCAAGGTTGAGTTAGGGGACGGCGGAGTGTTCAACACCTCAGAGCCGTCAGGGATAGTGAAAGTGGTCGGCGACGGAAGGGGGTGGTGGATTTGGGTGGCGGCGGATGGGAGCCAATCGAACAAAGAAAGGGTATAATCCTGTATGGACAAGAGGTCAATGAAACCGGTAAAGTTGGGAGCTTTATGATCGTCAAGCCTCTCTTCTTCTCCTAACATCTAACGATCCCCGATCTCGATCCCAGAGTTCAGAATGTTGTTGGATTCACCGTTGTTGTTCTGTTCCTTCTTATTTGCTTTGGATTTGTGGAGTCTGTTATGACGTTCCAGAAGGCTTTCTCTTTACGGTGCACGGCCAGGTTCTTTAAAGAAGAAGAAAGAGATAGGGGCTTCGAAGAAGAAGAGGGAAATGATGACTTTGAGGGAGAGGGAGACAGTGGCTTCAAGGGAGAAGACAAAGACGATGGCTTCGAGAGGGCTTCGAGGGTGAAGGGATTGGTGACGGCTAGGGCTTCTGAGAGTGACTTTAGAGAGAGAGCTTCGCGTACAATAGCTTTTGAAAAGGCTCCAAAATGAGAAAGATTTCTCACTGGTCCCAACTATAAGACCGGAATAAAAATAATAAAAAATAACTATTTCTCATCGGTCCAATTATCAGACCAGTACTAACTTTACATTTCTCACCGGCCCAAATTATAGACCGGTACAAACATTACTATTTCTCACCGGTCCAAACAATAGCCCGATGTAAAGTTATTTATTATTTACAAAACTGCCACCGCCTTATTTTTTACACCTGTCCAATTACAACCGGTGAGAAAATTTTGGTGTAAAATGTCTTTTTTCCACTAGTGTTGTTAGAATTGTATGTTATTTTATTGGAGGTACCAACCAACAAACTTAAAATTAGACCATTGGGAATTTTAAACATGGGGGAGGTACTGGTGGGTGTCCTTAATAGGACAATCACTAGACTTAAACCTAAAACCTGATTGCTCACATTGTTCTAAAATTGGGATGAAACGAGATTCCTAAGAGCATTTCGAATCCTTGATTTCCCTAATGTGTGTTGATCTTTGTTTTTCCTTAAGTTTAATTTTAATTTTAAATTTATTTTTTAAATTTCTAAAATTAAATAACTTGGACCACTCAAACTAGAATTCAAGATTAACCCGATGTTTAGTGAAGCAATCCCTACAGGATCGATATTTTTAGTATAAACTTATGTGCTTATGCTCGTATCACTTGAGTTAGACTTTAATGGGCCTAAGTGGCTTAGAAGCCTAAAGAAAATAAAGAACATTCTATTTCAATAAAATTGTTGTGATTCAAACTTTATGATCTTAATGGGTCACAACATATTCATAATAGCCATACTGCGTCCTAAAAGTAGTTTTCGGGATATCTTTGGTCTTCACCCTAATTTGGTGATAACCGAAGCGTAAATCAATCTTGGAGAACACAACAACACCTTTCAACTGATCTAGCAAATCACCAATGTGAGACAAGGGATATTTATTCTTGATTGTCATCTTATTTAGCTTGCGGTAATTAACACATAACACCATAGTTCTATTCTTCTTTTTCACCAATAACACTAGAGTTCCCCAAGGTGATACACTAGGTCTAACAAATTCTTTTTCAAGTAACTCCTCAACTTGGTTTTTCAATTCAGCTAACCCCATAGGAGATATCCTATAAGGAGCCATAAAAACAGGTTCCGCACCGGGAACAAGATCAATAGCAAACTCAACCTCTTGTAGAGGTGGAAAATCAAGAACCTTTTCAGGAAACACATCTAAGAATTCAGACACCACCAGAATGCTAAAGGGATCAGAACCATTAATCTTATCAACAGAGATAATAACATGCAAAGTTGGGATATACCTTGCATATCAAATTTACCAACGCTTGGAGAAGGAAAGATGATAACTCTTTATTGATAGTCAACCATGACCTTATTGGCAAAAGGCCAATCCATGTCAAGAATGATCTCCAAGTCCTTCATGGGTAGGCAAATAAGAGAAGTAACAAATTTCCTCCCTTCTAGGAGCATGTCAATATTGTCACAACGAGTAACTGATATAAGACAAGTACCAGTGAGAGTAGAAACCACAAGAGCATTTTTCATTATGTTCACCGACAATTTCAATCCTCGCACATAATCCTCGGATATGAAAGAATGGGTAGCACCTGAATCATAAATAACATGAACAAAAATACCAAGTATCTTACACTTACTTTCAATCAAGTCACCTGTCTGTGTTGCTTCCTCACTGGTCATAGCAAATACCCTTCTAGGAGTTTGTTGGTGATTCTCGCCATTACCATTACCATTGTGAGCACCATTGTCGTTGTCACGGTCATTGCCATGTCTTCCATCATTATGTCCACCATGATCACCAGCTCGGTCGCCATTGTGTCCATTACAGCATCCCCGACCACCATTGTGGCCTCTACGATTCACATGAGTGGGAGTAGTAGCATGAGTAGGACTGTTGGCTTGCACATTAGCCCTCCTTGCAAGTAAAGGACATGCAAGATGAATATGTCCCACTTGATAACAATTGAAGCAAACAACATCTTATTGGTGAATACACTCTCGAGCATAATGTCTTCCACCATATTTAGTACATCTTGGTTCATTGGTATTTGCATTTCCCCGACCAAAAGTGTTACCATGACCATTACCCCTACCTCGGGCATTAGAGTGAACACCTCTTTGGAACATCCTTTATTGAAATTCTCACGCTTCTTGAATCCAGAAGATTGACCCTTCAGCTTAGAGTCAAATTTAGAGTGATGAGATGGAGCATGTTCCTTATAAATACGACACTTGTTCACAAGTACCGTGAAGCTTCGAATCTCTTAGTGACAAATGGCCCTTTGAATATCAAGGCGTAAACCATTCTCAAACTTCACGTACTTGGAGGATTTAGTTCCCTCTTGTTGGTAAGGGGGGTAGAACTCACACAATTCTTCAAACTTGGAAGCATATTCTTCCACAGACATGGTGCCTTATTTAATTTCCATGAACTCAAGCTTCTTCTTGCTCTTGTAGCTTTCTAGAACATATTTCCTCATAAGTTAATCGTGTTATTGCTAACTACACATAATCAATAAAGGGAATATGAAGGTTTTATTTCTTGCTCATCATGATCTAACTTCTACCTATTATTGAATGAGTAATCCTTGAATGTTGCCTATTATTTTCAGCACAAGTTAAAAAAAAGTAAATACTTACCAGCTTTAGGTATCAATATCAAACCAAAGTGTGGGAAAAGAAAAAGAACAGAAAAAAGCATTGGTAAAGGACTATAAACTAAATGCTTTGAATTCCACAGATTTTATTAGTTGTAAATGAGAGTCATTTCCATCCAAACCAACCATTTGCATGAAAGAAAACCATATAAAATCAAAGCCTTTTATAATCGATATGTATATTAGAGTCAAATTGAAATGCATGAGTAGAACCATGGAGAGACAAGGAAAAAGAAAATAGACAGAAATAATTAAAGATGAAACTGTGGCACTTAGAGCGAAGGGTATGTCTAGAAAAAAGGGCAATTGGTAGGAGTACTTCATAGAAATTAAATGATATAGAAAGGGAAAATGAGGTTGTCACAAACAACAATAGCGTAGGTCAGAAATATTCTATTAAATTGGAAAGGAAAAAAATTTGAGATGACCAAGATGGTTGACGTTTGTCATGTCCAACAACATGATTGTGATATTTCAGAGTTTCCTACCACGTTTGTATTTTGGTGTTTAACTAAAATTGAAAATTCACTGTGACAAGGTGATGCCTATGGGGTTTAGAATTTTCAAAATGTTTTTCTACTGGCAAAGATACAATAGAGACCAGTGGAACCTTTGCTATGATAGGATCTTTTCCAACGATTTCTTAGCTACTAGGGAATTTGGGATCTGCTAAAAAAAGGCAATAAAGCTAAAAGATATTCATTCATTATTCTCAAAAGAGAAAGGGTATTCCATATAAAGAAAACAAAGACATAAGTTGCCCTAATTGTTATTGGGCTTAAACAGATTATCTAGATGAAGTCCTTGAGCCATGTTGGTTTTTTTATCATTCTTTTGGGCCTATTGGTTTCTATTGATGTATCACTGCCCTCCTGTTAAGATTGGGCTTTGTCCTCAAGGCCCAGAGAAAGATTAGTAACAGGAAGTGAATGGTCCAGGCTAGGAGGAAAATCTGACGGAGGGACTTGAACGGTGCAATCCAACGGTTGAGGAGAAGTCGCATGGGTCATTGTGCTAGGCTGTAACACGTCACGTGAATTAAGGACAGTTTGTGTAATCAGAGGAGAATGGGGCAGTGGAGTAGGTAGAATGGAAAACGTGATTAGGGGGTCTTGGGCCACGTGCATATCATGTGGTGCAGCTGGAAAGAGAGAAATTGATGCCTTGAAAGGGGCAACTAATGAGATAAGTGGGGGAGTTTCTAAGTGTGGTTCAGAAACAGAAGTGGAACCAGTTTGGTTTCCCCTCAAATCCAGCGGAAGAGGCTTGAAAACTCCTACTGGTTTTTCGCCATGAAACGCCCAAAGGAGAGAGATATGGAAAACTGGGTGCAACCGTGAGTGAAGGGGAAGGTGCAGTTCATAAGCCACCTTCCTAATGCGTTTAGTAATCATGAAGGGCCCAAAGAAACGGCGAGCAAGCTTCTGATAGGGACGACGGACCAAGGAACCTTGACGATAGGGACGCAACCGAAGCCAAACAAAATCCTCTGGGTTGAAGGAAATATCTCGACGGTGGCGGTTCGCCCGGGCAAGCATCTACTGCCTAGTACGTTGGAGGCAGTTACGTGCGGCTCAGAGCAGCAGTTGTCGTTCATGAAGAATGGCGGATACGGAAGGCACTGTGACCCTATCCGGAAGGAAATCAGGGATTGATGGAGGGGACCACCCGTAGAGAACCTGAAATAGAGTCGTACTGATTGCTGAGTGATAGGTTGTATTGTACCAGAACTCTGCTAGGTAAAGGAAATGATACCAGGTCCGAGGGTGATCATTGCAAAAACAGCATAAGTAAGCTTCTAAAGTTCTATTTAAAACTTCGGTCTGGCCCTCCGTTTCAGGATGGTAGGCAGTGCTAAATTTTAAGAGTTGTTCCCTGTGACTTAAACATTTATTTCCAAAAGTTGCTGAGAAATATTGGGTCCCTATCAGAGACGATGGAAGCTGGCATGCCATGTAACCTGCATATATCACAGAGAAGTGATGGCCTAAGTCCATAGCAGAAAAACAAGATGGTAGGGCTACGAAGTGGGCTGATTTGGAGAGCCGGTCACAAATGACCCAGATCACAAAATGATCGGCAGAGTTAGGCAAATGGGTGACAAAGTCCATGCTCAGATCCTTCCACACTTTAGTGGGAATAGGTAATGGTTGTAGGAGGCCCTTTTTTTTGAAGTTTCATGTTTTGAGCTCTGACAGGTAGAGCAGTTTCTAACAAATTGCTTAACATTCCTGTGCATGCCAAACCAAGAGAAGGAGGCGACAAGGCGGGCTAATGTAGGCTTGGAACCTGAGTGACCCGCGGCTGGTGTGGCATGGAACTCATGGAGAAGCTTTAGATTCAACTAGTTTAGCCAACCCAATAGCCTGTGTGATGGAAGTAGGTTGAAGGATTGCTAATTCACGACGAATCTCCACCTGTAAACTAGAGATAAAATAATTGAGCAACATTTCTGGAGTTAAACCAATGACCCTGTTAGAGAGCTTTTTAAATTAGGCCTGGTAACCCGTGACTGTGCCCTGTTGGCGAAGTTTGAACAACTCTGCCTGATGGTTCTCATATGTAGAGGGTCCAAAACACAGTTCTAGGGCTCTAACAAAGGTAGGCCAATCAATAAGCTGCCTGTTATGGTACATCCACTTGAACCAACTTAGAACATCCCCCTTCATATAAAAGGCAACTATAGGTAATCGTAAGTCTGGAGGAACCTAGTAAAACATGAAAAACTGGTCCGCCTGGAATAGCCAGTCCAATGGTTCCGAACCGTCAAAAGGTGCTAATTCTAACTTGGGTGGTCGAATAGTTGTGAGGTTAGGATTAGGATTGGTGGGAAATGGGGAATATGGAAACCTCGTGGGAGAAAAAGGAGAAGTTGTAGGATTGGTGGAGTAGGTGGGTCCAGGGGTTGTGGTATGAACAGTGGTATGATGATCAAGAATAGGGTTAAGAATAGGGTTAATATAAGAGGTGGAGACAGTGGTGGGTAAGGGAATGGTATAAGGGATAACCACCAGACTATTAGTTGAAGCTATATAACCTGTAGTAGTGGCAGGGGAGGTAGTCGTGTTGTGGGGATGTTGAGCTTGAGACTGGGACCCAAGTTGCAGTGAAGCCACTTGCTCCAGTAAACCACCAAGAAAAGTGGTCATGGAGTCATGTCTGGAGTCCATGGTTGTTTGGAGTGTGTGGTGTCTTGTGTCTTGGAGGAGGCGGTGATCCTCAATTTGGGATTGTAAGGAACCCAGTTTATCAGATATAGATTGGAGGACCTCCTCAAGGTCCTTGGAAGAAGAGGGTTTTGGAGGCATGAGGTCAATGAAAGTACCAAATGATAGGATCTTTTCCAACGATTTCTTAGCTACCAGGGAATTTGGGATCTGCTAAAAAAAAAGATAATAAAGCTAAAAGATATTGATTCATTCATTCATTATTCTCAAAAGAGAAAGGGTATTCCATATAAAGAAAACAAAGACATAAGTTGCCTTAATTGTTATTAGTCCTAAACAGATTATCTAGATGAAGTCCTTGAGCCATGTTGGTTTTTTTATCATTCTTTTGGGCCTGTTGGTTTCTACTGATGTATCATGCTACTACTGAGCAAATTACATGGATGGTTTCTGGTGCAGCTTATACTTTTGTAAGAAAAAAGAAACGAAGGCTTATCCTTCACTGGTCCTTTTCTTTTGATCCTTGTACCTTCCAAAGAAAAAGCTGCCCAGGTTAGATAAATTTTCTCTACATGCTTAGAATTTCATTGTTGATTCTATGAATGTATTATTGTACTAAGATGCGGGTTGGTAATCCCATTAGAAGTTACTAGTTACTAGTTAGTTACAATATATCAGTTAGTTAGCCTGAATTAATTAAGCTGGGAAAATTAGTGAAATAAGGCATACTGTCAATAAATAAGGATAAGGGTTGTGATGGAAGGACATATTATGTGAGAGAGTTGGGGCTTTTGGGCATCCAGGGACCGACAAAGATCTGTTAAAGGTGACCCCTAAAGTTCCACGGTGTGTGATATTTTGTTTTTTTAGGAGTTCAAGATTTCTACCCACTGTTCCATATGAAGATATCAGGTTACGATCAATTTTATTGTATAGCTTCATGTGTTCCTTGTCATTAGGTTCACAGATTTTGAGTTTGATGGTTTAAAATTTATTTAAGAATCTAAGGTCATAGATTGGGTGTCTTTGCATTTCCTTCTCTTGTAAACAATTAGAATCTCTATACTGAAAAATATTTGTGTAATTTGAACTCCATATCTTATAGGCACATTAATTTTTCAAATAGAATATATAAAGTTAAACTCCATATCTTTTTCATAACTGAGTTACCAAAGTAAACAGGCACAAAAGTTAGCAACAAGAGTCTGCAAAAGCCTGCTGACACATTCATATACATTATTTTTAAATGCTACAACTATAAAACACTAACATTTATATCCACATTCCAGTTAACAAAAGCTTCACACGATAACATTGCAATCCAAACAAGAAAGTAAAACCTGTAAAATAAGGAACAAATAAATGTTCTAACCAAGTAAAATATACTAAAGTAGTAGCCTAATATTGCCTTCTAGTCCCATATAGCTATGGTCTCTACCTAGTGTTAATTTCCTCTGCAAAAGCACGCTTTAGTGTTTTATTTCAGTAGCATTCATTGCAAAAGAAGCTCGTCAGGTGGGGCCAAGGGGGATATATTTTATTGTGAAGGATATTTTAAGATAATGTAATTTTGTTGTAGGTATATGTAAAGGTAATGGACGTGCAATTTTATCTAACCAAAATCTTCATCTAAATAACTATATTGGATAATTATAAAAGTTTGTCTTCAGTAATTGATGATGAAAACTAGGTCTGACATTATAGATTTATGCATTTAAATTTTAAAAGTCTGGATCTGTTGAGTAATAAAGGTTTACTTTCTAAATTACCTTTAATCAAAATATCAAGGAGCCGTGTGAACAATGTTTGGCTAGTAAATAGTCTAGAAATGCTTTTGATTCCTAAGTTCCTAGTAAGTTTATTAAGTCACTTGAATTAGTATATTATGATGTGTGTGAACTTGTTGAAGAAGCTACACTTGACGGTAATAAGTATTTTGTGACTTTTATTGATGACTTTATAAGAAAAATATGGGTTTATCTTATGAGGATTAAGTTTAAGGTGTTTGATGTCTTCAAGAAGTTTAAGTTTGTGGCAGAAAAACAAAGTTGCAATCAACTGAAGAAGCCGAGAGCTGATGGTAGAGTGGAGTATACTTCATCTCAGTTTGAGAAATTCAATGAAGAGCAAGGAGTAATTCATGAGGCGGTTGCGCCATACACTTCACAACACAATGGGACTACAGAAAGAAGAAACAGAACCATTATGGACATATCCAGAAGTATGCTTAAGGCTAAGTTCTTGGCTAAAGTCTTTTGGGGAAAAGTTGTTTGTACAACAACATACATCCTTAACAAGTGCCCTACCAAAAGGCTACTGATGTGGTGGCAAAGGGTTTTCAACAAAAACCTAGAAGAGACTATGATGAAGTATTTGCACTAGTGGCAAGGATTGAAACTGTTAGATTAGTTGTTGAGATTACAAGTCTGAATAGTTGGTGATTACATTAATTGGATGTTAATTCCGCGTTCTTAAATAAACCTTTAGATGAGGAGGTTCATATTACTCAACCACCTAGTTTTTAAAGTGAATGGATGTACGAGAATGGTGTATAGACTTAGGAAAACCCTGAATGGACTGAAACAAGCTCCTAGAGCATGGGACAAAATGATTGATAAATTCTTAGTGAAACAAAGGGATTCTTAAAATGCAAAGTAGAGTTTGGAGTTTATGTCAAAGGATTGGATGCTGTAAATTTGATCATTGTATACTTGTATGTGGATGATTTGCTTGTAACAAGGAGTTGTGATCATGTCATTGTTGTTTTCAAGGCTACAATGAAGAGAAAGTTTGAGATGACAAATTTTAGTGAAATGTCATATTTCCTAGGGCTTAATAAGGAATCTTCATGCATAGAAGAAGTATTTGATTGTATTGAAGAGGTTTAACATGGTTGAATGCAATGTTGTAGCAACCCTAACTACTATAGGAGTGAAACTTAAGACTAAAGGGAGTGATGCTTTCGTGGATGCAACCTTGTACAAAAAGATGGTTGGTTCGCTAAGATATGTTTGTAACAACATATACCAATGCAATGTTGTAGCAACCCTAACTACTATAGGAGTGAAACTTAAGACTAAAGGGAGTGATGCTTTCGTGGATGCAACCTTGTACAAAAAGATGGTTGGTTCGCTAAGATATGTTTGTAACAACATATACCTGATTTGGCTTATAGTGTAGGTCTGATACGCAGATTTACGAACAAACCTAGAACTTCATACTTTCTGACTGCAAAGAGGATACTGAGATATATGAAAGGAACATTAGACTTTGGGTTGATGTTTCCTATCAAAGGTGATGTAGCAGAACCTGATCTGGTTGGCTATACAAACTTAAATTGGAATGAAAGTTATGACAGCAAGAGCACTTCAAGATATGTGTTCATGTTATGTAAAACTCGTATCTCATGGAGTTTGAAGAAACAACCCATCATTGCTTTATCTTCATGTGAGGCTGAGTATGTTACAACACCATTTAAAGATTATCAAGCAATATAGTTGAAATTAGTGGTTAAAGAGTTGAAAGTTGAAATAGAGAAGCATATTGTGTAAAAGATTGACAACAAGTATGGTATAAGTTTTAGTTCATGGAAGAAGTAAACACATTGAGACCATATATCATTTCCTTAGAGATCAAGTTGATAAAGGAAATCTAAAGTTGGAACATTGCAAGTGTGAAGACCAAATGACAAAGATATTGACAAAGGCTCTTCAGTCTGAAAGATTTAATGAGTTGAGAGAGAAACTTAGAGTTAAAAGATGGATGGAAAACTAAATTAAGGGAGTGCGTTGAGTAATTCAGTTTGAGTTGTAAGTCTGGTGCCAAGACTACTAAGTCTAGGACACTCTGGAATTCTAAGTCTGTTGCATACTAACAACAATATTAAGCTTGTTAGTTGTCTGATAAGTCTACTAGCTATTTTGTTTTGTTGTTAAATAGTTAGTGAGTTGTTTGTAATTTGTTAGAGTTTGTTGGAAGTTTGTTAGTTGGTTAGTGTTAATTTGTTTTCTATATAAATCACACTTATAAACCTTTGGAGAGTTAAACTCCTTTGCGATTAATATATACGTTTCCAATCTCAATACTCTGATTCTAACACGATGATGGTTCCGCATTTCATTCCTTAAATTATTAGAGATTTAATACTTAACGTTTAAAAAATTCTCGTGGTCAATCCCCTACCATTTAATGCATTGACTATCGAAAAGGATGATTAATCACATAGTTTTCAAATGTGAGAACATCTTGAATAACCTCCCTTCAAAAAAAAACTTCATCTAATCATATTACACCATCATTATGTGTTTTTGACACCAGAAAAATCCTCGTATGTAAAGAAACATCATTAATGAACTGGATTTTCGTCCCACAAGTTTCAAGATTCTAACTTTCATACTTGGCCTTGCCTCAAAGTCTCTATTTGTACAGTGATATATGTTTGGAAAGACAGAAAATAGATTGTAAGCACTACATGGTATTTCATATTAGGAACATTAGGATGAAAATAAGACAAACATTTATGCTTGGGACTCTTCACATAGATGACTAAAGAAGGTCCCCTGGAGAATTACATTTTACTAAAGTTTATAGTTATTGTAAAATTTAAATCAATCTTAGCTCCTTTGTTCTTTCCAATTTTAAAATAAAAAATAAAAAGAACAAGATTGAAAACATATTGTGAAGAAATATTTCCCAGGATCAAGTTTTCTGAACCTTCATGTTTGTTTAACAGAAAAAAGCGCACAAAGGTGGAAGATCCCAGAGAGCTTCGTTATTGGAGTCTTGAACAGTGTCCATATACTCTTGCACACCATTGATTGCATAAAGTGAAGCTGATATTTGTCTTTCAACTTTGATCCTTTCAAAATCCGAAAGCTCCAAGCCAGCTGTATCAGGCAGGTTTGGTACTACATCCAATACTTGGCTATAGTGAAAACTATCAGAAACAGGTTCAAAGCCCCATGAAAGATTATTACTTTGGGAACTCTCCTCCATGAAGTTGCTCAAATCAGGCCTATAAGCATCTTCAAATAGTTGTGTGTAATGGGTTGTTGTTTCACTGTAAAGGGTGTTTTCACTAGTGTCACTATTGCTTGAATTAGTTCTACAACAACTAGTAGTAGTAGTAGTACTATCAGTGCTACTAGCATTACTAGAAGTGGTGGTGTTGACCCTTTTGGTAGATGATGAATCTACATCATCTTTTTGTTTGGTACCTTTTCTATTGTTGAGAAGGTTTTGAATTCTTGAAGCAAGAGGTGAATCCAAAGATACATGTGTGATGAAGTTGGTGCGAGTGTTGGATCCACGAAGAAGGCATGCAGCTTCATCATAGGCTCTGGCTGCTTCCTCCGCAGTCTCAAATGTGCCAAGCCACATTCTTATCTTATGTGTTGTGTCTTTGATCTCAGCAACCCATCTCCCAGAAGGTCTTTGTCTCACACCAATATACTTGTTTGTGGCACTGTTTTTGGTTTTGTTCCTACCTTTGAATTTGCCTCCTTTTGATGTGCCTGCTCTTGAGTGCGGTTTTGATTTCTGGAATTGAATCTCCATCACAATTTGGGAGAAATTAATGTGAGGTTGTATGTATCAAAGAGAGAAAAAGTTGAGACTTCTTTAGCTCTATGTCACATAGATAGTGGAAGGTTTGGTTCCTCAATTTTCATGTTGTTTCTTGCAAGTTTGTGAGATCATATATGGATGGGAAAAGTTGCCATGCTTTTTAGCAAGTGGGCTTATTATATATTACAGGAACTGTTCTTGAATTTTTTTTAATTGTTCATAGTACTTCAAATTATACGTGATGTGGACAAATTAGCATTCATATTCAATTTCTCCCATGACTTTCTTCAGAATGACCGCTATACCTGTCTTCTTTGTTGGCATTATATTGCTGACTTAGTCAGGTTTCCTTTTATATGCAGGCACAAAAAATGGGAATGATTTTGATCTAATTTAGTGTTACTTCATTTTATTTTTAAACTAACAAAAAAAAAACGACAGACATGGCTATAAAGCCTTTTTTCTCTACATCTCATTTTAGGTATTTTTAGTGTTTATATGGGCAATTATAGGAAGGAAAGAAGAAAGGAATGAGAGGAAATTAAAAATATACAATTTAATAAAAATAAAGAAAAATAAAAATGGGTTTTAATTTCAATAATGCAGTTTTATAAAATAATTAGTGAATTGAGGTTGTTTCATAATAATTTTGTGTGTGATGTTCTTTATGTTACACAAAATAGTAAAAGTTCTGACGTAACAAACGAATTTGTGTCATCTATCATGATATTAGGCATTGTATTTGTTTGAGCGTGAGGGAATCTGTCAAGATTTGTTAGCTTGGAAAGTCAAAATTGAAATATCAAAAACTTGAATGACTAAATAAAAAAAATACAAAACATAAAAGATCAAATGTTTATTTTTATCCTATAAATAAGTTTTCTTACTCGTGCAAAATGTTACATAGGATAATAAAACAATTAAAAAAATATTGAAAATTGCATGAAAGTGATTTAGGGTAGATTAACATTAATGATATTTTTTAAATAAATTCTTTTTATGATTTCTTAATATTACCCATGTTAGATTTATAAACAACTTGTGTTCTAAACTCTCCGAGTTAAAGTTTGAGGTGCAAAATGAAGAATTGCCCTTTGGATTTTGATCAACCCAAAAATAGGTCATACGGTCAAATAAAGTTTTAACTGTTTCAAATAGTGTGAAGCATCAATATCAACCCTTAAATTTTTTTACTTTTTCAACTTTGTTTTTCCAACTGAAAACCAAACATAATTATATATTATATTAATTTTGAAATTTTGACAAAAAACTTTAGGGTATTTTGATAGGACAGAATAATAAATCTTTTCAACGGAATAGGAATATTTTTTCTACTTAACTAGTAATCATATACTTATAAATGGTTTCCAAAAAAAAGTTATTTCCATCATATCACTCTCCCATCTCTAGAGTATATTATAGATAATTAGATTAATAAGATCAAATAATAAAATTAATTAATTAATTTTATTATAATTTATTATATCAGTGATATTTTTTTATATCAGATATTAAAATAATCAATTAAAAAATAATTTTTATGCTGTTTATAAAAATAATCGGTATAATAAAATTTATAAAAACAATCGATATAAAAATAATGATGAAAATATAGAAGGGATGGAGCTATAAATGGTGATTTTGTGAATGTGAAATTTGAGAAAGATCTTAAGGGAACGTTAACGAAGCTGGAATTAGAAGTCAGTTAGTCTGTCCCCTGTTCCCTTGAATGGCCTCCACGTGGAGGCTCCAAAATGATCCTTGAGATGCATCCATACACTACCACTCAAAAAGCCATGCTTTGCACTAAAGTGGACCAAGTCATTGGTTACCTCACATATGTCACTACTACACACATAAATATACTAATTACATCCATTTTGTTAATCATATTCCCTTAGAAATTTTAAGTGTATGTAAAATTAAATTAATGTTTGCATGATGTGTGAATAATAAATTATGCTAATATGAGTGTCACGGAATAATTTATTTATCATGTTATTAGTTAACAATATTTTATCGATGTCTTGTAAAGTTAGCAGTCAAAAAAAGAAGAAGAAAAAGTCTTTCAAAATTAAAGATGATTTACCAACAAGTTATTGTTCTAGTGGTAAGTGGTGTGCGGTATCCTAAGATAAACGGTAAAAGTTGAACACATACGAAACGAAGAGTTCTTATAAATATTAGGAATGCAAGATTAGTTAGGTAGAAGTTTGTTAGGTTATTTCCAATTACATAAATCAATAGTTCAAACCGCACTCAAAGATAGGGCATTTCCCATTTTTATAGGAACTTCTGTACCAGAAACAATGGTATCTCCAATTATAGCCCCTCTGGGGTGTAAAATATATTTTTTCTCACCATCCCCATAGTGTACGAGACAGTTGTACGCATTTCGATTAGGGTCATATTCTATGGTTACGATTCTACCATATATGTCTTTTTCATTCCGTCGAAAATCGATTTTACGGTATAAACGCTTATGACCTCCCCCTCTATGCCCTGCCGTAATGATTCCTCTGGCATTACGGCCTTTACCACAACGATGTTGTCCATAGATCAAATGATTTCGTGGATTGGATTTTATTTGACTATCTACGGCTCGATTGCGTATGTTCGGGGTAGAAGTTTTGTATAAATGTATCACCATGCTATTAAGTATTTTTGATTTAAGTTCTGTTCTTTCTAAGAGGTGGAATAGAATAACCCGATTGAAGCGTAATGATCATACGTTTGTAATGCATTGTATGTCCCATAATAGGTCGCACTCTTCTACCGTTCTTTCTAAGAGGTGGAATAGAATAACCCGATTGAAGCGTAATAATCATACGTCTGTAATGCATTGTATGTCCCATAATAGGTCGCACTCTTCTACCCTTTACCGGGAGTCGATGACTATTCATAGCTATTACTTTGACACCAAAGAAGAGTTCGACCCAATGCTTTATTTCTGTCCTAGTTGATCCTAATTCGACATTAGAAGTATATTGATTTTTTAGCAATAACCGAATACTTTTGTCTATAAATACTGCATATTTTATTCCATTCATAAATCTATTTTTTTCTTTCCTATGAGTTCTAATCTCAATTAAAATACTAGTTTTTACTGTTCATATATTATGATTTGAATATACCACACCAATTCGTTATGTATGGATGATGAGATTCCATTGATACAGAGCCAATCGTTCTTTTTTCTCTGAGTGACTATTCTTGTGTTTTTCTTTTCTTTTAGGAGTCATATAACAAGTGAGGGAAATTCCCCAAGAATTCAAGTCTCATAGTAATAAGAGGAGAGAGAATAACCTTAAATGTATGATCATATGCAGTGGTGAAAGTATTGTTATCAAAATTGAATTGGACTGGTTGATCCAATCAATTGAATTGTGAACTAATTAAGTAGTTGGTTCGAATAAATTCTTTATAATAAACAGTTCAACTACGATTCGACCTTTATCACAGTTCGCTTGAATCGATATCTTCATCAATTTAATGATTAGTCCAATTTTAAAAATATTTGGTGAAACAATTTATCGATCATTTTTCTTTTACCCAAATAATCTTTTAAGATTTATAGTTTTCAGTTACTAAAAATTGAAAATTGAAATTAATAGTTTGAAAACTGAAATAAAAAAACCATTCTTTTAGTTTTAAAATGTAGTTTTGAGACTGTTTTGCAAATATATTAAACTTATTTACTTTGAATAATTTTTTAAAATATTACATATAAAATTAAAAATATAAAAAATCGTAAATATTTGATTTGAACACTTAGGAGGTGAGAGTAAAGTTCAAATCTTGAATGTAGCACTTTTTAACCCATATTTATTCTTATTTATTGTTATTTTAAGAGATTTTTTTTTGGAAAAAAGCACTTATTCAGTTATTTATTATAGACTAATTTTATTTTACTTTTAATC
This sequence comes from Clitoria ternatea, assembly GCA_037962975.1. Taxonomy (NCBI): domain Eukaryota; kingdom Viridiplantae; phylum Streptophyta; class Magnoliopsida; order Fabales; family Fabaceae; genus Clitoria; species Clitoria ternatea. The sequence continues at coordinate 19,712,568 of CM075675.1, forward strand.
ATGAGTAGACTAATTTTATTTGCACTTACATGCATTCGTTGTAATTTGTAGCTCCTTCCCTCACGTCACCGACAATATATACTCCTTTGTTTCCATATTTGTATTCATTTATTCTTTATCATCTTCAACTAATATCCAACAATGTTTATGATTCACAAGACATGGTCATTGTCTTCTTTGTTAATCTACAATTTTTTGCTTCTCTTTTCATTTTTTAATGTTGTTTTCCAATGATGAACCGAGATTTAATAAATTAACGTTGCGTGCCACCAAAGTGTTCATATTGAATCCCCTGTTAGACGCGAAAGAAGATATAAGGAAAAGGACGCAAAGATTAGTATATTAAACCAGTTGGTTATATATCTAACGTGGCATGTTCATCTATATCCAAAATTCAAAATTAAGTGCGTAGAGAAAAATCATAATAATCGTGCCAATACTTATCGACCAATATATAATTAATTAATCATAAATACAGCTAACAATAATTAATTAACATGGCTAGAAAATTCAAGGTTGGAATTATAAAGAAAAAAGTTATATAAAGTAAGCTTGACTACAATTTGATTTAATACGATATATACTAGTGTTTTGATGGCACGAAGTGACACTCGACATATTTGCGATTTTATTAAGTTTTAATTAGGAATCAACCGATGGAGTGTATATTGTACCTGCAAAGTTCTTGAAACAAAACACATATAATCAATGCATATTATGTTATTTGAAATATATATGAAAGGAACTGCAATCAAATGGACTTTTTCTTTTGGTTTACAATCCAATCGAATAGGATGCAGGATACTATATATGCGATGTGTGTGATACAGTATCAGTAATTAGAGAAATTCTTAGAAATAATGCCTTTATCTACGTGTTATGTGATCATTTATAAATAGTCAACGCATTAAAATATTTTATTTGTTAAAATTTGAATATAATAAGGCTTGATCTCGCAACACATTGGAGAGAAAATAAGAACCTTACCACTAAACTATCTGACACATTTAAAAAATATGATGCAATTATATATAGTTATATTATATTTATAGAATGTATATCCGTTAATAAAATCTATCTATGAAATAAATATTTTTGTCTTTTTTATTTTGTATAAAAAGTAAAATTAATGAACAAAAAAAAGGCGGGAATATTTATTTTGCAAATAAATATTATTAATATATATACATTCTACAAATATAATATAACAATATATGGTTATATCACAGCTCTTAAATGTAACATAGTGGTGAGGTTTTTCTTCCATCTCCTACTCAAATCAAATACTTCAAATGTTATCTTAGAATCTAAAAAAAATGATGATTTTGAAAAATACGTGGCATAAACAGAGTTGATATGTGGCTAGAGACTAATACATGTGGTATAAATTTAGTTGACACGTGGCTAGAGGCATCCATTCCAGTTGCTTCACACACGTGACTGTAGGCATATATTGCTAAAAAAACTAATGATATATGCCTTTAATTTGCTAAGGCTCATCTTCCATCTCTTGTATATACGTTAGGGGATCAAACCTTGTTACATTTAAATTTTAAAATATAAATATTTTAAAATGTTGACTATTTACGAGTGACTAATTTGACCAGTTGCTAAGCGTATTAATTAAGGGCTCTAATGCTCCTAACCCCCTAGTCATGTGTCAATTGAATTTATGTCACATGTATTAGTTTTTAGCCATGTGTCAACTTAATCTATGACACATATTTTTCCAAATCATCATTTTTGTTTGGATTCTAAGATAGTATTTGAAGCGTTCGATTTGAGTAGGAGATGGAAGAGTAGACTCGCCACTAGGTTACATTTAAGATATGTAATATAACCATATATTGTTATATTATATTCATAAAATGTATATATGTTAATAAAATTTATTTACAAAATAAATATTCCTACATTTTTTCATTCATTAATTTTAATTGTTATTGATCCGGTCTGGACACCGGCCCTTAAGACAGTACGCCATTTTGGTGGTCCCAGAGGGCCCACCGTCGTCACGGCCCAACATTCGTACTACAAAGACATGATAAAAGAAAGGTCCCTATATCGGTCATCCGGGGTCTCATCTGATATATTGAATCCCTTATCCGTTCTCAGTTTTCCATTACATACAATCGTTTGCCTCAACGTCATGATATGATAAGTAAGGGTTACTACTTATCAACGTAGATACCCTGCATAGCGGAATGTGTCTATAGCATTCACTGAAGGAAGTAAGTACGATTACAGGCGTGATATGAGGAAAGAGTTGATTATCCTTATCCCTGTGTCAGAATCGTACACTAATCATTGACCTACCCACTGTCACGCTTTGAACACTGAGCCATTCTAATTGATACGCAACACACGGTATCAGAACCCTTGGGCCCACTTGTGCCCAACGATTTATTTTCTACCCTCAACTATAAATAGCATATTCATAAACACATACAAGGTGGCATTGTTCTTACTCTCACTTTTATTATTGCATTGCTTAAGTGTTCATTGAGTTCTATACACTCTTTTAACTTGAGCGTCAGAGAATCTTCGCAGGTGACACCACCTTTCGCCTTCTAACAACGCGAAACTCTGGTGTGAAGGATCTCCAGGACAACAAGACCAGTTTCTCCCACTAAGAGGTCAGATTATAATACCGGATACCCACTGTACTGGTGTATAAACAATCAAAGCATAAATACTTTATGGCTGGACTCTACACCGGATCATAGACCCCGGTTCAGACCAGTTCATTGGCATGCCCAGTGGGACTCAATAGAGTTATTCCTACTTTTCACGGAAGTTTAGTAGTTCACTATGGAAGGAGATGGACGTGATTTTGTTGATGGTCACGTGGAGGATGTGACCCATCAGCAGGCTGGTAGGAGACTCATTTTCGAATCCCCTGTAACCAATACAAGGAGGATGGTACCTATGGCAACCCCTGACCCTCGAGACGAAGTCATAAGGCAGCTCAGGGAGGAGTTGATGGAGCTGAGAAGGGAAAAGAGGGGAACTGGGGAAAGAGTGACATCTCAGGCAGAGGATACTCACCATGCATCAGCAAGGGAAAATTCCACAACTACTCAGTATTCTAAGATCCCTACTTATGAGGAGAGGGAACAAACCCAAGATTCTAGGGACAGAGTCAGTGCAGGGAGGAAAGAGCAGGTAGTGGTAACTTCTGGGGCGTACAGACTCAATGTTCCTTTCTCAAGGAGACTCATGAGTATCTTTATCCCCAAACACCTGCAAACAACCCAGCCACTTTTGATCGGAAAGTATAATGGGGAAACTGATCCCACTAAGCATCTTGATGCTTATGTGTATGAGGCCATGTATTTGGGAGCTGATGAGGACGTTGTGTGTAGAATGTTCCCAAGAACATTGACGGAGGAGGCACTTAGTTGGTTTAAGAGTTTACCCTCAGGATCGATAGATTCCTAGGAAGAAATGGCGACTGCATTTGAAAGTCATGTTGTTATCTCTAGAGATGTTCCAAGGACTTCTCATACCTTGGCCCAAATAAGGCAGGGTGAAAATGAGACTCTTAAAGAGTTTTTGAAGAGATTTTATAAGGAGGCTGTTTTGGTGTCTAACCTCACAGAGGCCATTCAGCTTCATATTGTCGTTGAAGCTTTACAACCTGGATCCGTATTTGCTTTGTCTTTGGCAAAAAGTCCTCTGACGACATTTGAGGAGTTTCAGAGAAAAACCTCAAAATATGTGGGCATAGAAATACACTTGGAGGCCACTGCAGCAAGAATGAAGCCATTAGCACCCTTACTGTAACCAAGGAGAGATAAGGATAGGGTAAAGCCAGAAAAGCATGCCCAAAGGGAAGATTTCATGAGCACTCGACACCAACAGCGAGATAGGCGCGTTGCTTCTTTTAGTAATTATGCCCCTTTGAACTCTAGGCATTCTCAAATCCCAAGGGAGGTTGGTTGGCCCATACTCAATGTTTATGGGATAAGGAAGCCCCCTCCAATGAAAAGACCTGGGAATTCCCAAAAATATTGTGCCTTTCACGAGCAGGTTGGCCATACCACAGACGAGTGCAAGGCGTTGAAGAGCACAGTGGAGACTCTTATTAGAGAAGGGAAACTAAAATAGTACTTATTTAAGGAGAAATCCCTAGATAAGCCAGGCAGGATAGAAAAAAGAGGCAGGGACCGTGATGATGAAGGTGACAATAGTCACAATCCGGTCAGGAGCTTTACAGCCGCTGAGAAATAGAAAGGAGTGGTGATCAGTGAAGGAGCTCAGCAGGACGATATGCCTCAGCAGCAAAGGCAAGGTCGGCACAAGGTGATTGATATGATAGCTGGAGGATTTACAGGAGGAGGAGCATCAATCACAGCTCGTAAGAATCACCACCGAATGATCCTATCAGTACAGGGAAAGCCCAGGGATAACCGCCCCTTCAGGGATGGCATGATAGCACCGGCGGTGTCATTTACAGATGATGATTTTGGCCTAACGATTCCAGGAGGTGATGATGCAGTGGTTATCATCGCTGTCATAGCCAACAAGGATGTCAAGAGGATCTTCGTCGATTAGGGAAGTTCTTGTGATGTTATTTTTTATAACTATTTCAAAAGAATAGGCTTTAGTGATGCAGATTTGTAACCTTATACACAAGAGCTTACGGCGTTCAATGGAGCGAAGCAACCCACCAAGGGGTATCTTGATACCCTCATTTATTTTGAGGGCAAACCCGGAGCAAGAACAGTGAAGTCTAGAATACTGGTGATTGATGTGGAATTCCCTTACAACGGGATCATTGGCAGCCCTACTCTAAACGCTATGGAAGTAATCGTGTCTACGCCACACCTCCTTATCAAATTTATTGACAAGGACAATGGTGTATCATCCCTTCGAGGTGATCAAGAGATGGCTAGGTATTGTTACAACCTAAGCTTGAATATGGTAAACATGGAGGCTTTTAATAAGAAAAGGAAGTTGAATGACGGAGGAACAGCGGCTGGGTTGGTTAGTCTGATTGATTTGGACCCTAGAGCAAAGTTAAAGATTCATCCTCTCAATCCCTCAAAGCCCATGCCGGAAGAAGGTTCCAGGGACGTCGTCTTGGGGGATTCCCCAGAGAAGGTCACGCATATTAATGATAAGCTAGAGTCTGTTGTGGAGCAGCACTTGTTAGCACTCCTCCAAGAATTCAAAGACTTCTTTGCATGGACTGCTGCAGACATGCCTAGGATGGACCCTGATTTCTACTGCCACAAATTATCTGTCTACCCAGAAACAAGGCCGGTTGCCCAGAAGAAGAGGAGATTGGGACCGAAAAAGTAGAAGGCAGCTTGTGAACAAACGAAGGAACTGTTGAAGGCTGTATTTATTAAAGAAGTCCGATATTCTTCCTGGCTTTCCAATATGGTGATGGTGTAGAAGGCCAACGACAAGTAGAGAATGTGCACTGATTATGTAGACTGATTATGTAGACCTCAACCGATGTTGCCCGAAGGATCCATATCCACTCTCAAATATTGATCGTATGGTTGATGATTCGTCTAGTTACCAATACCTCAGTTTCATGGATGCTTATTCGGGGTATAACCAAATTCTGATGTGGGAGGAGGATTAGGAAAAAACAGCTTTCGTTAATGACCGTGGTATCTTTTGCTACACCGTTATGCCCTTTGGTTTGAAGAACGCTGGAGCTACATATCAACGTATGATTAATAAGGTATTTGAAGGCATACACACTAAGCTGATGGAGGTATACATTGATGATATTATTGCCAAGACTCCTATTGGAGGTGATCACGTTGAAGATTTACGCTAAGTGTTCACTTGGTTGCGACAATACAACATGAGATTGAACCCGTTGAAGTGTACCTTTGCAGTCCCAGCTGGGAAATTTTTAGGTTTCATGTTAACCCAGCGCGGTATTGAGGCTAATCCAGGTAAATGTCAGGCTATATTGGACATGCAGAGTCTGAAGAATTTGAGGGAAGTATAATCGTTGAATGGGAAAGTGGCCTCTCTGGCTCGATTCATTCCCAAAATGGCGCATAGGTCCCTTCTTCTGTATAAGGTGTTGAAAAAATCTAAGAAGTTCGAATGGGGACAGGAGCAAGAGTAAGCGTTCCAGCAACTCAAGAAAGTGTTATCAGTCCACCAATCTTGGTAAAGCCAAACCCTGGTGAATCCCTCATCTTATACTTGTCAATTTCTGATGAAACCTTGGTCAAAGAAACTCCAGAGGGACAGAGGCCAGTGTATTTCACTAGCAAGACATTACTAGGAGCAGAAAGCAGATACCAGAAGATAGAAAAAGCTGCTCTTGCAGTTGTATGGGCCTGACAATGATTGAGGCCGTACTTTCACGCGTATCTAGTTCTGGTAAGAACGGATCTCCCCCTTTGTTCCGTGCTCAGTAAACCGGACCTCGCTAGGAGAATGATCAAATGGTCTATCAAGCTTTCTGAGTTTGAGATTTCTTATGAACCTTAAGGAGCCATCAAAGCCCAAGTCCTGGCTGATTTTCTTGTAGAGATGACAGGAGTAGACCCAACCACACCTCACGCTTATTGGACCGTTTATGTGGATGGGTCATCAAATAGTAAAGGTTGTAGAGCTGGTGTGGTTGTTGAGAGCGATGACAGTGTACACCTGGAGATTTCTCTTCGGTTCAACTTCAAAACTTCCAACAACCAGGCTGAATATGAGGCATGTCTGGCTGGACTCCGAGCAGCAATTGATATCGGCGTAATAGAGGTGACATTGTGCAGTGATTCACAGCTAGTGATATCGCAGATCCAAGGTGAATACCAGGTTCGTGAACCCCAACTCTAACTGTATTTGAATTTTGTGAACGAGTTGAAAGGGAGGTTCGATGTGTTAGAGTTTAAACATGTACCAAGAGAAGAAAATACTAGAGTGGACATCTTATCAAGACTTGCAAGTACAAAGCAGCCTGGCAGTACAACGACAGTGGTTCAAAGTACGTTGACATCGCCCAGCATTCCTTTGTTCCCTTCTCTGAGCGCTATAATGGTTAGCTCTTCATATGAGAATTCTTGGGTTACCCCATATATCCGCTACTTGGCTGACGGACAGTTTCCTACCGATGAGAAAGAAAGAAGGAGGGTAAAAAGGGAGTTACCATATTTCACCATGGTCGATGGCGTTTTCTACAGAAGAGGATTCTCAGTGTCATATCTCCTTTGTTTAAAAGAGAGTAAAATACAAGGAGTAATGGAGGAGGTACATGAGGGACAATATGGGCACCATGCCGAAGGAAAAAGCTTAATGAGAAAGATCCTCAGGGCTGTGTATTAGTGGCCTAGGATGAAGCAGGATTCTATTGATTTTGTGAAGAGGTGCGATGCTTGCTAGAAATTTTCTAATCTCTATCACACACCGGCTCAAGAACTCTCCTCATCTGCGGTGCCATGGCCCTTCTACCAATAGGGCCTCGACATCTTGGGTCCATTTCCAACTGCACCTGACGGCATTAAGTATCTCATTGTGGGAGTTGATTATTTCACCAAATGGATCGAAACAGAGCCAGTAATGCATATCACATCAGTACGAACACGACGTTTTGTGTACAAAAACATCATAGCTCGATTCGACGTTCCGGGGCGGATTGTAACTGACAACGGCACCCAGTTCACTGATAGGAAGTTCACAAAATTGCTTGAAGGACTAGGGATAGTCCAAATCTTTTCATCTGTGGAACACCCTCAGACGAATGGCCAAGCTGAAGTGACTAATAGAGAGGTGCTAAAGGGACTGAAGAAGCATCTTGGTGAAGAAAAGGGGGGATGGACTGATCAACTATATCATGTTTTATGGGCATATCGTACTACGCCCCATTCTTCTACCAATGAATCTCCATATCGTCTCACTTACGGGGTTAAAGCGATGATTCCTGTGGAGCTTCAGACAAGATCGGCGAGAGTGGAATATTTCTCTACGGAGGATAATAATGCTAATTTGGCATCAAAACTAGATGTTCTCCATAAATTAAGAGAAGAGGCTTTTATCATGGACCAGGCGATAAAGGCGAAGGCCGCCCTCCGGTACAATAAACGTGTGCAGTACAAAGCCTTCAACACTGAGGACTTAGTTTTGAGGAAGGCAAGTGTGGGAAATAAGTTCGCCCATCAAGGAAAATTGGCGTCGACATGGGAAGGCTCTTACAGAGTATCTGAGGTGACTAGAAAGGGATCATACCGGCTGGAATAGCTCGATGGAACACCTATCCATAATAAATGGAACACGCAGAACTTACGTATTTATTACAGCTAGTTGGTAAGACGGCATGTACTCTTTTTCCTTACTTGAGTTTTTCCCATTGGGTTTTCTCAAGAAGGTTTTAATGAGGCATGACCCCAACTACGCTCCCTCTGTAATCTACCTTCAACTTAATGAGAATGCAGTACATAAATTTATTGTCTTCACCTTTTCTTTTTTATGTAATGATCTATAGCCTTAAGCCGCTGCACATTAAGATCCTCAGGACGGATGATCCCAATCACCTATTTCTGTGAATTGGCGATGTAACTCCTTGAGGGGTGAAACGGGTTGTAGGATCAAACCTTTATCAAGGTTGTACCGAACCCCGTCTGAAGACTCGGATTGTAGGAATAAACTGAACTCTGAGTACGGTTAGTAGGATTAAACCGAACACCGTCAAAGACTCGGATTGTAGGAATAAACCGAACTCCGAGTACGGTTAGTAGGATTAAACCGAACACCATCGAAGGCTTGAGTTGTAGGATTAAACCGAACCTTAAGAAATGGGTTGTAGGATCAAACCTTCCGCAAGGTTGCACCGAACCCCACATGAAGGCTTGGATTGTAGGATTGAACTTGTAACACCCCTATTTTTATTTTTATATTGAAATTTTGAAGGAATTAAATTATGGTTCTTTAGAACTTTTTAATCTACGTATTATTTATGATTTTTTGGAATTTTTTTGGAATTTTGGAATTTTTTAATAAAATAATATTTTTAATTAATTTTAAATTCATATAAGTAACTTAAATTAAAAATATTTATAAGAAAGTAAATTGAAATTATAAGAAAATTTTCTAAAATCCGTTTCAAATAGACTTATCTAAAAATTATCGGTTTGAGAAAAATCTTGATTTTTTCTAATCGTTAAAAAATTGGAAACGTATCAATAAATTTTTATTAACAGAAAATTTTAGATTTTTAAAATTTCAACTTTATACTACTTATTATAAAATTAGTGAGGACTAATATAATATCGCTAAATTTCAAAAAGGACTCATTTTGAATATTTAAAATATACCGAGTGAAGAGTTACTATTTGACTTAATAATTTTACCGACAGTTACTATGCAAAATACTGTGCATGTATAAAATTTTCAAAAGATACACAGTAATGAGGAATAAAAAATTCAAAAATACATAGTACTTTTATATTAAAATAATGGAATACATAGTAAATTTTTTTCCTATAAATACCGAAGGATTTCTTCTTTAGAATTCACAATTTCAGATTAAGTTTTCTTAATATAGTAGTGCTAGTGAGATAGTGGTGAAAGTGAGAGAGAGAAGTAAATTTTTTTGGGTGAAGGTTCTGCTAAAATCCTAAGGTAAGAATACTTCTCTTTTATATTTTTTGGGTTATTTTCATATCGTTTTTAGAAATATGTTATTATACTAGAAATAATATTATTTTAAGTTACTATTCTGCATAGTAAAACACTATTTTCAATAGTAAATTATTATTTCAATAGTAAATTACTATTCAAATAGTAAATTACTATTTACTATTACTATTTACTTTTACTATTTATGTTTTTACTATTTACCGTTACTATTCACAATTTACTATTTATCGTTACTATTCACGATTTACTATTTATCATTACTATTTACGATTTACTATTTACTATTACTATTCAGATTTTACTATTCACTATTCACTATTTACTATTCAAAATTTACCATTTCTGTTTTAAGTAGTAATCTTAATCCTCATCTTATGCCTATACTAAAATAAAATTGGTATTAATATTTCTAGAAATCGGAGGCGCAAAGCAAACTCTCTTTTGGTAACAACTCAAGGTAAGGGGGAGTGAGATAAGAGTATAATAGGAAAAGACATAAGAATAATGGGAGGAGTCCCCTACTCCTTTTAAATTTGATAATATTATTATTTTAAAATATTAACTTTTTAACTTAAAATTTTTAATAAATTTTAAGTTAAATATCCGGTTTAACTAACTTTAACATACCTATACAAGGACTTGGACCATTATGACCTATATGGACTGGACTATACCTATGCAAGGACTTGGACTATTATGACTCATATGGACTGAACAATACCTATGCAAGGACTGAATTATATAGACTTACAAATACCTATGCTAGGAATGGACAAAAGGAACTAAAAAAAAATCAACTATATTAATAATCATTAAATTTTGCATTATGATATGTATTTAATGATATTTAATTGATTTGATTATGATTGATTTATGATTGATGATGTTTAACTGTGATTGATAATATTTGATTGATGATATTGTAATGTGGAGTTTGAGCATATAGCGAGCATGACGGAAAGCTAAAATTCAGTAAGAATTTCTTACCTTACTCTTTAAATTTTTATTATCTTTCATTTCTTCTTAGAAATTATTTTTATATTTAGAATAAAAAAATTAGTATTTATTTTAGAAAGTAGACATTTTATGAAAATTAATTTATAACAAATTGAGATAATTAAATTTTGAATTAAAGAAAAAATTTTGTAATTTTAAATATTTACAGTTAATGATTTAAAGATTATTCTCTTTTAATAAAATAAAATTTTTAAAAGAAAATTATTTTATTTTTCTAACTTAATAACTAAAGATATTTGAAAATAATTGAAAATTTGATCTTGTTAAGATTTATTATGAAAAAGTTTTGAGATATTTAAGGCTTAGAAACTCAATTTCAGTGAGAATTAAAAACTGTACCAAATTTATTTCTGTGGGATAGAAATTTAGAGAATTGAGAAAATGTACAGTTTATAGAAATGATGTTGTAAACCTTTTAAGGTATTTAATAATTGAGTTTCTAAAAGCCTTAACCAACTAAATACGCGAGTAGTTCATGCATCATGAATCATTAAAGTGAAATAAAATGATATTGTCTGGGGACGGATTATAGAAACCGAGGATACATTAGAGGAGGCTTAATTACGAGCCTTGAGATGAGAGGGTGTGAAAGGGTGCTTCAGGGGACCTGGGGTAGCTCCCTAGTGTCGGGTACTTTCACAATAAAAACTTTCTCAATCTGACTAGTCTCTAAGTGTTTCCATGCCAGTTGAGCTGTTCATATTATCATTATCCAGACTTATGGAACAGTGTAAACTCCTGGTTGGCCCAGTGCAAATTAAAATTTAAGGGCCCATATATATAGGTAAGTTATGATGAAGATATTGCATAACATTCATGCATTCATAATTGATTGTGTATGTGATTGTGATTTGTAACACCCTGGAGCCAACTTGCAAATCTCAAGATAATTACCCTTACCATATAAAATTTCTTAGATAACTTATTTTTCACCTGGTAATTATCATGAGATTCACAACCTGATTCCAGAGGTTACTGATACAATATCAGAGTACGCAACCTTTACATAATTAACTTCTTATTATTATACATAACATCAGAGTTCCATACATATTATATTTTACAACAGGCACCTAGATCCTATAAAATATAAAGACGTACAGTACCAACAACATAGTATACACATAATATAGCCACAGTAGACATGCAAGCAAGCATCATCATCAAAAGCCTTCATAGTTCATCCAAATTAGGCAGCTTCCACTTTGTCACATATCTTCCTGGTTAATCACTAAAAGGGGTTGCCACAAGTAATAGAAAGAGTGAGATAAAATACTAAATAAATAGAAATCAAATCAGAACAAACACAATCACAAGTAGGATGCTATGCGATGCAAATGCCAAACAAGTATTTTGTTTTATACTGATATTATTATATTCTGCTCTTTTTAATGAAAATGCATGATGGATCCATTCTGGTGGGAACATCTGCAGTGATTTCCAACAATAACATTTTTACGGATATCCAACCGATACCGCGCCCCATAATGCAACACCAACATCGGATAACAATATCATAATATCAATAACAAGTGTTGCGGGACCCCCCTTAAGGACACACTGCTTAGCCCTTAAGACGGCCGTGGTATAAAACCACCGCAGAGGTCTGTGCTCAACAGAGCGCGTTCCCCCACCGGGAACCCCCTCAAAGAACCCCTCTGCGGATTCTTTGAACGGCCAATGCATATGATGCATGAATGCATTACATTATCAAATTCCTTTATAACTAATTTTAACAATAAAATTATTATAACAATCAATTAAGCATACTTTATTTATAACTCAAGAATATGGAAACACATTTTCCATATTATTTATATCATAATTCAATCATACAGAAACACATTTCCCATAATATTCATATCATATTTTAAACATATGAAAACATATTTTCCATAATATTTCATATTTCAAAGAATATGGAAACATATCTTCCATGTTATGGTAATTGTTTAATATCATATTCCAAACCATTTGCATCCATTTCACAATTTAGTTCAAATTAAATTAAAGTATAACTATATGAGTTTCTAAACCATTAAGCAAGCAATTCTAACTTAATTTCTATGTATTTAATATCCTATCCCCTCTTTCTTACCTCAAGTGAAGATCGTTAAGCTTTCCTTATGCTAACTCCCTTGTATTTCTTCAATTCTTCAAATTTGCGTAATTTCTTCTTATACAGAAATTAAAGTATGAAGGTTTTGAGAGCTTAAAGAGGGAGATGAAAGGTTATAGGATCTGGGAGGTTTTTGGTCTGAGGAAATGTGGGAGGTTGGGGCTCTATTTATAGGCTTTCAATGTCGGTTACTGTAGCAAATTACTGTAGCAAATTACTGTAGCACATCACTGTAGCACATCACTGTAGCAAATCACTGTAGCATCTCGAAATTGACATGAGGCGGTGGAAAGTTGGAGAATTCTCACGAATTCTCTACATTCTTCAACATTTTTCATGTGACGTTTACTGTAGCATTTTACTGTAGCATTTTACTGTAGCATTTTACTGTAGCAGATTTTTATTTTATTTTATTATTCTATTCTACATTCCATTCTTGTTTATTTTCGTTTTAAGTCAAACTGAAAATATCCTTGTATTCATATTTAAATTTCCTATTTTCTAGGTTTCGGTTCTTATTTCTCTGGGAAATTTTAATTTTTCACTATTTAATTTACTGCTTAAAAAATTGGACTATTACATGATTGATATTATTATGTATTGGTTTGTGAAAACCCTTTGTTGCTTATGTCTTAATAGAGAATATTATATTCTATTTCTCACTCCTTTCTCCGTGTTTTTGTTTCACATGTTTTAAATTGATGGTTCAGAGGGAAGGATCGAAGAATATCGGCAGTAAATATAGCACGTTCTAGAAAGGGAGCTCGGTATGAATACCGTGGTCTAATGAATAAATAATGTTATTAAGTAACTGCTTCTGGGCCATGAAGTTTCCTCTCTTTCTTATAATGTTTAATATTTATTTTCGTTGGATGAATGTAAAATTACTTTATAAAGTTTTAATAACATTTATGAGGTATTTCAGAAATAATGTATATAATTTATTCCGATAGTTTCTTTTTAACAATCATATCTTTAGTAAAAAAAATTACAAATTTTTCTAGAATTTATTAAGGTGTAACAGAGGGTGTTACAAAGTGGTATCAGAGCAGTTAATCCAATAGGCCTGGGGAAAAGGTCTATCTTGCTTTGTCTGTAAACTCTGTATAGGTGATAGAGAATAGAATATCTGACTTGGTAGTAACGGTGATTGATGTGACAAATCTCAGTTACTGTGAAACAGGAAACTAATGGCTGGAAACGACCTTGCTGGAGTTGTAGAACACTTAATCAATGCAATGGGAGCACGTGAAGGTCAAGGTAACGATGCCTTGAGAAGGCTGGACCTATTCAAAAAGCGCAATCCACCTCGTTTCAAGGGAGGATATAACCCTGATGGAGCACAAATCTGGATTCGAGAGATAGAGAAGATCTTTCGAGCATTGCAATGTAATGAAGCTGATAAAGTAGTCTTCGCTACTTATGCCTTATCTGAGGATGCCGAACATTGGTGGGATAGCATGCGTAGACAATTCGAAGTCAACGACGTGGAGATCACTTGGGATTATTTCAAGGATATGTTTCTGGAGAAATACTTTCCAGCTGATGTTAAAGAGAAAAGACAATACGAATTCCTGTCGCTGACCCAAGGAAATATGACCGTTGGAGAGTACGCATCCAGGTTTGAAGAGCTATCTCATTTTCATTCTTATTATAATGATGCTACTAATGAAAGAGATCGGTGTGAAAAGTTTGTAAATGGACTGCGGCCAGAAATTAAGGAAGCTATACGAATGCAGGAAATCCGTGAAATTTCTGTATTGGTAAATCGCTGCAGGATCTTTGAAGAAGATCATAAGGATAGAATGACCAAAAGTCGTGAGCCCATTCACAAGGCAGGAGAAATGAGAAGTGGAGGACCTCACCATCACCAAAGAAGAGACTTCAGGAGAAATAAGCCTTACCAAGCGCCATTTCGTCGGTTTGGAGCAGCATCTGTTCCTAACAGACCTCAAGCTTCAACTGGAAGCTATTACCCGACATCTGCACCAAATTTTTAATGTTTTATCTGTGGAGGACCCCATTTAAAAAGGGATTGTCCTAAAAATACTTATGTTTTCTTTAAGTGTAACAAACCAGGTCATCACATCAAGGATTGTCCAGAGATGAAGAGGGAAAACCCTGAAGGTGCAAGTACAAGCATAAATACTCAAGGAGGCGCGCACAGTGCAGTCGGAAGGCCGAAGGCAAAAGGAAAGGTTTTTGCAATCACTGGAGAAGAAGCATCTCATTCTGATTCCATGATGGAAGGTAAGTGTATCATTAATAAGATTCCTTTAACTGTTATGTATGACTCAGGTGCATCACATTCCTTTATTGCCAATGACTGTGTAGAAAAACTAAAATTACCTGTGATAGAACTACCATTTGACTTATCTGTACATACTCCTAGAAACAATCCCATTGTCACTTCTAAAGCTTGTTGAAAATGCCCTATTGTCATAAATGGTAGGGACTTTAAGGCTAATCTTTTCTGTTTACCCCTTTCTAGCTTAGAAGTTATTATTGGGCTAGATTGGTTGTCTGAAAATCATGTTCTAATAGATTGTTATAATAAAACCATAATGTTTAAAGAACCAGTGAATTTGAATCCTGAGGATTCGAGATTTCTAACCGCCAACCAAGTGAGTGCCTCTTTAAAAGGAGGGGCTCAAGGATTCATGCTATTGCTTTCAACGAAAGGAGAGCAAGAATCAAAAATCAAAAATCTACTGGTTGTGTGTGAATTTCCTGACGTTTTTCCTGAAGATATACCTGGTTTACCCCCAGAAAGAGATGTGGAATTCTCCATTAATCTAGTACCTGGAGTTGGACCCATTTCAATTGCACCATACCGAATGTCATCTCTAGAATTAGCAGAGTTGAAGAAACAACTTGAAGAGATGATAGAGAAGCAGTTTATACGACCCAGTGTATCCCCACCAGTGTTGTTGGCTAAGAAAAAGGATGGTAGCATGAGATTGTGTGTAGATTATCGGCAACTGAACAAGTGACGATCAAGAACAGATGCCCTCTGCCAAGGATTGACGACTTGATGGATCAACTGCATGGTGCCACGGTGTTCTCCAAAATTGATTTGAGGTCTGGATACCATCAAATAAGGGTAAAGAAAGAAGATGTACCAAAAACTGCTTTTAGAACACGCTATGGCCATTACGAATATCTAGTAATGCCTTTTGGTGTAACTAATGCACCAGCCATATTCATGGATTACATGAATAGGATTTTCATCCATATCTAGATAAATTTGTAGTGGTGTTCATTGATGATATATTAGTGTACTCTAAAAGCACAGAAGAACATGTTGAACACTTAAAGGTTGTGTTGGAAATACTAAAAAAGAAATGACTGTATGCAAAGCTGTCGAAGTGTGAATTCTGGTTGGAAAAAGTGAACTTTTAGGACATGTAATTAGTCAAGGAGGAATAGCTGTAGACCCTTCCAAGGTGGAGGCAGTTTTAAAATGGGAGAGACCAACCACAATCATTGAGATTAGAAGTTTCTCGGGTTTGGCTGGATACTATAGGAGATTCATTGAAGGATTTTTAAAGCTAGGATACCCATTGACCAAGTTAACACAGAAAGGACAACCTTTTGTGTGGATGACACAATGCGAGAATAGTTTCCAAGAGCTGAAAGATCGACTTACTTCTGCGCCGGTGTTAGTACTCCCTGATCCATATCGAAGTTTTAAAGTTTACTGTGATGCATCTAAACAAGGACTAGGAAGTCTACTCATGCAAGACAAGAAGGTTGTAGCCTATGCGTCGCGCCAATTAAGGAAACATGAGATTAACTACCCTACCCATGACTTAGAGTTAGCCGCTGTAGTTTTTGCCTTAAAGATTTGGAGGCATTATCTATACGGTGCAACATTTGATGTGTTTAGCGATCATAAGAGTCTCAAGTATTTATTCGACCAAAAGGAGTTAAACATGAGGCAACAGAGATGGATGGAGTTCATAAAGGACTACGACTTTGAGTTGCAATACCATCCTGGAAAAGCAAATGTAGTAGTTGATGCTTTAAGTCGAAAGTGTAACATCCCTGTTTTTAGAAAAAGTTTTACCCTTGTAAATTTTGAATTATAGAGAGTTTGTAAGCAAGAATAAGACAATATATACCCTTTTGATGGTCTATAGTATCTCAAAAATGTCATTTTTGTGCATAATAATGGAATTTATATGAATCATTAGTGAAATTATGCAAAAAACCGAGTGAAAATGACTCTGTTCCGAGTAACAGAGAGGAATTCCGAGTGAAGAAATGAAATTCCGAGTGAAGGAATGAAATTCCGAGTCAAAACACCCTGGAATAACTCGTTTCCGAGTCAAACCTTGCCAAATGCTTCTTTTCCGAAGGAAACTCCTCTGATTTAAGTATTCCGAGTGAAAGAATACATATATACTTATGTTTATGTTGATTTGATGCTTCTCACCGACTGGAACGTGTTAAGGAAATATTTGGGAAAGATTCCAAATGAACATGGATACCATGTCCGAGTCAGTAAGGTATTATGAAATCCTGAGTAAGATTGGTTAGAACAGACACGGTTTAAGATGACTTAACCGAGTGGTAGTGTAACATCCCAAAAATTTCAATCTCATGTGTAATTATTTTTAATCTAGGTCATTATTAATATTATCCATTTTATCTCAACTTTCTACATAAATTTTTGGTTAGGACAACATCTTCGATTTAACCTTTTACCATGGTAAATAATTTTAACTTTATACCTTAGGTAAAAGTTAATCAAGTAACTTATTACCTATTTCCTTAGTTATTAATTCCTTTGGTTTTTCCAATTCCTCTCATCAAATTACCACATACTCTACTCAAGTTGTGTCATCTTGTATACATTTTAATTATTAGTTAGACTCTGAATTTGGAAATATGATCAACTACAAACTTGTTCCTTGTTGTCTTAGGTTTCTAACAAGACCAAATTTGTTAAAATCCATTAAGATATGAGAGAGATATACCTAAAATACCAAAACAGTATCAGAATTGGTATTTTACTTCAATCATATCATCTTATACATATTTTAACTCCTAGTTAAAGTCCGAATCTAAAAAAGTGATAAACTACAAAGTTGTTCCTCGTTATCTTAGCTTTCCAAAAAGACCACATTTATTAAAATCCATTAATATATGAGAGAGATATGCCCAAAATACTAAAATAGTATTAGATTTGTTGTTTACTTCAATCATACAAGCTCCATTATGTAGGCTGCGGAAATGGTTAACAATACAGCTCATTTTTCTTACCTAAAACCTCCATTATCACCATAATAATGTACCTAACATCCCACTACAATCCCATTATGAAAAGCTTGTCCCCCACTTGTCATTTGCATCATTAAATCAACACTACATCTTGTTCCCAAGTCTGAATTCTTAGAACAAGCTAAAGTTAGTGAAGTCTCTCTCTCATTTCCTTTCATTTTCTCCATCAAAGTCACCCTTGATCTGAAGCTAGGACAATAAGTGAACATTTTCAACCACTCTAGGATCCTCCATCAAGGTAAGAGGGGATAGGGTTGTGAATAATTATGAAATGGGTAGAATTGTATGCTGTCCTAGGATTCCAGTTTTATTTTCGTAACTTGTTACTTAGTTTTGAGATTGAAAACGTATGATTCTGATTCTGACTTCTTCATGAAAGTTGTATATCTTTTTGTTATATGAATTTTGAGACCTGAATCAATTAATTTGAATATGTATAGCAAACGTTATAGCCAAAATACTACAGCATGTCCGAGTGGAATATTTATCCTATGTTTTGTGTATATATTAAAATTCTGGGACTTATATATGCATAATCAGCCTTTGATGTCTTTATTAAAGTTGTATATATTTGTGTTATGGATCTATATAAAGTGGTTTCAAGTTAAAAGGATGTCTTTAGCTCTCGTTATACCTAAAATACTAAAGTATGCTCAAACTGAAAACCTGTTAACTATGAAATCCAAATCTTATTTTTAAAACTGGGAATTTTGTGGTGAGAATTAGTGGTTGGTGCCTTCATGAAAGTTGTAGATATTTGTGTTAATAATAATTTAGAACTGGTTTCATGCCAAAATTGTTTTTGTAGCTCCAGAAACGTTGAAAATACTAACCTGTGTACGTTTTAAAAATCCTCTTTGAGGCAGTTTTGTATTCTGTGAATAAGTGATGTTTTGTTTAGAATTTGAATTTATTGTCTTCATGAAAGTTGTATATATTTATGTTATTGAGCTATAGAAAGTGGAATCACATGAAAAGGATTTGATTTGCTCATGTTTTGACTGTTTTACTAACGTGTGTTGCTGTTGGAAATGCTGAAATTTGCTTATAATGGTTATTATGGATAAAAATGATATTTTCCCTATGGGTAACAAATTATTATTGAATTCTTGAGTGATTATGAAGTATTATGAATGTTTATGAGTGTCTAATGAGCATCATTCAGTTTGTGTATTTTGGTGGTGAATAATTATGAATGACTAAATATATATATACATGAATGCCTTACGGTTATTGATATATGTGGTTGAAACAGTAAATCCATGATTCTGAAAATTATTATATATGATGTGTCGTTTAAGGACTTGTGGTTTTCCAAGTGGTCTTGGAAATTGATATATCATGGTATGTTAAATGATAAAGAGAATTAAAGGCATTCATGCATCATAAGCATTTGGACGCACTATGGAATTTAGGGGTTCCATGATTGCCTACCCTGGTGGGGGGTTACTCTATGATGAGTTAAAGCCCTATTTTTGTGATGTGTTGGTCATGGGGCTGTAGGGATCCATGACTGTATAAATTCCTACCGATGTGTTGGTCATGGGGCTGTAGGGATCCATGACTGTATTAATTCCTACCGATGTCTCTATGAGACCTTTTACTGCAGTATTCCCACCAAACCAAATGGATCCAGCATGACATCATTGGACTAAATTAAAGATTTATTAAATATAAATGAACTTATTTGGCATATTCATCATATCATTATGGTTTGTTGATTGTGTTTGTGCAATTTTATTTATTTTATATTTATTCTATATTCTGTCTCACTCTTACATTAATTTTTACAGTGAATGCCACCCAGAATGAAGAGTGATGCTATGGTTGATGCCTATGTGAATTATTGCTTGGATTTCTAATTTATTCTAATTTTATGATTTGTAATAAATACAATGTGTTATGTACTGTTATTTTTAAAATCGTTTCCACTATGTAATTATTCCTTGAATTTTATTATTCACGACTAGTATGCATAATAATATTCCGCTATTATCGACCTTTATGTGAACTCTGATTTTAATTTATGAATTTTAAAATGATCTTTTAAAAACGCAAAAAAATTTATTCAGAAAATTACATGGGACGTCACAGGTAGTCTGAGGAATTCTGAACCAGTTAGGACGACGTGACATAGTGAACAACCGAATGAAAAGGAATCGTAGATCGGATGGAACATTTCCGAGTGCCTCGACCCGTACTGATCTAGGATCTAAGATCCGATGTCTCTTATAACAGCTTGGATGGGCAGAGTAAGGGAAGACTGACGGATGGCAGACCGGACTAACACCACACCGAGTGAGTATATGTGCACACTAAACAACTCTGAGGCGGTGTTCACAAACCGCCCTTTCTCCCACATAACACCGCCCTCTTCCACAGACGGTGTCCTTTGTAACACCCTCGGTTAGATAAGACAAATCCTTCTGTAGGTTCATCCCATTTAACTGAGAGTGTTAACAGTTCTTAGAAAAAGTGAATTTTTTTTTAAATAAATAATACGTGGCAGATCAGCGGAAGTAATATTGTATATATCACATAGTCATTCATAAACTGTAAATAATTGTACTCTTAATAGAATGGGGCACGCAGGCACCCTTAAATATTATACAGTCATCCGGTGTCTAATTATAAATATTCTATCCTTAATGATTGTTCTCAATGGGTTCAGCGTATTGCTGATCTTCACACTCGGGTTCTTGAGTTTCTAGTTCCTCTGAAAAATGTTCAACAGTAAGGGTGAGTATAACCCAAGACCCTGAAGGTTACCCGGTGCGGACATAATCCAGTTAACATATAATATCACATAATCATACAATTAACATGTTCAAAATTATAACAATCAAATATGTTGTCATGGAATGCATGAGTTGAATTTATTATGATTTATCTTTGGTTAAGTCTCATGATGCATGTGGGCCCAATAAATCATTTCTTCTTCTCATTCTTTGGAATATCTCCATTCCATTTTCTAGAGCGATCAGGGTCCGCCCAAGCTCCCATAGGGTACGAATGAACTCATTGGTTCTCATCATTGATTTATATATTTTTGGAGCTTGGATCCCTACGATCATAGTTACACTCCGTCATTTAGTCAAAGTACACTAGAATTGCATCGTCTCACCCGGCTATCAGGCGCGACTCTGATGCCATTGGGTTTCCGTTCCAGTTGTACTCCCAAGATCTTCATGGAGATCGAACGTGAATGTCCTCCAGCGTACCAGGTGTATGCTCTAGATAATTTTTCTCCTTCAAAAATATTTTCATGATGCAAAGTGCATTATTTAAGTTTTATCATTACTTTGATCCCTAGGTATCTATGTGATTCCAGCCTCGTAATATTCATGTTGTTAGGTCCACCATTTTTTTAAGACGTTGTAAATTATTTTTATTATTTTATTTATTATTATTCAAGAAAATATATCAGTTATATCTTAGCTAAAATAATGTTTCGTTTAAAGAATAAGTAGTTTGTTCCTTATTTCATTATTCATAACTTAAACAATAATATTAGTTACAAGAATAATAATAATAATAATAATAATAATAATAATAATAATAATAATAATAATAAGGCATCGTCTGTTATAAAAAAAATGAAATAAAAGGAAAAATAAATAGAGAGAATAAGGCGGCAGGGCCGTCTATTATAATATAGATAAGCGGAAATAAAAAGAAAGATAAATGCAAAGAATAAGGCGGCAGAGCCAGCCAATATATTCAATAAAATAAATGACATAAATTAAATAAAAATAAAATGTTAAGAATAAGGCGGCAGAGCCGTCCATTATAATATAGATAGGCGGAAATAAAAGGAAAGATAAATGCAGAGAATAAGGCGGCAGAGCCAGCCAATATATTCAATAAAATAAATGACATAAATTAAATAAAAATAAAATGTTAAGAATAAGGCGGCAGAGCCGTCCATTATAATATAGATAAGCGGAAATAAAAAGAAAGATAAATACAGAGAATAAGGCGGCAGAGCCGTCCATTAAGCTTAATAGTAAATAATAATAATAATAATAATAATAATAACAATAAATATAATAATAATAATAATAATAATAATCATATTCATAATCATAATTATAATCTTAATCATAATAATAGTAACAATGATATAAATGGTGATCATCCATCCTTATTTCCTTGTTTATCTTATCTTTCAAAACTTCCTTACTGGAATCCACATAGGCACCCATGGTTCTTAATATTTTCACAATCCAATACAGATCATATATTTTCACAATTTAACACCGATCATATCATTCAATCATCATGATTAATAATAATTAACACAGACAATTAATCATATACATAAAATATATATAACAAATATATAACAATTAAGGCATTTAATTCACAACAAAACTGAATCTGTCCTGGAAAGGTGAGGACCCAAGGTACCTTAACCCTTTCCTTTCACTCAGATTTCCCCAGAATACCCGAGAATATACCCCCCTTACCTCAGATGTCGTATTTTTTTGATACTAGATG
This sequence comes from Clitoria ternatea, assembly GCA_037962975.1. Lineage (NCBI taxonomy): Eukaryota > Viridiplantae > Streptophyta > Magnoliopsida > Fabales > Fabaceae > Clitoria > Clitoria ternatea. The sequence continues at coordinate 19,735,099 of CM075675.1, forward strand.
AGAGGGAGAGAATCCAACTTTCAAACCGTAGCTCCAATCGATGATCTGTCTCCGTAGTTAGACTTTACGTGATTTTGGTGAAGAACAGAGGTGGTTTAGTGTCAATAGAGGAGAGAGAGGGAGAGAGAGAGAGAGAGAGAGAAAGAAGAGAAGGGCTGCATGAAGTGGGAGAGAAAGAGTGGTGCAACTTTTGAAGAGGGGTGATGCCATATTTATAGAAAAATCTGGCCACCGGGTCTAAATTTAATTGGTACCGGTTTTGAATAGTTAATTTTAAAAGAAAACAAAAAGTTACTTATAGTTGCGGTTAGAATCTGAAAAAATTTCCAACATGAAAGTTGTAGATCGGCTCTTTCTCTTCGAAACGATATATGGTATGCAAAAATCTGACACCCGGAGCAAAAGTTACGCCAAAAACAGAGAAAAATGGGAGTTGGTGTAATAGTTCTTTTTTGAAAGATAATTCTGCCGCGCAAAATCTGTTGGGAATTAGCCTTTCATTTCTTCACGAAAGTTGTAGGATTTTTCGATACGAAACCATGAAAAAAAGAACGAAGTCATTTCGACATCGTATAAGAGAGATATTCGCGTTTTTCTATAGGAGTTACTATTCCTGCGAAAATCACTATTTCTCTAAAAATTTTCGCTTTTCGGGGATGATCGAGCAAGAACTAGCTTTCAGGTTCTTCACGAGAATTGTAGAGGGATTTAATACAAAAACAAAAAAATTACAACGAACTGATTCTGAGCTCGTATGATTTTTCTAAGAATTTAACAAGATTAAATAACGTTTTTTTTCAAGTTTGGTAATGATAGATCACGAAATAGAGTTTGAGGCTAGAAATAGAGTTTGTCAGGTTTTTCATAACAACGAAACTGAGATTAAAATTTCTTAATTTCGACCTCATATGAAAAAGTTATGCCCAAAACAGGAAAGATATTTTAGTTGAATTCAGAGGTTCCTATTTAACTAGATAAGTTTTTTCAAGAAACGAGATTGATGAGGTCTGAATTAAAGTTTTGGCTCTTCAGAAAAAGTGTTTGATTTGTCAAAACAGTTCATTAGGGACTGTCTATACTGAAATCGGAAATCCCCAAAGTGTAGAAATAGATAATTGTGGATCTCTTTTCGGTATGAATCGAATGTCTAGGAATTGACTTGATGAATGATGGTACAAGTCTAATTAGTTTACTAAATTAGTGTTAGATATAGGATTAGATCATCAATTCTTGACTATATGTAGAGTCCCTTATTTACTTATTATCACTTACAAAACTTCCATACTTCAAAAATTACAAGGGTAAAACTGTTTCTAAAAACAGGGATGTTACATCCTTAACTCCTTCACCACAACACCGTCCTCTTTCATGGACGTTGTCCCTCAAATCAACACCGCCCCTCATATTCCAGACCGCCCTCACACTCAAGACCACCCTCATACTCCACACCGCCCTCACACCCCACACCGCCCTCACATGCAATACCGACCTCCTCAAATCCTCCAACACTGAACACTTTTTAATTCCACTTCAGATAGTGGTCAGCCCACTTAATTACATAAATCCAAAAATAAGTGACACAACGAACCAATCATAGGGGAAAGTTGCATCCATTATAATACCTTTATATATTTTATTCCAATCAAATGCAAAGCTGACTGTGAAAGGAGTCAAAAGGCTCCATTATCCCACCTAATCCTCCAACCGATGTTCCCCACTTACTTCTTATTATTAAACCCAGTGATATGACTCTAAGAACACACACACGAAACACAGCTACAAACACACCTCTGTTACCATTTTCCTTTCCAGCAAGCTTCTTCCTCTCTCTTTTCTCTTCTGTTTCACTCGGAATTCGTGCGGGACAGTAAGGGAACTTCTTCTTCTCCTCTAGTAGCTTCATAAAGGTAAGGGGGTATATTCTTGGGTGCTCTGTGGGAAAACCGAGTGAAGGAAAGGGTTAAGGAACTTGTTCCTCACCTTTCCAGGACAGATTCAGTGTTGTGTGAATTAAATGCCTTAATTGTTATTATTTGTATTTATATATATATATATATATATTTGTTATTAAATGCATATAATCAGTGATGAATTGTGAAATGATATGTATTAGACTGAAAATACTAAGAATCATGGGTACCGTGTGATTTCCAGTGAAAAATTATGAGTAGAAGATGGATTTAATGATAACAGGTTCTGTTTTATGTTAATCCGACCGGTTTTACATCTATAACAACTCGGTTTTGCTTAATTTCAATCGGATTCAACCTTAACTGAATGTATTTCATTCTGATAGAATAATTTTTCACTCGGTAAACAATCTTATTGCACTCGGATAACATTTCCTAGTTTACTTTCACACGGTCAGCATCTTCCCAGTTGATTTCATTCGGAAAACATCATATTTCACTCAGAAAACAGTTAGTTTTACCCAGACAACACCTTTCAGTGATTTCACTCGGAAACAATTTATTTTACTCAGCAAACAGTTATTTTCACTAAAAGAACCCCTTTCAGTTTGATGTAACTCGGTATATAAAGTCAATTCACCCAGAAGACCTTTCTCCACCTGATTTCACTCGGAATCAGGATTATCTTACTCGGATTTATTTTACTCGCATGTGTCTTATTCAGACAGAACCCTTTTCAACTAATTTCACTCGGTAAACTCATGTTTCACTCGAAACTTATATTGAATTCACTCAGAAAACTCCTTGAGACTGATGTCACTCGGAATCGTATTTTATTACACTCAAAAATTCATTTTTACTCTGTTTCATCGACATTTTCACTCATGAAACTCTTTCTTACTGATTCCACTCGGAAATTATTTTTTAATTCACTCAGAAATTTATTTCACTCGGATTTACCCTTGTTCCACTCGGAAAACTATGTTTTTAATGTTTTTCGCTTGGATTTTCATTTAGAAGCTATTCTTTAATACTTTTTAAATTATTGGGGAGTTATAATTATTATTATCATTCTTATTCTATTATTATTATTATTCTAATTATTATCAATCTTAATATTGTTATTATTATTATTAGTTTTACTATTATTAATATTATTAACGTCTTAATTATGCGTAATTACATAAAGAATATATTATTTTACTCTGTATGAAGAATATAATTTTAACCAAGATATAATAGATATATTTCTAAAAATAATAAATGAATATCTTACAACGTTTAAATAATTGATGGAATTCAAAGAGCTTGGGAATGATATGATGAGACTGGAAACACATAAGATACCCAGGGATCTAATGATAAAAATAATGCATTTCGCATCATGAAAATATGTTTTGAAGAAGGAAAACTAGAGCATACACCCGGTACGCTGGAGGACATTCACGTTCGATCTCAGTAGAAGAATCTTGGGAGTACAACTGGAACGGCAACCCAATGGCATCAGAGTCGCGCCTGATAGCCGGGTGAGACGATGCAATTCTGGTGTACTTCGACTAAATGACGAGATGTATCTATGATCGTGAAGAGCCAAGTCCCAAGATGAAATGATATATATAATGATGAGAACCTGTGAGTTCATTCGTACCATATGATAAAAGAAAGGGGACTTGGTGAGCTCCGATCGCTCTAGAATGGAAACGTTGTGCCCAAGAAACAACTTAAGCACGATGAATTCCAAAGAATAAAAGGATGATAATGACGAGTTTATTGGGCCCACATGCATCATGAGACTTAATCAAAGATAAATCATAATAAATTCAATTCATGCATTTTCATGACGACATGCTTGATTGTTATAAACATGCTAATTGTATGAATTATGTGATATTATTTGTTAACTGGATTATGTCCGCACCGGATTAACCAATCAGGGTCTTGGGTTATACTCACCCTTACTGTTGACAATTTTTAGAGGAATTAGAAAATCAAGAACCCGAGTGTGAAGAACAGCAATATGCTGAACCCACTGAGAACGATCATTAAAGATAGAATATTTATTATTAATAATTAGACACCGGATGACTGTATAATATTTAAGGGTGCCTGCGTGCCCCATTCTGTTAAGAGTATAATTATTTTTAAGTTTGTGAATGACTATGAAATATATATATTATTTGCTTCCACTGATCTGCCATCTCTTTATAAAAAAAAATATTCACTTTTTCTAAAAACTGTTAACACTCTCAGTTAAATAGGATGAACCTATAGAAGGATTTGTCTTATCTAACCGAGGGTGTTACAAAGGTGGTATCAGAGCATAGTCGATTCATTAAACTTGGGAAGTGGACCATTAGGTTTCCATGTACTCTGATAGAAATATTGAACAGTCCATAACACTCCTAGGACTAAATATCCTATGTGGGATGCTCCACATAACGCATACCCTGAATCTATTTATTGATATTCTTTCAGCAAATTCCTAATGGCACGCTAAAATAACAATCATGTGATGGAGAATCTTCTTACCAGAATTGTGGAGGTAATAGAACGACAAGAGTTACCTCATGCTTCTGCCAGACAGGGATTAGCTGATTTTCAAATGAACAATCCTACGCAGTTCAAAGGAGGCTTTAATCCAGAAAGAGCACAACTATGGATTGAACATCTTGAAAAGATTTTTACCGCTATGCGATGTTTTGATGAGGATTGTGTAACCTTTGCTGTCTTCATGCTGGTTGGAGAAGTAGAACCCTGGTGGACTCATGCTAGAGTCAGACTAGCTACTGATGGGCATATCATTACTTGGGGACGATTCAGGACAAAATTTCTCGCTAAATATTTCCCTGAAGACATAAGGAGACAGAAGGAGCAGGAATTCTTTAATCTGAAACAAGGTAATATGACTGTTGGGGAGTACGCTGCTAAATTTGATGAATTGGCAAAATGTTGTCCCTACTACACCCACATGGGAGAAGCGTTAAGATGTGCAAAGTTTGAAGCAGGGCTACGACATGAGATTCGTTAAGCCATATGTTGTCAACAAATTACACAATTCACTACTTTGGTTGACAGATGCCGCATATTTGAGAACACCTCTAATCTTCGACGACCTGGAATGTCTAATCATGGCCCAGAGTGACGTATGCCAGATCGACAGCAAAGGAGGGATTTTCAAGTAGATCGGCCATATTTCCGACCTTCCAACTCAGCCAACCGAAATCCTTCAAAAGATCAAGGGAACAATCGGAACCTGAAATGTTATATTTGTGGAGGACCACATATGGCAGTAAATTGTAGAACCTGTACAATTTGTGGACGGACTGGACATCGTGATGTTGACTGTTGGTTCAAAAATGCTAACAACTAGCAACAGATGACTCAAAGACAGGTAGTGCGACCAACAGGCCAAGGGAATAGGGGACCTGCTGCAAATACCCCTGCAAATAATGCCCCGAGAGTGCAAAATGTTTCCCGCAACAACAACTTCAACCAAAATAATAATCCTGGAAGGCCTGGAAACAACTCAACTGGAAGACCAGGAGGAAATGCCAGAGTTTTTACCATGAATGGTGCGGAGGTATCACAAGAGAACGATCTTGTGCAAGGTACATGCTTTATAGGAAGTACTCTATTAAATGTATTGTATGATTCTGGAGCTACTCATTTTTTCATATCTGAGAATTATGTAAAACATTTAAAGCTTCCTACAACCTCTCTGCCTAATAAGATGATTGTCACGACTACTGCAAATAAGCCCATTTGCCCTTCCTGCATGTGTTTGAAATGTCCTCTCAACATCGAAGGGAAAGCTTATCAAGTAGATCTGATATGTTTGCCTTTGATTGATCTAGATATTGTTCTAGGAATGAATTGGCTTGCTGCCAACCATATTCTGATTGACTGTCATAATAGATCCATTTCTCTCGGGTCTACTACATCACACTATGATCAAGACATTGATTCTTGTACTGTTAGCTCAGAAAAGGTAATTTCAACAAAGGAAGTCCAATTATACATGATCCTTACTGAATCTGAAAGTAAGGCCACTCCTTAAATTGACCAGATTCCTGTTGTTCAGGAATTTCCAGAAGTTTTCCCTGATGATATATGTGAGCTACCTCCAGAACGAGAAATTAAGTTCAGTATTGACATTATACCGGGCGCAGGACCAATCTCTATTGCTCCTTACCGAATGTCACCCAAGGAACTCAGTGAACTTAAAGAGCAAATAGAAGAACTTTTAGAGAAAGGAATGATTAGACCCAGTGTCTCACCTTGGGGAGCACCAGTTCTTCTAGTCAAAAAGAAGAATGGTAGTATGCGGTTATGTGTTGACTATCGTCAGTTGAATAAAGCTACGATCAAGAACCGATACCCTCTCCCAAGGATTGATGATTTGATGGACTAATTACGAGGAGCCACTATCTTCTCGAAAATTGATCTGCGATCAGGCTATCGTCAAATCAGAGTGAAGAAAGATGATGTACCTAAAACAGCATTCAAAACACGATATGGGCACTATGAGTATCTTGTTATGCCCTTTGGAGTTACAAATGCACCTGCAGTCTTTATGGGATACATGAATCAAATCTTCCAAGAGTACTTGGACAAATTCATGGTTGTATTCATTGACGATATTCTCGTCTACTCCAAAAGCCATGAGGAACACGAGGAGCATCTCCGAATTGTCCTAAATACTTTGCGTGCAAGGCAATTGTACGGCAAGTTTTCAAAATGTGAATTCTGGTTGACAGAAGTGAAATTTTTAGGACATATCATCTCCAAAGAAGGAATTGCTGTGGATCCTACAAAGGTAAAAGCTGTACTAAATTGGGAACAACCCAAGAATGTGACGGAAATCTGCAGTTTCCTTGGACTGGCTGGATATTATCGTCGATTCATCGAGAATTTCTCTCGAATTACAACACCTTTAACTAGGCTGACTCGTAAAGATCAACCATTTGAATGGACTGACAAATGCAAAAGCAGTTTTACAGAGTTACGCCAACGACTCACTACTGCACCTGTCTTAATTTTGCCAGATCCTGCCAAGCCATATGAAGTATATTGTGATGCATCGAAACAAGGACTAGGATGTGTCCTAATGCAAGAAAGAAAGGTTGTTGCTTATGCTTCAAGACAGCTAAGAACGCATGAAGTTAATTATCCCACACATGATTTAGAATTAGCTACAGTTGTGTTTGCCTTGAAAATCTGGAGACATTACTTGTATGGTACATACTTTGAAGTCTTCAGTGATCATTAAAGTTTGAAGTATCTATTCGACCAGAAAGAGTTGAATATGCGACAATGTAGATGGATGGAATTCATCAAGGACTATGATTTTGAACTCCGATATCACCCTGGTAAGGCAAATGTTGTGGCTGATGCACTCAGCAGAAAGGCCCTACGTCTATCATATATGATGACTAAGGAGTTGGAGTTGATTGAACAGTTTCGCGATTTGAATCTGGCAGTAACACCAAAAAGGGGAAGCCTTATGGTTGGAATGCTAAGAATTTCCAATGATTTCTTAGAACAAATCAGAGAAGCTCAAGCCAATGACCAGGAATTACAAGATCTAGCAGAAAAGACGAAAGAAGGAGTCTCAGAATTTAACAAGGATGAACATGGGGTGATCAGGTATCAACAGAGAATTTGTATTCCAGTTAATATAGATCTTAAAAGATCCATCCTTGATGAAGCACATAAGAGCAAATACAGTACTATCCACCCAGGATCAACCAAAATGTATTAGGACTTGAAGAAATTATTCTGGTGGCAAGGAATGAAAAGGGATATCGTTGAGTATGTAACAGCTTGCCTGATGTGTCAGAAGGTAAAGGCGGAACAACAACGACCAAGTGGGACCCTTCGTCCTTTGGATATTCCAGAATGGAAATAGGATGAGATTGCTATGGACTTCGTGACTGGATTTCCCAGAACATCAGCTGGATATGATGCTATTTGGGTAATCATGGATCGATTAACAAAAACCGCTCATTTCATTCCTGTCAATATGAAGTATTCCCTAGAAAAACTCACCCAGATCTATATCAAGGAAATCGTACGGTTACATGGGACACCCACTGCAATTGTGTCCAATCGAGATCCTCGTTTCACATCATAATTTTGAAAGAGCCTGCAACAAGCTCTGGGAACTCGTCTGAAGTTAAGTTTCGCATATCACCCACAGACAGACGGACAATCAGAAAGAACAATCAAGACTCTTGAAGATTTGTTGCGTCTTGGTGTCCTAGAACATAGGGGAAGTTGGCAAGAATACCTTCCACTTGTGGAGTTCACTTACAACAACAGCTACCATACCAGTATCAGAATGGCCCCCTATGAAGCTTTATATGGAAGGAAATATCGTACACCTTTATGTTGGTATGAGACTGGTGAAAAGACAATAATTGGACCAGAGATTGTTCAGAAGACTACAGAACAAGTCCAAAAGATCCAAATGGCAATGAAGGCTTCGCAAGATAGACAAAAGAGTTACTACGACAAACGTAGAAAGCCATTGGAATTTGAAGAGGGTGATCACGTGTTTCTCAAAGTTACCCCTACCACTGGAGTAGGAAGAGCTTTGAAGGCCAAGAAGTTAAGCCCCAGATACGTAGGACCCTATCAGATTCTGCAAAAGATAGGAACTCATGCGTACCGTATTGCTCTACCACCCGAACTGACAAACCTTCACAATGTCTTTCATGTCTCTCAACTCCGCAAATATGTACCAAGCCCTGATCATGTTCTGAGTCCTGATCAATTTGTTCTGAAAGAAAACCTTACCTTTGAAGGATCGCCGGCTAAGATTGCTGACCGACGTCTCAAACAGTTAAGAGGCAAGGAAATCCCTTTGGTCAAGGTAGTTTGGAGTCAGACAGATGATGGGGATGCTACTTGGGAAATTGAGGAGAAAATGAGAGAATTGTACCCTCAATTGTTTTAACTTTGAATTTCGGGACGAAATTCCTAAAAGGGGAGGAGAATGTAACATCCCTGTTTTTAGAAAAAGTTTTACCCTTGTAAATTTTGAATTATGGAGAATTTGTAAGCAAGAATAAGACAATATATACCCTGTTGATGGTCTATAGTATCTCAAAAATGTCATTTTTGTGCATAATAATGGAATTTATATGAATCATTAGTGAAATTATGCAAAAAACCGAGTGAAAAGGACTCTGTTCTGAGTAACAGAGAGGAATTCCGAGTGAAGAAATGAAATTCCGAGTGAAGGAATGAAATTCCGAGTCAAAACACCCTGGAATGACTCGTTTCCGAGTCAAACCTTGCCAAATGCTTCTTTTCCGAAGGAAACTCCTCTGATTTAAGTATTCCGAGTGAAAGAATACATATATACTTATGTTTATGTTGATTTGATGCTTCTCACCGACTGGAACGTGTTAAGGAAATATTTGGGAAAGATTCCAAATGAACATGGATACCATTTCCGAGTCAGTAAGGTATTATGAAATCCTGAGTGAGATTGGTTAGAACAGACACGGTTTAAGATGACTTAACCGAGTGGTAGTCTGAGGAATTCTGAACCAGTTAGGACGACGTGACATAGTGAACAACCGAATGAAAAGGAATCGTAGATCGGATGGAACATTTCTGAGTGCCTCGACCCGTACTGATCTAGGATCTAAGATCCGATGTCTCTTATAACAGCTTGGATGGGTGGAGTAAGGGAAGACTGACGGATTGCAGACCGGACTAACACCACACCGAGTGAGTATATATGCACACTAAACAACTCTGAGGCGGTGTTCACAAACCGCCCTTTCTCCCACATAACACCGCCCTCTTCCACAGACAGTGTCCTTAACTCCTTCACCACAACACCGTCCTCTTTCATGGACGTTGTCCCTCAAATCAACACCGCCCCTCACACTCCAGACCGCCCTCACACTCAAGACCACCCTCATACTCCACACCGCCCTCACACCCCACACCGCCCTCATATGCAATACCGACCTCCTCAAATCCTCCAACATTGAACACTTTTTAATTCCACTTCAGATAGTGGTCAGCCCACTTAATTACATAAATCCAAAAATAAGTGGCACAACGAACCAATCACAGGGGAAAGTTGCATCCATTATAATACCTTTATATATTTTATTCCAATCAAATGCAAAGCTGACTGTGAAAGGAGTCAAAAGGCTCCATTATCCCACCTAATCCTCCAACCGATGTTCCCCACTTACTTCTTATTATTAAACCCAGTGATATGACTCTAAGAACACACACACGAAACACAGCTACAAACACACCTCTGTTACCATTTTCCTTTCCAGCAAGCTTCTTCCTCTCTCTTTTCTCTTCTGTTTCACTCGGAATTCATGCGGGACAGTAAGGGAACTTCTTCTTCTCCTCCAGTAGCTCTATAAAGGTAAGGGGGTATATTCTTGGGTGCTCTGTGGGAAAACCGAGTGAAGGAAAGGGTTAAGGAACTTGTTCCTCACCTTTCTAGGACAGATTCAGTGTTGTATGAATTAAATGACTTAATTGTTATTAGTTGTATTTATATATATATATATATATTTGTTATTAAATGCATATAATCAGTGATAAATTGTGAAATGATATGTATTGGACTGAAAATACTAAGAATCATGGGTACCGTATGATTTCCAGTGAAAAATTATGAGTAGAAGATGGATTTAATGATAACAGGTTCTGTTTTATGTTAATCCGACCGGCTTTACATCTATAACAACTCAGTTTTGCTTAATTTCAATTGGATTCAACCTTAACTGAATGTATTTCATTCTGATAGAATAAATTTTCACTCGGTAAACAATCTTATTGCACTCGGATAATTTTTCCTAGTTTACTTTCACACGGTCAGCATCTTCCCAGTTGATTTCATTCGGAAAACATCATATTTCACTCAGAAAATAGTTAGTTTTACCCAGACAACACCTTTCAGTGATTTCACTCGGAAACAATTTATTTTACTCAGCAAACAGTTATTTTCACTAAAAGAACCCCTTTCAGTTTGATGTAACTCGGTATATAAAGTCAATTCACCCAGAAGACCTTTCTCCACCTGATTTCACTCAGAATCAGGATTATCTTACTCGGATTTATTTTACTCGCATGTGTCTTATTCAGACAGAACCCTTTTCAACTAATTTCACTCGGTAAGTTCATGTTTCACTCGAAACTTATATTGAATTCACTCAGAAAACTCCTTGAGACTGATGTCACTCGGAATCGTATTTTATTACACTCAGAAATTCATTTTTACTTGGTTTCACCGACATTTTCACTCATGAAACTCTTTCTTACTGATTCCACTCGGAAATTATATTTTAATTCACTCAGAAATTTATTTCACTCAGATTTAGCCTTGTTCCACTCGAAAAACTATGTTTTTAATGTTTTTCGCTTGGATTTTCATTTAGAAGCTATTCTTTAATACTTTTTAAATTATTGGGGAGTTATAATTATTATTATCATTCTTATTCTATTATTATTATTATTATTCTAATTATTATCAATCTTAATATTGTTATTATTATTATTAGTTTTACTATTATTAATATTATTAACGTCTTAATTATGCGTAATTACATAAAGAATATATTATTTTATTCTTTATGAAGAATATAATTTTAACCAAGATATAATAGATATATTTCTAAAAATAATAAACGAATATCTTACAACGTTTAAATAATTGATGGAATTCAAAGAGCTTGGGAATGATATGATGAGACTGGAAACACATAAGATACCCAGGGATCTAATGATAAAAATAATGCATTTCACATCATGAAAATATGTTTTGAAGAAGGAAAACCAGAGCATACACCTGGTACGCTGGAAGACATTCACGTTCGATCTCAGTAGAAGAATCTTGGGAGTACAACTGGAACGGCAACCCAATGGCATCAGAGTCGCGCCTGATAGCCGGGTGAGACGATGTAATTATGGTGTACTTTGACTAAATGACGGGATGTATCTATGATCATGAAGAGCCAAGTCCCAAGATGAAATGATATATATAATGATGAGAACCTGTGAGTTCATTCATACCATATGATAAAAGAAAGAAGACTTGGTGAGCTCCGATCGCTCTAGAATGGAAACGTTGTGCCCAAGAAACAACTTGAACAGGATGAATTCCAAAGAATGAAAGGATGATAATGACGAGTTTATTGGGCCCACATGCGTCATGAGACTTAATCAAAGATAAATCATAATAAATTCAATCCATGCATTTTCATGACGACATTGTGATATTATTTGTTAACTGGATTATGTCCACACCGGATTAACCAATCAGGGTCTTGGGTTATACTCACCCTTACTGTTGATAATTTTCAGAGGAATTAGAAAATCAAGAACCCGAGTGTGAAGAACAACAATATGCTGAACCCACTGAGAACGATCATTAAAGATAGAATATTTATTATTAATAATTAGACACCGGATGACTGTATAATATTTAAGGGTGCCTGCGTGCCCCATTCTGTTAAGAGTACAATTATTTTTGAGTTTATGAATGACTATGAAATATATATATTATTTGCTTCCACTGATCTGCCATCTCTTTATAAAAAAAATATTCACTTTTTCTAAAAACTGTTAACACTCTCAGTTAAATAGGATGAACCTACAGAAGGATTTATCTTATCTAACCGAGGGTGTTACAGAAAGTCTCTACATGCGTCCACAATGATGATTAAAGAGATGGAATTGATAGAGAACTTCAGAGATCTTAACATAGCAGTAAAGGTTAATGCTAACAGCTCTAGATTAGGAGCGTTACAAGTGACAAGTGAATTCCTGAGGCAAGTTTTAGAGGCTCAACGAGATGATGAATTCCTGCAAGAAAAGAAAGAACTTTTGAAACAAGGAAAAGAAGTCAAGTTCAATGTAAAAAGTGACCAATTATTGACGTATAAGGATCAAGTGTGTATCCCTGACAAAGAGGAGTTGAGGAAAGCAATTTTAGAAGAAGGCCACAAAAGTTATATGAGCATTCATCCTGGAGCTACTAAAATGTATCAAGATTTAAAGAAGTTATTTTGGTGGCCTGGACTGAAGAAAACGGTGGCAGAGTACGTGGCTGCATGCCTAATTTGCCAAAAGGTTAAAGTAGAACACCAAAAACCCCCTGGAATGCTACAATCAATGGAAATACCAGAATGGAAATGGGATAGCATTACCATGGATTTTATGACTTCTCTACCCAAAACTCCATTAGGACATGATTCAATATGGGTAATAGTTGATAGACTAACAAAGTATGCCCACTTTATTCCCATCAATATTCGTTACTCTATGGAGAAGCTGGCAAAATTATACATCGAGGAGATTGTGAGATTGCATGAAATTCCTTCAAGTATCATTTCTGATCGAGACCCTCGTTTTACATCACAATTCTGGAAGAGCTTGCACAAGGCTTTGGGAACAAGACTGCGTCTGAGTTTAGCATATCATCCTCAGACGGATGGACAATTAGAAAGAACGATCCAATCTCTAGAAGACTTGTTACGAGCTTGTGTGTTAGAGCATAAAGGAAGTTGGAATCAATTCTTACCATATGTGGAGTTTGCCTACAACAACAGTTTCCATGCTAGCATTGACATGGAACCTTTTGAAGCATTATATGGAAGAAAATATAGGACCCCGCTATATTGGTTTGAGACTGGTGAAAACTTGATGCTAGGACCAGAGTTGGTAGAACAAACCACGGATAAAATCAAAATAGTTCAGGAAAAGATGAAGGCAACATAGAGCAGGCAGAAAAGTTAATATGACAAAAGAAGAAAGCCGCTCGAATTTCAAGAAGGCGATCATGTATTCTTGAAAGTCACACCTATGACTAGGGTCGATCGGGCAATGAAATCTCGAAAACTAACTCCTAGATTTATTGGTCCATATCAAATAATTTATAAAGTTAGTCCCTTGCCTACCAAATAGCATTACCACCTTTTCTTTCTAATATCCATAATGTTTTTCATGTGTCAAACTTACGAAAGTATATATCTGATCCTACACATGTTATTGAACCTGATGTCATACAAGTTAAAGATAATCTTACATATGATGCACCACCTGTTAGAATAGGTGACAGAAGAATAAAAAAATTAAGAGACAAGACAATTCCGCTTGTAAAGGTCATTTAGAGTGAAACGAGAGGAGAAGATGCTACATGGGAACTAGAAACTGAGATGAAAGAGTCCCATCCTCATTTGTTTTACTGATTAATGTAAATTTTGAGGACGAAATTTTCTAAGGGGAGTAGAGTTGTAACACCCCTATTTTTATTTTTATATTGAAATTTTGAAGGAATTAAATTATGGTTCTTTAGAACTTTTTAATCTACGTATTATTTATGATTTTTTGGAATTTTTTTAATAAAATAATATTTTTTAATTAATTTTAAATTCATATAAGTTACTTAAATTAAAAATATTTATAAGAAAGTGAATTGAAATTATAAGAAAATTTTCTAAAATCCGTTTCAAATAGACTTATCTAAAAATTATCGGTTTGAGAAAAATCTTGATTTTTCTAATCGTTAAAAAATTAGAAACGTATCAATAAATTTTTATTCACAGACAATTTTAGATTTTTAAAATTTCAGCTTTATATTACTTATTATAAAATTAGTGAGGACTGATATAATATCGCTAAATTTCAAAAAGGATTTATTTTGAATATTTAAAATATACCGAGTGAAGGGTTACTATTTGACTTAATAATTTTGTTGACAGTTACTATGCAAAACACTGTGCATGTATGAAATTTTCAAAAGATCCACAGTAACCAGGAATAAAAAATTCAAAAATACATAGTACTTTTATATTAAAATAATGGAATGCATAGTAAATTTTTTTCCTCTAAATACCGAAGGATTTCTTCTTTAGAATTCACAATTTCAAATTAAGTTTTCTTAATATAGTAGTGCTAGTGAGATAGTAGTGGAAATGAGAGAGAGAGAAGTAAATTTTTTTGGGAGAAGGTTCTGCTAAAATTCTAAGGTAAGAATACTTCTCTTTTATATTTTTTGGGTTATTTTCATATCGTTTTTAGAAATCTGTTATTATACTAGAAATAATATTATTTTAAGTTACTATTCAGCATAGTAAAACACTATTTTAATAGTAAATTATTATTTCAATAGTAAATTACTATTCAAATAGTAAATTACTATTTACTATTACTATTTATCTTTACTATTCATGTTTTTACTATTTACTATTACTATTCACGATTTACTATTTACCGTTATTATTCACGATTTACTATTTATCATTACTATTCACGCTTTACTATTTACTATTACTATTTACGTTTTACTATTCACTATTCACTATTCACTATTCACTATTCAAAATTTACCATTTCTGTTTTAAGTAGTAATCTTAATCCTCATCTTATGCCTATACTAAAATAAGATTGGTATTAATATCTTTAGAAATTGAAGGCACAAAGCAAACTCTCTTTTGGTAGCAACTCAAGGTAAGGGGGAGTGAGATAAAAGTATAATATGAAAAGACATAAGAATAATGGGAGGAGTCCCCTACTCCATTTAAATTTGATAATATTATTATTTTAAAATATTAACTTTTTAGCTTAAAATTTTTAATAAATTTTAAATTAAATATCCAGTTTAACTAACTTTAACATACCTATGCAAGGACTTGGACCATTATGACCTATATGGACTGGACTATACCTATGCAAGGACTTGGACCATTATGACTCATATGGACTGAACAATACCTATGCAAGGACTAGATTATATAGACTTACAAATACCTATGCTAGGAATGGACAAAAGGAACTAAAAAAAATCAACTATATTAATAATCATTAAATTTTACATTATGATATGTATTTAATGATATTTAATTGATTTGATTATGATTGATTTATGATTGATGATGTTTAACTGTGATTGATAATATTTGATTGATGATATTGTAATGTGGAGTTTGAGCATATACCGAGCATGACGGAAAACTAAAATTCAGTAAGAATTTCTTACCTTACTCTTTAAATTTTTATTATCTTTCATTTCTTCTTAGAAATTATTTTTATATTTAGAATAAAAAATTAGTATTTATTTTAGAAAGTAGACATTTTATGAAAATTAATTTATAACAAATTGAGATAATTAAATTTTGAATTAAAGAAAATTTTTTGTAATTTTAAGTATTTACAGTTATTGATTTAAAGATTATTCTCTTTTAATAAAATAAAATTTTTAAAAGAAAATTATTTTATTTTCTAACTTAATAACTAAAGATATTTGAAAATAATTGAAAATTTGATCTTGTTAAGATTTATTATGAAAAAGTTTTGAGATATTTAAGGCTTAGAAACTCAATTTTAGTGAGAATTAAAAACTGTACCAAATTTATTTCTGTGGGATAGAAATTCAGAGAATTGAGAAAATGTACAGTTTATAGAAATGATGTTGTAAACCTTTTAAGGTATTTAATAATTGAGTTTCTAAAAGCCTTAACCAACTAAATACGCGAGTAGTTCATGCATCATGAATCATTAAAGTGAAATAAAATGATATTGTCTGGAGACGGATTATAGAAACCGAGGATACATTAGAGGAGGCTTAATTACGAGCCTTGGGATGAGAGGGTGTGAAAGGGTGCTTCAGGGGACCTGGGGTAGCTCCCTAGTGTCGGGTACTTTCACAATAAAAACTTTCTCAATCTGACTAGTCTCTAAGTGTTTCCATGCCAGTTGAGCTATTCATATTATTATTATCCGGACTTATGGAACAGTGTAAACTCCTGGTTGACCCAGTTTAAATTAAAATTTAAGGGCCCACATATATAGGTAAGTTATGTGAAGATATTGAATAACATTCATGCATTCATAATTGATTGTGTATGTGATTGTGATTGATATTATTATGTATTGGTTTGTGAAAACCCTTTGTTGCTTATGTCTTAATGGAGAATATTATATTCTGTTTCTCACTCCTTTCTCTGTGTTTTTGTTTCACATGTTTTAAATTGATGGTTCAGAGGGAAGGATCGAAGAATATCGGCAGTAAATATAACACGTTCTAGAAAGGGAGCTCGGTATGAATATCGTGGTCCAATGAATAAATAATGTTATTAAGTAACTGCTTCTGGGCAATGGAGTTTCCTCTCTTTCTTATAATGTTTAATATTTATTTTCGTTGGATGAATGTAAAATTACTTTATAAAGTTTCAATAACATTTATGAGGTATTTCAGAAATAATGTATATAATTTATTCTGATAGTTTCTTTTTAACAATCATATCTTTAGTAAAAAAAAATTACGAATTTTTCTAGAATTTATTAAGGTGTAACAGAGGGTGTTACAGAACTGAACTCCAAGTACAACTAGTAGGTTTAGCCGAACGTTGTGGCAGAGTCAATCACCATCCTCATTTTTGAAGTATTTTCCCCAGAACAGATAATCACAACCACTTACTTTGTGAGTTGACGATGTAACTCCTGGCGCAGACAATTCTCATCCTCATCTTTATGATGGGAGATTCAATCATCATCCGTACGATTAGAGTATTTCGCTTACAGATTCTTAAACACGAAACGCAGTTCTTAGTATTTGATTAAAGGTTATTACCCGTTCTGCGGTATTGCATTACAAAGGCCGAACGTACCCTCTCACCCTCAAAGGAGTTAAAGGTAATATCTCACGGCATAAGCTTGCCTCCCAAGATACTCATGCTTGGGGATAGTACACGTATGAATGATTCTACACCTAAAACGTGTTTGTTATGATTCTACTCACTTTCTCTGGGGTGCATATTACATTTCAAGGTCAAGATAATTACACAGAACAGTCTTATGAATAATGCAAAGGTAAAAGTGTAGCATGTATGCCTAAGTTATTTATTATGATACGTTTCTTGTGAATGTTAAAGGCAAACTTAAGGAAAATCTTATTCATTCAATGGCAATTTTGTACTAACTGAAATAAAACTGGAGCTGATCCCAGTACACACCAATGAAGTTAAAAGTGCAAAAAATTAGGAAGCAGGTGCTTGATTCTCCGCTGTGGGCACGTCCTTTCTGCCCTCTTCGGTTCTCTGATCTTGACAGACTTCACCTTCCGGACTCCTGGTCTTTTGGGATATTTTCTTGAGCGACACTTTCAAGGCCTAGAGTGATGGGTGGTTGCTCCATGCTCTGGCCCTCCGGGAAAGGAGGCAATTCATAAAGGGAGTCAAGTGGATCCTCGTGCGAGCCATCACTCTTCACCAGAACTAGTTTCCCTCCGTGAAACTCATAGAACGGATAAAGCCCGTATAAATTGAGTTTCACATCGGGGTTACGATGGAAGACCTGATGAAGAGCTAGGCCAAAGGATTCAAAGGCTACATTTTTGCATATTTCCAAAGCCTTAGTAGCCTTAGCTTTGGAAGCAGCCAGTTTCTTCCGAAGTTTGGCATTTTCTTCCTCCGATAGCCCAGCAGCCATACTCCCTTTCTTCAGTTCTTCGATCTGGGCCTGCAACTCCTTCCTGAAGGCCTCCCATTCTCCTAGCTTTTGTTATGGTCGGCCTCTGCTGCTACAAGATCTTCACTTAGGTTGGCAGATTTCTTCTTCTCAAGCTGGAGTTCTTCCTCTAGGAGGGGAATAGACCTATTTTGCTGCTGAAGTTCAGAAACTTGCCGCTCCAAAGATTTATTTGCTAAATGAAGACGACTTATTTCTTCAGTCTTCTTCTCCAGCAGCTCTTTAGCCTTCTTCAGGTCCGATTCCACTCCCCTCGCAGCTTCTGTTTGCTTAGCTGCCTAGGCCTTCTTTATAGCGATTTTAGCCTCAAGTTTTTTAACTTGCTCCATGTAATCTGCCTTCTCACTCAAGGAGTCCAACAGCCCAGAGAGTTCATCCAGTTGCCAGCGCCCGGCCTTACAAGCACTCTGTACGCCGGCAACTTCAAGAGAAGGACAGAGGCAATACCTTACTTTAGGAAGTGTGGGAGGCATGGAGCCTTGGAACTAGAGGAAAGGAGAGAGAAGGGAGTCTTTAGGAGGTCAGCTGATCATGGGGAGCCCACTTTCCGACCCCGTCTCTGAGTCAGTATAAGGAGGGGAGCAGGAGAGGATTCGACCAGTTTTTTCCCTTTGTCTTTTTTCATGCCGGTCTCTTCCAAGGACCTTTGGCGCTTCTAAGGACACCCCACAGTGGAGGGCTTCTTCTTCTCTGAGGCCTTAATAAGCACTCTCCTTCTTTTCTTCTTATCAGGAGCAGGCTACTCCTGCTCCTACTCCTGAGTTGTCTCTTCACCACTCCTCTCTTCCAAGAGGGGCACGTCGTCCCCCACATCGGAAGTTAAGGGGATCAGCGAAGCCTCAGCCTTGAAGGAGTTCCTCTTAGCTTGGACATTGTTCTTGTCTGAGGAAGAATCATCATCCGCCAGTATGGACTTCAAGGAGAGTATTTCAGAGGAAACTTTTTCGACTTGCGCTGCAAAAAGGGAAAAGTTAGACATTAGTATGATGGATGTAGTGAAAGTGTATCATAACATAAAATTAAGAGAACGGATATTTACTAAGGTATTCGTCCCTGACTTCGGCGTCCCCAAGGAGGAGTCTGCAAGAAAACCCCTTTAGGACCATAGAGCAGGACCTCATAGTGCTCAACACCTCTACGGAATGAGAGGAGAGTTCGTCCTCTTTACTGTAATAAGCATGGCTTATTAACAAGAAATGTTCGTGTGTCCAGCTGATAGGGAACTTGGTGATTCCCTCTTTATTCAGCCAGAAGACCGGCTTGTTGTCTTTCACCCGAATCCGCGTGTAGTACTGCTTAAATGAATGACCATCAATCTTTGCAGATTCAGTGAAGGATTTGAAATTCACCATCCTCGAGTTAGCCCAGAGTGTGATGAACCCGAGACCGCCCTTCTTATTTGCACGACGGACCATTTGGCAGTAGTAGAAGAGTTTTGCCACCGTGGCTTTGAAATTAAAGTGCTTTCCAAGAACTTCTAGGGCACATACCAAGTCCTAACCGTTCGTGTGTAGTTGTGTGAGGGCACAGTCCAAGAAGCGGAGGACGGCCATTTGGAATTCTGTTAAGGGGAAGCGTACCCCCAAATTCTGGAAGACGAAGTCGTACATATACACCGACCTCTCGTCTAGAACCGCATGGCATATCCTTTCCATCGGCCGGGGTGTGAGGATCAGGAAACACCCCTTATATTTCTCATCGGAATAAACCTGAAAGCGCGGCTTCACTGGGCCCTCATCTTCTCGGGTATGACGTGAGGCTATTTCTTTGAATTATCCTTTGACCCAGCAATATGGATGTTCTCTATTCAGCTTTTCCTAGTTCAGCCGGTGTGCAACCACGTTGACACACCCTTCAGCAGTACGAAGGATGAGTGTCTTCCCGGATCCTGGAACCTCCATTTTATCTGATGCCCTCTGAAATATTTTAGCGTTGTGGTAAAAGGAAACATTGTCAAAGAGATATCCTTCTGCACTTGATTCACTGTCAGAGAGACTGATAGCCCTCAAGCCGAGGGAATCCTCAGGGCAGTGCTGAACCACTGGCAACCGCGAAGAAGGAGTTCCAACCCTCTCTGAATGGTGATACCTGGCCATAGGAAGATTCACAGGAATCCTCCCACCACGGTGGCCTGAGGGGGAACGAGAGCTATGTTTCCCCCTGTTCGAAGTACCAGTGCTGTTCTGCCTAGGACGCATGGCTGAAGTTTGAAGAAAATTAAAGAAATGCGAGTTTAGGGATGAAAGAGGTTACCTAAGAGAGGAAGTTAAGGGTGAGGAAGCCTTCACAAGAATGACAGCAACAGGGTCTTTAAAATTTTTGTAGAGTTTCACTAGCTTGAAGGCAATAGTGAATTTCGAGACTTGTTAAGTTACCCTTTTATAGGTAACGAAGAAGTGCAACAATCGTCCAAGGATCATGTTGCATACCCCAAGATGCAACTTTTTGAACATAAACGACTCTGTCGTTTCACAGTCAAAGGCGGGAAATTGCGACGATTCATAAAAGGTTTCGAGTGAAACGGACCCCTAATTTCCAAAGTCCAGGCCCAATACAGCCCTAACGACGGTTACATTTTTGGGGCAATGATGACTCACGTGTTAAAAGACATTTATGGTCTAATTATTTCAGACACATTAAATGCATTCCAACAACTATTTGAATACCAAGAGTTACGATTTTCAAAAACTCTTGGGATCTCCCTCGTTGTAAATCTTTGTCCAAATTCGTTATAAGGGCAGCATGAGAGCGGATATTTTACTTGTAGAGCGGCTGCATAGATAGAATACCAGCACATAGCTGACACGCGTTTTCAATGGACATCTATGATGTACTTTTCCGGCATCCAGACTTCTCAAAGACTGTGTAACTTATACGAGCAACTTAACAGTCCCTCGCACAAGCTAGGGGACAAATGATCCAGTCTGGACACCGGCCCTTAAGACAATACGTCATTTTGGTGGTCCCAGAGAGGCCACCATCGTCACGGCCCAACATCTGTACTATAAAGACATGATAAAAGAAAGGTCCCTATATCGGTCATCTGGGGTCTCATCTGATATATTGAATCCCTTATCCGTTCTCAGTTTTCCATTACATACAACCGTTTGCCTCAATGTCATGATAAGATAAGTAGTTACTACTTATCAACATAGATACCCTGTATAGCGGAATGTGTCTATATCATTCACTGAAGGAAGTAAGTAAGATTACAGGCGTGATATACGGAAAAAGTTGATTATCCTCATCCCTGTGTCATAATCGTACACTGATCATTGACCTACCCACTGTCACGCTCTGAACACTGAGCCATTCTGATTGATACGGAACACACGGTATCAGAACCCTTGGGCCCACTTGTGCCTAACGATTCATTTTCTATGCTCAACTATAAATAGCACATTCACAAACACATGCAAGGTGACGTTGTTCTTACTCTCACTTTTATTATTGCATTGCTTAAGTGTTCATTGAGTTCCATACACTCTTCTAACTTGAGCGTCGGAGAATCTTCGCAGGTGACACCACCTTTCGCCCTCTAACAACACGAAACTCTGGTATGAAGGATCTCAAGGACAACAAGACCGGTTTCTCCCACTGAGAGGTCGGATTATAGTACCGGATACCCACTGTACTGGTGTATAAATAATCAAAGCATAAATACTTTGTGGCTGGACTCTACACCGGATCATAGACCCCGGTTCAGACCAGTTCAGTTATACTAAATAAAAAAAAGACAAAAATGTTTATTTTGTTAATAGATATACATTCTACAAATATAATATAATTATATAGTTGCGCCATAATTTTTAAATGTATTAAGTAGCTTAGTGGTAAGACTCTTTGTTTCTTTCCCATGTGTTGCGGGAATAAGTTTTGACACTATCAAATTTTGGCATTTTAAATATTTTAATGTGTACCATTTATTTCGACATGTGGCATGACACGTGGCTAAGGGCATCAATTCTAGTTACTTAAATTACACACAATTTCACATATGACATGTGACTAGGGGTATTGAAACCCTCAATTTAGAGAGGGTACCCTAGTAATTATACATGTTATTTCAATAAACTATTGTCAGTTTTATTAACTTATATATAAAATATATTTTTTACATCAATTTTTTAAAATAATCGATATAGTAAAATGTTACTTTATAAAATATTGCACACTCCTACATTGCAATACATACTCGTTAGATGCCTAACTTACCAATGATGCAAGGCAGGCCAACATCACTTCCTACCATTATTATTATTATTATTATTATTATTATTATTATTATTATTATTATTATTATTATTATTATTATTATTATTATTGATAAATATTAATTTATTAAATTTTATTAGAAATATTAGACCTATTCCTCCTCCATTTTATGTTATCCAACTGCTATGCTAAAGTTTTTCTCAGATTTACTAAAATTGTATTTTCTTATTTAAACTCTAAATCACATACTCAATATAAATAGTCCTATAAGTTAATCTACATATTAACTACATTATAAGAGCCATGAAATTAATTTGTATTTATGATTAATGTGATAGTTACAAAAAGAATTAAGATAATTAATTCTTATAATATAGGGTTTAATGGTGGATTAGTCCATCCATTTAATTCATAATGATATTCCCCGCCCTCATTTGAGTTTCTCTATAAAAATGGTCCATCAAAAGACTTGGTTTAGTTTCAAATGAACATGCTTTCTCCATGAAAATTGAAAAGTTTACATTTTTTAAAATGTCTTAACCTATTTTTTATTGAAAATAAACATACTCTAATAAAGGTGTTAGGGTTTGGTTGATTACTACTAAACTAGGAAGACAATAAAATTAACATACCACTTTTCATAACCTTTAGAGCATGGTTGTTAAAATCGCGTTTTAACACGTAGAATCGGACGATTCTACGATTCTAGGTGCGTTTTCGAGTTAAATCGGAGCTAGAATCGTTTTAGAGGTAGAATCGGTAAAATCGGAGGTAGAAACGGTAAAAACGGTAAAAACGGACCGTTTCCACAGATTCCACCGTTTCTAGCGTATTTTTTTTTTGGACTGAGAAAAGCCCAAAACGACGTCGTTTTGGTGTGCAAATTTTAAAACCTCTAATCCCTAACCCCCCTTCTATTTCACGTCGCCATTCTCTCCATCGGGCTGGTCTGCTTCCGTGTGTGCCTCCTCCATCCGCTCTGCCTCCTCTGTTCTTGGGTTGTGGGGCCGGCGTTTTCCCGTCGTGGACCGGTGGGTGGGCTGCCTCTCCTCCGTTCTCTGGTGGTGCGCGTGGTGGGTGCATCTCCATCATCTTCTCCGTTCTCTATTTTGGTGTGCGAGCCCAAGGTGGTCAAGTGACATCTCCTCCCATCTCTGCCTCCATCGTGCACCTCTTTCCCGTGTCCTTCTCCTCTCCTCCCTCATGGTATGTTGAAGTCATACCTGCACTGTACCTGTTTCTGCTGTGTGTTATTGCTGTTGGCTTATACTGCTGTGCTGGATAGAAAATGATTGCTTGCTGTTGCTGAATAGAAAATACAAGTTATAAATTGTTGCTTGTTGCTGTTGGATACAAATTTTTTGCTGTTTGTTTGTGTTAGAATAAAAATGTTGTTTTTGCTGTTGGATATAAAATAATGTTGTAATTTTGCTGTTTGTTCTGTGCTGTTAGAATAGAATAGAAATTATATTGCTATTGGATAGTATAAAAATTCTGTATCTGTTGCAATTTTATGGACTTGTTTATGCAATTTTATGTTTTATTTTATGTATTGGTGTGTTATTTTATTTTATTTTTATATTTTTTTAATTAGAGGTAGAATCTTACGATTCTACCTAGAATCTCGATTCTACGAGTCGTTGGAGCCTCCACGATTCTAGGTAGAATCTCGATTTTGACAACCTTGCTTTAGAGAAAGTTTACAAAGCTTTAAATACCATTAAAATTAAGGAAATAAAATTTCTAAAACAACTAGGCCTACAAAAGTTAAAAAAAACAACCAAAATAATTAAATAAAGTCTTTCATCTAAATAGGAGTTTTTTTACATCTTTTGGGCCGTTCCATATTCTGGGCATTGGCTTGTATCATTGCTGGCGGGCTGGGAAAGAACCTTGTCCACAAGGTTTAGGAAGGCAGTAGGCTCAACGTGGCGCAGTTCCATTAGACAAGTCTCTGTGGCACGGTTGTGCTAAGTGTGAGTGGTTGGGATGAAGGCTTTGGGAAAGAATGGAGATTTTATGGTGTAGAGGCTGAAAGGGGAAAAGCATTTGTAATTGATGTGATGTTCTCATCAGGGGCGGGAAATGTGGATTTGGGCGCTAGAAACGCGGAAGGGATCTAATGTGATCACGTAGTACTTGAGGCAACATTGAATGATGGAAAACGCGTGAAGGAATTGGACGGTTGGAGATGGGTTTTCAGAAACTGAAAAGCATGGGAACACATTTTTTGAATTGACAAGCCAGATGAAGGGATTTTGGTCATTTGAGATATGACGGAAGAGATAGCTTGCAAAATTAGCATCTAACAGTAGACATTGGACCGTATGGGACATGGTTGGATCAGACGACTTAGAACAGGGACGCTGATCAGGAGAGAGAGTACGCTTAGTCATGTACTTTGTTCGAAGACCCCTCATTTATGTGTTGTACTGGTTGGGTGGGAGTCACAGGACTTAAAAATTCTCTCTATTTAGAAATAGAGTTTGGGGCGTCTTCTGAAAGTATGGAGTTAGAAGGAAACATTGGTAAGGGGGTGAAATGAGTTTCCGGTGTATCACCATGATAACGTCAGAGAATAGAAACATGAAAAACTTAATGGATTCAAGCGGATGAGGGAAGAGCTAATACATAGCAATCAAGTCGATCCGTCGAAGAACCTTGAATGGGCTATAAAAATGTTTGGACTGCTTCTGAGAGACACAATGAAAAATAATAACTTACAGATACAGTTGCAAATGGAGAAAAGCCTAGTCACTAACCTCAATGGTAACGTCCTTTCTGTTTTTGTTTGCTTGAGTGAGCATTTTTTGCCTTGTCTGTTGGAGGTTGTTTTTTAATGTAACCAATATCATTTTCCTCTATTGTAAGGATATGTCCAAATGGGTAACAGTCGTGGAGTTTAGAGCATAGTCAAGTACCGAAGGAGGACGGCGGTCGTATAACGCCTAAAAGGGGTCATTGCGATTGTAGAATAATTACTCAGTGAGGTGGAGGAATTCGTACCACTATTTAGGGTGGTCACTGGTGGAGCAACGGAGGTATGCCTAAAGGCAATGGGTGGTGACCTTAATTTGTCCGTCGATCTCAGGGTGGTAAGAGGAGTTGTACTTCAGTGTGGTGCCCTGTAATCGAAATAGCTCCTTCCAAAAGGTACTCAAGAATAAGGGGTCACAGTTTGAGACAATAGACTTAGGAATGCCATGCAGCTTGCAGATTTCAGAGAAAACCAGAGCAGTGAACTTAGAAGGCAGAGGCAGTAAGTGCATAAATTTGGTAAGTATGTGATAAATTACCTAAATAATTGTATGGCCAAAAGAAGTAGGGAGATGAGTGATAAAATCTATGGTGAAATCTTCTTAGACTTGGTTAGGAGTTGGCAACGGTTGTAGTAATCCCTATTTTTTTGTTGGCAGGTACTTGTTCATTTGGTAGGAGGAACAATGTCGGAAAAATTCCTTGATAGCGTTGTAGAGGCCTAGCTAGTAAAAGGTAGCTGCTAAACGAGAAACAATGGGAGGGTGGCATGAAACTCCATGATTAGATTCTGCCACAAATGAGGTAAGTCTGGAACAAAAATTCTATTTTTGAAATAAATAATGCCATGAGAATAAGAAAAAGTCCTCTGCGTGTTAGGATTGGAATGGAACTTCTAGAGAAAAACTTGACCGTTTGGATCTTTTGAGGACCTACGGGATAAAGCATCAGCAGCACCGTTGGAATGACCAGGTTTGTAAAAAATTTCAAAACTATATCCTTGTAGTTTAACTGCCCATTTAAGTTATTCTGGAGTCTGGAATAAGTGAGTAATAAGGTGCTTTGGGCTTTTCTGATTTGTGTAAATATGAAAGTGTCATCCTATAAGATACTGACGCCATTTCTTTATTGCTCCAATGATGGCATACATTTCTCTAACATAAATAGAGGAGGCTTGCATTCGAGGACACATGCGCTTGTTGAAGAAAGCGATGAGGTGTATATCCTAGGAAAGAATGGCGCCCACGGCAACCCCAAAAGCATTTGTCTTAACCACAAAGAGTTTTTCAAAATTAGGCAAAGTTAGAACAAGCATTTTATCATGATTTGTTTTAATTCTGTAAAAGCCTGAGAGGCTACTGTATGCTAAGAAAATTTAATGGAACGTAATAAATTGGTGAAGGGAGGGACGAGTGAGGCATAATCTCGAACAAACTTTATGTAAAAACCAGTAATGCCTAAAAATCCACGGAGGGTCGTGAGTGAACGTGGTTCTGGCCAATCCAAAATGGCTTGGACTTTTTCTAGATCTGGGGCAACACCCTTACTTGATGTCTGATGACCTAAGTAGCTAACAGTAGAGACACCAAATATGCACTTAGAAAGGTTAGCATAAAATCTGTTAGAAGAAAGTAACTCTAAAACCAAGCATAAGTGAACCATATGATCAAAAAAAGTGGGACTTTAAATAAGTATGTCATCAAAGAAAACCAAAACAAATCGCCTAAGGTAGGGACGTAGAAGGTCGTTTATCGCTGATTCAAATGTAGATGGTGCGTTAGTTAAGCCGAATGGTATAACTAGGAACTTATAGTGACCATTAAAAGTGTTGAACGCTGTTTTATATGTGTCTGTAGGGGCGACTCAAATTTGGTGGTAGCTTGATTTTAAGTCTATCTTAGAGAAGATAGTAGCTGAGCCCAACACATCAATAGTGGGAATAGAATGGTAACTGCATTAAAGGCTCTGTAGTTTACATAAAAATGCCAAGTCCTATCTTTTTTTGAACCAATAGGACTGGGGAGGAGAATGGGCTAGTACTAGGAACAATAATTCCTTGCTGGAGCATTTGATTGATGATTTGGGTCATGGCCTCTTTTTGGGAGTGGGGATAGTAGTATGGTTTGACCGTGATGAGGGAGTGTTGGGAGGGAGAGGAATGTGATGGTCATGGGGTCTAGAAGGGGGAAGGCTATGGGGTTCTTGAAAAACTTTCAGATAGGTATTTAGAAGATTTTTGAGTTTAGTAGGGAGGCTAGGGTATTTTTAGGGGGCCGTGTTGGTAGAGGATGGAATGGGTTGTAACGATAACAAGTGAAAAGAGGCAATGAAGTTGGTGTGTATGAGGTGTGGTAATTGGTGGTAGGTTATGGGTGATGGAGCAATGAGTATCTCCGGTAAGGGTAATAGGTTGGTTAGCATGGGTAAAAGATAGGCTAGGAATGGCAAAGTCAGAGCAAATGGTGTAACATTCCGTTTTCAACACAAATAGAAAATAGATATTAATATATCTTTCTTGAGAAATACTTACTATAAGTTAGTTTATTATTATCATTTTTTTGAAATTTTGGTATTTATATTTAATTATTTAATTTTTAAATAATAATAATAAAAAATGAAAATATTTCTGAATGAGAATTTTAAAATGACTTAATTAGTATTCACTAATTAAGAAAATAACATTAAGAATTTTTAATATCTTTATTATTCACTATTTTTATTTTATGTTCTTATATTTATGTTTTTACATATTTAAGATTTAATTCTTATTAGAATTTTAAAATAAAATTTTGAAGGAATTAGACTATGGTTCTTTAGAACTTTTTGATTTACATAATATTTATGATTTTCTGGAATTTTTGAAATTTTTGAAATATTTTAATAAAATAATATATTTTAAATAATTTTAAATTCATATAAAGTTACTTAAAATTAAAAATATTTACAAGAATGTAAAGTTAAATTATAAGAAAATTTTTTAAAATCTATTTCAAGTAGACTTATCTAAAAATTATCGGTTTGAGTAAAATCTTGATTTTACCAATCGTAAAAAAATTGAAAACGTACTAATAAATTTTTATTAGCAGAAAATTTTAGATTTTTAAAATTTAAACTTTATATTACTTATCATAAAATTAGTGAGAACTGATATAATATCGTTAAATTTCAAAGAGGCTTAATTTTGAATATTTAAAATATACCGAGTGAAAGGTTATTATTTGGCTTAATAATTCTACCGACATTTACTATGCAAAACACTGTGCATGTACAAAATTTTCAAAAGATGCACAGTAACCAGGTTTTAAATTTCAAAAAATGCACAGTACTTTTATATTAATATCATGGAATGCATAGTAATTTTTTCCTATAAATACCGAAGGAATTCTTCTTTAGAATTCACAATTTCAGATTAAGTTTTCTTAATATAGTAGTGTTAGGGAGATAGTGGTGGAAGTAAAAGAGAGAAATAATTTTTTTTTAGAAGAAGGTTCTGCTAAAATTTTAAGGTACGAATACATCTCTTTTATATTTTTAGGGTTATTTTTATATCGTTTTTAGAAATCTATTATTATACTAGAAATAATATTATTATAAGTTACTATTCTGCATAGTAAAACACTATTTCAATAGTAAATTACTATTCAAATAGTAAAGTACTATTTACTGTTACTATTTACCTTTACTATTTATGTTTTACTATTTACCGTTACTATTCACGATTTACTATTTATCGGTACTATTCTTGATTTACTATTTATCATTACTATTCATATTTTACTATTTACTGTTACTATTCACTATTCACTATTCACTATTCACTATTCAAAATTTACCATTTCTGCTTTAAGTAGTGATCTTAATTTTCATCTTTTAACTATATTAAAATGAAATTGGTATGTTTTAGAACTCGGAGACGAGGCGTGCACGGATTTATAATAACAAATCAGTATACAAGAGGTAAGGAGGAGTGAGATAAAAGTATAATATAAAAAGACATAAGAATAATGGGAGGAGTCCCTACTCCTTTTAAATTTGAAAATATTATTATTTTAAATATTAACTTTTTAACTTAAAATTTTTAATAAATTTTAAATTAAATATCCAGTTTAACTAACTCTAACATACCTATACAAGGACTTGGATTTTTATAACCTATACGAACTGGACTATACCTATGCAAGGACTTGGACCACTATGACCCATATGGACTGAACTATACCTATGCAAGGACAGGATTATATGGACTTACATAGACCTATGTAAGGAATAGACTATAAGAACTCAAAATCAATTTTAATAATTTAAATAACCATTAAAATTTGAATTATATTTAATTGATTTGTTTATAATTATTATTGATATTTAATTGTGATCAATATTATTTGATCGTGATTGACATTATTTGATTATGATTGATGATATTGTGATTGATAATATTTTATTATGATTGATGACCTTGTGATATGGAGTTTGAGCATATAGTAAACATGACGGAAAGTTAAAACTCAGTAAGAATTTTCTTACCTTACTCTTTAAATTTTTATTATAAGAGAAAATATTTTATCATTATTCTAGTCTTTTATTTCTTCTTAGAAATAATTTTCATTAACTTTATTTTTAATCTCTAGAATAAAATCTAGTATTAGAAAGAAGCTATTTTATGAAAATCAGAGGTTGAGATAATTAATTCTTGAATTAAAAAATTTTTTTATAGTTTTAAATATTCTTAATTAATGATTTAAAAATATATATATATTCTTTTAGAAATCAGAAATTTAAATTGGTTTTTCCTAAGGAAATAACTAAAGGATATTTTGTTATGGTCGAGATTTCTAAACTCAATCTAGTTAAGATTCAAATTTGGAAAGATTATGTAAATATGTGAAGTTTTTTTTTAAAGAGAAAGTTTTGAGATATTTAAGGCTTGAAAACTCAATTTTGGTAAGATATGAATTTGAAGACTGTACTAAATTTGTTTCTATATAACAGAAGTTCAAAGAAGAACTTATGGGAATGTACAGTTTATTAAGATGATTTTGTGAACCTTTATGGTATTTAATAATTGAGTTTCTAAAAGTCTTAACCAACTAAATATACGAGTAATTCATGTATCATGAATCATTAAAGAGAAATGAGATGTGATATTGCCTGGGGAATGATTATAGAAATCGAGGATACATTAGAGGAGGCTTAATTGCGAGCCTTGGGATGAGAGGGTGTGAAAGGGTGCTTCAGGTGACCTGGGGTCGCTCTCTAGTGTCGGGTACTTTCACAATAAAAACTTTCTCAGTCTGACTAGTCTCTAAGTGTTTCCACGCCAGTTGAGATGTTCATATGCCATGAAGGCATTTATGTTATTATTATCCGAAATTTATGGAACAATGTAAACTCCTGGTTGGCCCAGTGCAAACTAAAACTTTAAGGGCCCATATGCATAGGATGAATGAGATGATAGTATTAAAAACATTACATGACATTCATGTGATTGTGACATTCTATGTGAGTGTTTGTGAATGAAAATATAATTGTTATGTTATGAAAACTCTACATTCATAATTGATTACGTATATGATTGTGATTGAAATTATTATATTAGATTGTGAAAACTCTTATGCTTATGTCTTATCTGTAAAGTATTATATTCTGTTTCTTACTCCTTCTTGTTTGAATTTTGTGTCCAAAATATATGTTATATGATATATAGCTAGCAGTTCAAGATGAAAGGATGAAATTACAAGAGGGTAAATTGGTCTCATCCTCAATCGGATAGGAGAAGAGATGTGACAAGAATAGGATTCAAAATCACATGGTTTGAAGATAAGGAAAAAATTGGTTACAGTCGAAGTAGAGGTATTAAATTTTAGTTTTAGTTTACCTTAATATAATATTAAGTTGGATGATTATAAATCAATGTAAAGGTTAAACTTTAATAAACCTTATTCTTTGGATATGATACTGTAATCTTTGATCACTTATGATTTTTTGAAAGTTCATTTTATCATTATGAATAATTTGAAACTTTTTACTTTCAAAATTCAAAGAAAATCAGATGTATATACATCCTTGTATACACGAGATAAGAAGTGATAAATATGTATATCTTTAAAAAAAGCAAGAAGAATAGATATATGTCTCGTGTATATAAGGGGGTGTTACAAATGGGACCTAGGGTACACAACCATTCCATGCCTAACACAACATTAACACCCTCAATAGGTAGTAAGTAAAATAAAATGTGGAATAAGTGGTTTTGAATGGATATAGGGACCTCGGGACAAAACCCAGTGTAGTGAATT
This sequence comes from Clitoria ternatea, assembly GCA_037962975.1. NCBI lineage: Eukaryota > Viridiplantae > Streptophyta > Magnoliopsida > Fabales > Fabaceae > Clitoria > Clitoria ternatea. The sequence goes on from CM075675.1 coordinate 19,766,789, forward strand.
TAGATGTCATTACCTACTAAATTAGAGAATTTTGGGGCAGGTTCAATGGGCAATTTAAGATAGAAAGTAAGCCTTGTTTGCATAATGTTATGAGAACTCTCTGTATCTACTAGAATCATATAGGAAGTCCAAAGATGTAACCTGTAAACTTAAGGGTATGAGGGGAAAGGTGACTAGTGAGGGCCGAGGGAGATATGGAAATGGAAAGCATCTTAGGTAAGCTCAGTAGGAAATGGGGGTACAGGGTCAGATTGTGGAATTATGGATGTAGGTTCCAACGGATTGGGTTAGGGAACGAACTCAGGTTCATCATTAACTAGTAGAAGCAAGAAACGACTAGTGGAACATTTGTAGCCAATCACAAATTTTTCGTCATAGTTGTAACAGAGGCCTTGGACACATCGTTCTTGTATTTGGGAGAGGGTTAATTTTTTGATAGGCAAGGAGGGATTTGAAGGTTTAATGGGAATAGTTAAAGTGTGAGGAAGCACGGTGAGGTTTGGGTAAGGGAATGGATGGGAAGGAGTGAAAATGGGTAAGTTTAGGTTTAGAATCCTTAATTTTGTCCTCCACTAGTTTAGCAAGATGGGATAGCTTAGTGCACAGAAAGGGAGTTAAGAATGGCTAGTTCGCGTCTGATTTTAGGAATTAATCCTAAAAGAAAAAAGTTTAAGAAAGTCTCTTGATTGAGGCCAAAAACCATGTTGGATAACTTTTCAAACTTAGCCTGATAATTAGCAACAGAGCCATATTGTCTCAACTTGAAAAGTTTAACTTGGTGATTAGTATAAGTAGAGAGTCCAAAACAGAGAGCTAGAGCCCTAATAAAGGATCCCCAATCAGTGAGTAGGTTGTTTTAGTACATCCATTTATACTAGTTGAGGGCTTCATATTGAAGGCAACCCAAGAAAAGCGATATTCCACAGGAATTTAGTAAACCGGGAATAAGTGCTCTGCTTGAAAAATCTAGTTAAAGGGTTCAGACCTATTAAAGACATTTAGGGTGACTTTGAGTGGGTTAGTATTTAGTTGGGTAGAAAGGTTAAGGTTTTGGTTAAGGTTAAAATTGGGTTAGGGGAAAAATATGATAGCGTGGGGGGTATAAAGGGTTGGGCTATGGAGTAAGGTTGTGTGAATGAACAGATAGCATTGGACAGAGATGATAGGTGGCCAAATTGAATGGAATGGATGGATGTAAGGGTAGGGGTTGGTATAGGGATAATGGGGATTGTGGTGGGTTGGGGGTGGGGTAGCTGGGGTTCTATGGAAAATGAAAGCAGCAGGAGAATAGGAAATATCTTGGGCAATCCCTGAGTGGGAGGCTATAAATACCTCTGGTTGGAAAGAATGAGCACCTTCAGTTTGCCTCAAAAGTGCTGCAAGACCTTCAATGCAACGGTCTAGCATTTGCTCAAGGTTGTTATGGTGAGAGGCATGAACCTGTTGGTCATGCAGCTGGGTTTCCAAAATAGCTAATTTTTCAATAAGTTAGGAGTCCAACTGGGATTGGCAAGACCTCATTCGATTAGTGAGAGCTTGGAGAACTTCCTCCACATCTTTAGAGGTGAGGGGTTTGGGAAGCATAAAGAAGGGTAATGAAAGCACTAATGATAAGGGTGTTAGGGTTAGGCTGGCTACTACTAAACTAAGAAGACAATAAAATCAAAATACCATTTTTCATGGCCTTTAGAGAAAGTTTACAAAGCTTTAAATACCATTAAAATTAGGGGAATAAAATGGCTAAAACAACTGGCAAAAGTATAAAAAATAACCAAAACAATTAAATGAAGTCTTTCATTCAAACAAGATTTTTTTTGCATCTTTTGGGCCTTTCCATATTTTGGGCCTGGCTTGCATCGTACTCTACACTACCCTCTTAGGCCTAATTTAATTTTTTAAAAGAAAACACGAAAATCTAAACTAGCCTTAAAACTCACTTTTGATTTTTCTAAAACAATTTTTTTTGAAAGCGTCAAAAACACCTACCTTAAGTAGACCAATAAGTCTAAATGTATAATCTCAACATTATGTTAAAAATTCAATATATCATAACAATTCTATCTTCTTATTTACTCAAATAAATCAACATACTATTTTGGAAGGTTAAACTATCTAACCCTTTTAAATAAATTGGTTTTTAAAAAAAAAACACTATCTTAACATATTTCATTGATATTTGATGTGCTTGTAGCCCTAAAGAAAATAATCAATATCTTTTCTTTAAGTTTAGGTTTAGAAGTATGCATGACAAAATAATTCACATGTGTAGATACTTATGAATATATCTACAGGGAGAATCTATAAATTTTTTAAACAAACGGATATGAGTATTATATTACCAGTCCTACATGTATCTTAAGAAATATTTACACTTATTTTATATTAAATATATTCAAATAAAAGACATTTTATTATTTTATAATAAGATAAAAAAATATTATTATTTAATGATAATATTTTTAATGTTTAAAATTATAATTATATTATACAATATTAATTTATATCATATTATAAAAAAATAAAATTATATTTAGTATATATTTATTATTATTATTATTTTAAATAGGTACGGATATTATATTTATTATTATTTTAAGATTGTATACAACTGAATTTAATACTTTTGTATGTTGGGGCATTGTTTCTTTAAGATTGCTTTGAAAACATGAGAAAACAAGCGCATGAATCGGGAAATGAATTATGACGTACATATAATTAGCATTACCGATTAGAAACTAGGCACCATTTTTATTAACCCATGGTCTAATGACAGCAACAACGGTTAATGTAATAACGATGAGAAGTATGATGATGGCAATGCACATCCATTTTCTATTGCTCTTTTGTAGTTGCTTTGCCTTCAGGAGGGCATTGTTGCCTTGCTGCACGTGATCCACTGCACTTGAAACCTAATGCCAAAACCACAAACTAACTTTTGTCACACAACTTTCAAACCAAACCATAAACTTACTTATACCGTAACGAATAGGTTAATAAGTCGGCTTAATGTCCTTTCATTCAAAAAAAAAAAAAAAGTTTGACAAGTCAAAATGATGGTACAAACTAAACAGGTTGGGGCACACTCACCTTATCCTTGCTTGCCTCTATCAATGGGTTAGCTAGATTCGTCTATAAGGTCAAGGTCGACCCCATTTTATTATCCTTTTAAAATTTATGAAAATAATAGTTAACTTGTTACATACTTATGTCTGTTCAATGTATGCAAAGATATCAAAATACCTGCGATTCTATGTTGTTAAGCATGTCTCCTTGTGCATCGACTAACACTGCAATATCCATAAATATCTGCCAAAGCAAGAAGTTATTATCCTCGAAATATATCTCTACCATCACAAATCTTGTGTGCCTGTGTGTGTTATATGCATATTTGTGCCAGCATAACAACTTTTGAGAATAAATACACTCTTTTTGCATACCACCATCATGGCTTGCAAAAGCACTTTTAGAATTTTAGCTTCCCACAGGAAAAAGGCCTATCCTAACAGGGCAGAGTGTAAAATGAAAAACTTAAATGTTCAAAAATCATTATTTTATTTTCCTATTTACGTCACGTCTCTCATCCATCGTACCCCACGCAGTAAGTTCATCTAACCAGGATATTAATTGTCCTAATTTGTAGAGCTACACCAAAATGTATCACAGTTAAGGTAACAGGACGGATCAACACCTGTTGTAAATCAAGAAGCTTTCTCTCAACATCTCTAACTGCTTCATGTCGCTCTTGAATTTCTGCAAGGGTATCCATTACCTACAAGAATAACTCAAATGTATTATGACAAGTGTGGTAGTGTACACTAACAAGGTAAATTTCTTAATATTCATGTCATTTGCATATTACCCAAGGAATACCAACAGTGTTCCTCACCCCTCTCAACCAAAATTATGGGGGGAAGAATGGATGATAGAGAGTTTAGATTAGTGAATGGAAATTCATGTTGATAATGAATTATATAAAAAAGTTGAATAGGAAATTGAGGAAGGATTCAAGGAGCAAGCAAGGGGGATGGAAGAACCTGGCCTCGTCCTTGTTCTTGAATTGCCTTTTGGAAAATCTGCTCACTATCTCCAGTTTCAATTAATCTGTCAATTGTCTGTACATTGTTAAATGATTAGAAGAAAGGCTTCTGAAAGGCATTTCCTTCTATTAAAGAAGATTATGAAAAGAAAAAATACCTCCTCATCAGCTCTTGTGCCCGTAACTGACAATCATAAAAAACAGACAACAAAATGTATCAAATTGCATAAAATTAAAAACAGCAAGAATACGGGAACAACTCAAACCTGTAAAAACACGTCTCTCAACTACATCACGATATTCTTGATGGATGGCTTCTCGTAGAGTCTGTAAAGACGTTGAAAAATGGATTCAGTAGAAGGACACGAGGAAAAAAATTTCAGAAAAAAAAAAATGAGACCAGCCCACCTGAAATTCGGCCACCTTGTCCTTCAGTTTCTTCTTTAATGAACTGAAAAATGAGATAACACGAAAAATCAGGAATAGATGATATTGGTCCAATAGAACATTAAACCAAATATAGAAATTCAGAAGCCCAACAGTGTAATCCTTGTTTAATATATCCTCAGGTTTACTCATTAATACAGCAGCGTGTTAAAGAATAAATAGACAGAATGCTGAGTGAAAGGGCATTTGTTGGGAATTAGTTGGGAGAGGTCCGGCTCTCAAACATGCTGTACATTTCTTGTAACCATTCTTCTACCTCAGTGGGTGATTCATGCCTACAAGAGGATTTTCTCAATAAAGGTTTCATTCAGTTCACTATTTCTCTTTTCTATTTGATCTAGTTCTATCATATTAATTATGGATTGTTATTTAGAAGATCTGATACAAAAGTCACCTCTTATAGTCTTACAAACTCGGTTCATAATATGAAGCAGCTGAACTAAAATTCTGCATTTACATTGAGATAACAACTTCCTTTGCTCTTGATTTATTCTCTTATGCTTAGTTTTCAGATAGCTATAACATTTACGAACATACATTCATGTTGATTGAATAAAATCCAAGATGCTCAGGACCAGAGAATGCTTTAAAGTCCAACAGGACTAGAATTTAGTTGCCTTCAAAGTAGAACATTGATTTTGAAGACGCTTGTAGACACAATCAAGCAAGACCTTTTAGTTGCCTTCAAAGTGGAACATGGCTATATACTAGTGTTGCGAGAGAATTTGAAAACAGTAGAAAGGTTATCAAAACAGAGAGAATTATATACAATATACTGCAAATACAATGAGAATCATAATTTTTAAAGAGTGTCTAATTTATGTGACCACAATAACAAGAAACAAAGAAGTTGAATCATTACTAACAGGGTTGTTGCTGTTCTTGACCGGTCAACACCTGATCCTTTTCCACACCCAGGCTTCTGCCTATTTGCCAAATTCTACAACACGGAATGGAATGAGTAGATTTACACAAGAAATCTATGGATTCAAGAAAACACTTAAAAAACATTCTGTAGAGACACCTCTTTGTCCAGTTCTTCAATTCTGCTCTTTAAGTAATGTGCAGTTTTCTGAACTTCATCAACATCTTTCTCCATTTTCTGCCTTATGGCTGCAGACAATCATAGGATCAAACAGAATTAATTAGTTTACACTCATGAACTTCATTTATATCCCCAGAATACCAACCTCCACATGCTCCCTTCTATCGGATGGGCAATTTAACATCTAAAACCAGTCCTACTTCAGCAAATTCTTCTTCATGTCAATATCATCATCACAAACTAAAACTAAGGAAGCATTGATACTAGCATTAGCTTCACATATCCATATTGGATATGTATCCAATAGGAGCATCTGATATTGCAGATACTTCACCTACACATTTATGTATCTAATCCTATAAAAAAGTTGTGAAAATATGCTACAGCTAGATATGAGACAGAAGCACATATAAGAAACTTAGAAGCATGGTCTTGGTGAACCAAAAATGGAAATTGTCCTCTTTATGGATGATGCACAAGAAGGAACAAGATTGAAACCATTCCTATTTGTAGGAAGGAAATATGGAGTGATTTATCATTTATGTTGTTGACAATGATTTTTTTTTTTTTTTTTTGCTGTTAGTAATATCCAAGAAGCATGTTATAAATTTGGATTTGTAGAATTGCAATTATATATTTACTATATTTTATGAATTTTCATACATAACTAGATACATATCCTGCATATATAGTATCCGGTATGTGAATCGTATTTTTCATCTTGCAAATTATTTAGTGTGTTTGGATGTAATTATTTTTAGAGATTATTTTAATAACCAATTATCGACATAATCGATTATTGTATATATTTGAATGTGTTAGGTGAAAAGTGATTTTAAAATAATCAATTATTTTGAGGTAAAATTACAAAAGGGATATGAAATTATTTGTGGTAGTTGAGTTTGTATTTAAATTAACCAAGTAATGGGAATAAAATAGGCAAACAAAAGTTGATTACAAAATAATCTAATAATTTATAATCATATTTTCCAAAATTCAGCTTATAGATTATAATCTTATTTTCATAGTATAATATAATTTGACAAAGTTATGAAACACGATACAATGAGATTATAATATCAAAATGATATTAAAATATGATAAAACAAACCAATCCAAACATGCTCTTATTTCTTTAGTTCATGTATATTTAATTTATATTTTACAATTAAAGAATTTAATAACCCCTACAAGAAATATTCCTCAAGTAGTTGAGTAAGTCACAAAAGGAATGATAATTTCTCCATTTATGTTTCATTGTCAATATAATATTATAAAAATATAATATGACAGGAGGGAAGAATGACTCAATGATTTCTCTTTCATTATTTTATGCTGATTAGGAAAAATTTTAAAAAATGACGATGAAACATGCAAAAGATTGTTTGAGAAAATATAAAACAAGATTATACTAACCCTTCATGGAAGGAGCCTTGGTCACAGATTTGGTCTCCTCATGGGATTCCTACAAACAAGGTTTGCATTAAAAACGTGAAGAAAATTTTGAAGTAACTTTTAGATCATAATATAAACGAGGAAGCATTATGGTTTTTGGTAATTTGACCAAATACATAATATTTACTGAAAGCTCAACTCTTACCAAATTTCAAAACACAAGGAAAAAGGGATTTTTTTGTTTATTCCTGTTTTTGTTTTCTCAATTCACTTGATATGAAAGCTTACTAAAATGGAGAAACATTCACTTGATATGAAAGTTTAGTGGAGTCATTTAAGTTAGTGGAGAATTATGTTAGTGGAAAGTGTAGTAACCATTCAATTAGCCGTAAATATAAGAAGTTTTGTATTGCAAACGAAACTTGATTTTGAATGATGAGTATTCTCAATTGTGAGAACTTTTCTTGAGTTCTAGGACAAAAAACTAAGTCTGATCTTATAAGGCTTCAATGATTCCACTAAACCTTCAATAATTCCACTAGTGATTTATGATCCCGGTAACATTAAAACATAACACTAAAAAATTCACTAATCCTAGTAATAACTTAGTTAACTCTCAAAACATAATAATAACAAACTTGGAATACAAACTCGATCTTATCTAGGAAACTTGTCATGATCAAGTCGATTTTGTCAAGTTAACTTGTGGCGATCAACCTTATGTCTTATCACTCACCTTCTCTTTTATTTCTTGAAAGTGGCATTGTTGGTATATAGATAGTATGTGAGCCTTAGTTACCTGGCAGTGTACTAAGCAAGCTTCATGCTTACAGCTGAGTTAGCACTTGTTAGGATGGGTCTCACTTTGTTATGATGAGTCTATAAGGATAGGCCCCACTCAGTGAGCAATCTCTCTCTATAAGTCTCAATATAAAGATCAATTAAGATAATAACAATTTAGTTCATTCATTCAATACAATGAGGATTTCTCTCTCTAATTTTCTCTCTCTCATTTGCGGTTTTTGAGTTGATATCAGAGTTTCACAGCTCTTGTACACTCTTGTCTTCTCATCAATGGCGATAGGCCAATAACAACCATGCAACGTCAATGATCACACAGGCGCGATTCCTCTGAATGAAGAGATCTCAGCAAAATCTCCAACAATGGTAACGTTTTCTCAGCCAATTTAAGTAAAGCTAGATGATTGAAACTTCTTGATATGGCAGCAGCAAGTAGAAGTTGCAATCCGAGGGCACAAATTGCATCAGTAGGTAGTAAATCCCCAAATTCCTCTTCAGTTCCTTCATGAAGAGGATCATGATAAAGACAAAGTGAATCTTGGGTACCAAAAATGGGAGCAACAAGACTAATTACTTGTCTCCTAGCTTCTCTCCTCACTCTCTGAACCTCTCTCTGTTTGAATGGTTGGGTGCACACATGCATTCCAAGTCTGGGATAAAATTCACTTATACTTTGAGAAGATCACGCGCGCAAGGGTTCATCAGTTGCGTCAGGAACTGGACAGCCTCAAAAAGGGTTCATGGACCATGTCTGATTACCTTCTGTTAGACCTCCAAATAAGCTAAAAGTGTATTATAGAAAGAAGGGAAAAAACAGAAATTAAATCTTTAAATCTATCTTTATCTTTATTAGTAGATAGGTTAGTTTGAGGTGGTTAGGCTGTTAATCTATCTCTTATATCTTTATCTTTATTAGTTAGCTTATCTATATGTTAATTTGAGATGGTTAGAGTGTTAACCGATCTCCTATAAATAGCTCCTCTGTTTTCCAACAGAGACCGATCTTTCTTTTTATTGCTTAGTGCAAAACTGATTTCATTCCAATGTGAGAGGAGTAGACTCCTTTGCGTAGCTCTTTTTTCTGAAATCAATAAAATTCAGGGACGAATAACGCCCTTTTATCTTCTTGTAGGTACAAGATACCTAACAATTGGTCCGACCTGTCGTTTTGTGTTGCTGCTGCAATGGAATCACGTTTGCAACAAACTGAAAACACGATCAAGAATCATGGAAGCAAGCTGGGGGAACTACAGAAAGATGTCGCCTACATCAAGGAAAATATGCCTGATTTGAATCAAATCAGAGGTCTTATCATGGAATGTCTCACCAAGAAACAACCACAAGATGATACAAACAATTCCAACATTGGTTCTAGTGAGAATGAAAAGGATGAAGAAGATTTGCAACATTCTTGGTTGAAAAAAGTGGTACTACCTGCGTTTGAAGGGAATGACCCCTTGGGTTGGCTTGATAGGGCAAAAAAGTTTTTTGCAGTGCACCATGTCAAGCCATCAGAAAAACTGCATGTGGCCTTTATCAGCATGGAAGGAAAAGCTTGCCATTGGTTCTAATATTGGCGTAACAACACCAAGAATCCTTCTTGGGATATTTTTCATGAGCATTACTAAAAAGATATGGCGAGAATGGGCGAGGTTCTGTGTATGAAAGGTTGGCAGCTTTAAGATAAACAGGAACAGTGGAAGACTATGCCCAAGAATTCGAGTTTCTAATTGCTCAAACGAAAAACAGTTCGGAGAAGCAAATCTTGGGATATTTCTTGGCTGGACTACGTGCAGACATTAGAGGATTAGTCGGACCCCATGATCCTAAAGAGCTAAATCGCGCCATGGAAATTGCGAGAGACATAGAAGATGCCATGAAAGAGGGTCAATTCATGGGGAAACCACAAGAACGTACCATGGCAGTAGGGTATCGATTTCAGAGGAACCAGGGATCAGCTTCTCGAATAGAAGCCCCTGTTATTTCCAACCCTACCAGCAACAACATCAGTCACAAAAATCAAGGAGAAGTCTGTTCTGCGCTATACCTACAAATCCCAACAGATTCAGGGGAACCAAAAGTTTACCATACCAGGAATATGTCAAACGTAGGGAAGACGATGCTTTCATTGCGGTTTACCTTTTGGTCCAGGACATCGCTGTCAAGATAAGAATCTGCAGGTCATTATCTTGGCTAAGGATGATAACGCAAATCCGAAAAGTGTTTATGGGGAGGAAGATAACACCATACAACCAGGTTGATTAAGCCACCATATCCAAGCTCAATTTCCAGATTTTAACCTTGAGGACAAGGTTGTTTTAGGAGGGGAAGGTATTGTTAGACCTCCAAATAAGCTAAAAGTGTATTATAGAAAAAAGGGGAAAAATAGAAATTAAATCTTTAAATCTATCTTTATCTTTATTATAGTAGATAGGTTATTTTGAAGTGGTTAGGCTGTTAACCAATCTCTTATATCTTTATCTTTATTAGTTAGCTTATCTATATGTTAATTTGAGATGGTTAGGGTGTTAACCAATCTCCTATAAATAGCTCCTCTGTTTTTCAATAGAGACAGATCTTTCTTTTTATTGCTTAGTGCAAAATTGGTTTAATTCCAGTATGAGAGGAGTAGACTCCTTTGCGTAGCTTTTTTTTTCTGAAATCAATAAAATTTAGGGACGAATAACGCCCTTTTATCTTCTTGGAGGTACAAGATACCTAACACCTTCTTAAGCTGAAAACCATTATTGATGTCTTAGATTCTATTGGATCACCTATTACCAGTCAAGAATATATTGATACAGTATTTAAAGGTCTCATAAATGACTATGAGATGTTTGTTTCTAATCTAATTTGTAATACAAAAATTGAACCCTATAATGTTGATGATATCGAGTCAATATTGTTTCCTTTTCTGTCAATGTTGCTTACATGCCATCAATCCTTCAACCTCAGCATTCACCCTCACCGAATTCCATCTCTGAAACCACTGGGAAACAGGACCTGGACATCCTCAATTTCCAGGAAACTCTCAGTACCATCCTCAGTATAATGGATCTCGTCCACAGAATACTCTGCAGTATACCCGTCCATTTTATGCTGGTAGAGGCCGTGGTGGTTGTGGAGGCCGTTTCCGTGGCTATGGAGGCCGTGGTAGCTTCAGATCTCACCTTTCCTATAACATATGTCACAAGAATGGTCAGGACGCTTCATTCTGCTTGCATCGTTTCTCCTATGGTCCTCCATAACAGATTAGATCACCACAGCCAATGCCATATGCTCCACAGGTTCATTACTCAGCTACACAATCTTACCTTCCTTCTCATTACTTTGCTGCTCCACAACCACTTCATACCAATGCTTCTTAATCACTATCTCCTGGATATCCTCACCTTTCGACACCACTTCATCAATCTCCTGCATATCCTACAACCTATCTCACCAAATTTCCTACACCTTCTCTGAACCAAGATTGGTACCCTAGCACGGGTGCAAGTCACCATGTTACTGCTCAAGAGCATCTCATTGGAAACAGATGAAGCTGGATGGCTCACACTCACTGTACATAGGTAATGGTGCCTCTGTCCCAAGGATGGCTCGCACGTCCTTACAATAATCACAAGCTCGATTTTAGATCCTCCGAGTGTGTTTTTCTAGGTCCCTCTCCTCTGCACAAAGGCTACAAGTGCCTTCAGTCATCGGGTCACATTTACATCCAAGGATGTGCTCTTCAATGAGTACCAGTTTCCCTACTCGCTCCTATTTCCCATTGCAGCATCTTCTTCCACTCCTATTACTTCAATTCATCCCTCTTGCATCTCACAGGCCTAATCTACAATCAATTCCCATAGCCACTCTTCCTACATGTCCCACCATCCAAATTCCACCCCCTATGTCTTCTCCTACTCCTTCCATTTCCCCTTACTTTCCACCTTCTCTGTTTGCACACCCCTTAGTTATGGCTCCTCCATCACCAGCTGCATCTTCTTTCCCTTCTAGTATTCATCCCATAACCACTCGCTCCAAGGCTAGCATTGTAAAACCTCGCCTACAACCGACTTTTTTACTTACTCACAAAACCCACTTCTATCAAAGCTACACTCTCCCACCCAAATTGGCATTAGGCCATGTAGGAGGAATTTCATGCTCTCATGACCAACAGTATTTGGACCCTTGTGTCTCCTCCCCTTAACTGTCAACCCATTAGGTGTAAATGGGTTTTTAAAGTTAAAGAACATTCTAATGGGTCTATCAATCGCTACAAGGCTCGACTAGCAGCTAAAAAACAACCCATGACTATACCAATTACCATTCGAATCCTGCTCACTCTTGCTCTTACCCATGGTTGGCTGCTCCAACAGCTTGATGCTAACAATGCTTTCCCCAATTAAGACCTTCAAGAAGAGGTCTACATGACTCAACCTCCAGGTTTTGATTCATCAACTTTGGCTTTGTTATAAACAAAGTTTGTCATTGGCTATCTTCTTTGGGCCCAATCTTCACAGCCCCAATTATCTACAGTGATAACTTGAGCACTCTCAACCTTGCTCACAATCCCATTCTCTACCAACGCACCAAACATCTTGAGCTTGATTTACACTTTGTTCGTGAACGTGTTGTTGCTAGTCAACTTATTGTAACTCATGTCCTAGATGAAGACTGCTAACAGTTCCATCTCAAAATCAATTGACAATGATTGAAGTGGCCCAACAGGTATTTAAACCATATGAAATATTATGAGGTAGGCGATGTGGGACTTCTAACAAAGACTAATTGGCAGATTGTCTTACCAAGCCTCTCTCTAATGTCTCATTCTTTAATTTGAAGGACAAATTCGGAGTCTATGACAAGTCCTCTCTGTCACCCACTAAGTTTCAGGCGGGAATGTTAGTATATAGATAGTATATGAGCCTTAGTTGCTTGGCAATGTACTAAGCAAGCTTCATGCTTGTAGCCGAATCAGCACTTTGTTAGGATGGGCCCCACTCTATTATGATGAGTCTATTAGGGTGGGTCCTACTCAATTAGCAATCTCTATATATAAGTCTCTCAATGTAGAGATCAATTAAGACAATAACAATTCAGTTCATTCATTCAAAACGATGAGCACTTCTCTCTCTAATTTTCTCTCCCTCATTTACAGTTTGAGTGGCGTCAAGTTGTCAACATCCTTCCTCCAAATTGAATTTCAAGGCAGTCTGCTTCTGTCTTTCTCATCACTCGCTCTTGCAAATTTATGAAAGTGTTGTTGTCTACCAATGGACCTAGAAAGGCCTATGATAGGGTGCTAAGAAATGACAAGGTAGAAGAAAAGACATCAAGTTGCTTTATATTCAAGTCATCAAGGATATGTATGATGGGTGTAAAACTAGTGCATAAAAATATGGTGGGGTCACAGGATTTTTGCATACAAATATGATTACCTAAGGGTCAACTTTAAGCCCTTGTCTTTTTACCTTGATTTTGGACGTTGTATTTACTAACCATAACCTGAAGCTAGTGCCTAAATGTATGGCGTTTGCATATGATCTAGTCCTAACTCCTTATTAAGGAATCAAGAGAGGGGATATGTTGGGATCACATTGGATGTATGGGATTCTAGTGTGGGGTTTCCAAAGGCCTTGGGCTCTCCAATTATAATGGCTGGTATTTGCGGTGTGACTATCCTAAGGTTCCTATCAGTACTATTGTATCTGCACTTTTCACCACATCAGCATCAACTGAATGGCGCATGTGGTAATACCAGTGTTGCAGTGTTTGTCCATAATTAGTCAAAAGGCGCCCTTAATTGTCGGGACTGCAGTTGTGGGCCTTGAATCCCACATTGGAATGATGGGATTTTAGTGTGGGTTAATAAGGCCTTTGGCTTCCTACCTATAATGCCCACCTTCAATTGGAATGAGGAGATTTGAATTTCATGTTGGTTAGTTAGATATAAGATAGAGTATATAAAATTTCAGCTCAAGCACATGGATCTGGATGCAGAAAATGAAAATTGGATATACATGTGCAGCCGCGCAGGTGCGTACGATGTTGGACAAATTGTAGGACTTTAGTGGCCAGGATTTGTTATAACAAATATGAAGACACAGGACGATTATTAAAAAATCGAGGGTGAAACAAAATATATAAAATGAGAAGTTTCAAAATTTTGGAACTCTGAAGCGAATTAGTGACAAGATACATCATAGAAGATGGGTACAATTTATACAATGTTGAAATTGAAGTTTAGGAAAAAAAAGGAGAGAAATGATACTCAAAATAATATAATTTTACAAATGACGATTTTAGGATGCATTAGAATTTTAAAAAACGAGGGCACTGCAGTCTTTAAACTAGGAAATTATAGCAGGAAATTAGGAATTAAATTAGCATTAAGTGCAACAGTACTAGATTTCAAATCCTACTCAAAAAAGGGAACATTGTGGTGATTTTAACTTTTGTCCAGGCCCCGAATATAACTGTGGATGGGATACTCATACTCCTTAAGTATTGATTTGTTGAATAGAATCTGTGATTGCATTAATGAGAATGGAGTCCAAGAAGTGGCTTTTGTTGGATACCACTACACCTGGTCCAATAAACGCAAATACCCAGAGTGGATGAGAGGCTGGATTTTGGTTTGACTGGCGTCGTGTTTGGAGAATCACTAAGGCCCATCATTTGGCTAGATACATGTCTGATCATAATCCTGTCTTTTTTATGCAGGTTCGAAGAAGTATGGCTTTCCGAATTTGAAGAATGTGAAGCTGTATTACTTAATTCTTTGTCTCGTGATGTTTTATTGAGCCTAGCAAATGTGTGGGGCCTTGAACTTGATATGGCGAAAGATTATGATCGAGTTGAGTGGCCCTTTTCGTTGGAGGTGATGCGGAGAATGATTTTTCCAGAATTGTTTATGGATCTGATTAGAAGATGTGTGACAACAGCCTCCTTCTCAATTATGGTGAATGGACAACCAAAGTCTAATTTTCACGCTACCAGAGGTTTGCGTTAGGGAGATCCATTCTCCTTATCTTTTTATTCGATGTGCCAGAGTGTTTTCTGAGATGTTAAGGGAAGAATTGGAATTTGAAGCAGTACATGGAATGAAAATTGCACAAACAGCCCCTATTATTTCACACCTAATGTTATTTTCTGCAGGAGTACTTCACAGGAAGCATAGATCATTTTAAGGGTCCTTTTGTTCCTATGAAAGAGCATCTGATAATAAATAAATAAATCTTGATAAGTCACAACGCTTATTTAGCCGAAATGTGACTATTTCAAGTTTGATGAGCTGATTAATTTGTTGGGAGTAAAGGCTGTGGAGAGTTATGATAAATACTTAGGCTTACCAACTATTATTGGGAAGGGGGAGTTTGAAGTATTCAGTTTTGTAAAGGAACGGGTATGGATAAAATTGAAGGGTTGGAAGGAGAAGGGGCTATCTAGATCAGGAAGAGAGGTTCTTATTAAATCCGTGGCACATGCTATACCTTCCTATGTCATGAGTTGTTATGCTTTAAACACTACAATGTTAGCTAAGCAGTGGTGGAGGCTTATGAAAAATGACAATCTTCTTTTGACAAGGGTGATGAAGGCGGGATATTTTCCAAGAGTTGTGTGTGAAGCTATTATCGGGGTGAGGCCTAGTTTTTCATTGAGAAGTATTTATAATGCTAGGGGGTGGTGGTGGTGGAGAAGGGTACTATTTGAAGGATGGGTAATGATGAGCCCGTTAATGTATGGAGGGGATAATGGATTCCTTCTATTGTGAATTTTAAAATTCATACTTCTCTTCGAAGGGTTTGAGAGTGGATTTAGTTTCTCAATTGATTATGATTTTTGTCAGTGGAGAAGGAAACTTACTTTTCAAAATTTGTCTCGTTTTGAAGCTTAAGATCTTGGCAATTCCATTATCAAGAAATTGTGTTGATGTATAATATTGGTATGGCAACTCAATCGAACAATATGCGGTTAAGAATGGGTACAAACAAATTATGATGGCTTCTGAAATGGATGCCCCTTCCTCTTCAAATGTGTTTCTTGAAGATTCGATCTGGGAAAAAATATGGCATCTAGATGTTATTCCAAGGTGCAAGGAGGTAATGTGGAGGACTTGCAAGGATCTGCCGGTTAAGACAAATCTTGAAAAGAGGTACCGTGATTGATTCTCTTTGTCCCATGAGTGGTAATGCTGTTGAAACTTATTTGCATGCTTGGTGAAACGTGCAAGCTTAGAAAATAGATGTGAGCGGGTTAAATGGTATATCGTGTCTGTTGAAGTATCTGTTGAGACTAATTGTTATCTCAATCCATTTTTGTCCATCTTGGTTTGAATATATTGAATTTTCAAAAAAAAACAGATAAAGGTGTCAACAAATATATTTTTTTTAAATGTCGCCAAAAAAAGAGAATAAGATCAATGTTCCTAACAAGAAAAAATCCCTGCCATAAGGTAACACGATTCTTTTTTCTGTTCATCATTCTCTTCATCTATGATATTTTGTAGATATTCTAACGGTGGGAAAAGGATTTTGTTTTTCTTGTTTACATCTACAAATCGCAAAAGGATATTTCACTTCGGTAGAGCCATTACATGCAAAAACAATTGGACTATTAGAATGATAGGTTGTAGTTAGTTTGTTAGTGTGTTATTTAAATAAATTGTTTGTTAGTTGAATGAGAAAGAAGAATAAAGACACATTGCCTATAAATAATAGGAGAGGTTAAGGGGAGTTCATCTTGTCATTTGAGTAATGATTAGGGCCTTTGGGCATTAGGAGGTGAAAGTTCTGCAGTGATCTATCATTGTAATTAGGGGTTTTCCCTATTCTTTATAATAAAGGTACCAGGTTTCTATCATAGAACCTAGAAATGCTTATGGGATAGATGAAGTTGGGTTGGGTTTCCAAAAAGTTTCCATAATAGATTTCAATGTTCTGATTAGCTAGGCTTTCTTCATTATTTGGCCTTATCAATTACAGTAGGGTAAATCATAAAGTAGGAGTACAAGCAAGAACAAACCTCCAAGGGTTTACAAAGGTGGCTCTGCTGTTCTGTTAGATTAGCCATATGAACATAACCTTGATTTTTGTGAGGCTATTTACAATTTAAAATATATCATGCCTATTTCCAGGATATTGGACTATTAGAGACCAGTCATGATAAATTAACAAAATTGAGTTCAGTAGCACATCCTCCAATTGTATGTTTACAATTAGAACTTATTTTTAGAAGAGTCCCAAAAGGCCACATATTTCAGTAGAGTGTATAAAAGACAGGTTACCTGGAGCTTTTGCAAAAGCTTATCCAGCTTCGCATATTGTTTATCAAGCTCTTGAACCTATTAAAAGAACCCATAAGAACATTCACCAAGATAAGTTAAGGCTATCCTATTCCTAAGCAAATGAATAGAAACAAAAAATGATAGATAAGCTGATTAATGGTCACATTAATAAAATATGCATATAGATAAACACCTTTATGAAGAAACTATCCAAGCCCAACTCTCCTGGATTCAGTCCATAGTCTCCTAACTCGATATCACCACCTCCGCGACCATGGCCACGTGGGATTTCAAATGATTCCTACAAAAAACAATCATCAAATTGATATATAGGGCTCAACCCTTAATGCTGATTGCTACTTGCATGTCCTGAATAAACTAGCCACAGAAGTTATCTCTGTTCTAGCAATCATTACGTAAGAGAAAATAGTACATTTTTCTACAAATCACTAAAGTACACACACTGATCTTAGATGCATGTAAAATTCAAATCATAACACAGTCAAACAGAACAACTATTCTATTTCAAAATTTTGATATGATCAATGATCTCAATACAAGACATATTATTAACAATTGCTACAGGTACTTCGAACTTGTAAGACCTAACAAGGGATATATATTGTGCATTGAATCTTCCATAGTGCATAGGTATTCTTTTTGAGGACCTCCAATAACAGTCAGTGGAAAGATTGAATTTACAGTCTAATGCATTGCAAAAATCAAAGTTAAAGATCGAATTGCATTCAATAGAAACATTGAAAATATAGAAATGAAAAAATTGCTACTGTTTGTAAATATCAACATCTCGAAAATATACAAACATCTAATTAACTTTTGCTTGTAAATACCAACACAGGACTTTTCCTAAGCATTTTGCTTCCCTTCGCTTTGATATGAAACATTAGAGTATAGGCATGCCCTACGTGACAAATGAATAATGCAAGACTGCAACAACATATACTAAACACATCCACAATCTTATTTATGAATAGAATACTGCAATTATTTTACTGTCAAAATTCATGTGCTACAAAAATAGACACACTCCTAAGTGGGGCCAGTAATGGAGCTTTTGTCATCAGGTAACCCAAAAAATACATTGATACCAAACTGAGCACTCCTGCTAGCCAATAAATGTATCATCACATAGAATGGAGCTTTCATAAGCAGCATGAAACTAATGCAGATGCTATCCAAATGGGAGAAGGCTAATTTGCATGATTTATTTAGTGGACTACTGCTATTTTTCTTATCAGTAGGATCACCGTTATTTAATTACTAAAATTTGATTTTTTTTTTCGGATTATTAAATCCCTGTTTGCTTACGCGTTGGTTCACCTTGCGAAGCTCCGTTTGCCATTTCCGTTGGTTTTCTGCTCCGTTTGGCTCGGTCCCTGGTTCTCCGTCGGCGTTGGGCGGGCGTTCTCTGTTAGTGGGGTTCTTAACGGTGTTTCCTGGTGGCCTCGTTGGATACCCGCTTGGCTACCTCCGTTTGGTCAGGTGAACTGCTATATCCCCTTGTGACCGTTTTGCCCTCTGTGATTCATTGCTCTCCTGCTTTTTCGCTTGGCCTCCATTGTTGTCAAAGGTAACCCCCCGTTTCTCCTTTCTCTTTTTTGTTTTTTTTTTTTTGGTTTTCTGAATTGCTGTTGGATTGTGATTTGGCCATCGATGGTGGGTGATGAGGGTCTGTCGTGGGTGGATGAGGGTTTGTGGGGGTGGCCGTGAGTCGTGGTGAGGGTTTCTTGTGGATGGTGCTATTAGGTTGTTCTCCCTTTTGAATTAGTTTCATTTGTTATATGATCTTGAAATAATCAATGGATTTTGTTTTCATCTGCTTCAGTCTACTGTTGTAAATCTACTAATTCTTTAATTAAGTTAGCTTCGTTCTTAAATGTTCTGTTTGTAAAAGTGAAATCACAAACTTCAGAGCCACTTGGAAAGATCTTTTCTAACTTTTGATTGAAACTAGAGGTGATTTTACACGGCCTAAGTATTTGCTAAACTTTGTAGTAACTTTGAACAGATTCAACATTTCATTCCAAATATCCTTTTCGGTAAAGATAAAGATTTACACACTTTCTAGCAATTTAATAAAAAACATATTACTTAAGTATCAAGCTGTTTTTTGAAATCTGTAGTAAATAGTAAACATATTAGTCAGTTCATTTTACTTCTGATACCAACCTAATTTCCCATTTGCTCTATAATGCTTACAGCAGCCTGCATTTGATGTCCTTTTGTTTGGGTCTATAAGTTGTTGGATTCCATAAGGATAGCATAACTTGTTATTCTTATTTTCCTCATAAAGATTTTGATTTTTTGAAATAATATTTTTTTTCCAGGAGAAGAAGAAAAGAAAAGAAAAGAAAGGGCTGAACCACAAAAGGCTAATGAGGCCAATAGAAAAACAACAGGATAACAACGGTTTTCTGGAATGTAGTTATGAGGTGTTCTTCAGAAAGGATCACCTTATTAAACTCAATGCATTTAATGTTATATTTAAATATATAATTAATAAGATCAAATTATATTTTGTTATTAATATGTTTATTATTAATAAATATATTTTGTTCATCAAATTATAAATATGTTGGGATTTTTTAATATGTTTATTATTAATAAATATGTTTATTATTAACTTTTTTTATTATTAATTATTATTAATAAATATATTTTATTGATCAAATTATAAATAGAATATTTTAATATATAACTGTTAATATTATTTATAAAAAATATATTACTTTACTACTTTTTTAATTAATACCCTTTTAGTAATTTTACCTTCAAATTCTATTATTCTAAACCAAAATTACCAAAACATTTTCTAACCAAATACAATCATTATTTTTTAACTCACTTTTACAACAAATTATTCAAACATAAATCACTGTTTTTAAAACTCCACTTTTTCTAATCACGTTTTTAAAACCTCAATTTTTCAAACTCCGTTTCATAAATCTTACACTAACTTTTTACCAAACAGAACAAAAGGATTTTTAAATGATATTGATTATTGATAATGGAGGTTTTGTGAGCATCCTATATGTATAGGTGGGTTCCGCAGAAATGAAAAGAGACTTCAATTTATAGCTCAAAGAAAGTGAGTATATCATCAGCTCATAGTGGATTAAAATGCCAACAATCTGATAAAAACTTTATCTATATTTATCTATATCATGGAGTCTATAAGAAGTTCACGGTTGGAAATAGTTAAAATATACTCCAATGATATATCCAGAGTAAATAAAAATAGGGGAGACAAAATGTTTTATTTGAAGTGCTGATTTACAAGTGTAATTTTAACTTGATCACAACTCTTAGCCTGAGCAATTCTTAAAGGTTATATCTATTGAGTTACTGTTTTACCGAAAACAACTCAGTAAACTCCTCTTTAGGATCTGATGAAAAATAAAAAATTATTTTTGAAAAAGTTAGAAAAATAGAAAATATGTTTGTTTATAAAATATTCAAAGAAAATTTATAAAAAATTAAGAACCGGGTTTTCTATCTTTTATTTTTAAAAATAGAAGTCTTTTAAAAAGTTTTCAAAAAACTAAAAAAGTAGCCTAAGTTTTTTTTATTCAATGACAAGAAGAGACTAATGAGAAACATCTTAAATGCAGCGTCTGTTACTTATTATTTATTTTAAACAATTCCAGATTGTTGGCAAACAAAAATTCAAACCAAGCATATCATATGCTTAAATCTATATTAATTTAATTGTCACTATCCATTACAAACTTTTTTTTTATTTTATTATTATTATTATTATTATTATTATTATTATTATTATTATTATTATTATTATTAAACAAGCTACGGATCTCAACACACAGGAATACACATCATGTAACCATGAGGAAAAATGAATACTAGTTCCTAAAAAGAAAGAAAACTATAATAACTGCTTAAATTTGATGATTTTTGAGAATGTGATGGCAACCAAAATCATTCATCAATAGGGTGAAATTGCATTTCCAGCATAACACACAATGCTGAAATCTCATTTTTCTAATGCTGCAGAACCCACATTCCCCAAACCCCAAAGCTTTGCCCATAATTCTCACAGAAAACAAAAAGAAAAACCGGATCTGACAAAACCCACAAGAAGAAACTCACAAAGACATGAAAACAAAATATACACAAGCATGAACTTGAATCAACAATGGTGAAATTTAACAAATAAAGAAAAATATAAAAAAAACAATAAATGGAATGTGAGGATTGAACATTACCGTTAGAAGGTCATTCATTGTTGAAGAAAGATGAGAATTTCAAAGAGAAAAGGAAATGTGAGGGAAAAGGATCGAAAGCTGGTAAGGACCTGGTTAACAAGAAACCAGGCCATAGAGCTTCATTTTACCCAAAAGGGACGTGTTATTCACTTTTTGAAAAACTTAATATCCTTTTAAAACAAAAAAAAAGTTATTAAGAATATTGAAAAAAGAAACTTTGCTGGCAAAAGTTGTGTGCTCAATCCGAAATAGCATAAGTTAAAAAAAGCTAAAATTTTAAAATTGAAATGACTATTCAAGACATTTGTGAATTTTCTATTCTTTTTCTTTTTCTTTTTTTAGGTGTGATGTGTGCGTACCGAGAATGTAAAGTTTGGAAATGAACCACCAACCGAAACAGTTAGACAACAAGTTTTCAACGTTCATGACAGATCATAAACTTCTTTTAAAATAAATTTAGCTCGCCCCACTTCCTTATTTTCAAATTTTTTTCTTGTACGTAAATGTTTTTTACCGTATTTTATTATTTTTTATTCTTTTTAAGAAATAAACTTCATATTTTTATTTCACTTATCAAATGCTATAAGATTAAAAGAATTAAATATGTTTTTCATACATGTAAAATTATCAAATTTTAGTTTTTATTTATATGAAAGTTTTATTATATTTTTCATTTTTTATTAATATTTTTGTTACATATATTTTCCTTGTCAATATAAAATGTTCATAAGCAGTTTTAAGATATTTTCAATATTTTAATAAAATATCATAATAAGTTCAATATTATATTCTAATAAAATATCATAATAAGTTCAATATTTTTACCTCAAATATTTCTTATTATAGTCATCCTTAAGATGGTTAAATGATGTTTATGTGAAGATGTGTCAAATAAATTAGTTGTTAATAATGATCCTCTAATAATAGAAACTATTTTTGGAATGTCATTATTTAATAAGGACAAAAAGTTAACAAAAAATTTATAAGGATGAAAATTGAAATTTACTAATTTCTTAGAGATGATAAACATATTTAACCCAACATATAATATATTAGTTATATTTACTAAATAATCAAATGTTTCTTTGTTTTTTCTTTCGATCAACTAACATGTTTACTCGTGTGAAAATGAAAGTCTACAATAGTTGGATATGAGTAGCCATATGAAAACGCTTCTTGAACAACCCTCCAAAGATCAACTCCTACCACATCCTAGTATTTTTTTGAAAAAGAAAGGTTGAAACCTATCCACTCCAAGATCTTTATATGACTTCTTCGACATCACAACATTCTTCACTTCCAACAAGGAGATTGGGCCCTTCAACATATTCTCCGCCTGATTAGATAGAGTCGGGGTAAACCCATGCAAAACTAACAACCCCCTTTCATGCCACTAGGTGCAAATAAGTTGTTCACAAAAGAGTCTAGTAGTAACGCACGAAACCATAGAGAAGTACTTTAGGAAATTAGGGTTGTATTAGCCTTAATAATGTGTCACTTAATTACAATTAGAGGGCTTCAAGGTCATTTATACAATCAATAAGATAGAAGAGAAAATGAGGTACGAGGGTCTTGGGTCCAGGCCCATGATGACGTGGTGCAATAGTATCTTGTTAGTATCTGGTGAGATGATTGGCATTTCCTAGATTCCTGCCTAAAATAAGGGAGAGATGGGGTGTCGTAGGGCCCCCTCAATCTAGGGGGAACAAGAGCCCCTAGTCACAAGCGCCAGGCATAAAGCCGAGTCGAGTGACTAGATACGGGGCTAAGTGATTAGATGTCGAATCGGGATTTCCCCCTCTAGGGTTGTTGTTAAGTGACCCTCTTGGGAGTGTAAGAATCATCTGAGTGGGGACTTATATAAGTGTTAGAATCTTTCAAGTGAGAACTTGTTTAAGTGCCAGGATCTTCTGAGTGAGAACTTGTTTGAGTGCTAGAATCTTCCGAGTGAGGACTTGTTTAAGTGCCACGTGTTATGTGGTAGCTAACTGTTGTTTCTCTTCCCTATAAGGTGTCTGTGCGTAGTTGTTTTTGTAATGATGAGATGCTTCCATATCCCTAGGCTATTAAATATATTTATTGGGTTGCGAGGCGTCATTTCCAAAGTGAGGTATTTTATTGATATTTTCCCTGAACCATTGCTCTTGAAAAGTCACCGTAGGATCGTGGCCCTTTAATATGGCCAGTGGATCCTGACCATTGGATTTACCAATGGAAGGGTTATAAGGGGAGCCTATATATAGCTTCTTTTTCTTCTATTTTCATTTTTACTTTTTCTTCTTCTATCGCTATTATTGTTTGCTGCTATTATTGTTCTGCCCATGTTTTCCTCTCTACAAAACGATGACTTTATTGTGCGTGTGTGGGAGAGTGAAGCTTTCAATGGTTCATCCTTAGCACAAAATGTAGAGTACGTGTATTGCTCTCTCGACGAGAGGGTTTGCCACTCTCGTACAAACCCTAGTGAGTTGGATTTTACCTACATGTATAAGACTCTATTTTCTCGTTTGCACTTGTCGTTTCCTTTCTCTAACTTTGAGGTTGGGGTTTTGACGCCCTAAACGTTGCCCTACCCAATTACACCCGAACGGATGGGCTTTCGTCAAAGCCTTTAAAGTTGTGTGAATATTTTGGTTGGCCCCTCTCTATTTCTCTTTTATTTTATTTATTTCAAGATGTCCCTATTGGTTGGGTCTCTTTAAGTGGTGTCATTGGTCATTGCTTGATACAAGAGTTTAACCATTCGTATAAAAATTTCAAAAGATCTTTCTTCAAAATTTGAGCAAGTCTAGATGTGCCTGGGGTGGATTTTCTTCATGATCTTGATGGCCGCCCTACCTTCCCACTATATTGGACATAAAAGCCCGTTCAGTACTGTGTCAATTAGGAGGACTTGCCACTCGCTGAGCGTGGTGGTGTGAGGTTCTTAGCTAAAGATGTAGGGATCTTTTTTAGCTCTTAGGGACTCATTTCGCTATCCTCCAACCCGGGTGCTCTAGACTTTTGGATCCATAAGTATATGTTTTGTTAGGGTTTGATGAATTATTTACTTGAAGTTATCATGTTAACTCAGGAATTTGTCTTTTTTCAGGTGATATGGCTCTAAGAAAGATATCAACCAAGGACCTAAGGAAACGTTAGCAAAGGGAAAACACCTCCAAGGGGAATATTTCCCAAGGGACTGCTTCCCTGACTAGGGTTTCTATCGTCCCTATCACATTATTCTTGCAAGGCAGATGCCTCTTCCTCCTTCGCGTACCACTAGAGCTAAGGCCGCCTGGAAATTCAAAAAGTAACAGCTTGAGAAGGAGCCATCTCTTCCCAGGCTCGAGACTATCCTGAGTAAGGTTGGATCTTTTGGTGTTAAACCCTCCAAAACTCTTGTCATCACTGTGTTAGAAGCCTGAGGTGACTTTGTTGACTCAGAACAGGGTGAGTGTAATCACTACTGAGCAAATTGTTGCCCCTTTATGCAACAAGTATGAAAATATCTCTCAGTAATGGGAAAAAATTATGAATTAGAGTTTGGTGGCAACTCAGAATCCCACCAGATCTCTATGGGACGCTTGTTTTCCAAAATCAAAATTTGTCGATCAGGCCATATTGTTCGAGGAAGACAAGAAGAAATATATGGACTTGAACCTAGTTGCTATATGTTAGGAAATGAAGATGTTCAGGCTTCGTGTGGCCTCCATGAGTCACTATGTCAATGATTACTTTGAGGCCCAAGAGAAAGCGATGGCTCAGTTGACTACGATGAATGAGGTTTCTGATGCCCAACTTCGGGAGGCCGTGGAGTCAGCCAAGAGGTCTACTGAGTTAGAGGAGAAATTGAAGAAGGCTGTAGAGGCCCAAGCTTCCGTCGAGGGAAAGTTGGACCTTGCGGAAGAAAAGCTAAGTCACTATGAGAAATGTTTGGCGACTGTCGAAGATGAACACCAAGAGCTTGTCTTGAAGAAGATAGAGGTTGAGGACTCTCTTAAGAAGGTTTAACAAACTCTAGATTCTGCTTGGGAGAACTTCGAGGGAGGTAAATCTTAGTGCTATGAGGAGCGCTTAGAGATGGAGGCGCAAATTGATATGTTAAGAGGGGAGGTCATTAAAAAATACGTGCAAGGGTTTGACCTCTATCGAGCGCAGGTTTTCATCTGAAATTTTTCGCTTAACATCTCTTGGAAGGGAGCTGACCCCTTCAAGGTGGTGGTGGATGGGTAGATAGTCGACCCCTTCAACTTAAATGAAAATAAAGTCGTTGCCACCGATCCTTCTTCTTCTTTACCCGGTGATCATATTAAGACCACTCCTACTCCCGATGCTGGAGTTACTTCTTCCAATGCTTGAGTTATTTCTTCTAAAGTTGCCACTGTTACCCCTGCCCTTTAGTCTTTTTTTTGTAATTTTCTTATGTCATTGTAATTTTTTTGTTTCTAATGAAATTTAACTTTGTCTTTTGAGTAATGAAGTATTTACCTTTTGAAAATCTTGTGTGCTTGCTGTTTCCTTTCTAACTATTTAATGCCTTTAAGCTTTGTCGTTATGTTGCTTTCATCATTACTCAGGGTTCGTAGACTCATTATTGGTTGGTCTGATTGTGTGTACCTTCATTCAGGTCCTCTGGAATTAATGTAAATTTTAAAAAAGAAATGTTGTTTTCCTTGAATAAGCGTCTCTTACTCGGGGTTTTAAGGAGAATTTGAAGTGGAAATTTATCGTTACCCCCGAGTAAGCATCTCTCACTTAGGTTTTTAAGACTTAACATAATTTGTAGTAAAGAAATGTCGTTACCCTAAGTGAGCGTCTCTCACTCGGGTTTTTAAGACTTAACGTAATTTGTAGTAGAGATTTATCATTACCCCTGAGTGAGCGTCTCTCACTCAGGTTTTTAGGACATAACGTAATTTGTAATAGAGAAATGTCGTTACCCCAAGTGAATGTCTCTCACTCGAGTTTTTAGGACTCAACATAATTTATAATAGAGAAATGTCATTACTCCTAAGTGAGCGTCTCTCACTCAGATTTTTAAGACTTAACATAATTTGTAGTAGAGATTTTTCATTACCCCCGAGTAAGTGTCTCTCACTTAGGTTTTTAGGACTTAACGTAATTTGTAATAGAGAAATGTCACTACCCCTGAGTGAGTGTCTCTCGCTCAGGTTTTTAGGACTTGACTTAATTTATATAGAGAAATGTCATTACCCCTAAGTGAGCGTCTCTCACCCAAGTTCTTGGAACCAAGTTTGGTTTATAAAAGAAAATTTTAATCATCATTAACCAGACCCCGAGATTTATTTATAACACATATCAAGGCATTCAAAATAAATAAAGTCTGTCTATGTGTTATCTAACCTGTTAAATTAAGTATTTCAAGATATAAATATTATGTACATAGGTTACAAATGAAAGGGGGGTCCATCAAGACAAAAGTCTAATTTGAGTCATACCAGAAATTTTAAGAGAAGTTTGATTCTAGACTTTGCTAAAAAAGAGTTTGATTTATGTACACTTAGACCTTTGGCCTATCAATCAGACCTCAGACTTTTAAAGTAACAAGAACGTTACTTCAAGCTCACATCCAACCAATGATCAAAATCCAATTAGATGATGCTTTGAGCTATGATTAACTGATGCTCTGATTCTTACACAAGTTCTTTGATATGACTTACCTTAATGACATAACAAAGCTTTCTCTAATCATCAAAAGTCTAAATTGCATTTGGTTTAGGCACTGATAAATCATAATCTAATATGATTATAAGCATCAATGATATAATTTCTAATTGAAACTTAATTTCTTTTGAATAAGTGCTTTGATGCTATATGAAATTTTGATGTTTTGATACTAAGATCTGATATCTTAATATTCTATCCTTAATATGCTTTGATTATCATAGACTATTAAATAAAATACTTGATATTTGCTATCAACAAATATAGGGAGATTATTGGAATCAAGTCTAGTTTATAAAAGAAAATTAGTAATCATTATTAACCAGATCCCAAATTTATTTATAACACACATCAAGGAATTCAAAATAATAAAGTCTGTTCATGTGTTATCTAACCTGTTAAATTAAGTGTTTCAGGATATAAATATTAAGTACATAGGTTACAAATGAAAGTGGGATCCATCAAGATAAAAGTCTAATTTGAGTCATACAAGAAATTTCAAGAGAAGTCTGATTCTAGACTTTGCTCAAAAAGAGTTTAATTTATGTACACTCAAACCTTTGGTTTATCAATTAGACCTCAGACTTTTAAAGCAACAAGAATGTTACATCAAGCTCACATCCAACCAATGATCAAAATCCATTTTGATGATGCTCTAAGCTATGTACGTATCAAGGAAAATTGCACTTATCATCACAAGAAGAAAAGAGACAAAACAGTTCAAAGGCTAAAGTTCTCTTGGGAAGAAACCAATGTAGCTACTCTACGTAATTTAGAAAACTAATAATGATCAGCTCTTGTGTTAGAATACTTATAAAAGGTCAACCGTATAGCTCTGTATGCTTTAGTTAAAAGAAGAAAGCCAACAAAAGATCTTTATGCTCTGACAAATTCAAGGAACTCTATTTTAGTGAAAACTCTAAGGTTCCTTCATACCAGACCTTTGGGCCTCTCATTATATTCTCAAGGTCTGATGCTTGCAATAACTAAAGCCTCTCCAACAAATTTACAGTTGCTATAATTCTTCATTAGATTGCCAAACAATCATTTTGAGTGATCTATAAATATGAAGAGATTCAAAAACATGATGTAGAGAACTTTTGAGTCTTTCAAAGAAATTCTTGCAATTTGTGCAAAGCTATTTTCTTCTCTCTTATTTTAAGCAAAGACCTTCTTTGTTGTTCTACATCTAGAAGACCTTTGTCTTTCTTATTTAGTGTATCTGTTCATAACTTGTATCTTTTCATACACTAAGTTTTCAAAAACACCAAGCAAAAATCTATCTTTCAAATCTGTATTTGTGTAAATGTCTGGTATATTGCCAGTCTTTAGTTTATGTTAGGAAACAATTATGGCTTGAATAGGCTTTTGAAAGAATACTTAGGATTGAGCCAGGAGTGGCTTGTTAAAACAATACTTGGGTTTTTAAGTCAGAAGTGGTTGGAGTCAAGAATACTTATGGCAAGTCCAATGTTGGAATTGTAAAAGGAGTTTTTACAATAGTGAAAATCCTTCAAGTTGAAGGGACTGGACGTAGCTTCTAATTTGGAAATAAACAATTATAAATTCTTTGTGCTCATTCTCTCTTTCCTTGCTTTTAACAAGTCTGGTACAAAAGTCTAATTATTTGTGCTTTAAAGTTTTAATTTCCAAAAAAGAGTTTAAGACTTATTCAACCCCTCTTCTAAGTCTGACTTTGAACCATCATAGGATTTTAGGACTTAACATAATTTATAGTAAATAGTAAGAGAATACATGGAATACTTCACTTTTATTGAATATTATGCATGGGCCTCGTGAAAACCTCCCTGGTAGGAAAAAGAGTATCCTTAGTACATCAGTTATAATACATTTTCAGTGTGGCGTTCCATGTTCGGGAAATAACTTTACCCTACAATTCTTCTAGTTGGTACGCATTTTCCCTACTACTTCTCCTACTCGATACGATCCATCCCAGCTAGCTGTAAATTTTTCTTCCTCTCTTAATCTTCTATTATTATCGGCTACCCTCAAGACTAAGTCCCCCTTCTGAAAGGGTCTTAGTTTCAACATGGTGTTCCACTTTTGGGCAGATTTTTGTCTGGAAGCTTGAAATTTGACATACGCTATGTCTCGTTCTTCTAGGTTAAGGTCAAGATCTTCCCTTTGTCCTACATGATTCTTATCTTCATCATATGCTAATCTTCTCAGAGACGATTCCCCAAGCTCTACTAGGATCATAGCATTTGCCCCATATGTAAGTCAAAATAGGGTTTTGTGAGTCGCTGAGTGAGGGGTTGTATGGTAGGCCCATAAGGCTCTAGGTAGTTCTTCTTCCCATCATCTTTTCGCTTGCCCAAACCTGTGTTTCATCTCTTAAATTATTACCTTATTCATGGCATCTACCTGGCCGTTTATTTACAGATGTTTCACTGATGAAAATTTTCATTTTATGCCCAGATTCCTGCAAAATTCAACAAAACCTTTATTCATAAATTGTCGTCCATTGTTGGAGATGATAGTATAGGGAGACCGTGTCTGCATATTATATTTCTCCATGTAAAATTCTGTATCTTGATTGTGGTGATAGTGGTGAAGGGCTCTACTTTAATCCACTTCGTGAAGAGGTCTATTGCAACCAAGAGGTATTTTACCCCACACTTTTCCAGGAGGAAAAGGCCTGAGGATGTCTATGCCCCACATATTGAAGGGCTAGGGGGAGAGTATTCCATGTAGTGGCTCAGGGAGAGTATGAATATGATCGGTGTTCTTCTAACAGGCCTCGTATTTCTTGATAAAGTCACTACAGTTTATTCGTAATATAGGCAAAAAATATCTGGTTCGGAGAACTCATGTTGCCAAGGGTCGGGTGCCTCCATGGTGTCCATAGATTCCCGAGTGAAGTTCTCAGATTACATAATCCACTTGTTCTCCATGCCACCTCATCATGGTTCCAATAGACCTATCACTTCATACCATGCTTTTCAAGCCTGACCTGGCAGGCAGAATGATTAAGTAGGTGGTAAAGCTATCTGAGTTCAACAATACTTATGAGCCACGAAGTGCTATCAAGACTCAAGTCTTGGTGGATTTTATTATGGAGTTTTCTGGTTTAGACCCTGAAGAGTCTCACTCCCATTGGACGGTGTATGTTTATGGGTCCTCCAATAATAAGGGATGTAAGGCTGGAGTTGTGGTTGAAAGTGATGACAAAGTCCATCTCAAGATTTCATTGCACTTCAATTTCACCATCTCCAATAACCATACAGAATATGAAGCTTGCTTCACTGGTTTAAGAGCAGCTCTTGATATTGGTGCTAGGACCGTGACCCTTTACAATGACTCTCATCTTATTATCTCATAGATCCTTGGGGAGTACCAAGCCAAGGAACCTTTGTTACAAAAATATTTAGCTTGTGTCAATGAATTGAAAGAGAGGTTCTAGTCTATCACTTTCAAGCACGTCCCAAGGTAGGAAAACACACGAGCTAATGTCCTCTTTAGGTTAACCAACATAAAGAAAGCTGGGAGCACAACAATTATAATTCAAAACACGTTGTTAGAGCCTAGCATTTTCTACTTGCCCTCCCTGAATGTCATTTGTGTTTATGGCATTAATAAAGACTTATGGGTTATGCCCTTTGTTCGATACTTGGTGAATGGCCAACTTCCTGCTGATGAGTGAGAACGAAAATGAGTGAAGAAGGAGCTATAATTCTTCACCATGGTTGATGGGATGCTTTTTAGACGTGGCATCTCTGCCCTATATCTCTTATGTTTAAATGAAAATAAAATCCAAGTAGTTGTGAAAGAAGTGCATGAAGGGTAATACGGATACCACTCTAGGTCACGAAGTCTTATACGCAAGATCCTACGGCCTGGATATTAGTAGCCAACAATGAAGAAGGATACTACAGAGTACATTTAGAAATGTGATCCCTACTAGATGTTTGCTAATATGCACCACACTTTGGTAGAAGAATTGTCAGCATCCGTAATACCTTGGCCTTTCTACCAGTGAGGATAAGATATTCTGGGTCCTTTCCCAACAGTGCTTAGGGGCATCAAGTATTTGATCATTGAAATAGATTACTTTACTGAGTAGATTGAGGCTGAGCCCGTCATGCATATTACTGCTGTAAGGACTCGACATTTTGTTTATGAGAATATTATTGCCAGGTCCGGGGTTCCTAGAAATATTGTCACTGATAAAGACATTTAATTCACTGATTATAAATTCATAAAGCTACTTGAAGGGTTAAAAATCGTGCAAGTCTTTTATTTTGTTGAGCACCCCTAGACCAACGGACAGACCAAGGTGGCCAATCCTGAAATCATGAAGGGGTTGTAGAAACATTTAGGTGAGGCAAAGGGGGATTAGACCAACCAACTTTGCCACATCCTATAGGTTTACAAGACTACTCCTCATTCATCCACCAATGAATCCCTGTTTTAGTTGACATACGGGGTTGAAGCCATGATACCAGTAGAGCTATACACATTCTCGACCAAGGTGCAATATTTTTTAGTGTCTAATAATGAAGCCAACCTTTAGAATAAGCTAGATGTGATTGGAGATCTTATAGATGAGGCTTTCATCCAGGATTAGGCTATTAAAGCTAAGGCTACTTTGAGGTATAATAAGCGAGTTTCACAAAGGTGTTTTGAGGCCGATGACTTGGTGTTGCGACGAGCCAACATTGGGAATAAGTTTTCTCACCAAGGGAAGCTTGCATTGTCATAGGAAGGACCTTATTGCGTCTTTGAAGTGTTGGCCAAAGGCATGTACAGTCTTGAGATGTTGGATGGGACTCTTATAAAAAATAAGTGGAGCATCCATAATCTCCGTATATATTATAATTAGTTGGAAAATAAGCATGTAGGTTTTGTCCCATAAGGTTTTCCTCAAGAATGTTTTAATAAGGCATGTCTTATTTTAACTTTAATGTTATTCAATTCAATAATAAAAAATTAATTTTACTTATAAGTTCTACTCTTCTTCTAAATATGTCTCTAGTTGTGTACAACACAATTAGCCCTAACAAGTGGTGAGGATTGGACCTTATATAAGGTCATACCAGATCCCAATGAGTGGCACTCTAGTCCTTACCAAAGGATTAACTACTTAGCCTCAACAAGTGGCAAGGATTAGTTTATTTCTGAGATTATATCGGACCTCGATGAGCGATACAAGTAGATTATTAATTATTTTATCAGAGTTCTATAACTTCATAAAGAAGAAAAAACCGTTGTAAGTTATACCCCAGATCCTGGAAGGAGGATCAATAATTTTAAAGTTAAGTTTTTATAATGAAATAGGAAAAATTCAAGTCCCCGACAGGGACACTATTTTAAGAATTTCTATGGATAAGTGTCAAGCAACTATGTAAAGCAAAGTTGGTTACACGTTATTTGGAAGGAATCATTTTCATTGATCAAGTAACAAGTTTAAAGCCCGAGCCTATCCTAGTACAATGCGTTCTAATATTCAAAAAAGAAAGATAGAATTGTAAAGACAACTGATAAGTAAGCTAAGCAGCTAGAGCCGTGTTGTCTGGAGAGAGAGTGACATCACTTTCTGATGTGGGCTCAACATTTTCATTTAAGGAAGGGCTAGGTTGTTCGGTCATTGAAGGGCTAGGTTGTTTGGTTATAAATTATGGTGGTGGTAGGTCCACCGGCTCAAAAGAAAGGTCTTCAGGTTCCTAGTATTCGTCGTCTACCACGGTGAACAGGTTCCCACCATTAAAGTCAAAGTAAGGGCTGATATCGTTCAAGTTCATACTCAAACCAGGGTTCATGTATTGTACCTGCCTTATAGTTGAGCTGAATGCTTCGTTACAACTTTTTTACATAATTAGATCTTTTGACCAGTTGCTGCCTCCTCCTGAAGCTTCATACATACTTCACGAAGAAAGGTGGTCTCAAATATTTTCTTATTGAGTTCTTCCATTTCAGCAGACAACCTATGCTTCTCGCTAAGCCGATTTATTTCTTTAGTAACATGAGCGTCAATCTGGCGAACAATTTCAACTTACACAAACTCACACCTTTTCTTCCATTTTTCATTCTCCGCCTTTAGCTCACTATTTTCTTCCTTTAGTGACTCCAGTTGCTGCTTCTCTAAGTGAAGTTTCTCTACTTCTTTCTTCAGGGCAAGAATCCCATACTTGTCTTTGTCTTAAGCCTTCTTTTTCACCATTATTACCTCATTGAGGTTATCGATTTCTTTATTAGTTGCCCTCACATTTGCCTCTAAGGTCTGAACAAGGTCATAGAACAAGGAGCTCTCATCTGTAGGGTCTACAATGTCGTTGAAGGACTCCAGCATCTTATCCAATTTAACCAACTGCCAGTGGGTAGCTTTGATGGCACCTTTCCTTTCATCAACCTCCAAGTCTAAGCAGAGGCAATACTGGGGAGTCCTCAGTTTATCTTGATCTACCTTTTTCCCCCGGTATATGATGAAGGGGCTCAGGTAAGACCCCGAGATGGGAGTATAGCAGCGCCTGGGCGTTCTCTTACAAGGCTGGGCAATACTAGCCAAGGCAGTTGTCAATTCTCCTCGGGAAGAAGATACATCAATCAATGTCATTGGTTGACTGGTCTCTTTTTGCATAGGCTCTTTGCCTTTTGATTTTTTAGAGGGAAGAGGCAAGCTTTTCCCTTCCTCTGGTTCCTGCCTCTTTTTTTGACCCTTTCTCCCCTTGCGGCAGCTAACTCAACCTACAACTTCTTGAGAATGTCCATTGGGGCTGAAGCTTTTGATCTCTCTTTTAACAATAAAAGGAAAAAGGTTAGAAAGCAGAAGTATTAGCTTGATTAAACAAGTGTATTCCCAAGTTCATTATGTAGGTAAGCTTCTCGTTGAGGACAAGAGACAAGAAGTTGCTTGTAGGAAAAAGTTTTACGCACTGAGCATAACTCATGCATTGCTTGGACTACTTCGATAGAGGCAGGGGATAACTTACTTTTATCCGCCATATACGCCACCCCAGTTAACAGAAAGTGTTTATGAGTCCACGATACCGAGAATTTTTTGATCCCGACCTTATTTTCCAAGAATACCGACTTATTTACTTTTATCTAGACCTTTATGAAGCATTTCTTGAAAGAGCCGCCTTTGGACTTGGCCGACTCTGTGAAGGCTTCAAAATTTACAATTTTGGAGTCACATAGAGTGTGACAAAACTAAGACCGCCATCTTTGTTAGCCCACGCACGACTCAACACTAGTAGAAGAAGAGCGCCACAAATGGAATAAAATTAAAGTGCTCCCCAGCACTTCCAGACTTTGGACTAGACCCACCAGTTTGGATACAAGTGAGTGGGGGCACAGTCAAGAAAATAAAGAATTCCTATTTCAAACTCCGTTAGTGGGAACCTCACGAGGTGTGTAAAGAGGATGTCGTACATGAATGTCGCAACCTGGATCGCGACGGCGCGGCGAACAGAGAGAACTCAGGTGGAATGAAACAGGGAGTCGCCACCAACATTTTTATCTATAGGAAAAACATTGGGAAAAAACTAAGTTCAGTAAAGCACTGGTTAAAAAATTGAAATCCAAGTTCGGGAGTCGGTTACGAGTAGGGAAGGTATTAGCACCCTACATCGCCTGTCAAAGACAGTACCAAGATTGAAAGCACAATATAAATAGCCTTAAATAAAACATGGTTTCTTCCTTTTTACTGTTGTATTTTTTTACTTAAAAATGACAGAATTGAATGAGAGAACTGTACAAACATAGAATATCGAAGCGAGGTCAATGGGACACTTCATCCGAATTAAACTCGACTTCGATATGAGACAGAGAGGGTGAGAGAATACTAATAAGGCGTCACACCTAAATTAGACATCCTCGGATAAAAAAAACAGGGATAGGAAAGAGATAAGCGGGACGTCTCGTCCTAAGTATCCCTTCCCTATGAAATTATGGCGAGGCTTGAGCAAAAACTAGGGGGAAACCAACAAGACGTCACGTCTAAATTGATTTTCACGAAAGTGGCCAAAAAGGGACATTTATGAAAGAAACATAAAAAATAAATAAATAAATCAACAAAAAAGGAAATAAGAAAGACGGGCCCGACAGGAGTTAAAATCCTGCTCCTACGTATTCTTGAATTATCAAGAAATCAGGGTTACGTAGTTCTAAGTATTATTATTTTTAGGGAGAAATCTGAGAGATGTTGATGGATGTCATTAGAGTGGAAGACTTATGCAAAGCGAAATTCTTCGCACGTGCACGAATCCTAAGTGGGTTGTGTAGACGGGAATGCTCCCGTACGACACTATTTTTTTACAAAATCATTTATTTTTATTACATGCATTTGTTAGGGGAACAGGATGAAAAATATTGACAGTGTAAACTGTGGCATACAGACGATCATAACCAATAAACAGCGAACTCACGGGAAAGTAAAAGACTGAAAGTAAAAGAGATAAAGAACAGGGTGGAACTGGTGTAATGGGTTCAAAACCAGTGTGGGGGGGGGGGGTCGAACGCAGTGCCAGTGTCTGACTGATTTCGGACTTGCACGCTGACAGGAACAATAGACCGGAGTCGGACCCAAATCTTGAAAACTGAAGGACACGACCGGTGTTGTAAGAAGTTGATCCGAGGTGAGTTACTGGATGCTGCGCAAAGACGATGTGGAGGAGCAATGAAGGCAGTAACAGGGCAAGGCAATGAAGAACCAGAACGGGGTGGATTTTGTGTGAAGACGGTGTGGGTACGGGGTAGGGGCGATGGACAAGGGCAACAGCTTTGAGTACTAAGAATTTTCAAGCTTCCTAAAGCCAAGGGTTTATATTGGTGATTATGACAAGTTATTAGTTTCCAGTGGGGAAGGGTATCAGAAGGTCTTCAAAGAAATCAGAGAGAGTTTTTGAGAAAAGCTTCCTTGTGAACCAGCCTCTCAAAAATGCAACCCCCGTAGCTTCTTTGGCTGGGGCATTTATAGGGCCTTGAGGCCATGGGCTGAAGGTTTGGGACAACCAGAATTCCCACTCACCCATACACGTAGTGGTGTGCAAACCTGGCCATTAACTGTTCGTGGGGAGCAGGATTTCAGCATGGTATTTTTTAATCGTCCACTTCCGCCCCCCTGTCTGCCATTTTTGGGGAGTGCGATTCCAGGTCATCGTGCACAAACTTCCGACCTCGTCCATCCGTTGTCAATTCTGTGACATCGGTTAGCAAAGATATCGGTTGGACGGAGTCTCACATTGATCCGATGTTGTATCTTAAGAACCTTTACCTATGTCTAACATCGGTTGAGCCTTTCAATGTAATCACAGGGGCGGTGTTCTTCCTCCTAGTCCGGGTCCACTACCAGCCAGTGTGCCTATTTTTGATCTGATCTCTTTCCTTGGGGCCGGACTGGCCTGTTACTCCATAAGACATCGGTCCGGTGTTACCAGTTTTTAAGGCATGGTCTGGTGTTACCAGTCTTAAGGCTGGGTCCGGTGTTATGACAATTTAGGCCGGACCGAAAGAGGTGTTCACAGATGCCCCTCTTTACTCTTTTTCACAAGAGAAATGTAAATTTTCGAGGTGAAAAGGGAGTAAAGATATGAACACCGATGTAGGGGCTAAATAGGACTTAAATCCGGTGTGGGGCTCAATGATGTGGCCAATTGAACAGCTGACGTGTCCTACACGTGGTCCACGTCACGAGGTGACTAAGCATCCCACGTGTCGTCAGCTAACTGGTTCTTTTCAAAATTCAAATTTCACGCCATTGGACCAGAATGCCAAAAGTCGGCCCTTTTTAATGGGCCTTGGGCTGGAATGCGGAAGGTTCTGGATCCTCGTCCCCCCCTTATAAAAGAAACTTTGGGGATCCATCACACTCACTCCTTTCTTGATATTGAAGTGCTGTCTCTCCGACGTTCAACCTCTCCGGTGTTTAAAGTTCTCCTCCGGCGTTAAAGCTTTTCTCCGGTGTTACGTCCTGGCTCGTACTAAGAGAACTGCACGCATCGCCTCAGTAGGTAGCCATCCCATCCTTCATTTTAATTCGTAGATAGGTCATGGGGGACACCGGTTCGAGTAATGACTTCATTGAGGTCCTATCTGGTCCTCCTTCAATTATATCCCGGCGTCAGCCGGGTGGAGTTTCGAGCCGAGGTCTGAGTCACCAAAGTGGGGCAACCTCAGGGGCTTCACATCGGTTCGCCTCATCGGGACACCGTTTCTCCACATTGCCTTTGTGGGAAACAGAGGGGTTTGACACATCGTCAGACTCTTCGTTTAACTTTGGCACTGCTAGTGAAGGGGGAAGCAGTACCGATCTATATCTTACTGATGATGTGGACTTTTACAGTTGTATTCCCTTCCTTCGCCATACCGTCCGAATGGCTTCCGAAAATTCCTCCACCGGCGTCGCTGTGATCACCGATCCTGTTGAGACAAATGTCTTGGCACACCGGATCGACTGGCTAGCTGAAAAGGCCAGGGACCCTTACTTCTGGGTTCATGAGGACCCAAAGACAATTGTTTCCCGGTATGCTGAAGATGCTGCCGACGTCACCATCGAAGATGTCATTGTTCATGCCGATGTTGAGCATGAAAACGACTTTACTATATTCTGCCCCCAAAGCTCGGACAGGATTTGCCATCAACCGGGGTCAAGGAATCTCTTTATGTATGAGATGGTCTTCTCCAAGATCGGTGTCCGTTTCCCATTGACGGAGTTTGAGATGGGGGTACTCCGGTTTCTTGACTGCGCTCCCAGCCAACTTCATCCCAATGGCTGGGGTTTGGTAAGGGCCTTGGAGGTACTTGGGGAGTACTTCCACTTCGTCCCCACAGTGGCCCTCTTTTTCACTTATTGCAGGGTGATGCGCCGGGGTAACTCTGGAGGGGGTCTAGGCTTCATCAACCTCCGCTGCGACTCAAAGGTGGTTAACTTTGAAAGTTACACCGAATCGGCCAAGACGGACGGGGTTAGTTTCAAACACTCCTACGTCAAAGTCGAGGTCAATGCTGGCAGGCCGGTGTTCTGGGAGAATTCTGATTTCTCCAGAAAGTTTTACACCGGTTGGACTCATGAACACTTTCTCCTGACAAGCAATACCTACATCGTCAGTGAGAGTACCTTGTCAACTGAGTCCAAGAAAGTCCTGGACGCTCTGAAGGGTTATTCGGCCATTGCCAAGTTTTCCTGCAAGAGGCTTTTAGGGACGGAGTCAGGCCGGGATGCTTACCTTGGTAGACATTGTTTACTTTCCTCCCTTTTATTATCTATTTATTTTTTTGATATATTCATACCGGTACTAACATCATTTTTCCTTTTTTTTTTCTTTTCAGGTGAGATGGCTCGGATAGACATCCTCAGGAAACTGAGGGAGGCTACCGAAGCTCGGAACGCCGCTGCTGCTGCACAGGAGAACAGGGTGACTCCTCGATGCACACCGGCCAAGATGGTGAGTATACCGGCAGAAAATGTTGAGGCGATGACTCTGGGGCCAGCTGAAAGGGTCCCAGTTAAAAGAAAGTCCAACCTCGGCTCATCCTCTAAGTCAAAAAAACACAAGGCTTCAAAGGCTGTGGCCGAGGTAGAGGTGCCAAGGGAGGAGGAGGCTGGTCCTGTAAATATTTCCCCAGTCCAATCTCAACCTGAGGACATCATTGTCAACTCCCACCTCTCGGACTTTCTGGAGTATGTTGGAGGGACGCCGGCTCGGGTCCACATCCCCTTCAAGCTCAAAGTCGATCTTCCTGCTCCTGAGGCTCAATCTGCTGCTGAAGTAGCCATTTTCAATTTGGTTGAGGCAGCCGGGGTCCTTAGCTCTTTGGGCCGCTCTTACTATTCCGGTGTCGAGGCTAAGGAATGCCTAGATCGGATGAAGAAAGCTGAGGCTTTGAGAGTTGAGGCTCAGACTGCTTTGACCCAGAAGGAGCAGGAACTGGTCAAAAGCAAGGAGGACCTGTCCGAACTCACTGCTGCCTACACATCAGCTGCTAAGAGGGCAGATGCTGCTGAAGCTAAGGCTAAGGCTTCAGAGGACGCTCTTCAAGCTCTCCGGACCGAACTAGATGAGGCCAAGGCTGCAAAAGCCAAGGTTGACAAGAAAAACAAGGAGCTATCCGAGAAGCTCGCCGATGTGAAAGAGAAGCAGGCAAAGGAACGGATGGAAGCCAAAGAGCAGATGGCTGAATTTTCGGTATTGGCCGATGTCACCTTTAGTTCCGTTGTTCGTCAGGTTGTACACCGGAATTCCGCTGTGCAACTTAACCTGAATGGCATAGGTGTCTACTATGAATTTCATGGTGGCCACTTATATGCTATGGACCGGGGTCAGGCTTCAGAACCTGAGGATGTTCCTTATGAGCCGATGCCTCTCCCCGAAGGCCAAAGCATGGAACTAAGGACGGTGTCGGAAGAATCTGAGAGGACAGCTCTGCTAGGCCGGACTCTCCAGCACCCAACTCTTAATATTTTTCTCTTCCTTTTTTTTCTTTTTCTTAGCCTTGTTCCGGGATGGGCTCCGGGGTTTTAACTTTTGTAATGGCCTCAGTGCCCCTATTAATACAATACAATTTTCCCACCTCTGCTTGTCTCATTATTTAAATATCTCAAGTATTTCTCTCGTATGACCGGTGTAGGGTAACAACTTGAAGTAACACCGTCTGATCAATAATTTGTACTTAGAATTAGGACTTCATTTCTTTTTGCCAGTTTAATTCGAACACCGTCCTTTACAAAGCATGGAACCTTGGATAATAGCCACTCCGTCTACAACTTCGACTACTTTTCGAATCTCCGGTGTAATGGGTATGACATAGGCCTTAGTAACTTCAACCCTGAAACCAATTCTGTCCGAAGTGGATTTCCTGATACCGTTTGTTGCCTCCCCAAAGTAGTAACCAGTGTGACCATCGGGACACCGTCTCTTATAACTTCACAGGGCCTACTTTTTTTGACTTTGAGAGCCATGACACCGTCTTTAGGATTACCATATTCTGTAATAGAGTCAACCTCTACCTAGCATCCATATCGGATCCACACCGTCTCTTCCCCTTTTTTTTTTTAAGTGGTGCGCCATCTCTTGGGTGATAGGAAGGCGAGAGTGAGGAGTTGCCCCTTTACTGAAGATAAAACATGGGGTGTGGCCCCTGATTTGCAGGAAGGTAAAAGGTAGGGAGTTGTCCCTTGACTGTCAGGAAAAATAAATGTGGGGTGTGGCCCTTGGTTTGCAGAAAGGTAAAAGGTGGGGGATTGCCCCTTGACTGACAGGAAAAATAAATATGGGGTGTGGCCCTTGGTTTGCAGAAAGGTAAAAGGTAGGGGATTGCCCCTTGACTGACAGGAAAATAAATGTGGGGTGTGGCCCTTGGTTTGTAGGAAGGTAAAAGGTGGGGGACTGCCCCTTGACTGATAGGAAAAATAAATGTGGGGTGTGGCCCTTGGTTTGCAGAAAGGTAAAAGGTGGGGGATTGCCCCTTGACTGACAGGAAAATAAATGTGGGGTGTGGCCCTTGGTTTGCAAAAAGGTAAAAAGTGGGGGATTGCCCCTTGACTGACAAGAAAAATAAATGTGGGGTGTGGCCCTTGGTTTGCAGAAAGGTAAAAGGTGGGGGATTGCCCCTTGACTGACAGGAAAAATAAATGTGGGGTGTGGCCCTTGGTTTGCAGAAAGGTAAAAAGTGGGGGATTGCCCCTTGACTGTCAGGAAAAATAAATGTGGGGTGTGGCCCTTGGTTTGTAGAAAGGTAAAAGGTGGGGGATTGCCCCTTGATTGACAGGAAAATAAATGTAGGGTGTGGCCCTTGGTTTACAGAAAGGTAAAAGGTGGGGGACTGCCCCTTGACTGACAGGAAAAATAAATGTGGGGTGTGGCCCTTGGTTTGCAGAAAGGTAAAAGGTGGGGGATTGCCCCTTGACTGACAGGAAAATAAATGTGGGGTGTGGCCCTTGGTTTGCAGAAAGGTAAAAGGTGGGGGACTGCCCCTTGACTGACAGGAAAAATAAATGTGGGGTGTGACCCTTGGTTTGCAGAAAGGTAAAAGGTGGGGGATTGCCCCTTGACTGACAGGAAAATAAATGTGGGGTGTGGCCCTTGGTTTGCAAAAAGGTAAAAAGTGGGGGATTGCCCCTTGACTGACAGGAAAAATAAATGTGGGGTGTGGCCCTTGGTTTGCAGAAAGGTAAAAGGTGGGGGATTGCCCCTTGACTGACAGGAAAAATAAATATGGGGTGTGGCCCTTGGTTTGCAGAAAGGTAAAAAGTGGGGGATTGCCCCTTGACTGTCAGGAAAAATAAATGTGGGGTGTGGCCCTTGGTTTGTAGAAAGGTAAAAGGTAGGGGACTGCCCCTTGACTATAAGAGAATGGACCAGGGGAGATGCCCCAGTTTGATTTGTTTGGGAAGTGTAGTCCCCTTGTGGAAAAAACTTGGGAAGCGCCCGTTTTGACGATTAGGGTTCCACTCGGAAAGAGAATTTGAGGCTCCAAACGAAACTGCTTGTTATAACAACCTGCAGAAAAGGGATAAGCATAGCAATGGCAAAGTAAATAAAAATCTGAGGAAGCTTCCCATGGAACCGTGATCTCTTGAGGCGACTCATGACTGAACAGAACAGACGAAGTAACTCTAACTTCAAAGATTGTGTTAGGGTTCAAGTCTTTATAATAATCCCCTGAGGTGAGATTAAGCAATAGGATCATCTTGCCCCACAACTTTAAATAATTATATTTTCATTTTTTAAAGGGAAAACACATGCCTTATCTGATTCATGAAATTCACGATATAAACACGTATCGAAAGAGAGGTGAAATTTATTTACGAGTTGAGTAAGTACATGGAGAGGGAAGTAGGGAAAACAAAAGAAGTCTAATACACAAGTTAATAGTTGAGGGAACAGGGAAAACTCGCTGATCTCTTGGTGAACTCCTGAGGATAACGCACATCTTAAACCCCACATCATGACTTCAAGCTACCTCTTCGACTTTGCTTCTAGGAAAGCGATTCAGTCGTGACCTATATGCCCCAGTTTGGACTCGCACTTTTTGCATGGGAAATCTCAGTCATACTATCAGGATTTTAACCCTAAATTTTGCCTGAGCCGCCTTTTCAGGTTTTCGACTCACCGGGTCGCTCTAATTTCTACCCAGGCCGCCTTTTCAGGTTTTCAGCCTAGCGAGCGTCTCTCTTTTCTCTCTCTTTTTTTTGACATTATTTCCCTAAGAAAAGTATTTTTTGACCGCATCCGCATTTATGGGCATTGGCAAGTCTTCACCGTCCATGGTTGTGAGTATCAAGGCTCCCCCAGAAAAGGCTTTCTTCACTACATACGGACCTTCATAGTTAGGTGCCCATTTGCCCCGGTTGTCTTTTTGGATTGGCAAGATTTTCTTGAGGACTAAGTCTCCTTCCTGGAATTATCGAGGTCGTACTTTCTTTTCAAACGCTCGTTTCATACGCCTCTGATACAACTGTCCATGACAGAGGGCATTTAGTCTTTTCCCATCTATCAGGTTCAATTGGTCATATCGAGCTTGGACTCATTCAGCCTCTTCTAGTTTTGCCTCCATTATCACCCGAAGGGATGGAATCTCTACTTCAAAAGGTACAACTGCTTCCATACCATATACCAGTGAGAAAGGGGTCACGCCTGTCGAAGTTCAAACCGAGGTGCGATACCCGTGTAGTGCAAAAGGGAGCATGTCGCTCCAATCTTTGTAAGTTAGGACCATTTTCTGTATAATCTTCTTGATATTCTTGTTGGCCGCCTCGACTGCTCCGTTCATTTTCGGCCAATAAGGAGAGGAATTGTGATGACGGATCTTAAAGCTTTCACACAGTTCTTTCATCATCTTGTTGTTCAAATTTGTGCCATTGTCAGTAATGATCTGGCTCGGCAAGCCATACCGACATATCAATTCTCGCTTGACAAATTTGACTACAATGTTCCTTGTCACATTGGTATATAAAGCTGCCTCCACCCACT
This sequence comes from Clitoria ternatea, assembly GCA_037962975.1. NCBI lineage: Eukaryota > Viridiplantae > Streptophyta > Magnoliopsida > Fabales > Fabaceae > Clitoria > Clitoria ternatea. Next base: position 19,809,627 of record CM075675.1, read on the forward strand.
TGGTGAAATAATCAATGGCAACCAAAATGAAACGATGACCGTTGGAGGCTTTTGGCTCGATGGGTCCAATAACATCCATGCCCCACATCGAGAAGGGCCACGGTGCCGATAAGACATTCAAGGATGATGGGGGCGCATGAAGATGGTCAGCGTATATCTGACACTTGTGACATTTTCGAGCATAAGAGAAACAGTCGGCCTCCATGGTCGTCCAATAGTATCCAGCTCTCAAGATCTTCCTCGCCATGGTATGTCCATTGGTATGAGTTCCAAAGGATCCTTCATGAATATCCGCCATGATCTTGCTTGCTTCAACAGTATCGACACAACGGAGGAGGATAAAGTCATGATTTCTCTTGTAAAGCACATCACCATTCAAAAAGAATCCCATTACAAGTCGTCTCAAGGTCCTCTTATCATTCTCTGTGGTACCCTCAGGGTATTCCTGAGTCTGTATATATTTTTTTGATATCATAGTACCATGGTTTCCCATCCGACTCTTCTTCTATTGCTTGACAGTATGCGGGCTTGTTGTGCCTTTCTACCTCAATGAGGGGCATATCACAGTCATTGCTCAAATTAAACATTGAGGCCTGGGTGGCCAAAGCGTCAGCCATTTGATTGTCATCTCAGGAGACATGGTGAAAAGAGATATCATCAAATTCCTTGATTAGTTTCATGATATGAGCTTGATAAGGGACTAGCTTGCTGTCCCTAGTCTCCTATTCACCTTTCAGTTGGTGAATGACTAAGGCGGAATCCCCGTAAACTTCTAACTTCTTCACTTTTGCACCTAATGCGGCTTGGATCCCCAGAGAGCATGCCTCATATTCGGCTATGTTGTTAGTACAGTCAAAACAAAGCCTAGCACATACAGGGATGAATTCTTGATCTGGTGAAATTAGGATGGCACCAATCCCATGTCCCAGTGCATTAGAAGCTTCATCAAATCTTAAAATCCATTTGTCTTTCTGGGTATCTTCTTCATTAAACAATGCCAAGATATCCTCGTCCGGGAACTCAAAATGCATGGGTTGGTAGTCACTTATAGGTTGATGGGCTAAGTATTCCGCCAAAGCGCTCCCTTTTACGGCTTTCTGAGTGACATAGATTATGTCGTATTCAGTTAATAGAACCTGCCAACGAGCGATTCTTCCTGTTAAGGCTGGTTTTTCAAAGATATACTTGACAGGATCCATTTTGGAAACAAGCCAAGTAGTGTGGCTTAACATATATTGCCTTAAACGTCGGGCTGCCCATGCTAATGCACAACAAGTTCTCTCTAAAGCCGAATATCTCATTTCACAGTCAGTGAACTTTTTGCTCAAGTAGTAAATGGCATGCTCTTTCTTTCCAGTCTCATCATGCTGCCCCAATACACAACCCATAGATTCATCTAACACTGTCAGGTACAAGATCAGGGGCCTTCCAGGGGTCGGCGGTACCAAGATCGGTGGCTCCTGTAAATACTGCTTTATCTTTTCAAAAGCCACTTGACAATCTTCATTCCATTGCGTTGGTTGATTCTTATGGAGTAACTTGAAGATCGGCTCACAAGTTGCCGTCAGCTGTGAGATAAACCGAGCAATGTAGTTCAACCTTCCTAAGAATCCTCTGACCTCTTTTTCTGTACAGGGAGGAGACATTTCGAGAATCGCTTTGACCTTGTCAGGGTCTACCTCTATTCCTTTCTTGCTTACAATGAACCCTAACAGTTTGCCTGATCTTGCGCCAAAAGTACACTTGGCCGGATTCAACCTGAGCTTATACTTCCTTAATCTCTCAAAAAGCTTTCTCAGATCAACAATATGCTCTTCGTCAGTTTTTGACTTAGCAATGATATCATCCATATAAACCTCTATCTCCTTATGCATCATGTCATGGAAAAGGGTCACCATTGCCCTTTGGTAGGTTGCCCCAGTATTTTTCAGACCGAAAGACATCACTTTGTAACAGAAGGTGCCCCATAAAGTGGTAAACGTGGTTTTCTCCATGTCTTCGGGTGCCATCCTAATCTGATTATACCCAGAGAAACCATCCATGAACGAGAAGATCGTATGTTGGGCTATGTTATCAACCAAGACATCAATCTGTGGCAGAGGAAAATCGTCTTTGGGACTAGCCCTATTCAAGTCCCGATAGTCTACGCACATTCGTACTTTTCCATCTTTCTTCGGGACAGGGACGATATTTGCTACCCATTGAGGATACTTCGCCACCGCTAAGAATCCGACATCAAACTGCTTTTTAACTTCTTCTTTGATTTTCAAGAGCATTTCGGGCTTCATCCTGCGTAATTTTTGCTTTATTGGGGGACAGTCTTGCTTCAGTGGCAGTTTATGCTCAACAATGCTAGTATCAAGGCCGGGCATGTCTTGGTAAGACCAAGCGAAGATGTCACAGAACTCCATTAACAGTTTAATTAGTTCTCGCCTCTGCTCCTTATTCAAAAAGGTACCAATCTTGACTTCCTTCTTATCCTCCTTATTCCCCAAATTAATAATCTCAACTATCTCCAAATAAGGATGAATTTCTCTGTCCTCTTGTTCCAATAACCTTGTTAATCCAGGCGAAGGATCACAAACTTCCTTATATTCCTCATCAGCATAGTCAACCGGGTGGTCAAAGTCATGAAATGGGATTGCAAGCTCATTATTCTCAAGAGGATCATCTTTAGATCTGTGTTTATTCAGGTTATTACGGTGAATAATAAAAATGAATAAGTAAAGGATAAAGGAATCAATGCAAAGATAGGGAAAGCCAGAAGGAATGGAATTCAATACGCATTTATTTATGAAGACTGAAAATGATAAAAACATGTGTTTGCCCTTATTACAGAAAAAAATGCCTCAGAGCCTTAGGCATAGCAATGAGGCCAACAATTCATTAAAGTTTTTATCAATTACTTTGATAGAACATTTAAAGTTGTGGGTAGCTCGATGGCTTCCCAGTTACAAAGATCTCTGCCTGATGAGCACGGGATCACAAAGCCTCCATCTTCATAGGGATCATCTTCAATAGCAGCTATTTGATCAGGGGGTACTAAACCAGCACTTTGGAAGCTCTGGTAGAGGTCACATAGGGGGACTTTAGCAACGCGGGGCTCTCGACCCTCTAAACGGGCGATCCTTCTTTCTTTCTTTTCTTCTACCACTCTCCTCCTGTCAGTAGCTGAAGGCTGGTATCCCAAACCATACCTGTCTTTATTGTCTGGCAGATACACCAGTTCCATTCTTCCTTTTAAGCCATGCCCTAAACCTTTCCCAGGTTGATACCCCCCTTGTAGCATTATTTTGGCCATCATCAGGGATGCATTTGGCATATGGGCCTTTATTTCTACACTTCTTTCCCCAACATATGTGGTATTTGCAATCTCCAGAGCTTGAAATGAAGTTTCAATTGCTTCTTCTGCAGCTTCAATGTAGGGGGTAGATAGGGGTTTACTGACCAGAAAATCTTCTTAACCAGAAACGATAATTAGTTTATTATCAATAATAAACTTTAGTTTTTGGTGCAAGGTAGAGGGAACCACTCCAGCTGAGTGGATCCAGGGACGGCCCAACAAACAGCTATAGGCAGGCATAATATCCATCACCTGGAAGAGGATCTGGAAAGTACATGGCCCTACTTGAATTGGAAGCTCAATTTCACCTATCACCTCCCTCCTAGTGCCATCGAATGCCCTTACCACCATGGAGCTCGGTTTCATATAGGTTCCATCAAAAGGGAGCCTGGCCAATGTAGATTTTGGCATGACATTTAATGATGACCCATTGTCGACCAGCACCTTTGCCAATATGTGATCTTGACACTTTACTGAGATATGGAGGGCTTTATTATGCCCCATTCCCCCCGCGGGTATCTCATCATCTGTGAATGACAGATAATTATCAGCAGCGATGTGCCCCACTATTCCTTGGAACTTATCAATGGTGATATCGTGAGTGACGCGAGCCTCATTAAGCACTTTCATCAAAATTTTTCGGTGGGGTTCAGAATTCAGCAAAAGTGATAAAAGGGAAATCTTCGTAGGGGTATTGTTCAACTGGTCTATCACCTGATACTCACTCTGGCGAATAAATTTCAAAAACTCTTGAGCTTCCTCATTAGTCATAGCTCTTTTGATTTCCTCATCAATGCCCTCTTTGACTATCTTGGCTTTTCCACTACCACTAGTTCCACTCCCTAGAGTCGGTTCTTTCCTTGATTCCGGTGGATAGTAAACTCGACCGCTCCGGGTCACCCCTCCTATCCCTGATATGTTTGACAGAAATGAGTCATTCATTTTTGGGCTTTCAGTTGTTACCTCCATATTATATTTCCATGGAACAGCGTGAGAATCTTTGAATGCAAAAGGAGCGGGTGTCTGGATTATGACAGGCTGATGCGTAGGGCTTACAGTCTTTGAGGTGTTCTTGGTGTAGTAAATTACCAACGGTTTAGGAACGGACATTCCTATTTCCCCATGTACCATGTTTACCTTATCAGAGACATTTACCACAAGCTCTTCACTTCCTTCCACAGCATTAATCTCAGGACCTTGATGGTTGGGCAAGGGATTTGTAGTCACATTCGGCATTCCTTCCTTAAAATTTAACCAGTTGGCTTTGATCAAATCTCGCACTCTATATTTCAAGGCCATACAATTTTCCGTAGAGTGCCCAGGTGCCCCAGCATGATAATCACACCGGGCGTTTGGATCGTATCCCCTAGGGTATAGAGGTTCCACTGGCCTAGAAGGACAAGGGACTGCAAGGGAGTATCGAATAAGGTGAGGTAGAAGTTCAGTGTAGGTCATAGGAATAGGGTCAAATTGGACCGGGGTCCGGTCATTGTTTGGTCTCCTTTGGTTTTGGTTGGGATTAGGTGGTTACGGCCATTGTTGTAGAGGATTGTACTGGGCTGGCTGTGGATTCGGTGCCCTGGCAATGGGCGGACGGACGTGGGCTTGTGGAGATGCGGGATAGGGGATCTGGTTATGGGTAGCGGCCGCCATATGGGGGTATGGAGCATGAGGAAAGTGATTGGTATGTTGAAAAGTGGTAGGGCCAAATGGTCTGGGCTGAGCTCTTCCTTGGTCATAAGAGACAGAGTTGGTTTCCCCATCCCTCTTTCTTACCTCACCTAGTGCTGATCTTTTTGCAGTGGGTGCCCCAAATGGGTTTTTGGAAATCTTCCCTGTCCTTAGACCACTCTCTATTCTTTCTCTAATAATTACAATGTCAGAGAAATTGGATGAAACACTGCTGATTATCTTATCGTAGAAAGGTGATTGGAGAGTGTCAATAAACATGGCTATTACCTCTCTTTCAGAGAGTGAAGGATCTACTTGCGCGGCTATCTCATGCCAGCGCTGTGGATACTCCTTGAAAGTCTCATTATCCTTCTTTGTCATGTTTTAGAGTTGAATTCTATCAGGTGCCATGTCTAAGTTATACTTGTATTGCTTCAAAAAGGCATCCGCCAGATCTTTCCAACAACAAATACGAGTTCACTCCAAATGAGTGTACCAAGTGATGCAGCCCCAGCTAGGCTGTCTTGAAAGCAGTGTATCAACAGCTTATCATCAGAGGCATGAGAAGCCATCTTTCGGCAATACATCGTAAGATGATTTCGAGGGCAAGTCATTCCTCGATATCTGTCGAAGTCTGGCATTTTGAACTTTGGTGGAATAATGACGTCTGGGACTAAACAGAGTTCAGAGGCACTTGTTAAGCCAAGGCCTTCCACACCTTCCACAATTCGTAGTCGCTCTTCCAGGATCTCTATTTTCCCTCTTTGCTGGGACTCTATGGTTGTGCCATGATCAACGACCGGATTCAATGTCTGGGCCACATCTCGCGGGTTGGCAGTGTAAGGATTCAGGTATCCATATGGGTAGCCATAGTATGGGTAGTAGGGTGTTGTCGAATGAGGTGGGTTCACCAGATTAGCGTTTTGTGTCGGCTTCTGTGGTTGGGCTGTTGCTTGGGTAATGGGAACTAGTTGAGTTGTTTGGGCGGTTTGAGTTTGGGTTGCTTGAGCCGGGATGGTTTGAGTTTGAGGGATTTGAGCTTGAGCTTGGGCGGTTTGAGGACCTAAGGCTTGGTTGGCGGGTGGCATGGGTGTTTGGATAGAGTTTGGAATTTGGAGGTTTATCCATTGTAGGGCATTGCCATCTTGGGAATTGATTAATAGAGGAGGGAAATATCCTGGAGGTAGGCCGTACGGTGGAAAGGGTACAGGGCTACCGTCTGAGCCAATGAAAACGTGTGGTGGCGTATAGCCATGTGGCCTGGCGTGGGAATCAATAGGCTGATTGGGATTCCCAACATTAATAGTGAGGGGAACTGCCATGGAATTCATAACTTGGCTTGATGTCGAACCCTCGTTTCCCACAGAAGGCCCCCCTTCAGTGACCCCTTTTTCCAAGAGCTTCATTAGTTCTGCAATCTATTCCCTTAGCTGATTATTCTCATTCTTGAGGTTCTCATTCGTTTGTTCTGTCTCAGCCATGAGCTTCCTCTGTAGTCGGGTTCCGTAAGGGTGCGTCCTCGTGTTGCCTTTAGAAAAGGAACACAAAAATTTAGAAAAGATAAGTGAATTAAAGAAAAAATTAAGTGAAATGAGATTACGCGGGAAGTAATGTTGGAACTTGATGGATCCTTCGACTGTTCCTCAGAACGTCACGTTCAAAAGTACTAAGTAAAGCATTGAATGGAAATTAACATGAGATAGTTGTGAAGACAAAGGAATCCATTATCTCGAAAAGAGTACATTATTGCCATAAAGTGCTGAGTTACAAAGCGGGAAAATAAATCAGTCATTCCTAGCTCGGGTAATCATTTCCCTCATTTTACAAATCTGTCCTCTGCAGTAATCTAGGAACGTTACAATTTCCCTAGGAGTATTGACAGGGTTGGCAATTCCTTCCGCTTGTTTGAGTAAAAACGGGAGATCTTCTAGAGTCCCGTTAGCCAGGTATGCCAGCTTAGCAAAGCGATCCATCCGTAAGTGAACAGTTTCATTTTGTTCAGCTTCCAAGAGGCGTATGGTCTCTTGACAATCTTGTTCAATGTTCATGGCGCGTTGTCGCTCCCTATTTATTTCCTGCTCGCAAGCTTTTACCACTTCATTGAGCTGTTGTTCCAATTTGTGGACTTGTGTCTGTAGGAGCTCCTTTTGCACCATGATATTCTGTTTATTTTCTTTTGACTGTGCCAACATATCCTTCAGAAGATGTTTTTCAGCCAGGATGGCATCACTTTGCTTTTTTTTCATTTTTAGTTGAGAATTGGCCGCTTGAAGACATTGGTCTTGCTTTATCATGTAGTTTTCATCAATCTTTCGTTTCTTCCTAATCTCCTCAACGGCTTGCTTGTTCTCCAGGTTCTCCCTTTTCTGAAGGGTGTATTCTTGCTGACGTCTCAATAAGTCTTCCTCCAGCTTCTTGTTCTTGGCCGCTAACTCTTCTATTTTGGCCTTTAGCACCTTGGTTGCTTCATCCTCCGCAACAAGTGATGGAGCAGGAGGATTTCCCTGGAGATGAGGGGGACTTCTGAAGGGTAATTTAACAATAGAGACCCTATTCAGGATCCACTCATAATATTCTTCTCTGACAGCATGGCTTTGGGCCCCCAGCTCTCTTCCCTTTCGGTCGACTTTCTTCCATGCATTCGCTATATCCCGAATGACAAAGACATAGCTTCCCTTCGAGTAATATGAGATGAAAGGAGTGAGAGACTCTTCATCAGGTGGTCCAAGCAAAGGATAAGCTAGCTGACGCTTAGCTATGATGGGATTATAGTTGATACATCCTTGCGTACCAATGAGAGGAACATTTGGGTAATTTCCACAGTGATGAACAATTGATTCAACTTCCAACCATTGGGGATACCATCTAACTTTCTCAGCCGTGAGCCCTACAAGGTGATTGGCCCACTCACGCCTACTTTTCACTGCTAATTGACATAGCTTCAGATCGGAAACCGGACATTCGGCCCTACAGACTTGGTGGAAAACATGCGATGTGAGCCATACATACAAAACAGGTAAACAACAAACAATCCTTTTTCCACCTTGTGTATGGCAGAAATCCATGGTGCAGTACACGTTTGCCAATACAGCCGTGACAGGATTCTCAAACCTGTGCTTGCGAGCTAGGAATACGGCAATAGCATCATAATCCACATAGTTATCAATGTTGGGGAACAAAACAACTCCATAGATGGTAATAGCTAGAGCGTCCATGAAGGCTTCCCAATCTTCCTTTTCTGCCAGGACCTGCATATGTTTCTCGAGAAATTCCTAAGTGAATCCGGGGACCTGATTTCTATTTAGTTGTACATCCCTTAAGGTGTCGGGGCGGATCTTCAGAACACGGGCGATGGAATCAATAGTTGCATGATGGTCAAGATGACGATAAGGTATCTGTCCTCCCAAAGGCATCCCCAAGATTTGTTCAAATTCTTCAATAGATGGGGCCAACTGAAAGTCTCTAAATATGAAACATTTGAGAGGTGGGTCATAGAATTGTGCTAAGGCAGTGATCGCCTCAGTTTGCACTTCCACTTCTAACAACTTCAGAATCCTTCCATACTTTCTTGTAAAAGCCATTTTTTGTGTCAGGTTTAATTTTCTCCCCATTGTTTGCAGACTACCCATGTCAATCTTCTTGGCCTTAAGGTATAATACCTTCCTCAACTCGGTTACATTTGTGTCACAACATCAGATCTCATGTTAATTTCCATATTGCTCAAAGGTATTCGCTAAGTTCCAAACAGCTTCCTGCAAGAGCAAAGAGAGAGGAAAAAAAAGAAATCAGTTTCTGTCATGTTTTGTGAACCACTACTTCTTTATTAATTTATTGGAAAACACTTTCAGTTTGAGAAGTAGCGGTCGGCAAAACTCATGCGAAACTAAAGTCGCACGGGTTATGGATCATCCTAACGTCATCAATATCTGCTTGAATAGAATTTTGTTTTCATTTTTGTTTTGACGATTGGGAAGATCTATAACCCAGGACTCATAAGTACACAAAAGAGGGGGAACTGCTTCCTTATTAAAGGATTACTATTTTTAGAAAGAAAAATGATTCACCCTTTTTTTTTGGAATAAAGTAACCCTTTGAACATGTAAGCAGTTCATCAATTTTGGATTTAAAGGGAAAGCGAGAATGAGATAAGGTATAGTAAAGCCTGCCCTTTTGTGCCTTAAGCCAGGTTTTTCTGAAAGTCTTTTCTGAGACCTATAACTTATCTAACAGTGGATTTCTCACATTGGGTGGCTTCCGTTAGACTTCTAGAAGGTCACCAGAGCCAAGATCCTAATCATGACAGGGACGCAAACAGTGAGGAATTCACTAAGTGCGTATATCATGAGAGGTCGAACTCTGGTTGAGGTTCTCACGAATACCGGATAGGAAGTACATCCCATACGATTCCGTTACCAACCTCTCCTAACTTAAGCTTCATTTGGGGCCCGGGTATAGGGCGTCACTCATAGGTGTGTGCAAATAATTGTGAGTGTAGTGTGTGAAAGGGCAGTCCATACCTTATACCTTACCCATCCTGCACAAAGAACAAACACAGTGTAAATATACAAAGTTGTCTACCCTAGGGTTTAATGTTTGCGGAAAAGTAACATGGTCTCCTACCCTAGGGTTCGATAAGCATGCAAACATAGATAATGAAACAAATAACTATATACGATTAAAACAAGAACAAACTTTGACAACAATTAACAGAAAATAAAATAAGGGAGAAGAAATCCAAGCTAACAAAGGTTATATAAAAAGAACATGCGCTTTCAATCAAACTGGCCTGACTCTCTTAAGTGTCCCCAGTAGAGTCGCCATCTGTCGCAACCTGGATCGCGACGGCGCGGTGAACAGAGAGAACTCAGGTGGAATGAAACAGGGAGTCGCCACCAACGTTTTTATCCATAGGAAAAACATTGGGAAAAAACTAAGTTCAGTAAAGCACTGGTTAAAAAATTGAAATCCAAGTTCGGGAGTCGGTTACGAGTAGGGAAGGTATTAGCACCCTACATCGCCTGTCAAAGACAGTACCAAGATTGAAAGCACAATATAAATAGCCTTAAATAAAACATGGTTTCTTCCTTTTTACTGTTGTATTTTTTTACTTAAAAATGACGAAATTGAATGAGAGAACTGTACAAACATAGAATGTCAAAGCGAGGTCAATGGGACGCTTCATCCGAATTAAACTCGACTTCGATATGAGACAGAGAGGGTGAGAGAATACTAATAAGACGTCACGCCTAAATTAGACATCCTCGGATAAAAAAAAAGGGATAGGAAAGAGATAAGCGGGACATCTCATCCTAAGTATCCCTTCCCTATGAAATTATGGCGAGGCTTGAGCAAAAACTAGGGAGAAACCAACAAGACGTCACGTCTAAATTGATTTTCATGGAAGTGACCAAAAAAGGGACATTTATGAAAGAAACATAAAAAATAAAGAAATAAATCAACGAAAAAGGAAATAAGAAAGACGGGCCCGACAGGAGTTAAAATCCTACTCCTACGTATTCTTAAATTATCAAGAAATCAGGGTTACGTAGTTCTGAGTATTATTATTTTTAGGGAGAAATCTGAGAGATGTTGATGGATGTCATTAGAGTGGAAGACTCATGCAAAGCGAAATTCTTCACACGTGCACGAATCCTAAGTGGGTTGTGTAGACGGGAGTGCTCCCGTACGACACTATTTTTTTACAAAATCATTTATTTTTATTACATGCATTTGTTAGGGGAACAGGATGAAAAATATTGACAGTGTAAACTGTGGCATACAGACGATCATAACCAACAAACAGCGAACTCACGGGAAAGTAAAAGACTGAAAGTAAAAGAGATAAAGAACAGGGTGGAACCGGTGTAATGGGTTCAGAACCGGTGTGGGGGGGGTCGAACGTAGTGCCAGTGTCTGACTGATTTCGGACTTGCACGCTGACAGGAACAATAGACCGGAGTCGGACCCAAATCTTGAAAACTGAAGGACACGACCGGTGTTGTGAGAAGTTGATCCGAGGTGAGTTACTGGATGCTGCGTAAAGACGATGTGGAGGAGCAATGAAGGCAGTAACAGGGCAAGGCAATGAAGAACCAGAACATGGTGGATTTTGTGTGAAGACGGTGTGGGTACGGGGTAGGGGCGATGGACAAGGGCAATAGCTTTGAGTACTAAGAATTTTCAAGCTTCCCAAAGCCAAGGGTTTATGTTGGTGATTATGACAAGTTATTAGTTTCTAGTGGGGAAGGGTATCAGAAGGTCTTCAAAGAAATCAGAGAGAGTTTTTGAGAAAAGCTTCCTTGCGAACCAGCCTCTCAAAAACGCAACCCTTGTAGCTTCTTTGGCTGGGGCATTTATAGGGCCTTGAGTCCATGGGCTGAAGGTTTGGGACAACCAGAATTCCCACTCACCCATACGTGTAGTGGTGTGCAAACCTGGCCATTAACTATTCGTGGGGAGCAGGATTTCAGCATGGCATTTTTTAATCGTCCACTTCCGTCCCCCTGTCTGCCATTTTTGGGGAGTGCGATTCCAGGTCATCGTGCACAAACTTCCGACCTCGTCCATCCGTTGTCAATTCTGTGACATCGGTTAGCAAAGATATCGGTTGGACGGAGTCTCACATTGATCCGATGTTGTATCTTAAGAACCTTTACCTATGTCTAACATCGGTTGAGCCTTTCAATGTAATCACAGGGGCGGTGTTCTCCCTCCTAGTCCGGGTCCACTACCAGTCGGTGTGCCTATTTTTGATCTGATCCCTTTCCTTGGGGCCGGACTGGCCTGTTACTCCATAAGACATCGGTCCGGTGTTACCAGTTTTTAAGGCATGGTCCGGTGTTACCAGTCTTAAGGCTGGGTCCGGTGTTATGACAATTTAGGCCGGACCGAAAGAGGTGTTCACAATGAAAATAGTTCTTTTATCAGTAGGGATATGGTAGATACGGTCCCCAACCTTAGGATGTAGTATGATGTACCTCTCCTTGTACTTCTCTTTAGAATAAATGGGCATTTGAAGTCCATCATGCCCCTAGTGGCCCTCACGTTTCAGGAGGAGGCCTTCATGATCTCCCTTTGAACCTATGCATAGAGGTTATCAGCTAAGAGCTCTACCCAGTTTATACAGTGCGTTATGATGGTGGAGCACCCCGACTGAGTCCTCACCACCTCTGTCTCTTATTCATCAGTCACCAGGGTTATAATCATATGCTTAAGACTACCTATAGGTAAAACCTAGTGTCATTAGAAGTGTAAAAGTCATAGCTTATGTTATCAAAAACCCTAGGCTTATAATCTATTCTGAAAGACCACTTTGGTTTTTGCCTTCCCCTTTTGTCTTGGTCCTTGTGACCCAGGCCCTTGACTCCGCATAGAAATTCTACCCCCACGGTATCCTTTTGACCCTCCCCTAGTCCTTATTTTTTACACTCGACAGAAGGGTAAAACACAAAGTAGATAATGGAAAAAGAAAGTAAAAGTTAAGGCAAGGATTCACTACCTAAAAATGCTGGTAAAATCTTAAAGGGTCACAAAGAGACAAGTCTTTCTCAAGACCTTCAAGCAATAAGGGTTTAGGTAACATGATGGTGTGAAAAACTCTCTAAGTCATAAGGTTTTCTCTTTGAGTTTTGGCATAGTATTAGTAAGCAAATGCAACAAGTATATTGCAATGTTTCCAGAACCACCTCTTATAGACGTGGATGGGGGCAAATAACACGATGGCATTTTAGATTCAAAATTTTTTAGGCTGAGTCATTTTAATTTTCAAGGCCTATTGTCCAAAAGTAACAACCAAAGTTATGATTGAAATGTAATCGCCACGCATGATTTAAAGTAATGGTTGCATGATTGACGTAACCCATGATACACGCAACACTACATTTTGAAGGGGAAATAAATGTATGTCGGTTATAAACGTGAAAGGAGCAAATAAAAATTTTTCTAAGTTAATAAAACACTCTTTTTACCTACACCTATAATATGTATCCCAGTAGAAGATATAGCTTTTTGAGCAACTGGTATGGTCCCTCAAAAGCTAGGGAGCAAATGATCTGGTCTTGATACTGGCCAATGGGAAAAAAGGTCATTTGACCTAAAAGTCGTTATGTAAGACCGACATCACACAAGCTTTAAAGTATGACATCAAATCCCAACACTGTGTATGAGACTCATGACGTAACCCTGGTATGAGTTATTCTCTCAATACCAGATAATTAGAGTTAACTTGTGTAATTGCGTATAGAGGAAGTAAGTTGTAAAGTGACTTATGGAAAGATACAATTGGTAGGTAGGGTCACTATTGTTGTCAGCCTTTCTGCTAATGATCAGAATCATGCTGACACCTTGTACGGTAAGCCCACCTACTCTAAATGGCTCTTTCGTTACCCCCAGAGATAAATACTCACATATCAACAATGAAAGTAGAACATTCTCTCTCTCTATCACTCTCTCTCTCTCTCTCTTTCTTAACTTTCTCGTCTCTTTCCTTTCTTTCTTTACTCTTTTTCTCTGTCTCCTAAATTATACCCAGTCGTCATTCTCTAATCTTCTCCCTAATGCATCCTCACCCCAGCCATCCTTAACATACATATTCCTTCTCCTTTTGTATCTCTGTGAGTAACACCCTAATGATAACTGAATGTGAAATGTAAAAATGACCTAAAATAAAAATAATATTAAAATGAAAAAAATAGGCTCACTTGAAATTCTCAAAGCAAACAAAGCAAGTGTGGTTAACAAACATGATGAAAAAAATATCAATAACATAATTTCACATAATCATGGCCATAAAAGTACTCCTTATCTATAATATTGGGACTAGACTCTATGTAACGCCCTGACCGCTTTTCAGGAATGAACGACTCTTCCCACAGACCAACACGAGACCTTTCCAATGTTCTTTGTCCTCAATCATACATTTCCTGAGAACTTCCTAGGAGGTCACCCATCCTAGAATTTCTCCAAGTTAAGCATGCTTAACTTTGGAGTTCTTAAGTGATGAGCCACCGAAAAGCCTAATGCATTTGTTGGTATAGGTAGTACGAATTCATTCATTTAAGCTATCCTTGACTGTATAATCTCATACCTATACAGTCTTTGGATCCCTCTCATTCTGGTGTATTTGGTTCGTTCATGTATCCCTCCCACTGGATGCCTGCCAAGACCCTCACCTAAGTGCCTATGCACCGACGATCACTCCCCACCCTTAATAATGCTCGGGATGTCACATTCCCTGCTGGAAGCCTGCCAGGAGTCGTTCCTTGTCCGTGCCCATGCACCGGCGATCATTCCTCGTCCTCAACAACACTGGGATGTCACACTCTACATCACAGTTGGACAAGTAACTAAATTCTCTATCCTAACACAACTTCTTTTAGGTTAATATTAGAAGAAACCTACCAACTAACATGACTCCTTCACTCGAGCATTTTGAGCATTGCCACCTTAAGTCTTAAATGAGCATCTTTTCCCTAATAACCTATTGGTCTTAAAGGGTCACCTAAGTGCTAAATAATAATTCTCAAAGGAATGTTAATGGTTTTAGGGGGAAAATAGAATAAAGCAAAAATATTTTTCTATTCACAATTTTTCTTTTTCTTTTTTTTCTTACATACAAAGAAGAGAACTTGATAGATGTTTTTCCACTAACCTAAAAGCAGTGAGTGTCCCCCAATGGATCCTAAAAGAAAAGAACTCAAATGGCCACAAATGAAATAAAATTCCTAACACAATATACATAAATACTCATAAATGTCTAAAAATCATAATACAACCCAAAATATCATCAGGCAAAAGGATAATTCAAGTGAAAGTTCTAAAATATTTTTGTTCTTTTCTCTCTCTTTTTATCTTTTATTTATATACTTAAAGAAAAATAAAAATATAATGCATGATAAATGAATGCATTAGGCATGATCTTGAAAAATGTAGGAAAATAAATATTAATCAAATAAAGAAAAAATGAAAAATAAAATATGAAATATGAAATATGCATGACAATACAAAATGCACGAGACAAACTCAAAGAAAAATTTTAAAGTAAACTATGATCCTAAGGCATACAACTCTATTTGCAACCTAAACTATATGAACCAACTCACAATATAGAAAACATGTGAGGACCTTCCCAAACTACCACGAGCTAAAACTTTGCGTTGTCTCTTGTACAATACGTAAGAATAAACTAGGAAGAAAAAAAGAAGAGATACTCACCTCAACACTTTGGTGGTGGAAAAAAATGCCTAAATAGGTGTCAATCCTACCTAGCATCCATGCATTGGCTTATCTGATCAATCTAACCACCATGTTGTAATTCTTTCTCGCTTACCCATGATGCTTCTCTTTGGGAGAATGAAGATCCTCTATAGAGACCTTGCTTTTTTTTTTGAAGCAATAGAGAATTGGATAAGGGATTGAAATTGGGAAGAATGTGGAATTGGTGAATAAAGGAAAATGTAATGAGGATCAACTGTTAGGGAATCCTACAAGGTTAGACAATAGAAACACATAGGATTCTCATTGGTCTTGCAAACACTCATGTTTCAAAACATATACTAAAAAAATAATTACGTTTAAAATTTTATACCTCTTAGAGATGTAATGTGTATTGATCTATCAAAGTAATTAATATTGTAACCTCATCCTTGAGGAGTCCATGCGAACACTCCCATTAGAAATTGCACCTCTAAATGCTAGTTTCTCAGAGCACAACCCTCGTAACTTTTACGAGATTATGTGTTTATCACTTAAGCAGCTGCCTATGAGCATCCCATGCTTTATTTATAGGCTTAGGTTTGACATGACGAACTCTCTATGATGATTAGGCTCTTTACTCATTCTAAATGAGTCAGACTCAATAGTTTTTATTCCAACTAAAACAAAACTATTCTCTGATACGCTTACTTTATACGTGTGACCTTTTTTATTAATATAAAATAAGAGCGGTATCTAGCAATATATCATTATCTCTAAATATTATTTAACATTGACATAACCTATAAGTGATAACCATTTTATATGTTTATTCCTTTGTCATGATATCCAATTGGGCTCAAGACATGTCGTCATCATCTTTGTATGCCCGATTCATTTTACTTAGTATTGGAGTAGACATTACTCAAATAAATATCTAATATTTATTCTCCCTAGGAATAGTTCTCATATGTCATATATTTCAAGGATAAACAAATTTAAATAATTTTTAAAACTAAAAAGACTTATTTTATTAATAAGCATAAAATGATACAATGAAAAACATAATAACTAATAATGCAGGCACCAACATCCACCCTAGCGTAGGACCATTTTTCTTTATATTTTGTCTTTTAATTAAGACTTTTGTTAGGGTATAGCCATCCTTAGACTTGAAACTATTTGAGGTGTATTTTTCTTTTGGGCTTAACTTATTGGGCCTAGGTTTAGAGAGTATTTCATTCACAGGCCCATTAGTGTCTTAATTAGGGTTTTGGTGTATTTGGGTCATCTATTGGGCCTTTCTCCTACTAAAACAACTAAAGATAATAGAAAATAACAACAAAGATACTAATACTAAACTAACAAATCTTAATCAAATCAAAATGAAATTCCTTTTTCTATTTTTTCAAAATTTTTAGAAAATTTAAACAAGCAAAAATAAAAATGTTTAGTATTAATATCCTACCCCATCAATTAATTTTTATCCAAGGTGTATTTTAATTTTTTAAATTTTAAGGACAAGTTTTTCCTTTTAAATACCGGTTATTTTAATAATTGATATAAAATAATAATTTTTATACTATTTATTTTAATATCTGATGCACAAAATATTACCTACACTGATTATTAAAATACCTATATATATATATATATATATATATATATATATATAACTGATCCTCAAGATAAAAAATTTAAAATTGATTGGGTAATGTAAGTTGTCGTGAACCTTCTCATACAAGTTTAATTCCTGAGTAAACTAAAAAAAGTATATATATATATATATATATATATATAACTGATCCTCAAGATAAAAAATTTAAAATTGATTGGGTAATGTAAGTTGTCGTGAACCTTCTCATACAAGTTTAATTCCTGAGTAAACTAAAAAAAGTATAATTATAACTAATTCACATAAGGGAGGCGACACGATGAGCGAGAAGCTATACGTGATTTTAATACCTTTACCTTGCTGATATAAAACATTAAAAAAATGAAAGTCCAGATTCCTCGCTCCATGACAAAACAAAACTCGGTTTCTCTGGCCTTATTCTCTATGGCCGCTTGATTTTGTCCCTCGCGCACCGTTGATTCAGTTGTTAAATTCGATGAAGCTCAGTTCACGCATGATTAATTGAAATTAATCGAAGTTATAGCTCTCTCTCTCTTTTCGGTCGCTGCTCTCTCTCCAACGGTACGTTTACCAGTTACTGGACCAAAACATGGGAATTTTGTTTTAGTTAGTTCGATTATGTGTAGTGGTTGATGTTTGAATTGATTTTGGACTTGCTTTTAACAGTGTTTCGTTTCCCTAACAGCTTAGTGGATTATTCATCATGAAACTGATTCTGGCGGTTATATCTAGGTTTAGTTGACTGAACCTAACTTACTACATATTATTATTGGTACTCTTTCGGTATTGGGATTTAGAGATTGAGAGGGTGTTTGGTTTGCAGTTGGGGAAACAGAATTGAGTTAAAAGTGAAAAATTCAAAGGTTTGAGACAATCAAAACTCTGTTAACTTGTAGGATCAAAAATCTCCTTTCAATTAACGGAGGTTTTCTCCGTTTCCAGCATCCCCAAATGTGCTCTGAATAAGATACGGAGGGGCATTTTCTGTTCCGTTTTCCTCTCTGAAACCAGAGCTTTTCCCAAAAAGGTAAAAGAAAGGAAAAACATGACTTTGTATGAAGTTATGAACTCCAACTTTTACCACCCATGATTTTTCTTTTCTACTTAAGTTATAAGTTTAGGATACGTTTGAATGTGAGTGTTTTTAGGGAGAGGAAAATGAGGATAAACTATTTATTTTTCAATTAAAAGATTTATATAATATTTATAAAAATAAAGATAAGGGTAAGATCAATTTTATGTTAATGTACCATGTTTTCATTTTAAATAATTATCAAATAAGAAAAATTATATTATCAATGAAATTTTTTTCTTTCTTTTTTGTTTTTCCTTCCAAATCTTGTTCCCAAACATACTCTTGTCGGTGCAACTGGCATCGCTTACAAGAAACGCTAAATACGTTGATTGCCTTAACAATTTCAAAGTTTTGTCATTTTACAAATTTGCCCAACTTTGACTGTTAGAATTTGATCAAATACTGCCTATAAATTAAAATAGTTTCTTCTTCTTTTGAAGCCTATGTTATACCCTGAAAAATCTTCGTCTTACTGCCTAGAAATTAAAATAGAGTTTCTTTTCCTTTTGAAGCCTATGTTATATGCAAAAATATAACATTTTCTCTTAGTGTGAGACACCACTCAGATCTGTATATGCTGATTGTGGAGTTACCTAATCAAATTGATTGTAGGTGATCCATATGTTGTAATCCGGAATGGATTATATTGGTAGTGAAAGATGAAAATAGCAATTCCGTGAAGCATTCATTAAGACATGAACCTGAATAACATAACTGACTACAATGAAAACTGAATCACGTTTTTGTTTTACTTAATTGTTTCATACCTGGTATATGTTTAATATGTGTGCTTGGGTAACTAGAATGTTTTTCAGAGACAAGTGTTAGTATTCTGAAATGGATGCTTAAAGTTTTGACATCTTCACTCATCACCTCTTTGACGAATTAAGTTCAGATTTCATTTGAAAATTTATAGTTTGAAGAGCTTTCTTGAGATGATGATGGAAGGATAAAAAACCTTAAACTTTATATCTCCGTGGCAAATATTTCAAGAATAACAATATATATATATATATATATATATATATATATATATATGTATATGTAAATAACGGATGCATATTTTATGTTCTTTCATGTAAATCTCTCTTGTTTGATTTGTCCATGGTTGGGTCAAAAACTCAAAGCTTTAAACCTATTTGTGCCAAATATTTAAGGTTTGACGACCTCCTTTAAGGTCAAAATATTAAGTATAAAACAAGGTGATCCTTTTCTTTTTAAAGCATTAACATTCTAGGCATTGTTTAGGCTTATTTTGTCTTATCAGTGATTTAGTATATGCCTTGCAGAGGTTTGAAATATATTTATGGCTCCATAATCTATAATATCTGCTTGGTTTAGCAATTGAATATTTATTATTGATGTTCCTTGCTTGAAATCCTTATAGCTTTCTGTTTTGAGTTCGCATGTGTCATTAAAAGTCAGTATCAGAACTAAATAAATTCTGACCACATGCATAAGACTTTAATGAAGTAATTTGTTTCGGTGCTTTTGGTTATTAGTTTCTGTTTACCTTTTAAATACTCGATTATCTTGTATATATGCTGGCTATAATCTTGGAATTTTGGAAAAGTCTTAGCAATCAACTTTAATTTGATTGATGAATTTGGTCAATTATTGTCCATGGATGAGAAGAAGCTATCCTGACTTTAATTTACTGGTTACTGGTTTACCAGCCTTTTTGTATTTTCTAATTCTTGGTCTCCCAAGTTAAGAACATTGGGCAGTGTGTGTATTTTGTATAGTGTATATACACACTTATCTTTTATCAGTATGTTATGCTTATCATTAAGATCAACACTATATCCTGGTTGCAATGTGGAATATACAAGAACATGACTTGATTCTCACTTGCTCAACATGGAATAGTGGAATAAAGTTCACTGTTTTGTCATTGTTTTAGGGAAAGGTGCATTTTTTATTCTTGATTGACTCAATTTGCGGTGTACATCTAATGCCTTCCCAAGTAATCATATCAATCAAATTGTTCTGACAAATGGTTTTGCTATGTTTTTTGGACACAGATTCAATGATTTTTGCATGATCACTCTCTGGTGATAATCTAGATATGGAAGACAAATTGTCAATCTCTCTTAAAATCAAGACCGAGGATGATGAAACACCAAGTCATGAGAAGAAAGATAAAACTGAGGTAGAACTGAAGCTGAAGAGCAAATCACTAGAGAAAGAGAATGAACATAAGGATGGACAGAAAGTGATTCATTTAGTAGATAAAAGTGGGGATGGTAAAGAGAAGAAACAGAAGGATAAAAAGGTAAAGGACAAGAAGGAGGAAAAAAAAGAAAAGGATGACAAAAGTTGCACAAAGAAGGACAGAGAGAAAGAAAGCGATGGCAAAGATGGGGAAGAGAAAATGGAAAAGATAGTAAAGGAGAAGAGAATGGAAAAGAAAAGCAAGGGTGAAGAAGTAGATGCAGAGAATAAAAAGGAAGGCGACGATAATGAAGGTGAGAATGATGCTGGCGAGGGAAAGAAGAAGGATAAGCCTAAGGAGAAGGACAAGAATGAAAAGACTGTTGCAAAAAAGGGAAACAAAAATGATGTCAAAGAGAAGAAGGAAAAGGAGAAAGAGATTAAAAAAGAAGAGCAGGACAAGTATGAAGAAACATTGAAAGAAAAGGGAAAAGAGGATGATGAAGAGGATAAGCAGAAGAATAAGGATAAGAGAGAAAAGGAGAAAGAGGAGAAAAAGGAAAAGAAGGACAAGGATGAGAAAATCAAGCTAGGGAAGGATGTTGAAAAGACTGATGAAGGAAAAGAAAAGAAAAGAAAGGATGTGAAGAAAAAAGAGAAGCATAAGGATGAGGAGGGTGAGAAAGATGAGAAGAAAATAATGAAAAAGAAAGAGATACCAGAAGACATAGTGGATAAGGAAGAAGGCAAGGGTGAAGTTGCTTCAAGGGAGATAGATATTGAAAAAAATGGTAAAGCAGCTGAGCAAATGGATGATAGTAAGGAAGTCAAAGAGAAGAAGAAAAAAGAAGACAAGGACAAAGGGGGGAAGAAGAGAAAGCTTACTGGAACTGACAAGTCCAAGGATCTCAGCAAGCTGAAGCAAAGGCTTGAAAAGATTAATGGAAAACTAGAAGCACTTCTGGAAGAAAAGGCAGATATAGAAAGACAAATGACAGAAGCAGAAAAAGAAGATAAGGTAGTCACTGAGAAAGCCAAGGACGTGGTAGAGTAGCCTTTAAGGATATGGTAGCAGAGACCATGTGTATAGTAAGTGTCTACTGGATGAATGGTTTTATGTGAGTAAACTTGTCTTTTGATAGAGTTACAAATGATACATTTGAGTGCATTTTTTAATTTAACTTTTTGGCCCATACATTTGAGTGCATTTTGATGCTTCATCCATTCTGAAGGAAAGGTGGTCACAAACTCATCATTTCGTTTCCTATTCAGTGAGCAAAGCTGCAAGCAGTGTTATCAATGGCGGATGGCGGTTCATGGCGGTGAGCCAAAAAAATGCCATAAAAGTTATGGCGGATGCCATGGCGGGTTATGGCGGATGCCATGGCGGTCATGATAAAAACTCTATTATATGCAGAAATATACATTAAAAAACACTGCAGAATGAAAAACTAAGCAAAACTAACATAATAACTCAATTAAAATTATACCATAACAATGTAAAAAATTGTCAAGAACTGAAAAAATGTCAAGAATTGAAATATTTGAATATGAAAAAATGTCAAGAACTGAAACTCAATTGAAATAAAAAAAAATTGTCAAGGAGAACTGAAAAAATTTAGTGTTATATTAAACTTTAAACTGAAATTATGCTGTAATGCTTGAAATGTTAGAAATGTTTACAGTAATGCATGCTAAAAATGTTTATAGTGATGCTAAAATATATGAAACTATGCTGTAATGTTAGAAATGTGCACAAAAAAAAAATTACAGGAATCCTAAAATAAATAAACTCAGAATGAAACTAAAAAAAATAATAAAAATAAAAAAATAATGAAACTAAAAAAATGATGAAACTAAAAATATAATGAAACTAAAAAAATGCTGTCCAGTTGCTGCACATGCATTGTTTCATCTAAAAAAATAACACATGAAATTAAAAACAGAGAGCACAGCAGACCAGAGGAGGCGCAGCAGGAGGCAGAGCAGAAAAAATGAAGAAGAGATGAAACAGAGGAGGCAGACACAGCAGAACAGAGGAAGAAAACAAACCAACCTGAAGAAAAAAAGAGGAGAAAAGGGAACGCCGGGGAAGACGAACCAGCATGCCGGAGAAGACGACCCAAGCGCCGGAGAGGGTGAAATCGCGCTGGAGGAGAAGACCCGAGCGCCGGAGAGTGTGAAATCGCGCCGGAGAAGAAAACCCGAGCGCCGGAGAGGGTGAAATCATGCCGGAGAAGAAGATCCGAGCGCCGGAGAGTGCTGAATCTCGTCGGAGAATCGCCGGAGCTCAAGGAAACGGGGAGAGGAGTGGGAAACCAAGGATGGCTGTTCTGTTTAGGGTTTTTCAAGCTTCTCTTTCAGGCTTTAAAAGTTTTGGGCTCCCGGGTTACCGGGTCGGTAACCGGGTCATAGGCCCAAAAGCTTCTTTTTTTTTTGGTTTTTCCTCCCATTTCCGCCATGGCCCGCCAGCTCCCGACATTGCGCCTTGCCCATGGCGGCACCATGAAAAAGCGCCACGCCATGAAGGATTCATATCGGGCCGTTGATTTTCCGCCACGCCATAGCGCCATGGCGGCGCCATGGCCGATTTTTAACAACACTGGCTGCAAGCAATCCATTTCTACAACCTAAGAATGCATGAATGCAAAGAATGCAACTTACTCATGAAAAGGTCAATAACGAATAACTACTGCCATATTAACAAGGCTTTTTCCAAGATTAAAAATAAATAAAAAAATTTATAGATGAAAATATTTTTAAAAAAATTTCTCATTTAAAATTATGTTAGATTTGTTTTAGAGATTATGGGACTACACTAATATTACTTTTAATAAAAAATAATTTAAAATTTGCTATTTTGTACAATATTACATGTATTAAAAAATTCAGTATTGGATAGAAATTTTGAAGTGACAAAAAATTTGAGAGATAACTAAGAAGGGGAGTATTTGCAAATAAGTGAACAATGCTCGACTTGATCATGTTGGATCTTTTGCGTTTCAAAGTGGTTGCTTGAATCCATCTCCTGTGTGGCAATATTTTAAAATTCTCTTGAATGTCTTTGATTTTGCATTGACCTTTGCTATGCGATCATTGAAAATTATTTTTTGAGTAATTCTTTAGGGTTTGGTATTTTATATGTTCAGAGTGAACATTTTTGTGCCTATTATAGGGCCAGTAGAATGGTTCCCACATCCCACAACAGAAGACTGGCTCTAAGAAGAAGGAAGGTGGTGACCACACGCAATAATGCCAGCTGGAGAGAGGAGGACGACGTCCGAAGAGATCAGGAAGGATGATGAGACAACGACGACCAGATGAAGGAGGTCATAACCTTGGTCAAGACATTACAACCCACCGTAGAAGAATTAAGAAAGGGGAATGAAGACTCGTGGAACCACTGGTCGAAGGAGCGAAAGGCCTCTAGCTATCAAAACATGTAGGCCACGAAGTTGAAAGAAGATGGACTAGAGCCCTCTATTCCCCACTCTACATATCCGTTCACTAAGGCTGTAATGATAGCCTTCAAACCACGCCATTAGAAGCCTCCTATGATGGAGAAATACGATGGAAGAGGCGACCTAAAGGAACACCTCACCATGATCACAACCAACCTCTTCGTCTCGGGGCGTCCAATACTCTCCTTGTAGAACCTTCCCCACCACCCTTACTAAATCCACCCCGCTCTGGTTCTTACACATTCCCTCGAAAGATGTTTCACGTTTTGCAAAACTCATCGAGAATTTTCTTACCCATTTTGCCTCTAGCTGGGTGGTTCAACAGACTTCACATAGCCCGGTTCACCTCAAAAAGGGACGAAGGAAGACACTTAAACAGGTTATGACACGCTTCAATGAGAAGGCCATACAAATTAGAGACCTAAGCTCAAAGATGGCCTTCCACGAAATACAGACAGGTTTACATCCGGGTAAATTTTCTGACTCTTTGGATAGCCTAATTGATATGGATGATTTCATGCAGAGGACACATATTACATGAATATGAGGGAACATGAAACAAATTGGATTAAGAGCTTTGAAAATAGTGGGGCAAGAGTAGAGCCACCAAGGAAAAACCCTTGGTCAAATAGGGAAATAGAGCTTACCTTTTTCCCTAATTCAAAATATGACACCTTTACCCTGCTGAGTAGTAGAAGAGACAATATCATGCACGAAGCTTATAGCACGGGGCTAATTAAACTCCTATCTAGCTAGGGAACATGTGAAAGGCTTCGACAGGTCCAAATTCTATGAGTTTCATAGGATGTTTGGGCATAACACCAAGGATTGTCGGTCACTTAAGAACCGAATTGAGCCTTTTAGATAGGGATATTTAAGGTGATTAGTCGAACAAGGAAAAGAAGCACCATAAGAAGTAGGAAGGAGAAAAGAAAGAGGATCACCGAGACAAGTAAAGTTGCAGCCATAGGAGCGCCTCGGTCAAGAGCATGAGTGCTCCTAGTCCTGTCGCCCTAAAGATGTGATGGGCGATGGAAAAAGGATCATACACAATTTTAAGTGGATTCCTGGGAAAAAAGACTGGTACATCAAGAAGAGAAAGGACATGTCAACTCCGTACATTGCCTCCCAGGAAGTGGGCTATTACGTTCGATAACTCGGACCTCCTTATGGGAGTTCAAAACAATGACGAGTCGATAATGGTCATAATGAAGGTAGCTGAGTGTATCATAAGAAGAGTTTTGGATGATCAAGGGAGCTCGAAGAACATCCTTCATTAGAAGTCCTTCACGCGACTCAACCTATCCCACTCTTGGCTCAAAAGGTACGACAAAGAACTCCTTAGCTTCATAGGGGAGTCAGTGCAAGTTCTTGGGTATGTAGAGCTGAAAATAACCTTCGAGTCAGGAAAGGACAATAAGGTAATCATGGTTAAATACTTGGTAGTTAATATTCCTAGCTCCTACAACGCTATACTTGTATGCTAAGTACTCAATGTACTCGGCACAATCGTCTCCACCCTCTACTTGATAATGAAGTTCCCACTTATGGATGGACATATCGAGGTTGTTCGAACGGACTTGGAGATAGCCCAGGAATGCTACCACGAAAGCCTTCGGCCAAGAGAAACCTTCATTATGAAAGAAGACATCAAGACTGGGTTTGACCCCTAGGATGAAAGAGAACATGAATGACCTTAACCAATATAGTCCTTAAAGCTGGTAGAGATCAGAATAGGCCTTAGCTAGTGTACCTGACTTAGTGCAATGCTATACTTGGAATTAGAAGAAGCACTAATTAACCTCCTAAAGTCCAACTCTAACTTATTTGCATGGATTCCGTCAGACATGCCCGGGATTGACCTGAAGGTCATATGCCACTCCCTGAACGTTAACCAAGATACTAAGTTGGTAACGTAAAGGCAACACAAACTAGGGCCCTACAAGAGGGCAACCGTGACAGAAGAAACAAATAAAATTTTGGCAGCCAACTTCATCTGAGAAGTCAGGTACCTAACCTGGCTCTCAAATGTAGTGATGGTAACAAAAAAGAATGGCAAATGAAGGATGTGTATAGACTTCACCGATCTCAATAAGATATGTCCCAAAGACCATTACCTTTTACCTAGTATTGATCGTTTGATAGATGGCACCTTAGAATACTAAGTCCTAAGCTATATGGACAGATATTTCATGTACAACCAAATATGAACGGACCCGAAGGACGAAGAAAAAACCACCCTCATCACGGGATAAGCAAATTACTGCTATTGAGTGATGCCCTTCAGGATAAAAAAATGCGGGGGGCGTGTATCAGTGGTTAATAGATAAAATCTTTGCTAATCAAATTATCAGGAACATGGAGGTGTACGTGGACGACATGGTGGTAAAGACTAAATACCCGAGAAACCACGCCAAAGATTTGGAAGAGACATTTGTAGAGCTAAGGAGGCACAATATACATCTCAACCCAGACAAAAGTTCTTTCTAGGTGGAGGTGGTAAATTCTTAGGATATATGCTAACCCAGAGGCATAGAAACCAATCCAAATCAATGTCGAGTCATCTTGGAAATACAGAGCCCACAAAATATCAAGAAGGTGTAACATCTCACTGAGAGGATTACAACCATCTCTTGGTTCCTCTCTAAGTTCCCAAAAAATTTTATGCCCTTCTATTGAGTGCTAAAAAAGTTAGACATTTTCTAGTGGACTAAGGAATTTGAAAAAGTCTTCAAAGACTTGAAAGCATACCTAGCCTTTCCCCGATTCTTATGAGGCCAGATTCAAGGGTTGAACTTATTGTTTACCTCTTAGTTAGGGAAAGTGCTATCAACGCGGCATTTATACAAGAAGAGGGGGTAATCCAACGACCTGTATATTTTACCAGCAAGACCTTGTAGGGAGCCAAGATGTGATACCAAAGAGTAGAGATGTTTTCATATAGCCTTGTGGTCACCGCTCGGAAGTTGAGGCCATACTTCTACAACCACCAGATTATAGTTAGAACCAAGCAACCTATTAATAAGATCCTACAAGATCCTGAGCTTGCAGGAAGGATGGTCACATGGGATGTAGAGCTTTCCGAGTACGAAATCTGGTATGAGCTAAGGGGGCAATCAAAGCCCAATTTTTAGTAGATTTTATGGCAAAATTGAGGGATGACTAGGAAGAATATAATGTTGAGCACGCCCTATGGACCCTTTTAGTTGATAGATAATCAAATGAAAAAGGAAGCAGAGCTGAAATAATACTCAAATTACCGATTGGTATTACCATGGAGGAGTCCTTGAGATTCTGGTTTAAGGTAAGTAACAACCAAGTAGAGTATGAAGCACTTATCACTGGAACATACCGGGGGGATGTGGGAATCACTCCCCTTTAGTGTTAAGACAAGTTATTTTGACTGTCATCATAAATTCTTACCGTTAGATCACCTTTACAGGAGATCAAGAACCACTTTTAAGAAAAACAAGGTTGTCAATGAACCTCTACCCCGTAGATTATCCAGTCCACAGGTGTGGTAGAGAGTATTTGACTATCCTTACATTTGGGATAAGAATGTTAAGGAGTTTATGTGTTATGGGAAGGAGCACCACTAAGTGAAGCAAAGTATATTAGGGGATTTGCCATATTGGAAAGACCTGTTGTTAAGACACAACATATATGTCATGCACATTGAATGAAATGTTTTAACGAAC
Organism: Clitoria ternatea; assembly: GCA_037962975.1. Taxonomy (NCBI): domain Eukaryota; kingdom Viridiplantae; phylum Streptophyta; class Magnoliopsida; order Fabales; family Fabaceae; genus Clitoria; species Clitoria ternatea. Next base: position 19,836,856 of record CM075675.1, read on the forward strand.
ATATTTGACACTGTGATGGACATCAAAGGGAGAACAAAGGATAACGAGAAAAACCTATTAGACGTAAGTTTGTGTTCAAGGATGGATATGGAATTGAGAGATTGGGACGCGGCAAAATGTTTAAACTGCAAGCCAAATATGCATTAACAAAAGCTCAACGGATGGTTGTCTGTTTATGGGTGAATGGGTTGACCATGCCTGATGGGTTTGCTTTGAATTTGAGTAGATGTGTCGACCTAAAGAAGGGTAGGTTGTTTGGCTTGAAAAGTTATGATCGTTATGTGTTTATGCAATGACTACTGCCATACGTATTTCATGCCTTATCGAAACCCATCTGGAAAGTGTTGGTTGATTTGAGTCATTTTTTTGAAGAGTTGACAGCAACAGTCGTAACAGAGGAGACTCTTATGAGGATAGAGGAAAGCATTCTAGTGTTGATTTATAAGCTGGAGCAGATTTCCCCCTAGTTTTTTTGATTCTATGGAGCACTTACCTATTCATCTACCATACAAGGCTAGGGTTGGTGGTCCAATGCAACATCATTGGATGTATCTGTTTGAAAGGTTAAATGTTAGAACAACTTTACTTCCATTTCAAAATTTATTGTAAAATTAATGTATACATAACTCAATAATTCTTTATGTTTTACTAGATTCCTATGCTCTTTAAAAGACAAAGTGTCAGACAAGACATGTGTTGAGGCATCGATTTGTGAGGCATACTTAGTGGAAGAAATGACAACTTTTGCTTCATTCTACGTTCTAACAGAGATAGAAACAAGAATGACTAGAATCCCCCGTAACCTTACAGTGGCACCAAAACCTGGTGTGGATGAACACACCTCAATATTTAACTATCCTGGTCATCCTAGGGGCAAAGTCATAAAATGTTACATTGATGAGAAACATCGAAAGGCGAATCACTTGTACATTCTTTTAAACTACGAGGAAGTTGAACCATATCTCGAGTAAGTCACTATCTTTTACATTGTTTCATCCTGAATACAGGATTTTCGTGTAGTTAAACTATTGTTCTTTAAATAGTATATAAGCAGATATACTGAGACAAGAACAAAATGATATAACTGACAACCAAGTCTGTAATGAGGTATCATCCAAGTTCATCGATTGGTTTACACAACACATAAGGCCCGTACACTTTATGTTTTTTTTAAGTTGTATGGTTATATACATTTTAACATTGTTGTATATTATGCTTTGAATAGATTCAAGACCTAAATAACCAAATTGAAGACCTTTTACTCTAAGCTCTTTCTTGAGGGCCTGTGAAAACTGTTAAAAAATGGTCAACTTACTATGTAAATGACTATAAGTTTAACATTTTTTAATGGGGTGAAGGAATACGAACGCATAACTTTGGGGTTTGTGTTAAAGGAATAACTGGACGTTTAGATAAAGACTTCTATGGTGTGTTAAAATAGACCATTCAAGTTTCTTTCTCCAGGTGGGTTAAAAGAGATTTAGTTTTATTCAAGTATGATTGGTATGATAACACAATCGGTGTGGGTACAAAAGTCAATAACCATTACGGATTAGTTGAGGTGAAAAAAACGGTAGATGTAAAAGGTTTGATCCCTTCATCTTTTCCCAACAAGCCGAACAAGTTTATTACACAGAATTCCTTGGAGGGCACTAGGACTGGTATGTAGTCATCAAAGCCAAGGCTCGTAGTTAGATCACTGATAACGTCTCTGATGAGGTTGAAGATGCTTATCAGCTAGCTCTGAGCGACCTCCACAATAATCATTCAGTGTTGAATATTGATCCAGTTATATTGGATGAGACACTTACGGCCTCAGGCGGTGAACACATTGACACATAAGTTGTCTTGTCATTAAAACGGTCCAGGGCCAATTTAGATAATGATAACACGTCTGAAACAAATTTCGAGAGTCACACTGACATCGAAGGAGACTTCCAAACTGAAATAGACAGAGTATGTAGTTTTATATATATATATATATATATGTTATTGTTTTTACTAATTAATGTTTACATTGTTTTATTAATAGATGATTAGACGCAAAGAACGGTTTGTATTTTTATGTTGATGTAAGTTTTGATAATGACACAACAAATGAAGGATCAAGATCAAACATAAACGATTATGGACAAAATAATTATGTTTGATGATGGAAAATTGATGAATTCTAAGGAAATGTTTCAAGGCATTTTAAGTGGCTTAAATCAAGTGGAAAATGATCAACAAAGTCCCCAAGTATCAAAGGATTAGAGCCAAGATTGAACACATATCAAAAGTGGATAAAACTAAGCACAAAATTCATGCAACAGGTGCATGAATCGATTCATTATGCAAGGCAAAGAGCAATGAATCGATTCATTCGGATTCTAAGGCCCAGGATGTACAAAATTCATCATTGAATCGATTCACTACGCCATGTGTCGCGACCGGGGTCCCGGCGCACGACGCGGACTGGTTAAAGACAAATAAAAGAAAATTGAAACGGTATTGAAATGAGGCTCTTGAGAAGCTTAAAAAATAAAGGGTTCAAGGAGTCGCCACCAATATTTATTAAGGAAAATATTAGGAATACCTTTAAATAGCACTGGTTTTTTTTTGTTTTTTTAAAAAATTGAGATTCTGTTTAGTCCGGGAGTCGAATTACAGGTGGGGAAGGTATTAGCACCCCACACTGTCCGTAAAAAACGGTTACCCAAATTGATCATGCGTAATTTAAAAAATGATTATCAAATATTTCATCCTTCATAAAACAATCATAAATAATATACACAATAAAAAAAATATATAAATATGAATAAAACAAAGATAGTAAAAGAATACATCCCCTAAGTTTGTTGTTGTTTAGTTCTAAAAAAAATAAATAAACAAATGATTAAAAGACCATAAAAATAAAAGGATACAAAAAAATAATAAGACGTCTTGTCTTACTTATTTTCTAGTAAAAAAAATGATTTTTATTGAGAAATATAAAGTTTAAAACAAATAAATAAATAAATAAATAAAAATAAGAGAAAAAAAATAGAATTAAACACATCAACATGAAGATAAAGAAATATAATACACTTAATTAATTAAAATTGACAAGGAATATTATTTAATTATCTTTAAAAAAATAAGATTAATAAGATGTCTCATCTCAATTAATCTCATCTTAAATTTAAGAGAAAAATGAATGAATAAATAACACACTATTTATTAGTCTTGATTTTTTTTATTTTTTATGAAAATGATTTTTTCTTAATTATTAAAAGGTTACTAAGAGAAAATAATAGGAAATCATGACCATAATAAATATGGATAATTATGTATATATATATATAGACATATTTATAAACTATTAAAATGGTCAAACGTAAATAAATAAATAGAAAGTGTAGGAAGATAAATAAATAAATAAAAAGCAAAAAGATAAATAACTAAAAATAAAAAGTATAGAGAATAAATAATAAAATAAAAAAATAAAGGTAAAAAAAATAAATAAAAAGTTCAAAAAAATAGAAATAAATAGGCATAACAATAAATACATAAAAATAAAAGAGCAGAAAAAATAAATACATAAAATAAAGGGGCAGAAAAATAAATAATAAAAAAAATAAAGGAGCAGAAAAGTAAATAACAAAAATAAAGCAGCAGAAAAGTAAATAACAAAAATAAAGAGACGGGAAGTAAATACATGAAAATAAAGGGGCATAAATGTAAATAATAAAAATAAAGGGGCAGAAAAGTAAATACATAAAAATAAAGGGGCAGAAAAGTAAATAACAAAAATAAAGGGGCAGGAAAGTAAATACATGAAAATAAAGGGGCAGAAATGTAAATAACAAAAATAAAGGGGTAGGAAAGTAAATACATAAAAATAAAGGGGCAGAAATGTAAATAACAAAAATAAAAGGGTAAAAAAGTAAATACATGAAAATAAAGGGGCAGAAATATAAATAACAAAAATAAAGAGGGCAGAAAAGTAAATACATGAAAATAAAATGGCAGAAAAGTAAATAACAAAAATAAAAGGACGGAAAAGTAAATAAATAAAATAAAAGGGCATAAAAATAAATAAATAAAGATAAAAATATAAAAAATAAAAAAATAAAAAAAATAAACTAATAATTGCAGAAATATAAAGTGCGGATAAGTAAAGTGCAGGAAAATAAATTAACAATAATAAAAGTGTAGAAAAGTAAATAAGGAGAAATAAAAATGTAAAAAAAATAATAAATAAAGAAAAATAAAGGTACAAATAAATAAATAAAGATGGAGATGCATAAAAATAAATAAACAGATAAATAACTGCAGAAAAATAAAGTGCGGGAAAATAAAGTGCTTGAATATAAATAAAGAAAAATAAAAGTGTAGAAAAATAAATAACAATTAAATAAGACAAATAAATAAATATAAATAAACAACTTTGTATTAATAAAAAATACCTTGGTACAAGATCAATTACAGAGAACTAGAACGGAAGTCAGGAAATCAATTTTGTGTAGATTTCCTTTGCTTTTGGCTTTGTTTGGACTTGATTTGAAGGTATTTGGATGCCGGTTACAACACTTGGACAGTATTTTAGCTCACAAAAACTCACATACTAAGACAAACAAGAGTGGTGCACTCATTTTCCTAACTAGAATTACACAAAGTAATTTTTGAAAACCAAAACTTCTAAAAATTCTCACAAAAATTTAGCACTCTTTTCCCTATTTTTCTTCTTCTTCCTCCAAAATGCCTCAATATCACCTTCTATTTATAGAAGAAAATTGGCATTGGATTCTCCATAAATGACATCACTTTTCTACTTTTTCAATTTATCCAAATTTGATGTTAATTTCCCCAATTTTCTCCAATTATCCAACCAAACCGGGCCCACCACTAAAACCACCGTGACTTTCCTCTTTTTTTTCTTTTTTTTTCTTTTTTTTTATTTTTTTTTTATTTTCGTTTTTTTTTAAATTTTTTTTTGGACCTTTTTTTTTGGGTCCATTTCTTCTTTTTTTTTGTTCTTTTTGGGCTTTTTTTTAGTTTTTTTTAGTTTTTTTTTGTTTGGGCCCTTTTTTTTCTCTTCTTTTTTTTCTTTTTCTTTTCTTTTCTTTTTTTTTGGCCCTTTTTATTTATTTTTTATTTTATTTTTGTTTTTTTTATTTTTTTTATTTTTTTATTTTTTTATTTTTTTATTTTTTTTGCCCATTTATTTTTCTGATTTTTTTTGGGCATTTTATTTAAAGGTACAAATGGAAACATAAATTATTTATTACATATATGGAAGTATATAAAATATCCAATAAATATAAATTACTGCCCACACTATAAGGAGTAAAAAGGTAGTCACAAAACATCGTCTTCCCTCCCTTATTCTTTCCTCTTGGCTTCGGCATCCATCAGCCATTGCTTGAGAGAAATGAAGAGAATTGATGAAATGAGAGGTGTGGTAGGAAATGAAGAGGGATTGGGTATTTATAAAGATGGGGAAGGGTTACTATTCCAACGGTCAATATGTAATTTTTAATATTATTTTTTTTTAATAGGATCCGGGGTGGCAATCTGGACTGGGCGGGGTTCTAAGCACTGTACCGCGTCACCAACGAGAACTGGTAAGTCATAACCGGGGTCTGAAATCATTGGTCAACTACAGACATTTCTCTTCACCTCGGTTAAATATTAAGCATTGGGGACTCTCCTGCAGGTGTACTTCCGGTGTGTCTTGAAGTTCAAGTACGGATTAACACATCAGTTTTAACTTGAAGAACCTCGGATTCCCTTCGAACTGAGGTGTAAAATACCGTACTCCACTGAGGCTGTACGAGCTTAGAACTAATGAGGTAACACCGGTCATGAAACCGTGCTAGGACCACGGTTAATGCAGTCAACATTGACTCCGGACTCTAGGACAAAAAAACTCTTTTTTTCTTTTTTCTTTTTTCTTTTTTTTTAATATATATCACCGGACAAAAATAGGTGTTCACAGATGCCCCTCTTTACTTCTTTTCATGAAAGAATATGAGACATATTCATATTATTGATGTGAAAAGAAAGTAAAGACGTGAGCACCACTAAGAATACTTGACAACTTTTGACAAGAAGTAAATAGCCGAATGGTGTTGTCCCAATGCTAGACAGTTTAAGGAGAGGCACTTGGAATCATGACAAGAAGATAAACGGCACAACCTAGGGGTTAATGAAGTTGTCTTGACATTTCGAGGAGCCTAAGAATGGGTATTTGAGGCTTCGACACAAAATAGATGACAGGGGGATGCCCCTGAATGATTTTGATTGAGATAGCCTAGGGAAGGATACCTGAGGCTGTATCATGAAAATAAATGACTGGGTGGATGTCCCTAATTTGATTTTGATTATGATAGCCTAGGGAAGAATACCCGAGGATTTGACATGAAACTAAATGACTGGGGGGATGCCCCTGATTTGGTTTTGATTGAGATAGCCTAGGGAAGAATACCTGAGGCTTCGACATGAAAATAAATGACTGGGGGATGCCCCTGATTTGTTTTAGTAGCCTAGGAATGGATACCTGAGGCTTTGACATGAAAATAAATGACTGGGAAAATGCCCCTGATTGGATTTGGTAGCCTAGGAATGGATACCTGAGGCTTTGACATGAAAATAAATGACTGGGGGATGCCCCTAATTTGTTTTAGTAGCCTAGGAATGGATACCTGAGGCTTTGACATGAAAATAAATGACTGGGGGATGCCCCTAATTTGTTTTAGTAGCCTAGGAATGGATACCTGAGGCTTTGACATGAAAATAAATGACTGGGAAAATGCCCCTGATTGGATTTGGTAGCCTAGGAATGGATACCTGAGGCTTTGACATGAAAATAAATGACTGGGGGATGCCCCTGATTTGTTTTAGTAGCCTAGGAATGGATACCTGAGGCTTTGACATGAAGTAAGACTTAAGGGAAATACCTCTAACATATGACTTATGATGGAGAATTATATGAGATTTATGCTCAAGAAGAATGTGTCTGAGATTGACTTTTTTGACTTAATGAGGGTTCCGAGTGAATACAAGGATTGTATTTTCACATCTTAGTAAACCATCCCTACTGGAGTTAGGTGATAGGCTGAAATTGTTGATCTCGACTCTTCATGGGGAATATTTGTCCTTGTTGTAACCTCAACCCTGCATAGAAGAAATAGTCAAGTGGAAAACCAAAGGTCTCCTCCAGGTGACTACCATAATCTTTATGGGACTTGTTATTACTCATGGCAGAGCGGAATATCCTGATTACCAAGGTCTGTGTAATTGGGAAGTATCAAGATTGTTTGAGATTAAAAATATGCTTTTCATGATTATTTTTTTAAAAAAATATTTTTCACAAAATGCATGCAAATGAAACCTGACAAGACAAGGATTGGAACTGAAATTGAGAATTCCATATATTTACTTGGGAAAATTACAAGTTTACATCATAATTTTTAATCAAAACTTTTAGAGGACATAAAGACTACCCTATCCCTTTAGAGTATGCTCAAGCATAATACTTCTTGACTGCATCTGAATTGATCGGGAAAGATAACTCCTCACCATCCATGTTCGTCAAAATCAAAGCTCCTCCAGAAAAGGCTCTCTTTACAACGAATGGTCCTTCATAATTTGGCTTCCATTTGCCTCGGTGATCATTTTGATTCGGCAAGATTTTCTTCAGTACCAAATCACCTTCATGAAATTGACGAGGTCGCACTTTCTTTTCGTATGCCTTCTTCATACGCTTTTGGTATAACTGCCCATGACAGAGAGCGGTTAACCTTTTCCCATCAATTAAATTTAATTGATCATACCGGGACCGAACCCATTCAGCTTCTTCTAATTTGGCATCCATGATTACTTTTAAAGATAGAATTTCCACTTCTATTGGTAAAACAGCTTCCATACCATACACCAATGAGAAGGGTGTTGCCCCTGTCGAAGTTCGTACAGAGGTACGATACCCATGTAAAGCAAAAGGAAGCAACTCACTCCAGTCTTTGTAGGTTTCAACCATCTTTTGTATGATTTTCTTTATATTTTTGTTAGCAGCTTCCACTGCTCCATTCATCTTAGGTCTGTATGGAGATGAATTGAGGTGTTTGATTTTGAATTCCTCACAGAGTTCATCCATCATTTTATTATTCAGGTTTGTACCATTATCAGTGATGATCTGATTTGGTAAACCATATCTACAAATCAATTCTCTCTTGATGAATTTGACCACAACATTTTTAGTCACGTTGGTGTAGGAAGCTGCTTCAACCCACTTGGTGAAGTAATCAATGGCCACCAAAATAAAGCGATGCCCATTCGATGCTTTTGGTTCAATGGGACCAATAACATCTATGCCCCACATAGCAAAAGGCCAAGGCGTTGTTAGAACGTGCAAAGAAGATGGTGGTGCATGAATGTTGTCTGCATAGGTTTGACACTTGTGACATTTCTTGGTATAGTTATTACAATCATTCTCCATTGTCATCCAATAATATCCAGATCGGAGAATTTTTCTTGCCATCGAGTGCCCATTTGCATGTGTTCCGAAAGGCCCTTCATGAACATCCTCCATGATTTTGTTAGCTTCCGTCACGTCTACGCAACGAAGGAGAACAGAATCATAATTTCCCTTATAAAGTGTATTCCCAGTCATAAAGAAATTCATGGCTAGGCGCCTGAGGGTTCTTTTATCATTTTCTGAGATACCAGGGGGATATTCTTGATTTTGAACATAATTTTTGATGTCATGAAACCATGGTTTCCCATCGGGCTCTTCTTTTATCTCATGACAATATGCAGGTTCGAGACGCCTTTCAATCTCGATGAAGGGCATGTCACAATCCCTACTTACGTTGAACATGGAGGCCAACGTGGCCAAAGCATCGGCTAATTGGTTATCATCCCGAGGAATATGATGGAAAAAGACTTCATCAAACCCTTTGATTAGTTCCATGATGTGAGCTTGATAAGGAATCAATTTTCCATCTCTAGTATCCCATTCTTCTTTCAGTTGATGAATCACCAAGGCAGAATCTCCGTATATTTGTAGAGATTTCACCTTTGCTTCAAGTGCCGCCTGAATCCCCAAAACACAAGCTTCATATTCTGCAATATTATTGGTACAATCAAAACAAAGTCTAGCAGTGAATGGGAAAAGCTTATTATCTGGTGAGATTAGGATGGCCCCAATCCCATGCCCCAGTGTATTCGACGCCCCATCGAACATCAAAATCCAAGTTCTATTAGGACAATCTTTCTCTTCTGACAACATCATAATATTTTCATCAGGAAATTCGAATGACATTGGTTGGTACTCTTTTAGGGGATGGTGGGCCAAGTGATCAGCTAAAGCACTCCCTCTTACAGCTTTTTGGGTGACATGAATGATATCATACTCAGTCAAAAGAACCTGCCAACGAGCTATTCTTCCCGTCAGAGCCAGTTTTTCAAAGATGTACTTAATTGGGTCCATCTTAGATATCAACCAAGTAGTATAAGATAACATGTATTGCCTTAGGCGACGAGCAGCCCATGCTAATGCACAACAAGTTCGTTCCACAGTAGAATATCGTGCTTCGCACTCAGTGAACTTCTTGCTCAAATAGTAAATAGCATGCTCTTTTCTCCCAGACTCATCATGTTGCCCCAGTACAGAGCCCATAGACTCATTTATCACCGTAAAATACAACAGGAGCGGTCTTCCTGGGGTTGGGGGAACCAAGATCGGTGGGGATTGCAAGTATTGCTTTATTTGGTCAAAGGCCTCCTGGCAGTCATCATTCCATTGTGATGGTTGATTTTTACGAAGCAACTTAAAGATTGGATTACATATAGCTGTTAGTTGAGAAATGAAACGAGCTATGTAATTCAACCTTCCAAGGAATCCTCGTACTTCTTTTTCAGTGCTAGGGGCAGGCATTTCCATGATTGCCTTTACTTTATCGGGATCCACTTTGATACCTTTCTCACTGACAATGAAACCAAGCAACTTTCCAGAGCTAGCCCCAAAAGTGCATTTAGCCGGATTTAATCTGAGTTTGAATTTTCTCAGGCGTTCAAAGAGCTTTCGTAAGTCAATCAAGTGACCTTCAACAGATTTGGATTTGGCAATAATATCATCCACATAAACCTCTATCTCTTTATGCATCATGTCATGAAATAGAGTTACCATTGCTCTTTGGTAAGTGGCACCGGCATTTTTCAATCCAAAAGACATCACCTTGTAGCAGAAGGTTCCCCACAAAGTAATGAAAGTGGTTTTTCCATGTCTTCGGGTGCCATCTTGATTTGGTTGTACCCAGAAAATCCATCCATGAATGAAAAAATGGAATGTTGGGCCGTGTTATCAACAAGAACATCAATATGTGGCAATGGAAAGTCATCTTTTGGGCTAGCTCTATTCAAATCCCGGTAATGAACACACATTCGCACCTTCCCATCTTTTTTCGGGACCAGAACAATGTTGGCCACCCATTTAGGGTATTTGGAGACAGCCAAGAACCCGACATCCAACTGTTTGGTTATCTCTTCTTTAATCTTTAAGAGCATTTCTGGCTTCATCCTTCTCAACTTCTGCTTTATGGGGATGCAACCGGGTTTCAATGGCAACTTGTGTTCAACGATGCAGTTATCCAATCCCGGCATATCCTGATACGACCAAGCAAACACATCGCTGAATTCGACCAACAATTCTATTAATTCCCTCTTATGTTCTCTACTCAAAGAGGTGCCGATCTTGACTTCTTGTTTGTTTTCTTCACTCCCCAAATTTATGACTTCAACAATTTCTAGATAGGGAGAAATTTCTTTATCTTCCTGATCTAGCAGCCTTAGCAATTCAGGGGAAGGTTCATCAGACTCTTCATCCTCTTCGCTTGTTGGATTAAAATCATGATGGAAGAAAGCAATCTTATTATTTTGGAATTCAATTTCAGATCTGCAATTTATTTAATATAAAAAGGTAAAATAAGGAAAATGATAACCGAACTTAACTTTTATTTATTGAAAATGATAAAGAAAACATGTTTTGCCCTTATTAAAACTCATCCTAAGGCTTTAGGCATAGCCAAAGAATTTAAACAAAACCTACAAAGTGAATAATTACTTTGAAATGATCTCTGGAAGCTCAACGGCTTCCCAATTACACAACTCAGTATCTAAAGGACAAGGGTAAATCAAGTCTTCTTCTCTCTTGGACTCATCATCGATGACTGCCACTTGGTCTGGAGATGTCAAGCCTGCACTCCTGAAGCTTTGGTAAAGGTCACAGATAGGGATCTTCGCAGTTAGAGGTTCTCGATTTTCTAACTGTGCAAGTCGTTTTTCTCTTTTATCTACAAAAACCTTCGCTCTTTCCACTAGAGATGGATGATACCCCAGCCCAAAGCCGTTCTTATTCTCCTTAACCAATAATGGGTCTACTCCTCCATCAAGCATCTTCCCAAGCCCTTTCCCTGGCTGGAATCCAGATTTTATCATCACTTTAGCTACCATCATAGAAGCTTTAGAAGGACGAGCTAGTTGTAACCCTTCGCTCACATAGGTGGTGTGAGCAATTTCCAATGATTGGAAGGAAGTCTCAAGACTTTCTTCAGCCGCTTCTATATATGGAGTTGACATGGGCTTACTGATAAGGAAATCTCCCTCACCAGAAACAATGATTAGCTTGTTGTTTACCACAAATTTAAGCTTTTGATGAAGGGTAGATGGAACCACACCGGCAGAATATATCCAAGGCCTCCCCAATAGGCAGCTATAAGCAGGATTGATATCCATCACTTGAAATAATACATTAAAGGTGCATGGGCCCACTTGGATAGGGATCTCAATATCTCCAATGACCTCTCTCCGAGTACCGTCAAAAGCTCTTACTACCATTGAGCTTGGCTTCATATGTGACCCATCAAAAGGTAGTTGATTTAAAGTGGACTTTGGCATGATATTTAGAGAGGAGCCGTTATCAACTAGGACCTTGGCTATGATATGATCCCGACACTTGACAGAGATGTGTAATGCCTTATTATGACCTCTTCCTTCAGCAGGTATCTCTTCGTCGGTGAAAGTTAAGTAGTCATTTGAGGCAATATGCCCCACTATCCCTTCAAACTTTTCAGGCGAAATATCTTTTGTAACATGTGCTTTATTCAAGACCTTCAATAACTTTCCACGATGTGGTTCTGAGTCCAATAAGAGAGATAACAAGGATATTTTTGCAGGAGTGTGGTTTAACTGGTCAAGGACCTGGTATTCGCTTTGCTTAATGAATTTCAAAAATTCACAAGCATCTTCCTCTGTTATTCCTTGGGGAGGGTCTTGTTCTTTACCACGACTTTCTTTTTCACTTACAGGTGCATCCTCCTTTCTCAAGTTTTCAGGAGCATAAACTCGCCCGCTCCTAGTCATTCCACTTGTCTCGGAAATATTGGTTACTGAGGATGACGATCCCTTTAGGAGTTAAGGGATTACATCCACTTCATACTTCCAAGGTACTGCATGGGTATCCTTGTATGAAAATGGAGATGGGGTCCTAATTGTCAAGGACGGATGGCTTATGACTGTTTCGGTCAAAGGTTTCTTGGTGTAATAGACCACCAAAGGAACAGGGGTGACTGGGCTTACTGTGTCTGTACCATGCTGCCCATTGATCATGTTGACATCATTGCAAGGGGGACAATGATCACTTCCCAAGTCATGTGTTATTGCATTTACCCCAGTATTTCCATGATTAGGCAAAGGATTTCTAATCATATTTGGGGAGCCTTCTTCAAAATCTGACCACTTGGCATTTATCAAATCACGTACCTTAAACTTTAAGGCAATGCAATTTTCTGTAGAATGCCCCGGTGCCCCAGCATGATAATCACACTTCACATTAGGATCATACCCCTTAGGATAGGGTGGCCCTACGGGTTTTAAAGGACATCGTACAACAAGAGAACTTTTGAGAAGTTGAGGCAAAAGTTCAGTATATGTCATGGGAATTGGATCAAATTGGACAGAAGGACGGTCATTGTTTGGCTTTTTTTGTGGAAGATTTGGATTGGGATTTTGCATCCATTGTTGGGGAGGAGGTGGTGGTGTATTCTTGAAATTATGGACGGGTGGGGGTCTATATGATTGAGGATGGGGAAATGAATTTCCAGAAGCAGCAGCTACATAAGGGTAAGGTCCGTACAGTGGATAATGAGGTGGGAAAGGGAAAGGGGAAGGTTGAAACATTTTTTGATTATGTTGACCTTGATTTCCCATTACAGCATTTGCTTCCTCACCCTTTCTTCTTCCTGCCCCTATCGTAGGTTTTCCTATTGACGGGGAACTTTGGACAACTTTTCCTGTTCTCAAACCGCTTTCAATTCTTTCCCCTATTACCACCATATCAGAAAAGCTTGATGATACACTCCCAAGCATCCTTTCATAGAACGGTGGCTGAAGAGTGTCAATGAACATTGCCACTATCTCTTTCTCTATCAAATGTGGTTCAACTTGTGCAGCCATTTCCCTCTATCGTTGAGCATATTCTTTGAAGGACTCAGTATTCCTTTTGGTCATATTTTGAAGTTGTAGCCGGTCTGGTGCCATGTCCATATTGTATTTATATTGCTTCAGAAAGGCATCGGCTAAATCCTTCCAACAACGAATACGAGTTCATTCAAGGTGAGTGTACCAGCTCAACGCTGCCCCAGCAAGGCTATCTTGAAAAAAATGGATCAGTAACTTTTCATCATAAGCATACCCAGCCATCTTTCGGCAGTACATGGTCAAATGGTTACGAGGACAAGTTGTTCCTTTGTATTTATCAAATTCCGGCAATTTGAACTTGGGAGGAATTACCACATCTGGAACTAGGCATAATTCAGAAACATTTGTTACGCCTAAGCCACTTCCTCCCTCTACTGCACGTAACCTTTTCTTCCAATATTTCCATTTGCCCTTTTGACAAAGGCGCTGCTGGCTGATCAGGATTTGGTGGAGGGACTTGAGCTTTGTGTGACAAGTTTTGGGAAACACCTGCCTGTGGTATTGGGCAACCATAAGGGAAATAATATGGCACTGCTTGTGGGTTTGGTTGTGTGGCATCATTCGGAGTCTGGTGATTTTGTTGTGGAATTGTATTAGGTGGAGTGACATTGGGTGGAGCCTGAGTGTTTTGGGGAATAGCTGTTGATTGGTTGAAATTTGGAGGGTTAGATACAGGGGGATTGGGAACTTGTTGAACAGCAGGAGGATTCTCTTGATTGGGATTAGGATGCATGGTGTAATATCCTTGAGGTAAGCCATATGGAGGCCAAGCATATGCTTGCTGAACATTCCCGTCTTGGGAAACAAAAGGTGGCAATGGCATACCATAAGGTTGGTGTGAGATGAATGGAGTTTCAGTGACTGGAGCAGGATCATTTAAAGGTATAGGGTTCCCCTCTTGAGCTTGAACTTGAGGAGTGGATGTTTGTTCCCTATTTCCTGCAGAAGATCCCCTTTCTGTACCTCTTCTTTCAAGAAGCTTAAGTATTTCTGCCATCTGCTCCTTGATCTGGCCAACTTCATTCCTTAATTCTTCAACTGCGCTTTCCGGCTCTGCCATGAGTCTTGTTTGCAGTCTAGTTTGATAAGGATGCTTTGAGCCCCTTCTCCCCGTGATGTGAATAAATACAAAGAAACCCCCCTTGGTACAAGAACAAGTATTGTTAAATGACATAGAGAGATGTAAAGTAAATACATGATGAATTTTAAATATCGGTAAGTAAAGATAAACCTTTCTTTTAGAATGTCTTTTTCTAAAGTACTAAGTTAGAAGAAAAATGCAATTTCAACATGAGATTTATTCATTGATCAACAAGTTCTGATACATTGTTTGTTACAACAACTCAAAATCAATTCTCTCTTGCTTTAGCAATCCAGACCTTCATTTCATCCAATCGCCCCTTACAGTATTGGATGAATGTTGTGATTTCCTCTGGTGTAGAAAGCGGGCTCACCATTGCTTCAGCCTTCTTCAACAGGTGAGGAATATCTCTAAGTGTTCCATTAGCAAGACCGGCTAGATTAGAAAAACGGTCTCTCCAAGAATAGACAAGACTTTCCAACTCAACCCTTTCTAGGGTCATTAAACGTATAATCTCTTCATATCTATCCTTGTCTTCCATGGCTTGCCATTTTTCTTCATTTATTTCACGCTCGCAAGCACTAACGACATCTCTGACTTGTCGTTCCAGTTCATCAATTCGCGCTTGCATAAGGTTCTTTTCAACTTGAGCTTCTTCTTTTGTCTTGGCTAGAATTTCTCGTAACCGCCCTTTGTCAGCCAATATATCATTCTTTTGCTTCTCTTTGGTCTTCAATTGGCTGTTCACGGTTTGGAGGCATTGATCCAATTGCATCATATGTTCTCTTTCAATTCGCTGCTTCTTACCTATGTCTTCAAAGGCATTTTCTAATTCACACCTTTTTCTCTTAAGGGAAGCATTGTCTTGTTGAATTTTGATTAAATCATCCTCCAAAGCTTGATTTTTCTTTATCATTTCAGCCAACTCACTCCTCAAATTTTCAATCTTTTTGCTTTCATCGGGAACTGGATTTCTCACATGAGTACCGTGATCTTTAAAGGGTAATTTAACAATGGCTACCCTATTTGAAATCCACTGGTAGTAACTTTCTTTTGCGGCATGACTTCGGACACCCAATTCTTTTCCTTTACTATGAACCTTGCCCCAAACATCAATGACAGTTTGAATAACAAAAGTACTATTTCCCTCAATATAATAATGAAGGAAAGGCGTTACTGTTTCTTCTTCTGGAGGCTGTATCATAGGATAAGCAAGTTGTCTTTTTGTAATGCTAGGATTGTAATTGATGCATCCTTGAGTTCCCATGAGAGGCACATTCAGAAATTTTCCACAGCAGTAAATAATGGAATCGACGTTCATCCACTGAGGGTACCACCGAATCATGCTAGCAGATAATCCTGCCAGATGTCCTGCCCACTCCCTATTAGTCTTCTTGGTTAACCTAAGGAGCTTCAAATCAGAGATAGGACATTCAACCTTGCCAACTTGATTGAAGACATGAGAAGTAAGCCATAGATACAAGGCGGGTAGACAACAGACGATCTTTTTCCCATTCCGGTTGTGACAGGAATCCATTGTACAATAGATATCAGCTAAGACAGCAGTCATGGAACTTTCACCTCTAAGCTTTCTAGCTTGGAAAACATCAATTGCCTTGAAATCAATATAATTATCAAGGCTTGGGAAGAGGATCACACCATAGATGGCCAACGCCAAAATGTCAACAAACACGTCCCATTCTCCTTTCCCTGCCTGACTGAGGAGTTGCTGCTCAAAGAAGCTTAGTGCGAATCCTGAAATTTGGTTCCTGTTTAATTGAGCCTTCTTAAGCATTTCAGGATCCATCTTGAGGATGCGAGCTACACTGAAGATTGAAGCATGATGTTCAGTTCGACGATAAGGTTTCAAATTTTCTAACGGCAAGCCAAATATCTGTTCAAACTCCTCCAAAGTAGGAGCTAACTGGAAATCTTTGAATGTAAAACAGCGAAGAGGAGGATCATAAAACTGAGCTAGAGCAGTAAGGGCCCCTTCTTGCACTTCGACCTCTAAGAATTTTAAGATCTTTCCGTACTTCCTTGTAAAGGTCATTTTCTGGGTAATATCCATCCTTTTGCTTAAGGACAACAGATTGCTAGTATTTGATCTGATGACTTTGAGGTGTAACAAATTTTTTAAACCAGTTGCCTTCACTTCTTGATCACTTGATCTCATGTTAAATTCCATTTTTAGTGATACTTACCGATGTTTAAATTTCACCTTTAACAAAAGAAATAAATGAATCAGATTAACAAAGAAAACAGTTTGATAAATATCCTCACATAAGATTGTGATAATACTTATCATGACTAAAGTATAGAAAATATACATTTCTGATTTTTTTTTTAAAAAAAACTTTGTGCAAATAAATAAAAGATAAAAGGAATGTTTACCCAATTGTGTCTTAGACAAGGTAACCACCTAATTGGCTCTAAGGCTATTTAATCGTGTTTCTTCAAAATGTAATTATTCTAATTGGTTCTAAGAAGGTCACCGGAGCTCTGATCTTTAGCTATGAGTCTTATGCAAAAAGTAGGGAATCCTACTTAGTGCGGACATCATAACTAAGATAACACCCCGGCTGAGATTTTCACGCGAATCATGGTAGGACGTCTCGTCCTAAATGACACCGCTAATAATCTCCCCTAGCCTATGTCTTTTGCGGGGCCCGGGAATAGGGTCCCTTCTAATAATGTGTGCATTATGGTGAATGTGAAGTGTGTGGGATATTCATACCTGGATTTTTACCCATTCTTCACAATGAACAAACATAAAGCAAAATAAATATCACATGTCTTCTACCTTAAGGTTCTAAATTAAGGCAATAAAGAAGGAAAAAAAAGTATAAAATCTAAAATTAATGGAAGATTAGATAAACAACAAGAATAACATAACAAATAAATACAAAGGATGAAATAATTAACAATCAAAAAAAATACACAAGATCAATTTAACGGGCTTGACTCTCAAAATGTCCCCAGCGGAGTCGCCATCTGTCGCGACCGGGGTCCCGGCGCACGACGCGGACTGGTTAAAGACGAATAAAAGAAAATTGAAACGGTATTGAAATGAGGCTCTTGAGAAGCTTAAAAAATAAAGGGTTCAAGGAGTCGCCACCAATATTTATTAAGGAAAATATTAGGAATACCTTTAAATAGCACTGGTTTTTTTTTGTTTTTTTAAAAAATTGAGATTCTGTTTAGTCCGGGAGTCGAATTACAGGTGGGGAAGGTATTAGCACCCCACACTGTCCGTAAAAAATGGTTACCCAAATTGATCATGTATAATTTAAAAAATGATTATCAAATATTTCATCCTTCATAAAACAATCATAAATAATATACACAATAAAAAAATATATAAATATGAATAAAACAAAGATAGTAAAAGAATACATCCCCTAAGTTTGTTGTTGTTTAGTTCTAAAAAAAATAAATAAACAAATGATTAAAAGACCATAAAAATAAAAGGATACAAAAAAACAATAAGACGTCTTGTCTTACTTATTTTCTAGTAAAAAATGATTTTTATTGAGAAATATAAAGTTTAAAACAAATAAATAAATAAATAAATAAAAATAAGAGAAAAAAAATAGAATTAAACACATCAACATGAAGATAAAGAAATATAATACACTTAATTAATTAAAATTGACAAGGAATATTATTTAATTATCTTTAAAAAAAATAAGATTAATAAGATGTCTCATCTAAATTAATCTCATCTTAAATTTAAGAGAAAAATGAATGAATAAATAACACACTATTTATTAGTCTTGATTTTTTTTATTTTTTATGAAAATGATTTTTTCTTAATTATTAAAAGGTTACTAAGAGAAAATAATAGGAAATCATGACCATAATAAATATGGATAATTATGTATATATATATAGACATATTTATAAACTATTAAAATGGTCAAACGTAAATAAATAAATAGAAAGTGTAGGAAGATAAATAAATAAATAAAAAGAAAAAAGAGAAATAACTAAAAATAAAAAGTATAGAGAATAAATAATAAAATAAAAAAATAAAGGTAAAAAAAAATAAATAAAAAGTTCAAAAAAATAGAAATAAATAGGCATAACAATAAATACATAAAAATAAAAGAGCAGAAAAAATAAATACATAAAATAAAGGGGCAGAAAAATAAATAATAAAAAAAATAAAGGAGCAGAAAAGTAAATAACAAAAATAAAGCAGCAGAAAAGTAAATAACAAAAATAAAGAGACGGGAAGTAAATACATGAAAATAAAGGGGCATAAATGTAAATAATAAAAATAAAGGGGCAGAAAAGTAAATACATAAAAATAAAGGGGCAGAAAAGTAAATAACAAAAATAAAGGGGCAGGAAAGTAAATACATGAAAATAAAGGGGCAGAAATATAAATAACAAAAATAAAGGGGCAGGAAAGTAAATACATGAAAATAAAGGGGCAAAAATGTAAATAACAAAAATAAAGGGGTAAAAAAGTAAATACATGAAAATAAAGGGGCAGAAATATAAATAACAAAAATAAAGAGGGCATAAAAGTAAATACATGAAAATAAAATGGCAGAAAAGTAAATAACAAAAATAAAAGGACGGAAAAGTAAATAAATAAAATAAAAGGGCATAAAAATAAATAAATAAAGATAAAATATAAAAAATAAAAAAATAAAAAAATAAACTAATAATTGCAGAAATATAAAGTGCGGATAAGTAAAGTGCAGGAAAATAAATTAACAATAATAAAAGTGCAGAAAAGTAAATAAAGAGAAATAAAAGTGTAAAAAAATAATAAATAAAGAAAAATAAAGGTACAAATAAATAAATAAAGATGGAGATGCATAAAAATAAATAAACAGATAAATAACTGCAGAAAAATAAAGTGCGGGAAAATAAAGTGCTTGAATATAAATAAAGAAAAATAAAAGTGCAGAAAAATAAATAACAATTAAATAAGACGAATAAATAAATATAAATAAACAACTTTGTATTAATAAAAAATACCTTGGTACAAGATCAATTACAGAGAACTAGAACGGAAGTCAGGAAATCAATTTTGTGTAGATTTCCTTTGCTTTTGGCTTTATTTGGACTTGATTTGAAGGTATTTGGATACCGGTTACAACACTTGGACAGTATTTTAGCTCACAAAAACTCACATACTAAGACAAACAAGAGTGGTGCACTCATTTTCCTAACTAGAATTACACAAAGTAATTTTTGAAAACCAAAACTTCTAAAAATTCTCACAAAAATTTAGCACTCTTTTCCCTATTTTTCTTCTTCTTCCTCCAAAATGCCTCAATATCACCTTCTATTTATAGAAGAAAATTGGCATTGGATTCTCCATAAATGACATCACTTTTCTACTTTTTCAATTTGTCCAAATTTGATGTTAATTTCCCCAATTTTCTCCAATTATCCAACCAAACCGGGCCCATCACTAAAACCGCCGTGACTTTCCTCTTTTTTTTTTCTTTTTTTTTCGTTTTTTTTTAAAATTTTTTTTTGGACCTTTTTTTTTGGGCCCATTTCTTCTTTTTTTTTGTTCTTTTTGGGCTTTTTTTTAGTTTTTTTTATTTTTTTTTTGTTTGGGCCCTTTTTTTTCTCTTCTTTTTTTTCTTTTTCTTTTCTTTTCTTTTTTTTGGCCCTTTTTATTTATTTTTTATTTTATTTTTGTTTTTTTTATTTTTTTTTATTTTTTAATTATTTTTTTATTATTTTTTTTTGCCCATTTATTTTTCTGATTTTTTTTGGGCCTTTTATTTAAAGGTACAAATGGAAACAAATTATTTATTACATATATGGAAGTATATAAAATATCCAATAAATATAAATTACTACCCACACTATAAGGAGTAAAAAGGTAGTCACAAAACATCATCTTCCCTCCCTTATTCTTTCCTCTTGGCTTCGGCATCCATCAGCCATTGCTTGAGAGAAATGAAGAGAATTGATGAAATGAGAGGTGTGGTAGGAAATGAAGAGGGATTGGGTATTTATAAAGATGGGGAAGGGTTACTATTCCAACGGTCAATATGTAATTTTTAATATTATTTTTTTTAATATGATCCGGGGTGGCAATCTGGACTGGGTGAGGTTCTAAGCACTGTACCGCGTCACCAACGAGAACTGGTAAGTCATAACCGGGGTCTGAAATCATTGGTCAACTACAGACATTTCTCTTCACCTCGGTTAAATATTAAGCATTGGGGACTCTCCTGCAGGTGTACTTCCGGTGTGTCTTGAAGTTCAAGTACGGATTAACACATCAGTTTTAACTTGAAGAACCTCGGATTCCCTTCGAACTGAGGTGTAAAATACCGTACTCCACTGAGGCTGTACGAGCTTAGAACTAATGAGGTAACACCGGTCATGAAACCGTGCTAGGACCCCGGTTAATGCAGTCAACATTGACTCCGGACTCTAGGACAAAAAAACTCTTTTTTTCTTTTTTCTTTTTTCTTTTTTTTAATATATATCACCGGACAAAAATAGGTGTTCACACCATGGAATCGATTCATACGTTTCTTAAGTGCCCAAGAAGTGATTTTTGATCATTGAATCGATTCACACGGTTTTGTAAGGCCAGGATTGCATTTTATGAAGCATGAATCGATTCACTCTTCACTTGAATCGATTCACACGTTTATTTTGCCCAGTAAGATCATTTCTAAAGAGATGAATCGATTCATAAGATATTAGAATCGATTCTCACACTGTCAGAGACCAAAAGGCATGCTGGAATCATTTAAAATTTGAAGAGAAATATTCAAAATTCAAAGGGAGACATTATGCAACATGGTTGGAAAGTTCAAGGCAAGGCTTCACACTTTGTCCCACTCCACATGAATATGTCTCATTGGAAATGCAATAAAATTTGAATTGAGACAAGCATGCCTAACTTTTCAAGATTCCAAGGAATTAAATAATGCAAAGCCATGTGATGAAGGAATTCAAATTTGAACATCCCATGCTCTTGAAGTCCTATAAATAGGAGAAGGAATTGCACTTGCAAGATGTCCCAAACCATTGAAGCAATTCCATTGGTTTCTTCCTCCTCCATTCTCTTGCTCTTCTACTCATTCTCTCTTATTACATATTGGCATATTCTCTTAGTGAGTTATCTAAGAGTTAGAGAGAAAATATTTTGTGAGCTAAATTTGTATATCCTCTCTTTGAGAGTTATTATTTGGTGAGAGCTTTAAGTTGTATATCTACTCTAGTGAGAGAGTTATTTGATTGTAAACCAAACACCATAAACACCAAGGTATTCACTCTAGGTTGAGTGGTTACAAAGGTTGGGGTTCAACCTTTGGGTATTGAGAGATTGTGAGATTGGGTGGGTTGCCCTTTGCTTGTGAGGATTGGGTTCTTGAGTGTGGGACACTAGGAGACAATTGCTCAAAGCTTGTAATCTCAAATTCTCAATAGTGAAAATCCTTCAAGTGGGTTGCTTGAAGGCGAAACGTACACCGGGGTGGTGGAACTCGTTATATCGGTTTGCAAATTCTCTCTTCCCTTAAACTCCTTATTATTGTGAATTTAATTTGCATGCCAAAATACCTATATCAAATTGGTTTGGTAAAATTGAATCCTTGAATCAATTGACTTAAACATTGTTGGATTTAATAATTGAGGAAGAAAAATATTGGTGTTAACAAATTGGTAAAACTATCATGCTTAATTAATTTGTTAGAAGTTGTTCAAGTTATACTTATATTGAAATTAATTATTGCATGCTAAGTGTTTCAAGAATTGCCTAAACTAATAACTTGCTTTACTTATCAAAATCAATTCTTGAATATGGTCTATTCAACTCAAGATATTTCAGTATGAAATGTGCTTCATAATTATCATATCTTTTATCTTGCATCATTTGTGTACTACTAATCATTTTGAAAGGGATTCCACGTGAAAATTTGAAATACTCAATTCACCCCCCTCTTGAGTATCGAGGCCTTGGCTAACAAGTGGTATCAGAGCTTGACTCTTGGTAGATCAAGCTTAACGGCTTCAAGAGATCAAGATGACCTCTACCTCTTATGATGCATTTCCGCAAAATGGTACAATAAATAGACCACCAATCTTCAATGGTAAAGACTATGTTATTTGGAAAGAAAGGATGAAAATATTTATCCAAGCCTATGATATTAAGGTATGGAATGCTATTCAATGTGGTCCCTTCATTCCTAAATACATTGTTGATAATATAGAATGCATGAAGCCCATAAACTTATGGACTAAGGAAGAAGAAAGAAAGGTATAATTTAATCTAAAAGCTAAAATTCTTATCACATTAGCATTAGAACCTAATGATGTTTCTAGAGTTATTACTTGTAACAATGCTAAAGAAATGTGGGAAACTCTTGAAACAATTTATGGAAATACTAATGATGATCAAGATGCAAGAATTAGTACTCTTTGTAGTCAAGATGAAGAATTCAAAAGAAGTCTAGAGAAAGAGACCAACGAAACGGAAGAAGAAATTGCATGCCTAATGACAAAGCACTCCCAAGATGATGAGGTATGCTCTTTAAATGCTTTTAGTGATGATAATGATGATAAAATTGATAAAGATGAATTATTAGAAGCACTTGAAGAATTGCATGAAAAATTTGTCTTGTTATCAAAGAAATATGCATGTTCAAAACAAACCATTTTGAAGCTTGAAAATGAATTGCATAATGTGCACATTGAAAAGGAAAATCTTAGAATTAAAAATGATGAATTAGTAGCCTCAAATGTATCTTCTATGACTTGTAATGGTAACAATGATTGTATGCTTATTGATAAATGTATACTTCTTGAAAATGAGAATAAAGAACTAAAAGAAGCACTTAGTAAACTTACAAGTAGTCAAAAGAATCTAAATGCACCTCTTGAAGATCAGAAGCATACACTTGATAGAAGGAAAATAGGTCATTACAAGAATCCTCTTGCACTTCACAAGGAAAAATCTAAACCCATTCTAAGATGTACAAACCATGAAAGAAAAGGAAACTCATTGTCACATTGTTTTAAAAGGAACCATTACAATCATACCATGACTTATTCTTTGGACACAACATGTTTTTATTGTGGAATATTTGGTCATATATCATCTAATTGTTTCATAAAGAAATCTCGTCAAAAGTGTATGAGAAAGGTATGGATTCCAAAAACAACTTTGAAATCCTAAACTAACAAGGAAGGACCCAAATCTCAAAGGGTACCATAAAACCCTAAATTTTGTAGGCATACTTTAAATCGGCAATCTCTCATTGACGAATGACCAAAGAATCAAGATTCATAACATCCACTCCAAAGAACAAAGAATGATAAGGATGGAGGATTCGTAAAACTCCAAGGCATGTTCGATTCTTACTCTAAGTTGATCAAATATTATGTATGCTTAATCATGTTTAAATATCTATGGACTTGGTTGATAATTTATTGAGAATTTTAGAAATGTCTAAATAATTTTTTAAAGCCAAATTCCATACTTGTTCATGATGAATTTTTGTGATCAAACTTTGAGTTGATATGTGATACTTGATTTTGAGCATAAATGGCATAAAACTTTGAGATAGATGAATGAATAAATTTAGAACCCTTAAATTCATTAAAATCTTAGGACCAATTATGTATATTCCTATGATTTTGACTTTGATAATTGATGATTTAAATGATTGGTGTTAAGGTTAATAAATGATTGCTTAAATAACATGTTTTAATTTCATGAAAAACTTGAGATTAAAGTTGTTTGCATCCATGTGTGTTAGGAAGGATTGAAACATGAAAATGTTGAAATACTAAATCTTGATGCTTAGATTCAAAATCTTAAATGATGCATAAACTCTTGATGATATATGATGTATGAATTCTTGAATGAAGCATGTATGAATCCTTGGTAACGTATGAATTCCTAATGATGCATGAACTTTTAGTTGAATATGAATTCTTGATGATGTATTATTTATTGAACAAGAGATATATTGTTTAACTAGTGATATCTAAATAACAAGCATCTTCCTTTAACAAAATGGTATCAATTGAATTAGTAAGAGGAAGATATCATGGACATAATCTTGATTATATACTTGCCACTATGCTTTGATGATAAATACATATGTTGTGTACAAGTGGTACCCATGCTTTGATAATTTATGCATAATTTGTTTTAACAAGTGATATGTCATTTTCCTAACAAGCAAGTATCTTTCCATAACAAGTGGCATTGAACTTCATATCAAGAAAATGTTATGACAAGTTGATTATGAACAAGCTTTAAAGTTGTTTCTAGTTAAAAACTATGGTATGACTTACTTCTATGATGTCCATCTTGTTAGCCAAGGCCTCAACGCTCAAGAGGGGGGGTGAATTGAGTGTTTCAAATTTTCACGTGGAATCCCCTTGGAAATGGTTAGTAATATACAAATGATGCAATAACGAAGATACAATAACTTTTATGCACATATCACACTATGAAACACTTTATGTGTAATGACAATATAAGGCTTAAAGTGTGATAAGCAAGCAAGTTATTGGTTTGAACAATTTATCAAACAGTTAGAGTGCACGGATTTATTTAAGAAATGATATGATGTTTCCTATAAGGGTTCAACTCATTCAATATATCAAACAGCTTGTGTGCATGAAATAGGCGAAGGCAATTAAGTAAGTATCACACAAGAGTTGATAGGAAACAATGATCTAGATACTTGGCAAGTTTAAAATAAATTTCAGTTTTGAAGAACTTTACCAAATATTGATTCAAGCAAATTATCAAACACTTGGCATGCAGAGTTAGTTTTCTACTTGAACAAAAACTTTGATTCACACGTTCAGCTCAAGCATTTCAACAAACAGTTTATATGCACAGTTGTATAAAGAGTTCAAGGTAGAGAGAAATGCAAACCAATTTAACGAGTTCCACTAACCCGGTGTACGTCTCGCCTTCAAGCAACCCACTTGAAGGATTCCACTATTGAAGATTTGAGATACAAGCTTTGAGCAATTGCAGCTTTCTAGTGTCTCACACTCAAGAACTCAATCCTCACAAGCAAAGGGCAACCCACCCAATCTCACAATCTCTCAATACCCAAAGGTTGAACCCCAACCTTTGTGACCACTCAACCTAGAGTGAACAACCACTCAACCTAGAGTGAATACCTTGTGTTTAGTGTTGTGTTTACAATTAATACACTCTCTCAATAGAGTAGATAAGCAAATAAAAGCTCTCACAAATTCAAACTCTCAACAAGAGAGGATATGCAAATTTGAAACTCACAATCTAACAACTCTTACGCAATATGCAAGTTTAGAAACAAGAGTTACAGAATATACAAGAGAAATCTAGTAAGAAGACCTTAAGAAGAAGAATGTTGATTGCCTTATGTTGTACCTTGGTCTCCCACTTTTCTTGCTTGAATTCATGCTCCATTTATAGCCATTTTAGAGCTTCTAGCCGTTGCAAATGAGCTTCAGGTTGTTCCCCACGCATGCTATAGAGTATAGGTCTCTGTTTCCCACTAAAAATGTCTTTTTAATGGTGTTTCCCACTACTTGAATCGATTCACATCTTCTCGAATCGATTCAAGACATTCTGACTTAGGTATTTTTGACTTCCAGGTTCGTATGAATCGATTCAGACCTTGGTGAATCGATTCAGGCTGTTCTGTTTTGTGTTTCTGGGCTGTCAGCTTCGTATGAATCGATTCAGGCCTTGGTGAATCGATTCAGGACATTCTGTTTCCAAGTTTTTATGACTTCCAGGGCTCTGAATCGATTCATTCATGTGTGAATCGATTCAGGTAATGTTGTTTGATGTTTTTCCATGATTTTTGATGTTTTCTTGATTCATTTGCTTCATGGATCCTTTCCTTTATCTTCATGCATTGCTTTCTTGATTCTTTGATCATTTGGGAGCGTGTCCTTCATCGTTTCTTGGTTCTTTGATCCTCATACCTTGTTTCCTTGATTCTTCTTAAACTTATGAGCTTGTTTCTTCATGATTTGAGTTCATGACATCAACCTTGTTTTCCATAGCTTCTGTTTCTTTAACTCTTTGTGAGGCATCTTCATCTTTTTATTCTTGGCCATTGTCTTTGTGCTTGAACCTTCTTGTTTCTGAACCTTTGTCATTCCATCATCATCATGAATACTTTGTCATTCATCAAAACTACTTTGCATACTTACATATGCAACTTCATTCTCCCCCTTTTTGATGATGACAATTAATGTTCCATATGGCTTGTATTCATGTGTTGCAAATTCATCATATTGGCTTCATGGTAATATCCTTTCTTCCTTTAGGAGTCTTTGCCTTAGTCTTCACGTTTGTCATTATCAAAACCTGTTTCAACATTTAAACACATTCTCCCCCTTTTTGATGATGACAACTAATGTTCATCTCGTGGGGTGTTAGTTTCTCAGAATAATGACAATCAATGGTTATATGTATTCTCCCCCTATATGATGTAATGAATGCTAGTTAAGTTCATTGTTTAAGTGTTATTCTCCCTCTTAATCTTATAACTTATGCCAACTGTTTTAAACATATAAAATGATGGAAGCATGATATCTCTCCCCCTTTTTAGCATAAATGGCATCCTATTCTTTTTACTGATCCTTCCACTAATCTCTCCCCCTTTGGCATCATCAAAAAGATTATCACCTTAATATGTTCTATGCCATCAACATATAAACTCATGTATTTGAATAAGAGAGATTAAGCATTTCATAAGAGAGATTTCAAATCAAATCTCATAACATGATCAAAGATAAATACCATTTTAGTGCATCTAGAGTCAATAAGCAATCACATAATTTATTCATCAAGTAAGCATATGATTGATTGCTAACTTATTCTAATCATGTAGTGAGTATCATTTTCAAAAACGTCACATGATTCTTTCATATATCATTTCAAGTAAGCACATAGTTTTCTCCTATTTTGGCATCATCAAATGCACAAGAATAATTTTCCAAGTGAACATATAGGAGAATAGGGGTAACATTGTAAGCATAAGTGCCATGAGCATAGTCATAAAGTGGTGAAATCAAGGATAATCATTCATATGTATGCTCCCCCTTACTATTGTAATTGATACCACTTGTAAAAAATATACCACTTATTAACATGTGAAATTGATTATACCAATTTAATCAAGTTTGATATTACTTGTAGGTCAATTTAATCAAGTCTGATACCATTTGTTTACTTTTTAAAGCATATGATCTCTTCTTTTTAATAGATGCCACTGTTGAAATAATAGATACCATAATATGAATAGATACCACTCAAAGGTTAGATACCATTGCATATAACAATCCACTTGTTAATCATTTCATTAATATTGCTTGATGCATTTTTAGGTATCAGAGTAGTAACATAGAAGATTTTTCAACAATGTATACATATATCTAGGTATCAGAGCAGGGATAAAGTGATATATTCAGCTCGTGAGATTTGTTATTCATACCACTTGTTAATATGATTTGTATAATTCACAGATTATAGTGGTAGAGTAAACAAATCATACCTTGGTATTTTGCAAGTTTTATGCCCTTTTTCACATCCTTGTGTGGCATTTTGCTTCATCCATGTTGTATTCCTTGAACAATTATTTACTCGCCCAGTTTGGTAGTTTGATCTTCCATTTTGAGTCATCCTATATAACCTTAACAAACTCTTTGCAAAGCATTTTGTTAATAGTATTGAGTCCACAAGAGTTTGTACCAATTTTGGGTCCTTGATGCAGTATTGTTTTGGAAAGAGAGTTTTCTAAAAATGATTTGCTCAATTTTTCATGCCACATGATAAGGAGATAACATATCATCAATAGATATTACATGTTAGAGAGAAATGTTATGAAACTCCCCCTTAATCATGTAATTTAACAAGGATAAATATAGATGTTGATACCACTTTATTAATGCAATTTCACTTATGTCTAGGTATCAAAGCAAAGATGGAATGATTAATACAACTTGTTGGCTTACTCATGCAAACATATGCCAATATATATATATTCTTTTGTTATATATAAGTCTAGTCAATCATTTACCTAGGGCACATATGGTATTTATCAAATATGTAGGAGAAAGCATTTTGCATAAATAATTAGTAACATATAGAGACAAGTCACAAAAACATTTCATGATCATAATGTGGCTGCAAGTCATATATTCATTGCCATGTATGTCATACCACTTATTATCTTGATGTCATGTATGATACCACTTGATTGACTTGCCAATTTAAGCTTTTGATATCAATTAATGAAAGTTAGGCATTTACCACAAGATTGTTATTATTCAAGCATACATCATTCTTCATAAAGTAGTTCAAAAATTCTTTTCAATCTCAATGATGTAATACTTTCGAATTTCTTTTCACAATCAAGATCATGCATCATCAAACATATGGTGTAGATAAGAATTATAAGGTCAATCAAGATGGATATCACTTGCCCAAGCGTGGTATATGATCATGGCATGCATTATCACTTATCATATCATGCATTGTTTCTTAACATATCATCATGTTCATGCCTATGATGTTATAATCATGAAGTTAAAATCTAGGCAATCACTTGTTGTAACATACATGCTTTCTCTCTAGGAATATAATTGCATAGATTGTCAAAGCATAGAAACCACTTGTACACGCAATATGTGTATTCATTATCAAGGCATAGTGACAAGCACATAATCAAGATTATGTCCTCATGATCTCTTCCTCTTACTAATTCAATTCATATCATTGTTAAAGGAAGATGTTTGTTATTTAGATACCACTAGTTAAACAACATATAAATGATACATCATCAAGAACTCATATTCAATCAAAAATTCATGCATCATTAAGAATCAAAACAATAACCAAGAATTCATGATATATTATCAAGAGTTCATTGATAGATGTCCAATTTACCTATATTTTGCATGATTAATGAAGCATAAATTGGATATAATGTACAATGTTTGTCAATTTTGTAAGCTAAATAGAAAAGAAATAGTGAATGAACATTGTACAAGTTGATTGGCTAAATTTTGTTACAATCTCAGGAAAACTCAAAGAAGAAAGAAGAAAAGAAATGAAGAAAATCACCAAGTGTTAAGCAAACAGAGTGATATTCGCTCAAGCTAAGGAGATATCGCTTGAGCGAATCATGATCGCTGAAGAAAAATTGAAGAGCCCGCTTGGGCGAGCCATGAATATAACAAATAACAAGTATCAGGTCAAGACTCGCTTGAGCGAGGAGAGATACGCCCAGGCGAAATCAAGCCAGTATTGAAAATGAAGTATTCACCCGAGCGACCACTGAAGCCGCTTGAGCGAGATTGGAACAGAATGGACTAGAAGTAGTTTCGCTCAAGCGTTATGAATAAAGAAGCCAGCGAATTTCTTCCAGAATGCAACAATGTGAAGGGCGCTTGAGCGGCACTATTTCGCTCAAGCGGAATTTGTCCAGAACCAAATTTTAAAAGGGCTCGCTGCAGTTTATGAAGACACGACTCAAGCGAAATGGAATAAAGTATCAGATATGAAGATTCGCTTAGGCGAATTTAGACCGCTTGAGCGAATCAAGCCCATAATGAAGCAGGACGTGGATTTCCTTCGTGCTGAAGAATGCTCATCGCCTGAGCGAAATATAAACTCGCTTGAGCGAATTTTCTTTTATATAAGCTTACTGCATGGCGGCAGGAAAGAGAGAGCTAGACATTTTTAGAAAACACTTTTGTACTCTGTATTTTCTTCATCTTCTCTAAGCTGTAATGACCACCATGAGTGGCTAAACCTTTCCTTGGGATTGGATGTAGCCTTTCTTACTAGAAGATTATCAATGATATATTCATGAATCGGGTAACTTTGTTCTATGATTCTTGGTATTTCATTTTGTGTTTAATGCTTGAATCTACTTGATCACTAGTTTCTTGAATTAAGTTTACGTTTGTTGTTGGAAAATAACTTTTGAAAACAGATCTAAATGAAATGCTCAATGTGAGTAAATAACCAGGGATGGTATTTAACGCATTGAACGTCCAAACAATCGGTCGTAATGCTGGAATGGAATTGAAACGATCAAGGAATTGACGTTATCAAATCTGTTCTTATGAATTTCATAGTCAAGGAATTGATATGAATGACATTGATTGTGACGTAAAGTATTATAGTTAAAACCCTGTTTTCATGAATATACGTTGTATATCGGAAGGTAAGATCGGTGAATCCTAATCCCAGCCTTTACAATTAGATAAACTCCTTTTATTTCACTACATAATCGTTCATATACTATCGTTTATATTATGAACTCAAAACCATGAAAACAATCGTTTTAATCCGCCGTAATATCTTAAGTTTCAATTGCTGATGATCCTTAGTGGGAACGATATCTTTTATAACTACAACCACCGTGTTTAAAACTTGGCACATTTCTTTGAGTGTATTATACAAACTTGATTCTCTTAAAATACACCAGCAAGTTTTTGGCGCCGTTGCCGGGGATCGAAGTAATTGAATTAAGTTATTACGGTATGTGAATACTGTACGTATTGCATTTTTGTGTTGTTTAGTATCAATTTCTTGGTTAACCTCTCCTTTGCTAGCTTTGCTTATGATATTAAGAAGTCAGGGATTCAAAGAACAGGTTGAAATAGATCCTGAAATTGAAAAGACTTTGAAGAAAATCAAAGCTAAAGCAAAAGCACAACAAGAGGAGGACCAATCTTCTTCTTCTTCTTCTCTAATTTCAACACCAACAACAATTCCAAAATCAGAAGCAAATATGGAAGGACATCAACCACCAAGGCGTACCTTGGGAGACTATGCCAATCAACAAGGACCTAGATATTTTTCAAGCATAGCAATCCCACAAACCAGAGCTTTGGAAATGAAACCAGCATTTCTTAGTTTAATTAGTGCTCACCAATTTACCGGAATGTCACATGAAGACCCATATACTCACTTAGCTACATTTTATGAATTGGTAGGTACTATGGGCTTTGAGCAAGGAGATCTTGAATCAGCATACCTCCGGTTGTTTCCATTTTCTCTAGCTGGAAAGGCCAAAGAATGGTTGCAATCCCATCTAAACCAAAGCTTGAATAATTGGTCTAGTGTGGAGGAGAAATTCTTGTTTCGTTTCTTTCCACCGTTAAGATTCATAAAAGCAAAGTCTGACATTTCAATTTTCCGTCAAGGAATGGAAGAACCTTTTTGTGAAGCATGGGACAGATTCAAGTCCTTATTGCGCAAATGTCCAAATCATGGATTTGAAGATATAGCGCAGCTGAATATTTTCTACAATGGTCTAAGGCCTGATACAAAGATGATTCTAGATGCTGCTGCTGGTGGAACAATGATGACAGTAGATGCTGACCAAGCAACCAGAATCATAGAAGCTTTGTCATCCACAGATTATCAAGCACAGCATGATAGGCAGCAAGTACAAAAGAAAGGAATTCTGGACTTGAATACTTCTGATGCTATTTTAGCTCAAAACAAAATTTTGACCCAACAGATCGAAGCCTTAACTCAACAGATGGCCAAACTTCCTCAACAATTGCACTCAGTTCAATCTGCACAACCTCAGCAACAAATGAATGCAAGATGTGATTTTTGTGGAGGTGACCATCCAAATGGACATTGTGGGTCGCAGGAAGAAGCTGTCCATTACATGAACAATCAAGGTAGACAAAATAATTTCAATTCCAATTTTACTAATCAACCATTTTAGGGATGGAGGAACAATGCAAATCAAGGCCAAACTTGGAGGCAAGAAGCTAATACATACAATAGACCACAGGCCCACCAACAAGGACCGTCTCTAATGGAAAAGACAACTAGATTGGAAGATACATTGGAAACGTTCATGCAAGCTTCTCTAACAAATCAGAAGAACACAGAAGCTTCCATCAGGAATCTAGAGACTCAGGTTGGACAGCTTGCCCGTCAAATGGCAGAACAAAAAAGATCTTATTATGGAGCCAACACTGAAGCGAATCCTAAGGAGCAATGTCAGGCAGTGATGACCAGAAGCGGAAAAACTACAGGTGTAGAGTTGGGTGAAAAAGAAAAGGAAGAAGAAAGATTTTTGAAAGAAAAAGAAAAAGAAAAAAATAGAGAAAAAGATGAAAATAAAAAGAGTGAGACTGTAAATAAAGAAAAAGAAAAAGAGAAAGATCAAAAGAGTGATGTAGAGAAAGGAAAGATGAAGGTAGATGAAGGTATACCACAGCTGAAAAGCATGCCTTACCCCAAAAATCCTTCCAAGCGGGATAAAGAAAGGCAGTTTGCTAGGTTTATGGACATATTCAAGAGATTACAGATCAATGTGCCATTCATGGAAGCCATGGAGCAGATGCCTACCTATGCAAAATTTATGAAGGATTTACTGACAAAGAAGAGAAGATTTTCGGAGGAGACAGTAGAATTAGAGGCTGGATGTAGTGCTATAATTCAAAAAGCATTACCGCAGAAGACCAAAGATCCGGGAAGCTTTACAATTCCTGTCACCATTGGTAGTCTGCCAGTAGGAAAAGCATTACTTGACCTAGGAGCAAGCATTAATCTGATGCCATTATCTATACTGAAGAGAATTGGTGATCTGGAAATTCGACCAACTAGAATGACCCTCCAATTAGCTGATAGATCAATGAAGTTCCCTTATGGAGTTGCAGAAGATGTTCTAGTGAAAGTAGACAAATTCGTGTTTCCAGTGGATTTTGTGATCATGGATATGGAAGAGGATTCAGAAGTACCTTTGATCTTGGGATGACCATTTATGAAGACTGCAAAAGTTATCATAGATGTTGATGATGGGAAATTAAAAGTAAGAGTCCAAGACGAGGAAGTCAATTTTGATGTTTTTGAAGCCATGAAATATCCTGCAGACAAGCAGAGTTGTTTCAAAATTGATGTGGAAGAAGAGACAATTTCAAAACAACTTCACAAGATGAACAATTCAAGCCCTCTTGAAAAGGTTCTAGTGAATGCTGTTGAGAGTTTTAATAATATGGAGATGGATGAAGTGCAAGAGGTTTTGCAAAGTCTTGAAGCCGGTAAGGTGGTGACAAGCGAGGAAAGCAAAATGAACAAACTAGATGAAAAACAAAGTCCTGAGGTTCACAAGATAGAATTGAAAGAATTACCTTCAAATCTGAAGTATGTCTTTTTAGATGACCAAGGTAATAAACCAGTAATAATTAGCAGCACTTTGTTGAAAGAAGAAGAAGAAAAGCTGATTGAAATTCTGAAAAAGAATGAGCAAGCTATTGGTTAGAAACTAAGTGATTTGAAAGGCATCAGTCCATCTTATTGTATGCATCATATTTTTATGGAGCAAGAATACAAACCAGTGGCTCAACCTCAAAGGCGGTTAAATCCAATAATGAAAGAGGTCGTGAAGAAAGAAGGGCTGAAGTTGCTGGAAGCAGGAATGATCTACCCTATTTCAGATAGTGCATGGGTGAGCCCAGTTCAAGTGGTACCAAAGAAGGGAGGCATGACGGTAGTGAGGAATGAAAATAATGAGTTGATTCCAACCAGAACAGTAACGGGATGGAGAATGTGTATAGACTACCGTAAGCTCAACCAAGCAACAAGGAAAGATCATTTTCCATTACCATTCCTGGACCAAATGCTGGAAAGGTTGGCGGGACAAGCTTATTATTGTTTTCTGGATGGATACTCAGGCTACAATCAAATAGCAGTGGCTCCAGAAGACCAGGAGAAAACAACATTTACTTGCCCTTTTGGTGTTTTTGCATATCGAAAGATGCCTTTTGGACTATGTAACGCTCCAGCCACTTTTCAACGGTGCATGCTTGCAATTTTTTCAGACCTTGTGGAAAAATGCATAGAAGTCTTCATGGATGACTTCTCCATCTTTGGTAAATCATTTCATTCTTGTTTAGAAAACCTTGATACCGTGTTGAAAAGGTGTGTGGAAACCAACTTAATGCTCAATTGGGAAAAATGTCACTTTATGGTAACTAAAGGCATAGTGTTGGGTCACACCATTTCAAACAAAGGCATTGAGGTGGATAGGGCAAAAGTTGAAGTTATTGAAAAATTACCCCCACCAATAAATGTCAAAGGTGTCAGGAGTTTTCTAGGTCATGCAGGATTTTACCGAAGGTTTATAAAAGATTTTTCGAAAATTGCTAAACCTTTGAGTAATCTGCTGCAAAAAGAGAATTCTTTTCAATTTGATAATTCATGTTTGCTTGCTTTTCAAACGTTGAAGGAAAAATTAACTACTGCACCTATCATAGTTGCACCCGATTGGAATCTTGATTTTGAACTCATGTGTGATGCAAGTGATTATGCAATAGGTGCAGTGTTAGGACAAAGAAAATCTAGAATTTTTCATCCAATACATTACGCTAGTAAAGTTTTGAATGAAGCTCAAATCAATTATGCCACAACTGAAAAAGAATTACTAGCTGTTGTGTATGGGCTTGAAAAATTCAGATCGTATTTAATTGGTGCACGAGTAATAGTTTTTACAGATCATGCAGCAATCAAATACTTGATGAATAAATCTGATTCCAAACCAAGATTAATTAGGTGGATTTTACTGCTACAAGAGTTTGACTTAACCATTCTTGACAAAAAGGGCAGTGAGAATCACATTGCAGATCATTTGTCCAGATTAATTAATGATGAAGTTACAAAAATACAGCCAGAAGTTCCTGAAGAATTCCCAGATGAAAGGCTGTTGTTGATTCAAGAAAGACCATGGTTTGCCGACATGGCAAATTTTAAGGCTGCCGGAGTGATTCCTGAAGACTTTACATGGCAGCAAAAGAAGAAACTTATGAAGGATGCACAACAATTTATTTGGGATGATCCTTACTTATTCAAGCTTGGATCAGATAATATTTTGAGAAGATGTGTATCTGAACAAGAAGCCAGGAGTATTCTGTGGCACTGCCATAGTTCAGCATATGGAGGACATTTCAACGGGGAAAGAACCGCTGCTAAGATCCTACAATCAGGTTTTTTCTGGCCCTCTATATTTAAAGATGCTAACTCTTTTGTGCAGAACTGTGATACCTGTCAGAGAAGTGGAAGTATCTCAAGGAGGAATGAAATGCCACTAACAACCATCTTAGAGGTAGAAGTTTTTGATTGTTGGGGCATAGATTTTGTTGGACCGCTACCCTCATCACTGTCAAATGAATACATCCTGGTAGCTGTTGATTATGTTTCGAAATGGGTCGAAGCAATGGCTTGTGCAAAGGCAGATGCCAAAACTATAATCAAATTTTTGAAGAAAGATATTTTCAGCAGATTTGGCACTCCCCGAGTTCTGATAAGTGATGGAGGATCTCACTTTTGCAACACACAACTTCAAAAGTGTTTGGAACATTATGGTGTCAAACATAAGGTGACTTCTGCTTACCATCCACAAGCCAATGGCCAAGTGGAAGTATCTAACAGAGAGATCAAAAGAATTCTGGAAAAGACAGTTTCCCAAAGCAGAAAAGATTGGTCTCTAAAGTTGAATGACGCTTTGTGGGCATACAGAACAGCTTTTAAAGCTCCAACAGGGTTCTCACCCTACCAATTAGTCTATGGAAAAAGCTATCATTTACCGGTGGAACTAGAACATAAGGCCTATTGGGCAATGAAGTTGCTCAATTTTGATCCTGAAACATCAACAAAGGAAAGGAAGATTCAGTTGGAAAAATTGGGAGAATGGAGGTGAGAGGCTTATGAATCATCAAGAATTTATAAAGACAGAATGAAAGCCTACCATGACAAAAAGATTTTAGCAAAAAGCTTCTACCCAGGACAATCAGTTCTTTTATTCAATTCGAAGCTAAAACTTTTTCCAGGAAAACTAAAATCAAAATGGTCTGGACCTTTCCTTGTTAAAGAAGTCAAATCATATGGTACTGTTGAGTTGCAAGATCCTAATTCTGACAGAACCTGGACAGTTAATGGACAAAGACTCAAACCATATATGGGTGGCGGAGTGGAAAAGCTAGATATGCTGATCCACTTTATTGAAAACTGAAACATTAATCAGGCGTCGAGCTAACGACGTTAAACAAGCGCTACCTGGGAGGCAACCCAGTGTGTTTAATTTGTTGTTGTTTTGTTTAGTTATGCAATTGTGTGAATGTTTCTTTTTGAATGAGATGCTTTATAAAGTTTTTGAAGAAAATACAAGTGGAGGATATAAATTTTCAAGTATGAGGGTATTCGCTCAAGCACATCCATTTAGCTTAAGCGAAATACTTATATTTTGATACTGGACATAAGTCGCTTAAGCGACCCACCTTTAGCTTGAGCGAATGTCCTCTTCGCTTGAAAAATTTCACCTTTCGCTCAGGCCAAGACAAGGGAATAGCTACTGGATAAATTTCGCTTAAGCTAATTAAAGACCGCTCAAGCGAATTGTGCAGAACATTCATTTAATTGAAGAAAAAACCCATTTTCTGCAATTGTCGCTCAAGCGAATTAAATCACGCTCAAGCGAAGTATCTTTTATTAAACACTGGAACAAAATCGCCCAAGTGAATTCATCTCGCTGAAGCGAATTTTGTCCAGAAAGCAAACACTGCATACTCGCTTAAGCGCCATTAATTTCGCCTTAGCGAATTTTACCCAGTGTCTTAAACACATTAATTCGCCTAAGCGAAGGATATTTCAGTCAAGCGAAGGGATTTTAGGAGTATCAGGTACCTTCTAATTTCGATTTCGCTACAGCGAACCATAATCGCTTGAGCAAAATTAGAGAGTGGAACTTAAATTCGCTGTAGCTGTTTAATCTCGCTTGGGCGAATTTAAGCGGTTACGCATTCCTTTTAAAAGCACACAACCTGTTCTACTTCCGAACTCCCAAAACCTTTTTAAAAGTCCTCAACTTCTAAATCCCTCACACTATCATCGTTGATTTCGAAAGGTTTCTTGCAGTTTCTCCCTCATCATTGGTCTCAAGTTCTCATTTTTCTTTTCTTTCCAAGTAAGTTCTCTCATTTCTCATGCATCTCTTCATCTTCTTCTTCGTTACGGTTGTAGCTCTTTAGTTATTTTTCCATGTGGGTTACAATGTTGCTTGATTTTAGTTTTAGGATAGTTAGGGTTTGATTTTCGTCTCTACAATGTTGTTTTGCATAATGAAACCCATATGTAAATTATGCCCTAGAATAAAGTAGTGAAACCATTCCCCTTGAGCATGCTCTATTTTTTTTTTTTTGTGTGGCTGCTGAAAAACCAATGCATGCACTTATATAATGTTCCCGATTAAGTTCGGTGTTGGCAGAAACAATTAACCATGTCCATTTTGTGATTCATGACATCAATAGCACAACGTTTTTTTGTAACTGTCGAAACCTTTCCTCATGCTCTGTTTTTCAGTAAAATATTGTGAACTAGATGGTGTAAGCAATAAACTCTGTTTTTGAGTATTTTTTGCCTTATGAACTCTATGCGCATTTTCTGTTTTTCAGGATGGCAAGAACTAAAGTAACAAGTGCTGAACCCCCACGACAGAGCGAAAGAGAAAAGGGTAAACGAAAAAGGGTTGAAGGGAGCTCGTCCCAACAAAACCAGAAATTCAGGAGTAAGGAGCACAAGCAACGCCTTGAGAACATAGACCATTGGACCTTCATTCCTGAAAGAAAGGTTGATTTACGTGCGGGAGAGTGTGATGACTTCCTGGAATTATTGAGAAGAAGAAAATGGTTGAGAGTTGTAAACCCCAGACATAAATTCGACCCAGAGATTGTCAAAGAATTTTATGCCAACGCATGGAACAAGGAGGGCACTTTGGAGCGCAAAACATGGGTTAGGGGCACCTGGATATCATATGATAGAGACACTATCAATGAACATTTAGGTGATATGCTTCAGTTGCCTGACGGAGATTTGTGCACCTATGGCACTTTGAAGAAAAACCGACATATTTACCCCACACAGGATCTTGAAGATAAACTCTGTTTACCAGGGCATCATATGTATTGAGGGGCTAGCCAGCATCCTTCCAGACTTCTGAGGAAGGATATGACAATGCTGACTAGGGTGTGGACAGCATTTCTCCTAGCAAATGTCATCCCGAATGCCCATGTATCTGATTTACCCCTTCCAAAGTGTGAGCTTCTATTCTGCATTCTCTCTCGAAATATGTCTGTTGATCTTGCTCAGATAATTTCAGATGAAATCTTTAGGTTCGCTCAGCAAAATCCGAAGACTACATTAGCTGATACAAAACCTAAAGCCAGCCTTGGTTTCCCTGCATTCATCACTGGACTTTATGCAGTCCATGGGATCGATGTTAACCCCACCACTCCGATTAGGCCATCCATCAATCGGAAATTTATAGATTTGAATTGCAGGATACCCACACCTACACCATAGGTTCAGACACCACCACCACCACCTGTGGTATCATCACCTACAGTTCAGCCACCTCTCCAACCACCGCCTCCACCTACTTATGATCCTACCCTCCTTGCTCATCTTCTACACATTGAGCGACAGCAGGCCGCTCTTCACAGAGGCATGCTGTATCATTACAGAGCTAGCTATTGGAGCCATCCTTCAGGCCCTTTTATGCACCCCGACCAGTTCGTGGAGCGTGTTGCTTGGCCTGGGGACAGTCCTATTTTGCAGGAGGAGGAGAGACCAGCAGCTGACGCTGCTGAGCCAGCAGCTGACGCTGCTGAGCCAGAGGCACCACCATCACCACCAGCCACATCAGTAGGACCAGCAGGACCAGCAGTTGCACCTGTCACAACACCAACTGATACACAGACTCATCAGCAGCAGGAGGCTGAGGACAGGGAATTTGAAGAGCAGCTGGATCGAGTGGTCACTGATATTATGATGATGCAAGACTGAGCATGCTATTGTGGTTCCTTTAAATTTTGTCAAGTTTATTTAAGTTTATGCTACTTTATGTTTCTTTTATTATGTTACTTTACATTCAGTACTTATTATTCAGTACTTTCCTTTTATGTCAATTTCATATGATTTACAGTAGATTTTCATTTTTGCGCCTAAATGAATTTTGTACATACGTTAGTTATAATGTTTAGGCACGGAAATTTTGTTTTTATGACATGGAAAAGTGAAGAAAGATGTGAATTAATCCTAGGCTTACATAAAAGGAAGGATGACTAGTTTTGGAAACTATGATAATTCTTATAAATGTTGAATGAATCTTTCTAATTCTTGAGTTAGGAATTAGTTCACAATGTTTGAACCCTCTTCTGTGAGAATAAAGAAATCAAGACAATTAACCCAGTGAGATAGTGCAACTTTAAACACTGAGAGTTCATTGATCTTTGTGTAAGCTTTCATTGCATGAATTTCTAGCAAGGATTATTGCTTAGGCAAGCATGGATATGATAGAGGCAAACTTTGTGTAGAATAGGTTAAACAAGAGCCAAAAAGCCAACCTTCAAGTAATCAATCCAAAATTTGTGTTTAAACCCAATTGAGCCAAAATGAATTTTGTTCTTAACCTTAGAGCATGCCTGTACGAAAAACTCAAACCAACCTTAATGCATGCTAAGGACAGGAATAATTTTTCAAGAAGGGTATGTGAAGAGTTTGGCTGTGATTGTCAAAAGAAAAGAAAAAAATTTTTGGAACACAACGTAAGATCCTCCTACCAAGGTCAAAGAATAAACAAAATGAAGGAGGAATATAAAGAAAAAGTTGAACGGCTTAAAAGAAGCAAAAATGACATAATAAAAAGCCAAGGCCAAGAAATCTAAGTGTCCTTAGTATGTCTTTGCATCCAAAGAAAAACCAATGAATTTCTTGTAAGCCTGGCCAAGTTACAACCTATTAAAGACCTCTTGATCCATGTTTGTTTGAGTGGTTATCTCATGCAGTGAAATGAAATGCAATGATTGAATAACACTTGACCAATGATAAAGAGAGCAAACACTCACCTGGAAGGTATAAACAGAGAGAATTTCTTGTTTTTTACAGCAGAGTGGTTACTTACAATTGTGTATTCTAGTTTCAAACTTAGAATTTGGTTAGATAAAATGAAGCATGATTGAGGATTTATCATTTGTGGATAGTGAAAAGTGTCCTTCACTTTATTTGCAGCTTTGATTAATTAAGATCTTTGTTTCACTTAAACTTTCTCTTGACCAATTGCTTGAGGACAAGCAAAGTTCTAGGTTGGGGAGAGTTGATAGATGTCTAATTTACCTATATTTTGCATGATTAATGAAGCATAAATTGGATATAATGTACAATGTTTGTCAATTTTGTAAGCTAAATAGAAAAGAAATAGTGAATGAACATTGTACAAGTTGATTGGCTAAATTTTGTTACAATCTCAGGAAAACTCAAAGAAGAAAGAAGAAAAGAAATGAAGAAAATCACCAAGTGTTAAGCAAACAGAGTGATATTCGCTCAAGCTAAGGAGATATCGCTTGAGCAAATCATGATCGCTGAAGAAAAATTGAAGAGCCCGCTTGGGCCAGCCATGAATATAACAAATAACAAGTATCAGGTCAAGACTCGCTTGAGCGAGGAGAGATACGCCCAGGCGAAATCAAGCCAGTATTGAAAATGAAGTATTCACCCGAGCGACCACTGAAGCCGCTTGAGCGAGATTGGAACAGAATGGACTAGAAGTAGTTTCGCTCAAGCGTTATGAATAAAGAAGCCAGCGAATTTCTTCCAGAATGCAACAATGTGAAGGGCGCTTGAGCGGCACTATTTCGCTCAAGCGGAATTTGTCCAGAACCAAATTTTAAAAGGGCTCGCTGCAGTTTATGAAGACACGGCTCAAGTGAAATGGAATAAAGTATCAGATATGAAGATTCGCTTAGGCGAATTTAGACCGCTTGAGCGAATCAAGCCCATAATGAAGCAGGACGTGGATTTCCTTCGTGCTGAAGAATGCTCATCGTCTGAGCGAAATATAAACTCGCTTGAGCGAATTTTCTTTTATATAAGCTTACTGCATGGCGGCAGGAAAGAGAGAGCTAGACATTTTTAGAAAACACTTTTGTACTCTGTATTTTCTTCATCTTCTCTAAGCTGTAATGACCACCATGAGTGGCTAAACCTTTCCTTGGGATTGGATGTAGCCTTTCTTACTAGAAGATTATCAATGATATATTCATGAATCGGGTAACTTTGTTCTATGATTCTTGGTATTTCATTTTGTGTTTAATGCTTGAATCTACTTGATCACTAGTTTCTTGAATTAAGTTTACGTTTGTTGTTGGAAAATAACTTTCAAAAACAGATCTAAATGAAATGCTCAATGTGAGTAAATAACCAGGGATGGTATTTAACGCATTGAACGTCCAAACAATCGGTCGTAATGCTGGAATGGAATTGAAACGATCAAGGAATTGACGTTATCAAATCTGTTCTTATGAATTTCATAGTCAAGGAATTGATATGAATAACATTGATTGTGACGTAAAGTATTATAGTTAAAACCCCGTTTTCATGAATATACGTTGTATATCGGAAGGTAAGATCGGTGAATCCTAATCCCAGCCTTTACAATTAGATAAACTCCTTTTATTTCACTGCATAATCGTTCATATATTATCGTTTATATTGTGAACTCAAAACCATGAAAACAATCGTTTTAATCCGCCGTAATATCTTAAGTTTCAATTGCTGATGATCCTTAGTGGGAACGATATCTTTTATAACTACAACCACCGTGTTTAAAACTTGGCACGTTTCTTTGAGTGTATTATACAAACTTGATTCTCTTAAAATACACCAGCATTCATGTATCATCAAGGGTTTAAATATTATCAAAGATTCATACATGTTTGTGCATAATCATCTTTAATCTCAAGATTGTTCATGTGCCATGTTATTCAAACAATCATTAATTAAACTCATCATCAATCATTACTAATCATTAATCATCATGTATAAGCACTATTGATCCTTAGGTTTTCATGAGTTTAAGGGGTTCTAAGATTATTCATTCATTCATCTCAAAACATAACACCTTTCATGCTTAAACTTGCATATCAAATCAAGGTTAGATATTCACATATCAAGATTCATGAGCATTCGTATAAATTATGTGATGAGTATTCATACCTTTTAGTTG
Organism: Clitoria ternatea; assembly: GCA_037962975.1. Lineage (NCBI taxonomy): Eukaryota > Viridiplantae > Streptophyta > Magnoliopsida > Fabales > Fabaceae > Clitoria > Clitoria ternatea. The sequence goes on from CM075675.1 coordinate 19,879,486, forward strand.
TATCACCTTTAGTGTTTGTCCATTGAATTTTGTCTTGGTGCAATCCAATTTGTGTGAGTTTCATTGAAGTTTCTTTCTCATCTCTTTGTTTGAAGGGTATTTACAAAAACTTTAACTTCCTTCTAGATGTATGATGAGTCATCATAATCTTGGCTTGCTTTATACTTCTCCTTTGTCTTTTGGAATGGAGATTGAGATACTTGATATCTCCTTAGGCCATGAGATTTGGTCACCCATCAATGAGAAGTTGTTGCTTCAACGTTTGCCTACAAGATTTCAAAATTTTAAGGTACCCTTTGAGATTTGGGTCCTTCCTTGTTAGTTTGGGATTTCAAGATTGTTTTGGAATCCATACCTTTCTTGTATGCTTTTGATATGATTTCTTTACAAAGCAATTTGAAGATATATGGCCATATATTCCACAATAGAAACATGTTGCATCCAATGAATAAGTCATGGTATGATGGTAATGGTTCCTATTATGTTCTATGTGCTTTCTTTTAAAACAATTTGACAATGAGTTCCCTTTTCTTTCATGATTTGTACATCTTAGAGAGGATTTGGATTTTTCCTTATAGAACACAAAGGGATTCTTGTAATGGCTTATTTTCCTTCTATCAAGTGTATGCCTTCGATTTTCAATAGGTGCACTTAGAGGTATTTGACTATGTGTGAGCTTGCTAAGTGCTTCTTTTAGTTCTTTATTCTCTTTTTCAAGAAGCATACATTTATCAATAAGCACACAATCATTATTATCATTACAAGTTCTAAGAGATACATTTGAAGCTACTAATTCATCATTTTGAACTCTAAGATATTCTTTTTCTATGTGAATATCATGCAATTATTTTTCAAGAGTCAAAATGGTTTGTTTAGAGCATGCATATTTCTTTGATAACAAGACAAATTTTTCATGCAATTCTTCAAATGCTTCTAATAATTCATCCTTATCAATTTCATCATTATTATCATCATTAAAGGCATTTAAAGAGCATACCTCATCATTTTGGGAGTGCTTTGTCATTAGGCATGCAAGTTCTTCTTCTGATTCATTAATCTCTTCTTCCGGACTTATTTTGACGCCTTCATTTTGACTAGAAAAGGTGCTAATCCTTGCATCTTTATTATCATTAGCATTTTCATAAATTGTTTCAAGAGTTTCCCATATTTCTTTAGCATTGTTACAAGTAATAACTCTAGAAACATCGTTAGGTTCTAATGCTAATGTGATAAGAATTTTAGCTCTTAAATTGAATTGTACCTTTCTTTCTTCTTCTTTAGTCCATAAGTTCATGGGCTTCATACACTCTATATTATCAACAATGTATTTGGGAATGAAAGGACCAAATTGAATAACATTCCATACCTTGAGATCATAGGCTTGGATAAAGATTTTCATCCTTTCTTTCCAAATAGCATAGTCTTTGCCATTGAAGACTGAAGGTCTATTTAGTGCGCCATTTTCTGAAAATGCATCATATGAAGTGGAGGCCATCTTGATCTCCTGCAGCTATTAAGCCTTGTGGCAAGAGTCAAGCTATGTTGGTTTTGATAATGCCTAAGGAGAAAGTATGTATGCTCTATGCCTAGACTTTAATTTCATGACTAGTAATATATTAAATGACAATGCATGATTTTGATGACATGTAAATAATAATGCATGATATGTAACAATACTTGGAATATTAAAAGACAATGCATTATAATACATGACATGATCTTCCTTAATACACCATGCTTGAGAAAATTGGCATCTATCTTGAGTGACATCTACACCATGTGTTTTATGATGCATGATCTTGAATGTGAAAAGAAATTTGAAAATATACATCATTGAGATTGAAAAGAATTTTTGAACAACATTATGATGTATTCTTGAATGTCAACAATCTTGTGATAATATGCTTAAATGTTTATAATTGATATCAAGAACTTAAATTGGCAAATCCATCAAGTGATATCATGACTAGCAACAAGTGGTATGGACAATGAATAAGAAATAAATGGTGTTGATCAAGAAAAGAGTGTTTGACATAAAAAGGGTCATGAGAAAAATCATATAGATATATTGGCATGTGTTACAATACAAGTGCATGAGTAAACCAACAAGTTGTATTAATCATTCCACCATTTCTTTGATACCTACATTTGAGTGCACATTGTTGAAAAATCTTCTATGATTACTACTTTGATATCTAGAAATGCATCAAGCACTATTAATTGATGATTAACTAGTGAATTTATATACAATTGGTATCTAACTTTTGAGTGGTATCTACTTATATTGTGATTTCTATTGGTTGAATAAGTGGCATCTATTAAAGGAATGAGATCATGTGCTTAAGAAATAAACAAATGGTATCAAACTTGTTAAATAGGCCAACATGAACAATTGGTATCAATTAGCTTAACAATTGGTTTTCAATTACATGTGGTGTCAATAATATTTTATGTTGAACTTGATTGAATTGACTCATAAGTGATATTAGACTTGATCAAATTAGTGTAATTGGGTTCATAACAATTGGTATCAAACTTTATCAAATTGATTTCACATGTTAATAAGTGGTATATGTTTTTACAAGTGATATCAATTACAATAGTAAAGGGGAGCATACACATGAATGAATATCCATCATTTTACCTCTCTATGATTATGTTTATGGCATTTATGCTTACAATTCTATTCTCATATATGCTTACTTGGAAGAATATCCTTGTGTGTCTTGATAATGCTAAAATGGGAGAAAACTATATGCTTATTTGAGATGATTAAATGTTTACTTGCCTATCATAATAGAGAAAATCACTTGCTTGCTTATATTTGACTTATTTACAAATGTGCAAGTAATAAATGATATCTTTGCTTATTTGGAAAGAATCATGTGACGTTTACCATACTTGAAAGTGATATTAATTACATGATTGGAAGTGAGTTAGCAATCAATTATATGTTGAATTGATAAATGAATTATGTGATTGATTATTGACTCTAGATGCAACAAAAATGATATATATATCCTTGATCATGTTATGAGCTTTGATTTGAAATCCTTTTCATGAAATACTTGCTCTAAATCTCTCTAATTCAAATACATGAGTTTATATGTTGATGGCATAGAATACAATTAAGATGATGATCTTTTTGATGATGCCAAAGGGGGAGAGATTAGTGAAAAGATTAGTGAAAAGAATAATATGCTATAAGGGAGAATTACTATGATTATTGTAAGAGAAGTTTTTGATGATGCCAAAGGGGGAGAAGATTAATACACTCTAAGTGGCATAAAGAATCTTACAAAGGGGAAGAGATATAAAGGGATAATTGATAGATGTCCAATTTACCTATATTTTGCATGATTAATGAAGCATAAATTGGATATAATGTACAATGTTTGTCAATTTTGTAAGCTAAATAGAAAATAAATAGTGATATGAACATTGTACAGGTTGATTGGCTAATTTTGTTACAATCTCAGGAAAATTCAAAGAAGAAAGAAGAAAAGAAAAGAAATAAAGAAAATCTACTAAGAGTTGAGCAAACAGAGTGATATTCGCTCAAGCGGAGGGTATATAGCTTGAGCGAATCATGATCGCTGAGGAAAAATTGAAGAGCTCGCTTGGGCGAGCCATGAATTTAAAAAATAATAGTATCAGGTCAAGACTCGCTTGAGCGAGGAGTGATGCGTCCAGGCGAAATCAAGCCAGTATTGAAAAATGAAGTATTCGCCCGAGCGAACACTGAGGCCGCTTGAGCGAGATTGGTACAGAATGAAATAGCAGTAGCCTCGCTCAATCGTTTTGAATAGAAAAGCCAGCGAACTTCTTCCAGAATGCAGCAATGTAGAGGTCGCTTGAGCGACATTATTTCACGCAAGCGAAATTTGTCCAGAACCAAATTTTAAAGGTCTCTCTGAAGTGGATGAAGAAACAGCTCAAGCGAAATGGAATGAAGTATCAGATATGAAGACTCGCTTAAGCGAATCTGAACCGCTTGAGCGAATCAAGCCCATAATGAAGCAGGACGTGGATTTTCTTCGTGCTGAAGAATGCTCATCGTCTGAGCGAAATATAAACTCGCTTGAGCGAGTGTTCTTTTATATAAGCTTACTGCATGGCGACTGGGCCAGAGGGCTGGATAGTTAGAAACACTTTGTACTCTGTCTTTTCTTCATCTTTTCTAAGTTGTAATGACCACCATGAGTGGCTAAACCTCTCCTTGGGATTGGATGTAGCCTTTCTTACTTGAAGATCATAAATGATATATTTATGAATCAGGTAAATTTGTTCTATAATTCTTGGTATTTCGTTTTGTGTTCACTGCTTGAATCTACTTGATCACTAGTTTCTTGAATTAAGTTTACGTTTGTTGTTGGAAAATAACTTTCGAAAACAGATCTAAATGAAATGCTCATTATGAGTAAATAACCAGGGATGGTATTTAACACATTGAACGTCTAAACAATCGGTCGTAATGCTGGAATGGATTTGAAACGATCAAGGAATTGACGTTATCAAATCTGTTTTTATGAATTTCATAGTCAAGGAATTGATACGAATGACATTGATTGTGACGTAAAGTATTATAGTTCAAACCCTGTTTTCATGAATATACGTTGTGTATCGGAAGGTAAGATCGGTGAAGCCTAATCCCAGTTATTACAATTTGATAAATTCTTTTTATTTCATTGCATATTCGTTCACATATTGCAGTTTATATTTTGAACTTAAAACCATGAAAACAATCATTTTAATCTGCCGTAATATTTTAAGTTTCAATTGCTGATGATCCTTAGTGGGAACGATATCCTTTATAACTACAACTACCGTGTTTAAAACTTGGCACGTTTCCTTGAGTGTATTATACAAACTTGATTCTCTTAAAATACACCAGCAAGTTTTTGGCGCCGTCCGCCGGGGATCGAAGTAATTGAATTAAGTTATTACGGTGTGTGAATACTGTATGTAGTGCATTTTTGTGTTGTTTTGTATCATTTTCTTGGTTAACCTCTCTTTTGCTAGCTTTGCTTATGATATTAAGAAGTCAGGGATTCAAAGAACAGGCTGAAATAGATCCGGAAATTGAGAAGACTTTGAAGAAAATCAAAGCCAAAGCAAAAGCACAACAAGAGGAGGACCGATCTTCTTCTTCTTCTTCTCCAATCTCAACACCAACAACCATTCCAAAACTTGAAAATATGGAAGGACATCAACCACCAAGGCGTACCTTGGGAGACTATGCAAACCAACAAGGACCCAGATATTTTTCAAGCATAGCAATCCCACAAACCAGAGCTTTGGAAATGAAACCAGTATTTCTTAGCTTGATTAGTGCTCACCAATTTACTGGGATGTCACATGAAGACCCATATACTCACTTAGCTACATTTTATGAATTGGTAGGTACTATGGGCTTTGAGCAAGGAGATCTTGAATCAGTATATCTCCTCTTGTTCCCATTTTCTCTAGCTGGAAAGGCCAAAGAATGGTTGCAATCGTATCCAAACCAAAGCTTGAATAATTGGTCTAGTGTGGAGGAGAAATTCCTGTTTCGTTTCTTTCCACCGTCAAGATTCATAAAAGCAAAGTCTGACATTTCAACTTTCCGTCAAGGAATAGAAGAACCTTTTTGTGAAGCATGGGACAGATTCAAGTCCTTATTGTGCAAATGTCCAAATCATGGATTTGAAGATATAGCACAACTGAACATTTTCTACAATGGGCTAAGGCCTGACACAAAGCTGATTTTAGATGCTGCTGCTGGTGGAACAATGATGACAGTAGATGCTGACCAAGCTACTAGAATCATAGAAGCTTTGTCATCCACAGACTATCAAGCACAGCATGATAGGCAGCAAGTACAAAGGAAAGGAATTCTTGACTTGAACACTTCTGATGCTATTTTAGCTCAAAATAAAATTTTGACCCAACAGATCGAAGCCTTAACTCAACAGATGGCCAAACTTCCTCAACAATTGCACTCAGTTCAATCTGCACAACCTCAGCAACAAATGAATGCAAGATGTGACTTTTGTGGAGGTGACCATCCAAATGGACATTGTGGGTCACAGGAAGAAGCTGTCCATTACATGAACAATCAAGGTAGACAAAATAATTTTAATTCCAATTTTACTAATCAACCATTTCAGGGATGGAGGAATAATGCAAATCAAGGCCAAGGTTGGAGGCAAGATGCTAGTACATACAATAGACCACAGGCCCACCAACAAGGACCGTCTCTGATGGAAAAGACAACTAGATACATTGGAAAAGTTCATGCAAGCTTCTCTAACAAATCAGAAGAACACAGAAGCTTCCATTAGGAATCTAGAGACTCAGGTTGGATAACTTGCCCGTCAAATAGCAGAACAAAAAAGACCTCAATATGGAGCCAACACTGAAGCGAATCCTAAGGAGCAATGTCAGGCAGTGATGACCAGAAGTGGAAAAACTACAGGTGTAGAGTTGGGTGAAAAAGAAAAGGAAGAAGAAAGATTTTTGAAAGAAAAAGAAAAAGAAAAAATTAGAGAAAAAGATGAGAATGAAAAGAGTGAGACTGTAAATAAAGAAAAAGAAAAGGAGAAAGATAAAAAGAGTGATGTAGAGAAAGGAAAGATGAAGGTGGATGAAGGTATACCACAGCTGAAAAGCATGCCTTATCCCAAAAATCCTTCAAAGCGGGATAAAGAGAGGCAGTTTGCTAGGTTCATGGACATATTCAAGAGATTACAGATCAATGTGCCATTTATGGAAGCCATGGAGCAGATGCCTACTTATGCAAAATTTATGAAGGATTTACTAACAAAGAAAAGAAGATTCTCTGAGGAGACAGTAGAATTAGAGGCCGGGTGTAGTGCTATAATTCAAAAAGCATTACCGCAGAAGACCAAAGATCCGGGAAGTTTTGTAATTCCTGTCACCATTGGTAGCCTGCCAGTAGGCAAAGCATTACTCGACCTAGGAGTAAGCATTAATCTGATGCCATTATCTATGCTGAAGAGAATTGGTGATCTGGAAATTCGACCAACTAGAATGACTCTCCAATTAGCTGATAGATCAATGAAGTTTCCTTATGGAGTTGCAGAAGATGTTCTAGTAAAAGTAGACAAATTCGTGTTTCCAGTAGATTTTGTGATCATGGATATGGAAGAAGATTCAGAAGAACCTTTGATCTTGGGATGACCATTTATGAAGACTGCAAAAGTTATCATAGATGTTGATGATGGGAAATTAAAAGTAAGAGTCCAAGACGAGGAAGTCAACTTTGATGTTTTTGAAGCCATGAAATATCCTGCAGACAAGCAGAGTTATTTCAAAATTGATGCAGAAGAGGAGATAATTTCAAAACAGCTTCACAAGATGAACAATTCAAGCCCTCTTGAAAAGGCTCTAGTGAATACTATTGAGAGTTTTAACAATATGGAGATGAATGAAGTGCATGAGGTTTTACAAAGTCTTGAAGCCGGTAAGGTGATGACAAGCGAGGAAAGCAAAGTGGAAAAACTGGATGAAAAACAAAGTCCTGAGGTTCATAAGTTAGAATTGAAAGAATTACCTCCAAATCTGAAATATGTCTTTTTAGATGACCAAGGTAATAAACCAGTAATAATCAGCAGCACTTTGTTGAAAGAAGAAGAAGAAAAGCTGATTGAAATTTTGAAAAAGAATGAGCAAGCTATTGGTTGGAAATTAAGTGATTTGAAAGGCATCAGTCCATCGTATTGTATGCATCATATTTTTATGGAGCAGGAATACAGACCAGTGGCTCAACCTCAAAGACGATTAAATCCAATCATGAAAGAGGTCGTGAAGAAAGAGGTGCTGAAGTTGCTTGAAGCCGGAATGATCTACCCTATTTCAGATAGTACATGGGTGAGCCCAGTTCAAGTGGTACCAAAGAAGGGTGGCATGACAGTGGTGAGGAATGAAAATAATGAGTTAATTCCAACCAGAACAGTAACGGGATGGAGAATGTGTATAGACTATCGAAAGCTCAACCAAGCAACAAGGAAAGATCATTTTCCATTGCCATTCATGGACCAAATACTGGAAAGGTTAGCGGGACAAGCTTATTATTGTTTTCTGGATGGATACTCAGGCTATAATCAAATAGCAGTGGCTCCAGAAGACCAGGAGAAAACCATATTTACTTGTCCTTTTGGTGTTTTTGCATATCGAAAGATGCCTTTTGGACTATGTATTGCTCCAGCCACTTTTCAACGGTGCATGCTGGCAATTTTTTCAGACCTTGTGGAAAAATGCATAGAAGTCTTCATGGATGACTTCTCCGTCTTTGGTAAATCATTTCATTTTTGTTTAGAAAACCTTGATACCGTGTTGAAAAGGTGTGTGGAAACCAATTTAATGCTCAATTGGGAAAAATGTCACTTTATGGTAACTAAAGGCATAGTGTTGGGTCACACCATTTCAAACAAAGGCATTGAGGTGGACAGGGCAAAAGTTGAAGTTATTGAAAAATTACCCCCACCAATAAATATCAAAGGTGTCAGGAGTTTTCTAGGTCATGCAGGATTCTACCAAAGGTTTATAAAAGATTTTTTGAAAATTGCTAAACCTTTGAGTAATCTACTGCAAAAAGAGAATTCTTTTCAATTTGATAAATCATGTCTGCTTGCTTTTCAAATGTTGAAGGAAAAACTAACTACTGCACCTGTCATAGTTGCACCCGATTGGAATCTTGATTTTGAAATCATGTGTGATGCAAGTGATTATGCAATAGGTGCAGTGTTAGGACAAAGAAAATCCAGAATTTTTCATCCAATACATTACGCTAGTAAAGTTTTGAATGAAGCTCAAATTAATTATGCCACAACTGAAAAAGAATTACTAGCTGTTGTGTATGGGCTTGAAAAATTCAGATCGTACTTAATTGGTGCACGAGTTATGGTTTTTACAGATCATGCAGCAATCAAGTACTTGATGAATAAATCTGATTCCAAGCCAAGATTAATTAGGTGGATTTTGCTGCTACAAGAGTTTGACTTAACCATTCTTGACAAAAAAGGCAGTGAAAATCACATTGCAGATCATTTATCCAGACTAGTTAATGATGAAGTTACAAAGATACAGCTTGAAGTTCCTGAAGAATTCCCAGATGAAAGGCTGTTGTTGATTCAAGAAAGACCATGGTTTGCTGACATGGCTAATTTCAAGGCTGCCGGAGTGATTCCTGAAGATTTTACATGGCAGCAGAAGAAAAAACTTCTGAAAGATGCACAACAATTTATTTGGGATGATCCTTACTTATTCAAGCTTGGATCAGATAATATTTTGAGAAGATGTGTATCTGAAAAAGAAGCCAGGAGTATTCTGTGGCACTGCCATAGTTCAGCATATGGAGGACATTTCAATGGAGAAAGAACCGCTGCCAAGATCTTACAATCAGGTTTTTTCTGGCCCTCTATATTTAAAGATGCTAATTTTTTTATGCAGAACTGTGATACATGTCAGAAAAGTGGAAGTATTTCAAGGAAGAATGAAATGCCACTGGCAGCCATCTTAGAAGTAGAGGTTTTTGATTGTTGGGGCATAGATTTTGTTGGACCATTACCATCCTCCCTTTTAAATGAATACATCCTGGTAGCTGTTGATTATGTTTCGAAATGGGTCGAAGCAATGGCTTGTGCAAAGACAGATGCCAAAACTGTAATCAAATTTTTAAAGAAAAATATTTTCAGCAGATTTGGCACTCCTCGAGTTCTGATAAGTGATGGAGGATCTCACTTTTGCAACACACAACTTCAAAAGTGTTTAGAACATTATGGTGTTAAGCATAAGGTGACTTCTTCTTACCATCCACAAGCCAATGGCCAAGTGGAAGTGTCTAACAGGGAAATCAAAAGAATTTTGGAAAAGACAGTTTCCCAAAGCAGAAAAGATTGGTCTCTAAAGTTGAATGACGCTTTGTGGGCATACAGAACAGCTTTTAAAGCTCCAACAGGGTTCTCACCCTACCAATTAGCCTACGAAAAGAGCTGTTATTTACCTGTAGAACTAGAATGTAAGGCCTATTGGGCAATGAAGTTGCTCAATTTTGATCCTGAAGCATCAACAAAGGAAAGAAAGATTCAGTTGGAAAAACTGGGAGAATGGAGGCGAAAGGCTTATGAATCATCAAGAATTTATAAAGATAGAATGAAAGCCTACCATGATAAAAAGATTTTAGCAAAAAGCTTCTACCCAGGACAATCAGTTCTTTTATTCAATTCAAGGCTCAAACTTTTTCCAGGAAAGTTGAAATCAAAATGGTCTGGACCTTTCCTTGTTAAAGAAGTCAAATCATATAGTACTGTTGAGTTGCAAGATCCTAATTCTGACAGAACCTGGACAGTTAATGGACAAAGACTCAAACCATATATGGGTGGTGGAGTGGAAAAGCTAGATATGCTGATCCACTTTATTGAAGAATGAAAAACAATTAGGCGTCGAGCTAACGATGTTAAACAAGCGCTACCTGGGAGGCAACCCAATGTGTTTAATTTGTTGTTGTTTTGTTTAGTTGTGCAATTGTGTGAATGCTTTTTGTATGAACGCTTGAGTAAGAAGACTAAAAGGAACCAAAGGATCGAATGATGAGATGAGTTTTTGAATAAAATACAAGTGGAGGATATAAACTTTCAAGTATGGGGATATTCGCTCAAGCGCACTGCATTTCGCTTAAGCGAATAAGCCAAATACCTACATTCGCTCAAAGTCGCTTAAACGAAAAACTTATATTTTGATACTGGACAGAAGTCGCTTAAGCGACCCACTTTTAGCTTGAGCGAATGTCTTCTTCGCTTGAAACATTTTACCTTTCGCTCAGGCCAAGACAAAGGAATAGCCACTGGACAAACTTAGCTTAAGCGAATTAAAGACCGCCCAAGCGAATTTTGCAGAACATTCATTAAATTGAAAAAAAAAATCCCATTTTCTGCAATTTTCACTCAGGCGCATTAAGTCACGCTCAAGCGAGTTATCTTTTATTAAACACTAGAACAAATTCGCCCAAGCGAATCCCTATCGCTGAAGCGAATTTTGTCCAGAAAGAAAACATTGCACACTCGCTTAAGCGCCATTCATTTCGCCCTAGCGAATTTTACCCAGTGTCTTAAACATAGTGATTCGCCTAAGCGAAAGTTATTTAAGTCAAGCAAGGGGATTTTTGGGAGCATCAGGTACCTTTTAACTTAGATTTCGCTACAGCGAACCATAATCGCTTGAGCGAAATTAGAAAGTGGAACTTAATATTCGCTGTAGCTGTTTAATCTCGCGTGAGCGAATTTAAGTGGTTATGGTTTCTTTTTAAAAGGGCACAATCTGAACCCCTCTTCAACTACACTCTTAAAAAAAAAATTTCTCAACTTCCGAACCCCTCTCACTCCCATCTTTGATTCCAAAAGGTTCTTGAGGTTTCTTCCTCATTGTTCTCATCAAGTTCTCATCTTTCTCTTCTTTCCCATATTCCTCAAGTAAGTTTTCTCACTTCTCATGCATCTGTTCATCTTTCTCTTCTTTACGTTTTTATTTCTTTATTTATTTCTCAATGTAGGTTACAATTTCAGCTTTATGTTAGTTAGGGTTTGATTTTCACTTCTGCAATGTTGTTTTGCATAATGGAATCCAAATGTAAATCATGCCCTAGAATAAAGTAGTGAAACCATTTGCCTTAAGCATGCTCTTTTTTTTTATTTTTGGTGTGGCTGTTGAAAAACAATGCATGCAATTATATAATGTTCCCGATTAGGTTCTGTGTTGGCAGAAACAATTAACCATGTTCTGTTTTTGATTAATGACATCAATAGAACAACGTTTTTTTTGTAACTGTCGAAACCGACCCTCATGCTCTGTTTTTCAGTAAAATATTGTAAACTAGATGGTGTACGCAATTGTATTTTTCTGCCTTATGAACTCTATTAGCATTTTCTGTTTTTCAAGATGGCTAGAACGAAAGTAACGAGTACTGATGCCCCAAGGCAGAGTGAAAGAGAAAAAGGAAAAAGGAAGAGAGGTGAAGGAAGCTCTTCACAACAACACCCGAAATTCAGGAGTAAGGAACATAAACAACGCCATGAGAACATAGACCACTGGACTTTTATTCCTGAAAGGAAGGTTGATTTACGTAAAGAAGAGTGTGATGACTTCTTGGAATTATTGAGAAGAAGAAAATGGTTAAGAGTTGCAAATCACAGACATAAATTCGACCCAGAGATTGTCAAAGAATTCTATGCTAACGCATGGAACAAAGAGGGCACTTTAGAACGAAAAACTTGGGTTCGGGGCACCTGGATTTCGTATGATAGAGACACTATCAATGAACATTTAGGTGATATGCTTCGGTTACCTGACGGAGATTTGTGCACCTATGGCACCTTGAAGAAAAACCAACATATCTACCCCACACAGGAGCTTGAAGATAAACTCTGTTTACCAGGGCATCATATGTACAGAGGGGCTAGCCAGCATCCTTCCAGACTTCTGAGGAAGGATATGACAATGCTGACTAGGGTGTGGACAACATTTCTCTTAGCAAATGTTATCCCAATTGCCCATGTATCTGATTTACCCCTTCCAAAATGTGAGCTTCTTTTCTGCATCCTCTCTCGAAATATGTCTGTTGACCTTGCTCAGATAATTTCAGATGAAATCTTTAGGTTTGCACAGCAAAATCTGAAAACCATATTAGCTGATACAAAACCTAAAGGCAGCCTTGGTTTCCCTGCATTCATCACCGGACTTTGTGCAGTCCATGGGATCGATGTTAACCCCATCACGCCGATTAGACCATCCATCGATCGGAAATTTATAGATTTGAATTGCAGGATACCTACACCAGCACCATAGGTACAGACGTCACCACCACCACCACCACCTGTGGTATCATCACCTCTAGTTCAGCCACCTCTTCAACCACCGCCACCACCTACTTATGATCCTATCCTCCTTGCTCATCTTCTTCATATTGAGCGACAGCAGGCCGCTATTCACAGAGGCATGCTGTACCACTACCGAGCTAGCTATTGGAGCCATCCTTCAGGCCCTTTTATGCACCCTGACCAGTTCGTGGAGCGTGTTGCTTGGCCTGGGGACAGTCCCATTCTACCGGAGGAGGAGAGGCCAACAGCTGACGCTGCTGAGCCAGAGGCACCACCATCACCACCAGCCACATCAGCAGGACCAGCAGTTGTACCTGTCACAGCACCAACGGATACACAGACTCAGCAGCAATAAGAGGCTGAGGACAGGGAGTTTGAAGAGAAACTGGATCGAGTGGTCACTGATATTGTGATGTCGCATGACTGAGCATGCTACTGTGGTTCCTTTTTATTTTGTCAAGTTTATTTAAGCTTATGCTACTTTAAATTATGTTCCTTTTATTATGTTACTTTAAATTCAGTACTTATTGTTCAGTACTTTCTTTTTATGTCAATTTCACATGATTTACAGTTAGATTTTCCTGTTACGCCTAAATGAATTTTGTTACATACGTTAGTTATAATGTTTAGGCGCGGAAATTTTGTTTAAAGGATATGGAAAAGTGAAGAAAGATGTGAACTAATCTTAGGCTTACATAAAAGGAAGGATGATTAGTTTTGGAAACTCTGATAATTCTTATGAATGTTGAATGAATCTTTCTAATTCTTGAGTTAGGAATTAATTCACAATGCTTGAACCCTTTTCTGTGAGAATAAAGAAATCAAGACAATTAACCCAGTGAGATAGTGCAACCTTAAACACGGAGAGTTCATTGATCTTTGTGTAATCTTTCATTGCATGAATTTCTGGCGAGGATTATTGCTTAGTCAAGCATGGATAGGATAGAGGCAAACTTTGTGTAGAATAGGTTTAAACAAGAGCCAAAAAGCCAACCTTCAAGTAATCAATCCAAATTTTGTGTTTAACCCCAACTGAGCCAAGAAAGTTTCTTTTCTTAACCTTAGATCATGCTTGTATAACAAAATAATCCAACCTTAATGCATGCTAAGGACAGGAACAATCCTTCAAGAAGGGTATGTGAAGAGTTGGCTGTGACTGTCAAAAGAAAAGAGAAAATTTTTGGAAAATAACGTAAGACCCTCCTACCAATGTCAAAGAATAAACAAAATGAAGGAGGAATATAAAGAAAAAGTTGAATGGCTTAAATGAAGCAAAAATGACATAACAAAAAGCCAAGGCCAAGAAATCTAAGTGTCCTTAGTATGTCTTTGCATCCAAAGAAAAACCAATGACTTTCTTGTAAGCCTGGCCAAGTTATAACCTATTAAAGACCTTTTGATCCATGTTTGTTTGAGTGGTTATCTTATGCAGTGAAATGAAATGCAATGATTGAATAACACTTGACCAATGATAAAAAGAGCAAACACTCACCTGGAAGGTATAAACAGAGAGGATTTCTTATTTTTACAGCAGAGTGGTTACTTGCAATTGTGTATTATAGTTTTAAACTTAGAATTTGGTTAGATAAAGTGAAGCATCATTGAGGATTTATCATTTATGAATAGTGAAAAGTTATCCTTCATTTTATTTGCAGCTGTGATTAATTAAGATCTTTGTTTCACTTAAACTTTCTCTTGACCAATTGCTTGAGGACAAGCAAAGTTCTAGGTTGGGGAGAGTTGATAGATGTCCAATTTACCTATATTTTGCATGATTAATGAAGCATAAATTGGATATAATGTACAATGTTTGTCAATTTTGTAAGCTAAATAGAAAATAAATAGTGATATGAACATTGTACAGGTTGATTGGCTAATTTTGTTACAATCTCAGGAAAATTCAAAGAAGAAAGAAGAAAAGAAAAGAAATGAAGAAAATCTACTAAGAGTTGAGCAAACAGAGTGATATTCGCTCAAGCGGAGGGTATATAGCTTGAGCGAATCATGATCGCTGAGGAAAAATTGAAGAGCTCACTTGGGCGAGCCATGAATTTAAAAAATAATAGTATCAGGTCAAGACTCGCTTGAGCAAGGAGTGATGCGCCCAGGCGAAATCAAGCCAGTATTGAAAAATAAAGTATTCGCCAGAGCGAACACTGAGGCCGCTTGAGCGAGATTGGTACAGAATGAAATAACAGTAGCCTCGCTCAAGCGTTTTGAATAGGAAAGCCAGCGAACTTCTTCCAGAATGCAGCAATGTAGAGGTCGCTTGAGCGACATTATTTCGCGCAAGCGAAATTTGTCCAGAACCAAATTTTAAAGGTCTCGCTGAAGTGGATGAAGAAACAGCTCAAGCAAAATGGAATGAAGTATCAGATATGAAGACTCACTTAAGCGAATCTGAACCGCTTGAGCGAATCAAGCCCATAATGAAGCAGGACGTGGATTTCCTTCGTGCTGAAGAATGTTCATCGCCTGAGCGAAATATAAACTCGCTTGAGCGAGTGTTCTTTTATATAAGCTTACTGCATGGCGGCTGGGCCAGAGGGCTGGATAGTTAGAAACACTTTGTACTCTGTCTTTTCTTCATCTTTTCTAAGTTGTAATGACCACCATGAGTGGCTAAACCTCTCCTTGGGATTGGATGTAGCCTTTCTTACTTGAAGATCATAAATGATATATTCATGAATCGGGTAAATTTGTTCTATGATTCTTGGTATTTCGTTTTGTGTTCACTGCTTGAATCTACTTGATCACTAGTTTCTTGAATTAAGTTTATGTTTGTTGTTGGAAAATAACTTTCGAAAACAGATCTAAATGAAATGCTCATTATGAGTAAATAACCAGGGATGGTATTTAACGCATTGAACATCTAAACAATCGGTCGTAATGCTGGAATAGATTTGAAACGATCAAGGGATTGACGTTATCAAATCTGTTTTTATGAATTTCGTAGTCAAGGAATTGATACGAATGACATTGATTGTGACGTAAAGTATTATAGTTCAAACCCTGTTTTCATGAATATACGTTGTGTATCGGAAGGTAAGATCGGTGAAGCCTAATCCCAGTTGTTACAATTTGATAAATTCCTTTTATTTCATTACATATTCGTTCACATATTGCAGTTTATATTTTGAACTTAAAACCATGAAAACAATCGTTTTAATCTGCCGTAATATTTTAAGTTTCAATTGCTGATGATCCTTAGTGGGAACGATATCCTTTATAACTATAACTACCGTGTTTAAAACTTGGCACGTTTCCTTGAGTGTATTATACAAACTTGATTCTCTTAAAATACACCAGCAATAATGCTAGAATCATTACGCTTAATCCTTATGCTTAATCATTATGCTTACACTACCACTATGCTCTAAAAATTGGATGAACTATTTTATGGTATCTATTGTATGATTAAGGGGGAGATGATTAAAGGGGAAAGAATACATATTAAGGGGGAGAGAATATATTTATCTTACAAAGGGGGAGAGACTCTTATCTCTAATATTCTCTTCTTAACTTGTGCCTATGATGTTATATATATGTGGTATGAAATTACATGTGATAGGGGGAGTTATTTTTGCAATGAATTTGAACTATTATGATACTAACACCCCAAGAGACAAGCATTTGTTGTCATCATCAAAAAGGGGGAGAATGTATTTTTATGTTGATATAGGTTTTGATAATGACACAATAAATGAAGGATCAAGATCAAACATAAACGATTATGGACAAAATAATTATGTTTGATGATGGAAAATTGATGAATTCTAAGGAAATGTTTCAAGGCATTTTAAGTGGCTTAAATCAAGTGGAAAATGATCAACAAAGTCCCCAAGTATCAAAGGATTAGAGCCAAGATTGAACACATATCAAAAGTGGATAAAACTAAGCACAAAATTCATGCAACAGGTGCATGAATCGATTCATTATGCAAGGCAAAGAGCAATGAATCGATTCATTCGGATTCTAAGGCCCAGGATGTGCAAAATTCATCATTGAATCACCATGGAATCGATTCATATGTTTCTTAAGTGCCCAAGAAGTGATTTTTGATCATTGAATCGATTCACACGGTTTTGTAAGGCCAGGATTGCATTTTATGAAGCATGAATCGATTCACTCTTCACTTGAATCGATTCACACGTTTATTTTGCCCAGTAAGATCATTTCTAAAGAGATGAATCGATTCATAAGATATTAGAATCGATTCTCACACTGTCAGAGACCAAAAGGCATGCTGGAATCATTTAAAATTTGAAGAGAAATATTCAAAATTCAAAGGGAGACATTGTGCAACATGGTTGGAAAGTTCAAGGCAAGGCTTCACACTTTGTCCCACTCCACATGCATATGTCTCATTGGAAATGCAATAAAATTTGAATTGATACAAGCATGCCTAACTTTTCAAGATTCCAAGGAATTAAATAATGCAAAGCCATGTGATGAAGGAATTCAAATTTGAACATGCCATGCTCTTGAAGTCCTATAAATAGGAGAAGGAATTGCACTTGCAAGATGTCCCAAACCATTGAAGCAATTCCATTGGTTTCTTCCTCATCCATTCTCTTGCTCTTCTACTCATTCTCTCTTATTACATATTGGCATATTCTCTTAGTGAGTTATCTAAGAGTTAGAGAGAAAATATTTTGTGAGCTAAATTTGTATATCCTCTCTTTGAGAGTTATTATTTGGTGAGAACTTCAAGTTGTATATCTACTCTAGTGAGAGAGTTATTTGATTGTAAACCAAACACCATAAACACCAAGGTATTCACTCTAGGTTGAGTGGTCACAAAGGTTGGGGTTCAACCTTTGGGTATTGAGAGATTGTGAGATTGGGTGGGTTGCCCTTTGCTTGTGAGGATTGGGTTCTTGATTGTGGGACACTAGGAGACAATTGCTCAAAGCTTGTAATCTCAAATTCTCAATAGTGGAAATCCTTTAAGTGGGTTGCTTGAAGGCGAGACGTACACCGGGGTGGTGGAACTCGTTATATCGGTTTGCAAATTCTCTCTTCCCTTAAACTCCTTATTATTGTGAATTTAATTTGCATGCCAAAATACCTATATCAAATTGGTTTGGTAAAATTGAATCCTTGAATCAATTGACTTAAACATTGTTGGATTTAATAATTGAGGAAGAAAAATATTGGTGTTAACAAATTGGTAAAACTATCATGCTTAATTAATTTGTTAGAAGTTGTTCAAGTTATACTTATATTGAAATTAATTATTGCATGCTAAGTGTTTCAAGAATTGCCTAAACTAATAACTTGCTTTACTTATCAAAATCAATTCTTGAATATGGTCTATTCAACTCAAGATATTTTAGTATGAAATATGCTTCATAATTATCATATCTTTTATCTTGCATCATTTGTGTACTACTAATCATTTTGAAAGGGATTCCACGTGAAAATTTAAAATACTCAATTCACCCCCCCTCTTGAGTATCGAGGCCTTGGCTAACACGGTTTGGTCAAGGTGGTGGTAGACACTCCCGGTTACACAACTTGGTACCCCTAGCATACAGAGGGAGACCACACTGACAAATGAAACTACATATCGCACACCCACACCGAAGTTTCAGGTAATGATACAACCTCATCTACCGCAGATGTGTTACAACCTCAGCAGTAGGAGGAACAGGTCCACGAGGCGAACCCTTCATCAGCATCTGACCCTCTTCCCACTCTGATCCCGTTATCAGATGTAGACAAGTAAGTATTACTATATTTCCTTAAGTTTAGGTCTTTTTGTACTGTGGTGTGTGTATTGATAATAACATAACTATTTGTATTGCTGAGATTGATATAATTGATGTTTGTTAATGGAGAGCAAAGCTCACTAGGTACTGTTGTGTGTGTTGTATACTTATGGTATATGTAATGTTGAGATTGACTTGATTGTTGTTTGTTAGTTGAGAGCAAAGCTCACTAGGTACTAGTATGTGTGCTGAAAAATAACTATTGCATGTTTGTTCATGTTTCTTTACATTGAACTGTACTAAAGAGTTTTCTATGAGTAATAGGGTACTTGTAAACATTTGGAATGTTCAGTTTATAGGGGAGACTCTGCCGAAATGTCAATGGACTCCCTGGTTTATGTTAGTTTTAAGGTTTAATTTTGTTGATTAATTGTTTCATTGTTTGAACTACAGTTATGTTGATAGTACTCGCACTACGAAAGCGATTACTAAGGTTTTAAAGGCCTAGTGGGATGGTCCTTACATCTCCTGGACAAACACTATTAAGACTGTCCAAGATAGATGGTTTGACACTTTCTCAGTAAGTTTATCACAACCCTTCTAATTTCATGTAACTTAATTATTGTATGCACTTGTTTTTTTAATTTGGAATTACATTTTAATTTACAGCATGACTATCGGTGGGAGGAGGGTATGATTGATAAGATTAGGAGGATCTTTACCATAAAGACCTCCAAAATCATCAAGAGTACCCTCTAGAAGGTGAGGGCGAAGATGGAGTGCCTTTGCTAGATCCGCAAGCCCCACTGGGAAAGGATGCTGCAAGAGTAGGGAGGTGTCTTATTCCAGCAGGCCAGTGCTAGGAACAAGGCAAACAAACTGATGTTCGAGCCTCCGTCTACACTGTGGGTTCTATTTCAGTTATTGAGCAAAAAAAAAAAGATTTGTAAGTACACATTGTTAAATATGTTTATTAATACAATGACTTCAAAGCTTTTTCACTAACAATTTTAATATGTTTTGAATTACAGGAGTAGAAGGAGCACCATGAGCCTTCATTATTCAAGGTGATTCAAATCACTAAGAAGAACAAGGCTGGTCACTGGGTTAACCAGAAGACCATGGAGATGGCGATACTTTATCTAAACTTACAAATGTTTTCAGATTTTTTTTTATGGATTTATAATTACTAACTTATTTGATTTTTCTAAACATATACAGTAGGCGTACCAGGCCATACGGACCAAGAAGGAGGCTAAGCTATTCTCTCAGACACTTGATGGTGGAGACACCTCCTACCCTTTCTTTTGACGACAATAACGCCATATATTTAGAGGCTGTTAGAGGCATCAACAAGAAAGGGAGGGTGTTTGGCCTCAATGGGATTGGGACCCAGATAGCCAGGACTAGGAAGGCCCCTGCCTTTTCTTCTACGTTACCAGTAGATGTTTTTCAAGTTATTCAAAACCTGAATAACGAGCTCACAGAGGAGCGCAGACAGAGGTAGCTGGCAGAGGAGCAAGCTGAGGCAGACCGCCAGCGAATATTGTTAGTAGAGTAGTGAGCTGAGCAGGATCGAGAGGAGACTCGTAGGTAGTTGGCACATCAGGAGGCTCTGATACGCCAATTCATAGAGTCTTTTGGGCCTTGAGCTAGCCCAGGCTTTACTTTCCAGCTAGACCCACCAGCCCAGGATCCATCCACAGTTGATATTTGTATTTATTTTTTTATTCTTACATATTTTTGTATTGTTACAGTTATAAATTAGTTTTGCATTATTTATATTTTTATTTGCTTTTTTTATTGATTATTTTTATATCTTCTTATCTCTTTTTGATTATTACGAGTCTATATATGCATCGGTAAATAATAAAAGTATTATAAAAAAATCATATATAACTTTTTATATAAAATTATTTAATCCAACTTTATAAAACCTAAACCCTATATTCAATGAAAAACAATTTTTAAGAAAATTATTTTTTAATGTTAGCGACGGACAGGTGTCGTGACTAATTTGGTAAATATTAGCGACAGATCCGTATTTGTTGCTATAGTTGCAATATAATAGCGACCATCTTATAGACGGAAACCTCGTTATAGAAATAGCTATGAAGGTTACGCTGTCGCTGAACTTGATATAACAGCAACTGTCTTAACGACGGAAACCTAGTCATAGAAATATCTATGAAGGTTATGTCATTGCTGAACTTGATCATTTAGCGACAGCGTTAGGAACGGGCTATGGTCTGTGGTCATGCCATTAGCTACGATAGAGTGTCTATCGCTAAAATGGCTTGCCTTTAGCGACGTGTTCAGCAACGGAAGTACTCTAATCCAATAACGACGACGGTGAACCCATCACTACTTGTATTTTAGTTAACGGCACATATTATCACAATGGGGACCACTGATGTGTCACCTTTCAGTGACGAGGTAATTCCATCACAAACTTTGCCACGAGGCTTAATTTGCTGTCATTGATGTGTTAGCAACCAGACTCGTAGCGATGGAGAAACACTGTAGCTTATTTCGTCACTAATATGAATTAGTAATAGAAACCTTGTTAGTGACGAGTTTTTTCTGTCGCTAAAAGGTCTTTTTTTAGTAGTGGGAAGCCTGCCATGGTGGAGAAGATCAGGGAGTACACTTCAGCACAAGCTGAAGTGGTTGCCCAGAGAATCGTAAGTATTCAATTTAAATAAAATTTTATTTTATTTTAGGTTTTACAAAAATGACCATTCCTAACATGATTCACAAAAAACTTTGTTGCAGGATTCCTTGGTTAAGCAATCAATCTAAGGGTCATTCGTTGCCCATGGTCGGCAAGACATACCGATTACTACCATTGGAAGATTAGAGCACCCTGGTAGAGTTCATGTTACTGGTCGAGGTCATGGTAAGTTTGACACAGTTCCCTTACATACATATTTTTAATCACTTATTAGTTTCTAATTATGTTTTACTACAGGCCTCTGAAGCTTTTATAGTTCTCATTCTGTTTCAACGCCATCCGTGGAAGTGTTAGTGGAGTCCAGGGTAGCTGCTGTGGAAGCAAAGTACACAGAGAACTTTCAGCGGCTACAATAGGAATTGTTGACCCTTTGGGAGATGATGGACACCATTAGCCATCAGCAGGAGCGTACTATACCCGTGGTCGACCCACAGATTAGGTGGGTCAGCACATAGAGATCTTATGTTGTACCTGACAGTGACAATGACGGCGTAGATGTTAAGTCCACCCATTAGTATGACTTCCTTGTTGATAGGTCAGAGGAGCCAATAGCCACAGGTATGGTTCACGACCTACGCCCTTTGATTCACCATCATCCATTTGCTGATGGTATATCAAGGGTCTTCATTATAGAGATCATACTAAAGGATGCCACCATTCCAATGCTAATTGCAAAGGTGTAGTGTAACACCCTGGAGTCAACTTGCAAATCCCAAGATAATTACCGTCTCCATATAAAATCTCATGAATAACTTATTTTCCCGCATGGTAATTATCAAGAGATTCACAACCTGATTCCAGAGGTTACTGATACAATATCAGAGTACGCAACCTTTTACATAATTAACTGCTTATTATTATACATAATATCAGAGTTCCATACGTATTATATTTTACAACAGGCACCTAGATCTTATAAAATATAAAGACGTACAGTACCAACAACATAGTATACACGTAATACAGCCACAGTAGACATGCAAGCAAGCATCAGCATCAAAAGTCTTTATAATTCATCCACATCAAGCATTATCCACTTTGTCATATATCTCCCTGGTTAACCACTAAAAGGGTTGCCACAAGTAACAGAAAGAGTGAGATAAAATACTAAATAAATAGAAATCAAATTAGAACAACCACAACCACAAGTAGGATGCTATGCGATGCAGATGCCAAACAAGTGTTTTGTATTATATTACGTTCTTTTATATGAATGAAAATGCATGATGGATCCATTCTGGTGGGAACATCTGCAGTGATTTCCAATAATAACATTTTTACGGATATCCAACCGATACCGCGTCCCATAATGCAACACCAACATCGGATAACAACATCATAACATCAATAACAAGTGTTGTGGGACCCCCCTTAAGGACACACTGCTTAGCCCTTAAGACGGCCGTGGTATAAAACCACCGCAGAGGTCTGTGCTCAACAGAGCGCGTTCCCCCACCGGGAACCCCCTCAAAGAACCCCTCTGCGGATTCTTTGAACGGCCAATGCATATGATGCATGAATGCAGTAAGTTTATATCAATAAATTTACTCATAATTTAACAATAAGAACTTATGGTAGAATTCAAGAAGATACAACAGTTCATCATATTTACAAATATAATCCATATATGAAAACAACATTCTGTTTCCCTCTGTTTTTACTGTTTAATGGTTTCAAATGCAAAATAAATATATCAATTGGTTCCAAATCATCATACAACATTAGAAACATATCATATATCATATTCCAAACCATTTAGCATCAATTCCACAATTTAATTCAAATTAAATTAAAATCTAACTAAATGAGTTTCCAAACAATTAAGCAAGCAATTCTAACTTAATTTCTATGTATTTAATATCCTATCCCCTCTTTCTTACCTCAAGTGAAGATCGTTAAGCTTTCCTTATGCTAACTCCCTTGTATTTCTTCAAATCTTCAAATTTGCGTAATTTCTTCTTATACGGAAATTAAAGAAAGAAGGTTTTGAGAGCTTGAAGAGGGAGATGAAAGGTTATAGGATCTGTGAGGTTTGTGGTCTGAGGAAATGTGGGAGGTCAGGGATCTATTTATAGGCTTTCAATGGCGGTTACTGTAGCAAATTACTGTAGCAAATTACTGTAGCAAATTACTGTAGCAAATTACTGTAGCAAATCACTGTAGTAGTTCGAAATTGACATGAGGCGGTGGAAATTTGGAGAATTCTCACGAATTCTCTACATTCTGCAACATTTTTCATGTGGCGTTTACTGTAGCATTTTACTGTAGCATTTTACTGTAGCATTTTACTGTAGCAGATTTTTATTTTATTTTATTATTCTATTCTACATTCTATTCTCATTTATTTCCGTTTTAAGTCAAACTGAAAATATCCTTGTTTTCATAATTAAATTTCCTATTTTCTAGGTTTCATTTCTTATTTCTCTAAGAAATTTTAATTTTTTCACTATTTACTTTACTGTTTAAAAAATTGGGCTGTTACATGTAGGTCTTCAGTCGTACACTGGGACACTTCTTCATGTTCCCCAATAGACTATTGAGACTTACTACTCCCCTGGTATGTTCCATAACAAATTCAAATAAATTATAAGTTTATGCATGATTTGTATCATATCACATTAGTTAATGTATTAATTATTTTGTAGCATGTTGTCCTACCATCTAAGAAGAGCAAGGCTGCCATACAACCCATTTGAAGGTTATGGAGCATTGGGGCTGAGCTAGATAAGGACGCTATTGACGCTTGGCTGTCGTGGCCCCGTCAAATTAGTACATTAAAACTAATTAATGTAGTACTAGGGTGTTAACCTAGGTCGTTCTCTCAAGGATCAATACAAAAATTTAGGAAAAATCAAGTCTTAAACTAATTTTAACAAACTAAATTCTAACAAACAACATTTATTTTTACAAACAACAGTTCAACGAACATACAATGGGGGGGTTTGTTTGATTGCTATAGAAATTTAATACAGAATACAAAAATACAGAATAAATGTGAAACAAATACCTAACAAGCAATTGATTTTCTTGGAGTATTATAATTTATTTTATCCTTGGATTTGAAAAGAATTCTATACGCTTCCCTTATTATCGATCTCTTAGTTCAAATTGAATTAATCAACTAAGCGTCTTTCAATTCGTAATTCCTTTACTTTCATTCAATTAAAAAATGAAGATTTTAATATAGCATCCTAATTAAGCAAAAGGAGTCAAGATTTTAAATTCTAGGAATTATTGAACATATATAGAACATCGCCTACATACATAATCTAACTTCAACGTTATGGAATTAAGTAAACCACAACTATCAAGATTGATTTTGAAACATTCATTAAACATGTATATTTCTTAATCTATCTTAATATAATTCTTATTCAATTCTAACTGTATAATTAAATTGATTAAGCATACAACTTAATTAAATAATATAGACATTAAATAATTGAGCTAGAATTATGAAGAGATTAATAACAAGGAAATGTATTAAAAATTAAAACCTCAAAAATAACATTACATTAACCTCCAAAAAAATCAATCTAAGGGTTTTAGCCTTCCATAACTAAAACAAACTAAAAACAAGAAAGATCAAACCCGGAATAGGAGAGAAGAAATTCCTCCTAGAGGCTTTGTACCTGTGTTACTCAGAATGAATATGCTGGAGGAATGGTGTGTTTGAAGCCTTTGACATTGGTCCTATTTATAGTGAAAGCAAAGGTAAAGGTCTCTTGCTGACGCATGCTTGTGAATTTGCTTCCACGCTACGCGTAGTTGTGAGGCTACGCGTGAGGTATTCTGACTCAGAATACATTATTTTCTCTAATAATTCTTCAATAATGCTTAGACACTTGTGCTGCATGTTCCCTATTGAGATAGTGCCGTATGTCTATAGTGGATTGGCCAATATGTGTTTAATATAAATAAATCCCCCACTTCTGAAGTTGCACACAGCCTATTAATGGGATCCTCGTCACTGTTGACGCTACGCGTAGGCTTGACACTACGCGTAGGCTTGACGCTACGCGTCAGCTCTTGAGGTCTTATGCTACGCATGGTACTGGCGCTACGCGTCAGCCCTGATTCTCAATTTCATAATTTCCCAATTGAAACCTCAATTATTCACTACAATATAAGGGAAATCAAGTAAGATTTATTATTTCCATTTAAAGATTATCCCTTAATTCATTTTAAGATCAAATATTAAATAAAGGTTGAATTATGAAAATGTGTTAAAATGCATAATATTACACAATTAGTAATGGCAAATTATACACATTTAAAGCAAGGAATTAAGGATAAATCATGCATCATCAGCTATCCCGATCCCATGGGTAGGTAGATGTCTTTAGCCTGTCAAGTCCACTCCCACTTTACATTACCCAAAATGACTTGTTTGAGATTACAAATAGGTAGACCATGTTGAATATCTCTATTATCCAGCTTTGAATGATGTAAGTACTTCTTTATTTAATTATTTCAGTTTACATGGTATTTGTTACTAATCGCGTGTATTTTTTTGGGTTTCTTACATAAATTTTGTATTTATAACGGTGTTCATGGAATAAATGGGTTCTTAGAGCCCTCATCTATACAGAAGACTGGGAACATCAGAGGGGACACTTAGGCTTACATCCAAAATTAGATGCATGAGTAAACAAGATTGTCTACTTAGCCCTATATCACTCTCAATAAGTATTTATTGTATACATGAAATCTATAATTTTAATCATTTTGAATTGTCACTTATTAGGTTTTATTGTAGTTTACATTAGAAGCTTATAATTATTTGTCCCAACAATAACATTGTCACATGCTTCTATTCATTGCATGGGACTATTCCAGTGGACTTCAAACAAATCATTGAGGCGTAAGTTCAATTAAAACGTTAACTAACTTTACATATTCAACTACTTCGTTTTGTACTTCTATGATTCTGACTCATTATGTTTTTTTATTCATACATAGGTTTATAGGCGAATATACTCAACTACTAGGAAACATTTATATAAAAAAATGTAGTGGATCTACCCAAATGTAAGTACTTCCAATAATAACCAATGTTATTTATTAACTTTTTATAATTTTAAATAACATTATCAAATTGTTTATTTGATATACCTTGTGGTCTCATAGACAGCAAGACAACCATGAGTTCGGGTATTATGTCATGAAGACCATGCTGACCATTGTCCAAAACCATATAGCAAATGCATGCAAAACTATAAGTGTTCACTTGCCTGCATTTTATAAATTTGCATTCACATAGTAATATTTGTCTTTGGACTTGAATAGCTAATTGTTTTATCTTTCATTTGCAATACTTTCAAGACCGACCACCGTTCCCTTCAACAAACATAGATTATGTGAGGGAATAATAGGGTAAATACTTTCTTAAAGTGAAGGAAGAACCACAATAGACATTTTTTTCATTTTATTTCATTCATTGTACATAGTATAAGATTGTACATATTATTCATTATAGATATGTATTGAATATATAATTTTATTTCATTAGTTGTAGTTTGCTTATACTAATTGTGTAGTTTGTTTCTATTAATTAGTGAATAATATATAAACCCAAATAAACTATCTGGGATAATATGTTATGACTGTTTATGTAGACTATGCTATTTAAAATTGCAGGTTTGGGTATATTACTAAACAGAGTGCGTACACTAAATAAAAACTCACATTTAAACTCGATTATGACATTAACTGAGTTTAAAGTCCACATTTAAACTCAGTTATGACATAATCGAGTTTAAAAATTGTTACATTTAAACTCAGTTATGTCTTAACCAAGTTTAAATGTATGACTAAAATAGTGTAAATGGTTGTACATTCAAACTCGGTTACTTAACAACCAAGTTTAAATGTATAGACTTCAAACTCGGTTTGTAGGAACCGAGTTTAAATAATGTTTTTAATCTTGATTGCTAACTGAGTTTAAAGGTCCATATCAACTACATCAGGTGATATAAAGTTGGTTGCAAAACCAAGCTCATATCCCTTTTCCGCACTAGTGTATGTTACAGTTCCATTTTTATTGATAAAAAAAAAACAAGACATACATTTGTAGCATTTTAATCATTTTTAGTTGAAAACAAGACATACAAATCTATCAGTAATAAAAATTACTTGACTTATCAAATTATTTTTTAAAAATACCTCTAACTAAAATCAATATTTACGTTAATTATGTTACATATTTATTTTTTAAAAATAACCCTTTATTAAATTATTAAAATTCAAAAATATGACTAAACTTTTGTGATCACAAGAAGTCAATAGGAGTATTAAAGAAAATTAATCATTATAGGGTTAGAAATATTGTGTAATTGTTTTTTATATATAAAAGGACGACAGATTGGGATAATTTGCCTATTATATATAAAAAATATTACGTACCGAGTCTTAAAAGTAATGGTACGCGTAATACTAATTTTCCTTTTACTTTTAAGTTCTCAAAAGTTTCTTATTGCAATAAAATATATGTGGATTTTTTTCTTGGCAATGCCAAATTGCCAATAAAGAAATTATCAAATATATTGCAGGAAATGTTGATCCAATTGCAAGAATATCTATCTTGGAGACCAACG
The DNA here is from genome assembly GCA_037962975.1 of Clitoria ternatea. Taxonomy (NCBI): domain Eukaryota; kingdom Viridiplantae; phylum Streptophyta; class Magnoliopsida; order Fabales; family Fabaceae; genus Clitoria; species Clitoria ternatea. The sequence goes on from CM075675.1 coordinate 19,907,405, forward strand.
GAAAAAATAAAAACAGTAGGAAAATTCTCTTGTAAAAAGATTCTTTCTCAACGTTCAATGGAGAAGACATAATTGCAAGAAGTGGATATAATGTGGCAATATAATATGTATGGAATAGCTTAGATGCGAAGTGGTGCTGCAATTTGTTGCCCACTTTCTATCTTTATGTGGTGGTTCATAATTAAGTTTGTTATATCTTAAATTTAACATGAAAAATGATAAAAATATCTTAGTTAAAGAAGTAAAAATATTTTTTTTTATCCAAAAGCATCATCAATATACATACATCTTAATTTCTAAGTAATTTGTGAAAAACAATCTACTTTTAATATATAAATAATTAAATAATATTCTTAGAGTACTGCCAAACTCACATAATTTTATTGTGAAAAGGTTATATTTTTGCAGTCATTAGATAAGTTTGATAATCCAACCAAAATTTATAAGTTTGTAATCAACAAAAGGACACAATTTTTTATATGATACGATAAAATTTTAATACGAAGACACATTGTGATATTCAATTTTGCACTACCTTCAATGCACACATTAATAATATACTTCTAGATAATGTGGACAAGGGAAGCTAGCTAATAAGTAAGGATGTCAATGCGGGTTGTCCGCTATCAACCCGCCAAAATATGTGGTGGGGCGAGTTTAGCCACGTACCGGAGGCGGGTTGAAATTTCTAGCTCGCCCCGTTTTGATGGAGGGGCGAGGCAGGGCGGGTTAGCCCGCCAACTTTTATAAAATTAAAATTATTTTTAGTACTTGAAAAAAAAGTTTTTAATGGAATGTTGATTAATGGTTGGTCCACTTAAAAATATAAATTAATAGAAATTAATAAACTTATTTTTATTATGAAAAAGTCAATTAAATTAAAAAAAGTAGTATACAACTAAAATAAAATTTTGGAATATAATTATATTAATATTTCTAACTCAAACACTAATCAAAGTAATATGCTATGAAAAAAATTAGAAAATTTTTATAAGATATTATTAATATTATATTATTATTTTTAAAATAAAATATTATATAACCCATCGGGTTAACCCGACCCACCCCGTCAAAAACCCGTAAAAATGCGGGGCGAGCCAATTTTGGACCACTGCGGATTAAATTTTGTCAACTTGCCCCATCCTGTTTTAGGCGGGTTGGCGGGCCGATCCGCCAAGCTTGACCCACTTTGACATCCCTAGTAATAAGTAATATCTAATCTCAGTTTTGTTGACAAAAATTACATGGAAATGAAATATTCTTGATGTCAATTTTTATAAAAACTTTCATATTTTTAGTATAGTATATTATTGTCATAATTTAGGATATGTTTGGCGGAGTTTATTTTGAGTCTCTCTTTTATTTTTTTAGGTGATTTTCTTCTTCTTCTTCTTCTTTTTTTTTTTAATGAGAAGATCAATCTTGTTTTACGTGATTAATATGTTTTGTAGTTTATCTTCTCCCATGTACAAAAACTTCATAACCAAGATTAGTTAACTGGTTTTGGGTTTATTGTTCTCATTTCTCCGACTGGATTGATGGTGCTTCGCCTTTAATTAATTCAGTCAACTGAGAAACTAGGCCACAAATACCAATAAAATTTACGGAAAATGTCACTCATTAAAAAATGTTTTCAGGAATATAATCTTTATTTGACAATGGAAAACTATCACCACGAAAATAAATTTGGTTAGAATCGTAAAAAGCAGACGCTAAAATGTGTTATATATATAGAGAGAATATACAATCATAGGTGAAAGTATAAAAACAATAAATCTGTGTTATACAATATATGTGAATAATTATAATTAGATTAAAAGTTTTTTAACACATGATTGTCATATATTAATATAATCAAATTTTAACAATTTATCACAAAATTTAACGATTTATATTTATTCGTTTAGATCTCACGTTTTATATACACATTATGTAGAAGATTAAAACAATAGTTTTGTGCAGTGTGTTATTATATATATATATATATATATATATATATATATATATATATATATATATATATATATATATTGTGTGTATGCGTGCATGTTTATATAGCTCTAGTAATATATACTCATTTTTTTATTAAAAATATTATCTTTGTATAATGTATTATGTTATCGGTAGGAACTTGTAATGTCAATATTCATAAGATAATTTCTTTTTTAAAAAACTATACCGCAATATTGACATAGTTAGTTATAATGTCAAGTTATTTGTAATGTGACTTCGTTTCTTTTCTTTTCTGTTTTTTTTAGTGAAAGGGTAGGTTCAATCAACTTAATTCCGCTTATTTTTAGTAATTAAGAGTTTTTTTTAAATCTAGTAATTAAGACTTCATTCAAGGTGGTTATGAGTTTCTATTTTTTTATTTTTAAAAGTTATTTTGACAATAAAATTTGTTCAATAAGAAGGTACTAAAGTGAATATTTACTAATTTTTTAAACGGTTTTAAGATATTTTTAAAATAAGAAAAATAATTTTTTATTTTTTATTTTAATTTTATAAGCTTTTAATCCGATTGGTTGCACCACCATTATCATTGCGCCACCACAACCACCATTGCGGTCTTTGCCACCATCCCTCACCATAACAGTTGTCATCACAATTCACCAGAACCTCCCTTATCACCAACATAACCATCATCACCACTACTTTCTCCTCCACCACCACCATAGTCGTTCCCATCATCACTACATCCTCAACCATCATCACTAATACTGTAACCACCATTATCTTACCATTTTCACCACCACCACAATATTACTCTGGTTCCCTCATCATCACTATTGCCATCACTACCCATTACTAGAAAAGGCCCTTTTAGTAACAAGGTTTTGGTGACAACTAAGATATCCGTTGCTAATTACCATAGAATTAGTGACAACATATGTGGAGCAACCAAAATAAAATACCCTTCAGTATTGGCTTAGTAGTATTTGTATAGAATACCCTTCAGCGGGTTAGATGCCTTGTGCCTAAAGACCTTAACCTCTCCTATTTTGTTTGGTACCCACCGGTATTTCCCCTATAGCCATTAAAGAATAATTCAACCTTTGTTCCTTGGTTAATTATGTTGTCGAACCAATCACACTTGAACAAAACATTTTTTGGTAAGTTGTCTAGTATATTCAACTTCAATAATATCCTTTAACACATTATAAAAGTGTCCTCCAATTTCCAGCAAGTTCCTTTAACACAAACCCCGTAGTTAGCTATTCACATTCCTTGACTCCAATCGATGATGTCAAACTTGTAGTCATTTATAAATTAAATAGGCTATTTTGTAATACTTCTCACTAGTCCATAGAATAACCTTTTAAACGGATACATCCAACGATATTACATTGGACCATCGATTTGTGCCCCATGAGGCAGATCCATTGAGTAAAAAACACTTGAGGAAAAATTTGTTCTAGCTTACAAAGAAACACCGAGATGTTTTCCTCCATCTATATGAGTATTCGCTCCTTCAAAGAAGTCATTATCAACTTTTTATAGAATAGACTCAACTTAACTAGTGGCTTCTAAATTGGTTTTGGAAGTACATCAATGCATACAACAATAGTCGTTGCATGGACACATGACGATTGTGATTTTTCATGCCAAGCAACTTTAGAATAATTAATCTCAGTTATTATATTCATATCCTACACTTAATAATTATGTCCAATTTCAAGTTTAAACTTAATTTGATCAACATATGCATATTATTGTCTTGTTAAATATTTTTATTTGATTTCGATAAAGGTTTCCTTGTAAATAAGGGAAACCAAAATTTGTAATATCCCTGTAAATAACTTAGAAAAGATCCAGTACAATTTATAATTTCATTTATATTTAAAATAATTATCCTAAGTTACCAACCAAAGTCCTAAGTACAATTTTTTTTATTGCAAATACATTTAAATGTCCTAAGTTTAGCAATTAAGTTACAACTACAACCTATGCCTTATCATTGACCTAGTGACTGGCCTTGTATTTCTTTGTCCTTTTCGTCAAATCATAAGTCACGGGGGGAGGGGGTTGTCCATCTCTAGAGTCCACAAAATATAAAAGATTCCTATTTAAGTGTTCATTATAGTTAGTAAGTACTAATTATTTAAAACAATCTAAAAATAAAACTTTCCATTTTTTATTGTGGAACTAGAGATAGAACCCCTGGTGTAGATAGAGGTAACAACATCAGTTGATCTATTGGCGTTGTTCCTCTAACTCTTATCCTTATAAGGCTCATCATTCCACTTCTTATTCATTTTCTCCCAATTAGCATTGCTAATCCATGGAGGCTTTGTATTGGTTTTGTAGTATTTGTATAAAATACCCTTCAGCAAGTTAGATGCCTTGTGCCTAAATACCTTAACCTCTTCTATTTTGTTTGGTACTCACCAGCATTTCCCTTATAGCATTAAAGAATAATTTAACCTTTGTTCCTTGGTTAATTATATTTTTGAACCAATCACACTTGAATAGAACATTTTTTGGTAAGTTTCCTAGTATATTTAACTTCAATAATATCCTTTAACACATAATAAAAGTGTCCTCCAACTTCTAGCAGGTTCCTTTAACACAAACCCTATAGTTAACTATTCACATTCCTTGACTCCAATCGACGATGTTAAACTTGTAGTCGTTTATAAAGTAAATAAGCTATTTTGTAATACTTCTCACTAGTCCATAGAATAACCTTTTAAACGGATACATCCAACCATATTACATTGGACCATCAATTTGTGCCTCATGAGGCAGATCCATTGAGTAAAAAACACTTGTGGGAAAATTTGTTCCAGCTTACAAAGAAACACCGAGATGTTTTCCTCTATCTGCATGAGTATTCACTCCATCAAAGAAGTCATTATCAACTATTTAAAGAATAGACTCAACTTAACTAGTGGCTTCTAAATTGGTTTTAGCAATGCATCAAATGCATACGACAATAGTTGTTACATGGACACATGACAATTGTGATTTTTCATGCCAAGCAACTTAGCCTCTTTTGTACCAACGCATTTGCTTAAATATGAAGTAAACCAATTAGGCATCATCAAACCCTTCAGCCATTTATAATTAATAATCTTTTTGGGTTTTATCAAAGCATATTTAGCATGTAGTTTAAACATCTTGTTACGTCCCACATCCTTGTTATATAGTTCCTTTCTATAGCATAGGATGGGCAAGTATAAACAACTTTTGTTGGTGTCTTTTGTCCTCCCCTTTATGTCTATCACTGTGTCAAAATATTCAAGAAAATATTTTATTTGGTGTGCATGATGTTTATATTGTGTCTTAACAATTAGTCTTTCCAATAAGGCAACTCCAAAAATATAGTTCTTTTGATCCAATTATGTTCCTCACCGTAGCCCACAGACTTCCCAACCTTCGTATCCAAGATAAAAGGATATGTAAATACTTTCTCCCATGCTTATTCACCTGATAATCTGGGCAGTTCCGAATCATTAATAACCTTAAGGGTTTAGGGTTTAGGGTTTAGGGTTTAGGGTTTAGGGTTTGAAAGAAGTTTTATTTCTCCTGTATTTGATGATTCGACAGTAAGAATTTTCTATGGCAGTAAAAAGAACTTTCTTCTTACTTTTTGTAAGCGAATGCCCCCCAATGTTTTCCATGTAAACATGACAAGCAAGTTTGCCCATGGTCGACCACCCAGACAACATCCTATAAGCAAGGAAGTCATTCATAGTCTAGATTAAGGCAACCTTCATCATGAAATGGTTCTTCAATGACACATCATAAGTCAGAATCTAGTATTCAAAAGTTTATTTAACTTTTCTATAAACGGTTGTAGATAAACATCAATATTTTGTAGGATTTTTCAGTCTTGGAACAAGGACCATTAAGAACATTACCTTTATCCTTATACACATTTTAGGTGGTAGATTGTATGGAGTAAGTATTATTGGCTAAGAGGAGTAGGTTTTACTGTATTAGCCAAATGGGTTGAATCTATCAATACGTTGCATGGATCATTCACAATCTCTATGTACAAATCATCCGTATGCTTTCATGCTTTCCTATATGATGGATGGAATAGAAAACCCTTTTCAATTTGATTATGAACATGCTAATACTTGTGTTTTTTCATGGACAATGGAAGCATGCAAATGTTGTAGGCACACATACTTACACATAGTCATCGCGCACTCATTCATACACACACATATTTACTCTCTCATGCACACTGCTAGCTAGTCTATAAAATGCTTAAATGAAAAAACAATTAACTAAATATGTAAGTGTGTGTGCATACTATAAGCAAAGAGTAAAAGTTATAGACAGAAAAACCTATAAACAGAATTAAAGAAACATAGAATGAGGGAGAAAAAGAAAGTGATGGACTTACCTTCACTAGAAAATGGTCACCTGAGAAAAGAAAGGTTGCTTGAACCTTAGACAGAACCACATAAATACTTATTCAAAAACAAGTCTTATGACGAGCCTGGCCAAAGTATGAAGAAAAGAAGGGACAGATCCCTTAACATCGATGAGGGATAAGGTCCCAAAAAGGCCACAACAGCTGAAAAACTTAAGTCCAAAATTCTGGAGACCATTGATAAGTGCTTATTTTATGATTAAATTCATGACTCAATTAGACCCATTTTCTGAATAACTTAACTAAACTGATAAATAATTGAGCATGATTTTAATTATAAAGAAAGTATTAAGAAAAGAAGCTTGAAATGTAAAAATCAGTAAAGAAATTGTCAAAAGCCTTGAAGAAACAAAGAAACACCAGAGCATCAAGCAAGGACGCTTAAGCGTGGTACACTGCACGCTTGAGCGTGGAAGAAACAAAAGCTTACGCTGCCCATACGCCCAAGCGAAATAATGAAGAACACACTAACAGCCTCTCACGCTTGAGCGTGAGCCCGAGCTCGCTCAAGCGTGACTCCATGCATGACTGGCACTCAAGCGTAACTATATGGAGCTCAAGCATGACTCAATTGAAAGAGGAACAACATCAAGATCATCTCACGCTCAAGCGTGGGAAGGAGCCGCTTGGGCGTAAACTCGACCCCGCTTGAGCGTGGCTTGAGTGTGGAATATATCTGTTGAGATAGAAGAGCTCGCTTAAGCATGACAGATTTAGCTTGGGCGAAGATGAAAGAGTATCAGGAAATGTCTCACGCTTGAGCGAGACAAGGAGGCGCTCAAGCGTGAACCCGAGTGCGCCTGAGCGTGAAGTAAGCGTGGATCAAGCGTATGCTAAACAGAAGAACCACGCTTAAGCATGGTTAAGGAAGCTCGAGCGCGAGACAACCAGTGAACACCAGTACCCTTCACGCTTGAGCGTGAGCCCAAGCTCGCTCAAGCGTGACTCATGCAGTATGGGATTTCTAATTTAATATTCACCAATGGTGCGATGCCAACTCACCCACTTTCTTGTGTTTCTACAAGTCTCTGAAAGATGCTGCATGGGTTCTACGCAAGTGGGAAAGGGAAGCTGAACCTTAACTCCTATAAATCAAGCTGCAGATATCCATCATGAGGGATCCCTGTAATCCCCTGTATTTCCCTCACAATCCAACCTTTTCCATTATCTTTTGTATTTATATTTTGAGGGTGAAAATACAAAGCATGAGTAACTAAACTCCCTTATGGGATTGGCTGTAATCCATTCAACACTGAAGTAATGTTGTTGTAAGTTTTTATTTAGTAATGAGATTTAATAAGTTTCTGTATTTCCTTCTACGTTTAATGCCTAAAAGTACTTGATCACTATTTTCTTGTTTTAAGTTTCTCAAGTATGCTGGGAAGTGACTTTTGAAAGCAGATCTGAAAGAAATACTTGTTGTGAGTAGGTAGCCAGGGATGGCGTCTAACGTAATAAACGTCAAAACAATTGATCGATAATGCTGGGATGATTTCAAAGTGACTGAGGGATCAGCGGTTTGAAATCATTCTTATGAATTTTGTAGTCGAGGGATCGATACAAATGACTTTGATTGTGACGTAGAAATTATCTTTTTGATTTACTTATATAAAAACTTATGCAGCTTACAGAAGGTGAAGATGTGATGAAGCCAATCCCTGTTTTACAAAACTGATTTTTCCAACACCATTTACTGTTATCTTTTGCAGAATTTCACTCTCTGTTATTTATTCACTTTCTCATTCAACATCATTCAAAACAAAACAAAAACCAAAATATTCTGCCAAATCAATTTAAAACTAAGATCTTCATTCTAACACCTCCTCAGTGGAACGACAACTATACTATATTATAACTTCTGTGTTTAAACTTGGCACATCCACTGTATTGAGTTCATATTATACAAACTTGATTCTCTTTTATTGAACTCTTCATTCCAATATAATCAAAATAACTTCATCAAGTAACATCAACAACCATTGACAAAAATGAGCTCCCTAACCCCCTCCCAAATAGAAAAGAGAGGTTATATACTTTATCTCTGGTGGTTTTTCTTAGGGTGAAGTCTTCAACACCGCCAGGAAGAATCATATGAGAATGGTCATGTCTCTATAAGTCAAGTCAGATAACAAACCCTTCTAAGAGAGAGTCAAGACTCCAACCATGACTTTCTCTAATGATGACTATTTCCTAATGATCCCATACGAAGATGACACTATTGTAATTAAATCCACTATATCCAATAAAGATGTGAGGAGACTCTAGGTAGACCACAGCTAAACACCATGGAGGCAATTATGTCAACCCATATCTATATATCAAGTTCATTGATTAAGATAACAAGGTCTCATCAATTCAGGGTGACCAAAAGATGACATAATTCTACTATAACCTAAGCCTCTAGAGGGTCAAGAAGGAAGTAAATATGAAGAAGAGAAAGTTGAATGGTGGGGGTGCATCAGTTGAATTAATAAGAATGATAGATGTCGATCCTAAAGAGGAACTCAAGATTGACTCTTTGAACCCTTTGAAACCCATATCGAAGGAAGGTTTAAAAACCATCGTGCTTGGAGACACCATTGAGAAGGTCACGAATATCAATGACAACCTTGCATCTGATATGAAGTAGAAGCTTCTAGAACTTCTCCTAGAGTTTGAGCAATTGTTCACATGGACTAAAACTAATATACCTGGTATACACCAATATTTTTACTATCATAAGCTAGTGGTATACCCTGAGATAAGACCATTGATCAGGAAAAAAGAAGTCTAGGTCCTAAAAATCAAAAGGTGGCATGTGAGCAAATAGATCAACTTTTGAAGGCTAGATTTATTCATGGGATCTAATATTCCTCTCGTGTTTTAAATGTTGTCAAGGTCAAAAAGGCTAATGGGAAGTAGAGGATATGTATAAACTATGTAATTTTGAAATGTTATTGTTCTAAAGACCCTTACCTACTTCCCAGTATTAATTAACTGGTAGAAGACTCCCTCAAATATCAATTCTTTTTATTTATGAATATCTATTCTATTTGCAGCCATATCTTGATGTGGGAGAATGATGAAGGGGAAAATACTTTTATCAATGACAAGAGTGTATTTTGTTACACTATCATGCTTTATGGTATAAAGAATGCTAAAGCCACATATCAATAAATGATAAATAAACTATTTAAAGACATGCACACCAAGTTGTTAGAAGTTTATAGGACAACATCATCACCAAGACCTTGTCTAGAGGGAATCATATCACTGATCTCAGAAAGATTTTTTAAAGATTAAAGATGTATGATATGAAGCTTAATCCTTTAAAGTTAATATGCATGTTACTTGGTGGAAGGTGTTTTTGGGAGTCATGTTGACCCAAAAAGACATTGAAGCAAACCCTGATAAGTGCAAAATTATGAAGGAGTTAGAATACCCAAAACAGTTAAAGGAGGTTCAATCCTTGAATGGCAAAGTAGCTACATTATCCTGATTCATGCCTAAAATGGCACACTAGTCATTACCATTATGTAAAATCTTAAAGAAAAATAGGAAATACAAGTAGAAGGAGAAGGAAGAAAGGGTTTTTTCAAACTTTGAAATATTTCCTGGATCAACCTTTAATATTATTAGTAAAAAAGACTCTAAAGGGATAAAGAATGATGTACTTCATGAGAAAAACCTTACAGGGGGTTGAACTTTGGTATCATAAAATTGAAAAGGTTGGTTTAGCAGTTACCTAAGCATCTTAGAGGCTAAGATAATACTTCCATGCCTACCCTATCATGATTAGAGTGAACCATCCTCTAAGTTTTATATAAGCCAGACCTAACTAGCAGAATGATTAAATATGCAGATCTATCCTGAATCAGGGTCAAGAGATCCGGTGTAGGGCCAGTCACAAAAGTCAAAGAATTAATATGATCAGAGACCGGTTCTACACGTATCCGGTTTGAATATCTGGAGTCCCAAGATAAATAGAGCAGTCTAGGGGTCCTGGAGGTCCATCACACTGACCTCTCACGTTGGTATGGGCGAAAGGTGGTGTCACCTGTAAAGATTCTCCGACGCCCAAGTCAGTAATTGTATTCTGAGTATGGAATGTATTATGATTACTCCTATGGGATCCAAATAGAAGTAGTAATGAAAGACATTGAACCCCCATCCAGTGGTCTGAAGAAAGTTCTTATACCTGATTGGCTCGATATACAAGGACTTGTTAGTGGGAATCCACTAACTTCCATTAAACAAGTGAAATATTATTTAATACGCACCCACCTGCATGATTAAGGCAAGTGGATATTTTATATATTGAGCGTAGGAGAGATAGGGCCGCATTTAGGGGACAGGTTGATCATTTCTAAGAGCAGATTATGGCTCGTGATAATGAAAATAGAATCTTCATTATTGCCCCTGTAACAATACCGTTTGTCTTTTATATGGTGATGTAAGCGTTATTCGATGTCATAGTGTTATCCTGGACAACCGGTATAGGGAGGATGCCTGATACGGATTTTAGAGTCCAGATGTATACCGATGGCACCGGTAACACGTTTAGAGAATGATCAATCCATTGAAATATGTCTCGTAATAGATATCAATATCTAGATCGGATCATGTGCCATATAGTTTTCAAATTTTCATATCTCTTATAAGCCTAGGACTACCATTAGGACTCAAGTGCTTGATGATTTTATTATCGAAATGACAGGAGAAATTCTAGAGAGCAGACACACATTGGACAATGTTCATGGATGGATCATCTAATAGCATACATGTGGTTCCATTTTCAACCATACAAAGACATTTAATTTTGGAATTTAAAATTAAAAAATGCTAAAACATAAAAACAAAAGGTAAAAAATGGATCAAACTCAAAAGAAAATAAAGGAGAACCAAACACATTTCAATTTGGCTCTAAATTTGATAATGGGCAATTTTGGCCCCAAAAACAAAGTTGCTCTAAATTAAACTAAATTGTTAGGTTATGTTTCAGTCTAAATGAATGAAAAGAATATCAACTTGTACTTCAAAAATTCAAATAAAATCAAAGTATATCTATATTTTTAGGCTTTTTTTCATATTTAAAGGGTAAATGCAAATGATTATGGAATTAAGAATTTGAAATTGAAAAAGGAGATGTAGATGAGCATGAATCTATAATTAGAATTTTAAAATTAAAAATATAGAGAGTAAATCTAACAAATAAACCTCTAATAGCCTAAGCTTGAATATCAAATGATGTACACTTCTTTTGTATTTTGAATTATGGATCTATCTTAGACGCTTAATTCTTGATGTTTATCCTTTAATCTTCATCAAAATCATTTCTCTTCCATGACATATACGTAGGCCAAGACATATATAGTGTATGAAATGGTAAAATCCTTTAGTAAAACTAAGAGATGAAAAGCATGAAAACATGAGGGTATTAGGAGAGGAATGACGCCACCTCAAGGAAACGATAAGCCTAGTATGTAGTCACCACTTTGGAGGTGCTCCAAAGATAAGACCATCCTAGAGAATTCTAAATAACTCTTGATTCTAGAGAGATACTTCTCACTAAAATGACTCAATTTCATTAAAATGACTAAAAGTGTTTACAAATAAAATCCTAACTATACTTAAAGACAACATTGCTTGCTAGGAAAGTTGAGCTAACCTAGCCTAATCCTCACCAAACCAAGGTTTATAATTGGCACCCTACTCTAGCTAGGCCCAATATGAAACGTCCCGTATAGTTTCCGAATAAATTTTTCACGTTTTTGAAAGATCATTTTAAAATTTCATAAATTTAATTCAGAGTTCACGTAACAGTTGATAATAACGGAATATCATCATACATACTAGTCATAAATAATTAAATTCAAGAAAATATTTAAGTAGTGGAAACGATTTAGAAAATAACGGTACATGATATGTTATACTTATTACAACCCATAGAATCAAAGTCCAAGTAATAATTCAAATAGGCATCAATCATGGCATCACTCTGCATTCTACGTGTCATTCACTGTAAAAATTAATGTAAGAGTGAGATAGAATATAGAATAAGTATAAAATAGATAAAATTGCACAAACACAATCAACAAATCATAATGATATGATGAATATGCCAAACGAGTTCATTTATATTTAATAAGTCTTTAATTAATCAAATGATGTCATGCTGGATCCATTTGGTTTGGTGGGAATACTGCAGTAAAAAGTCTCATAGAGTCACCAGTAGGAATTAGCATAACCATGAATCCCTACACCTTCATGGCCCTCGCTTTCAAGTACACAAATAGGAATTAGCATAACCATGAATCCCTACATCTTCATGGCCCTCGCTTTCAAATACACAAATAGGAATTAGCATAACCATGAATCCCTACATCTTCATGGCTCCTGCATAAATAAGTATACCAGTAGGAATTTGCACAACCATGGATCCCTACACTTCCATGGTTCTTGTGAAAATAAGGCTTAAACTCATCATAGAGTAACCCCCCACCAGGGTAGGCAACCATGGAACCCCTAAATTCCATAGTGCGTCCAAATGCTTATGATGCATGAATGCCTTTAAGTCTCTTTATCATTTAACATACCATGATATCCACATTTCCAAAACCTCTTGGAAAATACAAATCCTCAAGGGACACAATACACATAATAATTCACAAAATCATAGATTTACTGTTTCAACCACCTATGTCAATAACCACAAGGCATTCATGTACATATAAATTAATTTCGTTATTCATAATTATTCACCACCACAATATACAAACTGTATGATACTCAACAACATTCATAATAATTCATAATCACTCAAGAATCCAATAATAAATCATTACCCATGGAGAAAATATCATTTTTATCCATAATAACCATTATAAGCAAATTTCTGCATTTCCAAACAGTGACACACATTAGTAAAACAGTCATAACATGAGCAAATCAAATCCTTTTTATGTGATTCCACTTTCTATAGCTTAATAACATAAATATCTACAACGTTCATGAAGACCATAAATTCGAATTCTAAACAGAACCATCGTTTATTCACAGAATACAAAACTGCCTCAAAGAGGATTTTTAAAACGTACACAGATTAGTATTTTTAACGTTTCTGGAGCTACAAAAACAATTTTGACATCAAACCAGTTCTAAATTATTCTTAACACAAATATATACAACTTTCATGAAGATCATAAATTCAAATACTAAGCAGAAATACCATTTATCCACAAAATACATCACTGCCTCCAGGTGAGTTTTCAAAACGTACATATATTAGTATTTTCAATATTTTTAGAGCTACACCAATGATTTTAACATGAAACCAGTTCTAAAATACTCTTAACATAATTATATACAACTTTCATGAAGACACCAACCACTAATTCATACCATAAAATTCCCAGTATTGAAAACAAGATTCGGATTTCATAGTTAACAGATTTTCATCATGAACATACTTCTGTATTTTGAACATAACTAGAGCTACAAGCATCTTTTTAACTTGAAACCACTTTCATTATATCCCTAACATAAATATATACAACATGAAGACATCAAAGGCTGATTATGCTTGTAAAATTCCCAAAATATCAATATATACATAGATCATAGAACAAATATTCCACTCAGACATGCTGTAGTATTTTGGCCATAACTTTTGTTATACATATTAAAATTAATTGATTCAGGTCTCAAAATTTAGATAACACAAAGATCTACAACTTTCATGAAGAAGTCAGAAACAAATTCACACGTTTTCACTTTCAAAGATGAGCAACAAGATACGGACTTAAAGCTGGAAGTCCTAGAACAACATACAACTCTACCCATTTCACAAATATTCACAACCCTGTCCCCTCTTACATTAATGGAGTCCTTTGATTAGCAAGGTATGTCTTGTAGTTTCCTCGTTCCAGTCCGCAGTGGAAGAAATGAAAATGGAAAGAAAAGCCTTTGAACGTATAAAATGAGAAGAAGAAGAGTGTATGATTTGCTAAGTGGTTCGTATGTAGGAGTGTTCTGAAAGTGATGGTAAGGTGTTAATAATGAGAGAGTAAGTGGGAGACAGCTTTGGAGGAACAGGTGAGGATAATGGAGCCTTTTTGATTAATTCTGTTGTTGGCTTGCTTTGATTGAATTAGTGATATATTAAAAATATATAAAGTGATCTGAGTGGAGTTAAAAGGTGTTATAACTGGTACAACTTTTCTTTGCTTATTGGCTTGTTGTGACAATCCATTTTTGGATTCATGTGAATAAGTGGACTTGTCACTAGCAGGAGTGGAATTAAAAGATATTCGATGTTGGAGGATTTGAAGAGGTTGGTATGGAGTGAGGGCGGTATTGAGTGTGAAAGGGAAGGACGGTGTGTATGGGATTTTGAGAGACAACGTCCATGGAAGGAGACGGTGTTGTGGTGTGGGAGGAAGGCTGTTGTGTAGTTACGAAGAGGTCGGTTTGGTGAATACTGGTTCAAAACTGTTTAGTGTGCACACCGGTTCTAAGGATAGGCAGCTTTCTAAGCAGCTAACCGGTGTGGAGTGTTAATCCGGTTTGCAATCAGTCAGTCTTCTCTTACACCGGCCGTCTGGTGTGATATAGGAGACATCAGATATTAAATCCCAGTTCAAGACGGATCGAGGCACTGGCAGAGGGGTTTCGCTTAAGCGAAAACCAACTCGCTCGAGCGGTTCATGCTGTCCTCGCTTGGGCGAAGTGAAGAAAAGACTATCAAGGTCGAGCGCGCTTGAGCGTAGTTTGCTCGCTTGAGCGAAGTAGAGAAATATGCATCAGGGGTCCTTCTCGCTCAAGCAGAATCCGACTCGCTTGAGCGAGTCATCTAGTTCTCACTTGGAATTCCTCTGAAACCGACTCAAGTACTTGGTTTCTCACTCGGTTTCTGTCACTCGGCTAAAAGCTCCTTAAACCGACTTATCTTGCTCGGTATGCTACTTACTCCAATATTCAAAACCAATACTCAGAGTTCCATTTGGAAGAGTTCACTCATCTCTTACTCGGAATTGTTTCTCCCAGAACCCGACTCTCTCCTAATTAGTCAATCACTCGGAATTATTCAAACTCTTCATCACTTAGAATATATTCTAATAACAATTCATACATTCGACAGGAATCAATCGGATTTGCCACTTGGGAATACTCAAACTCTACTCACTCGGGTTTACTCATATTCCTCTCTCGGTCTTAACCAAATTCTTCAACTACAATTCCAATTAAAGCCTATTAAGGTCATTACCTCTCAAAAAATACCCACACATACGAATCTCACTCAGAATTGGTTTATATGTCTAAGACTCACTCGGAATTGGCCCTGTGCTTACTATAATTCACTTGGAACGGGTTCCTACTACCATTTTTCGCTTGGTATCTACTCAATTAGCATTATTCATTTGTCACCCTTCTTATTCAAGCCTAGTAATGTCTTAACCATTTAATATATATATATATATATAACCACTCGGAATCTTTAACTTAATAACTATTTTACCTCTCACAATAATTTGACAACACGTTTCAGTCGGTAGGAAACATCAATTCAACATAAATACTTATGTATATATATGCATTCATTCACTCGGAGAAAACCATTGTGTTAAGTCCCACTCGGACTCGTTCTAAATCTCGTCCATTCAGGATATAGAATCTCATTCACTCAGTTTTTGTAACCTTCAGTCGGAATTAGTAATCCTTCACTCGGAATTTCACTCTGTCACTCGGATCAGATCCTTTTTACTCGGAATTTGAATAATTTCTCTAAAATTCCATAATTATACCCAAAAATGAAACTTTTGGAGCATTAAAGGCCATCCATAGAGTGTTTTATTCATTGATTAACACTTATAGACCTTCTATACCTCATATTTTACAAATTTGGACTATTATTAAAAATAGGATGTTACACAATACATTTGCCTAAAAACATTAAACCTTAGAATGACTCACTAATGAGTCTTCAAATGGAATACAAGCAAATCATGGCCAATTAGGCTAAGCCAAAACCTAAACAATGACAATAAAAGCCCAAATATACAATGGAATATAAAGAAGCCCTAAATCTCTAAAATGGTACAAGAGAAATAAAAGTAGGCCTTCATGGTGCTATCCATGGGCTTAGGCCCAACTTAGACTCTAATAAGGCTCATAAGCTTGGTAAAAGTCTTTTTGGTCTTCTTAACCCTTAACCTAGTGCTAGGGATTAAACGTCCTTCTAAAGCATCCTCTACTCTCTTAGTGTCCTCCATGTTAATCAGATCCTCATCAACTTGTAGTAAAAGTTACCTACCTAGATTAATTCTAGCAAAGATAGTGGTAAATCTCAGAGAATATTGATTGCTAGTATAGATCACATGATGTCTTCTTCTAATAGAGACTATTTTACTATCGACCCATCCCCAACATCATCTTTATCCAAGACTGGACCATCATTTCCCCTTATACATGATAGCAAGCACCAACTTTCCTATCGACTTCTACTGCTTCAGAACTTACTTATTACTTAGAGTTGATTTATAATATATTTTGTAGGATGAATCATATTCTCTGCCATGTTGACATAATGCTTATGCACATTAAAGCTATAAAAGGTGTGATCAATTAGATCTTTACTAAGTAATGTGAAAATGAGAGACATTTTATAGATACCATAGCTAAATGAGATAAGTGGGAAAATTATTTCTTCAAAATGGATGATGAGGAAGAGGAAAAGGAACCAATACCATTAGAAAATACCACTACCTAAAATAACCTGCACTTTTGTTTTCTTTCTTTGATTCTGTTTTGTTTGTTGAGTCCATAAATCATTACGAGTATATGACAATTTGAGTTTTGGAATTTCCTTACTTTCTAGGATAAAGAATAATTTCCCTTTCATTATTCTATTTTTCTTTTCATTGTATTGAGTCATAGGAACCTCATTGCCATCTTATAATGTACACTCTTTTATTTAGTGACCACATTTCCATTATGTTTTTGATTTTAGACTCCATATAGCCTACTTTCTATTTAAACTTAGCCTTTGAGACATTAAAGATAATGATTAGGCTAAGTTTAAGGAGGAAGACGTGTGGCTAAGGTACTTTAAGGACTTCACCCATAAATTTTGGAAGGTAACAATGATTAAAGGTAATACATATACAAATATTGCCTAAAATGTTAAGCCTAAACTAGAGCTTTAAGTTTGAGAAGGGATCATATATCCCTCCTATTGAAAGTTAAGCAGATTAATAAGTTCTAAGTTTAAGGAGGAATTACATTCCTTTCCTTGAGCTTCTATTATAATTAATTTGGGGTAAATAATTAAGTTTAAAGAGGGAGACATTATGTTCCCTCCAACTCTGATGAAAAGTATGTTTGTTCCCTTAGTATTGAAATTATTTTTTTGAAGTGTATAATTCTAGTCATAATAGAATCCCACATCTTAGGCGGTGAAATAATTAAAATTAAAAAGGAATAAAGGACTTTATTGTATGATTAAGATTGATAATGAGTAATCTTTTAGTTTGATTATTTACTAACTGGACTAGCTCTAGAAATAATGAGGTTATAAGCTTAATTAAGGGCCTTTACATAATTGACATATAATATGCCTGTCTGTTTCTTATTGAGTGCTCTCATGTTGTACATATTCTAGAACTTGCTATGCAATCACATTTAGGTGAAATATGGTTAGTTTTGCTTAGAAAGTATGATTAAGGTAATTAGACATTTTTAATAGACCTTCAGACTTAGTACCTTATTAGTCACCCGTTTTAAGCCTATTTGTATAAATGTTTTTCTTGTTACCCATATAATTAATCTTAATCACACAGGTACTCTTAGGATATCAAATTAAAAGAAAAGGACTAAGTATGAGAAAGGAAACAATATGTTCCCTTGTAAGAGAAATAGAAAAAAAGAAGGAAAAAGCCTCTAGAACCATAAATGGTATAATAAAAAACTAAGAGATGCCAAAAATAAAAGGCTTAAAGGAAAAGCTAAAAAGGAAGAAAAAAGTATAATTCTAAATGCATAAATTTTTATTAAGTAGGTTAATATCCTTAGGATGTTTAATGTGATTACTAAAATAATTTAAATCCCTTTGTGAATATCCTTTTTTCTTGGCTTTCCTACCTGACTACAATTAACCATGACCACATTACAACCTAGTAAAAGACCTTATGATGCCCAGTTAGACTATTCTATTAGTGGATACTTGAGGTTTACGAGTAAGCATATGGTAATATCTCCTTCATGATGATATTGAGTGTTCATTCTTCTAATTAACCTTGCTAAACATTTATTTCTCTGTTCTAGTCTAGAAATTATGATAACAAAAAGTCAAGTCTTATTTAGTCATAATACAATTGAGTTTCTACTTGGTAAAATATATTTACTGTTTATTTTTACTCATGAGGTTCTTCATTGATAAAGCATTAGTATTCCCATACTTATTTATTTTTCTTTGGGACAAGTAATGCTTAAGTTTGGATGTTGATAAACTATTAAAATACCATTATATCTTGGGTATTTTTAGTTTGTTTTAGTATGGGAATGCACTGATTCTATATGTAAATGAGCTAATAACTTGTAATATATGTAGAAAACATGTTTAAGGCAGCGTTAGGTTGAAAAAAGTATAAATTAAAGGACTAAAAGTGCACAAGAAGGCCTATGAAAACAAAGTTTTAGAAGTTACACAACAAGCATGGCCCATGCTCAAACTAGCATGATCGTGCTATAAATAAAGGTTATATGAAAAGTGTTGAAAGACAAGCATGGTCCATGTGCTCAATAAGTAAAGTCAGCCATAAGTTAAACACGGTTAATGTTCATCTGAGCATCGACTGAGCTCAAGCACGCTACCAGTAATTCTAAAGTGGACCTATAATTTTTTTTCAAAAAAGAGGCAAAACCCTAATGGATACAATTACAATTAGCATGATAGAGATGACAAGATAAAAAGGTATGATAGAAAAAGAAGTGTGTGAAATAAGGTGACTGTAACGTCCCGTGTAATTTTTTGAATAAATTTTTCGTGTTTTTGAAAGATCAATTTAAAATTCGTAAATTAATTCAGAGTTCACATAAAATTCGATAATTGCGGAATATTATCATGCATACTAGTCGTGATTAATAAAATTCATGAAATATTTGCATAGCGGAAACGATTTAGAAGTAACAGTACATAGTACGTAATATTTATTACAACCCATTAAATTAAAGTAGAAATCAAAGTCCAAGCAATATATCATATAGTCATCAATCATGGCATCACTCTTTATTCTGCGTGACATTCACTGTAAAAATCGATGTAAGAGTGAGACAGAATATAGAATAAGTATAAAATAGATAAAATTGCACAAACACAATCAACAAATCATAATGATATAATGGATATGACAGACGAGTTCATTTATATATAATGAGTCTTTAATTAGTCAATGATGTCATGCTGGATCCATTTGGTTTGGTGGAAATACTGCAGTAAAAGTCTCATAGAGACACAAATAGGGCTTTAGCATATACCATGAATCCCTACACTTCATGACGCTTACACAAATAGGGCTTTAGCATATACCATGAATCCCTACACTTCATGGCGCTTACACAAATAGGGCTTTAGCATATACCATGAATCCCTACACTTCATGGCGCTTACACAAATAGGGCTTTAGCATATACCTGAATCCCTATACTTTATGGCGCTTAAGTACCGAAGTACACAAGTATCATAAGTAGGGCTTTGCATAAAACATGAATCCCTACACTCCATGGCGCATAACAAAATAGGGCTTAACTCGTCATAGAGTAACCCCCCACCAGGGTAGGCAATCATGGAACCCCTAAATTCCATGGTGCGTCCAATGCTTATGATGCATGAATGCCTTTAATTCTCTTTATCATTTAACATACCATGATATCCACATTTCCAAAACCTCTTGGATAATACAAGTCCTCAAGGGACACAATACACATAATAATTCACAAAATCATGGATTTACTGTTTCAACCACATATGTCAATAACCACAAGGCATTCATGTACATATAAATTAATTTCGTTATTCATAATTATTCACCACCACAATATACAAACTGTATGATACTCAACAGCATTCATAATAATTCATAATCATTCAAGAATCCAATAATAAATCATTACCCATAGAGAAAATATCATTTTTATCCATAATAACCATTATAAGCAAATTTCAGCATTTCCAAACAGCAACATACATTAGTAAAACAGTCATAACATGAGCAAATCAAATTCTTTTTATGTGATTCCACTTTCTATAGCTCAATAACATAAATATATACAAATTTCATGAAGACCATAAATTCAAATTCTAAGCAGAAATACCATTTATCCACAAAATACAACACTGCCTCTAGGTGAATTTTCGAAACGTACATGTATTAGTATTTTCAATGTTTTTGGAGCTAAAAAAATGATTTTAACATGAAACTAGTTCTAAAATACTCTTAACATAAATATATACAACTTTCATGAAGACATAAACCACTAATTCACACCACAAAATTCCCAGTATTGAAAACAAGATTCGGATTTCATAGTTAACTAATTTTCATCATGAACATACTTCTGTATTTTGAGCATAACTAGAGCTACAGGCATCTTTTTAACTTGAAACTACTTTATATAGACCTCTAACATGAATATATACAACTTTTGTGAAGACATCAAATGCTGATTATACATGTATAATTCTCAGAATATCAAAATATGCACAAAACATAGAATAAATCTTTCACTCAGACATGCAGTAGTATTTTTGCTGTAACATTTGCTATACATACTCAAATTAATTGATTCATGTCTCAAAATTTAGATAACAAAAAGATCTACAACGTTTATGAAGAAGTCAGAGACAAATTCATACGTTTTTAGTTTCAAAATTAAGCAACAAGATACAAAATTAAAACTGAATCCTAGGACAGCATACAACTCTACCCATTTCATAAATATTCACAACTCTGTCCCCTCTTACCTTAATGGAGTTGAGGCAGCTTCCCTTCACTGTCCTTGCTTCAGTTCCAAGTGAGAGGGAAAGGGAAAAAGAGAGAGAAGGCTTGTACGAAGAGAAAATGATAAAAGGGTGTGTCTGTTGCTAAGTTTCGTGTGTGTGTATGTTCTAAGAGTTGTAGTATTGGGTTAATAATGAGAGAGTAAGTGGCAGACATTGAATGGAGGATTAGTTGAGAAATAATGGAGATAATGGACAAAAAGCTGAGCTATTTTGACTACTTCCGTTGTCAGCATGCATTGATTAAGAAGGATATATAATAAAATATATAAAGGTGTTATAATTGGTGCGACTTTCCTCTGCAATTGGTTCGTTGTGATAGTCGGTTTTGGATTCTTGTGAACAAGTGGACCGGTCACTCAGGAGCGAAGAAGAATTAAAGTTACAGGGGTCATCTCGCTCAAGCGAAATCCGACTCGCTTGAGCGGGTCATGCTGTCCTCGCTTGGGCGAAGTGAAGAAAAGACTATCAGGGTCGAGCGCGCTTGAGCGTAGTTTGCTCGCTTGAGCGAAGTAGAGAAATATTCATCAGGGGTCCTTCTCGCTTAAGCGGAATCCGACTCGCTTGAGCGAGTCATCCAGTTCTCGCTTGGAATTCCTCTGAAACCGACTCAAGTACTCTATTTCTCACTTGGTTTCTGTCACTCGGCTAAATGTTTCTTAAACCGACTTATTTTGCTCGGTATGCTACTTACTCTAATATTCAAAACCAATACTCAGAGTTCCATTTGGCAGAGTTCACTCATCTCTCACTCGGAATTGTTTCTCCCAGAACTCGACTCTCTCCTAATTAGTCAATCACTCAGAATTATTCAAACTCTTCATCACTTAGAATATATTCCAATAACAATTCATACATTAGAATGGAATCAATCGGATTTGCCACTCGGGAATACCCAAACTTTACTCACTCGGGTTTACTCATATTCCTCTCTCGGTCTTAACCAAATTCTTCAACTACAATTCCAATTAAAGCCTATTAAGGTCATTACCTCTCAGAAAAGACCAACACATATGAATCTCACTCGGAATTGGTTTATATATCTAAGACTCACTCGAAATTGGCTCTGTGCCTACTACAATTCACTCGGAATGGGTTCCTACTACCATTTTTCGCTCGGTATCTACTCAATTAGCATTATTCATTCATCACCCTTCTTATTCAAGCCTAGTAATGTCTTAACACTAGTGCAAAAGAACCATTTCACAACGTCAACTTCACCAAGATTTAACAAAAACAGATGTGAAATATCAGTGGTGAACTATTCACATCGGTTTTACCAAAAAAACGTGGTTAAAAATTGTGCGGTGGCATTTTTGAAAATATAAACAAAGTTAATCACATCGGTTTTTTAAAAAACCGATGTGGAATATAGTTTCTCACAACTGTTTTTTAAAACCGATGTTAGAAATCTACGCGATGGCAATTTTGAAAATATTTACAAATTTGATGAATTGAACTTAAGATATACCACATCGGATTTATTGAAGAACCGATGTGATAGGTCCTAAAAATTTAAACAAAGACAAGTTGCGCGCGTTAGAGCAAATTAAAAAATTGATCCTATTTCACATCACTTTTTAACAAAATCGATGTGGTAGATCATGTACACGTCGATTTTTAAGTTAAACCGATGTGATAAGTGTGTAAAAAATTTAAAAAAGATAAACATAAACGTAATATTTCACATCGATTTTACTGAAAACCGATGTGGTAGGTCCTAAAATTTAAACAACAAGTTGCGCGCGTAAAGGTTAAATTTGATCATATTTCACATCGGCTTTTTAACAAAACCAATGTGGAAAGTGTTTTCATGCCTCACAGTGCGTCGCGTTTCTGTTTTTCCTTTCTTTTAAGCGTTGTGCTCTCATTCTAAATCCCATTCCAAATCCAAGTCTCTCTTCCATTCTCAACAATCCCCACCACTCCTCCTCCTTCTCTAACTCCTGGGTCTCCTGGTGGTCCTCTTCTACCTCCCTCTCCCCTCCCAAATTCTCCTCTATCGTCTCCTCCCGACCCCCCTCCGACGTCTCCCGATCTGACTTCCAATTACCTCTTCCCCGTCTCCAACCCCTACCACTACTTTGAGGACATCCACAATCACGCGTCCAACGAGATCCACCACCGCGCCACCTTCTCCTCCAAAGCCCAGCTGCCTCTGCAAGGTCCCCTCCCTCTACTTCAAGGAGGATTTCCACCTCGAGGATGACGTCTTATTCCGCGCCGCCTGCCCCTTCTCCAACGTCTCTAAAAACATCATGCTACCTCAACATCATAGAACTCTACCTCGTCAAAGAGATCTCGCTTCGTTCCTCTTCTTTCTTCAAAGCACAGGGCCAACTTCAGGACCTTAACTCTGAGATCCTCCAAGGTTGCATGTAAATTCAACACTGATTTGGTCCACTCTGCTCGCCAGATTCAGGAATAAAAATAAATAAAACTCCTAGTTTCCACATCGTTTTTTAACAAAACCAATGTTATAAGTGTCATAATTCACATCGGTTTTCAAAAAACCGATGTTAGAAGTCCAATCTTTCACATCAGTTTTTAAAGAAAAACCGATGTTAAATCCCTATTTCACATCGGTTTTAAAACCGATGTGAGATGTACCTATATTTCACAATGGCCAGATCTACATCGGTTTAAAAACCGATGTGATAAGCCTAAAAAAACCGATGTTAAAAGCTATTTTTGTACTAGTGTAACCATTCAATATATATATATAACCACTCGGAATCTTTAACTTAATAACTATTTTACTTCTCACAATAATTTGACAACACGTTTCAGTCGGTAAGAAGCCTCAATTCAACATAAATACTTTTGTATATATATGCATTCATTCACTCGGAGAAAACCATTGTGTTAAGTCCCACTCGGACTCGTTCTAAATCTCGTCCATTCAGGATATAGAATCTCATTCACTCGGTTTATGTATATCATATACTTAGAATATATTCCCAATCAAAACCATTATAACAACTCTTCCCTCAGAAGGGTTCACTCAGATTTTACCATTCAGGAGGATTTAAGTCCTTCCCCACTCGGAGTTCACTTGGCTACTCATCTCTTAGTAACACAGAGACTATCCTTCCTCAAAATACATTTCACTTGGTTTCCTTTAAGGCCTTCACCACTCGAAAAAGAGTCATAAGTCTTACTCAAAAATGACTCCAAGCCTTATATATATATTCTACTCGGAATGCTATCCCTTCCTCACCAGGGAGGTCCTGACTTGGACAACTCACTCGGATTGCACTCGGATATATCCCTGACTAAGTCCCTTTACTCGGAATACTGCAATCAGAGAAATTCCATTCGTAAAAGGTAACATTTGGCATGGTTTAACTCGGAATTTTCATTCAAAAGTGATTCTCTTAAACACTCTTCACTGCATTTGTCTCTGAGATCAAGATTCCTCTCGGTAGTAGCCCTCTCGGTCTTGTTTTACTCGGACATCATAACTTACACTCGGAACTTCATCCCTTCACTCGGATTTTGTAACCTTCAGTTAGAATTGGTAATCCTTCACTTGGAATTTCACTCTGTCACTCGGATCAGAGCCTTTTTACTCGGAATTTGAATAATTTCTCTAAAATTCCATAATTATACCCAAAAATGAAACTTTTGGGGCATTAAAGGCCATCCATAGAGTATTTTATTCATTGATTAACACTTATAGACCTTCTATACCTCATATTTTACAAATAGGGACTATTATTAAAAACAGGATGTTACAGTGACAACAAAGAGTTAGGGCTTAAGTCCCTTTTACCTTTATCCTTGTTCATCTTCATTATTATAAGGGTGTTGCGATATTCTAAGCGGTTGGCGACGAGTGTTTTCCTTTTCTTGTCTTATAATAAGATTTATGAACTCTAAGGTTTATTTTCTATATTTGTTTATGACCATTATGTTGAACTAAAGCTCACACCATGGGGATAAGTTGAATTCTATGATGTATCCCTATTGAACCCTAATAAAGTTTTTCTCTTTTATGTTTCATTTATAGGTTAATTATCTAATTCTTTATATCACTAGTTTAGAAGTAGACCTAGGAATTAGAGTGAGTGTTGAAGAGATAGCTATAGGTACATGGTCCTATCACTTACACTTCTGGTTAGTGATCGGATTCATAAACTCAGTTAGATCATTATGCATATGATGATATGACTTTATTCTAATTTCTAAGGTAGATTGTTGGTAAGTAAGGGGTGGTACACTAGAATCAATAGAATTAACATGAGTGACTGATAATTGCTTTAAGATATATGAACTGAAAACCTTTAGGAAGAACTAAACTAAGGGACAACAAAAAGAAGTTATAGGAGGATTCGAAGCCCCCAGTTTAGAATTCATAGACTGCACTCTTACACCATTTTATTGCAGTGATTCATTTTTTACTTTTATGCAATTTGCTTTATAATTCATCAAACAACTCTCTATGAATTGCTTAACATTCTAATAGCTTAAGTAGTAGGTAGTTACAATTCTACTTTCTATGGGTTTGACACATGAGGTCTAAAATACCTCTCATACTACACCAACAAGTGCACTTGCCTATGTGTGTAAAGACTTGAGGTCTAAAATGTCATTCCCTCTACCACCACCATCAACATCGCTACTGCCACTACCCCACAACCGTCCTTCCCACACCATTGCCACCGCTACCAATGTCACCACCGTTGCCACCACTACCACCCTTATTGTTTCCATCATCGCCACACCCTCTAGCACCACCATCATCATGACAACCACCACCATCGCCGCTGCCACCACCACCACCACCACCATTGTTGCCGCCACCACCACCACCACAACCATCACCACTCTGACACGACAACCACCATAACCACCATCGTCATTACCGTCTCCCCCACCACCACCACTATCATCGTTCCCAGCATCGCTAGACCCTCAACTAACACCATTGCCATTGCGATCATCATCATCATCATCACCACCACCACCATTCTACCACCGTAATTACCATTGCCACTCCTAACACCATTACAACTACCATCGCCACTCCTACTACCATCACCACTACCATGGCCACCACTATCAACATCACCAAAACCACCATTTTTACTGTTGCTTCTACCATCACCACGTTCATTCCCACTATCAACACACCTTTCACATCCATGACTTTATCACCACAACCTCCATTGCAACTATTGCTGCCACCACCATCATTGTTCCCACTATCCCCACCACCGTCAATGTCATAAGCACCACCATCGCAACCACCTTACCCCCATCATTGTTGCAACTGTCACCATCACTATCATTGTCGTCACAAATGTTATCACCAACATCACGACGACAATCACTTCCACCACTACCATTGTTGCCACTGAAAGCACCCATTCCACCACCATTGTTGACACCGCTGTCACCACCCCTACCACCATTATTGTGGAAGATTTATTACTACTATTAATATTGTTATATTATTGTTGTTGTTTATATATTATGAAAGTTTTGTAACTTTTTAAAAATTCAAATTATATCAACAAAGATTATGAACTAAAAACAAAATTAGTTTTGGTTTTTAAAAAATTTAAAACTAAAAATTGAAAATATGTTTTTGTTTTTAAAAATCTTAAAACTAGAAACCAAAATCAAACCAAACAGGGCCTAAAAAAGGGTTCTTGTCAAGTTTTGATTCAAAGCTTTTAAATTCTTTGGTATGAGAACATATATAAGATAATCTTCCCATCGATTATTTAGACCACAAAATAGAAGCCTAGATAATTAAGAAAAAAAGGACATGTAGATATATATTCTCCTTATGTTTTCAACCTGACTGATGAGATTGCCAGATTTATATATGTCAAGTTCTCTGAATGATTTTTCATTAGGTAAGAAAGTGCTAATAAAAATCTGCGAAACTGAATATGAGACCACTGAAGCTGAAGCTTTATAGAAAAGTTTTAACGTCATATATATATATATATATATATATATATATATATATATATATATATATATATATATATATATATATATATATTGTGATTCTTGATTGGGAAAGCTCCAAAGGATGACAAGAGAAAGAGTGGCATATATATTGAAGACGATTCTTGATATATAGCTAGAGGAATCCATATAAAGGTATTCCTGACAGTGGAATTTTATATATTTATTATTTTATTTTTTTAATCTATGCCACGTTTCGAGATGTTATTGCTTGAGTATTGTGCATATATTCAACGATATTTCACATAGAAAGACATAAGATGGCATTAGCGGCAATCATCATAACTTAAAATTAGTTTTCGTTTCATAAATCTACGGTTCTTTTTATTATTACATTAGTCATCATATAATTCTCACAAATTTCTTTTCCATTTTATATTTTTAAATTTCTTTCACTTCTGCATTTCAAACAGGCGATCGAGATTAAATACACTAAACTTATATTTTTTACTAATAAGAATTTTGTATCGAATGAGATTTTTTTATGGTCAATCACTTATATATCTTGATTTTTATGTTAAATTTTGTGATTAAATGATTATAATATGATTTAAGGAATTATTATTTTGATAATAATAATACTAATAGTAGTAGTAGTAATGGTAGTAGTAGTAGTAGTAGTAGTAGTAATAATAATAATAATAATAATAATAATAATAATAATAATAATAATAATAATAATTAATAGTAGTAGAAAATAATAATAATAATAATAATAATAATAATAATAATAATAATAATAATAAAAAAACAACAACAACAACAACAACGGTTACCTTTAGTGTTAGTAGTAGTTAAGAACATCTAATAATCTAATCAGACTCGGTATCTTGTATGCTTAGAGTATGATGAGTAGATACTAATCTAATCCCGATGAAAGTTGAACTGGTCTGGACCAGGGTCTATGATCCGGTGTGGGACTAGCCACAAAAGTATATATATTTTAGTGTTTATACACCGGTACAGTGGGTATCCGGTATTGTAATCCGGCCTCTCAGTGGGAGAAACCGATCTCGTTGTCCTAGAGATCCTTCACACCAGAGTTTCGCGTTGGTGTGGGTGAAAGGTGGTGTTGTAACGCCCCGTATAAATTTTCCGAATAAATTTTTCGCGTTTTTTTAAAGATCAATTTAAAATTCGTAAATTAAACTCAGAGTTCACATAAAATTTGATAATTGCGGAATATTATCATGCATACTAGTCGTTATTAATAAAATTCATGAAATATTTGCATAGCGGAAACGATTTAGAAGTAACAGTACTTAGTACGTAATATTTATTACAACCCATTAAATTAAAGTAGAAATCAAAGTTCAAGCAATATATCATATAGTCATCAATCATGGCATCACTCTTCGTTCTGTGTGGCATTCACTGTAAAAATTGATGTAAGAGTGAGACAGAATATAGAATAAGTATAAAATAGATAAAATTGCACAAAAACAATCAACAAATCATAATGATATGATGAATATGTCAGACGAGTTCATTTATATCTAATGAGTCTTTAATTAGTCCAATGATGTCATGCTGGATCCATTTGGTTTGGTGGGAATACTGCAGTAAAAGTCTCATAGAGACACAAATAGGGCTTTAGCATATACCATGAATCCCTACACTTCATGGCGCTTAAGTACCGAAGTACACAAATATCATAAGTAGGACTTTGCATAAACCATGAATCCCTACACTTCATGGCGCACAACAAAATAGGGCTTAACTCATCATAGAGTAACCCCCCACCAGGGTAGGCAATCATGGAACCCCTAAATTCCATGGTGCGTCCGAATGCTTATGATGCATGAATGCTTTTAATTCTCTTTATCATTTAACATACCATGATATATCAATTTCCAAAACCACTTGGAAAACCACAAGTCCTCAAAGGAACACCTCATATATATAATTTACAAGATCATGGATTTACTGTTTCAACCCATTGTATCAATAGTCGCAAGACATTCATGTATAAATATTAAATTAATCATTCATAATGATTCATCATCAAAATACACAAACTGTATGGTACTCATTAAAACACAACAACATCAATAATAAATCATAATCACTCAAGAGTTTAATAATAAAATTGATACTCATAGAGAAAATATCATTTTTCATTCATAATAACCATTATAATTAACTTTCAGCATTTCCAACAGCAACATACTCTTAGTAAAACAGTCATAACATGAGTAAATCATAACCTTTTCCTGTGATTCCACTTCCTATAGCTTAATAATACAATTATCTACAACTTTCATGAAGAACACATTTTCAAATTCTAAACAGAAACATCACTTATCCACGAAATACCACACTATCTCAAGGTGAATTTTTCTAAAACATACATATATTAGTAATTTGAACGTTTCTGGAGCTACAAAAATTATTTTGGCATGAAACCAGTTCTACGTTATTATTAACACAATTATCTACAACTTTCATGAAGAACACAATTTCAAATTCCAAACAGAAATATCACTTATCTATGAAATACCACACTGCCTCAAGGTGAGTTTTCCAAAACGTATACATATTAGTAATTTGAATGTTTCTGAAGTTACAAAAATGATTTTGGCATTAAACCAGCTCTAAATTATTTTTAACACAAATATCTACAACTTTCATGAAGGAACCAACCCCTAATTCTCATCATAAAATTCCCAGTTTTAAAAATAAGATTTTGATTTCAGATTAACAGGATTACACCTTGTACATACTTTAGTATTATAGGCATAACTTGAGCTACAAAAATCATTTTGACTTGAAACGACTTTCTAAAGATCCATAACATAAATATATACAACTTTCATGAAGACATCAAAGGCTGATTAAGCACGTACAAGTCCCATCATATTAATATATATACAAAACATAGGATGAATATTCCACTCTGACATGCTGTAGTAATTTGGCTATAACTTTTACTACACCTACTCAAATCAGTCGGTTCAGGTCTCAAAATTCACATAACAAAAACATATACAACTTTCATGAAGACACTGATCACTAATTCTTACTACAAAATTCCCAGATTTAAAAATAAGATACGGATTTCAAGTTAATAGATTTATAGCTTGGACATTCTTTAGTATTTTAGGCATAACTCGAGCTACAAAAATTATTTTTGTATTTTTATGTTGATGTAGGTTTTGATAATGACACAACAAATGAAGAATCAAGATCAAACATATATATTTATGGACGAATTAATTATGTTTGATGATGGAAAATTGATGAATTACAAAGAAATGTTTAAGGCATTTAAAGAAGCTCAAATTTGGTGAAATAAATTTATCAAAGTGCCTTAGGATCAAAGGATTGAAGCCATGACTCATCAAATATTATAAAGGGTAAAACAAAGTGCAAGAATTCATGCAACAGGTGCATGAATCGATTCATTATGCAAGGCAAAGAGCAATGAATCGATTCATACGTTTTTCAAGTGCCCAGAATTGAAATTTTGCAGGGCTGAATCGATTCAATCATGGTGTGAATCGATTCACACGGTTTCCATGCTCCAGGAAGTGAATTTTCAATGCATGAATCGATTCCCTTTCATCTTGAATCGATTCTCACGTGGAAAAATGCCCAATAACTATACTTTAATGACATGAATCGATTCATATGTCATAAGAATCGATTCTTGTAGCTGTCAGGGGCCAAAATGCACGCTGGAATCATATAAAAATTGAAGAGAAATATTCAGAATTCAAAGTGAGACATTGTGCAACATGGTTGGAAAATTCAAAGCAAGGCTTCACACTTTGTCCCTCTCCACATGCATGTGTCACATTGGAAATGGAATTATTTTGAATTAAGACAAACATGCTTCTTGATGCACATGCCATGTTCTTCTTGGAGACATTAAAAGCTCATTGGAATTGCAATGCCATTTTGAATTGAGACAAGCATGTTCCAAGTTCAAGCTCCAAGGAATTAAATAATGCAAGGCCATGTGATGGAGGAATTCAAATTTGAATTTGTCATGCCTCATGGAGCCTATAAATAGAGAAGGAGTTGAAGGCAAAACTTACACCAAGCAATTGAAGCATTTCCATTTGCTTACTTCTTCCTCCTTGCTTCATTCTCTTCTACTCATTCTCTCTTGTTCTATATTGGCATATTCTCTTAGTGAGTTATTTAAGAGTTAGAGAGAAAGTAATTTGTGAGCTAAATTTGTATATCCTCTCTTTGAGAGTTATTATTTGGTGAGAGCTTTAAGTTGTGTATCCACTCTATTGGAGAGTTATCATTGTAACCATCAAACACCAAAATTCCTAGAGATTAAGGTTGGGGTTCAACCTTGGATATTGAGAGATTGTGAGATTGGGTGGGTTGCCCTTTGCTTGTGAGGATTGGGTTCTTGAGTGTGGGACACTAGGAGACAATTGCTCAAAGCTTGTAATCTCAAATTCTCAATAGTGGAAATCCTTCAAGTGGGTTGCTTGAAGGCGAGACGTACACCGGGGTGGTGGAACTCGTTATATCGGTTTGCAAATTCTCTCTTCCCTTAAACTCTTTATTATTGTGAACTTGATTTGCATGCCTAGAATATTTGATGGTTTGGTAATATTAAATCCTTGAATCAATTGACTTAAACATTATTGGATTTGATTATTGAGGAAGAAGAATATTGGTGTTAACAAGTTAGTAAACTATCATGCTTAATTAATTTGAGTTGTTGAAATTATACTTATATTGAAATTAATTATAGCATGCTAAGAACTTCAAGAATTGCTTAAGTTAATAGCTTGCCTTATTTATCAAAATCAATTCTTGAATATTGTACTTTTAACTTAAAGTATTTTACTATGAAATGTGCTTCATAATTATCATATCTTTTATCTTGCATCATTTGTGTACTACTAACCGTTTTGAAAGGGATTCCGCGCGAAAATTTGAAATACTCAATTCACCCCCCTCTTGAGTATCGAGGCCTTGGCTAACAATTGGTATCAGAGCTTGACTCTTGGAAGATCAAGCTTAACCGCTTCAAGAGATCAAGATGGCCTTTACTTCTTATGATGCATTTCCACAAGGTGAAATAATAAATAGACCACCAATCTTCAATGGTAAAGACTTTGTTATTTGGAAAGAAAGGTTGAAAATCTTTATCCAAGCCTATGACATCAAGGTATGGAATGCTATTCAATTTGGTCCTTTCATTCCTAAATACATTGTCAATAATATAGAATGTATGAAGCCCATGAACTTATGGACTAAGGAAGAAGAAAGAAAGGTACAATTTAATCTTAGAGCTAAAATTCTTATCACATTAGCATTAGAACCTAAGGATGTTTCTAGAGTTATTACTTGTAACAATGCTAAAGAAATATGGGAAACTCTTGAAACAATTTATGGAAATACTAATGATGATCAAGATGCAAGAATTAGTACTCTTTCTAGTCAAGATGAAGAATCTGAAATAAGTCTAGAAGAAAAGACCAATGATTCGGAAGAAGAAATTGCATGCCTAATGACAAAGCACTCCCAAGATGATGAGGTATGCTCTTTAAATGCTTTTAGTGATGATAGTGATGATGAAATTGATAAGGATGAATTATTAGAAGTATTTGAAGAATTGCATGAAAAATTTGTCTTGTTATCAAAGAAATATGCATGCTCAAAACAAACCATTTTGAAGCTTGAAAAAGAATTGCATGATGTTCACATAGAAAAAGAATATCTTAGAGCTCAAAATGATAAATTAGTAGCTTCAAATGCATCTCCTAGGACTTGTAATGGAAATAAAGATTGTATGCTAATTGACAAATGTATGCTTCTTGAAAAAGAGAATAAAGAACTAAAAGAAGCACTTAGTAAGCTTACAAGTAGTCAAAAGAATCTAAGTGCACCTATTAAAGATCAAAAGCATACACTTGATAGAAGAAAAATAGTTCATTACAAGAACCCTTGTGCATCCTACAAAGAAAAATCCAAATCTTCTCTTAGATACACAAACCATGAAAGAAAAGAGAACTCATTGCCTAATTGTTTTAAAAGGAATCATATAGAACATAATAAGAACCATTACAATTCTACTATGACTTACTCTTTGGATGCAACATGTTTTTATTGTGGAATATATGGTCATATATCTTCTAATTGCTTTATAAAGAAATCCCGTCAAAAGTGTACAAGAAAGGTATGGATTCCAAAAACAAATTTGAAATCCTAGACTAACAAAGAATGGACCCAACTTTTAAAAGGGTACCACAAAAACCTTAAACTTTGTAGGGATATTTCAATCGGCAATTTCTCATTGACGAATAACCAAGGAATCAAGATTCACAATCTTCACCTAAAAGAACAAGGGATGAAAAGGATAAGAACGTAAGGCTTTACACAACTATAAGGTACGATCGGATCCTTACTCTAGTTGATCAAATATCATGCTTGTTATATGTTTGTATGCTTGATTATGTTGAAACATTTATGGACTTGATTGATAATTTATTGAGAATTTTTAGAAATGTCTAAATAATTTTGTAAATCCAAATTCCATGCTTGTTCATAATGAATTTTGATGTGTGAAAATCAAACCTTGATTTGATATGGTTGAGTTTGAACATGAAAGGAGTTTTGAAATGGATAAATGAATAATTGAAATCTTAGGATCAATAATGTGTATGTATGACTTTGATTTAAGTGATTGGTATAAAGTTTGATGAATGATTGCTTGGATAATATGTTTGATTCTATGAAAAACTTAAGATATATTTATCCATGTATGTTAGAAAGGATTGAAACATCAAAGTGTTGAAATGTTAAATTGTGATGCTTAGATTCAAAATGATGCATGAACTCTTGATGAATAAATTTGGATGATGTATGCATTATGAATCCTTGATAATGTATGAATTCTTTATGACATGAACTTTTGATTGAACATGAATACTTGATGATGCATCACTTATTGAACAAGAGAAATGTTGGTAACTAAGTGGTATCTAGATAACAAGCATCTTCCTTTAACAATGGTTTCAATTGAATTAGTAAGGGGAAGAGATCATGAGGACATATTCTTGATTATATACTTACCACTATGCTTTGATGATAAATACATATGTTATGACAAGTTGATTATGACAAACCTTAAAGTTGCTTTGAGTTAGAACTATGTTATGCTTTACAAAGTTGACAAGCTTAGGCAAAATATTCTCTTTGCAATTATATGTTGGTTTTGATAATGCCTAAGGAGAAAATATGTATGCTCTATGTATGATTGCCTAGACTTTAAATAACTAGTAACATCATAGGCATACACTAAGAGACAATGTATGACATGTCATAATACTTGGTATATTAAAGGACAAAGCATTATAATACATGACATGACCTTCCTTGATACACCATACTTGAGCAAATTGGCATCTATCTTGAGTGACATATATGTTTAATGATGCATGATCTTGAATGTGAAAAGAAACTTGAATATATGCATCGTTGAGATTGAAAAGAGTTTTGAACAAATATTATGAAGTATGATGTATGCTTGAATGTCAATAATCTTGTGATAATATGCTTAAATGGTTATAATTGATATCAAGAGCTTAAATTGGCAAATCCATCTAATGATATCATGACTAGATACTAGCAACAAGTGGCATAGACAATGAATAAGAAATAAATGGTGTTGAT
Organism: Clitoria ternatea; assembly: GCA_037962975.1. Lineage (NCBI taxonomy): Eukaryota > Viridiplantae > Streptophyta > Magnoliopsida > Fabales > Fabaceae > Clitoria > Clitoria ternatea. The sequence continues at coordinate 19,942,459 of CM075675.1, forward strand.
CAAGAAAAGAATGTTTGACACAAAAAGGGTCATGAGAAAAATCATATAAATATATTGGCATGTGTTACAATACAAATGCATGAGTAAGCAAACAAGTTGTATTAATCATTCTACCATTGCTATGATGCCTACATTTGAGTGCATATTTTTGAAAATTCTTCTATGATTACCACTTTGATTGAAGATTGACTAGTGAATTTTATATACAATTGGTATCTAAATTTTGATTGGTATCTATTCATATTGTGACTTCTATTCATTGCAAAAGTGGTATCTATTAAAAGGTGATCATGTGCTTAAGAAATAAACGAATGGCATCAAACTTGTTAAAAAGGCTAACATGAATAATTGGTATCAATTAGCTTAAGAATTATATCAATTAGCTTAAGAATTACATCAATTAGCCTAACAATTGGTATTCAATTATATGTGTTTGGTGCTTAACTTGATTGAAGTTAATAACAATTGGTATTCAATTTCAATTGATATTAAATTACATGTGTTAATAACAATTGGTATTAGACTTGATCAAATTAGTGTAATTGGGTTCATAACAATTGATATCAATATATGTAAAAAGGGGAGAAAATATCATGATGATATCTTAGTATCTATTAGATGACTAAGGAGGAGATATATCTTGCATGATACATTATGATCTTTTAACAATTGGTATATCTTTCAAACAATTAGTATCTATTAAATGCATGACATGTATTCAACAATTGGTATCAAACTTCATCAAATTGATTTCACATGTTAATAAGTGGTATATGTTTTTAAAAGTGACATCAATTACAATAGTAAGGGGGAGCATACACATGAATGAATATCCATCATTTTACCTCTCCATGATTATGATTATGGCACTTATGCTTACAATTTTATTCTCTTATATGCTTACTTGGAAAAATCCTTGTGTGTTTGATAATGCCAAAAAGGAGAAAACCATGTGCTTAGTTAAAATGATGATGTACTTACTTGAAGTGATATGTGTGCTTACTTGGAAAGAATCATGTGACACTTACCATACTTGTGATATCAATTACATGATTGAAAATGAGTTAGCAATCAATTATATGCTTACTTGATGAATGAACTATGTGATTGATTAGTGACTCTAAATGCATCAAATTGGCATATACACTTGATCATGATATGAGCTTTGATTTGAAATCCTTTGTTTGCTCTAAATCTCTCTTATTCGATTACATGAGTTTATATGTTGATGGCAATAGAATATAATTAAGATGATGATCTTTTTGATGATTCCAAAGGGGGAGAGATTAGTGGAAAGATTAGTAAAAAGAATACAATGTCATTTATGCCAAAAAGAGGAGAATTACTATGTTTATTGTTTTATCATAAGAGAAGTTTTTGATGATGCCAAAGGGGGAGAAGATTATAGGAAGTTATATATACACCCTAAATGGAATAAAGTCTTTTACAAAGGAGGAGAGATATAAAGAAAGAAATATATAAGAAAGGGGGAGAAGATATACACTATCTAAATGGCATAAAAATATCTTGTAAAAGGTGAGAGATCTTTAAAGTGTTGAATGATTAAGGGGGAGATTATTAAGAGGGAGAGACCTTATTAAAGGGGAGAGACCTTTTATCCTTAATATTCTCTTCTTAACTTGTGCCTATGATTTCATCAACAATTGGTATCAAATTGTATGTGATAGGGCAAGTCTTTCTTGCAATATGTATGAATTGTTATGATACTAACACCCCAAGAGACAAGCATTTGTTGTCATCATCAAAAAGGGGGAGAATGTATTTTTATGTTGATGTAGGTTTTGATAATGACACAACAAATGAAGAATCAAGATCAAACATATATATTTATGGACGAATTAATTATGTTTGATGATGGAAAATTGATGAATTACAAAGAAATGTTTAAGGCATTTAAAGAAGCTCAAATTTGGTGAAATAAATTTATCAAAGTGCCTTTGGATCAAAGGATTGAAGCCATGACTCATCAAATATTATAAAGGGTAAAACAAAGTGCAAGAATTCATGCAACAGGTGCATGAATCGATTCATTATGCAAGGCAAAGAGCAATGAATCGATTCATACGTTTTTCAAGTGCCCAGAATTGAAATTTTGCAGGGCTGAATCGATTCAATCATGGTGTGAATCGATTCACACGGTTTCCATGCTCCAGGAAGTGAATTTTCAATGCATGAATCGATTCCCTTTCATCTTGAATCGATTCTCACGTGGAAAAATGCCCAATAACTATACTTTAATGACATGAATCGATTCATATGTCATAAGAATCGATTCTTGTAGCTGTCAGGGGCCAAAATACACGCTGGAATCATATAAAAATTGAAGAGAAATATTCAGAATTCAAAGTGAGACATTGTGCAACATGGTTGGAAAATTCAAAGCAAGGCTTCACACTTTGTCCCTCTCCACATGCATGTGTCACATTGGAAATGGAATTATTTTGAATTAAGACAAACATGCTTCTTGATGCACATGCCATGTTCTTCTTGGAGACATTAAAAGCTCATTAGAATTGCAATGCCATTTTGAATTGAGACAAGCATGTTCCAAGTTCAAGCTCCAAGGAATTAAATAATGCAAGGCCATGTGATGGAGGAATTCAAATTTGAATTTGTCATGCCTCATGGAGCCTATAAATAGAGAAGGAGTTGAAGGCAAAACTTACACCAAGCAATTGAAGCATTTCCATTTGCTTACTTCTTCCTCCTTGCTTCATTCTCTTCTACTCATTCTCTCTTGTTCTATATTGGCATATTCTCTTAGTGAGTTATTTAAGAGTTAGAGAGAAAGTAATTTGTGAGCTAAATTTGTATATCCTCTCTTTGAGAGTTATTATTTGGTGAGAGCTTTAAGTTGTGTATCCACTCTATTGGAGAGTTATCATTGTAACCATCAAACACCAAAATTCCTAGAGATTAAGGTTGGGGTTCAACCTTGGATATTGAGAGATTGTGAGATTGGGTGGGTTGCCCTTTGCTTGTGAGGATTGGGTTCTTGAGTGTGGGACACTAGGAGACAATTGCTCAAAGCTTGTAATCTCAAATTCTCAATAGTGGAAATCCTTCAAGTGGGTTGCTTGAAGGCGAGACGTACACCGGGGTGGTGGAACTCGTTATATCGGTTTGCAAATTCTCTCTTCCCTTAAACTCTTTATTATTGTGAACTTGATTTGCATGCCTAGAATATTTGATGGTTTGGTAATATTAAATCCTTGAATCAATTGACTTAAACATTATTGGATTTGATTATTGAGGAAGAAGAATATTGGTGTTAACAAGTTAGTAAACTATCATGCTTAATTAATTTGAGTTGTTGAAATTATACTTATATTGAAATTAATTATAGCATGCTAAGAACTTCAAGAATTGCTTAAGTTAATAACTTGCCTTATTTATCAAAATCAATTCTTGAATATTGTACTTTTAACTTAAAGTATTTTACTATGAAATGTGCTTCATAATTATCATATCTTTTATCTTGCATCATTTGTGTACTACTAACCGTTTTGAAAGGGATTCCGCGCGAAAATTTGAAATACTCAATTCACCCCCCTCTTGAGTATCGAGGCCTTGGCTAACAATTTTGATTTGAAACCACTTTCTAAAGATCCACAACAAAAATATCTACAACTTTCATGAAGACATCAAGGGCTGATTATGCTCGTAAAATTCCCAGTAAATTAATATATACACAAAACATAGGATAAATCTTCCACACAAACATGCTGTAGTATTTTGGCTATAACTTTTACTATACTTATTCAAATTAATTGATTCAGGTCTCAAAATTCAGATATCAAAAAGATCTACAACTTTCATGAAGAAGTTAGAATCAAATTCACACGTTTTCAATTTCAAAACTGAGCAAAAATATACGAAATTAAAGCTGGAATCCTAGAACAACATACAACTCTACCCATTTCATAGTTATTCACAACCCTGTCCCCTCTTACTTGGTTTGAAGACTTTTAGCTTACTGGAAAAGTAGTCCCCTGGCTGTCCTGGTTCAGATTGAAAGTGTATTGATGGAGAAGAGTAATTGGGAGTTTCAGAATCAGTGGGTGTGTTTAATAATGCAAGGTGGGAGACAACTTTCCATGAGTGGGTTTCTAGTGGGCTTTTAGTAGGAATTAAGAGTGGTTTAGGTTGAAAGTAAGCTCCACTTCTGTAGCCCACCCACTGGAGTGCGCATAATGGAAGATGATTTATTAAAATATGCATGAAGGGACAAAACATAAGTCAACACGTCAATCTGGCAGTGAATTCGAGTGAAATTTCACTCGGTCAGCCTCTTGGCCGACTGGAATTCCACTCGGTCCATGTATATACCGACTGGTAGTGGTCAGTAATGTGAAGATAGGAAACTCCGAGTCCCTCTCACTCAAGCGGATACCGACTCGCTTGAGCGAGTTCCATACAATACACTGGCAGAGGGGTTTCGCTCAAGTGAAAACCGACTAGCTTGAGCGAGTGTGCGTTTCGCTCAAGCGAATACCGACTCGCTTGAGCCAAAACCGATCCTTTATTCACTCGGTTTTCACTTCAACAGCTTAATCCACTCGATAGAACATCCTGAAACCGAGTCTTCACTTATTACTCACTCGGAATTGATTCCTCATTAAACAATCGGTCTGATTTCTCTTCCTTGGAGATGACTCAGTCGGCATATTCTCCTAAAACTGAGTCATCTCAATTAGTCTTTCACTCGGGTATATCATTCCAATTTCGAGTCATCTCTTGCTCAGCCTTCCGCTCAATAATTACACTAAAACCGACCCATCACCCTATTGGTTTTCCACTTGGAGTTTCATCCCAGAGACTGACACATCTGGGTAATAATAAACCGTGTGTCCCCAGTCAGAATTCTGCCACTCGGAAATGCATTTTCCTATGTAATTCACTCGAAAATGAAGGCACTCAGTAATTCTTTCATTCGGAATTGAATGTCTGATCAAGATCGACTCAAAAACGAGCCTTTGGAAGATACTTGACTCGGAAATGAGTCTTTCTATGATGTTTGACTCGGAAACGAGTCATTCAGGAGTAATTGACTTGGAAATGAGTCATTTGATGGCATTGACTCGGAAATGAGTCTTTCTAAGTAATTTAACTCGGCAGTGAGTCACCCCAAGGTGAGTCACTCGGATTCTCTCACTCAGAAGTGGTTCTATCAGTTCCACTTCACACATAAGTGTCTCGGTGCAGGGATTTCACTCGGAATAAACTCACTCGGCCATATTCCACTTGGAAAGTACAACCTTCACTCGGAATTTCATATCTTCACTCGGAATTTCTCTTAGTCACTCGGAATTTGCAGTTTTCACTCGGAACAGAGTCTCTTTCTCACTCGGACAGCCCTTTCTAATGTATTTTCATTCGGAAATTGGGCCTTATCAATAAGGATCTATATAAATCCTAGAATTATACCCAAAAATAAAACTTTTAGAGCATTAAAAGCCATCCATAGAGTGTTTTATTCATTGATTAATACCTTCCATGCTTCATAATTTACATAATTGAACTATTATTAAAGCAGGATGTTACAGGTGTCACCTGTGAAGATTCTCCGACGCTCAAGTTAGAAGAGTGTATATGAACTTAGTGAATACTTGAGCAATGTAATAATAATATGAAAGTTAGAACAACGTCACCTTGCATGTGTATTGGAATATGCTATTTATAGTTAGACGTGGGAAATGAATTGTTGGATACAGGTGGGCCTATAGGTTCTGATACCATGTATAGTTTGTCAATCAAAGTGGCTCAGTACTTAGGATGTGACAGAGGGTAGGTCAATTATCAGTGTACGATCCTAACACAGGGATGGAGGATAATCACCTTTTCCATACATCATGCCTGCGATCGTACCTACTCTTTTCTGCAAGTGATATTGGCATATTCTGCTGTGTAGAGTATCCATACTGATAAGTTATAACCCCTCTTATATCATTGTGGCACTGAGGCAAACGGTTATACGTGACAGGGAAGTGAGGATGGATGAAGTATCTGATGAAATGAGAATGGAGAATTGAGAGCGGATAACCGGTGTGAAGATACTGCCCTGTGATACCGGTTGCCTCCCCAGAACAGTCATGCTGACGTTACAATTGTAGGGACGGTATCTAGACCGGATCATTTATCCCCTAGCTTGTGTGAGGGACTGTTAAGTTGCTCATATAAGCTACACAGTCTTTAAGAAGTCTGGACACCGGTAAGGTACTCTGAGGATGTGTTTGGGTATGATATATTCCCAAAACACTCAGATTGTCAATTTTAAATTGACTCGTGGCAAGTGCACCACTTTGTCGGTTGTAGTATATGTTCCGAAGAACAAATGTCGTTCCCACAGGAGATCGTTAGTAATTTAAAATCAAAATATTACGGCAGATTTGTTTGAATGTTTTCATGATTTGTGGTTTCATAGATGAAAATGAAATATATGAATAGTTACTCAAATGAACAAATAGGAAATATCAAGTGATAAAACTAGGATTTGGATTCACCAATCTTACCTTCTGATGCACGATGTATATTCATGAAAGTAGGTTTTGAGCTATGATTCTTTACATCACAATCTAGATTATTCATATCAATTCCTTGACTATGAAATTCATAAGAATAGATTTAATAACGTCAATCCCTTGATCGTTTTAAATTTATTTGAGCATTAAGAACGATTGTTTGGACGTCCATTGTGTTAGATACCATCCCTGGTTATCTACTCACAATGAGTGTTCCATTTAGATCCGTTTTCGAAAGTTATTTTCCAACAACAAACGTAAACTTGAATCAAGAAACTAGTGATCAAGTAGATTCAGGCAATGAACATAAAATGAAAGACAAAGATTTGTAGAACAAAGTTACCCGATCCATGAATATATCATACGTGATCTTCAATTATGAATGGTTACATCCAATCCTAATGAGAAGTTTAGCTACATATTGTAGCCATTACAAACTTAGAAAGATGAAGAAAAAGAGAGTATAAAGTGTTCCCTAGAACTACCCAGCCGTCCCATGAAGTGACCCTCTTATATGCTTATATAAAGAAATACTCACTCAAGCGAGTTTTAGGTTTGCTCAAGCGAATAGACTACTTCAACGTGAAGAAAGCTTTGAGTCCTACTTCATCTGCATGCTTATTCGCTCAAGCGGTATCAGTTTGCTTGAATGAATCTTTATATACTGATCCCTTATTCCTTTTCGCTTAAGCCATTCCTTCATCCATTTCAGCGAATCCTTTGAATTTAGGCTCTGGACGAATTTTGCTTGAGCGACAAGTGCTTCGCTCAAGCGATTACTTGTTCTTTTCTCTCTGGAACATTTTAGCTTAAGCGAATAAGGTTCGCTTAAGCTTAGTGCTTCAGTTTCCTTTCTGGCTCTATTCCGCTTGAGCGAATTAATGGTTCGCTCAAGCGAGTCTTCAACCTGATGCCTTAATTCTTCTTCCTTCATCTTGTTCAGGTGAATCTCTTCTATGGCTTCAATGAACTTATTCGCTCAAGCGAGTTATCATTTCGCTTGAGCGAGATTCTCAAAAATTACTGGAAATCAGACTTCTCTTAATGAAGCTTCTTTATTTTTGACTTCTTTTCTTTTCCTTCTTCATTTGTGCCTGAAATCATACCAAAATCTGGGCTTAAGTAGTTCTTGTTAACCATCTGATAATGTACAATGCTTGATTCTAAATTTGATCATTTTAGCTTACAAAATTAACAAACATGGTACTCTTATGTCTATTATATGCACAAAGTACATTACAAAATCTATATATTTTGGATACTTATCAACTCCCGCTGACTTAAAACTTTGCTTGTCCTCAAGCAAATGGTCAAAAAAAGTTAAGGTGAACTAAAGATCTTAATTAATCATAACTGTACAAAAGAAGAAAAATAACTTAAACCTTTCACAAACAACAGCTTCTGAATCCTGCCTCAATTCATCAGACTAAATCCAAAATTGAAATTTTCTACACAATTGAAATGAATCACTTTACTATGAAAACAAGAAATCCTCTCTATTCATATCTCACAGGTGAGTGTTTACTTATTCCTTCACTGACTAAGTGTTATTCAATCATTGTACTTTATTTTATTGCATTAGACAACTACTTATACAAGCATGGATCAAGAGGTCTTCATAGGTTGTAACTTGGCCTGGCTATCAAGAACTTATGGTTTTTCTTGGAATTCAAAGGGCATACTAAGGATAACTAATTGTGTCAGTCATACTTTTTTTAGCTGCCTTTATTACATAGTTCTTTTCTCTTCTTGGAGCATTTTAAATTGTTGGTCTTTAGAAAATTTTTCTCTGTTACATATTTTTCCTTCTGAAGACTTATCTTTCTTACACATTTACTTTTTTTTTTCTTGTAGAACCAATTTCTACACAACATAACCTACTAACACTTTTCTTTAATCCTTAGCATGCATTAAGGTAGACCTTTACTATCAGCATGTTACAGGGTTACAGAAGAAATTTTTAGCTCAAAGAGGTTATGAAAAAAAATAGGTTAAATTTTATCCTGGGATGGCTTTCTTTGGCTTTAGTTTATCTATTCTACATAAAATTTTTGCCTTTATCCTGTCCATGTTTAGCTAAGCAATAATCCTTGCTAGAAATTCATGCAATGAAAGATTACACAAGAACCAATGAACTCTCAGTGTTTAAGGATACATTCACTAACTTGGTTGATTGTCTTGATTTCTTGAATTTCATATTAGAAGGTTCAAACAAGGTGAGCTAATTCCTAAATTCAGATTTAAAAAGATTGCATTTAGCATTCACCAAAACTATCATATTTCAAAAACAGTTATTTTTTACTTCTTGCAATTTTAGATTAATGTACATCTTTCTTCACTTTCAAAAATAATGCATACATTAACAAACTTTGCATCTATTCATATTACTAATGTATACAAAACAAGACTAAGTTATCCAAAATATAATTCAACTGTAATTAAGGTAAACTGCAAAGTAATAATGTAAACCAACGAGATTTTAACACAGTAAAAAAATAAAATAAACCACAGGAGCATTCTCAGTCATGCGACATTAAAATGTTAGTGACCACTTGATCCAGTTGCTCCTTAAACTCCCGGTCCTCAGCATCCTGCTGCTCCTGAGTCTGTCTATCAGCTGTCTGTGACTCTGGTGCTAAAGAAGATACTGTGACAGGTACATCGGCTAGTCCTGATGATGTGGGTAGTGGTACTGGTGCCATTGGCAGCATGGATGCCATGGATTTAAAAACAATGATATTTAAGAACATGCATTGACTTAACCTTAAACATCAAATTAGAGAAAACAAAAGCATTAACTTATGCAATCAATCCCTAAACAACCATTAACCCAATTTCTAGGAAAAGTATCAACCTCTAAGTACCAGAAAGAAGGAGATGATGAATGAACTGAGGGTTTCATTAACTTACCAAGAAAGAGGAAAACTTGAAACATGAAAATGAGAGACGAGAGAAGAGAGAAAACAGTGTTAAAACCATCGAACCTGAGAATGAGAGTAGAGATAATTGTCGTGGATGAAGGAGTTTTAAGAGAGAATGATTTTGTAACTGAAAATGAGACTTAAAAAAAACCATTTAAAAACCTTCACCGTTTAAATTCACTCAAGCGAGCGCAGTCGCTCCAGCAAAGTTAATCTTTGAAAATAAAGTTTCCTATGTCGCTTAAGCGACCTATCTTCGCTTCAGCGAAATCGAGTGGGAAACGTACCTGATGCTTTGAAATTTGTTTCGCTCAAATATTTAAAATTCGCTTAGGCAAAAAATAGGGATTTAGATACTGGAGACAATTCGCTGGGGCAAAATAAATGGCGCTTGAGCGAGTCCTTAGAGTTTCTTTTCTGGACAATACTCGCTTGAGCGTGTGGAAATCGCTTGGACGATTTTGTTCCAGTGTTTAAATGAAGGGAGCTCGCTTAAGTGGTGTTTAATTCGCATAAGCAAATGTTGCAGAAAGCTAGAATTTTTTTAAAGTTGTGGACACTCTGCATAATCCGCTTGAGCGGATTTCACTTTGCTTAAGTCAATTTTGTCCAGTATCAAAATTGTAATTGTTTGCTTAAGCGATTTGCAATGGCCTTAAGCGAAAACAGGTGTAGTTCTATTTCGCATGAACGAATTTAACTTCGCTTGAGCGAAGTTTCCCATACCTTGAAACTTTAGTCTTCCACTTACATTTTCTTCACAAATTCATCTCATTCTTCCATTCTTCAGTTTCTTTGATCTTAACACTTACTTATAAAACATATCATACATAAGAGAATTCAAACAACTAAAACTTGCAAAAGATCAAACACACTGGGTTACCTCCCAGTCAGCGCTTGTTTAACGTCGTTAGCTCGACGCCTGATTAATTATTCAGTCTGGATCATGTAAGTGGTGGATAAGAGTGTTAAGCTTTTCCACCTCCTTTCCCAGATATAGCTTTGACCTTCTTTCATTCAGATTTGAAATCCTTCCAAGAATGTTTAAGCTTTGATCCTTCTTGGATTTCTGATGGGTGACCTTATCTTCCTCATTTGTTTTGAAACAAACATCAATATTGACTTCTTCTTCTTGCACTCAAACTTTTACTTTTCTGTCACCACATCTATGATGACTCTGGCTGCTTTTAAGAATGGTCTCCCCAATATTATAGGTACTTGTGAATCTTCCTCTATGTCTATGATAGCAAAATTCACCTGAAATTCGAATTTATCAATTTTTACCACAACATTTTCAACAACACCATAGGGAATTCTTGTTGATTAATCTGCCAATTGTAAAATCATTTTTGTTGGCTTATTTCAGAATCCCTTATCTTTTTAAGTATAGATAATGGCATCAAATTAACACTGGCACCAAGATCTAATAAAGCTTTTGTTTCTAAAATATTTCCAATGGTTATGGGAATAGAAAAACTCCCTGGATCTGTGGTGTCATGATGTACTGCTTTTTGGATGATATCACTATACCCTTCCTCCATTTCAGTTGTCTCCTTATTTAGTGCTGTCACTGCTTTGCAATGCTTCTTTGGATTTGGCTCGGTGTTTAATCCATACTGAGGTCATTGATTTTCAGCAATTTGTCAAGCCAATTGTCCTACTTGAGTCTCTAAATTCTTTATAGATGCCTTAGTATTCTTCCAGTATGTTAGAGAAGCCTGCATAAATTTCTCCAATGTATCCTCAAATCTGGATGTTTTCTCCATCAGAGAAGGTCCTTGTTGGTAAGCTTGTGGTCTATTGGATGTGCTGGCCTCTTGCTTCTAACTTTGGCCTTGATTTGGATTGTTCCTCTATCCCTGAAATGGTTGATTAGAGAAATTAGAATTGAAATTATTTGGTCTACCTTGATTATTCATGTAGTGCATCGCTTCTTCTTGTGGAGCTCTTTCTTCAAACCATCTATTTGGATGTTCACCTCTATAAAAGTCACATCTTGGAGTCATTTGCTGCATTGGTTGTGTTGACTGCACTAAATGTAATTGTTGTGGAAGTTTGGCCATTTGTTGATTTAAAACTTCAATTTGTTGAGTCAAGATTTTGTTTTGGGCCAAAATAGCATCTGATGTATTCAGATCTAGGACTCCCCTCCTCTGTGGTTGCTGACTATCATGTTAGGCTTGATAATCTGTTGAAGACAAAGCCTCTATAAACCTTGTGGCTTGTTCAGCATCCACTATCATCATTATGCCACCAACTGCGGCATCTAAATTCATTTTGGTGTCAGGATGAAGTCCATTATAAAATATGTTCAACTGAGCTATATCTTCAAAGCCATGATTAGGACATTTTCTAAGTAATGATTTGAAACGTTCCCATGCTTCACAAAATGGTTCTTCAACCTCTTGACGGAATGTTGAAATATCAGATTTAGCTTTAATGAATCTTGACGGCGGAAAAAAATAGTGTAGGAATTTTTCTTCTACATCTGACCAACTAGTTAAGCCTTGATTAGGATGTGATTGCAACCACTCCTTAGCTCTTCCAGCCAATGAAAATGGAAATAACCGAAGATATGCAGTTTCCATATCTTCTTGACCAAAACCCATTGTACCGACCAATTCATAGAAAGTTGCCAAATGAGTGTAAGGATCCTCATTGGACATTCCAGTAAATTGATGAGCACTAATCAAGCTGAGAAAGGCTAGTTTCATCTCCAAGGCTCTTGTTTGTGGCATTACAATACTTGAAAAGTATCGTGGTCCTTGTTGATTTGCATAATCTCCTAAAGTACGCCTTGGTTATTGGTGTTGTCTTTTAATGTTTTCAAGTTTTGGAGTTGATAATGATGGTGAAGTTAGAGAAGAAGATTGTCCCTCCTCTTGTTGTACTTTAGCTTTGGCTTTGATTTTCTTCAAAGTCTTCTCAGTTTCAGGATCTATTTTAACCTGTTCTTTGAATCCCTGAGTTCTTAATAACATAAGCAAAACTTCCAACAAAGAGGTTAGCAAAGAAAAAGATATACAAGCACAAAGTTACTATACAACTATATTCACAAAACGAAATAATTGAAATTGATTTAAACTTAATCCATGGCGAACGGTGCCAAAAACTTGCTTGTTGTTTGGGTATGATATATTCCCAAAACACTCAGATGGTCAGTTTTAAATTGACTCATGGCAAGTGCACCACTTTGTCAGTTGTAGTATATGTTCCGAAGAACAAATGTCGTTCCCATAGGAGATCATTAGTAATTTAAAATCAAAATATTATGGCAGATTTGTTTGAATGTTTTCATGATTTGTGGTTTCATAGATGAAAATGAAATATATGAATAGTTACTCAAATGAACAAATAGGAAATATCAAGTGATAAAACTGGGATTTGGATTCACCAATCTTACCTTCCGATGCACAATGTATATTCATGAAAGTAGGTTTTGAGCTATGATTCTTTACATCACAATCTAGATTATTCATATCAATTCCTTGACTATGAAATTCATAAGAATAGATTTAATAACGTCAATCCCTTGATCGTTTTAAATTTATTTGAGCATTAAGAACGATTGTTTGGACGCCCATTGTGTTAGATACCATCCCTGGTTATCTACTCACAATGGGTGTTCCATTTAGATCCATTTTTGAAAGTTGTTTTCCAACAACAACCGTAAACTTGAATCAAGAAACTAGTGATCAACTAGATTCAGGCGATGAACATAAAATGGAATACAAAGATTTATAGAACAAAGTTACCTGATCCATGAATATATCATACATGATCTTTAAGTATGAATGGTTACATCCAATCCCAATGAGAAGTTTAGCTACTTATTGTAGCCATTACATACTTAGAAAGATGAAGAAAAGAGAGTACAAAGTGTTCCCTAGAACTACCCAGCCGTCCATGAAGTGACCCTCTTGTATGCTTATATAAAGAAATACTCGCTCAAGCGAGTTTAAGGTTCGCTCAAGCGAATAGACTACTTCAACGTGAAGAAAGCTTTGAGTCCTGCTTCATCTGCATGCTTATTCACTCAAGCAGTATTAGTTCGCTTGAGCGAATCTTTATATACTGATCCCTTATTCCTTTTCGCTTAAGCCATTCCTTCATCCACTGTAACGAATCCTTTGAATTTAGGCTCTGGATGAATTTCACTTGAGTGAAAAGTGATTCGTTCAAGCGATTGCTTATTCTTTTCTCTCTGAAACATTTTAGCTTAAGCGAATAAGGTTTGCTTAAGCTTAGTGCTTCAGTTTTCTTTCTGGCTCTATTCCGCTTGAGCGAATTAATGGTTCGCTCAAGTGAGTCTTCAACCTGATGCCTTAATTCTTCTTTTCTTTATCTCGCTCAGCCGAATCTCTTCTATGGCTTCAGTGAACTTATTCACTCAAGCAAATTATCATTTTGCTTGAGCGAGATTCTAAAAAAATGCTGGAAATAAGACTTCTCTTAATGAAGCTTCTGTATTTTTGACTTTTTTCTTTTTCTTCTTCATTTGTGCCTGAAATCATACCAAGATCTGGACTTAATTAGTTCTTGTTAACCATTCGATAATGTATAATGCTTGATTCTAAATTTGTTCATTTTAGCTTACAAAATTAACAAGCATGGTACTCTTATGTCTATTATATGCATAAAATACATTACAAAATCTATATATTTTAGATACTTATGAATGTTGATCTTTACTAATGTCTATTAACATACTGATAGTAAAATTGCTCACACCATAATGCATTTTCACAAACCATTATATAATATGGAACACCATAATCGAGTTCACAATATTTTCACTAAAAAACATAGCATTATTCACCTCTTTATTATTGCACATTCTACAAAACCTAAACACAATGCTTCAAAATTAAAATATAACATATTATCAAAACATAACAACACCTATAAGAAAAATTCATCAAAACAGAGTATGTCATTCATCAATATGGGTTCAGACATTATCTATACAACACTAACCTTTCTTCTCGAACTAAAACCCAAAAACAGAGTATGGACTTAACAAGAGTACCAAACTTCCCCAAACATTGTACCAAATATAGTATACTTAGTTCGTTAGACCTAGTTTACTTGCATTCTAACAGAAGGGACAACTTCAAATTAGGAAATGATTATCATTCATAATGCTATTTAACAAACTTTGCACCTATTCATATTACTAATGTATGCAAAACAAGACTAAGTTATCCAAAATATAATTCAACTGTAATTAAGGTAAACTGCAAAGTAATAATGTAAACCAACGAGATTTTAACACAGTAAAAAAATAAAATGAACCACAGGAGCATTCTCAGTCATGCGACATTAAAATGTCAGTGACCACTCTATCTAGTTGCTCCTTAAACTCCTGGTCCTCAGCATTCTGCTGCTCCTGAGTCTGTGTATTAGTTGCCTGTGACTCTGGTGCTGAAGAAGATGCTGTGACAGCTACATTGGCTGGTCCTGATGATGTGGGGGGTGATACTGGTGCCATTGGCTCAGCTTCAGCTGTTGGCCTTTCCTCCTCTGGCAAAATGGGACTGTCCCTAGGCCAAGCGACACGTTCGACAAACTAGTCTAGATGCATAAAAGGGCCTACAGGATGACTCCAATAACTGGCTCTATAATGGTACAACATACCTCTGTGAAGAGCAGCCTGCTGTCGCTGAATATGAATAAGATGAACTAGGAGGATAGGATCAGTGGTAAATGGTGGTGGTGGTGGCTGAATAGGTGGTGGAACTAGCGGTGATGAGACTACGGGTAGTGGTAAAGATGTTTGTAGTTGTGGTGATGGTGTAGGTATCCTGCAATTCAAATCTATAAATTTTTAATCAATGGATGGTTGAATCGGGGTGATGAGGTGAACGTCTTTGGGTTTGCTGTGCATATAATAATGTTGTCTTTGGGTTTTACTGTGCAAACCTAAAGATTTCATCTGAAATAATCTGAGCTAGGTCTACAATCATGTCTGGAGAGAGGATACAGAAGAGAAGCTCACATCTTAGAAGTGGCAGATCAGATACATGGGCATTTAGGATAACATTTGCCAAGAGAAATGCTATCCATACCCTGGTTATCATTGTCATATCCTTCCTCAGAAGTCTAGAAGGATGTTGGCTAGCTCCTCTGTACATGTGATGCCCTAGTAAACAGAGTTTGTCTTTAAGCTCCTGTGTCGAGTAGATATGTCGGTCCTTCTTTAAGGTCCCATAGGTACACAAATCTCTATTAGGTAACTAAAACATATCTCCTAAATGTTCATTGATGGTGTCCCAATCATATGAAATCCAGGTACCCCAAACCCAAGTCTTCCTTTCTAGAGTGCCCTCTTTATTCCATGCATTAGCATAGAATTCTTTAACAACCTCTGGGACGAACTTATGTCTTGGATTCGCAACTCTTAACCATTCCCTGCTTTTTAGTAGTTCCAAAAACTCATCACACTCTCCTTCTCTTAAATCAACCTTTCTTTCAGGAATAAAAGTCCAATGGTTAATGTTTTTATGGCATTGCCTATGCTCTTTACTCCTGAATTTTAGTTGTTATTGTGAAGAGCTTCCTTCACCCCTCTTTCTTTTTCCTTTTTCTCTCTCACTATGCCTTGGGGCATCAGCACTTGTGACTTTAGTTCTAGCCATCCAAGAAAGAGGAAAACTTGAAACTTGAAAATGAGAGACGAGAGAAGAGAGAAAACGGTGCTAAAACTGTCGAACCCGAGAATGAGAGTGGAGATGATTGTCGTGGGTGAAGGGGTTTTAAGAGAGAATGATTTTGTAACTAAAAATGAGACTTAAAAGACCTTTTAAAAACCTTCACTGCTTAAATTCGCTTAAGCGAGCATAGTCCCTCCAGCGAAGTTAATCTTTGAAAATGAAGTTTCCTATGTCGCTTAAGCAACCCACCTTCGCTTCAGTGAAATCGAGTGGGAAATGCACCTGATGCTTTGAAATTTGTTTTGCTCAAATATTTAAATTTTGCTTAGGCAAAAAATAGGGATTTAGATACTGGAGACAATTCACTGGGGTGAAAAAAATGGCACTTGAGCGAGACTTTAGAGTTTCTTTTCTGGACAAAACTCGCTTGAGCGCGTGAAAATTGCTTGGGCGATTTTGTTTCAGTGTTCAAAAGAAGGGAGCTCGCTTAAACGGTGTTTAATTCGCTAAAGCGAATGTTGCAGAAAGTTATAATTTTTCAAAGTTGTGGACACTCTGCATATTTCACTTGAACGGATTTCACTTTGCTGAAGCGAATTTTGTCCACTCTCAAAATTGTAATTGTTTGCTTAAGCGATTTGCAATGGCCTTAAGTGAAAACAGGTATAGTTCTATTTCGCTTGAGCGAATTTCACTTCGCTTAAGAGAATTTCACTTCGCTTGAGCAAAGTTTCCCATACCTTGAAACTTTAGTCTTCCACTTACATTTTCTTCACAAATTCATCTCATTCTTCCATTCTTCAGTTTCTTTGATCTTAACACTTACTTATAAAACATATCATACATAAGAGAATTCAAACAACTAAAACTTGCAAAAGATCAAACACACTAGGTTGCCTTCCAGTTAACGCTTGTTTAACGTCATTTGCTCGACGCCTTATTGATTGTTCAGTCTGGATCATGTAAGTGGTGGATAAGAGTGTTAAGCTTTTCCACCTCCTTTCCCAGATATAGCTTTGACCTTCTTTCATTCAGATTTGAAATCCTTTCAAGAATGTTTAAGCTTTGATCCTTCTTGGATTTCTGCTGGGTGACCTTGTCTTCCTCATTTGTTTTGAAACAAACATCAATATTGACTTCTTCTTCTTACACTCAGACTTTTACTTTTCTGTCACCTATATCTATGATGGCTCTGGCTGCTTTCAAGAATGGTCTCCCTAATATTATAGGTATTTTTGAATCTTCCTCTATGTCTATGATAGCAAAATTCATATAAAATTTAAATTTATCAATTTTTACCCCAATATTTTTAGCAATACCATAGGGAATTCTTGTTGATTGATCTGCCAATTATAAAATTATTTTTGTTGGCCTTATTTCAGAATCCCCTATCTTTTTAAGTATAGATAATGGCATCAAATTAACACTGGTACCAAGATCTAATAAAGCCTTTCTTTCTAAAATGTTTCCAATGGTTATAGGAATAGAAAAACTCCCTGGATCTATGGTGTCATGATGTACTACTTTTTGGATGATATCACTATACCCTTCATCCATTTCAGTTGTCTCCTCATTCTGTCACTGCTTTGCAATGCTCCTTTGGATTTGGCTTAGTGTTTGCTCCATACCGAGGTCATTGATTTTCAGCAATTTGTCAAGCCAATTGTCCTACTTGAGTCTCTAAATTCTTTATAGATGCCTCAGTATTTTTCTGGTGTGTTAGAGAAGCCTGCATAAATTTCTCCAATGTGTCCTCTAATCTGGATGTTTTCTCCATCAGACAAGGTCTTTGTTGGTAAGCTTATGGTCTATTGGATGTGCTGGCCTCTTGCTTCCAACCTTGGCCTTGATTTGGATTATTCTTCCATCCCTAAAGTTGTTGATTAGAATAATTGGAATTAAAATTATTTGGCTTACCTTGGTTATTCATATAATGAACTGTCTCCTCTTGTGCTCTGTAATAACCATTTGGATGTTCACCTCTATAGAAATCACATCTTGCACTTTGCTGTTGCATTGGTTATAAACATTCCACTGAATGTAATTGCTGTGGGAGTTTGGCCATTTGTTAAGTCAAGGCTTCAATCTGTTGAGTTAAGATTTTATTTTGGGCCAAAATAGCATCTGAAGTATTCAAATCTAAAACTCCTTTGCTCTGAATTTGTTGATGATCTTGCTAATCTTGATAATCCATTGAGGATAAAGCTTCTATAATTATTGTAGCTTGATCAGCGTCAACTGTCATCATTGTGCCTCCAGCTGCAGCATCCAAAATTATCTTTGTATCTGGTCGAAGTCCATTGTAAAAGATGTTCAATTGAGCAATGTCTTCAAAACCATGATTAGGACACTTGCGAAGTAATGATTTGAAATGGTCCCATGCTTCACAAAATGGTTCTTCAACCCCTTGACGGAATATTGAAATATCAGATTTAGCTTTAATGAATCCTGACGGTGGAAAAAAATGGTGTAGGAATTTTTCTTCTACATCTGACTAACTAGTTAAGCTTTGATTAGGATATGATTACAACCACTCCTTAGCTCTTCCAGCCAATGAAAATAGAAATAACCGGAGATATGTAGTTTCCATATCTTCTTGACCAAAACCCATTGTACCAACCAATTCATAGAAAGTTACCAAATGAGTGTAAGGATCCTCCTTGGACATTCCAGTAAATTGATGATCACTAATCAGACTAAGAAAGACTGGTTTCATCTTTAAGGCTCTTGTTTATGGCATTACAATACTTGAAAAGTATCATGGTCCTTGTTGATTTGCATAATCTCTCAAAGGACGCCTTGGTTGTTGGTGTTGTCTTTCCATGTTTTCAAGTTTTGGAGTTGATAATGGTGGTGAAGTTGGAGAAGAAGATTGTCCCTCCTTTTGTTATGCTTTAGCTTTGGCTTTGATTTTCTTCAAAGTCTTCTCAATTTCAGGATCTATTTCAACCTGTTCTTTGAATCCTTGACTTCTTAATAACATAAGCAAAACTTCCAATAAAGAGGTTAGCAAAGAAAAAGATATACAAGCACAAAGTTACTATACAACTATGTTTACAAACTGAAATAATTGAAATTGATTTAAACTTAATCCCCGGCAACGGCACCAAAAACTTGCTGGTTGTTTGGGTATGATATATTCCCAAAACACTCACATGGTCAGTTTTAATATAACTCGTGGCAAGTGTACCACTTTGTCGGTTGTAGTATATGTTTTGAAGAACAAATGTCGTTCCCATAGGAGATCATTAGTAATTTAAAATTAAAATATTACGGTAGATTTGTTTAAATGTTTTCATGATTTATGGTTTCATAGATGAAAATAAAATATGTGAATAGTTATTGAAATGAAAAAATAGGAAATATCAAGTGATAAAACTAGGATTTGGATTCACCAATCTTACCTTCCGATGCACGATGTATATTCATGAAAGTAGGTTTTGAACTATGATTCTTTACATCACAATCTAGATCATTCATATCAATTCCTTGACTATGAAATTCATAAGAATAGATTTAATAACGTCAATCCCTTGATCGTTTTAAATTTATTCCAGCATTAAGAACGATTGTTTGGACGTGCATGCGTTAGATACCATCCCTGGTTATCTACTCACAATGAGTGTTCCATTTAGATCCATTTTTGAAAGTTATTTTCCAACAATAAATATAAACTTGAATCAAGAAACTAGTGATCAAGTAGATTAAGGCAATGAACATAAAATGGAAGACAAAGATTCGTAGAACAAAGTTACCCGATCCATGAATATATCATACGTGATCTTCAAGTATGAATGGTCATATCCAATCCCAATGAGAAGTTTAGCTACTTATTGTAGCCATTACAAACTTAGAAAGATGAAGAAAAGAGAGTACAAAGTGTTCCCTAGAACTACCCAGCCGTCCCATGAAGTGACCCTCTTGTATGCTTATATAAAGAAATACTCGCTCAAGCGAGTTTAAGGTTTGCTCAAGCGAATAGACTACTTCAACATGAAGAAAGCTTTGAGTCCTACTTTATCTGCATGTTTATTTTCTCAAGCGGTATCAGTTCGCTTGAGCGAATCTTTATATACTGATCCCTTATTCCTTTTCGCTTAAGCCATTCCTTCATCCACTTCAGTAAATCCTTTAAATTTAGGCTCTGGACGAATTTCGCTTAAGCAACAAGTGCTTCGCTCAAGCGATTGCTTGTTCTTTGCTCTATAGAACATTTTAGCTTAAGCGAATATGGTTCGCTTAAGCTTAGTACTTTAGTTTCCTTTCTGGCTCTATTCTGCTTAAGCGAATTAATGGTTCGCTCAAGCGAGTCTTCAACTGATGCCTTAATTCTTCTTTCTTCATCTCGCTCAGGCAAATCTCTTCTATGGCTTCAGTGAACTTATTCGCTCAAGCGAATTATCATTTCACTTGAGCGAGATTCTCAAAAATTGCTGGAAATCAGACTTCTCTTAATGAAGCTTCTTTATTTTTGACTTTTTTCTTTTCCTTCTTCATTTGTGCCTGAAATCATACCAAAATCTAGGCTTAAGTAGTTCTTGTTAACCATTCGATAATGTACAATGCTTGATTCTAAATATTTTAGCTTACAAAATTAACAAACATGGTACTCTTATATCTATTATATACACAAAGTACATTACAAAATCTATATATTTTGGATACTTATCAGGATGCCCATTCAGAACTCTTGTTAACTATACATTGGTATTCTGCTAGTGCAACTGTTCTACAGATTACGTATCCTGTCTCTTGATGCCCTTACAATGGATTTAGACAAAGATTTACAACGAGGGTAATCCCAAGAGTTTTTGGTAATCGTAACTCTTGGTATTCGAATGGTTGTTGGGGTGCATTTAATGCGCCTGAGATGATTAGACAATTAATGCCCTTTTAAAATATGAGCCATCATTGCCCTAAAAATAACCGTCGGTTGGGCTTATTGGGCCTAGACTTTGGCTTCTGTAGGCCTGTTTTACTTGAAACTTCTTATGAGGCGTTACCATTTTCACGCCTTAGGCTATGAAACGACGAAGTCGTTTGGATTTGAAAGGTTGCGTTTTGGGGTATACGGCACGACTCTTGGTTAATCACTATGCCCCTTCGTTACCTATAAAAGGGTAACTTAGCAAGTTTCAGAACTTACTTTCGCCTTTAAGCTTAGTGAACCTCTGCTAAAATTTTGAAGACTCTGTTGCTGTTCTTTCCTTTCGCAAAGTTCTTCCTTCCATTATTCCTTCCTTAGGTAACCTCCTTATCCCTTACCTCCATATTATTTTTAGTTGCTTCAACTTCAACCATGCACCCTAGGCTAAGCAACGTTGGTACCTTGAACAGGGGGAATTTGAGTTCACGTGCACCCTCTAGCCACTGTGGTGGAAGGATTCCTGTGAATCTTCCTGTGGCTGGGCCTCGTTGCTCAGAGAGGGTTGAAACTTCTTCCTTGTGAACGCCAGTGGTTTGGCGCCGCCCTGAGGGTTTCTTTGACTCGAGGGCTACCAGTCGCTCTGGCAGCGGGTCAAGTGCTGAAGGTTACCTCTCTGACGATGTTGCCTTTTATCACAGTACAGAGGTGTTTCAACACGCATTAAATGAGATGGAAATTTCTGGGTCTGGAAAGACGTTGATTCTGCGAACTGTGGAAGGGTGTCAACGTTGTTACACACTGGCTAAATTGGGAGAGGCTGAATAGGGAGTCCCCGTACTGCTGGGTCAAAGAAGAATTCTTGAACATTGCTTCGCACCACGCAAGAGAGGATGGTAATCCTCTTGAATCTTGATTCTCTGTCTGCTCCAGAAAGAAATACAAGGACCATTTTCTTATCCTTGCACCCTGACCTATGGAGCGAGTCTGCCATCGAGTCCCAGATGAGAGGTCGGTATACATGTAAGACTTCGTCTTCCAGCACTTAGGAGTTTGTTTCCCCATGACGGAGTTTCAGATGGCCGTCCTTCATTTTCTTGACTGTGCCTCTACATAATTACACCCTAATGGCTGGGGCCTGGTGCGTGCTCTTGAGGTTCTCGGGGAACACTTCAATTTCACAGCCACTGTGGCAAAACTTTTCTATTATTGCCAAGTGGTCTGCCGTGCCAACAAGAAGGGCGGCCTTGGGTTCATAACGCTCCATTGTGACTCAAGGATAGTGAATTTTAAATCCTACATCGAATCTGTGAAGATCGATGGGCGCTCTTTCAACCACTACTATACGCGGATTCGAGTGCAAGCAAACAAGCCGGTCTTCCGGCTCAACAAGGAGGGATTCACGAAATTCCCCATCAGCTGGACGCACGAGCATTTCCTGTTGCTGAGCTGTGCTTACTACACTAAAGAGGGTGAACTTTCCCCTCATTATGTAGAGGTGTTGAGTGCCATACAATCGGCCTCAAAAGGCCTTTAAGGGGTTCTCTTGCAGGCATCTCCTTGGGAGTAACGATGTCAGGAAGAAATACTTTCGTAATATCCGTTCCCTAGTTACATGCATTGCATATTCATTTTGTTTTTTCTGCTTTGCCCTTAGTATTTTAACTTGACCTTCCTTATTTTACAGAGCAAATCGAGAAAGCTTCTGCCGACATGCTTTCCCTAAAATCGATATTGGCAGATGACGATTCCTCTTCTAAAGAGAATGACATCCAAGCCAATAAGAACTCTTTCAAGGCTGAATCCCCCATCATCCCCTTGACAACCGCTGTGGGGGACGATGTACCTCTCCTTGAGGAAAAGGATCCTAAGGAGCAACCTCAAGTTGAAGAGGAAAGCCAGGAGCATCCCGTCCCTGAAAAGAAGAAGAAGAAGGTCTTGGTTAAGGCTACTGATAGAAAGAAATCTTCTGCTAGTGAGTCTCCAAGAAAGCGTCAGAGGACTCTGGAAGAGACTGGCATGAAGAAAGACAAGGGGAAGAAACCAGTTCTCTTTTCCTCTGCCCCCTCCTTCACATACTGGCACTGAGACGGAGTCAGAGAGCGGGCCTTCCCCGGTTTGTGATCCTCCAAAAGAATCGTTTCTTTCTCCCTACCTCTGGTTCCAGGGGTCCATGCCTCCCGCACTTCCAAAGGCAAGGTCCTGGCTCTGCCCCTCTCTCAAAGCTGCTAAAGTTAGGGGCACATGTAAGGCCGGTCACTGGCAGCTGGATGAACTATTTGGCCTTCTGGACTCCTTAAGTTATAAGGCAGATTATATGGAACAAGTTGAAAAACTTGAAGCTGACATCGCTGTAAAGGAGGCCTGGGCGGCCAAGTAAGCGAAAACTACTAGAGGGTTGAGTTGGAGCTGAAAAAGGCTAAGGAACTGCTAGAGAAGAAGACTAAAGAAATAAGCCAACTCCACTTCACCAACAAATCTTTAAAGCGGCAGGTTTTTGAACTTCGGCAGCAGAACAAGTCTATCCTCCTCCTGGAAGAAGAGCTCCAGCTTGAGAAGAAGAAATCCGCCAAGCTGAGTGAAGATCTTGCAGCAGCGGAGGCCGGCCACAATAAAAGCTTAGGAGAGTGGGAGGCCCTCAGGAAGGAGCTACAGACTCAGATTGAAGAGCTAAAGAAATAGAGTGTGGGCGCTGGGCCATTAGAGGAAGAGGTTACCAAGCTTCAGAAGAGGTTGGCTACTTCCAAGGCCAAGGCTGCTAAGGCTTTGGAGATATGCAAGAAGGTAGCTTTTGAATCCTTCAGCCTGGCCCTTCGTCAGGTCTTTTACTACAATCCTAATGTGAAACTCAACTTGTACGGGCTGGATCCATTCTACGAGTTCTACAGAGGGAAACTTGTCATGGTAAAGAGTGACAGCTCGTATGTGGATCCTTCGGATTCTCTTTATGGACTACCCCCTCTTCCGGGGGGCCAAAGTATGGAACCACCACCAGTTACTCTAGGCCCTAAAAATGTTATTCAAGAGAACGTTCCAACTGGCCAGGAGACCGGTGTTGATGGGACCCAAGTTGAAGGAGCCAAGGAGGGGGGAACGGATTTGCCCACATCGGTGACTTAGACATTTGCTCCGTAATATTTTGCACTTTTATTTGACAACTGTGTACTAGGATCGGCTCCAGTTTCCATAAACTCTTATGTATAAAATTTTTCTTCAAATAAATAAAATTTTCCTTCACCTTGCTTTTATCATTTGTGACAAGTGTATGGTTATCAAATAACTTAGACATATATGCTATGCCTTTACCTTTGTATTAATCACAAGACCGCTCTGTTTAACTATATTAACGTTAAAAGCGTAGTTTGCACCTCAGAGAAAATAACAAACATCATAACAAATAAGTAATATTACGTTGAAATATTCACACATGCCTTGTCCCCAAGTATAAGTGTTTTGGGAAGCAAATATTTGTTGTGAGGTGTTACCTTTAACTCCTTGGAGGGTGAAAAGTTTATTTGATCTCTATACTGCGATATCGCAGTGTTCGTAATTATCCACCCTGTGGAAGTTATTTCAAAGATGAGGACGACGATTGTACTTAAAATTCAGTTCAATCCTACAATCCAACGCTTCATGTGGGGTTCGGTACAACCTTGATAAAGGTTAGATCCTAAAACCCATTTCTTGAGGTTTGGTTTAATCCTACAACTTAAGTCTTCAAATGGGGTTCAGTTTAATCCTACTAACCGTACCCAGAGTTCAGTTTAATCCTATAATCTGGGCCTTTAAGTAGTGTTCAGTTCGATCCTACTAACCATACTTAGAGTTTGGTTTAATCCTACAATCCAAGTCTTCAAACGGGGTTCGATTTAATCCTACTAACCGTACCCAGAGTTCAGTTTAATCCTATAATCTGGGCCTTCAAATGGGGTTTGGTTTAATCCTATAACCCATTTCACCCTTCAAGGAGTTACATCATCAATTCACAGAATATGTGATTGAGATCATCCGTCCTGGGGCTCCTTATACGCAACGGCCTATGGCTATGAATCATAATATAGAAAGGAAAAGGTGAGAGTGATAGATGCATGAACTGCATTCTTATTAAATTGAATGTATATTACAAAGGGAATATAGTTGGAGTCATGCCTCATTAAAACCTTCTTGAGAAAACCTAATGGGAAAAAACTCAAGTGAGGAAAAAGAGTACATGCCGTCTTACCAACTAGCTGTAGTAAATACATAAATTCTGGGTGTTCCACTTATTACGGATTGGTGTTCCATTGAGCTCCTCAAGCCGGTATGATCCCTTTCTAGTTACCTCAAAAACTCTGTAAGGGCCTTCCCATATTGGCGCCAAGTTTCCTTGATAAGCGAACTTATTCCCCACATTCGCCTTCCTCAAAACAAGATCTCCAGTATTAAAATCTCTGTATTGTACACGCTTATTGTACCGGAGGGCTGCCTTCACCTTTATCACCTGGTCTCTTACAAAATCTTCTTCCCTCAACTCATGGAGGATGTCTAGCTCTGATACCAAATTGGCGTCATTGTCCCCAGCTAAAGAGTATTCCATTCGAGCCAATCTGGTCTGAAGCTCCACCGAAATCATCGCCTCGACCCTATAAGTCAACCGATATGGGGATTCATTAGTAGAAGAATGTGGCGTAGTACAGTATGCCCACAGAACATGGCATAATTGATCGGTCCATCCTCCTTTTACTTCCCCAAGGTGTTTTTTCAACCCCTTCAGCACCTCTTTATTAGCTACCTCCGCTTAGCCATTAGTTTGAGGGTGTTCAACAGATGAAAAGATTTGGACTATCCCCAGTCCTTCAAGTAACTCTGTAAACTTCTTATCTGTGAACTGGGTACCGTAGTTAGTTATAATCCGCCCCGGATTGCCAAATCGAGCTATGATATTCCCGTACACAAAATGCCTTGTCTGTGCTGATCTGATATGCACTACCGGCTCTGCCTCAATCCACTTCGTAAAGTAATTGACTTCCATAATCAGATACTTAATACCTCCTGGAGCGGTTGGGAATGGACCCAAAATATCAAGTCCCCATTGATAGAAAGACCACGACACAACAGATGAAGAGAGTTCTTGGGCCGGTGTATGATGAAGATTAGAGAACCTCTAGCAAGCATCACACTTCTTCACAAAATCAATTGAGTCCTGCTTCATTGTGGGCCACCAATACCCAGCCCTGAGGACTTTTCTCATTAAGCTTATTTCTTCAGCGTGGTGCCCACATTGCCCCTCGTGTACCTCCTCCATCACTCCTTGTATTTCACTCTCTTTCAAACAGAGGAGATAAGGCACAGAAAATCCTTTTCTGTATAAAACACCATCGACCATGGTAAAATATGGCAACTCCCTTTTCACCCTTCTTCTCTCTTTCTCATCAGTGGGAAGCTGTCCGTCAGCCAGATAATGGATATATGGGATAAACCAAGAATTCTTATAGGGGTAATTAACCATTATAGCATTAAGAGAAGGGAACAAAGGAATGCTAGGCGATGTCAGCATGCTCTGAACCACCGTCGTTGTACTACTAGGCTGTTTTATACTTGCAAGTCTCGATAAGATGTCTGCCCTGGTATTCTTCTCTCTTGGTACATGCTTAAACTCTACCACATCAAATCTTCCCTTCAACTCATTCACACAATTCAAATACAATTAAAGTTGTAGCTTACGAACCTGATACTTGCCTTGAATCTGTGATATCACTAACTGTGAATCACTGCACAATGTCACTTTTGTTGCACCGATACCGATTACTACTCGGAGGCCGGCCAGACATGCCTCATATTTAGCTTGATTGTTAGAAGTTTTGAAATTAAATCAGAGGGAAATCTCGAAATGAACACCGTCATCACTCTCCACAACAACACCAGCTCCACAACCTTTATTGTTTGACGACCCATCAACATAAATAGTCCAATGTGTTAGATGTGTAGCTGGATCCGTCCCCGTGATGAGTGCTTATTTTATGATTAAATTCATGGCTCAATTAGAACTATTTTTTGAACAACTTAACAAAATTGATAAATAATTGAGCATGATTTTGATTATAAAGGGAGTATTAAGGAAAGAAGCTTGAAATTTGAAAATCAGTGAACAACTTGTCAAAAGCCTTGAAGAAACCAAGAGCATCAAGCAAAGGACACTTGAGCGTGGTACAATACACGCCTGAGCGTGGAGGAAACAAAAGCCACGTTGCCCATGCACCCAAGTGAAACAATGAGGAACACACCAACAGCCCCTCACGCTTGAGCGTGAGCCTGAGCTCGCTCAAGCGTGACTTCATGCATGACTGACGCTCAAGCGTGGCACTAAGGAGCTTAAAGCGTGACTGAATTGCATTAAGGAACAGCATCAGGTCATTTCACGCTTAAGCGTGAGCAGGAGCCGCTTGGGCGTGACCTCGATCCCGCTTGAGCGTGGCCTGGGCGTGGAGTACGTATTTTGGGATAGAGGAGCTCGCTCAAGCGTGACATGCCCAGCTTGAAGCGAAGGATCAAGCATATGCTGCACAAAGGAACCACGCTTAAGCGTGGACAAGGAAGCTCAAGCACAAGACTATCAAAAAGCTTCAGAACCCTTCACGCTTGAGCGTGACCATCAAGCTCAAGCGTGACTCACACAGCGTGGGCTTCTTAATTCTTTATTCACCCGTAATGCGATGCAAACTCATCCACTTTCTGCTGTTTCCACCAGTCTCTGAAATATGCCGCATGGGTTCTACGCAAGTGGGTAAGAGAAGCTAAGCCAAAAACTCCTATAAAGCAAGCTGCAAACAGGGTATCAGGGGCATCAATCTCCTATCATCTGATACATCATTACATCCTCTGTATTTTTCATTTCACACTTTCCATTTTCTGTATTCATTTCTTTGATGTTGAAAATGCAAGGCATGAGTAACTAAACTCCCTTATGGGATTGGCTGTAATCCATTCAACACTGAAGTAATGCTGTCGTAAGTTTTCATGGAGTAATGAGATTTGATAAAGTTTCTGTATTTCTTTCTGCGTTTAATGCCTGAA
Source organism: Clitoria ternatea (assembly GCA_037962975.1). Taxonomy (NCBI): domain Eukaryota; kingdom Viridiplantae; phylum Streptophyta; class Magnoliopsida; order Fabales; family Fabaceae; genus Clitoria; species Clitoria ternatea. The sequence continues at coordinate 19,970,492 of CM075675.1, forward strand.
AATACTTGATCACTATTTTCTTGTTCTAAGTTTCTTGAGTATGCTGGGAAGTGACTTTTGAAAGCAGACCCTGAAAGAAATACTTGTTGTGAGTAGGTAGCCAGGGATGGCGTCTAACGCAACAAACGTCAAAACAATCGATCGATAATGCTGGAATGGTTTCCAAAGTGACTGAGGGATCAGCGGTTTGGAAATCATTCTTATGAATTTTATAGTCGAGGGATCGATGCAAATGACTTTGATTGTGACGTAGAACTTATCTTTTTGATTTACTTATATGAAAACTTATGCAGCTTGCAGAGGTGAAGATGTGATGAAGCCAATCCCTGTTTTACAAAACTGATTTTTCCAACATCATTTACTGTTATATTTTGCAAAGTGCTATCCTCTGTTATTTTGTTACTTACTGTTTTTCATTCAGCAACATTCACGACAAATCAAAACTGAAACTTTCTGCCTAATCAATTCAAACTAAGATCTTCATTCTAGCACCTCCTCAGTGGAACGACAACTATACTATATTACAACTTCTGTGTTTAAACTTGGCACATCCATTTCATTGAGTTCATATTATACAAACTTGATTCTCTTTCAGCAAACTCAATATAATCAAAACGCCTATCAAGTTTTGGCGCCGTTGCCGGGGAGGTGATTTAAGTTTGAATATTTTAGCATTGAATTGACAAGACAGTGTAAATAAACTTGTTTGTAATTTGTTTTTTATTTTTTTTACCTTGCTACTTTGAGTTCTTGATTTATGATCTTGAGAGGACAGGGTACAAAAGAACAACTTGCATTTGATCCTGAGATAGACAGGTTCCTCAAGAAAATCAAGAAAGCCAAGCAGAACTTCCACGTAGGACAAACTTCCTCTGTTACAATGGAGGACAACAGCAATAATCAAAATCCACCAAGGAGAACACTTGGAGATTACACATTGCAACAAGGACCTAGACACTACTCAAGCATTGCTATACCAAATACAATCAGGGCTATAGAAATGAAACCTGCTTTCCTTAGTTTAATTAGTTCCCATCAATTTCATGGAATGTCCAGTGAAGATCCTTACACTCACTTGGCCACATTCTATGAATTGGTAGGAACAATGGGATTTGAACAGGAAGTAATTGAGGCAGCATACCTAAGATTGTTTCCTTTTTCTCTTGCAGGAAAAGCTAAAGAATGGCTCCAGTCACACCCAAATCAAAGCTTGAACAGCTGGGAGACAGTGGAGGAAAAATTCCTACACAGATTCTTCCCACCATCCAGATTCATCAAGGCTAAATCAGATATCACAACATTTAAACAAAGCCATGATGAACCCTTTTGTGAAGCATGGGAACGCTTCAAATCTCTCCTCAGAAGATGCCCAAACCATGGACTGGAAGATATTGCCCAATTGAATATCTTTTACAGTGGTTTAAAGGGTGATACTAAAATGATTTTGGATGCAGCAGCTGGAGGAACCATGATGACAGTGGATGCAGAGCAAGCTACAAGGATCATTGAAGCATTATCATCCACAGATTACCAGGCTCAGCATGACAGAACACAAATCCAAAAGAAGGGAGTGTTGGAACTTAATACAACAGATGCCATTTTGGCTCAAAATAAGATTTTGACACAACAAATTGAAGTTCTCACACAGCAAATGGCAAAACTCCCGCAACAACTGCATGCTGTACAGTCCTCTACAGGAAACCAACAAACACAAATGAGATGTGACTTTTGTGGAGGAGAACATCAGAATGGACACTGCCAAGGAGAACAAGGAGACCAATCTATCCTCTATATGAATAACCAAGGTAAGCAAAGTAACTTCAATAACAATACTTACCCCAATAATTTTTCACAGGGATGGAGGAATAGTCAAAATGGTGGATGGAAGCAAGAAGCAAGCACATCCAACAGACAGCAACCTTATCAACAAGGTCCGTCATTGACAGAAAGGACATCAAAACTAGAGGACACTCTAGAAAAATTCATGCAGGTCTCAATCACCAACCAAAAGAACACTGATGCTTCGATAAGAAACCTGGAGACACAAGTGGGGCAATTGGCTCGCCAAATTGTAGAGCATCACAACTCCCAATTTGGAGCCAATACACACCCAAATCCAAAGGAGCAATGCAAAGCAATCACAACAAGAAGTGGAAAGGTCATTGGACAAAAAGAAATTGACAAGGTGGAAGAAAAAGTAGAAAAAGAAAAAGAAACAGAAGAGGAAGTTAGTGAAAAAAAGAATAATGATGTAAATATGAAGGAGGAGGTTGAAAAATAAAAAAAGAAAGAAATAAAAGAAGGGAAGAAGAAGGTGGACGACCCAACACCACAACTGAAGAGCTTGCCGTATCCAAAGAACCCTTCAAAAATGGACAAGGAAAGGCAATTTGCAAGATTCATGGATATCTTCAAAAGGTTACAAATAAACATACCTTTTGTGGAATCCATGGAGCAAATGCCAACTTACGCTAAATTTATGAAGGAGCTGTTAACAAAGAAGAAGAGATTTTCTGAAGAAACAGTGGAGCTTGAAGCAGGCTGTAGTGCCATCATTCAAAAGGCACTGCCACAAAAAACAAAAGACCCCAGAAGTTTCACAATCCCAGTAACTATTGGTACTCTACCAGTAGGAAAAGCACTCTTGGATTTGGGAGCAAGCATTAATCTAATGCCTCTCTCAATGGTGAAAAAAATTGGAGATCTTGAGGTGAAGCCAACCCGGATGACCCTCCAGCTGGCGGATAGGTCTATGAAATTTCCATATGGCATAGCTAAAGATGTACTGGTAAGAGTTGACAAATTTGTGTTTCCTGTAGATTTTGTCATAATGGATATAGAAGAAGATACAGAAGTACCTCTCATTTTGGGGAGACCCTTCATGAAGACTGCAAAAGTAATCATTGATGTGGATGACGGGAAGTTAAAAGTGAGAGTGCAAGATGAAGAAGTAAATTTCAACATGTTTGATGCAATGAAATAGCCAAAAGACAAACAACAGTGCTTCAAAATTGACATTGAAGAAGAAGCCATCAGAGAACAAACCAACGAATGGTTCAACAGAGATCCACTGGAGAAGCTGAACATTGGAGCAATGGAGGAAGACAAGAAGGACAAGCAAGATGCTCAAAAAGAAAGTCATTTTAAAAGGCTGTCTGAGGAAACAAAAGAAGTTGTTCCACCAAAAGTGGAGTTAAAAGCTTTACCTCCACACTTGAAATATGTCTTTCTTGATAATGATAACCAAAAACCTGTTATTATTAACAGGGAATTGACAGGTACAGAAGAGAAGCAGTTGATTCAAGTGTTGAAGGAACATTCAACAGCGATTGGATGGAGGCTGGAAGATTTGAAGGGAATAAGCCCAGCTTACTGCATGTTAGCCAAGGCCTCGATACTCAAGAGGGGGGGTGAATTGAGTATTTCAAATTTTCGCGCGGAATCCCTTTCAAAACGGTTAGTAGTACACAAATGATGCAAGATAAAAGATATGATAATTATGAAGCACATTTCATAGTAAAATACTTTAAGTTAAAAGTACAATATTCAAGAATTGATTTTGATAAATAAGGCAAGTTATTAACTTAGGCAATTCTTGAAGTTCTTAGCATGCTATAATTAATTTCAATATAAGTATAATTTCAACAACTCAAATTAATTAAGCATGATAGTTTACTAACTTGTTAACACCAATATTCTTCTTCCTCAATAATCAAATCCAACAATGTTTAAGTCAATTGATTCAAGGATTCAATTTTACCAAACCAATTTGATATAAGTATTTAGGCATGCAAATTAAGTTAATAATAAAGAGTTTAAGGGAAGAGAGAATTTGCAAACCGATATAACGAGTTCCACCACCCCGGTGTACGTCTCGCCTTCAAGCAACCCACTTGAAGGATTTCCACTATTGAGAATTTGAGATTACAAGCTTTGAGCAATTGTCTCCTAGTGTCCCACACTCAAGAACCCAATCCTCACAAGCAAAGGGCAACCCACCCAATCTCACAATCTCTCAATATCCAAGGTTGAACCCCAACCTTAATCTCTAGGAATTTTGGTGTTTAATGGTTACAATGATAACTCTCCAATAGAGTGGATACACAACTTAAAGCTCATACAAAAATAACTCTCAAAGAGAGGATATACAAATTTAGCTCACCCAAGATAACTTCCTTTCTAACTCTCAATTAACTCTTAAAGAGGAATTATGCAAGTTAATAAATAAAGAGAGAGCAAGTAGAAGAGCAAGAAGCAAGGAGGAAGAAGTAAGCAAATGGAAGTGCTTCAATTGCTTGGTGTAAGTTTTGCCTTCAACTCCTTCTCTATTTATAGGCTCCATGAGGCATGCCATGTTGCAATATTAAATTCCTTGGGAGCTTGAACTTGGAACATGTGTGTCTCCATTCAAAATGGCATTGCAATTCCAATGAGCTTTTAATGTCTCCAAGAAGAACATGGCATGTGCATGTTTGATTTAATTCAAATTAAATTCCATTTCCAATAAAACACATGCATGTGGAGAGGGACAAAGTGTGAAGCATTGCCTTGAACTTTCCAACCATGTTGCACAATGTCTCCTTTAGAATTTTGAATAATTCTCTTCAAGTTTTAAATGATTCCAGCGTGCATTTTGGTCTCTGCCAGGCGTATGAATCGATTCCATCAAGGAGTGAATCGATTCATCCCATTAAAATAAAGGTACTGGACAAAACAACACGCATGAATCGATTCTTATTAAGCATGAATCGATTCATTTTAGGATTTTGAGGTACCTGGGCAAGCCATCACGCATGAATCGATTCAAGAGGATGAGGGAATCGATTCAAGTACTACAAAATCATATCCTGGACCTGTTACTACGCATGAATCGATTCAATGATGGGCATGAATCGATTCATCATGCTGATTCTCCATTTTCTTGTGCATTTTTCATCCTTTTGACATGTACTTATATATGGCTTTGTTCTTTTGATCCTTAGGCACATTTGTTGATCATTTTCACCTAATTTAAACTTCCTTAAATGCCTTGAATCATGTCTTTAATAATTCATCAAATTTAAACATCAAACATAATTAATTTATCCTTAATCATATATGTTTGATCTTGATCCTTCATTTGTTGTGTCATTATCAAAACCTACATCAACATAAAAATACATTCTCCCCCTTTTTGATGATGACAACAAATGCTTGTCTCTTGGGGTGTTAGTATCATAACAATTCATACATATTGCAAGAAAGACTCCCCCTATCATATATAATTTGATACCACATGTTGATGAAATCATAGACACAAGAAATCAAGAAAGTATTTAAGAAACAAAGGTCTCTCCCCCTTAATATATGTTCTCTCCTTCTTAATCATCTCCCTTTAATCATACAATAGATACCAATCATACAATAGATACCATAAAATAGTTCATCTAATTTTTAGAGCATAGTGGTAGTGTATATCTTCTCCCCCTTTCTTATATATTTCTCTCTTTATATCTCTCCCCCTTTGTAAAAGACTTTATTCCATTTAGGGTGTATATAACTTCCTATAATCTTCTCCCCCTTTGGCATCATCAAAAACTTTCCTTATGATAAAACATTAGTCATAGTAATTCTCCTCTTTTTGGCATAAATAACATTTTATCCTTTTTACTAATCCTTTCACTAATCTCTCCCCCTTTGGCATCATCAAAAAGATCATCATCTTAATTATATTCTATGCCATCAACATATAAACTCATGTATTTGAATTAGAGAGATTTAGAGCAAGTATTCATGAAAAGGATTTCAAATCAAAAGCTCATATCATGATCAAGTGTATATGTCAATTTGATGCATTTAGAGTCACTAATCAATCACATAGTTCATTCATCAAGTAAGCATATAATTGATTGCTAACTCATTTTCAATCATGTAATTGATATCACAAGTATGGTAAGCGTCACATGATTCTTTCCAAGTAAGCACACATATCACTTCAAGTAAGTACATCATCATTTTAACTAAGCACATGGTTTTCTCCTTTTTGGCATTATCAAACACACAAGGATTTTTCCAAGTAAGCATATAGGAGAATAAAATTGTAAGCATAAATGCCATAAACATAAAGAGGTAAAATGATGGATATTCATTCATGTGTATGCTCCCCCTTACTATTGTAATTGATGTCACTTATAAAAACATATACCACTTATTAACATGTGAAATCAATATGATGAAGTTTGATACCAATTGTTGAACACATGTCATGCATTTAATAGATACTAATTGTTGAAAGATATACCAATTATTAAAAGATCATAATGTATCATGCAAGATATATCTCCTCCTTAGTCATTTAATAGACACTAAGATATCATGATATTTTCTCCCCTTTTCACATATATTTTGATACTAATTGTTATGAACCCAATTACACCAATTTGATTAAGTCTAATACCACTTGTGAGTCACTTCAATCAAGTTTAACACCAAATATTACTAACACATGTAATTGAATACCAATTGTAATTGAATACCAATTGTTAAGCTAATTGATAATTGATACCAATTGTTCATGTTAGCCTACTTAACAAGTTTGATACCATTTGTTTATTTCTTAAGCACATTCCTTCTTTTAAATAGATACCACTCAAAAGTTAGATATCAATTGTATATAAAATTCACTAGTCAATCATCAATTGATAGTGCTTGATGCATTTCTAGATATCAAAGTAGTGACATAGAAGAATTTTCAACAATGTGCACTCAAATGTAGGTATCATAGCAATGGTGGAATGATTAATACAACTTGTTGGCTTACTCATGTATTTATATTATAACACATGCCAATATGTCTATATGATTTTTCTCATGACCCTTTTTGTGTCAAACATTCTTTTCTTGATCAACACCATTTATTTCTTATTCATTGTCCATGCCACTTGTTGCTAGTATCTAGTCATGATATCACTAGATGGATTTGCCAATTTAAGCTCTTGATATCAATTCTAAACATTTAAGCATATTATCACAAGATTGTTGACATTCAAGCATACATCATAATGTTGTTCAAAAATTCTTTTCAATCTTAATGATGCATATATTCAAATTTCTTTTCACATTCAAGATCATGCATCATTAAACATATATGTCACTCAAGATAGATGCCAATTTGCTCAAGCATGGTGTACCAAGGAAGGTCATGTCATGTATTATAATGCATTTTCTCTTAATGTACCATGTATTATCACATATCATACATTGTCATTTACATGTCATCAAAATCATGCATTGTTATATTACTAGTCATGAAATTAAAGTCTAGGCATAGAGCATACATACTTTCTCCTTAGGCATTATCAAAACCAACATATAATTGCATAGAAAAATTTTGCCTAAGATTGTCAACTTTGTAAAACATGTAAGCACAACATAGTTCTAACTCAAAGCAACTTTAAAGTTTGTCATAATCAACTTGTCATAACATATGTATTTATCATCAACGCAAAGTGACAAGTATATAATCAAGAATATGTCCCCATGATATCTTCCCCTTACTAATTCAATTGAAACCATTGTTAAAGGAAGATGCTTGTTATTTAGATACCACTTAGTTACCAACATTTCTCTTGTTCAATAAGTGATGCATCATCAAGTATTCATGTTCAATCAAAAATTCATGTCATAAAGAATTCATACATTATCAAGGATTCAAACATCATTCAAGAATTCACCAAGAGTTCATGCATCATTTTGAATCTAAGCATCACGATTTAACATTTCGACACTTTGATGTTTCAATCCTTTCTAACATACATGGATAAATATATCTTAAGTTTTTCATAGAATCAAACATATTATCCAAGTAATCATTCATCAAACTTTATATCAATCATTTAAATCAAAGTTTGATTTTCACACATCAAAATTCATTATGAACAAGTGTAGAATTATTTAGACATTTCTAAGGATTCTCAATAAATTATCAACCAAGTCCATACATATTTAACATAATCAAGCATACAAACACATAGCAAACATGATAATTGATCAACTAGAGTAAGGATCCGATCGTACCTTGTAGATGTGTGAAGCCTACGTCCTTATCCTTTTCATCCCTTGTTCTTTGAGTGAAGATTGTGATTCTTGATTCCTTGGTAATTCGTCAATGAGAAATTGCCGATTGAAAGTGTTCCTACAAATTGTTAAGTTTTATGGTACCCTTTAAAAGTTGGGTCCTTTCTTGTTAGTTTAGGATTTCAAATTTGTTTTTGCAATCCATACCTTTCTTGTACACTTTTGACGGGATTTCTTTATAAAACAATTAGAAGATATATGACCATAATTTCCACAATAAAAGCAAGTTGCATCCAAAGAATAATTCATAGTAGATTTATAATGGTTCCTATTATGTTCTATGTGCTTCCTTTTAAAACAATTAATCATAGAGTTTCCTTTTCTTTCATGGTTTGTGCATCTTAGAGAGGATTTGAATTTTTCTTTGTAGGAAGCAAGAGGATTCTTGTAATGAACTATTTTTCTTCTATCAAGTGTATGCTTTTGATCTTCAAGAGGTGCACTTAGATTCTTTTGACTACTTGTAAGCTTACTAAGTGCTTCTTTTAGTTCTTTATTCTCTTTTTCAAGAAGCATACATTTATCAATAAGCACACAATCATTATTATCATTACAAGTTCTAAGAGATACATTTGAAGCTACTAATTCATCATTTTGAACTCTAAGATATTCTTTTTCTATATGAACATCATGCAATTCTTTTTCAAGAGTCAAAATGGTTTGTTTAGAGCATGCATATTTCTTTGATAACAAGACAAATTTTTCATGCAATTCTTCAAATGCTTCTAATAATTCATCCTTATCAATTTCATCATTATTATCATCACTAAAAGCATTTAAAGAGCATACCTCATCATCTTGAGAGTGCTTTGTCATTAGGCATGTAATTTCTTCTTCCTTCTCGTTGGTCTCTTTTTCAACGCTTCTTTCGAATTCTTCATCTTGACTAGAAAGAGTACTAATTCTTGCATCTTTATCATCATTAGTATTTCCATAAATTGTTTCAAGAGTTTCCCACATTTCTTTAGCATTGTTACAAGTAATAACTCTAGAAACATCATTAGGTTCTAATGCTAATGTGATAAGAATTTTAGCTCTAAGATTAAATTGTACCTTTCTTTCTTCTTCCTTAGTCCATAAGTTCATGGGCTTCATGCATTCTATATTATCAACAATGTATTTAGGAATGAAAGGACCAAATTGAATAGCATTCCATACCTTGAGGTCATAGGCTTGGATAAAGATTTTCAACCTTTCTTTCCAAATAACAAAGTCTTTACCATTGAAGATTGGTGGTCTATTTATTATTTCACCTTGTGGAAATGCATCATAAGAAGTAGAGGCCATCTTGATCTCTTGAAGCGGTTAAGCTTGATCTTCCAAGAGTCAAGCTCTGATACCAATTGTTAGCCAAGGCCTCGATACTCAAGAGGGGGGGTGAATTGAGTATTTCAAATTTTCGCGCGGAATCCCTTTCAAAACGGTTAGTAGTACACAAATGATGCAAGATAAAAGATATGATAATTATGAAGCACATTTCATAGTAAAATACTTTAAGTTAAAAGTACAATATTCAAGAATTGATTTTGATAAATAAGGCAAGTTATTAACTTAGGCAATTCTTGAAGTTCTTAGCATGCTATAATTAATTTCAATATAAGTATAATTTCAACAACTCAAATTAATTAAGCATGATAGTTTACTAACTTGTTAACACCAATATTCTTCTTCCTCAATAATCAAATCCAACAATGTTTAAGTCAATTGATTCAAGGATTCAATTTTACCAAACCAATTTGATATAAGTATTTAGGCATGCAAATTAAGTTAATAATAAAGAGTTTAAGGGAAGAGAGAATTTGCAAACCGATATAACGAGTTCCACCACCCCGGTGTACGTCTCGCCTTCAAGCAACCCACTTGAAGGATTTCCACTATTGAGAATTTGAGATTACAAGCTTTGAGCAATTGTCTCCTAGTGTCCCACACTCAAGAACCCAATCCTCACAAGCAAAGGGCAACCCACCCAATCTCACAATCTCTCAATATCCAAGGTTGAACCCCAACCTTAATCTCTAGGAATTTTGGTGTTTAATGGTTACAATGATAACTCTCCAATAGAGTGGATACACAACTTAAAGCTCATACAAAAATAACTCTCAAAGAGAGGATATACAAATTTAGCTCACCCAAGATAACTTCCTTTCTAACTTTCAATTAACTCTTAAAGAGGAATTATGCAAGTTAATAAATAAAGAGAGAGCAAGTAGAAGAGCAAGAAGCAAGGAGGAAGAAGTAAGCAAATGGAAGTGCTTCAATTGCTTGGTGTAAGTTTTGCCTTCAACTCCTTCTCTATTTATAGGCTCCATGAGGCATGCCATGTTGCAATATTAAATTCCTTGGGAGCTTGAACTTGGAACATGTGTGTCTCCATTCAAAATGGCATTGCAATTCCAATGAGCTTTTAATGTCTCCAAGAAGAACATGGCATGTGCATGTTTGATTTAATTCAAATTAAATTCCATTTCCAATAAAACACATGCATGTGGAGAGGGACAAAGTGTGAAGCATTGCCTTGAACTTTCCAACCATGTTGCACAATGTCTCCTTTAGAATTTTGAATAATTCTCTTCAAGTTTTAAATGATTCCAGCATGCATTTTGGTCTCTGCCAGGCGTATGAATCGATTCCATCAAGGAGTGAATCGATTCATCCCATTAAAATAAAGGTACTGGACAAAACAACACGCATGAATCGATTCTTATTAAGCATGAATCGATTCATTTTAGGATTTTGAGGTTCCTGGGCAAGCCATCACGCATGAATCGATTCAAGAGGATGAGGGAATCGATTCAAGTACTACAAAATCATATCCTGGACCTGTTACTACGCATGAATCGATTCAATGATGGGCATGAATCGATTCATCATGCTGATTCTCCATTTTCTTGTGCATTTTTCATCCTTTTGACATGTACTTATATATGGCTTTGTTCTTTTGATCCTTAGGCACATTTGTTGATCATTTTCACCTAATTTAAACTTCCTTAAATGCCTTGAATCATGTCTTTAATAATTCATCAAATTTAAACATCAAACATAATTAATTTATCCTTAATCATATATGTTTGATCTTGATCCTTCATTTGTTGTATCATTATCAAAACCTACATCAACATAAAAATACACTGCACTCATCACATGTACATGGAACAAGAATTCAAACTGATCCGGTCCTAACACCGGCCCCCAAGAGCATGGCTTTAATGCCTTTCCAGATCAGCATTTTGAATAAAGAAAAGTATTCTTCAAATACACTACAAATACTATACGGAGTGCATACCGCCAGGGGAAGTAACGCCGCCCAGGTTCATGACTCCACCCAGGCACGTTACCCCGCCCTGGAATGCAACTCCGTCCAGGCATGTTACTCCGTCAAGGAATGTAACCTCGCTAAAGTTGTTACTCCGCCAAGCCATAGGCTCAACTCAGGCGGAATACTGAATTTCCCACACTGCGTAGCGAGCCCATACTCACAACCCCGGCACGAGATTGACTCTGTCTCGAGAGGTTAATAATGGGAATCACGCTGTCACGCATAAAGGGAAATAACAATAAAATATTAAAGCACTAACGCTTCCCAGACAAGTGGTGATACCTACTACAATAATGGTGCTAGCAAACGGCGCAGGGACCCACTACCTTTTCAGCATTATGCCTAGAGACAAGGAGCGGGTCCTACCAATAATGCAGCACCCGTGACAGGTATATAAACCTCTCTTGAAAAGGTATAAGGGATCATCTTCCCATTCTCTGAACCCTACACTCTCTTACTTGCATAATTCTCTCTGATTGTCTTTCTAAGTCCCTAAGTATTCTGAAATACTGACTTGAGCGTCGGAGAACGATTGCAGGTACCACCCCCAATTGGGTCAAGACAAATCAGATCCCGTTAGGCGGACTGTAACACCGCCCCACAGTACATTACACTCCGCCTCAGCATACGAAGACTCTTTGTATTTACATTTATACATACATTGCCTTGTATCAAAACACATTTATATGTATATTTTGAGTTGTTCTACAAGCATACTTCTACACCCCCTGTAAAGAACAGTTCATTGGCACGCCCGGTGGGACCTGTAAACTAGGTAATCCCACAGTCTTGATCAATCTTCATCATCAATGGAGAGACAAGGTCCAGAGATGCAGAACGAGGATTCCCCTCCACGCAATCCCAGACGTCTTAACTTCGATGATGGTGCTCAGAAAAAAGCAACGCAAGCTGATTCTCTAGATCCGAGAGATGACATGATTCGAATCTTGAGAGAAGAACTTGCAGAACTTCGTCGTGAAAAAGCAAACCCAGCGCATGAGAAAGCTGGTCCCGCAAGACAACCGCATCATGAATCACACATGCAGGAGGAATCAAGTACTCCTCACTACTCTCGTATTCCTACATACATGGAGGAGCAACGAAGCCTCCCACTGGTAAATGCTCAGCATCAAGAAGGAAGGAGAGCAGGCTCAAACGCTCCCCCCTCAGGATATAAGATGAGTATCCCATTTTCCAAGAGGCTCATGAACGTGCATGTACCCAGACATCTGCAAACCATGCAGCCCATTTCTATAGGGAAATATACTGGGGAAACAGATCCCTCTAAGCATTTAGATGCTTATATTTATGAGGCCATGTTTCTAGGAGCTGAGGAGGACATCATGTGCAGAATGTTTCCCAGAACTCTTACAGGTGAAGCTCTTAGCTGGTTCAAGAGCTTACCTTCAGGTTCCATTGATTCGTGGGAGGAGCTGGCCTCAGCTTTTGGAAGCCACTTCGTGATCTCCAGGGATGCACCCAGAACCTCTCATACCTTGGCTCAGATCAAACAAGGCGACAAAGAATCTCTGAAGGATTTCCTTAAGAGGTTTTATAAAGAGGCGGCCATGGTCCCTGATCTGACTGAGGCGATCCAGTTGCATATTCTCATAGAAGCTATGCAACCAAAGTCACCTTTCGCCTTGTCTTTGGCAAAGGGACCTCCAACTACGATGGAGGAATTTCGCAGGAAGGCATCTAAGTACGTGGGTATTGAGATGCATCTGGAAGCCACTGCATCTCGCAGCAAACCACTCCCTGCAACTCCACCCCAAGACAAAGGGAAAGATAAATTGTTAAAGAATGACAAATCCCACCAAAGAGACAAAGTAGGGAACCAACCTTTCAAACAGCAAGACAGACGCGTGTTCAATTTTGCTCACTATGCACCACTGAACACAACTTGTGAGCAAATCTTGCGTGAGATAGGATGGACCACCCTCAATGTTTATGGAATTCAACGTCCACCCCCAATCAGGCGCGGTGGAAACCCAAGGAAATATTGCGAATTCCATGAGTCAGTTGGCCACACCACAGAAGAATGCAAGCAACTCAAAAATACCATTGAGGTGCTCATTCGAGAAGGTAAACTGAAACATTACCTGTTCAAAGGCAAATCTCATGATGAGCCAGAGAAGTTTGAAAAGCGACATCGTGATCGTTCTCCGAATCCTGATAGCACTCGGGAACCAAAACGTACGACGGTGTCAGATAAACAAAAAGGCATTGTTCTGGAGTCCGCCCAACGAGAACCGAGCCCTGAACCTAGATCACGAGGTAAAAGACAGGTGGTGGACATGATTGCTGGAGGCTTCGCAGGAGGCGGACCCTCAAACAACGCCCGGAAAAATCATCATCGTATGATCTTATCTGTGCAGGGCAAGAACAAAGAATATCGCCCATTTAGGGACGGAGTTCAGACTCCGCCTATAACTTTCACAGATGATGATTTTGGCCCAACTATCCCTGAGGGAGATGATGCAGTAGTGATCATTGCGGTGATTGCTAACATGGATGTGAAACGCATCCTAGTTGATCAGGGAAGTTCCTGCGACGTTATTTTTTATGACTGTTTTAAACGCATGGGACTGTCTGACGCTGATTTGCAGCCTTACACACAGGACCTTACAGCTTTCAATGGCGCCAAACAGCCTACTAAAGGCTACTTGGACACAAGGATTACCTTCGATGGTGAACCTGGAGCAAGGACTGTGAAATCCAGGGTTCTTGTTATTGATGTTAAATCCCCATACAATGGCATCATTGGGCGGCCTACTCTGAATGCCATGGAAGCCATCGTTTCAACCCCCCACTTATTAATCAAGTTCATTGACAAAGATAATCAAGTCTCATCCGTCAGGGGTGACCAGGAGATGGCTCGTTACTGTTATAATTTAAGTCTTAACATGGTGAAGCTTGAAACCATGTCTAAGAAAAGAAAACTGAATGAAGGAAACAGTGCGGCGGCATCCGTCAACTTGGTGGATCTTGATCCCAGGGCGGAGTCTTCTATAGACCCACTGAACCCTTTGAAACCAACTCCTGAAGGTGGTTCCAAGTCTATTGTTTTGGGCAGCACCCCGGAGCAAATAACCAACATCAATGACAAGCTGGAGCCTAACATGGAAGCAAGACTGATTGCACTCCTCCATGAATATAAGGAGATTTTTGCCTGGACAGCCGCAGACATGCCTGGTATGGATCCTAACTTCTGTTGCCACCGCCTGGCGGTGTATCCTGAAACTAAGCCAGTGGCACAAAAGAAACGGCGTATGGGTCCTGCTAAGCAAAATGCTGCTTGCGAACAAACCGAAGAACTCCTTAAGGCGGGGTTCATCAGGGAACTCCGTTACTCTTCTTGGCTGTCCAACGTGGTTATGGTGCAGAAAGCCAATGGCAAATGGCGCATGTGCATAGACTACGTTGATTTAAATAAATGTTGTCCAAAAGATCCTTATCCTCTCCCCAACATTGACAGACTGGTTGATGACTCATCAGGATATAAGTATTTATCCTTCATGGATGCTTACTCCGGATACAACCAAATTCCAATGTGTGAGGATGATCAGGAGAAAACAGCATTTATCAACGACAGAGGAGTCTTTTGCTACAATGTCATGCCGTTTGGACTGAAAAACACTGGGGCCACCTACCAGCGCATGATCAACAAGGTCTTTGAGGGCATGCACACAAAGCTGGTGGAGGTTTATATTGATGATATCATCGCCAAGACTCCTGAGGGAGGAGACCATGTTGAAGACCTACGCCTCATTTTTCAACGCTTGCAGCAATACAACATGAGACTCAACCCGCTAAAATGTACATTTGCTGTACCTGGAGGAAGATTTTTGGGTTTCATGTTAACGCAAAGAGGCATAGAAGCTAATCCTGACAAGTGTCGTGTGATACAAGAGTTGCAGAGCCCCAAAACATTGAAAGAGGTACAATCTCTCAATGGCAAAATCGCTGCTCTAGCACGATTCATGCCAAAAATGGCGCATCGCTCTCTTCCCTTGTACAAGATGCTGAAGAAGGATAAAAAATTCAATTGGGGCCCAGAGCAAGAGGCGGCCTTCCAGAGCTTGAAAAATGTCTTAGCCAGCCCTCCAATCCTGGTAAAACCAAGCCCAGGTGAACAACTCATTGTTTATTTGTCTGTTTCAGATGAAGCGCTGGCAGTGGCCCTGGTCAAAGAAACAGTCGAAGGCCAACGACCGGTATACTTCACTGGTAAAACATTGCATGGTGCAGAGTGTCGCTATCAGAAGATTGAAAAGGCAGCACTTGCAGTTGTTTGGGCCTCACGACGTCTAAGACCATATTTCCATGCACATCCCATCCTGATTCGCACAGACTTGCCACTCCGTACTATATTGTTCAAGCCAGACTTGGCAGGAAGAATGATCAAATGGGCCATAGAACTCTCTGAATTCGACATATCCTACGAACCAAGAGCTGCTATCAAGGCACAAGTCCTAGCAGATTTCGTAGTCGAATTAACAGGCTCTAGCCCAGATGCAGATCATTCACACTGGACAGTATACGTTGATGGGTCTTCAAACAGCAAAGGATGTGGGGCAGGAATCGTTGTGGAAAGTGATGACGGGGTACATCTTGAAATTTCATTACACTTTACCTTTACTACGTCTAACAATCAGGCGGAGTACGAAGCTTGCTTAGCCGGACTCAGAGCAGCACAAGATATTGGGGCCAAAACTGTCACCCTATGCAGTGATTCTCAACTAGTCGTCTCACAAATTCTTGGTGAGTATCAGGCTAAAGAACCTCTACTGCAACAATATCTGGACTGCGTCAATGAGTTAAAACAGCGCTTCGATGAAGTAACTTTCAAGCATGTACCTCGTGAAGAAAATACACGCGCTGATATCCTATCCAGGCTAGCCAGCACAAAGAAGGCGGGGTGCACAACCACAGTTGTACAGAGTACTCTGGCAGAGCCAAGTATATCCCTTCCTTCTTCAATACATATGATTAAAAGCCGCCCCGTTGATGATAACTCCTGGGTAACACCAATAGTTCGTTATCTTGTTAATGGACAATTACCCACGGATGATCTTGAGCGAAAAAAGCTAAGGAGGGAGGCACCTTATTATACGCTCCTAGATGGGCAGCTATACCGCCGAGGAATTTCTGTCCCATACTTAATTTGCATAAATGAAAACGAGGTGCAAGCTGTTTTGGAAGAAGTCCATGAAGGGCAGTGTGGACATCATCCAGGGGCACGGAGTCTAGTGAGAAAAATCCTCAGGGCGGGGTATTGGTGGCCCACTATGAAGCAAGACACTGCCTCATATGTTCAAAAATACGATCAATGTCAACGATTCGCGAATTTTCACCATACTCCAGCTGAGGAAATGTCATCATCAATAACGCCCTGGCCTTTCTATCAATGGGGTATGGATATTCTAGGTCCATTCCCAACTGCGCCCGGAGGTATCAAATACTTGATAGTTGGTGTTGATTATTTCACCAAATGGATTGAGGCAGAAGCAGTGGTGCACATAACGTCAGCCAGGACTCGAAGATTCGTTTATGAGAATATCATTGCACGTTTCGGAGTCCCTGAACGCATAGTCACTGATAATGGCACCCAGTTCACAGATCGCAAGTTCACTGAACTCTTAGAAAATCTCAGCATCACGCAGATTTTCTCTTCTGTGGAACATCCTCAAACCAATGGACAAGCAGAGGTCGCCAACAGAGAAATCTTGAAGGGCCTCAAAAAACGCCTTGGTGAGGCAAAGGGAGACTGGGCAAATCAGTTATGCCACGTTTTATATAGAACCACCCCACACTCCACTACGAATGAATCTCCATATCGGCTGACATATGGAGTCGAGGCAGTCATTCCCATTGAATTGACAGCCCCTTCAGCTCGAGTCCTCTATTTCAATGAGGAAGCCAACCAACAGAACCTCGCACACGAATTGGAGGTTTTGGCAGAGTTGAGAGAGGAAGCCTTTGTGAGAGATCAAGCTGTTAAAGCAAAGGCCGCCAAACGGTATAACGCACGCACGCGTGAACGTCGTTTCCAAGAGGGAGATTTGGTCCTGAGAAGGGCCAACATTGGCAACAAATTTGCGCACCAAGGCAAATTGGCACCAAATTGGGAAGGTCCATACCGAGTCACCGAGGTCTTAGGCAAGGGTACATACCGCCTAGAGAACTTGGATGGCACTCCGGTCAGAAATAAATGGAACATTTTGAATTTACGCATATACTACAGTTAGTTGGGTAATACAAATTTGTTCCCATGCAGATAAAACAACGACTCTAAAATTGAAGCACAAACGCGTAACTCTTTATTCCATAAAGATCAA
The DNA here is from genome assembly GCA_037962975.1 of Clitoria ternatea. Taxonomy (NCBI): domain Eukaryota; kingdom Viridiplantae; phylum Streptophyta; class Magnoliopsida; order Fabales; family Fabaceae; genus Clitoria; species Clitoria ternatea. Next base: position 19,988,264 of record CM075675.1, read on the forward strand.
CCAACATGCAACGCCGCTTCACAAACGGAGTCAACAAAAACTCCTTAGGGGATTGGTGTCTCAGCTATATGCTGCACCATACCGACCCTAAGGTACAGAAAACTCCTTGGGGGGAAAGGATTGGTGTCTCAGCTATATGCTGCACCATACCGACCCTAAGGTACAGAAAACTCCTTGGGGGGAAAGGATTGGTGTCTCAGCTATATGCTGCACCATACCGACCCTAAGGTACAGAAAACTCCTTGGGGGGAAAGGATTGGTGTCTCAGCTATATGCTGCACCATACCGACCCTAAGGTACAGAAAACTCCTTGGGGGGAAAGGATTGGTGTCTCAGCTATATGCTGCACCATACCGACCCCAAGGTCTTGCAGGCCGCCTATGGAAAGAACTAGTGTCACAGCTATATGCTGCACTAATTCGCCCCCAAGGTCCTGCAGACTTCTTGTGGGAAGAGCTGGTGTCTCAGCTATATGCTGCACCACGCTAACCCCAACCAATTTCTTGCAGGATGAATTGGTGTCACAGCTATATGCTGCACCATACCGCCTCGAAGGTTTAACCAAATTCTTGCAGGATGAATTGGTGTCACAGCTATATGCTGCACCATACCGCCTCGAAGGTTTAACCAAATTCTTGCAGGATGAATTGGTGTCACAGCTATATGCTGCACCATACCGCCTCGAAGGAGTCGCACTCCAATCAAAAAGCAAAAGGATGAACATTCCATCCAAAACTTGACTCTGCTTAACTCCCAACGTTTTACGGAGTACATGAGCAACAAACTCAAGCACTACCTAACAAGTTCAAGTAAGTTCAATACTTGTAAAATTGTGCTTCTTCAAAATTCCTAAGGGGATACTCCGCCTCCTTACGGAATACAACTTCATTGAAATTCCTAAGAGGCTACACCGCCTCCTAACGGAATCCAATTCCTTTTAAATTCCTAAGAGGCCACACCGCCTTCCTAACGGAATCCAATTCCTTTTAAATTCCTAAGAGGCTCCTACGCCTCCCTATTAAAATCATTTCAATAAAATTCCTAAGAGGCCACACCGCCTTCCTAACGGAATCCAATTCCCTTTAAATTCCTAAAAGGCCATACCGCCTTCTTACGGAATCCAATTCCTTTTAAATTCCTAAGAGGCTCCTACGCCTCCCTATTAAAATCATTTCAATAAAATTCCTAAGAGGCTACTTCGCCTCCTTACTGAGTTTTACTTCACCAAAATTGCTAAAAGGCTATCCCGCCTCGTTATACTTAGTCATATTTCATTAAGTCCTCAGATGAATATTCCGCCTTCTCAATATCATTATACAAGGCATAAATACGACGGACTTAAACACTACGTCTATGAACAAGTATACATTTGCAGAAAATATGCTTCATTAATATTGTCAGGGATTGATAAAAGTCCAGAGCCTATCCTGGAACAAGGCAATATTAACAAAATTCAAAAAACAAAATTTGCAAAGAGACTGAGAAGCTGATCTTTAAGGGTCAGATGGCTCCCCTTCTTGCTGAGTGGAGGTGAGCTGGCTTTCTCCTGGCTTGGCCAAACTTTGAGAAGGAGGCAAGTCCGCCAAGACATATTCATCATCGGGCGCAGGCATATGACCTCCTTGCACAGGCACCATCAATTCTCCATTGATGAACTCATAATAAGGATGAATGCCTGTGGTGGAGAGAGCAACACCTGGGTTGCGATAGCGGAGTTGGTGAACAGCCATGCTGAAAGCATCATCAATCGCCACCTCAGCTGCATCCAAGGCAGATTGTAATTCTTTGTCGAGCCTCTCACTGGTAACATCTGAGGCAGTCTTCTCAGCTTCCAACTCTTGAACCCGCACTTCAAGATTTCCATATGCGGTCGCTGCCTCGTTCAACTCCGCTGCCCAGGCATCTTCAGCAATGGTTTTATTTATTTCTATGGAGACCAGCCTCTGCTGAAGAATGCTCACGTCTCCGCCCAAAGTTTGGTTCTGCTGATCTAAATTTGTAACTTGTTGCTTTAGCAGAAGGTTATCAGCCTTGACCTGGGAAAGTCCACTCACCACCTCGCCCAGCTTTTTATTCTGTTGTTCCAGCTGGGCTTTCTCAGCATTCACCCTAGCCAACTCCTCCGTTAACTTCTTGATATTTGAGTCGGCGGTGTCCAGGTGTTTGTCCTTGGCCTTGATCACCTCGGACAACTGCTCGTTGTCATGCTCCAAGCTACGAATCTTTTCCACAGACTCGTGGTAAGACGCTTGAAACATGTTCGCCTCAGCAGCAACGTCAGCTATCCGGGGAACAGAAGCCAAGAAACTGTCTAACTCAGAAAGGTGCCACCTCGCAGCTGCGGCAGCCTCTGGTACCTCCTCGAAGTCGATGTCGGGGCGGAGAATGAATTCCGGGTCACGCCTCTCTGACTGGCGGAATCCCGTATTTGTAAAGTATAGGAAGGGATTCAAGTGAGACCCCGCCTCAGGCAAAGAAACAAGCCGCCTGGATGTTTCCCCTGGTACATCAATGGGAAAAACGGCTGTCCCCCGGGTGGTCAAGCTCAAGGCGGGATCCTCAGACGGGCGGACTGGGGAGATTTGAATTCTCTCTGTCTCGTCCCCCATACCCTGGCCAGAAGCAGCTTGAAATCCCTCCGCTTGCTCCCCCTCGACATCTTCTTCGAGAATGCCTTCAGCTCCGCCCATATCAGCAGAAGTACCCACAACAGGTACTTCCGGAGTCTCCTCCAAATCAATGGCGGCATCAATTGACGTCCCCGCCTCAGCCCTCTTCTTGCCCTTAGTCCTCCTCCTCTGCAAAGGATGAGGATCTACTTCTTCTTCTTCAGCAGCTTCTGGTTCTTGACGTTTTTTAGAACGCCTTTCAACAGTAGCTGCTGAAGATCCTGCACCACCTTCAAAATTTACTATGCTGGTGGATGCAGGGAAGGGGAGAGTTTTTGTCAGGGCGGCACCCAAATTCCTCCTGGGCTGCACATTATTCTCCGCGTTCCTTTCCCTGCAGCTCATTTGCATCTGCTTAATACGGTCCATCCCAGGGAACTCCGCGATTTCTCCTGCGAAATAACGAGATGAGGATTCAGTTAGAAAATGCAAGATAAAGGAAATACTCAATCACATTGCAATTGTTCATAATATTACTCAAGTATCCTTGAGCATCCCGCCCAAGCAGCCTTCGACAAAGAATCAGCTTGTGGACGGAGTTGTACTCCTTCAACATCCGGAGTACTTCCACAGACGCCGCCGATAGAGCACCCTCTTCAACCTCGTACGCTCGTTTGGTTAAGAGAAAGTGCTCATGCGTCCATGCCACTGGAAATTTGTCAACACCTTCCTTATTCCGCCAAAAAACAGGTTTGTCCTTCCTGACGGATACCTTCACAAAACTCATCCTGAAGTGAAGTCCGCCTTCCTTGGCGGAGTCAGCAAACGCCTTAAAATTCAAAATCTTTGGCTCCGCCCGGAGAGTCACAAAACCCATGCCGCCTGTTTTCATATTTACTCTCCTCATAATGCGGCAGAAGGAGAAAAACAACGCCACTGTAGGCGTAAACCACAAATGTTCTGCCATTACCTCAAAGCTGCGAACTATTCCCCAACCATTCGGATGCAGCTGGGAAGGGGCACAATCCAAGAACCTCAGCACACCCATCTGGAATTTATTCAATGGGAAGCGCACCCCTAACTGGGTAAACAGAATATCGTACATATATATGGTACGATTATCCTGAGGACGATGGCAAACCCGTTCATACGTCTTGGGTGAACGGACGATGAACCTATCCTCATACTTCTCGTCCTTCCAAACAGGAACAGACAACTCCACTACCCCTCCGCTTGTCGTCGCATGTCGCGAAGAAGCATCCTTGACATCTTCCTCAACCCAACAGTAAGGGTCATTCTCGAGTGTTTTCTCCCAATCCAACCCATGCAATACAACATTCCGACACTCTGCCATAGTCAGCACTTGTGTATGGGAAACACCTCCTGACACAAATGAATGTACAGCATTACTAAAGTACTCCACGCTGCTATAAAACGTCGAGTCCCTCCCAGTATAAAAAGCATCATCTCCACTCTCAATGTCAGAAAACATGGGACGAACAGAAATCCTAGAACGTGACTCTGACCTCTTTCCTCTCATCTTCCTTTTCACAAACACACAATAAGGGAAAACAAAACCAACCCAGTGAAAATGGAGAAACAAAGAAAAAGAAGAAACAAGTACCTTAAACTTTTGAGAAATAGAAGAACTCCAAACACCAGTGAACTCGCAAAGAGGGTAGCAAAAACTCTTTCAGCAAACAAATACGAACAGAGAGATGAAACAAAACATTCCCCTTCTGAGAGTTTACCTATTTATAGGCATGGCTTGGGGGGAAAATAAGCGAATCCTCAGAAATTTCGAAGATGTGTTTGTAGCCGTTAGATAAATCTCATCAACGGTCAGATGTGTTTGCAGCCGTTAGATAAATCTCATCAACGGTTCTAAAATTGAAACATGCGATTATAACCGTTGGATTTGTCTCAATGACGGTTCCTTTTTTTTGCTGAAGCCGATAGATATATCTAAAGGCAGATATTTCATGGGCCACGTGCTCAAAATCCAAGGCCCACGGTAATAACCTCGAAAACGATTCTCCATTACCATCACGCGCATTTATGTCCCATCATTGGAATGGCAACCGTTACGAGGGCATACGTGGCAATAGGAAACCGAAGAATTAAAAACATGGTTTCGAGGCGCATTAATGACAGGCGTGTCAAGTGGTGACAGCTAATAAATGCACAAAAGCACTTGTCCACAAAACCTGGACTAACAAATACCGCCTAAACCCATGCCTACAAAAGCTAAACTTAAGTGTTATAGCTTATTAAAGTGACTCCGCCAGTCACTATAACAAGCTAGGGGGCATATGATCCGGTCCTAACACCGGCCCCCAAGAGCATGGCTTTAATGCCTTGCCAGATCAGCATTTTGAATAAAGAAAAGTATTCTTCAAATACACTACAAATACTATACGGAGTGCATACCGCCAGGGGAAGTAACGCCGCCCAGGTTCATGACTCCACCCAGGCACGTTACCCCGCCCTGGAATGCAACTCCGTCCAGGCATGTTACTCCGTCAAGGAATGTAACCTCGCCAAAGTTGTTACTCCGCCAAGCCATAGGCTCAACTCAGGCGGAATACTGAATTTCCCACACTGCGTAGCGAGCCCATACTCACAACCCCGGCACGAGATTGACTCTGTCTCGAGAGGTTAATAATGGGAATCACGCTGTCACGCATAAAGGGAAATAACAATAAAATATTAAAGCACTAACGCTTCCCAGACAAATGGTGATACCTACTACAATAATGGTGCTAGCAAACGGCGCAGGGACCCACTACCTTTTCAGCATTATGCCTAGAGACAAGGAGCGGGTCCTACCAATAATGCAGCACCCGTGACAGGTATATAAACCTCTCTTGAAAAGGTATAAGGGATCATCTTCCCATTCTCTGAACCCTACACTCTCTTACTTGCATAATTCTCTCTGATTGTCTTTCTAAGTCCCTAAGTATTCTGAAATACTGACTTGAGCGTCGGAGAACGATTGCAGGTACCACCCCCAATTGGGTCAAGACAAATCAGATCCCGTCAGGCGGACTGTAACACCGCCCCACAGTACATTACACTCCGCCTCAGCATACGAAGACTCTTTGTATTTACATTTATACATACATTGCCTTGTATCAAAACACATTTATATGTATATTTTGAGTTGTTCTACAAGCATACTTCTACACCCCCTGTAAAGAACAGTTCACAAACCAATTGCTCAGCCATAGAGACGCTTGAACCCAACTATGAAGGAAGTAGTAAAAGGGGAGGTAACCAAGTTACTAGAAGCTGGTATAATCTATCCTATTTCTGATAGCTCTTGGGTGAGCCCTGTACAGGTTGTTCCAAAGAAAGGAGGAATCACTGTCATACAGAATGAGAAACATGAATTGATCCCTACAAGAACTGTCACAGGATGGAGGATGTGTATCGATTACAGGAAATTAAACATTGCTACCCGGAAAGATCATTTCCCTTTGCCCTTCATGGATCAAATGCTAGAAAGACTTGCAGGTCAAGCATACTACTGCTTTCTAGATGGATACTCAGGGTATAACCAGATCGCAGTTGTACCTGAGGATCAAGAAAAAACAGTATTCACATGTCCCTTTGGGGTATTTGTATACAGAAAAATACCCTTCGGATTATGCAATGCCCCTGCAACATTTCAAAGATGTATGCTTGCTATCTTCTCTGATTTGGTGGAAAAATGCATAGAGGTTTTCATGGATGATTTCTCTGTTTTTGGTTCATCATTTGATCAATGTTTGAAAAATTTAACCATTGTGTTGAAAAGATGTGTAGACACCAATTTGGTTTTGAATTGGGAAAAATGTCACTTCATGGTGACTGAAGGCATTGAGTTAGGACATCAAATATCCAAAAGAGGTATTGAAGTGGACAAAGCAAAGGTAGAAGTGATCAAGAAATTACCACCACCAGGAAATGTAAAGGGAGTCAGAAGCTTCTTGGGCCATGCAGGATTTTATAGAAGGTTCATCAAGGACTTCTCAAAAATTGCAAAGCCTTTGAGTAATCTCTTAAACAAAGACACCCCTTTTATTTTTGATGATTCTTGTTTACATGCCTTTGAAACTCTAAAGCATAAACTAACATGTGAACCTGTAATAGTTGCCCCTGATTGGGGACTAGATTTTGAAATGATGTGTGATGCCAGTGATTATGCTGTTGGGGCCGTATTAGGACAAAGAAAGGCTAAAATTTTTCATGTTATACACTATGCTAGTAAAGTTTTAAACCCTGCACAAACAAATTATGCAACAACAGAGAAAGAACTCTTAGCAATAGTGTATGGCCTGGAGAAATTTAGACCTTATCTGATTGGTTCCAAAATTACTATTTTTACTGACCATGCTGCCATTAAATATCTGTTGAATAAGCCTGATTCTAAGCCCAGACTAATCAGATGGATCTTGCTAATGCAAGAATTCAACCTAGTAGTCAAGGACAAAAAGGGCAGCGAAAACTTTATTGCAGATCATTTGTCCCGACTTGTCAATCAGGAAGTCACACAGCTCCAACCTAAAGTGAAGGAAGAATTCCCTGATGAAAAGCTACTGATGATGAAAGAACGGCCATGGTTTGCAGACATGGCCAACTTTAAAGCTGCTGGAGTACTGTCTGATGACCTTTCATGGCAGCAGAAGAAGAAGTTTCTAAGGGATGCAAAGCAATTCATATAGGATGACCCCTACCTATTCAAACTTAGATCAGATCACATCTTGAGGAGATGTGTGTCCCAAGAGGAGGCTGAGAGCATCCTATGGCACTGTCACAGCTCACCCTATGGAGGACATTTCAATGGGGAAAGGACAGCAGCAAAGATCCTCCAATCAGGTTTTTATTGGCCCTCTTTGTTTAAAGATGCTAATGTTTTTGTGCAGCATTGTGAAGCATGTCAGAAGACAGGAAACGTATCAAAAAGACATGAGATGCCCTTGACTGCCATCCTCGAAATAGAAGTCTTTGATTGCTGGGGCATAGATTTTACTGGGCCATTACCAATGTCATTCTCAAATGAGTACATAATTGTGGCAGTAGACTATGTCTCTAAGTGGGTGGAAGCCATGGCATGTACTAAAGCTGATGCCAAAACTGTCATCAAATTTCTTAAGAAACACATTTTCAGCAGGTTTGGCACCCCAAGAGTCTTAATAAGTGATGGAGGCTCTCATTTCTGCAACAGTCAACTCCAAAGATGCCTTGAACATTATGGAGTCAAGCACAAAGTAACTTCCCCTTACCATCCTCAAGCCAATGGCCAAGTGGAAGTATCCAATAGAGAAATTAAGAGGATACTGGAGAAGACAATCAGCCAAAGCAGAAAAGACTGGTCATTGAAGTTAGATGACACTTTATGGGCCTATAGAACAGCATACAAGGCACCAACTGGATTTTCACCCTATCAGTTGGTATATGGTAAAAATTGCCATCTTCCAGTGGAACTTGAACATAAAGCATTTTGGGCACTGAAAACCCTCAACTATGACCCAAAGGCATCAGCTGAAGAAAGGAAGATTCAGATGCACAAGTTGGAAGAATGGAGGAATCATGCCTATGACTCATCCAGGATCTATAAAGAGAAAATGAAGGTTTACCATGATAGACACATCATGAAGAAAAGTTTTCACCAGGGACAATCTGTTCTTCTTTTCAACTCAAGGATGAAACTATTCCCAGGAAAACTCAAGTCTAAATGGTCAGGACCCTTTATTGTCAGGGAGGTGAAACCTTATGGAGCTATTGAGTTGCAAGATCCAAAATCTAAAAGAACTTGGGTCGTGAACGGACAGAGAGTAAAGCCCTATTTAGGGGGAGAAGTGGAGAAGGTTACCACTGACATCCTGCTAAAAGACCCATGATCAGACTCAGACGTCGAGCTAATGACGTTAAACAAAGCGCTTATTGGGAGGCAACCCAATCTTTTGTGTTTTATTTCTTGGAAAATTTTTCATTTTAAAAGTTTCTGTTTACCTTGTAGAAGAGTCTCAAACAAAGGCAAACAAAACTGGAGCTGGAAGTTGAATTCAGAGAGACATGGGGACATCACCACGCTCAAGCGTGGATAATCTAGCTTAAGCGAGCCAAGGTAAGTCCTAAACAATACTCATCAAGCTTAAGCGTGAGAGTCAAGCTTAAGCGTGGCACCTCTGCTAAAGAAATTTTCAACAAAATAAACCCGATCTCGCTTAAGCGTGACCTTTCACGCTTAAACGAAAGGACCTGGACAGCAATCAGAGGCTACCATGCTCAAAGCAAGACCCCTGCGCCCAAGCGAGAAATTAAACTAAGCATCAGGTGGTTGATCACGCTCAAGCGTGATACTCTGGCGCTCAAGCGCAACACCACTACGCTCAAGCGTGCCAAACATGCGCTCAAGCGAGCCATTGAACAAAGCATCAGGTATGGAAGTTCTGTTGCACGCTCAAGCGAGACAAACACAAGCCTGAGCGAGTGAAGCATACCTTGGAGCAGCGTCCACACGCTCAAGCGTGATAACCCTGTGCTCAAGCGCGTAACTCTTACGCCCATGCGTGACAAAAGCACGCTCAAGCGTGAAGTTTTCAGTCTCAGACTCTGAATCCAGGCCGATCACGCTCAAGCGTGGATATATTGCGCTCAAGCGAGGAACTCGCGCGCTCAAGCGTGACTTCATGGCGCTCAAGCATGAAATTCAAAAAGGCCCCCTGATACTAATAAATGCAGAATTCTAAAACCGCCCACTCTCTCACTCACGTAACCGTTCATCAACCTTCTGACTCTCTAAGTTTTGTAACCACCCTCTCTTCTCCAATAATTGTCTTTTCCCTTTCATTTCATAAATCACACTTTTATTTTGTAAACCATTCTCTCTAGCACGTTTGGATCCTTTCAGGTAACCATTGCACTATCCTCTTTTTGAATTAACAGCATATGATTACTGTGTTAGGGAGAATTGATACCTTTCTTTTTGCACACGTTGATATTTTTTTCTCCCTGTTTTTAATGACTACCATGATCTATGCTTGGTTGTTTTTCTGATTTGTCCAGAGAAAGAGGTTTAAGGTTTGGCTCTTGTGTTTCACTTTCATTGTGATGCATGTCCCTTTTCTGTTTCACGTTCCTTTAATGCATGCTGAATGTTTGATAAAAGTACTGAAAGGAAGTATCTTAAGTGCAAAATGGTTCTTAACTTTCTTGCAGATGGCCAGAACCAAGCAAACTGCACCAACTCCCCCTGCCACCACTTCCCCAAAAAGGAGTTCCCGAAAGAACAAGGGCAAAAGACCACGAACAGATAAACAAGATGATGCTCCAAGATTCAGGAAGCAAGGCAACAACAAGCGGTATGAAGACATCTCAAATTGGACATTCATACCAGAAAGGAAAGTAGACTTGGCCTTGGGAGAATGCGATGCCTTCCTGCAGATCATAAGAAGGAGAAATTGGTTAAAAGTATGTTACCCAAGGGAGAAATTTGACCCTGAAGTGGTAAGAGAATTTTATGCAAACGCCTGGACAAGAGATGGAGGGGGGGAACGAAAAACCTATGTGTGGGGTACCTGGCTCTCATATGACAGAGACACCATCAATTTCTACTTAGGGAACATCATGACCTTAGGAGAAGGGGAAATCTGCGAATATGCTGCCATGGTTGCAAGGAACCAGTTCATTGCCACACATGACCTTGAAGCCGCTATCTGTGTTCCAGGACACCACTTTCAAATGGGGCAAGGAGAGACACCACTGAGAGTTTTAAGAAAGGACATGACTACTATTGCTCAAGTTTGGACTTCCTTCTTATTAGCTAACATAGCACCTAACGCTCATGTCTCTGATTTGATTTTTAGTAGGTGTTATCTCCTATACTGCATTCTGAGAGAGGACATCTCTATTGATCTAGCCCAAGTACTATCGGATGAAATCCACAAGTTTATGATTTCTGACCAGAAGTATTCCCAGGCAGGTCAAAAGGTAAAAGGGAGTCTTGGTTTTCCTGCCTCTATCACTGATTTTTGTGCAGCTCATGGTGTTGAGGTACAAGACCTCAAACCAATCAGGCCTTCCATAGACAAACGCTTCATTGAGCGTTACTGCAGTAATCCAGCACTCCCTGCAACTGATGCACCTCCTCCACATGCCTCACAAGCAGCACAGCAAGTATTCAGCACTGCACCTGCCCACCCCCCCTCAGCACTGAAGCCAATCTGATTTTACAAGGCATTCACATCCTGAAAGTTCAAAACAACCATCTCCTAGCCCAGCAGAATGCTCAGCATAGAGGTTTGTTACATGTTCACAATGGCCTTTATCATAGCATTCCTGCAGGTCAACACAATCCATGGATGCCACCTGCCCAGTTTGAGGCCCTGCTTGCTTGGCCTGGGGACAGGCCTCCGTTTGTGGGAGGAGGTGAGGCTACACAGGAGGATAGGCCAGGAACTTCAACTCAGGGACCTCCAAAAAGAGACTTGGGAACAGAGGAGGACTCATCCGAGGAAGAGTGAAACTTTTTAATGCTTTCAGTTCTTGACAATTAAAATTGCTACTTAGTTTGACAATTTATAGCTTTACTTTATCTTTAGTACAGCACACTTTAGAAATTGCATGAGATTTTCTGCCTGTGTTTATTCCTATCTGCTTGTGATTATTCTTGTTTGTTTGTGATTATTCCTGTTTTGATGATTAAAACTTTGAACATCTTTGAAAACCCCAACCAAAGATTTCACTTTTTGAACAAAGAAAAGTTTCTAAGCAGCACAATGTTTTTAGGCAACAAAACTGATTCTTTTTTAGGCAAAATGACTTAATTAAGAACCAAGGAACTGGAATGCATGTATTTTTGCTTGTTTATATGACTTGAACCCTTTTCTGTTAGAATAAGGAAGTAAGCTGTATATCTCGATGAAAGGTGAGAAAATCTAAACACTTGAGAGCCTCATTTGAATTTGTTAAATTAGCATTGACTGATTTTCTAATTAAACCTTTTTCTTAAGAAACAAGCAAGGAAATGATAAGGCAATTTTGAAAAAAATAGTTAGCCAAGAGCCAAAAAGCTACCCTGATAAAAATATCCGATTTTTTTGGCAGCCCATCTTTGAGCCATAAAAGCATGAAAAATTTTTTCTCTGCCCTGAGCAAAGCATAAAAGCAAAAATTCTACCTCACCTGCATGTTCATCTTGAAAAAGAGCATAAAATAGTTTTCTCAAAAGAAGATGAAACAAATGGAGGCAGGAGAAGAAAATGCAGAAAGAATAATTAAGCTCTCCAAAGATTGTATAAAAGAGCTGGAGTAAAACAAAAGAAAATTCTAAAGTTTCAATGCAGAGAAGGAGCCTTCTAAATCAACCAAAAACACTTATGCTCTTCTTTAAAACATGCGTTTTGAAACCCAGAAAAACCAAAGTTTCTTGTTAACCCAGCCTCATTACACCCTTAAAAGACCTTCTGATCCTTGCTATTCATTTGAATTTTGGTTTTACTAGAAATGACGGGCAATGTTAAGAGAACAGTTCTAATGATGGATGAGCGAAACAGACACATGGTAAGAAATAATGAGAAATTCTATATTCTTACAGCAATGGGTTACATGCTTTATGAATAAGGTAATGGTGCATTACATTTTAAGGAATTGGTATTAAGAAAATCATTTGTCTAGATATTAACCCAGATTATTGCCTTTTAAACTTTTGTCTGCAACAGAAACTCAGATTTTTGAAATGCTTGTTTTCCCTTTCCAAATCTTCTTTTTACTTGAGGACAAGCAAAAATCTAGGTTGGGGAGAGTTTGATGAGTGCTTATTTTATGATTAAATTCATGGCTCAATTAGAACTATTTTTTGAATAACTTAACAAAATTGATAAATAATTGAGCATGATTTTGATTATAAAGGGAGTATTAAGGAAAGAAGCTTGAAATTTGAAAATCAGTGAACAACTTGTCAAAAGCCTTGAAGAAACCAAGAGCATCAAGCAAAGGACACTTGAGCGTGGTACAATACACGCCTGAGCGTGGAGGAAACAAAAGCCACGTTGCCCATGCACCCAAGTGAAACAATGAGGAACACACCAACAGCCCCTCACGCTTGAGCATGAGCCCGAGCTCGCTCAAGCGTGACTTCATGCATGACTGACGCTCAAGCGTGGCACTAAGGAGCTTAAAGTGTGACTGAATTGCATTAAGGAATAGCATCAGGTCATTTCACGCTTAAGCGTGAGCAGGAGCCGCTTGGGCGTGACCTCAATCCCGCTTGAGCGTGGCCTGGGCGTGGAGTACGTATTTTGGGATAGAGGAGCTCGCTCAAGCATGACATGCCCAGCTTGAAGCGAAGGATCAAGCATATGCTGCACAAAGGAACCACGCTTAAGCGTGGACAAGGAAGCTCAAGCGCAAGACTATCAAAAAGCTTCAGAACCCTTCACGCTTGAGCGTGACCATCAAGCTCAAGCGTGACTCACACAGCGTGGGCTTCTTAATTCTTTATTCACCCGTAATGCGATGCAAACTCATCCACTTTCTGCTGTTTCCACCAGTCTCTGAAAGATGCCACATGGGTTCTACGCAAGTGGGTAAGAGAAGCTAAGCCAAAAACTCCTATAAAGCAAGCTGCAAACAGGGTATCAGGGGCATCAATCTCCTATCATCTGATACATCATTACATCCTCTGTATTTTTCATTTCACACTTTCCATTTTCTGTATTCATTTCTTTGATGGTGAAAATGCAAGGCATGAGTAACTAAACTCCCTTATGGGATTGGCTGTAATCCATTCAACACTGAAGTAATGCTGTCGTAAGTTTTCATGGAGTAATGAGATTTGATAAAGTTTCTGTATTTCCTTTTGCGTTTAATGCCTGAAAATACTTGATCACTATTTTCTTGTTCTAAGTTTCTTGAGTATGCTGGGAAGTGACTTTTGAAAGCAGACCCTGAAAGAAATACTTGTTGTGAGTAGGTAGCCAGGGATGGCGTCTAACGCAACAAACGTCAAAACAATCGATCGATAATGCTGGAATGGTTTCCAAAGTGACTGAGGGATCAGCGGTTTGGAAATCATTCTTATGAATTTTGTAGTCGAGGGATCGATGCAAATGACTTTGATTGTGACGTAGAACTTATCTTTTTGATTTACTTATATGAAAGCTTATGCAGCTTGCAGAGGTGAAGATGTGATGAAGCCAATCCCTGTTTTACAAAACTGATTTTTCCAACATCATTTACTGTTATATTTTGCAAAGTGCTATCCTCTGTTATTTTGTTACTTACTGTTTTTCATTCAGCAACATTCACGACAAATCAAAACTGAAACTTTCTGCCTAATCAATTCAAACTAAGATCTTCATTCTAGCACCTCCTCAGTGGAACGACAACTATACTATATTACAACTTCTGTGTTTAAACTTGGCACATCCATTTCATTGAGTTCATATTATACAAACTTGATTCTCTTTCAGCAAACTCAATATAATCAAAACGCCTATCACCCCGTCATTTCTACAACAAAATCCGGCAAGACTTAGGCTTTAATGGCTCCTCGTCGTTCATAAGAAATTTTGAACTCAGAAAGTTTGATAGACCACTTGATCATCCTTCCAGCGAGGTCCAATTTACTAAGCACGGAATGGAGTGGTAGATCCATTCTTACCAAAACTGGATATGAATGAAAATACGGTCTTAACCATCGTGAAGCCCATATAACTGTAAGAGTGGTCTTTTCTATCTTCTGGTATCTGCCCTCTGCCCCCTGGAATGTCTTGCTAGTGAAGTACACCGGCCTCTGGCCTTCTGGAGTTTCCTTGACCAACGCTACGCCCAAGGTTTTATCAAAAATCACCAAGTATAATGAGATTTGATAAAGTTTCTGTATTTCCTTTTGCGTTTAATGCCTGAAAATACTTGATCACTATTTTCTTGTTCTAAGTTTCTTGAGTATGCTGGGAAGTGACTTTTGAAAGCAGACCCTGAAAGAAATACTTGTTGTGAGTAGGTAGCCAGGGATGGCGTCTAACGCAACAAACGTCAAAACAATCGATCGATAATGCTGGAATGGTTTCCAAAGTGACTGAGGGATCAGCGGTTTGGAAATCATTCTTATGAATTTTGTAGTCGAGGGATCGATGCAAATGACTTTGATTGTGACGTAGAACTTATCTTTTTGATTTACTTATATGAAAACTTATGCAGCTTGCAGAGGTGAAGATGTGATGAAGCCAATCCCTGTTTTACAAAACTGATTTTTCCAACATCATTTACTGTTATATTTTGCAAAGTGCTATCCTCTGTTATTTTGTTACTTACTATTTTTCATTCAGCAACATTCACGACAAATCAAAACTGAAACTTTCTGCCTAATCAATTCAAACTAAGATCTTCATTCTAGCACCTCCTCAGTGGAACGACAACTATACTATATTACAACTTCTGTGTTTAAACTTGGCACATCCATTTCATTGAGTTCATATTATACAAACTTGATTCTCTTTCAGCAAACTCAATATAATCAAAACGCCTATCACCCCGTCATTTCTACAACAAAATCCGGCAAGACTTAGGCTTTAATGGCTCCTCGTCGTTCATAAGAAATTTTGAACTCAGAAAGTTTGATAGACCACTTGATCATCCTTCCAGCGAGGTCCAATTTACTAAGCATGAAACGGAGTGGTAGATCCATTCTTACCAAAACTGGATATGAATGAAAATACGGTCTTAACCATCGTGAAGCCCATATAACTGTAAGAGCGGCCTTTTCTATCTTCTGGTATCTGCCCTCTGCCCCCTGGAATGTCTTGCTAGTGAAGTACACCGGCCTCTGGCCTTCTGGAGTTTCCTTGACCAACGCTACGCCCAAGGTTTTATCAAAAATCACCAAGTATAATGAGATTTGATAAAGTTTCTGTATTTCCTTTTGCGTTTAATGCCTGAAAATACTTGATCACTATTTTCTTGTTCTAAGTTTCTTGAGTATGCTGGGAAGTGACTTTTGAAAGCAGACCCTGAAAGAAATACTTGTTGTGAGTAGGTAGCCAGGGATGGCGTCTAACGCAACAAACGTCAAAACAATCGATCGATAATGCTGGAATGGTTTCCAAAGTGACTGAGGGATCAACGGTTTGGAAATTATTCTTATGAATTTTGTAGTTGAGGGATCGATGCAAATGACTTTGATTGTGACGTAGAACTTATCTTTTTGATTTACTTATATGAAAACTTATGCAGCTTACAGAGGTGAAGATGTGATGAAGCCAATCCCTGTTTTACAAAACTGATTTTTCCAACATCATTTATTGTTATATTTTGCAAAGTGCTATCCTCTGTTATTTTGTTACTTACTGTTTTTCATTCAGCAACATTCACGACAAATCAAAACTGAAACTTTCTACCTAATCAATTCAAACTAAGATCTTCATTCTAGCACCTCCTCAGTGGAACGACAACTATACTATATTACAACTTCTGTGTTTAAACTTGGCACATCCATTTCATTGAGTTCATATTATACAAACTTGATTCTCTTTCAGCAAACTCAATATAATCAAAACGCCTATCACCCCGTCATTTCTAC
The DNA here is from genome assembly GCA_037962975.1 of Clitoria ternatea. Classification (NCBI taxonomy): domain Eukaryota; kingdom Viridiplantae; phylum Streptophyta; class Magnoliopsida; order Fabales; family Fabaceae; genus Clitoria; species Clitoria ternatea. Next base: position 20,004,440 of record CM075675.1, read on the forward strand.
AACAAAATCCGGCAAGACTTAGGCTTTAATGGCTCCTCGTCATTCATAAGAAATTTTGAACTCAGAAAGTTTGATAGACCACTTGATCATCCTTCCAGCGAGGTCCAATTTACTAAGCACGGAACGGAGTGGTAGATCCATTCTTACCAAAACTGGATATGAATGAAAATACGGTCTTAACCATCGTGAAGCCCATATAACTGTAAGAGCGGCCTTTTCTATCTTCTGGTATCTGCCCTCTGCCCCCTGGAATGTCTTGCTAGTGAAGTACACCAGCCTCTGGCCTTCTGGAGTTTCCTTGACCAACGCTACGCCCAAGGTTTTATCAAAAATCACCAAGTATAGGATGAGGGTTTCACCAGGGTCTAGCTTTACCAATATTGGTGGACTTGATAGCACAACCTTGAGTTACTGGAAGGCTTGCTCTTGCTCCTCTCCCTATTCAAACTTCTTGTGCTTCTTCAATGCCTTGTATAAAGGAAGGGACCTATGTGCCATTTTGGACATGAACCGAGCCAGAGCGGCCACCTTTCCATTCAACGACTGTACCTCCCTCATGTTCTTGGGGCTTTGCATATCCAGTATTGATAGATGTCCAATTTTTATATATTTTGCATGGATAATGAAGCATAAATTGGATATATTATGCAATGTTTGTCAATTTTGTAAGCTATATAGAACATAAATTGTGATATGAACATTATATAGGTTGATTGGTTAATTTTGTTACAATTCTAGGAAAAAGTGAAGAAGAAAAAGAAAAGAAAAAAAAAAGAAAATTCACCAAGTTTTAAGCAAATAAGTGATATTCGCTCAAGCGAAAGCTATCTCACTTGAGCGAATCAAGGACCAAACTGAAGGGCTCGCTTGGGGGAGCAAGGACTTTGAGACTCGCTTGAGCGAGGAGCCATTCGCCCAGGCGAAATCAAGCCAGTAGAGAATGATGAAGAAGTCACCCGAGCGAACAGAGTCCACTTGAGCGAAATTGGTATAGAATGGAATAACATTAGCCTCGCTTAAGCGTTTGAATTGAAACACCAGGCGAAATTCCTCTAGTGAGTCACAATGTAAAACTCGCTTGAACGACATGATTTTGCTCATGTGAAAATTATCCAGAATCTAAAATTCAAATACTCACTACAGCGAATGAAGGAATGGCTTAAGCAAAAGGGAATAAAGGATCAGTATATGAAGCTTCGCTCAAGCGAACTAAAATTGCTTGAGCGAATAAGCATACAGATAAAGCAGGACTCAACCCTTTCTTCATGATGAAGTAGTCTCTTCGCTTGAGCGAGACTTAAACTCGCTTGAGTGAGTTGATGCATGATAAAAAGAAACAGAGGCAGCTAAAAAGAAACATGCAGAGATAGAGAGAGGTATAAGACATTTTCTTCTTACAAACATTGTATCTTTAGGTTTTTCTTCTTCATTTCCATTTGATTTGTAAGATCATGACCACCATGAGTGGCTAATCCTCTCATTTGGGACTTGAGGTAACCAATCAAACTTGATGCACAGTTGGATAATGTTTATGTAATTTATATGTTGTTTTATGATTCTTTATATTCTATTTTATGTTCATTGCCTGAATCTACTTGATCACTAGTTTCTTGATTCAAGTTTACAGTTGTTGTTGGAAAATGACTTTTGAAAACAGATCTAAATGGAACACCTATTGTGAGTAGATGACCAGGGATGGTATCTAATGCAATGGACATCCAATCAATCATTCTTAATGCTGGAATAGATTTAAAATGATCAAGGGATTGACGTTATTAAACCTATTCTTATGAATTTCATAGTTAAGGAATTGATATGAATGACTGTGATTGTGACGTAAAGAATCATATTACAAACATTGATTACGTGAATATTAATGGTGTATCGGAAAGTGAGAAAGGTGAATCCAATTCCCAAACTCTATACTTTGTTATTTCAATCATAGTTCTTATATTGCTTTCATAGACTTTTAGATTTATGAAAAGTTGTTTACTTCATTATCATGAAAACTACAAGTTACTTCTGCTCTAATAGTTTAAAATCGATTTAATCCGATCCGTAGTGGGAACGACATTTGTTCTTCGGAATATATACTACAACCGACAAGTGATGCACTTGCTACAAGTCAATTTAAAACTAACAACTGGGTGTTTTGTGAATATATCATACCCAAACAACCAGCAAGTTTTTGGCGCCGTCCGCTGCGAGTGACGTCCCGTGTAATTTTCCGAATAAATTTTTCACGTTTTTAAAAGATCATTTTAAAATTCATAAATTAAATTCAGAGTTCAAGTAGTAGTTGGTAATTGTGGAATATTATAATACATACTAGTCGTGAATAATTAAATTTGATAAAACATTTAAGTAGCGGAAATGATTTAGAAAAATAACGGTACATGATACGTTATACTTATTACAACCCATAAAATCAAAGTCCAAGTAATAGTTTATATAGGCATCAATCATGGCATCACTCTTCATTCTGCGTGGCATTCACTGTAAAAATTAATGTAAGAGTGAGACAGAATATAGAATAAATATAAAATAAATAAAATTGCACAAACACAATCAACAAACCATAATGATATGATGAATATGCCAAACAAGTTCATTTATATTTAATAAGTCTTTAATTTAGTCCAATGATGTCATGCTGGATCTATTTGGTTTGGTGGGAATACTCTAGTAAAAAGTCTCATAGAGACTCCAGTAGGAATTAGCATAATGATAAGTGCTTTATAACACAATAAATTAGATTTAGTTTGCTTAGGATTTTAATCATTATGCACTGTATTTCCTTAATTTTTGTGATTTTGCTTTCTTTCCATTGTATTCTACTCGGGTACTTTTATTTTGCAGAAATTAATAGATTTGGAATTATTGATGATCCATTTTAAGAATGAATGAATATAAATGGAAAATGGATTCAAGAACCTAAAAAGATGATCAAAGTGCCAAAGGATGAAAACAATCATGAACCATGAGCTATGCTGTCCAAAACGCCTCAAAAATGCAAGAAAAGACTTCCAGGAAAGGGTAGGAATCAATTCACCCTTACAGGAATCGATTCCTATGTGAAACATAAGCCAGGAATCGACTCAAGGCTGTTGGGAATCGATTCATAGGACTGGGAATCGATTCCCCCTTATAGGAATCGATTCATTGAGGATTAAAAGGGCAGGAATCAATTCATGAAGGCCAGGAATTGATTCATCAAGATGGGAATCGATTCCCCCCCTTATAGGAATCGATTCATTGAGGTTTGGAAGGCTGGGAATCGATTCATGAAGGCCAGGAATCAATTCATCATGCTGGGAATCGATTCCCACCTTTAGGAATCGATTCATACGCTGTTTTGAAGGCAAAAATGAATTGGAGGAATCGATTCATCACTGAAATCATGCGCCAAAAATCATTGGAAACAACAAATAAGCAAATTGGAGACAGTTGGAACAGCTGGAAATCACATGCACTGAAAGTTTCCAACTTGCAACGCATTTTCTTAGCTGGCTTCCTCCCTTCCTTCTCTTATAAAAGGAGAAGCAATCCAAGCAGAGGAGGCATACAGTTCTCATTCATTCACTTTGTTCCTTTCTTTTCTTTTCCTTCGTTTTTTTTCTCTGTTTCATTTCTTTCTCTTTTTATTTCCTTTTTCTTTCTTTTATTTTGTGTAAGAGTTGTGAGGATTGTGAAATTGAGTGTTCCAATTTGTAATTGGTGGAGGAATATTGCAACAAGGAAATACAGTGGTAAATTATTCTGAGCTTTTGGAGAAACCTGTAAGTCTTTATTTTTTACCATGTCTTGTATATTTTATTTTTCCATTATATATATGAATTTGAATTATTTCATGAGTAGCTAAATTAATTATCTTGGGATAAAGGGGGTATGATAATATTTTATTTTAATGTTATTTTGACTTGGAATTAAATAAATTTCTGTTTTCCATTTAGTTCAATTATGCTTAATGCTTTTAGTAATTCCTAACAAGAACCTAAATGATAAAACTGTATACTTGCGGGTATATTAGTAAGTTTAGGTAATAAATAGAATCGAGAGATTTATTTTTACCGGAAAGCTTTGAACTAAACCTAAGATTTTTGAAATGCTTTTTGTGACCTCGGTAAAACCGTGAAAGTAATCAAAATTCTTTTGAGGAAATAAAAAGGATTTTCATAAAACGATAATGCGCCTTTCTGAGGATTAAGCAGCGCTTTCCATAGGTTAGGTACATTAATAGGATTCTGAGAGGAACATATTAATTAGCTTTTGGAAAATTCGCCTTAGAAAACTTAATTCGATTCTTATTTATGAAAAGTTAAAATTCATTAACATAAAATAGAGTCTTAATCCCCCAAAATCCCAAGATATTCTCAACTCTAATTTTTAAAGTGTCAAGTAAATTTTATTTTTATTCGTATTCTGTGCAACTTTAATTTGTGCTTTATTTTATAAAAATCTTAAAAATTAATTATGTGGATAATTAAATTTCAATATGCTGGTACTTTGAACACAGTCCCTGTGGAGAACGATAATCTTTTATATTACGCGACATAACCCGTGCGCTTGCGGGCCCTGTCAAGTTTTTGGCGCCGTTGCCGGGGACTGTTGTCCCTCAAATATCGGCAATATTGAAATTCGATTAGATCATACTTGTTGATATTTCTATTGTTATTTTTATTGTTATTTTCTTGGTAATTTTGTATTTTGTTCTATATTCTGTGTATCTGTTGTTGTTTTATTTTTGTAATTATTTGTTTTATTTTCTATTTATGCGACGAAGCCATAGTGTCGATCTAAACTTAGGATTTGACCCTGAGATAGAACGTACCCTTAAAGCTTTGAGAAAACAACAAAAACAACAAAAAGAACAAAAAGAAAAATAAATGGCAGACCAACACAGACCCTTAAGAGATTTTGCCGCTCCAAGCACTAATGGGAGAGGATCTAGCATCCTTAGACCCACAGTGGAGGCTAACAATTTTGAATTGAAGCCTTCACTACTCTCAATGGTTCAACAGAACCAATTCGGAGGTTTACCCTCTGAAGATCCAAATCTTCATCTTCAAATCTTTCTTGAATACTGTGACACCCTGAAGATGAACGGAGCCACCAATGATTCCATTCGCTTAAGACTCTTCCTTTCTCTTTAAGAGATAAAGCGAGGGCGTGGTTATACTCTCTTCCTGAAGGATCCATCATGACTTGGGAACAATTGTCCAGTGCTTTTATCAATAAATGGTACCCAAGGAACAAGACTGATGTGCTAAGAAAACAAATCATCAATTTTTCACAAAAAGATGATGAATCCTTATATGAAGCCTGGGAGAGATACAGGGAGATGCTAAGAGAATGTCCTCACCATGGGATAGAAAGGTGGTTGACAATCCATATTTTCTATAATGGACTAACTTCCACACAAAAGATCTCTTTAGATGCTGCAGCTGGAGGAGCCTTCATGAGTAAAAATGTTGATGAAGCTGAGAACCTGATTGAGGAAATAGCTCAAAACACTCACCAGTAGAACTCTGAGAGAGGATTACCTACTAAAACACCAGGTA